>OX438684.1:20913528-30913528 GCA_949316375.1 Mythimna vitellina | reverse complement strand
TTGGTTCCCACGAGTATTAACTTCGGGTACTGGCTCAAATAAAGTGGTTCGCACTAGAGACTAATTTAGCTACCCATTAGTCAAGCTAACAACCTCCCTCACGGTGCGCCGCCGCTTGGAGGTTTGGGGTAATTTTTTATAGAGGTTGTGTTCCTCGCGGCCCAGGCGGTTAAGCCAAGACCCTCGACCCCCATCAAAAGTCAGAAACATGACCTTGGACAATCTCTGGGGCTACGAGACTAACGGTGGCAGAAGGAGGAGCAAGTCTTCCTCCTGCCTGCTCGGTGGCAGGGTGAGTGCGCACCGAGCCCGCTCTTACTTCGCCACTGTGCCCTCTGCTATAGCAGAGGGACACGCATTGAAGTGATCCTTCAGACAGAACATTCGCAGGCGGACATCAAGACCCCTTAGGCAGAAGTACCCAAAGGGAGTCGTTGGCCGCCTCCCAGGGTGCACCGTCCCGCAGACTGGCCTTCACCTCGGACGTATCCGCAAGGGAACTACAGCCTGCGGGCACTCGTGGAGGTTTTCTGTCGTAGCACCCCATATTTTTACTTTAAAATATCAGGAATCCGATGGATGCGAAATGCGCGAGACCGTTAATTGTGGGCGATACTTGGGGGAGACCTATGTCTAACAGTGGAGTTTTTTGGCTAAAATTATGGTGATGATGAAAAAGTCCAGCGGTAATTAAAATGCACTCGTACAAAGCCAGGGCAAAGCGCTTGTTAATACATAATACTAGCAAGGGGAAGCTGGGAGGGAGAGCAAGCTGCGCGCGCCGCTTCGCCACACAACGCGGAGACAACGGCGCGTTGCGTCCGTCAGGTTAGGTTTATCACCCGTCCCGATCGGACGACGGGCAATAAACCTAACCAGCCAAAAACACAATCTATAAATAGTATAAAGATGGGTGGATGCAAATCAAGTATGCGCCGTTGTCTTCGTAAAAATGTTTGTAGTGAAATTGTGACAAGTTTAGCGTTCTATATAGATGATATTTTACAATGAGTTATATATTGATACTTGTTATATTACTAGGGTTAATATTTTTCCCACTGTCGTAATATAATCACAGTTTAAAGGTCCTTTGGTTAAGTTCAAAAAAGGCGGAAAAGAATCATCCGGCATCCAAAGAGCTTTTAAATGCAGATGGAGTTTTTGCTTATGTACATTTCAGCATGATAGAAAATAATTATTTGGATCTAATGATGTAGATCAACTTTTTGATAGAGGCCTAAAAGTTGATCTATGCCTATAGTTGTTAGAATGTATATAGTCCGTCTATGCCGCAACATACGGCTTGTGATTTTAAGACTGCGGGCCCACTGTTTAATCGGTATAAGGTAGACATATCCAGGCCAGTCAAACTGGGTAGTATTCTGAGTCAGGTCAAAGGTCTGTGTTATCAAACGCAGTATAGTGTTTCGATTACGATCTGATAACTTACCACCAACTACAAAAAACGTCACATAAATACTACATCGGACAATCAAAATTATCAGCGTGATTGGAAAGGCTAAAAAAACCCGATAACCATCATTGGGCAGGTGCCCAAAAACACAGCACCCGTCTGGTCAGAGGATCCACTTTTTTCTATGGTAGTCGCGAGACTTTCTTCATTATTCCTTCTACACTGGTTACTTTCGACTATAAGCGTCAACGCAGAGAAGCAATGAAAACCAAAATAGCCTAGTCTTTTAGTGACTTGCTTAAGCGCGACCTAAACCTAACCTCATGTCGATTATATATCGGACAAGCCAAAGGTAGAGGTCAAGCTTCATTATCAGGCAATAAATCGTGACCCACACAACATACTATAACCGCGCGTGTGTTGCGTTTCCAGCCACTCCTCAAAGAGGATCCCCTGTTTGAGTAGTGGCTGGAAAGGCACCACAGCTCCATAATTACGGCTCAGGAACAATTCATCTAGAGCGGTCTTGCAATCCGATTATAATTTAGGTGTCTTCAAGGCTAGAGTTAATATGCTCCTCGAGCACGCATTGTATAAACGTCTGTACAACTTGAATAACCTTGAAAACGCTTAGCTGTCATTTTGTGTCTTAACGTACGTGTGTACGAATTTTTTTTGGCCGATAATTTTGGTTTCTATATTTTTGTTTTTTCGAGAAAAATCCAGAAAAAGTTTTTTTTTCGTGATTTATGTAAAAACGCACAATTACGTAGCAACACTACCCCAGGGCGCCCGAGGAGTTAATAAACTAATCTGACTCATCATCAACGACTACCTCACTGCTTACAATTAGCTGGCCTCGCAGTCAAGCACTAGTTTATATAATTTAAAAAAACATTCCTATTATTTCCACCTTCACTTTTCAGGTGCTGTATGAACTCCGTTCAAGGGCACGTACAGTGTGTCTCATACGGGCAAAACGGAGAGAGTCAAAGTCCTAGGCAAGACCCAGGTCAAGTTCGTCGACGTCAACTTCTCTCATCAGATGGACGATAGGTAACCTAATATTTGTATATTTAAGTTTAAATGGAATGGACATCGCAAGCATCACTATTGAGCATAAGTTCTTGAGTTTGATTCCCGTCAAAAGTCAGTCAGACAAAATGTTATTAGGTTTTTCTATCTGAGACTTTTCAGAAACAGTACGAAGTCAGATTTTTGGTATTTTTTTTTTTGACAAAATTCTCTTTTGTTACATGTGATTAAAACGTATTTGGCAAAAAATCAGCCTGACACCTTCCGCATGACGCAGGCTCTCACTGAACACGGTAAGTTCGGGAAGTTCCTGCAGAAGACACGCCCGGGTGTCGCCACTGTGTGGACCACCAGGAGGACACGGTGGAGTATACGGTGGAGGTGTGCCTCGCTTGGGCAGAGCAACGCCGTGTCCTCGTGGGAGCGATCGGCGGCGACAATCTTTTGCGCCAGGCCTTGATACAGGCCATGGTCCAGAGCGAGGAGGAGTGGCAGGCGGTCGCCTCCTTCTACGAAGCAATAATGCTAGCAAAGGAGGCGGCCGATCGCGTTAGGCAACGGTCCTTACGCTTCAACCGCCGCTGGGATTCCGATCCCGATTTCCGGCCACCGAAGGCGCGAGCTTGCAGATGGCGAGCAATGGGTAGCCCGCCGTCCGACAGTCCGGACCGAGCCGACGGCGCGTATTGTTCCACGCGCGCCTCAGGGAGATGTCAGCAAATCGTAGGAGCCCAGCAGGGTCGAAGCCTACTGGGGCCATGTGTAGTGTGAAAACGAAACCTGGGGCCCTGGGACGAAGGCAACGAAGGAACAGGAGTGGGTTTTTAGTCAGTAAAAGTCTGACACTATCTTTCGCTCCACCTAAGAGCGGGATTTGTCATAAGATGATTATCCAATATAAAAACAAAAACCTGGTTATGGTTTCATCTGACTGGAATACACAACCACAGTTTATTGTATAGACACAGGGAGTGCACACATAAGCAGATACGAAATGCAGTCCGAGGCTCGCACAATTTTATCGTCAGTCGGCTGATAGCCGGCGCTCAGACCGGAGCGCATGCTATCAGCTGATCAATAAAGAACATATACTGTCTATGTAAGAACAGAACAGTATAAAAGTAAATTAACTAGAGCAACTTTACAAAGGTGGTGGTAATCGATAGCTTACAATGAAAACAGGAAAAAATAGCGGTTATATAATTTAAACATAATACGAGTTTAGATTTATTACGATAGATTTATGCCATAGCTCTTCTTGTTTGTAAAATTAGTAAACTAATTTTGACGAACAATGACCGGCTTAAAACGTTTTTAGACTCAGTGAAAACATTACATAATTCAGTAAAAAAAAAAAGACGGGTTGCACTCCGGGAGTGCCGGCAGAAGTGAAAACTTGATTATTAACGTTGAGCATGTTTGATATTTTGGAATGGTTAGGGAATAATTTTGCACCAATTGCTTTATCAGTATAAAAGTACTATCATTTATGTGGTAGAATACAATATTCATTTATTGCGCTATCGTACACAAACATGACAATTTCGATATTACACACATAAGTTTAGACTGCGGATTGTTGTGATACCGCAAGTTTAATTCATTCATTTAAAAACTAAAGTCTTAACTTCTTGCAGATTCAAGTAAAAATGTCAATTTATTTTTGTAATCCCAGTGATTACAAAAATAAATGAAGTAAATGAATAAAAAGACTTAACTTGCGAAATGTGGGTGTACTATTCGGTGCACCCCTGCCTGAGTCTTCGGGGATTACAGGATGTTATGTTATCATTGAATCCTGCCTAAAGAATTTGTGATTAAAAGTGTGGAAGTAATCCGTCGCACATAAAAATGTGTGCGATACATCTTTTCACAGGCGCTTAGTAAGCACGTAAGCAGGAACGTCACATTCGATCTTACTACAGAATTAGCTGAGAATTTATCGGTTTCTTATACCAATAACACTCGTGCTTTTTAACTTACTTGTAAATACTTGTAATCAAATTATTTTTAAAGCAGATTTAAATAAACTGAAATTTATTTTACCAAACAACAAACGCCTTAGTGAAAATGTTTAGCAATTTAATACTCGGAAGGTACTTATTGCGATTGAACGATTTCCTTTTTTATTTTATTATCATGATTGTGCTTGCATCTTAAAAGCCTTCACAAGCACTTTTAATAGCTACTAGATACTAAGAAAGCTGCAAACTCAAATACAACACTGTCTTATTGATTTTAGAATCTCTTGTCATTATGCGTCAATCAATAAAATTGCAAGGAAATACGGAATTTTAGCTACACTAACATACCTACAGGTACGTAACGTTTGTAAATAGCACGTAAATTGCCTTCGTAGTTAGCACGGTGCGAATCCCCCAAAGACCACGGTTCTATCACAATCTTAAGGACGATGAAGATAGCCAGAGGACTAGGTTTCGCGGCGCTGCGCCGGCGTGCGGCGGGTGGCAATTTATTTAATAGATTTGTCAGCTTTATCCAAAGACATTCAATATATACTACCAATAGACCGGACATAGCGAACAAAATCGTGATCCGATACTTATTCCACGTTGGTCATAAGTCAATCAGTCTAGTATGACACACCTACACGTCAAGTCGTGTTTGTATCCGTTCTATGCACTAAAAGAAAATCATTTGCACAAAGCAAATGCATAGATGGCTATGGCTAAAGTTATGCACTGGTTAAACTCGAATCTTCTAACACTGAACCTACATAAAACGACTTATATTCCTTTTGCTCTAAGACGTAACGCTAAACCATCTCCTTCTTTTAGTATAACTGCCCATTCTTGCACAAACCCGCCCACCAACTGCAACTGTCCCCCACTTGCAAGATCCGAAACCGTCAAATACTTGGGAGTACAAATAGACGACGGACTGAGATGGGACCAAAAAATTAACGCCATCACCTCCAGAACATTACGTCTAATACATGTATTTAAGTCTCTTAGACAATCCGCAGACCCGAAAACACTTAAGATGGTGTACCATGCTCTATGCCAATCAGTGATTGGTTATTGCATAGTTGCATGGGGCTGTGCTACAAAGACTAGCTTCCTAAGGGTGGAAAGAGCACAGAGAGCTATCCTTAAAGTCATGACCAAAAAACCTCATAGGTTTCCAACGATGGAACTGTACTCTGACTGGAAGGTACTTACGGTTCGTCAGCTTTATGTGCTTAAATCCACCCTTAGAAAGCACGCGGATCTTCCACCTCCTACTCCCAATAAACGCACGTACCTTCCGCCAAGTATCCAACACAAGACTTCATTCGCTAAACGTCAATATTATATACTAAGTACGCATATTTATAAAATAATTAACAAACACCTCTATTATAAATCTTAATTCATACGAACTAAAATCCAAACTAACACAATGGCTGCTGCTTAAGGACTACTCTTATACGGAGTCTTTACTTACCTATCTTGTGTAATACACCCACCACACAGACTCACACACATACACACACTCACACGCACACACCATACTAATCAACACATCAACACACTAACACACACACAATTTTTTTACTCTTTGTGTACCATACAGTAGAATGACACAGTCCACTTGCGATAAGTTTTTGTCTAATTACTGTAACCTTAGACCGCAAACTACCTCTTAAAATACAGGTATACCCTAGCTTAAGAGGTAGAGTATTACTCTTGTACAGAACTCACAATATTAGATGTATGTACTTATCAAACTGTAAGTCAAACTCTGTATGTTTTTGGGTAAATAAAGATTTATTATTATTATTTATTTTCTGTGAAAATATGCCGAACTACGCATTACACTATTGTAAATCTTGCTATGGTAAAATGACTGGACCTAACTTCGGTTTATTTTCGTAAATATTTTTGGTATTTACGAAACATTTAATTAGAATTCAATAATTTTTATAAATAGTTCCAGAACATTTTCGGATTTTGTGTTAACGCCATCTATTGCTGAAAAGCTTAACCTTTCCATTATCACACACCGAGGCTCTACCACGAGCTTATAACGTGATAAATTTTTCGAACTCAATCGGTCTGTTAAAAGGATGGAGCTATATAGGGTGTATAGCTCTATCACTCTCTTTCGCTTGTACGACTATCATTTTAACATTATCATGGTAAGGCCCCTGGCCACCTATCGAGCGATAGTTAAATCATTATAAATTTTGACAAATTTAATTCGCTTGTTTGCTATTCCAAGCCAGATGGCGTCACTGAGCCATAGGATGACAGTTTTTCTAAAACATTTTTTCTGATAGCCGCTCTATTGTATCTCTTTAAATCTCTTTGGCTTTATCCCTAAAGCATTAGGTTCAAAGTTGATTGGAAACATTTAAAAATTTCTTTAAATGATTTTAAACCATAAAATGTTGAAGGTTAAGTTCAAAATCGAATGAGAAAATTTGACTGGTGGCCGTCTTACGCTTTTTCGATCAGGTCACGTGTCCTGACGCGAGTTTAAGATTTTATACCCATTACAGAAAAAGTGCTCAACGCCGCTAAAGAAGTTTTCACTTCAAAAATACTGTCACACAGGTGACCGACGCACGATGGTGATGTTGGTTGGTTGTTGTTATTATTTTGCTGCTCTGGGTGGAGCAAGAGAGAGTTTCAGATGTTTAACATCTAAAAGCCACCTGTGTTTTTTCAGTTATACTTTGCGTCCCTTGGCCGCGGTACAACTCATAATCCCACAACTCTGTTGCTTGCTAAAGAAAAGCTTGTCAAAGTAAGACGAATAAACCTTGCGCCCGATAAAACTTCTCATAATTTTGCTCTCTAGTAGAAACTAGAGAGCATATTTATTTATTAAATGCTTTATGCACACAAAAGTACAGAGGCGAACTAATGCTTTACGCATTGTCTACCAGTAAACCTTTGGGTGATGCTAAGAAAAATGATTGATGGTGACTCGAGTGTTTGTTTTGACTTTTAAGCTGTCGAAGAGGCCTGATTTAAGCTTGTTGATTTTATGGACTCCTAGTATTTTACATCGTATTCGATCTGGTTTCGCTGCTTGACGCAAGCACATTGAGGAGTAAACCACGTGTAGCGGTGAGCACGTGGAAATGAAGTTTATTTATTACGAAGTGCTTAATCATTTGCCAAACTTCAATTTTAGAATGAATAAAGAAGACCGATTATTTATTTATTATTAATTTATTTAACACTTCATGCACATAAAGGTACAGAGGCGGACTTGATTAGAGATTAGATATTAGACAGAAGATTTAATTTGAATAAAATGTGGCTGGTACCACCGCTAAAAAGACAGTCTTACGTTTTATAACAGAGGTATTTTTTTTAAATTACCGTCCTTATCTAAAACTTGATTGAAAATGTATAACTTCAATATTAGAAGCATATCATTTTGCAAATTAAATAAACCTCTTCGACTGTCATGAAGTGTTCGTATTATATCCGTCTGTTACTCTGTCTGTGGACTCCTGACAGCGAACGTGCGCAGAAATCATCTTAATAAAAGTTTAATGGGTATTGACTGATAATGGCCTTGGCCTCAATTTTTTAACACGAGATTAGGGCGCAAACAGCGCACATTAAGGTTCCCCTACACTTATTTAAGATAATATTGCTCGATTTTTGAAATAACGTTTTATAAAAGGAATTATATAAAACTATTTACAAAAAAAGAATAACCGACTTCACTAAATAAAAAAACACTTAAAGGATCAAAATAACTTTAATTTCGGAAGTCGGTGTTTCCCGGTATTATTTGTATCTTATTTAACACCGACTTCCGAAATTAAAGTAGGTAGTGAGCTTACTTTTGAACAGTTGTAGTCTTCTGCCATCACTTCTTTATATTATTATAATTATCTTCATAATAATTCAGAGACTTAACGGCACGGTAGCTCGGCTTCCCGTAAAGAACAAATATATTTATGGCCTAGTGATAGATAGTTTTTTTTATTCATAGGCTCGCGTTTGACTATTATAGTTGGAGTGTCTTTTCTATGAGTTAACAAGTTTTTGACGACAGAATATTAATTCTTAATTTAGTGCAACGTTTATAAATAAGAAGTTAGTCAGATTTTTCTGGGTATTATTTGACTCGCCACGTGGTTTTCTACCCACGTGAGGGAGTGCCACCACGTATTGCGCTTGCGTGAGAAATGTGTCCTATGAACAGGAAAAATACTATAACAACTACCAGGACTCCATAAAGCATTGGAGTTCTAAATGCGGATTTAATATATTTAATTTTGGAGCTAAAATTAGATACGTAGATAAATTTCAAATCTAAAGTCCTACGCATTTTGCAAGACGCTTAGTTTGTTTTCGATGCGTCAAAATTATCAGTGTTAAAAATAAAACTGGGTCAACTGAATTTTCACGGCGTTTTCTTACAAATTGTATAACGCTTTCTTAGAAAATACTACGCAAGAAAAAATAATACATTCAGAACTACAGGTCCATAATTCAGTTGATTTAAAATATATATTCTATGTCGTTTCATGTCAATTGGGCCATGCCTAATTCGGTAGTAACAGTAGTTGTAATAAATTTAAAAACAAATTTTAAATAAATATTGAAAAGAAAAAATAAGTTCAATCCTGTAGCGTAGAAACCAATTTAATTGCGTTTATTATAATACATAATAATAATGAAAAAAAGCCTTTTATTTCCTAATAAAACGTAACAATACACTAAAATTGTGACAATTTACCATAAAACTAATTCACAAGGTTGTTCACGTTTTCATTTTTACTTTAGACTATACTCGTGTACGTGTGTTTTTTTTTTTAATAATTGATATTAAATAATTGTTAATTAATAACAATCGCTGATAACTAACATTTAACAGCTGATAATTAATAATAATAAAAAATAATGATTTATACTAATAGATAATTAATAAAAATTAATAATAGGTAATTCATATTTGTTATCCATTAATGTTCCGTATGGTGTTCGCACGTAAAGAATAAAACCATCCCATCTCTTCCCGTGGGTGTCGTAAGAGGCGACTAAGGGACGTACCAGAGAATGGGCAGCAGCATCCTCCGTGCATTACAAAAACCAAACTGCGATCGCCAACCCGTCTGCCAAGCGTGGCGATTATGGCAAACCCCCCCAATATGAAAATCCAAATTAAAAAATGGCCCCTAGTGCCCGGCAGCCCGTCTACCCTTGACTCCGGTAGCGGTCAAGGCCACGACGAGGAAAGGGGTACGAAGAATTGGGGGAGGCCTATGCCCAGCAGTGGACGTCTTTCGGCTGAAATGATTATGACGATGATGATCCAATAATTCATAATAATCTATATATATATATATATATATATATATAAGGGAAAATTGATTGACTGACATATCAACGCACAGGCGAAACTACTGGAGCCTGAAATTATGAACAAGGTTTCCTTTACTGACGTAAGCGAGCACTAAGAAAGGATTTTCCAAAATTTACTCCCTAAGGGGATGAAGCGGGAGTTCTGTGGCTCATTTTATAAACTCACTCATGTTTTAATAACCTTCTTTATTTGACAGTATCATAAACTACAATTTTTCATTACAAATTTATATTTCGCATCGCCGTAGAGACCACTTGCTGGGTTTTTTTCTGGTCGCAGTAAATTAGAGGGACTTTTTTTTTGGTCCTAAGTCTCTATTACTATCTTTTCTTGCTTTCTCTAACCCTTTGAGAAAAAGCAGGTGTAATGTTACGTTACTCGTACGTATTTTGCTTCGCTTTACTTATTCTTTTCTAGCTCCTTGTAACCCTTGATGTCTCTTTTTCGGCTATTTGATAGTAGTAGTATTTGTAACCGTTGAGGTGTAAAAAGTACTATTAGGTATTTGCTGAGATTTTGCGAATGTTAAAATCTATATTTATATTTATATCCGGCATACCAATAAACCAGGCTAACATAGATTTCAGAGAATACTCGGATGTTAAACGAAGATAAAATCATATGTTTCATCACTGTCCCACTTGCAGATGTCCTGTACCTATAAATACCGGTACTAGCCAGTTCGTGGCAGTGTAAAGCTGGGAGCCAACCTGGCTTTATGGTTGGTCCTCAGGTTTACACTTAGAAACTTTGAAAACCTCTTTGGCAGCCATGTAGTCTTCGAATTATATTCGTCTGTTACTCTGTCTGTGGACTCCTGACAGCAAACATGCGCAGTAATCATCTTTATAAAAGGTTAATGGGTTATTGACTGATAATGGCATTAGCCTCAATTGTGTGACACGAGACTAAGGCGCACGCAGCGCGCATTAAGGTCCTCCTGCACATATTTGAGATAATATCGCTCGATTTGCGAAACAACGTTTTATAAAACGAATTACATAAAAAAGTAAGTGAGATGTTATTCGTATTTGCACCATATGTTTTATTGAAATATTTGGTCAAAGCAAACTTAGCAATAGACCTAGATAACCTCCTTAACTGAGCCTTAAAAGGTATTAATCAGCACTTTTCAAGAGTCATAATTATCTAGAATAATTAGTGTTTCACGCGCTCCTCGAAACGGATGTCAGAAAACCATAGGGGCCCAGCAGGACCGATGCTTGCTAGGGCTGCGGGTATTTTCTGAATAGGAAACCCGTGGTCTTAGAACAAAATGGGCAACTGAAGGGCGCAGTTAAGGTTTTAGTCAGTAAAAGTCTGTCACGCTCTCTCACTCCACCCAGAATGGGACAAGTCATTAAATGACTTCACACCTTAAAAACTCAATAAACTAGACTAACTCGGCTGTCGTGAAAATTCCCTAACTCGTCCTTGAGAACTTTGAGCTCATCTGTGCATAGGTACTGCTGCTAACCGTTTAAATTGAAAGTCCGTCTTACTGTCAAATAATACCAATGGGCCAATGCTTTTTAAAATATTTTATCAGCTCATAAATTGCAGTTTGAAAATGCAAAGTATTCTAAGCTAGACAATTGTGTATTTTTCCGTATTATTTCAGCACAATATATTATATTACACAATGAATGCTAAAAATAAATTATTTTTATGAAGACTGCAACTAAAATAATTGACAACAAATATTGATATGAGGACGAGTGGGAGCGCGATGGGAACATCTCGCTATCTCTTTTCTACGTGCGTAACCTGATGGTAATGACATCACATTTCAGTTTGTGTATCTTTTTTTATTTCTTGACAGTTTTTCCTTCCACCATATTGAAAAGGTTACTAATTTACTTTATTTTAAAAGGATTTGAAAAATTCTTTCTAAATGTGATTTTGGATAAAGTTAATTTTTTATACAAATAATTAAAAACAAAATGTCAAGAACTCAATTATTGAGCTACTGAGCTGTATCGACTGTTTTAAGGTTAGCTCGGGAAGGTAGAATGTTTTTAGTTCTTCTCAATTTCATTCCCAATTTAAGTTTATAGCTTTCAAACTTTAACTTAATGTTTACAGTTGTCTGCGCATCTTGAAGCCCTGATGGACCTCAGTTGGTGCCCCGATGATCATCTTGTACCTGGAATCTTCATCAAAATTTATATAAGACATAGGTAATAATTTTATTTTTTACTAAACTTTTTATTTCACAGGTAAAGAATACCTGTATTAAGGGTCTCCAGGCCCCCGAGAGTTACTGGTATATAAATTAGATTAAATAATAACTTTGTGAATGATTAAGTTTAAATATAAGGTACAGAATGTTATAAAATATACGAGTATATGTCATGGTAAGGCCCCTGGGCCACGGTAACTATTTTGAACATTTCCGCAGCCCTGGTAGGTATACAATCATATAAAGCGCATAATATTGAGTTTCTTCAGAATTTTAGGAAAAAACCTAAAACTGGAAATTTGAAGTTACGTCACAAATAACTTTTTTTGCGATTCGGAATAATTTTCGTAACTCAATTCGGGAATTGATCTGATTTCATAAGTAAGCTTGTACGGAACCCTCAGTGCGCGAGTCTGATCAGTGTACGAGAGTTTTTTAGGCTTTCGAAGTTTTTGATCAAACTTCTAATATCGTATGGGTTCTTAGTATTAGTTTGAAACTATAACTGTAGGTTCGTATTTTCACGCATGCGCATTGCTGACCTGTCCACGTGGATACTAATATCTTTATCATTCATCATTTCAGACAATCTCGCTTTAATGTATACATTGCGGCAGGTTGTCTGTTATGTTGTAACCAGATATATAAAAGGAGAAACTGACTGATATATCAACACGCAGCAGAAACTTCTAGGACCAGGAGCATAAAATTTTGCACAAGGTTTCCTTTAATAACGTACAGGAGGATTTTCCAAAAATCCTGCTGTGATTTTCCCTTTTGTTTATAATTTAGGTGTATTCAAGGATAAAGTGAATAGGCTCTTAATAAACTAGTGCGATTCACCTTTAACGACTACATCACTGCTTACCATCAGGTGGGATCGGAGTCAAGAAATAATTTATTTTATTTAAAAAAACACCCTCTACGAGGATGACACGAGGGTCCAAAATTTGTATGGAAAAACATGCCTTTACGCGGATTAAGCTACTGGCTGAAGCTAGTAACCAGAATTTGTTTCACGACATATTCATGTTGGATAATTATCTTCGTTTTCATTTTATTTTACAATAATTATTCTGCATGGTTAAATTTTAGATTCAATCAATACATACAGTATAATTATGTAGCTCGATCAAATAACAAGATAAAGTTGCAAATAAAAGCATTTCAAAATTCGAAATACAAATGAAATATAAATCTTTCTTCATTAAAATATTAGTATTGACAAACAAAAATCTCGAAATACAAGTCTTTCTTCTTTACGAAATTATAATAATTATACTAGTTGATCATCTACGTCAGACGTAAAACAGCACAATGCGATTTGGCCACAATTTGAAGATTTTCTTTGGTTTCCTCTTTCCTTCTTGAATCTTAACTGAATGTTGATAAAAATGGGATTAATTTGAAAACATATTATCCTTTCAAGTGAAAGAAGAATTTTGCAAAATGGTTTTTTAATGATGAATTTCGGAGATAAGAAACACAAAAAAAAAACTACAGAATTAAGATCTTTTATACCCGACTGCTTCTTTTTTGAAGTCGCTTAAAAATAGCAACTACTGCCTCGTAAATTTGTATACAATTTCAATAGGGACGTTTTCATAAAGTTGCTACGGGTGTGGATTCTAACTGCACTCACCCTCTCTCTCTAGTTTTTATTGATTACCTATATTATGTTTTTAGTCGGTTAGGTTTATTTCCCGTCGTCCGTTCGGGACGGGTTATAAACCTAACCTGCCGGACGCGATGCATCGTCGTCGCTACGTTATATGGAGAACCAGCGCGCGCAGCACCCTCCTCTTCAGCACTCCTCTACTACTTAATATCTATCCACTAGCGATCTGTTCCGGCTTCGCACCGTGCACTTTTATTTTTGGCGGATTGCAAAAAAAAATTAAACACGTAGTTGTGATACTTACAAACACAAAAAATAGCCAAATCGGTTGAGCAATTTTGTAATGATGGTCAGTCGTTCATTTGGCAAATGATTTTTATTTGTTTTTCATCTAAATTTACGTACGAGCATTTATAAAAGGAGAAACTGACTGACTGACATATCAACGCACAGTTAAAACTACTGGGTCTAGAAATGTGAACTTTTGCACAAGATTTCATTCTATGATGTAGGCTGGCAATATGAAGTGGTGTTTGAAAATTAAACATTTAAGGGGGTGAAAAGGGGAATATTCGTTTTAATCCAAAATTGTATTATATGGGCTCATATATTTGAGACCAACATAAATAGTGATCCAATTAAACGTTAAAAGTTTAAAAGACTATCATTAGTTTTTAAAAACTACCCTTAAAAAGTCAAAGTCAAAGCATTTTTTTTCAAATAAACCATTTACTGGCACTTTTGAAATGTCATGAAGTCAGTCAGTCAGAAAAATGATGCTAATTGCACATTCCAAAGCGTAGATCTCTATGGAGAAGAATGTGCAAGAAACTCCATGGACACTCTTTTCAATCTTGTTTTGTAATTACAAATATATCTGTTACATGTGTCTTGTCGCTATCATGTGAGAACAATGCAAATAAAGTAAAAACTAAATATAGATATTAAAATAGCAACTGGCAACTGAGAGATGACTGGTCTCAACTGACAGCGCCCGTTCACGGACATGACGCGAATATTAGCACCACTTAGCTCAACCATTTTGAAGGGAATCGAATGATCCAACACACGCGTCACCATCAGTGAGACATTTGAGTGAGCACCCGGTGGTAGTGGAGCTGGACCAGCATTGAGCCAAGCATTTTTATCTTGAATATAATCCTCTAACTTATAATATGCTTGCCTGCATAGTGTGCGTTTAATACAAGATTTAAATTTCGTTTCATTGAGTTCTAATATTTTTTAATTGAATTTAGTAAAACTATTTACCTTAAAGGTTTTTAAGGAAAATCTTATTCAAAATTATTAACCAAAGGAATACTTAATTTCTTTATGTTTTTATTCGTGAAAACAAAAATATGGTACAGTTTACGTGACAACTAGAGATACGATACAGAGTAAATCAATGTATAATCCACAACACTTCCACAGATTCCCAAATAAAATGAGATACAGTGAGAATACAATATTGAATTAGATTACAAAGGGTAAAAAGAACAGATAATATATATATATATGCACATATACGTTGCTGAAACTAAATGGACACTAATCTAATCCCGACAAACACTGTCATCCCAATATTAAACTATTTAACTAAGAAATTACTACTAATTCCGATTCTCATTACTGGCAAATTAATTACATGGCCGCACACTACTCACTAAGGATTGTTTGAACTTACTAAACCAAAACTTACTAACTATAAGCAATATTTGTATTATAATATAAAGCAAACTAAGGTTCCCAACAAAGCCTGAAGAGTCTCCAAACTTAAGTGGCAGTAAGCAGGGTACATTGCTCACAGAAAAAACATTTGTTGGGATTGAAAGGTTCTGTAATGGAAAGGGCTATACTCAAAGTTTGTTTGCGTGTTCGAATTAGGAATAAAAACGTTCGCAAGCGAACAAAAATTACCGACTTCGCCCGACGAATCGTCGGACTATGGGCAGTAGCCAGAGCAAATTGTTCGCATAACAGAGAGTTGATTGGCTGAAAGGTTCTGTAGGCCTCCTACAATGTGGACCAAGGACCTGGTCAGGGTCCCGGAAATTGAAATCATCATTCATCATTTAAAATAAAATCAACGTTCATCGTTCATTTTTTTCTTACTTTACATTTTTGAATTATCATTTCATTTTCGATGGCTGCCAGACGCATCATCGTATAAGAATTATAAACAAAAAAAAAAAGACGGGTTGCACTCCGGGAGTGCCGGCAGAAGTGAAAACTTGATTATTAACGTTGAGCATGTTTGATATTTTGAAATGGTTAGGGAATAATTTTGCACCAATTGCTTTATCAGTATAAAAGTACTATTATTTATGTGGTAGAATACAATATTCATTTATTGCGCTATCGTACACAAACATGACAATTTCGATATTACACACATAAGTTTAGACTGCGGATTGTTGTGATACCGCAAGTTTAATTCATTTATGGAGATGTATGTGCGTGTATATGTGTGGCAAGCGGCTAGGCAGGCGGCGGTGAATATGAAAACAGCAAGAAGAAAGTTTGATGGAATTTAATGAGGATAGAAGATAATACAGACGTTAAAAACGAAGAGGGAACGATACAGAGTGGTACAGATGAACTGAAGCTAAGTTTATACAAAGCGAAAAGATTCTATAAGCGAATTAGATAGTTCGGGCGGCTAAGGCAGAGTGGTACGTGCGTACGTCAAGACGATCTGGCTGCACTGGCGCGGCGTCGCTCGCGCACTGAATATAACGGGATATCTAGTGACCTCCGCTCCTTCGCCCCGCATGGTCCTCCGCTGTACAGGGCCGTACTCAGGGGTCCGGACTTGGGATTATGTGTATGCCACAGTACTCCCCTGCCGAGATCGTGACTACGATCGATAGTAGTCGGGGAACTTCACAGTCCTCCCGCTCTTGGTCTTCCTGCTAGTGTTTGGAGATAGGTCGTCGGTAACTGGAACTGGAGCTGTGGCGGTAGGAGGTGTCACCCTAGTCGTGGTTGCTGGTGTCGGTGCTGGCGTTGACATCGGTACCGGTGTGACGTTGTCGTCCGCTGTGTACGCCGGTTTCAGCCTGTCTATGGTAACGGTTTGTACCTTATTCTGTACCTTTATGTCGAAAGTTTTGGAGCCTCGGCGCACGACTTTGTAAGGGCCGGCGTATGGTGCTTGGAGTGGACGTCGGACTGGTCCTTGGCGTAGGAAGACGTGAGTCGCAGTACACAAGTCTTTCGGTATATAGAAGGGACGAGGTGAGTGCCACGAAGTCGGCGTTGGTGCTAGTTTGCTCATGCGGCTGCGCAGACGATCGGCGAAGTCAGTGACATCAACTTCCTCCTCTAATGCCGTGTTGAAAAACTGTCCAGGCAAGCGTAGGGGCTCGCCGTAGACTAGCTCCGCCGCTGATGATTGGATATCGTCCTTCCATGCGCTGCGAATGCCCAGTAGCACCATCGGAAGAGTTTCGATCCACTGCGATGACGCGTGACAGGTGATGGCGGCCTTGAGCTGCCGATGTAGTCGTTCCACCAAACCATTGGCGGCTGGGTGGTAAGCCGTCGTCGTATGGTGTTCGGCACCGATCAGTGCCGCGATGGACTTGAAGAGACGCGACTCGAATTGGCGGCCGCGATCGGTGGTGATTCGTACGGGACAGCCGAACCGCGCGACCCAGCCAGAGATGAAGGCTGACGCGCAGGTGTCGGCTGTGATGTCGGCCAGGGGGTACGCCTCAGGCCAACGAGTGAAGCGGTCGACTATCGTGAGGCAGTACCTGTGGGAAGCAGACAAAGGTAAGGGACCAATGATATCCATGTTTATGTGTTGAAAGCGAGCTGAAGGTGCTTTGAACTCTGTAAATGGTGCGGTCGTATGTCTTGTGGTTTTACACCTTTGACATTGGTGACATTCTTTAGCCCATTGTCGACAGTCACGCCTTATACCCGGCCAAACAAATCTAGAAGTTACTAATTGTACTGTTGCTTTAACGCCAGGGTGACTGAGGTTATGGAGTAAATCAAAAACTTGACGTCGAAAAGCACAAGTAACGTATGGTCGAGGATTAGATGTAGAAGTGTCGCAGTATACTTGCGTTATGGCATCAGGTAGGGAAACCTTATGCAGCTGTAGACTGGATCCGTTCATGAGTAGCGCTTGTAGCTCTGCGTCTGTCTCCTGGGCTCGGGCTAGGCTGTGGTAATCTAGGGGCGTTGCTATTTCTTCGATGCGCGAAAGAGTGTCGGCTACTACGTTGTCTTTACCTGCGACAAACCTAATGTCAGTTGAAAATTGTGAGATAAAATCCAAGTATCTGAACTGGCGCGGTGAACATTTGTCCCTTCGTGTGGTGAAGGCAAACGTAAGTGGTTTGTGATCAGTAAGTATGGTGAACGGTCTCGCTTCCACCATGTAGCGGAAATGACGTATGGCGTCATATATTGCCAGCAGTTCGCGGTCATATGGACTATACTTTCTTTGTGACTGGCTGAGTTTTCTTGAGAAAAATGCCATCGGTTGCCAGTCGTTACCTTTCCGCTGCTGTAGGACAGCACCGATGGCTACGTCAGAAGCATCGGTCTGTATAGACAATTCTGCACTGGGATCAGGATGCACCAGAAGGGTAGCCTCGGAAATGCTTGACTTACAGTTCTTGAAGGCTTCTAGCTGGTCAGTAGTGAGTTGAATGGGCTTTGAACCTTTGCTTTGTCCGGCCAGCATAGCGTTTAAAGGAGCTTGCTTCGCTGCTGCGTCTGGAATAAATCTTCGATAGAAATTTACGGTTCCTAAAAATCTTCTTAGCTCCTTTGTGTTTTTTGGTATCGGAAAGTCGAGAATTGCCTGTGTTTTTGATTTTAAAGGGCTAATTCCTTCTGCGGAGACGCTGAAACCTAAGAATTTTACTGTGCCTTGACCGAAACAGCATTTCGAAGTATTTATTATGACTCCGTAATCCTTCAGGCGTCCGAACAGAATACGCAGGTGCTCCAGGTGCTGTTCCTCATCAGTAGAATATACGAGAATGTCGTCAAGAAACCCATAAGCAAAATCTAGGCCACTTAACACTTCGTCCATAAACCGTTGGAATGTTTGTCCCGCATTCCTTAGACCGAAGGTCATGTACGGGAATTCAAACATTCCGAACGGTGTTGTGATGGCCGTCTTCGGTATATCGTCTTCAAAAACGGGTAGTTGATTATATGCTCTAACTAAGTCTATAGTAGAGAAGATCTTTTTACCTGTAAGGTCGTTTGTGAAGTCGTGGATGTGTCGTACAGGATATCGATCCGGAATTGTTCGGGCGTTCAATACTCTGTAGTCCCCGCAGGGTCTCCATCCGTCGGTTTTTTTCCTAGCTAAATGAAGAGGAGACGACCAGGCGCTCTCTGACCTTCGTGCGGTGCCATTCAGTAACATTTCGTCGAACTCCTGTTTTGCTATTTTTAGTCGTTCTGGATCCAAACGGCGTGGGCGACTAGAAATAGGGGGTCCTGGAGTTGTGCGGATATGATGCACGGTGGTGTGTTTAATCGTTCGTGGCTTGCCAGCTGACCGGGTGATGTCTGGAAATTCTCGTAACAGCTTGTCGTAGACGGTATCGTCTGCTGTAGTGCGGATGGATAAAACATCGGATGCATACCTAGGCTGCGGCGCGTTGATGCCGAGCATGGTGACCGCATCAATGAGGCGTTGCTGTCTGCAATCCACTAGAAGGTGGTAAAAACTTAAAAAATCTACCCCAATTATTGGCTTCGTGACATCAGCCACGGTAAACCTCCAGCTGAATGCTCGTCGTAGTCCTAAGTCCAAGTTCAGTTGAATGTAACCATATGTGGGTATAAGTGATCCATTTGCAGCAAATAGTTGGTACTTCGTTTTTGTTCGAGGCTGCCGTACGGCTGACTTATATATATATATATATATGTCGTTGATCTTGTCTGCCAACTCGGCCACGGTTTGGAGCGCGCTGTCTGTCTGTGAAGCAATAATCGTTTGAATGTGGGTTGGTAATCTATTTGCCCAGATTTGCCTGATTAGGTGATCAGGTATCGTTGGTCCCGCTAAATTACACAGATGCCTCATGAACTGGGATGGCTTCCTATCCCCCAGCTCTTCGTGGGTCAATAGTTGTTGAAGCTTTCGCTCTTGCGAAGCGGACAACCGCTTGATAAGTTCCGTTTTTATTTTTTCATAACGGCCGCTATCCGGTGGATTTAAAATAATGTCTTTCACCTCTGCCGCGTATTGCGGCTCTAGTTGACCAACCACGTAGTGATATTTGGTCATATCGGCGGTAATATTGGATATTATAAACTGACCTTCGATTAGCGCAAACCAAACAGCCGGTTCCTCGGGCCAAAATGGGGGTACCCGCACACCCACACGACACAAGCCGGAATTTTCTAGAAGATCTTCACCGGACTTCGCCATTTCTTCGTCGGGGTCACCACTATGGAGATGTATGTGCGTGTATATGTGTGGCAAGCGGCTAGGCAGGCGGCGGTGAATATGAAAACAGCAAGAAGAAAGTTTGATGGAATTTAATGAGGATAGAAGATAATACAGACGTTAAAAACGAAGAGGGAACGATACAGAGTGGTACAGATGAACTGAAGCTAAGTTTATACAAAGCGAAAAGATTCTATAAGCGAATTAGATAGTTCGGGCGGCTAAGGCAGAGTGGTACGTGCGTACGTCAAGACGATCTGGCTGCACTGGCGCGGCGTCGCTCGCGCACTGAATATAACGGGATATCTAGTGACCTCCGCTCCTTCGCCCCGCATGGTCCTCCGCTGTATAGGGCCGTACTCAGGGGTCCGGACTTGGGATTATGTGTATGCCACACATTCATTTAAAAACTAAAGTCTTAACTTCTTGCAGATTCAAGTAAAAATGTCAATTTATTTTTGTAATCCCAGTGATTACAAAAATAAATGAAGTAAATAAATGAATAAAAAGACTTAAAACATAACTTGCGAAATTTGGGTGTACTATTCGGTGCACCCCTGCCTGAGCCTTCGGGGATTACAGGATGTTATGTTATCATTGAATCCTGCCTAAAGAATTTGTAATTAAAAGTGTGGAAGTAATCTGTCGCACATAAAAATGTGTGTGATACATCTTTTCACAGGCGCTTAGTAAGCACGTAAGCAGGAACATCACATTCGATCTTACTACAGAATTAGCTGAGAATTTATCGGTTTCCTATACCAATAACACTCGTGCTTTTTAACTTACTTGTAAATACTTGTAATCAAACTATTTTTAAAGCAGATTTAAATAAACTGAACTTTATTTTACCAAACAACAAACGCCTTAGTGAAAATGTTTAGCAATTTAATACTCGGAAGGTACTTATTGCGATTGAACGATTTCCTTTTTTATTTTATTATCATGATTGTGCTTGCATCTTAAAAGCCTTCACAAGTACTTTTAATAGCTACTAGATACTAAGAAAGCTGCAAACTCAAAGACAACACTGTCTTATTGATTTTAGAATCTCTTGTCATTATGCGTCAATCAATAAAATTGCAAGGAAATACGGAATTTTAGCTACACTAACATACCTACAGGTACGTAACGTTTGTAAATAGCACGTAAATTGCCTTCGTAGTTAGCACCGTGCGAATCCCCCAAAGACCACGGTTCTATCACAATCTTAAGGACGATGAAGATAGCCAGAGGACTAGGTTTCGCGGCGCTGCGCCGGCGTGCGGCGGGTGGCAATTTATTTAATAGATTTGTCAGCTTTATCCCTAAAGCATTAGGTTCAAAGTTGATTGGAAACATTTAAAAATTTCTTTAAATGATTTTAAACCATAAAATGTTGAAGGTTAAGTTCAAAATCGAATGAGAAAATTTGACTGGTGGCCGTCTTACGCTTTTTCGATCAGGTCACGTGTCCTGACGCGAGTTTAAGATTTTATACCCATTACAGAAAAAGTGCTCAACGCCGCTAAAGAAGCTTCCACTTTTTTTTTTTTTTTTTTTTTTTAATTGATATAAACCAGTGCTTGACTGCGATCCCACCTGATGGTAAGTGGAGATGCAATCATCGATGGTCAGGCGCACTAGTTTATTAAGAGCCTATTCACTCTAGTCTTGAAGACACCTATATTATAGTTGGACGGAAAGACCGCAGCAGGCAGATTGTTCCAGTCCTTCGATGTACGCGGTATAAACGACGAAGCGAAACGCTTAGTCCGGACGGTTGAAGTTTCAACAACGTAAGGGTGGATACTCGCCGTTCGTCGGCTTGTCCGATGGTAGAAAGGAGATGGCGGAATCAAGTCATGCAGTTCCCGCGCACACTCTCCAAAATGTAACCTGTAAAATACCGATAGGCTGGCTACTCTGCGCCTGTGCTCGAGGCTTTGTAGATTGGACTTAACCAAATCTGGATCCCCAATTAGCCTATTCGCACGCCTTTCCACTGAGTCCAAAGCTGCTAGATGGCATTTTGCAGCACCAGCCCATATGTGACTGCAGTACTCCACACACGATCGGACCTGTGCTTTGTATAACATTAGAAGCTGTCCCGGTGTGAAGTACCGTCGGACCTTTGCAAGAACGCCTAGTTTTCTAGCAGCTACCTTGGCTTTGGACTCAATGAACCGCCCGAAATTGAGATCTGAGGAAATTTCAACTCCTAAGAGTTGAAGGCGGTCGGTGCACTCCAGGGATACATTCTGAAAAACGGGAGCCAAGGTGAACGGGCTCCTCTTAGCGGTGAACAGACACGCTTGTGTTTTGGCGGCGTTGAATTTTACCCGATTGGTTTCGCCCCACTTGGAGACTGCCTGAAGTGAGACATTCGTACGCTCTACCATAGCCTCTCGTTCGGACCGAATTTGCTCCTTACTGGCCCGAGGACCTGGCAGGTACCTCTCTACAACTGTGCTATCGTCTGCATACCCATAGATACCGGGCATCAGCAGATCGTTAATATGTAGCAGGAAAAGAGTTGCAGAGAGAACTGACCCCTGAGGAACTCCGGCATTAGTCGTCATGGGCTCTGATGAGCATCCATCGACAACAACTCGGAGAGACCGTTCACTCAGAAAGTCTTTTACCCAGTTAATCAGGCCAGGGGAAATGCCGTACGCTGGAAGCTTACTCAAAAGGCTGGCGTGCCATACCCTGTCGAAGGCCTTCGAGACGTCCAAGGAGACAGCAATCGCTTCTCCATTCTTCTCGAGGGCCTCGCCCCACATGTGAGTGGTATACACTAGTAGGTCCCCAGTAGACCGATTTTGGCGAAACCCGTATTGTCGGTCACTGAGGAGATCGTTACCTTCCAGGTATGCCAGGAGGCGCGAGTTCAATACACGCTCCATAATCTTGCAGAGTATGGAGGTTATTGAAATCGGCCGATAGTTGGCAGGATCGGCACGACTGCCCTTTTTGGGCACGGGTTGCACGTTGGCAAGCTTCCAGGACTTGGGCACTATACCAGTCCTAAAAGAGAGACGATACAAGCGCGTCAATACAGGAGACAACTCGGGCGCACATGCCTTGAGAACTATTGCTGGTATACCATCTGGTCCACTAGCTTTATTCACGTCTAGACGACACAGTGCTCTCAAAACTTCTCTGTTCCTTATGCGAATATCGGGCATTGAGGTGTTGCAGTGAGGTGGAGTTGGTGGAGTAGCACTGCTAGTGTCAAGACGAGAATTGTGGGCGAAGAGAGCTGCAAAGAGACCTGCTTTCTCTCTCGCCGTGTGAGCCAGTGTTCCATCAGGTTTAACCAGCGGAGGCAATGTGGGCCTACAGAAGTTCGTTTCGACCGATTTGGCAAGGGACCAGAATGCTCTGCTACCGGACGGCTGTGCAGAGAGCTTTGCGCCAATATGTGTAATGCGGTCGAACCGAGCCTTCTTCAGTGCCTTTTTGTAGGACTTGGCAGCATGGTTGAAAGCTCTCTTCTTTGAGCTCAGATCCGGAGCTTTGCGATCACGAGCGTCAACCTATGCGAGAAACGCCGAATGCTTACGCTCTTCAGCTTGAGCGCAGTCGGCGTTGAACCATGGTTGAGCTGAGCCTCCGATGGGTACGTCTCTATAAGGGATGAAAAACTCCATAGCTTGACGTATCACATCGGATATAGCATCTGCACAGCTCGACGGACTTTCAGAAGAGAAGCAGACCTGCTGCCAAGGATAAGACGCAAAAAAGTGCCGCATCTCATCCCAATCTGCTACCTGTAACGCCATATTCTCCGTTGACCACGTGAGTCGCAGTCAGGTGGGGAGAAGCACGAAACAGACTTCACCAGACAGTGATCTGAAGTTCCCAGTGGTGAGGAAACCGTTACAATACATCTGTCCGGATCGGTGGTCAGCAGAAGGTCCAAACAATTGGCAGTATGACCAACTACATCAGGCACCCTAGTCGCTTGCTTAACCAGCTGGGAAAGGCCCATCGACACTGCAAAGTTTCGCGCTTCTCTCCCAGCATGGTCGGTCTTCTGGTATGGGAAAAGCCAGTCTTGGTGGCAGGCGTTAAAGTCCCCCAGAGCGACGAGCTGCGCATCAGGGTGCCGATGCAGAGCCTTATTGGCGGCCTCACTGAGGTGGTCGAACAACCGAGTTGTCTCCTGATCACCGCTGTGCGATCGGTAGACACAGGCATAAACAATTTTGTCCATACCAGTGTCCACCAACAGCCATAGCGTGGATAAATTTGGGTCTTCAAGGTGACGGAGACGCTGACAGCAGATGTCATTACGGACGTACACACAGACCCCGGCACGCTGCAGGAAATGATGCTCCAGTGAGTATCCCGGGTAGTTTAGGTACGACGTATCTGACGGACATCTAATTTGGGTCTCCGTCAAGAAAAGCAAGTGTGGCTTCTCAGTCTCAAGATGGTGGTGGACCGCATCGAGATTAGAGTGCAACCCTCTAATATTTGAGAGGTGCACTAGAAATGAGAGGACGTGCATCCGCTGTAGACACTTGCCTTTCTTTTTACCTTTCATTTTTAATTATTTTTTTTTTGGAGTGAATAGGAGAGATGGAAGATGGCAGTTGAGCGAGGTGATGCGATTTTAAACCCTACAACACGACCAGAGTTGCTGCGTCAAAGGAGGATTGATCTGGAGACTGCGGGGACGCCCGAACCCCCCCAGGGATCGCCATCGGGTCCTCACGCCCGGTCGCCAACCGGCACGATGGGGCCACCCTGGGATTTTTCGCAGTTGGCGGGGCAGCCTTTCGTGTGTGGCTGGCACACTACTTGGGCCCCCAACTACCTGCGGTCGGCCAGCGGAGCACCGTGCTTCGGATCCCGCTACCCTCCACGATCAAACGTCCGACACAACAACAGCTGGCGCATCGGACCCAGTATACGTCACAACACAACTGCTCAGACCCATCTTCCACCATACGGCTTCACCAGACATCACGCCGGAACACGACGGATCGCTTGGCGGCATGGCTTTGTCTGGTGGGTGGTAACTTTAAGCCGGCAGCCGATGCTATGGCCTACCACCGCATTTACTGCTCGTTTAGCACTACCCAGGGGACACGTGTAGGGTGGTCAGAACTAAGTAAATCCTACGGACGCAAGCAGTTCATCCCCCATCCACTTCAATAAAGAAAATAGTTAACACGTTATATTTTGATTGAACTCTTCAAAACACCGTCCGATCGTTATGGTGACGCTTAGGGGTGCCTGTGTCCAGCACGTCTTGAATTATTGATAATGATCTAAACCTGATTTCATTAGGAAGCCACCACGTAGGTAAGCACGAACTGACTGAATTCTCTGAATCGATACTTGATTCTCGTTAATACTAGGGACACAGGACGTAACAAAGCTGGAAACTTCGTTTTGTTTTCAAGCTATAACGTTAAGGACGTCACCTTTTGCCGAAGCGTATAGAGTCAAAATTGCAATGGAAGCTTGGATTCAAACTGCAATAGAAGTCTGTCAAGACCTGCCCCCATACAGTGAATTTGCACAAGTAACACAAATTATGATTTTGTAAAAATTTTCAAACAACAATAAGATCTTGAATAGTTTTATACTGTAGACCGAATTACTTAATGATAGCTGTAACATTGCGCAGTTTGTACAGTTTCGAAAGTTGTATTTTTTATGCGATATTAAAAGTTGTTAATAATGTTAAATAATATGATTATTAAAGTGTTTTTTTACTTTCACACTACGTCATCTAGTCCCAAACTAAGCAGAACTTTACTATGAGTACTAGACAACTGATAAACATACCTATTTCTAAATACATAATACCCGCCCCGGCTTCTCACGAGTCCTTGCTGATACCACTGCAACCTGCTCTGCATTTTAAATCTGTAATATCTTCAAAAATATTCATTTAAATTAAATGTGGTACAAGGCCATATTAATCTATATTAAACGCACAATGTATTTAAAGTACTTAATCGGATAAGGATTAATGCCGTATTGCTTAAAATTGCTTCGTAAATAAACCATTATTTCTCGTAAAAAGTAAGGATAAAAATGGTTATTGTGGGTTACTCCTAAGAGATAGACATATATAATTGCAAAATTTTTTATAGACCTTTTTAAGGTGCACAATACTGTAGTACATTATTTTGATCTATCTCGTAGGGTTCAGCCAGCGTTTGCAATGTAAGCGCAAAAATGTGTTTGTTTACGACACCACATTAGAAACCTCTAAAATAATCAGTGTTTCTCTTCTATATTATACATATATTGTACATATAAAACTTCCTCTTGAATCACTCTGTCTATTAATATTTTTTTATTTTTAATTCTTCTATGAGGTTTCTTTCTTTTATGATATCTCACTTAATTTCTAGAATGAGGCAATATTTTAAGAATACTTTTCGTCATAATGTTTATTCACCTAAAAATAAAGTCGTGATATTGTACCCAAAACGTTGATAAGTTAAACGCTAATGCTGATGATTTTGATGACAAATGACGATTTAACCAAAAGTAACACATTTGGCCTCATTTCTAAAATAGATATATTTATATTTAAATTACACGAAATAAAAATGCATCGGCATGCCAGTACCAGGGTAGCAGGTATTACAGTAGGTGTTTTGATTTGTAAAAATGAATAAACGCTTCAGTGAGTTTTTTCCAATTTAGCCCTTAATACTGGGTTATAGAATTTACAATTAATAAATCTTACATAATTATGGTTTTGTATGTGATAACTTAATGCTTTCAACATCGTAGTTCTAGAAAAATATAATAAAGGGTAAGCTACATCGTTTAGAAAATGTTGTATAAGAAAATTTCGGCACTATTTCCAATCATAATGTTCTTAAAATATTTGAATTCCCATAATATTCATGCTCATCTTATCAATAAATCGTCATAGTACGTAATCTGCTAGTAGTCGAGGGAAGTTGTGCCAAAGATAAAGTAGATCTTTTTCTAATTAGGTAACTTTTGGGCTTATTGAAAAAGACGATCCAGAATGTTTACTGGTCGGCTAAGTTCAAAAAAAAAGTTTGTAAATAAAATTGGTCTTGTCATGTGGTGGTAATTCGAATATTTTCACGGTGCCGCTCAGCCACAGTGGATTTCTTTTCTTTCTCCAGGTTTTTGCTATTTAACCAAAGGTTGTGACGCTCGGATCTGAATACTTTTTCGTTTGAACAGTCACTATTCGAGTTCGATGTATATATCTGTGTCACTCACTTATATATTAGTTTGTGAACGGTTATTACAATAATAGATAGAATTTTCTGATTTATAAAACTTAATAAAAAAAAAACTAGCTTCTGCTAGCGACTTCGCCCGCGTGGTAGTAGGTTTCTCCATACAAAATTTGGACGACTGTTCCATCCCCTTAGACAGGAATTTTGGAAAATCATTTGCTATTATTTGTACACATCTTCAAAGGAACCTCTGTACAAAAGGTCATAGGGCTTGGGTTAGCCGACTTTGCCATTTACACAGACATTAAATATATAAAAAGTGTCATTATTTTCATTTTGTCAATTATTTTGATGATAAAAAATATAATCGAAATACTGTCGAAAGTTATTGCGTGAAATTGAATTTCAATTTCATTGCGAACAGAAGCCCTACCACGAGCTCATAACGCAATCCATTTTACAACCTAAACTAATTTGTTCAAGGAATAGAGCTATACAGGATGCATAGATCCATCTCTCTGTCTCACTGGCACGACTGACATTTAAACACGTCATAGTAAGGCCCCAGGTCTCGGCGCGCTCAGGTTCTCAGCTTGATTAATGTTAATAACGGGCTTGCGGACGGCGAGCAATAGGTAGCTCACCGTCCGACCGTCCGGTAACCCTCCGGACTGAATCCAAGTCGTCGACGGCGCGCACTATTCTACGCGCGCCTCAAGGAGATGTCAGTAAATCGTAGGGACCCAGCAGAGTCGGAGCCTACTGGGGCCATGGGTAGTGTGAAAACGAAACCCGGGGCCCTAAGACGAAGGCAACGAAGGAACAGGAGTGGGTTTTTAGTCAGTAAAAGTCTGACACTATCTCCCGCTCCGCGGATGATTTTCCCACCTTAAAAAAAGCTTGATTAATGTTATATCAATCTCTTGATGCGTTATGATCGCCTAATGCTATGTGCTGTCTTTGTCTGACCTGCTTTCATACACGCATGCGCATTGAAGAGTTATCTATGAAGTCCACGTGGCAATGTTATTGTTGAAATAACGAAAGAAGGAATCGTCTATACCTATATATAAAAGGAGAAACGGACTGACTGACATATCGACGCACAGCCGAAACTACTGGGAGTAGGAGAGTGAAATTTTGCACAAAGTTCTCTTTCATGACGTAGGCGAGCACCAAGAGAGGATATTCTAAAATTCACCCTCTAAGGGGATGAAACGGGAATCAAAAGTTTATATGGAGAAACCTAATTTCGCGAGCGAAGCCGCTGGCGGAAACTAGTTCAGTTATATAAATTAACTAATTAACTAAACTTCCGAAACCTGCATTAATTTTCACTCTTATCACGATTACTTATGTTTCTTCTAGATCAGGTATATGAATATAACCTCATCTAAAAAAGTCGATGGCCAATAACAAAAATAGCAACTAAGGCCACCAAGTTATATTTTAAGTACATGCTCCGTAATTAGAGGCACAATTGAAAGACAACGAAAGAGCGTTCGCTTGAGGTTTAATGAAATAACTGATGTTAGTTTTATTTGTTAACATTTGATTTAATTTCTATGGAACTTATCTGAGTAGGGAATTGAGAATAGGCCCCACATATAATTTGTATATTTGACTCACTATAAAAAACTCGAATTCTAACTATCACTTTACAAAAAATAAGTTTCAAAAGAAACTTTAAACGGACCCTTTTATAGCATCACTTTGCTGTACGTCTGTCTGTCAAGACCCTTCGCTGTCGGTCGCTGATAACCTAGTGAACGTCGCAAAAATTATTGAGTTCATTATAATTTATTATTCCTTTATCAATAGAATAGAATAAAATTTAAAGTCGTTCTAAACTGAAACGGTAAAAAAGTCTATGTCATTTAACTATTACGGCTATGTGTATCTTCTGCATGATTATTATGAATTTACATCAAATCAAATCAAAGCAGTTTATTGCAAACGCACACACCGTACAGTAGTAGGTAATTCTTAGTGTCCCAACGTTTTGTTTTGAAAAGCGTTTTGGCTACTATTACTACTTCTTCCAAGAGCTCGAGCTGACTGACACCTACCCTAAGCCTTAGGGCAGGTGTCAATGGATTTTTAAGTATTGGTAGCAATAAGCTTGTCGTTTCATAAATGGTGCTTAAATATAACCAATAAAATCTGTGCGTAAAGACACACCTCAGTATAACTGAATATGTTTTATTGTCTTTCAATGGTTAAGTTCAGAATTACGGTAAGAGGGAATGTGTATCTTCAACGATCACTATTTTAACCCATTCAGTGTTTAATTACGCCCAACTTTTATATTATCTCAACTAGCAAATCAGTCAAGTTTATTAAAATATTTGGAAACGACATCACAAATAGCCCCTGAAATGCGCCATTTCAGAGTGTTTCTTCCTGAAAACATTACAAATATAGCCGTAATGGAATGATGTTTCAATAAACTGTCAACAGAAATGGGTTAAATATTTCATAACGAATTTAATTCGTATTTATTTTGCGCGTATTTCTGTCAAAATTTCAAAGAAATCGGCAAAAAAGCACACATACTTTATTTTATCTTGAGAGACACCGAGTGAGACTGCGCATTGAAAAATCAATACGCTAAAATATGGATTGGATTTCTTACTTTATTACTATGAAAACAGAGGCGAGTACAGTATAATACTTGGGTGGTTGTTTTGACTTATAAGCTGTCGAAGAGGCCTGATTTAAGCTTGTTGATTTTATGGACTCCTAGTATTTTACATCGTATTCGATCTGGTTTCGCTGCTTGACGCAAGCGCATTGAGAAGAAAACCACGTGTAGCGGTGAGCACGTGGAAATGAAGTTTATTTATAACGAAGTGCTTGATGATCTACCAAACTTACATTTAAGTAAGAATAGAAAAGACAGATAGGTTTGAATAAAAATATTATATTAATTATTTATTGGACTTTTGAATTGGATAAAAAATAGTTTAAAGTAAAAGTAATTTGAATAAAATGTAGTTTTTTTGGTCCCTTTGGCCGTCGTTGATGGTGGTCCTCAATAGGGAAGTTGGAAGCTTTATAACAGAGATATTTTTCGAAAGAATACCTTCCATAGCTAAAAATTGATTGAAAATGTATAACTTAAATAATCGAAGCGTAAATAAACCTCTTCGACAGTCATGAAGTCTACGTATTTTATCAGTCTGTTACTCTGTCTGTGGACTCCTGACAGCGAACATGCGCAGTAATCATCTTTATAAAAGGTTGACGGGTTATTGACTGATAATGGCCTTGGCCTCAATTTTTGACACGAAATTAGGGCACATACAGCGTGCATTAAGATTCCCCTACACTTATTTGAGATAATATCGCTCGATTTGCGAAACAACGTTTTATAAAACGAATGATTAAAAAAAAGTAAGTGAGATGTTATTCGTATTTGCACCGTATGTTTTATTGAAATATTTGGTCAAAGCAAACATAGCAATAGAAATTACTTAACTGAACCTTGAAAGGCATTAAGCAGCACTTTTCAAGAGTCATACCTAGAGTAGCTAGAGTTTCACGCGCTCCTCAAAAGGATGTCAGCAAACCATAGGGACAAAGCAGGACTAATGCTTGCTAGGGCTGCGGGTATTTTCTGAAAAGGAAATCCGTAGTCTTAGAACGAAATGGGCAACTAAAGGACGCAGTTGTGGTTTTAGTCAGTAAAAGTCTGTCACGTTCTTCCACTCCATCCAGAATAGGACAAGTCATTAAATGACTTCCCACCTTAAAAAATAAAATTAAACTAGACTAACTCAGCTGTCATGGAATTTCCCTAACTCGTTTTCAACAATATTGAGCTCGTTTGTGCATGCTGTTGCTAGGCGTTTAAATTGAAAGGACGACTTACTGTGTCGACAAAAGCTCTTTAAAACATTTTGACAGCTGATGTATTGCAGTTTGAAAATGCAAAGTATATGTATAGCTACACAATTGGTTATTTTTGATTATTTATTTTGGCACAATATTTTTATACTAAACAATCAATAACATTAAAAATAAATTCATTCTTTTTCTGAAAACCGCAACTAATTGAAAACAAATATTCATATGAGGACGAATGGGAGCGCGATGGGAACATCTCGCTGTCTCTTTTTCACATGCGTAACTTAGTGGTAATGTCGTCACATTTCAGTTTGTGTATTCTTTTTTTGTTTGTCAACAGTTTACTCTTCCACCATGTAGGATAGGTTTCTAATTTACTATATTTTAAAAGGATTTGTAAAATTCTTCTTAATGTTATATTAGATGAAGTTACTTTTTGATAAAAATAATTAAAAACAAAACGTACAGCTATTAATTGAGCTACTAAGCAGTATCGACTGTTTTAAGGCTAGCTTGTTTTAGTTCTTCACAATTGCATTCTTAAGTTAAGTTTATAGCTTACAAACCATATGAATGTTTTCAGTTATCTGCGCATCTTGAAGCCCTGATGAACCGCAGTCGGTGTCTCGATGATTACCTCGTATCTAGAATCTTAATCACAGTTTATATAATATGATGTAGGTAATTATTATTTTTTACTGAACGTTTTATTTCTTTTGCCATTATTGTCCCACTGCTGGGCTGAGACCTCCCCTTGCTGAGTTATATAGGATGTATAGCTCCATCCCTTTTTCTCGCTCGTTCGACTGATATTTTAACATGTCATAGTAAGGCTCTTGGGTCGCGGTTACTGTTTTGAACAATTCTACAGCCCTGATTATCAAAGATTGGCATTAGGTAGAGTCATTCATGTACTTGCATCGAAATTTTTATATTAATTTGGATCTTACCGAGATTCGTAATGAAAAATCCCGTGTAGTCAACAATATTACAAATAAGTAATAATAAAAATATTTTTTAGTAGTATTTATTGAAAAAGATCAATTTTTTTCTGCTATATTTCTGATAGTGTCGTAGAAATATCTGCTCTTTAAAATTAATCTCGGTATTTGAGACATATCCACTTTATTCTTTCACTGTATGAAATCAGTATAAGTACTTATATAACTCATGTAAAGCGCTTAATATTGAGTTTCAAGTGTTACTTCCAAAGGTGGTGTTATCCATATGTTTGAACGAAGCATCTGTCTATGCTTTACAATACATTGCAAATAGTAATTTAGGAAATTAATCTATATATATAAAAAGAGGAACTGATTGGATGACCTATCAACTCACGGCGGAAACTGCTGAGACTGAGAAAGTAAAATTTCGCACAAGGTCACAGAATAAGTAATAGTGCAAGCACCGAAATATCATTCTTCTACAAGTACAGAAAACATGATAATATTAATAAACCTTCTAAAAACGCTTCTAATGCTCATAAAACATTGCACGGCACGGACGTGACCTTCAATATATTTGCCTACAAGTCCCTGTCGCGCTCGTAACGAATCAAAATGCACCTTAAGTCCGGCACTGAGAAAGTTTTTTATTATACCCGTTATGCGCCAGCCGCTTTTAGCTGTAGGGTTGCAGCAAAAGCGGATAGCGCGGGTCAAGCAGCAAATCGAACACGCATGTGACCCTCTACCGAAATTAGCCCTGCACGTAAGGCCACGCCGCGAAGGTGCATTTCTTTAACTATAGTGTGGAGTGCGCCAGGTCTGACAAGGTTTCCTTTTTTTATGGTGTAGGCGAGCACTAAAAAGAGGTTTTTGGAAATTCATACTTTAAGGGGATGAAAAGGGGGAATTTCGATTGTATGCAAAATTTCATTCCACGTACTAATATGCTCGCAAGTTAAAAAAAATAGTAAACTACGAAAATAAATAAGGTTGTCATTTTTTTTTTCAAAACTACCATAAAACAATATAGGAGGTTCTAAAGTTTGTATAGAGCAATCTTATTTCTTGAAACTTGGCATACAATTGAATCAAAATATCAAGAATAATAAAGTCTGTCATTATTAGTTTTTAAGAACTTCCATTTCAAAAAAAAAATCACATTATTGCGTTCAAAAGTAAAAAAAAATAGTAAATAAATTAGTGTCTTGCTTATTTTATGCATTTTAACTTGTACAAACTTAATAAAGAAAACAAATAATATTTAATTCGTATATTCAAATAATTTTTTTTTTTACTTATATTATATGGCCGCCATTTCAAGATGCGCGCGGTTTTTGGCGTGATTTTTTCAAATGAAGTTCAGTGATTAACTGAATAAAATTAAATATTAAAAAATCATTAGAAAATGGTACACACGTTTTCTACTATCACGTGAAAAGTTAATAATATCTTTCGTAGGCATTATCGTAAAAACTTTGCACGCAAGAAAACATTAACGTAAGACCAGGCAATATGGTCAAAATACCTTAGCCTTCCGCTAGGGATAAATAAAAAAAATTATGCGCACGCATATAAGAAAACAGATTTTTGCCGCCATGTCATAAAAATTTTATTCGTTTTACTATTGTTTTCTTTACGAGTGTACTGAAAAACGTCGTATGATACACGTGAGTAATTAATGATAACTTATATGAACTAATAATGAGACTTTCTCGCCACGGCACGGGTTTTAATACCGTCTCGACGGTAATCACTAACATTTCACATTTGGATCATAATGTACTATTATTTGTTTTTCATCTATCTGTATAAACGAATATATATAAAGAGAGAAACTGACTGACTGACATATCAACGCACAGTTGAAACTAATCGGTCTTGCAACGTAAAATTTCGCCTAAGACTTTCTTTTATGATGTAGACTGGCAATATGAAGGGGTGTTTGAAAATTAAACTTTTAAGGGGGTGAAAAGGAAAATATTCATTTTTATCCAAAATTGTATTCTTTAGTCCTATATATTTGAAACTAGCTTAAATAGTAACCCAATAAAACGTTAAAAGTTCAAAAGTTTTTATCATTAGTTTTTTAAAACTACCTTTATGAATGTTTGAAAGTTATGGCGACGCTTAACCCTGTGTCCAGCACGTCTTTCGGCTGAATTCAAGATACTGATCGAAACCTAACTTTATTAGGAGACCACCACGTCGGTATGCACGAACGGAATAAATTCTCTGAATCGATACTTGATTCACGTTAATACTAGGGACACAGGACGTAGTAAAGCTGGAAACTTCGTTTTGTTTATAAGCTATAACGTTAAGGACTGCACCTTTTGCCGAAGCGTATAGAGTCAAAATTGCAATAGAAACTCGGATTCAAACTGCAATAGAAGTCTGTCAAGGCCTGCCCCCATACAGTGAATTCGCAAAAGTAACACAAATTATGACTTGTACAATTTTTCAAAGAACAATAAAAGACCATGAATAGTTTTATACTGTAAGCCGAATTACTTGATGATAGCTATAACATTGCGCGCCTTGTGTAGTTACGGGAGTTATTTTCTTTTTTCACGATATTCAAAGTTGTGAATAATGATATATACAATGATAATTTTTATAAAGATTTATTTTTACTTCCACATAACGTCATCTAGTCAACTAGACAACTGATAAATATACCTATTCCTAAATACATCCATAAATTACACCCAGACACAGAACAAATAATCGTGCACACCTCATAAGCATTTGTTTTGGGTGGTAATCGAACCCATGACCTCTGGCATAGCAGTCAGGGCCACTAACCACTAGATCAACAGGCCAGTAGTTAGTAAAGCAGCAATTATAAGACTTGCTGGAGACTTGGATGGATCGGTTGAGGTTATTTCTGTTTTAAATAAATGTTTCCTCATATTTTGTCGGTTTTCTGTTACATTTGATACAGTGCTTCTTCCAACAGGACATTGCTTTTAAAACATATTTTTAATGTTACTGTTTCGATGAATTTTAAAGTGTTCAATCAAAAACTATCGTGTGAATTATTATTTACTTTATTTTTGGTTTTTAATTCTTATCTTTAACGATATCTCATTTAATTTCTAGAGTGAACCAATATTTTAAGAATACTCTTCGTCATAATTTTTACTGATCTAAAAACAAAGTCGTGATATTGTACCTAAAACGTTAATAGGTAAAACGTTAATGCTGACTACATGATCATTTGACCGAAAGTAACACATTCGACCTCATTTCTGAAATTGATAAATATATATTTTCAAATTACATGAAAAAAAAACAGTCGGGCATGCCAATACCAGGGTAACAGGTATAACAGTAGGTGTTTTGATTTGTAAAAATGAATAGACACTTCAGTAAGTTTTTTTCAAATTTAGCCCTTACTACTAGGTAATAGAATTTATAGTTAATAAACCTTACTACAATTTTAAATTATGATAATTTAATATGTAGCCTTCATTAATGTAGTGCATCATGCGATTTACTAATAACATTAGGATAAACGATAAATGATATTTATTTTGAAAATAGGTTTTTTAAAAACACTTTTACACGTCAATTTTGTTGTCAATTTAAACTAGATGAAGCCGGTGTTTCCTAGCTGACTACTATTTTAATTAATTCATTAAACCCCATGCTAAAAATATACAACCGACATCAATGTAAAAAAAAAACAGTGAAAATTGCAAAATAACTTTAATTTCGGTAGTTGGTGTCAAATAACGAAGAGACAACACTATTAAAGAAAAACCGACTTCTGAATTTAAAATTATTTTGCACTTTTCTCTGTTTTTTTTTTACGTTGAAGTCGATAGTATTTTTTTTGGGGTGAAAAGTTTTTTTATTTTTTATTTTAATTAAAGTTATTTTGATCGTTTTAATATTTTTTTTTTTATAACACTTAATTTTATAGAATTAACTTCCAAGCACCAATTAAACCACAGAGCTGCTTGTGAAAAAACAAGTTAGAGCCTATTTTAAACAATTCCAAAATATAAAATATGTCATTTATTGAGGAATGCTTTATTCTTAAACTGAAAAAAAAATATCGCTTTTATTTTAAAAGTCATAATTTACTTAACTGTATATTAACATAAGCAACACTCTGATGTAAATAAAAATAAGCCTTTATTATATTTTGTTTTAGTTTATGCATTAAAAAGAAAATCTATATAATATACCCTGTATGTAATAAGACTGCAATGCATGGAGACGCGTGATGTTGCCATGGAAACGGTACCGGTGCCAGAACTACCAGCACTGCATGAATAAGAGAGGGTAAGCAAAGAGATCTTTCTATGAAGATTAATTTACGTTTTAGATTTTTCGGTAATTAATCCTAAATTAATACTTCAAGTACATAAATGAACTAAAATAAAACCTAATTTCGCGATTATAATTCTTTTCCTTTTAATTTTTATTATTTACACTATCTTGTTGAATAGCTGTTGGTAAGCACGAAGCGCGCAGTGTGGCCGCGGCGCTTACGTTGGACGACAGTTCTATCTCATTACTCGTAAGCTGAATTTCTAAGCTCTAGGGGCTATGAAGGACACCCGTCGTCTAGTGTTAATATAAAATAACAATATATTTTTTGTCTTAAGAAATATTTATATTTTTATTAAACTGTCATATGTTGTTCATTGAAATTTATTATTTTCATTGGCATTATGTTTATGTGTAAATTAGAAGGCAGCTTTAAGAATGAGAAACTGAGTGAGTGAAAGAGGGAAACTAATAATAAGGACGATGGGAGAAAAGCATTATTCATTACGACGTCTACGATTTTGCCGTACACATGTGCTCAGAAATGATTAAGTATTAAACGTTGGCAAAATTGCATGACTATATTTTCCCCACTCCCAAATCCTATATTCATATTAAAAATTTCCTGAGAGTCATTGAATTTCAATTCAACTTACAGGAATGCGGGAGTTCATCATCAATTCAGACAAAAGACGTCCACTGTTGGATAAAAGCCTCCCCCAAGTGTCACTATAACGACCGGTCCTGTGCGTCTCGCATCCATGGGATTCCCACAAGCCTCACCAGGTCATCAGTCCAAATTATGGGAGGCCTTCCAATGCGTAGTTACGCCTGAATAATTGCTGGATTATTTATTATTTTAGTTTAATTTAAAGAATATGTATATATATACGACATAGCAGTGCTGCCAATTCCAGCAGTTAAGAAAATGCATCCAGTTCTATTCTGTTTCCTTCACCTGGCAACTTGCAGGTTATGCAGTCAACCATACATTTTATTGGCGGCATGACTTGCTTGATGTTAAGTTCAACTCCATTGATTTTTTAAAGAGATAATTAAAATTTACATTTAAATTATAGCATTTGTAATATATTTTGTTTTATAGAGCAATATTTTGTTTATCGCCGTAAGCTTTGTTACAGAAAGTTTCCCTGGCAATATCAGCGCATTTCCTCCCTTGTAGAGAATATGTTCTAGTTCTAAACAGTTCAATTGTTCAACTTTAACCCGCGCATATACTTAGAAACTGTTGCAAAACTATAGTCCGAATAAAAAATATGAATTCGCAGCTCCTCATTCTACCAAAAACATAACGCAAATCGGTCATAGGACCGGTAGTTCAAACGTTGTCAGCGAACTCGATTAAGCTCTTTACAGTTTCTGCTATCCTAGTACCTAGAGTCAGTTTACTAGTAAAATAGGGTAATAACGAAGAAACGTGCGGCAGCGACGGACAGCGACTGTATACTGAAGCTCCGTGCGCCACGAAGTAAACAAGGTGTTGTTTATAAACTCCACATGGCACCAAGAGCACGTGGTCCGTTCCACAATGCGCCTGCGTGAAAATGTAAAGGTTGCACAAATATGATCAGCGATACTAGGATTCCATATCGTCCCTTAGCTAACAACACCGCATAAGTCATTTTTACCAACTTTACAGGAAACGAAAAAAACTGTGCGGTGTTGAGAGGCCAGCCAACTTACACGCTGTGACTATTTTTCGAATTATGGGTTCTGATTGGCTGAAATCTATATCATGTGACCAATGGTCAGACGCGCAATGAGCAGCTCTATCTAAAGGCTTTCAAATGTGAAAACCACCAATTTTCGAATTTACAGGAAACGAAAAAAACTGTGCGGTGTTGAAAGGCCAGCCGACTTGCACGCTGTCACTATTTTTCGAATTATGGCTTCTGATTAGCTGAAATCTATATCATGTGACCAATGGTTAGACGCGCAATGAGCAGCTCCATCTAAAGGCATTCAAATGTGAAAACCACCAATTTTCGACTTGAGCGGTGTTGTAAGCTAAGGGACGATATAAAAGACAGCCAACTACGGTGTTTATAAGTTTTCTTTGTCACCGTTTTAATTTGTGGCCTATTCTTGGACTCAAAAGATATATGCTATATGCTTATGAATGACATCAACAAGTCTATGCTTTTGTTTTTTGGTCAAACCTTCAGGACGTACCATGTATAATTGTAATAATTATAAATAAACAATTATTTTTAATAAATTCATCCTGAATTTTACCAATATATAAAAGTTTCTTAATTAAAGATGAAACAACCACTTAAGGCGGACGAATGCATTCGCTTATTTCGACACCATTTCTTGTAGCCTCTGTGGCCTAATGGATAAGGCATCGGCCTCCTAAGCCGGGGATTGTGGGTTCGAGTCCCACCAGGGGTGCTTTTTTGTTTTTCTTCCTTTTTACACTATTGCGCGGCAATAAAAAGTAGGGTTATATTTTTCACGTTGTTCTGTGTATGTGGTATTTTCTAATCGAAGCATCTGAAAGACAGGATGGTTTTGAATCTAACTAACTAACCCCATGCTATGATAAAGTTTAGCTTTTTTTGTGTAAAACCGTAATTGTATCCGTAATATATCCACACTGCAGAGAAAGATAAAAAGTAAATCGTACCGTATTGAATAATATGTCACTGAATAGGTCTTTCAAAAACAAAACAAAATGTTTAATTGACCATCCACATTTTAATAATAACAAATTCTAGATTTAAAAATAAATAAATTATGGAGTTTTGTTACAATATTTACTATCACTCCATCATAGCCAAATTTTGAATTCTAAGTCTTTTAAATGATTGTAATATATTTTATATAGAACTCTGGCCTCATCTGACGTAGGCTCAGCTTTTTTTTTCGGTGGTAAATCATCTTATGACATCCCCGCTCTTGGGCGGGGCGGGAGACAGTGTCAAACTTTTAGTGACTAAAAGCCCATTCCTGCTCTTTCGTTGCCTTTCGTACCAGAGCCGAGTCTTCCTTTCAGAATCAGACCCTTGGCCCCAGTAGGCTTTAACCCTGCTGGGCCCCTAAAGTTGCTGACATCTCCTTGAGGCGCGCGTGGAGCAGTACGCGCCGTCAACAACTTGGGCTCGGTCCGGAGGGTTCCCGGACGGTCGGATGGCGAGCCACCCATTGCTCGCTGTCCACAAGACCGCGGCTACGGTGGCCGGAAATCGGGTTAGGAGGCCCGGCGGCGGTTGGGGCGTGAGGACCGTTGCCTCATGCGATCAGCCGCCTCCTTTGGTAGCATTACTGCTTCGCAGATGGAAGCGACCGCCTGCCACTCCTCCTCGCTCCGGCCTGTACCAAGGCCCGGCAGGAGAGATCGCCGCCGCAGATCGCACCCACAATGACACGGCCTTGCTCTGCACAAGCAGGGCACACCTCTACCGTGTGCTCCACCGTGTCAGTCGCAGTCAGCATCATCAGCGTCATTCAGTTGCGCATTCAGGCGCATTTCTAAATAGTGTTTTTTTGGCTTTTGTGGTTAGAAATAATGTAAACAATGGAGGTTCAGTGATGAACTTTGCAGTATGAGTTTATGCGCTACGCCGTAGCGTGGTGCTACGGCGTAGCAACCGCTAGTAGCAGCGCCTGCTGTAGTATGGAATATTTGGTGTTGAATATTTTTGTGATATTAAAATGGAGTGACAAAGATAGCCGTATTACTGTGATAGTATTGCACAAAGTATGTGTGTATGGTATGGAGACAAATCAATATTTTTTTAAAGCTCTCTATCCTCTTAGTATAAAACAAATGTTTGTGCACCGGGCTATTGATGAGTACGAAAAACCCTCCTCATTAGTGACTGCGAAAAATCTGGCTCATCACGTAGTATACGTATGAAAACAGTGATCAAAGCAGTGAAGGAAAGAATTCGAAGAAATCCTCTCCCAAAAGATAAAGATTTTATTTCAGGACACGAATATAGCTCCTAGAGCCATGTAGCTTATTTAAAAAAATGTCCTTTAACTTGTAGAATATAAATAATCTCTGGCTGCTGGTAAATTCAATGTACCCAGAGTCATCAATAACTTTGGTGACAGAACACTAAAACAGAGAATACCATACCTATTGAACAGTCTGCCAGCAGACATAAGGAGTGAAACAACAACAAGATTTAGACGCAAATTAAAAGTATATTATTTAAAAATGTTTTAGGTACATTTAAGCATGTCTAAAGGCTCACCGACCCCATAGTCAACCAATTGCAACGGTTTTGTGGGGCTTATCTTATAATTTACTTACCTTTTTGGGATAAAGATAAATAAATATAATTCAGCTTGGACAAGAAAGATGAATACTTCGAAAATTTGAGTTATTTTTGAATACGAGTTCCGACGCGGAACTAACGCAGTAGAAACAGCTCTTAATATCAAAGTTGCGTTTGGAGTAGGGACTGCTAATGAACGCACCGTGCGCTTTTGGTTTAAACGCTTTCGTGATAAAAATATTGATTTGAAAAACGAACCACGTGGAAGACCGCCCACACCGGTCAATAACAATGAATTGAAAGAGGTGGTGGAAGCCAATCCGAGCAAAACTTCCCAGGAATTAGCGGCTTGGTTTAACATTATCTTACCAACAATATTGAATCATTTGCGTCAAATCAATAAAATAAAAATATAATTGAAAAAAAAAAAAAAACGTTTTACAAAAAAAGATAACCGACTGTTTCTCGGTATTATTTGTATCTTATTTAACACCGACTTCCGAAATTAAAGTTATTTTGATCCTTTTAGTGTTTTTTTAGTGAAGTCGGTTATCTTTTTTTTGTAAAAAGTGTTTTATTTCACACTTTTTAGTTGGGATACACTTATAAACAGAGTGCCTATTTCTCATGACAATTTCAATTAATCTAAACACTACTAGGTTACATTGTTTTATTATGAAGTTCCTGTGTCTACCTTTCACCTTCCGGCTCCATCATCAGATCAGTTTGATAGTACCTTAGAGCCAAAGTGCATTTCATGACAATTCTAATAAGCCCAAACACGGCTAGGTTACATTGATTAATGAGGGAGTTCCAGTGCCTACCTTCTGGCTCCATTATGATCATCAGATCTATTTGATGATACCATTTTCAACGAAACTATTCAGAACCATTAATTTATTTGTAAGATCATAGTCGCTTAACTATCTTCATTGTGATATCTATGCGAGTACCTATGAAGTTCCGTTGCCCATTTCTGATTTTCTTCATCAGTTTCACTTCATCAAATGTTACTTTTTGACTGTAAATACTTAAGTTCTCGATGAAAATACCAAAATCACTATGCAGTTGCCTATAATATTTGAGGAGTTCGCCAAGATTCCATCATCAGATACTGACTTGGTGACTATGGGACTATTTAAGAAGTATACCCTTTCTAACAAAAAAATAAATTTTTGAAATCGGTTGGCAAGCGACGAAGTTATGCGCGAACAAACATAAAAAAAAATACAAACATCCGAATTGAGAACCTCCTCCTTTTTTAGAAGTCGGTTAAAAATAGGTGCCTCGTGATTTGACTGATCTGCAGAAAGAAATACGTGTTGAAACTTGTGTTGCCGTGTTGAATCGATACAGAAATGAAGGAACATTGGATCGAATTGTGACATTTGATAAAAAGTGGATTCCTTACGATAACCGTAAGCGAAAAATGCATTAGCTGTCCCCAGGTCAAACGTCGCAACAGTGTACTAAAGCAAAGCCTACCAATAAAAAGGTTATGAAGACTGTTTGGAGGTCTCAGCATGGTGTTATTCACTAAAGTTTTCTTCAATCTGGTCAAGCAATAACGGCAGATGTCTACTGTGCCGAACTCTAAACAATGACAGCAAAACTAGCAGTGAAACAGCCCCGACTCATGAATCGATCTTCATCATTATTGCAACATGATAACGCGAGACCTCATACAACACGAGAAACCGTTTTAACTCTACAGGAACTGCAATTCGTTACCCTCCGTATTCGCTTACCTTGCTCCAACGGGCTACCATTTCTTTCGTGATTTGGAAAATTTTCTACTTGAGAAAGAGTTTTCTTTTCAGGAGGCAGTACAAAATGCTTTCACACAGTTTGTTGAATCTAGATCACCAGAGTTCTATCGCAAAGGCATAAACGACTTCCTATTAGATGGTAGCAATGTATAGATAATGATGGTTATCATGTTGATTAAATAAATATGTTAATTAAAAAAAAAAAAGTTTAATTTTCCGTAGAAATTGGCAATTTCATACTTGAACCCCTAATATTACAATAATTTATTTGTCTCTTACGTCATCACTCCGTTTTCTATGGTGAGTATCATGGCCTATGACGTCTGAGACCATCATCATCACCATCATCTTTCTGCCCTTCTCCCATCTTATTTGTGGTCAGCGCAACACGTTTTTTTCTTCCATTCTATAATAATAATAATAATAATAATAAAAGTTTATTGACATATAATTTTACATAGAAATGAATCCCCTGGTCCATAAACTAGTGTAAACTGTATCATAGGGACCAGTGTCTTCGCCAGCTTTCGTAAATACATTATGTCAGGAGTACTTTTTAAAATTAAGGTTAAATAACAAAATAAATACTTAAGTCTAGATTTAAAATTAAGCATTTTGTGGAGTGTGTGAGTGTGTGTGTGTGCGTTTTGAATTGTGTTTAAGTGAAGTTATAAACCATAATACTAATAATAATATTTATTTGCCTGAAATTAAGTTTTCAATTTCATCATAATTGTACTGTTTTAGCCAGAGAGTTAATTTGGTTTTAAATTTGTGGATAGTATATGTTTTACAGTCATTATTTGTTTTTAGGAATAAATTGTAGATTTTCGGAGCTAGCACATCAATATGTCGTCTTGCAAAGGCGGTCCTAGCACGCGGTATAGGGCAGCGGTTGATTCGTTTGGTTGTAATAGGCAGGGAAGGTACGATGTTTCTGTGGTATCTTATTCTATCCTGTCAAATGTCATGCTATCACTAACTTCCTTTTTTTCATATCACTGTTCACACAATCCATCCATCTTTTCTTTGGTCTCCCTCTCCCTCTTCACTCTATGACGTCTAAGACCATGTCAGAATATTTTTTCATTTTCATCATCGCGGATCAAAATGAAAAAAAAACTTAATTTCACGCCAATCGGTGCTAAATATTTTTATGACAAAGTGTGGAGTGGGGTGACAAAGAGAAACGAATTACTGAAGCATTTCAAGCACACAAAAAGTAGTTATGTAAGCAAGTATTTGTATAGTGAGCAATGTTTTAACAAGAACAATGAAAGACTTTAAGCTCAAAGCACTATAAACCATTCTTCCTTGCTAATAACTTCGCTCCAATCGAGTACCAATTTTTCCGCGATTTGTACACAATATTGCAGGGAAAAAAACGTGTCAGTAGTAATTAAAAATACATTCAGTTTATAGTGTCTAGAGCTCCAAAGTTCTATCGCAAAGGTTTAAGTGATCTTCCATTTAGATGTCGAAAATGTATAGAAAACGAAGGTAAACACTTTGAATACACAAAGTTATTTTATTGTGCAAACAAATGTTTTTATTTAATTTTCATTATGAAACGGCAATTTCACACTTTGATGATTAAAATATATAAGATTTGTTACAAAAAAACTATTTTTAAATCTTTTCCTTGTCATTTATGAGTGATAAAAGAAAACAAAAAAAGTTTAAAGTACATTATGCGCAATCAAATCAAAATTAATTTGGAGGAAGAGAACCCAAGAGACATCTCTTAGAATTCTTCGCTGGTTGATGAATTTATGGTGAGCATACAATATTCCAAAAGGCTGTCACATTTCCATACTGAATGCAGCAAGAACCGCTAGATGTCAGTGATTTAAAAGGACGGTATCCTTCAGCTAAGATTAAATTGTAATGAAGTTCGTTTATGTAGACTACCTGAAATATATTATTCTGCCTTTTAGTTATGTGTATAATGTTAAATGGTCGTGATAATAGGAAAAATTTGGCGTATTATCCCATAGTTAAAGTTGCATTTCCTGAGCTTATATTGATGTGTTTTTGACGTCTAACTAAATTTTGTTCAGCAGAGAAATAATTGAAAAAACTATAAAAAATTTCAAATTTAAATCCTGTCATGTACAAGACACTTATAGATGAGATCAAAAAGATCTTGACACATGAAGGATTCGAACCAACGACCTCTTTGCCTAGTATCCTTTGTTATACTATGCGAAGCACTCTGACCACTGAGCCAATGTGCCGATGGTTTTGATGTTGAAATACGCGTTCTGTTGAATTCAATATCGATTTTACGGTTTCATTCATCTTGCTTCGTGCCATTCAACTTCATTATGTAGAAAATCTTTGAAACCGAAATAAAAACGAGTGCTCACAAATTACATACATAAAAATCTTTCTTAACGCCTTGTTGACACTTCGAGTGACCCAAGGATTGGCTTTTTACCTTGGGCAGAGGATGAGCATTAATATACAGCACGGCAATGCCGCTAGTCTATTGGGCACAGTACCAGTCGACAGCGATGTGGAATAGTTTTTCAGAAAACAGTTCAAGAGTTCATATTGGTACGATATTCAGTATTTTTACCCAACAGCCGCAGAAGGAAAGTATTTTTTATTTGATATTTTAATACAGAGTCGCTTGTTTAAATAATGTACTATTCAAATCCCTTTAGAATTTTTTGTATATTAGATACCTGACCCAACGTATATTATTGGGACAGATATAATATGTAAAAATCACGTGTCAAGTGTTTGTATCTAATGCCTCCGAAACGAGTACACCGATTTTTATGAAATTTTTGTGTATATTTGGTAGGTCTAAACGTAGGTCATAACGCTGTACGAAATCGGTATAAGTACTTAAATAAAATGAATACACTAAAGATCTTTTAGTCGAGTAGTTAATGTTCTAAGACTTTTTGATCGGATAATTTTTTATTCTTTAATTAATTTTAAAAAAATGAATAGAAAAAGTTGTCACTTCATTAATTCTAATGAAACTCGGATGTGGGTTTTTAAGTGACCTCTAACTTTTGTTTGGGAGACCAATTATTATTATTTTTCTTAACTAAAAAAAGGCGCCTTCACAAAGCCACGCAGGCGCAGTGTCGGCCAGACCACGTGCGTTGGTTAATATATGGACGCGATGAGTTTGTAAACAACAAATTGATTGCACGCGGAGCCTCAGTACGCTGTAGCTCTCCAAGGCAGCCACACGTTCGTTCATCATTACTATACCGCCGGCATTTCTGCTCTTGGTACTAGGATAGCAGAAACTGTCAGGAGGTTAGATAAACACGCTGAAACAACGATATAGTGTGATCGGATGTTACGTTACTTCAGTAGCGTTCATTTCTGCTTTGACTAAGGTTGAATGCGGAGTTGTGAATTAATATTTTCGCGGTGGACGAAATCATTGTCATGCAATAGTTACTATGTATGTAAGTGGGTCAAGATGTTGATGCAAAATTGGGCTGTATAGAAATTAATAGGTATTTATAAAAGAAAAATTGCGCTAGCGTTACCAAACATACTTTTAAATAGAGTATCGTACTCTATAACAAGTAGGCGTACTACCTATCTACCTAACAAATAGGCGTAAAAAAATATATTTTAGCGTCCCCTATTAGTGTTATAGATTAGGTTAGCATACCTATTATCGTAACCAAAAAAAACGACGAGTATTTTCGGTCATGAATGTGAAGTGGCGGGAAGAGAGAACCAGGGTTTCATTGAAATTGATTAAAAATGAACTTCAGACCTATGTAAACTTAGAGTTAGAATGTTTGGAGTCGTACAATTCTTTTAAAAACAATAAATGGCACACAAGAACGCAAACCTAACACAGTGTTGTCTTGTTTTACAAATATAAGTTAAAATAAAACAGTTTTATTTTGTAGACCGAATTATTTTATGATTGAGTTGTATTTTTTTTCACGATATTCAAAGTTGATAATGTTAAATACAGCGATTATTTTTGAAGTTTTTTTTTACTTTCACACAACGTCATCTAGTTCCAAACTAAGCGCAGCTTGTGCTATGAATACTAGACAACTGATAAACATACCCATTTCTAAACACATATTACACCTAGATATAGAACATAAGATTGTGCTCACCACAGAAACATTTGTCTTCGATGGTAATCGAACCCATGACCTCCGGCGTAGGACTCAGGGCCACTAACCACTTGACCAACAGGCCAGTAGTTAGTAAAGCAACAATTAGGAGACTTGCAGGAGAATTTGGTGGGATCGGTTGAGGTTATTTCTGTTTTAAATAAATGTTTCATCACATGTCACGGTCTCTTTTCTGTTATAACATTGCTCTCAAAGTATATTCTGAATGTTACTTTTACGACGAATTTTGGTGTTCAATCAAAAATTAACGTGTGAACTATTTTCTTTATTTATTTTTTAAAATTCTTATATGAGACTTCTTTCTTTACGACATCTTTAATTTCTAGAGTGAGGCAATATTTTAAGAATACTCTTTCTCATAATGCTTATTTACCTAAAAACAAAGTCATGATATGTTACCCAAAACATTAATTGGTTAAACGCTAATGCTGATTACATTGAAAAAAAAAATGAATCGGCATGCCAGTACCAGGGTAACAGGTATTACAGTACGTGTTTTGATTTGTAAAAATGAATAAACAATTTAGTAAGTTTTTCCAATTTAACCCTTATTACGAGGTAATAGAATTTAAGTATAGTTAATAAACCTTACATTACTACTGTTTTGTCTTATTATGTAGCTTTTATTATTGAAGTTTTAGAAAAATAATTTAAGGTGTAGGCTGCATCGTTTAAAAAATGGTATATAAGAAAATTACACCACCTTTTCTAATTATAAGCTTTTTCCCAAAAGTTTGAAAGCGTTTATTCAGAAATAAAATGAGTTAATTTGGTCAATGATCCTTTAGAAACTATGCCTATTTACGAGTGCATTGTATGCAACGTGAAGGGAAGAAGGCACTTGTAGGACTCGAACCTACGACCTTCGCGATTCAGTCGCGACGCTCTATTCCATCAAGCTGAGCTAATGTGCCTCTACAAGTGATCCCGAAATACGCGTTCTGTATCAATCTCGTTAATGCAAATTGAGTGCATTCAACGACAACAGCGCCCAACGCCTTTCAGATGCAGCTGCGGCCAGACACGGAACTACTAACGTACGCATAAACAACCCAATCCCTTTCAAAGATCAGGGACACGTCATTCAAACCATGTTAGATAGATGGCCTTGATATTAGTAACAAGTAACAGTAACTTATTTAAAATAAACCTAAAATATTCAAAAAAATAAATAAATTGTAATAACATTTTTTACACAATATTGTTACATGTAATATGATAGTCACAAGTAAATAATCTTAAACAAATAATTATGCTAGTGCTCAACTATGTGTATAACTAATTTATCAATATTTAAAGACTTTGACTTTAAACCTAGAATTATATAATTAGCGACTTGCCTGAGGTTTTAAAACTGTGTTTCCTCTGTCATCACTTAACAAGACTTATTATTACGGATGCATGTCTAAAGAAATTGCAGGATAACAACTTACAAACTGAACCTTACAATAATACTAAAACTTCCAATAGTTTATCTGTGTCTGTGTAGTTGAGTTTCAATAGATACTGCGATATCAATGTACAGAATATAATATTATTTATGTTTTATATATCTAATAATTGGTTGTACAAAAAGGGCCTAAAATACATAAAATATTGAGGTCTGTATCATTTATGACTCCAATATTTACCAGATATCAAACACTTGCCAAAAGTAAGTAATTCAGAATATGAAATCATAAATCATATTCACCCATTGTCCCGCAAAAGACTCTTTTCATTTGTACCAATTTCTAATATCTGTGTTGTACATACAGCATCTTGTTTAAATAAATCTAATAGTGTGTGAGATATCATCGAAATCTTTTATTACTTTGAAAGGCTTATATTGTATGTATCATTATTAGTTTTTCAAGACTACCCTCAAAATATAGTTTAGGGGTGTTAAAGTTTTTGTGATGAACATTCTCGTGGATGAAGTCTTCAATATTCTTGTACTCAGTGTTTATGGCGCGAATACTTGGACGTTTCAAAACCAAATTTCTTAAGCCTCTTAGTGTTACATGAATGCCTAGTACTTCAAATATTATGCGGTCGGGAGAAATCAATACTGTTCTCCAAGCACATGGCACGCAGCCAACCTCGGCGGTTTCCCAGGCAAAGTTGCAAGTAACGGGAAATTGCTGTACTACACTAGGGTTTTTTTTTATTGGGTGGGAAACTTATCTTATGATAAATCCTGCTCTTGGGCGGAGTGTGAGGTAGTGTCAGACCTTTACTGACTAAAAATCCACTCTTGTTCTTTCGTTGCCTTCGTCCCAGGGCCCTGGGTTCTGCTTTCATACTGCCCGTGGCCCCAGTAGGCTTCGACCCTGCTGGCCCCTACGATTTGCTGACATCTCCTTGAGGCGCGCGTAAAACAGTACGCGCCTTCGATGATTTGGGCTCGGTCCGGATGGTTACCAGACGGTCGCACGGCTAACCCCCCATTGCTCGCCGTCTGCAAGCCCGCGCCTACGGTGGCCGGAAATCGGGATCGGAATCCTGGCGGCGGTTGGATCGTAAGGACCGTTGCCTCACGCGATCGGCCGCCTTCTTTGCTAACATTACTGCTTCGCAGAAGGAAGCGACTGCCTGCCACTCCTCCTCGCTCCAGACCATGGCCTGAACCAAGGCCTGGCGCGAGAGATCGCCGCTGCCGATTGCCCCCACGAGGACACGGCGTTGCTCTGCCCACGTGGGGCACACCTCCACCGTGTGCTCTACCGTGTCCTCCGGGCGGTCCACACATTGGCGACACCCGGGCATCGTTTCACGAATCCGGTGCAAGAACTGTAACTGAACAGGACGAAATTAAAGTCACCCAGCCGTCCAGGTCCAGCAACCAGTCTCCCCTGGGCAGGACATAGTACGGCTCGGAGACCATGGCGATATTGATCAACCACTGCGCCATGCTTTGGAGCAACAGATCCTGAGCGGGGGCGCAGCGGCTGATGTTCGCCTGGAGGATACGTAATGGGGTCATTATTGACATTCCATTACAGTCTCCTCCCGAGCCTCCCGTGAGAATCGTGCCGAGGCGGGTGCGGCGGCGACAGCGGTGGCAGCCAAGGAGGTGGCTGCGGCGGTGAGTACGTCCACTAGGCCTCCGTACCTTGGCCTTGGCCTTGGCGGGGGGTCGCGGGACCTGCCCCCAGCCCGGTGGTCGGCCGTCTTGCCTGCCGCCGCACATGCGTAGCAGTGCGGGAGTTGAAGGCGTTGGCGATGTCCAAAGACACCGCCACGACGCACCTGCCCCGGGACACCGCATCCTCCATCGTGAGAGCTCACACGTGCATGATGGCGTTCATCGTGGAGCGCCTCCTACGAAAGCCGAACTGGCCGTCCGCCAGGTCCGGCCCCACCCGTTTTAGGTGCGCGACGAGGCGGTCTGCAATTACTCATTCAAACCGGACAGAAATGGCTCCATTTAGCGGAAAAAAGACACGCCTGAGTTTTACTAGATTTGTTGGGTTGGGTCATTTATCTTTAATCAAAATCAATATCAAAGAATACTTGTGCTTTTTTTATATCAAACTAGTTTCTGCCAGCGACTTCGCCCGTGTGATAGTAGGTTTCTCCATACAAAATTTTGACACCCATTTCATCCCCGTAGTGGTTTTTAGAAAATCATTTGATATTCTTTTTACACATCAACAAAGAAACTCACCCTCTGGACAAAAGAGCGGGGATGTCATTGGGATGATTTTCCCACCCAATAAAAAAAAAAAAAACCCTCTGGACAAAAAGGTCGAAGTATATAAGGTCTAAGTATATAAATAAAATGAGTCATTAATTTCATTTTGTCAATTATTTTGTCGATAAAAAAGAAAAACGAAATATAGTAGAAAGTAGCTCGTTAAATAAACAGCTGTTTGTTAACCAGACGACGTTGTTGCGTGCAATTGAATTTCAATTATATTACGAACCCACCACGAGTTCTTTTCGCGATCTTTTTTACGACCTAAACTGAATTGTTCAAGGGATGAAGCTATATAGGGTGCATAACTCCATCTCTCTTTCTCACTCGCACGACTGACATTTTAACACGTCCTAGTAAGGCCCCACTTCTCGTCGCGCTCAGATTCTCAGCTTGATTAATGTTATATCAATCTCTTGATGCGTCATGATCTCCTAATGCTATGTGCCGTCTTTGTCTGACCTGCTTTTATGCACGCATGCGCATTGAAGAGTGGTTTATGAAGTCCACGTGGCAATGTTATTGTTGAAATAACGAAAGAAAGGAATCATTCAATTATATAAATAACTAATGAACCGGACGTCCGGAACCTGCATTGATTTTCCCTCTAATCACAATTACTCAAAAATATCTTCTAGATCAAGTATGTTAGTATACATGAATATATAATATAATACAAAAGTCGATGGTCAGCAAAAAAAAAAACCTAAGGCATCCAAGGTATATTTTACGTACACTACATCTATCGAGTCCGATGCCTTCGATTTCCCTCTTTTTTGATAAATGCTATAGTTGATATTAGTTCATTTTTTGTAACCAGAAACCTTAGCTTAGCTAGCTTATTTTATTTAATTCCTATGGTTCTTATCGGAGTAAGAAAGTTAGAGTAAGACCCACATATAATTTATATTTGATTCAATTTAAAAAACTCGAAATTTTGTTTTATATTTTATTGTCTTTCAATGGTTAGGTCAAAATTACGGTAAGAGGGAATGTGTATCTTCAAAGAAGACTATTCTAAACCATTCAGTGTTTAATTACACCTAACTTTTATGTTATCTCAACCAACAAATCAGTCAAGTTTATTAAAATATTTGAAAACGACATCACAAATAGCCCCTGAAATGCGACATTCCTGAGTGTTTCGTCCTGAAAACATTACAAATATAGCCGTAATGGAATGATGTTTCAGTAAACTGTCAACAGAAATCGTTTATATATTTCATAACGAATTTAATTCGTATTTATTTTGCGCGTATTTCTGTCAAAATTTCTAAGAAATCGGCAAAAAAGCACACATACTTCATTTTATCTTGAGAGACACCGAATGAGACTGCCCATTGAAAAATCAATACGCTAAAATATGGATTCGATTTACTACTTTATTACTATGAAAACAGAGGCGAGTTCAGTATAACACCAGAGCGGTTGTTTTGACTTTTAAACTGCCGAAGAGCATGATGATAAGCTCGTTGATTTTATGGACTCCTAGTATCTTGCATCGTATTCGATCTGGTTTCGCTAGTTGACGCAAGCGCATTGAGGAGAAAACCACGTGTAGCGGTCAGCACGTGGAAATTAAGTTTATTTATTACGAAGTGCTTCACCATTTACCAAACTTCAATTTTAGAATGAATAAAGAAGAATGATGGGTTTGAATGTATACATATTTAATACTAATAATTTATAGGATATTTGGAGTGGATAAAATCTTGTTTTAAAGTGAAATTCATTTGAATAAAATGCAGTTGATACCACCTTGTGAAAAAGACGGAAAAAGAAGGGCTGTGAAAAAGACGGATGAAAAAAGATTGCATGTAGCGGAGATGAGAATGTTGAGATGGATTGTAAAGTGTGAACTGAAAAGTGAAAGAGTGAGTGACTGAAAAGTTGAAGGAGAATCGTTTATCTTGGAATGGTCATGTAAAGAGGAGAGATGAAACACATGTTACTAAAAGAGTTATGAGTATACATGTGGATGGGTGGAGAGGGAGAGGGAGGCTAAAGAAAAGATGGATGGATTGTGTGAACAGTGATATGAAAGAAAAGGAAGTTAGTGATAGTATGACGGTTGACAGGATAGAATGGAAGAAAAAAACGTATTGCGCCGACCCCAAATAAGATGGGACAAGGGCAGGAAGATGATGATGCAATTGATACCACCCTTGAAAAGCGAGTCGAATTTTTTATGAGGGAGGTCTTTAAAAAAAAATACCGTATTAAACTTGACTGTTATTAAAAAGTTCTGAATATACATGTAGATGGTTGGAGAGGGAGAGAGAGGCCAAAGAAAAGATGGATGGATTGTGTGAGGAGTGATATTAAAGAAAAGTGAGTTAGTGATAGTGTGACGGGTAACAGGACAGAATCGAAGAAAAAAACGATATGCTTCGACCCCATATCAGAAAAAGAAGAGGAAGTTAAAAATTGATTGAAAATGTATAACTTCAATAAATCGAAGCGTGTCATTTTGTAAATTATAAACCTCTTTGGCAGCCATGTAGTCTTCGCATTATATTCGTCTGTTACTCTGTCTTTGGACTCCTGACAGCAAACATGCGCAGTAATCATCTTTATAAAAGGTTAATGGGTTATTGACTGATAATGGCTTTAGCCTCAATTTTGTGACACGAGACTTAGGCGCACGCAGCTCGCCTTAAGGTCCTCCTGCACATATTTGAGATAATATCGCTCGATTTGCGAAACAACGTTTTATAAAACAAATTATATAAAAAAGTAAATGAGATGTTATTCGTGTTTGCACCGTATGTTTTATTGAAATATTTGGTGAAAGCAAACTTAGCAATAGAAACTCCTTAACTGAGCCTTAAAAGGCATTAATGAGCACTTTCCAAGAGTTATAATAATTATCTAGAATAACTAGTGTTTCACGCGCTCCTCAAAACGGATGTCAGAAAACAATAGGGGACCCATGCAGGACCGATGCTTGCTAGGGCTGCGGGTATTTTCTGAAAAGGAAACCCGTGGTCTTACAACAAAATGGGTAACTGAAGGACGCAGTTGTGGTTTTAGTCAGTAAAAGTCTGTCACGCTCTCACCTTAAAAACTTAATAAACTAGACTATCTCGGCTGTCGTGAAAGTTCCCTAACTCGTCCTTGAGAACTTTGAGCTCATCTGTGCATAGGTACTGCTGCTAACCGTTTAAATTGAAAAGCCGTTTTACTGTCAAATAATACCAATGGGTCAATGCTTTTTAAAATATTTTATCAGCTCATAAATTGCAGTTTGAAAATGCAAAGTATTCTAAGCTAGACAATTGTGTATTTTTCCGTATTATTTCAGCACAATATATTATATTACAATATGAATGCTAAAAATAAATTATTTTTATGAAGACTGCAACTAAAATAATTGACAACAAATATTGATATGAGGAAGAGTGGGAGCGCGATGGGAACATCTCGCTATCTCTTTTCTACGTGCGTAACCTGATGGTAATGACATCACATTTCAGATTGTGTATCTTTTTTTTTGTTTCTTGACAGTTTTTCCTTCCACCATATTGAAAAGGTTTCCAATTTACTTTATTTTAAAAGGATTTGAAAAATTCTTTCTTAATGTGATTTTAGATAAAGTTACTTTTTTATACAAATAATTAAAAACAAAATGTCAAATAATCAATTATTGAGATACTGAGCTGTATCGACTGTTTTAAGGTTAGCTCGGGACGGTATAATGTTTTTAGTTCTTCTCAATTTCATTCGCAATTTAAGTTTATAGCTTTCAAACTTTAACTTAATGTTTACAGTCGTCTGCGCATCTTGAAGCCCTGATGGACCTCAGTTGGTGCCCCGATGATCATCTTGTATTTGGAATCTTCAATATAAGGTAATAATTTTATTTTTTACTAAACTTTTTATTTCACAGGTAAAGAATACCTGTATTAAGGGTCACCAGGACCCGAGAGTTACTGGTATATAAATTAGATTAAATAATAACTTTGTGAATGATTAAGTTTAAATACTAGGTACAGAATGTTATAAAATATACGAGTATATGTCATGGTAAGGCCCCTGGCCCACGGTAACTATTTTGAACATTTCCGCAGCCCTGGTAGGTATACAATCATATAAAGCGCATAATATTGAGTTTCTTCAGAATTTTAGGAAAAAACCTAAAACTGGAAATTTGAAGTTACGTCACAAATAACTTTTTTTGCGATCGGAATAATCTTCGTAACTGAATTCTGGAATTAAACAATTTCATAAGTAAATTTGTACGGAACCCTCAGTGCGCGAGTCTGAATAGTGCACGAGAGTTTCTTAGGCTTTCGAAGTTTTTGATCAAACTTCTAATATCGTATGGGTTCTTAGTATTAGTTTGAAACTATAACTGTAGGTTCGTATTTTCACGCATGCGCATTGCTGACCTGTCCACGTGAATACTAATATCTTTATCATTCATCGTTTCAGACAATCTCGCTTTAATGTATACATTGCGGCTGGTTGTCTGTTATGTTATAACCAGATATATAAAAGGAGAAACTGACTGATATGTCAACACGCAGCAGAAACTTCTAGGACCAGGAGCATGAAATTTTGCACAAGTTTTCCTTTAATAACGTACAGGAGGATTTTCCAAAAATCCTGCTGTGATTTTCCCTTTTGATTATAATTTAGATGTATTCAAGGATAAAGTGAATAGGCTCTTAATAAACTAGTGCGATTCACCATCAACGACTACATCACTGCTTACCATCAGGTGGAATCGCAGTCAAGCATCATCATCATCAAAATCACGCGGATGACGCTACTGGCAGAAGCTAGAAACCAGAATTTTATCTCACGACATATTTATGTTGGATAATTATCTTCGTATTCATTTTATTTTACAATAGTTATTCTGCATGGTTAAATTTTAGATTCAATCAATACATACAGTACAATTATGTAGCTCGATCAAATAATAAGATAAAGTTGCAAAAAAAAGCATTTCAAAATTCGAAATTCAAATGAAATATAAATCTTTCTTCATTAAAATATTAGTATTAACAAACAAAAATCTCGAAATGCAAGTCTTTCTTCTTTACGAAATTATAATAATTATACTAGCTGAATGCGAGTAACAGGGCAGAGTGGAAGAAAAAAACGTGTTGCGCCGACCCCAAATAACACGGGATAAGGGCAGAAAGATGATGATGATACTAGCTGAATGCGATTTGACCACAATTTGAAGATTTTATTTTGTTTCCTCTTTCCCTCTTGAATCTTAACTGAATGTTGATAAAAATGGGATAAATTTGAAAGCATATTATCCTTTCAAGTGACAGAAGAATTTTGCGATGAATTTCGGAGATAAAAAACAGAAAAAAAAATACAACCGACTTCTTTGTAAAAAAAAACACTGAAAATAGCAAAATAACTATTTCGGAGGTCGGTTTTAAATAACGAAGAGACAAAATTATTATAGAAACACCGACTTCCAAAATTAAAGCTATTTTGCAATTTTCAGTGTCTGCTTTACATAGAAGTCGGTTTTGTTTTTTGTAAAAAGCTTTTTATATTTCAAATTCCGCGGTAACGAGCTATGTGCTACGCCGTAGCGCGATGCTACGGCGTAGTAATAGCGGCGGCATTTATGTCAATTTTCGATATAAATATCATACTTTAGTGTTTGAATCAAACAGAAAATAATCCACAATAGTTCCACTGACAAGTGATGAGTGTTATAATTTTGTACTAATTACGTGTATGTATTCATATACCGCTTATGTATTACTTACGCTTTTTACTGACTAATACGATTTATTGGTGCAATGATCACTAAGCTCGACAACCTCGCAATCCAAGTCAAGATACCATATTCTCGGTGATTAATAACAGTCTCAGAGAAGGTACGTCTCACAATGACTACATTCTTGGGTAAGAATTACCCTCCCTGAAGCAGATTATGCTGATGAGCGTTCTGACTTTACCTTAATCGACGCTCAATTCTGCACAGTCATTTCTAACTGCATTATATACTCTTCTTTTCAGCGAGGCTGTATTAGTGATGGCACGACAGTAGGTACCTTTACAATCCAATCAATTAAAAATGATATTTATTTTGTAAATAGGTTTTAAACAACACTAATCCAAGGCTTTTTCAATTTAATAGTAGTTCGCGCAGGGTTTGAGTGGTTAATTTAGATGCGTCGTTTTTTAGCTGACAACTCTAAGAAAAGAATACAAAGCAAACTTAGGCAATTATGGAATAGAAAAACCAATTCATAATAATGTAACAAAAGAAAATTATGTTCATAAAATTTACTTTGATATTCAAATTAACTTAATTTTTAACGTCTGTTAATAATGAAAAAATAATTAAAAACTAGGTATATCTATATAACGGTATATAAGAATAAAATCTTGATTTCCTTGGTAACGCCATGGTTTTGGCATCCATCAATTTTTTAATCGTTCTGACAGAAAATATTGCGTCAATGATTGGAAAAAATCAGAAAACTATAATTATTTTACCCTCACACGTTTCACAATTCAGAACTAAGACAGGGCAACGTCAGTCAATTCAGAATAAAACAATAAAAAATAACAAATAAAAAAAATACTTCTATTATAGTGCGTACTGGAGCAGCTCAATAGAATCAAACTATTATTTAGACAGTCATTTTTGATTATTTTGAAACTTACTGTGGAAAAAAGGTATACTCATAATTAGTGTACACACACCATTGAACCATGTGCTGCACCATTGAAGGTAAGTTGCCAACTGAACAAATCCCCGTGAGGTCGAAACGAAAGTTCTAAGAGATAACTTCCTACGGCAATAAATCAATAACTGTAGACACGACAACCTGCACATGTTAAAACACTTCATCCTAGTTGAAATAAAGCTCTATTTACTACCTCTCATGTATCAAAACATCCACATGAGTAGCGGTTTGTAGGGAACATTATCCAATAATAGTAAAACAATATTGCGTACTCTTTCGCACATTAACACGTGTTCTCATTCTCACCTAGAACTACTGATATGAGTTTCGGGGCTGCTGCCTAGATGGCGTTTTTATTTATTTGAGTACAGTACGGAGTGCCTGAATCGCGCTATTAAGATTCTCCGCGAAAGAATGATATCCGTCCATACATTTCGTCTCGTTGCCCGCTATGGGTCGATTTGGCCGAGATGGCCTAATTGACTCGTAGTGGGATATAAAACCTGTATACATGCATAAATACTGAATAATATCAGTGTATTTGTCTCTGATATATTTTAATCAGTACTAGCTGACCTGACGAACTTCATACCGCCAAGCAGTCAATAAGTGTAGTATATCTTTTGATATAGTCAACCCATTGCTATGAAACAAAGCCTAAGTAATATATAAAATTACAAACAATTTTAACGTATAAAAGTTATCTACATCAAATCTGCACATCTTACGTGATGCGCGCACAACTAAAAGCTTCTAGATTTCATACAAAAATGGTTATAAGTACTGGTGGTGTAATATCGCAATATTACAGAAAATAAAAAATACTAAGAAACCAATAAATACCAGATTTCATAAAAAAAATAACGTAACTTTAATATAAAGTTTATTTGAACTTATAATTCCAAGTCAATCCAAAGATATAACACTTCGAAGCAAACCGTTTTCAAAAACGGCAATTTCATAGGTATAAACCTATTATTATTTATACATATGTATAGATAAAATATAATTTGATTTTTCAGTCCACATATGAGCTATATACACCAAAAATATTTTTTTAAATTCAAAATCTACTAGTTTCTGAGATATTAGTTGAAGTATTGTAATCATTTTTTTTTTCAAAAATAAAAATTATTGCCTGGTGTGTTAAAATCATCAAAACTTCGGTTATTTTTAAAAATAAAATTTAAAAAAAAAATTGAAAAATTGAGATATTAAATCTCAATTTTTCAATAGGTAAATTAAAAAATATATATTTAATTAACTAACCACATTTTTTTTTTAATTTTATTAGTAAAAATAACCGAAGTTTTGACGATTTTAACACACCAGGCACAAGCCTGTATGGTAGGTTTGAATGGAAGAACCTCAGAACCTACTCCGATCAAACTAAAATGTCTTTATTATCATCTAATTTGTTTTTTTTTTACCTTAGCTATTTTATTTAGCATGAATGTGTATTTGATTTGATTTCTTGATATACATTCAAAGTTTCACGATATCAAGGCTGCACGTATCTTTCGTATACATCTGTAGCCAACGAACATAGCTCCAGATGTACGTATTTTGCTCACACACTGCTGTATCGCTTCACAATCTCCAAGTTCACCTCACGAATGTTAACTTCATTTTTGTTTACAACTAACTTAAAGTCGTTCTTTACGCCGTCGCAATACATGTGTTACCGTTCCATGTGGGGGTTGTTTGATTTCAAATCACCTATATATTCACTAATTAAAACTAATGGAAATAGTACTCGTCGTTTGATATTTACACTATAATTTTCCGTGGCTCTTGGAATTTATATCATCACAAACATCACCGTGTTACCCAAAAGATTTCTACTACTCGAAATAAGCCTCATGAAACATTGTAAATCAACATTGACGGGTGAAATCACAAATATTGAAAAAAACATCGTCTTAAAATATATAATTGATTGATTTAATTAGTATAAAATAGTGAAGGGGATGCAACTCGACATACATTTTTTATACAACCACTCTTACGCGATTATTACGTTATTACACATTTTTCGTTAGATATTTTGGAAACACAGCATCTTGTGGATATTATCTAGGCTTTCATTGAAATCAATTTAATTTTTTTTGTAAAACTAATACAGTAAGGAACTCTGAAAATCTACTATTTTGCATGAAATTTGACACTTCATAATTTATTCAAAAATCAAAAATGTGTAACTAAAGAAGCCTTGCCTTAATCAAGATTCTAAATGACGAATTAAAAGAAAACTTTTAAAAGTTAAACTTTTAAAGTAAAAAAAAACTCGTATTTCCTGGAGCAAGTTTTGTAAAATATTCAAGTAAATCAAGGAATTACCGAATGCTAACAGAGTAAAGATAGATAACGTCTGAAAGGCGTTATCCATCTTTTTCGCATTACCTTTTCATCAAACATCGCGTTGGATTGCTTTAGATAAAGTAACAAGCTTTTAAACCGTGCTCGATGTTGACGATAGGCGAGTAAAAAAGGATCCTCTTAAGAGTAGAACGTTGCTGAATTTGGATACGATAAAGGTATAATTTATCTGTACAGGCGTCTGATGAAGATGAAGCGTGATAGACTAAAGAGCACACTGTCTCATTTTTTGTCGCCTAACTCAGATTTCGAAAACTCACTAAAAGGGCTTCGCTCTAATAGTTAGTTATTTATTGCTATCTAGGTACAAGAATAGGCGCCCATCTTGCAGGGAAACATAGATAGTTATTAGTGTTTGATGGGGACCAACCAAATAGCTAGGTTGGCTCCCAGCCAAACACTGCCGTAAAGTTGCCTAGTACAGATCCATTTATGCACCGGACCTCTGGAGGTAAGAGAGGGAAGATATATACTTTCCTCTTGGTTTACTACCCGAATGGTTGTTGTATTAAAAACCTGAATTAGGTATGAACAATGTTATAATTATTTAATTCCATAGTTAGGTAATAATTATACATAATGTTAAGGTAACAATGAGCAATGCTAATGTTCAGCTGAGGAGTAGTTTTGTTTCCAGGTAAATAATTTTATTTTTATTAATACTGTTTACACGACGACAGATGTACGTATCCTACGTAACATGGATTGGACCAGACCAGGATGTTTTTGCGTAAAGTGTGAAGTCAGCAATAGTCTGAAATTTATACTAGGGGCCCATAAGTATCAAAAGTATAAAATTAAGAAACTGCTCCAGTCTTATAATGCAATGGCAGCTTAAACTAGGAGTCCATAAGGTATAGGAAGCTTGAAGCTATAATTGACTTGCTAAAAACCTTATTTTTTTATTGATTATTTATTATATATAGTTTTTTTTATTATTATTCAAATACAAATTTAGTGGAAGACATTACTGTGTAAGGTGATTATATAGCAAACTGTGACGGTACCAATGGAACTAGAGGTTCAGTGGCCCTAGCGCTGACCAGATGCTAAGACACTGAAATTTTCTTCGACTTATTGCAGCATTTCCAGCAGTGGGATAGTAATAGTTAATGCACTGAAACTGCCAATTGCCCTTTAATAGAATCAATCATATTATTACCGTTTTATTATGGTACCAGGAATGTATAGGTTTAAAAGGTGTGTCGTTTTAAAGTTGAAAGATAAAGCTGGATATATATCGCTATCCTTTTTGCAGAAAATTATGTCATCAATTGATTGTAATTTATGAAGTAGTATTAACTTATTTATTATACTTTGCTTCTTTGTTTTAATGTTTTTAATGAAGTCGGTGAAATAAAAAAATAACCCACTTTCAGTAACTTACCAAATCGAAATCAAAACTGCATTTTTTGTACCATTATTTCTTTTTATGCCTAGGAATCAATGTTCTGAACCATTCTCTTTTTTCAGCTTTATTAGATAAACATAATTTAATGTAATTTTCGTGTCCCCATGTCATGTCTGTTCTTGTTTTGCATCGCTATGAGTGCAAAACAAGAACAGACATGACATAGTAGAGAATTAGTTATTATTAGCGAAATCCGATTTACTACAATGGTCATTTTTGTATGAATCTCAAATAATGCATATTGTCAGGGACCTAATCATGCGGCTATGAAAGTAAAATTGAGAAGGCCATTGTCAGCCAATAACCCCTGATCGCACTAGTAATTACTGCGCATGCACGATAGAAGGATATCCCCCCTACAGAACAACAGACAGATATCTACCAGGACTGCAGGACCACTGAGAAGTTTAGCTATAATTGACACACTGACTTACTTTTGGATAGAATCGATAAATTAATATGTGTCAGTTTTGGATTGGAATGAGATAGATAGTTTCTATTTTGCTAAAGTGTGAGGGGGATCAATACATTCATGTTACTTCGGTTACAAATTCATTCAATACTTACGAAGGTGCGAGTGACCAGCATTTGGTATCAATGATCTGTGATAGACAAGGCAGCAAGATTGGGTACGATATTATGTCCTCACCCCCATTACCATGTCTTTTTTTTACGAAAACATTGAAATATAGACTTAAGAGTGCTGATCTTAGATATTAATTTTCAATGTACTGTCCTGTTTTTCCCGAATAGAAAAGCTCATTTCGCAGTTTTTTCACAAGACTCGTTAGCTCAGCTGTCAGAGCGCCCTTATAAAGCATGTCTACATGAGGTGGTTGGAGGTTCAAATCTTTCACGAGTTGCCGTTGTATCACTGAGTGCTATTAGTTTTACTTTTTTTATTTTTCTTTCTGTTGGTTCCTAGCATTTTATTGATTTATTTACGCTTTATCTAAAAAAAAACTTTTTACAAAAAAAAAAAAAACACTAAAAGGATCAGAATAACTTTAATTTCGTAAGTCGGTGTTTCTCGGCATTATTTGTATTTTATTTAACACCGACTTCCGAAATTAAAGTTACTTTGATCCTTTTAGTGTTTTTTTAGTCAAGTCGGTTATATTTTTTTTGTAAAAAGTTTTTTATTTCACACTTTTTAGTTGCGATACCCTTATAAACAGACATCAAATGTTACTTTTTGACTGTAAATGCTTAAGTCCTCGATGAAAATACCAAAATCACTATATGGTTGCCTATAATATTTGAGAAGTTCCCTCGATTTCGCCAAGATTCCATCATCAGATCCCGACTTGTTGACTATGGGACCATTCGGAAAGTATACCCTTTCCAACAAATAAATAATTTTTCAAATCGGTTAGCAAGCGACGAAGTTATGCGCGAACAAACATAAAAAAAAATACAATAATCCGAATTGAGAACCTCCTCCTTTTTAAGAAGTCGGTTAAAAAGTACAGAAACTTTTCCTTTTTTAAGATAATTGAAAAACAGCAACTACTGCCTCGTAAACTTGTTGACAATTTCACTACGAACGTTTTCACAAAGTTGTTATGGGCGGAGACTCAAACTGCACTCACCCTCTCTCCCTAGTTTTTATTGCTTACCTATATAAGGTTCTTTAGTCGGTTAGGTTTATTTCCCGTCGTCCGTTCGGGACGGGTTATAAACCTAACCTGCCGGACGCAATGCATCGTCGTCGCTGCGTAATATAGAGAACCGGCGCGCGCAGCACCCTCCTCTTCAGCACCCCTCTACTACTTAATGTCTATCCACTAGCGATCTGATCCGGCTTCGCTTCGTGCTCTTTCATTTTTGGTGGAATACAAAACAATTACCCACCTTGTTCTCATACAAACACAAAAAATGGCCAAATTGGTCGAACAATTTTGTAATGATGGTCAGTCATACATTTGGCAAATGAATTTTATTCATTTTTCATCTGTCTTTACGTCATAATTATGTATAAAAGGAGAAACTGACTGACTGACATATCAATGCACAGTTGAAACTACTGGGTCTAGGTTCATTAAATTTTGGACAAGACTTCCTTTTATGATATAGGCGGGCACAGCTATGAAGGGGTGCTTGAAAATTAGACTTTTAATTAATATTCGTATTTATATCCAAAATATAATCTTTGGGCCCATAATTTGAAAGAAGTAACCCAAGTAGTAACCCAATTAAGTAAAAAAAAAATTTTTTCATTTGTTTTTCAAAACTATTTATGTTGAAGGTTGTATCATCATCATCATCATCATTTCAGCCGATAGACGTCCACTGTTGGACATAGGCCTCCCCCAAATGTCGCCACAAAGAACGGTCCTGTGCGTCTCGCATCCATCGGATTCCCGCAACCTTCACCAGGCCATCGGTCCACCTTGTAGGGGGCCTTCCAACACTGTGTCTTCCGGTACGCGGTCGCCACTCCAGAACCTTTCGGCCCAAGCGGCCATCCGTTCTGCGAGCAATGTGCCCTGCTCATTGCCACTTAAGTTTGGCGATTTTTCGTGCTATGTCGGCAACCTTGGTTCTCCTGCGGATATCTTCATTTCTGATTCGATCACGCAAGGAAACTCCGAGCATAGCCCTTTCCATTGCCCTTTGGGTGAAATGGAGCCTTCTGATGAGGCCCACTGTGAGCGACCACGTTTCGAAACTATATGTCATCACTGGCAACACGCACTGGTCATAGACTTTCGTCTTGAGACACTGTGGTATATTGGATGAGAAGATACCGCGCAGCTTCCCGAAAGCTGCCCAGCCGAGTTGGATTCGATGGTTGACCTCTTTCTCGAAATTAGATCTACCCAACTGGACTGTCTGTCCAAGGTAAACATAATCGTCCACAACTTCGAGCATAGAGTCTCCAATCTTGATAGGAATGGGTGCTACATGGTTGTTTATCATGACTTTAGTTTTGTCCATGTTCATTTTGAGACCCACTCTTTCGGAAGCTCTACTGAGGTCATTTAGCATTGTGCTGAGCTCTTCCGCAGTCTCAGCCATGACTACCATGTCGTCGGCAAACCAAAGATGAGTGATGTACTCGCCATTGACATTAACGCCTAATCCACTCCAGTCCAGAACCTTGAAGACATCCTCCATTGCGGCCGTGAACAGTTTCGGAGAAATGACGTCTCCTTGCCTCACTCCCCGCTGCAGGAGGACAGGTTTCGAGGTCTGGTCCTGCAGTCTGACTGACATAGTGGCGTTTTTGTACAAACACTTCTGCACCTCGATGTACCGATAGTCAATTTGGCACCGTTGGAGAGACTGCAGCACAGCCCAAGTCTCGATCGAATCAAAGGCTTTCTCATAGTCCACAAACGCTAGGCAGAGAGGCAGATTATACTCCTCCGGTCTATGGTGCTGAAGCCTTTTCGGAATCCGGCTTGTTCATATAATAATATTGAATCATTTGCGTCAAATCAATAAAATAAAAAATAATTGAAAAATACGTGCCTCATGATTTGAATGATCTGCAGAAAGAAACACGTGTTGAAACTTGTGTTGCCGTGTTGAATTGATACAGAAATGAAGGAATATTGGATCGAATTGTGACATTTGATGAAAAATGGATTCTTTACGATAACCGTAAGCGAAAAATGCATTAGCTGTCCCCAGGTCAAACGACGCAACAGTGTCCTAAAGCAAAGCCTACCAATAAAAGGTAATGGTGACTGTTTGGAGGTCTCAGCATGGTGTTATTCATTAAAACTTTCTCCGATCTGATCAAGCAATAACGGCAGATGTCTACTGTGCCGAACTCCGAACAATGACAGCAAAACTAGCAATGAAACAGCCCCGACTCATTAATCGATCTTCACCATTATTGCTCCATGATAATGCGAGACCTCATACATCACGAGAAACCATTTTAACTCTACAGGAACTACAATTAGAAACTATTTGTCACCCTCCGTATTCGTCAGACCTTACTCCAATGGACTGCACTTGCTTTCGTGATTTGGAAATTTTTTTACGTGATAAAAAGTTTTCTTCTCAGGAGGCAGTCCAAAATGCTTTCACACAGTTTGTTGAATCGAGATCATCAGAGTTCTATCGCAAAGGCATAAACGACCTTTCTATTAGATGATAGCAATTTATAGATAACGTTAGTAATTATTTTGATTACATAAATATGTTAAATAAAAAAAAACTAATTTCAATTTTTCAGTACTTATCGGCAATTTCATACTTGAACCCCTAATATTACAATAATTTATTTGTCTCTTTCGTCAACACTCCGTTTTCTATGGTGAGTATGGTCATCATGGCCTATGACATCTAAGACCATCATCTTCCTGCCCTTGTCCCATCTTATTTGTGGTCAGCGCAACACGTTTTTTTCTTCCATTCTATCCTGTCAACTGTCATGCTATCACTAACTTCCTTTTCTTTCATATCACTGTTCACACAATCCATCCATCTTTTCTTTGGCCTCCCTCTCCCTCTCCACTCTATGACGTCTAAGACCATGTCAGAATATTTTTTCATTTTCATCCGCGATGTGGAAAATGAAAAAAATACTTAATTTCACGCCAATCGGTGCTAAATATGTTTATGACAAAGTGTGGAGTGGGTGACAAAGAGAAACGAATTGCTGAAGCATTTCAAGCACACAAAAAGTAGTTATGGAAGCAAATATTTGTATATATACAATGTGAGCAATGTTTTAACAAGAACAATGAACGACTTTAAGCTCAAAGCACTATAAACCATTCTTCCTTGCTAATAACTTCGCTCCAATCGACTAACAGTTTTTCCGCGATTTGTACAAAATATTGCAGAAAAAAAAACGTGTCAGTAATAATTAAAAATACCTTCTTCCAGTTTATAGAGTCTAGAGCTCCAAAGTTCTATCGCAAAGTTTTAAGTGATCTTCCATTTAGATGTCGGAATTGTATAGAAAACGAAGGTAAACATTTTGAATAAACAAAGTTATTTTATTGTGCAAACAAATGTTTTTATTTAATTTTCATTAAGAAACGGCAATTTCACACTTTGATGATTAAAATATATAAGATTTGTTACAAAAAAACTATTTTTAAATCATTTTTTTGCCATTTATGAATGATTTTAAAGTACATTATGCGCAATCAAATCAAAATTAATTTGGAGGAAGAGGTTTATTTTCAATTACAAATTATCCCAAGAGTCATCTCTAAGAATTCTTTGCTCTTAGAATTTATTGTGAGCACATAATATCCCAAAAAGCTGTCACATTTCCATACTGAATGAAGCAAGTACCACTAGATGTCAGTAATTTAAAAGGATGATATCCTTCACTTAAGATTAAATTGTAATAAAGTTCGATTATGTAGACTACCTGAAATATATTATACTGCGTTTTAGTTATGTGTATAATGTTAAATGTTCATAACAAAAGGAAAAATTTGGCGTATTATCCCATAGTTAAAATTGCATTTCCTGAGCATAAATTGATGTATTTTTGACGTCTAACCAATTTTTTGTTCAGCAGAGAAATAATTGGAAAAACTATAAAAAATTTCAAAATTAAATCCTGTCATGCACAAAACAGTTATTAATGAGATCAAAAAGATCGTGACACATGAAGGATTCGAACCAACGACCTCTTTGCCCAGTATCCTTTGTTATACTAGGCGAAGCGCTCTGACCACTGAGCCAATGTGCCGATGGTTTTGATGTTGAAATACGCGTTCTGTTGAATTCAATATTGATTTTGCGGTTTCATTCATCTTGCTTCGTGCCATTCAACTTCATTTTTTGAAACTCCTCTTTGAAACCAAAATAAAAACGAGTGCTCACAAATTACATACATAAAAATCTTTCTTAACGCCTTGTTGACACTTCAAGTGACCCAAGGATTGGCTTTTTACCTTGGGCAGAGGATGAGCATTAATATACAGCGTGGCAATGCCGCTAGTCTATTGGGCACATTACCAGTCGAAAGCGATGTGGAATAGTTTTGCAGAAAACAGTTCAAGAGTTCATATTGGTACGATATTCAGTATTTTCACCCAACTGCCGCAGAAGGAGAGTATTTTTTGTTTGATATTTAAATATAGAGTCACTTGTTTATTATATTATTTGCATTTTATTAGTTTATGTATTGTATATATGTAAATAGTACACCACGAACTACCTGCGTATCTTTTTTTCTCCTTCTCTGTCAAATCCATCCAAAGGTTGTCTGTAAGAGATCGCTTTTAGCGATAAGACCGCCCATTGTGACACCCTATTAATGTTAATTTCCTAATGTAAATTGTATTTTTGGTGTACAATAAAGAATATCTATCTATCTATCACTTAAGTAAATAATGGACTTTTCAAATCTCTTTGGAATTTTTTGTATATTAGATACCTGACCCAACGTATATTATCGGGACAGATATAATATGTAAAAATCACGTGTCAAGTGTTTGTATCGAATTCCTCCGAAACGATTAAACCGATTTTTATGAAATTTTCGTGTATATTTGGTAGGTCTAAAAGTAGGTCAGAACCAATTTTTTGCCCTCCTAACCCTACCTCCCACTTTTTTCTTTGAGATTTTTTTTTTGTGTCTAAATGTGACTTTGTTAAGGCGTAGATAGTAGGCGTAGTTTCCTCAACTATAGCAAAACTACACCATATCAATGCTATGACATGGGCACGCCACAATCGTGGCGGTATGTCTCCCCAAAAAGATTCTAATTTCGGATTCAGGTGGAAGAAACGGAGTTTCACCATTGATTTGATCTCCCGGAGGACACGGTAGACCATAGAGCAGAAGTGTGAAGTTCTTGGGTAAATTAATAAAAAAACACGTTTAATATTTTTGCTTCACTTCAAAGTTTAATTGAAAATTATTGTATAGATAATATTTTTATTGAAATTTCCGAAGGTTTATTCCGACAATAAAAACCTGTTATTTTCAGACAGATAACTATTTTTCTTAACTTCTGAACAGAATATATCAAAACTGAAAATAATTGTAAGGTTGAAACATAATATTCAGCCCTACAGGGTGATAGAAGAAGGAAGACATTGAAGGTCAGGCATTGAACTTAGTTGAAAGGCTTGGGGTGGGGCCTGAAATGGTAAGAAAGAGAAAGTTGAATGTAAGTAAAAGAGACATAATGTCAGCCTTGTACACACACACATAAAAATAGATGTAGTAGTTGCGCGACAGAAACAAGCCTCTTGGTGTATAATGACGTCCTAGTACACATGCGGATTCAGCGTTGTGCGGATTTAGGATTCTACGGATGCTACACATAATTTCGAGTTTTTGTTTATTAACGACAAAAATCGAAGATAGGTCTATGGAATGAATATGCATCATTTGCTTAAATTGGGCTTATTTTTACTCAATTTTTATGGATAAAAGAGATTTTTAGCAGTAAGAAACTGGCTCCATCAACATCATTGTATTAACCTAGTCTACTTTAAAAAATCTTGATATTAAGTGCGCGATAAACTGTTTTCAGATATGCTGTCCTAGTATTTATGCGGAACGAGCTAGTTGCGGACACGGGAAAGCAGGTACTTGCGTTAAAATTACTGGCATTTTATATGTAAATAAAACGCCTAAATTGTCACTATATGATATATAATATATATCATTTAAAGAATAAAAATACATTCACCTAAATTGAAAAAAAAAATCAAATGATCAAATAATCGTAGATAAACTATTACGTTTATGAACTTTAAAAATGTATTAACAAAAGCGCTTTTTGACAAAAGTATGACAGGCTATTCACAAGAGTATTTATTAACCATTGCAATATTGAAACAGTTATTTGAAATAATGTACTTAAAAATTACATCCATTTCAAAATCGCGAAAACCACAAAACTGTGTTACAGAAGTCAGTGTATTTTAATAAAAGTAGCAAATTCTTAAGAAGGCACTTCCCGATCCGGCTATTGTCAACATGAGCATGGTTGACAGAGACAACAAGTCAACATGGTTGAGCCCTCCCGATCCAATGAAGAGCGTGAGAAGTCATTGGAAGTTTTCCCACCTAAGAAAATGGAGCATGGTTTCAAAGCTTGGTTCTTCATCCAGTGCAATCATTGAGGTTTAAGTTTATATATATTTAATTTATGTACATTATGAAGGGTAAAGTTCACAAAAAACTTGAGACACCTCGATAATATCCAAAAGCTATTTGTTTTCAAAATATCTAGAAAAAGATATTGCTGTTCAATGCCATAATCTCGTAAGAGTAGCTGTATGGATGACTGCATCGCCCTATGTTGAGCTTAACGTTCGTGAAGACGAGGTCGTAGAAAGTGAACACTATGATGGTATCTTCGTGTTCATATTGTCCTAGTAACTGTCTCTATTAATAGCGATTTGATAGGTACGTCACAGCGAATATGACGTCGTTGCCTCTGTCGACCTGGTACTCAATGGCTTTGGCATTGATCTGGTTCCGAAGCATTAACAACACAGTTATAATAATTATGAACCACATCGAAATTCCGTAGAATAAATTAACTAAAAAAACCGAAAAAGCGTCATTCGTCTCGAGACCTATTACATATTGTTTCTTAGTCCTATTACGTAATAATGTTAGAGCTCTGAACGCAATAACAATGACGTGTAGTTTATAGTAATAGGACTAATGGACTACGTTATTTTACAGATTCAAAAAAAGAAGTTTTTGAAGTTCTGATTTTAAGATTTGAAAAAAAGTGCTCGTCATTCAAAAATTATTTATTTATGTATTTAATACTTTATGCACAAACGTACAGCAGCGGACTTAATTCCTTAGGCATTTTTTACCAGATTCAAAATAAATTAGATTGAGATAAACATAAACTTCAAAAAGGAGGAGGCTCTATGTTCGGCTGAATGTTTTTTTATGTGTTCACCGATTTCTCGGTCAATTGTGGACCGATTTTGAAAATTCGATTAAAAGGTTATGTTTTGTTGTTTGTTCCATAGAAATATTGTTATGATCTGATCATGAACTTCGAAGATATGGAACAGAACTCCTCATAAGATTACAGCAGAACCGTTGTAACAATTAAAATTGCTTTGTTTATACCTGTAGTTGATGACTGACTAAACGAAGAGGGGGAATATATCGAACTGATCTGATGATGAAGCCTGAAATCAGGCACCGGAACTTTGTAATAAATTAATGCAATCTAACCGAGTTTGGGATTATGAGATACAATCTGCCTATATAAGTTTGACTGATAGTGGTGGTACCATAACTGAAAATCGTAAAATCAAAAACTTTAAAAATATATAACCGACTTCAATTTACAATAAACCAATGAAAACTGCAAAATAACTTTAATTTTAGAAGTCGGTGTTAAATAATAAAGAATCAAAACTATTATAGAAACACCGACTTCCGAAATTAAAGTTATTTTGCACTTTTCAGTGATTCTTTTACATTGAAGTCGGTTGTATTATTTTTGTAATATTTTTTTTTGTCTTCGTAGTGTCGGGTAAAACTAATTTATTGAAAGTCTTATTGTTGCAATAAAACTTTTACTTAAAAACAACGACACAACCGGCCTTGTCCGGTGCTAGTTATATAAAACCCAATCACTTAGCACGATTTGATTGGAAGAGAAAAATTAGACAGAGCATCACCTCAGAACGACTTGACTGATTTGTCAGGACAATGTTTAATGAGGATCAGAGATAGTAAAAAGACGTGTTGAACTATAAGATTTATCATACATTTATTTTCATAATCCAAAAAATTACTTGCATATATTGGCCTGAAATCCGTCCTATCCTAGTTCCATTTGATTGTATTGTTTCGTTTTAAAATAGTATTAGTGTTTATTTATAATTTTCAAATCTCTAAATAGTTATTGATTAAAGAGGCTCTACGTCAGTTACATCTATTAATGGATAAAATGGCACTATCGACAAATTAGATAAACACTAATTACACAGACCTATACTTGGCACAGGGTCGTCCCTATAAAATGAAATAGAACAATTTGCCTGCAGCGGTATTCCAGTCCGATTATAATTTAAGTGTCTTCAAGGCGCGACTGCGCACTGCGATTCACCATCGTCGTTTGCATCACTGCTTACCATCAGGTGGGACTGCAGACAAGTACTAGTTTATATCATTAAAAAAAACTTTTTACAAAAAAAAGATAACCGACTTCACTAAAAAAATATCAAAAGGATCAAAATAACTTTAATTTCGGAAGTCGGTGTTTCTTGGTATTATTTGTATCTTATTTAACACCGACTTCCGAAATTAAAGTTATTTTGATCCTTTTGATATTTTTTTAGTGAAGTCGGTTATCTTTTTTTTGTAAAAAGTTTTTTATTTCACACTTTTTAATTGGGATACACTTATAAACAGAGTGCCTCTTTCTCACGACAATTCCAATTAATCCAAACACTATTAGGTTACATTGTTTTATTATGAAGTTCCTGTGTCTACCTTCTACCTTCCGGCTCGAATATCAGATCAGTTCGATAGTACCTTATAGCCAAAGTGCATCTCATGACAATTCTAATAAGCCCAAACACGGCTAGGTCGAAAATTTATTTGTCATATTCAACAACTAAGCCTTAAAAAATGAATACATAAAACACTTAACTAATTAAAACTATATATACACTTAAATCAAAAACTACTAGCTAAAATATGGCGTCAAAAAACTCCTCCGCATCGCTGTCGACTGGAAGTGTGCCCAAAAGGCTGGCGGCATTGCCACGTTGTATGGCAATGCTTAATCTCTGACCGAGGTAAAAGCCAGCCCTTGGGTCACGCGAAGTGTCTACTAAACGTTTGGATAATTCTTTGAACAACTTATGAGCACTCGGACCCCACGGCCCAAGAGTTTCAACCCCAAACGGCTCAAAAATATAATTGCCGACGAGGTTGTTATATTTCCGCCACTTGAGGTTCTCCGCAGCAGCAGCGGCAGCACCAGCACAGCACGAAGAGCTAGGAAGATGGGATGGCGCAAGAGTGTCGACACAGGTAGCGTCCCACACTAAAGGCCTACCCATCTTCCACGGAAATAAAGACATATCGTCCGGTCTCTTACCATCGTCGCGTGCCAGGCCATGAGGTTCCAAAACAGCCGGAACGCCGACGGTGACAAGGGCTCGTCGGATGATGTCTTTAATATTCGCCTGCCGTGCTATCCGTCCCGCGCTTCGACTGCATGACAGGCCGTGGTGACCAAGGCTGTTGACAACTTCGCCACAGTGGCAGCGATGAGGAGAACAGCAAGGAGCACCTAGGCGTAGGGCAACAGCTAGGCGGAAAGTAGTATCGTCGAATAAGGTGCCAGTATTCGACGACGGCAGTGCGTGAAGCCAAAGACCTGACTCCCAATTTCCCACAGCCAGGAGGCGCGCACGCTCTGCAGTAGTAGTAGAAGTAAGGATTAGGTTTTTCTGGACTACTTTGCAGAGCGGTTCGTCCCACTGTCTCTGAGAGGTTGGGTTGTCAGGTGGATAAGTATTCGGGCAAGCGAGTCTCCAGGCATCCATAGCCTCGGTGAAGCACGGCACTTCAAAAGGAATCAGTGTAGAAGTTAGAATATTCCTGATTAATTTATCAGTGCTGTGAACCAAAGATATGAATGCCGGTAAACTAATACTGGTAATTTTGCGGACGCCGAGGCCTCCTATACGGATGGGAAGAGTAACTTGATCCCAAGCTCGATCGTCCAAGGTCATATTTAAAATTAAAGTAAGTGTATGCCGAATAATATTGTCCGTTTTTTCCAAAAGGTGAAAGTGCTTCCATAAGTGGGAAGCACGAAGGAAATATATTAATTTAGGGCCGAAACAACAATAACGAATTAGGGTAATCGCCGAATGCATGTTAATTTGGAGTAATCTTTCCGAAACGTCACTAAAATTTTGTGTTTTAGTGACGGCTAGGTTATATTGATAAATGACGGAGTTCCAGTGCCTACCTCCTGGCTCCATCATCATCATCAGATCAATTTGACGATACCATTTTCAACGGAACTATTCAGAACCATTAATTTATTTGTATTATCATAGTCGGTTAACTATCTTCATTGTGATATCTATGCGAGTATGAAGTTTCGTTGACCATTTCTGGTCTTCTTCATCAGTTCCACTTCATCAAATGTTACTTTTTGACTGTAAATGCTTCACTTCTCGATGAAAATACCAAAATCACTATGCCAAGATTCCATCATCAGATCCTGATTTGGTGACTATGGGACCATTTGGGAAGTATACCCTTTCTAACAAAAAAATAACTTTCAAATCGGTTGGCAAACGACGAAGTTATGCGCGAACAAACATAAAAAAAAAATACAAACATCCGAATTGAGAACCTCCTCCTTTTTTAGAAGTCGGTTAAAAAAAATCAATGATATTTTTAATTTAAAATATCGGGAATCCGATGGATGCGATACTTGGGGGAGGCCTATGTCAAACAGTGGGCGTTTTTTGGCTAAAATGATAGTGATGATAAAAAAGTCCACCGGTAATTAAATTGCACTCGTACAAAGCCAGGGCAAAGCGCTTGTTAATACATAATACTAGCAAGGGGAAGCAGGGAGGGAGGGCATGCTGCGCGCGCCGCTTCGCCACACAACGCGGAGACAACGGTGCGTTGCGTCCGTCAGGTTAGGTTTATCGCCCGTCCCGATCGGACGACGGGCAATAAACCTAACCAGCCAAAAACACAATCTATAAATAGTATAAAGATGGGTGGATGCAATTCGAGTATGCGCCGTTGTCTTCGTTAAAAATGTTTGTAGTGAAATTGTGACAAGTTTAGCGTTCTATATAGATGATATTTTACAATGAGTTATATAGTGATACTTGTTATATTACTAGGGTTAATATTTTTCCCACTGTTGTCATATGATCACAGTTTAAAGGTCCTTTAGTTAAGTTCAAAAAAGGCGGAAAATTATCATCTGGCATCCAAAGACAATGCAGATGAACTTTTTGCTTATGTACATTTCAGCGTGATAGAAAATAATTGTTTGGATCTAATGATGTAGATCAACTTTTTGATAGAGGGCCGAAAGTTGATCTATGCCTATAGTTGTTAGAATGTATATAGTCCGTCTATGCCGCAACATACGGCTTGTGATTTTAAGACTGCGGGCCCACTGCTTAATCGGTATGAGGTGGACATATCCAGGCCAGTCAAACTGGGTAGTATCCTGAGTCAGGTCAAAGGTCTGTGTTATGAAACGCAGTATAGTGTTTCGATTGCGATCTGATAACTTACCACCAACTACAAAAAACGTCACATAAATACTACATCGGACAATCAAAATTATCAGCGTGATTGGAAAGGCTAAAAAAACCCGATAACAATTTACGATTTATACTACAGCATAGAAGGCAGACGTCGTCTATGTAGATTTCAAACCAACTCGACTCACAGTAATTGTCGCTAAAAGTATATTTTCGCGTTGTGGTTCGCGTATTAAAACGGTGCCAGTTCGTGTATTAAATCTGAAGGTTTGTTCGCCGGCACGTGTACAATATACATGTACGAACGGATACAGAGTTCATGAAAAAAAAAAAAAGCAAATTAATAATTCTAATTAGGTGCTTATAATTAATTACATGGTCGCACACTGCTTACTTAGCATAGTCGGCCTTATAATGTTCCCACTGTTGGGACTCAGGTCTCCTCTCTAGGAAAGGGAACGGGCCGTAATCCAACACGCGGGCCCAGTGCGGGTTGGTGGATGTCACACGTCTTCGAATTTTTGGTTCTAGGACATGCCGGTTTCCTCACGATGTTTTCCTTCACCGTTTTGAGAGCAGTGGTGGTGAAATAAATTACACAAAGTAATGCGCCTGGCTGGGTTTGAAACCACAACCTACAACTCGTAAGTCAGGGCCGTTACCACTCGGCCACCACTGCTTACTTAATATTGCTTAAATTTACTAAACCAAAACTTTCGTACTAAATATACACATAATTTGTATTATAATATAAAGCAAACTAAGGTTACTAACAAAGCCTGAAGAGTCTCCAAACTCAAGTGGCAGTAAGCAATGTACCCTTGCTCACAGAACAGACAGTTGATGGGGCTGAAAGGTTCTGAAGTGGAGACCGTGTACCACAAAAAGCAGCGTTACTAGGCCACCCACAATGTGGACCGAGGATCTGGTCAGGGTCCCGGAAATTCTAATCTTCATGCATCATTTAAAACAAAGTCAACATTCATCATTATTTTCTTTTTATTTCATTTTTTGAAATATCATTTCATTTTCGATGGCTGCCAAACGCCGGTCCAACCGGTCCTTATGGCGACATTTATGATTACCTGTGTCTAGCACGTCTTTTGACTGAATTCATGATAATGATCGAAACCTGATTTCATTAGGAGACCACCACGTAGGTAAGTACAAACTGACTAAATTCTCTGGATCGATACATGATTCTCGTTAATACTAGGGCCACAGGACGTAAAAAAGCTGGAAACTTTGTTTGGTTTTCAAGCTATAACGTTAAGGACTGTACATTTTGGCGAAGCGTATAGAGTCAAAATCGCAATAGATACTTGGATTCAAACTGCAATAGAAGTATGTCAAGACCTGCCGCCATACAGTGAATTTGCACAAGTAACACAAATTATGATTTTGTGTTTTGGCACCACGTCATCTAGTCTCAAACTAAGCTGAGCTGTGCTGTGAGTACTAGACAAGTGATAAAAATACTTATTTCAAAATACATACATAATATATAGATAAATTACACTCAGACACAGAACAAATGATCGTGCACACCTCATAAACATTTGTCTTGGGTGGTAATCGAACCCATGACCTCCGGCATAGCAGTCAAGGCCACTAACCACTAGACCAACAGCCCAGTAGTTAGTAAAGAAACAATTAGAAGACTTCCAGGAGACTTGGAGGGATTGGTTGAGGTTATTTCTGTTTTAAATAATTTTTTTCATCATATTTTGTCGGCTTACTGTTGTGTTTGATACAAAGTATTTTTTCCAACAGTATTTACGTTGCTCTTAAAACATAATCTCAATGTTACTGTCACGATGATTTTTGAAGTGTTCAATCAAAAACTTTCGTGTGAACTATTACTACTACTACTACTTACTATTAACTTTATTTTTTGTTTTTAATTGTTATAAAACACTTCTTTTTTTACAATATCTCACTTAATTTCTAGAGTGAGCCAATATCTAATGATACTCTTCGTCATAATGTTTATTCACCTAAAAACAAAGTCATGATATTGTGTCCAAAAAGTTAATAGGTTAAACGCTAATTCTGATTACATGATGAATGGACCGAAAGGGACAATTCGGCCTCATTCCTAAAATTGATAAATATGTATTTTCAAATTACATGAAAAAAAAAAATGAATCGGGCATACCAGTACCAGGGTAGCAGGTATGACAGTAGGTGTTTTGATTTGTAAAAATGAATAAACAATTTAGTAAGTTGTTCCAATTTAACCCTTACTACTAGGTAATAGAATTTATAGTTAATAAACCTTACTACAATATTAAATTTAATATTTAGCCTTCAATAATGTAGAGCAACATGCGATTTACTAGTAACGTTAGGAAATATTCTTGTCTTAATAGTTTGACAGGATTTTATTTAAATTAATAGCACGCCTGTGAAGTCGGTTATATTTATTGTATTTTTTTTTGTATCTGATATGTTGCTGTGAATCCAAACTATCCGATCCTAAATACACGTTCTCCTGCCTAAGTATAATTCTAGCCGTACCCAATATTAGGCGGTTTACACTTTTAGAAAAGTCGACGGCCTATGCAAGAATTTGTATCGTTTCTACACAAATGGACTCTATACGCTGCTTTGGCGCAGACCGAGGAAAAAATATTGTCTGCGGTAGACCCAACCAGTGAAGTTGCTACGTTTAATTTTAGTGCCTAGATCCGATAAAATTTTATCGTGAACATGATGATTTGGTGTAGCTAAATATTCATTTCTATGGTAATCGTCTCGTCGTAGTGCTGGAAACCGAAATGGTCTACAAGCATGAAGCTTGTTGACTTTGTGCGATCTGCTCCATACAGTTTGATCGCTCATCAATACCTGGAGCTCGCTCCAACTGTAACTTCAAAAACAATTGCCTATCTATATCGGAAAAATAAAAAAAAGGTTGTGAAGAAATTGGTCTTACTATGTGGTGGTAATTCGAATATTCCCACGATGTCGCTCAGCCTCAGTAATTTTCTTTTACTTCTCCAGGTTTTTGCGCAAAGGTTGTGACGCTCGGATCCGAATAATTCCTCGCTCGAATAGCGAGCGAACGAACTATATAGCTCACTCATAGTTTGTGTACGGTTATTACAATAACAGATAGATTTTTCTGAATTGTAACACTAAATATATAGAATTAACTTCCAACCACCTATAAAATCATAAAGCTGCTTGTTAAAAAAAACAAGTTAGAGCCTATTTTAAACTTACATTAACAATTCAAATATTAAATATATGTCATTTAATGAGGAATGCTTTATTCTTAAAGTGAAAAAAAAATCCAGTTATGTTTTAAAAGTCATAATTTACTTAGCTGTGTATTAACATAAACAACCCTTTGATGTAAATAAAAATAAGCCTTTATTGTATTTTGTTTTGGTTTATACAATAAAAAGTAAATCTATATAATGTACCCTGTATGTAATAAGACTGCAACGCATGGAGACGCGTGATGTTGCCATGGAAACGGTACCGGTGCCAGAACTACCAGCACTGCATGAATAAGAGAGGGCAAGCAAAGAGATCTTTATAAGAAGATTCATTTGCTTTTTAGTTTTTTCGGTAATCAATCCTAAATTACTACTTCATGTACTTAAACGAACTAAAATTGCTAGGCGATCATAATAGGCTATTTGACAGTACGAAAAATAAGTTCATATTTATTGCCATCCGCATAGAATATGGCTTTTAAAAGCTTTTTGTACCACTATTTGACTATTTATAAAAAAAATATACGAAATAAATTTTATTTTATTTTACCTAGCGCCATGTTTTTGAAAACGATCGCTATTGGTTGAATCTATTTTGACGTCACAAGTCTGTAAATATGTCTGTCATTGACTTTTATTCTTTTGAGTGCCTATGATACCATTTTGAAGCTGTGCTATTAATGATATTTTGCTGATTAATTTACGATTTCTTACATTACCTACGGTAATATTTGGATACCATATATATAGGTAAAACTATAAAATGGAGAGCAACTACGTTAAAACAGACAGCGGGAACCTTCCTAAAGTTGATGCTCTTATGGTCGGTAATTTCTTTAAGAATAACTCTGTTTTTTACGCCGTCGAGCTTAGAAATATGAAGACAGCAATGTAAATACCCCTTATTAATTGACTTGTTAACTTGCGAGCCAGTTGTAACCACTTTTTGCGCATTTTGACATTTTCGGAACACATACAAGTAGTTTTTCCGGCGTTTTTATCGACGTGTTTGTACACGCTGGCACTGCACACCATTTGTAACTCATTTTTGGGGGAACTCACTGTTAAAATGAACACAAACTGCAAACAAATAAATCAACTAGTTCACTGCAATGTTTATTTAATGGCGTGTGACGTCAACGAATACAATTTGACACGTATTGTCAAATATGGCGTTTTGGCGGCTTATTTGAATAATACAACTTTATAAGCTATTTTTGAAGTTAATATTTACACGAATTGAAATAAAACACTTATTCTGGACTCTTTTAACAATACTTAATAATATGAAATCAATTCCAAAAATCAGTCAAATAGCCTATTCTTTTTCTTTTAATTTTTATTATTTACACTATCTTGTTGAATAGCTGTTGGTAAGCACGAAGCGCGCAGTGTGGCCGCGGCGCTTACGTTGGACGACAGTTCTATCTCATTACTCGTAAGCTGACTTTCTAAGCTCTAGGTGCTATGAAGGACGCCTGTCGCCTAGTGTTAACATACAATAACAATATATTTTTTGTCTTAAAAAAATATTTATATTTTCATGAAACTGTAATATGTTGTTCATTGGAATTTATTATTTTCATTGCAATTATGTTTACGAGTAAATCAGAAGGCAGCTTTTAGAATGAGAAACTGAGTGAGTGAAAGAGGGAAACTAATAAGAAAGAAGATGGGAGAAAGGCATTATTCATTACGACGCCTACGATTTTGCCGTACACATGTGCTCAAAAATGATTAAGTATTAAATGTTGGCAAAATCGCATGACTATATTATCACTACTCCTAAATCCTACATTCCTATTAAAAATTTCCTGACCCAAGTCAAACAGACATTGAATTTCAATTTAACTTACGGGAATGAGGGAGTTTATCATCATTTCAGCCGAAAGACGTCCACTGTTGGACAAAGGCCAAGTGTCACTGTAACGACCGGTCCTATGCGTCTCACATCCATCGGATTCCCACAAGCCTCACTAGGTCATCAGTCCAAATTGTGGGAGGCCTTCCAATGCGTAGTAACGCCTGAATAATTGCTGGATTATTTACTATTTTACTTTAATTGAAAGAATATGTATATATATACGACATAGTGGTGCTGCCAATTCCCGCAGCTAAGAAAATGCATTCAGTTCTATTCTATTTCCCTCACCTGGCAACCTCACCACCCTAGGTTGACCGGTAGAGAAAGCCTAAGACATTAAGTCCGCCTTTGTACTATTGTGTTGCATGAAGTTTTAATAAATAAATAAATAAGTAGGTAATAATATTTTTGTACTGAACTTCTTATTTCCTTAGTCATCATGGTTCCACTGCTGGGCAGAGCCTTCCCTTGCTGAGTTATATAGGGTGTATAGATCCATCCCTTTTTCCTCTTTTGCACGACTTACATTTTAACACGTCAAGGTAAGGCTCTAGGGCCGCGGTAACTGTTTTGAACAATTCCACAGCTCTGATTATCAGAGGTCGGAATTAGTTAGAGACATCATGTACTTGCATCGAAACGTTGATATTAATAAAAAATCAAAAATAAATCTTCCCGAGATTTCTAATGAAAAATCCCGCGTAGCCAACAATATTATAATAAAAACCAAAGAGATAGATATGACAAATAAAACAAAGATAATTAACATACAATTTTTAATAGTATTTTTCTTTGAAATGAAAACTAAATCAACTGAGGTGAGATTAACAGATTTATACACTTTCTTCTCCTCTTCATTAAAGCAGGAAGAATTTTTTTCTGCTTTAGTTCCAATAGTGTCAAAAAAAATTGTTCTTTAAAATTAATCTTAGGATTTGAGACTTATACACTTTTTTCTTTCGCTGTAGGAAATCGGTATAAGTACTTAAATAAAATGAATACACTATAGATTTTTTAGTCTAGTAGTTAATGCTCTAAAACTTTTTGTTCAGTTTATTTTTTTTTTCTTTAATTGTTTATATAGAAAATGAATAGGAAAAGTTGTCACTTCATTAATTCTAATGAAACTCAGAGATGTAAGAAGAGTACATCACTACTAGAGGGACAGCACTATTGTGACGTATCATCGACTCATCGTTAAATAAAAGATGGTTGCACTTATTACTGACTGTTATATATTAACATAGAGCCTTTACGTGCAACCCCATTTTATGTCCAGACAATTTCTTTCCATTACAGGTTGCCTGGAAGAGATCGCAGAATGCAATAAGGCCGCCAATTGTATATTTTTTAATATAAGGCTCTTATGTATTTATATTATTAATATATTTTTTAGGGTTCCGTAGTCAACTAGGAACCCTTATAGTTTCACCAAGTCGGTCTGTCTGTCTGTCCGTCCGTGGATAATCTCAGTGACCGTTAGCACTAGAAAGCTAAAATTTGGTATCATTATGTATATCAATCACGCCGACAAAGTAGTAAAACAAAAAGTACAAAAAAAATGTTTTATTAGGGAACCCCCTACACGCAAATTGGAGTGTTTTTTTTTTAACCCTAACGTGTGATATATTAGTGGGTGTATAGGTACTTAAAAATGAATAATGGTTTACTGAATTCATTTTTTGATAATGTTCATATTTTCGGAAATAATCGCTCCAAAAATATAAAAAAATATGTGTAACTTTCGAACCATAAGTTTAGAAAATTTAAAACAAAATCTCAAATTAGAACAACTTTCTAGGAAGATTATTTCGAACTTGATGGGTTGAACAGTTTTTGAAAAGTTGTACAAAATAATTTATGAACTAAGTTTGTAATTTAACCGTATATGCAAGCATTTTTTTAACTTAGTTTACATATTTCATAATCCTGAACGTATCTTCGTTCAAATAAAAATGAATTATTAAAATCGGTTTGTCTGAGGTAATAAACATAAAAAATATACAACCGTAATAATCTCCTCCTTTTTTTGAAGTCGGTTAAAAAATCATCCATAAGGGTATTGTTTTACTATTAGTGGTTTGTATTGGATACCGTCCTTTAAAGGTCCGCTCTCGGCCCCTAGAGGACGGTATCTGCCGGATGAACTGGCTTCAGCCAAGAAGTGGAACTGAGACCGTTTTCACGCATGCGCTACTCGTCGCGCATGCGTGAAGTCAGCCGTCGGTTCGAAATTAAATTGCTAGAGGGCAGGGGGCAGCATGGACTGCGTGGAAAATGTGTTGGTTTGGGGTCAAATTAATAATCTTTGATAATATTTACTTGTACCTATTTTCGTATTATGTACCTAAACACGTAAAATGTTGAAGAATCCTTATCTTGGCATGCCTTCTTGTGCCAAGAAAAAGAAGTGATCTATAATAACAATAGTAACATGTGGTTAGAAGAAAATAAGAAAAGAATTTGCACACAGCAAATTAAATAACGTTTAAGAACATCTATATCTACATACGTATGTACATAAATTACATACGAATAAAATCGAAATGTTTATTTGTAATATCATAATAACATTTTTTTGTGTAACATGTATGTATGAAAGTGTATTCGATACCTATAACAAAAATGCGAATTTTTTAATTTCTTTCTATCTGTCTTTATGTTTATTCTAGCTAACCTCCGAAACGGCTGGACTAATTTAGACAAAACTTTTATTTTAGAAAAGAAATTAGGGTTTTAACACTTACTATCTAACATCGCATTTTTACACAGACCACGTGCGCTCGGTTCCACGTGGATGTGCAGAGCTTGTAAACAACACACAGTTGTTTGCTTTCTGTCCTCAGTACAATCTTGCTCTCCAAGGCAGGCACACGTTTGATCGTCACTACTATATTTTGCCTGTAAAGTAACTCTGGTACTAGGACAGCAGAAACTATCAGGAGGTTGAATGATACCGTTAAAACTATAATGAAAGTAGAAGTTTCAATACGTTGTACGTAGTACCATAGCAGTAACTCTAAACTAGTACTATAAGGTTACGAGTATAATAATGTTGATGAGTTCTATGAAATTAATTGCAGAAAGTACCTATCCAGAATAAAAAAAAAAAAAAAAAAAAAAGTATATCGTATAAAAATATACATATTGTGATCAGTTTATCTTCCCACCAAATAAAATAATTATTATAATTTTTCCTGTGTAGTATGAGACAAAAGAAATGTAACCTCGATACAATTACACCCTAATTGTATTGATGCGTAGAGGTGTAATAATAGATAATCTGCGACCCCTACAGACTGAACGGGCAAAAGCAAGTTTAATATACTGGTAAGCCTTGATTACGTTAGGCTAAAATTGCTATTAAGTGTTATGTGTGGAATAAGAACGGAGTACCAGAACTTAAATCTGGCCATTAGACTACTTAACCAACCTGACATATTAGATTTAACTGAAAAAATATTATAAGTTTGTATTCGCACAGATTTTTTTTCTAAGTATTTATTATACCTAATTAAACATTATTTGTAACCATCAATTAGTATTTTTACTTCATAAAATATTGAAACACGTTCAGATTTTGTTTAGGTCTAGCAGCGTCTAGGCAGATCAATATCGTAAGCTTTAAATACCAGAATAGCAGAAAAGCGAAAGTGCATTCGTTGTATTTTTCTGGGTTCCGATCGTTATTTAGACAGAGTTAGACACCAGGAGAACATAAACACAAAGATGTCTGAGATTTGCGCTGCGGCAGGATATACAGGCAACCGAGGGATATTTTTTAATGTTTCGTTAGGAAGATCATCCAATGACATGACATCCCTCGCTCTTGGGTGGAGCGAGAGAGTGTTTTAGACTTAAACTGACTAAAAATTCACTCTTGTTCTTTCGTTGCCTTTCATACTAGGACCATGTCTTTCTTTCTGAAGCAGACCGTTGGCCCCAGTAGGCTTCGACCCTGCTGGGCCCCTACGATTGGCTGACATCTCCTTGAGGCGCGCGTGGAACAGTACACGTCATCGACGACTTGGGCTCCGTCTGAACGGTTACCGGACGGTCGGACAGCGGGCCGTCCAATGCTCGCCGTCCGCAAGCCCGCGTCTACGGTGGCTGGAAATCGGGATCAGATTCCCGGCGGCTGGCGCCGCTCCCTCGCTCGTTCACGTGCGGCCTCCTCCTTTGCTAGCATTATTGCTTTGCAGAAGAAGGCGACCGCCTGCCACTACTCTTCCAGACTATGGCCTGTACCAAGGCCCGAGAACGTTGCCGTCGATCTCCCCCACGAGGACACGGCGGTGCTCTGCCCAAACGTGGCACATCTCTAACGAATACTCCACCGTGTCACCGTCACAATGGTGACATCCGAGCGTCAACTGCTCACGAATACAGTGCAGGAATTTTCCGAACTGACCATGTTCGGTGAGAACCTGCATCATGCGGAAGATGAGAACGCCGTGAGGTCTTTCCAGCCACTCCTCAAACCGAGGGACGCAATCTGCCTCTCTGTTTAGCGTTTGTGGACTACTAGAAAGCCTTTGATGCGTTCGAGACTTGGGCTGTACTATAGTCCCTCCAACTGTGGCAGAATGTCTTTCGATACATCGAAGTACTGAATTGTTAGTACGAAAACGCCACCATGTCAATCCGATTCAAGACTAGCCAAGCCAAGTTACGACCGTTTCATGTCGAATTCCGTTCTCCAATCGGTAACTCCTCGGTGTCAGCATTTGTAAAAAAACGATAAGTTGGTAACCATGTTGACGCGCGTGAGTCCGACGCTCGTTCTACAATAGCAAAGGATATAGCGTTGAACATTGTAGAAAAGATAACAATTCATTCTATCATCTTGAGCGATGTGAACTTGGCTACGAATTTTTTATTCGTTTGTTCTGACCACGTGACTTAACGTTTGTAATTCCCATACATTTGATTAGTTTCCAACTCGTGTTAATGATTGCAGATTATTAACTTAGCTAGGGGTGCAGACCTCGAAATCTATCTTCTTGCAGCGAATGTGAGGCATGGGGACGTCATTTATCCAAAGCTGTTCACGGCCGTAATGGACGATGCCTTCAAATTTCTGGACTGGATAGGGCTAGGCAATAATGTCAATAGTAAGTACATCACTCACCGTTGGTTTGTCGACGACAGTAGTCTTGGCTGAGACTACGGAGGTACTCAGTACTATGCTCAGTGACCTCAATAGAGCAACCGAAAAAATGAATCTTAAAACGAACATGCACAAAACCAAAATCATGTTAAACAACCATATAGCACCCAGTCCTATCAAGATCGAAGGCTCTTTACTCGAAGTTCTGGACATTTACGTTTAGCTGGGACAGACGGTCCAGTTGGGTAGATCTTACTTAGAGAAAGTGGGCAAACGACGACTCCGACTCGGTTAGGCAGCATTCAGGAAGCTTTGCGGTTTTTTTCTTCCATTATACAACAGTGTCTCAAAACGTAAAGTTGTGACCAATGTGTGTTGCCAGTGATGACATGGCTCTGAAACGTGGTCCTTCACAATAGACCTCATGAGAAAGCTTAAAGTCACCCGAAGGGTAATGGAAAGGGCTTTGCTCGGAGTTTCCTTGCATGATCGCATTAGAAATGAAAAACCAAGGTGACCGACATAGACGAAGAATCGTCAAACTTAAGTGGCAATGGGTAGGGCACACTGCTTGCAGAACAGATGGATATGAGGCCGATAAGTTGTTGACTGTATATTTCTTTGAATCAAACGTAGATACTGTCGTAAAAGCATGCAACGATTTAGTGTTTAAGCCTGTTGGTGCCCGGTGCTACAACCGCATATCTTTTGTAGCCGTGATATTTACTACGTCGTAACACCACGTAGCCGACTAAGGTTCGCCGCACAAGGGCCTCCGGCCACAACCACAAAACGCAACCACCAGCATATTTCCTATAGTTCTCATACATTTTGTATGGATTTGCCGCACACGGTTGAAACCGGTGGTCGCCTCACGCTACAAATCACCACTGCTCGTTTCTTGTGGCCCGCACTGGCCACTAAACGCCGATACAAAATGCCGTCATACGCCACTTGCGCATTTATACCTTCGTCAGAGTTCATTATGATACTGCCGTATGGATTAAAAAAAATAGCAGCCACCGGCCACAACAGGCTAACAACAATAATAATAATTTAAAAAAAAAACGATATTCGACTATAACCCTCTTTGATTGGAAACCGGCTTCAATAACTAGGTAAAAATTAGGCAGGTAGTGTAAGTAATGTTTCAAGTATATGTAGTGTATACACCCCTATTTTTTAATTATAAAAAAAAATTGTCTATTTGTACCCGTTACTGATCATATTTATGCAGTCAAAAGTAAAAAAAAACCAAATCCCAAAAATTATCACGAAAATTTGTCATAATTGGTAAATTCATAATTGAAACAATTATTCATAACAATTGCTACTAAAAAATACTAGGCACAGTGTTTTTCCATTGTCTTTCATTCATAATCAATAACCTGTACTATATTTCCATATATTGAGTAAAATGTTAGGATATAAAAAAACGCTAATTACTTTGCTGTTTATGAATATTATTCATTGAAACTTTACTTAAATAAAAACAAGACCTTTTCCAATAAGCCCTCTAGGTACTCGTTACCTACTAATTAAAAACTAATGGTATATACAGTATGTATATAGTTCTTTCTTTGAGAGTCGATTAATATACGAGTACCATACGTTGAATATTTTATCTTCTATTATGTAGCCGCACTCTCCTTTACTTTATGAAGAAAACAAAAAATACTGTATTGTTTATTTAAACATTTGTAAAGAACTTTACCTCTTTGGTTACGTCTCATGGTGCTCAATGTCATGATTCTGTATGTTGCAAAAGACAACACGGGATGATGTGTCGCATGTAGAAGTGATGTTCGGCAGTGCGGGAACGACAGAGCTGAAGAATACTGAAAAATAAGATAAAACTTGTGTCAAACTTTCTATATTATAATTTAGAATTAATTTTATGAATATAAAATCTTCTTTTAGAAAAATCGTGTTGCGCCGACCCCAAGTAATATGGGATATGGGCAGGAAGAGGAAAAAATATCATATTTTCACCTAATTGCGAAAAATGCGGATTAATCGAGGACGTACATCATATTCTGGTGATGTGTGAGAGGAGCAAACGCCTCAGGAGAAATCTGTTTAGCACTCTAAATATGTTTGAAATGGTTTCTTAGCTAAGCCTATGTCAGACGAGGCAAGAGTTCTATATGTAATAATATATTACAATTATTTAAAAAAAATAAAAATCAAAATTTGGCTATGATGGAGCGACAGTCACTATTGTGACAACACTCCTTAAAAAAAGATTAAAAAAAAAACTAGAATTTGTTATTATTAAAATGTGGATGGTCAATTAAACATTTTTTTTTGTTTTTGAAAGACCTATTCAGTGACATATTATTCAATACGGTACGATTTACTTTTTATCTTTCTCTGCAGTGTGAATATATTACGGCTACAATTACGGTTTTACAAAAAAGAAGCTAAACCTTATCATAGCATGAGGCATCATGGCGCATCTAATCGAATCATCTTTCAGATGAGTCGATTAGAAAATACCACACAGAACAATTTGAAAAATATAACCCTACTTTGTTTTCCGCGCAATTGTGTAAAAAGGAAGAAAAATGAAAAAAGCACCCCTGGCGGGACTCGAACCCACAATCCCCGGCTTAGGAGGCTATATCCATTATATCCATAGATGCCTTATCCATTAGGCCACAGAGGCTATAAGAGATAGTGTCAAAATAAGCGCATGCATTCGTCTGCCTTAAGTGGTTTCATTTCATTTTTTAATTAAGAAACTTTGATATATTGGTAAAATTCACGATAAATTTACTAAAAATAATTGGTTATTTATAATTATTACAGTTATACATGGTACGTCCTGAATATTTGACCAAAAAAACTTTTTACAAAAAAAAGATAACCGACTTCACTAAAAAAAACACTAAAACGATCAAAATAACTTTAATTTCGGAAGTCGGTGTCTCTCGGTATTATTTGTATCTTATTTAACACCGACTTCCGAAATTAAAGTTATTTTGATCGTTTTAGTGTTTTTTTTTAGTGAAGTCGGTTATCTTTTTTTTGTAAAAAGTTTTTTATTTCACACTTTTTAGTTGTGTAGCGACATCTATGGCGTCACATAAGAACTAATCCTGCATTGTACAATCAAAGTTCTCCGCGCGATTAGAACATATAGAACAGCCCGAAATAATCAATCGGGCAGCTGCCCACCAGACATAACACCCGTCTGGCCGGAGGATCCTCCCTTTTCAACGGAGGTTTGCGGGACTTTACTCTCTGTTCCGCATACCTCCAAACTGGTGACCCTCGACAAAGAACGTCAGCGTAGCCTTCGTGCAGCTACTACTTCGTGACGTCATCATCACTTCCTCAAGCTTTCGAGCAACGAGCCATACAGCCAGCACCCACGGCTATAAAGGGTATCCTGACCACCAGCATGCCTACCTGGTCATACCTGGTCATCACCCTCAGACTCATCAGCGACTTTGGTGAAGCACACTGCACCTTCGGCCAGTCACATGAAGAGCAACGAAGAACCTCTCCTGGTCGACGCATGCTGTCAAGCCGCTACGTCGCACAGCACCGCTCCGACTCACTGGAGCCAGCAGCACTACTCCGATTCACTGGAGCCTGCAGCATCATCCCGACTCACTGGGGTATCATCCCGACTCACTGGGATAGCTCTACCCCGACTCACTGGGGCATCACCGCAGACAGTTCCGACTCACTGAGGACTGTGCAGCATTCGGTTCCGACCCACTGGAACCAACCTACCACTGGCCTGGCACGCATCAAGAAGCATCAAGAACCATCGATCTCTGATATCCGGAGGAGAGTGATGTAGCACCATCTATGGCGTCACATAAGAACTAATCCTGCATCGCGCAATCAAAGTTTTCCGCGCGATTAGAACATATAGAACAGCCCGAAATCATCAATCGGGCAGCTGCCCACCAGACATAACATCCGTTTGGTCGGAGGATCCTCCCTTTTGACTTTACGCTCTGTTCCGCCTACCTCCAAAGTTGGGATACACTTATAAACAGAGTGCCTATTTCTCATGACAACTCCCAATCCCGACTCACTGGGGCACCATACGGACTCACTGGGATAGCACCACCCCGACTCACTCGGGCATCACCGCAGACAGTTCCGACTCACTGAGAACTATGCAGCATTCGGTTCCGACACACTGGAACCAACCTACCACTGGCCTGGCACGCCTCAAGAAGCATCAAGAACCATCGATCTCCGATCTCCGGAGGGGAGTGATGTAGCGACATCTATGGCGTCACATAAGAACTAATCCTGCATCGCGCAATCAAAGTTTTCCGCGCGATTAGAACATATAGAACAGCCCGAAATCATCAATCGGGCAGCTGCCCACCAGACATAACACCCGTCTGGTCGGAGGATCCTCCCTTTTCAACGGAGGTTTGCGGGACTTTACGGTCTTTTCTGCCTATCTCCAAAGTTGGGATACACTTATAAACAGAGTGCCTATTTCTCATGACAATTCCAATTAATCCAAACACTACTAGGTTACATTGTTTTATTATGGAGTTCCTGTGTCTACCTTCCACCTTCCGGCTTCATCATCAGATCAGTTCGATAGTACCTTATAGCCAAAGTGCATTTCATGACAATTCTAATAAGCCCAAACACGGCTAGGTTACATTGATTAATTACGGAGTTTCAGTGCCTACCTTCTGGCTCCATCATTATCATCAGATCAATTTGATGATACCATTTTCAACGGAACTATTCAGAGCCATTAATTTATTTGTATTATCATAGTCGCTTAACTATCTTCATTGTGATATCTATGTGAATATGAAGTTCCGTTGACCATTTCTGATCTTCTTCTTCAGTTCCACTGCATCAAATGTTTCTTTTTGACTGTAAATGCTTAAGTTCTCGATGAAAATACTAAAATCACTATACAGTTGCCTATAATATTTGAGGAGTTCCCTCGATTTCGCCAAGATTCCATCATCAGATCCTGACTTGGTGACTATGGGACCATTTGGAAAGTATATATAACCTTTCTAACAAAAAAATATTTTTTCAAATCGGTTGGCAAGCGACGAAGTTATGCGCGAACAAACATAAAAAAAAAATACAAACATCCGAATTGAGAACCTCCTCCTTTTTTAGAAGTCGGTTAAAAAACAGAAGCATCAAATCATTGATGTCATTCACATATTGACAAAGAAAAGTTATAAACATCGTACTTGGCTACCTTATATATGGAATCCCAGTATCGCTCTTATTATTTTTGCTACCTTTAGATTTTCACGCAGGCGCATTGGGGAACAGACCACGTGCACTAGGTGCCATGTGGAGTTTATAAACAACACCTTGTTTAGTTCGTGGCGCGCGGAGCTTCAGTACATAGTCGCTATCCGTCGCTGCTGCACGTTTCTTCGTTATTACCCTATTTTACTAGTAAACTGACTGTAGGTACTAGGATAGGAGAATCTGTAAGGAGGTTAATCGAGTTCGCTGACAACGGTTGAGCTATGTTGTATAATATATAGACATATTCTTTAAATTAAACTAAAATAATAAAAAATCCAGCAATTATTCAGGCGTAACTACGCATCGGAAGGCCTCCCTCAATTTGAACTGATGACCTGGTGAGGCTTGTGGGAGTCCAATGGATGCGAGACGCACAGTACTGGTCATTATAGTGACACTTGGGGGACGCCTTTGTCCAACAGTGGACGTCTTTCGGCTGAAATGATGATGAATTCCTACATTCCCATAAGTTAAATTTAAATTCAATATCTGTTTGATTTGGGTCAGGAAATTTTTAATATGAATGTTATATGTAATATTTTAGGAGTAGGGATAATATAGTCATGCAATTTTGCCAACATTTAATACTTAATCATTTTTGAGCACATGTGTACGGCAAAATCGTAGACGTCGTAATGAATAATGCCTTTCTCCCATCTTCCTTCTTATTAGTTTCCCTCTTTCACTCACTCAGTTTCTCATTCTTAAAGCTGCCTTCTGATTTACTCGTAAACATAATTCCAATGAAAATAATAAATTCCAGTGAACAACATATTACAGTTTCATGAAAATATAAATATTTCGTTAAGACAAATAATATATTGTTATTTTATGTTAACACTAGGTGACAGATGTCCTTCATAGCGCCTAGAGTTTAGCAAGTCAGCTTATGAGTAATTTATTTATTTAGTACATGGAGGACTAACAGCTAATTAAACCAGACAAAAATAGAAAACCATAATCATTCGAAAGCAATTGGCTTTCGAATGATTGACAAGTCCTCACGTATAGATATTAGAATAAATTATAAAATGGTATGAGCACAAAAAAATGAATAATAATGAGATAATGAGATAGAACTGTCGTCCAACGTAAGCGCCGCGGCCACACTGCGCGCTTCCTGCTTACCAACAGCTATTCAACAAGATAGTGCAAATAATAAAAATTAAAAGAAAAGGAATTATGATAGCCTACCAATAAGGTTTTATTTTAATTCGTTTATGTACATGAAGTATTAATTTAGGATTGATAACCGAAAAAACTAAAAAGCAAATGAATCTTCTTATAAAGATCTCTTTGCTTACCCTCTCTTATTCATGCAGTGCTGGTAGTTCTGGCACCGGTACCGTTTCCATGGCAACATCACGCGTCTCCATGCGTTGTAGTCTTATTACATACAGGGTACATAAAATAGATTTACTTTTTATTTTATGAACCACCACATGATGAGACCAATTTCTTTACAACCCTTTTTTTATCTTTCCGCTACAGATAGGCAATTTGAGGTTGGAGCGAGCTCCAGGTATTGATGAGCGATCAAACTGTATGGAGCAGATCGCACAACGTCAACAATCTTCATGCTTGTAGACCATTTCGGTTTCCAGCAATACGCCGAGACAATTGACGATGATTACCATAAAAATGAAAATTTAGCTACACCAAATCATCATGTTCACGATAAAATTTTGTCGGATCTATGCACTAAAATTAAACGTAGCAACTTCGCTGGTCGGGTCTACCGCAGACAATATTGTTTTCTTGGTCAGCGCCAAAGCAGCGTATAGAGTTCATGTGTAGAAACGATACAAATTCTTGCATAGGTCGTCGACTTTTCTTAAAGTGTAAAACCGCCTAATATTGGGTATGGCCAGAATTATACTTAGGCAGGAGAACGCGTATTTCGGATTGGATAGTTTTGATTCATAGCAACATAACTACTACAAAAAAAATACAAAAAGTCAGTGTTTCACTGTTTTTTTTTTTAACTCTGACTTCCAAAATTAGAATTATTTTGATCGTTAAAAATGTTTTTTTTTTTTAGTGAAGTCGGTTATTTATTTTTATTTGTACTTAATTTTTTTTTTTGTATCAGGCCTCTTCGATGATACCAGTTTCAACATGACTTTTCAGAACCATTTATTTATTTATATTGACATAGTCTTAACTATCTTCAATGTGATATCTGTGTGAGTATGGAGTTCCGTTGGCCTTTTCTGGTCTTTTTAATCAGTTCCACTTCATCCAATGTTACTTTTTGTTCTCGATGAAAGCACCATAATAATTTTATAGTTGTCTGTAATATTTGAGGAGCTCCCTGGATTCCTCATGGATCCCATCATCAGAACTGGATTTTGAATTAAAATGGGACCAATCTGAAAGCATACCCTTTAAGGGTAAATAAAGTTTTCGCAAAATAAACAACGGGGTTCTGAAGTAAAAAAACGTTTTAAAAATATGATTTAAAAAAATACAACCGAATTGATATTCTCCTCCTTTTCTTTGAAGTCGCTTAAAAATACCGGGAGAAAGTAATGAAAGAAAAAAGTGTAGCGACATCTATCGCGTCACATAAGAAAATCCTGAATCGCGCAAGCAAAGTTCTCCGCGCGATTAGAACACATAGAACGGCCCGAAATCATCTATCGGGCAGTTGCAGCCCACCAGACATAACACCCGTCTGGTCGGAGGATCCTCCCTTTTCAACGGAGGTTTGCGGGACTATACTCTCTGTTCCGCCTACCTCTAAAATGGTGACCCCGACGTGATATTTCCAATAGAATCGATTTAAACCATTTTACCAGGAATCAACCATTTTGGGAATAAACCATTTATACAGCATGGGCTGTTTACTCTTTTTACTCGTAGAAGCCTCTTACTAAGATCTTTTCTAATTACACCCTCCATGGCTTGGAGAAAACGTAGCTGACAGGGAAACATTTTGATCGACTTTATCAAGGTTACAAGCGCAAAAATTACCTAATTAAAGGATACCTAGTTTAATTTTGGCACTAATTCTCTCGACTACTAGTAGTTTATGTAGGTACTTACTATCGATTTTTTTAAATAAGATGAGCATGAATATTATAGGAATTAGGCAATACCACAAAATGTGATTCTCAGTATACACGTACTTTTGTTTCTGGCTAAAGTTATTTTTTGTGAGGTAAAGGATGCTTGAAAATAGGTAGGTTTAATAGTTAATATCTGATAAAATTGATTTTTAAAAGAATGTTTATAGTTTGGTTTTGGCTAACCAGAGCGTTCACTCCCCTTTATGCGCTAGCTAGAAAACTTTTTTAATTCAAATTTTAAATGGTATATTTCAAAGGAAATATTCCTCTAATAGAATAAGCTATTATTATAATGATAAAAAAGTTAAATCAGTGGACAGAGGTATGTTTATCAGTTGTCTAGTACTCATAACACAAGCTCCGCTTAGTTTGGGACTTGATGACGTTCTGTGAAAAAAAAACTTCAAAAATAATCGTTGTATTTATCATTATTAACAACTTTGAATATCGTGAAAAAAAAATACAACTCCTGATATAAATACAAATATATAATAATATAAAAAATAAATTATTTATAATAATAAAATACATATATATATATAATAATAAGCATCTTAATAATTCTTTTATTGTTGTTTGAAAAATTGTACAAAATAATAATTTGTGTTACTTGTGCAAATTCACTGTATGGCGGTACAGTCCTTAACGTTATAGCTTGAAAACCAAACGAAGTTTCCAGCTTTGTTACGTCCTGTGTCCCTAGTATTAACGAGAATCATGTATCGATCCAGAGAATTTAGTCAGTTTGTACTTACCTACGTGGTGGTCTCCTAATGAAATCAGACAAAACGTGCTAGACACAGGCACCCCTAAGCGTCGCCATAAGGACCGGTCGGACCGGCGTTAAACATCCATCGAAAATAAAATGATATTTCAAAAAATTTAATAAAAATAAAATAATGATGAATGTTGATTTTATTTTAAATGATGAATGAAGATTCGAATTTCCGGGACCCTGACCAGATCATCGGACCACATTGTGGGAGGCCTACAAACGTTGCTTTTTTTGGTACACGGTCTCCTCTCCAGAACCTTTTAGCCCCATCAACTGTCTGTTCTGCGAGCACGATGCTCTGGCTACTGCCCCTAGTTGGACAATTCGTAGAGCTATGTCTTCATTCCTAATTCGATCACGCAAACAAACTCCGAGTATAGAATCCTATTTAAATATTGAGCTTGTTCGCTGTGCCAGCGAGTCACTGTTGCGCGAGCTCAGTCCCTTGTCCGTTTGTTTTTTAGAGTTCCATAACCAAAGGGTATATCACATAACAATTATTAATTGTTTTTAAAAGAATTGTACGACTCCAAATATTCTAACTCTAAGTTTACATAGGTCTGAAGTTCATTTTTAATCAATTTCAATGAAACCCTGGTTCTCTCTTCCCGCCACTTCACATTCATGATCGAAAATACTCGTCGTTTTTTTTGGTTATGATAATAGGTATGCTAACCTAATCTATAACACTAATAGGGGACGCTAAACTATATTTTTTTACATAATTTTTACTATACCTACTAGTGCCAATTACGCCTATATGATATAGGCGTAATTGGTTTACTAGGACGCCAAAATATTTTTTTTACGTCTATTTGTTAGATAGATAGGTAGTATGCCTACATGTTATAGAGTACAAAACTCTATTTAAGAGTATGGTTTGCAACCCTAGCGCAATTTCTCTTTTATAAATATTAATTTCTATACAGCCCAATTTTGCATCAACATCTTGACCCACTTACATACATAGAAACTATTGCAAGACAATGATATCGTCCACCGCGAAAATATTTATTCGCAACTCCGCATTCAACCACAGTCAAAGCAGAAATGAACGTTACTGAAGTAACGTAACATCCGACCACACTATATCGTTGTTTCAGCGTGTTTATCTTACCTCCTGACAGTTTCTGCAATCCTAGTACCAAGAGCAGAAATGCCGGCGGTATAGTAATGATGAACGAACGTGTGGCTGCCTTGGAGAGCTACAGCATACTGAGGCTCCGCGTGCAATCAATGTGTTGTTTACAAATTCAGCGCGTCCATACACGTGGTCTGGCCAACACTGCGCCTGCGTGGCTTTGTGAAGGCGCCTTGTTTTAGGTGGGAAATCATACAATAACTTGTCTCGCTTTGGGGCGGAGCGCGAGGGCGTGTTGGACTTTTACTGACTAAAACACACTCCTATTTTCCTTCTTTACCTTGCGTTTCAGGGCCGCGGGTTATCCTTTCAGAAGCGAATCAGTCACCCCCGTAGTTATTATCAAAATTTGACAATACAAATAATCCTGCTTCATTCGGATCCTAGTTGTTGTAACCATGTAGGCTGTTATTTATGTCGAAGCGGGTAATTTGAAAAAAAAAAATGAAAAGGTTCCAATAATAAATTTAATCGTAAGTCCAAACCTGATAAACGAGTAATAATTGCTTAGTTTAGCTCCACTCAGTTCACGTTATTGAACGCTCATGTCTCTCAAATATTCAAGGCCTACCTGAATTGGTTTTAAATTGGAGTCGTATAAGTTCGGTAAAGATTGTGTCTAACGATATTTGACAGCGGAACTTTAATGTGTTTGCTTCAATTTTCATTAAATCCAAACATTGAAATATCATTATCAATCTCCACAATGTGATGCACGTATTTATATTAAGATAAAAAAGACGCGCGCTTGAAAGTTTGACCATCAGTCTATCCAAGGGGAAACGTGTTGTCCAGTAACTGGGCTGTAGAGATCTGATTGGCAGTCACTCCATGTTAACCAATAGTTTACAGCCGCATCTGGTATGACTGGAAGACGACATCAAGCTAGTTAGGAAAAAGCTAGGGAGATGATGATAAAAAAACTGTGCAAGTGCGAGTCGGACTCGCGCACTTAGGGTTCCGTACAAACTTACAAATCAAAACAGTTGTAAAATTCCACAAAGATTTTTCGAATATTCCAGTTTTCAGATTTTTTCCTATTCTTGTGCTATGAGACCATGCATCATGCCAAATTTCAGGATTTTAGTCCAACAGGCAGTCTTATGAATTTTGATTCCATTGAGAGTGTCGAAATACATTTTTTGTCATAAACGGCCGTATCTTTTTTTTTCGTTAAGAAAACCTTTTTCGTTAGGAAACCTTTTTGGTTGCTTTTAGTGGTTTTGAACCACTAAATAATTGTGACTGGAGCGAGAAAGAGTGACAGACTTTTTCCGAATGACTGAAAAACCACCCGCGTTCCGTCAGTTGCCCTTTGTATTACTCGCAGTGAATCATGTATTCAACAGAATAAATTATACATATAGTACTATTGTATGACTCAAAGTAGCAGAGCCATCTCCAAACCGCCTTCAAAAATGTACCTCTCAGGCGCTTATCGTCTCCTAATACAAAGGGGCGACTCTTGGCTCCTGTTGAGTTTTTCGCCCCCCGGACCAATTAAAGTTGAGGGTTTTGGTTGGCCTGGTTCGTCCCACTTTTTGTTAAGAAATAACTTGAAGCAAAATAACTCCCAATAATTTAAAAAAAAAAACCTTTCACAAAAAACATACAACCGACTTCAATGTAAAAAAAAAAACACTGAAAAGTGCAAAACAATTTTACTTTCAGAAGTCAATGTTTCTATAATAGTTTTGACTCTTCGTTATTTAACACAGACTTCCGAAATTAAAGTTATTTTTCACTTTTCAGTGTTTTTTTACTTTGGGTTTGGTTGTATTTTTTAATCTACTTCCAAAAAGGGGGTGGTTATCAATTCGGTAGTATTTTTTTAAAACGTTGTTTGCCTGAGAACTCTATCGTTTAGGTACCGATTTACAACATTTTTTCCCCTTAAAGGATATACTTCCAGATTGGTGTCATTTTTTTCAAATTCCATTTCTGATGGTGGGATCCATGAGGAATCGAGGAAACTCCTCAAAAATTATAGGCTAATATATAGTTATTTTAGTATTTTCATCGAGAACTGAGCATTTACAGACAATAAGTAACATTTGATGAAGTAGAACTGGTGAAGAAGACCAAAAATGGGCAACGGAACTACATACTCACATAGATATCTTTAATGAATGGTTCTGAATATTATGTTGAAAATGGTTTCATCGAAGTGATCATCATCTGATGATGATGATGGAGCCGGAAGATAGGTAAAGTATACCTCAAATAAATAATTGAACCTACGCGCATATGCTATAGAGTATAAAATAATAACGTAAATAAAACTAAATTTAAACAATATAGGCTATGCACGGTTTAAAGCTATCGTTACCATGGTAACGCGGCGAGAGTTTATTTCACTAGGCTGACATAACTCAAAAAAAGTTCTATACTATATATGTATATTGATCGACAGAGTAAAAACATTGTCGAGGTCATGTTTTTTCACCATATTGTCTCATTTTACTAAGTTATAATGTATGCTCCTGGCATAAGTGTAATAGAAGCATAGTTAGCCTTATTGTGTGCCCACTGCTGGGACTCAGGTCTTCTCTTTGGGCCGAGTCACACCGGAATGGCAGTGGTCGGCGGGCACTTGTGGCGTGAAATAATTTTAAACTTTATTTATCTACAAACTTAATGGACTGTAATCCATCACGCAAGCCCTGTAAGGATTGTTGGATGTCACATGTATCCAAATTTTTGGTCCTTGAACATGCCGGTTGCCTCACGATGTTCTCTTTGACCGTTTTGAGAGTAGTGGTGATGCAATAAATTACACAAAGTCATGTGCCTGGCTGAGTTTGAACCTGCGACTCTCCCTCGACTTACGAGTTTTAAACTCGCAAGTCGGGGCCATTACCACTGGACCACCACTGCTCCGTATGCCCCTATTATGGTTAAATATTGAAATAAATGCTCATTAAAATGTGCGCGTAGCGCGTATCCCGTAGCAGGCAGCTACGAGTGCTACGACGGCGGCGGCGCGCGTAGCAACAGTATCGTGACTTCTTATTATTATTTAATTAGTTCGTCACTTTTGCAGGCCCGGCAATCAACATAGTTGTAAGAAACGATGCTATAAAATGCTAACTAGACATTTTCTCAGAATATCACTATAGAGTATCCAACAATACCCCGGGGCGCCTGAGGGGTTAATATACTAATATGATTCACCATCAACGACTACCTCACTGCTTACCATTAGGTGGCCTCGCAGTCAAGCACTAGTTTTTATCATTTAAAAAACATTCCTATTACTTCCACCTTCATTTTTCAGGTGCTGTATCAACTCCGTTCAAGGGTACGGACAGTGTGTCCCATGCAGGCAAGACGGAGAGAGTCAAGGTCCTAGGCAAGATCCTGATCAAGTTCGTCGAGGTCTTCAGCTTCTCTGATCGGATGGACTAGAGGTAACCTAATATTTGTATACTTAAGTTTAAATGGAATGGACATCGCAAGCATCACTATTGAGCATGAGTTCTTGGGTTTGATTCCCATCGAAAGTCAGTCGTACAAAATGTTATTGGGTTTTTCTGAAACAGCTCGGAGGCAGATTTTTGGTAAGTTTTTGACAATAGCTCACTTTTGTTACATTTGACTAAAACGCATTTGGCAAAAAACTAACCTGACCAAGAGTCTTCATTTTAAATTTGAAAGAAAAGAATGTGATCGAAATGATAACTCTAGTACGGAAGAACAGCTATGGTATCATCTGACTGGAACACACAAACACAGTTTATTGTATAGACACAGGGAGTGCACACATAAGCAGATACGAAATGCAGTCCACGGCTCGTACAATTTCATCGTCAGTCGGCTGATAGCCGGCGCTCAGACCGGAGCGCATGCTATCAGCTGACCGATAAAGAACATATACTGTCTATGTAAGAACAGAACAGTATTAAAGTAAATTAACTAGAGAAACTTTACAAAGGTGGTTGTAATCGACAGCTTACAATGAAAACAGGGATAAATAACGGTTATATAATTTAAACATAATACGAGTTTAGATTTATTGCCATAGATTTATGCCATAGCTCTTCTTATTTGTAAAATTAGTAAACTAATTCTGACGAACAATGACCGACTAAAAACGTTTTTAGACTTGAAAACATTACATAATTCAATAAAGAAATACTGTCACACAAGTGACCGACGCACGATGGTGATATTGGTTGGTTGTTGTTATTATTTTCCTGCTCTGGGTGGAGCAAGAGAGAGTTTCAGATGTATAACATCTAAAAAACACCTGTGTTTTTTCAGTTATCCTTTGCGTCCCTTGGCCGCGGTACAACTCTTTAAAACAATCCCGCAGCACTAATAATCCCACAACTATGTTGCTTGCTAAATAAAAGCTTGTCAAAGTAAGACGAATAAACCTTGCGCCTGATAGAACCTCTCATAATTGTGCTCTCTAGTAGAAACTAGAGATTTATTTATTTATTAAATGCACACAATTTATGCACACAAAAGTACAGAGGCGAACTAATGCCTTAGGCATTTTCTACCAGTGAACCTTTGGGTGATGCTGAGAAAAAATGTGGTAGGTGCAATAAACGAGAGAGCGAAGACGAATACGAAAATAGATATAAGTACTTATAAACCATATATATATATATAATACAATTATACAATATATACTCAAATTAATAAACTTGGTACCAAACTAATATAGTCAAACAATTAGTCCAAATTGAAAATTGGAAAACATTAACGCTGTGATGATACTAGTGCCAACTGTATATGAACCATAAAAACCACCGTGTTCCACAGTTGATCACATCATAGTTTATCATTAGTTGAAATAGTGGTCAAGCTCGAGCCTATCAATAATAATAATAATAAAAAAACTTAAATGACAATTTTCCACACACTTTTTCATTAAGAAGTCTCTTCTCCACTCGTCTATCGTCAACGTGAACATGGTTTAAAAGATTTTGTTTCATCCAAAGCAATCCAACGCAATATTTAATACAGAGCATACGCGAAGGAAGAGAGATAACGTCTGAATTCTCTGTTGGCATTCGGTTCACCGTGGTCATGGGGGACTTTAACGCGAAACTGGGCAAACGAGACGGTGACGAGCTGCGAGTGCGGCAATTTGGATTTGGACGTCGGAATCACCGGGGACACCTATTGGCTAGCTTTATGGAGAAGGAGGGCCTCTACATGATGAATTCCTTCTTCAAAAAGCGTGAGCATAGGAGGTGGACCTGGCAAAGTCCTGACGGTTCAGCTAGAAATGAGATTGACTTCATCCTGTCGACGAAGAAGCAAATATTCAATGATGTCTCTGTGATCAATGCGGTGAAAACTGGAAGTGATCACCGCATAGTAAGAGGCACATTGAATTAAATATTAATATATTAAGCTTGAAAGGTCACGTCTGATGAAGTCTACGCTCCGTCCAGCACAGATCCAAGTCCAAAACCCCGAGAGCTTTCAGCTCGAACTCCACAATCGTTTCGAGTGCCTAGGAAGCTCCGTGGACGAATATAACGATGGGTTCGTGGAAACTGTCCATACGGTTGGGTCTAAGTTTTTCAAGACACACCGTCCAAATAAGAACAAAAGGCTCTCTGATCCGACCCTCGAGCTAATGAAGAAGAGGCGTGAGATGATTCTGCAGTCTTCAGACGATACGTGCATGTACCGGCAGCTCAATAGACAAATATCGAAGTCCCTGAAACGCGACCTTCGCCGCTTTAATACCGCAACGATTGAGGATGCAATTGAGCGGAATAAGGGCTCCAAAGTATTTACACGAGATCTGTCTATTAGGCAAAGCCAGCTCACGAAACTGAAGACCGACGATGGCAGAGTCATTTCCGCCAAATCGGAGCTTTTGGGAGAGATCGAGACTTTTTATGGACAGTTATACACGTCTATCACTAAACCCATTGCGAATCTAGCAATATTCCTATTAGATGCTAGCAATTTATAACGATGGTAATTATTTTGATTAAATAAATATGTTAAATAAAAAAACTAATTTCAATTTTTAAGTACAAATCGGCAATTTCATACTAGAACCCCTAATATTACAATAATTAATTTGTCTCTTTCGTCAACATTCCATTTTCTATGGTGAGTATCATGGCCTATGACGTCTAAGACCATCATCATCACCATCATCTTCCTGCCCTTGTCCCATCTTATTTGTGGTCAACGCAACACGTTTTTTTCTTCCATTCTATCCTGTCAACTGTCATGCTATCACCAACTTCCTTTTCTTTCATATCACTGTTCACACAATCCATCCATCTTTTCTTTGGCCTCCCTCTCCCTCTCCACTCTATGACGTCTAAGACCATGTCAGAATATTTTTTCATTTTCATCCGCGATGATGAAAATGAAAAAAAAAAACTTAGTTTCACGCCAATCGGTGCTAAATATTTTTTTTTATGACAAAGTGTGGAGTGGGGTGACAAAGAGAAACGAATTGCTGAAGCAATTCAAGCACACAAAAAGTAGTTATGGAAGCAAGTATTTGTATATTGAGCAATGTTTTAACAAGAACAATGAACGACTTTAAGCTCAAAGCACTATAAACCATTCTTCCTTGCTAATAACTTCGCTCCAATCGACTAACAGTTTTTCCGCGATTTGTACAAAATATTGCAGAAAAAAAAACGTGTCAGTAATAATTAAAAATACCTTCTTCCAGTTTATAGAGTCTAGAGCTCCAAAGTTCTATCGCAAAGGTTTAAGGTTTTAGTAGGTTTTGTTTAGATGTCGGAAATGTACAGAAAACGAAGGTAAACACTTTGAATAAACAAAGTTATTTTATTGTGCAAACAAATGTTTTTATTTAATTATCATTAAGAAACGGCAATTTCACACTTTGATGATTAAAATATATAAGATTTGTTACAAAAAAACTATTTTTAAATCTTTTTCTTGTCATTTATGAGTGATAAAATCATCATCATCTTCCTGCCCTTGTCCCATCTTATTTGGGGTCGGCGCAACACGATGATGATGATAAATATGATAATATATATATTATGAATGGTAAAATAAAACAAAAAAAGTTTAAAGTACATTATGCGCAATCAAATCAAAATTAATTTGGAGGAAGAGGTTTATTTTAAATTACATACTAACCCAAGAGACATCTCTTAGAATTCTTCGCTGGTTGATGAATTTATGGTGAGCATACAATATTCCAAAAGGCTATCACATTTCCATACTGAATGCAGCAAGAACCGCTAGATGTCAGTGATTTAAAAGGACGGTATTCTTCAGCTAATTTTAAATTGTAATGAAATTCGTTTATGTAGACTACCTGAAATATATTATTCTGCCTTTTAGTTATGTGTATAATGTTAAATGGTCATGATAATAGAAAAATTTGGCGTATTATCCCATAGTTAAAATTGCATTTCCTGAGCTTATATTGATATGTTTTTGACGTCTAACCAAATTTTGTTTAGCAGAGAAATAATTGAAAAAACTATAAAAATTTCAAAATTAAATCCTGTCATATACTAGACACTTATAGATGAGATCAAAAAGATCTTGACACATGAAGGATTCGAACCAACGACCTCTTTGCTCAGTATCCTTTGTTATACTAGGCGAAGCGCTCTGACCACTTAGCCAATGTGCCGATGGTTTTGATGTTGAAATACGCGTTCTGTTGAATTCAATATCGATTTTACGGTTTCATTCATCTTACTTCGTGCCATTCAACTTCATTATGTAGAAACTCCTCTCGATATTCAATATTTTTACCCAACTGCCGCAGAAGGAAAGTATGTATTGTTTGTTTGATATTTTAATATAGAGTCGCTTGTTTAAATAATGTACTATTCAAATCCCTTTAGAATTTTTTGTATATTAGGTACCTGACCTAACGTATATTATTGGGACAGATATAATATGTAAAAATCACGTGTCAAGTGTTTGTATCAAATGTCTCCGAAACGACTAGACCGATTTTTGTGAAATTTTTGTGTAGGTCTAAAAGTAGGTCAGAACCAATTTTTTACCCTCCTAACCCCACCTCCCACATTTTTCTTTAAATTTTTTATTTGTGTCTAAATGTGACTTTGTTGAGGCGTAGACAGTAGGCGTAGTTTCCTCAACTATAGCAAAACTACACCGTATCAATGCTATGACATGGGTACGCCACAATCGTGGCGGTATGTCTCCCCAAAAAGTTTCCAATTTCAGATTCAGGTGGAAGAAACGGGGTTTCACCATTGAATTGATCTCCCGTAGGACACGGTAGAGCATAGAGTAGAAGTGTGAAGTGCCCCGCTTGGGTAAATTAATAAAAAAACACGTTTAATATTTTTGCTTCACTTCAAAGTTTAATTGAAAATTATCGTATAGATAATATTTTTATTGAAATTTCCGAAGGTTTATTCCGGCAATAAAAACCTGTTATTTTCAGACAGGTAACTATTTTTTCTTAACTTCTGAACAGAATATATCATAATTGAATACAATTGTAAGGTATAATAATATCCAGCCCTACAGGGTGATTGAAGAATGAAGTCATTGAAGGCCAGGCATTGAACTTAACATTGAAAGAGAAAGTTGAATGTAAGTAAAAGAGACATAATGTCAGTCTTGTACTTTTACACACACATAAAAATAGTTGTAGTAGTTGCGCGACAGAAACAACCTCTTGGTGTATAATGACGTCCTAGTACACATGCGGATTCAGCGTTGTGCGGATTTAGGATTTTACGGATGCTTAAGACTAAGAGCGCATAACATTTGTTCTAAATCTTTACCTACTCTTACTCTATCTTATGTAAGATTTAATAAAGAACGTTCACCACTACTCATAATTTCAGTTTTTGTTAATTAACGGGAAAAATCGAAGTTAGGTCTATGGAATGAATATGCATCATCTGCTTAAATAGATGACGTCTAATTAAAATGAGCAATATTTCTTTTTATTTTCCTGCACTTATCTGACTATTGGTACACTACAATAGAATTAGATTTATATCGATGGCCACACCGAATAAACGTGCAAGAGTTCTTACACGATTTAATTTTTTTTTCATTTTTCGTTTCTTTTGCCTATCTTGCACCTATTCAATTTTTTTATGAATTTTAGACCCAAAACGCGCGTATTATAATAGTGTATTTTTTTTATTCTTCACTCAACATTGAATATCGTTGCTTGAGTAGCGTGGTCTAATGTAAAGATTATATCATTATTAGTTGGGTTTGTCACTTCAACCATGCCGCGGCTGTTAGTAACGGTAGTCAGGCATTCAGATATGATGCAATTGCAAATGACCTGCTCCTCTACGAAAACCTCACCATCAGGTGTGTTAACCGGTAATCGAATTAATTTAGAACTTTTGGATGGTATGATCTCTTCGTAAAGGTTTAAATTTCGTGAGTTGTAAATTTGAATAGGATTAATCGCAAATTTGGTTATTAATGTGAGATCTTTCAAATCTAATTTAGCTTCCCACTTGGTAAGCAAGTCCATTCCTATCAGACCATCAAAACGATCGTGGAATTTATAGACGAATAATTTAATCGATTCTGTATCACCGAATTCAGGGAAGCATTGTAAGTTTATGGAGTAATCGTTCCTACTTGTAGCATGAACGTTGGTAACCTCGAATGGATCATAGTTAAGAGGTATGTGTGGGAAATAGTTTTGAACTGCTTCTGGGCTGATGAATGACTGGTTTGCACCAGTATCTATAAGAAAGTTTAATGGAGGGTTATGGATTCGAATGTACGGTAATTGTCTCTGAGTTTGCAAATTTAATTCTATCCTGATTTGTCGGACTTCGGAACCTTCTGAAAATCCTGGCTAGTCGAGGGTTGCTGTTGGTCAATGGTACCCAGTTTGTCCATGTCATTGGTCACGTCAGTTGGTTGCGGTCCAACATAATCATATGAGCAGTTGTCATAGTGAGTGTAGTCGGCGTAGTTGTAGGGGTCTAAGCAATAATAATAGTCGTACTGGTCGGGGTAATAGAAATCTTCCACATAATTCGAGCACTCGTTCACGTTAACGTCGCGGCTCTTGAGATAGTTGGAAGGTGGTGGGTTGCCCCGTTGGGCCCAGTTCCAGCTGCTGGTAGCAGGCAGGGGCCTGGGTACAAAGTGGCTAACGCCGCTCATTGGCCTAGGAGCATTGTTTGGTGGATTAGGATTCCTCGGAGGCATCCTGAATTCAGCACCTTGGTTATTGTTAGGCGGTGCGCCGAATATCTGTTGTGTGCGAGTCGGGCCACGTGGTTGCATATTGTATGGATTAAATGGCATTCTAAATTGGTTCTGGGGTGGTAAAGGCCGTGAAATAAATTGCGGGCCTTGTGGTTTGAACGGACCAGGCATATTAAAAGAGTTGGCTTTCACTAATGCATGCATATTGTTTGGGGGGACGGGCAATTTAAAATTGATTTCACTCTGTTGATTAGGTGGCATACGATTTGAAGATTTTTTATCAAATAAACTATCATTTCTACTCTGCAAGTACATAGTGTTACTCTCCTCATGCACAAACTCCAGCGCCTTCTCAATAGTTTCCGGTCTCATGCATCTAATACGCGCGCCTAGTGGATCTTTTAGTCCACGCACATAGGCCTGCAATGTCAGTTTACGGTATAAATCGCGTTTAGCTGCAATGGTTGATTCTAATGTATCATGCAATGAGACATACGTCATGACGGTGCTGAAAAGATTCTGGCAACGCTCATAAAATTCCTGTGGCGTGCTGGAACCTTGCGTAAGTAAAGCCAAATCGTTGTAGAGAGCGGTTTCATCTCGTTGGTCGGCAAAGTTATTAATAAGAGCGCTACGTACGCCTACCCAGTCGTTAGGTACACCGTTGGAGTTTATCAAACGGGCTGCAGGCCCCGTAACTTTATTCAATATGCCGTTTATAAGCGCCAATCGATTTATCTCTGGTTGCCCATCCTGTATATACGAATTGACTATCTGGTCACACAATTTGATAAACCTAGTGAGCACGTGCGGGTTCCCGTCAAAGTCGGGGACTAGGCGGAGGGCCTTAAATATGTTATCTAAGTCGGCCATCTCGGGTTCAATCTCAGGGCTTATAATATTACGTCTAGAATCTATACTTCTATCCCTACTACTAACTATCCTAGAGGAATTCGATTTGTGTGGGCGAAAAATGTTGGAAAGAAAAATGGAAAACTAAACACAAGAAGGAAGTAAGCAACCACTAAAAAATTCAGCGTACTTACATGAACATATCTGGTTTTCGTTAAGCTGATCGATGTCTGGATCTCCGGCGTAGTCTCGTTCTTCAGGATAACCCGGCGCGACGTTGAAAGTCTATCGTAACGAACGCGAGGCGACAAGGCGGCTATCGCAAGAACGACCCGGGTATATCCTACCGGCTGCGCCAATTACGTAGGCTACTGCCGGATGACTCAAAAAAAACCAATTTATTTTACAAACTAATTTAATTAAAATAAAAGTTACAATTATAATTACGATAAAACAATTAAATTGACTCGATCGAGGTTGGATCCGAAGTGCGCCGCCGTGGTCACGTAGACGGTGTCATCGGGCCTCATGGTCTGTGTCAGCAGTTTCCCCCGCTCGGTGGCAACAGCGGCGATGACGTCGATGCACATGCGCTGCCTCGTGCCTAGGTGTCAGCGCTTTCCTTTATAGTGAGGCGCGTAACAAGCCTATCAATAATAATAAAATATAAGACAGTTGTGCAAAAAATTATAAAATTTTGAACAACTTGTCTACACGGTTGGTGCAGTTGTTGAGAGTTGAGTTTAGCTGCTGCGCTGCGTGTCGTGGTCAAATATTTATGGTATACAGATAGCTGTTCCGGGTAGACCCGGAACAGTTATCTGTATCGATATCTTGTGTATTTAAAATTAAAATGTGAGTTTACATGTTGGTGAACATATAGGAATAAGAATAATTATAAAAATTATTTCTAATGAGGATATTAAAAAAAAATAGCGCGTTTAACAGCTCGCACTACCAGGGGAACAGAATCACGTATAAGTATTTTTAAGGCTAATATTATGAACGGTAAATGATCACATAGTACCAGGAACCCAGAGTTACGTAGAAGTATTTTTGGGGTGGTGTTATAACCGGTAACACCCACGAATTACCAGGAGACCAGAATCACGTAGAAGTATTTTGAGGGCTTGCGTCATAACCGGTAACGCCCACAAATTACCAGGAGACCAGAATCGCATAAGAGTATTTTGAGGACTGAAATCAAGAAAGGTATAAACTCACAAAAAACTAGGAGACCAGGTAATACAAAGAAGTAAAATTTCTGACATCACGCGGGAAGCCGTTGGCAAATTACCAGGTGGTCAAATAATCATGAAGAAATGAATCGTAAAAAATGCTTCTACGCTAGACTCCGTCTGCGTAAAACTGTTGTTATTCGCTTTTTTTTACATCAATAACCAACAACCAATGACCCAATAAGAGTCGCGGAAATATGATGGATGCGAGACGTGCAGAACAGCTAGTTATTGGACGACTATCGGCTGAACTAATGATGATAATACACATACATATATCTCACACGAACACACACTCACTTATTTTTTTGCTTACATAATTATATTTTGTATCAAATTTTTATTTACTTTTATATTTGTACCAAGTGCAACTCCATTTTATGTCTATGCAATCTTTGTCCATTCCAGGTTAACTGGAACAAATCGCCGAGTGCGATAAGGCCACCAATTGTATGTTTTTTTATTATAATTTTCCCTTTTGTAAATTTGTAATCTTGGTGTGCAATAAAGTATATATAAATAAAAAATATGAACGAAGAGCGAGTTTTCAAGTTGTATAATTTGCTAAATGGAGTATAATGATATTGTTTTCTTTTTTTGGACATCACTGCCACACCTGCCAGTACTACAAATACACCGAATCAATGAAACTCGACAAGAAACCTTTCAACAGTCTAGATAAAAAAAAGACATAATCATGATAAATCAAGATTATCTTGATTTTGAAATACATACCTATTCAGTAATATGTCACTCAATAAGGTATATATGGAATAAGTATAGTACCTACTGAATTTCAGGGTGGTTTAAAGTCAGCCAATGACCTTTGAATCTAGCAGTTACTAGGTAGTACTGCGCATGTCAAGTGCAATGGAAGACATGCCAGACAGAGACACAGACAGGTATCTACCAGGACTACATGACTATGCAGCATACTAACACGTGGCACACTGACTCATATTTTCGTCAAGAGGTCAAGGACATAGCTGATATTAAACGTTGGTGTTCTATAAAATGCTTGTTATTCGTTTAATATTATATTCTATTACATTTTTCTTGGTAGAAATCTCTATAAAAGGACATAGACAAACTAACTGACTGACATATCAACGCACAACCGAAACTACTGGGACTAGGAACATGAAATTTTGCACAAGGTTTCCTTTTATGACGGTGGCGAGGCCGACTAAGAGAGGATTTTCTAAAATTCACCCACTAAGGGGATGAAACGGGGGTCCAAAGTTTATATGGGGAAATCTACTATTACGCGGACGAAGCCGCTGATAAAAGCTAGTAAATTATAAATCCCTAAGAAAGGATACTAAATAGTTCGTACCATTTAATTAAAACAAGGTTATATTCCAGCAATAACAAAAGTAACGTGAAAATAGTTTATGACTTTAACTATGTAAGAAAAGTAAAAAATTTAAATCCTCACGTTGCAAGCGGTCACGCATTCTCACGCCCCAGCCACCGCTGCCTCAGTTGTGCCTTGAGTGTCTGGAATAGCAATGTGATTGATTTTCGGCCACCGTAGGTGCAGGTTGACGACGAGCAATGGGCAGTTCACGGTCATTGAGATGTAGGTACTCTGAATATAACTGGTTTTAATATTATATACTAGTTACCTTACTGTAGAACTTGCACACTATTTAAATTTAGCTGAGGGTTACCACTTAAAATGTTTTAAGTACATTTAAGTATGTCTAGAGTCTCACCGACCCCACAGTCAAACCATTGCAACGGTTTTGTGAGGCTTATCTTATAATTTACTTACTTTTTTGGGATACGGATAAATAAATAATTAAATATGTATGAACATTCGGTTATCGACTTTTAGTTGTTTTTTTTATTCAGCTTAGGCAAGAAAGATGGATACTTCGAAAATTCGAGTGATTTTTGAATACGAGTTCCGACGTGGAACTAACGCGGCAGAAACAGCTCTTAATATCAAAAATGCGTTTAGAGTAGGGACTGCTAATGAACGTACCGTGCGCTTTTGGTTTAAACGCTTTCGTGATGGAAACTTTGATTTGAAGAATGAACCACGTGGACGACCGCCCACACGGGTCAATAACAATGAATTGAAAGAGATGGTGGAAGCCGATCCGAACAAAACTATCCAGGAATTTAGCGGCTTGGTTTAACGTTACTTTACCAATAATATTGAATCATTTGCGTCAAATCGATAAAATAAAAAAATAATTGAAAACTAGGTGCCTCATGAAATGACTGATCTGCAGAAAGAAACACGTATTGAAACTTGTGTTGCCTTGTTGAATCAATACAGAAATGAAGGAATATTGGATCGAATTGTGACATTTGATGAAAAGTGGATTCTTTACGATAACCGTAAGCGAAAAATGCATTAGCTGTCCCCAGGTCAAACGTCGCAACAGTGTCCTAAAGCAAAGCCTACCAATAAAAGGTTATGGTGACTGTTTGGAGGTCTCAGCATTGTGTTATTCATTAAAGCTTTCTCCGATCTGGTCAAGCAATAACGGCAGATGTCTATTGTGCCGAACTCCGAACAATGACAGCAAAACTAGCAGTGAAACAGCCCCGACTCATGAATCGATCTTCACCATTATTGCTCCATGATAATGCGAGACCTCACACAACACGAGAAACCATTTAACTCTACAGGAACTACAATTAGAAACTATCGTCACCCTCCGTATTCGTCAGACCTTACTCCAATGGACTGCCATTGCTTTCGTGATTTGGAAATTTTTTTACGTGATAAAAAGTTTTCTTCCTTTCACACAGTTTGTCGAATCAAGATCACCAGAGTTCTATCGCAAAGGCATAAACGACCTTCCTATTAGATGATAGCAATTTATAGATAACGATTGTAATTATTTTGATTAAATAAATATGTTAAATAAAAAAAAAACTAATTTCAATTTTTCAGTACTTATCGGCAATTTCATACTTGAACCCCTAATATTACAATAATTTATTTGTCGCTTTCGTCAACACTCCGTTTTCTATGGTGAGTATGGTCATCATGGCCTATGACATCTAAGACCATCATCATCACCATCATCTTCCTGCCCTTGTCCCATCTTATTAGTGGTCAGCGCAACACGTTTTTTTCTTCCATTCTATCCTGTCAACTGTCATGCTATCACTAACTACCTTTTCGTTCATATTACTGTTCACACAATCCATCCATCTTTTCTTTGGCCTCATTTTCCTTCTCCACTCTATGACGTCTAAGACCATGTCAGAATATTTTTTCATTTTCATCCGCGATGATGAAAATGAAAAAAAAAAACTTAATTTCACGCCAATCGGTGCTAAATATTTTTATGACAAAGTGTGAAGTGGGTGACAAAGAGAAACGAATTGCTGAAGCATTTCAAGCACACAAAAAGTAGTTATGGAAGCAAGTATTTGTATAGTGAGCAATGTTTTAACAAGAACAATGAACGACTTTCAGCTCAAAGCACTATAAACCATTCTTCCTTGCTAATAACTTCGCTCCAATCGACTACCAGTTTTTCCGCGATTTGTACAAAATATTGCAGAAAAAAAAACGTGTCAGTAATAATTAAAAATACCTTCTTCCAGTTTATAGAGTCTAGAGCTCCAAAGTTCTATCTCAAAGGTTTAAGTGATCTTCCTTTTAGAGTTCGGAAATGTGTAGAAAACGAAGGTAAACACTTTGAATAAACAAAGTTATTTTATTGTGCTAACAAATGTTTTTATTTAATTATCATTAAGAAACGGCAATTTCACACTTTGATGATTAAAATATATAAGATTTGTTACAAAAAAACTATTTTTAAATCTTTTTCTTGCCATTTATGAGTGATAAAATAAAACAAAAAAAAGTTTAAAGTACATTATGCGCAATCAAATCAAAATTAATTTGGAGGAAGAGAACCCAAGAGACATCTCTTAGGATTCTTCGCTGGTTGATGAATTTATGGTGAGCATACAATATTCCAAAAGGCTGTCACATTTCCATACTGAATGCAGCAAGAACCGCTAGATGTCAGTGATTTAAAAGGACGGTATCCTTCAGCTAAGATTAAATTGTTATGAAATTCGTTTATGTAGACTACCTGAAATATATTATTCTGCCTTTTAGTTATGTGTATAATGTTAAATGGTCGTGATAATAGGAAAAATTTGGCGTATTATCCCATAGTTATAGTTGCATTTCCTGAGCTTATATTGATGTGTTTTTGACGTCTAACTAAATTTTGTTCAGCAGAGAAATAATTGAAAAAACTATAAAAAATTTCAAAATTAAATCCTGTCATGTACAAGACACTTATAGATGAGATCAAAAAGATCTTGACACATGAAGGATTCGAACCAACGACCTCTTTGCCTAGTATCCTTTGTTATACTAGGCGAAGCGCTCTGACCACTGAGCCAATGAGCCGATGGTTTTGATGTTGAAATACGCGTTCTGTTGAATTCAATATCGATTTTACGGTTTCATTCATCTTGCTTCGTGCCATTCAACTTCATTATGTAGAAAATCTTTGAAACCGAAATAAAAACGAGTGCTCACAAATTACATACATAAAAATCTTTCTTAACGCCTTGTTGACACTTCGTGTGACCCAAGGATTGGCTTTTTACCTTGGGCAGAGGATGAGCATTAATATACAGCGCGGCAATGCCGCTAGTCTATTGGGCACATTACCAGTCGACAGCGATGTGGAATACTTTTTCAGAAAACAGTTTAAGAGTTCATATTGGTACGATATTCAGTATTTTTACCCAACAGCCGCAGAAGGAAAGTATTTTTTATTTGATATTTTAATATAGAGTCGCTTGTTTAAATAATGTACTATTCGAATCCCTTTAGAGCTTTTTGTATATTAGATACCTGACCCAACGTATATTATTGGGACAGATATAATATGTAAAAATCACGTGTCAAGTGTTTGTATCTAATGCCTCCGAAACGAGTACACCGATTTTTATGAAATTTTTGTGTATATTTGGTAGGTCTAAACGTAGGTCATAACGCTGTACGAAATCGGTATAAGTACTTAAATAAAATGAATACACAAAATATCTTTTAGTCGAGTAGTTAATGTTCTAAGACTTTTTGATCGGATAATTTTTTATTCTTTAATTAATTTTAAAAAAATGAATAGAAAAAGTTGTCACTTCATTAATTCTAATGAAACTCGGATGTGGGTTTTTAAGTGGCCTCTAACTTTTGTTTGGGAGACCAATTATTATTATTTTTCTTAACTAAAAAAAGGCGCCTTCACAAAGCCACGCAGGCGCAGTGTCGGCCAGACCACGTGCGTTGGTTAATATATGGACGCGATGAGTTTGTAAACAACAAATTGATTGCACGCGGAGCCTCAGTACGCTGTAGCTCTCCAAGGCAGCCACACGTTCGTTCATCATTACTATACCGCCGGCATTTCTGCTCTTGGTACTAGGATAGCAGAAACTGTCAGGAGGTTAGATAAACACGCTGAAACAACGATATAGTGTGGTCGGATGTTACGTTACTTCAGTAGCGTTCATTTCTGCTTTGACTAAGGTTGAATGCGGAGTTGTGAATTAATATTTTCGCGGTGGACGAAATCATTGTCATGCAATAGTTACTATGTATGTAAGTGGGTCAAGATGTTGATGCAAAATTGGGCTGTATAGAAATTAATAGGTATTTATAAAAGAAAAATTGCGCTAGCGTTACCAAACATACTTTTAAATAGAGTATCGTACTCTATAACAAGTAGGCGTACTACCTATCTACCTAACAAATAGGCGAAAAAAAATTTATTTTAGCGTCCTCTATTAGTAAACCAATTACGCCTATATCATATAGGCGTAATTGGCACGTATAGCAAAAATTGTGTAAAAAAATATATTTTAGCGTCCCCTATTAGTGTTATAGATTAGGTTAGCATACCTATTATCGTAACCAAAAACAACGACGAGTATTTTCGGTCATGAATGTGTAGTGGCGGGAAGAGAGAACCAGGGTTTCATTGAAATTGATTAAAAATGAACTTCAGACCTATGTAAACTTAGAGTTAGAATGTTTGGAGTCGTACAATTCTTTTAAAAACAATAAATGGCACACAAGAACGCAAACCTAACACAGTGTTGTCTTGTTTTACAAATATAAGTTAAAATAAAAGTTTTATTTTGTAGACCGAATTATTTTATGATTGAGTTGTATTTTTTTTCACGATATTCAAAGTTCTTAATGTTAAATACAGCGATTATTTTTGAAGTTTTTTTTTACTTTCACACAACGTCATCTAGTTCCAAACTAAGCGGAGCTTGTGCTATGAATGCTAGACAACTGATAAACATACCTATTTCTAAATACATATTAAACCTAGATATAGAACATAAGATTGTGCTCACCACAGAAACATTTGTCTTCGATGGTAATCGAACCCATGACCTCCGGCGTAGGACTCAGGGCCACTAACCACTTGACCAACAGGCCAGTAGTTAGTAAAGCAACAATTAGGAGACTTGCAGGAGAATTTGGTGGGATCGGTTGAGGTTATTTCTGTTTTAAATAAATGTTTCATCACATTTCACGGTCTCTTTTCTGTTATAACATTGCTCTCAAAGTATATTCTGAATGTTACTTTTACGATGAATTTTGGTGTTCAATCAAAAATTAACGTGTGAACTATTTTCTTTATTTATTTTTTAAAATTCTTATATGAGACTTCTTTCTTTACGACATCTTTAATTTCTAGAGTGAGGCAATATTTTAAGAATACTCTTTCTCATAATGCTTATTTACCTAAAATCAAAGTCATGATATGTTACCCAAAACATTAATTGGTTAAACGCTAATGCTGATTACATTGAAAAAAAAAATGAATCGGCATGCCAGTACCAGGGTAACAGGTATTACAGTAGGTGTTTTGATTTGTAAAAATGAATAAACAATTTAGTAAGTTTTTCCAATTTAACCCTTATTACGAGGTAATAGAATTTAAGTATAGTTAATAAACCTTACATTACTACAGTTTTGTCTTATTATGTAGCTTTTATTATTGAAGTTTTAGAAAAATATTTTAAGGGGTAGGCTGCATCGTTTAAAAAATGGTATATAAGAAAATTACACCACCATTTCTAATTATAAGCTTTTTCTCAAAAGTTTGAAAGCTTTTATTCAGAAATAAATAGGAAAAATGAGTTAATTTGGTCAATGATCCTTTAGAAACTATGCCTATTTACGAGTGCATTGTATGCAACGTGAAGGGAAGAAGGGAAAACTTCGTTTTGATGTTATATTTGTTTTCTTTTAGAGCGTTCCCTCCCCCTTATGCGCCATTTGGCCCAAAAACTATGATTTTCAAACCCGTATATTTCAATTATGATTTATGGCACAAACATGTGATTTACTATTATCATTAGGAAATATTCTTATTTAAATAGTTAGACGGGATTTTATTAAAATTAATATTCGTTTTGATATCCAAAATATATTATTTGGGCCCATGTATTTGGATCTAGTATAAATGGTAACACAATTAAACAAAAAATAAGTATTTATCATTAATTTTTCTAAACTACCCCTATAAAACTATTTATGTTAAAGGTTATATAGGAAATGTTATTCCTTTGGGTTCAGAGTCTTCTTTTTCACTCGCCTATCATCAACATCGAGCATGGTTTCAAAGCTTGTTATTTCATTTACGCAATCTAACGCGAAGTTTGACGAAAAGGCAACGCGAAAAAAGAGTGATTCTAGAGTAAGGTTTATATGTATAATACTTGCATAATATAGTAGAGGAACACTGATAATACCTACATAGTACCTATATGGTTGCGTTCCTGTTAAACTTTTCGTAACACAAAATTTATAAAGTTATTTTCACAGTCGAAATATTTTTTAGGAAAGACAGGAGATATTATAGGTATAGGGGGGTCCTCTCCCATGAAGGTGGTGGATACTTTGTTCCTGAGTAAGTGCCGGCTATTTTCTATGACACAGTAAACGGAATAAAAATTCATCTAACATACAATACATCAAAGATCCAGAACCTTTCAGTCCCATCAAGTGTGAGTTCTGCGAGCACGATGCTCTGGCTGCTGCCCCTATTTGGACGATTCTTATTGCTATGTCTTCATTCCTAATTCGATCACACAAATAAACTCCGGATAGGCCTTTCCATTACAAAACATTTCAGCCCCATCAAATGTCTTTTCTGTGAGCAATGTACCCTGCTTACTGCCACTTAAATTGGGAGACTTTTCAGGCTTTGTCGGTAACCTTAGTTTGGTTTATATTATAATACAAATTATGCTTATAATTAGCACGTAAGTTTTGGTTAAGTAACATGAGCGTCACAGCGTCCTGACTTTCCGCATTATGCAGGACACTGTATATTCGGGAGGTTCGTGCACCGGATTCGTGCGGAAGAAACACCCGAGTGTCACCGTTATGTGGACCGCCCGGAGGACACGGTCTGAGACTATTTCTCGCTCCGCTCAAGTGCGGGGGATGTCACTGGATGATTTTACAACCGAAAAAAAAAACCTGGAAAGATGGAACCAGGCAGAATTTACTCCATTTAGCGGAACAAAGACACGTCTGAGTTTTACTAGGAACTAATGTAATTGACTAAGGTTGAGTCATTTATCAGTAATCAAAATCAATAATATCAAAGAATACTTGTGCATTTTTATATCAAACTAGCTTCTGCCAGCGACTTCGCCCGCGTGATAGTAGGTTTCTCCATACAAAATTTTGACACCCGTTTCATCCCTGTAGGGGTTGAATTTTGGTAAATCATTTGGTATTATTTGTACAAATTAACAAAGGAACTCACCCTCTGTCTCTCATATTTCTTCTAGATCAAGTATATGAATATTACCTCATATACAGAAGTCAATGGCCAATAAAAAAATAGCAACTAAGGCAACCAAGTTATATTTTACGTACACTATATCTATCGAGTCCGATGCCTTCGATTTCCCTGTTTTTTGATAAACGCTCCTTAATTAGAGACACAACAGAAATACAAGGAGAAAGCGAACGCCGGCGTTCACTTGAGGTTTAATGAATGAACTGATGTTACTTCTTTTTTTGTAACCCAAAACCTTTGTATTTTATTTAACTTCTATAAAACTTATATAAGTAGAGAACTTAGAGTAGGCTCCTTATATAATTTGTATATTAAACTCACTATAAAAAAACTCGAATTCTGACAACCATTTCACAAAAAATAGTTGCAAAATAAAAACAGAAACCTTTTATAAGATCACTTTGCTGTCTGTCTGACTGTCCCTTCAATGTCGGTCGCTGATAACCTAGCATCATTACATTCTAATATCATTCGAGTTCATTATTTATTATTCCTTTATCCATTAAAACAGTCGTCCTAAACTGAAACGGTACAAAAGCCTATGTCTTTAAATTATTACGGGTATGTGTATCTTCAATGTGAGTTTACATGTTTGCGAACGCATCCACTATACATAAGTAGGTAATTCCTAGTGTCCCAAAGGTTTTTTTAAAGGCTTTTTGGCTACTATTACTACTTCTTACTCGGGGTCGGTCTCCAGCTTAGGGAACGCGCCTATGAATTTTTAAATATTGGTAGCAATAAATTTGTCGTTATTTTATTGGTTATGTTTAAGTCCCGTGTAAGAGTATACGGGACTAAAAGCAATAAAATCTGTGTGTAAAAATACACCTTTGCATAACTGAATATGTTTTATTGTCTTTTAATGGTTAAGTTCAGAATTACGTTAGGAGGAAATGTGTATCTTCAACAAACTCTATTCTAAACCATTCAGTGTTTAATTACGCCCAACTTTTATGTTATCTCAACCAACAAATCAGTCAAGTTTATTAAAATATTTGAAAACGACATCACAAATAGCCCCTGAAATGCGCCATTTCAAAGTGTTTCTTCCTGAAAACATTTCAAATATAGCCGTAATGGAATGATGTTTCAATAAACTGTCAACAGAAATCGGTTAAATATTTCACAACGAATTTAATTCGTATTTTTTTGCATGTATTTCTGTCAAAATTTCTAAGAAATCGGCAAAAAAGCACACTTACTTCATTTTATCTTGAGAGACACCGATTAAGACTGCGCATTGAAAAATCAATACGCTAAAATATGGATTCGATTAACTACTTTATTACTATGAATACAGAGGCGAGTACAGTATAACACTCGAGTAGTTGTTTTGACTTTTAAGCTGTCGAAGAGGCCTGATTTAAGCTTGTTGATTTTATGGACTCCTAGTATTTTACATCGTATTCGATCTGGTTTCGCTGGTTGACGCAAGCGTATTGAGGAGAAAACCACGTGTAGCGGTGAGCACGTGGAAATTAAGTTTATTTATTACGAAGTGCTTAACCATTTGCCAAACTTCAATTTTAGAATGAATAAAGAAGACAGATTAGATATTAGACAGAAGATTTAATTTGAATACAACGTAGTTGGTACCACCGCTAAAAAGAAAGTCTTATGTTTTATAACAGAGGTATTTTTTTTAAATTACCGTCCTTAGTTAAAACTTGATTAAAAATGTATAACTTCAATATTAGAAGCATATCATTTTGTAAATTAAATAATCCTCTTCGACGGTCATGAAGTCTTCGTATAATATCCGTCTGTTACTCTGTCTGTGGACTCCTGACAGCGAACATGCACAGAAATCATCTTTATAAAAGGTTAACGGGTTATTGACTGATAATGGCCTTGGCCTCAATATTTGAACACGAGATTAGGGCGCAAACAGCGTGCATTAAGGTTCCCCTACACTTATTTAAGATAATATTGCTGGATTTTTGAAATAACGTTTTATAAAAGGAATTATATAAAAAAGTAGGTGAGATGTAATTCATTTTTGCACCGTATGTTTTATTGAAATATTTGTAATAAAAGAACCTCCTTAACGGAGCCTTAAAGGCATTAATCCGCATTTTTCTTGAGTCATACCTAGAGTAACTCGTGTTAAACGCGCTCCTCAAAAGGGAAGTCAGCAAACCATAGGGGCCCAGCAGGACCGATGCTTGCTAGTTCTTCTGGTATTTTCTGAAAATGAAACTCGTGGTCTTAGAACGCAATGAGCAACTGAAGGACACTGCTGTGGTTTTAGTCAATAAAAGTCTGTCACGCTCTCCCACTCCACCCAGAGTGGTACAAGTCATTAAATGACTTCCCACCTTAAAAAATAAAATTAACCTAGACTAGACTAACTCGGCTGTCGTGAAAGATCCCTAACTCGGTCTTGAGAATCTTGAGCTCGTTTGTAAACTACTGCTGTTAGGCGTATAAATTAAAAGGCCGACTTACTGTCTCGGATATGGGCCAAAGCTCTTTAAAACATTTTGGCAGCTGATAAATTGCAGGTTGAAAATGCAATATGTATTGAGCTAGACAATTGGGTATTATTTCAAATGTATTTTGGAACAATATTTTACGCTAAAGAATAAATAATATTAAAAGTGAATTATTTTTCGGAAAACTGCAACTAAAATGTTTGACAAATATTGATATAACGACGAATGGAAGCGCAATGGGAATATCTCGCTATCTCTTTTCTACGTATGTTATTTAATGATAATGGCATCACATATCAGTTTGATATTTCTTTTTGTTTCTTAACTATTTCCCCCTCCATCAGATTGGAAAAGTTTCTGATTTACTTTACTTTAAAAGGATTCATAAAATTCTTTCTTAAGATTGTATTCGGTAAAGTTACTTTTTGATACAAATAATTAAAAACAATATGTCAAGTACTCAATAGAGCTACTGAGCAGTATCGACTGTTTAAGGCTAGCTAGGGAAGGTTTAATGTTTGTAGTTCTTCACAATTTCATTCTCAATTTAAGTTATATTTAAGCTTACAAACCATATGAATGTTTTCAGTTATCTGCGCAACTTGAAGCCCTGAAGAATTGCAGTCGGTGTCTCGATGATCACCTCGTATCTGGAATCTTCGTCACAGTTTATATAAGACGTAGGTACTCTTAATTTCGTAATATTCTTTTGTATTTTTATGCACCTGCCACATTTTCTCTTTACCACCCTAGGTTGACTGGTAGAGAATGCCTAAGGCATTAAGTCCACCTTTGTACTATTGTGTTGCATGAAGTTTTAATAAATAAATAAATAAGTAGGTAATAATATTTTTTTACTGAACTTCTTATTTCCTTAGTCATCATGGTTCCACTGCTGCGCAGAGACTTCCCCTTGCTGAGTTATATAGGGTGTATAGCTCCAACTATTTTTCCTCATTTGCACGACTTATTTACATTTTAAAACGTCAATCTAAGACTAGGGCCGCGGTAACTGTTTTGAACAATTTCGCAGTTCTGATTATCAGAGGTCGGAATTAGTTAGAACCATCACTACTAATAACTACTTACGACTTGCAACGACTTGTAACGTACTTGCAATGAAACGTTGATATTAATAAAAAATCCAAAATAAATCTTCCCGAGATTTCTAATGAAAAATCCCGCGTGGCCAACAAAATTATAATAAAAACCTCAGAGATAGATAAGACAAATAAAACAAAGATAATTAACATACAATTTTTAATAGTATTTTTCTTTGAAATGAAAACTAAGTGAACTGAGATGAGATTAACAAATTTATACACTTTCTTCTCCTCGTCATTAATGCAGGAAGAATTTTTTTCAGTTTTTGTTCTTAAAGTGTCAAAAAAAAAAAACTGTTCTTTAAAATTAATCTTGGGATTTTAGACATAATTATACACTTTTTTTTTCGCTGTACGAAATCGGTATAAGTATTTAAATAAAATGAATACACTATAGATCTTTTAGTCTAGTAGTTAATGCTCTAAAACTTATTGTTCAGATTTTTTTTTTCTTTATTTATTTTTATAGAAAATGAATAGGAAAAGTTGTCACTTCATTAATTATAATGAAACTCGGATGTGGGTTTTTAAGTGACCTCTCACTTTTGTTTGGGAGACCAATTATTATTATTGTCTTTCGCTCCGCCCCAAAGCGAGACACGTCATTGCATGATTTCCCACCTAAAAAAAGCCACACAGGCGCAGTATTGTTCAGACCACGTGCTTTGGATACAAAATGGACGCGCTGAGTTTGTAAACAACACATTGACTGCGCGCGGAGCCTCAGTAAGCTGTAGCACTTCAAGGCAGCCACACGTTCGTTCATCATTACTATACCGCCGGCATTTCTGCTCTTGGTACTAGGATAGCAAAAACTGTTAGGAGGTTAGGTAAACACGGTGAAACAACGATATAGTATGGTCGGATGTTACGTTACTTCAGTAGCGTTCATTTCTGTTTTGACTGTGGTTGAATGCGGAGTTGCGAATTAATATTTTCGTATGTATGTAAGTGGGTCAAGATGTTGATGCAAAATTGGGCTGTATAGAAATTAATATTTATAAAAGAGAAATTGCGCTAGGGTTGCCAACCATAATCTTAAATAGGGTATTGTACTCTATAACATGTAGGCATACTACCTATCTATCTAACAAATAGGCGTAAAAAAATATATTTTAGCGTCCTCTATTAGTAAACCAATTACGCCTATATCATATAGGCGTAATTGGCACTAGTAGGTATAGTAAAAATTGTGTAAAAAAAATATATTTTAGCGTCCCCTATTAGTGTTATAGATTAGGTTAGCATACCTAATATCGTAACCAAAAAAAACGACGAGTATTTTTGGTCATGAATGTGTAGTGGCGGGAAGAGAGAACCAGGGTTTCATTGAAATTGATTAAAAATGAACTTCAGACCTATGTAAACTTTAAGTTAGAATGTTTGGAGTCGTACAATTCTTTTAAAAACAATGAATAATTGTTATATGTTGGTTTTGGAACTCTAAAACGGACAAGGGACTGAGCTCGCACAACTATTTAAATAGGATTCTGGGGCACAACATTGAGACAGCTCGACGTTTTCAGGACCATCAGTTTTTTCATGAAGGATTTTACAGACGGCTAGAGTAATAAGTCATTAATTCTTCTGTTAATTATAAATCCTTACGAACGAGTATATTATAAAACAAAATCCCCCCGCGTCTGTCTGTCTAGATGAACTTATTAGCAGAATGAAGGTAACTTTGTATATGGATAAGCATATATTTATAATTTTGAATACAATGTGAATCTTATAATGAAAATAGTTTTTAAGACTTCTTACTTATATGATATGGGCATTATTTTAGTCTGAAATAAATGTATTTTATAAAACTTCGAGTTATGCCTGATCGAAAGTCGATGACCGTAACATCATCTGCATACCCAACCACCATTACGCTGACCGGACGTGGCAACCAAATTCACTATGAATAAATGGTGTTTAATTTGTAAATTGGTTAGAAACAACACTTTCATTCGTAATTTTGAGAAGAAACACCCAAAATAATCTCAGAGGTAGAATTCTCTTTTAAAGTCCATACAGAAAACATTTGATGGTCAAATCATATGAGAACCCTGCACAATAAAGTCGTGAGACGATCTTTTGAGGAAAACCTGTCCAGTCAGTGCAAGCATTTGTAAGTATTCGTGTAACCTAACTACTAAGGATTAAACACCTCAACGAACAGAATAATACCAAAGTAAGTTTATTTGAGTAGGTCGCATAAAGTACTTAAACCTCCAGACAAACGTTAAAAATACTGAAAAGATAATCCACATAATCCCAACATTCGCAATAATAATAGCATAGTCGGCCTTATAATGTTCCCACTGTTGGGACTCAGGCCTCCTCTCTAGGAGAGGGTATGCATTCAAAATAATAAAATGTACAAAATAAAAAAATAAAAATTCTCATGACAAAGTTCATTTACTGAAAGAAAAATCTATAAATATAAAAAAATAAATAAAAATAGTTCATGACTTTGTAAAGCCGAAATATAGGAAAAGTTTTTGGAAAATTCGTTCGTAAAGGGGCAATCGGACAATAAATTTACTTTAGCTTTCGATTGGATGATTTTATGAGCTTTACGCATTTTTTGTAAATAAATATATTATTTATATAGCTATATTAAGTTACAATAAAAAAACCAGAAAAAACGACAAATACTGAGAAATTATTTACTAGGTGCTGCTACATTTATTTCAATCAATCCATGTAACTATTTTCTGAAACAAGGATGGAGATATCTATCGAGCTCTTTCAGCTTTAAAATGACTTTTTAAGCTTATACTTTCCTGGTAGCGTAATAAAACGGTAATAATATGAAATCCTTAATAATAACTAAATCGGTAACCATAATGGATATTTCGTCGTTTCAGTGCTAATTATTACTATTAATATCCCAATTTAGAAAATACTGCATTATGTTAGAGATAGTTTCAGGGTCTTGGCGTCTAGTCGGCGCCAAAACTTCTGAAACTCTGGTTCCATAAGTAGTGTTTGCGAAGTGGATAGCACTATATCACTAGCGCTAGATGGCTTTGAGTAATAAATAGGAGGAGGGCTCGTACTATTATTGAAGTTTATGAAACCCAGGGCCTTTTTTTGTGTTCGGCCTATCGCTGGTCAACCTTTGATGTTGTCGAGTACTTTACCGGACTAGCCTGTAGGGGCCTTAATAAAAATTAAATTACACACAGTGCCATTTTAAGCCTTTATTATTACTGTCCCACTGCTAAGCAAAGGCCTAATAGAAACAATCAACACGCTCGATAGGATTTTCTATCTGGGAAAGCAAGGGTCTTTACAAAACGAAGAACAAGAATACATATAAAACAGTTTAAAATTAAACACTTTTTTCTTTGCTAACTGTGCAAGTACGAAACGGGCTCGCGCACTGAAGGTTCTATACACAATTGCTTATGAAAACAGTTCGATTCCCGAATTGAGTTACAAAGATTTTTCCGAATCGCAAAAAAAGTTTATTTTTTGTGACATAAGTACAAATTTACAGTTTTCAGGTTTTTTCCTATACTCGTACCTGTGCTAAGAGACCTTACTTCATACTAAATTTCAGGATTCTAGGCAAGTAAGTACCATATGAATTACGATTTCCTAGAGTGTGTCAAAATATATTTTATTTTCATTGTCTCAGAAGTTTGATTTTTTCACAACTTCATGAGTCCGTAGACCTGAATATATAGTTTTAATTTCAACTCGATACTTTTATACTTTCCCGATATGAAGGACAACAAAGTGATCCTATAAGGGTTCCGTTTTTTCCTTTTGAGGTACGAAACCCTGAAAACGTAATTTTTGTGCCATGTTTTGCTACGAACGGTACGGAAGGAACCCTTCGTGCGCGAGTCCGACTCGCACTTAGCCGGTTTTTATAAACTTTTTCGTCTCAAAGATAGTTCGGATTAAAAAGTTCTTCTTCTAAAGAGGCCACATATTTCTTTCAGCCTGGTATCAGTAGCAAACAGACACACAACACAATATCGCATCGAACCGTGTTACATACGTTAAAAAAAAATCCATTTTTCCCAGAAATGAAACCAACTGCGTGTGCTCGCAATAGTTTTCAATCAATAGAAATAAAACCTGTCTTTTGGTATTATGAGTTTCAATATTATTATTACAGTTTTAAAATGCTACTATGATTGTTTATTTATCATGTAACTAATACATCAATATGCTTAACTAAAACTAACTTACGAAATAAAAATAAAAGCCTTAAAGTACTAAAAAACAAATTAAAATACGGCATCGAAAAATTGCTGTCGACTGGCAATATATCCAAAAGACTGGCGGCATTACCATGTTGAATGGCAATGCTTTTCCTTGGTCCGATGTAAAAGCCAGCCCTTGGGTCCCGCGAAGTGTCAACAAGGCGTTTGAAAGCTCTTTAAATAATTTGTGAGACCCCACGATCCGAAGTTTCAACCGCAAACGGCTCTAAAATATAACTAACAACAAAGTTATTATATTTCCACCGCTTGAGGTTCTCTGCAGCCGCTGCGGCAGCACCGGTACAGCACGACGAGCTAGGAAGATGAGATGGCAAGAGTATCGACACAAGTAGTGTCCTACACTAAAAGCCTACTAGGATTGCATAACTACAAAAGGGCTGCATATCAAGCAGATAGATAAGGTTTAGCAGATATCGCCTAGTTTTTTGCAGAAATATGTTTATATATCATCGATTAATTGAATTTGGCACAACTCCGAAAACCATTCATACATTTTCTTCGATCTATACCTACAACTGTATCGTATCGCCCATCAGATGACCACCTCTTTTTGTTTCAGTCATAAGTAATTCGTGAAAATCTACAATTCGATTTTCAGAAGGACTGGAAGCTTCAATGATAAGCGGTTCCTCTGAAAATCGACTCAGTATTGATTTAAATAATCCCGTATCTATAGGGTTAATAATTTTAATTAAAACCTTATTAACATGTTTATTATCAGGAATATTAATTAAAACTTATTGATTTGCGTATATTTTATTCCTTACTTTTTTAGGAGGATTATTAGTTTGATTTATTTATGTATCAAAAATTGCCTCTAATGAAATATTTAAGTTTACAATTAATATTAAAGAAATCATTTTTTATTATAATAATTTTAATAATAGTTATTCAATTCATATTAATAAACAATGTTACGCGGATCGACTCAGTATCTAACAATTCCTTGCCATCCAATTCAAAATTGCGCCATTTTCCATAGCAACCACTTAAACATGGAACGGTTTTTTTTAATGAAATATCTCCTATGCCACTTGGTGATAATGTAGCATTCTATTATCCAATAAAATGCAACAGAATGAATTTTAAAAATCGGATAAGAAGTTTCCAAGTTTACTTCTTTCTTCAAAACAATCTAATCAAGCACGACCTTCATCTGGGATTATTTACCCTACATCACTTCCATCGAGCTACGTCATCAAAGGCGCATAAAGAGTTTAAGGAGGCATCTAACACACTCTATGCGTTTTTTATGACGCAACTTTTCACGTTTTGTTCACGTTTAATATCGTTCAACCTCCTTGAATATTTATAACTCTAGTACAATTGAATTATGCGTCTAATAAAAAAAAATGCTGAGCTCATTGTTTTCCAATCGATTTTAGTGATGTCATGACACGCCAAGGTTAACAGTAGCTTTCGTGCTTATTATGGTATCCTAGTACAAATAAAGCAGCAGCAGTAGGTATATAATTATATTATTTAATGTTGTTATTATATCAGTAACTGTAACTCTCTCCTGCATTGATTAACATCATTTCGATGCTTCCGACAACAAAGGTCGTAAACACCAAAATAGCACTTTTAGTAATCAACGAAAAACAAAAAATAATTTCGTTTTTGGCCTATATCTTTTTAACTTTAAAAGTTGTAAAATTGTGTTCTATACAAGAAATACGTAAAATACGATGGTGTTTCATAATATATTATTGCTATTTATGTCAAAGCCTTATTTTAAAAGTTAGCTTGGACATACACCCCAGAAAATTCAAGAAGTTGGTTTTTACGACCACTAACAAATCAATGGAGAATGATTTGTCTAACGGAAGTTAGAAGTATGCACCAGTTTTTAAATACAATAGTTCTGGGTTTGGTTTTAAAAACCATATACTGAAATAAAAATGAATGTAAACACCACGATCTGAAGCGATGGTATGTAACAAACATGGAAATATCTGAAGCAAATCAATGAATTTAAGACTGTAAGTTGAGTTTTCATTACTTGTAATAAAAACAATAAAATAAAACACAAATTGACATAGTTAAAAAAGGTTTTTTAGTCATTGACCGTCATCGTTTAATCAGAATAATGGTTAAGCAAGGCACTAATACAAATTCAAAGTAAAAAAATGTCTAAACCAATCACTTAAATTTCCATTAGAGGATCTTGTACATCAATCATCATTCATCATCATTGTTTGTGTCGCGGCTCCAAATTTTTATACCTTTAGGACCTGGCAGGTCCTAAAGGTATAAAAATACACATAAGTAAGTATAATATAGGCATCGTCCCATATAATTTAATCAAGCGTTTGTTACAAGATGCCTATAGTGTTCTACATCCAACGGCGTACCTAACCAGCCAGACATAATTCAAAATGTTAAGTAATCATTTTGTTTCATTGATTTCAAGAAGATTTTATAAGCACGACATTTTTTTAAAACGTATTGTTAATGAATTACAAAAAAATATAAGTAAACATTCTACCAAGCTTACTGCTCTAATAATTTTAATAAACAATGCCCATTTTCACCAACGCCCTTAAAAATTTAGGTAGTTCATCTTTCTAGATCTTGTTTGTTCGGAAAGCTTCTGTACTATGGTCTACCTAACTTTTAGTGTCGTTGGTGAAAATGGGAAAGTGTTATCGACAAGATAATAAAAAAGTAGATGCAAAACATAATACGACGACGAGTTATAGAAAATCAGATCTTCAAATTTCTGATTAATAATCTTCTGTCGTTGGATAGAAGATTATTAACCAGAAATTTGAAGACCTGATTTTCTGATAGAAGATAATTAATCAGAAATTTCATCTTCCTCGTCAGTCTCAGGAAGAGTATCAATGACATTATGAGACTGATAAGGAAGCTGTTCGTATTCGGCATGAAACCGTTTGTGTATTGTCCCCTGATCACACAATCGTTGCAGATCTTTGTGTTTAGCTGCGATAATTGGTAGTTTATCCATAAATAGCTGTTTTGGAGTCAACTGCTTTACTCGATTATATTGTAATTCTAACATTTCTTCTGTATTTTCTTTTGATTTATTCTTCCCTTTTCCCTTTCTTTTACGCTTGACATCTTCGAACAACTTGATTCGATGTGTAATTGCATCTTCTTTCATTGAATACTTGAGTTCTATTTGGTTCAAATTGGTCTTTCTGAAAGTTGCTACTCTAATGTTTCTCCAATTAATATTCTTTAAGGTTTCTTTTGTAAAAGTGTTTGATGCTATTTCACTCCAGTTCAAAAAATCTGAGTAGTCCATTACATTGACTATATAAGGCCTTGGCCGCTTTCTAGCTGATTGAAAAAATTAAGGCCACTGAGATGGACTCCAAACTATGATTCTTTTAACTTCCCTCTATATTGTAGCGTGCATTGAATCTGCTGGCATATAAGTATGTCCCGGCAGTAAAAAGTTTATTTGGATAACTTGTAAGTTTTTAGAAAACATTAAATAATAATTCAATTTTCAAACCAATTCTCCAAGACCAAGTGACATTACGACAATTGTTTCTCAGCAGAGCTTACGTTTTAAAAATGATTGTGGGGTGTAATTACAATTAATTATGTATTCATGTTTTTACGACCAACTGCTGTTTGTACGTTGTATTATACGACCTGCACGGTTATTCGGTTCTAAGCAATATGAGTTATACATACCCTCTTTTCTAAAAAAACTTGATTATACTAGTAAAAATTTTGGGTGTAAAAGTATTTTTTTTAGGCGAATATTTTTTTCACATTTTTAGATCGACGCAGCGCCAAAAATTAAGTAGGGCTGCATTCTTAACTCATTTTCGCCAAAATGGCGTTTACGACATTTGTTGCCGGAAGCATCGATTTTGTACAATAAAAATCTTTTGACCAATTATAATGACTTTTACCCACACATTCTCAAGTAGGTAGTGAGCTTACTTTTGAACAGTTGTAGTCTTCTGCCATCACTTCTTTATATTATTATAATTATCTTTATAACAATTCAGAGACTTAACGGCACGGTAGCTCGGCTTCCCGTAAAGAACAAATATATTTATAGCCTAGTGATGGATAGTTTTTTTTTTATTTGACTCGCGTTTGACTACTGTAGTTGGAGTGTCTTTTCTATGAGTTAACAAGTTTTTGACGACAGAATATTAATTCTTAATTTTGTGCAACGTTTATAAATAAGAAGTTAGTCAGATTTTTCTGGGTATTATTTGACTCGCCACGTGGTTTTCTACCCACGTGAGGGAGTTCCACCACGTATTGCGCTTGCGTGAGAAATGTGTCCTATGAACAGGAAAAATACTATAACAACTACCAGGACTCCATAAAGCATTGGAGTTCTAAATGCGTATTTAATATATTTAATTTTGGAGCTAAAATTAGATACGTAGATAAATTTCAAATCTAAAGTCCTACGCATTTTGCAAGACGCTTAGTTTGTTTTCGATGCGTCAAAATTATCAGTGTTAAAAATAAAACTGGGTCAACTGAATTTTCACGGTGTTTTCTTACAAATTGTATAACGCTTTCTTAGAAAATACTACTAAAGAAAAAATAATACATTCAGAACTACAGTTCCATAATTCAGTTGATTTAAAATATATATTCTATGTCGTTTCATGTCAATTGGCCCATGCCTAATTCGGTAGTAACAGTAGTTGTAATAAATTTAAAAAATAACTTTAAATAAATATTGAAAAGAAAAAATAAGTTGAATCCTGTAGCGTAGAAACCAATTTAATTGCGTTAATTATAATACATAATAATAATGAAAAAAAGCCGTTTATTTCCTAATAAAACGTAACAATACATTAAAATTGTGACAATTTACCATAAAATTAATTCACAAGGATGTTCACGTTTTCATTTTTACTTTAGATTATACTCGTGTACGTGTGTTTTTTTTAAATAATTGATATTAAATAATTGTTAATTAATAACAATCGCTGATAACTAACATTTAACAGCTGATAATTAATAATAATAACAAATAATGATTTATACTAATAGATAATTAATAAAAATTAATAATAGGTAATTCATATTTGTTATCCAATAATGTTCCGTATGGTGTTCGGACGTAAAGAATAACACCATCCCATCTCTTCCCGTGGGTGTCGTAAGAGGCGACTAAGGGACGTACCAGAGAATGGGCAGCAGCATCCTCTGTGCATTACAAAAACCAAACTGCGATCGCCAACCCGTCTGCCAAGCGTGGCGATTATGGCAAACCCCCCCAATATGAAAATCCAAATTAAAAAATGGTCCCAAGTGCCCGGCAGCCCGTCTACCCTTGACTCCGGTAGTGGTCAAGGCCACGACGAGGCAAGGGGTGCGAAGAATTGCGGGAGGCCTAAGTCCAGCAGTGGACATCTTTCGGCTGAAATGATGATGATGATGATCCAATAATTCATAATAATAATAATCTATATATATATATATATAAAAGGGAAAATTGATTGACTGACACATCAACGCACAGCCGAAACTACTGGGATTTGGAACCTGTAATTATGAACAAGGTTTCCTTTTATGACGTAAGCGAGCACTAAGAACGGATTTTCCAAAATTTACTCCCTAAGGGGATGAAGTGGGAGTTCTGTGGCTCATTTTATAAACTCACTCATGTTTTAATAACCTTCTTTATTTGACAGTATCATAAACTTTATTTTTTCATTACAAATTTATATTTCGCATCGCCGTAGAGACCACTTGCTGGGTTTTTTTCTGGTCGCAGTAAATTAGAGGGACTTTTTTTTTTGGTCCTAAGTCTCTATTACTATCTTTTCTTGCTTTCTCTAACCCTTTGAGAAAATGCAGGTGTAATGTTACGTTACTCGTACGTATTTTGCTTCGTTTTACATATTCTTTTCTAGCTCTATGTAACCCTTGATGTCTCTTTTTCGGCTATTTGATAGTATTTGTAACAGTTGAGGAGTAAAAAGTACTATTAGATATTTGCTGAGATTTCGCGAATGTTAAAATCTATATATATATGTTTATATCCGTCATACCGATAAACCAGGCTAGCATAGATTTCAGAGAATACTCGGATGATAAACGAAGATAAAATCATATTTTTCATCACTGTCCCACTTGCAGATGTCCTGTACCTATAAATACCGGTACTAGCCAGTTTGCGGCAGTGTAAAGCTGGGAACCAACCTGGCTTTATGGTTGGTCCACAGGTTTACACTTAGAAACTTTGAAAACCTCTTTGGCAGCCATGTAGTCTTCGTATTATATTCGTCTGTTACTCTGTCTGTGGACTCCTGACAGCAAACATGCGCAGTAATCATCTTTATTAAAGGGTTATTGACTGATAATGTCATTAGCCTCAATTGTGTGACACGAGACTAAGGCGCACGCAGCGCGCATTAAGGTCCTCCTGCACATATTTGAGATAATATCGCTCGATTTGCGAAACAACGTTTTATAAAACAAATTATATAAAAAAGTAAGTGAGATGTTATTCGTATTTTCACCGTATGTTTTATTGAAGTATTTCGTCAACGCAAACTTAGCAATAGACCTAGATAACCTCCTTAACTGAGCCTTAAAAGGTATTAATCAGCACTTTTCAAGAGTCATAATTATCTAGAATAATTAGTGTTTCACGCGCTCCTCGAAACGGATGTCAGAAAACCATAGGGGCCCAGCAGGACCGATGCTTGCTAGGGCTGCGGGTGTTTTCTGAATAGGAAACCCGTGGTCTTAGAACAAAATGGGCAACTGAAGGGCGCAGTTGTGGTTTTAGTCAGTAAAAGTCTGTCACGCTCTCTCACTCCACCCAGAATGGGACAAGTCATTAAATGACTTCACACCTTAAAAACTTAATAAACTAGACTAACTCGGCTGTCGTGAAAATTCCCTAACTCGTCCTTGAGAACTTTGAGCTCATCTGTGCATAAGTACTGCTGCTAACCGTTCAAATTAAAAGCCCGTCTTACTGTCAAATAATACCAATGGGGCAATGCTTTTTAAAATATTTTATCAGCTCATAAATTGCAGTTTGAAAATGCAAAGTATTCTAAGCTAGACAATTGTGTATTTTTTTCAGCACAATATTTTATATTATACAATAAATGCGAAAAATAAATTATTTTTATGAAGACTGCAACTAAAATAATTTACAACAAATATTGATATGAGGAAGAGTGGGAGCGCGATGGAAACATCTCGCTATCTCTTTTCTACGTGCGTAAACTGATGGTAATGACATCACATTTCAGATTGTGTATCTTTTTTTTATTTCTTGACCGTTTTTCCTTCCACCATATTGAAAAGATTTCTAATTTACTTCATTTTAAAAGCATCTAAAAAATTCTTTCTGAATGTGATTTTGGATAAAGTTACTTTTTTATGCAAACAATTAAAAACAAAATGTCAAGTAATCAATTATTGAGCAACTGAGAAGTATCGACTGTTTTAAGGTTAGCTCAGGATAGTAGAATGTTTTTAGTTCTTCACAATTTCTTAGCTTACAAACTCTAACTTAATGTTTACAGTTGTCTGCACGTCTTGAAGCCCTGATGGACCTCAGTTGGTGCCCCGATGATCATCTTGTATCTGGAATCTTCATCAAAATTTATGTAAGACATAGGTAATAATTTTATTTTTTACAAAACTTTTTATTTCACAGGTAAAGAATACCTGTATTAAGGGTCACCAGGCCCCCGAGAGTTACTGGTATATAAATTAGATTAAATAATAACTTTGTGAATGATTAAGTTTAAATACTAGGTACAGAATGTTATAAAATATACGAGTATATGTCATGGTAAGGCCCCTGGGCCACGGTAACTATTTTGAATATTTCCGCAGCCCTGGTAGGTATAAAATCATGTAAATCGCATAATATTGTTTTTCTTCAGAATTTTAGAAAAAAACTTAAAACTATAAATTTGAAGTTACCTCACAATGGGCACGCCACAATTATGGCGGTAAGTCCCCTCTTTGAGGCGTGGTTGGAAAGACCTCACGGCGTCCTCACCTTCCACATGACGCAGGTTCTTACCGGACACGGTAAGTTCGGGAAGTTCCTGCACCGGATTTGTGCGGAAACGACGCCCGGGTGTCGCCACTGTGTGGACCGCCCGGAGGACACGGTGGAGCATACGGTGGAGGTGTGCCCCGCCTGGGCAGAGCAACGCCGTGTCCTCGTGGGGGCAATCGGCGGCGGCGATCTCTCACGCCGGGCCTTGGTTAAGGCCATGGTCCAGAGCGAGGAGGAGTGGCAGGCGGTCGCCTCCTTCTGCGAAGCAGTAATGCTAGCAAAGGAGGCGGCCGATCGCCTGAGGCAACGGTCCTTACGCTCCAACCGCCGCCGGGATTCCGATCCCGATTTCTGGCCACCGTAGGCACGGGCTTGCGGACGGCGAACAATGGGTGGCTCGCCGTTCGACCGTCCGGTAACCGCCCGGACCGAGCCCAAGTCGTCGACGGCGCGTACTGTTCTACGCGCGCCTCAAGGATATGTCAGCAAATCGTAGGGGCCCGACAGGGACGAAGCCTACTGGGGCCACGGGTAGTGTGAAAGCGAAACCCGGGGCCCTGGGATGAAGGCAACGAAGGAACAGGAGTGGGTTTTTAGTCAGTAAAAGTCTGACACTATCTCTCGCTCCGCCCAAGAGCGGGATTTGTCATAAGATGATTTTCCCACCCAATGAAAAAAAAAAGTAAAGTCAAAAAAAAAAATGTTTTTGCTATTAGGAATAATTTTCGTAACTGAATTCTGGAATTGAACTGTTTTCAGTAAGTTTGTACGGAACCCTCAGTGCGCGAGTCTGATCAGTGTACGAGAGTTTTTTAGGCTTTCAAAGTTTTTGATCAAACTTCTAACATCGTATGAGTCCTTAGTATTAGTTTGAAACTATAACTGTAGGTTCGTATTTTCACGCATGCGCATTGCTGACCTGTCCACGTGGATACTAATATCTTTATCATTCATCGTTTCAGACAATCTCGCTTTAATGTTTACATTGCGGGAAATTGTCTGAAAGGTTATAACCAGATATATAGAAGGAGAAACTGACAGATATATCAACACGCAGCCGAAACTTCTAGGACCAGGAGCATGAAATTTTGCACAAGGTTTCCTTTAATAACGTACAGGAGGATTTTCCAAAAATCCTGATGTGATTTTCCCTTTTGTTTATAATTTAGGTGTATTCAAGGATAATGTGAATAGGCTCTTAATAAACTAGTGCGATTCACCATCAACGACTACATCACTGCTTACCATCAGGTGGGATCGGAGTCAAGAACTAATTTATTTTATTTAAAAAAAACACCCTCTACGAGGATGACACGAGGGTCCAAAATTTGTATAGAAAAACATGCCTTCACGCGGATCAAGCTACTGGCTGAAGCTAGTAACCAGAATTTGTTTCACGACATATTCGTGTTGGATAATTATCTTCGTTTTCATTTTATTTTACAATAATTATTCTGCATGGTTAAATTTTAGATTCAATCAATACATACAGTATAATTATGTAGCTCGATCAAATAACAAGATAAAGTTGCAAATAAAAGCATTTCAAAATTCGAAATACAAATGAAATATAAATCTTTCCTCATTAAAATATCAGTATTGACAAACAAAAATCTCGAAAATACAAGTCTTTTTTCTTTACGAAATTATAATAATTATACTAGCTGATCATCTACGTCAGACTTGTAAAACAGCACAATGCGATTTGGCCACAATTTGAAGATTTTCTTTTGTTTCCTCTTTCCTTCTTGAATCTTAACTGAATGTTGATAAAAATGGGATTAATTTGAAAGCATAGTATCCTTTCAAGTGAAAAAAGAATTTTGCAAAATGGTTTTTTAATGATGAATTTCGGAGATAAGAAACACAAAAAAAAACTACAGAATTAAGATCTTTTATACCCGACTGCTTCTTTTTTGAAGTCGCTTAAAAATAGCAACTACTGCCTCGTAAATTTGTTTACAATTTCAATAGGGACGTTTTCATAAAGTTGCTACGGGTGTGGATTCTAACTGCACTCACCCTCTCTCTCTAGTTTTTATTGATTACCTATATTATGTTTTTAGTCGGTTAGGTTTATTTCCCGTCGTCCGTTCGGGACGGGTTATAAACCTAACCTGCCGGACGCGATGCATCGTCGTCGCTACGTTATATGGAGAACCGGCGCGCGCAGCACCCTCCTCTTCAGCACCCCTCTACTACTTAATATCTATCCACTAGCGATCTGTTCCGGCTTCGCACCGTGCACTTTTATTTTTGGCGGATTGCAAAAAAAAATTAAACACGTAGTTGTGATACTTACAAACACAAAAAATAGCCAAATCGGTTGAGCAATTTTGTAATGATGGTCAGTCGTTCATTTGGCAAATGATTTTTATTTGTTTTTCATCTAAATTTACGTACGAGCATTTATAAAAGGAGAAACTGACGGACTGACATATCAACGCACAGTTAAAACTACTGGGTCTAGAAATGTGAAATTTTGCACAAGATTTAATTCTATGATGTAAGCTCGCAACATGAAGTGGTGTTTGAAAATTAAACTTTTAAGGGGGTGAAAAGGGGAATATTCGTTTTAATCCAAAATTGTATTATATGGGCTCATATATTTGAGACCAACATAAATAGTGATCCAATTAAACGTTAAAAGTTTAAAAGACTATCATTAGTTTTTCAAAACTACCCTTAAAAAGTCAAAGTCAAAGCATTTTATTTCAAATAAACCATTTACTGGCACTTTTGAAATGTCATGAAGTCAGTCAGTCAGAAAAATGATGCTAATTGCACATTCCAAAGCGTAGATCTCTATGGAGAAGAATGTGCAAGAAACTCCATGGACACTCTTTTCAATCATGTTTTGTAATTACAAATATATCTGTTACATGTGTCTTGTCGCTATCATGTGAGAACAATGCAAATAAAGTAAAAACTAAATATAGATATTAAAATAGCAACTGGCAACTGAGAGATTACTGGTCTCAACTGACAGCGCCCGTTCACGGACATGACGCGAATATTAGCACCACTTAGCTCAACCATTTTGAAGGGAATCGAATGATCCAACACACGCGTCACCATCAGTGAGTCATTTGAGTGAGCACCCGGTGGTAGTGGAGCTGGACCAGCATTGAGCCAAGCATTTTTATCTTGAATATAATCCTCTAACTTATAATATGCTTGCCTGCATAGCGTGCGTTTAATACAAGATTTAAATTTCGTTTCATTGAGTTCTAATATTTTTTTTTTTTAATTGAATTTAGTAAAACTATTTACCTTAAAGGTTGTTTAGGAAAGTCTTATTCAAAATTATTAACCAAAGGAATACTTAATTTGTTTATGTTTTTATTCGTGAAAACAAAAATATGGTACAGTTTACGTGACAACTAGAGATACGATACAGAGTAAATCAATGTATAATCCACAACACTTCCACAGATTCCCAAATAAAATGAGATACAGTGAGAATACAATATTGAATTAGATTACAAAGGGTAAAAAGAACAGATAATATATATATATATATATGCACATATACGTTGCTGAAACTAAATGGACACTAATCTAATCCCGACAAACACTGTCATCCCAATATTAAACTATTTAACTAAGAAATTACTACTAATTCCGATTCTCATTACTGGCAAATTAATTACATGGCCGCACACTGCTCACTAAGGATTGTTTGAACTTACTAAACCAAAACTTACTAACTATAAGCAATATTTGTATTATAATATAAAGCAAACTAAGGTTCCCAACAACGCCTGAAGAGTCTCCAAACTTAAGTGGCAGTAAGCAGGGTACATTGCTCACAGAAAAAAACATTTGTTGGGATTGAAAGGTTCTGTAATGGAAAGGGCTATACTCAAAGTTTGTTTGCGTGTTCGAATTAGGAATGAAAACGTTCGCAAGCGAACAAAAATTACCGACTTCGCTCGACGAATCGTCGAACTATGGGCAGTAGCCAGAGCAAATTGCTCGCATAACAGAGAGTTGATTGGCTGAAAGGTTCTGTAGGCCTCCTACAATGTGGACCAAGGACCTGGTCAGGGTCCCGGAAATTGAAATCATCATTCATCATTTAAAATAAAATCAACGTTCATCGTTCATTTTTTTCTTACTTTACTTTTTTGAATTATCATTTCATTTTCGATGGCTGCCAGACGCATCATCGTATAAGAATTATAAACAAAAAATAAAGAAAATAGTTAACACGTTATATTTTGATTGAACTCTTCAAAACACCGTCCGATCGTTATGGTGACGCTTAGGGGTGCCTGTGTCCAGCACGTCTTGAATTATTGATAATGATCTAAACCTGATTTCATTAGGAAGCCACCACGTAGGTAAGCACGAACTGACTGAATTCTCTGAATCGATACTTGATTCTCGTTAATACTAGGGACACAGGACGTAACAAAGCTGGAAACTTCGTTTTGTTTTCAAGCTATAACGTTAAGGACGGCACCTTTTGCCGAAGCGTATAGAGTCAAAATTGCAATGGAAGCTTGGATTCAAACTGCAATAGAAGTCTGTCAAGGCCTGCCCCCATACAGTGAATTTGCACAAGTAACACAAATTATGATTTTGTAAAAATTTTCAAACAACAATAAGATCTTGAATAGTTTTATACTGTAGACCGAATTACTTAATGATAGCTGTAACATTGCGCAGTTTGTACAGTTTCGAAAGTTGTATTTTTTATGCAATATTAAAAGTTGCTAATAATGTTAAATAATATGATTATTAAAGTGTTTTTTTACTTTCACACTACGTCATCTAGTCCCAAACTAAGCAGAACTTTACTATGAGTACTAGACAACTGATAAACATACCTATTTCTAAATACATAATACCCGCCCCGGCTTCTCACGAGTCCTTGCTGATACCACTGCAACCTGCTCTGCATTTTAAATCTGTAATATCTTCAAAAATATTCATTTAAATTAAATGTGGTACAAGGCCATATTAATCTATATTAAACGCACAATTTATTTAAAGTACTTAATCGGATAAGGATTAATGCCGTATTGCTTAAAATTGCTTCGTAAATAAACCATTATTTCTCGTAAAAAGTAAAGGATAAAAATGGTTATTGTGGGTTACTCCTAAGAGATAGACATATATAATTGCAAAAATTTTTATAGACCTTTTTAAGGTGCACAATACTGTAGTACATTATTTTGATCTATCTCGTAGGGTTCAGCCAGCGTTTGCAATGTAAGCGCAAAAAATGTGTTTGTTTACGACACCACATTAGAAACCTCTAAAATAATCAGTGTTTCTCTTCTATATTATACATATATTGTACATATAAAACTTCCTCTTGAATCACTCTGTCTATTAATTTTTTTTTTTTTTAATTCTTCTATGAGGTTTCTTTCTTTTATGATATCTCACATAATTTCTAGAATAAGGCAATATTTTAAGAATACTTTTCGTCATAATATTTATTCACCTAAAAATAAAGTCGTGATATTGTACCCAAAACGTTGATAAGTTAAACGCTAATGCTGATGATTTTGATGACAAATGACGATTTGACCAAAAGTAACACATTTGGCCTCATTTCTAAAATAGATATATTTATATTTAAATTACACGAAAAAAAAAAATGCATCGGCATGCCAGTACCAGGGTAGCAGGTATTATAGTAGGTGTTTTGATTTGTAAAAATGAATAAACGCTTCAGTGAGTTTTTTTCCAATTTAGCCCTTAATAAATCTTACATAATTATGGTTTTGTATGTGATAACTTAATGCTTTCAACATCGTAAGTTCTAGAAAAATATAATAAAGGGTAAGCTACATCGTTTAGAAAATGTTGTATAAGAAAATTTCGGCACTATTTCCAATCATAATGTTCTTAAAATATTTGAATTCCCATAATATTCATGCTCATCTTATCAATAAATCGTCATAGTACGTAATCTGCTAGCAGTCGAGGGAAGTTGTGCCAAAGATAAAGTAGATTTTTTTTCTAATTAGGTAATTTTTGGGCTTATTGAAAAAGACGATCCAGAATGTTTACTGGTCGGCTAAGTTCAAAAAAAAAGTTTGTAAATAAAATTGGTCTCGTCATGTGGTGGTAATTCGAATATTTTCACGGTGCCGCTCAGCCACAGTGGATTTCTTTTCTTTCTCCAGGTTTTTGCTATTTAACCAAAGGTTGTGACGCTCGGATCTGAATACTTTTTCGTTTGAACAGTCACTGTTCGAGTTCGATGTATATATCTGTGTCACTCACTTATATATTAGTTTGTGAACGGTTATTACAATAATAGATAGAATTTTCTGATTTATAAAACTTAATAAAAAAAAAACTAATTTCTGCTAGCAACTTCGCCCGCGTGGTAGTAGGTTTCTCCATACAAAATTTGGACGACTATTCCATCCCCTTAGACAGTAATTTTGGAAAATCATTTGCTATTATTTGTACACATCTTCAAAGGAACCTCTGTACAAAAGGTCATAGGGCTAGGGTTAGCCGACTTTGCCATTTACACAGACATTAAATATATAAAAAGTGTCATTATTTTCATTTTGTCAATTATTTTGATGATAAAAAATATAATCGAAATACTGTCGAAAGTTATTGCGTGAAATTGAATTTCAATTTCATTGCGAACAGAAGCCCTACCACGAGCTCATAACGCAATCCATTTTACAACCTAAACTAATTTGTTCAAGGAATAGAGCTATATAGGATGCATAGATCCATCTCTCTGTCTCACTGGCACGACTGACATTTAAACACGTCATAGTAAGGCCCCAGGTCTCGGCGCGCTCAGATTCTCAGCTTGATTAATGTTAATAACGGGCTTGCGGACGGCGAGCAATAGGTAGCTCGCCGTCCGACCGTCCGGTAACCCTCCGGACTGAATCCAAGTCGTCGACGGCGCGCACTGTTCTACGCGCGCCTCAGGGAGATGTCAGTAAATCGTAGGGACCCAGCAGAGTCGGAGCCTACTGGGGCCATGGGTAGTGTGAAAACGAAACCCGGGGCCCTAAGACGAAGGCAACGAAGGAACAGGAGTGGGTTTTTAGTCAGTAAAAGTCTGACACTATCTCCCGCTCCGCCGATGATTTTCCCACCTTAAAAAAAGCTTGATTAATGTTATATCAATCTCTTGATGCGTTATGATCGCCTAATGCTATGTGCCGTCTTTGTCTGACCTGCTTTCATACACGCATGCGCATTGAAGAGTTATCTATGAAGTCCACGTGGCAATGTTATTGTTGAAATAACGAAAGAAAGGAATCATCTATACCTATATATAAAAGGTGAAACGGACTGACTGACATATCGACGCACAGCCGAAACTACTGGGAGTAGGAGAGCGAAATTTTGCACAAAGTTCTCTTTCATGACGTAGGCGAGCACCAAGAGAGGATATTCTAAAATTCACCCTCTAAGGGGATGAAACGGGAATCAAAAGTTTATATGGAGAAACCTAATTTCGCGAGCGAAGCCGCTGGCGGAAGTTAGTTCAGTTATATAAATTAACTAATTAACTAAACTTCCGAAACCTGCATTAATTATCACTCTTATCACGATTACTTATATTTCTTCTAGATCAGGTATATGAACATAACCTCATCTAAAAAAGTCGATGGCCAATAACAAAAATAGCAACTAAGGCCACCAAGTTATATTTTAAGTACATGCTCCGTAATTAGAGGCACAATTGAAAGACAACGAAAGAGCGTTCGCTTGAGGTTTAATGAAATAACTGATGTTAGTTTTATTTGTCAACATTTGATTTAATTTTTATGGAACTTATCTGAGTAGGGAATTGAGAATAGGCCCCACATATAATTTGTATTTTTGACTCACTATAAAAAACTCGAATTCTAACTATCACTTTACAAAAAATAAGTTTCAAAAGAAACTTTTAACGGACCCTTTTATAGCATCACTTTGCTGTACGTCTGTCTGTCAAGACCCTTCGCTGTCGGTCGCTGATAACCTAGTGAACGTCGTAAAAATTATTGAGTTCATTATAATTTATTATTCCTTTATCAATAGAATAGAATAAAATTTAAAGTCGTTCTAAACTGAAACGGTAAAAAAGTCTATGTCATTTAACTATTACGGCTATGTGTATCTTCTGCATGATTATTATGAATTTACATCAAATCAAATTAGTTTATTGCAAACGCACACACCGTACAGTAGTAGTTAATTCTTAGTGTCCCAACGTTTTGTTTTGGCTACTATTACTACTTCTTCCAAGAGCTCGAGCTGACTGACACCTACCCTAAGCCTTAGGGCAGGTGTCAATGGATTTTTAAGTATTGGTAGCAATAAGCTTGTCGTCTCATAAATGGTGCTTAAATATAACCAATAAAATCTGTGCGTAAAGACACACCTCAGCATAACTGAATATGTTTTATTGTCTTTCAATGGTTAAGTTCATAATTACGGTAAGAGGGAATGTGTATCTTCAACGATCACTATTTTAACCCATTCAGTGTTTAATTACGCCCAACTTGTATGTTATCTCAACTAGCAAATCAGTCAAGTTTATTAAAATATTTGGAAACGACATCACAAATAGCCCCTGAAATGCACCATTTTAGAGTGTTTCTTCCTGAAAACATTACAAATATAGCCGTAATGGAATGATGTTTCAATAAACTGTCAACAGAAATGGGTTAAATATTTCATAACGAATTTAATTCGTATTTATTTTGCGCGTATTTCTGTCAAAATTTCAAAGAAATCGACAAAAAAGCACACATACTTTATTTTATCTTGAGAGACACCGAGTGAGACTGCGCATTGAAAAATCAATACGCTAAAATATGGATTGGATTTCCTACTTTATTACTATGAAAACAGAGGCGAGTACAGTATAATACTTGAGTGGTTGTTTTGACTTTTATGCTGTCGAAGAGGCCTGATTTAAGCTTGTTGATTTTATGGACTCCTAGTATTTTACATCGTATTCGATCTGGTTTCGCTGCTTGACGCAAGCGCATTGAGAAGAAAACCACGTGTAGCGGTGAACATGTGGAAATGAAGTTTATTTATAACGAAGTGCTTGATGATCTACCAAACTTACATTTAAGTAAGAATAGAAAAGACAGATAGGTTTGAATAAAAATACTATATTAATTATTTATTGGACTTTTGAATTGGATAAAAAATAGTTTAAAGTAAAAGTAATTTGAATAAAATGTAGTTTTTTTGGTCCCTTTGGCCGTCGTTGATGGTGGTTCTCAATAGGGAAGTCGGAAGTTTTATAACAGAGATATTTTTCGAAAGAATACCTTCCATAGCTAAAAATTGATTGAAAATGTATAACTTAAATAATCGAAGCGAAAATAAACCTCTTCGACAGTCATGAAGTCTACGTATTTTATCCGTCTGTTACTCTGTCTGTGGACTCCTGACAGCGAACATGCGCAGTAATCATCATCATCATCATCATCATCATCTTCCTGCCCTTGTCCTGTGTTATTTGGGGTCGGCGCAACACGTTTTTTTCTTCCACTCTGCCCTGTTACTCGTCATGCTATCACTAACTTCCTTTTCTTTCATATCACTCTTCACACAATCCATCCATCCACATGTAAACCTCTCCATCCATCCACATGTAAACTCATAACTCTTTTAGTAACATGCGTTTCCTTCCTCCTCTTCACATGACCATACCAAGACAAACGATTCCCTTTCAACTTTTCAGTCACTGGCGCCACTTTCAAATTTCCCCTAATATATTCATTTCTCACTTTATCCATTCTCGTCACACCACACATCCATCTTAACATTCTCATCTCCGCTACATGCAATCTTTTTTCATCCATCTTTTTCACAGCCCAACATTCTGATCCATACAGTATGACAGGCCTTATCACGGACTTGTAGATTTGACCCTTCAACTTGAGGGGCATCCGTGGGTCACAAGTTGTTCCCGTGACCTGTCTCCACTTCATCCATCCTGCGTTGATCCGATGTGAACATGCGCAGTAATCATCTTTATAAAAGGTTGACGGGTTATTGACTTATAATGGCCTTGGCCTCAATTTTTGACACGAAATTAGGGCGCATACAGCGTGCATTAAGATTCCCCTACACTTATTTGAGATAATATCGCTCGATTTGCGAAACAACGTTTTATAAAACGAATTATTAAAAAAAAGTAAGTGAGATGTTATTCGTATTTGCACCGTGTGTTTTATTGAAATATTTGGTCAAAGCGAACATAGCAATAGAAATTACTTAACTGAACCTTAAAAGGCATTAAGCAGCACTTTTCAAGAGTCATACCTAGAGTAACTAGAGTTTCACGCGCTCCTCAAAAGGATGTCAGCAAACCATAGGGACAAAGCAGGACTAATGGTTGCTAGGGCTGCGGGTATTTTCTGAAAAGGAAATCCGTAGTCTTAGAACGAAATGGGCAACTAAAGGACGCAGTTGTGGTTTTAGTCAGTAAAAGTCTGTCACGTTCTCCCACTCCATCCAGAATAGGACAAGTCATTAAATGACTTGTCACCGTAAAAAAACAAAATTGAACTAGACTAACTCAGCTGTAGTGGAATTTCCCTAACTCGTTTTCAACAATATTGAGCTCGTTTTGTGCATGCTTTTGCTAGGCGTTTAAATTGAAAGGTCGACTTACTGTCTCGACAAACGCTCTTTAAAACATTTTGACAGCTGATATATTGCAGTTTGAAAATGCAAAGTATATTAAGCTACACAATTGGTTATTTTTGATTATTTATTTTGGCACAATATTTTTATACTAAACAATGAATAACATTAAAAATAAATTCATTCTTTTTCTGAAAACCGCAACTAATTGAAAACAAATATTCATATGAGGACGAATGGGAGCGTGATGGGAACATCTCGCTGTCTCTTTTTCATATGCGTAACTTAGTGGTAATGTCGTCACATTTCAGTTTGTGTATTCTTTTTTTGTTTGTCAACGGTTTCCTCTTCCACCATGTTGGAAAGATTTCTAATTTACTATATTTTAAAAGGATTTGTAAAATTCTTTCTTAGTGTTATATTGGATGAAGATACTTTTTGATAAAAATAATTAAAAACAAAATGTCAAGCAATTAATTGAGCTACTAAGCAGTATCGACTGTTTTAAGGCTAGCTTGTTTTAGTTCTTCACAATTTCATTCTCATTTAAGTTTATAGCTTACAAACCATATGAATGTTTTCAGTTATCTGCGCATCTTAAAGCCCTGAAGAACCGGAGTCGGTGTCTCGATGATAACTTTGTATCTGGAATCTTAATCACAGTTTATATAATATGATGTAGGTAATTATTATTTTTTACTGAACGTTTTATTTCCTTTGCCATTATTGACCCACTGCTGGGCTGAGACCTCCCCTTGCTGAGTTATATAGGGTGTATAGCTCCATCCCTTTTTCTCGCTCGCACGACTGACATTTTAACATGTCATGGTAAGGCCCTTGGGTCGCGGTAACTGTTTTGAACCATTCCACAGCCCTGATTATTTATCAAAGGTTGGCATTAGGTACAATACGGCCGTTTTAATTTGGCGGCCCTGAAGTTTGCGCAGAAGGCTGCGTACGAACGTTTTTTAGGAACAAAATGGTGGCATGAGGCGACGTGCGCGGGGCGGAGGTGTAAGCTAGAGATTGACTCTATGTAAACACAATCGACCATTTATTCAATAAAATATCGCATTCGATTTTTATCGATTTGGAATTTATTGATTTTTGTTTATATGACATATTGAACGAAATAGATTTACAAACATAGTAAATGTTGTCGTTAGTAAACGAGATTTCGACTTTAATAATAAAAAAACTAATAATATTATATTTTCTTGGTTGAAAGATATGATTTAGTTAAATATCAGTTAATTATAAACGACTACTACGACTAACGACTGTTTGAGAATATTTTAAACCTCCTTATAAAATTTAATAAAATATATTTTTATAATTAGATTTCAATCGATTTGAAAAATAATCGATTAAACAACACCCTCAGACACGCATATTGGACATCCCTTTTTCTTTACTCCGTAAAACTTCGTGCATAATCGGCAATGCTCGGGACGCGGTAATGTGTCTCAGTCACACGTTAGCATTGGTGTCGTGTTCGTGTCGCTGTCTCTGTCTTGAGCACAGGCGGTGACAAAAGTTTTCGTTGATTTTTAATCATACATTGTTAAGTTTTTTGTGTAGTGATAGGTTTGTTTCTTTAATTCATAAGTTATTTTTGTAGCTTTCTGTCTCAAAGTGTTTTAATATTTATTTTATTTGTACTTGGTCCCTGTATTAGTAAAATTTTATTCGTATTTAGGTTTTAAAAAATAACGTCAATAACAGTTTTTTTACGACTGTACATGCACTAAAGTTCGCAGAGCCTATGTTCACGGGCGCCAAGTTAGAACGGCCGTATTATAAAGTTATTCATGTACTTGCATCGAAATTTTGTTATTAATTTGGATCTTCCCGAGATTCCTAATGAAAAATCCCGTGTAGCCAACAAAATAAAAATATTTTTTTATTAGAATTTATTGAAAAAAATCTCTGTACGTCAACTGAGGTGAGGTTAACAAATTTATACACTTCCGCCTCCTCGGCATTAAAACAGAAAAAAAAATTATCTGCTATTTTTGTGATATTGTTGTAGAAATATCTGCTATTTAAATTTAATATCGTTATTTGAGACATATCAACTTTATTCTTTCACTGTATGAAATCAGTATAAGTACTTATATAACTCACGTAAAGCCCATAATATTGAGTTTCAAGTGTTACTTCCAAAGGTGGTGTTATCCATATGTTTGAACGAAGCATCTGTCTATTCTTTACAATACATTGCAAATAGTAATTTAGGAAATTAATCTATACCTATATATAAAAAGAGGAACTGATTGGTTGACCTATCAACTCACGGCTGAAACTGCTGAGACTGAGAACGTAAAATTTCGCACAAGGTCACAGAATAAGTAATAGTGCAAGCACAGAAATATCATTCTTCTACAAGTACAGAAAACATGATAATATTAATAAACCTTCTAACAATGCTTCTAATGCTCATAATACACTGCACAGCACGGACGTGACCTTCAATATATTTTCCTACAAGTCCCTGTCACGCTCGTAACGAATCAAAATGCACCTTAAGTCCAGGCACTGAGAATTTTTTTTATTATACCCGTTATGCGCCAGCCGCTTTTAGCTGTAGGGTTACAGCAAAATCGCCTGGCGCTTGGCTAGGATTTTGTGTGTTTTTAAAAACATTTGAAATAGGTACTTACGTTTTATTACGTAAAATATAATCAGATTTTCTAAAATTATATGGTAAATAGTTACCTAACTGATTTCTTCCTATTTACTTATAACCATACTTTAAAACTTATTTTTAATAAAAAGATAGATTGATTACACTTAGTTTGGTATCTAAAGAAATGAAATAATATAAAAATGAAGTGTATATAACTTTGTTGGTTTTGTATGTGCGTTAACTTTGCATCCATATGTAATTTTTAAAAAGAAGGTCATTTAAGACGTTATTATACATAATAATTAATATTTTGTAATATATCATTTCAGTATATGTTGACCTTGCATTAGTAAGGCAATCACTTATACTGGGAGGTCTACTTATATTGAACGATCTTTAAGTTCATTGACTCGTGAAAAATGTCGCAAATACTTGAAATAAAAACTCAATAGAATATTTGAAAATAATTATTGTTAGCGCGGGTCAAGCGGCAAATCGAACACGCGTGTGACACTCTATCGAAATTAGCCCTGCAAGTAAGGCCGCGCGGCGTAGGCATATTTCTTTACCTATAGTGTGGAGTGCGCCAAGCCTGACAAGGTTTCCTTTTATGGCGTAGGCTAAAAAGAGGTTTTTGGAAATTCATACTTTAAGTGACTGAAAAGGAGGAATTTCGATTGTATGCAAAATTTCATTCCACGTACTAATATGCTCGAAAGTTAAGAAAAATAGTAATCTACGAAAATAAATAAGGTTGTTATTTTTTTATTTCTAAACTACCATAAAACGTTATAGGGGAATCTAAAGTTTGTATAGAGCAATCTTATTTCTTGAAACTTGGCATACAATCTAATCAAAATATCAAAAATAATAAAGTCTGTCATTATAGTTTTTGAGAACTTCCCTTTCGAAAAAAAAATCACATTATTGCGTTCAAAAGTAAAAAAAATAGTAAATAAATTAGTGTCTTACTTATTTTATGCATTTTTGTACATTTTAACTTGTACAAACTTAATAAAGAAAACAAAAAAAAACAAACAATAATATAATCGTATATTCAAATAAAATTTGTTTTTACTTTTATTTTATGGCCGCCATTTCAAGATGCGCATCTTGAAATGGCGGTTTTTGGCGTGTTTTTTTCAAATGAAGTTCAGTGATTAATTGAATAAAATTAAATACTCCAAAATCATTAGAAAATGTTACACACGTTATCTATTATCACGTGAAAAGTTTTTACGATAATGTAGACATGACATTTATGTTTTCGTAAACATTATCGTAAAAACTTTTCACGCAAGAAAAAATTAAAGTAAGACCAGGCAATATGATCAAAATACCTTAGCCTTCCCCTAGGGCTGAATAAAAGAAAATTTTACGCACGCATATATGAAAAAAGATTTTTACCGCCATGTCACAAATAAATTTACTCGTTTTACTATTGTTTTATTTACAAGTATACCGAAAAACGTCGTATGATACACGTGAGTAATTAATTATTACTGTTTTTGGCTCTCTTAAGACCCTTTCGCCACGGCACGGGTTTTAATACCGTCTCGACGGTAATCACTAACATTTCACACTTGGATCATAATGTACTATTATTTGTTTTTCATCTATCTATATAAACGAATATATTTAAAGGGAGAAACTGACTGACTGACATCTCAACGCACAGTTGAAACCAATGGGTCTTGTAACGTAAAATTTTTTTAAGACTTTCTTTTATGATGTAGACTGGCAATATGAAGGGGTGTTTAAAAATTAAACTTTTAAGGGGATGAAAAGGAGAATATTCATTTTTATCCAAAATTGTATTCTTTGGGCCCATATATTTGAAACTAGCATAAATAGTAACCCAATAAAAAGTTAAAAGTTCGAAAGTTTTTATCATTATTTTTTTAAAACTACCTTTATGAATGTTTGAAAGTTATGGCGATGCTTAACCCTGTGTCCAGCACATTTTTCGGCTGAATTCAAGATACTGATCGAAACCTGATTTTATTAGGAGACCACCACGTCGGTATGCACGAACGGAATAAATTCTCTGAATCGATACTTGATTCATGTTAATACTAGGGACACAGGACGTAGTAAAGCTGGAAACTTCGTTTTGTTTATAAGCTATAACGTTAAGGACTGCACCTTTTGCCGAAGCGTATAGAGTCAAAATTGCAATAGAAACTCGGATTCAAACTGCAATAGAAGTCTGTCAAGGCCTGCCCCCATACAGTGAATTCGCAAAAGTAACACAAATTATGACTTGTACAATTTTTCAAAGAACAATAAAAGACCATGAACAGTTTTATACTGTAAGCCGAATTACTTGATGATAGCTATAACATTGCGCGCCTTGTGTAGTTACGGGAGTTATTTTCTTTTTCACGATATTCAAAGTTGTGAATAATGATATATACAATGATATTTTTTATAAAGATTTATTTTTACTTCCACATAACGTCATCTAGTCAACTAGACAACTGATAAATATACCTATTCCTAAATACATCCATAAATTACACCCAGACACAGAACAAATAATCGTGCACACCTCATAAGCATTTGTTTTGGGTGGTAATCGAACCCATGACCTCTGGCATAGCAGTCAGGGCCACTAACCACTAGATCAACAGGCCAGTAGTTAGTAAAGCAGCAATTATAAGACTTGCTGGAGACTTGGATGGATCGGTTGAGGTTATTTCTGTTTTAAATAAATGTTTCATCATATTTTGTCGGTTTTCTGTTACATTTGATACAGTGTTTCTTCCAACAGGACATTGCTTTTAAAACATATTTTTAATGTTACTGTTTCGATGAATTTTAAAGTGTTCAATCAAAAACTATCGTGTGAATTATTATTTACTTTATTTTTGGTTTTTAATTCTTATCTTTAACGATATCTCATTTAATTTCTAGAGTGAACCAATATTTTAAGAATACTCTTCGTCATAATTTTTACTGATCTAAAAACAAAGTCGTGATATTGTACCTAAAACGTTAATAGGTTAAACGTTAATGCTGACTACATGATGATTTGACCGAAAGTAACACATTCGACCTCATTTCTGAAATTGATAAATATATTTTTTCAAATTACATGAAAAAAAAACAGTCGGGCATGCCAATACCAGGGTAACAGGTATAACAGTAGGTGTTTTGATTTGTAAAAATGAATAGACACTTCAGTAAGTTTTTTCAAATTTAGCCCTTACTACTAGGTAATAGAATTTATAGTTAATAAACCTTACTACAATTTTAAATTATGATAATTTAATATGTAGCCTTCATTAATGTAGTGCATCATGCGATTTACTAATAACATTAGGATAAACGATAAATGATATTTATTTTGAAAATAGGTTTTTTAAAAACACTTTTACACGTCAATTTTGTTGTCAATTTAAACTAGATGAAGCCGGTGTTTCCTAGCTGACTACTATTTTAATTAATTCATTAAACCCCATGCCAAAAATATACAACCGACTTCAATGTAAAAAAAAAAAACAGTGAAAATTGCAAAATAACTTTAATTTCGGTAGTTGGTGTCAAATAACGAAGAGACAACACTATTAAAGAAACACCGACTTCTGAATTTAAAATTATTTTGCACTTTTTACTGTTTTTTTTTTTTACGTTGAAGTCGATAGTATTTTTTTTTGGTGTGAAAAGTTTTTTTATTTTTTATTTTAATTAAAGTTATTTTGATCGTTTTAATGATTTTTTTTTATAACACTTAATTTTATAGAATTAACTTCCAAGCACCAATTAAACCACAGAGCTGCTTATGAAAAAGCAAGTTAGAGCCTATTTTAAACAATTCCAATATTAAAAATATGTCATTTATTGAGGAATGCTTTATTCTTAAACTGAAAAAAAAATATCGCTTTTATTTTAAAAGTCATAATTTACTTAACTGTATATTAACATAAGCAACACTCTGATGTAAATAAAAATAAGCCTTTATTATATTTTGTTTTAGTTTATGCATTAAAAAGAAAATCTATATAATATAGCCTGTATGTAATAAGACTGCAATGCATGGAGACGCGTGATGTTGCCATGGAAACGGTACCGGTGCCAGAACTACCAGCACTGCATGAATAAGAGAGGGCAAGCAAAGAGATCTTTATAAGAAGATTAATTTACGTTTTAGATTTTTCGGTAATTAATCCTAAATTAATACTTCAAGTACATAAATGAACTAAAATAAAACCTAATTTCGCGATCATAATTCTTTTCCTTTTAATTTTTATTATTTACACTATCTTGTTGAATAGCTGTTGGTAAGCACGAAGCGCGCAGTGTGGCCGCGGCGCTTACGTTGGACGACAGTTCTATCTCATTACTCGTAAGCTGAATTTCTAAGCTCTAGGGGCTATGAAGGACACCCGTCGTCTAGTGTTAATATAAAATAACAATATTCTTATGGATCAGAAGCGTATTTAAGTTTTTAAAAAGAAAACTAAGAACAACCGACAAGTATTTTAATAATTTAAAATGACAAACAATCAAAAACCGTTACAACAAAGTAATTCAAAATTATGAAGCCTAAAACACGTCCGTCGCATCCGAGCTCCCAAGGAAAAGAGGCAGAGGCAAGTCCGCACACCGCTCACGGTGTGTTGCCCCCTCTACTTGACAGCGTCATCGCTGTCCCGTATGTCATCGCCTTCTCAGCTGTCAAATCCTTTAAGACGGCCTTTCCTGACAGCTGAACGTCCTCGTCAGCCTGACTTCTCGGTACAGGCTCCTCATCGGTCTGGTTGCCATTGGATGGGTGGTCCAATGGGTCTCCATGCGCCTGATCATCATCTAAAACATGCCAAAACAAACAGAAACAGTAAAACATTCTGAAAACTTAACTTTCAGCTACCCATTGGAATGAAGCTGCAAGCGATACATCAAGCAGTCAAATTAAAATAGGTAGGAAGCGATCCGTTAGCTGCATCACCAATGAAAGAGTTCCGGACCTCAATCATTACCGAAACAGTCAACAAAGTCGCCTGAATATCACTATCGGGGTTCCAGAAACCACTGGGATAGGACTGCCACTGGTCGGGGCAGGGGATAGGATAGCCAAATGTCGAGGCCATAGGTAAAACACTGCCACTGGTCGGGGCAGGGGATAGGACTGCCACTGGTCGGGGCATGGGATAGGACTGCCACTGGTCGGGGCAGGGGATAGGACAGCCAAATGTCGAGGCCATGGGTAAAACACTGCCACTGGTCGGGGCAGGGGATAGGACAACACTGCCACTGGTCGGGGCAGGACAACACTGCCACTGGTCGGGGCAGGACAACACTGCCACTGGTCGGGGCAGGACAACACTACCACTGGTCGGGGTAGGACAACACTACCACTGGTCGGGGTAGGACAACACTGCCACTGGTCGGGGCAGGACAACACTACCACTGGTCGGGGTAGGACAACACTGCCACTGGTCGGGGCAGGACAACACTACCACTGGTCGGGGTAGGACAACACTGCCACTGGTCGGGGCAGGACAACACTACCACTGGTCGGGGTAGGACAACACTGCCTCTGGTCGGGGCTGCCTCTGGTCGGGGCTGCCTCTGGTCGGGGCTGCCTCTGGTCGGAGCTGCCTCTGGTCGGGGCTGCCTCTGGTCGGGGCTGCCTCTGGTCGGGGCTGCCTCTGGTCGGGGCTGCCTCTGGTCGGGGCTGCCTCTGGTCGGGGCTGCCTCTGGTCGGGGCTGCCTCTGGTCGGGGCTGCCTCTGGTCGGGGCTGCCTCTGGTCGGGGCTGCCTCTGGTCGGGGCTGCCTCTGGTCGGGGCTGCCTCTGGTCGGGGCTGCCTCTGGTCGGGGCTGCCTCTGGTCGGGGCTGCCTCTGGTCGGGGCTGCCTCTGGTCGGGGCTGCCTCTGGTCGGGGCTGCCTCTGGTCGGGGCTGCCTCTGGTCGGGGCTGCCTCTGGTCGGGGCTGCCTCTGGTCGGGTCTCGCTCGGACTACCACGTGCAAGCCACGCCTTCTGGAGTCCAGCTTCCCAATGCTCTGCGAAACTTTACTCGCAAACACAAAATTACCGACATCAAATGTACACGGCTAACAACGACGCTCGTTGGCGTACGTGTCAAGCCACTGCTAATTTCAACAAGCAGCTCAGAAGCCCTTTGTCTTCTCAGCGAAAGAAACGCTTCTCGGTTGGGCTGCGAGTCGTCCAGAGCAACGTCTGGCACGAGGGACTTCTTTGTATGACATACAAACAACAGTGTCCGATATATTTCTTAATAAATGCACTTAATCCAGGAAACTAAAAACGATGCAGCATAATTTTATTCTTACATATATGATCGTGGTCATCTTTAGGAATAAAACAAAGAAGACGAGTGTCTTCACCAGTTAGTTGCAATACAACAATTCGTTCTGTATGAAAAATCGTGCACTAATTCAAAAACAATCGGGACTCGGCGCCCCCGCGTGGATTTACTAAAATAGCAACAACTCGCTTACGTCTACCCTCATGTTCCAGCATTAGATGGTTTCGGAGAATTAATTAATGCTTCAATTTTACTTGAGCTCGGCCGTACCTGACCATGCCTAGTAAATCTGTCCAGATATTCTAACTCGGCGTTTGAATCAACGACGACAGCGCACTTACGATCGTATCCGCAGCGTCAACCTCCCGCGAAACCTAGTAGTAGTCTCCAGAACAGGTGTGACAGCTGCCTCAGCAACTACCGCAGTCCTCAACGGCGGCGTATAGCACGGATGTGACGTCGTGGGAGTAGCGTTTGCCGGCAACCGTCTCTCTAACGCATTAAATCGGTCTAGCATTTCATTTAAAGGATCGCGACATGGGCTATCGCGGCGTCCGTAAGAACTATTACGGCGCCTACACGGACTTTTAGACTTCTCTGACCTCTCATTACAACGTCTAGATCTACTCCGTGACACACTATAACGGTCTCGACGCCTGCTATGAACATCGCGACGGCTACGCGAATCGTCACGGTGATCGCGAGAACTACGCCTCGGTACACGCGGTGTGCCCTCACGACTCGACATAACTATAGCTGCAAGCTACGTTAATTACTTCACTACTAATGAGAACACCAACTAAACTTGAAAACAAAAAGAAAATAATGATCAAGTTGTGTTATTTCAAATTACACTAAAACGGTTAAAAGATGGCGAACGAACTAGATCGGGTGAATTTAAACGAATCCCACTTCTGATCTTATGGATCAGAAGCGTATTTAAGTTTTTAAAAAGAAAACTAAGAACAACCGACAAGTATTTTAATAATTTAAAATGACAAACAATCAAAAACCGTTACAACAAAGTAATTCAAAATTATGAAGCCTAAAACACGTCCGTCGCATCCGAGCTCCCAAGGAAAAGAGGCAGAGGCAAGTCCGCACACCGCTCACGGTGTGTTGCCCCCTCTACTTGACAGCGTCATCGCTGTCCCGTATGTCATCGCCTTCTCAGCTGTCAAATCCTTTAAGAATATATTTTTTGTCTTAAGAAATATTTATATTTTTATTAAACTGTCATACGTTGTTCATTGAAATTTATTATTTTCATTGGCATTATGTTTATGTGTAAATTAGAAGGCAGCTTTAAGAATGAGAAACTGAGTGAGTGAAAGAGGGAAACTAATAATAAGGACGATGAGAGAAAAGCATTATTCATTACGACGTCTACGATTTTGCCGTACACATGTGCTCAGAAATGATTAAGTATTAAACGTTGGCAAAATTGCATGACTATATTTTCCCCACTCCCAAATCCTATATTCATATTAAAAATTTCCTGAGAGTCATTGAATTTCAATTCAACTTACAGGAATGCGGGAGTTCATCATCAATTCAGACAAAAGACGTCCACTGTTGGATAAAAGCCTCCCCCAAGTGTCACTATAACGACCGGTCCTGTGCGTCTCGAATCCATGGGATTCCCACAAGCCTCACCAGGTCATCAGTCCAAATTGTGGGAGGCCTTCCAATGCGTAGTTACGCCTGAATAATTGCTGGATTATTTATTATTTTAGTTTAATTTAAAGAATATGTATATATATACGACATAGCAGTGCTGCCAATTCCAGCAGTTAAGAAAATGCATCCAGTTCTATTCTATTTCCTTCACCTGGCAACTTGCAGGTTATGCAGTCAACCATACATTTTATTGGCGGCATGACTTGCTTCATGTTAAGTTCAACTCCATTGATTTTTTAAAGAGATAATTAAAATTTACATTTAAATTATAGCATTTGTAATATATTTTGTTTTATAGAGCAATATTTTGTTTATCGCCGTAAGCTTTGTTACAGAAAGTTTCCCTGGCAATATCAGCGCATTTCCTCCCTTGTAGAAAATATGTTCTAGTTCTAAACAGTTCAAGTGTTCAACTTTAACCCGCGCATATACTTAGAAACTGTTGCAAAACTATAGTCCGAATAAAAAATATGAATTCGCAGCTCCTCATTCTACCAAAAACATAACGCAAATCGGTCGTAGGACCGGTAGTTCAAACGTTGTCAGCGAACTCGATTAAGCTCTTTACAGTTTCTGCTATCCTAGTACCTAGAGTCAGTTTACTAGTAAAATAGGGTAATAACGAAGAAACGTGCGGCAGCGACGGACAGCGACTGTATACTAAAGCTCCGTGCGCCACGAAGTAAACAAGCTGTTGTTTATAAACTCCACATGGCACCAAGAGCACGTGGTCTGGTCCACAATGCGCCTGCGTGAAAATGTAAAGGGTGCAGAAATATGATCAGCGATACTAGGATTCCATATAAAAGACAGCCAACTACGGTGTTTATAAGTTTTCTTTGTCACCGTTTTAATTTGTGGCCTATTCTTTGACTCAAAAGATATATGCTATATGCTTATGAATGACATCAACAAGTCTATGCTTTTGTTTTTTGGTCAAACATTCAGGACGTACCATGTATAATTGTAATAATTATAAATAACCAATTATTTTTAATAAATTCATCCTGAATTTTACCAATATATAAAAGTTTCTTAATTAAAGATGAAACATAACCACTTAAGGCGGACGAATGCATTCGCTTATTTCGACACCATTTCTTGAAGCCTCTGTGGCCTAATGGATAAGGCATCGGCCTCCTAAGCCGGGGATTGTGGGTTCGAGTCCCACCAGGGGTGCTTTTTTCGTTTTTCTTCCTTTTTACACAATTGCGTGGCAATACAAAGGATAGTTATATTTTTCACGTTGTTCTGTGTATGTGGTATTTTCTAATCAAAGCATCTGAAAGACAGGATGGTTTTGAATCTTCCTAACTAACCCGATGCTATGATAAGGTTTAGCTTTTTTTTGTATAAAACCGTAATTGTAGCCGTAATATATCCACACTGCAGAGAAAGATAAAAAGTAAATCGTACCGTATTGAATAATATGTCACTGAATAGGTCTTTCAAAAACAAAACGAAATGTTTAATTGACCATCCACATTTTAATAATAACAAATTCTAGATTTAAAAATAAATAAATTATGGAGTTTTGTTACAATATTTACTATCACTCCATCATAGCCAAATTTTGAATTTTAAGTCTTTTAAATGATTGTAATATATTTTATATAGAACTCTGGCCTCATCTGACGTAGGCTCAGCTTTCTTTTTCGGTGGTAAATCATCTTATGACATCCCCGCTCTTGGGCGGGGCGGGAGACAGTGTCAAACTTTTAGTGACTAAAAGCCCATTCCTGCTCTTTCGTTGCCTTTCGTACCAGAGCTGAGTCTTCCTTTCAGAATCAGACCCTTGGCCCCAGTAGGCTTTAACCCTGCTGGGCCCCTAAAGTTGCTGACATCTCCTTGAGGCGCGCGTGGAGCAGTACGCGCCGTCAACAACTTGGTCTCGGTCCGGAGGGTTCCCGGACGGTCGGATGGCGAGCCACCCATTGCTCGCTGTCCACAAGACCGCGGCTACGGTGGCCGGAAATCGGGTTAGGAGGCCCGGCGGCGGTTGGGGCGTGAGGACCGTTGCCTCATGCGATCAGCCGCCTCCTTTGGTAGCGTTACTGCTTCGCAGATGGAAGCGACCGCCTGCCACTCCTCCTCGCTCCGGCCTGTACCAAGGCCCGGCAGGAGAGAGCGCCGCCGCAGATCGCACCCACGATGACACGGCCTTGCTCTGCCCAAGCAGGGCACACCTCTACCGTGTGCTCCACCGTGTCAGTCGCAGTCAGCATCATCAGCGTCATTCAGTTGCGCATTCAGGCGCATTTCTAAATAGTGTTTTTTTGGCTTTTGTGGTTAGAAATAATGTAAACAATGGAGGTTCAGTGATGAACTTTGCGGTATGAGTTTATGCGCTACGCCGTAGCGTGGTGCTACGGCGTAGCAACCGCTAGTAGCAGCGCCTGCTGTAGTATGGAATATTTGGTGTTGAATATTTTTGTGATATTAAAATGGAGTGACAAAGATAGCCGTATTACTGTGATAGTATTGCACAAAGTATGTGTGTATGGTATGGAGACAAATCAATATTTTTTTAAAGCTCTCTATCCTCGTAGTATAAATCAAATGTTTGTGCACCGGGCTATTGATGAGTACGAAAAACCCTCCTCATTTGTGACTGCAAAAAATCTGGCTCATCACGTAGTATACGTATGAAAACAGTGATCAAAGCAGTGAAGGAAAGAATTCGAAGAAATCCTCTCCCAAAAGATAAAGATTTTATTTCAGGACACGAATATAGCTCCTAGAGCCATGTAGCTCATTTAAAAATTGTCCTTTAACTTGTAGAATATAAATAATCTCTGACTGCTGGTAGATTCAATGTACCCAGAGTCATCAATAACTTTGGTGACAGAACACTAAAACAGAGAATACCATACCTATTGAACAGTCTGCCAGCAGACATAAGGAGTGAAACAACAACAAGATTTAGACGCAAATTAAAAGTATATTATTTAAAAATGTTTTAGGTACATTTAAGCATGTCTAAAGGCTCACCGACCCCATAGTCAAACCATTGCAACGGTTTTGTGGGGCTTATCTTATAATTTACTTACCTTTTTGGGATAAAGATAAATAAATATTATTCAGCTTGGACAAGAAAGATGAATACTTCGAAAATTTGAGTTATTTTTGAATACGAGTTCCGACGCGGAACTAACGCAGTAAAAACAGCTCTTAATATCAAAGTTGCGTTTGGAGTAGGGACTGCTAATGAACGCACCGTGCGCTTTTGGTTTAAACGCTTTCGTGATAAAAACATTGATTTGAAAAACGAACCACGTGGAAGACCGCCCACACCGGTCAATAACAATGAATTGAAAGAGGTGGTGGAAGCCAATCTGAGCAAAACTTCCCAGGAATTAGCGGCTTGGTTTAACATTATCTGACCAACAATATTGAATCATTTGCGTCAAATCAATAAAATAAAAATATAATTGAAAAAAAAAAAAACGTTTTACAAAAAAAGATAACCGACTGTTTCTCGGTATTATTTGTATCTTATTTAACACCGACTTCCGAAATTAAAGTTATTTTGATCCTTTTAGTGTTTTTTTAGTGAAGTCGGTTATCTTTTTTTTGTAAAAAGTTTTTTATTTCACACTTTTTAGTTGGGATACACTTATAAACAGAGTGCCTATTTCTCATGACAATTTCAATTAATCTAAACACTACTAGGTTACATTGTTTTATTATGAAGTTCCTGTGTCTACCTTTCACCTTCCGGCTCCATCATCAGATCAGTTTGATAGTACCTTAGAGCCAAAGTGCATTTCATGACAATTCTAATAAGCCCAAACACGGCTAGGTTACATTGATTAATGAGGGAGTTCCAGTTCCTACCTTCTGGCTCCATTATGATCATCAGATCTATTTGATGATACCATTTTCAACGAAACTATTCAGAACCATTAATTTATTTGTAAGATCATAGTCGCTTAACTATCTTCATTGTGATATCTATGCGAGTAGCTATGAAGTTCCGTTGCCCATTTCTGATTTTCTTCATCAGTTTCACTTCATCAAATGTTACTTTTTGACCAAAATCACTATGCAGTTGCCTATAATATTTGAGGAGTTCGCCAAGATTCCATCATCAGATCCTGACTTGGTGACTATGGGACTATTTAAGAAGTATACCCTTTCTAACAAAAAAATAAATTTTTGAAATCGGTTGGCAAGCGACGAAGTTATGCGCGAACAAACATAAAAAAAATACAAACATCCGAATTGAGAACCTCCTCCTTTTTTAGAAGTCGGTTAAAAATAGGTGCCTCGTGATTTGACTGATCTGCAGAAAGAAACACGTGTTGAAACTTGTGTTGCCGTGTTGAATCGATACAGAAATGAAGGAACATTGGATCGAATTGTGACATTTGATAAAAAGTGGATTCCTTACGATAACCGTAAGCGAAAAATGCATTAGCTGTCTCCAGGTCAAACGTCGCAATAGTGTACTAAAGCAAAGCCTACCAATAAAAAGGTTATGAAGACTGTTTGGAGGTCTCAGCATGGTGTTATTCACTAAAGTTTTCTTCGATCTGGTCAAGCAATAACGGCAGATGTCTACTGTGCCGAACTCTGAACAATGACAGCAAAACTAGCAGTGAAACAGCCCCGACTCATGAATCGATCTTCATCATTATTGCAACATGATAACGCGAGACCTCATACAACACGAGAAACCGTTTTAACTCTACAGGAACTGCAATTCGTTACCCTCCGTATTCGCTTACCTTGCTCCAACGGGCTACCATTTCTTTCGTGATTTGGAAAATTTTCTACTTGATAAAGAGTTTTCTTTTCAGGAGGCAGTACAAAATGCTTTCACACAGTTTGTTGAATCTAGATCACCAGAGTTCTATCGCAAAAGCATAAACGACCTTCCTATTAGATGGTAGCAATGTATAGATAATGATGGTTATCATATTGATTAAATAAATATGTAAATTAAAAAAAAAAAGTTCAATTTTCCGTAGAAATTGGCAATTTCATACTTGAACCCCTAATATTACAATAATTTATTTGTCTCTTACGTCATCACTCCGTTTTCTATGGTGAGTATCATGGCCTATGACGTCTGAGACCATCATCATCACCATCATCTTTCTGCTCTTCTCCCATCTTATTTGTGGTCAGCGCAACACGTTTTTTTCTTCCATTCTATCCTGTCAAATGTCATGCTATCACTAACTTCCTTTTTTTCATATCACTGTTCACACAATCCATCCATCTTTTCTTTGGTCTCCCTCTCCCTCTTCACTCTATGACGTCTAAGACCATGTCAGAATATTTTTTCATTTTCATCATCGCGGATCAAAATGAAAAAAAAACTTAATTTCACGCCAATCGGTGCTAAATATTTTTATGACAAAGTGTGGAGTGGGGTGACAAAGAGAAACGAATTACTGAAGCATTTCAAGCACACAAAAAGTAGTTATGTAAGCAAGTATTTGTATAGTGAGCAATGTTTTAACAAGAACAATGAAAGACTTTAAGCTCAAAGCACTATAAACCATTATTCCTTGCTAATAACTTCGCTCCAATCGAGTACCAATTTTTCCGCGATTTGTACAAAATATTGCAGAAAAAAAACGTGTCAGTAATAATTAAAAATACATTCAGTTTATAGAGTCTAGAGCTCCAAAGTTCTATCGCAAAGGTTTAAGTGATCTTCCATTTAGATGTCGAAAATGTATAGAAAACGAAGGTAAACACTTTGAATACACAAAGTTATTTTATTGTGCAAACAAATGTTTTTATTTAATTTTCATTATGAAACGGCAATTTCACACTTTGATGATTAAAATATATAAGATTTGTTACAAAAAAACTATTTTTAAATCTTTTCCTTGTCATTTATGAGTGATAAAAGAAAACAAAAAAAGTTTAAAGTACATTATGCGCAATCAAATCAAAATTAATTTGGAGGAAGAGAACCCAAGAGACATCTCTTAGAATTCTTCGCTGGTTGATGAATTTATGGTGAGCATACAATATTCCAAAAGGCTGTCACATTTCCATACTGAATGCAGCAAGAACCGCTAGATGTCAGTGATTTAAAAGGACGGTATCCTTCAGCTAAGATTAAATTGTAATGAAATTCGTTTATGTAGACTACCTGAAATATATTATTCTGCCTTTTAGTTGTGTGTATAATGTTAAATGGTCGTGATAATAGGAAAAAATTGGCGTATTATCCCATAGTTAAAGTTGCATTTCCTGAGCTTATATTGATGTGTTTTTGACGTCTAACTAAATTTTGTTCAGCAGAGAAATAATTGAAAAAACTATAAAAAATTTCAAAATTAAATCCTGTCATGTACAAAACAGTTATAGATGAGATCAAAAAGATCTTGACACATGAAGGATTCGAACCAACGACCTCTTTGCCTAGTATCCTTTGTTATACTAGGCGAAGCGCTCTGACCACTGAGCCAATGTGCCGATGGTTTTGATGTTGAAATACGCGTTCTGTTGAATTCAATATCGATTTTACGGTTTCATTCATCTTGCTTCGTGCCATTCAACTTCATTATGTAGAAAATCTTTGAAACCGAAATAAAAACGAGTGCTCACAAATTACATACATAAAAATCTTTCTTAACGCCTTGTTGACACTTCGAGTGACCCAAGGATTGGCTTTTTACCTTGGGCAGAGGATGAGCATTAATATACAGCGCGGCAATGCCGCTAGTCTATTGGGCACATTAGGTACCAGTCGACAGCGATGTGGAATACTTTTTCAGAAAACAGTTTAAGAGTTCATATTGGTACGATATTCAGTATTTTTACCCAACAGCCGCAGAAGGAAAGTATTTTTTATTTGATATTTTAATATAGAGTCGCTTGTTTAAATAATGTACTATTCGAATCCCTTTAGAGCTTTTTGTATATTAGATACCTGACCCAACGTATATTATTGGGACAGATATAATATGTAAAAATCACGTGTCAAGTGTTTGTATCTAATGCCTCCGAAACGAGTACACCGATTTTTATGAAATTTTTGTGTATATTTGGTAGGTCTAAACGTAGGTCATAACGCTGTACGAAATCGGTATAAGTACTTAAATAAAATGAATACACAAAATATCTTTTAGTCGAGTAGTTAATGTTCTAAGACTTTTTGATCGGATAATTTTTTATTCTTTAATTAATTTTTAAAAAATGAATAGAAAAAGTTGTCACTTCATTAATTCTAATGAAACTCGGATGTGGGTTTTTAAGTGGCCTCTAACTTTTGTTTGGGAGACCAATTATTATTATTTTTCTTAACTAAAAAAAGGCGCCTTCACAAAGCCACGCAGGCGCAGTGTCGGCCAGACCACGTGCGTTGGTTAATATATGGACGCGATGAGTTTGTAAACAACAAATTGATTGCACGCGGAGCCTCAGTACGCTGTAGCTCTCCAAGGCAGCCACACGTTCGTTCATCATTACTATACCGCCGGCATTTCTGCTCTTGGTACTAGGATAGCAGAAACTGTCAGGAGGTTAGATAAACACGCTGAAACAACGATATAGTGTGGTCGGATGTTACGTTACTTCAGTAGCGTTCATTTCTGCTTTGACTAAGGTATTCAACCGGAGTTGTGAATTAATATTTTCGCGGTGGACGAAATCATTGTCATGCAATAGTTACTATGTATGTAAGTGGGTCAAGATGTTGATGCAAAATTGGGCTGTATAGAAATTAATAGGTATTTATAAAAGAAAAATTGCGCTAGCGTTACCAAACATACTTTTAAATAGAGTATCGTACTCTATAACAAGTAGGCGTACTACCTATCTACCTAACAAATAGGCGAAAAAAAATTTATTTTAGCGTCCTCTATTAGTAAACCAATTACGCCTATATCATATAGGCGTAATTGGCACGTATAGCAAAAATTGTGTAAAAAAATATATTTTAGCGTCCCCTATTAGTGTTATAGATTAGGTTAGCATACCTATTATCGTAACCAAAAAAAACGACGAGTATTTTCGGTCAGGAATGTGAAGTGGCGGGAAGAGAGAACCAGGGTTTCATTGAAATTGATTAAAAATGAACTTCAGACCCATGTAAACTTAGAGTTAGAATGTTTGTAGTTGTACAATTCTTTTGAAAACAATAAATGGCACACAAGAACGCAAACCTAACACAGTGTTGTCTTGTTTTACAAATATAAGTTAAAATAAAACAGTTTTATTTTGTAGACCGAATTATTTTATGATTGAGTTGTATTTTTTTTCACGATATTCAAAGTTGATAATGTTAAATACAGCGATTATTTTTGAAGTTTTTTTTTACTTTCACACAACGTCATCTAGTTCCAAACTAAGCGCAGCTTGTGCTATGAATACTAGACAACTGATAAACATACCTATTTCTAAACACATATTACACCTAGATATAGAACATAAGATTGTGCTCACCACAGAAACATTTGTCTTCGATGGTAATCGAATCCATGACCTCCGGCGTAGGACTCAGGGCCACTAACCACTTGACCAACAGGCCAGTAGTTAGTAAAGCAACAATTAGGAGACTTGCAGGAGAATTTGGTGGGATCGGTTGAGGTTATTTCTGTTTTAAATAAATGTTTCATCACATTTCACGGTTTCTTTTCTGTTATAACATTGCTCTCAAAGTATATTCTGAATGTTACTTTTACGATGAATTTTGGTGTTCAATCAAAAATTAACGTGTGAACTATTTTCTTTATTTATTTTTTAAAATTCTTATATGAGACTTCTTTCTTTACGACATCTTTAATTTCTAGAGTGAGGCAATATTTTAAGAATACTCTTTCTCATAATGCTTATTTACCTAAAAACAAAGTCATGATATGTTACCCAAAACATTAATTGGTTAAACGCTAATGCTGATTACATTGAAAAAAAAAATGAATCGGCATGCCAGTACCAGGGTAACAGGTATTACACTACGTGTTTTGATTTGTAAAAATGAATAAACAATTTAGTAAGTTTTTCCAATTTAACCCTTATTACGAGGTAATAGAATTTAAGTATAGTTAATAAACCTTACATTACTACAGTTTTGTCTTATTATGTAGCTTTTATTATTGAAGTTTTAGAAAAATATTTTAAGAGGTAGGCTGCATCGTTTAAAAAATGGTATATAAGAAAATTACACCACCATTTCTAATTATAAGCTTTTTCTCAAAAGTTTGAAAGCGTTTATTCAGAAATAAATAGGAAAAATGAGTTAATTTGGTCAATGATTCTTTAGAAGCTATGCCTATTTACGAGTGCATTGTATGCAACGTGAAGGGAAGAAGGGAAAACTTCGTTTTGATGTTATATTTGTTTTCTTTTAGAGCGTTCCCTCCCCCTTATGCGCCATTTGGCCCAAAAACTATGATTTTCAAACCCGTATATTTCAATTATGATTTATGGCACAAACATGTGATTTACTATTATCATTAGGAAATATTCTTATTTAAATAGTTAGACGGGATTTTATTAAAATTAATATTCGTTTTGATATCCAAAATATATTATTTGGGCCCATGTATTTGGATCTAGTATAAATGGTAACACAATTAAACAAAAAATAAGTATTTATCATTAATTTTTCTAAACTACCCCTATAAAACTATTTATGTTAAAGGTTTTATAGGAAACGTTATTCCTTTGGGTTCAGAGTCTTCTTTTTCACTCGCCTATCATCAACATCGAGCATGGTTTCAAAGCTTGTTATTTCATTTACGCAATCTAACGCGAAGTTTGACGAAAAGGCAACGCGAAAAAAGAGTGATTCTAGAGTAAGGTTTATATGTGTAATACTTGCATAATATAGTAGAGGAACACTGATAATACCTACATGGTACCTATATGGTTACGTTCCTGTTAAACTTTTCGTAACACAAAATTTATAAAGTTATTTTCACAGTCAAAATATTTTTTAGGAAAGACAGGAGATATTATAGGTATAGGGGGGTCCTCTCCCATGAAGGTGGTGGATACTTTGTTCCTGAGTAAGTGCCGGCTATTTTCTATGACACAGTAAACGGAATAGAAATTCATCTAACATACAATACATCAAAGATCCAGAACCTTTCAGTCCCATCAAGTGTGAGTTCTGCGAGCACGATGCTCTGGCTGCTGCCCCTATTTGGACGATTCTTAGGGCTATGTCTTCATTCCTAATTCGATCACACAAATAAACTCCGGATAGACCTTTCCATTACAAAACATTTCAGCCCCATCAAATGTCTTTTCTGTGAGCAACGTACCCTGCTTACTGCCACTTAAATTTGGAGACTTTTCAGGCTTTGTCGGTAACCTTAGTTTGCTTTATATTATAATACAAATTATGCTTATAATTAGCACGTAAGTTTTGGTTAAGTAACATGAGCGTCACAGCGTCCTTACTTTCCGCATTATGCAGGACACTGTATATTCGGGAGGTTCGTGCACCGGATTCGTGCGGAAGAAACACCCGAGTGTCACCGTTATGTGGACCGCCCGGAGGACACGGTCTGAGACTATTTCTCGCCCCGCTCAAGTGCGGGGGATGTCACTGGATGATTTTACAACCGAAAAAAAAAACCTGGAAAGATGGAACCAGGCAGAATTTACTCCATTTAGCGGAACAAAGACACGCCTGAGTTTTACTAGGAACTAATGTAATTGACTAAGGTTGAGTCATTTATCATTAATCAAAATCAATAATATCAAAGAATACTTGTGCATTTTTATATCAAACTAGCTTCTGCCAGCGACTTTGCCCGCGTGATTGTAGGTTTCTCCATACAAAATTTTGACACCCGTTTCATCCCTGTAGGGGTTGAATTTTGGTAAATCATTTGATATTATTTGTACAAATTAACAAAGGAACTCACCCTCTGTCTCTCATATTTCTTCTAGATCAAGTATATGAATATTACCTCATATACAGAAGTCAATGGCCAATAAAAAAATAGCAACTAAGGCAACCAAGTTATATTTTACGTACACTATATCTATCGAGTCCGATGCCTTCGATTTCCCTGTTTTTTGATAAACGCTCCTTAATTAGAGACACAACAGAAATACAAGGAGAGAGCGAACGCCGGCGTTCACTTGAGGTTTAATGAATGAACTGATGTTACTTCTTTTTTTGTAACCCAAAACCTTAGTATTTTATTTAACTTCTATAAAACTTATATAAGTAGAGAACTTAGAGTAGGCTCCACATATAATTTGTATATTAAACTCACTATAAAAAAACTCGAATTCTGACAACCATTTCACAAAAAATAGTTGCAAAATTAAAACAGAACCCTTTTATAAGATCACTTTGCTGTCTGTCTGACTGTCCCTTCAATGTCGGTCGCTGATAACCTAGCATCATTCCATTCTAATATCATTCGAGTTCATTATTTATCATTCCTTTATCCATTAAAACAGTCGTCCTAAACTGAAACAGTACAAAAGCCTATGTCTTTAAATTACTACGGGTATGTGTATCTTCAATGTGAGTTTACATCTTTGCGAACGCATCCACTATACATAAGTAGGTAATTCCTAGTGTCCCAACGGTTTTTTTAAAGGCTTCTTGGCTACTATTACTACTTCTTACCCGGGGTCGGTCTCCAGCTTAGGGAACGCGCCTATGAAATAAGTTTGTCGTTATTTTATTGGTTATGTTTAAGTCCCGTGTAAGAGTATACGGGACTAAAAGCAATAAAATCTGTGTGTAAAAATACACCTTTGCATAACTGAATATGTTTTATTGTCTTTCAATGGTTAAGTTCAGAATTACGTTAGGAGGAAATGTGTATCTTCAACAAACTCTATTCTAAACCATTCAGTGTTTAATTACGCCCAACTTTTATGTTATCTCAACCAACAAATCAGTCAAGTTTATTAAAATATTTGAAAACGACATCACAAATAGCCCCTGAAATGCGCCATTTCAAAGTGTTTCTTCCTGAAAACATTTCAAATATAGCCGTAATGGAATGATGTTTCAATAAACTGTCAACAGAAATCGGTTAAATATTTCACAACGAATTTAATTCGTATTTTTTTGCATGTATTTCTGTCAAAATTTCTAAGAAATCGGCAAAAAAGCACACTTACTTCATTTTATCTTGAGAGACACCGATTAAGACTGCGCATTGAAAAATCAATACGCTAAAATATGGATTCGATTAACTACTTTATTACTATGAATACAGAGGCGAGTACAGTATAACACTCGAGTAGTTGTTTTGACTTTTAAGCTGTCGAAAAGGCCTGATTTAAGCTTGTTGATTTTATGGACTCCTAGTATTTTACATCGTATTCGATCTGGTTTCGCTGGTTGACGCAAGCGTATTGAGGAGAAAACCACGTGTAGCGGTGAGCACGTGGAAATTAAGTTTATTTATTACGAAGTGCTTAACCATTTGCCAAACTTCAATTTTAGAATGAACTAGCTGTTGCCCGCGACTTCGTCCGCGTTAAGTTCGTAAAACTGTACAATCACTCTGTGCTTGCAATTCATTCCGAAAGCATCGCAATAATTTATTGTACTTTAACATAAAACGGTTAAAGGTAAAAATATCCGAATTGAGAACCTCCTCCTTTTTTAGAAGACGGTTAAAAACGCAAATTACCTTCAGGAAACATGTTATGTACTCGTCCAGATCCAGATGTATGACCGTCACTGAATAGAAAGAGCATGTATGGGTCGTAGCAGTTGTCATTTCTGCCTACCCCAAGGGAAAAGGCATATGTATGCATGGGCATATGTATGTTTCTGGTTTATGTTCTGGTAAAACAACATTGTATGACTTTAACCCCTCGCCACAGTGAGCACGCCACAATCAAATCGCGGGAACGGACGACGGGAAATAAACCTAACCGACTAAAAACATAATATAGGTAATCAATAAAAACTAGAGAGAGAGGGTGAGTGCAGTTAGAATCCACACCCGTAGAAACTTTATGAAAACGTCCCTATTGAAATTGTATACAAATTTACGAGGCAGTAGTTGCTATTTTTAAGCGACTTCAAAAAAGAAGCAGTCGGGTATAAAAGATCTTAATTCTGTAGTTTTTTTTTGTGTTTCTTATCTCCGAAATTCATCATTAAAAAACCATTTTGCAAAATTCTTCTTTCACTTGAAAGGATAATATGTTTTCAAATTAATCCCATTTTTATCAACATTCAGTTAAGATTCAAGAGGGAAAGAGGAAACAAAAGAAATTCTTCAAATTGTGGCCAAATCGCATTGTGCTGTTTTACAAGTCTGACGTAGATGATCAGCTAGTATAATTATTATAATTTCGTAAAGAAGAAAGACTTGTATTTTCGAGATTTTTGTTTGTCAATACTAATATTTTAATGAGGAAAGATTTATATTTCATTTGTATTTCGAATTTTTAAATGCTTTTATTTTATGGTGTAGGCGAGCACTAAAAAGAGGTTTTTGGAAATTCATACTTTAAGGGGATGAAAAGGGGGAATTTCGATTGTATGCAAAATTTCATTCCACGTACTAATATGCTCGCAAGTTAAGAAAAATAGTAAACTACGAAAATAATTAAGGTTGTAATTTTATTTTTTTCAAATCTACCATAAAACAATATAGGGGGTTCTAAAGTTTGTATAGAGCAATCTTATTTCTTGAAACTTGGCATACAATTGAATCAAAATATCAAGAATAATAAAGTCTGTCATTATTAGTTTTTGAGAACTTCCCTTTAAAAAAAAAATCACATGATTGCGTTCAAAAGTAAAAAAAAAAATAGTAAATAAATTAGTGTCTTACTTATTTTATGCATTTTAACTTGTATAAACTTAATAAAGAAAACAAATAATATTTAATTCGCATATTCAAATAATTTTTTTTTTTTACTTATATTATATGGCCGCCATTTCGAGATGCGCGCGGTTTTTGGCGTGATTTTTTCAAATGAAGTTCAGTGATTAATTGAATAAATATATCTCAATGTAACAGCACATCAGAGAGATGCGTCCTCTGGCGAGAGAAGTTTAAACCTCCTGATGATTTTGTCGAGCCGTCGGAGAGCCTCTCTCCTGGACACGAGTTGCCATGGCCCACTTGGAAAACTCTAAACAGACTCCGCACCGAAGTTGGGCGCAGCAAAGACAATCTCCACAGATGGGGGTTCTCGGACGGTTCCGATCTTCAGTGCTTGTGCGGCGTCTCTCCGCAGACCATGTCCCACCTTCGATCCTGCATCACGTGCCCTGTTACCTGTTCACGTAGGGACCTAATGACAGCATCAGCGGACGGCACTGCCGTGGCCGATTACTGGGCCATACAAGGAATTTGACTAGTTTTGCCATCGATACGCTAAGAAGAAGAAGAATTGAATAAAATTAAATACTAAAAAATCATTAGAAAATGGTACACACGTTTTCTACTATCACGTGAAAAGTTAATAATGTCTTTCGTAGGCATTATCGTAAAAACTTTTCACGCAAGAAAACATTAACGTAAGACCAGGCAATATAGTCGAAATACCTTAGCCGTCCGCTAGGGATAAATAAAAAAAAAATATGCGCACGCATATAAGAAAACAGATTTTTGCCGCCATGTCATAAAAATTTTATTCGTTTTACTATTGTTTTCTTTACGAGTGTACTGAAAAACGTCGTATGATACACGTGAGTAATTAATGATAACTGTTCTTGGCTCTCTTAAGACTTTCTCGCCACGGCACGGGTTTTAATATCGTCTCGACGGTAATCACTGACATTTCACACTTGGATCATAATGTACTATTATTTGTTTTTCATCTATCTATATAAACGAATATATTTAAAGGGAGAAACTGACTGACATATCAACGCACAGTTGAAACCAATGGGTCTTGTAACGTAAAATTTTGCCTAAGACTTTCTTTTATGATGTAGACTGGCAATATGAAGGGGTGTTTGAAAATTAAACTTTTAAGGGGGTGAAAAGGAGAATATTCATTTTTATCCAAAATTGTATTCTTTGGGCCCATATATTTGAAACTAGCTTAAATAGTAACCCAATAAAACGTTAAAAGTTCAAAAGTTTTTATCATTAGTTTTTCAAAACTACCCCTATAAAAGTTTGAAATTATGGCGATGCTTAGCCCTGTGTCCAGCACGTTTTTCGGCTGAATTCAAGATACTGATCGAAACCTGATTTTATTAGGAGACCACCACGTCGGTATGCACGAACGGAATAAATTCTCTGAATCGATACTTGTTTCACGTTAATACTAGGGACACAGGACGTAGTAAAGCTGGAAACTTCGATTTGTTTATAAGCTATAACGTTAGGGACTGCACCTTTTGCCGAAGCGTATAGAGTCAAAATTGCAATAGAAACTTGGATTCAAACTGCAATAGAAGTCTGTCAAGGCCTGCCCCCATACAGTGAATTCGCAAAAGTAACACAAATTATGACTTGTACAATTTTTCAAACAACAATAAAAGACCATGAACAGTTTTATACTGTAAACCGAATTACTTGATGATAGCTATAACATTGCGCGCCTTGTGTAGTTACGGGAGTTATTTTTTTTTCATGATATTCAAAGTTGTGAATAATGATATATACAATGATAATTTTTATAAAGATTTATTTTTACTTTCACATAACGTCATCTAGTCCCAAACTAAGCAGAGCTGAGCTATGAGAATTAGAAAACTGATAAATATACCTATTTCTAAATACATAACTACATAAATTACACCCAGACACAGAACGAATAATCGTGCACACCTCATAAACATTTGTCTTGGATGGTAATCGAACCCATGAGCCCATGACCTCAGGCATAGCAGTCAGGGCCTAGACTAACTACTAGATCAACAGGCCAGTAGTAAAGCAGCAATTAGAAGACTTGCTGGAGACTTGGATGGATCGGTTGAGGTTATTTCTGTTTTAAATAAATGTTTCATCATATTTTGTCTGTTTTCTGTTATATTTGATACAGTGTTTCTTCCAATAGGACATTGCTTTTAAAACATATTCTTAATGTTACTGTTTCGATGAATTTTAAAGTGTTCAATCAAAAACTATCGTGTGAACTATTATTTACTTTATTTTTGGTTTTTAAATCTTATCTTTAACTTTATTTCACTCAATTTCTAGAGTGAGCCAATATTTTAAGAACACTCTTCGTCACAATGTTTACTGACCTAAAACAAAGTCGTGATATTGTACCTAAAACGTTAATAGGTTAAACGTTAATGCTGACTACATGATGTTTTGACCGAAAGTAACACATTCGACCTCATTTCTGAAATTGATAAATATATATTTTCAAATTACACGAAAAATAAACAATCGGGCATGCCAGTACCAGAGTAACAGGTATAACAGTAGGTGTTTTGATTTGTAAAAATGAATAAACACTTCAGTAAGTTTTTCCAAATTTAGCCCTTACTACTAGGTAATAGAATTTATAGTTAATAAACCTTACTAGAATATTAAATTATGATATTTTAATATGTAGCCTTCATTAATGTAGTGCATCATGCGATTTACTAATAACATTAGGATAAACGATAAATGATATTTATTTTGAAAATAGAGGTTTCTTAAAAACACTTTTACACGTCAATTTTTTTATCAATTTAAACTAGATGAAGCCGGTGTTTCCTAGCTGACTACTATTTTAGTTAATTCATTAAACCCCAAGCTAAAAATATACAACCGACTTCAATGTAAAAAAAAAACAGTGAAAATTGCAAAATAACTTTAATTTCGGTAGTTGGTGTCAAATAACGAAGAGACAACACTATTAAAGAAACACCGACTTCTCAGATTAAAGTTATTTTGCACTTTTCACTGTTTTTTTTTTTATATTGAAGTCCATAGTATTTTTTTTTTGTTGTGAAAAGTTTTTTTTTTATTTTAATTAAAGTTATTTTGATCGTTTTTTTTTTTTTTTTGTAGCCGATAAGTTGCCATGAATCCAAACTATCCGATCCGAAATCCACGTTCTCCTGTCTCAGTATCATTCTGCTCATACCCAATATTATTCGGTTTTACACTTAAAGCAAAATCACCCTAGGCAAGAATTTGTATCGTTTCTACATGAACTTTGTACGCCGCTTTGGTGTTCACCAAGAAAAAAATATTTTCTGTGGTAGACCCGACCCGCGAAGTTTCTACGTTAAATGTTAGTGCCTAGATCCAACAAAATTTTATCGTACGCGTGATGATTTAGTGTCGCCAAATATTCATTTGACTATGGTAATCATCGTCCATTGTCTCGGGGTAGTGCTGGAAACCGAAATGGTCTACAAACATGAAGATTGACTTTGTTCGATCTGTTCCATACACTTCAATCGCTCACCAGTACCTGAAGCTCGCTCCAACTGTAACTTCAATACTAATTACCTATCTGTAGCGGAAAGCTCAAAACAAGGTTATAAAAAAAATTGGTCTTGTAATGTGGTGGTAATCCAAATATTCCCACGGTTCCGCTCAGCCACAGTGGTTTTCTTTTACTTCTCCAGGTTTTTGCGATTTAACCAAAGGTTGTGACGCTCGGATCTGAATAATTGCTAGCTCGAATAGCAAGCGAGTGAACTATATAACTGTGTCACTCACTCATAGTTTGTGAACGGTTATTGCAATAATAGATAGAATTTTTTGAATTATAACACTTAATTATCTAGAATTAACTTCCAAGCACCAATTAAACCACTAGCTGCTTGTGAAAAAACAAGTTAGAGCCTATTTTAAACAATTCCAATATTAAAAATATGTCATTTATTGAGGAATGCGTTATTCTTAAACTGAAAAAAAATATCGCTTATGTTTTAAAAGTCATAGGGCGGGTTGCTGAACTGAGTATTTTGAGTTAAGTACGTCTCAAACCGTACTTTAATGCCAAATTTTGACTGTTTAAAATACAATTTGAGAAATACTCAACTTCAAATGCTTAATTCAGAAATCGGGGTTTAATTTACTTAACTGTATATTAACATAAGCAACACTCTGATGTAAATAAAAATAAGCCTTTATTATATTTTGTTTTAGTTTATACATTAAAAAGTAAATCTATATAATGTACCCGGTATGTAAAAAGACTGCAACGCATGGAGACGCGTGATGTTGCCATGGAAACGGTACCGGTGCCAGAACTACCAGCACTGCATGAATAAGAGAGGGTAAGCAAAGAGATCTTTCTATGAAGATTAATTTGCGTTTTAGATTTTTCGGTAAATCAATCCTAAATTACTACTTCATGTACATAAATGAACTAAAATAAAACCTAATTTCGCGATCTTGATTCTTTTTCTTTTAATTTTAATTATTTACACTATCTTGTTGAATAGCTGTTGGTAAGCACGAAGCGCGCAGTGTGGCCGCGGCGCTTACGTTGGACGACAGTTCTATCTCATTACTCGTAAGCTGAATTTCTAAACGACGCCTGTTGCCTAGTGTTAATATAAAATAACAATTTTGTCTTAAGAAATATTTATATTTTTATTAAACTGTAATAAGTTGTTCATTGGAATTTATTATTTTCATTGGCATTATGTTTACGAGTAAATTAGAAGGCAGCTTTAAGAATGAGAAACTGAGTGAGTGAAAGAGGGAAACTAATAAGAAGGACGATGGGAAAAAGGCATTATTCATTACGACGTCTACGATTTTGCCGTACACATGTGCTCAAAAATGATTAAATCTTAAACGTTGGCAAAATTGCATGACTATATTTTCCCCACTCCCAAATCCTATATTCATATTAAAAATTTCCTGACCAGAGTCATTGAATTTCAATTCAACTTACGGGAATGCGGGAGTTCATCATCATTTCAGCCAAAAGACGTCCACTGTTGGACAAAAGCCTCCCCCAAGTGTCACTATAACGACCGGTCCTGTGCGTCTCGCATCCATCGGATTCCCACAAGCCACACCAAATTATCAGTCCAAATTGTGGGAGGCCTTCCAATGCGTATTTACGCCTGAATAATTGCTGGGTTTATTATTATTTTAGTTTAATAAAAAATATATATATATACGACATAGTGGAGCTGCCAATTGACGCAGCTAAGAAAATGCGTTCAGTTCTTTGCTGTTTCCCTCACCATGCATTTTATACGCGGCACGACTTGCTTAATGTTAAGGTCAACTTCATTGATTTTTTAAAAAGATAATTGTAATAATTAGTTATAGCATTTAATACATTTTGTTTTATAGAGCAATGTTTATCGCCGTAAGCTTTGTGACAGAAAGTTTCCCTGGCAATATCAGCGCATTTCCTCCCTTGTAGAGAATATGTTCTAGTTCTAAACAGTTAAATTGTTCAACTTTAACCCGCGCATATACATAGAAACTGTTGCAAAACTATAGTCCGAATAAAAAATATGAATTCGCAGCTCCTCATTTAACCAAAAACATAACGCAAATCGGTCGTAGGACTGGTAGTTTAAACGTTGTCAGCGAACTCGATTAAGCTCTTTACAGTTTCTGCTATCCTAGTACCTAGAGTCAGTTTACTAGTAAAATAGGGTAATAACGAAGAAACGTGCGGCAGCGATGGACAGCGACTGTATACTGAAGCTCCGTGCGACACGAAGTAAACAAGGTGTTGTTTATAAACTCCACATGGCACCAAGAGCACGTGGTCTGGTCCACAATGCGCCTGCGTGAAAATGTAAAGGGTGCACAAATATGATGAGCGATACTAGGATTCCATATAAAAGATAGTCAACTACATTTTTTCTAAAAGAATATGTTATATTTATAAATAAATAAATTCTAAATTATAATATAGAAACTTTGACACAAGTTTTATATTATTTTTCAGTCTTCTTCAGCTCTGTCGTTCCCGCACTGCCGAACATCACTTCTACATGCGACACATCATCCCGTGTTGTCTGTTGCAACATTCCAACGTTGCAAACTTCTAATCCTAACTTACCGAGCTTTGTGCGAGTGCCTAGGTATTGCATCTGCGCATGGGGAGATACATTTAAAAATCATCTGATTATTGTAGAAAGGGCGCAACGAGCAGTACTAAAAATGATTATGCGCTTGCCCTTTAGACACCCAACTGCGAGTGTCTATGAAAGGGCAAACATGCTATCAATTAGAAAACTCTTTGTGCTTGATGATGAGATACCACAGAAACATCGTACCTTCCCTGCCTATTACAACCAAACGGATCAACCGCTGCCATATACCGCGTGCTAGGACCGCGTTTGCAAGACGACATATTGATGTGCGAGCACCGAAAATCTATAACATATTCCTAGAAACAAATAATGACTGTAAAACATATACTATCCGCAAATTTAAAACCAAATTAACTCTCTGGCTAAAACAGTACAATTATGATGAAATTGAAAACTTAATTTCAGGCAAATAAATATTATTATTAGTATTATTACTTATAACTTCACTTACACACAATTCAAAACACACACACACACACTCCACAAAATGCTTACTTTTAAATCTAGACTTAAGTATTTATTTTGTTATCTACCTTAATTTTAAAAGTACTTCTGACATAATGTATTTACAAAAGCTGGCGAAGACACTGGTCCCTATGATACAGTTTACACTAGTTTATGGACCAGGGGATTCATTTCTATGTGAAACTATATGTCAATAAACTTTTATTATTATTTTCTACAATTGCTGACACTGAGGAGTTACCAATTGGATAACGGAATTCGACACGAAACGGTCGTAACTTGACTAGGGGGGCTGGTCTTGAGTCGGATTGACATGGTGGCGTTTTCGCACTAACAATTCTTCAGTTCGATGTATTGATACATATAGATACGATAGACATAGACATTCTGCCACCGTTGGAGAGACTACAGTACAGCCCAAGTCTCGAATGAATCAAAGGCTTTCTAGTAGCCCACAAACGCTAAACAGAGAGGCAGGTTGCGTTCCTCGATTTTAGGAGTGGCTGGAAAGACCTCACGGCGTTCTCAACTTCCGCATGACGCAGGTTCTCACCGAACATGGTCAGTTCGGAAAATTCCTGCACTGGATTCGTGCGCAGTTGACGCTCGGGTGTCACCATTGTCACGGTGACACGGTGGTCAAAGCACTGCCGTGTCCTCGTGGGGACGATCGACGGCAACGTTCTCCCGCGCCGGGTCTTGGTAAAGGCCATGGTCTCGAAGAGTAGTGGCAGGCGGTCGCCTCCTTCTACAAAGCAATAATGCCAGCAAAGGAGGAGGCCGCACGTGCACGCGCGAGGCTGCGGCCCCAGCCACCGGGATCCCGATCCCGATTTCCGGCTACCGTAGACGCGGGCTTGCGGACGGCGAGCAATGAATGGCCCGCCGTCTGACCATCCGGTAACCATCCGGACCGAGCCCAAGTCGTCGACGGCGTGTACTGTTCCACCCGCGCTCCAAGGAGATGTCAGCAAACCGTAGGGGCCCAGCAGGGTCGAAGCCTACTGGGGCCAAGGGTCTGATTCAGAAAGGAAGACCCGGCCCTGGTATGAAAGGCAACGAAGGAACAAGAGTGAGTTTTTAGTCAGTATAAGTCTGACACACTCTCTCGCTCCGCCCAAGAGCGAGATTCATTAGATGATCTTCTCAACGAAAAATTAAAAAAAATCCCTCGGTTGCCTGTATATCCTGCCGCAGCGTAAATCTCAGACATCTTTGTGTTTATGTTCTCCTGGTGTCTAACAGACAGAGTTAATAACGATCGGAACCCAAAAACATAACTACAACGAATGCACTTTCGCTTTACTGATATTCTGGTATTTAAAGCTTACGATATTGAGCCGGGAAACTCATAGTACTACGGTACTACGTCCAACGTATTGAAACTTCTGCTTTCATTATAGTTTCAACGGCAACATTCAACCTCCTAAAAACTTCTGCTGTTCTAGTACCAGAGTTACTTTACAAGCGAAATATAGAAGTGACGATCAAACGTGTGGCTGCTTTGGAGAGCAAGAGTGTACTGAGGCTTACTGAGGACACGAAGTAAACAACAATGTGTTGTTTACAAACTCTGCGCATCCACGTGGTACCTAGCGCACGTGGTCTGTATAAAAATGCGATGCTAGATAGTAAGTGTCAAAACCCAAATTCCTTTTCTAAAATAGAAGTTTAGTCTAAATTAGTCCAGCCGTATTCGGAGATTAGCTAGAATAAACATACAGACAGATAGATTAAAATTTTAAAATTCACATTTTTGTTATAGGTATCGAATATACTTTCATGTATCTATGTTACACAAAAAAATGTTATTATGATATTACAAATAAAAATTTCAATTTTATTCGTATTAAATTTATGTACGTATATAGATATAGATGTTCTTAAACGTTATTTAATTTGCTGTGTGCAAATTCTTTCCTTATTTTCTTCTTAATACATGTTACTATTGTCATTGTAAATCACTTTTTTTTCTTGTCACAATAAGGCATGCCAAGATAAGGATTCTTCAACCTTCTACGTGTTTAGGTACATAATACGAAAATAGGTACAAGTCAATATTATCAAAGATTATTAATTTGACCCCAAACCAACACATTTTCCACGCAGTCTATGCTGCCCCGTGCCCTCTAGCAATTTAATTTCGAACCGACGACTGAATTCACGCACGCGCGACGAGTAGCGCATGCGTGAAAACGGTCTCAGCTCCACTTCTTGGCTGAAGCCAGTTCATCCGGCAGATACCGTCCTCTAGGGGCCGAGAGCGGACCTTTAAAGGACGGTATCCAATACAAACCACTAATAGTAATACAATAACCTTATGGATGATTTTTTAACCGACTTCAAAAAAAGGAGGAGGTTAACAATTCGGTTGTTTTTTTTATGATTGTTATCTCAGATAAACAAATTTTAGTCATTCTTTTTTATTTGAACGAAAATACGTTCAGTATTATAAAATATGTAAACTAAGTTAAAAAAAAATCTTGAATATACGATTAAATTACAAACTTAGTTCAGAAATTATTTTGTACAACTTTTCAAAAACTGTTCAACCCATCAAGTTCAAAATAATTTTCCTAGAAAGTCGTTCTACTTTGAGATTTTTTTCATATTTTCTATACTTATGGTTCAAACGATAAACATATTTTTTATACTTTTGGAGCGATTATTTCTGAAAATATTAATATTATCAAAAAATTAAATTCAGTAAACCCCAATTCATTTTTAAATACCTATCCAACAATTTATCTCACGTCAGGGTTGAAATGAAAAAAAAAAAATCACTCCCCAATTTACGTGTAGGGGATACCCTAATAAAACATTTTTTTTCCACTTTTTATTTTACTGCTTTGTTGGCGTGATTGATATACATATTGGTACCAAATTTCAGCTTTCTAGTGCTAACGGTCACTGTAATTATCCGCGGCTGGACGGACAGACAGACAGACCGACTTGGCGAAACTATAAGGGTTACTAGTTGACTACGGAACCCTAAAAAATATCTATGGGACTACATACCTTAGTTGTAATCTGACCTTTAACATTATTATTTTTACTGTCTCTAACAAATACATTTTGATTGATCGAGTATTCTTCTCCCTTTCTTTTATATTTTCTATCATGATACAATTTATACTTATTTCATATTTAATTTGATTTTATGGACTTCTAGTTTTTACATCGTATTCGATCTGGTTTCGCTGATTGACGCAAGCGCATTGAAGAGAAAACCACGTGCAGCGGTGCCGGTGAGCACGTGTAAATAAAGCTTATTTATTACGAACTGCTACACCATTTGCCAAACTTCAATTTTAGAATGAATAAAGAAGCCAGATTACAGATTAGATATTAGACAGAAGATTTAATGTGAATAAGATGTAGTTGTTACCACCGCTAAAAAGAAAGTCTTACGTTTTATAACACAGGTATTTTTTTTTAAATTACCGTTCTTACCTAAAATTTGATTGAAATGTATAACTTCAATATTAGAAGCATATCATTTTGCAAATTAAATAAACCTCTTCGACAGTCATGAACTCTTCGTATTATATCCGTTTGTTACTCTATCTGTAGACTCCTGACAGCGAACATGCGCAGAAATCATCTTTTTAAAAGGTTAACGGGTTATTAACTGATAATGGCCTTGGCCTCAATTTTTGAACACGAGATTAGGGCGCAAACAGCGTGCATTAAGGTTCCCCTACACTTATTTGAGATAATATTGCTGGATTTTTGAAATAACGTTTTATAAAAGGAATTATATAAAAAAAGTAGGTAAGATGTAATTCATGTTTGCTCCGTATGTTTTATTGAAATATTTGTAATAAAAGAACTTCCTTAACGGAGCCTTAAAAGCATTAATCAGCACTTTTCATGAGTCATACCTAGAGTAACTCGTATTTCACGCGCTCCTCAAAAGGGAAGTCAGCAAACCATAGGGGCCCAGCAGGACCGATGCTTGCTCGATCTTCTGGTATTTTCTGAAAATGAAACTCGTGGTCTTAGAACGCAATGAGCAACTGAAGGACACAGTTGTGGTTTTAGTCAATAAAAATCTGTCACGCTCTCCCACTCCACCCAGAATGGAACAAGTCATTAAATGTCTTCCCACCTTAAAAAATAAAATTAACCTAGACTAGACTAACTCGGCTGTCGTGAAAGATCTTTAACTCGTTCTTGAGAATCTTGAGCTTGTCCGTACATACCTACTGCTGCTAGGCGTATAAATTAAAAGGCCGACTTACTGTCTCGGATATGGACCAAAGTTCTTTAAAACATTTTGGCAGCTGATAAAGGCTAATTATTTTTGAGGCGAATAACAACTTATTAAGCGACTAACTACTTGTTACAAAAAAAATAACTTGGTAGCGATTAAATATTTTTAACACAATTATATTATATGAGCTGCAAAAAGCAAGGATCTATAAAAACTAAATAATGGCTGCTACTTTAAAATAGCAAATATATTAAACAGGGCCAATAAAATAATAGTCGAGGTATTAAAAATAATGACTCTGGCGGCTAAAGTTGTTTTCACCATTGTCTAATTATCTAGTCGCAAGCAGATTCATCATTTTGAACAGGGTGAAATAGGTTAGGTTAGGTTAGAACTGTGGCCAACCGCGCGTGAGCTGAGCGAGCGAAGCGAGCGGTGCCGCTCAGCGGCCAGCGAACGCTACGTCCAAGTCGCTCGCAGTGAAACTCAAAATAAAGCTGCTACTTTATACTTAAAATGCTACTTCACTGTAGCTACCGACCTATTATTTTTGCTACCCATTTTAAATATTTTTAAAACCCTAAATCAAATTTGTTTGTCGCCGCGTTAAATACATGCCGCTGATAAATTGCAGTTTGAAAATGCAATATGTATTGAGCTAGACAATTGGGTATTATTTCATATTTATTTTGGCACAATATTTTACGCTAAACAATGAATAATATTAAAAATAAATTATTTTTCTGAAAACCGCAACTAAAATGATTGACAAATATTGATATAACGACGAATAGGAGCGTGATGGGAATATATCGCTATCTCTTTTCTACGTATGTTATTTAATGATAATGGCATCATATATCAGTTTGAGTTTTTTTTTGATTCTTAACTATTTACTCCTCCATCAGAATGGAAAAGTTTCTAATTTACTTTACTTTAAAAGATTCATAAAATTCTTTCTTAAGATGGTATTCGGTAAAGTTAGTTTTTGATACAAATAACTAAAAACAATATTTCAAGTACTCAATAGAGCTACTGAGCAGTATCGACTGTTTAAGGCTAGCTAGGGAAGGTTTAATGTTTGTAGTTCTTCACAATTTCATTCTCGATTTAAGTTTATAGCTTACAAACCATATGAATGTTTTCAGTTATCTGCGCATCTTGAAGCCCTGAAGAATTGCAGTCGGTGTCTCGATGATCACCTCGTATCTGGAATCTTCGTCACAGTTTATATAAGACGTAGGTGCTCTTATTTTCCTAATATTCTTTTATATTTTTATGCACCTGCCACATTTTCTCCTTACCACCCTAGGTTGACTGGTAGAGAATGCCTAAGGCATTAAGTCCACCTTTGTACTATTGTGTTGCATGAAGTTTTAATAAATAAATAAATAACTAGGTAATATTATTTTTTTACTGAACTTCTTATTTCCTTAGCCATCATGGTTCCACTGCTGCGCAGAGCCTTCCCCTTGCTGAGTTATATAGGGTGTACAGCTCCAACCATTTTTCTTCTTTTGCACGACTTACATTTTAAAACAATCAATCTAAGGCTCTAGGGCCGCGGTAACTGTTTTGAACAATTTCGCAGTTCTGATTATCAGAGGTCGGAATTAATTAGAGACATCACATACTTGCAACGAAATGTTGATATTTATAAAATATCCAAAATAAATCTTCCCGAGATTTCTAATGAAAAATCCCGCGTAGCCAACAATATTATAATAAAAACCTCAGAGATAGATAAGACAAATAAAACAAAGATAATTAACATTCAATTTTTAATAGTATTTTTCTTTGAAATGAAAACTAAATCAACTGAGGTGAGATTAACAAATTTATACACTTTCTTCTCCTCGTCATTAATGCAGGAAGAATTTTTTTCAGTTTTAGTTCTAAAAGTGTCAAAAAAAAACTGTTCTATAAAATTAATCTTGGAATTTGAGACATATACACTTTTTTCTTTCGTTGTACGAAATCGGTATAAGTACTTAAATAAAATGAATACACTATAGATCTTTTAGTCTAGTAGTTAATGTTCTAAAACTTTTTGTTCAGATTTTTTTTTTCTTTATTTATTTTTATAGAAAATGAATAGGAAAAGTTGTCACTTCATTAATTATAATGAAACTCGGATGCGGATTTTTAAGTGACCTCTCACTTTTGTTTGGGAGACCAATTATTATTATTGTCTCGCGCTCCGCCCCAAAGCGAGACACGTCATTGTATGATTTCCCACCTAAAAAAGCCGCGCAGGCGCAGTGTTGTTCAGACCACGTGCTTTGGATACAATATGGACGCGCTGAGTTTGTAAACAACACGTTGATTGCGCGCGGAGCCTCAGTAAGCTGTAGCACTCCAAGGCAGCCACACGTTCGTTCATCATTACTATACCGCCGGCATTTCTGCTCTTGGTACTAGGATAGCAAAAACTGTTAGGAGGTTAGGTAAACACGGTGAAACAACGATATAGTATGGTCGGATGTTACTTTACTTCAGTAGCGTTCATTTCTGTTTTGACTGTGGTTGAATGCGGAGTTGCGAATTAATATTTTCGTATGTATGTAAGTGGGTCAAGATGTTGATGCAAAATTGGGCTGTATAGAAATTAATATTTATAAAAGAGAAATTGCGCTAGGGTTGCCAACCATAATCTTAAATAGGGTATTGTACTCTATAACATGTAGGCATACTACCTATCTACCTAACAAATAGGCGTAAAAAAATATATTTTAGCGTCCTCTATTAGTAAACCAATTACGCCTATATCATATAGGCGTAATTGGCACTAGTAGGTATAGTAAAAATTGTGTAAAAAAAATATATTTTAGCGTCCCCTATTAGTGTTATAGATTAGGTTAGCATACCTATTATCGTAACCAAAAAAACGACGAGTATTTTTGGTCATGAATGTGTAGTGGCGGGAAGAGAGAACCAGGGTTTCATTGAAATTGATTAAAAATGAACTTCAGACCTATGTAAAATTTAAGTTAGAATGTTTGGAGTCGTACAATTCTTTTAAAAACAATGAATAATTGTTATATGTTGGTTATGGAACTCTAAAAAACAAACGGACAAGGGACTGAGCTCGCACAACTATTTAAATAGGATTCTGGGGCACAAAATTGAGACAGCTCGACGTTTTCAGGACCATCAGTTTTTTCATGAAGGATTTTACAGATGGCTAGAGTATTAAGTCATTAATTCTTCTGTTAATTATAAATCCTTACGAACGAGTATATTATAAAACAAAGTCTACCACGTCTGTCTGTCTAGATGAACTTATTAGCAGAATGAAGGTAACTTTGTATATGGATAAGCATATATTTATAATTTTGAATACAATGTGAATCTTATAATGAAAATAGTTTTTAAGACTTCTTACTTATATGATATGGGCATTATTTTAGTCTGAAATAAATGTATTTTATAAAACTTCGAGTTATGCCTGATCGAAAGTCGATGACCGTAACATCATCTGCATACCCAACCACCATTACGCTGACCGGACGTGGCAACCAAATTCACTATGAATAAATGGTGTTTAATTTGTAAATTGGTTAGAAACAACACTTTCATTCGTAATTTTGAGAAGAAACACCCAAAATAATCTCAGAGGTAGAATCCTCTTTTAAAGTCCATACAGAAAACATTTGATGGTCAAATCATATGAGAACCCTGCACAATAAAGTCGTGAGACGATCTTTTGAGGAAAGAAATACACAGACTGGAGTGGACCTGTCCAGTCAGTGCAAGCATTTGTAAGTATTCGTGTAACCTAACTACTAAGGATTAAACACCTCAACGAACAGAATAATACCAAAGTAAGTTTATTTGAGTAGGTCGCATAAAGTACTTAAACCTCCAGACAAACGTTAAAAATACTGAAAAGATAATCCACATAATCCCAACATTCGCAATAATAATAGCATAGTCGGCCTTATAATGTTCCCACTGTTGGGACTCAGGCCTCCTCTCTAGGAGAGGGTATGCATTCAAAATAATAAAATGTACAAAATAAAAAAATAAAAATTCTCATGACAAAGTTCATTTACTGAAAGAAAAATCTATAAATATAAAAAAATAAATAAAAATAGTTCATGACTTTGTAAAGCCGAAATATAGGAAAAGTTTTTGGAAAATTCGTTCGTAAAGAGGCAATCGGACAAAAAATTTACTTTAGCTTTCGATTGGATGATTTTATGAGCTTTACGCATTTTTTGTAAATAAATATATTATTTATATAGCTATATTAAGTTACAATAAAAAAACCAGAAAAAACGACAAATACTGAGAAATTATTTACTAGGTGCTGCTACATTTATTTCAATCAATCCATGTAACTATTTTCTGAAACAAGGATGGAGATATCTATCGAGCTCTTTCAGCTTTAAAATGACTTTTTAAGCTTGTACTTTCCTGGTAGCGTAATAAAACGGTAATAATATGAAATCCTTAATAATAACTTAATCGGTAACCATAATGGATAGTTCGTCGTTTCAGTGCTAATTATTACTATTAATATCCCAATTTAGAAAATACTGCATTATGTTAGAGATAGTTTCAGGGTCTTGGCGTCTAGTCGGCGCCAAAACTTCTGAAACTCTGGTTCCATAAGTAGTGTTTGCGAAGTGGATAGCACTATATCACTAGCGCTAGATGGCTTTGAGTAATAAATAGGAGGAGGGCTCGTACTATTATTGAAATTTATGAAACCCAGGGCCTTTTTTTGTGTTCGGCCTATCGCTGGTCAACCTTTGATGTTGTCGAGTACTTTACCGGACTAGCCTGTAGGGGCCTTAATAAAAATTAAATTACACACAGTGCCATTTTAAGCCTTTATTATTACTGTCTCACTGCTAAGCAAAGGCCTAATAGAAACAATCAACACGCTCGATAGGATTTCCTATCTGGGAAAGCAAGGGTCTTTACAAAACGAAGAACAAGAATACATATAAAACAGTTTAAAATTAAACACTTTTTTCTTTGCCAACTGTGCAAGTACGAAACGGGCTCGCGCACTGAAGGTTCTATACACAATTGCTTATGAAAACAGTTCGATTCCCGAATTGAGTTACAAAGATTTTTCCGAATCGCAAAAAAAGTTTATTTTTTGTGACATAACTACAAATTTACAGTTTTCAAGTTTTTTCCTATACTCGTACCTGTGCTAAGAGACCTTACTTCATACTAAATTTCAGGATTCTAGGCAAGTAAGTACCATATGAATTACGATTTCCTAGAGTGTGTCAAAATATATTTTATTTTCATTGTCTCAGAGGTTTGATTTTTTCACAACTTCATGAGTCCGTAGACCTGAATATATAGTTTTAATTTCAACTCGATACTTTTATACTTTCCCGATATAAAGGATAACAAAGTGATCCTATAAGGGTTCCGTTTTTTCCTTTTGAGGTACGAAACCCTGAAAACGTAATTTTTGTGCCATGTTTTGCTACGAACGGTACGGAAGGAACCCTTCGTGCGCGAGTCCGACTCGCACTTAGCCGGTTTTTATAAACTTTTTCGTCTCAAAGATAGTTCGGATTAAAAAGTTCTTCTTCTAAAGAGGCCACATATTTCTTTCAGCCTGGTATCAGTAGCAAACAGACACACAACACAATATCGCATCGAACCGTGTTATATACGTTAAAAAAAAATCCATTTTTCCCAGAAATGAAACCAACTGCGTGTGCTCTTTGGTATTGTGAGTTTCAATATTATTATTACAGTTTTAAAATGCTACTATGATATTTTATTTATCATGTAACTAATACATCAATATGCTTAACTAAAACTAACTTACGAAATAAAAATAAAAGCCTTAAAGTACTAAAAAACAAATTAAAATACGGCATCGAAAAATTGCTGTCGACTGGCAATATATCCAAAAGACTGGCGGCATTACCATGTTGAATGGCAATGCTTTTACTTGGTCCGATGTAAAAGCCAGCCCTTGGGTCCCGCGAAGTGTCAACAAGGCGTTTGAAAGCTCTTTAAATAATTTGTGAGACCCCACGATCCGAAGTTTCAACCGCAAACGGCTCTAAAATATAACTAACAACAAAGTTATTATATTTCCACCGCTTGAGGTTCTCTGCAGCCGCTGCGGCAGCACCGGTACAGCACGACGAGCTAGGAAGATGAGATGGCAAGAGTATCGACACAAGTAGTGTCCTACACTAAAGGCCTACTAGGATTGCATAACTACAAAAGGGGTGCATATCAAGCAGATAGATAAGGTTTAGCAGATATCGCCTAGTTTTTTGCAGAAATATGTTTATATATCATCGATTAATTGAATTTGGCACAACTCCGAAAACCATTCATACATTTTTTTCGATCTATACCTATAACTGTATCGTATCGCCCATCAGATGACCACCTCTTTTTGTTTCAGTCATAAGTAATTCGTGAAAATCTATAATTCGATTTTCAGAAGGACTGGAAGCTTCAATGATAAGCGGTTCCTCTGAAAATCGACTCAGTATTGATTTAAATAATCCCGTATCTATAGGGTTAATAATTTTAATTAAAACCTTATTAACATGTTTATTATCAGGAATATTAATTAAAACTTATTGATTTGCGTATATTTTATTCCTTACTTTTTTAGGAGGATTATTAGTTTGATTTATTTATGTATCAAAAATTGCCTCTAATGAAATATTTAAGTTTACAATTAATATTAAAGAAATCATTTTTTATTATAATAATTTTAATAATAGTTATTCAATTCATATTAATAAACAATGTTACGCGGATCGACTCAGTATCTAACAATTCCTTGCCATCCAATTCAAAATTGCGCCATTTTCCATAGCAACCACTTAAACATGGAACGGTTTTTTTTAATGAAATATCTCCTATGCCACTTGGTGATAATGTAGCATTCTATTATCCAATAAAATGCAACAGAATGAATTTTAAAAATCGGATAAGAAGTTTCCAAGTTTACTTCTTTCTTCAAAACAATCTAATCAAGCACGACCTTCATCTGGGATTATTTACCCTACATCACTTCCATCAAGTTACGTCATCAAAGGCGCATAAAGAGTGTAAGGAGGCATCTAACACACTCTATGCGTTTTTTATGACGCAACTTTACACGTTTTGTTCACGTTTAATATCGTTCAACCTCCTTGAATATTTATAGCCCTAGTACAATTGAATTATGCGTCTAATAAAAAAAAATGCTGAGCTCATTGTTTTCCAATCGATTTTAGTGATGTCATGACACGCCAAGGTTAACAGTAGCTTTCGTGCTTATTATGGTATCCTAGTACAAATAAAGCAGCAGCAGTAGGTATATAATTATATTATTTAATGTTGTTATTATATCAGTAACTGTAACTCTCTCCTGCATTGATTAACATCATTTTGTACAATAAAAATCTTTTGACCAATTATAATGACTTTTACCCACACATTCTCAAGTAGGTAGTGAGCTTACTTTTGAACAGTTGTAGTCTTCTTATTATATTTATAATTACATTATTATAATTCTGTTTATAATAATTCAGAGACTTAACGGCACGGTAGCTCGGCTTCCCGTAAAGAACAAATATATTTATAGCCTAGTGATGGATAGTTTTTTTTTATTTGACTCGCGTTTGACTACTGTAGTTGGAGTGTCTTTTCTATGAGTAAACAAGTTTTTGACGACAGAATATTAATTCTTAATTTAGTGCAACGTTTATAAATAAGAAGTTAGTCAGATTTTTCTGGGTATTATTTGACGCACCACGTGGTTTTCTACCCACGTGAGGGAGTTCCACCACGTATTGCGCTTGCGTGAGAAATGTGTCCTATGAACAGGAAAAATACTATAACAACTACCAGGACTCCATAAAGCATTGGAGTTCTAAATGCGTATTTAATATATTTAATTTTGGAGCTAAAATTATATCAAAAAGGTGTAAATTACACAACACTCGTCTTTACGTAGATAACTTTCAAATCTAAAGTCCTACGCATTTTGCAAGACGCTTAGTTTGTTTTCGATGCGTCAAAATTATCAGTGTTAAAAATAAAACTGGGTCAAATGAATTTTCACGGCGTTTTCTTACAAATTGTAACGCTTTCTTAGAAAATACTACGCCAGAAAAAATAATACATTCAGAACTACAGGTCCATAATTCAGTTGATTTAAAATATATATTCTATGTCATTTCATGTCATGTGTAGTAACAGTAGTTGTAATAAATTTAAAAAATAACTTTAAATAAATATTGAAAAGAAAAAATAAGTTCAATCCTGTAGCGTAGAAACCAATTTAATTGCGTTAATTATAATACATAATAATAATGAAAAAAAAGCCTTTTATTTCCTAATAAAACGTAACAATACATTAAAATAGTGACAATTTACCATAAAATTAATTCACAAGGATGTTCACATTTTCATTTTTACTTTAGATTATACTCGTGTACGTGTGTTTTTTTTAAATAATTGATATTAAATAATTGTTAATTAATAACAATCGCTGATAACTAACATTTAACAGCTGATAATTAATAATAATAACAAATAATGATTTATACTAATAGATAATTAATAAACATTAATAATAGGTAATTCATATTTGTTATCCAATAATGTTCCGTATGGTGTTCGGACGTAAAGAATAACACCATCCCATCTCTTCCCGTGGGTGTCGTAAGAGGCGACTAAGGGACGTACCAGACAATGGGCAGCAGCATCCTCTGTGCATTACAAAAACCAAACTGCGATCGCCAACCCGTCTGCCAAGCGTGGCGATTATGGCAAACCCCCCCAATATGAAAATCCAAATTAAAAAATGGTCCCAAGTGCCCGGCAGCCCGTCTACCCTTGACTCCGGTAGCGGTCAAGGCCACGACGAGGCAAGGGGTGCGAAGAATTGCGGGAGGCCTAAGTCCAGCAGTGGACATCTTTCGGCTGAAATGATGATGATGATGATCCAATAATTCATAATAATAATAATCTATATATATATATATATATATATAATCTATATATATATATATATAATCTATATATATATATATATAATCTATATATATATATATATAAAAGGGAAAATTGATTGACTGACACATCAACGCACAGCCAAAACTACTGGGATTTGGAACCTGAAATTATGAACAAGGTTTCCTTTTATGACGTAAGCGAGCACTAAGAACGGATTTTCCAAAATTTACTCCCTAAGGGGATGAAGCGGGAGTTCTGTGGCTCATTTTATAAACTCACTCATGTTTTAATAACCTTCTTTATTTGACAGTATCATAAACTATATTTTTTCATTACAAATTTATATTTCGCATCGCCGTAGAGACCACTTGCTGGGTTTTTTTCTGGTCGCAGTAAATTAGAGGGACTTCTTTTTTTGGTCCTAAGTCTCTATTACTATCTTTTCTTGCTTTCTCTAACCCTTTGAGAAAATGCAGGTGTAATGTTACGTTACTCGTACGTATTTTGCTTCGTTTTACATATTCTTTTCTAGCTCTATGTAACCCTTGATGTCTCTTTTTCGGCTATTTGATAGTATTTGTAACAGTTGAGGAGTAAAAAGTACTATTAGGTATTTGCTGAGATTTCGCGAATGTTAAAATCTATATATATTTTTATATCCGTCATACCGATAAACCAGGCTAGCATAGATTTCAGAGAATACTCGGATGATAAACGAAGATAAAATCATATTTTTCATCACTGTCCCACTTGCAGATGTCCTGTACCTATAAATACCGGTACTAGTCAGTTTGCGGCAATGTAAAGCTGGGAACCAACCTGGCTTTATGGTTGGTCCCCAGGTTTACACTTAGAAACTTTGAAAACCTCTTTGGCAGCCATGTAGTCTTCGTATTATATTCGTCTGTTACTCTGTCTGTGGACTCCTGACAGCAAAAATGCGCAGTAATCATCTTTATTAAAGGGTTATTGACTGATAATGGCATTAGCCTCAATTGTGTGACACGAGACTAAGGCGCACGCAGCGCGCATTAAGGTCCTCCTGCACATATTTGAGATAATATCGCTCGATTTGCGAAACAACGTTTTATAAAACAAATTATATAAAAAAGTAAGTGAGATGTTATTCGTATTTGCACCGTATGTTTTATTGAAGTATTTCGTCAACGCAAACTTAGCAATAGACCTAGATAACCTCCTTAACTGAGCCTTAAAAGGTATTAATCAGCACTTTTCAAGAGTCATAATTATCTAGAATAATTAGTGTTTCACGCGCTCCTCGAAACGGATGTCAGAAAACCATAAGGGCCCAGCAGGACCGATGCTTGCTAGGGCTGCGGGTATTTTCTGAATAGGAAACCCGTGGTCTTAGAACAAAATGGGCAACTGAAGGGCGCAGTTGTGGTTTTAGTCAGTAAAAGTCTGTCACGCTCTCTCACTCCACCCAGAATGGGACAAGTCATTAAATGACTTCACACCTTAAAAACTTAATAAACTAGACTAACTCGGCTGTCGTGAAAGTTCCCTAACTCGTCCTTGAGAACTTTGAGCTCATCTGTGCATAGGTACTGCTGCTAACCTTTCAAATTGAAAGGCCGTCTTACTGTCAAATAATACCAAAGGGCCAATGCTTTTCAAAATATTTTATCAGCTCATAAATTGCAGTTTGAAAATGCAAAGTATTCTAAGGTAGACAATTGTGTATTTTTTTCAGCACAATATTTTATATTATACAATAAATGCGAAAAATAAATTATTTTTATGAAGACTGCAACTAAAATAATTGACAACAAATATTGATATGAGGAAGAGTGGGAGCGCGATGGGAACATCTCGCTATCTCTTTTCTACGTGCGTAACCTGATGGTAATGACATCACATTTCAGTTTGTGTATCTTTTTTTTATTTCTTGACAGTTTTTCCTTCCACCATATTGAAAAGATTTCTAATTTACTTCATTTTAAAAGCACCTAAAAATTCTTTCTGAATGTGATTTTGGATAAAGTTACTTTTTTATGCAAATAATTAAAAACAAAATGTCAAGTAATCAATTATTGAGCAACTGAGAAGTATCGACTGTTTTAAGGTTAGCTCAGGATAGTAGAATATTTTTAGTTCTTCACAATTTCTTAGCTTACAAACTCTAACTTAATGTTTACAGTTGTCTGCGCATCTTGAAGCCCTGATGGACCTCAGTTGGTGCCCCGATGATCATCTTGTATCTGGAATCTTCATCAAAATTTATGTAAGACATAGGTAATAATTTTATTTTTTACAAAACTTTTTATTTCACAGGTAAAGAATACCTGTGTTAAGGGTCACCAGGCTCCCGAGAGTTACTGGTATATAAATTAGATTAAATAATAACTTTGTGAATGATTAAGTTTAAATACTAGGTACAGAATGTTATAAAATATACGAGTATATGTCATGGTAAGGCCCCTGGGCCACGGTAACTATTTTGAATATTTCCGCAGCCCTGGTAGGTATAAAATCATGTAAATCGCATAATATTGTTTTTCTTCAGAATTTTAGAAAAACACCTAAAACTATAAATTTGAAGTTACCTCACAATGGGCACGCCACAATTATGGCGGTAAGTCCCCTCTTTGAGGCGTGGTTGGAAAGATCTCACGGCGTCCTCACCTTCCACATGACGCAGGTTCTTACCGGACACGGTAAGTTCGGGAAGTTCCTGCACCGGATTTGTGCGGAAACGACGCCCGGGTGTCGCCACTGTGTGGACCGCCCGGAGGACACGATGGAGCATACGGTGGAGGTGTGCCCCGCCTGGGCAGAGCAACGCCGTGTCCTCGTGGGGGCAATCGGCGGCGGCGATCTCTCACGCCGGGCCTTGGTTAAGGCCATGGTCCAGAGCGAGGAGGAGTGGCAGGCGGTCGCCTCCTTCTGCGAAGCAGTAATGCTAGCAAAGGAGGCGGCCGATCGCCTGAGGCAACGGTCCTTACGCTCCAACCGCCGCCGGGATTCCGATCCCGATTTCTGGCCACCGTAGGCGCGGGCTTGCGGACGGCGAACAATGGGTGGCTCGCCGTTCGACCGTCCGGTAACCGCCCGGACCGAGCCCAAGTCGTCGACGGCGCGTACTGTTCTACGCGCGCCTCAAGGATATGTCAGCAAATCGTAGGGGCCCGACAGGGACGAAGCCTACTGGGGCCACGGGTAGTGTGAAAGCGAAACCCGGGGCCCTGGGATGAAGGCAACGAAGGAACAGGAGTGGGTTTTTAGTCAGTAAAAGTCTGACACTATCTCTCGCTCCGCCCAAGAGCGGGATTTGTCATAAGATGATTTTCCCACCCAATGAAAAAAAAAAGTAAAGTCAAAAAAAAAAATGTTTTTGCTATTAGGAATAATTTTCGTAACTCAATTCGGGAATTGAACTGTTTTCAGTAAGTTTGTACGGAACCCTCAGTGCGCGAGTCTGATCAGTGTACGAGAGTTTTTTAGGCTTTCAAAGTTTTTGATCAAACTTCCAACATCGTATGAGTCCTTAGTATTAGTTTGAAACTATAACTGTAGGTTCGTATTTTCACGCATGCGCATTGCTGACCTGTCCACGTGGATACTAATATCTTTATCATTCATCGTTTCAGACAATCTCGCTTTAATGTATGCATTGCGGCTGGTTGTCTGTTATGTTATAACCAGATATATAAAAGGAGAAACTGACTGATATATCAACACGCAGCCGAAACTTCTAGGACCAGGAGCATGAAATTTTGCACAAGTTTTCCTTTAATAACGTACAGGAGGATTTTCCAAAAATCCTGCTGTAATTTTCCCTTTTGATTATAATTTAGATGTGTTCAAGGATAAAGTGAATAGGCTCTTAATAAACTAGTGCGATTCACCATCAACGATTACATCACTGCTTATCATCAGGTGGGATCGCAGTCAAGAACTAATTTATTGTATTTAAAAAAAAACATCCTCTACGAGGATGACACGAGGGTCCAAAATTTTTATGGAAAAACATGCCTTCACGCGGATGAAGCTACTGGCAGAAGCTAGTAACCAGAGTTTGTCTCACGACATATGTTGGATTATTATCTTTGTATTCATTTTATTTTACAATAGTTATTTTGTATGGTTAAATTTTAGATTCAATCAATACATACAGTACAATTATGTAGCTCGATCAAATAACAAGATAAAGTTGCAAAGAAAGCATTTCAAAATTCGAAATACAAATGGAATATAAATCTTTCCTCATTAAAATATTAGTATAGACAAACAAAAATTTCGAAATACAAGGCTTTCTTCTTTACGAAATTATAATAATTAATCTAGCTGATCATCTACGTCAGACTTGTAAAACAGCACAATGCGATTTGGAGACAATTTGAAGATTTTCTTTTGTTTCCTCTTTCCCTTTTGAATCTTTACTGAATTTTGATAAAAATGGGATTAATTTGAAAGCATATTATCCTTTCAAGTGACAGAAGAATTTTGCGAAATGGTTCATTAATGATGAATTTCGGAGATAAAAAATAGAAAAAAGTACAAAAACTTTTCCTTTTTTTAAGTAATTGAAAATCAGCAACTACTGCCTCGTAAACTTGTTGACAATTTAACTAAGAACGTTTTCACAAATTTGTTATGGGCGGAGACTCAAACTGCACTCACCCTCTCTCCCGAGTTTTTATTGCTTACCTATATAATGTTTTTTAGTCGGTTAGGTTTATTTCCCGTCGTCCGTTCGGGACGGGTTATAAACCTAACCTGCCGGACGCGATGCATCGTCGTCGCTACGTAATATGGAGAACCGGCGCGCGCAGCACCCTCCTCTTCAGCACCCCTCTACTACTTAATATCTATCCACTAGCGATCTGATCCGGCTTCGCTTCGTGCTCTTCTTTCTTTTTTTGGTGGATTACAAAAAAATTACACACCTTGTTCTCATACAAACACAAAAAATGGCTAAATTGGTCGAACAAATTTGTAATGATGGTCAGTTATACATTTGGCAAATGACTTTTATTCATTTTTCATCTGTCTTTACGTCATAATTATGTATAAAAGGAGAAACTGACTGACTGACATATCAATGCACAATTGAAACTACTGGGTCTAGGAACATGAAATTTTGCACAAGACTTCCTTTTATGATATAGGCAGGCACAGCTATGAAGGCGTGCTTGAAAATTAAACTTTTAATTAATATTTGTATTTATATCCAAAATTTAATCTTTGGGCCCATAATTTGAAAGAAGTATAAATAGTAATTAAGTAAAATAAATTGTTTTTCAAAACTATTTATGTTGAAGGTTGTATAGGAAATTTTTATTCCTTTGGGTATAGAGGCTTCTTTTTCATTCGTCTATCATCAACATCGAGCATGGTTACAAAGCTTGTTACTTCATCTAACGCAATCCATCGCGATGTTTAACGACGAGGCAACGCAAAAAAAGAGATAATTCCTGAAAACTTTGTTAGCATTCGGTAATCCCATGATTTACTCGAATATTTCACAAAATTAGTTCCAAGAAATACGTGTTTTTTTTTAACACCCCGAAAAGAAAGTAAAAAAAATGTGTTATTAAATTTGCAAGGCTTCTTTTGTTATATTTTTTTATTTTTGTCTATATTATGAAGTGTCATAGTTCATGCAAAATAGCAGATTGTCAGAGGTCTTTACATATTATATAAATTAAATTTAAAAATTGATTTCAATAGAAGCCTAGATAATATCCAAAAGATACTGTGTTTCCAAAATATCTCATGAAAAATTTGAATAACATCATAATCGATGAAGAGCGGTTGTATAAAACCAGTGAAAATGTATATCAAATGGCATGCGCTTAATAATTATTGTTTTATTTTTATTATGGAAAACAAACAGTTGTACAGTTTATGTTACAACTAGAGATATGATACAGAGTAGGTCAATGTATAAGCCATAGAGTTATAAGTTACCAAGTTTCCACAGATTCCCAAATAAAATGAGAAACAGTGAGGACACAATATAAAATTAGATTAAAAATGGCAAAAAGACAGATAATATACGTAATCACTGCTTTAACTAATTAGATACTACTTAAACGAATAGAAAACAACTTTATGTATTCTTAGGTAATCTGAACAAACACTGTCATCCCAATATTAAACTATTTAACTAAGAAATTACTACTTATTCCAATTCTAATTAGGTACCTACTTATAAATTAATTACATGGCCGCACATCAAAACCGTAACCCAATATTTTTATTATAAACATCTTGTAATAATTTTACTTACGTAGCGCTTACTAATCGTCCGTTTGTGCAGCATTTTATAAAAAGCGTCTAAGTGGGGTCCTCTGCGAGTTGTATACGACCATTTTTACTACTTCCAAGGGTCCGGGACCCTAAAGTCACAAGAAATCCGAAAAATGCAAGACTACCCGCAGAATATTAAACCCTTGAGCGCCGATTGTACATACGTCTGTACAACTTGAATGACGTTGAAAAATCCTAAATTGTTGTTTTGTACACACGTTTGTACGGTTTTTTTTAGCCGAAAATTTTGGTTTCTATTTATACTTAATTACTTTGTTTTTCCTAGAAAAAACCAAAAAAAGTTTTTATTGTTTATTTATTTATTTTTGGTGATTTACGTAAAAACGCGCCATTACGTAATAATAATACCCCCCCCCCCCGCGCATGAAGGGTTAAATATGAATATTAAAAATCTATTATTGATGCAGAAAAAGGTATTATTAATAATACCTTTTTATTGGTAGAAGTTTATAGGTATTATTAATAATACCTTTTTCTGCTTCAATAATAGATTTTTAATATTTTCAGTGCCTATCAAAATATTATTCTATTGCTAATTCTTGGGGAAAGTTTCAGCGTCTCGGCGACCAGTCAGCGCCGCGGTCGCTGAAACTCAGGCTCCATTCGCCGTGTTCGCTCTCAGTTAGTGCAGAGGGGTCGTTTGTGTGACTGAGACGGGACGATGAGAGCAGTGTATGCGTTTATCAAACTAATACTTATGTATTAAAAATAGCACAAAAAATCTCTAAATAGTAAAAAATATATACGTTGTAACTTGTAATATATTGATAGAATCGTAGACAAGTTTAATTGTATTTACTTTGCGGTCTCCTGACGATAGACTCACAGATCACACGCTTTATAAAAACCCTCTGTTTAGTCGGGTGTTGGAAAAATATAAACATAACTATGCGCTTTGTTTCTCTCTGAGATACGGCGTCCTTTTCTGTTGAAAAGAGTAAGTAAAGTTTACATTGACTCAACGAACAATACGTAAGTATATTTGAGTAGGTCGCATAAAGTACTTAAACCTCCTGACAAACGTTAAAAATACTGAAAAGATAATCCACATAATCCCGACATTCGCAATAATAATAGCATAGTCGGCCTTATAATGTTCCCACTGTTTAGACTCAGGCCTCCTCCCTAGGAGAGGGTATACATTCAAAATAATAAAATGACAAAATAAAAATTCTCCTGACAAAGTTCATTTACTGAAAGACAAATCTATATATATATAAAATGCTTTGTCCTGAATGACTGACAGATCAACGCACAGCCTAAACCGCTGATCGTAAAGACCTGAAACTTGGAGGGTATATTCTTTGTATGACGTAGGCATCTGATAAGAAAGGTTTTTTTTGAAATTTTATCCCTAAGGGGGTAAAAAGGGGGGCAAAGTTTGTATGGGACAACGTGATTCTATGGTTCAATCTACTTCAAACGTTGCATGAAAAAAAAAAATCACACAGAGAACATCTACCCTCTCACACCGTGGGCATACCGCTCGCTCAACTGTCAAGTTGAAACCGGTACGCGAGTATTATACATTAAAGATACTTACCCTATAAATAGGACATAGGTAATGTTAAAATTTTATATTGAGGCCATTATTTATTAAAGTTGTTTGAATTTATCTCGGAAAATAAATGTTGTTTTGTCTAATGCTATCCTGATTAGAGTAGAGATCACAGCTGGAAAATTTAATAAACTTATTATTTTTCTGCTCATTTTTACAGTCCGTTTCGTTATAACGTGTCAGTTATGTCTGCTTTTTTTGTTATAGTTTTCACTCTACAGTAAAATGAAATTATCACAAATATAAAATTTGTTTTACTGAAGTCAGCTTTAGTAGCGTCAGCGCTACTGTGCTGTATTTTCAAAATAGGGGCGGAACTTTGGTCGGTTCCGCCCATCAAAATTGGTATCTGGAGTACTAGGAGATTATAAATGTACAGGAGTACAGTGATTACAAACATCCCACACCTGATGGTAAGCAGAGATGCAATCGTTGATGTTGAAGCACACTAGGTTATTAAGGGACTATTCAATTCACTCAAGCCTTGAGAACTCTTTAATAAAAAATAAATCAAGTTTTAATCGGACGGGAAGACCGCAGCAGGCAAATTGTTCCAGTCCTTCTATGTACACGGTATAAACAACGAGGCTAGCTTTTTATTTTTATTCGTAATGTTTCCCAAGCATTCGGTAGAATGTTTTACTTTATTGTACTTAGCCTCTCACCTGTCGAATATTGCTGTGAGTATGACGTAATGGTTCGCAGCAAGTTCACAAATATATATTGATTCCACTCACTCTTAGATAAAATGTAATCTATCTATCACCCTCCTCCAAAGGGTGCCTGAACAGTGGGAGGCAACATTGATGAAATATAACCGGTATTTTCGTCATGTTAAGTACAAGCACATTAGCTTAGCGGTTCGAGCATCGTGCTAATAACGCGAGGGTCGGGGGTTCGATTCCCTCATGTGCTATATTTTTTTCTTTTTTCATCCTTTTTGAAATATTGTGATTTTCATCTCACTATTTAATTCTATAAAACCATTGTTCTTGGGTCATCTATATCAAATAATGTGCTACTTTTTTTTGTCTTTTTTTAAATAATCACAACACTTTATTAACAATACTGGTGCTTTATGTTCCGGTGCTTGTAAAAAATACTCAGTACTTTACACTTCATTTATCTACACATCCCATGAGCTGCTACGGCGTAGCACTTATCACTACTGCTACGACGACGGTCTCGTAGCATTCTTTGAAAGAAGGAATAAAACCAGCTATACTCTATTCGCGACAGCATTAGACAAAATTTAAAAAAGGTAACAACCAAAAGTGTACCCTAATACAGGGTACACTTTGTAATAAAAGTACAATAAATGTATATTGTGCTTTGTTACAGTTAAGATTGATGCTGAATTTATTATTATCAACTTATATACCACCATACTAAAATAAATTCATTTGATCTATCTTTTATCTGAAATTTTAAGGCTTTTAGTTAATAATTTATGTAGTTCTTACTTATACTATTAGTGTCCATGTTCAAAACCTAAAAGAAGCAGGGGTTGTCAGTACCTGAAACGTTTTTCATTATACTATATAATATTAGTTATTTCTATTTAAACAATTATCTTGTTGCCTTGTATTGTGTACAATTCATATGTTTTGTAAGAAGGAAACTTGTTCATAAGCCATTTTTAACCGACTTCTAAAAAAGGAGGAGGTTCTCAATTCGGATATTTGTATTTTTATTTTATGTTTGTTCGCGCATAACTTCGTTGCTTGCCGACCGATTTGAAAAATTATTTGTTTGTTGGAAAGGGTATACTTCTCAAATGGTTCTGTAGTTACCAAATTGGGATCTGATGATGGAATCTTGGAGAAATCGAGGAAACTCCTCAAATATTATAGGCAACCATATAGTGATTTTGGTATTTTCATCGAGAACGTAAGTATTTACAGTCAAAAAGTAACATTTGATGAAGTGGAACTGATGAAAAAGACCATAATTAGTCAACGGAACTTCTTACTCGCATAGATATCACAATGAAGATAGTTAAGCGACTATAACAATACAAATAAATGAATGGTTCTGAATAGTTACGTTGAAAATGGTATCATCGAAGTGATCTGATGATGATGATGGAGCCGGAAGGTCGGCACTGGAACTCCGTAATTAATCAATGTTACCTAGCCGTGTTTGGGCTTATTAGAATTGTCATGAGATGCACTTTAGTTATAAGGTACTATCAAACTGATCTGTTGATGGGGCCGGAAGGTGGAAGGTAGACACAGGAACTTCATAATAACACAATGTAACCTAGCAGTGTTTGGGTTAATTGAAATTATCATGAGAAATAGGCACTCTGTTTATAAGTGTATCGCAACTAAAAAGTGTGAAATAACTTTTTACAAAAAAAGAAAAGGATCAAAATAAGTTTAATTTCGGAAGTCGGTGTTTCTCGGTATTATTTGTATCTTATTTAACACCGACTTCTTTTTTTTGTAAATAGTTTTTTTTTTAATTGTTTGAGATAAAGTTATGTTTATTTAAAAAAAAAAAAACATTTCTTTTACCTATCTAAGTGTTTAGTGCTGTCAGAACTAATTCAGAACCCACACCAAAGCGAGACAGTTGTAATTCTGCTAACTTATTACAGACGACAGTACTTACCTTACAATAATCATATTTATCTAAGTAGGTAATAAACTTTTAAGTTGAAACAATTATTTCTTAATATTGTTTGATTTTATCTCAAAAAACTAAATGTTGTGCACACCTGTTTCTAAAAACCTCTTTTGTCTAATGCAGAAGTGAATGCAGTATAGTGCGTGTCAACCTGCATGCGGTGTAGGGTTTCGTAGTAGCCTATTACAACATACGGACTTAAAAGTGAGCCTTATATCAATTACTATCCCCACAGCCTTTTCTTGATCTTAACTTACACAAGTTGCTTATTTATGGTTCTTTCTATACTTAATATGATAAAGAGAAGATTTGTATTTTTGAAGTTTTGTTTATCTATATACCTGTATACAAATAAATATCTGTTCTTTAGTCTCGAGTTTTACTCGAGAACGGATCGATTTGGCTAATTTTAATCTTGAAATATTCGTGATAGTTCAGGTGAGGTTTAAACGGTGACAAAATATAGGAAAAATCACGAATAAAGAAATCCATATTTTCTTATTTCACGTGGACTGAGCCGCTGTCAGAAGCAAGCAAAGTAATTTTAAATTAAATATATTTTTTTACTTCTTCACCACACAGAGTGCCGACCGATCCAAATGAATGAGTGTTTGAGATAATCATATCAGGGCAACAGTTTTGAGCCCAATGGTTTTGCTTATTTGTTTTTATATTAAGATAAACCAATATAGATAATTAAAATCATTTTTGGTTCGCGTTACTTTAACAAATTTTGTTTTTATCTAACATACTGTTGGCTAAAATATCTTAGGATTTTTTTCTAAACCAACTAACAATATAATATATGATCAAACGAACTTCCAAGTGAAGTTCGATCATTATTATAATAGTTGCTTCATTTTTCAGATATGATTATAACAACGTAGTTTCCCTACTTACTTACCGAGTAGGTAGGGAAACTACGTTGTTATAATAAATTATAATATATGATCAAACGAATTTCCAAGTTGCTTCATATGAAGATATGAGCTCCCTCCCTCCCTGATACTGAACGATTCCCAGATTATAAACAGAAAGTTTTGTGTCATACCATTAACTTGACTCTAAAAAAATGAGCTAAACGTCAAACGACGTGAGGCAGATATATATTATTTTAAGTATGGAAATAAGAAGTCTTAAAATTATAAAATTTTTGAAAAATGTACGAAGGTTACCGAGTAAGTAAGGAAATTACGTTGTTATAATCATATCTGAAAAATGAAGCAACGAATTATAATTAACATGAAATAGATTAGTTACGAGTTAGGGAAGTACTGGGTATATGTATTTTCTCATGCCTTTGCGCAATCAATACAAAGAATATGTTATAAAATTTTAATCTCAAAGTGGCACATGTGGGACTTGAACCCATGAATTTTGGACCAACTCTTAGTTAAAATTCTTTATTTATCTCAAAATCTGCTTTTTGTGGGCAAAAAGCGAAAGGCATGGATGGCCGCATGACTTACAGTTTCAGCAACTATTGTATTTGAGGTATGAATTTTTCTTGTATTTGTGCAATAAGGACGAAGGGAAATTGAGTTAAAAAAAAAATTGATCCAAAAATGGGCACATGTAGGACTCGAACCTACGACCTTCGCGATTCAGTCGCGACGCTCTATTCCATCCAGCTGAGCTAATGTGCCTCTACAAGTGATCCCGAAATACGCGTTCTGTATCAATCTCGTTAATGCAAGTTGAGTACATTCAGCGACAACAGCGCCCAACGCCTTTCAGATGCAGCTGCGGCCAGACACGGAACTACTAACGCACGCATAAACAACCCAATCCCTTTCAAAGATCAGGGGCACGTCATTCAAACCATGTTAGATAGATGGCCTTGATTTCAGTAACAAGTAACAGTAACTTATTTAAAATAAACCTAAAATATTCAAAAAAATAAATAAATTGTAATAAATTTTTTTACACAATATTGTTACATGTAATATAATAGTCACAAGTAAATAATCTTAAACAAATAATTATGCTAGTGCTCAACTATGTGTATAACTAATTTATCAATATTTAAAGACTTAGGGGAAAATTGACTTTAAACCTAGAATTAGGTATATATAATTAGCGACTTGCCTGAGGTTTTAAAACTGTGTTTCCTCTGTCATCACTTAACAAGACTTATTATTACGGATGCATGTCTAAAGAAATTGCAGGATAACAACTTACAAACTGAACCTTACAATAATACTAAAACTTCCAATAATTTATCTGTGTCCGTGTAGTTGAGTTTCAATAGATACTGCGATATCAATGTACAGAATATAATATTATTTATGTTTTATATATCTAATAATTGGTTGTACAAAAAGGGCCTAAAATACATAAAATATTAAGGTCTGTATCATTTATGACTCCAATATTTACCAGATATCAAACACTTGCCAAAAGTAAGTAATTCAGAATATGAAATCATAAATCATATTCACCCATTGTCCCGCAAAAGACTCTTTTCATTTGTACCAATTTCTAATATCTGTGTTGTACATACAGCATCTTGTTTAAATAAATCTAATAGTGTGTGAGATATCATCGAAATCTTTTATTACTTTGAAAGGCTTATATTGTATGTATAATTATTAGTTTTTCAAGACTACCCTCAAAATATAGTTTAGGGGTGTTAAAGTTTTTGTGATGAACATTCTCGTGGATGAAGTCTTCAATATTCTTGTACTCAGTGTTTATGGCGCGAATACTTGGACGTTTCAAAACCACATTTCTTAAGCCTCTTAGTGTTACATGAATGCCTAGTACTTCAAATATTATGCGGTCGGGAGAAATCAATACTGTTCTCCAAGCACATGGCACGCAGCCAACCTCGGCGGTTTCCCAGGCAAAGTTGCAAGTAACGGGAAATTGCTGTACTACACTAGGGTTTTTTTTTATTGGGTGGGAAACTTATCTTATGATAAATCCCGCTCTTAGGCGGAGTGTGAGGTAGTGTCAGACCTTTACTGACTAAAAATCCACTCCTGTTCTTTCGTTGCCTTCGTCCCAGGGCCCTGGGTTCTGCTTTCATACTGCCCGTGGCCCCAGTAGGCTTCGACCCTGCTGGCCCCTACGATTTGCTGACATCTCCTTGAGGCGCGCGTAAAACAGTACGCGCCTTCGATGATTTGGGCTCGGTCCGGATGGTTATCAGACGGTCGCACGGCTAACCCCCCATTGCTCGCCGTCTGCAAGCCCGCGCCTACGGTGGCCGGAAATCGGGATCGGAATCCTGGCGGCAGTTGGATCGTAAGGACCGTTGCCTCACGCGATCGGCCGCCTTCTTTGCTAACATTACTGCTTCGCAGAAGGAAGCGACTGCCTGCCACTCCTCGTCGCTCCAGACCATGGCCTGAACCAAGGCCTGGCGCGAGAGATCGCCGCTGCCGATTGCCCCCACGAGGACACGGCGTTGCTCTGCCCACGTGGGGCACACCTCCACCGTGTGCTCTACCGTGTCCTCCGGGCGGTCCACACATTGGCGACACCCGGGCGTCGTTTCACGAATCCGGTGCAAGAACTGTAACTGAACAGGACGAAATTAAAGTCACCCAGCCGTCCAGGTCCAGCAACCAGTCTCCCCTGGGCAGGACATAGTACGGCTCGGAGACCATGGCGATATTGATCAACCACTGCGCCATGCTTTGGAGCAACAGATCCTGAGCGGGGGCGCAGCGGCTGATGTTCGCCTGGAGGATACGTAATGGGGTCATTATTGACATTCCATTACAGTCTCCTCCCGAGCCTCCCGTGAGAATCGTGCCGAGGCGGGTGCGGCGGCGACAGCGGTGGCAGCCAAGGAGGTGGCTGCGGCGGTGAGTACGTCCACTAGGATGGGCCTCCGTACCTTGGCCTTGGCCTTGGCGGGGGGTCGCGGGACCTGCCCCCAGCCCGGTGGTCGGCCGTCTTGCCTGCCGCCGCACATGCGTAGCAGTGCGGGAGTTGAAGGCGTTGGCGATGTCCAAAGACACCGCCACGACGCACCTGCCCCGGGACACCGCATCCTCCATCGTGAGAGCTCACACGTGCATGATGGCGTTCACCGTGGAGCGCCTCCTACGAAAGCCGAACTGGCCGTCCGCCAGGTCCGGCCCCACCCGTTTTAGGGGCGCGACGAGGCGGTCTGCAATTACTCATTCAAACCGGACAGAAATGGCTCCATTTAGCGGAAAAAAGACACGCCTGAGTTTTACTAGATTTGTTGGGTTGTGTCATTTATCTTTAATCAAAATCAATATCAAAGAATACTTGTGCTTTTTTTATATCAAACTAGTTTCTGCCAGCGACTTCGCCTGTGTGATAGTAGGTTTCTCCATACAAAATTTTGACACCCATTTCATCCCCGTAGTGGTTTTTAGAAAATCATTTGATATTCTTTTTACACATCAACAAAGAAACTCACCCTCTGGACAAAAGAGCGGGGATGTCATTAGGATGATTTTCCCACCCAATAAAAAAAAAAAACCCTCTGGACAAAAGGTCGAAGTATATAAGGTCTAAGTATATAAATAAAATGAGTCATTAATTTCATTTTGTCAATTATTTTGTCGATAAAAAAGAAAAACGAAATATAGTAGAAAGTAGCTCGTTAAATAAACAGCTGTTTGTTAACCAGACGACGTTGTTGCGTGCAATTGAACTTCAATTATATTACGAACAGAAGCCCCACCACGAGTTCTTTACGCGATCTTTTTTACGACCTAAACTGAATTGTTCAAGGGATGAAGCTATATAGGGTGCATAACTCCATCTCTCTTTCTCACTCGCACGACTGACATTTTAACACGTCCTAGTAAAGCCCCACTTCTCGTCGCACTCAGATTCTCAGCTTGATTAATGTTATATCAATCTCTTGATGCGTCATGATCTCCTAATGCTATGTGCCGTCTTTGTCTGACCTGCTTTTATGCACGCATGCGCATTGAAGAGTGGTTTATGAAGTCCACGTGGCAATGTTATTGTTGAAATAACGAAAGAAAGGAATCATTCAATTATATAAATAACTAATGAACCGGACGTCCGGAACCTGCATTGATTTTCCCTCTAATCACAATTACTCAAAAATATCTTCTAGATCAAGTATGTTAGTTTACATGAATATATAATATAATACAAAAGTCGATGGTCAGCAAAAATAAACCTAAGGTAATAAAAATCCAAGGTATATTTTACGTACACTACATCTATCGAGTCCGATGCCTTCGATTTCCCTCTTTTTTGATAAATGCTATAGTTGATATTAGTTCATTTTTTTGTAACCAGAAACCTTAGCTTAGCTAGCTTATTTTATTTAATTCCTATGGTTCTTATCGGAGTAAGAAAGTTAGAGTAAGTCCCACATATAATTTATATTTGATTCAATTTAGAAAACTCGAAATTTTGTTTTATATTTTATTGTCTTTCAATGGTTAGGTCAAAATTACGGTAAGAGGGAATGTGTATCTTCAAAGAAGACTATTCTAAACCATTCAGTGTTTAATTACACCTAACTTTTATGTTATCTCAACCAACAAATCAGTCAAGTTTATTAAAATATTTGAAAACGACATCACAAATAGCCCCCGAAATGCGACATTCCTGAGTGTTTTGTCCTGAAAACATTACAAATATAGCCGTAATGGAATGATGTTTCAGTAAACTGTCAACAGAAATCGTTTATATATTTCATAACGAATTTAATTCGTATTTATTTTGCGCGTATTTCTGTCAAAATTTCTAAGAAATCGGCAAAAAAGCACACATACTACATTTTATCTTGAGAGACACCGAATGAGACTGCCCATTGAAAAATCAATACGCTAAAATATGGATTCGATTTACTACTTTATTACTATGAAAACAGAGGCGAGTTCAGTATAACACCAGAGCGGTTGTTTTGACTTTTAAACTGCCGAAGAGCATGATGATAAGCTCGTTGATTTTATGGACTCCTAGTATCTTGCATCGTATTCGATCTGGTTTCGCTAGTTGACGCAAGCGCATTGAGGAGAAAACCACGTGTAGCGGTCAGCACGTGGAAATGAAGTTTATTTATTACGAAGTGCTTCACCATTTACCAAACTTCAATTTTAGAATGAATAAAGAAGAATGATGGGTTTGAATGTATACATATTTAATACTAATAATTTATAGGATATTTGGAGTGGATAAAATCTTGTTTTAAAGTGAAATTCATTTGAATAAAATGCAGTTGATACCACCCTGTGAAAAAGACGGAAAAAGAAGGGCTGTGAAAAAGACGGATGAAAAAAGATTGCATGTAGCGGAGATGAGAATGTTGAGATGGATGTCTGGTGTGACGAGAATGGATAAAGTGAGAAATGAATATATTAGAGGAAGTTTGAAAGTGGCGCCAGTGACTGAAAAGTTGAAGGAGAATCGTTTATCTTGGTATGGTCATGTAAAGAGGAGAGATGAAACACATGTTACTAAAAGAGTTATGAGTATACATGTGGATGGGTGGAGAGGGAGAGGGAGGCCAAAGAAAAGATGGATGGATTGTGTGAACAGTGATATGAAAGAAATACAGTCGCTTCATACAGACGCTGCCTTTATAAACAGTGTGAATAATGTTATGTTTTTTATTTCGGTGTGTTTTGTCTTTGTAGTGTTCTGGATTTAGATATTTTGGACACACTTTTTTGTTCTGTTTGTCTCTTATATTAATTTTGTCAATGTCATGCATACCTGTTATTTGCATGGTTACTGATATGCCAATTTTAGATGTAAGTTTTATTTGAATTGTAAGTGACTGTGCTGTTGGTGTGCTTATTATAAATAAATAAATAAATAAATAAATAAAAGGAAGTTAGTGATAGTATGACGGTTGACAGGATAGAATGGAAGAAAAAAACGTATTGCGCCGACCCCAAATAAGATGGGACAAGGGCAGGAAGATGATGATGCAATTGATACCACCCTTGAAAAGAGAGTCGAAATTTTTTATGAGGGAGGTCTTTTAAAAAAAATACCGTATTAAACTTGACTGTTATTAAAAAGTTCTGAATATACATGTAGATGGTTGGAGAGGGAGAGAGAGGCCAAAGAAAAGATGGATGGATTGTGTGAGGAGTGATATTAAAGAAAAGTGAGTTAGTGATAGTGTGACGGGTGACAGGACAGAATCGAAGAAAAAAACGATATGCTTCGACCCCATATCAGAAAAAGAAGAGGAAGTTGAAAATTGATTGAAAATGTATAACTTCAATAAATCGAAGCGTGTCATTTTGTAAATTATAAACCTCTTTGGCAGCCATGTAGTCTTCGTATTATATTCGTCTGTTACTCTGTCTTTGGACTCCTGACAGCAAACATGCGCAGTAATCATCTTTATAAAAGGTTAATGGGTTATTGACTGATAATGGCATTAGCCTCAATTGTGTGACACGAGACTAAGGCGCACGCAGCGCGCATTAAGGTCCTGCTGCACATATTTGAGATAATATCGCTGGATTTGCGAAACAACGTTTTATAAAACAAATTATATAAAAAAGTAAATGAGATGTTATTCGTGTTTGCACCGTATGTTTTATTGAAATATTTGGTGAAAGCAAACTTAGCAATAGAACCTCCTTAACTGAGCCTTAAAAGGCATTAATGAGCACTTTTCAAGAGTCATAATAATTATCTAGAATAACTAGTGTTTCACGCGCTCCTCAAAACGGATTTCAGAAAACAATAGGGGACCCATGCAGGACCGATGCTTGCTAGGGCTGCGGGTATTTTCTGAAAAGGAAACCCGTGGTGTTACAACAAAATGGGCAACTGAAGGACGCAGTTGTGGTTTTAGTCAGTAAAAGTCTGTCACGCTCTCCCACTCCACCCAGAATGGGACAAGTCATTAAATGACTTCCCACCTTAAAAACTTAATAAACTAGACTAACTCGGCTGTCGTGAAAGTTCCCTAACTCGTCCTTGAGAACTTTGAGCTCATCTGTGCATAGGTACTGCTGCTAACTGTTTAAATTGAAAAGCCGTTTTACTGTCAAATAATACCAATGGGTCAATGCTTTTTAAAATATTTTATCAGCTCATAAATTGCAGTTTGAAAATGCAAAGTATTCTAAGCTAGACAATTGTGTATTTTTCCGTATTATTTCAGCACAATATATTATATTACAATATGAATGCTAAAAATAAATTATTTTTATGAAGACTGCAACTAAAATAATTGACAACAAATATTGATATGAGGAAGAGTGGGAGCGCGATGGGAACATCTCGCTATCTCTTTTCTACGTGCGTAACCTGATGGTAATGACATCACATTTCAGATTGTGTATCTTTTTTTTTGTTTCTTGACAATTTTTCCTTCCACCATATTGAAAAGGTTTCCAATTTACTTTATTTTAAAAGGATTTGAAAAATTCTTTCTTAATGTGATTTTAGATAAAGTTACTTTTTTATACAAATAATTAAAAACAAAATGTCAAATAATCAATTATTGAGATACTGAGCTGTATCGACTGTTTTAAGGTTAGCTCGGGACGGTATAATGTTTTTAGTTCTTCTCAATTTCATTCGCAATTTAAGTTTATAGCTTTCAAACTTTAACTTAATGTTTACAGTCGTCTGCGCATCTTGAAGCCCTGATGGACCTCAGTTGGTGCCCCGATGATCATCTTGTATTTGGAATCTTCAATATAAGACATAGGTAATAATTATATTTTTTACTAAACTTTTTTATTTCACAGGTAAAGAATACCTGTATTAAGGGTCACCAGGCCCCCGAGAGTTACTGGTATATAAATTAGATTAAATAATAACTTTGTGAATGATTAAGTTTAAATAATAGGTACCGAATGTTATAAAACATACGAGTATTTTTCATGGTAAGGCCCCTGGGCCACGGTAACTATTTTGAACATTTCCGCAGCCCTGGTAGGTATACAATCATATAAAGCGCATAATATTGAGTTTCTTCAGAATTTTAGGAAAAAACCTAAAACTGGAAATTTGAAGTTACGTCACAAAAAAAAAACTTTTTTTGCGATCGGAATAATCTTCGTAACTGAATTCTGGAATTGAACAATTTCATAAGTAAATTTGTACGGAACCCTCAGTGCGCGAGTCTGATTAGTGCACGAGAGTTTCTTAGGCTTTCGAAGTTTTTGATCAAACTTCTAATATCGTATGGGTTCTTAGTATTAGTTTGAAACTATAACTGTAGGTTCGTATTTTCACGCATGCGCATTGCTGACCTGTCCACGTGGATACTAATATCTTTATCATTCATCATTTCAGACAATCTCGCTTTAATGTATACATTGCGGCTGGTTGTCTGTTATGTTGTAACCAGATATATAAAATGAGAAACTGACTGATATGTCAATACGCAGCTGGAACTTCTAGGACTAGGAGCATGTTTTGCTCAAGGTTTCCTTTAATAACGTACAGGAGGATTTTCCAAAAATCCTGCTGTGATTTTCCCTTTTGATTATAATTTAGATGTATTCAAGGATAAAGTGAATAGGCTCTTAATAAACTAGTGCGATTCACCATCAACGACTACATCACTGCTTACCATCAGGTGATGATGATGCTTGACTGCGATCCCACAGTCAAGCATCATCATCATCAAAATCACGCGGATGACGCTACTGGCAGAAGCTAGAAACCAGAATTTTATCTCACGACATATTTATGTTGGATAATTATCTTCGTATTCATTTTATTTTACAATAGTTATTCTGCATGGTTAAATTTTAGATTCAATCAATACATACAGTACAATTATGTAGCTCGATCAAATAATAAGATAAAGTTGCAAAAAAAAGCATTTCAAAATTCGAAATTCAAATGAAATATAAATCTTTCTTCATTAAAATATTAGTATTAACAAACAAAAATCTCGAAATACAAATCTTTCTTCTTTACGAAATTATAATAATTATACTAGCTGAATGCGAGTAACAGGGCAGAGTGGAAGAAAAAAACGTGTTGCGCCGACCCCAAATAACACGGGATAAGGCAGGAAGATGATGATGATACTAGCTGAATGCGATTTGGCCACAATTTGAAGATTTTATTTTGTTTCCTCTTTCCCTCTTGAATCTTAACTGAATGTTGATAAAAATGGGATAAATTTGAAAGCATATTATCCTTTCAACTGACAGAAGAATTTTGCGAAATGGATCATTAATGATGAATTTCGGAGATAAAAAACAGAAAAAAAATACAACCGACTTCTTTGTAAAAAAAAACACTGAAAATAGCAAAATAACTATTTCGGAGGTCGGTTTTAAATAACGAAGAGACAAAATTATTATAGAAACACCGACTTCCAAAATTAAAGTTATTTTGCAATTTTCAGTGTCTGCTTTACATAGAAGTCGGTTTTGATTTTGTAAAAAGCTTTTTATATTTCAAATTCCGCGGTAACGAGCTATGTGCTACGCCGTAGCGTGATGCTACGGCGTAGTAATAGCGGCGGCATTTATGTCAATTTTCGATATAAATATCATACTTTACTGTTTGAATCAAACAGAAAATAATCCACAATAGTTCCACTGACAAGTGATGAGTGTTATAATTTTGTACTAATTACGTGTATGTATTCATATACCGCTTATGTATTACTTACGCTTTTTACTGACTAATACGATTTATTGGTGCAATGATCACTAAGCTCGACAACCTCGCAATCCAAGTCAAGATACCATATTCTCGGTGATTAATAACAGTCTCAGAGAAGGTACGTCTCATTATGACTACATTCTTGGGTAAGAATTACCCTCCCTGAAGCAGATTATGCTGATGAGCGTTCTGACTTTACCTTAATCGACGCTCAATTCTGCACAGTCATTTCTAACTGCGCTATATACTCTTCTCTTCAGCGAGGCTGTATTAGTGATGGCACGACAGTAGGTACCTTTACAATCCAATCAATTAAAAATGATATTTATTTTGTAAATAGGTTTTAAAAAACACTAATCCAAGGCTTTTTCAATTTAATAGTAGTTCGCGCAGGGTTTGAGTGGTTAATTTAGATGCGTCGTTTTCTAGCTGACAACTCTAAGAAAAGAATACAAAGCAAACTTAGGCAATTATGGAATAGAAAAACCAATTCATAATAATGTAACAAAAGAAAATTATGTTCATAAAATTTACTTTGATATTCAAATTAATTTAATTTTTAACGTCTGTTAATAATGAAAAAATTATTAAAAACTAGGTATATCTATATAACGGTATATAAGAATAAAATCTTGATTTCCTTGGTAACGCCATGGTTTTGGCATCCATCAATTTTTTAATCGTTCGGACAGAAAATATTGCGTCAATGATTGGAACAAATCAGAAAACTATAATTATTTAACCCTCACACGTTTCACAATTCAGAACTAAGACAGGGCAACGTCAGTCAATTCAGAATAAAACAATAAAAAATAACAAATAAAAAAAAATACTTCTATTATAGTGCGTACTGGAGCAGCTCAATAGAATCAAACTATTATTTAGACAGTCATTTTTGATTATTTTGAAACTTACTGTGGAAAAAAGGTATACTCATAATTAGTGTACACACACCATTGAACCATGTGCTGCACCATTGAAGGTAAGTTGCCAACTAAACAAATCCCCGTGAGGTCGAAACGAAAGTTCTAAGAGATAACTTCCTACGGCAATAAATCAATAACTGTAGACACGACAACGTGCACATGTTAAAACACTTCATCCTAGTTGAAATAAAGCTCAATTTACTACCTCTCATGTATCAAAACATCCACATGAGTAGCGGTTTGTAGGGAACATTATCCAATAATAGTAAAACAATATTGCGTACTCTTTCGCACATTAACACGTGTTCTCATTCTCACCTAGAACTACTGATATGAGTTACGGGGCTGCTGCCTAGATGGCGTTTTTATTTATTTGAGTACAGTACGGAGTGCCTGAATCGCGCTATTAAGATTCTCCGCGAAAGAATGATATCCGTCCATACATTTCGTCTCGTTGCCCGCTATGGGTCGATTTGGCCGAGATGGCCTAATTGACTCGTAGTGGGATATAAAACCTGTATAAATACATAAATACTGAATAATATCAGTGTATTTGTCTCTGATATATTTTATTCAGTACTAGCTGACCTGACGAACTTCATACCGCCAAGCAGTCAATGAATGTAGTATATCTTTCGATATAGTCAACTAATTGCTATGAAACAAAGCCTAAGTAATATATAAAATTGCAAACAATTTTAACGTATGAAAGTTATCTACATCAAATCTGCACATTTTACGTGACGCGCGCACAACTAAAAGCTTCTAGATTTCATACAAAAATGGTTATAAGTACTGGTGGTGTAATATCGCAATATTACAGAAAATAAAAAATACTAAGAAACCAATAAATACCAGATTTCATAGAAAAAATAACGTAACTTTAATATAAAGTTTATTTGAACTTATAATTCCAAGTCAATCCAAAGATCCACTTCGAAGCAAACCGTTTTCAAAAACGGCAATTTCATAGGTATAAACCTATTATTATTTATACATATGTATAGATAAAATATAATTTGATTTTTCAGTCCACATATGAGCTATATACACCAAAAATATTTTTTTAATTCAAACTAGTAGTTTCTGAGATATTAGTTGAAGTATTGTAATCATTTTTTTTTTTCAAAAATAAAAATTATTGCCTGGTGTGTTAAAATCATCAAAACTTCGGTTATTTTTACAAATAAAATTTAAAAAAAAAAATTGAGATATTAAATCTCAATTTTTCAATAGGTAAATTAAAAAATATATATTTAATTAACTAACCACATTTTTTTTTTTAATTTTATTAGTAAAAATAACCGAAGTTTTGATGATTTTAACACACCAGGCTCAAGCCTGTATGGTAGGTTTGAATGGAAGAACGTCAGAACCTACTCCGATCAAACTAAAATGTCTTTATTATCATCTAATTTGTTTTTTTTTTACCTTAGCTATTTTATTTAACATGAATTTGTATTTGATTTGATTTCTTGATATACATTCAATGTTTCACGATATCAAAGCTGCACGTATCTTTCATATACATCTGTAGCCAACGAACATAGCTCCAGATGTAGCTATTTTGCTCACACACTGCTGTATCGCTTCACAAACTCCAAGTTCACCTCACGAATGTTAACTTCATTTTTGTTTACAACTAAATTCAAGTCGTTCTTTACGCCGGCGCAATACATGTGTTACCGTTCCATGTGCGGGTTGTTTGATTTCAAATCACCTATATATTCACTCATTAAAACTAATGGAAATAGTACTCGTCGTTTGATATTTACACTATAATTTTCCGTGGCTCTTGGAATTTATATCATCACAAACATCATCATGTTACCCAAAAGATTTCTACTACTCGAAATAAGCCTCATGAAACATTGTAAATCAACATTGACGGGTGAAATCACAAATATTGAAAAAAACATCGTCTTAAAATATATAATTGATTGATTTAATTAGTATAAAATAGTGAAGGGGATGCAACTCGACATACATTTTTTATACAACCACTCTTACGCGATTATTACGTTATTACACATTTTTCGTTAGATATTTTGGAAACACAGTATCTTGTGGATATTATCTAGGCTTTCATTGAAATCAATTTAATTTTTTTTGTAAAACTAATACAGTAAAGGCCTCTGAAAATCTACTATTTTGCATGAAATTGGACACTTCATAATTTATTCAAAAATCAAAAATGTGTAACTAAAGAAGCCTTGCCTTAATCAAGATTCTAAATGACGAATTAAAAGAAAACTTTTAAAGGTTAAACTTATAAAGTTAAAAAATACACGTATTTCCTGGAGCAAGTTTTGTAAAATATTCAAGTAAATCACGGAATTACCGAATGCTAACAGAGTAAAGATAGATAACGCCTGAAAGGCGTTATCCATCTTTTTCGCGTTACCTTTTCATCAAACATCGCGTTGGATTGCTTTAGATAAAGTAACAAGCTTTTAAACCGTGCTCGATTTTGACGGTAGGCGAGTAAAAAAGGATCCTCTTAAGAGTAGAACGTTGCTGAATTTGGATACGATAAAGGTATAATTTATATGTACAGGCGTCTGATGAAGAAGAAGCGTGATAGACTAAAGAGCACACTTTCTAATTTTTTGGTCGCCTAACTCAGATTTCGAAAACTCACTAAAAGGGCTTCGCTCTAATAGTTAGTTATTTATTGCTATCTAGGTACAAGAATAGGCGCCCATCTTGCAGGGAAACATAGATAGTTATTAGTGTTTGATGGGGACCAACCAAATAGCTAGGTTGGCTCCCAGCCAAACACTGCCGTAAAGTTGCCTAGTACAGATCCATTTATGCACCGGACCTCTGGAGGTAAGAGAGGGAAGATATATACTTTCCTCTTGGTTTACTACCCAAATGGTTGTTGTATTAAAAACCTGAATTAGGTATGAACAATGTTATAATTATTTAATTCCATAGTTAGGTAATAATTATACATAATGTTAAGGTAACAATGAGCAATGCTAATGTTCAGCTGAGGAGTAGTTTTGTTTCCAGGTAAATAATTTAAATTTTATTAATACTGTTTACACGACGACAGATGTACGTATCCTACGTAACATGGATTGGACCAGACCAGGATGTTTTTGCGTAAAGTGTGAAGTCAGCAATAGTCTGAAATTTATACTAGGGGCCCATAAGTATCAAAAGTATAAAATTAAGAAACTGCTCCAGTCTTATAATGCAATGGCAGCTTAAACTAGGAGTCCATAAGGTATAGGAAGCTTGAAGCTATAATTGACTTGCTAAATACCTTATTTTTTTATTGATGGCTATAAGACACTTTATCAAGTTTTTTTTATTATTATTCAAATACAAATTTAGTGGAAGACATTACTGTGTAAGGTGATTATATAGCAAACTGTGACGGTACCAATGGAACTAGAGGTTCAGTGGCCCTAGCGCTGACCAGATGCTAAGACACTGAAATTTTCTTCGACTTATTGCAGCATTTCTAGCAGTGGGATAGTAATAGTTAATGCACTGAAACTGCCAATTGTCCTTTAATAGAATCAATCATATTATTACCGTTTTATTATGGTACCAGGAATGTATAGGTTTAAAAGGTGTGTCGTTTTAAAGTTGAAAGATAAAGCTGGATATATATCGCTATCCTTTTTGCAGAAAATTATGTCATCAATTGATTGTAATTTATGAAGTAGTATTAACCTATTTATTATACTTTGCTTCTTTGTTTTAATGTTTTTAATGAAGTCGGTGAAATAAAAAAAAATAACCCACTTTCAGTAACTTACCAAATTGAAATCAAAACTGCATTTTTTGTACCATTATTTCTTTTTATGCCTAGGAATCAATGTTCTGAACCATTCTCTTTTTTCAGCTTTATTAGATAAACATAATTTAATGTAATTTTCGTGTCCCTATGTCATGTCTGTTCTTGTTTTGCATCGCTATGAGTGCAAAACAAGAACAAACATGACATAGTAGAGAATTAGTTATTATTAGCGAAATCCGATTTACTACAATGGTCATTTTTGTATGAATCTCAAATAATGCATATTGTCAGGGACCTAATCATGCGGCTATGAAAGTAAAATTGAGAAGGCCATTGTCAGCCAATAACCCCTGATCGCACTAGTAATTACTGCGCATGCACGATAGAAGGATATCCCCCCTACAGAACAACAGACAGATATCTACCAGGACTGCAGGACCACTGAGAAGTTTAGCTATAATTGACACACTGACTTACTTTTGGATAGAATCGATAAATTAATATGTGTCAGTTTTGGATTGGAATGAGATAGATAGTTTGTATTTTGCTAAAGTGTGAGGGGGATCAACACATTCATGTTACTTCGGTTACAAATTCATTCAATACTTACGAAGGTGCGAGTGACCAGCATTTGGTATCAATGATCTGTGATAGACAAGGCAGCAAGATTGGGTACGATATTATGTCCTCAACCCCATTACCATGTCTTTTTTTTACGAAAACATTGAAATATAGACTTAAGAGTGCTGATCTTAGATATTAATTTTCAATGTACTGTCCTGTTTTTCCCGAATAGAAAAGCTCATTTCGCAGTTTTTTCACAAGACTCGTTAGCTCAGCTGTCAGAGCGCCCTTATAAAGCATGTCTACATGAGGTGGTTGGAGGTTCAAATCTTTCACGAGTTGCCGTTGTATCACTGAGTGCTATTAGTTTTACTTTTTTTATTTTTCTTTCTGTTGGTTCCTAGCATTTTATTGATTTATTTACGCTTTATCTAAAAAAAAACTTTTTACAAAAAAAAAACACTAAAAGGATCAGAATAACTTTAATTTCGTAAGTCGGTGTTTCTCGGCATTATTTGTATTTTATTTAACACCGACTTCCGAAATTAAAGTTATTTTGATCCTTTTAGTGTTTTTTTAGTCAAGTTGGTTATATTTTTTTTGTAAAAAGTTTTTTATTGCACACTTTTTAGTTGCGATACCCTTATAAACAGACATCAAATGTTACTTTTTGACTGTAAATGCTTAAGTCCTCGATGAAAATACCAAAATCACTATATGGTTGCCTATAATATTTTAGAAGTTCCCTCGATTTCGCCAAGATTCCATCATCAGATCCCGACTTGGTGACTATGGGACCATTCGGAAAGTATACTCTTTCCAACAAATAAATATTTTTTCAAATCGGTTAGCAAGCGACGAAGTTATGCGCGAACAAACATAAAAAAAAAATACAATAATCCGAATTGAGAACCTCCTCCTTTCTAAGAAGTCGGTTAAAAAGTACAGAAACTTTTCCTTTTTTAAGATAATTGAAAAACAGCAACTACTGCCTCGTAAACTTGTTGACAATTTCACTACGAACGTTTTCACAAAGTTGTTATGGGCGGAGACTCAAACTGCACTCACCCTCTCTCCCTAGTTTTTATTGCTAACCTATATAAGATTTTTTAGTCGGTTAGGTTTATTTCCCGTCGTCCGTTCGGGACGGGTTATAAACCTAACCTGCCGGACGCGATGCATCGTCGTCGCTACGTAATATAGAGAACCGGCGCGCGCAGCACCCTCCTCTTCAGCACCCCTCTACTACTTAATGTCTATCCACTAGCGATTTGATCCGGCTTCGCTTCGTGCTCTTTCATTTTTGGTGGAATACAAAACAATTACCCACCTTGTTCTCATACAAACACAAAAAATGGCCAAATTGGTCGAACAATTTTGTAATGATGGTCAGTCATACATTTGGCAAATGACTTTTATTCATTTTTCATCTGTCTTTACGTCATAATTATGTATAAAAGGAGAAACTGACTGACTGACATACCAATGCACAGTTGAAACTACTGGGTCTAGGTTCATTAAATTTTGGACAAGTCTTCCTTTTATGATATAGGCGGGCACAGCTATGAAGGGGTGCTTGAAAATTAGACTTTTAATTAATATTCGTATTTATATCCAAAATATAATCTTTGGGCCCATAATTTGAAAGAAGTAACCCAAGTAGTAACCCAATTAAGTAAAAAAAAATTTTTTTCATTTGTTTTTCAAAACTATTTATGTTGAAGGTTGTATCATCATCATCATTTCAGCCGATAGACGTCCACTGTTGGACATAGGCCTCCCCCAAATGTCGCCACAAAGAACGGTCCTGTGCGTCTCGCATCCATCGGATTCCCGCAACCTTCACCAGGCCATCGGTCCACCTTGTAGGGGGCCTTCCAACACTGTGTCTTCCGGTACGCGGTCGCCACTCCAGAACCTTTCGGCCCAAACGGCCATCCGTTCTGCGAGCAATGTGCCCTGCTCATTGCCACTTAAGTTTGGCGATTTTTCGTGCTATGTCGGCAACCTTGGTTCTCCTGCGGATATCTTCATTTCTGATTCGATCACGCAAGGAAACTCCGAGCATAGCCCTTTCCATTGCCCTTTGGGTGAAATGGAGCCTTCTGATGAGGCCCACTGTGAGCGACCACGTTTCGAAACTATATGTCATCACTGGCAACACGCACTGGTCATAGACTTTCGTCTTGAGACACTGTGGTATATTGGATGAGAAGATACCGCGCAGCTTCCCGAAAGCTGCCCAGCCGAGTTGGATTCGATGGTTGACCTCTTTCTCGAAATTAGATCTACACAACTGGACTGTCTGTCCAAGGTAAACATAATCGTCCACAACTTCGAGCATAGAGTCTCCAATCTTGATAGGAATGGGTGCTACATGGTTGTTTATCATGACTTTAGTTTTGTCCATGTTCATTTTGAGACCCACTCTTTCGGAAGCTCTACTGAGGTCATTTAGCATTGTGCTGAGCTCTTCCGCAGTCTCAGCCATGACTACCATGTCGTCGGCAAACCGAAGATGAGTGATGTACTCGCCATTGACATTAACGCCTAATCCACTCCAGTCCAGAACCTTGAAGACATCCTCAATTGCGGCCGTGAACAGTTTCGGAGAAATGACGTCTCCTTGCCTCACTCCCCGCTGCAGGAGGACAGGTTTCGAGGTCTGGTCCTGCAGTCTGACTGACATAGTGGCGTTTTTGTACAAACACTTCTGCACCTCGATGTACCGATAGTCAATCTGGCACCGTTGGAGAGACTGCAGCACAGCCCAAGTCTCGATCGAATCAAAGGCTTTCTCATAGTCCACAAACGCTAGGCAGAGAGGCAGATTATACTCCTCCGGTCTATGGTGCTGAAGCCTTTTTGGAATCCGGCTTGTTCATATAATAATATTGAATCATTTGCGTCAAATCAATAAAATAAAAAAATAATTGAAAAATACGTGCCTCATGATTTGAATGATCTGCAGAAAGAAACACGTGTTGAAACTTGTGTTGCCGTGTTGAATCGATACAGAAATGAAGGAATATTGGATCGAATTGTGACATTTGATAAAAAATGGATTCTTTACGATAACCGTAAGCGAAAAATGCATTAGCTGTCCCCAGGTCAAACGTCGCAACAGTGTCCTAAAGCAAAGCCTACCAATAAATGGTAATGGTGACTGTTTGGAGGTCTCAGCATGGTGTTATTCATTAAAGCTTTCTCCGATCTGATCAAGCAATAACGGCAGATTTCTACTGTGCCGAACTCCGAACAATGACAGCAAAACTAGCAATGAAACAGCCCCGACTCATTAAACGATCTTCACCGTTATTGCTCCATGATAATGCGAGACCTCATACAACACGAGAAACCATTTTAACTCTACAGGAACTACAATTAGAAACTATTTGTCACCCTCCGTATTCGTCAGACCTTACTCCAATGGACTGCACTTGCTTTCGTGATTTGGATTTTTTTTACGTGATAAAAAGTTTTCTTCTCAGGAGGCAGTCCAAAATGCTTTCACACAGTTTGTTGAATCGAGATCACCAGAGTTCTATCGCAAAGGCATAAACGACCTTCCTATTAGATGATAGCAATTTATAGATAACGTTAGTAATTATTTTGATTAAATAAATATGTTAAATAAAAAAAAACTAATTTCAATTTTTCAGTACTTACCGGCAATTTCATACTTGAACCCCTAATATTACAATAATTTATTTGTCTCTTTCGTCAACACTCCGTTTTCTATGGTTAGTATGGTCATCATGGCCTATGACATCTAAGACCATCATCTTCCTGCCCTTGTCCCATCTTATTTGTGGTCAGCGCAACACGTTTTTTTCTTCCATTCTATACTGTCAACTGTCATGCTATCACTAACTTCCTTTTCTTTCATATCACTGTTCACACAATCCATCCATCTTTTCTTTGGTCTCCCTCTCCCTCTCCACTCTATGACGTCTAAGACCATGTCAGAATATTTTTTCATTATCATCCGCGATGAGTTTTCAAAATATGATGATGTTGATGATGTTTTCAAAATATCTAGAAAAAGATATTGCTGTTCAATGTCATAATCTCGTAAGAGTAACTGTATGGATGACTGCATCGCCCTATGTTGAGCTTAACGTTCGTGAAGACAAGGTCGTAGAAAGTGAACACTATGATGGTATCTTCGTGTTCATATTGTCCTAGTAACTGTCTCTATTAATAGCGATTTGATAGGTACGTCACAGCGAATATGACGTCGTTGCCTCTGTCGACCTGGTATTCAATGGCTTTGGCATTGATCTGGTTCCGAAGCATTAACAACACAGTTATAATAATTATGAACCACATCGAAATTCCGTAGAATAAATTAACTAAAAAAACCGACAAAGCGTCATTCGTCTCGAGACCTATTACATATTGTTTCTTAGTCCTATTACGTAATAATGTTAGAGCTCTGAACGCAATAACAATGACGTGTAGTTTATAGAAATAGGACTAATGGATTACGTTATTTTACAGATTCAAAAAAAGAAGTTTTTGAAGTTCTTATTTTAAGATTTGAAAAAAAAATGCTCGTCATTCAAAAATTATTTATTTATATATTTAATACTTTATGCACAAACGTACAGCAGCGGACTTAATGCCTTAGGCATTTTTTACCAGATTCTAAATAAATTAGATTGAGATAAACATAAACTTCAAAAAGGAGGAGGCTCTATGTTCGGCTGAATGTTTTTTTTATGTGTTCACCGATTTCTCGGTCAATTGTGGACCGATTTTGAAAATTCAATTAAAAGGTTATGTTTTGTTGTTTGTTCCATAGAAATATTATTATGATCTGATAGTGAACGAAGATATGGAACAGAACTCCTCATAAGATTACAGCAGAACCGTTGTAACAAATAAAATTGCTTTGTTTATACCTGTAGTTGATGACTGACTGAAAGAAGAGGGGGAATATATCGAACTGATCTGATGATGAAGCCTGAAATCAGGCACCGGAACTTTGTAATAAATTAATGCAATCTAACCGAGTTTGGGATTATGAGATGCACTCTGCCTATATAAGTTTAACTGATAATGGTGGTACCATAACTGAAAATCGTAAAATCAAAAACTTAAAAAAATATATAACCGACTTCAATTTAGATTAAAGCAATGAAAACTGCAAAATAACTTTAATTTTGGAAGTCGGTGTTAAATAATAAAGAATCAAAACTATTATAGAAACACCGACTTCCGAAATTAAAGTTATTTTGCACTTTTCAGTGATTCTTTTACAATGAAGTCGGTTGTATTATTTTTGTAATATTTTTTTTTGTCTTCGTAGTGTCGGGTAAAACTAATTTATTGAAAGTCTCATTGTTGCAATAAAACGTTTACTTAAAAACAACGACACAACCGGCCTTGTTCGGTGCTAGTTATATAAAACCCAATCACTTAGCACGATTTGACTGGAAGAGAAAAATTAGACAGAGCATCACCTCAGAACGACTTGACCGATTTGTCAGGACAATGTTTAATGAGGATCACAGATAGTAAAAAGACTTGTTGAACTATAAGATTTATCATATATTTATTTTCATAATCCAAAAAATTACTCGCATATATTGGCCTGAAAGCCGTCCTATCCTAGTCCCATTTGATTGTATTGTTTCGTTTTAAAATAGTATTAGTGTTTATTTATAATTTTCAAATCTCTAAATAGATATTGATTAAAGAGGCTCTACGTCAGTTACATCTATTAATGGATAAAATGGCACTATCGACAAATTATATAAACACTAATTGCACACACCTATACTTGGCACAGGTTCGTCCCTATAAAATGAAATGGAACAATTTGCCTGCAGCGGTATTCCAGTCCGATTATAATTTAAGTGTCTTCAAGGCGCGACTGCGATTCACTATCGTGGTTTGCATCACTGCTTACCATCAGGTGGGACTGCAGACAAGTACTAGTTTATATCATTAAAAAAAATCAAACAATGATATTTTTAATTTAAAATATCGGGAATCCGATGGATGCGAAACTTGGGGGAGGCCTATGTCAAACAGTGGACGTTTTTTGGCTAAAATGATAGTGATCATAAAAAGGTCCACCGGTAATTAAATTGCACTCGTACAAAGCCAGGGCAAAGCCCTTGTTAATACATAATACTAGCAAGGGGAAGCTGGGAGGGAGGGCATGCTGCGCGCGCCGCTTCGCCACACAACGCGGAGACAACGGCGCGTTGCGTCCGTCAGGTTAGGTTTATCACCCGTCCCGATCGGACGACGGGCAATAAACCTAACCAGCCAAAAACACAATCTATAAATAGTATAAAGATGGGTGGATGCAATTCAAGTATGCGCCGTTGTCTTCGTAAAAATGTTTGTAGTGAAATTGAGACAAGTTTAGCGTTCTATATAGATGATATTTTACAATGAGTTATATAGTGATACTTGTTATATTACTAGGGTTAATATTTTTCCCACTGTTGTCATATGATCACAGTTTAAAGGTCCTTTAGTTAAGTTCAAAAAAGGCGGAAAAGTATCATCTGGCATCCAAAGACAATGCAGATGAACTTTTTGCTTATGTACATTTCAGCGTGATAGAAAATAATTGTTTGGATCTAATGATGTAGATCAACTTTTTGATAGAGGAACGAAAGTTGATCTATGCCTATAGTTGTTAGAATGTATATAGTCCGTCTATGCCGCAACATACGGCTTGTGATTTTAAGACTGCGGGCCCACTGCTTAATCGGTATGAGGTAGACATATCCAGGCCAGTCAAACTGGGTAGTATTCTGAGTCAGGTCAGAGGTCTGTGTTATGAAACGCAGTATAGTGTTTCGATTGCGATCTGATAACTTACCACCAACTACAAAAAACGTCACATAAACACTACATCGGGCCATCAAAATTATCAGCGTGATTGGAAAGGCTAAAAAAACCCGATAACAATTTACGATTTATACTACAGCATAGAAGGCAGACGTCGTCTATGTAGATTTCAAACCAACTCGACTCACAGTAATTGTCGCTTAAAGTATATTTTCGCGTTGCGGTTCGTGTATTAAAACGGTGCCAGTTCGTGTATTAAATCTGAAGGTTTGTTCGCCGGCACGTGTACAATATACATGTACGAACGGATACAGAGTTCATGAAAAAAAAGCAAATTGATTTCAACAGAAGCCTAGATGATATCCACAAAATACTGTGTTTTCAAAATACTCTGGAATGATAGATGGGTTTTTAGTCAATAAAATTTTACACTATCTCACGCTCCTCCCAAGAGCGAGGATGATTTTCCCACCGAAAAAAAAGAATGTTATCTGGACAAACAATATCATCTCAATAATAAACTATTTAACTAAGAAACTACAACTAATTCCAATTCTATTTAGGTGCTTATAATTAATTACATGGTCGCACACTGCTTACATAGTCGGCATAGTCGGCCTTATAATGTTCCCACTGTTGGGACTCAGGCCTCCTCTCTAGAAAAGGGAATGGGCCGTAATCCACCACGCGGGCCCAGTGCGGGTTGGTGGATGTCACATGTCTTCGAAATTTTGGTTCTAGGACATGCCGGTTTCTTCACGATGTTTTCCTTCACCGTTTTGAGAGCAGTGGTGGTGAAATAAATTACACAAAGTAATGCGCCTGGCTGGGTTTGAAACCACAACCTACAACTCGTAAGTCAGGGCCGTTACCACTCGGCCACCACTGCTTACTTAATTTTGCTTAAATTTACTAAACCAAAACTTTCGTACTAAATATACACATAATTTGTATTATAATATAAAGCAAACTAAGGTTACTGACAAAGCCTGAAGAGTCTCCAAACTTAAGTGGCAGTAGGCAATGTACCCTTGCTCACAGAAAAGACATTTGATGAGACTGAAAGGTTCTGTAATTTAAAGGACTATACTCGGAGCTTGTTTGCGTGATCGAATTAGGCATGAAGACATAGGTCTACGAATTGTCCAACTAGGGGCAGTAGCCAGAGCATCGTGCTCACAGAACAGACAGTTGATGGGGCTGAATGGTTCTGGTGTGGAGACCGTGTACCACAAAAAGCAGCGTTTCTAGGCCACCCACAATGTGGACCGAGGATCTGGTCAGGGTCCCGGAAATTCTAATCTTCATGCATCATTTAAAACAAAGTCAACATTCATCATTATTTTCTTTTTATTTCATTTTTTGAAATATCATTTCATTTTCGATGGCTGCCAAACGCCGGTCCAACCGGTCCTTATGGCGACATTTATGGGTGCCTGTGTCAAGCACGTCTTTTGACTGAATTCATGATAATGATCGAAACCTGATTTCATTAGGAGACCACCACGTAGGTAAGTACAAACTGACTAAATTCTCTGGATCGATACATGATTCTCGTTAATACTAGGGCCACAGGACGTAAAAAAGCTGGAAACTTTGTTTGGTTTTCAAGCTATAACGTTAAGGACTGTACATTTTGGTGAAGCGTATAGAGTCAAAATTGCAATAGATACTCGGATTCAAACTGCAATAGAAGTATGTCAAGACCTGCCGCCATACAGTGAATTTGCACAAGTAACACAAATTATGATTTTGTGTTTTGGCACCACGTCATTCAGTCTCAAACTAAGCAGAGCTGTGCTGTGAGTACTAGACAAGTGATAAAAATACTTATTTCAAAATACATACATAATATATAGATAAATTACACTCAGACACAGAACAAATGATCGTGCACACCTCATAAACATTTGTCTTGGGTGGTAATCGAACCCATGACCTCCGGCATAGCAGTCAAGGCCACTAACCACTAGACCAACAGCCCAGTAGTTAGTAAAGAAACAATTTGAAGACTTCCAGGAGACTTGGAGGGATTAGTTGAGGTTATTTCTGTTTTAAATAATTTTTTCATCATATTTTGTCGGCTTACTGTTGTGTTTGATACAAAGTATTTTTTCCAACAGTATTTACGTTGCTCTTAAAACATAATCTCAATGTTACTGTCACGATGATTTTTGAAGTGTTCAATCAAAAACTTTCGTGTGAACTATTACTACTACTACTACTTACTATTAACTTTATTTTTTGTTTTTAATTGTTATAAGACACTTCTTTTTTTACAATATCTCACTTCATTTCTAGAGTGAGCCAATATTTTAATAATACTCTTCGTCATAATGTTTATTCACCTAAAAACAAAGTCATGATATTGTGTCCAAAAAGTTAATAGGTTAAACGCTAATGCTGATTACATGATGATTGGACCGAAAGGGACAATTCGACCTCATTCCTAAAATTGATAAATATGTATTTTCAAATTACATGAAAAAAAAAAATGAATCGGGCATACCAGTACCAGGGTAGCAGGTATGACAGTAGGTGTTTAGATTTGTAAAAATGAATAAACAATTTAGTAAGTTGTTCCAATTTAACCCTTACTACTAGGTAATAGAATTTATAGTTAATAAACCTTACTACAATATTAAATTTAATATTTAGCCTTCAATAATGTAGAGCAACATGCGATTTACTAGTAACGTTAGGAAATATTCTTGTCTTAATAGTTTGACAGGATTTTATTTAAATTAATAGCACGCCTGTGAAGTCGGTTATCTTTATTGTATTTTTTTTTTTGTATCTGATATGTTGCTGTGAATCCAAACTATCCGATCCTAAATACACGTTCTCCTGCCTAAGTATAATTCTAGCCATACCCAATATTAGGTGGTTTCACACTTTAAGAAAAGTCGACGGCCTATGCAAGAATTTGTATCGTTTCTACACATGGACTCTATACGCTGCTTTGGCGCTGACCAAGAAAAAAATATTGTCTGCGGTAGACCCGACCAGCGAAGTTGCTACGTTTAATTTTAGTGTCTAGATCCGACAAAATTTTATCGTAAACATGATGATTTGTGTAGCAAAATATTCATTTCTATGGTAATCATAATCAATTGTCTCGGCGTAGTGCTGGAAACCGAAATGGTCTACAAGCACGAAGATTGTTGACTTTGTGCGATCTGCTCCATACAGTTTGATCGCTCATCAATACCTGGAGCTCGCTCCAACTGTAACTTCAAAAAAAATTACCTATCTATATCAGAAAAATAAAAAAAAATGGTTGTAAAGAAATTGGTCTTACTAAGTGCTGGTATTTCGAATATTCCCACGATGCCGCTCAGCCACAGTAATTTTCTTTTACTTCTCCAGGTTTTTGCTATTAAACCAAAGGTTGTGACGCTCGGATCTGAATAATTTCTCGCTCGAATAGCGAGCGAACGAACTATATAACTCACTCATAGTTTGTGTACGGTTATAACAATAAAAGATATATTTTTCTGAATTGTAACACTAAATATATAGAATTAACTTCCAACCACCTATAAAATCATAAAGCTGCTTGTGAAAAAAACAAGTTAGAGCCTATTTTAAACTTACATTAACAATTCAAATATTAAATATATGTCATTTAATGAGGAATGCTTTATTCTTAAAGTGAAAAAAAAATCCAGTTATGTTTTAAAAGTCATAATTTACTTAGCTGTGTATTAACATAAACAACCCATTGATGTAAATAAAAATAAGCCTTTATTGTTTTTTGTTTTGGTTTATACAATAAAAAGTAAATCTATAGAATGTACTCTGCATATAATAAAACTGCAATGCATGGAGACGCGTGATGTTGCCATGGAAACGGTACCGGTGCCAGAACTACCAGCACTGCATGAATAAGAGAGGGCAAGCAAAGAGATCTTTCTATGAAGATTAACTTGCGTTTTAGATTTTTCGGTAATCAATCCTAAATTACTACTTTATGTACATAAACGAACTAAAATTGCTAGGCGATCATAATAGGCTATTTGACAGTACGAAAAATAAGTTCATATTTATTGCCATCCGCATAGAATATGGCTTTTAAAAGCTTTTTGTACCACTATTTGACTATTTATAAAAAAAAAAATACGAAATAAACTTTATTTTATTTTACCTAGCGCCATGTTTTTGTAAACGATCGCTATTGGTTGAATCTATTTTGACGTCACAAGTCTGTAAATATGTCTGTCATTGACTTTTATTCTTTTGAGTGCCTATGATACAATTTTGAAGCTGTGCTATTAATGATATTTTGCTGATTAATTTACGATTTCTTACATTACCTACGGTAATATTTGGATACCATATATATAGGTAACACTATAAAATGGAGAGCTACGTTAAAACAGACAGCGGGAACCTTCCTAAAGTTGATGCTCTTATGGTCGGTAATTTCTTTAAGAATAACTCTGTTTTTTACGCCGTCGAGCTTAGAAATATGAAGACAGCAATGTAAATACCGCTTATTAATTGACTTGTTAACTTGCGAGCCAGTTGTAACCACTTTTTGCGCATTTTGACATGTTATGTTCCACATTATGTTTACGAGTAAATCAGAAGACAGCTTTTAGAATGAGAAACTGAGTGAGTGAAAGAGGGAAACTAATAAGAAAGAAGATGGGAGAAAGGCATTATTCATTACGACGCCTACGATTTTGCCGTACACATGTGCTCAGAAATGATTAAGTATTAAATGTTGGCAAAATCGCATGACTATATTATCACTACTCCTAAATCCTACATTCCTATTAAAAATTTCCTGACCCAAGTCAAACAGACATTGAATTTCAATTTAACTTACGGGAATGAGGGAGTTTATCATCATTTCAGCCGAAAGACGTCCACTGTTGGACAAAGGCCTCCCCCAAGTGTCACTGTAACGACTGGTCCTATGCGTCTCACATCCATCGGATTCCCACAAGCCTCACCAGGTCATCAGTCCTAATTGTGGGAGGCCTTCAAATGCGTAGTTACGCCTGAATAATTGCTGGATTATTTACTATTTTACTTTAATTGAAAGAATATGTATATATATACGACATAGTGGTGCTGCCAATTCCCGCAGCTAAGAAAATGCATTCAGTTCTATTCTATTTCCTTCACCTGGCAACCTCACCACCCTAGGTTGACCGGTAGAGAAAGCCTAAGACATTAAGTCCGCCTTTTGTTCTCCCTATTGTGTTGCATGAAGTTTTAATAAATGAATAAATAAGTAGGTAATAATATTTTTGTACTGAACTTCTTATTTCGTTAGCCATCATGGTTCCACTGCTGGGCAGAGCCTTCCCTTGCTGAGTTATATAGGGTGTATAGATCCATCCCTTTTTCCTCTTTTGCACGACTTACATTTTAACACGTCAAGGTAAGGCTCTAGGGCCGCGGTAACTGTTTTGAACAATTCCGCAGCTCTGATTATCAGAGGTCGGAATTAGTTAGAGACATCATGTACTTGCATCGAAACGTTGATATTAATAAAAAATCAAAAATAAATCTTCCCGAGATTTCTAATGAAAAATCCCGCGTAGCCAACAATATTATAATAAAAACCAAAGAGACAGATAAGACAAATAAAACAAAGATAATTAACATACAATTTTTAATAGTATTTTTCTTTGAAATGAAAACTAAATCAACTGAGGTGAGATTAACAGATTTATACACTTTCTTCTCCTCTTCATTAAAGCAGGAAGAATTTTTTTCTGCTTTAGTTCCAATAGTGTCAAAAAAAATTGTTCTTTAAAATTAATCTTAGGATTTGAGACTTATACACTTTTTTCTTTCGCTGTAGGAAATCGGTATAAGTACTTAAATAAAATGAATACACTATAGATTTTTTAGTCTAGTAGTTAATGCTCTAAAACTTTTTGTTCAGTTTATTTTTTTTTCTTTAATTGTTTATATAGAAAATGAATAGGAAAAGTTGTCACTTCATTAATTCTAATGAAACTCAGAGATGTAAGAAGAGTACATCACTACTAGAGGGACAACACTATTGTGACGTATCATCGACTCATCGTTAAATAAAAGATGGTTGCACTTATTACTGACTGTTATATATTAACATAAAGCCTTTACATGCAACCCCATTTTATGTCCAGACAATTTCTTTCCATACCAGGTTGCCTGGAAGAGATCGCAGAATGCGATAAGGCCGCCAATTGTATATTTTTTAATATAAGGCTGTTATGTATCATTTATTATGTTGGTGTGAAATAAAGTATATATAATATAAAGAAATAAAATACAACTCAGGTATGTAGTCCCATAGATATTTTTTAGGGTTCCGTAGTCAACTAGGAACCCTTATAGTTTCACCAAGTCGGTCTGTCTGTCTGTCCGTCTGTGGATAATCTCAGTGACCGTTAGCATTAGAAAGCTAAAATTTGGTATCATTATGTATATCAATCACGCCGACAAAGTAGTAAAATAAAAAGTACAAAAAACCTACACGCAAATTGGAAAGTGTTTTTTTTTAACCCTAACGTGTGATATATTAGTGGTTATATAGGTACTTAAAAATGAATAATGGTTTACTGAATTCATTTTTTGATAATGTTTATATTTTCGGAAATAATCGCTCCAAAAATATAAAAAAATATGTGTAACTTTCGAACTATAAGTTTAGAAAATTTAAAAAAAAATCTCAAATTAGAACGACTTTCTAGGAAGATTATTTCGAACTTGATGGGTTGAACAGTTTTTGAAAAGTTGTACAAAATAATTTATGAACTAAGTTTTTAATTTAACCGTATATGCAAGCAATTTTTTAACTTAGTTTACATATTTCATAATCCTGAACGTATCTTCGTTCAAATAAAAAAGAATTATTAAAATCGGTTTGTCTGAGGTAATAAACATAAAAAATATACAACCGTAATAATCTCCTCCTTTTTTTGAAGTCGGTTAAAAAATCATCCATAAGGGTATTGTTTTACTATTAGTGGTTTGTATTGGATACCGTCCTTTAAAGGTCCGCTCTCGGCCCCTAGAGGACGGTATCTGCCGGATGAACTGGCTTCAGCCAAGAAGTGGAGCTGAGACCGTTTTCACGCATGCGCTACTCGTCGCGCATGCGTGAAGTCAGTCGTCGGTTCAGCAGCATAGACTGCGTGGAAAATGTGTTGGTTTGGGGTCAAATTAATAATCTTTGATAATATTTACTAGTACCTATTTTCGTATTATGTACCTAAACACGTAAAATGTTGAAGAATCCTTATCTTGGCATGCCTTCTTGTGCCAAGAAAAAGAAGTGATTTATAATAACAATAGTAACATGTGGTTAGAAGAAAATAAGAAAAGAATTTGCACACAGCAAATTAAATAACGTTTAAGAACATCTATATCTACATACGTATGTACATAAATTACATACGAATAAAATTGAAATGTTTATTTGTAATATCATAATAACATTTTTTTGTGTAACATGTATGTATGAAAGCGTATTCGATACCTATAACAAAAATGCGATTTTTTTAATTTCTTTCTATCTGTCTTTATGTTTATTCTAGCTAATCTCCGAAACGGCTGGACTAATTTAGACTAAACTTTTATTTTAGAAAAGAAATTAGGGTTTTAACACTTACTATCTAACATCGCATTTTTACACAGACCACGTGCGCTTGGTTCCACGTGGATGTGCAGAGCTTGTAAACAACACATAGTTGTTTACTTTCTGTCCTCAGTACAATCTTGCTCTCCAAGGCAGGCACACGTTTGATCGTCACTACTATATTTTGCCTGTAAAGTAACTCTGGTACTAGGACAGCAGAAACTATCAGGAGGTTGAATGATACCGTTAAAACTATAATGAAAGTAGAAGTTTCAATACGTTGTACGTAGTACCATAGCAGTAACTCTAAACTAGTACTATAAGGTTACGAGTATAATAATGTTGATGAGTTCTATGAAATTAATTGCAGAAAGTATATCGTATAAAAATATACATATTGTGATCAGTTTATCTTCATACCAAATATAATAATTATTATAATTTTTCCTGTGTAGTATGAGACAAAAGAAATGTAACCTCGATACAATTACACCCTGATTGTATTGACGAGTAGAGGTGTAATAATAGATAATCTGCGACCCTTACAGACTGAACGGGGAAAAACTAGTTTAATATACTGATAAGCCTTGATTACGTTAGGCTAAAATTGCTATTAAGTGTTATGTGTGGAATAAGAACTGAGTACCAGAACTTAAATCTGGCCATTAGACTACTTGACCAACCTGACATATAAGATTTAAATGAAAAAATATTATAAGTTTGTATTCACCCAGATTTTTTTTCTAAGTATTTATTATACCTAATTAAACATTATTTGTAACCATCAATTAGTATTTTTACTTCATAAAATATTGAAAGACGTTCAGATTTTGTTTAGGTCTAGCAGCGTCTAGGCAGATCAATATCGTAAGCTTTAAATACCAGAATAGCAGAAAAGCGAAAGTGCATTCGTTGTATTTTTCTGGGTTCCGATCGTTATTTAGACAGAGTTAGACACCAGGAGAACATAAACACAAAGATGTCTGAGATTTGCGCTGCGGCAGGATATACAGGCAACCGAGGGATATTTTTTAATGTTTCGTTGGGAAGATCATCCAATGACATGACATCCCTCGCTCTTGGGTGGAGCGAGAGAGTGTTTCAGACTTAAACTGACTAAAAATTCACTCTTGTTCTTTCGTTGCCTTTCATACTAGGACCGTGTCTTTCTTTCTGAAGCAGACCGTTGGCCCCAGTAGGCTTCGACCCTGCTGGGCCCCTACGATTGGCTGACATCTCCTTGAGGCGCGCGTGGAACAGTACACGTCATCGACGACTTGGGCTCCGTCTGAACGGTTACCGGACGGTCGGACAGCGGGCCGTCCAATGCTCGCCGTCCGCAAGCCCGCGTCTACGGTGGCTGGAAATCGGGATCAGATTCCCGGTGGCTGGCGCCGCTCCCTCGCTCGTTCACGTGCGGCCTCCTCCTTTGCTAGCATTATTGCTTTGCAGAAGAAGGCGACCGCCTGCCACTACTCTTCCAGACTATGGCCTGTACCAAGGCCCGAGAACGTTGCCGTCGATCTCCCCCACGAGGACACGGCGGTGCTCTGCCCAAACGGGGCACATCTCTAACGAATACTCCACCGTGTCACCGTCACAATGGTGACATCCGAGCGTCAACTGCACACGAATACAGTGCAGGAATTTTCCGAACTGACCATGTTCGGTGAGAACCTGCATCATGCGGAAGATGAGAACGCCGTGAGGTCTTTCCAGCCACTCCTCAAACCGAGGGACGCAATCAGCCTCTCTGTTTAGCGTTTGTGGACTACTAGAAAGCCTTTGATGCGTTCGAGACTTGGGCTGTACTATAGTCCCTCCAACTGTGACAGAATGTCTATCGATACATCGAAGTACTGAATTGTAAGTACGAAAACGCCACCATGTCAATCCGATTCAAGACCAGCCAAGCCAAGTTACGACCGTTTCATGTCGAATTCCGTTCTCAAATCGGTAACTCCTCGGTGTCAGGACATCAGAACTGGATTTTGAAATAAAATGGGACCAATCTGATAGCATATCCTTTAAGGGTAAACAAAGTTTTCGCAAAATAGTCAATAAACGAAGGGGTTCTGAAGTAAAAAACATTTTAAAAATATGGTTTAAAAAAATACAACCGATTTGATAACTTCCTCCTTTTCTTTGAAGTCGCTTAAAAATACCGAGAGAAAGTAATAAAAGAAAAAAGTAATAGAATCGATTTAAACCATTTTACCAGGAATCAACCATTTTGGAAATATACCATTTATACAGCATGGGCTGTTTACTCTTTTTACTCGTAGAAGCCTCTTACTAAGATCTTTTCTAATTACACCCTCCATGGATTGGAGAAAACTTAGCTGATAGGGAAACATTTTGATCGACTTTATCAAGGTTATAAGCCCAAAAATTACCTAATTAAAGGAGACCTAGTTTATTTTTGGCACTAATTCTCTCGACTACTAGTAGAGTATGTAGGTACTTACTATAGATTTTTTTGAATAAAATAAGCATGAATATTATAGGAATTAAGCAATACCACAATGTGATTCTCAGTATACACGTACTTTTGTTTCTGGCTAAAGTTATTTTTTGTGTGGTAAAGGATGCTTGAAAATAGGTAGGTTTAATAGTTAATATCTGATAAAATTGATATTTCTAGTTCCGTTTTTGGCTAACTAGAGCGTTCACTCCCCTTTATGCGCTTGCTAGAAAACTTTTATAATTTAAATTTTAAATGGTATATTTCAAAGGAAATATTCCTCTAATAGAATAAGCTATTATTATAATGATAAAAAAGTTAAATCAGTGGAAAGAGGTATGTTTATCAGTTGTCTAGTACTCATAACACAAGCTCCGCTTAGTTTGGGACTTGATGACGTTCTGTGAAAAAAAAACTTCAAAAATAATCGTTGTATTTATCATTATTAACAACTTTGAATATCGTGAAAAAAAATACAACTCCTGATATAAATACATATATATAATAATATAAAAAATAAATTATTTATAATAATAAAATACATATAAATATAATAATAAGCATCTTAATAATTCTTTTATTGTTGTTTAAAAAATTGTACAAAATAATAATTTGTGTTACTTGTGCAAATTCACTGTATGGCGGCAGGTCTTGACAGATTTCTATTGCAGTTTGAATCCGAGTATCTATTGCAATTTTGACTCTATACGCTTCGCCAAAAAGTGCCGTCCTTAACGTTATAGCTTGAAAACCAAACGAAGTTTCCAGCTTTGTTACGTCCTGTGTCCCTAGTATTAACGAGAATCATGTATCGATCCAGAGTATTTAGTCAGTTTGTACTTACCTACGTGGTGGTCTCCTAATGAAATCAGGTTTCGATCATTATCATGATTTAAGCCACAAAACGTGCTAGACACAGGCACCCCTAAGCGTCGCCATAAGGACCGGTCGGACCGGCGTTAAACATCCATCGAAAATAAAATGATATTTCAAAAAATGAAATAAAAATCAAATAATGATGAATGTTGATTTTATTTTAAATGATGAATGAAGATTCGAATTTCCGGGACCCTGACCAGATCGTCGGTCCACATTGTGGGAGGCCTACAAACGTTGCTTTTTTTGATACACGGTCTCCTCTCCAGAACCTTTTAGCCCCATCAACTGTCTGTTCTGCGAGCACGATGCTCTGGCTACTGCCCCTAGTTGGACAATTCGTAGAGCTATGTCTTCATTCCTAATTCGATCACGCAAACAAACTCCGAGTATAGAATCCTATTTAAATATTGAGCTTGGTCGCTGTGCCAGCGAGTCACTGTTGCGCGAGCTCAGTCCCTTGTCCGTTTTGTTTTTTAGAGTTCCATAACCAAAGGGTATATCACATAACAATTATTAATTATTTTTAAAAGAATTGTACGACTCCAAATATTCTAACTCTAAGTTTACATAGGTATGAAGTTCATTTTTAATCCCTGGTTCTCTCTTCCCGCCACTTCACATTCATGATCGAAAATACTCGTCGTTTTTTTTGGTTATGATAATAGGTATGCTAACCTAATCTATAACACTAATAGGGGACGCTAAAATATATTTTTATACACAATTTTTACTATACCTACTAGTGTCAATTACGCCTATATGATATAGGCGTAATTGGTTTACTAGGACGCCAAAATATTTTTTTTACGCCTATTTGTTAGGTAGATAGGTAGTATGCCTACATGTTATAGAGTACAAAACTCTATTTAAGAGTATGGTTTGCAACCCTAGCGCAATTTCTCTTTTATAATTATTAATTTCTATACAGCCCAATTTTGCATCAACATCTTGACCCACTTACATACATAGAAACTATTGCAAGACAATGATATCGTCCACCGCGAAAATATTTATTCGCAACTCCGCATTCAACCACAGTCAAAGCAGAAACGAACGTTACTGAAGTAACGTAACATCCGACCACACTATATCGTTGTTTCAGCGTGTTTATCTAACCTCCTGACAGTTTCTGCTATCCTAGTACCAAGAGCAGAAATGCCGGAGGTATAGTAATGATGAACGAACGTGTGGCTGCCTTGGAGAGCTACAGCATACTGAGGCTCCGCGTGCAATCAATGTGTTGTTTACAAACTCAGCGCGTCCAACGCACGTGGTCTGGCCAACACTGCGCCTGCGTGGCTTTGTGACGGCACCTTGTTTTAGGTGGGAAATCATACAATAACTTGTCTCGCTTTGGGGCGGAGCGCGAGGGCGTGTTGGACTTTTACTGACTAAAACACACTCCTATTTTCCTTCTTTACCTTGCGTTTCAGGGCCGCGGGTTATCCTTTCAGAAGCGAATCCTGCTACAAATAATCCTGCTTCATTCGGATCCTAGTTGTTGTAACCATGTAGGCTGTTATTTATGTCGAAGCGGGTAATTTGAAAAAAAAATGAAAAGGTTCCAATAATAAATTTAATCGAAAGTCCAAACCTGACAAACGAGTAATAATTGCTTAGTTTAGCTCCACTCAGTTCACGTTATTGAACGCTCATGTCTCTCAAATATTCAAGGCCTACCTGAATTGGTTTTGGGAGATGATGATAAAAAAACTGTGCAAGTGCGAGTCGGACTCGCGCACTTAGGGTTCCGTACAAACTTACAAATCAAAACAGTTGTTCAATTCCACAAAGATTTTTCGAATATTCCAGTTTTCAGATTTTTTCCTATTCTTGTGCTATGAGGTCTCATAGCATCATGCCAAATTTCAGGATTTTAGTCCAACAGGCAGTCTTAAGAATTTTGATTCCATTGAGAGTGTCAAAATACATTTTTTGTCATAAACGGCCGTATCTTTTTTTTTCGTTAAGAAAACCTTTTTCGTTAGGAAACCTTTTTGGTTGCTTTTAGTGGTTTTGAACCACTAAATAATTGTGACTGGAGCGAGAAAGAGTGACAGACTTTTTCCGAATGACTGAAAAACCACCCGCGTTCCGTCAGTTGCCCTTTGTATTACTCGCAGTGAACCATGTATTCAACAGAATAAATTATACATATAGTACTATTGTATACTCAGACTCAAAATAGCAGATCCATCTCCAAACCGCCTTCAAAAATCTATCTCTCACGCGCTTATCGTCTCCTAGTACAAAGGGGCGACTCTTGGCACAATTGATCACTCCTGTTGAGTTTTCGCCCCCCGGACCAATTAAAGTTGAGGGTTTTGGTTGGCCTGGTTCGTCCCACTTTTTGTTAAGAAATAACTTGAAGCAAAATAACTCTCAATAATTAAAAAAAACCTTTCCCAAAAAACATACAACCGAATTCAATGTAAAAAAAACACTGAAAAGTGCAAAACAATTTTACTTTCAGAAGTCAATGTTTCTATAATAGTTTTGACTCTTCGTTATTTAACACAGACTTCCGAAATTAAAGTTATTTTTCACTTTTCAGTGTTTTTTTACTTTGTGTTTGGTTGTATTTTTTAATCGACTTTTAAAAAAGGGGGTGGTTATCAACTCGGTAGTATTTTTTAAAACGTTGTTTACCTGAGAACTCTATCGTTTATGTACCGATTTGCAACATTTTTTTTCCCCTTAAAGGATATACTTCCAGATTGGTGTCATTTTTTTCAAAATCCATTTCTGATGGTGGGATCCATGAGGAGGAAACTCCTCAAAAATTATAAGCTAATATATAGTTATTTTAGTATTTTCATCGAGAACTGAGCATTTACAGACAATAAGTAACATTTGATGAAGTAGAACTGGTGAAGAAGACCAAAAATGGGCAACGGAACTTCATACTCACATAGATATCTTTAATGAATGGTTCTGAATATTTATGTTGAAAATGGTTTCATCGAAGTGATCATCATCTGATGATGATGATGGAGCCGGAAGATAGGTAAAGTATACCTCAAATAAATAATTGAACCTACGCGCATATGCTATAGAGTATAAAATAATAACGTAAATAAAACTAAATTTAAACAATATAGGCTATGCACGGTTTAAAGCTATCGTTACCATGGTAACGCGACGTGAGTTTATTTCACTAGGCTGACATAACTCAAAAAAAGTTCTACACTATATATATTTATCCACAGAGTAAAAACATTGTCGAGGTTATGTTTATTCACCATATTGTCTCATTTTACTAAGTTATAATGTATGCTCCTGGCATAAGTGTAATAGAAGCATAGTTAGCCTTATTGTGTGCCCACTGGTGGGACTCAGGTCTTCTCTTTGGGCCGAGTCACACCGGAATGGCAGTGGTCGGCGGGCACTTGTGGCGTGAAATAATTTTAAACTTTATTTATCTACAAACTTAATGGACTGTAATCCATCACGCAAGCCCTGTAAGGATTGTTGGATGTCACATGTATCCAAATTTTTGGTCCTTGAACATGCCGGTTGCCTCACGATGTTCTCTTTGACCGTTTTGAGAGTAGTGGTGATGCAATAAATTACACAAAGTCATGTGCCTGGCTGAGTTTGAACCTGCGACTCTCCCTCGACTTACAAGTTATAAATTCGCAAGTCGGGGCCATTACCACTGGACCACCACTGCTCCGTATGCCCCTATTATGGTTAAATATTGAAATAAATGCTTATTAAAATGTGCGCGTAGCGCGTATCCCGTAGCAGGCAGCTACGAGTGCTACGACGGCGGCGGCGCGCGTAGCAACAGTATCGTGACTTCTTATTATTATTTAATTAGTTCGTCACTTTTGCAGGCCCGGCAATCAACATAGTTGTAGGAAACGATGCTATAAAATGCTAACTAGACATTTTCTCAGAATATCACTATAGAGTATCCAACAATACCCCGGGACGCCTGAGGGGTTAATATACTAATATGATTCACCATCAACGACTACCTCACTGCTTACCATTAGGTGGCCTCGCAGTCAAGCACTAGTTTTTATCATTTAAAAAACATTCCTATTACTTCCACCTTCATTTTTCAGGTGCTGTATCAACTCCGTTCAAGGGTACGGACAGTGTGTCCCATGCAGGCAAGACGGAGAGAGTCAAGGTCCTAGGCAAGATCCTGATCAAGTTCGTCGAGGTCTTCAGCTTCTCTGATCGGATGGACTAGAGGTAACCTAATATTTGTATACTTAAGTTTAAATGGAATGGACATCGCAAGCATCACTATTGAGCATGAGTTCTTGGGTTTGATTCCCATCGAAAGTCAGTCGTACAAAATGTTATTGGGTTTTTCTGAAACAGCTCGGAGGCAGATTTTTGGTAAGTTTTTGACAATAGCTCACTTTTGTTACATTTGACTAAAACGCATTTGGCAAAAAACTAACCTGACCAAGAGTCTTCATTTTAAATTTGAAAGAAAAGAATGTGATCGAAATGATAACTCTAGTACGGAAGAACAGCTATGGTTTCATCTGACTGGAACACACAAACACAGTTTATTGTATAGACACAGGGAGTGCACACATAAGCAGATACGAAATGCAGTCCGCGGCTCGTACAATTTCATCGTCAGTCGGCTGATAGCCGGCGCTCAGACCGGAGCGCATGCTATCAGCTGACCGATAAAGAACATATACTGTCTATGTAAGAACAGAACAGTATAAAAGTAAATTAACTAGATAAACTTTACAAAGGTGGTTGTAATCGATAGCTTACAATGAAAACAGGGATAAATAACGGTTATATAATTTAAACATAATACGAGTTTAGATTTATTGCCATAGATTTATGCATAACCTTCTTATTTGTAAAAATAGTAAACTAATTCTGACGAACAATGACCGTCTAAAAACGTTTTTAGACTTGAAAACATTACATAATTCAATAAAGAAATACTGTCACACAAGTGACCGACGCACGATGGTGATATTGGTTGGTTGTTGTTATTATTTTCCTGCTCTGGGTGGAGCAAGAGAGAGTTTCAGATGTTTATCATCTAAAAAACACCTGTGTTTTTTCAGTTATCCTTTGCGTCCCTTGGCCGCGGTACAACTCTTTAAAACAATCCCGCAGCACTAATAATCCCACAACTATGTTGCTTGCTAAATAAAAGCTTGTCAAAGTAAGACGAATAAACCTTGCGCCTGATAGAACCTCTCATAATTGTGCTCTCTAGTAGAAACTAGAGATTTATTTATTTATTAAATGCACACAATTTATGCACACAAAAGTACAGAGGCGAACTAATGCCTTAGGCATTGTCTACCAGTGAACCTTTGGGTGATGCTGAGAAAAAATGTGGTAGGTGCAATAAACGAGAGAGCGAAGACGAATACGAAAATAGATATAAGTACTTATAAACCATATATATATATAATACAATTATACAATATATACTCAAATTAATAAACTTGGTACCAAACTAATATAGTCAAACAATTAGTCCAAATTGAAAATTGGAAAACATTAACGCTGTGATGATACTAGTGCCAACTGTATATGAACCATAAAAACCACCGTGTTCCACAGTTGATCACATCATAGTTTATCATTAGTTGAAATAGTGGTCAAGCTCGAGCCTATCAATAATAATAATAATAAAAAAACTTAAATGACAATTTTCCACACACTTTTTTATTAAGAAGTCTCTTCTCCACTCGTCTATCGTCAACGTGAACATGGTTTAAAAGATTTTGTTTCATCCAAAGCAATCCAACGCAATATTTAATACAGAGCATACGCGAAGGAAGAGAGATAACGTCTGAATTCTCTGTTGGCATTCGGTTCACCGTGGTCATGGGGGACTTTAACGCGAAACTGGGCAAACGAGACGGTGACGAGCTGCGAGTGCGGCAATTTGGATTTGGACGTCGGAATCACCGGGGACACCTATTGGCTAGCTTTATGGAGAAGGAGGGCCTCTACATGATGAATTCCTTCTTCAAAAAGCGTGAGCATAGGAGGTGGACCTGGCAAAGTCCTGACGGTTCAACTAGAAATGAGATTGACTTCATCCTGTCGACGAAGAAGCAAATATTCAATGATGTCTCTGTGATCAACGCGGTGAAAACTGGAAGTAGTCACCGCATAGTAAGAGGCACATTGAATTAAATATTAATATATTAAGCTTGAAAGGTCACGTCTGATGAAGTCTACGCTCCGTCCAGCACAGATCCAAGTCCAAAACCCCGAGAGCTTTCAGCTCGAACTCCACAATCGTTTCGAGTGCTTAGGAAGCTCCGTGGACGAATATAACGATGGGTTCGTGGAAACTGTCCAAACGGTCGGGTCTGAGTTTTTCAAGACACACCGTCCAAATAAGAACAAAATAATAATAATAATAATAATAATAAATTTATTGAAACATTGTTACAAACGGAACCTTAAATTAAATAATCTTAGTGTAATAAACATAGGTCTGTAGCTGATTGTGGGCTTCAAGTTTTGTGGTATACAGTGGTCCCCAAACTAGGCAGCGCCTGTATCTTGGGGACCGGGAAAAAGGCTCTCTGATCCGACCCTCGAGCTAATGAAGAAGAGGCGTGAGATGATTCTGCAGTCTTCAGACGATACGTGCATGTACCGGCAGCTCAATAGACAAATATCGAAGTCCCTGAAACGCGACCTTCGCCGCTTTAATACCGCAACGATTGAGGATGCAATTGAGCGGAATAAGGGCTCCAAAGTATTTACACGAGATCTGTCTATTAGGCAAAGCCAGCTCACGAAACTGAAGACCGACGATGGCAGAGTCATTTCCGCCAAATCGGAGCTTTTGGGAGAGATCGAGACTTTTTATGGACAGTTATACACGTCTATCACTAAACCCATTGCGAATCTAGCAATATTCCTATTAGATGCTAGCAATTTATAACGATGGTAATTATTTTGATTAAATAAATATGTTAAATAAAAAAAAAACTAATTTCAATTTTTCAGTACAAATCGGCAATTTCATACTAGAACCCCTAATATTACAATAATTTATTTGTCTCTTTCGTCAACACTCCATTTTCTATGGTGAGTATCATGGCCTATGACGTCTAAGACCATCATCATCACCATCATCTTCCTGCCCTTGTCCCATCTTATTTGTGGTCAGCGCAGCACGTTTTTTTCTTCCATTCTATCCTGTCAACTGTCATGCTATCACCAACTTCCTTTTCTTTCATGTCACTGTTCACACAATCCATCCATCTTTTCTTTGGCCTCCCTTTCCCTCTCCACTCTATGACGTCTAAGACCATGTCAGAGTATTTTTTCATTTTCATCCGCGATGATGAAAATGAAAAAAAAAAACTTAATTTCACGCCAATCGGTGCTAAATATTTTTATGACAAAGTGTGGAGTGGGGTGACAAAGAGAAACGAATTGCTGTAGCAATTCAAGCACACAAAAAGTAGTTATGGAAGCAAGTATTTGTATATTGAGCAATGTTTTAACAAGAACAATGAACGACTTTAAGCTCAAAGCACTATAAACCATTCTTCCTTGCTAATAACTTCGCTCCAATCGACTAACAGTTTTTCCGCGATTTTTACAAAATATTGCAGAAAAAAAAAACGTGTCAGTAATAATTAAAAATACCTTCTTCCAGTTTATAGAGTCTAGAGCTCCAAAGTTCTATCGCAAAGGTTTAAGTAATCTTCCATTTAGATGTCGGAAATGTACAGAAAACGAAGGTAAACACTTTGAATAAACAAAGTTATTTTATTGTGCAAACAAATGTTTTTATTTAATTATCATTAAGAAACGGCAATTTCACACTTTGATGATTAAAATATATAAGATTTGTTACAAAAAAACTATTTTTAAATCTTTTTCTTGCCATTTATGAGTGATAAAAGAAAACAAAAAAAGTTTAAAGAACATTATGCGCAATCAAATCAAAATTAATTTGGAGGAAGAGGTTTATTTTAAATTACATACTTACCCAAGAGACATCTCTTAGAATTCTTCGCTGGTTGATGAATTTATGGTGAGCATACAATATTTCAAAAGGCTGTCACATTTCCATACTGAATGCAGCAAGAACCGCTAGATGTCAGTGATTTAAAAGGACGGTATCCTTCAGCTAAGATTAAATTGTAATGAAATTCGTTTATGTAGACTACCTGAAATATATTATTCTGCCTTTTATTTATGTGTATAATGTTAAATGGTCATGATGATAGGAAAAATTTGGCGTGTTATCCCATAGTTAAAAAATTTCAAAATTAAATCCTGTCATGTACTAGACACTTATAGATGAGATCAAAAAGATCTTGACACATGAAGGATTCGAACCAACGACCTCTTTGCCCAGTATCCTTTGTTATACTAGGCGAAGCGCTCTGACCACTAATTTTTTACGTTCCTAACCCCACCTCCCACATTTTTCTTTAAATTTTTTATTTGTGTCTAAATGTGACTTTGTTGAGGCGTAGACAGTAGGCGTAGTTTCCTCAACTATAGCAAAACTACACCGTATCAATGCTATGACATGGGTACGCCACAATCGTGGCGGTATGTCTCCCCAAAAAGTTTCCAATTTCAGATTCAGGTGGAAGAAACGGGGTTTCACCATTGAATTGATCTCCCGTAGGACACGGTAGAGCATAGAGTAGAAGTGTGAAGTGCCCCGCTTGGGTAAATTAATAAAAAAACACGTTTAATATTTTTGCTTCACTTCAAAGTTTAATTGAAAATTATCGTATAGATAATATTTTTATTGAAATTTCCGAAGGTTTATTCCGGCAATAAAAACCTGTTATTTTCAGACAGGTAACTATTTTTTCTTAACTTCTGAACAGAATATATCATAATTGAATACAATTGTAAGGTATAATAATATCCAGCCCTACAGGGTGATTGAAGAATGAAGTCATTGAAGGCCAGGCATTGAACTTAGCTGAAAGGCTTGGGGTGGAGCCTGAAATGGTAAGAAAGAGAAAGTTGAATGTAAGTAAAAGAGACATAATGTCAGTCTTGTACTTTTACACACACATAAAAATAGTTGTAGTAGTTGCGCGACAGAAACAAGCCTCTTGGTGTATAATGACGTCCTAGTACACATGCGGATTCAGCGTTGTGCGGATTTAGGATTTTACGGATGCTTAAGACTAAGAGCGCATAACATTTGTTCTAAATCTTTACCTACTCTTACTCTATCTTATGTAAGATTTAATAAAGAACGTTCACCACTACTCATAATTTCAGTCATCATCTGCTTAAATAGATGACGTCTAATTAAAATGAGCAATATTTCTTTTTATTTTCCTGCACTTATCTGACTATTGGTACACTACAATAGAATTAGATTTATATCGATGGCCCCACCGAATAAACGTGCAAGAGTTCTTACACGATTTAATTTTTTTTTCATTTTTCGTTTCTTTTGCCTATCTTGCACCTATTCAATTTTTTTATGAATTTTAGACCCAAACGCGCGTTCTATAATAGTGTACTTTTTTATTCTAGGGAAATAATTTATTACAACTTATATGTGTCGGAGAAGGACCAGGAATGTTATTTTCGGGCAAGCCTTTCTCCCCGAACATCTTCAAAACAGGAAATAATACCACGAACAGATAGCGTTGATCTTCCTTTAATTATTTCACAAACTTTTAAATCACAATAAAGACGAATATCCGAGATGGAAATAGATGAAGGTTGTGTATTTATTTCTTCACGCGCACGTTTTTTTGCAGAATCCTCTCCTCACTTACTCGTGTCACACCATGACACTTTTTTACAATGACATTACTTGACAGTGACAACTGACAGACAGATGGAATGACCTCACTACCGCCATGTTTTAACAGACGTAAGGAGTTTCTTAATCTACGCTGCGACATATGAATAATAGCTTATGCTTTTATTACATGTTTTTTGCATCGTCTAGTACACAAGAATAAACATATTAAAACCGACAGGTGTTTGAAAAGTTTTGTGATTGGTTTCGAGTCGGGGTAATGTCTTCTTACACGTTTATTCGTGTAGGAATGTATGCAAATTTTAAAGCAAGTAAAAAGCCTTTTGACAAAGTTTTCGCTTTACAAATGTTTTGAATTTATTAAGGCATAGTTGTTGAATATGACTAGGAAGTTTATTATAGATGTGTATACATTGGCATCTAAATGAGCTCCCTATTTTTTTTTGCCTGGTTGTAGGAACCACAAATTTGTGTTTGTTCCTAGTATTAAAATTATGGTTATGTAGAAGTACGAGTAGACGGTATGGTGATCAGTTTGCTAAACCTTTTTTTTTCAGTGGGGAAATCATCTAATGACAAATCCCGCTCTTGGGCGAAGCGGGAGATAGTGTCAGACTTTTACTGACTAAAAACCCACTCCTGTTCCCTCATTGCCTTTCATACCAGGGCCGAGTCTTCCTTCCAGAATCAGACCCTTGGCCCCAGTAGGCTTCGACCCTGCTGGGCCCCTCTGCCCAAGTGGGCACACCTCCATCGTGTGCTCCACCGTGTCCTCCGGGCGGTCAACACAATGGTGACACTCGGGCGTTTCTTCCGCACCAATCCAGTGCAGGAATCTCTCGAACTTACCATGTTCGGTGAGGACCTGCGTCATGCGGAAGGTGAGAATGCCGTGAGGTCCTTCCGACCACGTCTCAAAGAGGAGACTTTCCGCCGTATTTGTGGAGTGCCCAGGTTTGCTACACCTTGTTCATACATTATAGGGATTCGATTGTTGAAAAGTATTGCAGAAATAAATAGTATCTCTATTCTCTTTAATTTGTTTCAGAAAGTTTCACAGGTCTGTCACGAAGTTCCTTTCCTATTGATGGTATCTTAGAGTTTAATGGCGTCTACTCAGATTGCGAAGAGGGGAGCCATAGAAATTGCTAGTTGTTTGTGGTTATTTATCCAAGCTCACGTTGAATTAGGAATTAAAAATATATCTTTTTACTCTGATTCATGCACTGGGCAAAATCGTAATCTATTTGTGTTTGCCATGTTTTCTTTAAGCTCGAAGAAATTAAACATCAAAATAACTCATCGATTTTTATAGAAGGGCCTATCAGAAAGTGCTATCGAGCGTTCAAAGAAAACTCATACGACTGCAGACAAGTACTAGTTTATAAATCATTAAAAAAAATCAAACATTGATATTTTTACTTTAAAATATCGGGAATCCGATCGATGCGAGACGAACAAGACCGTTTATCGTGGCGATACTTGGGGGAGGCCTATGTCTAACAGTGGACGTCTTTTGGCTAAAATGGTGACGATGAAAAAGTCCACCGATTATTAAATTGCATCCGTACAAAGCCAGGGCAAAGCGCTTGTTAATACATAATACTAGCAAGGGGAAGCTGGGAGGGAGGGCATGCTGCGCGCGCCGCTTCGCCACACAACGCGGAGACAACGGCGCATTGCGTCCGTCAGGTTAGGTTTATCGCCCGTCCCGATCGGACGACGGGCAATAAACCTAACCAGCCAAAAACACAATCTATAAATAGTATAAAGATGGGTGGATGCAATTCAAGTATGCGCCGTTGTCTTCGTTAAATTTTTTGTAGTAAAATTGTGAGTTGTGAGTGAGACAAGTTTAGCGTTCTACATAGATGCTATTTTACAATGAGTTGTATAGTGATACTTGTTAAATTACTAGTGTTAATATTTTTCCCACATTTGTAATATGATCACAGTTTAAAGGTCCATTGGTTAAGTTAAAAAAAGGCGGAAAATAATCATTCGACATCCAAAGAGCTTTTAAATGCAGATAGACTTTTTGCTTATGTACATTTCAGCGTGATAGAAAATAATTGTTTGGATCTTTTTGATAGAGGGCCAAAAGTTGATCTATGCCTGTAGTTGTTAGAATGTATTGTCCATCTATGCCGTAACATACGGCTTGTGATTTTAAGACTGCGAGCCCACTGCTTGATAGGTATGAGATAGATATATCCAGGCAAGTCAAACTGGGTAGTATTCTGAGTCAGGTCAAAGGTCTGTTATATGAAACCGTGTTTCGATTACAATCTGATAACTTACCACTAACTACAAAAAAAGTAACATATAAATACTACATTGCGCAATCAAAATTATCCGCGTGATTGGAAAGACTACAACAGCGCGATAACAATCATTGGGCAGGTGCCCAAAAACACAGCACCCGTGTGTTCAGAGGATCCAGCTTTTTCTATGATAATCGCGAGACTTTCTTCATTATTCCTTCTACACTGGTTATCCTCGACTATAAGCGTCAACGCAGATAAGCAATGAAAACTAAAATAGCATAATCTGTTAGTGAATTGCTTAAGCGCGACCTAACCTAATGTCGATTATATATCAGACAAGCCAAAGTTAGAAGTCAAGCTTCATTGTCAGGCAATAAATCGTGACCCACACAACATACTACGCATGTCACGTTCAATGGTAGACATAACAGACAAAGAAGCATAGATATAGGCTGTTGTGTACCAGGACTACATGACTAATGAGAATTATGTGACGTACTGTCTCACACATTCCCATAAAGGTCAATGGTCTCTCTCAAATGGAATTCATAATAATTATAAAATGATATGATATTGATTAATGTATAAAAATAAAATAAATCCCTGGTTTACTCAGTCACGCTGTAACTTGATCACAATTTTACCGATTTAATTTTTCTTTGTTTTCGTTTTTCTAATTATTTGTAAAAGGTTCACATGCGAAGAAAAAAATACTGATAGCTACAACCTAGGGATCAAGAGTGAATAAGTTCAAACCAGATGAGATAATGGTCAAGCGCGAGCCGATTTTAGAGATTATCTTGAGTTAGAAATACCTATTCAGTATTATGTCACTCAATAAGGTCAGAATATTTACTTCGCCTTTTCCTCCGATATTTATTTTCTTATCATCAATTTGAGTTCAAAAGAAATGTGGACTAAATTAGTTTAATTATTATTTTATCACCACATCGGCCGGAGCATTGAACACATCTTGGATTCAAATTGATCCGGCCGGGGCCCATAAGATAGACAATAATACCACATAAAAAAAGGGAAATAAATGAAAAAACTGTTGTACCCCTGGTGGGACTCGAACCCACAATCCCCGGCTTAGGAGGCCGATGCCTTATCCATTAGGCCACAGAGGCTACGACTGACGTGATCAAAATAAGCATATGCATCAGTCTCTCTTCCATGTTTGTATTATTTTTAATTAGGAAACCTTAAAAATAGTTTATAGAGTGAATAGGTTACATCCAAGCAAGCGTGCTTCATCATCGATCCATATCATAGCTTAAAATCGGGTGAGATAATGGTCAAGCCTATCAATAATAATAAAATATAAGACAGTTGTGCAAAAAATTATAAAATTTTGAACAACTTGTCTACACGGTTGGTGCAGTTGTTGAGAGTTGAGTTTAGCTGCTGCGCTGCGTGTCGTGGTCAAATATTTATGGTATACAGACAGCTGTTACGGGTAGACCAGGAACAGTTATCTGTATCGATATCTTGTGTATTTAAAATTAAAATGTGAGTTTACATGTTGGTGAACATATAGGAATAAGACTAATTATAAAAAATATTTCTAATGAGGATATTAAAAAAAAAATAGCGCGTTTAACAGCTCGCACTACCAGGGGAACAGAATCACGTATAAGTATTTTTAGGGCTAATATTATGAACGGTAAATGATCACATAGTACCAGGAACCCAGAGTTACGTAAAGTATTTTTGGGGTGGTGTTATAACCGGTAACACCCACGAATTACCAGGAGACCAGAATCACGTAGAAGTATTTTGAGGGCTTGCGTCATAACCGGTAACGCCCACAAATTTCCAGGAGACCAGAATCGCATAAGAGTATTTTGAGGACTGAAATCAAGAAAGGTATAAACTCACAAACAACTAGGAGACCTGGTAATACAAAGAAGTAAAATTTCTGACATCACGCGGGAAGCCGTTGGCAAATTACCAGGTGGTCAAATAATCATGAAGAAATGAATCGTAAAAAATGCTTCTACGCTAGACTCCGTCTGCGTAAAACTGTTGTTATTCGCTTTTTTTTACATCAATAACCAACGACCAATGACCCAACAAGAGTCGCGGAAATATGATGGATGCGAGACGTGCAGAACAGCTAGTTATTGGACGACTATCGGCTGAACTAATGATGATAATACACATACATATATCTCACACGAACACACACTCACTTATTTTTTTGCTTACATAATTATATTTTGTATCAAATTTTTATTTACTTTTATATTTGTACCAAGTGCAACTCCATTTTATGTCTATGCAATCTCTGTCCATTCCAGGTTAACTGGAACAAATCGCCGAGTGCGATAAGGCCACCAATTGTATGTTTTTTATTATAATTTTCCCTTTTGTAAATTTGTAATCTTGGTGTGCAATAAAGTATATTTATAGTAGTAGTAGTAGTAGTATAGTATAGAGCGAGTTTTCAAGTTGTATAATTTGCTAAATGGATTATAATGATATTTTTTTCTTTTTTTGGACATCACTGCCACACCTGCCAGTACTACAAATACACCGAATCAATGAAACTTGACAAGAAACCTTTCAACAGTCTAGATAAAAAAGACATAATTATGATAAATCAAGATTATTTTGATTTTGAAATACATACTTATTCAGTAATATGTCACTCAATAAGGTCAGAATGTGGATTAAGTATAGTACCTACTGAATTTTATTATGTTTACAAATATTAAGGAAGAATTTTTCGCAATTTTCTCCCTAAGGTTATGAACGGTGGTTTAAAGTCAGCCAATGACCTTTGAGTCTAACAGTCACTAGCTATTACTGCGCATGTCAAGTGCAATGGAAGACATGCCAGACAGAGATACAGACAGATATCTACCAGGACTACATGACTATGCAGCATACTAACACGTGGCACACTGAATCATATTGTCGTTAAGAGGTCAAGGACATAGCTGATATTAAACGTTGGTGTTCTATAAAATGCTTATTATTCGTTTAATATTATATTTTATTACATTTTTCTTGGTAGAAATCTCTATAAAAGGACATAGACAAACTAACTGACTGACATATCAACGCACAACCGAAACTACTGGGACTAGGAACATGAAATTTTGCATAAGGTTTCCTTTTATGACGTTGGCGAGCACTAAGAGAGGATTTTCTAAAATTCACCCACTAAGGGGATGAAACGGGGGTCCAAAGTTTATATGGGGAAATCTACTATTACGCGAACGAAGCCGCTGATAAAAGCTAGTAAATTATAAATCCCTAAGTAAGGATACTAAATAGTTCGTACCATTTAATTAAAACATGGTTATATTTCAGTAATAACAAAATTAACGAAAAAATAGTTTATGACTTTAACTATGTAAGAAAAGTAAAAAATTTAAATCCTCACGTTGCAAGCGGTCACGCATTCTCACGCCCCAGCCACCGCTGCCTTAGTTGTGCCTTCAGTGTCTGGAATAGCAAGGTGGTTGATTTCCGGCCACTGTAGGTGCAGGCTGACGACGAGCAATGGGCAGTTCGCTATCTGGAACTGTCATTGAGATGTAGGTACTCTGAATATAACTGGTTTTAATATTATATACTAGTTACCTTACTGTAGAACTTGCACACTATTTAAATTTAGCTGAGGGTTACCACTTAAAATGTTTTAAGTACATTTAAGTATGTCTAGAGACTCATCGATCCCACAGTCAAACCATTGCAACGGTTTTGTGGGGCTTATCTTATAATTTACTTACTTTTTTGGGATACGGATAAATAAATAATTAAATATGTATGAACATTCGGTTATCGACTTTTAGTTGTTTTTTTTATTCAGCTTAGGCAAGAAAGATGGATACTTCGAAAATTCGAGTGATTTTTGAATACGAGTTCCGACGTGGAACTAACGCGGCAGAAACAGCTCTTAATATCAAAAATGCGTTTAAGTAGGGACTGCTAATGAACGTACCGTGCGCTTTTGGTTTAAACGCTTTCGTGATGGAAACTTTGATTTGAAGAATGAACCACGTGGACGACCGCCCACACGGGCCAATAACAATGAATTGAAAGAGATGGTGGAAGCCGATCTGAGCAAAACTATCCAGGAATTTAGCGGCTTGGTTTAACGTTACCTTACCAATAATATTGAATCATTTGCGTCAAATCAATAAAATAAAAAATAATTGAAAACTAGGTGCCTCATGATATGACTGATCTGCAGAAAGAAACACGTGTTGAAACTTGTGTTGCCGTGTTGAATCGATACAGAAATGAAGGAATATTGGATCGAATTGTGACATTTGATGAAAAGTGGATTCTTTACGATAACCGTAAGCGAAAAATGCATTAGCTGTCCCCAGGTCAAACGTCGCAACAGTGTCCTAAAGCAAAGCCTACCAATAAAAGGTTATGGTGACTGTTTGGAGGTCTCAGCATCGTGTTATTCATTAAAGCTTTCTCCGATCTGGTCAAGCAATAACGGCAGATGTCTATTGTGCCGAACTCCGAACAATGACAGCAAAACTAGCAGTGAAACAGCCCCGACTCATGAATCGATCTTCACCATTATTGCTCCATGATAATGCGAGACCTCACACAACACGAGAAACCATTTAACTCTACAGGAACTACAATTAGAAACTATCGTCACCCTCCGTATTCGTCAGACGTTACTCCAATGGACTGCCATTGCTTTCGTGATTTGGAAATTTTTCGTGATAAAAAGTTTTCTTCTCAGGAGGCAGTCCAAAATGCTTTCACACAGTTTGTCGAATCAAGATCACCAGAGTTCTATCGCAAAGGCATAAACGACCTTCCTATTAGATGATAGCAATTTATAGATAACGATTGTAATTATTTTGATTAAATAAATATGTTAAATAAAAAAAAAACTAATTTCAATTTTTCAGTACTTATCGGCAATTTCATACTTGAACCCCTAATATTACAATAATTTATTTGTCGCTTTCGTCAACACTCCGTTTTCTATGGTGAGTATGGTCATCATGGCCTATGACATCTAAGACCATCATCATCACCATCATCTTCCTGCCCTTGTCCCATCTTATTAGTGGTCAGCGCAACACGTTTTTTTCTTCCATTCTATCCTGTCAACTGTCATGCTATCACTAACTACCTTTTCGTTCATATTACTGTTCACACAATCCATCCATCTTTTCTTTAGCCTCCCTCTCCTTCTCCACTCTATGACGTCTAAGACCATGTCAGAATATTTTTTCATTTTCATCCGCGATGATGAAAATGAAAAAAAAAATACTTAATTTCACGCCAATCGGTGCTAAATATTTTTATGACAAAGTGTGGAGTGGGGTGACAAAGAGAAACGAATTGCTGAAGCATTTCAAGCACACAAAAAGTAGTTATGGAAGCAAGTATTTGTATATTGAGCAATGTTTTAACAAGAACAATGAACGACTTTCAGCTCAAAGCACTATAAACCATTCTTCCTTGCTAATAACTTCGCTCCAATCGACTAACAGTTTTTCCGCGATTTGTACAAAATATTGCAGAAAAAAAAACGTGTCAGTAATAATTAAAAATACCTTCTTCCAGTTTATAGAGTCTAGAGCTCCAAAGTTCTATCGCAAAGGTTTAAGTGATCTTCCATTTAGAGTTCGGAATTGTATAAAAAATGAAGGTAAACACTTTGAATATACAAAGTTATTTTATTGTGCAAACAAATGTTTTTATTTAATTATCATTAAGAAACGGCAATTTCACACTTTGATGATTAAAATATATAAGATTTGTTACAAAAAAACTATTTTTAAATCTTTTTCTTGCCATTTATGAGTGATAAAATAAAACAAAAAAAAGTTTAAAGTACATTATGCGCAATAAAATCAAAATCAATTTGGAGGAAGAGGTTTATTTTAAATTACATACTAACCCAAGAGACATCTCTTAGAATTCTTCGCTGGTTGATGAATTTATGGTGAGCATACAATATTCCAAAAGGCTGTCACATTTCCATACTGAATGCAGCAAGAACCGCTAGATGTCAGTGATTTAAAAGGACGGTATCCTTCAGCTAAGATTAAATTGTAATGAAATTCGTTTATGTAGACTACCTGAAATATATTATTCTGCCTTTTAGTTATGTGTATAATGTTAAATGGTCATGATAATAGGAAAAATTTGGCGTATTATCCCATACTTAAAGTTTCATTTCCTGAGCTTATATTGATATGTTTTTGACGTCTAACCAAATTTTGTTCAGCAGACAAATAATTGAAAAAACTATAAAAAATTTCAAAATTAAATCCTGTCATGTACAAGACACTTATGGATGAGATCAAAAAGATCTTGACACATGAAGGATTCGAACCAACGACCTCTTTGCTCAGTATCCTTTGTTATACTAGGCGAAGCGCTCTGACCACTGAGCCAATGTGCCGATGGTTTTGATGTCGAAATACGCGTTCTGTTGAATTCAATATCGATTTTACGGTTTCATTCATCTTGCTTCGTGCCATTCAACTTCATTATGTAGAAACTCCTCTCGATATTCAATATTTTTACCCAACTGCCGCAGAAGGAAAGTATGTATTGTTTGTTTGATATTTTAATATAGAGTCGCTTGTTTAAATAATGTACTATTGAAATCCCTTTAGAATTTTTTGTATATTAGGTACCTGACCTAACGTATATTATTGGGACAGATATAATATGTAAAAATCACGTGTCAAGTGTTTGTATCAAATGCCTCCGTGACGACAAAACCGATTTTTATGAAATTTTTGTGTATATTTGATAGGTCTAAAAGTAGGTCATAACCAATTTTTTACCCTCATAACCCCACGTCCCACTTTTTTCTTTAAATTTTTTATGTGTCTAAATGTGACTTTGTTGAGGCGTAAATAATAGGCGTAGTTTCCTCAACTATAGCAAAATTACACCGTATCAATGCTATGACATGGGCACGCCACAATCGTGGCGGTATGTCTCCCCAAAAAGATTCCAATTTCAGATTCAGGTGGAAGAAACAGGGTTTCACCATTTAATTGATTTCCTGGAGGACATGGTAGAGCATAGTGTGGAAGTGTGAAGTGCTTGGATAAATTAATAAAAAAACAAGTTTAATATTTTTGTTTCACTTCAAAGTTTAATTGAAAATTATCGTTTGGATAATATTTTTATTGAAATTTCCGAAGGTTTATTCCGACAATAAAAACCTCTTATTTTCAGACAGGTAACTATTTTTTCTTAACTTCTGAACAGAATATATCATAACTGAAAATAAGTGTAAGGTTCAGCCCTGAAGAAGGAAGAAATTGAAGGCCAGGCATTGAACTTAACTGAAAGGCTTGGGGTGGAGCCTGAAATGGTAAGAAAGAGAAAGTTTAATGTAAGTAAAAGAGACATAATATCAGCCTTGTACTTTTACACACACATAAAAATAGTTGTAGTAGTTGCGCGACGGAAACAAGCCTCTTGGTGTATAATGGCGTCCTAGTACACATGCGGATTCAGCGTTGTGCGGATTTAGGATTCTACGGATGCTACACATAATTACGAGTTTTTGTTTATTAACGACAAAAATCGAAGATAGGTCTATGGAATGAATATGCATCATTTGCTTAAACTGGGCTTATTTTTACTCAATGTTTATGGATAAAAGAGATTTTGACAGTAAGAAACTGGCTCCATCAACATCATTGTATTAACCTAGTCTACTTTAAAAATTCTTGATATTAAGTGCGCGATAAACTGTTTTCAGATATGCTGTCCTAGTATTTATGCGGAACAAGCTAGTTGCGGACACGGGAAAAACATGTACTTGCGTTTAAATTACTGGCATTTAATATGTCAATAAAACGCCGTAATTGTCACTATATGATATATAATATATATCATTTACAAAATTAAAATACATTCACCTAAATTGAAAATAATCAAAAGAGTAAATCGTAGATAAACTATGCCGTTTATGAACTTTAAAAAATGTATTAACAAAAGCACCTTGTGACTGAAATATGACAGGCTGTTCACAAGAGTAATTATTAACCATTGCAATAATGAAACAGTTCTTGGAAATAATGCACTTAAAAATTACATCCATTTCAAAATCGCGAAAACCACAAAACTGTGTTACAGAAGTCCGTGTATTTTAATAAAAGTTGCAAATTCTTAAGAAGGCTCTTACCGATCCATCTATTGTAAACGTGAGCATGATTGAAAGAGACAAAAAGTCAACATGGTTGAGCCCTCCCGATCCAACGAAGAGCGTGAGATGTCATTGGAAGTTTTCAAACCTAAAAAATGGAGCATGGTTTCAAAGCTTGGTTCTTCATCCAATGCAATCATTGTGGTTTAAGTTAAGGTTTCTATAGATATATATATATATTTAATTTACGTACATTATGAAGGGTAAAGTTCAAACAAAACTTGAGACACCTAGATAATATCCAAAAGATATTTATGTTTTCAAAATATCTATAAAAAGATATTGCTGTGTAATGTCATAATCTCGTAAGAGTAGCTGTATGGATGAATGCATCGCCCTATGTTGAGCTTAACGTTCGTGAAGACGAGGTCGTCGAAAGTGAACACTATAATGGTATCTTCGTGTTCATATTGTCCTAGTAACTGTCTCTATCAATAGTGATCGGAAGCTAGTCTCACCATACTTAATGCCTACTTTGATAGGTACGTCACAGCGAATGCGACGTCGTTGCCTCTGTCGACCTGGCACTCAATGCCTTCGAGATTGATCTGGTTCCGAAGCGTTGACAACACAGTTATAATAATTATGAACTATATCAAAATTCCGTAGACTAAATTAAAAAAAAATAATCGAAAAAGCGTCATTCGTCTCGAGACCTATTCTGTATTGTTTCTTAGTCCTATTACGTAATAATGTTTGAGCTTTGAAGGCAATTACTATGACGTGTAGTTTATAGTAATAGGACTAATGGACTACGTTATTTTACAGATTCAGAAAAAAGAAGTTTTTGAGTTGTGAGAAAAAAAATGCTCGTCATTCAAAAAATATTTATTTATGTATTTAATACTTTATGCACAAACGTACAGCAGCGGACTTAATGCCTCAGGCATTTTCTACCAGATTCTATATAAATTAAATTGAGATAAACATAGAACTTCTTTTCAACCAACTTCAAAGAGGAGGAGAATCTATGTTCGGCTGAATGTTTTTTTTATATGTTCACCGATTTCTCGGTCAGTTGTGGACCGAGTTTGAAAATTATTATTATATTTTTTCGATTGAAAGGTTATGTTTCGTAGTTGGGTCCATAGAAATATTGTTATGATCTGATCATGAACTTCGAAGATATGGAACAGAACTCCTCATAAGATTACACCAGAACCGTCGTAACAATTAAAATTGCTTTGTTTATACGTGTAGTTGATGACTGACTGAAAGAAGAGGGGGAATATATCGAACTGATCTGATGATGAAGCCTGGAATCAGGCACCGAAACTTTGTTATAAATTAATGTACTCTAACCGTGTTTGGGATTATTAGAATTGTCATGAGATCCACTCTGGCTATAAGGTATTTAAGTTTGCCTGATAGTGGTGGTGCCACTGGCACACATGGCACTATCGACAGATTAGATAAACACTAATTACACACACCTATACTTGTCACAGGTTCGTGCCTATAAAATGAAATAGAACAATTTGCCTGCAGCGGTCTTCCAGTCCGATTATAAAGTGTCTTCAAGGCTAGAGAGAACAGGCTCTTAATAAACTACTGCGATTCACTATCGTCGATTGCATCACTGCTTACCAACAGGTGGGACTGCAGACAAGTACTAGTTTATTATCATTAAAAAAATCAAATAATGATATTTTTACTTTAAAATATCGGGAATCCGATGGATGCGAAACGCGCAAGACCGTTTATTGTGGCGATACTTGGTGGAGGCCTATGTCTAACAGTGGACGTTTTTCGGCTAAAATGATGGTGATGATAAAAAGGTCCACCGATAATCAAATTGCACTCGTACAAAGCCAGGGCAAAGCGCTTGTTAATACATAATACTAGCAAGGGGAAGCAGGGAGGGAGAGCATGATGCGCGCGCCGCTTCGCCACACAACGCGGAGACAACGGCGCGTTGCGTCCGTCAGGTTAGGTTTATCACCCGTCGCGATCGGACGACGGGCAATAAACCTAACCAGCCAAAAACACAATCTATAAATAGTATAAAGATGGATGGATGCAATTCAAGTATGCGCCGTTGTCTTCGTAAAAATGTTTGTAGTGAAATTGTGACAAGTTTAGCGTTCTATATAGATGATATTTTACAATGAGTTATATAGTGATACTTGTTATATTACTACGGTTAATATTTTTCCCACTTTTGTCATATGATCACAGTTTAAAGGTCCTTTGGTTAAGTTCAAAAAAGGCGGAAAAGAATCATCCAAAGACTTTTAAATGCAGATGGACTTTTTGCTTATGTAAACAGCGTGATAGAAAATAATTATTTGGATCTAATGATGTAGATCAACTTTTTGATAGAGGGCTGAAAGTCGATCTATGCCTATAGTTGAAAGAATGTATATAGTCCGTCTATGCCGCAACATACGGCTTGTGATTTTAAGACTTTGCGGGCCCACTGCATAATCGCTATGAGGTAGACATATCCAGGCCAGTCAAACTGGGTAGTATTCTGAGTCAGGTCAAAGGTCTGTTATATGAAACCGTGTTTCGATTGCAATCTGATAACTTACCACTAACTACAAAAAATGTCACGTAAATACTACATCGGGCAATCAAAATTATCAGCGTGATTGGAAAGGCTAAAAAAACCCGATAACAATCATTGGGCAGGTGCCCAAAAACACAGCACCCGTCTGGTCAGAGGATCCACCTTTTTCTATGATAGTCGCGAGACTTTCTTCATTATTCCTTCTACACTGGTTACTTTCGACTATAAGTGTCAACGCAGAGAAGCAATGAAAACCAAAATAGCCTAGTCCGTTAGAGACTTGCTTAAGCGCGACCTAACCTCATGTCGATTATATACCGGACAAGCCAAAGTTAGAGGTCAAGCTTCATTGTCAGGCAATAAATCGTGACCCACACAACATACTACGCATGTCACGTTCAATGGTAGACATAACAGACAAAGAAGCATAGATATAGGCTGTTGTGTACCAGGACTACATGATTAATAAGAATTATGTGACGTACACACATTCCCATAAAGGTCAAAGGTCTCTCTCAAATGGAATTCATAATTATAAAATGGTATGACATTGATTAATGTATATAAATAAAATAAATCCCTAGTTTCACTCAGTCACGCTGTAACTTGATCACAATTTTACCGATTTAATTTTTCTTTGTTTTCGTTTTTCTAATTATTTGTAAAAGGTTATGTGAACCTTTTACAAATAATTAGAAAAACAAAGAAAAAAATACTGATAGCTACAACCTGGAAATCAAGAGTGAATAAGTCAAAAACAGATGAGATAATGGTCAAGCGCGAGCCGATTATTAGAGATTATCTTGATTTAGAAATACCTATTCAGTATTATGTCACTCAACAAGGTCAGAATATTTATTTCGCCTTTTCGTCCCATATTTATTTTCTTATCATCAATTTGAGTTTTAAAAAAATGTGGACTAAATTAGTGTAATTATTTTTTATCACTTCATACACAATAATACCACATAAAAAGAAATAAAAAGGGAAATAAATGAAAAAACTGTTATACCTTTGGTGGGACTCGAATCCACAATCCCCGGCTTAGGAAGCCGATGCCTTATCCATTAGGTCACAGGGGCCTGATCTACGACTTACTATATGTGATCAAAATAAGCGTATGCATCAGTCTCCCTTTCATGTTTGTATTATTTTTAATTAAGAAACCTTAAATAAAATAGTTTATAGAGTGAATAGGTTACATCCAAGCAAGCGTGCTTCATCATCGATCCATATCATAGCTTAAAATCAGGTGAGATAATGGTCAAGCCTATCAATAATAATAAAAAATAAGACAGTTGTGCAAACAATTATAAAATTTTGAACAACTTGTCTACACGGTTGGTGCAGTTGTTGAGAGTTGAATTTAGCTGCTGCGCTGCGTGTCGTGGTCAAATATGTATGGTCTACAGATAGCTGTTCCGGGTAGACCCGGAACAGTTATCTGTATCGGTATCTTGTGTATTTAAAACTAAAATGTGAGTTTACATGTTTGTGAACATACAAGAATAATTATAGAAATTATTTCTAGTGTGGATATTAAAAAAAAAATAGCTCGTTTAACATCTCGCACTACCAGGGGATCAGAAACATGTATAAGTAATTTTGGGGCTAATATTATGAACGGTAAATGATCACAAAGTACCAGGAACTCAGAGTTACGTAGAAGTATTTTTGGGGCTGGTGTTATAATCGATAATACCCACGAATTACCAGGAGACCAGAATCACGTAGAAGTATTTTGAGGGCTAGCGTCATAACTGGTAACACCCACAAATTACCAGGAGACCAGAATCGCATAAGAGTATTTTGAGGACTGAAATCAAGAAAGGTATAAACTCCCAAACAACTAGGAGACCAGGTAATACAAAGAAGTAAAATTTCTGACATCACGCGGGAAGCAGTTGGCAAATTACCAGTGGTCAAATAATCATGAAGAACTTGAATGAACTTGAATCTTGAATGAAGTTAGATCTAGAAATAAGTCCCTATTTTACTGAGTGAGAACGCGTCCCACTTAGTCATGACGACAGATAATCATGTAGTTTTAAGTATCGTGGATTTACCTACATGGAGGTGTTCATTAATAGGATGACATGATTAACTATCATCTACGACTTTTTTGCGTTGACAACAGATTTTTATGAAAGGAACCGCTGGCACGATAGTCGTAAAACGATAAAAAATTGTCAAGACTGAACCGTGACGGTAAAACATGTTTGGAATCGTCTCCTCCAACCCTTATCACATTTAGGTGATCAAGAGGAGAAGATACGTAACAGGGCTAAGTTACGAAAATGTACAATTTTGCCGACCCAGTTATACAACTTTCCAGCCGTCATACTTATTCTAAAGTTTCTTCTGAAAAGTTTGTTTTGCTTTTTCAGCATGTAAGGTAGTATGGAATAAGTAGGTATGCTACTGAATTTTATTATGTTTACAAAGAATAAGAAAGAACTTTTCGAAATCCTCCCCCTAAAGTTATGAACGGTGGTTTAAAGTCAGCCAATGACCTTTGAATGTAGCAGTCACTAGGTAGTACTGCGCATGTCAAGTGCAATGGAAGACATGCCAGACAGAGATACAGACAGATATCTACCAGGACTACATGACTATTGAGCAAACTAACACGTGACACACTGACTCATATTGTCGTCAAGAGGTCAAGGCCATAGCTGATATCAAACGTTGGTGTTCTATAAAATGAAATCTACTATTACGCGGACGAAGCTGCTGGTAAAAGCTAGTAAATTATAAATCCCTAAGAAAGGATACTAAATAGTGTGTGCCATTTAATTAAAACATGGTTATATTTCAGCAATAACAAAATTAACGTGAAAATAGTTTATAACTTTAACTATGTAAGAAAGGCAAAAAATTTAAATCCTCACGTTGCAAGGGGTCACGCATTCTCACGCCCCAGCCACCGCTGCCTCAGTTGTGCCTTGAGTGTCTGGAATAGCAAGGTGATTGATTTCCGGCCACCGTAGGTGCAGGCTGACGACGAGCAATGGGCAGTTCGCTATCTGGAACTGTCATTGAGATGTTATACTACTACTCTGAATATAACTGGTTTTAATATTATTTACTAGTTACCTTACTGTAGAACTCGCAAACTATTTAAATTTAGCTGAGGGGTACCACTACCATAACTAAAAAGAGAAAAAAATTAAGTTCCTTTTTATAAAATAAATACAACCGACTTCAATGTAAAAATAAAACATTAAAATGTTAAAACAAAAAAAAATTATAGCAGGACGGAATACTAAACATATATTTTACGTTGTGTATACATCGCAAGCTTTGATTTTGATACACAGAAATTCAATTCAAAGCTATGCCGAAGTTTCTGTAACAACATGTAAAATAATATAAATCGGTTGTGATCAGTAGTGCTATTAGTTTTTAAGCACTTAACAACAATGATTCTATTTTGTTGAACCATATAAAACCTTTGAACTTGTCTTTATTTGCAGAGCACTAGTTTGGCTGAATGTAAGTAACAAAAAAATTAACTTCATTTTCACACCGCACCCACCACGCGCGGGTCCACGTGGTTTTGCGTTCAATGCGCTTGCGTCAAATAAGCGAAGTTCAACAGAGTCAGCTCGAATACGATGCGTGATACTAGGAGCTCATAAACACCACGACCTTGAATCGTGAACTTTCAGCGGTCCAAACGTAATAACTACTGTTATAGCTTATTACCTAACTCAACGCTAGACACGTTGACTTAGGTCGGAAATCGGATCCTTATTTTAGCATATTGATTATTTCAACGTGCAGTATCCATCACAGTTACCGACAGTAAAATCAAGTTTGCGACGTTTTAGTTAATTTCTTACGTATTATGACAGAAATTTACGAAATATCGCATAGAAAACATGTATTATGAATGATGAAACCCATTTCAATTAAAAAAAATGATTGGTACACAACTTTTTACGGTTATTTTTGCACTGTTTTTACATAGTACTCCAAAATGGCGTATTAAGACTTCAAAGACCTTTATTATCCCTTTTAAAACTATCTAGTAAAATAGAAAAAAAGTGATAAGCAAAATAACACAAAGCTTGCATGATTAAACACTGAACACCCTCTAAAGAAATTAAATTCAGCGTATGATTTTTTATTTTTACAATTTGCCGTAGAAATCCTTGCCATTTCCTGGCATACTTTATAATCATTGTTCCGTAACGGGATACCATTTATGCTTACCTACATTCGAATAAATAGCGTAAAATTCTCGCTCACTTCTTCAATAAATTTTAAGCCGTATAGTACTTAATCTTTTTTCAGTTATTTTCACACTTTGGAAAGAGTACAATGTAAATACTCACATGTATGTTTTATTGTCCCTAAAACAAGTTCAACGTAAAATATATTTACTTCATATAAAATAAACTCGCGGTGCCTAAAAATAACGTTTTAAGTTCCAAAATAAATATTCATTCATCTTTTACTCTTATAGATGTAGTTCTCAATCTAAAAAAAGAAATATAGAAAGAGAGAGAAACGCAGATAGACAAAATGAAAGAAAAAAAAATTGCTTAACACATGGTACACATACACAATAATTAAGCGAATACCAAACGAAAAGCAAAAAATGCAATTCTGTATCTCACGGCTGCGCCAAAATAGCAATTATCATTGCAATTATTATCAAGTAGAATAGGTAGTATTGGTGAAAGATATTTTTTTTTAGAGAAATCGAGTATAATTCTCCAAGTTTAAAGTCATCATCATTTTAGCCGAGAGACGTCCACTGTTGGACATAGACCTCTTCCAAGTGGAAAATTTTAAGTATGAAGTAAATGTGAATTTTTTTTTCAAATTTTTTTTATGACGAGTAACAGGGCAGAGTGGAAGAAAAAAACGTGTTGCGCCGACCCCAAATAATACGGGATAAGGGCAGGAAGATGATGATGATGATGATGAAATGTGAATTTTTTTATTTATTAATATGTGAAATTTTTTATTTATTTATTTATTTAATACTTTATACACTAATGAAGCATTGTACAAAGGCGGACTTAATGCATTAATTTATATTGTAAAAGTTAGGTAATTTTACGCAATACAAGTGATACACAAGTGAACATAAAAATGAAAGAACATGAATTTGAGGCAGAGTTCAATTATATCGCTGATGCTAGCGTATAAAAGAGGAGGTCTTCAAATTTCATGAGGATTTCAAGAGAAGAACTTCTTTATTCCTGGCACCTGTAGTTGAATTTGCGATTTCTAGAACTTTTCAACATTTTTTTCGTGTTTGGTTCTTGGTACTGGTGTGGTGATCGGCGGTACCTTCGTTTTAAAAGCAGGTTTTGTTTGGATGTGTGTCATAGTGTGGTTCGGAGTGTGTGTTTGTAGTTTATAAGTGAGCGTAAAAAACGGAAGTTCGTCATTACGAATGATGTAGTAGTGTGAATGGAATATAAATAATTATATTTACGGTATTCGCTCGCTACCAACAGCAAGTTTGAAAACTGAACCGGTTCCATGATCAGAATACAGTTGCCTACTTGCCATCCCGCATGACAGGAGCTTCGTTAAAGACGAGAATGATAAGCTAATCAACTTATTTTAGCGGTGTAGCAACCGCTAGTAGACAGCGGTTGCTACGCCGTAGCCCAGCGCTACAGCGTAGCGCATTCTCCATGCCGGCGACTGTGTTTTTATCCAGGGGCATCTATCGAGCTAGACCGAAAAAACTAGTGGCATTGCTTTGTTTGTTCTATGTACCTTAACTGTTTTGATAGAAATTAAAATTTATCGCTTTGTCCATCCAGATCGTAACTTGTACCAATGCAACTCTCGATTCATGTATAAACTCCAAAAGCTATTTATCAGAACAGGAGAAATTCAGCAGAAAACAATTATCTATTCAGCGGGGCCCTTTTTAATGTGAGTCCATATGTGCGAAAAAAGCACACTGGCAGTCTATAAGAACTTTGGGGCCCCGGAAGACATAAAAGGCTTCGGGTTTGAAGCGAGGTTATCCTATTTTGTTTTGTCTGAGTTATAGCTATCAGGAAACAAAGACTCCGGCGGGGAATGTATGCTGTACGCATAATGAATGTGTTCCCAAAACACTTCGTACTCGTGGGTGGGATGTCCAAAATGTACCGGTGGCGCAACGCCGTACGTCTTGTGGCCTGATGATGGAACGGACTTGGCGGAATTAAATTGTGACAGTCCAATGCACATTCCTCAAAATGTAAACAGACAGGCTAGCAACTCGACGTCGATTCTCAAGACTTTGGAGTTTTGACTTGACAAGTGCATCATTGTCGACGATCTTCATAGCCTCGTTTCTCAATCGATTCTATTGCATCAGGCTGATATTTGGCAAACTCTTCCCAAAGATGAGAGCAGTGTTCTACAGACGATCGAACTTGCGCTTGATAGAGGTTGAGCAGCTATTTTGGCGTGAAATATCGTCTCAACTTTGCTAAGATCATCAATTTTTTGGCAGCCAGTTGAGCTTGCCTTGATGTAGGAGCCAAAATTGAGGATAGATGACAGCGGTACCCCAAGAAGTCAAGGTGGTCGGCTATGGGCACAGTCGCAGCAATGGGTGGCTCGCCGTCCGACCGTCCGGTATCCGTCCGGACCGAGCCCAAGTCGTCAACGGCGCGTACTGTTCCACGCGCGCCTCAAGGAGATGTCAGCAAATCGTAGGGGCCCAGCAGGGTCGAAGCCTACTGGGGCCACGGGTAGTGTGAAAGTGGAACCCGGGGCCCTGGAACGAAGGCAACAAAGGAACAGGAGTGGGTTTTTAGTCAAAAAGAGTTTGACACTATCTCCCGTTCCGCCCAAGAGCGGGGATGTCATAAGGATGATTTTCCCACCCAATAAAAAAAAAAAAACCCGAAAAGATAGAACCGTGCAGAATTAGCACTGACACTAACATTTTTAGCGTAAAAAAGACACGCCTGAGTATTTCTAGGTAATTGACGAAGGTTGGGTCATTTATCTTTACTTACAAACAATTTAAAAAAATACTTTATATCAAACTAGCTTCTGCCAGCGACTTTGCTGTGATAGTAGGTTTCTTCATACAAAATTTGCCCCGTTTCATCCCCTTAGAGAGTGAATTTTGAAAAATCATTTGCTATACTTTGTAAACATCATCATAGGAACCTCTGTACAAAAGCTCTAAGGGTTTGGGTTAGGCGTTGATGAATCAGTCAGTGTGTCAGGACTTTGCCGTATACACAGACAATATATAAGAAAAATGTCTCATTATTTTCATTTTGTCAAACAATACGACGATGAAAACTAATCGAAATACTGTAGAAAGTAGCATGTTAAATAAACAGCTGTCTGTTACCCAGACGACATTATTGCTACAAATGAAACCACAAGCTCTTAACGCTATTCATTTCATGACTTAAACTGAATTGTTCAAGGAATGGAGCTATAAAGGGTGCATAGCTCCATCTCTCTTTCTCACTGGCACGGTTGACATTTTAACACGTCATAGTAAGGCCCCAGGTCTCGTCGCACTCAGATTCTCAGCTTGATGAATGTTATATCAATCTCTTGATGCGTCATGATCTCCTAATGCTATGTGCCGTTTTTGTCTGTCCTGCTTTTATACACGCATGCGCATTGAAGACTTGTCTATGAAGTCCACGTGGCAATGTTATTGTTGAATTAACGAAAGAAAATCATCATTCAATTATATAAATAACCAATGAACCGGACGTCCAGAACCTGCATTGATTTTCACCCTCATCACAATTACTCATAAATCTTCTAGATCAAGTATTTTAGTAAATATGAATATAATCTAATATACAGAAATCGATGGCAAATAAAATCATCTATCGAGTCCGATGCCTTCGATTTCCCTCGTTTTTGATAAATGCTTTAACTGATATTAGTTCATTTGTTTGTAACCAAAAACCTTTACGTTTTATTTAATTCCCATGGAATTTATCTGAGTAGGGAACTTAGAATATGCCCCACATGTAATTTGTATATTTGACTTACTATAAAAAACTCGAATTCTAACTATCACTTTACAGTAAACTGTCCACAGAAATCTGTTAATTATTTCATAAACAATTTAAATCGTATTTATTTTACGCGTATTTCTGTCAAAATTTCTAAGAAATCGGCAAAAAAACACACATATTTCATTTTATCTTGACAGACACCGATTGAGGCTGCCCATTGAAAAATCAATATGCTAAAATATGGATTCGCTTTACTACTTTATTATTATGAATACAGAGACGAGTACAGTATAACACTCGAGTGGTTGTTTTGACTTTTAAGCTGCCGTAGAGGCCTAATTTAAGCTCCTTTATTTTATGAACTTGCATCGTATTGGATTTGGCTTTATTGGTTGACGCAAGCGTATTGAGAAGAAAACCACGTGTAGCAGGGAACACCATGTGGAAAAGAAAGTTTATTTATTACGAAGTGTTTGACGATCTACTCATCATCTTCCTGCCCTTGTCCCATCTTATTTGGGGTCGGCGCAACACGTTTTTTTCTTCCATTCTATCCTGTCAACCGTCATACTATCACTAACTTCCTTTTCTTTCATGTCACTGTTCACACAATCCATCCATCTTTTCTTTGGCCTCCCTCTCCCTCTCCACCCATCCACATGTATATTCATAACTCTTTTAGTAACATGTGTTTCATCTCTCCTCTTTACATGACCATACCAAGACAAACGATTCCCTTTACTAAACTTACATTTTAGAATTTATAGATAGAATATACATATTATACTAGTAATTTATAGAACATTTGAATTGAATATACTAAAAATAAATTATTTTTATGAAAACCGCAACTAAAATGATTGACAACAAATATTGATGTAAGGATGAATAGCGCGATGGGAACATCTCGCTATCTCTTTTCTACGTGCGTAACCTGATGGTAATGACATCACATTTCAGTTTGTGTATCCTTTTTTGTTTCTTAACAGTTTTACCTTCCACCAGATTGAAAAGGGTTCTAATTTACTTTATTTTTAAAGGAATTGAATCTTCTTTCCAAATGTGATTTTCGATAAAGTTACTTTTTGATTCAAATAATTAAAAACAAAATGTCAAGTACTCAATTGAGCTACTGAGCAGTATCGACTGTTTTAAAGTTAGCTCGGGTAGGTATAATGTTTTGATTTCTTCACAATTTTATTCTCAGTTTAAGTTTATAGCTTAACCATTTATGAATGTTTTCTTTTATCTGGCATCTTGAAGCCCTGAAGAACCGCAGTCGGTGTCTCGATGATCACCTCGTATCTGGAATTTTCGTCACAATTTATATAAGACGTAGGAAAAAATTATTTTTACTAAACTTTTTATTTCCTTAGCCATTACAGTCCCGACATGGCGGACAGAGTTCCGGCGGAGTCTCATGGTAGAATGGCGACAGCGACTGTTGCAACCCAGTGCTGGGCACGCCACAATTATCGCAGTAAGTCCCCTTTTTGAGGAGGGGCTGGAAAGACAACATGGCGTCCTTTCCTTCAACATGACGCAGGTCCTCCATTGTGTGGACCGCTCGGAGGAAACGGTGGAGCATACGGTAGAGGTGTGCCCCGCCTGGGCAGATCACCACCGTGTCCTCGTGGGAGCGATCGGTGGCAGTGATCTCTCGCGCCAGGCCTTGGTACAGGCCAAGGTCCGTAGTAAGGAGGAGTGGCTGGCGGTCACCTCTTTCTGCGAAGCAGTAATGCTAGCAAAGGAGGCGACTGCACGCGCGAGAAAACGGTCCTCACGCCCCAGCTATCGGGATCCCGAACCCGATTTCCAGCCACAGTAGGCGCCGACTTGCGTACGGCGAGCAATGGGTAGCTCGCCGTCCGACTGTCTGGTAACCGTCCGGATCGAACCCAAGTTGTCTACGGCACGTAGTGTTCCACAAGCGCCTCAAGGAGATATCCGCAAAATCATAGGGGCCCAGCAGGGTCAAAGCCTACTGGGTGCCATGGATGATGCGAAAGAGAATCCCGGGGTCCTAGAACGAAGGCAAAAAGAAGGAACAGGAGTGGGTTTTTAGTCAGTAAAAGTATGAAATTCCAACCGAAAAAAAAAATTACTCTTCTGAAATTTTTCAGCTTTATTTCTGATAGTGTCCTATAAAAAATTCTGCTCTTTAAAATAATCTAGGGATTTGACACATATCCACTTCATTCTTTCCTTGTACGAAATCGGTATAAGTACTTAAATAACTCTACCTAATTCCGACCTCTGCTGATTATACAATCATGTAAAGCGCATAATATTGAGTTTCAAGTGTTACTTCCAAACATGGCGTTATCCATATGTTTCAACGAAGTAGCTGTCTATGTTTTAAAATACATTACAAAAAGTAATTTAGGAAATTAATCTATACATATAAATAAAAGGTGAAACTTTTTGGTAGACCTATCAACGCACAGCTGAAACTACTGAGACTGGGAACGAAACATTTTTCAAAAGGTTTCCTTTTATGGCGTAGGCGAGCACTAAGAAGACAGTTCCGTGAACTAAATGTTCGAAAGTTAACAAAATAGTAAATTACGAAGATAAATAAGTTAGTCATTTTTAGGGTTCCGTAAGTCAAAAAGAAAAAAAACGAAACCCTTATGGGATCATTTTGTTGTCTGGCCGTCTGTCTGTCAAGACTCTTTATCTCGGGTACGCGTGGAGGTATCAAGTTGAATTTAAATCCACATACTCAGGTCTCAGGGACCACCCTTAAAGCTATAAAAAATCGAATCCCTAAATTAAAGAATAAAAAGAGAATCTGAAAAATCTTCGTAACTCAAGTAGGGAATCGAACTGTTTTCATAGATAAGTTTTTACGGAACCCTCACTGCACGAGTCCGACTCGCACTTGCCTAGTTTTTTAGTCTTTCGAAGTTTTAGATCAAACTTCTTATATCATATGGGCTCCTAGTAATAGTTTGAAACTATTACTATACGTTCGTATTTTCACGCAAGCGCATTGCTGACCTGTCCACGTGAATGCTTATATTATTCATCATTTCAGCCAGTCTCGATTTAATGTACATTGTGGCAGGTCGTCTGTTTGGTTATAACCAGATATATAAAAGGAGAAACTGACTGACATATCAACACGCAGCCGAAACTACTGGGACTAGGAGAGTGAAATTTTGCACAAGGTTTCCTTTAATGACGTACACGATTTTAGAAAATTCCTACAGCGAGCTTCCCGTTTTATTATTTAGGTGTATTCATGGATAAAGTGAATAGGCTCTTAATAAACTAGTGCGATTCACCATCAACGATTGCATGACTGCTTACATCAAGTGGGATCGCAGTTAAGCACTGATTTATATCATTTAAGAAAAATCTTAATTTTCGAGGATGAAACCGAGGTCCAAAATATTTCACAAAACTTGTTCCAGGAAATACGTGTATTTTTTAAACCCTAAAAAGATTTTGAAAAAAAAAATGTGCTGTTAAATTTGCAAGCATTCTATTGTTATATTTTCTTGACTTTTTAAATTTAGGAGTATATTATGAAGTGTCATAATTCATGAAAAGTAGCAAATTGATTTCAATAGAAGCCTAGATAATATCCACAAGATACTGTGTTTCCAAAATACCCTGGAACGATAGCAAAGAAGGAACAGTAATGGGTTTTCAGTCAATAAAATTCTGACACTATCTCACGCCCAAGAGCGGGGATGATTTTTCTACCGAAAAAAAAGAAGGTAATCTGGACAAACACTATCATCGCAATATTAAACTATTTAACTAAGAAACTACAACTAATTTCCAATTCTAATTAGGTACTTATAATTAATTACATGGCCGCATACTGCTCACTAAATATTGCTTGAATTTACTAAACCAAAACTTACGTACTAAATATAAGTATAATTTGTATTATAATATAAAGCAAACTAAGGTTACCGACAAAGCCTGAAGAGTCTCCAAACTTAAGTGCCAGTAAGCAGGGTACATTGCTCACAGAAAAGACATTTGATGGGACTGAAAGGTTCTATAATGGAAAGGCTATACTTGGAGTTTGTTTGCGTGGTCGAATTAGGAATGAAGACATAGCTCTACGAATTGTCCAACTAGGGGCAGTAGCCAGAGCATCGTGCTCGCAGAACAGACAGTTGATGGGGCTGAATGGTTCTGGCGTGGAGACCGTGTACCACAAAAAGCAGCGTTTGTAGGCCACCCACAATGTGGACCGAGGATCTGGTCAGGGTCCCGGAAATTCGAATCTTCATTCATCATTTAAAACAAAGTCAACATTCATCATTATTTTCTTTTTATTTCATTTTTTAAATACCTTTTCATTTTCGATGGCTGCCAAACGCCAGTCCAACCGGTCCTTATGGCGCCACTTAGGGGTGCCTGTGTCTAGCACGTCTTTTGACTGAATTCATGATAATGATCGAAACCTGATTTCATTAGGAGACCCCCACGTAAGTAAGTACAAACTGACTGAATTTTCTGGATCGATACATGATTCTCGTTAATACTAGGAACTCAAGACTTAACAAAGCTGGAAACTTTGTTTGGTATTCAAGCTATAACGTTAAGGACTGTACCTTTTGATGAAGGGTATAGAGTCAAAATTGCAATAGATACTCGGATTCAAACTGCAACAGAAGTCTGTCAAGACCTGCCGCCATACAGTGAATTTGCACAAGTAACACAAATTATGTTTTTTTTTTGGCACAACGTCATCTAGTCTCAAACTAAGCAGAGCTGTGCTGTGAGTACTAGACAAGTGATAAAAATACTTATTTCAAAATACATACATAATATATAGATAAATTACACCCAGACACAGAACAAATTATCGTGCACACCTCATAAACATTTGTCTTGGGTGGTAATCGAACCCATGACCTCCGCCATAGCAGTCAGGGCTACTAACCACTAGACCAACAGCCCATTAGTTAGTAAAGCAACAATAAGAAGACTTGGAGGGATCGGTTGAGGTTATTTCTGTTTTAAATAAATTTTTCATCATATTTTGTCGGCTTACTGTTGTATTTGATACAAAGTATTTTTCCGAGAGTATTTACGTTGCTCTTAAACATAATCTCAATGTTACTGTCACGATGAATTTTGAAGTGTTCAATCAAAAACTTTCGTATGAACTATTACTACTACTACTACTTATTATTAAATTTATTTTTTGTTTTAAATTCTTATAAGACACTTCTTTTTTTACGATATCTCACTTAATTTCTAGAGTGAGCCAATATTTTAATAATACTCTTCATCATATTGTTTATTCACCTAAAAACAAAGACGTGATATTGTGTCCAAAAAGTTAATAAAATTAAAACGCTAATGCTGATTACATGATGATTTGACCGAAAGTGACATATTCGGCCTCATTCCTAAAATTGATAAATATATATTTTCATTACATGATTAAAAAATGGATCGGGCATGCCAGTACCAGGGTAGCAGGTATTACAGTAGGTGTTTTGATTTGTAAAAATGAATAAACAATTTAGTAAGTTGTTCCAATTTAACCCTTACTACTAGGTAATAGAATTTATAGTTAATAAACCTTACTACAATATTAAATTTAATATTTAGCCCTATATAATGTAGAACAACATGCGATTTACTAGTAACGCTAGGAAATATTCTTGTCTTAATAGTTTGACAGGATTTTATTTAAATTAATAGCACGCATATGAACTATATTCGGATATGAAGATAGAGTTTTCTTAATTTTACTTTCCTGAGTCAATTTTGAAGCTTGATAACGCTTAAAGTACTAACAGAATTAATAAACAAAAAATACAAGTCAATGGCTAAAATCTTTAACAAAATAGTTATATAATTTTCACTAATTTAACTTTTTTTATCATTATAATAATAGCTTATTCTACTAGAGGAACATTTTCTTTGAAATATACAATTTAATATTTGAATTAATAAAGTTTTCTAGCAAGCGCATAAAGGGGAGTGAACGCTCTGGTTAGCCAAAACAGAACTATAAACATCCTTTTAAAAATCAATTTTATCAGTTATTAACTATTAAACCTACCTATTTTCAAGCATCATTTACTTCACAAAAACAACTTTAGTCAGAAATAAAAGTACGTGTATACTGAGAATCACATTTTGTGGTATTGCTTAATTCCTATACTATTCATGCTCATCTTATCAAAAAAAATCGATAGTAAGTACCTACATAAACTACTAGTAATCGAGAAACTGTGCCAAAAATAAACTAGGTCTCCTTTAATTCAATAATATTTGGGCTTATTACCTTGAAAAAGTCGATCAAATTGTTTCCCTGTCAGCTAAGTTTTCTTCAATCCATAAAGGGATTCGAATAGATCTTAGTAAGAGGCTTCTACTAGTAATAAGCGTAAACAGTCCATGCTATATAAATGGTATATTCCCAAAATGGTTGATTCCTGGTAAAATGGTTTAAATCGATTCTACTACTTTTTTTCGTTCAGTACTTCCTCTCGGTATTTTTTACCGACTTCAAAAAAAAGTAGAAGGTTATCAATTCGGTTGTATTGTTTTTATCATATTTTTTAAAATGTTTCATATGTATCATATTTTTTAAAATTAGTTAAATTAGTTATTTTTAATTTGTGAAAACTTTATTTACCCTAACTTTACAGACAACTATAAAGTTATTTTGGTATTTTCATCGAGAACAAAAAGTAACATTCGATGAAGTGGAACTGATTAAAAAGACCAGAAATGGCCAACGGAACTTCATTCTCACATAGATATCACATTGAAGATAGTTAAGACTATGTCAATATAAATAAATAAATGGTTCTGAAAAGTTATGTTGCGAATAATATCATCGAAGAGGCCTGATACAAAAAAATAAATAAATAACCGACTTCACTAAAAACAAAAAACACTATTAATGATCAAAATAATTCTAATTTCGGAAGTCGGTGTGAAATAAAAAACAAACAATATCGACAAACACCATCATCATCATCTTCCTGCCCTTGTCCCATCTTATTTGGGGTCGGCGCAACACGTTTTTTTCTTCCATTCTATCACTAACTTCCTTTTCTTTCATATCACTGTTCACACAATCCATCCATCTTTTCTTTGGCCTCCCTCTCCCTCGCCAATATCGACAAACACCGACTTCCGAAATTAAAGTTATTTTGATTGTTTTAGTGTTTTTTTTTTCAAGTGAAGACGATTTGTTTTTTGTATCTGATAAGTTGCTATGAATCCAAACTATCCAATCCGAAATACACGTTCTCCTGCCTTAGTATAATTCTGGCCATACCCAATATTAGGTGGTTTCACACTTTAAGAAAAGTCGACGGCCTATGCAAGAATTTGTATCGTTTCTACACATGAACTCTATACGCTGCTTTGGCTCTGACCAAGAAAAAAATATTGTCTGCGGTAGACCCGACCAGCGAAGTTGCTACGTTAAATTTTAGTGCCTAGATCCGACAAAATTTTATCGTGAACATGATGATTTGTGTAGCTAAATATTCATTTGACTATGGTAATCATCATCCATTGTCTCGGCGTAGTGCTGGTAACCGAAATGGTCTACAAGCATGAAGATTGACGTTGTGCGATCTGCTCCATACAGTTTGATCGCTCATCAATACCTGGAGCTCGCTCCAACTGTAACTTCAAAAACAATTGCCTATCTGTAGCGGAAAAATAAAAATAAAAATTGTGAAGAAATTGGTCCCACAATGTGGTGGTAATTCGAATATTCCCACGATGCCGCTCAGCCACAGTGGTTTTATTTTACTTCTCCAGGTTTACGCTATTTAACCAAAGGTTGTGGCGCTCGGATCTGAATAATTCCTCGCTCGAATAGCGAGCGAACGAACTATATAACTCACTCATAGTTTGTGTCCGGTTAATACAATAATAGATAGAATTTTCTGAATTGTAACACTAATTATATAGAATTAACTTCCAACCTCCTATTATATCACAAAGCTGCTTGTGAAAAAAACAAGTTAGAGCCTATTTTAAACTTACATTAACAATTCAAATGTTAAATCTAAGTCATTTATTGAGGAATGCTTTATTCTTAAACTGAAAAAAAAAACCGGTTATGTTTTAAAACTCATAATTTACTTAGCAGTGTATTAACATAAATAACCTTTTGATGTAAATAAAAGTAAGCCTTTATTGTATTTTGTTTTGGTTTATACAATAAAAAGTCAATCTATGATAATGTAATAAGACTGCAACGCATGGAGACACGTGATGTTGCCATGGAAACGGTACCGGTGCCAGAACTACTAGCACTGCATGAATAAGAGAGGGTAAGCAAAGAGATTCACGAAGTAAACAAGGTGTTTATAAACTCCACATGGTACCTAGCGCACGTGGTTTTGTTCCACAATGCGCCTGCGTGAAAATGTAAAGGTTGCACAAATAAGATGAGCGATACTAGGATTTCATATCTACGGTGTTTATAACTTTTCTTTGTCACCGTTTTAATTTTTGTTTTTTTTTGGCCTCAAAAGATATATAGACGCTTAAGAAAGACTTCAACAATTCTATGCTTTTGTTTTTTTGTAAAATATTCAGGACGTAACATGTATAACTGTAATAATTATAAATTACCAATTTTGGCTCGATTTATTAATTCGTCAGGTAACTCATTAATAAGTGTAGGTGCAATCCATCGTCTCGCATACTTAACGTAGTAATTGACCAATTAATTACCAATTATTTTTAATAAATTTATCGTGACTTTTACCAATATATTAAAGTTTCTTAAATAAGAATGAAATATAACCACTTAAGGCAGACGAATGCATTCGCTTATTTCGACACTACTTCGTAGCCTCTGTGGCCTAGTGAATAAGGCATCGGCCACCTAAGCCGGGGATTGTGTGTCCGAATCCCACCAGGGGTAATGTTTCGTTTTTCTTCCTTTTTACACAATTGCGCGGCAATCCAAAGTATGGTTATATTTTTCTCATTGTTCTATGTATATTTTCTAATCGAAGCATCTGAAAGACAGGATGAATCTTGAATCTTACTAACAAACCCCATGCTGTGATAAGGTTTAGCTTTTTTTTTGTGTAAAAACGTATTTGTGGTCGTAATATATCCACACTGCAAAGAAAGATAAAAAATAAATCGTACCGTATTGAATAATATGTCACTGAATAAGTCTTTCAAAAACAAAACGAAATGTTTAATGGGATAGTCAATCAAACATTTTAATAAGAACAAATTCTAGATTTTTTTTTAAATCTTTTGCAAGGAGTTTTGTCACAATATTGACTGGCCATCATAGACAAATTTTGAATTTTAAGTTTTTTAAATGATTGTAATATATTTTATATAGAACTCTGGCCTTATCTGACGTAGGCTTTGTTTTTCGGTGGTAAATTATCTTATGACATCCCCGCTCTTGGGCGTGGCGGGAGATAGCGTCAGAGTTTTATTGACTAAAAACCCACTCCTGCTCCTTCGTTGCCTTTCGTACCAGGGCCGAGTCATCCATTCAGAATCAGACGCTTGGCCCCAGTAGGCTTTGACCCTATTGGGCCCCTACAGTTGCTGAGATCTTCTTGAGGCGCGTGTGGAGCAATACGCGCCCACAACTTGGGCTCGGTCCAGACGGTGACCGGACGGTCGGATGGCGAGCCACCCATTGCTCGCCGTCCGCAAGCCCCCGCCTACGGTGGCTGGAAATCGGGATAGGAGGCCCAGCGGCGGTTAGGGCGTGAGGACCGTTGTCTCACGCGAGTCCGGTGAGGACCTGCGTCATGCGGAAGATAAGGACGCCGTGTTGCCCTTTCAGCAACTTCTCAAAGAGGGGACTTAGACGTAGGCCTAGCTAAGAAACGATTTCAAAAATATTTAGAGTGCTAAACAGATTTCTCCTGAGGCGTGTGATATGTGTAGACATATCACATCAAGAAGAAGAAAGAAGAAGAGGAGAAGAAGAAGAGGTAGCTCTTCCTGCCCATATCCCATATATACATTATTTATATATATATACGTTTTTTCTAAAAAATGTTATATTTATAAATAAATAAATTTTAAATTATTATATAGAAAGTTTGATACAAGTTTTATATTATTTTTCAGCCTTGTTCAGCTCTGTCGTTCCCGCACTGCCGAACATCACTTCTACATGCGACACATCATCCCGTGTTGTCTTTTGCAACATACAGAATCATGAAATTGAGCACCATGAGACGTAACCAAATAAGTAAAGTTCTTTACAAATGTTTAAAAAACAATAGGGTATTTTTTTTCTTTATAAAGTAAAGGAGCGTGCGGCTACGTAATAGAAAAAAAAATTCAACGTATGGTACTCGTATTTTAATCGACTTTCAAAGAAAGAACTAAATACATACTGTATACACCATTAGTTTTTAATTAGTAGGTAACAAGTACCTAGAGGGCTTATTGGAAAAGGCCTTGTTATTATTTAAGTAAAGTTTCAATACATAATATTCATAAATAGCAAAGTAATTAGCGTTTGTTTATATCCCAATTTTTTTTTTTCAATATTCGGATTTATAGTACAAGTTATTGATTATGAATGAAAGACAATGGAAAAACACTGCGCCTTGTATTTTTTAGTAGCAATTGTTATGAATATTTTTTTTTTTATTCACGATAGGTCGCGCTTGACCGCCATCTCACCTGATGGAAAGCGATGATGCGGTCGACGATGGAACGCGTTTACCTAGAAGTAACCTATTCACTCTTGACTTAAAGATTACCGGGTTGTAGCTATCAGGAAACACACATTCCGGCAAGGAATTCCACTCCTTAGCTGTACGCACAATGAATGTGTTCCCAAAACGTTTTGTGCGAATAGGTGGAATGTCCACCATGTACCGGTGGCGCGTTGCCGTACGCCTGGTGGTCCGATGATGGAACGGGCTAGGCGGAATTAGGTTATGCAATTCCGACGCACACTCCCCGAGATGCAACCGGTAGAAAACCGACAGGCTAGCAACTCGGCGCCGATGCTCAAGACTTTGGATCCTCGACTCAATGAGTGCATCATTGCCAATGATCCTCCTGGCACGCCTCTCAATTTCCTCAAGTGCATCAAGCTGGTAACGGGCAGATCCGTCCCAAAGATGAGAGCAGTACTCCATACACGATCGAACTGGTGCTTGATAAAATTTGAGCAGCTGTTCTGGCGTGAAGTACTGTCTGACCTTAGCGAGGATACCCAGCTTTTTTGCTGCCAGTTGAGCCTTTGCTTCAATGTATGGCCCAAAGTTGAGTGTTGACGTCAGCGTAACACCAAGAAGATCAAGATGGTCGGTTATAGGCACGGTTATGCCCCGGAAAGTTGGAGCAGGACTGAATTGGCTCCTTTTAATGGAAAAGAGACACGCCTGGGTTTTAGCAGCATTGAACTTAACCAAATTGGCATCGCCCCATTCAGAGATTGCCTCCATGGACAAGTTCAAGCGCTCGACCATAGCCTCTCAAAGAGACTGGGTCTGTGACCCACTACCTTGCGCGCTGGATGTGTAACTCTCAGCAACAGTGCTGTCGTCTGCATACCCAAAGGTACCGGGCTTAACCAGATCATTAATGTGCAGCAAGAACAACGTTGCCGAGAGCACTGACCCCTGAGGGACCCCGGCATTAATGGCCATTTGACCGGACGAGCAACCATCGATGACCACTCGGATGGACCGGTCACTCAGAAAGTCTGCGATCCAAGCACACAAACCAGCAGGTAAACCGAAAGAAGGAAGCTTACTAATAAGGCTTTCGTGCCAGACCCTATCGAAAGCCTTCGAGATATCGAGGGAGACGTCAAGCGCTTCTCCGTGTTTCTCGATGGCCTCACTCCAGATGTGGATGGCATACGCTAGAAGATCACCAGCTGACTGATTTCGGCGAAAGCCGTATTGTCGGTCACTTAGGATGTCATAAGCTTCTAGGTATGCCAGGAGTTTAGTGTTGAGTACACGTTCCATAGTCTTACAGAGAATGGACGTTACTGAGATTGGTCTGTAGTTAGCTGGGTCAGCCCGACTACCCTTCTTGGGCACGGGCTGTACGTTAGCTTGCTTCCATGCAATCGGCACTTTTCCAGCCTCAAATGAAAGCCTAAATAGGCGTGTCAGGATCGGAGACAGTTCAGGCGCACACGTTCTCAGAACAATTGCTGGTATTCCGTCTGGACCACTAGCCTTGTTCACGTCAAGGTTACGCAGCACCCTGCGGACGTCCTTCTGATGGATGCGAATATCCGACATACTCGTCTCGCAACCAACAGGATTAACAGGGGGCCGCGCGTCACCAGGATCTAGACGCGAAGATTCCGCGAAGAGTGAGGCAAACAGATTTGCTTTCTCCTCCGCGGTATGGGCCAGCGATCCGTCGGGTTTCAGCAGTGGCGGCAGTGAGGGACGGCAGAAGTTCAATTCAACCGACTAAGCCAGGGACCAAAACGCCTTACTACCAGCAGGGTATGAAGCGAGTTTGTTCCCGATGCGGCTAATGTGGTTGTACCGAGACCTCCGCATCACCTTCTTGCAAGACTTGGCAGCTCTTTTGCCTTGCGCATACGAGCGTCGGTCCATGCCTGGTAAGCCGTGTGCTTAAGCTTGTTAGCGCGATCACACTCCGCACCAAACCAAGGGCGAGCCTGGCCAGACATTGTTACGTCAGAGAATGGAATGTAGTACTCCATCCCCCGCCGCAACACATCTGTCACAGCATCCACGCACGACGATGGATCACCCGAAGAAAAGCAAGTAAGCTGCCAAGGATAACATGCGAAGAAAGATCGCATGTTATCCCAGTCTGCTGACCTAAATCGCCAAACACGCCTGGTGCCTCTAAGGCAGGGATCGGGCGGAGAATAGACTGATACAGATTTCACCAGACAGTGGTCGGAACTACCTAACGTTGATGATATCGACACTGAATAGCGGTCTGGATCTGTTGTCAGCAGAAGGTCGAAGCAGTTGGCCGTGTGCGAGTCAACATCCGGCACCCTCGTAGCTCCCTGGACCAGCTGGGTGAGATTTAACGCTATCGCAAGCTTACGCGTCTCTCGACCAGCATGGTCTGTGCACTGGTATGGGAAAAGCCACTCCTGATGGTGGGCATTAAAATCCCCCAGTAACACCAGTTGCGCGGAAGGGTACCTCTGTTGAGCCGCATCCGCCGCCTCACTGAGGTACTGTGTGAGCCTGGTCGTCTCCTGATCACCACTGTGCGAACGGTAGACACAAGCATAGATAATTTTATCCGTGCCTGTTTCCACCAGTGCCCAAAGCGTTGAGAACCTGGAATCTTCAAGGTTGCGGAGACGCCGATAGCATATGAATAATTGATTCAATTATGAATTTATACACTACATACACTTGAAATATTACTTACACTACCTGCCTAATGTTTACCTAGTTATTGAAGCCAGTTTCCAATCAAAGCCAAGCGACACGGTGGAGCATACGTTAGAGGTGTGTCCCGTTTGGGCAGAGCACCGCCGTGTTCTCATGGGGGCGATCGACGGCAACGATCTCGCGCGTCCGGCCTTGGTACAAGCTATGGTCTCGAAGACTAGTAGCAGGCGGTCGCCTCCTTTTGCAAAGCAATAATCCTGGCAAAGGAGGAGGCCACAGTTGCACGCGCGAGGGAGCGGCCCTAGCCGCCGGGATCCCGATCCCGATTTCCGGCCACCTTAGGCGCGGGCTTGCGGACGGCCAGCAATTGGTGGCCCGCCGTCCAACCATCCGGTAACCGTCCGGACCGAGCCCAAGTCGTCGTCGACAGCGTGTACTGTTCCTCACGCGCGCATTGAGGAGATGTCAGCAAATCGTAGGGGCCCAGCAGGGTCGAAGCCTACTGGGGCTAAGGGTCTGCTTCAGAAAAGAAGACTCAGCCCTGGTATGAAAGGCAAGGTAAGGAAAGAGAGTGAGTTTTTTAGTCAGAGAAAGTCTGACACACTCCCTCGCTCCGCCCAAGAGCGAGGGATGTCATTAGATGATTTTCCGAACTAAAAAAAAAACAATCTTCGTATTATATTTGTCTGTTACTGATGATCTTCCCACCGAAAAATTAAAAAAAAACCTCTGGTTGCCTGTATATCCTGCCGCAGCGTAAATCTCAGACATCTTTGTGTTTATGTTCTCCTGGTGTCTAACTCTGTCTAAAGAACCCAGAAACATAACTACAAAGAATGCTCTTTCGCTTTCCTGTTATTCTAGTATTTTAAGATTACGATTACGACATTGATCTGCTTAGATGCTGCTATACCTAAACAAAATCTAAACGTTTTTAAATATTTTATGAAGTAAAAATACTAATTGATAGTTACAAATAATGTTTAATTAGGTGTAATAAATACTTAGAAAAAAATCTGGGCGAATACAAATTTATAATATTTTTTCAGTTAAATCTAATAAATCAGGTAGGTCAAGTAGTCTAATGGCCAGATTTAAGTTCTGGTACTCAGTTCTAATTCGACACATGACACTTAATAGCAATCTTCGCCTAACTTAATCAAGGCTAATTAACTAGCTATTTAACTGGCTTTTGCCCGTTCAGTCTGTAAGGGTCGCAGATTATCCATTATTACACCTCTACCTCTACGCGTCAATACAATTAGGGTCTTATTGTATCGCGGTTACAGTTCATTTGTCTTATTTTATTTGGTATGAAGATGAACTAAGCACAATATGTATATTTTTATACGATATACCTTCTGCAATTAATTTCATAGAAAAGGTTCGGTTACAAAAAAGGAAAAGGAAAAGGTTAGGTTTCCGCGCATTCGCTATGGTACTACGTACAACGTACTGAAACTTCTGCTTTCATTATAATTTCAACGGTATCATTCAACCTCCTGAAAGCTTCTGCTGTCCTAGTACCAGAGTTACTTTACAGGCAAAATATAGTAGTGACGATCAAACGTGTGGCTGCCTTGGAGAGCAAGAGTGTACTGAGGCTTACTGAGGACACGAAGTAAACAATAATGTGTTGTTTACAAACTCCACGTGGTAGCCAGCGCACGTGGTCTGTGTAAAAATGCGATGCTAGATAATAAGTGTCACGGTTTATGGTGTCCTATTTTTAAAACCGTGGGTTTTCTAGACGCAAGAGTTTAATTAAATGAATTCAGAAAGAAAGCTCAACATAGCAGCGATCACCAGTCACAGTAACAGCAGTACCTGCGTTGTGAACTCTTTAAACAAAAATTTTGCAATTGTTTACCCCACCTGTAAATAAAAAAAACTGTTAATCTGAAAAAAGAATTGTTTACTTTAATTACTTAGTTGGTCGAAGTGGATTATGTAGCATAGCGTGAGTCAACAAAAGATGGTTCTTACATCCAAAAGAAATATTTTTTTTACATATACTAAGTGTTTGAGATGCGGTTGAGTACTCGAAAAACTAATAATAAAATTTACAACTTTCACACAACGCAGTCTTGTTTGAAACTAAGCTTTTGGTAATATTACTAGATAACTAATAAACATACTTTTATATTTCTAAATACATAGACACATATTATAGATAAATTACATCCAAACACAGAAAAACAATCATGCTCATCACACAAATATTCGTCTTGGGTGGCAATCGAATCCAAGACCTCGGCATAGCAGTCAGGGCCAATAATAACAGACTCACAGGCCTGATTTTCAAAATAGGTATCACATCAATATTATTAAGAGCAAACAACAGACAAAGCCTCTCTTCAAAGGCTTTTAATAAACTAGTGCGCCTGACCATCAATGATTGCATCTCCGCTTACCATCAGGTGGGATCGCAGTCAAGCACTGGCTTATAACAATATAAAAAAAAGACAACGTTTAGTTGTCCACTTATTAAACAACAATTGGCTAAAAGTTTAGTTAATATTTTTGTGTTAAAAAAAACATCACAAAAAGGTAATTGGAATCACTAACTTCTGTTTTCGGTAAAAATCTGTGCTACGGAAATTAGTATCATCTTCTTAACGTGTCGTTTTGCTTTTATAGAAAGTGAATGACATTTAGTCATTCACTTTCTACTAAAACTAAAATTAAAAAAAAATGAGTTAGTGTTTTTTTTAGGTGGGAAATGATCCAATGATATGTTATGCCCTTGGACGGAGCGCGAGGGCATATCAGCCTTTTACTGACTAAAATCCACCTCTATACCTTCTTTGCCTTGAGGCGCGCGTCTACTACACTACGCGCCGTTGACGACTTGATTGGTCTGAATGGTAACCGGACGGTCGGACGGCGAGCTACCCATTGCTCGCCATCCGCAAACCCCACGCATGCGGCCGCCTCCTCTACTAACATTAATGCTTCGCAGAAGGAAGCAACCACCTGCCACTCCTCCTCGTTACGGACCAGAGCCTGTACCAAGGCCCGGCGCGAGACATCGCTGCCACCAAGCGCCCTCACGAGGACACGGCGTTGCTCTGCCCAAGCGGGGCACACCTCTACCGCATGCTCCACCGTTTCTTCCGGACGGTCAACACAATGGTTTCTTCCGCACGAATCTGGTGCAGGAACCTCCCGAACCGACCTTGTCCGGTGAGAACCTGCGTCGAGCGGAAGGTGAGGACGCCGTGTTGTCTTTCCAGCCACATTCCAAAGAGGGGACTTATTGCCATAATTATGGCGTGCCCAGCACTGGGTTGCAACAGTCGCTGTCAACATTCCACCATGAGATCCCGCTGGAATCGCGGCATGGTGGACATAGACCATACCGCGACTTTTCGTGGCAGTGGAGTTTCGCCCCTAACGTTGCATCTCTTCGTAAAAATCGTGCATGCATGCAAGTACTGTTGCCTCCAGAATCCATGGTGGTAGGTCAGAAGGGAGGCTCGCCGCTTCGCCAGAAACCATGCGGTATCCCCGCACCATCCAGGCGGCCATGACCCTCTGGCATGCGTTCAGCTTAGCTGCCGGCCAAGACACCGGTCGGTCCATAGCTCTTTATGAAGCAACGGTAGCCATATTGGCGCTCCATAAAGTGCCATGGACTGAACGATACCTGCGTAGAGCCTCTGGTAGGAAGCGTCAAGACACCCTAAGTTGGGCAAGAGCCGCTTGAGGGCAGCCCCAGTCCGATTCAGTTTCAGGCAGGAACCAGACGTCGGAAGTGCTTCTCGAATTCTACCGGGTGTCGAGGATGAGTCCCAAGTACTTCATCATCGACATGACGGCGATGTGGACTCTTCTCGAGAACTGTGAAAGCACATGGCCTCGAACTTGTGCAGTGCCTCTAGTCCCAACTGTCGACTAACTATAGTAATATGCCAAATAAACGTGTTTTCTTTCTCTAATACCATATAAAAAATAAAAGATTTGTATTTTTTTTTATTTGTAACAAAATTCATAACAAACAAAAATAATAACCTCAAAAGGGTACAATACGATTTTAAAATAATTCTTCACTAGTAGTATGCTACTTTATCACTGAATTTCATGAGCTACGTATTTTCTAATCACACGGGTGAAGCCGCTGGCAGTTTACTTTTTTCTTTGTTTATAGAAGGTAATCTCTGAAAGTACCTGGTCCGATTGCTAATTTTTTTTAGCCGATAGAAAGTCGCTTTATTCCTGAGTGACATAGGCTATATTATGTACGTGGGCGAAGCCACGGGCAAAAGCTAGTTTGACAATAATCGAGTTTGATGGATGCACTGACCTATATCGGGCTGAGCATTCGTAAACACAGTGGCATAGAAAGTGAAATTACTACAACTACACTATGGTGATACCTTCGTGTTCATATTATCCTAGTAACTGTCTTTATAAATAACCATCAGTCACTATTCCAACTTACCTATGTCTATGTAGGTGTTGCATACGTCACAGCGAATGCAATGTCATCGCTTCTGTCGACCTATTGGTCACATGCCTTCGATATTGATATTGATTGAACCGATATTAGTTCATTTTTTTGTAACCAAAAACCTTAGCTTAGTTAGCTTATTTTATTTTATTCCTATGTATCTTATCGGACTAGGAAACTTTGAAGTAAGCCCCATATATAGATTGTTTTAATTTTTATTTTCTTCAAATGGTTAAGTTCAAAATTACGGTAAGAGGGAATGTGTATCTTTAACGAAGACTATTCTATACCGTTCAGTATTTAATTACACCTAACTTTTATGTTATCTCAACCAACAAATCAGTCAAGTTTATTAAGATATTTAAAAACAACATCACAAATAGCCCCTGAAATGCGCCATTTCAGAGTGTTTCTTTCTGAAAACATTACAAATATAGCCGTAATGGAATGATGTTTCAATAAACTGTCAACAGAAATCAGTTAAATATTTCATAACGAATTTAATTCGTATTTATTTTGCTCGTATTTCTGTCAAAATTTCTAAGAAATCGGCAAAAAAGCACACATTTAAAAATCAATACGCTAAAATATGGATTCGATTTCCTACTTTATTATTATGAAAACAGAGGCGAGTTCAGTATAACACCAGAGCGGTTGTTTTGACTTTTAAACTGCCGAAGAGGCATGATTTAAGCTCGTTGATTTTATGGACTCCTAGTATCTTGCATCGTATTCGATCTGGTTTCGCTAGTTGACGCAAGCGCATTGAGGAGAAAACCACGTGTAGCGGTCAGCACGTGGATATGAAGTTTATTTATTACGAAGTGCTTAACCATTTACCAAACTTCAATTTTAGAATGAATAAAGAAAACAGATGGGTTTGAATGTATACATATATAATACTAATAATAATTTATAGGATATTTGAATTGGATAAAATTTTTGTTTTAAAGTAAAATTACTTTTAATAAAATGTAGTTGATACCAGCCTTGAAAAGACAGTCGAAAGTTTTTCTGAGGGAGTTCTTTTTAAAAGAAATACCGTACTAAACTTGATTGTTACTAAAAAGTTCTGAGTATACATGTAGATGGATGGAGAGGGAGAAAGAGAACAAAGAAAATATGGATGGATTGTGTGAGGAGTGATATTAATGACTGACAATGGCATTGGCCTCAATTATGTGACACGAGACTAAGGTGCACGCAGCGCGCATTAAGCACATATTTGAGATAATATCGCTCGATTTGCGAAACAACGTTTTATAAAACGAATTATATAAAAAAGTAAGTGAGATGTTATTCGTGTTTTGCACCTTGAGGCCCTTGTCCACCACTGCCACATTTCGGTGCATACCCACGTCGGTTTTTAGGAAGTATTCCCTGAGACTGCATACCTCGCGGTTGTGCTGGGTCTTAGTATTTAAGAAGCCACGACCCCCGCACTTCCGCGGGATATACAGTCTCATCACCAATGACCGTGGGTGATGCATCCGATTTGCGGTAAGTAGTGTGCGGACCCTCCTATCCAGGGCGTCAAGTTCTGTCTGAGTCCATTTGAGTATGCCGAAAGAATACATCAATACAGGCATGACCCAACCGCTGAAAGCGCGCACCTTGTTTCCGCCTGACAAAAGACTAGTCAGTACTTTATTAAGGCGGCCAAAGAAGCGCTCTTTCAACGATCGTTTTACGTCATCAGTATTGATGCCTACATACTTCGCTTCCGACATACCCAAATACTTGTAAGTTTCGGTTGAGCAGAGGGATCTAAGGTGTATGGAATCCGTGAGTTGAATTCCCACGGATTCCATAATCTCACCTCTCTTTACATGTATGACTGCACATTTGTCCACACCAAATTCCATTCTGATGGCACTACTGAAGGTTTCAGTTACCTTCAGTAGCTCCACCAGTTGCAAGTTCTTGGGGGCAAAGAGTTTCAGATCGTCCATGTAAAGAAGGTGAGATATGACCTGACCGCCTCTTTTCAACCGGTAACCTAAGCCAGAACCCTCCAGCAGTGTGCTGAGAGGTTTCAAGGCTAGGCAAAACCACAGTGGACTCAGACTGTCACCCCGGATTATGCCACGCTCAATCCTTATCGGTTCGCTGTTCTCCGGAATCTGACGACATCCCGGATAGTGAAGGACTGTTCTCCACTGCCCCATACATGACATCAGGAAGGTGGGCAAAGTTGCATCAACTTTATACAATTCTAGCACCCTCATGAGCCATGTATGAGGAACAGAGTCATAGGCCTTCTTATAATCTATCCAACATGCCAACAGATTCTTTCGAGAACGTCGAACCTGTTGGCTAATGGCCGTATCGATGAGGAGCAGCTCCTTAGTACCGCGGGTCCCGTTCCTACATCCATTCTGAGAGACAGACATGATAAAATTTGTCTCAATATAACTGTTGATTTTAGCTCTCAGAATGGATGTAAGAACTTTATAGACCGTTGGCAAACACGTGATTGGTCTATAATTTTTGGGTTCCGCAGTACTACCGGATTTATGGAGCAGGTGGGTTATTCCTGTCGTTAGAAACTGGGGCAGCGAACCTGACTCTAAGGCAGACTGGAATTGAGATGCCAAGCGACCGTGCGACCCTTGAAACCATTTTATCCAGAAGTTGTGCAGCCCGTCCGGCCCAGGAGATTTCCAATTAGGCAACGGACGGAATGCACGAGCTACATCTTGGGGGCTGATGGTTATTGCCCCCATGTCTGGTAAAGGATCGCACGCGCGCTCGACCTCTCGAATCCAATCACCCTCGGTGTGACTGACAGGCGCCGACCAAATGCTGCGCCAAAATGAAGACATGGCGTCATTATCCGGAAGGCGCGTATCAGTCACACCTTGGTCCGGTCGCTCCCAATCCCTGTAACCCCACCTTTCGTTGCTTTGGAACGTACGATTCTGAGTGTACCGCTCCACTCGCCGCTTGTACCGTCGAATACGGTTTGCCCATGCATAGATCTTCTGCTTCAGGAAGTCGATACGCTCTGTGACACGTGGCAGATAATCTCGAGGACTAATATCAGTCCCCGAGAATGCCCGCCTCACAAAGCGCATCACCCTAGGGCGAGTGTTGCCCTCCCTGAAGCAGATAAGCTTACCGATGAGTGCTCTAGCCTCAACGATACGGCGCTCTATCCTGCACTGCCAAGCTGGCACAGCTGGTCGTGTAGCTCTGTCACAATTATGTTATTATTATTATTATTTTATTATCAACTTTCGATCTGGCATAACTCGAGGTTTTATAAAATACATTTATTTCACACTAAAATGATGTTCATATAATGTAATTTAGAAGTCTTAAAAACTATTTTCATTATAAGATTCACATTGTATTCAAAATTATAAATATATGCTTATCCATATACAAAGTTACCTTCATTCTACTAATAAGTTCATCTAGACAGACAGACGCGGGGGGACTTTGTTTTATAATATACTCGTACATAAGGATTTATAATTAACAGAAGAAACAATGATTTAATACTCTAGCCATCTGTAAAATCCTTCATGAAAAAACTGATGGTCCTGAAAACGTCGAGCTGTCTCAATTTTGTGCCCCAGAATCCTATTTATATATTGAGCTTGTTCGCTTTGCCAGCGAGTCACTATTGCGCGAGCTCAGTCCCTTGTCCGTTTGTTTTTTAGAGTTCCATAAGCAAAGGGTATATAATCACAAAACAATTATTCATTTTTTTTAAAAGAATTGTACGACTCCTAACATTCTAACTCTAAGTTTACATAGGTCTAAAGTTAATTTTTAATCACTTTCAATGAAACCCTGGTTCTCTCTTCCCGCCACTTCACATTCATGACCGAAAATACTCGTCGTTTTTTTGGTTACGATAATAGGTATGCTAAACTAATCTATAACACTAATAGAGGACGAAAAAATTTTTTTTACGCCTATTTGTTAGGTAGATAGGTAGTATGCCTAAATGTTATAGAGTACAACACCCTATTTAAGATTATGGTTGGCAACCCTAGCGCAATTTCTCTTTTATGAATATTAATTTCTATACAGCCCAATTTTGCATCAACATCTTGACCCACTTACATACATAGTAACTATTGCAAGACAATGATATCGTCCACCGCGAAAATATTAATTCACAACTCCGCATTCAACCACAGTCAAACCAGAAATGAACGCTTCTGAAGTAACGTAACATCCGACCACACTATATCGTTGTTTTAGCGTGTTTATCTAACCTCCTGACAGTTTCTGCTATCCTAGTACCAAGAGCAGAAATGCCGGAGGTATAGTAATGATGAACGAACGTGTGGCTGCCTTGGAGAGCTTCAGCAGACTGAGGCTCCGCACGCAATCAATGTGTTGTTTACAAACTCAGCGCGTCCATATATTATCCAACGCACGTGGTCTGAGCGACACTGCGCCTGCGTGACTTTGTGAAGGCGCCTTTTTTTAGGTGGGAAATCATACAATGACGTGTCTCGCTTTAGGGTGGAGCGCGAGGGCGTGTCAGACTTTTACTGACTAAAACACACTCCTATTTTCCTTCTTTGCCTTGCGTTTCTGGGCCGCGGGTTATCCTTTCAGAAGCGAATCAATTACCCCAGTAGGTTTCGACCCTACTGGTCCCCTACGGTTTTGCTGACATCTCCTTGAGGTGTGCTTGAAACTCTACGCGCCGTGTAAAGATGTCTTGAATAAGATGTGTGATTCTACTTGTCTATAAATAATCTACACTAATATTAAAAAAAGAGGTATAGTTTGCTTTTTTGTTAAAAAATCTTTTTTTTTTTTTCTATAAATATCAAAGAGAGAATTATAATTATTAAGATACACACAGTTTTATTGTAATTTTAACATTTTTAAGTAAAAACTGGAGCTTTTGGTGTGGTTCTACTGTAGGCTTACTGTCAATGTGAAGGGTCTGTTTACGGAAACTTAACTTTTTTCACATTAAAAACAAAATTAAGTATTGTTTTTTATTGGTGGCTTTTAAATTACTTTAAATTTTCAAATGAATGGCTATGGAATAGTTTATATAGACCCTTTTAAATTAAGTACAAAAACTACGTAAAATAGTATTGCATATGTATGTGTGCAGCAACCGTGGCAGAAGAAGAACTCTTTAATCCGAACTATCTTTGAGACGAAAAAGTTTATAAAAACCAGCTAAGTGAAAGTCGGACTCGCGCACGAAGGGTTCCGTACCGTTCATAGCAAAACATGGCAAAAAAATCACGTTTTCAGAGTTCCGTATCTCAAAAGGAAAAAACGGAACCCTTATAGGATCACTTTGCTGTCCTTTATATCGGGAACAGTTGTATAAAGGTATCGAGTTGAAATTAAAACTATATACTCAAGTCTACGGACTCATGAAGCTGTGAAATTAATCAAACTTCTAAGTTACTGAAAAAAAAAGATACGGCCGTATAGGTCACAAAAGACGTATATTTCGACACACTCTAGGGAATCATAATTCATATGGTATTTACTTGCCTAGAATCCTGAAATTTGGTATGAAGTAAGGTCTCTTAGCACAAGTATAGGAAAAAATCTGAAAAATGTAAATTTGTAGTTACGTCACAAAAAAATTAACTTTTTTTGCGATTCGGAAAATCTTTGTATATCAATTCGGGAATCGAACTGTTTTCATAAGCAAGTGTGTAAAGAACCTTCAGTGCGCGAGCCCGACTCGCACTTGCACAGTTGGCAAAGAAAAAAGTGTTTCATTTTTTGCCAAACTGTTTTCTAAGTATTCTTGTTCTTCGTTTTGTAAAGACCCTTGCTCTCCCAAATAGGAAATCCTATCGAGCGTGTTGATTGTTTCTATTCGGCCTTTGCTTAGCAGTGGGACAGTAATAATAAAGGCTTAAAATGGCACTGTGTTTAATTTAATTTTTATTAAGGCCCCTACAGGCTAGTCCGGTAAAGTACTCGACAACATCAAAGGTTGACCAGCGATCGGTCAAACACAAAAAAGGCCCTGGGTTTCATAAACTTCAATAATAGTACGAGCCCTCCTCCTATTTATCACTCAAGGCCATCTAGCGCTAGTGATGTAGTGCTATCCACTTCGCAAACACTACTTATGGAACCAGAGTTTCAGTAGTTTTGGCGCCGACTAGACGCCAACACCCTGAAACTATCTCTAACATAATGCAGTATTTTCTAAATTCAGATATTAATAGTAATAATTAGCACTGAAACGACGAACTATCCATTATTGTTACCGATTAAGTTATTATTTAGGGTTTTCATATTATTACCGTTTTATTACGCTACCAGGAAAGTATAAGCTTAAGAAGTCGTTTTAAAGCTGAAAGAGCTCGATAGATATCGCCATCCTTGTTTCAGAAAATAGTTATATGGATTGATTTAAATAAATGCAGCAATACCTAGTAAATATTTCAGTATTTGTCGTTTTTTCTGGTTTTATATTGTAACTTAATATAGCTATATAACTAATATATACAAAAAATGCGTAAAGCTCTCATAAAATCATCAAATCAAAAGCTAAAGTAAATTTTTTGTTCAATTGCCTCTTTAGGAACGAATTTTCCAAAAACTTTTCCTATATTTCGGCTTTACAAAGTCATCAGCTGTTTTTTTTTTTGTGAGTAAAGGAGAAATTGCAGTTGACGTGTTCCTCTGGGTATGATTGTGTCATCATCACTTCAACTGAAAGACGTCCACTGTTGGACATAGAAGCCTTTGATTCCATCCGAGTGTCGCCATAAATACCGGTTCTGTGCGTCTCGCATCCAACGGATTCCTGCGAACCTCGCCACATCTTCGGCCCACCTTTTGGAAGGCTTTCCAACGCTGCGTCTTCCGGTAAACACACACAAACATAAAATCTAAATAATCATTTTGCTCATTGTGGTAACGCAGCGTGAGCAAAACAAAGACTGGGATGACATGACAGAGAAGATTTTATCATCGTAAGCAGAGAGAGTTTCTAAACGACAATGGCTACCTTTGTTTGTACTTCGTATTCAATGCTGTATCAAGTTGTGTCACATGCTATTTGAAAGGTTTATTGTATTACACCAACAGATACCTACTCGTATGTATTCATGTGTACGAAGATAAATTATTACTCAGTTTAGTTTAACAGAATACTATCTACATAAGTAAGTATTTATATACTTACGACTATATATATATACTAGCTTTTGCCCGCAACTTCGTTCGCGTAGTAAAAAACTTAAAATAATAAAATTAAAAAGTCGAAAATATTTCCAAAAGGATTTTTAATTGCTATTTTTACGTCATTAATTTTGTAATCTTCTGTCTTCTTCTTTTTTCTATATGTTATGAAATCGAATTAATACTTATACCTACCGCAGTATTTCTTAGTAAACAATATTTTTTGTTGTTCCTTCGGGTGCTAGAATCACCAGGCTACTCTGTGCGCTTACTCTGGAGCATGCCACATACAACTGGCCGTGAGAGAAGCAGCTTTCTCCTCAAGTGCTCAAGTCTACTCCAGCTACCTTGAGAGTTTAACCTTAACCTCTGTTTATAGTTATTGCGAAGCAGACTTTGATGGGAAACTGCAATCTCTTGAATTCGAAGGGGTAATTTGATGGTGTTAGGGGAATCTTAGGAATAAATACACTCTCCTCAAGAACAATCATGCATTTTAAACAGCGACTCGCAAAAGGCTGCTTCCTCTAGGGCAGAATCCCAATGTCTGTCGCCCTCTAGCAAGCTAAGTTTCATGCAAGCTAATTGAAAAGTTAGCTGGAGGACACCGCTGACAGTTTACAAGTCATCGAAGGATGATGGACCCTGATCTCGTGTAGAAGTAAACGAAGATGCATCAGCGTTATTATCACTATCAGTGTCAGCGTAGGCATCTTGAGAAAAATGTAACCTTTTGATAGGTTGGTCTTCTGTACCAAATTTGACATACAGATTGCCATTTCGATACACTTCAAATACAAGCTGCAGTTAACTCCAAGAAACCACCATATGTAGGGTGTTGTAACATATCTAATATATACTCTTCTTTTGTGATGATTATTGTTGCCATATCGGTGATGAGACATTACAGCAAATTCATCCCAATTGTGCGTCACATGCCACACAATTTCTTTACGAATATCCATTGAGCGTTCTTGTGTCCCTTGATATTAACCAACCCTGCTCCCATTTTTTAAAACTATTTTCATGGAAAATGAATAGGAAAAGTTATCACTTCATTAATTCGATTGAAACTTTGGATGTGGATTTTGAAGCGACCTCTCACTTTTGTTTGGGAGACCAATTATTATTATTCAAATTAAAGCACATGTACATTTGTATTCCGCGTCCATGTTTGAGTTACTGTTGGTTTGATGCCCAATTACAATCTAACAGTAACCCAAACAATAACTCACTCACACTCTTAGGTCTCGTTACAAGTATAAGAAAAAGATTTGGAATTTCTCTCAAACGAAATTGCTAAAGTAGATAACTTTCGGTTTTTTGTAGCTTCAGATCAAGCTTTTGATACTATATGGGCTCCTAGTACTTAATAGTTTAAAACTGCCTTTTTTTAATGTTTCGAAGTTTTACATCAAACTTCTAATATAATATAGGCTCCTAGTAAAAGTTCGAAACTATAACTATAAATTCGTTTTTTCTCGCAAGCGCATTGCTGAACTGTTCACTTGGATGCTTATACCTTCATTAGATTCATCATTTCAGCCAGTCTCGATTTCATGCACATTGCGGCAGGTCGTCTGTTATGTTTTAAGTAGATATACAAAAGGTGAAACTGACTGAATGACATATCAAGACGTAGCGGAAACTATTGGGATTAGGAGAACGTATTCGCCTGCGTTTTCTTAATTCCAAACTACTAACTAGCACTAAGAGAGGACTTTTGAAAATTCTTGCAGCAATCTTCCCGTCTGATTATAATTTATGTGTATTCAAGGATAAAGTACGCTCTTAATAAACAAGTACGATTCACCATCAACGATTGTATCACTGCTTACTATCAGATGGAATCGCAGTGACCAAACCTAAAAAAGTACTACCAAATTCATAACTTCTTCCTTTTTTGAAGTCGTTTAAAAATAGCAATTTTTGTCTCGTAAACAATTGTTTACCATTTCTGCCTCCCTAGTTTTTATTGATTACCTATATAATGTTTTTATTCGGTTAGGTTTATTTCCCGTCGTCCGTTCGGGACGGGTTATAAACCTAACCTGCCGGACGCGATGCATCGTCGTCGCTGCGTAATATAGAGAAACGGCGCGCGCAGCACCTCTTCAGTACCCCTATACTTTTATTATCTATCCACTAGCAATCTGATCCGGCCTTACCCCGTGCACAATAACTTTTAGTAAAAAAAAAATCACACCTTGTTCTAATACTTACGTATTAGAACAAGATGTGATTTTTTTTTCCGTATTATTTTTTTGGTTATTTCTAAACACAAAAAATAGCCAAATCGGTCGAATAATTTCGTAATGACGCACAGTTATATATTTGGCAAATGGTAAAGGCGTTGGGCGCTGTTGTCGCTGAATGCACTCAGTTTGCACTAACGAGATTGATACAGAACGCGTATTTGGGAATCACTTGTAGAGGCACATTAGCTCAGCTGGATGGAGTAGAGCATCGTGACTGAATCGCGAAGGTCGTAGGTTCGAGTCCTACATGTGTACTTTTTTTAATAATTTTATTTTAACTCAATTTTTCTTCGTCCATATTGCACAAATACATGAAAAATTCATAACTCCAAAACAATAGTTGCTGAAACTGTAAGTCATGCGGCCATCCATGCCTTTCGCTTTTTGCCCACAAAAAGCAGATTTTGAGATAAATAAAGAATTTTAACCAAGAGTTGGTCCAAATTCATGGGTTCAAGTCCCACATGTGTCACTTTGAGATTAAAATTTTATAACATATTCTTTGTATTGATTGCGCAAAGGCATGAGAAAATACATATACCCAGTACTTCCCTAACTCGTAACTAATCTATTTCAGGTTAATTATAATTCGTTGCTTCATTTTTCAGATATGATTATAACAACGTAGTTTCCTTACTTACTCGGTAACCTTCGTACATTTTTCAAAGATTTTATAATTTTAAGACTTCTTAGTTCCATACTCACAATATATCTGCCTCACGTCGTTTAACGTTACACTCATTCTTTTTTCGTGCGCGGTAACTGTCGCATGTGCTCTGCAAGCAACATGCCAAAAAGGAGCACACAATCAAAAATTGAGCATTATGCTCAAAAAATTCCGTAAATTAGAAGAAAAAGAAAGACAAAAACGAAGGATAATATTACATTTATCATCATCAAATGACGAAAGTAAGCAAAAATGCACTAATTAATGATGTGATGTGAGTGGATGGAGAAATTTGTGTCAGTTTTGTGGTGCTTTGGGATTGACTGAGAGTCAATAACTTTGACATTTTTTTTAAAACTAAGACTGCGTACTGTGTAACTAAAGCAGTATTCATTTTAATTGCATCGGGGTTAACTGCAAGTTTTCAACGATGACAATGACGCACAAAATACGTACAATCTAAAAGAGATGTAACGTTATCGTGCAACTATCTCTATCTAACTATCGTGCAGTTATCTTCACAACCTGTATTGGTGATTCTTTTAGCTATTTGTACAGCTCACAGGGTACAGACGCTTTCCCTAATTAAATTCGAGGACATAAAAATTGCAATAGTAGACGTCATCAAGACATCCGCACCTGGTAGGGAACAGCCTGTTTTGTTTCTGCCATACTTCAAAGAAAATATACCCATTTGCCCAGCAACAGTACTTTCAGATTATACTTCCACAATCAAAAATATAAGACCTAAGAGTACAACCAGTTTGTTACTAACGTACAAACGGCCACACAAACCTGCCACTACATAAACCATCAGCAGATGGATAAAACAAATGCTATCTGAGAGTGGCGTTGACATAAGTGTGTTCAGTGCGCATAGCACAAGACACGCGTATACCTCCGCCGCAAGCTTGGCAGGGGTTAATATAGAAACAATTCGCAAGACCGCTGGGTGGACTAATTCATCTAACTCTTTTTTCCGATTTTACAACAGGCCTGTTATTAACGAAGGTGATTTTGCCAGTTCTGTTTGCCTACAATCAGAAGTCTAATCCTGATTAACCATAATAATATCATAATTATTTAGTTGTAATAAACAGAATGTTTCTTAATTTTAAGTTTGAAGTTATCAATATTAAGAAGTTTATGATGAGTTCCTTTAATTTAAAATTTAATATATATAGATAGAATATCTATTCGATGAAGATGTAACAATTACAAAACTGATTTGTTTATAAATAAAACTATAATGTTTGCAATCTTATTGTTTATTTTTCTCCAACCTAAAACTTTCTGACTCTCAACATTTACGTTGTTATAATCATATCTGAAAAGTGAAACAACGAATTATAATATATGATCAAACGAACTTCCAAGTTGCTTCATATGAAGATATGAGCTCCCTCCCTCCCTGATACTGAACAATTCCCAGATTATAAACAGAAAGTTTTGTGTCATACCATTAACTTGACTTTAAAAAAAATGAACTAAACGTCAAACGACACGAGGCGGATACATTGAGAGTATGGCACTAAGAAGTTTTAAAATTATAAAATATTTGAAAAATGTGCGAAGATTACCGAGTAAGTAGGGAAACTACGTTGTTATAATCATATCTTCAAATGAAGCAACTATTATAATAATGATCGAACTTCACTTGGAAGTTCGTTTGATCATATATTATATTGTTAGTTGGTTTAGAGAAAAATTGTAAGATATTTTAGCCAACAGTATGTTAGATAAAAACAAAATGTGTCAAAGTAACGCGAACCAAAATGATTTTAATTATCTTTATTGGTTTATCCTAATATAAAAACAAATAAGCAAAACCATTGGGCTCAAAACTGTTGCTCTGATATGATTATCTCAAACACTCATTCATTTGGATCGGTCGACATACTGTATGGTGAAGAAGTAAAAAAATATATTTAATTTAAAATTATGGCTTGCTTCTAAGAGCGGCTCAGCCCACATGAAATAAGAAAATAATGATTTCTTTTTCGTGATTTTTTCTATGTTTTCTCACCGTTTAAACCTTACCTGAACTATCACGAATATTTCAAGATCAAAATTAGCCAAATCGATCCGTTCTCGAGTAAAACTCGAGACTAACGAACAGATATTTATTTGTATATAGGTATATAGATAAACAAAAATTCAAAAATACAAATCTTCTCTTTATCATATTAAGTATAGAAAGAACCATAAATAAGCAACTTGTGTAAGTTAAGAACAAGAAAAGGCTGTGGGGATAGTAATTGATATAAGGGTCACTTTTAAGTCCGCATGTTGTAATAGGCTACTACGAAACCCTACACCGCGTGCAGGCCGACACGCACTATACTGCATTCACTTCTGCATTAGACAAAAGAGGTTTTTAGAAGCAGGTAAAGGTTTTTAACAATATTAATAAACAATGGTTTCAATTTAAAAGTTTGTTACCTACTTAGGTAAATATGATTATTGTAAGGTAAGTACTAAACACTTATGTACGTAAATGAAATGAATTTTTTTAAATAAACGTAACTTTGCCTCAAACTATTTTTCGAAAATGGCTTATTAACAAGTTTCCTTCTTACAAAACATACGAATTGTACACAATACAAGGCAACAAGATAATTGTTTAAATAGAAATAACTAATATTATATAGTATAATGAAAAACGTTTCAGGTACTGACAACCCCTGCTTCTTTTAGGTTTTGAATGGACACTAATAGTATAAGTAAGAACTACATAAATTATTTAACTAAAGGCCTCAAAATTTCAGATAATGGATAGTTCAAACGAATTAATTACAGTATAACAGTTGGTATATAAGTTGATCATAATAAATTCAGCATCAATCTTAACTGTAACAAAGCACAATATACATTTATTGTACTTTTATTACAAAGTGTACCCTGTATTAGGGTATACTTTTGGTTGTTACCTTTTTTAACTTTTGTCTAATGCTGTCGCGAATAGAGTATAGCTGGTTTTATTCCTTCTTTCAAAGAATGCTACGAGACCGTCGTCGTAGCAGTAGTGATAAGTGCTACGCCGTAGCAGCTCATGGGATGTGTAGATAAATGAAGTGTAAAGTACTGAGTATTTTTTACAAGTACCGGAACATAAAGCACCAGTATTGTTAATATAGTGTTGTGATTATTAAAAAAAAAAGACAAAAAATACATAAAAAAATAGCACATTATTTGATATAGATGACCCAAGAACAATGGTTTTATAGAATTAAATAGTGAGATGAAAATCACAATATTTCAAAAAGGATGAAAAAAGAAAAAAATATAGCTCATGAGGGAATCGAACCCCTGACCCTCGCGTTATTAGCACGATGCTGTACCCGCTAAGCTAATGTGCTTGTACTTAACATGACGAAAATACCGGTTATATTTCATCAATGTTGCCTCCCACTGTTCAGGCACCCTTTGGAGGAGGGTGATAGATAGATTACATTTTATCTAAGAGTGAGTGGAATCAATATATATTTGTGAACTTGCTGCGAACCATGACGTCATACTCACAGCAATATTCGACAGGTGAGAGGCTAAGTACAATAAAGTAAAACATTCTACCGAATGCTTAGGAAATATTACGAATAAAAAGCTAGCCTCGTTGTTTATACCGTGTACATAGAAGGACTGGAACAATTTGCCTGCTGCGGTCTTCCCGTCCGATTAAAACTTGATTTATTTTTTATTAAAGAGTTCTCAATGCTTGAGTGAATTGAATAGTCCCTTAATAACCTAGTGCGCTTCGATATCAACGATTGCATCACTGCTTACCATCAGGTGTGGGATGTTTGTAATCACTGTACTCCTGTATATTTATAATGTCCTAGTACTCCAGACACCAATTTTATGGGCGGAACCGACCAAAGTTCCGCCCCTATTTTGAAACGACAGCACAATAGTGCTGACGCTACTAAAGTTGACTTCACAAAAACAAATTTTATATTTGTGATAATTTCATTTTACTGTAGAGTGAAAACTATAACAAAAAAAGCAGACATAACTGACACGCTATAACGAAACGGACTGTACAAATAAGCAGAAAAATAATAAGTTTATTAAATTTTCCAGCTGTGATCTCTACTCTATTCAGGATAGCATTAGACAAAACAACATTTATTTTCCGAGATAAATTCAAACAACTTTAATAAATAATGGCCTCAATATAAAATTTTAACATTACCTATGTCCTATTTATAGGGTAAGTATCTTTAATGTATAATACTCGCGTACCGGTTTCAACTTGGCAGTTGAGCGAGCGGTATGCCCACGGTGAGAGAAGGTAGCTTTTTCTGTGTGAATTTTTTTTTTCTTGCAACCTTTTGAAGTAGAACCTTAACCTTTTTAACCCATAGAATCACGTTGTCCCATACAAATTTTGCCCCCCTTTTTACCCCCTTAGGGGTAAAATTTCAAAAAAATCCTTTCTTATCAGATGCTTACGTCATACAAAGAATATAATACCCTCCAAGTTTCAGGTCTTTACGATCAGCGGTTTAGGCTGTGCGTTGATCCGTCAGTCATTCAGGACAAAGCATTTTATATATATATATATGTGTCTTTCAGTAAATGAATTTTGTCATGAGAATTTTTATTTTTTTATTTTGTACATTTTATTATTTTGAATGTATACCCTCTCCTAGAGAGGAGGCCTGAGTCCCAACAGTGGGAACATTATAAGGCCGACTATGCTATTATTATTGCAAATGTTGGGATTATGTGGATTATCTTTTCAGTATTTTTAACTTTTGTCTGGAGGTTTAAGTACTTTATGCGACCTACTCAAATATACTTACTTTGGTATTGTTCGTTGAGTCGTTTAATCCTTAGTAGTTACGTTACACGAATACTGTCAAATGCTTGCACTGACTGGACAGGTCCACTCCAGTCTGTGTATTTCCTTCCCCAAAAGATCGTCTCACGACTTTATTGTGCAGGGTTCTCACATGAATTGACCATCAAATGTTTTCTGTATGGACTTTAAAAGAGAATTCTACCTCTGAGATTGTTTTGGGTGTTTCTTCTCAAAATTATGAATGAAAGTGTTGTTTCTAACCAATTTACAAATTAAACATTTATTCATAGTGAATTCGATTGCCACGTCCGGTCAGCGTAATGGTGGTTGGGTATGCAGATGATGTTACGGTCATCGACTTTCGATCAGGCATAACTCGAGGTTTTATAAAATACGTTTATTTTAGACTAAAATACTGTCCATATAATGTCAATTATAAGATTCACATTGTATTTAAAATTATAAATATATGCTTATCCATATACAAAGTTACCTTCATTCTGCTAATAAGTTCATCTAGACAGACAGACGCGGGGGGACTTTGTTTTATAATATACTCGTACGAAAGGATTTATAATTAACAGAAGAAACAATGACTTAATACTCTAGCCATCTGTAAAATCCTTCATGAAAATACTGATGGTCCTGAAAACGTCGAGCTGTCTCAATTTTGTGCCCCAGAATCATAACAATTATTCATTGTTTTTAAAAGAATTGTACGACTCCAAACATTCTAACTCTAAGTTTACATAGGTCTGAAGTTCATTTTTAATCCCTGATTCTCTCTTCCCGCCACTTCACATTCATGACCGAAAATACTCGTCGTTTTTTTTGGTTACGATAATAGGTATGCTAACCTGATCTATAACACTAATAGGGGACGCTAAAATATATTTTTTTACACAATTTTTACTATACCTACTAGTGCCAATTACGCCTATATGATATAGGCGTAATTGGTTTACTAATAGAGGACGCTAAAATATTTTTGTTACGCCTATTTGTTAGGTAGATAGGTAGTATGCCTACATGTTATAGAGTACAATACTCTATTTAAGAGTATAGTTTGCAACCCTAGCGCAATTTCTCTTTTATAAATATTAATTTCTATACAGTCCAATTTTGCATCAACATCTTGACCCACTTACATACATAGTAACTATTGCAAGACAATGATATCGTCCACCGCGAAAATATTAATTCGCAACTCCGCATTCAACCACAGTCAAAGCAGAAATGAACGCTACTGAAGTAACGTAACATCCAACCAAACTATATCGTTGTTTCAGCGTGTTTACCTAACCTCCTAACAGTTTTTGCTATCCTAGTACCAAGAGCAGAAATGCCGGCGGTATAGTAATAATGAACGAACGTGTGTCTGCCTTGGAGTGCTACAGCTTACTGAGGCTCCACGCGCAATCAATGTGTTGTTTACAAACTCAGCGCGTCCATTTAGTATCCAATGCACGTGGTCTGAGCAACACTGCGCCTGCGTGGCTTTTTTAGGTGGGAAATCATACAATGACGTGTCTTGCTTTGGGGCGGAGCGCGAGACAATAATAATAATTGGTCTCCCAAACAAAAGTGAGAGGTCACTTTAAAACCCACATCCGAGTTTCATTAGAATTAATGAAGTGACAACTTTTCCTGTCATTTTCTATAAAAATAATTAAAGAAAAAAAAAAAATCCGAACAAAAAGTTTTAGAGCATTAACTACTAGACTAAAGATCTATAGTGTATTCATTTTATTTAAGTACTTATACCGATTTCGTACAGCGAAAGAAAAAAGTGTATATGTCTCAAATCCCAAGATTAATTTTAAAGAACAGTTTTTGTTTTGACACTATTGGAACTAAAGCAGAAAAAATTCTTCCTGCATTAATGACGAGGAGAAGAAAGTGTATAAATTTGTTAATTTTACCTCAGTTGACGTATAGAGATCTATTTCAAAAAAAAATACTAATAAAAATTGTATGTCAAAGAGAAAATGTGGCAGGTGCATAAAAATACAAAAAAATATTACGGAAATAAGAGTACCTACGTCTTATATAAACTGTGAAGAAGAATCCAGATACGAGGTGATCATCGAGACACCGACTGCAATTCTTCAGGGCTTCAAGATGCGCAGATAACTGAAAACATTCATATTGTTTGTAAGCTATAAACTTAAATTGAGAATGAAATTGTGAAGAACTAGAAACATTAAACCTTCCCTAGCTAGCCTTAAACAGTCGATACTGCTCAGTAGCTCTATTGAGTACTTGACATATTGTTTTTAGTTATTTGTATCAAAAAGTAACTTTACCGAATACCACCTTAAGAAAGAATTTTACGAATCCTTTTAAAGTAAAGTAAATCAGAAACTTTTCCTTTTTAATCTGATGGAGGGGGAAATAGTTAAGGAACAAAAAAGAAAACTCAAACTGATATGTGAAATAACGTACGTAGAAAATAGATAGCGAGATATTCCCATCGTGCTCCCATTCGTCCTTATATTAATATTTGTCAATCATTTTAGTTGCAGGTTTCAGAAAAATAATTTCTTTTTAATATTATTCATTGTTTAGCGTAAAATATTGTGCCAAAATTAATATGAAAAATAATTTAAATTTTGTCTAGCTCAATACATATTGCATTTTCAAACTGCAATTTATCAGCTGCCAAAATGTTTTAAAGAGCTTCGGCTCATATCCGAGACAGTAAGTCGGCTTTTTAATTTATATGCCTAGCAGCAGTAGGTATGTACGGACGAGCTCAAGATTCTCAAGAACGAGTTAGGGATCTTTCACGACAGCCGAGTTAGTCTAGTCTAGGTTAATTTTATTTTTTCAGGTGGGAAGTCATTTAATGACTTGTTCCACTCTGGGTGGAGTGGGAGAGCGTCATCATCATCATCATCATCATCATTTCAGCCGAAAGACGTCCACTGCTGGACATAGGCCTCCCCCAAGTGTCGCCACAATGAACGGTCCTGTGCGTCTCGCATCCATCGTACTCCCGCAACCGTTACCAGGTCATCGGTCCACCTTGCAGGAGGCCTTCTAACGCTACGTCTTCCGGTACGTGGTCGCCATTCCAGAACCTTTCAGCCCCAACGGCCATCCGTTCTGCGAGCAATGTGCCCTGCCCATTGCCACTTAAGTTTGGCGATTCTTCGTGCTATGTCGGTGACCTTGGTTCTCCTGCGGATATCCTCATTCCTGATTTGATCACGCAAGGAAACTCCGAGCATAGCCCTTTCCATTGCCCTTTGGGTGACTTTGAGTTTTCTGATGAGGCCCATTGTAAGCGACCACGTTTCAGAGCCATATGTCATTACTGGCAACACGCACTGGTCATAGACTTTCGAGAGCGTGACAGACTTTTATAGACTAAAACCACAACTGTGTCCTTCAGTTGCTCATTGCGTTCTAAGACCACGAGTTTCATTTTCAGCAAATACCAGAAGATCTAGCAAGCATCTGTCCTGCTGGGCCCCTATGGTTTGCTGACTTCCCTTTTGAGGAGCGCGTGAAACACGAGTTACTCTAGGTATGACTCAAGATAAATGCGGATTAATGCCTTTAAGGCTCCGTTAAGGAGGTTCTTTTATTACAAATATTTCAATAAAACATACGGTGCAAACATGAATTACATCTCACCTACTTTTTTTTATATAATTCCTTTTATAAAATGTTCTTTCAAAAATCCAGCAATATTATCTTTAATAACTGTAGGGGTACTTTAATGCACGCTGTTTGCGCCCTAATCTCGTGTTAAAAAATTGAGGCCAAAGCCATTATTAGTCAATACCCATTAATTTTTTATTAAGATGATTTCTGCCCACGTTCGCTGTCAGAAGTCCACAGACAGAGTAACAGACGGATATAATACGGAGACTTCATGACAGTCGAAGAGGATTATTTAATTTGCAAAATTATATGCTTCTCAAATTGAAGTTATACATTTTCAATGAAGTTTTAGCTAAGGACGGTAATTTAAAAAAAAATACCTTTGTTATAAAACGTAAGACTTTATTTTTAGTGGTGGTACCAACTACATTTTATTCAAATTAAATCTTCTGTCTAATATCTAAACTCTAATCTGTCTTCTTTATTCATTCTAAAATTGAAGTTTGGCAAATGATTAAGCACTTCGTAATAAATAAACTTCATTTACACGTGCTCACTGCTACACGTGGTTTTCTCCTCAATGCGCTTGCGTCAACTAGCGAAACCAGATCGAATACGATGTAAAATACTAGGAGTCCATAAAATCAACGAGCTTAAATTAGGCCTCTTCGACAGCTTAAAAGACAAAACAACCACTCGAATGTTATGCTGTACTCGCCTCTGTATTCATAGTAAGAAAGTAGTAAATCGAATCCATATTTTAGCGTATTGATTTTTCAATGCGCAGTCTCAATCGGTGTCCCTCAAGATAAAATGAAGTAAGTATGCTTTCTAGCCGATTTTTTAGAAATTTTGACAGAAATACATGCAAAATAAATACGAATTAAATTCGTTATGAAATATTTAACCGATGTCTGTTGACAGTTTATTGAAACATCATTCCATTACGGCTATATTTGTAATGTTTTCAGGAAGAAACACTCTGAAATGGCGCATTTCAGGGGCTATTTGTGATGTCATTTTCAAATATCTTAATAAACTTGACTGATTTGTTGGTTGAGATAACATAAAATTTGGGTGTAATTAAACACTGAATGGTTTGGAATAGAGTTCGTTGAAGATACACATTTCCTCTTACCGTAATTCTGAACTTAACCGTTGAAAGACAATAAAACATATTCAGTTATGCAGAGGTGTATTTTTTACACACAAATTTTATTGCTTTTAGTTCCGTATACTCATAAACGGGACTTAAACGTGACCAATAAAATAACGACAAACTTATTGCTACCAATATTTAAAAATTCATAGGCGCGTTCCCTAAGCTGGAGACCGACCCCGGGTAAGAAGTAGTAATAGTAGCCAAAAAGCCTTTAAGTTGTGATACTAGGAATTACTACTCATGTATAGTGGGTGCGTTCGCAAACATGTAAACTCACATTGAAGATACACATACCCGTAATAATTTAAAGACATAGGCTTTTGTATCGTTTCAGTTTAGGACGACTGTTTTAATTGATAAAGGAATAATAAATAATAAACTCGAATGATATTAGAATGGAATGATACTAGGATATCAGCGACCGACATTGAAGGGACAGTCAGACAGACAACAAAGTGCTGTCAGTCATGCATGAATAAAAACACTTAATCTAAATAACATAAACATTTGTGAGTGACTGGTTCCCGAAATATGTAAAGGATGCCTGTGTTAAGGGTCACCAGGCCCCCGAGACTTACTGGTATATAAATTAGATTAAATAATAACTTTGCGAATAATTAAGTTTAAATACTAGGTACAGAATGTATTAAAAAATGCATATGTCATGGTAAGGCCCCTGGGCCACGGTAACTCTTTTGAAAATTTCCGCAGCCCTGGTATACAATCATGTAAAGCGCATAATATTGAGTTTCAAGTGGTACTTCGAAACGGGGCGTTATCCATATGTTTGAACGAAGCAGCTGCCCATGCTTTACAATAAATTTCAAAAATTAATTTAGGAAAATAATCTATACCTATAAATAAAAAGAGAAACTGATTGGTTGACCTATCAACGCACAGCTGAAACTTCTGAGACTGGGAACGAAACATTTTGCGCAAGGTTTCCTTTTATGGCGTCGGCGAGCACTAAGAAGAGGTTTTTTGGAAATTCATCCTTTAAGGGGATGCAAAGGGGGAATTTCGTTTGTATGCAAAATTTCGTTCCGTGTACTAAATTTCCGAAAGTTAACAAAAATATTTAGTAATCTACAAAAATAATTACGGTTGTCATTTTTAGGGTTCCGCACCTAAAATGAAAAAATAAAGCCCTCTATAGGATCAATTTGTTGTCCGTTCGTATCTCGGAAACGCGTGGAGGTATCGAGTTGAAATTAAAACCTCTGAAGTGTCCGGTCCCTTGAAGCTGTAAAAAAAATATATTTGTCCACGTTGATGATAATACCTATATCATTCATCATTTCAGCCAGTCTCGATTTAATGTACATTGCGTCAGGTCGTTTGTTATGTTATAACCAGATAATATATATAAAAGAAGAAACTGACTGACGTATCAGCAGTCGAAACTACAGAGACTAGGAGCGTGAAATTTTGCACAAGGTTTCCTTTAATGACGTACACGATCACTAAGAGATTTTCGAATATTCCAACAGCGATCTTCCCTTCTCATTATAATTTAGGTGTTTTCAAGAATAAAGTGAATAGGCTCTTAATAAACTAGTGTGAGTCACCATCAACGATTGCATCACTGCTTACCATTAGGTGGGATAGCAGTTATGCACTGATTTATATCATTTAAGAAAAACCTTAATTTACGAGGATGAAACTGCAGTCCAAAACTTGTATGGAAAAACACGCCTTCACGCGGACAAAGTCACTGGCAAAAGTTAGTAACCAGATATAATAGTATTTGTCACTTATTCATGTTGGATTATTACTTTCCTATTCTTTTTACAATAGTTATTCTGCATGGTTAAAATTTTATTCAAGCAGTACATGCAATATAATTATGTAGCTCAGTCAAATAACAAGATACGAACTCACCTGATGGTAAGTAGTAAAGGTAGTATCTTCTTTACAATATTATAATAATTATAGATAGATAGATTTTGTTTATTGTACACCAAAAATACAATTTACATTAGGAAATTAACATTAATAGGGTGTCACAATGGGCGATCTTATCGCTAAATGCGGTTTTTACAGACAACCTTTGGATGGATTTGACAGAGAAGGATAAAAGAAGATACGCAGGTAGTTCATGATGTACTATTTACATATATACAATACATAAACTAATAAATTGCATATAATACAAATAATATAATATATATATATATAATTATGAAAGCAAAGAAATGATGAACTAAATGACGACGTTCAAGAGGAAAGGTAGTGATCCTTAACCATATTTTTAAAAATTGTGAGTGTTTGAGCCTGCCTTACCTTATATTCTACTAGCTGATCGTCTACGTCAGGCTTGTAAAACAACACAATCCGATTTGGCCACAATTTGAAGATTTTTTTTGTTTCCTCTTTCCCTCTTGAATCTTAACTGAATGTTGATAAAAATGGGATTAATTTGAAATCATGTTATCATCATGTCATTTCAAGTGACAGAAGAATTTGGCATAATGGTTCATTAATTATGAATTTCGGAGTTAAAAACATAAAAAAGTAGAGAAACTTTTTTTATGTTTTAAGTCGTTGATAAACAACAACTACTGCCTCGTTAAGTTATTTACAATTTCACTAGGAACGTTTTCACAAAGTTGCTATGGGCGCAGACTCGAACTGCACTCCCTCCCTAGTTTTTATTGCTTACCTAAATAATGTTTTTAGTCGGTTAGGTTTATTTCCCGTCGTCCGTTCGGGACGGGTTATAAACCTAACCTGCCGGACGCGATGCATCGTCGTCGCTACGTAATATAGAGAACCGGCGCGCGCAGCACCCTCCTCTTCAGCACCCCTCTACTACTTAATATCTATCCACTAGTAATCTGATGTGGCTTCGCCCGTGCACTATCATTTTTGGCGAATTCCAATTAAATTACACGTTTTTTTTCCTAATACTTACAAACACCAAATATAGCCAAATCAGTCGAGCCATTTTGTAATGATGGCCCGTCCTACATTTGGCGAATAATTTTTATTCATTTTTCATCCATCTTTAAGTCGTACGTATAAAAAGAGAAATTAACTGACTGACATATCAATGCAGTTGAAACTACTGGGTCTAGGAACATGAAATTTTGCACAAGACTTCATTTTATGACAATCATGATAATCCCTTTACAGCTATGAAGGGGTGTTTGAAAATTAAACTTTTAAGGGAAAGTTTTTGAAAATAAAACTTTTAATTAATATTCGTTTTTATATCCAAAATATATCCTTTGGGCCTTAGTATAAATAGTAACCCAATTAAACAAAAAAAATATTCTTATTTGATTTTCAAAACTACCACTATAAACCTATCCCCGAACAGATCTCTCGGCGATCTTCACATCTCCCTAATGGAGCTCAAAGCCGTCGTCGCTGGGTTGGGGTTCCCGGTTCACGAACCAGCGGGCTCGGATGGTAGAGGGCTGGGCTCTGGAGACAGGCTTTCACGGCCCTTGGCACGCGTTGCCACCGGGCTCCCAACTAACGGTAGGAGGAGTCCACATCAACGTCGGGTCAACGATGAAGTACCTGGGACTCGTTCTCGATAGCCGATGGGACTTCGAGGAGCACTTCCGACGTTTGGCTCCCAAACTAAATCGGACTGGGGCTGCCCTCGGACGGCTCCTGCCCAACCTGGGGGGTCCAGACGCCTCCTGCCGGAGGCTCTACGCGAGAATTGTTCGGTCCATGACCCTTTGTGGCGCACCGGTGTGGGCGCCGGCGCTGCGTAAGCAGCCGGCGGCCCGGCTGAACGCGTGCCAGGTCCATGACTGGTCATGGCCATACGGATGGTGCGAGGATACCGGATGATTTCCCGCGAAGCAGCGAGCCTCCTTGCTGGCCAGCCACCATGGGGTCTGGAAGCAACAGGCTTTCACCCATGCATGATCTGCCCATGGAGATGCTGCCGCTGCCGCGACAAGTCGCAGCATGGCAGACAGAGCACCGGCGAGTTGTCATGGAGAAATGGCGACAGCGACTGTCGCGACCCAGTGCTGGGCACGCCACAATTATGTCGATAGGTCCTCTCTTTGAGGCGTGGTTGGAAAGACCTCACGACGTCCTCACCTTCCGCATGACGCAGGTTCTCACCGAACACGGTAAGTTCGGGAAGTTCCTGCACCGGATTCGTGCGGAAGACACGCTCGGGTGTCACCAATGTGTGGACCGTCCGGAGGACACGGTGGAGCACACGGTGGAGGTGTGCCCCGCTTGGGCAGAGCAACACCGTGTCCTCGTGGGAGCGATCGGCGGCGGCGATCTCCCGGGCCTGGCCTTGGTACAGGCCATGGTCCGGAGCGAGGAGGAGTGGCAGGCGGTCGTTTCCTTCTGCGAAGCAGTAATGCTAGCAAAGGAGGCGGCCGGTCGCTTTAGGCAACGGTCCTTACGCTCCATCCGCCGCCGGGATTCTGATCCCGATTTCCAGCCATCGTAGGCGCGGGCTTGCGGACGGCAAGCAATGGGTGGCCCGCCGTCCGACCGTCCTGTAAGCGTCCGGACCGAGCCCAAGTCGTCGACGGCGCGTATTGTTCCACGCACGCCTCAGGGAGATTACCATGGGTAGTGTTGAAACGAAACCCGGGGCCCTGGGACGAAGGCAACGAAGGAATACGAGTGGGTTTTTAGTCAGTAAAAGTCTGACACTATCTCTCGCTCCGCCCAAGAGCGGGTACAATTTACCCACCGAAAAAAAAAGTAGGTAATCAAGATCACTATCATCCGAATATTATACTATTTAAATCAGAAACTACAACTAATTCCAATTGTAATTAGGTACTTACTTATAATTAATTACATGGCCGCATACTGCTCACTAAGGATTGCTTGAATTTACTAAACCAAAACTTACGTACTAACTATGAGCATAATTTGTATTATAATATAAAGCAAACTAAAGTTGCTGACAAAGCCTGAAGAGTCTCCAAACTTAAGTGGCAGTAAGCAGGGTACATTGCTCATAGCAAAGACATTTGATGGAACTGAAAGGTTCTGTAATGGAAAAGGCTATACTTGGAGTTTGTTTGCGTGATCGAATTAGGAATGAAGACATAGCTCTACGAATTGTCCAACTAGGGGAAGTAGCCAGAGCATCGTGCTCGCAGAACAGACAGTTGATGGGGCTAAAAGGTTCTGGAGTGGAGACCGTGTACCAAAAAAAGCAGCGTTTGTAGGCCACCCACAATGTGGACCGACGATCTGATCTGTATCCGGAAATTCTAGTCTTCATCATTTAAAACAAAATCTACAATCATCATTATTTTTTTATAATCATTTTTTGAAATATCATTGCATTTTCGATGGATGCCGAACATCGGTCCAACCGGTCCTTATGGCGACGCTTATAAGTGCCTGCGTCCAGCACGTCTTTTGGCTGAATTCATAATAATGATCGAAACCTGATTTCATTAGGAGAACACCACGTAGGTAAGTACAAACTGACTAAATTCTCTGGATCGATACATGATTCTCGTTAATACTAGGAACACAGGACGTAACAAAGCTGGAAACTTCGTTTGGTTTTCAAGCTATAACGTTAAGGACTATACCTTTTGGCGAAGCGTATAGAGTCAAAATTGCAATAGATACTCGGATTCAAACTGCAATAGAAGTCTGTCAAGACCTGCCGCCATACAGTGAATTTGCACAAGTAACACAAATTTTTATTTTGTACAATTTTTCAAACAACAATAAAAGAATTATTAATAAGTTTTCTTATTATTATTTATATGTATTTTATTATTATAAAAAACTTATTTTTATATAATTATGTATGTGTATTTATATCGGGAGTTGTATTTTTTTTTCACGTGAATATCGTGTTGTTAATAATGATAAATACAACGATTATTTTTGAAGTTTTTTTTTTTATTTTCACACAATGTCATCAAGTCCCAAACTAAGGGGAGCTTGTGTTATGAGTACTAGACAACTGATAAACATACCTGTTTCTAAATACATACAATATATATAGATAAATTACACCCAGACACAGAACAAATGATCGTGCACACCTTATAAACATTTTTATTGGGTGGTAATCGAACCCATGGCCTCAGGTACAGTAGTCAGGGCCACTAACCACTAAACCAAGGCCAGGCCAGTAGTTAGTAAAGCAACAATTAGAAGACATGCAGGAGACATGAAGGGATTGGTTGAAGTTATTCTGTTTTAAATAAATCTTTCATCATATTTTGTCGGCATAATGTTGTATTTGATACAAAGTATTTTTTCCAACAGTATTTACGTTGCTCTTACATAACCTCAATGTTACTGTCACGATGAATTTTGAAGTGTTTAATCAAAAACTTTCGCGTGAACTATTAACGTTATTTTTGTTTTTAATTCTTATAGGACACTTTTTGAAAAAGTTTTCTAACAAGCGCATAAAGGGGAGTGAACGCTCTGGTTAGCCAAAAACGGAACTAGAAATATCAATTTTATCAGATATTAACTATTAAACCTACCTATTTTCAAGCATCATTTACCTCACAAAAAATAACTTTAGCCAGAAACAAAAGTACGTGTATACTGAGAATCACATTTTGTGGTATTGCTTAGTTCCTGTAATATTCATGCTTATTTTATTAAAAAAAATCGATAGTAAGTACCTAGATAACCTACTAGTAGTCGAGAGAATTAGTGCCAAAAATAAACTAGGTCTCCTTTAATTAGGTAATTTTTGTGCTTATAACCTTGATAAAGTTATTCAAAATGTTTCCCTGTCAGCTAAGTTTTTCCAATCCATGGAGGGTGTAATTCGAAAAGATCTTAGAAAGAGGCTTCTACGAGTAATAAGAGTAAGCCCATGCTGTATAAATGGTATATTCCCAAAATGGTGTATTCCTGGTAAAATGGTTTAAATCGATTCTGTTACTTTTTTCTTTCATTACTTTCTCTCGGTATTTTTAAGCGACTTCAAAGAAAAGGAGGAGGTTATCAATTCGGTTGTATTTTTTTAAATCATATTTTTAAAATGTTTTTTTACTTCAGAACCCCGTCGTTTATTGACTATTTTGCGAAAAGTTTATTTACCCTTAAAGGATATGCTATCAGACTGGTCCCATTTTATTTCAAAATCCAGTTCTGATGATGGGATCCAGGAGGAATCCAGGGAGCTCCTCAAATATTACACACAACTATAAAGTTATTTTGGTATTTTCATCGAGAACAAAAAGTAACTTTCGATGAAGTGGAACTGATTAAAAAGACCAGAAATGGCCAACAGAACTTCATACTCACACAGATATCACATTGAAGATAGTTAAGACTATGACAATACAAATAAATAAATGGTTCTGAAAAGTTATGTTGCAAATAATATCATCGAAGAGGCCTGATACAAAAAAATAAATAAATAACCGACTTCACTAAAAACAAAAAACACTATTAGCGATCAAAATAATTCTAATTTCGGAAGTCGGTGTGAAATAAAAAACACCAATTGCCTGTCTGTAGCGGAAAGATAATAAATGGATTGTAAAGAAATTGATCTCATCGTGTGGTGGTAATTCGAATATTCCCGCAGTGCTGCTCAACCACAGTGGTTTTCTTTTACTTCTCCAGGTTTTTGCTATTTAACCAAAGTTTATGACGCTCGGACCCGAAAAATTCCTAGCTCGAATAGCGAGCGAGCGAACTATATAACTGTGTCACTCACTCATAGTTTGTGAACGGTTATTACAATAATAGATAGAGTTTTCCGAATTATAACACTTAATATATAGAATTAACCACCTATTAAATCACAGAGCTGCTTGTGAAAAAAACAAGTTAGAGCCTATTTTAAACTTACATTAACAATTCAAATATAAAAAAATATGTCATTTATTGAGGAATGCTTTATTCTTAAGCTGAAAAAATAAACTGGTTATGTCTTAAAACTCATAATTTACTTAGCTGTGTATTAACATAAACAACCCTTTGATGTTAATATAAATAAGCCTTTATTGTATTTTGCTTTGGTTTATACAATAAAAAGTAAATCTATATAATGTACCCGGTATGTAAAAAGACTGCAATGCATGGAGACGCGTGATGTTGCCATGGAAACGGTACCGGTGCCAGAACTACCAGCACTGCATGAATAAGAGAGGGTAAGCAAAGAGATAATTTGCGTTTTAGTTTTTTCGGTAATCAATCCTAAATTACTACTTCATGTGTATAAACGAACTAAAATAAAACCTTATTGCTAGGCGATCATAATTATTTTTCTTTTAATTTTAATTATTTACACTATCTTGTTGAATAGCTGTTGGTAAGCACGAAGCGCGTACTGTGGCCGCGGCGCTTACGTTGGACGACAGTTCTATCTCATTATCTCATTATTATTAATTTTTTTTGTGCTCATACCATTTTTTAATTTATTCTAATATCTATACGTGAGGACTTGTCAATGATTCGAAAGCCAATTGCTTTCGAATGATTATGGTTTTCTATTTTGGTCTGGTTTAATTAGCTGTAAGTTCTCCATGTATTAAATAAACAAATTACTCATAAGCTGACTTGCTAAGCTCTAGGCGCTATGAAGGACATCTATCACCTAGTGTTAACAAAAAAAAAACAATATATTATTTGTCTGCAAAATATTTATATTTTCATGAAACTGTAATATGTTGTTCATTGGAATTTATTATTTTCATTGGCATTATGTTTACGAGTAAATTAGAAGGCAGCTTTAAAAATGAGAAACCGAGTGAGTGAAAGAGGGAAACTAAGAAGAAGGAAGATGGGAGAAAGGCATTATTCATTACGACGTCTACGATTTTGCCGTACACATGTGCTCAAAAATGATTAAGTATTAAATGTTGGCAAAATTGCATGACTATATTATCCCTACTCCTAAAATATTACATACTAGCTTCTGCCAGCGGCTTCGCCCGCGTAAAAGTAGGTTTCTCCTAACAAACTTTGGTAGATATTTATAAGATCTACAATTAATTAGAACATTTTATGGTTCTATCTTTTATAGTTTAGTCAGCGTACGCAAAATAAGTAACTTTTCTGGTTGACTTTTTACTCCTTGTGTCCGAAAAACTCAAATATCTTACGGAACCCTATTTTTTCCAAAATAAAATATAGCCTATGTTACTCGTGGATAATGTAGCTTTCGAATGGTAATATATAATTTTAAAAATCGGTCCAGTAGTTTTTGAGCCTATTCATTACAAACAAACAAACAAAGTTTTCCTCTTTATAATATTAGTGTAGATAACATTCATATTAAAAATTTCCTGACCCAAGTTAAACAGATATTGAATTTCAATTTAACTTACGGGAATGCGGGAGTTCATCATCATTTCAGCCGAAAGACGTCCACTGTTGGACAAAGACCTCCCCCAAGTGTTACTATAACGACCGGTCCTGTGCGTCTCGCATCCATCGGATTCCCACAAGCCTCACCAGGTCATCAGCCCAAATTGTGGGAGGCCTTCCAATGCGTAACCCCTGAATAATTGCTGGATTTTTTTTTATTATTTTAGTTTAATTTAAAGAATATGTATATATAATACAACATAGCTCAACCGTTGTCAGCGAACTCGATTAACCTCCTTACAGTTTCTGCTATCCTAGTACCTAGAGTCAGTTTACTAGTAAAATAGGGTAATAACGAAGAAACGTGCGGCAGCGACGGATAGCGACTGTTTACTGAAGCTCCGCGCGCCACGAACTAAACAAGGTGGTGTTTATAAACTCCACATGACACCAAGAGCACGTGGTCTGTTCCACAGTGCGCCTGCGTGAAAATCTAAAGGTAGCAAAAATAAGAGCGATACTAGGATTCCATATATAGGGTAGCCAAGTACGATGTTTATAACTTTTCTTTGTCAATGTGTGAATGACATCAACAATTCTATGCTTTTGTTTTTTGGTTCAATATTCAGGACGTACCGTGTATAACTGTAATAATTATAAATTATCAATTATTTTTAATAAATATATCGTGAATTTTACCAATATATCAAAGTTTCTTAATTAAAAATGAAATGTAACCACTTAAGGCAGACCAGACGAATGCATTCGCTTATTTTGACACTACTTCTTGTAGCCTCTGTGGCCTAATGGATAAGGCATCGGCCTCCTAAGCCGGGGATTGTGGGTTCGAGTCCCACCAGGGGTGCATTTTTCGTTTTTCTTCCTTTTTACACAATTGCGCGGCAATAAAAAGTAGGGTTATATTTTTCACGTTGTTCTGTGTATGTGGTATTTTCTAATCGAAGCATCAGAATGATGCTTCGATTAGATGCGCCATGATGCCTCATGCTATGATAAGGTTTAGCTTCTGTTTTGTAAAACCGTAATTGTAGCCGTAATATATCCACACTGCAGAGAAAGATAAAAAGTAAATCGTACCGTATTGAATAATATGTCACTGAAAAGGTCTTTCAAAAACGAAACAAAATGTTTAATTGACCTTACACATTTTAATAATAACAAACTCTAGACTTTTTTAAAATCTTTTTTAAGGAGTGTTGTCACAATAGTGACTGTCACTCCATCATAGCCAAATTTTGAATTTTATGTATTTTAAATAATTGTAATATATTACATTTAGAACTCTTGCCTCATCTGACATAGGCTTAGCTAAGAAACGATTTCAAACATATTTAGAGTGCCAAACTGATTTCTACTGAGGCGTTCGCTCCTCTCACACATCACCAGAATATGATGCACGTCCTCGATTAATCCGCATTTTTCGCAATTAGGTGAAGATATGATATTTCTTCCTCTTCCTGCCCATATTACATATTACTTGGGGTCGGCGCAACACGATTTTTCTAAAAGAAGATGTTATATTCATAAATAAATTAATTCTAAATTATAATATAGAAAGTTTGACACAAGTTTTATCTTATTTTTAGTTTTCTTCAGCTCTGTCCTTCTCGCACTGTCGAACATCACTTCTACATGCGACACATCATCCCGTGTTGTCTTTTGCAACATACAGAATCATGACATTGAGCACCATGAGACGTAACCAAATAGGTAAAGTTCTTTACAAATATTTAAAAAAAACAATAGAGTATTTTTTTTTCTTCATAAAGTAAAGGAGAGTGCGGCTACATAATAGAACATAAAATATTCAACGTATGGTACTCGTATATTAATCGACTATCAAAGAAAGAACTAAATACACACTGTATACACCATTAGTTTTTAATTAGTAGGTAACAAGTACCTAGAGGGCTTATTGGAAAAGGTCTTGTTATTATTTAAGTAAAGTTTCAATAAATAATATTCATAAACAGCAAAGTAATTAATTAGCGTTTGTTTATATCCCAATTTTTTTCTAAATTTATGGAAATATTGTACAGGCTACTGATTATGAATGAAAGACAATGTAAAAACACTGCGCCAAGTATTTTTTTAGTAGCAATTGTTATGAATAATTGATTCAATTGCGAATTTACCAATTATGACAAATTTTCGAGATCATTTTTGGATTTGGTTTTTTTTTTTACTTTTTACTGCATAAATATGATCAGTAACGGGTACAAATAGGCACCATTTTTTTATAATTTAAAAATAGGGGTGTATACACTACATATACTTGAAATATTACTTACACTACCTGCCTAATTTTTACCTAGTTATTGAAGCCGGTTTCCAGTTTTTTTTTAATTATTAGTTTCCGGTTTTTTTTTAATTATTATTATTGTTTTTAGGCTCACGTTTGACCACTATCTCACCTGATGGAAAGCGATGATGGAATGATAATTTATATGAAGCGAGTGACCTCTAAAACTAGACTCATTAATAAGACTGATGTCTTTCTGATCAACCGTAACAACTGTCAAAGATCTACAAATGCCAGTTGAGACCAACAGTCACACAGGTGTGTGAGCATTGCGCAGTCGCAAATGTGTTTTCCGTGTCACATAGGAGCCCTTGAATATCACACTTTTTTTACTGGGGGTTTCATCAAATGAACTCTCAGAGTGATTGGCTGTTACGCTTTTACCAACTAGAAAGCACAATGTTCATTTCTAGTAGCGATAGACATAAAGGTTGCCGCAAACGGATGCCACGAGAAGCTAGAAGCGGCCACAAAGGAAGTTGAAGTGCGCGAAAGCCTGTTGTGGCCGTTGGCTGCTACTTTTTTTAACCCATACGTGCAGTATCATAATGAACTCTGACGAAGGTATAAATGCGCAAGTGGCGTATGACGGCATTTTGTATCGGCTTTTAGTGGCCAGTGCGGGCCACAAGAAGCGAGCAGTGGTGATTTGTAGCGTGAGGCGACCATCGGTTTCAACCGTGTGCGGCGAATCCATACAAAATGTATGAGAACAATAGAAAATATGCCGGTGGTTGTGTTTTGTGGTTGTGGCCGGTGGCCCTTGTGAGGCGAACCTTAGTCGGCTACGTGGTGTTGCGGCGTAGTAAATATCACGGCTACAAAAGGTACGCGGTTGCAGCACCGGGCACCAACAGGTTTAAACACTAAATCGTCCTATGGTTTTACGACAGTACCTACGTTTGATTCAAAGGAATATACAGTCAACAACTTATCGGCAACCATCTGTTCTGCGAGCAGTGTACCCTACCCATTGCCACTTAAATTTGACAATTCTTCGAGGTATGTCGGTCACCTTGGTTTTTCATTTCTAATGAGATCATGCAAGGAAACTCCGAGCATAGCCCTTTCCATTACCCTTCGGGTGACTTTAAGCTTTTTCATGAGGTCTATTGTGAAGAAAAACGTTTCAGAGCCATGTCATCACTGGCAAGACACATTGGTCATAACTTTACGTTTTGAGACACTGTTGTATAATGGAAGAAAAAAACCGCATAGCTTTCTGAATGCTGCCTAACCGAGTCGGAGTCGTCGATTGCACACTTTCTCTAAGTAAGATCTACCCAACTGGACCGTCTGTCCCAGCTAAACGTAATTGTCCAAAACTTCGAGTAAAGAGCCTTCGATCTTGATAAGAGGGTGCTATATTGTTGTCTAACATGATTTTGGTTTTGTGCATGTTCGTTTTAAGATTCATTTTTTCGGTTGCTCTAATGAGGTCACTGAGCATTGTACTGAGCACCTCCGTAGTCTCAGCTAAGAGTACTATCGTCGACAAACCAACGGTGAGTGATGTACTTACTATTGACATTATTGCCTAGCCCTATCCAGTCCAGAAATTTGAAGGCATCGTCCATTACGGCCGTGAACAGTTTTGGACAAATGACGTCCCCATGCCTCACATTCGCTGCAAGAAGATATATTTCGAGGTCTACACCCCTAGCCAAGTTGATAATATGCAATCGTTAACACTAGTCGGAAATTAATCAAATGAATGGAAATGACATCATCTCAAAGTTAAGTCACGTGGTCAGAACAAACGAATAGAAAATTCGTAGCCAAGTTCACATCGCTCAAGATAATAGAATGAATTGTTATCGCTTGGGTGTCACCACCGTCACGGTGACACGGTGGAGCATTCGTTAGAGGTGTGCCCCGTTTGGGCAGAGCACCCCCGTGTCCTCATGGGAGCAATCGACGGCAACGTTCTCTCGCGCCGGGCCTTGGTACAGGCCATAGTCTCGAAGAGTAGTGGCAGGCGGTCGCCTTCTTCTGCAAAGCAATAATGCTAGCAAAGGAGGAGGCCGCACGTGAACGCGCGAGGGAGCGGCGCCAGCCGCCGGGAATCTGATCCCGATTTCCAGCCACCTTAGACGCGGGCTTGCGGACGGCGAGCATTGGATGGCCCGCCGTCCGACCGTCCGGTAAGCGTTCAGACAGAGCCCAAGTCGTCGACGGCGTTTACTATTTCACGCGCGCCTCAAGGAGATGTCAGCCAATCGTAGCCCAGCAGGGTCGAAGCCTACTGGGGCTAACGGTCTGCTTCAGAAAGGAAGACCCGGCCCTGGTATGAAAGGCAACGAAAGAACAAGAGTGAATTTTTAGTCAGTTTAAGTCTGAAACACTCTCTCGCTCCACCGAAGAGCGAGGGATGTCTTGTCATTAGATGATCTTACCAACGAAAAATTAAAAAATATCCCTCGGTTGCCAGTATATCCTGCCGCAGCATAAATCTCAGACATCTTTGTGTTTATGTTCTCCTGGTGTCTAACTCTGTCTAAATAACGATCGGAACCCAGAAACATAACTACAACGAATGCACTTTCGCTTTTCTGTTATTCTGGTATTTAACGCTTACGATATTGATCTGCCTCGACGCTGCAAAATCTGAACGTCTTTCAATATTTTATGAAGTAAAAATACTAATTGATGGTTACAAATAATTTTTAATTAGGTGTAATAAATACTTAGAAAAATCTAGGTGAATACAAACTTATAATATTTTTTCAGTTAAATCTAATATGTCAGGTTGGTCAAGTAATCTAATGGCCAGATTTAAGTTCTGGTACTCAGTTCTTATTCCACACATAACACTTAATAGCAATTTTAGCCTAACGAAATCAAGGCTTACCAGTATATTAAACTTGCTTTTGCCCGTTCAGTCTGTAGGGGTCGCAGATTATCTATTATTACACCTCTACGCGTCAATACAATTAGGATGTAATTGTATCGATGTTTCATTTCTTTTGTCTCATACTACACAGGAAAAATTATAATAATTATTTTATTTGGTATGAAGATAAACTGATCACAATATGTATATTTTTATACGATATACTTTCTGCAATTAATTTCATAGAACCCGTAGTATTATAACCTTATATTACTAGTTTAGAGTTACTGCTATGGTACTACTTACAACGTATTGAAACTTCTACTTTCATTATAGTTTCAACGGTATCATTCAACCTCCTAAAAGCTTCTGCTGTCCTAGTACCAAAGCTACTTTATGTGTAGCTGCGTTACGTGTAGTAAGCCTCAGTACGCTCTTGCTCTCCGCAAGAGCGTACTGAGGCTTACTGAGGACAGAAATTAAACAGCAATGTGTTGTTAAAAAGCTCTGCACATCCACGTCGAACCCAGCGCACGTGGTCTGTGTAAAAATGCGATGTTAGATAGTAAGTGTTAAAACCCTAATTTCTTTTCTAAAATAAAAGTTTAGTCTAAATTAGTCCAGCCGTTTCGGAGATTAGCTAGAATAAAAATACAGACAGATAGATTGAAATTTAAAAATACGCATTTTTGTTATAGGTATCATTCGATACAAATGTTACACAAAAAAATGTTATTATGATATTACAAATAAACATTTCAATTTTATTCGTATGTAATTTATGTACGTATACAGATATAGATATTCTTAAACGTTATTTAATTTGCTGTGTGTAAATTCTTTTCCTATTTTCTTCTAACCATATGTTACTATTATTATTATAAATCACTTCTTTTTCTTGGCACAATAAGGCACGCCAAGATAAGGATTCTTCAATATTTTACGTGTTTAGGTACATAATACGAAAATAGATACAAGTCAATATTATCAAAGAGCATTAATTTGACCCCAAACCAAAATATTTTCCACACAGTCTATGCTGCCCCGTGACCCCTAGCAATTTAATTTCGAACCGACGACTGACTTCACGCATGGCGACGAGTAGCGCATGCGTGAAAACGGTCTCAGCTCCACTTCTTGGCTGAAGCCAGTTCATCCGGCAGATACCGTCCTCTAGGGGCCGAGAGCGGACCTTTAAAGGGCGGCATCCCATAAAAACCACTAATAGTAATACAATACCCTTAAAGATGATTTTTTATCCGACTTCAAAAAAAGGAGGAGATTAATAATTCGGTTGTATATTTTTTATGTTCAGACAAACCGATTTTAATAATTCTTTTTTATTTGAACGAAGATACGTTCAGGATTATGAAATATGTAAACTAAGTTCAAAAATTGCTTGCATATGCGGTTAAATTACAAACTTAGTTCAGAAATTATTTTGTACAACTTTTCGAAAGCAGTTCAACCCATCAAGTTCAAAATAATTTTCCTAGAAAGTCGTTCTACTTTGAGATTTTTTTTTTATATTTTCTAAACTTATGATTCAAAGGTTACACATATTTTTTTATACTTTTGGAGCGATTATTTCCGAAAATATTAACATTATCAAAAAACAAATTCAGTAAACCATTATTCATTTTTAAATACCTTTATACCAAAAATATATCACACGTTAGGGTTAAAAAAAAACACTCCCCAATTTGCGTGTAGGAGGGTTCCCTAATAAAACATTTTTTTGCACTTTTTATTTTACTACTTTGTCGGCGTGATTGATATACATATTGGTACCAAATTTCAGCTTTCTAGTGCTAACGGTCACTGAGATTATCCACGGACGGACGGACGGACAGACAGACAGACCGACTTGGTGAAACTATAAGGGTTCCTAGTTGACTACGAAACCCTAAAAATATCTATGGGACTACATACCTGAGTTGTATTTTACTTCTTTACATTATATAAACTTTATTTTACACCAAGATAATAAATGATACATATGAGCCTTATATTAAAAAACATACAATAGGCTATTTGACAGTACGAAAAATAAGTTCATATTTAATGCCATCTGCATAGATTATGGGTTTATAAAAAAAATACGAAATAAACTTTATTTTATTTTACATAGCGCCATGTTTTTGAAAACGATCGCTATTGTTTGAATCTATTTAGACGTAAGGAGATGGCGAGGTAGACCGAGACGTATCACATCGGATCAATACAGGATGGATGAAATGGAGACAGGTCACTGGAACAATTTGTGACCCACGGATGCCCCTCAAGTTGAAGGGTAAAATCTACAAGTCCGTGATAAGACCTGTCATACTGTATGGATCAGAAAGTTGGGCTGTGAAAAAGACGGATGAAAAAAGATTGCATGTAGCGGAGATGAGAATGTTGCGATGGATGTGTGGTGTGACATGAATGGATAAAGTGAGAAATGAATATATTAGAGGAAGTTTGAAAGTGGCGCCAGTGACTGAAAAGTTGAAGGGGAATCGTTTGTCTTGGTATGGTCATGTAAAGAGGAGAGATGAAACACATGTTTCTAAAAGAGTTATGAGTATACATGTGGATGGGTGGAGAGGGAGAGGGAGGCCAAAGAAAAGATGGATGGATTGTGTGAACAGTGATATGAAAGAAAAGGAAGTTAGTGATAGTATGACGGTTGACAGGATAGAATGGAAGAAAAAAACGTATTGCGCCGACCCCAAATAAGATGGGATAAGGGCAGGAAGATGATGAAGTCTGTAAATATGTCTGTCATTGACTGCTATTCTTTTGAGTGCCTATGATACAATTTTGACGCTTGTACTATTAATGATATTGTGCTGATCAATTTACGATTTCTTATATTACCTACCAAATATATAGGTAATACTATAAAATGGAGAGCAACTATGTTAAAACAGACAGCGGGAACCTTCCTAAAGTTGATGCTCTTATGGTCGGTGATTTCTTTAAGAATAACCCCGTTTTTCATGCCGCCGAGCTCAGAAATATGAAGACAGCAATGTAAGTACCCCTTATCAACCGACGCGTTAACTTGCGAGCCAGTTGCAACCACTTTTTGCGCATTTTGACATTTTCGGAAAACATACAAATAGTTTTTCTTGAGTTTTCATCGATGTGTTTGTACACGCTGGCACTACACACCATTTGTAACTAATTTTTGGGGGAACTAATTGTTAAAATGAACACAAACTGCAAAATACTAAGTCAACTAGTTCACTGCAATGTTTATTTACTGGCGTGTGACGTCAACGAATACAATTTGACGCGTAATGTCAAATATGGCGTTTTGGCGGGTTATTTGAATAATACAACATTATATGATATTTTTATATTAATATTTACACGAATTGAAATAAAATACTTTTTCTGGACTCTTTTAACAATACTTAATAATATGAAATCGATTCCAAAAATTAGTCAAATAGCCTATTGGCGGCCTTATCGCATTCTGCGATCTCTTCCAGGCAACCTGGTATGGAAAGAGATTGTCTGGACATAAAATGGGGTTGCATGTAAATGCTCTATGTTAATAAAACAGTCGGTAATAAGTGCAACCATCTTTTATTTAACAATGAGTCGATGATCCGTCACAATAGTGCTGTCCCTCGAGTAGTGATGTACTCTTCTTACATCTCCCTTTCTTTCATTAACAAAAATCATTGTACAGATCCCGGCATGAATCTAGAGCGCTGACTTTTACTTGCGCAGAAGTAAAATATTAGGTCTCTTTGGTGGTATGAAGTGAAACGCGGGAGCGGGAAGTGTCAGTGATTGGCTCGCCGCGCATCGCATCATAGACGTCACTCGCGATTGGTTCCCTGCGCTTGCTGTACGTACCTAACGAAGACGAGTACACTTCCGTGCCATTAAATTGACTCGTGATTTTTAATCCGTCGATTTTATTTTTATTAGTGGTTATTATGTCACCATAAAGTTTAGAAATATATGTATTTGATTGTCATTAAATAGGTACTTTTTTATTTTAATATTATAGTAATGACGAGATCTTTATAATTACTTATCATCACATTAATAGTTATCGCCATGTGGTGCGGGCGGAGTCGCGTCTTTTTTTTTCGGTGGGAAAATAGTGTCAGACTTTTACTGACTAAAAACCCACTCCTGATCCTTCGTCGCCTTTCGTACCGGGGCGGAATCTTCCTTTCAGAATCAGATCCTTGGCCCCAGTAGGCTTCGTCCCTGCTGGGCCCCTACGGTTGCTGACATCTTGAGGCGCGCTTGAAACAATACGCGCCGTCGACGACTTGGGCTCGGTCCGGACGGTTATAGGACGGTCGGGCGGCGAGCTACCCAATGCTCGCCGTCCGCAAGCCCGCACCTACTATGGCCGGAAATCGGGATCGGAATCCCGGCGGCGGTTGAGGCGTGAGGGCCGTTGCCTCACGCGATCGTCCGCCTCCTTTGCTAGCATTACTGCTTCGCAGAAGGAGGCGACCGCCTGCTACTCCTCCTCGCTCCGGACCATGGCTTGTACCAAGGCCCGGCGCAAGAGCTCGCTGCCACCGATTGCCCCCACGAGGACACGGCGTTTCTCTTCCCAGGCACACCTCTACCGTGTATTCCACAGTGTCCTCCGGGCGGTCCACGCAATGGTGACACCCGGGCGTTTCTTCCACACGAATCCGGTGCAAGAACCTCCCGAACTTACCATGTCCGGTGAGGACCTGCGTCATACGGAAGGTAAGGACGCCGTGTTGCCTTTCCAGCTACTCCTCAAAGAGGGGACTTACCGCCATGATTATGGCGTGCCCAAAAGTTCAAACTACTGGGACTAGAAGCGTGAAATTTTAGGCAATTTTTGATAGAAAGGCAACGTGAAAACAGAGTGATAACACCTGAACGCTTTGCTGGCACTCTGTAATAACGTCGTCTGCTCAATATTTCTAAAAATTTGTTCCAGAACATACGCGTTTTTTAAAAAACAGTAAAAGTTTTTAGAAATTCCGTTACTTAGCAGAATCTTGATTAAATGTGCAAGGTTTCTGAAATATTTTTTTTTTATTTTTAAAAGTTATAAATATATTTATGAAAGCTCAAAGTTCACGAAAAATATAAGATTTTCAGAGTTCTTTAATGGATCAATAGAAACCACAAAATTTCTGTGTTTCCAAAAAATCTAGAAAAGAATGTGTAATAACGTCATAATCACGTAAGAGCGGTTGTATGAAAAACAGTGAAAATGTATGTCGGGTTGGACGCTTCCAAATCTACGTACTGACAATTACAAACAATTAGTTTTACGGATATTTACTATTCGTGAGACGGGATAGTCTTTATTTACGAACGTAACTTCTTGAAATCGTAAATGTAATTCACACGGCCAGCCAGCCTATTCTATCTTTGTCTCACATTCCAAATAATAGGCCGACCCAGCTGAACCTTTTAAAGAAATCGATCACACTTCGAGGGTTCCTTTGCGTATTCGGAGCCATTATGCTAGTAGGTCAAACACGCCTTTGCAATAGATAAAATTCATTAAAATAAAATTTAAATTGCCAGTAGATCGGCAATAACTTTTAGTTTTGTAAAAATTAACGTCATTTAAAGTTTTCTCAAAACATGTTATGGCCAATATTGTGTAAGTGCGATTCTAGGTACAGCATTTATTTAAAATTAAATTATAGTTATTATCCAAATTTTACAATACAAATAATCCTGCTTCATTCGGATCCTAGTTATTGAAACCATGTAGGTATATATACCTACTGTTATTTATGTCAAAGCAAGTAATTTGAAAAAAAAAAAACGAAAGGCTTCCAATAATAAACTTAATCGTAAGTCCAAACCTGATAAACGAGTAATAATTGCTTAGTTTAGCTCCACTCAGTTCACGTTATTGAACGCTCTTGTCTCTCAAATATTCAAGGACTACCTGAAATGCTTTTAAATTGGAGTCGTATAGGTTCGGTAAAGATTGTGTCTAACGATATTTGACAGCGGAACTTTAATGTGTTTGCTTCGATTTTCATTTAATCCAAACATTGAAATAGCATTATCAATCTCCACAATGTGATGCATTAATTTATTAAAAGAGACGCGCGCTTCAAAGTCTGACCATCAGTCTATCCAAGGGGAAACGTGTTGCCCAGTAACTGGGTTGTAGAGATCTGATTGGCAGTCGCTCCATGTTAACCACGGGTTTACAGCCGCATCTGGTAAGACTGGAAGACGACATCAAGCTAATTAGGAAAAATCTAGGGAGATGATGATAAAAAAACTGTGCAAGTGCGAGTCGGACTCGCGCACTTAGGGTTCCGTACAAACTTACAAATCAAAACAGTTATTCAATTCCTGAATAGAGTTACTAAGATTTTTCGAATAGCATAAAAAAATGACTTAAATACATAAACTTGACTTAAATTTCCACTTTTCAGATTTTTTCCTGTACTTGTGCTATGAGACCTTGCTTCATGCCAAATTTCCGGATTTTAGTCCAAAGGGAAGTACCCTATGACTTTTGATTCCTGTAAGAGTGTCGAAATACACGTTTTTTGACATAAACGGCCGCATCTTTTTTTTTCGTTAACAAGTGGACTTCAAGTCCACTTGTTCTCGAGATAAAGGGTCTTGACAAAAAAAAACACGCGCGTCTTGATAAAAAGACACGCACACAAACGTATCAGTCGGTAATTAGATAAGTACTTTACCTTATGCAGACGGTATTTGATAATAAAAGTACAGGTTAGTTAGTACTTCATATGTATGAGCCAGAGCAAGCCAACCGAGCTCTAGATTAGGGACACCCCGACTTGGATGGCTAGACAAGAAGCGACTGAGTTTATAATGAGATTTTCCTGTTACAAGTGATAAACACGGCATTTATGAATGGAGTATGGCGTAAGACTGAACACACTATGAATTCGAGATCTTTTAGGAAAACTTTTTGGTTGCTTTTAGTGGTTTTGAACTACTAAATAATTGTGACTGGAGCGAGAAAGAGTGGCAGACTTTTTCTGAATGAATGAAAACCCACCCGCGTTCCGTCAGTTGCCATTTGTATTACTCGCAGTGAATCATGTATTCAACAGAATAAATTATACATCTATATACATATAGTACTATTGTATGACTCAAAGTAGCAGAGCCATCTCGAAACCGCCTTCAAACATGTATCTCTCACGCGCTTATCGTCTCCTAGTACAAAGGGGCGACTCTTGGCACAATTGATCACTCCTGTTGAGTTTTCGCCCCCGGACCAATTAAAGTTGAGGATTTTGGTTGGCCTGGTTCGTCCCACTTTTTGATAAGAAATAACTTGAAGCAAAATAACTCTCAGTAATTAAAAAAAAAACTTTTGACAAAAAAACATACAACCGACTTCAATGTAAAAAAAAAACACTGAAAAGTGCAAAATAACTTTACTTTCAGAAGTCAATGTTTCTATAATAGGTTTGACTCTTCGTTATTTAACACCGACTTCCGAAATTAAAGTTATTTTTGAAGTCTGTTGTATTAATCGACTTCCAAAAAAGGAGGTGGTTATCAATTCGGTTGTATTTTTTTTTAAGTTTTTACCTCAGAACTCCATCGTTTATGGATCGATTTACAACATTTTTTCCCCTTAAAGGATATTCTTCCAGATTGGTCTTTTTTTTTTCAAAATCCAGTTCTGATGGTGGGATCCATGAGGAATCGAGAAAACTCCTCAAAAATTATAGGAAAATATATAATTATTTTAGTACTTTCATCGAGAACTGAGCATTTACAGTCAATAAGTAACATTTGATGAAGTAGAACTGGTGAAGAAGACCAGAAATGGCCAACGGAAATTCATACTCACATCGATATCTTTAATGATTGGTTCTGAATATTTATGTTGAAAATGGTATCATCGAAGTGATCTGATGATGATGATGGAGCCCGAAGATAGGCATCTGAACTCGGTAATTACTCAATAAACTCTAGCCTTGTTTGGTCTTATTAAAGTTATCATGAGATGCACATTGGCTATAAGGTACTCTCAAACTGATCTGATGGTGGAGTCGAAAGGAGGAAGGTGGACACGGGAACTTCATAATAAAACAATGTATCCTAGCAGTGTTTGGGTTATTTGGAATTGTCATGAGAAATAAGTACTCTGGCTATAAGTGCGGTACCATAACTAAAAAGTATGAAATAAAAAACTTTTTATTAAAAAATCGACTTCACTAAAAAAAACACTAAAACGATCAAAATAACTTTGATTTCGGAAGTCAGTGTTAAATAAGAAACCAACAATACCGAGAAACACCGACTTCCAAAATTAAAGTTATTTTGATCGTTTTATTGTTTTTTTAGTGAAGGCGGTTATTTATTTATTTTTTGTAAAAAGTTTTATTTTACACTTTTTAGTTATGGTACCGCCACTAAAAAATACCTTTCAGCCATACTTAAATACCTTATAGCTAGACTGCAAGTCATGAAAATTCTAATCATACCAAATACGGTTAGATTAAATTAATTTATTACAGAGTTCCGGTGCCTAACTTCAGGCTTCATCATCAGATCAGTTCAATATATTCCCCCTCTTCTTGCGATCTTACATCGACTACACGTATAAATAAAACAATTTTACTTGTTACAACAGTTCTGCTGTGATCCCATGAGGAGTTCTGTTCCATATCTTCGAAGTTAATGATCAGATCATAACAATATTTTTATGGGATCAACTTGGAAGCCAAACCCTTCAATAAAAATAAAATGTTGAAGTGTTGAAGTGTTGGGACAGTTGGGAACTATAGATACTGCATCACACCGGCGCTTTTGTGTAGATGGCTCTGTACTTAGTTGGTAACTTTTTTTTTTTTTTTTAATTGATATAAACCAAAAAACCCTTCAATAAAAATAAAATTTTACAAAATTGGTCAGCAATTGACCGAATAATCGGTGAACATATTAATTACAAACACAAAGGCAAAGCAGTGCTACTGAATGTAACGATTTACTACATAGGTTTTATGCAGTCCTGGTAGCAACGGGGCCATTTGTATGAAGCAAATTTCCTGATACACGCCATTTATTAGGACCTTTGATGAACAAAATTCATTCTGAGTTTGTTTCTACACCCGCTCGAAGTGTTGAAGTGTTGGGACAGTTGGGAACTATAGATACTACATCACACCGGCGCTTTTGTATAGATGGCTCTGTACTTAGCTGGTAACTTTTTTTTTTGTTTTTAATTGATTTAAACCAGTGCTTGACTGCGATCCCAAACCTCTGCAAAAATGGTTCGTTTTATGTGATTATCGAAAGTATACATCAAATAAATAATTGAACCTACGTGCATACGCTATAGAGTATAAAATAATAACGTTAATGAAACTAAATTTAAAAATATAGGCTACGTAAGGTTTAAAGCTATCGTTACCATGGTAACGCGACGTGAGTTTATTTCACTAGGCTGACATAACTCAAAAAAAGTTCTATACTGTAAATATTTATCCACAGAGTAAAAATTACTGTCGAGGTTATGTTTATTCACTATATTGTATCATTTTACTAAGTTATGATGTATGCTCCTGGCAAAAGCATTATAGAAGCATAGTTAGCCTTATTGTGTGCCCACTGCTGGGACTCAAGTCTTCTCTTTGGGCCAAGTCACACCGGAATGGCAGCGGCCGGCAGCGTCGCGGCGAGCACTTATAGCGTGAAATAATTTTAAACTTTATCTACATACTTAATGGGCTGTAATCCATCACGCAAGCCCTGTACGGACTGGCGGATGTCACTTGTATTCGAATTTTTGGTCCTAGAATATGCCGTTCGCCTCATGACCTCATCTCCTTCACCGTTTTGAGAGCAGTGGTGATGCAATACATTACACAAAGTAATGTGCCTGGCTTAGTTTAAGCCCGCGACTCTCCCTCGACTTACGAGTTTTAAACTCGCAAGTCGGGACCATTACCATTGGGCCTCCTCTGCTCCGTATGGGCCCCTATTATGGTTAAATTAAGTATTGAAATAAATGCTCACTAAAATGTGCGCGTAGCGCGTATCCCGTAGCAGGCAGCTACGAGTGCTACGACGGCGGCGGCGCGCGTAGCAAACGTTCGTCACTTTTGCAGGCGCGGCAATCAGCACGGTTGTAGGAAACGTTGTGATAAAATGCTAACTAGACATTTTGTCAGAATATCACTACATACATAAAACAAAGTCGCTTCCCGCTGTCTGTCCCTATGTATGCTTAGATCTTTAAAACTACAAAAAGGTTTTTCATGCGGTTTTTTTAATATACAGAGTGATTCAAGAGGAGGGTTTATATGTATAATACATGAATAATGTATGGGAGAAACTATAGGTATAAGTATATAATGTGATGTCGTAAATAAACACATGTGCTTACGTTGCAAACGCTGGCTGTACCATACGAGCCTGATCAAAATATTGTACTACTGTATTGTGTACTTTAAAAAGATCTACAAAAATGTCCGCGATGCTATATGTCTATCTCTTCGGGATAACCCACAATAACCACTTTTTATTATTTACTTTTTACGATAAATAATGACTTATTTACGGAGCGATTTTAAGCAGTACAACATTAATCTTTATCTAATTAAGTTAAAATGTGATTATAGCAGAGATATGACAGATTGAGATAGTAGTGGTTTGGTGCAATGATTCACGGTCCAAGCAGTGCGACTGTGGAACGCGTTGCCGCTGCCAATTAGGCAAGCCCAGTCACTAGCTTCTTTCAAAAAACTGGTTAAAATTCATTTCTTTTCACTCTAATTGCTATCCTGCCTCTACTGTTTTGTTCTGTTATTGTTCTTTTCTTTTTCCATATCTTTGTATGAAATTGTGTAACTTATAATATATATATATATATATATATTTATATGAGTTTACATGTGGATGGATGGAGAGGAAGAGGGAGGCCAAAGAAAAGATGGATGGATTGTGTGAAGAGTGATATGAAAGAAAAGGAAGTTAGTGATAGCATGACGAGTAACAGGGCAGAGTGGAAGAAAAAAACGTGTTGCGCCGACCCCAAATAACACGGGATAAGGGCAGGAAGATGATGATTTATATATTGTCTTTTATATGTAACAGCTATATTATTTCTATGTATAGTCTAGTATGTAATTTAAATTTAATATTTACATTATTAATTTGCTGTACACCGCAGACTACTCCCCTTTGTTTCTATTTCAAATTCTTACATTCCACCCTAAGGTTGTCTGGTAGATATCGCTGTCAGCGATAAGACCGCCTTTGTACCCATAGATTTAAGTTAATGTAAAAGTTTTTGTTATTATTTTGGTGTACAATAAAGTTTATTCTATTCTATTCTATTCAATTCTATTCATAATAAACTAAAATAAAATAAAATGGGTTGTTTGCTTATTTATGAAAAAAAATACCTACCTCAATTTAACTTGCTTTATGACTGCCAAGATAAAATCCATATCTTTAATAGGATTTTTTTATTCCTTCGAGAGCGTCGAAATACACGTTTTTTGACATAAACGGCAGTATCTTTTTTTTTCGTTTAATTTAAATATTTGGTTTTTTCACAGCTTCAAGAGACCGCAAACCTAAGTATAGCATTTATGAATGGAGTATGGCGTAAGACTGAACACACTATGAATTCGAGATCTTTTAGGAAAACTTTTTGGTTGCTTTTAGTGGTTTTGAACTACTAAATAATTGTGACTGGAGCGAGAAAGAGTGGCAGACTTTTTCTGAATGAATGAAAACCCACCCGCGTTCCGTCAGTTGCCATTTGTATTACTCGCAGTGAATCATGTATTCAACAGAATAAATTATACATCTATATACATATAGTACTATTGTATGACTCAAAGTAGCAGAGCCATCTCGAAACCGCCTTCAAAAATGTATCTCTCTGGCGCTTATCGTTTCCTAATACAAAGGGGCGACTCTTAGCGCGATTGATCACTCCTGTTGAGTTTTCGCCCCCCCCGGACCAATTAAAGATGAGGTTTTTGGTTAATAACTCTAATTTTTTCTTTTATAGTGATAAAAAACTTTTTACAAAAAACATACAACCGATTTCAGTGTAAAAAAAAAACACTGAAAAGTGCAAAATAATTTTACTTTCGGAAGTCGATGTTTCTATAATAGTTTTGTTTCTTCGTTATTTAACACCGACTTCCTAAATTAAAGTTATTTTGCACTTTTCAGTGTTTTTTTACATTGAAGTCGGTTGTATTTTTTAACCGACTTCCAAAAGAGGAGGTGGTTATCAATTCGGTTGTATTTTCATTTTTAAGGTTTTTACCTCAGAACTCCATCGTTTATGGAGCGACTTGCAAAATTTTTTTCCCCTTAAAGAATATACTGATTGGTCTCATTTTTTCAAAATCCAGTTCTGATGATGGAATCCATGAGGAATCGAGGAAACTCCTCAAAAATTGTAGGCAACTATATAGTTATTTTAATATTTTCATCGAGAACTTAGCATTTACAGTCAAAAAGTAACATTTGATGAAGTAGAACTGGTGAAGAAGACCAGAAATGGCCAACGGAAAGTCATACTCACATAGATATCACAATGAAGATAGTTAAGCGACTATGACAGTACAAATAAATGAATGGATCTGAATATTTGTGTTGAAAATGGTATCATCGAAGTGATCTGATGATGATGATGATGGAGCCGGAAGACAGGCACCTGAATTCGGTAATTACTTAATGTATTCTAGCCGTATTTAGACTTATTAGGATTGTCATGAGATGCACTTTGGCTATAAGGTACTCTCGAACTGATCTGATGATGGAGCTAGAAGGTAGAAGGTGGACATAGGAACTTCAGAATATAACAATGTATCCTAGCAGTGTTTGGTTTAATTGAAATTGTCATGAGAAATAGGTACTCTGGCTATAAGTGTATCGCGACTAAAACGTGTGAAATAAAAATCTTTTTACAAAAAAATAAATAACCTGCTTAACTAAAAAAAACACTAAAACGATTAAAATAACTTTAATTTTGGAAGACTGTTTTAAATAAGAAACAAACAATGCCGAAAAACACTAAAAAATACCGCCACTAAAAATACCCTTATAGCCAGATTGCATCTCATGAAAATTCTAATCATACCAAACACGGTTAAATTAAATTAATTTGTTTCAGAGTTCCGGAGCCTGAAGTTGGTTCAGGCTTCATCATCAGTTCAGTTCAATATATTCCCCCTCTTCTTACGGTCAGTCATCGACTACACGTATAAATAAAGCAATTTTACTTGTTACAACAGTTCTGATGTGATCCCATGAGGAGTTCTGTTCCATATCTTCGAAGTTAATGATCAGATCATAACAATATTTCTATGGGATCAACTTGGAAGCAAAACCTTTCAATTAAAATAAAAAAAAATCCAAAATCGGTCCACAATTGACCGAGAAATCGGTGAATATATTAATTACTAGCTAACCTAACAAAATTTGGTAGATATTTATAAGATCTACAATTAATTAGAACATTTTATGGTTCTATCTTTAATAGTTTAGGCAGCGTACGCAAAATAAGTAACTTTTCTGGTTGACTTTTTACACCGTGTGTCCGAAAAACTCAAATATCTTACGGAACCCTATTTTTTTCCAAAATAAAATATAACCTATGTTACTCGTGGATAATGTAGCTTTAGAATGGTGAAAGAATTTTTAAAATCGGTCCAGTAGTTTTTGAGCCTATTCATTACAAACAAACAAACAAAGTTTTCCTCTTTATAATAATAGTGTAGATGTAGATAATCACAATATTTACAATGTTTTTTGTTTTGAGTTAGGACGTTATCAAATGTCTTCTCTCGCTCTAGGGTGGAGTGAGAGGGTGAGTTAGACTTTTATTGTATAAAACTCACAAATGTTCCTTCATTTGCTTTGTAAGTTCTAGACTCACGGTAATTCTTAAAAGTTCCTGTAGCGACAGTGTTTACGTATAGCATGACGGTTGTAAATGATTTTGCTTACACAAATGACATCACGATTGGCGTGCGGCGGTGTGGTGGAGCAATTGGTTGCTGCACTAGGTATCGCGTGTTTGATTCCTGCATGGAATAAATATTTTCATGACCTTCAAACTCTGGTTTTTAAACACTTGAGTTTAAATGTTTGTAAACACACTCACTGCATAGAAGTAAGTCTCGGCCTCGTTTTGAACAAACAGCGCGGCGCCTACTTCAGTATGTTACCACGCCTTGTAGATATAATTATGGTGACTGGTATTGAATTAATGGAAACGACAAAATCTTTCATTTAGATGGTACTTTTAGTAATAAACCTTGTTTCATGGACATTTTGCCATTTGTATCTAGTTCACGGAGCAGAGTTCTAGTTTTAAGAGCAGTGGTGGCCGATTGGTATCGGCCCCGACTTACGATTTGTAGCTCGCGGGTTCAAATCCAGCCAGTCGCATTACTTTGTGTAATTTATTTCATCACCACTGCTCTCAAAATGTTGTAAGAAAATATCGTTAGAAAAGAGAAAGAAACAAAAATTCGAATACATGTGGCATCCACCAACCCGCACTATATGCTATATCTAGTTCCCGTACGATGATATAGTAACGTATAAAATCATAGGCAAAGCGGTGCTACTGAAAGTAACGATTTACTACATAGGTTTTATGCAGTCCTGGTAGCAGCCGGGGCATTTGTATGAAGCAAATTTCCTGATACACGCCATCTATTAGAACCTTTGATGAACAAAATTCATTCTGAGTTTGTTTCTACACCAACTCGAAGTGTTGGGGCAGTTTGAAACTATAGATACTACATCACACCGGCGCTTTTGTATAGATGGCTCTGTACTTATTGGGTAACCACTGCAAAAATGGTTCGTTTTATGTGATTATCGAAAGTATACACCAAATAAATAATTGAACCTACGTGCATACAATAGAGTATAAAATAATAACTAATGAAACTAAATTGAAAAATAAATGCTTATAAAGTACGGTTTAAAGCTATCATTACCATGGTAACGCGACGTGAGTTTATTTCACTAGGCTGACATAACTTAAAAAAAAAGTTCTGTATTGTAAATATTTATCCGAAGAGTAAAAATATTGTCGAGGTTATGTTTATTCACCATATTGTGTCAGTTTACTAAGTTATAATATATTGTCCTGGCATAAGCGTAATAGAAGCATAGTTAGCCTTATTGTGTGCCCACTGCTGGGACTCAGGTCTTCTGTTTAGGCCAAGTCACATCGGAATGTCAGCGGCCGGCAGCGTCGCGGCGAGCACTTTTAGCGTGAAATAATTTTAAACTTTATCTACATACTTAATGGGCTGTAATCCATCACGTAAGCCCTGTACGGATTGGCGGATGTCACAATATCCGTACGTATCCGAATTTTCGGTCCTAGAACAAGCCGGTTGCCTCACGAGGTTCTCCTTCACTGTATGACACTATTATGGTTAAATTAAATATTAAAATAAATGCTCATTAAAATGTGCACGTAGCGCGTATCGCGTAGCAGACAGCTACGAGTGCTACGACGGCGGCGTCGCGCGTAGCAAACAGTATCGTGACAGCTATTTAATTAGATCGTCACTTTTGCAGGCGCGGCAGTAAACACAGTTGTAGGAAGCGTTGCGATAAAATGATAACTTGATATTTTTTCAGAATATCACTACATAGTATAAAACAAAGTCACTTCCCGCTGTCTGTCCCTATGCAAGCTTAGATCTTTAAAAGTGAAACAGATAGAGAAAGAAAAAAAAGTAGGTAGTTACAATAAACGACGTCTATTGTACTTGCATTAAAAAAATTTAAGTACGTATTTTCCACACTTGAAGTTCTGTCAATGTCAGCACGAGGTTAACGACCTGACCCTCATTTTGTTTCGTGAGGATAAGTCAGGGGTGCTCCGCAGTTATACATTATTATGCCCTCACCCATTCGTTACGTAATAGATAGCTTCTCAACGCAACTTTTCTTTCTGGTTCGGTGTCACCTAATCAATATTAGTTTGGACAGTTTTATTGTAAAACACGGCTTAGTAAAAGTCTTAAAGATTTCACACCGCATCATTATAAACTAGGCAGAGTAAAACAACCTTGAATCAAGCAAGCTAAGTTTGCAAGACCGAATAAGCAATATTTAGTAAATCGGTCTAGAGGGTGCGAGAGCGAGATAGAGCATACACGAATCGTCACAAAGCGGTCCGTAAAATTCTGCAGCATTCAGTTGTGGCACAGTTGCTAAAGTGTTCGCGCGTCATTTTATTTAGAGTATAAAATAAGTTCATAAAATTGTTTTTAACTTGGAATTGAGTTATTTGTGATAATGGAAGTGAAGAAAAATATGAATTTGGTTGCATTACGTAAGAAAGTGATGTTGTATTTTGTGAAATACGTCGGAATGAGAAATAATTTGTTCTTGAGGCGCATAATCATTGTCGGTTTAAATTATCTAGAAAAAAGTTCGTCCATTCATCAAAAATGATGTGAAGGTAAAACTGCATAAAAAGCGAATTGTGGACATAAACTAATCTTGTACAACACTTATTTTGTCAAAACAAATTTTTATTTTTAGTCTCATGCTTAGGCTGCACGGTAAACGGTGTCGGTTGGTATACGTGGGCAGTGTGGTGTGGTGTACGGCTTACGATGTTACTAAACGGGCAACACTTTCTTGGTGGAGTGGCTGCAATAAGTTGCCAAAAAGTTTTAAGTATGGCTCTTTTGTGTAACCCGGCAACTTTGGATATATGTGAGTTTACACGTTTGTGAATGCACCCACAATACTGGACTTATTCCTAGAGTGGGGCAAAATTAAAAAAAATACTTTGGCAAGTATTTCACCAGTTATTGTTGGCCATTTGAACTCAAGTACTACCTGATATAGGTACTATATTATTGTCGAAATATGGCCAGATTATAATAATTACTACAAAAAAATATTTTTTCGTTCGAGCAAACTCGAAACTTTTGCTGCAATAACAAAATATACTAAAAGTGGTGCAGTATCTAAAAACTAAAAGTATGCAAATATTGACATTAAAAATTGATCGCATTTACCCGGTTTAACCAAATCACTGAACTTGTAAATGCCGCCTCCACCTAATAGTAACTGTCGAGTTGTCGCAGTATTTTGTAACCCATACTACCGCTACCGGGCAGCCTGATCATGTGAATAGGGGCCTAATGCCAAACAATAGGGTTAGTTGCTGCGTAAAAAAAGTACACAGATTACTTTAAAATATTAGACACCTATTTTTCAATAAAAATTATAAGATTCTATGTAAAAAGTGGTTTTAATCATCATTGTTTTTTGTTTACGTGCTAAAATAAGAAATAAATGTTTCAATAATTTTGGTAAGATTTTGAACCTGTCTGAAAAACATATTTGAATGATATATATTTTTTTTAGTTATATGGATAACTACAAAAAATATATTTAATCCTATTACTATTACCAAAATTATTATCAGCTTTAAGCGAATGTTGCAAACAATTAAATAATTGTAAAGCTTGGGTTTTTTTTTAAAGAAAGCGATATCGACACGTACTTTTATTTTACTAAGAAACTGTTTTAATCTTGCGGCCCACGATAATACTGGTGAGGACATAATATCATGGACAAATAAAATTACGGAAGCCCTGCCTTAACTGTACATGACGACTTTTTGCAGCGATTCAGTTGCTATGTAATGGCGAGACTGCCGCAATATAGTCGCTATGCTATCTATAGCTCTCATACTTTTGCAAACGTAATAAATATTTTGCTTCAGTACTATCGTGATATAGCATTGAAAGAGTTACTATGTAGCATCGACACTAACATACTCTTTATATGTGTGCTGTAGTGACATCCCGTGAACGGCTAATGACGCCATTGTTTATTTCGATGCAGTCATGTGTTGACAGTAATGCAGTATCAACACATTCGAGTTATTTTGGTGATACGAATGCGATAAATGGACAAACGTAGCAAATACGAAGCGAGATACAAAATCAATACAAAAAATCATTGTCCACGATCCTCTAAGTTCGTACGTAACGATCTCTTCGTCTCTTAATATTATGTCCTTTTTCCTTTTAAATGACAGGCACATATACCGTTATTACTACAAGATTATATTTTAGAAGAGATTCTCAACTATTTGAGTAATTGCTAAATGCATTCACAGATTATGAAAGAAAAAAAATCAATGTCAATAAGAAAGTGATTAACTGACACATTTTTTTTTTCCGGAACGAATAAAGTACCTGCTCTTATCATGTCGTTTTAAAATTTATCTGTATGCTAGTTTTAGCGTGAACCATAACTTTGTGTATTTGAATGTTGTTGTGCGACATAAATATCGCTCGTTTGATTTCACATGAACGGTTAATTGGCTGGTCTGTGGCGGGCTACATAGGGTGTGACGCTCTGACTGTGACAATGTCCTATGATAACATCATTCTCATAGTTGTTGTTATTTTGCGTCGCCCTAATTATAACTCTCTTGTGTCGGTAAAGCTTTCTTAAGTTTCCAAACTCAAACTAGACTTATTTTCAATTCATTCTATAAAATGTATCATAACTACATAATACTTTATCCAATTACAATTGTATCCTTAAGGTGCGCTGTTGATGTCATTTGAAAGTTATGTTAATGTTAATATATGTCATCATATGAAGCACTTTGTTCTGCAAACGATAGACGTAAAAAATCCAATGTTTGGTAAACAGGCCGCACGTCAGTGATATCATACACAAGGCACAAGTATTAGCTAGCCGGATATTCTAATGAAACTCCGTTTCACTGTATATCTGCTCAAAAGGCGATACTACTATGTAACAAAAAAAAAAACGCGTCATGATAAGGCGAAAGGTCTCATGTAAAATGTACGAGTATTACTACTATAAACATGTGCGGTCTACTATTGGTATGGTACCTTTATGTTTTAGCTGCTACCTATTTAATTTAAGTTATATTATAATTGCATTTGCTAATTACTGTAATAAATATCTGACTAATAAATACCTAAAATGCATTGCTTGTGAATTTCTTATTTGTGTATAATAAAACTATCCTCTGCTGCGCTCATCCAACACTGAACTTTATTTCAGTGGCATAAAGAGCAAATTTGTGAATCACAAAAACGAACGAGATTGACAAAAAAGTGGTTGGATGTCTGCTCTGTTATTTGTGGAACTTTGCACTTTAAGCAACTAATTATAATGTGTATTATTAAAGATCATCTGGAAATCCTTTTGTTCTGTGTTATTTAATTATTCCATAATTCCAATCACTAGTGTTTAATTATGGAGTTTGTATATTGAACGAGCGAGGTCGCTTTCAAGATCGAGTATTTGATAAAGGGCTTGTACCTCTTGCTAGCTCTTAACTCTTAAATCGTCGCAACTGGAATCAGTTTCAAATTAACTGCTAACACTAAACGTAGAAATTGATGGACGTCACGTATCTAAATATTTTATGTGCAGTAGCTCATTATATTTAGAATTCAGAAGATGTGGTACAAAATCAACCACCAATATAGATATAAAAAGAAATAGTTTGATATGAATGCATTTTAGAAATCGGAAACCACATCTCCGAACCTACAAACTTAGCTAATGGCACCTGTGATCTTTAAAATGTGAGTCACAAAATAATAATAATAATTCTTTATTGGCATAAAATACAATTTGGATTATAGGATTCCCTTACGCCAGCGCTAGTAGAAACTGTGTTGCAGGTGTTAGTGTCTTCCCTACAATAAAGTGACATAAATCTTACGTCAGACTGAGTGTGTTGAGAAAGAAAAAAAAAACAAAAGAAAAACTGTTTTTAAAATTAAAAGTAGACAAACATAATGAGTGTGTGTATGATGGTGTGAAAGTGTGTGTAATGGTGTGTCCGTGGGTTTGTTTTTTTGTGAGTGAGTTTGTGTATATTAGTATATTTAAGTGTGTCTGTTTAAATATGCGTGGGCGTGTATGTGTAAGTGTGTACGTATGCTTATGGAGTCTGTTGTGAGTGAAGATGTGCGTATACCAGTGCTGTTCACAATGGATTATGTTTTTATTAGATTTTATACGACAATGTAGTCCATTGACTTTAACCAATTGAATAGCATAATCTTAAATATACTGTTATTTAATTTGGTTACTTTGCATTTTTTCTGAATTTTAGTTGAGCAATTTGTTATACATCTTCGGAGCTAGAAAAGTTTAGTTTCTTTAGCAAATGCTGTTCTAGTGCATGGGAGATGCTTCCTCGCGTTTTTTGTAATTTGGGCAGGTTAGGGACAACTTGTTTGTGGTATCTTCATAATATTTCGTAGGAAAACATCTTTTTTACTGATAATACTCCAGTCATTTCGTACACTGAGGATGTGGGAAATGAGACGATACTGTGAGTGGACGAACGACGACGTCTAAGCTAAAAGTTGTTATAATGCAACCCCTGATAGGTCCTGACCTCCATAAAGATGAACGCATGACTTCGCGCTTTACATAGACCAGTTTTGAACCATTATTAAAATTTCGTTTCACTCTCTATAAACACGTTATATATTTTTAATTATTTACTTTGCTAAACTGATTTAAAAAAAAAGATTAAATAAATAGTAGCCTTCTGTAACCGGGAATAAGGTCCAAGCTACCGGAGGTCAGCAATTACTCTTTCAAAGAGCTTGCCCACCTCGTCGAGCAGCACAATGAGCCGGTACGCGAATGGAAAGTCCGCAGGGCGCTTCGGCTTTGCGATGAGGACCAGTTTCCCCGTCTTCCAACGAAGTGGGAACTGGCCCCTCTTCATGCATGCGCTGAAGAGCCCTCTTAATCGAGACCCGAGAGCTTCCATGGCCAGGTCCCAGGCTTTACCAGGCAAGGCGTCGAGTCCTGAGGCGGTATTCCTGGCACTCAGCCTTCGTACTGACACACTTATCTCTACCTCTGTCACCTCTGGAGCATTGTCATCGTCGTCGCGATCGTGATCCGCGTTAGACACCGCTGGTGGCGGAGCTATGAGCGGGGGAGAGTGTTCCCCTCGCGCAGGGAACAAAGTGCTCACCACACCCTCCACAATCTGGGGCCGGAGACTGCGTGAGTGGAGGAGCCCAGGAGCGGAGTTTTCCCCGCACCACCTTGTAGGCGTCCCCACGAGTCTCCGTTCAGAGTCCACTAACACTGTAACACTGGATGCAGACTCGTCTCCCTTTTGTTGCCATGGAAACGATACACGTGCCAGAAGTACCAGCGCAACATGGCTTGCAGAGAGTGAATCAAGGATATAACTTTATTTATACCGGTTGAAATGACCATCCTCTAAAAGAAATTCGTAGAAACGAGAGTGACGAAAGAGTTCAGCTTAACACATTAACTTTTCGTAAATCGTTAGAAAAGTATGATAAATAGTCACTGTTTACCTACTCGTATGTATTATAAACAAATGAACTGAACTTAAAACTCTGAAATTTTGAACAGGGGTGATAAAAACAATCAGTAAGGATTTTCTTAAATTCACCCCCTCAGTTGATAAAACGGGGTCAAAAGTTTATATCGAAAAATCTACTTTCACGCGGGCATAGCTGCTAGCAGAAGTTAGTTTATTATAATTATTTAATAAGTCTTAGTATGTGATTCACGTCTACAGCTAGATGGAGGCATTCTTTTTTTATGGCATCAAAAATTCAATAATTTATTAAAGATTGTGCATTGTAAAAGTTGCATTTAATGTATTTTGGTAACTGATAAAATGGTTTCGTTATTGCGGTACGAGTTTAGTTTCAAAACATTTAATAATTGCCCATATAGGCCAGGCCCAGGTAGGTAAAACAAAATAATTTGAATTAAATTTAAATATGGCGGGCTGATGTTGACAGAAAGCAATGGACAATATTCCATTTGTTACAGTCGTACTATCTTTGTCTGACTTATACAAATAACCTGCGTGTTAGTGAGACCTACTCATAATTGATCATAACCTTTCAAGGTTTTTCATTTTCATGTCTTCCCTGGTACTCCGCTAACTATTACACCACCTTTAAGTTGGCTGTCAATTGAAGAGTCAAACTGATTGGCTAGTAAATCCCGATAGCAGTGCTCATTGGCCAATACTGTCCGCTACGTTGGCGCCATTTATTACCGGCGAGAGCTCAATAACGGAACTTACCCCTATATTCATATTTCACTCACACTACTACGTCAGTCGTAACGATGGAGTTCCCATCCCATTTTTCACGCTCACTTATAAGCCACCGACACACACTACGAACTAGACTATGATACACATCTAAACAAAATACGATTTCAAAACGTGAAGGTAGATGTCACCTATATCGCAAGCAACTCAACGAGGCAGATCTTCGCGGTACTGCTACACCAGTACCAAGCACCCAAACTCGAAGAAAATGTTTTGAAACGTCACAAATTCAACTGCCACCAATCAGGAATATAGAAGTTCTCAGGAGGTTAATTTGAATAGCCATCTAGCTTCGCAATGATAAATTACCAACGTTTTCAGCAAGATGCATTTACTGAAAACGTTAGTAATTTGCTTGTAAATGCTTGACTAGCTTGGTAAACTATTACCCATTTAATAGATGGCGCTATTTTAATATTGTTTTTACAAAATTACCAGGTTATTGCAAGTTAGGTAAGTCCAATGTCACTGCAGTTGTGAACTTGGTAATTAGTCGTCGTGGCCTTCAAAGAAACACGGATAGGATCACAGTCCGTTCTTCTCACTCCATTCAAAGCGGGAGAAGTTATTTAAGTATGGCTGAAGAGTATTTTTTAGTGGCGGTACCATAACTAAAAAGTGTAAAATAAAACTTTTTACAAAAAAAAAAACCGATAACACTAAAAAAAAACAATAAAACGATCAAAATAACTTTAATTTCGGATGTCGGTGTTAAATAAGAAACAAACAATAGCGAAAAACACCGACTTCCGACATAAATTTTGATCGTTTTAGTGTTTTTTTAGTGAAGTTGGTAATTTATTTTTTTGTAAAAAGTTTTAAATTTACACTTTTTAGTTATGGTACCACCTCTAAAAAATACCCTTCAGCCATACTTAAATACCTTATAGCCAGATTGCAAGTTATGAAAATTTTAATCATACCAAACACGGTTAGATTAAATTAATTTATTAAAAGTTCCGGTGCAAACTTCAGGCTTCATCATCAGATCAGTTCAATTTATTTCCCCTCTTCTTACAGTCAGTCATGGACTACACGTATAAATAAAACAATTTTACTTGTTACGACAGTTCTGCTGTGATCCCATGAGGAGTTCTGTTCCATATCTTCGAATTTAATGATCAGATCATAACAATATTTATATGGGATCAATTTGGAAGCAAAACCTTTCAATCAAAATAAAAAATTCCAATATCAGTCCACAGTTGACCGAGAAATCGGTGAACATATTAATAACAAACACAATATTTACAATGTTTTTTGTTTTGAGCTAGGACGTTATCAAATGTCTTCTCTCGCTCTATGGTGGAGTGACAGGGTGAGTTAGACTTTTATTGTATAAAACTCACAAATGTTCCTTCATTTGCTTTGTAAGTTCTAAACTCACGGTAACTCTAAAAAGTTCCTGTAGCGGCAGTGTTTACGTATAGCATGACGGTTGTACGACATGTGACGTCACGATTGGGGTGCGGCGGTGTGGTGGAGCAATTAGTTGCTGCAATAGGTATTGCGTGTTTGATTCCTGCATGGAATAAATATTTGTATGGCCTTCAAAATGTGGTTTTTAACACTCGAGTTTAAATGTTTGTAAACACACTTACTGTACAGAAGTAAGGCTCGGCCTCGTTTTGAACAAACAGCGCGGCGCCTACTTCAGTATGTTGCCACGCCTTGTAGATATAATTATGGTGACTGGTGTTGAATTAATGGAAACGACAAAATCTTTCATTCAGATGGTATTTTTAGTAATAAACCTTGTTTCATGGACATTGTGCTATTTGTATCTAGTTCACGGAGCAGAGTTCTAGTTTTAAGAGCAGTGGTGGCCGATTGGTATCGGCCCCGACTTACGATTTGTAGCTCGCGGGTTCAAATCCAGCCAGTCGCATTACTTTGTGTAATATATTTCATCACCACTGCTCTCAAAATGGTGAAAGAAAATATCGTTAGGGAACCGCATGTCCTAGAAACAAAAATTCGAATACATGTGGCATCCACCAACCCGCACTATATGCTATATCTAGTTCACGTACGATGATATAGTAACGTATAAAATCATAGGCAAAGCGGTGCTACTGAAAGTAACGATTTACTACATAGGTTTTATGCAGTCCTGGTAGCAACCGGGGCATTTGTATGAAGCAAATTTCCTGATACACGCCATCTATTAGGACCTTTGATGAACAAAATTCATTCTGAGTTTGTTTCTACACCCGCTCGAAGTGTTGGGGCAGTTTGAAACTATAGATACTACATCACACCGGCGCTTTTGTATAGATGGCTCTGTACTTAGTTACCTGGTAACCTCTGCAAAAATGGTTAGTTTTATGTGATTATCGAAAGTATACATCAAATAAATATTGGAACTTACGTGCATACGTTAAAGAGTACAAAATAATAACTAATTCAATTAAATTTAAAAATATAGGCTATGTACGGTTTAAAGCTATCGTTACCATGGTAACGCGACGTGAGTTTATTTCACTAGGCTGACATAACTCAAAAAAAGTTACACAGAGTAAAAACATTGTCGAGGTTATGTTTATTCACTATATTGTGTCATTTTACAAAGTTATAATGTATGCTCCTGGTATAAGCATAATTGAAGCATAGTTAGCCTTATTGTGTGTCCACTGCTGGGACTCAGATCTTCTCTTTGGGTCGAGTCACACCGGAATGGCAGCAGCCGGCAGCCTCGCGGCGAGAACTTATAGCGAAATAATTTTAAACTTTATCTACATACTTAATGGGCTGTAATCCATCACGCAAGTCCTGTACGGAATGGCGGATGTCACTTGTATTCGAATTTTTGGTCCTAGAATATGCCGTTTGCCTCATGACCTCATCTCCTTCACCGTTTTGAGAGCAGTGGTGATGCAATATATTACACAAAGTAATGTGCCTGGCTGAGTTTAAGCCCGCGACTCTCCCTCGACAAGTTGTAAACTCGCAAGTCAGGACCATTACCACTGGGCCACCACTGCTCCGTATGCCCCTATTATGGTTAAATTAAATATTGAAATAAATGCTCACTAAAATAAGCGCGTAGCGCGTATCCCGTAGCAGGCAGCTACGAGTGCTACGACGGCGGCGGCGCGCGTAGCAAACGTTCGTCACTTTTGCAGGCGCGGCAATCAACACAGTTGTAGGAAACGTTGCGATAAAACGCTAACTAGACATTTCGTCAGAATATCACTACATACATAAAACAAAGTCGCTTCCCGCTGTCTGTCCCTATGTATGCTTAGTTCTTTAAAACTACAAAAAGGATTTTCATGCGGTTTTTTTAATATACAGAGTGAGTCTAGAGGAGGGTTTAGATGTATAATACATGCATAATGTATGGGAGAATCTATAGGTATAAGTATATAATGTGATGTCGTAAATAAACACATGTGCTTACGTTGCAAACGCTGGCTGTACCATACGAGCCTGATCAAAATATTGTACTACAGTATTGTATACTTTAAAAAGGTCTACAAAAATGTCCGCGATGGTATATGTCTATCTCTTCGGGGTAACCCACAATAACCATTTTTTAATCTTTACTTCTTACGAGAAATAATGACTAACTTACGAAGCGATTTTAAGCAGTACAGCATTAATCTTCATCTAAGTAAGTTAAAATGTGATTATTGTAGAGATATGACAGATCGAGATAGTAGTGATTTGGTGCAATGGTTCATAATAAACTAAAATAAAATAAAAAAATAAAAATGGTTTGATGCTTATTTATGAAAAAAAATTACTCAACTCAATTTAACTTGTTTTAGATTGCCAAAATAAAATCCATATCTTTTATAGGATTGCAAAGTAATTTTCTAAAGTTTTTGTATCCAGAAAACAGGACTGAAATTACAGGATGTAACAATTAGGATGTAATATACTATGTAGTAGCTGGCTACACGAAACTGAGCCAGTTCAAGGTCATAGTGCTGCCACTACGTGTCCTCTACTGTAACTTTCAACTCTTCATTAATGACATTTGTGGAAAAGACACCACAATTTTGCTGATAACACTTGCAAAGTGTCAATAGACCATCAAACGATAGAGAGTATTAGCGTGAATTAACAGCAAAATAAATATAGTATCTCTAAACAATAAAGTTCAAAATAAAATAATTTCTTCGCAGACTCAGACCGACATTATGACCAGACCACAGAGTATGTCTATGTAAGAATATGACATGAACTCGTAAGAGTGAAACAGATAGAAAAAGAAAAAAGTAAGTAATTACAATAAACGACGTCTAGTGTACTTGCATTAAAGATTTTTAAGTACGTATTTTCCACACTTGAAGTTCTGTCAGATAAATAAGTTCTGAAGGATAAGTCAGGGATGCTCCGCAGTTATACATTATTATGCCCCCACCCAATTGTTCCATAATAGATAGCTTCCAACCGCAGCTTTTAGCTCTTTTAGCTTCATGCTAGTTTACAGCTGCATCTGGTAAGACTGGAAGACAACATCAAGCTAGTTAGGAATAAGCTACAGGGATGATGATAAAAAAACTGTGCAAGTGCGAGTCGGACTCGCGCATTTAGGGTTCCGTACAAACTTACAAATCAAAACTGTTGTTCAATTTCTGAATAGAGTTACAAAGATTTTTAGAATATTCCAGTTTTCAGATTTTTTCCAATTCTAATGCTATGAGACCTTGTTTCATGCCAAAATTCAGGATTTTAGTCCAACGGGCAGTATCCTATGAATTTTGATTCCTTTGAGAGGGTCGAAATACACGTTTTTTGACATAAACGGCCGTATCTTTTTTTTCGTTAATTTAAATGTTTTTTCCCAGCTTCAAGAGACCGCAAACCTAAGTATATATTCCTCCACGTGTTCCCGAGATAAAGGGACTTGACAGACAGACAGACGGACGACAAAGTGATCCTACAAGGGTTCCTTTTTTTCTTTTGAGGTACAGATCCCTAAAAAGACACGCGCGTTTGCACCCATACAAACGTATCAGTCGGTAATTAGATAAGTACTTTACCTCATGCAGACGGTAATTGATGATAAATGTAAAGGGAACTTCGAATTTATGAGCCAGAGCAAGCCAACCGAGCTCTAGATTTGGGACACTCCGACTTGGATGGCTAGACAAGAAGCGACTGAGTTTATAATTAGATTTTCCTGTTACAAGTGATAAACACGGCATTTATGAATAGAGTATGGCGTAAGAATGAACACACTATGAATTCAAGTTCTTTCAGGAATACCTTTTTGGTTTCTTTTTGTGGTTTTGAACCACTAAATAATTGTGACTGGAGCGAAAAAGGGTGACAGACTTTTTCTGAATGACTGAAAACCCACCCGCGTTCCTTCAGTTGCCCTTTGTATTATTCACAGTGAATCATGTATTCAATAGAATAAATTATGCATCTATACACATATAGTACTATTGTATGACTCAAAGTAGCAATGCTATCTCGAAACCGTCTTCAAACATGTATCTCTCAGGTGCTTATCGTCTCCTAGTACAAAGGGGCGACTCTTGGCACCATTGGTCACTCCTGTTGAGTTTTCGCCCCCCGGACCAATTAAAGATAAGGTTTGTGGTTAATAACTCTCATTTTTTTTTATATAGTGATAAAAAAACCTTTTTACAAAAAACATACAACCGACTTTAATGTAAAAAAACACCGAAAAGTGCAAAATAATTTTAATTTCGGAAATCGATGTTTCTATAATAGTTTTGTCTCTTCGTTATTTAACACCGACTTCCAAAATTAAAGTTATTTTGCATTTTTCAGTGTTTTTTTACATTGAAGTCGGTTGTATTTTTAACCGACTTCCAAAAAAGGAGGTGGTTATCAATTCAGTTGTATTTTTTTTAATGGTTTTTACCTCAGAACTCCATCGTTTATGGACCGGACTTCCAGATTGCTGTAACTTTTTTCAAAATCCTGTTCTGATGATGGGGTCTATGAGGAATCGAGGAAACTCCTCAAAAATTTTAGGCAACTGTAATTATAGTTATTTTAGTATTTTCATCGAGAACTTAGCATTTACAGTCAATAAGTAACATTTGATGAAGTGGAACTGGTGGAACTGCTGAAGAAGACCAGAAATGGCCAACGGAACGTCATATTCACATAGATATCACAATGAAGATAGTTGAGACTAAGACAATACAAATAAATGAATGGTTCTGAATATTTATGTTGAAAATGGTATCATCGAAGTGATCTGATGATGATGGAGCCGGAAGACAGGCACCTGAATTCGGTAATTACTTAATGTATTCTAGCCGTGTTTAGACTTATTAGAATTGTCATGAGATGCACTTTGGCTATAAGGTACTCTCGAACTAATCTGATGATGGAGCTGGAATGTGGAAGGTGGACACGGAAACTTCATAATAAAACAATGTATCCTAGCAGTGTTTGGGTTAGTTGGAATTGTTATGAGAAATAGGTTCTCTGCCTATAAGTGTATCGCAACTAAAAAGTGTGAAATAAAAAAAAATAACAAAAAAATCCGACTTAACTAAAAAATACGGTGTTAAATAAGAAACAAAAAATACCGAAAAACACCGACTTCCGAAATTAAAGTTATTTTGATCGTTTTAGTGTTTTTTTAGTGAAGTCGGTTGTTTTTTTTTGTAAAAAGTTTTAATTTACACTTTTTAGTTATGGTACCGCCATTAAAAAATACCCTTCAGCCATACTTAAATACCTTATAGCCAGATTGCATCTCATGAAAATTCTTATCATACCAAACACGGTTAGATTAAATTAATTTGTTACAGAGTTCCGGTGGCTAACTTCAGGCTTCATCATCAGATCAGTTTAATTTATTCCCCCTCTTCTTACAGTCAGTCATCGACTACACGTATAAATAAAGCAATTTTACTTGTTACAACAGTTCTGATGTGATCGCATGAGGAGTTCTGTTCCATATCTCCGAAGTTAATGGTCAGATCATAACAATATTTCTATGGGATCAACTTCGAAGCAGAACCTTTCAATAAAAATAGAATTTTACAAAATCGGTCCACCATTGACCGAGAAATCGGTGAACATATTAATAACAAACACAAAGGCAAAGCAGTGCTACTGAATGTAACGATTTACTACATAGGTTATATGCAGTCCTGGTAGCAACGGGGGCATTAGTATGAAGCAAATTTCCTGATACACGCCATCTATTAGGACCTTTGATGAACAAAATTCATTCTGAGTTTATTTCTACACCCGCTCAAAGTGTTGGGGCAGTTTGAAACTATAGATACTACATCACACCGGCGCTTTTGTATAGATGGCTCTGTACTTAGTGGGCAACCTCTGCAAAAATGGTTCGTTTTATGTGATTATCGAAAGTATACCTCAAATAAATAATTGAACTTACGTGCATACGTTAAAGAGTATAAAATAATAACTAATAAAATTAAATTTAAAAATATAGGATATGTACGGTTTAAAGCTATCGTTACCATGGTAACGCGACGTGAGTTTATTTCACTAGGCTGACATAACTCATAAAAAAATCTATATTGTATATATATATTTTTACACAGAGTAAAAACATTGTCGATGTTATGTTTATTCACTATATTGTGTCATTTTACTTACATATAATGTATGCTCCTGGCATAAACATAATAAAAGCATAGTTAGCCTTATTGTGTGCCCACTGCTGGGACTCAGGTCTTCTCTTTGGGCCGAGTCACACCGGAATGGCAGCGGCTGGTAGCGTCGCTGCGAGCAATTTTAGCATGAAATCTTACTTAATGTGCTCACGCAAGCCCTGTACGTATTGGTGGATGTCACATGTATCCAAATTTTTGATCCTAGAATATGCCGGTTGCCTCACGATGTCCTTTTTCACCGTTTTGAGAGCAATGGTGATGCAATAAATAACACAAAGTTATGTGCCTGGCTGAGTTTGAACCTGCGACTCTCCCTCGACTTAAAAGTTGTAAACTCGCAAGTCGGGGCTATTACCACTGGGCCACCACTGCTCCGTATGCCACTATTATGGTTAAATTAAATATTGAAATAAATGCTCATTAAAATGTGCGCGTAGCGCGTATCGCGTAGCAGACAGCTACGAGTGCTACGACGGCGGCGGCGCGCGTAGCAAACAGTATCGTGACTTCTTATTATTATTTAATTAGTTCGTCGCTTTTTCAGGCCCGGCAATTAACACAGTTGTAGGAAACGATACTATAAAATGATAACTAGACATTTTCTCAGAATATCACTACATAGTATGAAACAAAGTCGATTCCCGCTGTCTGGCCCTATGTATGCTTAGATCTTTAAATCTACATAAAGGAATTTCATGGGTTTGAGGTGGGTTTATATGTATAATACATGCATAATATACGAGAGGAACTATTGGTATAGGTATATATAGTGATGTCGTAAATAAACACATGTGCTTACATTGCAAACGCTGGCTGTACCATACGAGACAGATCAAAATACTGTAGTCACACACACTACAGTAAAATACTGTTTTATAGGATTGCAAAGTTATTTTCTAAAGTTTTTGTATCCAGAAAACAGGACTGAAATTACAGGATGTAACAATTAGAATGTAATATACTATGTAGTAGCTGGCTACACGAAACTGAGCCAGTTCAAGGTCATAGTGCTGCCACTACGTGTCGTCTACTGTAACTTACAACTCTTCATTAATGACATTTGTGGAAAAGGCACCACAACTTTACTGAAACACTTGCAAAGTATCAATAGACCATCAAACGATAGAGATTATTCAGCGTGAATTAATCTATTCTAATCCATTCTTCCATACTAATATTATAAATGCGAAAGTAACTCTGTCTGTCTGTTACGCTTTCACGCTTATACCGCTGAACAGATTTTGATGAAATTCGGTACAAAGGTAGAATAGAGCTTTTAAAAGGACATAGGCTATAAATTATCACTCTATTTGCTATGGGGTGTGAGCAATATTCCAAAATGTCGGTATTGAACGACATTTGTCGTGAGTTCGAACCCCAGCTATAGTAATAATTTTTGTGAGTATTTTGTCGTCTTTTTTGTATAAAATATGCGATGGTTCTTCGATTTCAATAATAAAAGGACTTTTAGCATATTTTTAACACATCATAGACATTTTTAATTAATATTTTTGTAAAAAGTAATCAAAACATGTAATAAAATCGAAGCGGTGAAACGAAAATATATATTTTTTTCATTTAGCTACAAATTTAATATCTTAGATGAAAATCATCAAGCTATCATCGACAAAAGGGTTAAGCACACAATGATGACGTTTATATAAGAACACCTATTTTAGACAAAAACCAACGAACACCGTAAGGGGTTTTTTTTATTGGGTGGGAAAATCATCTTATGACAAAACCCGATCTTGGGCGGAGCGGGAGATAGTGTCAGACTTTTACCGACTAAAAACCCACTCCTGTTCCTTCGTTGCCTTCGTCCCAGGGCCCCGGGTTTCGCTTTCACACTACCCGTGGCCCCAGTAGGCTTCGACCCTGCGATTTGCTGACATCTCTTTGGGTAATGGTTCAAACTGTCAGCAATTTTTTTGTGATAGTTTTATTTTATGTTACTGTAAAAAAGAAATTCTTAATATTTTTGCGTTCTTACTATTATTTTACTGACAGTCTGATTTCTACGTCAGCACTTTCGAAGCAGTTTAGTATTCTGTGAAAATTTCATCTAACTGGTGACAGACAAACGGCTATATAATTGTTATAACTTTAGTTAAGTAAGGCCTACCAACCTAACCTAGGACAAGAAAAGTAAATTATATGCATTTTGTAGTTGGTGTTCTAAGGTTCTGATCACAGAGTTCAGGCGAGATCTCATGGTGGAATGGCGAGAGCGGCGGTAAGTCCCCTCTTTGAGGAGCGGGCGGAGTCGCGTGTAACCGATAGGAGCAAGTGATATAATACTAGTTTTTGCTAATGGCGAATTTTTCACATACTTCCCGTATTTTATCGTTAATTTGGTATTTATACAGCCTATATCTTTCCCCGCCTCTACGTCTCCGTTTACCCCTTTAAAAATTACCAAAACACGTATTTCTTCTTAATGTTGGCAAGCACTATATGCTGGGCAATCACCATAGTAACCACTATGGTGATTAATTAACCTAACTTATAAATAATAGGGGAAACTGATTTTTTGACCTATCATCGCAAACAAAAACTGTGCGTTCATAGGTCAACCAATCAGTTCTACTTAGATTTAATATTTTTATAAATATTTTTTTATCCGTCCGTCTGTCTCTTTGTCTGTCAAGACTCTTTATCTCGGTAACGCGTGGAGGTATCAATTTGAATTTAAAACCACAGACTCAGGTCTCTGGTCCCTTAAAGCAGTGAAAAAAAAACAAATTTCAGAATTAACGAAAAAAAAGAGAATCTAAAAAATCTTGATAACTCAATTAGGGAATCGAACTGTTTTCGAAGTTTACTTCTTATATCATATGGGCTCCTAGTAATAGTTTGAAACTATATCTATAAGTTCGTATTTTCACGCAAGCGCATTGCTGACCTGTCCACGTGGATGCTTATACCTATATTATTCATCATTTCAGCCAGTCTCGATTTAACGTACATTGCGGCAGGTCATTTGTTATGTTACAACCAGGTATATAAAAGAAGAAACTGACTGACGTTTCAACATGCAGCCGAAACTACTGGGACTAGGAGCGTGAAATTTTGCACAAGGTTTCCATTAATGACGCACGCGAGCATTAGAGAGTATTTTCGAAATTTCTTACAGCGATCTTCCCGTCTTATAATTTAGTTGTATTCATGGATAAAGTGAATAGCATGCAACCGGGGTCCAAAGTTTGTATGGAAAAATATGCCTTCACGCGGAAAAAGCCACTATATAGTAGTATTTGTCACGTATTTATGTTGGATTATTATCTTATTATTGTTTTTACAATAGCTATTCTGATTTGATAGAGTGTCCATGGAGTTTCTTGCACATTCTTCTCCATAGAGATCTACGCTTTGGAATGTGCAATTAGCATCATTTATTTTTATTTTTCTGACTGACTGACTTCTTGACATTTCAAAAGTGCCTGTAAATGGTTTATTTGGAATAAATGCTATTTTGATTTTGATTTTGATTCAATCAATACATACAATATAATTATGTAGCTCGATCAAATAACAAGATAACGTTAAAATAAGCTTTTAAAAATTCAAAATATTATTGAAATATAAATCTTTCCTCATTATAATATTAGTATTGACAAACAAAACTACAAAATCTCGAAATACAAGTATTTTTTATTTATTTAGATAAACTCATGCTTGTCTGCGAACCCACCTGATGGTAAGTAGTAATGTTAGTATCTTCTTTACGATATTATAAGAATTATATTGTACTAGCTGATCATCTACCTCAGGCTTGTAAAACAACACAATGCGATTTAGCCACCATTTGAAGAATACTTTCCTTTCCTCATTCCCTCTTGAATCATAACTGAATGTTGATGAAAATGGGATTAATTTGAAAGCACATTAATAATCCTTTCAAGTGACAGAAGAATTTTGCAAAATTGTTCGAAATGGTTCATTAGTATTTATTGTTTACCTATATTATATTTTTTAGTCGGTTAGGTTTATTAACCGTCGTCCGATCGGGACGGGTTATAAACCTAACCTGCTGGACGCGATGCATCGTCGTCACTGCATAATATGGAGAACCGGTCCTCCTTTTCAGCACCCTTGTGCTACTTAATATCTATCCACTAGCAATCTGATCAGACTTCGCCTCGTGCACTTCATTTTTGGCGGATTAAAAAAAAATTACACAACTTGTTCTGATACTTACAAACACAAAAATAGCCAAATCGATCGAGCTTTTTTGTAATGATGGTTTGTCATACATTCGGCATATGAATTTTATTCATTTTTCATTTACCTACACGTCATATGTATAAAAGGAGAAACTAACTGACTGACATATCAATGCACAGTTGAAACTACTGGGTCTAGCAACATGAAATTTTGTACAAGACTTCCTTTTATGAAATAGGCTGGCACTATAAAGGGGTGTTCGAAAATGAACTTTTAAAGGTATTTGAAAATAAAACTTTTAATTAATATTCGTTTTGATATCCAAAATATATTCTTTGGGCCCATGTATTTGGAACTAGTATAAATGGTAACACAATTAAACAAAAATATAGTTTATCATTTATTTTTCAAAACTACTCGTATAAAACTATTTATGTTAAAGGTTATATAGGAATTTTTTATTCTTTGGATTCAGAGTCTTCTTTTTCACTCGCCTATCATCAACATCGAGCATGGTTTCAAAGCTTGTTACTTCATTTAACGCAATCTAACACGAAGTTTGACGAAAAGGTAACGCGAAAAAAGAGTGATTCAAGAGGAATGTTTATATGAATAATACCTGCATAATATAGTAGAGGAACACTGATAATACCTACATGGTACCTACGAGTATATGGGGACGTTCCTGTTAAAATTTTCTTAACACAAAATTTATAGAGTTTTTTTACAGTAAAAATATTTTTTAGGAAAGACAGGAGATATTATAAATATAGGGGGGTCTTATCCCATGAAGTTAGTGGACACTTTGTTCCTGAATAAGTGCCGTCTATTTTCTATGACACAGCACACGGAATGAAAAGTCATTAAACAAACAACATATCAAAGATCCAGAACCTTTCAACCCCATCAAGTGTCAGTTCTGCGAGCACGATGCTCTGGCTACTGCCCCTAGTTGGACGGTTCCTAGGGCTATATATTCGTTCCTATTTAGATCACGAAAACAAACTTTGAGTATAGCCCTTTCCATTACAAAACCTATCAGCCCCATCAAATGTCTTTTCTGTGAGCAATGTACCCTGCTTACTGCCACTTAAGTTTGGAGACTCTTCAGGCTTTTCCGGTAACCTTAGTTTGCATTATATTATAATACAAATTAGGGTTATAGTTAGTACGTAAGTTTTGGTTAAGTAACACGAGCGTCACGGTGTCCTTACTTTCCGCATGACGCAGATCCTCACCAGACACGGTATGTTCGGGAGGTTCATGCACCGGATTCGTGCGGAAGAAACGCCCGGGTGTCACCAATGCGTGGAGCGCCCGGAGGACACCGTCTGAGACTATCTCTTGCTCCGTCCAAGAGCGAGAGATGTCAATGGACGATTTTCCCACCGAAAAAAAAAACCCGGAAAGATGGAACCAGGCAAAATTGGCTCCATTTAGCGGAAAAAAGACACGCCTGAGTTTTACTAGGAACTAATATAATTGACGAAGGTTGGGTCTTTCCGTCTATTTAGGCAGAATAAACATGTTTTCTTTTCTTTCTTTCTTTCTTTCTTTCTTTTATCTTTAATCAAAATCAATATCAAAGAATACTTGTGCATTTTTATATCAAACTTCCTTCTGCCAGCGACTTTGCCCGCGTGATTGTATGTTTCTCCATACAAAATTTTGACACCCGTTTCATCCCCTTAGGGGGTGAATTTTGGAAAATCATTTGCTATTCTTTGTACACATCAACAAAAGAAATCACCCTCTGTACAAAAGGTCTAAGTATATAACGTCCTGACGCCCCCTGCCGGAGGCTTTACGCAGGAATCGTTCGGTCCATGGCCCTCTATGGCGCACCGGTTTAAGCGCCGGCGCTGCGGAAGCAGCCGGCGGCCCGGCTGAACACATGCCAGAGGGTCATGGCCATACGGATGGTGCGACGATACCAGACGATCTCCCGCGAAGCGGCGAGCCTCCCTGCTGGCGAGCCTCCCTGCTGGCAAGCCACCATGGGTTCTGGAGGCAACAGTCCTTGCACGCATACACGATCTGCGCATGGAGATGCAACGCCGGGGTGAAACTCCGGTGCCGCGAAAAGTCACAGCATGGCCGACAGAGCTCCGGCGGGATCTCATGGCGAAATGGTGACATCGACTGTCACAACTCAGTGCTGGGCATGCCACAATCATGTCGGTAAATCCCTTCTTTGTGGCGTGGTTGGAAAGATCACATGGCGTCCTCACCTTCCGCATGACGCGGGTTCTCATCGAACACGGTAAGTTCGGGAAGTAGCACCAGATTCATGCGGAAGGGACGCCCGGGTGTCGCCGTACTTAGATATGGTATTATAATATTGGGTAACTCAGTAGATTTTGACAGAGTTTTTAAAGCTCAAAAAAAAAATGTATTCCACTATTTCATAAACTTCAACTTCTACCTTTGCCATGTTTATATATTTTTGAAATATGTGTTTAAAAAAAAAAAAACTAAAAAATAACTTTTTTTTTTTTGGCTAATATTTAAATGAAAAAATTAATTTAGAATTTCTATTTCATGTTCTGCGAGACTTAAATCGGAAGTGGAAAGGAATGTTGTCAGTTGAAACGTTAGATATTTTATTTTATCGTTCCTGATCACTTATACCTCTGCGTAATTCAAATTGTCTCAAATTTTTCTGCATTTTGCAGGTGCGAGTGGCACTGTGACCTTCAAAATGCTAAAAAAATAAGACAATTTGAATTTCGCGGGCTACATTTGAGCATGCCCTTTATAATAAAATAAAATATTTGAAAAACCCAATCCCGCGAATCCCGTGGGATCCGCGGGATTATATACTGACTATCCTGCAGCTTTGCGGGATTACGATTTTGATGCGGGTTGGATTTCCTAGTCGAAGCCTACTGGGTCTATGGGTTCGCTTCTGAAAGGAAAATCTGAGGCCCTGGAACGCAAAGCAAAGAAAAAATGTAGGAGTCGATTATAGTAAGTAAAAGTCTGACATGCCCTCCCGCTCCGCCCAAGAGCCCGTAAATCAATATTTAAATTCAAATTTAAGATAATATATATCTAGGTTGCTAAATACTTCTTAGCAACCTAGATAAATATTGTTTAAATCCGAATATCATCATAATATGGTGGAAATATGCTCAATCTGCAAATGATTTTGGTATTACGTTTGTATGGATAATTCGTCCATCGCCATCGCCTTAAGTTCAAAATTACAGTAAGAGGGAATATATAACTTCAACAAACACTATTCTAAACCATTCAGTGTTTAATTACAACCAACTTTTATGTTATCTCAACAAACATATCAGTCAAGTTTATTAAGATATTTGAAAACGACATCACAAATGCGCCATTTTAGAGTGTTTCGTCCCGAAAACATTACAAATATAGCCGTAATGGAATGATGTTTCAATAAACTGTCAACAGAAATCGGTTAAATATTTCATAACGAATTTAATTCGTATTTATTTTGCGCGTTTTCCTGTCAAAATTTCTAAGAAATCGGCAAAAAAGCACGCATACTTCATTTTATCTTGAGACACACCGATTGAGACTGCCCATTGAAAAATCAATACGCTAAAATATGGATTCGATTTCCTACTTTATCATTATGAAAACAGAGGCGAGTACAGTATAACACCAGAGTGGTTATTTTGACTTTTAAGTCGTCAAAGAGGCCTGATTTAAGCTCATTGATTTTATGGACTCCTAGTATTTTACGTCGTATTCGATCTGGTTTCGCTGGTTGACGCAAGCGCATTGAGGAGAAAACCACGTGTAGCGGTCAGCACGTGGAATGAAGTTTATTTATTACGAAGTGCTTAACCATTAACCAAACTTCAATTTTAGAATGAATCAAGAAGACAGATAGGTTTGAATATATACATATATAATACTAAAAAATTATAGAATATTTGAACTGGATAAAAAATTGTTTTGAAGTATAATTAATTTAAATAAAATGTAGTTGGTACCACCCCTATAAAAAAAGCCTTACGTTTTATAACAGAGGTGTTTTTTTTAAATAACCGTCCTTAGCTAAAACTTGATTGAAAATGTATAACTTCAAAATTAGAAGCATATCATTTTGCAAATTAAATAAACCTCTTCGAGAGTTTCTTCTTCATTGGATGAGGCCTTTGTCCAACAGTGGACGTCTTTCAGTTGAAGTGCTGATGACACACACCCAGAGGAACACATCAACTGCAATTTCTCCTTTACTCAAAAAAAAAAAGAGTTGATGACTTTGTAAAGCCGAAATATAGGAAAAGTTTTTGGAAAATTCGTTCCTAAAGAGGCAATCGAACAAAAAATTTACTTTAGCTTTCGATTTGATGATTTTATGAGAGCTTTACGCATTTTTTGTATATAAATAAATTAGTTATATAGCTATATTAAGTTACAATATAAAACCAGAAAAAACGACAAATACTGAAAAATTTACTAGGTGTTGCTGCATTTATTTAAATCAATCCATGTAACTATTTTCTGAAACAAGGATGGCGATATTTATCGAGCTCTTTCAGCTTTAAAACGACTTCTTAAGCTTATACTTTCCTGGTAGCGTAATAAAACGGTAATAATATGAAAACCTTAATAATAACTTAATCGGTAACAATAATGGATAGTTCGTCGTTTCAGTGCTAATTATTACTATTAAAATCCCAATTTAGAAAATACTGCATTATGTTAAAGACAGTTTCAGGGTGTTGGCGTCTAGTCGGCGCCAAAACTACTGAAACTCTGGTTCCATAAGTAGTGTTTGCGAAGTGGATAGCACTATATCACTAGCGCTAGATGGCCTTGAGTGATAAATAGGAGGAAGGCTCGTACTATTATTGAAGTTTATGAAACCCAGGGCCTTTTTTGTGTTCGGCCTATCGCTGGTCAACCTTTGATGTTGTCGAGTACTTTACCGGACTAGCCTATAGGGGCCTTAATAAAAACTAAATTAAACACAGTGCCATTTTAAGCCTTTATTATTACTGTACCCACTGCTAAGCAAAGGCCTAATAGAAACAATCAACACGCTCGATAGGATTTCCTATCTGGGGAAGCAAGGGTCTTAACAAAACGAAGCATTAGAATACATATAAAAGTTTGGCTTAAAATTAAACACTTTTTTTTGCCAACTGTGCAAGTGCGAGTCGGGCTCGCGCACTGAGGGTTCCATACACACTTAACTATGAAAACAGTTCGATTCCCGAATTGAGATACAAAGATTTTCCGAATCGCAAAAAATGTTTATTTTTTTGTGACGTAACTACAAATTTACAGTTTTTAGATTTTTTCCTATACTTGTGCCAAGAGATGTTACTTCATACCAAATTTCAGGATTCTAGGCAAGTAAGTACCATATGAATTATGATTCCCTAGAGTGTGTCGAAATATACGTCGTTTGTAATCTATATGGCCGTATCTTTTTTTTTCAGTAACTTAGTAGTTTGATTAATTTCACAGCTTCATGAGTCCGTAGACCTGAGTATATAGTTTTAATTTCAACTCGATACCTTTATACGTTCCCGATACAAAGGACAACCAAGTGATCCTATAAGGGTTCGATTTTTTCCTTTTGAGGTACGGAACCCTGAAAACGTGATTTTTTGCCATGTTTTGCTACGAACGGTATAGAACCCTTCGTGCGCGAGTCCGACTCGCACTTAGCTGGTTTTTATAAACTTTTTCGTCTTAATGATAGTTCGGATTAAACAGTTCTTCTTCTGCCACGGTTGCTGCATACATACCTATGCAATACTATTTTACGTAGTTTTTGTACTTGAATTAAAAGTGTCTAAATAAACTATTCCATAGCCATCCACTTGAAATTTTAAAGTAATTTAAAAGCCACCAATAAAAAACAATACTTAATTTTGTTTTTAATGTGAAAAAAGTTAAGTTTCCGTAAACAGACCCTTCACATTGACAATACGCCTACAGTAGAACCACACCAAAGGCTCCAGTTTTCCCTTTAAAATGTTAAAATTACAATAAAACTGTGTGTATCTTAATATTATAATTCTCTCTTTGATATTTTTACAAAAAAAAATATGTTTTTTTTTAACAAAAAAACAAACTATAACTCTTTTTTTAATATTAGTGTAGATTATTTATAGACAAGTAGAATCACACAACTTATTCAAGACACCTTTACACGGCGCGTAGAGTTTCAAGCACACCTCAAGGAGATGTCAGCAAAACCGTAGGGGGCCAGTAGGGTCGACACCTACTGGAGTAATTGATTCGCTTCTGAAAGGATAACCCGCGGCCCTGAAACGCAAGGCAAAGAAGGAAAATAGGAGTGTGTTTTAGTCAGTAAAAGTCTGACACGCCCTCGCGCTCCACCCCAAAACGAGACACGACATTGTATGATTTCCCACGTAAAAAAAGACGCCTTCAAAAAGCCACGCAGGCGCAGTGTTGGTCAGACCACGTGCGGACGTGTATACTATATGGACGCGTTGATTTTGTAAACAACACATTGTTTACTTCGAGGTTGACAAAGCTTTTCGCGATTGCGCACGGAGCCTCAGTATGCTGTAGCTCTCCAAGGCAGCCACACGTTCGTTCATCATTACTATACCACCGGCATTACTGCTCTTGGTACTAGGATAGCAGAAACTGCCAGGAGGTTAGATAAACACGCTGAAACAACGATATAGTATGGTCGGATATTACGTGCAGTTTGTTTTTTTTTCTTTAATTATTTTTATAGAAAATGAATAGGAAAAGTTGTCACTTCATTAATTCTAATGAAACTTTGATGTGGGTTTTTAAGTGACCTCTCACTTTTGTTTGGGAGACCAATTATTATTATTTTTCCCACCTAAAACAAGGCGCGTGGCTTTGTGAAGACAAAGCCACGCAGGCGCAGTGTTGACCAGACCACGTGCGTTGGATAATATATGGACGCGCTGAGTTTGTAAACAACACATTGATTGCACGCGGAGCCTCAGTATGCTGTAGCTCTCCAAGGCAGCCACACGTTCGTTCATCATTACTATACCACCGGCATTTCTGCTCTTGGTACTAGGATAGCAGAAACTGTCAGGAGGTTAGATAAACACGCTGAAACAACGATATAGTTTGGTTGGATGTTACGTTACTTCAGTAGGGTTCATTTCTGTTTTGACTGTGGTTGAATGCAGTGTTGCGAATTAATATTTTCGCGGTGGACGATATCATTGTCTTGCAATAGTTACTATGTATGTAAGTGGGTCAAGATGTTGATGCAAAATTGGGCTGTATAGAGATTAATATTTATAAAAGAGAAATTGCGCTAGGGTTGCCAACCATACTCTTAAATAGAGTATTGTACTCTATATCATGTAGGCATACTACCTATTTACCTAACAAATAGGCGTAAAAAAAAATATTTTAGCGTCCTCTATTAGTAAATCAATTACGCTTATATCATATAGGCGTAATTGGCACTAGTAGGTGTAGCAAAAATTGTGTAAAAAAATATATTTTAGCGTCCCCTATCAGTGTAATAGATTAGGTTAGCATACCTATTATCGTAACCAAAAAAAAAACGATGAGTATTTTCGGTCATGAAGGTGAAGTGGCGGGAATCCCTTGTTCTCTCCAAGGGATTAAAAATGAACTTCAGACCTATTTAAACTTAGAGTTAGAATGTTTGGAGTCGTACAATTCTTTTAAAAACAATTAATAATTGTTATGTGACCCTACCCTATATACCCTTTGGGCACGCCACAATAATGGCGGTAAGTCCCCTCTTTGAGGCGTGGTTGGAAAGACCTCACGGCGTCCTCACATTCCGCATAACGCAGGTCCTCACCGGACACGGTAAGTTCGGGAGGTTCCTGCACCGGATTCGTGCGGAAACGACGCCCGGGTGTCGCCACTGTGTGGCCCACCCGGAGGACACGGTGGAGCACACGGTGGAGGTGTGCCCCGCCTGGGCAGAGCAACGCCGTGTCCTCGTGGGGGCAATCGGCGGCGGTGATCTCTCGCGCCGGGCCTTGGTTCAGGCCATGCTCCGGAGCGAGGAGGAGTGGCAGGCGGTCGCCTCCTTCTGCGAAGCAGTAATGCTAGCTAAGGAGGCGGCCGATCGCGTGAGGCAACGGTCCTTACGCTCCAACCGCCGCCGGGATTCCGATCCCGATTTCCGGCCACCGTAGGCGCGGGCTTGCAGACGGAGAGCAATGGGTGGCTCGCCGTCTGACCGTCCAGTAACCGTCCGGACCGAGCCCAAGTCGTCGACGGCGCGTATTGTTCCACGCGCGCCTCAAGGAGATGTCAGCAAATCGTAGGGGCCCAGCAGGGTCGAAGCCTACTGGGGCCACGGGCAGTGTGAAAGCGGAACCCGGGGCCCTGGGACGAAGGCAACGAAGGAACAGGAGTGGGTTTTTAGTCAGTAAGAGTCTGACACTATCTCCCGCTCCGCCCAAGAGCGGGGATGTCATTAGGATGATTTTCCCACCCAATAAAAAAAAAAAAAAATACCCTATATACCCTATGGTTATGAAACTCTAAAAAATAAACGGACAAGGGACTGAGCTCGTGCAACAGTGACTCGCTGGCACACCGATCAAGCTCAATATTTAAATAAGATTCTATACTCGGAGTTTGTTTGCGTGATCGAATTAGGAATGAAGACATAGCTCTACGAATCGTCCAACTAGGGGCAGTAGCCAGAGCATCGTGCTCGCAGAACAGACAGTTGATGGGGCTAAAAGGTTCTGGAGAGGAGACCGTGTATCAAAAAAAGAAACGTTTGCAGGCCTCCCACAATGGGGACCGACGATCTGGTCAGGGTCCCGGAAATTCGAATCTTCATTCATCATTTAAAATAATATTATATTATAAAGAGGAAAACTTTGTTTGTTTGTTTGTAATGAATAGGCTCAAAAACTACAGGACCGATTTTAAAAATTCTTTCACCATTCGAAAGCTACATTATCCACGAGTAACATAGGCTATATTTTATTTTGGAAAAAAATAGGGTTCCGTAAGATATTTGAGTTTTTCGGACACAAGGTGTAAAAAGTCAACCAGAAAAGTTACTTATTTTGCGTATGCTGCCTAAACTATAAAAGATAGAACCATAAAATGTTTTAATTAATGGTAGATCTTATAAATATCTACCAAAGTTTGTTAGGAGAAACATACTTTCACGCGGGCGAAGCCTCTGGCAGAAGCTAGTTTAAAATAAAATCAACATTCATCATTATTTTCTGTATATTTAATTTTTTGAAATATCATTTTTATTTTCGATGGATGTTTAACGCCGTTCCAACCGGCCCTTATGGCGACGCTTAGGGGTGCCTGTGTCCAGCACGTCTTTTGGCTGAAATCATGATATTGATCGAAACCTGATTTCATTAGGAGACCACCACGTAGGTAAGAACAAACTGACTAAATTCTCTGGATCGATACATGATTCTTGTTAATACTAGGGACACAGGTCGTAACAAAGCTGGAAATTTCGTTTGGTTTTCAAGCTATAACGTTAAGGACCGTACCTTTTGGTTAAGCGTATAGAGTCAAAATTACAAAAGATACTCGGATTCAAACTACAATAGAAGTCTGTCAAGACCTGCCGCCATACAGTGAATTTGCACAAGTAACACAAATTATGATTTTGTTTTTGACACAACGTCATCTAGTCTCAAACTAGGCAGAGCTTTGCTGTGAGTACTAGACAACTGATAAAAATACTTATTTCAAAATACGTACATAATATATACACTCAGATACAGAACAAATGATCGTGCAGACCTCATAAACATTTGTCTTGGGTGGTAATCGAACCCATGACCTCGAGGATACCGGACGATTTCCCGCGATGCGGCGAGCCTCCTTGCTGGCCAGTCACCATGGGAGCTGGAGGCAACAGTCCTTTGATGGTTGTGATTTGTATAATGTTTATTCATCTAATAACAAAGTCGTGATATTGTGTCCAAAAAGTTAATAGGTTAAACGCTAATGCTGAATACATGATGATTTGACCGAAAGTGACATGTTCGGCCTCATTCCTAAAATTGATAAATATATATTTTCATTACATGATTAAAAAATTAATCGGGCATGCCAGTACCAGGGTAGCAGGTATTACGGTAGGTGTTTTGATTTGTAAAAATGAATAAACAATTTAGTAAGTTTTTACAATTTAACCCTTACTACTAGGTAATATAATTTATAGTTAATAAACCTTACTACAATATTAAATTTAATATTTAGCCTTTAATAATGTAAGCCTAGATTGTAATGTTAGGAAATATTCTTGTCTTAATAGTTTGACAGGATTTTATTTAAATTAATAGCACGCCTGTGAATTATATTCGGATATCAAGATAGAGTTTTCTTAATTTTACTTTTCTGAGTCAATTTTGAAGCTTGATAACGCCTAAGTCCTAACAGAATTAATAAACAAAAAATACAAGGCAATGGCTAAAATCCTTAACAAAATATTTATTGGAAAAGATTTACAATTATATGAAGAAATTATGGGTAAATAAAATGATAATTTCCACAGATTAAACTTTTTTTCATTGTAATAATAGCTTATTCTATTAGAGGAACATTTCCTTTGAAATATACCATTTAAAATTTGAATTAAAAAAGTTTTCTAGCAAGCGCATAAAGGGGAGTGAACGCTCTGGTTAGTCAAAACCGAACTATAACCATCCTTTTAAAAATCAATTTTATCAGATATAACTATTAAACCTAGTAATTAAGTAGCTATGAATCCAAACCATCCAATCCGAAATACTGTTACGTTCTCCTGCCTAAGTATAATTCTGGCCATACCCATTATTATGCGGTTTTACACTTTAAGAAAATTGGACGGCCTATGCAAGAATTTGTATCGTTTCTACACATAAAATCTATACGCTGCTTTGGCGTTGACCAAGAAAAAAATATTGTCTGCGGTAGACCCGACCAGCGAAGTTGCTACGTTAAATTTTAGTGCCTAGATCCGACAAAATTTTATTGTGAACATGATGATTTAGTTAGTGTAGCTAAATATTCATTTGACTATGGTAATCATCGTCAATTGTCAAAGTTGTGAAACCGAAATGGTCTACAAGCATGAAGATTGTTGACGTTGTGCGATCTGCTCCATACAGTTTGATCGCTCATCAATACCTGGAGCTCGCTCCAACTGCAACTTCAAAACCAATTGCCTATCTGTAGCGGAAATAAAAAAAAAAGTTGTAAAGAAATTGGTCTCATCATGTGGTTTTTTTTTTCCTGGTGGGTAAATCATCTAATGACATCCCCGCTCTTGGATGAAGCAGGGGATAGTGTCAGACTTTTACTGACTAACCAACCGCCTATTAAAGCACAGAGCTGCTTGTGAAAAACACAAGTTAGAGCCTATTTTAAACTTACATTAACAATTCAAATACTAAAAATATGTCATTAATCGAAGAATGAAAGAAAAGAAAGAAAAATATTTTATTTGGCACGCATGAATTTTGTTTTACTGTGTTTGTATTCACAAACACAGTAAAACAAAATTCAAGACAACTAAGAAAAAAACACTGACACAATGTGTGTCTCACGGCTGCGCCAAATAGGTCCAGTTCAGCAAAAATGCCAAACAACTACATGGCAATTAGTGGTAGTCTGTAGTGCAGCCTGACGCTGGTTTTCAACTGACCTTATTCTTGAACTGAAAAAAAAACCGGTTATGTTTTAAAACTCATAATTTACTTAGCTGTGTATTAACATAAATAACCTTTTGATGTAAATAAAAGTAAGCCTTTATTTTTTCTTTTTTGGTTTTGGTTTATACAATAAAAAGTCAATCTATATAATGTAATATGACTGCAACGCATGGAGACGCGTGATGTCGCCATGGAAACGGTACCGGTGCCAGAACTACCAGCACTGCATGAATAAGAGAGGGTAAGCAAAGAGATCTTTTTATGAAGATAAATTTGCTTTTTAGTTTTTTCGGTATTCAATCCTAAATTACTACGTCATGTACATAAACGAACTAAATTATTATTTTTCTTTTAATTTTAATTATTTGCACTATCTTGTTGAATAGCTGTTGGTAAGCACGAAGCGCGCAGTGTGGCCGCGGCGCTTACGTTGGACGACAGTTTTATCTCATTACTCGAAGGCTAATTTGCTAAGCTCTAGGTGCTATGAAGGACGCCTGTCGCCTAGTGTTAACATAAAATAACAATATATTTTATGTCTTCATATGTTGTTCATTGGAATTTATTATTTTCATTGGCATTATGTTATGTGTAAATTAGAAGGCAGCTTTAAGAATGAGAAACTGAGTGAGTGAAAGAGGGAAACTAATAAGAAGGAAGATGGGAGAAAAGCATTATTCATTACGACGCCTACGATTTTGCCGTACACATGTGCTCAGAAATGATTAAGTATTAAATGTTGGCAAAATTGCATGACTATATTATCCCTACTCCTAAATCCTACATTCATAATAAAAATTTCTTGACCCAAGTCAAACAGACATTGAATTTCAATTCAATTTACGGGAATGCGGGAGTTCATCATCTTTTTGGCCGAAAGACGTCCACTGTTGGACAAAGGCTTCCCCCAAGTGTCACTATAACGACCGGTCCTATGCGTTTCGCATTCATCGGATTCCCACAAGCCTCACCAGGTCATCATTCCAAATTGTGGGAGGCCTTCCAATGCGTAGTTACGCCTGAATAATTGCTGGGTTTTTTATTATTTTAGTTTAATTTAAAGTATATATATATATGACATAGCGGTGCTGCCAAATCACGCAGCTAAGAAAATGCATCCAGTTCTATGTTGTTTCCCTCACCTTGCAACTTGCAGGTTATGCAGTCAACCATACATTTTATTGGCGACGCATGCTTGATGTTAAGTTCAACTTCATTTATAATATATTTTGTTTTATAGAGCAATGTTTATCGCCGTAAGCTTTGTTACAGAAAGTTTCCCTGGCAATATCAGCGCATTTTCTCCCTTGCAGAAAATATGTTCTAAACAGTTTAATTGTTCAACTTTAACCCGCGCATATACTTAGAAACTGTTGTAACACAATAGTCCGAATAAAAAATATGAATTCGCTGCTCTACATTCAACCGCAGACATAACGCAAATTTCAATTCAATTTCATTTTCTTCAATATTCAATTAAAAAATTCAAATATTCAAATCCTCTACATTCAATTCGCGGTTGTAGGACCGTAGCTCAATCGTTGTCAGCGAACTCGATTAACCTCCTTACAGTTTCTGCTATCCTAGTACCAAGAGTCAGTTTACTAGTAAAATAGGGTAATAACGAAGAAACGTGCTGCAGCGACGGACAGCGACTGTGTACTGAAACTCCGTCCACCACGAACTAAACAAGGTGTTGTTTATTAACTCCATATGGCAGCTAGTGCACGTGGTCTGTTCCACAATGCGCCTGCGTGAAAATGTAAAGGTTTCACAAATAGGATGAGCGATACCAGGATTCCATATATAATGTTGCCAAATACGGTGTTTATAACTTTTCTTTGTGACCGTTTTAATTTGTGGCCTATTTTTGGCCTCAAAAGATATATAGATGCATATAAATGACATCAACAATTCTATGCTTTTGTTTTTGGTCAAATATTCAGGACGTACCATGTATAATTGTAAAAATTACAAATTACCAACTATTTTTAAAAACTTCATCGTGAATTTTACCAATATATTAAAGTTTCTTAATTAAAAATGAAATATAACCATTAAGGCGGACGAATGCATTCGCTTATTTTGATAGTATTTCTTGTAGCCTCTGTGGCCTAATGGATAAGGCATCGGCCTCCTAAGCCGGGGATTGTGGGTTCGAGTCCCACCAGGGGTACGCTTTTTTTCTTTTTTCTTTTTTCTTCCTTTTTAGACAGTTGCGCGGCAATACAAAGTAGGGTTATATTTTTCACATTGTTCTGTGTATGTAGTATTTTCTAATCGAAGCATCTGAAAGACAGGATGGTTTTGAATCTTACTAACTAACCCCATGCTATGATAAGGTTTAGCTTTTTTATTTGTGTAAAACTATAATTGTAGCCGTAATATATCCACAATGCAGAGAAAGATAAAAAAAAATAATTGTACCGTATTGAATAATATGTCACTGAATAGGTCTTTCAAAAACAAAATGAAATGTTTAATTGACTATCCACATTTAAATAATAACAAATTCTAGATTTTTTTAAAATCTTTTGTAAGGAGTTTTGTCAAAATAGTGACTGTCGCTCCATTATAGCCAAATTTTGAATTTTAAGTTTTTTAAATAATTGTAATATATTTCATATCTTGCCTCTCTTGCCTCATCTGACGTAGGCTTAGCTTTTTTTTTTCGGTGGGCAAATCATCTTATGACATCCTCCGCTTTTGGGCGGTGCGGGAGATATTGACAGACTTTTACTGATTCAGAACTCACTCCTGCTCCTTCGTTGCCTTGCGTACCAGGGCTGAGTCTTCCTGAGCCTAAGGTAACCGTCTGCACCGAGCCCAAGTCGTCGACGGCGTGTACTGTTCCACGCGCGCCTCAAAGAGATGTCAGCAAATCGTGGGGGCCCAGCAGGGTCGAAGCCTACTGGTGCCAAGGGTCTGCTTTAGAAAGGAAAACTCGGGCCTGGTATGCAAGGCAACCAAGGAACAAGAGTGAGTTTTTGGTCAGTGTCTGAAACACTCTCTCGCTCCGCCCAAAAGCGAGCGATGACATTAGATGATCTTTCCACCGAAAAATTAAAAATAAAGCTTCGGTTGCCTGTATATCCTGCCGCAGCTTAAATCTCAGACATCTTTGTATTTATGTTCTCCTGGTGTCTAACTCTGTCTAAATAACGATCGTAACCCAGAAACATAACTACAACGAATGCGCTTTTCTGTTGTTCTAGTATTTTAAGCTTACAAAATTGGACGTTGCTATACCTAAACAAAATTTGAACGTTTTCAATATTTTATGAAGTAAAAAATACTAATTGATGGTTACAAATAATATTTAAGTAGGTGTAATAAATACTTAGAAAAAAATCTGGGCGAATACAAACTTATAATATTTTTTCAGTTGAATCTTTTATATCAGGTTGGTCAAGAAGTCTAATGGACAGATTTAAGTTCTGGTACTCGGTTCTAATTCCACACATAACACTTAATAGCAATCTTAGCCTAACCTAATCAAGGCTTACCAGTATATTAAACTAGTTTTTGCCTGTTCAGTCTGTAGGGGTCGCAGATTATCTATTATTACACCTCTACGCGTCAATACAATTAGGGTCTTATTGTATCGAGGTTACGTTTCATTTGTCTCATACTACACAGGAAAAATTATAATAATTATTTTATTTGATATGAAGATGAACTGATCACAATATGTATATTTTTACACCATATACTTTCTGCAAGTAATTTCGTAGAACTCTTATTACCTCATAGTACTACGAGTTTCCGCGCTACCGTCATGGTAATACGTACAACGTATTGAAACTTCTACTTTCATTATAGTTTCAACGGTTTCATTCAACCTCCTGAAGGCTTCTGCTGTCCTAGTACCAAAGCTACTTTACGTGTAGCTGCGTTGGAGAGCAACGTGTACTGAGGCTTACTGAGAACACGAAGTAAACACCAACGTGTTGTTTACAAACTCTGCGTACTCAACACCCGCGTGGTACCCAGCGCACGTGGTCTGTGTAAAAATGCGATGCTAGATAGTAAGTGTCACGGTTTATGGTGCCCTATTTTTAAAACCGTGTGTTTCCTAGACGCAACAGTTTAATTAAATGAATTAAGAAAGAAAGCTCAACATAGCAGCAATCACCAGTCACAGTAATAGCAGTACCTGCGTTGTGAACTGTTTAATTTTGCAATTATTTACTTTAATTACTTAGTTGATCGAAGTGGATTATGTAGCATAGCGTGAGTCAACAAAAGATGGTTCTTACCTCCAAAAGTAATATTTTTACAAATACTATGCGTTTGAGATGCGTTTGAGTACTCGAAAAAATAATAATAATATTTTACAACTTTCACACAACCCCGTCTAGTCTGAAACTAAGATTTTGGTATGATTACTAGATAACTGATAAACATACTTTTATATTTCTAAATACATACATACATACTTATTATAGATAAATTACATCCAAACACAGAAAAACAACTCTGAATTACTGTGATTTTAAATTTACAAACCTTATTTTTGCATTCTATACACCAAGGATGAAGTAAGGAAAGATGATAGAAATAGGTTGCAAAAGATCCCCTACTGGACAAAATTCGCTTACAACTAATTATCATAATTATCATTATGTTAAATTTATCTCATCAAGTGATATGTCAAATATTTTTAACCAAGTAATAAACAATATTCTATTCCATTCAACAAGTTGTTATTTCGCTCAGTTTACCAGGGTAACAGAAGAAGGAAGACATCAAAAGTGGCTAGGCTAGTAAAAATGAAATATTTTAGTGAAAGGGAAATAATATAAGGGGTGGGTTGGGGCGGAGCTTGCAAAGGTGAGAAAGAGAAAGTTGTATGTAAGTAAGAGATAACACATGTAAAATTAGCGATGTGTGTTTTGAGGATCCTTGTTTGTGTGTATTCACTTAAACAAATCAGAACATACCTACTTTGGGATTGCCCGCTCAATTTCAATTCGCCAAAAACGGTTTTCAGTTATGCTATCCTAGTATTTATGCGGTACGAGTTAGTAACGCATACGAGAAAAGAAGAGCCAAGCGTTAAATTATTTTAATAAAATATTATAATTCTCATACAAATAATGTACATAAAAAAAACGGGTGAATATTTAAAAAAGGAAAAACAAATTAGTATTTTCAAACAAGGTTTTCGTTTTATGAGCTGTAGAAAATGTACTAGCTAACGGCGTTTTTACTAAAATATGACGTACCATCCACAATCGTATTTATTTATCGATAGTTGAAATATTAAAACAGTTCTATAAAATAGAAGTCTCGAAGAGGAATGCTCTAGTTGTATGGACGAAAACCTCAAATTAAAAGATGTTTTTAAGTCTGTGCAAGTGGCATTGCCTCCATGGGGTTAGGAGATATCTACAAAATGTTATATTCGTTAATAATCATTAAAAAAAATAGCTAAACTTTAATACTTAGCATACAGTCTTAACTAACACATAGCATCACACCCAAAGAGTTATACATAGGTGGACAACGGTTAGTTGTCCACTTATGGCAATTGGCTAAAAGTTTAGTTAATATTTTCTGTGTTAAAAAAAAACATCACAAAAAGGTAATTAGAATAACTAACTTCTGTTTTCTGTAAAAACCTGTGCTACGGAAATTAGTATCATCTTCTTAACATGCCGCTTCGCTTTTATAGAATGTGAATGACTAAAACTAAAAAACAAAAATGAAAAAATAAAGTGTTAGTGTGTTTTTTTAGGTGGAAAATCATGCAATGATATCTTACGCCCTTGGTTGGAGCGCGAGGGCGTATCAGCCTTTTACTGAGTAAAGCCCACCCCTATTCCTTCTTTGCCTTGAGGCGCGCGTCTACTACACTACGCACCGTCGACGACTTGCTTGGTCCGGATGATTACCGGACGTTTAGACGGCGAGCCACCCATTGCTCGCCGTCCGCAAACCCCGCGTATGCGGCCGCTTCCTCTACTAGCATTACTGCTGCGCAGAAGGAGGCATCCGCCTGCCACTCTTCCTCGCTCCGGACCAAAGCCTGTACCAAGGCCCGGCGCGAGACATCTCTGTCACCGAGCGCCCCCACGAGAACACGGCGTTGCTCTGCCTAAGCGGGGCTAACCTCTACCGTATGCTCCATCGTGTCCTCCGGGCAGTCTACACAATGGTGGAACCCAGGCGTTTCTTCCACACGAATCCTGAGTTAAACGAACCTGCGTCGAGCGGAAGGTGAGGACGCCGTGTTGTCTTTCCAGCTACTTCCCAAAGAGAGAACTTATTGCCATAATTATGGCGTGCCCAGCACTGGGTTGCAACAGTCGCTGTCAACATTCCACCATGAGATCGCGCCGGAACTCTGTCCGCCATGCCGCGATTTGTCGTAGCAGTGGAGTTTCGCCCCGGCGTTGCATTTCTCCGCGCAAATCGTGCATGCATGAAAGGACTCTTGCCTCCAGAATCCATGGTGGTAGGCTAGAATGGAGGCTCGCCGCGTCAAAAGCGCGGGGCAAAAGCTAGTTTGATAATAAGTGTGTTTCATGAATGTACCGACCTATATTGAGCTGAGCGTTCGTAAACACAGGGTCATAGAAAGTGAAATTATTACAACTACACTATGGTGATACCTTCGTGTTCATATTATCCTAGTAACTGTCTTTATAAATAACCATCGGTTGCTATTCCAACTTACCTATGCCTATGTTGGTGTAGCATACGTCACAGCGAATGCAATGTCATTGCTTCTGTCGACCTAGTGGTCAATTGCCTTCGATATTGATCTGGTTTAGGAACATTAACAACACAAGTACCTATAGGTACACGTACGACATGCAATGTACTGCGTACGTAATGTCACTTGGCGTCGTTTCGAGCCAAGTGACATTCGTCTTGAGCCCTATTGCATATTCTTATCTTATTACGTGATAGTGTTTGAGTTCCAATGACACTAAGCGAACTTCAGCTCCAATAAAAAAAAAGAAAACTAAAAGTCCATGTTTTACATTATTTAAGTGTTATGCAGAAACAAATTCTGACCAAGTTTAAAGTGTCTTAATTTAACCAATGTAGGTACTTATAAATGACGGCTGCGAAGAGAGGATTTTCTAAAATTCATGAAACGGAAGTTCAAGGTTGTATAAATCTCAGGCGTTAATTCGAAAAGCAAAATCCGATGCTTGGCACAAGCTTTGCGACTCCTTTGATGAAAAAGTTTCAGCATCCTATATCTGGCAGCGCATGAAATGGGTCAAGGGTTTTAAGCAGCCAAAAGTATATCCGTCCATTGAGAAATCTCACAGTTTATTATGTTCTCTTACTGCAGATTATGCGTCTAACAAAGAACCAGACTTCACGTCTAAAAATGAACTGCTTGAATCTAAGTTCTCAATTCACGAGTTAGACAGCGTTTTAAAAAAAAAGGATTCCTCCCCGGTTGAGGACAATATATCATATACAATGCTTTATTATTTGCCTAACATAGCTAAACAATATTTGCTTAATTTATTTAATAATATTTATCAATACGGTGTTATTCCTTCTCAGTGGCGAAACGTTCAAATAGTCCCTATTCCCAAAAGAAGTAGCAATAATAATGATGAAGTAAAATTAAGACCCATTTCTTTAATTTCGTGTATCTGTAAAACTTTGCATTTAATGATCTTTAAACGTTTAGAATGGTATACTGAAAAGGAAAAGATACTGTCTCCGTTCACGGTTGGTTTCAGAAAATCGCAGTCGTGTTTGGACTGTTTGACCCGAATAGTTACCTATATCCAGATTGGATTTTCCAAAAATATTCCAACATTAGCTTGTTTTTTGGATATAGAGAACGCGTATAACAATGTCTCCATAGATGCAGCTTCCAATGTGCTGGATAGTCTAGGAGTTGGCTCCAAACTTTGTAAATACCTGTGGAGATTTCTCAATGAGCGACATTTGAAGATAAAGTTGTATGACGGTAATGTAATAAGCAGATTCACAAACAAAGGTCTAGCACAAGGAGACCCGCTTTTTCCGCTACTTTTTAACTTGATTACCTGCAAAATATGTCATAGGCTCAAAGATGTGTCAGTTCTACAATACGCGGATGATTTTGCATATACGTCAGTAATAAGGACATTACAATGTGTGAACGATACGTTCAAAATAGCTTAAACTTAGTGGTGGAACTATTAAGCAAACTAGGGTTGGTGCTATCTGCAAATAAGACACAATACTGTCTTTTCAGTAGAGGGCGCAGGAAAAATCTACCCGTTCTAAGAGCAGATAAGCCTTTAGTCTATTCTGAAAATATAAAGTATTTAGGTATATGGCTAGACAGGAGTTTAAACTGGCGAAAACACATTAATGAAGTGGTCAGCAAATGCTCAAAATTCCTAAATATATTAAAATTATTAGCAGGAAGGTCTTGGGGAGTACACATGATACATTTGCGAAGATTATACATGTCCTTAATCAGAAGCCGTATTGATTATGGTTCAGTTTTATACGATAATAGTGCTAAAACCCATATTTGCAAACTTGAGAAAATTCAGAATCAAGCCCTGAGGGTAGTGGGCGGATTTATCAAAAGTACTCCAATCCACGTCATGGAGAGCGAGTTGCACATTGCCCCTTTATTTATCAGAAGACAATATCTGGCCTATAAGTATCTATTAAAAATCAGTACCTGGTCAAATAATAGTACTAGTAATTTAATTTCTGAGATGAGGGCTCTTACGCACAGTAGTTATTGGATCAATAAAAAGAAGCCTTTACTCACACAAACAATCGAGGATGTAAATCAGACCGAAGGTGTCTCTGTGGATATTCTTACCATGTTTACTTTCGATATTTGGTTATCAGCTGTTGATTTTCATAAATGTCTAGTTATGAGTTTGGAATGTATATCACTTGCTAAATCAAGATACGAGCCTAATACTTTGGTTAATGAAGTTGTGAGAGAATTAAATCTTAATTATAGGGGATGGCAGAAATTGTATTCCGATGGGTCTAAGAGCTCTCATGGATTGGGTGCAGCGTTTTACGATCCAAGTTGTAATCATCGAGCAGGTTTTAAAATAATGTCAACTGTTTCTATCATGACGCTGGAACTCATTGCAATTTTACAAGCCTTGTCCTATGCAATGGAAAAAAAATTTGATAAAGTTGTTATATTTACGGACAGCAAAAGTGCATTGCATCACGTGGCTCGATGCGCCTCTGGCTTCAGAGGTACATCGATAGCTTACGAAATTTTAAAACATATTTATAAGTTTATTATAAATGGCTTAGAGTTGAAGTTGCAATGGGTTCCAGCGCATGTCGGTCTACGGGGGAATGAAGAAGCTGATTGTTCATCTAAATTAGCGGCGACGGAAGGAGTTGAGCTGAATTTCATACCAGATTATGTAGAATATGTACCAAAATTTAAAATTAAAAGTTTCAACAACTGGAAACAACATTTTAACATTAAGTCAGTAGACAAAGGAATATGGTATAAAACAGTGCAACATCAGCTTCCTCAAGTGCCCTGGTTTGACAGTAGCGGGTTAAGTAGATGTTATGTTAAGTTAGCTGTAAGATTACGGTCTGGACACTATCCATCAGCAAAGTTCGCATTCCTCATGAAGAAAGTAAGTTCCCCCAACTGCAACGCATGCAATGTAGTTGAAGATGTTCATCATTTGCTGATGGATTGTGTCAAAAACCAAGTGGAAAGGAGAATTTTAATCGATGAATTTAATTTAAATATATCACAGGTTGGTCTGATTCAATCCATTTTAGCGCAACCAAAGTCAGACGTTGCAAAAAAGTTTTGCGAGTTGGTGTACCACATCGATTAAGATCCTCCACCTAGTTAAGTCTAATTAAAAGCAATGTTGGGTGTCAAGTAGTTTGTATAAGGCATGATGGAGTTGACGTATCCATAGGGATAAAAACTCCAACTAAAAATGTAGATTAAAAAAAAAAAAAAAAAAAGGTTGTATAGAGAAACTTACTTTCACACGGGCGAAGTCGCTGGCTGAAGCTAGTATGAATATATAAAGATATAATATTTATTATTAAATGTCAAAGTATATATTAGATATTTAAGTGTCCATAAAAGTCCACTTGGCGTAGGAATTCGAATGGCCGAAGCCATCATGCTGCTTTTACTGAGACTAGATCTGGATTTTAAGGGCAGACGTCACTTTCACTGGTCAGAATGAAAACTTAGGCGCATTTTATAAGCTTTGACTGGGACATCACCTTCGATGGCGATTGAGAGGCGAGGATGTCCATTTCAGCCACCGGGTCGCTCCCTTTCAGAAAGGATCAGGTCCAGGTCAACGACACCTCAAACAGATTTCTGCTAAATTGAAGGGTAGTAGTGCCGATGCCTGCTAGGGCAGCGGGAAGGTTTGAAAACGTGACCATGCTCCTAGAACTAAAAAGTCAACTGAAGGACCAAGATAGATTTTAGTCAGTAAATGTATTTAGTACGCCTTCTCGCTCTACCCTGTCTCTCTTTCTGTCAACCCTAAAAAAAAAACATCGTGGTGATCTGATGAGATGAACTGCTGCAGATAAATATTTATTTTAGATTACCTAGTTTAGACTAGGTAACCTAAAATAAATATTATTATAAATAAATTGTATTGATAAAACCCTGGATTTGACCAGTCACAATGTCGTAAACGCACCGAGACGAGCTTGCTTCAAATTTTTGAATCATATCACTGCACCAGTCCACACGGGCCTGCTTCTGAACTATCCTCCTCAAACGAATATGCTCGTGTAGAATCTCGTGAACGCTTTCCGGACCAATCTGCAGTGTATGCTAAATTTCTTCGTATGTAATTCGCCTGTTTCCTGAAATTATTTTTTTTACTGCCAGCACACCTTCCGTGACAGCCGTCGTACGACGAAAACTCCTTTGTTCATCCTCCAAAGTAGGACGACCGCGCTTGAATTCGCTATACCAACGGTAGTTGGTTGTTTTTGAATATCCTTTATCCATAAGAGCAATTTGAAGTCGATCAAATAACTCATCAAGTTTTAGGCCACATTTAAAATCGTAGAAAATATTCTCAATGCAGCAATCCGTTTTTAAATAAGACACGATAATTTGATTTGGCTCTTGTAAAAATGTGGAGGGAAATTTAAAATTCGAACAATATTAGGTATTTTTACTTTTAAATAACCAAACTTTTCAAAATATTTACAAGTAGCCAGTGCCTTATTACATAAAAACTTTTTTCGCTTAACTTTCTGAGTGGCCTGGTATATACAGATCAAATGACATATAATTTTATTTGACGTTATAAAAAACCATGACTTATAATACGGTCGTCCTAACTTGGCGCCCGTGAACATAGGCTCTGCGAACTTTAGCGCATGTACAGTCGTAAAAAAAACTGTTATTGACGTTATTTTTTTAAAACCTAAACACGAATAAAATTTTACTAATACAGGGACCAAGTACAAATAAAATAAATATTAAAACACTTTGAGACAGAAAGCTACAAAAATAACTTATGAATTAAAGAAACAACCCTAACACTACACAAAAAACTTAACAATGTATTAATAAAAACCAACGAAAACTTTTGTCACCGCCTGTGCTCAAGACAGAGACAGCGACACGAACACGACACCAATGCTAACGTGTGAGTGAGACACATTACCGCATCCCGAGCATTGCCGATTATGCACGAAGTTTTACGGAGTAAAGAAAAAGGGATGTCCAATATGCGTGACTGAGGGTGTTGTTTAATCGATTATTTTTCAAATCGATTGAAATCTAATTATAAAAATATATTTTATTTAATTTTATAAGGAGGTTTAAAATATTCTCAAACAGTCGTTATTGTAGTAGTCGTTTATAATTAACTGATATTTAACTAAATCATATCTTTCAACCAAGAAAATATAATATTATTAGTTTTTTTTTATTATTAAAGTCGAAGTCTCGTTTACTAACGACAACATTTACTATGTTTGTAAATCTATTTCGTTCAATATGTCATATAAACAAAAATCAATAAATTCCAAATCGATAAAAATCGACTGCGATATTTGATTGAATAAAGGGTCGATTGTGTTTACATAGAGTCAATCTCTAGCTTACACCTCCGCCCCGCGCACGTCGCCTCATGCCACCATTTTGTTCCTAAAAAACGTTCGTGCGCAGCCTTCTGCGCAAACTTCAGGGCCGCCAAATTAAAACGGCCGTATTATACATGAATTAAATTAATTGCTTCCGCCATCAATTTTCTACCATCGGACAACCCGACATACGGAGAGAGTTTCCACTCTTACGTTATTGACATTCACTTTACTTTTTGAGTGGCCTGGTATATACAGATCAAATGACATATAATTTTATTTGACGTTATGAAAAACCATGACTTACATGAATTAAATTAATTACTTCCGCCATCAATTTCCTACCATCGGACAACTCGACATACGGCGAGTGTTTCCACTCTTACTTTATTGACACCTCTAAGCGTTTCACCTCGTCGTTTATACCACGTACATTGAAGGATTGGAACAATACGCCTGAGGCGGTCTTGCCATCCAATTATAATTTAGGTGTCTTCAAGACTAGAGTGAATATGCTCCTCGAACGCGCATTGTACATACGTCTGTACAACTTGAATGACCTGCAAAAACGCTTTACTGTCGTTTTGTACATGTGTGTACGAAATTTTGATTTCTATATTTTTGTTTTTCCTAGAAAAAATCCAGTTAAAGTTTTTTTTTATTAATTTTTTTGATGATTTACGTAAAAAGTGCAATTACGCAATAACAATACCCCGGGTTGCCCGAGGGGTTAATAAACTAATATGATTCACCATCAACGACTACCTATCACCACCTACCATGCACTGCTTACCATTAGGTGGCCTCGCAGTCAAGCACTAGTTTATACCATTTAAAAACATTCCTATTATTTCCACCTTCACTTTTCAGGTGCTGTATCAACTCCGTTCAAGGGCACGGATAGTATCCCATGCGGGCAAGACGGAGAGAGTCAAGGTCCTAGGCAAAACCCTGATCAAGTTCATCGACGTCAACTTCATTGATCTGATGGACTATAGGTAAGCAACAAATAATATTTGTATTCTTAAGTTTAAATGGATTGGACATCGCAAGCATCACTATTGAGCACGAGTTCTTGGGTTTGATATCCATCTGAACTCAGTCGGAAAAAATGTTATTGGGTTTTTCTTTCTGAGACTTTTCAGAAACAGCTCGAAGGCAGATTTTTGGCCATTTTTTGACAATAGCTCACTTTTGTTACATTTGACTAAAACGCATTTGGCAAAAACTAACCTGACCAATAATCTTCATTTTAAATTTGAAAGAAAAGAATGCGATCGAAATGATAACTCTAGTATGGAAAAACAGCTATGTTTTCATCCGACTGGAACCCACAAACACAGTTTATCGTATAGACACAGGGAGTGCACACATAAGCAGATACGAAATGCAGTCCGCGGCTCGTACTATTTCATCGTCAGTCGGCTGATAGCCGGCGCTCAGACCGGAGCGCATGCTATCAGCCGATCGATAAAGAACATACCAGAACCGAACCATCTATGAAAGAACAGAACAGAACTGTATGTATCTATGTAAGAACAGAACAGTATAAAAGTAAATTAACTAGAGAAACTTTACAAAGGTGGTGGTAATCGATAGCTTACAATGAAAACAGGGATAAATAACGGTTATATAATTTAAACATAATACGAGTTTAGATTTATTACGATAGATTTATGCCATAATTCTTCTTGTTTGTGTAATTAGTAATCTAATTTTCACGAACAATGAACAACTAAAAAAGTTTTTAGACTCAGTGAAAACATTGATTCAGTAAAGAAATACTGTCACACAAGTGACCGACGCAGGATGGTGATGTTGGTTGGTTGTTGTTACTATTTTTCTGCTCTGGGTGGAGCAAGAAAGAGTTTCAGATGTTTAACATCTAAAAGCCACCTGTGTTTTTTCAGTTATACTTTGCGTCCCTTGGGCGCGGTACACCTCTTTAAAACAATCCGCAGCACTAATAATCCCACAACTCTGATGCTTGCTAAATAAAAGCTTGTCAAGATATGTTAATAAGACGAATAAACCTTGCACCTGATAGAACTTTTCATAATTATGCTCTCTAGTACAAACTAGAGATATTTATATAAAAAAAAAATATATATATATTGCATAATTATTTATTTATTATATGCTTTATGCGCACAAAAGTAGAGGCGGGCTTAATGCCTAAGGCATTTTCTATCAGTCTACCTTTGGTTAAGTAAGGTAAGTTTTTAGCAAGTAAATGCTTGTCAAGCTCATAAAACTTTCAACAATTTATAAGATGGCAGATTTATAAAAAAACTGAAGGAACACTACACTTCACTCAAAGCGTGAGAAATTTGAGAAGAGTGAAAGAGAGAAGATTTGATGATATACAAACTGAAAAAAACAAATTAGACGTCAAATTTCCACGCATTTTTACATGATAGCTTCCGTAGTTTGTACAGAATAGTTATTTATTGGTTACAGATTATTAAAGAATAAATTGGTCTAAAAATATATTTTTATACCTAAACAGGTTGCTGATCTATCCTGGGTAAAAGATTGAGTGTATGTAAGTATAATTCGTTAGCTATGCGAGAACAACTAGGGATAATAACTATTTTTGAACAGAATGAGGTTGGTTCTGTAACGGAATTACTTGGATATTTATTATATCATTAAAAATATTCTCTAGTAGTGATGCAGTGTAACTTTTGCAGCAATTCGTTATTGATTTCGTCGGAACCAAGGGTTTTGTCGTTCTTTTGTGTTTTGTGTGTGTTAACCTTGTGTATTTCTTCTTCTTTATTAATGATGTTGTTTCTTGATTCGGCATTTTTTATTTGGCCCTTGTTAGAGTGTAGGTTTCTTTTTTTGAAACAAGAAAGACTTTTTTGATAGTATAAGTGATCTTTTAATATTTGTCTTGCAGTAGATCTTTCATATCAGAAATTCAGTTAGTTTTATCGGACAGAACTTTATGGGTAGTTTTCCCTTCGTAACCTGCACGAAGTTGGTCTCTGAAAACAACAGTCCAAATTCAAAATTTTTCAAAGCCCAATGGTGCGCAGTATAATAGGTGTTAAGCAAATAGATCGCGTTGCCATACACCACGCTGCACTCCATAACTCAAGTAGCAGATGTCGAGGAAAAAACAGTTAGGTTGAAGCAGGACTAAGCTGGCAACGTTAAACAAATGTACCCGGACAGATCGGAGAGGATTGTCACTGATTAGATGTTTGTGGGAAGTCGATGCCATCGAGATCGACTGCGGCAAAGGTGGTGTGACGATTTCATCATCTTCGTGGGACAAACTTAGCCAGAGATCACTCACAGAGAGCAAACGCCGAAGTTCGATCGCTCATTGTCTTTCTATTGTGTCTCTAATTACGGTACTCGAAAGGTTAAATGGAATATTTTTTTCGGTGAGCATTATTGCTTCCCAGGTACTTCATGGTCGACTTGACGCCGATGTGGACTCCTCTCGAGAACCGTGAAAGCTATTATTAATAGCTACTAATATCATACAAAAAAGAAAAGATTGGTATTTTTGGTTGTAACTAAATTTATTACAAACAAAAATAATAACCTCAAAAGTAACGAAGTTATTTTAAAACAATTCTTTCACCAGTAGAATGCTTCTTTATCACTGAGTGTCCTAAACTTTATATATCCTTATTTCACACAGGTAAAACCGCTGGCAGAAGTTCTAGTCTACACTAATATGACAAAGACGTACAGTTTGTGTTTTATTTTTTTTGTTTGTAGAAGGTAATATCTGAAAGTATTGGTCCGATTGCTAAAATTTTTTTGCCGATCGAAAGTTGCTTTATTCCTGAGTGACACAGGCTATATTATGTACGTAGGCGAAGCCACGGGCAAAAGCTAGTTTGATAATAATCGAGTTTCTTGGATGTACCGACCTATATCGAGCTGAGCATTCGTAAACACACACAATTTCACTTTCTATGACAGAAAGTGAAATTACTACCGCTACTACACCATGGTGATACCTTCGTGTTCATATTATCCTAGTAACTGTCTTTATAAATAACCATCGGCTGCTATTCTAACGTGCCTATGCCTATGTTGGTGTAGCTGACGTCACTGCGAATGCAATGGCATCGCTTCTGTTGACCTAGTAGTCAAATGCCATCGATATTGATCAAGGCCTGAAGTCTGCTATTACAATAGTATCAGAATGGTCTATCATTGATTTTTACTTGTTTTTTTTTTGTTTTTTGGCAATTGAGCCGATTTCGACTATTCTGCCAGTTCATAATTGTTTATAATTGTTCATAATTTACTAATATAATGGCGTCTTTATGATTTTTTAACGGTCAACCACTGACACTTCATTGAAAGAAGTGGCACAGAATGGTAATCTCGTACATAATTGACAAATGAATATCTGACGTATGCGGTAATCTGCTAAAATTTTGACAGTTCCTTTGATCAGTGACCTACCATTAGAACGTCATTATGCAATCACTGCTTTTAATAAGCTCGATATGGTCATTCTAATACAACTTTAGTACGAGACCATTGACCGATCAATGGTCGATCATTATGAATTAGCAGATTATGAACTTTTAGCAAAATGACAATGGGATTGTGTTGAAATGACAAATTTATAAAAATAGCAAACTCGGACCCCTGGGTTAGGAACATTAACAACACAAGTATCTATAGGTACATGTATGACATGCAAATAACTTAGTTGAATAAAAAGAAACGACCATTGACAGTGTCATTCGTCTGAAGCTCTATTGCATATTTTTTCTTATCTTATTACGTGATAGTGTTTGAGTTCCAATGACACTAAGCGGACTTCAGCTCCAATAAAAAGAAAACTAAAAGCACATGTTTAATAAATACTATTAAATTTTTATGCAGACAACAAATTCTGACCAAGCTTAAAGTGTCTGAATTTAACGAATGTACTTATAAATGACGGCTGATAGTCAGACCGTTAAATTTACCGTAGTCAGACTGTTCTTATAAATTAAAGCTTCTGTGTCACATGCATATGTCGCATGGTCGCATTTAAAACTGTGTTGTCTGATTATGCCAATATCTCGTATACGGGGCATGTCTACATGACAACATCCAACAGACTGAGGTCTGTTGTTAGCCTGTTCTGTCCCACTCCTGAGCAAAAACGTCCCTCCACTCTTTCCACTTTTTGCGGGCCCGCGCTTCCTCTTGCCAGTTCTGGCGAAATCTGTCTAGTTCATTCTTCTCTCGCTCGTCCGTCCCTTTTGTGGTTTGCCGCGACCCCAGCTCTGTTCTAGGGTACCAACTTTGTGCAAGTTATTTTATAAATGAAAGGAGAAATTGACAAACTGACATATCAACGCACAGCCGAGACTACTGGGACTAGGAGCATGAAATTTTGCACAAAGCTTCATTTTATGACGTAGGCGAGCAGTAAGAGGGGGTCCCAAAAGTCACTCCCTAAAGGGATGAAATGGGAGTCCAAAATTTGTCTTGAGAAACCTAATTTCACGCGGGCGAAGCCTTTGGCAGAAGCAAGTCTATTTAGATAATAGGAGAAACTGACTGACTGACATATCAACACATAGCCGAAACTACAGAGACTAGGAGCGTGAAATTTGGAGAAGGTTTTCTTTTACGACGTAGACGAGCTCTAAGAGAGGATTTTTCAAAATTCACATCCTAAAGGGATGAAACGGGGGTTCAAGGTTGTATAGAGTAAATTACTTTCACACGGGCGAAGCCGCTGGCTGAAGCTAGTGTGAATCTATAAAGGCATAATATTTATTATTCAATATCAAAGTAAACTACATATCAAATACTTAAGTGTCATCCTGCTTTTACTGAGACTTGATCTAGATTTCAATGGCAGACGTCACTTTCACTGGTCAGAATGAATACTTGGGTGAATTTTATAAGCTTTGACCGGGATCGCTTTGCCATACATCACGCTGCAGTCCATAACTCAAGTAGCAGGTGTCGAAGAAAAAACAGTTAGGCTGAAGTAGGACTAAGCTGGCAACGTTAAACAAAGGTACCCGGATAGAGAGAGGATTGTCACTGATTAGATGTCTGTGGGAAGTCGATGCCATCGTCGAGATCGACTGCGGCGAAGGTGGTGTGTGATTTTATCATCTTCGTGGGGCAAACTTAGCCAGAGATCACTCACAGAGAGCGAACGCCGACGTTCGATCGTCAATTGTCTTTCTATTGTGTCTCTAAATACCGTACTCGAAAGGTTAAATGGAATAGCTTTTTCGGAGAGCATTATTGCTTCACAGAAAGAGGCGACCGCCGCCCATTCCTCCTCGGTCACGACCATGGCCAGAGCAGGTCACCGCCACCGATCGCCCTCACGAGGACATACCGGTGCTCCGTCTAGGCGGATCACACCTCCATCGCACGCTTCATCAGGCGGCCTGCATAATAGCGAATCACCCAGGTGTTTCTTTCGCCTTACCGGTACAGGAACCTCCCGAACTTAGATGTCTGGTAAGGACATGCGTCATGTGCAAGGTGAGAATGCCATGACACCTCTTTAGCCACTCCTCAAAGAAGAAACTTACCGCCTTGATTATGGCGTGCCCATATTGTCAGAGACCCTCCGGAACTCAATTCGCTATGTCGCGCTTTATGCGATTCGTGTACAAATCTAAAACGGGATGATTATAAGCATGAACGTTACTCACCCCTGAAGATGTCACTTATATTGCAAGGTATGTAACGAAGCAGTCCTTCCCCATACTGCGAGCGCCACTGATCAACCTCTTGTGAGATTCTGCTTCACCAGTACCACAACTGAAATAGGAAGAAAATGTTGAAAATGTTGAGAAATTGCAACTGCAGTTACCAAGAGCAAAGAGGTTCTCTGGAAGTTGACCTGATTGAATAGACATCTAGTTTCGCAATGATAAATTACCAACAATTTCAGCGTGTAAATGATTGTCAAGCTGACAATACTTTCAACAATTTACAAAATGGCGCTATTACGAAATTTACTAATTTACCATTACCGTTACCATTCACAGCTCGAACACGAACAAAATTGTTCAAGAAATAAATTTTGGCATAGAAAGTCAACGATCACGAACGTTTCAGGATTCCAGGAATTTTGAGGGTTCATCTGTCGGAGCATATTATGTCGCAATACTGTTTATAATATTTTGGTCCATGCCACTAGTTTTTTCGGTCTAGCTCGATAGGCACCCTTGGATAGAAACACATAGTCGCCGGCATGGGGAATGTGCTACGCTGTAGCGCTGGGCTACGGCGTAGCAACCGCTGTCTATTAGCGGTTGCTACACCGCTAAAATAAGGTGATTAGCTTATCTTTCTCGGCTTTAACAAGGCTCCTGTCATGCGAGATGGCAAGTAGGCAAGTGTATTCTGATCATGGAACTGGTTCAGTTTCCAAACTTGCTGTTGGTAGAGGGCGAATACCGTAAATATAATTATTTATATTCGATTCACACTACTACATCATTCGTAACGACGAACTTCCCATTCCGTTTTTTACGCTCACTTATTAAATACAAACACACATTCTGAACCAAACTATGACACACACAAACAAACCTGTTTTTAAAACGAAGGTACCGCCGATCACCACACAGTACCAAGAACCAAACACGAAAAAAATGTTGAAAAGTTCGAGAAATCGCAAATTCCAGGACCTCCTGAGGTCTTCGAATTCCCGCCTTTTATCCGCTAGCATGAGCGATATAATTGAATTCTGCCTCAAATTCATGTTCTTTCACTTTTATGCTCACTTGTGTAGATATCACTTATATTGCATAAAATTACCCACCTTATACAATAATTATTGTTTTTTAGACTTACAATTTTATTTCCAGATTCTTCTGTTTATCTTAATAGTTCCCTCACTCTTACAAATACAGTACTTAGAGAAGTTATGACAGCTGAGCAACTTTCTGCCGGTTACACGTTACCTGGAACTGTATCTGAAAACCGAGTAGTAAAACGATATTAATAAATAAAAAAAGTCACATTTACTTCATACTTAAAATTTGACACCTGGGAGAAGCCTATGTCCAAAAGTGGACGTCTCTCGGATGAAAAGATAATGACTTTATACTTGGAGAATTATACTTGATTTCTCTAAAAAAATATCTTTCACTAATACTACGTATGCTACTTGATGATAATTGCTATTTTGGCGCAGCCGTGAGATACAGAATTGTATTTTTTGCTTTTCGTTTGGTATTTACTTAATTATTGTGTGTGTGCGCCTTGTGTTAGGCAAATATTTTTTCAGTACGCCAGGAAATGGCAACTTCTAAAAATAAAAAATCATATGCTGAATTTAATTTCTTGAGACCCGTTCAGTGTTCAATCATGCAAGCTTTGTGTTATTTTGCTTATCATTTTTTTTTTCTATTTTACTAAATATTTTTAAAAGGGAAAATAAAGGTCTTTGAAGTCCGAATACGCCATTTTGGAGTACTATGTGAAAACAGTGTAAATATAACCGTAATAAAGTTGTGAACCAATAATTTTTTTATGGAAATGGGTTTAGTGATTCATAATACATATTTTCTATGCGAGTTTTCGTACATTTCTGTCATTATACGTAAGAAATTAACTAAAACGTCGCAAACTTGATTTTACTGTCGGTAACTGTGATGGATACTGCACGTTGAAATAATCAATATGCTAAAATAAGGATCCGATTTCCAACCTTAACTCAATGTATCTAGCGTCGAGTTAGGTAATAAGCTATAGCAGTAGTTATTACGTTTGGACCGCTGAAAGTTCACGATTTAAGCTTGTGGTGTTTATGAGCTCCTAGTATCACGCATCGTATTCGAGCTGACTATGTTGAACTTCGCTTATTTGACGCAAGCGCATTGAACGCAAAACCACGTGGACCCACGCGTGGCGGGTGCGGTGTGAAAATGAAGTTTATTTTTTTGATACTTACATTCAGTCAGACTAGTGCTCTGCAAATAAAGACAAGTTCATAGGTTTTATATGGTTCAACAAAATATAATCATTGTTATTGAGTGCTTAAAAACTAATAGCACTACTGATCACAACCGATTTATATTATTTTACATGTTGTTACAAAAACTTCGGCATAGATTTGAATTGGATTTCTGTGTATCAAAATCAAAGTTTCCGATGTATACACACAATGCAAAATATATGTTCAGTATTCCGTCCTGCTATTTTTTTTTAACATTTTAGTGTTATTTTTACATTAAAGTCGGTAGTATTTATTTTATAAAAAGGTACTTAATTTTACACTTTTTAGTTGTGGTAGTGGTACCCCTCAGCTAAATTTAAATAGTGGCAATAGTATTCTATAGTAGTGTTCTACAGTAAGATAACTAGTATACAATATTAAAACCAGTTATATTCAGAGTACCTACATCTCTATGACAGTTCCAGATAGCGAACTGCCCATTGCTCGTCGTCAGCCTGCACCTACGGTGGCCGGAAATCAATCACATTGCTATTCCAGACACTCAGGGCACAACTGAGGCAGCGGTGGCTGGGGCGTGAGAATGCGTGACCTCTTGCAACGTGAGGATTTAAAATTTTTGCCTTTCTTACATAGTTAAAGTTATAAACTATTTTCACGTTAATTTTGTTATTGCTGATATATAACCATGTTTTAATTAAATGGTACGCACTATTTAGTATCCTTTCTTAGGGATTATAATTTACTAGCTTTTCCCAGCGGTTTCGTCCGCGTAATAGTAGTTTTCCCCATATAAACTTTGGACCCCCGTTTCATCCCCTTAGTAGGTGAATTTTAGAAAATCGTCTCTTAGTGCTCGCCACCGTCATAAAAAGAAACCTTGTGCAAAATTTCATGTTCCTAGTCCCAGTAGTTTTGGTTGTGCGTTGATATTCGTCAGTTAGTTTGTCTATGTCCTTTTATATGGATTTTTACAAAGAAAAATGTAATAAAATTATAATATTAAACGAATAACAAACATTTTATAGAACACCAACGTTTAATATCAGCTATGGCCTTGACCTCTTGACGACAATATGAGTCAGTGTGCCACGTGTTAGTATGCTCAATATTCATGTAGCCCTGGTAGCTATCTGTCTGTATCTCTGTCTGGCATGTCTTCCATTGCACTTGACATGCGCAGTACTACATAGTGACTGCTAGATTCAAAGGTCATTGGCTGGCTTTAAACCACCGTTCATAACCTTAGGGGGAGAATTGCGAAAATCTTTGTAAACATAATAAAATTCAGTAGGTACTATACTTATTCCACATTCTGACCTTATTGAATGACATAATTACTGAATAGGTATGTATTTCAAAATCAAGATAATCTTGATTTATCGTAAGTATGTCTTTTTTTATTGCACTCGGTACAAATACAAAAGTAAAAAAAAAAAAATAGAAATTTGATACAAAATATATATAAGCAAAAAAATAAGTGATGTATATATGTGTGTGTTCGTGCGAGATATAAGTATGTGTATTATCATCATTAGTTCAGCCGATAGTCGCCCAATAACTAGCTGTTCTGTACGTCTCGCATCCATCATATTTCCGCGACTCTTATTGGGTCATTGGTCGTTGGTTATTGATGTAAAAAAAAGCGAATAACAACACTTTTACGCTGACGGAGTCTAGCGTAGAAGCATTTTTTACGATTCATTTCTTCATGATTATTTGACCACCTGGTTAATTTGCTAACGGCTTCCCGCGTGATGTCAGAAATTTTACTTCTTTGTATTACCTGGTCTCCTAGTTGTTTGTGAGTTTATACCTTTCTTGATTTCAGTCCTCAAAATACTCTTATGTGATTCTGGTCTCCTGGTAATTTGTGGGCGTTACCGGTTATGACGCAAGCCCTCAAAATACTTCTACGTGATTCTGGTCTCCTGGTAATTCGTGGGTGTTACCGGTTATAACACCAGCCCCAAAAATACTTCTACGTAACTCTGGGTTCCTGGTACTATGAGATCATTTACCGTTCATAATATTAGCCCTAAAAATACTTATACGTGATTCTGGTCCCCTGGTAGTGCGAGCTGTAAAACTCGTTATTTTTTTTTTAATATCCACACTAGAAATAATTTTTATAATTTTATTATTCTTATTGGTTCACAAACATGTAAACTCACATTTTAGTTTTAAGTACACAAGATATCGATGCACCATAAACATTTGACAACGACACGCAACGCAGCAGCTAGACTCAACCCTCAACAACTGCACCAACCGTGTACACAAGTTGTTCAAAATTTTATAATTTTTTCACAACTGTCTTATTTTTTATTATTATTGATAGGCTTGACCATTATCTCACCTGATTTTAAGCTATGATATGAATCGATGATGAAGCATGCTTGCTTGGATGTAACCTATTCACTCTATAAACTATTTTTTAAGGTTTCCTAATTAAAAATAATACAAACATGGAAGAGAGACTGATACATACGCTTATTTTGATCACGTCAGACGTAGCCTCTGTGGCCTAATGGATAAGGCATCGGCCTCCTAAGCCGGGGATTGTGGGTTCGAGTCCCACCAGGGGTACAACATATATTTTTCATCTTTTTTTATGTGGTATTATTGTCTATCTTATGGGCCCCGGCTGGATCAATTTTAATCCAAGATGTGTTTAACGCTCCGGCCGATGTGGTGATAAAATAATAATTACACTAATTTAGTCCACATTTGAACTCAAATTGATGATAAGAAAATAAATATCAGAGGAAAAGGCGAAATAAATATTCTGACCTTATTGAGTGACATAATACTGAATAGGTATTTCTAAATCAAGATAATCTCTAAAATCGGCTCGCGCTTGACCATTATCTCATCTGGTTTGAACTTATTCACTCTTGATCCCCAGGTTGTAGCAATCAGTATTTTTTTCTTTACATATGAACCTTTTACAAATAATTAGAAAAACGAAAACAAAGAAAAATTAAATCGGTAAAATTGTGATCAACAAAATTACAGCGTGACTGAGTGAAACTAGGGATTTATTTTATTTATATACATTAATCAATGTCATATCATTTTATAATTATTATGAATTCCATTTGAGAGAGACCATTGACCTTTATGGGAATGTGTGAGACATTACGTCACATAATTCTCATTAGTCATGTAGTCCTGGTACACAACAGCCTATATCTATGCTTATTTGTCTGTTATGTCTACCATTGAACGTGACATGCGTAGTATGTTGTGTGGGTCACGATTTATTGCCTGACAATGAAGCTTGACCTCTAACTTTGGCTTGTCCGATATATAATCGACATGAGGTTAGGTCGCGCTTAAGCAAGTCACTAACAGATTATGCTATTTTAGTTTTCATTGCTTCTCTGCGTTGACGCTTATAGTCGAGGATAATCAGTATAGAAGGAATAATGAAGAAAGTCTCGCGACTATTATAGAAAAAGGTGGATCCTCTGAACACACGAGTGCTGTGTTTTTGGGCACCTGCCCAATGATTGTTATCGAGCTGTTGTAGTCTTTCCAATTACGCTGATAATTTTGATTGCGCGATGTAGTATTTATATGTTACGTTTTTTGTAGTTAGTGGTAAGTTATCAGATCGCAATCGAAACACTATACTGCTTTTCATAACACAAACCTTTGACCTGACTCAGGATACTACCCAGTTTGACTTGCCTGGATATATCTATCTTATACCTATCAAGCAGTGGGCTCGCAGTCTTAAAATCACAAGCCGTATGTTACGGCATAGACGGACAATACATTCTAACAACTATAGGCATAGATCAACTTTCGGCCCTCTATCAAAAAGATCCAAACAATTATTTTCTATCACACTGAAATATACATAAGCAAAAAGTCCATCTGCATTTAAAAGCTCTTTGGATGCCGAATGATTATTTTCCGCCTTTTTTGAACTTAACCAATGGACCTTTAAACTGTGATCATATTACAAAAGTGGGAAAAATATTAACACTAGTAATTTAACAAGTATCACTATACAACTCATTGTAAAATAGCATCTATGTAGAACGCTAAACTTGTCACAATTTTACTACAACAAATTTAACGAAGACAACGGCGCATACTTGAATGGCATCCAACCATCTTTATACTATTTATAGATTGTGTTTTTGGCTGGTTAGGTTTATTGCCCGTCGTCCGATCGGGACGGGTGATAAACCTAACCTGACGGACGCAACGCGCCGTTGTCTCCGCGTTGTGTGGCGAAGCGGCGCGCGCAGCATGCCCTCCCTCCCAGCTTCCCCTTGCTAGTATTATGTATTAACAAGCGCTTTGCCCTGGCTTTGTACGGATGCAATTTAATTACCGGTGGACTTTTTCATCGTCACCATCATTTTAGCCAAAAGACGTCCACTGTTAGACATAGGCCTCCCCCAAGTATCACAATATACGGTCTTGTGCGTCTCGCATCGATCGGATTTCCGATATTTTAAAGTAAAAATATCAATGTTTTATTTTTTTTAACGATTTATAAACTAGTATTTGTCTGCAGTCACACCTGATGGTAAGCAGTGATGCAATCGACGATAGTGAATCGCAGTAGTTTATTAAGAGCCTATTCTCTCTAGCCTTGAAGACACTTAAATTATAATCGGACCGGAAGACCACTGCAGGCAAATTGTTCTATTTCATTTTATAGGGACGAACCTGTGCCAAGTATAGGTGTGTGTAATTATGTAGTATGTATCTAATCTGTCGATAGTGCCATTTTATCCATTAGTAGACGCAACTGACGTAGAGCCTATTTAACCAGTATCAATTTAGAGATTTGGAAATTATAAATAAATACTAATACTATATTTAAATGAAACAATACAATCAAATGGGACTAGGACGGCTTTCAGGCCAATATATGCAAAAAAAATTTAGGATTATGAAAATAGATATACTCGTATAATAAACTAAAATCGTATAATTGAAATCGCCGAGTGCGATAAGGCCGCCAATTGTATGGTTTTTTTTGTTGTATTACAATTTCAATTTATACATTTGTAATCTTGGTATGCGATAAAGTATATATAAATAAATTAATCCTATAGCTTAACACGTCTTTATACTATCTCTGATCCTCATTAGACATTGTCCTGACACATCGGTCAAGTCGTTCTGAGGTGATGCTCTGTCTAATTTTCCTCTTCTAATCAAATCGTGCCAAGTGATTGGGTTTTATATAACTAGCACCGAACAAGGCCAGTTGTGTCGTTGTTTTAAAGTAAAAAAAATATTTTAATAAGGAGACTATCAATAAATTAGTTTCACCCGACACTACGAAGACAAAAAAAAATTACATAAATAATACAAGCGACTTCAATGTAAAAAAAAAAGACGGGTTGCACTCCGGGAGTGCCGGCAGAAGTGAAAACTTGATTATTAACGTTGAGCATGTTTGATATTTTGGAATGGTTAGGGAATAATTTTGCACCAATTGCTTTATCAGTATAAAAGTACTATCATTTATGTGGTAGAATACAATATTCATTTATTGCGCTATCGTACACAAACATGACAATTTCGATATTACATACATAAGTTTAGACTGCGGATTGTTGTGATACCACAAGTTTAATTCATTCATTTAAAAACTAAAGTCTTAACTTCTTGCAGATTCAAGTAAAAATGTCAATTTATTTTTGTAATCCCAGTGATTACAAAAATAAATGAAGTAAATAAATGAATAAAAAGACTTAAAACATAACTTGCGAAATGTGGATGTACTATTCGGTGCACCCCTGCCTGAGCCTTCGGGGATTACATGATGTTATGTTATCATTGAATCCTGCCTAAAGAATTTGTAATTAGAAGTGTGGAAGTAATCTGTCGCACATAAAAATGTGTGCGATACATCTTTTCACAGGCGCTTAGTAAGCACGTAAGCAGGAACGTCACATTCGATCTTACTACAGAATTAGCTGAGAATTTATCGGTTTCCTATACCAATAACACTCGTGCTTTTTAACTTACTTGTAAATACTTGTAATCAAATTATTTTTAAAGCAGATTTAAATAAACTGAACTTTATTTTACCAAACAACAAACGCCTTAGTGAAAATGTTTAGCAATTTAATACTCGGAAGGTACTTATTTGATTGAACGATTTCCTTTTTTATTTTATTATCATGATTGTGCTTGCATCTTAAAAGCCTTCACAAGTACTTTTAATAGCTACTAGATACTAAGAAAGCTGCAAACTCAAAGACAACACTGTCTTATTGATTTTAGAATCTCTTGTTATTATGCGTCAATCAATAAAATTGCAAGGAAATACGGAATTTTAGCTACACTAACATACCTACAGGTACGTAACGTTTGTAAATAGCACGTAAATTGCCTTCGTAGTTAGCACGGTGCGAATCCCCCAAAGACCACGGTTCTATCACAATCTTAAGGACGATGAAGATAGCCAGAGGACTAGGTTTCGCGGCGCTGCGCCGGCGCGCGGCGGGTGGCAATTTATTTAATAGATTTGTCAGCTTTATCCCTAAAGCATTAGGTTCAAAGTTGATTGGAAACATTTAAAAATTTCTTTAAATGATTTTAAACCATAAAATGTTGAAGGTTAAGTTCAAAATCGAATGAGAAAATTTGACTGGTGGCTGTCTTACGCTTTTTCGATCAGGTCACGTGTCCTGACGCGAGTTTAAGATTTTATACCCATTACAGAAAAAGTGCTCAACGCCGCTAAAGAAGTTTTCACTTCAAAAATACTGAAAAGTGCAAAATAACTTTAATTTAGGAAGTCGGTGTTTCTATAATAGTTTTGTCTCTTTATTATTTAGCACCGATTTCCGAAATTAAAGTTATTTTGTAGTTTTTAGTGTTTTTTTGTACATTGAAGTCGGTTGTATTTTTTTTTAGTTTTTTATTTTACGCTTTTTAGTTATGGTAAGTACCACAACTAAAAAGTACCCCTCAGTCAAACTTAAATACTTTATAACCAGAGTGCATCTCATGAGAATTCTAATAATCCCAAACACGGTTAGATTGCATTAATTTATTATAAAATTCCGGTGCCTGATTTCGGGCTCCATCATCAGATCAGTTCGATATATTCCCCCTCTTCTTTCAGTCAGTCATCAACTACACGTACAAACAAAGCAATTTAATTTGTTACGACGGTTCTGCTGTAATCTTATGAGAATTTCTGTTCCATATCTTCGAAATTCATGATCAGATCATAACAATATTTCTATGGAACCAACTGCAAGACATAACCTTTCACTCAACAAAATAATTTTCAAAATCGATCCACAATTGACCGAAAAATCGGTGAAAACATAAAAAAAAACATTCAGCCGAACATACAGCCTCCTCCTTTTTGAAGTCGGTTAAAAAGAAGTTTTATGTTTATCACCAATCTAATTTCTGAACAACGAGCATTTTTTTTTCAAATCATAAAATCAGAACTGAAATCTGTAAAATAACGTAGTCCATTAGTCCTATTACTATAAACTAAACGTCTTAGTAATTGCGTTCAAAGCTCAAACACTATTACGTAATAGGACTAAGAAACAATACGGAATAGGTCTCGAGACGAATGACGCTTTGTCGGTTTTTTTTTTAGTTTAGTCTACGGAATTTCGATGTAGTTCATAATTATTATAACTGTGTTGTCAATGCTTCGGAATCAGATCAATGTCAAAGGCATTGAGTACCAGGTCGACAGAGGCAACGACGTCGCATTGGCTGTGACGTACCTATCAAAGTAGGCATTAAGTATAGTTAGACTAGCTTCCGATCGCTATTGATAGAGACAGTTACTAGGACAATATGAACACGAAGATACCATTATAGTGTTCACTTTCTACGACCTCGTCTTCACGAACGTTAAGCTCAACATATGGCGATGCATTCATCCATACAGCTACTCTTACGAGATTATGACATTACACAGCAATATCTTTTTCTAGATATTTTGAAAAAATAAATATCTTTTGGATATTACCTAGGTGTCTCAAGTTTTGTTTGCACTTTTCCCTTCAAAATGTACATAAATTAAAAATATATGTATCTATAGAAACCTAAACTTAAACCACAATGATTGCATTAGATGAAGAACTAAGCTTTGAAACCATGCTCCATTTTTTTTTGGTGGGAAAACTCCCAATGACTTCTCTCGCTCTTCGTTGGATCGGAAGGGCTCAACCATGTTAACTTGTTGTCTCTGTCAACCATGCTCACGTTGACAATAGACGGATCGGGAACTGCCTTCTTAAGGATACTTTTATTAAAAGATACTGACTTCTATTACACAGTTTTGTGGTTGTCGCGATTTTGTAATGGATGTAATTTTTAAGTTCATTATTTCAAAAAACTGTCTTAATTTTGCAATGTTTAATAAATACGATTATGAATAGCTTGTCATACTTTTGTCGGAAGGCGCTTTTGTTAATATATTTTTAAAGTTCGTGAACGGAATAGTTTATCTACGATTACGATTCTACGATTTACTCATTTGTTTTTTTTTTGTTTTCAATTTAGGTGCACGTATTTTTATTTTCTAAATGTTATTTTGTTTTATAATGTGAGACTTAAGGCGTTTTATTTACATATTGAATGCCAGAACGCAATGAGCTAGTTTTTCCCGTGTCCGCAACTAGCTCGTTCCGCATAAATACTAGGACAGCATATCTGAAAACAGTTTATTGCGCACTTAATATCAAGAATTTTTAAAGTAGGTTAGGTTAATACAATGATGTTGATGGAGTTTCTTACTGGTCAAAATCTCTTTTATTCATAAACATTGAGTAAAAATAAGCCCAGTTTAAACTTCTGGTGAAATATTAAATCTAAAGTTTAAGGCCTATATTTTGGTAATTATTTAGACAATAATGGGCACTTTTGTATGAATTTTGTACCCATTGCAGTTTCGTAATGATGCATATGCCATTTGACAGATAATAATAAAAATCTAATTTTATTGTAGTGTACCAATAGTGAGATATGTGCAGGAAAATAAAAGAAAATATTGTTCATTTTAATCAGACGTCATCGATTTAAGCAGATGATGCATATTCATTCTATAGACCTAACTTCGATTTTTGCCGTTAATAAACAATAACTCGAAATTATGTGTCAGTGGTGAACGTTTTTTACTTAATCTTACATAAGATAGAGTAAAAGTAGGTAAAGATTTAGAACAAATGTTATGCGCTCTTAATCTTAAGCATCCGTAAATTCCTAAATCCGCACTACGCTGAATCCGCATGTGGACTAGGACGTCATTACACACCAAGAGGCTTGTTTCTGTCGCGGAACTACTACAACTGTTTTTATGTGTGTGTAAAAGTACAAAGCTGACATTATGTCTCTTTTACTTACATTCAACTTTCTCTTTCTAACCATTTCAGGCTCCACCCCAAGCCCCGCCCTTGATATTGTTTCCCTTTCACTTATTTTTTTCCCTTTCAGCTAAGTTCAATGCCTGGCCTTCAATGTCTTCCTTTTTCTATCACCCTGTAAGGCTGGATTTTATGTTTGAACCTTACAATTATTTTCAATTATGATATATTATGTTCAGAAATTAAGAAAAATTAGTTACCTGTCTGAAAATAACAGGTTTTTATTGCCGGAATAAACTTTCGGAAATTTCAATAAAAATATTATCTATACCATAATTTTCAATTAAACTTTGAAGTGAAGAAAAATATTAAACAAAAGAAAGATTTTTATGTTTGTAATTTGTGAGCACTCGTTTTTATTTTGGTTTCAAAGAGGAGTTTCTACATAATGAAGTTGAATGGCACGAAGCAAGATGAATGAAAGCGTAAAATCGATATTGAATTCAACAGAACGCGTATTTCAACATCAAAACCATCGGCACATTGGCTCAGTGGTCAGAGCGCTTCGCCTAGTATAACAAAGGATACTGGGCAAAGAGGTCGTTGGTTCGAATCCTTCATGTGTCAAGATCTTTTTGATCTCATCTATAAGTGTTTTGTGCATAACAATATTCCATTTTGAAGTTTTTTAAAGTTTTTCCAGTTATTTCTCTGTAGAACAAAATTTGGTTAGACGTCAAAAACACATCAATACAAACTCAGGAAATGCAACTTTATTTATGCGATAATACGCCAAATTTTTTCCTATCATCATGACAATTTAACATTATACACATAACTACCAGGCAGAATAATATATTTCAGGTTCTACATAAACGAATTTCATTACAATTTAATCTCAGTTGAAGGATATCGTCCTTTTAAATTACTGACATCTAGTGGTTCTTGCTTCATTCAGTATGGAAATGTGACAGCCTTTTGGGATATTTTATGCTCACTATTCATCAACCAGCGATGAATTCTAAGAGATGTCTCTTGGGATTGTTTGTAATTGAAAATAAACCTCTTCTTCGAAATTAATTTGATATCATTGATCATAATGTACTTTAAACAATACTTTTAAGTACATTATGCACAAATCTGATCTAGGAGTTAGACACTTTTTCTTCGCAGCTAGTGTGACTTTTGCTTTCTCTATCATTTATATATATAAAAGGAGAAACTGACTGACTGACATACCGACGCGCAGCCGAAACTACTGCGACTAGGAGCGTGAAATCTTACACAAAGTTTTCTTTTATGACGTAAGCGAGCACTAAGAGAGGATTTTCCAAAATTAACCCCATAAGGGGATGAAACGGGGGTCCAAACTTTGTATGGAGAAACCTTTTTTCCTGCGAGTGAAGCCAGTGGCAGAAGCTAGTTTTAGTATATATTAAAACAAAACATTTGCGTTACGGATTGGTATCCCATTGTTCTATGATTTATTGGTTATTTGAAGATTTAATTAACAGTCACTCATAAATGACTAGAAAAACATTTAAAAAAATAGTTTCTTACGCCTAATGCCTCTTTGTGACAAATCTAATATATTTTAATCATTAGGGGTTTTTTTTTTATTGGGTGGGAAAATCATCCTTATGACATCCCCGCTCTTGGGCGGAGCGGGAGATAGTGTCAGACTCTTACTGACTAAAAACCCACTCCTGTTCCTTCGTTGCCTTCGTCCCAGGGCTCCGGGTTCCGCTTTCACACTACCCGTGGCCCCAATAGGCTTCGACCCTGCTGGGCCCCTACGATTTGCTGACATCTCCTTGAGGCGCGCGTGGAACAGTACGCGCCGTTGACGACTTGGGCTCGGTCCGGACGGTTACCGGACGGTCAGACGGCGAGCCACTCATTGCTCGCCGTCTGCAAGCCCGCGCCTACGGTGGCCGGAAATCGGGATCGGAATCCCGGCGGCGGTTGAAGCGTAAGGTCCGTTGCCTCACGCGATCGGCCGCCTCCTTTGCTAGCATTACTGCTTCGCAGAAGGAGGCGACCGCCTGCCACTCCTCCTCGCTCCGGAGCATGGTCTGAACCAAGGCCCGGCGCGAGAGATCGCCGCCGCCGATTGCCCCACGAGGACACGGCGTTGCTCTGCCCAAGCGGGGTACACCTCCACCGTGTGCTCTACCGTTTCCTCCGGGTGGGCCACACAGTGGTGACACCCGGGCGTCGTTTCCGCACGAATCCGGTGCAGGAACCTCCCGAACTTACCATGTCCGGTGAGAACCTGCGTCATGCGGAATGTGAGGACGCCGTGAGGTCTTTCCAACCACGCCTCAAAGAGGGGACTTACCACCATAATTGTGGCATGCCCAGCACTGGGTCGTGACAGTCGCTGTCGCCATTTCTCCATGAGAACTCGCCGGAGCTCTGTCCGCCATGTTGCGACTTGTCGCGGCAGCGGAGTTTCGCCCCGGCGTTGCATCTGCATGCGCAGTTTGTGCATGAGTGCAAGGACTGTTGCCTCCAGCTCCCATGGTGACTGGCCAGCAAGGAGGCTCGCCGCTTCGCGGGAAATCGTCCGGTATCCTCGCACCATCCATATGGCCATGACCCTCTGGCACGCGTTCAGCCGGGCCGCCGGCTGCTTCCGCAGCCCCGGCGCCCACACCGGTGCGCCATAAAGGGCCATGGACCGAACGATCCCCGCGTAGAGCCTCCGGCAGGAGGCGTCTGGACCCCCAAGGTTGGGCAGGAGCCGTCCGAGGGCAGCCCCAGTCCGATTTAGTTTGGGAGCCAGACGTCGGAAGTGCTAATCATTAGGGGTCAAAGTGTGAAACTGCCGTTTCGTAATGAAAAGTAAATAAAAACATTTTCTGGTATGATGAAATGAAAGCTAATAAATATAAAATCTTAACCTTTTCTGAGAGGATTTCTTCGAATTCTTTTCTTCACTGCTTTGAACACCGTTTTCACACGTAGGAAAGGATAGAGTTAAAAAAAAAATTGATTTGACTCCAGACCTACTTTGTCCAATACTATCACAGTAATTCGGCTATCTTTGTCACGCAACTTTATTTTAATATCACAAACATATTTAACACCAAATATTCCATAAGCAGCAGGCTGCAATAGTAGCGGTTGCTACGCCGTAGCGCCGTAACGTAGCGTACGCGCTACGGCGTAGCGCATAAACACATACCGCAAAGTTCATAACTAAACCTCAATTGTTTAAATTATTTGAAACAATAGTAAACACTATTTAGTAATGCGCCGTAAGACACACAATGTAAAAACCTCAGCATTCAGTTCAAAATGAGGTTTTCGTTTAAAATAATTTGTTTGTAATTAACGAATTAAACGTTCCTTTAGTTTCCTTAAAAGCAAGGCACGATTGGCTGTGTGAAAGTGTCGTGCAAATGTGTTCCAAATTTATACACATTATAAAAGTTCTTTTGCGACATAAATTATCAAAGAAAAAATGAGGTACGGGAAATTGTCAAACCTACCAACAATACACAAAAAAAAATCAAGTCAAGCCGTTTTAGAGGGATTCGATAACAAACACTGCAACACGAGATTTTTTATATAAGTACTAGTAATTATATAAAAAATCTCGTGATATTAATCGTCGTGTTTGTGTTATTAATTTATTATTATAATTTAAATCAAAAATTTTAAATCAGTACAAATACTTAAAGGGTTTATTAGAAAAGGTCGTGTCATTATTTCAGTAGTCTCAATAATAATATAATTTTAAATATAGATATTATATTTTTCATAATCACCAAAGTTATGAGCTTTTGTTTATATCTTAAAATCTACTATTGACTATGAATGAAGAAATGACGATCAAAATGGGAAAAAAAAACAATTATGAATATACCGATTATGACAAATTTTCGTGAATAATTCTGGGATTTGGTTTTTGTTAAATTGGACTACAAAAATATGATCAGTAACGAGTACGGAGAGAGTCACATTTTTTTCTTACTAATAAAAAATTAGGGAGGTTTAGGTATTCTGATGATAAAACTATACACTGTTTTTTTAAAGGGTAAAGGGATTTGTCTTTTTTATGGATAAAATGGAAAGTAAGTAGTGTCGGGGGCGGAGACGCAATGTCACGCTTCTATATGGTTAATTACTATATTATATTGTTATAATCGTGACTTATATAAAATTTATAAAATATTTCATCCGCTTACTACTTTTATTTATTTGACAATTTGAACAATTTCTTTTTTAATATCAAAATATGAACACCTATGCTATTTAAACCATAATCCTTAAAAGATATCTTGCCAGTTTGCAAGTTAAATGCATGCGACCTCTTTAGATGCCACAGCAGCAGCGTTTGCATTTTTCAGACCGATTTATTCGAAACTAAGCGGACTAAGCGTATCGCCTGGTCGTTTATACCGAGTACATCGAAGGACTCGAACTATTTGCCTGCAGCGGCCTTCCCGTGCGATTATAATTTAGACGTCTTCAAGGGAGTGAATAGGTTCTTAATAAACTAGTTCACCATCTTCGATTGCATCTCTACTTACCATAAGGTGAGATTGCAATCAAACGCTAGTTTATAGCATTCATAAAAATAGCCTATTCAGTTATTAATTATTCGTAGCAACGTGACGTAACCGCGTGGCGACTACCGGGTAAGGCAAAGTTAGAGGTCAAGGTAACTATCGGGCAATAACCCGTGACCTCGAAAATCATTGCATACTGCGCATGTCACGTGCAACAGAAAGCAACCCCGAAAGAGACGCAGACAGGTATCTACTAGGACTACATGATAAATGAGAAAATCAACATGTGCAGAGGTCAGGGGCGTAGTCGATATTAGGTAACAATTTAACTTTGGTGTTTTATTGAATTCTTATAATCCATTAAATATTTTTATTAGTACAGTTAGTAATCTAACATTTTGACGACATGGTCATTTGAATTCGGTTGAGCAATTGGCTACTGCGCTGCGTATCGCGTGTTCGATTCTCGTACGTAACAAATATTTGTATGACCCATAGATAATTTTTGTTTAGGTGGGAAATCATCCAATGATTTCTCCCGTTCTTGGGTGGACTGGAGTATGACAAGCCCGAAGTAAGACTTTCATTGACTAAAACGCGCTCCTATGTTTCTTATTTGCTTTCGTTCCAGGGCCCAGGGGTTCTCTTTCACACATCCCATGGCCCAAGTAGGTTTCGACCCCGCTTTTCTCCATGGTTTTGTTGACATCTCCTCGAGGCGTGTGTGGAACGCTAGGCGACGTTGACAACTCGAATTGGTCTGGACTATCAGAACCGGCCGAAAGGCGGGGGCAGCGGGGTCCGGCACGTGAGGTCATTGTCGCCAATCGCCCCCACAAGGACACGGTGGTGCTCTGCCCGAGTGAGGCACACCTCTACCCTATGCTCCCCCGTATCCTCCGGGCGGTGCACACAATGGTGACAGTGACACCCGGGCAGGAAACGCCCGGGTGTCACCATTGTGTGCACCGCACACCGCAAACCGCGCACGAATCCGGTCAGAAACCTACCGAACTTACCATGTCCGGTGAGGAGCTGCGTTATGCGAAAGGTGAGGATGCCATGACGTCTTTCCAGCCACTCTTCAAAGTGGGGACTTACTGCCCTAATTAAGGCGTGCCCAGCACTGGGTTGCGATAGTCACCATTCTACCTTGAGATCCTGCTGCAACTCTGTTCGCCATGCCGCGATTTGTCGCATTAGCGAGTTTCGCCCCGGCGTTGCATCTCCACGCGCAAATCGTGCATGCGTGCAAGGAATGTTGCCTCCAGATCCCATGGTGGTAGGCCAGTGTGTTTGGACTAAAAGCCACCTGAGTTCCTTCAATTTTTCTGTGCGTTCTAGGGCTATGGTAACTTTAAAATTCGGAACTTTCTCGCAGCCCTAGTAAGTACTGCCTGTCCCAATGTTTTTTTTTGTCCGTAATCAAATCTTGCAAATCAAGTATGATCCACTTCCCGGTTACCGATTGTGATGAAATTTTACAAGCGTATATAAATTAGATGAATGCAAAATTATTACGATAGAGCTGATCTGATGATGGTACCGGAAGGTGGCCATATGAACTCGAATAAACCTATCATGTTTGAGCTTTTTGGAATGGTCTTGATGAGTATTAATTTTAAAGGTAGGCATCACGGTATAAATCTTGCCATGAAAAAGAAAACTTGTTTTAAAGTTGGAAATCATCTAATGACACCAGCTAAATGCACAAAACAAAACAAAAAATAAAAAAGTAAAGCGAGAACCCGACTGAACGTAAGTTATAAATAAAACTCATAGCCACGCCGCAGTCGTGGGCCGTTCCACGTGGTTTTTCATTCAAAGCGCTTGCGTCAAAGAAGGTCAGCTCGAATACGATGCAACATACTAGGAGCCCATAAACATGACGAGCTTGAAATTGGAACTTTTGGCTGTCCAACCGTAACAACTACTGTTTAGTGTGATGGACTACCTTGTATATATATGACAGAAGTGCTTAGCAAAATAACACAAAAATCCCACCGTAAAAAGACTAAAAAGTTCGAAAAAATTCACCTCTATTGAAATCAATTTATAAATTTATGTAAAACTAATCCAGTAAAGATCTCCGAAAATCTGTATTTTGCATGAACTTTGATACTTCATAATTATCATCTTCCTGCCCTTGTCCCATCTTATTTGGGGTCGGCGCAACACGTTTTTTCATAATCAAAAATTTTAAAAAAATAACAATAGAAGCCTTGCAAATTTAATCAAAATTCTGAATGACGACATTTTTTTTTCAAAAACAAGTGTTTAAAAAAACACGTATTTTCACGCACGTTTTGTAAAATATTCGAGTAATTCATGGAACGACCGAATGCTAACAGAGTTTTCAAGTATTATCTCTGTTTTTTACGTAGCCTTTTCGTCAACCATTAAGTTGGCTTGCGTTAGATGAAGTAACAAGCTTTGATCCTCGATGTTGACAATAGGCGAGTGAAAAAAGATCTTTTTAAGCAGTCTGATGCAGTTCTTGAAATTAATTTTAGTTCAATACTTGATTTAACGCCATCTAGCACTGCTTTAGATGAAAACGCTACGGTGGTCCGCGATTGCTGGTCTAAATGAAGTCTGCGTCTCCCTCAATTCAGTAGCGCGTCAACAATGCTTGTTGAGGCTCGCACTAGCAGTTTTGATGCTGTGCTTTGTAAGAAAGCGGCCTCACTGCTGAACAGCAGCCCAAGAGCATTCTACGTATTGTGGCTGGAAGGCAGGATAGCCCGCTTGTAAAAGCACTTGTAGCACATACATTATCGCGATTTATAATTAAGTACTAACATAGGATAAGAATATTGTTACTAACCTAATAAATCTTTGTTGTTTGGTTAAGGAAATAAATTATTATTCCTTGATTTAACTTTTTCACATTCATATAATTTTCATTTTTAAAATAATAATTGAAAAAATATAAATATAAAAAAACAGTAAATTAATTAATAATTAAATGATAGTATGGTTTATTCACGAAATAGTCTGTCAATTATAAACAAACTGAAAGGTGTATATTAATGATAGAAAAATTCGTCAAATAACTCCTCCGAATATATCAGTACAAATATTTAAGGTAATGATTACCAACCTGCATACTCTTTGACAGTCTATCATCAGGTATTGAGAGCAGCCGTTGGTGATCCTCGAAACACTCCCAACACACCAACCAGTTCTGCTGGCTGCGTGACGACTAGTCGTTGACGGTAGATGTGGCCCTGCTACCCGCTTGGCTATGATCTGGTGAAAGAATCATAATTTAGTTAAATCTGAAGTCTGTGGTTGGTAAATACGTGTAATAGTCTCCTATTTCAGTAGTACTTTAAAAGACATACAGTTAATTCACAGACGTATATCTTAAACACTGATCATTGTCTTAAAATAATTTATTTCGCCTGAAGAGCTATTGCTTATTTCAATTTCATTATCATCGTCATCATTTCAGCCGTTAGACGTCCAGTGTTGAACATAGGCCTCCCACAAGTGTCGCCATAACGAATGGTCCTGTGCATCTCGCATCCATCAGATTCCCACAACCCTCACCAGGTTATCGATCCACCTTGTGGGAATGACAGGCTTACCTACTGACTTTTCAAATAAGTTACCTTTCAGTTCATTAGCAACGACTGTTTAATGTTATTCAGTTGAAGTAACAACAGCTTGCTGTTACAACCAATTCCAAGATCCCACAACAGATGTAGATGAAACCCCTTTTGTATACATTCCGTAGATACTCACATTGTACTATAAGAAAATAAAAAATATAAGATTCGGAACACCTGTCTGTAGACCACGTAAAATAAAAGGTCCTATGAAATTAGTGGGTTACTTTGCTCTGTGATATTTCCGGATTGACTTTTTTTTGTTGAGAAAATCGTCCAATGACATCGGCGAAACAAAAGAAAAAGAAAAAAGGGAAAAGCGGGGGCTTTTGTGTCAGACGATTACTGACTAAAAACCCACTCCTGTTCCTTCGTTGCCTTTCATACCAGGGCCGAATCTTCCTTTCAGAAGCAGACCCTTTTCGTTTTGGAAATTCAGTCCCGCTGTCACCTAGTGAATAATAGTACATTATGATATAAGTGTGTAATGTTAGTGATTACCGTCGAGGCGATATTCAGACCCGAGCCGTGGCGACAGGTCTTAAGAGAGCCAAGATCGGTAATCATTAATTACTCACGTGTGTCATACGACGTTTATCAAAATATTTGTGAAGAAAACAACAGTAAACTAGTAAAATTTTCTGTGACATGGCGGTAAAAATGTTTTCATAAGTTTTTTTTTTCTGTTTACCTCTTTGGGAAGTATATAGTCGTTCGACCATATCGCCTAGTCTTTCGTCCATGTTTTCTTGCGTAATAAGGTTTCGGTTGTTTCTTTTGTTTTACATAAGCATGCGGGGTGTAACAATATTCTAATGTTGTTGAAGTATTTGGAAATGTATCGATTCAGCCTTCTCAGCAAACTTCACTGAGGTAGCTAAAACTACAATAAAATTCTCAGCTCCATTTTACCGAGATCGCGCCTATTTCAATAATTTGATATATTATTCCAGTTGCGTAGACACTTGAGATATAAAACTACACCAATTTTACATCATAATATCCACTTGGAATCAATTTGCGAATAATCAGAACAGCCACTAAACTTCACTCGAAGAAATCCCGCCAAAAACTCCATGTTTTCATAAGCGCGCGCATGATTTTTTTATTTACCCCTAGAGGAAGGCTAAGGTATTTTGATCATACTGCCTAGTCTTACATTTATGTTTTCTTGCGTGAAAAATTTTTACGATAATGTCTTTCGTAGTGACAATAGAATACGGATGTAACATTTTCTAATGATTTTGAAGTATTTAATTTAATTAATGCAGCCACTGAACTTCACTGGAATAAAAAAAAACACGCGAAAAACCGCGCGCATTTTAAAATGGCGGCCATACACCACAAAAAAAAGAAATTTTATTTGAATCTACCATTTATTTAATGTTTTTTATTAAATAAATTATTTTTACAAGTTAAATTTGTCCATTTTAACTTGTAAATTGGATGAAATAAGTAAGTAAGACACTAATTTGTATACTATTGAACGCAATAACATAATGGGAATTGTATTCGAATTCAAAATGTGTTTTGCGAACAAAGAGGTTGAACAAAAAGGTTTTAAGTACATTATAGCACTAGGGCGTAATGGTGCAATAAGAGTCACTTTCTGAGTAAGTGTGTTGAAAAAGTTATTTGTGAGGTAAAAATTCCAAACTGAAAACACTTCAAACAAAAATAAACATCCGATCCATTAGCATTTGAACTTGTGGTACGAAACGCAACAATTGCTCATCCACTGTGCCAGTCATGCGGTTTGTATTAAGCTGTGAAATTACAAATCAATCTTCTTTCAAACAACATAATCATAAAACAAAGTTTTCTATGATTACCTGTCTGATTACTAATCATTTACGGTATTCCAAAACTGTCAACACGTTTTACGTGCGACAGTTTTACAAAAATATCGTCAGTAAGCTTACCGACACTTGATGTTGTGATGGTTTCTGAAAAATCCCTTTTGGATATCATTAAATGTCTGTAACGAAACCATAGCGCGATCTAACTCGATCCCAACACCATCTAGGGAACACGACGACAACTTGAGTTTGTCTCGCTCATATTAGTTTTCTGTTTCTTTTACACTCCGTTGCGAAAAGGAAAACAGTCGAAATATTTTTAATAAGAAAAATAACTTCTTAATATTTTAAAAGAGCAAAATGAGCCTACGAAATTGCGCTTAATTTTTTTGCAAACTTAAACTATGCTATAGGTATTTATTAATAGCAACGCTCAAAAAGAGTAGTGTTTTGATAGACTGACACTAAACACAGCTGCCGGAAGTAAACAACTTCACGTGGAACGCTTCGTAATGGACCGGCGTGAAGTTCAACATGAACCGAGTTATGAAAAAAGAAAACATATTTTTTGTTCAATACCAGGATAACATAAAGATTTAGAGCATTTCGAAAGATTGTTTTTATTAGCAGTAAGAGAATAACTTTTGTTTCAGCTTTGCTGCACCGATTAGAGTAGTTTTAAAATCTATATTGACATGTTTTTTTATGGTACTCGTATTTTAGGCATGATCATTCAGAAAAAAGATGGTAGTCAATTTTAATTAGCTGTGTTTACTTGTTTTGTTATACTGACATATTTTGACACAAACGTAGTAAGTATATCTAAAAATTAGAGACCACGGAACAGACATCATTATCAATATACTTAATTATGTAAAAGGAGAAACTGGCTGACTGAAAACGCACAGCCGAAACTAATGGAACTAGAGACCAGAAAATTTTCACAAAGTTTCCTTTTATAACGTAGGAGAGCAATCAAAAGGGGTTTTTGAAAATTCAATCTTTATTTATTTATTTATGCCACCGGTAATCTGTATAATTTAGGTTTTCTATACAATACCTATGCAATGTATAGAATACCTGGTGCGTCCTGGCAATGTATACAATTCCCAGGGATTGTATAGAGTAGGTCCTCTACATTGCCGGTGGACCAGCAGGTGTTAGGCCACCGGCAATATGTAAAATATAGATTTTGGTCTATATTTATTAATGCTAACCTACCTACCCATAATGATGGGTAAATTAAAAATGTTTTATTAATTAAAATCAATGTGTGTAAAAGACGTGAATATGATATATATAATGATTATAAGTCCTATTTCTTGTCCTTTGGATCCGGGTGGTTATAAAAAAGATAACCCCTAACCTAACCTGTCCATGTCGGGGTGCCCTAAAATTACATCAATTCCTTTCCTGCTCACGTCTTTTACTCACATTGATCGAGATAGATGTCGATTCAAGACAGCTTTATCTTTATTTTTGCAATTAATTAATGTCTATAAATAAATGTAGGTGGGTCAATGACTGTTATTCTAAGTTTATCTGGCGCCTACCGTAGATGATGTTTTGAAAAGGATCGTGAATAGAACCAAAGTTTTAGCGGCGTGGACACTGAAACTTACTGACTTTTTTGCTGTACCGCACTCGCACTGGGTATTGGAAGGGTCTATAATCCCCATCTTACCACGTTATGTTTGCAACGGCCTTCCTGGGTTCGCAGTCTATTGATTGCTTTCCATACAAGTCACCGCAAATCGCGACCGGGTGGTAGACGTTCCTAGGGTTGAACGAAGTCGTATGGTGGTGAGTGGTTTTCCTCCTACAACTTACATCTCACCGTGAATGTTCGGTCCCGAATGACTTGTGTGAAGTGGAAAAAACTTTTCCGACTTTTAAGTCTACCCGGAGCTGCTGTATGTTTAAGTATATCTAAAAAGATGTCAAGAATCGAATTCTTGATGGCGTTTTTCAAGTCCACATGTGACATTTCTATGAATGATAGGTGGCGCGATTCTATTTATAAATGTTTCATATTATTATTGCTTTATTATCGTACCAGGACTGCATATGTTCAGACAGTCAACGGATAAAGCTTGTTGAGCGGGGTTTGTTTTAAGTAGCCCGATATTATTCGGCACGTCTCGTTTAGGTCGATGTCGACTTGCTTTGCATGAGTGGATCAGTGCCACACTGGACATGCAAATTCTCCGGCAGAGAAGCATAGGGACATGCCGGTCGTGCGAAAAACATCGGGTACTGTTCCCCAGTGACTAGAAATGAAGCGCCATAGCAGGTCATTTCGGGTCCCGACTTTTTGCTTGGTATTGTGTTAAAGCTCTGTAAAATGTAACGCCGTATTTAGGGGTCTTGCAATGTTCGACGTTAGTTTCTTGCCACGAAATATTAAGTGTCCAGTGTGAAGTCTATTACATAGATGGAAAGCACAAGATTGGGTTTTAGAAGGGTTTCGACGAGGAGCGTTACCATCGTAGTACCTTCGAGAGCAGTTGTTAAGACATTTTCAACCTGCGTGAAAAAAGTTGATTGAGCCGCTAAAGCTAGGTCATCCGCGTATAAAAAGCGTTCAATGTACTCCGTGTCAGACTGGTCGTTTGTATAAATGTTTTGAAATGCATTTTAAGCGTTACTATTTAAGAATATTGTTAACTTGCGGTCGCGATCGATTTTTTCAGATAAAAAAATAGTACTCAATTGCATCGCCATCTACCAAGCTCAATTGTATTTTCAAACAATTCAGGAACCCATTCAAATAAAACTTCATATAAAGTCGATTAAACCGTTTAGGAGGAATTAGGTGACAAACACACGTAAAGAAAAATTATATATAAAGATTGGTAGGTTTGCTGTTAAAAGATCGTACAAGTATACCGTTCAACCTGTTTTAATAATTTTCCCAATAGTTCTGCTATTAATAAATGTTTCATATTATTATCGCTTTATTATCCTACCAGGACTGCATATGTTCAGAAAGTCAGTTTATATATGTAGTAGAAAGTTAAACAGGGATAGACACATATCGCCATCCTTGTTTAAGAAGTACCTAGTTTCATCGGTTGTTTGAACTTGGAAGTCTGTAGAAGTGTGATTTTAATATTTGTAATAAATAATTATATTATTAATAATTGCAACCAGAAAATTCTATACTTGCTTTGTTATACAAAAATAACTTATATTTAAAATAAACTAATATATTCAAAATCTGAAAAACTTGTGGAAGTAAAAAACGTTCTATGTTGCCATGACATCTCGTTTGACAAGATTCGGGACGAATCGTCAAAACATGAATAGCAGGATCGCATAAACGCTAGAAAGTATGTTACAAAAACACCTCTACATAGAAACGCAAAAGTCATGTCGTGCTTTTTTGTATGTATTACTCTGGCAATTATGGTCATGAAGTATAAAAGAGGGAAAGTCCATTCATCTATTTTAAAAGTGTTTGAAATCTCTCGGGAAAATGTTACTTACCTGCTTATTTGTAAAAAAAAAAAAACAAATGTTTTTCGTAGCGCTTAATTTTGCAAAATTCATAAAAAGTACTAAGTTTTTGACATCTTTCTGATTAGGCATTACAGATGATAGCCATTAAAATCATCATATCACTTATTTAATAGTTCACTTTTATTAGAAGTTGAGATAAACTAACATAAGTACCTTAAAAATAATGGATCTTTACAGTTACAAAATCCAATTGTGGGTTAAACTCAGCTGTCCTATTTTTAAATCTTGTGTATAATAAATATTAATTATTCTGTCATATTTTGTAGTTTTAACCAATATCTTTGAAAATTATATAGTTTTTGAAGTCCATCTCTTAAATGGTTAATGGGCGGGGCGAACCAATTGGACACCATCGAGTACTAGCATGTCATAAATGAATAGGAGAACGTTTTGATATTAAATTATAGCAAGCATTTGTATTTCTGTTGCAGTTCGCACTATTTGCATTCGTGTCAGTACAGGGATGACATCAATGTTAAGTGGTGTTTCAATTATGTAATAAAAATAAGGCAATAGGTCATGCGTATGTAATTTAAAAAAATATGAAGTACAGTAAAACTGAATCATAAACTCCTTCAACAAATGTACCTGTTGAAGGAGCCTGTGATTCAGTTTTTACAGCCGCTTGAGCAGGTATAAGATTAGGCAACGCTTGTCTGACCTCAGGATAGTTCATAGTAGTAGAAGTAAGTAACCAAATATGGAATACTATTTTATTTTCGTGATATAATGACATAAAAGTTTTATAAATGAAATCATTTATTTGTAATTAAAATCTGCCATACATTTGCGCTTAATTTAGTAACAGCCTAGTTAAAGCTTTAATAATTTTTAAATTGACTAGCATGTTGGTCAAATAGTTAGTAACCCTGACTGTAATGATGGAGGTTTCAATTCCCACCCAGGAAAAATGTTTGTGCGATGAGCCCTTTTGTTCTGTGTCTGGGTATAATTTATCTATAATATAATAAATGTATTTAGAAATTTATAAGTAGGTTTATCAGTTGTCTAGTACCCATAACACAAGCTCTGCTTAGCTTGGGACTAGACGGCGTTGTGTGAATACTATTATATATGCACATTTTTTTTTTTTAAATACGGATCTAATATGGACTAGCTACCAAATATGGAATTCGGCTAATCTATATACGTAGAAATTTTTGGTCTTATCTATAAAGTATTTTTATCTACTTGCAAAACTCAGAATTCTAGGTATCAAACTCTGCATCAACGCAATTATATGTACCGAAAGCTCACACATAAGACAACTGAAATATTTTCTTTTCGAGCATCTCAAAAACTACATCAAAAAAATTCACACAGAGAAAATCTACCCTCTCTCACCCTGGGTATACCGCTCGCTCAACTGCCAAGTTGAAACCGGTACGCGAGTATTATACATTAAAGATACTTACCCTATAAATAGGACATAGGTAATGTTAAAATTTTATATTGAGGCCATTATTTATTAAAATTGTTTGGATTTATCTCGGAAAATAAATGTTGTTTTGTTTAATGCTATCCTGAATCGAGTAGAGATCACAGCTGGAAAATTTAATAAACTTATTATTTTTCTGCTTATTTGTACAGTCCGTTTCGTTATAGCGTGTCAGTTATGTCTGCTTTTTTTGTTACAGTTTTCACTCTACAGTAAAATGAAATTATCACAAATATAAAATTTGTTTGTGTGAAGTCAGCTTTAGTAGCGTCAGCGCTGTTGTGCTGTATTTTCAAAATCGGGGCGGAGCTTTGGTCGGTTCCGCCCATCAAAATTGGTGTCTGGAGTACTAGGAAATTATAAATATACAGGAGTACAGTGATTACATACATAGATTTACAAACTTACGTGTGCGTGTGGAGAAATAATGAACTAGCCTGAAACATACTGAATTTGACATCGTTCCTCAATAAGCAGCGCTACCATGTACATACAAAAATGTCTGGTTTTTGGAGGTGTGGCTTAGTATATTGACTTATGGGACGACCTCGGATCGTTCGGCAGTACTAGGTCCTCATAAGTGTTTAGGGGCTATCTGGTAGATTTCAAGTATGTAAGGAAGAGTTCACAAGCATAATTATGAAAATGAATGCAAGTTAATCTTTTTTTAAGATATAAAAGAAAATAGTACTTTACTACGATCCCACCTGATGGTAAGCAGTGATGCAATCGTTGATGTTGAAGCGAACTAGGTTATTAAAGGCCTATTCAATTCACTCAAGCAACGCTCGCTCAACTGCCAAGTTGAAACCGGTACGCGAGTATTATACTTTAAAGATACTTACCCTATAAATAGGACATAGGTAATGTTAAAATTTTATATTGAGGCCATTATTTATTAAAGTTGTTTGAATTTATCTCGGAAAATAAATGTTGTTTTGTCTAATGCTATCCTGAATAGAGTAGAGATCACAGCTGGAAAATTTAATAAACTTATTATTTTTCTGCTTATTTTTACAGTCCGTTCCGTTATAGCGTGTCAGTTATGTCTGCTTTTTTTGTTATAGTTTTCACTTTACAGTAAAATGAAATTATCATAAAAATAAAATTTGTTTTACTGAAGTCAGCTTTAGTAGCGTCAGCGCTACTGTGCTGTATTTTCAAAATAGGGGCGGAACTTTGATCGGTTCCGCCCATCAAAATTGGTGTCTGGAGTACTAGGACATTATAAGTGTACAGAAGTACAGTGATTACAAACATCCCACACCTGATGGTAAGCAGTGATGCAATCGTTGATGTCGAAGCGCACTAGGTTATTAAGGGACTATTCAATTCACTCAAGCATTGAGAACTCTTTAATAAAAAATAAAGTTTTAATCGGACGGGAAGACCGCAGCAGGCAAATTGTTCCAGTCCTTCCATGTACGCGGTATAAACGACGAGGCTAGCTTTTTTAATCGTAATGTTTCATAAGCATTCGGTAGAATGTTTTACTTTATTGTACTTAGCCTCTCACCTGTCGAATATTGCTGTGAGTATGACGTAATGGTTCGCAGAAAGTTCACAAACATACATTGATTCCAGTCACTCTTACAAGCACATACGCTTTGTGGTTAAAGCTACGCGCTAATAACACAAGGGTCGGGGGTTCGAGTCCCTCATGTGCTAATTTTTTTTATCCTTTTTGTAATTTTGTGTTTTTATCTCACTATTTAATTCTATAAAACCGTTGTTCTTGGGTTATCTATATCAAACAATGTGCTACTTTTTTTGTATTGTACGTCTGTTTTTTTAATAGTCACCACACTTTATTAACAACTCTAGTGCTTTATGTTCCGGTGCTCGTAAAAAATACTCAATACTTTACACTTCATTTATCTACACATCCCATGAGCTGCTACGGCGTAGCACTTATCACTACTGCTACGACGACGGTCTCGTAGCATTCTTTGAAAGAAGGAATAAAACCAGCTATACTCTATTCGCGACTGCATTAGACAGAAGTTAAAAAGGTAACAACCAAAAGTGTACCCTAAAACAGGGTACACTTTGTAATAAAAGTACAATATTGTGCTTTGTTACAGTTAAGACTGATGTAGGCATCTAAGTAGGTAATGTTAAACTTTTAAATTGAAACCATTATTTATTAAAATTGTTTTATTTTATCTCAAAAACTAAATGTGGTGCACACCTGCTTCTAAAAACCTCTTTTGTCTAATGCAGAAGTGAATGCAGTATAGTGCGTATCGGCCTGCACGCGGTGTCGGGTCTCGTAGTAGCCTATTACAACATGCCGACTTAAAAGTGAGCCTTATATCAATTACTATCCCCACAGCCTTTTCTTGTTCTTAACTTACACAAGTTGCTTATTTATGGTTCTTTCTATACTTAATATGATAAAGAGAAGATTTGTATTTTTGAAGTTTTGTTTATCTATATAACTATATACAAATAAAAACCTGTTTGTTAGTCTCGAGTTTTACTCGAGAACAGATCGATTTGGCTAATTTTGATCTTGAAGTTTGGAAATTTTGAAGGTCTAAACGGTGACAAAATATAGGAAAAAACACGAAAAAAGAAATTCATATTTTCTTCTTTCACGTGGGCTGAGCCTCTGTTAAAAGCAAGTCATTATTTTTAAATTAAATATATTTTTTTACTTCTTCACCATACAGTGTGTCGACCGATACAAATGAATGAGTGTTTGATATGATCATATCAGGGCAACAGTTTTGATGCCAATGGTTGTGCTTATTTATTTTTATATTAAGATAAACCAATAAAGATAATTAATAACATTTTTGGTTTGCGTTACTTTGACACAATTTTTTTTTATCTAACGTGGTACTGTTGGTTAAAATATATATAAATAGATTATTCTAACCAATTAACAATATACTTAACATGAAATAGATTAGTTATGAGTTAGGAAAGTACTGGGTATATGTATTTTCTCATGCATTTGCGCAATCAATACAAAGAATGTGTTGTAAAATTTTAATCTCAAAGTGACACTTGAACCCATAAATCTTGGACCAACTCTTGGTTAAAATTCTTTATTTTTCTCAAATCTGCTTTTTTTGGGCAAAAAGCGGAAGGCATGTATGGCCGCATGACTTACAGTTTCAGCAACTATTGATTTTGAGGTATAAATTTTTCGTGTATTTATGTGTATGTGTTTGCAATAAGGACGAAGATAATTGAGTTAAAAAAAAAAATATTCAAAAATGGGCACATGTAGGACTCGAACCTACGACCTCCGCGATTCAGTCGCGACGCTCTATTCCATCCAGCTGAGCTAATGTGCCGCTACAAATAATTCCCAAATACGCGTTCTGTATCAATCTCGTTAGTGCAAATTGAGTGCACTCAGCGACAACAGCGCCCAACGCCTTTCAGATGCAGACGGGACTACTAACGCACGCATAAACAACCCAATCCCTTTCAAAGATCAGGGACACGTCATTCACAGCATGTTAGATAGATGGCCTTGATTTCAGTAAAAACTTATTTAAAATAAACCTGACTTATTCAAAAAAATAATAATATAAAATAATAAAATCATTTTTTACACAATATTGTTACATGTAATATAATAGTCACAAGTAAATAATCTTAAACAAATAATTATACTAGTGCTCAACTATGTGTATAACTAATTTATCAATATTTAAAGACTTAGGGGAAATTTGACTTTAAACCTAGAATTAGGTATATATAATTAGCGACTTGCCTAAGGTTTATAAAACTTGTGTTTCCTCTGTCATCACTTAACAAGACTTATTATTACGGATGCATATCTAAATAAATTGCAGGATAACAACTTACAAACTAAACCTTACAATAATACTAAAACTTCCAATAGTTTATCTGTGTCCGTGTAGTTGAGTTTCAATAGATACTCCGATATCAATGTACAGAATTTAATATTATTTATGTTTTATATATCTAATAATTGGTTGTACAAAAAGGGCCTAAAATACATAAAATAATGAGGTCTGTATCATTTATGACTCCAATATTTACCAGATATCAATTACTTGCCAAAAGTAAGTATTTCAGAATATGAAATAATAAATCAGATTCGCTCATTGTCCTGCAAAACTTTCTTTTCATTTATACCAATTTGTATTATCTGTGTTGTACATACAGGATCTTTCATAAAGTGTTTTTATCTTTAAGTTTAAATAAATCTAATAGTGTGTGAGATATCATCGTAATTTTTGATTCCTTTGAAAGGCTTATATTGTATGTATCATTATTAGTTTTTCAAAATTACCCTCAAAATACAGTTTAGGGGTGTTAAATTTTTTATGATGAACATTCTCGAGGATGAAGTCGCTGACAAAATAAAAACTTCGCTGTTGCAAGGACAATAGAATTTCAATATCCTTATGCTCAGTGTTTATGGCGCGAATACTTGTACTTTTTAAAACCACATTTCTTAAAGCCTCTTAGTGTTACATGTATGCCTAGTACTTCAAATAAAAACTTCGCAATTGAAGGACGATAGAATTGCAATAGATCTTCAATATCCTTGTACTCAGTGTTTATGGCGCGAATACTTGGACGTTTCAAAACCACATTTCTTTAGCCTCTTAGTGTTACATGAATGCCTAGTACTTCAAATATTGTGCGGTCGAGAGAAATCAATACTGTTCCCCAAGCACATGGCACGAGCCCACCCCCGCGGTTTCCAAGGCAACGTTGCAAATAACGGGAAATTTGCTGTATTCAACTAGTGGTTGATTTTTCAATAAGCAAAAAACTTTATCTGAATATATAGTTATAACCCAGGGGTCTTCAATTGAACTTAAAGTGGTCTTAAAGTAAAAAGTAACGCCAGGGGTCTTCAAGTGAAGAGTGAACAGGAGTTTTAGTTAAGACCTCCAAGTATTATGCAACGTTTTTTTTTTTTTGTTTAATTAAAATTAAGTTACTTTTTTATTATTATTGATAGAGCTTGTGTCGTGATAACCCAGTTGTTTAGGCATCCGCCTCTCATGCATGTGACTGCGAGTTCGAAATAGGGCAAGGATCAACATAAATTTTTCAATTCATATGTACCTACTTCAACAAGCATACCCCGTGCCTTGGAAAACACATAAAGCCGTTCGTTCTCGTTGTTGTTTGTAGATCTTTGACAGGCGTTACGTCTGACTACCTGTCAGACGCCAGAAAGTCGGATCATCAGTCTATCCAAGAGGTATTGTGTTGCCCAGTAACGGTTGTGGAGATTTCATTGGCAGTTGCTCCATGTAAAATACTAACATTCAGTCGCATCTGGCTAGACTGGAAGGCGAGAAGCTAGTTGGAAAAAAGGCCAGGTAGATGATAACCTCCGTAACAGTAATACTATAGTATTTAATATCGCTGTTTATCAATCATAATTACAACCGTTCGCTTCTATTCTAACAGATAATAGTTTTTCTAACTTTCCTTCTCAAGACCGTTTACAAGGTAATTCAATTAATATATTCACAGTAAATGATCTAAAGCTCACTTAGTCCACTTGTTGTAATGGGCTACTACGAAACCCTAATCTGCGCGTGCCCCGACACGCATTTAGCTGGTTTTATTCTTTCTCTCAGTAAATCTGCTATGTGACCGTCGTCGTAGCAATAGTGATAAGTGCTACGCCGTAGCGGCTCTTGGGAGTTATATGACGGTCAAAGTACTGAGTTTTTTTTACGATTACCAGAACAAAAAATAACCAGGTTGGTAATAACCTGTTTTGATTATTTTCAATAAAGGTGTAATTAACAGAAAAAAGTAGCTCATACTTTGATAAGGAAAACCAAAAAAAAATGGTTTTATAGAATTAAATAGTGAAATAAAAAACACAAAATCGCAAAAAGTATGAAAAAGAATAGCACATGAGGGAATCGAACCCCCGACCCTCGCGTTATTAGCACGATGCTCTAACCACTAAGCTAATGTGCTTGTGCTGAATATGACGAAAATACTGGTTATATTGCATCAATGCTGCCTCCTCTTATTCAGGCACCCTTTGGAGGAGGGTGATAGATAGATTACATTTTATCAAAGAGTGAATGGAATCAATGTATGTTTGTGAACTTGCTGCGAACCATGACGTCATACCCACAATAATATTCGACAGGTGAGAAAGCAAGAAGGATAAATTATAATATTCTACCAAATTGTATGGAAATGTTGCGAGTAGAAAAGCTAAGTAACACGAACTACTTATCTTTGTTTTAGAAAGTTAATAGAAGGCTTTCTTTAACCGTAGGAGACAATATTATCACAGTTTTGATTACCTTAACGACAAATCTTATCGGACAACCCATTTCCTTTACTTCATCTTGTTCTCAACTTACACAAGTTGCTTATTTACTGTTCTTTATTACATAATCATAAATTCTATTTTTGGCAGGGTGTCGACCGATTTAAACGTATGAATGTTTAAGAAAAATATTTGAGTGAATTCAAAACAGTCGCCTGTTTTGAATTCACTTTGGTTCTGCTTATTATTATTTTTTTATTAATATAAACCAATAAAGGTAATAATAATTAATACCAATTTTTTGTTTGTTGCCTTGAAAACCGCTCAAGTATGCCGCAAGCCATGTGCTTGAGGAACATTATTGTTCCCTTCAGACCGCAAAATATTTGAAGTACTAGGCATTCAAGTAACATTAAAAGGCTTTAAGAAATGTACTTTTAAGTATTGGTACCATAAACACCGAGTACAAAGGATATTGAAGATTTTTATTGCAATTCTATCGTCCGCAACTGCGAAGTTTTGGTTTGAAGTACTAGGCATTCATGTAACACTAAGAGGCTTAAATAAATGTGGTTTTAAAACATCCAAGTATTCGCACCATAATCACTAAGTACTAGGATATGATTCATATTGTAATCCTATCGTCCTTGCGAAGTTTTTATTTGAAGTACTAGGCATTCATGTAACACTAAGAGGCTTAAATAAATGTGGTTGTGAAACGTCCAAGTATTCGCGCCATAATCACTTAGTACTAGGATAACATTCTTATTGTAATTCTATCGTCCTTGCGAAGTTTTTATTTGAAGTACTAGGCACTCATGTAACACTAAGAGGCTTTAAGAAATGTGGTTTTGAAACGTCCAGGTATTCGCGCCATAAACACTGAACACAAGGATATTAAAATTCTTATTGAAATTCTATCGTCCTTGCAACTGCTAACTTTTTATTTTGTCAGCGACTTCATCCTCGAGAATGTTCATCATAAAAACTTTAACACCCCTAAACTGTATTTTGAGGGTAATTTTAAAAAACTAATAATGATACACACAATATAAGCCTTTCAAAGAAATAAAAAATTTCGATAATATCTCACACATTATTAGATTTATTTAATCTTAAAGATAAAAACACTTAATGAAGGATTCTATTCCACGTGGAAGACTTCGTAATGCGCCGGCGTGAACTCGTGAAGTACAACATAAAGTTAGTTAAGAAAAGTAACGATAGTTTCGGATACAATACTAGGACAACATAAAGCATTACAGCAAAGAGAAAGATTTGTATTCATACCAATAAGAGTACAAGTATTGCTACAACTGTGAACGAGAGTTAGCTGTATGCAAATAGTTTTAAGGTCCACATTGACTCGCGCTTTAATGGTATTTTAAGAATTATCTTTCCGTAAAATGAAAATGCGAATACCTCGATTTCATTTGTGCTGTTTTAACTTGTTTTGAAAAAAATGTTATATCTAAAAAAATACTTTCCGAAACATACAAAGTTATTTCTAATGGCAATAATTTAAAACGACGCGTCCTTCATTCATTAGTTTCCATACGTGAGGTAAATAGAAACGTAAACATCTCCACGTGGAACGTTTTGTAATGCGCCGGCGCGAAGTTTAAATTAAAGTTAGTCATAAACAAAAACCCAGTAGGTAGTAGCTTGGTTTCGTAACTAGGAGATTATGAAAAGTTGAAGCACACAAAGAATTTTTTAAATAGCTATAATTGTTTTAGGTACTATGTATGAGCTCGCAGTTTACGATTACATCACCTGAAGGAAAGCGATGATGGTAACCAAAGATGGAACACACTTGCCTAGATGTAAATTAACTTAGATTGAAATGAATGGTTATATTTTGTGTCGTTTTCTTATCATTAAAATAAAAACAAATGTAGTTTACATGTTTCACTGTAAAGAAGTGTCTAGAAACAATAACTCGCAGTCATGTGGCATCCAACCCACACTGAGCCAGCGTGGTGGATTATGGCACATTCCAGGTGATAATATGTCATGTTTTGATCCTCTCTGTTCTAACAAAGAGGATCAAAACATTGTCCCAGCAGTTCAAGTATAATTGAAAGTTAAACAAAATTTTAGGTTGATAAGTTGTAATGATGTGCATGATGTCATCACTACACAGCCGTAGAACTCGAAAGTTATAACTGAATTTAATTTTAAAAAAACTCCACTTTTATATGATTAATTATTCCTTTTTTTAAGGAGGTTGTAGTAATAAAACGACATTAATCTAATTAAGATGGCTTTTTATATTAAATTGGCATAAGCATAATCAGCCTTTTAATATTTCCACCGATGGTTTTCTGGCATCCTCTCTAGGAGAGGGAGTAGGTGGTAATCCATCATGCGGGCCCAGGTCAAATCATATTAAATTAACATATATTAAGTATATATATTATTTATTATCTTTAAGTCAAGAGTGAATAGGTTCCTTCTAGGTAAGCGCGTTCCATCGTCGACCGCATCGTCGCTTTCCATCAGGTGAGATAGCGGTGGTCAAGCGCGAATCTATCAAGAATTAAAAAAAAACAGACATCAATGTATACAGTAGTCCAGTGTAACAAAAAACCGAACAAGTGTGATTCGGACTCGAGAAATTAGGGTTCCGTACAAACTTACCTACGAAAACAGTTCAATTCACGAATCGACTTTCAAATATTTTTTTGAATAACAAAAAAGATTTTTTTTTTGTGACGTAACTACAAAATTACAGTTTTCAGATTTTTTCCTATACTTGTACTATGAGACCTTGCTTCACGCCAAGTTTCAAGATTGTAGGTCAACGGGAAGTAGCCTATTAAATTTGAATCCCTTGAGAGTGTCGAAATGAACGTTTTTTGCGACATAAATGACCATAATATATCTTTTTCTCCGTTAACTTAGAAGTTTGATTTTTTACAGCTTTAAGGGACCACAGATTTGACTATATGAAAAGCTTGCAAAGTTACATAAATATTGATGTGCAGGACTGCAGTGAATTAGTTACTTCAATTTCAAATCTATTTGTCGTCGATAATGTTTTTATTGATAAATAAATTGGATGGAGTAATTTTGCTGGCCTAATAAATACCTTCCTATAAAGTAAAATATTTTGCTTTCTCTAAATCTGAACGCAAACATTTATCTTTTTTAATTTTGTCATTCATGATTTAGCCAGTCTATAAAAACAGGCATCTTGGGCTTGGCACAGCTTGGGTTGGGACCAACCTTATAAATCCAATGTTTGGTCCTCTCACTTGCTTTATTAAACCAAAAATCTTGAGGGGTAACGAAATATTTGTTATATGTATGTACAGTATTTTCCATTTGATCTACAGTTTCACCGACGTGAAATGTTTTTTCATGTATTAAAATTGCCCCAAAGGAAAAGTAAATTAAAACACAACTGTCTCGGCTGTATCATCTGAACATGACCTAAGCTTATTGACGTTATACTCGTATGAATACGTTTATTCATCAAAATAATTAAACAAATTAATAAACCAGCTTTAGGAAGATAATATGATTTTATAATCTTGCACAAATCAATATTGCAAAAAGAGTGGCAGCACATGAGGGATTTGAACCCCCGACCTTCGCGTCTCAACCACGGACGTGTCGCTCTATCCCGACCTGAGCTAATGTGCCAGGTACTCATAAAGGTTAAATACGTATTCCGTATCGCTAATCTTAGCACATTTAACGACTGTCACTCTTTGTCACCTTCATATGACTTACATGGGACTGCAAAAGAAATCGGAACTAACCTAATTATGTTAAATATTTGGTATTAATATTGCTATTTCAAAATATTTTTCTGGATAACTTAAGAATGAAAGAATTTTTATTCATCATGAATTATTTCGGAGATCAATCTTTAAAAACGATAAGAAAGCTAAATTTACATTAAATATAACTTTTTGATCTTCATATTATGCTTATGCTACTAAGATTTGGAAACGCTCCATCTAGATAAGAAAAGGGTTGGGTGTATTATTTCATCCCGAATTTCCCAAACACCCTAACACTTTACGACAAGCTTTGTAAAGATGGCGCCATCAACAAGCCAAATATAATGAAACCGAATAATTGAATGAAAGATGACAAATATTCTAGATACTATTTCAAAATGAAATAATACTCAAATTTCATAGCTGTATTTTTTATTTTTCAGTAAGAAATTATTCAAATGTCTCTTCCCTCACTGGATAGAGCGATAGGGAGAGCATGAATATACTAACATTCAATTTATTAGAGTATTATTATAAGTACATAGACCCCTACTTAGGGAAATTCTCTTTCTGTTGAATCAAGTATTATATATGAATGAAAAAATGTATTTTAAAAATAGCTGAAATTGATACGATAGCCGATTCTAAACATACTACTTTCAGGGTCTGCGTTTATTAAATTACATGTTGTATACTAGTACATTTTGTGGAGATATCCAAATATTTTGATAACGAAAAGTATTAATTAATACCTTACAATGCGTTCTCGGAAAAGCTATGCAGTGAATAAATAGCTTTAAGTGATGGTTTGATATTTCAAACCATCGATTTTATTATATGAATGACCACTAATATTGTTTAAAGAATTATTTTAAAATGCTTAATTCTCCGCTTCTTTCACATATATCTACAAGTTTTCTTCCGAGGATTGTTACTCCAACCAATCCTGGCTATGTCCTGAATTAGCTCTCTCTCAGTCATGCTGTGCTAGTACTTCTGGCACGCGTCTCGTTTCCATGGCAACAAAAGGGAGAGCGTTTGCATCGCATATATACTTGTATGTGTGCACTGTTCCTAGATGTCGAAATACTCGTAGTAGTATTAGTAGACAATCAGTTTCCTTTTGTGGAGTGAAACACTCAAATCTTACGACTGTGCTATTGCATTATTTCTATTCAATAAGTTGGTTCTATTGATCGGTGATGTCACGATACCTCATAACCTAGATAGTGCAATCATTGCTTCCATGCTTATGTTATCCTAGTAGACCGGAAGCAAAACTACCGTTTTTAATAAATTTATGTCTTGATAGATAAAAATTATTCTTCTTAAATTTAATTGAAAATGAAATTAATGTGTGTAGACTACCTAATATTTTTTTCTTTTTGTTATGAGTCATAATCATAACAAAAAAAAATAGTATTATCAAATGCAGATTGCTCATAACTTTGGCAAAAACTCGTACATAATAATAAAGTATAAACTTTTGAACAATACTGCATTAACAGAGTTTGAATTGATATCTTTTTGTCGACTGACCATTTTTTGTTAAACACAGATTTAAAAAAAAGTTTGGGAAACATCAAAATTAAATTTTATTGTATACAAATTACTATAATTATAGTAGATGTCATTAAAAAGATTGTCACACATTTAGAATTCGAACCAACGACCTCTTTGCCTAGTATACCTGTGCTATACAATGTAAAGTGCTCTGACCACTGAACCGATGGTTTTGATGTCAAAATACGCTTTCTGTTAAGTTTAATATGGATTGGGATTGAATGAAACAACACGCTTTGCATTTCGGGTTAAAACTACGGGGTACCGCGCCGGTTGTCGTTGAAATATTGTAGGTACTGAATCAATGAATGAATAAAAAAAGTAATGTTTGATTTCTTTATATGCATGAATCTGTACATATTCGTAGAAGTTTTTTTAAGGTATAACCATTATTCGATGTTTCGTTTTAGCAAATATTAATTTTAGTAGACTTACTATTACAAATGGTCACGACAAATTAAGAAAGTCACAGCATATACAATAAAACAACCATTAAAATTTAGATTTTAAACATTTTACTAATCTCACTAGTTATTAGAATAAAATAAAACCACTTAAATAACTGATAGCTACAACGTAGAAGATTTTAAGTCAAGACTGAATAGGTTACTTTTAGGCAAGCCTGCTAAATCGTCGGCCACATTATCGCTTACCATCAGATCAAATAGTTGTCAAACGCGAGCCTATCAATAAAAAATAATGATATAAAAGTATTGTACAGTCTATCTAGTATATCTGCTCAACCTTTTCCCAAAATCAATGAAATATTGGGTTAGCTTCCAAACTTATTGTAGTTAGGTGAATACTAGTATTTCACATGGAGTGATTGCCTGGCAAGACTGGTGTCACATCAGTTTTGTATGTAATTTTTTCACGACCGTGTCTCACTAGGATACCATCGCATTCGTCTTTATTTATTAATAGTATTTCCAGTGACCGCTTTGCAATTATTTTACCGCCACCATGTGCAGTAGTTACTTACATAGTTTTTTAAGTTGTTTTGGTAATACTAACACCCTATGGACCTTCGATGCCTGAGAATAAAAGATTTTTATTTTATATTTATATTTACAGTTTTTGTTATCTTTAACGAAGATATTTTTTCTTAGATAAACAAATAAATCTTTATGACGTTAGTCAATTACGCTCTCACTGATGTTTCAACCATAGACACAAGAATAAATATATATATATATTATATATTTTTATTTTATTTATTTTATATATGTCGGAGAAGTCAATAGTACGGAAGCTTAAGAACGAATGAACGAGCTTAGTGAAAAGTGACACATGTCACTTTGACAGAATCCGCACTGACGTTTGCACGAACCGAACAGATAAAAGCGGCGACCGCAGAGGGGCGGTGCTCTTTCCTGTATCGGCAGCCGTGCTAACAACATCGTCTTTCGGAGACTGTTTCACGGCTCGTTGTGTGAAGTGAATACCGAAAGCTTGCATTATAATAAATCAGTTGTATGATCTGGAATAGTTTGTTTATTGCTCGATACCCAGCCAGCGCCCACAAAACAGAGTCCTTCGACAAAGCTTCAACGATGATCGGCATCCTTGCGCCGACATATATATATATATATTTTAAGTGATAAATCAGAAAGAATTGTCTTGTAAGTTTATTGTCGTCATAAATCTCCATAATTTATTGAAACATCTCAGAGAATTACGTTGTCGCCTTGCACTTAACGTTGACATATTTTTACTTGTCATTGTACATGCTTTGTTCTTCGTTTAGCAGCAGCTTTACACCCAAAATTTTATTTAAGGGCGCTGTTGTTGCAGAATGCACTTGAGGAAGAAAACAGAATGCGAATTTGGAAGCAATTTGTACCAGGCACATAGTTAGATACTTAAAGCACCAATATATCTCATGCGGATATCGCGGTTTTAAGTTGCGTATTTTCTGAAAACCTTATTTAATTAGTTATATTTTTTTGTGATTGCACTAAGATATAATTTCACAATTAATCATTTTCTTGTGAATCTATATAAAAAGGAGAATAAGATTTTCATAAAAATACAGCTTAGCCGGTGCATTTCCTAACATCACTTCATAGTGCAGACAGTAAATGACAGCTAGTTCAGTTGATGGTCGATTATTACTCGTACTTTCAACAAAACGAATTTTTGATACCGACTCTTAGTTAAAATTCTTTACCTTTTTTAATTCTGCTTTTTGTGGGAAAAAAAAAGCAAAAGATGTGAACGGCCGCGCGACTTCCGGTTTCAACAACCATTTTTTTTTTATGTATAAAGTTTTCATGTATTTGTACAATAAGGACGAACAGAAATAGAGTTAAAAAAAAAGTTGATCCAAAAATGGGCACATGTAGGACTCGAACCTACGACCTTCGTGATACAGTCGCGACGCTCTATTCCATCCAGCTGAGCTAATGTGCCTCTGAAAATGATTTCCAAATACGCGTTCTGTATCAATCTCGTAAGTGCAAATTGAGTGCATTCAGCGACAACAGCGCCCAACGCCTTTCAGATGCAGCTGCGGCCAGACACGGAACTACTAACGTACGCATCAACCCTTTTAGAGGTCCCTGTCCTACATGATAAATAACGTGTCCCTTCACGTTATTTATCACATGTAGGACAGATGGCATTGATTTTAGTCAAAGATTCTCATTTTTTTGTATCCTTTGTTTTATAAATTTTACAGATTTTTTTTTCTACTAAGGATTGTTAGATTTTGTTATGAGTGAGTTATGTCTGCAATATCAATTTAACCTATCTTTAAATACATAAAAAGGCACTAGGATTGACTGATATATCAACGCGCAGTTGAAACTACTGGGACTAGAAGCGTGAAATTTTACGCAAGTTTTTATTTTATGATGTAGTCGAGCAGTAAGAAAGGATTTTCTTTAATCCACTCCTTAAGGGAAATAACGTGGTTGTTCAAAGTTTGTATGACGAACCCTACTTTCACACAATTCTTCACTCGCCGAAGTATGAATTCATAAATTCATGTAAAACTATCAACCCAGTTTGCTTCAAAGTTCCATCTCTTTTCAATTCTTCTTCAATAGTTGTCATCTCAATAGTCACTATTTGAACTCGATTCAATCAGAACTAGGATTACACATTTTCTTCATTCTTGCGTAACACATAGTCCACTACAACCAGTTTCCACCCATTTTCCATCTCCTATTTAATTTATTTACGGGATAGGATGAAAGTTTTCGGAAATCCTTCCTTAGTCTTTACCTTCGTTGTATTAAATACTCAGTCAAAAAATGTTTTGCATTTGAGTTGTATGTTATTCAATTAATAAGATTGTTTCTGAGCAGATATACCGTCCAAGCTTAAGATATTTTATTTTTCTATAATCACCAAGATGCAGTCTAAAAAAGAGAGTATATACTCTGAGAGAGCAAAACAATCCTCCGAAAAAATATCTAAAAAATTAATTAATCCCTTCCCCAAAACTACACCATCTTGCATTTGAAAGGACGATAAAATTGAGATGAGATACTTTTAACATTGCTGCATTCAGTGGCGCGAATACTATGACCTATAAAACTACATTCCTTAGAGCCTCTTTGTGTTATATGAATGCCTAGTACTTCGAATATTGTGTGGTCGGGAGGGATCGACACTGTTCCCCTAGCACATGGTCTGAGGCACGAGTCAGTGGTTTCCAAGGCAGCATACATTGCAACTAGCGTGTGCAGCTTTAACACGACTGCCAAAAAAAGGAGTGTTATCAGGGTTCATGTATGTATGTAAGTATATATGTATGTCCTTTATTCCATCATAACTAAATGACTGGACTGATTCACATGTATGAGGTGTCGTTAGAATCCTTGCATTGTCTTGAGTAACATAGGCTATTGAAAATTTTTAAAAAAGTCGATATGGTAGGTATGATAAATAAATGAACATTCACCCATTTTTTTATTATTTTTTAATCTGTTAATGCATTTGATTATCGTCTACAAGTTGACAAGTAGATTCCAAAAATTTAAATATTAATAAAAACATAAAAAATAATTTTTGCCAGTTACGAAACCCCAACTAATATTATTAATATCAAAAATCAGTCAATTGCGAGTCAAACATGCACACGAAGAGTTTCCATACCATTGTATAATAATATTACTCTCAAGTGTATATTTCTTTTCGTTTAGAAAGGTATAATTAAAGACTAACTGTATAATCCCAGATTTTAAGTAAGAGTTTTGATCTCGAATTACTTCGCTGTGGGTGAACATATAAACCTGTGATTCATGACCAATAGGGCATAACATTTTTAGATATATTCCAGAGTTACTTGTACTTTACACATGTAGTTTAAGATGCGCAAAGAATTATTGGGCATGAGAAAACTGTCTGAGTGTTGGGTGCCGCGTTTGTTCATTTCAAACAACAACCGCAACCGTATGACCACTACAGAGTAGTGTTTGACGCTGTTCAAGCGCAACACGAAGTAGTTTTTGCTTCGTTTTATGACCGTCGAGGAAACATGAATCCACTGGCACACACTAGAGACCAAAAAACAGTTGAAATAGTGGATTTCACCGGGCGAACGTGCTCCCAAGAAGATGAAGGCTATCCTATCGGCCGAAAAGGGGATAGACACCGTTTTCTGGGATTCACAAGCTGTGATCCTCATTGACTACCTGGAGAAGGGTAAATCAATCACAGGGCTCTTCTATGCTGAATCATTAGGCTGATTCGACGCCAAATTTAAGAAATACCGCCCATTTGAGGAAGAAAAACGTGATCTTCGACAATGACAACGCACCGGCTCACACTTCCACCGTCGCCACGGTCAAATTGAACGAATTAGGCTATGAATAGTTACCCCACCCTCCGTATTCTCCAGATTTGGCACCACGCAACTTCTTTGTGTTGACAAACTTAGAAAAGTCACTCGTCGGCAGAAATTTGATTCAAATGAGGACGTTATCGCTGCCACAGAGGTCTACTTAGCAGATCTCTAGAAAACTTATTTTTCAGACTGATTAAAGAAGTTGGAGTATCGCTGAATATATAAGTGCATCAAACTAAAACACCCACACCACTCATCAAAAACTTTACTTTTCAAAAAAAATCTTTTTTCTTTCGTAGGTTAAGTACTTATCACCCAATCACCCTCTTTCACCACCCAACCATACCACATCAAAGAGTGGGTTAGATCGTATCCACGCTCTGTATACCTTGCTGCGTATAGAAAAATATCAACCTCCAAAACTGCCATAAAGTCCTGGTACAAAAACTAAAATATCGATTCATAAACGGTCTCGCAACATTAGTATGTGTACTATTGGTAATCTTTAAGTGAATCTACTGTTTTAATGACCCTTCGATATGCTTAAGGAAAATACAACAGTAGCTCGTTTGAGGATTGGATGAGTCTCTTTCATACACCCTGATTATGATATTTTTACCTACTGACGAACGGTCATTTTTCAACATAACACATACGTGGAAGTAGGTATATATCAATTCTGTAAGTTCAGTAAGAATTCGGGAAAAATATCAAAGACCAATTGACTCTAGTTTGTAGATAAAGACCACTAACTATTTGACTGAATAATATTTTGATAAAAAATAACAGCTTCACCTACGTGAAAATATTTTTCTTCAATACTCTTACTAGAAAATTCGCTCTTATTCCACCGCTTTCAGGCATGCAATATATTGTTTTCCGCACTTGTGCAGAAAAGAACACGTGCTCTCCTCCACCACGATGTTATTACATGTATCGTATCAGGCTGGGCGCGCGTCGACCCCCACAAGTCCTCAGTCAACCCCCGTTTATTGATTTCTTCGTAAGTGTATTGAAAAAAATCGTTTAATACACGTGCAGATTTGTCACTGCAGTCCTCGGCTCCATAACACACTCGCCTATGGCTCGTGCGAATTCCACCTCAGTCGCAATGATAAACTTTCTGCACTTGTATCAAAATGTACTATTTCCATACAGACTTTGGACCCCCGTTTCGTCACCTTAAAACTTAGTTAGTTAGTTAGTTTTGGAAATTCATACAAAGAGCAAGAAATTCTCTTTGTGTAACTCATATCAGAAATCTCTGTGCAATATTTCATTTCATTCTAGATCCAAGGATTTGGGCTGGGCTACTTGTACTATTACTTATTCTATGGCTGGGAGTTGATGAGTGAGTGTCTCAAATCGTGGTCTGACTGTGTCTGGGTACGGCCTTATATTTTACGTGAATACGTACCTACGTAACGTAAGTCTTTGTTCGTTTAGCAATCGAGTGGTTTAATTCAATTTTGGGATGTAGGTAGATGATAGATGTGTGGCTACAATAACAAAATGAAAATCAATTTTTTTTAATTGCCTTGCAGTTTGTTTTTAACCACTCATAACTAAAATTATGTTTTGTTAAACAATATAAACATTATGTTCATAAACTTGTCTACATTAGCAATGCAAGAATCAAATATACACTTCATTTCCACACCGCCGCCGCGGTCCGCCATGCGCTGCTCCACGTGGTTTTTCACTCAAAGCGCATGCGTCGAGCAGTCCAACGAAGTCAGCTCGAATACGATTCTAGATACTAGGATCCCATAAACATGAGGAGCTTGAATCGGGAGCTTTCAGCAGACCAATCGTTACAACTACTGCTGTAGCGTTATGCCGAACTCGTATCTAGATACACTGATTTAAGATTGAAAATCCGATCCTAGTTTTAACATATTGATTTTTTCAACGCGCAGTCCCATTCACAGATACTCGCGATGAAATAAACATTGCGACATTTTTAGCAAATTTCTTACGAATTATGACTGAAATTTACGAAATGTCTCATGAAAAATATTCGGTACGAAGTACTAAACCTATTCCAGTAAATAAATCGGTTGGGTAACCACATTATTACGGCTATATGTGAATTGTTTTCATGCAGCGGCACTCCGAAATGTCGCACTCAGAAGCATTTACTAATTTATTTTCCAAATATCCAGCAAAATATGACAGAAATGATAAACCTGATAACACAAAGTCGGAGCGTAATTTAACACTGAATGGGTCCCAAGACTTTTTTTCACTATTCGAATTTTCCTTCTTTTGTTAGTCGTCATTGAAAACAACGAAATGATAATTAAAAATACGATGCTACTTTTACGTTCGTTTCAAATCCAATGACTTCTCCCGCATTAGGGTCAAGCAGGAGAGCGTGCCGGACTTTCATTGACTAAAATCCACCTGTTTTCTTTCAGTTTCGTCTTTACATTCCAGGGTCATGATAGCTCTTACGAACAATCATGTACCTAAACCCCATCTGTGTCCTTCATTTGCCCTATGCGTTCTAGGACCATATGAGTTTTCTTTTTAGAAAATCCCTGCGGTCCTATCGGGCATCGGCCGTGCTGGGTCCTTACAGTTCGCTGACATGTATTTGAGGAGCGCGTGTAACGCTACACGCTTTCGACGACTTGTGTTAGGTCCGGACGGTTTACGGTTGGCCGGACGGCAGGCTATCCATATCTACTTGAGGTCGCGGTGGTTGGAGCGTGATGATGTCCATTCCCTCATGCATCCGGCCGACTCCTTCACTAGTATTGGGTACTGTTTCGCAGAAGAAGGCAACCGCCTGCCATTCCCTCTCGCCCCGGACCAGGGTCCGGCGTGCCGTACTTGATCGCCTTCACGAGGACACTGCGGTGCTCCGTACATAGGTACACTTGTACCGTGTCCTCAGGGCAGTGACTCCCGGGCGTTTCTTCTGCCTTGATTCGGTGCAGTAACCACCCAGGAAGAACCCTCAGTAAAAATACACATTAATGCAAAGTTCCTTGACTCTTCCGGTTGAACTCCGAGGCTGACATACAAATTAATAAATAAACGTAGCCTTGAACCAGTCTCACTGCCGCCTATAAATAAATAACCTTAGATAGGGTCGCCATCACAAGTCGATAAACTAGGACTACAGACTGCAAAAGCACGTGGTTTTAGATATTGAAAACTTATACTGTATAGGTACGTAACAGTGCACGTGGCCACTAGCGAAGTGCGCATGTTCGATAATCAAAAAGACAGTCCAGTACTAGAGAAGACATTAGGGTTTTATGAATTTCAAGGAGATGTACGATAACAATTGTAGTGCAGTATATTATCAGAAGTTTGAATTTGATGCGTTGATAAAACACACCCTTTTTTTTAATTGATATAAACCAGTGCTTGACTGTGATCCCACCTGATGGTAAGCGGAGATGGCATCATTGATGGTCAGGCGCACTAGTTTATTAAGAGCCTATTCACTCCAGCCTTGAAGACACCTAAATTAAAGTTGGACAGGAAGACCGCAGCAGGCAAATTGTTCCAGTCCTTCGATGTACGCGGTATAAACGACGAAGCGAAACGCTTAGTCCGAACCGTTGAAGTTTCACTTTCACGTTGAAGTTGTACACCCTACTTAGTACTGGTGCACTTGTGAAATAAACTATTTTTTTCTAGTATTTGATTCATACCAACGATACTAAAATATGAATAAATAAATAAATTTTATGTAAAATAAAATCAATTGCCGCATGTATGAAAAATCAGCATTAGACTAGATTAATTGGCTGATTTTATATGGTCGCTTGGGCATGCCACAGTCGTCATCGTCTTCTTTTTGAGGAGAACCTGGAAAGACGCCAGGTTGTGCGGACCGCTTGGAGGATACGGTGAAGCATAAGGTGGAGAGGTGCCCCGCTTGAGTGGAGCACCATGACACATGATCATGGCCTGGAGCCAGAGGGAATGGGAAGCGCTTGCCCCATTCCCTAACCCGGTAATCCCTGTAACCTTGGAGAATCCAGGCGTGATGATATGTATGTAATAAATAATTTGTCATTATGCTTTAAAAAAAACTACTAAAGATTTCTTAAACTCTCTATGTGATGATTGTAACACATCTTCAATTTAACTCAACGATTGAAATCAAAATCAAACAAGGTTTAAAACTTCAATGCAGGGTGACTAAAGTCGTTTAATTTTGGTGTGGTGCTTGTAGCGTTCAGTCATTAAAAATTAATCAATGAATAACCAAACCACAATAATTGGGTTCAAAATACCACCCAGGATACAGAAAATCCGATAAGTAGTACTAGTAGTCAATAAATAATAAGAGGCTAATCTTTATTGCAGTTTTCGATGTCATATTTAATAACTTTCTTGAGTTGCTACTATGATATAAGAACTAAATAAAATAGGAGATAAAAGTTCGTTCTAATACTGAAGTCACTTCAATTATCATGCTTACATTTAAAGAAGCTAGCTTTACCGTATGGCACCGGTCTTTTTTCCGGACTGGAACTAACTTTATAACCTGGCTTTGTATTTTGGACATCCATATCAATAAAATGAATAAAAATCAAGCGAATCCGCGACCGTGTAAAACTCAGCATTTCTGGAGAAATATTAAATCAGCTCTAGCATAAATTGCTGCGCAAATTAATTTATATACATCTAGCTTGATTCGATAAGAGTAATAAAATTGAGGTGCGGCGAACACGCCTACTTTTCCGCACTAGTGCGAAAAAACAGTAAATTGCGGGCCTAAAAGCAGTGGGATAAGTGTAAGTTTTCGAGTAGGTGTATTGAAAAAACTTTCTTTATGTGTCCATCGTGTCCTTGGGGCGATTAGCAATAGCGAAACTTGGGCGTTTCTTCTCCCGAAAAAACCGTGTCTGGTGAAACTTGCGTCGGAAACACTAAGACCACATATGTATTTTATAAGTTGTTGAGGAGTTACGTAGCCCACAGACTTTCCTTGCTGCATCATCAGGTCACTGTAACAAAATAGCAGTAGCAGGTACAATCATATTCTAAGTCGGTTGAAAGTGTGCAGAAATAAACTAGGTATGGTAGAATCACAGTAATCAGAAAAGCATGGACCACAACAGTTTTTTTTTAATGAAAATCTGGGGTCATCAGGTTGGTTCATACCAACCCGATGAAAAAAGTCACCCATTAAAAATAATTACATTGAAATCCGACTGTCCGTGTGAGAGCTACGATGCCTCAAACGGATTCATAGGTATAGAATGACAGACAGTATTAAGTGTAAAGTTCCTACATCCATGGTTACGTCGATGGCTACATTACAAAAAAAAACATTGATACCATCACTGTCACTGTCAACTGTCATTTCAAACAGTAGCAGCGTAATGAAAATCGTATCACCATTTAGCAATCAAAATGAATTTATTGATTGGATTGAATTCATAGCTTTGGGGTATACCCCAAAGCTATGAATTCAATCGATAATAAATAGTGTGGGGTTGGTAATAACCAACCCCACATATGACGTATTGGTGGGGTTGTAGATACTAGGATTGCATGAATGTAAACATGTAAGCCAGTAAAGCGCATACAAATGATTTAATTTATCAAATTTTTATAATGACGTATTTTTTGCAAAATGAGTTATGACCAGAATTTCATAAAGATTGAAGAGTTAGAACTAGATGAAAATAAACATTTTATTATTTATTGGATAAGTTTTTATAATGACGTATTTTTTTCGAAATGAGTTATGACCAGGATTTCATTAAGCTTGAAGAGTTAGAACTAGATGAACACAAATATTTTATTATTTATTGGATAGCAGTCATACGTTCATTCATACTGCAAGTGAATGGGAATGAATCTACTTATGGTAGTAGTATAGATCTATTATTTGCTTACATTTTACAAAGATTTTTTCAGTTTATTTAGTAAAGTAGTTATATTATAATTGGTATGGGCGATCCGCTGAGAGCTATGGGCAAAGAACTGGAGAGACCTCCGAAATCGCAGGACCAGTACCCCGTTTTGGTTCTACTCAATTTTAGGCCTCATCAATTTTGGATCTGATTTCAATTCTTTTTCAATAGTTGTCATCTCAATAGTCACTATTTGAACTCGTTTCAATCAGAACTAGGATTACACGTTTTCTTCATTCTTGCGTAACACATAGCCCACTACAACCGGTTTCCACCCATTTTCCATCTTCTATTTAATTTTGTTACGGGATAGGATGAAAGTTTTCAGAAATCCTTGCTTAGTCTTTACCTTCGTTGTGTTAAATACTCAGAATGAAAATGTTTTGCATTTGAGTTGTATGTCATTCAATTAATAAGATTGTTTCTGAGCAGATATACCGTCCAAGCTTAAGATATTTTATTTTTCTGTAATCACCAAGATGTAGTCTAAAAAAAGAGAGTATATTATACTCTGAGAGAGCAATCCTCCGAAAAAATATCTAAAAAATTAATTAATCCCTTCCTCTAAACTACACCATCTAAAATTTGAAAGGACGATAAAATTGAGATAGGAACTTTTAATATTGCTGCATTCAGTGGCGAGAATACTACGACCTATAAAACTACATTCCTTAGAACCTCTTTGTGTTATATGAATGCCTAGTACTTCGAATATTATGCAGTCGGGAGGGATCAACACTGTTCCCCGAGTACACGGCCGGCGGCACGCGTCGGTGGTTTCCAAGGCAACAGAGATTGCAACTAGCGTGTGCTGTAAATCTGCGAGTATTTCACTAATGGCTGATTTTTCAATATTCCGATAACTTTCCCTGAATAATAAATATGTATAGTGATTATACTGCTTTTTTTTAAATTATCATACATAAACACATGAGAGCAAAAAATTACATCACGACTCTCTGTGCTAAGACAGTTTTTGTCATGAATATGAACAGACATTGAAATAAATGTATAAAATAATTGACGAACTATTTCATTACTTTTCTGATGATATGAAAAACAGTGTAAAAAATAACCTCGAAAGGTTTTAGATTACAAAATCCAACAAAAGGGTAAAATTATTAAAGTTCACTTAGGAAAGAATGAGAGTCAAACTTAAATTTCTTTGTCATAAAGGGTATTCCCCCTCCTCCCCCGCAAACACACAAGTGTCTGTTCACTGCTAGAAGGAGCTGGTTAACCTTGGCTCATTATTTTCAGACCTTGCTGACCACTTTCAGCTGTTGGGAGTTAAAATTTCCTCAAATCGAAACTTTGGATGGTTCATTCAACTGACATTATCAATAAATAAATACGCTTCATTATTAACAATAGCATCGCTGCCTATCATTGGGTGGGATTGCAGTCAAGCACTGGTTTATATTATTTGTAAAAAAGGCAATAACAATCTTTGAAATAAAATTTACCTACGATGTTGCAGATAAAACACAATCCACACATTGAGTATCATTCCGTATAGAGGTTCGAGGTTAAAAATTAAATTAATAATATTTGTTTACTTTTACAACAATAATAATATGTTACACCCTACAACCTAACTTAAAATTGATTATTAAAAATGATAAATAGTTGTGTACCGGTAGATGTGATCAATAAGATTGTGACGCATGGAGGATTCAAACCGCGATCTCCTCACGTAGTATTCTTTTGATTTACTACGAGCGGCGCTCTGACTACTGAGCTAATGTGCCGATGGTTTTGATGTCGGAATATGCGTTCTGTTGAATTCAATATTGATCGACTGCAACTACACGCATTCACCAGAAATAACTACAATCAAAATGCGATATCGCGACACAACACACATGTATTTTGTTAAATAGCCGACCATCATAACATTCACAATCCTAGAATGTTATAATTTTATCGTATTTAAGCTTTTTCTCTCGTTTTATAATATACATATTTGAAAAAATATGCAAAAACTTTCAAAAGTCATTAACTACTGACGAATAATAATAAAAAAGGCACATGAAGGATTCGAACCAACGACCTCTTCGTCTCGTACACTACCTTTATGTATACCAGACGAAGCGCTCTGACCACTGAGCAAATGCGCTACTGGTTTTGATGTCGAAATACGCTTTCTGTTGAATCCAGTATCGATTGAATGAAGCAGCAAGCGTTTACCATTAGCATTCCTAAACAAAGATGCGATTTTGTGTACAGTCGAAATTAGTTGAATGTATTAGATATGCTTTTTGCATTCTAGGGCCATGGGTTAACAAAATGTAATATAAAATAAAGACGTAATACGTGTAAAAAACGTAATTATAATGTGGATAACCCGATTATTGACATTATTTTTACACAAAGTCATGTAGCTACAGTCATCGAAAGTTTATCACATACGTACAAAATACGAGGGCGGTCCGATAAGTCGCCTCATCGCCCGATGAAGAAGCCACTATGGTAAAAAGAATGACCATCGTGTAGTATATTCTTGTTGAGAGCTACTCTCAAAAGTTCAGCCAAATCGGAATTGTAGTTTTTTTTCTTACCATGTCTGGAAATAGGCGTGTCGACGAATCTTATAAAAATAGAAAAGAGCAATACAGGTCTGTTGTTCGAATCTTGTTTTTGGAAAGGAAATCGTGTGTCGAAAGCAAAGAGCGCTTGGATGCTGTGTACAGTGACTCATTTTCTTTGATGGCGACTGTCAAAAATTTAATTTATGAGTTTCAACATGTTCGCACGTTGGTTTTTGAGGAGCCATGCCTTGATGTCTCAAAACGGCTACCACGGAGAATAACGTGACAAAAATTCATGACCTCGTATCAAATACAACGTCTCTTTTAAAAAAAAAGCATTTTTCTTTCGTAGGCAGTACTTATCAGACCACCCACGTATAATGAGGTAATAGGAGAAAGCATCCTCTTTAATCATCCAACCATTCCATATCAAAGAGTGGGTTAGATCGTATCCACTCCCTGTATACCCTGCTGCGTATAGAAACATATCGACCTCCTAAACTGCCATAAAAAATTCTGGTATGAAAACTAAAATATCGATTCAGATACGGTCTCACAACATTGCCTGAAATTCATCGAAAGTTACTAGGAGAGCATAAATACTCAGGAAATTGAATTTAAAATTGAGAGATGAAATATCTATGTATCGCGTAGAAATAATACATATGAACTTATGAAGCTCGTTGGTTACGAACGATGGATGTATTTTTTTGTGACGTCCATGATGTGGCCATCTCGGTAGTAGAATTTACGCTCACATTACTCCTATTTAATAGAGCGAATTAATCTTTGTTTTTTTTGTAAGCAAATTTCTTAACAAGTTTTCCAAATAGCTAGGTTTAAAATAACGTTATCTCATTTACCAACAGTGTTTGAAAAGTAGAAAGGGAATCGTTTGTCTTGATATGGTCATGTAAAGAAGAGGCATGAAATAAATTATAAAAAATATGAGTCAATTTTGTAAATGGACAGAGAGGTAAGGAAACGAAAAGACGGATAACTATTTTGAGATGTTATAAGAAAAAAAAGAGTCAGTGATAGTGTGACGGCTGACAGGATGGAAAGAAAAAACTTGTTGCTCCGATGGTGTCGGAAGTAAAATGGGATATAGGCAGGAAGATGACCCAGTGAGACACACTATCTGATTTACAGATAGTGTGTGTGTGTGTGGGCCATATCTCCCTTGTTTTTATAAAATTAGTAGCTTCTGCTAGCGGTTTTGCCTGTGTGAAAGGAAAAAGTCCTAAATATAGTCATCCAAAGCTGCACGCGTTCACCAGTAACATCCCAAAACAAAAATGTGATTTAGTGACAGTCTAAAAACGTTGACTTTATTTTGTCACCTGCATAATATTTACGTGGATTTTTTGAGTTTGTTTATATCCTAAGGATTGTTTAAATCCAGTTGTCGCATTTACTTTTTATGAACAAATACCTAATGCAAGTTTATTGATTTAATGAACGAAGTAAATGTTTTTATATCCGCATTGAAACAGCTATGATTAAGGTTAACCAAACTCTCGTTTACGATTAAATTTTCGAACACCATTCGTTTTTACAAATGAGTTTAAACTTTAATATTTTCTTTACAAAAATACATTTAAAAGTAAAAGTAAATAAATGTAAAAATAATAAATAAAGGAGTGAAACGCAACAAAAATTATTCATAATTTATTTATTTGATTATTTATTTATTTAGTACATAGAGTACTTGCAGCTAATAAAACTAAACAAAAAAAGAAACCACAACCATTAGAACGCCAATGACAAGTCCTCACGTATAGATATTAGAAAAAATGCAAACAATACGTAGTTCAATCTTTATTGTATTATTATATACTGCGATTGACTACGTAATAAAAATAAATATTTTTAATAAGCTTAGCCGCTTATTCTGTAAGGGTGTGTCCAGATCTGGTGAATGAGCCGCTAGCAATCCGGTCTTTTCAAGTTCGCACACCAGCTTCCTCCCCTGCGCAGATATACAGTATGAAAACAAATGGAATTGCATACACAAGATTCGCGCGAGCAGCAGTTGTCCTAAAGAGTTGCACCGAACAATTGAAGTAACTGCACAAATGCAGTACCCGAGCAGGTCACGGGTCGATAGCGGTGCATTTACCAGGTGTGGTGTGTGTGGTGCATGGACGCTAGTAAACAATGAACTGCTTAAATAACCATTTTACTTGCTTACATAATCCTCTCAAGACAATACTTGCAAGGGATAAAACATAGTAAAATTACTAAAAAATTACATGGAAATATAGTTTCTCATTCAATAATTACATTTTTCGAAGCCGAAAGGACTTCTGAAAAAGTCATTTTAAAAAAAAGCTCTAGAAGGCATCAGCACTGTTGTGCCCCCTATGGTTTTACTGACATCTCTTTGAGGCGCGCGTGGAATACTACGTGGGCTAGCTACCTATTGGGCTACAGCCGTTGAGTGGAGCATAACGTCAAATACAGATGTGATATGAAGCAATATATGTAACATAAATTAAAGACGGTGGATAACTCAATTATTGCTATAATTTGTTACACAAAGTTTATCGTACACGTACAAAATATAATGTAATTGTAGTAGAAAGCACCGCAATTAACACCCAACCATATCACATCAAACAGTGATTTAGATTGCATCCAGCATCTATATATTGCTGCGTAAAGAAAAATATCGACCTCCTAAACTGCCATAAAGTCCTGGTACGAAGGCTCTAATATCGATTCATAAGCGGTCTCGCAACATTGCCTGGTATTCATCGAAAGTTACTAGGAGAGCAAAAGTACTCAAGAGATAGAATTTAAAATTGAGAAATGAGACATCTACGTATCGCATAGAAATAATACCTATGAACTTATGAAGCTCGTTGGTTATGAACGATGGATGTAGTTTTTTGTGACGTCCTTGATGTGGCTGCCTTGCTATCACAGATGGCGGTATTGTTTGTTTTTTTGTAAGCACTCTGAATAACTGATTTTAAATAACCGAGGCTTTTTATAACATGAAGAGGCTATAAAATGCTGGTACCCAGTATTACAAAGAGCCAGGTTTACAAAATCTCATTTACAAGCAGTGTTTGAGAAGTTAAAAGGGAATAGTTTGTCTTAATATCGTCATGTGAAGAAGAGGGATGAAACTCGTCTAAATAAAAAAAGTTTTGAGTATACTATTTATATGGATAGAAAGGAAATACAATGAAAAGGCAGATGGACTGTGTGAAAAGTAATATGAAAAAAAAAGAGTCAGTAACAGTGTGGCTGACAGAATTGAAAAAAAAAAAACGCATTGCTCAGACCCCGAGTAAAATGGGACAGGAGCAGGAAAATTATGATGATTTACAGATCACTGTCCCACTGAGCTATATCTCCCTTGTTTTTATATAGTTAGTAGCTTCTCTTAGCGGCTTTGCCTGCGTGAAAGAAGGAAATTATTATCATACTCCTGAGATAAACGGCATCCTATGTCATATTTCAGGATACGTACAACTGAATTTAAAGTGGCCATAAAATACCTTAAACTTCATCCTAATGCAGTTATAGAGAGTTCATGCTAGCGTGATTATTGACGATCAACGGATTAAGATTATCAGTTTTCGATTATTACTTTCAACAAATAGAATTTTGGATACAAACACTAAGTTAAAATTCTTTACCTTTTTCAAATCTGCTTTTCGTGGGCAAGAAGCAAAAATTATGAATGGCCGCGAAACTTATAGTTTCAACAACCATTGTTTTTGAGGTATAAATTTTTCATGTATTTGTGCAATAAGGACGAAGGAAAATTGAGTTAAAAATAATTGACCCAAAAATGGACACATGTAGGATTCGAACCTACGACCTTCCCGATTCAGTCGCGACGCTCTATTCCATCCAGCTGAGCTAATGTGCCTCTGCAAGTAATGTCCAAATTCGCGTTCTGTATCAATCTCGTTAGTGCAAATTGAGTGCATTCAGCGACAACAGCGCCCGACGCCTTTCAGATGCAGCTGCGGCCAGACACGGAACTACTAACGTACGCATAAACCCTTTTAAAGGTCCCTGTACTAATAACGTGTAGGGACACGTTATTTATCTCATGTAAGACAGATGGCATTGATTTTAGTCAAAGATTCTAATTTTTTAACCTTTATTATAACTATCTTAACTTTTACAGATTTTTTTTTCTACTAAGGATTGTTAGATTGTGTTATGAGTGAGTTATGTCTGCAATATTAATTTAACCTATCTATATACACATAACAAGGCACTAGAACTGACTGACATATCAACACATGGCCGAAACTAATGGATCTAGAAGCGTAAGGTTTCCTTTTATGATGTAGGCGAGCACTAAGAGAGGATTTTCCGAAATCCACCCCCTAAGGGAAAAGACGCGCGGAGGTTAAAAGTATGTATGAAGAAACCTAGTTTCACGCGAGTGACGCCGCTGGAAAAAGCTGGTTTTACATAAATTTACGAATTCAAACTTCCATCTCATTTCAATTCTTTTTCAATAGTTGTCATCTCAATAGTCACTATTTGAACTCGATTCAATCAGAACTAGGATTACACGTTTTCTTCATTCTTGCGTAACACATAGTCCACTACAACCGGTTTCCACCCATTTTCTATCTTCTATTTAATTTTGTTACGGCATAGGATGAAAGTATTCAGAAATTCTTCCTTAGTCTTTACCTTCGTTGTGTTAAATACTCAGTGTAAAAATGTTTTGCATTTGAGTTGTATGTCATTCAATTATTAAGATTGTTTCTGAGCAGATATACGGTTTAAGCTTAAGATATTTTGTCTTTCTATAATCACCAAGATGTAGTCTAAAAACAGAGAGGATTTACAGTTTTTGTTATCTTTAGCGAAGAAAACTTTCTTAGATACACAATGAAATTGCTATGAAGTTAGTTGATTACGCTCTCACTTATGATTCAACAATAGACGTAAGAATAAGTAGGTTGATTTTTTAAATTAAAAAAACTAGATTTAATCTTTAGGAATGTATTGTCTAAATATAAACATACTGCTTTTGTTAATTTTTTTGGATACCCTGCTGAAGATTAGCTTGGTGTGGGAGGAAAATGACCGAAAAAAGGCTTATAGGTAAAACTTAAACATAGAGTTGAATCAAAAAGTTTCCAGCACAGGCGGGACTCGAACCCGCGACTTCCCGACGACCAGGCAAGGCACTCTATCTTCTGAGCTAATGTGCTGCAACTGTCAAGGTCGAAACACTCGATCTCTTTGTTTCAATGTCGATTTTACTCCTTCACTCATTTTATTACGTATCTTTCGACTTCATTGCGTGGGAACTTTTTTCATTAATGCAGAATCGTCTGCTTGTCGCAGTGCCTTATCGGAATCCGTTTTTTTTGAGGGGCTGAAAATCTTAAAACCTACGTGTGGTCAGAAGAAATTAAGTGTGATATCAAAAATCTTAACCAGAGCATAGTCGCTCTTCTTAAGAACTACAGTATCATGACACTGCTGCTTTTCTCCTATACTATTGTAATTAAGGTGTCTTCAAGGCAAGAATTAATAGGCTTTTAATTAACTAACTTGATCCATCATCAACAGTAACCATCAGTGCTTACCATCAGGTGGGATCGAAGTCAAGCACCGGTTTATATCGTTAAAAAAAAGAACATTTCGGTGTGAAGTATGACAGGGTAACAAAAAAACTGTTGAAGGACTTTTGGAACGATTTCAGGCATCGCCTCGCGTCAAAGTGAGGCTTAAAGTATCAATTAAAATCTATACTTATAATAAATCGGTAGAAGTGAAAATTCTGTACATTGAAAATATCAAAAAAATAATAATTGTGTTACTAGACCGACACCGGAACCAAAAATGTGATTAAAAAAAAAATTGTCTGTCTGTCTGTTTATACAGGAATGACGCAAAAACTTCCGGTTCGATTACAATGAAACTTGATACAATTATTCTATAATATCCAGGGCACCACACTGGGTACTTTTTATCCCGGAAAAGTATATACAATAAAAAACAAACTTAATTTTGCGGTTCGATTCCTTGACCCGATTACTGTACCAACCGAAAATAATAAGTTCATCGTCACCCGCAGTGGAGTTAACTAAGGGGCGCTGCACACGGCTAAGATACTATAATATTTTACAATAATAATATTATTTTTTAATACAATATCGCTCGCCATACAATTCAATGGACTATCACACGTGACGAAGATAATAAATAATATTTCATATTTTCGTTTCTCAAAAAACCTAATAAAACCATTTTCGACTTCTACGCGGACGAAGTCGCAGGCAAAAGCTAGTGTTGAAATATAAAGCAAATCAGAAAGAATTATCCTGTAAGTTTATTTTCGTCATAAATCTCCAGAATTCATTGAAACTTTGACATATTTTTGCTTGTCATTGTACATGCTTTGTTCTTCGTTTAGCAGCAACTTTACATCCAAAATTTCATTTAAGGGCGCTGTTGTTGCAGAATGCTCTTGAGGAGGAAAACAAAATGCGAATTTGGAATGAATTTGTACCAGGCACATAGTTGAATATTTAGAGCACCGATATATATCTCATACAGAGGTCGTGGTTTTAAGTCGCGGATGTGCCGAAAACCCATTTTTTATTATATATATTTTTTTATGATTGCACTAATATATAAATTCAAAATTTTCTTGTGAATTATATAAAGTGGATAATAAGTTTTCACAAAAACACAGCTTAGCCAGTGCATTTCCTAACATCGCTTCATAGTGCAGAGAGTAAACGACAGTAAGAGTTCAATTGGTGGTCGATTGTTACTTTCAACAAATCGAATTTTGGATACCAACACTAAGTTAAAATTCTTTACCTTTTTCAAATCTGCTTTTCGTGGGCAAGAAGCATAAGGTATGAATGGCCGCGAAACTTATAGTTTCAACAACCATTGTTTTTGTGGTATAAATTTTTCATGTATTTGTGCAATAAGTACGAAGGGAAATTGAGTTTTAAAAACTTGATCCAAAAATGGGCACATGTAGGACTCGAACCTACGACCTTCGCGATTCAGTCGCGACGCTCTATTCCATCCAGCTGAGCTAATGTGCCTCTGCAAGTAATGTCCAAATTCGCGTTCTGTATCAATCTCGTTAGTGCAAATTGAGTGCATTCAGCGACAACAGCGCCCAACGCCTTTCAGATGCAGCTGCGGCCAGACACGGAACTACTAACGCACGCATTAACAACCCAATCCCTTTCAAAGATCAGGGACACGTAATTCAAACCATGTTAGATAGATGGCCATGATATCAGTATCAAGTAACAGTAACTTATTTAAAATAAACCTGACTTATTCAAAAAAATAATAATATAAAATAATAATAACATTTTTATACAATATTGTTACATGTAATATAATAGTCACAATTCGCGTTCTGTATCAATCTCGTTAGTGCAAATTGAGTGCATTCAGCGACAACAGCGCCTGACGCCTTTCAGATGCAGCTGCGGCCAGACACGGAACTACTAACGTACGCATTAACCCTTTTGAAGGTCCCTGTCCTATATGATAAATAACCCTGCACGTTATTTATCTCATGTAGGACAGATGGCATTGATTTTAGTCAAAGATTCTCATTGTTTCTTTTTTTTAAGTGTCTTAACTTTTACAGTTTTTTTTTACTAAAGATCGTTAGGTTGTATTATGAGTGAGTCATGTCTGCAATATTAATTTAACCTAAGTATTTACACATAAAAAGGCACTAGGATTGACTGACATATCAACGCACGGCTGAAACTAATGGGTCTAGAAACGTGAAATTCTACGCATAATTTCCTTTTATGATGTAGGCGAGCACTAAGAGAGTATTTTCCAAAATCCACCACCTAAGGGAAAGGGCACGCTATAATCATGACGGTGAGTCCCCTCTTTGAGGAGTGGCTGGAATGGCAACACGGCGTCCTTAACTTCCACATGACGTAGGTCCTCACCGGATATGGTAAGTTCGGGAGGTTCCTGCACCGGATCCGTGCGGAAGAAACGCCCGGGTGTCACCATTGCGTAGACCGCCCGGAGGACACGGTGGAGCACACAGTAGAGGTGTGCCCCGCTTGGGCAGAGCAACGCCGTGTCCGCTTGGGGGCAATCGACGGCGACGATCACTCGCGCCGGGTCTTGGTACAGGCCATGGTCCGGAGCGAGGAGGAGAGGTAGGCGGTCGCCTCCTTCTGCGAAGCAGTAATGCTAGCAAAGGAGGCGGCCGATCGCGTGAGGTAACGGTACTCACGCCCCAATTGCCGCCGAGACTCCGATCCCGATTTCCTGCCACTGAAGGCGCGGGCTTGCGGATGGCGAGCAATGGGTGGCTCGCCGTCCGACCGTCCGGTAACCGTCCGGACAGAGACCAAGTTGTCGACGGCGCGTACTGTTACACGCGCGCCTCAAGGAGATGTCAGCAACTGTAGGGGCCCAGCAGGGATGAAGCCTACTGGGGCCAAGGGTCTGATTCTGAAAGGAAGACACGGCCCCGGTACGAAAGGCAACGAAGGAACAGGAATGGGTTTTTAATCAGTAAAAGTCTAACACTATCTCCCGCCCCGCCCAAGAGCGGGGAATGTCATAAAATGATTTTCCCACCGGAAAAAATAAAAAGAACCCCTTTAAGGGAAAAGACGCGCGGGTGTTCTAAGTTTGTATAAAGAAACCTAGTTTCACTCACGTGAAACTAGGTTTCTTTATACAAACTTATTAATTTACAAATTTACTAATTCAAACTACCATCCTTTTTCAATTCTTTTTCAATAGTCACTATTTGAACTCGTTTCAATCAGAACTAGGATTACACATTTTCTTCATTCCTGCGTAACATATAGTCCACTACAACCGGTTTCCACCCATTTTCCATCTTCTATTTAATTTTGTTACGGGATAGGATGAAAGTTTTCAGAAATCCTTGCTTAGTCTTTACCTTCGTTGTGTTAAATACTCAGTGTAAAAATGTTTTGCATTTGAGTTGGATGTCATTCAATTAATAAGATTGTTACTAAGCAGATATGTTGACTAAGCTTAAGACATTTTATTTTTCTATAATCACCGAAATGCAGTTTAAAAAAAGAGAGTGTATTATACTCTAAGGAAGCAAAACAATCCTCTGAAAAAATATCAAAAAAAATAATTAACCCTTCTTCAAAACATCATCATCATAAATTTGAAAGTACGATAAAATCAGATAGGAATCTTTAAGGTTGCTGCATTCAGTGGCGCGAATACTACGACCTATAAAACTACATTCCTTAGAGCCTCTTAGTGTTATATGAATGCCTAGTACTTCGAATATTGTGCGGCCGGGAGGGATCAACACTGTTCCCCGAGTACATGGCCGGCGGCACGCGTCGGTGGTTACCAAGGCAACAGACATTGCAACTAGCGTGTGCTGTAAATATGCGAGTATTTCACTAATGTCTGATTTTTCAATATTCCGATAACTTTCCCTGAATAATAAATAAATATGTATAGTGATTTTACTGCTTTTTTAAAAATTATCAATCATAAACACATGAGAGCAAAAAATTACATCACGACTCTCTGCGCTAAGACAGTTTTTGTCATAATAAGAAAAGACATTGAAATAAATGTATACAATCATTGACGGACTATTTCATTACTTTGCTGATGATATGAAAAACAGTGTAAAAAATACCCTCGAAAGGTTTTAGATTACAAAATCCAACATAAGGGTAAAATTATTAAAGTTCACTTAAGAAAGAATTAAAGTCAAACTTAAATTTCTTTGTCATAAAGGGTATTCCCCCTTCTCCCCCGCAAACACACAAATGTCTGTTCACTGTTAGAAGGAGCTGGTTAACCTTGGCTCATTATTTTCAGACCTTGCTGACCACCTTCAGCTCTTGAGAGTTGAAATTTCCTCAAATCGAAACTTTGGATGGTTCATTCAACTGACATTATCAATAAATAAATGCGCTTCATCATTAACAATAGCATCGCTGCCTATCATTGGGTGGGATTGCAGTCAAGCACTGGTTTATATTATTATAAAAAAGGCAATAACAATCTTTGAAATAAAATCTACCTACGATGTTGCAGATAAAACACAATCCACACTATTTGTTAAAATTATACGTAGATTGAGTATCATTCTGTATTAAGGTTTGAAGTTAAAAATTAAACTAATAATATTTGTTTACTTTTACAACAATAATAATATGTTACACCCTACTACCTAACTTATAATTGATTATTAAAAATGATACATGCAAAGAAGGCGACGCAATATTTAGTAAATGTATATATAATGAGTAAAAACAGGGGAAAAAAAGACGTTCGGAGAAACAAAACCTTTCTTTACTGCGGTAGGAAATATCATGCACAGTATATCAAGTGCAGTGCTACGTCGTAGCAAACGATCCCTGTTACGAGAGCTACGGTGGTCGCAGCCACATTAGCAAATGCTTGGAATTTCTTGAACCGTCGAAATAAGCTTAGTATATTGGTCTTAACCAAATCTGGATCATCAATATTAGCCACTTCGCATGCTTCGCACTTCTACTGAGTCCAAATTTGCTAGATGGCATATTACAGCACCAGCCCATAAGTGACTCCATACACGATTAGACCTTTCGTGTAACATTAGGAGCTATCTCTGTGTAATGTACCGCTGAACCTTTGCAAAAACGCCGAATTCCTTAACAGCTACTTTGACTTTGTTCATCAAAACACATTAAGAAACTTCAAAATAATATGATATTGTGTATTGTTGTGTAGCGGTAGATGTGATCAATAAGATTGTGACACATGGAGGATTCAAAACGCGATCTCCTCACCTAGCATTTCTTTGCTTTACTACGAGCGGCGCTCTGACTACTGAGCTAATGTGCCGATGGTTTTGATGTCGAAATATGCATTCTGTTGAATTCAACATTGATCGACTGAAACTACACGCATTCACCAGCTACATCTACAATCAAAATGCGATATCGCGACTCAAAAGACATGTATTTTGATAAATGGCCGACCATCAAACAATCACATTCTTTAAATGTTATAATTTTGTCGTATTTTAGCTTTTTATTTCGTTTTATGTTAACTAAAAAACTTATTTATAACATAAATATTTGAAAAAATATGCAAAAACTTTCAAAAGTCAATAACTACTGACGAATAATGATCAAAAGGTTAAGGCACATGAAGGATTCGAACCAACGACCTCTTCCTCTCGTACACTACCTTTCTGTATACCAGACGAAGCGCTCTGATCACTGAGCCAATGCGCCGCTGGTTTTGATGTCGAAATACGCTTTCTGTTGAATCCAGTATCGATTGAATGAAGCAGCAAGCGTTTACCATTAGCATTCCTAAACAAAGATGCGATTTCGCGACAGTCGAAATTAGTTGAATGTATCAGAGATGCTCTGATTGAGAAATGAGACATGTATGTATTACGTAGAAATAGTACATATGAAATGATGAAGCTCGTTGCTTATGAACGATGGATGTATTTTTCTGTGACGTCCATGATGTGGCCATCTCGGTAAGGTAGATGGCGGTAAATCTATAACTTTTAGTGGAATTTACGCTCACATTGCTCCCAGTAAATAGATGGATTTAACCTTTTTTTTTTTGTAAGTAGGTACTCTGAATAAAAGGGATTTCAAATAACCAAGGTTTTTATCACTTATAAAGCTATATATTTTCTTAACAAGTTTTCCAAATCGCTAAAGTTTAAAATAACGTTATCTCATTTACCAACAGTGTTTGAAAATTTGCAAGGGAATCGTTTGTCTTGATATGGTCGTGTGAAGAAAAGGCATGAAACAAATTAAAATATAGGATAGAGAGATAAGGAAATAAAAAGACTGATAAATCTTGCGAGATGTAATATGAAAAAAACTTTTTACAAAAAAAGAATAACCGACTTCACTAAAAAAAAAATACTAAAAGGATCAAAATAACTTTAATTTCGGAAGTCGGTGTTAAATAAGATACAAATAATACCGAGTAACACCGACTTCCGAAATTAAAGTTATTTTGATCCTTTTAGTATTTTTTTTTAGTGAAGTCGGTTATTCTTTTTTTGTAAAAAGTTTTTTATTGATTAACCGGCTCACTCAACACTTGCATTATTTTATTTGCAGTGTGCACACATTTACCATGCATGAAAATTTTAATACAAGTCAGATACATACTAGATAGTACTACTAGTATATAAACAGTGAACGTCCATAATTTGCATTGTGCTTATAAACTGCAAAACAAGCAATTATTGAAAAAGTGGTATTGTGCCAAGCGAGTGCAGTGCCAACGAAATTTGATATATTCAGTACTTCTAATTTGGTTTTTTTTTTCTTTAACAATCGCAGAATTTTTTTTTGGTATTCTGAAAAATCGATTTAAGGTAAGTATATTATGTAAACTGACAAAGATTAAGGGAAATTACATCCTCACGTCCCAGCCGCCACGACTGAAGACGCCCCGGGTGTCGGGAATCGCAAAGCAATCTCCGGTCACAGTAGACGCGGAACTGCGGTTGACGAACAATAGATAGCTCGCCGTCCGGTCATCCTATAAGGACCGAACCCGAGTCGTAAGTTGTCGGCACATAGTGTTTTATGCGCGCCTCAAAGAGATGTCAGCAAAGTGTAGGGGCCGAGCAGTGCCCATAGCTGATTGAGCCATGGGGAAAGTATGAAAGTGATACTCATGGTCCCTTAATGCAAAAGACAACTTAAGGCACTTAGACGTGGTTTTAGTCAGTAAAAGTCTGACAAGCCCACCCTAGAGCGGGAAAAATCATTAGATGATTTCCTGCCATAAAAAAACAAACCGGGCATTAGAATTATACCAACAAAAAATATGTCTGTATTACTGGTATTTTTTCTCAAAAACCAAACGTAATTGAATCAAATCTACTGTTCAACTGCGACCGATATACGTTGAATATATATCACTCTATAGTTTGGTTTCAAAGTAGCAGTTACACAACGTTTACAGTCACATATCGAAATGCCGAGTTTCGTATTTCTCCAATCAATTACGGTTTTGGCGATAGATAGCTGATATAAAAATAATATCCTTCTATTAACGAACGTGTTACAACAAAAGTAACATGTTCATAGAATAGTATGAGTTACTTTATAAAATATCATCGTAATATTAAGCTATGAGTGGTAGGGGTGCTACGACAGAAAACGAGTGCCCGCAGGCTGTAGTTCCCTTGCGGATACGTCCGAGGTGAAGGCCAGTCTGCGGGACGGTGCACCCTGGGAGGCGGCCAATGACTCCTCTTGGGTACTTCTGCCTAAGGGGTCTTGATGTCCGCCTGCGAATATTCTGTCTGAAGGATCACTTCAACGCGTGTCCCTCTGCTATAGCAGAGGGCACAGTGGCGAAGTAAGAGCGGGCTCAGTGCGCACTCACCCTGCCACCGAGCAGGCAGGAGGAAGACTTGCTCCTCCTTCTGCCACCGTTAGTCTCGTAGCCCCAGAGATTGTCCAAGGTCATGTTTCTGACTTTTGATGGGGGTCGAGGGTCTTGGCTTAACCGCCTGGGCCGCGAGGAAGACAACCTCTATAAAAAATTACCCCAAACCTCCAAGCGGCGGCGCACCGTGAGGGAGGTCGTAAGCTTGACTTATGGGTAGCTAAATTAGTCTCTAGTGCGGACCACTGACCTTGAGCAAGTACAGATTGTAAAATACTCGTGGGAACAGCAATGGAATCCAAATTTTACAGAAAACCCATGGAGAGTTATGCGCGGTGGGAGTCCGACGCGGCATCCAGAAGGAGCTCGGAGGGCTCGGAGGTTGAGGAGGTGGCGGGCGACTCCGGTAGAAACGTGAGTGCCTACCGGAAGCGCTTCAGATCGGGGGACAAATCGTCCTCCGATGAAGAGATGGGCTCGGCCCGAAAAATTCCCACCAGTGGGCGGGGTGCGGGTCGAGCAAGTGGAAGAGGGAGGGGCCTCACTGCCCACGAGACCGCTAAGCGAGCCGACCGACTTGCCGTGGAGGGGCTTCACCCCGGTGTGGCCGGCGCTGAGGTGCTACGCATGTGCGGCGGCAGGCAAGCCGGCCGATCACCGGGCTGGAAGCAGGTCCTGCGACCCTCCTGTCAAGGCCAAGGGCAAGGTCCCAAGGCAAGCCCACCCCAACGTCCTATCCGCCGCAGCCTCCTCTCTGGCTACCGCTGCTGTCGCCGCCGCAACTGCCGTGGCAGGGCCCTCACGAGAGGCTCGGGAGGAGACGGTAATGGACTGTCAATAACGGCTCCATTACGTCTCCTCCAGGCGAACATCAACCACTGCGCCCCAGCTCAGGATCTGTTGCTCCAGAGCATGGCGCAGTGGTCGATCAATATCGCCGTGGTCTCCGAGCCGTACTATGTCCTGCCCAAGGGAGACTGGGTACGGGATCTGAACGGCTCGGTGCCCCTAATTTCGTCGGCCGCCGCCGGTACCCCGACTCTCGAGGCCGTCACGAGGGGACGGGGTTGCGTGGCAGCACGGTTCGGGGACATTGCAGTGGTAGCCGTCTACCTGTCCCCGAGCAGATCTCTCGGCGATCTTCACATCTCCCTAATGGAGCTGAAAGCCGTCGTCGCTAGGTTTGGTTCCCTCCCCGTGGTCGTTTGCGGGTACTTCAATGCCAAGAACTTGGCTTGGGGTTCCCGGTTCACGAACCAGCGGGGTCGGATGGTGGAGGACTGAGCTCTGGAGACAGGCCTGGTCGTCCTAAACCGAGGTTCTGTCCCCACGTGTGTGCGGATGCGGGGTGACTCAGTGGTGAACATCTCGTTCGCCAGCCCCGCTCTGTCGCCGCGTGTCGTCGACTGGCGCGTTATGGAGGGGGTGGTGACGTTCTCAGACCACCGGTACATCCGGTTCGACGTCTCCGCCCAAACCTTGACTGCGCCGGTCCGACAGAACCCTTGTGGTCCGCGGTGGGCGCTGAGGCAGATGGACCGGGAGCTCCTCCTGGAAGCCGCGACGGTACAGGCCTGGGTGCAAGCACCGGACAGGCCTGTCGACATAGACGTTGAGGCAGAGTGGTTCCGGGAGGCCATGTCGCAAATCTGCGACGCGGCAATGCCCCGAGTCCCTCCAGGACGTGCTCTGCGCCAGGTACACTGGTGGTCGCCGGAGATTGCGGCACTGCGCAACGCGTGCAATGCCGCGCGACGCCGGTATGCCAGGTACCGCAGGCGCCGCATCCGTCCACCGGATGCGGAGGCCAGAGAGGCGGAGCTGTACGAGGGATACAGAGAGGCAAAGCGCACCCTCCGAGCGGGGCTAAACTCGAGGCCCGCAACGTGTGGCTGGGGACTCTGAATGGGGAGCCATGGGGACGCCCGTACAAGTTGGTGCGGGACAAACTCCGCCCCTGGGCTCCTCCGCTGACGAAGAGTCTCCGGCCCCAGCTCATAGAGGGTGAGCACTCTGTTCCCTACGCGAGGGGAACACTCTCCCCCGCCCATGGCTCCGCCACCAGCGGTACCCGACGCGGAGCACGATGGCGACGACGACGACAACGCTCCAGAGGTGACCGAGGCAGAGATGAGAGTGGTGGTACGAAGGCTGAGTGCCAAGAATACCGCCCCAGGACCCGACGGCTTGCCTGGGAAGGCATGGGTCCTGGCCATGGAGGCTCTCGGGCCTCGACTAAGAGGGCTCTTCAGCAAGTCGCAGCATGGCGGACAGAGCTCCGGCGACTTCTCATGGAGAAATGGCGACAGCGACTGTCGCGACCCAGTGCTGGGCACGCCACAATTATGGCGGTAAGTCCCCTCTTCGAGGCGTGGTTGGAAAGACCTCACGGCGTCCTCACCTTCCGCATGACGCAGGTTCTCACCGGACACGGTAAGTTCGGGAGGTTCCTGCACCGGATTCGCGCGGAAACGACGCCCGGGTGTCGCCACTGAGTGGACCGCCCGGAGGACACGGTAGAGCACACGGTGGAGGTGTGCCCCGCTTGGGCAGAGCAACGCCGTATCCTCGTGGGGGCAATCGGCGGCGGCGATCTCTCGCGCCGGGCCTTGGTTCAGACCATGCTCCGGAGCGAGGAGGAGTGGCAGGCGGTCGCCTCCTTCTGCGAAGCCATAATGCTAGCGAAGGAGGCGGCCGATCGCGTGAGGCAACGGTCCTTACGCTCCAACCGCCGCTGCCGGGATTCCGATCCCGATTTCCGGCCACCGTAGGCGCGGGCTTGCGGACGGCGAGCAATGGGTGGCTCGCCGTCCGATCGTCCGGTAATCGGACCGAGCCCAAGTCGTCGACGGCGCGTACTGTTCCACGCGCGCCTCAAAGAGATGTCAGCGAATCGTAGGGGCCCAGCAGGGTCGAAGCCAACTGGGATCACGGGTAGTGTGAAAGCGAAACCCGGGGCCCTGGGACGAAGGCAACGAAGGAACAGAAGTGGGTTTTTAGTCAGTAAGAGTCTGACACTATCTCCCGCTCCGAGCTATGAGTGGTAGAAACTGGATAAATAGCAACTAAACCTGATTCAATGATTTCACTGCGACATTTACGAAGCGTCGCAGTGCGCATGAGCGAAATGCACTCTCAGAAATCAGTCGAGTAAGTCGTCAGACGTTCGTTGTCTATAGCTCCGAGCGGACAGCTATAGACAACGATCAACGCCTAATACCTTGGTCTGCTACCTAATGGTAGCCTATACTACGGTCTACCTTAGTTTGGTGTTAACTTGGCTAGTCCTTATGCTGGATGAATGAAGCGTATATTAGAATAGATTTGGGCGATTTTTTTTTAATTATAGTTTTTATTAATAGGCTTGCGTTTGACGAATATATCACCTGACGGTTAGCGATGATGTTGTCTACGGTGGAGCACTCTAGCCTACAAGTAACGTATTCAGCCTTGACTTAAATATCCCTGAGTATTTACCCAGGAAATTCACTTTTATTTTATTCTAGCTAGGCTCAGATTGCGTGCTAAGGATTAAATTGGTTATGACTGTTATATAAGTGATAAACAAATCGACAAGATACGCGTTAGTGTTGTAAAGGTTGACTGGTAGTGAATGCCTTTTTGCATTAAGTCCGCCTATGTACCACTACTGTACATGAAGTTGAAATAAATAAATAGTAATAGTAATTAACACTATTTAATGCGGAGGTGCTCACCATAAAAAACTAAAATTATATTTAACAATGGGAAACTTAAAATATCAGACATACAGTATTTTTATTTAAGAAAAATAACGCCTGATAATAAACTATACTAATATACTAAATTATCTCTTACTTCGTGTGGTTACGGTTGGTAGACATAATTCTTTTTGATATCGATTTATCATACAGTCCTTGAAATTATGGCCTAGGTTTCACTTTTGGCGAAAAGAAAGAAAAAATTTACATGCCAGCAATGTATAGGAAAAATTTCATCCCCCTTTAGTTCCAGTAAGTAGTTTACGAAATGATTTAGTATGAATTAACGTACGTACGTACGTTTCGTGACATGGTTTGGAAACATAATTGAACCCGGTAGGTAGCGCTGCAATCAGGTTCTAATTTTTTTTTTTTTTACGAATAGCCAGCTGGGACTGCCGTAATGGTATAGGTAAAAGATTGATGATGAAGCAGGTTACTTAATTTTTTATATTAAATTTGGATGTGGCTCGTGCTTTTCTTTCTAAAAATGTAATAAAACATATATTACCAAAATTCCATTCCCGATCTTAGAACGTACATTATATGCTGTCTTAACAATTATGTTAATGATGAAAATATTACATAACGAAGTATAAATACAGAAATGATAAGAAACTCGTACTTTCATTGAATTCTTTTTAGTATTATTTGCCAAAATTGTTTTGTAGAATTTCAGAACATGGGATACTTGCTGAAAAAAATATTTTTCAAGGTTCCTTTATGTTTTTTGTTTTAGTCAAAACTAGACTAGATTCTATACGACTTTTTGTAAATCTTTTTGACAGTATTTCCGATGACTATCTATTGGGAAATGCTTCAACTCTCACATTTACACAAAATATTTAATTTCCTCCACCCTACTCAATGCTTTATGGAATTGAAAACTACCCCCTGTCAGAATTTTCATTTTATGAAACATTTGAGTGACAATGCATGCTATTGTAAACCTAATAGTTATAGTAAATATATTATTACTAGCGGTCCTGGCAGACGTTGGCCTGCCCGAAGGCCATAAATCATAAAAAAAATTGTAGCTATCTAACTACATTAAACTCTTTTGCGTACTATTTTTTGGCAGATGACTATTATTTGGACCTGTTTATTCTTTTATGGTACTCTAAAGATCAAACGCAGGGGCCAATATTGATGATTTTTACGTCGATTGTCTTAATCTTATGAGTAGCGGAAAGTAACCAAATACGGAATACCATTTTATTTTCGTGATTTAATAATATTCAAGTTTTATTAATTCATTCATTTCTTTGTAATAACAATCTGCCATACATTTGTACTTAATTTAGTAACAGTAAAGATGATCCCGACTATAAGATAAAATAAAAATGTCTAAACAAATCTCTTTCAAGAAGTATGATGCAGTTGATCAAATCTATAGTTAAATTACCAAGTATCTATATATTCATCAGACTACTTGAAAAGTCACTTGACTGAAACTTTTCAGTTGTTTTTTGCTAACATATTTTTTTTTTCTTAAATCACGATTGTTAGTTATTGCTTATCTACGTCAAATAATCGCTAAAGGCAGGTAATGTTAATAGACAGTTTGGAATTTAAACCAGTTTCTTTGCAGATGTTGTTTTCATCCTTATCAAATAACTTTTTGTTTCTTTGATTAATTTGTTGAACAAATATTTAATTAAAGGAAGTCCATATCTAATGTCCGACTTTATGCTAATTTCGAAAACAAATTATTTTACTTTGATTAATTTCCTTTAATTTTGAAGTTTATATTTAGGGTAGCGGGCGACCCACGTCAATCTTCTTTTTTAGTGAACAGATTAGGTAAAAATAACCCTGTCAGGCATTCTTGTGTTGAGAGTTGTCGTTGATATATATATCCAAGCAAATGATTGAGTGATCTTCTAAATACTTACTTAAAATTGTGTATTGTTTTTTTTTAATTTAAAATATTAAAAATTCTAGAATTATTAAAAAAAAATTAACCACCTTATCATTCACTTTTTTTATTCAAAACCTATACATACTTAATTATTATTTAAAAAAAACTAATTTAGGTATAGAACATAAATTAGTTATGTGTTTTTTTAAGTGTTTTTGGAAGAAGATCGCAAACGACGGTTCGATTTTTTTTATAGGTATATTTTTTCTTAATTACAAAATATTTATGAAAATATGCCAATAGTTTCGATCAATAGTTTTATGACAAACAAACTAGTATTAATATTTTTAAAATTATAATATCATAAATGTTTTTAAATTAGGAAAGAATTACTCATTCCTCTAAAAAGTGCAAACTGTTGCGTTTTTTAAGCCGCGTTCACATACAACAGTTTCATGTACCCCCAACTTTTCCAATACCGAGGAATTAGTTAAGACTGTTTGTGTTGTTCAGACCAGTACAAAATTATGCTGTATACGCGTCGGAAAACTTCCGACTTTTACATCTCTTTAGAACGAGGTTGCCTATTGCAAATACCTACAAATACTACAACTATAGGTGTAATCAATCAACATTACATAATATAGTAATCGCTAAACTGACAATTTGTTCTGTCTTTACTGGGAATTATAACTGGAAGTAGTTATTATCTCTTTAGTATTTTGAAAATCTACATTTATCGGGTTTGCTACTTTTTATTCACCTTGAGCAAACTTGACTTCTCTCTTTGAGAAGAAGAGAGAATTCTTTTTTGAGGTGGGAAATCTTCAAATGACTTCCCCAGGGTGAAACGTGAGGGTGAGCAAACTTTTACTGACAAAAACCACACCTGTTTCCGTTAGATGCCCTTTGCACTCTAGGGCCACGAATTTCCTTTTCAGATATTCCCGGTGGCTCTAGCAAGCTTCGGCACTGCTCGGTACTTTGTCCAGCAGTGAGGCAGTTACAGGTTGGTACGATTATCATTTTTAAACTGAAGACTGAGGATTGTCTCCCTGGTTTGATTGATGCAAAGGAGGCACGAATCATCCCTAGCGATTTATCCCTATCTCATTCCGCCATCTAGTGTTAGTGATAAGATTTTTTTATCATACAGCATACATTTTAAACAAGCATGTCATAAGTATATTTCAACCTGAACGGATGGATCTGAGTACCGGTATTTTACATGGAGAGACCCAATAGACTGCTAAAATAAGATGAGTAAATTTGGTAAACTTGATGTTTTGTCAGGAAAAAAATAGACGTTAGAAATAGAACATGTGTATCTAATTCTAATAGTAGAATAATTTTATCAGTTACATGAGTGTCGAATGAATAAATAGTATTTTTGTTACATTATACAGCTGAAGAATTTATTCAAATATTTGAAAAACATTCGAAACGCGTAGATCCGAATGCTTTCTCGCTCGCACACTGACTTGTTTCATTCATTCACAGCCTCTAACTCGCCCTCGTATATAGGTTTTTTTTACGATAGCGAGTTAACTAAAACTACCCAGTTCTAATTAAAAAAAAAGGAGAGTTGTGTTAAACTGAGAGACAAACAAACACAAACGCAGAAGGAGAGGAAAGCCAAAGAAAAGATGGATGCATTGTGTGAACAGTGATATGAAGAAAAGGAAGTCAGTGATAGCATGACGGTTGACAGGATAGAATGGAAGAAAAAAACGTGTTGCGCCGACCCCAAATAAGATGGGACAAGGACAGGAAGATGATGATGATATAAAGTTGCAAATTCTTTTTCTTTACTCGAACAGTTTTCCGTGATACCTCCATCTGCTGTAACAGTCACGACGTGTTCAAATCAACGGGGTAGATAAAATCGTTATTCTTATCAATCCCGATGACATTTTTAATTTTAAAAGTATTTCTCTTATTTTTTTCACTAAAGATGTTAGAATTACGATTTTTTTTTAAATTTAGGAAATACCGACGATAAATTCCACTACTGGGGGAACTGTCCAGAAACATGTAATGGATCCATGGTATTCGTTTGTGCGTCTATGTCAAAGACACTCTGTATATTAGATTACGGTGGTGCATCGCATTCAGACTTCGCCACTGAAAGTCAAGTACACGTTAGATGACAAGTGACATAGATCTAATTACACGACCGTCTCTATCTGCATTTTAATATGGCAAAGATATTATCCGATGGTCCGGAGAATCTACCAGCATATTAGGGGCCTTACCATGAAATGTTAAAATGTCAGGCGAGGGAGCAGAAAAGAGGGATGAAGCTATCCACCTTATCGTATGTATTGACAAATAAATGTCTGACGTATTCGGTAATCTGCTAAAATTTTGACAGTTCCTTGGATCAGAGACCTACCATTAGAACGTCTTTGTGCAGTCATTGCTTTTAATAAGCTCGATATTGTCATTCTACCACAACTCTATTACGAGACCATTGACCGATCCATGATCAATCATTGTGATTAGCAGATTAAGAACTTTTAGTATAAAAAACTTTTTACAAAAAAAAGATAACCGACTTCACTACTTTTTTTGTAAAAAGTTTTTTATTTCACACTTTTTAGTTGGGATACACTTATAAACAGAGTGCCTATTTCTCATGACAATTCCAATTAATCCAAACACTACTAGGTTACATTGTTTTATTATGAAGTTCCTGTGTCTACCTTCCACCTTCCGGCTCGAAAATCAGATCAGTTCGATAGTACCTTATAGCCAAAGTGCATCTCATGACAATTCTAATAAGCCCAAACACGGCTAGGTTATATTGATAAATGACGGAGTTCCAGTACCTTCCTCCTGGCTCCATCATCATCAGATCAATTTGATGATACCATTTTCAACTAAACTATTCAGAACCATTAATTTATTTGTATTATCATAGACGCTTAACTATCTTCATTGTGATATCTATGCGAGTATGAAGTTCTGTTGACCATTTCTGGTCTTCTTCATCTGTTCCACTTCATCAAATGTTACTTTTTGACTGTAAATGCTTAAGTTCTCGATGAAAATACCAAAATCACTATGCAGTTGCCTATAATATTTGAGGAGTTCCCCCGATTTCGCCAAGATTCCATCATCAGATCCTGACTTGGTGACTATGGAACTATTTGGAAAGTATATCCTTTCTAACAAAAAAATAATTTTTCAAATCGGTTGGCAAACGACGAAGTTATGCGCGAACAAACATAAAAAAAAATACAAACATCCGAATTGAGAACCTCCTCCTTTTTTAGAAGTCGGTTAAAAAAAAAGAGTGAGTGATAGTGTGACGGCTGACCGGATGGAAAGAAAAAACTTGTTGCTTCGACCCCAAGTAAAATGGGACAAAGGCTGGAAGATTATGATGATTTACAGATAGTGTGTCTCACTGAGCCATATCTCCCTTGTTTTCATGAAATTAGTAGTTCTGCTAACGGCTTTGCCTGTGTGAAAGAAGAAAGTCATTAACATACTCCTCCTTAGCTGCACGCGGTCACCAGTAACATCCCAAAACAAAAATGTGATTTCGGGACAGTCGAAATTAGTTGACTGTATTTTGTCACCTGCGTAATATTAACGTGGATGTTTTGACTTTCTTTATATTCTAAGGATTATTTAAAATCAGTTGTCGCATTTACTTTTTTATAAACAAATACCTAATAAAAGTTTATTGCTTTACGTTTATGAACGAAGTATTTATTTTAGATACGCATTGAAACAGCTATGATTAAAGTTAACCAAACTCTCACTTACGATTCAATCTTCGTACACTTTGTATCTTTAATATTTTCTTTAAAAAAATCATTTAGAAGTAAAAGTAATAAATGAGTAGAATGCAACAAAAAGTATTCATAATGCAAACAATAAATAGTTCAATCATTATTGTATTATTATATACTGCGATTGACTACATAATATATAAATATATTTTTAATAAGCTTAGCTGTTTATTCTCTAAGAGTGCGTCTAGATCTGATGAAGGCGACACTAGCGACCCGCTCGTGACCTGCATTTAAAGTTTGCACACCAGTTTCGCACCGTGCTCGAACGGCAAGTGCTGCGCATGCAAGCGAGCAGCAGTTGTGCTAAAGAGTTGCACCGAACAATTGAAGTTACTGGACCCAGTGCAGTACACGAGCAGTTTGCGAGCGGGTCACTAGTGGCACATTCGCCAGATGTTGACAGACTCTAACATTCCAGTAGCGTGCATGGACGCTAGTAAATAATGAACTACTTAAATAACCATTTTACATGCTTACATAAACCTTTCACGACAAGACTTGAAAGGGGCAAAAATTGGTTAAATTACTAAAAAATACTTAGAAATATAGTTTCTCATTAAAAAGTACTCTATGATCTTTTTTAAAATACCATACTCCGAGGTCCTCCCATGGCTCTAGAAGGCATCGGCACTGTTGTACCCCTAAGGTTTTACTGACATCTCTTTGAGGCGCGCGTGGAATACTACACGGGCTAGCTACCTATTGGGCTGCAGCCGTTGAGTGGAGCATAACATAAAATACAGATTTGATTGTGACGCAATTATATGTACCTAACATAAATTAAAGACGATGGATCATCATCATCACTTCAGCCGAAAGACGTCCACTGCTGGACATAGGCCTCCCCCAAGTGTCGCCACAATGAACGGTCCTGTGCGTCTCGCATCCATCGTACTCCCGCAACCGTTACCAGGTCATCGGTCCACCTTGCAGGGGGCCTTCCAACGCTACGTCTTCCGGTACGTGGTCGCCATTCCAGAACCTTTCGGCCCCAACGGCCATCCGTTCTGCGAGCAATGTGCCCTGCCCATTGCCACTTAAGTTTGGCGATTCTTCGTGCTATGTCGGTGACCTTGGGTCTCCTGCGGATATCCTCATTCCTGATTCGATCACGCAAGGAAACTCCGAGCATAGCCCTTTCCATTGCCCTTTGGGTGACTTTGAGTTTTCTGATGAGGCCCATTGTAAGCGACCACGTTTCAGAGCCATATGTCATTACTGGCAACACGCACTGGTCATAGACTTTCGTCTTGAGACACTGTGGTATATTGGACGAGAAGATACCGCGCAGCTTCCCGAACGCTGCCCAGCCCAGTCGGATTCGACTATTGATCTCTTTCTCGAAGTTAGACTTTCCCAACTGGACCGTCTATCCCAGGTAAACGTACTCGTCCACAACTTCGAGTGTAGAGTCCCCGATCTTGATAGGAGTGGGTGCTACATGGCTGTTTACCATGACTTTGGTTTTGTCCATGTTCATTCTAAGTCCCACTCTTTCGGAAGCTCTACTGAGGTCATCAAGCATTGTACTCAGCTCCTCCGTAGTCTCAGCCATGACTACTATGTCGTCGGCAAACCGAAGGTGAGTGATGTACTCGCCATTGACATTAATGCCTAGCCCTCTCCACTCCAGAACCTTGAAGACATCCTCCATTGCTGCCGTGAACAGTTTCGGAGAAATTACGTCTCCCTGCCTCACGCCCCGCTGCAAGAGGATAGGTTTCGAAGTCTGGTCTTGTAGTCGGACTGACATAGTGGCGTTTTTGTACAAACACTTCAGCACTTCGATGTACCGATAGTCAATTTGGCACCGTTGGAGAGACTGCAGTACAGCCCAAGTCTCAATCGAATCAAAGGCTTTCTCGTAGTTCACAAACGCTAAGCAGAGAGGCTGATTATACTCCTCAGTCTTCTGTATAACCTGCCGCAGCGTATGTATGTGGTCCACGGTGCTGAAGCCTTTTCGAAATCCGGCTTGTTCGGGAGGCTGGAAGTCGTCGAACCTGCGTGCAAGACGATTCGTGATGACTCTGGAAAACAACTTGTAGACATGACTCAGAAGCGAGATGGGCCTGTAATTCTTAAGCAGGGCATTATCGCCCTTCTTAAAGAAGAGTACCACCACGCCTCTGCTCCACGCCTGTGGCGTTTTTCCTTCGAGTATGACGGAATCAAATAGCTTCTGAAGGGCCTTAAGGACCGGTTTTCCACTCGCCTTCAGGAGTTCAGCCGTAATTCCGTCCTCACCCGACGCCTTGTTGTTTTTTAGCTGCTTCAGAGCCATTCCAATCTCGTACAGGCTGACGTCCGGGATATCTTCGGTATAGTGTCGAGTCAATCTAGCTCTTGGGTCGTTTGCTAGATTCACAGTGGGTTTGGTAATTGACGTGTACAATTGTCCATAAAAAGTCTCGATCTCTCCCAGAAGCTCCGATTTGGCGGAAATGACTGTGCCATCGTCGGTCTTCAGTTTCGTGAGCTGGCTTTGCCCAATAGACAGATCTCGTGCAAATACTTTGGAGCCCTTATTCCGCTCAATTGCATCCTTAATCCTTGCGGTATTAAAGCGGCGAAGGTCGCGTTTCAGGGACTTCGATATTTGTCTATTGAGCTGCCGGTATATGCACGCATCGTCTGAAGACTGCAGAATCATCTCACGCCTCTTCTTCATTAGCTCGAGGGTCGGAACAGAGAGCTTTTTATTCTTATTTGTACGGTGAGTCTTGAAAAACTTAGACCCGACCGTATGGACAGTTTCCACGAACCCATCGTTATATTCGTCCACGGAGCTTCCTAGGCACTCGAAACGATTGTGGAGTTCGAGCTGAAAGCTCTCGGGGTTTTGGACTTGGATATGTGCTGGACGGAGCGTAGACTTCATCAGTCGTGACCTTTAAAGCTTAATATTAATATTCAATGTGCCTCTTACTATGCGGTGATCACTTCCAGTTTTCACCGCGTTGATCACAGAGACATCATTGAATATTTGCTTCTTCGTCGACAGGATGAAGTCAATCTCATTTCTAGTTGCACCGTCAGGACTTTGCCAGGTCCACCTCCTATGCTCACGCTTTTTGAAGAAGGAATTCATCATGTAGAGGCCCTCCTTCTCCATAAAGCTAGCCAATAGGTGTCCCCGGTGATTCCGATGTCCAAATCCAAATTGCCCCACTCGCAGCTCGTCACCGTCTCGTTTGCCCAGTTTCGCGTTAAAGTCCCCCATGACCACGGTGAAGTGAGTCTTATAACCATGCATGGCTCTGGAAACATCCTCATACATGGTCTCTACTTCGTCGTCGGGGTGTGTCGAGGTCGGGGCATAAACCTGTATGACCTTCAGCGAATATCTTGATGATACTCTGAGTATAAGGTACGCCACCCTGGTCGACACACTCTCAATCTTCACCACATTGTTCACAAGAGACTTGTGGACGAAAAACCCAACACCACCCTGAAGAACTAAAGACGATGGATAACTCGATTATTGCCATAATTTTTAAGAGTGGTTTAGACCGTATCCACCATCTGTAAATTGCTACGTAGAGGAAAATATCGACCTCCTAAACTGCTATAAAGTCCTGGTACGAAAACTCAAATATCGATTCATAAACGGTCTCGCAACATTGCCTGAAATTCATCGGAAATTACTAGGAGAGCAAAAGTACTCAGGAGATAGAATTTAAAATGAGAAATGAGATATCTATGTATCTTATAGAAATAATACCTATGAACGTATGAAGCTCTTTGGTTATGAACGATGGATGCAGTTTTTTTTTTACGTCCTTGATGTTGCTATCTCGATATCACAGATGGCGGTAAATCTATAAGTTTTAGCAAAATCAACGCTCACATTGCAGCGCTTATTGAATAGACAGGCATTATTGTTTGTTTATTTGTAATGACGGATAGGAGTAGTAATGATGGGGATTTCAAATAACCGAGGTTTTTTATCAAATATAGAAGCTATAAAATCTTGGTACCCAGTATTACAAATAGCCAGGTATACAATATCTCATTTACAAGCAGTGGTTGAAAAGTTAAAAGGGAATCGTTTGTCTTAGTATGGTCATGTAAAGAGGGATGAAACACGTCTTAGTAAAAAAGTTATGAGTACATTATGTAGATGGATAAACAGAAAAACCATTGACAAGACGGATAGATTGTGTGAAAAGTAATATGAAAAAAAAGAGAGTCAGTGATACTATGATGATTTACAGATCACTGTCCCACTGAGCTATATCTCGCTTGTTTTTATAAAATTAGTAGCTTCTGCTAGTGGCTTTGCCTGCGTGAAAGAAGAAAATTATTATCATACTCCTGAGATAAACGGCATCCTATGTCATATTTCAGGATACGTACAACTGAATTTAAAGTACCCATAAAATACCTTAAACTTCATCTCAATACAGTTAAGTTAATAAAAAGTTCATCCTGGTGTGGTATTTGTGGCATTCCACCATTGACGATTAACGGATTAAAATTATCAGTCAAGACGTGGCAAAGGAAGATTTTGAATTTTTCGGTGTATAAGTTTTATCACTTACTCCTTTATTTACAATGTCCTGCCTTATAACATTTCCTAAGCCAGAGCAATGAGTGGCAATCCACGTCGACCGAATACTACGGGGAGAGATTACTTATTGACTAACAAATAGAAGGTGTAGACACCATTGACTGCATGCATTATATTGGCTGCGTGAACTGGCAGCACCGCCATGGCGTCCCAGTGAGCCTATTCTATATTATACCTATATATATTATACCTATTTTACACACCTGTTTTTTTGAGACTACCTACTGCCAGCAGCTTCGCTCGCATGTTAGTAGGAAATTACCCCAATGAACATACTCCCGGGATAAAAGGAAACAAAACATACATCCATACATGCACAAGTTTCCCGTTTATAATATTAATAGGATTTGCAGTGATCGCTTTGCAATTCTTTTACCCGCATCATATTTAAACTCACAGAACTTTTGATTTACAGTTTTTGTTATCTTTAGCGAAGAAAACTTTCTTAGATACACAATGAAATTGCTATGAAGTTAGGTCTATGCTATGAAGTCATTACGCTCTCATTCTTGATTCAACAATAGACATTAGAATACATAGGTGGTTTTTTTTTATTAAAAACTAGTTTTTCTCTTTAGGGATGTATTATCTAAGTATAAACTTAAATAAAATGAATAATGATTTTGTTAAATTTTTTGGATACCCAGCTGAAGTTTATTTTGGTGTGGGAGGAAAATGACCGAAAAAAGCTTATAGATAAAACTTAAACGTAGAATTGAATCATAAAACCTACGTGAGGTCAGAAGAGAATTGGTGTAATCTGTCTAAAATCTTGAGCAGAGCATTGTCGTCCTTCTTAAAAACTACAGTATCATGACACCACTGCTTTTTCCCTGTGCGATTGTAATTAAGGTGTCTTCAAGGCAAGAGTAAATAGGCTCTTAATAAACTTGTTTGATCCATCATCAATAGTAAGCATCAGTGCTTACAATCAGGTGGAATCGCAGTCAAGCACTGATTTATATTATTAAAAAAAAAATTGTCTGGAGTATGACAGGATAAAAGAAACAGCTTTTGAAAGACTTTTGAAACGATTGCAGCCATCGCCTCATGTCAAGGTAAGTTAGCTAAAAGTGTCAATCCAAAAATAAAATGAGAAAGAATTGTCTTGTAAGTTTATTTTCGTCATAAATCTCCATAATTTATTGAAACATCTCAGAGAATCACGTTGTCGACCTACACAGACAAGCCACAGCTTTACACTCAAAATTTCATTCAAGGTCGTAGGGCGCTGTTGTCGCAGAATGCACTTGAGGAAGAAAACAGAATTCAAATTTGGAAGCAATTTGTACCAAGCACATAGTTGGATATTTAGAGCACCCATATATCTAACACGTGGTTGTAAGTCACGTATGTGGCGAAAACCCATTTTTATGAATTATATTTTTTTGTGATTTTCGTTGACGATTTGACGTGACCTTTGAAAATACATTCTTTAGAACCTCTTAGTGTTACATGAATGCCTAGTACTTTAAATATTGTGTGGTCGGGAGAGATCAATACTGTTCCCCAAGCACATGGCCCGCGGCACGCCTCAGCGGTTTCCAAGGCAAAGTTGCAACTAGCGTGAAAGTTTTCTGTAAAAATGCGAGTACTCCACTAATGGCTGATTTTTCAATAGTCTGATAACTTTGCATGAATAATAAGTATACCGGTTTCACTGCTTTTCTATAGAAGTGTATCAAATAGAAATATTATTTCTTTCGTTTAAATTTAAATTAAATAAAAAACTAACTGTACAACACCAGATTTAAAAATCACATTCACTATCAAGTCACATATTTGATCTCCTGTTACTGTTCGTTGATCTCCTTTTACTATTTCTCCTGTTACTTTGCTGTGGGTAAACATTTAAATCTGCTATCCATGAGCAATAGGGTAAAATATATTTAGATATATTCCAGAGTTACTTACACTATATACTTGTAGTTTTAGATCTATTCCAAGTCAAAATAAGTCAAAAATCCTAGATTTTTAAATTTTGAGCACAAGTAGTTAGTTAGTAGGTTTCGTCTATAAAGCAAGGAAAATTTTAAGTCATCCTTCTATTTTAGGTCTGGAGGCATGGCAGTGCCTCCACCAAGTCGAACTAAAAGACAAAGCTGTGCCCTCCTTTTTTCATCCTCCTTTACAATCGCTCCTTTGTTTATCCTCTAAAGTAAGACGACCGAGCTTGAACTTGCTATACCAGCGTTAGATGGTTACTTTTGAAGATCCTTCATCCATAAAAGCAATTTGAAGTCATTTGATTGGCTTCAAATTGCTTTTATGGACTCATTAGGTTTTAAACCACATTTAAAATCGTAGAAAATAATCGCACAAAAAATTACCTCGATGCAGATTCATTTTTAAATCAGACACGATAATTTGATTTGGCTCTCGAAAAAATGTGGACGAAAATTAAAAATTCGAAAATAGTGTTTTTACTTTTACATAACCAAAGTTTTCAAAAATTCAATTGCAAGTGGCCAGAGCTTTATACATAAACTTGTTTTCGCAAAACTTTCTAAGTGGCCTGGTATAGATATATTTTTAATAAGCTAAGATGTTTAGTTTCTAAGGGTGTGTTCAGAGCTGTTGAATGTTCTGCTAGCGACCCGCTCGTGAGTTGTATTTCAAGTTAGCACATCAGCTTCGCACCATGCGCGAACGACTTAAAGGCTACGCTTGAGCGCTCTGCGCGCTACATATGCTTCCTGCCCTCCGCAGATATACAGTAAGAAAAAAAAATGGAACTGCATGCACACAAAATTCGCGCGAGCTGTAGTTGTGCTAAATAGTTCCACCTAACAATTGAAATAAATGCATGTGTGAAGCACACAAACAACTCGCGAGCGGGTCGCTAGGGGCAAATTCGCAAGATGTGGACTACCCATCTGTGTATGTTTATTATTACTAACCTACGCTAGTAATAATGAACTGCTTAAATAATCATTTCACATGCTTACATAATTCTTTCACGACAAGACTTACTAGGGGTAAAAAATGGTAAAATTTTCAGAGGTCCTCCCGTGGCCTTAGAAAGCATCGACACTGTTGTGCCCCTACGGTTTTACTGACATCTCTTTGAGGCGCGCGTGGAATATTACGCGCCATCAACGACCGGATGGCATAACATAAAATACAGATAGGATTATGAAACAACTTACGTAATATAAATTAAAAACGGTAGATAACACGAGCATTGCCATAATACATTACTAAAGTCATGTAGTAGTGTAGTCAACCACACGTACAAAATATAATGTGGTAGTATGAGAAAGCACCCTCTTTCACCACCCAAACATCCCACATCAATGAGTGGGTTAGATCGTATCCACCCTCTCTATGCCCTGCTGCGTAAGGAAAATATCGACCTCCTAAACTCCATAAAGTCCTGGTATTAAAACTCAAATTTCGATAAATATGCGGTCTCGCAACATTCCGTGGAATTCATCGAAAGTTACTAGGACAGCATAAGTACTCAGGAGATCGAATATAAAATTGAGAAATGACACATCTATGTATCGCTAGAAAGAAGTACGTATGAACTTATGAAACTCGTTGGTTATGAACGATGGATGTAATTTTCTGTGACGTCCATGATGTGACCATCTTTAACACAGATGGCGGTAAATCGATAACTTTTAGCAAAATCTACGCTCATATTGCTCCTAATAACTAGATGAAACTTTATTAATCTTTGCTTTTTGTATATACTCTGAAAAGGGTTTTCAAATAACCGAGGTTTATATCACATATAGGGCTATACATTTTCCTTACAAGTTTTACAAATGGCTAGGCTCAAAATAACGTTATCTCATTTCCCAACAGTGTTTGAAAGGTTGAAAGGAAATCGTTTGTCTAGTATGGTCATGTGATAAAGAGGGATGAAACTGATGTTACTAAAAGAGTTATGAGTAGATTATGTAGATAGATAGAGAGGTAAGGCAGTAGAAAGACGGATAGATTGTGTGAGACGTAATATGAAAGAAAAGAGAGTCCGTGATAGCGTGACGGCAGACATGATGGAAAGGAAAAAACGTGTTGCTCCGACCCCAAGTAAAATGAGACAAAGGCTAGAAGATTATGATAATTCACAGATAGTGCGTCCTACAGAGCCATATTCCCTTGTTTTTTTATTAAACGGTATCCTGTCATATTTCAAGATATGTTCAAATGAATTTAAAGTGCCCATAAAATATACGTGTTTCTTCCAGCGGAGCCCCTTGAGCTAGGCTGAAAATACTAATGGCATTGCTTTATTTGTTCAATGTGTCTCACGAATTTACTGTCAAAATTCAATGTACCTCAACTATTTTGATATAAATTAGGATTAGTCACCTCGTCCGTCCAGTAGGGCCCTCGGATTTATTACGGTAGATATATATAAAATAATACTGATCGTGACTTGTACCAATGTACCTCTCGATTTATGTATTACTCCAAGGGATCATTTAGAGGACGAAATTCGGAAGGGAATATTTGTCTATACGTTTAGAGTCCTTTACTGTTATCAAAATTTTCGCGAGTTTTCACGTTATATTTTAAATACAAAATAATCGATAGCGTACCTTATCATAATAGCTTCATTATTAATAGATACATTTGGTAATAGTGAAGAACTCAAAGTCACATTGGTAATACATAACAACAGTGAGCTTTTTTGCATTTATCAATTCAAATTACAAAGGGCCCCGCTGGATAGACATTTTTTTCCTGCTGAATTTCTCCCGGGATAAAATATACATTATGTGACTTTGGGATAAAGCTGTGTTTTTAGGCCACGGGTGGCATGTTGAATTTCGAACGAAATGAAGGCTGCTAAGTTTTAATCCCGAACATTAGTGAAGTATTTATATAATTAACTCTCGAGCATTGCGAGCGAGTTAATATAAAAACTCATGTTTGGATACTCTTTTTTTTACACCATCTGTGAGATAATTAAAAGACAATTTACTAAAGCAAATAATATATTAGAGAAATTTAAGTATTATTTATAAGTTAACTTTAACTATCACTCGACATTTTGATATTTGAAACAAACAAAATTCGGTAACAGTAGCGCCAGACGCCCTTCGGATGCAGTTGCGGCCAGACATGGAACTACTATCGCACGCATAAACAACCGGATCCCTTTCGAAGGTCAGGGACACGACATTCAAATAATGTAAAACAGGTGGCCTTGTGGAACTTAAATATAATAATAATCGTTTTTTAAATAATATTGCTATATGTGTAGGTGTAGCCACACATCTTACCGGACCGGTCGTACTGGCGACAATCAACATTTAAAGACTTAGAGAAAATTAACTTTAAACCAAGAATTTCTTATAATTAATCATCGGACAACTCGCTAATTATACGCAATTCTCTACATTTTATTATACATTTGTGAAATAAGTACAATCAATATTTCGTTAAAAAATATTTGTCCCAAAAAATGGGCACATGTAGGACTCGAACCTACGACCTTCGCGTTACAAGCGCGACGCTCTATTCCACCCAACTGAGCTAATGTGCCACTGCAAGTGGTTTCCAAATTCGCGTTCAGTATCGTCCCCGACCCTGCGATTTGAGAGCATTCAGAAACTGTAGCGCCAGACGCCCTTTGGGTGCAGCTGCGGCCAGACACGGAACTACTAACGCACGCATAAACAACCCAATCCCTTTCAAAGATCAGGGACACGTCATTCAACTCATGATAAATAGATGGCCTTGATTTCAGCAAACAGTTAATATTAACTTAACTTATTCAAAAAAAAAAAACTTTTTACACAATATTGTCACTACACGGCATATATAAGCCACAAGTAATTAATCTTAAAAAAAATGGTGCTACTGCTCAACTATGTGAATAACTAATTTATCAATATTTAAAGACTTAGGAAAATGACTATAAACCTAGAATTATGTATAACTAGCGACTTGCCCTGTGTTTTTAAAACCTGTATTTCCTCTGTCATCACTTAACAATACTAATCATTACTAGTGCATGTATATAGAAATTGCAGTATAACAACTTACAAACTGAACCTTACAATAATTCTAAAACTTCCAATAGTTTATCTCTGTCTGTGTAGTTGAGTTTTTATGAATACTCCGATATCAATGTACAAAATTGAAATAAAAAAAAAAAACAATTAAATTGATTATTTTAAATTAATGTACAAAATTTTCAGAACTATCCACAAAAATACAGTTTATTGGGTGTTAAAGTTTTTATGATAACATTCTCGTAGACAAAGTAGCTGGCAAGGAGTACTAAACAAAAACTTCGCAGTTGCAAGGAAGATAGAATTGCAATAAGAACCTGTAGCACCACGTACGAGTTACGACACCCTAACTGGCTGGATAACTATAGTGTTTTTGCTATTCAAATTCAGTACTCTTTCTTCTGTCATAAAAATCTTGATTTAATACAACATAAAAAAAAAACTTCAATTGATTTGCCTTTAAAATATTTGTTATAATTTTCTACGATCACCTGCTGTCTGTAGCAACGACAAATTGATGACCGCCAATGTGATTTTTTTAAGACGATGGATTCTAAAGCCCTGAAACCTTGCGAGTCAGAGTCCGCGCACCCCCCTTTTTGGCTCAAAGAATTGGGATTGTGGTTTGCGCAGATGGAAGGTCAGTTCGCGGTCGCCAGTATAACCGATGACGCAACAAAGCGCAAAGTCAATCAGCGTAAAGTCAATCCTGATGCACGAAGAGCAGAGTGATCGGAAGCCATCCCAGTTTTTCCGGCAACTGCAGCATTTTACGGGCTCAGCTGTGCCCGAGGAGTTTTTGAAAACGCTGTGGTCTAGCCGCCTACCTACCAACGTGCAGACTATCGTGGCATCGCAGACGGATATTCCTTTGGACAAAATGCTGGAACTAGCGGATAAGGTCTACGAAATTGCGCCGACCAGCGTCCAGCAGGTAGCCAGTGTGGTGGCTCCGGGTATGTCTACCCTCATCGAAGGAATGGTAACCCGAATCAGTGAGATGACCAAGCAGGTAGCTTTGCTGAGTCTGTAGGTGAGTGCAACTCTTGTCCGTCATGAACGCCCCCATCAGTGATCGCAGCGGAGAAATACAGATCGCAGTCACGTCAGCCGCCAGAGAACCACCCTCACTGTTGGTATCACTATACGTATGGCCCGCAAGCAAGGAAATGCCACCAACCTTGCCAGTGGTCGTCAGAAAACTCCATGAGTAGTTGGAAACAGCGGCCTACTACTGCGGAACCCAACCAGGTCATATTTTTGTAACGGACCGCCATTTGAAAATAATATTTTTAATAGATACTGGATAATTTTCTACGATCACCTGCTATCTGTAGCAACCACAAACCTTCAATATGCTTGTACTTTGTATTTATGGCACGAACACTTAAAACTTCATTTTTTAGAGCCTATTAGTGTTACTTGAATGCCTAGTACTTCAAATATTTTGCGGTCTGAAGGGAGCAATACTGTTTCTTAAGCACATGGCTCGTGGCATGCCTCAGCGGTTTTCAAGGCAACGTTGGAACTAGCGTGACATTTGCTGTTTTTCACTAAGAGCGGATTTTTCAATGGTCAAATAACTTTATTTGAATAAGAAGTATTGCAGTTTCACAGCTTTTTTATAGAAAATGTGCAAAACAGAAATATATTTTTTCGTTTAAAAAGGTATGAGAAATATGTCCACCCTGATTAAAAACTGCTTTAATAACCCTACACCTTAGCTTCCTTCGCTGTAGCCACATTTATTGTGCGTATAGCTAAAGAGTAAATTCCCTGCTGGAGTCTGTGTTTCCTGGTAGATACGATCTAGGGGTCTTTAAGTCAAGAGTGAATAGGTTACTTTTAGGCAAGCATGATTTATCGTCGGCCACATCATCGCTTACCATCAGGTGAGATAGTAGTTACATCCACAATAAAAAACCTTAAAATTAAGCATTTGACAATATATGGCCTTTAATTAGTGTCATCATCATCATCATCATTTCAGCCAAAAGACGTCCACTGTTGGACATAAGCCTCCCCCAAGCGTCGCCACAGCGACCAACCCTGTGCGTCTCGCATCCACCGCACTCCCGCGACTCTCACCAGGTCGTCGGTCTACCTTGTGAGAGGCCTTCCAACGCAGCGTTTTCTGGTGCCCTGTCGCCACTCTATAACCTTTCGGCCCCATCGACCATCCGTTCTAAGAGCAATGTGCCCTGCCCATTGCCTCTTGAGTTTGAGTTTGGGGAAGAGGTTAGATGGTGTTATTCTATTCGTCCGGACACCATACGGAACATTAATTTAATTAGTGTATTACCATCCAATCTCCACATAACATCACATGAACCACTGTCTTCTACAAGATGACGTCCTTTTGTTCTGTTTGTTCTTGTCAAAGCTGAATAGCAAGATGTCCTAGTAGCCACCTGGTAGCTACGTTCGGGTCTCAGTCGAAGAAACAGCTGTCAATGTCTTCACTCACCATTAATTCTACGTCTACAATTCTCCTTTGCAACTAAGATCCTGCAAACTAACTTTAACTGATACTTTAGATGTGTCCAATTTCACAATACAACAACCTACTAGTTGTAAGATGTACTCGTACTTTGCAGGATTCTACGTCGAATGAAATTATTGTCTATTTTTTGCTTTTATGCTTTGGACAGAAAGAACGTACCTACTATTTCCGAGAAAACTTCATTAAAACGAGCACAGCAAAAACTAGATGGGAATAAAATTAAATAACAGAAAAAAAAACAGTAGTTACAGAATAGAAAAGAAAAACTAAAAACATCCAAAACCTAACGAATATTCAAAAAAAAATGTAAAAAATAATACATATAGGTGCAACACACTTAAATATTGGATTTATGGCTTACCGAAATTCTGATTAAAATGCAGTCCACATTGACAACAAAGTGGTCAACATCTAAGCTGTTTTTTAACTTTATTGATGGAATAATAGTAAATCCCATACCAAAACTGACAACTTTGTTCCATGAATAAAATATAACTGACTTAGGAAAACAAGCCTATCATAGCAATAACCAACTAGGTTTATCTCACAGCATTCTAAGTCCGTTTTTACGGGACTATCAAAAATGATTTTAAACTTAACTCTTTTTTTATAGAGTTATAGACTGACATCGCTGTTCAGGATGCGAGAGTATATACTCAACTCGGCGCAACGAAACCATAGCGCGCTTTTAAATCGATGAGGGCCATATATCGAGCACGATGATACTAATTTTCTTACTCTGACTGAATTTAAGTGTATAAAACAACGAAAAGAAAATTTGGTAGACAAATTTTACTCATGATTGAGAAAGTTTAGAATTAGTACCTAAATAATATAATTTTGTTTCTGAAAATATAGTAAATCATGCAAAACAATTTGCTCAAAAAATAACAGCTGCCAAAATAAACAACCCCACGTAGAACACTTCGTAATGCGCCGGCGTGAAGTACAACATAAAGTTAGTTAAGAAAAGTAACGATAGTTTCAGATACAATACTAGGACAACATGAATCATTACCGTAAAGAGAAAGAGTTTTATTAATACCAATAAGAGTACAAGTATTGCTACAATTGTGAACGAGAGTTAGTTGTATGCAAATAGTTTTAAGGTCCACATTGACTCGCGCTTTAATGGTATTTTAAGAATTATCTTTCCGTAAAATGAAAATGCGAATACCTCGATTTCATTTGTGCTGTTTTAACTTGTTTTGCAAAATTTGTTATATCTAAAAAAATACTTACCGAAACATACAAAGTTTATTCTAATGGCAATAATTTAAAACGACGCGTCCTTCATTCATTAGTTTCCATACGTGAGGTAAATAGAAACGTAAACATCTCCAAGTGGAACGTTTTGTAATGCGCCGGCGCGAAGTTTAAATTAAAGTTAGTCATAAACAAAAACCCAGTAGGTAGTAGCTTGGTTTCGTAACTAGGAGATTATGAAAAGTTGAAGCACACAAAGAATTTTTGAAATAGCTATAATTGTTTTAGGTACTATGTATTAGCTCGCAGTTTACGATTACATCACCTGAAGGAAAGCGATGATGGTAACCGACGATGGAACACACTTGCCTAGATGTAAATTAACTTAGATTGAAATGAATGGTTATATTTTGTGTTGTTTTCTTATCATTAAAATAAAAACAAATGTAGTTTACATGTTTCACTGTAAAGAAGTGTCTAGAACCAATAACTCGCAGTCATGTGGCATCCAACCCACACTGAGCCAGCGTGGTGGATTATGGCCCATTCCCGGTGATAATATGTCATGTCATATCATCCTCTCTGTTCTAACAAAGAGGATCAAAACATTGTCCCAGCAGTTCAAGTATAATTAAAAGTTCCACAAAATTTTAGGTTGACAAGTTGTTACGATGTGCATCACTACACAGCCGTAGAACTCGAAACTTATAACTGAATTTAATTTCAAAAAACTCCACTTTGAAATGATTAATTATTTCTTTTTTTAAGTAACTCATAGTAATAAAATGACATTAATCTAATTAAGATAGCTTTTAATATTAAATAAGCATAAACATAATCAGCCTTTTAATATTTCCACCGATGGTTTTCTGGCATCTTCTCTAGGAGAGGGAGTAGGCGGTAATCCATCACGCGGGCCCAGGTTAAATCAAATTAAATTAACACATATTAAGTATTTATATACATATATATTATTTATTATCTTTAAGTCAAGAGTGAATAGGTTCCTTCTAGGTAAGCGCGTTCCATCGTCGACCGCATCGTCGCTTTCCATCAGGTGAGATAGCGGTCAAGCGCGAACCTATCAAGAATAAAAAAAAAAACAGACATCAATATATACAGTAGTCCAGTGTAAAAAAAAACCGAGCAAGTGTGAGTCGGACTCTCGAACTTAGGATTCCATACAAACTTACCTACGATAAAAGTTCAATTCATGAATCGACTCTCAAAGATTTTTTTGAATCCCAAAAAAGATTTTTTTTGTGACGTAACTACAAAATTACAGTTTTCAGATTTTTTCCTATACTTGTACTATGAGACTTTGCTTCATGCCAAGTTTCAAGATTGTAGGTCAACGGGAAGTAGCCTATTAAATTTGAGAGTGTCGAAATGAACGTTTTTTGCGACATACATGACCATAATATATCTTTTTTTTTGTTAATTTAGAACTTTGATTTTTTACAGCTTTAAGGGACCGCAGATTTGACTATATGAAAAGCTTGCAAAGTTACATAAATATTGATGTGCAGGACTGCAGTGAATTAGGTACTTCAATTTTAAATCTATTTGTCGTCAATAATGTTTTTATTGATAAATAAATTGGTTGGAGTAATTTTGCTGGCAAATACCTTCCTATAAAGTAAAATATTTTGCTTTCTCTAAATCTGAACGCAGACTTTAATCTTTTTTAATGTTTGTCATTCCTGATGTAGCCAGTCTATAAAAGCAGGCATCTTGGGCTTGGCACAGCTTGGGTTGGGACCAACCTGATAAATTCAATGTTTGGTCCTCTCATTTGCTTTATTAAACAAAAAATCTTGAGGGGTAACGAAATATTTGTTATATGTATGTTCAGTATTTTCCATTTGATCTACAGTTTCACCGACATGAAATGTTTTTTTCATGTATTAAAATCGCCCCAAAGGAAAAGTAAATTAGAACACAACTGTCCCGGCTGTATCATCAGAACATGACCTAAACTAATTGATGTTATACTCGTATGAATACGTTTATTCATCAAAATAGATTAAACAAATTAATAAACCAGCTTTAGGAAGATAACATGATTTTATAATCTTGTACAAATTAATATTGCAAAAAGAGTGGCAGCACATGAGGGATTTGAACCCCCGACCTTCGCGTCTCAACCACGGACGTGTCGCTCTATCCCGACCTGAGCTAATGTGCCAGGTACTCGTAAAGGTTAAATACGTATTCCGTATCGCTAATCTTAGCACATTTAACGACTGCCACTCTTTGTCACCTTCATATGACTTATATGGGACTGCAATAGAAATCGGAACTAACCTAAATATTTGGTATTAATATTGCTATTTCAAAATATTTTTCTAACTAACCTAAATATTTGGTATTAATATTGCTATTTCAAAATATTTTTCTGGGTAACTTAAGAATGAAAGAATTTTTATTCATCATGAATTATTTCGGAGATCAATCTTTAAAAACGATAAGAAAGCTAAATTTACATTAAATATAACTTTTTGATTTTCTTTGAATAGTACCGATTTTTCAGGTCCCACGTTAGCCAAAATAATATCACTACAGTACTAAGATAACAGTATGTAATAGAAATTATTATCGATACATTAAGATTTGGAAACGCTCCATCTAGATAAAAAAAGGGTTGGGTGTATTATTTCATCCCAAATTTCCCAAACACCCTAACACTTTACGACAAGCTTTGTAAAGATGGCGCCATCAACAAGCCAAATATGATAAAACTGAATAATTGAATGAAAGATGACAAATATTCTAGATACTATGACAAACTAAAAAAAAAAAAGATGGCGCCATCAACAAGCCAAATATGATAAAACTGAATAATTGAATGAAAGATGACAAATATTCTAGATACTATGCCAAACTAAAAAAAAAAAACTCAAATTTCATAGCTGTATTTTTTATTTTTCAGTAAGAAATTATTCAAATGTCTCTTCCCTCACTGGATGGAGCGATAGAGAGAGCATAAATATACTAACATTCAATTTATTAGAGTATTATTTTAAGTACATAGACCCCTACTTAGGGAAATTCTTTTTCTGTTGAATCAAGTTTTATATTTGAATGAAAAAATGTATTTAAAAAATAGCTGATATTGATACATTAGCCGATTCTGAACATACTACTTTCAGGGTCTGCGTTAATTATATTACATGTTGTATACTAGTATATTTTGTGCAGATATCTAAATATTTTGATAACGAAAAATATTGATTAATACCTTGCAATGGTTTGATATTTCAAACCATCGATTTTATTATATGAATGACCACGAATATTGTTTAAAGAATTATTTTAAAATGCTTAATTCTCCACCTCTTTCACATATATCTTCTACAAGTTCTCTTCCGAGGATTGTTACTCCAACCAATCCTGGCTAAGTCCTGAATTAGCTCTCTCTCAGTCATGCTGTGCTAGTACTTCTGGCACGCGTCTCGTTTCCATGGCAACAAAAGGGAGACGCGGTTGCATCGCATATATACTTGTATGTGTACACTGTTCCTAGATGTCGAAATACTCGTAGTAGTTATAGTACACAATCAGTTTCCTTTTGTGAAGTGAAACACTGAAATCTTACGACTGTGCTGTTGCACTATTTCTATTCAATAAGTTGGTTCTATTGATCGGTGATGTCACAATACCTCATAACCTAGATAGTGCAATCATTGCTTCCATGCTTATGTTATCCTAGTAGAACGGAAGCAAAACTACCGTTTTTAATAAATTTATGTCTCGATAGATAAAAATTATTCTTTTGAAATTTAATTGAAAATGAAATTAATATGTGTAGACTACCTAACTTTTTTTTCTTTTTATTATGAGTATAAGTAGTATCAAATGCAGATCGCTCATATTTTTGGCTCAAAACCCGTACATACTTTTTGTGAGTACCCGTGCTTATTCGCAAGTTTTCTATTACTTTACCTGTTTTTCTACCCGTGAGAACCTGTAATTGGCTCAATGTCTCTTATACTATTGTTATTCTTCTGTTAACTGTTGGTTCTCTTATTATTAAATAAATAAATAATATATAAAGTATAAATTTTTAAACACACATTAAAAGAAAAGTTTAGGTTTATATTTTAAATATTTTACTAATCTCACTACTTATTAGAATAAAATTAAACCACTTAAGTAGCTGATAGCTACAACCTAGGAGTTCCACCACCACATCATCGCTCACCGTCAGATCAGATATTGGTCAAACGCGAGCCTATCAATAAAAAATAATGATATAAAAGTATTGTACAGTCTATCTAGTATATCCGCCCAACCTTTTCCCAAAATCAATGAAACATTGGGGTCAGCTTTCTTACTTGTTGTTGTTAGGTGCATTGTAGTATTTCACATGGAGTGATTGACTGGCAAGACTGGTGTCACATCAGTTTTGTTTGTAATTTTTTCACGACCGTATCTCACTAGGATACCATGGCATTCGCGCTTATAATATAAAAAGCATTAGTTACTAAGTTAGTTTTTTTAAGTTGTTTTGGTAATACTAACACCCTATGGACCTTCGATGCCTGAGAATAAAATATTTTTATTTTATATTTTGATTTACAGTTTTTGTTATCTTTAACGAAGAAAATTCTTCTTAGATACACAATTAAATTGCTATGACGTTAGTTGATAAGGCTCTCACTCATTTTTCAACCATAGACACAAGAATATATATATATATATATATTTAATATATATATGAATTTTGGTTTGGTGTGGGAGAAATATGACCGAAAAAACCACATAGATAAAACTTAAACAGAGAGTTGGATTAAACAAGTTTCCAGCACATGCGGGACTCGAACTCGCGACTTCCTCGCCCATTACCTTGCTAGGCGAGGCACTCTATCCACTGAGCGAATGTGCTGCTACTGTGAAGGTCGAAACACTCCAACTCTTGATTTCAATATCGATTTTACGCCTTCATTCATTTTAATACGTATCATTCGACTTTATTACGTGGGAACTTTTTTCATTAATGCAGAATCGTCTGCTTGTCGCAATGTATTTTATTATTTAGATTACGTAGGTAGTCTACGATGCTAATGCCTTATCGGAATCTGGTTTCTTTGAGAGGCTGAAAATCATAAAACCCACGTGTGATCAGAAGAAAATAAGTGTGATCTGTCAAAAACCTTAACCAGAGCATTGTCGCCCTTCTTAAGAACTACAGTATCATGACACCACTGCTTTTCCCCTGTGACGATACTAATTTAGGTGTCTTCAAGGCAAGAGTTTATGGGCTCTTAATAAACTAGTGTGATCAACGATTGCATCACTGCTTACCATCAGGTGGGATCGCAGTCGAACACTGGTTTAAATCGTTAAAAAAAAAACATTTTTGTCTGGATTATGACAGGGTAACAGAAAAGCTGTTGAAGGACTTTTGGAACGATTTCAGGCATCGCCTTGCATAAGTCGGTTAGTCGGCTTAAAGTATCAATTCAAAGGTTGAAATATAAAGCAAATCAGAAAGAATTGTTTTGTTAGTTTATTTTCGTCATAAATCTCCATAATTTATTGAAACATCTCAGAGAATTACGTCGTCGTAACACTAAACGTTGACATATTTTTACTTGTCATTGTACATGCTTTGTTTAAGGGCGCTGTTGTTGCAGAATGCACTTAAGGAAGAAAACAGAATGCGAATTTGGAAGCAATTTGTACCAGGCACAAAGTTAGATACTTAGAGCACCGATATATCTTAGCGGAGATCGCGGTTTTAAGTTGCATGTTTGCTGAAAACCCTATTTAATTAATTATATTTTTTTTGTGATTGCACTAAGATATAATTTCACAATTAATAATTTTCTTGTGAATCTATATAAAAAGGAGAATAAGATTTTTATAAAAATACAGCTTAGCCGGTGCATTTCCTAACATCACTTCATAGTGCAGACAGTAAATGACAGCTAGTTCAATTGGTGGTCGATTATTACTCGTACTTTCAACAAAACGAATTTTTGATACCGACTCTTAGTTAAAATTCTTTAACTTTTTTAATTCTGCTTTTTGTGGGAAAAAAAAGCAAAAGATGTGAACGGCCGCGCGACTTCCGGTTTCAACAACCATTTTTTTTTTATGTATAAAGTTTTCATGTATTTGTACAATAAGGACGAACAGAAATAGAGTTAAAAAAAAAGTTGATCCAAAAATGGGCACATGTAGGACTCGAACCTACGACCTTCGCGATACAGTCGCGACGCTCTATTCCATCCAGCTGAGCTAATGTGCCTCTGAAAATGATTTCCAAATACGCGTTCTGTATCAATCTCGTTAGTGCAAATTGAGTGCATTCGGCGACAACAGCGCCCGACGCCTTTCAGATGCAGCTGCGGCCAGACACGGAACTACTAACGTACGCATCAACCCTTTTAGAGGTCCCTGTCCTACATGATAAATAACGTGTCCCTTCTCGTTGTTTATCACATGTAGGACAGATGGCATTGATTTTAGTCAAAGATTCTTATTTTTTTGTATCCTTTGTTTTATAAATTTTACAGATTTTTTTTTCTACTAAGTATTGTTAGATTTTGTTATGAGTGAGTTATGTCTGCAATATCAATTTAACCTATCTTTAAATACATAAAAAGGCACTAGGATTGACTGATTGAATCAACACGCAGTTGAAACTACAGGGACTAGAAGTGTGAAATTTTACGCAAGTTTTCATTTTATGATGTAGGCGAGCAGTAAAAAAGGATTTTCTTTAATTCACTCCTTAAGGGAAAGAACGTGGTTGTTCAAAGTTTGTATGACGAACCCTACTTTCACACAATTCTTCACTCGCCGAAGTATGAATTCATAAATTCATGTAAAACTATCAACCCAGTTTGCTTCAAAGTTCCATCTCTTTTCAATTCTTCTTCAATAGTTGTCATCTCAATAGTCATTATTTGAATTCGATTCAATCAGAACTAGGATTACACATTTTCTTCATTCTTGCGTAACACATAGTCCACTACAACCAGTTTCCACCCATTTTCCATCTTCTATTTAATTTATTTACGGCATAGGATGAAAGTTTTCGGAAATCCTTCCTTAGTCTTTACCTTCGTTGTATTAAATACTCAGTCAAAAAATGTTTTGCATTTGAGTTGTATGTTATTCAATTAATAAGATTGTTTCTGAGCAGATATACCGTCCAAGCTTAAGATATTTTATTTTTCTATAATCACCAAGATGCAGTCTAAAAAAGAGAGTATATACTCTGAGAGAGCAAAACAATCCTCCGAAAAAATATCTAAAAAATTAATTAATCCCTTCCCCAAAACTACACCATCTTGCATTTGAAAGGACGATAAAATTGAGATGAGATACTTTTAACATTGCTGCATTCAGTGGCGCGAATACTATGACCTATAAAACTACATTCCTTAGAGCCCCTTTGTGTTATATGAATGCCTAGTACTTCGAATATTGTGTGGTCGGGAGGGATCGACACTGTTCCCCTAGCACATGGTCTGCGGCACGAGTCAGTGGTTTCCAAGGCAGCATACATTGCAACTAGCGTGTGCAGCTTTAACACGACTGCCAAAAAAAGGAGTGTTATCAGGGTTCATGTATGTATGTAAGTATATATGTATGTCCTTTATTCCATCATAACTAAATGACTGGACTGATTCACATGTATGAGGTGTCGTTAGAATCCTTGCATTGTCTTGAGTAACATAGGCTATTGAAATTTAAAAAAAAAATCGATATGGTAGGTATTATAAATAAATGAACATTCACCCATTTTTTTATTATTTTTTGATCTGTTAATGCATTTGATTATCGTCTACAAGTTGACAAGTAGATTCCAAAAATTTAAATATTAATAAAAACATAAAAAATAATTTTTGCCAGTTACGAAACCCAAACTAATATTATTAATATCAAAAATCAGCCAATTGCGAGTCAAACATGCACACGAAGAGTTTCCATACCATTGTATAATAATATTGCTCTCAAGTGTATATTTCTTTTCGTTTAGAAAGGTATAATTAAAGACTAACTGTATAATCCCAGATTTTAAGTAAGAGTTTTGATCTCGAATTACTTCGCTGTGGGTGAACATATAAACCTGTGATTCATGACCAATAGGGCATAACATTTTTAGATATATTCCAGAGTTACTTGTACTTTATACATGTAGTTTTAGATGCGCAAAGAATTATTGGGCATGAGAAAACTGTCTGAGTGTTGGGTGCCGCGTTTGTTCATTTCAAACAACAACCGCAATCGTATGACCACTACAGAGTAGTGTTTGACGCTGTTCAAGCGCAACACGAAGTAGTTTTTGCTTCATTTTATGACCGTCGAGGAAACATGAATCCACTGGCACACACTAGAGACCAAAAAACAGTTGAAATAGTGGATTTCACCGGGCGAACGTGCTCCCAAGAAGATGAAGGCTATCCTATCGGCCGAAAAGGGGATAGACACCGTTTTCTGGGATTCACAAGGTGTGATCCTCATTGACTACCTGGAGAAGGGTAAATCAATCACAGGGCTCTTTTATGCTGAATCATTAGGCTGATTCGACGCCAAATTTAAGAAATACCGCCCATTTGAGGAAGAAAAAAGTGATCTTCGACAATGACAACGCACCGGCTCACACTTCCACCGTCGCCACGGTCAAATTGAACGAATTAGGCTATGAATAGTTGCCCCACCCTCCGTATTCTCCAGATTTGGCACCACGCAACTTCTTTGTGTTAACAAACTTAGAAAAGTCACTCGTCGGCAGAAATTTGATTCAAATGAGGACGTTATCGCTGCCACAGAGGTCTACTTAGCAGATCTCTAGAAAACTTATTTTTCAGACTGATTAAAGAAGTTGGAGTATCGCTGAATATATAAGTGCATCAAGCTAAAACACCCACACCACTCATCAAAAACTTTACTTTTCAAAAAAAATCTTTTTTCTTTCATAGGTTAAGTACTTATCACCCAACCACCCTCTTTCACCACCCAACCATACCACATCAAAGAGAGGGTTAGATCGTATCCACCCTCTGTATACCCTGCTGCGTATAGAAAAATATCGACCTCCAAAACTGCCATAAAGTCCTGGTACAAAAACTAAAATATCGATTCATAAACGGTCTCGCAACATTAGTATGTGTACTATTGGTAATCTTTAAGTGAATCTACTGTTTTAATGACCCTTCGATATGCTTAAGGAAAATACAACAGTAGCTCGTTTGAGGATTGGATGAGTCTCTTTCATACACCCTGATTATGATATTTTTACCTACTGACGAACGGTCATTTTTCAACATAACACATACGTGGAAGTAGGTATATATCAATTCTGTAAGTTCAGTAAGAATTCAGGAAAAATATCAAAGACCAATTGACTCTAGTTTGTAGATAAAGACCACTAACTATTTGACTGAATAATATTTTGATAAAAAATAACAGCTTCACCTACGTGAAAATATTTTTCTTCAATACTCTTACTAGAAAATTCGCTCTTATTCCACCGCTTTCAGGCATGCAATATATTGTTTTCCGCACTTGTGCAGAAAAGAGCACGTGCTCTCCTCCACCACGATGTTATTACATGTATCGTATCAGGCTGGGGGCGCATCGACCCCCACAAGTCCTCGGTCAACCCCCGTTTATTGATTTCTTCGTAAGTGTATTGAAAAAAATCGTTTAATACACGTGCAGATTTGTCACTGCAGTCCTCGGCTCCATAACACACTCGCCTATGGCTCGTGCGAATTCCACCTCAGTCGCAATGATAAACTTTCTGCACTTGTATCAAAATGTACTATTTCCATACAGACTTTGGACCCCCGTTTCGTCACCTTAAAACTTAGTTAGTTAGTTAGTTTTGGAAATTCATACAAAGAGCAAGAAATTCTCTTTGTGTAACTCATATCAGAAATCTCTGTGCAACATTTCATTTCATTCTAGATCCAAGGATTTGGGCTGGGCTACTTGTACTATTACTTATTCTATGGCTGGGAGTTGATGAGTGAGTGTCTCAAATCGTGGTCTGACTGTGTCTGGGTACGGCATTATATTTTACGTGAATACGTACCTACGTAACGTAAGTCTTTGATCGTTTAGCAATCGAGTGGTTTAATTCAATTTAGGGATGTAGATAGATTATAGATATGTGGCTACAATAACAAAATGTAAATCAATTTTTTTTAATTGCCTTGCAGTTTGTTTTTAACCACTCATAACTAAAATTATGTTTTGTTAAACAATATAAACATTATGTTCATAAACTTGTCTACATTAGCAATGCAAGAATCAAATATACACTTCATTGCCACACCGCCGCCGTGGCCCGCCATGCGCTGCTCCACGTGGTTTTTCACTCAAAGCGCATGCGTCGAACAGTCCAACGAAGTCAGCTCGAATACGATTCTAGATACTAGGATCCCATAAACATGAGGAGCTTGAATCGGGAGCTTTCAGCAGACCAATCGTTACAACTACTGCTGTAGCGTTATGCCGAACTCGTATCTAGATACACTGATTTAAGATTGAAAATCCGATCCTAGTTTTAACGTATTGATTTTTTCAACGCGCAGTCCCATTCACAGATACTCGCGATGAAATAAACATTGCGACATTTTTAGCAAATTTCTTACGAATTATGACTGAAATTTACGAAATGTCTCATGAAAAATATTCGGTACGAAGTACTAAACCTATTCCAGTAAATAAATCGGTTGGGTAACCACATTATTACGGCTATATGTGAATTGTTTTCATGCAGCGGCACTCCGAAATGTCGCACTCAGAAGCATTTACTAATTTCTTTTCCAAATATCCAGCAAAATATGACAGAAATGATAAACCTGATAACACAAAGTCGTAGCGTAATTTAACACTGAATGGGTCCCAAGACTTTTTTTCACTATTCGAATTTTCCTTCTTTTGTTAGTCGTCATAGAAAACAACGAAATGATAATTAAAAATACGATGCTACTTTTACATTCGTTTCAAATCCAATGACTTCTCCCGCATTAGGGTCAAGCAGGAGAGCGTGCCGGACTTTCATTGACTAAAATCCACCTGTTTTCTTTCAGTTTCGTCTTTACATTCCAGAGCCTTGATAGCTCTTACGAACAATCATGTACCTAAACCCCATCTGTGTCCTTCATTTGCCCTATGCGTTCTAGGAACATATGAGTTTTCTTTTTAGAAAATCCCTGCGGTCCTATCGGGCATCGGCCGTGCTGGGTCCTTACAGTTCGCTGAAATGTATTTGAGGAGCGCGAGTAACGCTACACGCTTTCGATGACTTTTGTTAGGTCCGGACGGTTAACGGTTGGCCGGACGGCAGGCTATCCATATCTACTCGAGGTCGCGGCGGTTGGAGCGTGATGATGTCCATTCCCTCATGCATCCGGCCGACTCCTTCACTAGTATTGGGTACTGTTTCGCAGAAGAAGGCGACCGCCTGCCATTCCCTCTCGCCCCGGACCAGGGTCCGGCGTGCCGTACTTGATCGCCTTCACGAGGACACTGCGGTGCTCCGTACATAGGTACACTTGTACCGTGTCCTCAGGGCAGTGACTCCCGGGCGTTTCTTCTGCCTTGATTCGGTGCAGTAACCACCCAGGAAGAACCCTCAGTAAAAATACACATTAATGCAAAGTTCCTTGACTCTTCCGGTTGAACTCCGAGGCTGACATACAAATTAATAAATAAACGTAGCCTTGAACCAGTCTCACTGCCGCCTATAAATAAATAACCTTAGATAGGGTCGCCATCACAAGTCGATAAACTAGGACTACAGACTGCAAAAGCACGTGGTTTTAGATATTGAAAACTTATACTGTATAGGTACGTAACAGTGCACGTGGCCACTAGCGAAGTGCGCATGTTCGATAATCAAAAAGACAGTCCAGTACTAGAGAAGACATTAGGGTTTTATGAATTTCAAGGAGATGTACGATAACAATTGTAGTGCAGTATATTATCAGAAGTTTGAATTTGATGCGTTGATAAAACACACCCTTTTTTTTTTAATTGATATAAACCAGTGCTTGACTGTGATCCCACCTGATGGTAAGCGGAGATGGCATCATTGATGGTCAGGCGCACTAGTTTATTAAGAGCCTATTCACTCCAGCCTTGAAGACACCTAAATTAAAGTTGGACAGGAAGACCGCAGCAGGCAAATTGTTCCAGTCCTTCGATGTACGCGGTATAAACGACGAAGCGAAACGCTTAGTCCGGACCGGACCGTTGAAGTTTCACTTTCACGTTGAAGTTGTACACCCTACTTAGTACTGGTGCACTTGTGAAATAAACTATTCTTTTTCTAGTATTTGATTCATACCAACGATACTAAAATATGAATAAATAAATAAATAATATGTAAAATAAAATCAATTGCCGCATGTATGAAAAATCAGCATTAGACTAGATTAATTGGCTGATTTTATATGGTCGCTTGGGCATGCCACAGTCGTCATCGTCTTCTTTTTGAGGAGAACCTGGAAAGACGCCACGGGCGTCCTCACCTTCCGCCTAACCATTGTGCGGACCGCTTGGAGGATACGGTGAAGCATAAGGTGGAGAGGTGCCCCGCTTGAGTGGAGCACCATGACACATGATCATGGCCTGGAGCCAGAGTGAATGGGAAGCGCTTGCCCCATTCCCTAACCCTGTAATCCCTGTAACCTTGGAGAATGCAGGCGTGATGATATGTATGTAATAAATAATTTGTCATTATACTTCAAAAAAAACTACTAAAGATTTCTAAAACTCTCTATGTGATGATTGTAACACATTTTCAATTTAACTCAACGATGGAAATCAAAATCAAACAACGTTTAAAACTTCAATGCAGGGTGACTAAAGTCGTTTAATTTTGGTGTGGTGCTTGTAGCGTTCAGTCATTAAAAATTAAACAATGAATAACCAAACCACAATAATTGGGTTCAAAATACCACCCAGGATACAGGAAATACGATAAGCAGTACTAGTAGTCAATAAATAATAAGAGGCTAACCTTTATTGCAGTTTTAGATGTCATATTTAATAACTTTCTTGATATAAGAACTAAATAAAATAGGAGATAAAACTTCGTTCTATACTGAAGTCACTTCAATTATCATGCTTACATTTAAAGAAGCTAGCTTTACCGTATGGCACCGGTCTTTTTTCCGGACTGGACCTAACTTTATAAACTCAGCATTTCTGGAGAAATATTAAATCAGCTCTAGCATAAATTGCTACGCAAATTAATTTATATACATCTAGCTTGATTCGATAAGAGTAATAAAATTGAGGTGCGGCGAACACGCCTACTTTTCCGCACTAGTGCGAAAAACAGTAAATTGCGGGCCTAAAAGCAGTGGGATAAGTGTAGGTTTTCGAGTAAGTGTATTGAAAAAACTTTCTTTATGTGTCCATCGTGTCCTTGGGGCGATTAGCAATAGCGAAACTTGGGCGTTTCTTCTCCCGAAAAAACCGTGTCTGGTGAAACTTGCGTCGGAAATACTAAGACCACATATGTATTTTATAAGTTGTTGAGGAGTTACGTAGTCCACAGACTTTCCTTGCTGCATCATCAGGTCACTGTAACAAAATAGCAGTAGTAGGTACAATCATATTTTAAGTCGGTTGAAAGTGTGCAAAAATAAACTAGGTATGGTAGGATCACAGTAATCAGAAAAGCGTGGACCACAACAGTTTTTTTTAATGAAAATCTGGGGTCATCAGGTTGGTACATACCAACCCGATGAAAAAAGTCACCCATTAAAAATAATTACATTGAAATCCGACTGTCCGTGTGAGAGCTACGATGCCTCAAACGGATTCATAGATGTAGAATGACAGACAGTATTAAGTGTAAAGTTAATACATCCATGCTTACGTCGATGGCTACATTACAAAAAAAACATTGATACCATCACAAACTGTCATTTCAAACAGTAGCAGCGTAATGAAAATCGTATCATCATTTAGCAATCAAAATGAATTTATTGATTGGATTGAATTCATAGCTTTGGGATATTCCCCAAAGCTATGAATTCAATCGATAGTAAATAGTGTGGGGTTGGTAATAACCAACCCCACATATGACGTATTGGTGGGGTTGTAGATACTAGGATTGCATGAATGTAAACATGTAAGCCAGTAAAGCGCATACAAATGATTTAATTTATCAAATTTTTATAATGACGTATTTTTTGCAAAATGAGTTATGACCAGGATTTCATAAAGATTGAAGAGTTAGAACTAGATGAAAATAAACATTTTATTATTTATTGGATAAGTTTTTATAATGACGTATTTTTTTCGAAATGAGTTATGACCAGGATTTCATAAAGCTTGAAGAGTTAGAACTAGATGAAAACAAATATTTTATTATTTATTGGATAGCAGTCATACGTTCATTCATACTGCAAGTGAATGGAAATGAATCTACTTATGGTAGTAGTATAGATCTATTATTTGCTTACATTTTACAAAGATTTTTTCAGTTTATTTAGTAAAGTAGTTATATTATAATTGGTATGGGCGATCCGCTGAGAGCTATGGGCAAAGAACTGGAGAGACCGCCGAAGTCGCAGGACCAGTACCCCGTTTTGGTTCTACTCAATTTTAGGCCTCATCAATGTTGGATCTGATTTCAATTCTTTTTCAATAGTTGTCATCTCAATAGTCACTATTTGAACTCGATTCAATCAGAACTAGGATTACACGTTTTCTTCATTCTTGCGTAACACATAGCCCACTACAACCGGTTTCCACCCATTTTCCATCTTCTATTTAATTTTGTTACGGGATAGGATGAAAGTTTTCAGAAATCCTTGCTTAGTCTTTACCTTCGTTGTGTTAAATACTCAGAATGAAAATAATTTGCATTTGAGTTGTATGTCATTCAATTAATAAGATTGTTTCTGAGCAGATATACCGTCCAAGCTTAAGATATTTTATTTTTCTGTAATCACCAAGATGCAGTCTAAAAAAAGAGAGTATATTATACTCTGAGAGAGCAATCCTCCGACAAAATATCTAAAAAATTAATTAATCCCTTCCTCTAAACTACACCATCTAAAATTTGAAAGGACGATAAAATTGAGATAGGAACTTTTAATATTGCTGCATTCAGTGGCGAGAATACTACGACCTATAAAACTACATTCCTTAGAGCCTCTTTGTGTTATATGAATGCCTAGTACTTCGAATATTGTGCAGTCGGGAGGGATCAACACTGTTCCCCGAGTACACGGCCGGCGGCACGCGGCGGTGGTTTCCAAGGCAACAGAGATTGCAACTAGCGTGTGCTGTAAATCTGCGAGTATTTCACTAATGGCTGATTTTTCAATATTCCGATAACTTTCCCTGAATAATAAATATGTATAGTGATTTTACTGCTTTTTTTTTAAATTATCATACATAAACACATGAGAGCGAAAAATTACATCACGACTCTCTGCGCTAAGACAGTTTTTGTCATGAATATGAACAGACATTGAAATAAATGTATAAAATAATTGACAAACTATTTCATTACTTTTCTGATGATATGAAAAACAGTGTAAAAAATAACCTCGAAAGGTTTTAGATTACAAAATCCAACAAAAGGGTAAAATTATTAAAGTTCACTTAGGAAAGAATGAGAGTCAAACTTAAATTTCTTTGTCATAAAGGGTATTCCCCCTCCTCCCCCGCAAACACACAAGTGTCTGTTCACTGCTAGAAGGAGCTGGTTAACCTTGGCTCATTATTTTCAGACCTTGCTGACCACCTTTAGCTCTTGGGAGTTAAAATTTCCTCAAATCGAAACTTTGGATGGTTCATTCAACTGACATTACCAATAAATAAATACGCTTCATTATTAACAATAGCATCGCTGCCTATCATTGGGTGGGATTGCAGTCAAGCACTGGTTTATATTATTTGTAAAAAAGGCAATAACAATCTTTGAAATAAAATTTACCTACGATGTTGCAGATAAAACACAATCCACACATTGAGTATCATTTCGTATTGAGGTTCGAGATTAAAAATTAAATTAATAATATTTGTTTACTTTTACAACAATAATAATATGTTACACCCTACTACCTAACTTAAAATTGATTATTAAAAATGATAAATAGTTGTGTACCGGTAGATGTGATCAATAAGATTGTGACACATGGAGGATTCAAACCGCGATCTCCTCACCTAGTATTCTTTTGAATTACTACGAGCGGCGCTCTGACTACTCAGCTAATGTGCCGATGGTTTTGATGTCGGAATATGCGTTCTGTTGAATTCAATATTGATCGACTGCAACTACACGCATTCACCAGAAATAACTACAATCAAAATGCGATATCGCGACACAACACACATGTATTTTGTTAAATAGCCGACCATCATAACAATCACATTCCTAGAATGTTATAATTTTATCGTATTTAAGCTTTTTCTCTCGTTTTATAATAAACATATTTGAAAAAATATGCAAAAACTTTCAAAAGTCATTAACTACTGACGAATAATAATAAAAAAGGCACATGAAGGATTCGAACCAACGACCTCTTCGTCTCGTACACTACCTTTCTGTATACCAGACGAAGCGCTCTGACCACTGAGCCAATGCGCCGCTGGTTTTGATGTCGAAATACGCTTTCTGTTGAATCCAGTATCGATTGAATGAAGCAGCAAGCGTTTACCATTAGCATTCCTAAACAAAGATGCGATTTTGTGAACAGTCGAAATTAGTTGAATGTATTAGAGATGCTCTTTGCATTCTAGGGCCATGGGTTAACAAAATGTAATATAAAATAAAGACGTAATACGTGTAAAAAACGTAATTAAAATGTGGATAACCCGATTATTGACATTATTTTTTACACAAAGTCATGTAGCTACAGTCATCGAAAGTTTATCACATACGTACAAAACACGAGGGTGGTCCGATAAGTCGCCTCATCGCCCAATGAAGAAGCCACTATGGTAAAAAGAATGACCATCGTGTAGTATATTCTTGTTGAGAGCTACTCTCAAAAGTTCAGCCAAATCGGAATTGTAGTTTTTTTTCTTACCATGTCTGGAAATAGGCGTGTCGACGAATCTTATAAAAATAGAAAAGAGCAATACAGGTCTGTTGTTCGAATCTTGTTTTTGGAAAGGAAATCGTGTGGCGAAAGCAAAGAGCGCTTGGATGCTGTGTACAGTGACTCATTTTCTTTGATGGCGACTGTCAAAAATTGAATTTATGAGTTTCAACATGTTCGCACGTTGGTTTTTGAGGAGCCATGCCTTGATGTCTCAAAACGGCTACCACGGAGAATAACGTGACAAAAATTCATGACCTCGTATCAAATACAACGCCTCTTTAAAAAAAAAAGCTTTTTTCTTTCGTAGGCAGTACTTATCAGACCACCCACGTATAATGAGGTAGTAGGAGAAAGCATCCTCTTTAACCATCCAACCATCCCACATCAAAGAGTGGGTTAGATCGTATCCACTCCCTGTATACCCTGCTGCGTATAGAAAAAAATCGACCTCCTAAACTGCCATAAAAAATTCTAGTATGAAAACTAAAATATCGATTCAGATACGGTCTCGCAACATTGCCTGAAATTCATCGAAAGTTACTAGGAGAGCATAAATACTCAGGAAATTGAATTTAAAATTGAGAGATGAGATATCTATGTATCGCGTAGAAATAATACATATGAACTTATGAAGCTCGTTGGTTACGAACGATGGATGTATTTTTTGTGACGTCCATGATGTGGCCATCTCGGTTATGTAGATGGCGGTAAATCTATAACTTTAAGTAGAATTTACGCTCACATTACTCCTATTTAATAGAGGGAATTAATCTTTGTTTTTTTTGTAAGCAATTTTCTTAACAAGTTTTCCAAATAGCTAGGTTTAAAATAACGTTATCTCATTTACCAACAGTGTTTGAAAAGTAGAAAGGGAATCGTTTGTCTTGATATGGTCATGTAAAGAAGAGGCATGAAATAAATTATAAAAAATATGAGTCAATTTTGTAAATGGACAGAGAGGTAAGGAAACGAAAAGACGGATAACTCTTTTGAGATGTAATAAGAAAAAAAAGAGTCAGTGATAGTGTGACGGCTGACAGGATGGAAAGAAAAAACTTGTTGCTCCGATGGTGTCGGAAGTAAAATGGGATAAAGGCAGGAAGATGACCCAGTGAGACACACTATCTGATTTACAGATAGTGTGTGTGTGTGGGCCATATCTGCCTTGTTTTTATAAAATTAGTAGCTTCTGCTAGCGGTTTTGCCTGTGTGAAAGAAAAAAGTCCTAAATATAGTCATCCAAAGCTGCACGCGTTCACCAGTAACATCCCAAAACAAAAATGTGATTTAGTGACAGTCTAAAAACGTTGACTTTATTTTGTCACCTGCATAATATTTACGTGGATGTTTTGAGTTTGTTTATATCCTAAGGATTGTTTAAATCCAGTTGTCGCATTTACTTTTTATGAACAAATACCTAATGCAAGTTTATTGATTTAATGAACGAAGTAAATGTTTTTATATCCGCATTGAAACAGCTATGATTAAGGTTAACCAAACTCTCGTTTACGATTAAATTTTCGAACACCATTCGTTTTTACAAATGAGTTTAAACTTTAATATTTTCTTTACAAAAATACATTTAAAAGTAAAAGTAAATAAATGTAAAAATAATAAATAAATGAGTGAAACGCAACAAAAATTATTCATAATTTATTTATTTGATTATTTATTTATTTAGTACATGGAGTACTTGCAGCTAATAAAACTAAACAAAAAAAAACAATACGTAGTTCAATCTTTATTGTATTATTATATACTGCGATTGACTACGTAATAAAAATAAATATTTTTAATAAGCTTAGCCGCTTATTCTGTAAGGGTGTGTCCAGATCTGGTGAATGAGCCGCTAGCGATCCGGTCTTTTCAAGTTCGCACACCAGCTTCCTCCCCTCCGCAGATATACAGTATGAAAACAAATGGAATTGCATACACAAGATTCGCGCGAGCAGCAGTTGTCCTAAAGAGTTGCACCGAACAATTGAAGTAACTGCACAAATGCAGTACCCGAGCAGGTCACGGGTCGATAGCGGTGCATTTACCAGGTGTGGTGTGTGTGGTGCATGGACGCTAGTAAACAATGAACTGCTTAAATAACCATTTTACTTGCTTACATAATCCTCTCAAGACAATACTTGCAAGGGATAAAACATAGTAAAATTACTAAAAAATTACATGGAAATATAGTTTCTCATTCAATAATTACATTTTTCGAAGCCGAAAGGACTTCTGAAAAAGTAATTTTAAAAAAAAGCTCTAGAAGGCATCAGCACTGTTGTGCCCGCTATGGTTTTACTGACATCTCTTTGAGGCGCGCGTGGAATACTACGTGGGCTAGCTACCTATTGGGCTACAGCCGTTGAGTGGAGCATAACGTCAAATACAGATGTGATATGAAGCAATATATGTAACATAAATTAAAGACGGTGGATAACTCAATTATTGCTATAATTTGTTACACAAAGTTTATCGCACACGTACAAAATATAATGTAATTGTAGGAGAAAGCACCGCAATTAACACCCAACCATATCACATCAAACAGTGATTTAGATTGCATCCAGCATCTATATATTGCTGCGTAAAGAAAAATATCGACCTCCTAAACTGCCATAAAGTCCTGGTACGAAAGCTCTAATATCGATTCATAAGCGGTCTCGCAACATTGCCTGGTATTCATCGAAAGTTACTAGGAGAGCAAAAGTACTCAAGAGATAGAATTTAAAATTGAGAAATGAGACATCTACGTATCGCATAGAAATAATACCTATGAACCTATGAAGCTTGCTGGTTATGAACGATGGATGTAGTTTTTTGTGACGTCCTTGATGTGGCTGTCTTGCTATCACAGATGGCGGTATTGTTTGTTTTTTTGTAAGCACTCTGAATAACTGATTTTAAATAACCGAGGCTTTTTATAACATGAAGAGGCTATAAAATGCTGGTACCCAGTATTACAAAGAGCCAGGTTTACAAAATCTCATTTACAAGCAGTGTTTGAGAAGTTAAAAGGGAATCGTTTGTCTTAATATAGTCATGTAAAGAAGAGGGATGAAACTCGTCTAAATAAAAAAAAGTTATGAGTATACTATTTATATGGATAGAAAGGAAAGACAATGAAAAGACGAATAGATTGTGTGAAAAGTAATATGAAAAAAAAAGAGTCAGTAACAGTGTGACGGCTGACAGAATTGAAAAAAAAAACGCATTGCTCACACCCCCAGTAAAATGGGACAGGAACAGGAAAATTATGATGATTTACAGATCACTGTCCCACTGAGCTATATCTCCCTTGTTTTTATAAAATTAGTAGCTTCTCTTAGCGGCTTTGCCTGCGTGAAAGAAGAAAATTAGTAACATACTCCTGAGATAAACGGTATCCTATGTCATATTTCAGGATAGGTACAACTGAATTTAAAGTGCCCATAAAATACCTTAAACTTCATCCTAATGCAGTTATAGAGAGTTCATCCTGGCGTGATTATTGACGATCAATGGATTAAGATTATCAGTTTTCGATTATTACTTTCAACAAATAGAAATTTGGATACAAACACTAAGTTAAAATTCTTTACCTTTTTCAAATCTGCTTTTCGTGGGCAAGAAGTAAAAGATATGAATGGCCGCGAAACTTATAGTTTCAACCACTATTGTTTTTGAGGTATAAATTTTTCACGTATTTGTTCAATAAGGACAAAGAGAAATTGAGTTAAAAAAAATTGATCCAAAAATGGGCACATGTAGGACTCGAACCTACGACCTTCACGATTCAGTCGCGACGCTCTATTCCATCCAGCTGAGCTAATGTGCCTCTGCAAGTAATGTCCAAATTCGCGTTCTGTATCAATCTCGTTAGTGCAAATTGAGTGCATTCAGCGACAACAGCGCCCGACGCCTTTCAGATGCAGCTGCGGCCAGACACGGAACTACTAACGTACGCATAAACCTTTTTAAAGGTCCCTGTACTAACTACATGATAAACAACGTGTCCCTACGCGTTATTTATCTCATGTAAGACAGATGGCATTGATTTTAGTCAAAGATTCTAATTTTTAAATCTTTATTATAACTATCTTAACTTTTACAGATTTTTTTTTTCTACTAAGGATTGTTAGATTGTGTTATGAGTGAGTTATGTCTGCAATATTAATTTAACCTATCTATATATACATAAAAAGGCACTAGAACTGATTGATATATCAACACACGGCCGAAACTAATGGATCTAGAAGCGTAAGGTTTCCTTTTATGATGTAGGCGAGCACTAAGAAAGGATTTTCCGAAATCCACCCCCTAAGGGAAAAGACGCGCGGAGGTTAAAAGTTTGTTTGAAGAAACCTAGTTTCACGCGAGTGACGCCTCTGAAAAAAGCAGGTTTTACATAAATTTACGAATTCAAAGTGCAATCTCTTTTAAATTCTTTTTCAATAGTAATCATCTCAATAGTCACTATTTGGACTCGATTCAATCAGAACTAGGATTACACATTTTCTCTATTCTTGCGTAACACGTAGTCCACTACAACCGGTTTTCACCCATTTTCCATCTTCTATTTAACTTATTTACGGCATAGGATGAAAGTTTTCAGAAATTCTTCCTTAGTCTTTACCTTCGTTGTGTTAAATACTCAGTGTAAAAATGTTTTGCATTTGAGTTGTATGTCATTCAATTATTAAGATTGTTTCTGAGCAGATATACGGTTCAAGCTTAAGATATTTTGTCTTTCTATAATCACCAAGATGTAGTCTAAAAACAGAGAGTATAATACTCTAAAAGAGCAAAACAATCCTCGGAAAAAATTCCCTTACTCAAAACATCATACCATCATATTAAAATTGAAAATAAGATATAATTGAGATAGGAACGTTTAAGTTTGCTACATTCAGTGGCACGAATACTACGACCTATAAAACTACATTCCTTAGAGCCTCTTAGTGTTATATGAATGCCTAGTACTTCGAATATTGTGCGGGAGGGAGGGATCAACACTGTTCCCCAAGCACATGGCCGGCGGCACGCGTCGTTGGTTTCCAAGGCAACAGACATTGCAACTAGCGTGTGCAGTAATTATGCGAGTATTTCACTAATGGCTGGTTTTTAATAGTCCGATAACTTTACCTGAATAATATGTATAGTGGTTCTACTGCTTTTTTTTTTAAATTATCAAACATAAATACACTTCAGAGCAAAAAATTACATCATGACTCGCTATGCTAAGACAGTTTTTGTCATGACATAGACATTGAAATAAATGTACAATAATTGACGGACTACTTCATTACTTTTCTTATGATATGATAATGTCTCTGTAAAAAATACCCTCGAAAGATTTTAGAGTACAAAATCCAACATATGGGTAATATTATTAAAGGTCACTTAAGAAGGAATGAGAGTCAAACTTAAAATTATTGGTCACAAAGTGTATTCCCCCCCCCCTTAGCTTTAATTACAGCTGTTAATCCAATTCTCATGAATCTTTATCCTTGTCAATGATAAATTGAAGGTCTGGGAGTCGCGGACAGCCGGGCTTATTGCTAACTCTTCTTTATATGCTCAATCGGTTTAAGATCCGAAGAACTACGAGCTAGCTTCTCTATTGCGATGATTCCAATATCTTCCATGAAGTCATAAACTGTTCTTGCGACATGCGATTTGGTGTTGTCGTGCATTTAGAAAATAAAATCTACCATGAGCCATACAACTGGCTAGGTTTAAAATAACGTTATCTCATTTATCAACAGTGTTTGAAAAGTAGAAAGGGAATCGTTTGTCTTGATATGGTCATGTAAAAAAGAGGCATGAAATAATTATAAAAATCTAGCAAACCCGGCGAACTCCGTTTCGCCACCAGATAGCTTCGTTTTCTGTAACATTTCATTTATATATTTATTTATTTTTGCTATAAACCTCACGGAGCCCGAGACCTTGCCAACGAATGCAAACCCGTGGAAATCAGTTCGTGCGTTCTGGAGTTATAGCGTCAGGAAGGAAAACCCGACTTATTTTTATATAGTAAAAATAAGATATGAGTAAATTTTATAGGTGGATTTTGATAGATTTTGCAGAGGTAAGGAAACGAAAAGACGGATAACTCTTGTGAGATGTAATAAGAAAAAAAAGAGTCAGTGACAGTGTGACGGCTGACAGGATGGAAAGAAAAAACTTGTTGCTCCGACCCCAAGTAAAATGGGATAAAGGCAGGAAGATGACCCAGTGAGACACACTATCTGTAAAGCATCATATGATTTACAGATAGTGTGTGTGTGTGTGGGCCATATCTCCCTTGTTTTTATAAAATTAGTAGCTTCTGCTAGCGGTTTTGCCTGTGTGAAAGAAAAAAGTCCTAAACATAGTCATCCAAAGCTGCACGCGTTCACCAGTAACATCCCAAAACAAAAATGTGATTTCAAACAGTCGAAATAAGTTAATTTTATTTTGTCACCTGCATAATATCTACGTGGATGTTTTGAGTTTGTTTATATTCTAAGAATTATTTAAAACTAGTTTTCGCAATTACTTTTTACGAACAAATACCTAATGCAAGTTTATTGCTTTATTGAAACAGCTATGATTAAGGTTAACCAAACTCTCGTTTACGATTAAATTTTCGAACACCATTCGTTTTTACAAATGAGTTTAAACTTTAATATTTTCTTTAAAAAAATACATTTGGAAGTAAAAGTAACAAATGAGTAAAACGCAACAAAAATTATTCATAATTTATTTATTTGATTATTTATTTATTTAGTACATGGAGGACTTACAGCTAATAAAACAAAACAAAAAAAGGAAAGCACAACCAATAGAAAGCCAATTACAAGTCCTCACGTATAGATATCAAATATATAAATGCAAACAATACGTAGTTTAATCGTCATTGTATTATTATACATTGCGATTGACTACGTTATAATAAGAAATATTTTTAATAAGCTTAGCTATTTATTCTCTAAGGGTGTGTCCAGATCTGGTGAATGCGCCGCTAGCGATCCGGTCGTTTCAAGTTCGCACACCAGCTTCCTCCCCTCCGCAGATATACAGTATAAAACAAATGGAAATGCATACACAAGGTTCGAGCGAGCAGCAGTTGTCCTAAAGAGTTGCACCGAACAATCAAAGTAACTGCACGAGTGCAGTACACGAGCAGCTCGCGAGCGGGTTGCTAGTGGTGCATTTACCAGATGTGGACAGACCCAATCGTTCTAGTAGCGTGCATGGACGCTAGTAAATAATGAACTGCTTAAATAACCATTTTACATGCTTACATAATCCTTTCACGTTACTACACGGGCTAGCTACCTATTGGGCTACAGAGTAGAGCATATCGTAAAATACAGATGTGTTTATAACGCAATATTACATGTACATAAATTAAAGACTGTGGATAACTCGATTATTGCTATAATTTGTTACCCAAAGTCATGTAGCTATATTCATTGAAAGTTAATCGCACACGTACAAAATATAATTTGATTGTAGGAGAAAGCACCCCAATTACCATCCAACCATCTCACATCAAACAGTGTCCTCGATCGTATCCACCATCATCTATATTAAAAGTCAAAATCAAAAGGTTTTTATTTCACACAGGCCTACATGGGCACTTATAAAACATCAGAAGCTAGTGCACTTGCTGCGTAAAGAAAAATTTCGGCCTCCTAAACTGCCATACTGACATCTCTTTGAGGCGCAATGAAAATTATGACGCAATATATGTACCTAACATAAATTAAAGATGGAGGATAGCTCGATTATTGCCATAGTTTGTTAGAGTGGTTTAGATCGTATCCACCATCTGTATATTGCTGCCATAAGAAAAATATCGACCTCCTAAACTGCTATAAAGTCCTGGTATGAAAGGTTTAAAATCGATTCATAAGCGGTCTCGCAACATTGCCTGAAATTCATCGGAAGTTACTAGGAGAGCAAAAGTACTCAGGAGATAGAATTTAAAATTGAGAAATGAGACATCAATGAATCGCATAGAAATAGTACCTATGAACTTATGAAGCTCGTTGGTTATGAACGATGGATGTAGTTTTTTGTGACGTCCTTGATGTGGCTGTTTCACTATCACAGATGGCGGTAAACCTATAACTCTTAGCAAAATCAACGCTCTCATTGCAGCGCTTAATGAATAGATGGTATTATTGTTTGTTTTTTTGTAAGTAGAAATAGGAGTAGTAATGACCGGCATTTCAAATAACCGAGGTTTTTATCACATTAAGAGGCTATAAAATGTAGGTATACAGTATTACAAATAGACAGGTTTAAAAAATTTCATTTACAAGCAGTGTTTGAGAAGTTAAAAGGGAATCGTTTGTTCTATATATATAGTCATGTGAAGACGAGGGATGAAACTCGTCTTAATAAAAAAGTTATGAGTATACTATGTAAATAGATAGAGAGGAAAGACAATGGAAAGACGCATAGATTGTGTGAAAAGTAATATGAAAGAAAAGAGAGTCAGTAACAGTGTGACGGCTGACAGAATTGAAAGAAAAAAAATATTGCTCAGACCTCGAGTAAAATGGGACAGAGGCAGGAAAATTATAATGATTTACAGATCACTGTCCCACTGAGCTATATCTCCCTTGTTTTTACAAAATTAGTAGCTTCTCTTAGCGGCTTTGCCTGCGTGAAAAAAGGAAATTATTTACATACTCCTGAGATAAACGGCATCCTATGTCATATTTCAGGATAGGTACAACTGAATTTAAAGTGCCTATAAAATACCTTAAACTTCATCCTAATGCAGTTATATAGAGTTCATCCTGGCGTGATTATTGACGATCAATGAATTAAAATTATTAGTTAAGACATGGCAAAGTAAGATTTTAAAACTTAAGAGTCTTTAAGTTTTATCACTTACTCCTTGATTCACAATGTCCTGTCTGATAGTATTTCCTAAGCTAGCGCAATGAGCGGCAATCCACGTCACCCGATTACTACAGGGTGAGATTACATATTGACTAACAAATAGAAGGTGTAGACACCATTGACTTGCACGCATTATATTGGTTGCGTGAACCGGCAGCACCACCATGGCGTTCCAATGAGGCGCGGGCTTTACACATCTGTTTTACACACCTGGTTTACACACCTGTTTTTTGACAATAGCTGCTGCCAACAGCATCGCCCGCGTGATAGTAGAGAATTACCTTTACTTTTTTTTATTACCAAGGGAACATGCTCCCGGGATAAAAAGGAAAGTAACAAACATCCATACATACAAAGTTTCACGGTTATAATATTAATAGGATTTCCAGCAACCGCTTTGCAATTATTTTGCCCGCATCATATTTAGACTCGCAGAACTTTTGATTTACAGTTTTTGTTATCTTTAGCGAAGAAAACTTTCTTAGATACACAATGAAATTGCTGTGACGTTAGTTGATTACACTCTCACTCATGATTCAACAATAGACGTAAGAATAAATAGGTTGTTTTTTTTATTAAAAACTAGTTTAATTCTTTAGGGATGTATTGTCTAAATATAAATATACTGATTTAGTTAATTTTTTGAATACCCAGCTGAAGTTTAGCTTGGTGTGGGAGGAAAATGACCGAAAAAAGCTTATAGGTAAAACTTAAACATAGAGTTGAATCAAAAAGTTTCCAGCACAGGCGGGACTCGAACCCGCGACTTCCCGACGACCAGGCAAGGCACTCTATCTACTGAGCTAATGTGCTGCAACTGTCAAGGTCGAAACACTCGATCTCATTGTTTCAATGTCGATTTTACTCCTTCACTCATTTTATTACGTATCTTTCGACTTCATTGCGTGGGAACTTTTTTCATTAATGCAGAATCGTCTGCTTGTCGCAGTGCCTTATCGGAATCCGTTTTTTTTTGAGGGGCTGAAAATCTTAAAACCTACGTGTGGTCAGAAGAAAATAAGTGTGATATCAAAAATCTTAACCAGAGCATAGTCGCCCTTCTTAAGAACTACAGTATCATGACACTGCTGCTTTTCTCCTATACTATTGTAATTAAGGTGTCTTCAAGGCAAGAATTAATAGGCTTTTAATTAACTAACTTAATCCATCATCAACAGTAACCATCAGTGCTTACCATCAGGTGGGATCGAAGTCAAGCACCGGTTTATATCGTTAAAAAAAAGAACATTTCGGTCTGAAGTATGACAGGGTAACAAAAAAACTGTTGAAGGACTGTTGGAACGATTTCAGGTATCGCCTCGCGTCAAAGTGAGGCTTAAAGTATCAATTAAAATCTATACTTATAATAAATCGGTAGAAGTGAAAATTCTGTACATTGAAAATATCAAAAAAATAATAATTGTGTTACTAGACCGACACCGAAACCAAAAATGTAATTAAAAAAAATTTTGTCTGTCTGTCTGTTTATACAGGAATGACGCAAAAACTTCCGGTTCGATTACAATGAAACTTGATACAATTATTCTATAATATCCAGGGCACCACACTGGGTACTTTTTATCCCGGAAAAGTATATACAATAAAAAACAAACTTAATTTTGCGGTTCGATTCCTTGACCCGATTCCCAACCGAAAATAATAAGTTCATCGTCACCCGCAGTGGAGTTAACTAAGGGGCGCTGCACACGGCTAAGATACTATAATATTTTATCTTAAAATACAATATCGCTCGCCATACAATTCAATGGACTATCACACGTGACGAAGATAATAAATAATATTTCATATTTTCGTTTCTCAAAAAACCTAATAAAACCATTTTCGACTTCTACGCGGACGAAGTCGCAGGCAAAAGCTAGTGTTGAAATATAAAGCAAATCAGAAAGAATTATCCTGTAAGTTTATTTTCGTCATAAATCTCCATAATTCATTGAAACTTTGACATATTTTTGCTTGTCATTGTACATGCTTTGTTCTTCGTTTAGCAGCAACTTTACATCCAAAATTTCATTTAAGGGCGCTGTTGTTGCAGAATGCTCTTGAGGAGGAAAACAAAATGCGAATTTGGAAGGAATTTGTACCAGGCATATAGTTGAATATTTAGAGCACCGATATATATCTCATACAGAGGTCGTGGTTTTAAGTCGCGGATGTGCCGAAAACCCATTTTTTATTATATATATTTTTTTATGATTGCACTAATATATAAATTCAAAATTTTCTTGTGAATCTATATAAAGTGGATAATAAGTTTTCACAAAAACACAGCTTAGCCAGTGCATTTCCTAACATCGCTTCATAGTGCAGAGAGTAAATGACAGTAAGAGTTCAATTGGTGGTCGATTGTTATTTTCAACAAATCGAATTTTGGATACCAACACTAAGTTAAAATTCTTTACCTTTTTCAAATCTGCTTTTCGTGGGCAAGAAGCATAAGGTATGAATGGCCGCGAAACTTATAGTTTCAACAACCATTGTTTTTGAGGTATAAATTTTTCATGTATTTGTGCAATAAGTACGAAGGGAAATTGAGTTTTAAAAACTTGATCCAAAAATGGGCACATGTAGGACTCGAACCTACGACCTTCGCGATTCAGTCGCGACGCTCTATTCCATCCAGCTGAGCTAATGTGCCTCTGCAAGTAATGTCCAAATTCGCGTTCTGTATCAATCTCGTTAGTGCAAATTGAGTGCATTCAGCGACAACAGCGCCCAACGCCTTTCAGATGCAGCTGCGGCCAGACACGGAACTACTAACGTACGCATAAACCCTTTTGAAGGTCCCTGTCCTACATGATAAATAACCCTACACGTTATTTATCTCATGTAGGACAGATGGCATTGATTTTAGTCAAAGATTCTCATTGTTTCTTTTTTTTTAAGTATCTTAACTTTTATAGTTTTTTTTTTTTTCTACTAAAGATTGTTAGGTTGTATTATGAGTGAGTCATGTCTGCAATATTAATTTAACCTAAGTATTTACACATAAAAAGGCACTAGGATTGACTGACATATCAACGCACGGCTGAAACTAATGGGTCTAGAAACATGAAATTCTACGCATAATTTCCTTTTATGATGTAGGCGAGCACTAAGAGAGGATTTTCCAAAATCCACCACCTAAGGGAATGGGCACGCTATAATCTTGGCGGTGAGTCCCCTCTTTGAGGAGTGGCTGGAATGGCAACACGGCGTCCTTAACTTCCACATGACGTAGGTCCTCACCGGATATGGTAAGTTCGGGAGGTTCCTGCACCGGATCCGTGCGGAAGAAACGCCCGGGTGTCACCATTGCGTAGACCGCCCGGAGGACACGGTGGAGCATACAGTAGAGGTGTGCCCCGCTTGGGCAGAGCAACGCCGTGTCCGCTTGGGGGCAATCGACGGCGACGATCACTCGCGCCGGGTCTTGGTACAGGCCATGGTCCGGAGCGAGGAGGAGAGGTAGGCGATCGCCTCCTTCTGCGAAGCAGTAATGCTAGCAAAGGAGGCGGCCGATCGCGTGAGGCAACGGTCCTCACGCCCCAATTGCCGCCGAGACTCCAATCCCGATTTCCTGCCACCGAAGGCGCGGGCTTGCGGATGGCGAGCAATGGGTGGCTCGCCGTCTGACCGTCCGGTAACCGTCCGGACAGAGACCAAGTTGTCGACGGCGCGTACTGTTCCACGCGCGCCTCAAGGAGATGTCAGCAACTGTAGGGGCCCAGCAGGGATGAAGCCTACTGGGGCCAAAGGGCTGATTCTGAAAGGAAGACACGGCCCCGGTACGAAAGGCAACGAAGGAACAGGAATGGGTTTTTAATCAGTAAAAGTCTGACACTACCTCCCGCCCCGCCCAAGAGCGGGGAATATCATAAAATGATTTTCCCACCGGAAAAAATAAAAAGAACCCCTTTAAGGGAAAAGACGCGCGGGTGTTCTAAGTTTGAAACCTAGTTTAGTTTTTAGTAAATAAACTTTTTTAGTAAAGAAACTGTTTTAGTAAAGAAACCTAGTTTCACTCACGTGAAACTAGGTTTCTTTATACAAACTTACTAATTTACAAATTTACTAATTCAAACTACCATCCCTTTTCAATTCTTTTTCAATAGTAATCATCTCAATAGTCACTATTTGAACTCGTTTCAATCAGAACTAGGATTACACATTTTCTTCATTCCTGCGTAACATATAGTCCACTACAACCGGTTTCCACCCATTTTCCATCTTCTATTTAATTTTGTTACGGGATAGGATGAAAGTTTTCAGAAATCCTTGCTTAGTCTTTACCTTCGTTGTGTTAAATACTCAGAATTAAAATAATTTGCATTTGAGTTGTATGTCATTCAATAAATAAGATTGTTTCTGAGCAGATATACTATCCAAGCTTAAGTTTTTTTATTTTTCTATAATCACCAAGATGCAGTCTAAAAAACAGAGAGCATATTATACTCTGAGAGAGCAAAACAATCCTCTGAAAAAATATCTAAAAAATTAATTAATCCCTTCCCCAAAACATCACCATCTTAAATTTGAAAGGACGATAAAATTGAGAGACCTTTATTATTGCTGCATTCAGTGGCGCGAATACTACGACCTATAAAACTACATTCCTTAGAGCCTCTTTGTGTTATATGAATGCCTAGTACTTCGAATATTGTGCGGTCGGGAGGGATCAACACTGTTCCCCGAGTACACGGCCGGCGGCACGCGTCGGTGGTTTCCAGGGCAACAGAGATTGCAAATAGCGTGTGCTGTAAATGTGCGAGTATTTCACTAATGGCTGATTTTTGTTTTTGTATAGTGGTACAGTATACTGTTTTTTTTTTTGAAATTATCAAACATAAATACACTTTAGAGCAAAAAATTACATCATGGCTCTCTGTGCTAAGACCGTTTTTGTCATGAATATAAATAGACATTGAAATAAATGTGTACAATAATTGACGGACTGAGAATCCGAAAAGACTTTTGGGGAAAATTCAGATCTTTTGGGACTAGCCGAGCAGCAACATGTTTCATACCCAAATGATTAGTTAAAATGGTACGGATCGACTCGTGAGATACAGAAAGTTCGGCGGCTATCTCTCTCAGAGTTGAATGGGGATTTTCAGTCACTATTTTCTTCACTTTTGCGATGTTAACTTCAGTTGCAGACGTTGACGGCCCACCAGAGCGAGGCAAATCTTCCATCACATCTCGACCGCTTTTGAACGCTTTGAACCACTCATAAGCACGAGTTTTTGATAAAGTCGATTCACCGTAAGCCTTCTGTAACATTTTCAGTGACTCCGAACACGAAATTCCACTGGCGATGCAAAATTTAAGACAAACTCTTTGTTCGATATTTTTGTCCATTCTGAAATTCGCAATACACACTATATATGATATTACTAAAACCAGCACTGTATTTAATATAAATAACAGATGCAACTCAAACTCCGCGCCAAAATGGAAAACAGTTGTGCCAACACAACCTAACAACTACAAAAAAACAAAAATTTGAATTTGGAACCATAAACAAATCATCCATTCCCGATACTTTTTTGACTGAATGTATATATAATGAGTAAAAACAGGGGAAAAAAAGACGGGCGGAGAAACAAAACCTTTCTTTACTGCGTTAGGAAATATCATGCGCAGTATATCAAGTGCAGTGCTACGTCGTAGCAAACAATCCCCGTTACGAGAGCTAAGTTGGTCGCAGCCACATTAGCAAATGCTTGGAATTTCTTGAACCGTCAAAATAAGCTTAGTATATTGGTCTTAACCAAATCTGGATCATCAATATTAGCCACTTCGCATGCTTCGCACTTCTACTGAGTCCAAATTTGCTAGATGGCATATTACAGCACCAGCCCATAAGTGACTCCATACACGATTAGACCTTTCGTGTAACATTAGGAGCTATCTCTGTGTAATGTACCGCTGAGCCTTTGCAAAAACGCCGAATTCCTTAACAGCTACTTTGACTTTGTTCATCAAAACACATTAAGAAACTTCAAAATAATATTATATTGTTTATTGTTGTGTAGCGGTAGATGTGATCAATAAGATTGTGACACATGGAGGATTCAAACCGCGATCTCCTCGCCTAGCATTTCTTTGCTTTACTACGAGCGGCGCTTTGACTACTGAGCTAATGTGCCGATGGTTTTGATGTCGAAATATGCATTCTGTTGAATTCAACATTGATCGACTGAAACTACACGCATTCACCAGCTACATCTACAATCAAAATGCGATATCGCGACTCAAAATACATGTATTTTGATAAATGGCCGACCATCAAACAATCACATTCTTTAAATGTTATAATTTTGTCGTATTTTAGCTTTTTATTTCGTTTTATGTTAACTAAAAAACTTATTTATAACATAAATATTTGAAAAAATATGCAAAAACTTTCAAAAGTCAATAACTACTGACGAATAATTATCAAAAGGTTAAGGCACATGAAGGATTCGAACCAACGACCTCTTCGTCTCGTACACTACCTTTCTGTATACCAGACGAAGCGCTCTGACCACTGAGCCAATGCGCCGCTAGTTTTGATGTCGAAATACGCTTTCTGTTGAATCCAGTATCGATTGAATGAAGCAGCAAGCGTTTACCATTAGCATTCCTAAACAAAGATGCGATTTCGCGACAGTCGAAATTAGTTGAATGTATCAGAGATGCTCTGATTGAGAAATGAGACATGTATGTATTACGTAGAAATAGTACATATGAAATGATGAAGCTCGCTGCTTATTAACGATGGATGTATTTTTCTGTGACGTCCATGATGTGGCCATCTCGGTAAGGTAGATGGCGGTAAATCTATAACTTTTAGTGGAATTTACGCTCACATTGCTCCCAGTAAATAGATGGATTTAACCTTTTTTTTTTGTAAGTAGGTACTCTGAATAAAAGGGATTTCAAATAACCAAGGTTTTTATCACTTATAAAGCTATATATTTTCTTAACAAGTTTTCCAAATCGCTAAAGTTTAAAATAACGTTATCTCATTTACCAACAGTGTTTGAAAATTTGCAAGGGAATCGTTTGTCTTGATATGGTCATGTGAAGAAAAGGCATGAAACAAATTAAAATATAGAATAGAGAGATAAGGAAATAAAAAGATTGATAAATCTTGCGAGATGTAATATGAAAAAAACTTTTTACAAAAAAAGAATAACCGACTTCACTAAAAAAAAATACTAAAAGGATCAAAATAACTTTAATTTCGGAAGTCGGTGTTAAATAAGATACAAATAATACCGAGTAACACCGACTTCCGAAATTAAAGTTATTTTGATCCTTTTAGTATTTTTTTTTAGTGAAGTCGGTTATTCTTTTTTTGTAAAAAGTTTTTTATTGATTAACCGGCTCACTCAACACTTTATTTGCAGTTTGCATTATTTTATTTGCAGTGTGCACACATTTACCATGCATGAAAATTTTAATACAAGTCAGATACATACTAGATAGTACTACTAGTATATAAACAGTGAAAGTCCATAATTTGCATTGTGCTTATAAACTGCAAAATAAGCAATTCTTGAAAAAGTGGTATTGTGCCAAGCGAGTGCGGCGCCAACGAAATTTGATATATTCAGTACTTCTAATTTGGTTTTTTTTTTCTTTAACAATCGCAGAATTTTTTTTTGGTATTCTGAAAAATCGATTTAAGGTAAGTATATTATGTAAACTGACAAAGATTAAGGGAAATTACATCCTCACGTCCCAGCCGCCACGACTGAAGACGCCCCGGGTGTCGGGAATCGCAAAGCAATCTCCGGTCACAGTAGACGCGGAACTGCGGTTGACGAACAATAGATAGCTCGCCGTCCGGTCATCCTATAAGGACCGAACCCGAGTCGTAAGTTGTCGGCACATAGTGTTTTATGCGCGCCTCAAAGAGATGTCAGCAAAGTGTAGGGGCCCAGCAGTGCCCATAGCTGATTGAGCCACGGGGAAAGTATGAAAGTGATACTCATGGTCCCTTAATGCAAAAGACAACTGAAGGCACTTAGACGTGGTTTTAGTCAGTAAAAGTCTGACAAGCCCACCCTAGAGCGGGACAAATCATTAGATGATTTCCTGCCATAAAAAACAAACCGGGCATTAGAATTATACCAACAAAAAATATGTCTGTATTACTGGTATTTTTTCTCAAAAACCAAACGTAATTGAATCAAATCTACTGTTCAAGTGCGACCGATATACGTTGAATATATATCACTCTATAGTTTGGTTTCAAAGTAGCAGTTACACAACGTTTACAGTCACATAACGAAATGCCGAGTTTCGTATTTCTCCAATCAATTACGGTTTTGGCGATAGTGAGCTGATATAAAAATAATATCCTTCTATTAACGAACGTGTTACAACAAAAGTAACATGTTCATAGAATAGTATGAGTTACTTTATAAAATATCATCGTAATATTAAGCTATGAGTGGTAGGGGTGCTACGACAGAAAACCACCACGAGTGCCCGCAGGCTGTAGTTCCCTTGCGGATACGTCCGAGGTGAAGGCCAGTCTGCGGGACGGTGCATCCTGGGAGGCGGCCAATGACTCCACTTGGGTACTTCTGCCTAAGGGGTCTTGATGTCCGCCTGCGAATATTCTGTCTGAAGGATCACTTCAACGCGTGTCCCTCTGCTATAGCAGAGGGCACAGTGGCGAAGTAAGAGCGGGCTCAGTGCGCACTCACCCTGCCACCGAGCAGGCAGGAGGAAGACTTGCTCCTCCTTCTGCCACCGTTAGTCTCGTAGCCCCAGAGATTGTCCAAGGTCATGTTTCTGACTTTTGATGGGGGTCGAGGGTCTTGGCTTAACCGCCTGGGCCGCGAGGAAGACAACCTCTATAAAAAATTACCCCAAACCTCCAAGCGGCGGCGCACCGTGAGGGAGGTTGTTAGCTTGACTAATGGGTAGCTAAATTAGTCTCTAGTGCGGACCACTGACCTTGAGCAAGTACAGATTGTAAAATACTCGTGGGAACAGCAATGGAATCCAAATTTTACAGAAAACCCATGGAGAGTGATGCGCGGTCGGAGTCCGACGCGGCATCCAGAAGGAGCTCGGAGGGCTCGGAGGTTGAGGAGGTGGCGGGCGACTCCGGTAGAAACGAGAGTGCCTACCGGAAGCGCTTCAGATCAGGGGACAAATCGTCCTCCAATGAAGAGATGGGCTCGGCCCGAAAAATTCCCACCAGTGGGCGGGGTGCGGGTCGAGCAAGTGGAAGAGGGAGGGGCCTCACTGCCCACGAGACCGCTAAGCGAGCCGACCGACTTGCCGCGGAGAGGCGTCACCCCGGTGTGGCCGGCGCTGAGGTGCTACGCATGTGCGGCGGCAGGCAAACCGGCCGATCACCGGGCTGGGAGCAGGTCCTGCGATCCTCCTGTCAAGGCCAAGGGCAAGGTCCCAAGGCAAGCCCACCCCAACGTCCTATCCGCCGCAGCCTCCTCTCTGGCTACCGCTGCTGTCGCCGCCGCAACTGCCGTGGCAGGATCGATCAATATCGCCGTGGTCTCCGAGCCGTACTATGTCCTGCCCAAGGGAGACTGGGTACGGGATCTGGACGGCTCGGTGACCCTAATTTCGTCGGCCGCCGCCGGTACCCCGACCCTCGAGGCCGTCACGAGGGGACGGGGTTGCGTGGCAGCACGGTTCGGGGACATTGCAGTGGTAGGCGTCTACCTGTCCCCGAGCAGATCTCTCGGCGATCTTCACATCTCCCTAATGGAGCTGAAAGCCGTCGTCGCTAGGTTTGGTTCCCTCCCCGTGGTCGTTTGCGGGTACTTCAATGCCAAGAACTTGGCTTGGGGTTCCCGGTTCACGAACCAGCGGGGTCGGATGGTGGAGGACTGAGCTCTGGAGACAGGCCTGGTCGTCCTAAACCGGGGTTCTGTCCCTACGTGTGTGCGGATGCGGGGTGACTCAGTGGTGGACATCTCGTTCGCCAGCCCCGCTCTGTCGCCGCGTGTCGTCGACTGGCGCGTTATGGAGGGGGTGGTGACGTTCTCAGACCACCGGTACATCCGGTTCGACGTCTCCGACCAAACCTTGTCTGCGCCGGTCCGACAGAACCCTTGTGGTCCGCGGTGGGCGCTGAGGCAGATGGATCGGGAGCTCCTCCTGGAAGCCGCGTCGGTACAGGCCTGGGTGCAAGCACTGAACAGGCCTGTCGACATAGACATTGAGGCAGAGTGGTTCCGGGAGGCCATGTCTTAAATCTGCGACGCGACAATGCCCCGAGTCCCTCCAGGACGTGCTCGGCGCCAGGTACACTGGTGGTCACCGGAGATTGCGGCACTGCGCAACGCGTGCAATGTCGCGCGACGCCGGTATGCCAGGTACCGCAGGCGCCGCATCCGTCCACCGGATGCGGAAGCCAGAGAGGCGGAGCTGTACGAGGGATACAGAGAGGCAAAGCGCACCCTCCGAGCGGAGATAAGGCGGACCAAACTCGAGGCCCGCAACGTGTGGCTGGGGACTCTGAATGGGGAGCCATGGGGACGCCCGTACAAGTTGGTGCGGGACAAACTCCGCCCCTGGGCTCCTCCGCTGACGATGAGTCTCCGGCCCCAGCTCATAGAGGGTGAGCACTCTGTTCTCTACGCGAGGGGAACACTCTCCCCCGCCCATGGCTCCGCCACCAGCGGTACCCGACGCGGAGCACGATGGCGACGACGACGACAACGCTCCAGAGGTGACCGAGGTAGAGATGAGAGTGGCGGTACGAAGGCTGAGTGCCAAGAATACCGCCCCAGGACCCGACGGCTTGCCTGGGAAGGCATGGGTCCTGGCCATGGAGGCTCTCGAGCCTCGACTAAGAGGGCTCTTCAGCATGCGCTGGAAGACGGGGAAACTGGTCCTCATCGCGAAGCCGGGGCGCCCTGCGGACTCTCCGTCCGCGTACCGGCCCATTGTGCTGCTCGACGAGGTGGGCAAGCTCTTTGAAAGAGTAATTGCAGACCGCCTCGTCGCACACCTATCACGGGTGGGGCCGGACCTGGCGGACGGCCAGTTCGGCTTTCGCAGGAGGCGCTCCACGGTGGACGCCATCATGTGCGTGCGAGCTCTTACGACGGGGGATGCAGTGGCCCAGGGCAGGTGTGTCGTGGCGGTGTCTTTGGACATCGCCAACGCCTTCAACTCCCTGCCTTGGAGTAGCATTGGGAGGGCACTCCGGTATCACCGGACACCCGACTACCTCTGTCGTGTGGTCGAGGCGTACCTGGTCACCAGGGGGAGTGGGAACGTCGAGAGATGTCGTGCGGTGTTCCGCAGGGATCGGTACTAGGGCCGCCCTTGTGGAACATCGGATACGACTACGTGCTGCGCGGCGACCTCCTTGACGGAGTCAGCGTGGTCTGCTACGCGGGCGACACACTGGTCTTGGCGCAGGGAGAGTCGTACCAGGCGGCGGTCGAACTAGCGACACGCGGGGTTGCGACAGTCGTTGGCAGGATCCAGGAGCTGGGACTCGAGGTGGCATTGCACAAGTCCGAGGCCATGTGCTTCCACGGCCCTCGGAACGCGCCACCACCGGGTTCCCAGCTAACGGTGGGAGGAGTCCACATCGGTGTCGGGTCAACGATGAAGTACCTGGGACTCGTTCTCAACAGCCGATGGGATTTCGAGGAGCACTTCTGACGTCTGACTCCCAAACTAAATCGGACTGGGGCTGCCCTCGGGCGGCTCCTGCCCAACCTTGGGGGTCCAGACGCCTCCTGCCGGAGGCTCTACGCGGGGATCGTGTGGTGTGAGCGCCGGGGCTGCAGAAGCAGCCGGCGGCCCGGCTGAACGTGTGCCAGAGGGTCATGGCCATACGGATGGTGTGAGGATACCGGACAATTTCCCGCGAAGCGGCGAGCCTCCTTGCTGGCCAGTCACCATGGGAGCTGGAGGCAACAGTCCTTGCACTCATGCACGAACTGCGCATGCAGATGCAACGCCGGGGCGAAACTCCGCTGCCGCGACAAGTCGCAGCATGGCGGACAGAGCTCCGGCGACTTCTCATGGAGAAATGGCGACAGCGACTGTCGCGACCCAGTGCTGGGCACGCCACAATTATGGCGGTAAGTCCCCTCTTCGAGGCGTGGTTGGAAAGACCTCACGGCGTCCTCACCTTCCGCATGACGCAGGTACTCACCGGACACGGTAAGTTCGGGAGGTTCCTGCACCGGATTCGTGCGGAAACGACGCCCGGGTGTCGCCACTGAGTGGACCGCCCGGAGGACACGGTAGAGCACACGGTGGAGGTGTGCCCCGCTTGGGCAGAGCAACGCCGTATCCTCGTGGGGGCAATCGGCGGCGGCGATCTCTCGCGCAGGGCCTTGGTTCAGACCATGCTCCGGAGCGAGGAGGAGTGGCAGGCGGTCGCCTCCTTCTGCGAAGCCATAATGCTAGCGAAGGAGGCGGCCGATCGCGTTAGGCAACGGTCCTTACGCTCCAACCGCCGCCGCCGGGATTCCGATCCCAATTTCCGGCCACCGTAGGCGCGGGCTTGCGGACGGCGAGCAATGGGTGGCTCGCCGTCCGATCGTCCGGTAATCGGACCGAGCCCAAGTCGTCGACGGCGCGTACTGTTCCACGCGCGTCTCAAAGAGATGTCAGCAAATCGTAGGGGCCCAGCAGGGTCGAAGCCAACTGGGACCACGGGTAGTGTGAAAGCGAAACCCGGGGCCCTGGGACGAAGGCAACGAAGGAACAGAAGTGGGTTTTTAGTCAGTAAGAGTCTGACACTATCTCCCGCTCCGAGCTATGAGTGGTAGAAACTGGATAAATAGCAACTAAACCTGATTCAATGATTTCACTGCGACATTTACGAAGCGTCGCAGTGCGCATGAGCGAAATGCACTCTCAGAAATCAGTCGAGTAAGTCGTCAGACGTTCGTTGTCTATAGCTCCGAGCGGACAGCTATAGACAACGATCAACGCCTAATACCTTGGTCTGCTACCTAATGGTAGCCTATACTACGGTCTACCTTAGTTTGGCGTTAACTTGGCTAGTCCTTATGCTGGATGAATGAAGCGTATATTAGAATAGATTTGGGCGATATTCTTTAAATTATAGTTTTTATTTATAGGCTTGCGTTTGACGAATATATCACCTGACGGTTAGCGATGATATTGTCTACGGTGGAACACTCTAGCCTACAAGTAATGTATTCAGCCTTGACTTAAATATCCCTGAGTATTTACCCAGGAAATTCACTTTTATTTTATTTCTAGCTAGGCTCAGATTGCGTGCTAAGGATTAAATTGGTTATGACTGTTATATAAGTGATAAACAAATCGACAATATACGCGTTAGTGTTGTAAAGGTTGACTGGTAGTGAATGCCTTTTTGCATTAAGTCCGCCTATGTACCACTACTGTACATGAAGTTGTAATAAATAAATAGTAATAGTAATTAACACTATTCAATGCGGAGGTGCTCATCATAAAAAACTAAAATTATATTTAACAATGGGATACTTAAAATATCAGACATACAGTATTTTTATTTAAGAAAAATAACGCCTGATAATAAACTATACTAATGTACTAAATTATCTCTTACTTCGTGTGGTTACGGTTGGTAGACATAATTCTTTTTGCTATCGATTTATCATACAGTCCTTGAAATTATGGCCTAGGTTTACTTTTGGCGAAAAGAAAGAAAAAATTTACATGCCAGCCATGTATAGGAAAAATTTCATCCCCCTTTAGTTCCAGTAAGTAGTTTACGAAATGATTTAGTATGAATTAAGTAGACACATTGCTACGTTTCGTGACATGGTTTGGAAACATAATTGGACCCGGTAGGTAGCGCTGCAATCAGGTTCTAATTTTTTTTTTTTACGAATAGCCAGCTGGGACTGCCGTAATGGTATAGGTAAAAGATTGATGATGAAGCAGGTTACTTAATTTTTTATATTAAATTAGGATGTGTCTCGTGCTTTTCTTTCTAAAAATGTAATAAAACATATATTACCAAAATTCTACTCCCGATCTTAGAACGTACATTATATGCTGTCTTAACAATTATGTTAATGATGAAAATATTACATAACGAAGTATAAATACAGAAATGATAAGAAACTCGTACTTTCATTGAATGCTTTTTAGTATTCTTTGCCAAAATTGTTTTGTAGAATTTCAGAACACGGGATACTTGCTTAAAAAAAATATTTTTCAAGGTTCCTTTATGTTTTTTGTTTTAGTCAAAACTAGACTAGATTCTATATGACTTTTTGTAAATCTTTTTGACAGTATTTCCTTTGACTATCTATTGGCAAATGCTTCAACTCTCACATTTACACAAAATATTTAATTTCCTCTACCCTACTCAATGCTTTATGGAATTGAAAACTACCCCATGTCAGAATTTTCATTTTATGAAACATTTGAGTGACAATGCATGCTATTGTAAACCTAATAGTTATAGTAAATATATTATTACTAGCGGTCCTGGCAGACGTTGGCCTGCCCGAAGGCCATAAATCAGAAAAAAAATTGTAGCTATCTAAATACATTAACCTCTTTTGCGTACTATTTTTTGGTAGGTGACTATTATTTGGACCTGTTTATTCTTTTATGGTACTCTAAAGATCAAACGCAGGGGCCAATATTGATGATTTTTACGTCGATTGTCTTAATCTTATGAGTAGAGGAAAGTAACCAATTACGGAATACCATTTTATTTTCGTGATTTAATAATATTCAAGTTTTATTAATTCATTCATTTCTTTGTAATAACAATCTGCCATACATTTGTACTTAATTTAGTAACAGTAAAGATGATCCCGACTATAAGAAAAAATAAAAATTTCTAAACAAATCTCTTTCAAGAAGTATGATGCAGTTGGTCAAATCTATAGTTAAATTACCAAGTATCTATATATTCATCAGACTACTTGAAAAGTCACTTGACTGAAACTTTTCAGTTGTTTTTCGCTAACATATTTTTTTTTCTTAAATCACGATTGTAAGTTATTGCTTATCTACGTCAAATAATCGCTAAAGGCAGGTAATGTTAATAGACAGTTTGGAATTTAAACCAGTTTCTTTGCAGATGTTCTTTTCATCCTTATTAAATAACTTTTTGTTTCTTTGATTAATTTGTTGAACAAATATTTAATTAAAGGAAGTCCATATCTAATGTCCGACTTTATGCTAATTTCGAAAACAAATTATTTTACTTTGATTAATTTCCTTTAATTTTGAAGTTTATATTTAGGGTAGCGGGCGATCCACGTCAATCTTCTTTTTTAGTGAACAGATTAGGTAAAAATAACCCTGTCAGGCATTCTTGTGTTGAGAGTTGTCGTTGATATATATATCCAAGCAAATGATTGAGTGATCTTCTAAATACTTGCTTAAAATTGTGTATTGTTTTTTTTTAATTTAAAATATTAAAAATTCTAGAATTATTAAAAAAAAAAATTAACCACCTTATCATTCACTTTTTTTATTCAAAACCTATACATACTTAATTATTATTTAAAAAAAACTAATTTAGGTATAGAACATAAATTAGTTATGTGTTTTTAAGTGTTTTTGGAAGAAGATCGCAAACGACAGTTCGATTTTTTTTATAGAAATAGGTATATTTTTTCTTAATTACAAAATATTTATGAAAATATGCCAATAGTTTCGATCAATAGTTTTATGACAAACAAACTAGTATTCATATTTTTAGAATTATAATATCATAAATGTTTTTAAATTAGGAAAGAAAATACTCATTCCTCTAAAAAGTGCAAACTGTTGCGTTTTTTAAGCCGCGTTCACATACAACAGTTTCATGTACCCCCAACTTTTCCAATAGCGAGGAATTAGTTAAGACTGTTTGTGTTGTTCAGACCAGTACAAAATAATGCTGTATACGCGTCGGAAAACTGCCGACTTTTACATCTCTTTAGAACGAGGTTGCCTATTGCAAATACCTACAAATACTACACCTATAGGTGTAATCAATCAACATTACATAATATAGTAATCGCTAAACTGACAATTTGTTCTGTCTTTACTGGGAATTATAACTGGAAGTAGTTATTATCTCTTTAGTATTTTGAAAATCTACATTTATCGGGTTTGCTACTTTTTATTCACCATGAGCAAACTTGACTTCTCTCTTTGAGAAGAAGAGAGAATTCTTTTTTGAGGTGGGAAATCTTCAAATGACTTCCCCAGGGTGAAACGTGAGGGTGAGCAAACTTTTACTGACAAAAACCACACCTGTTTCCGTTAGATGCCCTTTGCACTCTAGGGCCACGAATTTCCTTTTCAGATATTCCCGGTGGCTCTAGCAAGCTTCGGCACTGCTCGGTACTTCGTCCAGCAGTGAGACAGTTACAGGTTGGTACGATTATCATTTTTAAACTGAAGACTGAGGATTGTCTCCCTGGTTTGATTGATGCAAACGAGGCACGAATCATCCCTAGCGATTTATCCCTATCTCATTCCGCCATCTAGTGTTAGTGATAAGATTTTTTTATCATACAGCATACATTTTAAACAAGCATGTCATAAGTATAAAAAAAAAAAAAATGTATAAATATGTATGTATGTATGTATGTATGTGTATGTGTTGTATGTATGTGTATGTGTGTATGTTGTGTGTGTGTGTGTGTGTGTGTTATGTATAATAAATAAATAAGTATATTTCAACCTGAACGGATGGATCTGAGTACCGGTATTTTACATGGAGAGACCCAATAGACTGCTAAAATAAGATGAGTAAATTTGGTAAACTTGAAACTTAGTGTTTCTCGGTATTATTTGTATCTTATTTAACACCGACTTCCGAAATTAAAGTTATTTTGATCCTTTTGGTGTTTTTTTTAGTGAAGTCGGTTATCTTGTTTTTGTAAAAAGTTTTTTATTTCACACTTTTTAGTTGGGATACACTTATAAACAGAGTGCCTATTTCTCATGACAATTCCAATTACTAGGTTACATTGTTTTATTATGAAGTTCCTGTGTCTACCTTCCACCTTCCGGCTCGAAAATCAGATCAGTTCGATAGTACCTTATAGCCAAAGTGCATCTCATGACAATTCTAATAAGCCCAAACACGGCTAGGTTATATTGATAAATGACGGAGTTCCAGTACCTACCTCCTGGTTCCATCATCATCATCAGATCAATTTGATGATACCATTTTCAACTGAACTATTCAGAACCATTAATTTATTTGTATTATCATAGTCGCTTAACTATCTTCATTGTGATATCTATGCGAGTATGAAGTTCTGTTGACCATTTCTGGTCTTCTTCATCTGTTCCACTTCATCAAATGTTACTTTTTGACTGTAAATGCTTAAGTTCTCGATGAAAATACCAAAATCACTATGCAGTTGCCTATAATATTTGAGGAGTTCCCCCAATTTCGCCAAGATTCCATCATCAGATCCTGACTTGGTAACTATGGGACCATTTGGAAAGTATATCCTTTCTAACAAAAAAATAATTTTTCAAATCGGTTGGCAAACGACGAAGTTATGCGCGAACAAACATAAAAAAAAAATACAAACATCTGAATTGAGAACCTCCTTCTTTTTTAGATGTCGGTTAAAAAAAAAAGAGTGAGTGATAGTGTGACGGCTGACCGGATGGAAAGAAAAAACTTGTTGCTTCGACCCCAAGTAAAATGGGACAAAGGCTGGAAGATTATGATGATTTACAGATAGTGTGTCTCACTGAGCCATATCTCCCTTGTTTTCATGAAATTAGTAGCTTCTTCTGCTAACGGCTTTGCCTGTGTGAAAGAAGAAAGTCATTAACATACTCCTCCTTAGCTACACGCGGTCACCAGTAACATCCCAAAACAAAAGTGTGATTTCGCGACAGTCGAAATTAGTTGACTGTATTTTGTCACCTGCGTAATATTAACGTGGATGTTTTGACTTTCTTTATATTCTAAGGATTATTTAAAATCAGTTGTCGCATTTACTTTTTTATAAACAAATACCTTATAAAAGTTTATTGCTTTACGTTTATGAACGAAGTATTTATTTTAGATACGCATTGAAACAGCTATGATTAAAGTTAACCAAACTCTCACTTACGATTCAATCTTCGTACACTTTGTATCTTTAATATTTTCTTTAAAAAAATCATTTAGAAGTAAAAGTAATAAATGGGTAAAATGCAACAAAAATTATTCATAATGCAAACAATAAATAGTTCTATCATTATTGTATTATTATATACTGCGATTGACTACATCATCATCATCATCATCTTCCTGCCCTTGTCCCATCTTATTTGGGGTCGGCGCAATACGTGAATGACTACGATTGACTACGATTGTCAATGCGATTGACTACATAATATATAAATATATTTTTAATAAGCTTAGCTGTTTATTCTCTAAGAGTGCGTCTAGATCCGATGAAGGCGCCACTAGCGACCCGCTCGTGACCTGCATTTAAATTTTGCACACCAGTTTCGCACCGTGCTCGAATGGCAAGTGCTGCGCATGCAAGCGAGCAGCAGTTGTACTAAAGAGTTGCACCGAACAATTGAAGTTACTGGACCAGTGCAGTACACGAGCAATTTGCGAGCGGGTCGCTAGTGGCACATTCGCCAGATGTTGACAGACTCTAACATTCCAGTAGCGTGCATGGACGCTAGTAAATAATGAACTACTTAAATAACCATTTTACATGCTTACATAAACCTTTCACGACAAGACTTGCAAGGGGCAAAAATTGGTTAAATTACTAAAAAAATACTTAGAAATATAGTTTCTCATTAAAAAGTACTCTATGGTCTTTTTTAAAATACCATATTAAGAGGTCCTCCCATGGCTCTAGAAGGCATCGGCACTGTTGTACCCATAAGGTTTTACTGACATCTCTTTGAGGCGCGCGTGGAATACTACACGGGCTAGCTACCTATTGGGCTGCAGCCGTTGAGTGGAGCATAACATAAAATACAGATGTGATTGTGACGCAATATATGTACCTAACATAAATTAAAGACGATGGATAACTCGATTATTGCCATAATTTTTAAGAGTGGTTTAGATCGTATCCAACATCTGTTAATTGCTACGTAGAGAAAAATATCGACCTCCTAAATTGCTATAAAGTCCTGGTACGAAAACTCAAATATCGATTCATAAACGGTCTCGCAACATTGCCTGAAATTCATCAGAAGTTACTAGGAGAGCAAAAGTACTCAGGAGATAGAATTTAAAATGAGAAATGAGCTATCTATATATCTCATAGAAATAATACCTATGAACTTATGAAGCTCGTCGGTTATGAACGATGGATGCAGTTTTTTTTACGTCACGATGGCGGTAAATCTATAAGTTTAAGCAAAATCAACGCTCACATTGCAGCGCTTATTGAATAGACAGGCATTATTGTTTGTTTATTTGTAATTACGGATAGGAGTAGTAATGATGGGGATTTCAAATAACCGAGGTTTTTTTATCAAATATAGAGGCTATAAAATGTTGGTACCCAGTATTACAAATAGCCAAGTATACAATATCTTATTTACAGGCAGTGTTTGAAAAGTTAAAAGGGAATCGTTTGTCTTAGTATGGTGGTCATGTGAAGAGGGATGAAACACGTCTTAGTAAAAAAGTTATGAGTACATTATGTAGATGGGAAAACAGAAAAACCATTGACAAGACGGATAGATTGTGTGAAAAGTAATATGAAAGAAAAGAGAGTCAGTGATATTATGATGATTTACAGATTACTGCCCCACTGAACTTTATCTCGCTTGTTTTTATAAAATTAGTAGCTTCTGCTAGTGGCTTTGCCTGCGTGAAAGAAGAAAATTTGTAACATACTCCTTAGATAAACGGTATCCTATGTCATATTTCGGGATAGGTACAACTGAATTTAAAGTACCCTAGTATACCTAAGTATTTAAAATACCTCAACTTCATCTCAATGCAGTTATAGAGAGTTTATCCTGGTGTGGTATTTGTGGCATTCCACCATTGACGATCAACGGATTAAAATTATCAGTCAAGACGTGGCAAAGGAATATTTTGAATTTTTCGGTGTATAAGTTTAGTCACTTACTCCTTTATTTACAATGTCCTGGCTTTTAGTATTTCCTAAGCCAGAGCAATGAGCGGCAATCCACGTCGACCGAGTACGACTAATAAATAGAAGGTGTAGATACCATTGACTTGCATGCATTATATTGGCTGCGTGAACTGGCAGCACCGCCATGGCGTTCCAGTGAGTCACGGGTTTTACACATCTGTTTTACACACCTGTTTTACACACCTGTTTTACACACCTGTTTCACACAGCTGTTTTACACACCCGTTTAACACACCTGTTTTTTGAGACTACCTACTGCCAGCAGCTTCGCTCGCGTGTTAGTAGGAAATTACCCTAATGAACATACTCCCGGGATAAAAGGAAACAAAACATACATCCATACATACAAAGTTTCCCGTTTATAATATTAATAGGATTTCCAGCAACCCCTTTGCAATTATTTTACCCGCATCATATTTAAACTCACAGAACTTTTGATTTACAGTTTTTATTATCTTTAACAAAGAAAACTTTCTTAGATACACAATGAAATTGCTATGACGTTAGTTGATCACGCTCTCACTCATGATTCAACAAAAGACATAAGAATAAATAGGTTTTATTAAAAACTAGTTTTTCTCTTTAGGGATGAATTATCTAAGTATAAACATACTGATTTTGTTAAATCTTTTGGATACCCAGCTGAAGTTCAGTTTGGTGTGGGAGGAAAATGACCGAAAAAAGCTTATACATAAAACTTAAACGTAGAATTGAATTATAAAACCTACGTGAGGTCAGAAGAGAATTGGTGTAATCTGTCTAAAATCTTGAGCAGAGCATTGTTGCCCTTCTTAAAAACTACAGTATCATGACATCGCTGCTTTTTCCCTGTGCGATTGTAATTAAGGTGTCTTCAAGGCAAGAGTAAATAGGCTCTTAATAAACTTGTTTGATCCATCATCAACAGTAAGCATCAGTGCTTACAATCAGGTGGGATCGCAGTCAAGCCTTGATTTATATTATTAAAAAAAAAATTGTCTGTAGTATGACAGGGTAAAAGAAACAGCTTTTAAAAGACTTCACGTCAAGGTAAGTTAGCTAAAAGTGTCAATCCAAATGTTGTAATATAAATAAAATGAGAAAGAATTGTCTTGTAAGTTTATTTTCGTCATAAATCTCCATAATTTATTGAAACATCTCAGAGAATCACGTTGTCGACCTACACAGACAAGCCACAGCTTTACACTCCAAATTTCATTCAAGGTCGTAGGGCGCTGTTGTCGCAGAATGCACTTGAGGAAGAAAACAAAATTCAAATTTGGAAGCAATTTGTACCAAGCACATAGTTGGATATTTAGAGCACCCATATATCTAACACGTGGTTGTAAGTCACGTATGTGGCGAAAACCCATTTTTATTAATTATATTTTTTTGTGATTGCACTAAGATATGAATTCACAAATAATCATTTTCTTGTGAATCTATATAAAGAGAAGAAGATTTTTACAAAACTACAGCTTAGCCGGTGCATTTCATAATATCACTTCGTAGTGCTGACAGTAAATGACAGCAAGAGTTCAATTGGTGGTCGTTTATTACTTACAAATAGAATTTTGGATAACAACTCTTACTTAAAATTCTTTACCTTTTTCAAATCCGCTTTTTGTGTGCAAAAAGCAAAATGTGTGAATAGCCGCGTGACTTACGGTTTCAACATATATTGTTTTTGTGGTATGAATTGTTCATGTATTTTTGCAATAAGGAGGAAGGAAACTTGTGTTAAAAAAAATATCCAAAAATGGGCACATGTAGGACTCGAACCTACGACCTTCGCGTTACAAGCGCGACGCTCTATTCCACCCAGCTGAGCTAATGTGCCACTGCAAGTGGTTTCCAAATTCGCGTTCAGTATCGTCCCCGACCCTGCGATTTGAGAGCATTCAGAAACAGTAGCGCCTAACGCCCTAAAGCAGCAGCTGCGGCCAGACATGGAACTACTGACGTACGCATAAACCCTTTTGAAGGTCTCTGTCCTATATGAGATACCTAAATAGCGTATCCCTAACACGTTATTTATCTCATGTAGGACAGATGGCATTGATTTTAGTCGCAAGTTTCGCATTTTTTACACTTTTTAGGCTTCCGTATCTTAAATGGAACCCGAAAAAGTAACGGAACTCTTATACGACCACTTTGTTGTCCGTCTGTCTGTCTATCAAACCCTTTATCTCGGGAACGCGTGAATTGAAATTAAAACTTTATACTCTGTCTGCGGTCCCTTGAAACTGTGAAAAAATCAAACTTCTAAGTTAACGAAAAAAAAAGATACGGCTGTTTATATACCAAAAAAATGGGTATTTCAACACTGTCAAGGGAATCAAAATTCATAGGGTACTTTCCGTTGACCTAGAATCCTGAAATTTGGCATGAAGCAAGGTCTCATATCCCAAGTGTAGGAATAATTCTGAAAACAGTAAATTTCTAGTTGCGTCACAAAATAAAACTTCCTCGTAACTCAATTTGGGAATTAAACTGTTTTCATAGGTAAGTTTGTACGGAACCCTCAATGTGTGAGTCCGACTTGCACTTGCCCGGTTTTTATAACTAGCTTAACTTTTACAGGAAAGCGTCTTTTAAGTAAGGATTGCCAAGTTTTCTTCAAGTCTGCAATATTTATTCAATCTATCCATTTGTATAAAAAAAGCTTGTAAAAAAAGTCACTCGGACTGACTAAATAAAATCAAGGCACAGCCGAAACTACTGGGACTAGAAGCGTGAAGCGAAAGCGTGTTTTCTTTGTATGATGTAGGCGAGCACTAACGGAGGATTTTCTGAAAACCACCTTCAAAGGGAAAAACGCGGGTGTTTAAAGTTAGCATGAAGAAACTTGGTTTCGCGCGAGTGAAACCGCTGGCAAAAGCTAGTTTTACATAAATTTACGAATTTAAATTTCCATCTCTTTTCAATTCTTCATCAATAGTTGTCATCTCAATAGTCACTATTTGAATTCGATTCAATCAGAACTAGGATTACACATTTTCTTCATTCTTGCGTAACACATAGCCCACTACAACCGGTTTCCACCCATTTTCCATCTTCTATTTGATTTATTTATGGGATAGGATGAACGTTTTCAGAAATCCTTCTTTAGGGCTGAGTCACACCGGAATGGCAGCGGTCGGCACGGTGAGCACTTTTAGCGTGAAATAATTTTAAATTTTATCTACATACTTAAAAGACCAGCTTCGCTTGACAAAACTTGAAAAGGTCGTGAGGCCGCCCGCGGTCCTGCGAAGGGTCGCGCGCCGCGCTTGTCTTGTAGTTCTAGCCTAGCCAGCCGCTACCACCCACTGCTAGCCGCTGCAATTCCGTTGTGACTCAGCCCTTGACTCTTTTCCTTCGTTGTGTTTAATACTCTGTGAAAAAATGTTTTGCCTTTCAGTTATATGTCAGTAAATTAATAAGATTGTTACAAAGCAGATATACTGTCCAAATTAAAAATATTTTATTTTTCTATAATCACCAAGATGCAGTGTAAAGAATAAATTATTCTCTAAGAGAGCAAAACAATTCTCTGAAAATATGAATAAAAATTAATTAAGCCCTAACCAAAAACATCATCATCTTAAATTCGAAAGGACGATAAAATTGAGGCAGGAATCTTTAATGTTTCTGCATTCAGTGGCGTGAATACTACGTGACCTTTGAAAATACATTCCTTAGAACCTCCTAGTGTTACATGAATGCCTAGTACTTTAAATATTGTGTGGTCGGGAGGGATCAATACTGTTCCCCAAGCACATGGCCCGCGGCACGCCTCAGCGGATTCCAAGGCAAAGTTGCAACTAGCGTGAAAGTTTTCTGTAAAAATGCGAGTACTCCACTAATGGCTGATTTTTCAATAGTCTGATAACTTTGCATGAATAATAAGTATACCGGTTTCACTGCTTTTCTACAGAATTATTTTTTTCCGATTAAATTAAAATTTAATAAAATTAAAAACTAACTGTACAACACCAGATTTAAAAATCACATTCACTATCAAGTCACATAATTATTTGATCTCCTGTTACTGTTCGTTGATCTCCTTTTACTATTTCTCCTGTTACTTTGCTGTGGGTGAACATATAAATCTGTGATCCATGACCAATAGGGTAAAATATATTTAGATATATTTCAGAGTTACTTACACTATATACTTGTAGTTTTAGTTCTATTCCAAGTCAAAATAAGTCAAAAATCTTAGATCTTTAAATTTTGAGCGTAGGTAGTTAGTTAGTAGGTTTCGTCTATAAAGCAAGGAAAATTTTAAATCATCCTTCTATCTTAGGTCTGGAGGCATGGCAGTGCCTCCATCAAGTCGAACTAAAAGACAAAGCTGTGCCCTCCTTTTTTCATCCTCGTTTACGATCGCTCCTTTGTTCATCCCCCAAAGTAAGACGATCGTGATTGAAGTCGCTATACCAGCGTTAGATAGTTGCTTTTGAAGATTTTTCATCCATAAAAGCAATTTGAAGTCATTTGATTAGCTTCAAATTGCTTTTATGGACCCATTAGGTTTTAAACCACATTTAAAATCGTAGAAAATCATCGCACAAAAATTTACCTCGATGAGATTCATTTTCAAATCAGACACGATAATTTGATTTGGCTCTCGAAAAAATGTGGATGGAAATTAAAAATTCGAAAATAGTATTTTTACTTTTACATAACCAAAGTTTTCAAAAATTCAATTACAAGTGGCTTAAATAATCATTTCACATTCTTACATAATTCTTTCACGACAAGACTTACTAGGGGTAAAAAATGGTAAAATTTTCAGAGGTCCTCCCATGGCCTTAGAAAGCATCGACACTGTTGTGCCCCTACGGATTTACTGACACCTCTTTGAGGCGCGCGTGGAATATTACGCGCCATCAACGACCGGATGGCATAACATAAAATACAGATGGGATTATAAAACAACTTACGTAATATAAATTAAAAACGGTAGATAACACGAGCATTGCCACAATACATTACTAAAGTCATGTAGTAGTGTAGTCAACCACACGTACAAAATATAATGTGGTAGTATGAGAAAGCACCCTCTTTCACCACCCAACCATCCCACATCAATGAGTGGGTTAGATCGTATCCACCCTCTCTATGCCCTGCTGCGTAAGGAAAATATCGACCTCCTAAACTCCATAAGGTCCTGGTATGAAAACTCAAATTTCGATAAATATGCGGTCTCGCAACATTCCGTGGAATTCATCGAAAGTTACTAGGACAGCATAAGTACTCAGGAGATCGAATATAAAATTGAGAAATGAGACATCTATGTATCGCTAGAAAGAAGTACGTATGAACTTATGAAACTCGTTGGTTATGAACGATGGATGTAATTTTCTGTGACGTCTATGATGTGGCCATCTTTAACACAGATGGCGGTATATCGATAACTTTTAGCAAAATCTACGCTCACATTGCTCCTAATAACTAGATGAAACTTTATTAATCTTTGCTTTTTGTATGTACTCTGAAAAGGGTTTTCAAATAACCGAGGTTTATATCACATATAGTGCTATACACTTTCCTTACAAGTTTTACAAATGGCTAGGCTCAAAATAACGTTATCTCATTTCCCAACAGTGTTTGAAAGGTTGAAAGGAAATCGTTTGTCTAGTATGGTCATGTGATAAAGAGGGATGAAACTGATGTTACTAAAAGAGTTATGAGTAGATTATGTAGATAGATAGAGAGGTAAGGCAGTAGAAAGACGGATAGATTGTGTGAGACGTAATATGAAAGAAAAGAGAGTCCGTGATAGCGTGACGGCTGACATGATGGAAAGAAAAAAAGAAAAAAAACCTATTGCTCCGACCCCAAGTAAAATGAGACAAAGGCTGGAAGATTATGATGATTTACAGATAGTGTGTCCTACAGAGCCATATTCCCTTGTGTTTTTATTAAACTGTATCCTATGTCATATTTCAAGATACGTTCAACTGAATTTAAAGTGCCCATAAAATATACGTGTTTCTTCCAGCGGGGCCCCTCGAGCTAGGCCGAAAAAACTAGTGGCATTGCTTTATTTGTTCAATGTGTCTCACGAATTTACTGTCATAACTCAATGTACTTCAACTATTTTGATAGAAATTAGGATTAGTCACCTCGTCCGTCCAGCAGGGCCCTCGGACTTATTACGGTAGATATATATAAAATAATACTGATCGTGACTTGTACCAATGTACCTGTCGATTTATGTATTACTCCAAGGGATCATTTAGAGGACGAAATTCGGAAAGGAATATTTGTCTATACGTTTAGAGTCCTTTACTATTATCAAAATTTTCGCGAGTTTTCACGTTATATTTTAAATACAAAATAATCGCTAGCGTACCTTATCATAATAGCTTCATTATTAATAGATAAATTTGGTAATAGTGAAGAACTCAAAGTCACATTGGTAATACATAACAACAGTGAGCTTTTTTGCATTTATCAATTCAAATTACAAAGGGCCCCGCTGGATACACAATTTTTTTCCTGCTGAATTTCTCCCGGGATAAAATATACATTATGTGACTTGGGGATAAAGCTGTGTTTTTAGGACACGGGTGGCGTGTTGAATTTCGAACGAAATGAAGGCTGCTAAGTTTTAATCCCGAACATTAGTGAGGTATTTATATAATTAACTCTCGAGCATTGCGAGCGAGTTAATATAAAAACTCATGTTTGGATACTCTTTTTTTACACCATCTGTGAGATAATTAAAAGACAATTTACTAAAGCAAATAATATATTAGAGAGATGTAAGTATTATTTATAAGTTAACTTTAACTATCACTCGACATTTTGATATTTGAAACAAACAAAATTCGGTAACAGTAGCGCCAGACGCCCTTCGGATGCAGCTGCGGCCAGACATGGAACTACTAACGCACGCATAAACAACCCGATCCCTTTCGAAGGTCAGGGACACGTCATTCAAATAATGTAAAACAGATGGCCTCGTGGAACTTATATAATAATAATCTTTTTTAAATAATATTGCTATATGTGTAGCCACAAATAAGTATCTTACCGGACCGGTCGTTGTGGCGACAATCAACATGTAAAGACTTAGAGAAAATTAACTTTAAACCAAGAATTTCTTCTAATTAATCATCAGACAACTCGCTAATTATGCGCAATTCTCTACATTTTATTATGCATTTGTGCAATAAGTACAATCAATATTTCGTAAAAAAATATTTGTCCCAAAAAATGGGCACATGTAGGACTCGAACCTACGACCTTCGCGTTACAAGCGCGACGCTCTATTCCACCCAGCTGAGCTAATGTGCCACTGCAAGTGGTTTCCAAATTCGCGTTCAGTATCGTCCCCGACCCTGCGATTTGAGAGCATTCAGAAACAGTAGCGCCAGACGCCCTTCGGGTGCAGCTGCGGCCAGACACGGAACTACTAACGCACGCATAAACAACCCAATCCCTTTCAAAGATCAGGGACACGTCATTCAACTCATGATAAATAGATGGCCTTGATTTCAGCAAACAGTTAATATTAACTTAACTTATTCAAAAAAAAAAAAACTTTTTACACAATATTGTCATTACACGGCATATATAAGCCACAAGTAATTAATCTTAAAAAAAAATGGTGCTACTGCTCAACTATGTGAATAACTAATTTATCAATATTTAAAGACTTAGGAAAAATGACTAAAAACCTAGAATTATGTATAATTAGCGACTTGCCCTGTGTTTTTAAAACCTGTATTTCCTCTGTCATCACTTAACAAGACTAATCATTACTAGTGCATGTATATAGAAATTGCAGTATAATAACTTACAAACTGAACCTCACAATAATACTAAAAACTTCCAATAGTTTACCTGTGGCTGTGTAGTTGAGTTTTTATGATTACTCCGATATCAATGTACAAAATTGAAATAAAAAAACAATTAAATTAAATTGATTAATTTAAATTAATGTACAAAATTTTCAAAACTATCCATAAAATACAGTTTGAGGCGTGTTAAAGTTCTCGTAAACAAAGTCGCTGGCAAGGAGTACTAAATAAAAACTTCGCAGTTGCAAGGACGATAGAATTGCAATAAGAATCTGTAGCACCCACGTACGAGTTACGACACCCTAACTGGCTGGATAACTATAGTGTTTTTGCTATTCAAATTCAGTACTCTTTCTTCTGTCATAAAAATCTTGATTTAATACAACATCAACAAAAACCTCAATTGATCTTCCTTTAAAATATTTGTAATAATTTTCTACGATCACTTGCTGTCTGTAGCAACCACAAAGTGATGACCGCCGATGTGATTTTTTTCAAGACGATGGATTCTAAAGCCCTGAAACCCTGCGTGCCAGAGTCCGCGCACCACGAATTCTGCCTTACCGAAATTCTGATTAAAATGCAGTCCACATTGACAACAAAGTGGTCAACATCTAAGGTGTTTTTTAACTTTATCGATGGAATAATAGTAAATGCCACACCAAAACTGACAACTTTGTTCCATGAATAAAATATAACTGACTTAGAAAAACAAGCCTATCATAGCAATAACCAACTAGGTTTGTCTCACAGCATTCTAGGCCCGTTTTTACGGGACTATCAAAAAATATTTTAAACTTAACTCTTTTTTCATAGAGTTATTAAGACTGACATCGATGTTCAGTTCGCAAGAGTATATATTTAACTCGGCGCAACGAAACCATAGCGCGCTTTTAAATCGATGAGGGCCATATATCGAGCACGATCGTACTAATTTTCTTACTCTGGCTGAATTCAAGTGTATAAAACAACGAAAAGAAAATTTGGTAAACCAATTTTATTCGTCATGAGAAAGTTTAAAATTAGTACCTAAATAATATAATTTTGTTTCTGAAAATATAGTAAATCATGCAAAACAATTTGCTCAAAAAATAACAGCTGCCAAAATAAACAACCCCACGTGGAACACTTCGTAATGCGCCGGCGTGAAGTACAACATAAAGTTAGTTAAGAAAAGTAACGATAGTTTCAGATACAATACTAGGACAACATGAATCATTACCGTAAAGAGAAAGAGTTTTATTAATATCAATAAGAGTACAAGTATTGCTACAACTGTGAACGAGAGTTAGCTGTATGCAAATAGTTTTAAGGTCCACATTGACTCGCGCTTTAATGGTATTTTAAGAATTATCTTTCCGTAAAATGAAAATGCGAATACCTCGATTTCATTTGTGCTGTTTTAACTTGTTTTGCAAAATTTGTTATATCTAAAAAAATACTTACCGAAACATACAAAGTTTATTCTAATGGCAATAATTTAAAACGACGCGTCCTTCATTCATTAGTTTCCATATGTGAGGTAAATAGAAACGTAAACATTTCCACGTGGAACGTTTTGTAATGCGCCGGCGCGAAGTTTAAATTAAAGTTAGTCATAAACAAAAACCCAGTAGGTAGTAGCTTGGTTTCGTAACTAGGAGATTATGAAAAGTTGAAGCACACAAAGAATTTTTGAAATAGCTATAATTGTTTTAGGTACTATGTATTAGCTCGCAGTTTACGATTACATCACCTGAAGGAAAGCGATGATGGTAACCGACGATATAACACACTTGCCTAGATGTAAATTAACTTAGATTGAAATGAATGGTTATATTTTGTGTTGTTTTCTTATCATTAAAATAAAAACAAATGTAGTTTACATGTTTCACTGTAAAGAAGTGTCTAGAACCAATAACTCGCAGTCATGTGGCATCCAACCCACACTGAGCCAGCGTGGTGGATTATGGCCCATTCCCGGTGATAATATGTCATGTTTTGATCCTCTCTGTTCTAACAAAGAGGATCAAAACATTGTCCCAGCAGTTCAAGGATAATTGAAAGTTCCACAAAATTTTAAGTTGACAAGTTGTTACGATGTGCATGACGTCATCACTACACAGCCGTAGAACTCGAAACTTATAACTGAATTTAATTTCAAAAAACTCCACTTTGAAATGATTAATTATTTCTTTTTTTAAGTAACTCATAGTAATAAAACGACATTAATCTAATTAAGATAGCTTTTAATATTAAATAAGCATAAACATAATCAGCCTTTTAATATTTCCACCGATGGTTTTCTGGCATCTTTTCTAGGAGAGGGAATGGGCGGTAATCCATCACGCGGGCCCAGGTCAAATCATATTAAATTAACATATATTAAGTATATATATTATTTATTATCTTTAAGTCAAGAGTGAATAGATTCTTTCTAGGTAAGCGCGTTCCATCGTCGACAGCATCGTCGCTTTCCATCAGGTGAGATAGCGGTCAAGAGCGAACCTATCAAGAATAAAAAACAAAACAGACATCAATATATACTACTGTATATGTACTGTATTTATGTTTTTCATTCCTGATGTAGCCAGTCTATAAAAGCAGGCATCTTAGGCTTGGCAGAGCTTGGGTTGGGACCAACCTGATAAATTCAATGTTTGATCCTCTCACTTGCTTTATTCAACAAAAAATCTTGAGGGGTAACGAAATATTTGTTATATGTATGTACAGTATTTTCCATTTGATCTACAGTTTCACCGACGTGAAATGTTTTTTCATGTATTAAAATCGCCCCAAAGGAAAAGTAAATTAGAACACAACTGTCCCGGCTGTATCATCAGAACATGACCTAAACTTATTGACGTTATACTCGTATGAATACGTTTATTCATCAAAATAGATAAAACAAATTGATAAACCAGCTTTAGGAAGATATTATGATTTTATAATCTTGCACAAATCAATATTGCAAAAAGAGTGGCAGCACATGAGGGATTTGAACCCCCGACCTTCGCGTCTCAACCACGGACGTGTCGCTCTATCCCGACTTGAGCTAATGTGCCAGGTACTCGTAAAGGTTAAATACGTATTCCGTATCGCTAATCTTAGCACATTTAACGACTGCCACTCTTTGTCACCTTCATATGACTTATATGGGACTGCAATAGAAATCGGAACTAACCTAAATATTTGGTATTAATATTGCTATTTCAAAATATTTTTCTAACTAACCTAAATATTTGGTATTAATATTGCTATTTCAAAATATTTTTCTGGGTAACTTAAGAATGAAAGAATTTTTATTCATCATGAATTATTTCGGAGATCAATCTTTAAAAACGATAAGAAAGCTAAATTTACATTAAATATAACTTTTTGATTTTCTTTGAATAGTACCGATTTTTCAGGTCCCATGTAAGCCAAAATAATATCACTACAGTACTAAGATAACAGTATGTAATAGAAATTATTATCGATACATTAAGATTTGGAAACGCTCCATCTAGATTAAAAAAGGGTTGGGTGTATTATTTCATCCCAAATTTCTCAAACACCCTAACACTTTACGACAAGCTTTGTAAAGATGGCGCCATCAACAAGCCAAATATGATAAAACTGAATAATTTAATGAAAGATGACAAATATTCCAGATACTATGCCAAACTAAAAAAAAAAACTCAAATTTCATAGCTGTATTTTTTATTTTTCAGTAAGAAATTATTCAAATGTCTCTTCCCTCACTGGATGGAGCGATAGAGAGAGCATGAATATACTAACATTCAATTTATTAGAGTATTATTTTAAGTACATAGACCCCTACTTAGGGAAATTCTTTTTCTGTTGAATCAAGTTTTATATTTGAATGAAAAAATGTATTTAAAAAATAGCTGATATTGATACATTAGCCGATTCTGAACATACTACTTTCAGGGTCTGCGTTAATTATATTACATGTTGTATACTAGTATATTTTGTGCAGATATCTAAATATTTTGATAACGAAAAATATTGATTAATACCTTGCAATGGTTTGATATTTCAAACCATCGATTTTATTATATGAATAACCACGAATATTGTTTAAAGAATTATTTTAAAATGCTTAATTCTCCACCTCTTTCACAAATATCTTCTACAAGTTCTCATCCGAGGATTGTTACTCCAACCAATCCTGGCTAAGTCCTGAATTAGCTCTCTCTCAGTCATGCTGTGCTAGTACTTCTGGCACGCGTCTCGTTTCCATGGCAACAAAAGGGAGACGCGTTTGCATCGCATATATACTTGTATGTGTACACTGTTTCTAGATGTCGAAATACTCGTAGTAGTTATAGTACACAATCAGTTTCCTTTTGTGAAGTGAAACACTGAAATCTTACGACTGTGCTGTTGCACTATTTCTATTCAATAAGTTGGTTCTATTGATCGGTGATGTCACAATACCTCATAACCTAGATAGTGCAATCATTGCTTCCATGCTTATGTTATCCTAGTAGAACGGAAGCAAAACTACCGTTTTTAATAAATTTATGTCTCGATAGATAAAAAATATTCTTTTGAAATTTAATTGAAAATGAAATTAATATGTGTAGACAACCTAACTTTTTTTTCTTTTTATTATGAGTATAAGTAGTATCAAATGCAGATTGCTCATATTTTTGGCTCAAAACCCGTATATACTTTTTGTGAGTACCCGTGCTTATTCGCAAGTTTTCTATTACTTTACCTGTTTTTCTACCCGTGAGAACCTGTAATTGGCTCAATGTCTCTTATACTATTGTTATTGTTTTGTTAACTGTTGGTTCTCCTATTATTAAATAAATAAATAATATATAAAGTATAAATTTTTGAACCAGACTGCATTAACAGAATTTGAATTGATATCTTTTTGTCGACTGACCATTTTTTGTTAAACACACATTAAAAGAAAAGTTTAGGTTTATATTTTAAATATTTTACTAATCTCACTACTTATTAGAATAAAATTAAACCACTTAAGTAGCTGATAGCTACAACCTAGGAGTTTTTAAGCCTAGAGTGAATAGGTTACTTCTAGGCAAGCGTGCTAAATCCAGGGCTTTGAATAACGTTAAAAATTTGGTATCGTTACTTTCATCGGACGAAGGTAACGTTATTAGCAGAGGTAACGTTATGCTTGGTAACGATACTTGGTACAACTTTTACCGGTAAACTGACTTAACGTTATCGATGATTTTACCGAAAAATAGTAACGTTACCATGGCCCACAGCCTGATAACGTTACCAAATACATACGAAAAGTACCGTTAAATAACTTTATTTTCTTTTATCTCTTTTTTTCGTCTACATTAATGCAGTACTGGTTTGATCACGTAGGTATTCAAATCAAAAACACTTGTGCTGCGCAACGTTTTTCATTTTAAATAGGAATTACGTACATTTATTATATTCAAATGAAAAAAGGCTACGTAATTTTGTACCTGAACTTAAAACGGATACTGAAGATTATTTTCGCCATCATTGTGACGATTTTCAGGGTTTATATAAAGATAATAATGGATCTGATTCAGTATCTAGAGATAAATAAATCCTATACCTACCTAAATCTTTCTCTAACCTTCGATTGCGTGACATACGTCATACATTTTTTGCTCATATATTTAATATTTATGGCTTTGCGGTCTATTAGTTAAGGGGACACTAAATGCCAGCGACCTTGAGCGAACAAAAGAGGACCTATCGTCACTCACCGCCCATCAAGATTATTCGAATAATAACATGTCCTTCATTTATTAAACACAACATGAACAAAAACAGTATATCAAAAGATTGGTAATTAAATTATCTTTTAGTTTGAGAAAGTTTCATAAAAATACACGTGACGGTTTTTGCCTGATCTTCGTTTTTTTGTGTGTGTTAGACATAACTTTGAAAATAAAGCACACGAAGTTTTACGAAAAAAAATTAAATATTCGTATATCAAATTATTAGGCAAGTAGTCTAGTTTAACATATATTTTTTTCAAAACATACGACTAGCCGTTTAGACGTGCTGTTGGATTTAAAATCATCAATAATCATGATCTCCCTTAATGAACGGCAGTAAGGAGGGTAAAATATTTCGAGCGTTTGTGTGTGTTTATGGCTTGTGATACACATGAGCAACTGTTGTTTAGTAGTTAATGTATAGTATCTTTTCAGTTAAGGCTTTTAAGGAAGTCTCGTCAGTTTATAATTAATTTGTAATTATTTTATTTTTTGAACTAGCAGTTTAATTGTACGGACAGAAGAAAAAAGTGTACATAACACAAGCAAGCATATTAAACATTGGAGGATTATATCCTTGATAAAAATGTTTGGCTAAATGCCGGAATTTTTTTTTTATAAATATTGGAGGAGATACTACTGCCCTCTTTGTATTGTTGTTTTCGAAATGGTGCTTTTTATTTTATCTGTTTATTTTAAAGGAGCTTGTGAAAATTTCTGTATGGTGTCCAGACGTAAAGAATAACACCATCCTTTCTCTTCCCGAGGGTGTCGTAAAAGGTAACTAAAGGACACACCAGATAATGGGCAGCAGCATTCTCTGTGCATTGCAACATCCACACTGCGATCGCCAATCGGCATGTTAAGCGTGGCGATTATGGCAAAACCCCATAATGATAAGCACAACCAAAAGGAATAGGTCCTAGTGGTCACTACTGCCGGGCGGCAGCCTCACTACCCTTAACTCCGGTAGCGATCAACTTGCTTCGCCATAACCTTATGGCGAAGCAAGTCGTGCGAAGAATCTCCGGATGGGATCCGGCTACCCCTTTAGAAAACAACGACCGTACCTGACAACATATAGCACGCGTACACTCCGCTTCGACGAGAAGATCATCTAACTTTAAGAAAAATTGAGCAGGTTACGATAGAGTCTTGTGGGATTATCTGAAGTCTGAAGACAGGAGGAGGATCGATAATTCTCAAATTTGGAAACCTGCTTTATTTCCGGGGGAGATGACCAGCAGTCCCAGGATGGTTTTAGGTTTATCGTCCACAGGTCCCTTGTGGACAATGTGGTGAGGATCGAGAGTGTGTCAACCAGGGTGGCGTATCTTATACTCAGAATATCATCAAGATATTCTCAGAATATCATAAACCTCTTTGCTTATCATTCGTGGACTACGAGCTTTGATTCGATCGAGACTTGGGCTGTACTGCAATCTCCAACGGTTCCAGATTGACTATCGGTGCGTCGAAGTGCTGAAGTGTTCGTACTGTTAGGATGGCGATCCGTGGGTCCTTTTTAAAAAAAACACTTGTTACTGCTAAAAGAATATTTAATGAACAGAGGTTACACTAAGACACACTGGTTACACAACAACTGAACTCTCGACACGGAATGTACAATATGTACTGCGAAATGGCTATGACTGTCTGTCTGGGCACATGGAAATGCCCTTTTATAATATTGGTAACAATATGGAAGCGGCGGGGTTTATATCATAGTCAGCATTTGATGCGTTACAAAGTCCGTTTATAACATCTCCCCCCTTTAGACTGAGCTTTATTTAATTTATTTTAATTAAAAATAAGCGAAGGAATATTAAAATGAATATTAAATTAGTAAATAAAACTCAGTTACGTTACAGAGTGTGTCTTAACTAATTACAAAGTATGCTTAAATTTTAAAACTTAGTTAAGATACTATAATTATTTATTAATTATTGAACCCAAAAATAGAAATTGAAACTTATATTTAAAATGAAAATAATATTAAAAGTTACTGATATTTCTATTGGTTTTCTTTAAACCAAACAAGGCTTGATTTTTACCAATTTCTATATTTGGAAGACTTTTTACAGATTTGTTATCATTTTCTAAATCATCAGAAATTTCAGTAAGTTCTATGGACGAGTGAACATTATTGTTTTTCCTCGTTTTCTTAATATTATAGCATTGGTTATAAATCTGAATACAACAAGAGGAATTTCTAAAACTAAAACATTTGGTGTACAGCTTATAAATAATAAAAAGAATGATTGCCGATATTATAACATAAGTCAGTCCGGAATAATAATTACCGTATTTAACAATATGGGACTGATTTTCGCTATTGCGAATTTCGGTTTCTAAATTTTCTAATTTATGTGAAGCCAATTTCAATGACTCTAAATCAATATTTGATAAGCTAATTGGATTGATAGAATGAGTACTTTCATTCAGAATATTATACTTGCAACAATCATCCAAGGTCAAATCAAAATTCAGAATTATCTGACTCGGTACAGTAGATTTATACACATTTGAGGGATGAAATTGCAATGTTTGAAAATATGCTACACAATTATTTTCTAAAGATAAAATTCCTGTTCCATGTAAAATGTAATCAGTAATGTTATTGTTACATTTCAAAGTTAATTTATTAGGTTTAGATTGTACATAAATATATCTGTTGTTATTTAACTTTTGCCAAACATTTATATCACCATAAATAACTTTGGAGTCACAAATTTCAGGAAGTGATAAGGTGACTTCAGTTAATAACTTAGATTCACATGAGGGATTGTTAATCGTTGACAATATTGATGGTGAAGGACATAAAATATAATCATTATTGACATGCTTACATTCACTTATGCTATCTAATAAGACGTAAGATAATCTGTCATCCGTTACTGCTACATATAACTTTGAAGGACGAATTAAAACATAAGTTAAATATTGATTTGTATCGCGTGGAGTAGGTAGCGGTAAATTCTTGTAAAGGTTGAACTTAATAGGATATATTAATGGTACTTGTATGATAAACATTAGTTTGTTATTATAATAATATACAGTTAGTTTGGATAAGTCGATTATAGTGTGAATGTTTTGCAATGTTAGCGAAACCGGGAACTCGGTGGTTCTCTTTAGTTGACTGTTATTCGATAACTCGTTGTATAATTTCTTGGGAGTTATGACGTATGGGTGTAAAATATTAGCTTTAGCGAATAAAATTGAGTTAAGTATTGTGTCTAAAATATTGGAAATTGACAGTAATGACCCTTCAATAATATTAAACATAGAATTGATTTTTTCTAAATTCAATATGTTGTTATTTATCTTAGAACTACTTGCAAATATATAATTAAGTTTTTCAATCTGCCTATTGAGTAAAATTTCATTATTATTTAATTTTTGAATAGAAACATTAAAACTATTTATCGTAGAGCGTACAACATGTATGTTATCTTTCATTAAAGAATAAATATGATGCTCATTTTGTTGACAAGTGCTAACGGCTTCGTCGTATTTTCTAGCGTCGTCAGCATCTAATGTACCAAAAAAGAATTTTAAAATTTCGCCTCCAAATTCAAGAGCGCGTTTTTGACGATTATCGGAAATAAGATGCGACAAAGATTCCAACTTAAGATTATTAGAATTAATAAGTATTTCTAAGGGGTTAATAGTATCCTTACACTCTAAATTAATGTTAGGTAAATTACGAGTTTTTTCGCAAAAATTTGATATATTTTCAATAGACTTTTCTATATTTTCCATATAAGGTCTAATAGGAATCATGTCTACATATGTGATAACATTCCAGTTATCGTTTTGGAAATAGACTATTGATGTTGGATCAAAATATATTCCTGCACTATGTTCTATTATTTCAATTGGCTCGGACAAACTTGAACACACGAAACATCTGAAACAAATATTCACGCTGGTTTAATTTCGTTAACATGATATTTTACATGTTTTCTATTGACGCATAGAGTGACATTATTTTTACCATGTGTTTTTAAAATCTTAAATGGTCCCTTCCACACAGGGGACAGAGCCTTACGGAGCCTGTGATGGTGTTTTAAATAAACTAAATCACCGGTTTTATATGTTTTTTCTCGGGCTGTCGAATCATAATATGTTTTTGAGGATTCTTTGCTTTTATTCATATTTTCAATAGCTTTTTCGCGGGAGTATCTCATCCTATATTGTAAAGCACGAATGTATTCCTGATAGGTAACGTTATTATTCGACTCGTAAACACTACTGGGAATTGATGGCTTATAACCGTAAAGAAGTTCGAAAGGCGAGAATTCGGTAGTGCAATGAGGGGTTGTATTATATGACAGAATCGCTGTTGCTAGATAGCAATGCCAGTCGTTTTGATTTTCGTTAACAAAAGACCTTAAGTACTCCTTAAGAGTAGCATGGCTTCGTTCTAGTGCGCCATTTGTTTGAGGATGGTATGGAGTAGAAAATAGATTTTTTATTTTAAGAATTTCAGTTAACTGCCTAAATAACTCTGACGTAAAGGTTGTACCTTGATCCGTCAATAACATTTTGGGAAAACCAAATAATGAAAAGAAATGTACGAGGCTGCGTGCAACTTCATCAGTCGTACAGGTTATCATAGGATAGGCACATGAAAATTTTGTTAAATCATCCTGAAGCGTTAAAATATATTTGAATTTTTGAAGGCCTGCCTCGGGTAAAGGACCAACGATATCGAGGGCTAGTCTTTCAAAGGGCCTGGTACTCGTTGATGTTATTACCATAGGTGCTTTATTTGATGTTCTTAAAGGTTTATTTACTTGGCATAATTTACAGTCTTTAACAAATCGTTCAATATCTGAACGCATCCCTTTCCAATAGTATGAGGCTTTGATTCTACTTAACATGCGTTTAACGCCTGGATGACCCGCTATAGTCGTCCCATGATTTTCTTTAAGGATGTTACCGATCTCGGCAGGAGTTGGATAAAGTATTTGATTTTTATAAATATGGATCTCAATTTTAGTGCCATGAAAAATGTAAGAGATTATATTATATATTTTAACGTAAATTAGTTTAGAAAATGGTTCAGAAAAATCAGGCAAAGCTAATTCCTTTTCGTAATCATTTTTAGAAATAATATCATCACGTAATTTTAGTAGTAAGTTATAAATAGTTTTATAAGTTGTTTCATCGAAATGATGGACTTTAGTGTATAAGAAATAAAGTATCTTATTGTTTTTACAGACAACCGTTTGTGAGGTGTCAGGTTCGCGTTCGCCTGCGCGATATTCCTGTGGGTTGTCAAGCATCGCTAATAATTGCTCTGTATGCGGCATTGAGTTATCTAGATCTAAAGAAACTGGACAGGCAATACACTTTTGTTTTGCTTTGTGTAAACTCTCGCTATGTTCTACGATTTTTGTGTCACAAACTGAAATGGTTTTTGTGAATTGTTTTTTAAAGTATTCCTCATACGTAGTCGAGTTGATGTTGGAACTTGGGTTAGTCACAGCATTGACTGGATAACGCGATAACGCATCAGCGTTACTATTAACTCGGCCGGGTTTATACACAATCTCATACTCGTATTCTTCAAGTTTTAGTCGCCATCTTAACAAACGGCCACCCGGGTCCTTAGCGTTAAATAACCACGTTAAAGGGCGATGATCGGTCACGATTTTAAATTTATAACCGTAAAGATAGGGCCTAAATGTGTTAACGGCGAAAAGTATAGCGAGGAGCTCCTTTTCAGTTGTTGAATAATTACCTTCTTGTTTATTTAAGGTGCGAGATGCATATGCTATGGGCTTATCTTTGCCTATCTCACCCTGTGACAAAACTGCTCCGACGGCATAATTTGAAGAATCCGTCGTCACAATAAAAGGTTGGGAAAAATCTGGATATTGTAATAAAGGAGCTGAGATGAGCTTTTCTTTAAGCATGCTGAAAGCTTGCTCTTGTTCATGAGACCAATGAAAATTAACATCTTTTTTTAGTAGAGATGTGAGAGGTTTAGTTATAAAAGAGAAATTCTCGATAAAGCGACGATAATAACCCGTTAATCCAAGAAAAGATTTTACATCTTTGGGGGTTTTCGGTGTGGGGAATTGAGATATAGCCTTTACCTTATCTGGATTAGGCGAAACACCGTTATCCGTAATAATATGCCCTAAATAAGCCACTTCTCGTCTTAAAAATTCACATTTATCGGGCTGTAATTTTAAGTTTGCTTCTCTAAGTTTAGAAAATACAGATTCCAATTTCTGTATGTGAGTTTCAAGGTTATGTGAGTAAATTATACAATCATCAAGATATATGTAACAATGAAGACCTTGAAGTCCTGAGAGAACAATATTCATCATTCTTTGAAATGTCGCCGGAGCATTTTTGAGCCCGAACGGCATTCTTGTAAATTCAAATTGACCTGATATACTGTTGGTCGTTACGCTGAAGGCTGTTTTTTCTGTATCTTTAGGATCTAATAAGACTTGGTGGAAACCTGAAGATAAATCAAGAGTACTAAAATATTTTGAATGACCTAATTGATCCAAGATGTCGGTTATAAGAGGAAGAGGATAAACCTCGGATACAGTAACGTCGTTTAAGCGTCGATAGTCAATTACAATCCGCCACTTTTGTTTACCTGATGCATCTATTTTTTTCGGAACCACCCACACAGGCGCATTCCAAGGAGAAGTTGAGGGGCGAATAATGTTTTGATCGAGCATTTTTGTGATTTGTTTTTCGACTTCGTTTTTATGCACTTCAGGAAAACGATACGATTTGACGTGAATTGGGGGTGCATCCCCAGTATTAATTGAATGTTTAATTACGTCTGTATGAGTTAAGTTTTCGCCATCAAGATGAAATATATCCGTATATTTGGAAATACAGTTCATCAAGGCCTTATGTTCTTGCGGATTTAAATGAGAACACCTTATTTGTTCAAGAACTCTTTTATGCCGGTCAGTTTTTGAGAAATCTAATTGGTGAATAAATTCCTTATGAGTGTTATCTAATTTAGAAGGCAGTTGGTCAAGTGGAGTTAACTTGACTTCGTAGTTATCAATTGGGACCTCATGTTCCGTGGTGTTTAGAATAGAAACATTAACTCTATTATTAGGTTTTAAGCTCACTATGCAGTTTGCTAAGAAAACACCGTCACGAATTTCATGATCTAAGATCAAACCTTCTTTTAGATTAGTAATCTCAGAGAGATTGGAAACAGGACACTCAATGACAGTTTCTGATCGCGGGGGTATAACATATGATGGCTTACTGAGAGAAATAGGTATTTTGTAATATTCTAAATTAAGAGTATTGGTAGAGTAATGAATATCTATTTTAAAATGTTGGATAAAATCACTACCGATAATACCATCGTAATTTAAGTTGACCGCATCGTTAATAGTATGAAATAAATACTCGAACATTATCTTATTTTTCGATGAAATGCCATGTTCAAAAATTAGTTTAACGGTCCCAAGGGATTCGCAATATGATTCATTATCGCTTAAACCTCTAAGTTTTATAATTTCGGGACCCAACACTGGTTTATTACGTAAACTTGAAAGTTTAACAATAGAAACTGAAGAACCAGTGTCAATTAGAAAGCATAAAGGCTTGTTATTATAATTTGTTTTAAGATAGACGTGAGGTAAAGAAACTTTATAATTTATATTAAGCGTTTGCTCACGTGTTAGAGAAAATGTGGAAACACATTGTTTAGAATTTTGCGTGTCATTTTTATGATTTGAAGGTTCCGGTAGACACGAAACCGAAACCTTATTTAATTTAAATTATCGGAATTATTAATGTCTACTTGATGCACATTAGAGCGATTATCATTGTTATTCGGTGCACTTGCACTTGGTGGTGTAGAATTACTAGCCTGTGAGTTCTTTGCCTTAAGTTTCCGACACTCGCTTATCAAATGACCGCGTTTTTTGCAATATTTGCATGATTTCTCGGGGTCAAACTTGGAAGTAGTAGTATTATGAGAATTATCTGATGAATTTACATGATACAAATTTGGAGAAGACCGCTTATTTTTGTAACATTCGGATGCAATATGACCACTTTTGTTACAATGTGTGCATTGTTTATTAGAACGCGTAGTTAATTTAGATAAATTAAATATTTTTTCCTCTTCAATGGCATGCGTTATTGCTTCGGATAATGATTTAGGATTCCTACACCGCACTATATGCGAAAAATTGGAGTTCAACCCTAACAAGAAGGTATTGAGGGCGAGATCTTCCATAGCGGCTAATCGACCTATAAGTTCTTTATCATTATCGCAGCTATAATGGATGTCAGATTGCAATCTTGTTAAACATGATTCGATACGCACAGCATACTGCATCGCGTCTTCAGAAGGCAATTGCTTGCATTGTTGTAAATTAACTAATAAATGTGTGGAATGTTTTTTCTCCCCAAAAGTAGTTTTAAGGAACTGTTTGATATCAGCCCAATTGTCAAATTTCTTTAAGCAAGCGGCTAACTGAGCTTTGCCTTCTAATTGCGAGATGATGTATTTACATAAAAAGTTCTGTTGTTCTGTAGTTGCTAAAGATATCGCACTCTCGCAGTTTGTTAAAAATGCGGGTAAATACTCGCGATCCCCGTTATAGGGCTTAATGAATTTAGTGAGAACATTGAGGGTGATTTTGTCCGACATTTTAGTTTTATGTTTTACTGGAATGTTCTCTGATTCTGAACTGGATGAAGATGCGATTTCCTCTGATTTTTCTTTCTTTAAAGACATTAAAATAACAATATGATTATTATTTAGAGCACTTACAGAACATCAGATAAAAACAAAGCGTGCACAATAAAATTTCTAAATTAGATTTTTTTAAATAAAATACGAGTGATTTGAATATTTGGGAAACGGCACTTCACTTCACTAAAGCACTTTCATAATATTTGAAAAACTCACATTAGCAGATGTACAGCAGTCGCACACGTGAACATTCTGGAAAGGTGACGTCACGAAGCACGCGGCGCCAGCGCCTGGCGACCCAGAGAGTCGTATTGCAGGCAGTTCCTGCACGTGGTGCGCTCAAAACACGTGGCTGATGATGGATGGAGAGACAGCCACAAATCCCATGCGCGAGATGTTGATGCAGTACAGAGATCTTGTGTTGACCTGGTGATGCGGGCTCACACTCGAAAGTGGAGGCTGACCGTCGACCACGTGGTAGCAGATGTGTTCGGGGGTGATGCGGGCTCACGCTACACAGCGGAGGCTTATCGTCGATCACAGCAGCAGCAGCGCGGACTTAGGCGTTTTTAGGAAGCCTAAGATTTACCGTCGACCACGACACTTGCAAAGGACCATCGACCACGGACCAAACAACAATGGTGCAGACACGTGGAAATATTCGCGACGCCTACACCTAATGGATCCCAGTACTTAACGATTTTCCTGGGATCCCACTTCTGACACCAGTTTGTTAGGATGGCGATCCGTGGGTCCTTTTTAAAAAAAACACTTGTTACTGCTAAAAGAATATTTAATGAACAGAGGTTACACTAAGACACACTGGTTACACAACAACTGAACTCTCGACACGGAATGTACAATATGTACTGCGAAATGGCTATGACTGTCTGTCTGGGCACATGGAAATGCCCTTTTATAATATTGGTAACAATATGGAAGCGGCGGGGTTTATATCATAGTCAGCATTTGATGCGTTACAAAGTCCGTTTATAACAGTACGAGAAACATCACAATGTCAGTCCGACTTCAGGACCAGATGGTGGATGGTGGAGGCACGGAGACGTCATTTCTCCGAAACTGTTTACGGCTGCAATGGAGGATGTCTTCAAGGTTCTGGACTGGAGTGGACTAGGCATTAATGTCAATGGCGAGTACATCCTTCGGTTTGCTGACGATATAGTAGTCATGGCTGAGACTACGGAGGAGCTCATTACAATGCTCGATTACTTTAGTAGAGCTTCCGAAAGAGTGGGCTTTAAAATAAACATGGACAAAACCAAAGTCATGGTCAATAACCATGTAGCACCCACTCCGACGAAAATCGGAGACTCTACACTCGAAGTTGTAGACGATTACGTTTACCTGGGACAGATAATCCAGTTGGGTAGATCTAACTTTAAGAAAGAGGTCAATGGTCGAATCCGACTCGGCTGGGCAGCGTTCGGGAGGCTGCGCGGTATCTTCTCTACCAACATACTAGTGTCTCAAGACGAAAGTCGTGGAAGAGACCAGTGCGTGTTGCCAGTGATGAAATATGCCACTGAGTCACCCAAAGGGCAATGGAAAAGGCTATTCTTGGAGTTTTCTTGAGTGATCGCATCAGGAATGAAGATATCCGCAGGAGAACCAAGGTCGCAGACATAGTTCGAAGAATCGCCAAACCTGAGTGGCAGTGGGCAGGGCACATTGCTCGTAGAACGGATGGTCGCTGGGGCCGAAAGGTTCTAGAGTGGCGACCGGGCATCGGAAACGCAGCGTTGGAAGGCCTCCCACAAGGTGGACCGACGACCTGATGAGAGTCGCGGGAATGCGGTGGATGACGACGCACAGGATCAGTCGTTGTGGCGACGTTTGGGCGAGGTCTATGTCCAATAGTGGACGTTTTTCGGCTAAAATGATGATGATGTGCTCATTTATTACTTTTTGTATTTAAAAACAATAGCATTGTATAAGAATGTGAAGTACCCTGGAGCATTTTTATGAGGTTACAACTTGTTTGACATTATGAGCATGGCAGTTGAGAGTTTGTCATGCTCACTCAAATATCTCGCTAATGATGGTACGTTTTATTGGGTCATTTGGTGGACCTTCAAAAGGGTTGAGCTCAGTGGGGCTGATGCACGTGTCATGTTCGTGTACGGGCGCCGTCAGTTGAGACTGGTTTTTTTAATTTCTATTTTTTTACTAATTTTTTTTTTCATTACTTATCTTCCTACATTGTGCTCACATAATAGAAGCGACTAATGTGACTTAAAACGGTGTCTATGGAGTTCCTTGCACGTTCTTCTCCATAAAGATCTACGCTTTGGAACGTGCAGTTTAGCTTCACTTTTTTATATGTATTTGTGTGTCTAACCCTGCTTATCTTGGCTACTTACGTGATCGTTTTTCGTTCACTCAATTTATGTTTGTATCTATTTATTTACTGCTATTGTTAAATATGTATGTATTATATAATTTAATTCAGATAATATGGTCTATTTAATTCTTCTCTATATTTTTTATACACACTGCGTCTACATCTCTCATCCAACTCTCCTGTCGCAGGTCTGCTGGAAGAAATTTCGTTAGAAATAAGCAGGACCTTTGCACTCTTTTATCTGTATTTGATCTTTTCGCATGCCAAATGGTCGTTTTTGGCAGTCTATATATGCATCTTTGTATCTATTCTATCTATGTATTTATTTATGTATACACGTACATACATACATACAAATACGGTTCAGTTGAAAACCAGCGTCAGGCAACTAGTTGTTGTAGTAGTTGTCTGGCATTTTTGCTGAACTTGACCTATTTGGCGTAGCCGTGAGAGATTAACATTGTTAGTTTTCTTTTTTAATATATGTAAAGGCTTTTGAGCCCTTTCAGCAATGTTAATCGGATCTGTAACCTCGAAATGCGATTCGTAATAAGGCGTGGTTTATCAGGCGAAGGGTATAGATACTCGTTACAAATCAAATCACTTAATGTTAGGAGTAAAATGAAAAGAAAATACTAAGTAAGCGGGGCCCGACTCTCACCACCCATAGTTGGAAGGTGAGTAGTGGGAATAAACCCTTAAGTTTTAGTTATTAATTAAGAACTTTTTCTATATTACTTCAAGAAAAAAAAATACAAAGTAATTTTATTTTAATAAATTTGTGTAAAACTAATTTAGCAAAAGACCTCTGAAAATCTGCTATTTTACGTGAATTTTGGCCCCCCATAATGTACTCATTAAAAAAAGTACACAATACAAGCCTTGCACATTTAATATGAGATTCTAAATGACGCCAATTTTTCTGAAAAACTTTTAAGCGAATGAGTAATTAATCAAAATTACAATTACCGCACGCCCCGTTTGTGAAACCGTACCATATTTAGTTTAGATTTTAGTAGCAACTAGCAAGCATCGTTTGACTGGCGATGTTGCCGTTCCGTAGTGCGCCGCCGCCCGCGCTACGCCGCGCCGCTTAGGTTGCGCGGGTTGACAACAATGCATTAAGTAACGATAAAAGTATCGATACTTGTAACGTTAATTGGTAACGTTATTTTATAGATTCGATACCAAGGTATCGTTACTCGTGTTACCGTTAAAATGTTCACTTTATGAAAATAACGTTAATTAACGAAACTTATAGTGTGAATTTGGTAACGTTAACAAGCCCTGGCTAAATCATCCACCACATCATCGCTCACCGTCAGATCAGATATTGGTCAAACGCGAGCCTATCAATAAAAAATAATGATATAAAAGTATTGTACAGTCTATCTAGTATATCTGCCCAACCTTTTCCCAAAATCAATGAAACATTGGGGTTGGGTCAGCTTTCTTACTTGTTGTTGTTAGGTGAATAGTAGTATTTCACATGGAGTGATTGACTGGCAAGACTGGTGTCACATCAGTTTTGTTTGTAATTTTTTCACGACCGTATCTCACTAGGATACCATGGCATTCGCGTTTATAATATAAAAAGGATTAGTTACTAAGTTAGTTTTTTTAAGTTGTTTTGGTAATACTAACACCCTATGGACCTTCGATGCCTGAGAATAAAATATTTTTATTTTATATTTTGATTTACAGTTTTTGTTATCTTTAACGAAGAAAATTCTTCTTAGATACACAATTAAATTGCTATGACGTTAGTTGATAAGGCTCTCACTCATTTTTCAACCATAGACACAAGAATATATATATATACATATATATATTTTTAATATATATATGAATTTTGGCTTGGTGTGGGAGGAATATGACCGAAAAAACCACATAGATAAAACTTAAACAGAGATTTGGATTAAAAAAGTTTCCAGCACATGCGGGACTCGAACTCGCGACTTCCTCGCCCATTACCTTGCTAGGCGAGGCACTATATCCACTGAGCGAATGTGCTGCTACTGTGAAGGTCAAAACACTCCAACTCTTGATTTCAATATCGATTTTACGCCTTCATTCATTTTAATACGTATCATTCGACTTTATTACGTGGGAACTTTTTTCATTAATGCGGAATCGTCTGCTTGTCGCAATGTATTTTATTATTTAGATTACGTAGGTAGTCTACGATGCTAAAGCCTTATCGGAATCTGGTTTCTTTGAGAGGCTGAAAATCATAAAACCCACGTGTGATCAAAAGAAAATAAGTGTGATCTGTCAAAAATCTTAACCAGAGCATTGTCGCCCTTCTTAAGAACTACAGTATCATGACACCACTGCTTTTCCCCTGTGACGATACTAATTTAGGTGTTTTCAAGGCAAGAGTTTATGGGCTCTTAATAAACTAGTGTGATCAACGATTGCATCACTGCTTACCATCAGGTGGGATCGCAGTCGAACACTGGTTTAAATCGTTAAAAAAAAAACATTTTTGTCTGGATTATGACAGGGTAACAGAAAAGCTGTTGAAGGACTTTTGGAACGATTTCAGGCATCGCCTTGCATAAGTCGGTTAGTCGGCTTAAAGTATCAATTCAAAGGTTGAAATATAAAGCAAATCAGAAAGAATTGTTTTGTAAGTTTATTTTCGTCATAAATCTCCATAATTTATTGAAACATCTCAGAGAATTACGTCGTCGTAACACTAAACGTTGACATATTTTTACTTGTCATTGTACATGCTTCTTCTTCGTTTAGCCACAGCTTTACACCCAAAATTTTATTTAAGGGCGCTGTTGTTGCAGAATGCACTTAAGGAAGAAAACAGAATGCGAATTTGGAAGCAATTTGTACCAGGCACAAAGTTAGATACTTAGAGCACCGATATATCTTAGCGGAGATCGCGGTTTTAAGTTGCGTATTTGCTGAAAACCCTATTTAATTAGTTATATTTTTTTGTGATTGCACTAAGATATAATTTCACAATTAATAATTTTCTTGTGAATCTATATAAAAAGGAGAATAAGATTTTTATAAAAATACAGCTTAGCCGGTGCATTTCCTAACATCACTTCATAGTGCAGACAGTAAATGACAGCTAGTTCAATTGATGGTCGATTATTACTCGTACTTTCAACAAAACGAATTTTTGATACCGACTCTTAGTTAAAATTCTTTACCTTTTTTAATTCTACTTTTTGTGGGGGAAAAAAGCAAAAGATGTGAACGGCCGCGCGACTTACGGTTTCAACAACCATTTTTTTTTTATGTATAAATTTTTCATGTATTTGTACAATAAGGACGAACAGAAATAGAGTTTAAAAAAAAATTGATCCAAAAATGGGCACATGTAGGACTCGAACCTACGACCTTCGCGTTACAAGCGCGACGCTCTATTCCACCCAGCTGAGCTAATGTGCCTCTACAAATGATTTCCAAATACGCGTTCTGTATCAATCTCGTAAGTGCAAATTGAGTGCATTCAGCGACAACAGCGCCCAACGCCTTTCAGATGCAGCTGCGGCCAGACACGGAACTACTAACGTACGCATCAACCCTTTTAGAGGTCCCTGTCCTACATGATAAATAACGTGTCCCTTCACGTTATTTATCACATGTAGGACAGATGGCATTGATTTTAGTCAAAGATTCTCATTTATTTGTATCCTTTGTTTTATAAATTTTACAGATTTTTTTTTCTACTAAGGATTGTTAGATTTTTTTATGAGTGAGTTATGTCTGCAATATCAATTTAACCTAACTTTAAATACATAAAAAGGCACTAGGACTGACTGATATATCAACGCGCAGTTGAAACTACTGGGACTAGAAGCGTGAAATTTTACGCAAGTTTTCATTTTATGATGTAGGCGAGCAGTAATAAAGGATTTTCTTTAATCCACTCCTTAAGGGAAAGAACGTGGTTGTTCAAAGTTTGTATGACGAACCCTACTTTCACACAATTCTTCACTCGCCGAAGTATGAATTCATAAATTCATGTAAAACTATCAACCCAGTTTGCTTTAAAGTTCCATCTCTTTTCAATTCTTCTTCAATAGTTGTCATCTCAATAGTCACTATTTGAATTCGATTTAATTAGAATGGGATTACACATTTTCTTCATTCTTGCGTAACACATAGTCCACTACAACTTGTTTCCACCCATTTTCCATCTTCTATTTAATTTTTTTACGGGATAAGATGAAAGTTTTCAGAAATCCTTGCTTAGTCTTTACCTTCGTTGTGTTAAATACTCAGAATGAAAATGTTTTGCATTTGAGTTGTATGTCATTCAATTAATAAGATTGTTTCTGAGCAGATATACCGTCCAAGCTTAAGATATTTTATTTTTCTGTAATCACCAAGATGCAGTCTAAAAAAAGAGAGTATATTATACTCTGAGAGAGCAATCCTCCGAAAAAATATCTAAAAAATTAATTAATCCCTTCCCCAAAACTACACCATCTTGCATTTGAAAGGACGATAAAATTAAGATGAGATACTTTTAACATTGCTGCATTCAGTGGCGCGAATACTATGACCTATAAAACGACATTCCTTAGAGCCTCTTAGTGTTATATGAATGCCTAGTACTTCGAATATTGTGTGGTCGGGAGGGATCGACACTGTTCCCCTAGCACATGGTCTGCGGCACGAGTCAGTGGTTTCCAAGGCAGCATACATTGCTACTAGCGTGTGCAGCTTTAACACGGCTGCCAAAAAAAGGAGTGTTATCAGGGTTCATGTATGTATGTAAGTATATATGTATGTCCTTTATTCCATCATAACTAAATGACTGGACTGATTCACATGTATGAGGTGTCGTTAGAATCCTTGCATTGTCTTGAGACGCTATTGAAAATTTAAAAAAAAATCGATATGGTAGGTATGATAAATAAATGAACATTCACCCATTTTTTTATTATTTTTTGATCTGTTAATGCATTTGATTATCGTCTACAAGTTGACAAGTAGATTCCAAAAATTTAAATATTAATAAAAATATAAAAAATAATTTTTGCCAGTTACGAAACCCCAACTAATATTATTAATATCAAAAATCAGTCAATTGCGAGTCAAACATGCACACGAAGAGTTTCCATACCGTTGTATTATATTGCTCTCAAGTGTATATTTCCTTTCGTTTAGAAAGGTATAATTAAAGACTAACTGTATAATCCCAGATTTTAAGTAAGAGTTTTGATCTCCTATATATATCTTCGCTGTGGGTGAACATATAAACCTGTGATTCATGACCAATAAGGCATAACGTATTAATATATATTCCAGAGTTACTTGTACTTTATACATGTAGTTTTAGATCCGCAAAGAATTATTGGGCATGAGAAAGCTGTCTGAGCGTTGGGTGGCGCGTTTGTTCATTTCAAACAACAACCGCAATCGTATGACCACTGACACACGCTGTTCAAGCGCAACACGAAGTAGTTTTTGCTTCGTTTTATGACCGTCGAGGAATCCACTGGCACACACTAGAGACCAAAAAACAGTTGAAATAGTGGATTTCACCGAGCGAACGTGCTCCCAAGAAGATGAAGGCTATCCTATCGGCCGAAAAGGGGATAGACACCGTTTTCTGGGATTCACAAGCTGTGATCCTCATTGACTACCTGGAGAAGGGTAAATCAATCACAGGGCTCTTCTATGCTGAATCATTAGGCTGAATCGACGCCAAATTTAAGAAATACCGCCCATATGAGGAAGAAAAAAGTGATCTTCGACAATGACAACGCACCGGCTCACACTTCCACCGTCGCCACGGTCAAATTGAACGAATTAGGCTATGAATAGTTGCCCCACCCTCCGTATTCTCCAGATTTGGCACCACGCAACTTCTTTGTGTTAACAAACTTAGAAAAGTCACTCGTCGGCAGAAATTTGATTCAAATGAGGACGTTATCGCTGCCACAGAGGTCTACTTAGCAGATCACTAGAAAACTTATTTTTCAGACTGATTAAAGAAGTTGGAGTATCGCTGAATATATAAGTGCATCAAGCTAAAACACCCACACCACTCATCAAAAACTTTACTTTTCAAAAAAAATCTTTTTTCTTTCGTAGGTTAAGTACTTATCACCCAATCACCCTCTTTCACCACCCAACCATACCACATCAAAGAGTGGGTTAGATCGTATCCACCCTCTGTATACCCTGCTGCGTATAGAAAAATATCGACCTCCAAAACTGCCATAAAGTCCTGGTACAAAAACTAAAATATCGATTCATAAACGGTCTCGCAACATTAGTATGTGTACTATTGGTAAACTTTAAGTGAATCTACTGTTTTAATGACCCTTCGATATGCTTAAGGAAAATACAACAGTAGCTCGTTTGAGGATTGGATGAGTCTCTTTCATACACCCTGATTATGATATTTTTACCTACTGACGAACGGTCATTTTTCAACATAACACATACGTGGAAGTAGGTATATATCAATTCTGTAAGTTCAGTAAGAATTCGGGAAAAATATCAAAGACCAATTGACTCTAGTTTGTAGATAAAGACCACTAACTATTTGACTGAATATTATTTTGATAAAAAATAACAGCTTCACCTACGTGAAAATATTTTTCTTCAATACTCTTACTAGAAAATTCGCTCTTATTCCACCGCTTTCAGGCATGCAATATATTGTTTTCCGCACTTGTGCAGAAAAGAACACGTGCTCTCCTCCACCACAATGTCATTACATGTATCGTATCAGGCTGGGTGCACGTCGACCCCCACAAGTCCTCAGTCAACCCCCGTTTATTGATTTCTTCGTAAGTGTATTGAAAAAAATCGTTTAATACACGTGCAGATTTATCACTGCAGTCCTCGGCTCCATAACACACTCGCCTACGGCTCGTGCGAATTCCACCTCAGTCGCAATGATAAACTTTCTGCACTTGTATCAAAATGTACTATTTCCATACAGACTTTGGACCCCCGTTTCGTCACCTTAAAACTTAGTTAGTTAGTTAGTTTAGAAAATTCATACAAAGAGCAAGAAATTCTCTTTGTGTAACTCATATCAGAAATCTCTGTGCAACATTTCATTTCATTCTAGATCCAAGGATTTGGGCTGGGCTACTTGTACTATTACTTATTCTATGGCTGGGAGTTGATGAGTGAGTGTCTCAAATCGTGGTCTGACTGTGTCTGGGTACGGCCTTATATTTTACGTGAATACGTACCTACGTAACGTAAGTCTTTGATCGTTTAGCAATCGAGTGGTTTAATTCAATTTAGGGATGTAGGTAGATAATAGATATGTGGCTACAATAACAAAATGTAAATCAATTTTTTTTAATTGCCTTGCAGTTTGTTTTTAACCACTCATAACTAAAATTATGTTTTGTTAAACAATATAAACATTATGTTCATAAACTTGTCTACATTAGCAATGCAAGAATCAAATATACACTTCATTGCCACACCGCCGCAACGGCCCGCCATGCCCTGCTCCACGTGGTTTTTCACTCAAAGCGCATGCGTCGAACAGTCCAATGAAGTCAGCTCGAATACGATTCTAGATACTAGGATCCCATAAACACGAGGAGCTTGAATCGGGAGCTTTCAGCAGACCAATCGTTACAACTACTGCTGTAGCGTTATGCCGAACTCGTCTCTAGATACACTGATTTAAGATTGAAAATCCGATCCTAGTTTTAACATATTGATTTTTTCAACGCGCAGTCCCATTCACAGATACTCGCGATGAAATAAACATTGCGACATTTTTAGCAAATTTCTTACGAATTATGACTGAAATTTACGAAATGTCTCATGAAAAATATTCGGTACGAAGTACTACCACCTATTCCAGTAAATAAATCGGTTGGGTAACCACATTATTACGGCTATATGTGAATTGTTTTCATGCAGCGGCACTCCGAAATGTCGCACTCAGAAGCATTTACTAATTTCTTTTCCAAATATCCAGCAAAATATGACAGAAATGATAAACCTGATAACACAATGTCGTAGCGTAATTTAACACTGAATGGGTCCCAAGACTTTTTTTCACTATTCGAATTTTCCTTCTTTTGTTAGTCGTCATTGAAAACAACGAAATGATAATTAAAAATACGATGCTACTTTTACATTCGTTTCAAATCCAATGACTTCTCCCGCATTAGGGTCAAGCAGGAGAGCGTGCCGGACTTTCATTGACTAAAATCCACCTGTTTTCTTTCAGTTTCGTCTTTACATTCCAGGGCCATGATAGCTCTTACGAACAATCATGTACCTAAACCCCATCTGTGTCCTTCATTTGCCCTATGCGTTCTAGGACCATATGAGTTTTCTTTTTAGAAAATCCCTGCGGTCCTATCGGGCATCGGCCGTGCTGGGTCCTTACAGTTCGCTGACATGTATTTGAGGAGCGCGAGTAACGCTACACGCTTTCGACGACTTGTGTTAGGTCCGGACGGTTAACGGTTGGCCGGACGGCAGGCTATCCATATCTACTCGAGGTCGCGGCGGTTGGAGCGTGATGATGTCCATTCCCTCATGCATCCGGCCGACTCCTTCACTAGTATTGGGTACTGTTTCGCAGAAGAAGGCGACCGCCTGCCATTCCCTCTCGCCCCGGACCAGGGTCCGGCGTGCCGTACTTGATCGCCTTCACGAGGACACTGCGGTGCTCCGTACATAGGTACACTTGTACCGTGTCCTCAGGGCAGTGACTCCCGGGCGTTTCTTCTGCCTTGATTCGGTGCAGTAACCACCCAGGAAGAACCCTCAGTAAAAATACACATTAATGCAAAGTTCCTTGACTCTTCCGGTTGAACTCCGAGGCTGACATATAAATTAATAAATAAACGTAGCCTTGAACCAGTCTCACTGCCGCCTATAAATAAATAACCTTAGATAGGGTCGCCATCACAAGTCGATAAACTAGGACTACAGACTGCAAAAGCACGTGGTTTTAGATATTGAAAACTTATACTGTATAGGTACGTAACAGTGCACGTGGCCACTAGCGAAGTGCGCATGTTCGATAATCAAAAAGACAGTCCAGTACTAGAGATGACATTAGGGTTTTATGAATTTCAAGGAGATGTACGATAACAATTGTAGTGCAGTATATTATCAGAAGTTTGAATTTGATGCGTTGATAAATTACACCCTTTTTTTTTAATTGATATAAACCAGTGCTTGACTGTGATCCCACCTGATGGTAAGCGGAGATGGCATCATTGATGGTCAAGCGCACTAGTTTATTAAGAGCCTATTCACTCCAGCCTTGAAGACACCTAAATTAAAGTTGGACAGGAAGACCGCAGCAGGTAAATTGTTCCAGTCCTTCGATGTACGCGGTATAAACGACGAAGCGAAACGCTTAGTCCGGACCGTTGAAGTTTCACTTTCACGTTGAAGTTGTACACCCTACTTAGTACTGGTGCACTTGTGAAATAAACTATTTTTTTCTAGTATTTGATTCATACCAACGATACTAAAATATGAATAAATAAATAAATTATATGTAAAATAAAATCAATTGCCGCATGTATGAAAAATCAGCATTAGACTAGATTAATTGGCTGATTTTATATGGTCGCTTGGGCATGCCACAGTCGTCATCGTCTTCTTTTTGAGGAGAACCTGGAAAGACGCCACGGCGTCCTCACCTTCCGCCTAACCATTGTGCGGACCGCTTGGAGGATACGGTGAAGCATAAGGTGGAGAGGTGCCCCGCTTGAGTGGAGCACCATGACACATGATCATGGCCTGGAGCCAGAGGGAATGGGAAGCGCTTGCCCCATTCCCTAACCCTGTAATCCCTGTAACCTTGGAGAATGCAGGCGTGATGATATGTATGTAATAAATAATTTATCATTACACTTCAAAAAAAACTACTAAAGATTTCTTAAACTCTCTATGTGATGATTGTAACACATCTTCAATTTAACTCAACGATTGAAATCAAAATTAAACAAGGTTTAAAACTTCAATGCAGGGTGACTAAAGTCGTTTAATTTTGGTGTGGTGCTTGTAGCGTTCAGTCATTAAAAATTAATCAATGAATAACCAAACCACAATAATTGGGTTCAAAATACCACCCAGGATACAGAAAATCCGATAAGTAGTACAAGTAGTCAATAAATAATAAGAGGCTAACCTTTATTGCAGTTTTCGATGTCATATTTAATAACTTTCTTGAGTTGCTACTATGATATAAGAACTAAATAAAATAGGAGATAAAAGTTCGTTCTATACTGAAGTCACTTCAATTATCATGCTTACATTGAAAGAAGCTAGCTTTACCGTATGGCACCGGTCTTTTTTCCGGACTGGAACTAACTTTATAACCTGGTTTTGTATTTTGGACATCCATATCAATAACATGAATAAAAATCAAGCGAATCCGCGACCGTGTAAAACTCAGCATTTCTAGAGAAATATTAAATCAGCTCTAGCATAAATTGCTACGCAAATTAATTTATATACATCTAGCTTGATTCGATAAGAGTAATAAAATTGAGGTGCGGCGAACACGCCTACTTTTCCGCACTAGTGCGAAAAACAGTAAATTGCGGGCCTAAAAGCAGTGGGATAAGTGTAGGTTTTCGAGTAAGTGTATTGAAAAAACTTTCTTTATGTGTCCATCGTATCCTTGGGGCGATTAGCAATAGCGAAACTTGGGCGTTTCTTCTCCCGAAAAAACCGTGTCTGGTGAAACTTGCGTCGGAAACACTAAGACCACATATGTATTTTATAAGTTGTTGAGGAGTTACGTAGTCCACAGACTTTCCTTGCTGCATCATCAGGTCACTGTAACAAAATAGCAGTAGTAGGTACAATCATATTCTAAGTCGGTTAAAAGTGTGCAAAAATAAACTAGGTATGGTAGAATCACAGTAATCAGAAAAGCGTGGACCACAACAGTTTTTATTAATGAAAATCTGGGGTCATCAGGTTGGTTCATACCAACCCGATGAAAAAAGTCACCCATTAAAAATAATTACATTGAAATCCGACTGTCCGTGTGAGAGCTACGATGCCTCAAACGGATTCATAGGTATAGAATGACAGACAGTTTTAAGTGTAAAGTTCCTACATCCATGCTTACGTCGATGGCTACATTACAAACATTGATACCATCACAAACTGTCATTTCAAACAGTAGCAGCGTAATGAAAATCGTATCACCATTTAGCAATCAAAATGAATTTATTGATTGGATTGAATTCATAGCTTTGGGGTATTCCCCAAAGCTATGAATTCAATCGATAGTAAATAGTGTGGGGTTGGTAATAACCAACCCCACATATGACGTATTGGTGGGGTTGTAGATACTAGGATTGCATGAATGTAAACATGTAAGCCAGTAAAGCGCATACAAATGATTTAATTTATCAAATTTTTATAATGACATATTTTTTGCAAAATGAGTTATGACCAGGATTTCATAAAGATTGAAGAGTTAGAACTAGATGAAAATAAACATTTTATTATTTATTGGATAAGTTTTTATAATGACGTATTTTTTTCGAAATGAGTTATGACCAGGATTTCATAAAGCTTGAAGAGTTAGAACTAGATGAAAACAAATATTTTATTATTTATTGGATAGCAGTCATACGTTCATTCATACTGCAAGTGAATGGGGTTGAATCTACTTATGGTAGTAGTATAGATCTATTATTTGCTTACATTTTACGAAGATTTTTTCAGTTTATTTAGTAAAGTAGTTATATTATAATTGGTATGGGCGATCCGCTGAGAGCTATGGGCAAAGAACTAGAGAGACCGCCGAAATCGCAGGACCAGTACCCCGTTTTGGTTCTACTCAATTTTAGGCCTCATCAATTTTGGATCTGATTTCAATTCTTTTTCAATAGTTGTCATCTCAATAGTCACTATTTGAACTCGTTTCAATCAGAACTAGGATTACACATTTTCTTCATTCCCGCGTAACACATAGCCTACTACAACCGGTTTCCACCCATTTTCCATCTTCTATTTAATTTTGTTACGGTATAGGATGAAAGTTTTCAGAAATCCTTGCTTAGTCTTTACCTTCGTTGTGTTAAATACTCAGAATGAAAATGTTTTGCATTTGAGTTGTATGTCATTCAATTAATAAGATTGTTTCTGAGCAGATATACCGTCCAAGCTTAAGATATTTTATTTTTCTGTAATCACCAAGATGCAGTCTAAAAAAAGAGAGTATATTATACTCTGAGAGAGCAATCCTCCGAAAAAATATCTAAAAAATTAATTAATCCCTTCCTCTAAACTACACCATCTAAAATTTGAAAGGACGATAAAATTGAGATAGGAACTTTTAATATTGCTGCATTCAGTGGCGAGAACACTACGACCTATAAAACTACATTCCTTAGAGCCTCTTTGTTTTATATGAATGCCTAGTACTTCGAATATTGTGCAGTCGGGAGGGATCAACACTGTTCCCCGAGTACACGGCCGGCGGCACGCGTCGGTGGTTACCAAGGCAACAGATATTGCAACTAGCGTGTGCTGTAAATCTGCGAGTATTTCACTAATGGCTGATTTTTCAATATTCCGATAACTTTCCCTGAATAATAAACATGTATAGTGATTTTACTGCTTTTTTTTTAAATTATCATACACAAATAATAACAATATAATAACGGTTTCAGGATGTTGATGGGGCTGCCCCGTTTCTGTAGTGCATCTAGCATGTTTGCGGAGGCTCGCGTTGATGGTTTTCATGCCATTATACGCAAGAGAACCGCCTCCTTACTGCGCAGAGTGCGGGGCAGTACTAATAGCATCCTGAAGGTAGTCGCTGACAAACTCGACTCAAAAATAATGCAGGCTTTCATGCGGGTTCTTGTTAGACAGAGTGAAATGTGTAACTGAGCCTGCATATTTAAGCAACATTTTATTATTTTCGTTAATGGTATTTACTAACATAGGTTTTTAAGCAATTTGTACTACTAACAAAATATGGATATTTGTCCGAAATAAACTTTATTATTATTATTATTATTATAAACAAATGAGAGAAAAAAATTACATCACGACTCTCTGTGCTAAGACAGTTTTTGTCATGAATATGAACAGACATTGAAATAAATGTATAAAATAATTGACGAACTATTTCATTACTTTTCTGATGATATGAAAAACAGTGTAAAAAATAATCTCGAAAGGTTTTAGATTACAAAATCCAACAAAAGGGTAAAATTATTAAAGTTCACTTAGGAAAGAATTAAAGTCAAACTTAAATTTCTTTGTCATAAAGGGTATTCCCCCTCCTCCCCCCAAACACACAAGTGTCTGTTCACTGCTAGAAGGAGCTGGTTAACCTTGGCTCATTATTTTCAGACCTTGCTGACCACCTTCAGCTCTTGGGAGTTAAAATTTCCTCAAATCGAAACTTTGGATGGTTCATTCAACTGACATTACCAATAAATAAATACGCTTCATTATTAACAATACCATCGCTGCCTATCATTGGGTGGGATTGCAGTCAAGCACTGGTTTATATTATTTTTAAAAAAGGCAATAACAATTTTGAAATAAAATTTACCTACGATGTTGCAGATAAAACACAATCCACACATTGAGTATCATTACGTATTGAGGTTCGAGGTTAAAAATTAAATTAATAATATTTGTTTACTTTACAACAATAATAATATGTTACACCCTACTACCTAACTTATAGTCGATTATTAAAAATGATAAATTCAAAGAAGGCGACGCGATATTTATTGTATATATAATGAGTAAAAACAGGGGGAAAAAGACGGTCGGAGAAACAAAACCTTTCTTTACTGCGTTAGGAAATATCATGCGCAGTATATCACCTGCAGTGCTACGTCGTAGCAAACGATCCCTGTTACGAGAGCTACGGTGGTCACACCCACATTAGCAAATGTTTGGAATTTCTTGAACCGTCAAAATAAGCTACTCTACTCTAGTATATTGGTCTTAACCAAATCTGGATTACCAATATTAGCCACTTCGCATACTTTGCACTTCTACTGAGTCCAAATTTGCTAGATGGTATTTTGCAGCACTAGCCCATGTGTGACTCCATACACGATTGGACCTTTGTTTTGTGTGACATTAGGAGCTATCCCTGTGTAATGTATCGCTGAGCCTTTGCAAAAACGCCGAATTCCTTAACAGCTACTTTGGCATTGTTCATCAAAACACAAAAACTAAAAAAAAACTTGAACAAAGATTATGAAAAATTATTTAATAAATGCAACGTATTACCAGTTGAAATAAGCGTAAGCGTGCGAGACGATGGATTGCACCTACACTTATTAATGAGTTACCTGACGAATTAATAAATCGAGCCAAAACTAGAAACCAACTAAAAAATGTACTAAAGAAACATTATCTGTCTATGTGTCCATAGTTGCTACGGTATGTTGGTCTCACTTGGTTAGTGTTGTGGTGCTGCATTTGTTTATCTCACAACGAGTAGGTACCTACCTGCAAACTTGGGGATAATCAGATGTGGTCTTAATTATAAGCAAAATTCACGAGAATGTACTGCCGACAAACTGCTATGCAGTTTGGCAGATGTTAGAAATGATTCATGATGTAACAAATTTGTAAAAATAAATAAAAAAAAAAAAAACATTAATAAACTTCAAAATCAAATTATATTGTGTATTGTTGTGTACCGGTTGATGTGATCAATAAGATTGTGATGCATGGAGGATTCAAACCGCGATCTCCTCGCCTAGTATTCTTTTGCTTTACTACGAGCGGCGCTCTGACTACTGAGCTAATGTGCCGATGGTTTTGATGTTAAAATATGCGTTCTGTTGAATTCAACATTGATCGACTGAAACTACACGCATTCACTAGCAACATCTACAATCAAAATGCGATATTGCGATGGTATAATTTTATCGTATTTTAGCTTTTTGTTTCGTTTTATGTTAACTAACAAACTTATTTATAACATAAATATTTGAAAAAATATGCAAAAACTTTCAAAAGTCAATAACTACTGATGAATAAAGATCAAAAGTTTAAGGCACATGAAGGATTCGAACCAACGACCTCTTCGTCTCGTACACTACCTTTCTGTATACCAGACGAAGCGCTCTGACCACTGAGCCAATGCGCCGCTGGTTTTGATGTCGAAATACGCTTTCTGTTGAATCCAGTATCGATTGAATGAAGCAGCAAGCGTTTACCATTAGCATTCCTAAACAAAGATGCGATTTCGCGACAGTCGTAATTAATTGAATGTATCAGAGATGCTCTGATTGAGAAATGAGACATGTATGTATTGCGCAGAAATAGTACATATAAACTGACGAAGCTCGTTGGTTATGAATGATGGGTGTATTTTTCTGTGACGTCCATGATGTGGCCATCTCGGTAATATAGATGGCGGTAAATCTATAACTTGAAGTGGAATTTACGTTCACATTGCTCCTAGTAAATAGATGGAATTAATCTTTTTTTTTGTAAGTAGGTACTCTGAATGAAAGGGATTTCAAATAACCGAGGTTTTTATCACTTATAAAGCTATATATTTTCTTAACAACTTTTCCAAATCGCTAAAGTTTAAAAAAATGTTAACTCATTTACCAACAGTGTTTGAAAAGTTGAAAGGGAATCGTTTGTCTTGATATGGTCATGTGAATAAAAGGCATGAAACAAATTAAAATATACTATATAAAAATAAGTCGGGTTTTCCTTCCTGACGCTATAACTCCAGAAGCACGAACCGATTTCCACGGTTTTGCATTCGTTGGTAAGGTCTCGGGCTCCGTGAGGTTTATAACAAAAAAAACATGTTTCTTCTTCTGTTAATCACCAAACGAAATGTTACATAAAACGAAGCCATCTGGTGGCGAAACGGAGTTCGCCGGGTTTGCTAATATAGGATAAAGAGGTAAGGAAATGAAAAGACTGATAAATCTTGTGAGATGTAATATGAAAAAAAGAGTCAAGTGATAGTGTGACGGCTGACAGGATAGAAATAAAAAACTTGTTGGTCCGACCCCAAGTAAAATGGTACAAAGGCGGGAAGATTTTGATGATTACAGATAGATTAACAAATAGTGTGTCTCACTAGGCCATATCCCTCTTGTTTTTATCAAATTTGTAGCTTCTGCTAGCGGCTTCGCTTATGTGAAAGAAGAAAGTCATTAACATACTCCTCCAAAGCAGCCCGCGTTCGCCAGTACCATCGAAATTAGTTGAATGTATCTTGTCACCTGCATAATATTTACTTGGATGTTTTGACTCTTTTTATATTCTAAGGATTATTTAAAACTAGTTTTCGCATTTACTTTTTATGAACAAATACTTAATGCAAGTTTATTGCTTTAATGAACGAAGTAAATGTTTTTATATCCGCATTGAAACAGCTATGATTAAGGTTAACCAAACTCTCACTTACGATTCAATCTTCGAACACCATTCGTTTTTACAAATGAGTTTGATCTTTAATATTTTCTTAAAGAAATACATTTAGAAGTAAAAGTAATAAATGACATAGATATACGCTATGAAAACAAACGGGACTGCATACACAAGATTCGCGCGAGCAGCAGTTGTCCTAAAGAGTTGCACCGAACAAAGTAACTGAAGTAACTGCACACATGCAGTACACGAGCAGGTCGCGGGTCGCTAGCGGTGCATTTACCAGATGAGGTGTGTGTGGTGCATGGACGCTAGTAAACAATGAACTGCTTAAATAACCATTTTACATGCTTACATAATCCTTTCACGACAATACTTACAAGGGGTGAAAAATAGTAAGATTACTGAAAATACATGGAAATATAGTTTCTCATTCAAAAATACCTACTTTATGTGTTTTTTTTTAAATTATATTTTCCGAAGCCGGAAGGACTTCAGAAAATGTTATTTAAAAAAAACCCCTAGAAGGCATCGGCACTGTTGTGCCCCCTACGGTTTTACTGACATCACTTTGAGGCGCGCGTGGAATATTACGTGAGCTAGCTACCTATTGAGCTGCAGCCGTTGAGTGGAGCATAATGTAAAATACAGATGTATTTGTGACGCAATATTACATAAACATAAATTAAAGACTGTGGATAACTCGATTATTGGTATAATTTATTACACAAAGTCATGTAGCTATATTCATTGAAAGTTTATCGCACACGTACAAAATATAATGTGACTGTAGGAGAAAGCACCGCAATAGGCTATTTGACAAAACGAAAAATAAGTTCATATTTATTGCCATACGCATAGATTTTGGATTTTAAAAGCGATTTGTACCACTATGTCTAAAAATAATGGACTATTTATAAAAAAAAATACGAAATAAACTATATTTTATTTTACCTACCGCCATGTTTTTGAAAACGATCGCTATTGGTTGAATCTATTTTGACGTCACAAGTTTGTAAATATGTCTGTCATTGACTGCTATTATTTTATCTTTTGAGTGCCTATGATACAATTTTGACGCTGTGCTATTAATGATATTTTGCTGATTAATTTACGATTTCTTACATTACCTACGGTGGGCACGCCACAATTATGGGGGCACGCCACAATTATGCCGGTAAGTCCCCTCTTTGAGGCGTGGTTGGAAAGACCTCACGGCGTCCTCACCTTCCGCATGACGCAGGTTCTCACCGGACATGTTAAGTTCGGGAGGTTCCTGCACCTGTTCGTGCGGAAACGACGCCCGGGTGTCGCCACTGTGTGGACCGCCCGGAGGACACGGTAGAGCACACGGTGGAGGTGTGCCCCGCTTGGGCAGAACAACGCCGTGTCCTCGTGGGGGCAATCGGTGGCGGCGATCTCTCGCGCCGGGCCTTGGTTCAGGCCATGCTCCGGAGCGAGGAGGAGTGGCAGGCGGTAGCCTCCTTCTGCGAAGCAGTAATGCTAGCGAAGGAGGCGGCCGATCGCGTGAGGCAACGGTCCTTACGCTCCAACCGCCGCCGCCGGGATTCCGATCCCGATTTCCGGCCACAGTAGGCGCGGGCTTGCGGACGGCGAGCAATGGGTGGCTCGCCGTCCGATCGTCCGGTAATCGGACCGGGCCCAAGTCGTCGACGGCGCGTACTGTTCCACGCGCGCCTCAAAGAGATGTCAGCAAATCGTAGGGGCCCAGCAGGGTCGAAGCCTACTGGGGCCACGGGTAGTGTGAAAGCGGAACCCGGGGCCCTGAGACGAAGGCAACGAAGGAACAGGAGTGGGTTTTTAGTCAGTAAGAGTCTGACAATAGTGTCGCGACAATAGTGTAGTGGCGCGGGAGATAGCTCCCGCGCCGCCCAAGAGCGGGGATGTCATAAGTATGATTTTCCCAACCAATAAAAAAAAAAACATTACCTACGGTAATATTTGGATACCAAATATATAGATAATACTATAAAATGGAGAGCAACTATGTTAAAACAAACAGCGGAAACCTTCCTAAAGTTGAAGCTCTTATGGTCGGTGATTTCTTTAAGGATAACCCCGATTTTTGATGAAGACAACAATGTAAGTACCCCATATCAACCCACGTGTTAACTTGCGAGCCAGTTGCAACCACCTTTTACGCATTTTCAATATAAATAGATAGATATATAAATAGATTTTCTGGCGTTTTTATCGACGTGTTTATACACGCTGGCGCTACACACCATTTGTAACTCATTTTTGGGGGAACTCACTGTTGAAATGAACACAAACTGCAAAATATTAAGTCAACTAGTTCACTGCAATGTTTATTTACTGGGGTGTATCGTCAACGAATACAATTTGACGCGTATTGTCAAATATGGCGTTTTGGCGGCTTATTTGAATAGTACAAATTTATATGCTATTTTTTATGTTAATATTTACAAGAATTGAAATAAAACACTTTTTCTGGACTCTTTTAACATTACTTAATAATATGAAATCGATTCCAAAAATTAGTCAAATAGCCAACCAACCATAACACATCAATCAGTGGTTTAGATTGCATCCACCATCTATACATTGCTGCGTAATGAAAAATATCGACCTCCTAAACTGCCATAAAGTCCTGGTACGAAAGCTCTAATATCGATTCTTAAGCGGTCTCGCAACATTGCCTGGTATTCATCTAAAGTTACTAGGAATGCAAAAGTACTCAAGAGATAGATTTTAAAATTGAGAAATGAGACATCTACGTATCGCATAGAAATAATACCTATGAACTTATGACGCTTGCTGGTTATAAACGATGGATGTAGTTTTTTGTGACGTCCTTGATGTGGCTGTCTTGCTATCACAGATGGCGGTATCGTTTGTTTTTTTGTAAGCACTCTGAATAACTGTGATTTTAAATAACCGAGGCTTTTTATAACATGAAGAGGCTATAAAATGCTGGTACCCAGTATTACAAAGAGCCAGGTTTACAAAATCTCATTCACAAGCAGTGTTTGAGAAGTTAAAAGGGAATCGTTTGTCTTAATATAGTCATGTGAAGAAGAGGGATGAAACTCGTCTAAATAAAAAAAAGTTATGAGTATACTATTTATATGGATAGAAAGGAAAGACAATGAAAAGACGAATAGATTGTGTGAAAAGTAATATGAAAAAAAAGAGTCAGTAACAGTGTGACGGCTGACAGAATTGAAAAAAAAACGCATTGCTCAGACCCCGAGTAAAATGGGACAGGAGCAGGAAAATTATGATGATTTACAGATCACTGTCCCACTGAGCTATATCTCCCTTGTTTTTATAAAATTAATAGCTTCTCTTAGCGGCTTTGCCTGCGTGAAAGAAGAAAATTAGTAACATACTCGTGAGATAAACGACATCCTATGTCATATTTCAGGATAGGTACAACTGAATTTAAAGTGCCCATAAAATACCTTAAACTTCATCCTAATGCAGTTATAGAGTTCATCCTGGCGTGATTATTGACGATCAACGGATTAAGATTATCAGTTTTCGATTATTACTTTCAACAAATAGAATTTTGGATACAAACACTAAGTTAAAATTCTTTACCTTTTTCAAATCTGCTTTTCGTGGGCAAGAAGCAAAAGATATGAATGGCCGCGAGACTTACGGTTTTAAAAACCATTATTTTTGAGGTATAAATGTTTCATGTATTTGTGCAATAAGGGTGAAGGGAAATTGAGTTTAAATAACATTGATCCAAAAATGGGCACATGTAGGACTCGAACCTACGACCTTCGCGATTCAGTCGCGACGCTCTATTCCATCCAGCTGAGCTAATGTGCCTCTGCAAGTAATGTCCAAATTCGCGTTCTGTATCAATCTCGTTAGTGCAAATTGAGTGCATTCAGCGACAACAGCGCCCAACGCCTTTCAGATGCAGCTGCGGCCAGACACGGAACTACTAACGCACGCATTAACAACCCAATCCCTTTCAAAGATCAGGGACACGTCATTCAAACCATGTTAGATAGATGGCCATGATATCAGTATCAAGTAACAGTAACTTATTTAAAATAAACCTGACTTATTCAAAAAAATAATAATATAAAATAATAATAACATTTTTATACAATATTGTTACATGTAATATAATAGTCACAATTCGCGTTCTGTATCAATCTCGTTAGTGCAAATTGAGTGCATTCAGCGACAACAGCGCCTGACGCCTTTCAGATGCAGCTGCGGCCAGACACGGAACTACTAACGTACGCATAAACCCTTTTGAAGGTCCCTGTCCTACATGATAAATAACCCTGCACGTTATTTATCTCATGTAGGACAGATGGCATTGATTTTAGTCAAAGATTCTCATTGTTTCTTTTTTTTAAGTATCTTAACTTTTATAGTTTTTTTTTTTTGTACTAAAGATTGTTAGGTTGTATTATGAGTGAGTCATGTCTGCAATATTAATTTAACCTAAGTATTTACACATATAAAGGCACTAGGATTGACTGACATATCAACGCACGGCTGAAACTAATGGGTCTAGAAACGTGAAATTCTACGCATAATTTCCTTTTATGATGTAGGCGAGCACTAAGAGAGGATTTTCCAAAATCCACCACCTAAGGGAATGGGCACGCTATAATCATGGCGGTGAGTTCCCTCTTTGAGGAGTGGCTGGAATGGCAACACGGCGTCCTTAACTTCCACATGACGTAGGTCCTCACCGGATATGGTAAGTTCGGGAGGTTCCTGCACCGGATCCGTGCGGAAGAAACGCCCGTTTGTCACCATTGCGTAGACCGCCCGGAGGACACGGTGGAGCACACAGTAGAGGTGTGCCCCGCTTGGGCAGAGCAACGCCGTGTCCGCTTGTGGGCAATCGGCGGCGACGATCTCTCGCGCCGGGCCTTGGAACAGGCCATGGTCCAGAGCGAGGAGGAGAGGTAGGCGGTCGCCTCCTTCTGCGAAGAAGTAATACTAGCAAAGGAGGCAGCCAATCGCGTGAGGCAACGGTCCTCACGCCCCAACCGCCGCCGGGACTCCGATCCCGGTTTCCGGCCACCGAAGGCGCGGGCTTGCGGACGACGCGCAATGGGTGGCTCGCCGTCCGACCGTCCGGTAACCGTCCGGACCGAGACCAAGTTGTTGACGGCGCGTACTGTTCCACGCGCACCTCAAGGAGATGTCAGCAACTGTAGGGGCCCAGCAGGGTTGAAGCCTACTGGGGCCAAGGGTCTGATTCTGAAAGGAAGACTCGGCCCCGGTACGAAAGGCAACGAAGGAACAGGAGTGGGTTTTTAATCAGTAAAAGTCTGACACTATCTCCCGCCCCGCCCAAGAGCGGGGGATATCATAAAATGATTTTCCCACCGGAAAAAAGAAAAATGGGGGTGTTTTTCCTTTAAATAACGTGTTGTTACACTAACTAAGACATGTAAGATGTAAGTCTCATGTAAGACAGATGGCATTGATTTTAGTCAAAGATTCTAATTTTTTAACCTTTATTATAACTATCTTAACTTTTACAGAATTTTTTTTTTACTACAGATTGTTAGGTTGTGTTATGAGTGAGTTATATCTGCAATATTAATTTAACCTATCTATATATACATAAAAAGGCACTAGAACTGACTGATATATCAACACACGGCCGAAATTAATGGATCTAGAAGCGTAAGGTTTCCTTTTATGATGTAGGTGAGCACTAAGAGAGGATTTTCCGAAATCCACCCCCTAAGGGAAAAGACGCCCACCCGGAGGACACGGTGGAGCACACGGTGGAGGTGTGCCCCGCTTGGGCAGAGCAACGCCGTGACCTCGTGAGGGCAATCGGCGGCGGTGATCTCTCGCGCCGGGCCTTGGTTCAGGCCATGCTCCGGAGCGAGGAGGAGTGGCAGGCGGTCGCCTCCTTCTGCGAAGCAGTAATGCTAGCTAAGGAGGCGGCCGATCGCGTGAGGCAACGGTCCTTACGCTCCAACCGCCGCCGGGATTCCGATCCCGATTTCCGGCCACCGTAGGCGCGGGCTTGCAGATGGCGAGCAATGGGTGGCTCGCCGTCTGACCGTCCGGTAACCGTCCGGACCGAGCCCAAGTCGTCGACGGCGCGTATTGTTCCACGCGCGCCTCAAGGAGATGTCAGCAAATCGTAGGGGCCCAGAAGGGTCGAAGCCTACTGGGGCCACGGGTAGTGTGAAAGCGGAACCCGGGGCCCTGGGACGAAGGCAACGAAGGAACAGGAGTGGGTTTTTAGTCAGTAAGAGTCTGACACTATCTCCCGCTCCGCCCAAGAGCGGGGATGTCATTAGGATGATTTTCCCACCGAAAAAAAAAAAAAAAAAAAAAAAAAAAAAACCCCCTAAGGGAAAAGACGCGCGGAGGTTAAAAGTTTGTATGAAGAAACCTAATTTCACGCGAGTGACGCCGCTGGGAAAAGCTGGTTTGAAATAAATTTACGAATTCAAACTTCCATCTCATTTCAATTCTTTTTCAATAGTTTTCATCTCAATAAGTAGTCACTATTTGAACTCGATTCAATCAGAACTAGGATTACACATTTTCTTCATTCTTGCGTAATACATAGTCCACTACAACTAGTTTCCACCCATTTTCCATCTTCTATTTAATTTATGTACGGGATAGGATGAAAGTATTCAGAAATCCCTGTTTAGTCTTTACCTTCGTTGTGTTAAATACACAGAGTAAAAATGCTTTGCATTTGAGTTGTATGTCATTCAATAAATAAGCTTGTTTCTGAGCAGATATGCAGTCTAAAAAACAGAGAATATATATACTCTGAGAGAGCAAGAAAATCCTCTGAAAAAATATCTAAAAAATTAATTAATCCCTTCCCCAAAACATCACCTTAAATTTGAAAGGACGATAAAATTGAGAGACCTTTAATATTGCTGCATTCAGTGGCGCGAATACTACGACCTATAAAACTACATTCCTTAGAGCCTCTTTGTGTTATATGAATGCCTAGTACCTCGAATATTGTGCGGTCGGGAGGGATCAACACTGTTCCCCGAGTACATGGCCGGCGGCACGCGTCGGTGGTTTCCAAGGCAACAGAGACTGCAACTAGCGTGTGCTGTAAATATGCGAGTATTTCACTAATGGCTGATTTTTGTTTTTGTATAGTGGTACAGTATACTGCTTTTTTTAAAATTATCAAACATAAATACACTTTAGAGCAAAAAATTACATCATGGCTCTCTGTGCTAAGACCGTTTTTGTTATGAATATAAATAGACATTGACATAAATGTGTACAATAATTGACGGACTGAGAATCCGAAAAGACGGGCGGAGAAATAAAACCCTTCTTTACTGCGTTAGGAAATATCATGCGCAGTATATCAACTGCTCTGCTACGTCGTAGCAAACAATCCCCGTTACGAGAGCTACGGTGGTCGCAGCCACATTAGCAAATGCTTGGAATTTCTTGAACCGTCAAAATAAGCTTAGTATATTGGTCTTAACCAAATCTGGATCACCAATATTAGCCACTTTGCATGCTTCGCACTTCTACTGAGTCCAAATTTGCTAGATGGCATATTGCAGCACCAGCCCATATGTGACTCCATTTTTTTTTTTTTTTTTTATTCTGGATAGGTTCGCGCTTGACCGCCATCTCACCTGATGGAAAGCGATGAGGCGGTCGACGATGGAACGCGCTTACCTAGAAGTAACCTATTCACTCTTGACTCCATACACGAGTGATCAATAAGATTGTGACACATGGAGGATTCAAACCGCGATCTCCTCACCTAGTATTCCTTTGCTTTACTACGAGCGGCGCTCTGACTACTGAGCTAATGTGACGATGGTTTTGATGTCGGAACACCTATGCGTTCTGTTGAATTTAATATTGATCGACTGAAACTACACGCATTCACTAGCAACATCTACAATCAAAATGCGATATTGCGATGGTATTTTTTTATCGTATTTTAGCTTTTTTTTCGTTTTATGTTAACTAACAAACTTATTTATAACATAAATATTTGAAAAAATATGCCAAAACTTTCAAAAGTCAATAACTACTGACGAATAATGATCAAAAGGTTAAGGCACATGAACACACTACCTTTCTGTATACCAGACGAAGCGCTCTGACCACTGAGCCAATGCGCCGCTGGTTTTGATGTCGAAATACGCTTTCTGTTGAATCCAGTATCGATTGAATGAAGCAGCAAGCGTTTACCATTAGCATTCCTAAACAAAGATGCGATTTCGCGACAGTCAAAATTAGTTGAATGTATCAGAGATGCTCTGATTGAGAAATGAGACATGTATGTATTGCGCAGAAATAGTACATAAGCAACTGGCGTTGTGTCGATGTATCGGCAAAATGGCGGTCAATTGCGACCAATCAGATAACGTCATTCAGTCACGCCACAAAGTCAAATGTATCTATAGGAATTTGAGTTTTATTTACATGAAATTATAGATTAATTTGTGTTGAATGGTAACATTATCCAAAAAATGACACATTTTGTCATGTGTCACTATCAAATTAAAGCAGCGATATGAACTGATGAAGCTCGTTGCTTATGAACGATGGATGTATTTTTCTGTGACGTCCATGATGTGGCCATCTCGGTAATATAGATGGCGGTTAATCTATAACTTTTAGTGGAATTTACGCTCACTTTGCTCCCAGTAAATAGATGGATTTAACCTTTTTTTTTTTGTAAGTAGGTACTCTGAATAAAAGGGATTTCAAATAACCAAGGTTTTTATCACTTATAAAGCTATATATTTTCTTAACAAGTTTTCCAAATCGCTAAAGTTTAAAATAACGTTATCTCATTTACCAACAGTGTTTGAAAATTTGCAAGGGAATCGTTTGTCTTGATATGGTCATGTGAAGAAAAGGCATGAAACAAATTAAAATATAGGATAGAGAGATAAGGAAATAAAAAGACTGATAAATCTTGCGAGATGTAATATGAAAAAAACTTTTTACAAAAAAAGAATAACCGACTTCACTAAAAAAAAATACTAAAAGGATCAAAATAACTTTAATTTCGGAAGTCGGTGTTAAATAAGATACAAATAATACCGAGTAACACCGACGTCCGAAATTAAAGTTATTTTGATCCTTTTAGTATTTTTTTTTAGTGAAGTCGGTTATTCTTTTTTTGTAAAAAGTTTTTTATTGATTAACCGGCTCACTCAACACTTGCATTATTTTATTTGCAGTGTGCACACATTTACCATGCATGAAAATTTTAATACAAGTCAGATACATACTAGATAGTACTACTAGTATATAAACAGTGAACGTCCATAATTTGCATTGTGCTTATAAACTGCAAAATAAGCAATTCTTGAAAAAGTGGTATTGTGCCAAGCGAGTGCGGTGCCAACGAAATTTGATATATTCAGTACTTCTAATTTGGTTTTTTTTTTCTTTAACAATCGCAGAAATTTTTTTTGGTATTCTGAAAAATCGATTTAAGGTAAGTATATTATGTAAACTGACAAAGATTAAAGGAAATTACATCCTCACGTCCCTGCCGCCACGACTGAAGACGCCCCGGGTGTCGGGAATCGCAAAGCAATCTCCGGTCACTGTAGACACGGAACTGCGGTTGACGAACAATAGATAGCTCGCCGTCCGGGCATCCTATAAGGACCGAACCCGAGTCGTAAGTTGTCGGCACATAGTGTTTTATAAGTAGAGTGTTTAAAAGTGTAGGGGCCCAGCAGTGCCCATAGCTGATTGAGCCATGGGGAAAGTATGAAAGTAATAGTCATGGTCCCTTAATGCAAAAGACAACTGAAGGCACTTAGACGTGGTTTTAGTCAGTAAAAGTCTGACAAGCCCACCCTAGAGCGGGAAAATCATTAGATGATTTCCTGCCATAAAAAACAAACCGGGCATTAGAATTATACCAACAAAAAATATGTCTGTATTACTGGTATTTTTTCTCAAAAACCAAACGTAATTGAATCAAATCTACTGTTCAAGTGCGACCGATATACGTTGAATATATATCACTCTATAGTTTGGTTTCAAAGTAGCAGTTACACAACGTTTACAGTCACATAACGAAATGCCGAGTTTCGTATTTCTCCAATCAATTACGGTTTTGGCGATAGTGAGCTGATATAAAAATAATATCCTTCTATTAACGAACGTGTTACAACAAAAGTAACATGTTCATAGAATAGTATGAGTTACTTTATAAAATATCATCGTAATATTAAGCTATGAGTGGTAGGGGTGCTACGACAGAAAACCACCACGAGTGCCCGCAGGCTGTAGTTCCCTTGCGGATACGTCCGAGGTGAAGGCCAGTCTGCGGGACGGTGCACCCTGGGAGGCGGCCAATGACTCCTCTTGGTTACTTCTGCCTAAGGGGTCTTGATGTCCGCCTGCGAATATTCTGTCTGAAGGATCACTTCAACGCGTGTCCCTCTGCTATAGCAGAGGGCACAGTGGCGAAGTAAGAGCGGGCTCAGTGCGCACTCACCCTGCCACCGAGCAGGCAGGAGGAAGACTTGCTCCTCCTTCTGCCACCGTTAGTCTCGTAGCCTCAGAGATTGTCCAAGGTCATGTTTCTGACTTTTGATGGGGGTCGAGGGTCTTGGCTTAACCGCCTGGGCCGCGAGGAAGACAACCTCTATAAAAAATTACCCCAAACCTCCAAGCGGCGGCGCACCGTGAGGGAGGTTGTTAGCTTGACTAATGGGTAGCTAAATTAGTCTCTAGTGCGGACCACTGACCTTGAGCAAGTACAGATTGTAAAATACTCGTGGGAACAGCAATGGAATCCAAATTTTACAGAAAACCCATGGAGAGTGATGCGCGGTCGGAGTCCGACGCGGCATCCAGAAGGAGCTCGGAGGGCTCGGAGGTTGAGGAGGTGGCGGGCGACTCCGGTAGAAATGTGAGTGCCTACCAGAAGCGCTTCAGATCGGGGGACAAATCGTCCTCCGATGAAGAGATGGGCTCGGCCCGAAAAATTCCCACCAGTGGGCGGGGTGCGGGTCGAGCAAGTGGAAGAGGGAGGGGCCTCACTACCCACGAGACCGCTAAGCGAGCCGACCGACTTGCCGCGGAGGGGCGTCACCCCGGTGTGGCCGGCGCTGAGGTGCTACGCATGTGCGGCGGCAGGCAAGCCGGCCGATCACCGGGCTGGAAGCAGGTCCTGCGACACTCCTGTCAAGGCCAAGGGCAAGGTCCCAAGGCAGGGCCACCCCAACGTCCTATCCGCCGCAGCCTCCTCTCTGGCTACCGCTGCTGTCGCCGCCGCAACTGCCGTGGCAGGGCCCTCACGAGGGGCTCGGGAAGAGACGGTAATGGACTGTCAATAACGGCTCCATTACGTCTCCTCCAGGCGAACATCAACCACTGCGCCCCAGCTCAGGATCTGTTGCTCCAGAGCATGGCGCAGTGGTCGATCAATATCGCCGTGGTCTCCGAGCCGTACTATGTCCTGCCCAAGAGAGACTGGGTACGGGATCTGGACGGCTCGGTGACCCTAATTTCGTCGGCCGCCGCCGGTACCCCGACCCTCGAGGCCGTCACGAGGGTACGGGGTTGCGTGGCAGCACGGTTCGGGGACATTGCAGTGGTAGGCGTCTACCTGTCCCCGAGCAGATCTCTCGGCGATCTTCACATCTCCCTAATGGAGCTGAAAGCCGTCGTCGCTAGGTTTGGTTCCCTCCCCGTGGTCGTTTGCGGGTACTTCAATGCCAAGAACTTGGCTTGGGGTTCCCGGTTCACGAACCAGCGGGGTCGGATGGTGGAGGACTGAGCTCCGGAGACAGGCCTGGTCGTCCTAAACCAGAGTTCTGTCCCCACGTGTGTGCGGATGCGGGGTGACTCAGTGGTGGACATCTCGTTCGCCAGCCCCGCTCTGTCGCCGCGTGTCGTCGACTGGCGCGTTATGGAGGGGGTGGTGACGTTCTCAGACCACCGGTACATCCGGTTCGACGTCTCCGCCCAAACCTTGACTGCGCCGGTCCGACAGAACCCTTGTGGTCCGCGGTGGGCGCTGAGGCAGATGGACCGGGAGCTCTTCCTGGAAGCCGCGACGGCACAGGCCTGGGTGCAAGCACCGGACAGGCCTGTCGACATAGACGTTGAGGCAGAGTGGTTCCGGGAGGCCATGTCGCAAATCTGCGACGCGGCAATACCCCGAGTCCCTCCAGGACGTGCTCGGCGCCAGGTACACTGGTGGTCGCCGGAGATTGCGGCACTGCGCAACGCGTGCAATGCCGCGCGACGCCGGTATGCTAGGTACCACGGGCGCCGCATCCGTCCACCGGATGCGGAGGCCAGAGAGGCGGAGCTGTACGAGGGATACAGAGAGGCAAAGCGCACCCTCCGAGCGGAGATAAGGCGGACCAAACTCGAGGCCCGCAACGTGTGGCTGGGGACTCTGAATGGGGAGCCATGGGGACGCCCGTACAAGTTGGTGCGGGACAAACTCCGCCCCTGGGCTCCTCCGCTGACGAAGAGTCTCCGGCCCCAGCTCGTGGAGGGTGTGGTGAGCACTCTGTTCCCTACGCGAGGGGAACACTCTCCCCCGCCCATGGCTCCGCCACCAGCGGTACCCGACGCGGAGCACGATGGCGACGACGACGACAACGCTCCAGAGGTGACCGAGGTAGAGATGAGAGTGGCGGTACGAAGGCTGAGTGCCAAGAATACCGACGGCTTGCCTGGGAAGGCATGGGTCCTGGCCATGGAGGCTCTCGGGCCTCGACTAAGAGGGCTCTTCAGCATGCGCTTGAAGACGGGGAAACTGGTCCTCATCGCGAAGCCGGGGCGCCCTGCGGACTCTCCGTCCGCGTACCGGCCCATTGTGCTGCTCGACGAGGTGGGCAAGCTCTTTGAAAGAGTAATTGCAGACCGCCTCGTCGCACACCTATCACGGGTGGGGCCGGACCTGGCGGACGGCCAGTTCGGCTTTCGCAGGAGGCGCTCCACGGTGGACGCCATCATGTGCGTGCGAGCTCTTACGACGGGGGATGCAGTGGCCCAGGGCAGGTGTGTCGTGGCGGTGTCTTTGGACATCGCCAACGCCTTCAACTCCCTGCCTTGGAGTAGCATTGGGAGGGCACTCCGGTATCACCGGACGCCCGACTACCTCTGTCGTGCGGTCGAGGCGTACCTGGTCACCAGGGGGAGTGGGAACGTCGAGAGATGTCGTGCGGTGTTCCGCAGGGATCGGTACTAGGGCCGCCCTTGTGGAACATCGGATACGACTACGTGCTGTGCGGCGACCTCCCTGACAGGGTCAGCTTGGTCTGCTACGCGGGCGACACACTGGTCTTGGCGCAGGGAGAGTCGTACCAGGCGGCGGTCGAACTAGCGACACGCGGGGTTGCGACAGTCGTTGGCAGGATCCAGGAGCTGGGACTCGAGGTGGCATTGCACAAGTCCGAGGCCATGTGCTTCCACGGCCCTCGGAACGCGCCACCACCGGGTTCCCAGCTAACGGTGGGAGGAGTCCACATCGGTGTCGAGTCAACGATGAAGTACCTGGGACTCGTTCTCAACAGCCGATGGGATTTCGAGGAGCACTTCCGACGTCTGACTCCCAAACTAAATCGGACTGGGGCTGCCCTCGGGCGGCTCCTGCCCAACCTTGGGGGTCCAGACGCCTCCTGCCGGAGGCTTTACGCGGGGATCGTTCGGTCCATGGCCCTTTATGGCGCACCGGTGTGAGCGCCGGGGCTGCGGAAGCAGCCGGCGGCCCGGCTGAACGTGTGCCAGAGGGTCATGGCCATACGGATGGTGTGAGAATACCGGACAATTTCCCGCGAAGCGGCGAGCCTCCTTGCTGGCCAGTCACCATGGGAGCTGGAGGCAACAGTCCTTGCACTCATGCACGAACTGCGCATGCAGATGCAACGCCGGGGCGAAACTCCGCTGCCGCGACAAGTCGCAGCATGGCGGACTGAGCTCCGGCGACTTCTCATGGAGAAATGGCGACAGTGACTGTCGCGACCCAGTGCTGGGCACGCCACAATTATGGCGGTAAGTCCCCTCTTCGAGGCGTGGTTGGAAAGACCTCACGGCGTCCTCACCTTCCGCATGACGCAGGTTCTCACCGGACACGGTAAGTTCGGGAGGTTCCTGCACCGGATTCGTGCGAAAACGACGCCCGGGTGTCGCCACTGAGTGGACCGCCCGGAGGACACGGTAGAGCACACGGTGGAGGTGTGCCCCGCTTGAGCAGAGCAACGCCGTATCCTCGTGGGGGCAATCGGCGGCGGCGATCTCTCGCGCCGGGCCTTGGTTCAGACCATGCTCCGGAGCGAGGAGGAGTGGCAGGCGGTCGCCTCCTTCTGCGAAGCCATAATGCTAGCGAAGGAGGCGGCCGATCGCGTGAGGCAACGGTCCTTACGCTCCAACCGCCGCCGCCGGGATTCCGATCCCGATTTCCGGCCACCGTAGGCGCGGGCTTGCGGACGGCGAGCAATGGGTGGCTCGCCGTCCGATCGTCCGGTAATCGGACCGAGCCCAAGTCGTCGACGGCGCGTACTGTTCCACGCGCGCCTCAAAGAGATGTCAGCAAATCGTAGGGGCCCAGCAGGGTCGAAGCCAACTGGGACCACGGGTAGTGTGAAAGCGAAACCCGGGGCCCTGGGACGAAGGCAACGAAGGCAACGAAGGAACAGAAGTGGGTTTTTAGTCAGTAAGAGTCTGATACTATCTCCCGCTCCGAGCTATGAGTGGTAGAAACTGGATAAATAGCAACTAAACCTGATTCAATGATTTCACTGCGACATTTACGAAGCGTCGCAGTGCGCATGAGCGAAATGCACTCTCAGAAATCAGTCGAGTAAGTCGTCAGACGTTCGTTGTCTATAGCTCCGAGCGGACAGCTATAGACAACGATCAACGCCTAATACCTTGGTCTGCTACCTAATGGTAGCCTATACTACGGTCTACCTTAGTTTGGCGTTAACTTGGCTAGTCCTTATGCTGGATGAATGAAGCGTATATTAGAATAGATTTGGGCGATTTTTTTTAAATTATAGTTTTTATTAATAGGTTTGCGTTTGACGAATATATCACCTGACGGTTAGCGATGATGTTGTCTACGGTGGAGCACTCTAGCCTACAAGTAACGTATTCAGCCTTGACTTAAATATCCCTGAGTATTTACCCAGGAAATTCACTTTTATTTTATTCTAGCTAGGCTCAGATTGCGTGCTAAGGATTAAATTGGTTATGACTGTTATATAAGTGATAAACAAATCGACAAGATACGCGTTAGTGTTGTAAAGGTTGACTGGTAGTGAATGCCTTTTTGCATTAAGTCCGCCTATGTACCACTACTGTACATAAAGTTGAAATAAATAAATAGTAATAGTAATTAACACTATTTAATGCGGAGGTGCTCACCATAAAAAACTAAAATTATATTTAACAATGGGAAACTTAAAATATCAGACATACAGTATTTTTATTTAAGACTAGCTTCTGCCAGCGGCTTCGCCCGCGTAAAAGTAGGTTTTTCCTAACAAACTTTAGTAGATATTTGTAAGATCTACAATTAATTAGAACATTTTATGGTTCTATATTTTATAGTTTAGGCAGCGTACGCAAAATAAGTAACTTTTCTGGTTGACTTTTTACACCTTGTCTCCGAAAAACTCAAATATCTTACGGAACCCTATTTTTTTCCAAAATAAAATATGGCCTATGTTACTCGTGGATAATGTAGTTTTCGAATGGTGAAAGAATTTTTAAAATCGGTCCAGTAGTTTTTGAGCCTATTCATTACAAACAAAGTTTTCCTCTTTATAATATTAGTGTAGAAAAATAACGCCTGATAATAAACTATACTAATATACTAAATTATCTCTTACTCCGTGTGGTTACGGTTGGTAGACATAATTCTTTTTGCTATCGATTTATCATACAGTCCTTGAAATTATGGCCTAGGTTTCACTTTTAGCGAAAAGAAAGAAAAAATTTACATGCCAGCAATGTATAGAAAAAATTTCATCCCCCTTTAGTTCCAGTAAGTAGTTTACGAAATGATTTAGTATGAATTAAGTAGACACATTGCTACGTTTCGTGACATGGTTTGGAAACATAATTGGACCCGGTAGGTAGCGCTGCAATCAGGTTCAAATTTTTTTTTTTTTACGAATAGCCAGCTGGGACTGCCGTAATGGTATAGGTAAAAGACTGATGATGAAGCAGGTTACTTAATTTTTTACATTAAATTAGGATGTGTCTCGTGCTTTTCTTTCTAAAAATGTAATAAAACATATATTACCAAAATTCCACTCCCGATCTTAGAACGTACATTATATGCTGTCTTAACAATTATGTTAATGATGAAAATATTACATAACGAAGTATAAATACAGAAATGATAAGAAACTCGTACTTTCATTGAATTCTTTTTAGTATTCTTTGCCAAAATTGTTTTGTAGAATTTCAAAACATGGGATACTTGCTGAAAAAAATATTTTTCAAGGTTCCTTTATGTTTTTTGTTTTAGTCAAAACTAGACTAGATTCTATACGACTTTTTGTAAATCTTTGTGACAGTATTTCCGATGACTATCTATTGGGAAATGCTTCAACTCTCACATTTACACAAAATATTTAATTTCCTCTACCCTACTCAATGCTTTATGGAATTGAAAACTACCCCCTGTCAGAATTTTCATTTTATGAAACATTTGAGTGACAATGCATGCTATTGTAAACCTAATAGTTATAGTAAATATATTATTACTAGCGGTCCTGGCAGACGTTGGCCTGCCCGAAGGCCATAAATCAGAAAAAAAATTGTAGCTATCTACATTAAACTCTTTTGCGTACTATTTTTTGGCAGATGACTTTTTATATACAAATACCTAATAAAAGTTTTTTGCATTACGTTTATGAACGAAGTATTTATTTTAGATACGCATTGAAACAGCTATGATTAAAGTTAACCAAACTCTCACTTACGATTCAATCTTCGAACACTTTGTATGTTTAATATTTTCTATAAAAAAATCATTTAGAAGTAAAAGTAATAAATGAGTAGAATGCAACAAAAATTATTCATAATGCAAACAATAAATAGTTCAATCATTATTGTATTATTATATACTGCGATTGACTACATAATATATAAATATATTTTTAATAAGCTTAGCTGTTTATTCTCTAAGAGTACGTCTAGATCTGATGAAGGCGCCACTAGCGACCCGCTCGTGACCTGCAGTTAAAGTTTGCACACAAGTTTTGCACCGTGCTCGAACGGCAAGTGCTGCGCATGCAAGCGAGCAGCAGTTGTACTAAAGAGTTGCACCGAACAATTGAAGTTACTGGACCAGTGCAGTACACGAGCAATTCGCGAGTCGATCGCTAGTGGCGCATTCGCCAGATGTTGACAGACCCTAACGTTCCAGTTGCGTGCATGGACGCTAGTAAATAATGAACTACGTAAATAACCATTTTACATGCTTACATAAACCTTTCACGACAAGACTTGCAAGGAGTAAAAATGGTAAAATTACTAAAAAATACTTATAATAATATAGTTTCTCATTAAAAAGTACTCTATGGTCTTTTTTAAAATACCATATTCAGAGGTCCTCCCATGGCTCTAGAAGGCATCGGCACTGTTGTACCCCTAAGGTTTTACTGACATCTCTTTGAGGCGCGCGTGGAATACTAAACGGGCTAGCTGCCTATTGGGCTGCAGTCGTTGAGTGGAGCATAACATAAAATACAGATGTGATTGTGATGCAATATATGTACATAACAAAAATTAAAGACGATGGATAACTCGATTATTGCCATAATTTGTAAGAGTGGTTTAGATCGTATCCACCATCTGTAAATTGCTACGTAGAGAAAAATATCGACCTCCTAAACTGCTATAAAGTCCTGGTACGAAAACTCAAATATCGATTCATAAACGGTCTCGCAACATTGCCTGAAATTCATCGGAAGTTACTAGGAGAGCAAAAGTACTCAGGAGATAGAATTTAAAATGAGAAATGAGATATCTATGTATCTCATAGAAATAATACCTATGAACTTATGAAGCTCGCCGGTTATGAACGATGAATGCAGTTTTTTTTTACGTCCTTGATGTGGCTATCTCGATATCACAGATGGCGGTAAATCTATAACTTTTAGCAAAATCAACGCTCACATTGCAGTGCTTATTGAATAAACAGGCATTATTGTTTGTTTATTTGTAATTACGGATAGGAGTAGTAATGACGGGGATTTCAAATAACTGAGGTTTTTTTTATCAAATATAGAGGCTATAAAATGTTGGTACCCAGTATTACAAATAGCCAGATATACAATATCTCATTTACAAGCAGTGTTTGAAAAGTTAAAAGGGAATCGTTTGTTTTAGTATGGTCATGTAAAGAGGGATAAAACACGTCTTAGTAAAAAAGTTATGAGTACATTATGTAGATGGGAAAACAGAAAAACCATTGACACGACGGATAGATTGTGTGAAAAGTAATATGAAATAAAAGAGAGTCAGTGATATTATGATGATTTACAGATTACCGCCCATCTGAACTTTATCTCGCTTGTTTTTATAAAATTAGTAGCTTCTGCTAGTGGCTTTGCCTGCGTGAAAGAAGAAAATTAGTAACATACTCCTTAGATAAACGGTATCCTATGTCATATTTCAGGATAGGTACGACTGAATTTAAAATACCCTAGTATACCTAAGTATTTAAAATACCTTAAACTTCATCTCAATGCAGTTTTAGAGAGTTTATCCTGGTATGGTATTTGTGGCATTCCACCATTGACGATCAACGGATTAAAATTATCAGTCAAGACGTGGCAAAGGAAGATTTTGAATTTTTCGGTGTATAAGTTTTATCACTTAAGTACTCCTTTATTTACAATGTCCTGGCTTATAGTATTTCCTAAGCCAGAACGATGAGCAACAATTCACGTCGACCGAATACTACGGGGATAGATTACATATTGACTAACAAATAGAAGGTGTAGACACCATTGACTTGCATGCATTATATTGGCTGCGTGAACTAGCAACACCGCCATGGCGTCCCAGTGAGGCACGGGTTATACACACCTGTTTTTTTGAGACTAGTTGCTGCTAGCCGCTTCGCCCGTATGATTATAGAAAATTGCCCCAAGGGAACATACTCCCGGGATAATAGGAAACAAAACATACATCCATACATACAAAGTTTCCCGTTTATAATATTAATAAGACTTGCAGTGACCGCTTTGCAATTATTTTGCCCGCATCATGTTTAAACTCACAGAACTTTTGATTTACAATTTTTATTATCTTTAGCGAAGAAAACTTTCTTAGATACACAATGAAATTGCTATGACGTTAGTTGAATACGCTCTCATTCATGATTCAACAATAGACATAAGAATAAATAGGTTGTTTTTTTTTATTAATAACTAGTTTTTCTCTTTAGGGATGTATTATCTAAGTATAAACATATTGATTTTGTTAAATTTTTTGGATACCCAGCTTAAGTTTAGTTTGGTGTGGGAGGAAAATGACCGAAAAGAGCTTAAAGATAAAGTTTAAACGTAGAATTGAATCATAAAACCTACGTGAGGTCAGAAGAGACTTGGTGTAATCTGTCTAAAATCTTGAGCAAAGCATTGTCGCCTTTTTTAAAAACTACAGTATCATGACATCGCTGCTTTTTCCCTGTGCGATTGTAATTAAGGTGTCTTCAAGGCAAGAGTTAATAGGCTCTTAATAAACTAGTTTGATCCATCATCAATAGTAAGCATCAGTGCTTACAATCAGGTGGGATCGCAGTCAAGCACTGATTTATATTATTTAAAAAAAAAATTGTTTGGAGTATGACAGGGTCAAAGAAACAGCTTTTGAAAGACTTTTGAAACGATTTCAGCCATCGCCTCACGTCAAGGTAAGTTAGCTAAAAGTGTCAATCCAAATGTTGTAATATAAATAAAATGAGAAAGAATTGTCTTGTAAGTTTATTTTCGTCATAAATCTCCATAATTTATTGAAACATCTCAGAGAATCATGTTGTCGACCTACACTGAAAAGCCACAGCTTTACACTCAAAATTTCATTCTAGGTCGTAGGGCGCTGTTGTCGCAGAATGCACTTGAGGAAGAAAACAGAATTCAAATTTGGAAGCAATTTGTACCAAGCACATAGTTGGATATTTAGAGCACCCATATATCTAACACGTGGTTGTAAGTCACGTATGTGGCGAAAACCCATTTTTATTAATTATATTTTTTTGTGATTGCACTAAGATATAAATTCACAATTAATCATTTTCTCGTGAATCTATATAAAGAGAAGAAGATTTTTACAAAACTACAGCTTAGCCGGTGCATTTCATAATATCACTTCATAGTGCTGACAGTAAGTGATAGCAAGAGTTCAATTGATGGTCGTTTATTACTTACAAATAGAATTTTGGATAACAACTCTTACTTAAAATTCTTTACCTTTTTCAAATCCGCTTTTTGTGTGCAAAAAGCAAAATATGTGAATAGCCGCGTGACTTACGGTTTCAACAAATATTGTTTTTGTGGTATGAATTGTTCATGTATTTTTGCAATAAGGAGGAAGGAAACATGTGTTAAAAAAAAAAATATCCAAAAATGGGCACATGTAGGACGCGAACCTACGACCTTCGCGATTCAGTCGCGACGCTCTATTCTATCCAGCTGAGCTAATGTGCCTCTACAAGAGCTTTCCAAATTCGCGTCCTGTATCAATTTCGTTAGTGCAAATTGAGTGCATTCAGCGACAACAGCGCCTAACGCCCTACAGCAGCAGCTGCGGCCAGACATGGAACTAGTGACGTACGCATAAACCCTTTTGAAGGTCTCTGTCATATATGAGATACCTAAATAGCGTATCCCTACACGTTATTTATCTCATGTAGGACAGATGGCATTGATTTTAGTCGCAAGTTTCGCATTTTTTACACTTTTTAGGCTTCCATATCTTAAATGGAACCCGAAAAAGTAACGGAACTCTTATACGACCACTTTGTTGTCCGTCTGTCTGTCCATCAAACCCTTTATCTCAGGAACGCGTGAATTGAAATTAAAACTTTATACTCTGTCTGCGGTCCCTTACTTTATACTCTGTCTGCGGTCCCTTGAACCTGTGAAAAAATCAAACTTCTAAGTTAACGAAAAAAAAGATACGGCTGTTTATATACTAAAAAAATGGGTATTTCGACACTGTCAAGAGAATCAAAATTCATAGGGTACTTTCCGTTGACCTAGAATCCTGAAATTTGGCATGAAGCAAGGTCTCATAACCCAAGTGTAGGAATAATTCTGAAAACAGTAAATTTCTAGTTGCGTCACAAAATAAAACTTCCTCGTAACTCAATTTGGGAATTAAACTGTTTTCATAGGTAAGTTTGTACGGAACCCTCAGTGTGCGAGTCCGACTAACTAACTAGCTTAACTTTTACAGGAAAGCGTCTTTTAAGTAAGGATTGCCAAGTTTTCTTCAGGTCTGCAATATTTATTCAATCTATCCATTTGTATAAAAAAAGCTTGTAAAAAAGGCACTAAAACTGACTAAATAATATCAAGGCACAGCCGAAACTACTGGGACTAGAAGCGTGAAGCGAAAGCGTGTTTACTTTATATGATGTAGGCGAGCACAAACGGAGGATTTTCTGAAAACCACCTTCAAAGGGAAAAAACGCGGGTGTTTAAAGTTAGTATGAAGAAACTTAGTTTCACGCGAGTGAAACCGCTGGCAAAAGCTAGTTTTACATAAATTTACGAATTTAAATTTCCATCTTTTTTCAATGCTTCATCAATAGTTGTCATCTTAATAGTCACTATTTGAATTCGATTCAATCAGAACTAGGATTACACATTTTCTTCATTCCTGCGTAACTCATAGCCCACTACAACCGGTTTCCACCCATTTTCCATCTTCTATTTGATTTATTTATGGGACAGGAGTAACGTTTTCAGAAATCCTTCTTTAAGGCTGATTCACACTGAAATGGCAGCGGCCGGCATGGTGAGCACTTTTAACGTGAAATAATTTTTAATTTTATCTACATACTTACTTGAAAGACCAACTTCGCTTGACAAAACTTGAAAAGGTCGTGAGGCCGCCCGCGGTCCCGCGAGGTGTCGCGCGCCGCCCTTAGCTGGTCGGTAGTTCTAGCCTAGCCAGCCGCTACCAGCCACTGCTAGCCGCTGCAATTCCGTTGTGACTCAGCCCTTAGTCTTTTCCTTCGTTGTGTTTAATACTCTGTGAAAAAATGTTTTGCCTTTCAGTTATATGTCAGTAAATAAATAAGATTGTTACAAAGCAGAAATACTGTCCAAGTTAAAAATATTTTATTTTTTTATAATCACCAAGTCATCATCATCATCATCTTCCTGCCCTTATCCCGTATTATTTGGGGTCGGCGCAACACGTTTTTTTCTTCCACTCTGCCCTGTTACTCGTCATGCTATCACTAACTTCCTTTTCTTTCATATCACTCTTCACACAATTCATTCATAATCATAATCACCAAGTCTAAAGAATAAATTATTCTAAACCCTAACCAAAAACATCATCATCTTAAATTCGAAAGGACGATAAAATTGAGGCAGGAATCTTTAATGTTTCTGCATTCAGTGGCGTGAATACTACGTGACCTTTGAAAATACATTCCTTAGAACCTCCTAGTGTTACATGAATGCCTAGTACTTTAAATATTGTGTGGTCGGAAGGGATCAATACTGTTCCCCAAGCACATGGCCCGCGGCACGCCTCAGCGGTTTCCAAGGCAAACTTGCAACTAGAGTGAAAGTTTTCTGTAAAAATGCGAGTACTCCACTAATGGCTGATTTTTCAATAGTCTGATAACTTTGCATGAATAATAAGTATACCGGTTTCACTGCTTTTCTATAAAAGTGTATCAAATAGAAATATTATTTCTTTCGTTTAAATTTAAATTAAATAAAAAACTAACTGTACAACACCAGATTTAAAAATAACATTCACTATCAAGTCACATATTTGATCTCCTGTTACTGTTCGTTGATCTCCTTTTACTATTTCTCCTGTTACTTTGCTGGGGGTGAACATATAAATCTGTGATCCATGACCAATAGGGTAAAATATATTTAGATATATTTCAGAGTTACTTACACTATATACTTGTAGTTTTAGTTCTATTACAAGTCAAAATAAGTCAAAAATCTTAGATCTTTAAATTTTGAGCGTAGGTAGTTAGTTAGTAGGTTTCGTCTATAAAGCAAGGAAAATTTTAAATCATCCTTCTATCTTAGGTCTGGAGGCATAGCAGTGCCTCCACCAAGTCGAACTAAAAGACAAAGCTGTGCCCTCCTTTTTTCATCCTCGTTTACGATCGCTCCTTTGTTCATCCCCCAAAGTAAGACGACCGTGCTTGAACTCGCTATACCAGCGTTAGATAGTTGCTTTTGAAGATTCTTCATCCATATAAGCAATTTGAAGTCATTTGTTTAGCTTCAAATTGCTTTTATGGACTCATTAGGTTTTAAACCACATTTAAAATCGTAGAAAATCATCGCACAAAAATTTACCTCGATGAGATTCATTTTCAAATCAGACACGATAATTTGATTTGGCTCTCGAAAAAATGTGGATGGAAATTAAAAATTCGAAAACAGTATTTTTATTTTTACATAACCAAAGTTTTCAAAAATTGAATTACATGTGCCAGAGCTTTATACATAAACTTGTTTACGCAAAACTTTCTAAGTGGCCTGGTATAGATATATTTTTAATAAGCTTAGATGTTTAGTTTCTAAGGGTGTGTTCAGAGCTGTTGAATGTTCTGCTAGCGACACGCTCGTGAGCTGTATTTCAAGTTCGCACACCAGCTTCGCACCATGCGCGAACGACTTAAAAGCTACGCATGAGCGCTCTGCGCGCTACATAAGCTTCCTCCCCTCCGCAGATATACAGTATGGAAAAAAAAATGGAATGCATGCACAGAAAAATCGCACGAGCTGTAGTTGTGCTAAATAGTTCCACCTAACAATTGAAATAAATGCATGTGTGAAGCACACGAACAACTCGCGAGCGGGTCGCTAGGGGCAAATTTGCAAGATGTGGACTACCCATCTGTGTATATTTATTATTAATAGCGTAGGTACTAACCTACGCTAGTAATAATGAACTGCTTAAATAATCATTTCACATGCTTACATAATTCTTTCACGACAAGACTTACTAGGGGTAAAAAATGGTAAAATTTTCAGATGTCCTCCCATGGCCTTAGAAAGCATCGACACTGTTGTGCCCCTACGGTTATACTGACATCTCTTTGAGGCACGCGTGGTATATTACGCGCCATCAACGACCGGATGGCATAACATAAAATACAGATGGGATTATGAAACAACTTACGTAATATAAATTAAAAAACGGTAGATAACACGAGCATTGCCATAATGCATTACTAAAGTCATGTAGTAGTGTAGTCAACCACACGTACAAAAAATAATGTGGTAGTATGAGAAAGCACCCTCTTTCACCACCCAACCATCCCACATCAATGAGTGGGTTAGATCGTATCCACCCTCTCTATGCCCTGCTGCGTAAGGAAAATATCGACCTCCTAAACTCCATAAAGTCCTGGTATGAAAACTCAAATTTCGATAAATATGCGGTCTCGCAACATTCCGTGGAATTCATCGAAAGTTACTAGGACAGCATAAGTACTCAGGAGATCGAATATAAAATTGAGAAATGAGACATCTATGTATCGCTAGAAAGAAGTACGTATGAACTTATGAAACTCGTTGGTTATGAACGATGGATGTAATTTTCTGTGACGTCCATGATGTGGCCATCTTTAACACAGATGGCGGTAAATCGATAACTTTTAGCAAAATCTACGCTCACATTGCTCCTAATAACTAGATGAAACTTTATTAATCTTTGCTTTTTGTATGTACTCTGAAAAGGGTTTTCAAATAACCGAGGTTTATATCACATATAGGGCTATACATTTCCTTACAAGTTTTACAATTGGCTAGGCTCAAAATAACGTTATCTCATTTCACAACAGTGTTTGAAAGGTTGAAAGGAAATCGTTTGTCTAGTATGGTCATGTGATAAAGAGGGATGAAACTGATGTTACTAAAAGAGTAGATTATGTAGATAGATAGAGAGTTAAGGCAGTAGAAAGACGGATAGATTGTGTGAGACGTAATATGAAAGAAAAGAGAGTCCGTGATAGCGTGACGGCTGACATGATGGAAAGAAAAAAAGAAAAAAAACGTATTGCTCCGACCCCAAGTAAAATGAGACAAAGGCTGGAAGATTATGATGATTTACAGATAGTGCGTCCTACAGAGCCATATTCCCTTGTGTTTTTATTAAACTGTATCCTATGTCATATTTCAAGATACGTTCAACTGAATTTAAAGTGCCCGTAAAATATACGTGTTTCTTCCAGCGGGGCCCCTCGAGCTAGGCCGAAAAAACTAGTGGCATTACTTTATTTGTTCAATATGTCTCACGAATTTACTGTCAAAATTCAATGTACCTCAACTATTTTGATAGAAATTAGGATTAGTCACCTCGTCCGTCCAGCAGGGCCCTCGGATTTATTACGGTAGATATATATAAAATAATACTGATCGTAATGTACCAATGTACCTCTCAATTTATGTATTAACTCCAAGGGATCATTAAGAGGACGGGAGGAATTCGGAAGGGAATATTTGTCTATACGTTTGAGTCCTTTACTATTATCAAAATTTTCGCGAGTTTTCACGTTATATTTTAAATACAAAATAATCGATAGCGTACCTTATCATAATAGCTTCATTATTAATAGATAAATTTGGTAATAGTGAAGAACTCAAAGTCACATTGGTAATACATAACAACAGTGAGCTTTTTTGCATTTATCAATTCAAATTACAAAGGGCCCCGCTGTATAGACATTTTTTCCTGCTGAATTTCTCCCGGGATAAAATATCATTATGTGACTAGGGGATAAAGCTGTGTTTTTAGGCCACGGGTGGCATGTTGAATTTCTAACGAAATGAAGGCTGCTAAGTTTTAATCCCGAACATTAGTGAGGTATTTATATAATTAACTCTCGAGCATTGCGAGCGAGTTAATATAAAAACTCATGTTACGATGTCATGGATACTCTTTTTTTTTACACCATCTGTGAGATAATTAAAAGACAATTTACTAAAGCAAATAATATATTAGAGAAATTTAAGTATTATTTATAAGTTAACTTTAACTATCACTCGAAATTTTGATATTTGAAACAAACAAAATTCGGTAACAGTAGCGCCAGACGCCCTTCGGATGCAGCTGCGGCCAGACATGGAACTACTAACGTACGCATAAACAACCCAATCCCTTTCAAAGATCAGGGACACGTCATTCAACTCATGATAAATAGATGGCCTTGATTTCAGCAAACAGTTAATATTAACTTAACTTATTCAAAAAAAAAAAAACTTTTTACACAATATTGTCACTACACGGCATATATAAGCCACAAGTAATTAATCTTAAAAAAAAATGGTGCTACAGCACAACTATGTGAATAACTAATTTATCAATATTTAAAGACTTAGAAAAAATGACTATAAACCTAGAATTATGTATAATTAGCGACTTGCCCTGTGTTTTTAAAACCTGTATTTCCTCTGTCATCACTTAACAATACTAATCATTACTAGTGCATGTATATAGAAATTGCAGTATAACAACTTACAAACTGAACCTTACAATAATACTAAAACTTCCAATAGTTTATCTTTGTCTGTGTAGTTGAGTTTTTATGAATACTCCGACATCAATGTACAAAATTGAAATAAAAAAAAAACAATTAAATTAAATTGATTATTTTAAATTAATGTACAAAATTTTCAAAACTATCCATAAAATACAGTTTGAGGGGTGTTAAAATTCTCGTAAACAAAGTCGCTGGCAAGGAGTACTAAATAAAAACTTCGCAGTTGCAAGGACGATAGAATTGCAATAAGAATCTGTAGCACCCACGTACGAGTTACGACACCCTAACTGGCTGGATAACTATAGTGTTTTTGCTATTCAAATTCAGTACTCTTTCTTCTGTCATAAAAATCTTGATTTAATACAACATCAACAAAAACCTCAATTGATCTTCCTTTAAAATATTTGTAATAATTTTCTACGATCACTTGCTGTCTGTAGCAACCACAAAGTGATGACCGCCGATGTGATTTTTTCAAGACGATGGATTCTAAAGCCCTGAAACCCTGCGTGCCAGAGTCCGCGCACCACGAATTCTGTCTTACCGAAATTCTGATTAAAATGCAGTCCACATTGACAACAAAGTGGTCAACATCTAAGGTGTTTTTTAAATTTATCGATGGAATAATAGTAAATGCCATACCAAAACTGACAACTTTGTTCTATGAATAAAATATAACTGACTTAGAAAAACAAGCCTATCATAGCAATAACCAACTAGATTTGTCTCACAGCATTCTAGGCCCGTTTTTACGGGACTATCAAAAAATATTTTAACCTTAACTCTTTTTTCATAGAGTTATTAAGATTGACATCGATGTTCAGTTCACGAGAGTATATATTTAACTCGGCGCAACGAAACCATAGCGCGCTTTTAAATCGATGAGAGCCATATATCGAGCACGATGGTATATAATTTTCTTACTCTGGCTGAATTCAAGTGTATAAAACAACGAAAAGAAAATTTGGTAGACAAATTTTACTCATGATTGAGAAAGTTTAGAATTAGTACCTAAATAATATAATTTTGTTTCAGAAAATATAATAAATCATGCAAAACAATTTGCTCAAAAAATAACAGCTGCCAAAATAAACGACCCCACGTGGAACACTTCGTAATGCGCCTGCGTGAAGTACAACATAAAGTTAGTTAAGAAAAGTAACGATAGTTTCGGATACAATACTAGGACAACATGAATCATTACAGCAAAGAGAAAGATTTTTATTAATACCAATAAGAGTACAAGTATTGCTACAACTGTGAACGAGAGTAAGCTGTAGGAGAATAATTTTAAAGTCCACATTGACTTGCCCTTTAATGGTATATTTTCCTTAAAATGAAAAAGAAGCGGATACCTCGATTTCATTTGTGCTGTTTTAACTGGTTTTGCAAAATTATCAAATTTTGACTCAAGATTAAATGTTTATTTCTAAAAAATACTTACTGAAACATGCAAGGTTTGTTTTCTAATGGCAATAACTCAAAACGACGCGTCCTACATTCATTAGTTTCCCTATGAGACGTAAGCTGAAGCGTAAACATCTCCACGTGGAATGTTTCGTAAAGCGCCGGCGCGAAGTTTGGATTGAAGTTAGTCATAAACAAAAACCAAGTAGGTAGTAGCTTGGTTTCGTAACTAGGAGATTATGAAAAGTTAAAGGAAATATTTTTATAAATTGCTATAACTGTTTTATTATGTATAGGCTCGGAATTGACGATTATCTCACCTGAAGGAACGCGATGATGGAGACCGACGATGGAACATACTTGCTTAGAAGTAACTTAGATTGAAATGGATGGTTATAGTTGGTGTTTTCGTATCATTAAAATTAAATTAAATGTAGTTTACACGTTTTTCTTTAAATAATTGTCTAAAATCAATAACTCGAAGACATGTGGCATCCAACCCACACTGAGCCCGCGTGGTGGATTATGGGCATGGGAAATAGTGATAATGTGTCATGTTTTGATCCTCTCTGTTCTTACAAAGAGGATCAAAACATTGTTCGAGTAGTTCAAGGATAAATTAAAAGTTCGACAAAATTTTAGGTTGGCGAAGTTGCTACGATGTGTATGACGTCATCATTACACAGCCGTAAAACGCGATACTTGCAACTGAAATTAATTAAAAAAAATATATAAATATATGATTAATTATTTATTCTTTTAAGTTACTCGTAAAAATAAAACAATAAGTTCGGGAGATTTCTGCACCGGATTCAGGTGGAAAAAATGCCCGGGTGTCACTATTGTGTGGACCGCCGGAGGACACGTTGGAGCATACGGCGGAGGTGTGCCCCGCTTGGGCAGAGCACCGCCGTGCCCTCGAGGCAATCGGCGACAGCGACCTTTTGCGCCGGGCCTTGGTTCAGACTATGGTCCGGAGCGAGGACAAATGTCAGGCGGTCGCCTTATTCTGCGAAGCAGTAATGCTAGCAGAGGAGGCCACACGTGTGAGGGAACGAACGTCCTCACGCCCCAGCCACCGAGATTCCAACCCCGACTACCAGCCACGGTAGAAGCGGGCTTGCGGATGTCAAGCAATGAATCGCTCGCCATCCAGCCATTTGGTAATTATCCGGAATGAGCCCAGTCGTCAACAGTGCGTAGTGATCCACGCGCTCCTCGAAGAGATGTCAGCAAGCCGTAGGGGCCCAACAAGGCCGATGCCCACTACCTAGGACTGCGGGGAATTTCTGCAGGGGAAACCCGTAGTCCTAGAACGCAAAGGGGAACTGAGGGGCATATGTGTGGTTTTAGTTAGTAAAAGTCTGACTCGCCCTCTCGCTCCGCCCAAGACCGGGAGATGTCATTGGATGATTTCCACACGTAAAAATAAAGTAATAAATCGTAATTAACCCAAATAAGATTGCTTTTTGTATTAAATAAGCATAGGCATAATCAGCCTTTTAATGTTCGCACTGATTGGAGAGGGAATGGGTGGCAATCCATCGGGAGCAGTGTGGTAATCCGCGGGCCCAGGCCAAATCATAATAAACTGACGTATATAATATAATATATAAATGGTAATGAATTTGATGTCAGTAATTATTTATTTATTTATTATATGCTTTATGTACACAAAATTACTGAGGCAGACTTAATGCCTTAAGCATTTTCTGCCAGTCAACCTTCGGGTGATGTAGAAAAAAATTGTGGTAGGTGCAATAAACGAGAGAGAGAGAAGACGAATATGAGAATACATATAAGTACTAATAAACCATATATATAATACAATACATACTCAAATTAATAAACTAGATACCTAACTAATATAGTCAAACAATTAGTCCAAATCGGCAATTGGAAAACATTAACGCTATGATCATACTACTGCCAACTTCTTACGAATTAGCTCTCAAACTTTAGTTTTGAATATTAATCGACTTATTCATTTTATTCTTGTAACATCCCAAACATCAATATAGCAGGCTGATATTAACTAGGTCACATAGAGTACTCCAGTGTAACAAAGACGAAAGCTGCTACCACCCCTGTTCCACCTGCAGATAAATTCATGTAGCTCAGGGATAGAGAACCCTAGGGAAGCTTGCAATGTTATATAAATATTTATGTGCAGGTCTGCAGCGAACAGAGAGCAGTGGTGGCCAAGTGGTATCGGCCCCGACTTACGAGTTGTAGGTCGCGGGTTCAAACCCAGCCATGCGCATTACTTTGTGTAATTTATTTCATCACCACTGCTCTCAAAACGGTGAAGGAAAACATCGTGAGGAAACCGGCATGTCCTTGAACTAAAAATTCGAAGACATGTGACATCACCCAACCCGCACTGGGCCCGCGTGGTGGATTACGGCCCATTCCCTCTCCTAGAGAGGAGGCCTGAGTCCCAACAGTGGGAACATTATAAGGCCGACTATGCTATGCTGCAGCGAATTATTTACTTCAATTTTAAATCTATTTGTCGTCAATAATGTTTTTATTGATAAATAAATCGGTTCGAGTAATTTTGTTGGCAAATACCTTCCTTTAAAGCAAAATATTATTGCTTTTACGTAGATTTTCATGATTTTTTTTTATGTTCGTCATTCCTGGTGTAGCCAATCTATAAAAGCAGGCATCCTATGCAATAGCGGCAGAGCTCGGGTTGGGACCAACCTGATAGATCCAATGGTTGGTCCCTTCACTGGCTTTATAAACTATATATATATAATAAACAAAAAATCTTAGGGGTAACAAAATATTTATTATATGTATAATTAAACAATTAAATTGTTACAGTATTTTCCACTTGATAAAAAGTGGAATGTTTTTTCAAGTATTAAAAATGCCCCAAAGGAAAAGTAAATTAGAACACAACTGTCTCGGCTGTATCATCAGAACATGACCTAAACTTATTGACCTTATACTCGTATGAATACGTTTATTCATCAAAATAATTAAACAAATTGATAAACCAGCTTTAGGAAGATGTTATGATTTTATAATCTTGCACAAATCAATATTGCAAAAAGAGTGGCAGCACATGAGGGATTTGAACCCCCGACCTTCGCGTCTCAACCACGGACGTGTCGCTCTATCCCGACTTGAGCTAATGTGCCAGGTACTCGCAAAGGTTAAATACGTATTCCGTATCGCTAATCTTAGCACATTTAACGACTACCACTCTCTGTCACCTTCAAATGACTTATATGGGACTGCAGAAGGAATCGGAACTAACGTAAGTATGCTAAATGTTTGGTATTAATATTGCTATTTCAAAATATTTTTCTGGGTAACTTAAGAATGAAAGACTTTTTATTCATCATGAATTATTTCGGAGATCAATCTTTAAAAAATGACCAAGACAGCTAAATTTACATTAAATACGAGTATAACAAATGATTTTTCAGAAAGTCCCATGAAAGCCAAAATAATATCACTAAAGTACTAGGACAACAGTGCTAGGTGATTTGGAAACGCTTTATCTAGATAAGCAAAGGATTGAAAGTATTATATCATTCCAAATTTCCCAAACATCACTTTACGAAATTTTTTTTTGTAAAGTGTGTCACTTTCATAATAATATAATAATAATAATAGGTATGATGAAACTGAATAATTGAATGAAAAATGACGTCTATTCTAGATACTATTCAAAACTGAAAAAATATTCAAATTTCATGCCTGTTTTTTTTATTTTCCAGTAAGAAATTATCAAATGTCTCTTCCTATTTTGGGTGGAGTGAAAGGGATAGCGTGATTATAATAAGATTAAAGACATTATAGTATTTTTTTTAAGTACATGGACCCCTACTTCGGAAAATTCTCTTTCTTTATATTTTCTATTTTTTATCCAAAAATAATACTTGATTCAAATTTAAATCGAGTATTATTTTTGAACGAAAAAAATATATTTTAAAAATAGCTAGAGTTGATTCGGGAACCGACTCTGAACACATCACTTTCAGTGTCTGCGTTTATTATATTACATGTTGTTTTAGTACCTAAATTTTGTTATAATAATAATAAATACCTTGCTATGCATTCTCGGAAAAGCTATGCAATGAAGTAGCCTTTTTATTGCAATATCAAACCATCGATTTATTATACGAATGACCACGAATATTGTTTAAAGAATTATTTTTAAATGCTCAATTCTCCGCCTCTTTCACATATATCTACAAGTTTTCTTCCGAGGATTGTTACTCCAACCAGATCCTGGCTATGTCCTGAATTAGCTCTCTCTGAGTCATGCTGTGCTAGTACTTCTGGCACGCGTCTCGTTTCCATGGCAAAGTGAAAAAGTGAAACGCGCTGCATCCAATGCTGTTTACACTTTTACTGCTGTATACTCGTATGTCTTCACTGTGCCTAGAAGTCGAAATAGTAGTGTAATAGTCAATTTTCTTTTGTGAAGTGAAAGAGAAAAATCTTACGAGTGTACAGTTGCATTATTTCTATTCAATGATAGGTTCTATTGATTGGTGATGTCAAGATACTTCTGTCAGATAGTGCAATCATTGCTTCCGTGCTTATGTTATCCTAGTAGACCGGAAGCAAAAATACCGTTTTTAATCAATTAATGTTCGTTAGATGTCAGTAATTTAAAAGGATGAAATTATTCTTCTGAAATTAAATGGAAGCTGAAATGAATGTGTGTAGACCACTAGATTTCTTTTTCTTTTTATTATGTGTATAAATAATATCAAATACAGATTTCTCATAAAAATGGCAAAACACATACAGAATATATAAAGTATAAACTTGTGAACCTGAGTTTGAATTCATATCATTTTATCGACTGACCAATTTTTGTTAAACATAAATTGAAAGAAATTTTTAGAAAACTTCAAAATTAAATTTCAATGGATACAAAACACACAACATCAACAGATGTGATCAAAACTATTGTGACACATGAAGGATTCGAACCAACGACCTCTTTGCCTAGTATTGGGCTATAATACTAGGCGAAGCGCTCTGACCACTGAGCCAATGTGCCGATAGTTTTGATATCGAAATAAGCGTTCTGTTAAGAGCATTCATCCGTTAAAACCACGCAGAAGCCAAAATCAATGATTTTTAACGGAGAATTAAACAATATTGTGTTTAATTTTTAGATAAGATATTGAAGTCATATTATTGAGAATTTCTTAATCTAAATATATCTCACATGGAGGTTGCGGTTTGAAGCCATTAACGTGCCGAAAATCCTATAATTTTATTATAAAATTTTTGTGATTGCATTATGATATAAATTTACAAATAATCATTTTCTTGTGAATCTCTATAAAGAGGAGAATAAGGTTTTCATAAAAATACAGCTTAGCCGGTGCATTTCCTAACATTACTTCAAGACAGTAACTGACAGCAAGAGTTCAATTGGTGGTCGATTATTACTTTCAACAAATCGAATTTTGGATACCAACTCTTAGTTAAAATTCTTTACCTTTAAAAATCCGTTTTTTGTGTGCAAAAAGCAAAATATGCGAACAACCAGCAACATATGTTTTAGAGGTATGAATTTTTCATGTATTTGTGCAATAAGGACGAAGGGACATTGTGTCAAAAAAAAAAAGATCCAAAAATGGGCACATGTAGGACTCGAACCTACGACCTTCGCGATATAGTCGCGACGCTCTATTCCATCCAGCTGAGCTAATGTGCCTCTGCAAGTAATGTCCAAATTCGCGTTCTGTATCAATCTCGTTAGTGCAAATTGAGTGCATTCAGCGACAACAGCGCCCGACGCTTTTCAACTGCAACTGCGGCCAGACACGGAACTACTAACGCACGCATAAACCCTTTTGAAGGTCCCTTTCCCACATGATAAATAGCGTATCCCTACACGTTATTTATCTCATGTAGGGCAGATGGCATTGATTTAGTCAAAGTTTCGCATTTTTTTACATGTTTTTTTATAACTTCTTAACTTTTACAGAAAAATGGTTTTTCTATTAAGGATTGTTAAGTTTTTCCATGTCTGCAATATTTATTTAACTTTTATATGTGACTGATATAGCAACGAACAACCGAAACTTCTGGGACTAGAAGTGTGAAATTTTGCGCAAGGTTTCCTTTTATAATGTAGGTGAGTAGTAAAAGAGGATTTTCCGAAATAAGAGAAAAGACGTGGGTGTTCAAAGTTTGTATGAAGAAACGCGAAAAGCTGCTGGCAAAAGCTAGTTTTACATAACATTACGAATTCAAACTTCCATCTCTTTTCAATTCTTCTTCAACAGTTGGTCATCTTAATAGTCACTATTCGAATTCGATTCAATTAGAACTAGAATTACATATTTTCTTCATTCTTTCGGATCACATAGTCCAATACAACCGGTTTCCACCGATTTTTCATTTTGGTTACGTCATAATTATAGCAGTAAATTCGTTCTTTGAGGAGTGACTGGAAAGACAACACGGCGTCTTTACCTTTCGTAGGTTCTCACCGGCCATGGTAATGCTAGCAAAGGAGGAGGCCGCACGTACACGCTCGAGGCAATGGCCCTCGCGAATTCCGATCCCGATTTCCGGCCACCGTAGTCGCGGACTTGCGGACGGCGAAATGGGTAGCTCGCCGTCCGATTGTCCGGTAACCGTCCCGACCGAGCCCAAGTTGTTGGCGGCGCGTAGTGTTCCAGCGGCGCCTCAAGGAGATGTCAGCAACCGTAGGGGCCGAAAAAGGGTCGAAGCCTACTGGGGCCATTGGTGATGCAAAAGAGATCCCTGGGGCCTTGGAAAAATGGCAAAGAAGGAATAGGAGTGGGTTTTTAGTCAGTAAAAGTCTGAAAATATCTTTCTTTCCGCCCACGAGCGGGGAATCATTAGACGATTTTTCCAATTGAAAAAAAAAATCATGTTCTTACTAATTTATGTATGGGACAGGATGAAATTTTGCAGAAATCCTTCCTTTGGCTTTACCTCGTTGTGTATAAAAATGTTTTGCTTTTGAGTTATGTATCAGTTCATTAATAATATTGTTACTAAGCAGATATACTGTCCAAGCTTAAGATGTTTTATTTTTCTATAAGCACCAAGATGCAGTCTAAAGAATAAATTATACTATAAGAAAGCAAAACAATCCTCTCAAAAAATGTTTCAAAGATTAGCTATGCCTTTCCCTAAAAATCATCATCTTAAATTTAAAAAGGACGATAAAATTGAATCTTCAAGGTTGCTGCATTCAGTGGCTCGAATACTACGACCTATAAAACTACATTCCTTAGAGCCTCTTTGTGTTACATGAATGCCTAGTACTTCAAATATTGTGCGGTCGGGAGGGATCAATACTATTTCCCAAGCACATGGCCCGCGGCATGCATCAGCGATTTACGTATTTCACTAATGGCAGATTTTTCAATAGTCCGATAACTTTGCCTGAATAATAAGTGAAAATTTATCAAACAGAAATGTATTTTCTTTCGTTTAAAAAGGGATAAATAAAAACGAACTTAATAACCCTAGCTTTAAAAATCTAAATTTAACATTTTTGACCTCCTGTTAGTTTGCTGTGAGTGAACATATAAACCTGTGATCCATGATCAATAGGGTATAACATATTTAGATATATCTCAGAATTATTTGCACTTTATACATGTAGTTTGAGATCTATATAAAGTCAAAAACCTCACTCACCGATCATTAAAACTAAAAACACAAGCTTGAAATTTTCAGCATAACTAGTGTTTCGCCAAAAAAGCAAGAAACCACGAGGTAACATCTGCATTAAAATGCAACACAAAACACATGTATTTTGTTAAATGACTAACCTGCATAATAACAATCACATTCCTTAAATGACATAATTTTATCGTATTTTAGCTTTTCGTTTCGTTTTATGTCAACTAACATACTTATTTATGACATAAATACTTGAAAAAATATGCAAAAACTTTCAAAAGTCAATAACTACTGATGAATAATGATCAAAAGTTTAAGGCACATGAAGGATTCGAACCAACGACCTCTTCGTCTCGTACACTACCTTTCTGTATACCAGACGAAGCGCTCTGACCACTGAGCCAATGCGCCGCTGGTTTTGATGTCGAAATACGCTTTCTGTTGAATCCAGTATCGATTGAATGAAGCTGAACACTTTCACTAGTAGCGTTCCAAAATGAAGATGCGATTTTGCGACAGTAGAAATTAGTTGAATGTATTTTGTCACCTGCATAATAATATGTGGATGTTCTGACTTTGTTTATAAACTAGTTAAAACTAGTATATACATTTACTTTTTTATGTTCTAATACTTAATGCAAGTTTATTGCTTTTATGAACGAAGTAAGATTTTTAGATACGAAAATTTGGTTAGCCAAAATCATAGCTGTCTCAATACAGCTATGATTTTGGTTAACCAAATTTTCACTTACGATTCAATCTTTGGACATCATTAGTTTTTGCAAATGGGTTTAATCAAGTAGTCATTAATATAAAAAAATAGAAGTAAAAGTAATAAATGAGTAAAACGCAACAAACAATATTCATAATGCAAACAATACATAGTTCAGTTCTTGTTTTTAGTTATATACGAGTATTATTATATGCGAATGAATACATAATTTATAGAAATATTTTCGTTAAGCTTAGCTGCTTATTATCTAAGGGTGTATCTAGATCTGGTGAGAAAACACCCCCTTTACCACCCTACCATCTCACATCAAACAGTGGTTTAGATCGTATCCACCATCTGTATATTGCTGCGTAAAGTAAAGTATCGACCTCCTAAACTGCCATAAAGTCCTGTAAGTATGAAAACTCAAATATCGATTCATAAACGGTCTCGCAACATTGCCAGGAATTCATCGAAAGTTACTAGGAGAGCAAAAGTACTCAAGAGAGATTTAAAATTGAGAAATGAGACATCTATGTATCGCATAGAAATAGTACCCATGAACTTGTGAAACTCGTTGGTTATGAACGATGGATGTAGTTTACTGTGACGTCCGTGGTATGACTTTCTCTCTACCATAGATGGCAGTAAATCTATAACTTTTAACAACATCAACGCTCACATGTTTATGGAAGTAATCTCAATGACAGGAATTTCATAAGGTTTTTATCACATAAAGTGGCTATAAAATTTTGGTACCCCGTTTTTGTTGTTCGCTTAGGTTTTAATTAATTAAACCACAACAATCTTAATTTCACTAGTAATTTATTCTTGTATACATCTATCATTTATTAGGTAGGCTTATTTTTATTTTTTATAGCTTCTTTTTAAATTGTAAATGTGAGTACACTGTAGACTTCGCAAATTCATGGATTCACCCGAGTAAAAGAAGAAGATTTTTAGATAACATATTCCTGGGATAAAAGATATCCTATGTCATATTTCAGGATACGACTGACTGAATTTAAAGTGTTAATCATATATTAGGCTTTCAACGTCATCCCATTGTAGTTAGACACAGTTCATTCTGCTATGACATTTGTGACATTCTACCATTGACGATCAACAAATCAGAAATATCAGTCTATCAACACACAAGTACGATTTTCAAAGAGCCTATGAGTTTTATCACTTACTCCTTGATTTTGAACATCCTGGCTGACAGTATTTCCTAAGTTACCTCAAAACGAGCAGCAATCCACGTGGACTGAATACTACGAGATGAGATAACATATGCATAAACTAATAAATAGAAGATGTATTAGGGGATAATAAATGGTTTAGAAGGATCACTTTATAGTTAATAAGCTATTAAATCAACAAAGCTCGCCTGTGAGGATATTTTCCAAGCTTGCTTTTTATCATGTGATATATTACTTAAATCTTCATCTTGATCTGACATCTCGATGATGAGGAATCATCAATACGATGAAAATTCAGCAAAATTCAGCCACAAAAGCTATATAACCGAACGCCATCTGTCTCATACGATTTGAATGCGACTGTAACCTTGAAAAGGGTTCCATTGATATCATGATGTCTGCGTACTAGTTCCACGTCTGTCCGCAGCTGCACCTGCTTTCGATAAAGGGCGTAGGGCGCTGTAGTCGCACAATGCAGTACAAGGACGAAACAGGACGTGAATTTAGATACAATCAGTACCTGGCACATTAGCTCAGCTGGATAGTTCAGAGCATTCGCGTACGGGGTTGAAACGCGAAGGTCGTGGGTTCAAGTCCCACATGTGTCGCCCCCCTTTTTGCTGTATTTTTTCTATTATTTCGATAACTTTTGGGTCGACAATATCACAAACACTTATATTATAAATGCGAAAGTTTGTGAATATGTTTGTATATTTGGTACTTCTTCACGCTTGAATGGCTTAACTGATTTCAATGTGACTTGGTACAAGGGCAGACCAAGTCCTGACATGGCACTTAGTATCTCGGCAGTATGTTCCCTTGTGATCGTTTTTTACTGTCACGCGAGTGAAGCCACTGTTAGCGGCTGACTCGACAGACGTTGTTCCGCCAAGGGTTCTGCTAAATAGTACATTATGATATAAGTGTGTAATGTTAGTGATTACCTTCGCAGCGGTATTTAGACCCGAGCCGTGGCGAGGGTCGTAAGAGAGCCAAGATCGGTAATCATTAATTACTCACGTGTGTCATACGACGTTTTTCAATATACTTGTGAATAAAACCACAGTTATGTAGGTAAAACTAGTAAAATTTTCTGTGACATGGTGGTAAAAATCTGTTTTACCGCCATATCACAGGGTTAAGGTATTTTAATCATACTACATGGTTTGAATTTCAACTCAATACCTCAACGCGTTTCCGAGATAAAAGGTCTTGACAGTCAAACAGACAGACAGACGGACGGACAACAAAGTGATCCTATAAGGGTTTCGTTATTTTTCTTTTGAGGTATGGAACCCTAAAAAAAACATAAAAATTAAACGATGATGTGGCCGACGATAAAGCACGCTTGCCTGGAAGTAACCTATTCACTCTTGACTTAAATACCTCTAGGTTGTAGCTATCAGGAAACACAGACCCCGGCAGGGATTCCACTCCTAAGCTGTACGTAAAATAAATGTATTCCCAAAACGCTTTGTACGTATGAGTGGGATTTAATAATAATTTCAGGGAGTGCGCTTTGTAATTACACAATTTTATTCCACCAAGTCTGTTCCATCATCGAACTGCTAGAGGTACGGCGTCGTGCCACCGGTACATAGTGGATATCCCGCCCAAATGTACAAAGCGTTTTGGGAGTACATTCATTATTCGTATAGCTAAGGAGTAGAAAGTTATTTTGAAAAAGTTACAATATTTTTATATTATAGCTTGTTCAAAATAACATTTGGTGGATTTTTCGTAAAACCACTTAGGATAATAAATCTGTGATTTATTTACAAAAAATCCTATTTATGTATTTTAATTAATCTTCTTGTTGAGGTTTCTTATTCATATCCTGGGTTCGTGTACTTCCGCAGTTCCTTGACGTGAAAAAAACAATAAACTCTTTAGGAAATGGCTCCGGATAAACCGTTATTCGTCTCTACATCTGTTAAAATCATTCGGTTACTTGACCCTTAACTGTTACAAATGTAAAGTAGGTCTTCAAACACTCGTTTTCCTATTTTTAATGCCAAACCCTTTTGTGTTCCCTAAAGTCGTAAATAAATAGGTGACTGGAGAATCTTTCGTTAAGGTCGACATTCCCCCATCGCGCCAAAATAAAAGTATTATACATGTAAGGGATGAATACAAATTTCATTCAAAGGTCATTCATATCCCGTTTCTCTTATCAGTTATTTTTTAGAAACTAGGAAACCCATTTCCTTGAACGTGAATGAAACGCTTTTAATTAAACTTGGTACGCACATGCAAGACAAAACTCCATCTAAAAAGTTAGTTACGAAAAGGAGAATGGCCAACTTGGACTAGGAAAAAAATGTGTTGTTGTAAAAGGAATACAGTTTTTTTTTTTTAATTAAATTGTTTTTGCTTATTACAATGTCTGATAATATCTTATTTATGAACGAAATCGTAATGTTTACGTTCTTAGAGAGATCCATACTTTTTCTAAAGTCGATATCGAAATTAAATCCAAGATTTTGTCAACTGTTAATACTTTAGTTATTTATTTCATCTATGATAAGCCAGTAACAGAAATTGTAGCTTTTCAATTTTTTTTTTTATTATTTAATTGGTTCATGACTTAAAAAAATATTTTGCCTCTTAAAAAAGAAAATGCTGAAATCGACCGAATATGGAGCCACCCTATTTTTAGGAAACAAAAGATTGACAGTTTTTTTTTTTCTAAGTAATATTTTAGGCTTCGATACTAATTCTTTTAAGCCAAGTCTTCGTATGAATAGTTAATTTAAATATGGATGTACACATTGTGAGGAATCAATTTTTGAATAATTAAAATATTTTTTGACAAATTCGACAAATAACTTTCGAGTGTAGTTCAGCAACTTCCCTTTTCAGCAAATGGAATCCCTAATCTAAACTAATATTAAAGAAGTAAAGTTTGTTTTTTTGTTTTTAGGAGGTAATCTCTAAAAGTACTTTCCGATTGCTAAATTTTTTCACTGTTAGAAAGCTGCTTTATTACTGACTGACATAGGCTATATTTTATATACGCAGGCTAATACGCGGACAATGTTTATTTTCTCCTTTCATTTTTCCAGATATGAAGCACACCGGGTGAACATGTTCTTGAGGACTTCGTGCTGCTGAAACCAACCACTGATGGTAAACCGGCCCTCTACGTGCTAGATATTTTATGTACGTGGGTGAAGCCGCAGACAAAAGCTAGTTTAATAATATTCCTATGGAATATTATTATTATTATTATATAAATGGACTATTTTTCAAGAAATGTTTTGAATTTATTACTTGAGATACATGAAATGAAATAATGTACCATTCTAGAAACGTTTTATTTGTAAATAATAATAGAAAATCCTTTATTTACGCAGGATTTGCACAACTTTTGACGATGATTTCGAACGATTGACTGCAAGTTCGTCACAATCTGGTCAAACCTGGTCAGTGGAAGCCTTCCCTGATTTTCTTTGCTTGCGTTTGAGTTACCTGCATAAGCAACTTCCAATTGGGTCTGTACAATATCATCTAGTGTGATTAGTTAGTAGTACTGTTTCCAATAGTATAAGACTTTTTCAGTGTATATAAGGCTTTTTCACCACGTCTTTTATTTTACTACTACTACTGATCTCCTGGTTTACTAATCTAATATGTAATTATGAAGTCACAATGATCAGTTACAACTTAAGGACTTTAGGAACTTTCTACGTCTGTGATTCGAGATACATTGTGGATTATGCTCCAAGTAAATGATATATGCTGCCAAAGCTGCAATGTCAATGATACTGTAAAATAGTGTTTTAAATCTATTGATTCGTTATATGGTTTACGGTATATTTTGCTAATTTATCCATATTATCAACTCCCAACTCCACTTTTGATTTTAAGATAATATAATTTAAAATCTGCCTAAATAGTTACCATAAAACTTTCCATAACTGGTAACATGTGCAATGTGCATAGATGACAACACTAAAAATAATTCTCTCGACCAAATTTCGATCACAATGACGAATCTCAATAGTGGTTAGCAACCATATAATTAAGAGATTTTTGTTATAGTGTGTATGTGTGAGCGCCAGCACAGGCGCACTCTTTGTTATTTTGCTCTTATAGCCCGATGAGACGGCTATCCAACATGACCGGAGAGGTGCAGGTATAACGGCTTTACGTGCTTTTCGGGACAAGGTGGTGTCACATCACAAATTTTCAAACTGCGGACTGCTACAGAGTAATTCCTGATAAAAAACCTAATAGCATTTTTTTTACCTGGCCCGGAAATAGAACCTAAGACTCCCACGCTCAACAACCGCGCTTGTGACTGCAAGACCAAAAAGTGTATTACTACACTAAAGAAGACGTTAGAAAAATAAAACGCCCTGTGCTCGTGTGCTTTATGCCATACTTTCTGGTTTTGATGGAATATGCAGTAAAGCAACGTATTCACATAGCTGCTCGTCAACCGTAAAAAATCAAATAGCTTATAATTTTCATTAAGATTTGAAATAAATATACTTCAAGTCTCTCAAATAACGGCTGCTGCACTAACATAATAGAAAACAATGCAAATAATTAGCAATAGCCTAACTTGATTGTTACAAGACGTATAAATTGTATGAAGGTAACCGGGTACCTTGTCACTCTGATTAAGAAGTTTTTGTGGTCACTCACATAAGGGTTAAAAAACTGGCTAAGACCGTGTAAGACCATACTCAGTGTAAAGTGCCGTAGTTTCCCGTCCGTCACAATAAGTGTCCCCACTTACACTTATCCTTAAGTCTTGAGCATCGACGCCGAGTAGCTAGCCTGTCGGTTTTCTACCGGTTGCATGTCGAGGAGTGTGCGTCGGAATTGCATAACCTAATTCCGCCTAGCCCGTTCCATCATCCGACCATCAGGCGTACGGCAATGCGCCACCGGTACATGGTGGACATCCCACGCATATACGCACATGACATATACGCACGAAACGTTTTGGGAACACATTCATTGTGCGTACAGCTGAGGAGTGGAATACCTTGCATGAATCTGTGTTTCCTGATGGGTACAACTCAGGAATCTTTAAGTCAAGAGGGAATAGGTTACTTCTAGGTAAGCGCGCTCCATTGTCGACCGCATCGTTGCTTTCCATCAGATGAGATAACGGCCAAGCGCGAACATCAAGAATATCAAGAATAAAAAAATCTTAAGAGTTAACGAACGACAGATAACGAGCAAGAACTAATACCACCAATGCCAACGAGAGACCAACCGAACAATTCGACAATATAATGCAAACTATACGGGTTATGTAAGTTGGGTTTTCATTGGTAATTTTAAATTCTTCTTCTTCTCCTTTTCGATTCGATAGTAAACTCGTCAAACTTTTTGGGTCCAATAGGTGGCTACATTAATAGCAGCATCGGTAGCACTCATCAATCCTCCATTTTAGATGTTGTGAACGGATTTTAATAACTCTTTTTTTATTTGAAAAATGATACGTTCAGGATAATAAAATATATAAGTTAAGTTAAAAAATGCTTGGTTCAAAAGTTAGAGAGGGAGACATATTTTTTTTACTTTTGGGAGTGATTATTTCCGACAATATTAACATTATCAAAAAATTATTTTCGTAAACCTCTATTCATTTTTAAATACCTAACCAATAATATATCACGCGTTAGTGTTAAAATGAAAAAAAAAACACTCCCCACGTTACGTGTACCCTAATTAAAAAAAAAAAACACTTTTATTTTACCACTTTGTCGGCGTGATTGATATACATATTGGTACCAAATTTCAGCTTTCTAGTAATAACGGTCACTGAGATTATCCACGGACGGACTGACTTGGCGAAACTATAAGGGTTCCTAGTTGACTACGAAACCCTAAAAAAGACAACAGAGACAATGAAAACAGTGTCTTGGATTAAAATAGTGTTAAATGTGAGCAAAAGTCGCTTATTGCCATTATGTTAAGTTTATTGGATAGGGTCTTCTAAAATATCGTAACTTTGGAAAATTACAATCAGTCACCGGAACATTAATAAAATTGTTACAAATAATTTAATTGTACTAGGAAAAACAAATGTCAAAAATTACGTCAAGTGAAACCGTTCACGAGTTAATTAATTAAGTTAATTATTTTTAGACACCTATTAGTAAGGTAATAACATAATATTATCTTGATATCTTTTTGCTGCAGAAGAGTCAGTAACTATATATTTACTACATTAAAGACCCATTTTTACACGCAAGAATTTTCTAATCTTAATGATGTCTGCCATCAGACCGCACACAGATTAAATTGAAGCAACTATAAAATTGTTAAATAATAAAGTAATTAGGTCGTTATCTTTAGCTCACGAGAATCTTTAAAAGAACGTTTAATTAATATTTAAGGTAGTTTAGAGAATATTCTATATGTCGGGCACGTTTCTTAGTTTTTCAATTCGTTTTCGTATTAAATTTTAAAAATGGGAGGAGGCGCAAACAATTATAGTGAAATAAGTCATACAGACGAAATTGAAAAACCTGTAGGCGTCGACTACGATGAGCTACTTTCATCAGCTGGTGAATTTGGTCGCTACCAGATACTTCTGTTCTTGGCAACATTTCCATTCTACGTGTTTGGTGCATTCTCCTACTTCTCACAAGTCTTCATAACGGAAACATCTCCTAACCATTGGTGTATGATTCCAGAATTGCAGAATTTGACTGTACTAGAAAGAAGGAATTTGGCCATACCTCTCGATACAGAGTCGCCGTTTGGATATTCTCGTTGTCTGCAGTATGAAGCTAACTGGAGTGAAGTGATATCTACAGGAGTAACTTCAAATAAAACTTGGAATACCGTGCCCTGTCAGCATGGTTGGGAATTTAATAAGACAGAATTTGCATATCCAACAATAGCAAGTGAAATGGGGTGGGTGTGCGAGCAAAGCAGCAACCAAGCAACAGCTCAATCAATATTCTTCGTTGGATCCATCGCAGGAGGTTTAATAGTGGGATGGATAGCTGATCGCTTTGGAAGAATACCAGCCGCCGTGTTCAGCAACATGATCGGAGCCATCGCGGGCACAGCCACGGTATTTGTCAGTAATTTCTCCGAATTTGCCATCTGTCGCTTTTTCATGGGAATGTCATACGACAACTGCATGATGATGACCTACTTACTGTTATTAGAATATGTTGCACCGAAATATAGAACAAAGTTCTCTAATTTATCATTCGCCGCTTTCTTCTGTATGGGAGCAGTTTCGTTACCATGGATTTCGTTGGCTTGCGGACACTGGCAAAAGGTAGCGCTTGCAACAAGTTTGCCTATGTTGTTATCTCTGATAGCACCTTTTATCATTCCGGAAAGTCCGAGATGGTTGTTGTCAAAAGGAAGAACCGATGAAACAGTGAATAAAGTTCTAAGTATTGCTCGAGTAAATAAAAAAGTGATTCCACAAAGTTTAATAGATGGATTTAAGTATACTACATTGAACACTAGAAAAGTTCCCGGGAATATGATGGACATGTTAAGAAGGCCGTTACTGCGCAGAGTTTACATCTGTATATGTTTAGAATTTTTTATTACCATGCTTATTTTTGACTCGCTGGTCAGAACCATTGGACAGTTAAAGTTTGATTTTTATGTATCGTTCACTATGATATCTTTAACTGAATTTCCTTCACTAGTTATCCTATCTTTCTTGTTAGATTATACAGGAAGGAAACTTATGATGATTACTGTGTTGACCTTGTGTACTATATTTTGTTTGTTAATACCGTTTGTCGGCGGTGGCTTAGCGTCTGTATTATGTGCAGTTGCAGCAAGGTTTACAATGAATATGGCATGTAATATAGTTATGCAATGGGCAGCAGAAGTATTACCAACTCCAATAAGAGGCTCTGGAACGTCAATCGGACATACTTGTGGAAATATTGGTACTGTAATAGCACCGTTTGTGGCATATCTTGAGATATATAAACCTTGGCTACCTATGGTTATTGTTGCCTCTACTGCTGCAGCTGGGGCTTTAATTAGTTTAGCTCTTCCTGAAACAGCACAAAGAGATATTCCCCAAACGTTCGAAGATGCTGAAGAGTTGATCGTGAGTCAAGGCTTCTTTGACCTCCCATGTTCTAAACCAAATGGTGATGAGAGTAAACAAGACCAATGTGTTGATAAACTCGAACTAAATTAAACTGTTGTAATAATCTTTACAAAACTGATGAAAATGATTTCTATTGGTTAAGACACTACTTCGTTGAGCGTATTGCAGAATTTGGAATGACGCCTTTTGTGCTAGAATTGAATATGTGCCTTTATTATTTAAGTAAATGTTTCAATTTACTGTACAGCCGAAGAGCGAATTGTTTTATTTTATTATTTTTCTTTTCTGTGAAGACTGATTGAACGCAAAGGTTAGGTCACAAAAATATGCACTGTAAAAACTCGTGTGATATATTTTTAGAATAAGATATCTACTCGTAATAGTAATAATGATAATACTTTGTAGCTTTGAAAGGTCCATGCTAATGACATAGTGTTCACCTCAAATAATTAGGTAAGTTTTTGAAATATATTCATTTTTTTTAAATTAATAAATAAAATTGACTACAATTTGAATTTTAACCCTGTGTAGTGTTAGTTCTATAGGTGCAATAGGTGTTGGCATTCAGTAATTCAAACATAGGCTATTTTACACGAAAGTTGACAATCTTAATTTTAGTAGTGAAATCGCGGTATAGTGTCCGCTACTCTGCGCATTTTTTGTTCATGTATCTGATGTCTATTAAGCTTCGCGCCATCTTCTCTTTAGATGCACAATATTCTTAATAATTAATTTACATTTTTCTATTTTAAATTCAGATTCAATCGCTATGGAAATAATAAATGCCTCTACCTGAATATCAGACGTCAGAGCGTCCATTATCATCAGGAAAAGGTAAGAGCTGAGAGCCGACCCTTGAAGTAAGCTGACAGCCACATTGAAGCTTCCAGTGGTGCCCACTGTGGACTGAACTTAGGTACTGTATCGACTGTACATCGCTCGGATCAACTGCACATACTTTCCAAGCACACCTTTCTTCATAAGGGCCCACCACAGAACCTCACGAGGTACCCCGTCGAAGTTAGGATATAGTGAAGAAATAGTGAGTTAAAATATAGATATATTATCGGATATTGTGCAACAACCATGTGGTGTGTTCCATTAGGAACGATATTATTACAAAAAAATATATTCAAAACAAACCAATCTTGTATTGTATGTGATAGTCATCGCTTACTCGCACAAATTTTAATTTATTAATGTTTAATCAAGTTAAATGACAGTTGACATATCAAGATTACTGTCGTTACTATTTTTATTTGAAAAGTATTGTATTGTAACTACTTTTTATTTGTGAATTATCATGCCTCGTTTCACTTACACAGCTTCGGAGTATTCCGACGTGATTTTAATTTATGGTGAAAAGTATTGTATTGTAACTACTTTTTATTTGTGAATTATCATGCCTCGTTACACTTACACAGCTTCGGAGTATTCCGACGTGATTTTAATTTATGGGTAGTACCACAGAAACAGGACATACTGAGAGAAGTATGGGAACACCCGAGTTTTTTCCAACTGGTCCGACCAATGGGCGCATTATTGTTCAAGCTGTCCAGATGATGCGGGAAAATCGCCGCTTAATCCCGCAATAGGGCAGTGCTCCTATACATGTAAGAGTGACATTAGACGAATGAATTTTAAATTACTTCGAACGCAACTCTACGTCTAGTCTGCGTAGGAGAGGTCGACATTATTCGATATCGGCAATAATTAAGTGATAGTGAGTGCTAAGTGGAATAGTGATTAAGATTAATAATTTTATTTAAAAAATCTGTGATTTGGTGTAATTGTTTTTATTAATCATTCATAATAATGGCGCCAAAAGATTAGGTACGTCTCTACATGTCACGACGCTGTTACGACAGGTTAATGTTTCGATATTATAAATGGTAAGGTGTAATGGTGGTTCTATTTTGTTTACGATTTTATGATATTTAGTTTGTTTGAAAAAACATTTTTATATTTTAATTTTAGACGTTTTTTGGTACTTGGACTAGTACTACAAGTGTTTTAATTTATTGTCCTATTGTCAGCGCCACGTATTATTCTTCTGCACGTGCATTTGTCACCTATCTCTACCTAAATGACTTAATCGATTTGGAAGAAATTTGTGTGTATATTTGAATGAGTCTTTGTTTTGTTTGAAGATACAATTGAACCCGGTAGGTGGTGCTGCAATCGAATTCTCATTTGTTTTCCGACAAAAATCCAGCTTTCGGGCAGGATATCTGCCGAGATCGCTAATATTAGATAATTATCACACAGGGAGTATGTTCCATAGAAATAATTTTCTAATTACATGCGGGTGAAATTGCTGGCAAGAGCAAGCGTGAAGCGTAGGATCGTACACAAAATATTAATATTATATTAAATTTATGCTTGAAAGATTGCTATGTTTGAAATATTGCATGCCTGTGTGTTTTTTTTTGTACCCTTTCGAATCGATCAAAATAAATTAAAAAATACGTGTACAAGGGTTTTAAAGGTTGAATGATAATGATAACGTTCTTAGCTAGGGCTTAATATTTGCTATCTTAAGTAGATAGCTAATACTATAATAATATTTGCTATCTTAGGTAGCTAGGTAACCACAATCTAACCGTAAAATACTTTGTTATGTACATAAATTTATACTTCATTATTAAATCATAAAATATTAGGGTTCCGTATTTAAAGGGTCTTTGAGAAAGAGGTCAATCGTCGAATCTGACGCGGCTGGGCGGTATCTTCTCGTCCAATATACCACAGTGTCAATGCGTGTTGCTAGGGATGACATATGGCACTGAAATATGGTCGGTTACAGTGGGCCTCATCAGAAGGCTTACAGTCACCCAAAGGGCAATGGAAAGAGCTATTCTCGGTGTTTCCTTGCGTGATCGCATAAGAAATGAAGATATCCGCAGGAGAACCAAGGTCACCGACATAGGCCGAAGAATCGCCAAACTAAAGAAGCAGTGGGCAGGGCACATTGCTCGTAGAACAGATGGTCGATGGGGTCGAAAGGTTCTAGAGTGGCGGCCGCGTACCGGAAAACGCAGCGTTGGAAGGCCTCCCATAAGGTGGACCAACGACCTGTTGTGAGTCGCGGCAATGCGGTGAATGCGAGACGCACAGTATCGGTCGTTGTGGCGTCGCTTGGGGGAGGCCTATGTCCAACAGTGGACGTCTTTCGGCTGAAATGATGATTCAAAGGGTAAAATGGGACCCTATTACTAAGACTCCGCTGTCCATCCGTCTGTCTGTCTGTCCGCCTCCCACCAGGCTGTGTCTCATGAACCGTAATAGATGGTTGATATTTTTACAGATGATGTATTTTATAAATTACATATTTTTTTTTATTTTTTTTATAAATATTTAAGGGCAAAAAAAGTGACGTTTGCTGTATGTGGGCCACATACAACAAACGTATTTTTTGCCGTTTTTAGCTACGGACAGTTTTTCTAAACGGTTCTTTTAAAATCTCTGCTGAGACTGACTGAAACCATAGAATGCGTATTCTGTTATCAGAATTTTATAAATTATAATAACAAATGATATGGCTTGACGGTATAATTAAAAAAAATATTCTATAGTATAGTGGGAGTTTCGTCTCGGCATTGCATTTCCCAGCAAGGAGGCTTTCCGCTTCGTGGGAGATCGTGCGGTTACCCCTGTGTCATCCAGGTGGCTCTGGCAAGCATTCAGCTTGGCCGCCGGTCGCTTTCACAACGAAGGCGCCCACACCGACGCTCTGTAAATGGTCATGGATCGAACGATGCCCGCGTAGAACCTCCGGCAGGAGGCGTCTGGACCCCTTAGGTTGGGAAGAAACCGTTTGAGGGCAGCCCCGGTCTGTTCCAGTTTTGGAGCTAGAAGCCGGAAGTGCTCCTCAAAATTCCCAATTCCGGCTATCGAAGACGAGTTCCAGATAGTTCATCGTCGACCCAATGCCGATATGAACCCCTCCCAACGTTATTTTAGAACCCGGTAGTGGAGCGTTCTGAGGGCCACAAAAACATATGGCCTTGGACGTGTGCAGTACCACCTCGAGTTCCAACTGTTGGATTCTCTCCACGACTGTCGCAACACCGTATAACGCTAGTCCGGCCACCGCCTGGTGCGACTCCACCTGTACCAGGACTGTCGTTTCGTGTGTAGAAACTAACCTACATTAATTAACCTACACAAAGTTTTTTTCATCTCAGCAGCTCAAACATGTAAGTTTAGCTCCGTGAAAACAGTGAGCCAAATCGAATTTTTAGCAGCCTGCGCAAGTTCATCTCATTCACTTCGTGCGGGTGATGCGGATGCGTAGTGAAACTGATGCGGGTGAGACAAAGTACCTATTTTTTCTTTTGCCCTGGGTTAGCCATGCAATCGGAAACATTCAAACTACAGTGCCCTCTGTCTCTATCCCACCTTTGTGAAAGCGAGTGAAAAAGCAAGCCATTTAATTACGAAACACGTTATCATTGTTTAATTCGTGAAAAAAAAACGTTTAAAGATATCTGAATGGACTAAAATTTGGAATGTTGCGCCATAATAAATTTTATTCAGCTCAAAATTACCTCTTTAATGATATAAACACACAAAGGTATCATTGTTTAATTCGTGAAAAAAAAACGTTTAAAGATATCTGAATGGACTAAAATTTGGAATGTTGAGCCATATTAAATTTTATTCAGCTCAAAATTACCACTTCAATGATATAAACACACCATGTAAGTTTAAAATCAAGAAATTCAATCTAAACTTCGCTCTTCGCTCCAAGATCTATCACATAAAAGATAATTTAATTATGACATACATTATAATAATGAAATCATTTAACAACTTACTAATCCCGGAGTATTATTATATAACAAGTGATAGTCATTATTATAAATGTACGGAGGTCGGTGATTTCATACTATTTACTCTATCTTGTTTACTTTGTTGATTAGTTATGTTGTATGTTGTGTTTTATGTGTAACACTGATAGCTCACGTATTTCTTTTTTATTTCAATGTCGCGTGACTTTACTTAGCGAAAGAAATTGCAATTTTTTTTTTGCTATTTAACCTTAAAAAAATATATATATATATATCTAATGCCGTACTTGATTGTGTGTGGCGAGTAGGCAAGTAAACTCGCACACTAGAACGCAGCACGAAAATCACGCCACACACTAACGCCGCCGCCTTTTCTTTTTAATTGATATAAACCAGTGCTTGACTGCGATCCCACCTGATGGCAAGCGGAGATGCAATCATTGATGGTCAGGCGCACTAGTTTATTAAAAGCCTATTCACTCTAGCCTTGAAGACACCTAAATTATAGTTGGACGGGAAGACCGCAGCAGGCAAATTGTTCCAGTCCTTCGATGTACGCGGTATAAACTGATCTAACCTGTGATCCTTTGTCTAGGATGAGGACGCGTTGCCGTTCCGAACGGTGACGAATTTTGTTTACTAGTCACTATAAATACTACTGTTGTGATTGTATCGAGCCACTCTGCTTTGACCATTGCCTTATTCACCTGCTTGATCGCTTATGGATTTATTTAATATAATACTAGTTTAGCTTATTTTAATTATTCTCATCTGCGTCCGAATGAATATTCATTACCGCCACTTGCTTGTGCTCACACAGTAAGTGAGCCGGTAACGCTCATTCATAGCTCCCGCATACCCACTTCAGTGTTTTAGTAAAATTTATCTTTATAATTAAAATAACATGCACGTTGAAATCGGATGTGTTCAAATGGCCTATATGATGTTGTAAAATTAGTTTCACGAGACTTTAGATATATTCACATTATATTTAAGTGTTGTCAAGAAGTTCTAAATGCCCTTTTTTTTATTGTCAAACTTTGCCCTGCTATCAAGTGGTCAATACCAATCATTCTAAATATTTTATAATGGTTAACACTGAGAGAATTATTACTTCTTAAATCCTTCTTGTAAGTGAATTTATGTAATTTTTAAGGGAATAAACGATCTCAAACCTCACTTACACTTAAGCCCTTAGGCTAATCAATCATGAGTTATTCTTTAACCATTTTTTTTTCAATCCTAGTGAATTGTAATGTACTACAAAATGTTTCCGAAGTGAAGATAATGTGTAGATACATTTTTTGGCATGATACGATGGGTTACAGGAATGTTCAAAAGAGTTAATGTGGCCCTGGAATGCAATGAGTAAATGAAAGAACACTGGTGGGTTTTAGTCAGCAAGAGTCTGACACTCCCTTTCGCTCTACTTAAGACCTGAGAAGACATGTGATGATGTATTACGTCAAAAAAATCGTACGATACGTTCCTTAACTGCAACTTCTGCAAATTTGTCAGTCTCCTGGATTCTAAAAACAGCCTGGGTTCTAAAACCTGTAGGCCAGGACTCCTTCTTTGTAAATTTTTCTCTGGAGTCCAGTTAGGTAGATCTAACTTCGAGAAAGAAGCCAACCGTCGAATCCGCCTTGGCTGGGCAGCGTTCGGGAAGCTGCAAGGTATCTTCTCGTCCAACATTCCACAGTGTCTCAAAATGAAAGTATGTGACGAAACGTGGTCGCTCACAATGGGCCTCATCAGAAGGCTTTAGTAACCCAACGGCCAATGGAAAGGGCTATGCTCGGAGTTTCCTTGCGTGATCGGATCAGAAATGAAGATATCCGCAGAAGAACCAAGGTTGCCGACATAGCACGAAGAATCGCCCAAAAGGCAGGGCACGTTGCTCGCAGAATAGATGGCCGTTGAGGCCGAAAGGTCTTGTCAGTCGTCAGTCTAAGTACGTATACACGCATGTTATCAAGAGAATTATGAGTATACATGTGGATGAATGGCGAGGAAGAGGGAAGCCAAAGAAAAGATGGATGCTCTATTGGGGGTAGTTCTGAAAATAAATAAAAACAACATTAATTATTTATTGTAGGTAAGCCGTTTATGTACGGAATGGGTGGACACGCGCCCGCACCAACCCTACAGCAAACCGTTTTATTTATTTATTTACAAGTACTTGTACAACGTTACAGAGGATAACCAAGGCGTTGTACAGTAGAAACTTACAAACTAAAAAAATAAATTTAATAAAAACAATAATACCCTAATAACAAATCCATACACATTAAAGAAGAAGAAAAAAACTAACTAACTAACATATAATTTAGAAATAAAAAGAAAATACATGTACTTTGTCCCTCAAAACAAATGATCAACGTTAACCTATTTTTTATCCATCTTCTCACAAAACCTTAGACATTCACGACACACATCTATCCATCTCCCAGCAAATAAGTCACACTCCGGTGTTAGAGTCAAAAGAGCATTAAGCACAGAAAGCACACGAATGAGCGGCGAGTTAGCTCGAGACACGGTCTTTGAGAAAGGATCAGCTAACAAGCGGCGTTCGCGGCCTTAGGTGTTGTTTAGGTACGAGAGGAACAAACAATCTCACCAGCTGAGAAACTAATTCAGGACAGTCAGATTCACCGCGAAGAACTCGACAAGCGAAGTTAAGCAAAAAGTAATTGCGCCTTACTTCTAGAGAGTTAAAGTTTAGCATTCCGAGCAAAAATTTTGTCGGATATAAAAACGGATAGTATCCAAATAATTTCTTAAACATAAATCTAAGGAATGTTTTTTGAACTTTCTCTAGAAGCAAGATATAAGAAGTCTCATGAGGGTTCCAAATAATGGAATCTGACTCTAATTTACTCCTGATTAAAGCCATAATAAATAAAATAAAATAGTTTTTTATTCTACTACCACATCTTAAATAAACATCACATCATGAAAAATTTATAATCCAAAACAATAACCCATAATAATCATAACATTAAATTAAATAATAATAATTTTAGGTAGCAGTCGCCTCTTTGGCGTAGGCCTCCCCCAGTGTTTTCCACAGTTCCCTATCTCTAGCTTTTCTCATCCAATCTGGTCCAACTTTTTTGTAAATATGTCTCTCCATCTAGTTCTTTGTCGCCCTTTATTTCTTATTTCCTCTCTTGGTAGCCATTCTGTTACTTTTTTTGTCCATCTATCGTTTTCCATTCTACATACATGACAAGCCCAGTTCCATTTCAGCAACCGAATCCTCTCTCTTATATCTTGAATTTTCGTTATTGCTCTAATTTTTTTATTACTTATTTTATTCGTCAGTTTGACACATAACATGCTACTATACTACTATAATAATGACTAAGCCATATAGAACAGTTTAATTGCCAACGGGTTAAATTCACGCATATTTATGTGACTGGTCGCTATCTAACCACTATCAGGCCAGGTTAGACAACGACCAGTCACTGCCGCAAACTTTTTTTTTTTTTTTTTTGTTTGTGGCCTCTCGCAGGTCAACCTAGGAGGTTGTCGGCTGCTTAACGGGTCTTGCCTGTGGCGGCCTCAATTAGAAAATCAAAGCCTCCAGCCAGGGCTTACTTAAAACTACTTAAAATTAAGCGACTACACGCTAAGGGCACCCCCTGTGGGGTTGGGCAGAGCAACGCCGTGACCTCGTGAGGGCAATCGGCGGCGGTGATCTCTCGCGCCGGGCCTTGGTACAGGCCATGCTCCGGAGCGAGGAGGAGTGGCAGGCGGTCGCCTCTTTCTGCGAAGCAGTAATGCTAGCTAAGGAGGCGGCCGATCGCGTGAGGCAACGGTCCTTACGCTCCAACCGCCGCCGGGATTCCGATCCCGATTTCCGGCCACCGTAGGCGCGGGCTTGCAGACGGCGAGCAATGGGTGGCTCGCCGTCTGACCGTCCAGTAACCGTCCGGACCAAGCCCAAGTCGTCGACGGCGCGTTTTGTTCCACGCGCGCCTCAAGGAGATGTCAGCAAATCGTAGGGGCCCAGCAGGGTCGAAGCCTACTGGGGCCACGGGTAGTGTGAAAGCGGAACCCGGGGCCCTGGGACGAAGGCAACGAAGGAACAGGAGTGGGTTTTTAGTCAGTAAGAGTCTGACACTATCTCCCGCTCCGCCCAAGAGCGGGGATGTCATTAGGATGATTTTCCCACCCAATAAAAAAAAAAAAAAAAAAAAAACCCCCTGTGGGGTACGGGCCTCGGCTTAGGGCGTCGCTGGGGGGGGGGGGGGGCAGCAAGGGACGAGCTGGATCGAACAGTATAATTATTATTTATCGGGGATTTTAAAACTACAGGCTCAGCGGCGCGAGCTGGCTCGAGCAAGGGACGGGGAGGACGTTTAATAGAATGTCGCGGCGGGCCTCGGCGGCGAGGACCGAAAGACGGCGGTTTGTGGTGTCTTTTTAATGTACTGGTTTCCCTACGGCTCTCTTGGAGCAGGGTAATAGGGTCATCGGGGGTGAGGAGAGTATGCCGAGGACGGCGAATTTTAGAAATACGGGAGGGTTCGTAACGGGCGGCCGACACAATAAGGTCACTGCCGCAAACTGCACGAGCGACCTCTTTTATACATAATCTACGCTAGTACGTCTGCATCAGACAAGAATGAAACAAACTTTCCTCTCTGTTTATTTCCTGATTATTCCCCGAAATATGCGCAGGTATATTAACCTGGTTATTTGATATGTGATATGTAGATGTACGTACGTTTTATATAATACAAACTACACTTGAGATCAATAAAATTGCACATAGCTTATAATTTGTTTGAATGCTGTTTGTTCTTCAATCTAAAGAAATTCAGTCAAATTATGAAGCAAAATTTTAGCATGCAAGGTTAGCATTACAAAAACACATACCTAATTCAGTTGATTATTAATACCTCTATGGTCCGGACTAAGCATTTCGCCACGTCGTTTGTACCGCGTCCATGGAAGGCATGGAACAATTTACGTTCTGCGGTTTTGTCGTCCGATTATAGTTTAGGTGTCTTCAAGGCCAGAGTGAAAAGATTCGTTATAAACTAGTGTGCCTCACCATCAACAATTGCATCACTGCTTACCATCTGGTGAAGTCACAGTCAAACGCTAGTTTATATTATTTAAAAAAAGATGGTTATTGTTACCTTAGTGGCTATCGATTTCACTTTTGCTTATAATAAATTAAACCAGTAGCGTGGAGTTTGACTGTATTTAGTCATGAATGTTTCTGCTCTGAGGCAATTCAATTCAAATGAAGGATTACTGGGCAAAGAAAAGCGCAACTCGCCAGGAAAAGCAAACGTGGCTCTGATGCCACGTGGTGCAAGAAGACAGCATCACTTCTAAGCAGACTGCAGAAGCAACAGTATTCTAAAAATTATAGCCTGTAAGTTTGACAGCCCTCTGATGTAAAACCTTACCCAGAGGACTAAGTCGCTTTCAGTTATTAATTACTAACATTGTGTTTTAAGATCATAGTAACAAATTATCTTGTAATGAATGGCCTAATATGATTTCAATAGCAATTATGCGACGACTTCGTTGCATCTATCGTTTCGCACATCGCAAAAAAAAAGCATGGAACTGTAAAATATTTTTCTTCAATACTTTCTAACCCAGATTTTCTATTTTAAGGTGGTTAAAAAATTATAGTGTGCGCCGCGTTACTCACACAAATCGTAAGAAACGAGAAAGCAATGCTGCTTTATATGGAAGATGTCAAATCAGTACTGTTAGTTTTTTATTTCACCACTATCATTTTCATTCATGTCACACTTTATTATATGATCTCGATTGTGCAACAAAGAAAGTTAGCATGAATACGCAATTGAGTACTAGGAACCCATGAAAATCACGTATTTCTAATGTTTCTCTAATGGGCCGAGACGTGAACGTTTCAATTGTGCAGTTACGAATGCTGAAGTTCTTTAGGTACATCTCTAGAAACGAGGACTCGATGGAAATTTTTTTGTAGTACACGGCCGCAAGGCGAGACAGCCCGCGGTCAATCCCCGACTCGTTGGATCGACCTTATTACCAAGGCTACAGCAGTGCTTGGAAGTAACCGACGAGAGCCGCCGCCCTGCCCGCCCATCAACAACAGCCATGACTGCGCGGAACTTGTTCGGTCCCGCCCAGTGAAATTGGTGTCTGGAGTACTAGGACATTATAAATCTACAGGAGTACAGTGGTTATTTACAAACTTACGTCTACCTGGGCCAAATAATGAACTAGCCCGAAACATACTGAATTTGACATCTTTTCTCAACAAGCAGCGCTTCCTGTACATGCAAAAAAGTTTGTCGACCTAAGTTTTTGGAGGTGTGGCTTAGTATTTCGAAGTTTTTGGAGGTGTGGCTTAGTATTTTGATTGGTGGATGGACCCGGATCGTTCGGCAATACTAGGACCTCATAAGTTTTAGGGGCTCTCTGGTAGTTATAGTAAAAATAGATGCGAGACGCTCAGGACCGTTCATTTTGGTGACACTTGGGGGAGGCCTATGTCTAACAGTGGACATCTTTCGGCTGAAATGACGATGATGAAAAAAAGTTTAATTTCTAATATCGATAAACATATTTTAATGTAGGTATACGTAAGGAAAAGTTCATCAGCAAATGAATATGAACGCAGGCTTATCTTTTTTTTATGATGTAAACTAGAGCTTTACGGCAATCCCACCTGACAGTAAGCAGTGATGCAATCGTTGATGGTGAAACGCACTAGTTTATTAAGAGCATTTTCACTCTAACCTTGAAGACAAAATGCAGATTGTTGGAAAATCATTACGTGTGAATAATTGGAACATTCATGTTCTGGTCAATCAAAGAGATTTAACGTAGTTTCCTACTTTGCCACTTTTATTTGAATCTATAGCGCACGCACGTCATGGTTTCGTCTCAAATAGCATTAAAAAATACACAAAGATTGCCGAGAAGTACTAGGAGGACAAGAATGACATGAGATCGAAAATCAAAACTTTTCACAAAGGTACGCTGCTAGCGCGCTTTTAGTGCCTTAACTTTTGCTGTTTCAATCGCTGAACTTTGTGTTAAGAATTGAATAGCAGTCAATTGTATTTATACGTAACCGTTTAGTTTTAGAGAGATAGCAAAATTGTACTAGTTAGCAAGTTTTAAACCAGAATCATCCTCACATAAGTGCTACTTAAAAGCTTGTGTAGCACAGTTATAATAAAGTAATTTAGTTGGCAGTGTAAATTTGGTTAGCCCATACAGACTTCCTACAGAGTTCGTTTGAAAGATGCTACGATCGGGGCAGGCCACGTCCTCAGCTGGACATGCAGTGGATGACTTCTAGTTGAAATGATAATAATTATTATAAATTTTATGTATTTTATAATTACAGATTTTTTTAAAACATCTGGATATTCATTATTTAATGCAATGTAGTGAAACGGTAAACATTTAGCAAGATAAAGAGATATCATGTCATGGTTGCAATTTTACTAATAACTGTGAGCCATTGTTTTTTTATCAAATATCTTTATGAATGTAGTACCCCTATGAAAACACATGGAAATCAACTGAGTCTTAAATAAATCTTAAGTTTTTTCAAAAAGGTTACCATGTTCCTGGGACGCAAAGGGCAACAGAACGGAACATAAGTGGGTTTCAGTCAATAAAAGTCACCCAAGAGCAGGAAAAGTCATTGGATGATTTCCCAACTAAAACATAAAATACATACGTGTTCCAAAAGTTTCCCCCGCATTCCTTGGTGCGTTTGTCTTTTGTTATTATTGGTTATTAAACTCTGAAGTGACACTAATCTATCCTGGCAAATAAAGTGTAAGAAAATGGAAAATCAAAAAGGTTTCTGTTTCCGCCCGGGATCGAACCGGGGTCCTTCAGCGTGTTAGGCAGACGTGATAACCACTACACTACGGAAACTATGAGATTAAGTACTAAATTCAGCTTCAGTTTCATGTATACAGATCGAAAGTAGTTGTTGCGCATGTCACAAAAGCACATCAAGCTCTAATCACCAATATAAATCAGGGCGTTTGGTTGTACGTAAAACCATTATTCCAACGTAGTTGTACGTGAAACCTAATAACTGGTGATCGGCATTTACTAGAAATGCGTAGCTTGACATGTCATCTCGTAGACATTGTGCAGTATATTTGATATTAGTATTAATTATTGCATTTTCAGTGCCATAAGCATATCATAATCTATGACATCATGTATGATATTGACCACGAATAATAGCGCATCTATTGTTAAAAAAATACCTGATATCAAGGGCTTACAAAAACTTTACTAATATACAAGTGTTACCAAATTTAGTCTCAATCTGCTTTTCTAAATATTTGTCTGATCAATGTTTAAATCAATGTATTATATATTTGAAATAAATTGAACAGTGTGACTGGCTGGAAATGCCTTATTGCATTATGTCAAACTGTGTACTATTTTTGTAGATAAAGCGTAAATAAATCAATAAAATGCTAGGAGCCACTTAATTTTGTAGAAAAAAGTATCAACTTATTTTTTCTATTCCAGAATTAAATAAAATATTATTAAAAAAAAAAATTAAAAAAAGTAACACTAATAGCACACAGTGGTACAACGACAACTCGAGAAAGATTTGAACCTCCAACCACCTCATGTAGACATGCTTTATAAGGGCGCTCTGACAGCTGAGCTAACGAGTCTTGTAAAAAAACTGCGAAATGAGCTTTTCTATTCGGGAAAAACAGGACAGTACATTGAAAATTAATATCTAAGATCAGCACTTTTAAGTATATATTTCAATGTTTTCGTAAAAAAAAGACATGGTAATGGGGGTGAGGACATAATATCGTACCCAATCTTGCTGCCTTGTCTATCACTGATCATTGATACTAAATGCTGGTCACTCGCACGTTCGTATTGAAAGAATTTGTAACCGAAGTAACATGAATGTATTGATCCCCCTCACACTTTAGCAAAATACAAACTATCTATCTCATTCAAATCCAAAACTGACACATATTAATTTATCGATTCTATCCAAAAGTAAGTCAGTGTGTCAATTATAGCTAAACTTCTCAGTGGTCCTGCAGTCCTGGTAGATATCTGTCTGTTGTTCTGTAGGGGGATATCCTTCTATCGTGCATGCGCAGTAATTACTAGTGCGATCAGGGGTTATTGGCTGACAATGACCTTTAACTCAATTGTACTTTCATAGCCGCATGATTAGGTCACTGAGAATATGCATTATTTGAGATTCATACAAAAATGACCATTGAAGTAAATCGGATTTCGTTAATAATAACCAATTCTCTCCATGTCATGTCTGAACAAGAACAGACATGACATGGGGACACGAAAATTACACCAAATTATGTTTTATCTAATGAAGCTAAAAAAAGAGAATGGTTCAGAACATTGATTCCTAGGCATAAAAAGATATAATGGTACAAAAAATGCAGTTTTGATTTCGATTTGGTAAGTTGCTGAAAGTGGGTTATTTTTTTATTTCACCGACTTCATTAAAACAAAGAAGCAAAGTATAATAAATAAGTTAATACTGCTTCATAAATTACAATCAATCGATGACATAATTTTCTGCAAAAAGGATAGCGATATATATCCAGCTTTATCTTTCAACTTTAAAACGACACACCTTTTAAACCTATACATTCCTGGTACCATAATAAAACGGTAATAATATGATTGATTCTATTAAAGGGCAATTGGCAGTTTCAGTGCATTAACTATTAGCATCCCACTGCTGGAAATGCTGCAATAAGTCGAAGAAAATTTCAGTGTCTTAGCATCTGGTCAGCGCTAGGGCCACTGAACCTCTGGTTCCATTGGTACCGTTACAGTTTGCTATATGATCACCTTACACAGACACTGTTACTGTCTTCCACTAAATTTGTATTTGAATAATAATAAAACTAAATAAAGTGTCTCGTAGCCATTAATGAAAAAAAAAGGTATTGAGCAGGTCAATTATAGCTTCCAGCTTCCTATACCTTATGGACTCCTAGTTTAAGCTGCCTTTGCATTATAAGACTGGAGCAGTTTCTTAATTTTATACTTTTGATACTCATGGGCCCCTAATATAAATTTCAAACTATTTCTGTCTTCACACTTTTACGCAAAAACATCCTGGTCCGGTCCAGTCCATGTTGCGTAGGATAATCACATAATTATATGTATATCTGTCAATTACATATCAGCAGCAAAAGTAGATAATACATATATTATAATGTACACGTCGTCGTGTAAACAATATTAATAAAAATAAAATTATTTACCTGGGAACAAAACTACTTCTCAGCTGAACATTAGCATTGCTCATTGTTACCTCAACATTATGTATAATTATTACCTAACTATGGAATTAAATAATCATAACATTGTTCATACCTAATTTAGGTTTTTAATACAACAACCATTCGGGTAGTAAACCAAGAGGAAAGTATATATCTTCCCTCTCTTACCTCCAGAGGTCCGGTGCATAAATGGATCTGTACTAGGCAACTTTACGGCAGTGTTTGGCTGGGAGCCAACCTAGCTATTTGGTTGGTCCCCATCAAACACTAATAACTATCTATGTTTCCCTGCAAGATGGGCACCTATTCTTGTACCTAAATAGCAATAAATAACTAACTATTAGAGCGAAGCCCTTTTAGTGAGTTTTCGTAATCTGAATTAGGCGACAAAAAATGAGACAGTGTGCTCTTTAGTCTATCACGCTTCATCTTCATCAGACGCCTGTACATATAAATTATACCTTTATCGTATCCAAATTCAGCAACGTTCTACTCTTAAGAGGATCCTTTTTTACTCGCCTATCGTCAACATCGAGCACGGTTTAAAAGCTTGTTACTTTATCTAAAGCAATCCAACGCGATGTTTGATGAAAAGGTAATGCGAAAAAAATGGATAACGCCTTTCAGACGTTATCTATCTTTACTCTGTTAGCATTCGGTAATTCCGTGATTTACTTGAATATTTTACAAAACTTGCTCCAGGAAATACGTGTTTTTTTTTTTACTTTATAAGTTTAACCTTTAAAAGTTTTCTTTTAATTCGTCATTTAGAATCTTGATTAAGGCAAGGCTTCTTTAGTTACACATTTTTGATTTTTGAGTAAATTATGAAGTGTCCAATTTCATGCAAAATAGTAGATTTTCAGAGGTCTTTCCTGGATTAGTTTTACAAAAATTTATAAATTGATTTCAATGAAAGCCTAGATAATATCCACAAGATGCTGTGTTTCCAAAATATCTAACGAAAAATGTGTAATAACGTAATAATCGCGTAAGAGTGGTTGTATAAAAAATGTATGTCGAGTTGCATCCCCTTCACTATTTTATACTAATTAAATCAATCAATTATATATTTTAAGACGATGTTTTTTTCAATATTTGTGATTTTACCCGTCAATGCTGATTTACAGTGTTTCATGAGGCTTATTTCGAGTAGTAGAAATCTTTTGGGTAACATGATGATGTTTGTGATGATATAAATTCCAAGAACACGAAAAATTATAGTGTAAATATCAAACGACGAGTACTATTTCCATTCGTTTTAATGAGTGAGTAAAACAGAAGGTGATTTGAAATCAAACAACCCCCACATGGAACGGTAACACATGTATTGCGCCGGCGTAAAGAACGACTTGAAGTTAGTTGTAAACCAAAATGAAGTTAACATTCGTGAGGTGAACTTGGAGTTTGTGAAGCGATACAGAGGTGTATGAGCAAAATAGCTACATCTGAAGCTATGTTCACTGGTTACAGATGTATACGAAAGATACGTGCAGCTTTGATATCGTGAAAAATTGAATGTATATCAAGAAATCAAATCAAATACAAATTCATGCTAAATAAAATAGCTAAGGTAAAAAAAAAACAAATTAGATGATAATAAAGACGTTTTAGTTTGATCGGTGTAGGTTCTAAGGTTCTTCCATTCAAACCTGCCATACAGGCTTGTGCCTGGTGTGTTAAAATCATCAAAACTTCGGTTATTTTAACTTATAAATATTTTTTTAAAAGATGGTTAGTTAATTAAATATATATTTTTTAATTTACCTATTGAAAAATTGAGATATTAATTTTGAAAAAAACAATGATAAAAATACTTAAACTAATATCTCAGAAACTACTAGTTTGAATTAAAAAAATATTTTTGTAGTAGATAGCTCTGTGGACTTAAAAATCAAATTATATTTTATCTATACATATGTATAAATAATAACAGGTTGATACCTATGAAATTGCCGTTTTTGAAAACGGTTTGCTTCGAAGTGTTATATCTTTGGATTGACTTGGAATTATAAGTTCAAATAAACTTTATATTAAAGTTACGTTATTTTTTTTATGAAATCAGGTATTTATTGGTTTCTTTGTATTTTTTATTTTCTGTAATATCGCAGTACTTATAACCATTTTTGTATGAAATCTAGAAGCTTTTAGTTGTGCGCGCATCACGTAAAATGTACAGATTCGATGTAGATAACTTTTATACGTTAAAATTGTTTGTAATTTTACATATTACTTAAGCTTTGTTTCATCGCAATGGGTTGACTATATCGAAAGATATACTACATTCATTGACTGCTAGGCGGTATAAAATTCGCCAGGTCAGCTAGTACTGAATAAAATATATCAGAGACAAATACAGTGATATTATTCAGTATTTATGTATGTATACAGGTTTTATATCCCACTACGAGTCAATTAGGCCATCTCGGCCAAATCGACCCATAGCGGGCAACGAGGCGAAATGTATGGACGGATATCATTCTTTCGCGGAGAATCTTAATAGCGCGATTCAGGCACTCCGTACTGTACTCAAATAAATAAAAACGCCATCTAGGCAGAAGCCCCGTAACTCATATCAATAGTTCTAGGTGAGAATGAGAACACGTGTTAATGTGCGAAAGAGTACGCAATATTGTTTTACTATTATTGGATAATGTTCCCTGCAAGCCGCTACTCATGTGGATGTTTTGATACATGAGAGGTAGTAAATTGAGCTTTATTTCAACTAGGATGAAGTGTTTTAACATGTGCAGGTTGTCGTGTCTACAGTTATTGATTTATTGCCGTAGGAAGTTATCTCTTAGAACTTTCGTTTCGACCTCACGGGGATTTGTTCAGTTGGCAACCTACCTTCAATGGTGCAGCACATGGTTCAATGGTGTGTGTACACTAATTATGAGTATACCTTTTTTCCACAGTAAGTTTCAAAATAATCAAAAATGACTGTTTAAATAATAGTTTGATTCTATTGAGCTGCTCCAGTACGCACTATAATAGAAGTATTTTTTTTTTTATTTGTTATTTTTTATTGTTTTATTTTGAATTGACTGACGTTGCCCTGTCTTAGTTCTGAATTGTCAAACGTGTAAGGGTTAAATAATTATAGTTTTCTGATTTTTTCCAATCATCCACGCAATATTTTCTGTCCGAACGTTAAAAAAACTGATGGATGCAAACCATGGCGTTAGCAAGGAAATCAAGATTTTATTCTTATATACCGTTATATAGATATACCTAGTTTTTAATTATTTTTCTATTATTAACAGACAATAAAAATTAAGTTGATTTGAATATCAAAGTAAATTTTATGAACATAATTTTCTTTTGTTACATTATTATGAATTGGTTTTTCTATTCCATAATTGCCTAGGTTTGCTTTGTATTCTTTTCTTAGAGTTTTCAGCTAGAAAACGACGCATCTAAATTAAATTGAAAAAAAGAATTACCTTGTGTTTTTTAAAACCTATTTACAAAATAAATATAATTTTTAATTGATTGGATTGTAAAGGCACCTACTGTCGTGCCATCACTAATACAGCCTCGCTGAAGAGAAGAGTATATGACGCAGTTAGAAATAAGTGTGCAGAATTGAGCGTCGTTTAAGGTAAAGTCAGAACGCTCATCAGCATAATCTGCTTCAGGGAGGGTAATTCTCACCCAAGAATGTAGTCATTATGAGAAGTAACTTCTCTGAGACTGATATTAATCACCGAGAATATGGTATCTTGACTTGGATTGCGAGGTTGTCGAGCTTAGTGATCATTGCACCAATAAATCGTATTAGTCAGTAAAAAGCGTAAGTAATACATAAGCGGTATATGAATACATACACGTAATTAGTACAAAACTATAACACTCATCACTTGTCAGTGGAACTATTGTGGATTATTTTCTGTTAGTTTTTTCATTGTCTTCCATATCGTACGTTGACTCAAACACTAAAGTATGATATTTATATCGAAAATTGACATAAATGCCGCCGCTATTACTACGCCGTAGCATCACGCTACGGCGTAGCACATAGCTCGTTACCGCGAAGTTTGAAACATAAAAAGCTTTTTACAAAAAACACAACCGACTTCTATGTAAAAAAAAACACTGAAAAGTGCAAAATAACGTTGTTTTTTTTACATAGAAGTCGGTTGTATTTTTTTGTAAAAAGTTTTTTTTTTTATTTTACCCTTTTTATTTATGGTACCACTACTAAAAAAAAACATACATTCAGCCGAACATAGAACTTCCTCCTTTTTGAAGTCGGTTAAAATAATCTCCACTGTTTTTTTATTGCCTGACCCCGAGACTACAACGATTTAATAGAGCGTCAAAAGCCTTAAAATACGAAATTCTTGAATCCCGGTCCGAAATGAGGTTTTCCTGTACACCAATTATATTTTTTTATTAGAACAAATACTTCACGCCACATTTATGGCGGTAAGTCTCCTCTTTGAGGCGTGGTTCACTCACGGCGTTCTCACCTTCCGCATGACGCAGGTTCTCACCAAACACGGTAAGATATCCCCACCCACAAAAAAGGGCTTGTTAGAATAGGTCTTGTTATTATTTAAGTAAAGTCTCAATAAATAATATTCATAAACACCGAAGTTATGAGCGTTTGTTTAAATCCTAAAATGTCATTCTATTTATGAAAAAATTTTACAGGTTATGATTAAAAATAAATAAATGGCAATCAAAACTGGAAAAAAAACTGCGCGTCGTATTTTCTAGTAGCAATTGTAATGACTGATTCAATTATGAATTAACCAATTATGACAAATTTTCATGAAGGGTTTTGGGATTTCGTTCTTTTTTTTTACTTTTGACTACAAAAATATGATTAGTAACGGGAACGGACAGAGCCCCAATGTTTTTTGTACTTATTAAAATAGGGGTGAATAAGGGGTTGCTGTAGGTTTCCTTAAATATATTTTACGAAAAAAGATTGATATTAGCGGCTAGAATTCTTAACTGTTTTTTTTTTTAATGTCAGTATTTTGAGGGGTTTTTTGCAAATGAGTCCAAATACATACATATATCAACATTATTCCAGCGATTTTAAAATGTGGTGTATTATTTAGTTAGCGTATGACAAAATGGTGTTTGAAAATTAAATGGTGTTTGTACTGTGTTAAAAGCTTATCTCCTTTCAGATCCATTTATTCTTCTTCGACCAAGAACCAATTTTAAATGGTGACTTCGACCAAGAACCGATAAAATCCGTGACATTTGATTTTTTCTCTTGGGAAAACATCAAAGAGATTCTCCCGCTCTGAGTGAAGCGAGAGGAATTGACTGTCGGAATTTTACTATTTAAATCCAACCCGTTTCCTTCGAAAACCACGGCGACTATTTACCAAATTCGCAACTATATATATACTACGCACTAGATTACACATTCGACTCAAGTGAACTGCATCAGCACACCTGACAATAGTGCAATTATGATGTTACTGTATATGTATGATGTTACCACTACTTTCATTGTCTTCCCGTACGTATATGTCATGTCGCTATTCATCATCATCATCATCATCTTCCTGCCCTAGTCCCGTGTTATTTGGGGTCGGCGCAACACGTTTTTTTCTTCCACTCTGCCCTGTCACTCGTCATGCTATCACTAATTTCCTTTTCTTTCATATAACTCTTCACACAATCCATCAATTTTTTCTATTAAAGAGCCATTAATTATTATTAATTTTCCAGTATGGTTATTTTGTTTTATTTAATGGACCCAACTGTTGTAATGAAAATTTGAACACATATCAATTTATCAAAAGTAACATAACTTAATTTACTCCATCAGTATTTATGAAGAAGTACGTGAGTGCTCTGGAGCCAAGAAACAGAAACTATACTGTCCAGATGGCATTGACTTAATTAAAACTGAACAGTTGATCAGTTTCCTTCTCAGCTATAAATCTATATAAATATATAAAAGACACAACTGACTGACTGACAACTAAAGCTAGGGTTTAGGAACGTGAAGTTTTTCACAAGATTTCCTTTCATGACGTGGGCGAGCACAAGGAGAATTATTTTAAAAATTCATCCCCTAGGTGAAACGGGGACCCAATGTTTGTATGGAGAAGCACACTTACACGCGAGTGAAGCTGCTGACAAAAGCACAGAATAAGAAATAGTACAAGTACAGCAGCAATTGCACTCCGTGATAGCAAACATACGAATTGAAACCTACTAACAACAGCCTTAATATTCAAAATACATTGCACGCCACGAATCAAGGTCATGACCTTGATTTTATTAGCCTACAGATCCAAGGGCACTCGTAACGAATCAAAATGCACCGTAAGTCCGCGCTACGAAAGACTCTTTCATTATGCCCGTTATGCGCCTTTGAACAGGCCGCTCTTGTTATAGGGTTGGGACTTGTGTGTTTTTGAAAAATGTGAAGTAGGTACTTACGTTTTATTACATAAAATATAATCAGATTTTCTAAAATTATATGGTAGATGCGTGCCTAATTGTTTTCTACTTATTTAATTATATACATACTTTAAAACATATTTTTATAAAAGTCAACCCATAGAAGTGTCATGAGGTTGTTTACATTTAGTTAGGTATCTAAACAAATAAAATGGATAATTAAAATGAAGTGTATATAACTTTGTTGGTTTTGTATATCGTTCGCTTTGCATTCATATGTTATTTTAAAAAGGTAGGTCGTTTAAGACGTTATTATACATAATAATTAACATTTTGTAATATATAATTCCAATGAACGTACACTGGTATCTATACCGTATCTTATTATACCGTATCTTACATAGCTAATTAGACCATGCATTAGTAAGGTAGTCTCTAGTACTGGGAGCTCTTCTTATATTGAATGGTCTTTAAGGTCCTTGACTTGTTAACGTGAAAATATCGCAAATACTTGAAATATAAACTCGATAGAACATTCGATAAAAAATTCGAAAATAGTTTTTGTTAGTCAAGCGGGAAATCGAACCCGCGTGTGACACTTTACCGAATTTAGCTTTGCAAGAAAGGCCACGGGCTTAGGCACATTTCTATACCTATAGCTAGGTGTGCACCAGGCCTGACAAAAGTCACTAAAAAATATTCTTCCGACAAGAAATAATGAAAAAGTATAAACACTACTAGCGGCTACGGCGTAGCGCATTGCTACGGTGGCTACGCGCTCGTAGCAAATCACAACTCATCAGTAGTTATAATAGAAGAACTTTAAAACAAGAAAATTTGGAGCATAGCGACATAAGTGAATTATCTACAAAAATCGCCTATGTTTTGGAAGGCTGTTATGAGATCTAGCTTCTGCGATTGTTATTATTACCCCAGGTAATCACAGAGAGGTGTGGCTTTGTTGTTGTGGTACTAGTTTAGTTTCAAACATATTATTAATGCTCACATGTAGGCCCGTAAAAACAATATATTTTGAATTAAATTGAAATATGGCGGGCGAATGTTGACAGAGAGCAATCGATGATATTCTGTCTATTACAGTAATACTATCTTTGTCTGACTTATGCAAATAATCTGCGTGATAGTGAGACCAACTCATATTGATCGCTACTCTTCAAGGTTTTTCATTTTCATGTGTTCCCTGGTACTCAGCTAACTATTACGCCACCTTTAAGTTGGCTGTCAATCGAATAGTGAAACTGATTGGCCAGTGAAAACTCTATTGCGGTGCTCATTGGCCAGTGCTGTCCGTTATGTTGGCGCCTTTTATAATAAACGACAGCATGGTATTTGAACCAACCCTATTCCACTCACACTACTACATTATTCGTAACGATGAACTTCTCATCCCATTTTTTACGCTCACTTATAAACTACCAACACACACTACAAACCACACTATGACACACATCCAAACAAAACCTGATTTCAAAACGTGAAGATAGATGTCACTTATATTGCAAGGTATGAAACGAAGCAGCCGCTCACCGTACTGCGCGCGCCGACGATCAACCTCTTGTTAGAGTCTGCTACACCAGTACAACAAACCCAAACACGAAGGAAATGTTGGATAAAACTGTTCATGAAATCCCAAATTTAACTGCATTGACCAGGAATAAAGAAGTTCTCAGGAGGTTGATTTGGAATGCCATCTAGCTTCACAATGATAAATTACCATGATCTTCATCAAGTTGATGCTTAACAAGCTCGTTAAACTTTGAACTATTTAAAAGATGGCGCTATTACAAAATTACCAGGTTATTGCAATTTAAGTAAGTCCATTGATTAATATTCTAGCAATAGACAAGTATGTTCATGGAATCTATAAGTCAAAATAGTGAAAAGTAAAAAAAAAGAAGTTCGCTGCAGCGTAAGCGTTAGGTTGGCATTATCTGTGCTAACAAAACTATTAAAACATACCTACAGCGCTTGATAGCTTATAGAGAATTATTTTTCCACGACCAAAACGTCTTAAGCGCCATGAATTTCATGGCACTTACGCGTTTCGTTCAATCTAGTGTAATGACATGACATCCATATAGATTTTTATATCGCAGAACTAACATAGATTTTCGTCTAAAATACTTCATTATAATAATACTCTATTTCAAAATGTAATAAGTCTTCGTTTGTGTAAATTCGCTCTCCTGACATTTCTTGATAAGTTTTATTGTGTACCAAAAACACACGTCGTCATTATTTCTGAACTTCAATAAAAAAAAAATGATATATTATTTATACAAGAAAAGAGAAAATAACAAAATATCAAAAAATATCGGACTAGTTATAAAACACCACGCGAAGTTTGTGTTCAGTAAACCAGTTGTAGATAAAAACCTATGACTGGTTTTCGTAAGGGGGAACATCTGTATGTATTAGTCTATGATTGTAAAATGCGGGGCGTTTAAACAAAATTTTATCTTTTCTATTGTATTGTTACGATATTTGAAGCTATTTAATCGCTTGGACAACCATTAATTTTACTTAGTTCTACAGAATTATTATTTACGTCCAGGTTTACTTTGATTCGAAGTTAATTAGCGCCGCTCCCACACTGCAAGAACATCATAAATGCACTAATGTCAGGAGTGCTGTTGCAGTTCATCTGAGTCGAATGAAGTGAGGGTACATTGCAGTTGTGAATTTGGTAAATAGTCACCGTGGCATAAAATTTTCCAGTATGGTTATTTTGTTTTATTTAATGGATCCCACTGTTGTAATGAAAAATTGAACACATATCAATTTATCAAAAGTAACATAACTTAATTTACTCCATCAGTATTTATGAAGAAGTACGTGAGTGCTCTGGAGCCAAGAAACAGAAACTATACTGTCCAGATGGCATTGACTTAATTAAAACTGAACAGTTGATCAGTTTCCTTCTCAGCTATAAATCTATATAAATATATAAAAGACACAACTGACTGACTGACAACTAAAGCTAGGGTTTAGGAACGTGAAGTTTTTCACAAGATTTCCTTTCATGACGTAGGCGAGCACATAGAGAATATTTTTAAAAATTCACCCCGTAGATGAAACGGGGACCCAATGTTTGTATGGAGAAGCACACTTACACGCGAGTGAAGCTGCTGGCAATAGCACAGAATAAGAAATAGTACAAGTATAGAAATTGCACTCCGTGATAGCAATCATACGAATTCAACCCTACTAACAACAACCCTAATGTGTTGTTGTTGTTATGTTGTTGTAATGTTGTTGTGTGTCCGCCTTTGTGCTTTGTGTTGCATGAAGTTTAAATAAATAAATAAATAAATGTTCATAATACATTGCACGGCACGGACATGACCTTGATTTGGTTAGCCTACCAGATCCAGTGGCACTCGTAACGAATCAATATGCACCGTAAGTCCGCGCAACGAGAGACTCTTTCATTATGCCCGTTATGCGCCTTTGAACAGGCCGCTCTTGTTATAGGGTTGGGACTTGTGTGTTTTTGAAAAATGTGAAGTAGGTACTTACGTTTTATTACATAAAATATAATCAGATTTTCTAGATATATATGGTAGATAAGTGCCTAATTGATTTCTTCCTATTTATTATACTTACATTTATATTTTACAACATATTTTTTTAAAAGTCATCTCATAGAAGTGTCAAGAGATTGTTTACATTTAGTTAGGTATCTAAACAAATGAAATAGGTAATTAAAATGAAGTGTATATTATAACTTTATTAGTTTTGTGTGCCGTTAGTTTTGCATTCTTATATATTTTTTAAAAGGTAGGTCGTTTAAGACGTTATTATACACAATAATTAACATTTTGTTTTTCTTTTTTAAATGGTATAAACCAGTGCTTGACTGCGATCCCACCTGATGGTAAGCGGAGATGCAATCATTGATGGTCAGGCGCACTAGTTTATTAAGAGCCTATTCACTCTAGCCTTGAAGACACCTAAATTATAGTTGGATGGGAAGACCGCAGCAGGTAAATTGTTCCAGTCCTTCGATGGACGCGGTATAAAACGACGAAGCGAAACGCTTTATCCGGACCGCTGAAGTTTCAACAACGTAAGGGTGGATACTCGCCGTTAGTCGGGTTTTCCGATGGTAGAAAGGAGATTGCGGAATGAAGTCGTGCAATTCCCGCGCACACTCTCCAAACTGTAACCTGAAGAAGATATCATTCCAGTGTATGTTGACCTTGCATTAGTAAGGTAGTCTCTAATACTGGGAACTCTACTTATATTGAATGATCTTTACGGTCATTGCCTCGTTTACGTGAAAAATGTCGCAAATACTTGAAATATAAACTCGATAGAATATTCGTTAAATAATTCGGAAATAATTTTTGTTAGCGCGGGTCAAGCGGAAAATCGAACACGCGTGTGACACTTTACCGAATTTAGCCTTTCAAGAAAGGCCATGGGCTTAGGCACATTTCTATACCTAAAGCTAGGAGTGCGCCAGGCCTGACAAAAGTTACTAAATTATATTCTTCCAACAAGAAATAATGAAAAAGTATAAACACTCCTAGCGGCTACGGCGTAGTGCATTGCTACGGTGGCTACGCACTCGTAGCAAATCACAACCCATCAGTAGTTATAATAGAATAACTTTAAAACAAAAAAAATTGCAGCAAAGCGGCATAAGTGAATTAATATCTAAAAACATCACCTTCCAGCCTCATACATGAACCTTTCATTCCAGGGTTTGACCAGCATGTGGCAAAGGGTACGCGAAAGGAAAATCCGCCCTTCCGTAGAATCATTTCTGACTAACTCCACACTTCACCCCGTTGCATTATAAAGCATTCCGCGTGGGTTTATTTCTCTTCAGCTTCAATTTCTACGTCTGCGGCTGTATCTATATATATATATTAGGGTGGTCCTTATTTTTCGACTTTTAAATTATCCCCGGGGTACTTTCTCATTTGATTATATACTTCTAAATATGAAATAAGTTTTTTTTGTTTTTTTTTTTGTTAAGATTTAGAGGTCGCTACCAGCTGTCAAAATTTTTGACAGCTGCTGGTCTACATCGAGCTAGATGGATGGCAAGAGCCTTGTACTGTTTGAAAATCCATTTATTTAAGCATAAGTTTAAGCTAACGATGAAGGACGAAAAGGCCGTGAGAGAAATATGCATTTTCACGGTGATGATTTATGTTAAATATTGGTTTCAAGCCTCTACCCGATGGTCAGCACCAAGAAACGACTTACAATTATTGAAAGACCTTAAAGCTTTTGAAAGCTTTAACAAAAATATAGCTAATGTTGCGCTGAAAAAGATTTTAAATCATTTGTGGTATTTGTCAGAAGAGCTAGTTTCGCTTGCCTTTTTCGATGACAAACTTTCAGTTCAAGGAAAGAAAAAAATGGTAGAAGCACTGAAAATTTTAGGTACAAAAGATTGCTTAAAAAAAATAAACCTTGATATCACACATCTCCACGAAAAAAATATAGAAAACTTCGTGAGTAGTATTCCTTAAGATTCTTCCAGATCCTAGGTATTTCATCAAATTTTTTGAAAAAAGACGTGGAAACTTGGAACGAAGACACTGATTATGTGGCTGCCAAAAATATTGTTCATTCTTTGCGAGTAGTGAACGCCGTAGCTGAGCGCGGTTTTGCTTTAATGGAAGAATATAATAAATTAATTACAACTAATGAAGAAAAAAAAGCAATATTTGCTTTTGTTGGTAAAAGAGTATCGGAAAAAGTACCCTAATACTAACAAGTCAACCCTTGTATCTTAAAAATGAATGATTCAAATATCTACATAATATCCTAATTTATGTCCTAGCTATAAAAATAAAATAATCTAACACATACAGATTTCGAGTTTTTATTTAAAATTCAAACCTTGGTAGCGACCTCTAAATGTCCTTTAAAAAATTCAAAAAGAATACTGAAATACTTTCTTATGGTATATAATCAAATTACGTGGTGCCCCGTGAAATTAAAGAAATTTTTTTTCTTAGTAATAAGTACCACCCTAATATATATATATATGTAAAAAGCTGTCTTGACTCATTAACGCCCAGCCCAAATTCAAAAACTGCTTGTAACGATGTATATATAAGGAAAAAGAAAGGGTTTTCTACAATTTACACCCCAAAGGGATGAAACGGGCATTCAAAGTTTTTATAGAAAAACCGACTTTAATACGGGCATAGCCGCTAGCAGAAACTTGTTTTCTATTTTAATATTTATTAAGTCTCAGAGGCATTCTATTTTTTATCGCATCTTTGAGATTAAATTCAATAATTGTTTAAGTGTATGCATTGTTAAAGTTGGCAAGCTGCATATAAAGTAATTTAGTTTAACTGATAAAATATTCAAAAAGACCCACAAAATAATATAAAGTTTTTTTTTCTAGTAAAAAATTTAGCTTTTGTGATAGTTATTATTGCCAAATTGTTATTAGTCAAAGCGAGGTGTGTTTTTGTTATTGTGGTACTGATTCAGTTTCAAAACCATTTTATAACTAATCACGTAGGTCTTTATAAAATAAAATATTATGAACTAGCTGACTCGGCGCACTTCGTACCGCCTAACAGTCAATGAATGTAGTATATCTTTTGATATACTCAACCGATTGCGATGAAACAGTAGTTATAATAGAAGAACTTTAAAACAAGAAAATTTGGAGTAAAGCGACATAAGTGAATTAATATCTACAAAAATCGCCTATGTTTTGGAAGGCTGTTATGAGATCTAGCTTCTGCGATTGTTATTATTACCCCAGATAATCATAGAGAGGTATGGCTTTGTTGTTGTGGTACTAGTTTAGTTTCAAACATATTATTAATGCTCACATGTAGGCCCGTAAAAACAATATATTTTAAATTAAATTGAAATATGGCGGGCGGATGTTGACAGAGAAAAACCGACGATGTTCCGTCTGTTACAGTCATACTATCTTTGTCTGACTTATGCAAATAACCTGCGTGTTAGTGAGACCAACTCATGTTGCTCGTTAATCTTCAGGGCTTATCATTTTCATGTGTTCCCTGGTACTCAGCTAACTATTACACCACCTTTAAGTTTGCTGTCACTTGAGGAGTCGAACTGATTGGCTAGTAAATCCCAATAGCAATGCTCATTCGCCAATGCTGTCCGCTACGTTGGCGCCTTTTATTATCGGCGAGAGCTCAATAACGGAATTCACCCCTAAATTCATATTTCACTCACACTATTACGTCAGTCGTAACGATGGAGCTCCCATCCCATTTTTCACCCTCACTTATAAGCCACCGACACACACTACGAACTAGACTATGATACACATTCAAACAAAACACGATTTCAAAACGTGAAGGTAGATGTCGCTTATATTGCAAGCAACTCAACGAGGCAGACCTTTGCCGTACTGCGCGCGCCGCTGATCAACCTTTTATTAGATTCTGCTACACCAGTACCAAGCATCCAAACTCGAAGAAAATGTTGATGAAAACGTCGACAGTGTTCGAAATAATACAAATTCAACTGCCACAAACCAGGATCATAGAAGTTCTCAGGACGTTAATTTAAAGAGCCATCTAGCTTCGCAATGATAAATTACCAACGGTTTCAGCAAGATTCATTTACTGAAAACGTTGGTAATTTTCTTGCAAAGGCTTGTCTAGCATGGTTATGTTTGAATTATTTAATAGATGGCGCTATTTTAATATTTGTTTTACGAAATTGCCAGGTTATCTACACTAATATTATAAAACTTTGTTTGTTTGTAATGAATAGGCTCAAAAACTACTGGACCGATTTTAAAAATTCTTTCACCATTCGAAAGCTACATTATCCACGAGTAACATAGGCTATATTTTATTTTGGAAAAAAAAAATAGGGTTCCGTCAGATATTTGAGTTTTTCGGACACAAGGTGTAAAAAGTCAACCAGAAAAGTTACTTATTTTGCGTACGCTGCCTAAACTATAAAAGATAGAACCATAAAATGTTCTAATTAATTGTCGATCTTATAAATATCTACCAAAGTTTGTTAAGAGAAACCTACTTTCACGCGGGCGAAGCCGCTGGCAGAAGCTAGTCTACTATATAAAAATAAGTCGGGTTTTCCTTCCTGACGCTATAACTTCAGAACGCACGAACCGATTTCCACGGTTCGTTGGAAAGGTCTCGAGCTCCGTGAGGTTTATAGCAAAAAAAATGTCTTCTTCTTTTAATCAAAAAACGAAATCTTACATAAAATGAAGTCATCTGGTGGCGAAACGGAGTTCGCCGGGTTTGCTAGTTGAAAATAAATCCTATGTCACTGTAGTTGCGAATTTGGTATATAATCGTCGTAGCCTTCAAAAGAACACGGGTGATATTTAAATGGCAAAAGTCCGATTATCAGTTCCTCTCACTCCATTCAGAACTGGAAAAGTTTTGTGATGATTTCCAAATAGTTGCAACAACGGAACATTCACGGATTAGTCTTGACAAAGTTTTATCGTTTTACGACTGTCGTGCTAGCTGTTCCCACTGTCATGACAATCTGTAGTATTCACCGTAAAAAAAATCGTAGGCGACAGTTAATCGTCTCGTCCTATATGTGAACACCACCAATTAATTATATAAGCCACGACACTTAAAACCTTCACACAAGTCAAGACTAAGTGGGGACCCGACCCTAGGCATTTCTTTCTGTCTGGTTTTTTTTCTTACAACATGACGCACACTTAATTCTTATTTTTGATGGAAATATTGTACGGTATGTATGTACTCTCTATAGGTGCTAGCTGCTCTGCAAAACAGCCTTCCATGTCAGTTTCCACGTTCCTCATTTTCATGGTCATCACCGCTACTTTCATTTTTTTCCCGTACGAATATATAATGTTACTATAATAGAGCATTTACATCCTTTAATTTTTAATATTTAATGAAATATTGCATGCACATCAATTTATCAAAAGTAACATAACTTAAGTTACTCCATCAGTATTTATTAAAACGCTCGGGAGTGTTCTGGAGCCAAGGAACAGAAAGTATAATGGCCAGATGGCATTATTTTGATTAAAACATTAATGTAAATAAGAGGAAACTTACTGACTGACAACTGAAGCTACAGGGCGTAAGAGCGTGAAATTTTGCACAAGTTTTCTTTTCATGATGTAGGCGAGGACTAAGAGAGCATTTTAAAAAAACCACCCTCTAGAGAGATAAAACGGGGACCCTAAGTTTGTATGTAGAAGCAGACTTACACACAGACGAAGCTGACAAAAGATAGTAAATTATGTTCTTCCGACAAGAAATACTGAAAAAGTATAAATACTACTAGCGGCTACGGCGTAGCGCATTGCTACGGTGGCTACGCGCTCGTAGCAAATCACAAAACATCAATAATAATAATAGTGTAACTTTAAAACAAATATGATTGCAGCATAGCGGCATAAGTGAATTAATATCTAAAAACATCATCTTTCAGCCTCATACATGAACCCTTCATTCCAGAATTTCACGAGCACGTGGCAAAGAGTACGCGAAGGAACGGCTTTGTCTTTAAAATACAATTATTTCTGATTCAACAAACCAAAATAGCTGGATTATTTAAGGAGTCCATTTTAATGTTTATAAATTTCCTTTATCCACCCTTCCGAAGAATCATTTCTGACTAACTTCTCTGCACATTTTACGCCTGCGCATTATAAAGTATTTCACGTGCGTTTACTTCCAAAGAATTAGAAATAATTTTTCAGAATCTACACCCTAAGGGGATGAAACGGGTGCCTAAATATCCTATAGAAACACCTATTTACACGCGGGCATAGCCGCTAGCAGAAACTTGTTTATTACAATTATTTGAAAAGTTTCCAAGGCATTCTTTTTTTATGGCATCGTAGAGGTTAAATTCAATATTTTTTTTAAGAGAGTGTATTGTAAAAGTTGGTAAAGTTGCATAGAAAGTAATTTAGTTTTACTTATATAATAACCAAAATGTTAAAATGGCCACAACTTTATGCTGCGATGTCACATTCCAAGAACACCCTTAAAAGAATCTGAAGTTTTTTGCTGTTATGAGATCTAGATTCTGCGATTGTTATTATTACCCTAGTAACTATACAGAGGTTTGGCTTTGTTGTCATGGTACTAGTTCAGTAATATTATATAGTATATATATATATATATATATATATAATAGTAAACATATTATTAATGCTCACATTTAGACCCGTAAAAACAATATATTTTGAATTAAATTGAAATATGGCGGGCGAATGTTGACAGAGAGCAATCGATGATATTCCGTCTATTACAGTAATACTATCTTTGTCTGACTTATGCAAATAACCTGCGTGATAGTGAGACCAACTCATATTGATCGCTACTCTTCAAGGCTTTTCATTTTCATATGTTCCCGCGTACTCAGCTAACTATTATACCACCTTTAAGTCGGCTGTCAATCGAATTGTGAAACTGATTGGCCAGTGAAAACTCTATTGCGGTGCTCATTGGCCAATGCTGTCCGTTATGTTGGCGCCTTTTATAATAAACGACAGCATGGTATTTAAACCTACCCTATTTCACTCATACTACGACATTCTTCGTAACGACGAACTTCTCATCCCATTTTTACGCTCACTTATAAACTACCAACACACACTACGAACCACACTATGACACACATCCAACCAAAACCTGATTTCAAAACGTGAAGATAGATGTCACTTATTTTGCAAGGTATGAAACGAAGCAGCCGATCAACCTCTTGTTAGATTCTGCTACACTATTACTCAGCACCCAAACGCGAAGAAAATGTTGGATGAAAACGTCGGGAAAACACAAATTCAACTGCCACTAACCAGGAATACAGAAGTTCTCAGGAGGTTGATTTGGATTGCCATCTAGCTTCACAATGATAAATTACCATTATCTTCAGCAAGTTGATGCTTATCAAGCTCGTTAAACTATGAAGTATTTAATAGATGGCGCTATCACAAAATTGCCAGGTTATTGCAATTTATGTAAGTCCATTGATTAATATTCTAGCGATAGACCATTATGTTCCTGGAATCTATTAGTCAAAAAAATGAAAAGTAAAAAAAAGAAGTTAGCTGCAGCGTAAGCGTTAGATTGGCATTATCTGTGCTAACAAAACTGTTAAAACACATCTACGGCGCTTGATAGCTAATAGAGAATAATTTTTCCACGACCAAAATGTCTTAAACGCCATGAATTTCATGGCGCTTACGCGTTTCGTTCAATCTAGTGTAATGACATGTCATCCATATAGATTTTTATACCGCAGAACTAACATAGATTTTTGTCTACAATACTGTATTATAATAATACTCTATTTCAAAATGTAATAAATCTTCGTTTGTGTGAATTCGCTTAACTGACATTTCTTGATAAGTCTTATCGTGTACCAAAAACGCACGTTGTCATTATTTCTGAACTTCAATAAAACATCTTTGATATATTTTTTATACAAAAAAGGAAGAAAATAATAAAATATCAAAACTCGACTGGACTGGTTATAAAACACCACGCGAAGTCTGTGTTCAGTAAACCAGTTGTAGATAAAAACCTACGACTGGTTTTTGTAAGGGGGAACATCTGTATGTATTAGTCTATGATTGTAAAATGGGGGGGGGGGGGCGTTTAAACAAAATTTAATCCTTTCTATTGTATTGTTACGATATTTGAAGCTATGAAATCGTTTGAAAAACCATTAATTTTACTTAGTTCCACAGAAATATTAGTTACGTCTAGTTTTATAAGTTAACTAGCGCCGCTCCCACACTGCAAGAACTTCATAAATGCACTAATATGTCAGGTGTGCTGATGCAGTTCACCTGAGTCAAATGAAGTGAGTGTACATTGCAGTTGTGAATTTGGTAAATAGTCGTCGTGGCCTTCGAAGGAACACGAGTAGGATTTAAATAGTAAAAAAAAATATGGTTTATAGAGCCTACATGTGAGCACTTATAAAATGTTCGAAACTGAACTAGTACCACGATAATAAAGCTACTCCTTTCTTTGGTTATGAGAATAATAATAACAATCACAGAAGGTAGATGTCATAATAGCAAGAAACTTCGTATTCTTTAAAGTGTGTTCTTGAAACATGACAATGCAGCATAAAGTTGTCGCATCCTATGAGTAAAACTAAATTACTTTATATGCAACTTTGTCAACTTTTACAATGCACACCCTTAAAAAAATATTAAATTTAAACTTCATGATTCTATAAAAAAAGATTTACATGTGGATGGATGGAGAGGAAGAGGGAGACCAAAGAAAAGATGGATGGATTGTGTGAAGAGTGATATGAAAGAAAAGGAAGTTAGTGATAGCATGACGAGTAACAGGGCAGAGTGGAAGAAAAAAACGTGTTGCGCCGACACCAAATAATACGGGATAAGGGCAGGAAGATGATGATGATTCTATAAAAAAAGAATGGGTTTGAAACTTTTTACATAATTATAATAAACAAGCTTCTGCCTGCGGCTATTCCCACGTGAAAGTAGGTTTTTCTATACAAACTTTGGACACATGTTTTATACCCTTATAGTGCAAATTTTAGAACATGTTTTTTATTCTTTGTATATGGAGTCCTTTATAATATGCCGGCGTAAAGTGTGAAGTTAGTCAGAAATGATTCTAATGAAGGGTTCATGTATGAAGCTGGAAGGAGAAGTTTGTAGATATTAATTCACTTATGCTTGCACGTCCTCTCATTCCAAGTGAACCTCTCTAATATTAGAGGGCTGCACTCCAATCTCGATGCGGTCCACCACCATCTTGAGACTGTTAAGCCACACTTGCTTTTCTTGACGCAGACCCAAATTAGAAGTCTGTCAGATACGGCGTACCTCAACTACCCGGAATACTCTCTGGAGCATCATTTCCTGCAGCGTGCCGGGGTCTGTGTGTATGTCCGTAATGACATCTGCTACCAGCGTCTCCGTCACCTTGAAGACCCAAATTTTTTTACGCTATGGCTGTTGGTGGACACTGGTATGGACAAAATTGTTTATGCCTGTGTCTACCGATCGCACAGCGGTGATCAAGAGACGACTCGGTTGTTCGACCACCTCAGTGAGGCCGCCGATAAGGCTCTGCATCGGTACCCTGATGCGCAGCTCGTCGCTCTGGGGGACTTTAACGCCTGCCACCAAGACTGACTTTTCCCATACCAGAAGACCGACCACGCCGGGCGAGAAGCGCGAAACTTTGCAGTATCGATGGGCCTTTCCCAGCTGGTTAAGCAAGCGACTAGGTTGCCTGATGTAGTTGGTCAAACTGCCAATTGTTTGGAGCTTCTACTGACCACCGATCCGGACAGATGTATTGTAACAGTTTCCTCACCACTTGGAACTTCAGATCACTCACTGTCTGGTGAAGTCTGTTTCGTGCTTCTCCCCACCTGACTGCGACTCACCTAGTCAACGGAGAATATGGCGTTATAGGTCAGCAGATTGGGATGAGATGCGGCACTTTTTTGCGTCTTATCCTTGGCAGCAGGTCTGCTTCTCTTCTGAAAGTCCGTTGTGCTGTGCAGATGCAATTTCCGATGTGATACGTCAAGCTATGGAGTTTTTCATCCCTTATAGAGACGTACCCATCGGAGGCTCAGCTCAACCATGGTTCAACGCCGATTGCGTTCAAGCTGAAGAGCGTAAGCATTCGGCGTTTCTCGCATGGGTTGACGCTCGTGATCGTAAAGTTCCGGATCTGAGCTCAAAGAAGAGAGCTTTCAACCATGCTGCCAAGTCCTACAAAAAGGCACTGAAGAAGGCTCGGTTCGACCGCATTACCCATATTGGCGCAAAGCTCTCTGCACAGCCGTCCGGTATCAGAGAATTCTGGTCCCTTGCCAAATCGGTCGAAGCGAACTTCTGTAAGCCCACATTGCCTCCGCTGGTTAAACCTGATGGAACACTGGCTCACACGGCGAGAGAGAAAGTAGGTCTCTTTTCAGCTCTCTTCGCCCACAATTCTCGTCTTGACACTAGCAGTGCTACTCCACCAACTTTACCTCACTGCAACACCTCAATGTCCGAGATTCGCATAAGAAACAGAGAAGTTTTGAGAGCACTGTGTCGTCTAGACGTGAATAAAGCTAGTGGACCAGATATGATTATTATATTATTTCTTGTCGGTAAAAATATAATTTAGTAGATTTGTCATCAGCTTCGCTCGCATGTAAGAGTGCTTGTCCATACGAACATTGGGTTCCGTTTCATCCCTCTAGGGGGTGACTTTTTAAAAATCTTCCCTTTGTGCTCGCCTACGTCATGAAATTAAATCTTGTGCAAAACTTCACGCTCCTAAACCGCCCCGTAGCTTCAGTAGTCAGTCAGTCAGTTGTGTCTTTTATATATTTATATAGATTTATAGCTGAGAAGGAAACTGATCAAACTGTTCAGTTTTAATTAAATCAATGCCATCTGGACAGTATAGAGTCTGTTTCTTGGCTCCAGAGTACTCACGTACTTCTTCATAAATACTGCTGAAATAAATTAAGTTATGCTACTTTTGATAAATTGATATGTGTTCAATTTTTCATTATAACAGTGGGGTCCATTAAATAAAACAAAATAACCATACTGGAAAATTTTATGTAAATGCTCTTTAATAGCGACATAACATATACGTACGGGAAGACAATGAAAGTAGCGATGATGATCATCAAAATGAGGAACGTGCAAACTGACGTGGAAGACTGTATTGTAGAGCAGCTAGCACCTATAGAGAGTAGATACATACTGTACAATGTTTCCATCAAAAATAAGAATTAGGTGTGCATCATGTTGCAACCATAAAAAATCAGAAAGAAATAATACATATGCCTTAGCTGTTACAGATGCATTTAGAGTAAAATTACTGTTTACTGCATCTGGAGGAGGGAAGCTTCCCACTCTCGAGTTTCTCTCACTTCACTCAGAGTGAAGGAAGTTCCATAATGATTTCTCAAGAGAAAAAAATGTAAAGGCAAATATTTTTCTCTTGAAAAATCATTACAGAACTTATCCCGCTCTGAATGGAGTGAGATGAACTGACTGTCGGACTTTTACTATTGAAATCCCACCTGTGTTCCTTCAAAGGTTACGACGACTATTTACCAAATTCACAACTGCAATGTTCACTCACTTCATTCGACTCAGGTGAACTGAATCAGCACACCTGACATTAGTGCATTTACGATGTTCTTGCAGTGTGGGAGCGGCGCTAATTAACTTCGAATCAAAGTAAACCACGAAACGTCTTGGTAACACATTCATTGTGCGTACAGCTAAGGAGTGGAATTCCTTGCCGAAATCTGTGTTCCCTGATAGCTACAACCCGGGAATCTTTAAGTCAAGAGTAAATAGGTTACTTCTAGGTAAGCGCGTTCCATCGTCGACCGCATCGTCGCTTTCCATCAGGTGAGATAGCGATCAAGCGCGAACCTATCAAGAATAAAAGAAAAAACCTGGACGTAAATAATAATTCTGTAGAACTAAGTAAAATTAATGGTTTTCCAAGCGATTTCATACCTTCAAATATCGTAACAATACAATAGAAAAGATAAAATTTTGTTTAAACGCCCCCCCATTTTACAATCATAGACTAATACATACAGATGCTCCCCCTTACGAAAACCAGTCGTAGGTTTTTATCTACAACTGATTTACTGAACACAAACTTTGCGTGGTGTTTTATAACCAGTCCGATATTTTTTGATATTTTGTTATTTTCTCTTTTCTTGTTTATATAATATATCAAAGATTTTTTATTGGAGTTCAAAAATAATGACGACGTGCGTTTTTGGTACACGATAAGACTTATCAAGAAATTTCAGTAAAGCGAATTTACAAAAACGAAGATTTATTAGATTATGAAATAGAGTATTTAAGACAAAAATCTATGTCAGTTCTGCGGTATGAAAATCTATATGGATGACATGTCATTGCACTAGATTGAACGAAACGCGTAAGCGCCATGAAATTCATGGCGTTTAAGACGTTTTGGTCGTGGAAAAATTATTCTCTATATATATAAGCTATCAAGCGTCGTAGGTATGTTTTAATAGTATTGTTAGCACAGATAATGCCAATCTAACGCTTACGCTGCAGCTAACTTCTTTTTTTTTACTTTTCACTATTTCGACTAATAGATTCCATGAACATACTTGTCTATCGCTAGAATATTAGTAAATGGACTTACTTAAATTGCAATAACCTGGCAATTTTGTAATAGCGCCATCTATTATTTACTTCAAAGTTTAACGAGCTTGACAAGCATCAACTTGCTGAAAATAATGGTAATTTATCATTGTGAAGCTAGATGGCAATCCAAATCAACCTCCTGAGAACTTCTGTATTCCTGGTTAGTGGCAGTTGAATTTGTGATTTCTCGAACGTTTTCAACGATTTCATCACACATTTTCTTCGCGTTTGGGTGCTGAGTACTAGTGTAGCAGAATCTAACAAGAGGTTGATCAGCTGCTTCGTTTCATACCTTACAATATAAGTGACATCTATCTTCACGTTTTGAAATCAGGTTTTGTTTGGATGTGTGTCATAGTGTGGTTCGTAGTGTGTGTTGGTAGTTTATAAGTGAGCGTAAAAAATGGGATGAGAAGTTCATTGTTACGAATAATGTAGTAGTATGAGTGAAATAGGGTAGGTTCAAATACCATGCTGTCGTTTAGTATAAAAGGCGCCAACATAACGGACAGCATTGGCCAATGAGTACCGCAATAGGGTTTTCACTGGCCAATCAGTTTCACTATTCGATTGACAGCCAACTTAAAGGTGGCGTAATAGTTAGCTGAGTACCAGAGAACACATGAAAATGAAAAGCCTTGAAGAGAAGCGATCAATATGAGTTGGTCTCACTATCACGCAGGTTATTTGCATAAGTCAAACAAAGATAGTATTACTATACTAGACGGAATATCATCGATTGCTCTCTGTCAACATTCGCCCGCCATATTTCAATTTAATTCAAAATATATTGTTTTTACGGGTCTAAATGTGAGCATTAATAATATGTTTACTATTATATATATATATACTATATAATATTACTAAACTAGTACCATGACAACAAAGCCAAACCTCTCTATAGTTACTAGAGTAATAATAACAATCGCAGAATCTAGATCTCATAACAGCACAAAACTTCATATTCCTTTAAGGGTGTTCTTGGAATATGACAATGCAGCATAAAGTTGTGGCCATTTTAACATTTTGATTATTATATAAGTAAAACTAAATTACTTTATATACAAATTTACCAACTTTTACAATAAATTCTCTTAAAAAAAACATTAAATTTAAACTTCACGATGCCATAAAAAAGAATGAAAGAATGCCTCGGAAACTTATTTTATACTATGCTATATAATATCATATATATGCTATACAATTACTTTATTATGCTATGCTATATAATAAACAAGCTTCTGCTAGCGGCTATGCCCACGTGAAAATAGGTTTTTCTATATAATATTTGGGCACCAATTTCATCCCCATAGGGTGTAAATTTTGAACAATTTCTTTCTCATTCTTTGTATATACATCATTAGAAGCACTTCTGTGCAAAATTTCAGTGCTCTAGGTCCACGAATGTCGGCTGGTCGTTGATGACTCAGTAAAACAGTCAGTACTTTGTCTTTTATAACTGAAAACTAAAATTAAATAAACCCACGTGGAATACTTTATAATGCGCAGGCGTAAAGTGTGTAGTAAAGTTAGTCAGAAATGATTCTACGGAAGGGTGGATTAAGTTAACCATTAAAATGGACTCCTTAAATAATCCAGCTATTTTGGTTTGTTGAAACAAAAATAATTGTATTTTTAAATACAAAGCCGTTCTTTGACGTACTCTTTGCCACGTGCTCGTGAAACTCTGGAATAAAGGGTTCATTTATGAGGCTGAAAGGCGATGTTTGTAGATATTAATTCACTTATGCCGCTATACTGCAATCATATTTGTTTTGAAGTTACTCTATTAATTTACTGAAGTGTTGTGATTAGCTACGAGCGCGTAGTCACCGTAGCAATGCGCTACGCCGTAGCCGCTAGTAGTGTTTATACTTCTCAGTATTTCTTGTCGGAAGAACATAATTTAATATCTTTTGTCAGCTTCGTCCATGTGTAAGTGTGCTTCTACATACAAACTTAGGGCCCCCGTTTTATCTCCCTAAAGGGTGATGTTGTTTAAATGCTCTCTTAGTGCTCGCCTACATAATGAAAGGAAACCTTGTGCAAAATTTCACACTCTGCCCTGTAGTTTCAGTTGTCAGTCAGTCAGTTTCCTCTTTTTACATTAATGTTTTAATCAAAATAATGCCATCTGGCCATTATACTTTCTGTTCCTTGGCTCCAGAACACTCCCGAGCGTTTTAATAAATACTGATGGAGTAACTTAAGTTATGTTTCTTATGATAAATTGATGTGTATTCAATGTTTAATTAAATAATAAAAATGTACGATGTAAATGCTCTATAATAGCAACATGATATATTCGTACGGCAAAAAAATGAAAGTAGCGGTGATGACCATGAAAATGAGGAACGTGCAAACTGACATGGAAGGCTGTTTTGTAGAGCAGCTAGCACCTATAGAGAGTAGATACATACTGTACAATGTTTCCATCAAAAATAAGAATTAAGTGTGCGTCATGTTCTAAGAAAAAAAACCAGATAGAAATAAATGCCTAGGGTCGGGTCCCCACTAAGTCTTGACGTGTGTGAAAGTTTTAAGTGTCGTGGCTTATATAATTAATTGGTGGTGTTCACATATAGGACGAGACGATTAACTGTCGCCTACGATTTTTTTACGGTGACTACTACAGTTTGTCATGACAGTGGGAACAGCTAGCACGACAGTCGTAAAACGATAAAACTTTGTCAAGACTAATCCGTGAATTTAAATTATGTGTCGTTGTTGCAACTATTTGGAAACCATCACAGAACTTCTCTCACTCTGAATGGAGTGAGAGGAACTGATAATCGGACTTTTGCTATTTAAATCCCACCCGTATTCCTTTGAAGGCTACGACGATTATTTACCAAATTCGCAACTACAGTGACATAGGACTTACTTGCAATAATCTGGCAATTTCGTAAAACAAATATTAAAATAGCGCCATCTATTAAATAATTCAAACATGACCAAGCTAGACAAGAATTTGCAAGAAAATTACCAACGTTTTCAGTAAATGAATCTTGCTGAAACCGTTGGTAATTTATCATTGCGAAGCTAGATGGCTATTCAAATTAACCTCCTGAGAACTTCTATATTCCTGGTTGGTGGCAGTTGAATTTGTGACGTTTCAAAACATTTTCTTCGAGTTTGGGTGCTTGGTACTAGTGTAGCAGTACCGCGAAGATCTGCCTCGTTGAGTTGCTTGCGATATAGGTGACATCTACCTTCACGTTTTGAAATCGTATTTTGTTTAGATGTGTATCATAGTCTAGTTCGTAGTGTGTGTCGGTGGCTTATAAGTGAGCGTGAAAAATGGGATGGGAACTCCATCGTTACGACTGACGTAGTAGTGTGAGTGAAATATGAATTTAGGGGTGAATTCCGTTATTGAGCTCTCGCCGATAATAAAAGGCGCCAACGTAGCGGACAGCATTGGCGAATGAGCATTGCTATCGGGATTTACTAGCCAATCAGTTTGACTCGTCAAGTGACAGCAAACTTAAAGGTGGTGTAATAGTTAGCTGAGTACCAGGGAACACATGAAAATGATAAGCCCTGAAGAGTAACGAGCAACATGAGTTGGTCTCACCAACACGCAGGTTATTTGCATAAGTCATACAAAGATAGTATGACTGTAACAGACGGAACATAGTCGGTTTTTCTCTGTCCACATTCGCCCGCCATATTTCAATTTATTCTCTAATTATAATAAATCTGTAGAAGTTTTTATTTATACACGAATCACGTTAAATGTACGTAGTCAATGTAGATAACTTTTACACATTAAAATTGTGTGTAACTTGATATATTACTAAGATTTTGTTTCATCGCAATCGGTTGACTATATCAAAAGATATACTACATTCATTGACTGTTAGGCGGTATGAAGTGCGCCGAGTCAGCTAGTTCATAATATTTTATTTTATAAATAATAATTTGGCAATAATAACTATCACAAAAGCTAAATTTTATAATAGCAAAAAAAAAAATCATATTATTTTGTGGGTCTTTTTGAATATTATATCAGTTAACAAAATTATTTTATATGCACCTTGCCAATTTTAACAATGCTTAAACAATTATTGAATTTAAACTCAAAGATGCGATGTAAAATAGAATGCCTCTGAGGCTTAATAAATATTAAAATAAAAAATAAGTTTCTACTAGCGGCTATGCCCGCGTGATAGTCGGTTTTATATATATATATATGCTGATAACAGACGCAGAAATTGAAGCCGAAAAAAAAATAAAATTACGCGGATTGCTTTGGAATACAACGGCGTGAAGTGTGAAGTTAGTTAGAAATGATTCTAGGAAAGGGTGGATTCTTAAGTATGTTTATGACCATAGCCGTGGACTCCTTGCATAAATAATCAAGCTTTTTTTAGGAAGGACTACACACATAGGTGCAGGCGTACTGTTCCACGCGTGCCTCAAAGAGATGTCAGCAACCGTAGGGGCCCAGCAGGGTCGAAGCCTACTGGGGCTACGGGTGATGCGAAAGAGATCCCCGGGGCCCTGGAAATAAAATGGCAGAGAAGGAACAGGAGTGGGTTTTCAGTCAGTAAAAGTCTGACACCATCCCCCGCTCCGCCCAAGAGCGGGGATGTCATAAGATGATTTTCCCACCCGAAAAAAAAAACACATAGGTGCAGAAAATTATTGAAAAAGAAAAATTTTATTTTTAAACACAAAGCCGTTCATTCGCTTGGCCTTTGCCACATACTCGTAAAACTCTGGAATGAAGGGTACATATACGAAGCTAGAAGGCGATGTTTGTAGATATTAATTGACTTATGCCTCTACGCTGATATTCTTTTTGTTTTAAAGTTACTCTATTATAATTACTGATGAGTTGTGATTTGCTACGAGCGCGTAGCCACCGTAGCAATGCGCTACGCCGTAGCCGCTAGTAGTGTTTATACTTTTTCATTATTTCTTGTCGGAAGAATATTATTTAGTAACTTTTGTCAGGTCTGGCGCACTCCTAGCTATAGATATTGAAATGTGCCTAAGCCCGTGGCCTTTCTTGCAAAGCTAAATTCGGTAGAGTGTCACACGCGGGTTCGATTTTCCGCTTGACCCGAGCTAACAAAAATTATTTTCGAATTTTTTATTTAATATTCTATCGAGTTTATATTTCAAGTATTTGTGACATTTTTCACGTAAACGAGTAAATGACCTTAAAGACCATTCAATATAAGTAGAGCTCCCAGTACTAGAGACTACCTTACTAATGCAAGGTCAACATACGCTGGGATTATATCTTACAAAAAGTTAATTATTATGTATAATTACGTCTTAAACGACCTATCTTTTAAAAATTACATTTCAACGCAAAGCTAACGATATAAAAAACCAAAAAAGTTAAATACACTTAATTTTTATTACCTCTTCCATTCGTATAAATACCTAACTAAATGTAAACAGTATGTATATAAGTAAATAGGTGGAAATCAGTTAGGTAATATCTACCATATAATTTTAGAAAATCTGATTATATTTAACGTAATAAAACATAAGTACCTATTCCACATTTTTCAAAAACAGACAAGTCCTAACGTTATAACAAGTTATAGGCCTGTTCAAAGGCGCATAACGGCCATAATAAAACCAGTCTCTCGTTGCGCGGACTTACGGTGCATTTTGATTCGTTACGAGTGCCACTTGATCTGGTAAGCTAATAAAGTCAAGGTCATGTCCGTGCCGTGCAATGTATTATGAACATTAGGGTTGTCGTTAGTAGGTTTAAATTCACATGTTTGCTATCACGGAGTGCAATTTTTGTACTTGTACAAAGCTGCTGACAAAAGGACAGAATAAGAAATATCTTATTCTGTGCTTTTGTCAGCAGCTTCGCTCGCGTGTAAGTGTGCTTCTCCATACATACATTGGGTCCGCGTTTCATCCCTCTAGGTGGTGACTTTTTTTATAAATCTGCTCTTTGTGCTCGCCTACGTCATGAAAGGAAAACAATGCAAAACTTCACGCTCCTAAACCCTGTAGCATTAGTTGTCAGTCAGTTAGTTGTGTCTTTTATATTTTAATATAGATTGCTGAGAAGGAAACTGATCAAACTGTAGAGTATTAATTAAATCAATGCCATCAGGACTGTATGATTTTTTTCCTTTTTTTTCAGTGTTTTCAGTTTTTCATTATATCAGTGGTGTCCATTAAATAAATAAACATACCAACTGGAAAATTTTATGTAAATGCTCTTAAATAGCGACATTTTTTTTATTATTGATAGTTCCGCGCTTGACCGCTATCTCACCTGATGGAAAGTGACGATACGGTCGACAATGGAGCGCGCTTACTTAGAAGTAACCTATTTACTCTTGACTTAAAGATATGACATATTTGTAGCGGAAGAAAATGAAAGTAACGGTGATGACCATGAAAATTAGGGACGTGCAAACTGACGTGGAAGGCTGTTTTGTAGAGCAGCTAGCACCTATAGAGTAGATACATACTGTACAATGTTTCCATCAAAAATAAGAATTAGGTGAGCATAATTTAGTAAGAATAAAAAACCAGAAAGAAATATATGCCTGAGCTGTTACAGATGCACTTAAAGTAAAATTATTGTTTACTGCATCTGGAGGAGGGAATGGAGGCCTCCCTCCAAGAAGATCAGTAAAGATCAAGAACTTTGTTTTTCACTTGGGAAATCATTACAGAACTTATCCTGCTCTGAATGAAGTGAGAGGAATTGACTGTCTGACATTTACTATTACATGCAGTTGAATTTGTGACTTCTCGAACGTTTTCAATATATTTATCCAACATTTTCTTCGTTGTTATACTGGTGTAGCAGAATCTAACAAGAGGTTGACTGGCGGCGCGCGCAGTACGTCGAGGGGCTGCGAGGGCTGCTTCGTTACGTACCTTGCAATATAAGTGACATTTAACGTCACGTAATGAAATCAGATTTTGTTTAGATGTGTGTCACAATGTAGTTCGTAGTGTATGTTGGTAGTTTATAAGAGAGCATGAAAAATGGGATCGGCAGATCGTCGTTACGAACGATGTAAAAGTATGAGTGAAATATAAATTTAAGAATCAGTTCAGTTCTTATGCTCTCGCTGATAATAAAAGGCGCCAACATAACGGACAGCACTGCTCAATGAGCACCGCTATCGGGTTTTTACTGGTCAATAAGTTTGACTGTTCAATTGACAGCCAAAGGGAGGTGGTTTAATAGTTAGCGGAGTACCAGGGAAGACACGAAAATGATAAGTCCTAAAGAGTCATGATCAGTTATTTTTTGGTCAGTTATTTGCATAAGTCAGACAAAGATAGTATGACTGCAATAGACGGAATATCGTCGATTGCTCTCTATCAACATTCGTCCGCCATATTTCAATTTAATTCAAAATATTTTGTTTATAGAGCCTACATGTGGGCACTTATAAAATGTTTGAAACTGAACTAGTACTAATAAAGCAACTCCTCTCTTTGGTCACTAGGATAATAATAACAATCACAGAAGGTAGATGTCTTAACAGCAAAAAACTTCATATTCTTTTAATGTCCTTGGAATATGACCTCGCAGCATAAAGTTGTCGCCATTTTACCACTTTCATTATCATATGATTAAACAAAATTACTTTATATGCAACTTTGCCAACTTTTACAATGCACACCTTTAAAAAAATATTGAATTTAAACTTCAAAATGCTATAAAAAAAGAACTTTTTACATAATTATAATAAACAAGCTTCTGCCTGCGGCTATGCCCGCGTGAAAGTAGGTTTTTCTATACAAACTTTGGCCACCCGTTTAATCCCCTTATAGTACAAATTTTAGAATATAGGTTTTATTCTTTCTATATAGAATTCTTTATAATATGGTGGCGTAAAGTGTGAAGTCAGTCAGAAATGATTCTAATGAAGGGTTCATGTATGAGGCTGGAAGGCAATGTTTGTAGATATTAATTCACTTATGCTGCGATGCTGCAATCCTTTTTGTTTTAAAGTTATTCTATTATAGTTACTGATGGCTTGTGATTTGCTACGAGCGCGTAGACACCGTAGCAATGCGCTACGCCGTAGCCGCTAGTAGTGTTTATACTGTTTTGGTATTTCTTGTCGGAAGAATATAATTTACTAGCTTTTGTCAGCGGCTTAGCTTGCGTGTAAGTGTGCTTCTCCATACAAACTTTGGGTCCCCGTTTTATCCCTTTACGGGGTGATTTTAATTTAGATTCCACTCTTAGTGCTCGCTTACGTCACGAAAGGAAACCTTGTGCAAAATTTCACGCTCCTAGGCCCTGTAGTTTCAGCTGTCAGTCAGTTTGTCTTTTTATACATACAGAATATCTGGAAAGAGTATGTTTTGTTGTCAAACTTTTCAGTCTTAATTAAATCAATGCCATCTAACCAGTATAGTTTTTGTTCCTTGGCTCCTGAGCACTCACCAGCGTTTTCATAAATACTATTGGAATAAATTAAGTATTTTAATTTTGTTAAATTGATATTTATCAATATTTCAACAAATAAAAAATATAATAGAAACATCCGATGTGAATGCTCTTGACAGCGACATGACATATTCGTGGTAGTGACAGTGAAAATGATTGGTAGTAAACTTGCAAACTGACATGGAAGGCTGTTTTGTAGAGCAGCTAGCACCTAAAAAAAATACATACTATACAATGTTTCCACCAAAAATAAGAAATAGGTGTGCATCATGTTGAAAGAATAAAAAACCAGAAAGAAATAATATTTATTCCTAAGCTGTTACAGATGCACTTAGAGTAAAATTACTGTTTACTGCATCTGGAGGAGGGAATGGAGGCTTCCCACTCTCGAGTTTCTCGGACTTTCGGACTTTTACTATTTAAATCCTACTCGTGTTCCTTCGAAGGCCACGACGACTATTTACCAAATTCACATCTGCAATGTACACTCACTTCATTCGACTCAGGTGAACTGCAACAGCACACCTGACATTAGTGCATTTATGATGTTCTTGCAGTGTGGGAGCGGCGCTAATTAACTTCGAATCAAAGTAAACCTAGACGTAACTAATAGTTCTGTAGAACCAAGTAAAATTAATGGTTTTCCAAGCGATTTCATAGCTTCAAATATCGTGACAATACAATAGAAAAGATAAAATTTTGTTTAAACGCCCCCCCATTTTACAATCATAGACTAATACATACAGATGTTCTCCTTACGAAAACCAGTCGTAGGTTTTTATCTACAACTGGTTTACTGAACACAGACTTCGCGTGGTGTTTTATAACTAGTCCGATATTTTTTGATATTTTATTTTCTCTTTTCTTGTATAAATAATATATATTTTTTAAAAATTGAAGTTCAGAAATAATGACGACGTGCGTTTTTGGTACACGATAAGACTTATCAAGAAATGTCAGTTAAGCGAATTCACACAAACGAAGATTTAGATTACATTTTGAAATAGAGTATTATTATAATACAGTATTGTAGACAAAAATCTGTTAGTTCTGCGGTATAAAAATCTATATGGATGACATGTAGACACTAGATTGAACGAAACGCGTAAGCGCCATGAAATTCATGGCGTTTAAGACATTTTGGTCGTGGAAAAATTATTCTCTATAAGCTATCAAGCGCCGTAGATATGTTTTAACAGTTTTGTTAGCACAGATAATGCCAATGTAACGCTTACGCTGCAGCTAACTTCTTTTTTTTACTTTTCATTTTTTTGACTAATAGATTCCATGAACATAATGGTCTATCGCTAGAATATTAATCAATGGATTTACATAAATTGCAATAACCTGGCAATTTTGTGATAGCGCCATCTATTAAATACTTCATAGTTTAACGAGCTTGATAAGCATCAACTTGCTGAAGATAATGGTAATTTATCATTGTGAAGCTAGATGGCAATCCAAATCAACCTCCTGAGAACTTCTGTATTCCTGGTTAGTGGCAGTTGAATTTGTGTTTTCCCGACGTTTTCATCCAACATTTTCTTCGCGTTTGGGTGCTGAGTAATAGTGTAGCAGAATCTAACAAGAGGTTGATCGGCTGCTTCGTTTCATACCTTGCAAAATAAGTGACATCTATCTTCACGTTTTGAAATCAGGTTTTGTTTGGATGTGTGTCATAGTGTGGTTCGTAGTGTGTGTTGGTAGTTTATAAGTGAGCGTAAAAATGGGATGAGAAGTTCATCGTTACGAAGAATGTCGTAGTATGAGTGAAATAGGGTAGGTTTAAATACCATGCTGTCGTTTATTATAAAAGGCGCCAACATAACGGACAGCACTGGCCAATGAGCACCGCAATAGAGTTTTCACTGGCCAATCAGTTTCACAATTCGATTGACAGCCGACTTAAAGGTGGTATAATAGTTAGCTGAGTACGCGGGAACATATGAAAATGAAAAGCCTTGAAGAGTAGCGATCAATATGAGTTGGTCTCACTATCACGCAGGTTATTTGCATAAGTCACACAAAGATAGTATTACTATTAGTAGACGGAATATCATCGATTGCTCTCTGTCAACATTCGCCCGCCATATTTCAATTTAATTCAAAATATATTGTTTTTACGGGTCTAAATGTGAGCATTAATAATATGTTTACTATTATATATATATATATATATATATATACTATATAATATTACTAAACTAGTACCATGACAACAAAGCCAAACCTCTCTATAGTTACTAGGGTAATAATAACAATCGCAGAATCTAGATCTCATAACAGCAAAAAACTTCAGATTCTTTTAAGGGTGTTCTTGGAATATGACATCGCAGCATAAAGTTGTGGCCATTTTAACATTTTGGTTATTATATAAGAAAAACTAAATTACTTTCTATGCAACTTTACCAACTTTTACAATACACTGTCTTTAAAAAAATATTGAATTTAACCTCTACGATGCCATAAAAAAAGAATGCCTTGGAAACTTTTTAAATAATTGTAATAAACAAGTTTCTGCTAGCGGCTATGCCCGCGTGTAAATAGGTGTTTCTATACGATATTTAGGCACCCGTTTAATCCCCTTAGGGTGTAGATTTTGAAAAATTCTTTCTAATTCTTTGGAAGTAAACGCACGTGAAATACTTTATAATGCGCAGGCGTAAAATGTGCAGAGAAGTTAGTCAGAAATGATTCTTCGGAAGGGTGGATAAAGGAAATTTATAAACATTAAAATTTTATTTTTTTTAAATTGATATAAACCAATGCTTGACTGCGATCCCACCTGATGGTAAGCGGAGATGCAATCATTGATGGTCAGGCGCACTAGTTTATTAAGAGCCTATTCACTCTAGCCTTGAAGACACCTATATTATAGTTGGATGGAAAGACCGCAGCAGGCAGATTGTTCCAGTCCTTCGATGTACGCGGTATAAACGACGAAGCGAAACGCTTAGTCCGGACCGTTGAAGTTTCAACAACGTAAGGGTGGATACTCGCCGTTCGTCGGCTTGTCTGATGGTAGAAAGGAGATGGCGGAATCAAGTCATGCAGTTCCCGCGCACACTCTCCAAAATGTAACCTGTAAAATACCGATAGGCTGGCTACTCTGCGCCTGTGCTCGAGGCTTTGTAGATTGGACTTAACCAAATCTGGATCCCCAATTAGCCTCTTCGCACGCCTTTCCACTGAGTCCAAAGCTGCTAGATGGCATTTTGCAGCACCAGCCCATATGTGACTGCAGTACTCCACACACGATCGGACCTGTGCTTTGTATAACATTAGAAGCTGTCTCGGTGTGAAGTACCGTCGGACCTTTGCAAGAACGCCTAGTTTTCTAGCAGCTACCTTGGCTTTGGACTCAATGAACCGCCCGAAATTGAGATCTGAGGAAATTTCAACTCCTAAGAGTTGAAGGCGGTCGGTGCACTCCAGGGATACATTCTGAAAAACGGGAGCCAAGGTGAACGGGCTCCTCTTAGCGGTGAACAGACACGCTTGTGTTTTGGCGGCGTTGAATCTTACCAGATTGGTTTCGCCCCACTTGGAGACTGCCTGAAGTGAGACATTCGTACGCTCTACCATAGCCTCTCGTTCGGACCGAATTTGCTCCTTACTGGCCCGAAAACCTGGCAGGTACCTCTCTACAACTGTGCTATCGTCTGCATACCCATAGATACCGGGCATCAGCAGATCGTTAATATGCAGCAGGAAAAGAGTTGCAGAGAGAACTGACCCCTGAGGAACTCCGGCATTAGTCGTCATGGGCTCTGATGAGCATCCATCGACAACAACTCGGAGAGACCGTTCACTCAGAAAGTCTTTTACCCAGTTAATCAGGCCAGGGGAAATGCCGTACGCTGGAAGCTTACTCAAAAGGCTGGCGTGCCATACCCTGTCGAAGGCCTTCGAGACGTCCAAGGAGACAGCAATCGCTTCTCCATTCTTCTCGAGGGCCTCGCCCCACATGTGAGTGGTATACACTAGTAGGTCCCCAGTAGACCGATTTTGGCGAAACCCGTATTGTCGGTCACTGAGGAGATCGTTACCTTCCAGGTATGCCAGGAGGCGCGAGTTCAATACACGCTCCATAATCTTGCTGAGTATGGAGGTTATTGAAATCGGCCGATAGTTGGCAGGATCGGCACGACTGCCCTTTTTGGGCACGGGTTGCACGTTGGCAAGCTTCCAGGACTTGGGCACTATACCAGTCCTAAATGAGAGGCGATACAAGCGCGTCAATACAGGAGACAACTCGGGCGCACATGCCTTGAGAACTATTGCTGGTATACCATCTGGTCCACTAGCTTTATTCACGTCTAGACGACACAGTGCTCTCAAAACTTCTCTGTTCCTTATGCGAATATCGGGCATTGAGATGTTGCAGTGAGGTGGAGTTGGTGGAGTAGCACTGCTAGTGTCAAGACGAGAATTGTGGGCGCAGAGAGCTGCAAAGTGACCTGCTTTCTCTCTCGCTGTGTGAGCCAGTGTTCCATCAGGTTTAACCAGCGGGGGCAATGTGGGCCTACAAAAGTTCGTTTCGACCGATTTGGCAAGGGACCAGAATGCTCTGCTACCGGACGGCTGTGCAGAGAGCTTTGCGCCAATATGTGTAATGCGGTCGAACCGAGCCTTCTTCAGTGCCTTTTTTTTAATTAAATGGACTCCTTAAATAATCCAGCTATTTTGGTTTGTTGAAACAGAAATAATTGTATTTTAAATACAAAGCCGTTCCTTCGCGTACTCTTTGCCACGTGCTCGTGAAATTCTGGAATGAAGGGTTCATGTATGAGGCTGAAAGGTGATGTTTTTAGATATTAATTCACTTATGCCGCTATGCTGACATCATATTTGTTTTTAAGTTACTCTATTATTAATATTGATGTTTTGTGATTTGCTACGAGCGCGTAGCCACCGTAGCAATGCGCTACGCCGTAGCCGCTAGTAGTATTTATACTTTTTCAGTATTTCTTGTCGGAAGAACATAATTTACTATCTTTTGTCAGCTTCGTCTGTGTGTAAGTCTGCTTCTACATACAAACTTAGGGTCCCCGTTTTATCTCTCTAGAGGGTGGTTTTTTTAAAATGCTCTCTTAGTCCTCGCCTACATCATGAAAAGAAAACTTGTGCAAAATTTCACGCTCTTAGGCCCTGTAGCTTCAGTTGTCAGTCAGTAAGTTTCCTCTTATTTACATTAATGTTTTAATCAAAATAATGCCATCTGGCCATTATACTTTCTGTTCCTTGGCTCCAGAACACTCCCGAGCGTTTTAATAAATACTGATGGAGTAACTTAAGTTATGTTACTTATGATAAATTGATGTGCATGCAATATTTCATTAAATATTAAAAATTATACGATGTAAATGCTCTATTATAGCAACATGATATATTCGTACGGGAAAAAAATGAAAGTAGTGGTGATGACCATGAAAATGAGGAACGTGGAAACTGACATGGAATGCTGTTTTGCAGAGCAGCTAGCACCTATAGAGAGTAGATACATACCGTACAATATTTCCATCAAAAATAAGAATTAAGTGTGCGTCATGTTGTAAGAAAAAAAACCAGACCGAAATAAATGCCTAGGGTCGGGTCCCCACTTAGTCTTGACTTGTGTGAAGGTTTTAAGTGTCGTGGCTTATATAATTAATTGGTGGTGTTCACATATAGGACGAGACGATTAACTGTCGCCTACGATTTTTTTACGGTGAATACTACAGATTGTCATGACAGTGGGAACAGCTAGCACGACAGTTGTAAGACAATAAAACTTTGTCAAGACTAATCCGTGAATGTAAATTATGTGTCGTTGTTGCAACTATTTGGAAATCATCACAAAACTTCTCCCGCTCTGAATGGAGTGAGAGGAACTGATAATCGGACTTTTGCCATTTAAATCTCACACGTGTTCCTTTGAACGCTACGACGATTATATACCAAATTCGCAACTACAGTGACATAGGATTTATTTTCAACTAGCAAACCCGGCGAACTCCGTTTCGCCACCAGATGACTTAATTTTATGTAACATTTCGTTGGTGATTTAAAGAAGAAGAAACTTTTTTTTGCTATAAACCTCACGGAGCTTAAGACCTTTCCAACGAATGCAAAACCGTGGAAATCGGTTCGTGCGTTCTGAAGTTATAGCGTAAGGAAGGAAAACCTGACTTATTTTTATATAGTAGATAACCTGGCAATTTCGTAAAACAAATATTAAAATAGCGCCATCTAATAAATAATTCAAACTTTACCAAGCTAAACAAGCCTTTGCAAGAAAATTACCAACGTTTTCAGTCAATGAATCTTGCTGAAACCGTTGGTAATTTATCATTACGAAGGTAGATGGCTCTTTAAATTAACCTCCTGAGAACTTCTATGTTCCTGGTTGGTGGCATTTGAATTTGTGTTTTCTCGACGTCTTCATCCAACATTTTCTTCGAGTTTGGATGCTTGGTACTGGTGTAGCAGAATCTAATAAGAGGTTGATCAGCAGCGCGCGCAGTATGGCGAAGGTATGCTTCGTTGAGTTGCTTGCAATATAAGCGACATCTACCTTAACGTTTTGAAATCATGTTTTGTTTGGATGTGTATCATAGTCTAGTTCGTAGTGTGTGTCGGTGGCTTATAAGTGAGCGTGAAAAATGGAATGGGAACTCCATCGTTACGACTGACGTAGTAGTGTGAGTGAAATATGAATTTAGGGGTGAATTCCGTTATTGAGCTCTCGCCGATAATAAAAGGCGCCAACGTAGCGGACAGCATTGGCGAATGAGCATTGCTATCGGGATTTACTAGCCAATCAGTTTGACTCCTCAAGTGACAGCAAACTTAAAGGTGGTGTAATAGTTAGCTGAGTACCAGGGAACACATGAAAATGATAAGCCCTGAAGAGTAACGAGCAACATGAGTTGGTCTCACCAACACGCAGGTTATTTGCATAAGTCAGACAAAGATAGTATGACTGTAACAGACGGAACATCGTCGGTTTTTCTCTGTCAACATCCGCCCGCCATATTTCAATTTATTCTCTAAATATAATAAATCTGTAGAAGTTTTTATTTATACACTTATCAAGTTAAATGTACGTAGTCAATGTAGATAACTTTTACACATTAAAATTGTGTGTAACTTGATATATTACTAAGATTTTGTTTCATCGCAATCGGTTGACTATATCAAAAGATATACTACATTCATTGACTGTTAGGCGGTATGAAGTGCGCCGAGTCAGCTAGTTCATAATATTTTATTTTATAAAGACCTACATGATTAGTTATAAAATGGTTTTGAAACTGAATCAGTAACACAATAACAAAAACACACCTCGCTTTGACGAATAACAATTTGGCAATAATAACTATCAGAAAAGCTAAATTTTATATTAGCAAAAAAAAAACTTCATATAATTTTGTGGGTCTTTTTGAATATTTTATCAGTTTAACTAAATTACTTTATAAGAACCTTGCCAACTTTAACAATGCATACACTAAAACAATTATTGAATTTAAACTCAACGATGCGATATAAAATAGAATGCCTCTGAGACTTGATAAATATTAAGATAAAAAACAAGTTTCAGCTAGCGGCTATGCCCGTATTAAAGTCAGTTTTTCTATAAAAACTTTGGATGCCCGTTTCATCCCTTTGGGGTGTAAATTGTAGAAAATCCTTTCTTTTTCTTTACATATTCATCATTACAAGCAGTTTTTGAATTTGGGCTGGCCGTTAATGATTCAAGACAGCTTTATACATATATATATATACAAGCTGACCTGGCAAACGTTGTTTTGCTGTGTTTTTTTATTTTTAATCTAAAATTGAAAAAAAAAATTAGGGTTGGATTACCCTTAACATTTAGGGGGATAAAAAATAGATGTTGTCCGATTCTCAGACCTACCCAATATGCACACAAAATTTCATGAGAATCGGAAAAGCCGTTTCGGAGGAGTTTAACCACAAACAATGCGACACGAGAATTTTATATATTAAACCACAAACACCGCGACACGAGAATTTTATATATTAGATATAGATGCAGCCACAGACGCAGAAATTGAAGCTGAAGAGAAATAAACCCACGCGGAATGCTTTCGCTTTCACACTACCCGTGGCATAATTACTGATGTGTTTTGATTTGCTACGAACGCGTAGCCACCGTAGCAATTCGCTACGACGCAGCTGCTAGTAGTGTTAATACTTTTTCAATATTTCTTGTCGGAAAAATATAATTTTGACATTTAATTTTAATATTTATTAGTATATCATTTGGTTTTTTTTTATTTATGTATTATATTTTTAAGTATTATTATTTTTTAATTATTATTTGTTTTTTATATTTTTGCATTATTCTCTATGTTGTTGTACACTGATAGCCCGAAATCGTTTCCTTTCGTTCAGTCCATCCAAAGGTTGTCTGGTAGAAATTGCCCTGTGCAATAAGACCGCCTTTAGTACACTTATTTATATATATGTTTGTCCTGTTTTATGTTAAGGTGTGCAATAAAGTCATATAATAATAATAATAACAATTTAGTTGCTTTTGTCAGTAGCTTCGCTCGCGTGTAAGTGTGCTTCTCCATACAAACATTGGGTCCTTGTTTCATCCCTCTAGGGGGTGACTATTTAAAAATTCTTCTCTTTGTTCTCGCCTACGTCATGAAAGGAAATCTTGTACAAAACTTCACGCTCCTAGACCCTTTAGCTTCAGTTGTCAGTCAGTCAGTTGTGTCTTTTATATATTCATACAGATTTATAGCTGAAAAGGAAACTGATCAAACTGTTCAGTTTTAATTAAGTCAATGCCATCTGGACAGTATAGAGTCTGTTTCTTGGCTCCAGAGCACTCACGTACTTCTTCATAAATACTGATGGAATAAATTGAGTTATGTTACTTTTGATAAATTGATATGTATTAAATTTTTCATTACAACAGTGGGGTCAATCAAATAAAAGAAAATAACCATACTGGAAAATTTCATGTAAATGTTCTTTAATAGCGACATAACATATACTTATTTATTTATTTATTTATTTATTTATAATAAGCACACCAACAGCACAGTCACTTACAATTCAAATAAAACTTACATCTAAAATTGGCATATCAGTAACCATGCAAATAACAGGTATGCATGACATTGACAAAATTAATATAAGAGACAAACAGAACAAAAAAGTGTGTCCAAAATATCTAAATCCAGAACACTACAAAGACAAAACACACCGAAATAAAAAAAACATAACATTATTCATACTGCTTATAAAGGCAGCGTCTGTATGAAGCGACGTACGTAGATACGTACGGGAAGACAATGAAAGTAGCGGTGATGACCATGAAAATGAAGGACGTGCAAACTGACGTGGAAGACTGTTTTGTAGAGCAGCTAGCACCTATAGAGAGTAGATACATACTGTGCAATGTTTCCATCAAAAATAAGAATTATGTGTGCATCATGTTGAAAGAATAAAAAAACCAGAAAGAAATAATATATATGCTTAAGTTTTTACAGATGCATTTAGAGTAAAATTACTGTTTACTGCATTTGAAGGAGGAAATGGAGGCTTCCCACTGTCGAGTTTCTCTCCCTTCATTCAGAGTGAAAGAAGTTCTATAATGATTTTTCAAGAAGAAAAAAATGTGAAGGCAAATATTTTTTCTCTTGGGAAATCATTACAGAACTTATCCTGCTCTGAATGAAGTAAAAGGAATTGACTGTCGGACTTTTAATATTTAAATCCCACTCGTATTCCTTCGAAGGCCACGACGACTATTTACCAAATTCACAACTCCAATGTACACTCAATTCATTCGGCTCAGGTGAACTGCATCAGCACACCTGACATTAGAGCATTTATGATTTTCTTGCAGTGTGGGAGCGGCGCTAATTAACATCGAATCAAAGTAAACCAAGTAAAGTAGGTTTTTATCTACAACTGGTTTACTGAACACAAACTTCGCGTGGTGTTTTATAACTAGTCCGATATTTTGTTATTTTAATTTTTTTGTATAAATAATATATCAAAGATTTTTTATTGAACTTCAAAAATAATAACGACGTGCGTTTTTGGTACACGATAAGACTTATCAAGAAATTTCAGTAAAGCGAATTTACACAAACGAAGATATATTAGATTTTGAAATAGAGTATTAAACACAAAAATCTATGTCAGTTCTGCGGTATAAAAATCTATATGGATGACATGTCATTACACTAGATTGAACGAAACGCGTAAGCGCCATGAAATTCATGGCGTTTAAGACGTTTTGGTCGTGGAAAAATTATTCTCTATATATATAAGCTATCAAGCGTCGTAGGTATGTTTTAATAGTTTTGTTAGCACAGATAATGCCAATCTAACGCTTACGCTGCAGCTAACTTCTTTTTTTTACTTTTCATTTTTTTGACTAATAGATTCCAGGAACATAATGGTCTATCGCTAGAATATTAATCAATGGACTTACATAAATTGCAATAACCTGGCAATTTTGTGATAGCGCCATCTATTAAATACTTCATAGTTTAACGAGCTTGATAAGCATCAACTTGCTGAAGATAATGGTAATTTATCATTGTGAAGCTAGATGGCAATCCAAATCAACCTCCTGAGAACTTCTGTATTCCTGGTTAGTGGCAGTTGAATTTGTGTTTTCCCGACGTTTTCATCCAACATTTTCTTCGCGTTTGGGTGCTGAGTACAAGTGTAGCAGAATCTAACAAGAGGTTGATCGGCTGCTTCGTTTCATACCTTGCAAAATAAGTGATCTTCACTTTTTGAAATCAGGTTTTGTTTGGATGTGTGTCATAGTGTGGTTCGTAGTGTGTGTTGGTAGTTTATAAGTGAGCGTAAAAATGGGATGAGAAGTTCGTCGTTACGAAGAATGTCGTAGTATGAGTGAAATAGGGTAGGTTTAAATACCATGCTGTCGTTTTATTATAAAAGGCGCCAACATAACGGACAGCACTGGCCAATGAGCACCGCAATAGAGTTTTCACTGGCCAATCAGTTTCACAATTCGATTGACAGCCAACTTAAAGGTGGTATAATAGTTAGCTGAGTACGCGGAAACATATGAAAATGAAAAGCCTTGAAGAGTAGTGATCAATATGAGTTGGTCTCACTATCACGCAGGTTATTTACATAAGTCAGACAAAGATAGTATTACTGTAATAGACGGAATATCATCGATTGCTCTCTGTCAACATTCGCCCGCCATATTTCAATTTAATTCAAAATATATTGTTTTTACGGGTCTAAATGTGAGCATTAATAATATGTTTACTAATATATATATATATATATATATATATATATACTATATAATATTAATAAACTAGTACCATGACAACAAAGCCAAACCTCTCTATAGTTACTAGGGTAATAATAACAATCGCAGAATCTAGATCTCATAACAGCAAAAAACTTCAGATTCTTTTAAGGGTGTTCTTGGAATATGACATCGCAGCATAAAGTTGTGGCCATTTTAACATTTGGTTATTATATAAGAAAAACTAAATTACTTTCTATGCAACTTTACCAACTTTTACAATACACTGTCTTTAAAAAAATATTGAATTTAACCTCTACGATGCCATAAAAAAAGAATGCCTTGGAAACTTTTTAAATAATTGTAATAAACAAGTTTCTGCTAGCGGCTATGCCCGCGTGTAAATAGGTGTTTCTATACGATATTTAGGCACCCGTTTCATCCCCTTAGGGTGTAGATTTTGAAAAATTCTTTCTAATTCTTTGGAAGTAAACGCACGTGAAATACTTTATAATGCGCAGGCGTAAAATGTGCAGAGAAGTAAGTCAGAAATGATTCTTCGGAAGGGTGGATAAAGGAAATTTATAAACATTAAAATGGACTCCTTAAATAATCCAGCTATTTTGGTTTGTTGAAACAGAAATAATTGTATTTTAAATACAAAGCCGTTCCTTCGCGTACTCTTTGCCACGTGCTCGTGAAATTCTGGAATGAAGGGTTCATGTATGAGGCTGAAAGGTGATGTTTTTAGATATTAATTCACTTATGCCGCTATGCTGACATCATATTTGTTTTTAAGTTACTCTATTATTAATATTGATGTTTTGTGATTTGCTACGAGCGCGTAGCCACCGTAGCAATGCGCTACGCCGTAGCCGCTAGTAGTATTTATACTTTTTCAGTATTTCTTGTCGGAAGAACATAATTTACTATCTTTTGTCAGCTTCGTCTGTGTGTAAGTCTGCTTCTACATACAAACTTAGGGTCCCCGTTTTATCTCTCTAGAGGGTGATTTTTTTCGCCTACATCATGAAAAGAAAACTTGTGCAAAATTTCACGCTCTTAGGCCCTGTAGCTTCAGTTGTCAGTCAGTAAGTTTCCTCTTTTTTACATTAATGTTTTAATCAAAATAATGCCATCTGGCCATTATACTTTCTGTTCCTTGGCTCCAGAACACTCCCGAGCGTTTTAATAAATACTGATGGAGTAACTTAAGTTATGTTACTTATGATAAATTGATGTGCATGCAATATTTCATTAAATATTAAAAATTATACGATGTAAATGCTCTATTATAGCAACATGATATATTCGTACGGGAAAAAAATGAAAGTAGTGGTGATGACCATGAAAATGAGGAACGTGGAAACTGACATGGAATGCTGTTTTGCAGAGCAGCTAGCACCTATAGAGAGTAGATACATACCGTACAATATTTCCATCAAAAATAAGAATTAAGTGTGCGTCATGTTGTAAGAAAAAAAACCAGACCGAAATAAATGCCTAGGGTCGGGTCCCCACTTAGTCTTGACTTGTGTGAAGGTTTTAAGTGTCGTGGCTTATATAATTAATTGGTGGTGTTCACATATAGGACGAGACGATTAACTGTCGCCTACGATTTTTTTTACGGTGAATACTACAGATTGTCATGACAGTGGGAACAGCTAGCACGACAGTCGTAAAACGATAAAACTTTGTCAAGACTAATCCGTGAATGTTCCGTTGTTGCAACTATTTGGAAATCATCACAAAACTTCTCCCGCTCTGAATGGAGTGAGAGGAACTGATAATCGGACTTTTGCCATTTAAATCTCACACGTGTTCCTTTGAAGGCTACGACGATTATATACCAAATTCGCCACTACAGTGACATAGGATTTATTTTCAACTAGCAAACCCGGCGAACTCCGTTTCGCCACCAGATGACTTCATTTTATGTAACATTTCGTTTGGTGATTAAAAGAAGAAGAAACTTTTTTTAGCTATAAACCTCACGGAGCTTAAGACCTTTCCAACGAATGCAAAACCGTGGAAATCGGTTCGTGCGTTCTGAAGTTATAGCATCAGGAATGAAAACCTGATTTATTTTTATATAGTAGATAACCTGGCAATTTCGGAAAACAAATATTAAAATAGCGCCATCTAATAAATAATTCAAACTTTACCATGCTAGACAAGCCTTTGCAAGAAAATTACCAACGTTTTCAGTCAATGAATCTTGCTGAAACCGTTGGTAATTTATCATTGCGAAGGTAGATGGCTTTTCAAATTAACCTCCTGAGAACTTCTATATTCCTGGTTGGTGGCAGTCGAATTTGTGACGTTTCAAAACATTTTCTTCGAGTTTGGGTGCTTGGTACTAGTGTAGCAGTACCGCGAAGATCTGCCTCGTTGAGTTGCTTGCGATATAGGTGACATCTACCTTCACGTTTTGAAATCGTATTTTGTTTAGATGTGTATCATAGTCTAGTTCGTAGTGTGTGTCGGTGGCTTATAAGTGAGCGTGAAAAATGGGATGGGAACTCCATCGTTACGACTGACGTAGTAGTGTGAGTGAAATATGAATATAGGGGTAAGTTCCGTTATTGAGCTCTCGCCGATAATAAAAGGCGCCAACGTAGCGGACAGTATTGGCCAATGAGCACTGCTATCGAGATTTACTAGCCAATCAGTTTGACTCCTCAAGTGACAGCAAACTTAAAGGTGGTGTAATAGTTAGCTGAGTACCAGGGAACACATGAAAATGATAAGCCCTGAAGAGTAACGATGAATATGAGTTGATCTTACTAACACGCAGGTTATTTGCATAAGTCAGACAAAGATAGTATGACTGTAACAGAAGGAATATCGTCGACTTTTCTCTGTCAACATCCGCCCGCCATATTTCAATTTATTCTATAAATATAATAAATCTGTAGAAGTTTTTGTTTTTACACGCATCAAGTTAAATGTACGTAGTCAATGTAGATAACTTTTACACATTAAAATTGTGTGTAACTTGATATATTAAGATATTGTTTCATCGCAATCGGTTGAGTATATCAAAAGATATACTACATTCATTGACTGTTAGGCGGTATGAAGTGCGCCGAGTAAGCTAGTTCAAAATATTTTATTTTATAAAGACCTACATGATTAGTTATAAAATAGTTTTGAAACTGAATCAGTAACACAATAACAAAAACACACCTCGCTTTGACTAATAACAATTTGGCAATAATAACTATCAGAAAAGCTAAATTTTATATATAAGCAAAAACAAAAACTTCATATAATTTTGTGGGTCTTTTTGAATATTTTATCAGTTTAACTAAATTACTTTATAAGAACCTTGCCAACTTTAACAATGCATACACTAAAACAATTATTGAATTTAAACTCAACGATGCGATATAAAATGGAATGCCTCTGAGACTTGATAAATATTAAGATAAAAAACAAGTTTAAGCTAGCGGCTATGCCCGTATTAAAGTCAGTTTTTCTATAAAAACTTTGGATGCCCGTTTCATCCCTTTGGGGTGTAAATTGTAGAAAATCCTTTCTAATTCTTTACATATACATCATTACAAGCGCTTTTTGAATGTGGGCTGGCCGTTGATGAGTCAAGACAGCTTTATACATATATATATACACCACTAGTTTTAAATTAGTAAAATAAAATGGGGCTCTATCCGTAGTCGTTACTGGTCATATTTGTGTAGTCAAAAGTAAAAAAAAATGAAATACCTAAATTGTGGAATAAAATTTGTCATATTCATCATTACAAGCAGTTTTTGAATTTGGGCTGGCCGTTAATAATTCAAGACAGCTTTATACATTTATATATATACTAGCTGACCCGGCAAACGTTGTTTTGCTATGTTTTTTTTATTTTTAATCTAAAATTGAAAAAAAAAATTAGGGTTGGATTACCCTTAACATTTAGGGGGATAAAAAATAGATGTTGTCCGATTCTCAGACCTACCCAATATGCACACAAAATTTCATGAGAATCGGAAAAGCCGTTTCGGAGGAGTTTAACCACAAACAACGCGACACGAGAATTTTATATATTAAACCACAAACACCGCGACACGAGAATTTTATATATTAGATATAGATGCAGCCACAGACGCAGAAATTGAAGCTGAAGAGAAATAAACCCACGCGGAATGCTTTCGCTTTCACACTACCCGTGGCATAATTACTGATGTGTTTTGATTTGCTACGAGCGCGTAGCCACCGTAGCAATTCGCTACGACGCAGCTGCTAGTAGTGTTAATACTTTTTCAATATTTCGTGTCGGAAAAATATAATTTTGACATTTAATTTTAATATTTATTAGTATATCATTTGGTTTTTTTTTTATTTATGTATTATATTTTTATGTTTTATTATTTTTTAATTATTATTTGTTTTTTTATATTTTTGCATTATTCTCTATGTTGTTGTACACTGATAGCCCGAAATCGTTTCCTTTCGTTCAGTCCATCCAAAGGTTGTCTGGTAGAAATTGCCCTGTGCAATAAGACCGCCTTTAGTACACTTATTTATATATATGTTTGTCCTGTTTTATGTTAAGGTGTGCAATAAAGTCATATAATAATAATAATAACAATTTAGTTGCTTTTGTCGGTAGCTTCGCTCGCGTGTAAGTGTGCTTCTCCATACAAACATTGGGTCCTTGTTTCATCCCTCTAGGGGGTGACTATTTAAAAATTCTTCTCTTTTTCTCGCCTACGTCATGAAAGGAAATCTTGTACAAAACTTCACGCTCCTAGACCCTTTAGCTTCAGTTGTCAGTCAGTCAGTTGTGTCTTTTATATATTCATACAGATTTATAGCTGAAAAGGAAACTGATCAAACTGTTCAGTTTTAATTAAGTCAATGCCATCTGGACAGTATAGAGTCTGTTTCTTGGCTCCAGAGCACTCACGTACTTCTTCATAAATACTGATGGAATAAATTGAGTTATGTTACTTTTGATAAATTGATATGAATTCAATTTTTCATTACAACAGTGGGGTCAATTAAATAAAAGAAAATAACCATACTGGAAAATTTCATGTAAATGTTCTTTAATAGCGACATAACATATACGTACGGGAAGACAATGAAAGTAGCGGTGATGACCATGAAAATGAAGGACGTGCAAACTGACGTGGAAGACTGTTTTGTAGAGCAGCTAGCACCTATAGAGAGTAGATACATACTGTGCAATGTTTCCATCAAAAATAAGAATGATGTGTGCATCATGTTGTAAGAATAAAAAAACCAGAAAGAAATAATATATATGCTTAAGTTTTTACAGATGCATTTAGAGTAAAATTACTGTTTACTGCATCTGGAGGAGGAAATGGAGGCTTCCCACTGTCGAGTTTCTCTCCCTTCACTCAGAGTGAAAGAAGTTCTATAATGATTTTTCAAGAGGAAAAAAATGTGAAGGCAAATATTTTTTCTCTTGGGAAATCATTACAGAACTTATCCTGCTCTGAATGAAGTGAAAGGAATTGACTGTCGGACTTTAATATTTAAATCCCACTCGTATTCCTTCGAAGGCCACGACGACTATTTACCAAATTCACAACTGCAATGTACACTCACTTCATTCGGCTCAGGTGAACTGCATCAGCACACCTGACATTAGTGCATTTATGATTTTCTTGCAGTGTGGGAGCGGCGCTAATTAACATCGAATCAAAGTAAACCCAGACGTAACTAAAAATTCTGTAGAATTAAGTAAAATTAATGGTTGTCCAAGCGATTTAATAGCTTTAAATATCGTAACAATACAATAGAAAATTACATTATTTAAACGCCCCCCCATTTTACAAACATAGACTAATACATACAGATGTTCTCCCTTACGAAAACCAGTCGTAGGTTTTTATCTACAACTGGTTTACTGAACACAGACTTCGCGTGGTGTTTTATAACCAGTCCGATATTTTGTTATTTTAATTTTCTTGTATAAATAATATATCAAAGATTTTTTATTGAACTTCAAAAATAATAACGACGTGCGTTTTTGGTACACGATAAGACTTATCAAGAAATTTCAGTAAAGCGAATTTACACAAACGAAGATATATTAGATTTTGAAATAGAGTATTAAAGACAAAAATCTATGTCAGTTCTGCGGTATAAAAATCTATATGAATGACATGTCATTACACTAGATTGAACGAAACGCGTAAGCGCCATGAAATTCATGGCGTTTAAGACGTTTTGGTCGTGGAAAAATTATTCTCTATATATATAAGCTATCAAGCGTCGTAGGTATGTTTTAATAGTTTTGTTAGCACAGATAATGCCAATCTAACGCTTACGCTGCAGCTAACTTCTTTTTTTTACTTTTCATTTTTTTGACTAATAGATTCCAGGAACATAATGGTCTATCGCTAGAATATTAATCAATGGACTTACATAAATTGCAATAACCTGGCAATTTTGTGATAGCGCCATCTATTAAATACTTCATAGTTTAACGAGCTTGATAAGCATCAACTTGCTGAAGATAATGGTAATTTATCATTGTGAAGCTAGATGGCAATCCAAATCAACCTCCTGAGAACTTCTGTATTCCTGGTTAGTGGCAGTTGAATTTGTGTTTTCCCGACGTTTTCATCCAACATTTTCTTCGCGTTTGGGTGCTGAGTACTAGTGTAGTAGAATCTAACAAGAGGTTGATCGGCTGCTTCGTTTTCATACCTTGCAAAATAAGTGACATCTATCTTCACGTTTTGAAATCAGGTTTTGTTTGGATGTGTGTCATAGTTTGGTTCGTAGTGTGTGTTGGTAGTTTATAAGTGAGCGTAAAAATGGGATGAGAAGTTCGTCGTTACGAAGAATGTCGTAGTATGAGTGAAATAGGGTAGGTTTAAATACCATGCTGTCGTTTTATTATAAAAGGCGCCAACATAACGGACAGCACTGGCCAATGAGCACCGCAATAGAGTTTTCACTGGCCAATCAGTTTCACAATTCGATTGACAGCCGACTTAAAGGTGGTATAATAGTTAGCTGAGTACGCGGGAACATATGAAAATGAAAAGCCTTGAAGGGTAGCGATCAATAAGAGTTGGTCTCACTATCACGCAGGTTATTTGCATAAGTCAGACAAAGATAGTATTACTGTAATAGACGAAATATCATCGATTGCTCTCTGTCAACATTCGCCCAATTCAACATATTTCAATTTAATTCATGAGCATTAATAATATGTTTACTATTATATATATATATATACTATATAATATTACTAAACTAGTACCATGACAACAAAGCCAAACCTCTCTATAGTTACTAGAGTAATAATAACAATCGCAGAATCTAGATCTCATAACAGCAAAAAACTTCAGATTCTTTTAAGGGTGTTCTTGGAATATGACATCGCAGCATAAAGTTGTGGCCATTTTAACATTTTGGTTATTATATAAGTAAAACTAAATTACTTTATATGCAACTTTACCAATGTTTACAATGCACTCTCTTAAAAAAAATATTGAATTTAAACTTTACGATGCCATAAAAAGAAAATGCCTTGGAAACTTTTTAAATAATTATAATAAACAAGTTTCTGCTAGCAGATATAGGTGCATGGAAATAGGTTTTCCTATACGATATTTAGGCACCCGTTTCGGGATGAAACTCGTTAGGGTGTAAATTTTGAAAAATTCTTCCTAATTCTTTGGAAATAAACGCACGTGACATACTTCATAATGCGCAGGCGTAAAATGTGCAATGAAGTTAGTTAGAAATTATTCTACGGAAAAGTGGATTAAGGAAATTTATAAACATTAAAATGAACTCCTTAAATATTCCAGCTATTTTGGTTTGTTGAAACAGAAATAATTGTAAATACAAAGCCGTTCTTTGACGTACTCTCTGCCACGTGCTCGTGAAATTCTGGAATTAAGGGTTCATGTATGAGGCTGAAAGGCGATGTTTGTAGATATTAATTCACTTATGCCGCTATGCTGCAATCATATTTGTTTTAAAGTTACTCTATTATAATTATTGATGTTTTGTGTCGGTGGCTTATAAGTGAGGGTGAAAAATGGGATGGGAACTCCATCGTTACGACTGACGTAGTAGTGTGAGTGAAATATGAATTTAGGGGTGAATTCCGTTATTGAGCTCTCGCCGATAATAAATGGCGCCAACGTAGCGGACAGCATTGGCAAATGAGCATTGCTATTGGGATTTACTAGCCAATCAGTTTGACTCCTCAATTGACAGCAAACTTAAAGGTGGTGTAATAGTTAGCTGAGTACCAGGGAACACATGAAAATGATAAGCCCTGAAGATTAACGAGCAACATGAGTTGGTCTCACTAACACGCAGGTTATTTGCATAAGTCAGACAAAGATAGTATGACTGTAACAGACGGAACATCGTCGGTTTTTCTCTGTCAACATCCGCCCGCCATATTTCAATTTATTCTATAAATATAATAAATCTGTAGAAGTTTTTATTTATACACGAATCACGTAAAATGTACGTAGTCAATGTAGATAACTTTTACACATTAAAATTGTGTGTAACTTGATATATTACTAAGATTTTGTTTCATCGCAATCGGTTGACTATATCAAAAGATATACTACATTCATTGACTGTTAGGCGGTATGAAGTGCGCCGAGTCAGCTAGTTCATAATATTTTATTTTATAAAGACCTACATGATTAGTTATAAAATGGTTTTGAAACTGAATCAGTACCACAATAACAAAAACACACCTCGCTTTGAATAAAAACAATTTGGCAATAATAACTATCACAGAAGCTAAATTTTATAATAGCAAAAAAAAAACTTCATATTATTTTGTCGGTCTTTTTGAATATTTTATCAGTTAAACTAAATTACTTTATATGCACCTTGCCAATTTTAACAATGCATACACTTAAACAGTTATTGAATTTAAACTCAAAGATGCGATGAAAAATAGAATGCCTCTGAGGCTTAATAAATATTAAAATAAAAAATAAGTTTCTACTAGCGGCTATGCCCGCGTGTAGTAGATACAACGGCGTGAAGTGTGAAGTTAGTTAGAAATGATTCTAGGGAAAGGTGGATTCTTAAGTATGTTTATGACCATCGCCGTGGACTCCTTGCATAAATAATCAAGCTTTTTTTAGGAAGGACTACACACATAGGTGCAGGCGGACTGTTCCACGCGTGCCTCAAAGAGATGTCAGCAATCGTAGGGGCCCAGCAGGGTCGAAGCTTACTGGGGCCACGGGTGATGCGAAAGAGATCCCCTGGGCCCTGGAAATAAAATGCCATAGAAGGAACAGGAGTGGTCTTTGCCACATACTCGTGAAACTCTGGAATGAAGGGTTCATATACGAAGCTAGAAGGCGATGTTTGTAGATATTAATTGACTTATGCCTCTACGCTGATATTCTTTTTGTTTTAAAGTTACTCTATTATAATTACTGATGAGTTGTGATTTGCTACGAGCGCGTAGCCACCGTAGCAATGCGGTACGCCGTAGCCGCTAGTAGTGTTTATACTTTTTCATTATTTCTTGTCGGAAGAATATTATTTAGTAACTTTTGTCAGGCCTGGCGCACGCCTAGCTATAGATATTGAAATGTGCCTAAGCCCGTGGCCTTTCTTGCAAAGCTAAATTTGGTAGAGTGTCACACGCGTGTTCGATTTTCCGCTTGACCCGCGCTAACAAAAATTATTTTCGAATTTTTTATTTAATATTCTATCGAGTTTATATTTCAAGTATTTGCGACATTTTCCACGTAAACGAGTAAATGACCTTAAAGACCATTCAATATAAGTAGAGCTCCCAGTACTAGAGACTACCTTACTAATGCAAGGTCAACATACACTGGGATTATATCTTACAAAAAGTTAATTATTATGTATAATTACGTCTTAAACGACCTATCTTTTAAAAATTACATTTGAACGCAAAGCTAACGACATAAAAAACCAAAATTGTATAAATACCTAACTCAATGTAAACAGTATGTATATAAGTAAATAGGTGGAAATCAATTAGGTAATATCTACCATATAATTTTAGAAAATCTGATTATATTTTACGTAATAAAACATAAGTACCTATTTCACATTTTTCAAAAACAGACAAGTCCTAACGTTATAACAAGTTATAGGCCTGTTCAAAGGCGCATAACGGCCATAATAAAACAGTTTCTTGTTGCGCGGACTTACGGTGCATTTTGATTCGTTATGAGTGCCACTTGATCTGGTAAGCTAATAAAGTCAAGGTCATGTCCGTGCCGTGCAATGTATTATGAACATTAGGGTTGTCGTTAGTAGGTTTAAATTCACATGTTTGCTATCACGGAGTGCAATTTTTGTACTTGTACGAAGCTGCTGACAAAAGCACAGAATAAGAAATATCTTATTCTGTGCTTTTGTCAGCAGCTTCGCTCGCGTGTAAGTGTGCTTCTCCATACATACATTGGGTCCGCGTTTCATCCCTCTAGGTGGTGACTTTTTAAAAATCTGCTCTTTGTGCTCGCCTACGTCATGAAAGGAAAACAATGCAAAACTTCACGCTCCTAAACCCTGTAGCATTAGTTGTCAGTCAGTTAGTTGTGTCTTTTATATTTTAATATAGATTTATAGCTGAGAAGGAAACTGATCAAACTGTACAGTATTAATTAAATCAATGCCATCAGGACTGTATGTTTTTTTTTCCTTTTTTGAGAGCTCGCACGCGCATGATGGCGCCCACCGTGGAGCGCCTCCTGCGAAAGCCGAACTGGCCGTCCGCCAGATCCGGCCCCACCCGTGTTAGGTGCGCGACGAGGCGGTCTGCAATTACTTTTTCAAAGAGCTTGCCCACCTCGTCGAGCAGCACAATGGGCCGGTACGCGGACGGAGAGTCCGCAGGGCGCCCCGGCTTCGCAATAAGGACCAGTTTCCCCGTCTTCCAGCGAAGTGGGAACTGGCCCCTCTCCATGCATGCGCTGAAGAGCCCTCTTAGTCGAGGCCCGAGAGCCTCCATGGCCAGGACCCATGCCTTCCCAGGCAAGCCGTCGGGTCCTGGGGCGGTATTTTTGGCACTCAGCCTTCGTACCGCCACTCTCATCTCTACCTCGGTCACCTCTGGAGCGTTGTCGTCGTCGTCGCTGTCGTGGTCCGCGTCGGACACCGCTGGTGGCGGAGCCATGGGCGGGGGAGAGTGTTCCCCTCGCGTAGGGAACAGAGTGCTCACCACACCCTCTACGAGCTGGGGCCGGAGACTCTGCGTCAGCGGGGAAGCCCAGGGGCGGAGTTTGTCCCGCACCACCTTGTATGGGCGTCCCCATGGGTCACCATTCAGAGTACCCAGCCACACGTTGCGGGCCTCGAGTTTGGCCCGCCTTATCTCCGTTCGGAGGGTGCGCTTTGCCTCTCTGTATCCCTCGTACAGCTCCGCCTCTCTGGCCTCCGCATCCGGTGGACGGATGCGGCGCCTGCGGTGTCTGGCATACCGGCGTCGCGCGGCATTGCACGCGTTGCGCAGTGCCGCAATCTCCGGCGACCACCAGTGTACCTGGCGCCGAGCACGTCCTGGAGGGACTCGGGGCATTGCCGCGTCGCAGATTTGCGACATGGCCTCCCGGAACCACTCTGCCTCGACGTCTATGTCGACAGGCCTGTCCGGTGCTTGCACCCAGGCCTGTACCGTCGCGGCTTCCAGGAGGAGCTCCCGGTCCAACTGCCTCAGCGCCCACCGCGGACCACAAGGGCTCTGTCGGACCGGCGCAGTTGAGGTTTGGGCGGAGACGTCAAACCGGATGTACCGGTGGTCTGAGAACGTCTCCACCTCCTCAATAACGCGCCAGTCGACGACACGCGGCGACAGAGCGGGGCTGGCGAACGAGATGTCCACCACTGAGTCACCCCGCATCCGCACACACGTGGGGACAGAACCCCGGTTTAAGACGACCAGGCCTGTCTCCAGAGCCCAGTCCTCCACCATCCGACCCCGCTGGTTCGTGAACCGGGAACCCCAAGCTAAGTTCTTGGCATTGTAGTCCCCGCACACGACCACGGGGAGGGAACCAAACCCAGCGACGACGGCTTTCAGCTCCATTAGGGAGATGTGTAGATCGCCGAGAGATCTGTTCGGGGACAGGTAGACGCCCACCACTGCAATGTCCCCGAACCGTGCTGCCACGCAACCCCGTCCCCTCGTGACTGCCTCGAGGGTTGGGGTACCGGCGGCGGCCGACGAAATCAGAGTCACCGAGCCGTCCAGGTCCCGTACCCAGTCTCCCCTGGGCAGGACATAGTACGGCTCGGAGATCACGGCGATATTGATCGACCACTGCGCCATGCTCTGGAGCAACAGATCCTGAGCGGAGGCGCAGTGGTTGATGTTCGCCTGGAGGAGACGTAATGGGGTCGTTATTGACAGTCCATTACAGTCTCCTCCCGAGCCCCCTGTGAGGGACCTGCTGCGGTGGGTGTGGCGGCGACAGCAACGGCAGCCAAGGAGGCGGCTGTGGCGGTGAGGACATCAGCGGGTACGGGCCTCCTAGCCTTGCCCTTGGCCTTGACGGGGGGGTCGCAGGACCTGCTCCCAGCCCGGTGGTCGGCCGGCTTGCCTGCCGCCGCACATGCGTAGCAGTGCGGCGGTGCACGGCATTCGACGGCCTTATGACCGGCCTGACCGCACTGGTAGCAGCAGTCACTGCGGTCCACCTCTGCAGCGCAGTGGGCTCCCACATGGTGCCCCACGTGGCAGCGGTAGCACCGCAAAGGTCTGGGCTCAAGCATCTTCACCTGGGCGGAAACCCAACCCACCAAAAGCCTTCGGCCCTCGCCCGTGATGGCCTTGGCCGCCGACACGGGGCAGCTCACCGTAACGGCTCGCATGCCCGTGCTGTCAGCGCGTATGGTGCCCGCCCGTACTTGAGCGGAGGTACACTTTCCCGCACTGACGATGGCGGCCACCACCTCGTCCACCCTGACGGAGTCGTCCAGGCCCATGATGCGCATGTCTATGCACTTGGTGGGCCTGGACACTCGGACCTCCTCGACATTTAGGGACGCCCTGATCCTTTCAGCCAGGGCGTCCGCGGCAGAGACACTATTCGCACCAGGGACTTCCAGTATTCGGGCCCCGGTTGCGGTGCGCCTCATACGGAAGCCCCCAGATGCTCCGAGCTCGCCAAGGTGGGGCAACACCGCCTGCTTCGCCTTTGCCATGACGGCGTCATAAGTTACGCCCTTCTTTACCGCGTCTGGCTGTAGCGTGATGACTACAGCCTCGGAATTCGGGGCGCGAAGTCTGGCCGCCATGGCCCGCTGCTGCTACGCACGCTTTTTAGCCGCCCTAGCCGCCTTAACCGCACTTCTCTTGGCGCCAACGATCGTCCAGTCGGCGCCAGCCGAAGGTTCTACGGGCAGGGCAGGCGGCAGGCGCGGCCTTGTCGCCGCCGCGGCAGGAAGTCCCGTTGGTTTAGCGGCAGACGCCGCCCTACCTTTTGGGGGAGGAGCAGGCTTCCCCTGCTGCTGCTGCTGCTGCTTGGCCGCCGGGGCCGGCCTCGCAGGCTCCGACGCCATGTCACCGCGGCCAGCTTGCCCCGACGGGCCCACCTTGGATGCAGCAACCGTGGCTGTGGCGGCGGTGGCATACGACGCCGCCCTCTTCTGGCCGGAAGCCGCGAGCGGGGGGCGCAGGACGATGCCCTCCAGGACAGAGAACTGACGCTGGACCCGCTCCTGGAACTGCTGCTGCTGCTCCTGCTGCTGCTGCCGGAAGGCAGCCAGCTCTTGCCGCAACAGGGCCAGAACCTCGCTCTCTGGCCCTGCTTGCGCACCCCTTTTGGCGCCACCTAGGGGCCAGTGCCTCGGAGACCGGCCAAGTCCGCCTCGAGTCGCCCAATCCTCTTGGAAAGGGATCGCCTTAGAGGCTCTAAGACGATCCCCAGTGCCTCTATAATTGAGGTCGTGGCCTGGGGGATCGACCTCCTCTTGGAGGCCCCCGTCCTCTTTATGGCGACTCCATCTATGGCGGCTGTGACAATCCCCTTGAATTTTGCCAGCGCCTCCTCCATGCCTTCTGGCTCGCTGCCAGAAGGCTCCGGCTCCGCAGGACTGGCCTGGGCACTGCTTGCCCCGGGGTGCCGACCCTCCCTGGCAATCATCGAGGACGGCTGGGTCGCCTTCTCAGCGATGGGCCTTCTCCCCTTTGTTATCTTTCGGCCCGCACCCCGCACAGCGGTGGAGATTTTGCGGGCCGATGCACCCAGTTCGTCGTCGGAGGATGTCCTCCGGCCATCCCCTAACATGGGGCGTTTGAGGAACTGGGTCGTCCTCCTGGAGGTGGACTCTTCCACCACTATTCTCTCCGAGTTCAGCGAAGACGCGGCATCGGAGTCCGACGCCGTGTCTCCGCTCAACTCCCTGAGGCCGAAGCTCCTGCCGGCCTCTGCAGGACCCACCGGCACAGCGGACGTGTTGGGAACAGATCCCAGGGACTCCATGCTACCAGTGGGTGAGCCACCCTGGCTCCTTGCGTCCACGAAGGACGGTAACAGGTCCTTATGGGACCTGACGCGCTCTTTGCCCCCCCCAGAATACGAGGGGCAGCCCGAGCTCTGCTCGGGGAGGGATTCTCCTCCTGCGGTGCAGGCGGTACCCTCCTGGGGTAATAAGTCTTTTAGAGTCGCGTCCATGGTGTGGTGCTGAACACAGCTTTGCCTTTTTTTTTACATTGGGGTGGGGTCCCCAATAACACGTTCGCCATCGTGGTCACGTCTGATAAGCAGACGCGTACCCGAGGCGAACCCACTCTCTCAAAACCACCGTCCAAAAACACCAACAGCTGTTGGTGCCGATGCTTCTGGACAGTGCACCCTCCTTGGCGGTCCGTCTGGACTCCGCCTGTGTGTTCCTCTTGGTCTGGTCTCTCACTTGAGGCCTTCCGGCATGAGTAGCTCTACCGGCATAGCCCTCAAGATCACAGAGACACGCAAGCCCCACCACGACGACAACGTGGGAACACGGTCGGTGGGGATTCTATTATAGTTACTGATGGCTGGTGATTTGCTACGAGCGCGTAGCCACCGTAGCAATGCGCTACGCCGTAGCCGCTAGTAGTGTTTATACTGTTTTGGTATTTCTTGTCGGAAGAATATAATTTACTAGCTTTTGTCAGCGGCTTAGCTTGCGTGTAAGTGTGCTTCTCCATACAAACTTTGGGTCCCCGTTTTATCCCGTTACGGGGTGATTTTAATTTAGATTCCACTCTTAGTGCTCGCTTACGTCATGAAAGGAAACCTTGTGCAAAATTTCACGCTTCTAGGCCCTGTAGTTTCAGCTGTCAGTCAGTTTGTCTTTTTTGACATACGGAATATCTGGAGAGAGTATGTTTTGTGTTCAAACTTTTTAGTCTTAATTAAATCAATGCCATCTAACTAGTATAGTTTTTGTTCCTTGGCTCCAGAGCACTCACCAGCGTTTTCATAAATACTAATGGAATAAATTAAGTATGTTAATTTTGATAAATTGATATTTATTCAATATTTCAACATATAAAAAAAATATAATAGAAAAATTCGATGTGAACGCTCTTGACAGCGACATGACATATAGGTAGTAACCGTGAAAATGAATTGTAGTGAACTTGCAAACTGACATGGAAGATTTTTTTGTAGAGCAGCTAGCACCTAAAAAAAATCCATTCTATACAATGTTTCCATCAAAAATAAGAAATAGGTTTGTGTCATGCTGTAAGAAAAGAAATCCATATAGAAATATATTCTTAAGGCCGCGTTCTCACTTTGTCGTGACGAAAGAAAATCATGTAGTTTTATTTACTATTTAAATCCCACCCGTGTACTTTCGATAACCACGACGAATATTTAACAAATTCGCAACCACATTGAAATAAGACTTATTTAACTTGCAATAACCTGGCAATTTCGTAAAAAATATTAAAATAGCGCCATCTATTAAATAATTCAAACTTTAACAAAATAGATAAGCATTTTTAAGAAAATTACCAACGTTTTCAGCGAGTAAAACTTGCTGAAAACGTTGGTAATTTAACATTGAGAAGCTAGATGGCTCTTTAAAACAATTTCATTTTCGAGAAAACACAAATTCAACTGCCACCAACCAGGAATATAGAAGTTCTCAGGAGGTTAATTTAAAGAGCCATCTAGCTTCGCAATGTTAAATTACCAACGTTTTCAGCAAGTTGATGCTTGTCAAGCTCGTTAAACTTTGAAGTATTTAATAGATGGCGCTATTACAAAATTGCCAGGTTATTGCAATTTAAGTAAGTCCATTTACTAATATTCTAGCGATAGATAAGTATGTTCATGGAATCTATTAGTCAAAATAATGAAAAGTAAAAAAAAGAAGTTAGCTGCAGCGTAAGCGTTAGATTGGCATTATCTGTGCTAACAAAACTTCATACCTACGGCGCTTGATAGCTTATAGAGAATAATTTTTCACTGAAAACGTTGGTAATTTTCTTAAAAATGCTTATCTAGCTTGTTAAAGTTTGAATTATTTAATAGATGGCGCTATTTTAATATTTTTTACGAAATTGCCAGGTTATTGCAAGTTAAATAAGTCTTATTTCAATGTGGTTGCAAATTTGGTAAATATTCGTCGTGGTTATCGAAAGAACACGGGTGGGATTTAAATAGTAAATAAAACTACATGATTTTCTTTCGTCACGACAAAGTGGTATACGAACTTTGAACGTCCGTTTCATAAATTTTGAGTGTAAATTTTAGAAAATCATTTATTATTCTTTACGTATACATCACTACAAGCACTTTTTGAATTTGGGCTGGCCGTTGATGAGTCAAGACAACTTTATATATATATATAGATGCAGACAACAGACGCAGAAATTGGAGCTGAAAAAAAATAAAACTACGCGGATTGCTTTACAATACAACGGCGTGAACTGTGGAGTAAGTCAGAAATAATTTAACGGAAGGATGGACTGTTAAGTATGTTTATGACCATAGCCGTGGACTCCTTGCATAAATAATCAAGCTTTTTTTAGGAAGGACTACACACATAGGTGCAAGAAATTATTGAAAAAAAAATTGTATTTTTAAATACAAAGCCGTTCATTCGCGTTCCCTTTGCCACATGCTCGTGAAACTCTGGAATGAAGGGTTCATATACGAAGCTAGAAGGCGATGTTTGTAAATATTAATTCTTTTATGCCACGACGCTGATATTCGTTTTGTTTTAAAGTTAATCTATTATAATTACTAATGGGTTGTGATTTGCTACGAGCGCGTAGCCACCGTAGCAATGCACTACACCGTAGCTGCTAGTAGTGTATATACTTTTTTATTATTTCTTGTCGGAAAATATAATTTAGTAGATTTGTCATCAGCTTCGCTCGCATGTAAGAGTGCTTGTCCATACAAACATTGGGTTCCGTTTCATCCCTCAAGGGGGTGACTTTTTAAAAATCTTCCCTTTGTGCTCGCTTACGTCATGAAATTAAATCTTGTGCAAAACTTCACGCTCCTAAACCACCCTGGAGCTTCAGTAATCAGTCAGTCAGTTGTGTCTTTTATATATTTATATAGATTTATAGCTGAGAAGGAAACTGATCAAACTGTTCAGTTTTAATTAAATCAATGCCATCTGGACAGTATAGAGTCTGTTTCTTGGCTCCAGAGCACTCACGTACTTCTTCATAAATACTGATGGAATAAATTATGTTACTTTTGATAAATTGATATGTATTCAATTTTTCATTACAACAGTGGAGTCCATTAAATAAAAAAAATAACCATTCTAGAAAATTTTATGTAAATGCTCTTTAATAGCGACATGACATATACGTACGGGAAGACAATGAAAGTAGCGGTGATCACCATGAACATGAAGGACGTGCAAACTGACGTGGAAGAATGTATTGTTGAGCAGCTAGCACCTATAGAGAGTAGATACATACTGTGCAATGTTTCCACCAACAATAAGAATTATGTGTGCATCATGTTGTAAGAATAAAAAACCAGAAACAAATAATATATATGCCTAAGCTTTTACAGATGCATTTAGAGTAAAATTACTGTTTACTGCATCTGGAGGAGGGAAGCTTCCCACTCTCGAGTTTCTCTCACTTCACTCAGAGTGAAAGAAGTTCCATAATGATTTCTCAAGAGAAAAAAATGTAAAGGCAAATATTTTTCTCTTGGGAAATCATTACAGAACTTATCCCGCTCTGAATGGAATGAGATGAACTGACTGTCGGACTTTTACTATTGAAATCCCACCTGTGTTCCTTCAAAGGTTACGACGACTTTTTACCAAATCCACAACTGCAATGTTCACTCACTTCATTCGACTCAGGTGAACTGAATCAGCACACCTGACATTAGTGCATTTACGATGTTCTTGCAGTGAGGGAGCGGCGCTAATTAACTTCGAATCAAAGTAAACCACGAAACGTCTTGGTAACACATTCATTGTGCGTACAGCTAAGGAGTGGAATTCCTTCCCGAAATCTGTGTTCCCTGATAGCTACAACCCGGGAATCTTTAAGTCAAGAGTAACTAAGTTACTTCTAGGTAAGCGCGTTCCATCGTCGACCGCATCGTCGCTTTCCATCAGGTGAGATAGCATCAAGCGCGAACCTATCAAGAATAAAAGAAAAAACCTGGACGTAAATAATAATTCTGTAGAACTAAGTAAAATTAATGGTTTTCCAAGCGATTTTATAACTTCAAATATCGTAACAATACAATAGAAAACTATATTATTTAAACGCCCCCCCATTTTACAATCATAGACTAATACATACAGATGTTCCCCCTTACGAAAACCAGTCGTAGGTTTTTATCTACAACTGGTTTACTGAATACAAACTTCGCGTGGTGTTTTATAACTAGTCCGATATTTTTTGATGTTTTATTAACCGACTTCTAAAAAATGAGGAGGTTCTCAATTCGGATGTTTGTATTTTTTTTTTATGTTTGTTCGCGCATAACTTCGTCGCTTGCCAACCGATTTGAAAAAATATTTTTTTGTTAGAAAGGTTATACTTTCCAAATGGTCCCATAGTCACCAAGTCAGGATCTGATGATGGAATCTTGGCGAAATCGAGGGAACTCCTCAAATATTATAGGCAACTGCATAGTGATTTTAGTATTTTCATCGAGAACTTAAGCATTTACAGTCAAAAAGAAACATTTGATGAAGTGGAACTGAAGAAGAAGATCAGAAATGGTCAACGGAACTTCATATTCACATAGATATCACAATGAAGATAGTTAAGCGACTATGATAATACAATAAATTAATGGCTCTGAATAGTTCCGTTGAAAATGGTATCATCAAATTGATCTGATGATAATGATGGAGCCAGAAGGTAGGCACTGGAACTCCGTAATTAATCAATGTAACCTAGCCGTGTTTGGGCTTATTAGAATTGTCATGAAATGCACTTTGGCTATAAGGTACTATCAAACTGATCTGATGATGAAGCCGGAAGGTGGAAGGTAGACACAGGAACTCCATAATAAAACAATGTAACCTAGTAGTGTTTGGATTAATTGGAATTGTCATGAGAAATAGGCACTCTGTTTATAAGTGTATCCCAACTTTGGAGATAGGCAGAAAAGAGCGTAAAGTCCCGCAAACCTCCGTTGAAAAGGGAGGATCCTACGACCAGACGGGTGTTATGTCTGGTGGGCAGCTGCCCGATTGATGATTTCGGGCTGTTCTATGTGTTCTAATCGCGCGGAAAACTTTGATTGCGCGATGCAGGATTAGTTCTTATGTGACGCCATAGATGTCGCTACATCACTCCCCTCCGGAGATCGGAGATCGATGGTTCTTGATGCTTCTTGAGGCGTGCCAGGCCAGTGGTACGTTGGTTCCAGTGTGTCGGAACCGAATGCTGCATAGTTCTCAGTGAGTCGGAACTGTCTGCGGTGATGCCCCAGTGAGTCGGGGTGGTGCTATCCCAGTGAGTCGGTATGGTGCCCCAGTGAGTCGGGATTGGGAATTGTCATGAGAAATAGGCACTCTGTTTATATGTGTATCCCAACTTTGGAGGTAGGCGGAACAGAGCGTAAAGTCCTGCAAACCTCCGCTGAAAAGGGAGGATCCTCCGACTAGACGGATGTTATGTCTGGTGGGCAGCTGCCCGATTGATGATTTCGGGCTGTTCTATATGTTCTAATCGCGCGGAAAACTTTGATTGCGCGATGCAGGATTAGTTCTTATGTGACGCCATAGATGGTGCTACATCACTCTCCTCCGGATATCAGAGATCGATGGTTCTTGATGCTTCTTGAGGCGTGCCAGGCCAGTGGTAGGTTGGTTCCAGTGTGTCGGAACCGAATGCTGCATAGTCCTCAGTGAGTCGGAACTATCTGCGGTGATGCCCCAGTGAGTCGGGGTAGAGCTATCCCAGTGAGTCGGGATGATGCCCCAGTGAGTCGGGATGATGCTGCAGGCTCCAGTGAATCGGAGTAGTGCTGCTGGCTCCAGTGAGTCGGAGCGGTGCTGTGCGAAGTAGCGGCTTGACAGCATCCGTCGACCAGGAGAGGTTCTTCGTTGCTCTTCATGTGACTGGCCGAAGGTGCAGTGTGCTTCACCAAAGTCGCTGATGAGTCTGAGGGTGATGACCAGGTATGACCAGGTAGGCATGCTGGTGGTCAGGATACCCTTTATAGTCGTGGTTGCTGGCTGTATGGCTCGTTGCTCGTAAGCTTGAGGAAGTGATGATGACGTCACGAAGTAGTAGCTGCACGAAGGCTACGCTGACGTTCTTTGTCGAGGGTCACCAGTTTGGAGGTATGCGGAACAGAGAGTAAAGTCCCGCAAACCTCCGTTGAAAAGGGAGGATCCTCCGGCCAGACGGGTGTTATGTCTGGTGGGCAGCTGCCCGATTGATTATTTCGGGCTGTTCTATATGTTCTAATCGCGCGGAGAACTTTGATTGTACAATGCAGAATTAGTTCTTATGTGACGCCATAGATGTCGCTACACAACTAAAAAGTGTGAAATAAAAAACTTTTTACAAAAAAAAGATAACCGACTTCACTAAAAAAAACACTAAAACGATCAAAATAACTTTAATTTCGGAAGTCGGTGTTAAATAAGATACAAATAATACCGAGAGACACCGACTTCCGAAATTAAAGTTATTTTGATCGTTTTAGTGTTTTTTTTAGTGAAGTCGGTTATCTTTTTTTTGTAAAAAGTTTTTTATTATTTTCTCTTTTCTTGTATAAATAATATATCAAAGATTTTTTATTGAAGTTCAGAAATAATGACGACGTGCGTTTTTGGTACATGATAAGACTAAACAAGAAATTTCAGTAAAGCGAATTTACACAAACGAAGATTTATTAGATTTTGAAATAGAGTATTATTGTAATGAAGTATTGTGGACAAAAATCTATGTTAGTTCTGCGGTAGAAAAATCTATATGGATGTCATGTCATTACACTAGATTGAACGAAACGCGTAAGTGCCATGAAATTCATGGCGCTAAAGACGTTTTGGTCGTGGAAAAGTTATTCTCTATAAGCTATCAAGCGCCGTAGATATGTTTTAATAGTTTTGGTAGCACAGATAATGCCAACCTGACGCTTACGCTGCAGCGAACTTCTTTTTTTTACTTTTCACTATTTTGACTAATAGTCTCCATGAACATACTTGTCTATCGCTAAAATATTAGTAAATGGACTTACTAAAATTGCAATAACCTGGCAATCTTGTAATAGCGCCATCTATTAAATACTTCAAAGTTTAACGAGCTTGACAAGCATCAACTTGCTGAAAATAATGGTAATTTATCATTGCGAAGCTAGATGGCTTTTCAAATTAACCTCCTGAGAACTTCTTTATTCCTGGTTGGTGACAGTTGAATTTGTGTTTTCTCGACGTTTTCATCTAACATTTTCTTCGAGTTTGGATGCTTGGTACTGGTGTAGCATAATCTAATAAGAGGTTGATCAGCGGCGCGCGCAGTACGGCGAAGGTCTGCCTCGTTGTGTTGCTTGCGATATAGGGGACATCTACCTTAACGTTTTGAAATCGTATTTTGTTTGGATGTGTATCATAGACTAGTTCGTAGTGTGTGTTGATGGCTTATAAGTGAGCGTGAAAAATGGGATGGGAACTCCATCGTTACGAGTGACGTAGTAGTGTGAGTGAAATATGAATATAGGGGTAAGTTCCATTATTGAGCTCTCGCCGATAATAAAAGGCGCCAACGTAGAGGACAGCATTGGCCAATGAGCATTGCTATCGGGTTTTTACTAGCCTATCAGTTTGACTCCTCAATTGACAACCAACTTAAAGGAGGTGTAATAGTTAGCGGAGTACCAGGAAACACATGAAAATAAAAAGCCTTGAAGAGTAACAAATAATATGTGTTGGGCTCACTATCACGCAGGTTATTTACATAAGTCAGACAAAGATAGCATGTATGTAACAGACGGAATATCGTCGATTTTTCTCGGTGAACATCCGTCCGCTATATTTCAATTTATTCTATACATATAATAAATCTGTAAAACTTAATAAACTAGTGCACCTCACCATCAATGATTGCATCACTGCTTACCATCAGGTGGGATCACAGTGAAGAACTGGTTTAATAAAAAATATTTGTACGCGCATCACGTTAAATGTACGAAATCGATGTAGATAACTTTTATATATTACAATTGTGTGTAACTTGATATGTTACTTAGGTTTTGTCTCATTACAATTGGTTGAATATATACATTCATTGACTGTTAGGCGGTATGAAGTTCGCCGGGTTAGCTAGTTCATAATATTTTATTTTATGAAAACCTCCACAATTACTTATAAAATAGTTTTGAAACTGAAACAGTATCACAATAACAAAATCACACCTTGCTTTGGCTACTAAGGCAATAATAACATTCACAGAAGCTAAATTTTATAATAGCAAAAACAAACTTCATATTATTTTAAAACATGACTAGGTAGCATAAAGTTGTGGTTATTTTACCATTTTGATTATTTTATCAGTTAAACTACATTACTTTATATGCACCTTGCCAACTTTTACAACGCATACACTTAAACAATTATTGAATTTAAACTTAACGATGCTATAAAAAATAGAAGTAAAACTTAATAAATATTAAAATAATAAACAAGCTACTGCTCGTGGCTATGCCCGCGTGATAGTCGGTTTTTCTATACAAACAATGAACGCCCGTTTTATCCCTTTAGGGTGTAAATTTTAGAAAATGATTTCTTATTCTTTACATATAGTACATCATTACAAGCGCTTTTTGAATGTGGGCTGGCCGTTGAGCAGTGGTGGCCGAGTGGTAACGGCCTCGACTTACGATTTGTAGGTTGCGGGTTCAAACCCAACCAGGGGTATTACTTTGTGTAATTTATTTCATCACCACTGCTCTCAAAACGGTGAAGGAAAACATCGTGAGGAAACCGGCATGTCTTAGAACCAAAAATTCGAAGACATGTGACATCCACCAACCCGCACTGGGCCCGCGTGGTGGATTACGGCCCATTCCCTCTCCTCGAGAGGAGGTCTGAGTCCCAGCAGTGGGAACATTATAAGGCCGACTATGCTATGCTATGCTGGCCGTTGATGAGTCAAGACAGCTTAATACATATATATATACACCACTAGTTTTAAATTAGTACAATAAAATGGGGCTCTATCCGTAGTCGTTACTGGTCATATTTGTGTAGTCAAAAGTAAAAAAAAAATGAAATACCTAAATTGTGGAATAAAATTTGCCATATTGGTAAATGCATAATTTGAATCAATCATTCATAACAATACTACTATAAAAAACTACGCGCAGTGCTCTGTTTTTTCATTTTGGTCACCATTCATAAATCGAATCGAAGAAATTAAGCGGCGAATGTACATAAGTGAGCCAATAAGTGTCGAACAATTAAAATAGCGCATATTGGATGCATTTAGCGAAGTAATAAACAATTTGTTTAAGCGTACTGTTAGGATGGCGATCCGTGGGTCCTTTTTAAAAAAAACACTTGTTACTGCTAAAAGAATATTTAATGAACAGAGGTTACACTAAGACACACTGGTTACACAACAACTGAACTCTCGACACGGAATGTACAATATGTACTGCGAAATGGCTATGACTGTCTGTCTGAGCACATGGAAATGCCCTTTTATAATATTGGTAACAATATGGAAGCGGCGGGGTTTATATCATAGTCAGCATTTGATGCGTTACAAAGTCCGTTTATAACATCTCCCCCCTTTAGACTGAGCTTTATTTAATTTATTTTAATTAAAAAATAAGCGAAGGAATATTAAAATGAATATTAAATTAGTAAATAAAACTCAGTTACGTTACAGAGTGTGTCTTAACTAATTACAAAGTATGCTTAAATTTTAAAACTTATTTAAGATACTATAATTATTTATTAATTATTGAATCCAAAAATAGAAATTGAAACTAATATTAAAAATGAAAATAATATTAAAAGTTACTGATATTTCTATTGGTTTTCTTTAAACCAAACAAGGCTTGATTTTTACCAATTTCTATATTTGGAAGACTTTTTACAGATTTGTTATCATTTTCTAAATCATCAGAAATTTCAGTAAGTTCTATGGACGAGTGAACATTATTGTTTTTCCTCGTTTTCTTAGTATTATAGCATTGGTTATAAATCTGAATACAACAAGAGGAATTTCTAAAACTAAAACATTTGTTATACAGTTTATAAATAATAAAAAGAATGATTGCTGATATTATAACATAAGTCAGCCCAGAATAATAATTACCGTATTTAACAATATGGGACTGATTTTCACTATTGTGAATTTCGGTTTCTAAATTTTCCAATTTGTGTGAAGCCAATTTCAATGACTCTAAATCAATATTTGATAAGCTAATTGGATTGATAGAATGAGTACTTTCATTCAGAATATTATACTTGCAACAATCATCCAAGGTCAAATCAAAATTCAGAATTATCTGACTCGGTACAATAGATTTATACACATTTGAGGGATGAAATTGCAATGTTTGGAAGTATGCTACACAATTATTTTCTAAAGATAAAATTCCTGTTCCATGTAAAATATAATCAGTAATGTTATTGTTACATTTCACAGTTAATTTATTAGGTTTAGATTGTACATAAATATATCTATTGTTATTTAACTTTTGCCAAACATTTATATCACCATAAATAACCTTGGAGTCACAAATTTCAGGAAGTGATAAGGTGACTTCGGTTAATAACTTAGACTCACATGAGGGATTGTTAATCGTTGACAATATTGATGGTGAAGGACATAAAATATAATCACTATTGACATGCTTACATTCACTTATGCTATCTAATAAGACGTAAGATAATCTGTCATCCGTTACTGCTACATATAACTTTGAAGGACGAATTAAAACATAAGTTAAATATTGATTTGTATCGCGTGGAGTAGGTAGCGGTAAATTCTTGTAAAGGTTGAACTTAATAGGATATATTAATGGTACTTGTATGATAAACATTAGTTTGTTATTATAATAATATACAGTTAGTTTGGATAAGTCGATTATAGTGTGAATGTTTTGCAATGTTAGCGAAACCGGGAACTCGGTGGTTCTCTTTAGTTGACTGTTATTCGATAACTCGTTGTATAATTTCTTGGGAGTTATTACGTATGGGTGCAAAATATTAGCTTTAGCGAATAAAATTGAGTTAAGTATTGTGTCTAAAATATTGGAAATTGACAGTAATGACCCTTCAATAATATTAAACATAGAATTGATTTTTTCTAAATTCAATATGTTGTTATTTATCTTAGAACTACTTGCAAATATATAATTAAGTTTTTCAATCTGCCTATTGAGTAAAATTTCATTATTATTTAATTTTTGAATAGAAACATTAAAACTATTTATCGTAGAGCGTACAACATGTATGTTATCTTTCATTAAAGAATAAATATGATGCTCATTTTGTTGACAAGTGCTAACGGCTTCGTCGTATTTTCTAGCGTCGTCAGCATCTAATGTACCAAAAAAGAATTTTAAAATTTCGCCTCCAAATTCAAGAGCGCGTTTTTGACGATTATCGGAAATAAGATGCGACAAAGATTCCAACTTAAGATTATTAGAATTAATAAGTATTTCTAAGGGGTTAATAGTATCCTTACACTCTAAATTAATGTTAGGTAAATTACGAGTTTTTTCGCAAAAATTTGATATATTTTCAATAGACTTTTCTATATTTTCCATATAAGGTCTAATAGGAATCATGTCTACATATGTGATAACATTCCAGTTATCGTTTTGGAAATAGACTATTGATGTTGGATCAAAATAGATTCCTGCACTATGTTCTATTATTTCAATTGGCTCGGACAAACTTGAACACACGAAACATCTGAAACAAATATTCACGCTGGTTTAATTTCGTTAACATGATATTTTACATGTTTTCTATTGACGCATAGAGTGACATTATTTTTACCATGTGTTTTTAAAATCTTAAATGGTCCCTTCCACACAGGGGACAGAGCCTTACGGAGCCTGTGATGGTGTTTTAAATAAACTAAATCACCGGTTTTATATGTTTTTTCTCGGGCTGTCGAATCATAATATGTTTTTGAGGATTCTTTGCTTTTATTCATATTTTCAATAGCTTTTTCGCGGGAGTATCTCATCCTATATTGTAAAGCACGAATGTATTCCTGATAGGTAACGTTATTATTCGACTCGTAAACACTACTGGGAATTGATGGCTTATAACCGTAAAGAAGTTCGAAAGGCGAGAATTCGGTAGTGCAATGAGGGGTTGTATTATATGATAGAATCGCTGTTGCTAGATAGCAATGCCAGTCGTTTTGATTTTCGTTAACAAAAGACCTTAAGTACTCCTTAAGAGTAGCATGGCTTCGTTCTAGTGCGCCATTTGTTTGAGGATGATATGGAGTAGAAAATAGATTTTTTATTTTAAGTATTTCAGTTAACTGCCTAAATAACTCTGACGTAAAGGTTGTACCTTGATCCGTCAATAACATTTTGGGAAAACCAAATAACGAAAAGAAATGTACGAGGCTGCGTGCAACTTCATCAGTCGTACAGGTTATCATAGGATAGGCAAATGAAAATTTTGTTAAATCATCCTGAAGCGTTAAAATATATTTGAATTTCTGTAGGCCTGCCTCGGGTAAAGGACCAACGATATCGAGGGCTAGTCTTTCAAAGGGCCTGGTACTCGTTGATGTTATTACCATAGGTGCTTTATTTGATGCTCTTAAAGGTTTATTTACTTGGCATAATTTACAGTCTTTAACAAATCGTTCAATATCTGAACGCATTCCTTTCCAATAGTATGAGGCTTTGATTCTACTTAACATGCGTTTAACGCCTGGATGACCCGCTATAGTCGTCCCGTGATTTTCTTTAAGGATGTTACCGATCTCGGCAGGAGTTGGATAAAGTATTTGATTTTTATAAATATGGATCTCAATTTTAGTGCCATGAAAAATGTAAGAGATTATATTATATATTTTAACGTAAACTAGTTTAGAAAATGGTTCAGAAAAATCAGGCAAAGCTAACTCTTTTCCGTAATCGTTTTTAGAAATAATATCATCACGTAATTTTAGTAGTAAGTTATAAATAGTTTTATAAGTTGTTTCATCGAAATGATGAACTTTAGTGTATAAGAAATAAAGTATCTTATTGTTTTTACAGACAACCGTTTGTGAGGTGTCAGGTTCGCGTTCGCCTGCGCGATATTCCTGTGGGTTGTCAAGCATCGCTAATAATTGCTCTGTATGCGGCATTGAGTTATCTAGATCTAAAGAAACTGGACAGGCAATACACTTTTGTTTTGCTTTGTGTAAACTCTCGCTATGTTCTACGATTTTTGTGTCGCAAACTGAAATGGTTTTTGTGAATTGTTTTTTAAAGTATTCCTCATACGTAGTCGAGTTGATGTTGGAACATGGGGTAGTCACAGCATTGACTGGATAACGCGATAACGCATCAGCGTTACTATTAACTCGGCCGGGTTTATACACAATCTCATACTCGTATTCTTCAAATTTTAGTCGCCATCTTAACAAACGGCCACCCGGGTCCTTAGCGTTAAATAACCACGTTAAAGGGCGATGATCGGTCACGATTTTAAATTTATAACCGTAAAGATAGGGCCTAAATGTGTTAACGGCGAAAAGTATTGCGAGGAGCTCCTTTTCAGTTGTTGAATAATTACCTTCTTGTTTATTTAAGGTGCGAGATGCATATGCTATGGGCTTATCTTTGCCTATCTCACCCTGTGACAAAACTGCTCCGACGGCATAATTTGAAGAATCCGTCGTCACAATAAAAGGTTGGGAAAAATCTGGATATTGTAATAAAGGAGCTGAGATGAGCTTTTCTTTAAGCATGCTGAAAGCTTGCTCTTGTTCATGAGACCAATGAAAATTAACATCTTTTTTTAGTAGAGATGTGAGAGGTTTAGTTATAAAAGAGAAATTCTCGATAAAGCGACGATAATAACCCGTTAATCCAAGAAAAGATTTTACATCTTTGGGGGTTTTCGGTGTGGGGAATTGAGATATAGCCTTTACCTTATCTGGATTAGGCGAAACACCGTTGTCCGTAATAATATGCCCTAAATAGGCCACTTCTCGTCTTAAGAATTCACATTTATCGGGCTGTAATTTTAAGTTTGCCTCTCTAAGTTTAGAAAATACAGATTCCAATTTCTGTATGTGAGTTTCAAGGTTATGTGAGTAAATTATACAATCATCAAGATATATGTAACAATGAAGACCTTGAAGTCCTGAGAGAACAATATTCATCATTCTTTGAAATGTCGCCGGAGCATTTTTGAGCCCGAACGGCATTCTTGTAAATTCAAATTGACCTGATATACTGTTGGTCGTTACGCTGAAGGCTGTTTTTTCTGTATCTTTAGGATCTAATAAGACTTGGTGGAAACCTGAAGATAAATCAAGGGTACTAAAATATTTTGAATGACCTAATTGATCCAAGATGTCGGTTATAAGAGGAAGAGGATAAACCTCGGATACAGTAACGTCGTTTAAGCGTCGATAGTCAATTACAATCCGCCACTTTTGTTTACCTGATGCATCTATTTTTTTCGGAACCACCCACACAGGCGCATTCCAAGGAGAAGTTGAGGGGCGAATAATGTTTTGATCGAGCATTTTTGTGATTTGTTTTTCGACTTCGTTTTTATGCACTTCAGGGAAACGATACGATTTGACGTGAATTGGGGGTGTATCCCCAGTATTAATTGAATGTTTAATTACGTCTGTATGAGTTAAGTTTTCGCCATCAAGATGAAATATATCCGTATATTTGGAAATACAGTTCATCAAAGCCTTATGTTCTTGCGGATTTAAATGAGAACACCTTATTTGTTCAAGAACTCTTTTATGCCGGTCAGTTTTTGAGAAATCTAATTGGTGAATAAATTCTTTATGAGTGTTATCTAATTTAGAAGGCAGTTGGTCAAGTGGAGTTAACTTGACTTCGTAGTTATCAATTGGGACTTCATGTTCCGTGGTGTTTAGAATAGAAACATTAACTCTATTATTAGGTTTTAAGCTCACTATGCAGTTTGCTAAGAAAACACCGTCACGAATTTCATGATCTAAGATCAAACCTTCTTTTAGATTTATAATCTCAGAGAGATTGGAAACTGGACACTCAATGACAGTTTCTGATCGCGGGGGTATAACATATGATGGCTTACTAAGAGAAATAGGTATTTTGTAATCTTCTAAATTAAGAGTATTGGTAGAGTAATGAATATCTATTTTAAAATGTTGGATAAAATTACTACCGATAATACCATCGTAATTTAAGTTGACCGCATCGTTAATAGTATGAAATAAATACTCGAACATTATCTTATTTTTCGATGAAACGCCATGTTCAAAAATTAGTTTAACAGTCCCAAGGGATTCGCAATATGATTCATTATCGCTTAAACCTCTAAGTTTTATAATTTCGGGACCCAACACTGGTTTATTAAGTAAACTTGAAAGTTTAACAATAGAAACTGAAGAACCAGTGTCAATTAGAAAGCATAAAGGCTTGTTATTATAATTTGTTTTAAGATAAACGTGAGGTAAGGAAACTTTATAATTTATATTAAGCGTTTGCTCACGTGTTAGAGAAAATGTGGAAACACATTGTTTAGAATTTTGCGTGTCATTTTTATGATTTGAAGGTTCCGGTAGACACGAAACCGAAACCATATTTAATTTAAATTATCGGAATTATTAATGTCTACTTGATGCACATTAGAGCGATTATCATTGTTATTCGGTGCACTTGCACTTGGTGGTGTAGAATTACTAGCCTGTGAGTTCTTTGCCTTAAGTTTCCGACACTCGCTTATCAAATGACCGCGTTTTTTGCAATATTTGCATGATTTCTCGGGGTCAAACTTGGAAGTAGTAGTATTATGAGAATTATCTGATGAATTTACATGATACAAATTTGGAGAAGACCGCTTATTTTTGTAACATTCGGATGCGATATGACCACTTTTGTTACAATGTGTGCATTGTTTATTAGAACGCGTAGTTAATTTAGATAAATTAAATATTTTTTCCTCTTCAATGGCATGCGTTATTGCTTCGGATAATGATTTAGGATTCCTACACCGCACTATATGCGAAAAATTGGAGTTCAACCCTAACAAGAAAGTATTGAGGGCGAGATCTTCCATAGCGGCTAATCGACCTATAAGTTCTTTATCATTATCGCAGCTATAATGGATGTCAGATTGCAATCTTGTTAAACATGATTCGATACGCACAGCATACTGCATCGCGTCTTCAGAAGGCAATTGCTTGCATTGTTGTAAATTAACTAATAAATGTGTGGAATGTTTTTTCTCCCCAAAAGTAGTTTTAAGGAACTGTTTGATATCAGCCCAATTGTCAAATTTCTTTAAGCAAGCGGCTAACTGAGCTTTGCCTTCTAATTGCGAGATGATGTATTTACATAAAAAGTTCTGTTGTTCTGTAGTTGCTAAAGATATCGCACTCTCGCAGTTTGTTAAAAATGCGGGTAAATACTCGCGATCCCCGTTATAGGGCTTAATGAATTTAGTGAGAACATTGAGGGTAATTTTGTCCGACATTTTAGTTTTATGCTTTACTGGAATGTTCTCTGATTCTGAACTGGATGAAGATGCGATTTCCTCTGATTTTTCTTTCTTTAAAGACATTAAAATAACAATATGATTATTATTTAGAGCACTTACAGAACATCAGATAAAAACAAAGCATGCACAAAAAAATCTAAATTAGTTTTGTTTTAATTAAATACGAGTGATTTGGATATTTGGGAAACGGCACTTCACTTCACTAAAGCACTTTCATAATATTTGAAAAACTCACATTAGCAGATGTACAGCAGTCGCACACGTGAACATTCTGGAAAGGTGACGTCACGAAGCACGCGGCGCCAGCGCCTGGCGACCCAGAGAGTCGTATTGCAGGCAGTTCCTGCACGTGGTGCGCTCAAAACACGTGGCTGATGATGGATGGAGAGACAGCCACAAATTCCATGCGTGAGATGTTGATGCAGTACAGAGATCTTGTGTTGACCTGGTGATGCGGGCTCACACTCGAAAGTGGAGGCTGACCGTCGACCACGTGGTAGCAGATGTGTTCGGGTGTGAAGCGGGCTCACGCTACACAGCGGAGGCTTATCGTCGATCACAGCAGCAGCAGCGCGGACTTAGGCGTTTTTAGGAAGCCTAAGATTTACCGTCGACCACGACACTTGCAAAGGACCATCGACCACGGACCAAACAACAATGGTGCAGACACGTGGAAATATTCGCGACGCCTACACCTAATGGATCCCAGTACTTAACGATTTTCCTGGGATCCCACTTCTGACACCAGTTTGTTAGGATGGCGATCCGTGGGTCCTTTTTAAAAAAAACACTTGTTACTGCTAAAAGAATATTTAATGAACAGAGGTTACACTAAGACACACTGGTTACACAACAACTGAACTCTCGACACGGAATGTACAATATGTACTGCGAAATGGCTATGACTGTCTGTCTGAGCACATGGAAATGCCCTTTTATAATATTGGTAACAATATGGAAGCGGCGGGGTTTATATCATAGTCAGCATTTGATGCGTTACAAAGTCCGTTTATAACAGTACCCACTTTTGTGTTGATAATGGTGGTGGACTTTTTGAAGGACAGTTAAAATACCTGTAAGTTTTTTTAATGTACATACGTAAATTCTAAAATGACTCACTGAACAAGTTTTTTAAATATCAACTGATTCAAACTTTATAAAAACGCCAAAACAACATTTTTTTTTACATGTTTTGAAGCTTTGATTTAATTGATTTCTTAATAATTCAAACCTTATTAAAAAATTGAATTGAGTAAATGCCTATTATTTTTCCGTAAACTGTTTATTTTACTTTTTCTTAGTTTTCAATCTTAATGATGCGTTTTAATTATCTACAATTAGATTAACAGCTATTGGAGGCAGGGCAAGTTTGAGCGAGAGCACGCGATCGCGAGAATGAAAGAATATTATCAATGAATACTGCTATGAATAGCTTTAACACTAATAACTTTGCTGTTTATGAATATTACTTATTGAGACACTACTTAAATAACAACAAGACCTGTTCTAATATGCCCTTTAAATATTTGTACTAATTATAAACTAGTGTTATATAAATGCAGACAACAGCTGCAAAAACTGAAAATGAAAAGAAATAAACTCACGTGGAATACTTTGTAATGCAACAGCGTGAAGTGTGGAGTTAGTCAGAAATGATTCTACGGAAGAGTGGATTCTAAAGTATGTTTATGAAAATCGCTGTGGACTCCCTGCACAAATAATCAAGCTTTTTTTAGGAAGGACTACACACATAGGTGCAGGAACATGTTGGAGCAGGAATAATTGTATTTTTTTATGCAAAGCTTTTCGCGTACCCTTTGCCACATGCTCGTGAAACCCTGGAATGAAGAATTCATGTATGAGGCTGGAAGGCGATGTTTGTAGATATTATATTAATTCACTTATGTCGCTATGCTGCAATTCTTTTTGTTCTAAAGTTATTCTGTTAAAATTACTGACGGGTTGTGATTTGCTACGAGTGCGTAGCCACCGTAGCAATACGCTACGCCGTAGCCGCTAGTAGTGTTTATACTTTTTCATTATTTCTTGTCGGAAGAATATAATTTAATAACTTTTGTCAGGCCTGGCGCACTCCTAGCTATATATGTATAGAAATGTGCCTAAGCCCGTGGCCTTTCTTGCAAGGCTATATTTGGTAGAGTGTCACACGCGTGTTCGATTTTCCGCTTGAAAACAAAATTTGTTAGCGCGGGCTAACAATTTTTTTTTTCGAATTCTTTAACGAATATTCTATCGAGTTTATATTTCAAGTCTTTGCGACATTTTTCACGTAAACGAGTCAATGACCGTAAAGATCATTCAATATAAGTAGAGTTCCCAGTACTAGAGACTACGTTACTAATGCAAGGTCAACATATACTGGAATTATATCTTACAAAATGTTAATTATTATGTATAATAACGTCTTAAACTAACTACCTTTTAAAAATTATATAAGAATGCAAAACTAACAAAGTTATATACACTTCATTTTAATTACCTATTTCATTTGTTTAGATACCTAACTAAATGTTAACAATCTCTTGACACTTCTATGAGATGACTTTTTTTAAAATATGTTTTAAAATATGGATGTAAGTATAATAAATAGGTAGAAATCAATTAAGCACCTATCCGCCATATAATTTTAGAAAATCTGATTATATTTTATGTAATAAAACGTAAGTACCTATTTTACATTTTTCAAAAACACACATGTCCTAACCCTATAACGAGAGCGGCCTGTTCAAAGGTGCATAACGGGCATAATGAAAGAGTCTCTCGTTGCGCGGACTTACGGTGCATTTTGATTCGTTACGAGTGCCACTGGATCAGTAGGCTAATAAAATCAAGGTCATGTCCGTGCCGTGCAATGCATTATGAACATTAAGGCTATTGTTAGTAGGTTTCAATTCGTATGTTTGCTATCACGGAGTGCAATTGCTGCTGTACTTGTACTATTTCTTATTCTTCACTTTTGTCAGCAGATTCGTTCGCGTGTAAATGTGCTTCTCCATACAAACATTGGGTCCCCGTTTTATCCCTCTAGAGGTTGACTTTTTAAAAATATTCTCTTTGTGCTCGCCCACGTCATGAAAGGAAATCTTGTGCAAAACTTCACGCTCCTAAACACTGTAGCTTCAATTGTCAGTCAGTTAATTGTGTCTTCACGGCCGCAATGGAGGATGTCTTCAAGGTTCTGGACTGGAGTGGATTAGGCATAAATATCAATGGCGAGAACATCACTCATCTTCGGTTTGCCAACGACATAGTAGTCATGGCTGAGACTGCGGAAGAGCTTAGAACAATGCTAAATGACCTCAGTAGAGCTTCCATAAGAGTGGGTCTCAAAATGAACATGGACAAAACTAAAGTCATGATAAACAACTATGTAGCACCCACTCCTATCAAGATTGGAGACTCTATACTCGAAGTTGTGGTTATGTTTACCTTGGACAGACAGTCCAGTTAGGTAGATCTAATTTCGAGAAAGAGGTCAACCGTCAAATCCAACTCGGCTGGGCAGCGTTCGGGAATCTGCGCGGTATCTTCTCATCCAATATACCACAGTGTCTCAAGACGAAAGTCTATGACCAGTGCGTGTTGCCAGTGATGACATATGGTTCCGAAACGTGGTCGCTCACAGTGGACCTCATCAGAAGGCTCAAAGTCACCCAAAGGGCAATGGAAAAGGCTATGCTCGGAGTTTCCTTGCGTGATCGAATCAGAAATGAAGATATCCGCAGGAGAACCAAGGTTGCCGACATAGCACGAAGAATCGCCAAACTTAAGTGGCATTGCTCGCAAAACGGATGGCCGTTGGGGCCGAAAGTTTCTGGAGTGGCAACCGCGTACCGGAAGACGCAGTGTTGGAAGGCCCCCTACAAGGTGGACCGATGACCTGGTGAAGGTTGCGGGATTCCGATAGATGCGAGACGCACAGAACCGTTCTTTGTGGTGACATTTGGGGGAGGCCTATGTCCAGCAGTGGACGTCTATCGGCTGAAATGATGATGATGATAGTTGTGTCTTTTATATATTTATATAGATTTATAGCTGAGAAGGAAACTGATCAAACTGTTCAGTTTTAATTAAATCAATGCCATCTGGACAGTATAGAGTCTGTTTCTTGTCTCCAGAGCACTCACGTACTTCTTCATAAATACTGATGGAATAAATTAAGTTATGTTACTTTTGTTAAATTTATATGTATTCAATTTTTCATTGTAATAGTGGGGTCCATTAAATAAAAAAAAAACAACCATACTGGAAAATTTTATGTAAATGCTCTTTAATAGCGACATGACATATACGTACGGGAAGACAATGAAAGTAGCGATGATGACCATGAAAATGAAGGACGTGCAAACTGACGTGGAAGACTGTTTTGTAGAGCAGCTAGCACCTATAGAGAGTAGATACATACTGTGCAATGTTTCCATCAAAAATAAGAATTATGTGTGCATCATGTTGTAAGAATAAAAAACCAGAAAGAAATAATATATATGCCTAAGCTTTTACAGATGCATTTAGAGTAAAATTACTGTTTACTGCATCTGGAGGAGGGAATGGAGACTTCCCAATCTCGAGTTTCTCTCACTTCACTCAGATTGAAAGAGGTTCAATTATGATTTTCCAAGAGAAAAAAAATGTGAAGGCAAATATTTTTACTCTTAGAAAATCATTACAGAACTTATCCTGCTCTGAATGAAGTGAAAATAATTGACTGTCGGACTTTTAATATTTAAATCCCACTCGTATTCCTTCGAAGGCCACGATGACTATTTACCAAATTCACAACTGCAATGTACACTCACTTCATTCGACTCAGGTGAACTGCATCAGCACACCTGACATTAGTGCATTTATGATTTTCTTGCAGTGAGGGAGCGGCGCTAATTAACTTCGAATCAAAGTAAACCTAGACGTAACTAATAATTCTGTAGAACTAAGTAAAATTAATGGTTTTCCAAGCGATTTCATAGCTTCAAATATCGTAACAACACAATAGAAAAGATAAAAGATTTCTTGTATAAATAATATATCAACGATTTTTTATTGAAGTTCAAAAATAATGACGACGTGCGTTTTTGGTACACGATAAGACTTATCAAGAAATTTTATTAAAGCGAATTTACAAAAACGAAGATTTATTAGATTTTGAAATAGAGTATTTAAGACAAAAATCTATGTCAGTTCTGCGGTATGAAAATCTATATGGATGACATGTCATTACACTAGATTGAACGAAACGCGTAAGCGCCATGAAATTCATGGCGTTTAAGACGTTTTGGTCGTGGAAAAATTATTCTCTATAAGCTATTAAGCGTCGTAGGTATGTTTTAATACTATTGTTAGCACAGATAATGCCAATCTAACGCTTACGCTGCAGCAAACTTTTTTTTTACTTTTCACTATTTCGACTAATAGATTCCATGAACATACTTGTCTATCGCTAGAATATTAGAAAATGGACTTACTTAAATTGCAATAACCTGGCAATTTTGTGATAGCGCCATCTATTATTTACTTCAAAGTTTAACGAGCTTGACAAGCATCAACTTGCTGAAAATAATGGTAATTTATCATTGTGAAGCTAGATGGCAATCCAAATCAACCTCCTGAGAACTTCTGTATTCCTGGTTAGTGGCAGTTGAATTTGTGATTTCTCGAACGTTTTCAACGATTTCATCACACATTTTCTTCGCGTTTGGGTGCTGAGTACTAGTGTAGCAGAATCTAACAAGAGGTTGATCAGCTGCTTCGTTTCATACCTTACAATATAAGTGACATCTATCTTCACGTTTTGAAATCAGGTTTTGTTTGGATGTGTGTCATAGTGTGGTTCGTAGTGTGTGTTGGTAGTTTATAAGTGAACGTAAAAAATGGGATGAGAAGTTCATTGTTACGAATAATGTAGTAGTATGAGTGAAATAGGGTAGGTTCAAATACGATGCTGTCGTTTAGTATAAAAGGCGCCAACATAACGGACAGCATTGGCCAATGAGTACCGCAATAGGGTTTTCACTGGCCAATCAGTTTCACTATTCAATTGACAGCCAACTTAAAGGTGGCGTAATAGTTAGCTGAGTACCAGAGAACACATGAAAATGAAAAGCCTTGAAGAGAAGCGATCAATATGAGTTGGTCTCACTATCACGCAGGTTATTTGCATAAGTCAGACAAAGATAGTATTACTATACTAGACGGAATATCATCGATTGCTCTCTGTCAACATTCGTCCGCCATATTTCAATTTAATTCAAAATATATTGTTTTTAAGGTCCTACATGTCAGCATCAATAATATGTTTGAAACTGAACTAGTACCACGACAACAAAGCCACACCTCTCTATGGTTACTAGGGTAATAATAACAATCGCAGAAGCTAGATCTCAAAACAGCAACAAACTTCATATTCTTTTAAGGGTGTTCTTGGAATATGACAACGCAGCATATAGTTGTGGCCATTTTAACATTTTGATTATTATATAAGTAAAACTAAATTACTTTATACGCAACTTTACCAACTTTTACAATGCATTCTCTTAAAAAAAACATTGAATTTAAACTTCACGATGCCATAAAAAAGAATGCCTCTGAAACTTATTTTATACTATGCTATATAATATCATATATATGCTATACAAAAGTCCGTGATAAGGCCTGTCATACTGTATGGATCAGAATGTTGGGCTGTGAAAAAGACGGATGAAAAAAGATTGCATGTAGCGGAGATGAGAAAGTTAAGATGGATGTGTGGTGTGACGAGAACGGATAAAGTGAGAAATGAATATATTAGGGGAAGTTTGAAAGTGGCGCCAGTGACTGAAAAGTTGAAAGGGAATCGTTTGTCTTGGTATGGTCATGTGAAGATGAGGGATGAAACGCATGTTACTAAAAGATTTATGAGTTTACATGTGGATGGATGGAGAGGAAGAGGGAGACCAAAGAAAAGATGGATGGATTGTGTGAAGAGTGATATGAAAGAAAAGGAAGTTAGTGATAGCATGACGAGTAACAGGGCAGAGTGGAAGAAAAAAACGTGTTGCGCCGACCCCAAATAATACGGGAAAAGGGCAGGAAGATGATGATGAATTACTTTATTATGCTATGCTATATAATAAACAAGCTTCTGCTAGCGGCTATGCCCGCGTGAAAATAGGTTTTACTATATAATATTTGGGCACCAGTTTCATACCCTTAGCGTGTAAATTTTGAAAATTTTCTTTCTCATCCTTTGTATATATATCATTAGAAGCACTTCTGTGCAAAATTTTAGTGCTCCAAGTCCACGAATGTCGGCTGGTCGTTGATGACTCAATAAAAAAACAGGACTTTGTCTTTTATTACTGAAAACTGAAAGGAAATAAACCCACGTGGAATACTTTATAATTCGCAGGCGTAAAGTGTGTAGTAAAGTTAGTCAGAAATGATTCTACGGAAGGTAAGGAACTGATAATCGGACTTTTGCTATTTAAATCCCACCCATATTCCTTTGAAGGCTACGACGATTATTTACCAAATTCGCAACTACAGTGACATAGGACTTACTTGCAATAATCTGGCAATTTCGTAAAACAAATATTAAAATAGCGCCATCTATTAAATAATTCAAACATGACCAAGCTAGACAAGCCTTTGCAAGAAAATTACCAACGTTTTCAGTAAATGAATCTTACTGAAACCGTTGGTAATTTATCATTGCGAAGCTAGATGGCTCTTTAAATTAACCTCCTGAGAACTTCTATGTTCCTGGTTGGTGGCAGTTGAATTTGTATTATTTCGAACACTGTCGACGTTTTCATCAACATTTTCTTCGAGTTTGGATGCTTGGTACTGGTGTAGCAGAATCTAATAAGAGGTTGATCAGCGGCGCGCGCAGTACGGCAAAGGTCTGCCTCGTTGAGTTGCTTGCAATATAAGCGACATCTACCTTCACGTTTTGAAATCATGTTTTGTTTGGATGTGTATCATAGTCTAGTTCGTAGTGTGTGTCGGTGGCTTATAAGTGAGCGTGAAAAATTGGATGGGAACTCCATCGTTACGACTGACGTAGTAGTGTGAGTGAAATATGAATTTAGGGGTGAATTCCGTTATTGAGCTCTCGCCGATAATAAAAGGCGCCGACGTAGCGGACAGCATTGGCGAATGAGCATTGCTATTGGGATTTACTAGCCAATGAGTTTGACTCCTCAAGTGACTGCAAACTTAAAGGTGGTGTAATAGTTAGCTGAGTACCAGGGAACACATGAAAATGATAAGCCCTGAAGATTAACGAGCACCATGAGTTGGTTTCACTAACACGCAGGTTATTTGCATAAGTCAGACAAAGATAGTATGACTGTAACAGACGGAACATCGTCGGTTTTTCTCTGTCAACATCCGCCCGCCATATTTCAATTTATTCTATAAATATAATAAATCTGTAGAAGTTTTTATTTATACACGAATCACGTAAAATGTACGTAGTCAATGTAGATAACTTTTACACATTAAATTGTGTGTAACTTGATATATTACTAAGATTTTGTTTCATCGCAATCGGTTGACTATATCAAAAGATATACTACATTCATTGACTGTTAGGCGGTACGAAGTGCGCCGAGTCAGCTAGTTCATAATATTTTATTTTATAAAGACCTACATGATTAGTTATAAAATGGTTTTGAAACTGAATCATTACCACAATAACAAAAACACACCTCGCTTTGACTAATAACAATTTGGCAATAATAACTATCACAAAAGCTAAATTTTATAATAGCAAAAAAAAAAACTTCATATTATTTTGTGGGTCTTTTTGAATATTTTATCAGTTAAACTAAATTACTTTATATGCACCTTGCCAATTTTCACAATGCATACACTTAAACAATTATTGAATTTAAACTCAAAGATGCGATGAAAAATAGAATGCCTCTGAGGCTTAATAAATATTAAAATAAAAAATAAGTTTCTACTAGCGGCTATGCCCGCGTGATAGTCGGTTTTATATATATATATATATATATATGCTGATAACAGACGCAGAAATTGAAGCCGAAAAACAAATAAAACTACGCGGATGGCTTTGGAATATAGCGGCGTGAAGTGTGAAGTTAGAAATGATTCTAGGGAAGGGTGGATTCTTAAGTATGTTTATGACCATCGCCGTGGACTCTTTGCATAAATAATCAAGCTTTTTTTAGGAAGGACTACACACATAGGTGCAGGCGTACTGTTCCACGCGTGCCTCAAAGAGATGTCAGCAACCGTAGGGGCCCAGCAGGGTCGAAGTCTACTGGCCGGGGCCCTGGAAATAAAATGGCAGAGAAGGAACAGGAGTGGGTTTTCAGTCAGTAAAAGTCTGACACCATCCCCCGCTCCGCCCAAGAGCGGGGATGTCATTAGATGATTTTCCCACCCGAAAAAAAAAACACATAGGTGCAGGAAATTATTGAAAAAGAAAAATTGTATTTTTAAACACAATGCCGTTCATTCGCGTGGCCTTTGCCACATACTCGTGAAACTCTGGAATGAAGGGTTCATATACGAAGCTAGAAGGCGATGTTTGTAGATATTAATTGACTTATGCCTCTACGCTGATATTCTTTTTGTTTTAAAGTTACTCTATTATAATTACTGATGAGTTGTGATTTGCTACGAGCGCGTAGCCACCGTAGCAATGCGCTACGCCGGAGCCGCTAGTAGTGTTTATACTTTTTCATTATTTCTTGTCGGAAGAATAATATTTAGTAACTTTTGTCAGGCCTGGCGCACGCCTAGCTATAGATATTGAAATGTGCCTAAGCCCGTGGCCTTTCTTGCAAAGCTAAATTCGGTAGAGTGTCACACGCGTGTTCGATTTTCCGCTTGACCCGCGCTAACAAAAATTATTTTCGAATTTTTTATTTAATATTCTACCGAGTTTATATTTCAAGTATTTGTGACATTTTTCACGTAAACGAGTGAATGACCTTAAAGACCATTCAATATAAGTAGAGCTCCCAGTACTAGAGACTACCTTACTAATGCAAGGTCAACATACACTGGGATTATATCTTACAAAAAGTTAATTATTATGTATAATTACGTCTTAAACGACCTATCTTTTAAAAATTACATTTCAACGCAAAGCTAACAACATAAAAAACCAAAATTGTATAAATACCTAACTCAATGTAAACAGTATGTATATAAGTATATAGGTGGAAATCAATTAGGTAATATCTACCATATAATTTTAGAAAATCTGATTATATTTTACGTAATAAAACATAAGTACCTATTTCACATTTTTCAAAAACAGACAAGTCCTAACGTTATAACAAGTTATAGGCCTGTTCAAAGGCTCATAACGGCCATAATAAAACAGTTTCTTGTTGCGCGGACTTACGGTGCATTTTGATTCGTTATGAGTGCCACTTGATCTGGTAAGCTAATAAAGTCAAGGTCATGTCCGTGCCGTGCAATGTATTATGAACATTAGGGTAGTTGCTAGTAGGTTTAAATTCACATGTTTGCTATCACGGAGTGCAATTTTTGTACTTGTACGAAGCTGCTGACAAAAGCACAGAATAAGAAATATCTTATGCTGTGCTTTTGTCAGCAGCTTCGCTCGCGTGTAAGTGTGCTTCTCCATACATACATTGGGTCCGCGTTTCATCCTTCTAGGTGGTGACTTTTTAAAAATCTGCTCTTTGTGCTCGCCTACGTCATGAAAAGAAAACAATGCAAAACTTCACGCGCCTAAACCCTGTAGCTTCAGTTGTCAGTCAGTCAGTTGTGTCTTTTATATATTTATCGGCGCAAATACTTCTAATAATACGCAGAGCGCACGTGCAACGAAACGTCACCCATGCTGCGCGCCCCACCAGACAAAAGTGAAAGGCAAAGAGCTTATAAAAGGCCTGCGAACTGTGTGAGCGGTCATTCGTTCGTCGACATGCGAGTTGGTCGGACGTTATCGTAGTGAATTTTATTATTATATTATTTTGAAATTGATTTGATAACGTTTATGTTATATCATTGTTAAGTTTAATTATACAAAAGTGATTTATAAATAAAACATAATGGATCATAATGATGCTTTCATTCGTGAAGACACCCCTCCTCTTATATATTTATATAGATTTATAGCTGAGAAGGAAACTGATCAAACTGTAGAGTATTAATTAAATCAATGCCATCAGGACTGTATGTTTTTTTTTCCTTTTTTTTTCAGTGTATTCCATTTTTCATTATATCAGTGGTATCCATTAAATAGATAAAAATACCAACTGGAAAATTTTATGTAAATGCTCTTAAATAGCGACATTTTTCTTTTTATTCTTGATAGTTCCGCGCTTGACCGCTATCTCACCTGATGGAAAGCGACGATACGGTCGACAATGGAGCGCGCTTACTTAGAAGTAACCTATTTACTCTTGACTTAAAGATTTTTTTTATTTTTTTTTTATTGATATAAACCAGTGCTTGACTGCGATCCCACCTGATGGTAAGTGGAGATGCAATCATTGATGGTCAGGCGCACTAGTTTATTAAGAGCCTATTCACTCTAGTCTTGAAGACACCTATATTATAGTTGGACGGAAAGACCGCAGCAGGCAGATTGTTCCAGTCCTAGACATATTACATATTTATAGCGGACAGATAGATATGACATATTTGTAGCGGAAGAAAATGAAAGTAACGGTGATGACCATGAAAATTAGGGACGTGCAAACTGACGTGGAAGGCTGTTTTGTAGAGCAGCTAGCACCTATAGAGTAGATACATACTGTACAATGTTTCCATCAAAAATAAGAATTAGGTGTGCATCATTTAGTAAGAATAAAAAACCAGAAAGTAATATATGCCTGAGCTGTTACAGATGCATTTAAAGTAAAATTATTGTTTACTGCATCTGGAGGAGGGAATGGAGGCCTCCCTCCAAGAAGATCAGTAAAGATCAAGAATTTTGTTTTTCACTTGGGAAATCATTACAGAACTTATCCTGATCTGAATGAAGTGAGAGGAATTGACTGTCTAACTTTTACTATTACATGCAGTTGAATTTGTGACTTCTCGAACGTTTTCAATATATTTATCCAACATTTTCTTCGTTGTTATACTGGTGTAGCAGAATCTAACAAGAGGTTGATTGGCGGCGCGCGCAGTACGTCGAGGGGCTGCTTCGTTACGTACCTTGCAATATAAGTGACATTTAACGTCACGTAATGAAATCAGACTTTGTTTGGATGCGTGTCACAATGTAGTTCGTAGTGTGTGTTGGTAGTTTATAAGAGAGCATGTTTGGAGGTAGGCGGAACAGAGAGTAAAGTCCCGCAAACCTCCGTTGAAAAGGGAGGATCCTCCGACCAGACGGGTGTTATGTCTGGTGGGCTACAATTGCCCGATAGATGATTTCGGGTTGTTCTATATGTTGTAATCGCGCGGAGAACTTTGATTGCGCGATTCAGGATTTTCTTATGTGACGCGATAGATGTCGCTACATCACTCCCCTCCGGAGATCGGAGATCGATGGTTCTTGATGCTTCTTGATGCGTGCCAGGCCAGTGGTAGGTTGGTTCCAGTGAGTCGGAACCGAATGCCGCATAGTTCTCGGTGAGTCGGAACTGTCTGCGGTGATGCCCCAGTGAGTCGGGGTGGTGCTGTCCCAGTGAGTCGGGATGATGCTGCAGGCTCCAGTGAGTCGGAGTAGTGCTGCTGGCTCCAGTGAGTCGGAGCGGTGCTGTGCGACGTAGTGGCTTGACTGCTTGCGTCGACCAGGAGAGGTTCTTCATTGCTCTTCATGTGACTGGCCGAAGGTGCAGTGTGCTTCGCCAAGGTCGTTGATGAGGCTGAGGGTGATGACCAGGTATGACCATGTAGGCATGCTGGTGGTCAGGATACCCTTTATAGCCGTGGGTGCTGGCTCGCTGCTCGAAAGCTTGAGGAAGTGATGATGACGTCACGAGGTAGTAGCTGCACGAAGGCTGCGCTGACGTTCTTTGTCGAGGGTCACCAGTTTGGAGGGATGCGGAACAGAGAGTAGTCCCGCAAACCTCCGTTGAAAAGGGAGGATCCTCCGACCAGACGGGATATTATGTCTGGTGGGCTACAACTGCCCGATAGATGATTTCGGGCCGTTCTATGTGTTCTAATCGCGCGGAGAACTTTGATTGCGCGATTCAGGATTTTTCTTATGTGACGCGATAGATGTCGCTACACATGAAAAATGGGATCGGCAGATCGTCGTTACGAACGTTGTAAAAGTATGAGTGAAATATAAATTTAGGGATCAGTTCAGTTCTTATGCTATCGCTGATAATAAAAGGCGCCAACATAACGGACAGCACTGCTCAATGTGCTCATTGCCACTATCGGGTTTTTACTGGTCAATAAGTTTGACTGTTCAATTGACAGCCAAAGTGAGGTGGTTTAATAGTTAGCGGAGTACCAGGGAAGACACGAAAATGATAAGTCCTGAAGAGTCATGATCAGTTATTTTTTGGTCAGTTATTTGCATAAGTCAGACAAAGATAGTATGACTGCAATAGACGGAATATCGTCGATTGCTCTCTGTCAACATTCGTCCGCCATATTTCAATTAAATTCAAAATATTTTGTTTATAGAGCCTACATGTGAGCACTTATAAAATGTTTGAAACTGAACTAGTACCACGATAATAAAGCAACTCCTTTCTTTGGTTATTAGAATAATAATAACAATCACAGAAGGTAGATGTCATAATAGCAAGAAACTTCGTATTCTTTTAAGTGTGTTCTTGAAACATGACAACGCAGCATAAAGTTGTCGCCATTTTAGCACTTTCATTATCATATGAGTAAAACTAAATTACTTTATATGCAACTTTGTCAACTTTTACAATGCACACCCTTAAAAAAATATTAAATTTAAACTTCACGATTCTATAAAAAAAATGGGTTTGAAACTTTTTACATAATTATAATAAACAAGCTTCTGCCTGCGGCTATGCCCGCGTGAAAGTAGGTTTTTCTATACAAACTTTGGGCACCCGTTTAATCCCCTTATAGTGCAAATTTTAGAATATAGTTTTTATTCTTTCTATATAAAATTCTTTATAATATGGCGGCGTAAAGTGTGAAGTCAGTCAGAAATGATTCTAATGAAGGGTTCATGTATGAGGCTGGAAAGCGATGTTTGTAGATATTAATTCACTTATGCTGCTATGCTGCAATCCTTTTTGTTTTTAACCGACTTCTAAAAAAGGAGGAGGTTCTCAATTCGGATGTTTGTATTTTTTTTTTTATGTTTGTTCGCGCATAACTTCGTCGTTTGCCAACCGATTTGAAAAGTTATTTTTTTGTTAGAAAGGGTATACTTCCCAAATGGTCCCATAGTCACCAAATCAGGATCTGATGATGGAATCTTGGCGAAATCGAGGGAACTCCTCAAATATCATGGGCAACCGCATAGTGATTTTGGTATTTTCATCGAGAAGTGAAGCATTTACAGTCAAAAAGTAACATTTGATGAAGTGGAACTGATGAAGAAGACCAGAAATGGTCAACGAAACTTCATACTCGCATAGATATCACAATGAAGATAGTTAAGCGACTATGATAATACAAATAAATTAATGGTTCTGAATAGTTCCGTTGAAAATGGTATCATCAAATTGATCTGATGATGATGATGGAGCCAGGAGGTAGGCACTGGAACTCCGTCATTTATCAATATAACCTAGCCGTCACTAAAATACAAAATTTTAGTGACGTTCCGGAAAGATTACTCCAAATTAACATACATTCGGCCATTACCCTAATTCGTTATTGTTATTTCGGCCCTAAATTAATATATTTCCTTCGTGCTTCCCACTTATGGAAGCACTTTCACCTTTTGGAAAAAACGGACAAAATTATTCGGCATACACTTACTTTAATTTTAAATATGACCTTGGACGATCGAGCTTGGGGTCAAGTTACTCTTCCTATCCGTATAGGAGGCCTTGGCGTCCGCAAAATTACCAGTATTAGTTTACCGGCATTCATATATTCGGTTCACAGCACTGATAAATTAATCAGGAATATTCTAACTTCCACACTGATTTCTTTTGAAGTGCCGTGCTTCACCGAGGCTATGGATGCCTGGAGACTCGCTTGCCCGAATACTAATCAACCTGACAACCCAACCTCTCAGAGACGGTGGGACGAACCGCTCTGCAAAGTAGTCCAGAAAAACCTAATCCTTACTTCTACTACTACTGCAGAGCGTGCGCGCCTCCTGGCTGTTGGAAATTGGGAGTCAGGTCTTTGGCTTCACGCACTGCCGTCGTCGAATACTGGCACCTTATTCGACGATACTACTTTCCGCCTAGCTGTTGCCCTACGCCTAGGTGCTCCTTGCTGTTCTCCTCATCGCTGCCACTGTGGCGAAGTTGTCAACAGCCTTGGTCACCACGGCCTGTCATGCAGTCGAAGCGCGGGACGGATAGCACGGCACGTGAATATTAAAGACATCATCCGACGAGCCCTTGTCACCGTCGGCGTTCAGAGCGGCGGTAAGAGACCGGACGGTATGTCTTTATTTCCGTGGAAGATGGGTAGGCCTTTAGTGTGGGACGCTACCTGTGTCGACACTCTTGCGCCATCCCATCTTCTTAGTTCTTCGTGCTGTGCTGGTGATGCCGCTGCTGCTGCGGAGAACCTCAAGCGGCGGAAATATAACAACCTCGTCGGCAATTATATTTTTGAGCCGTTTGGGGTTGAAACTCTTGGACCGTGGGGTCCGAGTGCTCATAAGCTGTTCAAAGAATTATCCAAACGTTTAGTAGACACTTCGCGTGACCCAAGGGCTGGCTTTTACCTGGGTCAGAGATTAAGCATTGCCATAGAACGTGGCAATGCCGCCAGCCTTTTGGGTACACTCCCAGTCGACAGCGATGCGGAGGAGTTTTTTGACGTCATATTTTAGCTAGTAGTTTTTGATTTAAGTGTATATATAATTTTAATTAGTTAAGTGTTTTATGTATTTATTTTTTAAGGCTTAGTTGTTGAATATGACAAATAAATTTTCGACCTAGCCGTGTTTGGGCTTATTAGAATTGTCATGAGATGCACTTTGGCTATAAGGTACTATCGAACTGATCTGATATTCGAGCCGGAAGGTGTAATGTAGACACAGGAACTTCATAATAAAACAATGTAACCTAATAGTGTTTGGATTAATTGGAATTGTCATGAGAAAGAGGCACTCTGTTTATAAGTGTATCCCAACTAAAAAGTGTGAAATAAAAAACTTTTTACAAAAAAAGATAACCGACTTCACTAAAAAAACACCAAAAGGATCAAAATAACTTTAATTTCGGAAGTCGGTGTTAAATAAGATACAAATAATACCAAGAAACACCGACTTCCGAAATTAAAGTTATTTTGATCCTTTTGGTGTTTTTTTAGTGAGGTCGGTTATCTTTTTTTCGTAAAAAGTTTTTTTAAAGTTATTCTATTATAGTTACTGATGGCTTGTGATTTGCTACGAGCGCGTAGACACCGTAGCAATGCGCTACGCCGTAGCCGCTAGTAGTGTTTATACTGTTTTGGTATTTCTTGTCGGAAGAAAATAAATTACTAGCTTTTGTCAGCGGCTTAGCTTGCGTGTAAGTGTGCTTTTCCATACAAACTTTGGGTCCCCGTTTTATCCCATTACGGGATAAGAATAAGAATAAGAATAATAAGAATAAGAAATTTTATTTGCTCAAACATGTGTATGCATACAGAATTAAAACAATACATGCATGCAAGATCTTAAATAAGAATGGGTCACGACATGCCTGCCATTTTTCATGACGTGAATTGAATTGATGAATTAAATCCTCCATTGCTATTTATTTATTTACAATATTCACAGAGTCGTTTAGGGGTGATTTTAATTTAGATTCCACTCTTAGTGCTCGCTTACGTCATGAAAGGAAACCTTGTGCGAAATTTCACGCTTCTAGGCCCTGTAGTTTCAGCTGTCAGTCAGTTTGTCTTTTTTGACATACGGAATATCTGGAGAGAGTATGTTTTGTGTTCAAACTTTTTAGTCCTAATTAAATCAATGCCATCTAACTAGTATAGTTTTTGTTCCTTGGCTCCAGAGCACTCACCAGCGTTTTCATAAATACTAATGGAATAAATTAAGTATGTTAATTTTGATAAATTGATATTTATTCAATATTTCAACAAATAAAAAAATATAATAGAAAAATCCGATGTGAACGCTCTTGACAGCGACATGACATATAGGTGTTAACCGTGAAAATGAATTGTAGTGAACTTGCAAACTGACATGGAAGAGTTTTTTGTAGAGCAGCTAGCACCTAAAAAAAATACATTCTATACAATGTTTCCATCAAAAATAAGAAATAGGTTTGTGTCATGCTGTAAGAAAAGAAATCCATATAGAATTATATTCTTAAGGCCGCGTTCCCACTTTGTCGTGACGAAAGAAAATCATGTAGTTTTATATACTATTTAAATCCCACCCGTGTTCTTTCGATAACCACGACGAATATTTACCAAATTCGCAACCACATTGAAATAAGACTTATTTAACTTGCAATAACCTGGCAATTTCGTAAAAAATATTAAAATAGCGCCATCTATTAAATAATTCAAACTTTAACAAGCTAGATAAGCATTTTTAAGAAAATTACCAACGTTTTCAGCGAGTAAAACTTGCTGAAAACGTTGGTAATTTAACATTGAGAAGCTAGATGGCTCTTTAAAACATTTCATTTTCGAGAAAACACAAATTCAACTGCCACCAACCAGGAATATAGAAGTTCTCAGGAGGTTAATTTAAAGAGCCATCTAGCTTCGCAATGTTAAATTACCAACGTTTTCAGCAAGTTGATGCTTGTCAAGCTCGTTAAACTTTGAAGTATTTAATAGATGGCGCTATTACAAAATTGCCAGGTTATTGCAATTTAAGTAAGTCCATTTACTAATATTCTAGCGATAGATAAGTATGTTCATGGAATCTAATAGTCAAAATAATGAAAAGTAAAAAAAAGAAGTTAGCTGCAGCGTAAGCGTTAGATTGGCATTATCTGTGCTAACAAAACTTCATACCTACGGCGCTTGATAGCTTATAGAGAATAATTTTTCACTGAAAACGTTGGTAATTTTCTTAAAAATGCTCATCTAGCTTGTTAAAGTTTGAATTATTTAATAGATGGCGCTATTTTAATATTTTTTACGAAATTGCCAGGTTATTGCAAGTTAAATAAGTCTTATTTCAATGTGGTTGCAAATTTGGTAAATATTCGTCGTGGTTATCGAAAGAACACGGGTGGGATTTAAATAGTAAATAAAACTACATGATTTTCTTTCGTCACGACAAAGTGGTATACGAACTTTGAACGTCCGTTTCATAAATTTTGAGTGTAAATTTTTGAAAATCATTTATTATTCTTTACGTATACATCACAACAAGCTCTTTTTGAATTTGGGCTGACCGTTGATGAGTCAAGACAACTTTATATATATAGATGCAGACAACAGACGCAGAAATTGAAGCTGAAAAATAAAACGACGCGGATTGCTTAGGAATACAATGGCGTGAAGTGTGGAGTAAGTCGGAAATGATTCTACGGAAGGATAATAATAATAATAATATGTGTTTATAGTGAATAAAGGATAATAATAATATTTTTTTTTTATTTTTCTCCATAAAAATATTGTACAAATTTGAGCAATAAATTGAAGGTAACTTAATACAAATGCATAAGAAATAAAAATGTACAACTGCGCCTGAGCTAGGCCGAGCCTGTATTTCAGGACGTAGTTCTCTTACCAGAAAATAAATTATCAATATAACAGCATTTGCGTGTAACATCTATATAATTAAACACATAACAAAATATTAATTTGCAATCAAAATTGTGTGTTGTGTGCATGTGCTTCGTGTGTTTGTGGTGTAATTTATCTAGGATGGACTGTTAAGTATGTTTATGACCATAGCCGTGGACTCCTTGCATAAATAATCAAGCATTTTTTAGGAAGGACTACACACATACGTGCAGGAAATTATTGAAAAAGAAAATTGTATTTTAAGATACAAAGCCGTTCATTCGCGTTCTCTTTGCCACATGCTCGTGAAACTCTGGAATGAAGGGTTTATATACGAAGCTAGAAGGCGATGTTTGTAGATATTAATTGACTTATGCCTCTCTACGCTGATATTCTTTTTGTTTTAAAGTTACTCTATTATAATTACTGATGGGTTGTGATTTGCTACGAGCGCGTAGCCACCGTAGCAATGCGCTACACCGTAGCTGCTAGTAGTGTATATACTGTTTCATTATTTCTTGTCGGAAGAATATAATTTAGTAACTTTTGTCAGGCCTGGCGCACTCCTAGCTATAGGTATAGAAATGTGCCTAAGCCCATGGCCTTTCTTGCCTATAAATATGACTGGTCTCTAGTAAAGTCGCTCACTTGCTATCCAGCCCTAGACCACGTGAGTCATTTAGTATTATATCTTGATTATTGCTATTAGTTGTGTTGATTCTATAGATGTGTCATACTGTGGCTTTCGTTTCTAAATTATGTTATACGGTATTAGAGAATATTTATTTATATTATTTGCCTTACCGTACTACTGTTTTGAAATGGCCCAAGACATAGAAAATAGATATACTTGTAGATGTTATTGTGATAAACTATAATTATTAATAGTGTTAAAATGTGTCCATGAAATGCTATGATTAAGCTTCTGAGGAGTTTCTTTGCTTGTTCTTCTCCTCGGCGACCTAGTTTTGGAACAAGTAACTAATTGTTCGATTAATTGACAAGCCTATTTAAAATAAATACTTAGTCTTGTTTTTCTGTGCTTTTCTTCATAAATCCCTTTCCTTACATACCTCAATCATAGAAACTTTGATATACAGTAAATAACCGTTATCCATCTTGACATTTTAGTATGATATATAGGAAGATATAAATATACATCCAGAAAGTTGAATTTAAAAGTAGTATAAAACCTAAAAATTATAAAATCTATAATTTGTAACAATAAGACACAAATGTATGCTTCAAAAATAATAGAATATCTAAGAATACTTTGAGATCTAAAATTAGTGTGAGTTAAACTTAGGGCTAATAGGTAAATTATACAAAATCTAAATGTAAATTTAGATCTAAGAGTAATATGAGATCTAAAGAAATGAAAATAAAAGATAATAATAAAAAAATTGTACTGTTTTAAATCAGGCCAGGCCGTCGTATTATTGAAGATCTGATGATGGGTACCCACCAAGTCACTCTGAGGTAGCTGAACCCAGGTATCGTTCCAAGTCTTCGATGTTCCGTATGTTTATGGCAGGGTTACCCTCTTGCTTACGAATGAGAATAGCACCATTTTTAATCCAGCAGAAATGGTATCCATGTTCTCTTGCACATAGTTTGGTTGCACTAAATAACTGCCTATGGTTTCCAGCATTCGCACAAGCAACGTGAAACAGCAGATCGCATTTGGAGCATTTTACATTCGATAATCTCAAAGCCTTGTGACAAGATGCACAGTTATTGACCATTGTTATTGATTATTTACGAAATGCGAATTACGTAAACAAAATCAGTAGCACAGGATTCTTAGAATTTGAGCTAGGCGCACCTGCGTCGGCCGCGGCGAGTTATTCCCAGAAGCGGTACTCTGCGATCAGTGACGCAATTTTTTTTATTTGAATATGCACTGAATTTTGGCACTAGTTACTAGTATGATAAGTTACAATATTAAGTGGGACTATTTATTTAATTTGAGGATAAAAATATTTATTGTGCATAACACGTCCATTCTTCACAAGACTTGCAACGGCAATTAAGGCTGTTGTTAGTAGGTTTCAATTCGTATGTTTGCTATCACGGAGTGCAATTACTGCTGTACTTGTACTATTTCTTGTTCTGTGCCTTTGTCAGCAGCTTCACTTGCGTGTAATTGTGCTTCTCCATACAAACATTGGGTCCCCGTTTCACCTAGGGGATGAATTTTTAAAATAATTCTCCTTGTGCTCGCCTACGTCATGAAAGGAAATCTTGTGAAAAACTTCACGCTCCTAAACCCTAGCTTTTGTTGTCAGTCAGTCAGTTGTGTCTTTTATATATTTATATAGATTTATAGCTGAGAAGGAAACTGATCAAACTGTTCAGTTTAAATTAAATCAATGCCATCTGGACAGTATAGAGTCTGTTTCTTGGCTCCAGAGCAGTCGTACTTCTTCATAAATACTGATGGAATAAATTAAATTATGTTACTTTTGATAAATTTACATGTATTCAATTTTTCATTATAACAGTGGGGTCCATTAAATAAAAAAAAAATAACCACACTGGAAAATTTTATGTAAATGCTCTTTAATAGCGACATGACATATACGTACGGGAAGACAATGAAAGTAGCGGTGATGAACATGAAAATGAGGAACGTGCAAACTGACGTGGAAAACTGTTTTGTAGAGCAGCTAGCACCTATAGAGAGTAGATACATACTGTACAATATTTCCACCAAAAATAAGAATTATGTATGCATCATGTTGTAAGAATAAAAAAACCAGAAATAAATAATATATATGCCTAAACTGTTACAGATGCATTTAGAGTAAAATTACTGTTTACTGCATCTGGAGGAGGGAATGGAGGCTTCTCACTCTCGAGTTCCTCTCACTTCAGTCAGAGAGAAAGAATATCTATTATGATTTTCCAAGAGAAAAAAAATGTGAAGGCAAATATTTTTCTCTTGGGAAATCATTACAGACCTTATCCTGCTCTGAATGAAGTGAAAAGAATTGACTTTCGGACTTTTACTATTTAATTCCCACTCGTGTTCCTTCAAAGGCCACGACGACTATTTACCAAATTCACAACTGCAATGTACACTCACTTCATTCGACTCAAGTGAACTGCAACAGCACACCTGACATTAGTGCATTTATGATGTTCTTGCAGTGTGGGAGCGGCGCTAATTAACTTCGAATCAAAGTAAACCTAGACGTAACTAATAGTTCTGTAGAACCAAGTAAAATTAATGGTTTTCCAAGCGATTTCATAGCTTCAAATATCGTGACAATACAATAGAAAAGATAAAATTTTGTTTAAACGCCCCCCCATTTTACAATCATAGACTAATACATACAGATGTTCTCCCTTACGAAAACCAGTCGTAGGTTTTTATCTACAACTGGTTTACTGAACACAAACTTCGCGTGGTGTTTTATAACTAGTCCGATATTTTTTGATATTTTATTATTTTCTCTTTTCTTCTATAAATAATATATATTTTTTTTAAATTGAAGTTCAGAAATAATGACGACGTGCGTTTTTGGTACACGATAAGACTTATCAAGAAATTTCAGTAAAGCGAATTTACAAAAACGAAGATTTATTAGATTATGAAATAGAGTATTATTATAATACAGTATTGTAGACAAAAATCTATGTTAGTTCTGCGGTATAAAAATCTATATGGATGACATGTAGATAATAGATTGAACGAAACGCGTAAGCGCCATGAAATTCATGGCGTTTAAGACATTTTGGTCGTGGAAAAATTATTCTCTATAAGCTATCAAGCGCCGTAGATATGTTTTAACAGTTTTGTTAGCAGATAATGCCAATGTAACGCTTACGCTGCAGCTAACTTCTTTTTTTTACTTTTCATTTTTTTGACTAATAGATTCCATGAACATAATGGTCTATCGCTAGAATATTAATCAATGGACTTACATAAATTGCAATAACCTGGCAATTTTGTGATAGCGCCATCTATTAAATACTTCATAGTTTAACGAGCTTGATAAGCATCAACTTGCTGAAGATAATGGTAATTTATCATTGTGAAGCTAGATGGCAATCCAAATCAACCTCCTGAGAACTTCTGTATTCCTGGTTAGTGGCAGTTGAATTTGTGTTTTCCCGACGTTTTCATCCAACATTTTCTTCGCGTTTGGGTGCTGAGTACTAGTGTAGCAGAATCTAACAAGAGGTTGATCGGCTAATTCGTTTCATACCTTGCAAAATAAGTGACATCTATCTTCATGTTTTGAAATCAGGTTTTGTTTGGATGTATGTCATAGTGTGGTTCGTAGTGTGTGTTGGTAGTTTATAAGTGAGCGTAAAAATGGGATGAGAAGTTCGTCGTTACGAAGAATGTCGTAGTATGAGTGAAATAGGGTAGGTTTAAATACCATGCTGTCGTTTATTATAAAAGGCGCCAACATAACGGACAGCACTGGCCAATGAGCACCGCAATAGAGTTTTCACTGGCCAATCAGTTTCACAATTCGATTGACAGCCGACTTAAAGGTGGTATAATAGTTAGCTGAGTACGCGGGAACATATGAAAATGAAAAGCCTTGAAGAGTAGCGATCAATATGAGTTGGTCTCACTATCACGCAGGTTATTTGCATAAGTCAGACAAAGATAGTATTACTGTAATAGACGGAATATCATCGATTGCTCTCTGTCAACATTCGCCCGCCATATTTGAATTTAATTCAAAATATATTGTTTTTACGGGTCTAAATGTGAGCATTAATAATATGTTTACTATTATATATATATATATATATATATATATATATACTATATAGTATTAATAAACTAGTACCATCACAACAAAGCCAAACCTCTCTATAGTTACTAGGGTAATAATAACAATCGCAGAATCTAGATCTCATAACAGCAAAAAACTTCTGATTCTTTTAAGGGTGTTCTTGGAATATGACATCGCAGCATAAAGTTGTAGCCATTTTAACATTTTGGTTATTATATAAGTAAAACTAAATTACTTTCTATGCAACTTTACCAAATTTTACAATACACTCTCTTAAAAAAAATATTGTATTTAACCTCTACGATGCCATAAAAAAAGAATGCCTTGGAAACTTTTTAAATAATTGTAATATACAAGTTTCTGCTAGCGGCTATGCCCGCGTGTAAATAGGTGTTTCTATACGATATTTAGGCACCCGTTTCATCCCCTTAGGGTGTAGATTTTGAAAAATTCTTTCTAATTCTTTGGAAGTAAACGCACGTGAAATACTTTATAATGCGCAGGCGTAAAATGTGCAGAGAAGTTAGTCAGAAATGATTCTTCGGAAGGGTGGATAAAGGAAATTTATAAACATTAAAATGGACTCCTTAAATAATCCAGCTATTTTGGTTTGTTGAAACAGAAATAATTGTATTTTAAATACAAAGGCGTTCCTTCGCGTACTCTTTGCCACGTGCTCGTGAAATTCTGGAATGAAGGGTTCATGTATGAGGCTGAAAGGTGATGTTTTTAGATATTAATTCACTTATGCCGCTATGCTGCAATCGTATTTGTTTTAAAGTTACTCTATTATTATTATTGATGTTTTGTGATTTGCTACGAGCGCGTAGCCACCGTAGCAATGCGCTACGCCGTAGCCGCTAGTAGTGTTTATACTTTTTCATTATTTCTTGTCGGAAGAATATTATTTAGTAACTTTTGTCAGGCCTGGCGCACTCCTAGCTATAGATATTTTTGATTACCTCTTCCATTTGTATAAATACCTAACTAAATGTAAACAGTATGTATATAAGTAAATAGGTGGAAATCAATTAGGTAATATCTACCATATAATTTTAGAAAATCTGATTATATTTTACGTAATAAAACATAAGTACCTATTTCACATTTTTCAAAAACAGACAAGTCCTAACGTTATAACAAGTTATAGGCCTGTTCAAAGGCGCATAACGGCCATAATAAAACCAGTCTCTCGTTGCGCGAACTTACGGTGCATTTTGATTCGTTATGAGTGCCACTTGATCTGGTAAGCTAATAAAGTCAAGGTCATGTCCGTGCCGTGCAATGTATTATGAACATTAGGGTAGTTGTTAGTAGGTTTAAATTCACATGTTTGCTGTCACGGAGTGCAATTTTTGTACTTGTACGAAGCTGCTGACAAAAGCACAGAATAAGAAATATCTTATTCTGTGCTTTTGTCAGCAGCTTCGCTCGCGTGTAAGTGTGCTACTCTAAACATACATTGGGTCCGCGTTTCATCCCTCTAGGTGGTGACTTTTTAAAATCTGCTCTTTGTGCTCGCCTACGTCATGAAAGGAAAACAATGCAAAACTTCACGCTCCTAAACCCTGTAGCATTAGTTGTCAGTCAGTTAGTTGTGTCTTTTATATTTTAATTTAGATTGCTGAGAAGGAAACTGATCAAACTGTAGAGTATTAATTAAATCAATGATGTTTTTTTTTCCTTTTTTTTCAGTGTATTCAATTTGTCATTATGTCAGTGGTGTCCATTAAATAAATAAAAATACCAACTGGAAAATTTTATGTAAATGCTCTTAAATAGCGACATTTTTTTTTATTCTTGATAGTTCCGCGCTTGACCGCTATCTCACCTGATGGAAAGCGACGATGCGGTCGACGATGGAGCGCGCTTACTTAGAAGTAACCTATTTACTCTTGACTTAAAGATATGATATATTTGTAGCGGAAGAAAATGAAAGTAACGGTGATGACCATGAAAATTAGGGACATGCAAACTGACGTGGAAGGCTGTTTTGTAGAGCAGCTAGCACCTATAGAGTAGATACATACTGTACAATGTTTCCATCACAAATAAGAATTAGGTGTGCATCATTTGGTAAGAATAAAAAATCAGAAATAAATATATGCCTAAGCTGTTACAGGTGCATTTAAAGTAAAATTATTGTTTACTGCATCTGGAGGAGGGAATGGAGGCCTCCCTCCAAGAAGATCAGTAAAGATCAAGAATTTTGTTTTTCTCTTGGGAAATCATAATAGAACTTGTCCTACTCTGAATGAAGTAAAAGGAATTGACTGTCGGACTTTTACGTCGAGGGGCTGCTTCGTTACGTACCTTGCAATATAAGTGACATTTAACGTCACGTAATGAAATCAGATTCTATTTGGATGTGTGTCACAATGTAGTTCGTAGTGTGTGTTGGTAGTTTATAAGAGAGCATGAAAAATGGGATCGGCAGATCGTCGTTACGAACGTTGTAAAAGTATGAGTGAAATATAAATTTAGGGATCAGTTCAGTTCTTATGCTCTCGCTGATAATAAAAGGCGCCAACGTAGCGGACAGTATTGGCGAATGAACATTGCTATCGGGATTTACTAGCCAATCAGTTTGACTCCTCAAGTGACAGCAAACTTAAAGGTGGTGTAATAGTTACCTGAGTACCAAGGAACACATGAAAATGATAAGTCCTGAAGAGTAACGAGCAACATGAGTTGGTCTCACTAACACGCAGGTTATTTGCATAAGTCAGACAAAGATAGTATGACTGTAACAGACGGAACATCGTCGGTTTTTCTCTGTCAACATCCGCCCGCCATATTTCAATTTATTCTATAAATATAATAAATCCGTAGAAGTTTTTATTTATACACGAATCACGTAAAATGTACGTAGTCAATGTAGATAACTTTTACTTATTAAAATTGTGTGTAACTTGATATATTACTAAGATTTTGTTTCATCGCAATCGGTTGACTATATCAAAAGATATACTACATTCATTGACTGTTAGGCAGTATGAAGTGCGCCGAGTCAGCTAGTTCATTATATTTTATTTTATAAAGACCTACATGATTAGTTATAAAATGGTTTTGAAACTGAATCAGTACCACAATAACAAAAACTCAACTCGCTTTGACTAATAACAATTTGGCAATAATAACTATCACAAAAGCTAAATTTTATAATAGCAAAAAAAAAAACTTCATATTATTTTGTGGGTCTTTTTGAATATTTTATCAGTTAAACTAAATTACTTTATATGCACCTTGCCAATTTTCACAATGCATACACTTAAACAATTATTGAATTTAAACTCAAAGATGCGATGAAAAATAGAATGCCTCTGAGGCTTAATAAATATTAAAATAAAAAATAAGTTTCTACTAGCGGCTATGCCCGCAAGATAGTCGGTTTTATATATATATATATATATATGCTGATAACAGACGCAGAAATTGAAGCCGAAAAAAAAATAATACTACGCGGATTGCTTTGGAATACAACGGCGTGAAGTGTGAAGTTAGTTAGAAATGATTCTAGGGAAGGGTGGATTCTTAAGTATGTTTATGACCATCGCCGTGGACTCCTTGCATAAATAATCAAGCTTTTTTTAGGAAGGACTACACACATAGGTGCAGACGTACTGTTCCACGCGTGCCTCAAAGAGATGTCAGCAACCGTAGGGGCCCAGCAAGGTCGAAGTCTACTGGCCGGGGCCCTGGAAATAAAATGGCAGAGAAGGAACAGGAGTGGGTTTTCAGTCAGTAAAAGTCTGACACCATCCCCCGCTCCGCCCAAGAGCGGGGATGTCATTAGATGATTTTCCCACCCGAAAAAAAAACACATAGGTGCAGGAAATTATTGAAAAAGAAAAATTGTATTTTTAAACACAATGCCGTTCATTCGCGTGGCCTTTGCCACATACTCGTGAAACTCTGGAATGAAGGGTACATATACGAAGCTAGAAGGCGATGTTTGTAGATATTAATTGACTTATGCCTCTACGCTGATATTCTTTTTGTTTTAAAGTTACTCTATTATAATTACTGATGAGTTGTGATTTGCTACGAGCGCGTAGCCACCGTAGCAATGCGCTACGCCGGAGCCGCTAGTAGTGTTTATACTTTTTCATTATTTCTTGTCGGAAGAATAATATTTAGTAACTTTTGTCAGGCCTGGCGCACGCCTAGCTATAGATATTGAAATGTGCCTAAGCCCGTGGCCTTTCTTGCAAAGCTAAATTCGGTAGAGTGTCACACGCGTGTTCGATTTTCCGCTTGACCCGCGCTAACAAAAATTATTTTCGAATTTTTTATTTAATATTCTACCGAGTTTATATTTCAAGTATTTGCGACATTTTTCACGTAAACGAGTAAATGACCTTAAAGACCATTCAATATAAGTAGAGCTCCCAGTACTAGAGACTACCTTACTAATGCAAGGTCAACATACACTGGGATTATATCTTACAAAAAGTTAATTATTATGTATAATTACGTCTTAAACGACCTATCTTTTAAAAATTACATTTGAACGCAAAGCTAACGACATAAAAAACCAAAATTGTATATATACCTAACTCAATGTAAACAGTATGTATATAAGTAAATAGGTGGAAATCAATTAGGTAATATCTACCATATAATTTTATGTAAATGCTCTTAAATAGCGACATTTTTCTTTTTATTCTTGATAGTTCCGCGCTTGACCGCTATCTCACCTGATGGAAAGCGACGATACGGTCGACAATGGAGCGCGCTTACTTAGAAGTAACCTATTTACTCTTGACTTAAAGATATCACATATTTGTAGCGGAAGAAATGAAAGTAACGGTGATGACCATGAAAATTAGGGACGTGCAAACTGACGTGGAAGGCTGTTTTGTAGAGCAGCTAGCACCTATAGAGTAGATACATACTGTACAATGTTTCCATCACAAATAAGAATTAGGTGTGCATCATTTAGTAAGAATTAAAAACCAGAAAGTAATATATGCCTGAGCTGTTACAGATGCATTTAAAGTAAAATTTTTGTTTACTGCATCTGGAGGAGGGAATGGAGGCCTCCCTCCAAGAAGATCAGTAAAGATCAAGAATTTTGTTTTTCACTTGGGAAATCATTACAGAACTTATCCTGATCTGAATGAAGTGAGAGGAATTGACTGTCTAACTTTTACTATTACATGCAGTTGAATTTGTGACTTCTCGAACGTTTTCAATATATTTATCCAACATTTTCTTCGTTGTTATACTGGTGTAGCAGAATCTAACAAGAGGTTGATTGGCGGCGCGCGCAGTACGTCGAGGGGCTGCTTCGTTACGTACCTTGCAATATAAGTGACATTTAACGTCACGTAATGAAATCAGATTTTATTTGGATGTGTGTCACAATGTAGTTCGTAGTGTGTGTTGGTAGTTTATAAGAGAGCATGAAAAATGGGATCGGCAGATCGTCGTTACGAACGTTGTAAAAGTATGAGTGAAATATAAATTTAGGGATCAGTTCAGTTCTTATGCTCTCGCTGATAATAAAAGGCGCCAACATAACGGACAGCACTGCTCAATGAGCACCGCTATCGGGTTTTTACTGGTCAATAAGTTTGACTGTTCAATTGACAGCCAAAGTGAGGTGGTTTAATAGTTAGCGGAGTACCAGGGAAGACACGAAAATGATAAGTCCTAAAGAGTCATGATCAGTTATTTTTTGGTCAGTTATTTGCATAAGTCAGACAAAGATAGTATGACTGCAATAGACGGAATATCGTCGATTGCTCTCTGTCAACATTCGCCCGCCATATTTCAATTTAATTCAAAATATTTTGTTTATAGAGCCTACATGTGAGCACTTATAAAATGTTTGAAACTGAACTAGTACCACGATAATAAAGCAACTTCTTTCTTTGGTTATTAGAATAATAATAACAATCACAGAAGGTAGATGTCATAATAGCAAGAAACTTCGTATTCTTCTAAGTGTGTTCTTGAAACATGACAACGCAGCATAAAGTTGTCGCCATTTTAGCACTTTCATTATCATATGAGTAAAACTAAATTACTTTATATGCAACTTTGTCAACTTTTACAATGCACACCCTTAAAAAAATATTAAATTTAAACTTCACGATTCTATAAAAAAAATGGATTTGAAACTTTTTACATAATTATAATAAACAAGCTTCTGCCTGCGGCTATGCCCGCGTGAAAGTAGGTTTTTCTATACAAACTTTGGGCACCCGTTTAATCCCCTTATAGTGCAAATTTTAGAATATAGTTTTTATTCTTTCTATATAAAATTCTTTATAATATGGCGGCGTAAAGTGTGAAGTCAGTCAGAAATGATTCTAATGAAGGGTTCATGTATGAGGCTGGAAAGCGATGTTTGTAGATATTAATTCACTTATGCTGCTATGCTGCAATCCTTTTTGTTTTTAAGTTATTCTATTATAGTTACTGATGGCTTGTGATTTGCTACGAGCGCGTAGACACCGTAGCAATGCGCTACGCCGTAGCCGCTAGTAGTGTTTATACTGTTTTGGTATTTCTTGTCGGAAGAATATAATTTACTAGCTTTTGTCAGCGGCTTAGCTTGCGTGTAAGTGTGCTTCTCCATACAAACTTTGGGTCCCCGTTTTATCCCATTACGGGGTAAGAATAAGAATAAGAATAATAAGAATAAGAAATTTTATTTGCTCAAACATGTGTATGCATACAGAATTAAAACAATACATGCATGCAAGATCTTAAATAAGAATGGGTCACGACATGCCTGCCATTTTTCATGACGTGAATTGAATTGATGAATTAAATCCTCCATTGCTATTTATTTATTTACAATATTCACAGAGTCGTTTAGGGGTGATTTTAATTTAGATTCCACTCTTAGTGCTCGCTTACGTCATGAAAGGAAACCTTGTGCAAAATTTCACGCTTCTAGGCCCTGTAGTTTCAGCTGTCAGTCAGTTTGTCTTTTTTGACATACGGAATATCTGGAGAGAGTATGTTTTGTGTTCAAACTTTTTAGTCTTAATTAAATCAATGCCATCTAACTAGTATAGTTTTTGTTCCTTGGCTCCAGAGCACTCACCAGCGTTTTCATAAATACTATTGGAATAAATTAAGTATGTTAATTTTGATAAATTGATATTTATTCAATATTTCAACAAATAAAAAAATATAATAGAAAAATTCGATGTGAACGCTCTTGACAGCGACATGACATATAGGTAGTAACCGTGAAAATGAATTGTAGTGAACTTGCAAACTGACATGGAAGATTTTTTTGTAGAGCAGCTAGCACCTAAAAAAAATACATTCTATACAATGTTTCCATCAAAAATAAGAAATAGGTTTGGGTCATGCTGTAAGAAAAGAAATCCATATAGAAATATATTCTTAAGGCCGCGTTCCCACTTTGTCGTGACGAAAGAAAATCATGTAGTTTTATTTACTATTTAAATCCCACCCGTGTTCTTTCGATAACCACGACGAATATTTACCAAATTCGCAACCACATTGAAATAAGACTTATTTAACTTGCAATAACCTTGCAATTTCGTAAAAAATATTAAAATAGCGCCATCTATTAAATAATTCAAACTTTAACAAGCTAGGTAAGCATTTTTAAGAAAATTACCAACGTTTTCAGCGAGTAAAACTTGCTGAAAACGTTGGTAATTTAACATTGAGAAGCTAGATGGCTCTTTAAAACATTTCATTTTCGAGAAAACACAAATTCAACTGCCACCAACCAGGAATATAGAAGTTCTCAGGAGGTTAATTTAAAGAGCCATCTAGCTTCGCAATGTTAAATTACCAACGTTTTCAGCAAGTTGATGCTTGTCAAGCTCGTTAAACTTTGAAGTATTTAATAGATGGCGCTATTACAAGATTGCCAGGTTATTGCAATTTTAGTAAGTCCATTTACTAATATTTTAGCGATAGACAAGTATGTTCATGGAAACTATTAGTCAAAATAGTGAAAAGTAAAAAAAAGAAGTTCGCTGCAGCGTAAGCGTCAGGTTGGCATTATCTGTGCTAACAAAACTTCATACCTACGGCGCTTGATAGCATATAGAGAATAATTTTTCACTGAAAACGTTGGTAATTTTCTTAAAAATGCTTATCTAGCTTGTTAAAGTTTGAATTATTTAATAGATGGCGCTATTTTAATATTTTTTACGAAATTGCCAGGTTATTGCAAGTTAAATAAGTCTTATTTCAATGTGGTTGCAAATTTGGTAAATATTCGTCGTGGTTATCGAAAGAACACGGGTGGGATTTAAATAGTAAATAAAACTACATGATTTTCTTTCGTCACGACAAAGTGGTATACGAACTTTGAACGTCCGTTTCATAAATTTTGAGTGTAAATTTTTGAAAATCATTTATTATTCTTTACGTATACATCACAACAAGTTTTTTTTTGAATTTGGGCTGACCGTTGATGAGTCAAGACAACTTTATATATATAGATGCAGACAACAGACGCAGAAATTGAAGCTGAAAAATAAAACGACGCGGATTGCTTAGGAATACAATGGCGTGAAGTGTGGAGTAAGTCGGAAATGATTCTACGGAAGGATAATAATAATAATAATATTTTTTTTTTATTTTTCTCCATAAAAATATTGTACAAATTTGAGCAATAAATTGAAGGTAACTTAATACAAATGCATAAGAAATAAAAATGTACAACTGCGCCTGAGCTAGGCCGAGCCTGTATTTCAGGACGTAGTTCTCTTACCAGAAAATAAATTATCAATATAACAGCATTTGCGTGTAACATCTATATAATTAAACACATAACAAAATATTAATTTGCAATCAAAATTGTGTGTTGTGTGCATGTGCTTCGTGTGTTTGTGGTGTAATTTGTCTAGGATGGACTGTTAAGTATGTTTATGACCATAGCCGTGGACTCCTTGCATAAATAATCAAGCTTTTTTTAGGAAGGACTACACACATACGTGCAGGAAATTATTGAAAAAGAAAATTGTATTTTAAGATACAAAGCCGTTCATTCGCGTTCCCTTTGCCACATGCTCGTGAAACTCTGGAATGAAGGGTTTATATACGAAGCTAGAAGGCGATGTTTGTAGATATTAATTGACTTATGCCTCTCTACGCTGATATTCTTTTTGTTTTAAAGTTACTCTATTATAATTACTGATGGGTTGTGATTTGCTACGAGCGCGTAGCCACCGTAGCAATGCGCTACACCGTAGCTGCTAGTAGTGTATATACTGTTTCATTATTTCTTGTCGGAAGAATATAATTTAGTAACTTTTGTCAGGCCTGGCGCACTCCTAGCTATAGGTATAGAAATGTGCCTAAGCCCATGGCCTTTCTTGCCTATAAATATGACTGGTCTCTAGTAAAGTCGCTCACTTGCTATCCAGCCTTAGACCACGTGAGTCATTTAGTATTATATCTTGATTATTGCTATTAGTTGTGTTGATTCTATAGATGTGTCATACTGTGGCTTTCGTTTCTAAATTATGTTATACGGTATTAGAGAATATTTATTTATATTATTTGCCTTACCGTACTACTGTTTTGAAATGGCCCAAGACATAGAAAATAGATATACTTGTAGATGTTATTGTGATAAACTATAATTATTAATAGTGTTAAAATGTGTCCATGAAATACTATGATTAAGCTTCTGAGGAGTTTCTTTGCTTGTTCTTCTCCTCGGCGACCTAGTTTTGGAACAAGTAACTAATTGTTCGATTAATTGACAAGCCTATTTAAAATAAATACTTAGTCTTGTTTTTCTGTGCTTTTCTTCATAAATCCCTTTCCTTACATACCTCAATCATAGAAACTTTGATATACAGTAAATAACCGTTATCCATCTTGACATTTTAGTATGATATATAGGAAGATATAAATATACATCCAGAAAGTTGAATTTAAAAGTAGTATAAAACCTAAAAATTATAAAATCTATAATTTGTAACAATAAGACACAAATGTATGCTTCAAAAATAATAGAATATCTAAGAATACTTTGAGATCTAAAATTAGTGTGAGTTAAACTTAGGGCTAATAAGTAAATTATACAAAATCTAAAAGTAAATTTAGATCTAAGAGTAATATGAGATCTAAAGAAATGAAAATAAAAGATAATAATAAAAAAATTGTACTCTTTTAAATCAGGCCAGGCCGTCGTATTATTGAAGATCTGATGACGGGTACCCACCAAGTCACTCTGAGGTAGCTGAACCCAGGTATCGTTCCAGGTCTTCGGTGTTCCGTATGTGTATGGCAGGGTTACCCTCTTGCTTACGAATGAGAATAGCACCATTTTTAATCCAGCAGAAATGGTATCCATGTTCTCTTGCACAAAGTTTGGTTGCACTAAATAACTGCCTATGGTTTCCAGCATTCGCACAAGCAACGTGAAACAGCAGATCGCATTTGGAGCATTTTACATTCGATAATCTCAAAGCCTTGTGACAAGATGCACAGTTATTGACCATTGTTATTGATTATTTACGAAATGCGAATTACGTAAACAAAATCAGTGGCACAGGATTCTTAGAATTTGAGCTAGGCGCACCTGCGTCGGCCGCGGCGAGTTATTCCCAGAAGCGGTACTCTGCGATCAGTGACGCGATTTTTTTTATTTGAATATGCACTGAATTTTGGCACTAGTTACTAGTATGATAAGTTACAATATTAAGTGGGACTATTTATTTAATTTGAGGATAAAAATATTTATTGTGCATAACACGTCCATTCTTCACAAGACTTGCAACGGCAATTAAGGCTGTTGTTAGTAGGTTTCAATTCGTATGTTTGCTATCACGGAGTGCAATTACTGCTGTACTTGTACTATTTCTTATTCTGTGCTTTTGTCAGCACCTTCACTCGCGTGTAAGTGTGCTTCTCCATACAAACATTGGGTCCCCGTTTCACCTAGGGGATGAATTTTTAAAATAATTCTCCTTGTGCTCGCCTACGTCATGAAAGGAAATCTTGTGAAAAACTTCACGCTCCTAAACCCTAGCTTTTGTTGTCAGTCAGTCAGTTGTGTCTTTTATATATTTATATAGATTTATAGCTGAGAAGGAAACTGATCATACTGTTCAGTTTTAATTAAATCAATGCCATCTGGACAGTATAGTTTCTGTTTCTTGGCTCCAGAGCACTCACGTACTTCTTCATAAATACTGATGGAGTAAATTAAGTTATGTTACTTTTGATAAATTTATATGTATTCAATTTTTCATTATAACACTGGGGTCCATTAAATAATAAAAAAACAACCATACTGGAAAATTTTATGTAAATGCTCTTTAATAGCGACATGACATATACGTACGGGAAGACAATGAAAAGTAGCGGTGATGACCATGAAAATGAAGGACGTGCAAACTGACATGGAAGACTGTTTTGTAGAGCAGTAGCACCTATAGAGAGTAGATACATACTGTACAATGTTTCCATCAAAAATAAGAATTATGTGTGCATCATGTTGCAACCATAAAAAATCAGAAAGAAATAATACATATGCCTAAGCTGTTACAGATGCATTTAGAGTAAAATTACTGTTTACTGCATCTGGAGGAGGGAATGGAGACTTCCCAATCTCGAGTTTCTCTCACTTCACTCAGAATGAAAGAAGTTTCATAATGATTTCTCAAGAGAAAAAAATGTAAAGGCAAATATTTTTCTCTTGGGAAATCATTACAGAACTTATCCCGCTCTGAATGGAGTGAGATGAACTGACTGTCGGACTTTTACTATTGAAATCCCACCTGTGTTCCTTCAAAGGTTACGACGACTATTTACCAAATTCACAACTGCAATGTTCACTCACTTCATTCGGCTCAGGTGAACTGAATCAGCACACCTGACATTAGTGTATTTACGATGTTCTTGCAGTGTGGGAGCGGCGCTAATTAACTTCGAATCAAAGTAAACCACGAAACGTCTTGGTAACACATTCATTATGCATACAGCTAAGGAGTGGTATTCCTTGCCGGAATCTGTGTTCCCTGATAGCTAAAACCAGGGAATCTTTAAGTCAAGAGTAAATAGGTTACTTCTAGGTAAGCGCGTTCCATCGTCGACCGCATCGTCGCTTTCCATCAGGTGAGATAGCGATCAAGCGCGAACCTATCAAGAATAAAAGAAAAAACCTGGACTTAAATAATAATTCTGTAGAACTAAGTAAAATTGATGGTTTTCCAAGCGATTTTATAACTTCAAATATCGTAACAATACAATAGAAAACTATATTATTTAACGCCCCCCCATTTTACAATCATAGACTAATACATACAGATGTTCTCCCTTACGAAAACCAGTCGTAGGTTTTTATCTACAACTGGTTTACTGAACACAAACTTCGCGTGCTGTTTTATAACTAGTCCGATATTTTGTGACGTTTTATTATTTTCTCTTTTCTTGTATAAATAATATATCAAAGATTTTTTATTGAAGTTCAGAAATAATGACGACGTGCGTTTTTGGTACATGATAAGACTAAACAAGAAATTTCAGTAAAGCGAATTGACACAAACGAAGATTTATTAGATTTTGAAATAGAGTATTATTGTAATGAAGTATTGTGGACAAAAATCTATGTTAGTTCTGCGGTAGAAAAATCTATACGGATGTCATGTCATTACACTAGATTGAACGAAACGCGTAAGTGCCATGAAATTCACGGCGCTAAAGACGTTTTGGTCGTGGAAAAGTTAAAAAGCGCGCAAGCGCCGTAGATATGTTTTAATAGTTTTGGTAGCACAGATAATGCCAACCTGACGCTTACGCTGCAGCGAACTTCTTTTTGTACTTTTCACTATTTTGACTAATAGTTTCCATGAACATACTTGTCTATCGCTAAAATATTAGTAAATGGACTTACTAAAATTGCAATAACCTGGCAATCTTGTAATAGCGCCATCTATTAAATACTTCAAAGTTTAACGAGCTTGACAAGCATCAACTTGCTGAAAATAATGGTAATTTATCATTGCAAAGCTAGATGGCTCTTTAAATTAACCTCCTGAGAACTTCTATGTTCCTGGTTGGTGGCAGTTGAATTTGTATTATTTCGAACACTGTCGACGTTTTCATCAACATTTTCTTCGAGTTTGGATGCTTGGTACTGGTGTAGCAGAATCTAATAAAAGGTTGATCAGCGGCGCGCGCAGTACGGCGAAGGTCTGCCTCGTTGTGTTGCTTGCGATATAGGGGACATCTACCTTAACGTTTTGAAATCGTATTTTGTTTGGATGTGTATCATAGACTAGTTCGTAGTGTGTGTTGATGGCTTATAAGTGAGCGTGAAAAATGGGATGGGAACTCCATCGTTACAAGTGACGTAGTAGTGTGAGTGAAATATGAATATAGGGGTAAGTTCCATTATTGAGCTCTCGCCGATAATAAAAGGCGCCAACGTAGAGGACAGCATTGGCCAATGAGCATTGCTATCTAGTTTTTACTAGCCAATCAGTTTGACTCCTCAATTGACAGCCAACTTAAAGGTGGTGTAATAGTTAGCGGAGTACCAGGAAACACATGAAAATAAAAAGCCTTGAAGAGTAACAAATAATATGTGTTGGTCTCACTATCACGCAGGTTATTTACATAAGTCAGACAAAGATAGTATGTATGTAACAGACGGAATATCGTCGATTTTTCTCTGTGAACATCCGTCCGCTATATTTCAATTTATTCTATACATGTAATAAAACTGTAAAACTTAATAAACTAGTGCACCTCACCATCAATGATTGCATCACTGCTTACCATCAGGTGGGATCACAGTCAAGAACTGGTTTAATAAAAAATATTAGTACGCGCATCACGTTAAATGTATGAAATCGATGTAGATAACTTTTATATATTACAATTGTGTGTAACTTGATATGTTACTTAGGTTTTGTCTCATTGCAATTGGTTGAATATATACATTCATTGACTGTTAGGCGGTATGAAGTTCGCCGGGTTAGCTAGTTCATAATATTTTATTTTATGAAAACCTCCACGATTACTTATAAAATAGTTTTGAAACTGAAACAGTATCACAATAACAAAATCACACCTTGCTTTGGCTACTAAGGCAATAATAACATTCACAGAAGCTAAATTTTATAATAGCAAAAACAAACTTCATATTATTTTAAAACATGACTAGGTAGCATAAAGTTGTGGTTATTTTACCATTTTGATTATTTTATCAGTTAAACTACATTACTTTATATGCACCTTGCCAACTAATACAACGCATACACTTAAACAATTATTGAATTTAAACTTAACGATGCTATGAAACTTAATAAATATTAAAATAATAAACAAGCTACTGCTCGTGGCTATGCCCGCGTGATAGTCGGTTTTTCTATACAAACAATGAACGCCCGTTTTATCCCTTTAGGGTGCAAATTTAAGAAGATGATTTCTTATTCTTTACATATACATCATTACAAGCGCTTTTTGAATGTGGGCTGGCCGTTGATGAGTCAAGACAGATTTATACATATATATATACACCACTAGTTTTAAATTAGTACAGTAAAATGGGGCTCTATCCGTAGTCGTTACTGGTCATATTTGTGTAGTCAAAAGTAAAAAAAAAATGAAATACCTAAATTGTGGAATAAAATTTGCCATATTGGTAAATGCATAATTTGAATCAATCATTCATAACAATACTACTAGAAAAAACTACGCGCAGTGCTTTTTTTTTTCATTTTGGTTACCATTCATAAATCGAATCGAAGAAATTAAGCGGCGAATGTACATAAGTGAGCCAATAAGTGTCGAACAATTAAAGTAGCGCATATTGGATGCATTTAGCGAAGTAATAAACAATTTGTTTAAGCGTACCCATTTTTGTGTTGATAATGGTGGTGGACATTTTGAAGGACAGTTAAAATACCTGTAAGTTTTTTTAATGTACATACGTAAATTCTAAAATGACTCACTGAACAAGTTTTTTAAATATCAACTGATTCAAACTTTATAAAAACGCCAAAACAACTTTTTTTTTACATGTTTTGAAGCTTTGATTTAATTGATTTCTTAATAATTCAAACCTTATTAAAAGTTTGAATTGAGTAAATGCCTATTATTTTTCTGTAAACTGTTTATTTTACTTTTTCTTAGTTTTCAATCTTAATGATGCGTTTTAATTATCTACAATTAGATTAACAGCTATTGGAGGCAGGGCAAGTTTGAGCGAGAGCACGCGATCGCGAGAACGAAAGAATATTATCAATGAATACTGCTATGAATAGCTTTAACACTAATAACTTTGCTGTTTATGAATATTACTTATTGAGACACTACTTAAATAACAACAAGACCTGTTCTAATATGCCCTTTAAATATTTGTACTAATTATAAACTAGTGTTATATAAATGCAGACAACAGCTGCAAAAACTGAAAATGAAAAGAAATAAACTCACGTGGAATACTTTGTAATGCAACAGCGTGAAGTGTGGAGTTAGTCAGAAATGATTCTACGGAAGAGTGGATTCTAAAGTATGTTTATGAAAATCGCTGTGGACTCCCTGCACAAATAATCAAGCTTTTTTTAGGAAGGACTACACACATAGGTGCAGGAACATGTTGGAGCAGGAATAATTGTATTTTTTTATGCAAAGCTTTTCGCGTACCCTTTGCCACATGCTCGTGAAACCCTGGAATGAAGAATTCATGTATGAGGCTGGAAGGCGATGTTTGTAGATATTATATTAATTCACTTATGTCGCTATGCTGCAATTCTTTTTGTTCTAAAGTTATTCTGTTAAAATTACTGACGGGTTGTGATTTGCTACGAGTGCGTAGCCACCGTAGCAATACGCTACGCCGTAGCCGCTAGTAGTGTTTATACTTTTTCATTATTTCTTGTCGGAAGAATATAATTTAATAACTTTTGTCAGGCCTGGCGCACTCCTAGCTATATATGTATAGAAATGTGCCTAAGCCCGTGGCCTTTCTTGCAAGGCTATATTTGGTAGAGTGTCACACGCGTGTTCGATTTTCCGCTTGAAAAAAAATTTGTTAGCGCGGGCTAACAATTTTTTTTTTCGAATTCTTTAACGAATATTCTATCGAGTTTATATTTCAAGTCTTTGCGACATTTTTCACGTAAACGAGTCAATGACCGTAAAGATCATTCAATATAAGTAGAGTTCCCAGTACTAGAGACTACGTTACTAATGCAAGGTCAACATATACTGGAATTATATCTTACAAAATGTTAATTATTATGTATAATAACGTTTTAAACTACTTACCTTTTAAAAATTATATAAGAATGCAAAACTAACAAAGTTATATACACTTCATTTTAATTACCTATTTCATTTGTTTAGATACCTAACTAAATGTTAACAATCTCTTGACACTTCTATGAGATGACTTTTTTTAAAATATGTTTTAAAATATGGATGTAAGTATAATAAATAGGTAGAAATCAATTAAGCACCTATCCGCCATATAATTTTAGAAAATCTGATTATATTTTATGTAATAAAACGTAAGTACCTATTTTACATTTTTCAAAAACACACATGTCCTAACCCTATAACGAGAGCGGCCTGTTCAAAGGTGCATAACGGGCATAATGAAAGAGTCTCTCGTTGCGCGGACTTACGGTGCATTTTGATTCGTTACGAGTGCCACTGGATCAGTAGGCTAATAAAATCAAGGTCATGTCCGTGCCGTGCAATGCATTATGAACATTAAGGCTATTGTTAGTAGGTTTCAATTCGTATGTTTGCTATCACGGAGTGCAATTGCTGCTGTACTTGTACTACTTCTTATTTTGTGCTTTTGTCAGCAGCTTCACTTGCGTGTAAATGTGCTTCTCCATACAAACATTGGGTCCCCGTTTTATCCCTCTAGAGGTTGACTTTTTAAAAATATTCTCTTTGTGCTCGCCCACGTCATGAAAGGAAATCTTGTGCAAAACTTCACGCTCCTAAACACTGTAGCTTCAATTGTCAGTCAGTTAGTTGTGTCTTCACGGCCGCAATGGAGGATGTCTTCAAGGTTCTGGACTGGAGTGGATTAGGCATTAATGTCAATGGCGAGTACATCACTCATCTTCGGTTTGCCGACGACATAGTAGTCATGGCTGAGACTGCGGAAGAGCTTAGAACAATGCTAAATGACCTCAGTAGAGCTTCCATAAGAGTGGGTCTCAAAATGAACATGGACAAAACTAAAGTCATGATAAACAACTATGTAGCACCCACTCCTATCAAGATTGGAGACTCTATACTCGAAGTTGTGGTTATGTTTACCTTGGACAGACAGTCCAGTTGGGTAGATCTAATTTCGAGAAAGAGGTCAACCGTCAAACCCAACTCGGCTAGGCAGCGTTCGGGAAGCTGCGCGGTATCTTCTCATCCAATATACCACAGTGTCTCAAGACGAAAGTCTATGACCAGTGCGTGTTGCCAGTGATGACATATGGTTCCGAAACGTGGTCGCTCACAGTGGGCCTCATCAGAAGGCTCAAAGTCACCCAAAGGGCAATGGAAAAGGCTATGCTCGGAGTTTCCTTGCGTGATCGAATCAGAAATGAAGATATCCGCAGGAGAACCAAGGTTGCCGACATAGCACGAAGAATCGCCAAACTTAAGTGGCATTGCTCGCAGAACGGATGGCCGTTGGGGCCGAAAGTTTCTGGAGTGGCAACCGCGTACCGGAAGACGCAGTGTTGGAAGGCCCCCTACAAGGTGGACCGATGACCTGGTGAAGGTTGCGGGATTCCGATAGCTGCGAGACGCACAGGACCGTTCTTTGTGGTGACATTTGGGGGAGGCCTATGTCCAGCAGTGGACGTCTATCGGCTGAAATGATGATGATGATAGTTGTGTCTTTTATATATTTATATAGATTTATAGCTAAGAAGGAAACTGATCAAACTGTTCAGTTTGAATTAAATCAATGCCATCTGGACAGTATAGAGTCTGTTTCTTGTCTCCAGAGCACTCACGTACTTCTTCATAAATACTGATGGAATAAATTATGTTACTTTTGTTAAATTTATATGTATTCAATTTTTCATTGTAATAGTGGGGTCCATTAAATAAAAAAAAACAACCATACTGGAAAATTTTATGTAAATGCTCTTTAATAGCGACATGACATATACGTACGGGAAGACAATGAAAGTAGCGATGATGACCATGAAAATGAAGGACGTGCAAACTGACGTGGAAGACTGTTTTGTAGAGCAGCTAGCACCTATAGAGAGTAGATACATACTGTGCAATGTTTCCATCAAAAATAAGAATTATGCATGTATCATGTTGTAAGAATAAAAAACCAGAAAGAAATAATATATATGCCTAAGCTTTTACAGATGCATTTAGAGTAAAATTACTGTTTACTGCATCTGGAGGAAGGAATGGAGACTTCCCAATCTCGTGTTTCTCTCACTTCACTCAGATTGAAAGAAGTTCCATTATGATTTTCCAAGAGAAAAAAAATGTGAAGGCAAATATTTTTACTCTTAGAAAATCATTACAGAACTTATCCTGCTCTGAATGAAGTGAAAGTAATTGACTGTCGGACTTTTAATATTTAAATCCCACTCGTGTTCCTTCGAAGGCCACGATGACTATTTACCAAATTCACAACTGCAATGTACACTCACTTCATTCGACTCAGGTGAACTGCATCAGCACACCTGACATTAGTGCATTTATGATTTTCTTGCAGTGAGGGAGCGGCGCTAATTAACTTCGAATCAAAGTAAACCTAGACGTAACTAATAATTCTGTAGAACTAAGTAAAATTAATGGTTTTCCAAGCGATTTCATAGCTTCAAATATCGTAACAACACAATAGAAAAGATAAAAGATTTCTTGTATAAATTATATATCAACGATTTTTTATTGAAGTTCAAAAATAATGACGACGTGCGTTTTTGGTACACGATAAGACTTATCAAGAAATTTCAGTAAAGCGAATTTACAAAAACGAAGATTTATTAGATTTTGAAATAGAGTATTTAAGACAAAAATCTATGTCAGTTCTGCGGTATGAAAATCTATATGGATGACATGTCATTACACTAGATTGAACGAAACGCGTAAGCGCCACGAAATTCATGGCGTTTAAGACGTCTTGGTCGTGGAAAAATTATTCTCTATAAGCTATTAAGCGTCGTAGGTATGTTTTAATAGTATTGTTAGCACAGATAATGCCAATCTAACGCTTACGCTGCAGCAAACTTTTTTTTTACTTTTCACTATTTCGACTAATAGATTCCATGAACATACTTGTCTATCGCTAGAATATTAGAAAATGGACTTACTTAAATTGCAATAACCTGGCAATTTTGTGATAGCGCCATCTATTATTTACTTCAAAGTTTAACGAGCTTGACAAGCATCAACTTGCTGAAAATAATGGTAATTTATCATTGTGAAGCTAGATGGCAATCCAAATCAACCTCCTGAGAACTTCTGTATTCCTGGTTAGTGGCAGTTGAATTTGTGATTTCTCGAACGTTTTCAACGATTTCATCACACATTTTCTTCGCGTTTGGGTGCTGAGTACTAGTGTAGCAGAATGTAACAAGAGGTTGATCAGCTGCTTCGTTTCATACCTTACAATATAAGTGACATCTATCTTCACGTTTTGAAATCAGGTTTTGTTTGGATGTGTGTCATAGTGTGGTTCGTAGTGTGTGTTGGTAGTTTATAAGTGAGCGTAAAAAATGGGATGAGAAGTTCATTGTTACGAATAATGTAGTAGTATGAGTGAAATAGGGTAGGTTCAAATACGATGCTGTCGTTTAGTATAAAAGGCGCCAACATAACGGACAGCATTGGCCAATGAGTACCGCAATAGGGTTTTCACTGGCCAATCAGTTTCACTATTCAATTGACAGCCAACTTAAAGGTGGCGTAATAGTTAGCTGAGTACCAGAGAACACATGAAAATGAAAAGCCTTGAAGAGAAGCGATCAATATGAGTTGGTCTCACTATCACGCAGGTTATTTGCATAAGTCAGACAAAGATAGTATTACTATACTAGACGGAATATCATCGATTGCTCTCTGTCAACATTCGTCCGCCATATTTCAATTTAATTCAAAATATATTGTTTTTAAGGTCCTACATGTCAGCATCAATAATATGTTTGAAACTGAACTAGTACCACGACAACAAAGCCACACCTCTCTATGGTTACTAGGGTAATAATAACAATCGCAGAAGCTAGATCTCAAAACAGCAACAAACTTCATATTCTTTTAAGGGTGTTCTTGGAATATGACAACGCAGCATATAGTTGTGGCCATTTTAACATTTTGATTATTATATAAGTAAAACTAAATTACTTTATACGCAACTTTACCAACTTTTACAATGCATTCTCTTAAAAAAAACATTGAATTTAAACTTCACGATGCCATAAAAAAGAATGCCTCTGAAACTTATTTTATACTATGCTATATAATATCATATATATGCTATACAAAAGTCCGTGATAAGGCCTGTCATACTGTATGGATCAGAATGTTGGGCTGTGAAAAAGACGGATGAAAAAAGATTGCATGTAGCGGAGATGAGAAAGTTAAGATGGATGTGTGGTGTGACGAGAACGGATAAAGTGAGAAATGAATATATTAGGGGAAGTTTGAAAGTGGCGCCAGTGACTGAAAAGTTGAAAGGGAATCGTTTGTCTTGGTATGGTCATGTGAAGAGGAGGGATGAAACGCATGTTACTAAAAGAGTTATGAGTTTACATGTGGATGGATGGAGAGGAAGAGGGAGACCAAAGAAAAGATGGATGGATTGTGTGAAGAGTGATATGAAAGAAAAGGAAGTTAGTGATAGCATGACGAGTAACAGGGCAGAGTGGACGAAAAACACGTGTTGCGCCGACCCCAAATAATACGGGAAAAGGGCAGGAAGATGATGATGAATTACTTTATTATGCTATGCTATATAATAAACAAGCTTCTGCTAGCGGCTATGCCCGCGTGAAAATAGGTTTTACTATATAATATTTGGGCACCAGTTTCATACCCTTAGCGTGTAAATTTTGAAAATTTTCTTTCTCATTCTTTGTATATATCATTAGAAGCACTTCTGTGCAAAATTTTAGAGCTCTAAGTCCACGAATGTCGGCTGGTCGTTGATGACTCAATAAAAAAACAGGACTTTGTCTTTTATTACTGAAAACTGAAAGGAAATAAACCCACGTGGAATACTTTATAATGCGCAGGCGTAAAGTGTGTAGTAAAGTTAGTCAGAAATGATTCTACGGAAGGTAAGGAACTGATAATCGGACTTTTGCTATTTAAATCCCACCCGTATTCCTTTGAAAGCTACGACGATTATTTACCAAATTCGCAACTACAGTGACATAGGACTTACTTGCAATAATCTGGCAATTTCGTAAAACAAATATTAAAATAGCGCCATCTATTAAATAATTCAAACATGACCAAGCTAGACAAGCCTTTGCAAGAAAATTACCAACGTTTTCAGTAAATGAATCTTACTGAAACCGTTGGTAATTTATCATTGCGAAGCTAGATGGCTCTTTAAATAAACCTCCTGAGAACTTCTATGTTCCTGGTTGGTGGCAGTTGAATTTGTATTATTTCGAACACTGTCGACGTTTTCATCAACATTTTCTTCGAGTTTGGATGCTTGGTACTGGTGTAACAGAATCTAATAAGAGGTTGATCAGCGGCGCGCGCAGTACGGCAAAGGTCTGCCTCGTTGAGTTGCTTGCAATATAAGCGACATCTACCTTCACGTTTTGAAATCATGTTTTGTTTGGATGTGTATCATAGTCTAGTTCGTAGTGTGTGTCGGTGGCTTATAAGTGAGCGTGAAAAATGGGATGGAAACTCCATCGTTATGACTGACGTAGTAGTGTGAGTGAAATATGAATATAGGGGTAAGTTCCGTTATTGAGCTCTCGCCGATAATAAATGGCGCCAACGTAGCGGACAGCATTGGCCAATAAGCACTGCTATCGGGATTTACTAGCCAATCAGTTTGACTCCTCAAGTGACAGCAAAGTTAAAGGTGGTGTAATAGTTAGCTGAGTACCAGGGAACACATGAAAATGATGTAAGCCCTGAACAGTAACGAGCAATATGAGTTGGTCTTACTAACACGCAGGTTATTTGCATAAGTCAGACAAAGATAGTATGACTGTAACAGACGGAACATCGTCGGTTTTTCTCTGTCAACATCCGCCCGCCATATTTCAATTTATTCTATAAATATAATAAATCTGTAGAAGTTTTTATTTATACACGAATCACGTTAAATGTACGTACTCAATGTAGATAACTTTTACACATAAAAATTGTGTGTAACTTGATATATTACTAAGATTTTGTTTCATCGCAATCGGTTGACTATATCAAAAGATATACTACATTCATTGACTGTTAGGCGGTATGAAGTGCGCCGAGTCAGCTAGTTCATAATATTTTATTTTATAAAGACCTACATGATTAGTTATAAAAGGGTTTTGAAACTGAATCATTACCACAATAACAAAAACACACCTCGCTTTGACTAATAACAATTTGGCAATAATAACTATCACAAAAGCTAAATTTTATAATAGCAAAAAAAAACTTCATATTATTTTGCGGGTCTTTTTGAATATTTTATCAGTTAACTAAATTACTTTATATGCACCTTGCCAATTTTAACAATGCATACACTTAAACAATTATTGAATTTAAACTCAAAGATGCGATGAAAAATAGAATGCCTCTGAGGCTTAATAAATATTAAAATAAAAAATAAGTTTCTACTAGCGGCTATGCCCGCGTGATAGTCGGTTTTACATATATATATATATATATATATATATATATATGCTGATAATAGACGCAGAAATAAAAATAAAAAAAAATAGAATGCGGAGAGAGCAGTGGTAGCCGAGTGGTAACGGCCCCGACTTACGAGTTGTAAGTCGCGGGGTCGAACCCAGCCAGGTGCATTACTTTGTGTAATTTATTTCATCACCACTGCTCTCAAAACGGTGAAGGAAAACATCGTGAGGAAACCGGCATGTCCTAGAAACAAAAATTCGAAGACATGTGACATCCACCAACCCGCACTAGGCCCGCGTGGTGGATTACGGCCCGTTCCCTCTCCTAGAGAGGAGGCCTGAGTCCCAACAGTGGGAACATTATAAGGCCGACTATGCTATGCTAGACGCAGAAATTGAAGCCGAAAAAAAAATAATACTACGCGGATTGCTTTGGAATACAACGGCGTGAAGTGTGAAGTTAGTTAGAAATGATTCTGGGGAAGGGTGGATTCTTAAGTTTGTGTATGACCATAGCCGTGGACTCCTTGCATAAATAATCAAGCTTTTTTTAGGAAGGACTACACACATAGCTGCAGACGTACTGTTCCACGCGTGCCTCAAAGAGATGTCAGAAACCGTAGGGGCCCAGCAGGGTCGAAGCCTACTGGGGCCACGGGTGATGCGAAAGAGATCCCCGGGGCCCTGGAAATAAAATGGCAGAGAAGGAACAGGAGTGGGTTTTCAGTCAGTAAAAGTCTGACACCATCCCCCGCTCCGCCCAAGAGCGGGGATGTCATTAGATGATTTTCCCACCCGAAAAAAAAAACACAGAGGTGCAGGAAATTATTGAAAAAGAAAAATTGTATTTTTAAACACAAAGCCGTTCATTCGCGTGGCCTTTGCCACATACTCGTGAAACTCTGGAATGAAGGGTTCATATACGAAGCTAGAAGGCGATGTTTGTAGATATTAATTGACTTATGCCTCTACGCTGATATTCTTTTTGTTTTAAAGTTACTCTATTATAATTACTGATGAGTTGTGATTTGCTACGAGCGCGTAGCCACCGTAGCAATGCGCTACGCCGTAGCCGCAAGTAGTGTTTATACTTTTTCATTATTTCTTGTCGGAAGAATATTATTTAGTAACTTTTGTCAGGCCTGGCGCACGCCTAGCTATAGATATTGAAATGTGCCTAAGCCCGTGGCCTTTCTTGCAAAGCTAAATTCGGTAGAGTGTCACACGCGTGTTCGATTTTCCGCTTGACCCGCGCTAACAAAAATTATTTTCGAATTTTTTATTTAATATTCTACCGAGTTTATATTTCAAGTATTTGCGACATTTTTCACGTAAACGAGTGAATGACCTTAAAGACCATTCAATATAAGTAGAGCTCCCAGTACTAGAGACTACCTTACTAATGCAAGGTCAACATACACTGGGATTATATCTTACAAAAAGTTAATTATTATGTATAATTACGTCTTAAACGACCTGTCTTTTAAAAATTATATTTGAACGCAAAGCTAACGACATAAAAAACCAAAATTGTATAAATACCTAACTAAATGTAAACAGTATGTATATAAGTAAATAGGTGGAAATCAATTAGGTAATATCTACCATATAATTTTAGAAAATCTGATTATATTTTACGCAATAAAACATAAGTACCTATTTCACATTTTTCAAAAACAGACAAGTCCTAACGTTATAACAAGTTATAGGCCTGTTCAAAGGCTCATAACGGCCATAATAAAACAGTTTCTTGTTGCGCGGACTTACGGTGCATTTTGATTCGTTATGAGTGCCACTTGATCTGGTAAGCTAATAAAGTCAAGGTCATGTCCGTGCCGTGCAATGTATTATGAACATTAGGGTTGCCGTTAGTAGGTTTAAATTCACATGTTTGCTATTACGGAGTGCAATTTTTGTACTTGTACGAAGCTGCTGACAAAAGCACAGAATAAGAAATATCTTATTCTGTGCTTTTGTCAGCAGCTTCGCTCGCGTGTAAGTGTGCTTCTCCATACATACATTGGGTCCGCGTTTCATCCTTCCAGGTGGTGACTTTTTAAAAATCTGCTCTTTGTGCTCGCCTACGTCATGAAAAGAAAACAATGCAAAACTTCACGTGCCTAAACCCTGTAGCTTCAGTTGTCAGTCAGTCAGTTGTGTCTTTTATATATTTATATAGATTTATAGCTGAGAAGAAAACTGATCAAACTGTAGAGTATTAATTAAATCAATGCCATCAGGACTGTATGTTTTTTTTTCCTTTTTTTTTCAGTGTATTCCATTTTTCATTATATCAGTGGTATCCATTAAATAAATAAAAATACCAACTGGAAAATTTTATGTAAATGCTCTTAAATAGCGACATTTTTCTTTTTATTCTTGATAGTTCCGCGCTTGACCGCTATCTCACCTGATGGAAAGCGACGATACGGTCGACAATGGAGCGCGCTTACTTAGAAGTAACCTATTTACTCTTGACTTAAAGATATGACATATTTGTAGCGGAAGAAAATGAAAGTAACGGTGATGACCATGAAAATTAGGGACGTGCAAACTGACGTGGAAGGCTGTTTTGTAGAGCAGCTAGCACCTATAGAGTAGATACATACTGTACAATGTTTCCATCACAAATAAGAATTAGGTGTGCATCATTTAGTAAGAATTAAAAACCAGAAAGTAATATATGCCTGAGCTGTTACAGATGCATTTAAAGTAAAATTTTTGTTTACTGCATCTGGAGGAGGGAATGGAGGCCTCCCTCCAAGAAGATCAGTAAAGATCAAGAATTTTGTTTTTCACTTGGGAAATCATTACAGAACTTATCCTGATCTGAATGAAGTGAGAGGAATTGACTGTCTAACTTTTACTATTACATGCAGTTGAATTTGTGACTTCTCGAACGTTTTCAATATATTTATCCAACATTTTCTTCGTTGTTATACTGGTGTAGCAGAATCTAACAAGAGGTTGATTGGCGGCGCGCGCAGTACGTCGAGGGGCTGCTTCGTTACGTACCTTGCAATATAAGTGACATTTAACGTCACGTAATGAAATCAGATTTTATTTGGATGTGTGTCACAATGTAGTTCGTAGTGTGTGTTGGTAGTTTATAAGAGAGCATGAAAAATGGGATCGGCAGATCGTCGTTACGAACGATGTAAAAGTATGAGTGAAATATAAATTTAGGGATCAGTTCAGTTCTTATGCTCTCGCTGATAATAAAAGGCGCCAACATAACGGACAGCACTGCTCAATGAGCACCGCTATCGGGTTTTTACTGGTCAATAAGTTTGACTGTTCAATTGACAGCCAAAGTGAGGTGGTTTAATAGTTAGCGGAGTACCAGGGAAGACACGAAAATGATAAGTCCTAAAGAGTCATGATCAGTTATTTTTTGGTCAGTTATTTGCATAAGTCAGACAAAGATAGTATGACTGCAATAGACGGAATATCGTCGATTGCTCTCTGTCAACATTCGTCCGCCATATTTCAATTTAATTCAAAATATTTTGTTTATAGAGCCTACATGTGAGCACTTATAAAATGTTTGAAACTGAACTAGTACCACGATAATAAAGCAACTCCTTTCTTTGGTTATTAGAATAATAATAACAATCACAGAAGGTAGATGTCATAATAGCAAGAAACTTCGTATTCTTCTAAGTGTGTTCTTGAAACATGACAACGCAGCATAAAGTTGTCGCCATTTTAGCACTTTCATTATCATATGAGTAAAACTAAATTACTTTATATGCAACTTTGTCAACTTTTACAATGCACACCCTTAAAAAAATATTAAATTTAAACTTCACGATTCTATAAAAAAAATGGATTTGAAACTTTTTACATAATTATAATAAACAAGCTTCTGCCTGCGGCTATGCCCGCGTGAAAGTAGGTTTTTCTATACAAACTTTGGGCACCCGTTTAATCCCCTTATAGTGCAAATTTTAGAATATAGTTTTTATTCTTTCTATATAAAATTCTTTATAATATGGCGGCGTAAAGTGTGAAGTCAGTCAGAAATGATTCTAATGAAGGGTTCATGTATGAGGCTGGAAAGCGATGTTTGTAGATATTAATTCACTTATGCTGCTATGCTGCAATCCTTTTTGTTTTTAAGTTATTCTATTATAGTTACTGATGGCTTGTGATTTGCTACGAGCGCGTAGACACCGTAGCAATGCGCTACGCCGTAGCCGCTAGTAGTGTTTATACTGTTTTGGTATTTCTTGTCGGAAGAATATAATTTACTAGCTTTTGTCAGCGGCTTAGCTTGCGTGTAAGTGTGCTTCTCCATACAAACTTTGGGTCCCCGTTTTATCCCATTATGGGGTAAGAATAAGAATAAGAATAATAAGAATAAGAAATTTTATTTGCTCAAACATGTGTATGCATACAGAATTAAAACAATACATGCATGCAAGATCTTAAATAAGAATGGGTCACGACATGCCTGCCATTTTTCATGAAGTGAATTGAATTGATGAATTAAATCCTCCATTGCTATTTATTTATTTACAATATTTACAGAGTCGTTTAGGGGTGATTTTAATTTAGATTCCACTCTTAGTGCTCGCTTACGTCATGAAAGGAAACCTTGTGCAAAATTTCACGCTTCTAGGCCCTGTAGTTTCAGCTGTCAGTCAGTTTGTCTTTTTTGACATACGGAATATCTGGAGAGAGTATGTTTTGTGTTCAAACTTTTTAGTCTTAATTAAATCAATGCCATCTAACTAGTATAGTTTTTGTTCCTTGGCTCCAGAGCACTCACCAGCGTTTTCATAAATACTATTGGAATAAATTAAGTATGTTAATTTTGATAAATTGATATTTATTCAATATTTCAACAAATAAAAAAATATAATAGAAAAATCCGATGTGAACGCTCTTGACAGCGACATGACATATAGGTAGTAACCGTGAAAATGAATTGTAGTGAACTTGCAAACTGACATGGAAGATTTTTTTGTAGAGCAGCTAGCACCTAAAAAAAATACATTCTATACAATGTTTCCATCAAAAATAAGAAATAGGTTTGTGTCATGCTGTAAGAAAAGAAATCCATATAGAAATATATTCTTAAGGCCGCGTTCCCACTTTGTCGTGACGAAAGAAAATCATGTAGTTTTATTTACTATTTAAAACCCACCCGTGTTCTTTCGATAACCACGACGAATATTTACCAAATTTGCAACCACATTGAAATAAGACTTATTTAACTTGCAATAACCTGGCAATTTCGTAAAAAATATTAAAATAGCGCCATCTATTAAATAATTCAAACTTTAACAAGCTAGATAAGCATTTTTAAGAAAATTACCAACGTTTTCAGCGAGAAAAACTTGCTGAAAACGTTGGTAATTTAACATTGCGAAGCTAGATGGCTCTTTAAATTAACCTCCTGAGAACTTCTATATTCCTGGTTGGTGGCAGTTGAATTTGTGTTTTCTCGAACATGAAATTGTTTTAAAGAGCCATCTAGCTTCGCAATGTTAAATTACCAACGTTTTCAGCAAGTTTTACTCACTGAAAACGTTGGTAATTTTCTTAAAAATGCTTATCTAGCTTGTTAAAGTTTGAATTATTTAATAGATGGCGCTATTTTAATATTTTTTACGAAATTGCCAGGTTATTGCAAGTTAAATAAGTCTTATTTCAATGTGGTTGCGAATTTGGTAAATATTCGTCGTGGTTATCGAAAGAACACGGGTGGGATTTAAATAGTAAATAAAACTACATGATTTTCTTTCGTCACGACAAAGTGGTATACGAACTTTGAACGTCCGTTTCATAAATTTTGAGTGTAAATTTTTGAAAATCATTTATTATTCTTTACGTATACATCACAACAAGTTTTTTTTTGAATTTGGGCTGACCGTTGATGAGTCAAGACAACTTTATATATATAGATGCAGACAACAGACGCAGAAATTGAAGCTGAAAAATAAAACGACGCGGATTGCTTAGGAATACAATGGCGTGAAGTGTGGAGTAAGTCGGTAATGATTCTACGGAAGGATAATAATAATAATAATATTTTTTTTTTTTTTTTTCTCCATAAAAATATTGTACAAATTTGAGCAATAAATTGAAGGTAACTTAATACAAATGCATAAGAAATAAAAATGTACAACTGCGCCTGAGCTAGGCCGAGCCTGTATTTCAGGACGTAGTTCTCTTACCAGAAAAGAAATTATCAATATAACAGCATTTGCGTGTAACATCTATATAATTAAACACATAACAAAATATTAATTTGCAATCAAAATTGTGTGTTGTGTGCATGTGCTTCGTGTGTTTGTGGTGTAATTTGTCTAGGATGGACTGTTAAGTATGTTTATGACCATAGCCGTGGACTCCTTGCATAAATAATCAAGCTTTTTTTAGGAAGGACTACACACATACGTGCAGGAAATTATTGAAAAAGAAAATTGTATTTTAAGATACAAAGCCGTTCATTCGCGTTCCCTTTGCCACATGCTCGTGAAACTCTGGAATGAAGGGTTTATATACGAAGCTAGAAGGCGATGTTTGTAGATATTAATTGACTTATGCCTCTACGCTGATATTCTTTTTGTTTTAAAGTTACTCTATTATAATTACTGATGGGTTGTGATTTGCTACGAGCGCGTAGCCACCGTAGCAATGCGCTACACCGTAGCTGCTAGTAGTGTATATACTGTTTCATTATTTCTTGTCAGAAGAATATAATTTAGTAACTTTTGTCAGGCCTGGCGCACTCCTAGCTATAGGTATACAAATATGCCTAAGCCCATGGCCTTTCTTTCCTATAAATATGACTGGTCTCCAGTAAAGTCGCTCACTTGCTATCCAGCCCTAGACCACGTGAGTCATTTAGTATTATATCTTGATTATTGCTATTAGTTGTGTTGATTCTATAGATGTGTCATACTGTGGCTTTCGTTTCTAAATTATGTTATACGGTATTAGAGAATATTTATTTATATTATTTGCCTTACCGTACTACTGTTTTGAAATGGCCCAAGACATAGAAAATAGATATACTTGTAGATGTTATTGTGATAAACTATAATTACTAATATTGTTAAAATGTGTCTATGAAATGCTATGATTAAGCTTCTGAGGAGTTTCTTTGCATGTTCTTCTCCTCGGCGACCTAGTTTTGGAACAAGCAACTAGTTATTCGATTAATTGACAAGCCTATTTAAAATAAATACTTAGTCTTGTCTTTCTGTGCTTTTCTTCATAAAATCCTTTCCTTACACACCTCAATCATAGAAACTTTGATATACAGTAAATAACCGTTATATATATAATAGGTTTTGATAATCAGACCGCTTTTTTACAGCTCTGTGCGTTCGCAGTGTTGCACTCAGGATGAATAATTGCAGCAACAGGTCTGTTGGAAACCTGAAAGGCTTTCTCAGGATTACTTTAATAACAGCTTTTTGGGCCCTTTCTATTTCCATGAATGTGGTTTTACCAGCACTACCCCAGACTGAAATACCGTACTGGAGCACTGATTGGCAAAACCCAAGATATATCATACGAAGAGTTTTAGGAGGAGTGCAGTCGCGTAACTTTTTCTTAATATAAATGAGTTTCCTGACACGAGCCGAGAGTAGGTGAATATGAGGTTTAAAAGAGATATTTTCATCTAATATAATACCGAAATCGACCGTCGAATCCAACTCGACTGGGCAGCGTTCGGGAAGCTGCGCGGTATCTTCTCATCCAATGTACCACAGTGTCTCAAGACGAAAGTCTATGACCAGTGCGTGTTGCCAGTGATGACATATGGTTCCGAAACGTGGTCGCTCACAGTCGGCCTCATCAGTAGGCTCAAAGTCACCCAAAGGGCAATGGAAAGGGCTATGCTCGGAGTTTCCTTGCGTGATCAAATCAGAAATGAAGATATCCGCAGGAGAATCAAGGTTGCCGACATAGCACGGAGAATCGTTAAACTTAAGTGGCAATGGGCAGGGCACATTGCTCGCAGAACGGATGGCCGTTGGGGTCGAAAGGTTCTGGAGTGATGTGAGTGTTTCTTAGACTTAGCTTTGGCTAAGTCTAAGAAAACTCCCATGGCGTGCTCTCCGTTTTCAATAAAAGTGGCTACAGAGTCAGTTAATAATATTACAGTATCTTCGGTTGACTTGCCTCTCTTAAAGCCGAACTGTCTTTCAGATATAAAATTATTGTCTTCTAAATAGTTGACTAGGCGGTTGTTGACCACTTTTTCTAGCAATTTTGATAATATACTTAAAAGCGCTATAGGACGATAATTTTCTGGTAGTTCTGTGGGACCGGTTTTATAGATAGGACGAACACACGCAACCTTCCAGCGGTCAGGGAAGATACCATTTTCCATACTTAGGTTAAATATGTGGGTGAGTGGTTTTAATAGCGATTTTTTTTATAAATTTAATAAGGCAGGCAGTAATTCCATCAAGTCCAGGAGCGCTGTCAATTTTCAGTTTGTCTATAAAATTTTCAATTTCTGTTTCGTCAGTAGCACGAAAAAAGAAAGAGTTCAGAGGGGTTTCACATGGCCTGTAATTTTTGGCTAAGGATTCTTGTGCTTCAGATAACCACGACAGTATGACATCTGAGAGATTTTTGCATAGCGAGGTAAAGTACGCGTTACACTTATTGAGTGATTCGTCAGGGTCTTGTGCGTTGTCTAATAGTTTAGAAAAGTCGTCTTTTGTTGTGGTTGTATTGTAAATACGTTTGATTGTGTTCCAAAGATTTTTTGGGTCGCCTCGATTTTTATTTATGAGTTCACTGTTGTAATTAGTTTTCAGTTTGTGCAGCAAGTTGTTACAGAAGTTTTTGTACCTGGTGTACAATAGGCGTCTCATTTCATCATTTGAATGGGATCTCAAATCCAAATGCAGTTTATCGTGATGCATTGACATCACGATTGCGATTTTATACACCTCATTAGACCTTGTGTTATCCAGGGTTTAATGTTATATTTACTACGACTAATAAGAATTGTACGGGAGTTCTTGGAGACTGAGTTTGAAAGTATATCAATTAATGAGTTTACAGAGCTGTTGGTACAATTTGTGCTTAATACTTTTGACCAATCAATATGGCTTAGTTCTGCAGCGACTGCTACTTCGTCAATTACATATTTACATCGGGATTTAGAGGGTTTGTTTGAGTTTTCCTCTTGTGATATGGCAGCCATAACAATGTCATGATCCGTAATTGATGATTTGCCAATGATGCCTACTGATTTTATGCTTGTTTTTATAAAAATGCGATCAAGACAGGAGCGCCCTCTTGTAGGTTCAGTGATCGCTGGCAAAAGACCATGAGTAGCTAAGAGACACAAATATTCGATATATTTGCTATTTGTGGTATTATAAATGTCAATATATGATTAATATGATTGTTGGATAGTTTTTTAATTGTGATAGGGTCGTATCCAGCGATGTTGTAAAATTGTCTATATTTTGAGATGATGGAGAACGGTAGATTCCTATAATGGCGACTTTGTTACCCAGTATCATGATAAGACTGTCTGCGTCTGCAACTTCAGATTCTAACACAGAAATATTCCAAACAATTTATTATGGTATAAATGATTATACCGCCGTTTTTATTTAATTGTGTAAGAATACGGGATACGTTATAACATGGTAGCGGTTCTATTAATCTTGCATCACTTAACCAACACTCAGTCAAAATTATAGCGTCGAAGTCAGTATCAAGGCGTTGAAAAGCTATGTAGAAGTCGTCAAAATTATGCTGATAACTTCTTATGTTTAGTGAAAGAATTTTAAAACTATTTATGTTAGGCATCAGTATCCTACATTCTTCTAAATGATCACATGTGTGACAGTTTATAGTAACATTTTCATCAATGTTCTGAATAGTAAAGCCATAGATGTAGCTGGTGAAAATGTTTTTCGTAGTTACTTTATATGTTTTGATTGTTATTATATGAACTTCGTAAACATAAGAATGTGGGATAAGAAGGAAGGAAATGAAGGAAGAATTTTAGAGTGTTTATCTGTTTTATTCGTATAAAATGAGATTTCTGCACGTGTGTTTTTGATAATTTTGCAATCTATAAAAAAGTTGATCTATTGTGTATAGTAGTTATGTCGTAATGCTTCAGAAGTACACTGCGTATTTTTAAGATGAAACAATAATGCAAATATGTACATTTTAAAAATAACATAAAATCGCAAGTTAGTTACCCAGTTTGAGGTTCGCAGAAAGTTGAATTTAAAAGTAGTATAAAACCTAAAAATTATAAAATCTATAATTTGTAACAATAAGACACAAATGTATGCTTCAAAAATAATAGAATATCAAAGAATACTTTGAGATCTAAAATTAGTGTGAGTTAAACTTAGGGCTAATAAGTAAATTATACAAAATCTAAAAGTAAATTTAGATCTAAGAGTAATATGAGATCTAAAGAAATGAAAACAAAAGATAATAATAAAAAAATTGTACTGTTTTAAATCAGGCCAGGCCGTCGTATTATTGAAGATCTGATGACGGGTACCCACGAAGTCACAATGAGGTAGCTGAACCCAGGTATCGTTCCAGGTCTTCGGTGTTCCGTATGTGTATGGCAAGGTTACCCTCTTGCTTACGAATGAGAATAGCACCATTTTTAATCCAGCAGAAATGGTATCCATGTTCTCTTGCACAAAGTTTATTAGGCGTCGTCGTGATGTCAGCCGGCATCAGTGCCTCTGGTATTGGAGTGCACGTAGGGGTAAAACCTCTCTTTGTCACCTTGCACTGATAGGATGGACAAATCCAGCTCAACTTCGTTTCTCCTCCTAACTTGGGATGGTTCCCAGCATTCGCACAAGCAACGTGAAACAGCAGATCGCATTTGGAGCATTTTACATTCGATAATTTCAAAGCCTTGTGACAAGATGCACAGTTATTGACCAGTGTTATTGATTATTTACAAAATGCGAATTACGTAAACAAAATCAGTGGCACAGGATTCTTAGAATTTGAGCTAGGCGCACCTGCGTCGGCCGCGGCGAGTTATTCCCAGAAGCGGTACTCTGCGATCAGTGACGCGATTTTTTTTATTTGAATATGCACTGAATTTTGGCACTAGTTACTAGTATGATAAGTTACAATATTAAGTGGGACTATTTATTTAATTTGAGGATAAAAATATTTATTGTGCATAACACGTCCATTCTTCACAAGACTTGCAACGGCAATTAAGGCTGTTGTTAGTAGGTTTCAATTCGTATGTTTGCTATCACGGAGTGCAATTACTGCTGTACTTGTACTATTTCTTATTATGTGCTTTGTCAGCAGCTTCACTTGCGTGTAAGTGTGCTTCTCCATACAAACATTGGGTCCCCGTTTCACCTAGGGGATGGATTTTTAAAATAATTCTCCTTGTGCTCGCCTAGGTCATGAAAGGAAATCTTGTGAAAAACTTCATGCTCTTAAACCCTAGCTTTAGTTGTCAGTCAGTCAGTTGTGTCTTTTACATATTTATATAAATTTATAGCTGAGAAGGAAACTGATCAAACTGTTCAGTTTTAATTAAATCAATGCCATCTGGACAGTATAGAGTCTGTTTCTTGGCTCCAGAGCACTCACGTACTTCTTCATAAATACTGATGGAATAAATTAAGTTATGTTACTTTAGATAAATTTATATGTATTCAATTTTTCATTATAACAGTGGGGTCCATTAAATAAAAAAAAATAACCATACTGGAAAATTTTATGTAAATGCTCTTTAATAGCGACATGACATATACTTACGGGAAGACAATGAAAGTAGCGGTGATGACCATGAAAATGAAGGACGTGCAAACTGACGTGGAAGACTGTTTTGTAGAGCAGCTAGCACCTATAGAGAGTAGATACATACTGTACAATGTTTCCATCAAAAATAAGAATTATGTGTGCATCATGTTGCAACCATAAAAAATCAGAAAGAAATAATACATATGCCTAAGCTGTTACAGATGCATTTAGAGTAAAATTACTGTTTACTGTATCTGGAGGAGGGAAGCTTCCCACTCTCGAGTTTCTCTCACTTCACTCAGAGTGAAAGAAGTTCCATAATGATTTCTCAAGAGAAAAAAATGTAAAGGCAAATATTTTTCTCTTGGGAAATCATTACAGAACTTATCCCGCTCTGAATGGAGTGTGATGAACTGACTGTCGGACTTTTACTATTGAAATCCCACCTGTGTTCCTTCAAAGGTTACGACGACTATTTACCAAATTCACAACTGCAATGTTCACTCACTTCATTCGACTCAGGTGAACTGAATCAGCACACCTGACATTAGTGTATTTACGATGTTCTTGCAGTGTGGGAGCGGCGCTAATTAACTTCGAATCAAAGTAAACCACGAAACGTCTTGGTAACACATTCATTGTGCGTACAGCTAAGGAGTAGAATTCCTTGTCGAAATCTGTGTTCCCTGATAGCTACAACCCGGGAATCTTTAAGTCAAGAGTAAATAGGTTACTTCTAGGTAAGCGCGTTCCATCGTCGACCGCATCGTCGCTTTCCATCAGGTGAGATAGCGATCAAGCGCGAACCTATCAAAAATAAAAATAAGACTAATACATACAGATCTTCTCCTTACGAAAACCAGTCGTAGGTTTTTATCTACAACTGGTTTACTGAACACAAACTTCGCGTGGTGTTTTATAACCAGTCCGATATTTTTTGATGTTTTATTATTTTCTCTTTTCTTGTATAAATAAAATATCAAAGATTTTTTATTGAAGTTCAGAAATAATGACGACGTGCGTTTTTGGTACATGATAAAACTAAACGAGAAATTTCAGTAAAGCGAATTGACACAAACGAAGATTTATTAGATTTTGAAATAGAGTATTATTGTAATGAAGTATTGTGGACAAAAATCTATGTTAGTTCTGCGGTAGAAAAATCTATATGGATGTCATGTCATTACACTAGATTGAACGAAACGCGTAAGTGCCATGAAATTCACGGCGCTAAAGACGTTTTGGTCGTGGAAAAGTTAAAAACCGCGCAAGCGCCGTAGATATGTTTTAATAGTTTTGGTAGCACAGATAATGCCAACCTGACGCTTACGCTGCAGCGAACTTCTTTTTTTTACTTTTCACTATTTTGACTAAAAGTTTCCATGAACATACTTGTCTATCGCTAAAATATTAGTAAATGGACTTACTAAAATTGCAATAACCTGGCAATCTTGTAATAGCGCCATCTATTAAATACTTCAAAGTTTAACGAGCTTGACAAGCATCAACTTGCTGAAAATAATGGTAATTTATCATTGCGAAGCTAGATGGCTTTTCAAATTAACCTCCTGAGAACTTCTTTATTCCTGGTTGGTGGCAGTTGAATTTGTGTTTTCTTGACGTTTTCATCTAACATTTTCTTCGAGTTTGGATGCTTGGTACTGGTGTAGCAGAATCTAATAAGAGGTTTATCAGCGGCGCGCGCAGTACGGCGAAGGCTGCCTCGTTGTGTTGCTTGCGATATAGGGGACATCTACCTTAACGTTTTGAAATCGTATTTTGTTTGGATGTGTATCATAGACTAGTTCGTAGTGTGTGTTGATGGCTTATAAGTGAGCGTGAAAAATGGGATGGGAACTCCATCGTTACGAGTGACGTAGTAGTGTGAGTGAAATATGAATATAGGGGTAAGTTCCATTACAGAGCTTTCGCCGATAATAAAAGGCGCCAACGTAGAGGACAGCATTGGCCAATGAGCATTGCTATCGAGTTTTTACTAGCCAATCAGTTTGACTCCTCAATTGACAGCCAACTTAAAGGTGGTGTAATAGTTAGCGGAGTACCAGGAAACACATGAAAATAAAAAGCCTTGAAGAGTAACAAATAATATGTGTTGGTCTCACTATCACGCAGGTTATTTACATAAGTCAGACAAAGATAGTATGTATGTAACAGACGGAATATCGTCGATTTTTCTCTGTGAACATCCGTCCGCTATATTTCAATTTATTCTATACATATAATAAATCTGTAAAACTTAATAAACTAGTGCACCTCACCATCAATGATTGCATCACTGCTTACCATCAGGTGGGATCACAGTCAAGAACTGGTTTAATAAAAAATATTAGTACGCGCATCACGTTAAATGTACGAAATCGATGTAGATAACTTTTATATATTACAATTGTGTGTAACTTGATATGTTACTTAGGTTTTGTCTCATTGCAATTGGTTGAATATATACATTCATTGACTGTTAGGCGGTATGAAGTTCGCCGGGTTAGCTAGTTCATAATATTTTATTTTATGAAAACCTCCACGATTACTTATAAAATAGTTTTGAAACTGAAACAGTATCACAATAACAAAATCACACCTTGCTTTGGCTACTAAGGCAATAATAACATTCACAGAAGCTAAATTTTATAATAGCAAAAACAAACTTCATATTATTTTAAAACATGACTAGGTATCATAAAGTTGTGGTTATTTTACCATTTTGAATATTTTATCAGTTAAACTACATTACTTTATATGCACCTTTCCAACTAATACAACGCATACACTTAAACAATTATTGAATTTAAACTTAACGATGCTATAAAAAATAGAAGTAAAACTTAATAAATAGTAAAATAATAAACAAGCTACTGCTCGTGGCTATGCCCGCGTAATAGTCGATTTTTCTATACAAACAATGAACGCCCGTTTTATCCCTTTAGGGTGTAAATTTTAGAAAATAATTTCTTATTCTTTACATATACATCATTACAAGCGCTTTTTGAATGTGGGCTGGCCGTTGATGAGTCAAGACAGCTTTATACATATATATATACACCACTAGTTTTAAATTAGTACAATAAAATGGGGCTCTATCCGTAGTCGTTACTGGTCATATTTGTGTAGTCAAAAGTAAAAAAAAATGAAATACCTAAATTGTGGAATAAAATTTGCCATATTGGTAAATGCATAATTTGAATCAATCATTCATAACAATACTACTAGAAAAAACTACGCGCAGTGCTTTTTTTTTCATTTTGGTCACCATTCATAAATCGAATCGAAGAAATTAAGCGGCGAATGTACATAAGTGAGCCAATAAGTGTCGAACAATTAAAATAGCGCATATTGGATGCATTTAGCGAATTAATAAACAATTTGTTTAAGCGTACCCATTTTTGTGTTGATAATGGTGGTGGATATTTTGAAGGACAGTTAAAATACCTGTAAGTTTTTTTAATGTACGTACGTACATTCTAAAATGACTCACTGACCAAGTGTTTTTAAATATCAACTGATTCAAACTTTATAAAAACGCCAAAACAACATTTTTTTTTACATGTTTTGAAGCTTCAATTCAATTTGATTTCTTTTTACTTTAGATACCTAATTGATTTCTTAATAATTCAAACCTTATTAAAAGTTTGAATTGAGTAAATGCCTATTATTTTTCCGTAAACTGTTTATTTTACTTTTTCTTAGTTTTCAATCTTAATGATGCGTTTTAATTATCTACAATTAGGTTAACAGCTATTGGAGGCAGGGCAAGTTTGAGCGAGAGCACGCGATCGCGAGAATGAAAGAATATTATCAATGAATACTGCTATGAATAGCTTTAACACTAATAACTTTGCTGTTTATGAATATTACTTGTTGAGACACTACTTAAATAACAACAAGACCTGTTCTAATATGCCCTTTAAATATTTGTACTAATTATAAACTAGTGGTATATAAATGCAGACAACAGCTGCAAAAACTGAAAATGAAAAGAAATAAACTCACGTGGAATACTTTGTAATGCAACAGCGTGAAGTGTAGAGTTAGTCAGAAATGATTCTACGGAAGAGTGGATTCTAAAGTATGTTTATGAAAATCGCTGTGGACTCCCTGCACAAATAATCAAGCTTTTTTCAGGAAGGACTACACACATAGGTGCAGGAACATGTTGGAGCAGGAATAATTGTATTTTTTTATGCAAAGCTTTTCGCGTACGCTTTGCCACATGCTCGTGAAACCCTGGAATGAAGAATTCATGAATGAGGCTGGAAGGCGATGTTTGTAGATATTATATTAATTCACTTATGTCGCTATGCTGCAATTCTTTTTGTTCTAAAGTTATTCTGTTATAATTACTGACGGGTTGTGATTTGCTACGAGTGCGTAGCCACCGTAGCAATGCGCTACGCCGTAGCCGCTAGTAGTGTTTATACTTTTTCATTATTTCTTGTCGGAAGAATATAATTTAATAACTTTTGTCAGGCCTGGCGCACTCCTAGCTATATATGTATAGAAATGTGCCTAAGCCCGTGGCCTTTCTTGCAAGGCTATATTTGGTAGAGTGTCACACGCGTGTTCGATTTTCCGCTTGAAAAAAAACTTGTTAGCGCGGGCTAACAATTTTTTTTTCCGAATTCTTTTACGAATATTCTATCGAGTTTATATTTCAAGTCTTTGCGACATTTTTCACGTAAACGAGTCAATGACCGTAAAGATCATTCAATATAAGTAGAGTTCCCAGTACTAGAGACTACGTTACTAATGCAAGGTCAACATATACTGGAATTATATCTTACAAAATGTTAATTATTATGTATAATAACGTCTTAAACTACCTACCTTTTAAAAATTATATAAGAATGCAAAACTAACAAAGTTATATACACTTCATTTTAATTACCTATTTCATTTGTTTAGATACCTAACTAAATGTTTACAATCTCTTGACACTTCTATGAGATGACTTTTTTTTAAATATGTTTTAAAATATGGATATAAGTAAGTAAGTATAATAAATAGGTAGAAATCAATTAAGCACCTATCCGCCATATAATTTTAGAAAATCTGATTATATTTTATGTAATAAAACGTAACTACCTATTTTACATTTTTCAAAAACACACATGTCCTAACCCTATAACGAGAGCGGCCTGTTCAAAGGTGCATAACGGGCATAATGAAAGAGTCTCTCGTTGCGCGGACTTACGGTGCATTTTGACTCGTTACGAGTGCCACTGGATCAGTAGGCTAATAAAATCAAGGTCATGTCCGTGCCGTGCAATGCATTATGAACATTAAGGCTATTGTTAGTAGGTTTCAATTCGTATGTTTGCTATCACGGAGTGCAATTGCTGCTGTACTTGTACTATTTCTTATTTTGTGCTTTTGTCAGCAGATTCGTTCGCGTGTAAATGTGCTTCTCCATACAAAAATTGGGTCCCCGTTTTATCCCTCTAGAGGTTGACTTTTTAAAAATATTCTCTTTGTGCTCGCCCACGTCATGAAAGGAAATCTTGTGCAAAACTTCACGCTCCTAAACACTGTAGCTTCAATTGTCAGTCAGTTAATTGTGTCTTCACGGCCGCAATGGAGGATGTCTTCAAGGTTCTGGACTGGAGTGGATTAGGCATAAATATCAATGGCGAGTACATCACTCATCTTCGGTTTGCCGACGACATAGTAGTCATGGCTGAGACTGCGGAAGAGCTTAGAACAATGCTAAATGACCTCAGTAGAGCTTCCATAAGAGTGGGTCTCAAAATGAACATGGACAAAACTAAAGTCATGATAAACAACTATGTAGCACCCACTCCTATCAAGATTGGAAACTCTATACTCGAAGTTGTGGTTATGTTTACCTTGGACAGACAGTCCAGTTGGGTAGATCTAATTTCGAGAAAGAGGTCAACCGTCAAATCCAACTCGGCTGGGCAGCGTTCGGGAATCTGCGCGGTATCTTCTCATCCAATATACCACAGTGTCTCAAGACGAAAGTCTATGACCAGTGCGTGTTGCCAGTGATGACATATGGTTCCGAAACGTGGTCGCTCACAGTGGGCCTCATCAAAAGGCTCAAAGTCACCCAAAGGGCAATGGAAAAGGCTATGCTCGGAGTTTCCTTGCGTGATCGAATCAGAAATGAAGATATCCGCAGGAGAACCAAGGTTGCCGACATAGCACGAAGAATCGCCAAACTTAAGTGGCATTGCTCGCAGAACGGATGGCCGTTGGGGCCGAAAGTTTCTGGAGTGGCAACCGCGTACCGGAAGACGTAGTGTTGGAAGGCCCCCGACAATGTGGACCGATGACCTGGTGAAGGTTGCGGGATTCCGATAGATGCAAGACGCACAGGACCGTTCTTTGTGGTGACATTTGGGGTAGGCCTATGTCCAGCAGTGGACGTCTATCGGCTGAAATGATGATGATGATAGTTGTGTCTTTTATATATTTATATAGATTTATAGCTGAGAAGGAAACTGATCAAACTGTTCAGTTTTAATTAAATCAATGCCATCTGGACAGTATAGAGTCTGTTTCTTGTCTCCAGAGCACTCACGTACTTCTTCATAAATACTGATGGAATAAATTAAGTTATGTTACTTTTGTTAAATTTATATGTATTCAATTTTTCATTGTAATAGTGGGGTCCATTAAATAAAAAAAAACAACCATACTGAAAAATTTTATGTAAATGCTCTTTAATAGCGACATGACATATACGTACGGGAAGACAATGAAAGTAGCGATGATGACCATGAAAATGAAGGACGTGCAAACTGACGTGGAAGACTGTTTTGTAGAGCAGCTAGCACCTATAGCGAGTAGATACATACTGTGCAATGTTTCCATCAAAAATAAGAATTATGTGTGCATCATGTTGTAAGAATAAAAAACCAGAAAGAAATAATATATATGCCTAAGCTTTTACAGATGCATTTAGAATAAAATTACTGTTTACTGCATCTGGAGGAGGGAATGGAGACTTCCCAATCTCGAGTTTCTCTCACTTCACTCAGATTGAAAGAAGTTCCATTATGATTTTCCAAGAGAAAAAAAATGTGAAGGCAAATATTTTTACTCTTAGAAAATCATTACAGAACTTATCCTGCTCTGAATGAAGTGAAAGTAATTGACTGTCGAACTTTTAATATTTAAATCCCACTCGTGTTCCTTCGAAGGCCACGATGACTATTTACCAAATTCACAACTGCAATGTACACTCACTTCATTCGACTCAGGACGCAGGTGTGCTGATGCAGTTCACCTGCATCAGCACACCTGACATTAGTGCATTTATGATTTTCTTGCAGTGTGGGAGCGGCGCTAATTAACTTCGAATCAAAGTAAACCTAGACGTAACTAATAATTCTGTAGAACCAAGTAAAATTAATGGTTTTACAAGCGATTTCATAGCTTCAAATATCGTGACAATACAATAGAAAAGATAAAATTTTGTTTAAACGCCCCCCCATTTTCCAATCATAGACTAATACATACAGATGTTTCCCCTTACGAAAACCAGTCGTAGGTTTTTATCTACAACTGGTTTACTGAACACAAACTTCGCGTGGTGTTTTATAACCAGTCCGATATTTTTTGATATTTTGTTATTTTCTCTTTTCTTGTATAAATAATATATCAACGATTTTTTATTGAAGTTCAAAAATAATGACGAAGTGCGTTTTTGGTACACGATAAGACTTATCAAGAAATTTCAGTAAAGCGAATTTACAAAAACGAAGATTTATTAGATTTTGAAATAGAGTATTTAAGACAAAAATCTATGTCAGTTCTGCGGTATGAAAATCTATATGGATGACATGTCATTACACTAGATTGAACGAAACGCGTAAGCGCCATGAAATTCATGGCGTTTAAGACGTTTTGGTCCTGGAAAAATTATTCTCTATAAGCTATTAAGCGTCGTAGGTATGTTTTAATAGTATTTTTAGCACAGATAATGCCAATCTAACGCTTACGCTGCAGCAAACTTTTTTTTTACTTTTCACTATTTCGACTAATAGATTCCATGAACATACTTGTCTATCGCTAGAATATTAGAAAATGGACTTACTTAAATTGCAATAACCTGGCAATTTTGTGATAGCGCCATCTATTATTTACTTCAAAGTTTAACGAGCTTAACAAGCATCAACTTGCTGAAAATAATGGTAATTTATCATTGTGAAGCTAGATGGCAATCCAAATCAACCTCCTGAGAACTTCTGTATTCCTGGTTAATGGCAGTTGAATTTGTGATTTCTCGAACGTTTTCAACGATTTCATCACACATTTTCTTCGCGTTTGGGTGCTGAGTACTAGTGTAGCAGAATCTAACAAGAGGTTGATCAGCTGCTTCGTTTCATACCTTACAATATAAGTGACATCTATCTTCACGTTTTGAAATCAGGTTTTGTTTGGATGTGTGTCATAGTGTGGTTCGTAGTGTGTGTTGGTAGTTTATAAGTGAGCGTAAAAAATGGGATGAGAAGTTCATTGTTACGAATAATGTAGTAGTATGAGTGAAATAGGATAGGTTCAAATACGATGCTGTCGTTTAGTATAAAAGGCGCCAACATAACGGACAGCATTGGCCAATGAGTACCGCAATAGGGTTTTCACTGGCCAATCAGTTTCACTATTCAATTGACAGCCAACTTAAAGGTGGCGTAATAGTTAGCTGAGTACCAGAGAACACATGAAAATGAAAAGCCTTGAAGAGAAGCGATCAATATGAGTTGGTCTCACTATCACGCAGGTCATTTGCATAAGTCAGACAAAGATAGTATTACTATACTAGACGGAATATCATCGATTGCTCTCTGTCAACATTCGTCCGCCATATTTCAATTTAATTCAAAATATATTGTTTTTAAGGTCCTACATGTCAGCATCAATAATATGTTTGAAACTGAACTAGTACCACGACAACAAAGCCACACCTCTCTATGGTTACTAGGGTAATAATAACAATCGCAGAAGCTAGATCTCAAAACAGCAACAAACTTCATATTCTTTTAAGGGTGTTCTTGGAATATGACAACGCAGCATATAGTTGTGGCTATTTTAACATTTTGATTATTATATAAGTAAAACTAAATTACTTTATACGCAACTTTACCAACTTTTACAATGCATTCTCTTAACAAAAACATTGAATTTAAACTTCACGATGCCATAAAAAAGAATGCCTCTGAAACTTATTTTATACTATGCTATATAATATCATATATATGCTATACAAAAGTCCGTGATAAGGCCTGTCATACTGTATGGATCAGAATGTTGTGCTGTGAAAAAGACGGATGAAAAAAGATTGCATGTAGCGGAGATGAGAATGTTAAGATGGATGTGTGGTGTGACGAGAACGGATAAAGTGAGAAATGAATATATTAGGGGAAGTTTGAAAGTGGCGCCAGTGACTGAAAAGTTGAAAGGGAATCGTTTGTCTTGGTATGGTCATGTGAAGAGGAGGGATGAAACGCATGTTACTAAAAGAGTTATGAGTTTACATGTGGATGGATGGAGAGGAAGAGGGAGACCAAAGAAAAGATGAATGGATTGTGTGAAGAGTGATATGAAACAAAAGGAAGTTAGTGATAGCATGACGAGTAACAGGGCAGAGTGGAAGAAAAAAACGTGTTGCGCCGACCCCAAATAATACGGGAAAAGGGCAGGAAGATGATGATGAATTACTTTATTATGCTATGCTATATAATAAACAAGCTCCTGCTAGCGGCTATGCCCGCGTGAAAATAGGTTTTACTATATAATATTTGGGCACCAGTTTCATACCCTTAGCGTGTAAATTTTGAGAATTTTCTTTCTCATTCTTTGTATATACATCATTAGAAGCACTTCTGTGCAAAATTTTAGTGCTCTAAGTCCACGAATGTCGGCTGGTCGTTGATGACTCAATAAAAAAACAGGACTTTGTCTTTTATAACTGAAAACTGAAAGGAAATAAACCCACGTGGAATAATTTATAATGCGCAGGCGTAAAGTGTGTAGTAAAGTTAGTCAGAAATGATTCTACGGAAGGGTGGATTAAGTAAATTTGTAACCATTAAAATGGACTCCTTAAATAATCCAGCTATTTTGGTTTGTTGAAACAGAAATAATTGTATTTTTAAATACAAAGCCGTTCCTTCGCGTACTCTTTGCCACGTGATCGTGAAATTCTGGAATGAAGGGTTCATGTATGAAGCTGAAAGGCGATGTTTGCAGATATTAATTCACTTATGCCGCTATGCTGCAATCAGCTGAAGTGTTGTGATTTGCTACGAGCGCGTAGCCACCGTAGCAATGCGCTACGCCGTAGCCGCTTATACTTTTTCAGTATTTCTTGTATGCTTCGTCCGTGTGTAAGTGTGCTTCTACATACAAAACTAGGGTCACCGTTTTATATCCCTAGAGGGTGATTGTTTTTGAATGCTCTCTTAGTGCACGCCTACATCATGAAAGGATATCTTGTGAAAAATTTCACGCTCTTAGGCCCTGTAGCTTCAGTTGTCAGTCAGTCAGTTTCCTCTTTTTTACATTAATGTTTCAATCAAAATAATGCCATCTGGCCATTATACTTTCTGTTCTTTGGCTCCAGAACACCCCCGAGCGTTTTAATAAATACTGATGGAGTAACTTAAGTTATGTTACTTATGATAAATTGATGTGTATTCAATATTTAATTAAATAATAAAAATATACGATGTAAATGCTCTATAATAGCAACATGATATATTCGTACGGCAAAAAAATGAAAGTAGCGGTGATGACCATGAAAATGAGGAACGTGCAAACTGACGTGGAAGACTGTTTTGTAGAGCAGCTAGCACCTATAGAGAGTAGATACATACTGTACAATGTTTTCATCAAAAATAAGAATTAAGTGTGCGTCATGTTGTAAGAAAAAAAACCAGATAGAGATAAATGCCTAGGGTCGGGTCCCCAGTTAGTCTTGACGTGTGTGAAGGTTTTAAGTGTCGTGGCTTATATAATTAATTGGTGGTGTTCACATATAGGACGAGACGATTAACTGTCGCCTACGATTTTTTTACGGTGACTACTACAGTTTGTCATGACAGTGGGAACAGCTAGCACGACAGTCGTAAAACGATAAAACTTTGTCAAGACTAATCCGTGAATTTAAATTATGTGTCGTTGTTGCAACTATTTGGAAACCATCACAGAACTTCTCTCACTCTGAATGGAGTGAGAGGAACTGATAATCGGACTTTTGCTATTTAAATCCCACCCGTATTCCTTTGAAGGCTATGACGATTATTTACCAAATTCGCAACTACAGTGACATAGGACTTACTTGCAATAATCTGGCAATTTCGTAAAACAAATATTAAAATATCGCCATCTATTAAATAATTCAAACATGACCAAGCTAGACAAGCCTTTGCAAGAAAATTACCAACGTTTTCAGTAAATGAATCTTACTGAAACCGTTGGTAATTTATCATTGCGAAGCTAGATGGCTCTTTAAATTAACCTCCTGAGAATTTCTATGTTCCTGGTTGGTGGCAGTTGAATTTGTATTATTTCGAACACTGTCGACGTTTTCATCAACATTTTCTTCGAGTTTGGATGCTTGGTACTGGTGTAGCAGAATCTAATAAGAGGTTGATCAGCGGCGCGCGCAGTACGGCAAAGGTCTGCCTCGTTGAGTTGCTTGCAATATAAGCGACATCTACCTTCACGTTTTGAAATCATGTTTTGTTTGGATGTGTATCATAGTCTAGTTCGTAGTGTGTGTCGGTGGCTTATAAGTGAGCGTGAAAAATGGGATGGGAACTCCATCGTTACGACTGACGTAGTAGTGTGAGTGAAATATGAATTTAGGGGTGAATTCCGTTATTGAGCTCTCGCCGATAATAAAAGGCGCCAACGTAGCGGACAGCATTGGCGAATGAGCATTGCTATCGGGATTTACTAGCCAATCAGTTTGACTCCTCAAGTGACTGCAAACTTAAAGGTGGTGTAATAGTTAGCTGAGTACAAGGGAACACATGAAAATGATAAGCCCTGAAGATTAACGAGCAACATGAGTTGGTCTCACTAACACGCAGGTTATTTGCATAAGTCAGACAAAGATAGTATGACTGTAACAGACGGAACATCGTCGGTTTTTCTCTGTCAACATCCGCCCGCCATATTTCAATTTATTCTATAAATATAATAAATCTGTAGAAGTTTTTATTTATACACAATCACGTAAAATGTACGTAGTCAATGTAGATAACTTTTACACATTAAATTGTGTGTAACTTGATATATTACTAAGATTTTGTTTCATCGCAATCGGTTGACTATATCAAAAGATATACTACATTCATTGACTGTTAGGTGGTATGAAGTGCGCCGAGTCAGCTAGTTCATAATATTTTATTTTATAAAGACCTACATGATAAGTTATAAAATGGTTTTGAAACTGAATCAGTACCACAATAACAAAAACTCACCTCGCTTTGACTAATAACAATTTGGCAATAATAACTATCACAAAAGCTAAATTTTATAATAGCAAAAAAAAAACTTCATATTATTTTGTGGGTCTTTTTGAATATTTTATCAGTTAAACTAAATTACTTTATATGCACCTTGCCAATTTTCACAATGCATACACTTAAACAATTATTGAATTTAAACTCAAAGATGCGATGAAAAATAGAATGCCTCTGAGGCTTAATAAATATTAAAATAAAAAATAAGTTTCTACTAGCGGCTATGCCCGCAAGATAGTCGGTTTTATATATATATATATATGCTGATAACAGACGCAGAAATTGAAGCCGAAAAACAATAATAAAAACTACGCGGATTGCTTTGGAATACAACGGCGTGAAGTTTGAAGTTAGTTAGATATGATTCTAGGGAAGGATGGATTCTTAAGTATGTTTATGACCATCGCCGTGGACTCCTTGCATAAATAATCTAGCTTTTTTTAGGAAGGACTACACACATAGGTGCAGGCGTACTGTTCCACGCGTGCCTCAAAGAGATGTCAGCAACCGTAGGGGCCCAGCAAGGTCGAAGTCTACTGGCCGGGGCCCTGGAAATAAAATGGCAGAGAAGGAACAGGAGTGGGTTTTCAGTCAGTAAAAGTCTGACACCATCCCCCGCTCCGCCCAAGAGCGGAGATGTCATTAGATGATTTTCCCACCCGAAAAAAAAACACATAGGTGCAGGAAATTATTGAAAAAGAAAAATTGTATTTTTAAACACAATGCCGTTCATTCGCGTGGCCTTTGCCACATACTCGTGAAACTCTGGAATGAAGGGTTCATATACGAAGCTAGAAGGCGATGTTTGTAGATATTAATTGACTTATGCCTCTACGCTGATATTCTTTTTGTTTTAAAGTTACTCTATTATAATTACTGATGAGTTGTGATTTGCTACGAGCGCGTAGCCACCGTAGCAATGCGCTACGCCGTAGCCGCTAGTAGTGTTTATACTTTTTCATTATTTCTTGTCGGAAGAATATTATTTAGTAACTTTTGTCAGGCCTGGCGCACGCCTAGCTATAAATATTGAAATGTGCCTAAGCCCGTGGCCTTTCTTGCAAAGCTAAATTCGGTAGAGTGTCACACGCGTGTTCGATTTTCCGCTTGACCCGCGCTAACAAAAATTATTTTCGAATTTTTTATTTAATATTCTATCGAGTTTATATTTCAAGTATTTGCGACATTTTTCACGTAAACGAGTGAATGACCTTAAAGACCATTCAATATAAGTAGAGCTCCCAGTACTAGAGACTACCTTACTAATGCAAGGTCAACATACACTGGGATTATATCTTACAAAAAGTTAATTATTATGTATAATTACGTCTTAAACGACCTACCTTTTAAAAATTACATTTGAACGCAAAGCTAACGACATAAAAAACCAAAATTGTATATACACCTAACTCAATGTAAACAGTATGTATATAAGTAAATAGGTGGAAATCAATTAGGTAATATCTACCATATAATTTTATGTAAATGCTCTTAAATAGCGACATTTTTCTTTTTATTCTTGATAGTTCCGCGCTTGACCGCTATCTCACCTGATGGAAAGCGACGATACGGTCGACAATGGAGCGCGCTTACTTAGAAGTAACCTATTTACTCTTGACTTAAAGATATGACATATTTGTAGCGGAAGAAAATGAAAGTAACGGTGATGACCATGAAAATTAGGGACGTGCAAACTGATGTGGAAGGCTGTTTTGTAGAGCAGCTAGCACCTATAGAGTAGATACATACTGTACAATGTTTCCATCACAAATAAGAATTAGGTGTGCATCATTTAGTAAGAATAAAAAACCAGAAAGAAATATATGCCTGAGCTGTTACAGATGCATTTAAAGTAAAATTATTGTTTACTGCATCTGGAGGAGGGAATGGAGGCCTCCCTCCAAGAAGATCAGTAAAGATCAAGAATTTTGTTTTTCACTTGGGAAATCATTACAGAACTTATCCTGATCTGAATGAAGTGAGAGGAATTGACTGTCTAACTTTTACTATTACATGCAGTTGAATTTGTGACTTCTCGAACGTTTTCAATATATTTATCCAACATTTTCTTCGTTGTTATACTGGTGTAGCAAAATCTAACAAGAGGTTGATTGGCGGCGCGCGCAGTACGTCGAGGGGCTGCGAGGGCTGCTTCGTTACGTACCTTGCAATATAAATGACATTTAACGTCACGTAATGAAATCAGATTTTGTTTGGATGTGTGTCACAATGTAGTTCGTAGTGTATGTTGGTAGTTTATAAGAGAGCATGAAAAATGGGATCGGCAGATCGTCGTTACGAGCGATGTAAAAGTATGAGTGAAATATAAATTTAGGGATCAGTTTAGTTCTTATGCTCTCGCTGATAATAAAAGGCGCCAACATAACGGACAGCACTGCTCAATGAGCACCGCTATCGGGTTTTTACTGGTCAATAAGTTTGACTGTTCAATTGACAGCCAAAGTGAGGTGGTTTAATAGTTAGCGGAGTACCAGGGAAGACACGAAAATGATAAGTCCTAAAGAGTCATGATCAGTTATTTTTTGGTCAGTTATTTGCATAAGTCAGACAAAGATAATATGACTGCAATAGACGGAATATCGTCGATTGCTCTCTGTCAACATTCGTCCGCCATATTTCAATTTAATTCAAAATATTTTGTTTATAGAGCCTACATGTGAGCACTTTTAAAATGTTTGAAACTGAACTAGTACCACGATAATAAAGCAACTCCTCTCTTTGGTTACTAGAATAATAATAACAATCACAGAAGGTAGATGTCTTAACAGCAAAAAACTTCATATTATTTTAATGTTCTTGGAATATGACCTCGCAGCATAAAGTTGTCGCCATTTTACCACTTTCATTATCATATGATTAAACTTTTGGAAGGTGGCGGAACAGAGAGTAAAGTCCCGCAAACCTCCGTTGAAAAGGGAGGATCCTCCGACCAGACGGGTGTTATGTCTGGTGGGCTGCAACTGCCCGATAGATGATTTCGGGCTGTTCTATATGTTCTAATCGCGCGAAGAACTTTGATTGCGCGATTCAGGATTTTCTTATGTGACGCGATAGATGTCGCTACAAACTAAATTACTTTATATGCAACTTTGCCAACTTTTACAATGCACACACTTAAAAAAATATTGAATTTAAACTTCAAAATGCCATAAAAAAAGAACTTTTTACATAATTATAATAAACAAGCTTTTGCCTGCGGCTATGCCCGCGTGAAAGTAGGTTTTTCTATACAAACTTTGGGCACCCGTTTAATCCCCTTATAGTGCAAATTTTAGAATATAGTTTTTATTCTTTCTATATAGAATTCTTTATAATATGGCGGCGTAAATTGTGAAGTCAGTCAGAAATGATTCTAATGAAGGGTTCATGTATGAGGCTGGAAAACGATGTTTGTAGATATTAATTCACTTATGCTGCTATGCTGCAATCCTTTTTGTTTTAAAGTTATTCTATTGTAGTTACTGATGGCTTGTGATTTGCTACGAGCGCGTAGACACCGTAGCAATGCGCTACGCCGTAGCCGCTAGTAGTGTTTATACTGTTTTGGTATTTCTTGTCGGAAGAATATAATTCACTAGCTTTTGTCAGCGGCTTAGCTTGCGTGTAAGTGTACTTCTCCATAAAAACTTTGGGTTCCCGTTTTATCCCTTTACGGGGTGATTTTAATTTAGATTCCACTCTTAGTGCTCGCTTACGTCACGAAAGGAAACCTTGTGCAAAATTTCACGCTTCTAGGCCCTGTAGTATCAGCTGTCAGTCAGTTTGTCTTTTTATACATACAGAATATCTGGAAAGAGTATGTTTTGTTGTCAAACTTTTCAGTCTTAATTAATTCAATGCCATCTTACCAGTATAGTTTTTGTTCCTTGGCTCCAGAGCACTCACCAGCGTTCTCATAAATACTATTGGAATAAATTAAGTATTTTAATTTTGTTAAATTGATATTTATTCAATATTTAAACAAATAAAAAATATAATAGAAACATCCGATGTGAATGCTCTTGACAGCGACATGACATATTCGTGGTAGAGACCGTGAAAATGAATGGTAGTAAACTTGCAAACTGACATGGAAGGCTGTTTTGTAGAGCAGCTAGCACCTAAAAAAAAAACACACTATACAATGTTTCCATCAAAAATAAGAAATAGGTGTGCATCATGTTGTAAGAATAAAAAACCAGAAAGAAATAATATATATGCCTAAGCTGTTACAGATGCACTTAGAGTAAAATTACTGTTTACTGCATCTGGAAGAGGGAATGGAGGCTTCCCACTCTCGAGTTTCTCTCACTTCACTCAGAGTGAAAGAAGTTCTATAATGATTTCCCAAGAGAAAAAAATAAATAAATTAGAAGGCAAATATTATTCTCTTGGAAAATCATGACAGAACTTATCCCGCTCTAAATCGAGAGGGACGAATTGACTGTCGGACTTTTACTATTTAAATCCTACTCGTGTTCCTTCGGAGGCCACGACGACTATTTACTAAATTCACATCTGCAATGTACACTCACTTCATTCGACTCAGATGAACTGCAACAGCACTCCTGACATTAGTGCATTTATGATATTTTTGCAGTGTGGGAGCGGCGCTAATTAACTTCGAATCGAAAGTAAACCTAGACGTAAATAATAATTCTGTAGAACTAAATAAAATTAAGTGTTTTCCAAGTTATTTCATACCTTCAAATTTCGTAACGTATGCCCCCCCCCATTTTACAATCATAGACTAATACATACAGATGTTTCCCCTTACGAAAACCAGTCGTAGGTTTTTATCTACAACTGGTTTACTGAACACAGACTTTTTATAACTATTCCGATATTTATTGATATTTTATTATTTTCTCTTTTCTTGTATAAATAATATTTTTTTTTTTTAATTGAAGTTCAGAAATAATGACAACGTGCGTTTTCGGTACACGAAAAGACTTATCAAGAAATGTCAGCAAAGCGAATTTAAACAAACGAAGACTTATTACATTTTGAAATAGAGTATTATTATAAAGAAGTATTGTAGACAAAAATCTATGTTAGTTCTGCGGTATAAAAACCTATATGGATGTCATGTCATTACACTAGATTGAACGAAACGCGTAAGTGCCATGAAATTCATGGCGCTAAAGACGTTTTGGTCGTGAAAAAATTATTTTCTATAAGCTATCAAGCGCCGTAGGTATGTTTAAATAGTTTTGTTAGCACAGATAATGCCAATCTAACGCCTACGCTGCAGCTAACTTCTTTTTTTTTACTTTTCACTATTTTGACTATTAGATTCCATGAACATACTTATCTATCGCTAGAATATTAGTAAATGGACATACTTAAATTGCAAAAATCTGGCAATTTTGTAATAGCGCCATCTATTAAATACTTCAAAGTTTAACGAGCTTGACAAGCATCAACTTGCTGAAAATAATGGTAATTTATCATTCCGAAGCTAGATGGCAATCCAAATCAACCTTCTGAGAACTTCTGTATTCCTGGTTAGTGGCAGTTGAATTTGTGTTTTCTCGACGTTTTCATCCAACATTTTCTTCGCGTTTGGGTGCTGAGTACTAGTGTAGCAGAATCTAACAAGAAGTTGATCGGCTGCTTCGTTTCATATCTTGCAAAATAAGTGACATCTATCTTCACGTTTTGAAATCAGGTTTTGTTTGGATGTGTGTCATAGTGTGGTTCGTAGTGTGTGTTGGTAGTTTATAAGTGAGCGTAAAAAATGGGATGAGAAGTTCATCGTTACGCACAATGTCGTAGTATGAGTGAAATAGGGTAGGTTCTAATACCATGCTGTCGTTTATTGTAAAAGGCGCCAACATAACGGACAGCACTGACTAATGAGCACCAGAATCGGAATTTCACTGGCCAATCAGTTTCACTATTCGATTGACAGCCGACTTAAAGGTGGTGTAATAGTTAGTTGAGTACCAGGAAATACATGAAAATGAAAAGCTTTGAAGAGTAGCGATCAATATGAGTTGGTCTCACTATCACGCAGGTTATTTGCATAAGTCAGACAAAGATAGTATTACTGTAATAGACGGAATATCATCGATTGCTCTCTGTCAACATTCGCCCGCCATATTTCAATTTTTTTCAAAATATATTATTTTTACGGGCCTATATGTGACCATAAATAATATGTTTGAAACTGAACTAGTACCACGACAACAAAGCCACACCTCTCTATGATTACTAGGGTAATAAAAGTAATCGCAGAAGCTAGATCTCATAACAGCAAAAAAAGTTTTGGAAGGCGATGTTTGTAGATTTGTATTCACTTATGTCGCTGTGCTCCAATTCTTTTAGTTTTAAAGTTAATTTATTATAACTACTGATGGGTTGTGATTTTCTACGAGTGCGTAGCCACCGTAGCAATGCGCTACGCCGTAGCCGCTAGTAGTATTTATACTTTTTCATTATTTCTGTCGGAAGAATATAATTTAGTAACTTTTGTCCGGCCTAGCGCACTCCTAGCTATAGGTATAGAAATGTGCCTAAGCCACGTATTAGATTCATCATTACTCATGACGTAATTAAATCATGAATATCAATTTTCCACGAATATTGTTCGTTGTATTATATACATTGGTAACATTAATGTAATTTGAATCTAATGTTGAAGTACCTACCAAGGGTAATATTGTCGTGTACAAATATGAAACGCTAAATTCATAGAAAGTCGTATTGATGATAATCCTCTATACTATTATGTTTATTTACTAATGATCTTTGAAATGTATCATTTATTGCTACTATATTATAATATTTTGTTTGAATCAAAAACTACTTTTATGATAACCTGAGATTTGTAGAAGGTAGCGGGATATTGTATTTGACGTTTAAGTGTCAACCCAGAGGTTGACACTTTCCTATAAATATGACTGGTCTCTAGTAAAGTCGCTCACTTGCTATCCAGCCCTAGACCACGTGAGTCATTTAGTATTATATCTTGATTATTGCTATTAGTTGTGTTGATTCTATAGATGTGTCATACTGTGGCTTTCGTTTCTAAATTATGTTATACGGTATTAGAGAATACTTATTTATATTATTTGCCTTACCGTACTACTGTTTTGAAATGGCCCAAGACATAGAAAATAGAATTACTTGTAAATGATATTGTGATAAACTATAATTACTAATATTGTTAAAATGTGTCTATGAAATGCTATGATTTAGCTTCTGAGGAGTTTCTTTGCTTGTTCTTCTCCTCGGCGACCTAGTTTTGGAACAAGCAACTAGTTATTCGATTAATTGACAAGCTTATTAAAAATAAATACTTAGTCTTGTCTTTCTGTGCTTTTCTTCATAAAACCCTTTCCTTACACACCTCAATCATAGAAACTTTGATATACAGTAAATAACCGTTATCCATCTTGACATTTTAGTATGATATATAGGAAGATATAAATATACATCCAGAAAGTTGAATTTGAGAAGTAGTATAAAACCTAAAAATTATAAAATATATAATTTGTAACAATAAGACACAAATGTATGCTTCAAAAATAATAGAATATCTAAGAATACTTTGAGATCTAAAATTAGTGTGAGTTAAACTTAGGGCTAATAAGTAAATTATACAAAATCTAAAAGTTAATTTAGATCTAAGAGTAATATGAGATCTAAAGAAATGAAAATAAAAGATAATAACAAAAAAAATTGTACTGTTTTAAATCAGGCCAGGCCGTCGTATTATTGAAGATCTGATGACGGTTACCCACGAAGTCACACTGAGGTAGCTGAACCCAGGTATCGTTCCAGGTCTTCGTTGTTCCGTATGTGTATGGCAGGGTTACCCTCTTGCTTACGAATGAGAATAGCACCATTTTTAATCCAGCAGAAATGGTATCCATGTTCTCTTGCATAAAGTTTGGTCGCACGAAATAACTGCCTATTTCCTTGGGTGAGGCGGTCATTTACGTAGACGTTTCTCGTGGTACCAGCTATCTCAATATCAGTCGAAGTGAGAGTCCTTCTGGTTTTAGCAGCCTTCAGGAATTCATCACGCTTGTAGCGCCGCACAAAATGGACGGCGAGTGAACGCGGAGGAGTTTCAGCTGACTCTTTAAGTTGTTGTCGGCGTGGTCCCGCTCTGGAAACGAAGTCTAAATCTTGTTCTTCTATGGATATTCCTATTTTGTGAGCCAAGAAGCACAAGATATGAAACGGGTTTTCATTTTTAAGTTCATTGATGCCAGATATCTCGATTTCGTTCTTTAGTGACGATTGTGCTTGTGTGTTCAACTGATCGCGGAGATTAGTGATGGTACTATTGAGTGAGATTATTTCTTCCTCGCGTTTTTCTAGCGTTTTTATTCTGGAGTCGTATTCGTCGAGACGCGTGTAACATTGCGTTAGGTGTTCGGTAAGGGATGTAATATGGGTTTTGATGTCTACCACAGTTTAATCTCAGAGCTGAAACTTCCAAAAATTTCCGTGTCAGAAGGTGCGTTGGTGGATGAGTGGCCACAAACAGCTGAGTTAGGCGTCGTCGTGATGTCAACCGGCATCAGCGCCTCTGGTATTGGAGTGCGCGTAGGGGTAAAACCTCTCTTTGTCACCTTGCTCTGATAGGATGGACAAATCCAGCTCAACTTCGTTTCTCCTCCTAACTTGGTATAGTTCCCAGCATTCGCACAAGCAACGCGAAACAGCAGATCGCATTTGGAGCATTTTACATTCGATGACCTCAAAGCCTTGTGACAAGATGCACAGTTATTGACCATTGTTATTGAATATTTACGAAATGCGAATTACGTAAACAAAATCAGTTGCACAGGATTCTTAGAATTTGAGCTAGGCGCACCTGCGTCGGCCGCGGCGAGTTATTCCCAGAAGCGGTACTCTGCGATCAGTGACGCGAACTTTTTTATTTGAATATGCACTGAATTTTGGCACTAGTTACTAGTATGATATGTTACAATATTAAGTGGGACTATTTCTTTAATTTGAGGATAAAAATATTTATTGTGCATAACACGTCCATTCTTCACAAGACTTGCAACGGCAATTAAGGCGGTTGTTAGTAGGTTTCAATTCGTATGTTTGCTATCACGGAGTGCAATTACTGCTGTACTTGTACTATTTCTTATTCTGTGCTTTTGTCAGCAGCTTCACTTGCGTGTAAGTGTGCTTCTCCATACAAACATTGGGTTCCCGTTTCACCTAGGGTATGAATTTTTAAAATAATTCTCCTTGTGCTCGCCTACGTCATGAAAGGAAATCTTGTGAAAAACTTCACGCTCCTAAGCCCTAGCTTTAGTTGTCAGTCAGTCAGTTGTGTCTTTTATATGTTTATATAGATATATAGCTGAGAAGGAAACTGATCAAACTGTTCAGTTTTAATTAAATCAATGCCATCTGGACAGTATAGAGTCTGTTTCTTGTCTCCAGAGCACTCACGTAATTCTTCATAAATACTGATGGAATAAATTAAGTAATGTTACTTTAGATAAATTTATATGTATTAAATTTTTCATTATAACACTGGGGTCCATTAAATAATAAAAAAACAACCGACCGACGAGACGAACGACGAACCGACGAACGGCGAGTATCCCTTACGTTGTTGAAACTTCAACGGTCCGGACCAAGCATTTCGCTTCGTCGTTTATACCGCGTACATCGAAGGACTGGAACAATTTGCCTGCTTCTGTCTTCCCGTCCAACTATAATATAGGTGTCTTCAAGGCTAGAGTGAATAGGCTCTTAATAAACTAGTGCGCCTGACCATCAATGATTGCATCTCCGCTTACCATCAGGTGGGATCGTAGTCAAGCACTGGTTTATATAAATTAAAAAAAAAAAAAAAAAAACATTCTGGAAAATTTTATGTAAATGCTCTTTAATAGCGACATGACATATACGTACGGGAAGACAATGAAAGTAGCGGTGATGACCATGAAAATGAAGGACGTGCAAACTGACGTGGAAGACTGTTTTGTAGAGCAGCTAGCACATATAGAGAGTAGATACATACTGTGCAATGTTTCCATCAAAAATAAGAATTATGTATGCATCATGTTGCAACCATAAAAAATCAGAAAGAAATAATACATATGCCTAAGCTGTTACAGATGCATTTAGAGTAAAATTACTGTTTACTGCATCTGGAGGAGAGAAGCTTCCCACTCTCGAGTTTCTCTCACTTCACTCAGAGTGAAAGAAGTTAAAGGCAAATATTTTTCTCTTGGGAAATCATTACAGAACTTATCCCGCTCTGAATGGAGTGAGATGAACTGACTGTCGGACTTTTACTATTGAAATCCCACCTGTGTTCCTTCAAAGGTTACGACGACTATTTACCAAATTCACAACTGCAATGTTCACTCACTTCATTCGGCTCAGGTGAACTGAATCAGCACACCTGACATTAGTGCATTTACGATGTTCTTGCAGTGAGGGAGCGGCGCTAATTAACTTCGAATCAAAGTAAACCACGAAACGTCTTGGTAACACATTCATTATGCGTACAGCTAAGGAGTGGTATTCCTTGCCGAAATCTGTGTTCCCTGATAGCTACAACCCGGGAATCTTTAAGTCAAGAGTAAATAGGTTACTTCTAGGTAAGCGCGTTCCATCGTCGACCGCATCGTCGCTTTCCATCAGGTGAGATAGCGATCAAGCGCGAACCTATCAAGAATAAAAGAAAAAACCTGGACTTAAATAATAATTCTGTAGAACTAAGTAAAATTAATGGTTTTCCAAGCGATTTTATAACTTCAAATATCGTAACAATACAATAGAAAACTATATTATTTAACGCCCCCCCATTTTACAATCATAGACTAATACATACAGATGTTCTCCTTACGAAAACCAGTCGTAGGTTTTTATCTACAACTGGTTTACTGAACACAAACTTCGCGTGCTGTTTTATAACTAGTCCGATATTTTGTGACGTTTTATTATTTTCTCTTTTCTTGTATAAATAATATATCAAAGATTTTTTATTGAAGTTCAGAAATAATGACGACGTGCGTTTTTGGTACATGATAAAACTAAACGAGAAATTTCAGTAAAGCGAATTGACACAAACGAAGATTTATTAGATTTTGAAATAGAGTATTATTGCAATGAAGTATTGTGGACAAAAATCTATGTTAGTTCTGCGGTAGAAAAATCTATATGGATGTCATGTCATTACACTAGATTGAACGAAACGCGTAAGTGCCATGAAATTCACGGCGCTAAAGACGTTTTGGTCGTGGAAAAGTTAAAAAGCGCGCAAGCGCCGTAGATATGTTTTAATAGTTTTGGTAGCACAGATAATGCCAACCTCACGCTTACGCTGCAGCGAACTTCTTTTTTTTACTTTTCACTATTTTGACTAAAAGTTTCCATGAACATACTTGTCTATCGCTAAAATATTAGTAAATGGACTTACTAAAATTGCAATAACCTGGCAATCTTGTAATAGCGCCATCTATTAAATACTTCAAAGTTTAACGAGCTTGACAAGCATCAACTTGCTGAAAATAATGGTAATTTATCATTGCGAAGCTAGATGGCTTTTCAAATTAACCTCCTGAGAACTTCTTTATTCCTGGTTGGTGGCAGTTGAATTTGTGTTTTCTTTGACGTTTTCATCTAACATTTTCTTCGAGTTTGGATGCTTGGTACTGGTGTAGCAGAATCTAATAAGAGGTTGATCAGCGGCGCGCGCAGTACGGCGAAGGTCTGCCTCGTTGTGTTGCTTGCGATATAGGGGACATCTACCTTAACGTTTTGAAATCGTATTTTGTTTGGATGTGTATCATAGACTAGTTCGTAGTGTGTGTTGATGGCTTATAAGTGAGCGTGAAAAATGGGATGGGAACTCCATCGTTACGAGTGACGTAGTAGTGTGAGTGAAATATGAATATAGGGGTAAGTTCCATTATTGAGCTCTCGCCGATAATAAAAGGCGCCAACGTAGAGGACAGCATTGGCCAATGAGCATTGCTATCGAGTTTTTACTAGCCAATCAGTTTGACTCCTCAATTGACAGCCAACTTAAAGGTGGTGTAATAGTTAGCGGAGTACCAGGAAACACATGAAAATAAAAAGCCTTGAAGAGTAACAAATAATATGTGTTGGTCTCACTATCACGCAGGTTATTTACATAAGTCAGACAAAGATAGTATGTATGTAACAGACGGAATATCGTCGATTTTTCTCTGTGAACATCCGTCCGCTATATTTCAATTTATTCTATACATATAATAAAACTGTAAAACTTAATAAACTAGTGCACCTCACCATCAATGATTGCATCACTGCTTACCATCAGGTGGGATCACAGTCAAGAACTGGTTTAATAAAAAATATTAGTACGCGCATCACGTTAAATGTACGAAATCGATGTAGATAACTTTTATATATTACAATTGTGTGTAACTTGATATGTTACTTAGGTTTTGTCTCATTGCAATTGGTTGAATATATACATTCATTGACTGTTAGGCGGTATGAAGTTCGCCGGGTTAGCTAGTTCATAATATTTTATTTTATGAAAACCTCCACGATTACTTATAAAATAGTTTTGAAACTGAAACAGTATCACAATAACAAAATCACACCTTGCTTTGGCTACTAAGGCAATAATAACATTCACAGAAGCTAATTTTATAATAGCAAAAACAAACTTCATATTATTTTAAAACATGACTAGGTAGCATAAAGTTGTGGTTAATTTACCATTTTGATTATTTTATCAGTTAAACTACATTCCTTTATATGCACCTTGCCAACTAATACAACGCATACACTTAAACAATTATTGAAAATTATTGAATTTAAACCAAACGATGCTATAAAAAATAGAAGTAAAACTTAATAAATAGTAAAATAATAAACAAGCTACTGCTCGTGGCTATGCCCGCGTGATAGTCGGTTTTTCTATACAAACAATGAACGCCCGTTTTATCCCTTTAGGGTATAAATTTTAGAAAATAATTTCTTATTCTTTACATATACATCATTACAAGCGCTTTTTGAATATGGACTGGCCGTTGATGAGTCAAGAGAGCTTTATACATATATATACACACCACTAGTTTTAAATTAGTACAATAAAATGGAGCTCTATCCGTAGTCGATACTGGTCATATTTTTGTAGTCAAAAGTAAAAAAAAAAATGAAATACCTAAATTGTGGAATAAAATTTGCCATATTGGCAAATGCATAATTTGAATCATAACAATACTACTAGAAAAAACTACGCGCAGTGCTTTTTTTTTTCATTTTGGTCACCATTCATAAATCGAATCGAAGAAATTAAGCGGCGAATGTACATAAGTGAGCCAATAAGTGTCGAACAATTAAAATAGCGCATATTGGATGCATTTAGCGAAGTAATAAACAATTTGTTTAAGCGTGCCCATTTTTGTGTTGATAATGGTGGTGAACATTTTGAAGGACAGTTAAAATACCTGTAAGTTTTTTTAATGTACATACGTAAGTTCTAAAATGACTCACTGACCAAGTTATTTTTAAATATCAACTGATTCAAACTTTATAAAAACGCCAAAAAAACATTTTTTTTTACATGTTTTGAAGCTTTAATTCAATTTGATTTCTTTTTACTTTAGACACCTAATTGATTTCTTAATAATTCAAACCTTATTAAAAGTTTGAATTGAGTAAATGCCTATTATTTTTTCGTAAACTGTATATTTTACTTTTTCTTAGTTTTCAATCGTAAATCTTAGTGATGTGTTTTAATTATCTACAATTACGTCAACAGCTGTTGGAGGCAGCGCAAGTTTGAGCGAGAGCACGCGAACGCGAGAGCGAGAGAATATGATTAATGAATACTGCCATGAATAGCTTTTATACTAATAACTTTGCTGTTTATGAATATTATTTATTGAGACTTTACTTAAATAACAACAAGAACTGTTTTAATATGTCCTTTAAATATTTGTACTAATTGTAAAGAAGAAGAAGGATGGAAGAGTGGATTCTTAAGTATGTTTATGACCATCGCTGTGGACTCCCTGCATAAATAATCAAGCTTTTTTTAGGATGGACTACACACATAGGTGCAGGAACATGTTGGAGCAGGAATAATTGTACTTTTTAATGCAAAGCCTTTCGCGTACGCTTTGCCACATGCTCGTGAAACCCTGGAATGAAGAATTCATGTATGAGGCTGGAAGGCGATGTTTGTAGATATTATATTAATTCACTTATGTCGCTATGCTGCAATTCTTTTTGTTCTAAAGTTATTCTGTTATAATTACTGACGGGTTGTGATTTGCTACGAGTGCGTAGCCACCGTAGCAATGCGCTACGCCGTAGCCGCTAGTAGCGTTTATACTTTTTCATTATTTCTTGTCAGAAGAATATAATTTAATAACTTTTGTCAGCTTCGTCCGTATGTAAGTGTGCTTTTACATACAAACTTAGGGTCCCCGTTTTATCTCTCTAGAGGGTGATTTTTTTTAAATGCTTTCTTAGTGCTTGCCTACATCATGCAAGGAAACCTTGTGCAAAATTTCACGCTCTTAGGCCCTGTAGCTTCAGTTGAAAGAAAAAGAGAAAGAAAAAGAAGAATCTGACTGACTGCAGTCAGTTTCCTCTTTTTTACATTAATCTTTTAATCAAAATACTGCCATCTGGCCATTATACTTTCTGTTCCTTGGCTCCAGAACACTCCCGAGCGTTTTAATAAATACTAATGGAGTAACTTAAGTTATGTTACTTTTGATAAATTGATGTGTATTCAATATTTAATTAAATAATAAAAATATACGATGTAAATGCTCTATAATAGCAACATGATATATTCGTACGGCAAAAAAATGAAAGTAGCGGTGATGACCATGAAAATGAGGAACGTGCAAACTGACGTGGAAGACTGTTTTGTAGAGCAGCTAGCACCTATAGAGAGTAGATACATACTGTACAATGTTTTCATCAAAAATAAGAATTAAGTGTGCGTCATGTTGTAAGAAAAAAAACCAGATAGAGATAAATGCCTAGGGTCGGGTCCCCAGTTAGTCTTGACGTGTGTGAAGGTTTTAAGTGTCGTGGCTTATATAATTAATTGGTGGTGTTCACATATAGGACGAGACGATTAACTGTCGCCTACGATTTTTTTACGGTGACTACTACAGTTTGTCATGACAGTGGGAACAGCTAGCACGACAGTCGTAAAACGATAAAACTTTGTCAAGACTAATCCGTGAATTTAAATTATGTGTCGTTGTTGCAACTATTTGGAAACCATCACAGAACTTCTCTCACTCTGAATGGAGTGAGAGGAACTGATAATCGGACTTTTGCTATTTAAATCCCACCCGTATTCCTTTGAAGGCTATGACGATTATTTACCAAATTCGCAACTACAGTGACATAGGACTTACTTGCAATAATCTGGCAATTTCGTAAAACAAATATTAAAATATCGCCATCTATTAAATAATTCAAACATGACCAAGCTAGACAAGCCTTTGCAAGAAAATTACCAACGTTTTCAGTAAATGAATCTTACTGAAACCGTTGGTAATTTATCATTGCGAAGCTAGATGGCTCTTTAAATTAACCTCCTGAGAATTTCTATGTTCCTGGTTGGTGGCAGTTGAATTTGTATTATTTCGAACACTGTCGACGTTTTCATCAACATTTTCTTCGAGTTTGGATTCTTGGTACTGGTGTAGCAGAATCTAATAAGAGGTTGATCAGCGGCGCGCGCAGTACGGCAAAGGTCTGCCTCGTTGAGTTGCTTGCAATATAAGCGACATCTACCTTCACGTTTTGAAATCATGTTTTGTTTGGATGTGTATCATAGTCTAGTTCGTAGTGTGTGTCGGTGGCTTATAAGTGAGCGTGAAAAATGGGATGGGAACTCCATCGTTACGACTGACGTAGTAGTGTGAGTGAAATATGAATTTAGGGGTGAATTCCGTTATTGAGCTCTCGCCGATAATAAAAGGCGCCAACGTAGCGGACAGCATTGGCGAATGAGCATTGCTATCGGGATTTACTAGCCAATCAGTTTGACTCCTCAAGTGACTGCAAACTTAAAGGTGGTGTAATAGTTAGCTGAGTACAAGGGAACACATGAAAATGATAAGCCCTGAAGATTAACGAGCAACATGAGTTGGTCTCACTAACACGCAGGTTATTTGCATAAGTCAGACAAAGATAGTATGACTGTAACAGACGGAACATCGTCGGTTTTTCTCTGTCAACATCCGCCCGCCATATTTCAATTTATTCTATAAATATAATAAATCTGTAGAAGTTTTTATTTATACACGAATCACGTTAAATGTACGTACTCAATGTAGATAACTTTTACACATAAAAATTGTGTGTAACTTGATATATTACTAAGATTTTGTTTCATCGCAATCGGTTGACTATATCAACAGATATACTACATTCATTGACTGTTAGGCGGTATGAAGTGCGCCGAGTCAGCTAGTTCATAATATTTTATTTTATAAAGACCTACATGATTAGTTATAAAAGGGTTTTGAAACTGAATCATTACCACAATAACAAAAACACACCTCGCTTTGACTAATAACAATTTGGCAATAATAACTATCACAAAAGCTAAATTTTATAATAGCAAAAAAAAACTTCATATTATTTTGCGGGTCTTTTTGAATATTTTATCAGTTAACTAAATTACTTTATATGCACCTTGCCAATTTTAACAATGCATACACTTAAACAATTATTGAATTTAAACTCAAAGATGCGATGAAAAATAGAATGCCTCTGAGGCTTAATAAATATTAAAATAAAAAATAAGTTTCTACTAGCGGCTATGCCCGCGTGATAGTCGGTTTTACATATATATATATATATATATATATATATATATGCTGATAATAGACGCAGAAATAAAAATAAAAAAAAATAGAATGCGGAGAGAGCAGTGGTAGCCGAGTGGTAACGGCCCCGACTTACGAGTTGTAAGTCGCGGGGTCGAACCCAGCCAGGTGCATTACTTTGTGTAATTTATTTCATCACCACTGCTCTCAAAACGGTGAAGGAAAACATCGTGAGGAAACCGGCATGTCCTAGAAACAAAAATTCGAAGACATGTGACATCCACCAACCCGCACTAGGCCCGCGTGGTGGATTACGGCCCGTTCCCTCTCCTAGAGAGGAGGCCTGAGTCCCAACAGTGGGAACATTATAAGGCCGACTATGCTATGCTAGACGCAGAAATTGAAGCCGAAAAAAAAATAATACTACGCGGATTGCTTTGGAATACAACGGCGTGAAGTGTGAAGTTAGTTAGAAATGATTCTGGGGAAGGGTGGATTCTTAAGTTTGTGTATGACCATAGCCGTGGACTCCTTGCATAAATAATCAAGCTTTTTTTAGGAAGGACTACACACATAGCTGCAGACGTACTGTTCCACGCGTGCCTCAAAGAGATGTCAGAAACCGTAGGGGCCCAGCAGGGTCGAAGCCTACTGGGGCCACGGGTGATGCGAAAGAGATCCCCGGGGCCCTGGAAATAAAATGGCAGAGAAGGAACAGGAGTGGGTTTTCAGTCAGTAAAAGTCTGACACCATCCCCCGCTCCGCCCAAGAGCGGGGATGTCATTAGATGATTTTCCCACCCGAAAAAAAAAACACAGAGGTGCAGGAAATTATTGAAAAAGAAAAATTGTATTTTTAAACACAAAGCCGTTCATTCGCGTGGCCTTTGCCACATACTCGTGAAACTCTGGAATGAAGGGTTCATATACGAAGCTAGAAGGCGATGTTTGTAGATATTAATTGACTTATGCCTCTACGCTGATATTCTTTTTGTTTTAAAGTTACTCTATTATAATTACTGATGAGTTGTGATTTGCTACGAGCGCGTAGCCACCGTAGCAATGCGCTACGCCGTAGCCGCAAGTAGTGTTTATACTTTTTCATTATTTCTTGTCGGAAGAATATTATTTAGTAACTTTTGTCAGGCCTGGCGCACGCCTAGCTATAGATATTGAAATGTGCCTAAGCCCGTGGCCTTTCTTGCAAAGCTAAATTCGGTAGAGTGTCACACGCGTGTTCGATTTTCCGCTTGACCCGCGCTAACAAAAATTATTTTCGAATTTTTTATTTAATATTCTATCGAGTTTATATTTCAAGTATTTGCGACAGTTTTCACGTAAACGAGTGAATGACCTTAAAGACCATTCAATATAAGTAGAGCTCCCAGTACTAGAGACTACCTTACTAATGCAAGGTCAACATACACTGGGATTATATCTTACAAAAAGTTAATTATTATGTATAATTACGTCTTAAACGACCTATCTTTTAAAAATTACATTTGAACGCAAAGCTAACGACATAAAAAACCAAAATTGTATATACACCTAACTCAATGTAAACAGTATGTATATAAGTAAATAGGTGGAAATCAATTAGGTAATATCTACCATATAATTTTATGTAAATGCTCTTAAATAGCGACATTTTTCTTTTTACTCTTGATAGTTCCGCGCTTGACCGCTATCTCACCTGATGGAAAGCGACGATACGGTCGACAATGGAGCGCGCTTACTTAGAAGTAACCTATTTACTCTTGACTTAAAGATATGACATATTTGTAGCGGAAGAAAATGAAAGTAACGGTGATGACCATGAAAATTAGGGACGTGCAAACTGACGTGGAAGGCTGTTTTGTAGAGCAGCTAGCACCTATAGAGTAGATACATACTGTACAATGTTTCCATCACAAATAAGAATTAGGTGTGCATCATTTAGTAAGAATAAAAAACCAGAAAGAAATATATGCCTGAGCTGTTACAGATGCATTTAAAGTAAAATTATTGTTTACTGCATCTGGAGGAGGGAATGGAGGCCTCCCTCCAAGAAGATCAGTAAAGATCAAGAATTTTGTTTTTCACTTGGGAAATCATTACAGAACTTATCCTGATCTGAATGAAGTGAGAGGAATTGACTGTCTAACTTTTACTATTACATGCAGTTGAATTTGTGACTTCTCGAACGTTTTCAATATATTTATCCAACATTTTCTTCGTTGTTATACTGGTGTAGCAAAATCTAACAAGAGGTTGATTGGCGGCGCGCGCAGTACGTCGACGGGCTGCTTCGTTACGTACCTTGCAATATAAGTGACATTTAACGTCACGTAATGAAATCAGATTTTGTTTGGATGTGTGTCACAATGTAGTTCGTAGTGTATGTTGGTAGTTTATAAGAGAGCATGAAAAATGGGATCGGCAGATCGTCGTTACGAGCGATGTAAAAGTATGAGTGAAATATAAATTTAGGGATCAGTTCAGTTCTTATGCTCTCGCTGATAATAAAAGGCGCCAACATAACGGACAGCACTGCTCAATGAGCACCGCTATCGGGTTTTTACTGGTCAATAAGTTTGACTGTTCAATTGACAGCCAAAGTGAGGTGGTTTAATAGTTAGCGGAGTACCAGGGAAGACACGAAAATGATAAGTCCTAAAGAGTCATGATCAGTTATTTTTTGGTCAGTTATTTGCATAAGTCAGACAAAGATAATATGACTGCAATAGACGGAATATCGTCGATTGCTCTCTGTCAACATTCGTCCGCCATATTTCAATTTAATTCAAAATATTTTGTTTATAGAGCCTACATGTGAGCACTTTTAAAATGTTTGAAACTGAACTAGTACCACGATAATAAAGCAACTCCTCTCTTTGGTTACTAGAATAATAATAACAATCACAGAAGGTAGATGTCTTAACAGCAAAAAACTTCATATTATTTTAATGTTCTTGGAATATGACCTCGCAGCATAAAGTTGTCGCCATTTTACCACTTTCATTATCATATGATTAAACTTTTGGAAGGTGGCGGAACAGAGAGTAAAGTCCCGCAAACCTCCGTTGAAAAGGGAGGATCCTCCGACCAGACGGGTGTTATGTCTGGTGGGCTGCAACTGCCCGATAGATGATTTCGGGCTGTTCTATATGTTCTAATCGCGCGAAGAACTTTGATTGCGCGATTCAGGATTTTCTTATGTGACGCGATAGATGTCGCTACAAACTAAATTACTTTATATGCAACTTTGCCAACTTTTACAATGCACACCCTTAAAAAAATATTGAATTTAAACTTCAAAATGCCATAAAAAAAGAACTTTTTACATAATTATAATAAACAAGCTTTTGCCTGCGGCTATGCCCGCGTGAAAGTAGGTTTTTCTATACAAACTTTGGGCACCCGTTTAATCCCCTTATAGTGCAAATTTTAGAATATAGTTTTTATGCTTTCTATATAGAATTCTTTATAATATGGCGGCGTAAATTGTGAAGTCAGTCAGAAATGATTCTAATTAAGGGTTCATGTATGAGGCTGGAAAACGATGTTTGTAGATATTAATTCACTTATGCTGCTATGCTGCAATCCTTTTTGTTTTAAAGTTATTCTATTGTAGTTACTGATGGCTTGTGATTTGCTACGAGCGCGTAGACACCGTAGCAATGCGCTACGCCGTAGCCGCTAGTAGTGTTTATACTGTTTTGGTATTTCTTGTCGGAAGAATATAATTCACTAGCTTTTGTCAGTGGCTTAGCTTGCGTGTAAGTGTACTTCTCCATAAAAACTTTGGGTTCCCGTTTTATCCCTTTACGGGGTGATTTTAATTTAGATTCCACTCTTAGTGCTCGCTTACGTCACGAAAGGAAACCTTGTGCAAAATTTCACGCTTCTAGGCCCTGTAGTATCAGCTGTCAGTCAGTTTGTCTTTTTATACATACAGAATATCTGGAAAGAGTATGTTTTGTTGTCAAACTTTTCAGTCTTAATTAATTCAATGCCATCTTACCAGTATAGTTTTTGTTCCTTGGCTCCAGAGCACTCACCAGCGTTCTCATAAATACTATTGGAATAAATTAAGTATTTTAATTTTGTTAAATTGATATTTATTCAATATTTCAACAAATAAAAAATATAATAGAAACATCCGATGTGAATGCTCTTGACAGCGACATGACATATTCGTGGTAGAGACCGTGAAAATGAATGGTAGTAAACTTGCAAACTGACATGGAAGGCTGTTTTGTAGAGCAGCTAGCACCTAAAAAAAATACATACTATACAATGTTTCCATCAAAAATAAGAAATAGGTGTGCATCATGTTGTAAGAATAAAAAACCAGAAAGAAATAATATATATGCCTAAGCTGTTACAGATGCACTTAGAGTAAAATTACTGTTTACTGCATCTAGAAGAGGGAATGGAGGCTTCCCACTCTCGAGTTTCTCTCACTTCACTCAGAGTGAAAGAAGTTCTATAATGATTTCCCAAGAGAAAAAAATAAATAAATTAGAAGGCAAATATTATTCTCTTGGAAAATCATGACAGAACTTATCCCGCTCTAAATCGAGAGGGACGAATTGACTGTCGGACTTTTACTATTTAAATCCTACTCGTGTTCCTTCGAAAGCCACGACGACTATTTACTAAATTCACATCTGCAATGTACACTCACTTCATTCGACTCAGATGAACTGCAACAGCACTCCTGACATTAGTGCATTTATGATGTTCTTGCAGTGAGGGAGCGGCGCTAATTAACTTCGAATCGAAAGTAAACCTAGACGTAAATAATAATTCTGTAGAACTTAATAAAATTAATGGTTTTCCAAGTTATTTCATACCTTCAAATTTCGTAACGTATGCCCCCCCCATTTTACAATCATAGACTAATACATACAGATCTTTCCCCTTACGAAAACCAGTCGTAGGTTTTTATCTACAACTGGTTTACTGAACACAGACTTTTTATAACTAGTCCGATATTTATTGATATTTTATTATTTTCTCTTTTCTTGTATAAATAATATTTTTTTTTTTTTAATTGAAGTTCAGAAATAATGACGACGTGCGTTTTCGGTACACGAAAAGACTTATCAAGAAATGTCAGCAAAGCGAATTTAAACAAACGAAGACTTATTACATTTTGAAATAGAGTATTATTATAAAGAAGTATTGTAGACAAAAATCTATGTTAGTTCTGCGGTATAAAAACCTATATGGATGTCATGTCATTACACTAGATTGAACGAAACGCGTAAGTGCCATGAAATTCATGGCGCTAAAGACGTTTTGGTCGTGAAAAAATTATTTTCTATAAGCTATCAAGCGCCGTAGGTATGTTTAAATAGTTTTGTTAGCACAGATAATGCCAATCTAACGCTTACGCTGCAGCTAACTTCTTTTTTTTTACTTTTCACTATTTTGACTATTAGATTCCATGAACATACTTATCTATCGCTAGAATATTAGTAAATGGACATACTTAAATTGCAAAAATCTGGCATATTTGTAATAGCGCCATCTATTAAATACTTCAAAGTTTAACGAGCTTGACAAGCATCAACTTGCTGAAAATAATGGTAATTTATCATTGTGAAGCTAGATGGCAATCCAAATCAACCTTCTGAGAACTTCTGTATTCCTGGTTAGTGGCAGTTGAATTTGTGTTTTCTCGACGTTTTCATCCAACATTTTCTTCGCGTTTGGGTGCTGAGTACTAGTGTAGCAGAATCTAACAAGAAGTTGATCGGCTGCTTCGTTTCATATCTTGCAAAATAAGTGACATCTATCTTCACGTTTTGAAATCAGGTTTTGTTTGGATGTGTGTCATAGTGTGGTTCGTAGTGTGTGTTGGTAGTTTATAAGTGAGCGTAAAAAATGGGATGAGAAGTTCATCGTTACGCACAATGTCGTAGTATGAGTGAAATAGGGTAGATTCTAATACCATGCTGTCGTTTATTATAAAAGGCGCCAACATAACGGACAGCACTGACCAATGAGCACCAGAATCGGAATTTCACTGGCCAATCAGTTTCACTATTCGATTGACAGCCGACTTAAAGGTGGTGTAATAGTTAGCTGAGTACCAGGAAATACATGAAAATGAAAAGATTTGAAGAGTAGCGATCAATATGAGTTGGTCTCACTATCACGCAGGTTATTTGCATAAGTCAGACAAAGATAGTATTACTGTAATAGACGGAATATCATCGATTGCTCTCTGTCAACATTCGCCCGCCATATTTCAATTTTTTTCAAAATATATTATTTTTACGGGCCTATATGTGACCATAAATAATATGTTTGAAACTGAACTAGTACCACGACAACAAAGCCACACCTCTCTATGATTACTAGGGTAATAAAAGTAATCGCAGAAGCTAGATCTCATAACAGCAAAAAAAGTTTTGGAAGGCGATGTTTGTAGATTTGTATTCACTTATGTCACTGTGCTCCAATTCTTTTAGTTTTAAAGTTAATTTATTATAACTACTGATGGGTTGTGATTTTCTACGAGTGCGTAGCCACCGTAGCAATGCGCTACGCCGTAGCCGCTAGTAGTATTTATACTTTTTCATTATTTCTGTCGGAAGAATATAATTTAGTAACTTTTGTCCGGCCTAGCGCACTCCTAGCTATAGGTATAGAAATGTGCCTAAGCCACGTATTAGATTCATCATTACTCATGACGTAATTAAATCATGAATATTAATTTTTCACGAATATTGTTCGTTGTATTTTATACATTGGTAACATTAATGTAATTTGAATCTAATGTTGAAGTACCTACCAAGGGTAATATTGTCGTGTACAAATATGAAACGCTAAATTCATAGAAAGTCGTATTGATGATAATCCTCTATACTATTATGTTTATTTACTAATGATCTTTGAAATGTATCATTTATTGCTACTATATTATAATATTTTGTTTGAATCAAAAACTACTTTTATGATAACCTGAGATTTGTAGAAGGTAGCGGGATATTGTATTTGACGTTTAAGTGTCAACCCAGAGGTTGACACTTTCCTATAAATATGACTGGTCTCTAGTAAAGTCGCTCACTTGCTATCCAGCCCTAGACCACGTGAGTCATTTAGTATTATATCTTGATTATTGCTATTAGTTGTGTTGATTCTATAGATGTGTCATACTGTGGCTTTCGTTTCTAAATTATGTTATACGGTATTAGAGAATACTTATTTATATTATTTGCCTTACCGTACTACTGTTTTGAAATGGCCCAAGACATAGAAAATAGAATTACTTGTAGATGTTATTGTGATAAACTATAATTACTAATAGTGTTAAAATGTGTCCATGAAATGCTATGATTAAGCTTCTGAGGAGTTTCTTTGCTTGTTCTTCTCCTCGGCGACCTAGTTTTGGAACAAGTAACTAATTGTTCGATTAATTGACAAGCCTATTTAAAATAAATACTTAGTCTTGTTTTTCTGTGCTTTTCTTCATAAAACCCTTTCTTTACATACCTCAATCATAGAAACTTTGATATACAGTAAATAACCGTTATCCATCTTGACATTTTAGTATGATATATAGGAAGATATAAATATACATCCAGAAAGTTGAATTTAAAAGTAGTATAAAACCTAAAAATTATAAAATCTATAATTTGTAACAATAAGACACAAATGTATGCTTCAAAAATAATAGAATATCTAAGAATACTTTGAGATCTAAAATTAGTGTGAGTTAAACTTAGGGCTAATAAGTAAATTATACAAAATCTAAAAGTTAATTTAGATCTAAGAATAATATGAGATCTAAAGAAATGAAAATAAAAGATAATAACAAAAAAAAATTACTGTTTTAAATCAGGCCAGGCCGTCGTATTATTGAAGATCTGATGACGGTTACCCACGAAGTCACACTGAGGTAGCTGAACCCAGGTATCGTTCCAGGTCTTCGTTGTTCCGTATGTGTATGGCAGGGTTACCCTCTTGCTTACGAATGAGAATAGCACCATTTTTAATCCAGCAGAAATGGTATCCATGTTCTCTTGCATAAAGTTTGGTCGCACGAAATAACTGCCTATTTCCTTGGGTGAGGCGGTCATTTACGTAGACGTTTCTCGTGGTGCCAGCTATCTCAATATCAGTCGAAGTGAGAGTCCTTCTGGTTTTAGCAGCCTTCAGGAATTCATCACGCTTGTAGCGCCGCACAAAATGGACGGCGAGTGAACGCGGAGGAGTTTCAGCTGACTCTTTAAGTTGTTGTCGGCGTGGTCCCGCTCTGGAAACGAAGTCTAAATCTTGTTCTTCTATGGATATTCCTATTTTGTGAGCCAAGAAGCACAAGATATGAAACGGGTTTTCATTTTTAAGTTCATTGATGCCAGATATCTCGATTTCGTTCTTTAGTGACGATTGTGCTTGTGTGTTCAACTGATCGCGGAGATTAGTGATGGTACTATTGAGTGAGATTATTTCTTCCTCGCGTTTTTCTAGCGTTTTTATTCTGGAGTCGTATTCGTCGAGACGCGTGTAACATTGCGTTAGGTGTTCGGTAAGGGATGTAATATGGGTTTTGATGTCTACCACAGTTTAATCTCAGAGCTGAAACTTCCAAAAATTTCCGTGTCAGAAGGTGCGTTGGTGGATGAGTGGCCACAAACAGCTGAGTTAGGCGTCGTCGTGATGTCAACCGGCATCAGCGCCTCTGGTATTGGAGTGCGCGTAGGGGTAAAACCTCTCTTTGTCACCTTGCTCTGATAGGATGGACAAATCCAGCTCAACTTCGTTTCTCCTCCTAACTTGGTATAGTTCCCAGCATTCGCACAAGCAACGCGAAACAGCAGATCGCATTTGGAGCATTTTACATTCGATGACCTCAAAGCCTTGTGACAAGATGCACAGTTATTGACCATTGTTATTGAATATTTACGAAATGCGAATTACGTAAACAAAATCAGTGGCACAGGATTCTTAGAATTTGAGCTAGGCGCACCTGCGTCGGCCGCGGCGAGTTATTCCCAGAAGCGGTACTCTGCGATCAGTGACGCGGACTTTTTTATTTGAATATGCACTGAATTTTGGCACTAGTTACTAGTATGATAAGTTACAATATTAAGTGGGACTATTTCTTTAATTTGAGGATAAAAATATTTATTGTGCATAACACGTCCATTCTTCACAAGACTTGCAACGGCAATTAAGGCGGTTGTTAGTAGGTTTCAATTCGTATGTTTGCTATCACGGAGTGCAATTACTGCTGTACTTGTACTATTTTTTATTCGGTGCTTTTGAGCAGCTTCACTCGCGTGTAAGTGTGCTTCTCCATACAAACATTGGGTTCCCGTTTCACCTAGGGGATGGATTTTTAAAATAATTCTCCTTGTGCTCGCCTACGTCATGAAAGGAAATCTTGTGAAAAACATCACGCTCCTAAACCCTAGCTTTAGTTTGACAACTAAAGCTAGGGTTTAGGAGCGTGAAGTTTTTTTTTTACTCTATTATAATTACTGATAGGTTGTGATTTGCTACGAGCGCGTAGCCACCGTAGCAATGAACTACACCGTAGCTGCTAGTAGTGTATATACATACTTTTTTATTATTTCTTGTCGGAAAACTATAATTTAGTAGATTTGTCATCAGCTTCGCTTGCATGTAAGAGTGCTTGTCCATACGAACATTGGGTTCCGTTTCAACCCTCTAGGGGGCGACATTTTAAAAATCTTCCCTTTGTGCTCGCCTACGTCATGAAATTAAATCTTGTGCAAAACTTCACGCTCCTAAACCGCCCTGGAGCTTCAGTAGTCAGTCAGTCAGTTGTGTCTTTTATATATTTATATAGATATATAGCTGAGAAGGAAACTGATCAAACTGTTCAGTTTTAATTAAGTCAATGCCATCTGGACAGTATAGAGTCTGTTTCTTGTCTCCAGAGCACTCACGTACTTCTTCATAAATACTGATGGAATAAATTAAGTAATGTTACTTTAGATAAATTTATATGTATTAAATTTTTCATTATAACACTGGGGTCCATTAAATAATAATAATAAAAAAAAAAAAAAAAACAACCGACCGACGAGACGAACGACGAACCGACGAACGGCGAGTATCCCTTACGTTGTTGAAACTTCAACGGTCCGGACCAAGCATATCGCTTCGTCGTTTATACCGCGTACATCGAAGGACTGGAACAATTTGCCTGCTTCTGTCTTCCCGTCCAACTATAATATAGGTGTCTTCAAGGCTAGAGTGAATAGGCTCTTAATAAACTAGTGTGCCTGACCATCAATGATTGCATCTCCGCTTACCATCAGGTGGGATCGTAGTCAAGCACTGGTTTATATCAATTAAAAAAAAAAAAAAAAAACCATACTGGAAAATTTTATGTAAATGCTCTTTAATAGCGTCATGACATATACGTACGGGAAGACAATGAAAGTAGCGGTGATGACCATGAAAATGAAGGACGTGCAAACTGACGTGGAAGACTGTTTTGTAGAGCAGCTAGCACATATAGAGAGTAGATACATACTGTGCAATGTTTCCATCAAAAATAAGAATTATGTGTGCATCATGTTGCAACCATAAAAAATCAGAAAGAAATAATACATATGCCTAAGCTGTTACAGATGCATTTAGAGTAAAATTACTGTTTACTGTATCTGGAGGAGGGAAGCTTCCCACTCTCGAGTTTCTCTCACTTCACTCAGAGTGAAAGAAGTTCCATAATGATTTCTCAAGAGAAAAAAATGTAAAGGCAAATATTTTTCTCTTGGGAAATCATTACAGAACTTATCCCGCTCTGAATGGAGTGAGATGAACTGACTGTCGGACTTTTACTATTGAAATCCCACCTGTGTTCCTTCAAAGGTTACGACGACTATTTACCAAATTCACAACTGCAATGTTCACTCACTTCATTCGGCCCAGGTGAACTGAATCATCACACCTGACATTAGTGCATTTACGATGTTCTTGCAGTGTGGGAGCGGCGCTAATTAACTTCGAATCAAAGTAAACCACGAAACGTCTTGGTAACACATTCATTGTGCGTACAGCTAAGGAGTGGTATTCCTTGCCGAAATCTGTGTTCCCTGATAGCTACAACCCGGGAATCTTTAAGTCAAGAGTAAATAGGTTACTTCTAGGTAAGCGAGTTCCATCGTCGACCGCATCGTCGCTTTCCATCAGGTGAGATAGCGATCAAGCGCAAACCTATCAAGAATAAAAGAAAAAACCTGGACTTAAATAATAATTCTGTAGAACTAAGTAAAATTAATGGTTTTCCAAGCGATTTTATAACTTCAAATATCGTAACAATACAATAGAAAACTATATTATTTAACCGCCCCCCCATTTTACAATCATAGACTAATACATACAGATGTTCTCCTTACGAAAACCAGTCGTAGGTTTTTATCTACAACTGGTTTACTGAACACAAACTTCGCGTGCTGTTTTATAACTAGTCCGATATTTTGTGACGTTTTATTATTTTCTCTTTTCTTGTATAAATAATATATCAAAGATTTTTTATTGAAGTTCAGAAATAATGACGACGTGCGTTTTTGGTACATGATAAAACTAAACAAGAAATTTCAGTAAAGCGAATTTACACAAACGAAGATTTATTAGATTTTGAAATAGAGTATTATTGTAATGAAGTATTGTGGACAAAAATCTATGTTAGTTCTGCGGTAGCAAAATCTATATGGATGTCATGTCATTACACTAGATTGAACGAAACGCGTAAGTGCCATGAAATTCACGGCGCTAAAGACGTTTTGGTCGTGGAAAAGTTAAAAAGCGCGCAAGCGCCGTAGATATGTTTTAATAGTTTTGGTAGCACAGATAATGCCAACCTGACGCTTACGCTGCAGCGAACTTCTTTTTTTTACTTTTCACTATTTTGACTAAAAGTTTCCATGAACATACTTGTCTATCGCTAAAATATTAGTAAATGGACTTACTAAAATTGCAATAACCTGGCAATCTTGTAATAGCGCCATCTATTAAATACTTCAAAGTTTAACGAGCTTGACAAGCATCAACTTGCTGAAAATAATGGTAATTTATCATTGCGAAGCTAGATGGCTTTTCAAATTAACCTCCTGAGAACTTCTTTATTCCTGGTTGGTGGCAGTTGAATTTGTGTTTTCTTGACGTTTTCATCTAACATTTTCTTCGAGTTTGGATGCTTGGTACTGGTGTAGCAGAATCTAATAAGAGGTTGATCAGCGGCGCGCGCAGTACGGCGAAGGTCTGCCTCGTTGTGTTGCTTGCGATATAGGGGACATCTACCTTAACGTTTTGAAATCGTATTTTGTTTGGATGTGTATCATAGACTAGTTCGTAGTGTGTGTTGATGGCTTATAAGTGAGCGTGAAAAATGGGATGGGAACTCCATCGTTACGAGTGACGTAGTAGTGTGAGTGAAATATGAATATAGGGGTAAGTTCCATTATTGAGCTCTCGCCGATAATAAAAGGCGCCAACGTAGAGGACAGCATTGGCCAATGAGCATTGCTATCGAGTTTTTACTAGCCAATCAGTTTGACTCCTCAATTGACAGCCAACTTAAAGGTGGTGTAATAGTTAGCGGAGTACCAGGAAACACATGAAAATAAAAAGCCTTGAAGAGTAACAAATAATATGTGTTGGTCTCACTATCACGCAGGTTATTTACATAAGTCAGACAAAGATAGTATGTATGTAACAGACGGAATATCGTCGATTTTTCTCTGTGAACATCCGTCCGCTATATTTCAATTTATTCTATACATATAATAAAACTGTAAAACTTAATAAACTAGTGCACCTCACCATCAATGATTGCATCACTGCTTACCATCAGGTGGGATCACAGTCAAGAACTGGTTTAATAAAAAATATTAGTACGCGCATCACGTTAAATGTACGAAATCGATGTAGATAACTTTTATATATTACAATTGTGTGTAACTTGATATGTTACTTAGGTTTTGTCTCATTGCAATTGGTTGAATATATACATTCATTGACTGTTAGGCGGTATGAAGTTCGCCGGGTTAGCTAGTTCATAATATTTTATTTTATGAAAACCTCCACGATTACTTATAAAATAGTTTTGAAACTGAAACAGTATCACAATAACAAAATCACACCTTGCTTTGGCTACTAAGGCAATAATAACATTCACAGAAGCTAAATTTTATAATAGCAAAAACAAACTTCATATTATTTTAAAACATGACTAGGTAGCATAAAGTTGTGGTTAATTTACCATTTTGATTATTTTATCAGTTAAACTACATTCCTTTATATGCACCTTGCCAACTAATACAACGCATACACTTAAACAATTATTGAAAATTATTGAATTTAAACTAAACGATGCTATAAAAAATAGAAGTAAAACTTAATAAATAGTAAAATAATAAACAAGCTACTGCTCGTGGCTATGCCCGCGTGATAGTCGGTTTTTCTATACAAACAATGAACGCCCGTTTTATCCCTTTAGGGTATAAATTTTAGAAAATAATTTCTTATTCTTTACATATACATCATTACAAGCGCTTTTTGAATATGGACTGGCCGTTGATGAGTCAAGAGAGCTTTATACATATATATACACACCACTAGTTTTAAATTAGTACAATAAAATGGAGCTCTATCCGTAGTCGATACTGGTCATATTTTTGTAGTCAACGGTAAAAAAAAAATGAAATACCTAAATTGTGGAATAAAATTTGCCATATTGGCAAATGCATAATTTGAATCATAACAATACTACTAGAAAAAACTACGCGCAGTGCTTTTTTTTTTCATTTTGGTCACCATTCATAAATCGAATCGAAGAAATTAAGCGGCGAATGTACATAAGTGAGCCAATAAGTGTCGAACAATTAAAATAGCGCATATTGGATGCATTTAGCGAAGTAATAAACAATTTGTTTAAGCGTGCCCATTTTTGTGTTGATAATGGTGGTGGACATTTTGAAGGACAGTTAAAATACCTGTAAGTTTTTTTAATGTACATACGTAAGTTCTAAAATGACTCACTGACCAAGTTATTTTTAAATATCAACTGATTCAAACTTTATAAAAACGCCAAAAAAACATTTTTTTTTACATGTTTTGAAGCTTTAATTCAATTTGATTTCTTTTTACTTTAGACACCTAATTGATTTCTTAATAATTCAAACCTTATTAAAAGTTTGAATTGAGTAAATGCCTATTATTTTTTCGTAAACTGTATATTTTACTTTTTCTTAGTTTTCAATCGTAAATCTTAGTGATGTGTTTTAATTATCTACAATTAGGTCAACAGCTGTTGGAGGCAGGGCAAGTTTGAGCGAGAGCACGCGAACGCGAGAGCGAGAGAATATGATTAATGAATACTGCCATGAATAGCTTTTATACTAATAACTTTGCTGTTTATGAATATTATTTATTGAGACTTTACTTAAATAACAACAAGAACTGTTTTAATATGTCCTTTAAATATTTGTACTAATTGTAAAGAAGAAGAAGGATGGAAGAGTGGATTCTTAAGTATGTTTATGACCATCGCTGTGGACTCCCTGCATAAATAATCAAGCTTTTTTTAGGATGGACTACACACATAGGTGCAGGAACATGTTGGAGCAGGAATAATTGTACTTTTTAATGCAAAGCCTTTCGCGTACGCTTTGCCACATGCTCGTGAAACCCTGGAATGAAGAATTCATGTATGAGGCTGGGAGGCGATGTTTGTAGATATCATATTAATTCACTTATGTCGCTATGCTGCAATTCTTTTTGTTCTAAAGTTATTCTGTTATAATTACTGACGGGTTGTGATTTGCTACGAGTGCGTAGCCACCGTAGCAATGCGCTACGCCGTAGCCGCTAGTAGCGTTTATACTTTTTCATTATTTCTTGTCAGAAGAATATAATTTAATAACTTTTGTCAGCTTCGTCCGTATGTAAGTGTGCTTTTACATACAAACTTAGGGTCCCCGTTTTATCTCTCTAGAGGGTGATTTTTTTTAAATGCTTTCTTAGTGCTTGCCTACATCATGCAAGGAAACCTTGTGCAAAATTTCACGCTCTTAGGCCCTGTAGCTTCAGTTGTCAGTCAGTCAGTTTCCTCTTTTTTACATTAATCTTTTAATCAAAATACTGCCATCTGGCCATTATACTTTCTGTTCCTTGGCTCCAGAACACTCCCGAGCGTTTTAATAAATACTGATGGAGTAACTTAAGTTATGTTACTTTTGATAAATTGATGTGTATTCAATGTTTCATTAAATATTAAAAATTATACGATGTAAATGATCTATTACAGCAACATGATATATTCGTACAGGAAAAATTTGAAAGTAGTGGTAATGACCATGAAAATGAGGAACGTGCAAACTGACATGGAAGACTGTTTTGTAGAGCAGCTAGCACCTATAGAGAGTAGATACATACTGTACAATGTTTCCATCAAAAATAAGAATTAAGTGTGCGTCATGTTGTAAGAAAAAAAACCAGATAGAAATAAATGCCTAGGGTCGGGTCCCCACTTAGTCTTGACGTGTGTGAAAGTTTTAAGTGTCGTGGCTTATATAATTAATTGGTGGTGTTCACATATAGGACGAGACGATTAACTGTCACCTAGGAATTTTTTACGGTGACTACTACAGTTTGTCATGACAGTGGGAACAGCTGTCACGACAGTCGTAAAACGATAAAACTTTGTCAAGACTAATCCGTGAATTTAAATTATGTGTCGTTGTTGCAACTATTTGGAAATCATCACAGAACTTCTCTCACTCTGAATGGAGTGAGAGGAACTGATAATCGGACTTTTGCTATTTAAATCCCACCCGTATTCCTTTGAAGGCTACGACGATTATTTACCAAATTCGCAACTACAGTGACATAGGACTTACTTGCAATAATCTGGCAATTTCGTAAAACAAATATTAAAATAGCACCATCTATTAAATAATTCAAACTTAACCAAGCTAGACAAGCCTTTGCAAGAAAATTACCAACGTTTTCAGTAAATGAATCTTGCTAAAACCGTTGGTAATTTATCAATGCGAAGCTAGATGGCTCTTTAAATTAACCTCCTGAGAACTTCTATGTTCCTGGTTGGTGGCAGTTGAATTTGTATTATCTCGAACACCGTCGACGTTTTCATCAACATTTTCTTCCGAGTTTGGATGCTTGGTACTGGTGTAGCAGAGTCTAATAAGAGGTTGATCAGCGGCGCGCGCAGTACGGTGAAGGTCTGCCTCGTTAAGTTGCTTGCGATATAAGCGACATCTACCTTCACGTTTTGAAATCGTGTTTTGTTTGGATGTGTATCATAGTCTAGTTCGTAGTGTGTGTCGGTGGCTTATAAGTGAGCGTGAAAAATGGGATGGGAACTCCATCGTTACGACTGACGTAGTAGTGTGAGTGAAATATGAATTTAGGGGTGAATTCCGTTATTGAGCTCTCGCCGATAATAAAAGGCGCCAACGTAGCGGACAGTATTGGCGAATGAACATTGCTATCAGGATTTACTAGCCAATCAGTTTGACTCCTCAAGTGACAGCAAACTTAAAGGTGGTGTAATAGTTAGCTGAGTACCAGGGAACACATGAAAATGATAAGCCCTGAAGATTAACGAGCAACATGAGTTGGTCTCACTAACACGCAGGTTATTTGCATAAGTCAGACAAAGATAGTATGACTGTAACAGACGGAACATCGTCGGTTTTTCTCTGTCAACATCCGCCCGCCATATTTCAATTTATTCTATAAATATAATAAATCTTTAGAAGTTTTTATTTATACACAAATCACGTAAAATGTACGTAGTCAATGTAGATAACTTTTACACATTAAATTTTTTTTTGTTTTAAAGTTACTTTATTATAATTACTGATGAATTGTGATTTGCTACGAGCGCGTAGCCACCGTAGCAATGCGCTACGCCGTAGCCGCTAGTAGTGATTATACTTTTTCATTATTTCTTGTCGGAAGAATATTATTTAGTAACTTTTGTCAGGCCTGGCGCACTCCTAGCTATAGATATTGAAATGTTCCTAAGCCCGTGGCCTTTCTTGCAAAGCTAAATTCGGTAGAGTGTCACACGCGTGTTCGATTTTCCGCTTGACCCGCGCTAACAAAAATTATTTTCGAATGTTTTATTTAATATTCTATCGAGTTTATATTTCAAGTATTTGCGACATTTTTCACGTAAACGAGTAAATGACCTTAAAGACCATTCAATATAAGTAGAGCTCCCAGTACTAGAGACTACCTTACTAATGCAAGGTCAACATACACTGGGATTATATCTTACAAAAAGTTAATTATTATGTATAATTACGTCTTAAACGACCTATCTTTTAAAAATTACATTTCAACGCAATACTAACGACATAAAAAACCAAAAAAGTTATATACACTTAATTTTGATTACCTCTTCCATTTGTATAAATACCTAACTAAATGTAAACAGTATGTATAGAAGTAAATAGGTGGATATCAATTAGGTAATATCTACCATATAATTAAAAAAAATCTGATTATATTTTACGTAATAAAACATAAGTACCTATTTCACATTTTTCAAAAACAGACAAGTCCTAACGTTATAACAAGTTATAGGCCTGTTCAAAGGCGCATAACGGCCATAATAAAACCAGTCTCTCGTTAAGCGGACTTACAGTGCATTTTGATTCGTTACGAGTGCCACTTGATCTGTTAAGCTAATAAAGTCAAGGTCATGTCCGTGCCGTGCAATGTATTATGAACATTAGGGTAGTTGTTAGTAGGTTTAAATTCACATGTTTGCTACCACGGAGTGCAATTTTTGTACTTGTACAAAGCCGCTGACAAAGGCACAGAATAAGAAATATCTTATTCTGTGCTTTTGTCAGCAACTTCGCTCGCGTGTAAGTGTGCTTCTCCATACATACATTGGGTCCGCGTTTCATCCCTCTAGGTGGTGACTTTTTATAAATCTGCTCTTTGTGCTCGCCTACGTCATGAAATGAAAACAATGCAAAACTTCACGCTCCTAAACCCTGTAGCATTAGTTGTCAGTCAGTTAGTTGTGTCTTTTATATTTTAATATAGATTGCTGAGAAGGAAACTGATCAAACTGTACAGTATTAATTAAATCAATGCAATCAGGACTGATGTTTTTTTTTTTTCAGTGTATTCAATTTTTCATTACATCAGTGGTGTCCATTAAATAAATAAAAATACCAACTGGAAAATTTTATGTAAATGCTCTTAAATAGCGACATTTTTTTTTATTCTTGTTAGTTCCGCGCGTGACCGCTATCTCACCTGATGGAAAGCGACGATGCGGTCGACGATGGAGCGCGCTTACTTAGAAGTAACCTATTTACTCTTGACTTAAAGATATGATATATTTGTAGCGGAAGAAAATGAAAGTAACGGTGATGACCATGAAAATTAGGGACGTGCAAACTGACGTGGAAGGCTGTTTTGTAGAGCAGCTAGCACCTATAGAGTAGATACATACTGTACAATGTTTCCATCAAAAATAAGAATTAGGTGTGCATCATTTAGTAAGAATAAAAAACCAGAAAGAAATATATGCCTAAGCTGTTACAGATGCATTTAAAGTAAAATTATTGTTTACTGCATCTGGAGGAGGGAATGGAGGCCTCCCTCCAAGAAGATCAGTAAAGATCAAGAATTTTGTTTTTCTTTTGGGAAATCATTACAGAACTTATCCTGCTCTGAATGAAGTGAGAGGAATTGACTGTCTGACTTTTACTATTACATGCAGTTGAATTTGTGACTTCTCGAACGTTTTCAATATATTTATCCAACATTTTCTTCGTTGTTATACTGGTGTAGCAGAATCTTACAAGAGGTTGATTGGCGGCGCGCGCAGTACGTCGACGGGCTGCTTCGTTACGTACCTTGCAATATAAGTGACATTTAACGTCACGTAATGAAATCTGATTTTGTTTGGATGTCTGTCACAATGTAGTTCGTAGTGTGTGTTGGTAGTTTATAAGAGAGCATGAAAAATGGGATCGGCAGATCGTCGTTGTTCGGTTTTATGCCTGGTCGGGGTACAACGGATGCCATTTTTGCTATACGCCAGCTGTGCGAGAAATATAGAGGTGCGCATAAAAACTTGCACATGGTATTCATTGACCTCGAAAAGACATACGACCGGGTACCTCGTGAGGTTCTGTGGTGGGCTCTTAAAGAGAAAGGTGTGCCTGGGAAGTATGTGCAGTTGATCCGATCGATGTACAGTCGATGCAGTACCCAAGTCCGGTCTACAGTGGGCACCACTGGCAGCTTCAATGTGGCAGTTGGCTTACATCAAGGGTCGGCTCTCAGCCCTTACCTCTTCCTGATGATAATGGACGCTCTGACGTCGGACATTCAGGAAGAGGCTCCCTGGTGTATGTTGTTTGCCGATGATATTGTGTTGGTTGCCGAGAGTGGCCTAGAGGTCCAGAACAGATTGGAGGTGTGGTGGCACAGACTGGAAAGTGTGGGCCTGAAATTGAGTAGAACCAAAACGGAATACTTGTTCTGCGATTTCGGCGGTCTCTCCAATCCAGTGCCTTTAGCTCTAGCTGGAACGCCCATACCGATCTGCTCTGACTTTCGGTACCTCGGGTCACTCATCCAAGGGAATGGTGAGGTAGACCGGGACGTAACACATCGGATCAACGCAGGATGGATGAAATGGAGACAGGTCACGGGAACAACTTGTGACCCACGGATGCCCCTCAAGTTGAAGGGTAAAATCTACAAGTCCGTGATAAGGCCTGTCATACTGTATGGATCAGAATGTTGGGCTGTGAAAAAGACGGATGAAAAAAGATTGCATGTAGCGGAGATGAGAATGTTAAGATGGATGTGTGGTGTGACGAGAATGGATAAAGTGAGAAATGAATATATTAGGAGAAGTTTGAAAGTGGCGCCAGTGACTGAAAAGTTGAAAGGGAATCGTTTGTCTTGGTATGGTCATGTGAAGAGGAGGGATGAAACACATGTTACTAAAAGAGTTATGAGTTTACATGTGGATGGATGGAGAGGAAGAGGGAGACCAAAGAAAAGATGGATGGATTGTGTGAAGAGTGATATGAAAGAAAAGGAAGTTAGTGATAGCATGACGAGTAACAGGGCAGAGTGGAAGAAAAAAACGTGTTGCGCCGACCCCAAATAATACGGGATAAGGGCAGGAAGATGATGATGAGATCGTCGTTACGAACGATGTAAAAGTATGAGTGAAATATAAATTTAGGGATCAGTTCAGTTCTTATGCTCTCGCTGATAATAAAAGGCGCCAATATAACGGACAGCACTGCTCAATGAGCACCGCTATCGGGTTGTTACTGGTCAATAAGTTTGACTCTTCAATTGACAGCCAAAGTGAGGTGGTTTAATAGTTAGCGGAGTACCAGGGAAGACACGAAAATGATAAGTCCTAAAGAGTCATGATCAGTTATTTTTTGGTCAGTTATTTGCATAAGTCAGACAAAGATAATATGACTGCAATAGACGGAATATCGTCGATTGCTCTCTGTCAACATTCGTCCGCCATATTTCAATTTAATTCAAAATATTTTGTTTATAGAGCCTACATTTGGGCACTTATAAAATGTTTGAAACTGAACTAGTACCAAGATAATAAAGCAACTCCTCTCTTTGGTTACTAGAATAATAGTAACAATCACAGAAGGTAGATGTCTTAACAGCAAAAAACTTCATATTCTTTTAATGTTCTTGGAATATGACCTCGCAGCATAAAGTTGTCGCCATTTTACCACTTTCATTATCATATGATTAAACTAAATTACTTTATATGCAACTATGCCAACTTTTACAATGCACACACTTAAAAAAATATTGAATTTAAACTTCAAAATGCTATAAAAAAAGAACTTTTTACATAATTATAATAAACAAGCTTTTGCCTGCGGCTATGCCCGCGTGAAAGTAGGTTTTTCTATACAAACTTTGGGTCCCCGTTTTATCCCATTACGGGGTAAGAATAAGAATAAGAATAATAAGAATAAGAAATTTTATTTGCTCAAACATGAGTATGCATACAGAATTAAAATAATACATGCATGCAAGATCTTAAATAAGAATGGGTCACGACATGCCTGCCATTTTTCATGACGTGAATTGAATTGATGAATTAAATCCTCCATTGCTATTTATTTATTTACAATATTCACAGAGTCGTTTAGGGGTGATTTTAATTTAGATTCCACTCTTAGTGCTCGCTTACGTCATGAAAGGAAACCTTGTACAAAATTTCACGCTTCTAGGCCCTGTAGTTTCAGCTGTCAGTCAGTTTGTCTTTTTTGACATACGGAATATCTGGAGAGAGTATGTTTTGTGTTCAAACTTTTTAGTCTTAATTAAATCAATGCCATCTAACTAGTATAGTTTTTGTTCCTTGGCTCCAGAGCACTCACCAGCGTTTTCATAAATACTAATGGAATAAATTAAGTATGTTAATTTTGATAAATTGATATTTATTCAATATTTCAACAAATAAAAAATATAATAGAAACATCCGATGTGAATGCTCTTGACAGCGACATGACATGTTCGTGGTAGAGACCGTGAAAATGAATGGTAGTAAACTTGCAAACTGACATGGAAGGCTGTTTTGTAGAGCAGTTAGGACCTAAAAAAAATACATACTATACAATGTTTCCATCAACAATAAGAATTATGTGTGCATCATGTTATAAGAATAAAAAACCAGACAGAAATAATATATATGCCTAAGCTGTTACAGATGCACTTAGAGTAAAATTACTGTTTACTGCATCTGGAGGAGGGAATGGAAACTTCCTAATCTCGAGTTTCTCTCACTTCACTCAGAGTGAAAGAAGTTCTATAATGATTTTCCAAGAGAAAAAAAATGTGAAGGCAAATATTTTTTCTCTTGGAAAATCATTACAGAACTTATACTGCTCTGAATGAAGTGAAAGGGATTGACTGTCGGACTTTTAATATTTAAATCCCACTCGTGTTCCTTCGAAGGCCACGACGACTATTTACCAAATTCACAACTGCAATGTACACTCACTTCATTCGACTCAGATGAACTGCAACAGCACTCCTGACATTAGTGCATTTATGATGTTCTTGCAGTGAGGGAGCGGCGCTAATTAACTTCGAATCGAAAGTAAACCTAGACGCAACTAATAATTCTGTAGAACTAAGTAAAATTAATGGTTTTCCAAGCAATTTCATACCTTCAAATTTCGTAACAATACAATAGAAAAGACCAAATTTTGTTTAAACGCCCCCCCATTTTACAATCATAGACTAATACATACAGATGTTCTCCTTACGAAAACCAGTCGTAGGTTTTTATCTACAACTGGTTTACTGAACACAAACTTCGCGTGGTGTTTTAAAACCAGTCCGATATTTTTTGATATTTTATTATTTTCTCTTTTCTTGTATAAATATAATATTATTATTATTTTTTATTGAAGTTCAATAATGACGACATGCATTTTTGGTACACGATAAGACTTATCAAGAAATGTCAGCAAAGCGAATTTACACAAACGAAGACTTATTTCATTTTGAAATAGAGTATTATTATAAAGAAGTATTGTATACAAAAATCTAATGATAGCTGTATGTATGTCTAATAATAAATAAATAAATGTTAGTTCTGCGGTATAAAAATCTAAATGGATGTCATGTCATTACACTAGATTGAACGAAACGCGTAAGTGCCATGAAATTCATGGCGCTTAAGACGTTTTGATCGTGGAAAAATTATTCTCTATAAGCTATCAAGTGCTGTAGTTATGTTTTAATAGTTAGCACAGATAATGCCAATCTAACGCTTACGCTCCAGAGAACATCTTTTTTTTTACTTTTTACTATTTTGACTAATAAATTCCATGAACATACTTATCTATCGCTAGAATATTATTAAATGGACTTACTTAAATTGCAATAACCTGGCAATTTTGTAATAGCGCCATCTATTAAATAGTTCAAAATTTAACGAGCTTGACAAGCATCAACTTGCTGAAGATAATGGTAATTTATCATTGTGAAGCTAGATGGCAATCCAAATCAACCTCCTGAGAACTTCTTTATTCCTGGTCAATGCAGTTAAATTTGGGATTTCACGAACAGTTTTATCCAACATTTCCTTCGTGTTTGGGGTTGTAGTACTGGTGTAGCAGAATCTAACAAGAGTTTGATCGTCGGCGCGCGCAGAACGGTGAGCGGCCGCTTCGTTTCATACCTTGCAATATAAGTGACATCTATCTTCACGTTTTGAAATCAGGTTTTCTTTGGATGTGTGTCATAGTATGGTTCGTAGTGTGTGTTGGTAGTTTATAAGTGAGCGTAAAAAATGGGATGAGAAGTTCATCGTTACGAACAATGTAGTAGTATGAGTGAAATAGGGTAGGTTCAAATACCATGCTGTTGCTTATTATAAAAGGCGCGAACATAACGGACAGTACTGACCAATGAGCACCGCAATATAGTTTTCACTGGCCAATCAGTTTCACTATTCGATTGACAGCCGACTTAAAGGTGGTATAATAGTTAGCTGAGTACGCGGGAACATATGAAAATGAAAAACCTTGAAGAGTAGCGATCAATATGAGTTGGTCTCACTATCACGCAGGTTATTTGCATAAGTCACACAAAGATAGTATTACTATAGTAGACGGAATATCATCAATTTCTCTCTGTCAACATTCATCCGCCATATTTCAATTTAATTCAAAATATATTATTTTTACAAGTCTAAATGTGAGCATTAATAATATGTTTGAAACTAAACTAGTAACACGACAACAAAGCCACACCTCTCTATGGTTACTAGGGTAATAATAACAATCGCAGAAGCTAGATCTCAAAACAGCAACAAACTTCATATTCTTTTAAGGGTGTTCTTGGAATATGACAACGCAGCATAAAGTTGTGGCCATTTTAACATTTTGATTATTATATAAGTAAAATTAAATTACTTTACCAACTTTTACAATACATTCTCTTAAAAAAAAACATTAAATTTAAACTTTACGATGCCATAAAAAAGAATGCCTCGGAAACTTATTTCATACTATGCTATATAATATCATATATATGCTATACAATTACTTTATTATGCTATGCTATATAATAAACAAGCTTCTGCTAGCGGCTATGCCCGCGTGAAAATAGGTTTTATAGGCTATATAATATTTGGGCACCAGTTTCATACCCTTAGCGTGTAAATTTTGAAAAATTTTCTTTCTCATTCTTTGTATATACATCATTAGAAGCACTTCTGTGCGAAATTTTAGTGCTCTAAGTCCACGAATGTTGGCTGGTCGTTGATGACTCAATAAAACAATCAGGACTTTGTCTTTTATAACTGAAAACTGAAAGGAAATAAACCCACGTGGAAAACTTTATAATGCGCAGGCGTAAAGTGTGTAGTTAAGTTAGTCAGAAATGATTCTACGGAAGGGTGGATTAAGTAAATTTATAACCATTAAAATCGACTTCTTAAATAATCCAGCTATTTTCGTTTGTTGAAACAGAAATAATTGTATTTTTAAAAACAAAGCCGTTCTTTGACGTACTCTTTGCCACGTGCTCGTGAAACTCTGGAATAAAGGGTTCATGTATGAGGCTGAAAGGCGATGTTTGTAGATATTAATTCACTTATGCCGCTATACTGCAATCATATTTGTTTTAAAGTTACTCTGTTATAATTACTGAAGTGTTGTGATTTGCTACGAGCGCGTAGCCACCGTAGCAATGCGCTACGCCGTAGCCGCTCGTAGTATTTATACTTTTTCAGTATTTCTTGTCGGAAGAACATAATTTACTATCTTTTGTCAGCTTCGTCCATGTGTAAGTGTGCTTCTACATACAAACTTAGGGTCCCCGTTTTATCTCTCTAGAGGGTGATTTTTTTTTAATGCTTTCTTAGTGCTCGCCTACATCATGAAAGGAAACCTTGTGCAAAATTTCACACTCTGCCCTGTAGCTTCAGTTGTCAGTCAGTCAGTTTCCTCTTTTTTACATTAATGTTTTAATCAAAATAATGCCATCTGGCCATTATACTTTCTGTTCCTTGGCTCCAGAACACTCCCGAGCGTTTTAATAAATACTGATGGAGTAACTTAAATTATGTTACTTTTGATAAATTGATGTGTATTCAATATTTCATTAAATATTAAAAGTTATACGATGTAAATGCTCTATTATAGCAACATGATATATTCGTACGGGAAAAAAATGAAAGTAGCGGTGATGACCATGAAAACGAAGGACGTGCAAACTGACGTGGAAGACTGTTTTGTAGAGCAGCTAGCACCTATAGAGAGTAGATACATACTGTACAATGTTTCCATCAAAAATAAGGAATAGTTGTGCATCATGTTCTAAGAAAAAACACCAAATATAAATATATGCCTGAGGCCGCGTTCTGTCTTCTCGTCTCTTTGACTTTGTCGTGACGACAGGTAATCGTGTGATTTTAGTGTCGTGTCTTATATAATTAATTGGTGGTGTTCACATATAGGACGAGACGATTAACTGTCGCCTACAATTTTTTTACAGTGACTACTACAGATTGTCATGACAGTGGGAACAGCTTGCACGACAGTCATAAAACGATAAAACGTTGTCAAGACTAATCCGTGAATATAAATTATGTGTCGTTGTTGCAACTATTTGGAAATCATCACAGAACATCTCCCACTCTGAATTGAGTGAGAGGAACTAATAGTCGGCTATTTAAATCTCAGCCGTGTTCCTTTGAAGACTACGATGATTATATACCAAATTCGCAACTACAGTGACATAGGACTTTTCTACACTAATATTATAAAGAGGAAAACTTTGTTTGTTTGTAATGAATAGGCTCAAAAACTACTGGACCGATTTTAAAAATTCTTTCACCATTCGAAAGCTACATTATCCACGAGTACCATAGGCTATAGTTTATTTTGGAAAAAAAATAGGGTTCCGTAAGATATTTGAGTTTTTCGGACACAAGGTGTAAAAAGTCAAACAGAAATTAATTATTTTGGGTACGCTGCCTAAACTATAAAAGATAGAACCATAAAATGTCCTAATTAATTTTAGATCTTATAAATATCTACCAAAGATTGTTAGAAGAAACCTACTTTCACGCGGGCGAAGCCGTTGGCAGAAGCTAGTTTTCAATAACCTGACAATTTCGTAAAACAAATATTAAAATAGCGCCATCTATTAAATAATTCAAACTTAACCAAGCTAGACAAGCCTTTGCAAGAAAATTACCAACGTTTTCAGTAAATGAATCTTGCTGAAACCATTGGTAATTTATCATTGCGAAGGTAGATGGCTTTTCAAATTAACCTCCTGAGAACTTCTATATTCCTGGTTGGTGGCAGTTGAATTTGTGACGTTTCAAAACATTTTCTTCGAGTTTGGGTGCTTGGTACTAGTGTAGCAGTACCGCGAAGATCTGCCTCGTTGAGTTGCTTGCGATATAGGTGACATCTACCTTCACGTTTTGAAATCGTGTTTTGTTTGGATGTGTATCATAGTCAAGTACGTAGTGTGTGTCGATGGCTTATAAGTGAGCGTGAAAAATGGGATGGGAACACCATCGTTACGACTGACGTAGTAGTGTGAGTGAAATATGAATTTAGGGGTGAGTTCCGTTATTGAGCTCTCGCCGATAATAAAAGGCGCCAACGTAGCGGACAGTATTGGCGAATGAGCACTGCTATCGAGATTTACTAGCCAATCAGTTTGACTCCTCAAGTGACAGCAAACTTAAAGGTGGTGTAATAGCTAGCTGAGTACCAGGGAACACATGAAAATGATAAGCCCTGAAGAGTAACGATCAATATGAGTTGGTCTCACTAACACGCAGGTTATTTGCATAAGTCAGACAAAGATAGTATGATTGTAACAGAAGGAATATCGTCGATTTTTCTCTGTCAACATCCGCCATATTTCAACTTATTCTATAAATATAATAAATCTGTAGAAGTTTTTATTTATACACGCATCACGTTAAATGTACGTAGTCAATGTAGATAACTTTTACACATTAAAATTGTGTGTAACTTGATATATTAAGATATTGTTTCATCGCAATCGGTTGAGTATATCAAAAGATATACTACATTCATTGACTGTTAGGCGGTAAGAAGTGCGCCGAGTAAGCTAGTTCAAAATATTTTATTTTATAAAGACCTACATGATTAGTTATAAAATAGTTTTGAAACTGAATCAGTAACACAATAACAAAAACACACCTCGCTTTGACTAATAACAATTTGGCAAGAATAACTATCACAAAAGCTAAATTTTATAATAGCAAAAAGAAACTTCATATTATTTTGTGGGTCTTTTTGAATATTTTATCAGTTAAACTGAATTACTTTATATGCACCTTGCCAACTTTAACAATGCATACACTTAAACAATTATTGAATTTAAACTCAACGATGCGATAAAAAATAGAATGCCTCTGAGACTTAATAAATATTAAAATAAAAAACAAGTTTCTGCTAGCGGCTATGCCCGCGTGATAGTCGGTTTTATATATATATATGCTGATAACAACGCAGAAATTAAAGCGGCTTTGCCCGTATGAAAGTCGGTTTTTCTATTAAAACTTTTAATGCCCGTTTCATCCCTTTGGGGTGTAAATTTTAGAAAATCCTTTCTGTTTCCTTACATATACATCATTACAAGCAGTTTTTAAATTTGGGCTGGCCTTTAATGAGTCAAGACAGCTTTTTATATCTACACTAATATTATAAAGAGGAAGACTTTGTTTGGACCGATTTTAAAAATTCTTTCACCATTCGAAAGCTACATTATCCACGAGTAACATAAGTTATATTTTATTATGGTTAAAAATAGGTTTCCGTAAGATATCTGAGTTTTTCGGACCAGAAAAGTTACTTATTTTGCGTACGCTGCCTAAACTATAAAAGATAGAACCATAAAATGTCCTAATTAATTATAGATCTTATAAATATCTACCAAAGTTTGTTAGGAGAAACCTACATTCACGTGGGCGAAGCCGCTGGCAGAAGCTAGTATATATATATAGATGCAGCCGCAGACGCAGAAATTGAAGCTGAAGAGAAATAAACTCTCGCGGAATGCTTTGTAATTAAAGGCGTGAAGTGTGGATTTAGTCAGAAATGATTCTACGGAAGGGTGGATTATTAAGTATGTTTATGACCATCGCTGTGGACTCCTTGCATAAATAATGAATAATCAAGCTTTTTTTTAAGAAGGATATACACACATAGGTGCAGGAAATTGTTGGAGCAGAAATAATTGTATCTTAAATGCAAAGCCTTTCGCGTTCCCTTTGCCACATGCTCCTGAAACCCTGGAATGAAGGGTTCATGTATGAGGCTGGAAGGCGATGTTTGTAGATATTAATTCACTTATGCCAATTTGCTGCAATTATTTTTGTTTTAAAGTTATTCTATTGTAATTACTAATGGGTTTTGATTTGCTACGAGCGCATAGCCACCGTAGCAATTCGCTACGACGTAGCTGCTAGTAGTGTTAATACTTTTTCATTATTTCTTGGCAGAAAAATACAATTTTGTTATTTTATTTTGATATTTATTAGTATATTATTTGGTTTTATTTTTATTTATTAAAAAGAAAAAAAACAAATAACGGACAATCTGAACGGCCTCTGATGGGGACCCTCCCCGCTGCTGGTGGAAGTGTGCTGCGCATGCGATGCACATCATCCATTAATAAAAATTTCATGCGCTCATACTTTGGGTCTACAGAGGGGGGAATTAACCTGAGTGCGTATCGTGGTCGGATGCTCTCTCTGTTTGAGGTGCTTGAGCCAGCTGTCAACGTTTCTGTCCAACGACTTTCGGATCAGGTGCGGGTCATTCAGCGTAATTGTATTTTGAATGACGCCGTACTTGATAGACTGCATCTGGAATCACAAAGAAGCCGTGTTTCACCTGCTACACAACCGGCCATGGTGCAACTAAAACCCACTGCTTCACCGCGACCCGACCACGTTGGTGACGCCGATGATGACGCGGCTATATCTGTGGGTACCCAATGTAATGAATAATTGGGGGGCGCTTTGGAGGACGCATTTCGAGAGTACCGCTCCACACCGCCGGGGCTTAGACCTCCTTTACCTCGTTTGCTCATGCACAAGAGAAATAGGGCGCTGGTGTGTTCTCTAGATTCGCAGCTATCAAATTGTTTTAATAGCAGCAAAGACCTCACTGATACCCACTCAATCTTGTACTGTGCGGCTGTAGCGGCATGTCGTGTAGCTTATGTTAAATTTCCTAATTGTGACAGAGTTACACGTCCAGCTGTGCCAGCTTGGCAGTGCAGTATAGAGCGCCGTATCGTTGAGGCTAGAGCACTCATCGGTAAGCTTATCTGCTTCAGGGAGGGCAACACTCGCCCTAGGGTGATGCGCTTAGTGAGGCGGGCATTCTCGGGGACTGATATTAGTCCTCGAGATTATCTGCCACGTGTCACAGAGCGTATCGACTTCCTGAAGCAGAAGATCTATGGATAGGCAAACCGTATTTGACGGTACAAGCGGTGAGTGGAGCGGTACACTCAGAATCGTACGTTCCAAAGCAAAGAAAGGTGGGTTTACAAAGATTGGGAGCGACCGGACCAAGGTGTAGGGTAAGGTATGCGCCTGCCGGATGATGACGCTATGTGTTCATTTTGGCGCAGCATTTGGTCGGCGCCTGTCAGTCACACCGAGGGTGATTGGATTCCAGAGGTCGAGCGCGCGTGCGATCTTTTACCAGAAATGGGGGCAATAACCATCAGTTACCAAGATGTAGCTCATGCAGTCCGTCTGTTACCTAACTGGAAATCTCCTGGGCCGGACGAGCTGCACAATTGGCTTATGAGGGTGCTAGAATTGTATAAAGTTGATGCAACTTTGGGCACCTTCCTGATGTCATGTATGGGGCAGTGGAGAAAAGTCTTTCACTATCCGGGATATCGACAGATTCAGGACAACAGCGAACCGTTAAGGATTGAGCGTGGCATATTCCAGGGTGACAGTCTGAGTCCATTGCGGTTTTGCCTAGCCTTGAACCCTCTCAGCACACTGCTGCAGGTTTCTGGCTTAGGTTACCGGTTGAAAAGAGGCGGTCAGGTCATATATCACCTTCTTTACATGGACGATCTGAAATTCTTTGCCCCCAACAACTTGTAACTGGTGGAGCTACTGAAGGTTACTGAAACCTTCAGTAGTGGCATCAAGATGGAATTTGGTGTGGACAAATGTACAATCATACATGTAAAGAGAGGTGAGATTATAGAATCCGTGGGAATTCAACTTATGGATTCCATACATCTTAGATTCCTCTGCTCAACCGAAACTTACAAGTATTTGGGTATGTCGGAAGCGTTAGGCATCAATAATGATGACGTAAAACGATCGTTGAAAGAGCGCTTCTTTGACCGCCTGAATAAAGTACTGAATAGTCTTTTGTCAGGCGGAAACAAGGTGCGCGCTTTCAACGGTTGGGTCATGCCGGTATTGATGTAATCTTTCGGCATACTCAAATGGACTCCGACACAATTTGACGCCCTGGATAGGAGGGTCCGCACACTACTTACCGCAAATCGGATGCATTACCCACGATCATCAGTGATGAGACTGTATATCCCACGCAAGTGCAGGTGTCGTGGCTTCTTAAATGCTAAGACCCTGCACAACTGCGAGGTATGCAGTCTCACGGAATACTTTCTAAAAACCGACATGGGTATGCACCGAGATGTAGCAGTGTTGGACAAGGGCCTCACTCCGCTCTCCTTGGCTAACGAGAACTGGCGCAAACCTATAGTAATGGATACTGATGACCGCATAGAAGTATGGCAGAGCAGCTTCACGGACGCTTTTACCGGGCCTCACATGGGCTCGATGTAGACCTGTTAGCGTCCGTATCTTGGCTGCGTTTCGGTGACCTCTTCGGGGAAACCGGAGGTTTTGTCTTTGCGATTATGGACGAAGTTATGAAGTTATGGACGAAGTTATGAACAACTACCGGAAAAACATTGTGAAGGACGGTACGGTTGACATTTGTCGGTTATGCCACCGGCCCGGGGAATCAATCCGACATATTATTTCTGAGTGTTATCATCTAGCTAACGGAGAATATTTGCATAGACACAACCTCGTAGCCAGGATTATCCACTAGCAACTTGCTCTTAAATACAATCTCGTAGAATCAGAATTACCCTACTATAGGTATGTGCCCGACCCAGTTTTCGACAATGGCAATATCACGTTGTATTGGGATCGACCTATCATCACTGGCAGGACTATTGTTGCCAATAAACCTGATATAGTGGTGGTAGACCGACTAAAGCGTCGCACAAGGATTGTTGATATAGCGGTCCCTCATGACGAGAACCTCGTGAAAGCTGAGAAAGATAAGCAAACTAAGTATCTTAACTTAGCTCGCGAGGTTGTCGACATATGGGAAGTGGATAGAGCAATCATTGTGCCGATAGTCGTAACAGCCAATGGCTTAATTGCCAAGAGCCTCGAACAACATATGAGGAGGCTCTCGTTAGGCAGCTGGATCAAGGGCCTGATCCAGAAAGCAGTACTCTTGGACACGGCACGCATCGTTAGGAGATTCCTCTCTCAGGAGCCCTGACCGCCGGCAGCTTGGACCCTGTTCCCGATGCCGGTGGGCTACTATTTTTTATATCTTTAAATGTTTTTTTATATGTGTTTTAAGAAATATTTAAAAATATATAAAATATGTATAAAAATAAATAAATATAATAATTTAGTAGCTTTTATCAGCAGCTTCACTCGCGTGTAAGTGTGCTTCTCCATACAAACATTGGGTCCCCGTTTCATCTACGGGGTGAATTTTTAAAAATATTCTCTTTGTGTTCGCCTACGTAATGAAAGGAAATCTTGTGAAAAACTTCACGCTCCTAAACCCTAGCTTTAGTTGTCAGACAGTCAGTTATTTCTTTTATATATTTATATAGATTTATAGCTGAGAAGGAAACTGATCAAACTGTTCAGTTTTAATTAAATCAATGCCATCTGGACAGTATAGAGTCTGTTTCTTGGCTCCAGAGCACTCACGTACTTTTTCATAAATAGTGATGGAATAAATTAAGTTATGTTACTTTTGATAAATTGATATGTATTCAATTTTTCATTACAACAGTGGGGTTCATTAAATAATAAAAAAAACCATACTGGAAAATTTTATGTAAACGCTCTTTAATAGCGACATGACATATACGTACGGGAAGACAATGAAAGTAGCGATGATGACCATGAAAATGAAGGACGTGCAAACTGACGTGGAAGACTGTTTTGTAGAGCAGCTAGCACCTATAGAGAGTAGATACATACTGTGCAATGTTTCCATCAAAAATAAGAATTATGTGTGCATCATGTTGTAAGAATAAAAAACCAGAAAGAAATAATATATATGCCTAAGCTTTTACAGATGCATTTAGAGTAAAATTACTGTTTACTGCATCTGGAGGAGGGAATGGAGACTTCCCAATCTCGAGTTTCTCTCACTTCACTCAGATTGAAAGAAGTTCCATTATGATTTTCCACGAGAAAAAAAATGTGAATGCAAATATTTTTACTCTTAGAAAATCATTACAGAACTTATCCTGCTCTGAATGAAGTGAAAGTAATTGACTGTCGGACTTTTAATATTTAAATCCCACTCGTGTTCCTTCGAAGGCCACGATGACTATTTACCAAATTCACAACTGCAATGTACACTCACTTCATTCGACTCAGGTGAACTGCATCAGCACACCTGACATTAGTGCATTTATGATTTTCTTGCAGTGTGGGAGCGGCGCTAATTAACTTCGAATCAAAGTAAACCTAGCCGCAACTAATAATTCTGTAGAACTAAGTAAAATTAATGGTTTTCCAAGCGATTTCATACCTTCAAATATCGTAACAATACAATAGAAAAGATAAAATTTTGTTTAAACGCCCCCCCATTTTACAATCATAGACTAATACATACAGATGTTCCCCCTTACGAAAACCAGTCGTAGGTTTTTATCTACAACTGATTTACTGAACACAAACTTCGCGTGGTGTTTTATAACCAGTCCGATATTTTTTGATCTTTTGTTATTTTCTCTTTTCTTGTATAAATAATATATCAAAGATTTTTTATTGGAGTTCAAAAATAATGACGACGTGCGTTTTTGGTACACGATAAGACTTATCAAGAAATTTCAGTAAAGCGAATTTACAAAAACGAAGATTTATTAGATTTTGAAATAGAGTATTTAAGACAAAAATCTATGTCAGTTCTGCGGTATGAAAATCTATATGGATGACATGTCATTACACTAGATTGAACGAAACGCGTAAGCGCCATGAAATTCATGGCGTTTAAGACGTTTTGGTCGTGGAAAAATTATTCTCTATATATATAAGCTATCAAGCGTCGTAGGTATGTTTTGATAGTATTGTTAGCACAGATAATGCCAATCTAACGCTTACGCTGCAGCAAACTTCTTTTTTTTACTTTTCACTATTTCGACTAATAGATTCCATGAACATACTTGTCTATCGCTAGAATATTAGTAAATGGACTTACTTAAATTGCAATTACCTGGCAATTTTGTCATAGCGCCATCTATTATTTACTTCAAAGTTTAACGAGCTTGACAAGCATCAACTTGCTGAAAATAATGGTAATTTATCATTGTGAAGCTAGATGGCAATCCAAATCAACCTCCTGAGAACTTCTGTATTCCAGGTTAGTGGCAGTTGAATTTGTGATTTCTCGAACGTTTTCAACGATTTCATCACACATTTTCTTCGCGTTTGGGTGCTGAGTACTAGTGTAGCAGAATCTAACAAGAGGTTGATCAGCTGCTTCGTTTCATACCTTACAATATCAGTGACATCTATCTTCACGTTTTGAAATCAGGTTTTGTTTGGATGTGTGTCATAGTGTGGTTCGTAGTGTGTGTTGGTAGTATATAAGTGAGCGTAAAAAATGGGATGAGAAGTTCTTTGTTACGAATAATGTAGTAGTATGAGTGAAATAGGGTAGGTTCAAATACCATGCTGTCGTTTAGTATAAAAGGCGCCAACATAACGGACAGCATTGGCCAATGAGTACCGCAATAGGGTTTTCACTGGCCAATCAGTTTCGCTATTCGATTGACAGCCAACTTAAAGGTGGCGTAATAGTTAGCTGAGTACCAGGGAACACATGAAAATGAAAAGCCTTGAAGAGAAGCGATCAATATGAGTTGGTCTCACTATCACGCAGGTTATTTGCATAAGCTAGACAAAGATAGTATTACTGTAATAGACGGAATATCATCGATTGCTCTCTGTTAACATTCGTCCGCCATATTTCAATTTAATTCAAAATATATTGTCTTTAAGGTCCTACATGTCAGCATCAATAATATGTTTGAAACTGAACTAGTACCACGACAACAAAGCCACACCTCTCTATGGTTACTAGGGTAATAATAACAATCGCAGAAGCTAGATCTCAAAACAGCAACAAACTTCATATTCTTTTAAGGGTGTTCTTGGAATATAACAACGCAGCATAAAGTTGTGGCCATTTTAACATTTTGATTATTATATAAGTAAAACTAAATTACTTTATACACAACTTTACCAACTTTTACAATGCATTCTCTTAAAAAAAACATTGAATTTAAACTTCACGATGCCATAAAAAAGAATGCCTCGGAAACTTATTTTATACTATGCTATATAATATCATATATATGCTATACAATTACTTTATTATGCTATGCTATATAATAAATAAGCTCCTGCTAGCGGCTATGCCCGCGTGAAAATAGGTTTTACTATATAATATTTGGGCACCAGTTTCATACCCTTAGCGTGTAAATTTTGAAAATTTTCTTTCTCATTCTTTGTATATACATCATTAGAAGCACTTCTGTGCGAAATTTTAGTGCTCCAGGTCCACGAATGTTGGCTGGTCGTTGATGACTCAATAAAACAATCAGGACTTTGTCTTTTATAACTGAAAACTGAAAGGAAATAAACCCACGTGGAATACTTTATAATGCGCAGGCGTAAAGTGTGTAGTAAAGTTAGTCAGAAATGATTCTACGGAAGGGTGGATTAAGTAAATTTATAACCATTAAAATGGACTCCTTAAATAATCCAGCTATTTTGGTTTGTTGAAACAGAAATAATTGTATTTTTAAATACAAAGCCGTTCCTTCGCGTACTCTTTGCCACGTGATCGTGAAATTCTGGAATGAAGGGTTCATGTATGAAGCTGAAAGGCGATGTTTGCAGATATTAATTCACTTATGCCGCTATGCTGCAATCAGCTGAAGTGTTGTGATTTGCTACGAGCGCGTAGCCACCGTAGCAATGTGCTACGCCGTAGCCGCTTATACTTTTTCAGTATTTCTTGTATGCTTCGTCCGTGTGTAAGTGTGCTTCTACATACAAAACTAGGGTCACCGTTTTATATCTCTAGAGGGTGATTATTTTTGAATGCTCTCTTAGTGCACGCCTACATCATGAAAGGATATCTTGTGCAAAATTTCACGCTCTTAGGCCCTGTAGCTTCAGTTGTCAGTCAGTCATTTTCCTCTTTTTTACATTAATGTTTCAATCAAAATAATGCCATCTGGCCATTATACTTTCTGTTCTTTGGCACCAGAACACTCCCGAGCGTTTTAATAAATACTGATGGAGTAACTTAAGTTATGTTACTTATGATAAATTGATGTGTATTCATTGTTTCATTAAATACTAAAAATTATAAGATGTAAATGATCTATTACAGCAACATGATATATTCGTACGGGAAAAAATTGAAAGTAGCGGTGATGACCATGAAAATGAGGAACGTGCAAACTGACATGGAAGACTGTTTTGTAGAGCAGCTAGTACCTATAGAGAGTAGATACATACTGTACAATGTTTCCATCAAAAATAAGAATTAAGAGTGCGTCATGTTGTAAGAAAAAAAAACCAGATAGAAATAAATGCCTAGGGTCGGGTCCCCAGTTAGTCTTGACGTGTGTGAAGGTTTTAAGTGTCGTGGCTTATATAATTAATTGGTGGTGTTCACATATAGGACGAGACGATTAACTGTAGCCTACGATTTTTTTACGGTGACTACTACAGTTTGTCATGACAGTGGGAACAGCTAGCACGACAGTCGTAAAACGATAAAACTTTGTCAAGACTAATCCGTGAATTTAAATTATGTGTCGTTGTTGCAACTATTTGAAAACCATCACAGAACTTCTCTCACTCTGAATGGAGTGAGAGGAACTGATAATCGGACTTTTGCTATTTAAATCCCACCCGTATTCCTTTGAAGGCTACGACGATTATTTACCAAATTCGCAACTACAGTGACATAGGACTTACTTGCAATCAAAGAGATTTAAAGAGATACAATAGAGCGGCTATCAGAAAAAATGTCTTAGAAAAACTGTCATCCTATGGCTCAGTGACGCCATCTGACTTGGAATAGCAAACAAGCGAATTAAATTTGTCAAAATTTATAATGATTTAACTATCGCTTGGTAGGTGGCCAGGGGCCTTACCATGATAATGTTAAAATGTTAGTCGTACGAGCGAAAGAGAGTGATAGAGCTATACACCCTACATAGCTCCATCCTTTTAACAGACAGATTGAGGTCGAAAAATTTATCACGTTATGAGCTCGTGATAGAGCCTCGGTGTGTGATAATGGAAAGGTTAAGCTTTTCAGCAATAGATGGCGTTAACACAAAATCTGAAAATGTTCTGGAACAATTTATAAAAATTATTGAATTCTAATGAAATGTTTCGTAAATACCAAAAATATTTACGAAAATAAACCGAAGTTAGGTCCAGTAATTTTACCATAGCAAGATTTACAATAGCGTAATGCGTAGTTCGGCATATTTTCTCAGAAAATGATTTTCTTTTAGTGCATAGAACGGATACAAACACGACTTGTCGTGTAGGTGTGTCATACTAGACTGAGTGACTTATGACCAACGTGGAATAAGTATCGGATCACGATTTTGTTTGCTATGTCCGGTCTATTGGTAGTGTATATTGAATGTTTTTGCTTGCAATAATCTGGCAATTTCGTAAAACAAATATTAAAATAGCGCCATCTATTAAATAATTCAAACATAACCATGCTAGACAAGCCTTTGCAAGAAAATTACCAACGTTTTCAGTAAATGAATCTTGCTGAAACCGTTGGTAATTTATCATTGCGAAGCTAGATGGCTCTTTAAATTAACCTCCTGAGAACTTCTATGGTCCTGGTTGGTGGCAGTTGAATTTGTATTATTTCGAACACTGTCGACGTTTTCATCAACATTTTCTTCGAGTTTGGATGCTTGGTACTGGTGTAGCAGAATCTAATAAAAGGTTGATCAGCGGCGCGCGCAGTACGGCAAAAGTCTGCCTCGTTGAGTTGCTTGCAATATAAGCGACATCTACCTTCACGTTTTGAAATCGTGTTTTGTTTGAATGTGTATCATAGTCTAGTTCGTAGTGTGTGTCGGTGGCTTATAAGTGAGCGTGAAAAATGGGATGGGAACTCCATCGTTACGACTGACGTAGTAGTGTGAGTGAAATATGAATTTAGGGGTGAATTCCGTTATTGAGCTCTCGCCGATAATAAAAGGCGCCAACGTAGCGAACAGCATTGGCGAATGAGCATTGCTATTGGGATTTACTAGCCAATCAGTTCGACTCCTCAAGTGACAGCAAACTTAAAGGTGGTGTAATAGTTAGCTGAGTACCAGGGAACACATGAAAATGATAAGCCCTGAAGATTAACGAGCAACATGAGTTGGTCTCACTAACACGCAGGTTATTTGCATAAGTCAGACAAAGATAGTATGACTGTAACAGACGGAACATCGTCGGTTTTTCTCTGTCAACATCCGCCCGCCATATTTCAATTTATTCTATAAATATAATAAATCTGTAGAAGTTTTTATTTATACACGAATCACGTAAAATGTACGTAGTCAATGTAGATGACTTTTACACATTAAAATTGTGTGTAACTTGATATATTACTAAGATTTTGTTTCATCGCAATCGGTTGACTATATCAAAAGATATACTACATTCATTGACTGTTAGGCGGTATGAAGTGCGCTGAGTCAGCTAGTTCATAATATTTTATTTTATAAAGACCTACATGATTAGTTATAAAATGGTTTTGAAACTGAATCAGTACCACAATAACAAAAACACACCTCGCTTTGACTAATAACAATTTGGCAATAATAACTATCACAGAAGCTAAATTTTATAATAGCAAAAAAAAAACTTCATATTATTTTGTGGGTCTTTTTGAATATTTTATCAGTTAAACTAAATTACTTTATATGCACCTTGCCAATTTTAAAAATGCATACACTTAAACAATTATTGAATTTAAACTCAAAGATGCGATGAAAAATAGAATGCCTCTGAGGCTTAATAAATATTAAAATAAAAAATAAGTTTCTACTAGTGGCTATGCCCGCGTGATAGTTGGTTTTATATATATATATATATATATATATGCTGATAACAGACGCAGAAATTGAAGCTGAAAAAAAAATAAAACTACGCGGATTGCTTTGGAATACAACGGCGTGAAGTGTGAAGTTAGTTAGAAATGATTCTAGGGAAGAGTGGATTCTTAAGTATGTTTATGACCATCGCCGTGGACTCCTTGCATAAATAATCAGTGCAGGCGGACTGTTCCACGCGTGCCTCAAAGCTCAAAAGAGATGTCAGCAACCGTAGGGACCCAGAAGAGTCGAAGCCTACTGGGGCCACGGGTGATGCGAAAGAGATCCCCGGGGCCCTGGAAATAAAATGGCAGAGAAGGAACAGGAGTGGGTTTTCAGTCAGTAAAAGTCTGACACCATCCCCCGCTCCGCCCAAGAGCGGGGATGTCATTAGATGATTTTCCCACCCGAAAAAAAAAAACACATTGGTGCAGGAAATTATTGAAAAAGAAAAATTGTATTTTTAAACACAAAGCCGTTCATTCGCGTGGCCTTTCCCACATACTCGTGAAACTCTGGAATGAAGGGTTCATATACGAAGCTAGAAGGCGATGTTTGTAGATATTAATTGACTTATGCCTCTACGCTGATATTCTTTTTGTTTTAAAGTTACTCTATTATAATTACTGATGAGTTGTGATTTGCTACGAGCGCGTAGCCACCGTAGCAATGCGCTACGCCGTAGCCGCTAGTAGTGTTTATACTTTTTCATTATTTCTTGTCGGAAGAATATTATTTAGTAACTTTTGTCAGGCCTGGCGCACGCCTAGCTATAGATATTGAAATGTGCCTAAGCCCGTGGCCTTTCTTGCAAAGCTAAATTCGGTAGAGTGTCACACGCGTGTTCGATTTTCCGCTTGACCCGCGCTAACAAAAATTATTTTCGAAGTTTTTATTTAATATTCTACCGAGTTTATATTTCAAGTATTTGCGACATTTTTCACGTAAACGAGTAAATGACCTTAAAGACCATTCAATATAAGTAGAGCTCCCAGTACTAGAGACTAACTTACTAATGCAAGGTCAACATACACTGGGATTATATCTTACAAAAAGTTAATTATTATGTATTACGTCTTAAACGACCTATCTTTTAAAAATTACATTTGAACGCAAAGCTAACGACATAAAAAACCAAAATTGTATAAATACCTAACTAAATGTAAACAGTATGTATATAAGTAAAAAGGTGGAAATCAATTAGGTAATATCTACCATATAATTTTAGAAAATCTGATTATATTTTACGTAATAAAACATAAGTACCTATTTCACATTTTTCAAAAACAGACAAGTCCTAACGTTATAACAAGTTATAGGCCTGTTCAAAGGCGCATAACGGCCATAATAAAACCAGTCTCTCGTTGCGCGGACTTACGGTGCATTTTAATTCGTTATGAGTGCCACTTGATCTGGTAAGCTAATAAAGTCAAGGTCATGTCCGTGCCGTGCAAGGTATTATGAACATTAGGGTTGTTGTTAGTAGGTTTAAATTCACATGTTTGCTATCACGGAGTGCAATTTTTGTACTTGTACGAAGCTGCTGACAAAAGCACAGATTAAGAAATATCTTATTATGTGCTTTTGTCAGCAGCTTCGCTCGCGTGTAAGTGTGCTTCTCCATACATACATTGGGTCCGCGTTTCATCCCTCTAGGTGGTGACTTTTTTTATAAATCTGCTCTTTGTGCTCGCCTACGTCATGAAAGGAAAACAATGCAAAACTTCACGCTCCTAAACCCTGTAGCATTAGTTGTCAGTCAGTTAGTTGTGTATTTTATGAATTTATACAGATTTATAGCTGAAAAGGAAACTGATCCAACTGTTCAGTATTAATTAAATCAATGCCATCAGGACTGTATGTTTTTTTTTCCTTTTTTTTTCAGTGTATTCAATTTTCCATTATATCAGTGGTGTCCATTAAATAAATAAAAATACCAACTAGAAAATTTTATGTAAATGCTCTTAAATAGCGACATTTTTTTTTATTCTTGATAGTTCCGCGCTTGACCGCTATCTCACCTGATGGAAAGCGACGATGCGGTCGACGATGGAGCGCGCTTACTTAGAAGTAACCTATTTACTCTTGACTTGAAGATATCACATATTTGTAGCGGAAGAAAATGAAAGTAACGGTGATGACCATGAAAATTAGGAACGTGCACACTGACGTGGAAGGCTGTTTTGTAGAGCAGCTAGCACCTATAGAGTAGATACATACTGTACAATGTTTCCATCACAAATAAGAATTAGGTGTGCATCATTTAGTAAGAATAAAAAACCAGAAATAAATATATGCCTAAGCTGTTACAGATGCATTTAAAGTAAAATTATTGTTTACTGCATCTGGAGGAGGGAATGGAGGCCTCCCTCCAAGAAGATCAGTAAAGATCAAGAATTTTGTTTTTCTCTTGGGAAATCATTATAGAACTTATCCTGCTCTGAATGAAGTGAGAGGAATTGACTGTCGGACTTTTACTATTACATGCAGTTGAATTTGTGACTTTTCGAACGTTTTCAATATATTTATCCAACATTTTCTTCGTTGTTATACTGGTGTAGCAGAATCTAACAAGAGGTTGATTGGCGGCGCGCGCAGTACGTCGAGGGGCTGCTTCGTTACGTACCTTGCAATATAACTGACATTTAACGTCACGTAATGAAATCAGATTTTGTTTGGATGTGTGTCACAATGTAGTTCGTAGTGTATGTTGGTAGTTTATAAGAGAGCATGAAAAATGGGATCGGCAGATCGTCGTTACGAACGATGTAAAAGTATGAGTGAAATATAAATTTAGGGATCAGTTCAGTTCTTATGCTCTCGCTGATAATAAAAGGCGCCAACATAACGGACAGCACTGCTCAATGAGCACCGCTATCGGGTTTTTACTGGTCAATAAGTTTGACTGTTCAATTGACAGCCAAAGTGAGGTGGTTTAATAGTTAGCGGAGTACCAGGGAAGACACGAAAATTATAAGTCCTGAAGAGTCATGATCAGTTATTTTTTGGTCAGTTATTTGCAGGCAAAGATAGTATGACTGCAATAGACGGAATATCGTCGATTGCTCTCTGTCAACATTCGTCCACCATAATTCAATTTAATTCAAAATATTTTGTTTATAGAGCCTACATGTGAGCACTTATAAAATGTTTGAAACTGAACTAGTACCACGATAATAAAGCAACTCCTCTCTTTGGTCACTAGGATAATAATAACAATCACAGAAGGTAGATGTCATAACAGCAAAAAACTTCATATTCTTTTAATGTTCTTGGAATATGACCTCGCAGCATAAAGTTGTCGCCATTTTACCACTTTCATTATCATATGATTAAACTACATTACTTTATATGCAACTTTGACAACTTTTACAATGCACACATGACACTTTAAAAAAATATTGAATTTAAACTTCAAAATGCTATAAAAAAAGAACTTTTTACATAATTATAATAAACAAGCTTCTGCCTGCGGCTATGCCCGCGTGAAAGTAGGTTTTTCTATACAAACTTTGGCCACCCGTTTAATCCCCTTATAGTACAAATTTTAGAATATAGGTTTTATTCTTTCTATATAGAATTCTTTATAATATGGCGGCGTAAAGTGTGAAGTCAGTCAGAAATGATTCTAATGAAGGGTTCATGTATGAGGCTGGAAGGCGATGTTTGTAGATATTAATTCACTTATGCTGCGATGCTGCAATCCTTTTTGTTTTAAAGTTATTCTATTATAGTTACTGATGGCTTGTGATTTGCTACGAGCGCGTAGCCACCGTAGCAATGCGCTACGCCGTAGCCGCTAGTAGTGTTTATACTGTTTTGGTATTTCTTGTCGGAAGAATATAATTTACTAGCTTTTGTCAGCGGCTTAGCTTGCGTGTAAGTGTGCTTCTCCATACAAACTTTGGGTCCCCGTTTTATCCCTTTACGGGGTGATTTTAATTTAGATTCCACTCTTAGTGCTCGCTTACGTCACGAAAGGAAACCTTGTGCAAAATTTCACGCTCCTAGGCCCTGTAGTTTCAGCTGTCAGTCAGTTTGTCTTTTTATACATACAGAATATCTGGAAAGAGTATGTTTTGTTGTCAAACTTTTCAGTCTTAATTAAATCAATGCCATCTTACCAGTATAGTTTTTGTTCCTTGGCTCCAAAGCACTCACCAGCGTTTTCATAAATACTATTGGAATAAATTAAGTATTTTAATTTTGTTAAATTGATATTTATTCAATATTTCAACAAATAAAAAATATAAAAGAAACATCCGATGCGAATGCTCTTGACAGGGACATGACATATTCGTGGTAGTGACAGTGAAAATGAATGGTAGTAAACTTGCAAACTGACATGGAATGCTGTTTTGTAGAGCAGCTAGCACCTAAAAAAAATACATACTATACAATGTTTCCATCAAAAATAAGAAATAGGTGTGCATCATGTTGTAAGAATAAAAAACCAGAAAGAAATAATATATATGCTTAAGCTGTTACAGATGCACTTAGAGTAAAATTACTGTTTACTGCATCTGGAGGAGGGAATGGAGGCTTCCCACTCTCGAGTTTCTCTCACTTCACGCAGAGTGAAAGAAGTTCTATAATGATTTTCCAAGAGAAAAAAATTAATAAATTAGAAGGCAAATATTATTCTCTTGGAAAATCATGACAGAACTTATCCCGCTCTAAATCGAGAGGGACGAATTGACTGTCGGACTTTTACTATTTAAATCCTACTCGTGTTCCTTCGAAGGCCACGACGACTATTTACCAAATTCACATCTGCAATGTACACTCACTTCATTCGACTCAGATGAACTGCAACAGCACTCCTGACATTAGTGCATTTATGATGTTCTTGCAGTGTGGGAGCGGCGCTAATTAACTTCGAATCGAAAGTAAACCTAGAGGTAAATAATAATTCTGTAGAACTAAGTAAAATTAATGGTTTTCCAAGTTATTTCATACCTTCAAATTTCGTAACGTACGCCCCCCCATTTTACAATCATAGACTAATACATACAGATGTTCCCCCTTACGAAAACCAGTCGTAGGTTTTTATCTACAACTGGTTTACTGAACACAGACTTCGCGTGGTGTTTTATAACTAGTCCGATATTTTTTGATATTTTATTATTTTCTCTTTTCTTGTATAAATAATATTTATATTTTTTAAATTGAAGTTCAGAAATAATGACGACGTGCGTTTTCGGTACACGAAAAGACTTATCAAGAAATGTCAGAAAAGCGAATTTACACAAACGAAGACTTATTACATTTTGAAATAGAGTATTATTATAAGGAAGTAGACAAAAATTTATGTTAGTTCTGCGGTATAAAAATCTATATGGATGTCATGTCATTACACTAGATTGAACGAAACGCGTAAGTGCCATGAAATTCATGGCGCTAAAGACGTTTTGGTCGTGGAAAAATTATTTTCTATATATTATTATATTATTTAATTTTTTCACATCTGCAATGTACACTCACTTCATTCGACTCAGGTGAACTGAATCAGCACACCTGACATTAGTGCATTTACGATGTTCTTGCAGTGTGGGAGCGGCGCTAATTAACTTCGAATCAAAGGAAACCACGAAACGTCTTGGTAACACATTCATTGTGCGTACATCTAAGGAGTGGAATTCCTTCCCGAAATCTGTGTTCCCTGATAGCTACAACCCGGGAATCTTTAAGTCAAGAGTAACTAAGTTACTTCTAGGTAAGCGCGTTCCATCGTCGACTGCATCGTCGCTTTCCATCAGGTGAGATAGCATCAAGCGCGAACCTATCAAGAATAAAAGAAAAAACCTGGACGTAAATAATAATTCTGTAAAACTAAGTAAAATTAATGGTTTTCCAAGCGATTTTATAACTTCAAATATAGTAACAATACAATAGAAAACTATATTATTTAAACGCCCCCCCATTTTACAATCATAGACTAATACATACAGATGTTTCCCCTTACGAAAACCAGTCGTAGGTTTTTATCTACAACTGGTTTACTGAACACAAACTTCGCGTGGTGTTTTATAACCAGTCCGATATTTTTTGATATTTTGTTATTTTCTCTTTTCTTGTATAAATAATATATCAACGATTTTTTATTGAAGTTCAAAAATAATGACGAAGTGCGTTTTTGGTACACGATAAGACTTATCAAGAAATTTCAGTAAAGCGAATTTACAAAAACGAAGATTTATTAGATTTTGAAATAGAGTATTTAAGACAAAAATCTATGTCAGTTCTGCGGTATGAAAATCTATATGGATGACATGTCATTACACTAGATTGAACGAAACGCGTAAGCGCCATGAAATTCATGGCGTTTAAGACGTTTTGGTCCTGGAAAAATTATTCTCTATAAGCTATTAAGCGTCGTAGGTATGTTTTAATAGTATTGTTAGCACAGATAATGCCAATCTAACGCTTACGCTGCAGCAAATTTTTTTTTTACTTTTCACTATTTCGACTAATAGATTCCATGAACATACTTGTCTATCGCTAGAATATTAGAAAATGGACTTACTTAAATTGCAATAACCTGGCAATTTTGTGATAGCGCCATCTATTATTTACTTCAAAGTTTAACGAGCTTGACAAGCATCAACTTGCTGAAAATAATGGTAATTTATCATTGTGAAGCTAGATGGCAATCCAAATCAACCTCCTGAGAACTTCTGTATTCCTGGTTAGTGGCAGTTGAATTTGTGATTTCTCGAACGTTTTCAACGATTTCATCACACATTTTCTTCGCGTTTGGGTGCTGAGTACTAGTGTAGCAGAATCTAACAAGAGGTTGATCAGCTGCTTCGTTTCATACCTTACAATATAAGTGACATCTATCTTCACGTTTTGAAATCAGGTTTTGTTTGGATGTGTGTCATAGTGTGGTTCGTAGTGTGTGTTGGTAGTTTATAAGTGAGCGTAAAAAATGGGATGAGAAGTTCATTGTTACGAATAATGTAGTAGTATGAGTGAAATAGGGTAGGTTCAAATACGATGCTGTCGTTTAGTATAAAAGGCGCCAACATAACGGACAGCATTGGCCAATGAGTACCGCAATAGGGTTTTCACTGGCCAATCAGTTTCACTATTCAATTGACAGCCAACTTAAAGGTGGCGTAATAGTTAGCTGAGTACCAGAGAACACATGAAAATGAAAAGCCTTGAAGAGAAGCGATCAATATGAGTTGGTCTCACTATCACGCAGGTCATTTGCATAAGTCAGACAAAGATAGTATTACTATACTAGACGGAATATCATCGATTGCTCTCTGTCAACATTCGTCCGCCATATTTCAATTTAATTCAAAATATATTGTTTTTAAGGTCCTACATGTCAGCATCAATAATATGTTTGAAACTGAACTAGTACCACGACAACAAAGCCACACCTCTCTATGGTTACTAGGGTAATAATAACAATCGCAGAAGCTAGATCTCAAAACAGCAACAAACTTCATATTCTTTTAAGGGTGTTCTTGGAATATGACAACGCAGCATATAGTTGTGGCCATTTTAACATTTTGATTATTATATAAGTAAAACTAAATTACTTTATACGCAACTTTACCAACTTTTACAATGCATTCTCTTAAAAAAAACATTGAATTTAAACTTCACGATGCCATAAAAAAGAATGCCTCTGAAACTTATTTTATACTATGCTATATAATATCATATATATGCTATACAAAAGTCCGTGATAAGGCCTGTCATACTGTATGGATCAGAATCTTGTGCTGTGAAAAAGACGGATGAAAAAAGACTGCATGTAGCGGAGATGAGAATGTTAAGATGGATGTGTGGTCTGACGAGAACGGATAAAGTGAGAAATGAATATATTAGGGGAAGTTTGAAAGTGGCGCCAGTGACTGAAAAGTTGAAAGGGAATCGTTTGTCTTGGTATGGTCATGTGAAGAGGAGGGATGAAACGCATGTTACTAAAAGAGTTATGAGTTTACATGTGGATGGATGGAGAGGAAGAGGGAGACCAAAGAAAAGATGAATGGATTGTGTGAAGAGTGATATGAAAGAAAAGGAAGTTAGTGATAGCATGACGAGTAACAGGGCAGAGTGGAAGAAAAAAACGTGTTGCGCCGACCCCAAATAATACGGGAAAAGGGCAGGAAGATGATGATGAATTACTTTATTATGCTATGCTATATAATAAACAAGCTCCTGCTAGCGGCTATGCCCGCGTGAAAATAGGTTTTACTATATAATATTTGGGCACCAGTTTCATACCCTTAGCGTGTAAATTTTGAGAATTTTCTTTCTCATTCTTTGTATATACATCATTAGAAGCACTTCTGTGCAAAATTTTAGTACTCTTAGTCCACGAATGTCGGCTGGTCGTTGATGACTCAATAAAAAAACAGGACTTTGTCTTTTATAACTGAAAACTGAAAGGAAATAAACCCACGTGGAATAATTTATAATGCGCAGGCGTAAAGTGTGTAGTAAAGTTAGTCAGAAATGATTCTACGGAAGGGTGGATTAAGTAAATTTATAACCATTAAAATGGACTCCTTAAATAATCCAGCTATTTTGGTTTGTTGAAACAGAAATAATTGTATTTTTAAATACAAAGCCGTTCCTTCGCGTACTCTTTGCCACGTGATCGTGAAATTCTGGAATGAAGGGTTCGTGTATGAAGCTGAAAGGCGATGTTTGCAGATATTAATTCACTTATGCCGCTATGCTGCAATCAGCTGAAGTGTTGTGATTTGCTACGAGCGCGTAGCCACCGTAGCAATGCGCTACGCCGTAGCCGCTTATACTTTTTCAGTATTTCTTGTATGCTTCGTCCGTGTGTAAGTGTGCTTCTACATACAAAACTAGGGTCACCGTTTTATATTCCTAGAGGGTGATTGTTTTTGAATGCTCTCTTAGTGCACGCCTACATCATGAAAGGATATCTTGTGAAAAATTTCACGCTCTTAGGCCCTGTAGCTTCAGTTGTCAGTCAGTCAGTTTCCTCTTTTTTACATTAATGTTTCAATCAAAATAATGCCATCTGGCCATTATACTTTCTGTTCTTTGGCTCCAGAACACCCCCGAGCGTTTTAATAAATACTGATGGAGTAACTTAAGTTATGTTACTTATGATAAATTGATGTGTATTCAATATTTAATTAAATAATAAAAATATACGATGTAAATGCTCTATAATAGCAACATGATATATTCGTACGGCAAAAAAATGAAAGTAGCGGTGATGACCATGAAAATGAGGAACGTGCAAACTGACATGGAAGGCTGTTTTGTAGAGCAGCTAGCACCTATAGAGAGTAGATACATACTGTACAATGTTTCCATCAAAAATAAGAATTAAGTGTGCGTCATGTTCTAAGAAAAAAAACCAGATAGAAATAAATGCCTAGGGTCGGGTCCCCACTTAGTCTTGACGTGTGTGAAAGTTTTAAGTGTCGTGGCTTATATAATTAATTGGTGGTGTTCACATATAGGACGAGACGATTAACTGTCGCCTACGATTTTTTTACGGTGACTACTACAGTTTGTCATGACAGTGGGAACAGCTAGCACGACAGTCGTAAAACGATAAAACTTTGTCAAGACTAATCCGTGAATTTAAATTATGTGTCGTTGTTGCAACTATTTGGAAACCATCACAGAACTTCTCTCACTCTGAATGGAGTGAGAGGAACTGATAATCGGACTTTTGCTATTTAAATCCCACCCGTATTCCTTTGAAGGCTATGACAATTATTTACCGAATTCGCAACTACAGTGACATAGGACTTACTTGCAATAATCTGGCAATTTCGTAAAACAAATATTAAAATAGCGCCATCTATTAAATAATTCAAACATGACCAAGCTAGACAAGCCTTTGCAAGAAAATTACCAACGTTTTCAGTAAATGAATCTTACTGAAACCGTTGGTAATTTATCATTGCGAAGCTAGATGGCTCTTTAAATTAACCTCCTGAGAATTTCTATGTTCCTGGTTGGTGGCAGTTGAATTTGTATTATTTCGAACACTGTCGACGTTTTCATCAACATTTTCTTCGAGTTTGGATGCTTGGTACTGGTGTAGCAGAATCTAATAAGAGGTTGATCAGCGGCGCGCGCAGTACGGCAAAGGTCTGCCTCGTTGAGTTGCTTGCAATATAAGCGACATCTACCTTCACGTTTTGAAATCATGTTTTGTTTGGATGTGTATCATAGTCTAGTTCGTAGTGTGTGTCGGTGGCTTATAAGTGAGCGTGAAAAATGGGATGGGAACTCCATCGTTACGACTGACGTAGTAGTGTGAGTGAAATATGAATTTAGGGGTGAATTCCGTTATTGAGCTCTCGCCGATAATAAAAGGCGCCAACGTAGCGGACAGCATTGGCCAATGAGCATTGCTATTGGAATTTACTAGCCAATCAGTATGACTCCTCAAGTGACTGCAAACTTAAAGGTGGTGTAATAGTTAGCTGAGTACCAGGGAACACATGAAAATGATAAGCCCTGAAGATTAACGAGCAACATGAGTTGGTCTCACTAACACGCAGGTTATTTGCATAAGTCAGACAAAGATAGTATGACTGTAACAGACGGAACATCGTCGGTTTTTCTCTGTCAACATCCGCCCGCCATATTTCAATTTATTCTATAAATATAATAAATCTGTAGAAGTTTTTATTTATACACGAATCACGTAAAATGTACGTAGTCAATGTAGATAACTTTTACACATTAAATTGTGTGTAACTTGATATATTACTAAGATTTTGTTTCATCGCAATCGGTTGACTATATCAAAAGATATACTACATTCATTGACTGTTAGGCGGTATGAAGTGCGCCGAGTCAGCTAGTTCATAATATTTTATTTTATAAAGACCTACATGATTAGTTATAAAATGGTTTTGAAACTGAATCAGTACCACAATAACAAAAACTCACCTCGCTTTGACTAATAACAATTTGGCAATAATAACTATCACAAAAGCTAAATTTTATAATAGCAAAAAAAAACTTCATATTATTTTGTGGGTCTTTTTGAATATTTTATCAGTTAAACTAAATTACTTTATATGCACCTTGCCAATTTTCACAATGCATACACTTAATAATTATTGAATTTAAACTCAAAGATGCGATGAAAAATAGAATGCCTCTGAGGCTTAATAAATATTAAAATAAAAAATAAGTTTCTACTAGCGGCTATGCCCGCAAGATAGTCGGTTTTATATATATATATATATATATATATATATATATATATATATATATGCTGATAACAGACGCAGAAATTGAAGCCGAAAAACAAATAAAACTACGCGGATTGCTTTGGAATACAACGGCGTGAAGTTTGAAGTTAGTTAGAAATGATTCTAGGGAAGGGTGGATTCTTAAGTATGTTTATGACCATCGCCGTGGACTCCTTGCATAAATAATCAAGCTTTTTTTAGGAAGGACTACACACATAGGTGCAGGCGTACTGTTCCACGCGTGCCTCAAAGAGATGTCAGCAACCGTAGGGGCCCAGCAAGGTCGAAGTCTACTGGCCGGGGCCCTGGAAATAAAATGGCAGAGAAGGAACAGGAGTGGGTTTTCAGTCAGTAAAAGTCTGACACCATCCCCCGCTCCGCCCAAAAGCGGGAATGTCATTAGATGATTTTCCCACCCGAAAAAAAAACACATAGGTGCAGGAAATTATTGAAAAAGAAAAATTGTATTTTTAAACACAAAGCCGTTCATTCGCGTGGCCTTTGCCACATACTCGTGAAACTCTGGAATGAAGGGTTCATATACGAAGTTAGAAGGCGATGTTTGTAGATATTAATTGACTTATGCCTCTACGCTGATATTCTTTTTGTTTTAAAGTTACTCTATTATAATTACTGATGAGTTGTGATTTGCTACGAGCGCGTAGCCACCGTAGCAATGCGCTACGCCGTAGCCGCTAGTAGTGTTTATACTTTTTCATTATTTCTTGTCGGAAGAATATTATTTAGTAACTTTTGTCAGGCCTGGCGCACGCCTAGCTATAGATATTGAAATGTGCCTAAGCCCGTGGCCTTTCTTGCAAAGCTAAATTCGGTAGAGTGTCACACGCGTGTTCGATTTTCCGCTTGACCCGCGCTAACAAAAATTATTTTCGAATTTTTTATTTAATATTCTACCGAGTTTATATTTCAAGTATTTGCGACATTTTTCACGTAAACGAGTGAATGACCTTAAAGACCATTCAATATAAGTAGAGCTCCTAGTACTAGAGACTACCTTACTAATGCAAGGTCAACATACACTGGGATTATATCTTACAAAAAGTTAATTATTATGTATAATTACGTCTTAAACGACCTATCTTTTAAAAATTACATTTGAACGCAAAGCTAACGACATAAAAAACCAAAATTGTATCTATACCTAACTCAATGTAAACAGTATGTATATAAGTAAATAGGTGGAAATCAATTAGGTAATATCTACCATATAATTTTATGTAAATGCTCTTAAATAGCGACATTTTTCTTTTTATTCTTGATAGTTCCGCGCTTGACCGCTATCTCACCTGATGGAAAGCGACGATACGGTCGACAATGGAGCGCGCTTACTTAGAAGTAACCTATTTACTCTTGACTTAAAGATATCACATATTTGTAGCGGAAAAAAATGAAAGTAACGGTGATGACCATGAAAATTAGGGACGTGCACACTGACGTGGAAGGCTGTTTTGTAGAGCAGCTAGCACCTATAGAGTAGATACATACTTCACAATGTTTCCATCAAAAATAAGAATTAGGTGTGCATCATTTAGTAAGAATAAAAAACCAGAAAGTAATATATGCCTGAGCTGTTACAGATGCATTTAAAGTAAAATTATTGTTTACTGCATCTGGAGGAGGGAATGGAGGCCTCCCTCCAAGAAGATCAGTAAAGATCAAGAATTTTGTTTTTCACTTGGGAAATCATTACAGAACTTATCCTGATCTGAATGAAGTGAGAGGAATTGACTGTCTAACTTTTACTATTACATGCAGTTGAATTTGTGACTTCTCGAACGTTTTCAATATATTTATCCAACATTTTCTTCGTTGTTATACTGGTGTAGCAGAATCTAACAAGAGGTTGATTGGCGGCGCGCGCAGTACGTCGACGGGCTGCTTCGTTACGTACCTTGCAATATAAGTGACATTTAACGTCACGTAATGAAATCAGATTTTGTTTGGATGTGTGTCACAATGTAGTTCGTAGTGTGTGTTGGTAGTTTATAAGAGAGCATGAAAAATGGGATCGGCAGATCGTCGTTACGAGCGATGTAAAAGTATGAGTGAAATATAAATTTAGGGATCAGTTCAGTTCTTATGCTCTCGCTGATAATAAAAGGCGCCAACATAACGGACAGCACTGCTCAATGAGCACCGCTATCGGGTTTTTACTGGTCAATAAGTTTGACTGTTCAATTGACAGCCAAAGGGAGGTGGTTTAATAGTTAGCGGAGTACCAGGGAAGACACGAAAATGATAAGTCCTAAAGAGTCATGATCAGTTATTTTTTGGTCAGTTATTTGCATAAGTCAGACAAAGATAATATGACTGCAATAGACGGAATATCGTCGATTGCTCTCTGTCAACATTCGTCCGCCATATTTCAATTTAATTCAAAATATTTTGTTTATAGAGCCTACATGTGAGCACTTTTAAAATGTTTGAAACTGAACTAGTACCACGATAATAAAGCAACTCCTCTCTTTGGTTACTAGAATAATAAAAACAATCACAGAAGGTAGATGTCTTAACAGCAAAAAACTTCATATTATTTTAATGTTCTTGGAATATGACCTCGCAGCATAAAGTTGTCGCCATTTTACCACTTTCATTATCATATGATTAAACTAAATTACTTTATATGAAACTTTGCCAACTTTTACAATGCACACCTTTAAAAAAATATTGAATTTAAACTTCAAAATGCCATAAAAAAAGAACTTTTTACATAATTATAATAAACAAGCTTTTGCCTGCGGCTATGCCCGCGTGAAAGTAGGTTTTTCTATACAAACTTTGGGCACCCGTTTAATCCCCTTATAGTACAAATTTTAGAATATAGTTTTTATGCTTTCTATATAGAATTCTTTATAATATGGCGGCGTAAATTGTGAAGTCAGTCAGAAATGATTCTAATGAAGGGTTCATGTATGAGGCTGGCAAACGATGTTTGTAGATATTAATTCACTTATGCTGCTATGCTGCAATCCTTTTTGTTTTAAAGTTATTCTATTGTAGTTACTGATGGCTTGTGATTTGCTACGAGCGCGTAGACACCGTAGCAATGCGCTACGCCGTAGCCGCTAGTAGTGTTTATACTGTTTTGGTATTTCTTGTCGGAAGAATATAATTCACTAGCTTTTGTCAGCGGCTTAGCTTGCGTGTAAGTGTACTTCTCCATAAAAACTTTGGGTTCCCTTTTGATCCCTTTACGGGGTGATTTTAATTTAGATTCCACTCTTAGTGCTCGCTTACGTCACGAAAGGAAACCTTGTGCAAAATTTCACGCTTCTAGGCCCTGTAGTATCAGCTGTCAGTCAGTTTGTCTTTTTATACATACAGAATATCTGGAAAGAGTATGTTTTGTTGTCAAACTTTTCAGTCTTAATTAAATCAATGCCATCTTACCAGTATAGTTTTTGTTCCTTGGCTCCAAAGCACTCACCAGCGTTCTCATAAATACTATTGGAATAATTTAAGTATTTTAATTTTGTTAAATTGATACTTATTCAATATTTCAACAAATAAAAAATATAATAGAAACATCCGATGTGAATGCTCTTGACAGCGACATGACATGGTCGTGGTAGTGACCGTGAAAATGAATGGTAGTAAACTTGCAAACTGACATGGAAGGCTGTTTTGTAGAGCAGCTAGTACCTAAAAAAAATACATACTATACAATGTTTCCATCAAAAATAAGAAATAGGTGTGCATCATGTTGTAAGAATAAAAAACCAGAAAGAAATAATATATATGCCTAAGCTGTTACAGATGCACTTAGAGTAAAATTACTGTTTACTGCATCTGGAAGAGGGAATGGAGGCTTCCCACTCTCGAGTTTCTCTCACTTCACTCAGAGTGAAAGAAGTTCTATAATGATTTCCCAAGAGAAAAAAATAAATAAATTAGAAGGCAAATATTATTCTCTTGGAAAATCATGACAGAACTTATCCCGCTCTAAATCGAGAGGGACGAATTGACTGTCGGACTTTTACTATTTAAATCCTACTCGTGTTCCTTCGAAGGCCACGACGACTATTTACTAAATTCACATCTGCAATGTACACTCACTTCATTCGACTCAGATGAACTGCAACAGCACTCCTGACATTAGTGCATTTATGATGTTCTTGCAGTGAGGGAGCGGCGCTAATTAACTTCGAATCGAAAGTAAACCTAGACGTAAATAATAATTCTGTAGAACTAAATAAAATTAATGGTTTTCCAAGTTATTTCATACCTTCAAATTTCGTAACGTATGCCCCCCCATTTTACAATCATATACTAATACATACAGATGTTCTCCTTACGAAAACCAGTCGTAGGTTTTTATCTACAACTGGTTTACTGAACACAAACTTCGCGTGGTGTTTTATAACTAGTCCGATATTTTTTGATATTTTATTATTTTCTCTTTTCTTGTATAAATAATATTTATATTTTTTTAAATTGAAGTTCAGAAATAATGACGACGTGCGTTTTCGGTACACGAAAAGACTTATCAAGAAATGTCAGAAAAGCGAATTTACACAAACGAAGACTTATTACATTTTGAAATAGAGTATTATTATAAAGAAGTAGACAAAAATCTATGTTAGTTCTGCGGTATAAAAATCTATATGGATGTCATGTCATTACACTAGATTGAACGAAACGCGTAAGTGCCATGAAATTCATGGCGCTAAAGACGTTTTGGTCGTTGAAAAATTTTTTTCTATAAGCTATCAAGCGCCGTAGGTATGTTTTAGTAGTTTTGTTAGCACAGATAATGCTAATCTAACGCTTACGCTTCAACTAACTTCTTTTTTTTACTTTTCATTATTTTGACTCATAGATTCCATGAACATACTTATCTATCGCTAGAATATTAGTAAATGGACTTACTAAAATTGCAATAACCTGGCAATTTTGTAATAGCGCCATCTATTAAATACTTCAAAGTTTAACGAGCTTGACAAGCATCAACTTGCTGAAAATAATGGTAATTTATCATTGTGAAGCTAGATGGCAATCCAAATCAACCTCCTGAGAACTTCTGTATTCCTGGTTAGTGGCAGTTGAATTTGTGTTTTCTCGACGTTTTCATCCAACATTTTCTTTGCGTTTGGGTGCTGAGTACTAGTGTAGCAGAATCTAACAAGAAGTTGATCGGCTGCTTCGTTTCATATCTTGCAAAATAAGTGACATCTATCTTCACGTTTTGAAATCAGGTTTTATTTGGATGTGTGTCATAGTGTGGTTCGTAGTGTGTGTTGGTAGTTTATAAGTGAGCGTAAAAAATGGGATGAGAAGTTCATCGTTACGCACAATGTAGTTGTATGAGTGAAATAGGGTAGGTTCTAATACCATGCTGTCGTTTATTATAAAAAGCGGCCAACATAACGGACAGCACTGACCAATGAGCACCAGAATAGGAATTTCACTGGCCAATCAGTTTCACTATTCGATTGACAGCCGACTTAAAGGTGGTGTAATAGTTAGCTGAGTACCAGGAAATACATGAAAATGAAAAGCTTTGAAGAGTAGCGATCAATATGAGTTGGTCTCACTATCACGCAGGTTATTTGCATAAGTCAGACAAAGATAGTATTACTGTTATAGACGGAATATCATCGATTGTTCTCTGTCAACATTCGCCCGCCATATTTCAATTTAATTCAAAATATATTATTTTTACGGGCCTATATGTGACCATAAATGATATGTTTGAAACTGAACTAGTACCACGACAACAAAGCCACACCTCTCTATGATTACTAGGGTAATAAAAGTAATCGCAGAAGCTAGATCTCATAACAGCAAAAAAAGTTTTGGAAGGCGATGTTTGTAGATTTGTATTCACTTATGTCGCTGTGCTCCAATTCTTTTAGTTTTAAAGTTAATTTATTATAACTACTGATGGGTTGTGATTTTCTACGAGTGCGTAGCCACCGTAGCAATGCGCTACGCCGTAGCCGCTAGTAGTATTTATACTTTTTCATTATTTCTGTCGGAAGAATATAATTTAGTAACTTTTGTCCGGCCTAGCGCACTCCTAGCTATAGGTATAGAAATGTGCCTAAGCCACGTATTAGATTCACTATACTACTACTATATTATAATATTTTGTTTGAATCAAAAACTACTTTTATGATAACCTGAGATTTGTAGAAGGTAGCGGGATATTGTATTTGACGTTTAAGTGTCAACCCAGAGGTTGACACTTTCCTATAAATATGACTGGTCTCTAGTAAAGTCGCTCACTTGCTATCCAGCCCTAGACCACGTGAGTCATTTAGTATTATATCTTGATTATTGCTATTAGTTGTGTTGATTCTATAGATGTGTCATACTGTGGCTTTCGTTTCTAAATTATGTTATACGGTATTAGAGAATATTTATTTATATTATTTGCCTTACCGTACTACTGTTTTGAAATGGCCCAAGACATAGAAAATAGATATACTTGTAGATGTTATTGTGATAAACTATAATTACTAATAGTGTTAAAATGTGTCCATGAAATGCTATGATTAAGCTTCTGAGGAGTTTCTTTGCTTGGTCTTCTCCTCGGCGACCTAGTTTTGGAACAAGTAACTAATTGTTCGATTAATTGACAAGCCTATTTAAAATAAATACTTAGTCTTGTTTTTCTGTGCTTTTCTTCATAAAACCCTTTCCTTACATACCTCAATCATAGAAACTTTGATATACAGTAAATAACCGTTATCCATCTTGACATTTTAGTATGATATATAGGAAGATATAAAAATACATCCAGAAAGTTGAATTTAAAAGTAGTATAAAACCTAAAAATTATAAAATCTATAATTTGTAACAATAAGACACAAATGTATGCTTCAAAAATAATAGAATATCTAAGAATACTTTGAGATCTAAAATTAGTGTGAGTTAAACTTAGGGCTAATAGGTAAATTATACAAAATCTAAAAGTAAATTTAGATCTAAGAGTAATATGAGATCTAAAGAAATGAAAATAAAAGATAATAATAAAAAAATTGTACTGTTTTAAATCAGGCCAGGCCGTCGTATTATTGAAGATCTGATGATGGGTACCCACCAAGTCACTCTGAGGTAGCTGAACCCAGGTATCGTTCCAGGTCTTCGTTGTTCCGTATGTGTATGGCAGGGTTACCCTCTTGCTTACGAATGAGAATAGCACCATTTTTAATCCAGCAGAAATGGTATCCATGTTCTCTTGCATAAAGTTTGGTTGCACTAAATAACTGCCTATGGTTTCCAGCATTCGCACAAGCAACTTGAAACAGCAGATCGCATTTGGAGCATTTTACATTCGATAATCTCAAAGCCTTGTGACAAGATGCACAGTTATTGACCATTGTTATTGATTATTTACGAAATGCGAATTACGTTAACAAAATCAGTGGCACAGGATTCTTAGAATTTGAGCTAGGCGCACCTGCGTCGGCCGCGGCGAGTTATTCCCAGAAGCAGTACTCTGCGATCAGTGACGCGATATTTTTTATTTGAATATGCACTGAATTTTGGCACTAGTTACTAGTATGATAAGTTACAATATTAAGTGGGACTATTTCTTTATTTTGAGGATAAAAATATTTATTTTGCAAAACACGTCCATTCTTCACAAGACTTGCAACGGCAATTAAGGCTGTTGTTAGTAGGTTTCAATTCGTATGTTTGCTATCACGGAGTGCAATTACTGCTGTACTTATACTATTTCTTATTCTGTGCTTTTGTCAGCAGCTTCACTTGCGTGTAAGTGTGCTTCTCCATACAGACATTGGGTCCCCGTTTCACCTACGGGATGAATTTTTAAAATAATTCTCCTTGTGCTCGCCCACGTCATGAAAGGAAATCTTGTGAAAAACTTCACGCTCCTAAACCCTAGCTTTAGTTGTCAGTCAGTCAGTTGTGTCTTTTATATATTTATATAGATTTATAGCTGAGAAGGAAACTGATCATACTGTTCAGTTTTAATTAAATCAATGCCATCTGGACAGTATAGAGTCTGTTTCTTGGCTCCAGAGCACTCACGTACTTCTTCATAAATACTGATGGAGTAAATTAAGTTATGTTACTTTAGATAAATTTATATGTATTCAATTTTTCATTATAACACTGGGGTCCATTAAATAATAAAAAAACAACCATACTGGAAAATTTTATGTAAATGCTCTTTAATAGCGACATGACATATACGTACGGGAAGACAATGAAAGTAGCGGTGATGACCATGAAAATGAAGGACGTGCAAACTGACATGGAAGACTGTTTTGTAGAGCAGCTAGCAACTATAGAGAGTAGATACATACTGTACAATGTTTTCATCAAAAATAAGAATTATGTGTGCATCATGTTGCAACCATAAAAAATCAGAAAGATATAATACATATGCCTAAGCTGTTACAGATGCATTTAGAGTAAAATTACTGTTTACTGCATCTGGAGGAGGTAATGGAGACTTCCCAATCTCGAGTTTCTCTCACTTCACTCAGAATGAAAGAAGTTTCATAATGATTTCTCAAGAAAAAAAAAATGTAAAGGCAAATATTTTTCTCTTGGGAAATCATTACAGAACTTATCCCGCTCTGAATGGAGTGAGATGAACTGACTGTCGGACTTTTACAATTGAAATCCCACCTGTGTTCCTTTAAAGGTTACGACGACTATTTACCAAATTCACAACTGCAATGTTCACTCACTTCATTCGGCTCAGGTGAACTGAATCAGCACACCTGACATTAGTGCATTTACGATGTTCTTGCAGTGTGGGAGCGGCGCTAATTAACTTCGAATCAAAGTAAACCACGAAACGTCTTGGTAACACATTCATTATGCGTACAGCTAAGGAGTGGTATTCCTTGCCGAAATCTGTGTTCCCTGATAGCTACATCCCGGGAATCTTTAAGTCAAGAGTAAATAGGTTACTTCTAGGTAAACGCGTTCCATCGTCGACCGCATCGTCGCTTTCCATCAGGTGAGATAGCGATCAAGCGCGAACTTATCAAGAATAAAAGAAAAAACCTGGACATAAATAATAATTCTGTAGAACTAAGTAAAATTAATGGTTTTCCAAGCGATTTCATACCTTCAAATATCGTAACAATACAATAGAAAAGATAAAATTTTGTTTAAACTTCCCCCCATTTTACAATCATAGACTAATACATACAGATGCTCCCCCTTACGAAAACCAGTCGTAGGTTTTTATCTACAACTGATTTACTGAACACAAACTTCGCGTGGTGTTTTATAACCAGTCCGATATTTTTTGATATTTTGTTATTTTCTCTTTTCTTGTTTATATAATATATCAAAGATTTTTTATTGGAGTTCAAAAATAATGACGACGTGCATTTTTGGTACACGATAAGACTTATCAAGAAATTTCAGTAAAGCGAATTTACAAAAACGAAGATTTATTAGATTATGAAATAGAGTATTTAAGACAAAAATCTATGTCAGTTCTGCGGTATGAAAATCTATATGGATGACATGTCATTGCACTAGATTGAACGAAACGCGTAAGCGCCATGAAATTCATGGCGTATAAGACGTTTTGGTCGTGGAAAAATTATTCTCTATATATATAAGCTATCAAGCGTCGTAGGTATGTTTTAATAGTATTGTTAGCACAGATAATGCCAATCTAACGCTTACGCTACAGCAAACTTCTTTTTTTTTACTTTTAACTATTTCGACTAATAGATTCCATGAACATACTTGTCTATCGCTAGAATATTAGTAAATGGACTTACTTAAATTGCAATAATCTGGCAATTTTGTAATAGCGCAATCTATTATTTACTTCAAAGTTTAACGAGCTTGACAAGCATCAACTTGCTGAAAATAATGGTAATTTATCATTGTGAAGCTAGATGGCAATCCAAATCAACCTCCTGAGAACTTCTGTATTCCTGGTTAGTGGCAGTTGAATTTGTGATTTCTCGAACGTTTTCAACGATTTCATCACACATTTTCTTCGCGTTTGGGTGCTGAGTACTAGTGTAGCAGAATCTAACAAGAGGTTGATCAGCTGCTTCGTTTCATACCTTACAATATAAGTGACATCTATCTTCACGTTTTGAAATCAGGTTTTGTTTGGATGTGTGTCATAGTGTGGTTCGTAGTGTGTGTTGGTAGTTTATAAGTGAGCGTAAAAAATGGGATGAGAAGTTCATTGTTACGAATAATGTAGTAGTATGAGTGAAATAGGGTAGGTTCAAATACCATGCTGTCGTTTAGTATAAAAGGCGCCAACATAACGGACAGCATTGGCCAATGAGTACCGCAATAGGGTTTTCACTGGCCAATCAGTTTCACTATTCGATTGACAGCCAACTTAAAGGTGGCGTAATAGTTAGCTGAGTACCAGAGAACACATGAAAATGAAAAGCCTTGAAGAGAAGCGATCAATATGAGTTGGTCTCACTATCACGCAGGTTATTTGCATAAGTCAGACAAAGATAGTATTACTATACTAGACGGAATATCATCGATTGCTCTCTGTCAACATTCGTCCGCCATATTTCAATTTAATTCAAAATATATTGTCTTTAAGGTCCTACATGTCAGCATCAATAATATGTTTGAAACTGAACTAGTACCACGACAACAAAGCCACACCTCTCTATGGTTACTAGGGTAATAATAACAATCGCAGAAGCTAAATCTCATAACAGCACAAAACTTCATATTCCTTTAAGGGTGTTCTTGGAATATGACAACGCAGCACTTCTGTGCAAAATTTCAGTGCTCTAGGTCCACGAATGTCGGCTGGTCATTGATGACTCAGTAAAACAGTCAGTACTTTGTCTTTTATAACTGAAAACTTAAATTAAATAAACCCACGTGGAATACTTTATAATGCGCAGGCGTAAAGTGTGTAGTTAAGTTAGTCAGAAATGATTCTACGGAAGGGTGGATTAAGTTAATCATTAAAATGGACTCCTTAAATAATCCAGCTATTTTGGTTTGTTGAAACAAAAATAATTGTATTTTTAAATACAAAGCCGTTCTTTGACGTACTCTTTGCCACGTGCTCGTGAAACTCTGGAATAAAGGGTTCATGTATGAGGCTGAAAGGCGATGTTTGTAGATATTAATTCACTTATGCCGCTATACTGCAATCATATTTGTTTTGAAGTTACTCTATTATAATTACTGAAGTGTTGTGATTAGCTACGAGCGCGTAGTCACCGTAGCAATGCGCTACGCCGTAGCCGCTAGTAGTGTTTATACTTCTCAGTATTTCTTGTCGGAAGAACATAATTTAATATCTTTTGTCAGCTTCGTCCATGTGTAAGTGTGCTTCTACATACAAACTTAGGGCCCCCGTTTTATCTCCCTAGAGGGTGATGTTTTTTAAATGCTCTCTTAGTGCTCGCCTACATAATGAAAGGAAACCTTGTGCAAAATTTCACACTCTGCCCTGTAGTTTCAGTTGTCAGTCAGTCAGTTTCCTCTTTTTACATTAATGTTTTAATCAAAATAATGCCATCTGGCCATTATACTTTCTGTTCCTTGGCTCCAGAACACTCCCGAGCGTTTTAATAAATACTGATGGAGTAACTTAAGTTATGTTACTTTTGATTAATTGATGTGTATGCAATGTTTCATTAAATACTAAAAATTATACTATGTAAATGATCTATTACAGCAACATGATATATTCGTACGGGAAAAAATTGAAAGTAACGGTGATGACCATGAAAATGAGGAACGTGCAAACTGACATGGAAGGCTGTTTTGTAGAGCAGCTAGCACCTATAGAGAGTAGATACATACTGTACAATGTTTCCATCAAAAATAAGAATTAAGTGTGCGTCATGTTCTAAGAAAAAAAACCAGATAGAAATAAATGCCTAGGGTCGGGTCCCCACTTAGTCTTGACGTGTGTGAAAGTTTTAAGTGTCGTGGCTTATATAATTAATTGGTGGTGTTCACATATAGGACGAGACGATTAACTGTCGCCTACGATTTTTTTACGGTGACTACTACGGTTTGTCATGACAGTGGGAACAGCTGGCACGACAGTCGTAAAACGATAAAACTTTGTCAAGACTAATCCGTGAATTTAAATTATGTGTCGTTGTTGCAACTATTTGGAAACCATCACAGAACTTCTCTCACTCTGAATGGAGTGAGAGGAACTGATAATCGGACTTTTACTATTTAAATCCCACCCGTATTCCTTTGAAGGCTACGACGATTATTTACCAAATTCGCAACTACAGTGACATAGGACTTACTTGCAATAATCTGGCTATTTCGTAAAACAAATATTAAAATAGCGCCATCTATTAAATAATTCAAACTTAACCAAGCTAGACAAGAATTTGCAAGAAAATTACCAACGTTTTCAGTAAATGAATCTTGCTAAAACCGTTGGTAATTTATCATTGCGAAGCTAGATGGCTCTTTAAATTAACCTCCTGAGAACTTCTATATTCCTGGTTGGTGGCAGTCGAATTTGTGACGTTTCAAAACATTTTCTTCGAGTTTGGGTGCTTGGTACTAGTGTAGCAGTACCGCGAAGATCTGCCTCGTTGAGTTGCTTGCGATATAGGTGACATCTACCTTCACGTTTTGAAATCGTATTTTGTTTAGATGTGTATCATAGTCTAGTTCGTAGTGTGTGTCGGTGGCTTATAAGTGAGCGTGAAAAATGGGATGGGAACTCCATCGTTACGACTGACGTAATAGTGTGAGTGAAATATGAATTTAGGGGTGAATTCCGTTATTGAGCTCTCGCCGATAATAAAAGGCGCCAACGTCGCGGACAGCATTGGCGAATGAGCATTGCTATCGGGATTTACTAGCCAAGTTTGACTCCTCAAGTGACAGCAAACTTAAAGGTGGTGTAATAGTTAGCTGAGTACCAGGGAACACATGAAAATGATAAGCCCTGAAGATTAACGATCAATATGAGTTGGTCTCACTAACACGCAGGTTATTTGCATAAGTAAGACAAAGATAGTATGACTGTAACAGACAGAACATAGTCAGTTTTTCTCTGTCAACATTCGCCCGCCATATTTCAATTTATTCTCTAAATATAATAAATCTGTAGAAGTTTTTATTTATACACGAATCACGTTAAATGTACGTAGTCAATGTAGATGACTTTTACACATTAAAATTGTGTGTAACTTGATATATTACTAAGATTTTGTTTCATTGCAATCGGTTGACTATATCAAAAGATATACTACATTCATTGACTGTTAGGTGGTATGAAGTGCGCCGAGTCAGCTAGTTCATAATATTTTATTTTATAAAGACCTACATGATTAGTTATAAAATGGTTTTGAAACTGAATCAGTACCACAATAACAAAAACACACCTCGCTTTGACTAATAATAATTTGGCAATAATAACTATCACAAAAGCTAAATTTTATAATAGCAAAAAAAAATCATATTATTTTGTGGGTCTTTTTGAATATTATATCAGTTAACAAAATTATTTTATATGCAACTTGCCAATTTTAACAATGCTTAAACAATTATTGAATTTAAACTCAAAGATGCGATGAAAAATAGAATGCCTCTGAGGCTTAATAAATATTAAAATAAAAAATAAGTTTCTACTAGCGGCTATGCCCGCGTGATAGTCGGTTTTATATATATATATATATGCTGATAACAGACGCAGAAATTGAAGCCAAAAAAAAATTAAAACTACGCGGATTGCTTTGGAATACAACGGCGTGAAGTGTGAAGTTAGTTAGAAATGATTCTAGGAAAAGGTGGATTCTTAAGTATGTTTATGACCATAGCCGTGGACTCCTTGCATAAATAATCAAGCTTTTTTTAGGAAGGACTACACACATAGGTGCAGGCGTACTGTTCCACGCGTGCCTCAAAGAGATGTCAGCAACCGTAGGGGCCCAGCAGGTTCGAAGCCTACTGGGGCTACGGGTGATGCGAAAGAGATCCCCGGGGCCCTGGAAATAAAATGGCAGAGAAGGAACAGGAGTGGGTTTTCAGTCAGTAAAAGTCTGACACCATCCCCCGCTCCGCCCAAGAGCGGGGATGTCATAAGATGATTTTCCCACCCGAAAAAAAAAACACATAGGTGCAGAAAATTATTGAAAAAGAAAAATTTTATTTTTAAACACAAAGCCGTTCATTCGCGTGGCCTTTGCCACATACTCGTAAAACTCTGGAATGAAGGGTTCATATACGAAGCTAGAAGGCGATGTTTGTAGATATTAATTGACTTATGCCTCTACGCTGATATTCTTTTTGTTTTAAAGTTACTCTATTATAATTACTGATGAGTTGTGATTTGCTACGAGCGCGTAGCCACCGTAGCAATGCGCTACGCCGTAGCCGCTAGTAGTGTTTATACTTTTTCATTATTTCTTGTCGGAAGAATATTATTTAGTAACTTTTGTCAGGCCTGGCGCACTCCTAGCTATAGATATTGAAATGTGCCTAAGCCCGTGGCCTTTCTTGCAAAGCTAAATTCGGTAGAGTGTCACAGGCGTGTTCGATTTTCCGCTTGACCCGAGCTAACAAAAATTATTTTCGAATTTTTTATTTAATATTCTATCGAGTTTATATTTCAAGTATTTGTGACATTTTTCACGTAAACGAGTAAATGACCTTAAAGACCATTCAATATAAGTAGAGCTCCCAGTAGTAGAGACTACCTTACTAATGCAAGGTCAACATACACTGGGATTATATCTTACAAAAAGTTAATTATTATGTATAATTACGTCTTAAACGACCTATCTTTTAAAAATTACATTTCAACGCAAAGCTAACGACATAAAAAACCAAAAAAGTTATATACACTTAATTTTGATTACCTCTTCCATTTGTATAAATACCTAACTAAATGTAAACAGTATGTATATAAGTAAATAGGTGGAAATCAGTTAGGTAATATCTACCATATAATTTTAGAAAATCTGATTATATTTAACGTAATAAAACATAAGTACCTATTTCACATTTTTCAAAAACAGACAAGTCCTAACGTTATAACAAGTTATAGGCCTGTTCAAAGGCGCATAACGGCCATAATAAAACCAGTCTCTCGTTGCGCGGACTTACGGTGCATTTTGATTCGTTACGAGTACCACTTGATCTGTTAAGCTAATAAAGTCAAGGTCATGTCCGTGACGTGCAATGTATTATGAATATTAGGGTAGTTGTTAGTTGGTTTAAATTCACATGTTTGCTATCACGGAGTGCAATTTTTGTACTTGTACGAAGCTGCTGACAAAAGCACAGAATAAGAAATATCTTATTCTGTGCTTTTGTCAGCAGCTTCGCTCGCGTGTAAGTGTGCTTCTCCAAACATACATTGGGCCCGCGTTTCATCCCTCTAGGTGGTGACTTTTTAAAAATCTGCTCTTTGTGCTCACCTACGTCATGAAAGGAAAACAATGCAAAACTTCACGCTCCTAAACCCTGTAGCATTAGTTGTCAGTCAGTTAGTTGTGTCTTTTATATTTTAATATAGATTGCTGAGAAGGAAACTGATCAAACTGTAGAGTATTAATTAAATCAATGCCATCAGGACTGTATGATTTTTTTCCTTTTTTTTCAGTGTATTCAGTTTTTCATTATATCAGTGGTGTCCATTAAATAAATAAAAATACCAACTGGAAAATTTTATGTAAATGCTCTTAAATAGCGACATTTTTCTTTTTATTCTTGATAGTTCCGCGGTTGACCGCTATCTCACCTGATGGAAAGCGACGATACGGTCGACAATGGAGCGCGCTTACTTAGAAGTAACCTATTTACTCTTGACTCAAAGATATGACATATTTGTAGCGGAAGAAAATGAAAGTAACGGTGATGACCATGAAAATTAGGGACGTGCAAACTGACGTGGAAGGCTGTTTTGTAGAGCAGCTAGCACCTATAGAGTAGATACATACTGTACAATGTTTCCATCAAAAATAAGAATTAGGTGTGCATCATTTAGTAAGAATAAAAAACCAGAAAGAAATATATGCCTGAGCTGTTACAGATGCACTTAAAGTAAAATTATTGTTTACTGCATCTGGAGGAGGGAATGGAGGCCTCCCTCCAAGAAGATCAGTAAAGATCAAGAATTTTGTTTTTCACTTGGGAAATCATTACAGAACTTATCCTGCTCTGAATGAAGTGAGAGGAATTGACTGTCTGACATTTACTATTACATGCAGTTGAATTTGTGACTTCTCGAACGCTTTCAATATATTTATCCAACATTTTCTTCGTTGTTATACTGGTGTAGCAGAATCTAACAAGAGGTTGATTGGCGGCGCGCGCAGTACGTCGAGGGGCTGCTTCGTTACGTACCTTGCAATATAACTGACATTTAACGTCACGTAATGAAATCAGATTCTGTTTGGATGTGTGTCACAATGTAGTTCGTAGTGTATGTTGGTAGTTTATAAGAGAGCATGAAAAATGGGATCGGCAGATCGTCGTTACGAACGATGTAAAAGTATGAGTGAAATATAAATTTAGGGATCAGTTCAGTTCTTATGCTCTCGCTGATAATAAAAGGCGCCAACATAACGGACAGCACTGCTCAATGAGCACCGCTATCGGGTTTTTACTGGTCAATAAGTTTGACTGTTCAATTGACAGCCAAAGTGAGGTGGTTTAATAGTTAGCGGAGTACCAGGGAAGACACGAAAATGATAAGTCCTGAAGAGTCATGATCAGTTATTTTTTGGTCAGTTATTTGCATAAGTCAGACAAAGATAGTATGACTGCAATAGACGGAATATCGTCGATTGCTCTCTGTCAACATTCGTCCGCCATATTTCAATTTAATTCAAAATATTTTGTTTATAGAGCCTACATGTGAGCACTTATAAAATGTTTGAAACTGAACTAGTACCACGATAATAAAGCAACTCCTCTCTTTGGTCACCAGGATAATAATAACAATCACAGAAGGTAGATGTCATAACAGCAAAAAACTTCATATTCTTTTAATGTTCTTGGAATATGACCTCGCAGCATAAAGTTGTCGCCATTTTACCACTTTCATTATCATATGATTAAACTACATTACTTTATATGCAACTTTGACAACTTTTACAATGCACACCTTTAAAAAAATATTGAATTTAAACTTCAAAATGCTATAAAAAAGAACTTTTTACATAATTATAATAAACAAGCTTCTGCCTGCGGCTATGCCCGCGTGAAAGTAGGTTTTTCTATACAAACTTTGGGCACCCGTTTAATCCCCTTATAGTACAAATTTTAGAATATAGTTTTTATTCTTTCTATATAGAATTCTTTATAATATGGCGGCGGAAAGTGTGAAGTCAGTCAGAAATGATTCTAATGAAGGGTTCATGTATGAGGCTGGAAGGCGATGTTTGTAGATATTAATTCACTTATGCTGCGATGCTGCAATCCTTTTTGTTTTAAGGTTATTCTATTATACTTACTGATGGCTTGTGATTTGCTACGAGCGCGTAGCCACCGTAGCAATGCGCTACGCCGTAGCCGCTAGTAGTGTTTATACTGTTTTGGTATTTCTTGTCGGAAGAATATAATTTACTAGCTTTTGTCAGCGGCTTAGCTTGCGTGTAAGTGTGCTTCTCCATACAAACTTTGGGTCCCCATTTTATCCCATTACGGGGTAAGAATAAGAATAAGAATAAGAAATTTTATTTGCTCAAACATGTGTATGCATACAGAATTAAAATAATACATGCATGCAAGATCTTAAATAAGAATGGGTCACGACATGCCTGCCATTTTTCATGACGTGAATTGAATTGATGAATTAAATCCTCCATTGCTATTTATTTATTTACAATATTCACAGAGTCGTTTAGGGGTGATTTTAATTTAGATTCCACTCTTAGTGCTCGCTTACGTCATGAAAGGAAACCTTGTGCAAAATTTCACGCTTCTAGGCCCTGTAGTTTCAGCTGTCAGTCAGTTTGTCTTTTTTGACATATGGAATATCTGGAGAGAGTATGTTTTGTGTTCAAACTTTTTAGTCTTAATTAAATCAATGCCATCTAACTAGTATAGTTTTTGTTCCTTGGCTCCAGAGCACTCACCAGCGTTTTCATAAATACTAATGGAATAAATTAAGTATGTTAATTTTGATAAATTGATATTTATTCAATATTTCAACAAATAAAAAAATATAATAGAAAAATCCGATGTGAACGCTCTTGACAGCGACATGACATATAGGTAGTAACCGTGAAAATGAATTGTAGTGAACTTGCAAACTGACATGGAAGATTTTTTTGTAGAGCAGCTAGCACCTAAAAAAAATACATTCTATACAATGTTTCCATCAAAAATAAGAAATAGGTTTGTGTCATGCTGTAAGAAAAGAAATCCATATAGAAATATATTCTTAAGGCCGCGTTCCCACTTTGTCGTGACGAAAGAAAATCATGTAGTTTTATTTACTATTTAAATCCCACCCGTGTTCTTTCGATAACCACGACGAATATTTACCAAATTCGCAACCACATTGAAATAAGACTTATTTAACTTGCAATAACCTGGCAAATTCGTAAAAAATATTAAAATAGCGCCATCTATTAAATAATTCAAACTTTAACAAGCTAGATAAGCATTTTTAAGAAAATTACCAACGTTTTCAGCGAGTAAAACTTGCTGAAAACGTTGGTAATTTAACATTGAGAAGCTAGATGGCTCTTTGAAACATTTCATTTTCGAGAAAACACAAATTCAACTGCCACCAACCAGGAATATAGAAGTTCTCAGGAGGTTAATTTAAAGAGCCATCTAGCTTCGCAATGTTAAATTACCAACGTTTTCAGCAAGTTGATGTTTGTCAAGCTCGTTAAACTTTGAAGTATTTAATAGATGGCGCTATTACAAAATTGCCAGGTTATTGCAATTTAAGTAAGTCCATTTACTAATATTCTAGCGATAGATAAGTATGTTCATGGAATCTAATAGTCAAAATAATGAAAAGTAAAAAAAAGAAGTTAGCTGCAGCGTAAGCGTTAGATTGGCATTATCTGTGCTAACAAAACTTCATACCTACGGCGCTTGATAGCTTATAGAGAATAATTTTTCACTGAAAACGTTGGTAATTTTCTTAAAAATGCTTATCTAGCTTGTTAAAGTTTGAATTATTTAATAGATGGCGCTATTTTAATATTTTTTACGAAATTGCCAGGTTATTGCAAGTTAAATAAGTCTTATTTTAATGTGGTTGCAAATTTGGTAAATATTCGTCGTGGTTATCGAAAGAACACGGGTGGGATTTAAATAGTAAATAAAACTACATGATTTTCTTTCGTCACGACAAAGTGGTATACAAACTTTGAACGTCCGTTTCATAAGTTTTGAGTGTAAATTTTTGAAAATCATTTATTATTCTTTACGTATACATCACTACAAGCTCTTTTTGAATTTGGGCTGACCGTTGATGAGTCAAGACAACTTTATATATATAGATGCAGACAACAGACGCAGAAATTGAAGCTGAAAAATAAAACGACGCGGATTGCTTAGGAATACAATGGCGTGAAGTGTGGAGTAAGTCGGAAATGATTCTACGGAAGAATAATAATAATATTTTTTTTTTATTTTTCTCCATAAAAATATTGTACAAATTTGAGCAATAAATTGAAGGTAACTTAATACAAATGCATAAGAAATAAAAATGTACAACTGCGCCTGAGCTAGGCCGAGCCTGTATTTCAGGACGTAGTTCTCTTACCAGAAAAGAAATTATCAATATAACAGCATTTGCGTGTAACATCTATATAATTAAACACATAACAAAATATTAATTTGCAATCAAAATTGTGTATTGTGTGCATGTGCTTCGTGTGTTTGTGGTGTAATTTATCTAGGATGGACTGTTAAGTATGTTTATGACCATAGCCGTGGACTCCTTGCATAAATAATCAAGCTTTTTTTAGGAAGGACTACACACATACGTGCAGGAAATTATTGAAAAAGAAAATTGTATTTTAAGATCCAAAGCCGTTCATTCGCGTTCCCTTTGCCACATGCTTGTGAAACTCTGGAATGAAGGGTTTATATACGAAGCTAGAAGGCGATGTTTGTAGATATTAATTGACTTATGCCTCTACGCTGATATTCTTTTTGTTTTAAAGTTACTCTATTATAATTACTGATGGGTTGTGATTTGCTACGAGCGCGTAGCCACCGTAGCAATGCGCTACACCGTAGCTGCTAGTAGTGTATATACAGTTTCAATATTTCTTGTCAGAAGAATATAATTTAGTAACTTTTGTCAGGCCTGGCGCACTCCTAGCTATAGGTATAGAAATATGCCTAAGCCCATGGCCTTTCTTGCCTATAAATATGATTGGTCTCTAGTAAAGTCGCTCACTTGCTATCCAGCCCTAGACCACGTGAGTCATTTAGTATTATATCTTGATTATTGCTATTAGTTGTGTTGATTCTATAGATGTGTCATACTGTGGCTTTCGTTTCTAAATTATGTTATACGGTATTAGAGAATACTTATTTATATTATTTGCCTTACCGTACTACTGTTTTGAAATGGCCCAAGACATAGAAAATAGAATTACTTGTAGATGTTATTGTGATAAACTATAATTACTAATATTGTTAAAATGTGTTTATGAAATGCTATGATTAAGCTTCTGAGGAGTTTCTTTGCTTGTTCTTCTCCTCGGCGACCTAGTTTTGGAACAAGCAACTAGTTATTCGATTAATTGACAAGCCTATTAAAAATAAATACTTAGTCTTGTCTTTCTGTGCTTTTCTTCATAAAACCCTTTCCTTACACACCTCAATCATAGAAACTTTGATATACAGTAAATAACCGTTATCCATCTTGACATTTTAGTATGATATATAGGAAGATATAAATATACATCCAGAAAGTTGAATTTGAGAAGTAGTATAAAACCTAAAAATTATAAAATCTATAATTTGTAACAATAAGACACAAATGTATGCTTCAAAAATATTAGAATATCTAAGAATACTTTGAGATCTAAAATTAGTGTGAGTTAAACTTAGGGCTAATAAGTAAATTATACAAAATCTAAAAGTAAATTTAGATCTAAGAGTAATATAAGATCTAAAGAAATGAAAATAAAAGATAATAATAAAAAAATTGTACTGTTTTAAATCAGGCCAGGCCATCGTATTATTGAAGATCTGATGACGGGTACCCACCAAGTCACTCTGAGGTAGCTGAACCCAGGTATCGTTCCAAGTCTTCGGTGTTCCGTATGTGTATGGCAGGGTTACCCTCTTGCTTACGAATGAGAATAGCACCATTTTTAATCCAGCAGAAATGGTATCCATGTTCTCTTGCACAAAGTTTGGTTGCACTAAATAACTGCCTATGGTTTCCAGCATTCGCACAAGCAACGTGAAACAGCAGATCGCATTTGGAGCATTTTACATTCGATAATATCAAAGCCTTGTGACAAGATGCACAGTTATTGACCATTGTTATTGATTATTTACGAAATGCGAATTACGTAAACAAAATCAGTGGCACAGGATTCTTAGAATTTGAGCTAGGCGCACCTGCGTCGGCCGCGGCGAGTTGTTCCCAGAAGCGGTACTCTGCGATCAGTGACGCGATTTTTTTTATTTGAATATGCACTGAATTTTGGCACTAGTTACTAGTATGATAAGTTACAATATTAAGTGGGACTATTTCTTTATTTTGAGGATAAAAATATTTATTTTGCAAAACACGTCCATTCTTCACAAGACTTGCAACCGCAATTAAGGCTGTTGTTAGTAGGTTTCAATTCGTATGTTTGCTATCACGGAGTGCAATTACTGCTGTACTTATACTATTTCTTATTCTGTGCTTTTGTCAGCAGCTTCAATTGCGTGTAAGTGTGCTTCTCCATACAAACATTGGATCCCCGTTTCACAAAGGCGATGAATTTTTAAAATAATTCTCCTTGTGCTCGCCCACGTCATGAAAGGAAATCTTGTGAAAAACTTCACGCTCCTAAACCCTAGCTTTATTTGTCAGTCAGTCAGTTGTGTCTTTTATATATTTATATAGATTTATAGCTGAGAAGGAAACTGATCAAACTGTTGTTTTAATTAAATCAATGCCATCTGGACAGTATAGAGTCTGTTTCTTGTCTCCAGAGCACTCACGTACTTCTTCATAAATACTGATGGAGTAAATTAAGTTATGTTACTTAAGATAAATTTACATGTATTCAATTTTTCGTTATAACACTGGGGTCCATTAAATAATAAAAAAACAACCATACTGGAAAATTTTATGTAAATGCTCTTTAATAGCGACATGACATATACGTACGGGAAGACAATGAAAGTAGCGGTGATGACCATGAAAATGAAGGACGTGCAAACTGACATGGAAGACTGTTTTGTAGAGCAGCTAGCACCTATAGAGAGTAGATACATACTGTACAATGTTTCCATCAAAAATAAGAAATATGTGTGCATCATGTTGCAACCATAAAAAATCAGAAAGAAATAATACATATGCCTAAGCTGTTACAGATGCATTTAGAGTAAAATTACTGTTTACTGCATCTGGAGGAGGGAAGCTTCCCACTCTCGAGTTTCTCTCACTTCACTCAGAGTGAAAGAAGTTAAAGGCAAATATTTTTCTCTTGGGAAATCATTACAGAACTTATCCCGCTCTGAATGGAGTGAGATGAACTGACTGTCGGACTTTAACTATTGAAATCCCACCTGTGTTCCTTCAAAGGTTACGACGACTATTTACCAAATTCACAACTGCAATGTTCACTCACTTCATTCGACTCAGGTGAACTGAATCAGCACACCTGACATTAGTGCATTTACGATGTTCTTGCAGTGTGGGAGCGGCGCTAATTAACTTCGAATCAAAGTAAACCACGAAACGTCTTGGTAACACATTCATTGTGCGTACAGCTAAGGAGTGGAATTCCTTGCCGAAATCTGTGTTCCCTGATAGCTACAACCAGGGAATCTTTAAGTCAAGAGTAAATAGGTTACTTCTAGGTAAGCGCGTTCCATCGTCGACCGCATCGTCGCTTTCCATCAGGTGGGATAGCGATCAAGCGCGAACCTATCAAGAATAAAAGAAAAAACCTGGACGTAAATAATAATTCTGTAGAACTAAGTAAAATTAATGGTTTTCCAAGCGATTTTATAACTTCAAATATAGTAACAATACAATAGAAAACTATATTATTTAACCGCCCCCCCATTTTACAATCATAGACTAATACATACAGATGTTCTCCTTACGAAAACCAGTCGTAGGTTTTTATCTACAACTGGTTTACTGAACACAAACTTCGCGTGCTGTTTTATAACTAGTCCGATATTTTGTGACGTTTTATTATTTTCTCTTTTCTTGTATAAATAATATATCAAAGATTTTTTATTGAAGTTCAGAAATAATGACGACGTGCGTTTTTGGTACACGATAAGACTAAACAAGAAATTTCAGTAAAGCGAATTTACACAAACAAAGATTTATTAGATTTTGAAATAGAGTATTATTATAATGAAGTATTGTGGACAAAAATCTATGTTAGTTCTGCGGTAGAAAAATCTATATGGATGTCATGTCATTACACTAGATTGAATGAAACGCGTAAGTGCCATGAAATTCATGGCGCTAAAGACGTTTTGGTCGTGGAAAAGTTATTCTCTATAAGCTATCAAGCGCCGTAGATATGTTTTAATAGTTTTGGTAGCACAGATAATGCCAACCTGACGCTTACGCTGCAGCGAACTTCTTTTTTTTACTTTTCACTATTTTGACTAATAGTTTCCATGACCATACCTGTCTATCGCTAAAATATTAGTAAATGGACTTACTAAAATTGCAATAACCTGGCAATCTTGTAATAGCGCCATCTATTAAATATTTCAAAGTTTAACGAGCTTGACAAGCATCAACTTGCTGAAAATAATGGTAATTTATCATTGCGAAGCTAGATGGCTTTTCAAATTAACCTCCTGAGAACTTCTTTATTCCTGGTTGGTGGCAGTTGAATTTGTGTTTTCTTGACGTTTTCATCTAACATTTTCTTCGAGTTTGGATGCTTGGTACTGGTGTAGCAGAATCTAATAAGAGGTTGATCAGCGGCGCGCGCAGTACGGCGAAGGTCTGCCTCGTTGTGTTGCTTGCGATATAGGGGACATCTACCTTAACGTTTTGAAATCGTATTTTGTTTGGATGTGTATCATAGACTAGTTCGTAGTGTGTGTTGATGGCTTATAAGTGAGCGTGAAAAATGGGATGGGAACTCCATCGTTACGAGTGACGTAGTAGTGTGAGTGAAATATGAATATAGGGGTAAGTTCCATTATTGAGCTCTCGCCGATAATAAAAGGCGCCAACGTAGAGGACAGCATTGGCCAATGAGCATTGCTATCGAGTTTTTACTAGCCAATCAGTTTGACTCCTCAATTGACAGCCAACTTAAAGGTGGTGTAATAGTTAGCGGAGTACCAGGAAACACATGAAAATAAAAAGCCTTGAAGAGTAACAAATAATATGTGTTGGTCTCACTATCACGCAGGTTATTTACATAAGTCAGACAAAGATAGTATGTATGTAACAGACGGAACATCGTCGATTTTTCTCTGTGAACATCCGTCCGCTATATTTCAATTTATTCTATACATATAATAAAACTGTAAAACTTAATAAACTAGTGCACCTCACCATCAATGATTGCATCACTGCTTACCATCAGGTGGGATCACAGTCAAGAACTGGTTTAATAAAAAATATTAGTACGCGCATCACGTTAAATGTACGAAATCGATGTAGATAACTTTTATATATTACAATTGTGTGTAACTTGATATGTTACTTAGGTTTTGTCTCATTGCAATTGGTTGAATATATACATTCATTGACTGTTAGGCGGTATGAAGTTCGCCGGGTTAGCTAGTTCATAATATTTTATTTTATGAAAACCTCCACGATTACTTATAAAATAGTTTTGAAATATCAATAAATAATATCATAAAGTTGTGGTTATTTTACCATTTTGATTATTTTATCAGTTAAACTACATTACTTTATATGCACCTTTCCAACTAATACAACGCATACACTTAAACAATTATTGAATTTAAACTTAACGATGCTATAAAAAATAGAAGTAAAACTTAATAAATATTAAAATAATAAACAAGCTACTGCTCGTGGCTATGCCCGCGTGATAGTCGGTTTTTCTATACAAACAATGAACGCCCGTTTTATCCCTTTAGGGTGTAAATTTTAGAAAATAATTTCTTATTCTTTACATATACATCATTACAAGCGCTTTTTGAATGTGGGCTGGCCGTTGATGAGTCAAGACAGCTTTATACATATCGTCGGGGATAGTGTAAATCCGCGAATCTACCACACGTAAAGGCCGCGTATCTGCAATAGATCCAGTTTTACAGGGGAAGGTTAAAACTTAATAACTTTATTAATTCAATGAATTTTAAGCTAATTTTTACATAGAAAGTAATTATTAATGTGTTCTATCTCTTGTTAGAAAAATATATCAATTTAAGTAAATAATTAAAGGCCTACGACACTTACGCGGATTTGCTTTGACCATAAACTTATAACATTGGAACTTGAGAGGAAGGTACGCGGTTTTGAATTTAAACAAATATTATTATTTTAACAACAATATTATTTAATGTTGAAAATAAAACTATTGCCTCTTACAAAAGTTAGATAAAATTAATGTAACAAAACCAACATAAACTTTTTCTCTAAAAACTCTTTGAATTATACTCTTATAAACTAAATTACTCTTATAAACATCTCTTTGAATTATTCTTATAAACATTGATAGTACTAAGGTGTCAACACTAGTTTAATTAAATCTTATATTTATTCAGACGATGATCACTTCATCTTATCACTGCTGACTTACAAGCTGTGAAATTGTGTCCATTTTTGAAAGCTAGTGCACTGTATTTTAAAACAAAGCTCATGGTTCATAATTTCACAATTTACAATCTGGGCACTAATAATGTAAAGTGTTATTGGTTTGATGAGACCACTACTGATTTAAAAGCATCAACTTACACTTCTTTTTGTATTGATTATTTAAAGAAAATTATAGAAGACTGCCCAAAAGATGTCGTTATTTTTAGTGATGGATACACATCACAAAATAGAAATGTTGTGGTTTCTAACGCTCTCCTGTTACTGGCGATAGAAAAAATGATTGTAATTACACAAAAATTTCCATTTCAAAAACCAAATTGTTCAATTATAAGATGTGAACGAATTAGGCATTTCTGTATGGCAGGTCGTCATAGAATTCATGGCAATCTGAAGGTATAACACTTTTTAATTGTTGATAATGTTAGTACTTTGATTTGGATATTGGCAATCTATCAATAAAGAGAATAAATGGCTTATTTCTTTTTGGCCTTTGTGGTAATAGCTGAAACTCGTCATCGTAGTTAAGTTTGTATTCAATTGTACCATTGGGATTGTATTTTAGTACTCTGATATCAACCATACATTTTGCACCAATCCCTCTCCCAGGGCGAATTGTATCATAAATAAAGTTATTTTTAATACTGTAATCTTTAAAAAATGTGTGGTCCACTGTTGCTACTTCATATGGAGATGGATTTAGTCTAACTTCTTTGGTAATCGAAGAGTATTGGCTAGGCAAATATATTTCACGATTTTTTAATGTTCGTTCAATTATAGAGTGAACAGAATCAACCTCTTTCTGAGTATGACCCTTTTCTAGAAATTTTTGTGTAATTACAATCATTTTTTCCATCGCCAGTAGCAGGAGAGCGTTAGAAACCACAACATTTCTATTTTGTGATGTGCATCCATCACTAAAAATAACGACATCTTTTGGGCAGTCTTCTATAATTTTCTTTAAATAATCAATAAAAAAAGAAGTGTAAGTTGATGCTTTTAAATCAGTAGTGGTCTCATCAAACCAATAACACTTTACATTATTAGTGCCCAGATTGTAAATTGTAAAATTATGAACCATGAGCTTTGTTTTAAAATACAGTGCACTAGCTTGCAAAAATGGACACAATTTCACAGCTTGTAAGTCAGCAGTGATAAGATGAAGTGATCATCGTCTGAATAAATATAAGATTTAATTAAACTAGTGTTGACACCTTAGTACTATCAATGTTTATAAGACTAATTCAAAGAGATGTTTTTAAGAGTAATTTAGTTTATAAGAGTATAATTCAAAGAGATTTTAGAGAAAAAGTTTATGTTGGTTTTGTTACATTAATTTTATCTTACTTTTGTAAGAGGCAATAGTTTTATTTTCAACATTAAATAATATTGTTGTTAAAATAATAATATTTGTTTAAATTCAAAACCGCGTACCTTCCTCTTAAGTTCCAATGTTATAAGTTTATGGTCAAAGCATATCCGCGTAATTGTCGTAGGGCTTTAATTATTTACATAAAAATAAACTCGTGTCAAGGTGGCGGCAGCCTATAAGATTTTGCGGGATTTGCCCGCGAAAACTTTAATTGGCTACATTTGTCAAATACGCGGAATTATCCAATGCTAGTTTCGCGGATTTGCACTATCCCCGACGATATATATATATCCATCACTAGTTTTTAATTAGTACAAAAAATGGGGCTCTATCCGTAGCCGCTACTGGTCATATTTGTGTAGTCAAAAGTAAAAAAAATGAAATACCTAAATTGTCGAAGAAAATTTTCCATAATTGGTAAATGCATAATTTGAATCAATCATTCATAACAATACTACTAGAAAAAACTACGCGCAGTGCTTTTTTTTTCATTTTGGTCACCATTCATAAATCGAATCGAAGAAATTAAGCGGCGAATGTACATAAGTGAGCCAATAAGTGTCGAACAATTAAAATAGCGCATATTGGATGCATTTAGCGAATTAATAAACAATTTGTTTAAGCGTACCCATTTTTGTGTTGATAATGGTGGTGGACATTTTGAAGGACAGTTAAAATACCTGTAAGTTTTTTTAATGTACATACGTAAATTCTAAAATGACTCACTGACCAAGTGTTTTTAAATATCAACTGATTCAAACTTTATAAAAACGCCAAAACAACATTTTTTTTTTACATGTTTTGAAGCTTCAATTCAATTTGATTTCTTTTTACTTTAGATACGTAATTGATTTCTTAATAATTCAAACCTTATTAAAAGTTTGAATTGAGTAAATGCCTATTATTTTTCCGTAAACTGTTTATTTTACTTTTTCATAGTTTTCAATCTTAATGATGCGTTTTAATTATCTACAATTAGGTTAACAGCTATTGAAGGCAGGGCAAGTTTGAGCGAGAGCACGCGATCGCGAGAATGAAAGAATATTATCAATGAATACTGCTATGAATAGCTTTAACACTAATAACTTTGCTGTTTATGAATATTACTTATTGAGACACTACTTAAATAACAACAAGACCTGTTCTAATATGCCCTTTAAATATTTGTACTAATTATAAACTAGTGGTATATAAATGCAGACAACAGCTGCAAAAACTGAAAATGAAAAGAAATAAACTCACGTGGAATACTTTGTAATGCATACAGCGTGAAGTGTGGAGTTAGTCAGAAATGATTCTACGGAAGAGTGGATTCTAAAGTATGTTTATGAAAATCGCTGTGGATTCCCTGCACAAATAATCAAGCTTTTTTTAGGAAGGACTACACACATAGGTGCAGGAACATGTTGGAGCAGGAATAATTGTATTTTTTTATGCAAAGCTTTTCGCGTACGCTTTGCCACATGCTCGTGAAACCCTGGAATGAAGAATTCATGTATGAGGCTGGAAGGCGATGTTTGTAGATATTATATTAGTTCACTTATGTCGCTATGCTGCAATTCTTTTTGTTCTAAAGTTATTCTGTTATAATTACTGACGGGTTGTAATTGCTACGAGTGCGTAGCCACCGTAGCAATGCGCTACGCCGTAGCCGCTAGTAGTGTTTATACTTTTTCATTATTTCTTGTCGGAAGAATATAATTTAATAACTTTTGTCAGGCCTGGCGCACTCCTAGCTATATGTATAGAAATGTGCCTAAGCCCGTGGCCTTTCTTGCAAGGCTAAATTCAGTAAAGTGTCACACGCGTGTTCGATTTTCCACTTGACCTGCACTAACAATTTTTTTTTCCGAATTCTTTAACGAATATTCTATCGAGTTTATATTTCAAGTCTTTGCGACATTTTTCACGTAAACGAGTCAATGACCGTAAAGATCATTCAATATAAGTAGAGTTCCCAGTACTAGAGACTACGTTACTAATGCAAGGTCAACATATACTGGAATTATATCTTACAAAATGTTAATAATTATGTATAATAACGTCTTAAACGACCTACCTTTTAAAAATTATATAAGAATGCAAAACTAACGGCACACAAAACTAACAAAGTTATATTCACTTCATTTTAATTACCTATTTCATTTGTTTAGATACCTAAATGTTAACAATCTCTTGACACTTCTATGAGATCAATTTTTTTTTTTAATATGTTTTAAAATATGGATGTAAGTACAATAAATAGATAGAAATTAATTAAGCACCTATCTGCCATATAATTTTAGAAAATCTGATTATATTTTATGTAATAAAACGTAAGTACCTATTTTACATTATTCAAAAACACACAAGTCCTAACCCTATAACAAGAGCGGCCTGTTCAAAGGTGCATAACGGGCATAATGAAAGAGTCTCTCGTTGCGCGGACTTACGGTGCATTTTGATTAGTTACGAGTGCCACTGGATCAGTAGGCTAACCAAATCAAAGTCATGTCCGTGCCGTGCAATGTATTATGAACATTAGGATTGTTGTTAGTAGGGTTGAATTCGTATGATTGCTTTCACGGAGTGCAATTTCTGTACTTTTACTATTTCTTATTCTGTGCTTTTGTCAGCTGGGAGCAGTGGTGGCCGAGTGGTAACGGCCCCGACTTACGAGTTGTAAAGTTGTTTGGTCGCGGGTTCAAACCCAGCCGGGCGCATTACTTTGTGTTATTTATTTCATCACCACTGCTCACAAAACGGTGAAGGAAAACATCGTGAGGAAACCGGCATGTCCTAGATTCAAAAATTCGAAGACATGTGACATTCACCAACCTGCACTGGGCCCGCGTGGTGGATTACGGCCCATTCCCTCTCCTAGAGAGAGGAGGCCTGAGTCCCAGTAGTGGGAACATTAAAAGGCTGATTATGCTATGCTATGCTATGCTTTTGTCAGCAGCTTCACTCGCGTGTAAGTGTGCTTCTCCATACAAACATTGGGTCCCCGTTTCACCTAGGGGATGAATTTTTCCCCACCGACCGTGTTCCCACGTTGTCGTCGTGGTGGGGCTTGCGTGTCTCTGTGATCTTGAGGGCTATGCCGGTAGAGCTACTCATGCCGGAAGGCCTCAAGTGAGAGACCAGACCAAGAGGAACACACAGGCGGAGTCCAGACGGACCGCCAAGGAGGGTGCACTGTCCAGAAGCATCGGCACCAACAGCTGTTGGTGTTTTTGGACAGTGGTTTTGAGAGAGTGGGTTCGCCTCGGGTACGCGTCTGCATATCAGACGTGACCACGATGGCGAACGTGTTATTGGGGACCCCACCCCAATGTAAAAAAAAAGGCAAAGCTGAGTTCAGCACCACACCATGGACGCGACTCTAAAAGACTTATTACCCCAGGAGGGTACCGCCTGCACCGCAGTAGGAGAATCCCTCCCCGAGCAGAGCTCGGGCTGCCCCTCGTATTCTGGGGGGGGCAAAGAGCGCGTCAGGTCCCATAAGGACCTGTTACCGTCCTTCGTGGACGCAAGGAGCCAGGGTGGCTCACCCACTGGTAGCGTGGAGTCCCTGGGATCTGTTCCCAACACGTCCGCTGTGCCGGTGGGTCCTGCAGAGGCCGGCAGGAGCTTAGGCCTCAGGGAGTTGAGCGGAGACACGGCGTCGGACTCCGATGCCGCGGCTTCGCTGAACTCGGAGAGAATAGTGGTGGAAGAGTCCACCTCCAGGAGGACGACCCAGTTCCTCAAACGCCCCATGTTAGGGGATGGCCGGAGGACATCCTCCGACGAGGAACTGGGTGCATCGGCCCGCAAAATCTCCACCGCTGTGCGGGGTGCGGGCCGAAAGATAACAAAGGGGAGAAGGCCCACCGCTGAGAAGGCGACCCAGCCGTCCTCGATGATTGCCAGGGAGGGTCGGCACCCCGGGGCAAGCAGTGCCCAGGCCAGTCCTGCGGAGCCGGAGCCTTCTGGCAGCGAGCCAGAAGGCATGGAGGAGGCGCTGGCAAAATTCAAGGGGATTGTCACAGCCGCCATAGATGGAGTCGCCATAAAGAGGACGGGGGCCTCCAAGAGGAGGTCGATCCCCCAGGCCACGACCTCAATTATAGAGGCACTGGGGATCGTCTTAGAGCCTCTCAGGCGATCCCTTTCCAAGAGGATTGGGCGACTCGAGGCGGACTTGGCCGGTCTCGAAGTGCGGTTAAGGCGGCTAGGGCGGCTAAAAAGCGTGCGAGGCAGCAAGAGCGCAAGAAACGGGCCATGGCGGCCAGACTTCGCGCCCCGGGGCCCAAATACTGGAAGTCCCTGGTGCGAATAGTGTCTCTGCCGCGGACGCCCTGGCTGAAAGGATCAGGGCGTCCCTAAATGTCGAGGAGGTCCGAGTGTCCAGGCCCACCAAGTGCATAGACATGCGCATCATGGGCCTGGACGACTCCGTCAGGGTGGACGAGGTGGTGGCCGCCATCGTCAGTGCGGGAAAGTGTACCTCCGCTCAAGTACGGGCGGGCACCATACGCGCTGACAGCACGGGCATGCGAGCCGTTACGGTGAGCTGCCCCGTGTCGGCGGCCAAGGCCATCACGGGCGAGGGCCGAAGGCTTTTGGTGGGTTGGGTTTCCGCCCAGGTGAAGATGCTTGAGCCCAGACCTTTGCGGTGCTACCGCTGCCACGTGGGGCACCATGTGGGAGCCCACTGCGCTGCAGAGGTGGACCGTAGTGACTGCTGCTACCAGTGCGGTCAGGCCGGTCATAAGGCCGTCGAATGCCGTGCACCGCCGCACTGCTACGCATGTGCGGCGGCAGGCAAGCCGGCCGACCACCGGGCTGGGAGCAGGTCCTGCGCCCCTCCGTCAAGGCCAAGGGCAAGGCTAGGAGGCCCATACCCGCTGATGTCCTCACCGCCACAGCCGCCTCCTTGGCTGCCGTCGCTGTCACCGCCACACCCACCGCAGCAGGTCCCTCACAGGGGGCTCGGGAGGAGACTGTAATGGACTGTCAATAAGGACCCCATTACGTCTCCTCCAGGCGAACATCAACCACTGCGCCTCCGCTCAGGATCTGTTGCTCCAGAGCATGGCGCAGTGGTCGATCAATATCGCCGTGATCTACGAGCCGTACTATGTCCTGCCCAGGGGAGACTGGGTACGGGACCTGGACGGCTCGGTGACTCTAATTTCGTCGGCCGCCGCCGGTACCCCAACCCTCGAGGCAGTCACGAGGGGACGGGGTTGCGTGGCGGCACGGTTCGGGGACATTGCAGTGGTGGGCGTCTACCTGTCCCCGAACAGATCTCTCGGCGATCTTCACATTTCCCTAATGAAGCTGAAAGCCGTCGTCGCTGAGTTTGGTTCCCTCCCCGTGGTCGTGTGCGGGGACTTCAATGCCAAGAACTTGGCTTGGGGTTTCCGGTTCACGAACCAGCGGGGTCGGATGGTGGAGGACTGGGCTCTGGAGACAGGCCTGGTCGTCCTAAACCGGGGTTCTGTCCCCACGTGTGTGCGGATGCGGGGTGACTCAGTGGTGGACATCTCGTTCGCCAGCCCCGCTCTGTCGCCGCGTGTCGTCGACTGGCGCGTTATGGAGGAGGTGGAGACGTTCTCAGACCACCGGTACATCCGGTTTGACGTCTCCGCCCAAACCTCGACTGCGCCGGTCCGACAGAGCCCTTGTGGTCCGCGGTGGGCGCTGAGGCAGTTGGACCGGGAGCTCCTCCTGGAAGCCGCGACGGTACAGGCCTGGGTGCAAGCACCGGACAGGCCTGTCGACATAGACGTCGAGGCAGAGTGGTTCCGGGAGACCATGTCGCAAATCTGCGACACGGCAATGCCCCGAGTTCCTCCAGGACGTGCTCGGCGCCAGGTACACTGGTGGTCGCCGGAGATTGCGGTACTGCGCAACGCGTGCAATGCCGCGCGACGCCGGTATGCCAGACACCGCAGGCGCCGCATCCGTCCACCGGATGCGGAGGCCAGAGAGGCGGAGCTGTACGAGGGATACAGAGAGGCAAAGCGCACCCTCCGAACGGAGATAAGGCGGGCCAAACTCGAGGCCCGCAACGTGTGGCTGGGTACTCTGAATGGTGACCCATGGGGACGCCCATACAAGGTGGTGCGGGACAAACTCCGCCCCTGGGCTCCCCCGCTGACGCAGAGTCTCCAGCCCCAGCTCGTAGAGGGTGTGGTGAGCACTCTATTTCCTACGCGAGGGGAACACTCTCCCCCGCCCATGGCTCCACCACCAGCGGTGTCCGACGCGGACCACGACAGCGACGACGACGACAACGCTCCAGAGGTGACCGAGGTAGAGATGAGAGTGGCGGTACGAAGGCTGAGTGCCAAAAATACCGCCCCAGGACCCGACGGCTTGCCTGGGAAGGCATGGGTCCTGGCCATGGAGGCTCTTGGGCCTCGACTAAGAGGGCTCTTCAGCGCATGCATGGAGAGGGGCCAGTTCCCACTTCGCTGGAAGACGGGGAAACTGGTCCTTATCGCGAAGCCGGGGCGCCCTGCGGACTCTCCGTCCGCGTACCGGCCCATTGTGCTGCTCGACGAGGTGGGCAAGCTCTTTGAAAGAGTAATTGCAGACCGCCTCGTCGCGCACCTAACACGGGTGGGGCCGGATCTGGCGGACGGCCAGTTCGGCTTTCGCAGGAGGCGCTCCACGGTGGACGCCATCATGCGCGTGCGAGCTCTCACGACGGGGGATGCAGTGGCCCAGGGCAGGTGTGTCGTGGCGGTGTCTCTGGACATCGCCAACGCCTTCAACTCCCTGCCTTGGAGTAGCATTGGAAGGGCACTCCGATATCACCGGACGCCCAACTACCTCTGTCGTGTGGTCGAGGCGTACCTGTCAGACAGGTATATCACCTACCCTGGTCACCAGGGGGAGTGGGAACGTCGAGAGATGTCGTGCGGTGTTCCGCAGGGATCGGTACTAGGGCCGCCCTTGTGGAACATCGGTTACGACTACGTGCTGCGCGGCGACCTCCCTGACGGGGTCAGCGTGGTCTGCTACGCAGACGACACGCTGGTCCTAGCGCAAGGAGAGTCGTACCAGGCGGCGGTCGAACTAGCGACACGCGGGGTTGCGACAGTCGTTGGCAGGATCCAGGAGCTGGGACTCGAGGTGGCACTGCACAAGTCCGAGGCCATGTGCTTTCATGGCCCTCGGAACGCGCCACCACCGGGTTCCCAGCTAACGGTGGGAGGAGTCCACATCGGCGTCGGGTCAACGATGAAGTACCTGGGACTCGTTCTCGACAGCCGATGGGATTTCGAGGAGCACTTCCGACGTCTGGCCCCCAAACTAAATTGGACTGGGGCTACCCTCGGGCGGCTCCTGCCCAACCTTGGGGGTCCAGACGCCTCCTGCCGGAGGCTCTACGCGGGGATCGTTCGGTCCATGGCCCTTTATGGCGCACCGGTGTGGGCGCCGGCGCTGCGGAAGCGGCCGGCGGCCCGGCTGAACGCGTGCCAGAGGGTCATGGCCATACGGATGGTGCGAGGATACCGGACGATTTCTCGCGAAGCGGCGAGCCTCCTTGCTGGCCAGCCACCATGGGATCTGGAGGCAACAGTCCTTGCACTCATGCACGATCTGCGCATGGAGATGCAACGCCGGGGCGAAACTCCGCTGCCGCGACAAGTCGCAGCATGGCGGACAGAGCTCCGGCGAATTCTCGTGGAGAAATGGCGACAGCGACTGTCGCGACCCAGTGCTGGGCACGCCACAATTATGGCGGTAAGTCCCCTCTTTGAGGCGTGGTTGGAAAGACCTCACGGCGTCCTCACCTTCCGCATGACGCAGGTTCTCACCGGACACGGTAAGTTCGGGAGGTTCCTGCACCGGATTCGTGCGGAAACGACGCCCGGGTGTCGCCACTGTGTGGACCGCCCGGAGGACACGGTAGAGCACACGGTGGAGGTGTGCCCCGCTTGGGCAAAGCAACGCCGTGTCCTCGTGAGGGCAATCGGTGGCGGCGATCTCTCGCGCCGAGCCTTGGTTCAGGCCATGGTCCGGAGCGAGGAGGAGTGGCAGGCGGTCGCCTCCTTCTGCGAAGCAGTAATGCTAGCAAAGGAGGCGGCCGATCGCGTGAGGCAACGGTCCTTGCGCCCTGTCCGCCGCCGGGATTCCGATCCCGATTTGCGGCCACCGTAGGCGCAGGCTTGCGGAGGGCGAGCAGTGGGTAGCCCGCCGTCCGACCGTCCGGTAACTGTCCGGACCTAGCCCAAGTCGTCGACGGCGCGTATTGTTCCACGCACGCCTCAGGGAGATCATCATCAGCAAATCGTAGGGGCCCAGCAGGGTCGAAGCCTACTGGGGCCATGGGTAGTGTGAAAACGAAACCCGGGGCTCTGGGACGAAGGCAACGAAGGAACAGGAGTGGGTTTTTAGTCAGTAAAAGTCTGACACTATCTCCCGCACCGCCCAAGAGCGGGTTTTGTCATAAGATGATTTTCCCACCCAATAAAAAAAAAAAAAAACATACTAGAAATTTCATGTAAATGTTTTTTAATAGCGACATGACATATACGTACGGGAAGACAATGATAGTAGCGGTGATGACCATGAAATTGAAGGACGTGCAAACTGACGTGGAAGACTGTTTTGTAGAGAAGCTAGCACCTATAGAGGGTAGATACATACTGTATAATGTTTCCATCAAAAATAAGAAGTAACACCTACTTCATCATGCATCATCTTGTAAGAATAAAAAACCAGAAAGAAATAATATATATGCCTAAGCTGTTACAGATGTATTTAGAGTAAAATTACTGTTTACTGCATCTAGAGGAGGAAATGGAGGCTTCCCACTCTCGAGTATCTCTCACTTTACTCAGAGTGACAGAAGTTCTATAATAATTTCCCAAGAGAAAAAAAAAAATGAGAAGGCAAACATTTTTTTCTTGGAAAATCATGACAGAACTTATCCCGCTCTGAATCGAGAGAGACGAATTGACTGTCGGACTTTTACTATTTAAATCCCACTCGTGTTCCTTCAAAGACCACGACGACTATTTACCAAATTCACAACTGCAATGTACCCTCACTTCATTCGACTCAGATGAACTGCAACAGCACACCTGACATTAGTGCATTTATGATGTTCTTGCAGTGTGGGAGCGGCGCTAATTAACTTCGCATCAAAGTAAACCTAGACGTAACTAATAATTCTGTAGAACTAAGTAAACTTAATGGTTTTCCAAGCGATTTCATAGCTTCAAATATCGTAACAACACAATAGAAGAGATAAAATTTTACAATCATAGACTAATTCATACAGATGTTCCTCCTTAAGAAAACCAGTCGTAGGTTTTTATCTACAACTAGTTAACTAAACACAGACTTCGCGTGGTGTTTTATAACCAGTCCAATATTTTTTGATGTTTTATTATATATTTTTTATTGAAGTTCAGATATAATGACGACGTGCGTTTTTGGTACACGATAAGACTTATCAAGAAATGTCAGAATAGCGAATTTACACAAACGAAGACTTATTACGTTTTGAAATAGAGTATTATTATAATGAAGTATTGTGGACAAAAATCTATGTTAGTTCTGCGGTATAAAAATCTATATGGATAACATGTCATTACACTAAACTGAACGAAACGCGTAAGTGCCATGAAATTCATGGCGCTAAAGACGTTTTGGTCGTGGAAAAATTATTCTCTATAAGCTATCAAGCGCCGTAGGTATGTTTCAATAGTTTTATTAGCACAGATAATGCCAATCTAACGCTTACGTTGCAGCAAACTTCTTTTTTTTACTTTTCACTATTTTGACTAATAGATTCCATGAACATACTTATCTATCGCTAGAAGATTAGTAAATGGACTTACTTAAATTGCAATAACCTGGCAATTTTGTAATAGCGCCATCTATTAAATACTTCAAAGTTTAACGAGATTGACAAGCATCAACTTACTGAAAATAATGGTAATTTATCATTGTGAAGCTAGATGGCATTCCAAATCAACCTCCTGAGAACTTCTGTATTCCTGGTTAGTGGCAGTTGAATTTGTGTTTTCTCGACGTTTTCATCCAACATTTTCTTCGCGTTTGGGTGCTGAGTACTAGTGTAGCAGAATCTAACAAGAGGTTGATCGGCTGCTTCGTTTCATACCTTGCAAAATAAGTGACATCTATCTTCACGTTTTGAAATCAGGTTTTGTTTGGATGTGTGTCATAGTGTGGTTCGTAGTTTATAAGTGAGCGTAAAAAATGGGATGAGAAGTTCATCGTTACGAATAATGTAGTAGTATGAGTGAAATAGGGTAGATTCAAATACCATTCTGCCGTTTAGTATAAAAGGCGCCAACATAACGGACAGCATTGGCCAATGAGTACCGCAATAGGGTTTTCACTGGCCAATCAGTTTCACTATTCGATTGACAGCCAACTTAAAGGTGGCGTAATAGTTAGCTGAGTACCAGGGAACACATGAAAATGAAAAGCCTTGAAGAGAAGCGATCAATATGAGTTGGTCTCACTATCACGCAGGTTATTTGCATAAGTCAGACGAAGATAGTATTACTATACTAGACGGAATATCATCGATTGCTCTCTGTCAACATTCGTCCGCCATATTTTTTTTTTTTTTTTTTTTATTCTGGATAGGTTCGCGCTTGACCGCCATCTCAATTTAATTTCAATTTAATTCAAAATATAATGTCTTTAAGGTCCTACATGTCAGCATCAATAATATGTTTGAAACTGAACTAGTACCACGACAACAAAGCCACACCTCTCTATGGTTACTAGGGTAATAATAACAATCGCAGAAGTTAAATCTCATAACAGCACAAAACTTCATATTCCTTTAAGGGTGTTCTTGGAATATGACAACGCAGCATAAAGTTGTGGCCATTTTAACATTTTGATTATTATATAAGTAAAACTAAATTACTTTATATACAACTTTACCAACTTTTACAATAAATTCTCTTAAAAAAAACATTAAATTTAAACTTCACGATGCCATAAAAAAGAATGAAAGAATGCCTCGGAAACTTATTTTATACTATGCTATATAATAAACAAGCTTCTGCTAGCGGCTATGCCCGCGTGAAAATAGGTTTTTCTATAAAATATTTGGGCACCAATTTCACCCCCATAGGGTGTAAATTTTGAACAATTTCTTTCTAATTCTTTGTATATACATCATTAGAAGCACTTCTGTGCAAAATTTCAGTGCTCTAGGTCCACGAATGTCGGCTGGTCGTTGATGACTCAGTAAAACAGTCAGTACTTTGTCTTTTATAACTGAAAACTAAAATTACATAAACCCACGTGGAATACTTTATAATGCGCAGGCGTAAAGTGTGTAGTAAAGTTAGTCAGAAATGATTCTACGGAAGGGTGGATTAAGTAAATTTATAACCATTAAAATGGACTCCTTAAATAATACAGCTATTTTGGTTTGTTGAAACTGAAATAATTGTATTTTTAAATACAAAGCCGTTCCTTCGCGTACTCTTTGCCACGTGCTCGTAAAATTCTGGAATGAAGGGTTCATGTATGAAGCTGAAAGGCGATGTTTGCAGATATTAATTCACTTATGCCGCTATGCTGCAATCAGCTGAAGTGTTGTGATTTGCTGCGAGCGCGTAGCCACCGTAGCAATGTGCTACGCCGTAGCCGCTTATACTTTTTCAGTATTTCTTGTATGCTTCGTCTGTGTGTAAGTGTGCTTCTACATACAAAACTAGGGTCACCGTTTTATCTCTCTAGAGGGTGATTGTTTTTAAATGCTCTCCTAGTGCACGCCTACATCATGAAAGGATATCTTGTGCAAAATTTCACGCTCTTAGGCCCTGTAGCTTCAGTTGTCAGTCAGTAAGTTTCCTCTTTTTTACATTAATGTTTTAATCAAAATAATGCCATCTGGACATTATACTTTCTGTTCCTTGGCTCCAGAACACTCCCGAGCGTTTTAATAAATACTGATGGAGTAACTTAAGTTATGTTACTAATGATAAATTGATGTGCATGCAATATTTCATTAAATATTAAAAATTATACGATGTAAATGCTCTATTAGAGCAACATGATATATTCGTACGGGAAAAAAATGAAAGTAGTGGTGATGACCATGAAAATGAGGAACGTGCAAACTGACGTGGAAGACTGTTTTGTAGAGCAGCTAGCACCTATAGAGAGTAGATACATACTGTACAATGTTTCCATCAAAAATAAGAATTAAGTGTGCGTCATGTTGTAAGAAAAAAAAACAGATAGAAATAAATGCCTAGGGTCGGGTCCCCACTTAGTCTTGACGTGTGTGAAGGTTTTAAGTGTCGTGGCTTATATAATTAATTGGTGGTGTTCACATATAGGACGAGACGATTAACTGTCGCCTACGATTTTTTTACGGTGACTACTACAGATTGTCATGACAGTGGGAACAGCTAGCACGACAGTCGTAAATCGATAAAACGTTGTCAAGACTAATCCGTGAATGTAAATTATGTGTCGTTGCTGCAACTATTTGGAAATCATCACAAAACTTCTCCAGCTCTGAATGGAGTGAGAGGAACTGATAATCGGACTTTTGCTATTTAAATCTCACCCGTGTTCTTTTGAAGGCTGCGACGATTATATACCAAATTCGCAACTACAGTGACATAGGATTTATTTTCAACTAGCAAACCCGGCGAACTCCGTTTCGCCACCAGATGACTTCGTTTTATGTAACATTTCGTTTGGTGATTAAAAGAAGAAGAAATTTTTTTTTTGCTATAAACCTTACGGAGCCCAAGACCTTTCCAACGAATGCAAAACCGTGGAAATCGGTTCATGCGTTCTGGAGTTATAGCGTCAGGAATGAGGACGAAACGAAACGAGAAAAGGACTTATTTTTATATAGTAGATAACCTGGCAATTTCGTAAAACAAATATTAAAATAGCGCCATCTATTAAATAATTCAAACTTTACCAAGCTAGACAAGCCTTTGCAAGAAAATTACCAACGTTTTCAGTCAATGAATCTTGCTGAAACCGTTGGTAATTTATCATTGCGAAGGTAGATGGCTCTTTTTCTAACCTAACCTCCTGAGAACTTCTATATTCCTGGTTGGTGGCAGTCGAATTTGTGACGTTTCAAAACATTTTCTTCGAGTTTGGGTGCTTGGTACTAGTGTAGCAGTACCGCGAAGATCTGCCTCGTTGAGTTGCTTGCGATATAGGTGACATCTACCTTCACGTTTTGAAATCGTGTTTTGTTTGGATGTGTATCATAGTCAAATACGTAGTGTGTGTCGGTGGCTTATAAGTGAGCGTGAAAAATGGGATGGGAACACCATCGTTACGACTGACGTAGTAGTGTGAGTGAAATATGAATATAGGGGTAAGTTCCGTTATTGAGCTCTCGCCGATAATAAAAGGCGCCAACGTAGCGGACAGTATTGGCGAATGAGCACTGCTATCGAGATTTACTAGCCAATCAGTTTGACTCCTCAAGTGACAGCAAACTTAAAGGTGGTGTAATAGTTAGCTGAGTACCAGGGAACACATGAAAATGATAAGCCCTGAAGAGTAACGATCAATATGAGTTGGTCTGACTAACACGCAGGTTATTTGCATAAGTAAGACAAAGATAGTATGACTGTAACAGAAGGAATATCGTCGATTTTTCTTTGTCAACATCCGCCATATTTCAATTTATTCTATAAATATAATAAATCTGTAGAAGTTTTTATTTATACACGCGTCACGTTAAATGTATGTAGTCAATGTAAATAACTTTTACACATTAAAATTGTGTGTAACTTGATATATTACTAAGATTTTGTTTCATCGCAATCGGTTGACTATATCAAAAGATATACTACATTCATTGACTGTTAGGTGGTATGAAGTGCGCTGAGTCAGCTAGTTCATAATATTTTATTTTATAAAGACCTACATGATTAGTTATAAAATGGTTTTGAAACTGAATCAGTAACACAATAACAAAAACACACCTCGCTTTGACTAATAACAATTTGGCAATAATAACTATCACAAAAGCTAAATTTTATAATAGCAAAAAGAAACTTCATATTATTTTGTGGGTCTTTTTGAATATTTTATCAGTTAAACTGAATTACTTTATATGCACCTTGCCAACTTTAACAATGCATACACTTAAACAATTATTGAATTTAAACTCAACAATGCGATAAAAAATAGAATGCCTCTGAGACTTAATAAATATTAAAATAAAAAACAAGTTTCTGCTAGCGGCTTTGCCCGTATGAAAGTCGGTTTTTCTATTAAAACTTTGAATGCCCGTTTCATCCCTTTGGGGTGTAAATTTTAGAAAATCCTTGCTGTTTCTTTACATATACATCATTACAAGCAGTTTTTAAATTTGGGCTGGCCTTTAATGAGTCAAGACAGCTTTTTACATCTACACTAATATTATAAAGAGGAAGACTTTGTTTGTAATGAATAGGCTCAAAAACTACTGGACCGATTTTAAAAATTCTTTCACCATTCGAAAGCTACATTATCCACGAGTAACATAAGTTATATTTTATTATGGTTAAAAATAGGTTTCCGTAAGATATCTGAGTTTTTCGGACCAGAAAAGTTACTTATTTTGCGTACGCTGCCTAAACTATAAAAGATAGAACCATAAAATGTCCTAATTAATTGTAGATCTTATAAATATCTACCAAAGTTTGTTAGGAGAAACCTACATTCACGTGGGCGAAGCCGCTGGCAGAAGCTAGTATATATATAAAGATGCAGCCGCAGACGCAGAAATTGAAGCTGAAGAGAAATCAACTCTCGCGGAATGCTTTGTAATGAAAGGCGTGAAGTGTGGATTTAGTCAGAAATGATTCTACGGAAGGGTGGATTATTAAGTATGTTTATGACCATCGCTGTGGACTCCCTGTATGAATAATCAAGCTTTTTTTTAAGAAGGATATACACACATAGGTGCAGGAAATTGTTGGAGCAGAAATAATTGTATCTTAAATGCAAAGCCTTTCGCGTTCCCTTTGCCACATGCTCCTGAAACCCTGGAATGAAGGATTCATGTATGAGGCTGGAAGGCGATGTTTGTAGATATTAATTCACTTATGCCAATTTGCTGCAATTATTTTTGTTTTAAAGTTATTCTATTGTAATTACTAATGGGTTTTGATTTGATACGAGCGCGTAGCCACAGTAGCAATTCGCTACGACGTAGCTGCTAGTAGTGTTAATACTTTTTCATTATTTCTTGGCAGAAAAATATAATTTTGTTATTTTATTTTGATATTTATTAGTATATTATTTGGTTTTATTTATATTTATTAAAAAGAAAAAAACCAAATAACGGACAATCTGAACGGCCTCTGATGGGGACCCTCCCCGCTGCTGGTGGAAGTGTGCTGCGCATGCGATGCACATCATCCATTAATAAAAATGTCATGCGCTCATACTTTGGGTCTACAGAGGGGGGAATTAACCTGACTGCGTATCGTGGTCGGATGCTCTCTCTGTTTGAGGTTCTTGAGCCAGCTGTCAACGTTTCTGTCCAACGACTAAAACAGTTTCTTGTTGCGCGGACTTACGGTGCATTTTGATTCGTTATGAGTGCCACTTGATCTGGTAAGCTAATAAAGTCAAGGTCATGTCCGTGACGTGCAATGTATTATGAACATTAGGGTAGTTGTTAGTAGGTTTAAATTCACATGTTTGCTATCACGAAGTGCAATTTTTGTACTTGTACGAAGCTGCTGACAAAAGCACAGAATAAGAAATATCTTATTCTGTGCTTTTGTCAGCAGCTTCGCTCGCGTGTAAGTGTGCTTCTCCATACATACATTGGGTCCGCGTTTCATCCTTCTAGGTGGTGACTTTTTAAAAATCTGCTCTTTGTGCTCGCCTACGTCATGAAAGGAAAACAATGCAAAACTTCACGCTCCTAAACCCTGTAGCATTAGTTGTCAGTCAGTTAGTTGTGTCTTTTATATTTTAATATAGATTTATAGCTGAGAAGGAAACTGATCAAACTGTACAGTATTAATTAAATCAATGCCATCAGGACTGTATGTTTTTTTTTCCCTTTTTTTTCAGTGTATTCAATTTTTCATTATATCAGTGGTGTTCATTACATAAATAAAAATACCAACTGGAAAATTTTATGTAAATGCTCTTAAATAGCGACATTTTTTTTTATTCTTGGTAGTTCCGCGCTTGACCGCTATCTCACCTGATGGAAAGCGACGATGCGGTCGACGATGGAGCGCGCTTACTTAGAAGTAACCTATTTACTCTTGACTTAAAGATATGATATATTTGTAGCGGAAGAAAATGAAAGTAACGGTGATGACCATGAAAATTAGGGACGTGCAAACTGACCTGGAAGGCTGTTTTGTAGAGCAGCTAGCACCTATAGAGTAGATACATACTGTACAATGTTTCCATCAAAAATAAGAATTAGGTGTGCTTCATTTAGTAAGAATAAAAAACCAGGAAGAAATATATGCCTAAGCTGTTACAGATGCATTTAAAGTAAAATTATTGTTTACTGCATCTGGAGGAGGGAATGGAGGCCTCCCTCCAAGAAGATCAGTAAAGATCAAGAATTTTGTTTTTCCCTTGGGAAATCATTACAGAACTTATCCTGCTCTGAATGAAGTGAGAGGAATTGACTGTCTGACATTTACTATTACATGCAGTTGAATTTGTGACTTCTCGAACGCTTTCAATATATTTATCCAACATTTTCTTCGTTGTTATACTGGTGTAGCAGAATCTAACAAGAGGTTGATTGGCGGCGCGCGCAGTACGTCGAGGGGCTGCTTCGTTACGTACCTTGCAATATAACTGACATTTAACGTCACGTAATGAAATCAGATTCTGTTTGGATGTGTGTCACAATGTAGTTCGTAGTGTATGTTGGTAGTTTATAAGAGAGCATGAAAAATGGGATCGGCAGATCGTCGTTACGAACGATGTAAAAGTATGAGTGAAATATAAATTTAGGGATCAGTTCAGTTCTTATGCTCTCGCTGATAATAAAAGGCGCCAACATAACGGACAGCACTGCTCAATGAGCACCGCTATCGGGTTTTTACTGGTCAATAAGTTTGACTGTTCAATTGACAGCCAAAGTGTGGTGGTTTAATAGTTAGCGGAGTACCAGGGAAGACACGAAAATGATAAGTCCTGAAAAGTCATGATCAGTTATTTTTTGGTCAGTTATTTGCATAAGTCAGATAGTATGACTGCAATAGACGGAATATCGTCGATTGCTCTCTGTCAACATTCGTCCGCCATATTTCAATTTAATTCAAAATATTTTGTTTATAGAGCCTTCATGTGAGCACTTATAAAATGTTTGAAACTGAACTAGTACCACGATAATTAAGCAACTCCTGTCTTTGGTCACTAGGATAATAATAACAATCACAGAAGGTAGATGTCATAACAGCAAAAAACTTCATATTCTTTTAATGTTCTTGGAATATGACCTTGCAGCATAAAGTTGTCGCGAAAGATCTTAAATAAGAATGGGTCACGACATGCCTGCCATTTTTCATGACGTGAATTGAATTGATGAATTAAATCCTCCATTGCTATTTATTTATTTTCAATATTCACAGAGTCGTTTAGGGGTGATTTTAATTTAGATTCCACTCTTAGTGCTCGCTTACGTCATGAAAGGAAACCTTATGCAAAATTTCACGCTTCTAGGCCCTGTAGTTTCAGCTGTCAGTCAGTTTGTCTTTTTTGACATACGGAATATCTGGAGAGAGTATGTTTTGTGTTCAAACTTTTTAGTCTTAATTAAATCAATGCCATCTAACCAGTATAGTTTTTGTTCCTTGGCTCCAGAGCACTCACCAGCGTTTTCATAAATACTAATGGAATAAATTAAGTATGTTAATTTTGATAAATTGATATTTATTCAATATTTCAAAATATAAAAAAAATATAATAGAAAAATTCGATGTGAACGCTCTTGACAGCGACATGACATATAGGTAGTAACCGTGAAAATGAATTGTAGTGAACTTGCAAACTGACATGGAAGATTTTTTTGTAGAGCAGCTAGCACCTAAAAAAAATACATTCTATACAATGTTTCCATCAAAAATAAGAAATAGGTTTGTGTCATGCTGTAAGAAAAGAAATCCATATAGAAATATATTCTTAAGGCCGCGTTCCCACTTTGTCGTGACGAAAGAAAATCATGTAGTTTTATTTACTATTTAAATCCCACCCGTGTTCTTTCGATAACCACGACGAATATTTAACAAATTCGCAACCACATTGAAATAAGACTTATTTAACTTGCAATAACCTGGCAATTTCGTAAAAAATATTAAAATAGCGCCATCTATTAAATAATTCAAACTTTAACAAGCTAGATAAGCATTTTTAAGAAAGTTACCAACGTTTTCAGCGAGTAAAACTTGCTGAAAACGTTGGTAATTTAACATTGAGAAGCTAGATGGCTCTTTAAAACATTTCATTTTCGAGAAAACACAAATTCAACTGCCACCAACCAGGAATATAGAAGTTCTCAGGAGGTTAATTTAAAGAGCCATCTAGCTTCGCAATGTTAAATTACCAACGTTTTCAGCTAGTTGATGCTTGTCAAGCTCGTTAAACTTTGAAGTATTTAATAGATGGCGCTATTATAAAATTGCCAGGTTATTGCAATTTAAGTAAGTCCATTTACTAATATTCTAGCGATAGATAAGTATGTTCATGGAATCTAATAGTCAAAATAATGAAAAGTAAAAAAAAGAGGTTCGTTGCAGCGTAAGCGTCAGGTTGGCATTATCTGTGCTAACAAAACTTCATACCTACGGCGCTTGATAGCTTATAGAGAATAATTTTTCACTGAAAACGTTGGTAATTTTCTTAAAAATGCTTATCTAGCTTGTTAAAGTTTGAATTATTTAATAGATGGCGCTATTTTAATATTTTTTACGAAATTGCCAGGTTATTGCAAGTTAAATAAGTCTTATTTCAATGTGGTTGCAAATTTGGTAAATATTCGTCGTGGTTATCGAAAGAACACGGGTGGGATTTAAATAGTAAATAAAACTACATGATTTTCTTTCGTCACGACAAAGTGGTATACGAACTTTGAACGTCCGTTTCATAAATTTTGAGTGTAAATTTTAGAAAATCATTTATTATTCTTTACGTATACATCACTACAAGCACTTTTTGAATTTGGGCTGACCGTTGATGAGTCAAGACAACTTTATACATATCTATATATATAGATGCAGACAACAGACGCAGAAATTGGAGCTGAAAAAAAATAAAACTACGCGGATTGCTTTAGAATATAACGGCGTGAACTGTGGAGTAAGTCAGAAATAATTTAACGGAAGGATGGACTGTTAAGTATGTTTATGACCATAGCCGTGGACTCCTTGCATAAATAATCAAGCTTTTTTTAGGAAGGACTACACACATAGGTGCAGGAAATTATTGAAAAAAAAATTGTATTTTTAAATACAAAGCCGTTCATTCGCGTGCCCTTTGCCACATGCTCGTGAAACTCTGGAATGAAGGGTTCATATACGAAGCTAGAAGGCGATGTTTGTAAATATTAATTCTTTTATGCCACGACGCTGATATTCGTTTTGTTTTAAAGTTACTCTATTATAATTACTAATGGGTTGTGATTTGCTACGAGCGCGTAGCCACCGTAGCAATGCACTACACCGTAGCTGCTAGTAGTGTATATACTTTTTTATTATTTCTTGTCGGAAAATATAATTTAGTAGATTTGTCATCAGCTTCGCTCGCATGTAAGAGTGCTTGTCCATACAAACATTGGGTTCCGTTTCATCCCTCAAGGGGGTGACTTTTTAAAAATCTTCCCTTTGTGCTCGCTTACGTCATGAAATTAAATCTTGTGCAAAACTTCACGCTCCTAAACCGCCCTGGAGCTTCAGTAATCAGTCAGTCAGTTGTGTCTTTTATATATTTATATAGATTTATAGCTGAGAAGGAAACTGATCAAACTGTTCAGTTTTAATTAAATCAATGCCATCTGGACAGTATAGAGTCTGTTTCTTGGCTCCAGAGCACTCACGTACTTCTTCATAAATACTGATGGAATAAATTATGTTACTTTTGATAAATTGATATGTATTCAATTTTTCATTACAACACTGGAGTCCATTAAATAAAAAAAATAACCATACTGGAAAATTTTATGTAAATGCTCTTTAATAGCGACATGACATATACGTACGGGAAGACATTGAAAGTAGCGGTGATCACCATGAACATGAAGGACGTGCAAACTGACGTGGAAGACTGTTTTGTAGAGCAGCTAGCACCTATAGGGAGTAGATACATACTGTGCAATGTTTCCACCAACAATAAGAATTATGTGTGCATCATGTTGTAAGAATAAAAAACCAGAAACAAATAATATATATGCCTAAGCTTTTACAGATGCATTTAGAGTAAAATTACTGTTTACTGCATCTGGAGGAGGGAGAGTTTCTCTCACTTCACTCAGAGTGAAAGAAGTTCCATAATGATTTCTCAAGAGAAAAAAATGTAAAGGCAAATATTTTTCTCTTGGGAAATCATTACAGAACTTATCCCGCTCTGAATGGAGTGAGATGAACTGACTGTCGGACTTTTACTATTGAAATCCCACCTGTGTTCCTTCAAAGGTTACGACGACTATTTACCAAATTCACAACTGCAATGTTCACTCACTTCATTCGACTCAGGTGAACTGAATCAGCACACCTGACATTAGTGCATTTATAATGTTCTTGCAGTGTGGGAGCGGCGCTAATTAACTTCGAATCAAAGGAAACCACGAAACGTCTTGATAACACATTCATTGTGCGTACAGCTAAGGAGTGGAATTCCTTCCCGAAATCTGTGTTCCCTGATAGCTACAACCCGGGAATCTTTAAGTCAAGAGTAACTAAGTTACTTCTAGGTAAGCGCGTTCCATCGTCGACCGCATCGTCGCTTTCCATCAGGTGAGATAGCATCAAGCGCGAACCTATCAAGAATAAAAGAAAAAACCTGGACGTAAATAATAATTCTGTAGAACTAAGTAAAATTAATGGTTTTCCAAGCGATTTTATAACTTCAAATATAGTAACAATACAATAGAAAACTATATTATTTAACCGCCCCCCCATTTTACAATCATATACTAATACATACAGATGTTCTCCTTACGAAAACCAGTCGTAGGTTTTTATCTACAACTGGTTTACTGAACACAAACTTCGCGTGGTGTTTTATAACTAGTCCGATATTTTTTGATGTTTTATTATTTTCTCTTTTCTTGTATAAATAATATATCAAAGATTTTTTATTGAAGTTCAGAAATAATGACGACGTGCGTTTTTGGTACATGATAAGACTAAACAAGAAATTTCAGTAAAGCGAATTTACACAAACGAAGATTTATTAGATTTTGAAATAGAGTATTATTGTAATGAAGTATTGTGGACAAAAATCTATGTTAGTTCTGCGGTAGAAAAATCTATATGGATGTCATGTCATTACACTAGCTAGAACGAAACGCGTAAGTGCCATGAAATTCATGGCGCTAAAGACGTTTTGGTCGTGGAAAAGTTATTCTCTATAAGCTATCAAGCGCCGTAGATATGTTTTAATAGTTTTGGTAGCACAGATAATGCCAACCTGACGCTTACGCTGCAGCGAACTTCTTTTTTTTACTTTTCACTATTTTGACTAATAGTCTCCATGAACATACTTGTCTATCGCTAAAATATTAGTAAATGGACTTACTAAAATTGCAATAACCTGGCAATCCTGTAATAGCGCCATCTATTAAATACTTCAAAGTTTAACGAGCTTGACAAGCATCAACTTGCTGAAAATAATGGTAATTTATCATTGCGAAGCTAGATGGCTTTTCAAATTAACCTCCTGAGAACTTCTTTATTCCTGGTTGGTGACAGTTGAATTTGTGTTTTCTCGACGTTTTCATCTAACATTTTCTTCGAGTTTGGATGCTTGGTACTGGTGTAGCAGAATCTAATAAGAGGTTGATCAGCGGCGCGCGCAGTACGGCGAAGGTCTGCCTCGTTGTGTTGCTTGCGATATAGGGGACATCTACCTTAACGTTTTGAAATCGTATTTTGTTTGGATGTGTATCATAGACTAGTTCGTAGTGTGTGTTGATGGCTTATAAGTGAGCGTGAAAAATGTGATGGGAACTCCATCGTTACGAGTGACGTAGTAGTGTGAGTGAAATATGAATATAGGGGTAAGTTCCATTATTGAGCTCTCGCCGATAATAAAAGGCGCCAACGTAGAGGACAGCATTGGCCAATGAGCATTGCTATCGGGTTTTTACTAGCCTATCAGTTTGACTCCTCAATTGACAGCCAACTTAAAGGTGGTGTAATAGTTAGCGGAGTACCAGGAAACACATGAAAATAAAAAGCCTTGAAGAGTAACAAATAATATGTGTTGGGCTCACTATCACGCAGGTTATTTACATAAGTCAGACAAAGATAGCATGTATGTAACAGACGGAATATCGTCGATTTTTCTCTGTGAACATCCGTCCGCTATATTTCAATTTATTCTATACATATAATAAATCTGTAAAACTTAATAAACTAGTGCACCTCACCATCAATGATTGCATCACTGCCTACCATCATGTGGGATCACAGTGAAGAACTGGTTTAATAAAAAATATTTGTACGCGCATCACGTTAAATGTACGAAATCGATGTAGATAACTTTTATATATTACAATTGTGTGTAACTTGATATGTTACTTAGGTTTTGTCTCATTACAATTGGTTGAATATATACATTCATTGACTGTTAGGCGGTATGAAGTGTGGGATCGCAGTCAAGCACTGGTTTATATCAATTAAAAAAAAAAAAAAAAAAAAAAAAAAAAAAAAAAAAAAAAAAAAAAGTTCGCCGGGTAGCTAGTTCATAATATTTTATTTTATGAAAACCTCCACAATTACTTATAAAATAGTTTTGAAACTGAAACAGTATCACAATAACAAAATCACACCTTGCTTTGGCTACTAAGGCAATAATAACATTCAAAGAAGCTAAATTTTATAATAGCAAAAACAAACTTCATATTATTTTAAAACATGACTAGGTAGCATAAAGTTGTGGTTATTTTACCATTTTGATTATTTTATCAGTTAAACTACATTACTTTATATGCACCTTTCCAACTAATACAACGCATACACTTAAACAATTATTGAATTTAAACTTAACGATGCTATAAAAAATAGAAGTAAAACTTAATAAATATTAAAATAATAAACAAGCTACTGCTCGTGGCTATGCCCGCGTGATAGTCGGTTTTTCTATACAAACAATGAACGCCCGTTTTATCCCTTTAGGGTGTAAATTTTAGAAAATGATTTCTTATTCTTTACATATAGTACATCATTACAAGCGCTTTTTGAATGTGGGCTGGCCGTTGAGCAGTGGTGGCCGAGTGGTAACGGCCTCGACTTACGATTTGTAGGTTGCGGGTTCAAAGCCAACCAGGGGTATTACTTTGTGTAATTTATTTCATCACCACTGCTCTCAAAACGGTGAAGGAAAACATCGTGAGGAAACCGGCATGTCTTAGAACCAAAAATTCGAAGACATGTGACATCCACCAACCCGCACTGGGCCCGCGTGGTGGATTACGGCCCATTCCCTCTCCTAGAGAGGAGGTCTGAGTCCCAGCAGTGGGAACATTATAAGGCCGACTATGCTATGCTATGCTGGCCGTTGATGAGTCAAGACAGCTTAATACATATATATATACACCACTAGTTTTAAATTAGTACAATAAAATGGGGCTCTATCCGTAGTCGTTACTGGTCATATTTGTGTAGTCAAAAGTAAAAAAAAATGAAATACCTAAATTGTGGAATAAAATTTACCATATTGGTAAATGCATAATTTGAATCAATCATTCATAACAATACTACTATAAAAAACTACGCGCAGTGCTCTGTTTTTTCATTTTGGTCACCATTCATAAATCTAATCGAATAAATTAAGCGGCGAATGTACATAAGTGAGCCAATAAGTGTCGAACAATTAAAATAGCGCATATTGGATGCATTTAGCGAAGTAATAAACAATTTGTTTAAGCGTACCCACTTTTGTGTTGATATTGGTGGTGGACTTTTTGAAGGACAGTTAAAATACCTGTAAGTTTTTTTAATGTACATACGTAAATTCTAAAATGACTCACTGAACAAGTTTTTTAAATATCAACTGATTCAAACTTTATAAAAACGCCAAAACAACATTTTTTTTTACATGTTTTGAAGCTTTGATTTAATTGATTTCTTAATAATTCAAACCTTATTAAAAAATTGAATTGAGTAAATGCCTATTATTTTTCCGTAAACTGTTTATTTTACTTTTTCTTAGTTTTCAATCTTAATGATGCGTTTTAATTATCTACAATTAGATTAACAGCTATTGGAGGCAGGGCAAGTTTGAGCGAGAGCACGCGATCGCGAGAACGAAAGAATATTATCAATGAATACTGCTATGAATAGCTTTAACACTAATAACTTTGCTGTTTATGAATATTACTTATTGAGACACTACTTAAATAACAACAAGACCTGTTCTAATATGCCCTTTAAATATTTGTACTAATTATAAACTAGTGGCATATAAATGCAGACAACAGCTGCAAAAACTGAAAATGAAAAGAAATAAACTCACGTGGAATACTTTGTAATGCAACAGCGTGAAGTGTGGAGTTAGTCAGAAATGATTCTACGGAAGAGTGGATTCTAAAGTATGTTTATGAAAATCGCTGTGGACTCCCTGCACAAATAATCAAGCTTTTTTTAGGAAGGACTACACACATAGGTGCAGGAACATGTTGGAGCAGGAATAATTGTATTTTTTTATGCAAAGCTTTTCGCGTACCCTTTGCCACATGCTCGTGAAACCCTGGAATGAAGAATTCATGTATGAGGCTGGAAGGCGATGTTTGTAGATATTATATTAATTCACTTATGTCGCTATGCTGCAATTCTTTTTGTTCTAAAGTTATTCTGTTAAAATTACTGACGGGTTGTGATTTGCTACGAGTGCGTAGCTGTATGTAGTAGTGTTTATACTTTTTCATTATTTCTTGTCGGAAGAATATAATTTAATAACTTTTGTCAGGCCTGGCGCACTCCTAGCTATATATGTATAGAAATGTGCCTAAGCCCGTGGCCTTTCTTGCAAGGCTATATTTGGTAGAGTGTCACACGCGTGTTCGATTTTCCGCTTGAAAACAAAATTTGTTAGCGCGGGCTAACAATTTTTTTTTTCGAATTCTTTAACGAATATTCTATCGAGTTTATATTTCAAGTCTTTGCGACATTTTTCACGTAAACGAGTCAATGACCGTAAAGATCATTCAATATAAGTAGAGTTCCCAGTACTAGAGACTACGTTACTAATGCAAGGTCAACATATACTGGAATTATATCTTACAAAATGTTAATTATTATGTATAATAACGTCTTAAACTAACTACCTTTTAAAAATTATATAAGAATGCAAAACTAACAAAGTTATATACACTTCATTTTAATTACCTATTTCATTTGTTTAGATACCTAACTAAATGTTAACAATCTCTTGACACTTCTATGAGATGACTTTTTTTAAAATATGTTTTAAAATATGGATGTAAGTATAATAAATAGGTAGAAATCAATTAAGCACCTATCCGCCATATAATTTCAGAAAATCTGATTATATTTTTTGTAATAAAACGTAAGTACCTATTTTACATTTTTCAAAAACACACATGTCCTAACCCTATAACGAGAGCGGCCTGTTCAAAGGTGCATAACGGGCATAATGAAAGAGTCTCTCGTTGCGCGGACTTACGGTGCATTTTGATTCGTTACGAGTGCCACTGGATCAGTAGGCTAATAAAATCAAGGTCATGTCCGTGCCGTGCAATGCATTATGAACATTAAGGCTATTGTTAGTAGGTTTCAATTCGTATGTTTGCTATCACGGAGTGCAATTGCTGCTGTACTTGTACTATTTCTTATTCTTCACTTTTGTCAGCAGATTCGTTCGCGTGTAAATGTGCTTCTCCATACAAACATTGGGTCCCCGTTTTATCCCTCTAGAGGTTGACTTTTTAAAAATATTCTCTTTGTGCTCGCCCACGTCATGAAAGGAAATCTTGTGCAAAACTTCACGCTCCTAAACACTGTAGCTTCAATTGTCAGTCAGTTAATTGTGTCTTCACGGCCGCAATGGAGGATGTCTTCAAGGTTCTGGACTGGAGTGGATTAGGCATAAATATCAATGGCGAGTACATCACTCATCTTCGGTTTGCCGACGACATAGTAGTAATGGCTGAGACTGCGGAAGAGCTTAGAACAATGCTAAATGACCTCAGTAGAGCTTCCATAAGAGTGGGTCTCAAAATGAACATGGACAAAACTAAAGTCATGATAAACAACTATGTAGCACCCACTCCTATCAAGATTGGAGACTCTATACTCGAAGTTGTGGTTATGTTTACCTTGGACAGACAGTCCAGTTGGGTAGATCTAATTTCCAGAAAGAGGTCAACCGTCAAATCCAACTCGGCTGGGCAGCGTTCGGGAATCTGCGCGGTATCTTCTCATCCAATATACCACAGTGTCTCAAGACGAAAGTCTATGACCAGTGCGTGTTGCCAGTGATGACATATGGTTCCGAAACGTGGTCGCTCACAGTGGGCCTCATCAGAAGGCTCAAAGTCACCCAAAGGGCAATGGAAAAGGCTATGCTCGGAGTTTCCTTGCGTGATCGAATCAGAAATGAAGATATCCGCAGGAGAACCAAGGTTGCCGACATAGCACGAAGAATCGCCAAACTTAAGTGGCATTGCTCGCAAAACGGATGGCCGTTGGGGCCGAAAGTTTCTGGAGTGGCAACCGCGTACCGGAAGACGCAGTGTTGGAAGGCCCCCGACAAGGTGGACCGATGACCTGGTGAAGGTTGCGGGATTCCGATAGATGCGAGACGCACAGGACCGTTCTTTGTGGTGACATTTGGGGGAGGCCTATGTCCAGCAGTGGACGTCTATCGGCTGAAATGATGATGATGATAGTTGTGTCTTTTATATATTTATATAGATTTATAGCTGAGAAGGAAACTGATCAAACTGTTCAGTTTTAATTAAATCAATGCCATCTGGACAGTATAGAGTCTGTTTCTTGTCTCCAGAGCACTCACGTACTTCTTCATAAATACTGATGGAATAAATTAAGTTATGTTACTTTTGTTAAATTTATATGTATTCAATTTTTCATTGTAATAGTGGGGTCCATTAAATAAAAAAAAAACAGCCATACTGGAAAATTTTATGTAAATGCTCTTTAATAGCAACATGACATATACGTACGGGAAGACAATGAAAGTAGCGATGATGACCATGAAAATGAAGGACGTGCAAACTGACGTGGAAGACTGTTTTGTAGAGCAGCTAGCACCTATAGCGAGTAGATACATACTGTGCAATGTTTCCATCAAAAATAAGAATTATGTGTGCATCATGTTGTAAGAATAAAAAACCAGAAAGAAATAATATATATGCCTAAGCTTTTACAGATGCATTTAGAGTAAAATTACTGTTTACTGCATCTGGAGGAGGGAATGGAGACTTCCCAATCTCGAGTTTCTCTCACTTCACTCAGATTGAAAGAAGTTCCATTATGATTTTCCAAGAGAAAAAAAATGTGAAGGCAAATATTTTTACTCTTAGAAAATCATTACAGAACTTATCCTACTCTGAATGAAGTGAAAGTAATTGACTGTCGGACTTTTAATATTTAAATCCCACTCGTGTTCCTTCGAAGGCCACGATGACTATTTACCAAATTCACAACTGCAATGTACACTCACTTCATTCGACTCAGGTGAACTGCATCAGCACACCTGACATTAGTGCATTTATGATTTTCTTGCAGTGAGGGAGCGGCGCTAATTAACTTCGAATCAAAGTAAACCTAGACGTAAGTAATAATTCTGTAGAACTAAGTAAAATTAATGGTTTTCCAAGCGATTTCATAGCTTCAAATATCGTAACAACACAATAGAAAAGATAAAAGATTTCTTGTATAAATAATATATCAACGATTTTTTATTGAAGTTCAAAAATAATGACGACGTGCGTTTTTGGTACACGATAAGACTTATCAAGAAATTTCATTAAAGCGAATTTACAAAAACGAAGATTTATTAGATTTTGAAATAGAGTATTTAAGACAAAAATCTATGTCAGTTCTGCGGTATGAAAATCTATATGGATGACATGTCATTACACTAGATTGAACGAAACGCGTAAGCGCCATGAAATTTATGGCGTTTAAGACGTTTTGGTCGTGGAAAAATTATTCTCTATAAGCTATTAAGCGTCGTAGGTATGTTTTAATAGTATTGTTAGCACAAATAATGCCAATCTAACGCTTACGCTGCAGCAAACTTTTTTTTTACTTTTCACTATTTCGACTAATAGATTCCATGAACATACTTGTCTATCGCTAGAATATTAGAAAATGGACTTACTTAAATTGCAATAACCTGGCAATTTTGTGATAGCGCCATCTATTATTTACTTCAAAGTTTAACGAGCTTGACAAGCATCAACTTGCTGAAAATAATGGTAATTTATCATTGTGAAGCTAGATGGCAATCCAAATCAACCTCCTGAGAACTTCTGTATTCCTGGTTAGTGGCAGTTGAATTTGTGATTTCTCGAACGTTTTCAACGATTTCATCACACATTTTCTTCGCGTTTTGGTGCTGAGTACTAGTGTAGCAGAATCTAACAAGAGGTTGATCAGCTGCTTCGTTTCATACCTTACAATATAAGTGACATCTATCTTCACGTTTTGAAATCAGGTTTTGTTTGGATGTGTGTCATAGTGTGGTTCGTAGTGTGTGTTGGTAGTTTATAAGTGAGCGTAAAAAATGGGATGAGAAGTTCATCCTTACGAATAATGTAGTAGTATGAGTGAAAAAGGGTAGGGTCAAATACCATGCTGTCGTTTAGTATAAAAGGCGCCAACATAACGGACAGCATTGGCCAATGAGTACCGCAATAGGGTTTTCACTGGCCAATCAGTTTCACTATTCAATTGACAGCCAACTTAAAGGTGGCGTAATAGTTAGCTGAGTACCAGAGAACACATGAAAATGAAAAGCCTTGAAGAGAAGCGATCAATATGAGTTGGTCTCACTATCACGCAGGTTATTTGCATAAGTCAGACAAAGATAGTATTACTATACTAGACGGAATATCATCGATTGCTTTCTGTCAACATTCGTCCGCCATATTTCAATTTAATTCAAAATATATTGTTTTTAAGGTCCTACATGTCAGCATCAATAATATGTTTGAAACTGAACTAGTACCACGACAACAAAGCCACACCTCTCTATGGTTACTAGGGTAATAATAACAATCGCAGAAGCTAGATCTCAAAACAGCAACAAACTTCATATTCTTTTAAGGGTGTTCTTGGAATATGACAACGCAGCATATAGTTGTGGCCATTTTAACATTTTGATTATTATATAAGTAAAACTAAATTACTTTATACGCAACTTTACAAACTTTTACAATGCATTCTCTTAAAAAAACATTGAATTTAAACTTCACGATGCCATAAAAAAGAATGCCTCTGAAACTTATTTTATACTATGCTATATAATATCATATATATGCTATACAAAAGTCCGTGATAAGGCCTGTCATACTGTATGGATCAGAATGTTGGGCTGTGAAAAAGACGGATGAAAAAAGATTGCATGTAGCGGAGATGAGAATGTTAAGATGGATGTGTGGTATGACGAGAACGGATAAAGTGAGAAATGAATATATTAGGGGAAGTTTGAAAGTGGCGCCAGTGACTGAAAAGTTGAAAGGGAATCGTTTGTCTTGGTATGGTCATGTGAAGATGAGGGATGAAACGCATGTTACTAAAAGATTTATGAGTTTACATGTGGATGGATGGAGAGGAAGAGGGAGACCAAAGAAAAGATGGATGGATTGTGTGAAGAGTGATATGAAAGAAAAGGAAGTTAGTGATAGCATGACGAGTAACAGGGCAGAGTGGAAGAAAAAAACGTGTTGCGCCGACCCCAAATAATACGGGAAAAGGGCAGGAAGATGATGATGAATTACTTTATTATGCTATGCTATATAATAAACAAGCTTCTGCTAGCGGCTATGCCCGCGTGAAAATAGGTTTTACTATATAATATTTGGGCACCAGTTTCATAACCTTAGCGTGTAAATTTTGAAAATTTTCTTTCTCATCCTTTGTATATATATCATTAGAAGCACTTCTGTGCAAAATTTTAGTGCTCTAAGTCCACGAATGTCGGCTGGTCGTTGATGACTCAATAAAAAAACAGGACTTTGTCTTTTATTACTGAAAACTGAAAGGAAATAAACCCACGTGGAATACTTTATAATTCGCAGGCGTAAAGTGTGTAGTAAAGTTAGTCAGAAATGATTCTACGGAAGGTAAGGAACTGATAATCGGACTTTTGCTATTTAAATCCCACCCGTATTCCTTTGAAGGCTACGACGATTATTTACCAAATTCGCAACTACAGTGACATAGGACTTACTTGCAATAATCTGGCAATTTCGTAAAACAAATATTAAAATAGCGCCATCTATTAAATAATTCAAACATGACCAAGCTAGACAAGCCTTTGCAAGAAAATTACCAACGTTTTCAGTAAATGAATCTTACTGAAACCGTTGGTAATTTATCATTGCGAAGCTAGATGGCTCTTTAAATTAACCTCCTGAGAACTTCTATGTTCCTGGTTGGTGGCAGTTGAATTTGTATTATTTCGAACACTGTCGACGTTTTCATCAACATTTTCTTCGAGTTTGGATGCTTGGTACTGGTGTAGCAGAATCTAATAAGAGGTTGATCAGCGGCGCGCGCAGTACGGCAAAGGTCTGCCTCGTTGAGTTGCTTGCAATATAAGCGACATCTACCTTCACGTTTTGAAATCATGTTTTGTTTGGATGTGTATCATAGTCTAGTTCGTAGTGTGTGTCGGTGGCTTATAAGTGAGCGTGAAAAATGGGATGGGAACTCCATCGTTACGACTGACGTAGTAGTGTGAGTGAAATATGAATTTAGGGGTGAATTCCGTTATTGAGCTCTCGCCGATAATAAAAGGCGCCGACGTAGCGGACAGCATTGGCGAATGAGCATTGCTATTGGGATTTACTAGCCAATGAGTTTGACTCCTCAAGTGACTGCAAACTTAAAGGTGGTGTAATAGTTAGCTGAGTACCAGGGAACACATGAAAATGATAAGCCCTGAAGATTAACGAGCACCATGAGTTGGTCTCACTAACACGCAGGTTATTTGCATAAGTCAGACAAAGATAGTATGACTGTAACAGACGGAACATCGTCGGTTTTTCTCTGTCAACATCCGCCCGCCATATTTCAATTTATTCTATAAATATAATAAATCTGTAGAAGTTTTTATTTATACACGAATCACGTAAAATGTACGTAGTCAATGTAGATGACTTTTACACATTAAAATTGTGTGTAACTTGATATATTACTAAGATTTTGTTTCATCGCAATCGGTTGACTATATCAAAAGATATACTACATTCATTGACTGTTAGGCGGTATGAAGTGCGCTGAGTCAGCTAGTTCATAATATTTTATTTTATAAAGACCTACATGATTAGTTATAAAATGGTTTTGAAACTGAATCAGTACCACAATAACAAAAACACACCTCGCTTTGACTAATAACAATTTGGCAATAATAACTATCACAGAAGCTAAATTTTATAATAGCAAAAAAAAAACTTCATATTATTTTGTGGGTCTTTTTGAATATTTTATCAGTTAAACTAAATTACTTTATATGCACCTTGCCAATTTTAAAAATGCATACACTTAAACAATTATTGAATTTAAACTCAAAGATGCGATGAAAAATAGAATGCCTCTGAGGCTTAATAAATATTAAAATAAAAAATAAGTTTCTACTAGTGGCTATGCCCGCGTGATAGTTGGTTTTATATATATATATATATATATATGCTGATAACAGACGCAGAAATTGAAGCTGAAAAAAAAATAAAACTACGCGGATTGCTTTGGAATACAACGGCGTGAAGTGTGAAGTTAGTTAGAAATGATTCTAGGGAAGAGTGGATTCTTAAGTATGTTTATGACCATCGCCGTGGACTCCTTGCATAAATAATCAGTGCAGGCGGACTGTTCCACGCGTGCCTCAAAGCTCAAAAGAGATGTCAGCAACCGTAGGGGCCCAGAAGAGTCGAAGCCTACTGGGGCCACGGGTGATGCGAAAGAGATCCCCGGGGCCCTGGAAATAAAATGGCAGAGAAGGAACAGGAGTGGGTTTTCAGTCAGTAAAAGTCTGACACCATCCCCCGCTCCGCCCAAGAGCGGGGATGTCATTAGATGATTTTCCCACCCGAAAAAAAAAAACACATTGGTGCAGGAAATTATTGAAAAAGAAAAATTGTATTTTTAAACACAAAGCCGTTCATTCGCGTGGCCTTTCCCACATACTCGTGAAACTCTGGAATGAAGGGTTCATATACGAAGCTAGAAGGCGATGTTTGTAGATATTAATTGACTTATGCCTCTACGCTGATATTCTTTTTGTTTTAAAGTTACTCTATTATAATTACTGATGAGTTGTGATTTGCTACGAGCGCGTAGCCACCGTAGCAATGCGCTACGCCGTAGCCGCTAGTAGTGTTTATACTTTTTCATTATTTCTTGTCGGAAGAATATTATTTAGTAACTTTTGTCAGGCCTGGCGCACGCCTAGCTATAGATATTGAAATGTGCCTAAGCCCGTGGCCTTTCTTGCAAAGCTAAATTCGGTAGAGTGTCACACGCGTGTTCGATTTTCCGCTTGACCCGCGCTAACAAAAATTATTTTCGAAGTTTTTATTTAATATTCTACCGAGTTTATATTTCAAGTATTTGCGACATTTTTCACGTAAACGAGTAAATGACCTTAAAGACCATTCAATATAAGTAGAGCTCCCAGTACTAGAGACTAACTTACTAATGCAAGGTCAACATACACTGGGATTATATCTTACAAAAAGTTAATTATTATGTATTACGTCTTAAACGACCTATCTTTTAAAAATTACATTTGAACGCAAAGCTAACGACATAAAAAACCAAAATTGTATAAATACCTAACTAAATGCAAACAGTATGTATATAAGTAAAAAGGTGGAAATCAATTAGGTAATATCTACCATATAATTTTAGAAAATCTGATTATATTTTACGTAATAAAACATAAGTACCTATTTCACATTTTTCAAAAACAGACAAGTCCTAACGTTATAACAAGTTATAGGCCTGTTCAAAGGCGCATAACGGCCATAATAAAACCAGTCTCTCGTTGCGCGGACTTACGGTGCATTTTGATTCGTTATGAGTGCCACTTGATCTGGTAAGCTAATAAAGTCAAGGTCATGTCCGTGCCGTGCAAGGTATTATGAACATTAGGGTTGTTGTTAGTAGGTTTAAATTCACATGTTTGCTATCACGGAGTGCAATTTTTGTACTTGTACGAAGCTGCTGACAAAAGCACAGATTAAGAAATATCTTATTATGTGCTTTTGTCAGCAGCTTCGCTCGCGTGTAAGTGTGCTTCTCCATACATACATTGGGTCCGCGTTTCATCCCTCTAGGTGGTGACTTTTTTTATAAATCTGCTCTTTGTGCTCGCCTACGTCATGAAAGGAAAACAATGCAAAACTTCACGCTCCTAAACCCTGTAGCATTAGTTGTCAGTCAGTTAGTTGTGTCTTTTATATTTTAATATAGATTGCTGAGAAGGAAACTGATCAAACTGTAGAGTATTAATTAAATCAATGCCATCAGGACTGTATGATTTTTTTCCTTTTTTTTCAGTGTATTCAGTTTTTCATTATATCAGTGGTGTCCATTAAATAAATAAAAATACCAACTGGAAAATTTTATGTAAATGCTCTTAAATAGCGACATTTTTCTTTTTATTCTTGATAGTTCCGCGGTTGACCGCTATCTCACCTGATGGAAAGCGACGATACGGTCGACAATGGAGCGCGCTTACTTAGAAGTAACCTATTTACTCTTGACTCAAAGATATGACATATTTGTAGCGGAAGAAAATGAAAGTAACGGTGATGACCATGAAAATTAGGGACGTGCAAACTGACGTGGAAGGCTGTTTTGTAGAGCAGCTAGCACCTATAGAGTAGATACATACTGTACAATGTTTCCATCACAAATAAGAATTAGGTGTGCATCATTTAGTAAGAATAAAAAACCAGAAATAAATATATGCCTAAGCTATTACAGATGCATTTAAAGTAAAATTATTGTTTACTGCATCTGGAGGAGGGAATGGAGGCCTCCCTCCAAGAAGATCAGTAAAGATCAAGAATTTTGTTTTTCTCTTGGGAAATCATTATAGAACTTATCCTACTCTGAATGAAGTGAGAGGAATTGACTGTCGGACTTTTACTATTACATGCAGTTGAATTTGTGACTTCTCAAACGTTTTCAATATATTTATCCAACATTTTCTTCGTTGTTATACTGGTGTAGCAGAATCTAACAAGAGGTTGATTGGCGGCGCGCGCAGTACGTCGAGGGGCTGCTTCGTTACGTACCTTGCAATATAACTGACATTTAACGTCACGTAATGAAATCAGATTTTGTTTGGATGTGTGTCACAATGTAGTTCGTAGTGTATGTTGGTAGTTTATAAGAGAGCATGAAAAATGGGATCGGCAGATCGTCGTTACGAACGATGTAAAAGTATGAGTGAAATATAAATTTAGGGATCAGTTCAGTTCTTATGCTCTCGCTGATAATAAAAGGCGCCAACATAACGGACAGCACTGCTCAATGAGCACCGCTATCGGGTTTTTACTGGTCAATAAGTTTGACTGTTCAATTGACAGCCAAAGGGAGGTGGTTTAATAGTTAGCGGAGTACCAGGGAAGACACGAAAATGATAAGTCCTAAAGAGTCATGATCAGTTATTTTTTGGTCAGTTATTTGCAGACAAAGATAGTATGACTGCAATAGACGGAATATCGTCGATTGCTCTCTGTCAACATTCGTCCACCATAATTCAATTTAATTCAAAATATTTTGTTTATAGAGCCTACATGTGAGCACTTATAAAATGTTTGAAACTGAACTAGTACCACGATAATAAAGCAACTCCTCTCTTTGGTCACTAGGATAATAATAACAATCACAGAAGGTAGATGTCATAACAGCAAAAAACTTCATATTCTTTTAATGTTCTTGGAATATGACCTCGCAGCATAAAGTTGTCGCCATTTTACCACTTTCATTATCATATGATTAAACTACATTACTTTATATGCAACTTTGACAACTTTTACAATGCACACCTTTAAAAAAATATTTAATTTAAACTTCAAAATGCTATAAAAAAAGAACTTTTTACATAATTATAATAAACAAGCTTCTGCCTGCGGCTATGCCCGCGTGAAAGTAGGTTTTTCTATACAAACTTTGGCCACCTGTTTAATCCCCTTATAGTACAAATTTTAGAATATAGGTTTTATTCTTTCTATATAGAATTCTTTATAATATGGCGGCGTAAAGTGTGAAGTCAGTCAGAAATGATTCTAATGAAGGGTTCATGTATGAGGCTGGAAGGCGATGTTTGTAGATATTAATTCACTTATGCTGCGATGCTACAATCCTTTTTTTTTAAAGTTATTCTATTATAGTTACTGATGGCTTGTGATTTGCTACGAGCGCGTAGCCACCGTAGCAATGCGCTACGCCGTAGCCGCTAGTAGTGTTTATACTGTTTTGGTATTTCTTGTCGGAAGAATATAATTTACTAGCTTTTGTCAGCGGCTTAGCTTGCGTGTAAGTGTGCTTCTCCATACAAACTTTGGGTCCCCGTTTTATCCCTTTACGGGGTGATTTTAATTTAGATTCCACTCTTAGTGCTCGCTTACGTCACGAAAGGAAACCTTGTGCAAAATTTCACGCTCCTAGGCCCTGTAGTTTCAGCTGTCAGTCAGTTTGTCTTTTTATACATACAGAATATCTGGAAAGAGTATGTTTTGTTGTCAAACTTTTCAGTCTTAATTAAATCAATGCCATCTTACCAGTATAGTTTTTGTTGCTTGGCTCCAAAGCACTCACCAGCGTTTTCATAAATACTATTGGAATAAATTAAGTATTTTAATTTTGTTTAATTGATATTTATTCAATATTTCAACAAATAAAAAATATAATAGAAACATCCGATGCGAATGCTCTTGACAGGGACATGACATATTCGTGGTAGTGACAGTGAAAATGAATGGTAGTAAACTTGCAAACTGACATGGAAGGCTGTTTTGTAGAGCAGCTAGCACCTAAAAAAAATACATACTATACAATGTTTCCATCAAAAATAAGAAATAGGTGTGCATCATGTTGTAAGAATAAAAAACCAGAAAGAAATAATATATATGCTTAAGCTGTTACAGATGCACTTAGAGTAAAATTACTGTTTACTGCATCTGGAGGAGGGAATGGAGGCTTCCCACTCTCGAGTTTCTCTCACTTCACGCAGAGTGAAAGAAGTTCTATAATGATTTTCCAAGAGAAAAAAATAAATAAATTAGAAGGCAAATATTATTCTCTTGGAAAATCATGACAGAACTTATCCCGCTCTAAATCGAGAGGGACGAATTGACTGTCGGACTTTTACTATTTAAATCCTACTCGTGTTCCTTCGAAGGCCACGACGACTATTTACCAAATTCACATCTGCAATGTACACTCACTTCATTCGACTCAGATGAACTGCAACAGCACTCCTGACATTAGTGCATTTATGATATTTTTGCAGTATGGGAGCGGCGCTAATTAACTTCGAATCGAAAGTAAACCTAGAGGTAAATAATAATTCTGTAGAACTAAGTAAAATTAATGGTTTTCCAAGTTATTTCATACCTTCAAATTTCGTAACGTACGCCCCCCCATTTTACAATCATAGACTAATACATACAGATGTTCTCCTTACGAAAACCAGTCGTAGGTTTTTATCTACAACTGGTTTACTGAACACAGACTTCGCGTGGTGTTTTATAACTAGTCCGATATTTTTTGATATTTTATTATTTTCTCTTTTCTTGTATAAATAATATTTATATTTTTTAAATTGAAGTTCAGAAATAATGACGACGTGCGTTTTCGGTACACGAAAAGACTTATCAAGAAATGTCAGCAAAGCGAATTTAAACAAACGAAGACTTATTACATTTTGAAATAGAGTATTATTATAAAGAAGTATTGTAGACAAAAATCTATGTTAGTTCTGCGGTATAAAAATCTATATGGATGTCATGTCATTACACTAGATTGAACGAAACGCGTAAGTGCCATGAAATTCATGGCGCTAAAGACGTTTTGGTCGTGGAAAAATTATTTTCTATAAGCTATCAAGCGCCGTAGGTATGTTTTAGTAGTTTTGTTAGCACAGATAATGCCAATCTAACGCTTACGCTGCAGCTAACTTCTTTTTTTTACTTTTCATTATTTTGACTCATAGATTCCATGAACATACTTATCTATCGCTAGAATATTAGTAAATGGACTTACTAAAATTGCAATAACCTGGCAATTTTGTAATAGCGCCATCTATTAAATACTTCAAAGTTTAACGAGCTTGACAAGCATCAACTTGCTGAAAATAATGGTAATTTATCATTGTGAAGCTAGATGGCAATCCAAATCAACCTCCTGAGAACTTCTGTATTCCTGGTTAGTGGCAGTTGAATTTGTGTTTTCTCGACGTTTTCATCCAACATTTTCTTCGCGTTTGGGTGCTGAGTACTAGTGTAGCAGAATCTAACAAGAAGTTGATCGGCTGCTTCGTTTCATATCTTGCAAAATAAGTGACATCTATCTTCACGTTTTGAAATCAGGTTTCATTTGGATGTGTGTCATAGTGTGGTTCGTAGTGTGTGTTGGTAGTTTATAAGTGAGCGTAAAAAATGGGATGAGAAGTTCATCGTTACGCACAATGTAGTAGTATGAGTGAAATAGGGTAGGTTCTAATACCATGCTGTCGTTTATTATAAAAGGCGCCAACATAACGGACAGCACTGACCAATGAGCACCAGAATAGGAATTTCACTGGCCAATCAGTTTCACTATTCGATTGACAGCCGACTTAAAGGTGGTGTAATAGTTAGCTGAGTACCAGGAAATACATGAAAATGAAAAGCTTTGAAGAGTAGCGATCAATATGAGTTGGTCTCACTATCACGCAGGTTATTTGCATAAGTCAGACAAAGATAGTATTACTGTAATAGACGGAATATCATCGATTGTTCTCTGTCAACATTCGCCCGCCATATTTCAATTTAATTCAAAATATATTGTTTTTACGGGCATATATGTGACCATAAATAATATGTTTGAAACTGAATTAGTACCACGACAACAAAGCCACACCTCTCTTTAATTACTAGGGTAATAATAGTAATCGCAGAAGCTAGATCTCATAACAGCAAAATATATTTTGGAAGGCGATGTTTGTAGATATTAATTCATTTATGTCGCTATGCTCCAATTCTTTTTGTTTTAAAGTTAATTTATTATAACTACTGATGGGTTGTGATTTGCTACGAGTGCGTAGCCACCGTAGCAATGCACTACACCGTAGCTGCTAGTAGTGTTTATACTTTTTCTTTATTTCTTGTCGGAAGAATATAATTTAGTAATTTTTGTCAGGCCTGGCGCACTCCTAGCTATAGGTATAAAAATGTACCTAAGCACATGGCCTTTCTAGCAAGGCTAAATTCGGTAGAGTGTCACACGTGTTAGATTCATGATTTAATTATGTCATCATCATGACGTAATTAAATCATGAATATTAATTTTTCACGAATATTGTTCGTTGTATTTTATACATTGGTAACATTAATGTAATTTGAATCTAATGTTGAAGTACCTACCAAGGGTAATATTGTTGTGTACAAATATGAAACGCTAAATTTATAGAAAGTCGTATTGATGATAATCCTCTATACTATTATGTTTATTTATTAATGATCTTTGAAATGTATCATTTATTGCTACTATAATGTAATAAATTGTTTGAATCAAAAACTACTTTTATGATAACCTGAGATTTGTAGAAGGTAGCGGGATATTGTATTTGACGTTTAAGTGTCCCACAGGTTGAAACTGTCCTATAAATATGACTGATCTCTAGTAAAGTAGCTCTTCCTCCCCGTCCCTTGCTCGAGCCAGCCCGCGTCGCTGAGCCTGTAGTTTAAAAATCCCCGATTAATAATAATTAAATCTGTTCGATCCAGCTCATCCCTTGCTGCCCCCCCCCCCCCCAGCGACGCCCTAAGCCGAGGTCCGTACCCCACAGGGGGTGCCCTTAGCGTGTAGTCGCTTAGTTTTAAGTTAATTTAAGTAAGCCCTGGCTGGAGGCTTTGATTCTTTAATCGAGGCCGCCACAGGCAAGACCGGTTAAGCAGCCGACAACCTCCTAAGTTGACCTGCGAAAGGCCACACACAAAAAAATAATAATAATAAAGTCGCTCATTTGCTATCCAGCCCTAGACCACGTGAGTCATTTAGTATTATATCTTGATTATTGCTATTAGTTGTGTTGATTCTATAGATGTGTCATACTGTGGCTTTCGTTTCTTAATTATGTTATACGGTATTAGAGAATACTTATTTATATTATTTGCCTTACCGTACTACTGTTTTGAAATGGCCCAAGACATAGAAAATAGAATTACTTGTAGATGTTATTGTGATAAACTATAATTAATGATATTGTTAAAATGTGTTTATGAAATGCTATGACTTAGCTTCTGAGGAGTTTCTTTGCTTGTTCTTCTCCTCGGCGACCTAGTTTTGGAACAAGCAACTAGTTATTCGATTAATTGACAAGCCTATTAAAAATAAATACCTAGTCTTGTCTTTCTATGCTTTTCTTCATAAAACCCTTTCCTTACATACCTTAATCATAGAAACTATGATATACAGTAAATAACCGTTATCCATCTTGACATTTTAGTATGATATATAGGAAGATATAAATATACATCCAGAAAGTTGAATTTAAAAGTAGTATAAAACCTAAAAATTATAAAATCTATAATTTGTAACAATAAGACACAAATGTATGCTTCAAAAATAATAGAATATCTAAGAATACTTTGAGATCTAAAATTAGTGTGAGTTAAACTTAGGGCTAATAAGTAAATTATACAAAATCTAAAAGTTAATTTAGATCTAAGAGTAATATGAGATCTAAAGAAATGAAAATAAAAGATAATAATAAAAAAATGTACTATTTTAAATCAGGCCAGGCCGTCGTATTATTGAAGATTTGATGACGGGTACCCACGAAGTCACACTGAGGTAGCTGAACCCAGGTATCGTTCCAGGTCTTCGGTGTTCCGTATGTGTATGGCAGGGTTACCCTCTTGCTTACGAATGAGAATAGCACCATTTTTAATCCAGCAGAAATGGTATCCATGTTCTCTTGCATAAAGTTTGGTCGCACGAAATAACTGCCTATTTCCTTGGGTGAGGCGGTCATTTACGTAGACGTTTCTCGTGGTGCCAGCTATCTCAATATCAGTCGAAGTGAGAGTCCTTCTGGTTTTAGCAGCCTTCAGGAATTCATCACGCTTGTAGCGCCGCACAAAATGGACGGCGAGTGAACGCGGAGGAGTTTCAGCTGACTCTTTAAGTTGTTGTCGGCGTGGTCCCGCTCTGGAAACGAAGTCTAAATCTTGTTCTTCTATGGATATTCCTATTTTGTGAGCCAAGAAGCACAAGATATGAAACGGGTTTTCATTTTTAAGTTCATTGATGCCAGATATCTCGATTTCGTTCTTTAGTGACGATTGTGCTTGTGTGTTCAACTGATCGCGGAGATTAGTGATGGTACTATTGAGTGAGATTATTTCTTCCTCGCGTTTTTCTAGCGTTTTTATTCTGGAGTCGTTTTCGTCGAGACGCGTGTAACATTGCGTTAGGTGTTCGGTAAGGGATGTAATATGGGTTTTGATGTCTACCACAGTTTAATCTCAGAGCTGAAACTTCCAAAAATTTCCGTGTCAGAAGGTGCGTTGGTGGATGAGTGGCCACAAACAGCTGAGTTAGGCGTCGTCGTGATGTCAACCGGCATCAGCGCCTCTGGTATTGGAGTGCGCGTAGGGGTAAAACCTCTCTTTGTCACCTTGCTCTGATAGGATGGACAAATCCAGCTCAACTTCGTTTCTCCTCCTAACTTGGTATAGTTCCCAGCATTCGCACAAGCAACGCGAAACAGCAGATCGCATTTGGAGCATTTTACATTCGATGACCTCAAAGCCTTGTGACAAGATGCACAGTTATTGACCATTGTTATTGAATATTTACGAAATGCGAATTACGTAAACAAAATCAGTTGCACAGGATTCTTAGAATTTGAGCTAGGCGCACCTGCGTCGGCCGCGGCGAGTTATTCCCAGAAGCGGTACTCTGCGATCAGTGACGCGGACTTTTTTATTTGAATATGCACTGAATTTTGGCACTAGTTACTAGTATGATAAGTTACAATATTAAGTGGGACTATTTCTTTAATTTGAGGATTAAGATATTTATTTTGCATAACACGGCCATTCTTCACAAGACTTGCAACGGCAATTAAGGCTGTTGTTAGTAGCTTTCAATTCGTATGTTTCCTATCACGGAGTGCAATTACTGCTGTACTTGTACTATTTCTTGTTTTGTGCTTTTGACAGCAGCTTCACTTGCGTGTAAGTGTGCTTCTCCATACAAACGTTGGGTCCCCGTTTCACCTAGGGAATGAATTTTTAAAATAATTCTCCTCGTGCTCGCCTACGTCATGAAAGGAAATCTTGTGAAAAACTTCACGCTCTTAAACCCTAGCTTTAGTTGTCAGTCAGTCAGTTGTGTCTTTTATATATTTACTAGCTTTTGCCCGCGGCTTCGCTCCCGTCTATATTCTACTACTCTACCCTACTCTACCCAACTCTACCCTACTCTACCCAACACTACCCAACTCTACCCTACTCTACCCAACTCTACCCTACTCTACCCAACTCTACCCTACTCTACCCAACTCTACCCTACTCTACCCTACTTTACCCTACTCTACCCTACTCTACCCTACTCTACCCTACTCTACCCTACTCTACCCTACTTTACCCTACTCTACCCTACTCTACCCTACTCTACCCTACTCTACCCTACTCTACCCTACTCTACCCTACTCTACCCTACTCTACCCTACTCTACCCTACTCTACCCTACTCTACCCTACTCTACCCTACTCTACCCTACTCTACCCTACTCTACCCTACTCTACCCTACTCTACCCTACTCTACCCTACTCTACCCTACTCTACCCTACTCTACCCTACTCTACCCTACTCTACCCTACTCTACCCTACTCTACCCTACTCTACCCTACTCTACCCTACTCTACCCTACTCTACCCTACTCTACCCTACTCTACCCTACTCTACCCTACTCTACCCTACTCTACCCTACTCTACCCTACTCTACCCTACTCTACCCTACTCTACCCTACTCTACCCTACTCTACCCTACTCTACCCTACTCTACCCTACTCTACCCTACTCTACCCTACTCTACCCTACTCTACCCTACTCTACCCTACTCTACCCTACTCTACCCTACTCTACCCTACTCTACCCTACTCTACCCTACTCTACCCTACTCTACCCTACTCTACCCTACTCTACCCTACTCTACCCTACTCTACCCTACTCTACCCTACTCTACCCTACTCTACCCTACTCTACCCTACTCTACCCTAATCTACCCTACTCGATAAAATGTATCCTGTGTCCGTCCGTCGGTTCTGAACTACCTCCCCACCAATTTTCAGCAAAATCGGTTGAGCAGTTCTTGAGTTATAAATAATGTAACTAACACGACTTTCTTTTATTTATATAGATATAGATTTATAGCTGAGAAGAAAACTGATCAAACTGTTCAGTTTTAATTAAATCAATGCCATCTGGACAGTATAGAGTCTGTTTCTTGGCTCCAGAGCACTCACGTACTTCTTCATAAATACTGATGGAATAAATTAAGTTATGTTACTTTAGATAAATTTACATGTATTCAATTTTTAATTGTAACACTGGGGTCCATTAAATAATAAAAAAACAACCATACTGGAAAATTTTATGTAAATGCTCTTTAATAGCGACATGACATATACGTATGGGAAGACAATGAAAGTAGCGGTGATGACCATGAAAATGAGGAACGTGCAAACTGACATGGAAGGCTGTTTTGTAGAGCAGCTAGCACCTATAGAGTAGAGTAGATACATACTGTACAATGTTTCCATCAAAAATAAGAATTAGGTGTGCGTCATGTTCTAAGAAAAAAAACCAAATAGAAATATATGCCTAAGGCCGCGTTCTGTCTTCTCGTCTCTTTGAATGGGCTACCACCGGTATTCATAAAAGTAGAACTCGGCTTTACAAACTGTATGATGAAAGGGTTCTTGTTAATACTGCTGAATTTAGTTCATATGTGCGAAATTACTCAAATTTATTTAAAAAAATTTGTTCTGTAGCAAAATCGCGTTATTTGAGTTCCAAAATTAAAAACAGTAATAATATAATTAAAACTACTTGGAATGTTATAAATAGTGAAACTGGAAGGTCTAAAAGACCAACTAGTGACTATAAACTTGTAATTAATGACAATGTGATCACATCAGACTCACAGGTTGCCGCTGCTTTTGAGAAATTCTTTTCAGAGATTCCTATATCAACAACAAAATCTCTGAACTCGTCACCCACTGCTGCAAAGTCTCTGCTTAAAGAAAATGTTAATGTTTGCGATTCTGTTTTTAATTTCGAACATGTGACTTATGTAGATATTATTAAGACGTTTAACTCCTTGAATGTAAAAACGACTGCAGATTTATGGGGTAATTCTGTGGACGTTGTTAAGTCTATAATCCACATTGTAGCTCCTTCTTTAGCTTTTATTTTTAATAATTGTATTGATCGCGGTAAGTTTCCCGATCTAATGAAGAATAGTAAAATAATTCCATTGTTCAAAACGGGTAGTACATCTGACCCCACGAATTATAGACCCATTTCAGTACTACCTACTTTTAGTAAAGTATTTGAAAAACTTATTTTAGAGCAACTACAAAGATTTTTTAACAGACTTAAATTATTGCACACCAAACAATTTGGTTTTACAAGGAGTCGTTCAACAACCGATGCTGGTGTTGAACTTTTAGGACATATTTATAATGCATGGGAAGGCAAATGCGATGCCCTGGGCATTTTTTGCGATTTGTCAAAAGCCTTCGATTGCGTTCTCCATGAAACATTGATCAGGAAACTACACCATTACGGAATCCAGGACTCCTCCCTGGATCTTCCTACATCTTATCTGAGTGAAAGGATTCAGAGAGTTGATGTAAACGGAAAAAGATCTCTCGGATCTGTAGTAAAAATGGGTGTCCCCCAGGGCTCAATTCTTGGCCCATTTTTGTTTCTTATATATAAACGACTTACCTTACCTCATAGAGAATAACCATAATATAGTGTTGTTCGCAGACGACACTTCACTTTTGTTTAAACTTAAACGTCAGCAGCCGGTTACTGACGATATAAATATAGCACTTTCAAAAATAGTACACTGGTTTGATGTAAATAACCTACATCTTAATGAAAAAAAAACTAAATGTATTAAGTTTACCATGCCTCATGTTAGGCAAGTAGAAACTAGTGTGCTAATAAAAGGTAAAGAGTTGAGTCCTGAAGATAATACAGTGTTCTTGGGCATAACTCTGGATGCTAAGCTTCAGTGGGGCCCACATATAGACAAATTATCGAAAAAACTTAGCTCTGCAGCATACGCTGTTAGACAAATTCGAAATTTAACTGATGTAGAGACAGCCCGTTTAGTTTACTTTAGCTATTTCCATAGTGTTATGTCGTACGATATTCTACTGTGGGGAAATGCCGCCGATATCCAGACAATTTTTGTATTGCAAAAAAGGGCTATTCGTTCGATTTATAGATTAAGTCCCAGATACTCCCTCAGAGATAAATTTAAAGATATCAATATTATGACTGTACCTTCACAGTATATTTACGAGAATATTTTGTATGCACATAAAAATATAAAAATGTTTAAAAAATACAGTGATATCCATAATTTTAATACTAGGAACAAACACAAATTTGTGGTTCCTACAACCAGGCTAAAAAAAATAGGGGGCTCATTTAGATGCCAATGTATACACTTCTATAATAAACTTCCTAGTCAGATTCAACAACTAAGCCTTAATAAATTCAAAACATTTGTAAAGCGAAAACTTTGTCAAAAGGCTTTTTACTCTATAAAGGACTATGTTGAGGACGAAAAGGCTTGGGATTGACCTGCGCACTACCCGTACGCACTACAACTGTTGTCTTATTTTTCTCTTTTGTTTTTATTTTCAATTGTGCTCTTTATTATTATTATTATTTTACAATTTGATATTGTAGATTATTTTTATTTTGCAATTTGACTTTATTTATTTTTATTTTTGACATCAATATTTACTTTATTAAGTAAATTACATTTTGTAAATTATATATTTGCTTTTCTTATTGTGAACGTGAGAACAATGTTGATTGCCTTTTTTTTTTTCTTTTCAGTAATTTTAACGTATGTCTGGCAATTTGAGTATATTCTGCGGCCTACCCAAATGTCCTTTCCTTGGTATTGTTCGTCAAGTCGTTGAGCTCCTTAGTAGTCCTGGGTTGAGCTTTACGAATACTGACGAATGCTTGCACTGACTGGACAGGTCCACTCAAATCTGTATGGTTCTTTCTTCAAAAGACCATCTCAGACAAATCTGCACTGTTCTCATGTGAGTTGACCATTACATATTAACTGTATGGACTTTAAAAGAGACTTTGACCCCTGAGTTTGTTTCGGTGTTTCTTCTCAGGGTAGTCAGCTACGAAACATCGGCCTCATTTAGTTTAAAATGACACAAAAAATTGACGTGTAAAAGTGTTTTTTTAAACCTACTTACAAAATAAATATCATTTATCATTTGACTTAGTCGTGACGACAGATAATCGTGTGGTTTTAGTGTCGTGTCTTATATAATTAATTGGTGGTGTTCACATATAGGACGAGACGATTAACTGTCGCCTACAATTTTTTTACGGTGACTACTACAGATTGTCATGACAGTGGGAACAGCTAGCACGACAGTCGTAAAACGATAAAATGTTGTCAAGACTAATCCTTGAATATAAATTATGTGTCGTTGTTGCAACTATTTGGAAATCATCACAGAACTTCTCCCACTCTGAATTGAGTGAGAGGAACTAATAGTCGGCTATTTAAATCTCACCCGTGTTCCTTTGAAGGCTACGACGATTATATACCAAATTCGCAACTACAGTGACATAGGACTTATTTTCAATAACCTGGCAATTTCGTAAAACAAATATTAAAATAGCGCCATCTATTAAATAATTCAAACTTAACCAAGCTAGACAAGCCTTTGCAAGAAAATTACCAACGTTTTCAGTAAATGAATCTTGCTGAAACCGTTGGTAATTTATCATTGCGAAGGTAGATGGCTTTTCAAATTAACCTCCTAAGAACTTCTATATTCCTGGTTGGTGGCAGTCGAATTTGTGACGTTTCAAAACATTTTCTTCGAGTTTGGGTGCTTGGTACTAGTGTAGCAGTACCACGAAGATCCTCGTTGAGTTGCTTGCGATATAGGTGACATCTACCTTCACGTTTTGAAATCGTATTTTGTTTAGATGTGTATCATAGTCTAGTTCGTAGTGTGTGTCGGTGGCTTATAAGTGAGCGTGAAAAATGGGATGGGAACTCTATCGTTACGACTGACGTAGTAGTGTGAGTGAAATATGAATATAGGGGTAAGTTCCGTTATTGAGCTCTCGCCGATAATAAATGGCGCCAACGTAGCGGACAGTATTGGCCAATGAGCACTGCTATCGGGATTTACTAGCCAATCAGTTTGACTCCTCAAGTGACAGCAAACTTAAAGGTGGTGTAATAGTTAGCTGAGTACCAGGGAACACATGAAAATGATAAGCCCTGAAGAGTAACGATCAATATGAGTTGGTCTCACTATCACGCAGGTTATTTGCATAAGTTAGACAAAGATAATATGACTGTAACAGAGGGAATATCGTCGATTTTTCTCTGTGAACATAATTCCACCATATTTCAATTTTGTTCAAATTATTTTGTTTTATATAGGTCTACATGGGTACTTATGAAATGTTTTGACACTAAACCAGTACCGCAATAACGAATCCATTTTATTAGTAACCAAAATACATTAAATGGAACTGTGTCAACTTTTACAATGCACACTCTTTAATAAATTATTGAATTCATGGTGCCATATAAAAAAGAATGCCTCCATCTCGCAGTGGACGTGAATGACATACTGAGACTTATTAAATAATTATAATAAACTAGCTTCTGCTAGCAGCTATGCCCACGTGAAAGTTGGTTTTTCGATATAAACTTTAGACCCCGTTTTATCATATTAGGGGATGAATTTAAAAAAAAAAATCCTTCCTAATTGTTTTTATTTATCACCCCTGTGCAAAATTTCTGAGTTTTAGGTCCAGTTCATTTGTTTATAAAACACAGGTGGTACAAGTGAACAGTGACTTTTTATCATACTTTTCTACTGATCTACGAAAACTTAAATGTGTTAAGCTGAACTCTTTCGTTACTCTCATTTCTACGAATTTCCTTTCGAGGATTGTCATTTCAACCAGTATAAATAAAGTTATGTCCTTGATCAACTCTCTGCAAGCCATGTCGCGCTAGTACTTCTGGCACGTGTATCGTTTCCATGGCAACAAAAGGGTGACGAGTCTGCATCCAGTATTTTTGCGCATTTTCTGCTCTATTTCTGCTTAAGAACTACATTGATTTAAAGAAAAACTTAGTGAGTTTAAAAAGTTCTGAACTTAATTATTCATGAGGAATTGAAGTGAAGGTTTTCTTGCCTTCTTACGTTTCTTAGTTTAAATATTATTGATCATCATTATCATTTCAAGCATTGCCACAACGAAGGTTCTGTGTCTGGTATCCATCGGATTCCCGTGACCCTGACCATGTCATCGGACCACCTTGTGGGAGGCCTTCCAACGCTGCGTCTTCCAGTACGCGGTTGCCACTCCAGAAACTTTCAGCCCCAACGACCACCTGTTCTACGAGCAATGTGTCTGTCCTATTTTATTTATGAAATTCAATAATAGTTTAGAGCATGATTAATTACCTACGTATCTATGTTTGTTTTCAAACTTTTTTTGTACGGTTTTTTTTTTCAAAATCTAAGTTGGCTAGAACTAACATTTGTGTTTTTGTAGATTGAGTAGTGTCCGTAACAAACAATTGTGTAAACCTAAAGTTCTGTCTAAGTATGCTAGGAGTGTTTTTCGGTATGTGGTCGTGAGACCTTGTATACGTACAGCTACACTATTACCAGTTAATGATTAAATTCTATTGATCGGCGACGTCACAATACGTCATTGCTTATATAGTTCCATCATTGCTTCCATGATTTAAATAGTCCTAGTATACTGGAAGTAAAATATTGTTTTTGTTATGTTTTTGAACTTCATTAACAAACATTAAAAATTACCCCGATAATTTTCAATGTTCCGTTGAACTTTATAGCCATCGATATATATGTTTGGAGGTAGTTGGAACAGAGAGTAAAGTCCCACAAACCTCCGTTGAAAAGGGAGGATCCTCCGACCAGACGGGATGTTATGTCTGGTGGGCTGCAACTGCCCGATAGATGATTTCGGGCTGTTCTATATGTTCTAATTGCGCGGAGAACTTTGATTGCGAGATTCAGGATTTTCTTATGTGACGCGATAGATGTCGCTACATCACTCCCCTCCGGAGATCGGAGATCGATGGTTTTTGATGCTTCTTGATGCGTGCCAGGCCAGTGGTAGGTTGGTTCCAGTGAGTCGGAACCGAATGCCGCATAGTTCTCGGTGAGTCGGAACTGTCTGCGGTGATGCCCCAGTGAGTCGGGGTGGTGCTGTCCCAGTGAGTCGGGATGATGCTGCAGGCTCCAGTGAGTCAGAGCGGTGCTGTGCGACGTAGTGGCTTGACTGCTTGCGTCGACCAGGAGAGGTTCTTCGTTGCTCTTTATGTGACTGGCCGAAGGTGCAGTGTGCTTCGCCAAGGTCGCTGATGAGGCTGAGGGTGATGACCAGGAATGACCAGGTAGGCATGCTGGTGGTCAGGATACCCCTTTTTAAAGCCGTGGGTGCTGGCTGTATGGCTCGCTGCTCGAAAGCTTGAGGAAGTGATGATGACGTCACGGAGTAGTAGCTGCACGAAGGCTGCGCTGACGTTCTTTGTCGAGGGTCACCAGTTTAGTGGTATGTGGAACAGAGAGTAAAGTCCCGCAAACCTCCGTTGAAAAGGGAGGATCCTCCGACCAGACGGGATGTTATGTCTGGTAGGCTGCAACTGCCCCCATAGATGATTTCGGGCTGTTCTATATGTTCTAATCGCGCGGAGACCTTTGATTGCGCGATTCAGGATTTTCTTATGTGACGCGATAGATGTCGCTACATATGTACTATGCACTAAATAACGCATCCCGAACACTCACTTCAATCGACTCACCTTGAACATTACACAATGTTGAACGAAACGCGTAAGTGCCACGAAATTCATGGCGCTTAAGACATTTTGGTCGCGGAAAAAGTATCTTCTAAAAGCTATTTTAGCGCTGTATGTTTTAATATTTCTGTTAAATGGCATAATGCCAATCTAGCGCTGCAGCGAACTTTTGTTTTAACATTTCAGTATTTTGACAAATGTTTTCCATGATCGTGCTTGTCTATCTCTAGAATATAAGTCGATGTTTAAAGCCATCTTTAAATTGTGATCAATATTTTGAAAATTAACAATGATACAATTACAAAACATTTTCACTGGCTGTTTTTGTAAGTGAAAATTAAACTAAATTTCAAAAATTTTGAGCGGAGTGGGGGATAGTGTCAGACTTTTACTGACTAAAAACCCACTCCTGTTCCTTCGTTGTCTTCGTCCCAGGGCCCCAGTAGGCTTCGACCCTGTTGGGCTCCTACGATTTGCTGACATCTCCTTGAGGCGCGCGTGGAACAGTACGCGCTGTCGACGACTTAGGCTCGGTCCGGACGGTTACCGGACGATCGGACGTCGGGCTACCCATTGCTCGCCGTCCGCAACCCCCGCCTTCGGTGGCCGGAAATCGGGATCGGAATCCCGGCGGCGGACAGGGCGTAAGGACCGTTGCCTCACGTGATCGGCCGCCTCCTTTGCTAGCATTACTGCTTCGCAGAAGGAGGCGACCGCCCGCGACTCCTCCTCGCTCCAGACCATGACCTGAACCAAGGCCCGGCGAGAGAGATCGTCGCCGCCGATTGCCCCCACGAGGATACGGCGTTGCTTTGCCAAGCGGGGCATACCTCCACCGTGTGCTCTACCGTGTCCTCCGGGTGGTCCACACAGTGGCGACACCCGGGCGTCGTTTCCGCACGAATCCGGTGCAGGAACCTCCCGAACTTACCGTGTCCGGTGAGAACCTGCATCATGCGGAAGGTGAGGACGCCGTGAAGTCTTTCCAACCACGCCTCAAAGAGGGGACTTACCGCCATAATTGTGGCGTACCCAATATGTCTAGTAGGTCATTATTTTTAAAACATTTACTCAGTCACTTTCTAAAATCTAACAATTTTGACCATCTATTCATAGTATCTTGCGATGCAAATGATGTCATTTTTTTAACAGTTCGTCAAATGTCCCTGAATATACAATACACTAGTTGTACATTTACCAAAATCTATGCTCGATGTTCATACAACACATCATAGGGTACTATTTTTATCCAAACAAAATTACCAGTGACCACATCGTTGCTTTCCATCGGTGAGATTGAGGTCAAGCGAGAGCCTGTTAAAAAAAAAAACAAATAAGGAATTTTGATGATGTTTCCCTTCTACATTTATTCATATATTCATTTTGAAATTCAATTTCCTAAGTATTCATACATTTCCATTAACTTTCCATAAACTTTGTATGGCTTTTGAAAATTAGGAACAGTCTGATTTTGTTGTTTGACACAAGGATGATTTTCGTGTCGCAAGTGTTACTTTGGCATGTGGTTGACCATACATTATCGAAATCCGCTTCCAGTACTGAGTTTTGTTACCAGGACTTTATGGCCGCTTAGGAAGTCGATTTATTTATTTTCATAGCGGTACTTATGGAGCAAAAATAAATCAACCGTGTGTTTGATATGCGATTTGATATGATATTCCGCATGACGCACGTTGTCACTGAACACGGAAAGTTCGGGAAGTTCCCGCACCAGATTCGTGCGGAAGCGATGCCCGGGTGTCTCCACTGTATGGACCGCCCGGAGAACACGGTGGAGATGTGCCCCACTTGGGCAGAGTAATGCCATATCCTCGTGGGGGCGATCGATGGTCCAGAGAGAGGAGGAATAGCAGGCGGTCTCCTCCTTTTGCGAAGCAGGAAGGCTAGCAAAGCAAAGGAGGCGGCCGATCACGTGAGGCAGCGGTCCTCACGCCCCAACCGCCGCGGGGATTCCGATCTAGATTTCCGGCCACCGTAGGCGCGGGCTTGCGGACGGTGAGCAATGGGTAGCTCGCCATCCGACCGTCTTGTAACCGTCCGGACCGAGCCCAAGTCGTTGACAGCGCGAACTGTTCCACGCGCGCCTCAAAGAGATGTCAGCAAACTGTAGGTAGCAGGGTCGACGTTAATTTGGAGCCAAATTCTAGTTGACAAGCTATGATTCATCACTAAAACAACGTCTAGTCTTGCAAAAAGACAGTTTCTCGGATTATTTACTTCTAGGTTCCCAGTTTCCACCTGCATTTATTTACTAATAATATGACTTGGAGCGGATAATTTGGTTTAGAGTTTACACTGTTTTCTCTTAAGCGAATAAGTAAAACTACCGGCGACGTGGTTGCGATTGCGGTATTTAGCTATGAATGCACAGCGTCTGAGAGGCCATTCATGAAGAATACAGTGAAGTAAAGTTTAAAATAAAAGTATTTCTTCATTTTGCATTGAGTCAATTTTATCCAGAAGACAGGAACATAAAAGTCCAAGTATGGCCGTCCCTCTCGTGTGTGTAACTATATTAGCTGGTTTACGTAAATAGTTGATTTCGCATTTTCACGCATGCGCATTAATTAGTAGTCCACGTTTATTCGCCAATGTTTCAATTCAACGCTTCTTGGTCATGGGCTCCTAGTAACACCCAGCAGTTTGACACCTAGCAGATTGACACTTTTGCAGTTCGACACTCAACAGATTGGCACTTAGAAACGTAGAAATTATGTCATACATATAATTATTTTATTACGTCATTATGACGTAGTGAAAATGAATAATGAGATTATTTTCTGATGAGTCTTGTTTTCCCGCTCAAGAGTAAATTATATTCATTTAGGAAATAGGTTTAAATAACTTTTTATTTTGCCTAATTCCTGACAACAGTTCTAAGACCACTATTATTAAATCAGATGTGTTATTTAGATAGTAACACATTAATATGTTACACCAGGCACTTAGTACGGCAGTGCTATAGATTTAAGACAGAAGCGCAATGGGAGGTAATTTTTTTGATGCTATATATTTTTTTTTTGAATGTTTTAAATATTTATTTGCTATAGCTACAATGAAATAGTATATTGTGCTCATTAAAATCAGCAACACATTTCTGAGGTAATAAGTACATAATCTGTTGTATATTAAACAAAAAAGCTTATGCAATCCTTTTTCTTTTTATAATTGTTATGGTATTATTTATCGAAGATTATCATATAAGCATTTTTATATATATTTTTAGCATATCCATAAAATATCTTAACTGTTCCTAATGAACGCAAAATGTCTGTGATGTATGTATAACCTAATACAGTACGGCCGAAATACTTTGGCGAGCCCGAACTTTGCCCAGAAGGCTACGCATGAACGTTTTTTAGGAACCAAATGGTGGCATGAGGCGACTTTCGTGGGGTGGAGGTCTAGGCTAGAGATAGACTCTATGTAAACACAATCGACCCTTTATTCAATCAAATATCGCAATCGATTTTTATCGATTTAGAATTTATTAATTTTTGTTTATATGAGAAATATGAAATAGATTTACAAACATACTGAATGTTATCGATATTAAACGAGAAAGACTTTAATGGAAAAAAAAAAACTAATAAAATTTTATTTTCTTAGTTGAAAGAAATGATTTAGTTAAATATCAGTTATTTATAAACGACTACTAGAATAACTAGTGTTTGAAAATATTTTTAGAAAATTGAATATAAATACATTTTTAAAACTTAATTTAAATCGATTTGAAAAAATATCGATTAAATTACACATCTCTCTTCGGTAACTTCATAAAGCTTCGTACTTATTCGGTAATGTTTAGTACGCAGTAATATGTATCACTCACACATTAGCATTGGTGTTATTTTCGTGTCGCTATCTCTGTCTTGAGCACAGGTGGTCACAAAAGATTTCGTTAGTATTTATTATTATATTGTTTAGTTTTTGATGTAGTGTTAGATTTATTTCTTTAATTCATAAGTTATTTTTTAAGCTTTCTGTCTCAAACTGTTTTAATATTTATTTTATTTGTACTTGGTCCCTGTATTAGTAAATTTTTATTCGTATTTAGGTGCATGCGCTAAATTTCGCAGAGCCTATGTTCAGTCTCGCCAAGTTACGTCGGCCGATAAAGATTTGACTTTTGCGGACTACTCGATTCTATCCTGCTTTGTTCACTATTTCGCCACTTTTATTTCGATCCATGGCGCACTATACGTCATGGTCTTGTCTTTGGAACAGAGTGAACTTGGCAACAATAAGTTCACTCCAAGTACTAGGAGCTCATAAACATAACGAGATGGAATCAACAACGATTAAAACATCCCAAATCATAAAAATAACTCTCTAGCATTTATACCATTTTAGTCCCATGCCATCTTGTTTTAAAATTGTAATACTTCATTCTGTGGCACTTTTTTTGTGTGCTTATCCAACACGGTTTGCCAGTATTGAATGCGTTTTATATGTGCTTATTTCTTTTGAATGGTGACAGAAATTCGTGCTGTAACTTACGAAATTTGGCCGCAATATACTAAATACGCGAATCCTAAAATTCATTTTGGAAGGCTGACCTCAACGTAAACTTTTGATGTTATTAACAAGGTAACTGCGGCGCTCAAGAATGTTTAAGTAACACCTACTTTTAAGATCATGGAAAGGGATTTTCAGATCGAAAGTAACATAATAATATATTTGTTATGGGTTAAGTAACCCTATAGTTTTCAACAATTAGGCATTGTTCAGACCAAACGTACACGTAAACGACTATACGCTATTACTTAGTGCATTGTCGTTGTCTCTCGTTGGCCGATTATTGTACTACACATAGCAAGTCTACTTACTCTTTTGTTCACCCAAAAAACGCATTCTATGTAATGTCGGCTTGGTGAGAACACATACTGCAAACTTAGTTCACGTCAGAGAGCATACTCACAGTCAGCGGCGAGAAATACGTTTGGTGTGAACGATACGTTAAAATTCATAAGTGTGATGTTGTTTTGTAATCATACATTTTTATTAGCGTTTTAATCAACATTCGAGAATAAATGCAAGAGAATAATAACTTTCATTAATAAATTGCTATTGTCTCGTTTCTCAAATCTGCACCAATTAAGTACTTACTTCTATGTACGTACCTCTGCCAAATAAATTAAGTTACTTACCCATAAAACATGGTTTTCAGGAAGCGTTTGATAAATGCTTCACGAGATAAGTCCCTGGAAGTTGAAGTTCGCTGTTTAACTGTCACTCACCTAAAGACAAAAAGAGATTTTATTTTTAGTTTCACTATAAAAACTTTTAGCGCATAGCAATTTGCAAATGCTTGCACGATAACGTGACTCCTTCAATATTTTCATGAACATTCTTTATCAGAATTGATGGACGAAGAGTTACATATTTTATTGAAATTCATCCCCTAACGGGAATCCCCTATATATATTTATAAATATATATTTTTATATTATACAGCTCTATTTTTTTTTCTCTATTTAAAGGACTTATTAGAAAAGGTATTGTTATTATTTAAGTAGATAAAGTCTCATTAAATAATTTAAATAAATAAAATGTCACTTAATTTATGGAAATATTGTACAGGTTTACGAATGAATAAATGACGATCAAAATGGAAAACCACTGCGCGTAGTATTTTCTAAAAGCATAATAATTATGTAATGAATGATTGATTCTATTATGAATGTAATAATTGTGACGAATTTTCGTGGATAATTCTGGGATTACGTTTTTTTTTCTTTCTACGGGTACGGATGGAACACCATTTTTTTTGTACTAATAAAAAAGTAGAGCTGTATAGATAAAACGAGAAACTGACTGACTAACATATCAACGCACAGCCGAAACTACTGGAACTAGGACTGTGAAATTTTGCACAAGGTTTCCTTTTATGACGTAGGCGAGCCTAAAAAATCCACTTTTAGAGGATGTTTTTAATTCACCTCCAAAAAGATGAAACGGGATTTCAAAGTTTGTATGGAGAAACCTACTTTTATGTGGGCGAAGCCGCTGGCAGAAGCTAGTTATGTATATATTCACAAATTCATCAGAACCATAAAATCACGACTTTTTGTGCTATTTATGATGACATTACATTCATTGCCAAAACAGTTTGTAAAGTTTGTGGCCCTAGAACACAAAGGGCGAATTATATAGGTGGAATTCAATAATTAAAAGTCTGATACGCCTCTTCGCTCCACCCTAGAGGGCGAGAAGTCATTTGATGATTTTATACCTCAAATGAATGATATCGCGGAGTCCGCGTCGCTCACAGATTTTCCAGTAGGTACAAGGATAGCTAAGCAAGCAGAAGTTGCATTGTTAAAATGCATGCGCGTTAATTATGTACGCAAAATCTTAAAAAGTTACAGCGACATCTATACTGCAACATGTTGCACTACGTCATCAGCCAGCTAGTACACGTTGCAAAATTATTACTTTGCTAGCAGTCAACTAGATTCGGTTGCTGCAATATAGATGGAGCCACTACAATTTAGCCAGTAAACGTTATTTTTTTTCTGTTATGAAATTGAAATAATATAAAAATAATTGAAATGGAAGATCTGCCGTCACATCGAGTCACGTTAGATTTTCCAAGTAATTCAATGTCATTGAACGTTGCTGCATCTTTCTATTTTCAAATTCTTGAATGTGTTGGTGATTACGTAAGATGCGCATAATTCTGTAAAAGGACTATAGCATCGATCTGGAAAACCTTAAACCAATTAAGGGCCTATGTCCTCAATTAGGTGCCTATTGACTATTTTACCAGAAACGGAGATGTAGAATATTTATATCAGAGAGAGGTTTTTCGCGCAGAAAAACACCATTTAGTGTGCTTATAGAAGTCTCACAACAAGTACACGACATGCGAGGCCAGTTGGTCATTCTGATGGTAATAATAATAATAGGTTGTCAACTAATGGCTTAATAGCCATGAGCCTGGACTAACACCTTAGGAGGCTCTCGTTAGGCTGCTGGATCAAAGGGCTTAATCCAGAAAGCACTGCTCCTGAACACGGGTCGCATAGTTAGAAGGTTCCTTTATTTAGAGCCCTGACCTCCGGTTGCTGGGACCCTATTCCCGGTTACGGAAGGCTACTATTTATTTAATGTTTTTTTTTTTTAATCAGTTTAGCACAAGAAATAATTAAAAATATAGGTATAACGTGTGTAAAGAAAAAGAACGAAAACGAAACAATAATAATGGTTCAAAACTGGTTTATGTAAAGCGCGAAGTCATGCGTTCATCTTTATGGAGGTCAGGACCTATCAGGGGTCGCATTATAACAGCTTTTAGCTTAGACGTCGTCGTTCTTCCACTCACAGCATCGTCTCATTTCCCACATCCTCAGTGTACGAAATGACTGGAGTATTATCAGTAAAAAAGATGTTTGCCTACGAAATATTATGAAGATACCACAAACAAGTTGTCCCTAACCTGCCCAAATTACAAAAAACGCAAGGAAACATGCCCTGTCCCACGCACTAGAACAGCATTTGCCAAAGAAACTACACTTTTCTAGCCCCAAAGATATTGACTAAAATTCATATAAATTGACTAAAATTCAGAAAAAATGCAAAGTAACCAAATTAAATAACAGTATATTTAAGATTATGCTATTCAATTGGTTAAAGTCAATGGACTACATTGTCGTATAAAATCTAATAAAAACATAATCCATTGTGAACAGCACTGGTATTTTTTTTTTTTTTTTTTTCCGGTGGGAAAATCATCTTATGACATCCCCCGCTCTTGGGCGGGGCGGGAGATAGTGTCAGACTTTTACTGACTAAAAACCCACTCCTGTTCCCTCGTTGCCTTACGTACCGGGGCCGAGTCTTCCTTTCAGAATCAGACCCTTGGCCCAAGTAGGCTTCGACCCTGCTGGGCCCCTACAGTTGCTGACATCTCCTTGAGGCGCGCGTGAAACAGTACGCGCCGTCGACGACTTGGGCTCGGTCCGATTACCGGACGGCCGGACAGCGAGCCACCCATTGCTCGCCGTCCGCAAGCCCGCGCCTACGGTGGCCGGAAATCGGGATCGGAGTCCCGGCGGCGGTTGGGGCGTGAGGACCGTTGCCTCACGCGATCGGCCGCCTCCTTTGCTAGCATTACTGCTTCGCAGAAGGAGGCGACCGCCTGCCACTCCTCCTCGCTCCGGACCATGGCCTGTACCAAGGCCCGACGCGAGAGATCGCCGCCGCCGATTGCCCCCAAGAGGACACGGCGTTGCTCTGCCCAAGCGGGGCACACCTCTACTGTGTGTTCCACCGTGTCCTCCGGGCGGTCTACGCAATGGTGACACCCGGGCGTTACAGCACTGGTATACGCACATCTTCACTCACAACAGACTCCATAAGCATACGTACACACTTACACATACACGCCCACGCATATTTAAACAGACACACTTAAATATACTAATATACACAAACTGACTCACAAAAAAACAAACCCACGGACACACCATTACACACACTTTCACACCATCATACACACACTCATTATGTTTGTCTACTTTTAATTTTAAAAACAGTTTTTCTTTTGTTTTTTTTTTTTTTTTTCTTTCTCAACACACTCAGTCTGACGTAAGATTTATGTCACTTTATTGTAGGGAAGACACTAACACCTGCAACACAGTTTCTACTAGCGCAGGCGTTAGAGCATCCTATAATCCCAATTGTATTTTATGCCAATAAAGAATTATTATTATTATTTTGTGACTCACATTTTAAAGATCACAGGTACCATTAGCTCAGTTTGTAGGTTCGGAGATGTGGTTTCCGATTTCTAACATGCATTCATATCAAACTATTTCTTTTTATATCTATATTGGTGGTTGATTTTGTACCACATCTTCTGAATTCTAAATATAGTAAGCTACTAGATGCACATAAAATATTTAGATACGTGACGTGCATCAATTTCAACGTTTAGTGTTAGCAGTTAATTTGAAACTGATTCCAGTTGCGACGATTTAAGAGTTAAGAGCTAGCAAGAGGTACAAGCCCTTTATCAAATACTCGATCTTGAAAGCGACCTTGCTCGTTCAATATACAAACTCCATAATTAAACACTAGTGATTGGAATTATGGAATAATTAAATAACACAGAACAAAAGGATTTCCAGATGATCTTTAACAATACACATTATAATCAGTTGCATAAAGTGCAAAGTTCCACAAATAACAAAGCAGACATCCAACCACTTTTTTGTCAATCTCGTTCGTTTTTGCGATTCACAAATTTGCTCTTTATGCCACTGAAATAAAGTTCAGTGTTGGATGAGCGCAGCAAGGGATAGTTTTATTATACACAAATAAGAAATTCACAAGCAATGCATTTTAGGTATTTATTAGTCAGATATTTATTACAGTAATTAGCAAATGCAATTATAATATAACTTAAATTAAATAGGTAGCAGCTAAAACATAAAGGTACCATACCAATAGTAGACCGCACATCAGTGTTTATAGTAGTAATACTCGTACATTTCACATGAGACCTTTGGCCTTACCATGACGCGTTTTTTTTTTGTTACATAGTGGTATCGCCTTTTGAGCAGATGTACCGTGAAACAAAGTTTCATTAGAATATCCGGCTAGCTGATACTTGTGCCTTGTGTATGATATCACTGACGTGCGGCCTGTTTACCAAACATTGGATTTTTTACGTCTATCGTTTGCAGAACAAAGTGCTTCATATGATGACTTATATTAACATTAACATAACTTTCAAATGACATCAACAGCGCACCTTAAGGATACAATTGTAATTGGATAAAGTATTATGTAGTCATGATACATTTTATAGAATGAATTGAAAATAAATCTAGTTTGAGTTTGGAAACTTAAGAAAGCTTTACCGACACAAGAGAGTTATAATTACGGTGACGCAAAATAACAACAACTATGAGAATGATGTTATCATAGGACGTTGTCACAGTCAGAGCGTCACACCCTTTGTAGCCCGCCACAGACAAGCCAATTAACCGTTCATGTGAAATCAAACGAGCGATATTTATGTCGCACAACAACATTCAAATACACAAAGTTATGGTTCACGCTAAAACTAGCATACAGATAAATTTTAAAACGACATGATAAGAGTAGGTACTTTATTCGTTCCGGAAAAAAAAATGTGTCAGTTAATCACTTTCTTATTGACATTGATTTTTGTTTTCATAATCTGTGAAAGTTGAGAATCTCTTCTAAAATATAATCTTGTAGTAATAACGGTATATGTGCCTGTCATTTAAAAGGAAAAAGGACATAATATTAAGAGACGAAGAGATCGTTACGTACGAACTTAGAGGATCGTGGACAATGATTTTTTGTATTGATTTTGTATCTCGCTTCGTATTTGCTACGTTTGTCCATTTATCGCATTCGTATCACCAAAATAACTCGAATGTGTTGATACTGCATTACTGTCAACACATGACTGCATCGAAATAAACAATGGCGTCATTAGCCGTTCACGGGATGTCACTACAGCACACATATAAAAAGTATGTTAGTGTCGATGCTACATTGTAACTCTTTCAATGCTATATCACGATAGTAGTGAAGCAAAATATTTATTACGTTTGCAAAAGTATGAGAGCTATAGATAGCATAGCGACTACATTGCGGCAGTCTTGCCATTACATAGCAACTGAATCGCTGCAAAAAGTCGTCATGTATAGTTAAGGCAGGGCTTCCGTAATTTTATTTGTCCATGATATTATGTCCTCACCAGTATTATCGTGGGCCGCAAGATTAAAACAGTTTCTTAATAAAATAAAAGTACGTGTCGATATCGCTTTCTTTAAAAAAAACCCAAGCTTTACAATAATTTAATTGTTTGCAACATTCGCTTAAAGCTGATAATAATTTTGGTAATAGTAATAGGATTAAATATATTTTTTGTAGTTATCCATATAACTAAAAAAATTATATATCATTCCAATATGTTTTTCAGACAGGTTTAAAATCTTACCAAAATTATTGAAACATTTATTTCTTATTTTATCACGTAAACAAAAAACAATGATGATTAAAACCACTTTTTACATAGAAGCTAATAAATTTTTATTGAAAAATAGGTGTCTAATATTTTAAAGTAATCTGTCTACTTTTTTTACGCAGCAACTAACCCTATTGTTTGGTGTTAGGCCCCTATTCACATGATCAGGCTGCCCGGTAGCGGTAGTATGGGTTACAAAATACTGCGACAACTCGACAGTTACTATTAGGTGGAGGCGCCATTTACAAGTTCAGTGATTTGGTTAAACCGGCGATCAATTTTAAATGTCAATATTTGCATACTTTTAGTCTTAAGATACTGCACCACTTTTAGTATATTTTGTTATTGCAGCAAAAATTTTCGAGTTTGCTCGAACGAAACAATATTTTTTTGTAGTAATTATTATAATCGGGCCATATTTCGACAATAATATAGTACCTATATCAGGTAGTACTTGAGTTCAAATGGCCAAGAATACCTGATGAAATACTTGCCAAAGTCCTTTTTTTATTTTGCCCCACTCTAGGAATAACTACAGTATTGTGGGTGCATTCACAAACGTGTAAACTCATATATACCCAAAGTTGCCGGGTTACACAAAAGAGCCATACTTAAAACTTTTTGGCAACTTATTGCAGCCACTCCACCAAGAAAGTGTTGCCCGTTTAGTAACATCGTAAGCCGTACACCACACCACACTGCCCACGTATACCAACCGACACCGTTTACCGTGCAGCCTAAGCATGAGACTAAAAATAAAAATTTGTTTTGACAAAATAAGTGTTGTACAAGATTAGTTTATGTCCACAATTCGCTTTTTACGCAGTTTTACCTTCACATCATTTTTGATGAATGGACGAACTTTTTTCTAAACAATTTAAACCGACAATGATTATGCGCCTCAAGAATAAATTATTTCTCATTCCGACGTATTTCACAAAATACAACATCACTTTCTTACGTAATGCAACCAAATTCATATTTTTCTTCACTTCCATTATCACAAATAACTCAATTCCAAGTTAAAAACAATTTTATGAACTTATTTTATACTCGAAATAAAATGACGCGCGAACACTTTAGCAACTGTGCCACAACTGAATGCTGCAGAATTTTACGGACCGCTTTGTGACGATTCGTGTATGCTCTATCTCGCTCTCGCACCCTCTAGACCGATTAACTAAATATTGCTTATTCGGTCTTGCAGACTTAGCTTACTTGATTCAAGGTTGTTTTACTTTGCCTAGTTTGTAATGATGCAGTGTGAAATCTTTAAGACTTTTACTAAGCCGAGTTTTACAATAAAACTGTCCAAACTAATATTGATTAGGTGACACCGAACCAGAAAGAAAAGCTGCGATAAGAAGCTATCTATTACGTAACGAATGGGTGGGGGTATAATAATGTATAACTGCGGAGCACCCCTGACTCATCTTCGTGAAACAAAATGAGGGTCAGGTCGTTAACCTCGTGCTGACATTGACAGAACTTCAAGTGTGGAAAATACGTACTTAAAAATCTTTAATGCAAGTACAGTAGACGTCGTTTATTGTAACTACCTACTTCTTTTTCTTTCTCTATCTGTTTCACTTATAAAAATCTAAACATGCATAGGGACAGACAGCGGGAAGTGACTTTTTTTTATACTATGTAGTGATATTCTGAAAAAATGTCAAGTTATCATTTTATCGCAACGTTTCCTACAACTGTGTTGACTGCCGCGCCTGGAAAAGTGACGAACTAATTAAATAGCTGTCACGATACTGTTTGCTACGCGACGCCGCCGTCGTAGCACTCGTAGCTGTCTGCTACGCGATACGCGCTACGCGCACATTTTAATGAGCATTTATTTCAAAATTTTAATTTAAAAATAATAGGGGCATACGGAGCAGTGGTGGCCCGGTGGTAAGAGTCTCGACTTGCGAGTTTAAAACTCGTAAATCGAGGGAGAGTCGCGGGTTCAAACTGAGCCAGGCACATTACTTTGTGTAATTTATTGCATCAGCACTGCTCTCAAAACAGTGAAGGAGAACATCGTGAGGCAACCGGCTTGTTCTAGGACCGAAAATTCGGATACGTACGGATATTGTGACATCCGCCAATCCGTACCGGGCTTACGTGATGGATTACAGCCCCTTAAGTATGTAGATAAAGTTTAAAATTATTTCACGCTAAAAGTGCTCGCCGCGACGCTGCCGGCCGCTGCCATTCCGGTGTGTCTCGGCCCAAAGAGAAGACCTGAGTCCCGGCAGTGGGCACACCATAAGGCTAACTATGCTTCTATTACGCTTTTGCCAGGAGCATACATTATAACTTAGTAAAATGACACAATATAGTGAATAAACATAAACTCGACAATATTTTTACTCTGTGGATAAATATTTACAATACAGAACTTTTTTTGAGTTATGTCAACCTAGTGAAATAAACTCACGTCGCGTTACCATGGTAACGATAGCTTTAAACCGTACTTAGCATATATTTTTAAATTTAGTTTAATTTACGTTATTATTTTATACTCTTTTGTATGCACGTAGGTTCAATTATTTATTTGGTGTATACTTTCGATAATCACATAAAACGAACCATTTTTGCAGAGGTTACCAACTAAGTACAGAGCCATCTATACAAAAGCACTGGTGTGATGTAGTATCTATATTATCAAACTGCCCCAACACTTCGAGCAGGTGTAGAAACAAACTCAGAATGAATTTTGTTCATCAAAGGTCCTAATAGATGGCGTGTATCAGGAAATTTGCTTCATACAAATGCCCCGGTTGCTACCAGGACTGCATAAAAGGAACATTTGTGAGTTTTCTCCACTAATATTATAAAGAGGAAAACTTTGTTTGTTTGTAACGAATAGGCTCAAAAACTACAAGACCGATTTTAAAAATTCTTTCACCATTCGAAAGCTACATTATCCACGAGTAACATAGGCTATATTTTATTTTGGAAAAAAATAGGGTTCCGTAAGATATTTGAGTTTTTCGGACACACGGCGTAAAAAGTCAACCAGAAAAGTTACTTATTTTGCGTACGCTGCCTAAACTATTAAAGATAGAACCATAAAATGTTCTAATTAATTGTAGATCTTATAAATATCTACCAAAGTTTGTTAGGAGAAACCTACTTTCACGCGGGCGAAGCCGCTGGCAGAAGCTAGTAATTAATATATTCACCGATTTCTCGGTCAATTGTGGACCGATTTTGGATTTTTTTTATTTTGATTGAAAGGTTTTGCTTCCAAGTTGATCCCATAGAAATATTGTTATGATCTGATCATTACCTTCGAAGATATGGAACAGAACTCCTCATGGGATCACATCAGAACTGTTGTAACAAGTAAAATTGCTTTATTTATACGTGTAGTCGATGACTGACTGTAAGAAGAGGGGAATATATTGAACTGAACTGATGATAAAGCCTGAAGTTGGGCACCGGAACTCTGAAACAAATTAATTTAATTTAACCGTGTTTGGTATGATAAGAATTTTCATGAGATACAATTTGGCTATAAGGGTATTTTTAGTGGCGGTATTTTTTTGTGTTTTTCGGCATTGTTTGTTTCTTATTTAACACCGACTTCCAAAATTAAAGTTATTTTTGATCGTTTTAGTGTTTTTTTAGTGAAGCAGGTTATTTTTTTTTTGTATTTTTTTTTTATTTCACACTTTTTAGTCGCGATACACTTATAGCCAGAGTACCTATTTCTCATGACAATTTCAATTAAACCAAACACTGCTAGGATACATTGTTATATTATGAAGTTCCTGTGTCCACCTTCCAACTTCCAGCTCCATCATCAGATCAGTTCGAGAGTACCTTATAGCCAAAGTGCATCTCATGACAATCCTAATAAGTCTAAACACGGCTAGAATACATTAAGTAATTACCGAATTCAGGTGCCTGTCTTCCGGCTCCATCATCATCATCATCAGATCACTTCGATGATACCATTTTCAACACAAATATTCAGAACCATTCATTTATTTGTACTGTCATAGTCGCTTTACTATCTTCATTGTGATATCTATGTGAGTATGACTTTCCGTTGGCCATTTCTGGTCTTCTTCACCAGTTCTACTTCATCAAATGTTACTTTTTGACTGTAAATGCTAAGTTCTCGATGAAAATATTAAAATAACTATATAGTTGCCTACAATTTTTGAGGGGTTTCCTCGATTCCTCATGGATTCCATCATCAGAACTGGATTTTGAAAAAATGAGACCAATCTGGAAGTATATTCATTAAGGGGAAAAAAAATTTTGCAAGTCGCTCTATAAACGATGGAGATCTGAGGTAAAAACCTTAAAAATGAAAATACAACCGAATTGATAACCACCTCCTCTTTTGGAAGTCGGTTAAAAAATACAACCGACTTCAATGTAAAAAAAACACTGAAAAGTGCAAAATAACTTTAATTTAGGAAGTCGGTGTTAAATAACGAAGAAACAAAACTATTATAGAAACATCGACTTCCGAAAGAAAAATTATTTTGCACTTTTCAGTTTTTTTTTACATTGAAATCGGTTGTATGTTCTTTGTAAAAAGTTTTTTATCACTATTTTAAAAAATTGAGAGTTATTAACCAAAAACCTCATCTTTAATTGGTCCGGGGGCGAAAACTCAACAGGAGTGATCAATCGCGCTAAGAGTCGCCCCTTTGTACTAGGAAACGATAAACGCCTGAGAGATACATTTTTGAAGGCGTTTTCGAGATGGCTCTGCTACTTTGAGTTATACAATAGTACTATAAGTATATAGATATACAATTTATTCTGTTGAATACATGATTCACCGCGAGTAACGCAAAGGGCAACTGAAGGAACGCGGGTGGGTTTTCAGTCATTCAGAAAAATTCTGTCACTCTATCTCGCTCCAGTCATAATTATTTAGTGGTTCAAAACCACTAAAAGAAACCAAAAACGTTTTCCTAAAAGATCTTGAATTCATAGTGTGTTCAGTCTTACGTCATACTCTATTCATAAATGCTATACTTAGGTTTGCGGTCTCTTGAAGCTGTGAAAAAACCAAACATTTAAATTAAACGAAAAAAAAAGATACTGCCGTTTATGTCAAAAAACGTGTATTTCGACGCTCTCAAAGGAATAAAAAAATCCTATTAAAGATATGGATTTTATCTTGGCAATCATAAAGCAAGTTAAATTGAGGTAAGTAAATTTTTTCATAAATAAGCAAACAACCCATTTTTATTTTATTTTAGTTTATTATGAACCATTGCACCAAATCACTATCTCGATCTGTCATATCTCTACAATAATCACATTTTAACTTAATTAGATAAAGATTAATGTTGTACTGCTTAAAATCGCTCCGTAAATTAGTCATTATTTCTCGTAAAAAGTAAAGAATAAAACATGGTTATTGTGGGTTATCCCAAAGAGATAGAAATATACCATCGCGGACATTTTTGTAGACCTTTTTTAAAGTATACAATACAGTAGTACAATATTTTGATCAGGCTCGTATGGTACAGCCAGCGTTTGCAACGTAAGCACATGTGTTTATTTACGACATCACATTATATACCTATACCTATAGTTTCTCCCATACATTATGCATGTATTATACATATAAACAAACCCTCCTCTTGAATCACTCTGTATATTAAAAAAACCGCATGAAAATCCTTTTTGTAGTTTTAAAGATCTAAGCATACATAGGGACAGACAGCGGGAAGCGACTTTGTTTTATGTATGTAGTGATATTCTGACAAAATGTCTAGTTAGCATTTTATCGCAACGTTTCCTACAACTGTGTTGATTGCCGCGCCTGCAAAAGTGACGAACGTTTGCTACGCGTTCCGCCGCCGTCGTAGCACTCGTAGCTGCCTGCTGCGGAATTTACGCGCTACGCGCACATTTTAGTGAGCATTTATTTCAATATTTAATTTAACCATAATAGGGGCATACGGAGCAGTGGTGGCCCAGTGGTAATGGTCCCGACTTGCGAGTTTACAACTTGTAAATCGAGGGAGAGTCGCGGGCTTAAACTCAGCCAGGCACATTACTTTGTGTAATATATTGCATCACCACTGCTCTCAAAACGGTGAAGGAGATGAGGTCATGAGGCAAACGGCATATTCTAGGACCAAAAATGCGAATACAAGTGACATCCACCAATCCGTACAGGACTTGCGTGATGGATTACAGCCTATTAAGTATGTAGATAAAGTTTAAAATTATTTCACGCTATAAGTGCTCGCCGCGAGACTGCCGGCTGCTGCCATTCCAGTGTGACTCGACCCAAAGAGAAGATCTGAGTCCCAGCAGTGGGCACACAATAAGGCTAACTATGCTTCAATTATGCTTATGCCAGGAGCATACATTATAACTTTATAAAATGACACAATATAGTGAATAAACATAACCTCGACAATGTTTTTACTCTGTGTAACTTTTTTTGAGTTATGTCAGCCTAGTGAAATAAACTCACGCGGCGTTACCATGGTAACGATAGCTTTAAACCGTACGTAGCCTATATTTTTAAATTTAGTTTCATTAACGTTATTATTTTATACTCTATAGCGTATGCACGTAGGTTCAATTATTTATTTGATGAACACTTTCGATAATCACATAAAACGAACCATTTTTGCAGAGGTTACCAACTAAGTACAGAGCCATCTATACAAAAGCGCCGGAGTGATGTAGTGTCTATAGTTTCAAACTGCCCCAACACTTCGAGCGGGTGTAGAAACAAACTCAGAATGAATTTTGTTCATCAAAGGTCCTAATAGATGGCGTGTATCAGGAATTTGCTTCATACAAATGGCCCCGTTGCTACCAGGACTGCATAAAACCTATGTAGTATACAACCATTTTTGCAGAGGTTACCAACTAAGTACAGAGCCATCTATACAAAAGCACCGGTGTAATGTAGTATCTATATTTTCAAACTGTCCCAACACTTCGAGCGGGTGTAGAAACAAACTCAGAATGAATTTTGTTCATCAAAGGTCCTAATAGATGGCGTGTATCGGGAAATTTGCTTCATACAAATGCCCCGGTTGCTACCAGGACTGCATAAAACCTATGTAGTAAATCGTTACTTTTAGTAGCACCGCTTTGCCTATGATTTTATACGTTACTATATCATCGTACGTGAACTAGATATAGCATATAGTGCGGGTTGGTGGATGCCACATGTATTCGAATTTTTGTTTCTAGGACATGCGGTTCCCTAACGATATTTTCTTTCACCATTTTAAGAGCAGTGCTGATGAAATAAATTACACAAAGTAATGCGACTGGCTGGATTTGAACCCGCGAGCTACAAATCGTAAGTCGGGGCCGATACCAATCGGCCACCACTGCTCTTAAAACTAGAACTCTGCTCTGTGAGCTAGACACAAATGGCAAAATGTCCATGAAACAAGGTTTATTTATTACTAAAAGTACCATCTGAATGAAAGATTTTGTCGTTTCCATTAATTCAATACCAGTCACATAATTATATCCGCAAGGCGTGGCAACATACTGAAGTAGGAACCGCGCTGTTTGTTCAAAACGAGGCCGAGCCTTACTTCTGTACAGTGAGTGTATTTACAAACATTTAAACTCAAGTGTTTAAAAACCACATTTTGTAGGTCATGCAAATATTTATTCCATATGGGAATCAAACACGCGATACGCAGTGCAGTACCCAATTGCTCCACCACACCGCCGCACAACAATCGTGACGTCATTTGTGTAAGCAAAATCATTTACAACCGTCATGCTATACGTAAACACTGTCGCTACAGGAACTTTTAAGAGTTACCGTGAGCCTAGAACTTACAAAGCAAATGAAGGAACATTTGTGAGTTTTCTCCACTAATATTATAAAGAGGAAAACTTTGTTTGTTTGTTTGTTTGTAATGAATAGGCTCAAAAACTACTGGACCGATTTTTAAAAATTCTTACACCATTTGAAAGTTAAATTATCCACGGGTAACATATGCTATATTTTATTATAGTAAAAAATAGGGTTCCCTAAGATATTTGAGTTTTTCGGACACAAGGTGTAAAAAGTCAACCAGAAAAGTTACTTATTTTGGGTACGCTGCCTAAACTATAAAAGATAGAACCATAAAATGTCCTAATTAATTGTAGATCTTATAAATATCTACAAAAAAGTCCGCAACACACTATACCTATCTATGTCGAGTGAGGCACAACAACAGTTTTTTTATTTAAAAATCTTGATTTTTTTTGGACTACATTTAAACGCGTCACACGCTACAGCGTACCCTAGTCACCGATTTTGTTGAAATTTCGTGGGGATGTAGCCCTGAAAGAGTTCTATTTAGTACCTCCAATAAAAAAAATTGTACCTCTTGGGTTTTGCTAAAAATTAATTGCCAAATCTGGAGCGTATACGCCTCCAGCGTACCCTTGTTTTTTAGAAGATTTGCAGTTGTTCAATACTGCGGCAATACACACCAAATAATTGTTCCCACACATAAACCTACGAATACGTAATATTAACTCGATAGCGCGCAACGATCGGCCACAATATTAAATTTAAATTTCTAACCTAAAAATGTAGCACCCAAAAAAATGGTATTTTGATGAGATTTTTTACTTAAAGTATTGTTCCCACTAAGCGATCCACGAAAAAGTAATTATATCACAGAAATATGCAAAACTTTAGGAGAAAACATCAAATCAAAATCACACTCAACATCATCAACACAGACCTAAAGAACTTTGGTATGACTAGATGTGGTAATCAAATTTTAAGTAGGTACTGAACTATGTTTTGTGGTGAGTGTACTTTCTGACGGTATATGTCGCCACACGAATACCTGATAACAAAATAAGTTTCGATTACGTCCTATGGTCTCTCTATTTCACCAACTTTTTTATACCCCTATAAAAATACCCCCTGCCTCGATTATCTCATATCCTATAATTTTCTATTAGTATAAATACAAATTAACTGTTACGTGTATGAGACGTGTTCGCATTTATTTCTTATTGTTAGGATAAGGTTTGTATGTAAAAATACCTTAAATAAAATTAAAATTGATTGAGTTATTTCCTAATATACATTTTTTTTGTGTACTTTAAAGAATATATCTCTTTATCTATCTATTTTCTGTAAAAATATGCCGAGTTCCGCATTACGCGATTGCAAATCTTGTTATGGTAAAATGACTGGACCTAACTTCGGTTTATGTTCGTAAATATTCTTGTTATTTACACAGTAATTAATTAGAATTCAATAATTTTCATAAATAGTTCTAAAACATTTGCTGATTTTGTGATAACGCCATCTATTGCTGAAAAACTTAAACCTCCCTAGGCTAGTAATTGCACACCGCTTCGTCGCGCACCTAGCACGGGTGGGGCCGAATCTGACAGATGGACAATTCGGCTTTCGAAGGAGGAGCTCCACGGTGGACGCCATCATGCCCGTGCGAGCTCTCACGACGGGGGATGCAGTGTCACAAGGCAGGTGTGTCTTGGCGATGTCCAAAGACACCGCCAACGCCTTCAATTCCCTGCCTTGGAGTAGCATTGGGAGGGCACTCCGGTATCACCGGACGCCCGGCTACCTCTGTCGTGTGGTCGAGGCCTACCTGTCGGACAGGTACATGATCTACTCGGGTCACTAGGGAGAGTGGAAACGGCGAGAGATGTCATGCGGTGTTCCGCAGGGATCGGTACTAGGGCCGCCCTTGTGGAACATCGGATACGACTACGTGCTGCCCGGTGATCTCCCTGACGGTCCTGGCGCAAGGAGAGTCGTACCAGGCGGCGGTCAAACTAATAGCAGAGAGAGTTGGGACTCGCACAATTGGTAGCATTGCACAAGTGTGAGGCCATGTGCTTCCACTGCCCTCGGAACCCGCCACCACCGGGTTCCCAAGTAACGGTAGGAGGAGTCCACATCGGCGTCGGGTCGACAACGAAGTACCTGGGACTCATTCTCGACAGCCAATTGGATTTCGAGGAGCACTTCCGACGTCTAGCTGAATCGGACTGGGGCTGCCCTCAAGCGGCTCCTGCCCAACCTAGGAGGTCCAAACGCCACCTTTCGGAGGCTCTATGCGGGAATCGTTTGGTCCATGGCCCTTTATGGCGCACCGGTATGGGCGCCAGCGCTGCGGAAGCTGCCGGCGGCCCGGCGGCTGGACTCAAGCCATAAGGATGCGCGAGTGGAGTAAGAGGCAACAATCTTTACACGTATGCACGATTTGGCGCATGGAGTTGCAACGCCGGGGTGAAACTCCGCTGCCGCGACAAGTTGTGGCATGGCGGACAGAGTTCCAGCGGGATCTCATGGTGAAGTGGAGACAGCGACTGTCGCGACCCAGTGCTGGGCACGCCACAATTATGGCGGTAAGTCCCTCTTTGAGGCGTGGCTAGAAAGACCTCACGCTCCTTACCTTCCGCATGACGCAGTTCCTCACCGGACATGGTAAGTTCGGGAGGTTCCTGCATTCATGTGGAAGAAAAGCCCGGGTGTCACCACTGTGTGGAGCGTCTGGAGGACACGATGGAGCATACGATAGAGGTGTGCCCTGTTTGAGCAGAGCACCTCTATGTCCTCGTGGGGGCGACCAGTGGCAACGCCCTCTCGCACCGGGTTCTGGTACAGGGCATGGTCCGCAGCGAGGAGGAATTGCTGGCGTTCGCCTCCTTCTGCGAAACAGTACGAAGAAGGCGACCACAAGTGTGAGGGAACGGACTTCGTCAAACCCCAGCCGCTGAGACCCTGAACCCGATTTCGAGCCATCGTAGGCGTGGGCTTATGGACGATGAGTAATAGCTAGCTCGCCGTCCGACTGTCCGATAACCATCCAGATCGAGCTCAAGTCGTTGACAGCACCTAGTGTTCCACACGCGCCTCAAAGAGATGTCAGTAAAACCATAGAGCTCAAAGCAGGGCCGAAGCCTACAAGAGCCATGGGTCGTCTGAAAGGGAACCCTGGGGTCATGAAACGCAAGGTAAAGAAGGAACATAGGTGTGGGTTTTAGTTTATAATAGTCTGCACGCCCGTTCGCTCCACCTTAAAGCGCGAAAAGTCATCGGATGATTAACATCAGTTGAAACAGTGATCAAAAGTGAGCCTATCAATAATAATAAAAAAAAACTGTCATCATTTAAATCCACAAAATGTACGTATAATTAAAATAAGATCTTTTAAATTAAAAAAAAAATATGTGTATTAAAAACTTGTAGGTAATAGTAATTTAACATTAGGCTTTAATTTTATTATAGTTGCTAACATTGTGCTAATATATAAACTAAAAAATTATGTGTTTAAAAATTAAACGTTACTGAAATAAATGTTGTGTACTTACCATACTTTTATAACTTATTGTTTTTAAATGACTAAAAAAAAGAATGGGTTTTTTATGTTATGTTTGCTACCTCAGAACTCAATAATTTATAAACAGATTTGTTAAATTATTTTTTTATTTGAAAGGATATCGGTATTTTCAGATTGGTCCTATTTATATCAAAATCTAATTCTGATGATGGGGTTTCTTTAAAATATCCTCATTGTCTTTTGATCAAGAAATAAAGTATTTGCATTCAGAAAGTACCTATCACTTGATCAAGTTAAACTGATGAAGAAGACCACCGAAGGTTGCTGACGGAACGGCACAAAACACAAATACACAGATATCTGGACTAAAATAATTATGCGTCTTAGAAACAAACAGTTCTGAGGAAAACGGTACGTACCATCGAACTGATCTGAAAACAAAACCAGAAGATATGCACGAAAAAAAAATGCATTTTAGCCATGTTTCACGTTATTGAAATTATTATGAGATCACTCTGGCTATACCTAAATACTGGCAGGCCTGTGAGTTCAGTTGTCAGTGACCCTGACTGCTGTGCCGGAGGTCATGGGTTCGATTCCCACCCAAGACAAATGTTGATGTGATGAGCACCATCATTTGTTCTGTGTCTAGGTGTAATTTGTCTATAATATGCATGTATTTAGAAATGTTTATCAGTTGTCTAGTACTCATATCACAAACTGCTTAGTTTAGGACAAGGTAGCGTTGTGTGAAAGTTGTGGAATATTATTATTATACCTAAACGGTTTAGTGGTGGTTCAATGGAAAGGCGTGCGAAGAGGCTAATTGGGGATCCAGATTTGGTTAAGTCCAATCTACAAAGCCTCGAGCACAGGCGCAGGGTAGCCAGCCTATCGGTATTTTACAGGTTACATTTTGGGGAGTGTGCGCGGGAATTGCATGACTTGATTCCGCCCTCTCCTTTCTACCATCGGACAAACCGACGAACGGCGAGTATCCACCTTTACGTTGTTGAAATTTCAACGGTCCGGACTAAGCGTTTCGCTTCGTCGTTTATACCGCGTACATCGAAGGACTGGAACAATTTGCCTGCTGCGGTCTTCCCGTCCAACTATAATTTAGGTGTCTTCAAGGCTAGAGTGAATAGGCTCTTAATAAACTAGTGCGCCTGACCATCAATGATTGCATCTCCGCTTACCATCAGGTGGGATCGCAGTCAAGCACTGGTTTATATCAATTAAAAAAAAATGGTGATCTCCTGTAGGTACATTACTATAGAACTTGTGCTTTAGCTGTGGTCACAACTAAAAAGTGTTAACACATGTTGGTGTGTATGACAACAAATGTGATTAATGAATAAGACAAAACAGCGTACCATTATCTGTCCATGCTTATGCTTTGATGGTTTATAGAAATTGAAGGATTTTTATTTTAATTTTATAAATAAAGGTATTATGTTACTAGCAATAGCTATTAAATCTTGTTTATTTACACTAATCGTTGGATCATGATGTTCGAAGATAAAAACTTAACTCTGAATTAGGCTAACCGAAATAGAGCATGTACGACGCAACGTCAGAAAGTACACTCGCCATAAAACATAGTTTAGTATCCACTAAAATTTGATTACCACATCTAGTCATACCAAAGTTCTTTAGGTCTGTGTTGATGATGTTGAGTGTGATTTTGATTTGATGTTTTCTCCTAAAGTTTTGCATATTTCTGTGATATAATTACTTTTTCGTGGATCGCTTAGTGGGAACAATACTTTAAGTAAAAAATCTCATCAAAATACCATTTTTTTGGGTGCTACATTTTTAGGTTAGAAATTTAAATTTAATATTGTGGCCGATCGTTGCGCGCTATCGAGTTAATATTACGTATTCGTAGGTTTATGTGTGGGAACAATTATTTGGTGTGTATTGCCGCAGTATTGAACAACTGCAAATCTTCTAAAAAACAAGGGTACGCTGGAGGCGTATACGCTCCAGATTTGGCAATTAATTTTTAGCAAAACCCAAGAGGTACAATTTTTTTTATTGGAGGTACTAAATAGAACTCTTTCAGGGCTACATCCCCACGAAATTTCAACAAAATCGGTGACTAGGGTACGCTGTAGCGTGTGACGCATTTAAACGCGTTTATTTTATTCATGCTAATAATCCTTATCAAACTAAATTATTTCATCACTAAGTACAGTTTATGGAGATAATATTTGACCTTTGAATGATTAAAATTGGACGTTTAGTTTTGAAGTTATGGCAAAATTAAAATATTACGATTTCTGCTGCACGGCTCGTAGCAAAATGGGCGTCACCAAAAAATTAAAGCGGAGCTGCTACCAGGACAACGGTCTTTCGACCGTCATGACATAATTTCACGTGTCTTTGTCAAAGAACAGATATTCGGTAAAGTAAAATGTAATATGGCAAGTGTGGAGTGGCAAAAGCGAGGTTTACCTCATTGTCATTTGCTGTTCTGGCTAGAAACTAAAATAAAACCAGATGAGATCGACAGTGTCATAGTTGCGGAACTACCCGATCAACAAATTGATCCGGTACTACACGACATTATAACTAAAAATATGGTACATGGTCCCTGCGGAGAACATAATTTAGCTGCACCATGCATGAAGAACGGTGTCTGCACAAAAAAATACCCTCGCCGTTTCATGAACGATACCCAGACCGGAGAGGATGGGTATCCCGTTTATAGTAGGCGCGACACAGGAAATGGCGACCGGAGCACTACGCTACAAATCAGCGGCAACATGGTGACGATAGATAATAGGTGGATTGTTCCATACTCCCCGCTACTATGTAAGACTTTTAACGCTCATATAAACGTGGAGTATTGCCACTCTGTCTAAGCCATTAAATATGTATGTAAGTATATAAATAAAGGTACATATCAAGCAACTTTTAGCCTTAGAAACCCACACGATGAGGTCGAAAACTATTTAAATGGCAGGTACATAAGCACATCTGAAGCTGTCTGGCGCTTATTTGAATTTCCCATTCATGACCGACATCCTACTGTAATGCATTTGGCCGTTCATCCAGAGAACGGTCAAAGGGTGTATTTTACACCAGGGACAGCTCATCAAGTCGTCCAAAACCCACGCAATACCACATTACTGGTATTTTTTGCTCTCTCTAATGAAGATGAATTCGCGAAAACTCTTCTGTATCTTGAAGTCCCGCAATACTATACATGGGCAAATAATAAATTCACTAGAAGGAGGCGTGACGAAGATGTAGTTGGACATCCGTGGATAAAAAAAAAATGCCGCTTTGGGTAGAGTCTACGGGATACATCCATCCCAATCAGAGTGTTTTTATCTTAGGATTCTTCTGCACCACGTACGCGGTCCGACCTCATTTGCATACCTTAAAACTGTAAACGGTATTGTCAAAGAGACGTATCAAGCAGCTTGCCGTTACCGAAGTTTACTTGAAAACGATGACCATTGGGGTAACACTTTAACCGAAGCTTCGTTATCACATTTTCCAAAAAATCTAAGGGAGTTGTTCGTAGTCATACTTTTATTTGGTCAACCATCCCATGTTATTGGATACTTTCAAAGATCAGTTCTGTGAAGATATTAGACATCGTATCAGACAACAAAACCAGGATAACACTTTACCCTTCACCGAAGTCATTTATAATGAAGGATTAATTGAAATAGAAAACAAACTTCTAGAATTAAACGACAAAAATTTAAGTGATTTTGGATTACCTTCTCCCGTTCGTACCCAGAATAATACTATTGACACAATGGTACAACAGTATAACAGAAATGATCTAACAGCGTTTGTTAATGACAATGTGCCAAAATTAGTACCAGATCAAAGACATGCTGATGAGACTATTGTGGACAGCGTGAACTATAACATGGGGAGATATTTTTTTTTTTTTTGGACGCACCGGAAAGACTTTTCTCGCAAATTTGATACTTGCTAAGATACGGCAATCAGGGAAGATAGCGATTGCAGTGGCTTCGTCTGGAATTGCTGCAACTCTCTTGAACGAATGAAAAACTGCTCACTTTACGTTTAAACTCCCGCTATCCGTATCTTTAGATCAACGGTCTACGTGCTTTATTCGGAAAAATGGGCCTCTCGGTAAGTGGCTGCAAGACGCGTCGTTGGTAATATGGGATGAATGCACCATGAGCCATAGGCCGTGGATCGTACTTTAAAAGACCTCCGATGCTCTGCTAATGTCATGGGTGGTATCACTTTTGTATTTGCTGGAGATTTCCGACAAACGCTTCCAGTCGTTAACAGAGGTACGCGAGCAGATATTATGAAGGCATGTTTAAATCGTCTCATCTTTGGACATCTGTACAACATTTGAATTTGCGCACCAATATGAGAGCTCATCTACACACTCACAACAGCTGCTGAAACTAGGAGAAGGAATTTTTCCATCTTTAAATTTGGGCACCGATTATGTGGTTATTTTGGGTGAGTCTCTAGGCCACATAGTCCATAATTTAGATAGTCTGATAGATGCTATATATCCTGACATCGTAAACTTACATCAAAATAATTTTGGTTGGCTGTGTTGTAGAGCAATAGTTTCTGCCAGGAATGAAACAATCAACGAAATAAAGAATTTAATAATGCAGAAAGTACCGGGTGAAGTTAAGTGCTATAAATCTATATACACCTTCACTAACATCGAGGACGCAGTGCACTACCCCCAGCAATTTTTTAATTCTCTGAACCCCACTGGGCTACCACCTCATGAACTGTCGTTAAAAGTTGGCACGCCGATAATGCTGCTCAAAAATTTAAGCCCCCCCAACATGTGCAATGGCACGAGACTTCTTATAAAGGAGCTAAAAGATAATTTAATAGTAGCGAAGATTATCACCGGCCCTGCAGCTGGTGAATTAGCTCATATACCAAGAATACCTATGATCCCTACTGATTTGATTATACCCTTCAAAAGGCTCCAATTTCCAGTAAAAATTTCTTTCGCACTAACGATAAACAAATCCCAGGGCCAAAAATTCAAATTAGTAGGAATTGATTTACGAAAAGAATGTTTTACGCATGGGCAACTTTACGTTGCTCTATCACGGGTCGGGGCTCCCGACCATCAGTACATTTTGGTACCCGAAAATAATTTAACGTCAAATGTTGTTTATAGAGAAGCTCTACAATAATCGCTCTAGTTATCTATCCTAAAACAAAAGGTTGCACTCCGGGACTGCCCGTAGAAATGAAGACTTAGTATTAATTACATTTAAATATTTCCATCATTGATGGATGTTAAAGTTGTTCTTTAACATCCACAGAAAGACAATTTGTGCAGCCTGCGGCGGATAACGACTGCGTCGTCGATGTTAGTGTCGGTGACTGTGAATTGACCTGAGAATCATTTTGCTGACCGTGTCTTTCCTGGGTAGCTTTTTTGCAGCGGTAACCGACATCCACGTGGGCGGAACCGCGGGCGACCGCTAGTATACAATAAAAGTCTAACTCACCCTGTCACTCCACCCTAGAGCGAGAGAAGACATTTAATAACGTCCTAGCTCAAAACAAAAAACATTGTAAATATTGTGTTTGTAATTAATATGTTCACCGATTTCTCGGTCAATTGTGGACCGATTTTGGAAATATTAGAAGATATGGAACAGGACTCCTCATGGGATTACAGCAGAACTGTCGTAACAAGTAAAATTGTTTTATTTATACGTGTAGTCCATGAGTGACTGTAAGAAGAGGGGGAATAAATTGAACTGATCTGATGATGAAGCCTGAAGTTTGCACCGGAACTTTTAATAAATTAATTTAATCTAACCGTGTTTGGTATGATTAAAATTTTCATAACTTGCAATCTGGCTATAAGGTATTTAAGTATGACTGAAGGGTATTTTTTAGAGGCGGTACCATAACTAAAACGTGTAAAATAAAACTTTTTACAAAAAAATAAATAACCAACTTCACTAAAAAAACACTAAAACGATCAAAATTTATTTCGGAAGTCGGTGTTTTTCGGTATTGTTTGTTTCTTATTTAACACCGACATCCGAAATTAAAGTTATTTTGATCGTTTTATTGTTTTTTTTTTAGTGTTATCGGTTTTTTTTTTTGTAAAAAGTTTTATTTTACACTTTTTAGGTATGGTACCGCCACTAAAAAATACTCTTCAGCCATACTTAAATAACTTCTCCCGCTTTGAATGGAGTGAGAAGAACGGACTGTGATCCTATCCGTGTTTCTTTGAAGGCCTCGACGACTAATTACCAAATTCACAACTGCAGTGACATTGGACTTACCTAACTTGCAATAACCTGGTAATTTTGTAAAAACAATATTAAAATAGCGCCATCTATTAAATGGGTAAAAGTTTACCAAGCTAGTCAAGCATTTACAAGCAAATTACTAACGTTTTCAGTAAATGCATCTTGCTGAAAACGTTGGTAATTTATCATTGCGAAGCTAGATGGCTATTCAAATTAACCTCCTAAGAACTTCTATATTCCTGGTTGGTGGCAGTTGAACTTGTGACGTTTCAAAACATTTTCTTCGAGTTTGGGTGCTTGGTACTAGTGTAGCAGTACCGCGAAGATCTGCCTCGTTGAGTTGCTTGCGATATAGGTGACATCTACCTTCACGTTTTGAAATCGTATTTTGTTTAGATGTGTATCATAGTCTAGTTCGTAGTGTGTGTCGGTGGCTTATAAGTGAGCGTGAAAAATGGGATGGGAACTCCATCGTTACGACTGACGTAGTAGTGTGAGTGACATATGAATATAGGGGTAAGTTCCGTTATTGAGCTCTCGCCGATAATAAATGGCGCCAACGTAGCGGACAGTATTGGCCAATGAGCACTGCTATCGGGATTTACTAGCCAATCAGTTTGACTCCTCAAGTGACAGCAAACTTAAAGGTGGTGTAATAGTTCGCCGAGTACCAGGGAACACATGAAAATGAAAAGCCTTGAAAGGTTATGATCAATTATGAGTAGGTCTCACTAACACGCAGGTTATTTGCATAAGTCAGACAAAGATAGTACGACTGTAACAAATGGAATATTGTCCATTGCTTTCTGTCAACATCAGCCCGCCATATTTAAATTTAATTCAAATTATTTTGTTTTACCTACCTGCCTGGCCTATATGGGCAATTATTAAATGTTTTGAAACTAAACTCGTACCGCAATAATGAAACCATTTTATCAGTTACCAAAATACATTGAATGCAACTTTTACAATGCATATCTCATCATCTTTAATAAATTATTGAATTTTTGATGCCATAAAAAAAGAATGCCTCCATCTAGCTGTAGACGTGAATCACATACTACTACTACTACTTATTAAATAATTATAATAAACTAACTTCTGCTAGCAGCTATGCCCGCGTGAAAGTAGATTTTTCGATATAAACTTTTGACCCCGTTTTATCAACTGAGGGGGTGAATTTTAGAAAATCCTTACTGATTGTTTTTATCACCCCTGTTCAAAATTTCAGAGTTTTACGTTCAGTTCATTTGTTTATAATACATACGAGTAGGTAAACAGTGACTATTTATCATACTTTTCTAACGATTTACGAAAAGTTAATGTGTTAAGCTGAACTCTTTCGTCACTCTCGTTTCTACGAATTTCTTTTAGAGGATGGTCATTTCAACCAGTATAAATAAAGCTATATCCTTGATTCACTCTCTGCAAGCCATGTTGCGCTGGTACTTCTGGCACGTGTATCGTTTCCATGGCAACAAAAGGGAGACGAGTCTGCATCCAGTGTTACAGTGTTAGTGGACTCTGAACGGAGACCCGTGGGGACGCCTACAAGGTGGTGCGGGAAAAACTCCGCTCTTGGGCTCCTCCACTCACGCAGAGTCTCCGGCCCCAGATTGTGGAGGGTGTGGTGAGCACTTTGTTCCCTGCGCAAGGGGAACACTCTCCCCCGCTCATGGCTCAACCACCAGCGGTGTCTAACGCGGATCACGATCGCGACGACGATGACAATGCTCCAGAGGCGACAGAGGTAGAGATAAGTGTGTCAGCACGAAGGCTGAGTGCCAAGAATACCACCTCAGGACTCGACGCCTTGCCTGGTAAAGCCTGGGACCTGGCCATGGAGGCTCTTGACGAGGTGGGGAAGCTCTTTGATAGAGTTATTGCTGACCTCCGGTAGCTTGGACCTTATTCCCGGTTACAGAAAGCTACTATTTATTTAATCATTTTTTTAAATCAGTTTAGCAAAATAAATAATTAAAAATATATAACGTGTTTATAGAGAGTGAAACGAAGTTATAATAATGGTTCAAAACTGGTCTATGTAAAGCGCGAAGTCATGCGTTCATGGAGGTCAGGACCTATCAGAGGTCGCATTATAACAGCTTTTAGCTTAGACGTCGTCGTTCGTCCACTCACAGTATCGTCTCATTTTCCACATCCTCAGTGTACGAAATGACTGGAGTATTATCAGTAAAAAAGATGTTTGCCTACGAAATATTATGAAGATACCACAAACAAGTTGTCCCTAACCTGCCCAAATTACAAAAAACGCGAGGAAACATGCCCTGTCCCACGCACTAAAACAGCATTTGCCAAAGAAACTACACTTTTCTAGCCCCAAAGATATATAACAAATTGAATAAAAATCAGAAAAAATTGTATTGTGCAAGATTATGCTATTCAATTGGTTAAAGTCAATGGACTACACTGGTGTAGAAAATCTAATAAAAACATAATCCATTTTGAACAGCACTGGTACAAACACATTCTCACTCACAACAAACACCATAAGCATACGTACACACTTACATATACACGCCCATGCATATTTAATAACATTCACTAAAATAAACACAGAAATATACACAAACTTACAGAAAAACACACCCACAGACACACCATTACACACACTTTCACACCATCATACTTAAAACTTATACACACCCTCATGGCGGCATGTTTGTCTACTTTTAATTTTAATAAAATTATTTTTTTTGTTTTTTTTCTTTCTCAACACACTCTGTCTGACGTAAGATTAATGTCACTTTATTGTAGGGTAGACACTGCAACAAAGTTTCTATTAGCGCAGGCGTTAGGAAATCCTATAATCCAAATTGTATGTTATGCCAATAAAGAATTATTATTATTATTATTTCGTAACTCACATTTTAAAGATCACAGGTGCCATTAGTTAAGTTTGTAGGTTCGGAGATGTGATTTCCGATTTCTAAAATGCATTCATACCAAACTATTTTTTTTTATATCTATATTGCTGGTTGATTTTGTAAATTTTCTAAATTAAAATACAGTGAGCTACTAGATGCAGACATATAGATACGTGACGTCGATCAATTTCTACGTTTAGTGTCAGCAGTTACTTTGAAACTGTTTCTAGTTGCGACGTTTCAAGAGTTGTTAAAAGAGAGATGGGTACAAACCCTTTATCAAATACTTGATCCTGAAAGGGACTAATGTACAAATTTCATAATCAAGCGCTAGTGATTGGAATTATGGAATAATCAAATAACGCAGAGCAAAGGTTTTCCATATGATTTTTAATAATACTCATTATAATCAGTTGCATAAAGTGCAAAGTTGCACAAATAACAGAGCAGACATCTAACCACTTTTTTGTCAATCTCGTTCGTTTTTGCGATTCACAAATTTGCTCTTTATGCCACTGAAATAAAGTTCAGTGTTGGATGAGCGCAGCAAGGGATAGTTTTATTATACACAAATAAGAAATTCATAAGCAATGCATTTTAGGTATTTATTAGTCAGATATTTATTACAGTAATTAGCAAATGCAATTATAATATCACTTATATTAAATAGGTAGCAGCTAAAACATAAAGGTACCATACCAATAGTAGACCGCACATCAGTGTTTATAGTAGTAATACTCGTACATTTTACATGAGAACTTTGGCCTTACCATGACGCGTTTTTTTTTTTTTGTTATGTAGTGGCATCGCCTTTTGAGTGGAAATACAGTGAAAAGGAGTTTCATTATACCTGTTTCGATCGATCATTTATTGTAACCCGGGTCGATCATGACCCGCTCGTATGGTGATCGGGTTAAAAAGATTCGATCATTTGGGTCGCAGTTCATAAATTAGTTTATAAATGCTTGACGTATGCTGAAACGAAACTAGCTAATAAAAGTTAAACCGATTTTTAGATTACGTGTCGTGACTCGCGGGTCATAACTTTTCAGTGCAACTGATTGGATCTCTTCAAACAAAATTCAATCACGCGATCGACAGTGTCGCGAGCCATCCTATACAAACCGGTTTCTTTTGGAGAAAGAGTGAGGTGAATGAAAGTGACTGCATCATGTATGTAAACGAAAGAGATCGAAGACATGTTGCTTGTTACGTCATGTTGTGTGATTGAACGCACGACTCAATCGATTGTACGAGCACGCAATTAGTTACCATAAATATATGAAAATAAAGTCCAATTTGGCTTACTTTATTACCTGATAATCGAGTCAAATAAGATCGAGTGCTTTTGAGATTCGTGATTCTATCACTCGGGTACAGGTTGCAATCGAATCAAAAAGATTCGATCAATCGTGATCGACACAGGTCTAATTAGAATATCCGGCTAGCTGATACTTGTGCCTTGTGTATGATATCACTGACGTGCGGCCTGTTTACCAAACATTGGTTTTTCTACGTCTATCATTTGCAGAACAAAGTGCTTCCTATGATGACTTATATTAACATTAACTTAACTTTCAAATGACATCAACAGCGCACCTTAAGTTTACAATTGTTAGTTCTTATGTAGTCATGATACTTTGTATAGAATGAATTGAAAATAAATCTAGTTTGAGTTTGGAAACTTAAGAAAGCTTTACCGACACAAGTGAGTTGTAATTACAGGGACGCGACATTGTCACAGTCAGAGCGTCACACCCTATGTAGCCCGCCACAGACAAGCCAATTAACCGTTCATGTGAATTCAAACGAGCGATACTTATGTCGCACAACATGATTCAAAAACACAAAGTTATGGTTCACGCTAAAACTGGTATACAGTTAAATTTTAAAACGACATGATAAAAGCAGGTACTTTATTCATTCCGGGAAAAAAAAGTATCAATTAATCACTTTCTTGCTGACAGCGATTTTTTTTGTTCCAAAATCTGTAATTGCATTTAGCGATTACTCAAATAGTTAAGAATCTCTTCTAAAATATTCTCCTGTAGTAATAACGGTATATGTGCCTGTCATTTAAAAGGAAAAAGACATATATTTAGAGACGAACATCGTTACGTCCGAACTTAGAGGGTCGTGGACAATGATTTTTTGTATTGATTTTGTAACTCGCTTCGTATTTGCTACGTTTGTCCATTTATCGCATTTGTATCAATAAAACGTGAAAGTGTTGATACTGCATTACTATCAACACATGACTGCATCGAAATAAACAATGGCGTCATTAGACGTTCACGGGAAGTCACTACAGCACACATATAAAGAGTATGTTAGTGTCGATGCTACATAGCAACTATTTCAATGCTATATCACGATAGTAGTGAAGCAAAATAGTTATTATGTTTGCGAAAGTATGAGAGCTATAGCATAGCGACTATATTGCGGCAGTCTCGCCATTGTATAGCAACTGAATCGCTACAAAAACTCGTTATGTACAGTAAAGGCAGGGCTTCCTTAACTTTCTTTGTTGTAATATTATTTCCTCAGCAGTATTATCGTGGGCCGCAAGATTAAAACAGTTTCTTAGTAAAATTAAAGTACGTGTCGATATCGATTTCTATAAAAAAACCCAAGCTTTACAATAATTTAACTGTTTGCAACACTCGCTTAAAGCTGATAATAATTTTGGTAATAGTAATATGATTAAATATATTTTTTGTAGTTATTTTTTGTTTTGTATAACTAAAAAAAATATATATCATTCAAATATGTTTTTCAGACAGTTTCAAAATCTTACCAAAATTATTGAAACATTTATTTCTTATTTTAGCACGTAAACAAAAAACAATGATGATTAAAACCACTTTTTACATAGAATCTTATAATTTTTATTGAAAAATAGGTGTCTAATATTTTAAAGTAATCTGTGTACTTTTTTTACGCAGCAACTAACCCTATTGTTTGGCATTAGGCCCCTATTCACATGATCAGGCTGCCCGGTAGCGGTAGTATGGGTTACAAAATACTGCGACAACTCGACAGTTACTATTAGGTGGAGGCGCCATTTACAAGTTCAGTGATTTGGTTAAACCGGCGATCAATTTTAAATGTCAATATTTGCATACTTTTAGTCTCAAGATACTGCACCACTTTTAGTATATTTTGTTATTGCAGCAAAAGTTTCGAGTTTGCTCGAACGAAAAAATATTTTTTTGTAGTAATTATTATAATCTGTCCATATTTCGACAATAATATAGTACCTATATCAGGTAGTACTTGAGTTCAAATGGCCAAGAATACCTGGTGAAATACTTGCCAAAGTCCTTTTTTTATTTTGCCCCACTCTAGGAATAACTACAGTATTGTGGGTGCATTCACAAACGTGTAAACTCACATATACCCAAAGTTGCCGGGTTACACAAAAGAGCCATACTTAAAACTTTTTGGCAATTTATTGCAGCCACTCCACCAAGAAAGTGTTGCCCGTTTAGTAACATCTTAAGCCGTACACCACACTGCCCACGTATACCAACCCGCACCGTTTACCGTGCAGCCTAAGCATGGAACTAAAAATAAAAATTTGTTTTGACAAAATAAGTGTTGTACAAGATTATTTTATGTCCACAATTCGCTTTTTACGCAGTTTTACCTTCACATCATTTTTGATGAATGGACGAACTTTTTTCTAAATAATTTAAACCGACAATGATTATGCGCCTCAAGAATAAATTATTTCTCATTCCGACGTATTTCACAAAATAACAACATCACTTTCTTACGTAATGCAACCAAATTCATATTTTACTTCACTTCCATTATCACAAATAACTCAATTCCAAGTTAAAAACAATTTTATGAACTTATTTTGTACTCTAAATAAAATGACGCGCGAACACTTTAGCAACTGTGCCACAACTGAATGCTGCAGAATTTTACGGACCGCTTTGTGACGATTCGTGTATGCTCTATCTCGTTCTCGCACCTTCTAGACCGATTTACTAAATATTGCTTATTCGGTCTTGCAGACTTAGCTTGCTTGATTCAAGGTTGTTTTATTGTGCCTAGTTTATAATGATGCGGTGAGAAATTTTTAAGACTTTTACTAAACCGTTTTTTACAATAAAACTGTCCAAACTAATATTGATTAGGTGACACCGAACCAGAAAGAAAAGCTGCGATGAGAAGCTATCTATTACGTAACGAATGGGTGGGGACATTATAATGTATAACTGCGGAGCACCCCTGACTCATCTTCGTGAAACAAAATGAGGGTCAGGTCGTTAACCTCGTGCTGACATTGACAGAACTTCAAGTGTGGAAAATACGTACTTAAAAATCTTTAATGCAAGTACAGTAGACGTCGTTTATTGTAACTACCTACTTTTTTTTCTTTCTCTATCTGTTTCACTTTTAAAGATCTAAACATGCCTAGGGGCAGACAGCGTGTCTTATACTATGTAGTGATATTCTGAAAAAAATGTCATGTTATCATTTTATCGCAACGTTTCCTACAACTGTGTTGACTGCCGCGCCCGATTAAATAGCTGTCACGATACTGTTTGCTGCTACGCGCGCCGCCGCCGTCGTAGCACTCGTAGCTGTCTGCTACGCGATACGCGCTACACGCACATTTTAAATAGCATTTATTTCAATATTTAATACCTTTTGAATGTCTTATGTTACACAGTTCGACATAAGCAATTGTCTTTCTATTGTGTCTCTAAATACGGCATTCAAAGAGTTTACCATAATAGGGACATACGGAGCAGTGGTGGCCCGGTGGTAAGAGTCTCGATTTGCGAGTTTAAAACTCGTAAATCGAGGGAGAGTCGCGGGTTCAAACTGAGCCAGGCACATTACTTTGTGTAATTTATTGCATCACCACTGCTCTCAAATCAGTGAAGGAGAACATCGTGAGGCAACCGGCTTGTTCTAGGACCGAAAATTCGGATACGTACGGATATTGTGACATCCACCAATCCGTACAGGGCTTGCGTGATGGATTATAGCCCATTAAGTATGTAGATAAAGTTTAAAATTATTTCACGCTAAAAGTGCTCGCCACGACGCTGCCGGCCGCTGCCATTCCGGTGTGTCTCGGCCCAAAGAGAAGACCTGAGTCACAGCAGTGGGCAAACAATAAGGCTAACTATGCTTCTATTACGCTTTTGCCAGGAGCATACATTATAACTTAGTAAAATGACACAATATAGTGAATAAACATAACCTCGACAATATTTTTACTCTGTGGATAAATATTTACAATACAGAACTTTTTTTGAGATATGTCAGCCTAGTGAAATAAACTCACGTCGCGTTACCATGGTAACGATAGCTTTAAACCGTACTTAGCCTATATTTTTAAATTTAGTTTCATTTACATTATTATTTTATACTCTTTTGTATGCACGTAGGTACAATTATTTATTTGGTGTATACTTTCGGTAATCACATAAAACGAACCATTTTTGCAGAGGTTTGGGATCGCAGTCAAGCATTGGTTTATATCAATTAAAAAAAAAAAAAAAAGATTACCAACTAAGTACAGAGCCATCTATACAAAAGCGCCGGTGTGATGTAGTATCTATAGTTCCCAACTGTCCCAACACTTCGAGCGGGTGTAGAAACAAACTCAGAATGAATTTTGTTCATCAAAGGTCCTGATAGATGGCGTGTATCAGGAAATTTGCTTCATACAAATGGCCCCGTTGCTACCAGGACTGCATAAAACCTATGTAGTATACAACCATTTTTGCAGAGGTTACCAACTAAGTACAGAGCCATCTATACAAAAGCATCGGTGTAATGTAGTATCTATATTATCAAACTGCCCCAACACTTCGAGCGGGTGTAGAAACAAACTCAGAATGAATTTTGTTCATCAAAAGTCCTAATAGATGGCGTGTATCAGGAAATTTGCTTCATACAAATGCCCCGGTTGCTACCAGGACTGCATAAAACCTATGTAGTAAATCGTTACATTCAGTAGCACCGCTTTGCCTATGATTTTTATACGTTACTATATCATCGTACGTGAACTAGATATAGCATATAGTGCTGGTTGGTGGATGTCACATGTATTCGAATTTTTGTTTCTAGGACATGCGATTCCCTAACGATATTTTCTTTCACCATTTTGAGAGCAGTGGTGATGAAATAAATTACACAAAGTGATGCGACTGGCTGGATTTGAACCAGCGACCTACAATTCGTAAGTCGGGGCCGATACCAATTGGCCACTACTGCTCTCTATACTAGAACTCTGCTCCGTGAACTAGATACAAATGGCACAATGTCCATGAAACAAGGTTTATTACTAAAAGTACCACCTGAATGAAAAATTTTGTCGTTTCCATTAATGCAATACCAGTCAACATAATTATATCTACAAGGCGTGGCAACATAACGAAGTAGGCGCCGCGCTGTTTGTTCAAAACGAGGCCGAGCCTTACTTTTGTACAGTGAGTGTGTTTACAAACATTTAAACTCGAGTGTTAAAAACCACATTTTGGTCATACAAATATTTATTCCATGCGGGAATCAAACACGTGATACGCAGTGCAGCAACCAACTGCTCCACCACACCGCCGCACACCAATCGTGACGTCATTTGGGTAATTAAAATCATTTACAGCCGTCATGCTATAAGTAAACACTATCGCTACAGGAACTTTTAAGAGTTACCGTGAGTCTAGAACTTACAAAGCAAATGAAAGAATATTTTGTGAGTTTTATACAATAAAAGTCTAACTCACCCTGTCACTCCACCCTAGAGCGAGAGAAGACATTTGATAACGTCCTAGTTCAAAACAAAAAACATTGTAAACATTTTGTTTGTAATTAATATGTTCACCGATTTCTCGGTCAATTGTTGGAAATTTTTATTTTGTTTGAAAGTTTTTGCTTCCAAGTTGATCCCATAGAAATATTGTTATGATCTGATCATTAACTTCGAAGATATGGAACAGAATTCCTCGTAGGATCACAGCAGAACTGTCGTAACAAGTAAAATTGTTTTATTTATACGTGTAGTCGATGACTGACTGTAAGAAGAGGGGGAATATATTGAACTGAACTGATGATGAAGCCTGAAGTTAGGCATCAGAACTCAGTAATAAATTAATTTAATTTAATCGTGTTTAGTATGCCTAGAATTTTCATTAGATGCAATCTGGCTATAGGGTATTTAAGTATGACTGAAGGGTATTTTTTAGTGGCGGTATTTTTTTGTGTTTTTCGGCATTGTTTGTTTCTTATTTAACAGGGACTGACCGACCGACACTACAATTAAAGTTATTTTGATCGTAAAAGTGTTTTTTTAGTGAAGCAGGTTATTTTTTTTTGTATTTTTTTTTTTATTTCACACTTTTTAGTTGCGATACACTTATAGCCAGAGTACCTATTTCTCATGACAATTTCAATTAAACCAAACACTGCTAGGATACATTGTTATATTATGAAGTTCCTGTGTCCACCTTCCAACTTCCAGCTCCATCATCAGATCAGTTCGAGAGTACCTTATAGCCAAAGTGGATCTCATGACAATCCTAATAAGTCTAAACACGGCTAGAATACATTAAGTAATTACCGAATTCAGGTGCCTGTCTTCCGGCTCCATCATCATCATCATCAGATCACTTCGATGATACCATTTTCAACACAAATATTCAGAACCATTCATTTATTTGTACTGTCATAGTCGCTTAACTATCTTCATTTCACCAGTTCTACTTCATCAAATGTTACTTTTTGACTTTAAATGCTAAGTTCTCGATGAAAATATTAAAACAACTACATAGTTGCCTACAATTTTTGAGGAGTTTCCTCGATTCCTCATGGATTCCATCATCAGAACTGGATTTTGAAAAAATGAGACCAATCTGGAAGTATATTCTATAAGGGGAAAAAAAAAATTGCAAGTCGCTCTATAAACGATGGAGTTCTGAGGTAAAAACCTTAAAAATGAAAATACAACCGAATTGAAAACCACCTCCTCTTTTGGAAGTCGGTTAAAAAATACAACCGACTTCAATGTAAAAAAACACTGAAAAGTGCAAAATAACTTTAATTTAGGAAGTCGGTGTTAAATAACGAAGAAACAAAACTATTATAGAAACATCGACTTCCGAAAGTAAAATTATTTTGCACTTTTCAGTGTTTTTTTTACACTGAAATCGGTTGTATGTTTTTTGTAAAAAGTTTTTTATCACTATAAAAGAAAAAATTAGAGTTATTAACCAAAAACCTCATCTTTAATTGGTCCGGGGGGGCGAAAACTCAACAGGGGTGATCAATCGCGCTAAGAGTCGCCCCTTTGTACTAGGAAACGATAAGCGCCAGAGAGATACATTTTTGAAGGCGGTTTCGAGATGGCTCTGCTACTTTGAGTTATACAATAGTACTATAAGTATATAGATATACAATTTATTCTGTTGAATACATGATTCACCGCGAGTAACGCAAAGGGCAACTGGAGGAACGCGGGTGGGTTTTCAGTCATTCAGAAAGATCACTCTATCTCGCTCCAGTCATAATTATTTAGTGGCTCAAAACCACTAAAAGAAACCAAAAAGGTTTTCCTAAAAGAACTTGAATTCATAGTGTGTTCAGTCTTACGCCATACTCCATTCATAAATGCTATACTTAGGTTTGCGGTCTCTTTAAGCTGTGAAAAAACCAAACATTTAAATTAACGAAAAAAAAAGATACTGCCGTTTATGTCAAAAAACGTGTATTTCACGCTCTCAAAGGAATCAAAATTCACAGGGTACTGCCCGTTGGACTAAAATCCTGAATTTTGGCATAAAACAAGGTCTCTTAGCATAAGAATAGGTAAAAATCTGAAAACTGGAATATTCTAAAAATCTTTGTAACTCTACTCAGAAATTGAACAACTGTTTTGAATTGTAAGTTTATACGGAACCCTAAGTGCGCGAGTCCGACTTGCACTTGAACAGTTTTTTTTATCATCATCTCCGTAGCTTATTCCTAACTAGCTTAAGGTCGGCTTCCAGTCTTACCAGATGCGGCTGTAAACTAGTGGTTAAGATGGAGCTAAAAGAGCTAAAAGCTGCGGTTGGAAGCTATCTATTATGTAACGAATGGGTGGGGGCATAATAATGTATAACTGCAGAGCACCCTTGACTTATCCTCATGAAACAAAATAAGGGTCAGGTCGTTAACCTCGTGCGTGACATTGACAGAACTTCAAGTGTGGAAAATACGTACTTAAAAATCTTTAATGCAAGTACAGTAGACGTCGTTTATTGTAACTACCTACTTTTTTTCTTTCTCTATCTGTTTCACTTTTAAAGATCTAAGCATGCATAGGGACAGACAGCGCGAAGTGACTTTGTTTTTTACTATGTAGTGATATTCTGAAAAAATGTCTAGTTAGCATTTTATCGCAACGTTTCCTACAACTGTGTTGATTGCCGCGCCCGCAGAAGTGACGAACGTTTGCTACGCGCGCCGCCGCCGTCGTAGCACTCGTAGCTGCCTGCTACGGGATACGCGCTACGCGCACATTTTAGTGAGCATTTATTTCAATACTTAATTTAACCATAATAGGGGCCCAATGGAGGAGGCTCAATGGTAATAGTCCCGACTTGCGAGTTTAAAACTCGTAAGTCGAGGGAGAGTCGCGGGCTTAAACTAAGCCAGGCACATTACTTTGTGTAATGTATTGCATCACCACTGCTCTCAAAACGGTGAAGGAGATGAGGTCATGAGGCGAACGGCATATTCTAGGACCAAAAATTCGAATACAAGTGACATCCGCCAATCCGTACAGGGCTTGCGTGATGGATTACAGCCCATTAAGTATGTAGATGAAGTTTAAAATTATTTCACGCTATAAGTGCTCGCCGCGACGCTGCTGGCCGCTGCCATTCCGGTGTGACTTGGCCCAAAGAGAAGACTTGAGTCCCAGCAGTGGGCACACAATAAGGCTAACTATGCTTCTATAATGCTTTTGCCAGGAGCATACATCATAACTTAGTAAAATGACACAATATAGTGAATAAACATAACATCGACAATGTTTTTACTCTGTGGATAAATATTTACAATATAGATTTTTTTTGAGTTATGTCAGCCTGGTGAAATAAACTCACGTCGCGTTACCATGGTAACGATAGCTTTAAACCGTACGTAGCCTATATTTTTAAATTTAGTTTCATTAACGTTATTATTTTATACTCTATAGCGTATGCACGTAGGTTCAATTATTTATTTGATGTATACTTTCAATAATCACATAAAACGAACCATTTTTGCAGAGGTTTGGGATCGCAGTCAAGCACTGGTTTATATCAATTAAAAAAAAAGTTACCAACTAAGTACAGAGCCATCTATACAAAAGCGCCGGTGTGATGTAGTATCTATAGTTCCCAACTGTCCCAACACTTCAACACTTCGAGCGGGTGTAGAAACAAACTCAGAATGAATTTTGTTCATCAAAGGTCCTAATAGATGGCGTGTATCAAGAAATTTGCTTCATACAAATGGGCCCGTTGCTACCAGGACTGCATAAAACCTATGTAGTAAATCGTTACATTCAGTAGCACTGCTTTGCCTTTGTGTTTGTAATTAATATGTTCACCGATTTTTCGGTCAATTGCGGACCGATTTTGTAAAATTTTATTTTTATTGAAGGGTTTTTTGGTTTATATCAATTAAAAAAAAAGTTACCAACTAAGTACAGAGCCATCTGTACAAAAGCGCCGGTGTGATGTAGTATCTATAGTTCCCAACTGTCCCAACACTTCAACACTTCGAGCGGGTGTAGAAACAAACTCAGAATGAATTTTGTTCATCAAAGGTCCTAATAGATGGCGTGTATCAGGAAATTTGCTTCATACAAATGGCCCCGTTGCTACCAGGACTGCATAAAACCTATGTAGTAAATCGTTACATTCAGTAGCACTGCTTTGCCTTTGTGTTTGTAATTAATATGTTCACCGATTTTTCGGTCAATTGCGGACCGATTTTGTAAAATTTTATTTTTATTGAAGGGTTTTTTGGTTTACATCAATTAAAAAAAAAAAAAGTTACCAACTAAGTACAGAGCCATCTATACAAAAGTGCCGGTGTGATGTAGTATCTATAGTTCCCAACTGTCCCAACACTTCAACACTTCGAGCGGGTGTAGAAACAAACTCAGAATGAATTTTGTTCATCAAAGGTCCTAATAGATGGCGTGTATCAGGAAATTTGCTTCATACAAATGGCCCCGTTGCTACCAGGACTGCATAAAACCTATGTAGTAAATCGTTACATTCAGTAGCACTGCTTTGCCTTTGTGTTTGTAATTAATATGTTCACCGATTTCTCGGTCAATTGCGGACCGATTTTGTAAAATTTTAATTTTATTGAAGGGTTTTGCTTCAAAGTTGATCCCATAGAAATATTGTTATGATCTGATCATTAACTTCGAAGATATGGAACAGAACTCCTCATGGGATCACAGCAGAACTGTTGTAACAAGTAAAATTGCTTTATTTATACGTGTAGTCGATGACTGACTGTAAGAAGAGGGGGAATATATTGAACTGATCTGATGATGAAGCCTGAAGTTAGGCACCGGAACTCTGTAATAAATTTATTTAATCTAACTGTGTTTGGTATGATTAGAATTTTCATGAGATGTAATCTGGCTATAAGGTATTTAAGTATGGCTAAAGGGTATATTTTAGTGGCGGTACCATAACTAAAAAGTGTAAAATAAAACGTTTTACAAAAAAAAAACCGACTTCACTAAAAAAACACTAAAACGATTAAAATAACTTTAATTTCGGAAGACAGTGTTTTTCGGTATTGTTTGTTTCTTATTTAACACCGACTTTTTTAGTTAAGTCGGTTTTTTTGTAAAAAGTTTTTGATTTCACACTTTTTAGTTGCGATACACTTAGAGCCAGAGTACCCATTTCTCATAACAATTCCAACTAACCCAAACACTGCTAGCATACATTCTTTTATAATAAAGTTCCCGTATCCACATTCCACATTCCGGCTCCATCATCAGATTAGTTCGAGAGTACCTTATAGCCAAAGTGCATCTCATGACAATTCTAATAAGTCTAAACACGGCTAGAATACATTGAGTAATTACCGAGTTCAGGTACCTGTCTTCCGGCTCCTTTATCATCATCAGATCACTTCAATGATACCATTTTCAACATAAATATTCAGAACCATTCGTTTATTTGTACTGTCATAGTCGCTTAACTATCTTCATTGTAATATCTATGTGAGTATGACGTTCCGTTGGCCATTTCTGGTCTTCTCCTTCCATCTCTTCACCAGTTCCACTTCATCAAATGTTACTTATTGACTAAAATGCTAAGTTCTATCTCTATCTAATAACTATAATTACAGTTGCCTATAATTTTTGAGTAGTTTCCTCGATTCCTCATGGACCCCATCATCAGAACAGGATTTTGAAAAAAATTAAACCAATCTGGAAGTCCAGTCCATAAACGATGGAGTTCTGAGGTAAAAAAACATTTAAAAAAAATACAACCGAATTGATAACCACCTCCTTTTTTAGAAGTAGGTTAAAAATACAACGGACTTCAATGTAAAAAAAGAACACTGATTATTGCAAAATAACTTTAATTTCGGAAGTCGGTGTTAAATAACGAAGAAACAAAACTATTATAGAAACATCGACTTCCGAAAGTAAAATTATTTTGCACTTTTCAGTGTTTTTTTTTACATTGAAGTCGGTTGTATGTTCTTTGTAAAAAGTTTTTTATCACTATTTAAAAAAAATTGAGAGTTATTAACCAAAAACCTCATCTTTAATTGGTCCGGGGGGCGAAAACTCCACAGGAGTGACCAATGGCGCCAAGAGTCGCCCCTTTGTACTAGGAGACGATAAGCGCCTGAGAGATACATTTTTGAAGGCGGTTTCGAGATAGCATTGCTACTTTGAGTCATACAATAGTACTATATGTGTATAGATGTATAATTTATTCTATTGAATACATGATTCCCTGTGAATAATACAAAGAGCAACTGAAGGAACGCGGGTGGGTTTTCAGTCATTCAGAAAAAGTCTGTCACCCTTTCTCGCTCCAGTCACAATAATTTAGTGGTTCAAAACCACTAAAAGAAACCAAAAAGGTATTCCTGAAAGAACTTGAATTCATAGTGTGTTCATTCTTACGCCATACTCCATTCATAAATGCCGTGTTTATCACTTGTAACAGGAAAATCTCATTATAAACTCAGTCGCTTCTTGCCTAGCCATTCAAGTCGGAGTGTCCCAAATCTAGAGCTCGTTTGGCTTGCTCTGGCTCATACATTTGAAGTTCCATTTACGTTTATCATCAATTACCGTCTGCATGAGGTAAAGCACTTATCTAAATAGGTAAATCTGAAAACTGGAAATTTGTATTTACGAGTAAGTCAATTTTATTTTGCTATTCGAAAAATCTTAGTAACTCTATTCAGGAATTGAATAACAGTTTTGATTTGTAAGTTGTACGGAACCCTAAGTGCGCGAGTCCGACTCGCACTTGCACAGTTTTTTTATCATCATCTCCGTAGTTTTTTCCTAACTAGCTTGATGTCGTCTACCAGTCTTACCAGATGCGGCTGTAAACTATTGGTTAACATGGAGTGACTGCCAATCAGATCTCTACAGCCCAGTTACTGGGCAACACGTTTCCCCTTGGATAGACTGATGGTCAGACTTTCAAGCGCGCGAATTTTTAAATAAATTAATGCATCACATTGTGGAGATTGATAATGCTATTTCAATGTTTGGATTTAATGAAAATCGAAGCAAACACATTAAAGTTCCGCTGTCAAATATCGTTAGACACAATCTTTACCGAACTTATACGACTCCAATTTAAAACCAATTCAGGTAGGCCTTGAATATTTGAGAGACATGAGCGTTCAATAACGTGAACTGAGTGGAGCTAAACTAAGCAATTATTACTCGTTTATCAGGTTTGGACTTACGATTAAGTTTATTATTGGAACCTATTCTTTTTTTTTTCAAATTACCCGCTTCGACATAAATAACAGTAGGTATATATACTTACATGGTAACAATAACTAGGATCCGAATTAAGCAGGATTATTTGTATTGTAAACTTTTTGTAATTAACTATAATTTAATTTTAATGTTGCACCTAGAATTGCACTTACACAATATTGGCCATAATATATTTTGAGAAAACTTTAAATGACGTTAATTCTCGCAAAACTAAAAGTTTAATCAATTTTATATATTATAAAGTAGCACAAAGGCGTGTTTGACCTACTAGCATAATGGCCCCGAAACCACAGAGGAACCTTCGAAATGATATCGATTTCTTTAAAAGGTTCAGCTGGGTCGGCCTATTATTTGAAATGTGAGACAAAGATAAAACAGGCTGGCTGGCCGTGTGAATTACATTTACGATTTAAAGAAGTTACGTTCGTAAATAAAGACTATCCCGTCTCACGAATAGTAAATATCCGTAAAACTAATTGTTTTTAATTTTCAGTACATAGATTTGGGAGCGTTCAACCTGACATACATTTTCACTGTCTTTCATACAACCGCTCTTACGTGATTATGACGTTATTAAACATTTTTTTCTAGATTTTTTGGAAACAAGAAATTTTGTGGATATTATTGATCTATAATATGTATTTATTTAGAAATATATAAGTATGTTTATCAGTTGTCTAGTACTCATAAGACAAGCTCTGCTTGAGACTAGATGGCGTTGTGTGATGGTTGTGGAATATATATGTGGAATATAATATATATTAAGTTAAGGCTTCTATTGATCCGTTAAAGACCTCTGAAATCTGCTATTTTGCGTGAACTTTGATCCTCCCTTTTAGCTAGGTTACATCGATTCTACTAACTTCCGGCCCCACCATCATCATCAGATCACTTTGATGATACCATTTTCAACGTAACTATTCAGAACCATTCATTTATTTGTATTGTCATAGTCGCTTAACTATCTTCATTGTGATATCTATGCGAGTAAGAAGTTCCGTTGCCTATTTCTGGTCTTCTTCATCAGTTCCACTTCATCAAATGTTACTTTTTGACTTTAAATACTTAAGTTCTCGATAAAAATATTAAAATCACTATATGATTGCCTATAATATTCGAGGAGTTCCCTCGATTTCGCCAAGATTCCATCATCAGATCCCAACTTGGTGACTATGGGACCATTTGGGAAGTATATCCTTTCCAACAAACAAAGAATTTTTCAAATCGGTTGGCAAGCAACGAAGTTATGCGCGAACAAACATAAAAAAAATTAATACAAACATCCGAATTGAGAACCTCCTCCTTTTTTAGAAGTCGGTTAAAAATAACCCTTTATGGCATATCATACAACAAATTCTATTCAACAAAATCTATTCGTGGCACTGACACATTTTGGTGCCATATCAAAGCATCGAGGTTTTTGTGCTTTATAGTGCTGGATTTTTCTAGGGTGCCCAGCGGACCGTTCGGTCGATACCGACGCATCGTGCTGCTCGATGAGGTGAGTAAGCTTTGAAACAGTCATTGTAGACTGCCTCGTCGGACGCCTGCCTCCCTAGTCAAGTTTCGATCATTTCGTTTGCGTCGAACGCCTCGAGTAGACCACGCCTCCGATTCCTTTGTTCTGACCACGTGACTGAGTGACGATCAACGACTGCTGTCATCTCGACGGAGATGACGTCAGAATAAAGGAATTGGAGGCTTGGTCTATCCGAGGCATTCGACGCAAACGAAACGATCGTAACTTGGCTAGGTGGGCTGGGGCTGCATCAGAAGGCACTCCGGTATCACCAGGTCGACTTAACTCTGTCGCATGGTCGAGGTCTATCTGACGATCAGGGTTATTAACAACCTTGGTTGCCGTGGATTGTGGAACCGACGTGCGATGGCGTGTGATGTTCCGCAGTGATTGGGCGCTGATGATACGCTGGTCCTGATGCAGGGGCGGCTCTTACCAGGCAGTTTTAAATAAGTGACACGCGAGGTTGCGACAGTCGATAAGAGGACCTTCTTAACATCATAATCGGTGTCTTTGCGACTTTTTCGATATTTCAATTTATCAAAAGTCCACCTTGTCAACTTTTAACGTGTTATAATGTTTCAATCAATGATATCACTGTTTCAAATAGAAAGATTGATGTTATATTATAGTAATCTCTTACAGTTGTTATTTTTTCTGTTAATTATCTATTATAAATTAATTCATTGGGAATGAAACATACCTGAGGTTTAAGAGATGAATTTCCTGTGCAGCCATTCCGTAAGAGATTTGAATTTTGAGCTCGGTGTTGTTTTCTGGTTTCGGCACAATGAGGCTAAGCCATGCAGCCAGTGTTATCTGAAAAAAGGAATGGCGCTGTATCTTATTGTTTTAAATAGTGTAGCCATGCCTTATGAAGTTCCCAAGTCAATTTTCCTTAACACTTGGCAAAACCTATCAGGAATTAATAAATCATTTAGAGCACAAAACATTAAACTAACTAAAAGGCGTCGGAGGCTTAAGAGCATCTAACCCGAGATACATTTCCATACAACCGCTCTTACGTGATTATGACGTAATTACACCTCTATGGATACCTACTTTAAGAATACAAATACCTTTTCTATATTATCTAGGTTTCTATTGAAATTCAAACATAAATTTGTGTAAAACTGATCCAGTAAAAACCTCTCAAAATCTACTATTTTGAGTAAACAAGTAAAGAAAATATATTTATATAGAAACCTCGCACATTTACAAATTTTAACAAAAAACTTTGTAAAGTTTAAAAAAAGTAAACGCTTATTTCCTGGAACAAGTTTTGTGAAATATTCGAGTGAATGACGAATGTAAGTATTCGAGTATATAAATATATATATATTTCAAATATTTTGAACGCTCTGTTAGCATTTGCCAACAGAAAGCGTTGAGAATCTCTCTAAATCTTGAGTTGGATTACATTAGATAAAACAAAAAACTTTTAAACCATACTCAAATTGACAAAAGATAGATTGGGACCCCGGACCACTTAAGTTTCAGCAACATTTATTGTTGCCTAGAAAAAAAAATTGAAGAAATGCTTACGAGTTGCATTTGGAGAAAAGATCAAAAGGATAGTGGTTGCTTAGGAAACTGTTTTTGTTTGCTTGACGTTAGTAAAAATGGGCATTATTTAATCAATAAAACAGTGCAATGTGCATGAAACTTTACAAGTATATAATTGTCGACTCGAGCTACGTACAATAGATAGTTCCAGGTAACGTCGACGACCCTGAACGTGACGTAACCTTGAATGTCTGAAAATCAACAGACGCTTTTCTGTTACGTAATACGTTCCTAGTAAAGGCCAGCATTATCACAACAGGCACTGAAATATGGGATTTGGTTGCAGTCAATTATTTATTACAATACTTTTTTAAAAAGGCAATTTGTTCTTCTTTTTTTCGTTTTTGCACTGTAGAGCCTACGTATTTTATGTTCGTATTTTAACAAAACTACATAATTATTATGTACTTTCGAACGAAAATATGTAATGGACTTAAAAGAGAAGAATTTGTCAATAATTTACGATAGATAATATTTGTTTAATTTCACTTTGGTTGACATCAATCAGTTATGTTTTTTTTACGTTTTAAGCTGTTTCAGCTAATTTTTCTAATCTAAACCATTTTTTTTTTCTAGAGTTTTCCGGCCTTAGAAACACAATGTCTAAATAGGTATTAGTACCAGGATGTCATGAATTCAACAGAAGTGGACATTATTCTTGCTGAATTTCAGGGCTATACAGCGCGTGTTTCACCCTCTATTCTGTGTAAGCTATCGATTTTTACCAGCTTAAGGGTGTTTTTAATACCATGCGGATTTCATCACGCATGCGGGATTGCTCCGTATGCAGAAAATATCACAATGCAAAAAAAACGCGTCCCGCGTGCGTATGGAATATGTGGAATATTGCAATAAATACTTGAAATGGATATTTGCGGAGGTTACGCGTGCGGAGCAATACCGCATGCGTGAACAAAACTACACGATATTAAAAACACCCTTAGGGATGTTTATATAACAATATATGTACATTGTGTATGTAGATACATTGTGATATACCCCTACTTCGTTCCTACCTTTGTAACAGACAAGCGGGTCGAATGCTCAATATCTCGTGGCAGGGGGTGCCACGAAATATATATATATTCATATCCATCCAAGATATCTCATTATCACTTTGGACAGGTCTGTCAACTACATAAAGAATTTGTCTTTGACTTTTGCCTTTGTCTTGGACTTTTGACTTTTGCCTTAGTCTTTGACTTTTGAACTTTGACTTTGTATTGCTCCGTTGGTCCAATTGGTTAAGATGTTCATATTTTTAACAGACTTCAAAAAGAAGGAGGTCCTATGTTCGGCTGAATGTATGTTTTTTTTTATGTATGTTCACCGATTTCTAGGTCAATTGTGGACAATTTTTTTTTATTGAAAGGTTATGCTTCCAAATTGGTCCCATAGAAATATTGTTATGATCTGATCATGAACTTCGAATATATGGAACAGAACTCCTCATCAGGAGCACAGCAGCAACACCACAGCACAGCAGATTTTTTTTAGTGAAGTCGGTTATTTTTTAGTTTTTTTGTAAAAAGTTTTTTTTTCACACTTTTTAGTTGCGATACACTTTTAAACAGAGTGCATTCCTCAAAAGGAAAATATGGAACCCTAAAAGGATCACTTTGTTGTCCGTCTGTCTGTCTGTCAAGACCCTTTATCTGGGGTGCCCGAAAAGTTATCGAGTTGAAATTAAAACTCTGGTCTGCGGTCCCTTGAAGCTGTGAAAAAATCAAAATATTAATTAATTCATTAAACCCCAAGCGAACCGGCGAAAAAAAAATTACGGCAGGTTATGTCGTCAAAAAACGTACATTTCGACACTCTCAAGGGAATCAAAATTCATAGGGTATGTTGTCATGTATGTCATACTTTATGTTGACCTAGAATCCTCAAATTTGGTATGAGGCATGGTCTCATAGCACAAGTACAGGATAAAATCTGAAAATAGTAAATTATTGATACGAGTACATCACAAAAAAGAACTAGTTTTGTGATTCGGAAAAATCTTCGTAACTCAATTCGGAAATTGAACTATTTTCATTGGTAAGTTTGTACGGAACCCTCAGTGCGCGAGACTGACTCGTACTTGCCGAGTTTTTTATATTGCAAGAGGTTTGCATGACCTTCATAATAGTAATCCGTCATTAATTAGCCAGAAAAACAAACCCTGTTTATTACGTCGGTGGACGCCATCATGTGCTTGTGAGCTCTCACGACGGGGGTTGCAGTGGCCTAGGGCAGGTGTGTCGTGGCGGTGTCTTTGGACATCGCCAACGCCTTCAACTCCCTCCCTTGGAGTAGCATTGGGAGGGCACTCCGGTATCACCGGATGCCCGACTACCTCTGTCGTGTGGTCGAGGCGTACCTGTCAGACAGGTATATCACCTACCCTGGTCACCAGGGGGAGTAGGAACGTCGAGAGATTAACATCGGATACGACTACGTGGTGCGCGGCGACCTCCCTGGCGGGGTCAGCGTGGTCTGCTGCGCAGACGACACGCTGGTCCTGGCGCAGGGAGAGTCGTACCAGGCGGCGGTCGAACTAGCGACACGCGGGGTTGCGACAGCCGTTGGCAGGATCCAGGAACTGGGACTCGAGGTGGCATTGCGCAAGTCCGAGGCCATGTGCTTTCACGGTGGGATTTCGAGGAGCACTTCCGACGTCTGACTCCCAAACTAAATCGGACTGGGGCTGCCCTCGGGCGGCACTTGCCCAACCTTGGGAGTCCAAACGCCTCCTGCCGGAGGCTCTACGCGGGGATCGTTCGGTCCATGGCCCTTTATGGCGCACCGGTGTGGGCGCCGGCGCTGCGGAAGCAGCCGGCGGCCCGGCTGAACGCGTGTCAGAGGGTCATGGCCATACGGATGGTGCGATGATACCGGACGATTTCCCGCGAAGCGGCGAGCCTCCTTGTTGGCCAGCCACCATAGGAGCTGGAGGCAACAGTCCTTGCACACATGCACGATCTGCGCATGGAGATGCAACGCCGGGGCGAAACTCCGCTGCCGCGACAAGTCGCAGCATGGCGGACAGAGCTCCGGCGAGTTCTCATGGAGAAATGGCGACAGCGACTGTCGCGACCCAGTGCTGGGCACGCCGCAATTATGGCGGTAAGTCCCCTCTTTGAGGCGTGTTTGGAAAGACCTCACGGCGTCCTCACCTTCCGCATGACGCAGGTTCTCACCGGACACGGTAAGTTCGGGAGTTTCCTGCACCGGATTCGTGCGGAAAGGACGCCCGGGTGTCGCCACTGTGTGGACCGCCCGGAGGACACGGTAGAGCACACGGTGCAGGTGTGCCCCGCTTGGGCAGAGCAACGCCGTGACCTCGTGGAGGCAATCGGCGGCGGCGATCTCTCGCGCCGGGCCTTGGTTCAGGCCATGGTCCAGAGCGAGGAGGAGTGACAGGCGGTCGTCTCCTTCTGCGAAGCAGTAATGCTAGCAAAGGAGGCGGCCGATCGCGTGAGGCAACGGTCCTTACACTCCAACCCCCGCCGGGATTCCGATCCCGATTTCCAGCCACCGTAGGCGCGGGCTTGCAGACGGCGAGCAATGGGTGGCTCGCCGTCCGACCGTCCGGTAACCGAGTCCAAGTCGTCGACGGCGTGTACTGTTCCACGCGAGCCTCAAGGAGATGTCAGCAAATCGTAGGGGCCCAGCAGGGTCGAAGCCTACTGGGGCCACGGATAGTGTGAAAACGAAAACCGGGGCCCTGGGACGAAGGCAACAAAGGAACAGGAGTGGGTTTCTAGTCAGTAAAAGTCTGTCACTATCTCCCGTTCCGCCCAAGAGCGGGGGATGTCATAAGATGATTTTCCCCTAAAAAAAACCCTGTTTATTAGAATTCCGTTATTTGTGATGTCAAGTCATTTGTTTGTTTGTGTAATTGTGCTTGGAGAAATAGGTACATATACCAATTAATCGACGGTGCTATAAAACCGTGAAGTTGTATTATCGTTCTGTTTTTTTTTTTTGTGTGCATGTGAGTTTTTTACCCCCCCCCCCCCTTTTCTAGTAGCAATTTTTACCACTTACTTGTGGTCTCGTTGGCACGTGTGGTGTCCACGTTTGCTGCTAGGTTAATAAAATTAAAGTCACACATAATGGTTTCACCAAATGCCACAGATACGTCCGAACCCACGGACAGTTGAGCAAATAATGCTTGCGGGACAGGAGCCGGCGCAAGTGTTTTTTTTTTTTTTGAGTGGCCTCTCGCAGGTCAACCTAGGAGGTTGTCGGCTGCTTAACCGGTCTTGCCTGTGGCGGCCTCGATTAAAGAATCAAAGCCTCCAGCCAGGGCTTACTTAAAACTAACCTAAAACTAAGCGACTACACGCTAAGGGCACCCCCTGTGGGGTTGTGGGGTACGGACCTCGGCTTAGGACGTCGCTGGGGGGGGGGGGCAGCAAGGGACGAGCTGGATCGAACAGACCCGCGCAAGTGTATGCGTCACTTGCCCTTTATAAATATTGTGACATAAGAGAGGGAAGACGCCAGCTGAAATCAAAGAACGTTTGGATGCTGTATACGGATAATCTTCCCCACCATATTTCACCGTAAAAGAATGTGCGTAACCATTTCACACATTCTTTTCCCAGGACATCTGTCTGAGGTCATTATTGATGAAAACATTAAATTTGTCGAAGAGACAGTACTGAAGGAGAGACGTTTGAAGACAAAAGAATTAACAGCTATGACGAAAATTTCGAAAACAACTCTGCTTAGAATCCTACATGAGCATTTGGGTATGAATAACGTCAGTGCAAAAAGGGTCCTAAAACTTCTTTCACTATTCAGAAGCAAGAACATCTTTGAACAGCTGTAAAGTGCTGTGCTCAATTTTTGTGCCCTTTGCGAAGGCCGTAGTTTTGGATTCTATTGTAACAAGAAATGAAACTATGGTTCTTTATTATGATTCAAAATATCATGATCCTTTGTCTAAAAAGGAATCGACAGAGTGGCGGCGACTCACAAAAAAACATCATGGCCACAATATTTTTAGATTTCGAAGGAATTTTATTAGAGGATTTTTAAGAACACAACACAACTGTAGCGGGCAAGTATTACGCTTCCTTACTACATCAATTGCGAGATGCTATCAAAGAAAAAAGGTCGAAAGAAACTGACCAAGTATTAATGCTTAAAGTATTAAAGCTGCCATCAAAGAATGTGGTTTCACTGAGCTCAATCATCCACCCTATAGTTTCGCCTTAGCCTCAAATGATTATTATTTATTTTCAAAATTGAAACCTACCTGCAAGGAAAAATGTTTAACACTGATAAAGAGGTGAAGTCCACGGCTTTGGCACATTTTTAAGATAAAACTTAAGACTATTTTTTTGATGGAATTGAAATATTGAAAAATAATAAAAAGTTGTTTGAGATATAATTATATCCTTCATTTTGTAGTTCAGCCTGGAAACTTTGGACCTTAATATGTATAACATAACAAATGTACATCCTGAAAGTAAGTGTCAAAAATTGGTTAAGACAACATCGTTTGTCCGGTTAGCTAGTAATCAATAATTAAAACATTGTGAAAAGTGCAAAACTCGCGAACTGGCCCGCAACGCCTAATCCCGCATTTGTACTAGGACAGCATATAACTAGGAGAATACGATGATATTCCAAGAACTCGCAATTTTACTCCTTATGACCAAAAAATCAGGAAATACTAAAAAAAATCTGTTTCAAGTTGCGACTCAAACTCACATAATTAAATAGGTGAGTTTACATCAAACACAAAATTTGATGTAAACTCACTTAACGCAGCTTTTTTGAAAAAAAAAAACTTAATAAACATCTACAAAAAAAAGAAGAAATTGTACTAAATTAGATTTTTTTTATTGAAGCGTATTAAAATAATAATCCTTTCCTCTGAAATCTAATATCTTAATAAGAGTTAGGCATATACGTAGCACGGAAAAAGTGAAGCAGGAAAAAATATGCAAAACTAAAATAGTAATTTACACGTACCTATATTATTATGAATTATCTGCTGCACCAAAAAGGCACTATTGTTAATTATAATTAAACAATAATAAATTTATGCACCTAAACTTTTTAACCGACGTATAAGAAAATTCACTTAAAAAAAACACTACACTTGTTCACACACTTCACAACTTTTTCTGTTACGTTATTGTTCCATCTAATTCAAACTGAAAACACGTGCTGACACAGCGGTGTCTCTAACTACTCTGAAGCCTGACACATCTCCAACAGTCCGCAGTTGCAAGACACGATTTTCACTGGGTCATGAGTCATCACTTCTCCTTCAACGATCATTGCCGAAAGCGTTCGCTTTGGCCGAGCACGTTAGGTCAAGTGGCTCCCACTACTCAACAATTTATGACTCTTTTAAGATCATGACAGTAAGTCATAAATCTCTGTGTAAATTCCTATAGAACTTTAATCCTTAAGTAAGAATAAAGTAGTAGGTACTGTTCAATAGAATATTTTTGTGAGTAAAGTTGCACCAGATGAGGTCAATGTCCTCTAAATTTACGTGCCCGCTGCAAAAATTGTTCGCAAGTTGCGAGGGAAGCCGTCCCCTAGCTAAGAAACATTTACAATTAGTTAGAGGAACTGCGACCTTATTGCATGTTATTACTATTCAGAATTAACGCACGATTTTAAGATTAGTAACCTAACAATAAATCAGGCCTCGCGACAGCTTATGATAATATTGTATTCTGGGAGGAAATCTGGAAAATATGGCCTTTACAATTTAACTTTATGTCCTAAACCTTTTTGTTTTGGACGCAATGCAGAGATTAAAAAATAATGACTATTGCAAGGAAACGATTTCGTACAATAATATCCGTAGGCTGACTATATAAACTACCGCGTTGTCATCGCGAGATCAGTGACTTAATTCCATAATAATCGATTTCTTTTTGCTAGTCGCTCCCTGATTGCTAAGAACAAATTAGGTTTGAATTGAAATGCGATGACAAAACGATGTAAATTATTTTACATCATGTGTCGTGTTTTCATGAAAGATGAGACCAAAGAAAAGATGGATGGATTGTGTGAAGAGTGATATGAAAGAAAAGGAAGTTAGTGATAGCATGACGAGTAACAGGGCAGAGTGGAAGAAAAAAACGTGTTGCGCCGACCCCAAATAATACGGGATAAGGGCAGGGAGATGATGATGATGTGTCGTGTTTTCATTAGAATAAGTTGTGCGGATGGACAATGCTTTGTCCATTGACTCAAGTTGGTGACAGTGACTGTTCAAGCTGCTTTGGCTGAGTCACCTACGTGATCGTCTGTTGACGTCAACATAGAGAGGCTGAAAACAGAAAACGCTGAGTTTCCAGTCATCATTTTCTTAAAGTTCTTTCTGCGGTGTTTGAGATACCAGCGAAGGTAAACATCCTTGGTTACAAGGGTGAACTTATAGTGTGGGTCCCGCCGTGGCAGCCTATTCAATGGGTTCTAGTCAGGCCACTGTGGCGGCCAGAGTCTTTTAGTCTGACGATTTGGAGACTCAGTTTCGTCGTTCCACAGCTTTGGAAGTAGTTGATGGATGGCAAACTAGTCACTTTGGAGAGGAGCTTACCTCCGGAAAATCGTATATATCTGCCACTGGCTGCCGACGCTAGGAAAAAGACTTTTCAATTTTTGTATTTTTATTTGCACCAATCCCAATCCCATTTTGTGTCCCGGCAATTTAGATTGCCGAAACTTAAAACTACCAGGCAACCTGGAATAGGCATTAGTGCCTATTCCAGGTTGCCTGGTAGTTTTAAATTTTCATTATGTAAACTATTATCTTTTTTAAAATCTTTATTTAAAAAGCTTTTTCGCTAATGCGAATATGACACTCTGTAGGTATAAACAAATAAAATTAAAAAAATAACAGCTAGGTTCTGCGTTAGCTCTTCAGAGTGAAATTTATTATCTTGGTCTACAGTAAAGTATAAATACACAAATACATATTAGATGCAATAATAAAATAGTCGTAGTACTAACTCATCTCTAAACACGTCTTCTCGAAAACTGATTTCACGAATAGTTTCTGGCATTTTTGTTGCATTTTCTAAGCATGCACTTTCCTTCAATACATTTTCAATTACTGGATCTTTAATATTTTTATGGCATTTTATTCAAATTGATTGATTTATACTGTCAAGCGAAAAGAAAAACTAGATATAAGAATATGGTTGGTACACACTAAAACACATTTTAAAATCAATTAAAACCGACTAAAACACTGAAACACAAACACCAAACTTACTAGCACAGATGACTGACACTGATGACTAGTCAAAGCCAACCAAGCATATTATTATACCAAAGAGTATCAAGCTGCCGCGCAAAGAGTATAGAATATAAACTGCCGAGCCTATATTATAGCCGATTCACAGTGGAGCGGCAGTGTCATGCAGCGACGCGAGAGGGCCGATAGAGGGGGCTGAGATCGGCCACTGGCAGCCGCGTATGGCCGCTAGAATGCTCATGGTGCAATGGGTGGCTTTTTTATAGTAATAAGGTCTCAACAAGGATTTTGTATACCCTATGGACTAACTGGAATGATGAAGAAAACGTCACAAAGCAATATTATTCTACAAATTCTAAAGTGTAGGTACTTTATTTTTATTACGATTAAGGTCATATTTGTTATCGACAAGCAAGACAACGAGAAAGTTGGAGTTTGTCCCTTTCTTACCTCTATCTGTAACTAGGGTAACTATAAATTTCAGCACTTTGTTTATTATTTAAATAATGGCAGTGATTTAATTAACTATTTAATCATGTGAATTATGATGTAGATAGAATAATTATGGTTGTAATGTACCCGAATAAAGATACTTTATTTTCCATAAATTCATTATTATTTAAATATAAATTATATTCTCAAATAATTAAAAAAAAAAACGTTTTAAATATTAAAAAATAATAATAGATATTCCACCGGTATCGGGAAGATGGTCCAAGTTACCGGCAGTTAAAGCTCCAGAAAAAAGAACTTGCTAACTATTCGAGCCCCTTCTAGAAGTGTCATTTTCTGACTTAAGCCCTTGATGCAGCCGCCTAACGAGAACCCCTAAAAATTTTGGTCCAGGCTTGAAGCTGTTAAGGCTGACACGACTATCGGAACAAAGATCGCTGAGCCCACATTCTAGGCGAGCCAAGTCAAGTTACTTAATTTGCCTTTCTTTTTCGACTTTCATTAGGTTCTCATCATATGAGATAGTAATATTAACCATCATTGCATGCCTCTCGATCCGGTCCACTGCCACTATAAGAGGCCTATAAGCTACAATATTCCTATCAGTGAAGATGGACAGACCTTAGTACACTGTGACATGACAATTATCGAGAATTGCGTTGGGCAAACACCTATAGTACACCGATTTCCTCACAATGTTTTGTTTGGCAACAAAAAGGTCGTATAAAATAATGTTATTCTCTTGATAAACCATCTGGGATGGGTGAATTTCATGATAATATTAATAATTACATGATGTAGTCATTGCAGCATTTTATATTAATTGATGCCGCAGTATAACACCAGTGTCATCATCATCATCATCATCATCTTCCTGCCCTTGTCCCATCTTATTTGGGGTCGGCGCAACACGTTTTTTTCTTCCATTCTATCCTGTCAAAAGTCATACTATCACGAACTTCCTTTAACACCAGTGTATCGGTGTTTAAATTACTTGGAAAACTTTCGTTGTTCTCTTTGGTAAGCATATTGGGAACAGTCGATACATGTTAATTTGTTTGTGAACTTGCAAGTCTACTTAGTATATATGTATATTGTATGTATATTTTATAGTTTCCTTTTGTATGTGTAATGGTGTATAATAAAGTATATTAGCTCGGCCATGGGGTCCGAGCGCTCATCGAGTTGTTCGTGATATCAGCAAACAACTGGTCGACTCTTCGCGTGACCAGTGGGCTGGGCTTTTCTTCGGACAACGAATCAGCATTGCTATCCAACGTGGCAATGCTGCCAGCGTTCTGGGCACTTTTCCTATTGATATCGATGTGGATGAATTTTTTGATGCCCAATAATTTCTTTTTCTACCCGTTTGTAAATATTATTATTTTTAGTTTGTATATATTCTATAGTTTTTGTGTTTCTTATAATTAGTATTAGAATGTTAGAGCAATTGTAATAAAAGTCCAATAAACTGTAGAAAAAAGACAGATAAAAAAAAAAAAAGTATATTATAAATAATAATAAATAAATATTTTAGTGGTTAAAATTCTTTTAAAATTATTATAAAATCAAACAGTTTATTTTAAACCAACAACTTTGTCTTTTATTTTTCCTTTATTTGACATCTATACATTCTATACAGTTTTACTTTTCAGTAGGCTCTTACAAAAACTACAGAGGTATTAATATTTATCAGAATTAAACCTTTTTTAACATCCTCCCTTTTTTGTAAAGTCAATGAAAAGGTAAATGCATGTACAAAGATAAACTATGTACAACTTAATCCTATCCGGCCCAAGATTGTGTGGATCGATGGCCTGCTTGGAAGCTACGCAAGCAGATCAGCACTCTGTAGGTTGGCCCCTATATGCTTCACTTTGAGCTTCTCATCTGCAACTAGTTCTCGGACATAAAAATGTCTGACAGCAATACGTTTTGTCCTTCGGTGCAGCTCAGGATTTTGTGCCAGCTTTACCGCAGCATCATTATCTATCGTTAAGACCGGTATTTCCTTTAATGCAGTTGTCTCGTTGAATAGTCTCTGCAGCCACATTACTCAACGAGCTTTCTCGCTGACTACGACTATTTCTGTTTCAGTCGTCGAAATTGCAAGTGAGTACTGTTTCCTGCTAGCCCAAGTAGTAGCTCCTCCTGCATAAAGGCATAGGGTGTCACTCGTAGAACGCCCGTCCTTCGGGTTGCCAACATGGTCAAAGTCACTATATGCTTCTAGTGTTCCTCTCCTGTCCCTTTTTATATGTTATCGCGTACATTGAGGTGCCTTGTAGGTAGCGTAATATCCGCTTCACCTTAATAACATCCTCCTTTGAAGGGTTTTCTAAGCTTCGGGATTCAACTCCAACAGCATATCCTATGTTTGGATGCGTACCGACCATGAGGTAGGTAGCTTACCGCTTGCCTGTAAGGTAATGAGTTCTTTGTCATTTTTCTCTTGTTTACCATCCCTTATTTATTTATTTATTTATATAGGCATACCAACGACTTATTTACAACACATTAACTACAACACATTTACGAGGGTAAAGTAACGGTTTGCCATGCTAAAACATGCTAAGACCTTTTTAGTGTAATGCTTTTGACTAATACTTATGGACCCATCATCATTACGGTGTAGCTGTAAACCCAAATAATAGTCTGCAGGCTTAGTCGTGATTTTGATCTTTCATTTGAGTTCAGACATACCACACACCCATGGTCACAGCATATTTTGCATTCGTAGCAGCCACTAATCCATCATCTACGTAGAGCACCAGGATTATTTTGGTCTGCGAACCGACTTGATGCTCTATTGTCCAAATACCATTTATCTTTTTCAGTGTATATACATTTGTCTTGATCTGCCATCATTAAGTCTGTTGCATTGACATTCTTTGGCTCTGTACTTGTCTTAGGTGGCCTCCCGTCCCTTATCCACTTTGTACACTTTGTTATTTCGTGTCCTTGTTGACCACAGTAGTTGCACCTAGGGTTTCTCTTCAAATCTTTGTTTCTTTTCTCCGAAGATTATTATGAGAACTTCATTAGTCTCTTTAGACGTTGTGGGTTCTGGATCTGCATTTCCTTCAAATGCACATAGCTGTGATGTCAATCTCTCTATAGTCTTTTTTTTTTTAGCCATGAGTAGCTAACTGGATTTGAAGGTAAGGTATTCGTCAGGCAATGTGTCTAGAATTTTGCATATTTAAAGTATCTCTAACAATTCTTGCTTCTTGTCTAGCTTTTCTATCTCTTTATTCAGCTTAAACCAGATATTTTTCAGTTTCGAGAGGTGAGTTGCCATATTGTCTCCAGATTCCTTCTTGTACTAAGAATTTTAGGCAATGCTCATACGCCAAATCATCTCTGTCACCGTCAAATAGTCTTCGAAATTCATCCCAGACTTCTTTCGATAACTCGAACCTCATTATCCTTTGGACTATGTTATCTGTCATGTTGCTCGTGAGAATGACAAGCAGCAAGCTATCTAGCTCTTAGAATTTCTCCTTAGCTTTCTGAGATTCTGCACTTGATGATACATCAGTCGTTACCGTTGGTACTGGCGCCGTTTATGTGCTGTTTAATAAATCGAGAGACTTTTGGGATACCCTTCATCAATGCACTCATTTTGTACTTCCATACCGACCAGTTTGTATCGTCCAGGTGAAATTTATAAATTTCTTCTTTAGTTGTCATTTACATCATTTTTAATAAAAAAAATCGAATTCACCTCGTTACGACTTTGTCTCTTGCTTGCGTCTATGTATTTATTATTTTGAACGCTCTACTACCATGTTAAAATGATTATAAAATTAAACAGAGTTTATTCAACTTTGTACTTTTCACTAGGCACTTATAAAAAACTACAGAGGTATTGATACGTATCAGAATTAAACATTATTTAACATTAATAACATCTTGAACTTCTTTACAACAGAACTGTCCCGTATTACGAAGCTAGTCCATGGACACTCTGGTAGGAATAGATAACATCCACCATTGTATCGCATTCTTCGAAACGCGTTTGAGGTTGTCGTAAGCATATATTTAATGTTTTTAATAAAGTAAGCGCTCTTGATAGGATAAAAAATATTATGCAATGATATAGAAAAGTAAAACATTGATAATGTCGTCCAACCTAAAAGTAATGATTATTTTTTGGATTGAGTAGGTAAAAATGGATGTAAATAGAATGATGGGAGTTGATGGAAATTAATGAGTAGTTGAATGGTGTAAGCTGCAGAACAAAAAAATACAGTGTTTAAACAATGTAATGTCTAAAAACTTATCTGCAAATAATTACAATCAATCTGAAACTTTACTAGCAGGCTTCTCCGTAAAATGAATCTTTGAATTACTTATTATCTAAGTCAGAGCCCTGACCTTGACCTCTTAATCCGATCTATTTAACAACATAAACGGAACTGATAAAGGGATAGAGCTATATACGGTGTATAACTCCATCCCTGTTTCTCGCTCCCATGCCTATCATGATACATATCGTAACACGTCACGGTACAACCGCAGTACCTACAAGATGCAAATCTTAAAACATCAACAGTTAATTTAGGATATTTTTCAGAAAGGTTAGGTTAACTAGCAGTTGCCCCATCTGGTGGTGAGTGGTCACCACTGCACAAGGACCTCTATAATGCCAAGGGTAACACAGTTGCGTTATACCTATCCACCGATCACATGTTGGATTTTATAAATCCTTCTTCAGTTTCCATAGTTTTATATGAACCCGTTTTTAAACAGTCCACTTAAAACAACGGTAACTTTTACGTTATTAGCTGTTAATTGGTTACCAGCTCCCCTTTGAAGTCCATATGTTGTAACGAGCCGGCGATGACCGGTGGTTTTTTTATAAAGTTAAAGTATGACGAATACTTTTTATAGGAACCTTATTAGTGATCTTAATCCTAAGACCTTTTTCTTGAGCTGAGCTAATGCCAGCTAATATCCTCGTCTTTGGTTCATTCTTACAATTCTAAATTCAAACGAAACTATTACGCTTGTCTTTTGTATCCTTCGAATTGTGATATTTTCTTTCTGCCAAAAGACAATCCAAAAGTAGCGAAGATATTTATCTTGAATTAACTTGATGTAATATTTTATACATCTTATGAAATTTCCGTCCTTTTCAGCTTTTTTATAACTTTGAAAATGTGATCAAGAGCCATCGTAGAATATTACTTAAGAATATTTTCGGTGGTGCAAAATTTGTGTTCGTCTGTGGATCTGTCAAAGAGATTGAAATCTATATAACAGAGTTGAAAGAGTGAGCCACTACTTCGCATAAAGAGGTTAAAATGGGCGAAAAGGGTAAAGGCGAAAAAGGAGCAGGTCCGCCAAAAAAAGAAAAGGCAGGAGCAGGATTCTTAAAGGATTTTGTGGCCGGTGGAGTGTCAGCTGCCGTGTCTAAGACTGCAGTGGCTCCCATCGAGCGAGTGAAGATTCTCTTACAGGTGCAAGATGTTAACAAACAAGTAAAAAAGGGCAAGGAATACAAAGGTTGGTGATATAAATGCTAATCTGTAGGTAACTTTTTAACCTCCTGATCCCAAGCGAACGCCGGCATTCGCGCGTGACGTCATCGCGCCATTGTTTGAATCATTGAAAATAATAAAAATGACGTTACTATTCTCGCATGAACTGTTCGTCTGACATTCACATATACATTGCGTTTTCCATAATTGTTTAAGTATCAACAAATTAGTGTCAAGGTTACACAGTCAAGAACGTATATATGGAGGGGGGGTCAAGGTTACACAGTCAAGAACGTATATATGGAGTGTACGTATAGTGGGGTTAGAGGGTAAAACCCCCCCCTCCCCCCCCTCGCCTAAGGTCTCGATGCCTTTGTTACGAAAGAATTACATGTATTTCTATCCCGCGAACCTCTTGAGCTAGACCGAAAAAACTCTTCAAGCTTACTCTCCAAACTACCCTCATACCATTCATACTAGTTTTTTTACAATGACTGTAACTGAGTTCTGTTAAAGATCCCTTGGAATTAATACTTCATGTATCAACAGGTACATTGGTACAAGTTACTCACATTAATAGAAAAGAGCGCCCCGCTGGATGGATGAGGCGATTAATTATAATTTCTATTAAAATAGTCGAGGTATATACATAGAATTTTATCAGTAAATTCGTGGGGTGCATTTAAAACAAAGCCCAGCTGGATAGAAACATACAACATTAAGAAATAAACAGTAAGGTGGAAAAATGAATTCAAAATTTGTAAATTAGGTTTTTTTAAAAAGTTCCTCAAAAAGTGATATTTACCTTTCAAAGCCGTTGGCAATCCCAATAGTTCATTTACACGAACTAGTGATTTTTTTATTTATTTTTTTACTTGTTGTATTTTCAATTCATATTATCTACTCGCCAAAGAGTTTAGGTTGGGCACGCCATATTCATGGCGGTACATGACTTCTTTGCGGAGTGACTGGAGAGGTGTCACAGCGTATTTACCATCCACATGACGCGGTCCTTACCGAACATGGTAAGTTCGGAACGTTCCAGCATCAGATTCAGGCGGAAGGACCGTCCAGGTGTCACCAATGTGTAATCCACCCGGAGAACACGGTGGAGCATACGGTGGAATTGTGCCCTGCTTGGGTGAAGCACCACCGTTTCCTCATAGAGGCGATTGCCGGCGGCGACCAATCGCGCCGGGCCCCGTTTCAGGCCATGGTCCGGAGCGAGAAGGAATGTTAGCCGACCGCCTCCTTCTGCGAAGCAGCCACAGTAGGCGCGGGTTTGCCAACGGTGAGCAAAGGAGAGCTCGCCGTCCGCAAACTCGCACTTAAGGTCACGCCCGGGCCGTCTCTAGCGGTGGCCGGAGCGGGCGTGCGAATTGTCTCCGCCTCACGCTTTCTACCACCTCCTTCACTCTCATTACTGCTTCGCACAAAGAAGTAACGGCTTTCCATTCTCTCTTTTTGCCCCTGGACCAGGGTAGGACGCGAACAGTTGCCGCCGCTGATTGCCTCTAAGGGACACGGTGGTGGTCCACTGAAGCAGAAACAGGAACCTCCTGAAACGACGGACTGTGTTCAGTGAGGACCTGCATCTGGCGGAAAGTGAGGACACCGCGGCACCTCTCTAGCCGCTCCTCAAACAAGAGACATACTTCCGCCATTGTGGCATTGCCAGCGCTTGATTGCTACAGTCATAACTGCATCTATACCACCTACAGATCCTGCCGAAAGTCTTAACGCTGTGCCGCGATTTGTCGTCGCAGTAGAGTTTCGCTCGCGACTTGCCCTGGAGCTCATGGCAAGATCTCTCGGGAGTCATGAAGTAGTGACATGGAAGGATCATAACACAACTGTTTGAAAATACAAATTTAGCGAGAGCATTTTTACATTTTTATGCAAGTGTGAAACTTTTATTTTTCAGCAAGTGCGGAACATTTACGCGCTCTTGTGTTATAAGCCGTCCCGTCCCCCCTTATTCTTTCTATAGCTACGTGACCAAAGTGATGACTTTTGTGATAATTGTCTATTATTTATGCAGGTTCATCAGCAGCAGAATAATAGCTTTACACTACATCTTGACCTGTCAACTTCACCCAAACAACAGCCTACGATGTTTCTTTACCACCATGATAGAGTAGTGAAATAAAAATACTGCTATTCGTCCTGTACTGCTTAGTCTCTCTGTGTCAATGCTATTCATGATTATGTTGCTTGCAACGTCATAGTACATTTTAGTAACGTTTTTCGGCCATATTGTCATTTTTATTTAATTGGAATTTAATTTCATTTTAATTTTGTATACCTACAGAGTGTCATACCACATGTGTCGGTGGTCGCGTTAACTGTCTTATAAAGACCTAAAAGAAATTGTATCGTACATGCGTTGTAATGTTTTCGTTAGACACATTTAAATTGTCCTAAAGAAACTACTTGATATAAATCACCAAAGATCAAAATCATAGTCACGTGTGAAACAATTTTTTTTTACTTGCAGGTATTATTGATATCCTTCTTCGAGTACCAAAGGAGCAAGGATTCTTCTCATTGTGGCGCGGTAACCTTGCAAACGTCATTCGATATTTTCCAACTCAAGCCCTGAACTTTGCTTTCAAGGATAAATACAAACAACTTTTCCTTGGCGGTATAAACAAAAATAAAGAGTTTTGGAAATACTTTGCTGGCAATCTGGCGGCAGGAGGAGCCGCGGGTGCAACTTCTATGTGTTTTGTGTACCCTTTAGATTTTGGTCGAACCAGGTAATTATAATAAGCTCCACCTATATCTAAAAACCGTAGGGGCAATGGGTAGCTCGCCGCCCGACAGTCCGGTAACCGACTGGAACGAGCCCCAGGCGTCGACGGTGCGGGATTTTCCACACGCGACTCAAGATGTCAGCAAAACCATAGGGGCCCAGCAGGGACGAAGCCAACTTGGCCTATAGGTTATGCGAAAGACAACCCCAGGCTCCTGGAAAGAAAGAACATAGGAGTGAGTTTTAGACAGTAAAGGTCTGACACGTCCTCCCACCCTGCCCTAGCGCGCGAGGTGTCCTCCCTTTTTGAGAAAGGACTGTGTTCCAGCTCGGACATTATAGCGCTGATTGATGGTGCTACTGAACCATGATATTGCTTCACACCATTTTTTATTAAAATACTAGACTACTACACTAAAAAAAAAAAAAAATTAAAAGAAAATAACCGACTGCGTGAAAAACATAATTTCAAAAATATGATAGGTGTATTCAATAATAAGTATAAAAAGATTACCTATTAAAAAATCGTGAACTTGATTTTGAAAAAAATAATGTTTGCAATAATAGTTCAAGTAATATCTCAACAACAGCTAGTTTGAATAGAAAAAATATAGTAATTGCAAACCGCCTCGTCGCATGGCTGGTAGGAGTAAAGCTGGTTCTGGCGAACAGTCGGTTCAGCATCCGCAGAAGCTCTTCGCTACACAAGTCCAAGGCCACGTGTTTTCATGGCCGTCGGAACGCGCCACCCAAATAACGGTAGAAGGGGTCCACATCGGCGTCGGGTAGACAATAGCCGCGGGTTTATGGTTGACAAGTAATAGGCAGCTCGCCGTCCGGTAATCGACCGGACCAAGCCCAAATCGTCGACAGCGCATAATGTTTCAAGCACTTCTCAAAGAGATGTCAGCAAATCGATGCCCGCTAGGGCGACGGGGATTTTATGAAAAGGAAACCCATGGTCTTAGAACGAAAAGGGTAACTGAAGGTGAGGTTTTAGTCAGTAAAAGTCTGACACGCCCTTTCACTCCACCTAAAGTGGAAGAAGCTATTGGATGATTTCCCAACTTAAGACAAAATATAAAAATATATACGAAAAAAAAAATAGAACCGACTTCAATGTAAAAAAAAACACTGAATACTGCAAAATTAATTTATTTTGGAAGTCGGTGTTTCTTTAATGGCTTTGTCTCTTCGTTATTTAACACCGACATCCGAAATAAAAGTGTATTCAGTGTTTTTCTTACATCGAAGTCGGTTGTATTCTTTTTTTTTTTTTTGTTTTAAATAGCTTTTTTTTGTTGCTTTTACCAGTAAAAAGTACCCCTCAGCCAAACTTAAATACCTTATAGCCAGAGTGCAGCTCACGACAATTCTAATCCCAAACATGGTTAGATTACATTAATTTACTTCAGAGTTCCGGTTCCTAACTTAAGGCTTCATCATGTTATCAGTTCGATACTTTCCCCTGTTCTTTTAGTCAGTCATCGATTACACGTATAAACAAAGCAATTTTACTTATTACAACGGTTCTGCTGTGATCCTATGAGGAGTTTTGTTCCATATATTCGAAGTTCATGATCAGATCATAACAATATTTCTATGGGACCAATTCGGAAGCATAACCTTTTCGAACATAGAACGTCCTCCTTTTTAAAGTCTGTTAAAAAAGTCTTATTTATTTAACAATTTTATGTGTACATATACAAAAGATAGTAACTACCAAGATCTTCTCATTATTGCTTTTCTAATGAAATATAATTATAATATATATAATGGACATAAGTAAAAAGAATTTGTTTCATTTTTATTAGAAAGTGGTTACATGTGGTTACATGCAAAATGGTTACATGCATATTTCTTTTTTATTTTACCTCTACTGTTTATAGTGGTATTTTTTATGGCAAATGAAATTAAGAACGCCGGAAATTTAAGCGTGTTTATAAAAAGTTCATTTTTTTTCAACAGATTGGCTGCTGATATTGGCAAAGGCAAAAATAAGGCGTTCAATGGACTGGTTGACTGCCTTGCCAAAACTTTAAAAACTGACGGACCTTTGGGCTGGTACCGAGGCTTCATAGTGTCGGTGCAAGGAATCATCATCTATCGCGCCACTTACTTCGGTTTCTTCGATACCGCAAAAGGCCTACTCCCTGACCCACAACACACTCCTATTTTTTTCACTTGGCTCATCGCTCAGGTTATTGAAATTTTACCATCTAATAATAAATATATTGTAACGTAGTAAAACGCACCAGAGCAGCCCACTAAAATCAAGTTATCTTTATTATTCTGTCATTTTTAAATCAATAATTAAAGAAAAACGTTTATTTCTGCCTCACACAGGACAAACAGCACAATATAAAATAATTATATTAACTACCTAATCTTATTAAAAAAAGACCCGTGCGAGGCCATAAGGCCGGCAATACCCGGACCGCTTGAAGCAGTCAGGGGCGACAGCTTTAAGCTGCGACTGCACAGTGAACTGCAGAGTTCTATGGACGCACATACACGAACCGCTCGAGCAGTTGCAACTGATTCGGGCGGTCGCAGCTTAAAGCTGACGCCCCTTACTGCTTCAAGCGGTCCGTGTATTGCCGGCCTAAAAGTTCCTATCTCAGCATATGCTACTTTATTTTAAAAAACGCAGTGCTAGTTACTAAGTCGGTTGGTATGTTGCCCGTATGTTTAATCCCAATAACTAAATGTCTATTATGAGAAAAAAAGATTTCGAGAAAACTGCGAGAAACTATTTGTCGCTGTTCGATTATTTATTGCCGCGAGGACTAAAACGATAAAAAGAATTGAAAAGAAAAACATTATTTAAATTTGTCAAATTCAAAATAAAAAGGGATTGAAAAAAACATGGTAGTACTGCAGATATGCACACATGCTAGTTATATACTGCATAAAAGATTTATTTATACGCTATTATACAGACCAATTTACAGCCGAAGACTTTCTTTACTGCATTCTAGTTTGCTTTTTCAACTTTTGTAACCAAGCATCCGAAAAGTGTCGCCACAACGACTCTGTGCGTCTCGCATCAATTACTTTGTGAGAGGTTTGTCAAAGCTGCGTATTCCGGTACGCGGTCGCCACTCCAAAACCTTTCAACGCCATCGACTATCTGTTCTACGTGCAAAATGAGCACAGCCCACAAGTTTAGCCATGGCGTATCTTTGTGTTATGTCGGTACCCCCTTTTTTCTCCTGCGTGTGTTCTTAATTCGATCACACCAGTCCGAGCGTAACCCGTTTCATTGTCCTTTGAGTGAGTTTCTTCTATTGTAATGCATTGTAAGCGACTATGTTTAAAAACCATGTGTCATCACTGGCAACACGCATGACTTATTTTGAGAGACTGGTACGTCAAACGAGAAAATACCGCGCAGCTTCCCGAACGCTGCCCAGCCAAATTGGATTCGACGGTTGAACTCTTTCGCGAAGTTAGTTACTAACTAAACCGTCTGTCCCAGAGGCCCACGAGCTCTTAACGCGATCCATTTGATGATCTAAACTGAACTGTTAAAGGGATGGAGCTATATAGCGTGTATAGCTCCGTCTCACTTTCTAGCTCGTACGACTGACATTTTAACACGACATGGTAAGAGCCCAGGTAAATCACACAATCTACAACTTCGGGTGCAGAGTCTCCGATCTTAGTAGAAGTGGGTGATACATGGTTTTTTTACCATGACCTCAGTTTTGTCCACGTTCAGTTTAAAAACAACTTTTTAGTAGCTTTACTGAAGTCATCATGTATTGAACTGAAGTCCTCCGTAGTCTCTCAGGCTCATGCCTGAGTGAGTGAGTGATGTACTCGCCATTGAGATTAATGCCTATAGACTATGTCTAGCCTCTCCAGTGCAGAACCTTGAAGATATCCATCCCTGCCTCATACCTCACTGCAATAGGATAAGTTTCGAGGTCTTGTCCTGAAGTTGGACTGACATGATGGCGTTTTCGTTCAAATACTTCAGCACTTTGTAGTACCGACAATATCTGGCACCGTTGGAGACCTTTGTTTCATGCCTGTGGCGTTTTTGCCTCGAGTTCGACTGAAATTAAAAGTTTCTGAAGAACCTTAAGGGCCAGTTTCCCATCCGCCTTCAGGAGTTCGGCCCGTAATTCCATCTTAACCTAACCTGTTTTTAAGCTGCTTTAGAGTCATCTCGTACAGACTAACGTCTAGGATTTCTTCAGTATAGGCTCGGGTTCGTCTTATTATTGGGTCGCTCTCTAGATTTGCAGCGGGTATAACAATTGACATGTACTACTGTCCATAAAACGCCTCGATCTCTCCCAGAAACTAATTTTAATGATATGACTCTGCGATCAATCGGTCTTTAGTTTCATGAGCTAGCTCTGCCTAATTTCTCAGATCTCTTTAACATCTTGAAGCTCTTATTTTGCATTTTTAATCCGTTTTTCGGTATTAAAGCCATGGAGATTGCGTTTCAAGGTCTTAAAATCTCTTAAATCTATCTATTAAATGATGCCAATTCGAGGTAAATTTCCATACAACCGCTGTTACGTGATTACGATATTATTACACATCTTTCTCTAGATATTTTGCATACCCTGCTATATTGCAGACATTATCTAGGCTTCTATAATAGAAATCAAAACAAATTTGTGTAAAACTAATTTGGTAAAGACCTCTGAAAATCAGCTATTTTGCATGAACTTTGACACTTCATAATTTACTCAAATTAAAAAAAAGTATAACAATAGAAGCCTTGCAAATTTAATCAAGATTCTAAATAATGTCAATTTTTTGCAAAAACAACAAGTTTTGAAAAATTTTCGAGTAAATCACGGACTTACCGAATTCAGTTATCAGGCGTTCTCTTTTTTCGCGTTGCCTTTTCGTCAAACATCGCTTTGGATTCCGTTCGATGAAATAACAAGCTTTTAAACCATACTTGATGTTGACGATATAGGCGAGTAAAAAAGACCCTCTTAATTATAGATATTTACTGCGCGTAACTTGAAATGACGGATCTTTGTAGATGTAACTGCTTTGATAAATTTGGTTTCTCTACCGAGTAAATCATCGAATCAAAATATTACACGAATGTGTTCCTTATAGTATGCCCGTCAAAATTTAATATTCAATTAAAATTCTGATTTTAGGGGGCCTGAATGGCTAACTCTGGTGCTTTATTACATAAAATCGTCCGTTGAGTTTAGTTTGTGTCTATCTTATTGTTTAATTTTTATAAATGGTTCGTAGTGTGTGCTTTCCTTCAGCACAAGAATCATAGAAAGTTCTGGAAGTTTTTTGTACAGTGAGTTTATATGTGAGCCTTACATTTGCTCCGCCAAGTTATCCAAACAGAAAGAAACTTCGTCAAAAAGATTGTCGAAGGGAATAAACCACAAATTTGCCAAAGAACAAATTAAAACAAGTTGGGTTACACACAACACGGTTACGTTTGGGTGTTGGAGGCATTAGGATTACGTTCACACAACCAACCCAACATGAGACCATAAAGATCTCTGCAACTAAGCGAAAATATTCCAAAACGTTATCTCTGATATTTCATGATCTATAAGGATTCCTGTACTGTTCTTTGAAAATTATGTGGAATTTCCATTTTGTTTAAATTTATGTTGAATTGTTTGATGCAGTCTGTGACTACATTTGCGGGAATTTGCTCGTACCCACTGGACACGGTGCGGCGGCGGATGATGATGCAGTCGGGTGTACCTGTGGAGCAAAGGCAGTACAAGAGCACAGCAGACTGCTGGGCGAAAATATTAAAAAACGAAGGTCTCGGCGCATTCTTCAAAGGTGCCTTCTCCAACGTACTAAGAGGTACAGGAGGAGCCTTTGTACTGGTGCTGTACGATGTAGTAAAGCAATTCCTATGAACTCAAGCGTGTGTTACTAATGGTATATTCCTAGTTTATTAACTTAAGATTCAAGCTCAGAAATTGAGATGAGTTCTACGCATTTATGGGGTGGGTGTGCTTGCTATGAATCGTATTTTTATTTATAAAAGGGGTTTTGTTGCGTTGATTGTTTTATTTAATACAGGTTTATTTTTTCTAATGCTGCGTTTTTTTTATTTTATACTCTAGAGCACTTTTCCAACTAAAGCACGTCAAAGACTGCAAAGTACTGCCAGGAGAAGACCTAGTCTCACAACACAGACTCCTGGTTATGACATCAGTGGTCAAAGTACTCTCTACCAAATACAAAGAGCGTCCTCCCCCTAAAATAAAATGGCATATGTTAGAGAAGGATGATTGTGCGAAGAAGTTCAGGGAGCGAGTGGTGGACAGAATGATAGAGATGGGAGACATGAATGATCGAAGTATAAATGAAAGCTGGAATGAGATGGCTGGGTGTATCAGGCATGCAGCGAAAGATATTTTGGGAGAGACGAGAGGAAAGGGTACAATAGATAGGGATACATGGTGGTGGTCGACAGAAATTCAGAGTGTGTTGAAAGAAAAGAAGAAAAAATTCAAAGAATGGCAATGTGTAGAGCCAGGAAACGTGTGCATCTGGATTGAGGGCCCATTTTTTAAATCTTTATGAAACGAAATAAAATTTACAGGGAATTTAGTTAAAAAATAGTAAAACTTAAAGCAATGGGCCATACATTTCTAAAACGTAAAATAAAACTGTTATGATTAAATAACGTGGGCCCTCAATCCAGACGCTTGCATAAAGAGGCATAGTCTAAATCTCGGAAAGTATGATGACTGGGTTAACAATAATGATTTAGGGATTTAGTAAAGAATTTCTAAAGTATTTTAAGAAATTCTCAAATCTGTAGAATATCGCATTACAGATTTATAGCGTTTTACCTTGGGCCCTCAATTCGTAAATGTCTTTTATAAAAAATTAAAAAAAACTGAATTTATCTGACGAAATATATACAAATGATTTTAATTAATTTTAATTAGATACCACTATGAATTATTAAAAAAGAAATAATGACCCAAAAGTTAATAGTTCAAAAGTAAATGAGAATTGAATTTTACTGAAACGTCTGAACTGAGGGCCCAAGATTTTCGGCTTTATTGACTAGACTAAAACTCATAGATTAACGCGAAGTAGATCAAGATTTCTTACTATTTTTTAACTAAATTTTAACATATCGTCTGTTCTTCTAGCTGCTATAATTTAAGCAAAAATTGATTTTCAAATTTGTATAGAAGAAAATGTTGTAGGGTGACCATAATGTTTATCGTACCTATAGGTACATTTTGTGAAGCAGAGACTAAAATTCATATATTTGCAGTAAAAAATATAGTATATCTACAATAATAGTGTTTGTTTTTATATTTATGTTACGTACCTTAAATATATGTTAGTCATTATGGTATTTAAATTTAAACTAGGGATAAAGCGAAAGTGGCCACATCAGAAACGAATCCGGAAGCAGTTTTTTACTTTGGCCATCAGAATCGGAACCGGAAACAGAACCGAAACAGGAATCGAAATCGGAGGCGGAGGCAGAAACATCAAATGAAACACTACTAAACCTGATCTGATCAAAAACTCGGTTAAGTAAGCATAAATGAAGCGCGAACTCACAACATGTCAAATACGAAACAAAATAACATATGAAAGAGTAATCGACAGAAAGCACGGGGAGAGAGGTAGGTACTCCATGCGACTAGTATAAACTTGTTTGCAAATCCGATATAAGTTCCGATTAAAAACTGGAACCAAAATCTTAATCGGAAGTGCAAAATCAATCAGAACCTTTCAGAATCGGAATCGGACCTCCATTACATGTCTGATTTATACTATGGGCCTAAATGCCTAAAGCATATAAATAAAAAAGTACATTTATATAAATTCAATAATGTTTGCATTAAATGAAAGATAAATTAACCTACCAGTACATACCTAATATGTTTTAAATAGTCATCGTATCTAGGACAAGATCTGGAGCACCAGAAATGTCGCAATCCGTAAACCAATCAAATTAATTTAATTAAATAAAACACGATCGATATAAATATAAGAAAATTATTTACTTCATTAATAAATTTTACTCGCGAATTTCGCCTCGGTTGAAATGAAAAACTTTCTCCACTTCCAGTGTGTAGAGCCAGGAAACGCTAGTTTAAAAGCTGAAAAAAAGAATGAGTATGACGTTCTAAAGAAGAAAGCTAAGAAAGCCGTGGAAATAGCAAAATCAAAGGCCCAGGACAAACTATATGACACACTGAACAGTCCTGCAGGCCAAAAAGAGCTATACCGGCTTACTAGAATAAGAGAGAGAAAGGCGAGGGATGTTTGTCAGGTAAGATGTATAAGAGATGAAACTGGAATGGTTCTATCGGATGATGAAAAAATCAAAAAGAGGTGGAAAGAATATTTTGAAAGACTGATGAATGAGGAAAATAATTGGAGTGGGGTGTTAGAGAATAAACCAGTGAATGTGGGATTAGTGCGAATTGTTAATATGGATGAAGTCAGAATAGCAGTAAATGGAATGAAGAATGGTAAAGCCATTGGTCCAGATGGAATACCAGTGGAAGTGTGGAAGTTATTGCGAGTGGATGGATGGACGTGGTTAGCTTTGTTCTTCAATAAGTTGTTGCTGGAAGAAGCCATACCTGATGAGTGGTGCAATAGCTCTTTAGTGCCGATTTTTAAAAACAAAGGTGATGTGCTTGAGTGGAACAATTATAGAGGAATAAAGCTAATGTCACATACTATGAAAGCCTGGGAGAAAGTTATTGAAAGGAGGCTGAGAGAAGAGAGTGAAATTTCACAGACCCAATTCGGTTTTATGCCTGGTCGGGGTACAACGGATGCCATTTTTGCTATACGCCAGCTGTGCGAGAAATATAGAGGTGCGCATAAAAACTTGCACATGGTATTCATTGACCTCGAAAAGGCATACGACCGGGTACCTCGTGAGGTTCTGTGGTGGGCCCTTAAGGAGAAAGGTGTGCCTGGGAAGTATGTGCACTTGATCCGAGCGATGTACAGTCGATGCAGTACCCAAGTCCGGTCTACAGTGGGCACCACTGGCAGCTTCAATGTGGCAGTCGGCTTACATCAAGGGTCGGCTCTCAGCCCTTACCTCTTCCTGATGATAATGGACGCTCTGACGTCGGACATTCAGGAAGAGGCTCCCTGGTGTATGTTGTTTGCCGATGATATTGTGTTGGTTGCCGAGAGTGGCCTAGAGGTCCAGAACAGATTGGAGGTGTGGTGGCACAGACTGGAGAGTGTTGGCCTGAAATTGAGTAGAACCAAAACGGAATACTTGTTCTGCGATTTCGGCGGTCTCTCCAATCCAGTGCCTTTAGCTCTAGCTGGAACGCCCATACCGATCTGCTTTGACTTTCGGTACCTCGGGTCACTCATCCAAGGGGATGGTGAGGTAGACCGGGACGTAACACATCGGATCAACGCAGGATGGATGAAATGGAGACAGGTCACGGGAACAACTTGTGACCCACGGATGCCCCTCAAGTTGAAGGGTAAAATCTACAAGTCCGTGATAAGGCCTGTCATACTGTATGGATCAGAATGTTGGGCTGTGAAAAAGACGGATGAAAAAAGATTGCATGTAGTGGAGATGAGAATGTTAAGATGGATGTGTGGTGTGACGAGAATGGATAAAGTGAAAAATGAATATATTAGGGGAAGTTTGAAAGTGGCGCCAGTGACTGAAAAGTTGAAAGGGAATCGTTTATCTTGGTATGGTCATGTGAAGAGGAGGGATGAAACGCATGTTACTAAAAGAGTTATGAGTTTACATGTGGATGGATGGAGAGGGAGAGGGAGACCAAAGAAAAGATGGATGGATTGTGTGAAGAGTGATATGAAAGAAAAGGAAGTTAGTGATAGCATGACGAGTAACAGGGCAGAGTGGAAGAAAAAAACGTGTTGCGCCGACCCCAAATAACACGGGATAAGGGCAGGAAGATGATGATGATGACTCTAGAGCACTTTTTATGCCAACAGTGAATACTACTGCAAGAGTGTCATATAATAGTTTATAACCTGTGTTATAAACTAGTTTTTTTTTTTTTGTTTTTGACATTTTCTACGCCTGAATAATTTGACGACCAAAAATACGTCAGGTAAAAAGTTGCAGTTACATTTCTTGCAGGCGCTTTGTTATTATTTAAATATGTATATTATTTATATTTGTACATAATACTGTTATTAATAAATATTGAGTAGGCCACACAGGAAAATTATTATTGTAAGTTTTAATATATTTTATAAAGTTATTACTAATAATAATAATGTCCATCCCCTTTTTTTACAATTCTTACTTGAAACTGAAATATTTAAATTTTATGCAAAAAATTAAAATATATTATAACATACAATAATAATTTAAATAAAATACATAAATAATAATAAAGCGCCTGGACGAAATGTAACTGCAACTTTTTGCCTGACGTATTTTTGTCGTCAAATAATTCGTCACAAAATAAAAAAAAATATTTTGTAAAGAAACTAATAATATTTTCATCACTTATTGTTGATTTCCAGAGGTACTAAATTGCGTACTTAATATTAGTTTTATCAAAATGATGAAATTCATTAGTGTTGGCGTACAAGAGTGGTCAATGGCCAACAATATCGTGATATTCCGTATACACTGTGTGAGGTACAAACAATTTAGGAAGGGTACAAAATAGTACTAAAACGTACTAAATATACATGGTAGAATCAATCGGATACAAGAGTTGGTCCCGCCATTATGACAATTTTCAGTACACGTTTCTTATAAAACGAGAGTATAATACTGATAATCCACAACTTTCACACAATGCCATCTAGTCTCCAAACTAAGCAGTCTCTTCGTGGTATGAGCACTAGACAACTGATAAACATACTTTTATATTTCTAAATACATATTATTGTTATAGATAAATTACACCCACACAAAGAATAAATGATCGTTCTCATCACACCATTTCTCCTGGGTAGGTGGGATGGTGGACATCCCACCTATATGCACGAAACGTTTTGGGAACACATTCATTGTGCGTACAGCTAAAGAGTGGAATTCCTTGCCGGAATCTGTGTTCCCTGATGGCTACAACCCGGGAATCTTTAAGTCAAGAGTGAATGGGTTACTTCTAGGTAAGCGTGTTCCATCGTCGACCGCATCGTGACTTTCCATCAGGCAGATAGCGGTCAAGCTCGAACCTATCAAGAATAAAAAAAAAACTAACCCACGACCTCCGTCAGGGCCTCTGACCGTTAGACCAACAAGCTCGCTCTTGGGTGGAGCGGGAGATAGTGTCAGACTTTTACTGATTAAAAACCCACTCCTGTTCCTTCGTTGCCTTCGTCCCATGGCCCCGGGTTTCGCTTTCACACTACCCGTGGCCCCAGTAGGTTTCAACCCTGCTGGGCCCCTACTATTTGCTGACATCTCCTTGAGGCGCGCGTGGAACAGTACGCTCCGTCGACGACTTGGGCTCGGTCCAGTTACCGGACGGTCGGACGGCGAGCCACCCATTGCTCGCCGTCCGGAAGCCCGCACCTACGGTGGCCGGATACCGGGATCAGAATCCCGGCGGCGGTTAGAGCGTAAGGACCGTTGCCTCACGCGATCGGCTGCCTCCTTTGCTAGCATTACTGCTTCGCAGAAGGAGGTGACCGCCGGCCACTCCTCCCCGCTCCGGACCATGGCCTGAACCAAGGCCCGGTGCGAGAGATCACCGGCGCCGATTGCCCCCACGAGGACACGGCGTTGCTCTACCCAAGCGGGGCACACCTCCACCGTGTGCTCTACCGTGTCCTCCGGGCGGTCCACACAGTGGCGACACCCGGGCGTCGTTTCAGCACGAATCCGGTGCAGAAACTTCCCGAACTTACAGTGTCCGGTGAGAACCTGCGTCATGCGGAAGGTGAGGACGCCGTGACGTTTACCAACCACGCCTCAAGGAGGGGACTTACCGCCATGATTGTGGCGTGCCCATGGTATGACGTGGTCGTAATTCGTGAACTCTAGACACCCAACAAGCTTTTTATTAACTTCGCAATGTTTCTAAGTATGTCGTATCTATGTTTGTTTATTTAAACTTTATGTCCATATTTAAAAGATCACATGTAAAGATAAAAAAGGGCACGCGGCGCTACGCGTGTCTTGTCATTAGTCTATCCACTGTCAGCATTGAGGCTAAGAACTGACTGAACAGTTTTACTCGCGTCCGCCGTCGTGGACGAACAGCTGTTTTATTTTTATACAGACCAGAGTTTTATGCGGTTACGTAGCCGTCGCGGTTGCTATTGACGCTCGCAAACTTTGAGAGCGATTATCGCAAGGCAAGCGGTTAGTAATCAATTGAGCTCCAGACGGCCATAGACACACACCAAAAACGAGCTGTTGCGTCATATTTAGAAGAATTTAAAAAAGACCTGGTTCTTGGTACATCCACTGACTGTTGAATTTTGCGTCGGATTTCTATACCTGCGGGTGACCGCGGCCAGCGCGATTGATTAGATTAGAAATTGTAAACCCTTCACGCTTCGGGCGTAAAACGCGTTGTGAAATGTGCTTAATTTTTTTTACATATATATGTATTTGCATCCTATAGAAGCTGTGGATCAGGTTAGTAAAAACTAAAAAATTTGAACTCATTCATTTAATTTCATTACTAATAAAGTAACATAGATTCACTTGATATCACACAACAAGGCAACACCTCTGAGGGTCCAATGTCTCGGATTGCTGTCAGTTTCAAAGTCTATAGATCCCACGTACTTAGCATCGGTTCTCTGAGGTTTCCTATAGATTGGACATTCATACAACCTGGGATCTTTACCTGCGGTCGTGTTGATTGCGAAGATGTATATCACGGGCATCTGCTCATACAGGACCTTGGGCTTAGACTCTATAAGTTTGCCCGTTTTCCTGTCTAAAGAAGCGCCTGGAAATAAAAATGACATTTATATTAAATCTTCGGTGCATGAGATAGATAATCTTGGGCATTTTAAGAACAGCAGACAGTAACAGCTAACTAATGCTGGACTGCTATCCCATCAATGATGCAATCGTTGATGGCAAATCGCACTAGTTTATTAAAAATCTATTCATTCTATCTTTATAGACACTTAAATTATAATCGAACGGGAATACCGCTGCGGGCAAATTGTTCCAATCCTTCGATGTACGTGGTATAAATGCCCATTAGGTACCATGAAGGTGTTATCAACATAAGGGTCGACAATCGCCATGCGTCGGGTTGTCCGATGGTAAACAAGCCTACCACAATTTGGATAAATCAAGTTAGCCTGCTTATCCCCTACATGAATTACACCAAACCCACCTTCTAAAAACAGTCCGTAAACGTACACCCCCTCCGCAGGACCTTCATGCACATCCTCCCTGTTCAGCTTTGTGATATGGTTCTGCAGGACCACGGAGTCAAGAGCCCACCCTTTGTGGCTGCGCGTCACCTCCTGTAAATGGTTACTATGATTACATCATGATGATGATGCTGGGTCAGTTACGATTAAGGGTCGCCGCACATGGGCCACCGGTCACAATCTTAAAACTCCGCCACCGGCATATTTCCTGTAGGTTTCATATATTTTATAGGGATTTACCGCACACGGTTGACGCTGGTAGCCGCTACACGCTGCTCGCTTCTTGTGGCCCACACTGGCCAATAAACGCCGATACAAAACGCCATCACACGCATTTAAACCTTCTTCATCAGAGTCCATTATGATAATGCACGTATAGGTTAAAAAAGTAGCAGCCACCAGCCACAAGTGGCTGTCGCGCACTTCAGCTTCCTTTGTGGCCGCTTCTAACTTCTCGAGGCGTTTGTGACTGTGACATATGGCCCATGTGCGGAGAGACTTAGAACTTGGTTTATTACAAAAAAAAAACTGGCAAAGAGCGTGTTGGTCCACGCTCAGTATAGGGTTCCGTAGTTTCCCGTCGGTCACATGAAGTGTCCAGAGTTAATGAACGACAGACAATGAGCAAGAACAAATACCACCAATGCCAACGGGAGACTAACCAAACAATTCGACAATATAATAGCTCATACCCGTCCTAACCCCATCAAATCAGGAAAAATTTTAACAGCGCGAAATAGCACAAAGTACAGCGCTATCTCTCGGGAAATTGGGTTACTAATTTATGCAAAGTAGACGTTATGTATGTTAGGTTTTCGTTGGTAATTTTGGATTGGGTGAATCGATATTAATAATTCTTTTTTTATTTGAAAGAAGATACATTCAGAATAATAAAATGTGTAAACTAAGTAAAAAAAAATGCTTGCATGTACGGAAAAAATTACAAACTTAATTCAGAAATTATTTTGTACAACTTTTAAAAAACGGTTCAACCCATCAAGTTCAAAATAATTTTCCTAGAAAGTCTTTATAAAGTTCTACTTTCGAGATTCTTTTCGTATTTTCTAAACTTATGATTCAAAAGATAGACTTTTTTTTAATTTTGGAGTGAATATTTCCAAAAATAACATTATCGAAAAATTATTTCAGTAAACCCGTATTAATTTTTAAATATCAACAATATATCACACGTTAGGGTTTACATTAAAAAAAATCACTCTCTACTTTAGGTGTAGGGGGAGTTACCCTAATAAAACATTTTTTCCACTTTTTATTTTACCACTTTGTCGGCATGATTGATATACATATTGGTACCAAATTTGAGATTTCTAGTGCTGTTAGGTCACTGAGATTATCCACGGACGGACGGACGGACAGACAGACTTGGTGAAACTATAAATGCTCCTAGTTGACTACGGAACCCTAAAAATGAAGTTGTATGCACAAGGTTGAAATAAAGATAAATGAATGAAAGGGAAAGAAAAAAACGTGTTGCGCCGACCCCAAATAATACGGGATAAGGGCAGGAAGATGATGATGATGATGATGATGATGAATGAAAGGGATAACATGATACTTGTATATTATTCAATAAATCAGGCATTTTTTGCGGAGCAGCCGCCCAAGAGATAATATTGATTTATTTCAATATTAGCTGTTATAAAAACTGTGTACTAGAATATCCAGTTACAGCAAAAAAAAAATAGGTAGGTAGGATAGGGTAGGTAGTCAGTAGACGGGATTTAGTTTCATAAAGTTATCGTAAAATCTCCTTTGATTAATAGATAACTAAAACGATAAAAATGTGGGGAAAAATCAGGCTGTATCATCGTGTCCATTTTAAATTATGCGAGTGACCTGTCTCATGGCTGTGAGGAATCCCTGAGGGTTAAAGAACCCAGTCATCCAAAATGCTGAAGGCCTTCCATTCCGAAGCCAAATTCTGTACTGTTGTTCTCGCTCCAACAACTCTGTGTACCAGAACCCAAGTGTTGCTGACTCCCATGACACCTTCAAAAACAAAAACATGAATTTGTTTAAATATTTCGATTAGATCATACATTTTAATCTATACCTATATAAAAACAAGTGCAAGTCGGAATCGTCCATTGAGGGTTCCGTACAAACTTGCCTATGAAAAAAGTTCATTTCCTGAATTGAGTTACGAAGATTTTTCCCAATCGTAATAAAAGTTTTTTTTTGTTAGTTACCAACGTAAAATAAAGTTTATCATCATTTGTTTTCAAAACCACCCCCAACAGAACTATTTAAGGGGTTTTAAGGATACAATCTTTAGAAGCCCTGGAGGATTCTTATTTCTTCGTTAAATAAATTTGAAACTTTATCACAAATTTTTATCAAAATGGATAATAAAGACGGTCAACATTAATTTTCATAACTACCCTTAAAAGTTTTTATGAAAATATTCTTATGAACTAAGTCGCTGGCAAAATGTGTTCTTTCTTTTCCTAATATGAAACCATAAACTTCATTACTTGAAATTTGAATTTACCTTGAGCCACTTTTGCGGTATGCGCGCGTCGTACATGGCATCCAAAGACTCCCTGAGCCCTTGACTCATGACGATGGTGCCATCTATAGCCAGCTTTAGGTCACACAATGTGGTGCTAACAGTCTGCACTACCGTCTGAATCCTATCAATTTCTTGTCTGAAAAGAAAAACATTTTTACAACAAACGTCTTAATTATCTGCCAAGTCTTCTTCCAATAATAACAGGGTCGACTTGCAGCACGAATACCAAATTGTATGTGGAGTGTCTGCCTATAATAATGACTTCTACAACCTAGTTACTGGATTGGTTAAAAAAAAAACCAACAACTTTAAAGAATTTTTTTATACTGCAATATGGGTATCAAATTTAAGGGCTTATCATGAGGATTTTAAAATGGTATACCATGACCATATTAAAAATAAATACAATAGGAAATATTTTATTTATTATCTACATAATTTTATGCGTACTTACGGTTTTATCAGACGATAAACTAATCTATGTAAGTATTACCTCAAGAAAATATTCATGGGAAGAAAAGCGCCCATCTTGTGAAGTGCTTCTCTGACCTCGAAGCTGACGTATTGTTTCGGTAGCTTCTCTAACATGTCTTCAGCCAGACGATACACAATGCTCTCTCTGGTCTCTCCGCCCTGGCTACCTCCTTCCTTTGGTTGCACATTCAATATAGTATCCAAAATATCCTTTGCGCTGTTAATTTGATACGTAATGTCTGCATTTCCGTGCAAACCAAATACTTCAGGAGTATCAGTTAGTGGAAGTTGATTAATATAATCCACGTAACCTTGAATATTCCTCGTTGTTGGAACTTTGTACCCTTTATAAAACTCAAAACCGGGTCGCAATAAAACATCACAGAACCACACGTTAGTAAATGTTGTAAGCAGGCGTTTATCAAAGTCATCCGTGACTCGGCCTCCGTACATGACTTCTCCGAGCATATAGCATATTGTTGGCCATGATATACCCTTTTTAGGATCGATTTCATCTAGATGATTTTGAACAAATTGCACACTAGAAGCATAATCAGATTGATTGAACTCATAAGGTATATTCCAACCAAGAGGCCCAAACTTTCGCCTTTCTTGCACAATGGTGTGTAAGAAGGCTACTGCGTAAAGAAGTGGCGGCCACTGTGATAGAGAAGAATAATCTAGAGAATCTTGCGTAATATTTTGATAAGTTCTCTTCATGCTGGCTCTGATACCTTGCGGAGGTTCATTGGTAAACTTAATTGCCATTTGTAGTAAACCGATCGGAAACTCGGTATGTACTTCAGTCGTAAGCCATAGTCTAAATGACTCTTGAATGTGTTCGGTCTCAATGAGAGCATCCATAGCTTCCACACAGAATGGAAGTGATAGATGTATATTTTGTAGCAGAACCCAACCACCTTCGTTCATTGAATCTGATATCATTTTCCTTGCCACTATTTCCTGACCTTGGCCCATAGATACAGATTTCAATACTGCAATAAAAAATATAAGTTAACGAACTATCAAGACGAATATTCCACATAGGTTTTTATTTTTCTTACCTATTTCTTTAGCTTTTGCAAGCGATGCTATTTGTGCTGAAGGGTCAGAACCAATCGACAAAATACAGACGAGGGGAGTACGGGGTTCCGATTCTTCCCAGGTCGTTTCTAGGTTCAGAATACACCCTTCACCATATTCAGGACCAAGAGAATCTGAAATTAGTAATTAAAGTTTTGTTATTTGTGACATTAAGTGCTAAGTTTATTGATTTTAAGAGATATGCATAAAATGATGTCTCACCAACAATGTATTTACTGGCTTGCGACAAAGTTCTATCAGGACTCCAGGATCTAATAAGTAGTAGTTTCCTAAACACATCAAGACTTTCTTGGTAACCGCTTGGAAAACTTTCTTCTTCTGGTTTAGCTTTCTCATACCACACTCGCCACTCTTTCTCATTGCTTGTTATCTGGAAAAAAGCAATAAAGCAATACGGTCATTCCTAAATAACTACAGTACTAATGCATGCGTGTGCATGTGGTTGACAAAATGGTTTAAATGACATTACTAGAATGTATTTTTTTGTTTTTTATTTAGCTTAAATTATTCGACTTCCGACTCCCCTTCCTGGGTCTTAACTTCCCTTTGTTCAATAGTAGGATATTTGTAATATTACAATTGCCCACTGTCAATGATAAAAATTATCGTTTTATTAATGTTTTCATGCGTTTTGGTACTTCAAACAAAAATTACTAAAACGGGTTGAAAACATTTAGTACTTACCCTCGGCAGAACGTCGCTAAAAGTTTTTAATTTACTAATTTCGACAAGATTCAACCAAGTAATATCGAGAATCCATCTGAAGGGTTTGGGTGTGACAGCGTTTAAGTCTAACGATGCTCCTCCTTTTATGAACGCCATGAACTCATCGTGTGATATTAGCCCACGTTGGCAATCTATTTTCATCGCTAACATTAAAGTAAACAACGCCTTATGCCTTTCGTACAAGCTACGTAGAGTAAAAGCCCATACTTCATGCGTCAAGTGCTTGAGTATGATATTTATTCGTTCTTCGGTTACATTGCTTTTGGTAGACTTTATTATTGAGTTATCAAATATGGTTAAAAATTGCTTCAATGAATTCTGGTACATGAGGTTCACATTGCTCATTTCAACAATCAAAAAGTAAAGTATTGAGCCTCTTGCGGCTACCGCTCTGAATTCTTCCCGAGCTTTTATTATCTTTTTCTCCGTAACTTCTGCTACTTTGAGTTTCTCATTCACTTCTTCAGCTGTTGTCTTTGTTATTTGTAACACATGTATGAGAGCCTCATCATCCACCAGAGAACCTTCAGATGATGTTAAACGGCACAGTAAATTGCTTTCCAACTCTTTCATACTCCTTTGGTTTTTCATAACAGATTCAAATAATGCAACTCTTTCTTCCTCTAAGTCAGATTTTTCCATTAATATTACTCTACCGAGTAGCTGATCTTCTAAACCCCGCATAGTGACAGTAAAGTCAATAATTGATGTTTTCGCACTTATTTCTGGTGAGTAAGCTGGATTTGGGAGTTTAGTTGTTATGTACAACATAAATCCAGGCATTACATCACATTCCTTGTCCCCTACAATTACCTTTTCTATAGAACCTGATTTAATGAAGTTCTTTTCAAGAACATTATCTATGACAGGATCTAAGTCCACAGCAACGTCTTCAATTAGCAAAGGCCTACCCAGAGACAAGCTGTCTTCCAAATGCGTTCTGAAATATTTGTGATTTAGTGATGTAATTTGAAGTTCATTTGAACTTTCTTTGTTTTTGATCCAATTCTTCCCTTGACTTTGAGGATCAACTAAGAGTGGATAGGAACTTGACTTAGTCACTATTAGAGCATTTTGTACTGACAATTCATCATTTGGAAGACCTTGCAATGTCCATTCCGAAATAGTTGCATTTTCCACTAACATATTGGTAATATTCAAATCCTGCGTTACAGGTATTTGTTTACTCGTTAATATTCCCATCCAAGTGCTAAGTAAGTTATTTCTGAACTCTTGATTGTATGGACCGCAATATGATAAAAATCCTGTTGCTAAAACTACATCGCCCACTAGTCTACCAAGTTGTTCTTTAAAATCTTTACTTTGTTGAGTCCATCGTATTTTTTCACCGCCTAAACCATTAATGAGAGCTGTGGCTGCTGTCATTTTCCTCAAGCACACGTTAGCTGCATCAGTTAACTGTTGCTTTTCAGACACCGCTGACTCATACTGTTCCTTGACTTTTCTAAGAGACATTTCTCGCTCTTCTAATTGCCTTTCAGCTGACGACAAGTCATCCATGGCGACCTATAATTAAAACAAACACTTGTTGATGTACTTTTGCACGTCATAAAACTATGTTTTTTTATGTTGAAGTGATACAAACCTTCAACCGAGCTTCTTGCAACAGAAGATTAGCTTTTAGTGGCAAAACTTCCTTATTAACGCTATGGAAGAAAGCCATAGCTTTAGTCCAAGACAACAATCCAGCGACATCACCACATACTCTTTTAGCTGTGTCCATATTGTAATCTTCCATTTCAAAATATGGAGTCAGGTGTTCCACCATTTCATTATTAATTATATCTTTGGGATAATTTTGTAGTTGCAGCAAGAATGTAGTACTAGCCATCATCTAAAAAACAAATCTCTAAGATTAGTTAATCATGGTAATAAATTATTATAAAATCTAAAATTTTACAATTTCCAGCTATGATAAGTGGTCCTTGTTTATATACGAAACCTTCAAATGGAAAATAGAGACTACAGTTATCAGTATAATCTACCTTTAATGATTCCGCCCACGACGGTTTGGGACATGGAGCAGCAGTATCCGCTATAACGGGATGAAGCCTTCTTTGAAAAAGAATTAACACACAGTCCATAATTCTCATAATAAGATGAGGTGGTCTGCCTAACTTTCTAACAGTAGCTATATGAGCCGGCTTAATAGTGTTCAGTGCAGCCTCGGCTTCCTCAAGAGCTGGTTTTGCAGCTTCCAGTTTGATTTCAGCTTTCTCTTTTTCCTCGGCAATATAAGCAACTAATACCTCTGCTTTTTCTTTTACAATTTGAACTTGGTTTTTGACAATTTCAGCTTGCATTGCCCGGTCAGTTACTTCTGTCAATACACGACCTGCTTTTTCTGAAGCTAAAGCCAAGTCTTGCTCCATAACAGCTAAGTCTTTTTTCAAAACTTCAACAGATATAGACGCTTCTCGTAGTTTCTCTAAACCGGTATCCATTCTTAGAGCACCATCACCCAATTCCTTCTGCTTCATTTGATATATTGTTTTATAACCACCGATAAAATTAAGATATGACTTAGGCGTGACGTGGGATGAACGACGAAACCTTTGATAATACTCTACTGACACTTGGGAGACAACATCCTGTATCGTTCCTAAGACTGTGACCAGCTCTTTTTTAACTTCCTTAGTGCATTCAATTTCAAACTCTGCTAAGAAATGATCCGCCACTGAAACTAAAGCATCTTTAGGCCAGGGTTGGAACCAATCTATTGTACATCCAGATATAAGAGCAGGGAATCGCATTGCACGATATCTAAATGCTTCACTCACCTGAAAAACATAGGCATCATGAATATCGTGTCACATTTATAAACACCAAAATTAAAGTTCATAAAACATTCTCACTTACTGGTGAAAAACACAACACTACATGAAGATTCTGACATGTCCTGTTCAAGAAATATTCCATCACCAACTCATTGGTCAGAGTTCGCTTTTGGTTCTCACGTTTCATGATAGGAGTCAATTCAGAAATTATTTCTTGCTGCTCGTCTTTGGTAAAGAGATTTGATATGACCCCAGAAGAGAGAATATTATTTAAGTATTCCAAGAACCCTTCCTCTTTGATGTCCAGATCTGTGAATATAAAAGTAGTTCCCTTCCCTTGGACACCACAAGATCTATAAAGCAACTTGAGATCTTCAAGAAAGTTGCTGACGTTGTAGGATCTGGTGAGCGCGATTTGAAAGGAGCGGTATCCAGCTATGAATGTAGATAGTTTGGTTAAAGATTGCTTCCCGGAGCCTCCCACACCTACAAGCATGACGTTTCCTCTAGGATGTCTTATGACTCGGGAAATTTTGACAAGATGGAGCATAGCGTCGGGGAAAAACACTAGGTCCATGCCTGAACCGCGCACCATTTCATTGAACTGGGCTAGGAACATGTCCAGACGTTCGCGAAGCTCGGCGTAGTCGAAAACTGGCTCGTAAACTTTCGGCAGTTCCATATCTGTATCTTCACCCTCTTCACCAGTTGGTTCTGGAGCGTCCCTGTCATACAAGAAAAATACTTGTACATAATATCATAATCACGAAAGAAATAATAATTTTAATAGAATAAAACATATTTATTTAGCCCACAAAGACACATAATGTTAATACAAGTATAGTAAAAACTCAAATATTGTACGTTGATATTATGAAAGAATTTATATGTTTCAATAGTTGTGATTCAATCAAATAAATAATGACTGAACAGCACAGAAATGGGCTAACATACAAGCAACGGCAACACAACTAGAGCAGTAAAGACTCATAATCTACTGGAAGGTCAGTATCATGGTAACCGTTCTCAGTGCTGAAGTAACATCACTGAGAGACGTAGGTCAGCGGGCGATTGATATCTGACCCATTTACCAAAATGAAAAAAAATCACAATAAATGGTATATTTTAATTGAAAATACCTTTTTCTTAACGAGAAACATTGCAGTAAGGTTAACAGAGAAAAGAAAACTAAGTACTGGAGTCTGTTGTATATACAAACACAGGAGTGCTTTGTAGTTAATTACTTAGGCTGCGGGAAAGTGAATCTTTGTAACAATGCTATTCACATATTAATCAAATAGAAACTTGCTGTCTAGATTAACCCTAAATCTCCTATGCTCTTTAACCTGCTAATGAGTTGATTGATAGTTTATGGTGTAAATAAAATTTATCAAAGAAGTAACTAAAAACCCATTTATATCATTTTGTTATACTTTGCATTTCAAGACCACAATAACTCTTTCAAACGTTCCTGCAGCTCATATTTATAGAACCTTGCATTAGGAGAGCAAACGAGCAAAGGTATCAACGTGTATAAGGTGTGTGGTACCTATAAGGTACACAAGTGCATGAAAGTAGATATAGTTTCGCTTTCTATGAATTACACGTTAGAAAGAGATAGCGTTCATCTATCTCGGAACAGTCTACACAGAAGTATATTAATAGTTAAAAAGTAAATGAGTTTATAGTTCAACCTGATATCGGACGTACCTCATAAAATCTACGAAGACTGGTTCCTTGTCCAGCATCATCTTTTTATATTCGGTTCCAAGGACCTCTTCAGTAATATCATACATAGCTTTGTTGAACCAGTCCTTATCCTTCTCATGTGTAAACCGATCGGAAAACACTCTGGAGAATTCGTGTTTCCACAGTAACATCAGACATTTTTCAGATTCAATCACAGTTGGCAGAGTCCCTACCATTCCTTGCCAGACTCTTGAAAGATCTCTCAAAGAGAAAACGTAGTGGAATTTTGCTGGTGTAGGTAATAAGTTAGCTCTGGTCCTAGCCCAAAGTTCTCTTGTTAAAGGTATAACTTTCTTTATGAGTTGTCTTACTTCAGAAGCGAAACCTCGTTTTGCGTTATAGTGCCCTTCTCCGATGACTTTGAAAATTTTGTCTATTGAATCGTTGTTAGGTAGCGGACAGTTGAATATAGAAAATTGCCGCTTTAGACGAGCTGGAATGTCATTTCTTCCACCACCTGAAAGAAATAAAATGATTCAAATAAGATATTATCGACAGGTTGCGTTAACATAATTATTTTAATTTGTTTACATACCAGGTTGACCCATTGCAGCAAGAAATAGTATATCAATAACAGTAGTAAAATCACCAGGCTTCTCAAGGCTGTAAAAACCATTCATACCCATGGTCTGTCTTACAATTTCATTGGTTATCTGATCTCCCCATTCGTTAATCTGTGGTAAGTTAATATCATCTATGAATACTAACATTTTCTTTCCACCGGGAGGCCCAAATGTCATACCACTACGTTTCTCTACGTAGCTTTCTATAGTTTTTTGAAACTGATATGGGCTTGTGGCTGAAGAGAAATTGAACGAACGTCCAATAAATTGTTCTGGATTACAGTTTTTCATGTAGGCCTTCATCATTACAGTTTTCGCTGAACCTTGCTCACCTAGCAGCAACACTGCTTTTCCTTGTTTGGCAATACAGTGAATCAAGTAATTAATTCTCACATTATCGACGATCGGAACTAAAATGCTTGCATAATCTGGCGTCGCAGTGTCGGGGTATTGATAGTGCATCATCAAGTCGTCCCACAACTCCCACTTTCCCGGATGTTTTACGAAAAAATCGAAAACTATACACGGTTTATTGTTCGGATGTTTCGGGAAGTCTAACATTTCACTGAACTGTTTTCTCAAATACCCATCGAAGCGTTGTCTATCTTCAGTTTCTAGTAAAGACCCAAATCCCCAAACAAGACTAAAAACGTATACTTTGTGGAGATGTTCGGGTGTAAATAGTATGATCTCCTCGCCTTTATCTTTTTCTTCATCCTCTTCATCACCATTGAGAGATTTGTTCCCTGAAGGGTCCTCCAACTCAACTACTTGTGGAGGCACTAACCCTTCTAAAAGGTTCAATATTTGTGCTATAATGTTGCTTTGAAGAACACGCATACTAAAAGTGAGATTTTGTGTGCACCAAGTAAAGATGACTGGAAACGTCTCTTCGAAAAGTGGAGTGTAAACTTCATTTTCACGCGCCGAACGAGTTTTTAACCATGCACGCAGCACTGTAAATGATAAGAAATAAAGTTAATGTGTTATTCAAAACACCAACGGCGGTATTTCATTCTATCGAGCAAGAGTACAAAATATATAAACTATTTCTACCTGGATCCCAAGTCAATCCTGAAGAGCTCATATACACCATACCGTTTCTAGATACAGTAGCTGGCGAAGCATTATCAATATTTTCAGGTTCAAAAATAATTTTTGAAGTAGGAGACATCGTCAGACGATCACCGTTCGCTAATGTCAAAGTTTTATTATCATCGAGTACGGAATTCAAGTTTTCGATCCATATACTGTCAACTGGACCATCCAGCACCAGCCAAATATATTCACCAGTCTGTATCTTAAGGGTCTTCCTCCAAAGAGCTGAGAATATGCCATCAGTCCAGTCGTTGGTAGCTACATCCAAACGGCCGAACATCTGAGCGGCGGTTATGGCTTTCGGATTCATTCGCATTTCTCTGTAAACAAAATAAAAGAAAAATACAGTTTTATTGGTTTAAGAACTATTATCTAGTTCTATTGTACTTTTCAGAAATGTTATCCATGTTTGTGTTACATTTCACATCATTTCACATCCTCCAAGATGCCAGTCTGACTGGATAACCATAATGATCATCCAATCTGGCTCTTCCCATTGTTTTGAGTTAAGCCATTGGTTTCACCAACCAAAACCAGCACCGCGGCTTTAAAACGAGACTAAGGAATCATGTTAGCATGGCGTGCTATTCTACCAGTGCTCCTATTGTAGGATAGACCATGTTTCGGACACCATGGTGCGACTCTTTCACCACGCTCTACGACTCTTATAGAAACACCCAGACGCAGATAAGTATCTATCCAGATATAGTTACACTTTGTTGAAATCTCAGCTATGAAAATAAATTGATATGTCGTTTGTCAATGCATTTTAAAAACGAGTTTTTGAAGAAATCCACTTGAATAAAATCAAGATTTATTAAGTTTTTATCCCAATGTTATAAATATTTTGAAATTGTGCGCACAAGGTTGAATTTCATCGGCAACACGATAATTGTGGTACCAATTAATGTTTTTTTACCGTAAGTTTTCGTTCACGTGATAATAAATAAACATAATTTCAAAGAAATCCCAAACTAAGAAAGTTTGTAGTAATTATTTCAATTCAATCAATACAATAAATTCATAACTGATAAGGCAACTTGAAAAGTTAACTTTATAAAACTTTTCACTTTTTTTACATCCTGATAATTTTTAATTATACTTTAATGATAATTTTTAATAACTGTATTCGAGAATTTTAAGTACCTAGTACTTAAAATTCTCGAATACAGTTATTTCATCGATAAACTAAGGTCTAAAAAATTTGGTATATTTGAAAAATCGGATATAAAAGATAGTTAAAAGTTGGTACTCGAAGTAAAAAATCATTAGTTAAATATGTCTAGTAGGATAACATAAACTCAAACAGTATTTACAAACATAAAAACATATTTCTACTTTGCACCAGCAATCAATCATAAAAGTTGGTACTCGAATAATGATGAAAAAAAAAACATTAGTTAAACATGTCTAACAGGATAACATAAACTCAAACAGTATTTACAAACATAAAAACATGTTTTTACTTTGCACGAGCAATCAATCATTGGAATTTAAACCATAAGTAAAAGAAATAAAAGTTACAGGACTCAGCCACGGACTCATGTGATTTGCAATTGAAAAGTTCATCGTATTGTTTAAATTTAAATAGAGTACGTTCGATTTAAACAAAATTGTGTATCAGGAAAACATATAATCAAAGAGATCTTTTATAAACGTTTTAAGAATACGTTTTTTTTAAATAATGTTTCGTACAAACTTATTTGAAAAATAAGTTGAGCAGGATATTTGGTTCGGAATTATTCTAACTCACACTCACACTATGATGTCGTTCGTAGATTCATTTTAAGACACAACATAAGAACTTTCCAGAATTAAAGTTTCTATATATAGGCGAAATTATATAGGCGAAAGTTTGTAAATCTGTCTGTATGTTTGTTATTACTTCACGCTCAAACGAATTTATATAGGCACACGGGTAGACCGTGTCCTAAAATAGCACATAGGATAGTTTTAACCCCAGATGTAGTAATAGCTATTTAACAATAATAATATCACAAACTGCAAATAAATTATATCACCCAATAAGTGAATCTGTGTGTGTAACACACACATGTGATTTCATGAGAGAAGTGCGGGTGGGGAGGATGCTGCGCGCGCCGTTCCTCGTCGAGAGGCTACACGGCGACGCCGATGCATCGCGTCCGGCAGGTTAGGTTTATAACCCGTCCCGAACGGACGACGGGAAATAAACCTAACCGAACAAAAAGCAATACTGGAGAGGGGGGTTCAGTTCGAGTCTGCGCAGTAGAAACAATGTGTGATTGTGAAAGCGTTTTAGTGACATTTTAAATCAATTATTTGTTTGCTATTTCTTTATTATTAACTAGCTTCTGAGAGCAGTGCTTCGCCCATGTGAAAGAAGGTTTCAATTTTCATCCCCTTAGGGGGAGAATTTTGGAAAATCCTCTATTTGTGCTGGCCTACGTCATAAAAGGAAACCTTGCGCAAAATTTCAAGCTCCTAGTCACAGTAGTTTTGGCTGGGCGTTAATATGTCAATCATTCAATGTCTCCTTTTATATATAGAAAAAAATGTCGATATAGATAAGCGTTCCGCTCCAGTTTTGTACGGGCGCAATTTGATTTCAGGTGGATTTTCCTAGAAAAGTCGTTCATATGAACCTTCTACTGACAATTATTATGAACACAACAAAAAAGCAGCCAAATTGATCGAATAATTTTCTAATGAAAGTCTATACATGCGGCAATTAATTTTTATTATTTATATAGATATGCATTGAACCCCTCGAGCGCCGATTATACATACGATCTGTACAACTTGAATGACCTTGAAAAACGCTTAATTGTCGTTTTGTACACACATTTGTACGAATTTTTTTATTATTTTGTTTATCCTAGAATTATCCCGAAAAAGTTTATTTTCGTTTATTTTTTATTTATTGTTTGGTGATTTACGTAAAAACGCGCAATTACGTAATAATAATGCCCCGGGGCACCCGAGGGGGAGGTCTTATTTTGAGAAAAAGGTCAATCGTGGAATCCTATCGCATTAATATTATTGCATAATGGTATAAGTTTACATGGTGACTCATGACGAAAGTCTAACCTTAACCGTTATACTGTCAGTAAAACATACCTAGGGGACCATCCATATCTTTTTAAGATATTCTGAACTGAATTTACCGATTTTAGATAAAAATGCCTAAAATAACAAAAAAATATGCCTATCGATCCTATTTCGTGTAAGGAGCAAAATACTCTATGGGACCATTTAAGCCATGAGTACTACCTACTAGAAATTACATAAACTTTTTTAGGGTTCCGCACCTCAAAACGAAAAAATCAGACCCTTATATCCTATAAGGTTTCACTTTGTTGTCCATCTGTCTGTCTGTCAAGACCCTTTATAGAGAGATAAGAGATAACGCGCGAACGCGGGAACGCGTATAGGTATTGAGTTAAAATTTAAACCAACTCAAGTCTACAGTTCCTTGAAGCTGTGAAAAAATTCAATTCAAACGTTCAATTCTCAGTTAAAGAAAACAAAAGATACGGCCGTTTATGTCGCAAAAAACGTTTATTTCAACACTCTCAAGGAATCGAAATTCATAGGGTTCTTCCCGTTGACCTAGAATCCTGAAATTTGGCATGAAGCGAGGTCTCATAGCACAAGTATAGTAAAAATCTGTAAATTTATAGTTACGTCACAAAAAAAACTATTTTTGCGATCCGGAAAAATATTCGTAATTCAATTCAGGAACTGAACTGTTTTCATAGGTAAGTTTGTACGGAACCCTCAGCGCGCGAAACCGACTCGCACTTGCCCGGTTTTTTTAATTGATATAAACTAGTGCTTGATTGCGATCCCACCTGATGGTAAGCAGTGATGCAATCGTTGAGTGTGAAGTGCACTAGTTTATTAAGGGCCTATTCATTCTAGCTTTAAAGACATCTAAATTATAATCGGACGAGAAGAATGAATGCAGGTGAATTGTTCCACTGACTCGATGTAAGAACTATAACAGGTAGTTACATGCCCTAACTGACCCGTCCCGACCCAGTGATATTATATGGCAACTTATAATGGGGGACCTATATAATATAAGCGATAAGTAGGCTTGAGGTTACCCAAAGTGTACCTAATGGCCAGGATTATGTTCATTTTCCTAGCGTGATCGAATCAGAAATCTACAGTTTGGGCCACCATCGTTCACAGAACACGTGGTCGATGAAAGTGGCAACAGCTTACCAGAAGACGAAGTTTTGGAAAACGTCCCAGAATGTGAACTAATGACCAGGTGAAGGCAGCGGGAATTCGCTAATATAAAACAAAGAATCGGCCGATGTGACGTCAATTAGGCGAGGCCTATGTCCAGCAAAAGACGTCTTTTGGCTGTAATGATAATGGTCAAAGGTATCTTTGCCATCCTTGTAATTTATTGCAAAATATAAAGCTATATTAGAGCAGCGGTGGCCGAGTGGTAACGGCCCCGACTTACGAGTTGTAGGTCACGGGTACAAACCCAGCCAGTTGCATTACTTTGTGTAATTTATTTCATTACCACTGCTCTCAAAATGGTGAAGGAAAACATCGTGAAGAAACCGGCATGTCCTAGAACCAAAAATTCGAAGACATGTGACATTCACCAACCCGCACTGAATCCGCGTTGTGGATTACGGCAGTGGGAACATTAAAAGGACAATTATGCTATGATTATAAAGCTATCTAATCATTTACCCAAAAACACGTTTGGTTACGATGCAATGATGTTAAAAATGTAAAACAACCAAGTTTTGCATTATACTTATTTATACCATTATTGGTATTTTATTCACCCCCCGTCTCTTATTTCGCAAGACGAAACAGTAATCTTTCAGATAGTTAATTTGACAATGAACGTTCACGTTGCAGGTAGTGTTGAACCGTGTAATGCAACAAAGTCAGTGCCCACGTACTAGGTGTCACTAGGAGCTCATGAAACAACAGTACATTGAAATAGGCGAAAAGGACAACCCAACACGTGGACTGCTTATATATGCGCATGCGCGAAAAACGAAAACAATAACAGACGCTGTTTTGTATCTTTTGTGTATTTTTCATGAATGTAAACAATGCCTAAACTGATTTTGCTTGAAAAGTACCTACAACAAACTCAATGATAGTAGAGACTTAGGGCCCGATCTAGCTAATCTTAGCTAAAACACAAATAACTGCTAGAAAAACAAAGGCATCATTGATTAGGTGCCGCGCATTTATAATAATCCATAATAATATACAAGTGTTTATAATTAAGTACAATAATATTAAATATCAAAATTAGTTGCCAAAAAAACCTAATATTATAAATGTAAAAGTATTTCTGTCTGTCTTTTATGCTTTTACAGTCAAACTACAAATTTTTAATTAGTACAAATACTTAAAGGGGGTATTAGAAAAGATCTCGTTATTATTTAAGTAAAGTCTCAATAAATAATATTCATAAACAGCAAAGTTATTAGAGTTTGTTTATATCTCAAAATGTCACACAATTTATAGAACTATTGTACAGACTATTGAATATGAATGAAAAACAATGGAAAAACACTGCGCGTAGTATTTTCTAGTAGCAATTGTTATGAATAATTGATTCAATTATGAATTTACTAATTATGAATAATTTTCGTGGACAATTTTGGGATTTAGTATTTTTACTTTTGACTACACAAATATGATCAGCAACGGGTAAGAATGTGTAGTGAACCGATTTGGATGAAGTTTGGTACGGAGTCAGCTATAACATACTTTTGGTATAGTTTTGACTTCGACTTTGCGTTCGAAACAATTGACATTCAGGGGCTTCGTGCTGGCAGAAACTACTAAAAATAAATAATCATGTATCTCCACTTATTGCATTGAATGGAAGCAATTTTTTTTTTAAGAAATAATTTTTTTTCTAAAATGTTTTGATATAACCAAAGGTAAAATAGGCACGTAGTATTGACGGCTTTGAATCTGAAAAACAAAATTGTTAGTGCATGAGTGCATGAGTGCAACGTCTTATCATTCACTTTATAATATATATAACCAACAAAAATACTACGTTAAGCTAAACCATTATTTACACTACAGCCCCCCATCCCCTACCCCTTACGAATCGCGGCCGTTGTCAACAACAACACAGCCAGTCAGTTGGACGCTGAACGTCCACGTTGTAGGTAGCGCCAGGCCTTAAACGAAGTTTGCAACAAAATCTGCGTTCAAACGTTAGATGTTACTAGGAGCTCATAAAGCATCAGTAGATTGAAAAAACAAAAGGCACACGTGGCGTGTATACACGTGGACTGCTTATCAATGCGCTTGCGTAAAAATGACAGATGACGATTAACATTCAGGGATGTAAATAATACCAACCTTGGAGCTTTTTTTATTAAATGCAGATGATTGCTGGGGATATTATCAAAAAACTGAATTGAAGTATTTTTTTTCTGTGCTTTTTCTGCAATCAGTCTATTGACCATAAGCAAGTGGATGGATTGTTATTGGCCTTTGTGGTCTAGACTCTTTAGTCCGTTTCCCTTCTTATTTCCGGTTATCAATGACGTGCCGTCTTTTAGAGCTGTTCGAATCCTGAGTTATGTCACGTTGGATGGGTGTTTTTTTTTTTATTAGGTGGGAAAATCATATTATGACAAATACCGCTCTTGGGCGGAACGGGAGATAGTGTCAGACTTTTATTGACTAAAAACCCACTCCTGTTCCTTCGTTGCCTTCGTCCCAGGGCCCCGGGTTTCGCTTTCACACTACCCGTGGCCCCGGTAGGCTTCGACCCTGCTGGATGGGTGTGACGTCTCAGTCGCTCCAGGTAGGCGCCCTCTATCATCATCTTCCTGCCCTTATCCCGTATTATTTGGGGTCGGCGCAACACATTTGTTATTTCTCCTGCCTGCATCTTGCGGTGTGGGTGCGCGTCCAGACGCTGTCGCGGCTTGTGTTCGCGGTACGTGAATCATGTGCGGCGCGTCTCGTACGTACACACATACACAACATACGATATAATGTAGGTATGTACTTATGTACGAAGACGAACGACACAATCAACGCACGCACCACTAATAACAAGACACACGAACAAACGCACTGGAGTTAACACTTTTCACACACACACGAGGCGGCGTCGAGAGGCGAGCGTCGGCTGGCTCTTGTTAGCTACAAGGTAGGCGCCCTCCGAGGCTTTTATTTCAGTGGGGACCTCCAAGTAATGGTAAATCTCAGCATTTGTAGTATACCACAATGCATTGCATGAATTGAAGTGAGAAGATTTTTTTTACATAATTTAACATATTATTAGTTAAACTTACCATATTTACTTTTAAAATTTCAACCACAGTAACTTTAATCAGAGGTGTAAACCCTCAGGCTCTTATTTGCTACTGAATAAAAATTATCATGAACTTCAAACACTTTTTAAAAATTGTGAACGACACGTCCCACCATCACCAGCATCAAATCGAGACTGAAAATAACTTATCAAAGTAGGCTAAAAGTAAATAATCACACCACGAGGACAGTTTAAGTTCATTGCGCAGACGCGAACTGCAAACTTTGCTACAAAAGTACGATTCCCAATACTAGGAGCCCATAAAGCAACACAATATTGAGAAAGAGTATTCTAAATAGTTCTAAGGGAGCAAGTACTATTTCAGCTTTAAAGTAGACTGAATCTTATTCTAGCGACTTTAAGGTCTATAGTGCCTCTCATCACATTGATACTTCAGACAGGATCTCTTCAGTAAAAACACGGTATTCGCCGATCTTATCAGAGTTTTATAACTTGATTCACGAAATTCTCAAAAAATTTGACTTAAATGCATTGTGACAATTACTACAAATAAAAATAACGTTGTTACTGACCAAATGTCAATAAAATAGGAAGGTTTTATGCGTTACATATTTCAATTTATACAAAGTCTGTCGGCACATTGTTGATCGAAGGTCGGCACAACATTACGTTTTGAGGTTATGTTTTGCAACTGGAAGTTTTATGGTTGCTAATTAAACATTCGATTTTTTTAATAGCATAGAAATCTACATTGCCTTCTAGATTACTAAGTTAACATAATTAACTAGCATCTGAATGATACTATCTTGCCCCCTGGTTATCTTTTCTGTACCTATAAGCCACTGCTTATAGGCCACTTTCTGGGTGGTTATAAAAATAACCACGAATGCTAAGACGGGAACTCCGCTCTGCTCCGGCCTTAGCCTTTTAACCTAACCTGTCCGTGTCTGAGTGCCCTTGAAAAGTTTGATCAGGTGGCCAATAAAGAAATGTGTGGCTTGACTTCTTATAATTTCTCAAGTTTTATTGCTAACTTTAGCAAAAAATAAAGCTTACTGGATTATACAGTTTTTTTTTTTTAATCTGCAAATGTACAAAACTGTTTTTGTTTCTTTAGAAATCTTCAATTCTGAGTGGGTATTTAACTTCATACTGGTGTTAGAAATCTTTGAAATTCTCGGCTCTTATCTGCCAAAATATGCATATCATAACATATTATATACTTAAACCATAAATCAATTAATAATTTTTAAATTCATCATGTTCATGCAGACAGACAAACAGACGCCGATGGGTTTTTGTTTTATAATATGTAAGGATTAATTTGGTATTTAATTATCTAAACACACAAAAAATATGCACAAACTAACTATCGTTAATCCGTCATGATCTTACCAAGTACTAAGTTACCATAAAGTAATATTGCTATATTCTCACCTGTGAGGGTTTTCTATTTCCGTGAGTGCACTCATGAGGGTCTGTATGCATGTTGTCTTGCCGGCGCCTGGTGGTCCCAGCGTCATGATGCCGTGACGGACTCGCTGGGTTTCGTATAACTGAAATTGACATTTATTTCAAGTTATTCTACTGTGTGGTAATTCTTCTGTTAGGGAACTTAAGTGGCAGTGGGTAGGGCACATTGTTCGCAGAACAGATGGCTGTTGGGGCCGAAAGGTTCTGGAGTGATGACTGCATACCGCAAGAGACAGCGTTGGAAGGCCTCAAAAAGTGGACCATTTGTCCACCTGGTGAGGGTCGATAATCTATCTATAATATGTATGTATTTAGAAATATATAAGTATGTCTATCAGTTGTCTAGTACACATAGCACAAACTCTGCTTAGTTTGGAACTAGATGGCGTTGTGTAAAAGTTGTGGAATATTATTATTATTATATAATATTGCACATTCATACACAAAACTTTTATCACAGCTTACACAGCAGGACCTGATGTCACACAAATACTACATCGTAGCAAAAAAGTTTTCAACACATTTCGAACAGATATAAATGACAGTGTACGGTGTGACGGAAACAAACGCACGCAGTTGCCCAGACCAGGCGCAATGGCTGTCTGGTTGATATTTTCTCCCTTATCAATGGAGGTTGCTGGGCTTTATACTCTGTCTCGCATAACTCTATAGAGCTAAAGTTCTTGACCACTATTTCACCTGATGAAAACTAACATATTTACCTGTATAATCTTCAACAGCCACGGCGGATGACTGATGAGGCCAAGTAAATCAACCTGCTTCTTAATGGCCTCTTCTAAGTCATTGTAAGTTGTCTTCTCTAGGGCCTGGTTCGGGAACAAATCTGCTACCAAAGATATGAAGAGAGGCTCATCTTCATCTATAAGCTTGGACAGGTTCATGTCACGAAGGACTCGCATGACAATTGTACTCTCGTTGTCTTTGCAGTTGACTCGCTTTACTGCACCGAGGGTTCGGAGCACGGAGAGAATGTTACGGAGACCAAAGTCGTAGTGGACCTGGAATGATGAAAAAAGACATTACAGAATCTGTAGGAGTCAGTTTAGCCTTTCAGGACAACTGAAGGTCATAGGTATGGTTTTAGTCGGTAACAGTGTTTTTTTAAGGTGGGAAATCATCAGATGACACTTCCCGCCCTTTTCATGTCAGACTTTTACTGACTAAAACCCACTCATATTCCTTCTTTGCCTTTGTTCCAGGGCACGGAAAGTTCTCTTTCGCATCACCCATGGCCCCAGTAAGCTTCGTCCTTGCTGGGCCCCTACGGTTGCTGACATCTTCCCGAGGCGAGCGTGGAACACCACGCGACGTCGACGACTTGGGCTCGGTCCGAACGGTTACCGGACGGTCGGACGGCGAGCTACCCATTGCTCACCGTCCGCAAGTCCTCGGCTACGATGGCCGGAAATCGGGATCGGAATCCCGGTGGCCCGAGGGGGAAAAATCATTGAATTATTACCCAACTTAAAAAAAAATGCATGATAAAATAGAATGCAAAAATGGTGTGTTATAACCGCTTTGTGTGTGTCTGTCTAGTGCACCGTAGCTCTACAGGAGAAACGATGGGATTGCTATTTTTTTGAAAACAGATTTTTAGCGATGGTTTTTAAACATGTTTTTATCAAAATCAAAATCGGTTCAACCTTTTACAAGTTATGCAAGAATAAAAGTGGGAATGACCACCGAATGTTTGCAAATGATTCCAAATGGGGTATAAGGAAATAGAAACTGTATGATAAATGAAAATCGTTTTTTTTTTTATTAAATTTTATGAGGGGTGAATTGCGCATTCGCGATCGATTCGTACTTTACTTTAAAAACTTCAGATTGGGGCTTTTCAAATTTTTAATTTAAGTTTTATAATTAATTACTTTTTTACGATCATAATAAAATAACCTCCTCTAAAATGGGCCTCATCAGAAGGCTTACAGTCACCTAAAGGACAATGGAAAGGGCTATGCTCGGAGTTTCCTTGCGAGATCGAATAAAGAATAAAGATATCCGCAAGAGGATCAAGGTCGCCGACATAGCCCGAAGAATCGCCAAAATAAAGTGGCAGTGGGCAGGGCGCATTGCTCATAGAACTCAAAAGATTCCTTTTCAAGTGTCTATATACTATACTAGCTGACCCGGCAAACGTTGTTTTGCTATGTATATAAAAAAAAATTATCTAAAATAAAATAAAAAAAATAGATGTTGTCCGATTCTCATAGATACCGGATAAGCACCAAAAATTTCATCAAAATCGGTTAAGCCGTTTCGGAGGAGTATGGCAACGAAAACTGTGACACGAGAATTTTATATATTAGATTGATAATCCTTGAAGTTAATCCAATATTATATAAATTTTATGTTTTTGTAATATTTAACGTTTTTGTAATTTTAGATACAATTTTTTGATAATGAATAGATGAGTATGACCTCAAAAGAATGTGCCTTATGTTCGTCAATTGCAGCGTTTGTGATCACTAGAACAACCAAGCTAGTTCTATTTTCTAGATATAGTCAAATATTTATCTTGAACAGTGCCAATGCCACGCTTCAATATACTAAACAATACAATGTATAAAACATTGATATTCGATTACTAGGATATCATAAGCACTCAGCACGTGTCGCGGTGTGTTCAACTTCTGACATTGTGTTTATTGTGCTACTTACTAAACTGTATTTGTAACCACTTATTCAATTTTGTCAATACACACTACTACAAAACATTGATCGTAATATTGGAGCATACAACCACGAGCTCTCGGAATCTATTTGACGACCTAAACTGAACTGTTAAAGGGATGGAGTTATATAGAGTGTATTATAGCCCTAACCTTCTTTCTCGCTCGCACGCTTGACATTTTAACAGGTCATGGTAAAGCCCCAGTACCTTACTTTATTTTTAAGGATCTGAAGCCCTACTACGACCTCTTAATGTGATACATTTGACGAACTAAACTGAATTGTTAAAAGGATAACGCTAGGGTGCATAGCTTTACCTCTTTTTCTCACTCGCATGCCTGACATTTTAACACATCATAGTAATGCCCAAGGTTTTTCATATGAGCGAGAAAGAGAGATGAGCCTACCTACTACTCTAATAACTTTAAAAATATTCAGACTGACCTGTTTCGTCAACTGTTCCTCACACAGTTTGTACAGCGTGTAGAACTTCCTGGCCAGTGTTATGTTTTCAAGAAAGCCGCAAGACGCGAGCTTCACCCTGATGATGATCTGTCTGTCGGGCACCATCATAGCTACGGTTCGGAATTGAATCTTCAAGTTCTCGGGTAGTTCTTTTCGGCCGGCATAACCGGGGTTCTATAGGGATAAGAATAACACATGACTGAGCGCAACAAGCTACTTTAATTTTTTTAAATCTAATGTGTTGTGAATAGTAAAACTGTACCATAGTAATAAATATGCCAAATTCAGGACACATATCAGAGCTGTCACCGTCAGTGAAGATGAAGCTCTTCTTCTTCTCCTTCTTAGCAGCCAGCACCACGGCGACTTGCTGGGCAGCTACCGACAGTACCGGCAGCTCGATGCGGTTGAACTCGTCGAAGCACCCCCACGAACCTGACTGGGCCAACCCCTTGTAAATACGCCCTAGACCTCTGGAATCAGTATTTGTACGGTTTTTAGGTTTTAGGTTCCTCTACCTACTTCCTTTATGGTTAAAGAATAATACGTGCACGGGTCAATCTTCATGAGTCAGCAAAGACTGCCGAAGTGGGACCGAGGATAGATGATTACATAATGTACTGAGACCCAACTGTCTGTAAAATAAAACCAAATAATCATCGACAACCGAGTTATACAATATGATTCAAGATGCTCCTAATCGCCCATCTTCCAAGATGATCTGTATGGGACCAAACCAGTCAGACCATTGAGTATCTAGCATTTTCAGCTTCTACGATCGTAAACATTTCTTCGGCCTCTTTACAGGTACGCGCAATCGCATTATGGGGAATTCCTCGTAGACCAGCCGGTCACCACGAAGGAAGCTCTCCTTGGAGATTATTTAGCAACATCAATTTGAGTTTTTTTTTCTAATCTATAAATAAATTTGAAAACTTGAACTGCGTAGAATAATTATAATACAAGCGGTCCCGACAGACGGTGTACCGTCCAAAAGTTAGCTTTTTTTAGCAAAAAAAAATTGAGAATCTGATTGCAGCGCCACCTACCGGGACCAATTTTATCATCAAATCGTACAGGGACCAACTCAAGTATACTCATAAAGTTTAATCCAAATCGGATACGCCGTTTAGGAGGAGTAAGTGACAAACACATGTTCACATGTTCAGTAGCATTATATGTATACACTAGCTTCTGCCAACGGCTTCGCCCGCGTAAAAGCAGGTTTTTCCATACAAACTTTGGACCCCTGTTTCATAACCTCAGGGAGTGATTTTTTTTAAATCCTCTTTTAATGCTCACTTACGTCATAAAAAGAAGCCTTGTGTAAAATTTCACGCTCCTAATCCTAGTAGTTTCGGCTGTAAGTTGATATGTCAGTCAGTCAGCTTCTCTTTTGGGTCTAGGAACGTGAAATTTTGCAAAAGTTTTCGTTTTATGACGTAGGTGAGCACTAAGAGAGGATTTTCCAAAATTCCCCCTCTAAGGGATTGAAACACAACCTATTTTTTAGGCGGGGCAGCAGCTAGTATATCAATATAAGATAAAGATAATCATTTTGAGTAGAAATATGACTTTTAATTTCAGTCAGATTAAGGTACACACACTATCATTCAAACCCGTCACCTCTTTATTAAATCATAAACTGAAAAGTGGTATTGAATTAGCAGTTCTCATAAAAGATAACATACTTCAGTAAAAGCTCAAACTGAAATATGATTGCTTTTTTTTAAATTACCTTATATTAAAGGTTGTCAGGTGTTTTGCCGATCAGCTGATAGCATGCGCTCCGGTCGGAGCGCCGGCTATCAGCCGACTGACGATGAAATTGTACGAGCCGCGGACTGCATTTCGTATCTACTTATGTGTGCACTCCCTTCGTCTGTATAGTGAATTATCATTGTGTGCTTCAGCCAGATCAAAACATGGTTTTATCTTAGTACTAGTACTACAAGTATCATTTTGATCATAGATTTTAATCATTTTGATAACAGATTTTAAGATACTTTAAATTTTAAGTTTACTTAAAATCAAAAAGAATAACACTGCCTGGCCAGGAGATCGAACCCAAGACCTCATACTGACTAGTAGTGGACAATTACTACTAGATCGACGACTGTGTGAAGGTAAAATAATTTAAACATAGGATAAGGACTGCTTAGCACTATTGCTAGCAACCACTAGACCAGCGAGGTAGTGTGAAGTTCTACAGTTTAAAATGAAAAAGTCAGTTTACCTGTAGTCCATCTGATCGGAGCAGTTGAAGACCACAACGTACTTTGCTAGGGTCTTGCCCATGTCCTTGACAGTCTCCGTCTTCCCGGTTCCAGCGGGGCCACACGGAGCGCCGCCCATGCTCATAGCTAGCGCCTGAGCGAGGGTGATATAGCACCTGAAAAGTGAAGTCAAATTATCACATTTTTATCTTTTTGGCTTGGATACTAAGTAATTTAAGCCATGTCTTTGTATGAATAGTTAATTTGTTTACCATTAGAATATCGATGTACACATTTTAATATTTTTGGCAGCAAATGTATCAAGTCAATCTTCTCGGCAAACTTCGCTGAGGTAGTCAACACTATAATTCTCAGCGCTGTTTTACCGAGATCGCACCTGTTTCAATGATTCCTCATATTGCCCAGTTGTGTAAACACTTAAAACAGCCAATGAACTTTGCTTCGTGAAGCAACGTACTTTTAAACAAAACCTAATGATTCACCTGTTTATCTAACTTAAAGACAAGATATGTGCCCGATAGATTTACTATTCTTCTCTGGCATATTTAGATCATGTATAAACAATCTTACAGTCTTAAAATAACGAAAAGAAGGATTATCGAAACCGATAATCCTTCTTTTCGTTATTTTAATTTAAAAAAAACACATATTGATTCACAATGTAGCCATCGTCATATTGAGCAAAATTTCATGCTTATAAACGCGGTTTTTTTAATTTTGTTTATGAGGTATACACAACATTTCTGAATTAATTTTGTAAACTCCAACGACAAATACAACAAAAAAAAAATTAATACTTTTGAGAAGTTCTCCTTCTTGCTCTACCCAGAGCGCAAAGGATTCTTGATGAGTAGTCACCGAAAAAAAAGGAAATCAAATTATTTGCCAACGGTACTGTCCTTTTAAAACAGGGGCGGGCTTACGGCCGTCTGGTCGTTTGATTGGTCCCGCCCAGCGAGATCGGTGTCTGGAGTACTAGGACGCCAAAAATGTACAGGAGCACTGTGATAAAATCTTTTTATAAACTTCAGTGTGTTAAAATGTAGAACTAACTTGAAATTCACTGAATATGAAATTTTTACTCAACAAGCTGTGCCACCATTACTGGCAGAAAAGTTCGTCGACCGCTATCCTTGGAGGTATAGTATAATTATTAATTACTTTAAATAATTATTTGGAATGTACGGGCCTACTGTATGGGGTCTTCTGGCAGTACTAGCGCCTCATAGGTATTTAGGAGTTTACTCATAGCGGATACTCGATGCTCTCTCGTAGTACATATATATAACACTTTTATTGCTGTTTTGTTACAGTACTAGCTGACCCTAAAGACGATGTCCTGTCTTAGAAGAATTGTCAAACGCGCGAGGTTTAAATAGTAATACAGAAATATTTCAATTTTGTGCACAATTTTTCTTTCCGTAAAAATTTTCTACAACGTATCGTACGAAATCTTAAAAAAATATATAAATGAAATTGATTAAGTCATTCTCAAGTTACGGCGTAACAAGGAAAATAGGAACTCATTTTTATAAATATATAGTTAATATTTATTTATGATTTCCAAGATAAAGTATATTAGTAGTTGTCATGTTTTTTTATGACTCTTCCGAGATACTGCTGAATATAAAAAATACTTTACATAGTTACTATATGTAAAATAGCTGGGCGTTACAGTATTAGTGAATCAAGTTAGTTCAAATTAAGATGTTAGATTATGACGCTAACACACGTCGTACATTGTCTACAACTATAAAGATGTGACAAATAAAAGTTACTAAGAGCAACAAACGGTTAAGAATAGCTTATGTCTAATTAGTCTATCCTCGCTGCTAGAAAAACTTGAGTTTGTGTTTGAACTACTGAAATTTAGACAGCGGACTCTAATATTAGCTTGAAATGATGCATTCATGATAATAATTTATTCATTTATTGAGAAGGCCAGTAAAACACAAAGTTGGTAGCCTGAAATCGCACGACGGGGTTGCGGCAGACCATCAAGGAGATGGCAGGACGACTTAGAAGTCTTCCTTAGAAATTGGCAAGAAATGGCTGAAAAATGCTGTCCCCTTGATATCATTTTCTATGTTACGTCAGAGTAGTTTCTAATAAATAAGATAAAAGATGGGGCCACAGGTTTGCTTCTGAAGACAAACCCGGGGTCCCGGAACTTGCGTTCCGGGACCCCGGCACTCCTATGGGCACTCCTATGTTCCTTCTTTATCTTGCGACAAAGAACGAACATAGGAGTGGGTTTTAGTCAGTAAAAGTCTGACACAGCCTCTCGCTCCGTGGGGGAAGTCATTGGATCATCATCATTTCAGCCAAAAGACGTCCACTGTTAGACATAGGCCTCCCCCAAGTTCAAGTTCAGTCATTGGATGATTCCACCTAAAAAAAAGCTATAACGTACCTGTCAGTCAAAGGTGTAATCACAAGCCTATCAGTGCAACCCAAGTATTCGTTCTGATAAGTGAATGTGACGTCAGTCACAGAGATCCAGGTCTTGTCGGCGTCCTCTTTGAAGTAGAAACGGCATTGCTTCAGCCATTCAAAGTCGTTTGCCGAACGTACGTTCAGGCGACACTGTAAATATTTGAAAATTTTACATATATGCATCTTACCGGTAGATATATTATGTACTTTTGGGTCATGTGGCTCTTTGGAGCGGGACTGCGGTCCCAACTTACATCTATATTTTTTTTTGAAGTATTTTGGTACCACAAGGAAAGAGAAAAACTATATTTATTTTATTTGTGGTCCCATAACTACTCAAAAAAAAAAATTTTAAAGGTGGGATTTGGAACTGAGGTTCCGGTCCAAAGAGCCCCACGACCCGTACTACCCGTAAGAAGTTAGGTTACCAACGGGTTACCATCACTATAAGTTTTCCATAGGCAATTTGCTTAAAGTCATCATCATAATTTCAGCCGAAAGACGTCCACTGTTGGACATACCCCTCCCCCAAGCGTCTCCACAACGACCGATCCTGTGCGTCTCGCATCCATCGCATTCCCACGACTCTCACCAGGTCGTCGGTCCACCTTGTGGGAGGCGTTCCAACGCTACGGTTTCTGGCGCGCGGTCGCCAGTTTTCGGCCCCATCGACCATCCGTAATACGAGCCCATTGCCACTTTAGTTTGGGGATTCTTCGCTTAAAATGTAGTACATTTATACATCCTGCTTCAAAATCGCACACACGTACCTGTGCCTATATTCGTCTTGCTCACACATGAACTTTTGACATAATTAGTTGTTTTAGTAGTACGAGCTTTTATGTACATCTGTCTTGCAACATACGAGATGTGCTCGTGGAAAAGGTGTAAATTTACGAGATCCTACTTTGCCATTTTATAATATTTATTTATTTAATCTTCATGCAACATAAAGTACAAAGGCGGACTTAATGCCTTAGTTATTTCCTACCAGTCAACCTATGGTGGTGAAGAGAAATATGGTAGGTGCATAAAAAGAAAATATTAATTATTTAAAAGAAGTATACATAGTATAGTTAAAATACACATATATAATTAATAGAATATATGCATACATATATATATTAATATAAAGTAAAGGCAGAAGATTTTGAGACCATTCTGCTATTATTGGTGGAGAAAATAATTCCGCAACTTCCATTTAAATGCTATGTTGTACGCTGCTTTTATTTTTGAAGTATATTACACACAAAAAACAAGATAATGTAATCATAAATCTATTAACTGTAGCTGGAGATCGAACTCGCAATAAAATTCCGTTAAATCCTCATAAAATGTAATATTGCTCACCCTCCCCCCCATACTAAGTATCGTGATATTTATAGCCTTTGTGTTGACCAGATCTATAAGAATTATGCCTAAAAAAAATTAATAGGATCGGTTAAGTAGTTTTGGCGCCAACCGTAAACATCGCTCACTTTTCTAAATGTTTAAAAAAAACGAGATTAAGAAATAATAAGATTTTATATCGAAACTTACACATAGTGTGTTTTAGTGGCTTCTTACATGAAATTTACGTCAACAGTAGTGAATAAGAAACCTTGAAACAAACGTAGGTATGCATATTTTCATTCGTTATTTCTGTTCTTTTTGAAAAAACTAGCAAGGTTCAGGTAATATCGCCTTTTTTTATTTAGTCGATCCCATGTAGATAGATAATATTCACCTACTATAATAGTATTACGCACTGCAAAGGCTCAGAAACCAGATCAATAACAAGGGCCCTAACCACCAGAACTGCAGAATTGACGACGATGCATTCGCTGTGACGTATTTCAAACCAACATAAGCATAGGTTAGTTAGACAAGTTTCCGATCGTTATTTATAGAGGCAGTTACTAGGATAATATGAACTCGAAGATATTACCATAGTGCAGTAGTTTCACTTTCTACGACCTCGTGTTCATGAATTATTGACTCAACGCGGGTCGGTTCATTCATTCCACTATACAACAACATCTATACTTATAATAAATCTGTAGAAGTGACAATTCTGTACATTGAAAATATCAAACAAAGGGGTGTTACTAGACTGACACCGAACCCAAAAATGTGATTTAAAAAATTACTTGGTATAATTTTTCTTTAATATCCTGAGCACCACACTGGGTACTATTTATCCCGGAATAGTATATACAATAAAAACAAACTTAATTTTGCGGTTCGATGCCTAGACCCGATTACTGTACTAATCACAAATAATAAGTTTGTCGTACGTTTCGTCACCCGCAGTGGAGGTCACTACACGCTGCACACGGCTAAGATACTATAATATTTTATCTTAAGATACAATATCGCTCGCCATGCAATTCAATGGACACACGACGAAGATAATAAATATTTTCGTATCTCAAAAAACCTAATAAAACCATTTTCGACGTCTACGCGGACGAAGTCGCGGGCAAAAGCTAGTTATAAATATTATTATGATGAAGCTAGCTCACCAACATATCGAAGATATCCCTTTGATGTACATGAATAGTGATAAGTGTCTCGAATTTAATTCTCTCTATCTTCAATAGGTTCCTGGTGGTCTGGTCGATGAGCGTGTTCAGTAGCTCCAAGAATTTATTGTTGGTTTCCATCATTATCTTCTTGTCCTGGCGAGCTGACATTAGAGCCAATTCAGCATCCCGTGTCCATATTATTTGTATCCCCAAGAGACCAATCTGAGGGTATCAAAAATGTATTGAGTCTAAGCATTATTTGTAGGTACAAATATCAAGGAACACTTTAAAATAAAAACAACCGTTTTAGTTCTATTTAAAAAACTACAACTATACAAAATCATAACCTGTGCAGGCATTTTATCCAAAAACAGCAGTAGATTGAAAGTTGGGTCATTGATCACTGCCACTGCGTTTCTGATGATGGAGTGCAAGCTACCCTGAGCTGACTGCAGCAGCGAAGTGAGCCATGTCTCTACAGAACCCTCGGCTCTCACTGGACGCTCCAGCTTGATCTCTTCGCCTTCTGACGACACTATTGCTATCATCTTGTTGTATTCTGAAATACGAATTTATGTATTGTTAGTCGTGGAACTAACCCCGGGGCCCTATAACGAAGGCAAAGAAGGAACATAGGAGTGACATTTAGTCAGTAAAAGTCTGACAGACCCTCTCGCTCCGCCAGCGGGAAAAGTTATAGAAAAATATTCCACCTAAAAAAAAATAAGTCGAGGAACTAAAAATGTAAGTAATGATTTGTTTATGGCTCCCACAAACCAAAATTCATCAATGATTGTGAAGATTGATGACTTTTGGTTAGTGCAGACTAAGGATTACTGTCTACGGATGTGTAGCGTGTACACGAAGCAGCAGCGTCGAGTTTCATAGTAAGCTTCAAACAGGCGTACACCAAGCGTATAATGGCGAATACCCGTCTATGAAGCTACAATAAGTTTTGTCAATCTGAAAGGTACCAAGTGCTTAAAAACTTACCAATATCATGAAACTTAACGTATCTGATGTTATCAAATATCGACAGCAAATGATTCTGAATGGTATGAGAATCAGATGCTTGCCCCAAGATTTCCAACAAAGCAGGATCGGATACGAAGAAGAATCGTGGGAACATAGTTCTTTTTCTCTCCAAATAGCCACTGAGACTCTTCTGGCACAGTTCTAGCTGTTCTTGAAGATGTGGGAGCAACTGTCTAAGCAGATCATCTCCTACACAACAAGATACAACACCAGGTGTTTCATGAGCTCTTTGCATGATCTTCTGCCACGACTTGTCGATTTTGGAGAATCTTTTGGCTTCTTTCGGCAGTTGCTTAGCGATATCACCGCCAACAAATACGGCTTCGAGGTAGACCCACATGTTTTGCACAAGAAGCCATCTCTCAAGGATCTCGTTAGTGCTCTGGAGATCATATAGCCATTGCTGGATTTGTTTTCTGAAAGGGGCGTTGTAGCTGTGGACGTAAAAAATATTAATAATTGAAATTAATCCGAGTCATATAAACAATCTGAGAACTATTTTCGACGAAGAAAAATAAGTTCATGCTGCTCTGTGAGAAAAAATACTTATTACATGAAAGTTGCAAACAATTTATCCAGTCTATTTTAAATTTTAAATCATTCTTCAGCTGTTACGAAACATAATATTATGACTTATGCGCTGTATATATGCGTACTGGACTGGAACAATTTGCCTGCTGCGGTCTTCGCGTCAGGTTATAATTTAGTTGTCTTCAAAGCTAGAGTGAACAATTAACTAGTGCGCCTCACCATCAACGATTGCCCACTGTTTACTAGCGGTGGGATCGCAGTCAAGCACTATAGGTTATATCTATAAAAAAAGTTAATTATTACCGGTTAGAAAGCAAAGACCCCAAAATCATGAGACTGTCTTCAAGCTGTCCAATAGTCTCAGCAGTCGTATCACCCCTCAGCAGAAGTTCGCCGCGATTGTTAAAGGTTTGGAAAGTGAGCTCGTGCACCGACCACTCGTTTGTTACTCCACGCAACTTGCCTTCTATATCTTTCTCTTTCATCGCCGATATACAAATGTCCTACGGTAAAAAGGTAAGAGTACTGAAATTAAGTTTGTTACACAAGTTAATTTCTTGTACCAAAATAAGGAAAATTTGTAAATCATGAGTTCCCAACAAGTAACTTTCTTCTCATGAATATTTCTAAGAATGGAATCCTAAAATAACACAGCTAACGCGAAGAGTCATACCTTACAATCTACCTCTCTTTAGAAACTGCTGCCTTAGTAGCTAAGTCGTACAAAAATACCTATTGAACAAGTCCGCTGATCTACGAAATTAGAAGAAAACTTTGCAAATACTTCGTTGTTATGGAGCAGGCTATTGTGCTCCATGTTCGTTGTCAATATCAATAAAATATATTGTATCAAAACTAAATGTTTGTGGTTTAAAAACTACTGGTTTAATCAAAGCTTCTGACTTGTGATAAACAGTCAGGGTATCCCTGAACTAACTTCTAAACGGCTTAACCAATACTTTATATAAATTAAATACAGAACAAATTATAATTATACCTGCTTAAGCAAGCATTTATGTAATTATATATAACAAACATAAATATATACGTAACGCGGACAGTATGGCACGGAAGCCGCCATATCTCTAAAGCTTACCGTTTAGTATAAATATACGCCAATTTATTTTTCAGTGGGAAATCAACTAATGACTTCTCCCACTCTTGGTGAAGCTAGTCGGACTTTTACTGACTGTAACCTACTTGTGTTCCTTTGTATGTCCTTTGCGTGCCAGAGCCACGGTAACTCTTTCGGAAAATCATGTTATCCTGGCAGGTATCAGCCCCAGAGATAGTTCTTTAAAGCGCTGCATTCGCGCTTAAACATAATTCACCGTCGCCGTCGACCTGGGCCTAGTCCTTTTCTGACGGCGAGCTATACATTCCTCATCCTTCGGTAAAGTGACTGAGAATCATCCTGCAACATCTAGCGAAGGAGGCGACCGCACGCGTGAGAGAACGAACGTCCTTACGCATCAGCCGCAGGAACCCTGAACCCAACTTCCAACCTCCGTTGGCGTGGGTTTGCGATGGGTAGCTTGCCACCAAGCCCAAGTCGTTGACGGCGCGTAGTGTTCCATGCGCACCTCAAAGAGCTCAGCCCCTGACAAGGCTTACTTCTGAAAGGGAAACCCGTGGTCCTAGAACGCAAATGGCAAAGAAAGCACATCACACCTATGTGCTTTCTTTGCCAAGCACATAGGTGTGGTTTTAGTCAGTAAAAATCTGACACGCCCTCCTGCTCCACTCTAGGGCGAGAGAAGTCATTGGATGATATCACACATTAAAAAAGCAACACAGGTTCCTTTTTTTTAGTGTGGAACACTTATTTTCATTATCCTTTAAGCTTTTTCCAATTTTTGTCAGAGCAAAATTTTATGATAAAAACTTACTGTTTTGCTGAAAATCGCGAAAAACCAGTTTTTTTTACTTTTAACCCCGAGTTTTTTTTTCCAGGTGTCGGATCGATGAGAACTTTTTAAATTTCATTATGATAGTGTTTTGAACAATCCTACCAATTTTCAGCTGGGTGCGAATTTTCCTCTCGTAACCTCGGATTACTTACATTCGGATTACTTACATAAAACCTGCATCAAAAACTTATTTGCCTCAGACAAACAAAAATTGTATTTATCTATGTATTATTACATTAGCTACACCAATTTTGATAATTATTTTTTTATTGTGTAGTGAATTGTCAGGAAAAGTTTCTTACGATTGATGTTACGGTTTTTAAAGAAAAATGACAACATATAAACATGTCCGTGTACCATGATGACTTTGGTTGTGGTACACCTCAAGTTGTCAGTCGTACACAACATTTCTCCAGTTGTTTTTTAATTCCATGTAATATACCTTCTATTTAATAAGCAGGTAGGATTTTAATTTAATAAAAACAATTGTGCTTAAATTCCATTGCCGTTCATTGCAACGGCAAACTCTCCCCAGCTAGCGCAGGGTGCTGAATCCGCACCTCACTGAATCCGCATGTATACTAGGACGTCATAAAACGCTAAGAGGCTCGATTGTACCTACTACGTTCGATGTAAAGAAAAAATTTGTTAGTTTCGATTATATACCTGAGGTATGTATAAACTATGTATTTGCTATCTTTTCGTTTTATTTTGCTATTATTTTACTTACCAAATCTAACCCAGGTACATGCAAAATGAGTGCACTAATTAATTACTTAGTGTACATTTTGCATGCACCTAGGTTGTATTTGGTAACTTCATCAAAATTATAGTTAAAAAATATAACTCTCCGACAGCTTTAAAATGTCAGAACTGTAAACCTGATGTATACATTTTCCACTAGTAGTGAATGTATAGTAACTGCAACTACTACAGCAGCTTTTCATGAATACAATGTAAACGGTCGGCATTCTCTGTCCCTTACTTACCTACATTCAACTTTCTCTTTCTCACCATTTTAAGCACCACCCCTTGCCCAACCCTAATATTATTTCCGTTTCACCTTAATATTTCCTTTTCAGCTAACTTCAATGCCCGGTTGCATCACCGTTGATATCGTCCGTATTCTGTCACCCTGGTAGGCTATGTGAAACAACAACTTGTTGATAGGATGGGGCATGCGTACTAAGAAAGTTTTTAACGGCCCGTTTACGACCTTGCTGCCGTGAGCGGTAGAACAAAAGTATGAAAATGTTTGAAGCACGCCACGAGACGTCGCTCATAGGGGCGCACGCCCGCCTACGATGCCGCATCTTTCGTTGCTAAGACTGAAGTCGTTAACAGGTTGTAACATCATGCGGATTTCGGAAAATTTCAAAATGCAAAAAACGCGTCCCGCGTGCTTATTCCACACATTACAATACGAGTGAATACTTGTATGAAATGGACATTTGTGGGGGTTACGCGTGCGGAGCAATCCCACATGCGTGATCAAAACCGTACGATATTAAAGTGTTTTAATAAGGGTGTGAAACGAAAATACATTCTCTGATATTTCACAGAATGTATTTTACTGTTTGGCTTAAGTATTAATTATATTATTTAAGTTTTGAGCTGTTTATCGTGATTCTTATTTAATATAATAGTATAAAACAAATGCGCTTCCCGCTGTCTGTCCCTATGTATGCTTAGATCTGTAAAACTACGCAAAAAATATTGATGCGGGTTCTTCCAATAGATAGAGTGATTCAAGAGGATGATTTATATGTATAATACATACATAATAATCATAGTAGAGAAACACTGATAATTTTAGAGGTTTCCAATGTGATGTCGTAAATAAACACGTTTTTTGCTTTTACATTTCAAACGCTGGCTGAATCCTAAGAGATAGATGAAAATAATGTACTACAATATATAATACACAGTGGTATATGTCTATCTCTTAGGCATAACCCACAGTTACCATTTTTTATCCTTAACTTTTTACGAGAAATAAAAGCTTATTTACGAAGTGATTTTAAGAAATTCAGCATTATTCCATATCCAATTAAGTACCTTAAATACATTGTGCATTTAATATAGATGAATACGGCCCTTTACAGCATGTAATTGAAATGAATATTTTCGAAGATATTACAGATTTACAATACAGGGACATAGTGGTTGCGCTGGACTCCTCCTCATAAACTGGTGTTGGAAGTAGGTTGCCCTGTTATTTTATTAAGGAACTTGAACCCACCTAAACTTTGCAATGACACGTGTTTGCTGGTAAAATCACTAAAAACTTTCATAACAGAGTGCACAATACTCACCTGGTGTGATATCTTTGATACCATCGGATTTACCGTTTCAATTTAAACACCTACAATTTCCGATATTTTTTGCAATGACCATTAATAAATCGCAGGATTAAACTGTCAACGTTGCAGGCTTAAATTTGAACGTTGATTGTTTTTCACATGGCCAATTATATGTCGCTCTTTCAAGAGTAACATCTATGGGCACGCCATATTTATGGCGGTAAACTGTAACTCTTTAAGGAGTGGCTGGAAAGACCTCACGGCGTCCTCGCCTTCCCCATGATGCAGGTTCTCAGCGGTCATGGTAAGTTCGGGAGATTCCTGCACCGGGTTTGTGCAAAAGAAACGCCTGCGTGTCACTTTAGTGTGGATCGCCCGGAGGACACGGTGGAGCATACGGTAGAGGTGTGCCCCGCGATCTCTCACGCCAGGCCTTGGTACTGGCTATGGGCCGTAGCGAGGAGGAGTGACAGTCGGTTGCCTCCTTCTGTGAAGCAGTAATGCTAGCAAAGGAGACGGCCGCACGCGCGAAGCAATTACCCTTACGCCCCAGCCGCCGGGATCCCGATCCCGATTTTCGGCCACCATAGGCGCGGGCTAGCGGGCGTCCAGCAATGGGTAGCTCGCCGTCCGACCGTCCGGTAACCATCCGAACTGAGCCCGAGTCGTCGAAGGCGCGTAAAGCTCCACGTGCGCCTCAAGAAGATATCAACCAAACCGTAGGAGCCCAGCAGAGTCGAAGCCTACTGGCGCCAAGGGTTCGCTTCTGGAAGGAAAACCCGCCACTGGAATGCAAGGCTACAAAAGAACATAGGAGTGGGTTTTAGTCAGTAAAAGTCTGACACGCCCTCCCACGCCCGCCCAAAGGTGGGAGATGTTTCCAACCTAAAAAAAAAACATCTTAAGAAAACATGTTTGTATTGTCTAATGACAAAAAAGCTGTGAACGTTGTATGTAAAGATATTCTGTAGTATATTTAGTATCATCATTGCACCCGTGCGAAACCGGGGCGGGTCGCTAGTTAATTATATGAGTAATTTCTAATGACTCATATTACAACTTCCCTCGTACTGCCTCCTACTAATATCTGGGCGGTTAATGTATTTTTAAGAATAACTTGATGCATCAATAGTGATGAAACAATATAACCCTAGTAAAATGTGTTTAAATAGAAAAATATTGGAAGTTAAATGGTGAAGAATGATGTCACCACATGAAAAATAGCAGTTTTCTAGTTTAATTTAGATTCTATTACCTAGCAGTAAAGACGAAATTGAAAAAACATTTAGTTAAGCGTTTATTCATTTTCATAAATCAAAACACCTACTGAGATACTTGCTGCCCTGGTACACCGCATGACCGATACGTTTTTTCTGTTTTTTTTTTTTAGAATAAAATTAATCAATATTCGAATAATTCAATTTTATCCTTATGAATTCAGCGTTAACGGTTTTGTGTACATATTGTGATTCTACGAACTGAGTAGGGAATAATTATCCCAGAGTCGCTTGCTTTTTTATTTCAAACCGAATTCATTTTACGAAACTTAGTGTAATGCATAATGAAATCAATTTAGTGAAACTTTTTACAGCATTTGAGTTTAACTTACAACAGTTTCATAAAAATAATGGTCATGACATCAAAACTAACACTGCGTATCTCCATCAACATCGAAGCTTTATTTGATGATTTGTTGTCATACAGATGTTATCACATAAAATTAAAAAAATATTATCCTGAAAGAAAAGATGTTGGTGGATTTGAGAATGAATAGAATGAAAACATCTGAGTGGAACTCAGTTCATCTCTGAAGAGAAGAAGTTCTCTTAGTTCGTATTTTGCCAACTACATCGATACTTTACATCTGTATAACTTTCATAATTTATTTGTGGGCTGTTTCTCGAGCATTTCGAATTCTCGATATTTATATTGAGGATGCTTCGTATTTCAAAAACACTCGTTTCGCTGTTATTCATTTATTAATTGTATTTTTCTCTCGGCTCTTCGTAGAGGGTTTGTCATTTTTGGCGCGTACCTCAAATAGTACCTCAAACGTCCACTCTGCGCAGATGCTTTTGCGAATGTAATTTCGCTTTACGAATATCGCATAGCACGAAATATAACTACGTGAAAATATTGATGAAATTGATGTCACGATATTAATTCCATGCAACTAATTTTACAGTGTAAATTCGGCTGTAGGCGCCAACTTGACTTACTCTTGTTTTATGTATTTCCTTTTCCCTTCATATTAAATTCTATAAATGTTATAAATTTGAATGTGTGTTAGTTACTCAATCACAGAAGATCCGACCAGATCTGGATTACATAAGCGCACAAGTACTTTATAAGCTGGTTTACAGTGTACATTATGTCTACGTAGACGAAGTCGCAGAAGCGGTTTAGTGTATTTATTACAAAATTGGATCAGTTTTGAATTATCATTATTTTAGACTAGCTGCCCCGCCTCCGCCTTGCAGGGATGACATTTATTTCCTTTTCTCAAAATTTTCTTTCATGGAACTTTCTCCTGATTATAACGAAAATAACAAAAAAAAGAGTTAGCGAAATTGGTCTAGCCATTCACATCGTGACCAAGGTAAATAGGGATTCATTTTGTATTATACAGATACAGATTAGTGGCACACCTAAACGTTTACGATACAACGTATATTTGTTAACTTGGTTAAAAGGAATGACGACATCTGACTAACCTTGTGTCCATATTGAAAAAGGGTAGCAGTGGACAGAGTCCAATGATAAGCAGTTAGAAGAAGACTATACCAAAAGGCACACTATACTGAAGGACATACTCTAACCAGTACTACAGTAACACAAAGAGAAAATGTGTCACCTAAAGTTTAGAAATACTAGTAAATTTATTTACTCCAAAATATTATCATCATTACATCATCGCTTACCATTAGGTGGGATGGTGGTCAAACGCGAGCCTATCACTAATAAAAAAAACATTAAAAAAATATCTATCAATTTCTAACCCTTAGTCCCTAAGTTTCTAACCCCTAAGTTTTTTGCATTCAATTGATAGCTTCGCCTCATTGGACCTAAGTATATAAGCGTTGGATCTTGAAGGGCGACAAAATAATTGAACTCAATGATTGTTCCGTGTTTTGTTAACATTTAAATATAATAAAAATCTTTTAAATGCCCCGAATTCTTTTTTCCGAATATCTTACCTACCAATACCAATAATGTTAGGAACCGATGTTCTTTTCAGCGTATATGAAAAAGGCATGGTGACACAGCGACAACAGCTTTTTGGTGCCTATCTTTAAAAACAAAAGTGACGTGCTTGAGTGCAACAATTATAGAGGAGTAAAGCTAATGTCACATACTATGAAAGCCTGGGAGAAAGTTATTGAAAGCTGGCTGTGAGAAGAGAGTGGAATTTCACAAAACCAATTCGGTTTCATGCAGGATACATAGCAGATTGCTGGTGTAGTGGCAAAGACGAGATTGTTGGGCTAAAATTAAGTAGAACCAAAACGGAGTACTTGTCCTGCGATTTCGGCGGTCTCTCCAGTTCTTTGCCCATAGCTCTCAGCGGATCGCCCATACCAATTATAATATAACTACTTTACTCAATAAAACTGAAAAAATCTTTGTAAAACGTAATCAAATAATAGATCTATACTACTAACATAAGTAAATTCATTCCCATTCACTTGCAGTATGAATGACCGTATGACTGCTATCCAATAAATAATAAAATATTTGTTTTCATCTAGTTCTAACTCTTCAAGCTTTATGAAATCCTGGTCATAAATCATTTCGAAAAAAATACGTCATTATAAAAACTTACCCAATAAATAATAAAATGTTTATTTTCATCTAGTTCTAACTCTTCAATCTTTATGAAATCCTGGTCATAACTCATTTTGCAAAAAATACGTCATTATAAAAATTTGATAAATTAAATCATTTGTATGCGCTTTACTGGCTTACATGTTTACATTCATGCAATCCTAGTATCTACAACCCCACCAATACGTCATATGTGGGGTTGGTTATTACCAACCCCACACTATTTACTATCGATTGAATTTATTTTGATTGCTAAATGGTGATACGATTTTCATTACGCAAATGACAGTTTGTGATGGTATCAATGTTTTTTTGTATTGTAGCCCACGACGGAAGCATGGATGTATGAACTTTATTTAGACTTAATACTGTCTGTCATTCTATACCTATGAATCCGTTTGAGGAATCGTAGCTCTCACACGGACAGTCGGATTTCAATGTAATTCTTTTTAATGGGTGTCTTTTTTCATCGGGTTGGTATGAACCAACCTGATAACCCCAGATTTTCATTAAAAAAAACTGTTGTGGTCCACGCTTTTCTGATTACTGTGATTCTACCATACTTAGTTTATTTTTGCACACTTTCAACCGACTTAGAATATGATTGTACCTACTACTGCTATTTTGTTACAGTGACCTGATGATGCAGCAAGGAAAGTCTGTGGACTACCTAACTCCTCAACAACTTATAAAATACATATGTGGTGTTGATCTTAGTGTGTCCGACGCAAGTTTCACCAGACACGGTTTTTTCGGGAGAAGAAACGCCCAAGTTTCGCTATTGCTAATCGCCCCAAGGACACGATGGACACATAAAGAAAGTTTTTTCAATACACTTACTCGAAAACCTGCACTTATCCCACTGCTTTTAGGCACGCAATTGACTGTTTTTCGCACTAGTGCGGAAAAGTGGGCGTGTTCGCCGCACCCCAATTTATTACACTTATCGAATCAAGCTAGATGTATATAAATTAATTTTCGTAGCAATTATGCTAGAGCTGATTTAATATTTCTCCAGAAATGCTGAGTTTTACACGGTCGCGGATTCGCTTGATTTTTATTCATTTTATTGATAAAAATCAAGTTAGATCCAGTCCGGAAAAAAGACCGGTGCCATACGGTAAAGCTAGCATCTTTAAATGTAAGCATGATAATTGGACTGACTTCAGTATTAGAACGAACTTTTATCTCCTATTTTATTTAGTTCTTATATCATAGTAGCATCTCAAGAAAGTTATTAAAAATGACATCGAAAACTGCAATAAAGATTAGTCTCTTATTATTTATTGACTACTAGTACTACTTATCGGATTTCCTGTATCCTGGGTGATATTTTGAACCCAATTATTGTGGTTTGGTTATTAATTGATTAATTTTTAATGACTGAACGCTACAAGCACCACACCAAAATTAAGCGACTTTAATCACCCTGCATTGTAGTTTTAAACTATTAAATTGAAAATGTGTTACAAACATCACATGGAGAGTTTAAGAAATCTTTAGTAATTTAATTGAAGTATAATGACAAATTATTTATTACATACATATCATCACGCCTGCATTCTCCAAGGTTACAGGGATTACAGGGTTAGGGAATGGGGCAAGCGCTTCCCATTCCCTTTGGCTCCAGGGCAAGATCACGTGTCATGGTGCTCCACTCAAGCGGGGCACCCCTCCACCTTATGCACAATGGTTAGGCGGAAGGTGAGGACGCTGTGGCGTCTTTCCAGGTTCTCCTCAAAAAGAAGACGATGACGACTGTAGCATGCCCAAGCGACCATATAAAATCTCAGCCAATTAAGTCATGCTGATTTTTCATACATGCGGCAATTGATTTTAATTTACATATAATTTATTTATTAATTCATATTTTATTATCGTTGGTATGAATCAAATACTAGAAAAAAATAGTTTATTTCACAAGTGCACCAGTACTAAGTAGGGTGTGTTTTATCAACGCATCAAATTCAAACTTCTGATAATATACTGCACTACAATTGTTATCGTACATCTCCTTGAAATTCATAAAACCCTAATGTCTTCTCTAGTACTGGACTGTCTTTTTGATTATCGAACATGCGCACTTCGCTAGTGGCCACGTGCTCTGTTACGTACCCATACAGTATATGTTTTCAATATCTAAAACCACGTGCTTTTGCAGTCTGTAGTCCTAGTTTATCGACTTGTGATGGCGACCCTATCTAAGGTTATTTATTTATAGGCGGCAGTGAGACTGGTTCAAGGCTACGTTTATTTATTAATTTCTATGTCAGCCTCGGAGTTCAACCGGAAGAGTCAAGGAACTTTGCATTAATGTGTATTTTAACTGAGGGTACTTCCTGGGTGGTTACTGCACCGAATCAAGGCAAAAGAAACGCCCGGGAGTCACTGCCCTGAGGACACGGTACAAGTGTACCAATGTAGGGAGCACCGCAGTGTCCTCGTGAAGGCGATCAAGTACGGCACGCCGGACCCTGGTCCGGGGCGAGAGGGAATGGCAGGCGGTCGCCTTCTTCTGCGAAACAGTACCCAATACTAGTGAAGGAGTCGGCCAGATGCATGAGGGAATGGACATCATCACGCTCCAGCCGCCACAACCTCGACTAGATATGGATAGCTTGCCGTCCGGCCAACCGATAACCGTCCGGACCGAACACAAGTCGTCGAAGGCGTGTAGCGTTACACGCGCTCCTCAAATACGTGTCAGCGAACTGTAAGGACCCAGCACGGCCGATGCCCGATAGGACCGCAGGGATTTTCTAAAAAGAAAACTCATATGATCCTAGAACGCATAGGGCAAATGAAGGACAAAGATGGGGATTAGGTACATGATTGTTCGTAAGAGCTATCATGGCCCTGGAATGTAAAGAGGAAACTGAAGGAAAACAGGTGGATTTTAGTCAGTAAAAGTCCGGCACGCTCTCCTGTTTGACCCTAATGCGGGAGAAGTTTTTTCAAATCCAATGGGATTTGAAACGAATGTAAAAGTAGCATTGTATTTTTAATTATCATTTCGTTATTTTCAATGACGACTTACAAAAGAAGGAAAATTCGAATAGTGAAAAAAAGTCTTGGGACCCATTCAGTGTTAAATTACGCTACGACTTTGTGTTATCAGGTTTATCATTTCTGTCATATTTTGCTGTATATTTGGAAAAGAAGTTAGTAAATGCTTCTGAGTGCGACATTTCGGAATGCCGCTGCATGAAAACAATTCACATATAGCCGTAATAATGTGGTTACCCAACCGATTTATTTACTGGAATAGGTTTAGTACTTCGTACCGAATATTTTTCATGAGACATTTCGTAAATTTCAGTCATAATTCGTAAGAAATTTGCTAAAAATGTCGCAATGTTTATTTCATCGCGAGTATCTGTGAATGGGACTGCGCGTTGAAAAAATCAATATGTTAAAACTAGGATCGGATTTTCAATCTTAAATCAGTGTATCTAGAGACGAGTTCGGCATAACACTACAGCAGTAGTTGTAACGATTGGTCTGCTGAAAGCTCCCGATTCAAGCTCCTCATGTTTATGGGCTCCTAGTATCTAGAATCGTATTCGAGCTGACTTCGTTGGACTGCTCGACGCATGCGCTTTGAGTGAAAAACCACGTGGAGCAGGGCATGGCGGGCCACGGCGGCGGTGTGGAAATGAAGTGTATATTTGATTCTTGCATTGCTAATGTAGACAAGTTTATGAACATAATGTTTATATTGTTTAACAAAACATAATTTTAGTTATGAGTGGTTAAAAACAAACTGCAAGGCAATAAAAAAAAATAGATTTACATTTTTTTATTGTAGCCACATATCTATCATCTACCTACATCCCTAAATTGAATTAAACCACTCGATTGCTAAACGTTCAAAGACTTACGTTACGTAGGTACGTATTCACGTAAAATATATGGCCGTACCCAGACACAGTCAGACCACGATTTGAGACAATCACTCATCAACTCCCAGCCATAGAATAAGTAATAGTACAAGTAGCCCAGCCCAAATCCTTGGATCTAGAATAAAATGAAATATTGCACAGAGATTTCTGATATGAGTTACACAAAGAGAATTTCTTGCTCTTTGTATGAATTTCCAAAACTAACTAAGTTCTAAGGTGACGAAACGGGGGTCCAAAGTTTGTATGGAAATAGTACATTTTGATACAAGTGCAGAAAGTTTATCATTGCGACTGAGGCGGGATTCGCACGAGCCGTAGGCGAGTGTGTTATGGAGCCGAGGACTGCAGTGACAAATCTGCACGTGTATTAAACGATTTTTTTCAATACACTTACGAAGAAATCAATAAACGGGGGTTGACTGAGGACTTGTGGGGGTCGACGCGCGCCCAGCCTGATACGATACATGTAATAACATCGTGGTGGAGGAGAGCACGTGCTCTTTTCTGCACAAGTGCGGAAAACAATATATTTCATGCCTGAGAGCGGTGGAATAAGAGCGAATTTTCTAATAAGTGTATAGAAAAAAAATATTTTCACGTAGGTGAAGCTGTTATTTTTTATCAAAATATTATTCACTCAAAAAGTTAGTGGTCTTTATCTACAAACTAGAGCCAATCGGTCAAATTTGATATTTTTCCCGTATTCTTACTGAACTTGGACAGAATTGATACATATCTACATCCACGTATGAGTTATGTTGTAAAATGACCGTTCGTCAGTAGGTAAAAGTATCATAATCAGGGTGTATGAAAGAGACTCATCCAATCCTCAAACGAGCTACTGTTGTATTTTCCTTAAGCATATCGAAGAGTCATTAAAACAGTAGATTGACTTCAAAATTACCAATAGTATACATATTAACTGAAATCGCCATACATCATGATAGAGTGAAACGTAATGAGACGTAGGCTCTATGTTAAAAAGAGAGAAAATGTGGATCATGGATTAATTCAATTTCAACTTCAATAAATTCATGCATTCCTAGTAGCTCATTAAATTTTTCATCGGTGTTTGAGTTATTTTTAATCTGCTTCGGATCGCTATTTTTAATTGGAGATTTTTGAGTTGATATTTTTTTTAAATAAGCCGAAACGTTTTGCAAATAGTACTTAGGGCATACTGAAAGTTTCTGGATTCTGATAAATAAGACTAGATATAAAACTTACGATACATTTACTGTTTTTCAAAGTATATTCCCTCGCAATTAATGCATTTTTGCATTTGCTGAAACAAAGCAGTTGGTCTTCTTTAGGGACCTCTGCAATGGCTTTCAACTGGAACGCATTCACCGCCGATTCAATAACTTTAATTTCAGAAATCGGTATTTCTAAAATAGTTTTGCCACCAACTTCAGAAATTAAAGTTTACTTTGTACTTTAATGTCTTTTTTTAGGTTGAAGTTGATTGTATTTTTTTTTATTTTAACACTTTTTAGTTGTGGTAGCACAACTAGCAATTGAATTGAATCTATACATCTATACATATAAATAAAATTAAAATGACTTTAAAAGATACTTTGACCTCTGAGTTTGTTTCGATATTTCTTCTCAAGGGAATGATTAGGAAGCACCGGCCTCTTCTATTTCAAATTAAAATTTAAAGCTACATTTCATTTTCTCACAGGAACAATTATTCAAACCACGGAAAACAACTTTAAAACAATTTTGTTTACGGGTCTTTCACTAGAATATTGTTATTATGAGTAACGTAGGCTACTTTTTGTTTTCTAGTGGCTTAAAATCCGGTTAGGGGATATTTCCGAAATAGCATAACAGCCTCGCGTAGATTACGTTTCCCTGGAACAATTTATAATATTGACCTACTAATTTAAGCCTGACTACATCATCAAGTTGAAAAATGAAATTAATAATTCATTCTTTACGAGGAATATTATGACATATTCTAAAATCTAATAAAAAATATTTTTACCCGTTTGCCTCAAAAAAGGAGAGTAATACTCATAAACTCCACGCGAACGAAGTAGCCGGTAACAGCTAGTTTTACTATTATGAGAGTTTTAATTGGAAATAAAATAATAGTTTTGAAGATTTTATTATTGTCTTAATTGAACTTGTGGTTAATACCGTGATTACGTGATCACGGTGTTGATCATATGAATATGGGCATTGATATCGGTATTAAAAAACAAAAACTGTTGTTTGAAAACCCTACACTGGAGCAACCGGGCCCTCTCCAGAACGCTATATTGAAACAGGTTATATCTAGATTATATTAAAGGTTATTTAAGGTACTATACGATCATAATAATGTGAACTCTTCTAAACTTTTACAGTCCTAGTATCCGATTAACACCCGCATGGGCGTTGAATGGGCACTCTCAACGCCTTTAACTAGGGTTGCTTTAATTTGGGCGTAGTCAAACATGTGATTGGATATGGAGATCGGCGGGCGTTTTCCATCTAAGTTAGTTAAGGTTTATAAATAAAAAACCTGCCTTTTATAAGTAGATGGAGAATTCTTTAGCTTAAAATTTTTTTTCTCGAAAATTATAAACTGCATTTTGTATTTAAAAAAGTCTTACCTCAATATCCTCCTTGTTAGGCAGCAGAGGCGCCTCCAGAATGTTTTTCAAGCAAAAGTCTTCGTTGTCCAACTCGAAGTTGTATTTGGTGACTTCCATTATCCGCTGCCAATGGCGCGGCTTCATCGCCTTGTTGGCCATCAGCTCCAAGAGTGGGCACATATCATTGAAGTCGTCTATAGTTTTCTTTAGCGCGAAGAAGGCAGGCCATTCTTTGAGCCTACGAAACAAGATTAAAATTTTAGCTGTCGTGATTTTTTGACAAATATACAACAGTAAATGTATATATTTAACAGTAAATTAAGCTTCAATTTTTATATCTATACTCGTAGTTATCATATAATAAATATTTAAAAGAAAACAATCACAAAATTTTGGAGTAGACACATATATTGAAAACAGAATACAATGAAAAACCATCATTTTTAAATTTTAATATAATTGCTATTTACCCCTTGGGCAGTTTTCTGCATCTGTTCTGGAACTCCATGAGCTCATTGTTAATCTCTTCAATGTTCACTTCTCCCCAAGGTATGTCATAATAACTGCTGACTCTGTCTATGACGTCATTGTATAGTTTGTATAGCTTCTGTAGAAGGTTCAGTTCTTTTCTTATCTGGGCTAGTTCCGGATACTCCGTGTGGGGTAAGCCGAAAAGTTCTTCACCGTTCTGGTACGTTTGAAGCTTTCTCCACATACCATCAAATCGGTTCTACGGGAATAAAATTATATGTTACGACTTCGTTACAACATCACGTCTGTATTATCGAATTCGAATTCAGGATAGATGGGTCCGATGATAGAAAGGAATTGGAGGAATTAAGTTTTGCCATTCCGACGAATACTCCTCAACATACAAGCGATAGAAAACCGACAGGTAAGCAACTTGAACATCGATGCTCAAGACTTTGGAGCTTTGACTTGACGAGTGCATTACCAATGGTCAGTCTGTTTACCTCCAATTGGTAGATACAAGCGTAAATAATTTTATCCAGGCCTATGTCCATCAGAATCCAATGCGGTAGCCAAGCTTTGAGAACCTGGAGTTTTCTAGTTACATTTGCTACAGGCGTCTCATTAGTGATATGTAGCGTGACGACACCAGATCTCAGGTGCGCACATACCTGCGCGTCGTTTAAACGTCGTTGTGTTCCTGGGAAAACCTTACTCGGGGTTTGCCCAATGGGTTGTCACAAGCCATCTCTCGAAACCTACCACTAGTTAGTGCACCACCCGAGAACCATGTGAAAAATATGAGTCCTATAGACGTGGGTGACTCGGTCCCTGATTGAATAGTATCATAATGATAATCCAATGCAATTTAAATTAATTTAATTTTAACTTTAACATTTCAATGTATGTAATTTTATGATATATATTGTCTGTGTGTGATTATGTAACTAAAATGAGTCTTTGGTACTCGAAATAAATAAATAAAAGAACAGTAAGAACTATTTACTTGGAATAATATCAGTTTGTCAGAGGCCTCTCTAGGACTAAGACCAGGCTGCATGGGGCCCGCGTAGCGGTACTCATGGACATACTCCGAATTATCTTCTCTAAACCTGTTCAAGTTACTGTTGAGGTCATCTTCCAGCTGCGGCTGCATCTTTAGTAATGTAAAATGAGAAGCTAAGGCCCTGGCTTGCAGCTGCTGCCAAGTATAGCGCAGATTGTCCACTTGTTCTATATCTTCTTTACTCACTGGTAACTCGTAGCGTGTTATGATGTTAAACGCTTCCTGTAATTTGGAAGATTGAGAAATTACATACTAGATTACGAGATTTTGTAGTTTTTACAAACATGATGTAAAAAAAAAATTAGATTAGTTGAAAAATAGTGTGTATTTTGGAAACTAAAAATAATCTTGTTTTATCCTTCTCACAATAGCTGTTTAGATCTTGGGATGTTTGGCAGATTTGAAAAAGAAAAGAAAACTAAAATGTTTATTTGGCACATAGACACACGCAATAAAGTAACTTAACTGAAGAATTTGGTTGAAACTTAAAACACGGGTGTTTTTTTTATTCCGGTAGTGAACTCCTGTGAATTAATTTTCAACATTGATGCTTGTGTACCCGTATATGCGGGCAATGACTAGTTTTAACTTTATATCAACTCAATGGTAATACTTTGTAGAATTAATTTATAACGAATTTACCTCAACGGGGTCGATTCTAAGTTCCATGTCGACCTCTTGCTCTCTGATTTTCTTGAGAGTCTCCATGACTGTTCTGACGTCATCCAGGTCCCTGATAGGCCTCTCCAACTTACGCTCCAGATCGTTCATGATAGCATAAACGTAATCCATCTCACGTTTGTACTTCTTGCGCATGGCCTGGCTTATTCTGTGCGTACCATCTAAAGAGAAGATTTAAATAAGAAATTAAACGGAGGAGATTCTAAGTTCGGCTGAATGTGTGTTTTTTTTTATGTATCTTCACCGATTTCTCGGTCAATTATGGACCGATTTTAAATTTATTTTTTTAAATTGAAAGGTTATGCTTCCAAGTTAGTCCCATCAAAATATTGTTATGATCTGATCATGAACTTCGAAGATATGGAACAAAACTCCTCTTAGGATCACAGCAGAACTGTCGTAACAAGTAAAATTGCTTTATTTATATGTGTATTCGATGACTGACTGAAAGAAGAGGGAGAATATATCGAACTGATCTGATGATGAAGCCTGAAGTTAGGCACCGGAACTCTGTAATAAATTAATTTAATCTGACCGTGTTTGGTACTATTAGAGTTGTCATGAGATGCACTGTAGCTGTAAGGTATTTAAGTATGGTTGAGGGGTACTTGTTTTGTGGTGGTACCAAAATTAAAAAGTGTAAAATAAAAAACATTTTACAAACAAAATACAACCGACTTCAATGTAAAAAAACACCATCATCATCTTCCTGCCCTTGTCCCATCTTATTTGGGGTCGGCGCAACACGTTTTTTTCTTCAATGTAAAAAAACACCGAAAAGTGTAAAATAACTTTAATTTCGAAAGTCGGTGTTAAGTAACGAAGAGACAAAACTATTATAGAAATTTTATAGAACAAACAAGGTTATGCAAGCCCATCAATAATAAAAATAAAAGTTTTCAAATATTATCAGTTTCAAAAGTACAAACTTGTAAAAAATATATCGAATTGAAACTTTGAGAGCCTCTATGAAAATGTTAATTTGCTCATTGGCCCTTAACACTAGCAGGGCCGGGCATCTTACTATACCTTCAAAGACCGCAGCGGTCAATTTGACGGCACTAATTTTTTTGTCATATATTGCATTAAAATAAAATAAAAATAATATCAATTTATTTTTTATTAATAATAAACAATGTTAGCACTTAAACTGAGTAACATTTGTAACAAGTAATAGTTTTTTTTAAATCTTTTATACATTTTCCACAAACAGGTTTTTTACAGATTGTGCAGTTTTCACAAGTTTTATTTTTTTTACAGTTATGATTAACTTGACATTGCCGCCTCTTATTGTTTGTAGTACATCCTTCACTTGTTTCAGGATTAGTTTCTTGCCTTTGAGTCGCAGTTGAAGTAGTTTTCTTTTTCACATACTCTGCACGTAGATCGCTCACTAATTGAAGGACAAAATCATGCCGAGAAATTTTTATCCCTGTGACTTTTTGGTATAGAATCCACGAGTTTATAGCTGCTAAATCAAGTATATTGTAAAAAACGTGAACGGGCCATCTCCGACTTCCAGCTCTTACAGTGTACTTGCGTGCCATTTGATCGATAATGTCTACACCAAATTTTGTTTCATTATAAAATTCAACTGTCTCAGGCAGTTTTTTTTTATCAGTACCTATGCTCACGTTGGGGTGAAGAGTACTCAAAATAATAACATTTTTTCCTGGTTTTCCTTGATAGACGGTAAGGGTTGTATCGGTCTCAGTTTTCATTATAAAAGTTTCATATCTTGAAGTACGAATACCTCTACAAATCGGCGGTACTTCTCGTCTTGCACGCCGCATTGTTCCAACAATACTAGTCTTTTCGACCATTAGTTTTTTAGCTAAATTTAGAGACGTGAAAAAGTTGTCAGTGGTAACGTTTCGGCCCTTTTTGAAATAAGGTTTCACCAGTTTCAAAACCACATGTTCAGGTAATGAAATATCGTTTGAACGATTCTCGTCTTTTCCTAGATACGGAAATCCTCCACATAGGTACTTACTCTCGACATCCACAAGCAGCCAAAACTTTATACCAAATTTATCGGGTTTGTTTGCAATATATTGTAAAAATGGACAGCGAGTTTTTGATGGAAATAATTGCTCATCAACTGTCAAATTTTCTCCAGGAATGTAACACATTTGACAATTATCTATGAATTTGTTCCATATATCCGAAATCATTGCAAATTTGTCATTAGCTAAGCGAGCAGAACGCGTGCTTCTCAAATCAAAACGTAAGTATGTCATGATCTCCTTGAATCTATTTTTGCTCAGAGTATTTTTGAAAACGGGTGGTCCCCAATCTTGCGACCACAAAATGTCTAAATCTAGGTGGCTCATATTATAGGCTCCACGAGCATAAATCAAAGCAATAAATGCATCTAGTTCTTCTAGGGATAAGTTCCAAGTGTCATCTTGATTCTTGTTATGTGCTTCCTTTTCAGTGCATTCTTTTATACGTCGTAGAATGTACTCATGAATGAATAGTCTCCACGCAGAAATTGGCTTGTTATTTTCAACGTATCGTTTGGCGTATGGAGTAGGCCCTGAGATTTCTCTAAGTATATTTTGTTGGCTTCGACGTCCTACTCCACTAGCGTCTGCAGAAATACAAGTCCATTCTGTGCCGTCACTTGCTACTTGTAACATACCAACTTCCGGTACTGAAGATGTCCTAGCTGAACGTCCACCACGCGCTGTTCGCCCGCCGGTAGGATGGATCGACCGGATGGATCTACGAGATACCCCGCGATCTCTGCGTGAATTTACAATAATATTGTTATTTGTAGCAGGAGACTCTACTTCGGAGTCTTCTGATGAAGAAGAAGTGACATGTGCCGGCTGAAATTCTGGATCACGGGTTTCACAAACGCTGTCTGATAAATTGTCATCACTTTCATCACCTGACACATCTAGTTGTATATCCCGATATCGCAACAGTTCTTGTTCTATTTGAAAACTATTGAGACGGCGACTCATTTTTATAACAAATTACGACTGCTCACTGAACGAAGCCAATGTCTACTGAGTGTAATACAAACAAGCTGGACAGTAAGAACTTACTCAGAACAGAAATAAAAACAAAAGTACCTTCATTGTTTACTATTCTTATCGCTGCTTTTATATGCCGTCACATTGACGGTGTGCGGTCTTAGTAGGTATTTGTACAAAAATCTCATAAACGACATAAATTTTAATATTTTTTTATATAGATTTAGCTTAGTAATAGCGAATTAGGAAAAGTCATAAAATATGAAAAGAAAAAAAAAATTAGTTTGTAAAATATTTAAGAATGAAATCGCCGTGCGGTCAAATTGACGGCCTTGGTCTTTCTAGTGTTAAACATAGGACCCATCGATATATAATCATTTAGCGGCCTGCGCGTTTTCAACCATTTCTTGTAGACCTTTTTTTCGATATATACAGACTACTTGAAAAAGTTTGATTATTTACGTTCTTGGATAAATTTCCTACAAATAGAACGCGTAATATTTTATAATCTACGCAATCGCCGGCGTTCGCTTAGTTTTTAACGGAATGGCGCTACATTACGCGCGAACGCAGGCGCTCGCTTGGGTGTGGACTTGAAATACTTATAAAGCCATACTTATTTTACATAGAGTGGAATTGTAGATTACGTATTTCAAAGCCAATTTGTCAAAATTTCAGACTAAATTACAGTTTGACAAATACCGGACTTGAAAATAATTGTATTCTCACTTTTAAGTTCCGTAGTCAATCCAAGCTTCAATTTCTCTGTAGAAACAGCGAGACAGTTTCCAATGATCAGTACATCTGGTTCAAGCTCAAGCTTAGCTTCGAGTTCGCTATGCCTCTTCAGAGACAGTTCAAAGTCATTCAGGTTCCAGGCAAGCAACTGTCGCAGAGTCTTCTCGCATTTCCACAAGTAATGGTAAGGTCGCCAGCGTTTTACTAAGGTGTTTACTTCCTAGAAAATATATTTTTGACTTTACTGTTAAGGTAAAATAAAACTTGTCTGCTTGATTAAATGTCCAAGACCTAACTGCAAAATAATTAAGATGCAAAAACGGTTCTGTAAGCGGTAATTGATCTTGATAACTCTTTATGACAATGATTTGTAGTTACTCGTATCATCAACAGCGACTATTTTTGGACATAATAAAAGACTGCAATAAATCAACTTACGGTTTTAACATTTGCTGAACACATTGACAGTAATGTCAAAGTTTTCACAATCTCCTTATTCTCCATAATAGAAGGATAAAAATTCTTCTGTTGAAATGGAAATTGCGGCTTCTCCTCCGACTCAAGTCTGTAATGTTTCTTCCTCTTCATCTTGGCCATGTCAACCATCTTTGAAGACTTCTGATTGGGGTTCGTGGTGGCCGTGACTGATTGGACCTGTTCGTCAAGCTTGGTAACAACGTCTAACAGCGGGTTTGACGGAGGACGAGCGATTTTCTTCCAGCTTACCTATACACATTGAAGCCAGGACGCGAAGCATATTCACAGCATGAAATAAACAATAAAGCGACATCGAGTGCCAGCAAATCAATATATAATGCAGAAGCACATAGTTTGCAGACAAAAACACAGTCAAATCCACATTGTGCACAGTGAGACGAACGACACAAGACAATGAACATCACAAGTAGGAAGAGAGAAAGAAATCTCATTAGTTTATGATTTTATACCTTCAATTAGAAAGAAATTAATTTGCTAAAACTATAAGGACATAACACAAAAGACACCTACATAATATAAATATTTTAAAATGATTTTAAATGATATTGATTTAATATTGTTTCATATCATATAACATTTATGTACAGCTTGCAATAATTTCAAATTAAATATTTTAAAAACTATAATCCTACATTATAGGCATACCAAGTTATAATTATTAAAGATTCTTAGTTCATACCCTTGACGTTTTCCCTCCAGTCCACTGGGCAACGCCCTTCGACAGTCCGGATATTTGTTTTCCTGCCAGCAATAGAACCTCCTGGATGTCGTCAAGAGTAGGAGTCACTGACACGTTAGGTATCATTAGTGACGCATGAAGAAGGAAGATTGGTTTCTTTTGCGTGTCTGAAATATAGTAGGAAGTCTTAACACGAGTGGTGATAATACAGTGCAATCTGGCTAATCCCATATTTAAGCACTGGAATTCTGTAAACCTGGACGAGAACAAGAATCGACGTAAGACTTAGTTCTTAAATTACAATAATATTTTTAATGTGGTTATTTTTTGGTTGACTATGGGTACCTATACATACCTCCAAGATTTTAAATGTATTTTATAAGTTTATTTTATGTGTTTTTATTGCCTAAAATAAACGATTATTATATCCTTTATTAATTTTAAATACATATAAACTACATTTTTAAATATTTTTTATACCTAATCATAAAAAAAAAAAACAAAAGATATCCCACCCGTATCGGGAACAGGGTCCAAGCTACAGCGGTCAGGGCTCGAAAAAGAGGAACCTCCTAACAATACGAGCCGTGTCCAGGAGTACCGCTTTCTGAATTAAGCCCTTGATCCAGTCGCCTAATGCGAGCATCCGATTATTATTATTATTATTATCTTCGTACATTTCAACACTTCTGGTTACAACTTGGCTGATAAATATTTCTTTCATGTTTCCAGCTGTTCCTTATTGGTAATTTTTGTTTTTTATAAACAAATTCTAATAGAACTAGATCTAGCTATTGCCAACGGCATCGCCCACCTGTAACTTATATAACTTACATAATTATTATTCCAATATAAACGAATCAAAAAAAAAAATCAGTTGTTATTTGATAACATCTATCGTCTGAAGAGCCCTAACCCTGCGTAAATATTTTTTACCAAATATGTCGATTTTACTCAAATTAAATATTTTACAAAACGATTCGAGGACCATGCTACAGGTTGATTTTATGGGCATTGACAAAATAAAGTCGTTAAGCAATTTCACAATTGTTTTTATTTTAATTTTAACACTCTTAGCGCCATGTATATGTAAACATTTTCTAGAGAAGCAGGCCATGTGGGCGGCGCGCGGGTCACATATATTTTTATGCAGCTGGTCACACTAAAATTGAACTAACTTTTGTTGCCATGTGGGCTGCTGGCGGGAAACGCCATGAACTTAGGTCCAGATCCGCGGTGATAAATTATAAAAAATCATATAGGCATGCAATAAAATAATATATGTAGCCGACCGGCGGACCACATAGTGCTGAGAGTGTTAAACATTGGTACGTATAGGTACATAGGTATCATTGACTCCATACAATTTTATCTATACCAACATGTACCCAAGCTTTTAATTTCGTAGGTATCGTTTCCAAGAATATGACAGGCCAATGAAAATTCAACCTTGAATTAACAGACTGTGTTATCTTTCCGATTTCCCTTTTCTAGCGTCACGCCCTGGGGAACGCCCCAAATGAGTGAATTACTCTCCGAAATACTAGGGCCGCATGAAAGGTAATGAGTCAATGGGGTTGAAGAGAGCAGACTGGCATGACAGCCATGAACAGGTAAATTACGCTTAGAATTACTAGGAGCGTAGACTTTATACGGAGGACGGAAGGTAATATTTTAGCCGACCTTTTGCTCTTTTTTAAACAATGACTATACAGTTAATTCTTTTTGATTTTCGTTAATACTACGTTATCGTTCTTTAATAGAGGCCCGTCCGTTTTAGTCATTTTAAAGGCGTGATGGATGCGAAGCCCCCATTTCGTGACTATCTAACCCCAACGAGGTTTCAGATCCAAATAACCGGAAAACTGTCAATATCAAACATGTAACAAGAAACACCTTCATTGGCACTTAGCTTTTATATGTACTATTATAGATAGATAGATAACAATTCTCATCACGTCTTTAAAGAATTTCTAAATTATTAAATGATGACTAAAATATTATTTATGAAAATGTATTACAATGAAAATACTTTGCCAATATGTGTATTGAGGGAATATTGAAAGGTGTTTTTTTATTTTGACAAAGTTTATATTTTTTTCGGGTGTTTAAAAACTAATTATTATCGGTTTAACTTTTAAAAGCAACAATGACATTTCGACCATTTCGGCATTAAATAGATACCTTTACAACTTGAAAAAAAGTATCACAATCGTTTAATCGTAGAGACCATACTTACCATCAGGTGGGATCGCAGTCAAGCACTGGTTTATATCAATTAAAAAAAAAAAAGAAAAGAGACGTGAACTCGTGACTCAGATAGTTTTCAATGTACCCAATCATTCAAAAAGCAATATTGTGATATAAAGAACTCTTTAAAAAGGAAAATGGTCGATGTTCCCCTGGTCATATTTTTTTTTTCGACCCAATATAATTTAATCAGGACATTGTACTCGTAGACTGGACTTGTTTGTTTTCGCTTTCAAAATGTAGCTTTAATCCTACAGCTATTTGAGCTGCATGCTCGAAGTTTTATTTTCCTGAATGTGACCTTTGCCTACCTAATCAGTTTTATTTCATTTATCATAAACTTACATTTATCTAAATTAAAGTTAAAAATTGAATATTTGTTTGTAAAGGGTAATCTCTACAAACAATGTCTTGAATTGCTGATCTGATTACTAAATTATCGTTGTGCTAATTGGTATAATTTGTACAAATTATGCCCCATAGTTATATGGGGATGGGTCATCCCATCCGTCTCCATGTACCAATCAGCACAGCAATAATTAAGGGATTAAAATAACCCTATTTTTATTCTCAAATAATGGTCGGATCCTGTGGGATAGACTATACGAGCGAAACCGAAAAAAAAGGAAGGGATCAATGAAATTTCACGGATATTTATTTCCCAGAGAAAACCTTAGTTCATTAAACTAAAATATATAAATACTGTCTCGGTTCAACTTATTCCTTTCAATATGGAAGAACCTATAAAATATGTGATGTGTGAACCACACTGTAGGTTACTATTCCGTATTGAAGTCAAGTTCATTGTCAGCCAATAACCCTTGACCCCACTAGCCAATTCTGCGCATGTGCAATGTTAGGGTTCCCCCACTGAGCTACAGACAGATATCTACCAGGGCTTCATGCCCCTAAAGGAAATCTATTTAACTGACATGCTGACCCGCATTCATGGAGGTGGTTTATATATTTTCACTTTCGTTTCAGGTTTGTCGGTCAAATTATAATAGACTAGCGACTCGCCCCGGCTTCACACAGGTGCATAGTAAAAAACAAAGTCGCTTCCCGCTGTCTGTTTCTATGTATGCTTAGATCTTTAAAACTACGCAACGGAATTTAATGCGGTTTTGATCAGTATTGCACTCGTGCGAAGCCGGGACAGGTCGCTAATACTAAAAATATACTACAGAATGTCTTTATATACAACGTTCATAGCTTTATGTCATTAGGCAAAACAAACATGTTTTCTTTTGAGGTTACTCTTTACTTAACGAGCAACATATAATTGGCCATATGAAAAACACTCAACGCTCAAATCCAAGCCAGCAACTTTGAAAGTTAAACCCTGCGATTTATTAATGGTCATTCATAGCATAGCATAATCGGCTTTATAATGTTCCCACTGTTGGGACTCAGGCCTCCTCTCTAGGAGAGGGAACGGGCCGTAATCCACCACGCGGGCCCAGTGCGGGTTGGTGGATGTCACATGTCTTCGAATTTTTGGTTCTAGGACATGCCGGTTTCCTCACGATGTTTTCCTTCACCGTTTTGAGAGCAGTGGTGATGAAATAAATTACACAAAGTAATGCGCCTGGCTGGGTTTGAACCCGCGACCTACAACTCGTAAGTCGGGGCCGTTACCACTCGGCCACCACTGCTCTCCACTCGGCCACCACTGGTCATTGCAAAAGGGAAATTTTAGGCGTTGAAATTGGAACGGTAAATCTGATGGTATCAGAAGAATTTGGGGAATCAATACATCTTCTCTGGTACCACAACCAGTGAATACTGTACACTCTATTATGAAAGTTTTTAGTGATTTACCAGTGAACGCGTGCCATTGCAAAGTTCAGGTGGTACTTTCAAAATCATTTTATGAGGAGGAGGGAAGTCCAGACGGGTTCAAGAAATTAAGAAATTCTGTAGGAATAAACTTTTTACAAAAAAATAACCGACTTCACTACAAAATAAAAAACACACAACAAGTCAATGTGTGTCTGGTATTGTTTGCTTGTTATTTAACAAAAGTTATTTTGATCGTTTCAGTGTTATGTTTTTTACACTTTTTAGTTTTGGTACCATCACTAAAAAGTATCCCTCAACATAACTGAAATACCTTAGAGCCAGAGTGCATCTCATAATAATTCTAATAATTCCAAACACGGTTAGATTACATTAATTTACCTTCTGAATTCAGAGTTCTTCTGAATTTAGAGAGAGTTCTTCTTCTGAATTTAGAGAGCAGTGGTGGCCGAGTGGTAACGGCCCCGACTTACGAGTTGTAGGTCGCGGGTTCAAACCCAGCCCGGCATATTACTTTGTGTAATTTATTTCATCACCACTGCTCTCAAAACGGTGAAGGAAAACATCGTGAGGAAACCGGCATGTCCTAGATCCAAAAATTCGAAGACATGTGACATCCACCAATCCGCACTGGGCCCGCGTGGTGGATTACGGCCCATTCCCTCTCCTAGAGAGGAGGCCTGAGTCCCAACAGTGGGAACATTATAAGGCCGACTATTCTATTCTTCTACCTTCTGAATTCATTATCAGATTAGTTTGATATATCCCCTTCCTCTTTTCTTTCAGTCAGTCGTTGACTACACGTGTAAACGACAGTTCTGCTGTAATTCTATGAAGAGTTCTATTCCATATCTTTGAAGTTCATGATCAAATCATAACAATATTTCTACCAAAAAATATTTTTTTAAATCGGTCCACAATTGGCTGAGATATCGGTGAACAAACATTTTAAAAAAATACATTCAGCCGAACATCGAACCTCCAAATTTTTGAAGTCGGTTAAAAATCCCGGTTGTCATTCTATCTTTGATAGTCGATACAGGTCCGACGCTAGAAAGTCTGTCCATTTGTATAGTTAAGGAGTATTATGTTGCTCAGTTACTGGTGTGCGGAGGTCTGTTAGGCAGTCACTCCACGTAAAATACTGATACTCAGCCGCTTTTATTTAGACTAGAAGTCAACCCCAAAACAGTTGACAAAAAGATTAGGACGATGATGACAATTATACAAAAAAAAAATTTTCAAGAATCAAAACACGGACCAGTGCGAGTTGAACTCACGTGGTGCGTGTGACGTGTTCATCTGTAAGGTAATAATAATAATAATATTCACACAACTTTCACACAACGCCATCCAGTCTCAAGCTAAGCAGAGCTTGTGTTATGAGTACTAGACAACTGATAAACATACTTAAATATTTCTAAATACATACATATTATAGATAAATTACACCCAGACACAGAATAAATGATTGTGCTCATCACACAAACATTTGTCCTGGGTGGGAATCAAACCCACGACCTCTGGCATAGCTATACAAAGGCGGACTTAATGCCTTAGGCATTTTCTACCAGTCGACCTTAGGGTGGTGCAGAAACATAATATGGTAGATACAGCTTAATGGTAAAGAAATACAAAAACAAATAAATAATTAGATACATACATAAAAAATAACAATGTAAATACGAGAAACGAATCCAACAAGTCAACGCTGTGATAATTACACCAACTTCCTGCGAATGTGTTGAATTTTAATTTTAATTCGCCCGATATTCAAAAATTTACCACGTACCAATATTTTAAATATAGCTATTTTTTTTTTCATAAATATATAGACTCTCTAGTTTCGAACCCATTTTCTTTAATAACTCTAAGACATAAATGGTTTTAACGTTATTTAAAAAAATGGGTTTTAAATCATAATTTAAAAGTGTCCCTCATAACAAGCCCTCACAAGGGCAGCAAATTTATTTTACTAAAATCTCAGACTTACATCTACAAGTCTATTTCTTTCTACAATAATTATGCAAAGACATTTACGTAAACTTGAGTACAAATAATGAGTCGTACTGAACGTTAGAAGAAACACTTCATTTCCACGGTGTGTACGCCACCACCCCACGTGGTTTGACGCTCGAAGCGCTTGCGCCAAGTAAGCGAAGTACTGCGAAATCAGCTCAAACACGATGCAAGATACTAGGAGCCCATAAACGTTACGAGCTTGAATCCGGAACTTTTAGCAGTCCAATCGTAACAACTACTACTGTAGCGTGATGCCTAACTCGCCGCTATGTTCATAGTCTTAAGGTGTAAAATCGAATCCATGTTTTAGCATATTGATTTACTTAACGCGCAGTCTCAATCACAGTTACTCGGAATGAAATAAAGTTTGCGACATTTTTAGCCAATTTCTTTCAAATTATGACTGAAATTGACAAAATGTCACATGGAAAACATGTGTTATGAAATACTGAACCCATTTCAGTAGATAAATGTGTGGGAAATCATTTTATAACGGCTATATTTGGAATATTTTCAGCAAGCAGTAGTCCAAAATGGCGGTTTTCTGAAGCAACTTGTCATGTTTTTTACAAATATCTAGCAAAATATGACACAAATCGGATGCAAGATGACACAAAGCCTAGGCGTAATTGAACACAGGATATGTTCCAATAGTTATCTTTTAAAATACGTCTTTCTTTGTTTTGTAATTTATCATTGAAAACGGCGAAACATAAACGTAGTTCATACTAATTCAACCGAGTTAAAAGCAAACTGGATATACTCGTATGTAAGTTATGTATATGGTATTGTTCATGATTTTATTTACAACTAGCTTTTGCCCGCGGCTTCGCACCCGTCAACTGACTACTATATTCTACTCTACCCATCTCTACTCTACATAATCTACCCTACTCTATCCTACTCTACGCTACACTACAGTATATTAATTTAATATAAACACATCAACCAGTCAACATCAAAATTTCAAATTGCCAAATTTTCAACCATACTTAGCCATTAGACAACATTACCTTTACCTGTCAGTTGCGATTGGTTATTCCATGTCAGTTGCGTTTTATTATGTGGTATAATTAATTTTATGTTACGTTTCACGGAAACGGGATAAAAAGAGATACAAAGAATATCCTATGTCCTTCTCCTGGTTCTAAGCTACCTTTCCACCAATTTTAAGCCAAATCGGTTTAGTCGTTCTTAAATTACATATAGTGTAACTAACACGACTTTCTGTTATTATCTATTTATATTTATACATATATAGATAAAAACGTATTTGGTGATCAAAGCAGAATTAGTTAGTTTTGGAAAATACTTGGCATGGACCTGAGAATTTAACCAACCATCACTCTTTATGCGCATCAAATGAGTTATTTTAAAACCGGTATAACCAAGAAATTATTTCTCCCAAATAAATACGATTAATGATTACAACCAACGGCCAGCCCCAGCTTCACACAGATGTTTTTTTTTTAATTCATGGCTTTTCCCTACTATTAAAACGAGTATTACATTCAAACCTTTCTCATGAGTTACTCTGTCTATTAGTGAAAACTGCATGAAAATTCGTTCTGTAGTTTTTGAATTTATCGCGTTCATACAGACAGACGGATTGTAAACTGCATTAAATAAAATTAAATGATATTTTGATTTATTTACCTTCAGCATTATTCTCGGAAGTAAACTGTTTGATGATTAAATCAAGAGTCCTTCTGGTAACCTTGATAAGTACGTCCACTACTTTCCTGCTATAGTAGCGTCGCATCTCACTCACTGCATTTTTCACCATTTCCTGAAAAGTGGATTTTTTTTTATTAAACTGATCATCACAGGCAGTTTTATTCTAACTACTGCTGAGTATTGGCATGCCTTCTTCCTTATCTGTTAACCTGGTAATAAATAAAGGTTTGGGATGTGTTGGGTATTTTGTTTTCGTTGTCGCAAAGTGTGACATCAGCTGGAATCTGGACATAAATGGGAAATCTTATCCATATTTAGATTTTTACATTATAAAAATGTTATGTTTCGAAAGGGACGCTATTCTGGATGTTTTAACGAATTTATGTTACATTTACAGAAACTATTAAAAGAAATTGAAGATTGCATCTTTTCCTTCACCTTTTGCCGTATCGTCAGCTGACTTAAGAACTTCACACTAGTAAGAGGTAACGGCCCCGACTTACGAGTTGTAGGTCGCGGGTTCAAACCCAGCCAGGCGCATTACATTACGTGTAATTTATTTCATCAGCACTGCTCTCAAAACGGTGAAGGAAAACATCGTGAGGAAACCGGCTTGTCCTAGAACCAAAAATCCACCAACCCGCATTGGGCCCGCGTGGTGGATTACAGCCCATTCCCTCTCCTAGAGAGGAGGCCTGTGTCTCAATAGTGGGAATATTATAAGGCCGACTATGCCACACTAGTGCATCGGCAAAAACCGCAATGGCATGCCATGTTCTTGGGAGACAGTATTGATCCAGTCAAACCATAAAATATTTTTGTACTTGGTTCTTATAATAAAAGGGCAAGTTTTCAGGAACATTATTATCAGGTCGTAACGTATAACGTATAAACGTCGTCGACTTATGAAATTATTAGGAATTATTATGGAGCTTAAAAAGGAGTAGGTAGGTACAATAGTACCTGTACACATGTACACGGCATTCAATAATTGTTGCTTACGTGTATATTGTGGAATATTATTATTTTCTTTATTCACTTTATTATTATTATTATATGAAAAAGCACGACATATTAAATTATTAAAGGATAGACTACCAACCTGCATGCTTTTCGACAGTCCACCAGCGGGCATGGACAGTAGCCGGTGAGGACTCTCAAAGCACTCCCATACTGCAGACCAGTCCTGCTGGCCACTCGACGAAGAGTCGTTGACAGTCGAAGTGGCACCGCTGCCCGCTTGGCTGTCATCTAAAAAAATACTCAGAATTCAGCTCAAACAACCACGGTTAAATGTAGTTAAGTTAAAAGACACAAGCTAAAAAATCCTAGTAGTCCTCAAATAATTATTAACGTCTTAAAATAATTCGCTCAGCCCATAAATACACGTTTCTAAAAAGTTATGAATGTACGTATGTATAATTAATGTCGGTAAACTGTGTGAGAAATAAAATGATTATAGGAAGAAAACTAACGTGTTGCGATTTTAAGTAATTTGATGGCAAGCTTGAAAATTATGAATAGTTAACCAAATAATGAAGGTTTTACAGGGTGAAAGTGACAGGAGACGAACCAATCATTATTTTTTTTAATTTGTATGATACAAACTATTAACTTAAAAAAAAATATTGCTTGACCTCTTAACTGTATGCAATCTTATACAAAGCAGGGGCCTTGTATTTTTGGTCAACCCTAAAATTTATGCTCACTCGACTGTGTTCGACTATGCAGTCATGACAAAGGTCAGTTATAAACAATTTAAAATAACTACTATTGAACGTAATAGTTTATACCAACGGGACAGCATAAAATCTAGGAAATATCATCCACAGGTTACAACTACACAGAAGCGGTTGGGGGCGTGTCCTCATGTTTGTACTACTACTACTACACTAGCAATTTGCAAACCAAATGCTGCACTCTGGACGTAGCGTCCCATCTGAACGGTCTAGACACGGGGCTGAAATTTTAGTATCCAAGTTGAAATTGTAGTCATTGAATAAAGAGTACGTACTAGGAGATCATATCCACTGGAATGTATTCTTACACTGACATTATTTAGCAGAAAAACTTTGAAAATGTATCTCGAGACTGGTTATGCCACTAAAAAATTATGTATTTTGCAAGTTATCAGGCGGCAATTTTTGAAAAGGTATATAAATACATCGTAAAGTCAAGTCTTACCGTTATGCATTCGCACCGCTTTTCAATGCATGCTTCCCCTCAAGCGTTGGGAGTTCCGCCAATGACAATGCTGTATACTTAAGTGGATAGTGACGACCACGATACTTGTTACTACTTCATACTACTTTAGGTGTTTGATTGTGTGGTTCATGAAATATTACTCCAGAAACTTGAGCATTACGGACTAGGCAAAACAGCGGTAAACTTATTAAAATCTTATTTGAATGACAGACAGCAACTAGTTCAGATAAACGGTGTCAACTCGTCGAGATTAAATGTGAAAATGGGAGTACCCTAGGGTTCAATTTTGGTTCCTTTTTTATTTTTAGTCTATATTAATGATTTATCCCCCATTTGTTGCAAAACAAACTTAGTATAGTGTTGTTTGCCGACGACACTTGTTTGATTTTTAAGATAAATAGAAGGACTAATAATCTTTACGACAAAAATAACGCTCTACTACAGATCTAAACTGGTTTATTGCTAGTAATCTAGTTCTAAATAGAAAAAAAAACGAAATGCATACTATTTTCCTTACCCAATGTCAAAAATAGTGATTGTGACATAGTGTTGAACAATGAGAAACTAGAATTTGTCGATAAAACGTTTTTCCTGGAGATAACGCTTGACTCAAGACTACAATGGAGTCCTCACTTAACATCTCTTGCAGGACGGCTTAGCTCAGCTGCATATAAAATGTATAAAATCCGCCAATTTACGGATGTTAAAGTATTAACATCCGTAAATCAGACTAGCCTAGCGGTAGCTAACTGTTTTAGTTATTTTTATAGTATCGTATGACATGATCACACGGTATCTTACTATGGGGACGGGCTGCAGACATTGGCTCAATTTTTATACTAAAGAAAAGAGCCATTCGAATTATTTACAATCTCCACCAGTGCGATTCTCTAAGGGAACTGTTTAAGGATATTAACATCATGACGGTACCTTGTCAATACATCTATAAAAAAAAAATCATGTCCGTTAGAAAAAAAAATCATCTTTTCAGTAAAAGAGACTATAGACATAATTATGTTACACGAAATAGGGACCAATTAGTTACACCAGGTTTCAGACTGGCTAAAGTGGCCTCTTCTTTCATGGGGACTGTTTAAAATGTTATAATAAAATACCTCCCCAAATATAAGAACTCAATGAAATGAAACTTAAATCTTGTATTAAACGCACACAATGCAGGCAAGCATATTATAAACTGGAGGATTATATTCAAGATAAAAATGCTTGGCTCAATGCTGGTCCAGCTCCATTACCACTTGATTAAAAAATAAAATAAATAAATTGTACAAATTGATCAGTTTGGAAATTATTTTTTATTTATTTATTGTAATTAGAAAACATTATAGTATTGTATAATATAGAAGCATTAATTTCAAAGTTTTTAAATGGAGTGGAGCTATTTATGGTTTTTAGGTTACTATTGGACTTGTTTAACATAAATGAGCATGGTATTTGAGAGTTTGTCATGCTTACTCAAATGTCTCACTGATGGTCATGGATAGTTCAAAATAGTTGAGCTGAGTGGTGCTAATATTCGCGTCATGTTCGTGAACAGGTGCTGTCAGTTCAGACCGATCATCTCTTAGCTGCCAGTGGCTATTATAATTTCTATATTTAGTTTTTATTTTTTACTTTATTTACCTTGTTTTCACATACGCTACTATCAATATACGAGTATATAAAGGGTGTCCATGGAGTTACTTGTACATTCTTTTCTATAGAAATCTTCGCTTTGGAATGTGCAATAGCATAATTTTTCTAGCTGACTGACTTTTTGACATTTCAAAAGTGCCTGTAGATGGTTTACTTATCTACACTAATATTATAAAGAGGAAAACTTTGTTTGTTTGTAATGAATAGGTTCAAAAACTACTGGACCGATTTTAAAATATACATACATTATCCACGAGTAACATAGGCTATATTTTATTTTGAAAAAATAAACAGGGTTCCGTAAGATATTTGAGTTTTTCGGACACAAGGTGTAAAAAGTAAACCAGAAAACTCGTAACAAGTGTATGCATTTAACTTTGTGCAATTTTTTATTTTTGAAGGAAAACATCGTAGGGAAACCGGCATTTTTTAGTACTTAAAGTTAAAAAACTTATACGACTAATCCTACTAATATTATAAAAACGAAACTTTGTATGTGTGGATATACTAGCTTTTACCCACGGCTTCGCTCCCGTCATCTGACTATCTACCCTACCCTTCCTACTTGCCTACCTTCCCTATGCTACCTACCTACCATTGATATTAAATAGCAATATTGAAAAGCAATGCTGTCAAAGAAAAGTCAAGCCTTCAGTAGGTTTTTGCGTGAAATACTCTTTACAATCATACATACATCCATACATACAAACTCTCGCGTTCCTATTAATAGTAGCATAGTCATATCTCCCAAGTGCGACTATGACTTACCAACTGAAACAATTTTTTATTGACAACTTGACAGTTACGCTCGATTATTTTTTATTGGCTTAGATACTAATTCCTTTAGGCCGTGTCTTCGTATGAATAATTACTTAACTTTTACTTTACATTATATACGTGTAACTCTAACGGTTTTTGCAGCGCACGCTAAAATAGCTCGCAGATGGCAGTATTTTTTTCTTTCATCTGAAATCTACTATTTTTTTTTTATATGTTAACCAGACTGGCTGGTCATTTCTTGTCTCTAGATTTTGAAAAATCAAAATATGAATCCAGTGTCAGTCTGGTCGTCAGCTGAAATTTTTTGAGAACGTCAGTTAGTGAGTTACAGCTGTTGAAGTGAAATGTTATTATGTGAGTGAAAAAGTGCTCGTAGCCTTCCCGGTCTCTGACGGCTGTGAGGAGGGCCTTTTCTGCTCCTCCAATATCTGCAGGCCTCGACCAGCCATGCGAGACCTGCCCGCCAAGCCGTGTGGATCTCTCCTGCTGCTCTGGTCTCTACAGGCCTATAATGGCATCTGCTGGCCGTGTAAAATCTGTCTGCCCCACCATGTGGACCTTTTTTCGATTCTTCTGGTTACAAACACACACACATCCATCCATACATACAAACTTTCGCATTTATAATATTAGTAGGAAGTTGTTACTTTTTCACGCGAAACCTACTGAACGAATTTCGATGAAACTTCGCACACGAATAGACCATGTCCTAGAATAACAAAGAGAATACTTTTTATTCTGGGATTATCCTTATATTCTTTATTGTATATAATTTTACAATTAATTAAAAAATTGTACAGCTGATGTACAAAGGCGAGAAATTTTATTGAAGATAACTGAAAAAAAATCACAAATAAAAAATAATTAACATAAATCAGATCACACTTATAACTAAAATAAACTACACAAATGCATGCACAGCACACAATACGTATAAACATACCTATAGCAGCACACAATAAGTATAGCATGCATTAACATCTATTGCATGCTACTGGCTACATCCAACCGCAGCGATTTCGCAGTTTTCTCGAGACATAACAGATAACAGGAGACCAATCAATATTGCACGCATCCTCCACCAAACGATCTAGAACTATGTTATTCAAACTGCGTAGGAAAAGAAATTTAGATTTACGTGCAGGAAAACAAATTTTATAAGAGAGAAATATAATAGAATAGAATAGAATAAACTTTATTGTACATCAAAATAGTAACAAAAACTTTTACATTAACTTAAATCTATGGGTACAAAGGCGGTTTTATCGCTGACAGCGATATCTACCAGACAACCTTAGGGTGGATTGTAAGAATTTGAAATAGAAAAAAAGGGGGTAGTCTGCGGTGTACAAATTAATAATGTAAATATTAAATTAAAATTATATAATAGACTATACATAGATATAATATAGCTGTTACATATAAAAGAGAATATATATATTATATATATTACTAGCTTCTGCCAGCGGCTTCGCCCGCGTGAAAGTAGGTTTCTCCTAACAAACTTTGGTAGATATTTATAAGATCTACAATTATTTAGAACATTTTATGGTTTTATCTTTAATAGTTTAGGCAGCGTACGCAAAATAAGTAACTTTTCTGGTTGACTTTTTACACATTGTGCCCGAAAAACTCAACGGTCAACTTACGGAACCCTATTTTTTTCCAAAATAAAATATAGCCTATGTTACTCGTGGATAATGTAGCTTTCGAATGGTGAAAGAATTTTTAAAATTGGTCCAGTAGTTTTTGAGCCTATTCATTACAAACAAACAAAGTTTTCCTCTTTATAATATTAGTGTAGATAAGTTACACAATTTCATACAAAGATGAAGAAAAGAACAATAAAGGATAGCAATTAGAGTGAAAGGAAATGATTTTTAACCAGATTTTTAAAAGAAGCTAGTGACTGGGCTTGCCTAATTGGCAGCGGCAACGCGTTCCACAGTCGCACCGCTTGGACCGTGAACGATTTGTCACTGAACTTAGTAGAATGCGAGGGCATTAAAAGTTTCAAATTCAATATAAGGTCATTTTAAGGGAATGATACAGAAACCTGTCCGTGTGTCGCTACTTTGCTTGGATCGAAAACCAGAATAAGGTCTAAAAGTGAGGAGTTATAATGGGGAATATAATGGGTAGCGTTAAGCTGAAGGATATGATTGTTGACAGAAGAGACAAGTGACTGCAGTTTACGGCCGCGCACATCATCCTTTATCACGGAGGTGTTGATTGATGAAGTTCATGACATTGAAATAGCAAATCTGTAATTTTTATAATGGTAGGTAATCTTAACTTAGATCTTAAAGGATTAGATAAAATGGCTTGAAGGCAACTTTTTGAGTCAGACAAAATTATGGAGTTATTTAACTTTTGAGATAAAACAAATAAAATGCCTGCGAAAATAGCACTTAATTCACCTGTAAAAATGGATGTAATTTAACGTTAAAGTTAAATAGACATGCAAAAGAAGAGACTTTGTGTAGCTCTCAGTATTTCACGACGACGTTGTTCATTGCGGCAAGTCCAAATCGGCCCACCATGTGAAGCTGCAGCGTGGCTGAGGTGCAATAAACGCATAAGACATACTAGGAAATAATAAGCACTAGGTAGTCTAGCCAACAAACACAAACACTCCCCCAACATGCTTACACGATACACACATTCGTATAAAAAACTTGGCGGTATGAAACTTCAGTGCATTGTGGGAGGGAGACGGCCATTATCGCATGAAACTTCATGGAATGAGGTGAGTAGAGAACGCATCCCGACCGGTTGCTGTTGAAACTTAAGATCCACTCCACAGACGATTGTGTACTTCGCTGCGATGCAAATGTGAATTATAATCTAAAAATAACTGGCCAAGTGCGATTTGGAGGCGCACACTAAGGGCTTCGTACAAACTTACCTTACGACTTATGCGAATCACAAAAAAAATACTTTTTATTTGTGACCTAACAACAAATTTACTGTTTTCAGATTTATTTCTATATCTGTGCTATAAGACCTAGCTTTATGCCAAATTTCAGGATTCTAAATCAACGGGAAGTACTCAATGAATAAATCTAAAAAAAAAGAATTTGAATTGCATTTTGATTCCCTTGAAAGTGTCAAAATATACGTTTTTTGCGACATAAACGTATCTTTTTTTTTTTTTGTTAACTTAGAAGTTTGATTTTTTCACAGCTTCAAGGGACCGCAGATTTAAGTATACATTGCTTGCTTATTTGTATTACTTTATTTACATTGTTCTCATATGATAGTAGCGACAAGAAACATGTAACTGAGATATTTGTAATACATAACATGATTGAAAAGAATGTCCATGAAGTTTCTTGCACATTCTTCTCCATAAAGATCTACGCTTTGGAATGTGTAATTAGCATCATAATTTTTTCTTCTAACTGACTGTCTTCTTGACATTTCAAAAGTGCCTGTAAAGTGGTTTATTTGAAATAAAATGCTTTGAATCTATAAAGTTTTAATTTAAACTTGATACCTCCATTTTTCTGCGTTTCCAAGATAAAGGATCAAGAATTAGACAGACAAATATACAGATAGACAGACAACAAAGTGATTCTATAAGGGTTCCATATTTCCTTTTGCGGTACGGAACTCAAAAATATGCTTGCAGTTAAATTATTGTGCATTTAAAATTATACCAATTTATTTAACACACCCACACACCAAAGTTCATAATGTACACATTCATACACAATCATTTGAAACATCTAATTTCTAGAGATCAGATGTTTTGATGATGATGAATGAATGCATGATGATTTGATGCTAATCAACTTGTAATTTTATGATTCTACACTTTTTTTACTTTCTAATTATTTATGCACAAAGCATGATAGTAAGATTGTTGAAACAATTTAGAAATTGTTGTCAAAAACTGTCTGGCGCACTTATGTATGTCTTCGCTCAGTAATGAATTCCTTACAGATCCATTGCCGTCTCTCCCATTGCAAGCGGCGTTCGCAACATTGTACATGCACAAAATGCATCAGAAGATGAAGTTCTACTAGGAAACTATAAAACCTGTGTACGTATCGCGTTTCAGATCTAGACATATGTAGGTATTGAAGAAAACGTGCACACATTCGTATAATAATGTGTTGTTTTCCATAAGCACACATACAATGATGCCATATATTAAAATGAATTACCTTCGTATAAAGCAATAGACGATAGCTATTGTGAAAAAAGGAATAAAAGTAGAACTACACTGTGCACATGTGTGCCACGTACGCCGATCTGGGCGTGTCGATCTCCATACAGTTTTATATGGAAACTAGACTTATAGAGCTACACTTGATCCACGCCACGCAAACGCCACGCCACGTCGTTCTACGTACAAATCAAGCGTGTTATACGTGTGCGTCGGTCTAATCTAGTTCTAGCTTGAAGGAATTGCAAGCAAGTAATAGTTATGCTGTATATTTGCTGTACTTTATACGAACTGGTAGGTGCCTATTCATGGAAATTCAAGGACCGATTACAATGATACTTGGAACGCAGACGCAAGTAGAAGCCTTGGTCTGAAAAGTTAGTGGCGAAAATTTTTAAATATTAGGTTTGAGATAATATTCAGAAAACCATATAGTACAGTGGTAATAGTATTAGTAGAAAATAAAACAAGTTGCCGGTAAACTTGTTTTTTTTCCTATTGTATTAGGTTTCATAAACTTAATCTTGGGCTATCATTTTTTGTCATAAGGACATTGATGAACCCGTTTTACCTTTGTTCAATAATAAGTATCCGTAGCTTACAATCAAAGACCATTGCCGTTAAATAAACGGGGCACAATATGCTGGAATTGGTACACAACAATTTTAATGAAAGGGGCATAAAACTCTCTATAATTAATTACTTAACCATGCGGCGGGCTACTTATATGATAGCAATTTATAAAATAATATATATGTTAATCTAGATACATCTAATGAATCGTCAGGACGAATGAGACGTAACTGACTGGATGAGAGTAGAAGAACTACACGATACATTTTATCCTATAAATCTATTGATACGTAACACGACACTTATGGCACCAGGATACGATGAATTCTAAGATGTAGATTATTGAGCTATCCCGCTCATACGTTATTCTTACACAATATTTAACACATATGCATTTGACTCTCCCAAGTGCATGTATGAGTGCAGTGCTAGAATACTGAACCACAGAACACTAATGACTCGACTCCACGAGAGCCGACCAATGACCGCCCATTACTCTCTGACTTTAGATGTGAAAAACATTGCTTTTCTTGTGTAATGTATCTCAATGAATTGATTTCATTTTCTCGCGTCGTCATAAGCTGCAATATTCACAAATTTTCGTGTTGCAGACTTTCAGGAGGTCTTATCTGAAATCACAAATCGACAAAATGTAGGGAAATGCTGAATTTAATGAGTCTGTCCGTTACGCTTTATCTTGCCCTGCCCGTTCTACGAACGTGTTAAGTAAAATATACTCTTTTTGAGTTAAAAAATATACGAGTTAGCCTACAAAACAGTTCCGTCACCGACCAACATCATCACATGCTATGCACAAAGCGTCAACGATTACGACATAATTTCGCCGATCCCGATACGGCCTGTGCATGGCACGCAACTTTGCTAAACTGTTGCGATTTTATTTTACTGCTTCATCCGTTCAATCCATTCTACTCTAATAGCCATCGGAATGGTCTAAAAAAAATTGTCATCTAAAAATATTCACTGGCTATTCCATAAGCTTTTGCTAGTTTCAGTTAAACTACTAAAACCAACAGAAAGGTAACCTTAACGCGGATGCTATAGTCACTAAAAACTGTTATGATATGCTGACGATATACTCTAGTGGGTCCTCCACACTTGTATGTACATGTCATCATTTTAGCCGAAAGACGTTCATTGCTGGACATTGGCAGCTTACTTCCAGAAAGAAGTCAACACACCTTTCCTTCATCATCATCATCATCATCATCAATTCAGCTGAAAGACGTCCACTGTTGGACATATGCTTCATCCAAATGCCGTCACTATGACCGGTCCTGTGCGTCTCGTATACGGGCCGCCTTGTGGGAGGCCTACCAACATTGCGTCTTCCGGTACGCGGTTGCCACTCTAGAACTTAAAGCCCTGTCCACTGCCACTTCAGTTTGGTAATTTTTCGGGCTATGTCGGTAACCCATGTCCTGCGGATATCTTTATTCCTTTTTTTTTACGCTTTCCGTTTCGACGGCGCGTGCTGTTCCACGCGCGCCTCATGGAGATGTCAGCAACTGTAGGGGCCCAGCAGGGTCGAAGCCTACTGGGGCCACGGGTAGTGTGAAAGCGAAGCCCGGGGCCCCGGGATGAAGGCAAAGAAGGAACAGGAGTGGGTTTTTAGTCAGTAAAAGTCTGACACTATCTCCCGCTTTGCCCAAGGGCGGGATTTGTCATTAGATGATTTTCCCACCTAAAAAAAAAAGCTCTTCCCGTTACCTTTTGCCCATTTAAGCTCATTAGAAGATGAGGCCCATTGTGAGAAACCACGTTTCAGAACCATATGTCATCACTGACAACATGAACTGGTCATAGACTTTCGTTTTGAGACACTGTAGTATATTGGACGAGAAAATACAACGCAGCTTCCCGAATGTTACCCAGCCGAGTTGGACTGACAATTGGCCTCTTTCTAGAAGATAGACCTACTTAATTGGATGGTCTGTCTCAGGTTAATAAACGTAATCATCTAAAACTTCGAGTGTAGAGTTACCGATTTTAATAGGAGTGGATGCTACATGGTTGTTTACCATGAGTTCGGTTTAGTTCATGTTCATCGAAGATCCACTCTTTCTGAAGCTCTACTTATGTCATCGAGTATTGTACTGAGCTTTCCGTAGTCCGTAGTGGTATTGCGACCGTTAACAGTTTCGGAGAAATAATACCTCTCTACCTTACACCCCGCTGCAGAAGGATGGTTATCGAGGTCCGGTCCTGAACTCGGATTGACATGGTGGCATTTTTGCACAATAACTTCAGTATTTTGTTAAACCAATTAATTAATCTAGCACCGTCAGAGACTGTAGTAGGGTTGGCTGTGGCTGTGTAGTACAGCCCCCAAATCAAAGGTTTTCTCGTTGTCCACAAACTCTAAGCAGAGAGGCAGATTATATATACTCCTTCGTCGACTAAACCAAGCAGTCCGTTTTCTACCCACATTCAGGAGTTCGACCGTAATTCCGTCATCACCCAACACCTTTTTGTTTTAAGTTGATTCAGAGCCAGCCTAATCTCGTACAGGTTGGAGTCTGGAATAATGATGATGATTTTTTTGGAAATCCAGTTCGGATGATGGAATCCATGAGAAATCAAAAGAACTTCTCAAATGTTATAGGCAACTATTATGGTGATTTTATTATTTTCATTGAGAACTCAAGCATTTACAGCCTAAAAGTGACCTTTGATGAAGTAGAACTGGTAAAGAAGACCAGGAAAGGTCAACCGAACTTCACACTCACAGGTATCACAATGGAGATAGTAAAGCAACTAACACAAATAAATAAATGGTTCTGAAATATTGAGAATGGTATAATCGAAGTTATCTGATAATGATGATGGAGCGAAAAGGTACCTACTCACCGGAACTTTGTAATTAATCAATATATCCTAGCCGAGTTTCGTCTTATTAGAATTGTCATGAGATGCACTTTGGCTATAAGGTACTATCGAACTGATCTGATGATGGAGCCGGAAGGTGGAAGGTAGATACAGGAACTTTATAATAAAGTAATGTATCCTAGCAGTGTTTGCGTTGATTGAAATTGTCATGAGCAATGGGTACTTTGGCTACAAGTGTATTACAACTTAACAAATGTGAAATAAAAAACTTATAAATTTTTATCGAGGGTGGATTTAATTTTTCAGCAAACTTTTAGTTTTCTCTTGACCCCCAAAGTACAGTTAGGTACTATGATAAATCATCAGTCTACCTTAGAGTTAATCCAGGGAGAGTGGAAATTGCGAAAGATGTCGTGCGGTGTCCTGCTGGGTACTAGAATCGCCTTTGACGAACGTACTTCGGCTACGAATACGTGCTGCATGGCTACCTCCCCAGCGGAGTCAGTGTGGTTATATTATGCAGACAACCGCTGATCCTGACACAGGGGGAATCGTACCAGGCGGCCGCCGAACTAGTGACACCCGGGATTGCAACAGTCGCGCATAAGTCTGAGATCATGTGCTTTTTTTATGGCCGTCAGAACGCGCCACCACAGGGTTCCCAAACAATAGTATGAGTCGAAGATGAAATGCCTAGGACTCATCCTAGACAGTCCGTCGAATTTCGAGGAGTACTGACTTCATTGCTGTGGGCGCTATTGCTGCAGAACGACCGGCGGCCAATCTGAACGCGTTCCAGAGGGTCATGCTCATTCATGCGCATGGTGCAGGGAAACCACACGGTCTCCCGTGAAGCTTTGAACCCCTTACTAGCTTGCCGCCGTGGGGTTTGGAGGCAACATTCCTTGTACGATGCCACCTGCGCATGGTGTTATAACGCCTGTCAAATACAACTCCCCGAAAGTCGCGGCATGGCGAATATCATTCCTGCTTGATCTCAAGGCGATATGGTGACGACGACTGTCGAAACAATCGTCAAAAAATCTTATATCTATGGTCGAAACCCAGCGCTAAGCACGCCACAATCATGGTGGTAAGTCTAGCTCTTAGGAATGGCTAGAGAGGCGCCACGGTATCCTCACCTTCCACCTGACACAGGTCCTCAGGTTTTGGATACAGGCGGAAGAAACGCTCGGGTGTCGCCATTGTGCGGATCGTCCGGAGATTACGGTGGGTCATACGGTGAGTATGTGCTCCGCTTGAGTGGAGCACCACCATATTCTTGTAGAGGCGACCGGTGGCGGCACCTCTCGTGCCGGGCCCTGGTTCAGACCATGGTCCGGGCGAGAAGGTATGCAATGCGGACGCCTTCTATGAAGCAGTAATGCTAGCGAGAAGGCTGCATGAGTGAGGAAGACGATATCCTCATGCCCCAGCCACCGCGACAGGAGACGCCCAAGGCATCGAGAACCATACGGAGATCCCAAGCCACCCTATGCGTGGGCTTGCAATGGGTAGCTTACAGTATGGTCGTCAGTAAACCATCCATACTGAGGCCGCGTCATCAGCGACGCGTTGTGTTCCATAGGCGCCTCAAAGAGATGCCAGCAAAACCTTAGGGGCCCATCAGAGCCGATGGCCTTAAATGGGGAATTTCTGAAAAAGAAATCTAAACCTTCCTAGGTTCCACTAGAATGCAAAAAACATCAGAAACACACAGGTGTGTTTCTGATGTTTTTTGCATTCCCGACTCACCTTAGGGTGCGAGAACCACAAAAGAAAAAAGTGTGCTCTAATATTCATGGTTTTATTATTTTTTAATTTCAATTCCTGAATTTTGCCTTTATTTTGTACCTGACTGTACCAAAATATTAATTTCGAACTAGGGTCGAAAGTGGACGAGGTATGTCTGTCCTTTGTATGAAAATTCAGTCTCACCCCCTGGGGGCGAGTGTGAACTATATTTAAGGGCTGAGAGGACACAAATAGACAAATCTTTTTTTAGGGGTCGAGGGGCCGAGAGTGGACTATACCTACGCTCCTTGGATATGTTTTGATCGAAAATGAGATGTTTTTGTTACGGCAAAACTCTAATGAGTTTATGATTTGCATCATCTGTAAATCAAAGTACGAGAATTAATAAAGTAAGTAATGCATGAAACTGAAAATAATTAGGAATTAAAATATTCGTGTGTATATAATCTGAGCTCACAGTCGGTTCAGAGATTCCCAGATTTACCACTGCAGTTCGTGTCCTGGCGGCAGAAGTACTGCCGGAGAAATGTAATTTGAAATTATATCTTTTCTTTTTCTTCGAGGAGGTCGTAACTCCTAAAAAACTTTTACGACTCTTTTAGCGCGCAGGTGGGAGTGCCCATATAGAGGGTGACAACTATCTCGTTCCTGTTTTGCCTTTTCAATTTGACTGCCGGCTTTGGGGCAAACTTTCGGTAGAGCTAGACCTGCCAGTGGATACAACATCGCAAGTGGGGTTGGTTTTAAGCATCCAATTACGATGCTACAGGTATCATTTAGCGCTGTGTCGACTTCTGAGCAATAATAATATTTCATGTTATTTCATTATTTTGTTCAAAAAAAAAGCATACAAAGGATGCGCTAATAATTTGCCGCGAGTGAATTTCGCAAGACTGCAGCCTTAAGCATCTCGATACCGATAGTCAATCTGGCGATTTTTGCAGTATGCTGGGTTATCTCACTTCTTTTCTCTTCATTCCATTCACGAGTTCGTTAGATTTGGATCTGCAACGGACGAACACGTAAAATTCATCCACCATGCGGTGATCACTTCTAGTTCTCACTGCGTTGATCACAAAAACATTATTGGATATTTACTAGTCATCATCATCATCATCATTTTAGCCGAAAGACGTTCACTGCGGGATATAGGCCTTCCCCAAGTGTCGCCACAATGAACGGTCCTGTGCGTCTCGCATCCATCGCATCATTTACTAGTGCCTCATAAAAAAACCTACGTAGTATTTCTAGCTTATATCTAGATTATTATTATTATTATTTATTTATCTTCATTTCAAAAAGGCAAGTAACTTGTAAGATAAGCCCCACAAAACCGTTGCAATAGTTATTATGGTTCATCTTTCACAATAATCTGTTTACCCTTAGTAAAGACCCTGTTAACTTTTGACTATATAAAATAACTCTATTATAAGTAAGTAATCAATTATAACGTTATACAACAAGCATATCAGAAATAGGCTCAAACTGAATTGAGAGGGTCACATCAGCCGAATGCACCACGACAAAATTGTCTAAAAGTGGACGGTATCGCGCTCGTATAAGACCAAAGTTGATGCGAATTGCAAATACATGAAGTCTTTGTAGAGACATAGATGGGGGAGAGAGGGGGGTTCCCAGCAGTGGTAAAGTAGTGTATGAATAAAAAATAAAAATAAATATCCCACACGGAATTAACCTACAGCCAGAATAACCTTTCATATCAACCATTTTTTAGGAGTTCACAGAAGTTAACTCCGCGTATATGGGGAAAAATAATTTAATTTAGTGGAGTAGAACTCTTTTATTTATGGCCTGATGAGATATTTTAATATAAAAAATACTAACTTCTATTTCTCCCCAAAAATCCTTCCCGAGTTCGACATTAAAAAATCTCTTATACGTAATTTTATGCCTTTTAAATTTTAATTACCCAACATTTTGTCTATACGCTGTCGATTAGTGTGATAATTCGACTTCGTTACTGTTTATTGACAGGTACTTTCATTTCATTATAAAAGTTTTAAAAAGAAACTATTTGGCTCTCAAACCCGTATGGATCATTGTGGAGCATATTTGGAGTGGGGGCCGGCGGTATTTAAATACCAAATGCCGTCGAGAAGTTGTTGCAACAAAGTTCGGTATTTGCGCCTTGAATATACTAGGACCACAGAACTATACAAGAGACCACTCATCTCTTCCAGACACATCCTTTATGCAATTGTTGGAAGCAAAGAATAAGTGTCAAAGTCGAGAGTAGTCCTACCAACAAACTGCAATTGACTTGCATGATAACACAGAATAAATGTTTTTATACACTTGTAAAAGTTTGTCTTCCAGCAAAGCATAGCAGATCAGACAGTTACCTACTAATTTTCTACTTGGCAATTTTTTTTTATAATCTGCTATGAATCCCACAATCATAGATTATAAAAATCGTTTTTGCAGCCATTCCAAAAACGAAATGGATGAATAAAATTTAATTAGTTGTAACAAATAGAAAATCATATTGACAACGTTTAAAAGTGTTGATGTGTATTTGCAGTAGTACCGTCAAATGGGGTGAATCTGAACGCAGTGGTGAATAGAAACAAAACTCTGATTAAGATTTTCTTATTTATTTAATATTACTGTTTTCTGTTAAATTTTCAGTTTTACAATTAATGAATAAAAAAGTAACAAATTTTTGTTCCTATTCACCCCTGCGTTCGTATTCGCCCTATTTATAGTATTTGTCGTAATTATTTACATTATGTTGGTTGATATAAAATTCAGCAAACCGCTAGATGGCAAACTCCACATGGTCAACACAGGTGGAAATCTATCTATAGGCTTTTTGAATGTTGACGCACTGGGATAACAGAACTAGTTTGGACATCTATAAACACTAAAAACGGTGTCCAAAGTGTTATTTTATACATGGGTATCGATTAACCTTGCCTGAGTATTCTCTTTTTTATCACCAGAATTCATAATTTAAAGGTCAAAACTACACACATAAACAAAACTATTTTAACAGTAGTCAATTTTATTTTTCTGAATTTTTATTTTATTATTAGGCATTCATACAATTAATTGATCCCCTTAAACATTGTTCAATGTGAAGTTGAATAAGTTTAGTATGGTCTTGTAGTGAACAACACTGTGTGTATTTTAACGAAACCAAATCTCTCTTTATACTTTATAAATTAACCTTAACCTGGCGAAAAAGTATGCCACAGCATTATTTTAATAAATGGTATTTCCAAGTTAGTCTTAGTGGCACAGTTAGTGCCACGCTAATACAAAATGCGGCGAAAAGGCACCATGCAAGCTACAATGTAACACTAAGCCACCAGGTTTTCATGAAAACTAAAAGGTCAATTGTTTACGTCTGAAGATCGCTCCCGTATTATTTTCACGGATGCGTAGGCGGGGGAAGTATACGTATCTCTTTCACTCTTGTTAGCGCACGGTTCAGCTAGAGAAAAGCGGTAGTAGGGACTACTGTAGCCGGGAAATCCGGACCACGTGGCAAGTAACTACTCGCAGTAGTATGAAAGCTTCTCTGTCACAGATAAAAACTGGCAAGGAAGGAAGGTAATCAACGTCTTGAACAAGAAACAGAACTGCAAAATGACTGGTTTTGTGTTGAGGTAGTCAAGAACGCTTAAATCAAATATTTTTGACTTTATTAGTTATAAACTCATGGCATAACAAAAGACGGCAGATAGGCGACTACACTATTTAGTACCAATATTTAGATCAGTGTAGACATTGATATTTTTAAGGTTAGTAAAACGCAACATTCGCTGATATATTTATTTGATTTTCAATATTTTATGTACATTGTGTTTTAATTTTTAATTACATTAATTATATCTATCGCAAATGCTTTATAAATACAAAGTTAGATTAGCATTATTCATCAGTATAAATCGCTTGTGCATAAGTAAGTTGCTGTGGCCAGCATTATGGTTGAATAATTTACCTTGATGTCTGAAGAATGGACAAGCCTACACTCTAAAATATGGTGGACAGATAAATACCTAACGTCTAAAAGAAACGGTTAATAAGTCTATACGATGCACTTAATTTCTATTGGGACTCCTTTCCGAATATCACAAATAATTCTATACTAAAATAGTAACTTTTATACAAATTTCAAATCACATAAACGTGCTCTTTCTATAACAACTGTGTTATTACTAAAGTGAACAAACTGCTTATGCTGGTGACTTGTGGATGCTTTATCTTGTTCTCTCTTCATGTTGTTTTATATTGCTTATTCAGTCGGCATGTACTAGGGGATATCGTGTCTGGGATGGGTTCACTTGGCGGGCGCTTTCTAATTCACAGTAAATATTTTGCTGCCGCAATAAGATAACTACAAGAAGCTGGCTATATTTTTTCTTAGCTACACTTGCTTTTGTGCATTTACCTATTCAATTGCAGTGAATAATTGTTTCATCTATCTTTATCTAATTTCGTGTGCCACGGTAACCACGAGATATTTTAACTCACCTTCAGCGATAAGGAACTCGAAGTCTGGATTGATTTCAGTTGGTTTGATTTGCTGAGCCGCTTTTTTCACGAGGTCCAAAACTTCTTCTACAGCCTCCTCCACCATGAGACTCTTACGGTTCAGCTCTACGCACGCATTACTGAAAATAATATGGTATGATAAGTTTAAAATCATGTAATGACCATAGTGTTTTTGATTATGTTGGATCATTATTTTAATTCTTTTGCTGTCATATATATCTTAAATACTACGGAATGCACATAAAGAATTAATTACTTTTAGAAATGCATCAGCTAAGTGTGATCAGATTCTTTTACCAACAGCTCTAAAACGTATACTGAAAATATTTAAATTAACTACTAACTTTCAAATTCAAAGCAAATATTAATTCGTGTTCCGTACCCAAGGGGTTCAATTCAGTTCAATAATTCTCAAGCCAAAGTACTAGCACCGCAGAAAGTAGCAGAAAGTGTACCCAACGAATAAACTTATTCAAAAAGTAAACCATAATCAAATTATAAATAGTAAGAACCGAGAAGAGTTGAATTCCGTTAAGTATTATGTCAGTATTTTGATATATCCATAATCAACTTTTTTGTATACATAAAAAGAGTTCAAATAATAGATATGGTTCAATTAAATGTACTGCGATCACCAATCTGCTTGCTGAGAGTAGTGATGAGAAAAATATTTTTCAATATACTATACTACATAGCTTTTAAGCACGCAATTAACTGTTATCTACACTAGTAAGGAAAAGCACACGAGCTCGCCCCCGCCATTATTTATCGTATCGGGTTGCTCACGCTCACGAATCACCGATCAAACCCAGTTTATTTATTTCTTATATGTATATATTCTTGTATGTATGTGTATTGAAAAACGTCGTTCAACACACGGAAACATTTGTTAATGCAACACTCGACTTTATAACAACCTCGCCTGTGCTTCGGGCGAATACGGCATCGGTTTCATTGACAAACTTTTCGTCTTGTGTAAAAATATACTATTAATACTATAAGGTTCTAATACTGTTTTACATATCTGTGGGTTATATCTTACTTTAACCAAGTACAGGTCATACGATTCTGATTACAAAAAATCATTGATGTCACCCAATCACCCGTTAATGATTTCGCAGACAAGTCATCGACGAATAGCGCAGCTTCGGCTTGGACACGACTTAATCCCTATTTTGTAATTTTTGACAATTAAACAACAGTGTATGTTAATCCAAATTATATGCAATAAACGCAATGTAAAATGATTGAAATCCACGCGGTTATGGGTGTACATTGTAATTTTCACATATACAAAATAATGTAGCGCGATTAGTATCCTAAGAGACCCAATTGAGATTTAGCTAGACAGATGCTTTACTAGTTTTCTACATACTTTGAAATTAACTAGCTTCAGCCAGTGGCTACGCCCGCGTGAAAGTCGGTGTTTCATTCTAGAAAAGGTACGAACTGACATAAAAAATATATTATTTTATGTTCTTCTCCAAGGTCCATGTCTGTCTTTACACTGAATACCATCAAAATTGGTTGAACCTTCTACCTCTTTCCCCTTCTTTATACAAATTTAGTTCGAACTAAGGTGCCTAATAATCTTGAGAAGTCTTTCCTATAAAATCGCTAATAAAGTAAAAATGTTTTCAGTTAGTGAGGATTTTTGTCACCAAAAAGTTTACGCAACTCTATCTCAAATCTGAATCATGGTCGGATTTTTATTCGAATGAAAGAAAAAAAGAAAGAAAAAAGAATTTATTTGGTACAGCACCAGGTACAAAAATAATATTAGGTAACACGAAACACAAAAAAAAAACAGTAGCGAAAAATATAGTTGTGTGCCTCACGGCTGCACCAAAACAGGTCCAGTTCAGCATAAATGCCACCCTAGTTATTTTTACCTAAACCTACTCATTAATAACGAAAAGCTGGGAACACTCTACAGCAAACATTCTGATTGGACCGCATTCAGAGAGAAATATGAGATGGGCATTGTCCTGAAAATAAAACTTAAGACATCAGAAAATATGAAAAACCAATATTTTTGCAAGTATCCTGCTAGAAAAATACACCAAATATAATTCTAACATAATTATCAACCAACGAATATAAAAGAAAGTATATATCGATGAGATATTAAAGAAAGGCTACTGGGAAAAGTGAAGACTACGTCGAATCTGACGAGGAATAGGCCAACTTGACTTGGAACATCTACTAAGCTGGAAACATTGTCCGCTACTTCTTATTCTAAATCTTCTTATTAAAACATATGGCATGGGATTTTAATATTTTTCTTTACGGTTGAAAGAAAAGTGATAATGCTTTGGCTTGAACTGCTAAAGATAAGGCTGATGCAATTACAGAACCACTTCTGAGTGGATTCATCCTGAATAAGACCGACGATAGTGGGTTAAGCTTGCCTTTGTACATCAATTGTCCTATTTTTTTTATTAACTACAAAAGTTGTGTACAATAAAATAATATAAGACAATTAGCGGCTTCGTCCACATGAAAGTAGGTTTCTCTATACAAACTTTGGACCCCCGTCTAATCTTTATATATAATAATAAAAATATTTTTTTTATAATGTGAATGTGAGAACACTGGAGACTCTGCGTATTCTTAGGTTACTTTTTATTATGATTATTTTTAGTGTACTTTTTGTACAATATTGATCAGTCTACACTGTCCTTACATAATATCTACTTATGCTGTAATATGGAAATATTGTAACAACATTTTTTTTTAAAAGAGTAACCATGGAGTTTCTTGCCGGTTCTTCTCCATAGGAAACGACCAATTTGGAACCGTGCACTAGCTTCTGACGTTTTATAAGTGCCCATGTAGGCCTATGTAAAATAAAAAACTTTTGACTTTGACTTGACTTTGAATCCCAATGGGGGGTGAATTTTGGAAAATCCTTTCTTACTGCTCACTTACGTCATAAAAAGAAACCTAGTGCAAAATTTCACGCTCCTAGACCCAGTAGTTTCGGCTGTACGTTGATATGTTAGTCACGTCAGTTTCTTGACTATTTGTAAATACAGCTTTAAACTAGCACTATCAAACGTCAATGTCTCCAAAACCAATACCTGTGAAAGAAGTTATCAAAACTGAAGGGAGCTCAAGTACAAAAAAGCACCTGACTTCGACTTAATAACCAAGAAATTCTAAAAGCTAAGTCTTTACTAGTAGGTAATCATTCTGTTCAGCGCAATCTTTACAGTACAACATTTTCCAAGCTAGGAAATTCTTGCAAATACTGATGATCCTCAAAATGGGCAAACTGAAGAGCCAAGTATTGTTACGCAGCACCATCTACAGTAAAGCACACCCAAAGAAAGTTAAGTCACACCCAAAGAAAAATATTGCGAACTCTTTATTATGTATTAGAAGATTTTTTTCAAATCTGCGCATTTTTTCATTTAGCTAATTCATTTAGAAAACAAAGATATATAAAGTAAATAAAATAATTGAGCTCCTGATAAAAATATAAATATTATAAAAGATTTCATGAAAAATAGTATCGTAGTCTGTATTGAATACACCCGACGTTCGGTCCCGTCACTGGCCATAAAGCTACTAGCGAATGCTTCACACTTCAATGTTTCAATGCGGGTCGACACATACATGTGTGCATTGCATTTTGCCTCTGCGTTATAAGTTCAAGGAATTATTTTTTCAATGTCAACTACATTTTCTACGACATATAGTGCACGATTACATAGTAACAAGAGCTTTTTTCTTAAAATATTGTTTAGATATGACATTGAACTACAATTTTAATAAACAATTACATTATTATGCAATGTTATTCATTTATAAAAGAAAAAAAAAACACTAAACGAAAATGAATTTTATATGCATAAAAAAATTGTGGAGGGTTGTTACCCTATATTAAATTTATTTAAGAAAACTTAGTACCAGGATCAATGTAATATAACCAGGTTTATACATCTTTGAAATTTCTCAGAGTACCAAGGACACATAAGTTACAAGTAGTTATTCGATTCAACTGAAATCATATATGCAAATATGTAGTTCAGAACTATAGGTAGGCGTACACTCTAAACATTGTCAAATATATTATTTTCAGGGAACAAATAAGAGTTCCAAAATTCACCCAAAAGTTCTGATTTAATCTCTATGTTCTAATGCTACTATAATATGTGCAATCTAAAGCTTTTATTATGGTTTGTTTAAAAAAAACGAATTAATTACCGACATCCTGTTTCGACGTTTTCAATAAATTCTTCGACTGACCACGGCGTGTCTTCTAAAAAGTAGCAAAAAAAATGTCACCTAATTTAAGCTCATTACATGGATATCAAGAACTTATACAAGAGGACTATTTCATTTCATTTACTTGAAAATGCAACTGAAATACCAGCTATTATTTAGGATACACAGAAATAACGTCTACTAAAGATACCTTTATTGCAAGTTGGCTTCTAATTCAATTAAGTAATTTAGAATTGGATCTGTTTTCTTCGATTTTCTCATTCTGTGATTAAATTATTATATTAAACTCTCTTACCTAACTTACTTACTCAACTTACCTGGTAAAGTTATAAGAGTAACGTCTTGCATTCCACTTAGCATATATATTATACGGTTAGTATATATATCATGAACCCTAGTGACTAGGACATCAAAGCTCTTGATAGCTGCGTTGGCGCGATCTATGAATTCCCGCCAGTCGTCGCTGGTCCAACCCACAAACCGGAGGCCAGGGAGCAAGAGAGACGACAATCGAACAACTTGTGGGAGAAAAAGCGGGCGAACCTCGAGTTTCACACGCCGTACTGTGCGAAGGTAGTCCTCCAACAGAAACTGAAAATATTAAGGTCTTCCTTTACACATATACAACATTCATTCATAAGACGAAAATAGACTAAAGTTTTGTTGGTTAAACTTTTACTTAAACATTAACCGTCTTACTACAAAAAAATGACAGTAGAGGCTAATTTAGACGGATTTTTAATTAATTACTTATTCATTACTCTTATTAATGTGGCTGTTAAGTGTTACATGTTGGTTTGTTTATACATAAGTTGTGTCTGTTGTGTTGTATTTGTGTACGTAATTGGGAGTTACAGTAAAAAGTGGAACAACAAATGAAAAATGTTATTGACTACGATAGTCAAGTGATGAAATTTCTTATAAAGTGTATAAAACATTTAATTAAAATTGATGAATTAAAGTGCTTTGTAAAAGAGCCGCTGATTTTTTTTCAAAATGTTTCTTGAGTCTACACTTATATGCAAAATCTTCGTTACTCAATTCAAACGAATTCTCATGATAACAATGTCTGTAAGATCACCGTGACGTTTCCAAAATATTCACATCTTCCAGATCGATGAAGTCAATCAAAAAAAATATATATATGAATATCTATTTTTAACGATTTTTACACAGATTAAAACACAATAATAATCCAAGCTAACCTTGAATATACATATTAGTATAGAAGTTGTTAAAACTAGGGTTTTCGGCGGTCAACTTTACTACCATAGATAGTTCAGAAACTAGTGATAAACTTTTAATAACATTTTATTAACATTTTATTTAGTCATGGTCTTAAACCTAGTCATAATCCTGAAACTGCACTACATTTAGATCGCGTTTTGGAATAAGGTGGTTAAAGTGTAAAAAAAATTCAACTTACTTGTAAAGAATCATTGACGAGTGTAAAGTAATTTTTCTTCGCATACAGAGAGTGGCAAACTATAGGCAAGTCGACTCCCATCTTGACGAGACAGTCGGATTCTCTAATCAGGAGTCGTACAGTGTGGTCAAGGTTCACCACGACGCTGCCGCTGTCATCTATCCTCAAGAGCGTGTTGTTCAAACTGTCGTCAACATCCCACAACTGTAATGAATAAAATTTAAATTAAAAAAAACAATGATTTTTCTATTTATTTTTGTTCTTCTGAATGTGTGTCTGTCACCTAACTCCTCCTAAACGGCTTGACTGATTTCCATAAAACTGTTTGAGCATTTGAATGGGTTCCTGAGCGGTTTGGAAATACAATTGTAAGTGGCGCTGTAATAGAATTGTCAATTTTTTTTTTTTGGCCTCTATAACCATTTTCTTTGCGAAATATTATGATTTATATATGCCATGTACATTCTGAAAAACACTTAACCATATTTTTTTTGGTGTAAACGTATTTCAAAAGGCCAAAGCCGTTTGAAAGGAGTAGAGAATACAAGCAAAAAAAATATCATGTTATATTTTTTTTTTTTTGTGGCAAGACTATTATTCATACGAAATAATCATTATGTTGATATTATTGTACATGAGAATCTATATTAAACATATATTAGGCGGAGTAGCCTTCAGAAAGTCATGACGCTAAAGCTCCGTAGTACAACGCCTCTACGTAGCTACGACGTAGCATTTTCAAGGCTACGCTTACTACGAACTCGTAGCTAATTACACCGACGCTACTAAATAGTATTTTACTGCGCAACAAACGGAAAAAAATATTTACTATAGAAAACTATAATATTAATTAATATTTCAAAGACATTTGATATATAATATAATATAATAATATCATTTATTTGCTTGAAATATGGATACAGGTACAGGTCTTAAATTACAATAATGTTTCTTCATATTCCGCCTCTTAATCAGCATGCAAATTTATTACGAATGGGCTTGACTCTCAATTATTTTCATCAAAAATTATTTATAATATAGTTAAAAAAAAATTACAATAAATAAAATTCAAAAATTAAAAGATAAAAATGTCAAGAACTAAATGATTCAATTAGATTTAAATTCAGCTTTTAAAGTGAATAGAACAAAAATCAAAGTAATATTTGAATAGCTGTTCCGATACGGCACTAACGTTTACGTATGTATATATTTATAGTTATGTATTGTGTTTTATATATATATATAAAAATTGAACAATTTGTTAGCAGTACACCGCAGACTACCCCCTGTATTATTTTAAGTTCTTACTATCCATCCGAAGGTTGTCTGGTAGATATCGCTGTTAGCGATAAGACCGCCATTGTACCCATAGATTTCAGTTTATGTATAACTTGTGTTACTTTTTTGGTGTACAATAAAGTTTATTCTATTCTATTCTAACGCAGCAGAAACTGCTCGTAATGACAGTGCTTTATTAGGAGAGAATACGAATAACAAACGCACCAACAGTTTTAAGTTTAACCGCTTTCGGGTTAGAAACTTCTATTTGAGGAATGAACCATGACGAAGACCAGCCAAAAAGGAATGATTTTTTTTACGTCAACAAAACAACCTTTCTATTTTGCAAATTGTAAACACTCTCTTACATAAAAAACTTAAATATTAACAAAACAATTTTTATTAAAACCTAACAATTTACATAAATACATATAACACAAAAACACAAAGTACACTCAGGCGCCGAAATACTCCTCCACAATAATCTTTATCGATATAAATTATGCTAGCATTTTTAAAAAAATTCCAGTTCCTGCGCTAATGTAAACTGTACATGAACTTAGTGTATTCCCCTTAGAACTAAAATATAATTATGTTAATTATGGCATACTAATATTATTTGCATTTATTTATCTCAGGACCCTGAGGTCCTGGACCTTTGGAAGGCGTACGAGGAGTCAGAAACAACGCGCAGATGCCCGTTAGACGCTTGTAATGGAGTGTGGTACCCAAACGACGATTATTCCTGTACGCGCTATGCGAGTGCATCCAAAGACCACCCCCGGTTAGTGAAATACAATTGCGACATACATATATGGAAAACTAAGATATAAGGCTATGGTTTTTGGTGTCTTAAGTGGAGTGGTTACCAGGAACTATGTTAAGACTATGGCCTCTGCCTGAATAATGTTATTATTATTCCGTTTATTCATTTACATACATATACATTATATTATTAAATATATCAATAAAAAATAAAAACATTTAGAAATATAAAAAATAGTAGCACACTGGTCAGAGCTCCAGACAGAGGAACCTCCCAACTATACGAGCCGTATCCAGAAGTGCAGCTTTCTGAATTAAGCCCTTGATCCAGTCGCCTAACGAGAGCCTCCTAAGGTGTTGATCGAGGCTCCTGGCTATTAAGCCATGGGCTGACATGACTATTGGTCACAATGACCATAGTTGGACAATGTTCGCTGAGTCCACATCCCACATGTCGACAACCTAGCGAGCCAAGTCAATATAATTGATTTGTTTAGGATTTGTAAACAATCATTGCAAGCCTCTCACTGCGATCCATCATCACTATATCAGGCTTATTGGCCGCAATAGAACTGTCAGTTATGATGGGCCGATCCCAGTACAAAGTGATACGACCGTTATTAAGAACTGGGTCGGGCTCATACCTGTAGTACGGCACTTCCGATTCCATAAGAGTAATAATAATAATAACTCTTTATTTCAGGCTACTAAGGCCCGTAGACACTATACATAAATAACAATCTTAATAATAATCAATAAACAACAATAATTCTTAATTAATTTTACTTTTAATTTGTACTTCTTATTAATTATTATTATTTTACATAAATAAATAAAATTAATGATTATAAGTTTTTCTTTTATTGTGTTTTGTCATTAAGGACCTCTAATCGAGTAAAGGTCTCCTCCATTTTGCTCCACAGCTTCCTGTCTACAGACACTGACACTGTCTGGCTTTTGAAACCCAGTTTTCACCTGCAGTCCTTCTGATTTCATCAAACCATCTTTCAGGCGGTCTGCGTCTTTTTCTCTTGCCGCTAGGGCTAGCCCAGTCCATTACTTTGTTAGACCATCTTTCCTTGTTCATACGGGCAATGTGACCTGTCACTTCCATTTAAGTTTGCCGCCTTTGTACCCATAGATTTAAGTTAATGTAAAAGTTTTTGTTACTATTTTGGTGTACAATAAAGTTTATTCTATTCTAAGTTTTTTAAAGTGGGTTAGGGCATCTGATAAATTAATTATTTTCCTCATGTCTATGTTCCTTTATTTATTTATGCGTTATAGGTTCAGTATGCTCCGTTTCGTTGTTCTTTAGCAAGTTTGAATTTTTCTTTCGGTTTTTCCATTATAGGTTTAATGATTTGACAAGTTTGGCACGCGTATGATAGGCAGGGCAGCAGGCAGGAATCAAGAACAACTGACTTTAGATCAGTAGGTAGGCTTGACTTTAATATTTTTTTGAAATATATTCCTGTACATAATCTAAACGGAAATCATCAACTTTGTTGGTAATAATTTTGGTTTTGGTGGTGTTTAATTCAAATCCGATGTTACGACTGATAATGTTAAGATTGTAGTTGTGTGCGTGTTTCTGAAAATAGTACGATATCAGCAAATCTGAGATTGTTGAGGTATTTCCCGTTTATAAAAACTCCTTTTCTTGTCCATTTTTGACATTTAAAAATGAAAATTGAAATTACTAAACTAAAATTAAAACCAAACTTATAATCAAAATGAAAAATAAAACCTAAATTATATAGTATAATCAAAAAGTCATTATAATTACAATTTAATTATATTAGTTTTAATATGTATGTATAATTTTTAAAAAATAAATTATTTTCTACATGTCAAGCCGATTCACACTAAACTAACAAAGAATCAGCAGCATGGTCTGACGTTATCATACCCACTTTATTGACCTAATTGCAGCAACTAGGTAAAATTAAATAGAAACCTTGGGTGTATAGATACAGCACGCGTTGAGGCTTGTATCTTGTTAAACCGGTGCAGAAAAGAAAGAATTTTGTATAGAAAGAGAAAAGAAAGAAAGAAAAATATTTTATATATGGTATAGGATTGTGATGCGTCACGTAAAGTGAGTTTTATCGACTATCATAAGCGCAAAACGCTTCGAAAAGTGTAAGTCGGAGTCCTGGAAAGCAAAGCAAAGGTGGGACGATTGCCCACCAAAACAATTCCCTAAAACGAACCTTACCCTTTTATTTGTAGTTGGTAAAATCATCCAATGATATCCCCCGCTCTTGGGTGAACCGAGAGTGCGTGTCTGACTAAAAACCCACTCCTGTTCCTTCGCTGCCTTTCGTGCCAGGGCCGAGTCTTCCTTTCAGAAGCAGACCCTTGGCCCCAGTAGGCTTCGACCCTGCTGAGCCCCTACCCATAAGAAGCTGACGGTTACTTCAGCTTTCTCAGAACCGGTCAAGCAATAACAACAAATGTTACTAAATTAAAGTGATAGTGCTATGTTTGAATTTTGTTTGGACGGTAATCCGAGATACTGCCTTGGTCGATGCGGGTGTCTATTTATCTAACCAGTACGAAAGTCAATAAAGGCTGAATCTCATGCGATCTCCTTCAATCTCATAATATTTCCATAAGTATGTTGGTTAAACGTAAGTAGACACTTTAACTATTTTTAGGCGCCATTAAATGAAATGATAATGGCAAGTGTACCTGTACATAAATAGAAAATAAAACAATACGCTAAGCTATTTTTTAGTGGACATGTAAAATTATTAAAATATTACAAACATTGCATAGTCTTTATATATTTGCACGCACCAATTACCTTCTTAACTATTAGTTTTTTAAACATCCCTTCTTTTTGATGCTACCCCTGCACCGGTACGGATGTAAATAGTGCGAATCCACTACAATTGATATAATTTTGCGTCCGCAATGCTCCTGAACATTTATGATGACCTAATACTCCGGAACAAGCTCGTACAATTTGCACCGGCGATGATACCCGATTTTCGCCCACACTCCAGATGGATTTTCGCCCCTTTTACGAACAACAATTCGAATAAAAAAAATCTTCGAAAAAAATAAATAAAAAAAATTAAAATATGCCCATATATTTTTTTTTAAATGACACTTGACCTTGAGATGACCTCATACACGTATCAGGTGATAACCTAACACGTGCCCAAGCGAAAGCCTTTCGAGCACTTAGTTTGTTTTAATGTCATTATTATTTGAAACTGCATATAGTTTTCTTGTCATATTGGCTTGTTGCTAGATATCGTAAAGACCTACAAGATATAAAAAATAAAAAATTTAGGACAAATGTGTACCTACCAATGAAAACTCGTTCAGAGTTATGTTTTCCTAGTTATTCGCCTCGTAGTGGTCAACCACCTGTTGTTTCTGCGTTTCATTGAAATAAGTACTAACTACTTCAATGAAACCCAGTCACAGTGGTTAGTTGTTAACAAACTGTTCCTACGTTAACAAACTATTTATATATTTTTGTAAATTTCAATAATATTCAGTAATGTAATAAGTACCTTTTCGATATCAGTTTTAAATTTTCAAAATATTTATTTATTTTGCCTATCTCTTGAGACTAAAAAAAAACATTTTTCGTTGTAATAAAACATTTATGTACTTGCCATCACTAAAAGAGCTAAAGTCAAACTTTGTTTCGTGTTTTTCAGATAACAGAACTCTTGCATATATTTATATTCTACGAGTACTAAAGTCCTTTCTTTAATCCTAGATAATGACTTGACAAGTGTAAATGCCATACTCCAGAAATATGTTGCCAGCTTTTTGATAAAAGTGATGTCTCCAAATTTGATTTTTTATACCGGTTCTTTTAATAATAGAACTTTTAAGGAAAGTAGGACCAATATACGGTAGTCTCTATTTATAGTAGTAGTAGTAGAGTCTAATTTGAATTGAAAATTAAAACAATTAAAAATATCACCATATTTTTTTACACTCTGTCTTTTACTTAGGCTAAAAATTCACAAAGAAAGCACGTTTCAAGACGCGTTTTAAGGCCACGGTGTGTACTGTTGTTTGCGGCTCCAGCTACAACCTTGGCGGATAGCGCCCGCACGCTCTGCGGTCCGTTAGCGCCCGCAAGGCTCGACGTCCGCAAGCCCGCATCTACCGTGACTGGTAGTCTTGTTGTCTCGGTGGCTGAGGCGCAATAATGTTCGTACCCTTATGCGTACGGCCTCTTCCATCGCTGGCATTACTGCTTCGCAGAAGGAGGTAATCGTCTGCCGTTCCTCCTCGCTCCGGACAATAGCCTGAACCAGAGCCCAGCGCGAGAGACACGGCGGTGCTCAAGCGGGGCATACCTCCAAGTGTACCTGTGTCATGCGTAAGGTGAGGATGCCGATTCCTCTCCAGCCACTCCTCAAAGAGGGGACTTACTGCCATGATTATGGCATGCCCATTGGTCGTCAAGCTGTGAATTCAAATGTCTGCATTGCAAGAAACCGACACTATTCGTTTTTATAGTTACAACTTGAAAATAGTACAAGTGAAGGAAGAGTAAAAACATATTTTATAATTGTCTATTATTAGTTTTCAGAACGAAGACATGTATTAAAGTGTTATCAAAGTATCAGCTTGAATAATTCAACATTTTCGTCTGGGTTATCACTAAATCGAGACGAAAGAAACAAATAGCTTTAATTTCGGAAGTCGGTATTTTTTGGTATTGTTTGTTTCTTATTTAACACCGACTTTCAAAATTAAAGTTATTTTGATCGTTTTAGTGGTTTTTGTGGTGAACATAAGGTAACTTTTGTTCCAAGATAAAAAACTTGTAGGCATTATGTGATTTATTTGTCTGAAACTTTATTTTCTCTAATTTAAAAGCCTCTTTTGTTTTCCGACAAATATAATCTATTAAATCGTTTTCTGTTGTATCCTTATGCTCATTGGCAATGAAAAGTGTTACCTGCCTGTCTGTGGCCCTAAAATTACAATCCACATCTTTTGATATTCCCATTTTACTCTGATAACAATAGTTCACTTTAGGCTTTGGACGCTGTGCCGTTTTCCACTCACTATCGCCACCACCTCCACAAAAGATTTTACAATTTGGTTATTGTTTATTACGTTGTTATTAATCACGGGCGTATAATTCGTAGTACAATCAAACAGCTGGTCGGCAGACGCTCTTTGAGGTGGTATCTTCGGTCGTGGGCCCAGGTTGTGTCACCGCAGCTTGCTGCGACGCCGCATCACTCTCACCGGATCAAATATTTTTCTTAACTTGCGGGTAATTTTGTGACGGATGCATGAATAGGTTTCCTTCGGTGAGGACGACATGGAAACAACATGCGAATTATGTTCTGTAACTGTCATATTTAAATGTGTAAGCCCTAAAGGTCCAATATTCAGACAAGCACCTCGTTTTGTGTGCACCTCGTATCCTCATCTCACGATACCCGGTCTGAAGTCGTAATCACCCTTTGACAATACATAATACTTCATTCAGTTAATCTGTTTACACGTATTTGGTTTTTATTTCCTTTGAATCTGCTTGTAGAATCACTATATCGTTCAACAGTTTCGTAACATCGAGATGGTCAAAAGTCACAGGTGGAAGTATTTCCAAATCACGGGCCACAAATACCGGAATAATTTCTGGATCCGTTCTCTTGTATATGGATATAATATCCTCAATGTGCCGATATTTTTTTCCTTGCCATATATTTAAAATTTTACGTCTTGTCAGCGATTCGAAAATTGACGATTTGGACAGTTTTATTTCCTCGCTTTTGAACGACGACACACTTATTCGGGTCAAACTATCTTCATCCGTAATGGATATCTTGTTTTGCTTATATGCTAATAACTCGTCTATTACAATATTGTACGAAAAGCACTTAACAATTGAAGTCATTTTTACGACAGCAAATCTTAGATTACGCGCCCGTTACAATAAACACGCACACCCTTCGTCACTAGATGCGCGCGCGCGACTGATATATAGATGGGTTCAATAAAGATATAATAATAAAGACAGAAGAAGTGACTCTTGTCGCCTTCTGCAACCGACCTCCAGCGCCAGTTGGCGACTGTGGCAACTCTACCCCTGGAATCCTCATGCATAAATCGATATTATGTAGTACCATAAACACATTATATTGTAACTAAAATACAATATGTTTTAAATAAAAACGAATTTATGTTTTGCGATTTGAAAATATTGTATTTTAGTTAATTCATTTTATTTTTATCCATTTATTACTAGCTGACCCAATAGATGTTGTCTTATATTAAATATGAACACGCGTAATTGTTGTCTTATATTGTTCTAGTTTTTTGAAAATGTCTAATTTTCTGAGTATGTATAACTTGCAATATAAAAAACAGCGCTTGAATCACATAGATTAGTCACAGTTATCAATTTTTTTCGGAAGAAAATTTTCTTTCCTCCGAAAAACGTTTACTAGAAAAATCTTTAAAAATATTCATAGTGAAATTGTAAAGCTACTCAGATATCAGTTTCCGTGATAGCATAATGTATACAAATATATTCAATAGATGGGTTACCTCTTACAACACACATTTGAAAATTGTACAAGTATGATAAAATAGAACACATCTCCCTTGCTACTATGTCACCCTAGTACAAACGGCTCGGAAGAAAAACTGCCCGGGCCAAACCGAGTAAAACTTGGCCCAAGCGGCTAGTACCAGCCGAAATAATAGATAAAAAATCGGGGAGGATTAGGAAATTAAGATATTGTATTATATTCATTTGTTGTGTTCTATTAAAAAAAAAATCTAATATTATTATAAAGAGAAAGGACTACTCGTATGTTGAAAGATATTGGAACATGTTATTGGCTAATATCATAGTTAAAATGATAAAGACTTTATTAATGAATAATGTCAGAATGCATGTTACCTATAAGATTTGTATAAATGGTGTCACAAAATGGGGAAAAAAGACTATTTCTAATATGCATAGATAATTAATTTATCGAAGAATACAATTTATTATTCAAATGCAGATCGCATTCTGTTACTTTTCATTAAATTTTATGTAGTAAAAAAAAGTTAAGCCACTATTCCTTGATTTCAAAAGTTAATCAGTGAAAGGACTAAGAAACCGTTGCATGGGTTGCTAGAAAGCTTTAAACTTCCTCAGAAGACCTCAATGTACTAGCATTTCAGAAACCAAGGGAGGTGTAAAAATGTACTTCGTCAACTCAACACAGAACAGAGAGGTGGGAAAACAACCCTTATTTAACAAAAACGAATGGATAAACTGTGTTTGTCTCTCACTAACCATAACCGACCATTCATACAAGTGAGCAGGACAAAATTTACCCCAGAGTCAGTAGTTGAAACTTCACACATGAATGTTGCTAGTGTGCGTGCCTCACGTAATACTCTCAGTTTCAAGGAAAGATTTAAACAAGCAACATCTACATAACTACATTTTGTTTTTAGGGTTACTTACCTCAAAAGGAAAAAACGGAACCCCTATAAGATCACTTTATTATCCTAATGTTCTTCTGTCTGTCAAGACAGTTTATCTCAAGAACGCGTGGACGTATTGAGTTGAAAATAAAACCATATACTCAAGTCTGCGGTTCCTTGAAGCTGTGAAAAAATCAAACTTGTAAGTTTACAAAAAAAATGGTACAGCCGTTTATGTAAACCTGAAAACAGTAAATTTGTTGCAGTGTCCCCAAAAAAAATCATTCAACTGAACTATTTACTTGCGTAAGTTTGTACGGAACCCTCAGTGCGGGAGTCCGACCCACAGTTGGTCAGTTTTTTAAATTATTCAGAATTTTATCATAAGTTGAAACACTTGTTTATAAAGTAAAAACACAGTCTTCTGTTGAAGCGAATTGAAATAATGAAATCGAAAATTCTAACCGAGGAGAGGAATAAGAATTTCGAAGTATTGGTTTTGTTTAAATAAATGGAGGTCTCCCAGTTCTTTTTTTTCCAAAAGGTTTTTTTTTCATACAGTTTTCATCAATTATAGATAGAGTAATTTAAAACTTTTTGCACTAGTAAGAAACCTTGTACTAAGGCGGACTTAATGCCTTAGGCATTTTCTGCCAGTCGACCTTAGTGTGGTGCAAAAACATGGTAGGTGCAACTTAAAGGTAAACAAAAAGAAAAGAAACATAATAACTATTGTATAATAATTCATACATCTTAATATCTATCTCTACACTCAAAGTTGTAGACGATGATGTCTACCTTGGACAGACAGTCCAGTTGGGTAGATATAATTTCGAGACAGAGGTCAATCGTCGAATCCGACTCGGCTGGGCAGCGTTCAGGAAACTGCACGGTATCTTCTCGTCCAATATACCACAGTGTCTCAAGACGAAAGTCTATGACCAGTGCGTGTCACCAGTGATGACATATGGTTCCAAAAAGTGGTCGCTCACAATGGGCCTCATCAGAAGGTTTAAAGTCACCCAAAGGGCAATGGAAAGGGCTATGCTCAGAGTTTCCTTGCGTGATCAAATCAGAAATGAAGATATCTGCAGGAGAACCAAGGTGGCCGACATAGCACGAAGAATCGCCAAACTTAAGTGGCAATGGGCAGGGCACATTGCTCGCAGAACAGATGGCCGTTGGGGCCGAAAGGTTCTGGAGTGGCGACCACGTACTGGAAGACGCAGTGTTGGTAGGCCCCCCACAAAGTGGACCGATGACCTGGTGAAGGTTGCGAGAATCCGATGGATGCGAGATGCACCGGACCGTTCTTTGTGGCGACATTTTGGGAGGCCTATGTCCAGCAGTGGACGTCTATCGGCTGAAATGATGAATTCATACATACAAATCAAAAATGTTAATAGGAGAAACGAAAGCAACCAATCAACACACACTTGGTCGTTACAGTCGCAAATGAATTATTTGATTTGTTTAAATAATGGAAAACACAGACTTTAAGTTTCATTATCAATACGTGGTATAGCGCACACTCAGTTCATTTTCCGCGCGATGTACAACATCGCCCCACCCAAAGCATTAGTTGCCATGGATACTAAACGCGTGCAATCGTGCAAATTCACTAGTGTAACAGAGATCAGAAGGAGTTATCATGCATTTTGTTTGTATGGAATGTGGACACATGTGCGTAAATATGCTAATGGCCGCTTCAGCAATCGTGCTGACAATAAAGAACTAATTACCAACAACTTAGTGGTCACTGAAAAATTTTGTTGGAAATCTTAACTTGCATATGCATAGATAATACATGTACACTATTGTTATCATAAAATTACAATAAGTTATCAACTTGATTGCATTGTTTTAGACGTCGAATAGATCTTTTTTTCTAATATTTAAAATCACACTAATAACATAAAAACGAAAGTTTGTAAGTTGATGTTTGTTATTTTTTCCTGGTTGAACAGCTGCAGGCTTAGGCAAGTTACGACCGTTTCGTTTCAAATCTCTTTCTACAGTCGGTAATGGTTCCGATTCCTTTGTTCTGACCACTGACTTAACGTTGAGATAATATCATTCCCATACATTTGAAGTTTTCTACAAACATTAACGTTTGCAGAGACTTGGCTAAGCCCTCTGAACGGACTTGATATTGAACGAATGATGAAATTTGGCACCCGACTAGTTGGTGTTCTGAAAAAGCACATAGGATGCTATTTAGGGATATATTCCACCGGGAAACCATGGAATGTATTCAAACACTTCGATGAAACTTGGTCGAAGGTACCTTCATTGTTTCCTTTGTGTCTCAAGCACAGATGAATACGGTATAGGCAAAATATCGGTCGAGTAATGATACCAGAAGTATGAATTATCGTAAAGGACATTTTTACGTTTGGCGTAAAATACCCCTACAATAATCATCGTAAAGTAAATTTTTACATTTTAGGTAAATGTCCCTTACGTTATTTCATATTTTCATTTAGGCGTGAAAGCGTAACGAACTCACATTTGCGATTACAATGTCTTGAAAAAGCACAGTAAGTACGTATTATGACGGGTTTTTTCACGTTTCTAGATCCTATATTTATTATTTCTCTGAACCACTATCTTAAAGGGCCACTATCTTAAAGCCTCAGATCTAATTATCTTTGTTTCATAATTCATTAAACCCCCTCTCATTGTCTTTCTATTGTATCTCTAATTACGGTATTCGAAAAGTTAAATAAGTACCTAATACTTACTCATGCCAAAAATATCGTCTTTTTATAAAAAATAATATTGTTTCTCAATGACACTGGCTGCTTAGCGTTATCAGTACTTTGAAGAACTAACCCTATGTATGTTCATAATAATGAACTTAAACTTTTGGTCAAGTTATGCCAAACTTAAAAACCTAAAAACATTATTATTATAAACATTTAAGATGATCACGTACACTCACAACTTGGTTCGGGTTGGCCTTCTCGAAGATGATCTGCTACTATGAAGATTTGTTTTATAGCTAGACGGGTGATTTCTTTGACCTCGAAAAGGGCTAGATAATGATTTAGATCTAAACAAGAAATTAAGAATATACTGCAAAAAATAATTACATATTTGGTTAATACAAGCACCTGAGAGACAGACACGCTCAAATAACAACACAGTCGACACAGAGTAATTGTGTACAACACACACAATGTGCACTGTGTCTGCAAATGACCCTATCACATCCTGACGTTTATGAACCCCTGGTGCATTTTGATATTTATAGACTATCGACTACAGAATGTATTAATACTATCTAGTTATAGATAGGTAGTATGATTAGTTTGCAAACGATCACTTATCGTCGTTAAATTATATAGCTAGGTAAGTTATAAGCAATTTGTTACGAATAGAATAAAATAATAAGTTTCCTGTGAAAAAGTATTGTTTATTTTTATTTAAGTACTTATGTCAATTTTGTCTTCGATGCACGTTATTCTATTCAGATCGTTTTTGAAAAGTAATGTAACCGCGCAAAAGCCGTCAAAAGATTTTCAGAAAATGCAACATAAAACACTGTTACCACAATATATCTTAAAAAATCTTAAATTTTTGTAGATTGACTTCTGTACAGAAGTCAATCTACATACAAAGCGCACTTGAGCAACGCACACATAGACACCGCTCACGGACACGATATCTCGGCTCAATTCGTTTGAGACATGAGTCTGTGAGTTTTTTTTGTGGAAAAATGGACCAACAAAAAAACCTTCTAATTGTTCACTGGACGGTTGTTATTCATTCAAATTCAGCATTAATTCATTAAACCGCGGCGTTCGCTCTCTCATTGTCTTTTTATTGTGTCTCTAATTACGTTATTCGAAAGGTTAAACAGTGAATTGACGTTTTTTAGGCTACCAGTTGTTTCAGAGAGGTAAGAAGATATTTGCTTGTACGTGTACAGAACAGACCCCGCGCCGAAAAAGAGAAGATGATTTTGTGGCCATGCAATATTTTTACAATTCAGATTAGGTATTTATCACCGCGCCCAGTCACAGTTCGGCGCCACGCGCTGACCCTAGCGCGATCGCTGAGCATAGGTATGAAAAGTGAAGTATATACATGAGATTGACTTCTGTACCTATCTGTTTTGTGCTGTTACACTTACTGGTAAAATAACAATTGCTTAGGTACCTACCTAGCTCGTTGCTATAAATTTTCTCTTTACCCCTCTTTGTAATAATGATATAAATAATCAGGTAAGATACCTACTGATCTCACAGCGACAATTTATTCGCAGATAGAAAGTTAAATGTATCGCCATCATTGGACCGGTTCTTTTTTTCCTCACCGGACATGGTAATTTCGGGAGGTTCCTGCACCGAATTCGTGCCGAAGAAACGCCCGGGTGTCACCATTGTGTAGACCGCCCGGAGGACACGATGGAGCTTACGGTAGTGGTGTGCCCCGCCTGGGCAGAGCACCGCCGTGTCCTCGTGGAGACGAATGGCGGCAGCGATCTCTTCTGCGAAGCAGTAATGGAAAGGCAAAGGAGGACGTTGCACGTGCACGCGCGAGGCAATGGCACCGCGCCCCAGCCGGTAACCGTCCGGACCAAGCCCGAGTCGTCGACGGAGCGCAGACTTCCACGCGCGCCTCAAGGAGATGTCAACAACCGTAGGGGCCCAGGGGGGTCGAAGCCTCGGCCCTGGTATGAAAGGCAACGAAGGAACAGGAGTAGGTTTTTAGTCAGTAAAAATCTGACATTATCTCCCAAACCCGAAAAAAAAGTCACTGGGCCGGAAAGTTCATGTTTCCTATGACATGGGGCACGAGGTGAAACAAAGTGGCAAAGCTTGTACCTAATATAACATCACACCTTTATTTCTCTAACGGTTAGGCAGAGGAATGCACATTTCCAGTTTTGTTCAAGTCTGGGCTAAACGTAAACACGCAACTAGAATTTCACTAACGCTAAAAACGATAACGCTTTAAAAGTAATTCCTAAAAATGCCATCTATTCAAATCTCTTCGCTAAGCAGTTAAAAATATAAATTTCGGTGACCGTATAAGAAATCCTTCAAATGGACTGTCTTCTGGTAAAGTTCATTGTATCGTATACAGTGATAGGCAATTATGTGCTTGAAATAGTTATGTGATACAGATATGAATAAAGTAGAAGAATTATGTAATAAAATCATGAAGGACTCACATTCTGGTTCATCCACACAGCTTTCATGGTCTCCTCGTAGTTGTGTATGAGCGAGCGGGTGTTGGAGTACTTTCTCATCATGTCAGCTGAAGCAGGCAAGGCCCGCAGCACCGGGTGGGCGCACACACTCTCCACCGTCTCCGTCATGTTGTGCATCAAGCAACGGGACCATTTTATACGACCTGTAAAACGTAAAAATCAAAAGTTTTTCTCATAGCTTCGAGACGTTTATTACCAGGGAATCATCATCATCATTTATATTGGACTGCTTCTATTCCAACCGAATTAGTGCAGTGCAATTCCACACTGTTTAATTATAAGCAATTGCCGATCTATCCTTCAAAAGTCCATAACTAGATATCACGATACCCCTATGTAAGACTATAGATACCAGATTCCATGGGGTATACCCCAGGCTTAAAGGCCGATAAAGCTTTACGAAGGCTTTCCCTATAAAAATTCCAAATTCTAAAACTCTCCTAATCTTATTTCAATTTCTTTTACTATTTTTTTTATTCTACTTATATCCTCCTATAATTTTTAGATGGCGTGATTAAATACGGATAATATGGACTACGCTCTGAAATCAAGTATTTTTATTTTATTTATTTATATTTCAATAGTCGTCAACCTGAAGTCGCCCCTTAACCATGCCATCTTTCATACAGTCTATAGATTAGATTAGTTAGATTTTTTGGCCTTTTCCTTCGCTTGTAGCCATCCGTACACAAAACTTTATTCATTACAGTTTTCCAAGCCCGTGCTTCGCATTACATGAAAACTTGTGTAGAAAAGGAGCACGCTTCCTTTTAGGCCAGCGTGCTCCATCGTCGGCCACATCATAGCTTACCATCAGGTGAGATAGAGGTCAAACGCGTATCCATAATAATAAAACCGGGAAAGTGCGAGTCGGACTGAGTTAGGTGGCTTTTTTGGATTGCAAAAGAAAAAACCTCGTGAAGTAACAAAAAATTTACCGGTTTCAGATTTATTCCTATATCTGTACTATAAGAGCATCGCCAACAGACTGATTTTAATTTCAACTTGATACCTCAACGCGTTCCCTAGATAATGGGTCTTCACAGACAGACAGGCGGAAAACAATGATCCTATAAGGGTTCCGTTTTTTCCTTTTGAGGTACGGAACCCAAAAAAAGAACAAGAAGAAATAATTATTTTTGTCTGTTCTTTACCATGACGTGTTAAAATGTCAGTCTTGCGAGCGAGAAAGAGGGATGGAGCTATACCTACACCCTATATAGCTCCATCCCTTTAACAGTTCAGTTTAGGTCGTAAAAATGATCGCGTTAAGAGCTAGTGGGAAGGTCTCTGTTCCTACTCCTTTGGGTGACCAAAGTTACAAATATTCTTCGGACTTGTGGCTATCAAATGTTATAATCAAAATTTTGAATGTAAATAACAGTTATATAGCTACATCAGCAAACTGTATTATCTTATTTTATTACGATCAGTTTTCTAAATTGCCTCTCAATACAGAAGCTAAAGATGTATTTACGCCAAAATGAAAACCCGTACATGATTTCGTAAAATACGAAACCTGCTTTTAATATTACGTTACCTATTTACGTTGGTTCCTCGAACCACTAGATATAGCTCAAGTTCAATGCTAACAGTTCAACAGCCTATTGGTTTTCCGATCAATGCGCGCACCTACGATGGACACTATCGCCCTGGTACCTACTACGAAAATTGTGACGTCAGACAAACTCAACTCACCCCCAGTATTCGAATGACGTCATCAGCGACGATATCAAACGAGAACGGGCGGAACTTATTAACAACATGCCATCTCTTTCTATACTGGGTAAACTATATTTACTGAGGAAAGCACCCTACAGCCTGCAGTATGCTGAATACGAGAATAGAACAGATACTGTCAAATTGACAAATCAAGTTCATGAATAAACTAGAAAAAAATACGTATTGAAATATATATTTTTCATGAGCGATTATGTAACAATTTAAATACTTTAAATCGTGTATGTTTAAAGTATTTACATTATTACATAATCGCTCATGAAAAATAAATATATCAATACATATTTCATGCTTACACAAATGGTAATAAAAAATTTAACAAAATATATCTATGTTCCTACACACCGGGACCGGGACCGATATTGTGATGTTTTGGGGAACAAGAAGAATAAGACTATTTTCCTTATCTTTGATGATTAACGTGTAATGACACCATTTATACTGAACTTTGGAGTCTTTACATCATTATAGCTACAACCAAGGGGTCTTCAAGTAAAGAGTGAATAGGTTACTTCTGAGCACGTTTGCTCCATCAAAGAACACATCATCGCTTAACACCAGGTGAGATGTAGTCAAACGCAAGCCTATACATAATAATAACAAAAAAAAACTGTCACTACAACCACTAAGATTTTAGTTTTGTTCTTCTATTAAATATTCTTTTTTCAGAATAATATTCATAATTTTTCGCTACGGTATTAACCTCTGCGTTCTATTTATCTTGGCGTTTAATTGCAATACACCCGTAAAATCTGCGTTCCTGGTACATAAAAATGAATTAGTTAAAAAAATATTCATTTTTGCGATGTTTTTTATATTGAACCACAGCTACCTTAATTTCATTAGTAATTTATTATTGTATACATCTATCATTTATTGATATTGCTTTGGTTTACTTTTATTTTTGTATAGCCTCTTTTTATAATCTGAATGTGAGAATACTGTAGATTCCGGGGATTCATGGACCATTATTTTAATTGTGCTGTTGGGTACAAAGATGACCAGTCTGCATTACCCTCTCACGACTCTCTCCAGACTTCAATAATAATAGATATGAGAATATCTATTATTATTGAAGTCTGGAAATGTTGTAGAAACAATTTTTTGTTTTTTTAAAGAATAACCATGGATTTTCTTGCCGGTTCTTCTCCATAGGAAGCCATCTATTGGAACCGTGCGCTGGCTTCTGGCATTTTATAAGAGCCCATATTTATAAGCCAGGCCTAGGTGGAATAAAATATTTTTTATTGTTAACCTGCGACTGGGGAGTAGTTGCGGGGCAGCGGTGGGTCTTCTCGTTGCCTCTTGAACATTTTGGTTATTTTGTCCACCTCTTTCTCGCAGTATCTTAGGACTCTGTCGTATTTCTCACTCAGTTTCGTTATCATGATTTTTTGGCTGACCTGAAAATAGAAAATGTAGAGAACCTCAAGTGGCGGAAATAAGTAATTGCAGACCGCCTCGTCACGCACCTAACACGGGTGGGGCCGGATCTGGCGGACGGACAGGTCGGCTTTCGCAGGAGGTGCTCCACGGTGGACACCATCATGCGCGTGCGAGCTCTCACGACGGGGGATATGGTGTCCCAGGGTAGGTGTGTCTTGGCGGTGTCTTTGGTTGCAGAACCATATCTTAACTAGAAACTATGTTGTAGTACCAGAACTGAACCTTCCCTGTCTTACGCGGTTTCTGGCCAAGTTTCAAGTCTCTGGCCAGGTCTTTCATTAGTGACCTGATAATTTTAGTGAAAAATTGGTAAATTCATAGAGTTAAAAATAAACTCACCTTCTCAAATCTAGTCAAGAATTTTATCCCTTGAGGTGTTTCCCACACTGTAGAAAAATTCTCCTCTATAGTGTTTCCTATTGACTCTCTCAGAGCATTCGTCTTATCTTCGAAAATGTTGTAGTCCTTATCAAATTCATTATTTCTGTAATCCAAGTAATCATATTGACATGTCGTCACCGCTTTCTTAGCTTCTTCAAACGTATGCATAGCTTCCTCGAGATCTTAAATAAATCATAGTATTGATTAGTTTTATTTTATTTTATTCAGTATTTTCTTCTGTTTTAAATAAACCTAATTTGATTGTTTATTTAAACTTAATGCAATGTACAGTTAAGTAGTGGATCATAGGCAGACTTAATGCAACAAGGCTTTCTCTACCAGTTAAGACGAATATTTATATATCTGGCGAAATAAAAACATACAGCCTTATTCATAATAATAAGTTTCTAAATTATTAACTACTAGCGACCCGCCCCGGCTTCGCACGGGTGCAATGCTTATACCACCGCAACCGCTATGTCCCTGTACTTTAAATCTGTAATATCTTCGAAAATATTTACTTAAATTACTTGCTGTAAAGGGACATATTGATCTATATTAAATGCTTAATATATTTAAGATACTTTATTGGATAAGGATTAATGCTGTGTTGCTTAAAATCGTTTCGTAAATAAGCAACTATTTCTCGTAAATAGTGAAGGATAAAAAATGGTTACTGTGGGTTATCCCTAAGAGATAGATATACCATCGCAAACTTTTTTTCTAGACCTTTTTAAGCTGTACAATACTGTAGTACATTATTTTGATCTATCTCGTAGGGTTCAGCCAGCGTTTGCAATATAAGCGCAAAAAAATGTTTTTATTTACGACATCACATTAGAAACCTCTAAAATTATCAGTATTCCTCTACTATATTATGCATGTATTATACACATAAACCTTCCTCTTGAATCATTCTATCTATTAAAGAAAACCGCATCAAATTCCGTTGCGTAGTTTTAAAGATTTAAGCATACATAGGGACAGACAGACACGAAAAGCGACTTTATTTTATACTATGTAGTGATTAACGAATCAACTAATTTTTTTAGAAAAATTTTCTATAGGATCTTGAATAAGACCCAATTTGTCTCATAAAATCTTAAAACTGATATTTTTTTTAATTATTACGGAATTTAATTTTTTTTTTATTGTAAGTATAGCATAGTTTTGTCCACAAAGACATTCATGATGTTAAAACACCGGACAATACCGGACGTAAACACGCAGGATTCAGTTGACCCAACTCTGTTCATAACCCTTATTTTCTCGATATAAGGTTTAAAATAGTAGTTCAACAACCCTCTCTAAGATTTGTTACCCTAGTACAGGTGCCGATCGTGGCCGATGCGGATTTTCGTTTCGTCCGGTTTGTAAAAGATAAATTTCGTATTTCGGAAGTTTTTATTATTCAATTTAAGTAATGTTGAATAATAAAAACTTCCGAAATACGAAATTATCTTTTACAAATTTATTATTTTTCAATTTAAGTAATGTTATATGCGGACGGCGAGCAATGGGTGGTTCGCCGTCCGACCGTCCGGTAACCGTCCGGACCGAGCCCAAGTCGTCAACGGCGCGTACTGTTTTACGCGCACCTCAAGGAGATGTCAGCAACTGTAGGGGCCCAGCAGGGTGGAAGCCTACTTGGGCCAAGGGTCTGATTCTGAAAGGAAGACTCGGCCCCGGTACGAAAGGCAACGAGGGAACGGGAGTGGGTTTTTAGTCAGTAAAAGTCTGACACTATCTCCCGCCCCGCCCAAGAGCGGGGGATGTCATAAGACGATTTTCCCACCGGAAAAAAAAAAAAAATGTTATATTCTACTAAAATAGGATTTTTCGTACTAGAATAAGATTTACTTAGTCTATCCGTACGAAAAGTGTTTTATTATCCCAAGGGAACCTACAACCGGTTAAACACTAACCATCACGGCCTATCAGAGTGAAAAGTTTAGAATTGATGGACAATCTTACTAACATCCAAACATCAAACGCAGTCACAAAAGATATATTATAGCAGGATTTGTTAATTAATTTACGTAGTAATTTAATTTAGTACCTCGAAAAAATGGACAAAATGGAGTACTGTAAGGTTACGAGTACATCTCGGAACCCCGAGTCCACTAAACCGTTTTTTTAAACCACCTGCTCGATAATGCCCTTTTATATGTCGTACAACCATCAGTAAAAGCAAGTAATTCTGTCCCTAGGGAGATAATGCAGTATGGGTGATCCGTTGGGAATAATGACATTTGAATTTAGAACGTCAAAATGTACGTGGATCAAAAAGTGATAGTTAAGAATAACTGTCTTGTAAATAATAATTATATTTCTCTAATGTTTGATTTGTTTGACTAAATTGTCTTTTAATTATCTCAAAGATCATGTAAAATTAGGGTATCCAACACGAAGATGAAGCTGTCTTTGTCTTGAGTGGCTTGAATTCCTCCCTGCACTGAGGTTTCTTTATTTACTCCCTCGCAATGCTCGGGAGTTAATTATATTTAAATCCCTCACTCACGTTCGGGATTTAAATTAGCAACCTTAGTTTCTTTCGGAATTCAACATGCCGCCCGCGACTTAAAGACACTACTTTATCCCCTAGTCACATAATCTACTATTTTAAACATTTTGAATTCTGTTTTTATTTCTAAGAAGTAAAATGTGTGCCACTTAATTTTACTTTTTTACCTGTCATTTCATTTAATTTACTAAAATTATATTTATTTTCTCGATACCCGTTATTTGACGACTTTAACAGTTTGATAAAGTCCTAAAACAAGAAATATTAATATACTTAAACAACTAAAACTATATTATAATAAATACAATAGGAAACTCCTAGCTAAAATATGAGCCTCCTGAGTATGAGTAAGACTGACGGCATTACCACGTTGCATGGCAATGTACCTCGGTCAGAGATTAATCTCTGACCAACTGCCAACGAGGTTGTTATATTTCCTCCGCAGCCGCAGCGGCAACACCGGAACAACAACGGTACCTCACTATTTACAATTTTACAGTTATCTCTTGTTATTTTAACCATTTAAAAAAAAAAAAAACAATTATATATAGGTAAACTGATTTTTTTATTTACGATTACCCCACTAAGAAAATAAATAAAAACTTCACATCACTTTCTCAAAAAAAAAAACCAGTTTAGCTCATTCTCTAATTTAAAAATATCCTACAAAAGTTCCACTTTGCGTGTACAAAACAGGCATTTTCATATCCAGCCCCGTTACTCGAGACCGGTGACAGTTGGGGTGGGACTTATGAGTGAGTGAATAACAGTAGGTTTAGAGCTTCCATATAAATTATGTGTAGGTCTTATTGCAGTGTTCACAAGGTTTAAAATCGTGGTTAGATGCTAACAAGCATTTTTTATTTCATGTGGCTATCTCTTTATAGGTTATGTTTTCCTAGTACCGCTGGTTTACTTGAAACTCTTTGGTGGACTGTCAGCCCCAACTGTAGGGCTGTGACAGGCTGTCAATTTTCAAAATAGACTTTAGGTGCAATGATGTTGGGGCACGCATAGAAACTATCAATGAAAATAGTACATTTCGTTACAAGTGGAGAAAGTTTGTCATTGCGACCGAGGAAGAATTCACCCGAACCGTGGGCGAGACTAATTTCCACGTGCATCAAACGACTTATTTCAATACACTTACGGAGAAATAAATTAACAAACGACTCGTGCGGGTCGCTGAGCTCCCAGCTTGATACGATAAACGTAATCAATTGACACGGGGGCGAGCTCGTGGACTTTTCCGCACTAGTGCGAAAAACAGTAAATTGCGAGCATAAAAACAGTAGTATAACTACTGTTTTTATGCTCGCAATTTAAGAGCGTGTTTTAAAGTAAAAGAAAAATACTTTTCGTGCACCCGCTGCATGGAAATAAAGAATTGCCTCTTGAAGATACTTTATTGTTTTGGATAATGTTTTCCGTGTGTGTGTATGGACATAATTCTTCAAAAAAAGTTTATCTCTTTTACCAAACCGACTTATTAACTATTAACCGACTTACTTATATTTTTTGTGATAAATTCCCTTATATTAAATATAATTATATTATATTTTTCAGATATCCTGTTAAAGGTTTATAAATATCAAACTGAGGTTACGTTTACGTGATTATGATTTTCTGGCTGAAAAATATTAACATTTACTTAATAAATACGTATATTAAGTAAGTGTTAATATTATATATAATATAAATACTGATCAACAAAAAGTTAATAAAAACTTTTTTATGTTTTAAGGGTTATTTTCTATTTTGACCGCTGGCAAAGAGTACTAATACATATGGTTATCAATATGTATTAGTACTCTTTGCCAGCGATCAAAATAGAAAATAATGTCTTTGTTACTCAGTGAAAATAATGCTTATGTTACTCAGTGATAAAATAGCATTCTACTGGTGAAATAATTTTAAACTCAAAACACAATGTGTGTTTTGAGTTTATAAATTCATTAAACCCCGAGCGGACGCCGGCGTTCGCTCGGTCATTGTCTTTCTATTGTATCTCTAATTACGCTACTCAAAAGATTAATTCAATGATTTCGAAAGGAAGGATGCGCCCATCTGAACATTTCTTAGAAACCTTTATACTACAAGCAAAAATAGTGACATCTGTGATAACTCATACAAACTACGTGACTGCCGCACTGCATAAGTGTTCGACGTAACCTTGTTCGCGCGTATGCGTTTTATTTCGCATATTAGGAGTCAGTATAATTAAATCAATTGCATGCCGTTTTATGTAGGTACATAACGATTTCCTTTTTGCGATTATATTTTACAGGTCACTATGAAAATATAAATAAAACAAATTTAATGAGTCTCAATCAGCTTTATTTGAAATTTGCTTTGGTAAAGGATTTGGGCTTTTCGTGTGCTATTTACAAGTATTCTTGATTGGTGTACGCGTAATAAGCATTGTTGTCGATTGTGATAACTACCTAGGTACGTAATAACAGTCACACACTTACATTCGACGTTCGCGAAACACGTTACCGTCTCGGTTGCACGACGAAAATTAAAATTGCGTCATCATTGTCATTTACGGCAAGCGCGCGACGCGGGCGCCTGCGAAGGGCTATGTTAGAGTGAGAAGACATGAATTGAACAATGAACGCGGCGGCCGGTGACGTAGGTATTTTGTAGTAATACAAGATGTGTTTATGCATCGGGTAACCAACATTTTTAGTAAATTTTCGTTAGCTGTTTTTTTTTTCTTTGTAAGTAAATATGTACAGAGTTTATTTTTTTTACCATTGTCTTTATTTTGGTGGTCTGAATAATTTCTAAAAGTTTGTCCATCTATTTTAATGGGACCCCGATAACCGAAATTCACGCGGAAGTAGTCGCGGGCGTAAGCTAGTAATTTAACGGTCATCTCAGTTAGCGTGAAGAAAATAAAACTACATTTCAAAATAATTTAAGAATAAATTTTCAGTTTCAATTAGGTAGGTACCATTTGTAATGTAAGGTTAGTTACCGATGATACGATATCCCATGTTCCTTTTTAACCTTTTAATCATAATTTTTGCAGCCTTTTACCACACAAATAGGCATTTTTATGACAAGCAAATATTCGTTCACTCCCGCACACGGACCACTGTCAACTGAGCCGCGTTGGCCCTAAACTGTAATTTTAGGGCCAGCGCGCTAGTGCCATTTAGTCGCGCGTTTGGCCTGGTCCTTACGCTAGTAATATATATGTCAATGGGTTAATTACATTCAAAAGGCTAAACTGTACTATACTGGACAGCGAGTTTTACACTCATATTTTTTTATTGAAAAGTTTTATGTCGAAAAAGTAATTATGCAAAGTCTCAATGTTAGGAAACATAGTTTTTGAGAAAAAAAATAATGAAAATCGATAATTTTTCGTAATATTTGACGCCATTTTGACAGATTTCGTTCACTTTTTACCTTGTTTGTAGTATTATGACAAAGGTATTATTTCATACAGTCACAATGAATATTTACAAAACGCAAGTTTACTTTAATTTACATTAAAAATTACAAATAATGTAGCCAAATGACATTTTATACATAATTAATTGAATTTAGCTTGTCCAATGCTAAAATAATAATATCTGAAAAAGATGAAAGTATACAATTGCTACTGTGGGAGGTTTGGTTAGGGTTATTTTTTTTTTAACCACGCAGAAAACTGTATTTTAGTGCACAAATATTTTTATACAATAGGTTAGGGTTATTTTTTTTGAAACCATCAGAAAAACTATATTTCAGTGCAAAAATATTTTTATAAAATGGTAGAGCGCTCTACGATACAACAAAATTTATATTTTTCATTTTTAAATACATGACAGTATACAATTGCTACTGTGGGTGGTTATGTTAGGGTTATTTTTTTTATTCCACCCAGAAAACTATATTTCAGTGCACAAATATTTTTATACAATGGTAGAGCGCTCTCCGACAACAAATTTTATTTTTTTCATTTTTAAATACATGAGAGTATATAATTGCTACTGTGGGGGATGGTACAAGGGGAGTGGTTGACCCTACCCCCTAAAACCCCCAAATCTGCCCTAAAATACATAAAAAGTGCAATATTTTGATTCCTAACCTCAAAATTTAAATCTTTAATATCTCCAAAAGTATGCATTTCCTAGATGCGGGAGGGGGTTCAGGGGCATTGGACACCCCCGACCTCAAAAATCCCATTATTTCGCTGTCCAGTATAGTACAGTTTTACCAACAAAAATATAAATATTTCCTCTTTTTAATATTCATCATCATTTTAGCCGAAAGACGTCCACTGCTGGACATAGACCTCCCCCATGTGTCGCCACATTGAACGGTCCTGTGCGTCTTGCATACACCGGACTCGCGCAACCGTTACCAAGTCATCGGTCCACCTTGTAGGAGGCCTTCCAACGCTACGTCTTTCGATACGTGGTCGCCATTCCAGAACCTTTCGACCCAAATGGCCATCCGTTCTGTGAGCAATGTGCCATGGCCACTGCCACTTAAGTTTGGCGATTCTTCATGCTATGTCGGTGACCTTGGTTCTCCTACAAATATCCTCATTCCTGATTCGATCCCGTAAGGAAACTCTTGCCCTTTGGGTGACTTTATGTCTTCTGATGAGGCCTGTTGTAAGCGACCACGTTTCAGAGCCATATGTCGTCACTGGCAACACGCACTGGTCATAGACTTTCGTCTTGAGACACTGTGGTATGTTGGACGAGAAGATACCGCGCAGCTTCCCGAATGCTACCAAACGGAATCGGTTTTGACGACTGATCTCTTTCTCGAAGTTAGACCATCCCAACTGGACCGTCTGTCCCAGGTAAACGTAGTCGTCCAAAACTTCAAGTGTAGAGTCCGCGATCCTGATAGAAGTGGGTTCATTTTAAGTCCCACTTTTTCGGAAGCTCTACTGAGGTCACCAAGCATTGTACTGAGTTTTTCTGTAGTCTCAGCCATGACTACTATATCGTTGGCAAACCGAAGGTGAGTGATGTACTCGCCATTGACATTAATGCCTAGCCCTCTCCATTCGAGAACCTTGAAGACATCCTCCGTTGCTGCCGTGAACAGTTTTTTAATATTAGTATGAGTATATTGGTAAAAATTTGTATGTTGCAACGTACCTTCCCCCAGCAAGAGCCCCTCCATCCTCTTCTCAAACAAATTGTTGTAGTCATCCATCAAATCAAACATAGCTATGATCTTATTCAATCTTTTACAAAACGTGTCAAATTTCCCGAAGACGTAGTTCTCTGAGAAACTAAACTGCTCCGTATTAGGAAGAAATGGCTGGTTTTTCACAAATAAATAAGTCTCTCTGTACGTTTTGTTCAGGTTGATGCAATGGATCAACTTGTCTCGTACGAGGGCCCTCTCCTGTGACCATATTGTCTCCTTGAACCGACACGTTATGTACTGCTTGCAGGTTTCTATCATTTGATTAGTTATCTGTAATATAAGATTGAAACATGATTACTATATGACTGAACACGCACAAAAACCTCACCCTGTTCACATCCCACAGTCATAACCCTTGGTCTTAACTGCAGCAAAACGAACCCACCTTCACCATTAACGAAGATATCCTCTCGGAGGTATTGTAAAACTGAGACACGCTGTGTATCAGCCTGACCGTCTGCAGCAGACTCAAAATGGAGTCCTTGATCTTCACAGGATCGTCAAGATACAGGGAATGACAGCACTTCTCCATCGCCTGTATGAACTTGGCATTGTCTTTAGCTTCATTGTAACAGAAGGTGATCTTGTGGTCAGTATCCCGCCAGAGTTTTATCACTTTGGAGTTTGCGATTTGAAGACAATTTAATGTCAGTTGGACTTCGTTGTCCTGTGGAATCAGAATTTAACTGTTTGTGAAGATTTTCCTTATTTTGATAACGGAGTAGTTCTTTCTTAAAGTCATAATGCTTGAAACAATGAGCAGTCCATCAAGCTACTCGTACCAAGCTGATTGGAAAAACAGTTAATAAAAACAGCAACTGCAACTGTTTATGTTTTGATTTTCTGACTGACTGACTGACTTACTAACTGACAAACTGGCTGACTGGCTGTCTGACTGACTGACTGACTTACTAACTTACTGACTGACTGACTTACTGACTTACTGGCAAGTTGTATAGAAAGATAACCTTAAAATCACAACGATGCATATGCTACAGTAAATGAGTAAAAAAAAGACGGGTTGCACTCCGGGAGTGCCGGCAGAAGTGAAAACTTGATTATTAACGTTGAGCATGTTTGATATTTTGGAATGGTTAGGGAATAATTTTGCACCAATTGCTTTATCAGTATAAAAGTACTATCATTTATGTGGTAGAATACAATATTCATTTATTGCGCTATCGTACACAAACATGACAATTTCGATATTACACACATAAGTTTAGACTGCGGATTGTTGTGATACCGCAAGTTTAATTCATTCATTTAAAAACTAAAGTCTTAACTTCTTGCAGATTCAAGTAAAAATGTCAATTTATTTTTGTAATCCCAGTGATTACAAAAATAAATGAAGTAAATAAATGAATAAAAAGACTTAAAACATAACTTGCGAAATGTGGGTGTACTATTCGGTGCACCCCTGCCTGAGCCTTCGGGGATTACAGGATGTTATGTTATCATTGAATCCTGCCTAAAGAATTTGTAATTAAAAGTGTGGAAGTAATCTGTCGCACATAAAAATGTGTGCGATACATCTTTTCACAGGCGCTTAGTAAGAACGTAAGCAGGAACGTCACATTCGATCTTACTACAGAATTAGCTGAGAATTTATCGGTTTCCTATACCAATAACACTCGTGCTTTTTAACTTACTTGTAAATACTTGTAATCAAATTATTTTTAAAGCAGATTTAAATAAACTGAACTTTATTTTACCAAACAACAAACGCCTTAGTGATAAAGTTTAGCAATTTAATACTCGGAAGGTACTTATTGCGATTGAACGATTTCCTTTTTTATTTTATTATCATGATTGTGCTTGCATCTTAAAAGCCTTCACAAGTACTTTTAATAGCTACTAGATACTAAGAAAGCTGCAAACTCAAAGACAACACTGTCTTATTGATTTTAGAATCTCTTGTCATTATGCGTCAATCAATAAAATTGCAAGGAAATACGGAATTTTAGCTACACTAACATACCTACAGGTACGTAACGTTTGTAAATAGCACGTAAATTGCCTTCGTAGTTAGCACGGTGCGAATCCCCCAAAGACCACGGTTCTATCACAATCTTAAGGACGATGAAGATAGCCAGAGGACTAGGTTTCGCGGCGCTGCGCCGGCGCGCGGCGGGTGGCAATTTATTTAATAGATTTGTCAGCTTTATCCAAAGACATTCAATATATACTACCAATAGACCGGACATAGCGAACAAAATCGTGATTCGATACTTATTCCACGTTGCATAATAAGCATAATCAACCTTTTAATGTTCCCACTGCTGGGACTCAGGCCTCCTCTCTCTAGGAGAGGGAATGGGCAGTAATCCACCACGCGGGCCCAGTGCGGATTGGTGAATGTCACATTCCACGTTGGTCATAAGTTAATCAGTCTAGTATGACACACCTACACGTCAAGTCGTGTTTGTATCCGTTCTATGCACGAAAAGAAAATCATTTTCTGTGAAAATATGCCGAACTACGCATTACACTATTGTAAATCTTGCTATGGTAAAATGACTGGACCTAACTTCGGTTTATTTTCGTAAATATTTTTGGTATTTACGAAACATTTATAATTCAATAATTTTTATAAATAGTTCCAGAACATTTTCGGATTTTGTGTTAACGCCATCTATTGCTGAAAAGCTTAACCTTTCCATTATCACACACCGAGGCTCTACCACGAGCTTATAACGTGATAAATTTTTCGAACTCAATCGGTCTGTTAAAAGGATGGAGCTATATAGGGTGTATAGCTCTATCACTCTCTTTCGCTCGTACGACTATCATTTTAACATTATCATGGTAAGGCCCCTGGCCACCTATCGAGCGATAGTTAAATCATTATAAATTTTGACAAATTTAATTCGCTTGTTTGCTATTCCAAGCCAGATGGCGTCACTGAGCCATAGGATGACAGTTTTTCTAAGACATTTTTTCTGATAGCCGCTCTATTGTATCTCTTTAAATCTCTTTGGCTTTATCCCTAAAGCATTAGGTTCAAAGTTGATTGGAAACATTTAAAAATTTCTTTAAATGATTTTAAACCATAAAATGTTGAAGGTTAAGTTCAAAATCGAATGAGAAAATTTGACTGGTGGCCGTCTTACGCTTTTTCGATCAGGTCACGTGTCCTGACGCGAGTTTAAGATTTTATACCCATTACAGAAAAAGTGCTCAACGCCGCTAAAGAAGTTTTCACTTCAATAATTAGCTTTAAAATCAATTAATTCATAGGTATTACCTAAATCCATGGGGCATAGTAGATATTTAACAAAATGTTGAAGTGTTATTTTCGGTATATATTCATTAAATCTATATAAATGTAGGGATGGTTAATCATATTATGTGTTATGTTAACCTTTTGACCACCAGTCATGTATACACGACAAAACGAAGTGTCCAGCACGCCACGGACTGGACTACATCATCATCATCATCATCATCTTCCTGCCCTTGTCCCATCTTATTTGGGGTCGGCGCAACACGTTTTTTTCTTCCATTCTATCCTGTCAAAAGTCATACTATCACTAACTTCCTTTTCTTTCATATCACTGTTCACACAATCCATCCATCTTATCTTTGGCCTCCCTCTCCCTCTCCACCCATCCACATGTAAACTCATAACTCTTTTAGTAACATGTGTTTCATCTCTCCTCTTTACATGACCATACCAAGACAAACGATTCCCCTTCAACTTTTCAGTCACTGGTGCCACTTTCAAACTTCCTCTAACATGACAGACTAAAGGATGGAATCGTAGCATGGCGACAATAATACGTTTTTGCTTATATAACGTGGCGATCAAAAGTTAAGTACGTGTCTAGCGTTTCGGTTTAAAAAACTAACCGTTATTTTGCTGTATAGTTATGGTTTAAACATCTGCTAAAAATATTTTCCATATCTCAATCAAACGCATTATTTTTTGATTTTTTGATGAGGTGATGAGGAGAAGATGATGAGGACAAGGTGATGAGGATAAGGTGAAGGTGATGAGGAGAAGGTGATAAGGTGAAGGTAATGAGGAGAAGGTGATGATGATGAGGTGATGAGAAAAGGTGATGAGGACAAGGTGATGAGGACAAGGTGATGAGTACAAGGTGATGAGGACAAGGTGATGAGGACAAAGTGATGAAGAGAAGGTGATGAGGACAAGGCGATGAGGACAAGGTGAAGTTGATAAGGTGAAGGTAATAAGGAGAAGGTGATGATGATGAGGTGATGATCAGAAGGTAATAAGGAGAAGGTGATGAGGAGAAGCTGATGAGGACAAGGCGATGAGGACAAGGTGAAGATGATGAGGACAAAGTGAAGGAGATGAGGACAAGGTGAAGGTGATGAGGAGAAGGTGATATGTAGAAGGTAATGAGGAGAAGCACCTTGTCCTCATCACCTTCTCCTCATTACCTTCTCTTCATCACCCAGTAAGTCAATCAGTCAATAAGCCAGTCAGTTAGTAAGTCAGTCAGTTGGTAAGTCAGTTAGTCAGTAAATCAGTCAGTGAGACAGTCAGTCAGTAAGTCAGTCAGTCAGTAAGTCAGTCAGTCAGTAAGTCAGGAAGACATTGAGTTTTTTTTTTAAATTGATATACATTCAGTCAAAAAAGTATCGGGAATGGATGATTTGTTTATGGTTCCAAATTCAAATTTTTGTTTTTTAGATGTTAGTGTAATATTTACAATTAGATAGAACTAACATAATAAATAGCGCAACATATGTCTAAAACGTCACACGTCAATATACAACCCGCCCCTGATCGTTCCCGGTGCAAAAGTGCCCATAATACTGGCCGCATTACCTCGCTGGATAGCGATGGCCATCCTTTGCACCAAGAACGACCCGGACCGGGAGTCACCCGTTGCCTCCCCGAGCCTACGGCCTAAATCCCCCACAAAACGCTTTGCCTCCGTACTCCAACTGCCCAGAGTCTCCACAGCAACAGGCACAAAATGGTAAAGCTGCACCAAGGAAGCGTACTTCAGCCTTTTTTTAAAGCAGGCGTCTTCAGCGGCGGCAGAAGCAGTGTGCATGGTGCGACTCAGGTGACTGGCGGCGACAGTGCTGACGCAAGTTGCGTCCCAGATCAGGCACTTCCCGTTCTTCCACGGCACCAGAGTCAGCCCATCCGGCCTCTTACCGTCAGACCTGCTAAGACCTGGAGGCTCAAGCACGCAGGGGATGTTTGCCGATATAAGGGCTCTCCGGACAATGTCGTTCAAGGCGTGGTGACGCGGGAACCTCCCTGTGCAGCGCCGACAGCTCAGTGCGTGATGGCCATCGGCCTCCACCAAAGAACCGCAGGTGCATATATGAGGCTCGCACACCTTACAGCCTAGGCGGAGAGCCACCGCCACACGCAAAGAATCATTGTCGAGTAGAGTGCCCAAATCAGGCGAAGGAATCGCCTGTAACCACGCCCCGGACTCGGGTTGCGACACTGCTCGTAGTCTGGCCTTATCGACTCCCAATGCACCCTCTAACAATTGCTCTTGAAGCAGCTTCACCCCAATGTCATCCCACGCCCGCTGAACATGTTTTTTAGATTGGCACAACTGTTTTTCATTTTGGCGCGGAGTTTGAGTTGCATCTGTTATTTATATTAAATACAGTGCTGGTTTTAGTAATATCATATATAGTGTGTATTGCGAATTTCATAATGGACAAAAATATCGAACAAAGAGTTTGTCTTAAATTTTGCATCGCCAATGGAATTTCGTGTTCCGAGTCACTGAAAATGTTACAGAAGGCTTACGGTGAATCGACTTTATCAAAAACTCGTGCTTATGAGTGGTTCAAAGCGTTCAAAAGCGGTCGAGATGTGATGGAAGATTTGCCTCGCTCTGGTAGGCCGTCGACGTCTGCAACTGAAGTTAACATCGCAAAAGTGAAGAAAATAGTGACTGAAAATCCCCATTCAACTCTGAGAGAGATAGCCGCCGAACTTTCTGTATCTAACGAGTCGATCCGTACCATTTTAACTAATCATTTGGGTATGAAACATGTTGCTGCTCGGCTAGTCCCAAAAGATCTGAATTTTCTCCAAAAACTCAATCGCATGAAAGTCGCTTAGGACATGCTAGAACGAGTCAGTTCGGACCCAACATTCATGAAACGCATTGTTACTGGTGACGAGACGTGGGTTTACGAGTTTGATATGCAAACTAGTCAACAAGCTTCGGAGTGGCGCCTTCCAACTGAACCGAAACCGAAAAAACCACGCCAAAGTCGATCAAAAGTCAAAGTCATGTTGACTGTTTTCTTTGACTATCGCGGTGTTGTGCACTCTGAATTCTTACCAGAAGGTCTAACGGTAAATAAAGAATATTATTTGAGCGTTATGCGACGTTTAAGAGAGCGAATTCGACGAAAAAGGCCAGATTTGTGGAAAGAAAATTCTTGGATTTTGCACCACGACAATGCGCCTTCGCACAAGTCTATCATTGTGAACGAATTTTTGACCAAACACTTAACAAATACCATCCAGCAACCACCATATTCACCAGATATGGCTCCTGCTGACTTTTTTCTTTTTCCTAAACTCAAATTACCACTTCGTGGCACCCGTTTTCAATCGATAGAAGACATAAAGAAGAATTCGCGGCGAGAACTGAACTCAATTCCGGAAGCAGCGTTTAAAAAATGTTTTGATGAATGGATTATTCGTTGGCGCAAGTGTATCGTTTCTAAAGGAGCATACTTTGAAGGTGATAAAATAAATTTGGATGAATAACAGACATTTTGTGTATTATTGATCTTTTCCCGGTACTTTCTTGACAGAGTAGTAAACCAGTGCTTGACTCTCACCTGATGGTAAGCGGAGATGCAATCATTGATGGTCAGGCGCACTAGTTTAATAAGAGCCTATTCACACTAGCCTTGAAGACACTTAAATTTTAGTTGGACAGGAAGACCGCAGCAGGCAAATTGTTCCAGTCCTTCGATTTACGCGATATAAACGACGAAGCGAAACGCTTAGTCCGGACAGTTGAAGTTTCAACAACGTAAGGGTGGATACAAGCTGTTCGTCGGGTTGTCCGAAGGTAGAAAGGAGATGGCGGAATCAAGTGATGCAATTCCCGCGCACACTCTCCTAAATGTAACCTGTAAAATACCGATAGGCTGGCTACCCTGCGCCTGTGCTTGAGGCTTTGTAGATTGGACTTAACCAAATCTGTATCCCCGATTAGCCTCTTCGCACGCCTTTCCACTGAGTCCAAAGCTGCTAGATGGCATTTTGCAGCACCAGCCCATATGTGACTGCAGTACTCCACACACGATCGGACCTGTGCTTTGTATAACATTAGAAGCTGTCCCGGTCTGAAGTACCGTCGGACCTTTGCAAGAACGCCTAGTTTTCTAGCAGCTACCTTGGCTTTGGACTCAATGAACCGCCCAAAATTGAGGTCTGAGGAAATTTCAACTCCTAAGAGGTGAAGGCGGTCGGTGCACTCCAGGGATACATTTTGAAAAGCAGGAGCCAAGGTGAACGGGCTCCTTTTAGCGGTGAACAGACACGCTTGTGTTTTGGCGGCGTTGAATCTTACCAGATTGGTTTCGCCCCACTTTGAGACTGCCTGAAGTGAGACATTCGTACGCTCTACCATGGCCTCCCGTTCGGACCGGATTAGCTCCTTACTAGCCCGAGGACCTGGCAAGTATCTCTCTACAACTGTGCTATCGTCTGCATACCCATAGATACCGGGCATCAGCAGATCGTTAATATGCAGCAGGAAAAGAGTTGCAGAGAGAACTGACCCCTGAGGAACTCCGGCTTTAGTCGTCATGGGCTCTGATGAGCATCCATCGACAACAACTCGGAGAGACCGTTCACTCAGGAAGTCTTTTACCCAATTAATCAGACCAGGTGAAATGCCGTACGCTGGAAGCTTACTCAAAAGGCAGGCGTGCCATACCCTGTTGAAGGACTTCGAGACGTCTAAGGAGACAGCAATCGCTTCTCCATTCTTCTCGAGGGCCTCGCCCCACATGTGAGTGGTATACACTAGTAGGTCCCCAGTAGACCGATTGTGGCGAAATCCGTATTGTCGATCACTGAGGAGATCGTTACCTTCCAGGTATGTCAGGAGGCGCGAGTTCAATACACGCTCCATAATCTTGCAGAGTATGGAGGTTATTGAAATCGGCCGATAGTTGGCAGGATTGGCACGACCACAGAACAAAGAATACAGAGAAGTGCCCCTACACTGGCTAAGCACGGGAACCAGTGTCGTCAAACTCACACATTTGCATATCAAATTGTCCATTGCACACATAAAAAACAGTGATTTGATTGGCTACAAATTACTAACGCAACTTTTGCAAATCATCTTCTTATCGCTTTCAAAAATTAAGTCTTATTACAAGGAAAGAAAGTTGTTATTATTTGACATGACACAAACAATAAGTCGTTTTTCGTTTAAAAACTTTAAATAGACAAATTTACAACGAGTTCAGCTACTCAACGCTAGATGGTGCTGTAATCAATTCTTGCTATTCAGAACGCTAGTACCTTTGAAATAGATGTCATATTCCCATGCACACGTAATCTCATTTGCTACTCAATTAGAGATGTAGATATATATCGATATTTTAATATTGATGTTACGTAATTTATTCGGGTGAACAATGTAATAATTTGTTAACATCATAAAAATGCTTAATAATAGAAAAGGTTGATTATCTTTAAAATATCAATGTTAAAGAGGTATTTGTATGTTTGTATGTAGGGCTAGGAGGTAATCTTATTTTCATATAATCAAGTACAATGCGTTCCAAATAAAAATAGGATCGATTCCATTTTGTGACTTCACGTCATATTGTCAAATCGAAGAAATTGGGTAGGGAGAGCAAAACAAGAAATTTTTAAAATTTAATTTATTCACGAATCGTGAACTAAAAAAGTTTAGTCAGAATCCAGTTCCTCAAATTTGCTCATCTTTGCGTCCCTGTGTGAAGTGTCGTGAGTAGTGGAAAATGGAAGAAGGAAAATTATTCCTAACAATGAAAATAAGACACAAAACTTTTTATTTTTAACTAATTATGACTTAAAACCATATATTTATTTCGCAGCTAATTTATATTAAACAATAACGTTTTTACTTCCCCTAGAGTTAACTAAGACATAGTAATACAAAGCAAAAAATAACATTTATTGATACGCAAATAAGTTTTCTTTGCAAACTGTACTTATCACTCAACTTTTGACAGATTGAGGTTATTGGCTATCCTATCCTCATTTTGGAACGCATAGTGCGCGGGCGAAGCCGCTGACAGAAGCTAACGATAAATGAAACGATAACAGATATGTAGTACTAAAAATATTTACTGACCTTGAAATAAAAACAACAACAACTTTCGTGACGTGGTCTACCCATGTACCAAGTTTTATTGAAATCCGTTCAGCCTTTCGAACGTGAAGTGAAAGAAAGTGATTAGCAACCCGCACCTACTTCGTACGGATGCAGGTTACGTGTTGTAACTTCGAGATTTCTGTGCAATCTTAGTTAAATATTTATAAATTATACACATGAACCGTCCGACACAAATTGTGGATGATGGTGCCAGCCATGAAATGAAGAGTTAGAAATAAATAAAAATTATCGATACCAACCTACTTTACGGATGTGTCCCATCCCTAATTGAGTAGCGTCGAACTTACTAGAAATTATGTTATGATTATCCAGATGACAACCAAGTGCATTTAGACTTTCTGTCAATGAATATAAGGTTGTTTATGGTTTGCATTGAAGTCATAAAAAGTGGTATTGTAATTAAAATCAACTATATTAAAAATTAACAAAGTTTAGTACTTGCCGATGATACGATACACCTCCACAAGATACATTTTTTTTTCTGCGTTCGTTTTAGCAGGTCAAAACCGCAGAATAAGGCTTAATTTGGAATTTTTCGGGTATTTTTCTGAGACAACCAATCGCGACAAGTATCTGACGGCGAATAAGCTAAATGTTGCGCAGCTCTGCTTAATGTTGACACGCATGCGATATCTGAGGGGCAATTCCACTACCTTCTTTATTTCGTGGGCACGACTGCCCTTTTTGGGCACGGGTTGCGCACTATACCAGTTCTAAATGAGAGGCGATACAAGCGCGTCAATACAGGAGACAACTCGGGCGCACATGCCTTGAGAACTATTGCTGGTATACCATCTGGTCCACTAGCTTTATTCACGTCTAGACGACACAGTGCTCTCAAAACTTCTCTGTTCCTTATGCGAATCTCAGACATTGAGGTGTTGCAGTGAGGTAAAGTTGGTGGAGTAGCACTACTAATTTCAAGACGAGAATTGTGGGCGAAGAGAGCTGAAGAGAGACCTGCTTTCTCTCTCGCCGTGTGAGCCAGTGTTCCATCAGGTTTAACCAGCGGAGGCAATGTGGGCTTACAGAAGTTCGCTTCGACCGATTTGGCAAGGGACCAGAATTCTCTGATACCGGACGGCTGTGCAGAGAGCTTTGCGACAATGTGGGTAATGCGGTCGAACCGAGGCTTCTTCAGTGCCTTTTTGTAGGACTTGGCAGCATGGTTGAAAGCTTTCTTCTTTGAGCTCAGATCCGGAGCTTTGCGATCACGAGCGTCAACCCATGCGAGAAACGCCGAATGATTACGCTCTTCAGCTTGAACGCAATCGGCGTTGAACCATGGTTGAGCTAAGAATCCGATGGGTACGTCTCTATAAGGGATGAAAAACTCCATAGCTTGACGTATCACATCGGAAATTGCATCTGCACAGCTCGACGGACTTTCAGAACAGAAACAGACCTGCTGCCAAGGATAAGACGCAAAAAAGTGCCGCATATCATCCCAATCTGCTGACCTGTAACGCCATATTCTCCGTTGACCACGTGAGTCGCAGTCAGGTGAGGAGAAGCACGAAACAGACTTCACCAGACAGTGATCTGAAGTTCCAAGTGGTGAGGAAACTGTTACAAAACATCTGTCCGGATCGGTGGTCAGTAGAAGGTCCAAACAATTGGCACTATGACCAACTACATCAGGCAACCTAGTCGCTTGGTTAACCAGCTGGGAAAGGCCCATCGATACTGCAAAGTTTCGCGCTTCTCTCCCGGCGTGGTCGGTCTTCTGGTATGGGAAAAGTCAGTCTTGGTGGCAGGCGTTAAAGTTCCCCAGAGCGACGAGCTGCGCATCAGGGTGCCGATGCAGAGCCTTATCGGCGGCCTCACTGAGGTGGTCGAACAACCGACTCGTCTCTTGATCACCGCTGTGCGATCGGTAGACACAGGAATAAACAATTTTGTCCATACCAGTGTCTACCAACAGCCATAGCGTGGATAAATTTGGATCTTCAAGGTGACGGAGACGCTGGCAGCAGATGTCGTTACGGACGTACACACAAACCCCGGCACGCTGCAAGAAATGACGCTCCAGTGAGTATCCCGGGTAGTTGAGGTACGCCGTATCTGACGGACATCTAATTTGGGTCTCCGTCAAGAAAAGCAAGTGTGGCTTGTCAGTCTCAAGATGGTGGTGGACCGCATCGAGATTGGAGTGCAGCCCTCTAATATTTGTGAGGTGCACTTGAAATGGGAGGACGTGCACCCGCTGTTGAAACTTGCCTTTCGTTTTTCCTTTCATTTTCTTTTATGTGCAGTGAATAGGGGAGATGGAAGATGGCAGTTGAGCGTGGTGATGCGATGTTAAACCCAACAACACGATCAGAGTTGCTGCGCCAAAGGAGGGAGGGACGGTCAGTAAGTCAGTCATTAAGTCTACATAAGTCAGTCAGCAAGTCAGTCAGTCAGTCAGTCGGTAAGTCAGTCAGCCAGAAAGTCATTAAGTCAGTCAGTCAGAAATTCTACACTCACATGTGGGGCGAGGCCCTCGAGAATGATTGTTGTGATGAAGAATGGAGAAGCGATTGCTGTCTCCTTAGACGTCTCGAAGGCCTTCGACAGGGTAAGGCACGCCTGCCTTTTGAGTAAGCTTCCAGCGTACGGCATTTCCCCTGGTCTGATTAACTGGGTAAAAGACTTCCTGAGTGAACGGTCTCTCCGAGTTGTTGTGGATGGATGCTCATCAGAGCCCATGAAACTAATGCCGGTGTTCCTCAGGGGTCAGTTCTCTCTGCAACTCTTTTCCTGCTGCATATTAACGATCTGCTGATGCCCGGTATTTATGGGTATGCAGACGATAGCACAGTTGTAGAGAGATACCTGCCAGGTCCCCGGGCTAGTAAGGAGCTAATCCGGTCCGAACGAGAGGCTATGGTAGAGCGTACGAAGGTCTCACTTCAGGCAGTCTCTAAGCGGGGCAAAAACCAATCTGGAGAGATTCAACGCCGCCAAAACACAAGCGTGTCTGTTCACCGCTAAGAGGAGCCCCTTCACCTTAGATCCTGCTTGTTCCCGTTCCCGAACTTGTTGCCGAACTTGTTGCTGAACTTGTTCCCGAATTTGTTCCTGAACTTGTTCTCGACTTGTTCCCGAACTTGTTGCTGAACTTGTTCCTGAACTTGTTCTCGACTTGTTCCCGTACTTTCTCGCGAACTTGTTCCCGAACTTGTTCGCGAACTTGTTTTAACTTGTACCTGAACTTGTTGCCGAACTTGTTGCCGAACTTGTTGCCGAACTTGTTCACTAATTTGTTGCCCAACTTGTTACCATACTTGTTCGCGAACTTGTTCGTTAACAACTTGTGCCCGAACTTGTTCGCTAACTTGTACCTGAACTTGTTGCCGAACTTGTTGCCGAACTTGTTCCCTAACTTGTTGCCCAACTTGTTACCATACTTGTTCGCGAACTTGTTCGTTAACAACTTGTGCCCGAACTTGTTCGCTAACTTGTTCGCCAACTTGTACCCGAAATTGTTGCCGGACTTGTTCGCGAACTTGTTCGCAAATTTGTCGTTAACAACTTGTTCCCGAACTTGTTCGCGAACTTGTTCGCTAACTTGTACCTGAACTTGTTGCCGAACTTGTTGCCGAACTTGTTCCCTAACTTGTTGCCCAACTTGTTCCCATACTTGTTCGCGAACTTGTTGCTGAACTTGTTGCCGAATTTGTTCGCCAACTTTTATCCGAACTTGTTTCCGGACTTGTTCGCGAACCTGTTCGCGAACTTGTTCGCTAACAACTTGTTCCCGAACTTGTTCGCAAACTTGTTCGAGAACTTGTTCGCTAACTTGTACGTGAACTTGTTGCCGAACTTGTTGCCAAACTTGTTCCCTAACTTGTTGCCCAACTTGTTACCATACTTGTTCGCGAACTTGTTCGTGAACTTGTTCGCTAACAAATTGTTCCCGAACTTGTTCGCCAACTTGTACCCGAACTTGTTGCCGAACTTGTTCCCGAACTTGTTCGCGTACTTGTTCCCTAACTTGTTGCCGAACTTGTCCCCATACTTGTTCGCGAACTTGTTCCCGAACTTGTTCCCGAACTTGTTCGCGAACTTGTTCGCACAATTTAGCATGCACACTTGCACATGCACATTTGCGCATGCACATGCGCAAGTGTGCATGTGCATGTGCGCATGTTTATGCGCAAGTGTGCATGTGCAAGTGTGCATGTGCATGTGTGCATGTGCATGTGCAAGTGCGCATGTGCATGTGCTTGTGCAAGTGTGCATGTGCATGTGCAAGTGCGCATGTGCATGTGCTTGTGCAAGTGTGCAAGTGCGCATGTGCATGTGCATGTGCAAGTGTGCATGTGTGCATGTGCGCATGTGCATGCGCAAGTGTGCATGTGCATGTGCAAGTGCGCATGTGCATTTGCAAGTGTGCATGTGCAAGTGTGCATGTGAAAGTGCGCATGTGCAAGTGAGCATGTGCAAGTGCGCATGTGCATGTGCAAGTGTGCATGTGCAAGTGTGCATTTGCAAGTGTGCATGTGCAAGTGTGCATGTGCAAGTGTGCATGTGCATGTGCAAGTGTGCATACGCAAGTGAGCATGTGCGCATGTGCATGCGCAAGTGTGCAAGTGCATGTGCAAGTGCGCAAGTGCGCATGTGCATGTGCAAGTGTGCATGTGCAAGTGTGCATGTGCAAGTGTGCATGTGCGCATGTGCATGTGCAAGTGTGCATGTGCAAGTGCGCATGTGCGCATGTGCCTGCGCAAGTGTGCATGTGCATGTGCAAGTGCGCAAGTGCGCATGTGCATGTGCAAGTGTGCATGTGCAAGTGAGCAAGTGCGCATGTGCATGTGCAAGTGTGCATGTGCAAGTGTGCATGTGCAAGTGTGCATGTGCAAGTGAGCAAGTGCGCATGTGCATGTGCAAGTGTGCATGTGCAAGTGTGCATGTGCGCATGTGCATGTGCAAGTGCGCAAGTGCGCATGTGCATGTGCAAGTGTGCATGCGCAAGTGAGCATGTGCGCATGTGCATGCGCAAGTGTGCATGTGCATGTGCAAGAGCGCAAGTGCGCATGTGCATGTGCAAGTGTGCATGTGCAAGTGTGCATGTGCAAGTGAGCATGTGCAAGTGCGCAAGTGCCCATGTGCATGTGCAAGTGTGCATGTGCAAGTGTGCATGTGCATGCGCAAGTGCGCATGTGCATGTGCAAGTGTGCATGTGCAAGTGTGCATGTGCAAGTGTGCATGTGCAAGTGTGCATGTGCAAGTGTGCATGTGCAAGTGTGCATGTGCAAGTGTGCATGTGCAAGTGTGCATGTGCAAGTGTGCATGTGCGCATGTGCATGTGCAAGTGTGCATGTGCAAGTGAGCATGTGCAAGTGCGCATGTGCATGTGCAAGTGTGCATGTGGAAGTGCGCATGTGCGCATGTGCATGCGCAAGTGTGCATGTGCATGTGCAAGTGCGCAAGTGCGCATGTGCATGTGCAAGTGTGCATGTGCAAGTGAGCATGTGCAAGTGCGCAAGTGCGCATGTGCATGTGCAAGTGTGCATGTGCAAGTGAGCATGTGTGCATGTGCATGTGCAAGTGTGCATGTGCAAGTGTGCATGTGCAAGTGAGCATGTGCAAGTGCGCAAGTGCCTATGTGCATGTGCAAGTGTGCATGTGCAAGTGTGCATGTGCATGCGCAAGTGCGCATGTGCATGTGCAAGTGTGCATGTGCAAGTGTGCATGTGCAAGTGTGCATGTGCAAGTGTGCATGTGCAAGTGTGCATGTGCAAGTGTGCATGTGCGCATGTGCATGTGCAAGTGTGCATGTGCAAGTGAGCATGTGCAAGTGCGCATGTGCATGTGCAAGTGTGCATGTGCAAGTGCGCATGTGCGCATGTGCATGCGCAAGTGTGCATGTGCATGTGCAAGTGCGCAAGTGCGCATGTGCATGTGCAAGTGTGCATGTGCAAGTGAGCATGTGCAAGTGCGCAAGTGCGCATGTGCATGTGCAAGTGTGCATGTGCAAATGAGCATGTGCAAGTGCGCAAGTGCGCATGTGCATGTGCAAGAGTGCATGTGCAAGTGAGCATGTGCAAGTGTGCATGTGTAAGTGTGCATGTGCAAGTGTGCATGTGCAAGTGTGCATGTGCAAGTGTGCATGTGCGCATGTGCATGTGCAAGTGTGCATGTGCAGTGTGCAAGTGCGCATGTGCATGTGCAAGTGTGCATGTGCAAGTGTGCATGTGCAAGTGTGCATGTGCAAGTGCGCATGTGCAAGTGAGCATGTGCAAGTGCGCATGTGCATGTGCAAGTGTGCATGTGCAAGTGTGCATTTGCAAGTGTGCATGTGCAAGTGTGCATGTGCAAGTGTGCATGTGCATGTGCAAGTGTTGCAACAATTTCGGGTACAAGTTGGCGAACAAGTTCGCGAACAAGTTCGCGAACAAGTTAGCGAACAAGTTCGGGCACAAGTTGTTAACGAACAAGTTCGCGAACAAGAATGGTAACAAGTTCGCGAACAAGTTCGCGAACAAGTTCGCGAACAAGTCCGGCAACAGGTTCGGGAACAAGTTGGCGAACAAGTTCGGCAACAAGTTCGCGAACAAGTTATGGGAAAAAGTTGGGCAACAAGTTAGGGAACAAGTTCGGCAACAAGTTCAGGTACAAGTGTGCGAACAAGTTCGGGCACAAGTTGTTAACGAACAAGTTCGCGAACAAGTATGGTAACAAGTTCGCGAATAAGCTAGCGAACAAGTTCGGGAACAAGTTCGGGTACAAGTTGGCGAACAAGTTCGGCAACAAGTTCGCGAAAAAGATGCCCAACAAGTTCGGCAACAAGTTCGGGTACAAGTTGGCGAACAAGTTCGCGAACAAGTTAGCGAACAAGTTCGGGAACAAGTTGTTAACGACAAATTTGCGAACAAGTTCGCGAACAAGTCCGGCAACAAGTTCGGGTACAAGTTGGCGAACAAGTTCGGCAACAAGTTCGCGAAAAAGTTGCCCAACAAGTTCGGCAACAAGTTCGGGTACAAGTTGGCGAACAAGTTCGCGAACAAGTTAGCGAACAAGTTCGGGAACAAGTTGTTAACGACAAATTTGCGAACAAGTTCGCGAACAAGTCCGGCAACAAGTTCGGCAACAAGTTCGGCAACAAGTTCAGGTACAAGTTAGCGAACAAGTTCGGGAACAAGTTGTTAACGACAAATTTGCGAACAAATTCGCGAACAAGTCCGGCAACAATTTCGGGTACAAGTTGGCGAACAAGTTCGCGAACAAGTTAGCGAACAAGTTCGGGAACAAGTTTTTAACGAACAAGTTCGCGAACAAGTATGGTAACAAGTTCGCGAACAAGTTCGCGAACAAGTTCGCGAACAATTTCGGCAACAAGTTCGGGTACAAGTTGGCGAACAAGTTCGGCAACAAGTTGTTAACGACAAATTTGCGAACAAATTCGCGAACAAGTCCGGCAACAATTTCGGGTACAAGTTGGCGAACAAGTTAGCGAACAAGTTCGGGCACAAGTTTTTATCGAACAAGTTCGCGAACAAGTATGGTAACAAGTTCGCGAACAAGTTCGCGAACAAGTTCGCGAACAATTTCGGCAACAAGTTCGCGAAAAAGTTGCCCAACAAGTTCGGCAACAAGTTCGGGTACAAGTTGGCGAACAAGTTCGCGAACAAGTTAGCGAACAAGTTCGGGAACAAGTTGTTAACGACAAATTTGCGAACAAGTTCGCGAACAAGTCCGGCAACAAGTTCGGCAAAAAGTTCGGCAACAAGTTCAGGTACAAGTTAGCGAACAAGTTCGGGAACAAGTTGTTAACGACAAATTTGCGAACAAATTCGCGAACAAGTCCGGCAACAATTTCGGGTACAAGTTGGCGAACAAGTTCGCGAACAAGTTAGCGAACAAGTTCGGGCACAAGTTTTTAACGAACAAGTTCGCGAACAAGTATGGTAACAAGTTGGCGAACAAGTTCGGCAACAAGTTCGCGAACAAGTTATGGGAACAAGTTGGGTAACAAGTTAGGGAACAAGTTCGGCAACAATTTCGGCAACAAGTTCAGGTACAAGTTAGCGAACAAGTTCGGGGACAAGTTGTTAACGAACAAGTTCGCGAACAAGTATGGTAACAAGTTGGGCAACAAGCTAGCGAACAAGTTCGGGAACAAGTTGTTAACGACAAATTTGCGAACAAGTTCGCGAACAAGTCCGGCAACAATTTCGGGTACAAGTTGGCGAACAAGTTCGCGAACAAGTTAGCGAACAAGTTCGGGCACAAGTTGTTAACGAACAAGTTCGCGAACAAGTATGGTAACAAGTTCGCGAACAAGTTCGCGAACAAGATGCCCAACAAGTTCGGCAACAAGTTCAGGTACAAGTTGGCGAACAAGTTCGCGAACAAGTTCGGGAACAAGTTCGCGAGAAAGTACGGGAACAAGTCGAGAACAAGTTCAGGAACAAGTTCAGCAACAAGTTCATGTGCAAGTGTGCATGTGCAAGTGAGCATGTGCAAGTGCGCAAGTGCGCATGTGCATGTGCGCATGTGCATGAGCAAGTGTGCATGCGCAAGTGTGCATGTGCTAGTGAGCATGTGCGCATGTGCGCATGTGCATGCGCAAGTGTGCAAGCGTAAGTGTGCATGTGCAAGTGTGTATGTGCAAGTGTGCATGAGCAAGTGTGCATGTGCAAGTGTGCATGTGCAAGTGTGCATGTGCATGTGCAAGTGCGCAAGTGCGCAAGTTCGCATGTGCATGCGCAAGTGTGCATGTGCAAGTGCGCATGTGCATGTGCAAGTGTGCATGTGCTAATGTGCATGTGCATGTGCAAGTGCGCATGTGCATTGACATGTGCAAGTATGCATGTGTGCATAAGCGCATGTGCATGTGCAAGTGTGCATGTGCAAGTGAGCATGTGCAAGTGCGCAAGTGCGCATTTGCATGTGCAAGTGAGCATGTGCAAGTGAACATTTGCAAGTGTGCATGTGCAAGTGTGCATGTGCAAGTGTGCATGTGTGCATGTGTGCATGTGCATATGCAAGTGTGCATGTGCGCATGTGCATGTGCAAGTGTGCATGTGCGCATATGCATGTGCAAGTGTGCATGTGCGCATATGCATGTGCAAGTGTGCATGTGCGCATGTGCATGTGCAAGTGCGCATGTGCAAGTGAGCATGTGCAAGTGCACATGTGCATGTGCAAGTGTGCACGTGCAAGTGCGCATGTGCGCATGTGCATGCGCAAGTGTGCATGTGCGCATGTTCATGCGCAAGTGTGCATGAGCAAGTGTGCATGCGCAAGTGTGCATGTGCAAGTGTGCATGTGCGCAAGTGCGCATGTGCAAGTGTGCATGTGCAAGTGTGCATGCGCAAGTGTGCATGTGCAAGTGTGCATGTGCGCAAGTGCGCATGTGAAAGTGTGCATGTGCAAGTGTGCATGTGCAAGTGTGCATGTGCAAGTGCGCATGTGCAAGTGAGCATGTGCAAGTGCGCATGTGCATGTGCAAGTGTGCATGTGCAAGTGTGCATGTGCGCATGTGCGCATGTGCGCAAGTGCATCCGCAAGTGTGCATGTGCGCATGTGCATGTGCAAGTGTGCATGTGCGCATGTTCATGCGGAAGTTTCCATGTGCGCATGTTCATGCGCAAGTTTGCATGTGCAAGTGTGCATGCGCAAGTGTGCATGTGCAAGTGTGCATGTGTGCATGTGTGCATGTGCGCATGTGCATGTGCAAGTGTGCATGTGCGCATATGCTTGTGCAAGTGTGCATGTGCGCATTGTCATGTGCAAGTGCGCATGTGCAAGTGAGCATGTGCAAGTGCGCATGTGCATGTGCAAGTGTGCACGTGCAAGTGCGCATGTGCGCATGTGCATGCGCAAGTGTGCATGTGCGCATGTTCATGCGCAAGTGTGCATGAGCAAGTGTGCATGCGCAAGTGTGCATGTGCAAGTGTGCATGTGCGCAAGTGCGCATGTGCAAGTGTGCATGTGCAAGTGTGCATGTGCGCAAGTGCGCATGTGCAAGTGTGCATGTGCAAGTGTGCATGTGCAAGTGTGCATGTGCAAGTGCGCATGTGCAAGTGAGCATGTGCAAGTGCGCATGTGCATGTGCAAGTGTGCATGTGCAAGTGTGCATGTGCAAGTGTGCATGTGCGCATGTGCGCAAGTGCATCCGCAAGTGTGCATGTGCGCATGTGCATGTGCAAGTGTGCATGTGCGCATGTTCATGCGGAAGTTTCCATGTGCGCATGTTCATGCGCAAGTTTGCATGTGCAATTTTGCATGCGCAAGTGTACATGTGTAAGTGTGCATGTGCATGTGCAAGTGCGCATGTGCAAGTGTGCACGTGCGCATGTGCATGCGCAAGTGTGCGAACAAGTTCGCGAACAAGTTCGGGAACAAGTTCGCTAACAAGTTTGGGAACAAGATCGGCAACAAGTTCGGCAACAAGTTCGGCAACAAGTTCGGGTACAAGTTAGCGAACAAGTTCGCGAACAAGTTCGGGAACAAGTTTGCGAACAATTATGGGAAAAAGTTAGGGAAAAAGTTCGCGAACAAGTATGTGAACAAGTTCGGCAACAAGTTAGTGAACAAGTTAGCGAACAAGTTCGCGGACAAGTTCGGGAACAAGTTCGCGAGCAAGTTGGGGAACGAGTTCGTCAACAAGTTCGGCAACAAGATCGGGTACAAGTTGCGAACAAGTTCGCGAACAACATCGGAAACAAGTGCGCGAACAATTATGGGAACAGGTTCGGCAACAAGTTAGGGAACAAGTTAGCGAACAAGTTCGCGGACAAGTTGGGGAACGAGTTCGGCAATAAGTTCGGCAACAAGTTCGGCAACAAGTTCGGATTTTTTGTGATTGGTTAGATACTTAAGAAGAGTTATAAAAAATTTATAAAAAGTAGAAACATTTTGGCCGACCGACACCAGTCAGCGGCAAGCCATATTGAAGAGAACACTCCAAATACAGAAGAAAGAAGTCAACCAGTGGTTTTATTCCTCACCAACCCAGCAACAAATGAGGCTGTATGCCACATTAATGGTCCTTCGAGCCGGATATTGTGGGGAACCGTCATAGGGAAGATTTCTTCGACAAATAAGAATCGTTTCAAGATTCAAGGAAAGAAGATTTCACGTCATAGGGAAGATTTCTTCGGAAAATAAGAAGCGTTTCAAGATTTCACGTCATAGGGAAGATTTCTTCGACAAATAGGCGTTTCAAGATTCAAGATAAAAAGATTTCATGTCATAGGGAAGATTTTTTCGAAAAATAAGAAGCGTTCTCAAGACTCAAGATATTCAAAGAAAATCAGCTTACAGCATGCCCGTTACACGTTCAGTAAATAGAAGCCGCAAGCCGTCAGGTGAACAGAAGCCGTCATCGTCCGAAACCACTACATCGGCGACCGGTACCAGCGCGGAAGCCAGCACGGAATCGACAGCAACAGGGACGACAGCCACGGAGACTTCGGAACAAACAGACAACTCCGCGACGACTGTACCATCCACCGTGACTTCCGCGACCGCCGCAACCTCCTCGACCGCCGCCGCCGCCGCATCTACTTCAGCCGCAACCGGGCCCCCTGCCTCACACCTTGACAGCGCCGCCGCTCCATCCGTAACACCATCTGCTGCGACGACGCTGACTGCAGGTGCGAAAGCCAAACAGCTGATGAAGCCACCCGCTACTATCGTCACCAGTGAAGCTCGCCAAGAAACAGAAACCTCTACAGTGAAGCGAGCTACAAAGAACGTCACCGGTCCAACAAAACCGACCGGACCACAGGACCTCCGTCCCCCTAGCAGCAAGGGGGGAGGGGGGATCTTCTCACAGCAAGACGAAGCAGCACAAGATTGCGAAGGCAAAGGAAGAATTACTTCTTCCTTTGCCTTCGCCTACAAGTGGAATTAGCCGCAGCACGCCTAGCTACATTGGAAAAAGAAGACTCGGAAGAGGAAGAAGATGACGTCTCCCTCTACACGAAGTCAGAAGTTAATGCAAGAGTGGACAGCTGGTTGGAGAATCAAGTGAACCGTCCGGTCTTAGCAATCACCAATGAACCTCACCGCCCCATAGAAGAACCGTCGGTTGTCCACATAGAAGAACCAATGACAGCGAAGCAGGAAGAAGCACGTCAGCCACCGGCGGGAGGTCAAACCGATTTAGCCCTCCTAGCTGAAGCCATCACCCGAGCGGTCAGCGCCTCACAGCGACCTAAGTTCGTCGAGTTGCCGATCTTCAGTGGGGCTCATCAGGAATGGCTGCCATTCCGCGCCGCCTACTACGAGACAGAAGCGATGCTCAGCACAGCTCTGAATACAAATCGACTCAGAAGAAACCTGAGAGGGAAAGCCAAAGAAGCGGTTGAAGGTCTATTAATAACCAACGCACACCCAGCGGAAATGATGAAGACCTTGGAGTCAAGATTCGGAAGACCAGAATCAATAGCCATGCTGGAGATGGAGACGCTTCGAGGCCTACCACGTCTTACTGAGTCACCGAGGGACATCTGCATATTCGCCACTAAGATCTCGAACGTCGTAGCTACACTGAAGACTCTGGATTGTTTCAATTACATGTACAATCCTGAACTCGCGAAGACACTAGTCTATAAGCTGACGCCAACTCTACGATATAGATACTACGACTTCTCAGCCACGCAGCCACGTGAAGATCCTTGCCTCATCAAGATCGAGAAGTTCTTCAAGAGAGAAGCTGAGTTGTGCGGACCTTACGCGCTGCCTGAACAGGTGGCAGCACCAGCGACAGTCGCGCCACAGAAGAGGATGCAAAGGGTTAACAACGTGACTGAAAAGACACCGCCACCGAAGTGCCTCATATGTGAAAACACGGGACACGCCAACGCGACAGAGTGCGAACAGTTCAAGAAGTTGGATGCGAATAAAAGATGGGACATGGCCAAGTCCAAACGCCTCTGCTTCAGGTGCCTCCGCTACAGAAGCAAGACACACAACTGCCGACCCAAGCCGTGTGGAATCAACGGCTGCAAGTACTCTCATAACAAGATGCTACACTAAAACAGAGAAGGTGGAAGCAAAACAAAAAGCAACTGAAGTCATCAATTCAACTTGGACAGTCAAGAAGCAATCATACTTGAAGATCTTCCCGATCCAGGTGGAAGGACCGAAAGGAGCTGTCAACACCTTCGCGCTGATGGACGACAGGTCAACAGTCACGCTTGTCGACGATAGTTTAGCGACCAGCATTGGAGCAACAGGCCCCATAGACCCGCTGAAGATAGAAACCATCAATGATATGAAGACGTCAGAGTCAGCATCCAGAAGAGTCATCATAAAGCTGAAGGGACTCAACGATCACGAAGAGCAAATACAAGCGCGCACAGTGAAGAACCTGCAAGTCTCATCTCAACGGGTGCCACAAGAATTACTAGAAGGGTGTCAACACTTATCGGACATCCGAGGACACCTCACGTACACCAACGCGAAGCCACGAGTACTGATCAGACAAGACAACTGGCATCTTCTGCTGACGACGGAAGTAAGAAGAGAAGACAACAACCACCCAGTGGCATCTCTCAGGCCACTAGGTTGGGTACTCCACGGTAGCCAGACACGAACCTATGGACAGAAGATCGACTTCGTGTCCCACGTCACAGAAGATCCAGAAGAAGACTTAGAAGGCCTCGTGAAACGTTACTTCGAAATGGACGCACTCTGCATCATTAAAACACCGAAGACTGATCCGGAAGAACAGGCCCTCCGTATCCTAGAGAAGACTACAACGAAGATTGAAGAAGGAAGATTCCAGACCGGTCTCCTCTGGCGCAAAGAAGATGTCAACTTTCCAGACAACTACGAAAACTCACTGAAAAGGCTCTTCAACATAGAAAATGATGAATGATTTTTATTATGATTATTTTTATGGTACTTTATTGACCAGTCTACACTGTCCTTACATAATAAATCCAATATATTGTAAACAGAAAATATTGTATCAACAAATTCTTTTTTAAAAGAGTAACCATGGAGTTTCTTGCCGGTTCTTCTCCATAGGAAACGACCAATTTGGAACCGTGCACTAGCTTCTGACGTTTTATAAGTGCCCATGTAGGCCTATGTGAAATAAAAATCTTTGACTTTGACTTTGACTTTGAAAAGAAAATTGATCGTGAACCCACATTGAAGAAAAAGTACGTCGAACAAATGGACGCTCTCATCACAAAGGGGTATGCAGAACCTGCTCCAAAACAGAAGACGGCTAGCAAGACTTGGTATCTACCACACTTCGCAGTTACCAACCCGATAAAACCAGAAAAACTTCGAGTAATCCACGACGCCGCCGCCAAGACCAAAGGGGTAGCGCTCAACGATATGCTGCTCAAAAGTCCAGATCTAATACGATCACTACCAGGCGTCGTCATGCGATTCCGTCAACATATAATCGCAGTTACGGCGGATATCAAGGAAATGTTCATGCAAATCAGACTGCGAGAAGAAGACAGAGGCGCACTGTGGTACCTGTGGCGCGGGAACCGACGAGATGACCAGCCTCCAGAAGAGTACAGAATGAAGTCGTTAATCTTCGGAGCGTCGAGTTCACCTTCAACAGCAATCTACGTCAAGCACCTGAACACAAAGCACCACGAACAAGCTTACCCAGAAGCCGCAGCTGCCATCATAGAAAAGCATCACGTCGACGACTATTTAGACAGCTTCAGAAGCCTCGAAGACGCCAAACGTATCACACACGATGTACGAGAAGTACACATGGAAATCGAACTCAGCATCACTACTAGAATCACTTGGAGAAGATAAACAAGGAGAGGACATGGAACTCTACAAAGCAGAGGAAAAGACTGAACGAGTCCTGGGGGTCATATGGAGAATCAACTCTGACGAGCTACAACATTCAACAGAGATCATCGATGGTTCAAAGGACCAGACTTTCTATACCAAAACGAAGACTCCTGGCCGACTGAAGCGGCGAAGGCAACAGCTGAAGAACCTCCTGATGAAGAAAGGACGCATCATATGAATGACAAGAGAAAACTGAAGCTTGCAGAGAGTCTGCCCGATCCTACGAAGTTCTCCAGCTGGGACCGACTCCGATACTCAACAGTATGCGTTCTGCAGTTCATTCAACTCTGCAAAGCTACCGAACAGAGAGTCAATTATAAAAGAACGAAGAAGAATAAAGAAGCCGACCCCGTCTGGAAGAAGAACAGAACTACAGTGAAACAACGGGAGCCTACAACAGCAAAGAAACCGTCACGAGAAGAGAGGAAACTGCTCTCAGTGACAGCTGAGCTTTTCAAGACAGCCGAAGAACTGTTGATGAGGTCCTCTCAGGAAGAGTCCTTCACGGAGGAAATAGATAGCCTCAACAATGGGAAACCGATCAACAAAGAGAGCCGCCTTCACCAACTCAGCGTCGAGTCCATAAACGGCAAACTCAGACTCAGAAGCCGTATTCGAGTGGTCCAGGACATGAAGGATGAGTTCAAGAACCCGCTGATAATCGACGGTGATCATCCCACGACTAAGCTCTGGATACAATCAATACATCGGCAACTCCATCACGCCGGTGTGGAAGCCACCGTCAACGAATGCAGACAACAGTACTGGGTACTAAGACTGCGCCCTATCACGCGCGCAATACTGAGAAGATGCCTATTCTGCAGAATGAAGACACAAGTGCCACCACATCCGAGAACCGGAGACCTGCCAGCGTGTTGCTTAGCTCACCACAAGCGACCCTTCACCTTCACCGGGGTAGATTACTTCGGACCTCTATCAGTGACTGTCGGACGAACCCGACAAAAGAGTTATGTGGCCATCTTCACATGCATCACGACGCGAGCTATACATCTGGAAGTCGCCGGCTCGCTTAGCGCCGACTCCGCAGTGATGGCAGTAAGAAGAATGATCGCAAAACGAGGTTGCCCAACTGAAATATGGTCGGATAACGGCACCAACTTGAAGGCCGCCGACAAAGAACTACGACAGGCGATCGACGCGGCAACCGCAGAAGAAACAGCGAAGAGGACCATCTCCTGGCGTTACATACCGCCTGGAGCTCCGTTCATGGGTGGGGCCTGGGAGCGTATTGGTAATAGTATGTAGATCATCAGCCTTATGAGTATTGCATACAGTTATTATTTCTGTCTGATGTCGTAATTGTTTATTTACCTGTAAATAGGAAACGAGCTGCGAGAACTGAGCGCCCCTCTTCTTCCAGTACTCCAGTTCATCTTGAGGGCCGCTGGAGTCCACCTCTCGTCTTAACTGTTCACTTTCACTGAGTATCTGCAAATTAATGATATTATTAAAAAAGCTTCTAAAGCACTAGGTTTTATTATGAGAATATCAACCGATTTTAAAAACATCAAAACACTCAAAATTCTTTATTGTGCTTTTATGCGTAGTCATCACGAATACTGTTCACCGGTATGGAACCCTATTTACAACTATTGCATCGAAAGTATCCAAAAGAAGTTTTTAAGGTACATTCAGTTCAGATCTAAAACTTACCTGCCTAACTATCATAATCGCTGCAGGAAGTTTCACATTCTTCCACTTATTGAGCGGAGAAAAATTGCTGACATGACACTCTTGTTTAACATAGTTAATGGTTCGGCCGACTGCTCGGAACTGATTGGCAAAATTGGGCTGCGTGTTCCATCCTTTACTTTAAGGAATCATCGACCTTTATATGTTCCCTCAGTGCGGTGTATTTACCGGCAAAATTCTTACATGATAAGAGCTAGCAAAGCATACAACGCAATGTGTGTAAGTGTTGATGATCTAGACCTATTCTCTATCAGCGTCACTAAGCTTAAAAAAAAATTGTGTACTATATTTTTCGAAAGTCAATAATACACTTCTGGACACATCTATTGGCCCACCTTGTATTTTCAGTTTCGTTTGGTCCTAGCTAAAATTTTATATTAGGTCGAGCAAAAAGTTTTTATGCAGTTTTGAACCTGGCACATTCACAATTTCATTCAATAGTCTTTTTTTGAATTTCGAACACAGAATTTAAAGAAACAAAAGACAATTTGGAGCCTGTTTGTTGATATCAAACAATCGAATACTAAGAAAACTTGGTTTTATTGGTTTACTTGGATTTAATTCTTGAAAAAGTGATTGATATCTTTTTTTTTTTTTTTTTTTTTTATTTGTTGGGAAAATCATCCTAATGACATCCCCGCTCTTGGGCGGAGCGGGAGATAGTGTCAGACTCTTACTGACTAAAAACCCACTCCTGTTCCTTCGTTGCCTTCGTCCCGGGGCCCCGGGTTCCGCTTTCACACTACCCGTGGCCCCAGTAGGCTTCGACCCTGCTGGGCCCCTACGATTTGCTGACATCTCCTTGAGGCGCGCGTGGAACAAAACGCGCCGTCGACGACTTGGGCTTGGTCCGGACGGTTACCGGACGGTCAGACGGCGAGCCACCCATTGCTCGCCGTCTGCAAGCCCGCGCCTACGGTGGCCGGAAATCGGGATCGGAATCCCGGCGGCGGTTGGAGCGTAAGGACCGTTGCCTCACGCGATCGGCCGCCTCCTTAGCTAGCATTACTGCTTCGCAGAAAGAGGCGACCGCCTGCCACTCCTCCTCGCTCCGGAGCATGGCCTGAACCAAGGCCCGGCGCGAGAGATCACCGCCGCCGATTGCCCTCACGAGGTCACGGCGTTGCTCTGCCCAAGCGGGGCACACCTCCACCGTGTGCTCCACCGTGTCCTCCGGGTGGGCCACACAGTGGCGACACCCGGGCGTCGTTTCCGCACGAATCCGGTGCAGGAACCTCCCGAACTTACCGTGTCCGGTGAGGACCTGCGTCATGCGGAATGTGAGGACGCCGTGAGGTCTTTCCAACCACGCCTCAAAGAGGGGACTTACCGCCATAATTGTGGCGTGCCCAGCACGGGGTCGCAACAGTCGCTGTCGCCATTTCTCCATGAGAACTCGCCGGAACTCTGTCCGCCATGCCGCGACTTGTTGCGGCAGCGGAGTTTCGCCCCGGCGTTGCATCTCCATGCGCCGTTCGTGCATGAGTGCAAGGACTGTTGCCTCCAGTTCCCATGGTCGCTGGCAAGCAAGAAGGCTCGCCGCTTCGCGGGAGATCGTCCGGTATCCTCGCACCATCCGTATGGCCATGACCCTCTGGCACGCGTTCAGCCGGGCCGCCGGCTGCTTCCGCAGCCCCGGCGCCCACACCGGCGCGCCATAAAGGGCCATGGACCGAACGATCCCCGCGTAGAGCCTCCGGCAGGAGGCGTCTGGACCCCCAAGGTTGGGCAGGAGCCGCGAGAGAGCAGCCCCAGTCCGATTTAGTTTGGGAGCCAGACGTCGGAAATGCTCGTCGAAATCCCATCGGCTGTCGAGAACGAGTCCCAGGTACTTCATCGTTGACCCGACGCCGATGTGGACTCCTCCCACCGTTAGCCGGGAACCCGGGGGTGGCGCGTTCCGAGGGCCGTGAAAGCACATGGCCTCGGACTTGTGCAATGCCACCTCGAGTCCCAGCTCCTGGATCCTGCCAACGACCGTCGCGACCCCGCGTGTCGCTAGTTCGACCGCCGCCTGGTACGACTCTCCCTGCGCCAGGACCAGCGTGTCGTCTGCGTAGCAGACCACGCTGACCCCGTCAGGGAGGTCGCCGCGCAGCACGTAATCGTATCCGATGTTCCACAAGGGCGGCCCTAGTACCGATCCCTGCGGAACACCGCACGACATCTCTCGACGTTCCCACACCCCCTGGTGACCGGGGTAGGTTATGTACCTGTCTGACAGGTACGCCTCGACCACACGACAGAGGTAGTCGGGCATCCGGTGATACCGGAGTGCCCTCCCAATGCTACTCCAAGGCAGGGAGTTGAAGGCGTTGGCGATGTCCAGAGACACCGCCACGACACACCTGCCCTGGGCCACTGCATCCCCTGTCGTGAGAGCTCGCACGCACATGATGGCGTCCACCGTGGAGCGCCTCCTGCGAAAGCCGAACTGGCCGTCCGCCAGATCCGGCCCCACCCGTGTTAGGTGTGCGACGAGGCGGTCTGCAATTACTCTTTCAAAGAGCTTGCCCACCTCGTCGAGCAGCACAATGGGCCGGTACGCGGACGGAGAGTCCGCGGGGCGCCCCGGCTTCGCGATGAGGACCAGTTTCCCCGTCTTCCAGCGAAGTGGGAACTGGCCCCTCTCCATGCATGCGCTGAAGAGCCCTCTTAGTCGAGGCCCGAGAGCCTCCATGGCCAGGACCCATGCCTTCCCAGGCAAGCCGTCGGGTCCTGGGGCGGTATTTTTGGCACTCAGCCTTCGTACCGCCACTCTCATCTCTACCTCGGTCGGTCACTTCTGGAGCGTTGTCGTCGTCGTCGCCATCGTGGTCCGCGTCGGACACCGCTGGTGGCGGAGCCATGGGCGGGGGAGAGTGTTCCCCTCGCGTGGGGAACAGAGTGCTCACCACACCCTCCACGAGCTGGGGCCGGAGACTCTGCGTCAGCGGGGGAGCCCAGGGGCGGAGTTTGTCCCGTACCAATTTGTACGGGCGTCCCCATGGGTCCCCATTCAGAGTCCCCAGCCACAAGTTGCGGGCCTCAAGTTTGGCCCGCCTTATCTCCGCTCGGAGGGTGCGCTTTGCCGCTCTGTATCCCTCGTACAGCTCCGCCTCTCTGGCCTCCGCATCCGGTGGACGGATGCGGCGCCTGCGGTATCTGGCATACCGGCGACGCGCGGCATTGCACGCGTTGCGCAGTGCCGCAATCTCCGGCGACCACCAGTATACCTGGCGCTGAGCACGTCCTGGAGGGACTCGGGGCATTGCCGCGTCGCAAATTTGCGACATGGCCTCCCGGAACCACTCTGCCTCGACGTCTATGTCGACAGGCCTGTCCGGTGCTTGCACCCAGGCCTGTACCGTCGCGGCTTCCAGGATGAGCTCCCGGTCCATCTGCCTCAGCGCCCACCGCGGACCACAAGGGTTCTGTCGGACCGGCGCAATCGAGGTTTGGGCGGAGACGTCGAACCGGATGTACCGGTGGTCCGAAAACGTCTCCACCCCCTCCATAACGCGCCAGTCGACGACACGCGGCGACAGAGCGGGGCTGGCGAACGAGATGTCCACCACTGAGTCACCCCGCATCCGCACACACGTGGGGACAGAACCCCGGTTTAGGACGACCAGGCCTGTCTCCAGGGCCCAGTCCTCCACCATCCGACCCCGCTGGTTCGTGAGCCGGGAACCCCAAGCCAAGTTCTTGGCATTGAAGTCCCCGCAAACGACCACGGGGAGGGAACCAAACCCAGCGACGACGGCTTTCAGCTCCATTAGGGAGATGTGAAGATCGCCGAGAGATCTGCTCGGGGACAGGTAGACGCCTACCACTGCAATGTCCCCGAACCGTGCTGCCACGCAACCCCGTCCCCTCGTGACGGCCTCGAGGGTCGGGGTACCGGCGGCGGCCGACGAAATTAGGGTCACCGAGCCGTCCAGATCCCGCACCCAGTCTCCCCTGGGCAGGACATTGTACGGCTCGGAGACCACGGCGATATTGATCGACCACTGCGCCATGCTCTGGAGCAACAGATCCTGAGCGGGGGCGCAGTGGTTGATGTTCGCCTGGAGGAGACGTAATGGGGTCGTTATTGACAGTCCATTACAGTCTCCTCCCGAGCCCCCCGTGAGGGCCCCGCCGCGGCGGGTGCGACGGCGACAGCGGCGGCAGCCAAGGAGGCGGCTGCGGCGGTTAGTACGTCAGGGTGGACGGGCCTCCGAACTTTGGCCTTGGCCTTGGCGGGGGGGTCGCAGGACCTGCCCCCAGCCCGGTGGTCGGCCGGCTTGCCTGCCGCCGCACATGCGTAGCAGTGCGGCGTTGCACGGCATTCGACGGCCTTGTGACCAGACTGACCGCACTGGTAGCAGCGGTCACTGCGGTCCACCTCCGCGGCGCAATGGGCCCCCACGTGGTGCCCCACGTGGCAGCGGTAACACCGCAGAGGTCTGGGCTCCAGCAGTTTTACCTGCGCGGAGACCCAGCCCACCAAGAGCCTACGGCCTACAGCCGTGATGGCTTTGGCCGCCGACACGGGGCAGCTGACCGTAACGGCCCGCATGCCCGTGCTGTCAGCACGGATGGTGCCAGCCCGCACTTGATCGGCCTGGCATCCTCCCGCCCTGACGACGGCGGCCACCACCTCGTCCACCCTAACGGAGTCATCCAGGCCCATGATGCGCATGTCCATGCACTTTGTGGGCCTGGATACTCGGACCTCCTCGACGTCCAGGGACGCCCTGATCCTTGCGGCCAGGGCGTCCGCGGCAGGGCCGCTGTCCGCACCAGGGACCTCCAATATTCGGGCCCCGGTTGCGGTGCGCCTCATTCGGAAGCCTTCAGAGGCTCCGAACTCGTCGAGGTGATCCACCACCGCCTGCTTCGCCTTCGCCATGACCTTGTCATAGCTCACGCCCTTCTTTTCCGCAGCTGGCTGTAGTGTGATCACTACAGCTGCGGAATTTGGGGCGCGAAGCCTGGCTGCCATGGCCCGCTTCTTGCGCTGCTGTCGCCGCTCGCGCTTCTTCGCCGCTCTGGCCGCCTTGCCCGCCTTCCTGCTGGCGCCGGCGACCGTCCATTCGGCGCCAGCCGAGGGTTCTTCAGGCAAGGGAGGCGGCAGGCGCGGCCTAGTCGCCGCCGCCGCGGAAGGCCCCGCCGATTTAGCGGCAGGCACCGCTCTGCCTTTCGGGGGAGGAGCAGGTTTCCCCTGCCGCTGCTGCTGCTTGGCCGCCGGGACCGGCCTCGCCGGCTCCGACACCTGGGTTCCACGCGCTGGTTGCCCCGACGGGCCCGCCTTTGGCGCAGCAGCCGTGGCCGCGGCGGCGGCGGCGTACTACACCGCCCTTTTCACGCCGGAGGCCGCAAGCGGGGGGCGCAGCACTATGCCCTCCAGGACAGCGAATTGCCGCTGGACCCGCTCCTGGAACTGCTGCTGCTGTTCCAGTTGCTGCTGCCGGAAGGCGGCCAGCTCCTGCCGCAGCAGGGTCAGCAACTCGCTCTCCGCCCGGGGCAAGGGCTGGGACCGACTCTGCCCCTGCTTGCATCCCCCTTTTTGCGCCACCTACGCCACCTCAGGGCCAGATCCACGGAGACCGGCCAGGTCCGCCTCGAGCCGTTCAATCCTCTTATTGAGGGATCGCTTGAACGGCTCCAGGACGATACCTAGTGCCTCCGTTATCGAGGTCATGGCCTGGGAGATGGATCGCCTCTTGGCAACCCTCTCCCTTTTTTTGGCCACGCCTGATATGGCAGCTGCCACGATCTCCGTGAACCTGTTCAGCGCCTCCTCCAAACCTTCTGGCTCACTGCCCGAAGGCTCCGGTTGCGGAGGGCCGACCAGGCCACTGAGTGCCCCGGGGTGGCACCCCTCCCTGGCGACTTTGAGGGATCGCCGGGCCACTTCCTCGGCGGTGCGCCGGCTCCCCTTCCCCATCTTTCGGCCCGCACCCCGCACAGCGGTGGAGACTTTGCGGGCCGATACGCCCAGTTCGTCGTCGTCGGAAGATGTCCTCCGGCCATCCCCCAACATGCGGCGCTTGAGGAACTGGGTCTTGGAGGTGGACTCCTCCACCTCCATCCTCTCCGATCCAAGCGAAGACGCAGCATCGGAGTCCGACGCCGCGTCTCCGCTCACCTCCCTGAGGCCGAAGCTCCTGCCGGCCTCTGCAGGACCCACCGGCGCAGCGGACGTGCTGGGAACAAGTGATTGATATCTTTGGTTTTGCAACAAACATTACTTATTCTTAACATTAAGGTGAGGTTCTATCAATAATCTATGGATACTTCACCTGAAGTCGCCGCCCAAGCTGTGGCACTTATTCAGGCCGGACACAGCGAAAGAAACGTGAGTGCTCAACTTAATTTAAGTGGATCTGTGGTCCGAAATGTTTATCGGAGGTACCTAGAGACTGGCGGCTTTGTTCGTCGCCAAGGAAGGCCACGATCTCGGGTCACAACTGAAAGGCAGGATCGATTCATCGTGACGACCAGCTTGAGAAATTGTCACCTTACCTCCATTGAGATACAAAACCAACTTCGCGACTTCCACGGAGTATCTGTGAGCGCTCGAACTGTTCGGAGAAGGTTAAAAGAACGCGATATGGTACCACACAAGCCAGCTAATGGGCCCAAACTATCGCGAGCCCACCGAACAGCGCGCCTTCATTTCGCACGCAGTCATTTAAATTGGACACAGCAAGATTGGAGCCGTGTACTCTTTTCTGATGAGTCTAAAATTGTGTTACATGGCAATGATGGAAGGAAGAAGGTCTACCGACGTAAGGGAGAGCGTTTCGCACAATGCTGCTTTGAAGAGAGGGTTGCTTATGGCGGTGGCTCATGGACTGTCTGGGGCGTAATATCCGCGAGCGGCAAAACTCAACTTGAGGTTGTTACAGGACCACGGCTGCCAACATTAAATGCTGAAAGGTACATTCGTGAGTGCTTAGAACCTCACGTGATACCATACGCGGACTATGTGGGCCCAAATTTCCTTTTTATGCATGATAATGCAAGAGCCCATGCGGCCGGCATCGTCAGGGAATATCTTCGGGATGTGAACATCACAGTTATGGACTGGCCAGCCAGAAGCCCAGACATGAACCAATGGGGTTCATGTCCGAGCACATGTGGGACGAGCTAAAAATACGTGTTAGGGCTCGTCAGCCAGTTGCCCAGACGATGCAGGAGTTGAAAACTGCCATAGAAGAGGAATGGGAGATGATCCCTCAAAATTTCATAGAGCGGTTGATAAACTCTATGCCTAATCGTATGAGAGCTGTGGTAGATGCCCATGGAGGCAACACGCGTTATTAAATTAAACCTTTATTTGATAAAACATGTTTTTTATTCAAAAATCAATTGCCTTTAACAAGGCGCATATCCGACTTGTTAGGCGTAGCTCCATGTCGTATGGTATTCTGAATTCAAATTTAAAACAATACGATCGAAAAAGATGGTAAAATGTATCAGGTTTAAAACTGCATCAACAGTTTTTGTTCAATCTAGCAATCATATTTCGGTAGGGGCCATCGAAACCTAAACTCTAAGGTGGGCCAATAGATGTGTCCAGAAGTGTATATTATCTATGTACTTGCTCCGAGCGTCTTTACTTCTTTCTTTTCTTTTTCTGTCTACTGTTTTTTGTCCTGCTCTAATACTATTTGTGAAAACTTGTAATTAGCCTTCTTTCAATATTTTTCAACTATCTGTATAAATAAAATAATAAAATAAAATAAAAATAAAATATTATGGTCAATAATACGTTAAGTGCCTAATGAGCGTAACATCATTTCAATCAGAAAATGTCCACTGCTGGCCTTCCTCAATCACCAAGTCTTACAAGCCTATGTGCCCAAGTACTTGATACTGAACCATTTCTTTTGTGTACGATTTTATTCACGCATTTATTTCGGCGCTTCCTGAATGACTTAATAACAGATTTCTTACAAAACAACGCGAGTTTTATGAATCTTAAGCACGATACGCACGTGATTTTTTTGTTGTGTTCTTTTACACTACTGTGCGTACCACCCCAAACTTTTTTATTTATGACTATGTGTACCTACACGTGCGTCTTGTTTTACTTAGCCTATTTTATTCTTTGGGAAAATCATCTGATGACATCCGACTAAAACCCACTCCTGTTACTTCGTTGCCTTTCGTACCAGGGCCGAGTCTTCCTTCCAGAAGCAGACTCTTGGCCCCAGTAGTCTTCGACCCTGTTTTACGTAGTCTCTAATTTTATAGAAAAAAGTTCATGTTAATTATTATTATTTGCAGTCAATCCATATCCATACATCTTTAATGTTCCGTAACTCGAAAGGAAAAATCGGAACCGTTATGTCAAGACCCTTTATCTCGGGAATGAGTAGAAGAATCGAGTTGAAATCAAAATCGAATACTCAAATCTACAAAAAAAAGATACGGCCGTTTATGTCGCAAAAAACGTATGTTTTGACACTTTCAAGGGAAATAAAATTCATAGGGTACTTCCCGTTGTCCTAGAATCCTGAAATTTAGTATGAAGCATGGGTTCATATCACAGGTATAGGAAAAAATCTAAAAACTGTAAATTTGTAGTTACGTCACAAAAAATAACTTTTTTGCGAATCGGAAAAAAATTCCTAACTCAACTCGAGAATTGAATTGTTTTCATAGGTAAGCTTGTACGGAACCCTCAGTGCGCGAGTCTGACTCGCACTTAACTGTTTTTTTATTAATGTATTAGCAACTCTGTCTATCTGTTTGTTCCCCTTTTATGTCTTAACAACTAGACGATTTGCATGAAATTTGGCCAAGGGAGACTATTTCCGGGAGTTTGTTCCTTTGAGTAAAGCCGCTGATCTTTCTACCTTTATATCATGTTACTTAGCGATGGAGAAACAATTCTTTCATATTACTCCTCACACAATCCATCCATTTTTTCTTTGGTCTTTTCCTTTCCAACAATCCACATTTTTCTTTTTTTAATAGCGCGCGACAATTGATATCAAGATATTCGCTGAAGGTCATACAGGTTTACGCTCCGACCTCGACACACCCCGACGACGAAGTAGAGACCATGTAAGAGGATGTATCCAGGGCCATTCATGGTTATAAGTCTCACTTCACCGTGGTTATGGGGGACTTTAACGCGAAACTGGGCAAACGCGACGGTGACGAGCTGCGAGTGGGGCAATTTGGGTTTGGACGTAGGAACCACCGGGTACACCTACTGGCCAGCTTTATGGAGAAGGAGGCCCTCTACATGATGAACTCCTTCTTCAGAAAGCGTGAGCATAGGAAGTGGACCTGGCAAAGCCCTGATAGTGCAACTAAAATTGAGATTGACTTCATCATGTCCACAAAGATGCAAATATTCAATGATGTCTCTGTGATCAATGGTGTGGAAACCGGAAGTGATCACCGCCTGGTAAGAGGCTCATTGAATATCAATGTCAAGCTTGAAAGGTCACGACTGATGAAGTCTACGCTCCGTCCTGCACATATCCAGATCCAAAACTCCGAGAGCTTTCAGCTCGAACTTCAAAATCGTTTCGAATGCCTAGGAAGCTCTGTGGATGAATACAACGATGGGTTCGTGGAAACTGTCGATACGGTCGGGTCTAAATTCTATAAGACTCGTACAAATAAGAGCAAGAGGCTCACAAATCGAACTCTCTAGCTTATGAAGGAGAGGCGTGAGATGATTCTGCAGTCTTCAGACGACGCGGGCACATATCGTCAGCTCAATAAACAGATCTCTAAGTCCTTGAAACGCGATCTCCGTTACATTAATACCTGAAAAATTAAAGACGCGATTGAGCGAAATAAGGGCTCTAAGGTGTTTGCAAGAGATTTGTCTATTGGGCAGAGCCAGCTCACGAAACTGAAGACCGACAAGCCAAATCGGAGCTTCTGGGAGCGATCGAGGCTTTTTATGGACAGTTGTATACGTCAATCACAAAACCCACTGCGAATCTAGCAAACGACCCAAGAGCTAGATTGACCCGACACTATACCGAAGATATCCCGGACGTCAGCCTGTACGAGATTAGGATGGCTCTGAAGCAGCTTAATAACAACAAGGCACCAGGTGATGACGGAATTACGGCCGAACTCTTGAAGGCGGGTAGGAAACCGATCCTTAAGGCCCTTCAGAAGCTGTTTGATTCCGTCATATTCGAGGGAAAAACGCCATAAGCGTGAAGCAGAGGTGTGGTGGTACTCTTCTTTAAGAAGGGCGACAAGGCCCTGCTCAAGAATTATAGGCCCATCTCAATTCTGAGCCACGTCTACAAGCTGTTTTCCAGAGTCATCACGAACCGTCTCGCGCGCAGGTTCGACGACTTTCAGCCTCCCGAACAAGCCGGATTCCGAAAAGGCTTCAGCAACATAGACCACATACATACGCTACGGCAGGTTATACAGAAGACCGAGGAGTATAATCTGCCTCTCTGCCTAGCGTTTGTGGACTATGAGAAAGCCTTTGATTCGATCGAGACTTGGGCTGTGCTGCAGTCTCTCCAATGGTGCCAGATTGACTTTCGGTACATCGAGGTGCTGAAGTGTTTGTACAAAAACGCCACTATGTTAGTCAGACTGCAGGACCAGACCTCGAAACCTGTTCTCCTGCAGCGGGGTGTGAGGCAGGGAGTCGTCATTTCTCCGAAACTGTTCACGGCCGCAATAAAAGATGTCTTCAAGGTTCTGGACTGGAGTGGATTAGGCATTAATGTCAATGGCGAGTACATCACTCATCTTCGGTTTGCCGACGACATAGTAGTCATGGCTGAGACTGCGGAAGAGCTCAGCACAATGCTAATTTTTTTTTTTTTATTGATATAAACCAGTGCTTGACTACGATCCCACCTGATGGCCTCAGTAGAGCTTCCGAAAGAATGAGTCTCAAAATGAACATGGACAAAACTAAAGTCATGATAAACAACCATGTAGCACCCACTCCTATCAAGATTGGAGACTCTATACTCGAAGTTGTGGACGATTATGTTTACCTTAGACAGACAGTCCAGTTGGGTAGATCTAATTTCGAGAAAGAGGTCAACCGTCGAATCCAACTCGGCTGGGCAGCGTTCGGGAAGCTGCGCGATATCTTCTCATCCAATATACCACAGTGTCTCAAGACGAAAGTCTATGACCAGTGCGTGTTGCCAGTGATGACATATGGTTCCGAAACCGCTCACAGTGGGCCTCATCAGAAGGCTCAAAGTCACCCAAAGGGCAATTGAAAGGGCTATGCTCGGAGTTTCCTTGCGTGATCGAATCAGAAATGAAGATATCCGCAGAAGAACCAAGGTTACCGACATAGCACGAAGAATCGCCAAACTTAAGTGGCAATGGGCAGGGCACATTGCTCGCAGAACGGATGGCCGTTGGGGCCGAAAGGTTCTGGAGTGGCGACCGCGTACCGGAAGACGCAATGTTGGAAGGCCCCCTACAAGGTGGACCGATGACCTGGTGAAGGTTGCGGGAATCCGATGGATGCGAGACGCACAGGACCGTTCTTTGTGGCGACATTTGGGGGAGGCATATGTCCAGCAGTGGACGTCTATCGGCTGAAATGATGATGATGATGATGAATTGATATCCCTTGATGCCCTTTCAACCTTTTTGTCACTGGCGCGATAGTGCTACTTTAAAACTTTCTCTAAAGTACTTGTGAATTTTACGCATTTTCATCATCCCATATATACATTTCAACATTCACATCTTCGCTACATACATTTTTTTTTGGTCATCCTTTTCACAGCTAATCATTCTGATTATCAATACAACAAGCATTATCACAGACTTGTAGATTTTCTCCTTTCACTTGAGGGGCCTTCGAGGATGATTAGTAAGTAGTTCCAGTGATTTGTCACCATTTTATCCATCCTGAGTTGATTATTATTTATTATTATTATTTATAGTTAATTAAAACGGTACACCCACATATACATATTAATGATTACTTAGATTATATAGGCGTTCCGGAGAAAGTAAGTAACCTCTTCTGGAATTGCCCAATTTCAGGTCACCACCCTCTAGCCTTTGCCACCACACTGCCTCTAGACTTCTAGGCCACTATCGGTAACCAACGGAATGCACATTAGGGTGCTTTTTTCTGGATGTCCGACGTTAGAGCATCGATTTTTATTTTTTAGGTTAAGGTTGAGAGCTGGCGCTTGATGCAAGCCGACAGCCATATTTAAGCTGCCAGTAGTGCCCATTGTAGATCGTAAATTGCTCGGATCAATTGCACATATTTCCCAGCAAACTTTTCTTCATAAGGGCTCATCAAAAAACTTCATGCCTTTTAGAGGTAAATGAATAACATGTGCAAGTTTTTATGCGCACCTCTGTATTCTTCACACAGCTAACGGATGAATAACAAAAATATTTTTTAACTTGGATTTTTGTTTCGTTTCCAACTTTTTCGCGGGAGAAACCACTTCCAAAATAATAGCTAATTTCTATATAAGATTATTTTATAACTTACTTTTCTGCGACACCATCGGCGTGGATATTGAAATTGACCCTACCTATCTATATTGGAAACTACAGATTGCTTATAACTTACTAAACAAAAACAAAATAACCACTTAACCACCGACCTCCATAACTTTCTTGATCCACTCATTGACGCGATCCTCGAGCATAGTGATGGTGGTGGGGTTTTTGGCCATGTCCTTCAGCTGGTTACCATCCTGCAGCTCTGCCATGTGCGCCTGGCCGTCGTCGAAGAGATTTACTTGGTTGCACACGTCTTCACAGACTGAAGAAGAAAGAAGCATAGTCAAACTCACGGTTTTACCCTAAGGAGCTACCCTTTCTACACTTTTTGTGTCTGTATTTTAGGTTCATGCTGTGTGTAGATGTTTTCAAAAAGCGTCAAAAGCCAATGCAAACTTTTTTACTTTTTTCGTTTCGCCCGAAATGAAACCTAGGTTATATGTTAGAGGACAATATGAAAATTCAACAACAAAAAAAAAACAAGTATTTAAATCGTAACCGAACGAAAATACCTATAGAAGCATTGCAAGTATATTTTTGTCAGGCGTTAACCAGTTATTGGATGGATATATAAATGGATATATAATACGGCATATGTTGATGTTTCTATTGATAAAATAGATTTAGTTGGTTATTATTGTTATAATTTTTTCACACTCGCAGTTGTTGATCACTAAAACTTGTAAAAAAATAAGTTATAAACGAATCGAAAAGATACGAGTTAGTGTTGCAATAGTCATTGACACTATCTAATGCGTACCCACCATAAACACCGAAACCAAAACTATATTCATCAATAGAAAACTTAAAATATCAGACATAGAGTATTTCTATTTAAGAAAAATAACGCCTAATAAAAACTATAGCAATCTCCTAATAGTTCCCAACTTCGTTTGGTTACGGTTGGTAGACATAATTCTTTTTGCTATTGATTTCTCCTGGTTTCACTATAGGCGAAAAGAAAAAAAAAATGCCAGCAATGTATGCCAAAAGTTTCATTCCCCTTTTCCGCCTATTTGAAATCAATATGAAAACATAAATAGAAAATTATTAGCACTTTTATAGGATTAATACAAAATTCGCCGTAAACTACCTTTCAAAGCACTGCAAAATGACCTCAACCCGGGCAGAAGCTGATTCTTCACGATGGGGAACCTCGTTTCATCTTCCTCGCCGTCACTGCTGGGATGAGCCAGGGCGTTCATGTACACATGCTCCATCACTCGTTCTATTGCCGTCACCAGCCCTACTTGCTGAGCGTTTAGAATACCACAGAATCTGTACAAATAAAGTTGAAAGTATTTTTACTATAGTATAATTGAAACTGATTACCTACACTTAAGTATTATCGCAGTGACTGAGACCAGCCATTTTCTATTTTGATCTGCAGTGCTACCACGAGCTCTTTACGCAATCCATTTTACGACCTAAATTGAACTGTTAAAGGGATGGAGCTAAATAGGGTGTATAGCTTCATGCCTCTTTCTCGCTCATAGGACTGACATTTAACACGTCATGGTAAATCTGCAGTAAAATTTTCATGGTTTCTTTGTATTATTCTTGATAAGTTCCCGCTTGACCGCTATTTCACCTGATGGAAAGCGACGGAGCGAATGTTGCATTTTGGATATTGTGCGCGGGAATTGCATGACTTGATTCCGCCATCTCATTTCTACCATCGTACAGCGAGTATCCACCCTTACGTTTTCGGAACCTCTACGGTCCGGACTAAGCGTTTCGCCTTGTCGTTTATACCGCGTACATCAAAGGACTGGTACAATTTGCCGGCTGAGGTCTTCCCAGTCGATTATAATTCAGGTGCCTTCAAGGCTAGAGTAAATAGGCTCTTAATAAGCTAGTGCGCCTCACAATCAACGATTGTATCACTACTTACATCAGGTGGGATTGCAGTCAAGCACCAGTTTATATCAAATAAAAATAATAATAATAAACCGTCAAAGTTATGCACAAAGAGAAACAAATGAAACTCACAGATCTTTATGAAACCCTTCCTCAGGTAGTTGCTTGCTGACATTTATTCTGAACATGTAAATACAGACGCCTGTAAATCTTACATCCCAGCCATCAGATAGGAAGAGCTTCTTCTTCAGGGTTATTATAGGCGGTGGTGGTTTTCCCTGGCCCTTCTTCGTGCCTTCGGGCAGTGGACGATGCTCGATCTCTTCGACATCCTGGTAGTACCAAAGGAGCTTGTTCCTCATGTGTGGTAGGAACAGCTGATTGATGTCATCCAGCTGCAGGAAAATACTTTTTAAAATGTTTATTTTTTAAGACAATCTAAAACGCGAGGGCTCGAAAAGTTTTCAAGTTTTTTTTTTTAGTTTTGACCTACGTTTAGTAATTTTAAGCGTTATTAGCTTTACAAAAACTAATATTCTAGATTGATAGGAAAAACCTGTTCTTCTTATAACTCAGCTAAAACATGTCTTGGCGTTTTATATATATCACTACACCAGGCTCATCACAATAATTGTAAATGTTAAAACACTTCAATATTGCTTTTGTTTTTACCATATTTCCTTCGAATACGTGATCCATGATAGCGTGCCGTGGGAGACCGGTTCCATCTATCAGGAGCTGGAAGGTGAACTCCAGCCGGGGGTCCATCTCCCCCCGCCTCGCTTTGCGCTCGCATTCTTCTCTTCTTTTCTGTAAAATTACAACACCATCAGCTCCTTGCACTTTCCTGGCGCTCTAATACTTTTGATAAAGACCAATGGCTCCTTTTAACAGACCATGAGAATATCCATAACATCTTCTTCTTCTTCTTCCTCACTAGATCCTGGCTTAATACCGTGGACAAACATTTTTACGAAGTAAGCGAACCAAGAGTGAAAAAATACAACAGATTGTCTAGAATCACTCCAAATATTTCCAGTAAGGTCTGAACTTTGTTATGCCCCAAACTGGAAACTTTTCATTCGCGTGCTCTATTCGTCTTATTTCTAGGTGTTTTTTTTTTTAGTTTGATTATTTTGTTACGGCCATGTCGGTGTCTGGTTGCGGTCTGTCTCAAACTAGCCTAGGACACTAACAGTCAAATTGTAACATGCAAATTAATGTACAGATAGATGGGATTCATTAAGGCAGGGGTCGTGAAGGGGGCTGGCACGGCGCCGCACTTTCCCGTAATGCTGTTCAAGACACGCAAATAACTTGTGATTGTTTCATAGGCAACAGTCATTAACGAAAGGCGGTTATTAGAAATACATTTTCATAATTTACAGTTTTGACAGTTTTATAATGGTTTTTTTTTGCAGTTCCTAACAGTTCTGATCGCATGATAATAATAATGGTTTCCAATTAGGGTGGCACTAAAAGTAATGAATATTAATCCAACTACTAATTGCCATCAAAGTTTCGTTTCGTTTCGTCTTTGTAGAACAAATTCTATTTTTTTTTTAATTAAATCAAATTTTGAGTCGTGAATTAATTATCTATATAAAAAAAATAGCTGTTCGTTGGTCTCGCTAAAACTCGAGAACAGCAGGACCGATTTGGCTAATTTTGGTCTTGAAATATTTGAAATAGTCCAGGGGCGGTTTAAACGGTGAGAAAATGAAAAAAAAAATCACGAAAAAAGAATCCGAACACAATGCCATCTCTAATTAAAATATCATTATAAAATGAATTGTGCTGTTCTGGTGATGCCAGTAGATGGCATTATCCTTACTATTAGGCGGTACGAAGTTCGCCGGGTCATGACATATGACATTTGAAGATCGACATAAGAAAAGTCATTGTAATGATAAAGTAAAAAATTGTGTAACGCTGATTTAAACATTAAGCTGGCCAAATTTTGGTTGGTTAAGTGTACCTACCTTCCAAAGAAGCACTGTGATAGGTCCAAGTGATTGCATTATGCACTAGTTTCTTCACTTCACACCATCCAAGTAGGAAATCACTTGTTCTATTCAAAGTCTAATACAGGTCACTATGCTAGTTTATTTTAAGTACTTACAAAGTTGCTTATAACTTTTCCAAGCACTGTCATGTCCATTTTGCTAGTTTTCTTATTATATCCGTGGCACAAATTATTCTAAGCAATTGTTTACAACGTTTTATTACATAGAATGTAAATGAAGGGGTAAGTCGGGACTAGGATACCATAAAATATTACATTACCATGTTTGTGCAAACATGGTGATGTAATATATCCTACCTATATTTATGCCCAACCAGATTAGAAAAAAGCCGTTGAATGCGTACGGATGAAACTAAAAGACTAAGCACAAACCTACGCGATTATGTACCACATAATATGTCTATGTGTTCGTATTTTATGTTCATATGTCGACCGATAAAACCCGTCGTGTTACTAGACATAGTGTATGGGACACGAAAGCCGTAACTCAAAAAGTTTGATATCTACTTGTACTTTGAAGACGTTGGCGACACGTGAGGCCGTATTTCTTACATATGTGTTATCTGCATGTGAATGTTTTGTTACGAAACAGTTTCAGTCTGATCTGATAAAGATCTAAGAAATAAATAAATTATAAGTATATTTGTGGTGGGTGGACGTCATAGCAGCTAGCAACGCGGTTCAAATAAAACTGTTCCTTTGTATTTTCTGTGGCTTAAACTATGGAGGTTAAATCTGATTGTACGTTATTAATTGCTTGCCATTTTTTCTGCTATTGCCAAGGTATCGTAGAAGGTAGCAATATGAAAGAATGGAAACTGATATTGATAGTTAAATAAGCTAGTTTGTTTCAATAAATACAAAATAAATAAACGGTATCAAATCGAAATGGAGCAGTAGAAAATCACTTGGTAAAATATTGTGGGATAAGTGGAAGTATATAAGAGCAGTGGTGGACCAGTGATTACGGACCCGACTTTTTTTTCGGGTGGGAAAATCATCTAATGAAATCCTTTGCTCTTGGGTAGATCGGGAGATAGTGTCAGACTTTTTCTGACTAAAAACTCACACCTATATTCACTCTTTGCCATTTTTTCAGGGCCCCGGGGATCTCTACAGCCCCGAATTATGAGTACGTTACTTTTTTTAAATTAAATTCATCACTACTGCTCTCAAAATAGTGAAGATAAACATCGAGAGGAAACCGACATGACCTAGAACCAAAAATTCGAAGACATGTGACATCCACCAATCCGCACTGTGCTTGAACAGTTCCAGCAGTGGGTATATTAAAAGGTTGATTATGCTATATTATAAGTACGTAAAAAAACATTACATTGTTTTGGCCTATAACTTTCTCACTGCTAAGGCTCTCTCCAAAATCGTACAACTTAAAAGTATCGTTGCTTCAACCATCCGCGAGATAGCATCACTTTTGTCGTGATATAAAGTTTTTGTGGCGGGAAAACCTTTCGATGTGTTTTCCATCGCACTCTCACTCGCTGACGTTTCTCCGATATTGTCAGCTCTTGCTACTTATTCTACCCTGGTACAAAAGCTTTATCGTTTCAATGCCCGCACGTGACGTCATCCCGCACGGGTTTTTAACTGACATGGGTATCGTTACCTGGTATAAGAGAAGAAACTGCTAACGATCGTAATATTATATTACAGTGAAAACTGTTTTTTTTATTGTTCCATAAATACAGTCTTTTTTACAGGTTTGGTTTCTATTGTACCATTAAACCAGAATTGGTTTGTATTGGTACTCACATTCGCATAACAACACTGCTTACTTAATCAGTAATGCTTACTAAAAATGTTATAAATTGCGTTTATACAGAAGTTCAAATAGGTAACATTCATACACCATAGCGGGTAAAAAAAAAAAAAAAAAAATCGCACGAGACAAAGAAACGTAAACATCTATTAGTACGTGGATTTGTAGGTACTTGAATAATTTGTACGTTACGTATCTACGGAGCTTTGCGCTATTGGTCACTCATTATAACATAAGTCTAAGTAAGACTTACTTAGCACACGGGTTGAAAATGTTCTGGATAAGGACTTAGGATACTTGTGTCCAGAGAGTATGTTGCCTCGGAATGTTTTTTACTTTTACACGGTCACTGGCAGAAGCTAGTAAAATTAAAAGTATTAATAAAAAAAAAACTAATGCATGTTAGACCAGATTAACATGCATTAGAAGACTAAACCTACACCACACATCCGACTGATGATAGAATCGAGGCGCGGGCTTGCGGACGACAAGCAATGGGGAGCTCGCCGTCCGCCTGTCGGGTTAGGACCGAGCATACTGCTCCACGCGCGACTAAAAGCGATATCAGCAAAACTGTAGGGGCCCAATATGGCCGATGCCCGCTGGGGCCACAGGGAATTTCCGACAGGGAATCCGTTATCCTAGAACGCAAAGGGTAACTAAAGGACACAGGTGAATTTTAGGCAGTAAAAGTCTGATACAAGGGGTATAAGACTTTCTCACTCCTCCCTCTTCTCCTTCTTCTTTCCTCTCACTCCACCCGAAAGCGACGTTGTGGTGTGCTTTGCTAACCTAACATATTCACTCTTGGCTTAAAGACCTCCAGGTTTTAGCTATCAGGAAACACAACACACAGATTCCGGTAGGGAATCCGACTCCTTAACTGCACCCACAATGAAAGTGTGCTCTATCTCGATCTGTGGGTATGCATGGGATGTCCACCAAGTAGTGGAAGCGCATCGCGTTTCTTCTGGTGGTTCCATGATGGAATGGGCTCGGCGGAGTTAAATTATGCAAAAGCGTCGCACACTCTCCGAAATGTAACCGATAGAAAACCAATAGGATAGCAACTAAGCGACGAGGCTCAAGACTTTGAAGCTTTGGCTCGATGAGTGCAAAACTACCAGTGATCCATTTTGCTCGCTTTTCAATTGACTCAAGAACATCATGCTGATGTCTGGCTGATCCATCCCAAAGATGAGATCAGTATTTCGAAGTTTTAAATTTTATGTAGCTGTTTCGACGTGAAGTATTATCTCACTTTTGCAGTCAGCTGGACCTTTGCGTCGATTTATGACCCAAAATTGAGAAAGAGTGGATGTTAAAGTAACACCAAGAAGATCATGTTCGGTCATTCATGGTGAAAAATTGCAGCAAGGCAGAACTGGCTCCTCTTAGCTATAAAAACACACGCCTGTATTTGCAGTATTCAACCTCACCGCATCGCACCATTCGGAGACCGCCTGCAAAAACAAATTCAACCGCTCAACGATGATAGCCTCTCGGAGAGACTAGATCTGGGACCCACTAGCTCCTGCGATGGACGCGTAACTCTTAGCAATAGTGCTGTCGCCCGCACATCCAAAGATAGTTACCGGGCTAGAATGACTATAAAAATCTTATCCCTTCCTAGCCAAGGTCATCATGCCGTACCAAAACATTTCATTTTAATCTCTAAAATGTTTTAGGCGAAATCAATTTTAATTTTGAAACCATAACTGTAGCAATCTGCTTCGGTATTCTGTATCGGGAATGAAATTCCGATTGCATAAATATTAACTGGCCATGTTTTTGTATCTTAGTGCTAGTAGATATAAAGCTCATAGTTGTTTGTTGTCTCTAATGTCTCGTAGAGGTCAACCGCCTGCTAATTTTGTGATTCTAGTATCGCTTACGTATTGATTAGAATTTAGATACAAATTCTGACGATGATACGCAGTTTCTGTTTAGGTATACAATATCAAGTAATTTTAAAACTTTTTAGTTTGACACAAGTTTAATTCTGGTTTAATACGAGCTGTATTTATTCATTTTACTCTTAAATTGAACTAATTATTCTTATGGATAAAAATCAAAAAATTATTCATATATAGTCTCAAATAAATATACTTCTATTATACTTAACTGAAGGTTTAATTATAATACAATTAAACCATTTATCTGATCAAGATGTTAAAAAAACTAGTCAGATAAAAAAATACATTAAATAAAATTTAATTGCCACATTTATGACAGAACGTTATTTGAGAATGGCCCGATATATTTGGCTGATAGATTTTTTATGTTCATCACGACAAATTTTAAAATTACACCGGTCACCAGTGTGTAAGTGAACAATTTTAGATTAATTTCACGGCAGGTTTGAACAAAGTCTAAAATGAAAGGTTATATATATTTTTAAATTAGTCGTCTAAGCCTTCAATTGTTCTCGCTTGGCTGTTTTCAGTAAACAGAATATCGAAAATAGGTCTCCCAACTTGATATCATTATTTTAGTATTAAAAATGAAAAGACAAAAAAAATAACTTTAAATTTTAAATTAATTATTTTAAATTATTCAACTAAGATTTCCCACCTTAAAAAGTAGTTATTAAGATTAGAATACGATTAATTTAAAAAGTGAGAAATAAACCCCCGACACAAAAAAACTATTAAAAACTAATAAATAAGTCAATAAAAACTCTTTCAGTCGTTTACACTTCATTAAAAGAACCTATAAATATTTTAAAGACAGGCTTCGCTGAGTCGGGGGACCGCAATGTGAAGAAGTTTATTTATTTAGCTTTAAGTTTACAACACAATTGCGGTCCCCCAACTCAGCGATGTTCATCTTTTAACTAACGGATAACCGGCATGCGTTACGCTACAAAAAGAAACACATTTAAATTGTTCGAATAAAAAAACATTTTTATCATTTTTTTGGATGCATTTTTTTAATGGTCTAAACCAGCTTCACGGACATAAGTGGCCGTATAAACTATTTTTGGAGTTTTATTTATATAGATAAATAAGAATCGTGATGAAACCTTACTTATATATTTTCTCTCAGCTGTACTGTTTAGTTTGACTATTATGTTTTTCAATATTTTACGTTTTGCACAGAAAATAGTAAATAAACAATAACTTGGTATATACTTGGATCGTTTGTTACTTATTTAATATATACTAAAAAATCTTTTTTTTGTCAGCCACGAACGAATACAACGCTAAGTACCTACTTGGATGATATTTATGCTAACTTACACCTCCTAAAACCTAAAATTGAAACATATAAAAAAGCACTGTACGTCACCTGTACGGCATCTTCATCCATGTCCAGAACACTTCACTAAAGTTTTCTAACAACACTACGAACAGTACTTGTCGATTTCCGCGTTCATCCGACACTTGTACAGAAAACTTTTTTGACTGAATTGTATGTTCAATATGTTCATGTCACATATCGGTCGCATTCCTCATATAAATGTGGGTGATTTGCATCGTAAGGCCGCTCGCGTGGTCGTAATCAAAGTTTTTTTATTGCTTCGATGTCAGTCGTTACTCTATTCGATTCTTGTACATACATGCTAGGTCAACGAGATAATTTTGTTGGTTGGATTGAACAAATCTATTCGTTTATTGCTTTCACTAATCGACTTTGTATCTATCTATATATTTACCTATTTCATATATTTTTTTACTCAGGGTAAAACAGCCATACGTGTCCCAGTCGGTAACGTGCCTCACTTGCAAAACTAAGACACGTAACGTGCCCCACGTCACCGATTGGGGCATGTATGCCTAGTTTACCATATATCAAATTTTTATATAGAGAGAGCTAATAAATCATTAGAAACTCTTAGAAAAAAGCTCTCTAAGAAACCGTTTTCACTAATCACAGTACTTTTTCCAATAGACCTATGTTAATAACGCAAAATACAAGTATGGTTCTCGTACTGTCCAAGTGAACTGAGTAGTTCGCATTACAAAATACATTTTTACAAATCAAATTGATACTAAGTATAATACAATTTTATACTTAATAGTCTGCTGTCATAATAATTCCTTTGTTATGGTCGCATTTCTATTGAAAAAGCAGTAAATTCCATTTCATATTTAAACGATAGAAAAATAAATCGATTGCTGCGAAATAAATGTAAGTCCCATCTGTACTATATCTATAAGAAATAACTAGTTTTCATAGAGGTACATATAGTTTAATCTTAATGTGTTTTCTGTTATCTACACCCTAGGGGTCTTAAGTCAAGAGTGTATAGGTTACTTCTAGACAAGCGTGCTCCATCGTCGGGCACATCATCAATTACCATCAGGTGAGATCGTGGTCAAACGCGAGCCTATAAATAATAATAAACAATAAATAAAATCTCACGTATATTCTTACCTACTACGACACTTTTTCTTTGACTATCATAGTACCAAGTCACAAAGCTAAAATTTCTTCTACAGCTCCAAGCTACGAACAATTGTAGACCAATCTGCCTTGCAGCTATGATGACGGTTTTTGTAGCAGCCTACGAAGATTTGCGAAGCACTTTCGTAAGCTGCATTGAGCTCAATCTTAGTTTTCTTCTCTTTTCAACCGACTTCAAAAACAAAGGAGGAGGTTATCAATTCGGTTTTATGTTTTTTTTTTATGTGAGTTACCTCAGAACTCCGTCGTTTATGGACCGATTTACCGATTTCCAATTTGTTTTTATCTCTTAGAGGATATGCTTACCGATTAGTCCCATTTTTTTCAGAATTCAGTTCTGATGATGGAATCCATGAGGAATCGATGAAATTCCTCAAATTCAACCATAAGGTGATTTTGGTATTTTCATCGAGAACTTAAGCATTTACAGTCAAAAAGTAACATTTGATGAAGTGGAACTGATGAAGAAGACCAGAAATGGCCAACGGAACTTCATATTCACATAAATATCACATTAAAGATAGTTAAACGACTATGACAATACAAATAAACAAATGGTTCTGAATAGTTATGTTGAAAATGTTATCATCGAAGCGAACTGATGATGATGATGATGGAGCCGGAAGATAGGCACAGGAACTCCGTAATTAATCAATGTATCCTAGCCGTGTTTGGGCTGATTAGAATTATCATGAGATGCACTTTGGCTATAAGGTACTATTGAACTGATCTGATGATAGAGCCGGAAGGTGGACGGTAGATACAAGAATATTGTAGACGTTACATTAGACATTTATAATAAAAAAATGTGTTTGGGTTAATTCGAATTGTCATGAGAAATACGCACTCTGGTTGTGTTTGTCGTAACTAAAAAGTGTGAAATAATAAACTTTTTACAAAAAAATGGAAAAGCTTCATAAAAAAAACACTAAAAGGATTAAAACAATTTTAATTTCGGAAGTCGATGTTACATAAGAAACAAACAATACCGAGAAACACCGACTTCCGAAATTAAAATTATTTTGATCCTTTAGTGAAGTCTTTTTTTTTTTGTAAAATGTTTTTTTTTTTTAATATAACTTTATATTAATCATCTTCCCTATCTGCAAAAAACTACCATAAATGGTGTTATTATTGCACCACCACTGCTCTCAAAAGGGTGAAGAACTAAAAATTCAAAAACATATGACGTCCACCAAACAGCACTGGGCCCGCATGATGGATTACCCATTTCCTTTTCTAGAGAGGGAAGGGCTTGAGTCCCAGCAGTGGAAACATTATAAGGGTGATTATGTTATAATGCTATTATTTGTTCCTTTAACTCCAATGTTCAGCAGTTATGCGACCAGACGAATATTAATTACTAGCTTTTGCCCGCGACTTCGTCCGCGTAGAAGTCGAAAATGGTTTTATTAGGTTTTTTGAGATACGAAAATATGAAATATTATTTATTATCTTCGTCGTGTGTCCATTGAATTATATGGCGAGCGTATATATTATAGTATCTTAGCCGTGTGCAGCACCACTTAGTGAACTCCACTGCGGGTGATGTAACCTACAACAAACTTATTATTTGCGGTTGGTACAGGTATCAGGTCTAGGGATCGAACCGCAAAATTAAGTTTGTTTTTTTTATTGTATATATTTTTCCGGGATTAAAAGTATCCAGTGGGGTGCCCAGGATATTAAAGAATAATTATCATAATCGAACTGGTAGTTTTTGCGTGATGCCTGAACAAACAAACAGACAGACAAAAATTTTTTAATCACATTTTTTGGTTCGGTGTCGGTCTAGTAACACCCCCTGCCATTTATTTTTTGATATTTTTAATGTACAGAATTTTCACTTCTACAGATTTATTATAAGTATAGATTAACACCACATCAACTCGATCATGTTGAGGTCTCCAATAGGTAAGAAGATTAAGTTTTTAACGCCGCAAGTTAGAAAACGACGCGGTCTTATAGATGGATTAGGTAGTGTCGTTAAGTCTATCACAGGAAATCTCGATCACGAAGATGCAGTTAAATTTGAAGAAGAAATTTCGAACATTAAAAACAGAGTTAGAAACATTCAGGATTCACAAAGGAAATCTCTAGTATTAGCACACAATAAAATCGACGAGTTCGGTAAACAGTTAACAAAATTAAATTTAGTTATAAATAATAACCAGAAACATTTGGCTAGTTTATTACAAAATATTACTAGTAATTCCAACGATCTGTCTAACCATCTACATTTTTTAGATATTTACGTACAGATAGATTTTAGTTTACAGATAATCTTAGATAGGTTAATGTTATTAGAAGATGCTATGACTTTTGCTCAGATGGGCACCATACATCCTAGTATTATAAGTCCTCAGAATTTAATAGAAGAGTTAAGAAAATTAGAGAATATGTTAATGTTTAAACCAGTAGCTAGTATTAGCAATAGTAACATATACAGGATAGAGAAGTCAAACAAAGTCAAAGCTTACAGTACAGAACACTCGTTTAATTTCATCCTAGAAATCCCTTCAATCACGTCAAAAACCTATGACCTTATCCATCTTTATTCTATCCCAAATAAAAATAACCTTACTATCATCCCTAAATCCAAATACCTAGCACTTGGTAACGATGAGTACGCTTACCTGGAAGAAGATTGTCAGCCACTGACCGACAGCACCCAGCTCTGCAAGCTCCTCAACACCAGAAGAATCGAAGACACAGATGACTGCATACTATCACTCATTCAGCATCGCCCAGCAAATTGCACTCACGCTAAGATGAATTTCAGAAGAGGAAAAGTTCAGAAGATCGGAGACAACAACTGGCTACTTGTACTCAGAGAAGACGAAGTCACCAAAACGCAATGTAATACCAAGAAAGATTACAAGAAACTATCTGGAATTCATCTCGTCACACTAACAGAAGACTGCCAGATGAACGTCTTGAACAAGACACTGCGGTCGCACACTGACACGGTCGTCATCAACGAGATCATACCGCTACCGGACCAGCATCAAGTCTCTGAACAAGCAATACAATACGAACTCCAATTAGCAGACATCTCACTAGACAGCATCCACGAACTTGTCAACAGAGCAGGTGACATCTCCGTGCCAGAAGAAGATAATTGGCAAATTATAGCAGCTACACCGAGCTGGACCATAATCATCTTATATGTCCTACTGGCCGCAGCAGCATCCTGGAAGCTGTATCAAGGGAAAACTAAGAAGATCCCAGAGGACACCAAGGCAGCGCGGACGCCGCCAGAAGCAAGAGTTGCTTCCATCTTATGGAGGGAGGAGTTAACTTATCGTAACTGTCACGTTTACGCTGAGTACGCAATCTCCGCGAACGTTATTTGCAACCATGCATTTTCTTTGAAATCGGACGTAATTGTTTTTATTTGCATTATATTCATACATAACTCGGGTCGCGATTTTTTTTTTTTTGTTAATTGTAGGCTCGCGTTTGACCACCATCTCACCTGATGGTAAGCGATGATGTGGTCGACGATGGAGCACGTTTGCCTAGAAATAACCTATTCACTCTTGACTTAAAAACCCCTAAGTTGTTGCTATCGGGAAACACAGACTCCGGCAAGGAATTTCACTCGTTGGCTGTACGCATAATAAATGTGTTCTCAAAACGCTTTGTGCGTATGGGTGGGATGTCCACCATGTACCAGTGGCGCAACGCTGTACGTCTAGAGGTCCGATGATGGAACGGACTTGGTGGAATTGGATTGTGCAATTCTAGTGCACACTCCCCGAAATCTAAACGATTAAAAACAGGCTACTTTATAATAAAGACATACAAATTGTAGTTTTGCTACAGTAGGAGTTAATATTTATTGAACTAAACTTGGTGATTACATTTGTGTATTAGTAATTATACAGACTCTTAAGCCTCATGTCCTCACGCCCCAGCCACCGAAATTCTGACTCCGACTATTAAACACCGTAAACGCGGGCTTACGGATGTCGAGCAATGGGTAGCTCGCCGTCCGGTCATCCGGTAATTGATCGGACCAAACCCAGTCGTTAATAGCGCGTAGTGATCCACTTGCTCCTCAAAGAAATGTCAGCAAACCATAGGGGCCCAGCAGGGCCGATGCCCGCTATCTAGGACCGCGTGGAATTTCTAAAAAGGAAACCCGTAGTCCTAGAGCGCAAATGGCAACTGAAAGACACAGATGTTATTTTAGTCAGTAAAAGCATAAAATACCAACAATATCGAGAACTAATAATAAAACCGAAACAAAAACATCAACAGCCAGAACCAAGAATAAAGGAAAATAACGAAGCTAACGAAAGACCAAATAGCAACCAATATATAAGACAAAACTTCACTTACGCAGACGCAACTAACGTGTCTAAGAAAAGAAACGAAACGACAGAAAGAAACACTAACAACACTGACATAGTTGAAATAATGGACTCAATGTTCAACAAGTTCCAAAATCTTATGAGTAAGATGTTAGACAGCATGATGGATCGTATGATCAACCTAATCAAGCCACTAATACTAAGATGCCCTTAAATCTTCGCATAGTCACGTGGAATGCTAATGGGCTTACTGACCGACGAATGGAGTTAGAAGTTTTCTTGAACACAGAAAAAATCGACGTTGCCCTCATCTCGGAAACAAGATTTACATCTCGAACGCACTTGTCTATAAATGGATATGTAATGTACAACACAAATCATCCTTCAGGTAACTCTCATGGCGGAACAGCAATATTCATAAAGAAAAATATAAAACACTACCCAATTGCGGAATACAGAACTGAAAAGATTCAAGCGACCACAATTGGAATAGTGGAAAAGGAGAAGGTAACAACAGTCTCCTCAATTTATTGCCCACCTAGACACACAATATCTAAAGATGATTTCAAAAGCTATTTCAATTCACTGGGAAATACATTCATATGCGGTGGAGACTGGAACGCCAAACATGATTACTGGGGCTCTAGATTGACGTTGCCAAGAGGTAGGCAATTGCTTTCTACCATTAATGAAAGTAATCTCAATTATATCTCCCACGGTGCTCCTACCTACTGGCCTACCGACACGAATAAAATTCCGGATTTATTGGATTTCTTCATCACAAAAAACATCCCACACAATCATTTGAACATCGTTGAATGTACCGACCTGTCATCAGACCACGTACCTGTTATCCTTGACGTATATTGCAAAGCAATCTTAACCAAAGCTCCTCCGAGATTATACAACCGAAATACTGACTGGAAATTATATAGGGATTTTATCGAGAAGAACATTGATTTAAAAATACCCCTGAAAAAAAATACAGATGTGGAGGCAGCAATTGAGACCTTCAACAAAATAATTCACCAAGCCGCTTACAAATGCACGCCTGTCAGTAATCCAAAGACCGCCAACCAACACGAATATCCAAAACAAATTAAAGAGAAAGTAAACGAGAGACGAAGACTGCGGAAAATATGGCACAACTCCAGATACCCATGTGACAAAAGAAACTTTAATAAAGCCTCTGAGGAACTAAAACAAATGATTAGCCAGTCAACAAATGAAAACTTACAATCGTACCTAAGTAGTCTTTCCCCAAATAAAGCCTCAAATTACTCACTATGGAAAGCTACTAAAAATCTAAAAAGACCCACAAATCAAATTCCTCCGATTAAGACTGATAATGGTACATGGGCAAGATCAGATAAGGAAAAAGCAAAGGTCTATGCGGAACATCTCAGAACTGTATTCAGACCGCATGAGAGCACTAACCCTGAGCACGATGAGGACATTCGGCAACTTTTAAACTCTCCGTTGCAGATGTCTCCTCCATTAAAAAGTGCATCTCCAAAAGAGATATGGCGAGAAGTGATGAACCTCCAAGACGGGAAATCTCCAGGATACGACCTGATTGATGCAACCTTACTTAAACACCTGCCAAAAAAGGGTATTTTAATGCTCACAAATATATTTAACGCATGCTTAAGATTGACAAGTTTTCCGTCCCAGTGGAAAATTGCGCAGGTCATTATGGTTCTCAAACCGGGGAAACCACCACATGAAGCCAGTTCCTACAGACCTATCAGCCTTCTGTCTGTTCCTGGAAAGCTGCTGGAGAAGGTCCTGCTTAGTAGAATGCGACCACACTTAGCGGAAGTAATCCCGTCCCATCAGTTTGGATTTAGAGAGAAGCACGGAACCATCGAACAAGTACATCGAATCACTGACTTAATTGGCCGTGCATTTGAAAATAAGGAATATTGTTCCTGTGTTTTTCTCGACATTGGACAGGCGTTTGATAAGGTGTGGCATGATGGACTGCTTTACAAAATCAAACAGTTGCTTCCTCACTCCTTCTTTCATATATTGCAATCCTACTTAAACGACCGCTGTTACGAAGTCAAGTACAACGACATAACCTCAGAAATGTGTGAAATACTTTCTGGCGTGCCACAAGGAAGCATCTTGGGTCCAGTATTATACGTACTTTTCACTGCCGACCTTCCTACACATCCTAATAATACAATTGCTACTTACGCAGACGATACCGCTCTCTTATCGGTACATGAAGATCCTGAATTTGCATCTGAGAACCTACAAATCCACTTATTAGAAATCGAAGCGTGGCTAAACAAATGGCGCATAAAAGCAAACCAAAGCAAGTCAGTACACGTTACCTTCACCCTTAAGAGAAAGACCTGCCCCCCAATTAAACTATATAATGAGGAAATCCCGCAAAAAGAAGACGCAAAGTACTTGGGCATGCATCTAGACCGCAGACTTACTTGGCGGAAACACATATGGAACAAACGGAAACAACTGGATGCCAGAGTTAGGGACATGTATTGGATGATTGGACGAAAATCACAACTATCGCCAACAAGTAAAATGACCATCTACAAAACCATTCTCAAGCCTATATGGACTTATGGAATCGAGCTATGGGGAACAGCGAAAAATAGCAACATAGAGATATTACAGAGATTCCAGAGCAAAACTCTGCGTAATATGCTCAATATTCCGCAATACATCAGCAACAGATACATTCACATTGACCTAAATCTGAACACAGTTCAGCAAGAAATTGTCAACTTCAGTAAAAAGTATCAGACCAGACTGTCAAGACATGTAAACCTACTTGCATCAAGGCTGGAAGGCACGGGAAGCGCTCAATACTTTCGTCTAAAAAGACATAGCGTTTCTGCCCTGGTAGACCGCTTTGAAGACCCCACCACTTAGGCAAGCTTGATGAAGCTTCCTTTGGAGATGCCTATTACAAAATCAAGAAACGACAAACGAATGGCCCATTGTGTGTTACACAGATTGCCAAGTTACAGAAAATTAGAAGAGAAAAAAAAAAAAAAAAAAAGTAAAAGCCTGACAAGGCCTCTCGCGCCACCCAGAGTGGGAGAAGTCATTAGATGATTTCCACCCTTAAAGAAAAGCCGTAAAATGAAAATGGAGATCTATTAGGTTTGCACTTGAAGCATGTATGCCGCACTGTTCGCTTCTGATATGCAAAGCATCTTGGCTCCTTTCTTTACTCACAATATCAGTTAAGTGCATCATCATCATCATCTTCCTGCCCTTGTCTCGTGTTATTTGGGGTCGGCGCAACACGTTTTTTTCTTCCATTCTGCCCTGTCACTCGTCATGCTATCACTAACTTCCAGTTAAGTAGTCGTCTTATCAGTTAAGTGCATAAGTAATTAATTAGTTTCAATGCAAACCTAGCTCAAGCTCGCATACAAAACATCTTAAAGACAGCCTCAACCAAAGTTCAATTTAAGTTCAAAATCATCTGTCATAATCGAATTTTAATGGTAAGCTTAACATAAAAATGTATTTAAATACCTCAGAATGATCTTCATCGTCGTCAAAATGGTCATACTTCACGAAGGCATACCGCAGTTGGTTCTCAAAGTGTTCTCTGGCTTCAGCTTTTTCTAAAGCACTCACTGCTTCTTGAATTTTCTTCATATCTACTAGACACGCTTTAATAACTGCACTTGAATTCTATCGTCTATCATGAAGCTTTTTAATCATTTTAAGTTTATTAATCAGTTTTTCTCCTAAATTAAGCACCGAAAGTACGTATATACGATTTCTAATGTCCGTATGAGAGATACCACACCGGCAAAGGTGTAAAACTATCGACAAAACATTCCTTCGAGGTGTTTATGGGGGTGGAGCGGAGGGTAATTACTTTCCATCAAATGTGAATTGGGTATAGGCATGCATGCATAGATTTGTTGTTATGTTTGTTGGCCTTGTTGTGTAGATAGGAGTTTTCTATTCGTTCAAATTGTCGTTTGTGTGTGTTTATAGTACTGGGAGAGTAATAAAAGTATTCTATCGTAATCGGGTAAGAAATAGTTTTTGAATAAAGTGTTAACATCAGCAAGTGAGTTGTTCTTCTATCGACAATCGATCACTACAAAGATGTGTGACGGAGGCGTATTTCGTCCACTCTGCAACGCAAATAAAAAATAAATTTAAATTGTTATTACCCTATTCGAAGCCTTTAAATATTAGTATGTATGTGTTTTACTTTGAAATTTAAAATAAATAATAATTGCTAAACTTCAAGCGTATATACTTGCATAAGGTATTATTTATTTATTAAATAGTGTATGCACAAACGTACATCGGCGGACTTAATGCCTTAGGCATTTTCTACAGTCAACCTTAGGGTGATGCGGAGATAAATAGTGGTAGGTGCAATAAAAGAGAGAGAAAAGGCGAATAGGCTTAAGAATAGATACTAATAAACCATAAATATCATACAATTATACAACGCATACATAAATTAATAAACTATCCACATACATATATATCTACACTAATAAAGTCTAAAAATTTGTTCAAATCGACAATTTGAAAACATTAACCCTGTGATGACACTACTGCCAACTTCATATTATACAATTTTCAAAAGAAATACTTTCCAAATACTGGTTACAATTCGGTAAAGTGAAGCAAAGATCAAAGAAGCTATAATTGTATAGTCGTTTTGATAAAAGCAAAATACATCGAAGCCCATAGGCGTCGATTTATTTAAATATTATTAAATTATTATTAAGACAATTTAAATTATTATTAATTGTTCAAAACATGAGCCACATGTTGGAATGCCCCAAGTGTCCGTATACCTGCACTTTGGAGGATTTGATGAGTGCTACCGATGCTGCTATTAATGTAGCCACCTATTGGGCCCAAAAAGTTTGACGAGTTTACCATCGAATCGAAAAGAAGAAGAAGAAGATTAAGAATTAAAAGTGATCAATTATGAATGAAAAAATAAATAAAAAACGTAGACAAAAACTTAAAACTAACATAATTGCTTTATTAATATTGTCAAATACATGTGAATACATGTATGTGTGTATGTGTTATATGGTGTGTATGTGCGTGTGGTTTATGTAAATGGTATAAAGGTTATTGAATTACATATCTATGTGGGTAAATATCCACACCTATATTAAAAGGCTTTCTGTTATTTTATAGTCTAGCGTCAGCGTCAATAAATTCACTTACGCGCAAGCCAGCAATGTCAATTTGCATATTGGTACTGTTCGTTGTTTTGGTTAACAACCAAGTACTTATCAATCTGCCTGTCTAAATGGAAATGAATACCAGTATATTATATGAAGTGTCTTCCAATCCATTAATTCCAAGTTAAGTAACGTAAAAGATTTTCTTTTACATTACTTAACTTTACTATCCGTTACGAATTGGGCCCTGGTCACTGTTTTATATAAGGATAACTTCGTTCTTACTTTGATCTCTCTTATAAGTTCACATCTCATTCCTCCCTAGATGAACAAACCAAATACAAATGAACCTTTTACACGGTATCTTAGACATCGACGCACAAACGTGTACCATGAATTTAGTGTATGATTCTGAAGCATAGTGGTTGAGCTACTAGACAGTGTTCTCTATTAAAGTGTATAAAATTGTTATTCTAATTAACCCCAACAATATTATTACTTTAAAAGTAATTATTAATTTGCTTTATCTAGTACTACTACTAGTTTTATTTGCATTGTAGTATATAATGAGAAAAGTGAGTTTCTAATTATAAAATGTCATAAGGGTTTATTAGGGTAACGATTTTATACAGTTTCAAATAAAATGTAAATAATTTATTTTTAATTAGAAAAACGCCGACGAAAACTTCCTCCACTTTAGAGTCCAGAATCATGTACTGGATCCATGCAAAATTTTTTTGCGTCGATGTCTGAGACACGGTGTATAGTACGGAACACAGAAATCTGTCATCCATCAGGTCCAATGATTCAGCTATTTTAGAGATTATATTCCTGGATGCCATGTCAAGCCAGGATGGGTCAGAATCTTTGGTAAAGAAATAAAAGGATAAAGGCCTGGCGAATTTATATCTGATCTTTACGTTTAAAAAACAAAGTCCCCACAACGTCTATCTCTGTATGAACTCGGAAGTTTTAAAAACTACTTAACGGGTTTTTATACAGTTTCCACCAACAGAGAATTGAAGAAGATATCAGTGTATAATCATATCGAGAAACTGACTGACTGACATATCAACACACAACCGAAACGTAACGGAAAACGTAACGTAACGTTTTGCACAAGGTTTCCTTTTATGACGTGGGTGAACACTAAGAGATTTTTCAAAATTCATCCCCTAAAGGGGCTCCAAAGTTTGTATGTAAAATTGACGAATTGAAAATGACACCCATAACCAAAAACAAACATAGCTTTGTCGTTTTAAAACATGTCTTCCAATACATTCCAACTGAAACATAAACTCAAAAAACAAGTTTACAATGGGCGGTCTTAACGCGCAGGGCAATATCTCTCTCTCGCTCTTTATTTACTATGTTATTTTTGAAGACCTTAGACTTCTTATAAGTTTTCCGAATTATGGCTTCTGATTGGCTGAAATCTATATCATGTGACCAATGGTTTTTTTTTTCCCCGTGGGAAAATCATCTTATGACATCCCCCGCTCTTGGGCGGGGCGAGAGATAGTGTCAGACTTTTACCGACTAAAAACCCACTCCTGTTCCTTCGTTGCCTTTCGTACCGGGGCCGAGTCTTCCTTTCAGAACCAGACCCTTGGCCCCAGTAGGCTTCAACCCTGCTGGGCCATTTCGTTTGCTGACATCTCCTTGAGACGGTCGTGGAACAGTACGCGCCGTCGTCGTCGGACGGCGAGCCACCCATTGGACGCCGTCCGCAAGCCCGCGCCTACGGTAGCCAGAAATCGGGATCGAAGTCCCAGCGGCGGTTGGGGTGTGAGGACCGTTGCCTCACGCGATCGGCCGCCTCCTTTGCTAGCATTACTGCTTCGCAGAAGCAGGCGACCGCCTGCCACTCCTCCTCGCTCCGGACCATGGCCTGTACCAAGGCCCGGTGCGAGAGATCGCCGCCGCCGATTGCCCCCAAGAGGACACGGCGTTGCTCTGCCCAAGCGGGGCACACCTCTACAGTGTGCTCCACCGTGTCCTCTGGGCGGTCTACGCAATGGTGACACCCGGGCGTTTCTACCGCACGGATCCGGTGCAGGAACCTCCCGAACTTACCATGTCCGGTGAGGACCTGCGTCATGCGGAAGGTAAGGACGCCGTGTTGCCTTTCCAGCCACTCTTCAAAGAGGGAACTTACCGCCATGATTATGGCGTGCCCAATGTGACCAATGGTTAGACGCGCAATGAGCAGCTCCATCTAAAAGCATTCAAATGCGAAAACCACCAATTTTGGACTAAAACGGTGTTGTAAGCTAAGGGACGATATGCCACATAGTACGGATAAAGGTCGCCTTTTTTAAATTTTATATCTCCCTCAATGTACAAGCTATTATTTTACGTGCTTATTAGTTACTTTTTTTTAAAGACTCATTTTGTTGAAGTCTCTTATAATAGTGTCATTAATCAATCATTTCATCCAGACATAATAAATAAAACGGATGTTTAAAAAACATCAAAATCAGAGCTGACCTTGAGAACTCATAAATATTTCCCGTTTCTTTTTGTAGATACTGAAATATTCATTAATGCGACATGTGTATGTCATTCCTTTTTACTATATCTGATAACCTGGACGGCCAAGGGAATTTAATGGATGCGATTCGGGACAAGTCATTGTGATGACACTTGGGGGAGGCTTGTGTCTAACAGTGGACGTCATTTGGCTGAAATGATAATGATATACTATATATATCATCATCATTTCAAATATCAAATATCATTATTTCCTTAAGATGCTTTTACATTTAGCGCAAGACATCAAATTTACACGTACGCATACAGCACGCACACTTAGAATCCATTGTTCACTCAATTTTATACTTTAACCAAACTAATTTTGATACTTGGAAGTATTATTTTATTTTTTCTAGTATTGATTGAATGAATTTTGTGTTTTTTTTATCAATGTTTACTGATTATAGTGCAATAAGTTGGTACCTATAGACTTCCCCATTTTCGAACGCTAGCCGTAAGTGAAAAATAAGTAGGAAGGTACCATATCGTTACCGAGAAATATCGACCAGATTTTTTTATATATATGCGATTATTTTCAAAGCCTTTTTTACTGATCTGAAAATATTTTTTTTTTTTTTTTTTGTAGGAGATAATACAAAATCAAATAGGTACTTGAGTTTAATTTATCTAACAACACAACCCCCTTTCATATAAATAGTTTTAAAACTCAATAAATATGATGTTTAAAGGAAGCAGGTACAATTAAATACTCGAACTATTCGTTAAAAATACCTTTAAAAATATATATGGGTATGTAAACTATGATTCCTTATTATTTTAAAGTAAAATATGCATTATTTATTTATTTATTTAATGCTTTATGCACAAACGTACAGCGGCGGACATTTAGCTGTAATGTGTATTTATTCGGGTATTTTAAAGTAGGAAATGAGCCACTGGGTTTGACCATTTCCAGTTTCCTCAAGTACAGTGGGTTTTTTTTTACTATTTTAAGACAGTTTTTGTTAAAAAACTGACTGTTAGTTATTTTTGTTTGTTTCTTAAGTTTTTTTTTAGTTTTGTTATATTTTATTTTTCTTTTCTCACTTTTTTGTTGTGATACACTTATAGCCAGAGTACTTACAGCCCCTGACAATGCCAATAAGTCCAAACACTGCTAGGATACATTGTTTTATTATGAAGTTGTGCTTTCCACTTTCTGGTCCCATCATCAGATCAATTCGATAGTGCCTTATAGCCAAAGTGCATCTCATGACTATTTTAATAAACGCAATCACGGCAAAGATACATTGATTATTTACGGATTTCCGATGCCTATCTTCCGGCTTCAGCATCATCATCAGATCACTTCGATGATACCATTTTCACAATACTATTTAGAACCATTAATTTATTTGTATAATCATAGTTGCTTAACTATATTCATTATGCGAGTCTGAAATTTCATTAGCCATTATTGGTCTTATTCAACAATTCCACTTCATCAAATGATACTTTTTGACTGTAGATGCTTGACTTCTTGATGACAATGCTATTATATATTACACTACATTGCCTATAATACTTGAAGAGTGGTCTCAAATTTCCTCATGAGTCTTATCATTAGAACAAGATTTTGAAAAAAAAAATGGGAATAGTGTAAACGCATAAACTACTATCATATCAAAGTACTCAATCAAAGTTGTTAAAAATATCATTTTTAGTTTCATTCTGTATCAGTAAAATATCCATCCAATTGTAAAAATAAGTAATCATAGGAACTTAGATTTTATTATGAAAATGTATCAATATATTAGTGCCGCAGTATACGATTCGGTTTTATTACGATGCGACAATTTATTTTTTTCAAGAAAGCGATATTCCCGTCCTTCCACTACCGCGTCCTATTATTGCGTATTGACGCTTGAAAAACATGCGTTCAATGAAAAATGTATGAAAAATTAAGAGATTTTATTTTGGTCATAAATCATAAAGTTATTTATGTAGGTTCAAAATAGTTAGCTATATGTATAGAAGAATATATAAGCTGCATAATTTTATGATTTTGAAGCTGCAAATGTGCAGTGAATTTATATTAGACCCATTTTTTGTAATTTTCTTCGATTAGTGCGTCGGTAAAATCGTATTTATATGAAAATTTTACATGAGCCCATAATATTTTTTAAGCCATCCTGGAGATGAATATATCGCCTTTTATTTGATACTATGACATCCTCATAATTATGATTCCTAGTGCATCATAATCGTACCCGATAAACCGAGATATTTGTCGAAAAATGTAAAAGCGTCAATATGTTTCCGGCCATCTGTATAATCTGGTATTTTTTACACAATACCTAGGCAATATATATGTGCGCATAATACAGCATTTAGGTCACCCCGAGGTGGTAGGTAAACTACCAGTAAAAGCATTCTCAAGAAGGGTTGGAGTCAGGCTGGCGGCCGGCTCTAAAAAAAAGCTATCCAAATCCCTTTGCAACATGTTCGGTCTAAATGGAGTGCGCAAACGTCTTGCGCTGACCCCAAGTAAAACGGGACAAGGGCAGAAAGAAGATGATGACCTAGGCAATGTATTGAATACCTAAAACGTGTAGGTAATGAATGAAATATTATTTATTTTATACTTTGCCTAAGTATTCTAAAATACCCAGTGCGAAGTCGGTAATTTGTGTAAAAGACGAAAACAGGGAAGGAGGTGATGCAATTTTGGAGCACCTCGACACGGACAGGTTAGGTTAGAAGACTAAGGCGAGAGTGGAGCTCCGTCACATCTTTTCCTGCTCTCGTCTTTTACACAAATTGATTTCAAGTAATTAAAATATTTTTCATTTTCCCGTCGTTTTATAGGTAGGCCGGTTAACATTGATAAATATATAATCTGGCAATCTGTATAATTTTGGTATTCTATATACTATTGTATTTATTTATTAAAACTTCATGCAACCCAAAAGGTACAACAAAGGCGGACTTGATGCCTTAGGTATTCCCTACCAGTCAACCAAGGGTAGTGAAGAGAAAACATGGTAGGTGCATAAAAAAAAAGAAAAGATTAATAGGAAAACAAGGGATCAAATGTATATATAAAAAAAAAAAATAAACATACATAAATATTTAATATAATATTTACCTACATATACATAAATATATATTATATAAATAAGGAAAAATGAAAGAATTTTTGAGACTACTCCGCTATTTGTGTAGAAAATAAAGCCGCAACTTCCGCTTAAATGCATATTGACTGGTGGTTGTCCTGATGTCAAGAGGAAGCGCATTCCACAGAAATATGGACTGTATATGAAAGGAAGATTGAACAAATTCAGAAGTATGAGAAGAAAAAAGCAGTAGAAGATTGTTAGAAGAACGCAGATTCTTAGGATGGGAAGAACATAGATATTGAAAGTGTGATATAAGATAAGAAGGTGGGGTGGGAGAGTTGAGCAGAGAGAAAAGTGTAGTCAGTGCGCGCAAACGCCTTCTCTGGCGAATGGGCATCCATTTGAGCTCTGATCTGTAACTAGAAATATGGTCATATTTTCTTAAGTTAAATATGTACCGGATACAGTTGTTGAGGAGCCTGTCGAGCTTGTCTAGCAACACCGCATTCAGGTCAAAGTAGCACACGTCACCATAGTCGATTATAGGGAAAATTAAAGTCTGCACAAGCATTGTCTTCGTCTTCGCATGCAAAAAGTTCCTCAGACAATACAGATACCGCAAAGTCCCGTTGAGTCTTTGGCAGACACTTGAAACTTGACTTTGCCAGCGATGCGTCGAGTCAAGATGCAAACCGAGATCTTTAACGCTAGGACTGATGGGGATGATGGCACCATTAAAAACAATTGGAGGAAGAGAGTTAACCACCACTTTACCCATCACACGCGAGCTGCCAACAATAATAGCTTGACACTTTGGGGGGTTTACGGACACCCCAAATCTATCAGACCAATCCATGATAGCATCCAAATCTCGGTTTACATCCTCTATAGCGTCTGACAAACTCTCTACCCGCGCAGCTGAATATAATTGTAGATCATCGGCATATCGATGATACGAACACCGAAGACAGAGAGTTATAAAATTTATGAATATGGAGAATAACAATGGAGAAAGAATACTGCCATGTGGGACACCAGAGTCCAAATCACGCCAACTCGACGTATACTCGTCAACGCGAATCGACTGCTGTTGTCCCCGAAGATAAGAAGAGAACCATTCCAGCGCCTCAGACGAAACCATAAGATGGGAAAGGATAGATAGAAGAATATCGTCACTGACAGCATTAAAGGCATTTGAGTAATCAATTAAAACCAAAACAGTAACCTTGGTATCCTCCATGGCTTCTCTAATGTGACCAGTCACTATAAGGAGAGCAGAGGAGGTACTATGACCAAGCCTGAATCTGGATTGAAATGAGTTAACAAGGTTGTTAAGGTAAACAAATCCTGAAAGCTGTTTATGAGCGCAGGCCTCAAGTACTTTGGACAGGAAAGGAAGAATAGAAATTGGGCGAAAATGGTTAGGTAGGGAGGGATTAGAGATTTTAGGAAGTGGACGCACGTAAGCCATACGCCACAGGAATGGGAATTGACCGAAATCAAGGGGAAAATTAATTATATGGGTAATCGGAGGAAGAAGAAAGTCAATGATTAAGGTAATCATATAACGACTGATGTCGTCATAGCCCACAGCCTTGGACTTAATGGATAGGATAATCTTTTTGATATCGTCCAAGGTGGCCGGTGGCCGGTGGTGGTGTATGTAGAATACCGATTGCCGGCAACATATACATTTGAAGGAAATCACAGTGAATCGCAAATTAATATTTTTGAGGTCCAAATAAATACTGTAAAATTTGACCTCCATTGAATTAATGTGCCCTGGCGTATGAGAAAAATGTCATTCTCACACAAAAGATTCTCGGTTTTAATTGAATCTACATAAATATATTTAAAAGAAGAAACTGACTGACTGACATATCAACGCACATCCGAAATTACTAGGACTAGAAACGTGAAATTTTGCGCAAGGTTTCATTTTATAACTTATGCGAGCAGTAAAGAATTTTCTAAAATTGGGTTTTTTTTTCGGTCGGAAAATCATCTTATGACATCCCCCGCTCTTGGGCGGAGCGAGAGATAGTGTCATACTTTTACTGACCGAAAACCCACTCCTGTTCCTTTGTTGCCTTTCGTACCAGGGCCGAGTCTTTCTTTCAGAACCAGACCCTTGACCAGTAGGATTCGACCCTGCTGGGCCCCTACCCTACAGTTGCTGACATCTCCTTGAGGCGCGCGTGGATACGCGCCGTCAACAACTTGGGCTCGATCCGGACGGTTACCGGACGGTCGGACGGCGAGCCACCCAAAATTGAATTTTGGAAAATTCTTTAGGGCTAAAGGGATCAAATTCATTGTTTGAGTGGAGAAATCTACTTTTGCGCGCGCAAGGCCGATGGCAGAAACTAGTTTAAAATATTTTGTTTCACATAGACCCACATGGGCTCTTAGATATAAAGTGGCAGATGACCATCTAAGCTCTGTCATCATTTTCGTTCTCTTCCAAATGCTTAAGTTGGACCATGTGACAAGTTCGTATGTGGGCGCAATTATTTGAGACTGGTCAGCGCTTGGCTGCCATAGCTTATTTTAATTATCAATAGTTTATATACACCACAAATTTTTAATTAGTACAAATACTTAAAGGGCTTATTAGAAAAGGTCTTGTTATTATTCAAGTAGTCTCAGTAAATAATACAATCTGGCCACGACACATATATCAAAAGAGCCGTCAATAGTTTTCGCTAAAATGAAATTCGGACAAAAAGAATGCAGAAAAGTGATCGGTTTCCAAAAAAAAAACCCTGGATTCCGGGTAGCCTACTAAAAATATACAAAACTTTATATATTCCAAACGTTGTTTTATGAGATGAAAATGAATAAAAAATGAATCGTTAATCAAATGACACGTTGATAAACAAAAGTTTATTGGTTTGTAAAGTAAACTATTTGGAAAACTTGTTGTTGTATAATGTTGAATTAGCGAACCTTGAACGTCAACGTCAACGTCTCACCGTCGACGACGGCTGGTGCTGAAAATCAGCGCTGACGCTCTGTCTTGCAGGAGCCCTGGCATTTTGCTGAGCGCTGGCCATTTTGCGCGGATGTGGCGCAAATCCTACCATTTATAATATAAGTCGTTTGTTATTTGTTTTTTTTAAGGTATGCGCCATGTTTGACTTGAATAAACACTTTTTCTTTCTTTCTTTCCTTGTTTTTGCCAATCGTTGGTTGTCAAATGAAAATTTGTAAATCAATTTTTGGTGAACAGACAGGACACCATATCATGCATGTATTATACATATTTATAAATCTTCCCCTTGAATCACTCTATCTTTTAAAAAAAAAACCGTCAAGGAGCGTGTCGTGCCACGCTCAGTGTAGGGTTCCGTAGTTTCCCGTCCGTCACAATAAGTGTCCCCACTTAAGAATTAAATGAACGACAGACAACAAGCAAGAACAAATACTACCAATGCCAACGAGCGACCGACCGAACAATTCGATAATAATAGCTAATAGCTTATACCCGTCCCGACCCCATCAACTCAGGAAAAATCTTAACAGCACGAAGTAGCCCAAAGTACAGCGTCATCTCTAGGGAAATTGGGTTACTAATTTATACAAACTGGACGGGTTATGTATTTTGGGTTTTCGTTGGTAATTTTGGATTGCGTGAACCGATTTTAATAATATACATTCAGGATAATAAAATATGTAAACTAAATTTAAAAAAATCTTGCATATACGGTTTAATTACAAACTTAGTTCAGAAATTATTTTGTAAAGTTTTCAAAAACTGTTTAACCCTTCATGTTTAAAATAATTTTCCTAGAAAGTCTCTATAAAGTTATACTTCGAAGTTTTTTTTTCATATTTTCTGAACTTATGGTTTAAAAGTTAGAGGGGGTAACATATTTGTTTTTACTTTTGGAGCAATTATTTCCAAAAATATTAACATTATCAAAAAATTATTTCATTACCTTCATTCTTAAATATCTTATTATATATATTCATTTATATATACTTATCCAACAATATATCACACGTTAGGGTTGAAATGAAAAAAAAATCTTTCCCCACTTTTCGTGTAGGGGGGTACCCTAATAAATTATTTTTTTCCACTTTTTATTTTACCACTTTGTCGGCGTGATGGATATACATATTGGTACCAAATTTCAGCTTTCTAGTGTTAACGGTCACTGAGATTATCCGCGGACGGACGGACAGACAGACTTGGCGAAACTATAAGGGTTCCTAGTTGACTACGAAACCCTAAAACGCATCCGTTGAAAATTCGTTGCGTAATTTGAAGTTCTGCGACTTTGTTCTATACTATGTAGTGATTGTATAGGCCATAGATTTATGAATGAATGAATGTCGATCAAAACGGAAAAACATTGGGCGTAGTATTTTCTAGTAGCAATTGTTATGAATGATTGATTAAATCTCGAATTAACAAATTATGACAAATTTTCGTAGACTATTGTGGGAATTCGTTTTTTTTTTTTACTTTTGGCTACACAAATAGGATCAGAAACGGGTACGAACAGAGGCCCATTTTTTTTGTACGAATTGATAAATAGTGGTTTACCTACGTATATAAAGTGGTTTTACGTAACGGAGTAGTTTTTGTGCACCGCTTACACATTTAGGCATGCATAATTCAACATGAATGATGATTAGATACAACAATTTTAATTTTAAATCATGAAGTTCTCTGGCCTGTTCCCCTCAGTAGGACTCATCTGCACTACGGAATGAACTTATAGTTTAATTTATCTATAAAGGCACTTTTGAATTGGCAGGGAGTCCCCCGAAAATTCAATAGTGCCTGTGAAAGCTTTTGAGTTTGTTTCACATAACACACTTTTTTGAGAAATCATTTAATGACATCTCCCGCCTTTCTGTGTCAGACTTTTGCTGACTAAAACCCACTCCTGTTCCTTCTTTGCCTTCGTTGCAGGGCTGCGGGGTTCTCTTTCGCATCACCCATGGCCTAAGTGGGCTTGACATATCTCACTTGAGGTAGCTATTTGATCATTAGATACTCATAATATATACTTTTACCTTAAATTAAGTGTCACTTATAAGTGAAATTAAAAAGCTTATAGTGATAGAGCCCACATTCTTTAAATAGTCAGGCCAACAGGTGATGAGGCAGGTAAAAAAGTTCACGTAGGTACAAACGGTATAACAAATTTACAATATTTTCATTGTTAGTATCGAAACTGTAAAATCCTTACAAATCCGGAAGTATGTGTATCTGCTATACACAGATCTAGCTTAGAACTCAATAGTTTTAATATTTCCTATTTTCACTGAGTTGTACGTACTATAGTTAAAATTATTTCAAAATAAATGGGACAGTCATCATTAAATGTGAATTCGAAGATATTTTCAAACTACCTTAAAATTATGTTTGAGACAGGCAGTTTTAAATTCTTAGTAGATCATTAATTATTACGTTAATTAGCATCCATTATAGTAAGAACTTACGAACACAGAGACGTTATTTTCGAAAATTGAAATTATATAAGTACCTTAAATTATGGAATCATACTGAAATTAAATAAGAACCTATAAATGAAACCGGATTAAGTCCTATTCTTTATTTTGAAGTTATTAAAAATAAAGAACAGACTTCTCTAAAAACCTCTCTTTTTATCAGAAAACATTATAGCTGCTTGAGTTACGTCAAATATGGATGAGGTCTCTATACGGTTCCACCGATTCTGTACGAATATGAGAGCGAAATAAATTAAAAGCTTTATGGCTGCCTTCAAAACTTGCCAACTTTCTAAAGTATGTGTGGAAACGACGATCATAAGCCATAAATATCGGCTCGAACTCACGAACGGTAGCGTGCGTTCCACATACAACGCGTAGGTACGTACCCTGGCGATCTCCTCCTCAGCCAGTAGCATGGCCTGTGCTCTGTCCTTATCATCCATCGTGTCCATTGTGTCAATATTGCTCCCACAAAACAATTAGTTACACAAAAAATCGCAACAGAAAAAAACCGCCCGACGTCAGGGCGACGTAAAAAACAACTGGTACACATTACCCGGGAGTTTTTCCAAGGGCTTATTAAAAGAAGGAGAAAGTAAAGTAAATTAGAGCAATATGGTTTATTAATGTTAAAAGTAATTTTGTTCGGATGCGGGGAGTAGCGGCCGTAGCGTGCGGTCACGCGCGCCCGGGACGTCGCCACCAAGCACCGACCGACCGAGTTTGTTTTAAAATCCATATTATATGGCGAACCTGCGACAAATCATTCTAATGCGATACTATACAAACATACACACATGCACCGCCGAAATATTTCGGTATTGACTCGAACCGTAATAGATCTGAACAGTTGTACCCACTTGAAAGGTCACGAACAGTTTCGTGTGGTTTGCTTAATCTACATGACGTGTGTATGAGAAACAATGAGAAAATGTACTTACCAATTTTGACTCATCACATTAAATATTGTCTTATATCATTCGAAAATAATTCTTACTTTACCCTTATCGGTACCTACCTTAATCGATACGTATATATACCTATCATATACGTAGAATAGTTAGAACTGATGCCGTGATAGCAAAGTTTGTAGCAGGGCTCCCTGGCCAGTGCACGCTTCTGAAATGTCGTGATCCACGAACCCCTTGATACAGGAGACATACGCAAAACCAGTCCGAGTGAAGCTGTCGTGCACAGCGACAAGTGCTAGCCTTTAAATAATAAAGAAATAGATCAGAACTTGTCACAATTAGATGAAATAGGTACACGATGACAGAAGGTGGACCACCAAAAGCCACAATTGGGCTCATTTTTATAAGAACCATTTTTTATTATTATCGGTAGGCTGGTGTTTGACCACTATCTCACATGATGGTACCTAAGCTATGATGTGGCCGACTATGGAGCACGCTCGCCTAGTAGTAATCTATTCACTCTGCTGTTCTGCCCTGCTAATTGCAAATGCAGTACTTGTAAAATGGCGCGGTTCGGATATAAACGCGTTAAACATGTTTTTTGATATCTAAACAACAAGTCTTAGTTATATAATTTTAAAAGCGTACCAAAAGAATAAGGAAATAATATTTTTATGTATACATTAGCCCCTTGAGATGTCATTTTACAAAAAAGAGAATATCCCAAAAATGACGATTACTGCATTTACAATTAGCAGGGCAGTGTTGTCCTAGGTTGTAGCTATCAGGAAACACAGACTCCGGCAGGGAATTTCACTCCTTAGCTGTTCGCATAATGACTGTGTTCCCAAAATGTTTTGCAGGTTCGTATGGGTGGGATGTCAACCATGTACCGATGGCGCAACGCTGTACGTCTAGTGGTCCGATGATTGAACGGATTTTGTGCAATTCCAACGCATGTTTCCCCGAAATGTTTTATGTAATGAATAAAATAAAATAAAAAATGTAAACGATAGAAAACCGACGGGCCAGCGACTCGGCGTCGATGCTCATGACTTTGGAGTTTTGGCTCGACAAGTACATCATGAGCGATGATCTTCTTAGCTCGTTTCTCAATCGACTCCATTGCTCCAAGCTGACACGATCGAACTTGCGCTTGATGACGGTTGAGCAGCTGTTCCGGCGTGAAGTACGGTCTCACCTTAGCTAAGATTCCCAATTTTTTGACAAGGGAAAATCTTAAAGAGAAAGATTTTTTTAAATTCGTTTAAGATTAGGTAAGTTAAAACCGGATATCTATGCTATGGTTAAAACCCTTTCAAATCTGATGGAAGGGGACCGGTCAAGTAACAGAATGTGATGAACTGTGACGTCATCGCCATTAGCTTAGGTGTGTACAAAAGAAATAGCGAGATGGGGGCAACTCAAAAGTGAAGAGAAGAGTGGTCTTCCTCAAAGGTGCAATTTTGATGCTGTTTTCAGGAAAAGATTTATTTTTAGTTTTTTTTTTTATTATTTGTTGTTAATTATAAAATATCGTACAGAAACAAACACAGAACAGTCCCCAATTTATCAAAACGTCATGGCAAGCAATTTAATTTTTAAAAAAAACACAGCAACAAGAGAGCACATGATACAGCAGTAAATCTTACCTCTCAAGTTCCATCAGAAGTTAGGCGATGACTTCGTCGCTGTGGCTGAAATCGTCCAGATGCCAAAATTACTTAAGTGTCTACATAATAAAGTTAGTTATTTATACTTTGTAGATACAATCCTCAAAGTTCCGAGTTATGCACTTCCTAGCCCGGAAGTAACCACGAGCGCCTGAATATACCCCGTTACAATAAGAGTCTTGAGCTTGACCAACCTAAGCATGTACTTACCTTATATAGAAAACTCGCTAACCATAGGCTTAATTCATTTAAATAATGATTTATGTATTCTGAAGTACCGGCTAATAAGAGTTTAATCACACGGTTATTTTTTTAGGGATACTACTACTAATTGTACGACATTAATGGATTTTTTACAATTATTCGATCGGATCGGATCGGATAGGTAAGTTTAGAAGGGGATGGCGAGGTCTAGGGAGCGAGCGAAGCGCTCGAATACAGACCGCACATCAGTGCCTGTAATGTTGGCGATCCTAATAATAATAAATAAATATCATATAGGTAGATACTTAACATCGCCATATCTCTACGTTGAGTCATAGTGGGGCTTGCGCGTTCCGGTAAACCCTAGGTCTGTATCGGTTGCGTTTGTTTTGCCGAAATATGCCTAGGGTGAGGGGCCCGACTAAGAGAGATACAATCCGCAGAGCAGTTTTGGGCATTAGCGACCCCACGGGCCCGATCTCTCGGGAGAATTCCTGTTCATCATCTCCAGCTTGCCTTTATTGGCCGGCCGTAGTGAACACTGATGAGTAACAGAACTCCCATCTCTAACTTGCCTTTATTGGCTGGCTTGAGTGAATATTCGGAAGAACAAACGTGCTCGGGAGAAGGATGTATAATCCAGTAAGGTGCTGGTAGGGATCTTGACCGTACTTCCGGGATTGTACTGATAGCCGTGTATACCTCTCCACTCTTCAAGCATCTCAGGCTATGTTGCTACCTCACTTCATGCTAGCGACCGTTTGTGGGGGCCCATTTATTGAGTGTGCAAGTCACCCCCTGCCGTTTATCGATGGATATTAATAAAATTTCTCAGGCAGGGGCATAGACCTATTATCTTTGTTTTCCATTTGTCGCAATAGTTTTTCACCAACCGTGGGTTGTTGCGCGTACAGGGATAATCGTGAGTTGGTATCACTTTCTATTAAAATTATCTAAAGGGCCTCTGCGAGTTGACTTTGGCCCCTCGTACTCGAGCACCCATGAGAAATAAATAGTAGGTGCCGAGCACCCCTGAGAATAGACATCAAGAAACAGATCAGTAATCGCCTTTTAGGGAATGAGCGTTTTTTCATTACCCGACGACCCGTTTAGTGCAGAGGTTTAGAGCTCCGGTTGAGGTGCAAGGGTCGCGGGTTCGATTTACATACGAAAATTTATTAATGTTGATTAGTCTTCTCATTAAACAATCTATCTGTAGTAAAGGTAGATACTACAGATAGATTGTTTTAGTTTAGTATCATACAGTACAAGTACATATTGTGTTGTATTCATTTAGTAGGTATAAGTTACGTATAAATTAAAAGGTTTCTTTATAATAAAAAATAGTTTCATTTTTATACAATGGCTTCATTTTATATTTTTATCAAACATTAATTAGTAATTAAATAAGTAGTATGTAAGTAGGATATTTATTTATTTGTCGCTCTATCAGTGTGCATTTCTTTACTCACACTTCGCCACTTTTTCTAGTCATCTAATAAGCATAAGTACCAGGCGCATTACTTTGTGTAATTTATTTCATCACCATTGTTCTCAAAACGGTGAAGGAAAACATCGTGAGGAAACCGGCATGTCCTAGGACCAAAAATTCGAAGACATGTGACATTCACCAATCCGCACTGGGCCCACGTGGTGGATTACGGCCCATTCCCTCTCTGAGAGAGAGGAGGCTAAGTCCCAGCAGTGAGAACATTATAAGGCTGATTATGCTAAACAAATAAATCAGAAGGTAAAAATCGCGTAGGAATTTAACTTCTCATGGGTCCGCACTGTAAAAAAAAATATCTTTCTGAACTCTGCACGTAAATTCGAGGCTCATATGGCCGTTTTATTCACCAGTTTTCCTTTTCTTTCCTAATAAGCGTAGCGGCATAACTATTTAATTGATCGGGCACGAATGGTATATTGTAACGGCTATCCGCCAGCAGTGTTGCCTGTAACGGCTATCCGCCAGTAGGGAGCTCCAAACCCCAACTCACTAGCTGCCTCCTTCGCAACGTCAACAAGTATAAACGCCATCTACTGGCTCATCAAGACAACTAGTGTAATAGTAACTCGATATGTTTATAAAAGCCTTATAAAACTGACACTAGCGCCACCTATCAATTGATTGAGACACTAATACGATAATTGTACATTGATGTTAATCACAGAGTACTATTCTATAGCTGAAAAATTATTTAAATCCTTAATTGTCTTTGTATTAATTCCTTACTTTGAAAATATTACTGTTAATGATATTTAATTATAACATTTTAGTTTGTACACCAATAGCTTTCGTTATTGTAATTAATTGTAATAAGTTTGTCAATATAAGTGACTTATTGGATATTTGTTAATAATAAAGAAAGGAGATTTTTCGGACTTCCGGAGGATTGCGGTCTCGCTTGCGCCAAAGACTACAATATAATATATATAATATAGGGGTATAAACAGGCAACTCTCCCTTTTCCTGAATGATAGCACGAAGCGCCATCTAGTTGTCAGCTAACCAAAACTATTATATATATATAGGTACGTAGCTAGCTATACTTTGGTACTTTTTAATATTTGAATTTTACCTAAGAGTAAAAATTATTGTTTTTAATGGTTTTGTAATAATTATGTAATGCATTTTTAACATAATTATTACAAAAGCATTTAAAACAATAATTTAAACGCTTAGGTAAAACTCCCAGATGTCCATGACTGAAATAACAGAAGCAGAAAAACACAGATTGTTCTTTTAACAGACTTATTTTGCGATTAAAATTAAACATTCACAGATTTATTAGTTTGGGTTATTCTTTTCCTCCCTTTATTTCTGGAGTAGTGTATGTATGCTTTTTCCTTCATGGGGTCATTTTTATTCCAAAAGGTTATTTTACCAGTAATTACACCGTTGATTTCTTTGCACCAATTATTAATAAAAAAATTGCAGAGTGGAAGAAAAAAACGTGTTGCGCCGACCCCAAATAATACGGGATAAGGGCAGGAAGATGATGATGATTAATAAAAAAATTGGTTGATTTATTAATTAGAAAATTCGTTAATTCATTTTTATGTGTTGCACATGAGATAAAATTTAAATTTAAATTGATAGTTATGATTAACTTAATGTATCCATCTAAATTAGTTTTATTACAATTTTCTTTTAGTATTTCTGTGCAAATGTGTTCCACTTGGACAAAGAAATCAAACAGTGCCCTAGTAGGGTAGCACAACCACTTTTTATTTCCATATTCTTTCATTTTTATGTATTTATGAAAATCTAATATATTTTCTTCTTCTAAATCATGCCTGCAAGTGGCACAGTTCTTGTACACATTTTTTTTTGCAAGTTGTGCCATCCAACCACTGCAATAACCAATTGCTGCGCATTTTTCCATATCCACTGGAGTTTTACTTCTTAATAACGCTTCTGCATTTAGAAGTTTCATACACATGTGAGCACAGTCTATTTCATTTTCACATTCAGTTGGTGTCTTGCTGTCTCCAAGATTTACTAAAAGAGATTTTAGCGATTTGAGACAAACACTGTCATCTTCTTCACCGTTCGATCCAACTGAATGTGAAGATGTTACATTGTTAATTAGGAGTGTCTTAAAAGCTCCTTCAAATGCAGACGCCGTGGGCATTATATTGCTATGGCCATGAGCTCGAATTGCCCCAAAAAAGTTCTCCAGTGGATCCTGGTTGAAATTACGCAGTAATAAGGAATTGATCCCCTTTGAATGTAAAAAAAATCCAATATTTTTAAAGCCTTCTAAAGTTTTTATCCAACTGGATAAGGAAGGCACTACTCCTTGACTTTTCCCATTTACAAATTCATAGTTTTGAGGATAGGGATACTGTAATTCCATAAATTTTGATGTGGTGAAGTTGGAGTAACGGCATTTCCCATGTCTAATATCGCTAAAGCTGCCATTAACGCTATCAAAAAGATTGTCAAAAAATATAAGAAGTTCCGCTGTCTCGTGACTCGCTTTGTCCAGAACTCCCATATCTGTAAAAAAACAAATTCTTCCATAACTACATGAGCTACTTAAACTAACATACACGAAGCGGACACCGGTCTCCGCGCACCTATTGTTCTTTAATTGTGTCTCATTATGACGGTACTCGAAAGGTTAATAGCATAAGAACCTGTTTTGTACAAAATAATGAATAAACATAACATCACGCCTGTGATCCCCGAAGCATAGCAGAGGTGCACTTAATAGTACACCCACATTTCGCATTGTTTGTTTTTATGTGAGATGGGTTTGCCACAGTCTTAGTTTACCTTAGTTTATGTATAACTCCCATTTAATAGGGAGCGAGCTTATTGCCATCAACGGGACACAAATCCAAAATCAGTGGCTACTGAAAAATTCCTAATGGAAAAACCCAATAACACTGCTTGACCTGGGAATCGAACCCGGAAACTCATCAATGAAAATAACAGATTGCAGAAAGCATCTACATACCTGCTAAACATCCAAGTCCAACTGCAACTGACTGACTAAACACTTGTGTACAGTGTTTCACCCTCATCTTTGGGATTAGACTGGGAAATACATGGAGAGCAGTCAGTTTATGCACTAGTTTGACGCCTTTATATGATGGGCACCTATTATATAAGGCCACAATGTGGGACCATTTAGCAGTGCACTCCTTTCCGTTCATTATACACTTCTGGACACATCATATGATTGCTAGATTGAACAAAAACTGTTGATGCAGTTTTAAACCTGATACATTTTACCATCTTTTTCGATCGTATTGTTTTAAATTTGAATTCAGAATACCATACGACATGGAGCTACGCCTAACAAGTCGGATATGCGCCTTGTTAAAGGCAATCGATTTTTGAATAAAAAACATGTTTTATCAAATAAAGGTTTAATTTAATAACGCGTGTTGCCTCCATGGGCATCTACCACAGCTCTCATACGATTATCAACCGCTCTATGAAATTTTGAGGGATCATCTCCCATTCCTCTTCTATGGCAGTTTTCAACTCCTGCATCGTCTGGGCAACTGGCTGACGAGCCCTAACACGTCTTTTTAGCTCGTCCCACATGTGCTCAATGGGGTTCATGTCTGGGCTTCTGGCTGGCCAGTCCATAACTGTGATGTTCACATCCCGAAGATATTCCCTAACGATGCCGGCCGCATGGGCTCTTGCATTATCATGCATAAAAAGGAAATTTGGGCCCACATAGTCCGCGTATGGTATCACGTGAGGTTTTAAGCACTCACGAATGTACCTTTCAGCATTTAATGTTGGCAGCCGTGGTCCTGTAACAACCTCAAGTTGAGTTTTGCCGCTCGCGGATATACCGCCCCAGACAGTCCATGAGCCACCGCCATAAGCAACCCTCTCTTCAAAGCAGCATTGTGCGAAACGCTCTCCCTTACGTCGGTAGACCTTCTTCCTTCCATCATTGACATGTAACACAATTTTAGACTCATCAGAAAAGAGTACACGGCTCCAATCTTGCTGTGTCCAATTTAAATGACTGTGTGCGAAATGAAGGCGCGCTGTTCGGTGGGCTCGCGTTAGTTTGGGCCCATTAGCTGGCTTGTGTGGTACCATATCGCGTTCTTTTAACCTTCTCCGAACAGTTCGAGCGCTCACAGATACTCCGTGGAAGTCGCGAAGTTGGTTTTGTATCTCAATGGAGGTAAGGTGACGATTTCTCAAGCTGGTCGTCACGATGAATCGATCCTGCCTTTCAGTTGTGACCCGAGATCGTGGCCTTCCTTGGCGACGAAAAAAGCCGCCAGTCTCTAGGTACCTCCGATAAACATTTCGGACCGCAGATCGACTTAAATTAAGTTGAGCACTCGCGTTTCTTTGGCTGTGTCCGGCCTGAATAAGTGCCACAGCTTGGGCGGCGACTTCAGGTGAAGTATCCATAGATTATTGATAGAACCTCACCTTAATGTTAAGAATAAGTAATGTTTGTTGCAAAACCAAAGATATCAATCACTTTTTCAAGAATTAAATCCAAGTAAACCAATAAAACCAAGTTTTCTTAGTATTCGATTTTTTGATATCAACAAACAGGCTCCAAATTGTCTTTTGTTTCTTTAAATTCTGTGTTCGATCTAGTTCAAAAAAAGACTATTGAATGAAATTGTGAATGTGCCAGGTTCAAAACTGCATAAAAACTTTTTGCTCGACCTAATATAAAATTTTAGCTAGGACCAAACGAAACTGAAAATACAAGGTGGGCCAATAGATGTGTCCAGAAGTGTATATTTCAAATTTTTGTTTAACAAATTATTCCTTATCCCTTTAATAAGTGTGGTGGATCATACAGGGGGACAATTTTGTCCTTCCTTATCTTGTAGTAGCCTTCTCGGTATGCTTTGCCCTTTCTAATAAAAAATTCCCTTGTCTCCTTCAATAGCAAGTTTATGGCTGCGACATTATTAATATAAACACTGCTATTATATCATACCACGCATATGTAGAATCATTACTACGTTACGGACTTATTTTGTGGGGCAATAGCGTTGATCTAAACAGAGCATTTGTCGCTCAAAAGAAGTGCTTAAGAGCAATGTATGGACTTAAACCTGATGAAACATGTCGACCAATATTTAAAAAACTTGGTTTGCTGCCGCTACCATCTCTTTACATTTATGAAACTTGTGTGTTTGTAGTTAAGAATAGGGAACTGTTTAAGACAGCAAACGAAATTTTCCCTCGACACAGAAGAGATCCCTATAAACTGGTTTTGAATGATATCCCAAGACTTACCAAATATAACAAAAACTGCCTAGCAATGTGTGTACGTATTTATAACCATATTCCAAGCCACTTCAAAACATTAAGTCTAAGATCGTCGAAAATTAAATTGCACAAGTGGTTAAATGAATTTAGTTTTTACAATTTAAAAGAATTTATGGATAAGAAATGTTGATCCATTTCCTCCCAACATTTTACTTGTAACTATGTACCTTAATGATACTTTCATAAAACTTTAAAATTTTGCATGCTATATCATAAAATAGCTAAACATGTTTGTACCATTCCAATTCTATGTAACACCATTTAATACCATGTTTTACGCAAATAAAGAATTTATTATTATTATTATTATTATTATTGGAGGTGCCTTGGTCACAAATGGTGGCTATGACTTTTAGTCCAGTTTCTTGGACTTTTAAAATAATATTTTTAATTTGAGCTTTTAGCTCGTGTGTCTTTGTGCTTCCATGGCAATAAAAATAAGCTATTGGCTGCTTGAATTTTTTGACAACACCTCTTATCATAAAAACTAGGACATGATCACAAAATTCTTTTTCAGTTTTTTCTCCATTGTCAACAAATCCAATTATTTTATCATGCCTTTTGTCATATGTAATCGATGGTTGAATCGCCATCTCATCAAACAAAATCGCGCAATATTTGTGGTGTTCTGGCAGTTTAGCTACCCTACTTTTTAAGTTTTCAAACATTATTTCATTGATGCCAACTTTCAAATCCAATTTATGCAGTAAATTTTGCAATGTTCTTCGACTAGGCAAAATGCACATTTGACTTAACAAGCGATAAGCCTTCGGTGAGGGTTTGTACAATGATAGTGCCAAAATTTTTTGGTCAAGTGTGAATCGCCTTCCAGGTTTTTTCTTGCTACTTTGAGATACTTGCATTTGGCAAAATATTTTTGCAGAAGCTGACATTTTTGAGGTCATAATGCAGAATGCTGTGGTTCTTGCCATTTCTTTGCAAGATTATAGTTTTGCTTAAAAGTCACCTTAGCACTTTCCGACTTCTTCAGCTGCTTTAATAGACTTTTATATTCTCTATGTTTCGTAACAGGCACATAAACACCTGAAACAAAAAGGTATAATCTTAGTGAACAGACTACTTACCAATTTAAAAAAATATATAAGTATTAAAAAAAAAACTGATTTATTTACCATTAAAACTGTACCCTTACTTAGCACGAGTTTTCACTATTACTTTACAGCGACTTTCTAGTATTTACAGCGTTTCTTGTATGGAAAAATGGAACAGCGCCTCTGATGTGCGAAGATGGAACAAATTTTTGCCTTGAAAATTGTCAAAGTTCCAGTTTACTTTACGTCTCAAATACTGAAAACTCGTGCTAAGGGTACTGATATTAAATAATAAGATTTTAAACAACACACTACCTTTTGGTTTGGTTGATTTATATATATAGTTCTTATTCTGTTCTTTCTGCATAATATGCTGTTCATGTCCTAAAAAAGAGATTTAATATGACACACACACATCAAATATTCACATAGGTACATAGGTCAATAACATTCGAGGTGTGGTAGTTAAGGTAATTCTGAACTGCTAAGAACTAATCTATTTCCTTTTTTTCAGTTTTCACTTAATAGGCATGTTGAAAGCATCAATCAATTCTAATTAGTCCGTCAATTATAGTAGGTATTAAATATAATGGACACATATTCTTTCTTTTGTTCAATCAATGAATATTTACAAAAATAAAATGCATCAAACCTGACGACAGAAACAAGTGAAAATTGTACTTGCTTGAGACCAAAGATCTTATATATCCTTACGGATAAACTAGATTGATTACGAAGCAATATTGCAAACTCTAAAGTGTACCTTATTTTCATTGACATTAAGATCATGCGTGTTTTGACACACAAAAAGGAAAAATGGTTCTGAAAAGACCATCACCAGCAGGTGGTGTGTCCCTTTCTTACCTCTATTTTAACTAGAGTAACCATAAATTTACTAAATTAAAGCCCGACAAATCTAAGAGGTACCGCGTTTAACAGTTCTACACGAAGTACATTTTAATTTAAATTTGTTGCTTTAAAATTGTATGTTTTAATAAAATAAAAATAGCTTAGTAATTCAATGGTTTTACGGATAAGATAATAGAAATAGTGTGATTTATGCCTATACAAAGCTATTTTCTTAGATTTGTTGTGATATAAATGTTATTATTTTTGTCATTGCAGAATTTTATTTTAATTGATCCTGTAGATTTTATATCATGAAGAATGTCCCGAAGTACGAACTAGTCTATGGACACACTAGCAGAACGAGACAAAATGACTTTATGTAACCTTCCTTCTCGGCCCACTTTTTAGGTAGTCGTAGTCAATCCAGATTGTATACAAGGTCCTTGCTTGAGACATATTGCCATTTTAAAAGCGTCATATCTTTGTCAATTTGACAAAGATTTTATATTTTTTGATAAATTTACTGACAGCCTAATAAGATTTTTTCAGTCAAATAGCCTATAGTTTTGAGTTTAGCTTTATTTATGAAAGATAAGATACAAACCTGGCATTTGACCTTCTGATGAAGTCTTCTGAATATCAGACATTGAATATAGGGCAGGCATCATATCAGGTTTGGTAAACAGTTGAACTGCAAATGAAACATTTAGAACAATATTAGCAATACATATTACTATATTAGTAACAATATAGCAATATTCAAATATTATATGCTATTTATTTTTGTGTTAGTCACTATATTCTTTTAATTATTTTCTGACTAAAGTAAATATAATTTTAAATTTTCTACTTTTAGCTCACTTCATGTGTAGGTAAGATACATACCTCTCATAGGAATTTCATAAGGAATCCTTTGATAGCCAGATGTTGAAGCCAGATCAGGCAGGGTTGCCGATTCTGTATGTAGTTGTTCTGAAAATAGTTTTATAAATAATGAGAATTTATTAAGGCTCGGCACTAGGAAATCATGTTACGGGAATGTAATAAATTTATATAAATAGTTTAAAGTAATTACTACAAAAAAAAACATCGGGTTAGCTCAAGAGTTTCTCCAGGCAGTACAATAGTCGGATTAAGAATAAACCTAGGAGATAATTATTTTAAAAATATTGTATATCACTAAAAACGTGCAAAAAACACTGTTTTGTTGTCACTTTTTTCCGCGTAAATGAAAAGTCATTTGATTAATTTTATACATAAAAAAAACTACAAAGAACCCAGTGCATATTTTAGTTTTTCAAGAACTTATTTCTCTTTAGCATGAAAAAAATCGGAAACTTTTTAATTTTATACGCTCGAATTCGCCATACAAATTACTATGGCCGCTAGACGTTTGGTTCGATTTACATTTTGACCTCACTATCGTCTTTAGCACCATCGAAAACCATTGAAACGACACCCATGTCAAAGGATTTGAAAACTTTCATGGCCGCCATCTTGGATTTACATTTTGACCTCACTATCGTCTTTAGCACCCTCGAAAACCATGGAAACGACACCCATGTCAAAAAATTTGAAAAGTTTCATGGCCGCCATCTTGGATTTACATTTTGACCTCACTATTGTCTTTAGCACCCTCAAAAATCACAACAACGACACTCATATAAAAAAAAAAAATCTAAAAAAAAGTCTAGATATATGGTAAGTACTCACTGAGATAAATCTAGACTCCAAGCTGAAATAGCTATTTGACACCCACATTATAAAACTTTTTAGTAAACCAAAATGCAATAAAAAGAACAACATTTTGTCTTTACAGTTTTCGCCATTCAACCACTGGGCAAGCATCAATGTGTGTATAAACAGCCCTGTCTGTCACTGTGTGAGTGGCGTTTCAATACCTAATATTCACTTGCACTCGCGGCGTATACGACCCTTATAGGCCAACATAATTTTAAATTTTCTACTTGTAGCTCACTTCATAGGTAGGTAAGATACATACCTCTCATATGAATTTCATAAGGAATCCTTTGATAGCCAGATGTTGAAGGCAGATCAGACAGGGTTACCGATTCTGTAGGTAGTTGTTCTGAAAATAGTTTTATAAATAATGAGAATTTGTTGTTTATGTTTCAGGATAATTTTTCTAGTTGATTTAAAATATTACCGTGCAAATACAGTACAGGAACAGCTAATTTGCACAATCTGTTTCTTGGATACTTATGGATTTCTTTAAAATGTTTATGACAAACACGTCTGTTACTATAAACATCTAAATTATCCATAGTAGCTATAATAATATATAATAATTATACAGTGCCTCCAATTTTCGAAACCCAGGAATTGAATTTCTCTGCATTCACATTTGGATTTGGAAAGCGGTGTAGAGGTATACCTGAAAACAAACAGCATAATTATGTATAAGTTTAGTATCTTCTTCTTTATGTAAAAATTTAGAAGGTTTTAAAGGTAAAAAAAAATATGTATTCTGTGGCTGTATGAAATTTGCCGGGCTAGCTAGTATTAAATAAATTAATAGCAAACATGTTTATAATCATTGTATATATCTGGATAGGGATAAGAATGTAAGAAACATAGTGGAGATAGGAAAACTAGGGCACAACAGTAATTAAGTACATACCATCCTTGATAGTCACTGAACATCCAGGTACACAACAAGAGTTTTGTGACATGATGAAAGTTCACTCAATGTTCGGTTCACTGCAGTTCACTATTCGCAATTATGGGTCCAAACTCTAACGAGCGCCTATGCTCAATAGTAAACAAAACAGAAACTTTACAAGTTTATTCCGAAACGCCGGTACGGAGGAGAACTCAACGTGGACGTACGAAACGGAGGATGATAATAACGCAGCACAACAACACGGAGGTGCAGAGGCTCAACTCAACGTTGGTAACAGATGCACTCGCGAAACAATCAAAAAGTAATTGCAAAAGCCAAAATCTGAACGAGAAACGGAAAACCGGCACTCATACGCAGACAGACATTTGCAATTCCAGTATTGCCATTAGAGATGAAGCGTATATACTAGAACAGATCCAGGGATTAGGTATTTAACGAGACTAGGCTGCACCTATTCTAACTTTTAAAATACTTGATCCACCTAGTCTCACTGTGCCTACGCAGTGCACGGCACCCGCGGCCCGCGCGAATCGAAGTACCGACTGTACTGGACTATGCTGCTATCTCGCTTCACCGTAAGTCAGTCACTTGAATTTGAACCTTAATTCAAAAGGCATAAAAGTAACGCGGTAACGCGATGCACACTCGCGATGCACACATAGATCATACGTGTGCCAGTCGTTTGAATTTGAACCATATCTCAATGGAATAAAAGTTACGCGACGCGCACCGTGTCGTGGAAGAATGTATTCTATCCTTTTTTAACTACACTATTCCGCAGTCTTTCCATCCTTGTCTGTCAATACTCGAGATCGAGACTAGTCGGGACTAGGCACTAGGCAGACTTTATAGAATAGGTAGAATAGATACTTTGACAATACTCGATGCGAATGAAGACTATGTGATGCAGTCGAGTATCAAGTACGGACTCGTGCGAATGTGATCTCGATTGACGTATGGTACTCGACGTCGCTAACTTCTATCGGACTTATTTAGTGATCGGTTTTCGTAACGAAGTTTTAATATATTGTTAAAGAACTTAGATCAATTTTTAATAAGACATTAATTTGTTGAATTTAAATGTTTATTGTTTTGAAAAATGGCTCCCAAAGGAAGTAGTGTCGCTTGGGATCATTTTACGGATAAAGGCCAACAAATGGCTGAGTGTAAAATTTGCAAAATACAATTGAGTTTCAAAAGTTCCGTATCAAACCTACATGATTAAAAAAAAAAACAAAAAAAAAAAAGAAAACAAAATATTAAGTACTCTGAAAAATGAATTGAAATCTTTTAAAAACGCCAACAATCTTCAATGTAGATAAATCTATACGTTGACAGTCCTAAGCCTGTGTAAAGTATGAAGAGAAGATTACAATTCATTACTGCGTACGTACGTACTACACGTATCGTTGTTACGCAAAGACTACTTGCATCTATAAAGTATGCGTATTTCATGGACTAGGTGGAACACGTATTTGGATCGAGTATTTGTACGGACTTGGACTAGGTGCACCTAGTCCAAGATTTGCCTAGTACGACCCATCTCTAATTGCCATTGCAACAATGATAAATTCCCATTATGTCAAATCTAAAAAAAAACGATTACAGAACCAATAAACAGGTCCATAAATACTCGGCTTTCATTCATTGTTTTTTTTTCAACATGTATTATTTAATATTTTCAGAGAATCATTTTATTTAAATTAATGTGTTTCTCACTGTTTCCCGGCCTCATTAATATATATTTTTATATTGCAACACAATATTTTTTGTTCGACTAGCTGCAAGATAGATGGCGCTGAACTAAAAAATAAAACCAACATTTTCTATGTTCCTAGTTGCCATAGATAGTTCAAAAATAATATCTTTAAAGTATCCTCCACCAATAGATGGCGCGGATTTACAATTTTGTTTTCGCAGATATCCGCCAGAGGGCGCTCAGACACGTTAACTTCATAATATATTTTTTCTGTTAATAAATCAGTAAATTATTAAAAAGTACTTACTTGTGATAAGAAATAATAACACAAATAAGTACCTTTTAATAATTTACTGATTTATTAACACAAACCATGGTATTCCAATATAAAAATAAAACACCAATTTCATGTACTTGTAATTTTTATATTATCAAATCAGTCGTTTATTAATACTAGCTTAAAATGTGGTAGGTTCAGACATGATACATAATAATTTTTGGTACATAAATTTCGCCATTATTATCAAGTAAAATGTAAACAAAGACCCTCAGCCACCTGACGTTTTTGTCATAACTGTATTTTGATTTTACTTTTAATCGTCAAAAGTTTTTAAACTAAGCAAATAAAAATCTTAGCATAAACATAATGTACATTTTAGGAAAAAAAATCTAGTAACTCATAGGATACATCAATATTTTTTGGCAAGTATAAAGCACAGTTGTTACAATATTGCAACTCACCAGTTGCAGGGACAATAAATGCACATTTTTTTACTGCTGACATGCATTGTTTATGCAAATAGCATGCAAGAATCACAATCGGAACATTTATGTTGGACTAATTATTCTGTTTTCAATTGCAGAAAGACTGAATTTTTTATCCACTTTAAAGCTGGAGATTGACATGAGCAATAACGTAGGATCGAGTAATAAAAATTTGGTGCAACGCTCGTCAACGAGCTGTCCGGGAGAGGATCAAGAGAAAACGATGAAGATTCCTCTTCATCGTTTTCTCTTGATAAAATATTCATAAGCCTGTTTTTTTACATGGTCAAACGCACACTATGCAGGCAAGCATATTATAAGTTGGAGGATTATATTCAGGATAAAAATGCTTGGCTCAATGCTGGTCCAGCTCCACTACCACCGGGGTGTACAAATTGATTAGTATGGAAATTATTTTTTAATATTTTTTTTCTTGAAATTGTAAAATATAAGTATTGTATTATATGTATAGAAGCATTTTTTTCCACAGTTTGTAAATGTGAGTACCATGGAGCTTTTTATAGTTTTTATGTTGCTACTGGACTTATTTGACATAAATGAGCATGGCAGTTGAGAGTTTGTCATGCTCACTCAAATGTCTCACTGATGGTGGCGCGGGTGTTGGATCATTCGGTTCCCTTCAAAATGGTTGAGCTGAGTGGTGCTAATATTAGCGTCATGTCCGTGAACGGGCGCTGTCAGTTGAGGCTGGTCATCTCTTAGCTGCCAGTTGCTATTTTAATATCTATATTTAGTTTTTATTTTTATTTACATTGTTCTCACATGATAGCGACAAAAAACGTGTAACAGAGATATTTGTAATTACAAAATATGATTGAAAAGAGTGTCCATGGAGTTTCTTGCACATTCTTCTCCATAGAGATCTACGCTTTGGAATGTGCAATTAGCATCATTTATTTTTATTTTTCTGACTGACTGACTTCTTGACATTTCAAAAGTGCCTATAAATGGTTTATTTGGAATAAATGCTATTTTGATTTTGATTTTGATTTGAGGTCATTTCTATCAAAAACTGAGATTTTGCCATTTAATAATCTATTTACCCCCAGACACCAACTGTGTACAATCATTTTAATAGATAAATTGCAAATAAAATCAACCAAATCAACTCTATGTTTCTCACAAGTTATAATGCTAAAATCACACGCAGAATCAATAAAAAATTTGATTTGATTTTTTACACATTTTGCACAAATGCACATTTTTTTTTATACATTTTGATGTTGGATTATCCCAAGGGCATGCAACAATCACATAATATATATTATTCATTAAATTTATAAATTCGTCGCTTGGATGAAGTAGTGATTTCTTAGTATAATCAATTTCTTTATTAAATGAATCAAAATCAACACCAGATCTACATAAATTATTAAGACAATTGGAACATTAAAAAAAAAATGATTTCGATTTCTAATCACATAACCTGTTACATATTTTTTCGATTCAGCATGCAATAGTGAATCATTATTTTTAATTTCTGACATAACATTTAGCAACGAATCAATGTGACATGCAAAATCAACAGTGTGAGAATCATCATTATTGTTTATGATCAGATGGGACAGTGATTGCATAACTGTATTAAAATCTTCTTCACAGTTGGCTCCTGCAGAATGAGGTGAATTATAATTATTAACAATCAACGTTTTAAAAGCATTTATAAATTGATTACCATTACTTCTAATAGCACCGAAAAAGTTTTCTAATGGGTCCTGATTAAAATTTCTAGCTACTATATTAGTGATTTGATGATTTTTTGATAGATATTCCCACATTTCAATAAATGTTTTTATATTTGAAATCCAATTTTTAATTGAAGGAATCAATTCATATTTTACTTGATTAACATCTTTTGTTTTTTTCATAGATTCAAATTTGATTGATTCTAAAATTGGAAGCAAATCATCCCACAGTTGGAAGTGAGGGGATTTTTTTTTGATACAGCTGACCATTAAACGAATCGAATAACCTGTCGAAAATTAGAAGAAAATCTGCTGTTAACTCACATTCTGCCGGTATTATTCAATGTCCTGAAAAAGAAAACACAATATATTAATTACTCTATTATCCTACTGTTATTAAAAATGTAAAAGTTTGTGAAGATGTTTAAATATTTATTACCTACTCAATCAACAAGAGCTACTTAACGGATTTTGGAACTTTTACAGTACCTAATATATAGCTTTTGCATCAGAATGACACCTTCATAAGAATATGGTGGAGGTCATAGTGTGATGTTATGTAGAAACATAACATCAAGCTATGACCCTGATGAGCGGAACGTTAGTGAAACCGCGGAGATCAGCTACTATGGTATAAATCAACATGATTAAACATACAATATGGAACTAGATAAGCGATGAATTGAAGTTTGAGAGTACTCAAATTAGAGCGAAAATTTAGAGCACAATGTAAATTAAAGCCCAAGTAAGTACTATATGCTATGTAGATTGCCACAAAAAAATTAAGTAATATAATTTACACTTACTTGCTGAAAATCGAATAGCAGATGATACTCGTTGGCTGAAAACTTGTGCAGCTATCTTCACTTTCTTTTTTTATTTTATCTTTAATTATATGTTTTTATGTTAATTTATTAACTAATCTGATCTCGTCGTCTATAATAATAATAATAATTGGGGTACTATTTTTTATATTTTTAAATGTTTTTTTTTTTTTGTATCATTTTGTTTAAGAAAAATATTTAAAAATGTAATTAATATGTGTTTATAGTGAATAAAGGAGAATAATAATAAATCTTTATTTACCCAAAAACATACAGAGTTTGACTTACAGTTTGATAAGTACATATATTTAATGTTGTGAGTGCTGTACAAGAGTAATACTCTACCTCTTAAGCTCCTCAAACCTCTTAAAATACAGGTATACCCTCTGTATTTTAAGAGGTAGTTTGCGGTCTAGGGTTACAGTAATTAGACAAAAACTTATCACAAGTGGACTGTGTCATTCTACTGTATGGTACACAAAGAGTAAAAAAAATAATTGTGTGTGTGTGTTGATGTGTTGATTAGTATGGTGTGTGCGTGTGAGTGTGTGTATGTGTGTATGGGTGTGAGTCTGTGTGGTAGGTGTGGGTGTATTACACAAGATAGGTAAGTAAAGACTCCGTATAAGAGTAGTCCTTAAGCAGCAGCCATTCTGTTAGTTTGGATTTTAGTTCGTATGAATTAAGATTTATAATATTGAGGTATTTGTTAATTATTTTATAAATATGCGTACTTAGTATATAATATTAACGTTTAGCGAATGAAGTCTTGTGTTGGATACTTGGCGGAAAGTACGTGCGTTTATTGGGGGTAGGAGGTGGAAGATCCGCGTGCTTTCTAAGGGTGGATTTAAGCACATAAAGCTGACGAACCGTAAGTACCTTACAGTCAGAGTACAGTTCCATCGTTGGGAACCTATGAGGTTTTTTGATCATGACTTTAAGGATAGCTCTCTGTGCTCTTTCCACCCTTAGGAAGCTAGTCTTTATAGCACCGCCCCATGCAACTATGCAATAACCAATCACTGATTGGCATAGAGCATGGTACACCATCTTAAGTGTTTTCGGGTCTGCGGATTGTCTAAGAGACTTAAATACATGTATTAGACGTAATGTTCTGGAGGTGATGGCGTTAATTTGTTGTTCCCATCTCAGTCCGTCGTCTATTTGTACTCCCAAGTATTTGACGGTTTCGGATCTTGCAAGTGGGGGACAGTTGCAGTTGGTGGGCGGGTTTGTGCAAGAATGGGCAGTTATACTAAAAGAAGGAGATGGTTTAGCGTTACGTCTTAGAGCAAAAGGAATATAAGTCGTTTTATGTACGTTCAGTGTTAGAAGATTCGAGTTTAACCAGTGCATAACATTAGCCATAGCCATCTCTGCATTTGCTTTAACACTGTCCCAAGTGGTTCCATCAACAAGGATTGCGGTGTCGTCTGCATAAGCATAAATTTTGGTGTTTGGAAGACTCAGTTTGCAGAGGTCATTGACGTAGATCTGAAATAGTGTCGGGGAAAGGATTCCTCCTTGGGGAACACCATATGCCACGAGAAACTCATCACTTGAGTAATTATCAATTTTAATACACTGCCTACGATTTTTTAGGTAATCCCCAAAAATGTGTAGAGGCATTCCACGCACACCAATATTTTCCAACTTCTTGATGAGTTTGGGAACAGAGACCGTGTCGAAAGCCTTAGAAAGGTCAAGGAATATACCCAGGCATTTCGATTTTTTATCTAGATTTAAGGCAACTTGCTGCGTGAAATCTAGAACTGCATCTTCTGTAGATAAACCTGTCCGAAATCCGTATTGGTTATTAGCAATGAGATGGTGTTTATCGAGAAATTTTCGTAAGGAGTTATTGAGAATTTTTTCGAGAACTTTAGAGAGTGCAGGTAGGACTGATATCGGCCTGTAGTTATTCACACAGTCTCTATTCCCTCCCTTGTGAATTGGATGGACCACGGCTTTTTTAAAAGCCTCCGGAAAAACACCCTCCTGTATGCAACGATTAAAAAGAAGTGTAATTGGTGGAACCAGTACATGTCGACAGTTTTTCAAAATTAGCGGTGGGATGCCGTCCCAGCCCACTGCACTGTCAGAGCGTAGTTGTAGGATTAGGGACTCCACTTCTGCTTCGTCTACTCCCAGGATGGTCAGAGAGTTTGCAGGGGAGGTCTCCAACATCAATGTCCAGAAACATTTTCAAGTGTTCCCACTTTGCCCATTTCTCTTGTCCGTTTTGAATAAATTTTGCGTTTTTAGTTAATAAATTATTTCTAACTCCTTTAAGCAAATGGGGCGTATCAAATATTTGGAACGCTTTCTTATCATTTACCTCAAAGAACCATCCTTTGTCAGCATATTTTTTTGTTTCTTCTTTTATTTCCTTAATAGCTGTAACATTTGCTGGACACTGATCACAAACCGTGCCAACTACAGTTAACCCTGTATTATTTATTTCTTTAATTAAATTTTTTAGTAGGGCTTTTAATTTTTCTTTTTAAGTCCCACTTTTAACAAATGTAAAACAAATAGGTTGTTTTGTTTTACTTTTTATGCCCTTAACTCTTTGAATGCCGTATTTAGAGACACAATAGAAAGACAATTGCTTATGTCGAACTGTGTAACATAAGACATTCAAAAGGTTAATCATAAATACAAGGGCATGATCAGCAATATTGATCGTTTTCTGTGTGCCATCGTCTTCAAACCCAATTATTTCGTTTGAAAACGCATTATATAATAGACCAGGAGCTAATGACACTTCATCAAATAGTAAATTTACTAATTTTTTTCCTCTGGCATTCGTAAAACAAGTTCTTTTAAATTATCTAAAATTTCTTTGTTAATGCCTGGTCTAATTGTGAATGCACTCAACAGCTTTTGCAAACTACGTTTTGATGGTAAAAAAAACATTTTCTCCAAAAGTTTGTAAGCTTTAGGGCTCTGTTTCAATACCGACAAGGCCATGATTTTTTCTTCAATGGTATATCGTCTTCCTCTTGGTGTCTTTTTCCACTTTAATTGCAATTTCATAAAAGTTTGAGCTGTTGCAGGTAATTTTTCAATCGTATTTAAAAATGATTTGGACATTGCACACTTCATTGCTACTTTTATCTGCTTTGACTGAGTTCTGCATTTCTGACGCAATTTGTTAAGTTTTATTGTCAGTCTATTGAAAGCATTCCTTGAAGATTCCTGCTTCGAACAGCGTTTTTTTGCGGCAGCTGAAAGGAAACATAATATATTTAATAAAATGTTTTCAACACTGACTGGCTATGCGCAGCTTAAACTAGTTCTTTTATATTCAGTGGTAAGCAAGATTATAAAATAAAATGTGTAAGTAATATATAGAATAATAAAGGTTAAATGTAATTTACTCGGTCAAAGTAAATATCCATATATATTATCTATAGATATAGAATATCTATAGATAATATATATGGATATTAAAAAAAAATACTAAGGAAACTAGGAATGGCTGCGGCAGGCACCTTCATTGGTGCCTGACGATAGTTGACTAACATAGTATCTGTTAGGGCCAAGTCAGACCCGAGCAACTGACGGTTAAACAAATAATTGCAATGATCACAGGTAGCTGTCATCATGTTAAGCACATTATTTTCTATTGGCATAGGAATTGATAAGCAAAGCCCCAAACTATATTCAGCTTGGACTAACATTGCCGACATCAAAATTTTGCTACTGCAGTAACATATTAATATAGTTACTGTTAAGTAATTTTTTTTTTTAAATAAAGTTTACTAACCATTTGATATGGCTCTCGACTCGGTGTCTACTTCAAACTGTAGAAAACTGGATGTAGATAGCTCCTCTACTGGAAACTGCGCAGTTGATGGCTGAACAATTTGCACGGTTTGCGGCAAGGCTGCAAATCAAATACAAATTGTATTGAAAATATTTTTTTATTCTTTTAAATAAATATGAAAAATAAGTGATTAAGTAATGGTTTGTTATATGACCTTCATGTTACTTAAAAAAAAGGTGTGAAATAAAAACATTTTTCAAAAAAAAAATAACTCGGTTTTTTTTTGTAAAGTTTTTTATTTCACACAATGATTTTGAAAGAGTAATATATATGTCAATGATTTCACACTTTTTAGTTGCGATGCACCTATAGCCAAAATAACTATTTTTCATGACAATTCCAATTAACCCAAACACTGCTAGGATACAGTGTTTTATAATAAATTTCCTGTGTCTAAATGGATGGAAATGGATTTTGAAAAAAATAAGACCAATCTGTAAGTATATCCTTTAAGGAAAAATTAATTATTTGCAAATCGGTCCATAAACAACGGAGTTCACATGTAACAAAAAAAAAGTACAACCGAATTGATGACCTCCTCCTTTTTTTGAAGTCGGTTAATAATTATGGCAGTCAAACAAAGCAAAAGATTAAAAAGTCTAATGTTACATTTTGTACCTTTTTTGAAATAAAAGTTAACTTACCGCTTGGTAAGGTTGTTGACTCTGCTTCTTTAAATTGCTGAGGCTGTATGCTTTGTACACTTCCTGGCAAGGCTGTAAATTAAATATTTAAATTATTACTACATCTGCATCAACAACAACCCAAATGTACATAGTGTAGATTGTTAAAGCTCGGAGTTATTAATATTCACATTGTATTCTTCGAATAAGATCCATGATTTGTTGTGGTCTGGCTCTGAATAAATTCTATTTTCTTTTTTAATTGAGCAACATGATTTAGACCCTCTTGTGAAACATGGAAAAGAATTTAATAAAGTATTAAATATTTTGAAGTGTATGTAAAATTCAAAATAGAAATTATAGAATTTACTTAAATTTAATGTTGGGATAGCATTTCCTGTTAATCGTCTGCTTGGTGATTGATGAATAATCCTCAATGTGTCGGTGGCAAATACGAATTGAATTATATATGTAGTTATTTCCTCTCTTGAGTTGCACTGTCAAGTACGGACTTCCACTGGTCAAACTTCTCCATATGAGGATATTCCCATTTGGGGAATCGGTGAAGAGGTCCTGTAAATTAATATTTGATTTTATAACTAACATGACTATACATGACACACATACTATGTGATGCAATCCATAGACATATCACAAATGGATTTTAAGATTAGCTGTTTTACCTACTAGCTGTTATATGTAAAACAGTTGAACCTCATTCAGCTGTATATGTCATTATCAGTGTAATTCATTCAACAAAAACCACTATCCACATTTACCTAGACATAAACAAATGATTTTTCTAGCTGTACAGTTACTGGTTAGATAAGTGACGTCTGCTAGATTTGTGTTGTGAAAATACTATTCAATTCAATTTTTAAGTATGTCCAATGTCAAGGTATGTGGTGGAAATGGTCGGTACTTTGTTAAGAACACTAAAAAAATACTAAAAATAAGTTTTTAGTCAAGAATAAACTATAACATTCATTACTTAGATCATAAGGCGGTTAATTTCAAGTAGTTTTTTTTTAATTTATGGTGATAATATTTTTTTAAATATTTGATTACTCTGCTAATGAGTGTGTTTTCTATTGTTTTATTGAATCACTTTTAAATATATGACCTTGGGATCAATACAAAAACTGAAAAATCATAAATCTGATGAATAGTTACACAATAGTACCCTCAACAAAGAACCAACCATTTTCACTTTGGCAAAATCATTGGTAGTTTGTTGATGGAGCCATATTTGGCCTCGTTATTTTATATTTTACGAAAACTTCATTGATTGGGTATCTATTCATTGATATTGGCTGCGTGACGTATTAAGGTATAACAAGTAAATATTAACTGTAATGTACTAAGCTGATGACCCTTGCATGGCGAAACAATAGTGCTTGCCTGTTAAAGCTGAAGCTTAGCTGAACTGTTGTCAGAATGCTTAGAATAATGTCTAGTATTAATAATGAGACGTTAATGAGATACATTTTAGTATAATTAAGTTATAGTTAATATAGTTGGGTGCACATTAATAGTTCCCAGTCGATTTTTGGTCTTCCCTCTAACATACAAAAGTAACTAGTTAAAAATTTAAGTAATAAATACACTTACCTACCATCAATGACACATCCAAAAAAGCATTTTAATTGTGCTGTTTTCGGCATTTTCAAAACCAAATCCGCAAAAATATAAACGAAGTCCGTGTGCTAAGCGCCAAGTTATCAGTTAAGCAATGAGTCCGGGGTCCAAGTAACAAGTGAGGTGATGTCGTAACACGTAGAAGATCAGAAAATCCGTTATCAAGCTAAGTTGTAATAAATAAAACAATAAACGCACAGTGATCTCAAAACAATACAATACTACTTTCAGTATATTAAAAAGTACTCTGTGGCTTGCACTGAGCGGACGCTAACGTGGCCGTATTTTTGTAGAACTTTTTCAAGAATAAACGTGAGAGTAATTTCAATTCTTGTTTTTTCCCACCTGAACGCCTACTATCACAATATATGGGCCGGTGGTATGGCGTGTATCAATGCGGGTACGTTTGAAATAGTTACCGTAGCCCTAGGACACAGAGCTACTGAAGAAACATGGTGGATTTTATACAGTAAAAGTGTGACTGACACGCTCTCGCTCCTTCCAAGAGCGGGAGAAGTTATTTGATGATTTCCAACTCAAAAAAAGTATCATTTTCTTCATTTCAGTCGAAAGACATCCACTGTTTGTCATTGGCCTTCCTCAAGTGTCGCCATACCGACGAAAAAGGTATCCAGATAATTACTTGTTTTTTTTATAGGTGACTGAAGTTGCGATCACGAGACTATTTGCTTTACTGTCTTCGTCGCTAATCCTGCCCTGGATCCTATACTGCAAGGCTTTGGCAGCATAATTATCGCTCCTTGAAGGGATTGAGCGTCTATTGATGAACCTGGAGAACTGCGATCGTAACTTGGCTAGGGGGTAGCCAAGTTACGATCGTCTCGCTTGCGTCGCACGCCTCCGATTCCTTTATTCTGACCACGGAACTGAGCGTTAAGATGACGTCAGAACAAAGGAATCGGAGGCGTGGCTTATTCGAGGCGTTCGAAGCAAACGAAACGATCGTAACTTGGCTAGGGGAGCTGACTTGAATCAGAGGTTAAGGCCGAACGCTGCGTTACGCGGGCGCCCGCGCGGTCCCATACAAAAGTGCTCCGTCCGAGTGGCCGCGCGGGCACCCGTTGCGCATCTTGAAGCCCTGGTGAACATCCCGATGATCATCTTGTATCTGGAATCTTCAATATAATACATAGGTAATAATGTAATTTTTTACTAAACTTTTTATTTCACAGGTAAAGAATACCTGTATTAAGGGTCACCAGGCCCCCGAGAGTTACTGGTATATAAATTAGATTAAATAATAACTTTGTGAATGATTAAGTTTAAATACTAGGTACAGAATGTTATAAAATATACGAGGATATGTCATGGTAAGGCCCCTGGGCCACGGTAACTATTTTTAAACATTTCCGCAGCCCTGGTAGGTATAAGATCATGTAAAGCGCATAATATTGAGTTTCTTCAGAGTTTTAGGAAAAAACCTAAAACTGGAAATTTGAAGTTACGTCACAAAAAAAAAACTTTTTTTGCGATTCGGAATAATTTTCGTAACTGATCAGTGCACGAGAGTTTCTTAGGCTTTCGAAGTTTTTGATCAAACTTCTAATATCGTATGGGTTCTTAGTATTAGTTTGAAACTATAACTGTAGGTTCGTATTTTCACGCATGCGCATTGCTGACCTGTCCACGTGGATACTAATATCTTTATCATTCATCGTTTCAGACAATCTCGCTTTAATGTATACATTGCGGCAGGTTGTCTGTTATGTTGTAACCAGATATATAAAAGGAGAAACTGACTGATATATCAACACGCAGCAGAAACTTCTAGGACCAGGAGCATGAAATTTTGCACAAGGTTTCCTTTAATAACGTACAGGAGGATTTTCCAAAAATCCTGCTGTGATTTTCCCTTTTGATTATAATTTAGGTGTATTCAAGGATAAAGTGAATAGGCTCTTAATAAACTAGTGCGATTCACCATTAACGACTACATCACTGCTTACCATCAGGTGGGATCGCAGTCAAGCATCATCATCATCAAAATCACGCGAATGACGCTACTGGCAGAAGCTAGTAACCAGAATTTTATCTCACGACATATTTATGTTGGATAATTATCTTCGTATTCATTTTATTTTACAATAGTTATTCTGCATGGTTAAATTTTAGATTCAATCAATACATACAGTACAATTATGTAGCTCGATCAAATAATAAGATAAAGTTGCAAAAAAAGCATTTCAAAATTCAAAATACAAATGAAATATAAATCTTTCCTCATTAAAATATTAGTATTGACAAACAAAAATCTCGAAAATACAAGTCTTTCTTCTTTACGAAATTATAATAATTATACTAGCTGATCATCTACGTCAGACTTGTAAAACAGCACAATGCGATTTGGCCACAATTTGAAGATTTTCTTTTGTTTCCTCTTTCCTTCTTGAATCTTAACTGAATGTTGATAAAAATGGGATTAATTTGAAATCATATTATCCTTTCAAGTGAAAGAAGAATTTTGCGAAATGGTTCATTAATGATGAATTTCGGAGATAAAAAACAGAAAAAAAAACTTTTTACAAAAAAATACAACCGACTTCTTTGTAAAAAAAACACTGAAAATAGCACAATAACTATTTCGGAGGTCGGTTTTAAATAACGAAGAGACTAAATTATTATAGAAACACCGACTTCCAAAATATAAGTTATTTTGCAATTTTCAGTGTCTGCTTTACATAGAAGTCGGTTTTGTTTTTTGTAAAAAGCTTTTTATATTTCAAATTCCGCAGTAACGAGCTATGTGCTACGCCGTAGCGTGATGCTACGGCGTAGTAATAGCGGCGGCATTTATGTCAATTTTCGATACAAATATCATACTTTAGTGTTTGAATCAATGTACGATATGGAAGACAATGAAAAAACTAACAGAAAATAATCCACAATAGTTCCACTGACAAGTGATGAGTGTTATAATTTTGTACTAATTACGTGTATGTATTCATATACCGCTTATGTATTACTTACGCTTTTTACTGACTAATACGATTTATTGGTGCAATGATCACTAAGCTCGACAACCTCGCAATCCAAGTCAAGATACCATATTCTCGGTGATTAATAACAGTCTCAGAGAAGGTACGTCTCACAATGACTACATTCTTGGGTGAGAATTACCCTCCCTGAAGCAGATTATGCTGATGAGCGTTCTGACTTTACCTTAATCGACGCTCAATTCTGCACAGTCATTTCTAACTGCGTTATATACTCTTCTCTTCAGCGAGGCTGTATTAGTGATGGCACGACAGTAGGTACCTTTACAATACAATCAATTAAAAATGATATTTATTTTGTAAATAGGTTTTAAAAAACACTAACCCAAGGTAATTCTTTTTCAATTTAATAGTAGTTCGCGCAGGGTTTGAGTGGTTAATTTAGATGCGTCGTTTTCTAGCTGACAACTCTAAGAAAAGAATACAAAGCAAACTTAGGCAATTATAGAATAGAAAAACCAATTCATAATAATGTAACAAAAGAAAATTATGTTCATAAAATTTACTTTGATATTCAAATTAACCTAATTTTTAACCTTATATAAGAATAAAATCTTGATTTCCTTGGTAACGCCATGGTTTTTGCATCCATCAATTTTCTTAACGTTCGGACAGAAAATATTTCGTGGATGATTGGAAAAAATCAGAAAACTATAATTATTTAACCCTCACACGTTTGACAATTCAGAACTAAGACAGGACAACGTCAGTCAATTCAAAATAAAACAATAAAAAATAACAAATAAAAAAAATACTTCTATTATAGTGCGTACTGGAGGAGCTCAATAGAATCAAACTATTATTTAGACAGTCATTTTTGATTATTTTGAAACTTACTGTGGAAAAAAGGTATACTCATAATTAGTGTGCTGCACCATTGAAGGTAGGTTGCCAACTGAACAAATCCCCGTGAAGTCGAAACGAAAGTTCTAAGAGATAACTTCCTACGGCAATAAATCAATAACTGTAGACACGACAACCTGCACATGTTAAAACACTTCATCCTAGTTGAAATAAAGCTCAATTTACTACCTCTCATGTATCAAAACATCCACATGAATAGCGGCTTGCAGGGAACATTATCCAATAATAGTAAAACAATATTGCGTACTCTTTCGCACATTAACACGTGTTCTCATTCTCACCTAGAACTACTGATATGAGTTACGGGGCTGCTACCTAGATGGCGTTTTTATTTATTCGAGTACAGTACGGAGTGCCTGAATCGCGCTATTAAGATTCTCCGCGAAAGAATGATATCCGTCCATACATTTTGCCTCGTTGCCCGCTATGGGTCGATTTGGCCGAGATGGCCTAATTGACTCATAACTGGGCATAAAACCTGTATACATACATAAATACTGAATAATATCAGTGTATTTGTCTCTGATATATTTTATTCAGTACTAGCTGACCTGACGAACTTCATACCGCCAAGCAGTCAATGAATGTAGTATATCTTTTGATATAGTCAACCCATTGCGATGAAACAAAGCCTAAGTAATATATAAAATTATAAACAATTTTAAAGTATAAAAGTTATCTACATCGAATCTGCACATTTTACGTGATGCGCGCACAACTAAAAGCTTCTAGATTTCATACAAAAATGGTTATAAGTACTGCGATATTACAGAAAATAAAAAATACAAAGAAACCAATAAATACCTGATTTCATAAAAAAATAACGTAACTTTAATATAAAGTTTATTTGAACTTATAATTCCAAGTCAATCCAAAGATATAACGCTTCGAAGCAAACCGTTTTCAAAAACGGCAATTTCATAGGTATAAACCTATTATTATTTATACATATATATAGATAAAATATAATTTGATTTTTCAGTCCACATATGAGCTATCTACACCAAAAATATTTTTTTAATTCAAACTAGTATGTAGTTTCTGAGATATTAGTTGAAGTATTGTAATCATTTTTTTTTTCATAATTAGTATCTCAATTTTTCAATAGGTAAATTAAAAAATCTATATTTAATTAACTAACCATCGCGCCCCGCGGCCGTTTTGCTACGTATTATCACATTAAAGTTCTCTATCGACACGACTAAAAGCACACCGTTAAAGTTGAACTAGCGACACTGCGCAGGTAATAATCCGGTTTCCGCTACGGGGACCGCCGCACAGGATACACGCACGTCATGCGACGGGTGCGCGCACGGGCTACCGCTTAACACAGCGTTGGCCCTAAGACGACCAAAAATTTTCTGCGACATATGCATACGTATGTCGGTGGTATGATAAAATAGTGCATGGACTATTAACTACATACAAAAATAACCTGAGATAATTATTTTTTTACAGTCTATGGAGCATCTGTTCGGGACTTTTGTAATGCGGTACTAAGGAGCTCCTCATGGATAATGCAATAAATCAACAGGTTCGCTGTTCGAGCTATCGACATGACGCGTTGTCACTCATGATAGAAAGCAACTGTAAGCAACTTCCAATGTCGTTGCCATGCTATGGAAAACGACTTCACTATCGGAGAATGTCGTGTACGTTACTCTAGCAGGAAAGTTGCACGTAGAGCGAAATGAGTGGAACGTATAATTAGTGCGTAGTCTGCTGTAAATGTGCGCCGCATATAAAATTAGTGCGTGTTGCCGTTTTGAAAAAAAAATGGAAAAAAATGATTCTTGCTAGAGTAACGTTACCCCAGCAAGAAAATTTTGGAAGACTGATCGGAGAGAGAAATATTGTGTGTGAGCAGATAGCTATGCTCGTGCAAAGATGTGCCCCGAAAATATAATTGATGCGGCTTCAGGTTTTCGAGATATTGCATTTCCTGCTGGAGTAACGTTTTGCAGAATCGTGTATCTCTAAAACCTTTGTAAGTGCGGCTGTGCTATAAACATACACGGGTAGCTCTTAATATGTGCGTATATGTGACATAATTACATTTATAGAAATATTTATAGTTTTCGAGTAATCGCACTTTTTTGAAAAATCGAAAAACTATCACAGCGCTTGAATGAGAAAACGAATATATCGGTATCGGTATTCATTCCTGCTAGACGTATAACCATAAAACAGTTCCAAAAGCGCACACACATGCGTTATTGAATAATATTGCTAAAAGTCGAGACGACGGTAGGTACCCTAAATTTGACATCAACATACAAGAAACTGGCTCAATCCAAGATGTACACCAAAAATTAGTGCGTTTAATCAAGTGATATATAATGAAAATTCAGCTTCTTCATTGAACGGGTTAAGCCTAAGTTATTGTCTGTACGCGTCTCTGTCCGGTTCAAACGTTTGTTAGCAATAATAATATTACCTAAATTTATGAATAACAAATGTCTGTAAAATCAAAATAACATTTTTTTTACTTACTATATCATATGGATTTCCATACCAATAACAAAAAAGCAATTATTTTATTTTTTTTCTTGGAAATCATCTGACGACTTCTCTCGCTCTAGGGTGGAGTGAGAAGTCGTCGAACGCCTCGAGTAGGCCACGCCTCCGACTCCTTTGTTCTGACCACGTGACTGAGCGTTGAGATAACGTCAGAACGAAGGAATCGGAGGCGTGGCCTACTCGAGGCGTTCGACGCAAACGAAACGATCGTAACTTGACTAGGGGGCTGATGGTAAGCGATGATGTGGTCGACGATTTTGTGTCTACTGTTGCCGAACATAAAAAGTGATATGACTTTACTGTATTTCATTATATCTCGATACAGTACTTGACCTACAATAACATACACACGTGCTTTCGATTCTATTTCACAAACGTTTTCATTCGCCTACAGATAGGTAAAATTTAAAGACTCTAGATGCACAGAATAATATGTATGTAACAAATTGCAAGTATTTGCCGTTGAACTATGAATCTATTCTACCAAGTAGACTATTACATGTAGCATAATATTACATTTCCCGCGTCGTTGGATTTTACTAATCAGTCATCGTAACATTCAAATAAATTACTATGTTTTCGATAGCAGTGAGCCCTTTAATGTCCAATACCTTCGTGTTTTGAACTCGGTTCATACTCTATGACAGACAAAATGGTGTACTCTTTATTATTTATTTCAGTGTTAAGAAACAGATCATCCAACATGGCACACACGTCATGAAGTTCAAAAATGATAAAGGCTTTAATATTGTATGTGAATGATAGGTACGCTACGTTTCCAGCGTGACAAATATAACACTCAGGAGTAAACTCTCTTGACAAACATGATTCGCAAGCTTCTTGTAGATGCTTGATACCTTTAGTATTTATTTAGTTTATAAGTTCTTTTTTGGAACTATGTTTTACAGCTCCATTTATAAAACCATGGTGCTGTACTAAAAACTCGTCTAATCTGATGCGTTGGTTTTTAGGGTTCCGTACCTCAAAAAGAAAAAACGGAACCCTTATAGGATCACTTTGTTCTCCATCTGTCTGTCTATCGGTCAAGACCCTTTATCTCGGGAACGCATGGAGGTATTGAGTTGAAATTAAAATCATAATTATACTTAAGTCAATTTTTTATTAATTATACTAAAGTGTAAGTTAACGAGAAAAAAAGATACTTCGGTTTATGCGGCAAAAACCGTACATTGCGACACTCTCGAGGGAATCAAAATTCATAGGGTACTTTCCGTTGACCTAGAATCCTGAAATTTTGCATAAAGCGAGGCCTTACAGCACAAGTACAAGAATAAATCTGAAAACTGGAAATTTGTTGTTACGTCTTTTTTTTGCGATTCGGTAGTGTTTCGAGACTCCATTCCGGAATCGAACTATTTACATTGGTAAGTTTGTACGGAACCCTCAGGGTGCGAGTGCGACTCGCACTTACTCAGTTTTTTTTTGGGTTAAAATATATAGTTTTTAAATCTTTGAAAAAGTTTCCAACATTTGAACTTGATGCATAGTATTTGGCATTTGTGAAATATTTGTTCGTAACGCAGCCCTACAGTGTATTTTTTTATAGAAGTCGTTTTATTGTACTGTTCAACTCCAGTAAGAAATAATCATTTTGATCCAGCCACCTAACGCGAGCCTCCTAAGGTGTTGGTCGAGGCTCTTGGCTATTACGCCATTGCCTGACATGCCTATCGGTAATTGTACCTTTCGAGGTTTTCAATAAAAATTAAGACGCACTAATTTTATATGCGGCGCACATTTACAGCAGACTACGCACTAATTATACGTTCCACTCATTTCGCTCTACGTGCAACTTTCCTGCTGGAGTAACGTACACCTTTGTTTTCCATTTGTCGCAATAGTTTTCACCAACCGTGGTCGAGCTATCGACATGACGCGATGTCACTCATGATAGGAAGCAACTGTAAGCAACTTCCAATGTCGTTGCTATGCTATGGAAAACGACTTCACTATCGGAGAATGTCGACATTTTATTTTCTACTGAATGAAAAAAGAAACAGAAACTTTATTCAATCGCATTTATTTGAGCACATTATCATACAATAGACATACATACAAAATGTTGATTACTATATTTAATCCACGTTACTATTACTAATATAATATATAGCTATATCTTCTGATAAATTCATTAATAAAACTCTGGGAACCATACATTATGAAACTAATACATTTAAATCTTATACTCCATTTACTATTTGGCTGTTAACTTCGAGCATCACGTGATTTTTAGGGTCCCGTACCCAAAAATGAAAAACCGAACCCTTATAGGATCACTTTGTTGTCCGTATGTCTGTCTGTCAATAGCCTTTATCATACCATACATACATACCTTTACCATATACTCAGGTCTGCGGTCCCTTGAAGGTGTGAAAATATCAAACTTCTAAGTATACGAAAAAAAGATACGGCCGATTATGTCGCAAAAAAGTACATTTCGACACTCTCAAGGGAATCAAAACTCATAGGGTACTTTCCCGTTGACCCAGAATCCTGAAATTCGACATTAAGCAAGGTCTTGTAGTACAGACATAGGAATAAATCTGAAAACAGTAAATTTGTTGTTACGTCACAAAAAAAATCTTTTGCGATTCGGAAAAATCTTCGAGACTTCATTCGGAAATTAAACTATTTACATAAGTTTGTACGGAACCCTCAGTGCGCGAGTCCGACTTGCACTTGCCCAGTTGTCGAAAGAGTTAGAGCGCAGCGCCATTAGATAAGTTTTCTGTTAGTGTTTTCTTCTCTAGTAGTTACTTGCTTGTCGTAGAAGTCATCTGTCTAGCCCCCAAAATATAACTAAAGGCATGTGCAAACTGGAACGGCAAAGGATTTAAAATTTTACCAATGGACATTGAAATGGAAATAGAAATACGACATAAACTCCTATGCTTGAGCCCGTAGCATTTAAAGGAAAATCATTGTATAGCATTGAAATATGCTCAAGGCCCGGCGCCCATTATCGGCATCGGGAAGGAAAGGGATCCTTCGGCATCCCTACAGGCAAACGCGTACTGTCGGAAACTATACCTTGGCAAGCATGTAGGGATGCCGAAAGATCCTTTTCCTAGCCGATGCCGATGGTGGCGCGCTGCGGTAGGCAACAGCATGCCGAAGGAGACACCGGCGCCGAATGAACCGATGCCGATGCCGAAACTGCCGTGGCATACTTCGACGTGCAGCGGCATGCCGTGGCAAGGCGCTGGTCTGCCGCGGTATCTGCGGCTAGTGTGCGCTGACTGCCGGCAACATCCTGTACCAAGCCGTCCCAGTCTGCGTAGGCCTTGAAGGATCACAGGTAGTTTTTAGTCAGCAAAAGTCTGTCATTGCGGGACAACTTGTTAGATGATTTACCACCAAAGAGAAAAATTCCTTGAGCACTGTACAAATACAAAACCAAAAACATTTATTGAATATACAGGAAAAGTAGGCAGTTCAGTATTTGCGGGAATTGTTTTAGTAAATGCCTGAACATTTTGTTTCGCAGGTAGATTGATTCCGTCCCCATTGAGGACTGAAACAGTCTAGCCATGCTTTTTAAAAAGTTCAGCATCTACCTAGTCGCCCGGTATTATGGTGTTGTATTATGGTGGTGGTGTTGGTGGCAGCTTACATTAAATGTAAGTTGCCACCAACGCCAGAAAGTATTGCTTTTACTGACTAAAACTTACTCCTATGTTCCTTCTTTGCCTTCGTTGTAGGGCCCCGGGGTTTTCTTTCGCACAACCCATGGCCCCAGTAGGCTTCGACCCTGCTCTCTGAGACCGTAGGATCTCTATGGCCGTAGATGACCTCTAATAAAAATATTAACATTCCTGTTGCCTAAGTACGAGATATCGGGTATATTAGCACTGTTAACTTAACTCACAAATACGCCAGTTACGAAAATTCGCTTCTAAGTTGCTATATGGTGGTAAAAGAATTTTAATTCTAAAAATTCTTGGCATTCAATATGTTTAAAACATGCAAACGTCACGCGCGCTCATACAGTGACATCATTATACTAATAGCAATAACTGCACGAAAGTCTCTTCACTCACTACAGTTTCGAAATCACGAAATAGTGCTGACATAATATATAATTATACAGACCACCTTCACAATGTCAATCTCAGCAAAATTAATAATATTCTGATTTAATATTAGCTAGACAATGGATACACATGTAGTTCTAACTTAACTTCATTCTTTGAATATAAAGTACAGTTTTAAGAATATAAAGCAAATATTGTTTATTTTATTATAAAGACCATGTCATATTTACCTACAATTAAAGTTAGTAGTAAATGTATATAATGGCAATAAGACTGTTAGGTAACCATATTTTCGGCTATTTGGCAAGTATATGGTATTTATAAAATTCTGACACGGGATCTGAGTGTGCGTGAAGAAACATAAAACTATTGTACATATTCGAAGATTATTGTAGTTTCTTATTCACTCCAAATAGTTCTAACAATGAAGAATTTTACAATAATTTCAGCTTTATTCCCAATGAATATCTGAACTGCAATAACTCTTAAGAAACATAAAATAAATTCTTGATTTGTTAAAATATAAGCAGAGATTCAAAGGTTAACATAAAATATACACACAATGCTGTCTAAAATTGTACTATTTTATGGTTAACGTTTTCAACTAATATTTATTTAATTCATTTATATACTTATATATAATGTATATACACTACTTAGTCATATGTCTTTGTCGAGTTTTATTACAATATATTACAAAATACAAAAAAAAATTAGAAACATATATTTTTAATATACATCTTGATAGCTACGTTTATTTTCATTTCATAATACAAAGTTGATTTCAAAGGATGTAATCTTGAAACACATACTTTAATAATCTGCAAGTCTCGAGTTACCTAATAAAGTACCGAGACCAAAAAAGTTGAATGAGTCTCATTAACGTGGATTCAATTTAAATTGTACCTTTTTACTATTAGTTTAAGGCAAGTTTAAAAATAACTACATTATTTGTTACTTTTGTAAGGAACATCATGGTGATTGCATCATATTCAATGAGAACTTTGTTACTTCTGAGTAGTAAAATAAAGTTTCGCAAGGCTATAAAAATAGATCAGACTTTGAGCTGCTTTTTCTGTTCCACGTCGATGAAATCAGCTTCTGTTTGTGGTTGGTTTGTGCATCTTCATCCTGTGCCAGTGCTGTAACAATACAAGATAATCGTTAATTTCATGTCATCAAAAAACTATTTATTTTTACATAACACGGCCAAAGGTCAATTACATTAGTTAAAAACATGTTTTAGACATATAATATGAACAAAATAACAATGAAATATGACTGTACGGCAGCCTTACACTTATTCCACAATAATCCAGGCATCTGTATGTCCACTACTGAATAAAGAGAGCCTTTTGGAGCAACATCACGACGGTTTGCCCCCCTAGCCAAGTTACGACCGTTTCGTTTCGATTCTCTTGCGTCGAACTCCTCGAGTAGGCCACGCCTCAGATTCCTTTGTTCTGAGTCTAGGTGACTGAGCGTTGAGATAACGTCAGAACAAAGGAATCGGAGTCGTAGCCTACTCGTGGAGTTCGACGCAAGAGAATCAAAGCAAAACGGTCGTAACTTGGCTAGGGGGGCTGGGGTCGTACTATGACATATCTATATCTTCACGATTCGGCAGTAAAAAAAGGATACTGCTATTAATTTTGTATAACTCCGTATTCTTTCGTATAGCATAGACGCGCACAGTTTACCAAATTAAATTAGTACTCACATAAAAGTTTTATCACTGAAACTCAAAATTAATGTGATTCATGGAGTGCTTGTTTCCGAAATAATAAAAAAAAACTGGGTAAGTGCGAAGTCGGACTCGCGCCCTGAGTGTTCAGTACAAACTTACATAAGTAAACAGTTCAATTCCCGAATGGAGTCATGAAGATTTCTCCGAATCGTTTTGTTATGACGTAACAACAAATCCAAAGGCGAATCCCTCCCCGAGCAGAGCTCGGGCTGCCCCTCGTATTCTAGGGGGGCAATCACCGCACCGGTCCTTCGGACCTTGTACCGTCTTCTGTGGACGCATCAAGCCAGGGTGGCTCACCTACCGGCGACGTAGAGTCCCTGGGATCCACTCCCAGCACGTCTGCGGCGACGGTGGAAAACGAACGGACTGGCAGACTCTTTGGCATGAGGGAGGTGAGCGCAAATGAGGAGACGGACTCCGATACTGCTCCAGCGCTCAGTTTGGGGCACATGGTGGTGGAGCTCAATTCCAGGAGAAACGAATTCCTCAAGCGCCCCGCTCGCCCCGGTGATGGCCGGGGGTCATCCTCAGGTGACGACGAGCTGAGGCCTTCGGCTCGCAAAATTCCCACCTCAAGTCGGGGGGCGAGTCGAAAGGTAGGAAAGGGGAGAAGGCTCACCACCCAGGATCGATCCTTGGAGACCGCTAAAGAAGCGCGCCACTCTGGGGAGTCCAGCCGCGAGGCTAATTTCTCGGGGTCATCCGACGGTGAACCAGACACCGAGGGCTGCTCCACCCAAGAGCTGCCCGAAAAATTCGAGGGAGGTCGTGGCGACGGTGATAAGGGGTGTGGTCTTAAAGAGGGTGAAAGCCTCAAAAGATAAGGCTATACCCGAGGCTATAGCCTCAATTAGCGCCGCCGCGGTGGACGCCATTGGGGAGTTGAGGGCGGAGGTCGCCCGCCAGGCAGCCAGCATTAAGATTCTCCGAAAGGAGAACGAGGGGCTCGGGGCAAATCAGACCGGGTTCCGAGGAGTAGCCGCCCCACAGATGGCACAAAAAGGGGGGCGCAAACAGCCTCAGCCTGAGCCGGAGAACCAAGTGCTGACTCTGGTGCGACAGGAACTGGCTGCCTTCCGGCAGCAGCGGCAGCAGCAGCAACAGCTGCAACAGCAGTTCCAGAAGCATGTGCAGCAGCAATTCTCCGTGCTGGAGGGAATAGTGCTGCGCCCCCCACTCGCGGCCTCCAGCCAGCGGAAGGCGATGTCTTGCGCTACCGCCACCGCGGCCCCGGCTGCTGCGCCCAAACCGGGACCATCGGGGCAAGCCAAGCGAGGAGCCACGTTATCGGAACCCGCGAAGTCGACTCCGGTGGCGACGAGGCAAAGGAAGCCTGCCCCTCCAAGGAAGGGCAAGGCGGTGGGAGCTCCAGCCACGGCGGGGAGCCGGCCACCTCCCCCTTCTCAGCCTGTCGAATCTCCGGCCAACGCCGAGTGGCATATGGTTGGAGAGAAGAAAAAAGCGGGCAAGGTGTCAAGGGCGGCCAAGAAGCGCGAAAGGCAGCGGCAGCGCAAAAAGAGGGCCCTCGCGGCTAGGCTTCGCACCCCGACATCCGCAGCTGTAGTGATCACACTACAGCCAAGTGCGGAAAAGAAGGGCGTGACCTACAATGAGGTGATGACAAAAGCGAAGCGGGCAGTAGACCTCACGGAGCTTGGCATCGCCGGGGGCTTTCGTATGAGGACCACTGCAACCGGAGGCCGCATGCTGGAGGTTCCTGGTGCGGACAGCGGCCCTACCGCGGACGCTCTGGCTGAAAAGATCAGAGCGTCCCTGGATGCGGAGGTGGCCCGAGTGTCCAGGCCCACGAAGTGCATTGACATGCGCATTATGGGCCTGGACGACTCCGTGACGGAGGAAGAGGTAGTGGCCGCCATTGTCAGGGCGGGAAGGCGTTCTGACGACCAGGTGCGGACAGGCACTATCCGTGCTGACAGCACGGGCATGCGAACCGTGACGGTGAGCTGCCCCATGTCGGCGGCCAAAGTCATAACTGGGGAGGGCCGAAGGCTTCTGGTGGGCTGGGTTTCAACGCAGGTGAAGCTGCTGGAGCCCAAATCTCTGAGGTGCTTCCGTTGCCAAGTGCCAAGTGCAAGGGCCACCACGCGGGGGTTCACTGCACCTCGGAAGTAGACCGAAGCGACCACTGCTTCCAGTGTGGTCGGCCTGGTCACAAGGCCGTAGTCTGCAACGCCGCGCCACACTGTTACGTGTGTGCAGCGGGTGGCAAGCCGGCCGACCACCGGGCTGGGAGCAGGAACTGCGTTCCCCCCACTAAGGCCAGAGATAAGAGCAAGAGGCCCTCCCATATTACCGCCGTCACCACCACTATTGCTGCTGCTGCTGCCGCCACCACAACTACCACGACAGAGCCCTCACAGGGAGCTCGGGAGGAGACTGTAATGGACTGTCAATAACGGCTCTATTACGTCTCCTCCAGGCGAATATCAACCACTGCGCCCCCGCTCAGGATCTGTTGCTCCAGAGCATGGCGCAGTGGCCGATTAATATCGCCGTGGTCACCGAGCCGTACTATGTCCCACCCAGGGCAGGCTGGGTGCAGGACCTGAACGGCTCAGTGACATTAATTTCGTCGGTCGCCGCCGGTACCCCTTCCCTCGAGGGCGTCAAGAGAGGACGGGGCAGCACGGTTCGTGTACAATGCAGTGGTAGGTGTATACCTCTCCCCGAACCAAACTCTCGCTGATCTCCACAACTCTCTTATAGAGTTGAATATCGTCATCGCCGGGTTTCAATCCCTCCCCGTGGTTATCTTTTTTTTTTTTTTTAATTTATATAAACCAGTGCTTGACTGCGATCCCACCTGATGGTAAGTGTGGTGGTGGTAAGTATCTGCGGGGACTTCAATGCCAAAAACTTGGCTTGGGGTTCCCGGTATACAGACCCGTGCGTCTGTATACCGGGAACCCAAAGCCAACTTCTTGGCCGGATGGTGGAGGACTGGGCTCTGGAGGCAGGCCTGGTCGTCCTAAATCAGGGTTCTGTCCCTACGTGCGTACCGGTGGTCGGTGGTCGTCGTATGCAGGGCGAGTCCGTGGTAGACATATCGTTCGCCAACCCCGCTCTGTCTCCGCGCGTCGTTGACTGGCGCGTCATGGAGGGGGTGGAGACGTACTCAGACCACCGTTATATCCGGTTCGACGTCTCCGCCCAAACCTCGACCGCACCGGTTCAACAGAACCAGTGTGGTCCGCGGTGGGCACTGAAGCAGCTGGACCGAGAGCTCCTCCTGGAAGCCGCGATCATACAGGCCTGGGTGCCAGCACCAGACAGGCCTGTCAACATCGATGTCGAGGCGGAGTGGTTCCGGGAGGCCATGTCGGAAATCTGCAATGTGGCAATGCTCCGAGTCCGGCCAGGACGTGCCCGGCGTCAGGTGTACTGGTGGTCGCCGGAGATCGCGGAACTGCGCAAGGCATTCGATGCCGCGCGGCGCCGGTACACCAGACATCGCAGGCGCCGCATCCGCCCGCCGGATGCGGAGGCCATAGAGGCGGAGCTGTACAAGGGATACAGGGCGGCGAAGCGTACCCTCCAAGCGGAAATACGGCGGGCCAAATTAGAGGCCCGTGACGTGTGGCTGGGGACTCTGAATAGATTAGATAGATAGATAGATATTCTTTATTGTACACCAAAAATACAATTTACATTAGGAAATTAACATTAATAGGGTGTCACAATAGGCGGTCTTATCGCTAAAAGCGATTTTTTACAGACAACCTTTGGATGGATTTGACAGAGGGAGAAAAAAAGATACGCAGGTAGTTCGTGGTGTACTATTTACATATATACAATACATAAACTAATAAATTGAAAATGGTGCGTGATAAACTCCTCGCCTGGGCTCCCCCTCTGACATAGGGTCTCCGGCCCCAGCTCGTGAAGGGTGTGGTAAACGCTCTGTTCCCTTCAAGAGGGAGCATTATTCCCCACCAATGGCTCCGCCCCCCGCGGTGTCCGACGCGGACCACGACGGCGACGACTACGTTACTCCGGAGGTGACCGACGTAGAGATGAGAGTGACGGTACAAAGGCTGAACACCAAAAATACCGCCCCAGGACCCGACGGCTTGCCTGGGAAAGCATGGGTTCTGGCCATGGAGGAACTCGGGCCTCGACTTAGAGGGCTGTTTAGCGCATGTTTGGAAATGGGCCAGTTCCCACTTCGTTGGAAGACCGGGAAAATGGTCCTCATCGCGAAGCCGGGGCGCTCAGCAGACTCTCCGTCTGCGTATCGGCCCATCGTGCTGCTCGACGAGGTGGGCAAGCTCTTTAAAAGAGTTATTGCAGACCGCCTCGTTGCGCATCTGGCGCGAGTGGGGCCGGATCTTGCGGACAGCCAGTTTGGCTTCCGCAGAGGGCGCTTCACGGTGGACGCCATCATGCGCGTGCGAGCCCTCACGACGGGGAACGCAGTGTCACAGGGCAGGGTCGTCGTGGTGGTGTCTTTGGACATCACCAACGCCTTCAACTACCTGCCCTGGAGTAGCATTAGGAGGGCACTCCGGTACCACCAGGTGCCCGACTACCTCCGTCGTGTGATCGAGGCCTACCTAAAGGACAGGTTTATACTCTACCCCGGTCAACAGGGAGAATGGAATCAGCGATAGATGTCGTGCGGTGTTCCGCAGGGATCGGTACTAGGGCCGCCATTGTAGAACATCGGGTACGACTGCGTGCTGTGCGGCGACCTCCCCGTCGGAATCAGTGTGGTTTGTTATGCAGACGACACGCTGGTCCTGGCGCAAGGAGAGTCGCACCAGGCGGCGGCCGAACTAGCGACACGCGGGGTTGCAACAGTCGTTGAGAGGATTCAGCAGTTGGGACTCGAGGTGGCTCTGCACAAATCTGAGGCCATGTGTTTTCATGGCCCTCGGAACGCGCCTCCACCGGGTCCCCAAATAATAACCCCTCCTGGGTTCGCATCGGCGTCGGGTCAACGATGAAGTACCTGGGACTCGTCCTCGACAGTCGGTGGAACTTCGTGGAGCACTTTCAACGTCTGACTCTCAAACTGGAACGGACCGGGGCTGCCCTCAAGCGGCTCCTGCCCAACCTTCGGGGATCAGACGCCTCCTGCCGGAGGCTCTACGCAGGAATCGTTCGGTCCATGGCCCTTTACGGAGTGCCGGTGTGGGCGCCGTCGCTGCAAAAGCGACCGGCGGCCATGCTGAACACCTCCCAGAGGGTCATGGCTATCCGGATGGTGCGGGGATACCGCACGGTCTCCCACGAACCGGCGAGCCTCCTTGCTGGCCTGCCACCATGGGATCTGGAGGCAACAGTCCTTGCACACATGCACGATTTGCGCATGGAGATGCAACGCCCGGGCGAAATTCCGCTGCCGCGTCAAGTCGCAGCATGGCGGACAGAGTTCCGGCGAGATCTCATGGCGGAATGGCGACAGCGAATGTCGCAACCCAGTGCTGGGCACGCCGTAATCGCGGCGGTAAGTCCCCTCTTTGAGGAGTGGCTGGAGCGGCAACACGGCGTCCTGATGTTCCGCATAACGCAGGTCCTCACCGAACATGGCCAGTTCGGGAGGTTCCTGCATCGGATTCAGGCGGAAGAAACGCCCAGATGTCACCATTGTGTGGACCGCCCAGAGGACACGGTGGAGCATACGGTGGAGGGCCCTGGTTCAGGCTATGGTCAGGAGCGAGGAGGAATGGCAGGCGGTCGCCTCCTTCTACGAAGCAGTAATGCTAGCGAAGGAGGAGGCTGCACTCGTGAGAGAACGTAGGTCCTCACGCCCTAGCCGCCGTAATTCCGACCCCGACTACCGGCCACGGTAGACGCGGGCTTGCGGAAGTCGAGCAATGGGTGGCTCGCCGTCCGGCTGTTCGGTAATTAACCGGACCGAGTCCAATTGTCAACAGCGCGTAGTGATCCACGCGCTCCTCAAAGAAATGTCAGCAAACCGTAGGGGCCCAACAGAGCCGATGCCCGCTAGCTAGGACCGCGGGGAATTTCTGAAAAAGAAACCCGTAGTCCTAGAACGCAAAGGGTAATTGAAGGACACAGGTGTGGTTTTAGTCAGTAAAAGTCTGACACGCCCTCTCGCTCCGCCCAGAGCGCGAAAAGTCATTTGGATGATTTTCACGTTAAAAAAAAAAGACTTGAGTATATAGTTTTGATTTCAACTCAATACCTCTACGCGTTCTCGAGATAAAGGGTCTTGACAGACAACAAAGTGATCTTATAAGGGTTCCGTTTTTTCCTTTTGAGGTACGGAACACTAAAAACGACAAAAATGTACAAAAAAGGCGAAACACTCTAGTTACAACTTTTGCTTTAACTTACTATATTATATATCAAGCAAAGGCCACTGAATAAATAATATATATTTTTAATTAACTATCTTAGTGTATTTAAAAATAGAAACAGATACATTTTTTTAAATTTATTTTGTTGTTTTTTAGTTGTGATGGGCGAGAAATGCTTGTTATCAAATCAACCCTCCTTCTTTAATTGAAATCGTCATAGATTTACTTTCACACAATATTAGTAAGATAAGAAGGTAGGACGACGATTTAAGGCGGAAGCGGGGCCAATGTCGAAGAGGAAAACCCCTGACCGGGAACTGTAGAAGAATATGGGGTAGGGTTATGCTAAAGCAAAACAATCCACTTAATATTTTTTACATTATAAACGGTTTACTAGAATGTTAAAAAGGCTATTATTATTATGGATACGTATAAAAATCTTACCATATTCTCATAGCTACGTGATGACGAGCCTGGGGGTAGGCAGTATAGTGGAGTGCTCCGCGAACATGAGCGCGGTCATCCACTTGAGTTGGTCTTCGGTCACCGCGCCCGCTATCGTGCAGCCGAACCAAGGCTTGTCTCTACTCCTGAGAACGTCACATAGTTGTTTTAGGAATAAGAAATTGTGGTAACTTTTATATGAAGACTGCTAATAGCACTTCATATATATTTGATTAAGTGGAGGATTGATTGGAGAAATATTATTACAGTGTTAAAGAATATTTCGAAGATCTAGAGTCGCTAATAGCATAATGCATAAAAAATACATTTTATTATATAAATAATATAATGATATAATTATTCAATATTAATGATATGACTATTATATTATTAATTCAATACAATTCCAATTTTTATTACAGTAATATTTATTATTAATAATTTATTAATTGATTCATATTTATTAATTAATCAGCCTTCATTTGTAAAGAAATATTTGTACTAGTATGGCAGGATATGCTGGAACCAAAATTGTAATATCTATTGTAACATATTTTGACAAATAAACATTATTGATTGATTGATTAGTTTAATATAGTATCTTTGGAAGGTCTCCCACAAGATGGACCGATGACCTGGTGAGGGTCGCGGGAATTCGATGGATGCGAGACGCACATGACCGGTCATTGTGGCGGCATTTGGGGGAGGCCTGTGTATGAATGATGATGATGATGAGTATCTTTGGTGGCAGTGGCAGCGTGTCACTCTGTGCTGTAAGGTTTGATGCGCTGAGAATTGATGAATATGTGAGTAGCGTTGAAATATACCCATTTCATTAGATTTTCTGTTTGTTTTGCTCGGCCAATCAAATGATAATCTATACTCCATCTGTTTAGGTAATTAACTAAATGTAAAGTCTTGTAGCTTTCTCTACGTCCCCCTCAGGGGGCGTGTCAGGCGGTGTCAGGGCTTCGCCCTCTGACCGCGGAGTCCAGCCGGGGCTCGTTACAACGGACCAGTCATTATGTTGCCTAGTTAGGCTCGGCAGTTGTAGAGCAGATGGCTCTATGTGTAAATGTTTGTATGTGTGTACTGTAGGCACGTCACGACGCTGTTGCTTATGTGTAAATGTTTGTTGTGTGTTGCGCGCACTCTTCACGACATACGGTCAGTCCCCGCCAGGTGGGACCCCTAGGGGGACGACCAGCGACGAGTATGCCGGCTTGTTACGGACCTACAGTAGGAAGTGTGACCCCCGTCTAACCCGCTTCCAGAGCGAGCCGGTTACGGTTCAGACCGCAGGGACGAGTTATGTGTGTGTGTGAGCGGCATTGTACTATGTTACATCGCTCAGTGCATTAAATAGTTAGCTTGCACTATCTATTCAGTGCGTGAGTCTAGCGAGTGTATAGAGGCGAATAAATCTAAACATTCTTGACGTGTCTTTAACAAAAAAGTTCTATAAAAAATTCATCTAAAAATTACTACAATTTGTTATTTGCCTGTACCGATGTTTAGTAATTGACAAAATTTAAATAATCTTTGTATGTCTTTTAAAAGATTTTATAAAAATAAAAAACAATATTTTTTTACGTTTAGTTAACTACCTAAGCAAATGAAGTATAGACTAGAAATACAATTTAAATCTTGCTATTTGTATTTATACTTCATTATTTTAAAATTCTAATATCCGTAAACAAAATTATCCGATACAAGCGAATAATCTATATTCATATTCAGATCCGTATTTAGATCAGAAATTTAATATCCCTGAGGCCCTCCTCCCACGAGCCCAACCCATTTCACGACCTAAACTATAAACAGATAGAGCTTTATACGGTGTATAACTCCATCCCTCTGTATCGCTCTTACGCTTAACATTTTTACACTTCCAAGGCAAGACTAGTTTTCGGGCTTCTCATCATCATCATTTCAGTCAAAAAACGTCCACTGTCGAACATAGGCCTCGCCCAAGCGTCGCCACAACAACCGATCCTGAGCGTCTCGCATCCATTGCATTCCCACGACTCTCACCAGGTTGTCGGTCCACCTTGTGAGAGACCTTCCAACGCTGCGTTTTCCGGCACACAGTCACCTCTAGAACCTTTCGGCCCCATCGACCATCCGTTCTACGAACAATGTGCCCTGCCCACTGCCACTTTCGAGATTCTGACTGCCTATAACTCTGATGTCATAACCCAATACCTTTTTTGTTTGTTCCTAGGTATAAATGTGATCGCCCACCGCGACTGAGGGTTCCTTTTCGGCTCGTGTCCCACGTACCACAAGATGTCTTTTATCTTCCATTCTTCGATCTTGTGAGAACCCTGAAAAATACAATTTAGTAATTACTTACTGAAACACAAACATTGAATAATTTAATTTAAATTCTGAATAATACGGTTAGACAAATGATTTTTCTGTTAGCGTTCACGCTAAACGTTAAGTAAACAATGTATGCCAATAAAATTACCTGTGGAGAAGTCACGTAATAACTGACGTGACAAGTAATGTCATTCAGGTCGTGTATTACGTAAACACATTTTTTTTGCAAATATTACCCCCACCCCTCCCCCTCGTCAGCAAAAGTAAGCAAAGCTTTCACCCCCCCCCCAAGTTTACGTAAACATTGCTACACAATTTATCATTTCAGCCGAAAGACGTCCACTGTTGGACATAGGCCTCCCCCAAATGTCACGACAATGAACCTGTGCGTCTCGCATCCATCGGATTCCCGCGACCCTCACCAGGTCATCGGTCCACCTTGTGGGAGGCCTTCCAAAGCTGCGTCTTCCGGTACGTGGTCGCCATTCCAGAACCTTTCGTCCCCATCGACCATCTATCTGTTCTGCGAGCAATGTGCCCTGCCCACTGCCACTTAAGTTTGGCGATTCTTCGGGCTATGTCCATAACCTTGGTTCTCCTGCGGATATCCTCATTTCTGACGCGATCACGCAAGGAAATTTCGAGCATAGCCTTTTCCATTGCCCTTTGACGTTTCGGAGCCATATGTCATCACAACACGCACTGGTCATAGACTTTTGTCTTGAAACACTGTAGTATATTGGACGAGAAGAAACATTGCTACAAGCATTTTTGAATGTGTTCTGGTTTCGTTATTGATTTTGGAGAATCGGTAACATTGTTCTCTTAAAAGAACAAATATGTACTGCTGACATAATCACCATCCAGACCCCACATCCCCCATGTCATCAAAAATAAGTAAAACTAGGACCCCCACCCCCCTACGTAATACTTGAATGGCCCCATTGTAATACATTTTGTACTTAGCGTCTGGAGAGAACAACTATCTTTAGGTCATAAAAATATTCGTTGCGAACGAGAATCCAACCCACCACAGACAGCGCAGCAGCCAATCGCCTAGTCAGTGCGCGATATTTTTATCTGGTCAATGATGGGCTTAACCTCCCAGGCCCTTAACCTCCCAGGCCCCAATGTACCGAAAACAGTTTACCTCGTACCAGCTAATTTAAACCTTATTACGTAAAAATAAAGTGGTATCAAGGTTCACGGTACACTGATGCCTGAGAGGAACGCCTTCCAAATATTGTTGCTATTACAAAAACACAAAAGATGTCACTGAACTAACCTGTTTATCTTTAAAGTAGCAAAGCCTCGAGTTCTGGACCTCGAACATGTGCAACTTGAAAGACTTCATAGCTTCAGTGGCAAGTCTGAGCTCGCCACACACCGTCGCAGTTTGCCTGAGAGCTTCCATATCATGCAGGATCTTATTCTGCTTCACCAGCAAGTAGTTGTGCTTCCTGTCGTCTTCGTCCCAGTAACTCCATCGCAGCACCACGTCCAACACGACCTCGTCGTTGTGAACAATACGACGCATGGAGTCGTTACAGATCACTTCTTCTAACATTAGGAGATGGGACTCAGATTTCGCCTTATCGCAAAGCTCTATGCATACATCGGAGCAAGTTTTGTTTGGTGTTAGCTGTGGACAGAAGATCATTTATAAGATACTAGCTTCTGCCAGCGACTTCGCCCGCGTGAATATAGGTTTTCCCATACAAACTTTGGATCGATTTTTCATCACCTTAGGGGTGAATTTTGAAAAATCCTCTCTTAGTGCTCGCCTACGTCACAAAAAGAAGCTTTGAGCAAAACTTCACATTCTTAGTCCCAGTAGTTTCGGCTGTGCGTTGATATGTCAGTCAGTCAGTTTCTTCTTTTATATACGAGAATATAGATATTATACACACATTATACTATGCTAATGCCTGTTCTGATTATGAATGATTAAATATTTATTGCACTATTGGATTTGAACTATCGATGTAGTAAAGTACTGAATATCCAATAGTGTTTTAATTTAGGTGTCAGGTTTAGGAAAACCAAGGGTAAGTCAGTGTTCTGAACAATCATTTCTATTCTTAGAAAGACTATAATATTGTCTCTAGTAATTTAAATATATACACTTGACAAACCTCTTACTAACCTGCCTGTAGCTGTCCAGTCGTTTTGAAGTATAGTAGCAAAAAAAATTACAAATAAATTTATTGAAGAAATGTTTGGCATAACGTACAATAAGTCATTACTAAGAATATATTTTTACTACATGATTGAGATCTGATATCTGATTGATGAGGATTACTTCCTTACATATTCTACAACAAAGTTCCCTGCCGCGTCAGTCGGTCTGTCTGTTCGCGTTAAAGTCAAAACCCACTGAGTAGATTTTCATATGGTTTTCACCAAATAAACAGAGTGGTTCATGAGACAAGTTTAAGTGCATCATCATCATCATCATCATTTCTGCCGAAAGACGTCCACTGCTGGACATAGGTCTCGCCCAAGTGCCGCCACAATGAACGGTCCTGTGCGTCTCGCATCCATCGGACTCCCGCAACCGTTACCAGGTCATAGGTCCACCTTGCAGGAGGCCTTCCAACGCTACGTCTTCTGGTACGTGGTCGCCATTCCAGAACCTTTCAGCCCCAACGGCCATCCGTTCTGCGAGTAATGTGCCATGCCTATTGCCACTTAAGTTTGGCGATTCCTTGTGCTATGTCGATGACCTTGGTTCTCCTGCGGATATCCTCATTCCTGATTCGATCACGCAAGGAAACTCCGAGCATAGCTCTTTCCATTGCCCATTGGGTGTATACATGCATGTTATAATAGAGCACAAAGAGAGAGTCATTTCTGACACTCATGCGAAGCTAGGGCTGGTCGCATAGTTTGTTCATAAAATCCACATTGATAAGCGAGGTACTCAATACTAACGCTTTATCTTAATGGCGCTCTCGCCCTTTGTGGCAGTAAATACCTCTGTATATACTGAATTTAGGCTGTATATTATCATTATCTATTTATATTTATCGTATCTTTCGCATTAAACATATTAAAAGTGAAATTTTTAGATTATTTGTGTTTTGACATGTAGTACGTTTTATATGTAGGATTATTTGCTTCTGAATATGATAGATTCGGTTTTAGATATGGGGATTGTAGTCTGATCTTTTAAACCCATTACTGAATTCTCATATGATGTCGCTTATTGAATAAGCTGTGTAATATTTATTACTTTTCGTGGCACAAAATCGCAATTTATCGAAAATGGGTTGTAAGCATTTTGTAGGTAGTTAATAGCAAATAAAATGCTTGTAGTAAAGAGCATACTTCCCATGTGCAGCACTTAGCTTTAGAAAATAAATAAATAATTACTTAGTAGACTAAATGAGAAAACCGATAATCCAGAGAGATAACATGGACGTGAGAATGAATGCTACTGTGTTTTATGTACGACTAGTTTTTGGCAGCGGCTTCGCCCGCGTGAAAGGTTTCTTCATACAAACTTTAGACCCCCGTTTTAACCCGTTAGGGGCTGAATTTCGGAAAATCCTTTCTTACTGCTCGCCTACGTCATAAAGAGAAGACATGTGCAAAATTTCACGCTCCTAGTCGCAGTAGTTTTAGCTGTGCGTTCATATGTCAGTCAGTCAGTTTCTCCTTTTATATATATAGATTTACCTCTGGCAATCAGAAAGGCAATTAATTTAAAGAACAGCTCAAGAGTGTTGAGGGAATACTTTCTTGATTGTAATGCGATCTAGAAGGTATCTTGACTGGCCTGTAGGTCTAGTGGTTAGGTTAGGCCTTGGGTGCTATGCCGGAGGTCGTGGGTGCGATTCCCACCCATGACAAAGTTTTGTGTAATGAGCGTGATCATTTGTTCTGTGTCTGGGAGTAATTTATCTATAATATGCATAGCATAGCATAGTCGGCCTTATAATGTTCCCACTGTTAGGACTCAGGCCTCCTCTCCAGGAGAGGGAATGGGCCGTAATCCACCACGCGGGTCCAGTGCGGGTTGGTGGATGTCACATGTCTTCGAATTTTTGGTTCTAGGACATGCCGGTTTCCTCACGATGTTTTCCTTCACCGTTTTGAGAGCAGTGGTGATGAAATAAATTACACAAAGTAATGCGCCTGGTTGGGTTTGAACCCGCGACCTACAACTTGTAAGTCGGGGCCGTTACCACTCGGCCACCACTGCTCTCTATAATATGTATTTATTTAGAAATATATAAGTATGTTTATCAGTTGTCTAGTACTCATAGCACAAGCTCTACTAGTTTGGGACTACATGGCGTTGTATGAAAGTTGTAGAATGTTATTTTTCCGTTTATTATTATAATTTGAATGTTTCGTGTGATTTTTGTAACGCCGATTGTCACGTACGTAGCGCAGTAAAAAAAGCATAGTTATTACTTACAGTAATCTGATAGCACGTGGACTTGTCATGCACATAGACCCAGGCCCTGAGGTCGCCAGCTGCCTTTGGTGCGGTAGGCGACGAGTTGCTCAGCACACGCATGATGATACGTCTCACAGCCGCCTCGCGACGCTTCTCAGCCTCCGTCGTCTCCCAGATCTTTTCGAAGTTGGCTATCAGGTCTCGAACTACGAACACTTCTTTTGTTGACCACGCTGTTTGGAGTGTGTTGCTGGTCTGTAAACGTGAGATTGATTTTGATAAAAGAAAAAACGAACAATAATTCTTTTTTTTTATTGGTTTGGAAAATCATCAAATCAAATCAAATGGGCTCGGTCCGGACGGTTACCGGACGGTCGGACGGCGAGCCACCCATTGCTCACCGTCCGCTAGCCCGGCGGCAGTTGGAGCGTAAGGACCGTTGCCTCACGCGATCGGCCGCCTCCCTTGCTAGCATTACTGCTTCGCAGAAGGAGGCGACCGCCTGCCACTTTTCCTCGCTCCGGACCATGGCCTGAACCAAGGCCCAGCGCAAGAGACCGCCGCCACTGATTGCCCCCACGAGGACACGGCGTTGCTCTGCCCAGGCGGGGTACACCTCCACCGTGTGCTCCACCATGTCCTCCGGGCGGTCTACACAGTGGCGACACCTGGGCGTCGTTTCTGCACGAATCCGGTGCAGGAACTTCCCGAACTTACCGTGTCCGGTGAGAACCTGCGTCATGCGGAAGCTGAGGACGCCGTGAGGTCTTTCCAACTACGCCTCAAAGAGGGGACTTACCGCCATAATTGTGCATGTGTGCAAGGCCTATTGCTTCCAGATCCCATGGTGGCTGACCAGCAGAGGGTTGCCGCTTCGCGGGAAATCGTCCGGTATCCTCGCACCATCCGTATGGCCATGACCCTCTGGCACGCGTTCAGCCGGGCCGCCGGCTGCTTCCGCAGCGCCGGCGCCCATACCGGTGCGCCATAAAGGGCTATGGACCGGACGATTCCCGCGTAGAGCCTCCCGCAGGAGGCGTCTGGACCCCCCAGGTTGGGCAGGAGCCGCCCGAGGGCAGCCCCAGTCCGATTTAGTTTGGGAGCCAGACGTCGGAAGTGTTCCTGAAAATCCCATCGGTTGTCGAGAAAGAGTCCTAGGTACTTCAACGTCGACCCGACGCCGATGTGGACTCCTCCCACCGTTAGCTGGGAACCTGGTGGTGGCGCGTTCCGAGGGCCGTGAAAGCACATGGCCTCGGACTTCTGCAATGCCACCTCGAGTCCCAACTCCTGGATCCTGCCAACGACTGTCACTGCCCCTGCGTGTCACTAGTTCGGCCGCCGCCTGCTACGACTCTCCCTGCGCCAGGACCAGCGTGTCGTCTGCGTAGCAGACCACGCTGACCCCGTCAGGGAGGTCGCCGCGCAGCACGTAGTCGTATCCGATGTTCCACAAGGGCAGCCCTAGTACCGATCCCTGCGGAACACCGCACGACATCTCTCGACGTTCCCACTCTCCCTGGTGACCAGGATAAATGATGTACCTGTCCGACAGGTACGCCTCGACCACACGACAGAGGTAGTCGGGCGTCCGGTGATACCGGAGTGCTCTTCCAATGCTACTCCAAGGCAGGGAGTTGAAGGCGTTGGCGATTTCCAGCGACACCGCCACGACACACCTGCCCTGGGCCACCGCATCCCCCGTCGTGAGAGCTCGCGCATGATGGCGTCCACCGTGGAGCGCCTCCTTAACAATTATTGGTTCTAGAATTTAACGAGCGAATTTCGAATGCGCAATCATTTTAAAAATTTATAACAATAAACGCTACGTCATACTAGACAAATTTCAAATTCCTTTTTATCCCATACTTTTTTAAGAATTTTAAGACAAATCCCAAACAGCAAAATGTAGTCCTGTAATAGTTCTAAGAGCATACATTTTTTTATCCTGTAGAAATCTTACAAACGTTTATAGAACCGCATTTGGGCGCAGTTTATAGGACTATTACGCCCTATGATCGTTGTGTTACAGTCCAGTAAAGTGCAATCTGATTTTATAATAATCTTATTAGATGTTTTTACAGGATACATTGTCCTATAAAGGATCGGTAAACATACTGACTAAGCGCCATTAGTCCTCAATCGATCTAGTGCGTGACGCGAATTGGAGTAATTGATCCGGTAACGATCTAGCGCATGCCGCTACTGGTGTAATTGATCCCACATTGATCAACATGATGTTATTAATAGAGTAATCATTGTAAAGGTGCCGTACTGAGTGTCTTACCAAATAATATTTTAAAAGGGCAACTTAAGTTATCTACATTACAATATTTAGCATAGGTAAATTTTGTCTTTTACTTTTTGTGAAAAGAATGCATAATTCGCTTGCGAAATTAATTTTATTGATAGTGTTCGAAGATAATAAACATGTCTTCATGCCCCTTCCAAACTAAACGTATTTATTAATTATTTTATTCGAAAATATTTAACAAACTTATAAGCCGCCATAAGATCAGTTCACGTGCCTTTATTTTGCATTAATCAAAACCCTTACAAGATTATTTGGTCAAAGTTAAGACTACTACAGGAAATACCCATCGCCACCATATTTCACTTTTAAGGGTTCTTTTTGAGAAATACATAAGAAATACCCCGCATGCCAATACGTATACTTACTTAGTGTTGAATCTTAATCAGTACTAATATTTTCAGCACTCTTCGAAGACTTACTCATTCTCCGTAAAATTGATTTTGACATAGATAAAAAGTGGGCAGTGTAGGGAGGCAAATAGATAAATTAATATTTTATTATGTTCTGTACGTTTGTCAACGGTACCTAGTTTTAAGTTACGATTCGGTAAAAAACTTTAATAATATCGATCCGCACTCCGATCTTGATTTCATTTCAGAGTATTTTTTTGAAATTCTTCTTCAATAACTGCCACTACGCTTAAATATTTTCCATTTGTGTAGATATTTTTTTAAGGTTCCGTACCAAAGGGTAAAAACGGGACCTTATTACAACACTGTCCGTCTTGTTATCACCAGGCTGTATCGGAACCGTGATAGCTAGACAGTTTTCAATTTTCACAGATGATTTATGTCTGTGATATTTCTGTTGCCGCTATATTAACTAAAAACATATAAAATAATTATTTTAGTGAGGTTTCCATACAACAAACGTGTTTTTTTTTGCAGTTTTTAGCTACGGTTAGTACGGAACCCTTCGTGCACGAGTCCGACTCGCACTTGTTATTTTCTTGCTTTCTCTGACTAATAACAAAATGGCCGGTTACTCTAGTAATATCGCATGTAGGACACTTATAAGCAGATTTTACCTATAAACATCGGTGGGCATGTTAGTTTCGTGCTAACAATCAATTAGAAGTTATATCTCAGACAAGTCAATCTTATAATTTCATTGACCTATAGCACCTATTTTAAGACGTTTAGAGAAGTGCACGTCTTATAGAAGTTTGAAACAAGACATTAATAAGCATAAAAATCTTACCCAAAGCGTTTATAGGATCAAAATGCAATATTTTCTAATTAGTTTTATATTATGCGCTTATATAACTGCAAGTTCTAGTAAGAATCGTATCTACTTATCCTATAAACGTGTATAAAACTAAGTGATAGGATTGAAAGTACTTACAGCGCAAATCATCTTAGGAAATACTTTTAAGAGATCAAAGAGATTCATAATAAAATAACGACGTAGCGTTATTTTGAAATATTGCCTCTCGAAATAACCAATAATGTGTTTGTGTTTATATATGATATGATGTCGCTATAGATCTAATTTATTTTTTAAAGCAGGAAGAGTTTGGCATTTCTGTACATGTATGTTTTAGGTGAAATGTTGTACTCGCTTTTCAAAATTCATTTTTTTTTGTATTTTACGTAGTTTTCATGGGCATTTATAAAACGTGAGAAGCTAGTGCACGGTTCCAATTGGCCGTTTTCTATGGATAAGAACAGGAAATAAACTCCATGGTTACTCTTTAATTTACAATATTCCCACATTACGATATTAATAAATATGTGAGGACAGTGTAGATCAGTCAATATTGTTCCCAAAAGCATAAAAAAGTGGGTCGAAATAGAAAGTATCTATGAATTCTCACATTCAAATTATGAAAAGAGGCTATATAAAAAGCTTTAGTTTTAGCTTACCATAGCAGCCGGCATGATGGTAGGCGCCCACACGGAGGCAAGGTTCTCGGCGCCCATCTTGTTAGCGTGTGCCATCGTGTGCAAGAAGTGAAGATGTGCGAACAGTTTGCGAGCAGTGTTCCGCGCGACCAGTGGCAAAGACGACATGATGCGGTGGTACTCATGGTGACGGGCTGCCTCATCTTTCAATTCTGGAATTGTAATATTGTGAAATTCATGATTTGGGACATAAAATATTTGTAGCGACATTTATGGCGCCACGTAGGAGTTATAAAAGAAATCCTAAATCTTGCATCGCTCAATTTGAATTCCTCGCGATTTGAATGTATAACCGAAATTATCTATTGCGCAGTCGACCGGATCAGACAGCCTCCCTTTTACACATATCTCTAATTATTAAATGTTTAACTGATTGTTAATCTTTCTGTTCAATATCTTATACTAAGACATAGAAGCAAGCATTAATTTGCACACATCCATGACAATTGACTGGCCTGTTAGTCTAGTGGTTACTGGCCCTGACTGCTATGCCGGAGGTCGTGGGTTCGATTCCCACCCAGGACCAATGTATGTGTGATGAGCACGATCATTTTATCTGTCTGGGTTTAATAAAATAAAATATATGTATTCAGAAATATATAAGTATGTTTATCAGTTGTCTGGTACTCTTATCACATGCACTGCTTACCTGCGGACTAGACGGCGTTGTATGATAGAAGTGGAATATAAAAAAAAAACATCCGAGCGAGTTCAATAAAACCAGTGTAAAATATTTCCAAAGTCGGAAGCTTAGGTTTATTTTTGTTTTACTTTTTAGTAGTAATACCCCAAAAAAAATTCAAGCAGTACTGCGTTCACTAGATACTTTCAGCGTGGCGGACTCTACCAAACTAAAAAACCGGGCAAGTGCGAGTCAGACTCGAGCACTAAGGATTCCATACAAACTTACCGATTATACTAGATCCCAGACCTGTCAGACATAACTTATTTTCACATGGTTGATGGCATAGCAACCTTAGGTTATCAGTAGCGTCTCATGTGCTTTGAATACCTTTGTACTTGTGGAGCTCCCCCTTGGGGCCCCTGAGCAGGTACCAGGTCAGAAAGGGAACTAAAAATAACGAGTTACTTAACTTAATTTTTTATGGCTGATTTTTTAATATAGGTTTTGTAGAATATTATTCTAAAGTAGTTCTTTTTTTGGCGGGTAGGTGCATAATAAGTACTAAATATTTTTATCTTTTTATTACTTTCAAAAATAATTAAAATTCCTATCATTTATATAAATTCAGCTTACCATTAAGCATATATTGTGTGGGCAGTTATATACTTATACCCTTAGACAAATTGCATTTACTTGCCGGTGTGGGCTGTCATTTGAAACTAGCAGTCATTAGATCACTATTATGACTACTTTAACTGACATTGCAGAGACCCAGGGCATGGCTTTGATGTCTTTAAGCCAGCGGATGGCTGATTTTGAAGAGCACTTGAAAGCATCATCACCTGGAGCAGACTTGAGCGGCCTCCACAAGGATTTCACTACCTTCAAGGAGCATGTTTGGAGTGTCCTCAGCGCATTGCAGCTACAGATTAAAGTGCTGAGCAGGAGTGTTGATGTAATTAAGATGCGTCACAGGAAAAAGTTTTTACTACTTGGTGGTGTTCCTGAGACTCCGGGTGAGAAGATTCCTGTAGCTGTAGCAACCATTTTGCAGACAAAGCTTGGCTTAACGGATTTAAGACCATCTTCACTGACCGTATGCCACAGACTGGGATCTCCTTCAGATAGACGTGCTAGACCAATCTTATTTCAGTGCGCAGAGAGTACACTCAGAAGCACGATTTGGAAAACAAAGATCAAACTGAAGGGATCGCTGTATGTGGTCTCTGAATTCCTCACCCGACAGCAGCAGACCACGTTTTCAACCGCTCGCAAGTTGTTCGGCGTGTCGAACGTTTGGACGATGGAGGGCAATATCAACCTTAAACTCCCGAACGGCAAGCGACGCCGTGTCTTCACACTCGAGGAAGTCATTGAGCTGGGAGCTGAGCAGACTGCTGGATCGGGAGGGTCCTCCGGTGCCTAACACCAAATCTAGTAGTCCGATGGCGCAGGCTTCGACTCGATCCCGAAGGGTTACTAAGAAGAAGTAGTAAGATTCGGTATTTGTGTAATATATTGTTTTTTTTTTTTGTTGTTTTGTACGTGTTTCCTAATGAAATGGTGGCTAAACTGTACTATACTGGACAGCGAGTTTTACACTCATATTTTTTTATTGAAAAGGTTTATGTCTAAAAAGTAATTATGCAAAGTGTCAATGTTAGGAAACATATAGTTTTTGAGAGAAAAAATAATGAAAATCGATAATTTTTCGTAATATTTGACGCCATTTTGACAGATTTCGTTCACTTTTTACCTTGTTTGTAGTATTATGACAAAGGTATTATTTCATACAGCCACAATGAATATTTAACAAAACGAAAGTTTACTTTAATTTACATTAAAAATTACAAATAATGTAGCCAAATGACATATTATACATAATTAATTGAATTTAGCTTATCCAATGCTAAAATAATAATATCTGAAAAACATGAAAGTATACAATCGCTACTTTGGGAGGTTAGGTTACGGTTATTTTTTTTAAACCACCCAGAAAATTGTGTTTTAGTGCACAAATATTTTTATGCAATAATAGGTTAGGGTTATTTTTATTGTAAACCACCCAGAAAAACTATATTTCAGTGCACAAATATTTTTATACTATGGTAGAGTGCTCTCCGATACAACAAAATTTATATTTTTCTTTTTTAAATACCTGACAGTATACAATTGCTACTGTGGGTGGTTAGGTTAGGGTTTTTTTTTTTGAACCACCCAGAAAACTATATTTCCGTGCACAATTATTTTTATACAATAGTAGAGCGCTCCCTGATACAACAAAATTTATATTTTTCATTTTTAAATACATAACAGTATACAATTGCTACTGTGGGGGGTTAGGTTAGGGTTATTTTTTTTTAAACCACCCAGAAAACTATATTTCAGTGCACAAATATTTTTATACAGTAGTAGAGTGGTCTCCCACACAACAAAAGAAGATCGGCAGTTTCAGTGTCGTGTTATTTGAGAAACGAACCTAAATTAAATTATATGCAATTTATAGATCAAGTAGAGTAGATTATTTTCCTGATAAAAGTTTTTTTTTATTTGATGGGAATAGAGAAAAAAATTATAAATAAATATTTTGTTAAATCAGAAGTAAATGTAGCAATAACTAAACGCAAAGCAGCGGTATTGAAATAATCATTGCCATTTTTAGTAGAATATGAATGTTGGCTGGATGGTTACAACTAACCACCATTTTATAATAACATTATGAACACATTTTTTCCTTTTATATTAATAAACATTAATGCGATTGCAATATTCTAATCTTAACCATAAACCGTATTATTAAGTAATTAAAGAAATTATAACATCATCGTTAGTTTTTACAGTTTATACCTGGCAACATTAAACAGTTGGCATTTTAAACTGAACTGTCATCCTATGATCTGTCACAACAGTAGTACGTATCATTGTGATCTGTTTGGCGTCTGTTATTTCACTATTTGTTTACTGTCCAACTCATTAGTGTTTACTTGCTTTGTTTATTACGCGTTCAGATGAGCTTTCGAGTTCCTGCGTGTCGAGTTCTAGTGATAGTGAACACTTTTTTGAGACTGGACTCTATTTGTTATTAATAACATGTCTCGTTCTAACGTTCGGTGCATTAACTGCGAACGACGATTGACGAGACCTCGTCATCATCTTTCAAACGAAAAAGAAGACCTTCTTAATATTATAAGGTTATGGACTTATCCAAGGCAGGTGAGTAAAAATATTCAGGTCAGTTTTTAAAATAATGTCTACAGTTACTGAAGATTTATAATAGTAGATAAAGCAGTATTGGTCTTTCACCACTTAAGTGGAAAAAATGATACACTAGTCATACTACTTTGTAAGAGTGTGATTAAATCTTTGTTACCCATGGGATCCCAAGATTTCCTCAAGATGTTTTCCTACCTTGTTAGCAAATGATAATTATAATACAATATTTTAATAATATGCTTATATTGATAGGTCATGTATTATGATCTGTTTTTCTAAGACTAGATTTTCCCTTCCTTACAAATTATATACCTAACATACTTAAATATTTAACTGTTTATTCTATAAGTAGACGCTTTGTACAACTTCCACTGTGTTTATGTCACATATGTTTTCTTTTTGATATTTCGCTGTCATTATAACTGAACACTACTTTAATTAAAAATACCCAAATGAGTAACACAAAGACAGTGATGTATTTAACCTCTAAGTTTGTGGTTGGACTATTCAGAGTGTTACAGAGGCTAATTATTTTTTTATTATTATGTTACTCGCAGACAACAGATGCTGACTTCCGATGCCAGGCTTGTTGGAAATTAGCAAGTCATGCAACTAACCAAGTTGCACCTGAAAGACAAGTTGGACATCAAAATGTTTGCATTGGATGTGGCCATTCCATTCTAAGAAGCAGAAGTCGTTTAGTACTGAGGGAAAACAGTACTGATGAAGAACCACACTTGCTGCAATTATTTCACAGTGGAAACAGCACCGTCAAGTGAATATATTTTTTTGTCTTTATAAAAATATTTTTTCATTATTTGTATTGTAATAAATATTTATTGTATTAATTATTGTTTTAGCTTACTCCCACTGATGAAGCATGTGGGCCATGTTGGCTACGAGCTCAAAGGATATTGCGCCGTAACACTAACACCCAATTTAACAGTGGTGCTTCAGAGGATTTGGCTATATCCCCGCCCAAAGCCCTCAAAATGAGGAAATTGGATATTGCTGTGTGAATTGTGACATACAGCTGCTGTCTGCAGAAAATAGGCATTGTCTGTCTTCAAAAAGCGAACATTTTATAAGAGTTATAAAGCTGTGGACATATGCTAGAAATGTAAGTTACAGACTATTATAATTATATATTTTTTTTTACTTTATCAGTAAGTTAAAAGTCGAAAATAAATTGTAAATACTTTCTTTTTAGATTGTGGACACCGATTATGTGTGCCACACCTGTTGGGAGCTTGCAAACCACCAGGTTTTATCTGAAATTCCAGAAGAAAATCCAGTGCAACAATATGAAAATCAGGAAATACCACATCAGCAATACATTACACTGCCAAACATTAGACGAGCTGCTGACACTAGAAGGCACTGCTTGTTTGCTGACTGCAGGAATCCTGAGCGATATCATATTCCAGACACAATATGCAGACGGGTGCTGAGTGACTGCAACTTTTATATAACTAGAGGTGCAAGGATATGCGGTTACCACATGGGTAGAAACTCATTTGGTGAACTGTACACATCTGAAAACACACTAGACCATTTTAATTGTTTTCAAATTGAAGATATGGTTGTCATACTACAAGAACCTATTACTACACTAGAAGGGAACAGGTCTTGCTGTGTGACAATAAATAGATGGGTTGTGGAAGCCGTTAATGGCAGGATTAAAAGAGACTTTAAAATATTCAGGCATCAATATTTTAATCATACATCACATGATGAAGGACTTTTCCATTGCAGCAGCTCTGTATAATGCATTTGCCACAATTTTTGTGGATTCAAGTAATGCGGAACAAATAGTCAATATTATAAATTAAAGGCTTTGTGCAGACAAAACTTTAGCAGAAATAGTACAAGAAGAGAATCTCAATAGAAGAAACTCTATATTTACAACTATAACTATTTCAAATATTGTGTTCCCTAACCTGTCTATAGAATAATTGGTCCTCTTTGCTTGTGGCACTAATCAAATTCGACAAGCTAGGTCATACATAGGTGAACAATTACGTTTTCATGGGCTTTACACAATAGAACTTTGCAGAGAAGACCATGTCAATTTAAGCAGATTAGGGGGAGTAAGTTCTTATTTGATTCGAGCAAAGTCCTGTCAAAAAGTAAAGTCCCGACATGACTGTGTCAAGAAAATCTTATCATGTTTTTATATCAACAGATCAGCAACAAGTGGGTAGAAATGCCATCACCGGATATTGTTGCAATTGTATTGTTGGTTTGCCCACTGTGGGATGTTGCTCTCACGTAATGAGCATTGTATGGTACCTGGGCTACGCGCGTCACCAGGATAATATAACTCCACATGCACAATTCCTTGACCAAGTTTTACTCAGGCTAGATACATTAGAAATAAATAAGTAGGTGCCTACCTATTAAATGTTTGTAAAAAAGTCTTTGTTTCATTCTATAAAATAACATATTACCTTACCTACCTACCTTATTGCGAGACCTGGTTTATGTTGCTAGAGATACATATTATGTACCTATGAATGCCTTGCTTTAGAAACCTAGGTATATCATATAATATATAGAGTTGGCAAACAAGTATATGTACGGTTCACCTGATGATCCAGCAATATTCAAACAAAAAAACTTAACCTTTTGGTGTAGGTAACAACCTTACATGTACATCCTACACGTTTCGCCTCAAAGCGTTATTATATACATTACATATTATGCCTACTTAAAACATGTATGCATATATACAATAAAATACACATAATTATGCGCATTTTATTGTAAAATGAATTAATCTGCTCACAACACACATAACCTAACCTAAATGGTAAATCTTTAAACCGATTTTCTATCAAAATCCCATTACAAAAAAATATGCTATGATTACACTTTATGTTATTAGGCCTTAGATCCATCTCTTTCGGGTATTTTCACCAATGCCCGCGAAGTATAAAGGCGACACTCAAAGTACATGGGGTTTGGCCAATCTTTTTTATATTTTTCATTTTTAAATACATGAAAGTATACTATAGCTACTATGGGTGGTTAGGTTAGGGTTATTTTTATTTAAACCACATAGAAAACTATATTTCAGTGCACAAATATTTTTATACAATAGTAGAGCACTCTCCCACACAACAAAATTTATATTTTTCATTTTTAAATACATGAAAGTATACTATTGCTACTGTGGGTGGTTAGGGTAGGGTTATTTTTTTTAAACAACACTCAAAACTATATTTCAGTGCACAAATATTTTTATACAATAGTAGAGCGCTCCCGATACAACAAAATTTATATTTTTCATTTTTAAATACATGAAAGTATACAATTGGTACTGTGGGGGGTTAGGTTGGGGTTATTTTTTTTTAAACCATCCAGAATACTATATTTCAGTGCACAAATATTTTTATACAATGGTAGAGCGCTCTCCAACAACAAAATTTATTTTTTTCATTTCTAAATACATGAAAGTATACAATTGCTACTGGGGGGGATGGTACAAGGGGAGGGGTTGACCCTCCCCCTAAAACCCTCAAATCTACCCCAAAAATGCATAAAAAGTACAATTTTTTGATTCCTAACCCCAAAATTTCAATCTTTAATATCTCCAACAGTATGCGTTTCCTAGATTCGGGAGGGGGTTCAGGGGGACGGGACAAACCCCCCCTCCCCCGACCCCAAAAATCCCATTATTTCGCTGTCCAATATAGTAGTTTTACCAATTTTGCCAATAACATATTGGCAAAATATTTAATATTAATACTTTAATATTTTATTATTGTTTTGTTGTTTGCGATCTGTCAGTGTCATTCTCATTTGCACATTCATTTCTCTTTTGTTTTTTTTTGTAATAATTATGGCCTGGATACGAAGTCATTTAAGCTATCCTCGGTCATTTGTTGTGAATTATGTTTGCGTTCGGAAACACGCACTAGAACTTTGTTTTGTGAACAGTCTGCCGGCTGGTTATGCAATTTTATTATTGAACTTTTATTACATTTTAGTATTATTAGTAGTATATATTATTTTTTTTTTATATATATTTATTTTACTTTATAATATTTATATCTGACGACGACTCATTTTATTCATGCCATTACAATAATTCTTCTACGTCATTTTCTTCTTTAGACGTTTCTTTTTCAACCAATTCTTTTTTGAGTAGCGAGTTCCAGAGATTTAAAAACTGTTTTAATGTATGTCACGTGAACGCACAGAGTATCCCTCAACATCACTCTGAGATGTTGGATTTATTTTGTGACGTTGCTGTACACGCTGTCCTAGTTTCAGAAAGTTGGCTCAAGCTCGAACATCCATCTACGTTTTATTGCCTACCCGACTTTGTCCTAATTCGGAATAATCGCACGGGAAGAAGAGCCGGGGGTGTTGCTATTTACTTACGCAGCGACATCCCATACAAGATCCTTTTCACTTCGCCGGCTGTTGCAAACGGCAACCCTGAATACTTGCTCCTTGAAATTGATGTCAAAGGGGTTAATGCTATTCTTGGAGTAGTATACTGCCCACCTGCCTTTAATTATTTCTCTAGTCTTGATTCTCTTTTAGATTCTGTTTCCTCTGGGTACAAACATCTTATAGTCATGGGTGATTTTAACACCAATCTTGTGAAGGACGACTTCAGATCGCGCAAGCTGAAAGCGATCCTGGAATCGTCAAGCTTATCACTCCTTTCACTTAACCCGACTCATCATAATCTTGACTCAGACGATTCCTGGCTTGATCTCATGCTCGCGTTTTCTGTAAATCTGGTTGCTAACCATGGCCAGATTGCGGTCCCTGGGTTATCGAGGCACGATTTAGTTTATTTATCGTACAAAATCAAACCACCAAAACAGCGGCCATTGTGTTCCTCCGGAATTTTGCTAGGTTAGACGGAGACAAGCTCAATAGTGATGCTAGAGCAGTTGATTGGGTCGATGTCGAACAGGCAGCGACTGTGGATGAGAAAGTAGACATTTTTAATAGGGCTATACTTAAGCTCATCGATGTGCATGCGCCACTGAGGGCTGTCCGTGTTAAGCGCCCCCCGGCTCCATGGATTACCCCTGGAGTTCGAATGGCGATGATACGGCGTGACAGGGCTTTTCGAAGACATAGAAGAGATCGTAGTGAGGAGAACTGGAACCTGTACAAGTTGGCTAGAAACCGGTGTAACCAGATGGTAAGAGCTTCTAAACGCCGATACATTTGCGAAAATGTCCTCAACTCTTCACCCGCTGATATTTGGAAGTTTCTCAAATCACTTGGTACCTATAACAAAGTCCTCCTCTCATACTTTTCCCTCTAATATATCTTTGAATGATTTGAATCAACACTTTTCATCGTCGGTTATGCTTGCGACGTCTGTCAAAAATAATACTATTCTTAATATAACTTCCACGCCAATTTTACCTCATGATTCTTTTTCTTTTTCCCCTGTGACCGATGCAGAGATCCATAAAGCTTTCACTGCGATTAAGTCCAAGGCTGTAGGCTGTGATGGAGTCAGTAGAACCATGTTATCCCATATGATTAAAACGTTGCTCCCTACTATCACTCACATCATCAATTCCTCCCTCCAGACTGGGGTATTTCCCACTAGTTGGCGTAAAGTTTTTATTATCTCCCTTCCTAAAGTTCCCACCCCCACTTTGTCAAATCACTTTAGGGCAATTTCCATTCTCCCTTTCCTATCTAAAATCCTGGAAGCAGTTTCCCTTAAACAGATATCATCCTTTGTGTTTAGGAATAAACTGTTATCCCCATTCCAATCAGGTTTTCGACCTGGCCACAGTACAGCCACAGCCTTGCTTAAAGTTACAGAAGACGTCAGAAGTGGCCTGGAGAACTCGAGGTTAACGGTGTTAGTTTTAATAGATTTCTCCAACGCTTTTAATACCGTTGATCACGACATCCTTTTGGCCATTTTGTCTCAAATTGGGATTTCTTCGTTGGCACGGGATTAGTTCTCATCATATCTTCGTGGTCGTCAGCAAGCTGTACGTGCTGATCAGAAGATTTCTGAATGGTGCGACTTGCTAACCGGCGTTCCACAAGGCGGTATACTCTCTCCACTCTTATTTTCTTTGTTTATTAATTCCATCACTACTATTCTCAAATCCTCTTTGCATCTTCCAGCTGTAGATCATCAGCGTACGCTGATGATCTACAGCTGGAAGATGCAACGCGCAAACTGACATTGCCAATATCGATGACTGTATCTCATTAATAAATGCTGATCTTTTGGAGATTAGTGATTGGTCAAGCAGATTTGGGGTTACTGTCAACGTCAGTAAATGCCAGGCTATTCTTATTGGCAGTTCATACTTTTTACGTAGCTTGTACACTAGCCGACTACTGCCGCTTCTTTTCGGCAATACAGTTATCCCTCTCTCGCCACACGTTAAGGACCTTGGCTTATATATCGACGATAAGTTAAGCTGGAATAAGCATATTGCTCAGGTTAGCCAGAGGGTCACCTTCTCACTGCGATCTCTTTATAGATTCAAGAATTTCCTTCCATCAAGCACTAAAGCCACTTTGGTCCAATCGCTTGTCTTGCCTATAATTGACTATGCTGATGTTTGTTACTCTGATCTATCCCAGGAACTTCTAAACAAATTGGATCGACTTCTCAATAACTGTATTCGGTTTATATTTGGCCTTCGTAAATACGATCATATTTCTTCCTTCCGTTCTCAGCTTAAATGCACGCTCTTCACTATTATAAACGATCCATGTGCTCCTGATTACTTGAAACAATATTTTAAATTACTGGGCAGCTCTCATAATCTCAACCTTCGAGCATCCAAAAACATACTTCTTCATATTCCTTCTCACCGTACTGGGTTTATGACTAATTCTTACACTGTCTCTACCATAAAACTCTGCAATGTGCTTCCCCTTGACATCAAAAAAGCTGAAAGTAAATTTTCCTTCAAGCGTAAAATTCGGAACTACTACTTGAAGTTCTCTCAATCTTAGTTCGGTCTTCGTCATAATTGCTATATTTTAAGTTCTCTTAATTAGAATGATTTCTTGTATTTATTAGTTTATTATATTAGCATATATACGTATTTTATTATTATAAGCCACTTAATTTAATGATAGTACTTTCTATTTCAAAAATATCTGTTATTTATTTATTGTGCACACCTACCACAGTGTTGTCTTTTTAACCCAATGGTTGACTGGTAGAGAATGCTTTGTGGCATTAAGTCCGCCTATGTACCACCACTATACATGAAGTTTAAATAAATAAAGTAGTATCAGAAGTGTCAGACACTTTCCATGGACCAAAACTTCTGTCAGACACTTTAAAGCTCAACAAAAAGTAAATAAACTTTACTTATTTTTACATGTCTGATTTTTTGTAATTGTGGTCTTGGTAGACGGACAGACAGGCGGACAACAAAGTGATCTTATAAGAGTTCCGTTTTTTCCTTTTGAGGTACGGAATCCTAAAAGTTGGCCCAATTGGTCCCAGTTCCACCTATCGAGATGGAACTACCGCCATCTGGCGTTGCTTAATACTTTTACTACATTAAAAACTCACCAAACGCACTGTGTCCAAAGTCGGTCAAAAATGTGGCCGCTGTATTCCGCCTAGATGGCGTTGTTTGATATTTTTATCCAGAGCAGCCATTGGCAAGCTAAAACCTTCGTGGCACTGCGCGAGATGGCGCTAGAGGTTCCGTGGTGCGACAAGTCACGAAACATCTACTAAAAGAACACATACAAGCGGTGTCTTGCTTAGAATCTTCCAACGAGCAATCCCATTCAATCCATTCGTTCGAAACTAAGTTCAACTAGTTGAACTAACTTTTCCGGAATATTGAAATTAGTTTAAAACCTGCTAAAATATAGGTCTGTGTAGATGATGCGACTTAAATAAATTCGTCCTGTTTTTTATTGACATAAACACTTGAATCAACGGCTGACAACAAAGGAGAAATTACTAGATATTATGTGTTTTAAGATAGTATAGTATAGTATAATATAGTATAGTATAATATAGTGTAGTATAATATAGTATAGTATAGTAATTTAGGTGTCTTAAGCCTAGAGTGAATAGGCTCTTAATAAACTATTGCGCTTCACCATCAACGATTGCATCACTGCTTAGCATCATAGGGATTACAATCAAGAACTAGTTTATATCAATAAAAAAATATAAATACATGAATTATTTGGACTTACCTAGCGCTGCAATAAGGACTTTATGTTTTTCCTGCGGCACCAGTGGCTCTGGAAGGTCGCGGAAGAACCTGAAACATTTTTACAATCGATTGGGTAGTTGAAGTTGTTAAGTAAATCAAACTTCAGAAGGGATGTCATGGATAAGAAGTTTCGGATCTTTATACGGATATAGAAATAATATTATACTGGTTTCGGGTTCGATTACGCGTAAGAAATGTGTCCAGATACGGATTATCCGCTAGGGATAATCGCCTTCTGCGCAAAGTTCGGGCTCGCCAAGATACGTCGGCCGTACTGTATGCAACTAGTTTCAAGCAAGTATGTGTATTAGCCACACTTACATTGTACTTGCCTGAAGATGAAGTTGTAAAAAAACGTCTGTTCTAAAAACTCACTCATGTTTATTTTCAAATTAATCCAATTCCAACGAATGACGTCCTCAAGTAGACTTGATACTAATCTATATACCTATATATATACCTACCTAGTTCCTAGTAGTTACCCTTTACATCAGATCATTTTCCTCGTCAAAATATCTCTTTGTTTTCTACAAAGAGTGAACATAAGTAGGTATGTATCATATTCATTACGTCGAAATCAATAAAGGCTTACAGAAAACCGAAATGCCACCAAAACATAACTTCTCTTCTACCGTAACACAACTTTTGTGAGATTCATGTCGGTTAATTTATTCAGTCCGTTCTTAAGGGACCTTGATGACCTAGATTGACTTGGCAATCGCATGAAAACTAAATGTATATCACAAGTAATACGTAACCGATTGCCAAGTCAATCTAGGTCATCAAGGTCCCATAAGTACGGACTGAATAAACTTATTACAGAAAATCGAAATATCCGTGTGTCCAAGTACTCGCATCACATAAAGCGAAGCTAAGTAGGAACACGTGTATAGCTTGGCCCTGGGCTACTATTAAGAGGCGTTTCTACACGAGCGATGAACACCCAATTATTAATTATTATCTATTTAACCGTACTGCCGCGACCCTTGGAGCAGTGGTGGCTCAGTAGTAACGATCCCCAATTAAGAGTTTTAGGTCGCAAGTTCAAACCCATTTATTAGGGGTTAAAGTATAAAATTGCTGTTTTTTAAAACAGGTTGCTTTGAAGTGTTATATCTTTGGATTGACTTGGAATTATAAGTTCAAAAAATCTTTATATTAAAGGGATGTAATTTTTTTTTTAATTGTAAATTAGGTTTTTAATGATTTAATTGTGTTTTGTATTTTCTGCAATATCGCAGTACTTGTAACTATTTTTGTATGAAATATAAGAAAACTCACATTATTTTGTAGTATGAGTTCTACCGTGGAAACAATGTGTCTCAAGCGGCATGCAATATTGACGATTTATATGAACTTAAAACTGCTAATGAATGGGATGTCTATTTTTGTTTCAATCACTTCACGTGGGAAGTCACGAATAACTTTTCTCCTCTGTGGCAACAAGACAAAACTTCCAAAACGAAAGCTATTAAACCAAAGGCACAAAGTTCTTTTGTTAGAAGAAAGTCGTAGGTATACGTAATTGATACTGCTTGCCCTTTGAAATGCATAGTTTCTACGTTGGGCTTTTAATATGAAAAAAAAGAGTTTTTAATTAGCTTTCATGGTTATAAGAACTGCGTTATTACAGAAAACACAAAGAATACAATAAATACTTAATTTAGGAAAAAGAATAACGTGCCTTTAATATAAAGTTTATTTGAACTTATAATTCCAAGTTAATCCGAAGATATAACACTTCGAAGCAACCCGTTTTAAAAAACGGCAATTTCATACTTACCCCTCTTATTTCATCACCACTGCTCTCAAAACGATGAAGGAAGACATGTGACATCCACCAAACCGCACTGGGCCCGCGCCCAGAGAGGAGGTCTGAGTCCCAGTAGTGGGAACATTGTAAGGCTGCGACCTTTTCGAGCCAGCCCGCACAGTTGAGCCTAGTTTTAAATTCGTTTCTTAGTAATCAAATCGACCCCGTCTCTCTCTCTCTCACAGCGGCTGCTCTTAGCGTGTAGTAGCGTGTAGTCGTTTTCGTTTTTATCGTAGTCCTGGTTAGAGGCTTTTATTAACTTAAAGGCCACCCCTGGGCTAGCATAGACATGGCTGCCGCATATCGATCGAGTTATGGGCCCGTAAAATATATTATAACGTAAATATATTTATGAAGAGAGAGGCCAATGAAAAGATAGATGAATTGTGTGAGAAGCGATATGAAAGAAAAGGCAGTTAGTGATAGTGTGACGGGTGACAGGACCCCAAGTAATATGGGACAAGGGCAGGAAGATAAACAAAACAAGGCCGCCTCAAGCAAACCCGGTTGAGGAGACGACCATTTTATAACTAGGTAGGTTGACTTGCGAGTATGAAATAAATATATATATATATTCTATGTACGTAAGGATTGAGGGAAATCGTAATCGTAAAACGGAAGCAAAATTTAGCAGAAGTTAAAAAAAAATGTAAATCGTGCTTACCGTTTCAGTACGCCTGTAACATCGTGCTCGGAATGTTGCGTGGAGCTGAGTTGAACCGACCATGCGTCGCGACGGAATCGCGCGAGTAGTTCCGATAGCACCGAACTACTGCCCGCGCGACGGTATATACCTTCTGAAAGGCTGCCTGAAATATTACAGGTTAACAAACAACCAATTTAATTATAATAAAATTAATAAAAATAACGTTTTAATTTTTGTATATTTAATTTGTTTCTGAATGTGTAATTTTGTTTCTGTATGTGCAATATTTTATGGACTCTGATTGTCCGAAATAAAAATTTATTATTAATATTATTGTTTCTCATTAGCACGCTGTTAACCTCGATATCGCCTGATGGTAAACACTGATTTTCTATTGTCATCTTTTTTCATTGATGCACTAGATTCGATAGAGAAGCGAGCCAAGAAGATCATTGGTAATGATGCACTTGTCGAGTCAAAACCCAAAGTCTTGAGTATCGACGCCGAGTTGCTAATTAATGGGTTTTCTATCGTTTACAATTCGTTGTGTGTGCTTTAGAATTGCACAATTAAATTCCGCCAAGTCCGTTCCATCATCGGACCACTAGACGTATGGCATTGCCCCACCGGTACATTGTGGACATCCCACCCATACGTACAAAGCGTTTTGAGAATAAATTCATTGAGCGTACAGCTAAGGAGTGGAATTCCCTGCTAGAGTCTGTGTTTCCTGATAGCTACAACCTAGGGGTATTTAAGTCAAGAGTGAATGGAACAGGTTACTTCTGGGCAAATATGCTCCATCGTCGGCCACATCATCACTTACCATCAGGTGAGATTGTGTTCAAAAGCGAGCCTCTCCATATCAATAAAAAAAAAACTGAGTAGTTAATTTGTACTTTTTTGTTTTAGCTAAAATACCACTGCTTAACTACCTAAACGTCGGAACCGAGGTTATCAAACAAAACTTATTATTAGGGGCATGAAATTACCGATTTGTACTTAAAATTGTTTTTTTTTTTTTTAATTAACTTATTTATTTAATCAAAACAATAACCATTATTATCTATATATAGTTGCCATCTCATAGGAAGGTCATTTATGTATTTGCGATAGAACTCTGGTGATCTATATCCGACAAACTGTGTGAAAGCATTTTGTACTGCCTCTCGAGAAGAAAACTTTTTATCACGATTTAGAAAATTGTCCAAATCACGAAAAAAAAATGGTAGTCCGTTGGAGCAAGGTCTGACGAATACGGACGGTGACGAATGGTTTCTAATTGCAGTTCCTGTAGAGTTAAAACGGTTTCTCGTGCTGTATGAGGTTTCGCGTTATCATGGAGCAATAATGGTGAAGATCGATTCATGAGTCGGGGCTGTTTCACTGCTAGTTTTGCTATCATTGTTCAGAGTTCGGTACAGTAGACATCTGCCGTTATTGCTTGAAAAGCGGGCCTAAAAAGGTCACAATGGGCAATTCTGCTAAAAGCAAATCATTTCCAGAATGGCTGCCTACTTATGATGTTTATGCAATTCTTCTAATAATCGCAAAATGGTTACACAAATTAGCCGAATCATACTCAATTCATTTTTTAGCAGAATCATATTGTGAATATTGACACATGAAAAAAATTAAAATCTTGGTTTTGTCAAGTTTTTTTTATTCTTAGCTTTTTATTTATCGGATTATTATTCTGTATTAACTTATTGTATTTAAATATAACTTTAGTATTTTAGGGTAATAATTTATTAAAAAATACAATTAAGCCTTTAAAAACGAAGTTAGAAATTCCTAAATCTATGGAAATAATAAATAACAACTTGTTATGCTGGCAACATACATTGTTGTTTACCCTTTGCTTGTGTCAATATTGTGTCAAAATGATGTAAGCGAAAATCGGTTGAAAACAATAAATTGTAATTTTAAGTTGATTTTTCAAGTGCAGAATCCCAAAAATGCTTGTTTTTTTTTTAAATAATCTGAAGCAAACCATCCGCTTGTAAACCTTAGGACTGCATTTTAAGAAAGTGAAACCAATCCAGCATCTACTTGTGTATTTCTTGTGAGTTCGAAAGTTTACAACAAAGTAAATATAAAACCAATTTTTTTTTTTTTAAATTGTGCTACGGGCGTATTATATAAATATATTTGTCACCTTATTTATGTACTTATTTAATTTTCTTATTTTTTAAATTTAGAATTCATATGTTCCTATTTTTTTATTTCGTTTTACTATACAAATCTTTTTGTTTTTTATTTATTTATTTTTTACACTGCACCGTCCTTTCGTCTTTATGTCGACACCGACACCGGCCCACGCTGAAAACCAGCGCTGTGAGCTCATCGCATTATGCGTGAGGTCGCAGCTTTATGCTGAGCGTTCGGCCGTTTTGCGCGGATGTGACGCACATCTTACCTATCAATTGAGTATGTTTGTTACCTAGTTTTAAGATTGCGTCATTTCGCGCGAATAAACTGTTTTTCTTTCTTTCTTTCTTCTAAGTAAGTGCTTGCCTACTAATATTCTAATATTAATAAGTTTTTATACCTACGCAACTAGGTATTAAATGACAATCTAATTGTTTCAGACCGCACGCTGGCTTCTCTAATGATGAGGCTTGAAGGATTCTGTCTAAGGTTGAGATGTAACATACCGCAGCTGATGCCAATACTGCTCAAAGACATCTAATACAAAATTTGAGATGCCTTGCAGATGCAGCTCAAAGATATCTTTTCTATTTTAGATTGCATGTAAATTTGAGTCACTAAAATGAATAATTACATTCTTTTATCCATATATATGGTTTTATTTTGGTAATAATTTACCTAAGCTTGTTTATAATATTCTATAGATGATAATATTAAAAATAAACTCTCTACTTTATTTAAGAACAGTGTACCTTAGTGTTCAGGGTGGATACTTAGTACTATTTAACTATTTGAAGAGTGATATCTAAACTTTAAATAATTTATGTTAGAATCTTTATAGCTTTAATAAACATATGTAGGTCCACATTGTAAATCCAATAAAATTTTGTGATTATGAAGAACATTTATAGTTTCATCTTTTGAGTTGAGTAATTAGAGACAATGACTGAGTGAACAAGGCATTCGCTCGGGGTTTAATGAATTAAGCCATGGGGAAGTGACTGAGGTAGGTTCTTGCTGCCCATTTTTGATGACATACCCCAGCTGCATAAATGCTTAAGTGCTCAATAATTATATACAATACTTTTTTTTAAGTCTGTTTAACCCGATAAACTCGGGGTTCGGCATTTAATAAATTTCAAGCCAATTCCATTTTCCAAAGAAATACACTTCGTTGGCGACATAAAAAGCTCTCAGTAATGCGCATTTATCCTAGAAAATACGCGTAAAGTCCTAAATCTACCATTTATTAAGTTTAATATATAATTCCCGAGAAATGAATTGTAAGATTTTGCTCTTCAGTAACTTCTTATGATTCTGCTAATGAACTCTAAAGCGATTCATAATAAGTGAACCATTTTACGCATTTGCTGTCAAATAGACCCGTCTGTCAAAAACACTGTCAAATAGATGAATTGCGGAATATGAATCATAATATGAATATTGTTTACGTATAGAAATATGAACTGACAATTCGTGACCATTTTACGATTTTTGACATGATTCATAATATTTTCCTATACGATTCTGCTAAAGTGACCTTTTTAGCCCCCCAGATTGGAGAAAGCTATAGTGAATAACACTATGCTGAGGCCACCAAACAGTTTCCATTCCCTTTTTATTGGTAAGCTTTGCTTTAGAACACTGTTGCGGCGTTTGACCTGGGGTCAGCCATTGCATTTTTCGCTTACGGTTATCGTAAAGAATCCATTTTTCATCACATGTCACAATTCGATCCAATATTCCTTCATTTCTATATCAATTCAACAAAGCAAAACAATTTTCAACAAGCGTTTCTTTCTGCAGATCAGTCAAATCATGAGGCACCCATTTTTCATATTTTTTATTTTATTGATTTGACGCAAATGAGTCAATATTGTGGGTAAGGTAACGTTAAGCCATGCCGCTAATTCTTGGATAGTTTGATTTGGATCGGCTTCCACCATCTTTTTCAATTCATTTTTATTCACCTGTGTGGGCGGTCTTCCACGTGATTCGTTCTTCAAATCAAAGTTTCCATCACGAAAGCTTTTAAACCAAAATCGCACGGTGCGTTCATTAGCAGTCCTCTCTCCAAACGCAATATTGATATTGCGAGCTGTTTCTGCCGCATTAGTTCCGCGTCGGAACTCGTATTAATTACTCGAGTTTCCGAAGTATCCATCTTTCTTGTCTAAGCTGAATAAAAAATGCAACTGAAAGTCGATAATCAAATGTTGCACATTTTTTAAAAGAAGAACTTCATAGGTACCATAGGTACTAAAGTTTCACTCAAAAACCTCAACCCATAAAGATTCTATGTCGATTCGAAGCACCTATTATAATAAAACGGCAATTTCATACTTTGAGCCCCATTATAAAAGTTTTTAATTAAATAAAAACATTCTCAAAAAAAAAAAACAATTTGAAATGCTTCTTGGACAACAATATGATATGATAAAGTTCGTTTTTTAATCCTCGACCCAAAAAAAGTCGTTTTATAAGTTAGATCTAGCTCTATGTGTGTCGTTCTGTGGCGCCGTAGTTCTTAAACGGGTAAACCGATTTAATTGTGTTTTTTTAGCAATGGATAGAAAATCTTAAAAAAACATGTCCTAGAACGATGGTTCTTGTTGTTAGTTGTTAATGTCGATGATTAACGTTTGATCTAAATCACTTCAACCACTTACAAGATATGGGGGGGTGAAAGTGGGAATGAACAACCGAATGGTTGCATATATTGTCAAGAGGGGTATCAAATGAAAGGTAGAAGTACATTACAAAACTGCAGGTAGGGGTATATTAATTTTAAAATTTAAGTTTTCAAATTCATCATACATTTTTAAAACAAGTGGTTTACCATGACGTTCAAAGTAAGATTGTTTCATTCTTATTTCAGTGTGGGTAAGAGACAGAGCTATACAGGTTGTCTAGTGTCATCTCTTACCCACAATGGAATAAGAATAAAAAAATCTTACTTTAAACGTCACGGTAACCTGGCAAGAGTAAGTGCTCAGCGAAAAGAGCATTCAAGAGTTTCTTCAAACCGAAACATTTGTAAAATAAATGGACGTAAGCAGTTCTGACTTGAAAATTAAGGGGTCATTTTTTATTAATCCTTGTTTAACAAAAAAGATTATAAATACAAAGCACCTCTGTAGGTGCTTTGTATTTATAATCTTTTTTGTGCGTTTAGGTGTAACTGTTTACACCTAAACGTTAAAAAAAAAAAATGAAGTAGCAACATCAGCTTACTTAATATTCCACCATCTCCGCAAAGGTCTCCAAAAAGAAAAACTTTTTTTATCGTCATCGGATCGAAACCGACCCGACGGCAATGGTCGGTCGGTAACCTAATGTTTACGCCTACGAACATCTGCGATCTTTCGGTATCAACTCTCACCGTATATCTTATATATCTTTCGGCTGAAATGATCATGATGAAATGTTTACATACCGTGAGCGTAAATGAAACTAAGGCATTTGTCCACGATGGCCGGTACATCTTCCTTAGTGAGCTGCTGGTGATGGATGTGCGCGCCGTTGTTGTGTGCCGCCAACTTCACCATGTAGCGCCAGCCCTGAATACACACGGTTTAGTTATGAAGACTTAATCTACTTTTAATATAAAAGGAGAAACTGACTGACTGACATATCAACGCACAGCCAAAACTACTCATACTAGGAGCGTAAAATTTTTCACGGGTTTCCTTTTATGACGTAGGCGAGTACAAAGACAAGATTTTAAAAAAATCACGTCTTTTTTTACGTGGGAAATAATCCAATGACTTCTCTCGCTCTAGGGCGGAGCGGGCAGAGGGCACGTCAGACTTTTACTGATTAAAACCTACTCCTATGTCCCTTTTTGCCTTACGTTCAGGGGATGAAATGTGGTTCCAAGTTTGTATGGAGAAATCAAATTTCAAGCGAGTGAGGCCGCTGGCAGCTAGTCTATCTACTCGTATATATATATAAAAGGAGAAACTGTATGTGTGTATAGTGTCTAATACTAGCGACCCGCCCGAGCTTCGCACGGGTGTTAAAAACCTTGAAACTCTCGACTTTTCTCTACTATAGGAAAGTAACCAAAAATGGAATACCGCCATTTCTCGTAAATTAATACTTATAGTCGCACAAAACAGTGCACTTTTATTAACCGACTTTAAAAAGAGAGAGGTTCCATGTACAGCTGAATGTATTTAATGTATATTCATCTATTCTCTGTCAATTGTGGACCTTTTTGAAAATTATTTTTTTGATTGAAAGATTCAGACTTCGAAGTTGGTTCCATAGAAAAATTGCTATGATCTGATGATGAACTGAGGGTATGGCACGGAACTCCTCATGGGACCACATCAGAACGGTCGTAACAAGCAAAATTGCTTTGTTTATACGTGTAGTCGATGACTGACTGAAAGAAGAGGGGGAAATATATCGAACTGTTCTCATGATGAAGCCGGAAAGTAGACCTGGGCTTGGCTTATTAGAATTGTTATGCAATGTTTACCTTACTAAACAACTTACACACTAAGTTTGGCTGAAGGGTATTTTTTAATTGTGGTAATTATTAAGTGTAAATTAAAAAAAAAAATACAATAGTCTTCAATGTCAAAAACAAAAACTAAAAAGTGCAAAATAACTTTAATTTTGGAAGTCACTGACTTCCGAAATTAAAGTTAAATTGCACTTTTTAGTTTTTGTTTATACATTGAAGTCGGTTAAAATAAATTTTAAATTTTACTTAATTTTTTTTTATAGATTTGCAGTATTCCATATTTGGTACCTATATCATAATTAGATCCCTTTTTGTTGATTTAGTTTTTGGAAAAAAATGCATTAAATAAATAAAAAAGTAACAGAATGAGAGAGGTTCTAAATTAAGCTCAAATGTATGGCAGATTGTTATTACAAATAAATGATTTAATTTATAAAACTTTTGTTATTAAATGTCGTAAATAAAATTGTATTCCATATTTTGTTACTTTCCTTTATAATACGCTTATGTTATACATAAAAACCTTCCTCATGAATCCGTCTATCTATTTGTGAACTGCATAAAAATCCGTTTGAGTTGTGTCTGTTGTTTGAGTTTCTCGTGTTCATACAAACAGTCAGACGCAGTGGGGTATTTATTTTAAAATATGCAAGGAAGGAAGGGAAGGATACTAAAATTTTATCCCAAAAAAGACTTGGTTGTGGAAGAGGCAATGTAAAAAAACGCACGCAAACGCGGGGAAAAAACAGATAAAAAAGAAAGAAGTATTCCCTATTATTTTTAGATTCACAAACCCTTCGCAACAGCCACGCTGGTGGTTCACTCAATAATTGATTTCAGACACTCGCATTTGAAAACCATTTATTCGAAGCCCAGTTTGATGTTAAACTATATATGGTTGCCATATCAAATGTCCTCGCTGCAGACAGATAGATAGATATACCTACTCTTTATTGTACACCTATAATAAAAAGGAACTTAAAATTAATAGGGTGTCACAATGGGCGGTTTTAGCGCTAAAAGTGTTTTTTTTTACAGACAACCTTTGGATGGATTTGACAGAGAAGGAGAAAAAGATATGCAGGTAGTCCGTGGTGTACTATTTACATATATACAATACATAAGTAATAAAATACATACAATACAAACGATATATGAAAGCAGAGAAATAATGTACTTAATGATGTATAAGAGGAGAGGTAGTGATCCTTAACCATATTTTTTAAAATTGTTAGTGTTTGAGTTTGCTGTACTGACAGGGGTAAAGCATTCACTGCTTGAACTGCAAACGACTTGTCATATAAATTGGTGGAGTGGCTTGGCATCTCTAGCCTCAAGTTTTACGATGAGCTAAGATATCTATACCCTATTCAGGGAACCATGAGATAAAAGGTAAACAAATCATATATAATACTACTAAATTATAGACCACAGATACTGCAAACATTACATTAAAATGTGATGTTTTGTCATCGGGCGAGATATAATCCGCCATCTTGTTCACTATCGATCAACTTGTTAATACGAGAGTGCCACTTTCAGCTATTGTCATTGATTCTTGTTATTCGCCAGGAAAAAGCGTGCTAAGAAAACGCAAATGCATTCAACAGAAAAGGAGACTGTTAAGAGGTTGCAATTCGACATACATTTTCACTGTTTTTCATACAACCGCTCTCACGCGATTATGACGTTATTACACATTTTTCGTTAGATATTTTGGAAAGACAGAATCTTGTGGATATTATCTAGGCTTCCATTGAAATCAATTTGTAAATTTTTGTAAAACTAATCCAGTAAAGAACTCTGAAAATCTGCTATTTTGCATGAACTTTGACACTTCATAATATACTCAAAATTCAAAAAGTAAAAAAAAATATAACATTAATGGCCTTGCAAATTTAATCAAGATTTTGAATGACAACATCTGTTTTCAAAAACATTTAAGGGTTTAAAAAAAAACACGTATTTCCTGTAAAAAAAAAAATTGAGAAATATTCGATTAAATTACGGAATTACCGAATGCTAATTAAGTTATCAGGCGTTATCTCTTTTTTTTAGCGTTGCCTCTGATGAAGTGAATGAATGCGTTAGATGAAGTAACAAGCTTTGAAACCATGCTCGATGTTGAAGATAGGCGAGTGGAAAAAAGCCTTTTCATGTATTCAAACACGTCAAACAAACTTGGCCGAAGGCACCTACATTGTTTTCTTTAAGATAAGCGGGGGTTTTAGGATTACACAGAACACTACAAACCAGAGATGTGTACGTTCCGGCGAAGTCGTATTGGAAGCCACTTCAGTATGATACGTAAATCAGATACATACGCAAGTTTAGCAGGCCAAATATAACTCGTATGCAAACATTTTGAAATCGCCGTTATGGGCTTAAGTTACGCACATACTTTGCTCATATGACAATAATACCAGCTTAATTATGTAACACATAATGCACGGTTTGCACGCGCATAGGGGCTATTAAGCCAAAAAAAAAAACCGAAACGCGCACCCTCCGTAATATCCACAAAAAAATCTTGTTACTTTGAAAGGTCGTCACGAGCTCCGCGATCCATTTAACTACCAAAACTGAACTTTTAAAGGGGTAGACAGGGTTGTATAGCTCCACCCCTCTTTCGCGCTCGCACGCCTGACATTATTGCACGACACGGTAAGGCCCCAGTTCCCGTAACAACTCATTCATACATACTGTGTATCAAAGTGCCTTTTTCGCGCTTTTCGCAGAAAGGTATCTTTTACTGTAACTCGAATCAGAATCTTGCGTTTACTCGTGCGTGCAAATATTTGAATAATATCTCAGTAAAGGAACTTGGAATACACGGCACACAATGACTGAAATAAAATACTCAGAATAAAATCAAAATACTTACATACTCATACATGGAAGATTGATAATAATTATACTTACAGACATCATTGTTGAAAGATAAGTTAATCGGAAACGAGAATAATATCCTACACACAATGGTGGCCCTCCGACACGTATCGATACAATGAAAGCCGATCTGTTTGACCTATGTAAATGTCTGTCTGAAAACTTTCTGAATAAAAAACATGAAGCAGTTTTTACGAGACCAGGATAACTCCATTTGTATTTGGACTTTTGGAGTGAAAATCGATAATAAACTAGAGGTAACAACGTGATGGTTTTTTATCGAAGAACTTATTAGTTTTGTTACCCTCGAAATTATACTATAGATACTCATACCAATGTTACACGTAGCCTATTCAATGTTAAATCAAATCTTTGATAGATTACAGAACATCTTTTTTACATGTGTAAACAAAAATGTAACTCAACCTAAGGTCAAATTAAAAACTAGCGTTAGATGACTATTGGTTGTCAGGCATTTTGCTGTTCGCTGACCTAGTTGGCACTGCATGAGGCCCACAACAGTATTGTTTTAAGATTACGTTTCCTTATATTTGTTTCTACATTTTTCCTTATATGTATCAATGTGTGCCAAATAATCATCTAATCTTTCATCGCTGACTAAAATGTAAGCATTAATGATATTGTCATTGAGCAGATCACTCATTACAACACTTACGATGTTCCGGGAAATAAGAAGAACCAACATTTTAAACTGTGAATTTAATCGTAGTAAAGATTTTTTTACTATTTAGGTACCCACATGTCACCAAATTAGTGAGTTAACTGTATATGTCATTATGGCCGGGGATGCAACTCGACATACATTTTCACTGTTTTTCATACAACCACTCTTCCGCAATTATGACGTTATCTTGTGGATATTATTTAAGCTTCTATTGAAGTTTTGTAAAATAATCGAGTAAATCTCGGAATTACCGAATGCTAACAGAGTTTTCAGGCCTTATCTCTTTTTTCGCGTTGCCTTTTCGTCAAACATCGCGTTGGATTGCGTTAGATAAAGTAACAAGCTTGTAAACCATGCTCGATGTTGACAATAGGTGAGTGAAAAAGGAACCTCTTAAAACCCACTAACTGGATAACGCATTAGGAATGAAGATATCCGCAGGAGAACCAATGTTGCCGAAATAGATCGAAGAATCGATAAACTTAAATAGCTCGAATAGTTAGCTGGGCAGAACAGATGGTCGATGGGACCAAAACGTTCTGGAGTGGCGACCGCGTACCGGAAAACGCAGCGTTGAAAGCCTCTCACAAGGTGAAGCAATGACTTGGTGAGAGTTGCAGGAATCCGATGGATGCGAGACGTACAGGACCGTTCGTTGTGGCGACTGTCGGGGAGGCCTATGTCCAACAGTGGACGTCTTTCAGCTGAAATGATGATGATGAAATGGGTAATATGATAACTCTTGGTATAACTCTCAGGTTTTACAGAGTTCTGACCACCTGTAACAACTGTCTCAGCGATTTTCAGCCGGGACCAATTATAGCTAACACACTTTTTGCGGTACGCATACTTGTATTTTTTTAATGGGTAACTAGCATCCTAGTTACCCACTTGCCTTGCGTAGATCCCGCCTTATACATAATCATGTATAAGGCGGGATCTACGCAAGGCAAGCGGGGAGAATACACAGAAAACAACCGCACTCGCAGCCAGAATTAGCAGGGTTATAAGGATGTTGTAGAAAGGAGTTTCAACGAAGAAACTGCATTTCAAAGGGTGAGCAATATCAATTACGTATACCTACTTTCTCCTAACAAAAGAATTTTGTGCTCTTGGTTTAATAACTTTCGTTTAGGAAATTTTGTTTTGTACGGCAACAAAACAAAATTTCCAAAACGAAAGTTTTGTCTTGTTGCCACACTGAGGAAAAAAGTTATTCGTGAGATAAAATTTCGCACGTGAAAGTGATTGAAACAAAAATAGACATCCCATTCATTAGCAATTTTAAGTCCATATAAATCATCAATATTGCATGCCGCTTGAGACACATTGTTTTCACGGTAGAACTCATATTACAAAATAATGCGAGTTTTCTTATATTTCATACAAAAATAGTTACAAGTACTGCGATATTTCAGAAAATACAAAACACAAAGATTCCAATAAATACGTAATTTCGGGAAAAAAGTAACGTTCCTTTAGTATAAAGTTTATTTGAACTTATAATTCCAAGTCAATCCAAAGATATAACGCTTCAAAGCAACCCGTTTTAAAAAACGGCAATTTCATATTTAAAGACCGAATATAAGTATGTTTATCAGTTGTCTAGTACTCACAACACAAGCTCTGCTTAGCTTGGGACTAGACGGCGTTGTGTGATAGTTGTGGAATATTATTATTTTTATGTATCTATACTTCTCAGGACCGTGAGGTCCTGGACCTTTGAAAGGCGTACGTGGGGCCGGAGGAGCCATAGTCGCAGAGGCCCTTTGGATAATTTTAATGGAACGTAATACCAACTGACGATTATTCCTGTACGCACTATACTAGTGCACCTAAGGACAACCCCCGGTTGGTGAAAAACTATTGCGACATATGGAAAACAAAGATAATAAGGCTATGGCTTTTGGAGTCTTAAGTGGACCGGTAACCTAGAACTATATTAAGACTATGGCCCCTGCCTGAATGTTATTATATCTATCGATAAAAGGCAGGGGGTGACTTGCACACTCAATAAATGGCCATCCAAAAACGGTCGCTAGCATGAAGTGACGTAGCAACAAGAGGGCAACATATCCTGAGGTAATTGTGGAGTGGAGAGGTATACTAAGGCTATCAGGACAATCCCGGAGGTACGGTCAAGATCCCTACCAGCTCCTTACTGGATTATACATCCTTGATCCTTGTCCCGAGCACGTTTCCTCTATTATTATTATTATTTCAAAAAAATAATCGAAGACAGTTTTATATTCGTGGGCTATTTATGTCAATAGTACTGGAATATCGAAGTAGATCGCATGAGGAACGTCTCTTGTTACCATACGGGTTGATTAGTCAAATATAATTTAAATAAGTTGTGCTTTTAATTTCAATTTGATAGAAAAATAATTGTTTTTAAACAATTTAATACTCGTAGGAGTATCGAAAATACAAGGTATTCAAATCTTGTGCCCAGTGTTTATCGTCAGCAGTACCACATCCCGAAAATCTTGCGTTTACCTTAATCCACATCCAGATCCCGATCCTGCCCCAAGACTCATTCAGCCGCTTCACAGTACCTAAACCCATCATTATCACCGCATTGTAAATATACTTACTAAGATTGTATCTTGAAACTTGTTTCAATGCAAATTAGGAAAAGACCGTTTAGTCGGCACAATATTTCTAACAGAATTTTTTTTCTTCCTGTTCTTGTTCAATCTTATTTGGGGTCGGCGCAACATATTTTTTTCTTCCATTCTATCCTGTCAACCGTCATACTATCACTAACTTCCTTTTCTTTCATATCACTGTTCACACAATCCATCCGTCTTTTCTTTGGCCTCCCTCTCCCTCTCCATCCATCCACATGTATACTCATAACTCTTTTAGTAACATGCGTTTCATCTCTCCTCTTTACATGACCATACCAAGACAAACGATTCCCCTTCAACTTTTCAGTCACTGGCGCTAAGACTGTCCTGAGATGTATAAATACATGAAAATAATAATATTCCAAAATCTTGTAAATTGATTATTAATATCTAAGTCTGAAACGTTTATTGAACACGAACAATTTTTAAATAGTCTAAATGAGAAATTAACGCGGTATCATGTTTTCTAATAAAGCTTTAAATCCTCGTTTCTCTAAACTATTTAACAAAAACAAGGTTAATTTATTACCAAGATTTTGGATTTAAAGACTGTGTAAAATATCGCAACGGCTATTCTAATCGCGCTTCTAATTTAGCAGTAGAAAAACCCCAAATTAATTCGCTTGTAGCAGTTATAGCAAATATTTCGCTAATACTTTCGCTACATATTCGTTCGCGTTGGCAATATTATATGATAGTGCATTTGAAAGTCTCAGGGATCCCGTAGACTCTGGGGCGCCCGGACTGCAGTTTGCCGACGGCGCGCGACGCCCGACGGCAAAATTATTTATGCCTATAGGTTATATTTGATTGAAGTTGAGATAACAATTTCGCGTCTAATTTTGATGTTTAAATACGTCTGAAAAACAAGTTTAATCGGTAACAATGCAATGAAAAAACATAAAAAAGTTAGGAATAAGATTTATTCGTAAATTTTCAAAATACTTTTATCCATCAAGTATAAGGTATACGTATAATCTACTAGAATTGTAAAAGATCAGTAAATCTTAATTAGTACAATACATTTTGTAAAATACAGTCCTTTTTGTATGGTCAGCATTTGTGATAGATGATATGGACAATGCTTAGTTCTTGTGACTCATTAATTCGTAATTGTGACATGTTTATTTCACGTAATGCTGCTTGTACAATAGAAAAAAAAAGAAAATCCAAATATAGAACCTACTCCTTTTTAAAGTCAGTTAAAAATAACTTCAAGCGGATAGAATATGCGCAGAAAATATCATGAAATATCATCAATTTTACCCTGAACATTACGAAGGTTCCTCTCCTTTTTGCACAAACCGGTTTTAGAAAATTAACACAATTTGAAATGTATAGGTAGGTTAGAAATTTACTATTATGTATCTATGAAGAACACTTACTAAACGGACACAGATATTATTGAAAAATTGCAGCTCTAAGACAATGGTTTACAGACAAGTTGATTGTATGTTTGTGCATTTAGATAATATTTTGCAGCACCACTGTTTACTTGGTAAGTTGGCACTTATCCCCAAGACTCATCGCTGCTGATGATCGTACAAGATATTTACTTCCTGTTTATCATTGGGACGTAGTAATAACCTTGTAAACCTCCAGACCCCGGTTCTTCATCGCTGTCATCGTCGTCATCGTCTTCATTGCCAGGGTTGTTGCACCTTTCCTGCTCATTTTGCGATTCCTCTTCTTCATCATTCATGTCCATCACGTCTAGAAGCCGTCGAAGATCCTCTAATAACATCGAACGCCCACCTTGGCGCCTCAGTAGCTCAACTAGCTCCTCGATGTTTAGTCGGTCATCCACACCGACGAGTTGTATCCGGCTTGGGCCGACACGATGTCCTCGGCCATTCAGCTGCGGTAGAACGAACCCGTTCACAGGAGTCACATGCGCCACCGGCACTCCTGGCATTTCTGGTACCACTTGCAGTTCTTCTTCTGGCTCGATAGCTGGTAGTGGTTGTAACAGTTGATTCTCTACAACTTCCATCTGTTCAGGCTGCTCCACGTGCACCACCTGTTCCGGCTGCTCCAAGCCTCTCACCTGATCAGATTGCACCACGTCCCCCACCTGTTCAGGCTGCTTCACGTCCCCCGCCTGTTCAGGCTGCTCCACGTTCGTCACCGATTCCGGCAGCCCCACGTCCCCCACATGTTCAGGCCGCTCCACGACGCCCACCTGTTCAGGCTGTGCCACGTCCTCCATCAGTTCCGGCGGCTCCTCGTCCCCCAACAGTTCAGGCTGTACCACGTCCTCCTCCTGTTCAGGCCGCTCCTCGTCCTCCACCTGTTCAGGCCGCTCCACGTCCCCCACCTGTTCAGGCTGCTCTACGTGCGCCACCAGTTCCGGCGGCTCCACATCCTCCACCTGTTCAGGCCACTCCACGTCCCCCACCTGCTCAGGCTTCTCCACATGCGCCACCAGTTCCGGCGGCTCCACATCCCCCATCTGTTCAAGCCACTCCACCTCCCCCACCTGTTCAGGCAGTTCTACGTGCCTCACCTGTTCTGGCTGCTCCACGTTCGCCGGCCGTTGCTCATTTAAATTTTCCATTTTAATTTTTATTAATCCTCAACTTTAACTGACTTGCCGAATGAACTTCACTATTTGATTTTTCAAACTTATAAAATGAGTTGACGTCTCGATCACAAACGTCCCGGTCACTATATCCCGATCACAACGTGCGTGAGCTCGAGATAGATTCCGGAGCAGGTATGACGCAGAAATTTAAGGGAGCCCGTGTTATACATATACAAACATAACTTAGTACGGTATATAAATGACGGACGTCTGAATCTATAAACTTAAACCATCGTTTCTCTCTTGCTGATATATGAGCAAAATGGTAGCAACGAAAGGGACAGATCACAACGTAATGTTGACACAACAAAATTGAAAATTCCCTTTCAGTTGTTGGCGTCTATAGAGCTTAAACTAAGATGATTTTAATCTAAATTTTGAAGGCTAGTGAAACGTAATTAATGAGATTTATTCGACATTTAATTCGTGTATATTTCACGAGAAAATGTTGCCAAGTTGTGTGGATATTGCGATGCCATCTATGCGAGGGATGTGAGAGGTTTATTCCTGCCCCTAGCGCGCGGCGTAGAAACGACGTAAGTACCAGCAATTTTCCAGCAAAGTTTCTACCCCAAGATGGCGCTGTCGCAGTTAGTAGCTGTTTTACTAGCACGGAAAATTGAAAAATAAGTAAACAGCTATATTCTCTTAGAATAATTAAGCAATAAGTTAAGTGATTAATACATATTCACCTTTATCTTTAATAAAATGTTTTTACCTTGTATCTTATCATCTTACGGTACACAGAAGGTAAAAAATAAAATTTAATGTTACGTACGATGTTTCTTATGATTATGGTGATTTTCATAAGAAACATCGCCATGCCAGACGTAACTAATTGGCCGTGCTATTTTTAAATACTTGGCTTTTATTTCGAGGAAAAAGGGACAAAGTGGTCAATTAGATTTATGAAATTTGCAGAGTGTTACAACTTGTTTCAGACCACTTTAACCAACTTTTACTTTTACCGCGACATGAGATATTCCTAATTAGCGACCCGGCCCAGCTTCGCGCGGGTGCACTAAACTCCGTCATCATAAATCAGCCATGTTTACAAAGTATTTACGACTAGCTTCAGCCACCGGCCTCGCCCGCTTGAAAGTGGGTTTCACCTTACAATCTTTGGACTCTCGTCTCATCCCCTTAGGGGGTGAATTTTGAAAAATCGTCGCTTAGTGCTCGCCTATTTCGTAAAAAGGAAGCTTTGTGCAATTTCATGCTCCTAGTCCCAATAGTTTCGACTTTGCGTTGATATATCAGTTTCTCTTTTTATACATTATAGATTAATTTGTTTGATTAGTGTATCTGAAACCATCCTTCCTAGTTGATCACTCTATACGCTGGTGAAAATATTAAAATCGCTTGCGTGCTTCAGAAGAAGTAAGCGAAAAACAGACAGATTTAATAAGAATGGTAAGTGAACTTACTTTGAGTTCTCTCTCGTGCGGGAAGCGTAAGTACAGTGTAGCGTGAGGGCAATCCAGGAGGAGGTTGTCACTGCCGTCGGTGGGACACAAGGACTTGGTCTCCTCATCAGCCTCTTGGGTCACTGAGGATAAAGAAGAACAGTCAAATATTACTCGTTACCTACTTCTAGAAAAGCGTGCTCTATCGTCGACCACATCACATCCCTTACCATCGAGTGAGATAGTTGTCAAGTTACAAAAAAAAAGAAAACAATGATTAGGTTAGTCAAAAGTCACAGGAATATAATAGTGTAACAACTAGGGAATCCAATCCCGCAAATACGGGATCGCGCACCTTTTTTGGGGGATTACTCCTGCGGGATCACGCACGTCTGCAGGATTGATTTAGACGACGCGCTGTTCTGACTATGTATGTATTAGACTGCTGGGTCTATTAATAATTAGTAAGTATGTACCTTATAGCTTTACACGGAACTCGTGACTTTTCTATAGAATTTGTATCGAGAATAATTTTGTTTTACATTTTTACCTTACAGATATTTTTTTAAATTTCGTGGGTCCTGTGTCGTATGTTAAACGGTTTAGGTATGTACTCTATAAGTTTTTTTTCTGGAAATCCTCCAATTACTTCTTCCGCTCTAGGGTTTAGCAAGAGGGCGTGTTAGACTTTTACTGACTAACAGCACACCTGAGTCCTTCAGTTACCATTGTACTCTGGGACTGAAGGTTTCCTTTACAGGAATTGTTCGCGGCCCCAGCGTGCATCAGCCCTGCTGAGCCCCTACGGTTTTGCACATGGAACACTATGCACACCCGTCAACGACTCGAGATCAGTCCTGACAGTTACCGGACGGCCGGTCGATAAGCTACCCATTGCTCGTCGTATGCAAGCCCGCGCCTACCGTGGCTGGTAGACGGTGGGAGGGTCACGGTGGATGGAACGACGGTCACGGTGGCTGAGGCATGAGGATGTTCACGAGTACAGTCGTCTCTTTCGCTAACATTAGTGCTTTGCAGTCATGCATGTCATATGATTCTCTAGTAACAAAACGATAATCGATAAAAGACAAGTGTGTGGTATGTATGTATCTTGATTGTTAAGTTTGTACATATTTATCAGCAGTATCTTTATAATATACTCGTACTTATAATTTTTCTATACGTGTGATTGTCACCTAACTCCTCTTTGGCTCGATTTGGATGAAATTTTGTGTATATAATTGAGTGGGGTCCCTAGATATTTTGAAAACACAATTGGACCCGTTAGGTGGCGCTGTAATTGGGTGAAAATCTTTTTTTTTCATATAAAAATCCAATTTTCAGACAGGACGTCTGTCGGGTATACAAACCAATAGTAGTATAAATCACCGCGTGGTCGCCACCACATCCGCACGTTTTTGGTTTCGTTAAAAAAGCCCTCAATTTTGATGATAAAATGAAAGTGGCTTACATGCCCTCAGCAAATACTTAGAACCTCTCAACGGTGGTGGTAGTAAAGATGACCAAAAAAGCAATTCGCAACGAATTATATTTGTGATCACCACAATTTTTATATTCATAATCATTAAAATTAATTGATTGTTTTGAAGCGTGATGATTTTTAAAAAGCGCGTGAAGCTTGATTTTAATAATGAGACTATTACATAATTTATTTACATAAACACATTTAATTCTTAAGAGGGTCCTTTTTCACTCGCCTATCGTCAACATCGAGCATGGTTTAAAAGCTTGTTACTTCATCTAACGCAATCCAACGGTATGTTTGACGAAAAGGCAACGCGAAAAAAGAGAGATAACGCCTGAAAACGCTGTTAGCATTCGGTAATTCCGTGATTTCTCGAATATTTTACAACAAGTTTTGTAAAATTTCCAGATAATAAGTGTATTTTTTTTAAACCCTTAAAAGTTTTATTGAAATTGAAAAAAGTTGTCGTCATTTAGAATCTTGATTATATTTGCAAGGATCCTATACTTTTTCGATTTTATTAATTTTTGAGTAAATTATGAAGTGTCAAAGTTCATGCAAAATAGCAGATATTCAGATCTTTACTGTATTAGTTTTACACAAATTTATAAATTGATTTCAATAGAAGCCTAGATAATATCCACAAGATACTATGTTTCCAAAATATCTAATGAAAAATAACGAATAATAACTTCATAATCGCGTAAGAGTGAAAATGTATGTCGAGTTGCATCCCCATATGAGCGGCCAACCAGAGATACATTTCAATACTAACGCTCTTATGTGATTATGACGTTATTACACATATTTCTTTAGATATTTTGAAAACACAGATATCATGTAGATATTACCTAATTTTCTTTTGAAATCAAAACATAACCTCTGAAAATCTGCTATTTTGCGTGAACTTTGGCCCTTCTTCATCTTCTTTTCGCGTCGATGCTCTCAAACTAGATTTTTTCTGACCAATATTTGACAACCTGTGCGGCAAAGTGCAGGTGGTTATGCAGGATGGGCAGCATAGCAGGTGACGCATGTCCTGCGCAGTGGCTCCACACTGGCATTTTGTTAGAGTTGGGCCCTTGATAGTGTTGAGCACACTACATAAATTTTTTTAAAAAACATACCTCTACAAAAACCTTGCAAATTTAATTCAAATTTTGTCCAAAAGCTTTTATGGTTCTATAAAAAACACGTATAACCGGGAACAAGATTTGTCAAATATTCGGGTAAATGGTGGATGGACCGAATGCTAACAGAGTTTTCAGGCGTTATCTTCTTTTTTTTTCGCGATGTGTCTTCATCAAACATTGCGTTGGATAACCATGGATGAAGCAACAAGTTTTTAAACCATGTTCACGTTGACGATAGACGAGTGGGGAAGAGACTTCTTAAGCCTAAAGAAAATCACTTGCTAATTAAACAAAAAACAAAAGAATGAAAACAATAGACACAGTCAAATTATTCGCTTCAGGTGATCTTCGCGCAGGGGGGCTTGTTAACTTGTTAACGCTACTTAAGGACAGGCATAAGAGCATAACATACTCGAGACGACTAATGATCAGACGAGACAGTTCTCTCCAAATAATTTCCCCCATTTGGGATTAATGTGGAGAAGCACATTCGTCGCAAAAGGACTAAAGGCAAAATATCTGTTACTGAATTGAGTTTTCTGAATTGGTTGATATTTTGGTGGTTTTGATTAATTTAAAGGTTATCGTTTAGTCCGATAGTTTGTTTAAATTAATTTAACAAAACTAATCAAATCAACTTTTAGGTTAAATTTAATTTCACCTTCTTGACTTATGAATACATATAGTTGTCTAAGGGATTAAACAACTATATATTACGAGTATATTCATAAGTCACGAAGGTGAAATTGAATTTATCTAAAAGATGATTTGATTAGTTTTGGTCTGGTTTGAGTTGCGCAATTTATAATGATTCCACTGCTGGGACTCAGGCCTCCTCTCTAGGGGAGGGAAGCGCCGTAACCTACCATGTGGGCTTAGTGCGGACTGGTGGGTGTCATAAGTCTTCGAATTTTTGGTTCTAAGATATGCCGGTTTCCTCACGATGTTTTCTTTTACAGTTTTGAGAGCAGTGCAAAGCAATGCGCCTGGCTGTCAAATCAACAAATATTTAACTACATATATTTTTTTTTTTAGGTTTTAGTGAAACTGCCATCCTATCAGTGACAACTATTATCGGCAAGTTTACCTAGGATGTCACATTGTCAAAAACCCGAGCAGGGCAATACCAGTTTTTTTGACAACTTTACTTTTCGCAAATACCTTCATTTGAAAAATGGAATCGTTTTCAACTAAAAGCTTATGTTGTGACTTATTACGTCGTTGTGAATTGAAGTATTACACACGAGACTAGACACACGAGAATGGGGATCATGGCTTAGACGCACAATTAGGGTTGCCAATCATACTTTAAAATAACGTATCCTACATGGTTTTTGGTACTTAAACTTTGTACGTTTGTATAAATATAGAAGTTGGCAAAATACTCTATTTTCCATCTTCACTGTGATGGGGAAAATTAAACACTTTTAAGGATTGATGCGCTATGATACGCTATGTTTTGTTTAGACGTAGAAACGTCTAAACAAAACATAGCGTGTACGATAAAATGTAGTTTAATAAAAAGAAACACTTCTTTATTTACATTTAAATTGCATAGCATAGCATAGTCGGCCTTATAATGTTCCCACTGTTGGGACTCAGGCCTCCTCTCTAGGAGAGGGAAATGGGCCGTAATCCACCACGCGGACCCAGTGCGGGTCGGTGGATGTCACATGTCTTCGAATTTTTGGTTCTAGGACATGCCGGTATCCTCACGATGTTTTCTTCACCGTTTTGAGAGCAGTGGTGATGAAATAAATTACACAAAGTAATGCGCCTGGCTGTAATGGCTAATGTAAGTCGGGGCCGTTACCACTCGGCCACCACTGCTCATTGCTGCATTTAAATTGGGAATGTTAATATATCTTTACAACTAAGTACTCGTATAAAGAAAACGTAAACATCTGTCTTCAAGACAAATAAAAACAACGTTTATCGAAACAAATACTTTATTTTTTTCCCTACTTAAAAAATGTGATTCGTTATTTTTCTCAAGTCAGTTGGCAACCTTACGTACAACGTAAGAGGCTTAGCTCAGTAATAATAAAAGCTTTGAACTTAATTTTTCCCTTTTGAAATGTTCTCAGTATTCCGAGTAAAGTTATAAAGGATAGAAAAAATTTAATAAAACCCCGAAAAAATGGAAATATAAGCGAACACTGTTACTTATTGCTATTTACTACTAAAGAGTTTTTGTAAATTTGAGAAAACTTAGTCCATGTATATCAGCTATACCTATGAATTCCAATGTTGATGGCTTAAATTACTTATAATAATATGTTGTGGCCAGATCTTGATGATGTAGGATTTCTATAATAACAAAAGGTCTAAAGAAAGTAGGCCAAACGAGCATTGACATATCATAAAACTTTAACGAAACTAGAACGACCTGGCCAGTTTTACTTGGCCTTATCATGAAGTGATCAATTTCCAAGAACTGGTCACGACATATATATAACTCTTCTGTACGTGTGTTAATCACCTAACTATTTCTAAACGGGTTGACCGACTTGAATAAAATTATGAGTGTATATTTGTATGGTTTGATGGTTTCAAAATACAATTGAACCCGGTGGGTGGTGCTACAATCGGGATCTTTATTTATTTTCTAACAAAAAATCTGCTTTCGGACAGGGTGGAAGAGAAAGTAGGTTTGTGAAGACCGCTACTTCATTATAAATTACTTAATCAGTTGTTTTCACAATGCCAGACCGAGCGGTTATCTTTCAGATCGCCGCGAAGTTAATTCGAATTTGTTCTTTACGTATACAAGTTTTCAATGAAAACTATTTTTTTCATAGCAAGCTTTTATAGCGCGGAATATACCTATATAATTAATACTTGTCAAAACCATTTCAAAAAGCTCAAACACGATAGGGCTATCTAAGTTCCTATGGCTCCCTTTCGGTTCCATCATCAGATCAGCTCCATGTCATAATAATTTTGCAGTGTCATATGATTTACTTAAGCATGCAAAATTTTAGTTCAATCGGTTACCGGGAAATGCATCAAATTTAATTTGCAAGATTTGTTTACAGACATACAAACAGGTTTACTAAAAAAGCTTGTAAAATCAGACGAAGAGATATTGGTGTAACGAATTTGTACTGCGATAAACTGTTACAGATTGTTTCATTAAAGCCTCAAATACACAAGGGGGACAAAACGTCCATAACATGACGCGCAACGCTCAATTTACGTGACACTGCAACATTGTCTCGCAACTTGCCTCCCTATATTTTCTGATGCATTCTCGTGACGCGAGACATGTTGAACAATTTAGCAGTGTTGTGCATGTTGGGGGACGTTTTAACCCCTAGCGTAACGGAGGCTTTAATAATGGTTCTATTCACTCGCTGATGTATGCACCTTCACAACCAAATTATGTCACAGCCAAAACTAAATATGTTCTTCATTGAAGAATTTGAGCTCCTGTTCAAAACATGAGCCACATGTTGGAATGCCCCAAGTGTCCGTATACCTGCACTTTGGAAGATTTGATGAGTGCTACCGATGCTGCTATTAATGTAGCCACCTATTGGGCCCAAAAAGTTTGACGAGTTTACCATCGAATCGAAAAGAAGAAGAAGATTGAAGAATTGACATGGCGATTAAGAGAACAATACAGTCATGGAAAAACGAAATGACCGGCTTGTTTAACCAAACCCAAATATATCAATTTAACTATCAAGCATCTACAAAATAATTAATATTATATAAAAGATTAGCTGGCTGACTGATATTTAAAGTCTCGGCCGGCCGATACTACTGGGACTAGAACCCTATTGTGACGCAGGCGAGCACAAAGAAGGGATTTTAGGAAACTCAACCTTTAAGCGGGTGAAAAGGAAAAATTTCGTTCGTATGAAAAACCTTTTAGCAAATCGTAGGGGCCCAGCAGGTACGAAGCCAACTGGGGCCACGGGTAGTGTGAAAGTGAAACCCGGGGTCCTGGGACGAAGGCAAAGAAGGAACAGGAGTTGGTTTTTAGTCAGTAAAAGTCTGACACTATCTCGAGCGACATTTGTCATAAGATGATTATCCCAGCCATTAAAAAAAACCCTCAAAAGACCGTTTAGATGGTGTTAAAATTTATATGAAAACATTCTCGCGAACGGAGTCGCGGGCAAAGTGCTAGTTATGTATATGGCAGTTGTAATTAAACTTGTACTCTGATACACACACACACGCGCACCCAAACACTTACATTTACAGTTAATCACACATTAACTCAGCATTCACACTTACATCCTGGAATGAATATAAAGTATAACTTGTCTTTTTTATGTACTTAATATTTAGTTTTTAAAATTTGTCTTTTTTTTAAACTTAGCTTCCACTTTAGCTCGCTGCGAAATACTACTCTATCTAGCATATTAGCCGCGGGAGAGTCCTGGTGACCTACTGTACTTATACATACCTACATGGGGCACCAGTCCCTTACTAAGTTAGCTCCTTACAATTTGGAGCTAACTGGCATTGTTAAAAGCTAGCATAGCAAAGTGGTTTCTCACCTTGTGAAGGGAAAATAAATAAATAAATTAATAAAAGAGCGATTAGTGGGTGCTCCGCTGCGTGTCGCGCTTTCGATTCTCATAGCAGCATAATCAGCCTTATGATATTCCTACTGCTGGGACTCAAGCTTCCTCTCTAGGAGAGAGGAGTTTCGATTCTCGCTCAGCACAAATATTTGTATGACATATACTCTTAGATAGTTGTTCGGGGTCTGAGTTTCTTTTGTATGCGACTTTACACGTTTGTGACGCGCCATGATGCATGAATAATTCCTAGCGTAGGGCAACGCTTTAAAAAAATATATTTTAGTTTCAATTACTCATTATTAGGTTCCCATTTCGACAGATTGGCAGATGATAGTGTTACATAGAACTGACCTTCAACGTCTGTTAAATAACTTTTATCTCACGGAAGCACACGAACAAAACTGTGTGTTTGTGTTAGCGGTAATAAAACGTAATTCTGGGACATCCGGGACGTCGCCACAATGTATTTATTGACGATTAACTTCGTTACACAAATTGTGACGCCTACATACCAATCATAGCTGCGCACAACTTTGAACGGATCTTTGAATTAAGATGTTGGTGGTTTAGTGAAAAACTATAATAGACTGGCATCCTTTCCGTCTTATTACAAAAAAAATGCTTTAGTACTGCAACACTAAAGCATTTTTTTTTTTTAGTAAACGGTCTAGGCTTGTTACAGTAAAGGCTCATTAAGACAGATTTTTAATTAATAATTTATTCCTTACTCTTATTACTGTGACTGTTAAGTGTTATGTTTATGTTGGTTTGTTTATACATAAGTTGTGTCTGTTGTGTTGTGTTTGTGTACGTAATCGTGAGCTATAATAAAAAGTGGAACAACAAATGAAAAATGTTATTGACTACGATAGGGATGAAATTTCTTATAAAGATCATAATAAAATTAAAATTGATTGATTAAAAGTGCTTCGTAAAAGAACCACTGTTTTTTTTTCAAAACGCTTCTTGAACTAACACTTATATTCAAAATCTTCGTTTTTCGAAATTTCAAATCTTCGAACTTTCATGATAATAATGTCTGTAAGATCACCGAGACGTTTCTAAAATATTCAAATCCTCCAGATCGATCAAGTCAATCATATTAATATCCATTTATAACGATTTTTATATGAAATAACACACAATAATAATCAAAAGTAACCTTAAATATACATATTAGTATCGAAGTTGGTTAGATAAACTAGAGTTTATCACTAGTTTCTGAACTAGAAACTAGTGATAAACTTTATTTTTAAATAAAATTTTATTTTATCATGGTTTTAAACCTAGTCATAATCCCTGAACTACAACTACATTTAGATCGAGTTTTGGAATAAGGCGGTTTGTATTCCTGAGACAGATTCTAGGTGAAATCTAATTGCTAAGCCAACCGTCCGAAATTCAACCTCTGAGGCGACGGAAATTCGAGCTCAGAATCTCACGCTAAGCAAGCACGCTGTGCAACCACTAGCCCAACAATGAACAATTATCATCTTCATCTTCCTGTTTTAGCCGCAATTGATTTACAATCCGTCGTTTTCTCCTATATTACAAATGTCAACAGTCACTTCTTTTAAGTCATATCATTTTTGACACAAGTAATCGGTCGTTTTTTGTGCGCTTTCCTTTTGGATATATGTATATGGATTTGTATCATCAAACCCTCTGAAATGCATGACCAATTACAAATGAGAACCATAAAGGTGAAAGTAGAACGCAGAGCAAAGTCATACAAAGACCCACGAATGACACAGGAACACCTTAGCCACATCTCTAAGTGAACCAGCAACAATAAATAAGGCAAAAACGACACCACATTTGGGACTTTGCTAAGTAGAACAAAGTACCAATAATATTAAGAAGGCACATTCTTCACAAAAAATATAACAATAGAAACTTTTCAAATTTAATAAAGATTCTGAATGACATTTATTTCAAAAACTTTTAAGAAGAAAAAGAAAAACACGCATTTCCATAGAACAAGTTTTGTAAAATATTCGAGTAAATCACGGAATTACTGAATGCTAACGGAGTTTTCAGGCGTTATCTTTCTTTTTTCGCGTTGCCTTTTCGTCAAACATCGCATTGGATTACGTTAGATGAAGTAACAAGCCTTTAAATCATGCTCGATGTTGACGATAGGCGAGTGAAAGAGGACTCTCTTAAATTATGGAAATATTCCGTTCAGGCTTTCTTTGCAACATTGTAGTACATACTTACATACTTACTATTACGACGCCGTTACTACGTGTGCAATATTTATGATTCGTTATAGTTTCTATTTTAAGTATCTTTATTTTATTATTTTATAACATTATTTGGGTATTTTGTCTATGTGCCTTAGTTGCCTGATAATAAAGGATTAGTACTATTTTCGAAACAGTTTTTTTTCTCAGCTATTTACTGGTATCAACTAAATTTACTTGCCAAAACTAAGTAAATGCAGCGTGTATAGTGTTTTCATAATGAGGGTGTAGTTTCGTCCTCCAACTGCAAGAAATCTTTTCTCTATTCTGCATGTGTTTAATATTTTTGCTTTCTGTAGGTTTATGTAATCGGATTTATTCTTATTATTATATTTACTTCATTAAACCCAAGCGAACCCCGGCGTACGCTCTCTCATTGTCTTTCTATTGTGTCTCTAAATACGGTATTCAAAAGGTTAATTGATTTTTAAGCGCAAACCTTATTATGTCTGTGTTTGAAGAGGTAAAACATTCAGAAACTGGTGTTGACAATACGTCACATAAAGAAAAAGCGCGATTTAATTTTGTATGCCTGAAGCAAGAGCATGCGTAGTACCTGTACAACAAAGGATTAACAAAGGATATTCATTCTTTGTTTACAAGTGGGGCGTCACCCGGGTGGGAGGAGCCAGCGGGGTTTAACCAATTCGGCCCCTCCTCATAGGATCCTGCTGAAAAAAATTCTCCTTGTCTACTACAACCAAATTCACCTTGCCAACCCTCATACTATTCACCCCAACACCCCTTAGGCACGGTTACCATCCGGACTATAAATCTTAAGTGTTCTCAGGCCGGGGCTGGATCTTTGTGTTAACTAGAAAAATACGAAAATAAACCTTGTGAGGGGCGTGAAATGGCGGCGCGACAATATACCAAAGAAGCTATGTAACAATGCGACTTACCCACACAAAAACTTTCCTGTACAAATTATTTTCGTCACGTCTGAATCATATTGAAGAATTAATGAGACCAGAGGCCCTACCACGAAGCTCTTGACGCGATCCATTTGACGACTTAAACTGAACTGTTAAAGGGATGGAGTATATAAAGTGGTATAGCTCCACATCCCTCTTTCTCGCTCAAACGACTGACATTTTCAAACCATAAATGAATGTGGTCCGTACATGATTAAGTAAATACCAATTTCCAAAGCTTCAAAGCAATGCACATACTCTAGGATTGCTTTACAGTCCATTTTTAATTCTACTAAAACGGACAACATATACGAAGAAAACTTAACTTAGAAGAAAAAAACCAGTCAAACAAATGGCCACGCCGTAATCGCGGCGCTAAGTCCCCTCTTTGAGGAGTGGCTGAAGCAGCAACACGGCGTCCTGACTTTCCGCATGACGGAGGTCCTCACCGGACATGGCCAGTTCGGGAGGTTCCTGCATCGGATTCAGGCGGAAGAGACGCCCGGATGTCACCATTGTGTCGACCGCCCGGAGGACACGGTGGAGCATACGATGGAGGCGTGCCCCGCTTGGGCGGAGCACCGCCGTGTCCTCGTGGAGGCAATTGGCGGCAGCGACCTTTCGCGTCGGGCCCTGTTTCAGGCTATGGAGCGAGGAGGAATGGCAGGCGGTCGCCTCCTTCTGCGAAGCAGTAATGCTAGCGAAGGAGGAGGCTGCACGCGTGAGAGAACGTAGGTCCTCACGCCCTAGCAGCCGTAATTTCGACCCCGACTACCGGCCACGGTAGACGCGGGCTTGCGGACGTCGAGCAATGGGTGGCTCGCCGTCCGGCTGTTCGGTAATCAACCGGACCGAGCCCAGTCGTCAACAGCGCGTAGTGATCCACGCGCTCCTCAAAGAGATGTCAGCAAACCGTAGGGGCCCTGCAGGGCCGACGCCCGCTAGCTAGGACCGTGGAGAATTTCTGAAAAGGAAACCCGTAGTCCTAGAACGCAAAGGGTAATTAAGGGACACAGGTGTGGTTTTAGTCAGTAAAAGTCTGACACGCCATCTCGCTCCGCCCAGAGCGCGAGAAGTCATTTGGATGACTTACCACATTAAAAAAAAAAACTAGCAAGCATTCGCATATGCAATTACTCTGATCCAGTTCCTACCCACAGAGATTTTCAAAATTATTACTACGCTTGTATAACACTATTCACAAATGGTACTATTGAGACCACTGCCTTCAACATCGCCCCGCACCGCACCGCACATCGACCAGCAGTCCAGCTGGTACAAGCCTTTTTTTTTGCTGGGTTGGAAAATCCTCATGAATGTCCTTCGCCTGGGGCAGGCAGGATCGTGGGAGCTGATACGCCATCCGTGATCCCCGGAGCTGGCACAAGCCTAGACCAACATCCACACTCGCGCATTCTAAATTATTTAGCTGTCTGTTCTGTAGACACGATTTTCCTATTGTATCAACCTCAATTAATATCAATTTATACAGTCCACTGAGTTTTACTACCCTTCTTCGTTGAATCAGCCACGGAACGCCCCAACAGTGCCTATCTATAACTAACTGCTATATATGATGCATATTAACTACCAACCCCGACGACGACGAAACGAAACCTGATATAGTTTCGTTCATCAAAAAAGAAATCGACTCACTTTTAATTAAAATCTTTCGACTCTAGTGAATAGGAAACATGATGAAGCGGAAAAAAAGAAAACAAAAGTCACAAAAATAATTACACTCGTCATTCACATGTTACTGCACAAATCGAACTAAACGACAGAGCTGTCTAGCTCCATGCAGCGCCATATTGGTCGGAAAAAATGAGAAAGGTCCAACTACCTCATTATCTATCAACATACTAAGACTTGTATTAAGCCCGGTAGGTACAGACTGCTGTAACGTGACATGAAAGAATAATTTCATAAGTGTGGATGCAGCTCGCGCACGAACCGAGCATGTGACTCACAAAGTGTTAAAATGCTCTGTTCACGCGTGTAGTATGCACGGTTTGCGCGCGCAAAGCGTCTTAGGAATTCTTTTACATTCAGACGGCCAATTCTTCGCAGTCTAGTCAACTCTATAGCTAGAGGGGGGCCTTTACTCAAAGGGCGATTCGTACCTGTGAATATATATAACTACCTATACTAATAAAAACTGCTTGACGGCATGCTTGGCTCATTGGTTGAGCGATTGACTGCTGCGCTGCGTGTTGTAGGTTCGATTCCCGCATGAAACAAATATTTGTATGGCCTACGGATTGATGTTCCGGATCTGCGTATACGATACAGGAGTCCTAGTCAGAGCCAGGATTATTAAAAACAAAACCTATTTTAAGTGACCTTACTAATAAATATTATTTTGTTGGCGGCGTCACTATTACAAATAAATAATCAATAAACTAGCTAAAAATGATAATTTATTACTAAAAACATTTGAAGTTAATAATAAGGAAAGGAACGAAAATAAAAAGGCTTTATTGTGATAATACTTGAATAAATATAAATTCTATCATATTCTATGACAAATATTTTTTCGAACTTACCTATTAATTCTCATTTCATTAGTCACCCCTTTCCAAGACATATTAGCTTGGACACGCCAACAGTCCATTCATCATTTTCATACATCTTAAAATTATTCAGCACTTATACTCAAGACTTTTCTTACGACATTGACCTAATTTTTCCGCATTAAATGCCCATTCCATGACCTCCGATTCCACACACAGGTTTCCTTTTATTACCTTAGTATGTCGCCCAACAATCTAACTGAGAGCTCAAACATAAAAGCGTCATGTTACCAACATCGTCAAAGATAACTACAGCCGTCGACACAAGTCCCGAGCAGCCGTCGTCACGTCGGCGGAAAGTTGAATCTCGGCAGCGGCCGTCGACATTCTAACAAATGAAGATCAGCAATAGCCGTCCGTGAGGTTTAAATGTCACTAAAGTCGACGGCTGCCGTCGCTCCCTTGTCGACGGCTGCCATCGCTCCCTTGTCGACGGCTGCAGTTACCTCAGCCGATGGCAACATACCGCTCGTGTGTATAAGCTCTAATCCATACAAGACAGCGGGTTTAATCATCCATATTTCCACACTTATATTATAAATGTGAAAGTAACTCGGTCTGTCTGTTACGCTTTCACAGTTAAACTACTATACCCACGGATATCTATGAATATGAAGAAATTTGGTACAGAAGAAGCTTGAACTCCAAGGATGGACGTAGGCTACGTTTTATCCGTCTTCGACTTCGTGTTCGCAATAACAAACATTCACGAGGACCAAGTCGCTGGGAGAAGCTAGTGATTTTATGAATCTTCCCTTTGTCTACATATTAGGACTAAAAAAGTATGTGTGTAGATGAGTCACTTACCAACACATCTCGTCTTCCTGAGGTCCACCGTGCACACGTTAGGTTCCTTGGTGGTGTAATAGACCATTACTCGCCGAATCAGCATCACCCAGGCGCCTCGCCACTCCCCTGTCACACCCTCCTGGTACACAGATTGAAGATATACATCAATACAATGGGACCTAGTAATATTAATAGAATAGATCATTTTATTGTACACCTAAATAGTAAAAAAAATACAAAAACTTAAATCTATGGATGCAATGGCGGTCTTATCGCTGACAGCGATATCTACCAGACAATCTTAGGATGGACTATAAGAACTTAAACTAAAAAAGAGGGTGTCTGTGGTGTACTGCTAGCAAATCTTAAATAAACAAAAATTATTATCATAAAAGATCGGGAATTACATTATTCATAGTTTTCAATAGATATATAAAACAAATTAAATTTTCCTCGCACAGTTATATATTTACCAAGCGAATATAATGCGAGCTATTTACATAGTTTTCAATCTATCGCTTTGCGGCCTTGCCATGCGCACAGCTAATGAGTGTCTCAAGATGAGTCCGTGATTGCTAGTCTAGCACCAATTAAATCTAATATTCTCGACTAATGATTAATTACGTAGCAGACCTTCAATCCAGAAACGGATAAGGTTAAATTAAAAACAAAACTTAAACGTGGATACTGGAATAACTCTTTTCTTTAAACTTTATGAATACACATCGATTATAACATGAAACCATCAGAACAACATATAAAACTCGCTAACCTTCGAATTTAAAAACAGTTTTGCTTGATATTATAACCGATATCGATTGTACTCGTACTAATTCAAACCGTTTAGTAGCATAGTCGGCCTTATAATGTTCCCACTGTTAGGACTCAGGAAGCTTCTCTTGGAGAGGGAATGGGCCGTAATCCACCACGCGGGCCCAGTGCGGGTTGGTGGATGTCACATGTCTTTGAATTTTTGGTTCTAAGACATGCCGGTTTCCTCACGATGTTTTCGTTTACCGTTTTAAAATGCGAAAAAACATTTCACGCAAACAGTTTCTAATGTGAAAACTCAGAATGAAAAAAATCGCTCAAATATTGAGCTTCATTAGAGTAGGAATGCAAAATAATTAATAAATAAGTTCATAAACCGGTGAAGTAGTGCCTGTATTTGAAGACTTAAAATTGCTAAGCAGACCACAAAAACAATGGTTCAAACTTGCATTTACTAGATGACACCCCGAAACGTTTTCAGCTTTTAGACAGATAATTTTCACCTATCATATATACCAAAATGCCGGGCCTTGGTACAGGCCATGATCTGAAGCGAGGAGGAGTGGCAGGCAGTCGCCTTCTTCTGCGAAGCAGTAATGCTAGCAAAGAAGGAGGCCGCACGTACACGCGCGAGGGAGCGGCTTTCACGCCCCAGGCGCCGGGATCACGATCCCGATTTCCGGCCCAATGGTGGCCGGAATCGGCGCGAGCTTGCGGACGGAGAGCTATTCATTGCTCGCCGTCCGCAACGGCCACCCGGTTACCGTCCGGACTGAGCCCAAGTCGTCGACGGCACGTATTGTTCCACGCGCGCCTCAAGATGTCAGCAAACCGTAGGGGCTCAGGAGGGTCGAAACCTACTGGGGCCACGGGCAGTGGGAAAGTGAAACCCGGGGCTCTGGAATGAAGGTAAAGAATGAACACGAGTCAGTAAAAGTCTAACACGCCCTCCCACTCCACCCAAGGGCGAAAGATGTACCATGCGTATTAGATGTTTACCAAAATAAAACAGTGTGACGAAACATAATGCGAAAAAGTGAGAGACCCTGAAAAAAACGAATAAAAAAATGACGCTGTTGAATAATAATGTTCTCTTCGCTCTGCCCAGACACGGATATTTTCAATCAAGAATAAGGAAGTGTGTGTTTAATTTAACATCAATACCTATAGTAAAAAAGTTAAACCTAAATTGCTTTAGGTTTATAATACTTTCAAACAATTTTTAAAAGAAATGAGACCAACGAGAAGTATAACCACCAAGCAAAAAGTTACAAGCCTCGCCTAATTCTAAGAACACGGCAAAGAACAAAAATAATATCGCTCTCAAAAAAAAAAAATAGTCGCTTCACGTTTATTAATATTATATTTAAATAAACACAGCCAAGAAAAAGAATGGGGAGAGAGATTTTTTAAGTCTTCATAAAAAGTAGATCGCAACAACTTCCCAGACGTGATGTCTGGGAAGACTTAAACATTAATTGTTCAGTTTCTTGGGAAAATTTTCAGTCAATATTTTGCAAAGAGCAAAAGTAAAAGAAATCGTAGAAAAATCAAGTTTTTATTAAAAGCTCCAAGGCAAAACATTTGCGCAATCGTCTGCAAAAGCTTTACCGCAATCACATTTATTTATACGTAGTTTCCCTTATACTTAGCATGTTTTCATTTACTAAGGTTTTTTTAATATTTATATAAATACTATCGTAGTCGATATCAAAAAGCTTCGAGTTTTACAGCAATAACATTAATATTTAGCATTACCAAAAGAAAAATAAAATCTGTTTGTAGAATATGAGAACTCATAATAATTGCCTGACACTCTAGCTAGGAAGCATAAAGTAGGCAGGTACAATAAAGTCTAGATTTCCCACAGAAAGTAAAAATTATAAACCGATAATATACAAATAAACATCGGTTCCCCGAGTACACTTACATTCGTTCATAAATTCGTATGTTGTCTTGTAGGGCTATTATTTAAATTATTACTCAAGACATTCATTAGGTACCACTAACTATTACCTACGTAGCAGGCATTATTTCAGAACCTGCAAGACAGCACAACTGTTCGATTATTTAAAAACAATGAGTTTGCAATAGACAAATAATACACTTACAATTGCTGGGTATTAGAGAAAATGATAGCTGCAAAACGTAGAAGTAATTTTCCTAGACTTTAGTTTGTGGTAGGGTAGGTAAGTAAACGGAGATATAGTTGCATTTACGTGAAGGCTAAATACACCGTTTATCGGATCGATATCCACTATACCGTATGGAAAGTGTTGTTAGGGCTTGTCACAAAATAATGGTTTATCGGTTTTTCAGCACGTATTAAGTAAGTCTTTTGTAGTTGTTGACGAAAAGTACCTTAAGAGCCAACCTAAGATACATTTCTATACAACCGCTCTTACGTGATTATGATGTAATTATACATTTTTCTCTAGATATGTTGGAAACACAGTATCTTGTGGATATTATTAAGGAAATCTATTGAAATCAAAACAAAGTGTATAACTAATCCAGTAAAAACCACTGAAAATCTGCTATTTTGCGTGAACTTGGGCTTAATTTACTCATAAAAATATATCTATGTATAGAAACCTTGTACATTTAGATAATCAAGATCCTGAACGATGAACATTTTTAACAACACTTTTAACATTAAAAAAATACACGTATTTCGTAGAACAAGTTATGTGAAATATTTTAGACAAATTATTGAACTACCAAAAATGCAAACCGAGCGGTCTGACGTTTTCTCTATTTTTTTGCGTCAAACATTGCGTTGGTATGCGTTGAATGAAACAATAAGCTTTTTAACATACTCACGTCGACGATAGACGAGTGGGAAGGGCCATTTGAAAACTAGCACATAATCAGTTATACAGGTAAAAAAACATAACATAGAACTTTTAAAACTTAGAAAGACTGCTTCTTATTTACGTTTGACGTCCCTTGTTTGTCAAACAGCAACATTATAAAAAGCGGGATTACCAGACAGGGACGCGAAATGCGAATCCCCAGACAACGATAAGTGATTTAAAGCCCGGCAAAAGCACTCGCATCCAGTGTCGCTGCAAATTATCCGCTTAGCATCAAGGACTAATGTGAGACTGACTAATTATATAAAGGACCACCCTTTAGATTGAATTATTGACTGAATTAAGTTAAGGATGTTTGATTTAACATTTTTTTTTAAACCAAAACAAATTTATGAAATCGGTGGAAGGTTATGAAATAATTCTCTAAACCGGAAGCACTGAAGCAAGCAGCAAGCAAGACTAATTAAGCATAGCTTGGCAATGCATAATTAGCCCATAATGTTCCCGCACACACATGAGTAAATTATTTCACCACCTCTGCTCTCAAAATGTAGAAGAAAAACATAGTGAGAAAATTGGCTTGTCCTAGAACTAAAAAAAATTAAGACCTGCGCCATCCAAAAATAAAAGATTTTTATTTAGCAAATAATATAACGTGATGATATTCACAGTTCATTGTTACCGTAGTAAAGTATTACGGAAATACCGTTTTGTATCAATACAACAATGCGAGGGGGAAAATATTGAAACGGAAGCTTATTATGGTATTAAGTTGATACACGTGCAAATTCGTGTCCCCATATGAGGGAGAGAGAGCACTAATTAATAGGAACGCAGGGGCCATTGGAGGGGTTAATATAAAGCAAAACCTGCACCAATGCAAAACTTAACAAATCGATACGTATTATAGGGAAATGAAGAACAATAGAATCATGGACCTTTAGGAACAACCCCACTACACGATCTGTGTACGAGTCTGGTACTCGACTTGTTAAGGTGCGTTTTGAATGCACCAAATTTTTTTATATTATATTTCGTCCGCAATTTAGTAGACGGATAGTCAGAAGCCAGAAAATCTGACAGCTGCCTTGTCAAGCAATACTGTATTAACCAGTTGAAGTCATTTTGGCATCCAGCTCAAAGCAAACAGTAAAAGGTATAGCTGCATTTGGCTTTATTGGAAGCCTACCTCAATTTAGTTGAGAAGAAACTAGGACTACATCCGCAATTTTTTCGTTCAGTTGCCGAAAGTTACGAAGGCAAAGTGACTCATTAAAGTTGGTAAATTTATCAATACTTTACACACATAAAGATAAAGATAAAGATAAAGATAGTTTTATTTTGCAAATATGGGTAACAGTAAAAGATGACAAAAAAAATATAGGTAACAAGATCAGCCATATTTTACCATGTAGGCATGCAAAAGACAAAATTTAACATACTATAAATTACGTACAATTTTAAAATAATACACAATGATGTAGGTATAAACAAGAAATACAAAGAAAATATTTAAACGAACTTAAAATATATAAACTAACTTAAAACACTTTCTCATCTAAGTACTCACTTAAGTTATAGTAAGATTTCACCACTAAAAAGCTTCGGAGTTTTTTTTTAAATAATGATAATGGAAGCTCTTTCCAACTCTTAGGCATCTTATTATAAATGACTGGAGCCATGCAGTAGACACTTTTGCGCATAAGTGCTGTCTTGGCTGGCTCCTGACATAGCAGGCTATTATCGCGTCTGTTGCGGGGAAATACATCGGCTATGCGTTTAAAACGACTAGGGTTTGTCTTCACAAACACAGCTACTTCTAGTATATACAGACAAGGCAATGTTAATATCTTGTGATTTTGAAAATATGGTTTACAACTATCGGTAGGTTTTAGCTTAAACATCGCTCGAATACATCTTTTTTGTGCCTTGAAGGCGGTTTCTCTTTCGGTAGAGTTTCCCCAAAATATGATCCCATACCTCAAATGTGACTCTACTATTCCATAATAGGCAGTAAGAAGTGCATCTATGTTGATTATGGTTGATAATGCGTGTAGAGCATATGCAGACTTACTCATTTTCTTACACAAAATATCAATGTGAGATTTCCAGTTTAACTTTTGATCTATTTGTAGACCCAGAAATTTTGTACTTTCAACTTCTTCTATGGTATTATTCCTGTAGTGTATATTCAAGTTAATACTAGAGGTCTGTTGTCTAAATTGGATAAGTTTCGTTTTACTCAAATTTATTTTCAAATTATTTGAATCTAGCCAGTTTACCGTCTGTTTTAAACTATTATTAATGTCACTCTCATACGTAACTATACTTTTACAAGGTATTGTAATCGTGCTATCATCCGCAAAAAGTGTTATTGGGCGCTCAATAGATTTTGGTAGATCATTTATGTATAAAATGAATATAAAGGGACCTAAGACGCTGCCTTGCGGTACCCCAAATAATACTTTACGCTCTGAGGACCAAAATGTCTCTTCATGTTTAGTAGCTATATTAATTTTATTGACTTCAGTTATTTGTTTTCTGTTTTGTAGGTATGAACTAAGTAAATTAAGGACATTGCCCCTAACCCCGTAGGCTTCGAGCTTGTTTAACAGAGTAGCGTAGTGGACATAATCGAATGCCTGGGTCATGTCGCAAAATATGCCACATACAGGGTTTCGGTGATCAACATTTTTAATAACATTGTGTATAAAATCATATATCGCCATATTAATAGTCCTATGTAAACGAAATCCTTTCTGTTCCTCACACAAAATATTATGTTTATCTATAAATTTGTAAAGTTCCCTATAAATATACTTTTCAAATACTTTAGAAAATACTGGAATTAATGATATTGGTCGGTAGTATTCCATTCTTTCTCTATTCTCTTTTTTAAAAAGTGGCTTAATAATTGATGTTTTTAATGCATCAGGGTAAACACCTGCGCTAATACTTAGATTAATTATGTGACTTAAATGACCGCTTATTTCTCTTGACACCTGTTTTATTATTTTTGTGGCAATACCGTCATATCCTACACTATTTGTATTGTTTAATGAATTTATGATCCTTTCTATATCTAGTGGTACACTAGGAGCCATAAACATTGTTTTATTATTGGTATCAATTTTGTTATAACTGGGTTTGCTAGTCACATCGAGTTTCCCTTGTACTTTGTCGATAAAATAATTGTTAAAAGCTTCAGCAATGTCTCTAGGTTTTGAAAAAATTCTGTTATTATGTATAATTTTAGTAATATTAGATTTAGGTAGATTATATTTAGTCCGATTAATAATTTGCCACGTAGTTTTAGACTTATTTTTAGATGAATTTATTTTATGATTATTTTGCGCCTTTTGTGTTAGATGTATAATTTTTTTGTGCAAGCGAGAGTAGGCAGTGAAGGTATGTTTATTAATTTTATTAGGGTTTAACCGATATTTCCACAAAAGATTTCTTTTTTTTTGACTGCCTAGTTTGATTCCCTTAGACAACCATTTAGGTTTTTTTAAGACATTTATTTTAATCAATTTAATTGGAAAACACAAATCATATATTAATTTAAATAAATCGAGAAAATTATTATAGGCTTCATTTGGATCGACTGTGTCATAAACCTCTACGAAGGATAGACTTTTTATGTGATTTTTAAACTTCAAAATATTTTCTACACTGTAGTCTCTCTTAGCCGTGTACCAATAATTTATGAGACATTTGGATTGAACTGGACAATGAAGCAGCTGTGCCGTATGATCGGACAATGCTAGTTCTATTACGTCAGTTTTACACACTTTACTGAAATTATGGGCAAAGTTGTCTATACATGTCATACTGGCCATGCGAGTCGGTTGTTTTAATGCTAGTTTTAAGTTATAGCTCATTAAAAGACATTCGAAAGCATTTGAGTGGCTATTAGGTTTAAGCATGTCTATATTAAAGTCCCCAGCTATTACAATGTTGTTATAACGTGTGCGTGATATTTCTTGCAAAAGCGTTTCCATTTTATCAAAACAATAATTAAGATTATTTATATTTGGTACTCTGTAGATGCACACGACAATTATCTTAAAATCGGTTAACTCAATCGCACAGCATTCGAATATACCTGATGAAGACAATTTAGAAATTTTAGGTATTTCCTTGTATTTGAGACCATTTTTCACAAGAATACATGCATACATCGCAAATCATGTCCCCAGGGCTGCGGATTTTTCGAAGAAGTAAAAGCAATCCTTGCAACATAGAGCAATTGAAGGGACACTTCGAGTTTTGTTAGTTTAAGTCTGAAACTCCTTCCCGCAATACTCAGAGCGGGAGAAGTTATTAGAAGATTCACCACGTAAAAAAAAAAAATTTGTTGTTTCATGTGTAAATTCAATCACTAGTTGCCCTACCTACATGAATCCGTGAATACAATAATATTAGTGATTTACATATTCAGATACAGTGTCTTAATAAACGCATGGAAACTACTTTCTTAAAATGTGGCGAGTGTGTATACAACTCGACCACGTCACCCTGCTGACTGGCCAACAATTAGGTATACACCGTTGCACGAGGTAACAAAACACAAAAAGAAAATAACAATCAGTATGCACCTTTAGGTCTTATAAAACATCCCCTCATACTGCCAAAATTATGATGGGGTAAGAGCTGGTAAGAGTGTGCGTAAACAAACAAAGCACCGCCCGGGCCAGACGCATTGTGATGGACTTACAGACACGCGGACACACCAATTTCAAAATGCTTAATCCTCACCTGTACACTCACACTCAAATAATGAATGAAAGCTTTTGTGTGAACTGTAGACCACTATTATTAAATTATTTTGCTACTATGGAGATAGTCGCAAAATAATTTGAATATAGCTCTCACAAAAGCTTTCAATCATTACTTAAGTGTGAGTGTACAGGTGAGGATTAAGCATTTTGAAATTGGTGTGTCCGTGTGTTGGTGAGTATCTCCGTACTCTCGTGCAGAAAGTATTTAGGTACAATGATTCAAATATTTAAAGGATTTTGTTTCAAATAAACCATTTACAGGCACTTTTGAAATGTCAAGAAGTCAGTCGGAAAAATGATGCTAATTACACATTCCAAAGCTTGGATCTCTATGCAGACGAATTTGCAAGAAATTCCTTAAACACCATTTTCAATCATGTTATGTATTATTACAAATATCTCGGTTACATGTTTCTAGTCGCTACTATTATGTGAGAACAAAGTATATAAAGAAAAGAAAAAACATTTTTTTTAAATAGATATTAAAATAAGCCACAGGCAACTAAGATATGACTAGTCAACTGACAGCGCCCCAATCTTTTTCAAACCCTTGTGTCAATGCTTTACGTTGGGAATAAGAGCTGCACTGTAAGAAGCAGTGCAGCTCGGTACATCTGACCTGTACTATAGATTCAAATCTCAGTTGAGCTCGCATATTCTTAGAATTCTTAGAAGAAGTATGATGGTATGTGTTTAGTTATTGGCATTTTGGCACGTAGTCTTACAAGAATCTGCTGCTGAGGCGCTTACGAAGCTGACGTCATCACGACAGAAATTCCATAAACACAATAAAAAAGTAACCGCTGTAGACCTTGTATAACATTCCAATTAAGGCACGAAACAAATATAAACACCTGTCGTTTTATAAATAACAACATAACGATCTTTTTACACAAACTCATTAAATTACAATTTGCAGAAAATTGATGAATGAGACAGCCAAACAGAGCAATAATAGAGCGAGAGAGCCTTTTGATATCGGATATGTCATTGCATTTTGATAAATAAGCAATGATTCATTTAAACCCCTATTTTGTAATTTATTTGTAGAACTGTTTAATTAAATAGAATCACTGTTATCCTTACATAACATGGAGATCCCCTTTGAACTGCGTCCAAAGCTACATTTTATAACAATATTGATACACTCGAAACCCTTGGAACCGCGACCCCTCGATCGAACCCCTCGTTTCTATATTTAAATCAACGGAGAGGTTGCCCTTGACCATGATTGTGGTATTATTACTCGACTAATGTTAGGGATTATTGAATTTATGAAACACGGAATTTCCCAATTTTCTTCTTGAATGCGTTTGATAGACAATTGTGGGTAATCCATACTTAACATACTTAATATTATGAATGTGGAAGTAACCCTCTTTCTGTCGGTCTGTTACGCTTTCACGGTTAAACTACTGAACCGATTTTGGTGAAGGAAGCTTGAACTCTAAGGATGGATATATGCAACTTTTTATCCGTTTTCGACTTCGCGTCCGCAATAACCAACAATCATGCGGACGAAGCCGATGGCAGAAGGGAGTGAATTACAAACTCAGAACCCTCTCGATTATTGTAATGATAAACCGGTGCAATAGACATGATTGTGTAATGATATTAAACCTATAGTCCTATTTATCTTTCTATCGTTTGCAATTTCAATGGTCTATGCACGACGCCACCCACGGCTGTCTGATATTATATTTGTGTTAAATAATGTTCAAATGTTTGTGAAAAACAATACTCTGACTATAGTACCACTATTCCTTTGTTCTGCAATTAACTCCCCGAAAAGCTGAGAAGACACGTCTGTTGCACATCATTAAAAGATAGCGCACACGAGTAACAATAGACTCCGCAAATTTAATTCCTTATTTGTTTCAGACATTAAGTTACGGGATTGTACGAAAGTACGACAGAGTCAAGAACAAGTTGATGGGCAAATAAGTTGTCCTTCCGTAAAGTAACGCTTATTGTTCGCATATCACAGCACCAATTATTCGACAAAAGGCGACTTTTTGAATTCAGAAATTTAAGTAAGTTTCAATGCCAAATTTTGACAAGTTTTCAGATTGTTTTCAAGTTTGAGAAATACTTCAAATTCTTAATTTGGAAATCGAGGGTCTGAGGGCGCTTTCAATTTATGCGTACTGAAACCGGCCGGCTGCCGCACGTTTACCGTGCCGCAGCCGGCCGGTTGCAGTACGTTAGCAGTCCGTCAACAAGCGCCTAAATTGAAAACGTATCTGGCTGCCGTGTGTTTGTAAGTCAGTGATACGCTATTCAACCTCGCACTATTAAACACCGAATTGAACACGTGGTGCTTACGACGTTGCCGTCCTGTTGTCGACCGTTCGCCGCACGGTTGCCGCACTGCGCGTTTCGTATGAAAAATACTATCGTCCGTACTCAGTAAGACTAACGCACAGCATTCGCATCACAGCAGGCCGTCAAAAAACGCATAAATTGAAAGCGCCCTGACTCTGCCAGTTGAATAAAAGTTAAAAAGTCAATAACTAGCTTTTAATTATTTGTTTCAAGCTCAAAATAGACTTTAGAAAAAAAAAATAGTTTTTACAAATAATAATGTACCTACATTAACAAATAATTATTTGTTTAAAACCAAAAATTTTTTAAAATAATAATAACCTTATAATTCATTCTAGGTACATTATTTAACTTATTTTTAATCGGTGTTTTGGCTGGACACTGTTTGTATTTCTGACAACAAGATTGTTACGAAAAATAGAAGCCTATGTTGACGCCTAAATAAATGAGAAGTAAGGGTTGTCTCATCCGACTTCCCTTTGGCAGTCCCTCATCAGTCGATGTTAATATGAAGGTCAAGATTGTTGTTCAAAGAAAATATTTGTGAGACTGAATATTTGTAATCCCGCAGTATACCGGTATTTGTGGGATTTTTAAAAACGTCATAATCAACATAACCTATGAAGTTATCGTTTATAAAATTTACTTTAAACTGTGATAACTTCGGCTTGACTTGGAATTATAAGTTCAAATAAACTTTATATTAAAAGCATGATACTCTTTTTCCGAAATTAGTTTATTATTGGTATCTTTGGATTTTATATTTTCTATATTTATTATATGGCTTTTTAATATAACACTTTAGTATTAACCAATTTTTAACAAATTAATAATGTACTGTTTCGTTGAAATTACAAAAACCAAGAACATAAAATCAAATCCCGGGATTGGAAGCCCTACTTAAGACTGCTGCAGACAATGACCAAACTACAAGTTAGTATCAGTTGTTGATCGAGATCGAGATAACGAGCCTAAATACTTCAGAAAATACAATTAAAACTTGACTAATAAGAAAAAGACGGGTTAATACTTTCAGCTTTATTCTACTGATGACAAGTTGGAAAGACAATCAGTGCCCGTGGGACAAGCCAGCTATAATCTATACATATAAAAGCGAAATACCACTCACGGATTAATCACGAAATCTCAGAAACTATAACACCCACAAACTTCTAATTTAGCAGGTTGGTTCCTTATAGGGTGTAGACATCCGCAAAGAACGGATTTTCCGAAATTCACCCCCTAAGGGGTTAAATGGGGGTCCAAAGTTTGTATGCAGAAACCGACTTTCACGCGGGCGAAGCCGCTGGCAGAAAAATAATAAATAATAAAATACCTTCTACTTAGTCACCTTTATTAATTTGCGCAAACAAAGACCGGCTATCAAGTATCGATCCAGGCGGCCCCTTCGTGCATTATAACTATATTTTCCTTGACAAAACCTTCAATTAAGTACCCTCTCTGTTACTGAACAAATAAAATATTCAAACTGTCATAATTCTAGGGCGTCGCAGAATTACTAATGACCAATTGCACACGGGAAAATAAAAAAGAAGCACCTTTATTTTAAAGACGTGTGTATTTTTTTTTTATAGTATAATCTAGTGTTTGACGGCGATGGTAAGCAGTGATGCAATGGTTGATGGTGAGGCGCGCTAGTTCTATTCACTTTGGCCTAGTCCCCTATAGTGGGTTCGGTACCCGCCCAGGACGAATGTTAGTGTGATGAGCATGATCATTTGTTCTGTGTCTGGTTGTAATTTATCTATAATATGAACGTATTTAGAAATATATAAGTATGTTTATCAGTTGTCCAGTACTCATAACACAAGCTCTGTTTAGCTGGGACTAGACGGCGTTGTGTGATAATTGTGAAATATATATTAATTGTATTTATGTTTACTTTTGTCCGTACTTAGTTTAAATAAAAACAAGCGAGTGGATTTAACTACTTTACCTAAAGGGATATAACATTAAAAACTGACCAAGTGCTAGTCGGACTCGCTCACGAAGGATTCCATACTGGGTGCAAATTTAGACCGATCGAACAACGCCGACCAAATCTGGCGAATTATTAATAGGGTCCCGTTGGCAAGCTTCGAGTACGGAACCCTAATTATCAATGGAATTTCCTTTAACTAACATAATTTCGACAATCAACTTTTTATTAATTTTGATTAACTAAAAGGTACTTTGCAAAAATGTAATATCAACACGGTTGCATTTGTGTTATGAAGACATAGAAAAGTTATTGGGTGTCGTAAGTTAATTAATTTTAAGTGTGTTTTTCATCGACATTGTTTCGCTTAATTATTAACTGTTTTTTATATGTAAGTATTCTCAGGAAATATTAATGTAAATAATAAAATTGTTAGCTCTTAAGACACCTAAGGTATAGATTTATCTTTTTTTTTTCAGATTAAATCTACATTATTATTTAATACCATTTCTATTTTAATTTAAGGCCCTACTTATTGTAAACCTGCACGTTTTTCTTCTTTATAAAATAACATAATTGCTCAGTTTCATAATTCAATGAAAACTCAAAAAAATATTCCGGAAACAAAATATGTATGTTAAAACAATTGAAAAATCTTATTAGTTTAAAAGTAAAATGGATGGTTAAATCCTTTTCCACATTTGAATAAAGGACGCGGCAGAGGTAAGGGTGGACATAGAATTACATTCAAATATTTCAATGGGGAATTTTCCCTTTAGCGATTCACTCTACCATTATTTATAGACTTGTATGGAAAGCTGTAATCCCCCATGCTCAAATGTTTTCATTAACAATATTAACGAACAACGGACCTTTGTTGATCTAAAGCAGACGTTGAAACTGGTAAATACAAGTAATTTTGTTACTACCGCTTAGGCAAAAAAACACTGTAACAAACCCATATATGAAAACGTGCCACTAACAATATAAAAAAGAATGTAATTGAAAAGAATCTTGGCTTAGTGATTCAATGATAATTTTTTTAAGCCATATTCTATTAACTTTTAATTAGCAACCCAAAATTCGCAATTAGAGTGTTTACAGTATTTTGTTAATTCAATTATATTCATAGACGTGCCCGAATTATTTTACAGCGTGCCATATGTTCGCCATCCCTGACATTAATGGTTTTAATTCTAATAGCCATTTTAAGGTTCCGAATCTCAATAGGTAAAAACGGAACCTTTATAGGATCACTATGTTGTCCGTCGGTCTGTCTGTCTACCTTCCAAAACCCTTTATCTCGGGAACGCATGGAGGTATCGAGTTGAAATTAAAACCATATACTCAGGTCTAAGTTCCCTTGAAGCTGTGAAAAAATCAAACTTCCGAGTTTACGAAAAAAAAAAGATATGGCCGTTTATGTCGCAGAAAACATATATTTCGACACTCAAGGAAATCAAAATTCATAGGGACCTCCCCCTAGTTGACCTCGAGTCTTGAAATTTATTTAGCATGAAGCAGTCTCATACCATAAGTATAAGAAAAAATCTGAAAGCTGTAATTTTTTTTTTACTTTACTTAATTCGAGAATTGAACTGTTTTCATAGATAAGTTTGTACTGAACTCTCAGTGCGCGAGTCCGACTCGCACTTGCCCGGTCATTTTTTAAAGATCCACGTATTTGCCTGTCCATAAAAATCACGTATTTGCCCCGCTTGGGCAGGGCACAGCCATGTCCTTATCCGTGACCTCTCGCGCCGGGCCCTGGTATAGGCCATGGTCCGGAGCGAGCAGGAATGCGAGGCGGTCGCCTCCTGCGAAGCAGTAATGCCAGCGTAGGAGGCGGCTGCACGCGTTGGGAAACATGGGGGACATCCTCACGCACGACCCAACAATTGGTATGCCGACTTTGTTTTCCAGCCATAGTAGGCGTGGGCTTGTGGAAGGCGAGTAATGGGCAGTTCGCCGTCCGGCCGTCCGGAAACCGTCCGGACCGAGTCCGAGTCGTCGACGGCGCGTAGAGGTCTACGCGCGTCTCAAGGAAATGTCAGCTAATCGTAGAGGGCCCAGCAGGGTAGAAGCCTACTGGGGCCATGAGTTAAGTGAAAGCGAACCCCGGGGCTCTGGAACAAAGGCAAAGAAGGAACAGAAGTGAAAAGTCTGGCACGCCCTCTCGCTCCGACCAAGTGCGGAGTGAATAGTCATTGGATGTTGTTCCACCATAAAAAATTATTTATTTTTTATTATTTATTAGTTAAAGTCTGACACACCCTCTCGCCCCATCCTAGAGCCGCAAGTCATTAGATGATGGCCCCTACCTTAAAATTAGGATGTGTCTGTGATAGTGGTATAAATGTCATTTTAGTCTGTAACGAGAGTAATATTTCATTACCTTACTGTATTATCAGTTATCACATAAGAGTTAAGACCACACAACTATACCTAAGATAAAAAAAAATCGACGAGAATCACATACATAAATGAACGCGTCAGTAATAAATATGATTAAAACACTAAATGCATTAAGGTGTGCCGTCTCATATTTTTTCTCCTAATCTCTGAACACAATCGGCACATGAGATATGGGTATCCATAGATAAAACACGTTACAATGATAGTGCCTACCCTTTCATAATTAAATGTGTTATGGTAAGTAAATGAAATACTAATTCCACACATAAACCTCAGAACACTTTCGCAAGAAGTTGGTAGATTCATCACACTCTTGATTTGTTGTATTCGTTTTTCTCTTAATACCATTATTTATTTGTATGTATGTATCTAAGTATATATTTATTATTGTTATTATTTCCTCTCTGTCAGTGTTCTTTTAAGCTGCACCTGCCATGTTATATCTCTGCACCACCCTAAGGTCGACTGGTAGAAAATGCCTAAGGCATTAAGTCCGCCTTTGTACAATGTTTCATTAGTGCATAGAGTTTTAAATAAATAAATAAACTCACGCCTTTTTTCCATGCCTATCCCAGGCAGAAACTACTTCTAAAGCTGGGGTCTACAGTAGAGGAGCCGAGCATGAGCTGAGCACAAACCGATCCACGGTGTTAAGTGTAGACGTACAACGAGCCTCCAACGTTCACAGCCCTCGAAAGAAACACTTTGTGTTCGTCAAAAACCGACAATAGGCGGAGTACAGTCGAGCACGAACTAAATACTCGAAACGCGCTCATACGAGGCTTGTAAGAACACGAGCCAAGCTCAAATTCGTGTATTGTCGTTCGTGCTTTGCTCCGCTAGCGTAGACCCATCTTTAGATCTGTATATAGTTGTCTTTTGTTTTTTGCAAAATCACTTACCAACCGAAAATGTATGTGGTAACGAGTATTTTACCAACAGCGAAACTTCCGCCTTCACTGGTGTTTTTATAAATAAACAAACCTGATAGACTCTATTAATTCACATCAGTTTTCCCCAAACCTTTTAAAAATTCAATACGAAAATGAAGGCAATTTTCTAATTAAGGGGTGTAAAAATAAGCCTCCCTACGTAGGAGCTTAGGGAGGTTTATTTTAACACGCCCGACGAAGATACACAAAGAAAACTTTTTCAATAGCAACGACGACAAACGATTTGCCATAAATATTATAGTACCTATCGCAAGACTAATTCCCACAATGAAATAAAAGTTCAGTGAACAGACATTACTGTTATGAACTAACAAGTCAACATCATGTATCATCATCACCATCATCATATCAGCCGAAGGACGTCCACTGTTGGACATAGGCCTCCCCCAAGTGTCGCCACAACGAACGGTCCTGAGCGTCTCACCAGGTCATCAGTTCACCTTGTGGGAGGCCTTTCAACGCTGCGTCTTCCGGTGCGCGGTCGCCACTCTAGAACCTTACGGCCCCACCGACCATCCATTCTACGAGCAATATGCCCTGCCTACTGCCACTTAACTTTGGCGATTCTCCGGGCTACGTCGGCAACCTTATTTCTCCTGCGGATATCTTCATTCCTTATGCGATCACACAAGGAAACCCCGAGCATAGCCCTTTCCATTGTCTTTTGAGTGACTTTAAGCCTTCTGATGAGGCCAAATGTAAGCGACCACGTTTCAGTGCCATATATCATGACTGGCAACACGCACTGGTCAGACTTTCATCTTGAGACACAGTGGTATGTTAGACAGGAAGATACCGCGCAGCTACATCTTGTATATTAATATACATATTATCTGCTACAAGTATGCCTAGTGGAAAATCTTTCATGTGATACAGGATACATGTTTGACATAGTTGAACTAACACAATCATTTATATTACTGCGACCGGATTATTGACAGATTAAACACAATGTATTCCTCATAATAGTCTTATCTAAGGTTTTATAACTGCTTGTCATCATTAAGAAGGTCTGGAAACGTCAAAAATAGTACCAATCAGCCACAAGAAAAACCATAAATAGATATTTGGCTTTCATGTTTATAAGGGCACTGAAGGAAAATTAGACAACGTCGCTTCATTTTTATAAACGCAAGAAAAATGTAGTTTATTATTATTTATCAAGACGATGCTGTCGACGTCGAACGCCTTTGTAGAGAAAATTCTTTTCTTCATAATCATAATAAGTGTTGCGTAGCGTGAATTTAATGTTTCGTCGAAATCCAAGGTAAAGTAGAGGTTTTTCTATGACAGACTATGGTCCGGAGCGAGGAGGAATGACAGGCGGTCGCTTCCTTCTGCAAATCAGTAATACTAGCGAAGGAGGAGGCCGATATATGTAAGATTTGGGGAAAATGATGAAGTAGTGGATATTACAGCCAACACATAAAAAAAAAAACATTACTAGGCACTGGCTAAAAGTTCATTATATAATGTTAGAACAACAAGTTCTTTTGCAATAAAAAAATAAGTTAACTAGTCATATCCTTACTAAATTGATAATCCAATAATTTAAAAAAAAATACTTATGTTAAAAACAGTCACAGGTAATATTTATGAACTGGCCGCAACATGCATTTTCAGTTACGACTTCATCTAGGTCAGCGCCACATTAGGTTATACTCACTTGTTTGCTACATTATTCAGATCCAAGTGGAAGGGTCTGCCTGGTAACTAGCTAGAACCAGCTAACAAAAATAAATCGATAAGTGGATCAGGTCAGTTTCGCTTCCATCTTTTCCTCAATCAAAGAACTTTTTACAACATTTCCTAATTGTTAGAAGTTAATGTAAATAGTTTACATTGTGTTAATCTTATATTCATTTTTAACCGACTTCAAAAAGGAAGCGGTTCTATGTTTGCCTGAATGTATTTTTTAATTTATGTTGACCGATTTCTCAATCAATTGTGGACCGATTTTGATTTTTTTTTTTATTGTAAGGACATGCTTTCGAGTTGGTCCCATGGAAATATTCTTATGATCTGATCATGAACTTCGAAGATATAGAATAGAACTCCACATAGGATCACTGCAGAACCCAGGAAACAAGTAAAATTACTTTGTTTATACGTGTAGTCGATGACTGACTGAAAGAAGAGGGGGAATATATCGAACTGATCTGATAAAGCCTGAAATTAGGCAGCGGAACTCTGTAATAAATTAATGTAATCTAATCCGTGTTTGGGATTATTAGAATTTTTATGAGATGCACTCTGGCTATAAGGTATTTAAGTTTGGCTGAAGGGTACTTTTTAGTGGTAGTACCATAACTAAAAAGTATAAAATAAAAAACTCTAAAAAAATACTTACAACCGACTTCAAAATAAAAAAAAACAAACAGTGAAAAGTGCGAAATAACTTTAATTTTGGAAGTCGGTCTTAAATAACGAAGTGACAAAACTATTATAGAAACACTGACTTACGAAATTAAAGTTATTTTGCCCTTTTCAGTGTTTTTTTTTTTACTTTGGAGTCGGTTGTATTTTTTTGTAAAAAAAATTGTTATCTAATAACATTTTAAGGTTAAGCTTAGCGCAGTCACCACCATTTTTTAATTAGTACACATATTTAAAGGGCTTATTAGAAAAGGTCTCGTTATTATTCAAGTAAAGTCTCAATAAATAATATTCATAAACAGCAAAGTTATGAGAGTTTGTTTATATCCCAAAATGTCACTCAATTTATATATTTTTGGTTGGCTCGCACTTGACTAGCCTGATGGTAAACGATGATTTGGTCAACGATGGAACACGATTGTTCACTCAATTTCGATTATAACCTACTCACTTTTGACTTAAACACCCCCAGGTTGAGTAGATGTCAGTGAACACATGACTCCGGAAAATATTCTTTAGGCTTTAACAATATGCAACAACTAGGATACAAAATTACACGACGTAGATACGAAATTAAAAATGTATTATAACTATTAATATCAGATGTTACTGAAAGGCAATTTTGTCACGACAAATTTAGAATGTCTAGTCCGCCCAAGATTTCATTTACAATTACGTATTAATACTGTTACCATCAATCGATCAATCATCGAATCAGATACGCACGAATAATCGCCAAACTTAAGTGGCACTGGGCGGGGCATATTGCTCGCAGAATAGATGGCCGTTGGGGCCGAAAGGTTCTGGAGTGGCGACCACGTACGGAGAACGCAGTGTTGGAAGGCCCGCTACAAGGTAGACCGATGACCTGGTAAAGGTTGCGGGAATCCTATGGTTGCGAGACGCACAGGACCGTTCATTGTGGCGACATGTGGGGGAGGCTTATGTCCAGCAGTGGACGTTTATCGGCTGAAATGATGATGATGAATGTCACTATAATCTTAGTAAATTAAATAAAACATCAAATGATTGAAGGCTCCCTTTAAGGTAACGTGAACAACTATATCGGTATTAGCCAGCCGCCAGCGGCTTGGCCCGCGCGATACTAGGTTTCTCCACACAAATTTTAGACCCCCGTTTCATAACCTTAGGGGTTCAATTTGGAAAAATCCTTTCTTTGTACCCGCCTACGTCATAAAAGAAAGCCATAAGCAAAATTACACGTTCCTAGTCCCTGTAGTTTCGGCTGAGCGGTGAAATGTCAGTCAGTCTCTTTTTATATATAGAGACTAGCTTCTGCTAGCGGCTTCGCCCACATGAAAGCAGGTTTCCCCATACAAACTTTACCCACCCTTTTCACCCCTTTATGGGTAGGATTTTGAAAAATCCTTTCTCATCGGATGCCTACATTGTACAAAGAAGTTAGCCCTCCAAGTTTCAGGTCTTTACGATGAGCGGTTTAGGCTGTGCGTTGATCCGTCAGTCATTCAGGACAAAGCAATTTATATATATATATATAGATTATAGAGCACGTCCAAAAACTTGTATTTAATAGTTATCAGCACAGAAATATTAAGAAATATAGTTACACCGAATCTTTTGCAAAACAAATAAAACCATACAGTTTGTGTTTTCATTCTTGCTGTCGGAATCCGTATTCCCAAATTCTGTCGGATTCCATATTCTGAAAGTCTGTCGGATCCAGATATCAGTATGCCGTTTCACAACTTATTTGTGTAAAACGTCGCGCTTGCACATAGCAGCCTTTGTCTATTAGTGCAGCATGGCCCTCGACAGACTACAAAGAACGTAAATATTGTTTGCTTCCTTTTTTGAGCGTTATGAATGGCGAGCCAGAGAAAACAAATTTCAGCGTTAATAGCTAATACCATGTCAACAACACGACAAGTGTACCTAACACGACAAGTGTAATTAGGTTGTAATTAAAAAAGAGTAATAAGTACCATGCACGGACACATGGACCAGTATATATGTTGGTTAATCTCGAAAATTTTCAGCTAAAATAATTCAATAAGTTAAGCTGCTTTAAAAACCGTTTACGTCTTAAAGAGCGATAAAATCTTTACGAGAAAATTACCACAAAACCAGATGACCTCATCTCCCTCTCTTCCTTATGTTTGCAAAAAAAAGCTTTTAGTTTAAACCTTTATTACTCAGTACATGCACGTGTGCCTACACATATATCGTTCTGTCACATCATTAATCGCATAAGAGTTGCATCATTATTGTACCCTAATTTGGCTGTGTAGAATAACATATGTTTTTAGAGCAGTCGCCCTCCGAGCTCGGTCTGTAATAACTGCGTACCTGTCCAATGTTTAATATAATATATTCATAATATCGTAAAGCATCCAACCAGAGTTTTAATCCTTTTTTATCCGAGTGACCCTACTACACAACACAGCAGACAGCACACACAGCCAGCACTGGCAATCTGGTGACCTCGACGTTATTCCTGCATCATGACCAGTGAAAACAAAACACCTGCTCCTAGCGCCGCATCCGAGCTACAACCGTCACAGTTTCCTCAAGAATTCCGGAATTTTGGTGTGACCAAACCCGGCTATGGTTCGTACAATTTGAGGCAATACTGACCCCACAGATATTAAGCGACGAAGCCAGATTTAACCTTGTCGTCACAAAATTGGGCAAAGAGGAGATACAACAACAAGTCAGTGACATTTTATTACAGCAACCACAGTCAAAGAAATATGAAACCTTGAAAGAAAGACTGTTAGCAGTGTATGAAAAATTGGAGGATCGTTAACTACGAAAACTTCTGAGCGAAATTGACCTTGGTGACCAAAAGCCTCCGCAACTTTTAAGGCGCTTGCGAGATTCGGCAAGAGGCAAAATACCCGACGAAACGCTTAACATTATGTGGCAAGGGTATTTATTATCGCCAGTGCGTGCGGAACTTACTGTCACCGAAGTCAAGGACCTTGAAAATTTTGCAACAATTGCAGACAACATTTTTGAAGCCACGCGATCGCCGCAAGTAGCTGAAGTCACCAGTGAACTGTCGACATCACAAGACTTTTATACATTACAAGCGCAAATTGCCCAATTAACTTTGCAAGTGATGGCAGTTCAGACCGCACCAAGATCCAGAGAAAGGAGCCGAAGTTGTACCAATTATAACCGTTATAGCTCTAAGTCCCGCGGCCGTAATACGATATAGCGCAGGTCCAACAACGCTGACGGATTATGTTATTATCACGCTCGTTTTTGTCATAGAACTTACAAATGTACAGAGCCGTGCACATGGAAAAACAAAACACTCAGAACCAGGAAAACTAAACTCGATGCAGTCAACGACCCTTGAGCGAGCGAATCAAAGTTATTTCAGAATACAAGAAACCAGAAACGGTAGTGGAACTACGTCGCTTTATGGGGATGGTAAATTTCTATAGAAGTCGTTTCCCACATGCAGCGACATACCAGGCAATTTTGAACGCATATTTACACAATAGCAAACGCAACGATAAAACGATAAATGAGAACGAGAAATCATATGGAACAAGGAACCAGAACAGGCGTTTGAGAAATGTAGTGGCAGCTTATATGAAGCTGTCATGTTATCATAGCCTGTTGTCAGTGCACCACTAGCTATTAGGACGGACGCTTCCAACTCCTGTACTGGCGCAGTACTCCAACAGAAAACAGATCAAAAATGGAAACCACTATCCTTCTTTTCGTGCAAATTCAGTGACGCGCAGCAGCGTTACAGTGCCTATAACAGGGAAGTACTTTCTATATATATGGCAGTTAAGCCTTTTCGGCATACGTTTGAAGGTCAAAAAGTGACTGGTTTCACGGACCACAAAACAAACTACTCGTATATGCTCTTCACAAAAAATCCACGAGCGGAAGTGTCACACCGAGAAGACTTTGACACCTAGATTTTATATGTCATTTTTGCACATCAAAAGAGCATATTCCCGGCTCACAAAACCTCGTAGCTGATATTCTATCCAGAATCGAACAAATAGATGTGCCTTCACCACTTGATTACACCGCCATATCTAAAGCTCCACAAATAGTCGAAGAACTGAAAGAATTGCTGGAATATAAAAAAAAATATCCACATAGCAACGAGCCCATATATTGTGAAATATCAAAACAACACGCGCGTCCGTACCTACCAAAAGAATATCGTGTTACAGCCTTCAAAGCAATTCACGGAATCAGTCGTACCGTTACACGTGCCACAAGGACAATGATTAAGGAAAATTATTTTTGGAAATCCATGAATATATGATATTAACAAATGTACTAGATCATGTATAGACTGCAAAAAATCCAAAATACAAGGACATACAATATCACCGCTCAGCTCATTTCCTTTATGTAATCGTTTCGAACAACTCCATATCGACATTGTGGAACCATTAACATATTGTCAAGGGTACAAATATATTCTGACCATGATTGACAGGGCAACAGGGTGGTCAGAGATAAAATGCCTGAAAGATATCACCGCTGAAAGTGTCTCAAAAGCATTTTATACACAATGGATCACAAGATTCGGATATCCAGCCAAAATCACTACAGATCAAGGCCGTCAATTCGAATCACAGCTGTTCCGCAATCTGGAGAAGCGTTTGGGTAGTTATACCCAAACGCTTGATACATACCACTCAAAGATTCATACCACTGCATATTACCCACAAGCCAACGAGAAAATTGAGAATCAGCACTCATATCAAGCGGAAATACAGAAGACTGGGTTAATGAACTGCCCACCGTTCTATTAGGTTTGAGAGAGTTTTCTAGTTTACGCGACTATACTGCCGTATCTACTGCCGAGATAGTCTATGGTACATTAAAACTTCCGGGAGATTTCTTTGAGCCGTCAACACCGTGTCCTCCAGAGAATTATTTGTCATTTTTACAAGACTTACGTACACGTGTTTGGAAATTCAACGAATTTTTGGAATTCAGCGATTCAACGAAGACAACATAGACAAGCTAATATATTTGTACATCCGGCCTTGGCATCAAGTTCACATGTATTTATTTGCTTCGATTATATTAGAAAACCTTTGACACCTCCATACTCTGGACCCTATCAGGTCATTAAACGAGACACTAGATATTTCAAAGTCAAGGTACCGGACAATATTAAAATAATATCAATAGATAGATTAAAACCAGCTTTCTTGGTTCACAATGACTCAGAAATACAATACTCTCCGCCCGAAAAGGCCAAAAAATGCACAACAAATTCCGAAGCACCTAGAAACAACTTGAATGAGCATGATAACGATAACAATTTGCACAAAACCAGATCCAGACGCCTTATTAAGCCGACAGTGCGATTTAAGCCTACATGAACACTGTTCACTCTTTACAAAATCTTACCTCAAACAACTAGTAGTATACTACCGCACCGTTTACCCACACGACATTTTTTCTTTTTAAACTAAGAACAATTTGGGTAAAACACAAAATCGAGAGGTCATCATCGCTGAAAGTGGAGGAGAAAATCAAGCAACCACAAATGAGTCACGATAAACTAAATATGATAGCTTACACGATCACTGCAACTCTCCTCGCCATCGGCTACATAATATGGAGATTTTGTGCGAAAAAATATACGTAACACCTGAAACGAGAGCTGCAAGGAGCTGCCAGTCGCAGAGTACTCGAGCCCTCTCACACCGTGCCAACATACTCTGTAGCCTGACCGTAAACGGCAAGAAGTACGTGCGTTCAAAGTGATCGGTGCAACAAGTGCTGTAAACGAAAGTACTGGTTGGTTAAGTGTTAAGCGATGGTTTAGATATTAAGACATTATAATCGTACAATAATATCCTATTTTATCATACATTATTTTTAATGAATATTGCCTAATTTTACATGCTAATTTTATACTTAAACTATGTTCTAAACCTTCTTGCATCAACATAAATTAATTATATCTATTACTGTTATTTTTTTTTTAAAGAAAGGGAAGTATTGTGCCTACTCATTTATCGTTCTGTAACAAGATTAATTGCATAAGAGTTGTATCATTATTGTACCCTAATTTGGTTGTCTAGAATAATAGAAAATGTTTTTAAAGCAGTCGCTCTCCAAGCTCGGTCTGTAATAACTGCATACCATTCCAATGTACAATATCCAGTACAGCACTGGCAAAGTGGTCATAACCAGTGAAAACAAAGAAGAATTTGATGAAGTATTGTGTACACAGCAAAACCAATCTGAATATCAAAACAAACCTGCGCAAAGAGCATCCAGTAATTGACAGTAATTGATAAAGCGAACAGAATTGATTGATATTGCAACTGCGTTCATCTCTCTTCCATTTTGCAGGCATTGTGAAATGTACGTAACTCTTTTTAGGTTCAAAAGTCAAAAGCTTTTATTTCACAAAGGTCTACATGGGCACTTGTAAAACGTCAGACGCTAGTGCACGGTTCCAAATTGGTCGTTGAAAAGAACCGGCAAAAAACTTCATGGTAACTCTTTTAAAAAAAATTGATGTTACAATATTTCTATATTACAGAACTAGCTTCTGCCAGCGGCTTCGCCCGCGTGAAAGTAGGTTTCTCCTAACAAACTTTGGTAGATATTTATAAGATCTACAATTAATTAGAACATTTTATGGTTCTAACTTTTATAGTTTAGGCAGCGTACGTAAAATAAGTAACTTCTCTGGTTCACTTTTTACACCTTGTGCCCGAAAAACTCAAATATCTTACGGAACCCTACTTTTTTCTAAAATAAAATATAGCCTATGTTACTCGTGGATAATGTAGCTTTCGAATGGTGAAAGAATTTTTAAAATCGGTACAGTAATTTTTGAGCCTATTCATTACAAACAAACAAACAAAGTTTTCCTCTTTATAATATTAGTGTAGATAAGTAGATATTATGTAAGGACAGTGTAGACTGGTCAATATTGTACTAAAAAGTACAATAAAAATAATCATAATTAAAAGTAACCTAAGAATTCGCGGAGTCTACAGTGTTGTCACATTCACATTATAAAAAAAGGCTATATAAATAAAAGAAAGCAAAATAAATAATTACGATCATAAATAAATGATACGATAACAAAATAAATAATAATAAAAATAAAATATTGCAAGAGCAAGGATGCCATATTAACTATTGAAATAAAATAAAATAATGAATTACCAAGCTGATATTGAAAGGACTGAATTCATTCACATTCGAGATTATAATTTCCGGAGAAATTTTGTGTTATTAACCTACATATTGACGGTGAAGTGCTAATACCTTATAACTGTAATTTTTCGAGAAAATTGCTTTTTAGAGTTTATAATTTAAATGTATGTTTCCGCACGTTTTAGTGAAATCTCAGAAGCGGATATTTAGTTGCTAATGCTTCAAATTAAATTGTGGAAACACTTCCTAACTAAACCAACGTGTCAATTTATAGTATTACTTCCTAACGTTTTTGGAACAGGACATTTTTGACTTCGACAGTTAGGAAGTTATTGACACTTCACCGTCGATATATTATAAAAAGGTAATATTTATGAGTTTGTATGTATGATATAATCTCTGAACTACTGAACCGATTCTGAAAACTCTTTTATTAATATGTAGTAGTAGTATCCTAGAGTATTATAGGCTACAATTTGTTCCCTTGAGATAATTAATCTACTTTTAAACGAGCAAAGCCGCTGATAGGAGCTAGTAATTTTTAAATTAAATAATTCAAATCTCTAAAAGAATGTCGATATATCTAGATATTTAATATATTGTAGCGATATCTTAGCAGCGCGTACCGGAAGACGCAGTGTTGGAAGGCCCCTACAAGGTGGACCGATGACCTGGTGAAGGTTGCGGGAATCCGATGGATGCGAGGCGCACAGGACCGTTCTTTGTGGAGACATTTGGGGGAGGCCTATGTCCAGCAGTGGACGTCTATCGGCTGAAATGATGATGATGATGATGATGATGATATCTTAGCAAACTAAACTACAAAATCTTGCATCGCGCAATTAGAGTTCTTTGTGGGATTTGAACCTTCACAACGTTTAGGGAAAAGATTTAGGAAAAATATTTTTTCATACGAGTCTTGTTCCAGGGAATCTTATTACTTACTAGCAAAGCCGTACTTAGTTCAACATGACAAAAGAATAGCCAAAAGAAAAGCCAGTAAAGAAAATTAATCGTGTTTGAATTTAATATTTCGTCTAGTTTTTTTTTAGTTGGGAAAATCATCTAATGACAAATCTCGCTCTTGGGCGGAGCGAGAAATAGTGTCAGACTTTAACTGACTAAAAACCCATTCCTGTTCCTTTTTTGCCTTCGTTTCAGGGCCCCGGGTTTTACTTTCACACTACCCGTAGCCCCAGTAGGCTTCGACCCTGCTGGGACCCTACGATTTGCTGACATCTCCCTGAGGCGCGCGTGGAACAATACGCGCCGTCGACAACTTGGGCTCGGTCCGGACGGTCACCGGACGGTCGGACGGCGGACTACCTATTGCTCGCCGTCCGCAAGCCCGCGCATACGGTGACCGGAAATCAGAATAGGAATCCCGGCGGCGAGAGGGGCGTGAGGCCCGTTGCCTCACGCAATCGGCCGCCTCCTCTCCTAGCATTACTGCTTCGCAGAAGGAGACGACCGCCTACCACTCCTCCTCGCTCTTCGAGAACTAAATTAAACCCAAGCACACGTCGGCCAAGCCTGATTTGTACGCAGATTCGCGTCGCGTGGCGAGGATCTAATGTAGCTCTACAAGTCTAGTTGCTATATAAAATGTATGGAGACCGACGCACCCAGATCGGCGTACGTGGCCCACGTGTGCGCGGTGTACTTCTACCTTTACATCCAAGAAAAGATCGATCCCGCCCGTAGCGTATGATATAAAATGAACTGACAGCTTACCAAAGTGCGTAAGAAGGAAGAAAAAACATGACAAAAAAACCCAGTATTACAAGATTTGTTTTTCGAACATGATTTTAACCCTCGACGCAAGTGTTATAACTAACCGCTACATGTGGATCTGTCTGTCTGTCTATGGCACCTGGTTTTTTTATTTGAAACAGGTTTTTTAGCGATGTTTCTTAGACATGTTTTTTATCAAAATCAGTTCGGCCATTTACAAGTTGTGGGGGTTTAAGAAAGCATGAAAAACAGATTGTTTGCAAATATGAGCACACCGAGTATCAAGGGAAAATTTTATGATAAATGAAAATTAAAGAAGTTTCACCTCACCCACCGGGCACGATTCGTAAATATATTAAAAAAAAAAACACAAATTTTGGCCTCGGGTTTTTAATTTTCAATAAGAAGTGAATTTTGGAAAATCCTTTCTTGTACTTTGTATATTTATACCATAAAAGGAACCTCTAGTTGCAAAGGTTTGGGCAGGGCGTTGATGAGACCATGAGCGAGTCAGGTTTGCTTTTTATATATACAGAGGCCTTACCATGACGTGTTAATATAATAATAATATTCCACAACTATCACACAACGTCGTCCAGTCACAAGCTAAGCAGAGCTTGTGTTATGAGTAGTAGACAACTGATAAACATATATTTCTAAATACACACATACTATAGATAAATTACACCCAGACACAAAACAAATGATCGTGCTCATCACACAAACATTTGTCCTGGGCGGGAATCGAACCCGCGACCTCCTGCACAGCAGTCAGGGCCACTAACCACTAGACCAACCGGCCAGTCAAAAAATAAAAAATATGTCAGACGTGCGAGCGAGAAAAAGAGATGAAGCTATACACCCTATACCTAAAGCTACATTCCTTCAACAGTTCAGTTTAGGTCTTAAAATGGATCGCGTTAAGAGCTCGTGGTAGAGTCTCAGCTGTCTGTTTTGTTTCTCTCTATACCTAGCATTTTATGAGATAATTAACGTTTACCAAATATTTGGGGCTTTTCTGCACATCGTGTTATGTGATAGACCTTGTTTTGAACTTCGAAGAGAGTTCGAGGTCAATGTCAAAGTTCAATGATATTCGTTGTCAGTCCAGAGGTCAGAATTAGGTAGAGTTTTTTAAATACTTATACTGATTTCGTACAGCGAAATAATAAAGTGAATATGCCTCAAATCCCGAGATTAATTTTAAAGAGTAGATTATAACAAAATAATCTTTCTGCATTAATGACGAGGAGGAGCAAGAGTATAAATTTGTCAACTTTACCTCAGTTAAAGAAGTGAGATCGATTAAATCAAAAATTCTATGTTAATTATCCTTGTTTTATTTGTCTTATCTATATCTGAGGTTTTTATTATTATTTATTTGTAATATTGTTGGCCACACGGGATTTTTCATTAGAAATCCCGGGAAGATCCATATTAATATAAACATTTCGATGCAAGTACATGAATCACTCTACCTAATTCCGACCCCTGGTCATAACAGAGCGTCATACGGTGGGGAGCTCGCTCTTTGTATTGCTCATCAAAGGCTTCAGCTGGCCTTGTGATAGATGATATGCTTGACAATGAAATGCAAATATTGCTATAGGTACAGAAATCTGTACCTATAGCAATATTTGCATTTCATTGAAGACTAGTACTTTGCTAGTGACTTCGCTCGCAAGCATGTTTTTATTAAAACTGTAAGACTTCTAAAGCTGTATTTAAAAAAAAAACTAATAATGACTATCTTTATCATTCATTTAGATTAAGATTTGTGCCAAGTTTCAAGTTTATTCACCCAAAGAATAAGATTCTAATATACAACCTTTAACACACCTAATTCGTTTTATAGGTGCAGTTTTGAAATACCGAAAATGAAAAATCTTTTTTATTTAGTTAGGTTACTATTTATGCTTAGTTTCAATTATATTAGTCCAAAGTCTAATGGTCTAAATAAATCATTGTCCCCCATTTCAATCTCTTAAAAGTTGAATTTTCTAAAACACCTTAGTGCTCACCTACATTATAATTGGAAGCCAGAATTTCACGTTTCTAGACACAGCAGTTGGTTTCAGTTACAATTTATTTAAATTATTAGAACCTTGAACTTGAAAGGAATTTTGTGTCAATCAACCAGTGGAATATTCAAACGATGAAAAATATTGACATTAAAATTGCTAAATAAAGTGACAAGTACTATTGATAGGTATTATAGGTAGGTGCATGCACGACAAATCCCTCTAATTGATATAATAAGGCAATCCAATACTGTAGCGACGGCTCACATTTGGTATCATTTCAGTTCCCCTGATGGGTTTGGGCGCCCAATTAGTGCGTATCCTATGGTAATGGGATAACGTATGTGGCTCAGCTACTGTGTGAGACAGCAGCATCAACGGACAATTATTAGGCATTAATCTAATTGGTATAGTACTACATAGGGTGACATAAGATTATTATGTATGTTGCGATGCAATTAGAGTTACGTAATGGGTGGGTTAGCACCGTCAGTGTTCAATATTGTGTATGTACATAATTTGCTTGCAGCGGTCTTCCCGTCTGTTTGTAATTTAGGTGTCTTCAACGCTAGAGTGAATAAGCTCTTAATAAACTAATGCGATTCACCATCAATAGCAACACTGCTTACCATCAGGTGGTCATCGCAGTCAAGCAATATTTTAAATCATTTAAAAAAATATATATTTAATATGTACGTATACATATACCTATATCGTACGTATACAGAGTCGATTAAATAGATGATTTAGATGTTTTTACAACCGTTTATTTTTACTATTATAAACTGAATGAAAGTTATCGTAATTATTAAGACGCCAAAACGATACATTAGTACGTGAAGGTAGGGTCAGGTAGCTTCCTACTTGCTACAAATAATATTTCAACTTGGCATAATAAATTATTGTAAGCAAATTCTTTGATCCGTTGTGCAATGACCAACAAAATGCGGCAACATGAATGTAATAAACTCATAACATTCCGGAGATACACGGGCGAAAATGGGGTGGGGTGGGATGGGGTAGGATGGCGTGGGGTTGGGTGGGCTCACAGTTCATGGGGGGAATTAACTCGCCCCACCGCGCGCAGCGTCCGCTGCACTTTATTAAAGCTCACGTCCCGAGTGATCGGCAAACAAAGATTTAGTTATGGGGACGAACATACCAGTCCTTTGAGCGATTTTAACAAAACCCTTTTCCAAAACAAATTAAATAGTTCCCTGGCCTGGGTGGTATTAATATAACAGGTCGGACTAAACACTGTCGTCGTTATTAAAAAGGGCACCACTAACATTTTATCCGATATTTTTTAAATACGTAGTCGATATCAGAATAACATTTTGAAAGAATATTTAGTTGTGCCTTTTTTAATAACGGCAGAATAGTAGAAAGGATGTTTTATAGACATTAAAATAATATTTACCTCTCCGTAATTAAAAAGTGGGTGATGGGATGAAATGTAACCGCAATTTGATAATAAATTTCTATTTATAGTATTTTAGCCTACTCCTCGGTAACGGTTGGGTTAATAGGTTTGAAAAAATATATATAATAGATTTATATATATACATTATCAACATATGACTTTTTCGTATAACTAATATTGCAAAAAAAAAATTATTAACAACATGATATTATTTCGTTTTTTTTTTCCCTACTCCTTTGAAACGGCTTTGATCTTTAGAAAATATGTATGTTAACACATGTAGACACAGAATGTACATAGCATATATATGTAAATCAATCAATATTTCGCAAAGAAAACGGTTTTATAGGTTAGCGGGGCTCTATGCGGCCGCAGACAGCAGTACGCGTATGTATGCATTGAACTCCGGCCAGTTATTTAAGGAACTTAGCGATAACACAATTAATATCGCTATTAAATCGGTAAAAACAATTATAAGATGCGGAACAGTAATACTTCAAGTGTGATAAAACTGGTCGACAATTACATCAAATTAATATTTGGCAATCCTATCTGGCGAGGGGCGCGGGTACCGATGGATGCGAGAAGCACATAACCGGTCGTTATGGCGACACTTGGGGGACGCAAACTCCAACAGTGAACGTCCTTCGGCTGAAATTATGATGATGATGAATATGCAGTATTGACATTGTTCGAGGACACGACATTAGAGATACTGAGATGGTGAGTGTCACGGTGTACTACGTTGATCACTGTGCGATAGGTCAGTGTCACTTTAATTTACACTTTTGCAAAAAAAATGTAATCAGCTTTTATAAATGATTAGTTGTAAAATAAGGGGTCTTTACAAAATTTGAACTCCCGTCATCCATTGGGCACGCCACAAATACGGCGGTAAGTTCCCTCTTTGAGGCATGGTTGGAAAGAACTCACGGCGTCCTCACCTTCCGCATGACGCAGGCTCTCACCGAATACGGCAAGTTCGGAAAGTTCCTGCACCGGATTCGTGCGGAAGCGCCTCCTTCTGCGACGCAGTAATGCTAGCAAAGGAGGTGACCGATCGCGTGAGGCAACGGTCCTCACGCCTCAACCGCCGCCGGGATTCCGATCCCGATTTCCGGCCACCGCAGGCGCGGGCTTGAAGTCGTCGACGGCGCGTACTGTTCTTCGCGCGCCTCAGGGAGATGTCAGCAAATCGTAGGGGCCCAGCAGGGTCGATGCCTACTGGGGCCACGGGTAGTGTGAAAGTGAAACCCGTGGCCCTGGGACGAAGGCAAAAAAGGAACAGGAGTGGGTTTTTAGTCAGTAAAAGTTTGAAACTATCTCGCGCTCCGCCCAAGAGCGAGATTTGTCATATATCACACTCCTAGTCCCAGTTGTTTCGGCTGTGCGTTGATATGTCAGTCAGTCAGCTTCTTCTTTTATACAAAAAGGAAATCAATTATATAGTCAGTATTGACGTTACTTCAAAAAGCACAATACAATGTGTTAGAATTCAAGCCCCATGTGTGGTCATCAATGCAAGCAAATGCTGGGCGTCTTTTTATTTATTGTGACGTCTAAACTCAACATGTGCATTCAAAAGCTCCATTTATGAAAGGACAGCTACAAAGGTTAATATTGTTTTGAAAGCTAATAAAATGTAATTAAGGATGGTTTGCTGTAAACTGGATTATTAGAGGAAGACAAAGAAATTCTTTACAAAATATACCTGTTATATTAGAACACGCTCCTTTGATACACATTTTCTTTATATTTTAAAACTATTCATAATGAATTTCTGCTAGAATTTCTTGGAACAGCACCTAGGGGAAAACTATTCACGGATTTATGTAATTAAATTACGGCAGCATTCTTGAAGTTCCACGAAGAAAGCGTCCTTAGTATAAATAATGTAGACATGCTTTTTAGTAAATAAATAGAAGTAAAGTTTAATTTATTTTTGCTTTTGATACAACACGTTATCCGGTGGACTGTAATGTATCTCTAGGTTTCTCATTATCCTTCCCGGAAGGAAAATTCTCAGCAACTGTTCTGTTTGAGTGTATTATAAATACAGATAATATTATAGTAATTACATTTGATTTCTACTCTTCTTTTTATCGAATCTAACAATGGAGGAGGATGAACTACAGTTTGATGCAAAAGTAATGTCATAATTTAAATTGGATTCCATTTGTTTAGAAATTTAGAAAATAAGGATTTTGTTTACTTTAAAGTGTGAAATTGATCATATTAATTGGAAAAAACCATAACGCGTAAATGGCTACCTCCGGAGTTGACGCACAATGCTCGTTTTACGGCAGTTTAAATTGTTGCTCGCAAAAAGTCTGGCTTCATTTCAATGTTAACTTTCAAGACTGACAAGGTTCGTGGTTTGTTGTGGTAGGTAAACAGATGGTTCCAAAAAGCCCCAAAGGAAGAAATCTAGTGCTGATAGATCTGGCGACCTGGACGGCCTGTTCAAATTTAAAAACAGATTGAAAATTTGTCAAATAAGCAGTAACAATAATTCCACGTTTTTGAGGTGTGTATCGCTCTGTGGCTTGTGGACAACTAATTCTCTGTTTCTACAATATAAATTTTAAAGCACAGTGAAATTTGGCGTCATCTGTAGAAATTAAGGCACATTCACAATGTGACATTACTTTTACCCCACCTCTATTGGTACCTTAGTCTTTGAAATCGCACGACAAGGTCGCGGCAAATCAATAAAAAGATGGCGGGACGACTTAGATGACTTCCTTAAGAATTGGCAAAAAGTAGCTCAAAGCCGGGAACAATGGAAGGAACGGAGGGAGGCCTTTCCCAGCCGTGGGACAGTATAGGCTAGATATAAAAATAATAGTAATAGGACTTATTACACTGTGTAGAGAAAATTAATCGACGATCTCACCTACAGGTCCTGGTGTAAGCACACCATCTTCTCATACTTTGATTTAAAGAAATTTATTTCTCATAAGAACTTACAGTTCACTTATAATGAGATACAAAGTATAGTAAATACATTAAAGATACAATTTTACTTAATTCTTTTTCCCCTATCGATTACTGTCTCACAGCTAAACAAAGGACTCCCCAAGTCCATCCAGACATTCTTGTCCCATACCGTCTCGAGCCAGTATCCGGGATACACGTCTACATCGTCGCGGTAATTCCTGGGCCGACCCTGACGGCGCAGCGGCGCTTTCTCTCCATTACTGTTAGTAACAATTCAGTTATATTTGAATAAATTTTATTTTAAATTGATTTTACACAATTTTCGATAAAGAGTAAGATGAGCAACCATTCAGTTACATATGCAGTAAAGTTAAAAATAGTTCGACAACCCCTTTTACTAAAATAAGCATTGGTAAAGCCAAACACTAATATTGACGTGTATGCATTGACATTCGATATGATGTGAGCACTAGTGTTGGTTCCAAATCTAAAAAAGTAGCAACGGGAGAAAAATGTTAGGTAGAAAAACATGACAGAGTAATAAACAATCTAAATAAATAAACGTATCCGTTGGCAACTCAGTGTACAACATGAAGTGCCTCGTAGTAGTTCGAACAGTAATGTTTGTATTCACTCAATTCGTTTCCTTGCACGGACATTAACATACACGACGATCATGAATCAATTATAGAATCAACACGCCTCTTTGTGTTAAGATTAAACCGGTCTTACATTCCGCGACAAGAATTTTATCGGAACATTCTTCAATAAATATCATTTACCAAGCAGACGGAAGTGAGACTGCTAAATCTCAGAATTAAACGTAACTTGGGTTCAAAGGACCAATCAAGGCTGAAGCGTTTATTGTCTTCAAGGAAATTATCAGAACTAAATCTGGAAATTTCTTGCGTAAACACTTAGATATCGGGTTGAACATTTTCATCGTAGAATTTGTAAACAGGTGGTTTATGGCACTTCAAGATACAAGTAAATTCAAACCTTTTTTTTGAGAAGTGTACGAAACAAGTGTAAAAAACCGTATTTATATACTTATTTGTGGTCCTTTTGGGACCACAAATAAGATAAATACGGTTTTTTTTTGTAACTGTACTTTAATGCTTTTTTCCTTGGGAGCCCAAACAACTATCGACCAAAAAACATGTTTTTATTGGTGGAAGTTGGGACCGCGAAAAATTTAAAAAGATCCCTCGACCGACTTGCTGCTTCACAACCAATTATGAGGATATTAGTTTTAGTGTTATTGTTGTTTAGTACATAATATTGTACAAAAATAGACTAAAGCAAGCACCTAATTATAAAATCTTGTAAATATGAATTTACAGAATACCTAGAAACTTGTTGCGTAACTTTTCTCCCCAGCTTGAAACACGGGGAAGCTATAAAACCGTCAAGCAAGTTTTCCTTTCAAAAAGCCAGTGCCCCACAAACTGTTCATTAGCTTCAAACCCAGCTTCAATCAATTTTATTTTTAAATCGTTTCTCCCATAGATTTAAAAAGCTGTTGGGCATTTTTTATAAAGCAAGATAAGCTGTCTTTTTAACAGACTTCAAAAAGGAAGGGAGGTTCTATGTTCGTCTGAATGTATTTTTTTTATTTATGTTCACCGATTTCTCGGTCAATTGAGGATCGTTTTTGATTTTTTTTTATTGTTTTGGTCCCATAGAAATATTGTTATGATCTGATCATGAACTTCGAAGATATAGAATTTAACTCCTCATAGGATCACACCCAAACCGTCGTAAAAAGTGAAATTGCTTTGTTTATACGTGTAGTCGATGACTGACTGAAAGAGGAGGGGGAATATATAGAACTGATCTGATTGGTGAATAGTTGTATTTTTTTTTTTGTAAAAAAAATTCTATTATAAAACTGTTGGTGCGAATTTGATTTTTAAACGAGTTCAAATTCGGGTATTGTCGCTCGTACTCGGCTCTTCTAGAGTTGGTCCACACTACATGAATTTGAGCTCAACTCGTCCTCTGCTCGTGCTCAGCACCTCTAATGTAGTCCCATGTTAAGAAAACAGTAGTCTGATAAGCAATTAAAGAACAAATTTTAGTCATTAAGATAGGAATCGCAAACATCGTGAGATAATGATGGTAGCAAAAACATCAGCTGCGGAATTCCTGATGCGACCGCTATCTAAGTGTCGAGTAATATTTAATGTAACTATCCACGACAATCATTGAAATTGAAACTTGCGTAATGTAAAATAAATTAGGCCCAAGGCGCTCAGCACTGACTCGCATTTGTCGGCGGCTTGCCAATGGTTGTGATTAATTAAAGCTAATGCTTAATAACCCTCGATTGAACGAACTCAGTCAAACTTTAAGGAGGAGTAAATTAAAAAAGTACTATATAGATATTTTTGTACATCAGATATCCTACCAAGAGCTACCAGGAGAAGAAAGAGAAGGAAGAGATACCTGACAGGTTTGTCTGTACAGTTGTAACTGTCAGTTAAGCTTTTGTGGAAACCTACACAGTTATGCAACATACACGCTCCGTTTAATCTGTACAACTCAAATGTACAGCCAAACATGTCAGGTAAACCCTAGCATGTACCTTAAGGTACGTTGTGACGATGCACATAAGGTGAATGACACCGGATTCTGGGTGCCGACGCCTCCCCCCCATCCCCTCTACAATATAAAATTGACAAATTACTTCAGGATATGGATCATAATTCGAAAATTGCATTGAGTGACATGTTTTGTCACCGACACCCCAGCTAATAGACGTTCTGTTCGCCTGATATAAGAACAGATAACAAGTATGAATTTATTTAGGTCAATTTATTCACCGTACTGATAACGTTCAAAAAGACTTTTGTTTGAAACATTGGAGCCATATTATTAATGCGTGCTACATAATCTACATACATGATGTAGTTACATGATCATTAAATTGGGTAACGCAGTTCCGACATTTCTTTTAAATTTTTGAAACCAATTGAGTTTCTCACAATTGATGTCAAGATTTTTACAAGAAACGATAAGAGATGATAAAAATCGATTAGATGACGATAAGTATTGAGTAACCGACATTACACGACTGACAAAGATAAAACACGAAAAACAAACGCGACTGCAATTAACAGATAATATTCCATTACACGAGGAAGGATGTTGGATCCTTCAGGCCTCATAATTAACGAAATAAGCCATTTCCAGTCTAAATATAGTACAGGTTCTTATTGATTTGCCCCGGCATGTTTCTTCCTGTACTGGGAGCAAAAGATGATAATAATATATCGCTTGTTATTTTTCACAGAAATATAATATCTTTTTCATAGAAACATAAGTATATGAGTAGGAACGAGGCTCCCTTTTTCTGACGTTCGAGAATAAATGTCATAATACTGTTAAACTATAGTAGTTTAACTACTATGAATGAAATACTTTGATGAAAGGTTACGCTTCGGTAAAATAACATTTACCAGCGGTAATGTGGTTATGCTATCGAATTCAATTAAGGCGGCACATGCAGCCTTTATGCAGCACGTTCGCTCTCGTAATACCCTTCCCTTTCATGTATCACAAAATTGGAAAGGGATCATTTTATTTTAAAAACCTTTTAAATTTTTAATCAGTAAAGGAATTTTATTTTTCAATTTTAATTTAATTATCGTATCACTGAAATGGCCAATACAAAGAAGTTGTTAATAAATATTCCGCGAAATGTTGAATGACACTCGTCTCGTTTTTAAGTGTCTGTTTTATTATTTATTATAAATTAGTTCCTGCGTTTGAATATTCAGAACTCGAAATTAAACATTTGGTCGACGTTTCGGCGGATGCGAAACCAGCCTCTGCAAACAAGGAATAGCAGATAATACAAAGATTTTATTAATACTCCTTATAAAATCGTATGAAGAGTAACTTGAAGGCCTAGACGTCACGCGGAAAGTGTCATCAACTACTCCCTTTTTTAACCGACTTCAAAAAGGAGGAGGTTCTATGTTCGGCTGAATGTATGTTTTTTTTTATGTATGTTCACTGATTTCTCGGTCAATTGTGGACCAATTTTGAATTTTTTATTTTTTTATTAATGTTTATGCTTCCAAGTTGGTCCCATAAAAATATTTTTATGATCTGATCATGAACTTGGAAGATATGGAACAGAACTCATAGGATCACAGCAGAACTGACTTAACAAGTAAAATTGCTTTATTTATATGTGTATTCGATGACTGACTGAAAGAAGAGTGGGAATATATCGAACTGATTTGATGATGAAGCCTGAAGTTAGGCACCGGAACCAGAGTTCCGGTGCTGTAATTTATTACAGATAATAAATTAATTTAATCTAACCATGTTTGGTATAATTAGAACTGTCATGAGATGCACTGTGGCTGTAAGGTAGTTAAGTATGGCTGAGGGGAACTTTTTAGTGGTGGTAAGTACCATAACTAAAAAGTGTAAAACGAAATACTTTTTACAAAAAAAATATAACCGACTTCAATTTACAACAAAGCAATGAAAACTGCAAAATAACTTTAATTTCGGAAGTCGGTGTTAAATAACAAAGAGACAAAACTATTATAGAAACCAACTTCCGAAATTAAAGTTATTTTGACTTCTCAGTGTTTTTTTTTTATTGAAGTCGGTTGTTTTTTTTTTTGCAAAAAGTGTTTTATTAAGGTAGATCTTTTATTGTGAGAGGGTTACCTAATTGATGCAGCTATCTACATTTAATTATGAAAGTTTATCTTATATAAAGAAAGCGGACATAATTCACAATATCACTAATAAAATTGGTATAGTGTTGACCTAGTGATGTACCCGCCCCGACTTACGAGTTTTAGGTCGTGAGTTCAAACCTTCACAGGCGCTTTACTTCGTGTATTTTCATCACCACTGCTCTCAAAACGCTGAAGAAAAAGAGCGTGAGAAAACAGGCGTATCCTATAATGTAAAAATCGACAGCATGCAACATCTATTAAACCGCGCTCAGCCCGCGTGGTGAATTAAAGCCGGTTCCCTCTCCTAGAGATGAGGCCTGAGACCCGAGTCCCAGCAGTGGGAACATTATTAAGGTTAATTGTGTAATGTAGGTATATGAAATGTTCTAGTTCTAAAAGCTATGCAGTCGATCTGATCGAGACTTTGAGCACATTTTATCGATGAGCGTTTGAATGATGAAACGAATAAAGATATTGTTATTAGGTTGTCGATTATAAAGTCTTAGCCAGCGTCGAATGTGTCCTAGATACGCTAGCTTCGGTCCGACTCAAATAATTTAGTGATAAAGCCACATCATGGTGCAAGTGGGTCATTCATAACGATCGATAGGACTCAAATAACACTTCGTAATGAGAATATAATAGCAGCCAGTTGCATTTACAATTTAATGAAGTTGCCGATGCCCGCCGCCGGTAACTGACCGTCACTCAGTTTCAATTTTAGATTGATCATTTCGTGTTAATATGGAATTAATACTTGCCCCAGATATCTAAATTGAGGATTTATCTATATATATATATAAATGAATCCCTATTTCCCTTAGTCACGCCATCACGCGTGAACGGCTGGACCAATTACACAATTTTCTTTGTTTTGTAGGTATTGCCAGGAAGTAAAAGAAAAAAATTAAAAAAATTGGCAGTAGGGTAGAGTAGGGCAGAGTAGGGCAGAATAGGGCAGAATAGGGCAGAGTAGGGCAGAGTAGGACAGAGTAGGGCAGAGTAGGACAGAGTAAGGCAGAGTAGGACAGAGTAGGGCAGAGTAGGGTAGAGTAGAATAGGGTAGGGTAGGGTAGGGTAGGATAGGGTAGAGTAGGGTAGAGTAGGGTAGAGTAGGGTAGAGTAGGGTAGAGTAGGGTAGAGTTGGGTAGAGTAGGGTAGAGTAGGGCAGAATAGGGCAGAGTAGGGCAGAGTAGGACAGAGTAGGGCAGAGTAGGACAGAGTAGGGCAGAGTAGGACAGAGTAGGGCAGAGTAGGGTAGAGTAGAATAGGGTAGGGTAGGGTAGGGTAGGGTAGGATAGGGTAGAGTAGGGTAGGATAGGGTAGAGTAGGGTAGAGTAGGGTAGAGTAGGGTAGAGTAGGGTAGAGTAGGGTAGAGTAGGGTAGAGTTGGGTAGAGTAGGGTAGAGTAAGGTAGAGTAGGGTAGAGTAGGGTGGTGTAGGGTAGAGTTGGGTAGAGTAAAATAGAGAAGTCAGTTGACGGGAGCGAAGCCGCGGGCAAAAGCTAGTCTTAAATTAATTTTGGAAACATTACATTACAGTTATTCATTAAACCCCGAGCGAACGCCGGCGTTCGATTGGTCATCGTCTTTCTATTGTGTCTCTAATTACGCTACTCAAAAGGTTATCAAGCTGAACTAATAAAACCATACACAAGTGGAAGCTAAGCTAACTAGGTATGTTTTCTACCTACGTATGTTATCACGTTTAGTGTTAGGGTAAAATTTGTACAGTAAATGTAACAAAACTGCGTGAACACAAAAAGGAAATAGGTAAAATACTAAATTTTCCTATTCGGAAGAAAATATGTCTTGACACCTTGCCGAGGTCATAAGTGTAGGAACGGAACGGATCGAGCGGCTTACGTAATAAAACCGACAGGCAACAGATGAAATACGAAAATGAGCGCCGAATAACTTAAACAGACTTACACAATGACTTTCACGCATTCAATATCATTTTTAGGGCCTTTCTTTACTAATATAATGTTAGTACTGTTATAGAATATCCTAGGCTACTTTTTATAGAGATAGTGATCACGCAAATGGAACCGCAGGATAGCCGCAGGTTTTCATTACGATCAATCAATACTTGTTTATACATTGGTTTGCAATTGAGCCAACCCGATGTACGGCGAATATTCACCCTTACGTTATTGACACCTGTACAGTACAGACTAGGCTTTTCGCCTCGTCGTTTATACCGTGTACGTACATTGAAGGACTGGAACAATTTGCCTGCAGCAGTCTTCCCATCCAATTATAATTTACGTGTATTTGAAGCTAGAGTAAATTCGCTTTTAATAAACTAGTGATTTACCATAATCGATTGCAACACTATTTAACATTAGGTGGGTTCACAGTCAAGCACTAGTTTATAACATTTAAAAAATTAAAAAACTTTTTAAGAAGTCATTGAAGTCTGTTGTATTTTTTTCGCAAAAGGGTTTTTTTTTATTTTACAGCCAAACTTAAATAGTGTGCAAGTTCTACGGTAAGGTACGAGTACTTATAAAATTATATTAATAATCATTGAAATATTGCATAACAAATCCAATAAGCTAAGCCCAGGCCTACCTTCCGGCTTCATCATCAGATCAGTTCAATTTATCCCCCCTCTTCTCTCAGACAGTCATCGACTACATGTATAAACAAAGCAATTTTACTTGTTACGTCTGTTCTGCTGTGATCCTATGAGGAGTTCCGTTACATATTTCGAAGATCATAATCAGATCATAACAATATTTCTTTGAGACCAACTTAGAAGCATAACCTTTCAATCAAAAAAATAATTTTCAAAATCGGTCCACGGTTGACCGAAAAATCGGTGAACATACATAAAAAAAAATACTATCAGACGAACATAGAACCTCCTTCTTTTTGAAGTCGATTAAAACGAGACGCACACTCAAACTGACAATACCACACCAATTTTATAAAAATGAAAGGTTTTGTTTTTGTTACTCCAACCATTAGAATGGCTGAACGGATTTCCATGAAACTTTGTAAACGGAGTAGATCATGTCCTGGAACAGCACATAGGATACTTTTTATAAAGAGAGTATGTTCAATTGGGATAATGTTCTATTATCACACGGGCGAAGCTCCAAGCAGCAGCTAGTTAGGTACATGTAAATCTTTTGACATCTAAAGCACTTAGAAGGTTGCATTTAAATGCTAGAAGTTTCATGAAGTTAGTTTCTTTTCTGACCAAAGTAACTACGTGTGTACAAAAAACTCAACTTGATAACTTGGAGGATGCCCAAATCCCGAATAACATTTCATTTCGGTAATGTCAACTCGCTTGTAGAAGACTGGTCGTTTTCAAGCGTTGATGGAGATTGTTACCCATACTGTACACTATAGTCGATATAAGTCAACCTGAGTGCATCTCCAAAGGGGCCATTCATTAATTACGTAAGACGATATAGGGCGAGGGGGTCGAACATGTCTTACTTTTTCTTACAAAGGGGTGGGAAGGATTCCTGATAGTTAAGATTTGAAAAAGCGCGGGCAACCGCGCGATTACCGATTTGCGCTCGGATGCGTAAAAGTAAACTATTTCCATGATAACGTAATTGCGCCTCCCCGCTTGTGAACTAGATGTTACCTGCTTGCGTATACGACACACTTGAACCGTTCCTAAAAATTGTCACTTTTAAAAATAAACATCAGTCATCTAATGGAAAAAAATAATATACGCTTGGTTGGTACCATGCGTATATTATTTTTTTCCATTAGATTCTTACGTAATAAATACTAAACAGGGGGGAAAATATTAGATATTAAATATTTTTATTTTTTCTTATTTAGGGGGAGGGAAGGGGTGAAAACTAGTAAAAATTATCTTACGTAATAAATTAATGGCCCCAAATGATAGAATACTGTCATACATTGCCATGTCATCGGCAAAGCAAAGGTAAATAAATAGCTGGGATGATTACATGCTTAAAATACAATAACTTGGAATACAATTATATAAACCAAAAGTGCAACGGAGTGCCGCAGAGCATACCTGTAATTACATTGTTACCTACTAACCTAAATATGAGCGAATCCGACCTTTTATTTTACCCCTAGTTACACTGCTATTGTTGAAACCCCCTCACCAACACCCCTGTTGCGTAAAGTGAGTGCGGGGAGCAGGGAGCTACAAAATCCGATCCGCCATCCGCCAGCCGCCCGCTAGCCGATCGCGACCTAGGCTACAACCAGTCTCGTTCCTATACGCCTCCGATAACAGCCGCGCGACCGCGTTTACCTAGATTTGTTCTACAACCGACGGTTATAAAAGTTATTGCCAACCAACTTATCATCATGTCAAATAATCAATCTCGGAGCTCATCATCGCGACCGTCTAACGAGTGTAAGATAGTGTCTCCAGAAAAAAAGCCGCCAGCTGTTCCTATTTCCAAGATGATTTTTTTGCGGAAACTTGCCACAGTACGTGAGAAATGCGAGGGCGGGGAATCAAACCCAAAGAACGTTCCAAGGTTTGGCTTGGAGACAGTGGATGAACAAGACACTCAAGAGTCTATTCAGGAGGGATCCGAACCCGAGTCTCCCCAGACGCAGTAACTCTAAAAGATAACATTATATAGCCGGTTATCCCAATGTGCACGATTGCGACCACCGAACCATTGAGCCAAACAAGGCCGCAGTCTCCGGCGATGGAACAACGCTTAAAGATAGGTGCAAAGATACCATTATTTACGTAAAATATGGGACTGTCGTTGTGTCGTGTATGAAGTGTATTAGTGGTAATGCTAATAACTGTGAATTTGGATGTTTAATATTTTTTTTACGTGAGATGTAGACAAATCCAACAAAGCAAAGATAATTAAAATCGATCCTGCCTTTCTTGAGTTATAAATGATTTATTTCAAGAAATTAAGAATGCTTGTAAATATGCTCAAAGCTACCTGTTGTTATATTTTAATATAATTGATAATCATAGGTTTATTTATTTTTTTAATAAGTTAATATTATTTTATAATTAAGTTAGAGCCTTTGATGCTTTAATTTCAAATAATTTTCCTAAGATGTGTTCGTAGTAAAGATAAACCATATTGTAAAATGTTTCGTTTGATCTCACTGTTAACCAAAGGATAAGTCAGTATTAAGTAGATGAAAAATTGTATGTCTGTAATACTTTGATGTAATATAATAAACGAAGTAAGTTAAGTAGTGAATAACGAGCATTTTCTTTTATTCAAGTTTATGTCAATAGACTTCCGCAATCCCAAAAATAGCAAATACAAATGTAGAATGGGAACAGTATGGCGGGTTCTTCCGAGATAAGAAATTGAACATAATAAAACTAGTATCAGTATTCGGAAACTTTTTGAAGAACCATGAGAACGAGCAACGATTGATATCAAAGTACACACAATATTTACATTAAAAGTTAAGATAAAAATGGTCTGAACGATCATATCAGATCATTTTTTTTTATACGTGACTGCTCTCAGATCATTCTATTAGACTCTCGTATGTTTAACCGGACTTGTGGATCCATACTAAATTTTTAATAATAATCCATATTATAAATATGAAAGTAACTCTGTTTGTTACGCTATCACGGTTAAACTACTGAACCGATTTTGTGAAATTTGGTACAAAGGCAGCTTAGACTCCAAGGATGGATATAGTATACCTTTTATTCGTAATCGACTTCGACTTCACGTCCGCAATAACAACATTCACGCGGACGAAGTTACTGGCAGAAGGTAGCAAAAAATAAAGCCGACCAGAAGTCGATCTAACCCAGTTCATATTTAGATTTTTAAATATATCTACCTCCGATTTAGTTTCGATCTCTTCTCAGAATTTCCGGATTAGAAAGAAGTAAGTCTTTATTCAAATCAATTTGCAGATACAATATAATTGATACTTTACTGTAGTGTATGTTTCATAATTGTTATTCCGTGGACAATGGTGTGGGTTATACTTTTTTTAATTTTCTGATAAAACTACTGTGTATTATTTCTGTATTGTATAACTGTTTTTTGTCCCAAAGAAATAAAATAAAATAATTATATTCTCCATCCAAAATATGATTGCTAAGGGATGAAAAACCATACAATGTGTCAAAAATGAAACGCAGTAGACAAAGAAAGAAGAAAAACAAAGCAACTAATTACTCAGCCTTAAAATTGTAAGCATTGGAAGACAATGAAACGCAATAACATTTCTTATTTAGAAATATGGGTCAGTCGCAGCAATGTACCTTAACCCAACTTCAGACAAACACATCAACATCACATAAATCATTACTAGAATCGTAATGATATAAATGATGTGTGTATTGTATATATATGTAAACTAGTGGTACCAGCAGACGTTGTCCTTCCCAAAACCGCCAACTACCGGGTTTAATTTTATTTTCAAATCATTCAGGGACTCACTCAAATATACACACAAAATTTCATCTAAATAGGTCAAGCCGTTTAGGATGAGTTAGGTGACAAACAAGCGTACAGAAAAAAACACATGTATATCCATGGATATATAATTATCTATCCAAGAGCTATTACTGAAAACTTATAAAAGAAAAATCCCTTTGCCTGACCCGGGAATCGAACAAAGGACGTCACGCTCTTCAGCAACGCTTGCGATCACTAGAACAACAAGGCAGTATCGGAGTAGAACAAATTAGTTCCAACAAACAACTGTTCTCTGCATCATGCAGGTATTACCAATGCTCCTTAACGAGCTCTAAGTGGTCGAATATGCATAAAAGATTGTAATAACCGCATCAGAAATACACAAAAGAGGTTAGCCGTCCAAGCTCTGAATTTTTTAATCATTACCCTTAGCTTACAGCTAAGGCTGATGACTGAAAAATTCAACTCTAGCAATTCAGGTCAGCACGATGTAGCCATGGGCTACTAATAAATTGATATATCGACCCAATGCATTTAATCGATAGTTAAACTACAGTGAACATACCAAGGGCCTTACAATGATGTGTTAAAATGTTAACGGTGCGAGCGAGAAAGAGAAATGGAGCTATACACCATATATATAATTTTTTAACCACAACTACCACACAACGCCGTCTAGTCTCAAGCTAAGCAGAGCTAGTGTTATGAGTACTAGACAACTGATAAACTACTTATATATTTCTAAATACATACATATATAGATAAATTACACCCAGACACAGAACAAATGATCATGCTCATCACACAAACATTTGTCCTGGGTGGGAATCGAACCCACGACCTCCGGCACAGCAGTCAGGGCCACTAACCACTAGCTACGCTAGCTGCGCTAGCATATATAGCTTCATCCCTTTAACAATTCAGTTTAGGACGTCAAACTGATCGCTTTAAGAGCTCGTGGTAGAGCCGTGGTGTTCTGTTTATGAAAAGGTACCTGCCCAAAAGCTACATTAACGTCAGAATAAAAATTAGAGAATCCAATTGCAGCGCCAACTACCGGGTCCAATTGTATTTTCGAACTATCCAGGGACTCAATTAAATATACACATACCAAATCAGTCAAGCCGTTTCGGAGGAGTTAGGCGTCTGTCTGTCTGTCAAGACCCTTTATCACGGAAACGCATCGAGCTGAAAGTGGACGTATCGAATTGAAATTAAATATATACTTAGGTCTGCGATCTCTTTAAGCTGTGAAAAAATCAAACTTCTAAGTGAACGGAAAAATAGATATGGCTTTATATATATTATGGTCTTATAACACAAGTGATATAAATCTGAAAACCGAAAATTTGTTGTCACGTAACATAAAAAAATATTTTTTTTGCGATTTGGAAAAAAATTCTAGACTTCAATCAGGAATTGAACTCTTTACATAAGTATGTTTGTACGGAACCCTCAGGACGCGAGTCCGACTCGCACATGCCCAGTTTTTTTTTTTCTTTTGACGTACGGAACCCTAATAAAAATGTGTAGCGACATCTATCGCGTCACATAAGAACTAATCCTGAATCGCGCAATCAAAGTTCTCCGCGCGATTAGAACATATAGAACAGCCCGAAATCATCTATGGGGCGGTTGTAGCCCACCAGACATAACACCCGTCTGGTCGGAGGAACCTCCCTTTTCAACGGAGGTTTGCGGGACTTTCCTCTCTGTTCCGCATACCTCCAAACTGGTGACCCTCGACAAAGAACGTCAGCGCAGCCTTCGTGCACACTACTTCGTGACGTCATCATCACTTCCTCAAGCTTTCGAGCAGCGAGCCATACAGCCAGCACCCACGGCTATAAAGGGTATCCTGACCACCAGCATGCCTACCTGGTCATACCTGGTCATCACCCTCAGCCTCATCAGCGACCTTGGCGAAGCACACTGCACCTTCTGCCAGTCACAAGAAGAGCAACGACGAACCTCTCCTGGTCGACGCAAGCAGTCAAGCCACTACGTCGCATAGCACCACCCCGACTCACTGGGGCAACACCGCAGACAGTTCCGACTCACCGAGAACTATGCGGCATTCGGTTCCGACCCACTGGAACCAATTTACCACAGGCACGCAGCACGCATCAAGAAGCATCAAGAACCATCGATCTCCGATCTCCGGAGGGGAGTGATGTAGCGACATCTATCGCGTCACATAAGAACTAATCCTGAATCGCGCAATCAAAGTTCTCCGCGCGATTAGAACATATAGAACAGCCCGAAATCATCTATCGGGCAGTTGCAGCCCACCAGACATAACACCCGTCTGGTCGGAGGATCCTCCCTTTTCAACGGAGGTTCGCGAGACTTTACTCTCTGTTTCGCCTACCTCCAAAAATGGAATCAACAGCCCAATTGAATTTAATGCACTCACTACATATATATAAATCCTATAAAATACCTTAGGACGACTTCGGACCTAATTCGTGATCCGTGACCTAAACAATTAACCAATCAAACTCAGTATCGGCTTGTTCTACTGGACTTTGTCAATATTAAGACTCTTACCTATGCAAAAAGAAACTGACTCTCATATACTAGTCTCTTTAAATAGAAATCTACTTCTCATGAGCAGTATTTTAAAAATTACACAGATGAAATGTTGCATATTCGTGACAAGAGGAAAAAAATATTACATTATCATATAGGTATTAAACATAATTTAATGCAACATAAACCTACGTAACAAGGAAGAATTTCAATATATTGTCGTTATTGATTTTGAAATAGTATTTGATTACAAAATTTAGAGCAGTAAGAACCATGCATTGGTTCAATGCACTTTTCCTTTGAATTCATTTTGCTTTACAAAATTCAGCCTAATTCGAGTATACCGATAGAGATACTATTTTGTTCAGTTGTGCAGAATACAGACAGAGACTCTATTGCTATTGCATAATGCTAATATGAGCTGCTTTGACCCTTTAGCTTCAGCTTTTGACTTTGACTCGTATATCGCATACCATTCCTCCACACCGCTCTCACGCATAAGTACATCTTGGTCACAAAGTCTGGATTAATCGGCAAATTCACAGTAAGCAACGTTCCCACTGTTGGGACTCAGGCCTCCTCGCTAGGAGAGGGAATGGGCCGTAATGCACCACGCGGGCCCTATGCAGGTTGGTGGATGTCACATGTCTTCGAATTTTTATTTCGAGGTAATGCCGGTTTCCTCAAGATGTTTTCCTTCACCGTTTTGAGAACAGTGTTTTTTTAGCGAACTAGTACATGTGCAAAAATCCCATGGAATAGTTTTAACATATTTATAAAACAAGTCACTGTCTTACTGTCGCCGAGTTCAGGTATTGTGTTACTTTTTTTGTTGCTTTATATAAATGCAACAATCATTTGGATCATTGGCGCAAAACGCATATTCAGAAACTGATAAAAAGCAAGACAAATAACTTCATTATTTTCATGAAATGGGGCATACATAAGGTGACCATACGTCCCGTTTTGAACCGTGCCATCCCTTTTCTCGGTTACCTGTTCCGTTGTCCTCGAACATTGCTCCGGGATGGAAAATACCACACGAGTTAGTCTTTTCTCTAATGAATAAATTGTGGACGTCTATAAATAAACACCTACAGATTCCAATACTGAAGACGATGTTGTTAACTATAAAATTGTATTCTTATTTGAAAACACCAACTTGATTAAAGCAAATTTATTCCTCTGACAAATATAAATATAACTAAAAAATATATGTTGCATATAATTTAATATTACTGCCAGAGGAACTTTAGTGATAGGTTTTTTATTTTTCACATTTTTTAATGAAAAAAGTAATTCTAATTAATATGAATATATTATTACAACGGACAGTAATTGTATCATGTTGTATTTAGTGTTCTAAATGAAGAACATTAAAAAGTTGTGTTTTATCATTGTTAACCTGCTAACTGACGTATACAAACATACATATATCGTTTTGAGTTAAAAAATAAAATCAGTTTAGCCATACATGATATATATACATACGTTATACATGTATCTTAAATGTTTTAGATCCCGCGTTTACACACAATTAAACATAATAAACTATCTTTTATCTGTATATTTAAATATTTATATAAGAATCTAACGCGCGTAGTGAGTCTGACGATGAATGATTCATCGTCAGACTCACTCAGTCATTCAGTGGAATACGATACCATATACAATTTATCCTTGAATAACCGGAATAGGCTATAAAACCACTGGATCCGAGAGCTTCTTGGTATTACCACTTTGATATTAGTTAGAGCACTCGGCATGTGCCGGGTCCCAATAACAGATTAGTGATAGTATGACTCTCAAAGCATAAGCTAAAAGCTGAAGCGATACTCGCATAATGCTCAAAAATCTTTGTAGTCGCTCAGAGGGTATGATACCGGTCGATATGGTGACGCTTGCTAAAAGTTTATTTATACAAGCAAACATTATCTTCATCATCATCTTGCTACCCTTGTGTCATATTATTTGCTATCACTAACTCCCTTTTCTTTCATATCAACTAAGTAAACGTCGATTGATAGAAAAAAAAGGCCAAGTGCGTGTCGGACTCGCACACGAAGTGTTTCGTAGGCAAAAATGGCAAAAATACTCACGTTTGTTGTATGGGAGCCCCACTTAAATATTTACTTTATTCTGTTTTTAGTATTTGTAATTATAGCGGCAACAGAAATACTTCATCTGCGAAAATATCTAGCTTTCATGGTTCATGAGACACAGCCTGGTAATGATAGACCGACAGACAGATATACAGACAGACAAACGGACAGCGGAGTCTAATAGGATCCCGTTTTACCCTTTGGGTACGGAACCCTAAAAAAGAATGATGATCATAATATAGCATTTTAGGTTCTGCAAAAATCGGCTGCCACTGCCTAGCGCATAAAACAATGTAAAAGAATTCATTCGAGCTACGGACCTACTCTTAGACAAATGTTTTCGAATTAGAGACAGTAAGTGTCTCAGTAGACAGGTCTCTAATGATAACTACATACTGGTAAACTAAGTTTACAGAGTCATAAAAAGTGTTAAACAAAAATCTTATCGGCTTATGTTTGTAAACACGGCAATGTTAAACTTGGGCGAGATGGTGGCGCGTAGTGTTCCACGTGCACCCCCTCTTAGGCGTGTAGAAGATAAAATAAAATAAATAATAAATCCTAATACGGAACATATAGATTGCATCAGTCAGGACCCATATTACATGGTATGTTTTAGTCTAGATTATTTTAATGAATCCCGACTGTTGAAGTCAATATGTTCCGTATATTTAGTAGGTTTAATTTTTTATTTTATGTGTTTAAAAAATGCAATTAAATTTATTTTTGTCTCAGTCGGGTTTTTTTAACACTTTTTAGTTAGTATAATCTAATATCACTATTTATTCACTTTATTTTAGGCGAAAATTTATTACTTTAAAGTTCACAAACCTACTCCCTTAAAAGTTTTTGAAAAAAATTTTCGTTCTTCAGAATCTTGGTTAAATTTGCATGGGTTCTATTGTTATACTTTTTTACTTTTTAATTTTTAAATAAATTATGAAGTGTCAAAATTCATGCAAAATAACAGATTTTCAGAGGTTTTTACTGGGTTAGTTTTACACAAATTTATAAATTGATTTCAATAGAAGCCTAGATAATATCCACAAGATACTGTGTTTCCAAAATATCTAATAAAAAATATGTAATACGTCATAATCGCGTAAAAGTAGTTGTATGAAAAGCATTGAAAATGTAAAAGATATTTTATTGCTCATAAAGAAATATTTCAATGAGAACAAAATTAATTTAAAAGTAATTCTCACAGGGACGGGATTCAATTCCGGTGGTGGGTGGAACATCCTGATTCCCGGGGGAGAGGAAATCTTCGAAACGGCGGGACTGATTTTGACGGGACTTTCACTAACGAAAAGCTTTTTTTATGTGGATAATTATTTAATGACTTTTACCGCTAGAGGGCGGAGAGGGAGAGCGTCTCAAACTTATTGAGTAAAACCACACCTAGGTTCTTTCAGTTGCCCTTTGCTGTCAACGATTTTGGCTCGGTTCGGGCTGCGAGCTACACATTGCACGTCGTCCGAAATTCGTCGTTGATTTTACAAGGAGTAACTTGGGCTCCTTTTCACGAAACGAAGTCGCGAGTAACTGTTAGTAGATAATAAATAACATATTTCCTATTGTATTTTTTTAAATATTGTCATGATATATACCATTTTGAAATCCTCATGATAAGCTCTTTAATTTGATACCCTTAGCGAAGTATCCAAAAAAATTAATAAAATTATGGCGTCTCACAGTCGTTATGTTGTTTTTTTTTTAACGTCACCTAGCTAAGAACACTTGGGTTATCAAGACGAATCTAACGATATCCTTATTATATAAAACAATTCAGCGGTTTAGAAGATATGAGGTAATAAAGAATATTAAATTTTAAAGAATGAAGATTCTTCTTGCAGTCGGGTAAAAAAGGTTGAAAATATCTAAAAACATACCTGCTGTAATTCAACGAGAATATACCCGCAGACTAGTGCATCACTGCACTGAATCAAATATATTGTGTCGATATCACAACAGTATTCATTTCCTTTTAGACGTCGAGAATAAAATGAAACCATTTACGATTGAATTGAAGTTTATTGGAGCGCGCGTTGTAAGAGATGAATTTTGGACTCGCTCGTGTTTAACTTTTGTCCCTCGTTCATTAGCTGTCCTCTCATGCATGAACGTGATGCGGGTGCATACTTAATAATATTTGACGCTTAAATAAGACTCTTTAGCACCTTCGAACTACTCCGAAACCTTATTTCGACGATATTATAATACTGTCCGGATTCTGTCAGTTACCTACGAGCTACTCTGAATCGTTATTTCGGCGATATTATAACACTAACCGGATTCCGTCAGAGATATCGTCCGCGTAAAATTCAATTCTATTCCAGGACATGGTTTACCCATGTACCAAGTTTCATCGAAATCCGTTCACCGAACGGGTGAACGGATTTTTTTGTGCGAGAAGTAACAAATATATGAGAACTGTTTTCATAGGTCATTTTTTACGGAACCCTTAGCGCGTGAGTCTGACTCGCACTTGCCCGGTTTTTTTTTTCAGTTTCACCCGCATAAAATTTAAAAAATTATCTATACCTAGGGAAAATATTCTCGGGATAAAAGTATCCTGAAGACTATTCCAGGACATGTTTAACCGTTAAAGCGTAAAGGAGTAAAAAACATCGCATAAGCACATATAAAGTTTTGCGTTCCAAATAAGAATAGGATCGATTGCCATGTTGTGACGTCACGTCATACTGTCAAATCTAAGAATTAACATGGTGAGCAAAACAATAAATTATTTAAATTTCATTTATTTACGAACTGTGAACGAAAATAGTTTAATCAGAATCCAGTTCTTCAATTTTTCTCATCTCTGAGTTCTTCAATTTTGCCCAATTTCTTGCGATTTGACAGTATAACGTGACGTCACAACATGGCAATTGATCCTATTCTTATTTGGAACGCATTGTAATTGGCAAGCATTGTTTGCAAATATACGCTTTCCTGTTCACGTACAATAAAACAATATTAAGTTCAACATGCACTAAGTACCTATACAAGATGTGCAATATAACTTTAATTTCGGAAATCGGTGTTTAATATCGGACTTTCGAAACTATAAAGTTTTTTTTTATAATATTTTACACAATTTAGCTGAGACAGCTAAACCTAAATAGTGTACCAGATCTTTTAAACTACGTTTAGAATACAGCCATTACAAGTGTGAAACCTATAAAATTATAAGTTCCCTCGGTTACTCCAAGATCCACCTGAAAAGTGAACAGTCCAACTCTCTGTAATTTGTAACAATACATAAAAAAAAAGATTCCGACGAATTGACAGCGTTCTCCTTTTTCGACATCGGTCAATAAATTATTAAATTTAGCAAGAATATTACCAACTACAGAAAATAAAATTCAGATATCTTTTCATAAAACTTAAAACAAAGGAGTGACTGTTGCGCGGACTCTGCTGTAGTCTCAGCTTAGTTAACGGTTGTCAATTAATGTCGTCCATTCATTGATATTATTAGAAAAGAGAAGCATCTATTTAAACATGAGTTCTTTGATCTCAATGTGAACAATGCTGAATACTACGAGATTATTTTCAATTATCTGTAATAGACTGTGGAATAGTACAATGCCCAAATATTGTAAGTTTTTGCATAAAATCAAAATACAACGTACCTATTGTCAAAATGGAACTGTAAAAATCTTAAAGACAAAAACTTCGTTGAGTGTTAGAAATATCTAGAAGTACCTCGTTCAAATATCTGTTATTGTGTTTATTCTAAATGTCTGTTTACAGTCTTCGGTGAAAAAAGATTTAGATTAAGTGTGGGACCGTGTCGATTACTTTGAACATGGCGTTACTGACTGATTATACTTCCCTTCCCTCTCTCCTTTCATTCTAAAGATACCATTAACAAGATACTATAAATCAACTGTCAACTCACCAGGGCTGCGGAAGGCAACTGAAGGAACACTGATGATGGGTTTAGTCAGTAAAAGTCTGACAATCCCACTCAGAGCAGGAGAGGAGGATAAAAATACGAATCAACGAAATTTCTAAGAGCCATTTAGAGCTGTGCGGTGTCCCAAAATTAACGCAAAATTTGAATTAAATAGAAAACACAGTTTTCAGTCTTCACATAGTCATTTTTTTTCTATTTAATTCAAATCTTGCGTTTATTTTGGGACACCCTACAATCAATCAGTTTAGCCAATTGATACAAAAGTCGACACAGAAGAATACAGAAGTCGACCTCCTTCAATTTGAAAGATACCCGTAGACAATTATAGTAAGACAAACCGTAATGCTCAAAACACGAGTACCCAGTATTTTTATGTACAGGTACATCAATGTAGCGATCAGAAAATACATTTATAGGTCACCCTAAAACCGACGTTAGGGTGTTTTTAACATCGTGCGGTTTTCATCACGCATGCGGGATTACTCCGCACGCGTAAAAGCGAATGTCCATTTCATACTCGTATTTATTGTAATGCGTGGAATACGCAGCGTTTGCTCCGCATGCGTGATGAAATCCGCACGTTATGAAAAACACCCTTTCACAACGGATTCAACCACAGAACAATATTGTTCCTAATTTTAGACTTTTACGAAATACAAAAATTATTTTCATGCAAAGTCGCAAACAAAAATAAAGCAATCACAATTTTATTAAGATGAAAATAATGTTACGATGCTATAAAATGTTCACTCAAGGCTAACTTCACATCACATTAATTGCAGCGAACACGTTAAATGTTTGTAGTAGGTAAGTAAAATGACTATGAATCTAGCAGAACGCTGGCTGGGAATCCAAATAGTAATAGATTTGAAAACGTTAAAATTACAAACTTAGCGTTTTATGCAATATCATAGCATAGCACAATCAACCTTATAATGGTCCACACTGCTGGGACTCAGATCTCCTCTCTAAGAGAAGTAATGGTCCGTCCACGCGAGCCAAGAGCGAGTTGATGGACGTCACATGTCTTCGAAAATTTGATTTTAAGAGAGCAGTGGTGTAGAAATAAATTACACAAAGTAATGCGCCTGGTTGGGTTTGAACCAGTAACCTACAACTCGTAACTCGGTACCACCACTACACAAGCAATGCAAAATAATTATTTCATATAAAATCGCACAAAGCAGCGACAATGATTATTCATTAAACGTGACATCTGCGACAGCGGTATTCGCGTCACTAGTTCTTGTTAGCCCCTCCAGCAGAGCCTGTCGCGCCTCTACTAGGAGTGGGCTCAGTACAATAGTCCAACTAGGTCATTACACATTCCGTTGTTGGCCTATTGTCGAATATTTGTGCTGCGTATTTATGCAGAACGCACTTAAGACGTTATTTATCGAAGCAACGAATCCTCTCGAAATATTCATTGACCAAACGAAGACTGATTTTTAGCCATAAGTGTTAGGTTTGATTAAGTCATTGAATAAAGTGATGAAGGATAGTGAAATTATCACTACTTAAAATGTTGCTTATATGTATAATCTATCTGTGAGCAGGCTGAGTAAAAGTTCTTTTTACGTTAACGCGATTAAAAACTTTACCGCGTTTCGCTCTTTGGTTAAGGGGATGCAACTCGATATACATTTTCAGAGTTTTTCATACAACCACTTTTACGCAATTATGTCTTTATTACACATTTTTCATTAGATATTTTGGAAACACATTATCTTGTGGATATTATCTAGGTTCCTATTGAAATCAATTTATAAATTCGTGTAAAACTAATCCAGTAAAGACCTCCGAAAATCTGCTATTTTGGATGTACTTTAACACTTCATAATTTACTCAAAAATTTCATCAAGATTCTAAATGACCACTTTTTTTTTCATAAACTTTTTAGGAGGATTAAAAAAATCACGTATTTCCTAGACCAAGTTTTGTAAAATATTAGAATAAATCACGGAATTACCTAATGTTAACAGAGTTTTCAGGTGTAATCTCCCTTTTTCGCGTTGCCTTTTCGTCGTACATCGCGTTCGATTGCGTTAGATGAAGTAACAAAAGATTTTAAACCATGCTCGATGTTGACGATAAAAAGGAGCCTCCTAAGAGCTTAGAGCGGGCCAATCGGAGCACCGAACATCACAAACGTGTCGATGGCGTTAACGTAAAACAAATTCGCCCTAGGCACTGATTAGCCTGGAGAAACCGTTATATCGTCTGTCACATATCATTTACTATTTAACTAGGTACACTTCGTAAGCGGAAAAAAACGACCGACAGTAATATAAGTACCTAATTAATTTGATGTTTCTGTTTCACAGCGATAATTGGATATACTCAAATTACATAACAAAAGCTTGGGTGCGTCATGATAAAGAGTATTTTGTTTTGTTATTAGTCCCTCCTTGACTACAGCTATATTACATATCTCGGAGCATGTTTATAGGTACTTAGTTAAACTCGTCGCCTGCATGACACATGACCAAATACATTTTTTTCTTTGTTTGATATGACTGCTTGCGTTCGATAAGTTTTAAAAATATTAAAAGACAAACTGACTTTTTTTAAGAGAACGTTGCCCCGCACTAGGAGTAATTATTCCTGTATCTTGGGTGTGTTCACAAAAATGTAAGCTCACACACAAATATTTGTTCCGTGCGGGAATGGAATCCGCGACAGTTAATAGCTCAATCTCTGCACCAACCGTACAAAACACCAAAAAATAACCATCCTCTGATCAATTAGAAGTTCCTCTAATTAATCAGATGATGTTTTAAGAAACGGCAACATCAGTGACGCCTTTTTAAGGGGCCCTTGATACAAGCAATGCGTCAGGAATCTAACCGGGAAAATACTACATATAATCAGTACAATGAATGACGTACAATACAACATAAATTATGGTTTCATTATAGAATATGCCTTTTTCTGACAAAGTGACATTTTCGCATAGTCATACCATTTTAATTTTGTGAAAACGAGTCATAATAGAATGAAGAGTTCACTGTTTAGACTTTGCTTTAAATGGAAAATGACTGGGTACTTAGTGTGTAACTTTATATGTACTAGTAGTGACATCATAACGGTTCTATAAATGTGTGCCCTGAGTCAACCGCTTCTTGGACCTTGACACACAGATTACTAATTACTGTCTACAGTACAGTCAACTTTGAAAAATGCATATTATGTAGAACATACTTAGAAACACTTGTGTTAATTGTTGATGCTTATACAGGTTAAAATGAAACATTCGCGCAGCTTTACATAACATAATAAAAACACTTTGTAAAAATTTAACATAAAAGAAAAGCCGACGGCTGTAACCTAACATGCAAGGTAACATGAAAAGAGCATTCAAAAGTGCGGACGCAGCGCGCGCGCGAACCGTACATGTACCTACTTACATAGTTAAAATGTTCTGTTTGCGCGCGTAGTGTGCACGGTTCGCGCCATGGCGTCTACACTATGGGAATTCTGTTACATTGCATGTTACTTTACAGCAGTTAAAGACTCCTGTAAAGTGGATAAAGACATACAAAATCAAAAAAGTCAACCGCTTTGTCCGCTTTTATCTACCTAAGCGTAATCATATGATAGCATATCATGACTGTCGATGGATCGGACAGTTCTAAATCAGCCTCACATAAACCGCGGTGTAACAAACAGAGCTTACCTTCAGATAACACCATCCGCATCGAGTGAACTCCGAGGTGTACTTTGTCGCGAAGCCACAAGTCAGATGTTCAGCTATCTTTTGCGCCCAGTTCCGTCGCTCTGACGCGCTGGCGCAGCTAAATAGGATCTTGCGAGGAGAGCTCCTCATGCCCCCAGAGGACACCATCACTTCGAAGCAATATGAGTTGCTTGTTGTGCTACAACCAAAAGAAATTAAAAAAAAAGACTAAAAATAAGACTAATAAAATTGATTTTTTTTTATTTTAATAAATTGCATGCAATATTCTTTATTGAAGGTCACAATAACGGCAAAAGTAAAAGAAATAGGTAAGTAAAAAAAATGTACTATCTATCTAAATCATTATGCTTTCATATTATAAAACAAAGACACCCACTGTGTCTGTCTGTTTATCTATTCACTAGCTTCTGCCCGCATGAAATTAGAAAATAAATAGCCGATGTTACTCAGTAAAGACGTAGCTTTCTAATGGTGAAAGATTTTTTATGATAAATGATATTTAATTTGCAAATAGGTATAAAAAAAAACACTTTTACACGTACATTTTTTCATTTTTCAAAATAATAAAAGGAAATATATAGTTTACAAAATGTAATCCCTAGTAAACATTTATGTCAAAATAAATGACAAATTTTAAAATACAAAATAATCTACAATGTCAAGTTGTAAAAATAAACACCAATGTCAAATTTTAAAACTAAACATCAATGGCAAATTGTATAAAAATAAATAAAAATAATAAAAAGCACAATTTTAATAAAAACAAAAGAAAAGAAAAATAAGACAACAGTTGTAATGCGTACTGGAGCAGGTCAATCCCAAGACTTTTCGTCCTCAACATAGTGATTTATAGAGTAAAAAACCTTTTGGCAAAGTTTTTGCTTTACAAATGATTTGAATTTATTAAGGCTTAGTTGTTGAATATGACTAGGAAGTTTGTTATAGAAGTGTAGACATTGGCGTCTTTTTTTTCCGAGTGGTAATATCACCTAATGACATCCCTCGCTCTTGGGCGGAGCGCGATATAGTGTCAGACTTTTACTGACCAAAAACTCACTCCTGTTCCTTCTTTGGCATCACCAATGGACCCAGTAGGCTTCGACCCTGCTGGGCCCCTACGGTTGCTGAAAACTCCTTGAGGCGCGCGTGCAACACTACGCGCCGTCGACGACTTGGGCTCGGTCCGGACGGTCGGACGGCGAGCTAACCATTGTTCGCCGTCCGCAAGCCCGCGCCTACGGTGGCCGAAAATCGGGATCGGAATCCCGGCGGCTGGAGCGCGAGGGCCATTGCCTCGCGTGTGCACTTGCAGCCTCTTACTTTGCTAGCATTACTGCTTCGCAGAAGGAGGCAACCGCCTGCCACTCCTCCTCGCTCCAGACCATGGCCTGTACCAAGACCCGGCGCAAGAGATCGCTGCCGCCAATCGCCCCCACGAGAACACGGCGGTGCTCTGCCCAGGCGGGGCACATCATGTATGCTCCACCGTGTCCTCCGGGCGAAATCAATCAATTGTGTTTTTTATTAATGAATTCAGTCAAGTAGTTTTTGAGTTAACGTAACATAAAAACAAACAAAAATCAAATCTTTCCTCTTTATAATATTAGTATAGATAATAAAGTCAAAAACTACTGGAGGAGGTGACTACTTACTATTTCTCATTCTCTGTCGCTCCGTACCATAGCCTAAAAATCAGGGCCGGACGCTCGGATCACCACAGTCAATGACCCGAGCAAAAACTACTTAACTGAATTTTATGCGGTTTTTACCAATAGATAGAGTAAGGGTGTTTTTAAAATCGTGCGGATTTCATCACGCATGCGGGATTTACCCGCACACGTACACACCCAAAAATGTTTATTTCATACAAGTATTTATTGTAACGCGTGGAATACGCACACGGGACGCATTATTTTTCTTTTTTAAATTTTTTGCATGCGGGGCGTGATGAAATCCGCACAATATTAAAAACACCCTATTTAATGAAGGAAGTATAGATGTATATTACATGCATATTATCTATCTATCTATACATATAAAGTAACTTTTCCTGAATGACTGACGGATCAACCCGCTGATCGTAAAGCCCTGAAACTTGGAGGGTATATTCTTTGAACGACGTAGGCATCCGATAAGAAAAGATTTTTCGAAATTCTACCCCTAAGGGAGTGAAAAAGGGGGGCAAAGTTTGTATGGGACAATTGGTCAATCTTGGTCCTATCAAATTCAAATTTTGCATGAACCTTCTTTAATGGCAGACGAATTACGTATTTTATTGAAATTCATCCCCTAACGGGTTAAAAAGGGGTAGGAAGTTTACTGGGGGTGATTTGGTTCGAAGTTGAAATCAATACTCCTTATAAGTTTTGATTTTTTATTTGATTTATTTTTAATTTCGTCACATGTTTGAAAACTCAATCTGATTTTATTCAAAAAAGGTTGAAGTCACATAAAAACTTGGTGCAATGCAAATACTCTTGAAAATGTATAATTTCTTGAAAGTCCGAAATTTGAAGTAGTAAGAATTAACATTTTGGTTGTAAAATAAACGAATCTAATATCTTTCATACTATTATTATTTTATAATAATTATATAAGTAATATTACCCTTAAGTTTGTTTCGGTGTTTCTTCTCAGGGTAGTCAGCTAGGAAACACCGGCCTCATCGAGTTTCGAATAAAGAAAAAAAATTGACGTGTAAAAGGGTTTTTTTAAACGTACTTACAAAATAAACATCATTTATCATTTATTTTACTTTTTTGCTTTGTTCATCAGCATATAGGGAAGGAGGTAATAATAATAATAGTATTCCACAACTATCACACAACACACAACTGGGTAGAATGGGGTATAGTAGGGTAGAATAGGATGGAGTAGGGTAGAGTGGGGCGGAGTAGGGTGGAGTAGGGTAGAGTAGGGTGGAGTAGGGTAGAGTAGGGTGGAGTAGAGCAGGGTAGGGTGGAGAAGGGTAGGATAGGGTGGAGTAGGGTAGAGTGGGGTAGAGTAGAGTAAAGTGGGGTAGGGTAGAGTAAAGCAGGGTAGGGTAGAGTTGGGTAGAGTAGAATAGAGTAGTCAGTTGTAGGGAGCGAAGCTGCAGGCAAAAGCTATAGTAGATAAAAGCTGAGAATTTTAAGGATTTGTAACAGTTGGGGCAGGTACTATGAGAAGCCCTACTTATAAGAATTAAACTAAAATAATTGATTTAAACAAATTACTTAGTTATACATTCTATAGGTTATTATTATTACATTTATTTATTCTTGTCATGTGCCACTTACAAGTACCCAACTAAACTAAATATTTACAACTTACTGATAATATCTAAGATAACATTGATACATTGATAATATGGATGCAGCAATACAGTATTGTAATGAAATAAACAAACAAGGGGCATTAAAAATTGTTTCGCCTTTGTATATACCACTCTCTTTATTTTATAAAAAGAGTGTGAGAAGTAACTGTTGAGTGTGTGTCCTAACCGCCTGAGATACAGGTCACCACCTAATTCAGGGCTCAGGATCAAAACTGTTTGACAAATATCACAGCATATATTGCTTTATATTGAGTACTTCTATATTAAGTTTCTTTTTATGTAATACCTTGTTTACATGTCGTCCCAGCCTCGGCAAACACCATTGTTTCAACAGGGTACAATCGCTAAGTATGTCGATTGGCTGAGGCTGGGCCCACGTGTAAATGGGGCATAAACTTTTAGTGGGGAGAAATGAAATAAACTATTATTATTAATATTTGGTTTAACATATGTAGTTAAACACTGGCAACATTTATCACATTTATCTTTCAAAAAACGATAATTAAAAAAAAAAATAATAAAATTTTGATGCTTACCTAGAAGATAGAGGCAGTACAATTTGTACTGAATAAATATTATCCAAAGTATAAGCTTCTTTCAATACTGAGTTTGTAGGGTCTGAGTAACACATCAACTTTTGATCCGAAAGCACACAATACCGGGTCTGTGAGTTCTTGAACAAGTCCTCAACTACTCCTGACACAATCCTTGTCAGCAAACCACTGAAGTATGGCACTGGTAATGAGTTTACTGGAGGACGCTCCACACAATCTACTTTCTGCGTCACAATCTTAGATGTCCTATTTCCGAGTTTCTCAAATTTAAGCATATGTGAGAACTTGTGCATCATTGAACTTGTTGATTTATTGTCATCTTCAGCAACTGTACCAACTGATTTCGTCTCAGCATCCGTTGTCACAAACCAGTTAGAATTTCTATCTTTTTCTGCTAAATTTATTTTTGTTGTTGGTTTTGGTTCATTAAATAGACTGTCTGACCGCTCTGGTGGGGTTGGGGGATTAAAATATTCACTTTCATAAAACTCAAAGCTGTCATCCGTATTATCTGAAGCTATTATGGTGCCATAAGTGTCACCAATTAGGAAGGATTCCAGTAATAACAATTCATTACTAACTCCATCATACTTCTTTGGTGATGTGCTTGATTGCAATGGGTCAAACTCATATATTGTACTTTTACTAGGTCTTGGTATATCTACATGAATCGGCTCTGCTTCTTTAGCAGGAGTTGACCTTCCCGTGTTATTGCTTGATGACTGAAATGGTAGTGTCCAGTTCTCATACATGGAATTTTGCCTCATAACTTCCATGGATGCTATACTCTCTCTCTTTTTTCTCCTCTCAGGGACGTCAGGACTCGATCCAACAGATGTGGAACTCATGGAACTAACTATACTGTTGGCCCGCGATGGTTTTGGTATGTCATATGTCATCTGCTGCTCACTTTCTAAAGTTAAACTAGAAGCATTTTGTTCTAGTTCCCTACTCATGTCATAGGAAAAACTGCTAACAGAATCAGTATTGTCAGAGTTACTGGAAAACAGTGACAAATCATCAAAATTGGATGTATTCAGTTGCAAATTGGGATGATCTTGATTGACATGGACACCATCCACATCATTATGAAACCGCTTTTGTTCCAAAAGTGGTGAATTGAATTGTATGTTGTCAAACAACCCTACGTCAACAGCTGGCATCGAAACACATCTTTGTGGGTCCGTCTCATCAGGACTATCCGTCTTCTTTGTCCTCCTTAGCCTTAGGCCAGCTGTCCTAGTTCCTTCTATCACTGACTTAGTCACTGAGTTTCGCACAGCTCGAGATGTTGTCAGAGTTTTCTCTAATGTATCTTTAGCAAATTTTGAACTGTCTTGGATGGACCTTTCTAACTTCTCATTGGCTGTTTTAGCAGAATTACTCACTTTCAAGGCTACATCCTCGGATAGCTGCTTTGAAACTGTACTTATAGACTTGAATATGTCGGCGGCCGACACTCGGTCAGCCGGCTGAGGCAACTTGGTGCGTGGAACGGGCACTGGTCGTGCCACTGGTTCGCAAGGAGGCAAGAAAGCACTCCTGGGTTTCGGCACCGGCGGCGAATCCATCACTTTGATTGCACACGAGGCCACTATCACTAAATAACTATTTAAAAGCAAGAGATAACATTGTTATAGCACTTTATACGCAACACAAACAAAAACTACAATGACTCACTGAGAAATGAATTACACACATCACTGTGACCCGATTAAATAATTTGAGTAGCCAACACGCTTAGAACATCCACAAACACAATTAGAAAACCCGTTAGGAACTATTTTAATCGAAGTTGAACGAATAAATACATAAATATATAACTATGGAATTGTTTTGAAAATCATCTGCGCTCACACACAGCGCGAACGATTCCGATTAAGAGTTGGAGTTGCCAGCTGTAAAATGTTATCTCCCTGTGCTGCGGTATTGCATGCTTGCCTTTCAGCCAAATCTATTGATTTATCGGAGATCACCAAGTACAAAGTGAGATAATGAAATTAATTACCTAACTTTTCTTTTCACTTTTATTCATTAATGTGAATTTAACACGGTTTTCCTTTTTAACAAGGTTGGTTTCATTTCACTAATTAGCTTGAGTGATTTATTTATTTTTCTAAATAGATGACAGTTTCGTTTCATCAAACTCACTGTAAATGCGCATCTTTAGTTAAGTATCTAACTATTACCAAATGCTGCTAATACCTATTAAATAAGCGAATTTATTAAGGCCTTCAATAAAATTAAAGTAATCCATCTATAGCAAACCGCGGTAGCCAATCAATATAAAAATATCAAGTAGGTATGCTACATGATGACGTACGAAAGGATACAAGTTACTTTCAATTGTAGCCGAGATAGGATAGCAGCCCTACTCAAAAAAATAATGGAGAGCCGAGTGTGCAAAAATAAATGCAACACATTTCCAAGGAAACAATTAATTCTAAATAACTTATCAGAAATATTTGTTATTTAAATTCTTTTAGAAATAGGATTCTTGCGCGACTTTTTCGATGTTTTATTTATAAATAAAACATAAAACTTATTATTTTTATTTTTTATTGTTTACATAATTAATTATTTCTCACGTATTATATATCGAAATGATAATCAAGTTTGAGTACACCAAAATTTATGTTAATTTTTATACTATAGGTATGTATTCTTTTAATAATAACAGTTACTGGGTCCAAAATAAAACGCAAATAAGTATTAAAGTAATTCTTGAGGTTCCTTGAATAAAAAACATAATAATTATGTGAACAATATATTCATTATATCAATAACATACTCACTACTAATTTCGTGTATTCACAAAAAATACCCCTAAATCTAAATTAGGAATAAAACCATCCACATAATTTTAAAAACTGTCTTACGATACACTGATCCAATCTACCATACACGTTATTTTTTTTTTTTTTTTTTTTTAATTGATATAAACCAGTGCTTGACTGCGATCCCATGCTCTAAGAACTTTGTCAGGCTTTGCCTAAACTCACATTAATGATAAATATTAATTAATTAAAAAAGAATTTATTTTATGCAGAACTTGCCCGAAAATTAATTATTAAATACATAAAAATAGAAGTTGGCTGTGAAAATTAAATCTGAAATATATTTTTAATCTGTGATTTGAATGACTAAAATCTGTTCCGGATTTTTGGCGGGATTTCTTCGAGTGAAGTTCAGTGTCTGTTTTAATTATTAGCAAATTGATTCCTAAAATGGATATTGTGATGTATTGTAAGATTGGTGAAGTTCTGTATCTAAAGTGTCTAAGGGTCTGCGCAACTAGATAATATGTAGAATGATATTGAAACAGGCGCGATCTCGATAAAATGGAGTTGAGAATTTTATTATACTTTTGGCTACCTCAGCGAAATTTGCTGAGAAGGCTGACTGGATACATCTGCTGCCACAGGAGCGCCGACTCCGTAGGTGCTCGGGGGCTCGAGCACCCATGAGAAATAAACAGTGGTTGCCTAGCACCCTTAAGAATAGACATCAAGAAACAGATCTGTTATGGATGGGCGTTTTTTCATTACCCGACGACCCGTTTAGCACAGTGGTTTAGAGTGCCGTTTGAGATGCAAGGGTCACGGGTTCGATTCCCGCACCAACACAAATGGTGTTTGTGAAACCTTCGTTGTTTCTGGTTTCCATAGAAAAAGGGAAAACCTTGGTTTGGGACCAGGCAATGTATGTGATGTTGTCTCAATTTATTATTATTTATTTTTATGAAACATAATTTGTAATTAAGTACGCAGTATGTAAGTAGGACATTTATTTATTTGTCGGTCGATCAGTGTGCATTTCTCTTCTCACACTTTGCCACTTTTTCGAGTCATCAAATGAGCATGAGGTCTCATGAGATTTTCTAAAAGCCGGTGCCCCTGTGCTGCCAAATACTACAAAAATGTTAGAATGTGTTGCACCCGCATTTTAATGGTAAACTAATGAATTATTCATACGAAGACATGGCTTAAAAGATTAAGTATCCAAGCCAAAAACATTAACAAAAAAAAAACTATTCCGTGACTTAGATCACGGAGTTTTTTTTGGTGGGAATTCTTTAAACCAAGTTCAGTGTCTGTTTAAATTATTCGTAAAATGATTCCTTGTGGATATTGTGATGTAAATTAGTGCACTTTTTATCTCAAGTATCTACACAGCGGGATAATATATGGAATCATTGAAACAGGCGAGATCTTGGTAAAAATGGAGCTGAGAATTTTATTGCAATGTTGACTACCTCTGCGAAGTTTGCCAAGAGGAATGACTCGAGACATTTGCGACTAAATATTGCAAGAGCATTAGAATGTGTTACATGTTACATCCGCATGCAAATGGAAAACAACGTGACTATATTATATGAAGACATGGCTTAAAGGGCTTAGTATCCAAGCTATTACATAGCTTAGTATACATAATATAAAAAATCATAGAAATTAATAAAGTAAAATAAGATTTGACATAAAGGTCCAACTAAGTAGGTAACCAGTTTACAAAAAAAAAATGGAAATTAATCTTAATCAGCCAAAAAAGCGTTAGCTTTATTTACCTAATCTTTGCAGTCGAATTTCAATATGACTTCGCGTTTGTCAAAGTGGTCTAATAACGTGTAATCCAACATACAAAAGGACCACTTGTCGATACGCTGCTTTGAAAGTTTAAATTCCAATATTCGCCCCCACTAGCGCTATCCGCTACCTATACAACAATGGCGTCACAATCGACAATGGTGTCACAACAAAGTGAAATTACCTTTAAAAAAGTAAATCAGGGATAGCATTACATAAAATATTTGTATCTAAAATAGCAGATCTATCACTTTAGAAGTCAAATCGACAATCTATTAATATACCTACTTACATTTAATTTGAATAATTAGTGCAAGCGCAAGCTGTGATTTTTAGGGCACCCGACATTGACAGGTTAGGCTAGAATGGAATAACAGTGGCTTGGTTCGCTCACCGTTTAATTGCACGTCGTATTGGATTACTTTAAACTCCGCAGTCAGAAATAGAAGGCCACCTAAGATGGCCTCCATCGACCCTACCTGTTACTTTCGGATCGGTTCTTCATAATTTAGTCAACTTACACTAACAATACAAACAAACAAAATTAAAATAAAGTAAATTTATTAGTTCACAAGAAGTTAATTAACTAATTTTTATGTTCTAATAGAACAATTTATTCATCAGTAGGCATTATCGTAAATTTTTTTTTTTTTTTTGATACAGTTGCCAACCTCGCTTTAAATTAGAAAGTGCAACCGAATGTACTTAATGTTGGAAACCTCACACATTCTAATGATTTCGACCAAATAAGTAAATCGAATCATCCTTCTAGGCGTGCTAAGCTGAGGTGTTCTATACCTACTATAATAAAATTATCAGCTCCATTTTACCAAGATAGCGTCAGCTGTTTCTGACCATAAGTATTGGTACCTAAGTTTCGCAAAAATAAAACAGTTTTAAGCAAGTTTCGGTTTTAGCAGAAAATTTATTAAACGATGGCCCAGCAGGGTTGAAGCCTACTAGGGCCAAGGGTCTGCTTCTGAAAGGAAAACTTGGCCCTGGTATGAAAGGCAACGAAGGAACAGGTGTGGGTTTTTAGTCAGTAAAACTCTGACACACACTCCCGCTTCGCCCAATAGCGGGGGATGTCATTGGATGATTTTTCCACCAAAAAAAATAATAAAAAAAACATCACCGACATCTAAACTCCGAGCTGCCACAGAGTATGGAAATTCCCAATAGCTTTCATTACTCAACCCGGGAATCGAACGCAGGAACTCACGCTCAGCAGCCGCCAACCACGAGACCAACGAGGTAATTAAAGAAAGAATGACTGTATATCTTATCATTAGAGATACTCTCAGCCCTTACACCTAGACTTCTTAGAAAACCTCGGTAAAATAAGCGATGAAGATGTTGAGTGCCCCCACCAAGATATTGCTTCAACGCAAAAGTTAAAATAAAACACGTTTTCGTCAAAAACTTTATGAAAAAAACAAAGAAAAACTATTATAAGAATAAATATTTGTATACTGTCATAGAACTGGCAACATAAACAAATCATAACAGTAACAGAACTATAAATCAATGATGAGTGGAGGGACTACTATTGATTTTGGAGTTTATTACTCCCGCCAATATGGCCGCACGCCTGCGCTGTGCGATGCTAGATTGTGCCGCCAGCTGAGGCCACATCCCCCTGAGTTCCCCGAATTCAAGGCTAGCCCCGACTGGGAGCCTAAAATAAACCGGTCTTTATAATATTCATTGATACTAATAAATGGTGTAGGCACAGTTCTAGTCTATAATGTGCAATTTTTGTAATGAATTGGGTGAAATGGCTTTCACAATTATCTCCAGGCAGACCCGGCTTTATTCCGAGGAGCTGGCTCCTGGGGGCGGAAGAGGAGCACCAGCACGAACAAAGCTAGACTTGATCAGTTCAACCGTTTTCCTTACTGGAAGGCATAGTGCCGCGTCCCCCTTTGCTGGTTCAATTCCCGTTCGAATTATGATGATATGCAGCCTGCTTCGCTATAGGTGACCCAGACGGCCTTGGCCTCAAGCCCGAAGAAAGCGGCTTCGTAGGTATGCCGCCGCCGTGGCTACCGCTCCCAAACCGGGCTCATCGGGGCAGGTCAAGCGTGGAAACCCACTGTGTCCCGTCCAGAGATACCTGGGTGGAGGACCACCAAACGCTAATTACAAAGTATATAGCAATAACATTGCCATGCCTGCGAAGAGGTTACGTGACGGGTAATGTCATTGCCATACATTTTGTACTTAGCGTTTGGCGGGAATGCTAACAGAAAAGTCACATAAGCCTGCTGAACGGCTCTTTGACCATTTATGTCTAAGGGCCAACGCTGCGTTAAGCGGACACTCGCGCGGGCACCGGTCGCGTGACGTCATGCGTGTGTAGCGCAAATCGGACTATTGCCTGCGCAGTGTCGCTAGTTCAAATTGAACGGTGTACAAGTAGTCGTGTTGATGGAAAACAGATGTATTATTACATAGCAAAAAAGGTGCGGGGCGCGGCTGCCCACGACGGGGCCCCGCGCGGCGTACCGCGACGTAGCACTTTTGTATGGGACAGCGCTGACGCCCGCATAACGCAGCGTCGGCCCTAAAACCAAACGACGCCCTTTTTTTAACAAATATGTATAAGCTATCTATCTGTTCATATACATAATTTATCTATGCGATCATTCGTTCAGAATCTTCCTGCTAAAACATTGTTATTCCAGCGAAATTTGTTTTTGCCATTTTCCTCACAAACCTTAAATTTTATTAACGACATTTTCTTACTGGATTAACCCGCTTCAAATAAACTTATTCTATTTTATTCTAGTAAGAAGTAAGACCCAATAATTGACAAGATTAAATTATTTTATTCGAGTTTATTTCCGAGACGCGAAGCGACGCGACCGCTGCGTGAAGAGCGAATCAAAATATAACTTTACGAGTTACGACTACACGAAAAGATACACATTTCAGATCGAGATGCTTCGCGGCGCAGCGCTGCGTTGTGCAACTTATTCTGAATTCTCACAATGAAATGTGTATCTTTTCGTATAAAAGGTAAATAAAGTAACAAAATAAATGCACAGTGTTCCTGCCCTCCGTTAGCAGGATCGATTAAATAACTTGGAGTACAAATGGATAGCTTATTGAAATAGCGAACACATACTTATTGAGGTAACACAATGCTGTGGTCTCCTATAATTGAAGGAGTACACCAACAATATACCCGAACCACTAATTATATGATACAGATATTAAATAATTGGAATTATTTGTCGCGCGTTCAAATTCCAATTCTGGACACTAATAACAATTTTCAATATTTCGAACAATGTGGGAATACACAAATCAATTTCCGAATTCCCAGACGCAAGAATTTAATTAGTGTCAGTCCACAATAAATGAAATTGCTTAAATTACACCTCTACCTAGAGTGGCCATCCGTCCAGGTTTCCCCGGACATGTTCTAGTTTACAGGGCGTCCGGGGAGCGTCTCATTTGTAATTCGGGTATAAAAAGTTTGACACTACGTCTTGCTCCGCCCAGATATAGGGAGTCATATGATAATTTCCTACATAACAAAATAAGATTCTGATATAGGTATGCTATATTTCGTTTAAACTTGTCAATGACAATTTGAACAATTTTCTATAATACAAATAATTTCAAGTTTAAAACAAAAGTTACTCTATAGGTTCTGAGTTCGAACTTTCGGAATTTTTACCTTTTTGTCCTGTTTGCCAGATTTTAGAGATGGCAACCCTACCTCTCTAATTCACCTAGTGATTGTAATGTTTTTGTATACCAGAATCTCTTTACCGAAAATAATCCTACAGTTAATTTCCAAATGGAAGTTTTCACAATAGTACATTTTGATACAAGAAGAGAAAGTTTATCATTGCGACCGAGGGGAAATTCGCTCAAACCTCAGTTATGGATCTTATCTGAGTTCTTCAGTGATAAATTTTCACGTGTGTCAAAGGACGTTTGTCAGTACACTTAAACAAAAGAAGTATATAAACTTGGCTCGCGAGGTAGTTGACATGTGGAATGTAGACTCGGCGATCATTGTTCATTGTGTTTTTTAGAAAAAAATGAAATAGTTCCTTATTGATAAATGTTATTTAGGTATATATACTATTGATGAATACCTAAATGACGAATTAATATAAAATTACATTTTGTCAATACTAAACAATTTAGACATTTTGATTATTGTGACAATTTAAGTATTTGGCCATTTTAATTATTTTGACATTATAATTATTAGGACATTTTAACTATTTTGACATTTTATTATTTGACTTTTGAATAGCTTTGCAAATTATTTAAATTAATAATTTGAGTAATATGTAATTGTTAATTTATTTTTCTAATGTAATACCATAAATTATGCTTTTTTTTGTAAATTTTCTTTTATTATTCTCGGCGACAATTGCACCCCATATTTGTACACCTCCAGGCATAACACAGCGCTCTTTTTACCTATGTCGACAAATAATTTATTATTATTATAAGTATTTTATTAGTGTACCGATAATCGTGTCAGTTTTAATAGCTTAATAGACAGGAGTTTCGACTGGATCAAGGGCTTAATTAAAAAAGCAGCACTTCTGGATTTTTTTTGGATATATTTATCTACCACGTTATTAAATTTCTTTTGTTTAGAGTAGAATAAATTAATCGAGCAACTCTAAACTCAATTTTTTTTTTTTCATATATTTGCTCGCGTTTGACCACTATCCCACCTGATGCTAAGCGATGATGTGGCTGACGATGGAGCCCGCTTGCCTAGGTGTAACCTATTCACTCGTGACAATTTGAAAAAATGATAAAAGTAACATAATCGTTAAAACTTTTTACATTAACCTGTAATTTTAACTGTAGGTAGTACGAACCTTGAGCCCTAGTTCTTACTTGCAAATTGGACCTGCATACTAACCTTCGTAGTCAACATCTTACGGTAAGCTTTACCGAAAGCTCTACGTCATCGCTACGAAAATGCTACAAAGGTGCTACGCACTGCTACGCGCTACGAGCTGGATATGTAGTTGTAGATAGGAATAAGAGAATTTCTATGAGTTGAACCGACTGGAGATAAAGACGTAGTTTGCGATGCATATGTCGTGGCCAAATCTTAGAATTAATCACTTTGATGATATGGCCAACTAAAACTGGCCAGATTGTTTTAAACGATAGCGTTTATATGTCAATCCTCGTTTGGCCATATCATTGATCATTGATGTAGGATTTCTATGATAATAAAAGGTCTAAAGAAAATAGCTCAAATGAGGATTGACATCATCAAACTTTAACGTTTTAAATGATCTGGCCAGTTTTACTTGGACTTATCTTGAAGTGTATAATTTCTAAGATCTGGCCACGACGTATACTTTGAATTCCAGGTTATATTGAGGAAATATCACAACTAATAATAATGTCTTATTTAACGGAGATGACTGGAAATCGTTAGTAGTAGGTACTCCATGTTATTGGAACATTCCTCTTTATATTAAATTCCATTTTATAACCTCAGAATAAGCTTCCATTCAGTTAACAATGAACTGGCTGAAGTTTTGAAATGATTGCTAGACTCATAGAATAGGAAACCGCCTTCGTTATTATTTTATTGAAGACGACCGTCGTCAAAGCATTCTTTGAAATCCCTTGTTATTGCCATTACTTAGTGAACCATGATAGTTTTATGAGCAGTATTTTAATTAATATTTTTAAGTTCGCTGCAGAAAATTTAGAATCTTACAAATAACTCTAGTGTTTCTAACAATAATCGAATCATTTTTTTTTTTGTTCAGATATAAACCTATGTTAGCCCACAGCTTTATATCTGTACGAGTTGTTTTTACGTTAACGTGATCGAAACGTTAACCGCATTAGACTCTTGGATTGGTTAATTAAGAGCATGGAGCGGACCAACCGGAGCGCCGAACGTCATAAACGTGTCGATGGCGTAAAACGCAAACTCAAACTAGGTACTCTAGGATCTAAGCTGGTGACTGACGGTGGACGACCAATTCAGTCAGCTGTTCGTCAAGGCAGCGGTTGTAAATTAGTTAAAGTTTACAAAGCTATATTTGTTTGATTTTCTACAAAATCTTGAACTAGTTGGTGATTTAACCAGCAATCTTTTGTCATGGCGTTAAAGAGGTTCATTTCGCGTAGAGGAAAGCTAAAAAATATCTCATCATCTTCCTGCCCTTGTCCCATCTTATTTGGGGTCGGCGCAACACGTTTTTTTCTTCCATTCTATCCTGTCAACCGTCATACTATCACTTACTTCCTTTTCTTTCATATCACTGTTCACACAATCCATCCATCTTTTCTTCAAAGCTAAAAATATCTACGGACGGTGAAATATCGGACGGTGGACGGTGGTGGCTGGTGTTGGCCTATTGGTTAATGGCCCTGACTGCTATGCCGAAAGTCGTGGATTTGATTCCCACCTAAAATAAAAGATTTTCTGATGAGCGCGATCATTTGTTCTGTGTCTAGGTGTAATTTATCTATAATATATATGTATTTAAAAATATTTATGTACGGATATCAGTTGTCTGGTACTTATAAAACAAGCTCTGCTTATTTTGGGACTAAATAGCGTTGTGTGAAAGTTGTGGCATACATATATATATATATATATATAAAGCTTTCTGAATAAGAAATGATAAATAAAATCACATTGTGGGTTCAACATAAAGATGAAAGAAAGGATCTTTGAAATAACCAACCAATTCCTTGAAGCTCAATACCGAATAATATAAATCAGCTGACTGCATAAACGGAACAAAAGTTAATAAAATAAAAGACAAATAAAGACAAAAGAAAACAAAATTATTTAGAAAACTCATCATCATCATCTTCCTGCCCTTGTCCCATCTTATTTGGGGTCGGCGCAACACGTTTTTTTCTTCCATTCTATCCTGTCAACCGTCATACTATCACTAACTTCCTTTTCTTTCATATCACTGTTCACACAATCCATCCATCTTTTCTTTGGCCTCCCTCTCCCTCTCCACCCATCCACGTGTATACTCATAACTCTTTTAGTAACAAGTGTTTCATCTCTCTTCTTTACATGACCATACCAAGACAAACGATTCCCCTTCAACTTTTCAGTCACTGGCGCCACTTTCAAACTTCCTCTAATATATTCACTTCTCACTATCCATTCTGGTCACACCACACATTCATCTCAACATTCTCATCTCCACTACATGCAATCTTTTTTCATCCGTTTTTTTCACAGCCCAACATTCTGATCCATACAGTATGAGAGGTGTTATCACGGACTTGTAGATTTTACCCTTTAACTTGAGGGGCATCCGTGGGTCACAAATTGTTCCTAAAAAACTTATTTAGAAAACAAAATAAAATTAAATGATGTCAAGGAATTATAAGTCGTAACGTATTTACGAATAATGTGTTTCACAAATCGACTGGCCAAAACAGATGTATCCTCACTTACATATACAGTAACCCACAAGACTTGCCGCGTTGTTGAGCCCCTCGTCAAACACGGAGTCAAACACAGTAGTGGTTAGGGCCACCATTGGAGCATATCATACCAATCTGGCATGATTGCACTAACGATATACTCAGAGATTAGCCACTCATGTATGATTTAGGCTCCGACTAAGCAGTTTCTCACGCTCCGACTGACCGTGACCGACAGTTGAACCGAAACAACTTGTAGGTACATTCAATACCAAGTAAGAACGTCGGCTACCTAGGAGTATCTCAACAGCCACTTACATGCGAGCGAGAAAGGGAGATGGAGCTATACACCCTTAGCTCTAAACAGTTCAGTTTAGGTCGTCAGATGGATATCGTTAAAGGCCCGTGTTAGGGTCTCAGGGCCTCAAGTCTGCTATTACAATAGTGTCAGAATGGTCTATCATTGATTTCATAAATGTTAATTTTGACAAGTTTGGTAATCTACTAATATAATGGCGTCGTTATGACTTTCTAATAATCAACCAATGATACTCCATTGAAAGAAGTGGCGTGGAATGGTAATCTCGTACATATTGACAAATGAATATCAGACGTATGCGGTAATCTCTTAAAATTTTGATAGTTCCTTTGATCAGTGACCTACCATTAGAACGTCATTGCTTTTAATAAGCTCGAGATATTGTCATTCTACCACATCTCTATTACGAGACCATTGACCGATCAATGATGCGGATTTTAGGATTATCATTCAAAATATTACAATTTTAAATATGGTAAGTACCGTTTACAGCGCATCAAGTTATTACAAACCGACGTAAAATTGGCTCAATTGAAATTAAACTCTGCGCTTGACATGTAATTGAAAATTTGTTTGAGGAAAGGAAGAGAAAGGGGAGGGAGGGTTGATGAGAGGGATTATTCGCCCCTCACACACTAAAAAATAGTTTCTGTTTCCGACTATTACGCATTTGTATAGTTAAAGATATGTATTTTTTTATTCAGTAACTTTTATTTTGACTGGCCTGTTGGTCTAGTGGTTAGTGGCCTTGACTGCTATGCCGGAGGTCGTGGGTTTGATTCCCACCTAGGTCAAATGATTGTGTGATGAGCACGACCGTTTGTTCTGTGTCTAGCTTAGTACTAGACGGCGTTGTGTGATAGTTGTGTGAATATTATTATTATTACTTTGAATTTTATTTTCGACCTAAATACCTATTACTTTTTTCGATGCTCATAGGAACCAAACTTCAAAATCCTGTATTGCGGTATCAAAGTTCTCCGCGTGGTTAGAAGATATACAACAGACTGAAATAAACTATTGGGTAGTTACCCAGACCAAACATGAAACCTGTCTAGTTGTAGGATTTTCCTTTTTTTTTAAAGAACTATCCAAACGCTTAGTTGACACTTCGCGTGTAAAGAACTATCCAAACGCTTAGTTGACACTTCGCGTGACCCAAGGGCTGGCTTTTACCTTGGTCAGAGATTAAGCATTGCCATACAACGTGGCAATGCTGCCAGCCTTTAGGGCACACTTCCAGTCGACAGCGATGCGGAGGAGTTTTATGATGTTTTTTATTTTAGTTAGGAGTAGCCGTCAATGTATATATATAGTTTTAATTAGTTAAGTTTTTTTGTATATAATTTTGTATATATGTAAATATAATATGTAGTAAATTCTCAATAAAATACAATTCTCATTGTAAAAAAAAACCTCATTCCTCCTCCCACCCCAACACTAGTGTAAAGAGCACTAAATACCACTTGCAGAAATTAACGAACTATTTACCGAAACTATTCATCTTTACAGGGATACCGCTGATTTAGATATAAATTAGTATCCCGCCCCAGCTGCGCACGGGCTTTAGTAATGATGTTTGAAATTCTCTATATTTATTTATTCAATCAAAACGACAAAATGCCACTTACATCGATTACATTAGGTACAAATTATGTAAACAAAATTAAAGAAAAATATAACAGACATATAACTAAACCTCTCACTCAGGCAATTCACCAGACCTTCAGACAGAATCTAGTCTCATTCATTTAGGCCATTAGTCGTCCGCCGACGGGGCGTATTGTTCCACGCGCATCTCAAGGAGATGTCAGCAAATCGTGTTCGAAGCCTACTGGGGCCACAGGTAGTGTGCAAATGAAACCCGGGGCCCTGGGACCAAGTCAAAGAAGGAACAGGAGTGGGTTTTTAGCCAGTAAAATTCTTTATACGCCTTACTTATTTTGGTAGCCCTTCAAACTTCGATTTATTTATGTATTTTGGGATATTGAAATATACTTCTTGATATTCGAGCTAGTGATAGCGTGACGAGTGACAGGACAGAATGGAAGAAAAAAACGTGTTGCGCCGACCCTAAATAAAACGGGACAAGGGCAGGAAGATGATGACGATGATGAAAATATTATAGTCATCATATTATTTTAGATACCTCTCATGATGGACAACGCCACTGAGGCTGACCTGGAAGAAGGTGGCGCAATCACCTTAGACGCCTATCGCAAGAGCTGTTTCGAGATGGCTGAAGAAAATAATACTTGGAAGTAGTGGTGTGTAGGCCATTGTTCAGCAGTGACCAGCAGAAACCTGAATATAGTTTGTTCAGAATCAGTAACTGAATCGATCCAAATCATTTTTACACCATGTTATATTTTTTCTTAAAATATTTAAAAAAGGTCACAGTTTGGGCAATACCGACATTAATAACAACACAGATTACGGGAGGTCATAGCGGGTATTAGGCGCCGCCCGCACCCAGCCGTGCACTAGGCTGGGTGCGGGAGCAAAACCACCCCTCAGTCGCCTGGATAGCCCGGTGATCATGTATTTGTGCGAAAAACCATGAACATAACAAGCTTATAACTTTGTGATTTTTCGTGATATAGGTATGAAATTTATACATAGATTCTTTACATAAAAATACTAGACACGTTTTTCGGGTTTCGCATATAGCTACTTAAACTAATGTTGTATAAAGTAGATACAATTGACTAGAATATAGTACTATATAAGGGTAACCTTCATTATGTGGACCGCCCGGAGGACACGGTGGAGCATACGGTAGAAATGCGCCTGGGCAGAGCACCGCCGTGCCCTCATGGGGGCGATCGGTGGCACAATCACTCGCGCCGGGATTTGGTACAGGCCATGGTTCGGAGCATGGAGTTGCAGGAGGTCGCTTCTTTCCACGAAGCAGTAATACCGAGACCGTCCGGTAACCGTCCGAACCGAGCCCAAGTCGTCGACGGCAAGTAGTGTTCCAAGCGCGCTTCAAGGATTTTTCAGCAAAACCGTAGGGGCCCAGCAGAGTCGAAGCTTACTGGGGCCATGGGTTGTGCGAAAGAGAATCCTGGGGCCCTGGAATGAAGGCAAAGAAGGAATATGAGTGGGTTTTAGTCAGCGAATGTCTGACACGCCCTCACGCTCCGCCTAAGGTCGGGCGATGTCATTGGATGATTTACCACCTAAAAGAGAAAGGTTGTACCTTGTATCTATTAACTATAAGCTTGCTGGCCTAAGCTAACAGTAATGTTTGCTGCTGGCATAACTGTCATGCTGCACTCAAATAGTATTTAATTTGTCTGAGCTATGAATATGTATAGAGAGCTATTCGGAACATAATCCTAGTTACATCCATTGCGAATTTTTTTTAAGGGTTTTGCACTCTATTGCGGCACGCAAATTGTTTCCCGTGCCTGTCGCTGCATATGCATATAATAAATCAATTCTGCAATGGATGGAGAGTAATAACAGTTGTTTATTTTCACCCACAATATGTTATATTATGTTATTTTTTTACATTCATATTTTGTTTATCTCTCTTTTATTGCACCTACCACTATTTTTCTCTGGATAGCCCAAAGGTTGACTGCTAGAAAATGCCTAAGGCATTAAGTGCACCTTTATGTGCATAAAGTATTAAATAAAATAAATACGGTAGGTATTACAACCGTCACATTTAGTTTTATGTTTAAATCCAATTTAAATAATGGGGCAAGTCAGTTTGAAGTATATCAACTGTCTGCATTCTTTGCAGGGAGCCACAAGTAAACAGTTGCTTTTTTCACGTCTTCTCACGATCTAGGGTGGAGCCAAAGGGCGTGTCAGTATTTACGTATACAAAGATTATACACTAAAACTTTCACTCATACAGGATATACACAGGAATTCTTGTTTTGTTACGGAATTCCCCTGCCTACCTTCTGGCATAATCATCAGATAACTTTAATGGTACCTTATAGTCAGAGCGTATGCCATGACCATTCTAAAAAGCCCTAACACGCTTAGGATACATTTTTTATTACAGAGTTTTAGTGCCCATTTTCCTGCTTCATTAAAACAGTTCGATGGTACCATTTTTATCAAAGCCATTCAGAATCATTTATGTGTTTGTATCGTCATAGTTACTTACTATCTTTATTGAGATATCTGTGTGTGTGAAACTCCGTTGGCCATCTGTCGTTTTCTTCATCCATTCCACTTCATCAAGTGATCGTTTCTTCGTTTGTGTTCTCAATGAAAATACCAAAATGACTATAATACGTATGCCTATAATACTTGAGGAGTTTCCTTAATTCTTCGTGGATCCCATCATAAGAACTGGATTTGAGAGAAGTGGAACCAATCTGGAAGTATTTCCTTTTAATCGCAAAACTAAATGATGGAGTTCGGAGTAAAAAAAACACAAAAAATAACGACTGAATTGAGAATTCGCAAATGTTTTTGAAGGCGATTAAAAAAGGAGACGGTGCTAGCTTATATTTAGAAAACATGCTGCTTCCTTTGTTAGATTTTAAACCAAATAATACCATCACATATTTCCTTTCTTTATAACGTCGGCGCTTAATTAATGGTACGAATGATCATAAATACCTGCCGCGTTCTCAAAGCAAATAGTCCGGAACCAACATTTTTTATAAACACACACATTCGCAAACACCTGTGGGGTAGCTGTAGTTTAGATTTCCTGTTGGGGTGGTTTGATCCCCAAAACCCCTCAGAGAGACATCGCCCCCATCCCTCGCGTGAGTGGGTTTTGTCAGTCTGATGCCTTTCAATTATTATACTCTCGAATATTAAATTACCATGGTATTGATAGTGATTTTTGCAACCCGCAGGGCTGGCATGAAAATCCTTTCTTTTTATGACAAAGTATTTTGGTCAAGATTTCAATATTATTTCTAAGTGTTAATACTTTTGTTGTTTTGCTGGTTTATTATTTTTTGATTAATTAATATTAAAAAAAACAAACAGCAAAACAAATTGAGCAATATCTGCAAACCACAGCTTTCAAATAACTTTTATAACTTCGACAATCGCTTTTTAAGGTGTTCGTCTGGAAACTTTCCTGTGATTACGTCTGTGAAAGATTTAAATATCTGTAAAAAGATTCAGTACCTGTAAACAGAAAACCTATAAAAGCAAACAGTATTGAAATGTTACTGAAATATATTATTTTCTGAAGTGAAGAAATAGAAAGTCTGCCACGAAGTTCACCGAACAAATCATTTGTTTATAATTAGCTGACCCGGCAAACGTTATTTTGCCATATAAATTACTAGCTTTAGCCCGGCGCTTCGCCCGCGTAATTACATAAAATATAGCCTTTTTGTCACTCAGGAATAAAGCAGCTTGCTATCGGTGACCAGTACTTTCAGAGATTACTTCCTACAAACAAAAAAAAAAACAAACTTTACTTCTTTATAATTTTAGTGTAGATGATCAACTTGGGCAGGGATATTGTAAAAGAACTCTAACTAGGTACATACCAGTTGGTTTTATGTACCTAAACTGGTACGTACCCAGTTAAGTACTAAAACACTCACTTATTTCCACATGCCTATCGTCGTACTGGTTATCAACCTAGTACTTTTTTTTATGCCTCTCGCTCCGGACCTTGACCTCGTATACCGCAGACTATCCCCCTTTTTCTATTTCAATTTCTTGAATCTAAGGTCGTCTGGTAGATATCACTGTCAGCGATAAGACCGCTTTTGTACCCATAGATTTAAGTCAGTGTAAAAGTTTTGTTACTATTTTGGTTTACAATAAAGTTTATTCTATTCTAATCTTTTTTATTCTATTCTTGGTCTGAACCAGAGCTACAGCCACTGATCGCCTCCACGAAGACGCTTCAAACTTCCAATGTATGCTCCAGCGTGTCCTCCAGGCGATCCGCATAATGATGACACTCGGGTGTTTCTGCGGCCAGCATCCGAAACAGGGACCTCCCGTCCGGTGAGGACGTGCGTCTAGCAGAAAGTGAGAGCGTTCCTTAAAGAGGGGACTTACCGCCGCAATTCTGGAGTGCCCAGAGTATATAGTACTTACTTCGCAGTAAACGGCTAACATTATACTGAAATACTAGCTTCTGTCAATGGCATCACCCGTGCGAAAATAGATAATTATCGCAAGGGTACTCCCGAGATAAAAAGTGTGCTACTCTATCACTTGGTCTACCCATGTGCCTTTCATGTAAATCGGTTCAGCCGTTTGAGAATGAAGGACTAAGAAATATAATACTCACATAGGTACCTCATACCAACTTTCGCCATTATAATACTAGTGAGATTTTGTCAGTAGATTAATGCAAGTGCACTAATCCACTGACAAAATCACACTAATACCTACATATATATACACTTGTATCGAAACACTAATCCTGTCACAACTCAACACTGAATTCTTTGACAGCTCGTATTTACTAGGTACTGAGGCTCTACCACGAGCTCTGAATGCGATTCATTTGACGACCTAAACTGAACTGTTAAAGGGAGGGAGCTATATAAGGAGTATAGCTCCATCCTTTTTCCTCGCTCACACGCCTGACATTTTAAAACGTCAAGGTAAAGCCCCTGTTCTGTAAAACAGAATACTATTTTTTTCATATATTTTGTATTGTTGTTAGGTTCGTGCTTGATCGCTATCTCACTTGATGAAAAACGAAGATACGGTCGACGATGGAGTGCGCTTACATAAAAGTAACCTATTCATTCTTGACTTAGAGACTCCCGGGTTGTAGACAGAAACAGAAATCTCGCCATAATTAAAAAAAACTACTTTGTACCTACATCTTGATATTTCTGATCATATTGATACTAGCTTCTGCCTACGGGTTCACCCGCGTATAAGTAGGATTCCCCATACAAACTTTGGAACCCCGTTTCATCACCATAGAAGATGAATTTAAAAAAATTATTTCTTATTCTTTGTATACGTCATAAAAAGCTCTTCTGTCAATCTTTCAGCGTTCTAGGTGTAAGGGCCCAACCCTTAGACCTAGAACGCAGGGCGTTAATAAGTTAGTGAGTGAATCAAGCTTACCATTTTATATATACGTACAAACTAGCGGTCCCGACATACGTGGTCCTGCCCGAAGGCTATTCGTCAGAAAAAAAAATGATAATCTCGAAGAGCCGGAGGGGACGTCAGAATCCAACGTCGCGGTAGTTGGCATCACTGGCATTCCTAATTGACGCACCGGCCGTGAAGGGAAGCAACACCGGCAACCCTAGAAATTCCAATTATTTGCACTTGTTCATTATAGCTTCATATGCAATACCCTCAGCGCAGCCCTCGCTTCAGGCACGTGTGCCATTTTTGTTTGAAAATAGTGATGTAACCCTAACCACTGAATACTTACTTTACATGCTCTTTTGAGTGAAAAGTTTAATTAAAACTAATCCGTATTCATAATCCGTATCCGTATTAATAAATCATTTTCACACAAAAAAGGACTATCTTGAGGACGAAAAGGCTTGAGATTGACCTGCTTCATTGTTGTCATTTTTTCATCTGTTTTTATTTTTAACTAGCTTTTGCCCGCAACTTCGTCCGCGAAGAAGTCGAAAATGGTTTTATTAGGTTTTTTGAGATACGAAAATATGAAATATTAATTTATTATCTTCGTCGTGTGTGATCCATTGAATCGTATGGCGAGCGATATTGTATCTTAAGATAAAATATTATAGTATCTTAGCCGTCTGCAGCGCCCCTTAGTGAACTCCACTGCGGGTGACGTAACCTACGACAAACTTATTATTTGCGGTTGGTACAGTAATCGGGTCTAGGGAGCGAACCGCAAAATTAAGTTTGTTTTTTATTGTATATACTTTTCCGGGATAAAAAGTACCCATTGTGGTGCCCAGGATATTAAAGAATAATTATACCAAGTGTCATCGTAATCGAACCAGTAGTTTTTGCGTAATGCCTGAACAAACAAACAGATAGACAGACAAAATTTTTTTAATCACACTTTTGGGTTCGGTGTCGGTCTAGTAACACCCCCTGCCATTTATTTTTTTGATATTTTCAATGTACAGAACTTTCACTTCTACAGATTTATTATAAGTATAGATTGTGCTTTTTATTATTTTTTACAGTTAGACATTGATGGTTATTTTTTACAAATTGACTTTGTTGATTATTATAAATTTACTATTTGAATTTTTTTTTAAATAAATTTTGACACAAATATTTACTTAAAGTATTTATTACATTTTTGTAAACTTTCGTTTTATATATATTTCCTTGTATTCTTATGAATGTGACGACTTTATGGATTGTATTTTTTCTGTAATTTTAAACCATGTCGTGCAATTTGAGTATTTTCTGCGGCCTACCCAACTAAAAGTTCTTTCCTTGGTAGCTATTGTTCGTCAAGTCTTTACTCCTTAGTAGTCCTGGGTTGAGCTATACGAATACTGACAAAAGCTTGTACTGACTGGTCAGGTTTACTCATATCTGTCTGGTTCTGTCCTCAAAAGACCGTCTCAGACACCAATCTGCATGATTCTCATACTATTTTGCACTTTTCAGTATTTTTTTTTCATTAAATTCGGTTGTATTTTTTTTACACTTTTTAGTTATACCACCACTAAAAAGTACCCCTCAGCCAAACTTATAGCCAGAGTGCATCTTATAACAATTCTAATAATCCCAAACACGGTTAGATTTCATTAATTTATTACAGAGTTCCGGTACATAACTTCAGGCTTTGTCATCACATCAGTTTGACTACACGTATAAACAAAGCAATTTCACTTATTACGACGGTTCTGCTGTGAACCTACGAAGAGTATTGTTCCATATCTTCGAAGTTAACGATTCAGATCATAACAATATTTCTATGGGACCAACTCGGAAGCATAACCTTTCAATAAAAAATATTTTAAAATCGGTCCACAATTGACTGAGAAATCGGTGAACATACAAAAAAAAATATAAACATTCAGAAGAACCTACTCCTTTTTGAAGTCGGTTAAAAACTAGCTAACCCGGCGAACTTCTTACCGCCTATAGTAGTCAACGAATGAAGAAATGATTGAATGAATGATGGAATGATTGAGACGAATGTATTTGACAGTTACTGTCATTTTTCGATGTAGGTATTTGGATATTTTTTTAATAGTCCAAGATTCCAAAGCGATAAGTAACTTATTTTTACATGGATGAAACCTTAGGATGAGACGCTACTGAGAAAGTAGCGTCTCATGTGCTTTGAATACCTGTGTGCTTGTGGAGCTCGCCCCTGGAAATAAGCGTTAGGTACTTAACTTAAATTTTTGGCTGATTTATATATATATATTGTAGAATATTATTCTAAAGTAGTATCATAAGTGTCAGACACTTTCCATGGCCCAAAACTTCTGTTAGACGCATTAAAGCTCCACAAAAAATTAATGAACTTTACTTATTTTTTCATGTCTGATTTTTTTTTTTTTTTGAGTTAACTTTTACAAATTTATATTTCAGAGTCATACAAATTGTAGTGACCAAAGATCCAGTAAACACAAATATTATTCAGCCGAGAGTATGAGCGCGAGAGCACCCATGCGTATCAGAGCGAGTGAGACGATTTCATCGACTGAATGCTTTGTTTGCGATCTGGTCGCTCTGAGATCTTATTCTATAAGATTTTTAGATTGAGGTTCGCGAGCATATTCGTAAGAAGTTGGCAGTAGTATCATCACAACGTTAATGTTTCTGTTTGTCGATTTGGACCAATTTTTGTTTTTTTTTTTTGATTATATATATTTAGTTCATTAAATTAAGTATATATTATGTAATATATATTATATTTATTGTATTGTATCAGTGATTAATTTATATATCTTTTTATATTAACCTTTTTTTTTTGCTCTCTCTTTTATTGCACCTACCACTATTCTTCTCTGCATCACCCAAAGGTTGACTGGTAGAAAATGCCTAAGGCATTAAGTCCGCCTCTGTACCTTTATGTGCATGAAGTGTTAAATAAATAAATAAATAATACATTTTTTTACGAGTTATTTTGCTATTCGGGGCGGAGACGAATCCAACAAAGATCTTTAAAATTGGAGTTGTTCTTGTGTTATAAATGAGTGCTGGTACTTTGTATTATGTTTATAGAAGATAAGATACCTAATGTGGCCAGTGGCCCAGTGCTGCTATTGCGTGTAAGAAAAAACTTGAGCAAGCAACATGGTTTTTTTTTATGTGGCATATCACTAAATGACTTGTCCCGCCCTAGGGTAGAGCAAACCGTAGGGGCCTAGTAACGTCGAAGCCTACTAGTTCATGAGTTAGCTTCTGAAAGGAAAACCTGGGGCCCTGGAACGTAAGGTAAAGAAGGAACATAGGAGTTGGTTTAGTCAGTAAAAGTCTGACAGGCCCTCTCGCTCCGGCCTACAGTGAGAGAAGATTTCCGACCTAAAAAGAGGCGTGTCAAACTTTTTACTAACTAAAGTCCACCTATGTTCCTTCATTTACCTCTGCGTTAGAAGCGAATTTGATTCAGAATTTGATAAAGTTTATTCTATTCATGGCTATATTTATGTTGGCATCTCTAGCCAAAATAAAGGTTCTATTTTTTTTTTTTAAACCTATCCCTACGCTAGGAATGACTCCTGTATCGTGGCTACGTTCACAAACACGTATATAACCTCACAGACACAAGACATCCAGACTCGAAACATCTATCTGTAGGCCATGCAAATAATTATTTGTTCCATGCGGGAATCGAACCTGTGACACGCAGCGTAGCAGTCAATCGCTCAACCACTGCGCTGACCATGGCTTCTCTATAAATAAACAATATATTATTTACTTAGCACAATAACGAAAAGTTAACAATAACGATGGGTGGAGAGGGAGAGGGAGGCCAAAGAAAAGATGGATGGTTTGTGTGAACAGTGATATGAAAGAAAAGGAACTTAGTGATAGTATGACGGTTGACAGGATAGAATGGAAGAAAAAAACGTGTTGCGCCGACCCCAAATAAGATGGTACAAGGGCAGGAAGATGATGAATAACGAAAATTTTTATTATTACTCCTTTACTTACATATAATTCAATAAAATCATTTAATTAATTAAACTATATATAAAATATATCGTGGCCAGATCATAGAAATTGATCACTTCATGTTATGGCCAACTAAAACTAGCCAGATAATTTTAAACGTTATAGTTTAACGATATTTCAACGAGTCGCAACGAGATTCTTTTTTATTTTTTATCGTTCATTCTGCGCATCACCGCGCCTCGTGATGTGATTACGTCGTAAACCTAGTTGTTTTAAGAAAATAAAATTGTACTTTTTCTTCATAGTATTAACACTTCCGTCGGCCGCCTCCGCCGCTAAGGACAAGAAGGCAGCCGCCGCTAAGAAGAAGCCGGCACCAACCGTTTCCGCATCTACAAAGATTTAATTTTGACATCCGTTTCTGTTTCCGCTTCCGTTGCCATCACTACCAGATAGCTATTCGACGACTTCGACGGATTGAAAAATCGTCCCTTAGAGTAAAACTGCAATGACAATGGGACCATTGTCATTGGCCGGACGGCCCGGTATGCGGTACTAAAAACAAATAATAAATTAGAATACAGATATCAATAAAAAGAAAATCTCCATTCATGTCCTTCTAATTCTTATTTGCAACGTAAAAAAAGTCTGTCTGTACAAAGACAGAACAATAATAAAGTACAATAGAGGAAATATGGTAGGAACAAAGGATGCACTTCAATGTTTTTTGACTTTCAGCCTGCTTCCTGATTTTTAATTAAGCGAGTCTCCAAAAGGGGGGAGAGGTTAGGAAAATATCATGAAATACCACAAGGGGGAGACTAGGGTTGTATTGAGTTATCAGGTTTGTTATGTTTTTTTTTACCTCTATCTTACCTGATGGTTAGCGATGATGTGGCTGACGATGGAGCACGCTTGCCTAGAAGTAACCTATTCCCCTTTTGACTTAAAGACCCCTAGGTTGTAGCTATCAGGAAACACAGACTCCGGCAGGGAATTCCACTCCTAAGCTGTACGCATTATGAATGTGTTCCCAAAACGCTTTGTACCGATGGCGCAACGCCGTACGTTTAGTGGTCCGATGATGGAACGAACTTGGTGGAATTAAATTGTGCAATTCCAACGCATACTCTCCGAATTGTAGACGATTGAAAACCGACGGGCTAGCTACTCGGCTTCGAAGCTCATGTTTTCGTTAACTGCGCGAATTCTAAACCAAAAAATGGCGCAGGATCTAGACTTGTCATTGCCAGGCAACGATTTCTCTGCTAAAGATATAATAATAACTATTCTGATTTGATAAAGATTGGTGTAAAAAATATACACGTGATTTTTAGGGTAGGGGGAGGTAGTCTATAACCTCACAACGTTTGAGGGGGAGAGTAGGGTTAAAAAAATTCTAAAAACTTCACATTGGTACCTGTATTGTAAAACTTTTTAGAAAATACAGATTAAAAAAACAACTGACTTACGAAAATCATTAAAGTAGGTAGGTACTTACTTAGTGTTTCTTTTAAAACACTTTCGTACAGTGATACTGAGAAAATTGTGGAACTATAGCAAGTATTAATACATACACACACACAACACATTTACACACTTCACACTACATATTACACACTTCACACTTAGTGTTATGTCTGGGATATATTTTTACAGACATCTGAATGATGGGCAATGGACGTTGATAGTTGCGACACAGTTTATAACACAGTTAATAGTATTTTTAACCGACTTCAAAAAGGAGGAGGTTCTATGTTCGGCTCAATGTATGTTAATGTGTGTTCACCGATTTCTCGGTCAATTGTGGAGTGATTTTGAATTTTTTTTTGATTGAATGGTTTTGCTACCAAGTTGATCCCATAGAAATATTGTTATGTTCAGATCATGAACTTCGAAGATATGGAACAGAACTCCTCATAAGATCAAAGCAGAACCGTCGTAACGTAGTGTCGTGTAGTCGATGACTGACTGAAAGAAGAAGGGGAATATATTGAACTGATCTAATGATGAAGCCTGAAGTTAGGTATCGGAACTCTGTAATAAATTAATTTAATCTAAACGTGTTTGGTATTATTAGAATTGTCATAGGATACAATCTGGCTATAAGGTATTTAAGTATGGTTGAGGGGTACTATTTAGTGGTGGTACCATAACTAAAAAGTGTAAAATAAAAAAAAAATACAAAATAATAAATACAACCGACTTCAAAGTAAAAAAAAAACACTGAAATGTGCAAAATAACTTTAATTTCGGAAGTCGGTGTTAAATAACGAAGAGACCCAACTATTATAGAAACACAAACTTCCAAAATTAAAATTATTTTGCACTTTTTAGTGTTTATTTTTACATTTAAGTCGGTTGTATTTTTAATTTTTTGTATGTTTTTATTTTGTTGTGGTTGTGTTTCCGAGATAATATTCTATATATAAAAGGAGAAACTGACTAACTGAAATATCAATGCACAGCCAAAACTACTGAGACTAGGAACGTAAAGTTTGGCACAACGTTTCCTTAAGACGTAGGCGAGTCCTATAAGAGGATTTTCCGAAATTCACCACCTAAGGGAGTGAAATTGAGGTAAATGTTTGAATGTAGAAACCTATTTTCACCCCAGCAAAGCCGCTCCCTGGTATGTAGCTCGTAATTTGTACGTCTCGACGTAAACATTACCTACACCAATTTATCACAAAAATATTTTAAAATTCCTTTTTAAAATAATACTATGGCATTTTCCAAGATACAATCTACCTCTTTACCAAAATTGTTTCAGCTTGATGATGATAATGAATTTGAACAGACAGATAGAGTTTCTTCCGCATTTTTTATTATTTTGGATATCGATTTAAAGCGTCAGCCAAATTTAGAGTTAATAAAAAAAAATACATACATATTAATAAAACTTTTTTTTTAAATCAATAATGATAATGCGGATTTTATCTTATAAAGATTACCTCTTCGAGATGTCTTTAATTTCGTAAAGGGGCCATTCGAACCTCGGCTGCAGACTGCGGATGCAGGCAGCATAAGCGGCGGCTGCACAAAGCCGGCTGCAGCTGCACGACTGGTTTTCTATGTAGTAGTATGGATTTTAGTGAAAAACATTCCGAATGCGGCTGCACGTGCTGCCGCGACCTGCAGACGCAGCCGATCGTAGACCAGTAGTGCTGCGGCCGAAAGTCGATGCGCACGTAGTTTTGTCACTCTAACTTGCTTAGACGAGTTCCGCAATAATCGCTACTCGGAGCCGATAGCGCTCATATTGGATTGAATCGTAGATTTGTGACTGGCAGCACGTGCAACCAGCCTCGGAATTTCTCCCTGCTGCGGATGCAGGCAACGGCTTTGTGTCTTACATGTGCTACTTGCATTCGCAGTCTGCATCCGCAGCCTGCAGCCGAGGTTCGAATGGCACCTTAACACGCACACATAGAATCTGTTCATCGCATTCTTCATAACACGCCTAAGCAATTTCAATTTCACGCATTTTACGACGAATACTTTCCATAAGCTTTGTTATATTCCTTGGATCATTATCGTAGACTTTGTTTCTTAAGATACTACTTGTAGCTCTAACAGTGTGACAAGTGGCTCCATCCTGCTGAAACCATGTCCATGAACTATAAGCAGAATGTTCTCGAAGCTGGGGGCTGCACTAGTAACAGTCAACGTTGTACATCTCGAATTTTATATCAAAATAATACGGTCCGATTATTCCGTTCACTGACAAATCTATCCGTTCTTGAAGTTCTGTTTGGGCCCAGACGTAGTTTATTTATAGCGGAACCTGTAGCTCGAAACTTCTGTACCCATTTATGTATCAAGTTTGCACTTGGTCCATTTCGATAAACGCCTGATGTTATAGCAGAAATCCAACCGCCCCCGAATTTTATTCCTTTAAGAACGCTTTGATTGCGTTTACGATGCGCGCCCGACCACTGCTACATAGTGACTGACGAATCCGCACGAACGACAAATCTATCGCGCCCCTCCCTCCATGGTTAATGGGAACGATTTTTCTAAATATTCTGATTTAAAATCCTAACTCTGCCTTAACGTGAGAGCCTGTACAACATCTAACATAATAAACGCACATCCTGAAAGTTAAGTATCTGCAGAATTGATTTCAGTTATTTTTAAAATAAGTAATTTTATATCCAAACATAATCAAGAATTATATCAGGTTAAAAAAAAACTGAATTCATAAATTCATAAAATGAATAAATCTTAGGTACGTCACTAGCGTATGTGTGAAAAATCTTCGTAACTCAATTCGGGAATTGAACTGTTTTCATAAGTAAGTTTCTACGGAATCCTCAGTGACTGACTCGCACTTGCCCGGTTTTTTTTTTTAGACAGGAAAACTTGCGGTAGCGAGAGGGTGTATGCGACTTTTACTAACTAAAACCCATTCCTATGTTCCTTGTTTTCTTGTGTTCCAGGAAACCGGGAGTTTCCTTTCAGAAGCGAACCCATGGCCCCATTAGGCTTCGACCCTGCTGGGCCCCTACGGTTTTCTGACATCTCCTTGAGGCGCGCGTGGAACTTTACGCCGTCAACGATCCTCTTGTTGACGGATCGGTCTGGGCGGTTACCGGACGGCCGAACGGCGAGCTACCCATCAACAATATCGCTACCGTCGTACGGTTCAGTTTGTCAAAGCAGACTAAATAAAAAAATGGTGTTTATTAAATATTATTTATTCTTTCTATTTTTTTTTTTGCCAATTGATTAAACTCATCACCTTTACCTCGGCCTACTGAATCTAGAATAAAATTTAAAAAAATACAGGCCACAATATTGCAGTTTCAATTTAATTGAAACTGTAATAGTATTAGTTCCAGAAAAATAGTACAAAACGGAAATTTGCTATTGTTCAAACTAGGCATGGGCAAAGTGTGTCATCTTTGTGATTTTGTATCTGAATCACTGAAATGTTCCGGAACACTGATAAGCATATGGTTCAAAAGGTACAAACACAGACACTGACTGATATGAATCTAATCCCGCCGACAAACTGTTACCCAGTTTGGTGGGTTTATAATAAGTAAAACTTTGTTGGTCCAAATAAACGATTTATAATTATTATTATTAATTTATTGTGATCTATTACATCGCGTCTTATACACTAAGAGTTTAGTTTCATTGAATTTTGATTAGATATTTTTAGTTCAGGTCATTAATTATTTATAAATATAAATATTTATAAATATGTTGCATTTAAAACATTGCCGACGTTCCAATCCTTAGGAACACTAAATGTTTTGGAACATTGAGTCGGTTCAGTAAAGAGTTACACACGCCTAATACGAACGAACATTGACAGTAACTCAGAAAATCCTACAACGAAATAAATATACTATATATAGTTTTTCGGGAGGTATTTTTGACTTTCAAGGTCCAATGTAAATCTTACTAATATTATAAATGCGAAAGTTTGTATGTAGCTATGTTAGTCAGTCTTTCACACAAAAACTACTGAATGAAACTCGATGACCCTTGGTATACGGGTAGACTATATCCTGTAATAGCACATACGACTTTTTACCCCAAGAATATGTTACCTTGGGATAATTTTCTAGTATCACAGGACTATAACATATCATCATCTTCCTGCCCTTATCCCGTGTTATTTGGGGTCGGCGCAACACGTTTTTTTCTTCCACTCTGCCCTGTTACTCGTCATGCTATCACTAACTTTCTTTTCTTTCATATCACTCTTCACACAATCCATCCATCTTTTCTTTGGTCTCCCTCTCCCTCTCCATCCATCCACATGTAAACTCATAACTCTTTTAGTAACATGCGTTTCATCCCTCCTCTTCACATGACCATACCAAGATAAACGATTCCCTTTCAACTTTTCAGTCACTGGTGCCACTTTCAAACTTCCCCTAATATATTCATTTCTCACTTTATCCATTCTCGTCACACCACACATCCATCTTAACATTCTCATCTCCGCTACATGCAATCTTTTTTCATCCGTCTTTTTCACAGCCCAACATTCTGATCCATACAGTATGACAGGACTATAACATATACCAACACAAAAAGAAACATCAAGATCATTTCATAAGCAAAAAAGTCATGCACAAACCCTCTAAGCCATAACATGATTTTTTTAAAATATTTGTATGTAGATATCTTCCACACAACAGATAACAATAGGAAACTAAAACTTAGAATATCGATGTGATATAACTATGTTAATTTGTGGGAGACCGGTGCCTTAACTATATATAGCCATTATAATAAATAATCTATATATATAAAAATCAATGCCACTTTTCATTGTAATTTTATAACTCAAGAACAGGCTCACCTATCCAAACCAAATGTTTAGGCTTTGTTCGGACTATTTAGTAGATCGTTTATGTCAAGTTTGCACAAAATCGGTCGAGCGGTTCTTCATTTATCACATTATTAGGCGTCACAGTACGAAGTTCGCCGAGCCAGCATGTAAAATATAATTATAACATAATTGGTGAAATAAGGGTATACCACAGTGAACTTTACACATCTCGGCATTTCAAAACCTAGTAAGGATCACTTTTTACAAAAATCGTTTTATTACATAATCTTGCTAATCTAATAAATCCCTACCAAGTACAAAAACACCAGCTTTTAAAGCTTTCATACAAGCAGATATTTTTAAACATCGATGCCTCGTAAGTGCACCATTCACTTCCTCGTAAACTCTTAAAAACCTAGAAAGTCACTTTAACATAATTAAAACCTAGCAAGTCCTAGAGATTTACTAGGTTTTTAAATGGTCGATGTTCCTTACTAGGTTTTCAAAATCAAGACTAAATTGTAAAGTAGAGAGAAGGTATACGAGGGGCATTCAGTAAGTCAACATGTAGGTATTTGTGTGCAGTCGACTTTGAGGCGAAGCTGTCCAGAGCCTATTGTTTACCGCTGAAAACCCATACGAAGTAATCAAGGGATTGGAGCTTAACTCCAATCCCTTGATTACTTGCGTGTTTGCACTGTACGTATGTACGGGGACTTCGCCTCGCTTGAGCTCACAGCATCAGAAAGGTTCAAGAAAACCTGTGAATATAGAGCAAAAAGGGTCTCAAGATAAATCCAAGAAGTCGTGTAATGTTTGTGAAGGACAATGTGAAAGGGAACACTTTTTAATAGAGTGCAAATAATTCAAAGAAGCTAACATATTATAAAAAATAGGAACTACAATAAGAAAGCGAAGAGTTGTTTTAAGTGTCTACGATTCAAGCATTCAAGATCAACTGTAAGACTCATAGTCACAAGAACTCAAATTTAATTCCTCTCAAATTAAATTTAAGCTTTTCATTTATTTGGTTTTTGTTTATTAATATTTAATTCATTAAACCCCGAGCGAACGCGCGAACGTTCGCTCGGTCATTGTCTTTCTATTGTGTCTCTAATTACACTACTCAAAAGGTTAAACTGATTTATTCAATTAATAATTATTTTATTTACACACCTTACATTGCTACTAGAATTATGTCAATGACATATAAACTATAACAAAACCTACCAAGTGTGTGCCTTTACTATGTTTTAAAACGAATAACTACATGAACCTAACTATCGATTGTAAATTTTCAAAGTTAGTAAGGGGTGTAAAACATGTAATATACACATTTATTAAAACGTTGATAGTACTATGTGTTCATTATTTAGTATTCTATACAACTAATAGCATTTTTCTTACTTAACATAAACTCTTTTTATAGGCTGAACTATTTTTTTGCGCTCTCCGTAAAGTTTAGTTTTAAGCCTTTACTAGGTTTTGAAATGGGGCAGCCGATCTGTTGACGCCTTCAGAGATTACCAGCGTGATACTATGTTATGAAATAGTGTAAAAAATAAACAAATAGACGATTTCACATATCCTGAAAGATGATCTATGGTCTAACTCCGAAGTTCTCCATTCGATTTTGACCAAAAAATTGACCTGGAAACATTTTTCCAAACAATAAAGAATTAACAAAATCAGCTAGCATTTGGCTAAAAATATCACTCAACAAGATACAAAAATTTATTGAAAAAAAAATAAGTACTTTCAAACTTTTCGAATACTAAGCAGCAGCATGTTTCGTTAAAGTTAATAATATGAATTACTTAGGTCACAAAATAAACTTATTATTTTGGAATAAGTATAAACACATATGTACACAAATAAATAAAACATTTATAAACTGTTTGTACTAACAAAATATATAAAACGAAATACACGGCGTTTACAAATGACAGCGATGTGGAGGTACACATCGCTGTCATTTGAAAACGCCGCCGACGGGAAGAATTGCCCTAAAGAACGGCAACGCCGTCAAAGTTATTCTTTGGGCAAAGAACGAGCCCTCAGGTCGAACAGTGAGTATGCTATTATTTTCCCGTTTTATGCAGTGTTTAGAAAACGTAATGAATAGTAAAGTTAATGTGAAAAATGATATGAACAGTTAAATTAAACTTTATATTAATAACATTATTGCTGTCATTGGAGTTTTTTTTATCTTTAATGTATTTTTATTATATCTAGGCTATACTATCCCACGGCTGGGCAAAGGCCTCGCTCCATTCCTTCCATTGTTCCCAACTTTTAGCCACTTCTTGCCAATTCCTAAGGAAGACATCTAAGTCGTCCTGCCATCTCCTTGATGGTCTGCCGCGACCCTATCGTGCAATTTCAGGGTACCAACTTAGTGTTTTATTGGCCCACCACTCGATTGGTATATGGCATACTTGTCCAGCCCAGTCCCACTTAAGCTGGGCAACATTTTTTTCTTTGTTGGCCTTATTTTTTTAGAGTCTGCCAATTCCTATATTTTTAGCTAGCTTAAGCTGACAGTACATACACACATAATTAGGATCATGTAAGTATGTTTAATGCATTTAAATAAAGTTTTTTAGGTAGGTACCAATTTATATGTGTGAGCCGGAAACCCTCGAGAACATTGCCGTATTACTTTAAACTCGTACTGTGTAAGAACTCATAGGTGCATATTTAATAGTTTGCTTTGTAACTTGAGAAATGGAGTAATTACATATTAGTGGTGCAGTCACGCACACAGTTACAGAGTGGGTGGTGATCCGCCCCTTCCGTGTCAGTTCGCGCATGCGCCGGTAGTTTACCCCGGCTCTGAGGCTCCCGCCGATTCCTCATTATCTTTCAGCCCTCCATACTGAACAGTTCTTTCCTATCAGTCGATTAGGACTTAAGCGCTTACTACCTTAACTCGCGAGTCAGAGTCTAAACTTACTTACTTAAACTCAGTGGTTTGGAGAGAAGACCGAAGAAAGCAAAGATGGAGAACAAGCAAAGCGAGGAACAAAAAAGTAAGTAGATTTATATAAATAAACAGGAAAATTAAGTTTGGATTTTCAGTAACAATTAGATTTTGATCAACTTTACAAATAGTTTTTTTTCCAACAAATAAAAATAGGAAAAAAAAGTTTAACTGGGGAATTGTGTAAGATTTCCCTTGTTTTCATACTTAGTCGAGATTCAAACTTAATTTCCTGATGGGTCATTCAGGAGTCTAAGGCTGCTGTGGCGCTGCGAGAGTCTGCTGATGAGGTGTAGACAGGTAAGTATCTGCAACGGCGAGTTTTCAACTATTTTTTATTAAAATTTACTGCAGCCTGAATTAAGAATCCTTCTTTAGGTTCCAGTTGCTCCGCAAGATTTTTCTTTTGCTTCAGGAATATAAGTTTGACTTAAAAATATATTTTTAAGTGGACTCCTTCAAAAGCGGTACTTTAATTCGGGCCATATTATAAATGTTATTATAGATTACGGGACTGGAATGCGCATTGTTATTTGATAAGTTTCTACGAGTATCTTAAAGATGATTAACACTTCAGTTTTTAACTAATTACTTATACAAATTGAAGCTGTTGTAATTTGTTTTTTAAACGTTGCTCCACTCTAAAAATTAGGCTATTTCGTGGGTGCATTCACAAAACTTGTAAACTCATACACAAGAACAACTATCTGCAGGTCATACAAATTAACAATGAACTCGAATTTCATTCAATTTCCAAATTTACTTAATAAACTTTCTGGATGAAATGGCGGCAAATCACTAGAATCTGCGACCACCGCATTCCGCTATAACGTCAGGGGATTTTTTACAACAATTGTTAGACCTGTCGTGTGTGGATCAGAATATTAAGCCACAAAAGGAATGAATGAAAGACAATTGTATGAAGCTGAGCTAATCTAAGATAAATGAGCTAAGATGGGCTCAGCTAAGACGGATGTGTGGTGTTGAAGATTAAAGGATTCAAAGCATTTATTTAAAATAAACTATTTACAGTAAAATAATGCTAATTGCACATTCCAAAACGAAGATCTCTAAGGAGAAGTATGAGCAAAAAAATTCCATGGAGACTCTTTTAAATCATGTTAAATATAAATGGAAAATTAAAAATAGCAAGGGTGAGTTAAGGGTTGCGATAGCAGTTGACACGGTATGGGAATGTGATACCGAAGAGTAAGGAAAATTTTAAGGAATATAAAGCATTCCTCCAAATTTATGAGGTAGATAATATTTTTAGGCAAGTTTAGAGTAAGTGTGAATGACTATAAGGGTAAAGGAAGGATAAATTGAGTGGGGATTATATTTAAAAAAAGGGGGTTTCTATTGAGATGACGAGTAACACTAAGGAGGAAGGAAAACATAAATCATCCCCAAACACATTGTGATAAGCACAAGAGATGATATTGATGAGATATTTACTACAATGCTTTCTTTTTATTTGCAATTAAGTTTGACAGTTTTTACTTATGCGTATTTAGATACATTAAAATTACGAGAATCTAGTTTAGATGGTTTGCGATTCCAGTGTAGATCGAATTTCTTTTTGTTGTTAACGAATTATAAGGTTCCCCTGTCTATCTTGTTATTTTTCGTGGACCGCAGAAATGCAGAGAAGTCTAAAAATATCAAAATGATAAAAAAAATATGTCAAGGTTACGGATTGAAATTATCGTTATTGTTTTGATAACGGGGGTTTACATTTTACAAGATTTTATACTAAAAACAATACTAGAAATATTTTTTAGGGTTCCGTACCTTAAAAAGAAAAAACTTAAACCTAATAGGGTTACATTGTTGTCTGTCAGTCAAGACCTTTTAGCTAGAAAACGCGTGGAGGTATCAACTTGAAATTAAAACAATATGCTCAGGTCTACAGTCCCTTGAAGCTGTAAAAAAATCAAACTTCTAACAAATCGTAAAAAAACGTTTGTAAAACAGAATCAAAATTCATAGGGTACTTCCCGTTGACCCAGAATCTTGAAATTTGGCATAAAGCAAGGTCTTATAGCACAGTTATAGGAATAAATGAAAACAGTAAATTTATTGTTACGTCACAAAAAAACCTTATTTTTGTTATTCGGAAAAATCTTCGTAACTCAATTCGGAAATAGAACTGTTTTAATAGGTAAGTTGTACAAACTTTGGTTTGTTTCCTAAAAATAGCGTCGAAATTATCTGTTAATATAGCGGCAAGTACCATTTCAAATATTGGTATTGAGGAAGAATGGGGAATTGGCGAGAACATCTTTTTTGTACACGTAGCAGTGACGTCATATTTAAGTATCTGCCTCTTTATTTGGTAACTTGACAATGTTTTCTTCCATCAGATTTGAAAGTTTCTAATTTCAAATAAGTTAGAAACTTTAAAGAATCTTAACTTCTGAAAAAAATCAAGCTAAAAGTAAAATATAGGCCTGTCACTGAGTTATTATTTAGCTACTATTTTATTCTACTGGTGTAAGTATTTTTAAAATCGCTCCAGTAGTTTTGGAGTTCATTCATTACAAACAAAAATAAAAAATCTTTCCTTTTTTAATAGATTGAAATAATATTACAAACCGCGATTTTGGATAAATTTATTTTTATGAAACAAATAAAAGAAGAATTGAGTCAACTACCTAATTTGTATCGACGATAGAATATAGGTACAGCTATCACTTTGTCTAAAGCCCATATACATGAGTTATGGGCACGTAACATATGTTCCACAACCTAAACGGCGTAAAAACAAAAGGAACTTATACTATACGGATTCTCAACTATTTCTTGAAAGAATGGGATCTATTGGAGCGGGTCTGAGGAATTTAACTTGTTGCTCCGTGACTCTGTGAGTACGGCGCGCGGCGGCAGTCCTTTGTCAGCTGACGTTTTCAGCGTTTTCGTTCGTTAATTTCCGTATAGGTGTTTTTAATATCGTGCGGTTTTTATCTCGCTCCCACAAAGGTCCATTTCAAACAAGTATTTATGCGTGGAATACACACGCGGGACGCGTTTTTTTTTGCATAACGAAATAGTAATGTTGAGATTCCAACTTTGAAAATACCTAGAAAGTGTAGAAAAAAATAACCAAGCTAGTTCATGCAAATTCGATAGCAGATAAAATAAAATAATTTCAATAAATCAAAAACCTGATTACATAAAACGCAACCTTAAAACATAGAAACAAAATTACGTAGAAAATATAATTAACTATATTTAAATTAAGAAACACAAAAATGTTTCTACGATAAGTCCGTTATAGACTTTGAAAACATTCAACCGATGTGCTTCAAACCGCTTTTATTAGAAAAAACGAAAATAATGCGAGGAAAGTTACAGACCATTAAAAAAAATGCAAATTTACATTAATTTTTTTATCAAATAAAACAACATTTCTTTCTTTTCCATTATTATAAAGTTTATTTGAACTTATATTTCCAAGTCAATCTAAAGATAAGACTTCAAAGTAACCAGTTGTAAAAAACGGCAATTTCATAGGTAAAGAATAAGTCTTTACCTTTTACGTATATAAATAGAACTACTTTTTATTGTATACCGTACAAAAATACAGAAGGAGCTTAAAATCAATAGGGTGTAACAATGGGCGGTCTTATCGCTAAAAGCGATTTTTTGCAGACAAACCTTTGGAGGGATTTAACAGAAAAGGAGAAAAGATAAGCAGGTAGCTCGTGGTGTACTATTTACATATATACAATATACTTGCTTCTGTCAGCGGCTTCGCCCGCGTTTCTCCATACAAACTTTCGAACTGCAGTTTCATCCACTTTAAGGGTGAATTTTAAAAATCCTCTCTTAGTGCTCGCCTACTTCATGAAAGGCAACCAACCTTGTGCAAAATTTCACACTACTAATCCCAGTTTCCAAGTCCAATTTTGGCTGTGCGTTGATATGTCAGTCAGTCAGATTCTCCTTTTATAGATAAACTAGTTTTTTGCCAGCGGCTTCGCCCGCGTGAAAATAAGTTTCTCCATACTAACTTTGGATCCCCGTTTCATATCCTCAGGGACAAAATTTTTGAAAATCCTCACTTATTGCTCGCCTAGGTCATAAAAGGAAACCTTGTGCAAACATGATCTTAGTCCCAGCAGTTTCGGCATTGCGATGATATGTCAGTCAGTCTGTTTCACCTTTTATATATTTAGATACAGATAAATCACTAATAAAATATATATAAAACAAAAAATACATAGACATATGTACGATAGCAGAGAAATATACAGTACAAAATGTCGTTCAAAGGGAGGTAGTGATCCTTGACGACGGATATTTAAGAAGGTAAAGTGTAGATATATTCTTAGAGGAGACTTGGTGGATTGGTTTATTGCAATGTATTTTAATTTTACTGAGTAGGTTTAACTTTGAACTCATTAATGCATACCTACTTATAAGCTAAGCTAATGCGATACTCGTGTTATATGTTTAATTATTTGCGACATGCCTGTGCCAATGAGCTTGCGATAATAAAAATATCTAAGGCCCTACCACGAGCTCTTAACTCGATTCATTTGAAGACCTAAACTGAACTGTTAAAGGGATGGAGCTATACAGGGTGTATAGCTCAATCCCTCTTTCTTGATTGCACGCCTGACATTTTGACACGTCATGGTAAAGCCCCAGCCCCCTTAGCCAAGTTACAACCGTTCCTTTGTTCTGACGTCATTACAACGCTTAGTCACGTGGTCAGAACAAAACATAGGAGGCGTGGCCGACTCGAGGCGATCAACGAAAAAATAATCGAAACGAAACGGTTGTAACTTGGCTAGGGCGGCTGATCACAAAACGAAGCTAGTGTTATAGTATGATCAATTTGACTATTTTACTTGTGTTATTTTTCAAAATCAGTTAAAATTAATATCATTGATTTTGAAAAATTAACAGCGGCTTGGCAATTTCCTCTTTTCTGAAGATTATTAAAAAATTTCTCATCACTACCACCACAAAGATTACTCATACTTTCATGGATTTAATTTATTTTATTCTCACTGCGGATTTAAAATGATTTACTTAACTTAAATTGTGTACATTATTTTTTAATTCATTGTTTTTCACTCATCACTATTTTTAAAGTGTACAAGAAAGTAGGCTCTATCCTTACCCGTTACTTTGAAAATTTGTCATGACATGTAATCATGACAAATTCTTGTGGTCAATTTTGGGATTTCGTTTTTTTTACATTGTGGGAATTCATAATTGAGTCAATCCTTCGGCAAAAAAAATTACGTTTGTTGTATGGGAGACCCACTTAAATATTTATTTTATTCTGTCTTTAGTATTTATTGTTATAGCAGCAACAGAAATACATAATCTGTGAAAATTTCAACTGTCTAGCTATGTCGGTTCATGAGATACAAATTGGTGATAGACGGACAGACAGACAGAGTCCCGTTTTACCCTTTGTCTGAGAAGCCAAAAAAAAGGAACTTTATAATGAATTGATTTTTTATTGCTATTTTAGACACCTCGTTACCTATTACCTGCCACTAAAACTGAAACTTACTAGTATGGCATCGTTCTTACGTCTGTAGGAGACATGCACTGACAAACTGTCAGTTTTTATTAAATAATGAAGTTCTGGCGGCCACGGGCTCCGGAATCCATGCGACTACTTAATAAAAAAGAGATTTAGTTTTGTATTTTTAGTTTGTTGTATGCAATCAACATTTTCGGAAAATTCGCCTTGAGTCTTCTAAAAAATAAAAAAAGAAGAAACTGACTGACTGACATATCCACGCACAGCCGAAACTACTAGAACTAGAACCTTGACATTTTGCACAAAGTTTTATTTTATGACGTTGGCAAGCACTACAAAAAACTGAAAAGTGCAAAATAACTTTAATTTTGAAGTCTGTGTTTAATAACGAAGAGAAAAAGCTATTATAGAAACACCGACTTCCGAAATTAAAGTTATTTTGCACTTTTCAGTGTATTTTACATTGAAATCGGTTGTAGTTTTTTAGTAAAAAGGTTTTTTGCTTAGTTTTTCTATACATATATTAAGTTATTTATTAGTCTAGTTGATTGTAAGTACAGTATATGTAAATACATATGGCAACTTAAATCAATAAAAAAAAAAATTTGTGAATAATTATATTGTGTGTGAAAAGAATCATCTGATATCGAGACGAATCTAATAATATTTCACCAATATAAATCCATAAAGCCGTCTAAGGGTTTGCCAAAGAAACATACAATTATGTACTATGCTCTCGAAAACATAACCCTCTTTCGGGAGTAGTTGGGTAAAAAGTGTGTAGTTCGCGTCGACGAATCGCAGACGATCAGTGGGCGGGCCTTTGGTCCCACGCACCCCCCACCCACATTGTTCGTCGCAGGCTTGCGTGTGCGCATGACGCTCGTGTTGGATAACTATCAGCTACAAGATAATACTTAAGTAAATGATTTATCAAAGTAACAGTCTATTCAAATGAAATATTGATCTCTGACCAAGATAATTTTAGCGACCTAAAACAAGATATTTGTCAGTTGGGAGGAGGGAAAGGAAAGTAGAAAACAGACGCAAAAAATTATATAGAATCTACATATGATTATGTGTATAAACTTAAATAAAGTACATAGTCAGTCAGTCAGTTCAGTTTCGCAGTCAAGCACTAAGTAATTTATATCAAATAATAAAAAAAATACTAGGATTTTCTAACAAAAAAATACGCAAGAATTAATTCAATTTTCTTTATTTGCCCTTTGCATTCCAGGACCGAGGTAACTCTTTCGAACAATCTGGCAACCTCGGCAAGCATCATATTATCATCATCACACACATTCGAACTCATTGTGTAATTTTTAAACATCCTAAGATATAGTACAGGGTGGCGCAAAAGTAATCTCATAATTTGAATTGGCTTTCATTTAATTAGAATTAAAAAAGTGGACTTTGTCTTCATGAAAAATTTACTTGAAAATGTAAAATTGATGATATTAATTGGAAAAAATATATAGCGCGCAAATGTCCATTGTTGCTCGCAATACATCTGACTCCAAATTGGCGATTTCTTCTTCAATCTTAACTTTCAAGACTAACAAGGTTCGTGGTTTGTTGTGGTAAATGTGAAGTTCTAAAAACCCCAAAGGAAAAAATCTAATGCTGATAGATCTGGCGAACCGGACGCCCAATTCAAATCTTAAAAGAACAGATTGAAATTTTGTCATATTAGCAGTAATTAATTCCATGTTTTTGAGGCGTGTATCGCTCTGTGGTTTGTGGACAACAACTCTCTATATTTCTACAATATAAATGTTAAAGCACAGTACGAAATTTGGCGTCATCTGCAGAAATTTAAGGAACATTCACATTATGATGTTACTTTTGCGTCATTCATTAATTAAATCATATTCAGAAAGTGCAGGAAAACAAAATAAAATTTTAAAACATTTGTTAGATATATTAATCAACTCATCCGAAGCTTTTGCGAAAAAATAATATTTCTCAAAAAACTGCTGAGCTTGCAAAGCGACTATACAATTATCGGCACGGATCTTGAGCGCTCGGCGAAAGAGTGGGGATTGCTTTGCGCATCGTACACTTATGACGGCAAAGAAAATGTACACCCATTTTATTTTATTTTTTCTTTTACCTGCTATCTTATTAATTCTGGTTGAAGGTAAAAGTAAAAATAAAAAAAAACCATAAATAGTTTAACCTTTTGAGTAGCGTAATTAGAGACACAATAGAAAGACAATGACCGAGCGAACGCCGGCGTTCGCTCAGGGTTTAATGAATTAAATCAAAGTCGCTGTGTTTCTCTGTGTTTTTCTGTTTACTTATTAACCATGCAACATATTTTCATAAGGTTTTCATTATCTTTTAGAGAATTTCTACCGGAAGGTATGCATATTGTAGCAAAGACGAAAATTTCAAAGATTTGTAACACCCCTACGAAGAAATTCCTAACATTTTATCTACTTTTGAAAGGAACTTTCTCTGTGTGCCTGTTATGCGTTGTCGGTTAAACTATTTTCGGTGACATAAAAATAAATAACCAATAATAAAAATAAAATCGATGGATTAAAAATCACTTCAATTCGCTGTCGAGTCAATTTATTGGCACGGAAGTGTACTCGTCGTCGCTAGGTACATGCAGCAAACGCAGGGAACTAATCACGAGTGACGTCTATGATGCGATGCGCGGCGAGCCAATCAGACACTCCCCGCTCCCGCGTCTCACTTCATACCACCAAAGAGATCTGATATTTTACTTCTGCGTAAGTAACAGTCAGCGCTCAAGATCCGTGCCGATACCTGTACCTGTATATATTTTTTAAAACGTAGTTTACTAGCGTCTGCCAGTGGCTTTACTCGCATGAAAGTAAGTTTCCCGATACAAACTTTGTACCTCCATATCATAAAGTTGGTGGTGAATTTTGGAAAATCCTCTCTTGGTGCTCACCTATGTCATAAAAGGAAACCTTGTGCAAAATTTCACACTTTTAGCATCAGTAGTTTCGGCTGTGTGTTGATATGTCAGTCAGTCAGTCAGTCAAAGAAGAACCTTGACTTGATCTGGAGAGAAAAAATAATACAGTAAATTTTTTTTCATAATTCTTCAGCCATACTGCAGTACAAATAAAGACAACATCCCGAGGACAAAAGGTGCGTACCTACTTAGGTACATCACAGCTATGAATATAATTATAAGGTCACGAACACTCATCCAATATACGAGTAGGCAGGTATATTATCCACTTTTGCTTTCTGATCTGCCCCCTAGCCAAGTTAGGACCGTTTCGTTTCGATTCTCTTGTGTCGAACGCTTCGAGTAGGCCACGCCTCTGATTACTTTGTTTTGACCTCATCTCAACGCTTAGTCGCGTGATCAGAACAAAAGAATAGGAGGCGTGGCCGACTCGAGGCGATCAACGAAAAGATAATCGAAACGAATCGGTCGTAACTTGGCTAGGGGCAGATATCTACACTTCAACGTTTCTGTCATTATACAGGGATGATTATTCATTGCAATGAGATAAACAATAATCTTTAAATAGCTTTTTTGCTGTAGACACCTGTTAATAAATGTTTTTGTCCAATGTCATAATATTTCTTAGTATATTTTTCAGTGCTATAAAAACGTTGACTTTGACCTATAAATGAAAAGAACCTGTTTCATGCGTTAAAATATTTGTTTGTTCATTGTTACGCACGTAACAATGAACAAACAAATATTTATACGCACGTATACGTGCGCACACTAAAAATGTGAACTCTTCTACGCTTACACATCCATATATACGCAAAATGGAACTGTGATGAAAATGTTGATCACTGAACCATTCCAACAGGTGAAACCGTGCCCAAATGTTTGTCTGTCAAATGGCTATTACTTTTGAATTGAAATAGTAAGTAAGTTAATTTTCACAGAACACCAATGTGTAAATGGCCATCAAAAAGTTCAAACTCAAGGGGCTGGTCAATTCTCCATACGTAGGTCGGTTAAAAAGGCATAATGCCATGTTATTTTGCAATCTTATCAAAATGTTTTTAGAAAAACTAACTTTTGTAAATGCATAAAAAATAACGAATACTGAAAACTGTTGAAAACATTATTTTGTTTGTGTTCAACATTCACGAAAACGCGCTTCAGAAGTTGAGTAAGAATATTGATGCTTCCTCTTATTAAAACAAATAATAAACAGAATAAAATAAATATTTAAGGGGGTCCCATACACCAAACGTGGCTTTTTTGCCGTTTTTTGCTACGGACGGTACGGAACCCTTCCTGCACGAGTCCGACTCTCACTTGGCCAGTTTTATTTTTATTTTTACTAGATATTGCGTAGGTACCTGAAACATAATTATCTAGGCATGAAAAGACAGTAGTATATACCCGGAGAACTAGATAGTTACTCGTGGAAACTTATTGCATCCGGTTTTCTTCCTATTAATACGGGCGAAATACTCAAATTGAACTAACGAACCAACAAGGCCGGAAAACTACGATAATTTTATGTTTTTTCTCTAGTAATTTTAAACTGATTTTCTGATGCATCCAGTGTCAATGGATGTAGTCGAGGAAGAATTCAAGGTGACCGACACCACCTATGTGGAGCCAGTTGAGCCTGAGCCATGGCAACAAATCACGCCTAGTGGCGAGATTCGCGACGATGCTGAAACTCGCGAGGGTACGCGAGAAGAGTGGCTATCGTTTGAAGAATACCTCGCGCGCCCTGGTCCCTCTTGGGCGAGTGACCTAGATTACATGACATGGAACCGCCCTTCTTACGGTTAGTAAAACATATTGTATACTAGCTTCTGCATGTTTTTACTACTCCCCATTATAAGCCGGTAAGACGGCATAATTTATTTGTAGCGCCATGTTGACGGTTGCACGACGTACAGATACCGACATGGATCTTGAGCGCTGACTTCCACTTGCGCAGAAGTGAAATATCGGGTTTCTTTAGTGGTATGAAATGAGACGCGGGGGCGGCAATCCTTGTACAGTGATTGGCTCGCCAATGTGTACGATGCGCAAAGCGATCCCCACTTTTTCGCCGAGCGCTCAAGATTCGTGCCGGTATCTGTACCTATGTTACATATTCCACGAATGTCAATCGCGCTCAGCGCTCTCCTTGAATCCAGTCCTACACTAAATGTATTTGCTGATGAATGGAAGGAGATACTGACTGAATGTCTGGTGATTTGCTTGAAGACTGAGTGAGAGGTTTAGTTATATTATCTGCGTTATATTTTCTTTAATGTGTTTTACATAATTTGTATCTCATGTAATAATTAAGTTACATGCAATAATACGTTGTTGTGATTTATAAGTTATATCTATTTGCAGTAAATTTCAAATCCATTCCGCCGTTTAAGCGTAAAAAAAATTCATTTATTACATAAGACAATTTAGGAGGGTACCCTTTGACTCATATTACTCGTATATATATTTCTTATAAAGGGGTGGAGGGAGTCTTGATAGTTCTTACGTAAGATCACAAAAATAAGATTTGAAATAAAAGCGCGGGTTCTCGCGCGATTGCCGATGTGCACTCGGATGCGTATAAAGGTGAACGCACACTTATTCGCATCGAACGCGTCAAACGAATCGTGTGCGTTCAACATAAGTAACCTATGTCCATGGCAACGTCCGCTTGCGAACTAAACGTTACGTTAGTGTGTCGTTAACGCAAACAAGCAAATGACATGCTTGTAAACGTTCCTTAAAATTGTTACTTTTATTTATGTAGGGTAGGGCGGGGCTAGTTGAGGTTAGGGGCAAGTTGGGCAACCGAAATATTTCGCAAACTATTCACCGTACGCACGTATGGCCGAAAGAAGGAGTCACGGGAGGGGTAATCACCACGCGATCGCTAGTGGCGGCTAGACGAACGAGTGAAGCGCCAGTGCGTTTTGTTTATTTTGTGACGAAAAAGTAAAAACGTCGTTTATCGCAAGTTTTCGTTTGTCAATTGTTATCTGTTGTCAATCAGGTAAGTGTTAATCTTCCAGAGAATTATTGTACTTTTGATTTGTAGAAAGGTACTGGGTATAATTGTTACGATTTTTTTGCTTTTGTTTTAAAATTTCGGGTTGAGGTTAGTTGAGTGACAATGACCATTAAGTTCAAAAGACCTAATAATTTTTTTTTATGAATTAAGCTACATGGGTAACAATATAAACATTTAAGTTCGATTTTAAACAGAATGACTGAATCTAATGCTGAAGTTAATTTTAAGATACATTAATGTTTTTTTTTATTATATTTTTGGTTAATTATTCAAAGAAAATTACCTTCAGTTTTGTTGTTCTGTCACTAAAAGACTATAAATAAAGAGCTGATTGTCAAACATACATTTACTTCATCTCTTGTCAACATTGAACCCATAGTTTGTTTAGACATTGACTTGACTCAGACTTGCTCAACTTATCTCACCTATGGGGTACCTTGAGCGTACTTGACTTTCTGCATTTAAACAACTGTAGCTCTTAAATACGACTTGTAACAAAAAAAACACTATGGACACTTGCTAAGGGATAAATTGCTAATGCATCAAGCCGCATAACAACTCATTGAGACTTATTATTAAGGAGCTATATCCGCTCAAGCGAAATTGCTCAACTACCCTCGCCCTAACCTACCCACAAAAAATAGAAAAGAAAAGAATTAATAGACAATAGTACAAAGGTACTGCTTATTTCCAATGAATTAAGAAAATTCTTCCAGCAGGCCTGCGAAAGTGTCCTGTTTTAAAAACAAACATTAAAATCAACCAAATGTATATTCATTTTTTCCTTTAGATTATTACATAATAAGTATTAAACGGGGAAGAGGGGTCGGCCAATTCATATTTTTTCGTCGGTCAATTCTTAGGGGTGGGGGCAAAAACTAGTAAAAAACGTCTTACGTAATAAATCGACGGAGCTAGTTAGGCATTGGCCCTAACTATTTTTAAGCAAAGAATGGTTATGGCTGCACCTTCCACGACTTAAACGAGGCCAAAGACAACTATCCAGGCGGCTACATATTGGTCGGACCAGATTTGAGTCAAATCGATACGAAAGATCTTAGCAAAATCGAAATTAAGAAATTTTAGAAACAACTAGCAAACCCGGTGAACTCCGTTTCGCCACCAGATGACTTCGTTTTATGTATCATTTCGTTTGGTGATTAAAAGAAGAAGATTTTTTTTTGCTATAATCCTCACGGAGCCCGAGGACCTTTCCAACGAATGCAAAACCGTGGAAATCGGTTCGTGCGTTCTGGAGTTATAGCGTCAGGAAGGAAAACCCGACTTATTTTTATATAGTAGATATTCTTTTTGTTTACTTGAGACGTAATTAATTTAGGTTTAGTTAGACTGTGCAGTTAAACTGTAGGTACATTATAACCTGGCACATTCTTTGCTTAAATTTTTAACATTGCCATTAGTCTTCTATGCACATTTCTGTAAGTTAGCGATGTGGAGGGAACTTACTCTTCTGAGTGTATTTTCTTTTTCAATATAAACATGTACATAGTTAGGATTAGTAAATACATAGTTAATAAATTTTAATAAAAATACCAAGTTCACTGTCCATTTCAAAAAATCGTGGTACCCATTTGTTCAGAGACCCCCGGCCGGCACAACCTCGGCGGAGACGTGTCCATAGCCAGCGAGCTGGCTATACAATCACGCCAGCGCTCTTATTATGCAAGCAGTAAGTACCTATTTAGTAGCCAGCAATAGTGCATATTTATATGTAACAAACCACATCAAGTACAGACGTTCTGGTCCTGGTTTTCTTGGACGGCATCGATTGATGTTCTCTTAACGCAGAGTCCTTGTGGTTTCACCAGTATCATAAATAAACACTGAGCATGTTGCTGGTTCAAGATATACAACAAAAATGTACTTTTGACACGTTTGACGGGTGTCCAACGTACCGAGAAAACACAGCGCCTCGGACGCCTGTTATGACTAGACCCTTAGAAAGTTTCGCGTCGTTTGTTTTTTTTTATATTAAAATTAAGATTAATTACCTCAGTCGTGTACCAACAAACGCTAATTGGGAAGCGATACGGTAATCGTACAAATAAATAATATGAGTTTCAAACACGTGCCATGTTATCTCTTCACCACCCTTAGTGGACTGGTCGAGAATGGTGTTTACACCTTGTAAGACAAATGTGTTTTGTTTCGCTTTAGTATCTATACTGTTTTTACTCGCGAATTGATTCCTACTTAGTGAATATTGTGATGTAAAATGTGTTTAGTTTTATGAAATGTTTGCACCTGTCTCACCTCCATTTTACCGAGATCGCGGTTGTTTCAATGAGGAATCTTGCAGAAATAGTCAAGATATATTTTTACTATTAATTCAGTTTATTTTATAGAACTTAGTATGTAATCCAGAAAAATTACCAGAGCCAAGAGCGTAAAATAAGTACTTACTCCGGTGATGTATTTATCCATTATACGTGTAACTGCGTATTTTATGTATTTTTATGAATTTAACGTCAAAAATCAGAAAAATAATACGTAATAAGGACTTTGTAAATCCGGAATCATATTTGGCATGCATTATATAAATATAAAAATCACAAAGGCTACGCTGTTGCGTTTTGGATGTAGACTAGTGTTACTTTCAAAATCACGTACCTATATTTTTTTGTAATGCGGTTTTAATAGTTGGTCCAACAAAAAGGAACGCCGCGTCTAGGCGTGCGTGTAAAAATGAAGGTATGACGATGTGACCTCTACATATACCTACACGCATACATACAGATGCCACATTGTTACTAAATATTATTTTAAAATCTGCTAATTGAATAGCCAACCAGATTAAGTATACCTTAATTGAAAATGTTCTGAAAGTGAGTTCTCCAGGCGAAAGTTTATATTCTGCAGTCTTCAGAAAATATCTAAGTCATCTGACTGAGAAATTACTTTGTCGACTTATGTTTGAGTGAAATATTAACATAGTTAAGGAGGCAAGAGCGAGCGAAGCGTGCTCGTTCCTCCTTAACTATGTTAATATTTCAGCACCCCGCAACGAATAGGGGACAATTTTTTTTCTGGGAGACAATTTACAGGGCAAGAAGCTAGAAGAGCCGGGATAGTTTTTCATCCCCGGCCTTAGGCCTCTTGGCCTAAGTATTAGTTCCAACCGGCAGATTGGTACACTCCTTCATTTACAACTACCCTCGATTAAAACATTTGAATAATTTGATTTTTTTTCTGCATTTGAAGTTGAGCATTTTACAAACTCTACATTAGTCTAAAAACCTGTAAAATTTGGCATTTAACTAACCAAAATATTCAATTCAGGGACCTTTAGTATTTACATATTTTGTTCTAATATCATTTTTTTTTCCACAGGGCACGAGTATCAACGTTCGTCTCGACATATTCCATATGACTTGGTAAGTAAAAGTAGAAAATTATAAATATTATTGTGACTAATTAGATTAGCTGTTGTTATTTAAATTAAGACTTCTTAAAGTTCTAGTGTATTCAAAGTTTTAGTGTAAAACACAAAACTTTGAATCGATTTCGAAGATTTTAGTAGATTTTCATGGCAGCCGTCGTGTATCAGGGTTTATAGGTTTAGTCCTTGATTTTCTTAGAAAAGCCAGGGGCATTCTTATCTAAATAGAATGATATCCTATCAACGATAACAATCGCCAAAGTCCAAGATGTTCGGGTTGACCGCGCGACACTTTGGTAGCGCTGGACAATATATACATTTAAAAATATATTCATTATGGACTTTTTGACAATTGTTATGAACTTATGACATTATATAAGTTGGTACCTCCAATCGTTGTAGAAAAAAGACATTCAGGGCATAGAACTTTACAAAGATTATAAAGGTGCATCGTTGATATTTTATTTTATTTCTTATTACTTTATTTATTACTATTGTAACCCAGTATAAAATGGTCTTTTTAACCGACTTCAAAAAAGGAGGTTAACCATTCGGTTGTATTTTGATTATATTTTTTATGTGTGTTACCTCAGAACTCCGTCGTTTATCGATATGTGACTATGACAATACAAATAAATAAATGGTTCTGAATAGTTATGTTAAAAATGGTATCATCATATCATATCATGGTGGTTATAAGTGTATCGCAAATAAAAAGTGTGAAATAAAAACTTTTTACATAAAAGAAATAACCGACTTCACTTCCGAAATTAAAGTTATTTTGATCGTTTTAGTGTTTTTTTTTAGTGAAGTTGGTTATTTTTTTGTTTGTAAAAAGATTTTTATTATTAATACGAAACATGAACTCATCAGAGCAAACGCGAGCACACCAGAACGACAGCGCTGCGCACGAGCCGGTTTGTTCGCTACCAGACACGAGGCAACGAGTACCAGTCTCAGTTCTCTTCCATGGCCAACCCTGCTCTCTACCCCGCCCATCACCACCCTGTACCAGAACCGGAGCAGTATCAGACTATCCGTCAAATGCTTGATCCCAATTATTCGCTTACTAGCTCTCCTCAGATGTTTACCCCTCGCAGTATAAGTCAATCCAGTTCCCAAAGCCCACCTATGGTGCAGTTTCCCATTAGTCCACCTACAATGTTCCCTATCTCAACACCTCCTGACACCCACCGCAGCCTCAGCTCGCCATCTTTAGATTTGTTCGATTTGTCATTCATCACTGATGAACCAGAACCGCAGCCGCTGGACCTTTCTGTGCTTTCAAGGCAGCTTCCTACTTTAATCCCGATCTCTCAGGCGACGAGCACTCTCCCGGCGGAGGTTCGTACGACTGTCCGCTCCACACCACGCACTCACACCATCACTTCGACCGAAAACTCCTTCGTTTACTATCCCTCCACGCTTTTACCAAGTCCCACATCTTTTGTGGAATCACAGCAGTCGACGAACCGCGAGGACATGTACACCAGCAGCTGCGAAAACTCACTGAACAGGCCAGCCATTCGTCGGGCACAGACTCCTACGGATCAATTGCCCGAACACCTTCAGTATCAAACGTGGCCCGTAGATTATGGGGACTATACGGACCACGTGGAGAAATTGGAGGAATGTGACGCCTGGCTGGCCTCGATTCAGTTTGATAGTTCAATATCAGCTGCGGCTGCGGCTGCGCCTCAGACCTCAGTCCCCACCACCAACTCACCCCCTGCAATCATTATCGAAAATGTGTCCCCGACGTCACCTGCGTCAATAGCGTCAACATCTCCTCCACGATCCCCATCGTCCTAGGTAAGAAGCAACACCATATTTTTTTAACTCTGTGCTGCCACTGATTATACGTTATAATAATTTATAATAACAATGATTTGATCTAGTAGTAGTATATATTTGTTTATACGTTAATACGTAGTACTTAGGGCATGCTGAAAGTATCTGGTTTCTGATAAATAAGACTAGATATAAGACTTACAATACATTTATTGTTTTTTAAAGTATATTCACTCCCAATTAATGTATTTTTGCATTCGCTGAAACCACTGTACATAGTAGTTGGATTGGATGTCTTCTTGCTGCCTTTTTCTTTCGGGTTCAAAGCAGTACACTCATGTTTCGTCACTTGTCACGATATATTGTCCTCCATTAAACGTTTTATCATTTTACGGCACGACTGGACACGCAGTCGTTTTTGGTCCTCCGTTTAGTCATGTGGTATTCATCGATTGCAGAGCTTCCGAACCTTCAGATGCACATGTAAAATGTTTTGCACTTGGATTATTCCAATGCCTAACAAAGCACGAATTTGCTGGCAAGTAATATTTTTATCCGTTTCAATAAGTTTTCGTACGGTGTCAATATTCGAGCCTGTAACTGTAGTCCCCGGCCGACCTTCACGTACCTCGTCATAGAGATGATCATGTCCACGTCTAAATTCTGCAAACCGCGAATATAAAGGGCTGTGAGACATGGTGAATGGATGTCTCTGGCAACTCTTATTGACTTAAGGTACAACGAAAATCATAAAAAATCATTGGACGAAAATGTTCACGAGTTAAAATCATGTTGATAGCGACACATAATCTTCGAAAGGAAATCTCGCAAATTAAAAAGTCACATGTTTACAAAGAGTTCCATTTTCGAATTCTACATTGTATAATTGTTTTTTCATTTTTGTATTGTAAGTGGCCAGATCCAGAGACTTTCAGTGTGCTTCACGTATGTGGATATTGCAGTGGGCTGCAATTTTTGTACTGTTTTTTTTTTAATGTATGTAAATTGTAGCTGTATTGTCCCGGAAATAAATAAAATAAAATTACTTTAACCATATAATAAATCGCAACTCTTTCAATTTTTACAAACGATTTCACATAAAATATATAGAACCTCGTTGCTAAAAAAAATATCTTCTTAATAAACAAAAAACTAACGTGCTGGTTTTTTTTTAATATTTTTTCCGTGATGTAGATACCCAAAGAAACGTAACCGCATGTATTCCATTTAATGAACAAAATTCACGAAATCTAGTGAAATTGACACCAGTCTTGTAAAGAGGTATCGTGGTAACCAGTTACTGGGAGATTAGTTAGCAGTCACTCCATGTAAGGCCGGCCGCAAACGTTCGGTTTTCTGTTTAGGTTTCCTGATCAGGAAATCAGATTCGGAAACCTAAATGCTCTGTTTAAATGTTCAACAAGGCGCACACGCGCAACATTTTAAACCTGCAGCTTTAACTTCAACTCTATTATTTTGTTCCTAGGACTCACTGTTTTAAGGACGAGGCGCTTGGAGATGGCTGCCTGGAGAAGTTCAGCCAGTTTCACTGATCTACTGGACGGATTTAAAACTACTCAGTTTAGCCCACGATCAGAAGTGTACTCCTTCCTCCAAGGCTGATAAGTGCAATAGCACGTCACTGCCACGCTCCAAAGCAATTGACGCCGGAGACACGTCTCTGCCCCTGTTCTTCGCACCCATTCTTCATTTCAAATTTGTGTCACGCTTGCATCTTTACCTACCCTATTCACGCCTTCACTTCTCCATGCTTCTCTTTATCAACCAATGTGAGTACACAATAAAGCGCCAGTTGCTTAGGGTCCACTCATTCATTACGTAAGACGATTTTTACTAGTTTTTGACTTCCTCCCCCCCTAAATAAGAAAAAATAAAAATAGGCCAACCCCTCCTCCCCTGTTTAATATTTATTACGTAAGAATGTAAAGGAAAAATAATTATATTAGGTATGTTTGGTTGGTTTTGATGTTTATTTTTAAAATTATCCGTTTTTAGAAAGTTTACTAGAGTTTCGTTTACGCAAATAAGTAAAGTACGTAGAACGTAGTACGTACGTAGTAGTTTAAAAGCAGAAAGGTGCAGTGTCACGTTGCCATTGAAATAGTTCTATCCGAGCGCACATCCTGCATCGGCCTTCGCGCAGTTTCCTGCACATTTTCAAATCTTAACTTTACGTGTTTTTGTGATCTTAAGAACTATCAAGACTCCGTCTCACCCTCTTGTAAGAAAAAATAAGACATTGTTGAGCGCCCCCCCCCCCCTAAATCGTCTTACGTAATAGATTGATTAACCCCTACCCTTGATTTAAAAACTACATAATAAATTATCTTGTTGTTAGATGTCACATTTTCAATGTATCCTTGAAAAGGCTACCTGATGAAGTGCCGCGACGTAGTGAGTCGTATACACCCAAGTTTGTTCTGCAGGTGAAAAGAAACTGACATGGACATCAAACAACGCCAACATCTTATAATGTAATTATTTTCTTTTTGAATTGATCATTTATCATTTTAATTAACTTTGGGTTATTTGATCTCATTTCGAATCTCTCGTACCAGAACACCTCCTGTGACAATTTTGGCTCGCACATGACAGCAACGGATCACCCTGGTGGACTGCAAACCTTGGTCGAAACACTCCCAAGAAGATACAGTGACAGTAGCCCTCCGTGCCTCCTACTCACTCACGTCACTTCATCACTTGTCGCTTCATAGCCCCAGGTAAGAATAAATTCGTCGGATTCAGGAACAGAACTCATATGGAGTTAGCAACTCATTTACTTAGAAAAAATATAAAAAGTTCCAATTTATTATCTAATGAGGGTAGTTCTTCGAAATTTTATTCTTCGACTGATCCATATGGCCAAAATTTTATTTCACTTTCAACTCTGTTACACATGTTCATATAAAAATAGATATAACAAATAACATAATATTAGAATAAGGGACTCGTTTCTATAAAGTGGTTTTTAAGCTATTGACGTTCGAATATTTTGTGCCTATATGAATCATAATTTGTTACAGATGAATCAGAAACAGATCTCAAAATGAAAAACTTTATGTAGATGGACTCAATATTAAAGAATTAGTCTTATTTTGTTAACAACAATAATGTGTTTTGGTGAAAAAATATATCAGTGTAACCACTTGTAAAATATACCACTTGTAAAACATTTTTTTAACTCTGGTATTTATTTGTATTATAAAAGAAAGCAACGCAAGAATATTTTCATTCATTTGGAATATAATATAGTCTGTTAGGCACTAAAGTTATTATAATACTACATTATATTATTTTCAGTTCATTTTTTGTTGTGTATAAGTCAGAGCATACTTGTTTGAATCTTTTCTTATATTTTGCATCTTTCTAGGTCTTGCGGGTCTTTTTTCTCCTTCTTTTGATCTTTATTATGTGGTATTGCTGTTAACTGCAATATCAAAATAATAGTGATTAGATGGAGAATTTGACTTATGAACAAATAGGCTTCTATGACTTAACAGTCAAATTTGTCAGTTAAATTAATCTTCTATATTAACATTTAGAAGATTAATGTCAGAAGTGCCATTTAAATAATACAAAATTCAATTTTATTACTTTATTGTTAGTAATAAATACACCGTTAGTTAATTTTAAATAATAATTATTAATTGTTAACTTCAAGATGTAATTTTTTTAATTATTCAAAAGGTTACAGCTAATAAACATAATCAATAAGACTAGAAATACTGACTTGTACACGACAACTCACAACTCCTTTCTCGTGCTGGAAAAGATAAAAACTAATTTATTTAACAATCCATATGGGGATTTGATCATGTGGGTCAGGCACAGATGAATCAGGATTTTGCCAAAAAACATTGCTAACTCTACATACATAGAGACTTCATTATTGTCATCTTTCTACACGATTCTGTTACCAAAAGCATCATACGAAAAACAGATTGAAGTTTTAAAAATATATATATACTTTTTTTAAAGTAGGCATTGTAATCAGAATGCCACCTGAACCAAACACAGATGAATCAGATATTTGCCTTCGTAACACCAGAATCTAAGTCAATCAGCCGCACGTCCGCCTTCTAGTTCGTCCATTGCATTACTGGCCCCAATTGGGAAGCCAGACTCCCATTATTATCGTCATCACCATTTTCTTCTGGAAAATGGCAAATGGACGCACTATATGAATCAGGAGAACAAACTTCAAATATTTTTATTTTGTACTTATACAGCAGTTATTTGAAAAATATCATTTGTTCCAATAAGGGATAAAGCTAAACAGTACAAAAAAAAATACATGCCGTTTTGTTGGTTGGTTACAGGAATACACCCATACACATCGAAAATTGTATCCCTGAAGAACTACCCATAAATATTTTCAAAACCTAACATAATACAATAGAATTTATTTTATATCGGACACAAAAAGATCCATACAGTGTTAGTAACTTAATGAAAAACTTAATATCCAGTGTTAGTAACCTTTGCAAAAGAAATTTTACAATCGGAGAGTTATAACTCTCCGCTACAGTTCTCAAGATGCTGTTGCGACTATCTCTCACTCTCCTGAGCAGCGAAGCACATTTTTTGCGAACAATCGCCTGAAACCCGTTAGTAAGAGTCTGCGTAAACATCTCCGACGCACCGCAGTAGAGAGTTAGTCCCAAAAACATCCTGAAGGCATTATTATATTGAACACGCAGGACATCTAGCGATCTTTTGCTGTAATTGACCCATAGATTACCCGTGTACAGACGCCGCAATGCCGAAAGCTTTCTTTTATAATAGTTATATCCCTGTTTTAAAAAATGTTTTATCAAAATCATGTTTTATTGCCAGCAGCAATGCTATTTCTCTAAGAAAACAGCCTTGAGCTGAGCGCAACGCTGGCAGTAGCGACGAAATTCAAATAGGTACATTCAAATCACATACAGATCTAATGTAACAATATGGCTGTTTTCTTAGAGAATTGCACTGCAGAACAGAAAACAACAACGCAAGAGAAACAGTGATGAAAAAAGGGTCTTAAACAGTCACTCAAAAAAGAATCGTTCGAACTCGCATGAATAATATTAACAAAAAATCTGTTGTAATATTTGAGAGTGATTAGTATCATGAAAATAAAAAATAAGTTTGAGACCCCAAAAAAAATATTTACTGCAAATAAAAATCAAAAATAATAATTACAAAAAATATCACTGCTGTTTTTCTGCAAAACGAAATTAATAGTAGAATAAACATTGCGATTGCGAAACCCGGGAATTCCCATTCATTTATTAGGTTTAAATAAGCCTATAACAGTATCAAATCATCAAATGTCTTCAAAAGTTTACCACAGAGTAACAAGGATTGATAAAAATAAGAAACCACCGTATTTATTATTTTTATTGGTGTCACACGTTTTTTTTTAAAGTTTGGCACGAGTCGGTCTTTCAAGCCAAGACGAACCTTAAGCAGTCGCAAATATTCTACTATTATATTTCAGCGACAGAACGTTAAAAATACAGCAATCTCAAAATCAAGTTGGTATTCCACAAGGTAGAAATCATTTTATGTTTACTTTCTCTTATTATAAAGCTCAGGAAATCATACTGCTTTAGCAGTAGCAACAGAATTAGGCATAATGCGTGGTATGCCTGATTCTGTTTCTACTTCTACGCCGGGGTCTGTGTTTCCTGATAGCCACAACCACAGAACAATTATCTGTTCTGTGGCTACAACCTAGGGGTCTTTAAGTCAAAAGTGAATAGGTTACTTCTAAGCAAGCGTGCACCATCGTCGGCCACATCATCGCTTAATTATTCTTATCGCCAGCCAGAATCAAGCAAAGACGAGCTACACGACTAGTAAAAAATGTTGGTGAAAAGAAAATAATAATGTAATTTTATAATACAGTGTGCTTAAATAAGTTATATTATGTATTAATGTGTGTATACAATATAAATATGATAAACTATAACTATTAAATCTAATTAAAAAAACATTAACAAAACGAAAATAGATAATACAGTCAGCTGCATTAATATAATTTATCTATTTATACATACAATATAAATAATAATCATAATCTGTAGAAGTTTTTAGTTGTGCGCACATCACGTATAATGTACGAAATCCACATAGATAAAATTTATACATTAAAATTGTGGGTAACTGTTATATTACTTAGGCTTTGATTCATCGCAATCAGTTAACTATATCAAAAGATATACTAAATTCATTGATAACATATACTAGATAATACGTGGATCACACTGAAAAATTTTAGAATAGTGGCCTAGGTTCTGATATAGGACAAATATTTAAATTTCGAATGTTGTGAGTGTCATGAAAACTGGATATATTGTTACGAACCCGAAACTAAAAGACAATCTGTGTAATGGATGTGTTCATTCGAAGTATGAAAAATTGTCAAAATGAGTAATAAAATATTAATTGTAGACTAACACAACGCTCTGAACAGTTGACTTTGAAGTCAAACACTGATACTAAGCGATTTGGTGAACATGATTAACCTTCTAAATGTATGCATCTCAATTTCTTTAACTACCTTATTCAAATGATCCAAGAATCTATACTTCCTGCCTAACGTCTCCAACGTCAGGCATAAGAAATCTATTTGTAGAGAAATACAAAATTTATTGGAAGGAGCCGGTAAGCATCAGTCAATAAAAGCTTAGAAGTTCTAAAATGCTTTGATCTGCAAACGATTTCACACTTTCCTTCACAACAAACACAATCGAAGGAAAACCCTACGTAAAAACGCAATGAATAGTATTGGATTTTCAAAATGGAAGGATATGCTATAGATTAGTATGGATGGAGTGATATTATGCGTGATTTGCTCATAACTGAAAATATTTCTTCCTCATATCGATAATATAATATTAGATGATAAGTATTTGTAACATAATATACAGTGTCTACTTCTCCATTTTTTCCAAGTCTCCTTTCGCAGGTATGTTGGAAGATTTAAAAAAAAATATTCATCACCTTTGTATTATCACCTTTTTTCTTATCTTCTAGTTTTATGTGTCTACTTACATATAAATTTTAGTACATTATGTTTGTATGCCGACTGTGAACATTTCACAGTCAATGTCTTATAGGGGGTAACACTAAGCTTGAGCATCTAGAGAACTACGAATTCTACAAAATTAAAGATTAGCTACTACTGGTTTTATTACCACTGCATGCTGTACTGTACTTTCACATGTATCTAGATAGGTAGATGAAAGAGAATGTGATAGGTTACCTATCACATTTTTTGATACACTTAACATATATCCCACCGACATTATTGCAAATAAAAAAAAATATGTACAATAGACTGTTTTATTTCTTAACACCCCTAAAACCTGAATATAATATTACTCACTGGCAATAGTCCAAGCCATAAAAGCGGGCTTGTAAACAAACTAAAGCTATATACTTATACCATGTGGGTATCGTGTTACCCAGTAATTGGAATATGGAGGAAACAAGCCGTCGCTGCATATTCAATACTGTTATTTATCTGGATCGGTTAGAAGTCGACCCTAACGTATTTGGGAAAAAGCTAGGTAGACTTTTGTGAGCTGTATAACCTGCATACTTCCGAACTCGAACTTTCATGGAATGAAACAATCCTCAGTATTAAAAGCGAACGACTGAATCGGCTAGATTAAACATTCTTGGCTCGTCTGCAGCGATATTGCACAGTCGAAAATATTTCGTCTGTTTTCTAGTAAGGAATGATTTCAAATCTTTATCTTTTTTGATTCGTAGGTTAGGTACAGCAAAATTTATCGTGACACTATCAGGAATAGTGAACTAAATATCATCATCATCATCATCCAGCCCTTATCGAAATCTATATGGCGCATCAACTTTCAAGCAACAACTTTCACACAATCCATAAAATAGTAGATGATGCAGTTTAACACGAAGCGCGGGCGTCTCAAATTTAACTGATTCCTACATAGGAATCGGTCAAATCGGACCACGAAAAATGTTTTTCGCGCTCTAGTTTTATTATGCGTAGAATCGCAAAGTACACCAAAATATTTATCAGTTACCAGTTTCATTTGTATCCGTTACCATTTCATTTGTATCCGTTACCAGTTTCATTTGTATCCGTTACCATTTCATTTCTATCCGTTACCAGTTTCATTTGTATCCGTTACCATTTCATTTGTATCCGTTACCAGTTTCATTTGTATCCGTTACCATTTCATTTGTATCCGTAACCAGTTTCATTTGTATCCGTTACCATTTCATTTGTATCCGTTACCAGTTTCATTTCTATCCGTTACCATTTCATTTGTATCCGTTACCATTTCATTTGTATCCATTACCATTTCATTTGTATCAGTGACCAGTTTCATTTGTATCAGTTACCAGTTTCATTTGTATCAGTTTTTTTTTTGTATACAATCTCTCCATATTACTGTAGCAAAAACAAATGGGCCAAAATTGACATTGATATTCCACGCTTCTATTGGTGTTAAAAACTATGTAAAGATTAAAATAAGTAGAGGATTCAAAAGATGAAGTCTGCTTTTAATTAACCATCTCAACATGATATAGATAGAATACCAACAAAAGCTGGGCACACAAACCATCCAAAAATACTTATTCTGGATAAAATATTGCTTTATAGCAAGCTTTTGAATTCATTCAAATTATAGAAAACATTTTTAGACAGTCGGGTTCTCGTAAATAAGTACGATTGTTCGAATCTCTGAAAGGGACAACCACCTCTCTGATCGAGACCCAGTGGCCGACTGTCGCGGGCCGGGATAATAATATTGCCCTCGTAAACTCGTGAGAGAATTCCACTTGAATCAACAACCTCTTCCAATTCGCTATTTCTTTATAGGTAAAGGAAGAAAAAAGAGTTTAACATTAAAATCACAGCGTGTTCATTTTAAATAGGTTCAATTACTGTTGTATCTTAATAATCTCTACCATGTTTTCTCATACAGTTATACGGACTGCGTTGCGGCAGTCCCTTTCCAAATGACGCCTCAGCGCAAACTGACGAGTTCAAAGGGATGATTTTGTCTCTCTCACTCTCCACAGAGCCGACCAAAAATAAGGGGTGTGAGTTTTAAGGGTGGCTTGAGTGTATTTAGACGGAGTGAGTTTCATTCATTATTTTCAATGAATGAAAATGTAGGAATTGGTTTGGAGGAAGAATCTATATGTATAGCTACTTAATACAAAGATGAATGGCTCCAGAGAGGATCAATGATTAGTTTGTGCGTACAATGGTGCCAACTTTACTAGAAAAGGGAGCCGGGTTTGAGGCTTCAGGTATTCACGTCATTCACCATCTAATAGTGACTATGACTCATCGTTTCGGGTCGCGATCTGTCTACGTGACCCAAAGCGGGCTTTTAGCATTTAGGTACAATATTGAGCCGCTTGGAGGCGAAACGCTTGAATGTGCCGCGCCGTCCGTCTTTCCTTTTCACAAAATTATTTTGTTTATAATGTACTTAGATATATTTAGTATAGGTTCGTAATATAGGTTTTTACGATACCTACTTATCCAGTTATTTATATTGAATTCAGTGCCGGTTTAAGCTAACGCAAGGCCTGTAACAAAATCTACCAAAGAGCCCACTAAATATGTGTAAAATAAAAACGAATTTAAACTCTTTCAAATTATTTTTCTCACATGTTGCAGGGCTCTCAAGTAGTGGTAGTCTTTATGAATAATACGGAATAGATTCGATTTCATAATTATAGTACCTATAGGTACCCTAACTTATTTTTGCACGTGCAAGCGGGGCACCCCGGGCCACGTTGCCTGGGGCCCGTAGCATTTGCTACTCTTATTACGGGGGCTAATCCGGCACTGTAATAAATGAATACCAGAGTAGAAACAATGATATGCATTACCTACAGTTAAGCTAATAAAGATGATATTTTCAGGGAAAGGTCACAGCATTGGACAAGTTGTAGACTATTTTTTTTTTTTCGGTGGTAACGGTTTACTGACTTATATGACGCACTATGTTCCTTCAGCTGTCCTTTGCATTTCAGGGCCACGGTACACTCTTTCGAACATTCACACAGTTCAAAAGTTGTAGGCTGGCAATGTTAATTATATAAACGTATCGAAGACACGATGCTGCGGTACTTTCGATTTTAACAGATCTTAGTTTATTTATTGGCACCAGGATGATGTTCAAATCAGCAGCAGATCGCAGCAGTCAAAGGTTGAAATAATGTTTGAACAGAAGATCGTTTATCTAATAATTTGAGTTTTGGTTCTACGAGATATAAGGCACCTACAATGTCATATCTCGTAGTAGTTTCTTATTAGTTCTAGTTGAGGTCTTGGCCAAACACAATTTTTGGATAACTTCGTTCGTTCAACGCCTAAGTTAGGTTAAATTCACTCATGCTCGGCTAAATTCACAGCTTATTTCTGAGGTTTTAGCCGAGTTTCGGTCTTATCATGTGACCAAGGTAGATTGTTCACCTAGTCTAAGAAATATACCCAAATTATTTCACGATGGGGTTCATAGTTTATTGTAATTCCAACACATAGGTGTAACTGAATATTCATAAGAGTTTATAATAATTTAAATAAAAGAACAATATGATTCTGGACACAGGATGATAATAATGAACTATAACTGAGCAATTACAATTTCCATGATCTCTTTTAGACACTCTACGATTTCTACAATGAATTATGCTTATTTTTATGTTCTTATAAACGTAATGTACCTATCAATGAATAATTTGACCAACTTAGGTAATGTTATGCAATCGCAGCCGCAGAACCCTTCACTCCCGTCACAGGCTTTGTCGGCGGAGCCCCTTGTATCGCACCTCTGCATCGAAATACTCCAATGTGCATATGATCTCACTTTATCCCATTTCTAAATATTTAATACTTTTTATCACTTTGTGCATCGTTTGATCCAGTCCAGGTATTGAACGCCTGGTTCTGAGTCTCATAGAGGATGAAAAACTTATTGCTGATCAATACTGCGACCTTCCGGCTTCGGTATTCAACTTCACCACATCTGCAGGAGACATTCAATGCAGAAACCACGTCTTTGGTGGAGTCCACCGTCAGCAAAGGGAACACCAGCCTCTCAGCGTGATACTCCGCCAAGCTGAAATCTCATTGGTGTGCTATCGCCGTTCGCAAACGTAATCAGGATATCGAAAGCATATTTAGAGAAAGTCACTCGTATGCAGGGTGGAACGTGGTCACTGGATGAAACTCGACCGGCACCTAGCTACCATATAATTCTTTTATATTCTCACCGCCCACAACGATAAAAATCAACAACATAAATAATTACCACATACCTATAAAAAGACATCAGACGAATGTCTTTAAGCAATAAATTCTTACTGATTCATCTCTGCGATTCGCTAGTCTTTTTAAAGTATAGTATAGTAACTACTATCATATTATGTGGCTAAGCTTTGGCTTTTCACAGATAAGTAAATTTTTGCATTGATATTATTCTTTATAGTACCTACTTAGTCTATAAATTATTATGCTTTGCCCTGACTGACGCGTGACAAATAAACGCTCAGCCTAAACTACTGATTGATAAAAGAAACGTTTAATTAGGAAGTATTCTGAGGAATCAGATGCCTAAATCATATGAGTATGGTTTTAACTCCCAGGAGAGTGCAAAAGTGGTAAATTTTGGTATGGCGCTGTTTTTAAATCTGTTCAAGAATGAATTTCGTATGGTCTGCAATAATAGTAGATTATGTGACTAGGGTATAAAGCAGTGTCTTTAAGTAGCGGGTGCCATGTTGAATTCCGAACGAAACGAAGGTTGCTAATTTTAATCCCGGACGCCAGTGAAGGATTTATTTAATTTACTCCCGAGCATTACGAGGGAGTTAATAAAGAAACCTAAGTGAGGAATTCAAGCCACCCAAGACAACGACAGCTTTATCCCCGTGTTGGATATTTTACTTTTTACACCATCTGTGAGATAATTAAAAGACAATTTAGTAAAACAAATCACATACCTATCAGAGAAATATAAGTGTTATACAAGTTAACTATCACTCAACATGTTTTGAGATTTTAAACAAACAAAATATAGGTACTACTCGTAAGACTACCGTTTCAATATTCTTTAACGCGGGAGCGTTAAAGAATAAAATAAAAATAATAAAAGAAAAAATAAGTAAAGTAAAAAAAAGTACTTATTTTTAAACTCGTCATTAACCATGACCACGTTTTATTGTTTTTTTTTTGTTAGTGGCCAGTTTGAAAAACTTGTTTGATGCACGTACATTTTCATACGTTTTAGTTCACTTATTGTTGACGGTTTTTGACGTTTCAATTTCAAATCGCACTATTCTCTAGGGATCGCTCATATTGCTTTATCTCCAAAGAGTATAATAATATGATTATCTCCCTAGAGACGAGAATGTGACGGTAATATGACATATAAAATGGAATTATCGAGCAGTTGGTGTAAAAAGTATTTTATTATTATTTCCTTCATTTTTTAAATACATACATACAATACCTATTTAAAATATTTCTTTTAATAAAATGATTTAAAAATATAGAAATTAATAGTCCGCTGGTGTCGGGAGCAGAGTCCATCGGTGGTTGTGAGCTTGGGGCTACATAGACAGAAACCTGCTCACATTACCAGCCATTCCAAGGGGTTTAAGGTACTGCCTTCTGTATCAGCAGCTTGAACTAATCGGCGTGCAACAACAGCTTCGAAACAAAAACCAGGCACACGGGTAGACCATATTATTATCTTAGAATATGATAGGTAATAGGATATGACATGTAATACCTAGAGTATGTTCCGGTACGGGTACCTATGGGAAAAGAGTAGGTCCATTTTAAGTAAGCTGCACACATTTCCCGAATTTGACTAACTAAATGTTTATAGGTATCTGCTCGGTATGATACAATTATTACAATTTGACATTGTCTAACTACTACTTTTAGAAATTTGTAAATATTCACCCCTAATTTTTAATTAGGCAATACAAAAAATATTCCGCTCTACCTGTACTCGTTACTGATCATATATAGGTAGCCAAAAGTAAAAAAAAAAAACGAAATCCCAAAATTTGTAATATTTAAATTTTTTGTAAACTTTATTATTGTGAATGTGGGGACTATCTACTGACATATCAACGCACAGCCGAAAGTACTGGGAGTAGAAGTGTGAAATCTTCCGCAAGGTTTCTTTTTGTGACGTAGGCGAGAACTAAGAGATGATTTTCAAAACTTCGCCTCCTTAGGGGTTGAAATGGGGGTCAAAGTCTGTACAGAACAGGGAAGCACAGACTTATTGAGACTATGGGCCACTTGAGCAAATGAGGAACTAATGGCGGGCCACCAGCAAAAATTAAAAACAAAAATAGCCAAAATTTTTATTTAAAAAATAAAATATTAATTTGAAGCGTGGCACTGCATTGTGCGCAGAATCTTTTTTTTAAATTTGGCGCAAACTTACTTGTAGCTACTAAACTTTCATTTGCAAGGCGCTTTCGATTTTTTGTTTTGTTATTATTCAATACTGGAAAAGTTTGTTCACATATATAAGTAGAACCAAATAAGCTGGCGCTTTTCATGACATTTGTGCGCAACTCTTTGTACATAGTTTTATCAATGCAGCGGTATTTATTTATTTATTTATTAAACTTCATGCAACATAAAGTACAAAGGCGGACTTAATGCCTTAGCCATTCTCTACCAGTTAACCTAGGGTGGTGAAGAGACAATATGGTAGGTGCATAAAAAGAAAATTTTACACGAAAAACAAGAGCATAAAAAAATATATACATATAATTAAAATGCACATACATATATATTTGATATAATATATATACATATATATTAATATAAAGTAACGAAAGAAGTTTTGAGACGATTCTACTATTGATGGAGCAAATGATTCCGCACCTTCAACTTAAATGCATATCGACTTTCGGCCGTCCTGATATCGAGAGGAAGCGCATTCCACAGAAGGATGGACTGTATATAGAAGGAAGAATGGACAAAATCAGAAGTATGAGAAGGACAGAGCAGAAGGAGATTGTTAGAAGAACGCAGATTTCTTGCGTGTGAAGAGCATAGGTATTGAAAGTGACTAATGAGATAGGATGGAGGCGTGGGAGAGTTGAGTAGAGAGAAAAGTGTAGTCAAAGCGCGCAAAGTTCTTCTCTGGCGAATTGGCAACCATTTGAGCTCAGACCTGAAGTTCGACACATGGTCATATTTTCTCAAATTAAATATAAATCGGATGCAGTTATTAAGGAGTCTATCGAGCTTATCCAGTAAGACCGAGTTCAGGTCAAAGTAACATACGTCACCATAGTCTATAATAGGGAAAATCATATATAAATAAATTTAGCAAGTCCCCTTCATTGAATTTGTTGCAAAAATCTTGATCTTTTTGAATATCAATTAATTCTAACTGCATCGACTCTGGTGCAGTTTCAGCTGAAATGGTGAAAGTGATTGCTAAATATGTCCAATAGAGGTTTAACTTTTTGACACTCAGAAAATCGTACATGAAAATGTTGTATTAAAATATCTAACTTTTCGACAAAGCTAAGATTAACGGCAGTTTTATTTAATTTTTTAGCCATTTCCTTGAAATTTGGAAAAGATTGTAATTGTCCGAATTTATTTGTGATCTGAAAAGAGCTAGCTTGCTGGCGGGCCACTGGCATATTGTTGGGGGGCCGCATGCGGCCCGCGGGCCGCGGTCTGTGCATCTCTGATAAAGAGAAACCTAATTTTACGTGAGCGAAGGCGCTGGCACAAAATTAAGCTAGTTCTTAATGTCTGACAGTTTTGAATACTTATTGCGGCCTACCCAAATGTCCTTTCTAGTCTTGTTCGTCAAGTCGTTGAGCTCTTTAGTAATTCTGAGTTGACCTACATGAATACAAACGCATGCAATGACTAGATAGGTCCGCTCAGAACTGTATGGTATCTCAGACTCCAATCTGCATGGTTCTCATATGATTTGACCATTACGTTTGCTGTACGGACTTTAACCTTTGGAGTATCGTAATTAGACACAATAGAAAGTCAATAACCGATCGAACGCCTGCGTTCGATCGGGGTTTAATGAACTAAAAGAGATTTTGACCCTGAGTATGGTTCGGTGTTTCTTCTCAAGATAATCAGCTAGGAAACACCGGCTTCATCTAGTTTAAATTGACAAAAAAAAAAAACGTGTAAAAACCTATATGCAAAATAAATATCATTTATCACATAAGATGGCCGCTCCCGTATCTACATGATACCAATTATTACTATTATTATTACTATTATTACTCGCATAATATATATTCAGAACCCTTTTAACGACATCTGTGCATGGGTTCCTTATTAATTTGAGCTGCATCGAACGCCATCTGTGTACAGTCTCTCATGAACGTTCTCACAGAAGCGACGGTGGCGCTAACAGCTAGCAGTCACTCGCCAGATTATTAATCATATAATATTCATTTGTACCACCAAAGAGACTTGATATTTTACTTCTGCGCAAGTAACAGTCAGCGCTCAAGATCCTTGCCGATGCCGAGTAAAATACCAGAGACAAATTTGCAGGTCCCGTTATCCAGGTTTCACTGTATCATCAAACTTTAACGTTTAAAACGATCTTCCTGAAGCAGGACTAACACGAAATTCGAACGAAATTAACTCAAATAGCAAAAATAGAGTACTGTACACTTTTATGCAGCCTTTTGCATTATACGTTAAAATTAGTTCTCTGGACGCTGGCGAGTCGCTTTGAATAGACACAAAAAAAATAGCTGTCAAACTTATGGAACAGCCTGTCCAGTGATAAATGGTAGAGGTCAGAGAACAAGGGGGTGTCTTCAATAATCATATCCAACCAGAATGCACGTTTATTTATTCATTTCCAGAAAAAAAAATAAAACAATCAGAAATTGTAAAAGCTGTTACAAAGTTCCAAATAATGTCTTTGGCGACTGTGGTACAAAAATTCGATGGGATAGTAGAAAACAACGGGTTATAAAGTTCCCAAAAATTTGTTTCGAATTTTTGTGCGCAATAAAATTTTTACAAAAATGTTAAATGGTAAGTATACAATGGGGAACAATGCAAGTGCGGTTACTGGGTATGGCGGCGAGCGCAGCGAGACGTACCGCCCGACCACACTCGCGCACCAGGCATGCTTATACAATCAAGGATACAAATAACAAACGTTTGTTCATAAAACTGAGTTTAATCTACTTGTATACTTATTTATTTAATGACTACATTTCTTTAAATTGTAAAATTATACCTTCATTAATGTAACTAAAGGAATATTGTGAACTATTTTCTATACGTACATGAAATCATTGATCGAAACAATTTTTGATTCCTAATCAATTAATTATGATTGAAAACATCCACATCTCATAAAACAACATTTATAAGCTAAATAAGGAAATCATTTAACGTAAAATTAAATAACAAAATATATGTACAATTTAGCAATAAATAATTACAAAATAATAATAGTAAATAATGGAATCTAATAAAGACAAACATATTTTTTAATAATTATTATTTTATGCAATAATCGTTCTGAACGTATACTGGAATGGAACATAATAGACAATAGTAGATATTTCAATGAAATCTGTTGAAGGTCTGATAATAACACGTAATTGAGAATTACACATACAATGTATTATAATTTTATTACTATTTCTTATTCATTGAGATCTAACATTGAAAAGACACAAAACAGATGTGTTGAGTAAGCATTATATTTGCTTCACACTGCGAATATACGAAGAATGAACAACGAAATGATTGTCCTATGTGACAAGCTTGCTAGACATCCATATTTATTGAAACTTCAGAAAAATACCAATAGACAACAAGATCTTAAAAACGTCCGTACCGCTCCGACAGTGGTAAGACGGTCTCTGACCCTAGCAAAATACACGGCTATTACTATGATTATTCTTATAATTGAATACAGGAAACTATTACGAACAACTCAAATGCCATAATCTTCTAGGAGCTCTTGAACAAAATATAGGAGATGACTTTTTTTTTTACGTTTTAGATAATGTAAATAAACCACTTCAACAGATCAAAATCGTCAGCGAGAACATTTAGCGCCAAAATATAGTCAACGATCAAAAGAACTGAAAATCTAACGTTTAACACTTTAAATGCAATACATTTTACTTGCAATAATCGCTAATACTAAGTATATTATCGTAATACATAATTTAACATACACACTAGCATTAGAAATCATTTGATTCACATTAATCACAACAATATAATTGTGTTACGGAAAAATTACGAACGTATCGCCTGTCCTACAATATTTCTACTAACAAGTCTACATTCCAACTATTCGGACTGGCGCCGTGTTTTGATTCTACACGACTTCATCTCTACCGTCTTCATTACAATAAATACGCATTATTGCAGCTTCCTCGTTACATTACTTGCTGTAGTAATAAGCACATCGCAATCCTCTCACAGCGACAAATAACGGTGCATTTAAAAGCGTTTAAATTCTCTTCATCAAGTCAGCTATTAACCATCGACGTATGCTTACTGCTACATTATTTAATCTGTGATGATCAGAAAATCTTTTAGATTTCTTACCAATTATGGCAAATCAGAATACTATACAATACTCCTTTCCTTACTCTAAGGCCTGGTGTAACACAAGAATTATGGCCACTCGTAAACCATTTAAACACAGTTCAAAAAGCTTTATTTTTTTACAGAATGCATAAAAAATAAGTCAATTTACAAGAGTTCAATATTAACTAATTATAATAAACTATTTAATGATATATTCATACCATTATAAAATAATTTTCGTCAAGAGTCATCACGCGGTGATCGCGCTAAGTTCGATGTTAGCACTACGTATTGCAGTCTATGTCGGTCATGTAGATGGCGCTAATGTGCAACGTTGTCGTTCAGACTAGTAACGCCCGGCATCACCGCTAGATTGTGCAACGAGTACGTCACGAACTAAATAAAAGTTTCAACCTTTCGCGAAATCTTATTTTGTCCAATATCTAGTGTCAACTTAAAAAATAATACGCCAGGCCTTACCGGTGAAAACTTATCTACATACTTCATATGTAAGTATTACAGAATCAAAACACTTGCACTTGCCTGCGACCAACGATGTCGTGGGTCGGCCGTACAGTCTCCAGGACCGCGGCAGCAATTATGGTATCATGTCAAATTAGAGTCAGTTACGTGTGAAGATAAGGGACAAAGGTAAAACAATCTAAGTTCAGACTTACATCAGTCTAGTTGCGACTTTAGATCGTCATATCAAGTCGCAACAACTTACAAATAATTCGCGTTTGCAGTCTTTAGAAGTTTAGATCTTCCGTTCCGTTATTACATAAACACGAAGGGAGATAAACGAAAAGTCGAAGTTGGGTTCACTGACTCAATCGTGTCGGTTTAGCGATATGAGCGGGAGGGGGCCGCGGGGACTTTGGGCCGCGCTCCGGTGGGCTTGCGGCACGAGGAGGCGGGCGCGCGCGACGACGACCGCCTGGGTCGCGCGGCCTACATGTTGTACGCTATGTAAATGGCGTCGATCTGGTCGGAGAGGAAGCCGTCGCGCAGGTGCATGCGCTGCTTCTCACCGCGCGAGTTGATGGGCACCACGCCGGGGTCCACGACTACCACCACGCCCACGATGAGGTGGTGCTCCTCCAGCACGGTGTTGGTCACCAGCGGCACCAGGTTGAGGGCCTCGCTGTCGTTGCCGTCCAGTTCAACCACCACCACCAGCAGGTTGGTCCACGTGAACACGGCGCTGGAAATTATATAAAACAATATCTTACCTATTGAGAAAATAACTAAAATAAATGAAATACGAACCAGAGTTAATTAATACGAGTCTCGTTGTGTTAGCATTATAGTAAATTTGATTTTTTATTACCATTCAGCGATCTTCTTGTGGCACCTCATGACAGAGTTCTCTATGTCGATGGGATGGTAGCGCATGCCGCGCAGCATGATGGTCTCGTCGAGTGCGCCCACCACGAACACGGCGTCGTGCGTGTCGTGCGTATCGGCGCTGAGATTGAGGCTGCCGCAAGCCGATGCCAGCGATTCTGTATCACTGTCACGCGTGATCATTGATGTGTCGTCCGACACGTGGCTTGTTGTACTGATCTCCGTTCGCCGCAAGAAACCTAAGTATCCAGTGCGAGCGTACACTTCCCCAGTATTACCAGTCACCAGCTGAGCGCTAAAGTGGTCAGCATAATCGCTCTCATCACCATATATGGTGAAGTATCCGCTTGCATTATGAGGTGACTGCACCCATATCTCGCCCAAATGGGAGTCACCGCATTGTCCTTTGGTCTCGGGATTAGCCGTGATTACTTTCACTCCGGGCAGCAATTTGCCGGACTCCATTAGGCACAGCGAGTGAGGGCTGCCTCGTTCCACGAGTGAGACGCGGTCGTTTCTAAGTGCGCGGAGGTCTACGTACACCGTGGAAGGCTCTGGGCTGGACGCACCCTGCAGGCAGATGGCGATGTTTACGCGGCAGCCAAATGAAGTGGATACGGCACGAGGACTGAGTCCGAGCGCAGAGAATAGTTTTGAAAACGAGTTGGTCAAATTGATACGCGGTCGCTCTTCAGCGACGACCACGCACGTCCTCACGCATGCCAAGCTAATGCCTTTAGCTTTTAGCTGATTGACCGAGCTGCCCAATCCTTTGGTGCATAACTCCATGACTCCATATGAGCAGAATGTATCTCGTACTTTGTACTGTGAGACGGCACTAAGCCACAGGCCTGGGTTGATCTCGACCTCTGACGGCGGGATGAGGATGGAGTGATGACCCGAATAGATGCTGCTGAGGCACCAGAGCGCAAAGCCAAGGCCGCAGTAGGGGTCGAGGCAGAGCGCGATGTGGCGCGAGGGGTACAGCTCGCAAGCGATCTTCATGGAGCGGCACAGCGACGTGACGGCTGCGTGCGACATCTTGATGCCGGCCAGCATACCCGTGGTGGACACACTGAAGTCTAGGTAGGCGAGCATCTCGGCGGTGGGCGCGCGGTACAGGATGGGGAGTTTCTTCTTGGGCATATCATCGGTGTCGAGCGTCAGCGGCCAGGCTTTGCTATCGAGCACGTTGCTGGCTTCCTTGGAGCGCAGCAGTTTTATCACAGATTGGTTGGAGAGGACCAAAGTGGCCTTACTGACGTCAACGATCATGCGCACCGTGGGCAGCGTGGTATGCAGGTTCTGCGGGTGCGGCGGGCGGATGGTAACGGGAACCGCGCCCACATATAGACAGCCATAGAACGCGCAAATGAGATCAAGTCCAGGCGGGAAGATGAGCGCGACGTGGTCGCCAGTGTTGACGCGACCCTTCTCCAGTAGCAAGTTGCCGATCCTCTCGGCCTTTTTGTGCAGTTCGGCACAAGTTAGGATCTTTGACACAGCGCCCTTCGAGTTGAGCAGAGTAAATATCACATGATCCGAGGTACTCATTGCACGCCAACGCAATATTTGAGATATGAACTGGTACTGGAAGAAAAGAGAAAAGATGATTTAGCAATCAATGTTTATAACAAATTTTATGAGGTAATTAAAAAAACAAAGTGCGTTATGTACCTTCCTGGCAGCATCCGAATCGTCAGTGTATCCCATGTCGCGTCCCTGAGCGGACGCCAATCGGTTGCCCTGCACTAAGTTGCCCACTATCACAGAAGCAGGGCCCACATCTAAACATATCACAACAATTAATTAGTAAAATATCGGCTCAACCTCGAATTGTTGAAACTCGCATAAATAATCGCTTTTAAAACTAAAGTGCTCATCAAAATGGTAAAAAATATGTAAACCAAATCAACTAACACAACAGTTTGCTAAAGCAACAAACTCAGACTTAAAATATTTGTGTTTTACAATTCACAAACTAGCTTGCGGCGGCCATCGCTTCATAAATAAAACAGTAAAATTTTACTTCGCTTATTACTATTTTGTCTATTCTAACAAATACCTCAGCAAGAACTATATTTAAACAAAAAACTGTACCTATGGAAAGATTAAACACATAATTAAACAATATTATTAGTTATTTTGAAGACCCCATTCCTCGACCACGAGCGGCTCTTAACCAATAAATGTCTACAGCATAGCATACTTCGACACAGTAAATTCGTATAGTAACTTCGAGACTGCACAAGAGTTAAACCAACGCACTGCAACATTCACAAATACAACATTAGCAATGCATCATTTTCAATAATGATGCATTGCCTTTGTGTAAAACTACCGGCACACTACTGCGTTGTGTCGGTCTTGACTAATCAATTGATAATGAAATTAATTCTGGACTTTCTTCTCATATCAAAATGTATTGTAATTGCAAGCAATGCGTCAAAAAGCATCACGACGCAATAATGTGAATCCGGTATAAATCGAACGGATATTGTGTTTCTTAAAGTTCGCAAAATGCTTTAAATACACCAAACAAAATCGCAAATGCACTATACGCGTAGGACGTAGTAGGACGCGAGTCTCAAAATGTAGACTTACCAGAATGTATTTCCCTTGGCTTGGGCAAGTTGGTGACGCAGGTATGTGGGCACATCAGCACGTTGGCTGGGTGCAGCGTGCCTTCCAGGAAGCGACGCTTGCACTCGCTCAAGTGTATGCCACCCAGCGGAGTCTTGGGGAGATAGTTAGGTTGGACAAGAGCCAGGCAGTAGATGCCAACTTGATGGATTGAGTCCACCGCTTGAAGCACGCGAGACATCCATTGGAAAGACTGGAAGCAGTTAAGATTGAGGTCACATTTTGATGTGTTATTTACGTAAAGGGCTAAAGTGAATATGAGATAAGATGTTAGAAGCTGCATTTCTAAGTTTTCTATTGGCATTTATTTATTTTATTTTATTGTGTATTGTTTTCTGTATCTAAATATCAAAATCAACTTATTATACCACATTCTTTAATATTAGTTTGGCACTATATCTAAAATACTATATATACTACGACTATATCGTGTTTGAACTAAATAACTTAGAACAATTCGGTAGTATGTCGAACAAAACTTATTTAAAGCGCAATTTAGTCGTTGCTCATGTCAAAACGCTTAACAGCAGTATTCGTTCGTATTCGGAATCGGAAGTTATTATTGCCATCTCTATCCATCCTGCATGAAAAACGAGACGACTGTTCAGCGGGTTCACTGTGGCAGTCGCGATCTAGACTTCAGGCAGACTGCACGCTTCATTCCTCCAAAGTTTATGGAATCGTTACAATTACGTCTCTGACATCGTAATATTGCAGAATCAATTATTATTGCACTATTAATTTTAAATGTAAATTAGACTAAGTAAGCTACAATTTGTTTTTTGGATAAAAATGATTAAATACTCTCGTTTCATGAGATTTGCTAGGAAACATTTTGGTAGGTTAGGTTAGTTAAATCGAGAACAATAAGTCTTATTGCTCTTTAGCTACTTTGACCTGGCGAGGATAGGTATACGAATCGAATTTCTTGTAAATATGCAACGAATGTACTATAATGTGTTTGTACAGTTTTTAGAGTCTAATAATTTCGTTTATAAAATAAGCATCTGAATTAATCCGGAAAGGTAAGATTAAACTGTTAGGTTCCAAAATATTGGGTTTAATCAAAAGGATTTTGGATGTGTCAACACTTGGCTAGCGATTGTGACAGCGTCACTTATAGCATTTAGAGAATTTCGCAGACATCTAGCAAGGGACGTTATCTCTAAATGCGACGTTACGAAAATACATACAGCTGATACTGAACAGAATACTTATCGCCACCACTCATAATTTATGAACACTCCGATAGTGCTCGCAGTAGTAATATTGTTTTAGCCTTATTTCTATGATGGATCAGCAGTCGATATCGACAGCTTGTTGCGAATATCATTTGCCTATGTGATTGAAAAGAATATGATTGAGTTACCCTATTGCATTCTTACTGCTAGTTTAAATCAAACGCTATCACTTCATAAAACAAGTACCTATACTCCGTCTGTTTAAGTAATTAACTAAATGTTAACAATCTTCACAGGTCTTTTATCTAAAAGATGTCTAAAAATATTATCTAAAAAATGTTTACAATTTTTTATTTACTTATACCAATGTTTGGTAATTAACTAAATTTAAATCACCTTTGTATGTCTTTAAAAATAAAAAGATAAATCAAGATTGTTTACGTTTAGTTAACTACCTAAACAAATTGAGTATAAGTGCTGCGATTAATATTGCAAGTGGAAATTGCGGGATGATGAAAATGCAAATTCATTTCCACGAAGGACGTCGCGATAATTTATACAATGTATTAACTAGTAATTAAACCTTTTCCGTTTAATTTTTGACGTTCATTTGATTTTCCGATGAGTGTGAAAATATGAATGAACAATTTTAAAAGAGATCAATTAAAGATATTATAAAGGCGGTATATTAGTCTTTTATGACAGGGATTTATTATAGGTCATGCAGTCTAGCTTTGAGGAAGGTATGAATGGAATAACGGCTAGAAATGTGGTGAAATGTTTGTGTATGTACGAGTTAGTAGTGCAGTTGATATTTACCTTCAGCAAATATTAGGCGTCAAGCGTCAAATGCCACCTTGTCCTAGTGCTCGAATTTGGTATCGAGGTGCTGGTATTAAATACAGGTGCAAACTTAGCTTGTTCCATTCAAATTTGTATGTTCTTGATATTCGAAGGTAGTACGAGTATATTATAGCACGAATATTCTGTTATTATCCATATTTGTTTTTTATTATTAATGCAGATAGGATGATTAGATAAAAGATAACTGTATTGTCAATTGATCTTAAGTAACAAATGTTCAAAAATTAAACCACCATGATACCAAACTAGTTACTTATAAGCAGTAATTTAGTATGTTTGCACACGAATATAAACCTTATTACGTAGAAGAATAGAAAAAAATCTATGAAGAACTGGACATACACGTACCTCCTCTTCGCCACAGTCGGGTCGCTGCTCGGCCACGATGCAGATCCTCTCGTCACGCAGTACCCTCACGGAGAACACAGCGATGCGACCTCGGTATATGAACTTCATCGGCTCCACGGCGAGCACAGTGGCTATGATGTCATCCATGTTGTGTTTGCGCCCGGTCACCGTCATCAGACCGTCACGGGAGCCGCATACGAACACCAGACCTGACAGGAAACCGGAGATTAGGATTCGTGCTAGACTACGTCATCATGACCTTGTCAAAACTCTAGGTTGTAGTGTTCAAATTATTATTATTATACCTAGCCTATACTGTCTCACTGCGAATTAGATGTCTTCCTTAGGAATTAGCAAGCTAGCTCAGTGTTGGGAATAATAGCTTTTGGTCAGTAGTGGTGTTCAAATCTCACAGAAAAAAGAATTTGATACTTGTTGCCTTCAACGCTCGACAGCGACTGCGCTTGCCATCTATTTATGATTTATTACATAATAACATGTACAAACAACAAGGAACAAGTTGTATTCGTCTAACAATTGGCCCCCAACATCACCTAATGATCAGTTGGCTTGACGAACAATCGAAAGTTAATTAGAAGTAAAAGTTACGGAGGTAATTAGCAATCAAGAACTCGCATTAGGTATAATCAGACGCAGATTCTGTCTTGATGACCTGTAAGGCCAAGCCAGATGAATAGGTATTAGGATTTCGTATCTCACTAATTGAGAAGCGTAGGTAAGTAATGTATGCAAAAGATGTTATTAGTATTACTTGAAATAATAATTCGAGATAATCTCAATCCATTGCCACTCAAATACGTATTGACTAAAAGCGTTGTATAATTCAGTTTAATATTGAAGTGATCATTAGTCCTTAAAAAAAGTATGTGAAACTATTTGTGTGGAAAGTGAACCGTCATAAGATTTGAGGGTGAATAACGTTTCTGTTATGTTGAGAACACTGTTGCGTCATTACCATAGTGGGACTGTAACATCTTGATATTTTATTATTTTGAGAACTTTTTTTTTTATTTTTTTTATTCTCGATAGGTTCGCGCTTGACCGCCATCTCACCTGATGGAAAGCGATGATGCGGTCGACGATGGAACGCGCTTACCATTGTTACGTCATTACCATAGTGCGACTGTATCATCTTGATATTTTGAATCTATGATCGCGGTTAATAAAAAGTAACCTACGTATTATTAGTAACATGATAGTATCATTTTAAGCCACGACGGTTCTCTTTCCGCACAGACCTTAATTAACTCGAATTTAATATTCAAAATATTTTCGAAATTAAGTATTTCCGTGTTTGGTGGTAATCTACGTGGATGAGCATTAAAGGGTCCGCTTTGCTATGATACGCAAATAAATCTCAAAGCGTCAATTAAGTCAGTTAATCAAAATTAACGTCAGGTAAATTAAACAACTCACTTTGTTCGGTACACACAGTCTTATGACTTAAGCAGACAGAGATTACAAGGCTGCGATTTAATTAAATAATTCATACTCAACCAATTTAATTTGGATTATTACATGCGGTAATTACAATAGAATAATATGAAACAGTATTTCCCTTCAAATAAAAGTTACTTGATGTTGACGAGTTATATCAAAGTTGCATTCGTGTAATTTTTGTCTTGTTGCTCCCAAATGTAATTTCACGCGTCCCATAATACAGACTGTGAACGTAATATTACGATACAGTGCGTCTAAACTAGAAATTAGGTTTCTAATTTATTTTAAATCTGGTGACTGTAGATATGTTTACGAAACACCAGACTGTTGTGGAAACATCAAACTTGATAACAAATAACCGGCCAAGTGCGAGTCGAACTCGTACCCGCAGGATTCCGTACCATCAATAGCAATTAGAGGCAAAAAAAAACACGTTTGTTGAATGGGAGCCCCACTTAAATACACCACAAATTTTAATTAGTACAAATACTTACTTAAAGGGCTTATTAGAAAAGGTCTTGTTTTTATGTATGTAAAGTCTCAATAAATAATATTCATAAACAGCAAAGTTATTAGCGTTTGTTTATATCCCAAAATGTCACTAAATTTATCGAAATATTGTACAGGCTATTGATCATGAATGAATAAATGACAATCAAAATGGAAAAAAATCTGCGCGTAGTATTTTCTAGTAGCAATTGATATGAATGACTGATTCTATTATGAATTATGACAAATTTTGGTGGTCAATTTTGGGATTTCGCTTTTTTTGACTACAAAAATATGAGCATTAACGGGTACGGATACATAGAGCCCCATTTTCTTTTGTACTAATTAAAAAATAGGGGTGTATTTACTTCATTTTATTTATGGAATTTGTTGCTAGAGTGAAAACAGAAATAAATCATCTGTGAAAATTTCTACTGGTGACAAACAGACGTACAACGGAGTCATAGCATTAGGGTCCCATTTTTAACCTTTTGGGTACGAAACCTTAAAAACGAGGTGATTCAGATCAAAACTTGAATACGTACGATTTCATTTCCTCAATAAATATTGCAATGAACAAACAGCAGCTCAATCCTAGAACCTTTTAAATAAGTAAACTTACCGCCAGGTCCCAAGAACCCAAGTAGTCCGCTCCTCACATAGTGTTCTTCTCCGATGGGTTCACCGTCAGCATCGAGAGGTCGGACACGGAACACGGTGTTGGTGAGACCGGGCAGGCCCCAGTATCCGGACCCGGTGGCACCGGACAGCACGCAAATCTCGCCCACTTCATCTGTTTTGCAGAGGTACGCGGGACCTTCCATTTTCACGACAACTATCACACCTGTATGAAAAAAAACAGGGAATCTTACTATCTAATTAACCCCTCTAGCGCCTGTCAACTGTACCGAAACGCAAAAAAAGCCGGTAAAGTGCAAGTGCGACTCGCGCACAAAGGGTTACGTCCCGTCCGTAGCAAAAAAAACGAGCGAAAACAAACACGTTTGTAGTATGGGAACCCTCTTATATTGATTTTATTCTGTTTTTTAGTATTTGGTGTAATAACGGCAACAGAAATACCTACATCATCTGTAAAAATTTCAACTCTCAAACTATCACGGTTCATTAGATACAGCCTGGTGATGGACAGACAGTGGAGTCTTATTAACAGGGGCCGTTTTACCCTTCGGGCACGGAACCCTAACAAGGTGGTTAGAACCTACTGCTTATGAACCTACGGTGTTCGGCTGATATTTCGAGCGCTTTCTCTAATGATATAAACTAATAAGCACTTATGCAATCGTTGATGGTGAGACACACTAGTTTATTAAGGCGTATAGTCCCTTGAACATATGTTCAGAGTTAAATGCACACATACTATTACTGCCGCCTGCGCCCGCATAGTGCCGCTGACCTTTATCAATTTTTATTTGCGAAATATTTGTTGATTTACATATAGCATAGTAGCATAGTCGGCCTTATAATGTTCCCACTGTTGGGACTCAGGCCTCCTCTCTAGAAGAGGGAATGGGCCGTAATCCACCACGCGGGCCCAGTGCGGGTTGGTAGATTTACATATGCTATGTACATTCTGAAGAATACATAACTAGCAATTTTTTTTTGTAAACATTTTTCTAAAGATCAGAACCGTTTGAAAGGAGAAGGGAAAACCAGTGAAAAAATATCATGTCGTTAAAAATTATATTTTAACAAAGTCATACGAAAAAATCATATGTTGTGCATGAATATAATATATAAACATATATTTTTCAAACCTATTCACCTAGCCGTTACCGAGGAGTAGTCTTCAAAAAGTCACTGTTTTATGGAACTGCTAGCGTTAAAGACACCTAAATTACAATCGGACGGGAAGAACAAATTGTTCCAGTCCGATCTACGCAATATAAACGACGAGGCGAAACGTTTAAGTAACCTAAGCGATATTACGCGAAATTAACGGGTTAATTCGATTTTAACTACAGATGTAAATCACGTGACTATATATAATTAAAATAGCTTCTGCCCACGGGCTTCGCCCGCGTGAAATTAGGTTTTTCCATTCAAACTTTGGAACCCCATTTCAACCCCTTAGAAGGTGAACTTTGGAAAATCCAGGAAACCTTGTACAAAATCTCACGGTCCTAGCCCCTCCCTTGTAGTTTCGTCTACGCGCTGATATGTCAGTATTTCTCCTTTTTAGATAGAGATATAGATTATTGGATTATAGATTATATTTATAATAATCGCAACATATAACGAGGACCACAACATCACAATACTGCGGTTTTACTGTTCAAATACTCTGTAACTAATATACTGCGTTTACACAATGAAATTAACCGCACCGGTAAATGAAATTATTGGAAACTAATTGACTCAAATGAGCAATCCTGAGTGATGAATGGATGCTGTGATGTTATAGATAGCCCTACAGGCAAAATTCAATTTATTTTACTAAGTGTGTGTATATAATTATGACAGTGTTTCAATTGCATGGAGCTATAAGAAGTTTATGTGATTTAAACACGGGTCTGCATGATTCAGTCCAGTCCACGTTAAAGATAGCGCGAATACATTTTTTTTTGTGCTACCAGTATTCTAGACATCTCGAAGGAATTTCCCCAAACAATTATTTAACAAGGCCCTTCACGACTCGTCTATCGTAAACGCGAGCATGGTTTAGAAGCTTATTGATTAAAAAATGCAATGTTTGAAAAACAGGCAACGCGAAAAAAGAGAGTTAACGCCTGATAACTCTGTTGCATTCGGTAAATCCACCATTTACTAGAATATTTCACAGAACTTACCCAGGAAAAAAATGTTTTTTTGAAAATCTTAAAAATTTCTAGGGAAATTTGGCGTCATTCAGAATCTCGATTAAACGTGCAAGGTTTTCTGCAGATATATTTTTACGCCAAAGTTCACGAAAAAAAAGGAGATTTTCAGAGGTCTTTACTGGATTAATTTTTCACACATTCATGATTTGATTTCAATAGAAATTTGTGTGAAATATATGTTTAAAATATATCTAGAAAATAATCTGGCTCTTGTGATACAGGATATCCCAATACAAGAGCCAGGGCGACACCGATTTGTATTTTTTAGTTAATAGATTAAAATATTTTTATTATTAATGTATATAACGTCATTATCACATAAGAGCGGTTGTATGGAAATGTATCTCGGGTTAGATACTTCTAACCGCTCGTTATCTTATTTCATTGATAACTATTTTGTGTGTACTTACTTTTCTATTACTCTAACATCTCTATTTTTTCCAAATCTTCTTTCGCAGTTATGCCGGCTATTTCTTTAGAAATATCCATCACCTTTCTACCTATTTTCTTTTTCATTCTTCTTATAGTTTATCATAAGCGTAGGTATATAAATATTTAAATAAATAATAAAGAATAACTAAGATGGTGCTAGACGAAGCATCTCTCGCGGAGGGAATGACACGTGAAAACAAAAGCTCAGTCATTTTTTCATAGCTATGATACTAAGTATCTCAGGTCCCGCAGTACCTATTGCTCGAAAGATTACCCTGACCCTGAAACGCAAATTGCAACTGAAGGAACACAGGTGGATTTTAGTCGGTAAAAGTCTGACTCTCTGCCTCGCTTCAAGCAAAACGGAAGAACGTAATTTCCCAGCTCAAAAAAAGCTTTTCAGTTTCAGGGAAAAGCCTTTAATTTTTTAATCGTAAAATGCAGGTTCGCACTGCATTAATTGGACAATTTATAAGCCTCGTTCCTAAAACTGTTTTTTGATTCTGCTGAAATATGTTTGATGACATTTTATTTGTTATTCATCTGTGCATGTTTGTTTATTGTTAGCACAGCATTTTTTTGAGGTTTGTGATCGTTATACCCATAAGAATTACATAAATTCACTTACATGAGAAAAATGAACATAATACAACAAAAAATACATGTATCGATACACTGGTTCAACTATAAAAGTAAATTAACAAATTAATGTCTAAACAAAGATAAGTGGATTTAAGTATAACAGGATGTGGCTCGTCTTTAAATTGTGTACTACAGTCTCACTAAATGAGCTTAGTTCTAACTAAATTGTGTGTATAACTTACATGAGGGCATGACTTGTCCGCAGTCCTGCAACGTGAGCGAGGTGAGCGAGTTCTCGGCGTCCACGCGCACCACGCCGTACGACAAGCCCGACATGGACAGCACGCCACGGCCGGCTGAGGCACCACCACGACCCGCGCGCCGCACGCACACCGTCAGCGACTCACTACTGCACGCGCACGGGCAGATCGCGTCCCCACGAACGCCTAGCATAAAGGAAACACGTTGAAATAAACAAAGTAGTGTTATTTATTCTTAAAAATAATTTTCTATTAAGGCGCAAGAGCAAATAATTAGGTCTACTGTCCACGGACGCGTAGCTTCATACACGCGTATTCGTCATTATACGATTGGTGTACGCCTGCGTGAGGATTAAAAACTATGAAACTCTGTCTACGAAGCGGCAAAGGCACGACGGCATGACGTGAAGACACGACGCAGACGTTCATCAAGCGTTTAATGACAAGTACGCGTCTATGAAGCTACGCGTCCGTGAACTGTAGGCCTTAGATAATTAGGAGCGTATTAAAATCTATGATAAACTGAAACAGAACTTATTGTATGTGGCGTGTTGCGTCTTTTATAACAAACCATGTTTTACGTTATAAGAACATAAGACTAACTTCAAAATCGTGTAGGTAACTATTTTTCTATTGATCGTCTCTCTATATGCAAGAACTGTTAAAACGGTTTCGTCGTCATGTGACAAACAGTTCTAAAAACGATTCTAAGCTAGATCCGATATGGAACCGAGAAATATCGATCCTAATTATATAGTAATACTTGCAGGAGGATCCGAACTATGTCCGAATTTAGAACATTTCCCGTTCTGATAGAAATCGGAACTCCAATTCGGGTTCCGATCGGATATAGTTCGGCACCGCACTTTAACAGTTACTTTCGAAGTCATGTGACAGACAGCTGAAATTGCTTTGCTCGACAAGGTCCAAAATATAGCCATGTGTTTTTGCAATAAAGACTTCAATTGAAAGCTCAAAATAAGAAAAAAAAATCGCTGAAATAAAAAAGTACAACAGACATTAAAATGGAAATAATCAACGCAACTTTCACACGTACATAATACTCAACAAAACTAGTCCGTACCTTTGCTCTGGAACACCGATAAGAACTGGTCGCAAGAAGACAGCGACCAGGGGTTGGCACCATCTGCGACCAGCAGCATACGCAACGAGCTGAGCGAGATCTCCTTGTGGTCGCGAGTGGCCAGCAAGCCCCAGTGCAAGTCGCGGGACTTCACTATGGCGACCGATGCCCTGTGTACCAAACGATTATTCAGTAAAGGGGTGAAGATATTTTGACGTACAATGCACTAAATCTTTGCTTCTCTTTCAAGCACAGATTTTCTAAAGTCAAGTAACGTAAACTAAATCTAATGCTTATATGAAAGATCATCCATTAGCCGGTCTCCAGACTTCACTATAGCTAGTGGCGCACGCTGTACACATTTATAATTGATTCAATGAAAGTTCGTTAAGGGGTTTCTCACAGCGCAAAGGATTCTCCAACGCTTGTAATTATGTTATTCGTCAGTGGTTGCATGGATACGACGTATAACTAATGAATTTATCCCTATGGTATGGGAGGTATTTATATTCACCCACATTTAGTCACGTTACCGTCAAGTCGTCGATCAGTCACGTAAAAAAATAAAACCGTTTTGTAGAAGTTTTAGGTAGCCGCCCCACATGTCAGTCACATTACGACCGACACGTCTCAGTCATTCACTTTATCAGTGTTTAATCGGCAACGAGACTGATGTGCGTATGACTTTACACAAAATTGAAAAGTTGTTTTATCCTGAAAACTGTCAAAGAACTGACCTGTATTTGGTGATCATGTGCATCCAGCTTGCGGGGCTGACCTTCATGAGCGCGTACGGTATGAAGATGACGTGCATCCCGTTGAGCACGCTCGCTAGCACGGCGTGCCACAGTCCGGTCTCGCGCTTAAAGTCCAGCACGCACACCATGTGCTCGCCCTCCGTGTAGTTGCAGGCCACGGACAGCATGCGGCTATGGGCCAGCATCGAAGCCCTGTAGAGACACCACTTTTGTAGCCATGATCATGCTTGCATTTGATAGTAATCTATATATTATATAAAAGGAGAAGCTGACTGACTGACATATCCACGTACAGCCGAAGCTACAGGGACTAGGAATATGAAATTTTGCACAAATTTCTTTTTATTACGTAAGCGAGCACTAAGAGATGATTTTCCAAAATTCACCCCTAGGGATTAGGGGGATTAAGCACTAACCGACGCATCAGCCCAAATGATCAAAGCCAGCTTTAACTCGTTAATCCTCATATCAAAGGACATTAGGATGCGCTTGCTTATGACGATAAGTACCTATTCCAAGAAGTTGTAACAGTAATCATAGTAGACGGTTTACCAGCACAAAACTTTAATGAAACAAGAAAGATGTTTCATGAAGATATTTAAGTTGTGTTGGCTCAATTTGAAAGCGTCGGTTCTGCAAAGTACTTCATTCATCTTCAATTTAAGAGTAATCCCTACGTAATTAAACTGAAAAGCTAGCAAAATATAAACATCTTATTTCTTTGCGATAAAATTATTACAAAGTTAATTAAAAGTGCTTTGATGCAACGATAACAAGTCTCCATTATTCTCACTTAAGCGCTTGTTACTAAATAACAGTCGATAAGCTGGGGCTTGTGGGTTCGGGTGTCTTTTTGAACTTGACTGTTTCAACTTTATTCAGTGAATGGCTTTGTAATAATCACTTTGAATGGAATGGTTTTATACATGGAAATGTATGGCTGTCTATGCTTATAAAAAAATTTGCTCAGCAGCTTTTAGATTTCGGTAATCGGTCTTTCATAATGGTTGTTTTGGCAGTCTGTCAATTCCCGGTTGCATACAAGTGATTGCGGACAGCGATAAGTAGCTGATAGTTGTATATTTTATTTATAAGGTTAAGGTTTATGTTCCTAATAAACAATTATTATTATTATTTGTCCTTAAAACTTATTAAGTATATTAAATATTTCTTAAAAAAAAAGGAACACAACCATAATTAACAACAAACCATATTTCTTTGCATCCATGTTTTGTGGTTAAATTGTTCATTTGCGTGATATCTGGTTTGACGCGTGATACACCATCGGTTGCTTTTGTTGTTATGATGTGAACATTTTTGACGAGCCGGACAAAGGGGTGCCGGCCGCACTTGTTCCATTATAAAAGGCTTTGATTGGAAACCATAAAAGGGACGATAAACAAAATATTGAATTCGCGTTTTGGTTTATGTTCCTGATAGTAAATTTGTTTCGTTTAAACTGTTAAACGCAAAATTCATAGAGAAAGATTACGTGTATTCTAATAATTCGTTCATTTATTTATTTTAATATTTACAATTTAAATAATTTTGTACTATGTGTAACACATAATTCATTTACTCTACATACAGTACAGGTTGGACGTATCTCTGATAAATCCATTTATGAATGGATATCGTTTGGTTGTCAATATTTACAGCTCCGCGTATTTGCTGGACGTGAGTAGTGCGAGCATCAAAATAAAAATTGGAAGAGCACGAGTACGACAAAACGTTTCACCAATAAACATAAGTGATATTAAACGAAGCTGCACTTAGGTGCAGGAGCTACGCGACAAAGCATCGCATCGCCTTTTCTCTTCAATTCTGTGATATTCTTTTGTTTAAGCCGCTTATGGTGTGTCTAAAGAGGATAGGCGTTTTGCCTTTCCTCAGCATACAATTTAACACTCATTTTCTCGAGTGAGCTTTTGATTTTCAATATAACATACTTCTTTCCGATATTTTACTTCACACTTGCATCCCAAGTTAAAAGTTTCAGTATTTCGCTTACATAAGGCGACATTTTTATGTACATTCCTAAAAGGATAATGGTGTAAATGGTGAAACAGTATTTACAAACTGTTGGATATTTTAGTGCGACTACATTATACTCAGAGCGGTAACACTTCAACGCCTGACATTTCGATGGCTGTAGCCGAGCACACGACTCCGGTATGTCGTGTTGCTTTTCACAGTTCCTATTGGCACTGCAGTGCGGTGAAGTTGATTTGTTCAATATCCTGAATAAAATTACATTTCCCGAGCTTCCACGCAAGTGTTATTCAGTAAACATTGTTCTGCCAGACTTACTTTATAACGTACCACACAATAGAAGCAGCGCAATGTTATTGGATCTTGGATCAACTATTTGAAGTGGCTTTAAAGCGTTCCAGTGAGCATCGTCCTCCTATTATTGTGCATTCCATATTTATTTCAAATAACTTTAACAAAGATTCAAGTTAGAGGATGATTCCATTCTACATTTTCCTCAACATTCTTATCACAAAGTAATACGTAGGGAAATATTTTTCAACTTCCAGCTTCCTTTGATGGTATTATACGTTCGAAGAAACAATTTTTTTTTTGAACTTGTACCATGCTTCGTCTGAATTTGTGTAACTTTACAAGGAATATTAAACTACACTTATGTAAAACGACTTACCACGAGAGGTTTCAATATAAACGTGGGTACTAGTCTATAATTTAGAAGGAAACTAACTATGTGACATCAGCGGACAGCCGAAGAAGAATTACTACTACAACAAGGAGCGTGAAACTTTTATTTTATGATGTAGGCGAGCACTAAGAGAGAATTTTCCAAAATTCACCCCGTAAAGGGATGAAGGTTTATATGGAGAATATTGCGCGGTCGAAGCCGCAGATTAAAAATAAAATATTTTTATTTATTATTATTGATAGGCTCGCGATTGATCAGTATCTCACCTGATGGTAAGCGATGATGTGGCCGACGATGGAGCACGCTTGCCTAGAAGTAACCTATTCACTCTTCGACTTAAAGACCCCCAATTTTTAGCTCATCAGGAAACACAGACTCTGGCAGGTCTGTAAAGTTAGTCTATAAGTTGCTGATTCCGGACTTAGATTTTTTTTTCTGAGATATATAATATCTTTACAAAAACGTATCTTAGAATGGTTACTATCACCATTACCAGTTCCATTCTAATATTGTAATTCGGCCAACTTAAGACTAACGAGAGTAACAATACATCTTGCGTCTGATCTCAAGAGTATATTACGTATGCAAGACAATGTCAGTGATGACTAATACGCACTTTCGCAAATAAGCTATTCGTCAGCCAACAACTTATTCAAATGTTATGCAAATTGAGGACCTTTGAAGAAAAGTAAAGACTAACGTAACAAGCTATACTTAAAACTGGCCTGAAGTTAATGAGTTACATTATTCAGTGTAATTTTTAACGATGGTGTCCCAGATTTTCGGCACCGACAGCGTCAATCCAATTACAGGATGGTGTTAATACTAGAGAACCGCATCGACGCTTTTCCGCATATGAAATTTTCAATTATATTAATTTTCTGTACACCGGTGTTCGGTGTATGGCAATATTTCGGATACGATGTATTTGTTTTGTGTTTCATTGTGTTTGTTGCTTGTCGATATTAATTTTAGGACGGATTATGTACCCTTTCAATCGGTTTTACAATATATCGGTAAACGGCTCAGTCATTTCCCGGTTTCGGTTATTGTGGCAGTCCATTCCCGGATGGTTAGAAGAGATCGCGGAATGCTGTAAGTAGCGGTCTTACCGCATTTTATGTTTATAAGTTTAAGGTTCTCATATGTGTTTTGTTAGTATATGAAAATGTGAAATTTTTAACGTCTACATTTGGTAAGTGAATTAAAAAAATATATAATCTTGCATGTAATTGTATACTTATTTACGAACACTTAACTGGACATCCTAGTAGCTATAAAAACTCCGAATCCTTAACTTAACGAGCGACAATTAGCCCGCAGTTTTGTATGCCTTACCTAGGTATACACAACGATGCTACTTATCCATATAAGTAGGTACTTAGCCTCTGTATCACATAGGTTAAACGCATATGTATTGTTCCAATGGCGCGGTCAAAGGCGTGCTCTTTTTTAATAACGGCGTCCAGCGTCCAGCTGAGATAATTGAGCACACGTTATCTAGCCTCCATCGATCGCCATGACGACTAAATGGCACAGCGGGAGCTACGTATCTCCACCGGAATGCCCGAGCTCACTCCTACATTCCTGCTCTGCCGCAATTCCATGAAATTTTAATATTTCCGTGATTATCCGCTTTTAATTTGCTGAAATTATGGCGTGATATTTTCAAATCTACAATTTTAGTTGATAAAATAATAAACGAGATTATAAAGAAGACGCAGTGAAAATTTACTATAGCGTGAAAAACAGGTTTGGGGTAAATTACAGCAGAATACCGAATTCCTAAAGCCTAAGTAACACGTTGGATTAAGTTAAGATAATCTTTCTTATTTACGTGTCGACTGGCTGATACTCGTATTTTGATTGGCTATTATGTGGGTACCAGGGCGTTACCATGACCTGTTAAAATGTCAGGCGTGTGAGCGAGGAGGAAGATAGAGGATACACAACCTATATGGCTCCAACCAACAGTTTAGTTTTAGTCGTCAAATGAATCGCATTAATCGCTCGTGTTAGGGCTTCTGGACTGCTCTGACAATCGTTTCGTTCAAGTTATGGTAGGATCGATTCATCATCATCATCATTATATCCATCGGATTCGCATTACCGGGTCACCCCTCACCAGGTCATCGGTCTACCTCAAGATCGAAGATAGATTGCTCAAGTTTAACTGAAAATGATTCAAACTCATGTCAAATGACCTGTGAAATCTTATTGTAACCTCACCTGGTGACTATGACACCCATCGCAGAGCCGTCTGCGGCCGAGGTGTGCTCAATGTGAGCGGGGCTGTCCTCCGCGGGGCGGGGAGGAGGGATCCAGTCGCGCGGGGGACGCGGGAGCTTCTCAGTCGACACCCATTGCAGGGATGGCCAGCCGCGGAACGATACTACGTCCCCTGAAGATGTCTTCGGCAGTCCTGAGCAAAATGAGTCATGTTTACTTAAGTAGGTTCAAATAACAGATTAGTGCTTTTGTTTATGATTTATTCCTATTAAAATAACTTTATATAAGTATATTATTTTTCTGTACGTGTGTTTGTCACCTAATTCCTCTTAAACGGCTTGACCGATTTCAATGAAATTTTGTGAATATATTTGAGTGGTTTCCTGGATGGATTAAAAATACAATTGGCCCCGGTAGGTAGCGCTAAAATCGGGTGCTCAATTTCTTTTTTCAGATGAAAAGCCATATTTCGGGCTGGGCAACATCTGTCAGATCTGCTAGTATATTATATATTTCTTTATCTCAATTCTTCTACATATTTCGCGTGCCATTCATTTCACAACTTCATAAAGTATGTACTCAATACATTACAATATTTATTTCGGCTTTCAGCTCAAACTACAATTAGTAAAACATTCTGCAGTTATAAAGCCATATCCGTCAATTACAGAACTCCAATCAAAAGTTATTGGAACTGGCTCATCATTTTGTTTGTGTTTATGCCTATAATACTGAAATACAGTATTGAATTTCATATCGTAATTATTACATTCGAGCGGGAAATACAGCTCAAGGGTTTACAGGAAGATATTTTTTGTTAATATGTTTACGTCGAATGATTCATTCCATTTCAAATATTTCGATAACCCATTCATGAAAAGGGAGATTTATTTTCAGACTCCATTTTCAATCCATTCCGGTTTATTTTGTTTCACAGAACTGTATCGCTGTAGGGAAACGTAATATTCCAAATATTAATTGAGGTATTAAGATTTAGCTAGTGAAGCCTTCATTATTAGTATGTACAACATTCCGTGGAGATATCTAGAACCCCATCACTCCATAGGTATTTCACTAATCGGATTTCAGCCGGTGCCCCAGCGTGCAAAATTATGTCACACAATTCATAGTTTCACGGAAATGTCCACCCCAATATTCATGCTAGACAGAATACACGGCGAACCATGCATAGGATGGAGTTTGTAGATGACGACCTTTCTATTCGGTTTGGATGGCTGATTTAGTAGTAACCTGAATAAAGCGAAGTTCTAGAAACATCTTAGTAGGAACAAATGTTATTTTCCTGTAATAAATTTGTTATCCACAGCGTGTCGCTTCAGCCTAAAAAAGTTTTCGTTACAAAATACAAATAAAAAAACAATATATTGCAAACGGAATAAATCGAACCACCTCTATCAATTATTGATAGAGGTGGTTCGATTTATTCCGTTTAAATACCAAAAACTAATGCCTTGTATATTTATACTTGAATTTTTAGAGTTCCGTACCTCAAAAGGAAAAACGGAACCCTTATAGGATCACTTTGTTGTCCGTCTATCTGTCTGTCAAGACCGTTTATCTCAGGAAGGCGTGCAGGTATCGAGTTGAAATTAAAACTATATACTCAAGTTTGCGGTCCCTTGAAGCTGTAAAAATCAAACTTCTAAGTTAACGGAAAAAAAGATACGGCTGTTTATGTCGCAAAAAAACGTAAATATACGTTTTTCACGTTCAAACTCAAAAGAATCAAAATTCATAAAGTAGGTACTTCCCGTTGACCCAGAATCATGAAATTTGGCATGAAGCAAGGTCTTATAGCACAGATATATGAATCAATAGTAAATTTGTTGTTACATTAGAAGAAAAACTTTTTTAGCGATTTGGGAAAATCTTCGAGACTCCATTCGGGTGTTGAACTCTTTACATAGGTAAGTTTGTACGGAATCCTCAGTACGCGAGTCTTACTCGCACTAGCCCAGTTATTTTTTAAATCATATTTATTTTCCATTCCAAATGAATACCAATAACTTGAAATTGATACAATCAGCTCAGTGAATCGTTATAAAAATTAATTAATTTCCTTATATTTTTACGTTATTTTTTTTTCAGATGTTTTGATTTTTTGTTTTCAATAAGAGGTCTTATAGTTATGATTACACATAAAACATTTTTACTAACTGTATCACCTTATATAGGGTGACTGGTAATTAGTGACCGATACTTATACATGTGGTTGTACTCATGATTACAAACAACTTTCCCAAAGAAACTTTTTTTTATATACTCACTACTTTTAACACAATAACAAAACAGCTGTTTGAATCTAAGGCAGTTTGTAATACGCGCGCGCCTACGACCGGCGACCGCTCAGCTGTTTTTAGCCACGTGACGCCGCCGTACCTACACTAGCAATAGAACACCCGCGGCTTGCGAACCCATTGGTGTACGTAATCAGTGTATGTACCGGATTTAAATAACTGCTTTGTTATTGTGATAAAAATAATGAGAATATAAAAAAAGTTCATTTGGGGAAGTTGTTTGTAATCATGAGTACAATCACGTGTTTGAGTATCGGTCACTAATTAATTACCAGTCACCCTATATATCATAGGACATTTTAAATATGTGTCCATGTGACAGGCTGTTGGTATTGAAATGGAATAAATCGGTGGTTTTGGTAATGTTCCTTCATGTTTTGACAATAATAAAAAAAAAAAAATAGGTTATAATTATAATATTCCACAACTATCACACAACGCCGTCTAGTCCCAAGCTAAGCAGAGCTTGTGTTATGAGTACTAGCCAACTGATAAACATACTTATATATTTCTAAATACATACATATTATAGCAACAACTAGCAATAACTTTTTTTTTGAAGTGGTTTATGTTTTGCGTTTTAGTTGTGGTTTGTAACCATAAATACTAATTCTATCGTAGGTAGAGATACCTATAGGAATGACAAGAGACGCCCGGGTATCACCATTGTGTGGATCGTTCGAAGGACACTGTCGAGCATACGGCAGAGGTGTGCTCCGCTTGATCGGAGTGCATCATGTCCGTGTAGAGGCAATCGGCGGCGGGGATCTTTCGCATCCGGCCGTAGTTCAGGCCACGGTACGGAAATGGAGAAGTGATATCCCAATAATATGAAAATTTAATATAATTCGTGAAACTAGGATGTACCAGGATGAACATATCATCTGCGTACCCGTTCTAGTATGATGTTATGACATGGTGTAGACTGTAGAGAATATGATATGCGATTGCAGCAATCCCGGAAGATTTGCTAGAACAAGTGTCTCCAAGCTTTTATTTAATCTCCGTGACAGATTCCTCAGTACACGGATTACCTCTGTACGATCGCTTTATGAATAGTGCAGCAGCGCAGCGCCGCAGCGTTGCGAAGTACGATTTAAACGATTCCTTATTTATACAAGCGACGGCGTCTAGCGAGCGCGGGCGGCCCGCCAGCGCCTTCACCGCTAGAATTTATACGAAAGCGTTTAATCGACTGCAAATGGTGGTGATACTTTGTCAACACAGTATTCTTTATATTAGTCCGAACTCCAAATGACGTAGCTTTAGGTTGCGGGCTAGTTCGAAAGAGAGGAACGCAAAACTGAAGATTGGTAGGTTTTATTCAGTAGTCTGCATAAACACCCTCTCGATCGAAAAGTATCTACACCCAGAGCAGGAGAAATTATGTATGATTTCAAAACTCGAAAAAAAAACTTAGCTTCGTTTTAAATTCAGTAATTGAGTCGACGAACCATGGGGATGCAACTCGACATACATTTTCACTGTTTTTTATACAACCGCTCTTACGCGATCATGACGTTATTACACATTTTTCATTAGATATTTTGGAAACAGTGTCTTGTGGATAATGTCTAGGTTTCTATTGAAATCAATTTATAAATTTGTGTAAAACCCAGTAAAGACCTCTGAAAATCTGTTATTTTGCATAAAATTCATAATTTAAATTTATAACGTATAACAATAGAAGCCTTGCAAATTTAATCAAGATTCTGAATAACGAAATTTTTTTTCAAAGCCTTTAAAGGGTTTAAAAAAAAACACGTATTTCCTGGAACACATTTTTGTGACATATTCGAGTAAATCACGGACGAACGCCAACAGAGTTATCAGGCGTTATTTCTCTTTTTTTGCATTGTCTCTTCATCAAACATCGCGTTGGATTGAGTTAGATGAATCAACAAGCTTTTAAACCATGCTCAATGTTGACGATAGGCGAGTGGAAAGGAGCCTCTTAAGCTTTGCGTTTGTGAAGTGAGTCATGCTCTCTTTGTGTTTATTAGAACCGTTAAGCAGCATCAAGTGAGATTCGATTTAATATCCCGTCTTTATTTTCTGACGTATATTTGAAAATAGTGTTTTCTATAGGTAATTAGGTAGCTAAATCTAAAACAGCAAGACTGAAGTTTATGAGTTTGGCAAATCCAAAAGCATTCATAATTAATTGGTGGAAAGAACATTAAGATAGCGTATTTACAAACTCTGAATACAAAATCATACAACAAAAAATTTATTTTATTAAAACTCTCGGTACCTAACAAAAAAAATCTTGCGAGATTTCAATAAGAAAAGTGTACGTTTGAACTTTTAACTTAACTAATGTATTTAGATGCATTGACGAATATGTTCTCGAACACCCGACTGAAAAAATGGTATAGCACCTGTTTGAAAATTCAATTAATTTTTTGGCTAAAGCGCTTTGCCATGGTGAAAAATATTGAGTTAGTTTTCGAAAACTTAAAATTAATCGTACGTTTATTTTTTTAATCCACAAAGTTTTCCGCCGCTGGAAATATTTAATAAAAACAGTTAATACTGTTGCTGTTAAATATTTGCTGGATTGTCTGGCCTAGATAAATATAAATCCCCGAAATATATGAATAAAGAACATTAAAATATTGCGAACCTTTATATAAAACTGAATTTATCACCGATTGAAAAATATTTTACTGTTATTAATGTAAGCCTACAATCTTCTTAAATAAATTGTGTTAAAAGTAATACAGTTGAACGAACCTTGTTCAATTTAATCAAGTTGGAGAAAATATTTAAATAAAAAATTCTGAAAATAAAAATAAAAGAGGTACCTAGTAGAAGTAGAGGTAATGTAGGTACATTAAAAAAGTATTGTGTGAATTTTTACCTTACAAAGAAGAATGTGCGAATTTTTACCTTACAAAGAAGAATGTGCGAATTCTTACCTTTTAAGCAATTATCGGAAGTGAGTGCATATTGAATGCCACAAGAGCCTAGCAGGAAGCCAACTTGCTGCAAGCCTGCGTCACGGCGAGTGAGCGGCACCTCGATGGGGACCGGCACTATTCCCGCCTGAAGGCACCCGTAGAAGGCGCACATGAAGTTGATGGGATCGTTGTTAGGATACACCAGAGCTACACGGTCTCCAGGCTTGATGGAGTTGTCCCCGGTCAGAGGTCCACCACTGCTAGTCTTTGAAGTGAACGTCTTGTTCAGCAGAGCATGAGCGATTTTGAGCGATCGACTGAGTAGTTTACCTGTGAGGCAACCTTTCAGATTAAAATTGTCGTACAGCTAAAAGCGATTAAGTATACACAGCGAAAAAATGATAACAATATAACAATGATTCGACTTAGCATTGTATGCATACCTACCATAAAATATATAATAATACTTGCCATAATTAAGCGAGTTGCTGAGTTTTCCGTTCGGGTCTAGGACCGTGGCTACATTGGCTTTGAAGGAGGCTGTTCCGTAGCGCTGGAGAGCTGCTTCAAGGTTGCGTGGCAGTCCTGCTGGGACTACCAGCTGCTCGCCCACAGCAGGTGTCATGGTGCCGCCCTCTGGCTTCGGGGCATTCGGATCCTTCGGATTGGCCGCCAGCTCGAGTTCGATATCGTCGTCTTCGTAAAATTCCGGCAGAGGCCGACGTTTTGGACGCTTCAGCGTATTAAGCAGTTGTTGTATCTTAGCCGAGACCTATTTGGAATAATACATACTATTAGAGCGAGTACACTATGATAAATTTAAACATCATATTTCGATTACCACAATAATTTTAAAATTCCAATAAATGATTTATGGCTTTAAAATTGATTTTACTTTGCTAGAAAATAACCGAATTTACTCTTAAAACATATTATCCCCATTATACTTAGATCTTTCTTAGTCTAGACAGATAGAAAACAATACTACGTTTTACTTAAACTTGAGATCCGTACGATACCATATTTACAAACAATTGTTTAAAAATGCACGACAGTGTACGTACGAACTAATCAAACAATACGAATAGTTACAATATGTGTTGGGTCTTCTGCATTGTGTTACACGTTGCCTGTAGTGAACTTGTGAGAGATTTTGAGCCAAGCCATAAACTTGGTGTCCAGCAAAGAGGGCGGTTACCGCAAAGGTGCTAGGTCCGAACCGAGGCCGTTGGTGCTCGACAGTTCACAAAGACGCTATCGATAAGGAAATTGCTTGTCAACACACACGAACAAGCTTTGATGTCTATAAAGACCGGTGTTTTGTTGACATGGTCGGTAAGGTTACGTCGATTGCATTCTGCACGTGTACAGATACCTATGTTTTCAAGATATGTATGGTATTGGTCCGATGATACAAAGTTGGGTTTCTATTTTGGATGTAACTGCGTTCAGTTACGATGTGTCACTAAATCAACTCAGGAGACTCTCTACAAACTAATAAAGATAAGGTAATTGATGCTCTCAACGACCTACTATTTATCGGAGGTCATTTTTAAGCCGTAAATCCTACTAACGTTTGACACCCAAAGACATATTCCTTAAGCCAATTTAGGCTACTTAGGGCCGAAACTGCGTTAAACTGACGCCCGCGATGGGCAGCCGTCGCGGACAAAACGCGTGTGTCGTGTGCCCGTCGCCGCGGAAACTGGAGTATTACCTGCGCAATGTCGCTAGTTCAACTTTAACGGTTTGCATGTAATTTTGTCGATGAAGAACTTTTTAATCTTACGTAGCAGAACGCGCGCGGGGCCCAGCTCTCCCCGCGACGGTTGCCCGCGCGGGTCACCCACAATGGGACCCTTTTGTACGGGACCGCGCGGGCGTCCGCTTAACGCAGTTTCGGCCCTTAGATTGTCATATTCAGTAATTAATGCCACGGCACTCGACTGAACTAAGTTGTGTTTAATATGCTGCGTGCATTAAAATAGTTATATTTCATAATAGTTGAAACAATCTTTGCGGGCTTGTTCGATAGATTTACCGCAGCCCTGAAGCGCAAATGGCAACAGAAGACCACAGAGTTCTAGCCAGTATAAAACTGACACTCCTTCTCACTCCACTCAAAACTCGAAAACTTATTTGATATTTTCCTACCTAAAAAAACATATCGACTGATCGTAATTACGTTTAAATTGAACTCTATTTGACACAGTCGGTTTCTAGTCGACTGCTGAGATTGATTCATATGATTGTTTTGTTGTAACTTACAGTAACGCATAACGTTGTATTGAAAGATCGTCTTAAAAAAACAAAAACAATTACGAAGAAAAATAATAACTTAGTGTTGATAAATACAACTAAACTAAAGACTTGTCTCAAGAATAAAATCTTATCGTGGCTTGTAATCTTTGCGTCGAGTATACCCTCAAGGAGAACTTTACATGATGTTACTATCGAAAGACAAAACAAACGACAAAAATAAATAATAAAATGAAAAATAAAACTTGTTGTATTACTTACGCTTACCTTCCATCGGCCGGTGCCGGTGCCGGTGTCCTCGGGCTGCGCGTAGCACTGCACTCGGTCCGCCACCAGTGCACCTCCGCGACGGGCGCCTGATGAAGCATGAGTCACATCAGGCTGGATGTCTGATAACAAACTCCGAGTTACTAAAGTTGGCCTATTAGATGAGCCAGGAACAGATTTCACCACGATTCTGCAAACTTCTCATTTCCGCTTAAAATTTTGTAGCAAATGTTCCAATTTGGGTGGCTTGTGTGTTCCTGGCTTAAGAGCCCGTGCAGACAGAAAGCAATCGCGCGTTCGAGCGTTTTGTAAGAGAGTAGTAAGCAATAACATATTTTTAGCTTCGTGCAGACTGTCTGCTGTCTGCAATATTACCGGACTCTTATCCTATCCAGCCTAGGCAAAAGTTCACCCCTGGCTTCATTAATGTTTACGAGACATCGCAGGCATATTTTGTTTAAAAGACACTAAAGAGTTCGCTAGACGCCCGGATCAGACAAACAGGACTTACTAATGCAAGTAGCTTAGTAGTAAAAGCTTTAATTAGTTGCAGTGTTTTTTAGTTCTAGGTTAAGATCTTGCGACTGTTCGGAAAGTCTAGATACGAGTAACACAACTAACGTAGTTCACTGGACTATTGATTTATTGGGTGTGTGAAGTTTTTTCATCAAATAGATAGCTTCCTTCGTTTACACAGCCTTTGCGTAAATGATGATCATTACGCTATTAGAGTTAAAATGTTAACATAATTTCCGACTTTTCGCTCGGTCTTATAAGTTCACTATGCTAGACCAGACTACACCATATCAGTTACTTTTTCTGTCCATATTTTCTTATCTTAGTTGACACACAATTAAACAAGATAGATCGCATTAAGGACGATAAAAATTGTAAATAGTCGATAATAATTATTAACTTTTAGAAGTGGAGTTAAAATTAAGTTAACATGAAAAATCTATCAAGTCCATAGCAGTTTCGAGCTACACACTACCGTATGTTTCACGCAGATTTATTAGTTCCAAATCAGTTCACACATGAATATTTTTAGCATCATCATAATCTTCCTGTTCTTGTCCCGTCTTATTTGGGGTCGGCACAATATGTTTTTTTTCCATTATATCCTGTCAACCGTCATGCTATTACTAACTTCCTTGTCTTTCATATCACTGTTCACACAATCCATCCATCTTTTCTCCCTCTCCCCCTCCACCCATCCACATGTATACTCATAACTCTTTTAATAACATGAGTTTCATCTCTCCTCTTTACATGACCATACCAAGACAAACGATTCTCGTTCAACTTTTCAGTCACTGGCGCCACTTTCAAACTTCCTCTAATATACTCATTTCTCACTTTATCCGTCACACCACACATCCATCTTAACATTCTCATCTCCGCTACATGCAATCTTTTTTCATCCGTCTTTTTCACAGCCCAACATTCTGATCCATACTGTACGATAGGTCGTATCACGGACTTGAAGATTTTACCCTTCAACTTGGGGGTATCCGTGGGTCACAAGTTGTTCCAGTGACCTGTCGCCATTTCATCCATCATCATCATTCATGTTTTTATGCGCACCTCTGTATTTCTCGCATAGCTGGCGTATAGCGAAAATGGCATACGTCGCACCCCGACTAGGCATAAAACCGAATTGATTCTGTGAAATTTCACGCATGAATATTTTAATGATAATTTTATCAAACCGAAGTTACGCCCGCATTAATATCCGACATGAACTAATTGTATTTAACACTCGTGTAGCGGATGAGCTCATCGATCTGGCGTTGGAAGCTGTATTGATTGAACGCGTTGATGTGTGCTCTAATCGATGGCGTTAATCGAATATAAACCGCAGCCGCCCTGAACCGTCCTGACTACCATAGAATATAAAAGTTGTATTAAAAATCAGCAGGTGCAGGTGGATATGGGAGTTTAGCCTTTAAATCCATTATTTAAATGGGATGGTGATGAGCTTTCGTATTCAGACATATAATGAAAATCGTAAGCTTCATATGGTTAGTTTTCTCTTCACTGTTTTTGATCCTTTATCCGTCTATGGACATCCACCATAATGATTTGAATTTAGAGAAAGAAATGAGAAAAAATCTTTCAAATCACAAAGGCTTAATAAAAAATTGATAAAATAAATAAAAGTTATAAATTATTATATCACACACTTTATTAGTGACCTAATCGATGTGACCAGTGTAACCAGTGATTAACTAAAATCAAGTTCCAACGGCTTCTACGCACTTGTCTAGCCTCCTAGTAATTGATTTGCAATCATATAATCGCGAACAAATTGGCCTACTCAAGCCGAGAGCCAGCGTTAACGTAAAACAACTGAAACTCAACGCACTGAACAGTTTTATGGAATCTACTGAGATAGACTGCTCTGGTTTACATCCAATATTAGTGACATTATTAACAACACTGTATTGACAGTTTATATTATTCACTTGAATCCAGATGATTAATAATTCCGTGAAATGGTTCAGTGGCTTCGGGAATACATACTGAGCCATTTGCCTGTATGTGACATTCGAAACTAAATTAATAAGTACCTATACTCCATTCGCAATATGATTAGACATTTAAACCATGCCTTTTTTCATTCAACAGATATTGACACTTATTCCGGAGGCATAGGGATGTCGTTCAAAGCAAAAAAAAGTGGTTACAAAACGGTTTTTTGTTTTGAATGCCATCTTTCTATCCATCGTTAAGGATTGGATATTCTCAGTGAGGTGCGAAGCATACACTCAATTTTATCAGAGCAAAAAGAGGAGTTTATGCATTTAGTTCTATAAACAATTATAGGACTACATGCATAATCTCCTCTTCAGAATTTTCATTGCGATGCATCGGTATGTGTGTGAATGTAAGTGAAAATGCTTGTAATCGAATGATTAAGGCAACATTAGACACCCTAACCACAGAATAACTAATACTACAACTAACTTAACCGATTCGATTAAATATACGACTACTTAATCTAATTCAGAGGTTAAGCAGGTTAATAAGTTATAATTATTAGTTTTACTTAACATTTTAGCATCAAAGCTGTTTATATGCAAGCTTTATCAACTATTATTATTACTAGCGACCCGCCCCATCTGCACATGGAGGTTAGAATTTTTTTTTGAATTCTCGGTTTATACACCTAACCTTCCTCATGAATTACTCTGCGATTCTGCGTATTGGTGAAAACCGCATGAAAATCAGTTCAGTACTTTTTGAATTTTTCGCAAACAAGCAGACAGGTCTTATGGCCCATTCCCTCTCATAGATTGGAGGCCTGAGTCCCAGCAGTGGGAATAGTATAAGGCTGATTATTTGATACATATGTCAGGTAGACAGAGGCGGTAGAGGAATTGGTTTGATAATATGTAAGAATTTAATTAAACACCTAGCTTATAAATTATTTGTAGTGAAGTAAGCGCGCAGTTAATGTACCGAAGGACGTTTTCAATATCAAATCCGCATGCGTGATGAAATCCGCACGATATTAAAAACACTCTTATAGCGGAACTTGGGAAGTTAGCTAATTAAAAAATAATAATGTAAATACAAAATTTCATAACAAGCCATTTTATGATGTATATTACATTTAACAACGTTATCCTTACTTTTATATTATAGGTAAGTATACCTAGTTAAGTACTCACATATATAGGTAAATAGACGTTTTTAATTAAACTTTACGAAGATATTTCAGGACACATTCAGATATACTTTTGTGTATTCGACACTAACAACACTTGTTTTATTTTTCAGCAATCCTATCCTCAATGCACAGCCACTTTAAAGAATAAAACTATCACTATAATAGGAAGGGAATGACAATGGACGTTAGCCGACCACCTCTTTTCCTGCACTGACAGTTTATAATTTATTTAACACTAATAAAACTAAGTGACGTAAGCTGCCTTCCGTGCGCGGTATTCGTTGAAAAATATTCAATCGTCCCTATTCACTCCATGAGTTTAATAAAATGTGATTCATAACATAACTAAACAAACAACTCAAAAGAAGGCTTAGTCACTGATGTCACTCATAGTTATTTTTTAGAAATTTAAATAGCATATTGAAATAAAATAAACAAGGTGTCTTGTGCCTTATTAGTTTATTTAAGGATGTATAAGTAACTAGCGACCCGCCTCAGCTTTGTATGGGTGTTAGAAATTTTGAAATTCTCGACTTTTCCTTACGATAATATGCTGAATGTAATTTTATACCTAAACCTTTTTCATGAATTACTCCGCCGATTAGTGAAATGTGCTTGAAAATCCTTTCAGCTGTTTTTGAGTTTATCATTCATACATACAGACAGACAAACGGGGCTCTATCACAAAATTTCGTTCTTTCATACATTCGAGGTTCGAACGGTCGATGCATTGCGAAATTTAGATTTTTTGCAGTTGATTATTTAAATCATTTATATTTAAAAAATATACATTTTGAACTAAGTATCAATTTTTCTGATTGACATTTTAAACGTAATACCTAATATTAATGTTATTAGGAGCTCAAAAAAGTGCCGTCACATGTTTTATGAAAAACTCACTTCAAAATTTTGGCTTCATATAAATAGTTACGAAAAACTTGTGAAAAGTGACACTAATAACTGTTCTCCATTTTCCACTAATCAATAAGTCAAAGTTGTCCAAGTCTTTAAGATTCACTGAAAACTAATGCTAAAACTGGTCATTTAATGGAAACACGATCGAAATGTAATAAGGCTGTTAAATTTAACACCTAATCAAATAAAAACAAGTCCAGCTTTTTTTTACTAACAGACAAGTTACCCATCATATCTCTCGCAAGACGGGCATGCATCACATGATTGTGTTAAGTTAAACTGTTTACTCCCAGATTAAACTAAATTAGTTCACAAGCAGTAATTAGCACGAATCTAGAAAATAGAACAAACATTGATACAGAGTAGGAAGTCACGCGACCTACTTTTACAACATAATCTGAAGGGCTCATAATAATCAGATAACTTCTGATTTGCGGCTGGTGAACTAAAAACAAAAACGATACGGTTGCTACTAGCTTAACTAATGTTACTTTGATACACTCTAGTAAAATGACCTCAGACAAAACAAATTGGGTCTTTTTTTTTTGGTTGGGAAAATCATCTAATGACTTCCCCCGCTCTTGGGCGGAGCGGGAGATAGTGAATGTTACTTACTAAAAACCCACTCCTGTTCCTTCTTTGCCATTATTCCAGGGCCCCGGGGATCTCTTTCGTATCACCCATGGCCCCAGTAGGCTTCGACCCTGCTGAGCCCCTACGGTTGCTGACATCTTGAGACGCGCGTGGAACACTACGCGCCGTCGACGATTTGGGCTCGGTCCGAACGTTTACCGGACGATCGGACGGCGAGCAACCCATTGCACATCGTCCGCAAGCCCGCGCCTACGGTGGCCGGAAATCTGGATCGGAATCCAGGCGGCTGGGGCGCGCATTGCGTCGCGCGTGCACGTGCGGCCTCCTCCTTTGCTAGTATTATTGCTTCGCAGAAGGAGGCGACCACCTGTCACTCTTCCTCGCTCCGGACCATGGCCTGTACGAAGGCCCGGCGAGAGAGATATACAATTTAGGTCTGATAACATTAGCAAATCACTTAAAGCCCCAAAACGAATTGCCTCGTGTTTTATATTAAAGGGACAGGTAAATTAAAGTTTTTTAGACCAATCAATGGTGGGAAGCCCTATTGAAAATCTTTTGCTAAATTAGTTTCCACATGAAATTGTCTGCCTATTTGCTAATTTGGAATGCTGAAGACAGTCAGTTTCGTCATCTAGTATCGAATATAAGACGTGACATGGTCCAAAATCGGTTTAGATGGCAAAAGGACCAAGCTCAGAGAAAGCTCTACTCGTTACAAACTTTTTTGGCAAATGAAACTGGGGAATATACAAACAAACGTGCCAAGTTTTTTCTTTGTGACGAATACGTTTGTAATAAAATTGATGAAAGTGGTTCATAAAACTGTTACTTGTAAGGTTTTATTTCTAATTGAACAGACGGTCGAAATGTTTTTTGAGTTCAATTTTCTTCTTAATACACCGATGTTTCTTGAAAATGTAACATTTGAGTGACTTATCGCCTAGAATGATTAATTTATAACCGCCAAGCTACCTACTCATAATGGTTTCTTTGGAAACATTTTCCATTTCGAATCTATGGATACGTTTATGACTCCCAACTTATTATTATAAATGTTACTTTCATCTTAATATTTCTTTTAATGTGAATCAAGAACGTTCGCAAAGCCTCACATACGAAAGTAAACTAAAATTCAATTTGCCAATGAATTTCAGTTTACCACATACCAGTATACAATAGTAATAATTCATAGTTCACGTAGGAATTTAATGCTTGCATCAGTAGACGGCATTGCCGTGGCCAAATACTGGGCCAGGCAAGGAATTTAACTAGTTTTGCCATCGACACGCTAAAAAGAAGAATTTGCCATTGCGACTCCTTCATCTCTAATTCCGACTAATATCTATTTTCTTAGTTTAAGTTAGCACCTAAAAAAACGGAAACGCACCAATTATTAATGATGATGTTATTAATAAAGCCACCAGGGGTTAAAACATTGCTAGATTCCTCCAAAAGCTTCCTAGTAGTATTTGAAAATTGTACTTACAAGCAGGTAAATGTGTAAGCTCGGACAAATCAATCTCAGTGCGTTCACGTAATTCAGTGCAGTCACGTAACTCAGTGCGCTCGCGCATCTCAGTCCTTTCCCTGGGCACGTGCTTCTTCTCCCGGAGATGATAGGGTTGAGGCAGAGGGTGGGGGTGTGCGCGGGGGTGGGGAGCGGCGGGGCGGCGCGCTGGTGGCGACCCCAGCTCCGGTGGTGGGGGAAGCTCGGTGTCGCCGGCGCATGAATCTTCGTCAGATGATGAGGCTATGACAGGAAAAACATACACTGTATTGAGTTTAGTTTTAAAAGCTCTTTGGAAACTTTCAATTTGAATATTGAAAAGAATCTCAATATGTTTATTTAATCACAAATGTTCTTAAAATTACGATTTACGATCAGAACTTTCACAGTTAATTAAGCAGGCCGTTGATTGCAATATCCTGGGATTAAATATATTTTCAAAGAGCAAAAGGAAAGTTTCTTTTTGCCACAGGGTTTTAGTCAAAAAGAATAGCTACGCCTCGTAGCCAAAAGAGCTTCGTTAGCAGCAAAGGCGTCAATGTAACATACTCGAATCGCCAGATTTCATTAACGAACCCTGCTGAGTTCCTTCCTCTTCAAACCATGACCGGCAGGAACAGAATGTAATGCATGAATGTAAAGTAGTTGGCTGCTAGTATTATTAATATTTTGCGGCTACATGCTAAGAGTGAGTGCCTATGGTAAAACAGATTAACACAGGGACATACATACAAACGATTTTAAGTAACGTTTTCAACGTATTCGCAATATATTTTCGAAGTGATTGATTAGAAATGCTCATTAATTGTTTTCAATTATCATCCATCACACGTACAAACTCACACATCTCACGCGATCTTCATTCGACTATTTATAGTCTCTCTATATCATTATTATTAATGCTCATCTACAAAACTGATTACTCAGCGGATCAGAGCTTAGAATCCAATATTTTGATATCAATATTCTACTAATCTCCTAACAGCATACACTTGGGAACTAGTGGGATGTTGGCTACATTGGAAACCGATATGTCTAGGTAGTCTTTACAATAGATGTTCTGAGAAACTGTCTACGACAAGATTGTTTACCGGGATTGCATTGCGGTTCAATTATAGGGAAATATTTAAAGACGTTTGTAAAGTTATATCGTATACAATAGACCATAGTTTTGCAATTTGGTTTTTTTTTTATTGAAAACAATTCCTGGAGCATATTTTAGGAATTGGCCGAAAAAATACTATTTAACTACCATCTGATGCCAGCCGCTTCACTCGTGTGATAGACTTATCACCTAGGAGTATAAAAAATAGCCTACGACATATTCTGACTTACCAAATACTCATATACTTAATAATTATTTTAAAAAAAACAGTCAAGCCGTTTCGGAAGAATCCGATAGCAAACACTGACACAAGATTTTTATATATAATGTTGTTACATTTTTTTATATCGGCACCGTTTCTCGGACATAATGCCATATGCTACTCCACCAACGGGATATAGGTGTTAGGGTACTAGCCGTAGGCGGCGTAGCACTTCCACGGATTAATTCATTACGAAGGTTTTATGTAATAAAACATTTACGTTTCAAAATATTTACCCATTTCACGAGGCGTATTTCTTTTTATTTCTGATCCTTTAATGGCCTTTTATGTACGGTATTTCATTTCTATTTGTAACGAAAAATCCTCGTCGACTAATGGAAAACTGTTTTATCTTGTTTTATAATTAGTTCGGCACGTAGATCTTGTCTAAAAATATTGTGAAAAAATGCAAAATTACTTAGGTTGCGAACCAAAATTTATACCTCGCAAAGATGGAAATCGGTACAAGAAAACCCTCATAGACTGGCCCAGAACTTGATAAACAAATATTATGACACTGAACTATGCGAAGTGAACCAATACAACCGTAGAAGCTCAAAGATAGAGAGAGAATGAATTTGTTTAGTTTTTAATATAAACGCTGTATGACGTAGGGCCCGTTACTGCAAACAAAATATAACTGGAAACAGGAGTAAAAGGACGTGAAATTTAATTACGACTCGGATCAAAAGGCAGCGCTGCGCTGCCTGTTAAATCACCTTCGGTTATCAATTGGATGTTGTTTTTGCAATCACTGTACCGATCTTCTTCATTCAGCCGTTTTTATGAGTAATTGTTTGGTTCCGCTGCGCTCTGTGCGTTGCCTAATGAGCGTAATAGGAGTTTATCGTTTTTTTAGTATTTAATTGATTGTATTAGAAAAAATAAGAGTTAGAAAAGCGATTTCCATCTTATAACAAAAAGATATACAAAATAAAGATTTACTCTTGCGTTTGCTTCGAAGCAACATCGTAATATGCACAGTCCAGTCCAAGAGTTAATCTCAAAATGTAGGGCGTTTATTTCTGTTTGACACCACTCGCAATTATAAATTACATTTCATTAAAACTTGCTACAGTTGGAATAACAAATAAATTAATGTGTACTTATTTCGCGACCATATAAATAATATTAGTGTCAAAACTTTATTAATGGTATTTGCTGCGGTCGACTGTGTGGGCTCGGAAAGTGACATGATTGTTTACTCTGACAAACAGATTTATTAATTTCAGTAACAATGTCTTGAGAAGAACGAGTGACATGTACATAAATTAAATGGACAAAGCAAGATAATCGAAGGTTCGAGATAATCCCAGTAAACATATTTAATCACTGTTTAGTTACCATTTGAGTTTACAATGGTCTCAGTCTTTAAACACTAGAAGCGCGGGCGTCTCAAATTTGACTCATTCCTACGTTCTTCCTGCTCTAGTTTTATTATGCGTAGAATCGCAAAGTACGCCTTCCATAGGGAAAAGTACACGCTATCCAAGAATAAAAAATTCTCACTTTCATTTTCTAAAATTTAAAATAATCCTGAAAGAAACCGTGTGAATGTGCCTCGCATGAGAGGCTAAGCCGTTTAGCTCCGGTGACCGCGTTGGATTTTTCCTGGTAAATCGAAAAGCTGCGGTCTAAAGCTCTGCCCTGGTGAACTTTAGCGGTGTACCAATACAAGCATAAGCATATATATACTTCGCTCGCTAACGGTCAACAAAATGACAGACATGCTTGGTGCATTGTGTATTAGAGATCTCGAGTAGGTTCTAAGTGGAGCGGGAGGGTTCAACCTCCTTTCCTTTCTGTAGCAGACGGGTAAAAACAATCTGTATAGATGGTAATCTTTAGAGGAATTTATTTGGTAGAATCATTATGTCGCTTTTAGCGCCGATTGTTTCTATGTCTTCGTATTATGAACTATTTTCTAACAAAAATAAGTTTGAAAATTTTATTTTTTTTAAATTTACTCAACACATTCCTGACTTAATAAAAAGACAGAGAGAGGTGAAAAAATCCATTAAGGTATAAAGGTATCGCAAACAAAGATTAGTTATAGAATGGATATGTTGTATTATGTACACTTAGTTCATAATGAACGTTTTGCCTTTGACTTATGTTAATAAAAGAGATAAAATAAGACAGAATAAAAAGAGAACTACCTACATTCAAAGATTTTAAGCGCAGCACTCACTTTAGAAAACCTACTCGAGTAAACGGTATGGCTCCTAAAAATACTCACAACTCTAATCGAATCTTATGGTTGTATACCAGGGCACTATCGCTCACTATCTAGAACAGATACAGATTTAAACATTTACGATAGAATAATAGCGAGTTGTCCGGAAGCTATTGATAAGTCAATCGCTTATTTAATTTTAGTTTCTTGCAGTTTAGGTTTGATTTTGTTTTAAATAAATAATAGTTATATGTTATACAAGTATTATACGAGTGCAAAGTTGTTTTGTAACCGCGTGCACAATTTGGATAACAGAGCAAGCGAAGGATTGAAAAACTTGAATCCTGAGCGTTAGCGAGAGAATTAAAAGAGCACGAGATGAAAAAGACTAAATGCAAAAAAACACCTTACAATCACAAGATACTTTTATTTCAGTTTAGGTATTAACTACTACATTATGATAGGTGAGTACCTATTATAGAATAATCTTTAAATTATAACAAATAATATTTAGGTATAATTGAGAAAAATTGAAAGTAACGTTGCTACAGTTACTTAAGTTGAGTGTAATATTTTTGGTAGGTACTGTAATGTTGGTGTTAGTGACTTGTGTACTGTTTTTTGGTAAACTATCTGTCGTACTTAATAGTTGTACCGATTCAGCGGATCCCCTTGGCGTAAATGTTGGCAAGAGAGGGCGATGGTTAGGTGTTTCGTAATGGCTCAATTTTGATGTAGAAGGGCCAGTCCGAGGATATGACTGAGGTTTTTTCAGTGTAATGGCTCCTACGGTGCCTTTACATATTTTAGACTTATTTTGGATCGATTCCTTTATATATTCCTCTACAACGGCATTGGACTTCTAGCCTCCATGGCACTCAAGGGACCGGAGATCGTCTCCTGAATCGGCCAAATGTTTGACTGAAGTTTATCGGAAACAATGACCCGTGTACAACGGGGGTTATGGAAGTTCAAGAAAAGTTGCAATTCCTCGTGGGATACTGCCAATTTTATTAGCACCCATAGGCTGTTTGACACACTTTCCGTTTCGATATTGTAGAAAAAATCGATTAATTGGAGTGTTAGGCGGGCGTAAGGCTTGATATTTCTCAACAATTGTTACGTATTCCTTGCGAATGACGAAGTTGCGGTCTCTTTTTGTCATTGTATTAGGAAAATTAATTAACAGTAAGTCAACTGAATGTTTCTCAATGTTATTGACATTAAGTTGTGTTAGTTCATTAGTTCGACATGCTCCGTTTATTCCAATAATAAGAACAACCTGTAACGTAAAGAGTAGATAAATTAATAAAATTGATATGCAAGCATAATTATGCCTATCAACATCTGCTTAGTACCTACGTATTAGATTATGTTAAGTAGTTGATTAATATACTTAAGTAGATACTGAATGTGCAACTGACTTACTTTTTCCGCCAAATATACGGAATCAGGTGTTTCGTTTAGAAAATTGTCAACTTCAGATGCTGTGAAAACCTTCGATGTTTTTTTATTGATGACCAGATGAGGTTCTTTTTAAAAATGCCACTAATTTATACGTACTCCATAGAGAGCTTCATTTCTTGGTCTCGGATAATTCAATTATATTATGCCAGCAAAATGTTTTCTGATAAAGTTTTGGCTCCTTTAGCTAGTAGCCACGTAATAAACATATCGCACTGTTTCAAATACTTCTCGCGTGATTGTTAAGGGAGAAAGCTCATTTCCGCATTATTAACAGTTTCAGTCAATTTTGTTGGCGTCAAATAAACTTTTTCGTCGCTAAAATCACTCATTTTAATTTTTTCACTTATTTTCAGATTTATTGTTTTCAACCCGGTTTTAACAATATGATGTGAAAAGAAAATGGCGCGCGTGAAGAAAATTTAAAAAAAAGTACACCAAGGAGATTCCGAGTTTTAACAAATTAAAAAAAAAGTTGTATAATAAAATTTGGCACCATGGAGTTAGAAGTAAATAGGTTTAATGATGTTTTGAATTCACAAACTTAGTGGACACGATGTTCTAAATTCAATTTACTTTATCCTCTAACGGATAAAAACGGTATTTGCACTCAGATATCGAAGAGCAAAAAATAGTCTTTCCGAGATGGGGGATGAAAAAACTTTTTCTAAGCTTTGTTTTAATGAAGGCATCATATCACACTCTCTATTAATTTGAAAATATTCTACAATGCTCATTATTTTTAATAACGAAAATTATGCCTGATGGTGATCGATAAAGTAAGAAATGAGTAAGTCGAAGGTACATTTGGCACACGTGGGCCACGTACGCCGATCTGGGCGCGTCGGTCTCCATACATTATATATGGCTACTAGACTTGTAGAGCTAAATTAGATTCACGTCACACGACGCGGTTCTACGTACAAATCAGGCGTGGCCCACGTGTGCGTCGTCGGTCTAATGTAGTTTCCGCTTAAAAGTAGCAGCAGTGACAGAAAAGTTGGAAGGTAATATTTTGTCTTCGTATGGGTATGTGATGAAAAGGTATAAAATGTACGTTATCAAAGGAGTGATGGATAATATGTATAGGTAAAGAAAGGCGAAAGAAACGATAGTGTATGAAGTATAATGCCTAGTCTGGCCATAAATTTAGTTAAAGGAACAGAAGAGGAGCGAGGCTAATTCATTCAAATACTGTATAGTTTAAAGTATTTTTGTGTAGTTTTTGCCCGCTATTTTGACGTATTTCTGTGTAGTTTTTACCCGCTATTTTAATAAATTAATATGGAGTGGGGTATCAAAGAAACCTGTGGCATAATGGGCAAATAGAATCTGCAACAGTTTCTGAAACCCTGCTGAAGCTTGATATCATTCGTGTTTGTTTATCCATAGATTGATTCACACTTCTTCTGTTACCGATCATAAAAGATCAAGCCGGCCGCGCCGCATGTTGGAGGACTCAAGTGGCAGTGAACGCTGTCAGGGCAAGAATTCGTCAAAATCACTGGAGGAAACAAAAAAGTTCGTGGGTCCGAAGCCGCTCAACTGGTCAGTAGTCTTGCGTGGTCATCATACGGCATCAGTAATGGTTTGATGGGGGTGTCCTATCTTAAAGATACCCTTTTTCATAACATTGTATGAACTTTTAAGAAAGACTCATCTCCCAGCCACATTGCATGCTAGTGCAAGCATGGGCAGTCCCAGGTTTGGGGTACATTAATGTTGATGATTGGCCCTCGGCTAGCCCAAACTGTAACCCCCTGGACGATAAAATAATTTGGAATCGTTAAAAAGTTGTTTACGATCAGCAGTGGACTACTTTCCAATGAACATAGCGCGTAAACACGCCGAAACGAGCCTGCTTCAAATTTTTGAATCATATCACGGCACCATTCCACACGAGCCTGCTTCTGAACCACGCGAAGGCGCTCGTGTAGAATCTTGTGAACGCTACCCGAACCAATCCGCAGTGTATGCTGAATCTCTTCGTATGTAATTCGCCTGTTTTATTGAATTATTTTTTTTATTTCCAGCACACTGTCTTCCGTGACAGCCGTCGCAGAACGACCACTCCTTTGTTCATTCCCCAAAGTAAGGCGATCGCGCTTGAACTCGCTATACCAGCGGTAGATGGTTGCTTTTGAAGGTGCTTCATCCATTAAAGCAATTTGAAGTCGATCAAATGTTTCATTGGAAATTCAAAATTTGAACAATTGTATTTTTTTACTTTTAAATAACAAAATTTTTCAAAATAATTACAAGTGGCCAGTACCTTATACATAAAAACTTTTTTTCGCAAAACTTTCTGAGTGACCTGGTAATTTCTTGTTGAGATTTTCTAAACAAAATTATTCATATTAATTTATTCAAAGAATATTAATTTTTGTAACATAATTAGTCAAAATCAGTTTATATAGGCCTAGTAATACTACTAGGCCTATATAGGCTGATTTTACTGATTGAACCCATACGGGTTATGGTCATACTACTAGGTACCTATGTAAACTATAAAGGTTGTAGCGAGACGATTGACAAGAGAAAATGAAAGAAGAAAACAGTGTTGCACGGATCACTAGTATGTACAGGAAGATGGTGGTTCTTTTTTTTATTCTTGATAGGTTCGCGCTTAACCGCTATCTCACCTGATGAAAAGTGACGATGGAGCGCGCTCATCTGGAAGTAACCTATTCACTGTTGACTTAAAAATTCCCGGGTTGTAGCCATCAGAAAACACAGATTCCGGCGAGGAATTACACTCTTTAGCTGTACGCACAATGAAAGTGTTCCCAAAACGTTTTGTGCGTATAGATGGGATGTCCACCATGTACCGGTGGCAATTGCCGTATGCCTAGTGGTTATTTAGTTTAAGATTTAAGGTTTAATACTTACAGAGGTCATGTCTCTCTCTGTCAGGACTCTTAGCCATCATGGAGGTCCTCTTCGAGGGCATCGGCAGCGAGGGCTTGGGTCTGTTCTGCATCTCTGCCAGCGCTTGTTGCACCGCCTCCTGCCTTACTTCTGCAAAACAAATCAACGTTAGAAGACTCTTTCCGATGTTTTGGGCCCGAAGATTACGCATGCAGTCTAGGTTACACATTGCAAAAATTTTGTTTATACCACAGTTATTTTTTAAAGTAACAAGCACTTACAACCGTCAAATTTACCAGCAAACTTTACATACATTTGCAACGAATTACTAACATAGGCGCTTTAATTAATCAACGTGTACTTCAGGTGTCTAAATTGTTATGATTTATGTGGGAAATCCAATTACGATTTCTAACACCCGGTTTCGTATATGGATATTGACAAAATGTTTGTCTGATCTCAATTATCACCGCTATGGAAACTAGAATAATACCTTACTCAATTAATTGTAAAATAATTATATTTTAGTTCGATAAAATCTATACATATAATAAATCTGTAGAAGTTTTTAGTTGTGCGCGCATCACGTAAAATGTACGAAATCGATGTACTTAGATAATTTTTAACTTGATATATTACTTAGGCTTTGTTTTATCGCAGTCAGTTGACTATATCGAAAGCTATATATATATACGTAATTCATTGATTGTTAAACGGTACGAAGTTCCCCGGTCAGCTAGTTTGAATATAAATTGCAATTAATCTATGTAATATATGATAGGAATTAAACAATGCTTTACAACTGCATGGGTATTCCATGTATTTTCTCAGATTTCAATTTAAATAAATAACTGTGGTATAAATGTAACACGGTTGAAGAACAATCAAAGGCGAAATACACAGAATTAAATTTCAGATACAACTGATAAATAATAATTACTGTTTAAGGAAAACTCGTGCTCAGACAGTGGTTTATGAACAAACTGTAGTTTCATTTACTGGAAGTATCACTTTATAACCAGGAAAGCGAGGACGTACAAACCAGAGAGCTTTTAATCAACCAATAGTGTTCTAGATTTTAGTAACGAGTGCAACGATTCTATTGGTCAATTAAATCCTTACTCCGCCTCCAATTTTATGCAAGTGACGCCTGTGATTTATCTTACTAACATTTCTCATAAACACATATAAAGCACAAACATGAATAAAGCGTCTGGAGCATGTTTATTAGGCAAGGTTACGCGTCAAAGATTTAGAGTAGTTATAGGTAATCCAATCAAATTTTGCTGGACACTAACTTGATTTCTAAAACCTTGGAAAGGAATTTCGACGAGTAATCTTAATAATAAACACTCTCATGTAACGAATGATTAAACTTCATGCAAATGAAGGATTAGTGCAACGTGTTAGACCACGGATGGATGCGACGACAACCGTGATAACATTACACTGACGCTAATTAAGGCGGGCTGACAATGGTGACGAATTAGAAGGGATTGATCGCAACCCTCTGCAAATATCCACCGACTATGTCAGACCAGCAGACCGGACAATTGCTTCTATGCCCATTTATCGCAGTGTAATGTGATCTTGTCAGATTTGTACCCAAGTCCATAGTTTACATATAAAGTCATCCAAGAAGTAATAAATCTTTAACACAGTACAAGAAGAGAAAGAAGATATAAGTATACATAACTATTTAAACAAATTTACAACATATAAATACAATTAGCATACATTATACAATTTTTATAAAATATATCCTTATAAATGACAGCTGCAAATACAGATTGATGTCTCCTTTTATATGTAGACCGTTCATAGAAAGTAACATTGACCAATAATTGACCTCTGAATAATGTAGTGAATATTGGACGAGTCTAGATTAAGTGCATCGAGAATCTGGTCCATATGTAGAAGGTTACTACACTTTGCAAGCAATTTGAAATTGTTGACACTAAAAACGTGATATTTAAAAAAAAAATATTCCTACTGCTGGATAAAAGGCTTAACCCGAATTCTCCCAAGTATTCTTTTCTCTAGCTTCCTTGAATAAATATAATTTAAAAAATGTAAATATAAAAAGCTCTACTTCATCTAAAAGCACAACTACAAAAACAAAATCACATCTACACACTTACAGAAGAGATCACTGGTTGAAGACAATACGGTATGCAAGCGCGGGTACTAGCGTAATTTCTCGTAATTTGCGTAACCTCGATGTGCATAGAAACAGTGTCAAATTAATAACACGCGTTCGCGTTTACAAGCCGTGCCAACAACACCGGCCGCTTTAAGTTAGAAACGACAGCGATCTACTAGCCATGAATTACGTTCTCTCCCACCGACGAATGACACCGAACTGAGAAAATAAGACCCATACACGAACGATTTGATACACTAAAATCCACTAGATGTTCTACGCAGTATTTTCTAAGTTCCGAGGTAAATATATGAAATAGCAAAGTTCCAGGTAAACCTGACAATTTCCTTTTAAGTCCAATATTATAAGAGTTATTCAGGTAGTAAACGTGTACAAATAAACTTGAATAGAATCGACATCGCCAAGCTCACTCGTGTGTCCTAAATGAGAATTGACATGTCTGAGGAGTTGGCGCTTTTATTGTGTCTTGTAGTCAATTTATGTATCAACCACACCAAAGCAGTACTTAACTATTGCATTAGGGAGTGAAAGCAAGTAAAAAGCGCTGAGATAATACATCACTTAGGCCTGCGTGCACGACAATTCGCTAAATACAATTAGCGCTAAACATAACTAAAACGTAATTGAATTTCTGTCAATCGTCTGAAGTTGACGGAGCGTTTTATCTGCAGTGCTAATTGTTTTTGCTGGCAGCTTAAATGTAGAGTGAATGTTGAAGAATGCACTCTCCTAGCGAATTAATATTTTGCTCGCATAATTTAGTTCAGAACAAATTTTCAATTGTATCAAGATTATGTGACTGGGTAAGGTTTTTATTTTTTGAATGAATTAGTTATGATAATTTTATGTTAAATATAAAAAAAAAATATGAAAAAATCATTAACATATATCTCTATAACTTTAAAAGTTATGGAACTTTGAAGTTGCGCTTGCAAGAATAATTTCGTTTTACACGGTCGTCACTCTCATGTGACGTCACACGACCCTTTACCATTATGGTGTATAAAAAAACACTATCAATAAATAAAAAACAAACGGTTTTTTGTATAATAACTAGACTACGCGAGAGTTTACGTTGAAACTTGTGCGTTTGAGAGATTTGTGGTAGATACGATGACCCATCGTCGTTTGACCTAACTTATTTAGGTCAAACGACGATGGGTCATCGTATCTACACGTATCGTAGATATTAAAAATGATTTATTCGTTTTGATCCATATTTTATTTCAATTTTGTTAACTATGATATCAACAAAATCATGAAACTTCTCTATTTCTACCAATGAAACATTTTGAACGAGTATGGAGACCGGATGAAACTTGCAGTGTAGCGTGAATTAGCAACATTGCTACGTTTGGTTCAAGTGGCGCTTCGTTTACAAGAACTCGTGTAACAGCCGCGATCGCTTGCTCACTTGAGACAGTTATTAACAACACCCAAGGTCGCCCGCAACTCCAACATGCCAATTTTTGTTTGATGCACATCCTCTCTATTATTTGCTTTCAGATAACAATGAGATATAATAATGAATATTCATGTATGTAGATAGGTATAGTGGTTTTCCGCTTGACATGTCGTTACGTCACTTTGAAGGTTGTAAGTACGTTAATGTGTTTTATGAAGGTTTATTTTGCGAGAGCAGTAAGCCAAGTTGATAATACAAAATTCGACCAAATTTCAGGAATTATTAACGTGCCATAACAACACCTGCATGTAATTGTTTTGATGGCGATTATTAATATTAATTAACGGAATTTGTGCTTATTAACAGCGAAACGCCTAATTTTATAGCTGAAAGTATTTATAGCACATGCTAAAATATGCAAAGAATTTTCTTTATACAGTAGATACATTTAAAGCAACAAACCATTCAGTATTTTGTATTCCTTCCATGCTAAAGATATTTCTTTCTTAATTTGATTTACGTCTCTTGCAAAACAAAGAAATTCTGGGATTGTGTACACAACAAGGACGTTTTGTTTTGGAATTTCTTATAAAGCTTTTCAGTGTACTGTGTTTTTATTCTAAAACTGTCTGTCAAAAGCGTCACAACGTAATAATTCATGTATTTACATCGTTTTGGACAGTATTCGGCTTGCAGTATATTTCGCTAAGCATACTAAAGTGCAAATTCATCTGTGTTTACGAACATCAAAACTATAAACATATCATACTCATCTGTTTATTCATATTTCTAATTTAAAGGTCAAACACACACGTCGTTTATGGTTAATTTATGATTGTTATGAGTTGGCTATTCATGTGTTGGCAGGCTGGTAGGAGGCGGGTTGTATTCATCGTCGCGGTCGCCGAGTTCAAGTATCGCATGTGACGAGATGGCAGTGACGTCGCCCACCGTGCCCGTATTGTTGGAGGTAGGCTAGGCTGTGCGGTAGATGTGCCCTTATTGCGTGCATGTCGCAGGCACTTGCAACAAACGTGCACATTTTTAAAACGTTTCTCTTTTTTTGGGTGGCAAATCATCCCATAATTTCACGAGGTCTAGGGCGGAGCGGGAGGGCGTGCCAGAAGTTTAATGACTATACCCCGGGTTTCCCTTTCGGAAGTAAACTCATGGCCCCAGTAGGCTTCAGCCCTGCAGGGCCCCTACGGTTTTGCTGATAGCCTTTGAGGCGGGCGTGGAAAAGCGATCACATTTTCGCAAAAATTTTTCAAACCGTTTTCATAGTTACTTACTAGGAAGGCCGGTAGTGTTGTACTTAAAAAGACTGAATGAAATTTATAATCTCTGTAATTGTTTACGTAATAGCAGCCTTGACGAAGCTAAAATGAGTAAATTATGATCATTACAGTTTATTATCGGTTAGGAAATGTGTTTATGCTAATGAGCCTATTTCCGCAGAATAGTTACTTAAAAAAACTATGAAAGGAAGCATAAAAACTAGTTCAAATATAATTTTATTAATAGGACGTCGGTTTTTTGCTATACCTATTCAAATCTATACTAATAATAATAAAATATAATAAAGAGAAAAGTTTTATATTTTTGTTTGTATTAAAAAAACTCATAAATTACTGGACAGATTTAATAAAAAATCTTTTACCAGTACAATGCTATAAACTTTATCAATTAACGACATAGATAATATTCTCTACTTTCACAAGAATGAATCCGCAGGCAGAAGCTGGTTTATTTACAGACTAGGTTTTGCCCGCGGCTTCACCCGCACTCATAAAATATAGCCTTTATCACTCAGGAATAAAAGAGCTTTCTACCGGTGAAAAAATTTCAGCAATCGGACCAGTACTTCCAGAGATTACCTCCTACAAACAAAAATACATAAAAACAAAAAAAAAACTTTACCTTTTTATAATTTTAGTGTAAACGAATAAACAAGTTGATTGATAAAAAATGGAAATACCTACTTATAGTATTCTTCGGGTTAAGTCCCATTTCTTTGCTTAAGGTAATCATATTTTCTTTTTAACTTCGAAACAAAATCAAACTTCTAAATTTACTGTCTAGACTGCTTCGACTACACTTCGCAAAATTATACTGCGCGAATAGTTATCATGATGATGGTTGAAGACGATAACGATTCACTATCTAGGAATGCATTGTTGCACTTGAAGTACCACTAGTATGCTGCCCATTAAAGAACAATAATTTATTAGAAAGTCTTAACATGACGTTTTATTTATTAAAACAGAGTTACATTGTATGTAGCGTATCTGTAATAAAAAATAAAATTAAAATAATTTTTATTCCATAGAGCCCTTATAAAACGTCAGAACCTAGTACACTTTAAACTCTGATAGTCAAAATATATCAGTATAGAAGGAAAATAAGAAGACACAAAGAAATCTAGAACTTTCCCAAAAAGTCATAAATGCATCATTTGCGTGTGTCATTCGCTCATTGTTGTAATAGACGGCACGTGCGTCGTGGCGGCAGCACGTTGATCACACTTACCACAGTGTACACCTGCCCTTCGCTTGGCAACCAACCGCACTGTGGTCAGCTCACCGTTGTTTATCACTACTTCAATTTTAATTCTGCCATTTTTTCCATGTCCCCCGCAAAGCCCCTTTGAGGATAAATGTTAGCATAATGGTGGTGAATTTAAAATGCATTCGTTTAAAGTTCCCTTTTTTGCACTATGTACTTACTGCGATTTTGGACCATCTGTTTCCACAAATTGTAAATAAGAAGTATTTAGACAATTCTGTTCAACTGTATTTGTAATAGTACTTCCACACAGTTACATCGGCTTTAATTTACATTCGAAATACAAAGTTAAATGACTTCTCATAACAAGCAACTTTTTTACCCAGTATTTTCAACGTCAATGCAACTGCAAGTAAGAATAGATGCAGTCGTAAAAAACATGTCTTCATACACTTGCCCGTCTGTCTATTGTTTGTCTACGTTGCGTGCATCTAAACATCACTATAAAACGTAGGAATAATATTTATTGTTTGATGCTCATTCATTCGTGGACGTTACTTTCATTTGTCTGCAGATAATCGCACCTATCCGCTAAATTCGCACATGTGTAGAACATTTGTTCGTTGAAAGTTGTATCGTTGTAAATTCTACTTAATGGAGACGTTTTAAAATCGTTTATTCAGAGTGAAGTTTTCGGAAGGATGTAGCTGGCATGTTTCTTTATTTCACCGTTTGCTCCAGATGTTAAAGTCGTTGGTCGTGTCAGGGGTCACCAGGGTCGAGGCAGACGACTGACATGAAGATATTGGAGAAGGACAGAGGGTTACTACGTGTCGACTAAAAACTTGACCGCTTTTTTATTTTTGATAGGCTTCTTACTAAAATAAGGTTGCTATAAAATTATTGTGTGGTCACAGCTACACAAAGTTAAAAACTTTTCGGCATAAATTTTTAGTTATTTGATCAATCATCTCGTGTAAAACAGGTAGCTTTTCCGTTCTTAAGGTAGCATTCGGTTCTTAGCGACGGCGACTCGCGACCGCGACCCATTATTCAGTATGCATTTGTATGGAGTATTAAACAAACCAGGCGACTGATCCGGACCGTTGGGCATGGCTAGAGAACGACGTGGCGACCGGGACCCGATCGCTTCGGAGGCAGTGCCGTTGTGCGATCGACGCACTGTGGGCTGGATTTAGAGTTTCATAAAACTTCATTTGCTTATTTAGATTTTTTTTTTTCGGAACCTAGAACCGTTGAAAATAATGACATGATATTTTGTGGTCGCTAAGAACCGAATGCTACTTTAATTGATTCAACATGTAGTCGCAACGTGGCATTAGACAAACCTCCTCACGATATTATAGCTTCCAAGTAACTTATTCCTCTACATGTAAAGAAACTGGCGAGACATATCAAAGTTCACCTTTGAAATATAACTCAACTGAGGACAGAACCGTAAACTTTGTCACAAGCAAAGCACATTAAATGAATGAATACGTTATTCCTGGGACACTAGAAAGTACTCGTACAATATCAAAAGGAGCCTCAAAAGACGTAGCAGACCATGGCTTTATGCAAACTACGGTTTATTCCATACATGTAACATGTTTAAATTGCCTGTTCAGAGAAACTAGAGCATGTGTGTGTGCACCTGCGAAATTTTGTCACATTACACATCACAGTGCACGTATGGAAGCTACGGGCACAGATTGCTTTTTCATCTCAAAACGTGCACCGCATGAAATTTAAACAATTTGTTTTAGCAGGATTTAGCGCTGAAATGTAGTCTGTAGTTAGTTTGTGGACTCGTAGGTGCTTTGAATATGTATGAATGATGCAAGCAATACCTACATTTTAGATACATACAAGATTGAACAAAATTGTTAGCCGCGTCTAGACAGAAGCGATCTCCAACCACTCGAAATAATGCGAGTTACAGTTTGAATTTGTGAACTGCGTTTTTTATCAGAAGAAAGCTTATGGCATCGTACTAGTGTAGTGTTAGTGGTATTATACTACCATTTATAAAACCACTAAAGTATGGTAACAATTCATGTTTCTTGAATTCTCAGTAAATAAATGATTGGTTGGCTATCGAAAATGCTAGGTAAAACAGAGTTGTTTTTTTTTCTGAAAAGTTTCTCAGTTTAATTAACATACCTCTATTAAGGTAGTCACTAGAAAAAGCCGTGTTATGTTTGTCCTACGTGAAACTCTCAGACTGTAAAGTTCGCCGCTGTATGTTATACCAATAGATTAATTGGGCAATTTTGTGTATTTCATTACAAAGTGGTGTTTTAGTTAATTGCAGCGTTTATGGACGTAGGTGGTAACTAGACACGATAAATTGCGAGCTATTCATTACGGTAAATAATTATAATATGACATTTATTTCAGACAAAAGTCCATATATTATTAGTAACACAAGAAACCTTATAAAGCTATTGTAAAAATATTTACAAAGACAATCACAAAGCGGCACCGCACAGTAGCAACAGTTTATGCCAGGATCTGGACGCGACCACCCTCAGTGTGTAGTCGCATCCAGTACAGCCACATCGGCGAGTCTCAGCGACCCACGAACACGCTCAGAAGGCTGTTCGAGTTGGCCTGCATACGCTTTATCACAGTCGTACGATTCCGAATGATGACGTGAAAACTATCCAAGTTTTTTTTTGTATCAGTAAGTATAGGCCGTCACTATTATTGGTCTCTATCAATCAACTATTTCGGTGACGGTGATCTATGGATTGGTAGTAGGATGGAATTTTTCTAGGTACACGCAAGGTTATCCGATTATTGTACTTAATTACCGTAAGATTATCTTAGTTTTAATTGGCTTAAACAATAATCGAGTAACTATTGAACTTATGAACAAGATACCTGAAATAAAGTTGGAATTAGATTACCTACTAGAGATTGGCCATCGAAAGATGTCAGCAAATTATTTATCAAACTTTGTGTATGGTAGCATTAAAAAATTAAAAATTGACAAAATTGTGGTCTTGACGTTTCGTACATAACTCATTTTATGTTTACACACGTGCATCATATTTTACTCGTTTTGCTTAAAATAATGTCGAAAACAATCACTAGTTCGACGGAGAGGCTTCTATTCAATATGATTGACAAAATTAAAGACGCAAAAAGTGAATTAAATTAGAAACATGCAGAGAACATGCGACAGTTGGATTTAATAATTTCATTTCTATGGGATCCATCTAACAAGTGCAGGAACTGTGAAATTTTACTCTACTGCCAAATGTCTAGATTTAATAAAATGGAATTGCAACAGGACGCAGTTATATTCAAAGGGAACTAGACGAAAGAACCACAAATGGTACCTTTCTATCCGCGTAATGACGTGCAGTTTGAACAAGTTTTGTCACAAAGGATATGTATGATACTGATGAAGCTCCACATTATCTCCATAGCCTTTTCCTAACTAGCTTGGGGTCGGCTTCCAGTCAAACCGGATGCGGTTAATTACCCGTGTTTTACATAGAGCGACTGCTTATTACAGCTCCACAATCCAGTTACTGGGGAACACGATACTCTTTGGATAGACTGTTGGTCAGATTTTTGGCGTCTGACCACCAGTCTGTCGACGACTGTCGAAGCTCTACGAATGACAAACCGCGACCTACGGCTTTACCTGCTACCGAGGCACGGGGTATCAGTTATGTCCTAGAAATATACTTAGAAAAGTATATATGAATTGGAAAATTCACATTGGTACTTGTCCGGTTTCGAACCCACAAACGCAAGTATGATAGGCGGGTTTTTAACCACTGATCCATCACATATTCACCAATCTTTAAATGATCGAACAAGAATGTAATGGTAGTAAGTTGGCTGTCCGTGACCTGGTTTTGATATATTTTTATTTATTGAAATAAGCTCGTGTAAACATCTGGGGCATACAGGGGAGAAAAGAACGACTTCTTTGTCGGGTATAAAAAGCTTACGACCCTCGCTTTATAAAATGTTATTTAAAACTCGATCTTAGTGTTTAGACAGGTTGGCGTTAACTATTTTTGTTTAATTCTAAAGATATATATAATTATGAAGGTAGGAATCTATTTTTCTTTTCTTCTAAATTTCTAATTCTAATTAGGAAGGAATCTTGTCGATTTAATAAAGAAACTTACTAATACACACAGTGTGGAAAAATAAGTCGGGCCCTGGAAGGAAACTATCTGAAATCCTTAAGTTGGCCCATTTTACTTAAAGGAGACATTCCTTTATTTTTAAAAAGAAACAAAACTGCATTCAAAGATTTTCTAAAACTCGCTTGCCTCGCCCGAGACTAGAAACAACTAAAATTTAAAATTAACAAACACTCGCTATTTTATTATACTAATCGATAGGATTATTATTCAGGATAAAATTTCTCTCACAAATTCTCTCTCACAAATATTTGGTCTTAAAAATAAAAATGATCGTAAAATCTTTAAAAAAAATATTTTATTATGAATCTGTTACACTTAAATTGTTTAATTGATAAATTGTTCGAAATGAGCCCTCTCGTTCCGGCTACACAAATTTAGTCTCCATTGAAATTCATTTCTTGTAGCCTTCAGCAAAGTGTTGTGGTGTATGCCTCTAATAACATTTTCTACCGCAACCCTTAGCTCTTGCACGTTTTCATAACAGATTTCATAAATAACATTTTTTACATGACCTCATAAAAAGAAGTCCATGGGCTTCAGGTTTGGACTTCTTGCAGGCCATCTTATCGTCGCGTTTGTACCTATCCAGACATTGAAGTTTTCATTGAGGTAAGCCCTGGAAATTCTGCTGTAGTGGGACAGGTGTACCATCTTGTTGTCATGTTTTGTACGAAGTCATGTCTTTACTTGTTGAAAGTGAACAGTAAGTACTAGATGTTCATTAAAGAACTTGTGTTCTAAAAAGGTATTCTTCATCTTGTACGACAGACGAGAATAAGACCAAATGTTTGTTAGAGAAAATTTATCCTGAATAATAATTCTATCAATTAGTATAATAAAATAGCGAGTGCTTGTTTTTTTTTTTTCAGTTGGTTCAAGTCCCGGGCGAGGCAAGCGAGTTTTTGAAAATCTTTGAATGCAGTTTTGTTTCTTTTCAAAAATAAAGGAATGTCTCTTTTAAGCAAAATGAGTCAACTTAAGGATTTCAGGTACATTTTCCTCCAAGGCCCGACTTATTTTTCCACACTATATACTTTACTAGCTGCTGCCAGCGGCTTCGTCCGCGTGATAGAAGAAAATTATACCAAGGGAACATACTCCCGGGATAAAAAGTTTCCCATGTGCAATTCCATGACATTGTCTACCCTAGTACCAAGTTTCATCGAAATCCATTCAGTAGTATGTGCGTACATGGTTTTTTTTTTGCGTTTATAATATTAGTAAGATTTAGTTCAGTCAGTACATGTATTTGTTTAACAAACCAAAGACAAATACATGGGTAGTTATATTCCATGAAACGATATGCATGTTCCATCAAAGCAATGATATGAAAATACTATTCAACACTGTTAATATTTGTAAAAATATTGTAGGGCCTACTCCAAATATCACACAGATTTGAGTAAATAAATATTTGCCTATTGTTACAAAACAATAAGCCCAGTGTTCTGTAAGTATCGAACCACCGAAAAAATGTTTGCACTATCAATCAAATAAAACAACCGAGTGCCATATTTCGCAATTAAACGTAACAAACGTTTTTGCAGTCGAATGAAAATAGCACATGATTAATAGGGCCAACTTTGACTTTGACGTAAAATTGTATTAAGATTTGTTGTGGATTTTTATTCTACTTGGTACTTCCAAATAGTTCCCAAAAAAAAAACCTTCCACACGAATCCTATGCAGTAACCTTCTGAACTTACTATGTCAGGGACATAATATCTCATCATATTCAAATGCCAAGTAATTCGAACCTAAGTTACCGACATACTTAGCCCGAAGAATCGCCAAACTAAGTGGCAACGGGCAGGGCACATTGCTCGCAGAACAGATGGTCGATGTGTTCGAAGGGCTCTGGAATGGCGACCGTGTACCGACAGACGCAGCGTTGAAAGGCTACCCACAAAAGATTTGCTAATAGTTGAACTTAAGTTACTGAACTTTTCACCTCACGATGTCAGAGACGCAAACCGAAAGAAAAAGAATGGCTTGCCAACACACAAAACCTAAATTAAAATGTATTTAAATTTTAAGAAGCTAACTTAATATTAGAAAAATAATATTAAAACATTGTGCACACATATATTGACCTCATTGACACCATTTCTCGAAGTAGTTCGGCAAACATCAAGTTACACATTTCTGGTCCAAATTTCAAAGTTTCTACTCACCCAAGCTGTTCACAAGCGCGCTGCGGGAAGTTTTAAAGAATTTGTCTGATTCGTGGCGTTACGAGTACTGTTGCCAGGTCCTTTTGGATAAAATTCGGGACATATGGTAAAACCATCGGAAAAAAAATTAGATTTTTTTTAAATAAAGGCTTTTTTTTAGGTGGGAAATCATCCAATGACTTTTCCGGCGAGGCGTGTGAAACATTTACCGAGTAAAACCCAGACTTCTTTAGTCGCTCTTTGCGTTACAGGGCCACGGTCACTGTTTCAAACGTTCCCGCAGTCCTAGCAGGCATTGGCCCTACTAAGCTCTTACACTTTTGCTGGTATCTCTTTGAAGAGCGTGTCTAACACAACGCGCCATTGATTTGGGCCTGGTCCTTATTGGACGGTTGAACGACGAGCTACCCATATGCAAACCCATGCCTACTTTGGCCGGTAATCGCTACGCGACTCCCGGCAACCGGAACATCCCCTTCGGGGATGATTGGGGTGTGAGGTTGTCCATTCCTTCACAGTTGCGGTAGAACTCCTCATAGGATCACAGCAGAACCGTCGTAACAAGTAAGATTGCTTTGTTTATACGTATAGTTATGACTGACTGAAAGAAGAGGGAGGCTTCGGCTTCGATTATATAATCGAACTGATCTGATGATGAAACCTGAAGTTAGGCACCGGAACTCAGTAATAAATTAATGTTATCTAATCGTGTTTGGGATTATTAGAATTGTCATAAGATGCACTCTGGCTATAAGGTATTTAAGTTTGGCTGAGGGGTACTTTTTAGTGGCGGTAACATATATAAAAAGTGTAAAATAAAAATACAACTAACTTCAATTTTACTTATAAAAAAACACTGAAAAGTCCAAAACAACTTTAATTTCGGAAGTCGGTGTTAATTAACGAAAAGAGAGAGAGAGAGAGAGAGAGAGAAACACCGACTTCCAAAATTAAAGTTATCTTGCACTTTTCAGTGTTTTCTTTTACATTGAAGTCGGTTGTATGTTTTCTTTTTTTTTGTAAAGTTTTTTATTACCAAAGACTTCGTGTCGATGATCTAAGTGTCATTATAATAATCAAATCGTGGACAGAGCAGCTATTACAAGGAAATAAATCAATATTCTATTCTATTCAACATTCACAGGAGATTGCCAGTTTAATACAGTCTGTTGGTTTCTCTGAAGTGATATCTTGCTAAGAATCAATCGAGCGAAGTACCTTGCGTTATTGCTTGAAGTAACAGGAATGGCAAACAGCACTTCTTACAGACAATTTAATCTAGGATTTATTTGTACAAGTTATAGAATAAAGATATACCTAGGTAAGTATACATATTATATGGCACTACAAATTGACTTGCGGTAGGTAGACTATTCAATTCTGAGTTACGATTCGTCAATTACTAATCTATGACTGGTCTAAAATTGTTCAACACAGTTGAAGCTAAGTTTTGGTCACCCAACGAGTACAATGTACAAATAAATAAGACAGACTGACCAGCGAAAGATGGCAGCGCATTATTTATTAAAGTTCATATATGGCAGCATTTCAGGACTGTCAAAATTGTGTTATTGACGTTTCATACTTTATTCATCTTGTGTTGTGAGTTTTATCTTCGTTTGTTTTGTAAAAATTATGCGGAAAATAATAAATAGTTTGACGAGGTGGCTTCGCTTCAAGATGGATGATAAATTCATAATTTATCAATCATCTTAAAGAGAAGCCTCCTCGTCGTCTTCGTTTTTTTCTAGCATTTTAAGTAAATAATTTTGACAGTTATCTTTTATCACTAATTTTAAACAGTTATCTTGTATCTCAATTTGCATAAAATATCCTTTCCAAATACACTACATGGTTTTTATTTAACAAGTGCTCAATATTTAACTCTGAACATAGGTAATTTGAGGGTTACAATTTGTTGAATTTCAGTACTGTTGAGTTCTAATGCAATTTTGTTACTGTTATCTATATGGCATCTATAAGTCTTTCAAACAAATAGAATAAATTCGATGAAACCTCACACACAATTTGTTTTATTTAAATTTAAAGGCTTACCTTTAGATTTAAATAAAACAAATTGTGTTTAAAACGCTTTATTTCATAAATAAACTGATTAAAATAATATTTTTTGGTTTTATTCATGAATAATCAAAAGTATCAACTCCATTTAAGCAGCGTACATTCAGGGTGAACAGCTTTAGATGGTCATCATCATCTTCCTGCCTTTGTCCCATCTTATTTGGGGTCGGCGCAACACGTTTTTTTCTTCCATTCTATCCTGTCATACTATCACTAACTTCCTTTTCTTTCATATCACTGTTCACACAATCCAAACTCTATTATTCAATTGCGTATTTTCCCAAACACGATTTTAGCTTATTAAATATTTTAGACGAATGTTAAATACTAGATATAACCCTTTAAAACAAAACAATGAAATGTTGAATACGAAATAAAATGATGATGTTTTGACAAATCACAAAACGATTCCATCAAACATAATTGACAATCGTTTTGAAAGACCAAAAGTGCAACAAATTGGATTACCCAAATCCATTCGAGTGCAAATAAATGAACGTTTTCAACAATTGATATATCGCGATCTATAGACGTTACTTCGAGCCATTGTGTTGAACCAATATGTGAGAACTATAAGAGTTTGGAATAAATAGAGTAAAAAGCGCGGAAAGCTCCATCGTTGGACTAACGGCTTTAAATCCATTAGAGTCTTAGCGCATGGTTTCGCTTGCACAAATGATCTCTCTATTTCATTCATAATTAGTCGCGAACGTAGAGAACAAGCGTTCGGGACACCGGCATCGTAATTAGATATCGGCTGGCCTCATCCAACGTCAATTTTGTACATTATTGAATTGTTGCACCAGATCCTGTGTAAAGGTAATTTCGGGAACGCGTAACAGGCAGCGGTCGCTTCATTAGGACGGCAAATTGGTTTGTAACCTGGCTTATGCAAGTATTTGAACAGGATATACTAATTGACTTGTTTTAGCCATGGCTTAATTATTTTCAATTCTTAAAGTGGTGACGTTGATATCTATTTAAATAACAATGGGTTCTTTAACTAGCGGCACGATATCCTAATCATAGACATTTTAGTTTTCTAGGTATATGCTATTCAAAGGACTATCCCCCCAATTTCTTAAATAAGAATTTGTATATTTGTTAAATTTTATCTTTCCTTTAGTGGGGGTTTCATAACTCTAAATACTCAAATCAGAAAGCGGTCCTTAGTTACGAATTTGGAAACTTTAGTTTTATTACATACTTGTGTAAGTACAAGACAACTTTGTACAAGTGAGGTATGCAATTAGGTAGTAGAAAGATGATTGAAGTCTAACCATGTAGTGTCTGTGGGTTCTTCCATTGATTTGTACTAAATCTGCATAATAAATATACTTGAGACAATAATAGTACAGTCCACTCAGACAACAAATTAGGTAACCGAGCTTCCTAAATTAACAAGTTTTCTATGTGCGGGTACAGTTAAAACTCTTTCAAAGGACCACAACGAGAGCTTACGAACGAACAGTAGAATGAATAATACACACACAAATGGTTGCAGACTGCTAGGAATTCCTTTGTAGGGGGACGTTCTACATGTCCAACCTCAGGTCAGAAATTAATGAGACATTTATTAAGGTCTCTTTATTTTTCTTTTGGCTGGCTTATAGCAGTTGTTTTGCTATTTACTGCGCTGCCAACCACCTTCCACTTTTTACGATTTACCTTTTTCAGGAAAGAAAAATATTTTATCTTTGTAAAAACGCCAACAAAAAACAGAAACAATATTGATTATTTACAGGGAAACACTGCTGTAAAAAACCCGCGAGCATAAATTGTATTCACATAACCCTTGCTCTGCTTCTGACACGTGTTCAAGGCAGTTCGATTTACAGTAAATTGCAAAGTGCCGCTGCAAAACTAATTGCAGCATTCGCGCAGTTGCAACCACAAAATAATATTCCTGTCCATTTCGAAATTAATGCGTGTGATATCAAAGTGGCATAATCATATGACGTATTAGGCACACTTACCTACATAGCTGTCATGTCAATCAGTGTTAAGATTAGTAACCAGTTAAATAATATAATCTGAATTAGCACGCACTTTATCTGATGCTGTTATGTTACTTCGTCTTAAGATTCGTCTTATGTGTCAATATTTAGAAAAGAAGAGACATTCGCAAGGATAATATTAAAGTGAGAATATATCAATGGTACACTGTTAAAACGAAACTTATTACATAATACCAAAAACTTCCCAACATGAAATTCGCGAACGTACAACTTCCCCGTCTTCCCTAAAGCAGAACAAATGAGAAAGCTGAACAACAGCATGAATGCAGGGGTACCAATTATCTGGTAGGCACGTAAAAATACAGTGAAGCAGTGCATGTGTTCTGCAACTGCATTTCGTTAGCGGAGTGTTGCAGACTCCTGAATAATGGATGCAAGTTATGAGCGAGCCACAATGGAGAAAGATATAACTACGCGTTTACCGCATTGAACTGTACTCCGACTCAGTTTTCAAATAAAACTATCGTCGCTAAAACTTGTTGATGACTGTTACCATGTTTAGCACCATGAATTTACTCAGTATTGTAAAATTAAAAGTCCTGCTTCATTTTTACAGCGAACTGGTAGGTAAACCAGTGAGCTAGTTTGTAATGAAACAGGGAGTGACTTTTCAACGTTGTCAGCTTTATCGTACCTAACAGCAAGCTATTGTGATTACTCATCACTAATGAATCTTCTTTGGCGCGATCATTACTACCATAAGATTCGATTATGCATTAAGCATGTGAGTTTTATTTGTGATACTAAATTATGCGAATGGTGGTCGTTTGCTGCCTCAATTTTGAGTTTGGAAACTAAATTTAAAAGATTTATAAATATTTGTATATAACGTTAAAATGTAGTAGATACTAATTTTATAACAAGCAGCAAGTTTTGACGCATGTTTGTTCGTCATAGCTTGTAAATGCACAAAGACCCAGATGAAAAGTCTCTTGTAATGCTATAAGAGATACTGAGTTCAAAACGCCAGTTCCACACAAGTTTGTATACTTATTCCTTAGACGAATATCAGATGATCTAAACTTTGACATGAATATTAATTTGGACTGTAATTTATTATGACTTTCCTTTTGATTTTATTATGTGTGACTTGCTTCTGCCAGCGGCTTCGTCCGCGTGAAAGGCGATATCTCCATGTAAAATTTGGACCTCATTCCAGGTGCATCCGAGTTTCTCGATTTATCTTTTCCCAAAATATTTTTTGTATACGAGCATAAATATTTTCCGCTGTGTTAACAGGAATATTAGCTGTCTTCCATACAATTTGCTGTAATGTATTTATCGATTTAGCAATGTCAGAATACTTTTATTTTATGTCTTTGTGGTGGTGAATAAATTCTAACAACACTTATTATTTGGAAAGAAGCCTAACACTCAAAGTCATCATTAGGTCTAGTAAAAAAATCCACTTTTTCACTCATTTTAAAGTTTAAATATGCTTTAATGGTTCTTCTTATTCTAACTGTCAAATCAAAAATACCCCTCCATATAATTGTCAGATTATCATTTAAGACGACAAAGACATCAAGTTGAACCCTCTCTATAAAAATCTGACGCGCTTAGAGTATCTCAAGGTCACATTGATTTTTTACATTTTCAAAATTCAGTCATTAATTTTGGTCACCTCCAAATCGTTTTTACCCCTTTTTATGGCCACCCCCACCAGTTAATCGTCAGACCTATCGGTTATCAAAAAGACATAGCGCTACACTATGATTGTCTGACGCGCTCGAGTATTTCCATTTGATGTGTCTGTGTTTTTAACATTTTTGAAAATTCAAATAATAATAAATCTTCACAATCCCATAGGTCCCCATGCCGCTTTAGTAACTGCAAATTTAGCATCCGCGCTTCCCCTACTATTATCAGTCAATTACCAAATGAATGCCGTCAAACGAACGGCGGTATTAATGTTACGAGTAGTAATTCGGTAAACACCTAATTTTAACATTCATTCAATTATCACTTGCCACTAATCAGTTGGTTTGAACTATTTATTGAATGCCGATAATTTTGGACATTACAATGCATCGACTAAGCGCCATATTGTGACGTCATAGCTGTCAAATCATTCGATTTGATTTGATTCGATTCAGTTTGGTAGGGTGAGTAAAAAAAAGATGTTATTATATAATTAAAATTTATTTAAGAATCGTGAAAGAAAATAGTGTGGTTAGCATTTAGTACTTCAGTGCCGCTCGTCACTACATCACTGTGCAGTGTCTGAGTAGTGACCGAATGCAAGAAGGTGAATTGTTGACAACAATGAAAGTGAGAATAAAACAGCTTTTTATACTAATTATGACTTAAATCGTTTATTTAGTTAATTTAGACTGAGTAATATTATTTTTTCTTTATATACATTTTATTAAAACACTCGGTTAAACAAAGTAAAAAAACCGTCGTTGATGATTTTTTTTTTGCAAACCGTACTTTTCAAGTGAAATTTGGACAGAAAGAGGTCATTGACATTCCTACTCTTATTTGAATCGCAACGTACATAGATCTAGCGATGTTGGAACATGGATATAAGAACGGTCACAATGATTAGGGATATGAAATTATCTCGGATTATCCGCTGGTTTGGGTTATTACGGTATAGTTTTTAAAATTAAATACAAATAGCAAAATATAACTTTTATTATTCTAGATTGTTATTTGTTTGGCCGGGCAAAACAAACAAAAACTTTTCGTATCGTGTCTGAAAGTTTTATATCGATTTTGGTTACTGTTACGGATATCCGATAGTTTCAGTTCCTACTGTTATGAAACTCTATAACAACTCTGCATGAGTCCTAAAAACACACGAATTTAAATGATCGGTTTAGGGAAAGTTTTCGAAATGTAGTCATGAGCTGTCCAAATAACTGTCAAAGCTGATATCTACATGAAAGACGGTAGTTTTATTATTATTTCGTTTATTAATTAATATTTACATATAAATTATATTTTAAAATATCTCAATAGGAAAATTAAAAAAAAAGAAAGTATATATTGTTATTAGATATTATTATTCGCTTTATGCGTCTGTCTATTTGTTCGCAAACTCCTCCTAAACTACACAACAGATTTAGATGATTTTACTAATAGAAAGAGCAATAAACGAAGAAGGTTTACACATACAATTTGAACCTTTGCGAAGCCGGGGCGGGTCACTAGTAAATTATATTTTGTTGCTTTAAATAGGTATTTGTTATTTTAACAAGTCTTGGCATATATAAAGGACATGATATGAAATGTACGAAAGATAAACCAGTAAGGTAGTTAATGAAAATACGATGCGAGCATGGAAGAAGACAAATTGCGCAGAGCTTGAATAAATTGGGACATGGCATACAGCATAGCAAACCACCCTAATATCCACTGCTGGGACTCAGGCCACCTCTTTACCAGAGGGTACGGGTCGTAATCTAACTCGAGCCCAGAGCGGATTGGTGGTTCTAGCTCTAGGATGTTCTTTGAGTGCAGTAAAGATTAAATAAATTACACTAAGTAAAGCACCTGCCTGGGTTTGAACCCATGACTCAAAACTCTAGGTCGAGGCCGTTACCATTAAGCCACTACTACTCACTGCTGAGAAAAGAGCATGAAATTCCGGCACACAAAATAAGACCAAGATTTCATAAACAAAATCGCAAAACATCAGTCCAAAAACATTGTTCAAATATCATGACTGAAATTAGAGCATGATAAATATCTTATGGCCTTCTACAAAACTAGGGCATCAAACATAGTAATTAGGTCTGCGCATACAAAATTGGAGCATATTATACCTATGGCTGTATCCTATACTCTATAGTGCAAAAATAAATGATGAATGATCTGATTTTCAGAAACTTTGTTAGCTCTGGGATAGTTCGGGAAGTTTACTTTGACTGACAGAGTAAAATAATAAAAGGTGAGATATGTCACCGTCATCTTTTATCAAAATTAATGACACATTCGCAACTAGGTTTCTCACGATACCGCTAACTTTTCTTTCCTCAAGTAAAGTTTATTTTAAAATACGACTTTTACAATCGCAGGTAGGTACTAGGGATTCAGATATTAAGCGAAAACTTTCTTGCTCCTTGACGAAGCCGGTGAATGAATCATGGTAGGCGTGGTGGTTACGTCAGTACCGTTCTACCTACGGACGTACGGAGCTGCAACATATTTCAATGTTAGCATTGTGACTAGAAATGGAACTTATAGCGTGTCTATTTTTACGCTAACCCGTAAGACTTCAAGACTGACCAACAAAATATATGCCGTAAGTATGAATGGGCTTATTCTGCACGGATTTCAGCCCATGATTTCGGTTGATTTCGATCGGGCATGTCCGGTAATTTCCGGTCATAATCAGATTTCAAGCGGCGCTACATTCCTAACATTCGACGGCATGGTAATTGCAATTCGATTAAATTATTGACAAGGTTTACAGCGCGTGTGGAATTAAAATCTATTTAGGTATCACTCATGACCAGTAATTGACTAACTTAACAGTAGTAGTAATACTAGATGTTCCATTCCCATTTCGTAGGGCGTCAAAAACTATCGGCGTGAAAAAAAATATGTTATTAATTACCAGAGGTCGGAATTAGGTAGAGTTATTCATGTTCTTGCATTGAAATGTTGATATTAATATGAATCTTCCCGGGATTTCTAATGAAAAATCCCGTGTGGCCAACAATATTACAAATAAATAATAATAAAAACCTCAGAGATAGATGAGACAAATAAAACACAAGATAATTTACCTACAATTTTTATTAGTATTTTTCATTGAAAAACAATCTCTACGTCAACTGAGGTGAGGTTAACAAATTTTTACACTTCCTCCTCCTCGTCATAAATGTAGGAAGACATTTTTTCTGCTATATTTCTGATAGGGTCATAAAAAAAATTCTGCTCTATAAAATTAATCTCGGAATTTGAGGCATATCCACTTTATTCTTTCACTGTCTGAAAACAGTCTAAGTACATAAATAACTCTACCTAATTCCGACCTCTATTAATTACAGTATTAAATGTGTGCCTTTGTCACTCAAGAATAATATAGCTTTCTACTGATAAAAGATTTTTAATAATCGGTTCACTAGTTTCAGAGATTACTTCCTAAAAACAAAATGCATAAACTTTACCTCTTTATAATAATAATGAAGTGTTATGATTTCTAATCGTAAATAGTTTATTTTTACTCTTATTGAGTTTCGTGGGTTCGATTCTCAAACGGAACAAATAGTCAAATGGCCTAAAGAGTGTTCAAGATCTGGGTGTCATTTTTTTTTTGCCGGTGGGAAAATCATCTTATGACATCCCCCGCTCTTGGGCGAGGCGGGAGATAGTGTCAGACTTTTACAGACTAAAAACCCACTCCTGTTCCTTCGTTGCCTTTCGTACCAGGGCCGAGTCTTCCTTTCAGAATCAGACCCTTGGCCCCAGCAGGTTTCGACCCTGCTGGGCCCCTACAGTTGCTGACATCTCCTTGAGGCGCGCGTGGAACAATACGCTCCGTCGACAAATTGGGCTCGGTCCGGACGGTTACCGGACGGTCGGACGGCGAGTCACATCTGGGTGTCTTGTGTTTGAGAATTTACATAGTTATTTCTAGTGTGGGGCAAAGATAAAAAAAAATACAAATACGTAATAATAATAATATCATTCGGGTAGGTATTTGAATGGGCCGTTTAAGCGCCTATTACACTACTCGATATTCAGACAGTCTTATTCTGTGTAGCAAGAGAAGGAGCAACTAACGCCAATGTCGTGTAAAGGAATGAAACAGAACGATCAGATAAATAGATAAACATAGACTAAGACTGTCTGAATATCGAGTGGTGTAATAGGCGCTAAAGTAAAGAGGCTAGGCTGCTAACTGAATAGCGCTAAAAGAATACATTCAAGACAATATGGTGCCGCGTCTAGAAGCTATCTTACGACACGCTTCATTACGTGTTTTTTTTATGAGACTAACCAATAGAGACAAGTAGAAATGACTAGTGATTCTCCACGTTTATAAGAAAATATATACCTCTTAATTACTTTAAAAGCATTGATTTATCGCGGTTATTTCCATTATTGAGGTTTTGGACCTATTCATAAGTGTTTGTTTATATCGGAACCGACTCCCAACATTATGAGGTGCTTACATTTTTACATTCAAGTAGTATAGTAGGCCATTAAAGTGTAAAAGAGAGTACTCAATCAATCATACGAATTTAAATGCAACGTAGTTGTTTCTTTTGTCCATAGATATAAATATTTAACTGGAAGGACGATGCCAGAAAGCATAATGATGACCAAAACTTAAAAGTTACAGAATAAATAGTAAGTCCTGCTTTGGGTAAGCGAGCACGGAATGGCGTAATGAATCATCAAAATCTTACGCATGTATATTTTCAAGTGAAACCTTAGCTTTAGCCGAAGAACAATGGTGCATTAAATTTTATTTAAGACGTTCTTTTTTTCTATTAAACCATGCATGATAGAAATTTGTACTGGGTCGGTGTTAAAAAACTTAATCTTGTCGCTTAAAAGTTGTCTTCCGTATTTTTGCATCCAAATCAATATACGTATGTAAATAGAAAGCCAGTCAGTGGACCAGTCGCACCGGTTATGAGACCACGTATTTGCAACACGATTTTATTAGCCAGTGCCAATTCCGGTACTTGAGCCCGTAAAGTAGGTACTAAATAACTAGGTATGCATTTATTACATAAAACATAGTCACAACGAGGTAGTTGTGAAGTAATAACACCAGAGGTATTAAGTTCTAAGTTAGTGTCGCCCTCAAAAATAGCGTCTTAATTTTTAAAACAAACAAAAAAAAAACAACTTAAAAATAATATACGTACTTAATAAAAAAAATATACATAAATGAAGAAAGAAATTATTATTAAAGAAACACACTATGAGAATTTATCCAAACCAATAAAATTACTATTTCTAACAAGACAAGTTTGAATGCAGTTGTTGATTGAACCCTAAACCAACCCAATTAAAAAATATACATCAAGTATGACATCACACCGATAGGGTTGCCAACAGTGATTTAAAATGAGCCTCAGTGGATTACAAACGAGAATATCCTCCCCCATGCATGTTCAATTAAAAATAAATGAAATTTATACCAGCCAGTTCTTTTTTAAAAGATAATGTAAAAGACATTCTGTGAAAACATTTCTATTAAATATCATTTGAAAATAATATATATTATATATAAATACATCATTAATTTATACAACCGGCCCCAACTTACATATATAAAAAAATAATATAGATAAATAAGATTCAAACGTGGTCCAATGCACATGCGGTCTAAGTTTTGTTCCAAAGTTCCAAGCAATTTTTTCCTCCACGTGAGTCATTTTAAAATCCAAAAAGGTTGGCAGCCCTAAACAACACCAATGACCGACGCGTCTACGAACAGAGCGTTAGGTTCTTTATAATGTAGTGACTCACCCGAATGGTAGCGGCTCTCGTTCCGCGTTAGCCGCCTGTTGGTCCGTCCAGGCGGCGAACGGAGCGCCGCGGCAGATCTCACTGCGACCCGATAAAGAACCACACGTACACGTGACAACACACACACAAACGCGCCACACGCTTACTTACACAGACGCCACAGATAATACCTTTTATTTTGACTTCGGAATCGAAAGCGCGCCAATTTTTGACATCTCAACCTCAGAGTGTTGTTGTTGAAAACAGATACTCAAAGCGAAACGTTGTCGATTCCGAAATCATAAACAAATTTAATCACCATCTTAATTTGTTTAAACTATAATTTCAACCATTAGTAAATCGTCTAAACACCTTAATGGTGTTTTAAGTTGATATAATGTTAATGTCTCGGTATTATTTTCCCGGTAAAGTCCACATTCAGAAAATATATTCTTGATATTACGTAGTAATTACAATTCTTGGATACATTCGTTTTATATACAGTACAAATATCACGCATCAACAACCACATTTTAGTTTTTGGTACTATTAAACGTTTTTAGGCCTTCCTAACACAAACCCTATGTTGATTTTAGTTCGGTAGGTTTCCCATTCAAATTATTGTAAAGTGAGTCGTCAGCATTAGTAGTCTCTATTTCAGAGACAGCTGTGATAGACAATTTTAAACTGTTTTCGTAAAGAACCTCAAAAAATTTAATATATTTAAAAAATCTGTTGTTATTGTATAGGAAAATCATTGTGATTGTGAATGGGTTAAGAAACAAAATCATCAGGATTGTTTAATCAACTCGATCACTCGAAATAATGATAAAAAAATGATGGTTTTGCGGTAAGACTACCATATTATTACATAAATAAGGAGTAGGTATCTTCGACTTCGCTTTTATAGTGTTGGCTTCTCATAAATCAACTTCTCGCGGAAAAGAAAATAAAAAAAGATTTTTAATTATTCTCTGCCGTTTCGAATGATTTAATAAATAACAATAAAATGAATTATTCGTTCATAAAAGATAAGAGTATAAAAACTATTTTTAAAAAAAAACTGTAAAGTTGATGAATAAAAGTAAACAAAGAGAAAACTCTACAAAGGTCGCAGTTCGAATAAAGATTTTCATGCCGTCAACAAAAAAAAAGTCTTTTTTTTAAATTGTTCTTTTTTTTTAGCATGAGCTGTCATATCAGAAAAATTAAATGTCAGATAAATAGGCGTGTTTATTTTAATTTCAATAATGAGCAAATATTTCCAAAACCCAGAAATCGACGTAAATATAGAACGTTTGGATTCAGATATCATTGACGAACACCTCCGTAATTCCACTGCCGTGTTACAAGATATCTTGAAAGACAAGGAAGACTCCAACAACTGCGACGCCGACTGCGAAGCGCCCTCTGACGGTGACGACGGCAACGGCGACGGTCATGTATGCCAACTCTGTGGGAAGATCTACAAAACAGCTAGTACGTTACACGCTCACTACTTGCTCATGCACCCTGAGAACGAGGTAGAGGGGCAATGTGTGGAGTGCGATAAGAAGTATCCATCAATCCTGAGCTTGCAAAAGCATATACGATACATGCACCGATATGGTCATCGCTGTAAAGCTTGTTATAGAACGTTTGCAACACCAGAACTTTTGGTGTTACACGGTGAAACTTGTAGCAAGACTGAGACACCTTGTTCCCAGTGTGGTAAGGTATTCGATTCCCGCCTCGCTTTACGAAACCACATAAAATATAAACATCCGGAGAGGAGAAATCATTGGTGCGAGCTATGTCGTCGTACATTCACGACTCATCGTGGCTTGATGAACCACAACGCAACGATACACCCCCCGGGATCCACTAACTGCAACTGGTGCGAGAAAATCTTCAAATCGGTGACAGCACTTCAAAGTCACATACTTTATAAGCATACAGAAGATGGATCGAAATGTGCTCAGTGCCACAAGGTGTTCGCAAAGAAGATTTGTTTACAGAAACACTTAGAAAAGAATCATCAGTGTTATATAGCGAGTTGTGTAACTATAAACGATTCTGAAACTGGGACTTCTACTGAGTCTAATGTAATTACTAATTAGTTTTGTTATCATAATAGTTATTGCTTTATCTTCATAATAATAAAGTTTTGTTTTAATTCTAATACACTATTTGTTTAAATAATTGGCAGTTTGCATTATTATTCTATGCCGAAAATCAATGCGAAATTATATGAACATAAAATTTTAATAAGTAATATAAAGGCAGAGCGACGAGTTTTCAGTAAAATAAATTCAAATGAAGTACATATCATCAAAAGTCAATTCTAGAGTAAAATCCCACAGCGATCTGACATAACATGTATTTTCAGATGAATGAAACCTTAGGTTCTCAATAGCGTCTCATGTGCTTTGAATTCATACGAACTTATGGAGCTCTTGTGATCTCTGGGTAGATTACCAGGGGAGAAAGGTAACTAAAAATAAGAGTTACTTTTATGGCTGATTTTTATATATGTTTTGTAGGATATTATTCTAAAGTAGTATCATAAGTGCCAAACACTTTCCATGGATTAAAACTTTTGTCAGACGCTTTAAAGCTCCTCAAAAAATAAATGAACTTAACTTATTTTTACATATCTGATTTTTTAAATTACAACATTATAATTAATGAAATTGATTGACTTGTATCACTCGCTCTGAAACGCATGCGAAGTGCTCTCGCTCTCATACTCTCGGCTGGATAATTTTGGTGTTTAGTCACTACAATTTGTATAACTAATGAAATTATCTTGCTGCTGTTATAGATTATATATATTATAGATTCTGCAAAACAAAAAGCAGCCATACAAATTTAATTTAAGTAACTCTTATTAACCGACTTCAAAAAGGAGGAGGCTCTATGTTCACTTGAATGTATTTTTTTTTTTATGTATGTTCACCGATTTCTCGGTCAATTGTGGACCGATTTAGATTTTTTTTTTTTGAAAGGTTATGCTTCCGTGTTGTCCCAAAGAAATATTGTTATGATCTGATCATGAACTTCGAAGATATTAAACAGAACTCTTCATAGGATCACAGCAGAACCGTCGTAACAAGAAAAATTGCTTTGTCTATACGTGTAGTCGATGACTGACTGAAAGAAGAGAGGTAATATATCGAACTGATCTGATGATGAAGTTAGGCACCGGAACTCTGTAATAAATTAATGTAATCTAACCGTGTTTAGGATTATTAGAATTGTCATGAGACACTTGCACTCTGGCTATAAGGTATTTAAGTTTGGCGGAGGGGTATTTTTTAGTGGTGGTAGCATAACTTTTACAAAAAAAAAAATACAAAGGACTTCAATGTAAAAAAAACTAGGCAAGTGCAAGTCGGACTCGCGCACTTAGGGTTCCGTACAAACTTACCTATGTAAATAGTTCAATTCCCATATATATATATATATATTTTGTGACGTAACAGCAAATTTACTATTTTAAGATTTATTCTTATATCTGTGCTATAAGATCTTGCTTTATGCCAAATGTCAGGATTCTGGGACAACGGGAAGTACCCTATGAATTTTGATTTCCTTGAGAGTGTCGAAATATACCTTCGTTTTTTGCGACATAAACAACCGTATATTTTTTTTTCTTGGTTTGTTTCACAGCTTCAAGGGACCGCGGAGTTGAGTATATAGTTTTAATTTCAACTCGATAACTTCACGCGTTCCCGAGATAAATGGCCTTGACAGACAGATAGACGGACGGACAACAAAGTGATCCTATTAGGGATCCATTATTTCCATTTGAGGTACGGAACCCTAAAAAAACACTGAAAAGCACAAAATAACTTTAATTATTGCCAGTACGTTCACACACAACCGTAAAGTGCACAACACGGTCAACCCAACCATGACGCGTTAAAGGTCGTCTTAATAAAATATTAATATCTGCCACCTTGTACCCACCCGCCTTATATAAATACTCCACGACATCACACCATCTCATACATTTGTTTTTTAAAAGGGCCCTTCCCTACTCGCCTATCGTCAAAACGTCGAGTATAGTTTAAGGCTTGTTGCTTAATCTAATACAATCCAACGCGATGTTTGATAAATAAAGAGGCAACGCGAAAGAAGAGATAACGCCAGAAAACTGCTGGCATCCGGTAATTCCGTGATTTACTCGAATATTTCACGAAACTTGTTCTAAGAAATACTTTTTATTTTATAACCCTTAATAGTTTTTGAGAAAAATTGTCATTTAGAACATAGTTTGAATGTGCAAGGCTTCTATAGATGTACTTTTTTTATTTTTTTAAATATTAGTACATTATGGGGGCCAAAGTTCACGTAAAATAGCAGATTTTCAAAGGTCTTTACTGGATTAGTTTTTACAAAAATTTATATTTTGATTTCTATAGAAGTCTAGATAATATCCACAAGATATCTGTGTATCCAAAATATCTAGAGAAAGATGTGTAATAAGCATCATAATCTCGCAAGAGCGGTTGTATGAGACTGTACCCCGGGTTGGACGCTCTTAACGAGTCTACACAGAATATTACAGGGACAGACGGAAAATATGTTTCGAAAGAGCAAATGAAAGTCTACCGCCTGGTCAAAAACGAAAAACTCTCGAATCGGATTGTCCCGGGCCCGGTAAACAAAAACGTGTTTTGATTTTTCAGATCGCTGGTTTTCCTGTTTCCAAAAGGAACGTTTCATTCAAAACATGTTTTAGATTTAAAGGAAATGAAATAGCAGTGGATGCTCAGGCAAGCTTTTTAATACAATACAGGAGAATTGAATGAGGTATAAAGTGGTAAAAATAATCTCGTTGACAAATTGAGAGTCTGAGAACCTAGTACCATGCTATCGATGATTCGTAATGTCGATAATGCCTCGAAAACTGAATTTCTATACCAATTAATTTGGTTAGAAACTGGTGAATGATTAAAATAATATGTTTAGCACAAATTAATGTAAAAAAAAAATTACATATTCGACCGATTTTATCTCACAATATATTTTCACTATAGCAGCCCTGCGATGCGGGGTTCTTTTTCCTGTGTAAACATGAAGGGAATGACTGGGGCTTTTGTTCGAGCCGAGCTGAATTTATTTTTGAGTAACATCGTGTCTAAATAAAAGCATATTGGATAAACCTGTATTGAATAGGGATCATAAAAGTAAGTTATGAAGTCAAGATCTGGGTGAAGCATTAAAGACATTTAGAATAATTGAATATCGAAAAGTTCTAAGATACCACATGTTTAAAAAACTTGCCAAGTGCGAGTCGGGTTCGCTTACGAAGGGTTCCATACTACAACATTAAAATCGAGCAATAAAAAATTATAAACTTCGACAAAATAACGTTTCGTGTATCACTTTATTTTTTAACTTTAATTTTATTATTTGTTGTTGTAGTGGCAGTTGTAATACACATTTTGTGAAAAATTTAATTTTCTTCGTCTTAAGGGTTATGAGATACAGCCTGCTGACAGATGGACGGAGAGCAAAGGCTTAGTAATTGGGTCCCGTTGACACCCTTCAGGAACGAACCTCTGAATAGACTCGGATAAAAATATATGGAGTTGATGACCAACCTTGAGTCATTGATTGGAAAGGCGCCAGAAGTTTATGCAGTATTGCCTTAAAACAGTATCACGAAGTTCCGTTTTTGGGTCAAATATGCGAATTTGGAACAAATTATATGGTTATTAAACACTGCAGTTTGAATATATAAAAGTTTTGTTAAGGAAATAAGCGTTCCGCTTCGTCATTTAAACCGCGTACATCGAAGAACTGGAACAATTTGCCTGCTGCGTCTTCCCGTCCAACTATAATTTGGATGTCTTCAAGGCTAGAGTGAATAGGCTCTTAATAAACTAGTGCGCCTCACCATCAATGATTGCATCACTGCTTACCATCAGGTGAGATCGCAGTCAAGCACAACCAGAGCGTATATCAATTTAAAAAAAAATGTATTTCATGCATCAAACAACAGTAACACGTCTATCATAATATGTATTCCGCTGCAGCCGTTAAAAACACATGCATTAACACATGTCAATGGTTGGGGACGATGACTGATGCACCGTGCATGTGACTGTCTAGCTGCCTATTACATCTGTCGCTGTCCAAACATTGCGCTTGTTGAAAACACAAATTTTTGTATTGTATGGATGCATAAAATATAGGTTTATTTTTTGACTTTATAAGTGTTGTGATGGCCCAGTGTTTGAGGCACCCATGCATGAGGTTGCAGGTTCAAAACCTAATTTTTCAATTCATATGTACTTTTCTAAGTTTATTGAGACATTCCTCGGAAAGCACTTAAACCCATTGGTCCCGGTTGTCATTCATAGATCTTCGATAGTCGTCACAGGTAGTCAGACACCAGAAAGTCTGCCCATCAGTCTATCCGATCGTTGAACTCTGATAGGCATTCGCTCCACGTAAAAATACAGGTAAGCCGCATCCGATTTGACTGGAAGCCGGCTCCATGGTATGGTCGAAAAGTCTAGAGAGATGTTGATGATGATGAGATGAGTAGTCACCATGATGATTAATCATTTCTTAACTTTCAGCTGCATTTATTTGTACAAAGAGGTTAATATACAATCCCCGTGTTGGAAATACTATGTTTTAAATGGAACACATTAAAATTTCACGTTAGTAAATACAAAAACCTGAATATTTCCAAGAAAATGTAAGTTCTGTATAATACACAGAACTTGTCATAGAACTATTCTGGAGAAACTACTAAACACACAATTTGCGCTTGTCAGCGTAATGTGTATTTAATACATAGTTATGTTGTGTGTTTAAGCGAGCCTGATATTTGACTAAATGTAGAATTTGAGAAACAAAGATGTCGAATTATTAGAAAACTAGCTTCTGCCAGCGGTTTTGCTCGCGTAAGAGAACGTTTCTCAATACAATCTATGGACTTCCGCTTCATCTTAAGGGGTGAATTTTGGAAAAACCTACCGTAGTGCTCGTCTACGTCATAAATTTAAATCTTGTGCAACATTTCACACTCTTAGTCCCAGTAGTTTCGGCTGTGCATTGATATGTCAGTCAATCAGTTTCTCTTATTATAAATATGTATATAGACTAGCTCTTGCCAGCGGGTTCGCCCGCTTGAATGTAGGTTTGAACCATACAAACTTTGGACCCCCGTTTCATCCCTTTAGGGGGTGAATTTTGGAAAATCCTCTCTTAGTACTTTTTTTTAGGTCGGAAAATCATCTTATGACAAATCTCGCTCTTAGGCGGAACGGGACATAGTGTCAGAATTTAACTGACTAAAAACCCACTCTTGTTCCTTCTTTGCCTTCGTCCAAGGGCTTTGGGTTTTACTTTCACTCTACCTGTGGCCCCAGTAGGCTTCAACCCTGCTGGACCCCTACGATTTGCTGACCTCTCCTTGAGGCGCGCGTGAAACAGTACGCGCCGTCGACGATTTGGGCTCGGTCCGGACGGTTACCGGACGGCCGGACGGCGAGCCACTCATTGCTCGCCGTTCCTAAGCCCGCGCCTTTGGTGGCCGGAAATCGGGATCGGAATCCCGGCGGCGGTTGAGGCGTGAGGACCGTTACCTTACGCTAACGGCCGCCTCCTTTGCTGGCATTACTGCTTCGCAGAAGGAGGCGACGGAGGGAGTCGCTTTCGCACGAATCCGGTGTAGGAACTTTCCGAACTCACCGTGTGCGGTGAGAACCTGCATCATGCGAAAAGTGAGGACGCCGTGAGGTTTTTCCAACCACGCCTCGAAGAGGGGACTTACCGCCATAATTGTGGCGTGCCCAATCCCCTCTTAGTGCTCGAAACATAATTTTCCCGCCCTCGTCCCGTTTTATTTGGTGTCGGCGCAACACGTTTTTTCTTACATTCTATCCTGTCACTCGTCACGCTATCACTTACTCTCTTTTCTTTCATATCGCTTTACACACAATCTATCCATCTTTTCTTTGGCCCCCCTCTTCCTCTCCATCCATCCACATGTAAACTCATAATTCTTTTAGTAACATTACTTCTCTTCACATGACCATACCAAGACAAACAATTCCCTTTTAACTTTTCAGTCACTGGCGCCACTTTCAAACTTCCTCTAATTTACTTATTTCGTACTTTATCTATTCTCGTCACACCACACATCCATCTTAACATTTTCATCTCCACTAAGTGCAATATTTTTCCATCTGTCATTCGGAGAAATTATAAAAGGAAATTTCACGCTCTTAGTCTCGGCTGTGCGTTGATATGTCAGTTAGTCAATTACTTCTTTTATTTAAAGAGATAGATTAATATAGCAGCATGTGAAAATAAAGGCGCGCCGTGGAAACACAAAAAGTAAGGGTTGATTTCAGAAAAGCACTTCAATTAAATTAGGACAACGCTTGAAAAGAATTTCCACGAGGTGTTGAAAATGGAGTTCCCAGAAAGGTGAGTTAATAATTTTGCTACAGACTTTGTGTTCTAAAAGTGATAAATAATTCAGAAAATGTTAAATTATAGTGGGACGTCTTTTGAACCTTACTGAATTTATTTTAGTTATTCAAAAAGGCCCTACATGGACATACTATAGAGTAGACAGGTATTTTGGAATTAGTTACTAGTTTTTTTAAGAACCTTTTCCTACACTAGAAATTACTCCTGTAGTGCTAGTGCGAGATACCTATATACGAAACAACTATCTGTAGGCCAAAGAAATATTTGTTCCATGCGAGAATTGAACACGCGACACGCAACGCTGTAGCCAGTCGCTCAAACACTGCGCCAACCGTGCCATCAAATTAACTGCAACTGACCTTACAACCTACATAAGCAATTATTAAAGTTATAACAAACGTAACGTAAGATAGGAATAATACTAATTCATTGATAAGCCAATTTTATCAGAGCAATAAGTTGTTACGACCAATAAATATAGACGACTTTCTACACTTACAAGAAGAAGACTATAAAATTCGCAGTTTTCTTTTAGTTAGTGGTAAATGTTCGATCCAGGCAATCCCTTGCTGTCGGATTCAGCGGAATGTAACGCCCGGGTTTCACCATTGTGCGGAACGCCCGGTGGACATGGTCGAGGCCTGTCCCCCTTGGGCGGAGCCGATGCTCCGATCCGGTTCTTTTGGAGACGACCAGCGACGGGGACTTCTCGCGTCCAGCCCCGGTTCAGGCCATGGTACGAAGTGAGAGGGAATGAAAGGCGGCCACCTTCTCCTGCGAAGCAGTAATGCAAGATAAGGAGCCCCTGCCGTAGACGCCTCGGGCGTCGGAAGTCACAAGACGTTTTCCGCCACCGTAGACGCGGGTTTGCGGACAGTGAGACACGGGTAGGCCACCGTCCGGCCATCCAATAAGGACCAAACCCGGCGCTTTGTGCCTCAATGAGATCTCAGCAAAATTTTGACGGGGCCATTTAGGGCCGACACCTGCTAGAACTGCGGATTGTTCGAAAGAGCTACCGTAACCATCACAAAATAAAAACAACTGATAGAACATAGGGTTTTTTTATACTGTAAATATTTGATACTCCTTCCCGCTAACTTAGAGCGAGTCAAGTTATTTGATGATTTTCCACGTAAAAAAGGCAATCCCTAGCCGTCCTCTAAAAAACGGCGCCCTAAGCCGAAGTCCGTACCTAACAGGTGGTGCCATTAGCGTACAGGTTATTTTACAAGTTTTGGCTGAAAGCTTTCATTTTATTGAAATCGATGCAGACAAAAGAGACAGCAACACCACAGTCTCGCTGTCAATTACACAATCTAGTTATAGGTAGAGAGTAGTAACATCAAAAATGTATGTTACTTACGTTTCCTGCTATCGTGGACTGTAGCCAACGACTACGTACATCGAGTGGTTCTATCACGCAAAAGGGTAATTGGTATAACCGCACTTAATCCTTTAACGGCACGACATTTCAAAGCTACAAAGGGACATTTTTCTCTCTTTCAACGTGTAATAAAGCTTTGTTCATTTTTTTTTTATACAGACAATGTTCAGCACTTAGGTAATGAACGGAATAATATTGTTTCAGTTAATTCAGTTTATTCTTTACTTTATTACTATACGGAGAGGGATTGTAGTGAGTTTCGTTAGAAGTAATTAATGATATTATCAATAACATAATAGTTTGGTAAGATCACAGATATGTTAATCGTATTTTGGATGGATGTTTTGGAGAATATCTTCATTTATCTTCATTTCAATCGTGTTATGTTTTCCATTTCCAATAATGTTTTTGACTACTTTTTTATGTGACAGATCAAGTGTTTTCCAATGCTTGATTCAATCAATGCTTGTTTTCTTATTTTGTTATTGGCATTGGTATTACTTTTTGTTTACCTAATAATCCTCAAGTGTTTTTTCAAAACGTGAACGGAGCTCCGATCGATAAGACGTGGCAACTAATTGGTGTCGTCTGAAGTAGCTAAATTGACAAATGGAAATTGGACACAAACACGGAATTGTTAGCTAGCGTTTAGTTCGGCACCTTTTCCAAGAGTCGGATTAGTTCCAGCGTACGCCTTGCACGTTTTATTTATCAATTCTACTGGCTGCAATAACATGCCAGCGAAAATGTCTATTGGTTGTTTGAGAAAATTAATTGTCGTTGATAGAAGTTTGCCACACAATAACGTTATTACGACACGGTACTGGCAGTAATTTGGTTAGTGCCAGCCAACCACGTTTCGAAATAGTATTACGTTGTACAAATATCTGTTATTTGATTTATGTCGAGGCTTCCTTTTTAGGTACTGATAATGCATTTTGTTACCGTAATATGACGCATGAGAGATAATTTCAGTAGAGGTGCGGAAACGCAATAATTTCAATAATGTTAAGAATATCTAATGTGAACGGAAAAAAGCAAAATATTGGCATGATTTACTTTTTCTTTTCACCAGTAATGAAACCTAGGTTATAGGTAAGTTAGAGGACAATACGAGGAATCAATATCAAAAGAACCAGGTCTTTAAACCGTTACCTAACGAAGATATATTATACTATAGAAGTATTGCTAGAAACTTTTTGTTAGGCTTTACCTATTTTTCTTATATTATTATTAAGATGACTTGAGAACTCGAGTTCTTTGCAATACTACACGTCCCCCTACCACACTCAGCGATATATACGGAAGCGAGGGATGCAGAATAACTCATTAGAGAAACCGTGTAGTATATTTAACAATGGGAAACTTAAAATATCAGACACGGAGCATTTTTATTTAAGAAAAATGACGCCAAATAATAAAAAACAATAGCGATCTACTAAATAGTCTCTAACTTCGTTCGGTTTCGGTTGGTAGACATAATTCTTTTTGTATTGATTTCTTATACAATCCTTTAAGATATCTCTTAGGTTTTACTGTTGATTAAAAGAAAAAAAATAATTATGCCGGCTATATATGGCAATAGTTTCATTCCCCTTTAAAGCTATTCAAACTTTTAACCAGTTTATCACAAGCTTCCCCGGTTCGTGCTCAACTATTTATGAATGCACTTATGAGTGAAAAATAGCTACTTCGTACAGACTAAATCACACGAGTGGTAAAAATGGGTTATAAACATAGCGGATGAGTTAACAGCCTGCCTATTAATACGGTAACAACCGGTAACTACGAGTATACTTAACCATTTACGCAGTGCTGCAATTGAATCCTACACGCAAATGCTTATGATGCATGATAAACGCTGTGTCACCGCGCCGAATTATTAATTCGATTTTTCTTGTGATTTCGTTTGGTTTGGTCTTCTAATTTGTTAACATTTAGAAAATGCTAACAATTCTCCCAATGCCTTAGAGTGACAGTCAAGCTACTTTGAACTTTAAAAAAGTCCAATTGAAGAGGCGTACCTAGTTCACGAGTGTAGTCTGCCGGTCGGTGTCGTTACCCCGAAAGGTTCATGAATTAATTATATTCAGGATAGTAGGAACGTATATAGTTAAAGAGAGTGGGTTCCTAGGGAACGGACATATTTAATGTATCGGGACTGTCACTTAAATGTGTAACACGCACGAGAACTCCTGTAGTGCCATTGCAGTTGACATTTCGGTATTTAAATAAGTAATGCCTCTGCAATGGAATCCAGTTTAACGTGAGTCAATACAGATGTTGTTATCACGAGTCAGTGGATGTTTAGGCACATTTCAATACTTCGCCAGTTTTCAGAGGAATACTGAGCAGAATCAGCAGTTATTGCAAGACATTTATGAACATAAGAAATTGTAAAGTGAATGGTTTCTGTTTATGATCCCTGTGTAATACCGGTCAATAAATGTTTTTTTTTCGTAATTTTAGTTTACAGTTAATGTTTGGAGGTTATAAATACACGTAATACACGGGACACAGCTTGTTTTATAAAACAAAAATCGCCGATAGGTACGTGTCGATTTCAGTTGACTCATTACAGTATTCCTTGACCGAGTTTTCGTAAGAACAAGAATGCAGCAGAGGTTAAGGCCTATTGTGATTCTGAATGATTTTGCATAACTAGGTACAATGGATTTTGCAGACTTAACTTTAATTGAAGCATCGCGTGCTGGAGCCTTACTAAGGCTGTTTGAAGAGGATTAGATTGTAACTAGAATGTAATTTAAAGTGTAATGCAACATATTTCGTCATTACTGATGATACGGTGCATAAACTTAACTGTTTAGTTGGCTTGGTTTTTTTTTTTGTTTTTATAATGTAGCTTAATTCAGTAGTTTCCATATTTAAAATAGTAAAAAAAACCTCACCAGTCAGTCAGTTTTGGTAGTGGAAAATATATAAAGCCATCAGTTATCTATCCATCGTGCTGTCTGGAATATTAAACTGAAAACGTATAAGCTGCGAGAGTGGCGAGTGGCGTCATCTCCGTCAGCTGGACAGCTGTCATAACGCGGATTTCACACCAATTAGCAATGCTACGTGTCTATGAAAACCGCCATCAAAGTGGCGAAAAGTAAAGATAGTGTATGCGGCATTGTTGACAAATATAGTTGGCAAGCGTTTTAGTCACGATGGTATTTTGCTTAAGAACGACCTTAATTTTTTTTACCTTAAGTAAAATAACCATGAAGGTCAGGCTTATTTTTTATGAACATTAGTAAACCAGGCAAATTTTGTGAGGATACTGTGATCTTAACTCTTTTGATTGTACATATTGCGCACGCTGCATTATAGGTACCATAATTCTTGACATAGGAAATACTTAACCCAACTTGCACTATAAACGTCCCACTCGGACTTTAAAGTCTGTGTGATTTCACACAACTTTTGCCTTCAAACTCGAGTAGGTACAGAAGTTTCCGATAAGCACGCGATCTTTAAATTATAAATAACTCGTCTTGTGCTGATACTACAAAAAGAAGAAAAACAATGCATACAAATGATAAAATTACCAGCGTTATGTATGTATGAGCGTCGCATTGTCATTGAAAAATGCAACTATCAGTTACAATTCAACGCATTGTATACTACTTTATAAGTAGCGCCATTGAATTATAAATAGAATGCGTATAGAAATATCTGAAGAGTATAATCACAGAATGAATCAGCCTTAGGTACACGTAGGAACAAGCTAATTGTGCGCGAATAAGGCTTGTCAACTTGTTTTTAAATTAACTATTAAATTCCCAGAAAATGGCGTCGTCATGCGTTACAGAGCTATTAAATGAGTTCAGAAAACTCGCGGTACATTATCTCTTCGACACTAAATAACAATTTTAATCCCGTACAAAATAATGTTTTGAAGTTGTGGTTGCGAGAGAGCACAGTTTAGTTCATACCAACTATGAAATAAACGGTGAAGTGCTAGTAATATGAGCATTCAGGTGACGAGGAACTTTTACGTCATGTAGAGAGAAAAGGATTACAGGATAGAGCCAGATTTAGTGACTTGCTTTAATTAAAAAGCGTTCTGACTTTACCGTCATACTGGCTATTATTCACAGTTTTTGCAGTGAGTCGTACAGTTAAACGTGACCACCATACCATTTACGTTGTTTGAAGAGTTATATCAAAAAGGTTTATTAGACAAAACTTTCGAGTGATTTAATTACAGTAATTAACTATTACAAGGGCTGCTGTATTCATTTAAACTTAATCTTTAGAGCAAAGCTTGTTGTGTATAAAATTAGGCTATGACATACCTAAGGACCAGTGAGGCTACTAAAGTAATAAAATGACACACTGAAAAAACTAAAGAAGTACTCATTACCAATTGAAGCATTGCTATGATTCATGGACTGTATAATACTGTAGCATAATATTATGCCGCCTACAGAGAAGAAACTACGACACAGGGCTTTGATAAAATGCTACTGAAGATTTATTCAAAATATTTTAAAGAGGAAAGATTTGATTCTTTGTTTATATGTTACGATTTAACTCAAAGCTACTGGACCGGTTCTCAATATTCTTTCAACCAGTAGAATGCTACTATATCACCGAGTAACATAGGCCTATATTTACTATTTTCACGCGGTCGAAGCCGCTGCAAAAGCTAGTGCCACATATAAATAGTTATTGGGGCAATCCTTACTCGTTTTAAATGCTTGGGGCAGCATTATAATACTCTTAGAGATCTGTAATATGACAAAAAAACTAATAGAATACAATTGAATCTATTCGACGCAGGCAATACAAAACAATAAAAAAGAGAGTACTAATCAATAGAAAGACACTACAAAAATTCTAAAGGCTAATGAACTGAATGCACCGATAATGACAATACAAACTTTATTGTCCATTTTCAGTGCATTTAGCTACTGTCAATAGACGCAGTCACTTGTGCGAAGACAAGACAGCCCCTCGATACGGATAGATATCCATACCTACAGATGAAGTATACGGGAAATTATGGCTTAGCCGTTTTTTATTTTAATTTATATAAACTAGTGCTTGACTGCGATCTCACCTGATGGTAAGCATTGATGCAATCGTTGATGGTGAAGCGTACTAGTTTACAAAGCTTGATTATTTTTATTTAGATAGCTACAAATGTAGTTTGCAAAAAAGGGGAAAACAAGCAGAACACTGTTTTGAGACGCTTGAAGTACATTTGGAGTAGAGTCCTTTGTTTGAGGTGGAATCTTCAAATGACTTCTCCCGCTACAGGGTGGTGTAAGAGGGCGTGTTAGATTTTACTGACTAAAACCCACCTGTGTCCTTCAGTTGTACTTTGACTTTGAGGGACGTATTTACATATTAACATCGTCAAAAGAAAAATGAAGAACAAAACGATTAAGAGAAAATAAGAAAATCAAATAGCTTTCCATCTGTTTTAAATTAATGAAGAATTCTCTTATTGCATCAAAAACCTGTTTGATGATAATAATTTAAATAAATATCAATATTCCAAGAACTTTGTGGAATTTAAAAAACACCTTTCGTAAAAAAATGCGAAGAAAAGTTGTGTGACCCCTGTGGCCATACTCAATTTGAATGTGACTGTGTGACTTGATGCAGACATATAGTCCGATATAAATATCTGTAGTTTTAATATTTACTATAGATATGCCGTTGGTCCCGGCTGTCATAATAATATGTAGATTTTTGCGAATCTTAGTAGCGCAAAAGTCTGAAAGAAGACTTGCCTAGGGGTACTTATCGTGTTACCCGGTTACAGTATACAGTAAGCCAACCCAACTAAAGAAAGGCTAAGTATATCAACTATCATATTACCTTAAAGTCTCATGATGTTTCAGGCTATAGGTAGCATCATTCCGTGTAATTTCAGAGAAGTGTGACACTTACCTTCTTTAGTTTGACAAGAGCATTTGCTGCCAAGCACCTGGCATGTCACTTTCATAGCGCGGTCAGCGTAGCAGCTGATATATTCAAGAGCAGACATCGCACAGCTGATCTTACACGTTTTATAACTAAAGAACCATCCATAAAAAAAAAAAACTATATGACTAGATTTATAAATCAGTGAAATCTAAATGTAAAACACTGGCACCTCCACTAAGGTTATCGAAAAACCGCAAGGTCGATCCCCGCGTTGTTCTAAAAGTGTGCAAATCAAACTAGCGATTTATTAGGAAGCATCGACCCGCTCGTCGCTGACCAGATGGTCAACAAAACACACGCGTCGTCTCCGTCTGTTCAAAGAGCTCTAATACTGTATACAAACTGTTTATTAACATGCTTACAATGAATAGGTGACAACAGGTACTCGGAATTCTCATACAGTCAATATAACATTAGATTGACAAGCGATTCAATTCGTTTATGCATTCATGATTGGTACACGGTCAGGTACACTCATATCCAAGTCGGGAATAAAAAATATTTGATCCAACGCTATTATTTAACAACGTGCAACGCTATCAAAAATTTTTCCCAAAGCTGTAGAATATTCCAACCACTGTTAATTGTTACGCTGATCCGATTTCCCTCATTGTAATATGTGGGAAAACTACAAATTCAGACACAACCATATTAAAATATGAATCTCAAAACTTTTTTCATTTGAAAGCAAATGTCAAATAACCAGTTTGCATGAATAAATTCGAGTGGTAATTTTTTTCCATTGTTTGACACGAAAATTTCGCGAAAAGGGAAAACTGAATGTGGACACAGAGAGTGCATGAACAGCAAAAATCTATTTACAGTGAAGAGCAAACTGAAAATGGTGAATCGCCGCCGGTCAACGGTTCTACAAGAAAAGAGCATTAAAACTGAATATATACGATAGATTAGCTCTCATACGTGTGAGAATACCTACGTACGTAAAAATACCAGCCAAGTGCAAGTGGGATTCGTGCACGAAGGATTCCGTACAGTCTGTAGTAAAAAACGGCAAAAAAACACGTTTGTTGTATAGGAGCCATACTTAAATATTAAATACTGTTTTTAATATTTGTTGTTATAACGGTAACAGAAATACATCATTTATGAAAACAACTGTCTACAACTAAGATACGACGTGGTGTCAGATAGACAGCGGAGTCCAAATAATAGGGTCCCATTTTTACTCTTCGGGTACAGAAACCTGGAAAAATATTTGAGAAGATTTTCATCTACTAAATTTGCGACAAATATTACCAGTAGAATTATGTGGAAAAAAGATTGCCTGAAAACTAGTAGACAGGAAAATAGCACTCGAGAATGCATATTTAACGAGATTAAACGATCAAAGTCAGTATGACGTCTTCATAAAACTAACGTTACTCTTCTAATTAATCTGCACTTAATTGGGTTCTACGATAAAAATCTCCAATTTTAAATCTCTGTAAATCTCGCTCGTTAATCATTTCCTTCAATTTAATAAATGAAGCACACATCATTTGATTTTACTAAAAAAAATATGGTAGTCACGTCAGTATACCCGGATATTTTTTTTTATTTTTCATGGAGTAAAGAGTATTTCTTTGTTTGATTCAAAACATTTACCTTCAACTTACTAGATTAAATTAAAAAAAAAAACTTTATGACCAATGATACAACTTTTAAAATTCAAAATTTCTCGGAACAAGTCTAATAAATACTCGCTTAAGTTAAATGCAGTCTAACCTGCGCAGTCTTAAAGAAATAAACAAGTTATGGGATGGCTTCCGTCGTCTACCTGCCAGTGTTATCACATTACCTCCACCCTCGGGACCCGAGCAAACTGTATACAAACGGATGAATTCAACTCAAATAAAGCAAAAACCTGTTAATTAATACTTGGTCCTTCGAATGACAGACCTATGCTTATAGTCTCTATACAGTTAAGTAATACAAATATTTAACTTTTGATTCATGAACGTATTTATTGTAACTGTATTGAACGTTCTCTTCAGTAAATTTATTCTTTGTTTGATAAAAGGTCCTCTCTTTTATAAAACGGAGAACAGGTTTTGAACGTATAAAATGTTAAAAGTGCCAGGAGCGAAGCAAAAAGTTGTCCGTTTGAAAGCTCCGTCCGATTACTAATGAACGGTTTTAATTTAATGAGATCTGAACTTAAGCAGTACCGTTGTCCTGAATATTTGATGTATCGGCGTTCAAAATTCTGTACAATAAAAGAGATATTCAATAAAATAACTTTAATTCATTTATGATTCTAAAGCGACTTGAATTCCCATTGACGTTGATTTCATTAGATTGGTTTATGACCAAACTGAAGCGCATAGTTCGCGCTTCAGTTTGGTAATTAAGGTTATTAAATTATTTAGATCTTTAAAGGATTTTGTGGCCAACACAGAACAGGTCAATGGTCGACAATCAACGAGTGAACAGAGCCAAAAGAAACAAAAACTTTTTCCGATGCCACCATTTTATCCGGCCGACGCATTTTGTTGTTCTTTTATTCATAAAGCGAAGCGTGAATAAACGAGAAGGGAGAAGTATCGAGTCCTTTGACTACGGGTGTATATAAACAAACATAATTGCAGAATTCGACAGTCTGCCGCAAGTCGTAACTAATCACAGGTTCTCAAAACACGCGGCTAGTTAGGTCATTCATTAATGATTTTTTCATTAAACTGTGATTTAACCCATTACTGCAAATGCGTGGGAGGTGAATGCTCGGGTCAAATTCAAGTTGATCATGATAAAGTTATTATTGTTTATTGGAAAAGGCTAGTCTAGTATGAAGTATTAGACTATCCTCTTCCCTAGAACAAAGCGCTATTAAACCGTTACTAATTCATGATTGGCAACCAGCATTAGCATTGGCCATGAGCGTGAAGGCATAGTTGCTCTTCTCAGTTCAATAGAGCTTTAATGTGCTACCACATTAAAGCTTTGTGCCAGCAAGGAAAGTAAAAAAAACATGAAACTTTTTGTTAACTTTATTATTCAACCAGCTTCTGCCAGCGGCTTCGCCCGCATATAAGTAGAGAATATAAGCATGCCTATGTCAAACAGTGATAAAGTAGCATTCTACTGGAGAAAGAGTTTTTAAAATTTGTCCAGTAGTTTTTGAGTTTAATCATTACAACCAAAAATATAAATATTTCCTCTTTATTATAGAAGTGAAGAATGAAGAACAAAACACATTTCTAAACAGTACTTAAAAGTTTGCAAATTATTTAAATATCTACTATGAGGATCATAACCCGGATTAAAAAGCAAGCGAGATAAACAACACAAGTTAAGCGCCTATTGCACTACTCAATATTCAGACAGTCTTAGTCTATGTAGCGTCACACAAGAAAAAGGCCAACTTACGGCAATGTCGTGAAAAGGAATGAAACAGAAGGATGAGATAATAAATAAATAAACATACTATGACTGTCTGAATATCGAGTGTTGTAATAGGCGCACCTTAGAAACTTACAAGTCAATGCATGTTTGATAAATCTGCTTAGATTATTTTATAGGACTCTTGAGACTGAAAACTTTCTATACTTTTTCTTGATGTGCGATTAGTGAGAACTCGGCGGTGATTAAAGTTTTGACTTTTGTTGGACTTTTAACGGACTAAATAAATATTAGAGAGAATATGGTATGAATAAGCTGTGTGTAGTCGTCAGAAATGCTATATTAATATTCGCAAGTCTTTCAAAGGAATTTTGGCCCTTTTCAGTTAAAGAGTTTCTATTTCAAAGCCATGGCCGTTACAACTGGCCACGGGACCATTAATAACCTCTCTGTCATAGGAGTTACAGACAGCCCACTTAGAGAGCCTGTATGTTGACAGCAGCTCATCTGCTTCTAAGCTGGGGTCGCTGGATACAGGGTACTTTGAGAACCAAGGTTACCTACGCGAAATGATGACCCTATTGGCTTTTCTTGAGCTGGGGTCGATCAAAAGACAAATTTACCCCATCCGTACCCAAAATACGCGCTTTAGACGTGGAGTTGCGGTCACCAGCCTGAAATACAAACACAAGTCGCTATTTTTAAAATAAATTTCGATTTTGCACTTACTTACAAAGCCATTAATGGCTATATTTCATGTCGCTAACCTTCTTATTCCGGCAGTGATTAAGTCTTTAAGATAAAAATATCCTTAACGACTACCTGTATTACTGATAGCATCGAAACCAGGCTTCTATGAATAACATTAAAACTTGTTTCGTAGATCAGCATCTAGTTAAAACAAACGGACCGCGTCACTAATCAATATTTATTTAACTAAACTTTTAGCCTAAATCTCTTCTAATCTATCTTCTGTAAGATAGTTAAGTGAACAATTGATTTTTAAACCTAATTACTGTTAATTAGGTATGATTAGTGCTATAACACCTACATGCAGTCTATAGGGACGTAGGAGATCAGAGAATTTCTAGTCCTTTTGTTTGATTTAATCTGCACAGAGGGACAACAAAATGGTAAAAATAAAATAGTGATGATGCCATCCTTGGAATCGGATAACGAGAGCTTTGAAAGCCGCCGCCGGGCAAAAGTAGAAAATGCCTTGCAGCACGATTTTGGATTCGAATACTTCAACTAGAATCATGCTGGAAATATGGTCCACTAGAAGGGAATTTTATACATAATATAATATAAATAAAATTAAAGTTTGTGCTTGTAATATCAAAACATATTTTTTTACTAAATGTAATATATTTATAACAAAGAAAAAACACGTTTTAAACTTTTTGTCTCTTCCGGCTAATCTCCGAAACGGTTACCCATTTGTGAAAAAACTTTCACTGATATATTTCAAACTACGAAAAACGTCTTTTATTTCGGTGGGAAAATCATGACACGCTCTTGGGCGGTGCGGGAGATAGTGTCAGACTTTTACTGACTAACAACCCACTCCTGTTCCTTCATTGTCTTTCGTACCAGGGCCAAGTCTTCCTTTCAGAATCAGACCCTTGGCCCCAGTAGGCTTCGACCCTGCTGGACCCCTACGATTTGCTGACATCTCCTTGAAGCGCGCGTGGAACAGTACGCGCCGTCGACGACATGGGCTCGGTCCGGACGTTTACCGGATCGGATCGGACGGCGAGCTACCCATTGCTCGCCGTCCGCAAGCCCACGCCTGCGGTGGCCGGAAATCGTGATCGGAATCCCGGCGGCGGTTGCGGCGTGAGGACCGTTGCCTAACGCGATCGGCCGCCTCCTGTCCTACGAAAAACGTCTCCGAAACGGTAACAAAGGTACCTTTTATTTTAACGCCGAAATGGGACTTTATTCTCTAGAACGAGGGACATCTGCGAAATAGATAAAACATGTTACCGTATTACCACGAAAAAAAAAATGTGATGTTTTTAAACCCCATGCGGACCAACAACAGCTAGTAGAAAACATTAAAGTACTGAATGGAAAGAGGATTATCAACAATTTTAATGAAAACTAAAATTACCAGCAACACTTCTGAGATAAGCGGATTATCTTCTAACCGCTAATGCTACGTATTACCGTGTTGGTAATTATGATGTTGGTGGTGTATTGACCACAGGGAGGAAGCCCATCCACCCTATCGACGCATACTACGTAGGACTACATGCACGCCCGATGCACTTACGATTAATAACCTGCCTGCCACTGTCATTGACTTCCGGCCGCAAATTTATACCTACGAAATTCATATCCGGCTCGAAGGACTCAAAGTAGTACTCTGTGTAAAATAGGAATTTTAGAATAGTTATTAACTTAAATGTAGTAGTTATTATCTTATGATGTACATAATCAATTTCTCCCTTAGGAATTGGCAAGAAGTGGCCCAGAGCCGGGAAATATGAAAGGAATGAAGAACGGCCTTTGTCCAGTAGTGGGACAGTACAGGCTAGATATAATAATAATCTATATTCATAATCAATCAGGTAATATATTTAAAGTGTTAAAATTAACAAGTTTACTGTACAATTTTCTTTATCAATTAATGGTTAGTGATGATTTTAAAAAATCTAAATTTAAACTTACGCTCCGATATTCTAATTATTATCGCTTAACTATCAACGAACACAGTTTTTACCAAAGGCATCTGAAAATTATCGGCAGGCATTTAAATGCTTCAATAAGTACAGCGACTTTTATTACCAACTTATTAGATTTAACGTTGCCCATTTCTTTTTTATCGTTGTTTTTGTTTTATTTGGGACGTTTGAAGCCCAAGGACAGACAAACAAAGGTGAAATTGAGAAAGGACCTCTAAAGGAGTAGAAGTTGACCTTAACCTTTGTGCTGGTATGACGCCTGATAAATTATATGATGCTTTATTCTGACAAGCGTCTCAAACGCCTATTGTTATTTTAATAAAACACGCGCCACTATGCAAATCAGATTGCTCGTATGTATGTATAGGGTAAGTTAAATTGTACCAGCATGTCAAGTATCTTTAATTTTACAGAGAGCTGCCTCTTTTCTCATTGACTTTACACGTGTAAAATTCCATAGAGCTGATAAACTATCTGTCGGAATACGGAAGACAACACAATGCGAATAAGATTGAAACGTACTGCGGATCCTGACAACAGACGGATTAACAACAAAGGGTTGGAAGAGATTAGAGAACAAGACAATAAAAGAAACCTTAAAACTATACGGTATTAAGGACTAAGAACTTGCCTATACCTACTATATTCAGACACAGTCTACCAACCTTATAAGAATGTAATTCATAGTGCCAAAGTCGACACAATAAATTCCAGATTTTACGTGATAAACTAAATAGTTGTCGCCTGACTAAGCCGTAAGTACGGTAACATTATGTAGCGCGGTCTGCTTACTGGCTTGTCGCTGATCATACTTATAGTTAAAATGGTAATATCACCCAAATATTTCACACAACAATTGTATTGATATTTTCCGTTTCCTTTTGGCTGGAATGAAAGCAAAAGGATTCCGAAAAAAGGAGCTCAAAGGCTCTTTATTAGAAATATATTGTGTGATAAAAAAAACTACGATTCCTTACTTACTATTCTTCAAAGCCTAGACATACCTCATAGAGGGATTTGATGAATATTTGTTAATACTTAAATAAAAATCAGGCCGAGACAAGGATCAAGGACTCATTACGCAAGTTCATTCCTTTGTAATTCGTGCTCCAAAACAGCCAAAATTGCATTTTCTTTCTTCATTCTCAAATTACCATAAAGACAAAAGCATGCTCGAAAAAACAATGCTGTTCAAGTAACGAAAAAACAATTAAACGTTCGAGTGGGCTCAACGCAGATAGAAAGGCGTCCCGGTCACCCGGCTGTATAATAAGGCCCTCCAAGACCAAGAGACAGACGAACGTCGTTGACTTTCGCACGAAGTGCAATTCTAGCAGGAACGAGATGAGCTGATTCGACAGATATCGGAGAGCAATTGCTTCAAATAAATTCGTAAAACCTTTTCAGTATTTCATTTTCCGCAGGACGTGTCGAAACGAATCGTAACAAGATTAAAGATGAAGAGATTATGCATGTTCGCAACAACTTCAATTAGAAAGATGAACCTTATTCGCTTCAAACTGCTTCTTTTAGGTTTAATCAAACTAGACATAGACTAACATTAAAATTCCATCGATTCCGAAATTGTCAACACACAGTTGACAATTTGAGACTAAACTAACAAAGTTTTTGAGCAGATCGGCTACAGTTTATATGCACTGCCAGCTTCACTTTGAAAGATGAGTCGTCGTTACCGCTCCCAATATTCACAAGACATATTCCGCTAACAGTAAACCAATATCGATTAAAACTTCTTCAAAGTAAGTGGCACTAATTAGTAGGTTTGTCGCGTAAGGTCTCTCACATGCAGACCCATTATATCATAACAAACATTGTTACAAGGCGGCGGATGTGGGTTTCCGTAGTGTAATACTTGCATGGCTACCTAAATACCTGTACGTAATTAGGTCCGGCACCGCACGCCCGATGGAATGGAAAGCATGGTTTCACTCACTAACTGAAACTATGCTGACCGGCCAGCGGTTAACACCTCTTTTAATATGGAATCTGTTGTATTTAAAGTGTTTATAAACTATTGGCTGTGCGGTCCGCCAACTAATCAACCACTAATTATTGGTATAAACTGATTGAACTTTCAATAATTCCTGAAACTTTTAAAGCATGTTTTTGCTAACGCGGTTTTCATCTCTATCAAGTTGCGAAATACCTCATATATGAAAAGAAGCTTCATCTAGCTATCGACAACGATTAGGTTTTTACAATACTGCGTTTTAGGCAATATGGGTTTATACCAGTAACATGAATCAATAGCGATACAAATCAAATATCCACCCCTCTAATGACCGGCAACGAACAAAACCAGTTTATTAAATGTTCAATCGTGTCCGAACCAATTGAACTTCCTCAAAGCAAAGCTATTTTTAATTTCGTTCATATTTTATTACAAGGGTCATGGAGTCAAACCAGCGTTGGAAATGACTGATAAAAGAGATACTGTATTATTATGTCGTTTCGTATGTTTGAGAGAGTGGTGCTAAGTGGTGAGAGCAGTGGTGGCCGTGTGGTAACAGCCCCGACTTATGAGTTGTAGGTCGCGGGCTCAAACCCAGCGAGGCGCATTACTTTGTGTAATTATTTCATCACCACTACTCTCAAAACGGTAAAGGAAAACATTGTGAAGAAACTGGCATGTTCTAGAACCAAAAATTCAAAGACATGAAATTTTCCAACCCACACTGGGCCCGCGAGATGGATTATGCCCATTCCCTCTCCTAGAGAGGAGGCCTAAGTCCCAACAGTGGGAACATTATAAGGCCGACTATGTTATGCTATGTATGTTTCTTGACACAGGTGTCAAGGTTCCCACGAACCAAGAATACAAGGACAACGCAGTACATTACATTAACAGCTGAAGCTTACAAAAAAAAAATCTCTAACTTTTTCTAAGGACAAAACTATTTAGTAAGAAAATAATGAACTGTCAGACCTGTCTGCAGGCCATCGTTATACAATTAGAAACAAAAAGCTGAATTGGATCAAAAGTTTGATGGCTTTGGTGTTGGTAGACACAGACACAATCAGACATAATCTGTTTCATCAATAGTTTGATAAAAACAGTTGCTACACCAAAAACCAGTTTACTTGAGAACGTTCAAGTAGAGCCTCATTAATGCTCGATATCTCGTAATTAGTCATTTTAAACTTTAACCTGATGAAATATTGTATTATTAGTGCAGACATGCAGTCAACAGGTTTGTTAATTAAACATCGTTCATAAATAGGCATTCTTAAAAGGAAACAGTAGTGCTTAGATGTTTAAAAAGCTTTCCTTTTTCATACAAATGCCATTGTAATATAAGGAAAACTACTCACTTCTAAAAGCAAGCGTTGAAAAGCTTCGGAGACCTGACTATGAATTAGTTTTCCGAAAGAAAAAAGGGTGCTTAAAATGTCGCCAAGAAAAGTTAGCACGTTCTTAATATCTTTAGATTTATTGAAGTCGTCCTGCTTGACAAAAAGAGAACTAGAGGAACAAATGCTTGACCTAAATGTGAAATACTGAACATTTTGAAATTTTAGAAAGCTCCATCTTTTACGACGAAATAAATAAACGACGTAAGCTGTCTCAATTATTGTAGCACAAAACAATTTCTAAATTAATTATTTGAACTTATATGCTTAAAGTTATAGACGCATCGGATACCTACTCAATGTCGGTGCCCCTGTTCAAAACATGAGTCATACGTTAGAGTGCCCCAAGTGCCCATACACCTGAACTTTGGAGGATTTAATGAGCGCCACCGTGGCTGCAGTTAACGTAGCCACCTATGGGGCCCAAACAATATAACGAGTTTACCACCGATTTGAAAAGAAGATGCTTAAATCATAAAATGAATATGTACCTAGCTTTCGTCTATGAAAAATTGGATTTTACGATAAGAAAATACAACAAAATTTCTTTTGATTTCAATATTTTGCCTCAGTAACCTGTACATGAACAGCGTTTCCTGCAATATCCGGTCGTTTACGTCCACAGGAAAAATACAGCGTATCAACCTTTTCATGCCATGGATTTTGCTCAGTTGAATGGAATCAAACATTTAAAGTTCCGTTTTCAAAATGAACAGTTTCAATTTTTATTTCTAAAAACGAGTACTAGCCCTAAATTCGTCAGTGTTCGCAATAACTCAAACTATACGAACGAGAGTTCTCAATAACTCAAACTATACGAACGAGAGTTCGCGCAACAATTTAAATTGAGATTCGTAAAAAAGGATGAGCAAAACTATGGTATTTCTGTTGCTGTACAAAGAAATATTTTAGTACATGCCACACGGTACACAAGAATGTGCAACACGAAACACACCAGCATATTAACTGTTTGGCTAGTTGTTATTCAAGTTTTCAATCAAGGCCGCGCCATTGTTCTTAATGTAACCAGCTGGTCGTTTACAAGTTATGTTTAGCTTTATGTGTTAATCGAAAACTAAGTTTGATAATTTGGTTAAAAGTAATCGTTGACGATAAATAGAAAGTGTAGATACATGGTATTTCGTACTAAATATAGCTTTTTGAATATACTCGTACCTAGTAAAAGTGAAGTGAATGCGGAATGAAATTCGTCACAGTACTTTTACGGTATTCGCCAGATACGAACTGACATCAAGCTTCAGTCTTTTTAGGTTAACACTGTTCGCGGCAATAAAACCGTAGCTTTGCAAAGCTTCTTCAACTGTCACATAAACAGAACAAATAGCTATTTGGCTTACATAACATTGCCTACTGACCTGAGTTATAAAAGGTTCTTGCGAAATCAAAAATACATTTTACTTATGGGGTAAAACACAGGAGAAACGATAACTAGTAGTAGCGATAAATAGTGCTGTGTGAGTTGGTATACAACTATTGCTATGAATAAAAATAGCTTTCGTGGACCTGTAACATATTGTCAAGATAGCGGTATACTAAAATTAGGTAGTATGGACGGAGGCGTGTCGTAGACGGCGTAATACTGCACCGCACCGAGCGGAGGCTGTGGTCCGAGATGGGGTGGATAAGTTGCACACGTACGTATGCCTGTTGCAGGATTACAATAAATCTATTGAAAGTTGAAAGACTAGCAAGAACAGCAAAGATTGGAATTATCTCAAGGTTTGGCTGCGAGGACGAGTTTTACGCTTGTATCTTCACTTTAGCTCTTCTCTCTTTCTTCAAAAGACCATCTCAGACAAATCTGCACTGTTCTCATGTGATTTGACCATTACATATTAACTGTATGGACTTTAAAACAGACTTTGACCCCTGAGTTTGTTTCGGTGTTTCTTCTCAGGGTAGTCAGCTAGGAAACACCGGCCTCATCTAGTTTAAAATGACAAAAAAAAATTGACGTGTAAAAGTGTTTTTTTAAACCTACTTACAAAATAAATATCATTTATCATTTATCATTAGCTTTTATGTTTAGCTGCACGATTACTGACGTATGCCTGCACAGACTGGACAGTTCCACTTAAATCTACGGTTCTCTCCTCAAATAACAGATGGTGTTCTGAGGAAAGAGTAGACACTAATTTGCTTGATCCACATATCATTCATCCAACAAAAATAATACAATAATTACATTATAACAATTTTTCAGAACAAGCTTTTAAGGTTTGTAAATAAAGATTTTTTTTCTAGTTTTCTGCAATTACGTCATTGTTGTATTGGAGGATATATATATATATATATATATATATATATATACGATATGCTCTGAACAGGATAAAGTCTGGACTGAAGAAAAAAGGAAGGCCCTCTAAGTTCATCATTATTATTTCAGCCGAAAGACGTCCACTTTTGGACATAGGCTTCCCCCAAGTGTCGCCATAATGAACGCTTCTGTGCGTCTCGCCTACATTGGATTCCCGCAACCTTAACCAGGTCATCGGTCAACCTTTAGGAGGCCTTCCCACGCTGCGTCTTCCAGTACGCGGTCGCCACTCGAGAATTTTTTGGTACCCTCTAAGTTAGTTCCGGTGTTTCTTCTCAGAGACTCGGATATGACACAACTGACCTACTCTAGTTCTAAATTAAACCAATTTACAGAAATAAATATCATACAAAAATACAGCAGCCTAGTTACTACTAACTCCCTTTTCCTAAGTCGACTTCGTTACTTCAAAAGTCTTCTACCATTGTAACTGTCTGTCACCTGCATCATAAATGCAATAGAGTCAATATCTGTTGAACTTTGTAAGTATTCCTAGGAAATCCGTCATAAGCTCTCAAAGGGAAGCAATATCACATTATAAGCATACTTCTAAAGCGTTAACGCAACCTACGTTGACTCACCGCTCAGTAGATCTTTGATCCTATTGAGACTGACTAGCTTTGAGAGAAAACCAATAAATTCAGGAAATATTATAAACTGCTTATAAATATTTTCGCGTCAGGTACACAATATGCTTCATTTTGCGTTACATTTGAAAGCCGTCTTTAAGGTTGTTTTATTTAATTAAAGGGCTTTGTCGCTTAGCGATCACATTGCCCAAAAGTATTTTTAATTAAGTAAAGGTATAAAATCAATACTTAACTCTACAGTATAATGTTATGATATTTAATTATTAAAATTCCTGAGATAAATTTAGTACATACTACGAACAAAGTACCTACTATGATTAAGTTACCAGAAGTCACTTCATCAATACGTCTCCAAGACGATGCCATCGCATACTTACCACGTAACGAAAAAAAAACTTAACAACTAACAATAAACTCTTTAAATTAAGATTTAAAAAAAAAACAATATCTAATGAACTACAACACCAAAGTGAGTGCTTAAGTGGTAAGTGCAGTAAATGCTAATTATGTGCATATCTAACTACTTTACGAAGCTTAACTCTCTACCCCATTACCACACCACGAACAAATTACAATGCCTATCCATAAAACGGGAACGCCGCCTGTCAAAACAAATGAAAAAAAAGGAAAATAACCAGCACATCAATGCATTCGACAGTCATGCCACAGTGACTAAGTGTAACAAGAATAAATAAATAAAAACCATTGCCTAACTAAAAAAGAAACGAAAAAGAAGCTGAAAAAATATCGGGCCCAGTAATACGTGACTCAATCATACAAGGTTAAAAAGGGACCCGTATTGGTAACTGCCAAGTGTGTGTTGTTTGTTAGTGTATGGAAATTAATATAAAATGCCATTAGATTTTTTTTTTGTAACCAAGGTGTGGCAACTACCGTGTGTTAAATATAAACGTATCGGAGTAAAAAACATAATCGATATTTTAAGAATAACACTTAAACTAGAACTACATTAGACTGACGCACACGTGTAACACGCCTGATTTGTACGTAGAACGACGTCGCGTGGCGTGGATCATGTGTAGTTCTAAAGTCTAGTTTCCATATAAAATGTATGGAGAACGACGCGCTAAGTTCGACGTGTGAGGCACACGTGTGCGCAGTGTAGTCTACCTTTAACTACGTTGTATGTAATGTTGTTATATTAACAATATTATGTTGTTATGTTCCCTTGCCGTATAGGTTTCATTGAAGTCTCCGATAGAATCCGTTTATAAAATGAATGCCTAGGAAAGCACTCCAGGTATGAAACTGAAATGAAATATTGAATCATGTTCTCAGAAAACCTCTCTAGATAAAATTTGTTGGTCGCTGTGTTCCGCAAACCCGTCGTGTCACTTGTCATTTTCTATTTCCATCGTGTCGTTGTTGGTTGTGAAAGTTGAATCGTATCGTAATTGTGCACATTTGGTACTTTATTGCTGGGAAAGGTCAATGTAAAAAAACGTTAGGATAAAGTCATTAGGTATGTAATCAATTGCAAGTAATTCTTTGAATGCTTAGAGAGTGCTAAGACCGAACTCTCCACAATTTTAGCGCATTCAATTGGTAAAATTTTGAACATTCTTCATTTGGTGTATAAGCATAATATTATGCTGCGTTTGACTCGCACTTACATAGAAATCGTTGGTACATCAAAGTGACAGGTCGCAGTCTCTCACCTGTACGTACATACATACTTGCCTATTTACCTCAATCGACTGTCATGCATTTTTTTTTAGGTTGGAAGTCATCCAATGACATTGATCCTCTCCTCGCTGCATGCCATTTTGTGTAGGAAACATCTGTTCCTTCCGGCCGTAGGCGTTGATGAAGTTTTTAGTCTACTACTGTCTCTCAGTGTTTCTATTTGCTAGCAAAAGCTTAAGATGATTTTCATTCCAGTCCAAGAAAATCTTGATTATTTTTTATTTGCTTCAAGAAATCAAAATGACTCGAGTCTAAAATTTCACCAAAATAACTCGAGTAAGAGTCTGTTTTTATGTTGTGTTACTAAGTTGTCGTCTTATCCGGAACACATTGCAAGTTAAATATAAATGGTCTGAGGCCTTACCACGAGCTCTTAACGCGATCCATTTTACGACCTAAACTAAACTTTTTAAGGGATGAGGCTTTATAGAGTGTATAGCTCCATCCCTCTTTCTCGCTTGGAGGCCTGACAATTTACCAAGTCATGGTAAGACCCCTCCTGTACGAGAATAGATTGCATCGTTAAAATATAACCTGATAAGGTAAAGGTAAAAATAGTGCTTAATTTTTCCTAAGAAGAGGTAGGCGTAGTATTTAATTACTTGGCTCGCAAGCCTGCTTGAAACCAAGTACATCTTGGCTTCGAATATCCAGGTTACGCAAGAGTAATTAGGAAATTTATTTGTGTACAATAAACGTAAATAAGGTGGCCACATCGTAAAATAATTAATAAATGGTTATTAAATAACCGGCAATTTCTCTCAACAGGTGTTAATTAATTAAATTCCCAATGTACAAATATGTCAATGGTGTTGTTTTATATCGTTATTCATAGTGGAACGAAAAAACCTATTATTTTATGTCTATAGTAGATGCGTTTCCATAATTAACAACAACAACTATTTTAGCAATAATCTATTGAACGTCAGTGTGTTGCATGGGCTTATCAAAGGCCAAACTTTCGAACAATGTACGACTTGTGAATATATCGACTTTGATAGTACCTACAAGTTTGTCAATGTGAACATTCCGCTAGCTGTGTAGTTGGCAACTTGTATTTAGCGAACTAACAAGAGTTACCGACTGCACGCAGTGTGTAAACACTTTAACTAATGTTTGCTCAAGTTCTGTGGCGTACTCGTATTTAATAACTATTCGAAACAAGAGCACTGTTTCGAATAGTTATTAAATACGAGTACATGTCAACAGTCAAAACTAATACGGAGAATATTATGCAAGTGATTTAATTTATGCATCTTCTATAGTTTATTAGCTTGAGAGGTCTGGTCACCACTATACAGTTTTCTAATCAATCATACGAAAAATTAAGCGCTGAAACCGCGTACCCACTGCCCAACATGCGAGAAAGCATGATAAGCAGTGAGAAGTTTCCGTAAAATCATGTCGCCATCAATATACCTATCAACACAGAACAATACTTTTCACGTGGAATAAAATCAAATATATTTTTTTATTCGTGACTACCAACTGAACTTTTTCATACAAAGGTGATGTTACCTTACGTAGGAAACAGGACAAGCAGTGAACTATGAAACGAATTGCCAACACATTCAATTAAAAGGAAGGCTAGATTACCAATAAAAAAACTGACCATCATTTACACTGCCAGTTACTGTGAACTGTGGCAATTAACTTTTTTTAATAAAACCCTTTTAGTTATTGTATCATTCATTATAAACGATGGGAAGTCGTATTAATTAAAAACTTGATAGAACTCTCACCTGGTAGGTGGTTTGTCAAGCACAGATAGCAAGGTAGTGGCTTCTGTTCTATTGTACTAGGGTTTTCAGATTTAGAATCCAATCTAATATAAGTTATTTTAAATTGAGATGAGTTGGAATCGTGCAGAATAAAAAGCAATGGATGATAGATAATTTAAAAATGATGTCTTTTGAACAAAGTTTTCAGTGAAATATATACAAAGTGAGCGCCTCACACTGAAAACTGTAAGAGGTGTTTTTTAAGGACTCTCCTCTTAAACTACAGTACGGTCAAAATATATTGGCCACTCTGAATTTGGCGTTCCGAACTATTGCGCATACTCGAAAAAATACGCATTCGCTACAAAGAATTACTGCGCAGTCAAATATTCGAAGTTCGGGGCGGTTAAAATATTTCGTCCGTCCTTTACATACTACTTAAAAATATTCATAATCATATCAGCGAGCGTGCAGCGACAGATGGCTCTCTTATGCTACTTAAATTGTTAGCTCCGAAAGCCTTACTTGCCATTTCTATATGCCAGCTGACATCAATGACAATTTTATTTAACTCTCCAATTTAAATGAAAATGTGGGAGAAATATTACCTTTTGCTCTTTGAAATGGTTGGGTAATAAAGGTAGGGCGGAATCGAGCGAAACTTTATTTGAAATCGCTCTCTGTATGTTAAAAGATGTATATTTACCTGATTATTGCTATTCATTCACGTTTTTAAATGCAAATTATGACTAGACATAGGTTTTTTATCAATATCGGCAATTATAATATCTATCGATTGCATATACAGATAGTTTGTTTTTATAATAAACGGGTTTTCTTAAAAGCTCAATATGTGTTCATATCGGATTTGCTAACAACTTTAAATTTTCTTTCTATGCGCCACAATATTTATCGATATTTAAGAAGTCTTATTAGACAAGACATTCTTTGTTTTCATAAAATATGAGACTATTCTTCCTGTCCGTTTATAATTTAGGTGTCTTCAAGGCTAGAGTGAATAGGGTCTTAAAAAACTAGTGCCCTTCACCATCAACAATTGTTGATGGTGAAGGGCATAAGATTTTTTCACTTTTCACTTTCTTTTTTTCACTTTTCCACTACCGACCAACACCGTCGTGTAGGAACTATGCACGGCTGATGCTGGTACACTCCGAGCATGGCAAACAACGTTGCCGATACAGTGAGCATAATAGTCATACGCATATTATGACAGTTCTAAACCCGTTGAAAAAGAATAATGGATGTGGGTTCTCTGGTGGTGTCTTTTCTGTTAATTAAATTTAAATGATGTCATACGAAATAAGTAACTAATATGTATGTTTTCGTCAGCAATTCAATAATGTTTAGTAATCTTCGGTTATGACAGGCGGATTATACGCGGAAGCTACTGTCACTAACCACGTAAGATCAGGTAAACGCTTGTATTATATTAGTGAATCAGATCGCCGAGTGGGATCGACGTGTATCTTTGTAGCTAGTTTGGACGCAAAATGATACACGATCATGTCGGACATGTCACACGCCATAGTTAAAACACACCCTATTACATTATGTAACCGTGATATATGCCATATCGGATACGTGTCATCGTGATCGGTGTATAAGTAGTAAAGACGTATTTTGATACTGTGTCAAGGATACGAGACGCTTGATTTATTGATAAGTTCTTAACACGGTAGTATGACACGGTATAAGAGACCCCGCAAACTGCAGACTTTCGATCGGACGACAGTTTAGTCTAGTTAGGCTGCACAAGTGCGCACACTGGCCCGTTTCACACAGTCGGGTTTGTGGTAAGTGCGCATACTAGATTTAACTATCGGCCGACACCTCTCGGTCCTTAGCCCTTTTCTACTTCTTCTATCAAAGGACAAACCCAAACTCTATACATACTTGGGCCTGACTGGTTCCAGGGCTGGAATTTGGCCATAAACTAAAGCATATAGGAAGGTTTCACGATCACAAGTTTCACGGTTTTTAGCATTGGCCAAATTGGTAAAATCAGGCAATGTTTACATTTTAAGTTATTTTTAGTATTTATGATATTTAAATAACAAAAAAAAATTAAGCTTAGCTTCAAATATAAATCTGGAACAAACTTGAATTGTGTTAAAAACAGTAGACATACCTAGGATTTTAGGCTCCCCGTAGTAAAAAGTGTAAGAAAGGTCAAAGTAAGAAATCACTTTCGCAAAATACGAAAAAACGCGAATGACATATAACCACAATATTGTTTTTCTTTCTTTCGCCCTTTTTGGGCAGACCATATCGCCTCATCATCAATATCCAAAATTTAAGAGTGAGGCCAAAGCCATAGCAATGTCAGGCGTTGAGATTGACGTTTACTTATTTTACGTTTTTAACATCTAATAAACAGTTATACTAAAACGGAGGCGTATTATTCAGTTATTTGAAAGACTATCGATTTCCACTAAATCAATTACATTCATATGATACGCTCTAATGTCAAAATGACTTCGATTGTGAAGTTAGTGTCGTATTAAGCAATAAGTTCTGTAACAGTTTACAAAGCTTGTTTAAAACTAAAAAATAGAAATCTATTTATTTTTTACATTTGGCCAATGCTAATGAGGGTAAAATTTAAATGTACATATTTCATTGGAACGAATGGATGGATTGTGTGAAGAGAGATACGAAAGAAAAGGAAGTTAGTGATAGCATGACGAGTGACAGGGAAAAATGGAAGAAAAAAACGTGTAGCGCCGACCCCAAATAACACGGGACAAGGGCAGGAAGATGATGATGATTTCATTCGTGGAACGCTCAAGCCCAGAAACGGGTTTCTCCTTTACGATCAAAGTATCAACAAGCGAGGGAATAGAACTGGATAGCGCCATCATAACATGCCAAAGTTTGGAACCAACTGAAATATCAGCAGAATTTAACCAACTAAACAGTCGGAGTTGGCCGACGGTTTGGTTTAATTTGAAGCTTGTTTGACGGCAATCGTGTAGCCTATCAAACTTTTTGGTTAGCCGATACTGAATCGGAACTATCAAATCAAACTATCAGCCGATCGAAACTCTGCAGTTTGCGGTGTCTGTTAAGGGATCCTTTATATTTGTACGGTTAATTCTTGACATAATACAATATGATTATCACTAGGGCTTTCAATACCGGTATATATTGTCCTTTTTTAATTACGGTATTGATGAGAAAATACCGTGATTACGGTATTACAAACATTAATATATATTATTGCAGTTTGTTGCAATAAGTAGTGGGAAATTGTATTAACTATACATCTACACATATAAATAAAATTGAAGTGTCTATTTTTCACACTACACGTTTGCTTTATGGACTTTAAAAGAGACTGACGTCTGAGTTTGTTTCAGTGTTTCTTCTCAGAGTAGTCAGCTAGGAAACGTGGGCCTCATCTAGTTTAAAATCTCATCTGTTTTAAAAGCGTATCTCAAAAAAAAAAAAATCTTTATCATTCATCAAATCTAAAAAAAAAAAATTTTTTACTAAATACATATGAAAGTATTTACGATACCTATATCGATTTTTTAAAATTTTCGTCATCTGTCTGTTTGACTACTCTCCGAAACGGCAGGACCTATTTCAACTTACACCCACGGATAGCTGATGTTACGAAGAGTAACTTAGGCTACATTTCATTCTCTCGTGGGAACAGGACATCAAACCATGAAATACGTCTCAAAACGGTTGAACAAAATTTTACTGAACTTTCACTGGGATATAGCTAATATTACAATGTAACAGTAACATAGGCTACTTTTTATTTTCCCACGGGAACGGAACTTAATTTCCGGGCAGGGTAGGGATATCTACCAAATAGAAAAACCGATTTTTACGATGACGTTAGTTTATAATAAGAATTAATAATTTAGACTGTACTTCATTTTATTCTATACATATAAATACTATTCCTCAGGAATTAACTAACCGCGTAGGTTACGTATCCGTGGAACCATTAAAATATTGACTCAGCCATTTTTAAAGCCTGACTGCCTCGCCAAGATGAAGAATGATTTTAGTTTTATTCTTCATCCTATTCCTAGCACGGATATTTCTTTACGAGGAATATATTGAGCTCCTTAGTAGTCCTGAGTTGAGCTACACTAATACAGACAAATACTTGCACTGACTGGGCAGATCCACTCTAATCTGTGTGATTCTTTCCTGAAAAGACCATCTAATCTGCATGATCCTCATAGGCTTTGACCATTACATGTTTTCTGTATAGACTTTAAAAGAGAACTCAGAATTCAGTTCTGAACTTATTATTAATGTAATTACTAATCTAATAGAATGTTGCTATTAATATATTTTAATAATTAGGAACAGAAAATCCACTCCACTCCGCAAAATACGCAAATTGTCGCTTACGGTGTTCTGCCTATAAAGGCTCGATATGTTTGATTGGGTTAGAACAGTGTTCGAAAGCAAGTATTCGCTGGGTCCACAAAAGACAATGTTTCATGAAGCAGCAAACCGATGTCACCCGCGTTTTCTAAGCGAACGTTAAACTTTTCGTTTCGTTCCGCTAAATAATTTTAAATACACCATTCAACTTAAATGCAGTTCTCGTACGACCTGCATATTGTGAAAATACTTAAAAAGCTCTCTCTCGTCCATAAAATTATATTCAAGGCAAAAACCGTTCAATGAACAGTAAAAAATGGCAAAGAAAATTTATTTTCTGTATAAAATACATTTTACAAAAACATATTTAACAGATACGTTATTCACAACCTTTCTTTTCGTTGCATTAAAACAAGTTAAACCAAGCAACGAAGGCGCAATAAACTTGCACACTGTTTTATAAACACCCTTTGATATTTACAAAATAAAAAGTATGTAGTCGATGAGTGGAAAGGGAAACTAACTAGAAAACCATGAGTGCATTTTCTGAACAAAATTAGTTTTCATTCAAACTAATTTTGAAACAATCTCAATGAAGCAAGAAGTGCTGTAGTTCGAATTGTGCGCACTTAATACAACCATTCAGTGTTATACTTTTCAACTTGTTATTTTATTGTCGTTTTCTGTAAGCCGTCGTCGAGATGTCGCCTATTGTCGTCTTTTAATAAATTTTATGGAAGGCCTCAAGAGAATTGGAGAAATATAATACCTTTTATTTGAAGACGTCTTATTGGTCTTGAATTGTTGGAAAAGTAGGCCTTATAATCATCTTAGCGGTCTTTGCCTTGGCTTGGTATGGCTTTTATAAAAAGTTCTTGCCTTTTTACAGCCGTTCTATTTTAATACAATATGATTGTGTGCATTGTTGTCGTATCTATTTTAAAACGCTTTTGTGAGTAGGTAAAAGATTTATTAAATTTGTTACAGCATTTATTTTTGTTTACTTTGTAATTTTAAACTGAGCGAATGAACAAGCTAAATATATTTGTATTTGGCTCATAACGGAAACAAAAAAAAAACATTTAAAAATATAGTTATCTAATTTTTCCTGAAAATATATAATTTTGTAATGAAAAAGGTCATTGACTTGTAAAATTTTGGTGCTTCGCGATGTGACGTCACGACCGGCAGGTGCGCTCCACTGACACACTAAACACCACAAAACGAAAACGGACCGACATGAGAATAGAAGCCGCGTCACTTTTATTTGTCTTACCCGATCCATTAGTCACGATCAATTAACCATTTGTACGGATACAGTTCATATTCTTTATTTTGAGTGTGGGTTTACCAATCGTGCCGATTTTATGCACCATAATAGCCCTGGCAGTATACCAAAAATTCTGAAAGTATGTGTGCCGGCATTATTCGTTTTAGGGTTCTAATAAAACGTCAGAGTTACTATATACTGGCGTTCTGATCCGTGTGAGTTTATGTTCTATACGGTGCCAACCTAGATATAAACTATATTCTAGTTTTCCCGGTGTGCTATCGGGAAACCCGATCGTTTGTAACAAAGCGCGCGAACACTTCCTGTATCCGCGATGCGTATCTTTTATATTCGCGGGAGTTGCTCTTCAGTCCCTCACCGTTAAAAGTTCCTTAATTATAAAATATTTATCGTCATAGAATGATCTTTTTAGTGCTACAACTTAGACAAAATTTCATTCATATTAAACCATGAAGTAGAAGTTCGCCCGCATGATAGTTGTACATTATCCCGAGGGAACATACTCCCGCGATAAAAAGAATCTCCTTTGTACTAGTCCAGGACTTGGTCTACCCTTGTACGTACCAAGTTTCGTCGAAATCCATTCAATAGTTTTTGCGTGAAAGATTACATACAAACTTTCGTGTTTATAATATTAGTAGAATTCTATCTACCCGAAAAATGATGCCGTGCAGTGAACGTTATCAAAGCGACCTTGACAAACTTTATGTTGTTTTTTTGGGTCAACTAGTCGTCTTTCTTTAATGATCATACTTGTACAATTAGGGGGCGGTAATGTGGAATTTGTGTTTTTCTCTTGACTAAAGATTTCCATACCTAGTGCATGTTTTTGTAGTCGAAATATCGCTGATTTATTATTTACCAAGAAAAAGCTGGTAAACCTTGCTGAGGCAAGATTGCGTGGGATTAGTATGACAGCGTTATCAACTGGTTACCCAGTTTTTTAAGGCATTTTAATGTGAGAGGGGTACCCATTTGATGCAGCTGTCTGTACAAGGAAAGATAACCCTATGACTAGTAGTGAGCTAAGTTGAGCTATGTATGATGATAAAGTGAAATATTAAATTTAGGAAAGTGTAACTAAGTAGTGAAGGGCAAAGAATGAACCCCACATGTTTTTTTTTAGTGGAACGAGGGGGCTTCTCTGACTTTTACAGACTAAAATCCACAAGTGTCCTTCAGCTACCCTTTAAGTTCTAGGGTTACGGAAAAGCTTTCAAACATTTCCTGATGAAACATCATTGGGAGTAGTTTTAAGAACAAACATGTCAAAAAGTATTACATTTCAAACGTGAAATAATAAAGACACGCTTCAATAACACTTAATAGACATAGTGTAAAATGAATCTTTACCAGTAAGCTGAATACGGAGTAAATCGAGCAGTACTAATCAACAGATAATCGCTTCATCAACTACTACAGGTTAATAATCCTATTAGCAGCAAACGCGGAGGTAAATACGAATCGCAGTCGGCACACTGAACCGCTCGAGGAAATAACGCTCTGTAACTTCATCTCCGCTTTAGCACAAAACTAATTCTAGAGCTTGTACCTGCCAATAAATACCTTTTATGAGCCGGTTGCAGTCACTGTGTATTTAGTATTTGTAGGTATTTGTATGTATTAGCCCGTGTTTATGTCGACTTCGCGGCTCCGTAACAGCGATTTTATTTTTATAAACAAAAAGACAATAACTATTCCAGATTTTTGTTTTTGCTAGACCCTTTTAAAAAACAAGCTTTACTATATTATGTAACTTTCAAATATTTCTGTGATGTAATCTCGTACACGTACAAGTACACGTTTGTAATCGTAAATTAGGGTCAGATTCGTGATTTTTTTGAGCCAACTAATTTATTAAAAAACAAAAATAATTGTACATTTTTTTCTTACTATTCTGAAAATTGTTTAATTGTGGATAGATATTTAAAAATTACCTAATGGCCGTTCATTGTCTCTTAAGATACAGGTATACCCTAGTTTAAGAGTCCGGGAAACGTAATTTGTAAACAGATGTACAATGCATTTACACCAATATAATGTGGTTACCTTGCATAAATCTTGCTTGTTAGTAGTTTAAGTTTTGTTTTTTCTTATCACCTTCTTGATCAATAAACAATTATTATTATTTAATTTATTTGATTCCTTCACATACTGTTTACATTTAAAAATATTTCTTAAAAGAATTATTGAAAAAAAAATTACATTTAAAAATATAAAAATAGTAGTCCGCCGGTGTCGGGAGCAGGGTCCAAGCTACCGGTGGTTAGGGCTCCAGAGACAGGAACCTCCACGCGATGCGAGTTGTATCGAGGAACTGCCTTCTGTATCAGGCCCTTGATCCAACCGCGCAGCGACAGCTTCGACAGATGGTCGTCGAAGCTTTTGGCCGTCATCTTTATTATTATTATTGATTAATATCAAGTTTTGATTTTTACCCAGCGGTTGACGATATGGTCATTTTTAATCAAATAATTTTTCATGGTGTTCTCTCTTCTATATTTTTGGATTTCCATCAAAAAAGTTCACAATTAGTGCAACCGCGCCTTAAGGGTAAGCGAGACTTGTTCAATATCTCGCAGGAATATTAAAAAGTAAATATTGATGAATGAATTTCTGATTGAGCAATTTTTCATGTGTCTTTTGCCTGCGTACGGAAACGTTCGAAAGAATTACCGCGGCCTTGGGACGCAAATGGTAGATGAAGGAACACGGTGAGTGAGTGTTAGTGAGCAATCTGTCGAAAGTCTGGCCCCCACTAGCTTCACCTTGAGCGAGAGAAGCCATTTGACGATTTTCTACTTGAAAAAAGATATTTTTTTCGTTTTTTTTTTCTTCCAGTAGTTCCTAAAAAGTTAGATTTATCTACACAAAAAAAAATATTATAGAGAGGTAAAGTTTGTTTTTTTGTTTGCAGGAGGCAATCTCTGAAAGTACTGGTTCGATTGCTAAAATTGTTTCACCAAGAGAAGGCTGCTTTATTCCTGAATGACATAGGCTATATTTTATGTATGCGGGCGAAGCCGCGGGCCAAAACTAGTATGAACAGCCAAACTAGTGTGTCAGCGCAATGATGGTAATGTAAAGAAAGTATGCTCTGAAGTGAGTAACTATAACAAGTATTTATTGAGGTTTTTGAAGTTAGCTTAGAAGCTGAATGTATTTACTTAAGCATTGAGGTAATGTCCACTAGGGATTTCACGTTCTCGTACAGCTTTAGAATGTTTAGAAATCTCGGAACTGGAAAAGAATATGCCTAATGGTAAATTCTTTGTTTGGCCTAAAATATATTTTAGTGTTTCGTGGTGCAGGTTAGAGAATCAAATCTACTTGTATTAGCAGAAAAATATGAATCTATCTTTTTTTTCTGAATGGGTTATCCTCTTCTGAAAACTCTACCAGAGGCCATACCACAAGCTCTTAACGCGATCCATTTGAAGACCTAAACTCAACTGTTAAAGGGATGGAACTATATAAGACGCTCCATCCCTCTTTCTGGCTCACACGCTTGACAATTTAACACGTCATTGTAAGGTCCTTGTTATCCCATTTGAACGTAAAAGCCGAACCATTTTACATTTTTCTAAATAAAAAGCCTTTCTATAACCGATTTTCCAATAAGCAAACAATAACACTTTCGTTCGAGAGCAATCCATGGGCAGATAATACAAAAATAAAACCGCGTATTGACAGCAAAATGGAGATTCCTGCAGTAACGTTCATTCGGAGTCGAGTAGAACAAAAAAAAGAGACAATGGCGCACAGTTGTGGTTCTTTGGCGAGTGCTATCTATCGTATTGTGGGTCCGGACCGCTAAACTGTATCAAGTTTCATTGAACAACACATTTCACTTATAAGGATCCAGATGCGTTTTAACTTTTAAAATAATTTTGGATCTCATTTAAAGTTTTTCTATAAAATGGACAGGATTGTAAGAATATGCTTCATGACTCAAAAGCCATATCATGAATTTTGTTTTAAGCGCTCATCGTCAATATTCAACCCCAAACGGTAGTTTAATACTAAACTGGTCAGCACTGCCCAGTAAGTCCAACCGCGCCAGTTTCCCTTTGACAATTTATATGTGCCGCTCTCTATTCAATACGAGATAAGCAGCTTACAGGTAGGGCTTTCATTCCGGGGAAATTCGGTCTCGAAAATTTCGAATCTCGACGATATTTTGATATTGACGAGACAAGTTGTTTCGGTTTCGGGAACAAAGAGAGTTTCGAGACCATATCAAAAGTAGTCTAGGAATTTTCATTTAATTTTTGTAATGAGCGTCTATGAAAACAAAGTTCTTTCTGCATCTACTATTAAGTACAAGCGGGGTACATATTAACTAAACGCAGCAATTTTTTACTGTTTCACTTCGCCGTTTATACCGCGTACATCGAATGACTGGAAAAATTTGCCTGCTGCCTCATTCCGTCCGGTTATAATTTATGCTTCTTCAAGGCAAGAGTGAATAGGCTCTTAATAAACTAGCGCGTTTCATCATCAACGATCGTATCATTGCTTACGATCAGGTGGAATCGCAGGCAACAAAAAAACTATCTAACTAAACACTATGTGAAATTATTCAGTTAAAATAACTAAAAGAAAGCACTTCGCACAAGTTCTCATTAAAAAATGCATAGGCGTAGAGTTTGGGCCAGACTTTATTGCCTCTGTCTCTACCAGTGGGATAATTATCTGTTTGGACCTGAACGGAAATTTACTTTCTAACCTACTTTTGAAATAGTCTCGAAAGTCTCCTTTTTCTCGGGATTTTTGAGATCAGATATACTCTATATTTTTTTTCCGGTATTTAGAAATGAAGCGAGACTGAAAGCCCTAGCTTACACGTGCTGTATTTTATTTCTATCTCACGTAAACTGTGACTGTGAACCTTGAGTCAAGTTCTCAGCATACAAAAAGCTTGATGTAAATAAAAATCGCCACAATCTTTCCAACATACACTAACTGGCCAAAAGTGTATGGTTTTATCGTTTTCTTATTATATTGTATCTCAAAGGAGTCTTTCAGAGAAGTTATTCAGTAAAGAATAAAAACGCTCTACAATAGAAGTTTTTATTTAGTTTATAACATGTGAAGTTTTTCTAAGGAATAGAGCCTGGCTTTGTGAGTCAATCTAGGTTTTTTCTTCGTTTCTTGAGTACGAAGTCGATTGAGGGAACTTAGTTGGTCTTGCGTTAAACTAAGTACATCAACGTTAGGCAATTATCTTGGAAAACCAGTTGTTTAAGGAATTATTGAAGAACTCGTTGTACTTTTAACCAACTACGTTGGATATATCCTACAAACATTCTCGCGTTTATTCTGCCAGGGTCGCACATCCACAACCAAATACTCAATCTTGTCAGCTGTTCTGTCACCTTTGGGGATCGAAGAGCTAAACGAGATGGAGTACCTACGTAGTCGCAAACACATGACCCTGGTGAATAGGATACAAAAACACTCGTCGGAACAATCCGACGCAAGCGGTTGAAGGGTTAATAGGTTATATAAAAAAATTCAATATGTGCACAGTTACGATTCCACAACAGAACAAAATGTGTAAAATTTAAAACTTAACATAATCACACACTATATTCATAAATCAGTCATCGCTATTTTCTTCCATCCCAAAACTGCTCAGCTTCGTTCAAAGAGCGCGAAGATAAGCAAGCGTCCTCATTACCCCGATCGCGACATCAGAGATGCAACAATTTCATCAGTACAGCTCTCCTGTTACGAAACAAACTACACGAGTACCGTAATACTTTTTTTAAACCATTGGCCTATATTTGACGAATGCGTAACGTATCGTTTGCTTCCCGTTATTTGTTTTTCTCGGTTTCGTGAGATAACTTGCTGTAATTAAAAACACTTGTGAAGATTTAGTGTGTTTGTGAACAGCGAACCGATCAATTACCAATGTTGTTTATTAAGAAAACTGAGCGTGTAAACTAATTTTCTGTATCGTTTAGCGGTTCGTAATATTTGTACCAGTTTTCCTACAACCAGTGGTTAGTCGTGGATAGTTTGAGTTATTCCAATTTATGAGCTTCTCTTTTGGAATATGGATGTATTTTATTTTGTTTCAAAAATTTGATGTTGATCCTTCAGACCGCAAACAAAGTTTTAATGCGCTTTTTTTATTTTTTCTAAAACTCTTCTCGTTTTTACAGCATTTTTATGTATGCACTGAAAATATAAAGTAAATAGAATTATTTTTAATAAACTCCCAAGCAACCGTAGATTAACCGAATAGTGCAAACGAGCTCCCGAGGCGTTGTGTGTACAGTAATCTCATGTTTCTTTTTAAACCGGAATAAATCCTAGACGAAACCCCGCACGGAACTCTCGTCCCTATAACAATGAGCTAATAGTCTATTATTACTTATATCCTGTTGTATATTACAAGTCGTACGTTCGTGCAGTTACCACGCAATTAAACTTTTTGAACGCTACTGAAATTTACTGCACAATTAGTGTACGTAATGAGTGAACGTTCGCAATGTATTATTGATAATCAAATGTCGTCTATGTTCAAGAAAATTGTTGTTAGATATATGTTTGTGTGTAACGCAAGTTAAATTGCTCAAATCGAGGAGGTAATTTCATCTGTCTTACATGTTGACATGAAGATTTTAAGACATTACCGTGCGCAATTATCATAATGTTATCCTCGCACGAATCGTTGACTTCACGAATTCTATTGTCGGTTATAAAAACTAATGTAAAAAATACAAGGTAAGTTTTTCTGTATGTTGATGTCTAACTCATTATTTAGACAGGGGCGCGAGAACCCTTCTAGAGAATTTTTGTACTCGAGCGTATCATTAAAATGTATCCCGTCTACATCCTGTAAGTGTTGGGTGCGTGTGTATGTGCGTGTGGCAGCTACCAATCGGAGGGCTCCGTTTAAGATACCTGAATGGTATCTCTTCTCATTGTGCGTGACGCGACGATGTGTGCGTCGATTCCTCGTGTGCTGTCGGCTGCTGCCGCCGTCGCCTCGAGGGCCCCGAGGCGGCTGACTACCAACTGCGTCCAGAACAAGCCATGGCCAATATTGGCAACCAATTTTTATATTTCATCGCCTAGACGCTAAATAAATATTCGTCCGGTTGGAGATATATAGAATAACAAGATTTATTAGACTTGCTTATGATTTAAGAGCGGAATCAAAATTCCAGTTTTTTATATAATTTTTATGCTAATTTAAATTTTGAAAATAGACTGCTGTTAGCAGACCTTTGACGAATATTTATTTAACGACAAACATGTACATATCACAAAAAATATCTAATGGTGACGACGATGAGCAACACAACATCGCTTTGACAAAAAAAAGCCTTATTCAGCACACCTTCAGCTCACAATAAGGTCTTAAGAAAAATACTTTCATGACGAAATCGGGTCAAATGTCACTTCAAAGGCATTTTAAAATAATATTTATATGGGTTTCATTTTTATAAAGTACCCGTTGTTGTTCATTCCACAATTTACACAGAATATGCTGAAACATAAATATAATTTCTGAAAATCGCAATACATAACGTTTGATATTACATTCCGAACACAGGAATTTTGGGCACTGCAATAACAAAATAAATTTCAATACAGAAATATTTATTTTGAAAATGCCTTTGAAAACGAATCAAACTGAAATAAACGGAAATAAAGAAAAAAGGATCGGTAACAATGGGTAAAAATTGAAATAACAACGATGTATAGGTATAGTGTGTCAGTCGGAATTCTGGAATATTTTACACATTTTAAATTCAAATATTGCATGAAACGTTTTGTTTAATACAGCTACAATAACACTAAAATTTTTGATCAATTTTAGACAGCTGAAAAAAAAAACAACTGTGTAGCGACTTTTTGTAAAAATTGAATTAAGCTTATCTAACATACATTAAAAAAATGAATTTTAAAATTCGACGTATTGTTTATTTTATTGAGTGTGCTAGTCTTTGATTTTTTTAAATCTGAATCGCCAAACCATTTTATTAAAAACGTATACACGATTATATGTTTTTAATATTTAACCAGAATGTGCACCTATTCTGGTTGGCTCCGAATTTTGAAGATTAGAGCTCGAAGTTGTAGATCTAAAAATCTTAAAATTAACCTAGACCGAAGGAAACTATCCTATAATAGCACATACATTTTATTAAATACTAGTTGTATTAAGAAATAGTCGAAATAATTACAGATGTCAACAAATACCCTGCCAACAGAACGTCAACCAGTTCATTGAGTCCTTGATTGAATCTATTTCGTCTTATTTTGACCCTGATTAATATATTGTAAGAAGATATTTCTTTATTATTGCCTGTAATTACTGTATTCTTAGAATCTATACTAATATTATAATAAGGAAAGATTTGATTTTTTGTTTGTTTGTATATTACGATATAACTCGCAAAACTACTTGACCGAATTCCAAAATTCTTTCACCATTAGAAAGCTACATCTTCACTGAGTAACATAGATATTTTCTACCTTAATGCGGCCGAAGCCGCTGGCAGAAGCTAGTATACAATAAAAGCGTCTATTTTCCCGTTTCAGTTTCGTCGTATTTCGGGCCTAGGTGCTGCCACTATTGAGTTAACTCAATATACGACTGATTACAGCAGGATACGGAATGTTTGATAAATTAAAACAGAATTTAATTACGTTTACTTTTTATCAATTTATACGATTAAAATATTTTGATACTTTCCTCGTTCGATTGAACTAATGTAGAATCACAAAAAGGCCTATTCGAGCTCGGTCACAATGGTCGTGAGTAACCACAGTTAGCGGGTGTGGTGTTGGTGTTACAAGGTTTTAACGTGCGTTCGGTGCGGGTTATCACGCGGGGTCAACGACCCGGCCGGTTTGATAAGCGTCGGTTTACGTTATCAGGTACCGCAATGCAGGCCCAAAAACTATGCCTAAGGTAAGCCAATCGATACTTTACTACCGTCTCGTAAAACGTAGTTCTGTTAGCCATTGTTCGTGATTTACCAAAATAATTAAATGAGGGCGTTCAACATAATAACGGAAGACGAGACTAGGACGACTAACGTATAAAGATAATTTGGGAATGTTATCACATGTGATTTTGTTGGTTTCAGTCAACCTAATTTATCTGGGTGATACCAGTCTAACACACTCTAAAGTGTTAACAGGAAATGCGAAGTAACTTTTTGTTTTTAGTATAATTGAGAACAAGACGTTTCGCCGGAATATGAATGGTTAACGCACGAAACGTTTTGAAGATATTTTTAAGGTTTGACGGAAAACAACCGTTAGAGTCGCAGTGCTCACTCTCAGGATCTATAAATATCTAGGATCGGAGATCTGCGTACAGTGAGACAAAGATGTGAATAGAAAAAGGAGGATATAGTTATACGTAAGTATGAAGGGGTTGGTGCAATGCAACGCACTTAATCAACGTTCTTTGATGCCAGTGCGTCAAGTGCTGTGAAATACAAACAGTAGGAAGTGACGTTGTCTTATGAATTGGAATCTGTGGATTATTACGCAGAAGTAAACAACTTCAAAGAAGAATATATGGACAATGGGCACGCTACATGATATTGGTAAATGTTTTTGGGATGGATTGGCATAACTTCATGGGAAATCTGACTGAAGAGAAGAGACTGTGGCCGGTCAAACCAATCTGTTTGACCGGATGAGTCCGCAAACACAAAACATAATCGTCGGATTACACGATTGGCTTTAGTATCTGGTAGGTCTTGAGAATGTATCAAAAAAACACACACACAACAATACAATTGACCATTTATGGTAGCCTTGATAACGTCAGATATTGGAACGGATCGGACAAACTATGCTATACCTAGGCTTAAAAAAAGATCAGAAAGTTTATTGAGCATGAACAGCCAATTAAATCATTGCAACTATAGCATCTGCAGTATTTACTACCGTGTTCGCTTTATCTGGGCATCAGAAATAATCCGTTATTAGCTTAGCCTAATTTACGATCAATATACCTCCTCTGTTGTTATGAATCGATCATTTTGATAGGATACAGTCAGTATTGCTGGTAGAGTTTATACCAGCAATACTGACTGTATGTTTGGGCTTTTCGTGACACTTATCGTGGATGTACTGATTTATTTTTTCTGTTTACATAATACATCACGAACTGTAGAGTGTTAGTCATCTCGTACAATAGAAATAATATCTATTAAATCTCGACTCTTCGGCGGTAACATTTTGCTCGTAAAAAAAATAGTATGAATTCACACGCAACAAGCTATGTAGGCACATAATAGTTGTAATAAAGTATGTATGTACCTATCTATGTAATGTGTTTTTTTTTATGTGAACAAAATAATGCGTACCGTTTTGAAATTCTTTTGTGATTACAGTGATACATCAGTGTAGCGGAACGCTTCCGAGGTGTTTCAATTAATTAAAATTATGTTGTTTGGGGGATATCTTTATCGCTTTGATACAGAAATACAGTTGTAGTCATAAATGTTATTACAACGTTATGTTATATTTACAATCATTATTTTAATTTTTGTGAAAGTAATAAACGATAAGTAGGTGTTTGAAAGACTATCAGAACGACAAAAGGACTTACTTTAGTGAAGAAGGTGGCAAATGATACTCAACGGCCGTCTTCATTTGAAGATAAATTTGTTTGTATATCGATAGTGTTTACTCTGGACCCGTTACGCTTATCACAACTGTCAGCAGAGTAGTACAAAATGACCGTCGCATTTGACTCGCCACGTTTACCCGTCGCGGGGTCTGCTTTAAACGATTTCACCTCTTATTAATAGCTAATTTATGTACATTCCAACACTACGCCAATTACTACATCCATTAGGAACCTGATAGGGAAAGGTTTGTCATTACGTCACGCGCACACAGCAGACAAACGACGCCTACATTCATTTATATGGCTTTTAATATATTCAGTGCATTAACCATTTATTGCTAAACAACAATATGCAGCGATGCGACAGTTTGAACACAATGAAACAACGGTACGCATCCAACGAGTCGTACTTCAATTACAGTACTGGATTGATTCGGAAGAGCAAAATGCTCAAATTTCGACGAATATTATGAGGAATTACAAATATAACTGCGTTTTCAATTACGTACTCGACTATCAGTCAAGACAGCCTGTAAACTCGTATGAACGAGGTCTAATCTTGTTTGTTACAGCACGTTAAAAGGGACGCGGCACGTAGAAATCAATAGAGAAGTCTCAGTTATGTTGCTGCAAAGCAAACTCTAACTTTACCTACTGGTTAATTACCCCACGTTTCGAATCGTTTAGTTAGTTTTAAATAATATACCCCTCACGCTTCACCTCGGGCCAAGGTTTAGTGAGCGTTTTGTAGGCGAAACTGCACCGCAAGCGATTAAAGCTGGTACATTTCGACAGTGTTATAATAAAGTGCCATTTACGAAATAGTACCGTGGTGATAAAGTGTGGTTGTGTGCGTGTGGATTACCGACTAACTAAACCATAACAACTAAAAAGGGAAAAAAGGAAAAAAAAACATATATTTGAAAAAAATATCGTTATCGATGGCAGTTGGACAATGCTCGTTGGTTGTTTAGTTTCTTTTTTGTGTCAGCATTGAATGAAGGTCGACCTCATTATTTTAATAATTTCGACCGCTGAACCGATGCAAAATTACCTGATGACGGCTTTAAAATACACTGTCTGTGCTAAAAGTAATTTAACCTTGACAACAAGTGTTTTCAATAATGTGTTTTGCAATTAAGCTAGAAAGTTGTCATAATAGATTATTTGTGAAAAAATGATTAATATATTTAGGCTTAGTTTCTATTAGGAAGTGCAAGTACATGTATTACTGCTTACTTATGTTTGTACACAAATACAGCTGCTATCATTATCGTGAAAGTCGTTCAAGTGTAAGTAATATTTTAAAGCCGGCAAGTGTATCAGCGGTTCATCGTACTCTCGTTCTAAATACGTGTAGTCGGGGGTCCAGATTCAAGATGGCCTCACCGTTTGACCCTCGTTGCGGAATCGGGACGGGCCGTCTCGATAATTTCGCGATTGTCCAACATCCATCGACGGCGATCAATTGACACTTGACCCCGGCGACGCTTGTGTCGCGGCCTTGGACACCACAGTACTGTAATTATGGAACACGTGACGTCACTGACTAAAAACGTGCCAGTACTGATGGGCCTGGTAAGGTACCTTATTAGTTCAGGCATCGGTGTTAGCAGCGATATTGCGTTTTATTGTTAAAGTATAAAAGTTGAACTTACCTTGCGGCTGCTGCTGTGGAATGTACGGTGTGAGGAGACGCGTTCGCTTCTTCTCATAGCCCTTTTGTGTGATGTCACCTGAAGCAAAATAATACAAAATTGGTAAATATAACAGATACATTAAGAACATTGAGCTCTGTGTATGCTAGGTCAATAAATTGATCTGAACATGTTTGAGACAATTCTGACAACAGATAGTATTCATTCTCAATTCTGCTCTATTTACAATAATAACGAATACCTATGTGTATTTTGCAAATAAATTAATTTCTCAGATGTAATTTTTAATAAAGAAATTGTTGATTAAATTCAATGGTTCATTCAAGCCTAGGTACCTTCCCACCAAATACACAAAAACATACCACAACATTCAAGTAAATTAATTAACCCTGTCTAAGTTCATTCACACGAATTTTCCTCTATACTATTAGAACGAGCATAGAATGTACAGTAAACCTTAATTCCTAGTAAAGCGAGCTTTATGGATATTGTATTTGTGCAGACCCGTGAAGGTTCATGAAACCTGACCCGCAGTTCACTGTACTACACGGAGTCAGAACAAAGTGCTCGCATAAAAACTACCAGGTCCGCATAAGGTATAAAATGTTCGACGCATAATTCTGCGGTAAAGGAAAACGTTCTATGTGCAAATAACTGCATGCGGTCGTAACAGTCGAGAGGGAAACGGTTACCGTTGTACTAGGAGATAAGCGATGGCTAGGATGTCACAGACCGGTTTTTCGTTGTTGAGAATATTGGAGTAGGACCTGTGTGCAAGCCGCCTTTTCTACGATTGTAGACGAACGCTCGTTAAGCATGAGTGAGAAACGCGAACAGTTACACCTGTAAATAACCCCTCTTTCGCTAAACTCTTGTCCTTTTGTGCGTTGAAATGACATGTAGTGTCACCAAATGAAATATAAACTAGACGGTTCTCTAATAAGTACCGACTTAAATATACCTTCACACAAAAATACCTTCATATATAAGACACTCCCAGACCAACATATCAGATTCTTTGTTTAACTTTATATGGAGAAATTCAACTTCGATTAGGAATACGTAGAATTTTATTCAATCTAAAAATACATTAAGAGGCTTTTAAATAACATCGCACTTCGAAGAAATTCTTGAAATGGAAGCGTGAAATTAGCTAATTATACAATGGGCAAACAATGAAAAGACGACGCAAATAATAATTATTATTAATTTACTGATAAAATTACAGGAATTCGGCTGTCACGGTGTCAAATATGTTTATTGTCAATCTGGAAACAATGCCGATTGGATTCAGTATAATATTAATTTAATATGAAACTCATTCAGCATTGTTTAATTAGTTCTCGACTATATCAAATGAATCAATCTTTTTCAACTGAGAGTGGTGGTCATTTTTGTATTCATTTACTGGAACTTATCATATGACTGACACAACGACATTACTGGCGGAGTTCCAGGAAATATTAACAAGTAATTTTAATGTTTGTGTGTAAAATGAAATTCATTTATACACTGATGGAAGTTAGGTGGTATCCACTGCACAGTTGATAAAAGCTCTTTGAATTGAAAGGGTACATAATAAATAAAAAAAGGATTATTTTTTTATTTAACGAGAAGGATAAAATGAAAATAACATTAAAGAAGACATAATACAGATATATAACTAAACCTTAGTCTTATCTGGTGATATGCATTCAGTCAGTATCCTTCCATTCATCGGCGTTGATGGACGAAGGATGGACCAAGCTTAATTAATAGCTAAAATAGTAAAAACTACGAAACCGAATCATTCAATACCAAACTTCTTTGTTCGAATTAGAACTTAGGCTAAGTGTAATTGGATTCCTTAGTCAAATTTTTAATGTTTTTTTCTGAAGTACAAATCGCTGCCCTATCTAGAGCGGAACGATAGCTAGATAAATAGTCACAGACTTACTAACTAAAACCTACATATGTTCCTTCTATTGCCCTTTGCGTTCATTAACTCTTTCAAACGTTTCCGTAAATTTATTAATCCTAACTGAAAAATAGAGCTGTTTCAAAAATTCGTCTAAAAAACTGCGCTGCTTATTCAAAGTTTTTTTAAGTGTTCAAAAAATTATGCAAAAAATAATTACAACCATAATGATATTTTAGTACCTAAGTAGGTCTGTCTCTGTCTATCTGACTACCTAATTACTGTGACTAAGTCTCTCTGGTCACTGTAGAGCAAGCCTCTTCTCATGAAGAGATGTCAACTGATTGATGTGTAATTTACATAGAATTTTCTAAATTTTTGTTTTCAAAGGTCTCGATGACGTATGTTTCGATGTCATCGACTTCAGATAAGCCATTTCTATGTAAAACGTGTTTTCTGTTTCGTGTATCTACGGAAACCTTAAGTAACCATCTTGTTAATTATTCATTTGCACTAAACCATATGAGGTTCGTTCGTATGAGTCCATTTGCAAATAGGGCTTCAATAAAACCGTGCGAATATTGCTATGCATTAAAAAGTCACACGAAACTGTAAAACAAATGAGTTTTAATTAAATTTAAATCTTGGCCATTTTTCGTTTTCACAAAACGCAAAAGACAAAATGCATATATAATATACAACCGATTCTAACTATACTATCTATTGTTTCCAAAACCAAATTAACACAAAACTGTGCTCGTTCTGATTTAATTTAATGCATAATCCAGCAAACTGCTTCATGATATGCAAATAAAATTAGTCTACTAATGTTCACTGACAGGGAATAAATACGCTTAAATAAATACTGGTATAATAAGATTATTATAAACTTAACTGCATTTTATCAAAAGAAGCAAGAAAAGTGTTTTAAATCGAAATCTAATTTGCAAAGCTGTCTGCAGACGTCTGCTGAAAGGATCTTTTTTTATTATGACGATAAAAATCAAATCATCTTATTAAGGTTTCCCGTGCTATTGAAATTTTATTAGTTCGTAGCTCGATAGTGATTCTTGGAAAGCTGGTTCCTGTGACAAACTGCCTTATTTGAAAGGAAACATATTAAAGCGAAGCGTGAGTGCGAGATTGAGATCTACTTGCATACCTATTACCTCTCGCTAGTTCACGACTGATTGCTCCCAGGGCTGTAAATTTAATTATTGGCGATGGCTTCCAACCAGCAATAATTGGGGACGCAGTTGCATATTAACATTAATTGAAGTAATTTTACTGTAGAGGGTTGAAAGTATGTTGATGTGAGCCAGTGCATTATGAAGTCTAATTATATGAATCAAGGGTTTTCATAAAAATAATTTTCGCTAATCGTTACCGCTAGTAGCTTATTGTGGATACTCTAGGGCCCTACTATAATGTGTTAATGTACCAAGTGTGCGAGCGTGAAAGAGGGTTGGAGCTACACTTCCTATTTAGCTCCATCCCTTTAACTGTTCAGTTTAGGTCGACAAATGGACCATGTTAAGAGCTCGTTGTAAAACTCAGGAAATCAACCTTTAGCAATGTTGCGAACGGTAAATTTAAAGTTTACACGGTGACAAAAATTGCTACCACTGCTAGTGACCTGACAATAAAAAATACAGTATATTAGTCATACAGAAACAAGTAGGTATATTAAATAATAAAATAAAAAGTTGTGAACACTTGACCCGTCCGCGCTTCGTAGAGCGAATGATTTGATCACCAAAACCTTGCTAGGAAATAATAAATAAAAAATTATTTGAAAAACTTCTTAAAACAACTTCTGTAACAAAAATCGTCGTTAGACTAGGAAGAGTATTTTCTGGTTCTTTCGACGAAGGACTTTTCTTTTTATTTATTTACTTAGTAATTCATTTAGAAAAAAACGTGTTGCGCCGACCCCAAATAACACGGGATAAGGGCAGGAAGATGATGATGATGACTTAGTAATTCATAACATATAATTTTCACAGTCGTAGTTATATTCGGTACGGTTGCGCAGTGGTTGTGCGGATATCTGCTGTACTACTTGTAACGGGTTTGATTCCCGCACGAAACAAATTATTTTTGGGGTTGACAGATAGTAGTTTAGAGGTATGCGTATATTATATCAGGGTGTGAAGTCCCACATACGTATACTCTATTCGCGATAGTATTAGACAGAAATTAAAAAAGGTTGTTTTAGGGCACTTTTTAATAAAAGTAAAATATATTTATATATTGTGCTTGATTGCAGTTAAAATTGATGCTGAATTTATTATAATCAACTTATATACCTACTGTTATACTTAACTATCCAATAGTTGATTTCGAACTGTTTTTAACTTGTAGGTATATGTTTTAATCGCGTTGGAAACATTCATATCGCGATGCAGAATTTTGAATGTTCTATTTTTAGGGTTACGTACCTCGTACTACGTATAAGAAAAAACGGAACCCATATAGGATCACTTTGTTGTCCGTCCGTCTGTCTGTCTGTCAAGACCCTTTATATCAGGAACGCGCGGAGGTATCGAGTTGAAATTAAAACCATATAGTCAAGTCTGCGGTCCCTTGAAGCTGTGACTGTGTTACTACTGAGTTAACAAAACAAAAAATACTGTCGTTTATGTCACAAAAAACTTGTATTTCGACACTCTCAAGGGAATCAATATCATTGGGTACTTTCCGTTGACCTAGAATACTGAAATTTGGCACGAAGCATGGTCACATAGCACAGAATAGGAAAAAAACTGAAAACTGTAAATTTGGAGTTACGTCACAAACTTTTTTTTTTGCGATTCGGAAAAATCGTCTTTACGCAATTCGGGAATTGAACTGTTTTCATAGGAAAGTTAATACGGAACCCTCAGTGCGCGATTCCGACTGGCACTTGCCCAGTTTTGGCTACGTGGCGTCATCAATGTCGCTATAGTAGTTTGGGGCCTGCGTGTCTTGTGTATGTATATTTAGCTTTGTGTACTCACTTTACATTTTGCACAGTGTTTAATATAATAGTGCATGCAGTTTAAATAAATAAATAAACTGTACATATCCCTGTAGAGCGCAACTCAGGACGCCATAATTGTTTCCATAATCTATATGTTGACGATTTATGTAGCGCCACATGGATACTTAGTTATAGCAGTAAATGCGAATAATATTTAATGATTCTCAATTACTTACTCGTTCTCGGTTAGGCACTCCTAACACAATTAATTAACAAAAACATCAAACAAAAAACTAGGAAGCACGACCTTGGTGAAAAACGTGAAAAACATACTTCTTTGTATTTAATTCTTTAAAAAAACCACAATGCTCTGCGTATTACAAATTGTGAATTAGAATAGAGTAGGTGTGTACTACTTGTTGGTTGGATGAGTAAGGGCATCCCGACCGAATTAGTAGCTCTTGGATACCTTCATCAAGGATATTATCATCTATTGCCACCGTAGGCGCGGGCTTGCGGCGAGCAATGGGTGGCTCGCCGTCCGACCGTGCGGTAACTGTCCGGACCGAGCCCAAGTTGTCGACGGCGCGCACTGTTCCACGCGCGCCTCAAAAAGATGTCAGCAACTGTAGGGGCCCAGCAGGGTCGCAGCCTACTGGGGCCGGGGGTCTGATTCTGAAAGGAAGACTCGGCCCCAGTACGAAAGGCAACGAAGGAACAGGAGTGGGTTTTTAGTCAGTAAAAGCCTGACACTATCTCCCGGCCTAACCAAGAGCGGGGGATGTCATAAGTTGATTTTCCCACCGAAAAAAATAAAATTTTTCATCTATTGATCTTCGACATTTTAGGATGGTTATTGATCGAAATGTATTTGTTGTAATTGACATAGGTATAAATACTTTTTGTAACTACGCAGAGGAGCCATTTAAAATCCTAATAAATAAAACACGCAAATTGTTTTTACCAGGGGCGCTCGGGGGCTCGAGCACCCATGAGAAATAAAGTGGGTGCCGAGCACCCCTGAGAATACACATCAAGAAACAGATCAGTAATCGCCTCTTAGGTTACGTATAAATTATAATATTTCTTGATAATAAATAATGGTTTCATTTTATATTTTTATCAAACATAATTAGTAATTAAGTACGCAGTATGTAAGAAGGACATTTATTTATTTGTCGGTCGATCGGTATGCCGGTGTCTCTTCTCACACGTCACCACTTCTTCGAGTCATCAAATGAGCATGAGCATCCATGAGGTTTTTCTAAAAGCCGGCGCCCCTGGTTTCCACCTCCTACTTATGTATATTGTAGACTTTGAAAATATCCAACTAGGATATTCAATCCACATGTGGGATACCGCACCTTTTTCGCGGGATCAGAAATCCGGGATTACTCATGCGGGATCAGTTTGCCTTTTTTGTGTATATTTGGTAGGTCTGAAGCTGACCGTAGGCTATTTTTTACCTTCCTACCCCTCCACCGTCCAGTTTTTTTCTTTGATAATTTGTGTGGCAGAGCAACGTTTGCCGAGTCAGCTAGTTTATTTTATAATTAGCTTTAGCTTTGTTTCTTTTACATGGACGAACTCTTCAGAGTCTGTGTGTAGATCCCGTTTAATTAAAGTTTAGTGAAGGTAAAAATTTATAGTCAAGTACAAAGCTTATGCTCTGTACTAGACTACGTTTTTCAGAACAAAGCAAATGTTTTATGATTATTCTGTAAGAAAAGTCTTCAATGGTGAAACCCGTAGTACACGAATTTATAATAGTAAAAGCTTTTCTTGTAATTAAATATTTGAATTTATTATGATACTGAATGTCGGTGGGTATTATAACCGACTTCAAAAAGAAGGAGGTTCTATGTTCGGCTGAGTGTATTTTTTTAAATGTAAGTATGCTAAATGATATCTCGGTCAATTGTGGACCGATTCTGAAAATTATTTTTTGATTGAATGGCTATATTTCCAAGTTGGTCTCATAGAAATATTGTTATGATCTGATGATGAACTTCGAAGATATAGAACGGAACACAGCAGAACTGACGTAAGAAATAAAATTGTTTTGTATATACGTGTGTAAAGGGAGGATATATCTAACTGTTCTGATGAGGAAGCTGGAAGGTAGGCCTGATGATTTAATGATTAAATTTTATATGTACCTTACTATAGAACTTGCACACTATTTACGTTTGGCTGAGGGGTACTTTTTAGTTGTGGCACCACAACTAAAAAGTGTAAAATAAAAAACTTTTCACAAAAAAAATATAACCGAATCAAAGTATTTTTTAAATTATTGTTATAATCTAGTGCTTTACTGCGATCTCACTTGATGGTAAGTAGTGATGCAATCGTATTATATGATGCACTATTTTGCACTTTTTAGTGTTTTTTTTTTTTTTTTTTTTTTTTTATTGGGTGGGAAAATCATCCTAATGACATCCCCGCTCTTGGGCGGAGCGGGAGATAGTGTCAGACTCTTACTGACTAAAAACCCACTCCTGTTCCTTCGTTGCCTTCGTCCCAGGGCACTTTTTAGTGTTTGTTTTTTTACATTGACTTTCCTTGGAAAAAATCGCCTAGTGCGATAAGGCCGCCAATTGTATGTTTTTTATTATATGATTTGTGTGCAATAAAGTAAATAAAAAATAAAGTAAAAAAGAAACCCTGAGATGTGAATTGTATATATATATATTAATAGTTTTTTAAATTATTAAATAAAGTGCAATCAGTAGTTCTGTTCGCCTAATTTTGCGGTGTGTAACCGCAAAATTAGGCGTAACAACGAACAATACTCGTACGTCGTTCGTTCTCTCGTCGTGTCGTTCATTAGGAACAACGAATAATACTCGTGAATATGAAATGCTTAACATTTTGAAATTAATACATTCAGACTATGTTGTATCGATCTAATTGAAAACCAGTGCAGTAAAATGGCAGGCGACGAATTTAACGTAGCGTGGTGACGGGGGCTGGGGCCGTCACAACTTGAGTGAGGCCGATAGCCTGCCCAAGCGAACGTTTCAGTTTAACCACCTATTAAATGATTGACATGACGAGCCATGATTGACAACTTAAAGGATAAGCGACGGTTACGACGGACGTTGGTATTCATTGTGGCATTCTGACAGATTGGTTAACATCTTGATCGTGTATTGACTTTTCATCTGTATGCCGCCTAAGCCTGAGCTTTGCTGATCTTCCGTGACTTGTGGCAAATTATTACAATGACGATATTGCTCACGATATTTTTGGGTACCTACCAGAAAGAAGATTAATACCTATATCCTCTAGCATTTTCCGATGAAAAGATATTCCTGGGAATGGTAACGGTGCTCATGCAAAATTATACTAAAAAATCAATGAATGATAAAATGATAAATGATATTTATTATGTAAGTAGGTTTAAAAAAACACTTTTACACGTCAATTTTTTTTGTCATTTTAAACTAGATGGGGCCGGAATACCCTTAATACAATCTAATCAGTGCTAATTGCATCACTAAACTGTTTTTGTTAATCAAAATGTAACCCCAAACCGATTTTGCCACATTTTATTGAACGAATAAATATTTCTCGCTCAAATAATACCTTAGTTCCAGTAAAAAGTTATGAAATACCAAAAAACCAATTCGGTAAAAATACATATCAGCACGGAATAAAATTCATCTCACATTCCGTTGTAGGTACACACACGTGGAAAGTTTTGTTCGGTTTTGTTTTTCGTGATAACTGTCGTTTTCAATTAAATGATGAAAAAGTTACATGAAATTCAACTATATGGAAATGGATCAAAGTGACAGCAACCCATTACTCCTGGAAGGAAAGCGTGGCATTAAAAGTCAACCTGCACATTTTTAAACTCCCTGTTCCCCGCGCTTTTACCCGAGTCTTTGGTTATACTGTTCCGCTGCTGGTGATCTTAGCGTAATGTTGTATAGCCTTTATGTATATAGGTAATCTTCCTGGATAAATAGGCTATCCAAAACTATTTTTTTATTCGAAACAGTTAGTTCCTGAAATTAACGCGTTAAAACAAACAAATTTTCAGTTTTAGAACTCATAATATAAGTATAGATTATTGAGTATTGTTTATCCACAAAAGGGATGGAGGGACGACTTGGAAGTGTTATCAAAAAATAGAAGCAAAACTAGGGACAATATATGGAAAGAATGAAGGACAGTACAGGCTAGCAATAGTAATAATATTGTATTTACCCCTAACGTAACCTATTATATATTCCTCAACAATATATTAGATTTCAAGTAGACTGGCGAAGATAATCGTGTAAACGTATTATTGTACGTCGTCGACTGAGCGAACAATCTTAGCGTAAGCAGCGTAATATGAACGGATCTGTGGCCGCACACCACCTAGCGTTATTAGCACCAGGTGGATGCTGTCTGCACTTAGATAAATACGACGCCATTAACTAGCAGTTAACTAATTGGTAAGATCACACGATACACAAAAATGTTATTAGAAAAGCAATAAAATTAGCTACTTAATATTGAATATTACATATTCTATAACTATGATACTATAAGCGCGGAAGTTTTTGTTTGTTCGTTGCCACTAAGGGCCAAATTTACCAATGAAACTGATCGTGCTTAGTTCAAGCCAAACTCAATTTGAGCATTTAATCGAGATTATAGCTTCGTTTTGCGTTTCACCACTATAAATTGAATCTTGTTTACGCTAAACATAGATATAATTCTGAACGCCCATGTTTTCAATGTTTAGTTCGCTTCATCGTATTTACCCACTCATCTCTTGTCAATGTCATAATAATAACAAAAATTGTTTGGTTTATTTTCATTACGATTTGGTAATATTTGGCTAAAAATAGAGATGAAAAGGGCGATAGTACTAGCTTTTGACAAAAGATATGAAATTATAAAAAGAAATATAATTATTATATATACTCCGGCGGTCCGCAGCTGTGGTCACGTAAAGGCAAAAATTCAGTCCAATAAGACAAGTAATGATCGTCGTAGCAGCTATCACACACAATAGTTCAAAATGAGAGGCAGGTTTACGGTAATCTCTATAAAAATAAAGATGAGCACTCGTTAAACACAAAAGTTGATGAGTGATTTGTAATTTATGACATTACGGAAATAAAAACAAAATTCCTCACTGTAAAAATGTCTTCAAAACAATGTTTCTTAATTTTTATACATTAAGGCCGTAATGTCTATTAAATTATAATCATAACAATATATTGTAAAATAATCACATGATTGGACCGTATATAATTTTTTTCAAATTATTTTGGTGTTGTACTACCCATTTTGTAGATTTTTTTTTTCTGAGGTTTTAACACTGCAAATGAAGCAAAGCGCGTTTCGATTTTACTTCGCTGAGACATGTTGTAAGTACAAAACGCGGTTACGGCATTTAGGCCCTCATTCATTTAAACTTTGTTTTGGTAAACGCGGATGAAATGGAGCTGGTAAGATCGGTTTGACGTGAATCCAGATCAGCACCGATCTTAAACTACTCGTAGATAACACAGAGCTCTGTTTAGTTGAACTAAGTTTTTTATAGTGACTGATGAAATCGGCCCTAAATCATTGAAGTGACCCTTACTTTTAGTGAGAAATCTATAAACTCTGGACAGAGCGAAAGGAAGGGTCAGGCTTTTACTGTCTCAAACCCACCTGTAAAGGAAACCCGGGGTCCTGGAACGCAAGACAAAGAAGGAACATAGGAGTGGGTTTTAGTGGGAGAAGCCACTGGTTGATTCCCCTCTTAAAAATAAACCTGTGATCCTTAAGTTTCCCTTTGCGTTTCAGGGTTGCGGTAATTCTTTTAAAATCCTGCTGATTGAACTGATCCTAATCTTAGGAAAAAGATTTGCTTTGAAACCTAAACAAGGATATAGGCTACTTTCACCCTGAATATTCCTCAAATCACACGCAATATTTCGCCTTTGTATATTTTGCTCAAAACTCTATAGTTAGATTTGAGCTTGTATTTTCGCCTTCGGACCAATTCTGAATGCAATGTACCTAATCGTAATAAACCTGTCAAGGCAATAGGCTGCACATTTCTGTGGCTAAAATTGGGTTATTTCGATAGTCGCTTATCAACTTGTGATTTACTTTATTTACGATCGATCTATTTTATCTTGATAACTGTCTACAATAACTGCATAACATACATTGTTTCTACTATGGGCTTATGTATTTTGAAAACCAATTGTTTCAGATGAAAATAAAATTTTTTTGAGGTTGGAAATCATCTGGAGCGCGAGAGCGTGTCAGACTATGTTCCTTCAGTTGCGTTTTGCGTTTCAAGACCATGAGCATATCCTTTTCAGATTCCATCTCATGGCCCTAGCAGGCGCTGACCCTGCTGGGCCCCTGAGGTTTGCTGACATCTCTGCGGTGCACGTGGAACGCTACGCGCCGTCCACTAATCGGGCTTGGTTCTTATAGGACGAACGGGCGGCGAGCTACCCTTTGCTCGTCGTCCGCAAAACCACACCAAAGCCGGAGATCACTCTGCGATTTCCAATACTTGGGGCGTCTTATGTCTCGGCGGCTTGGGCGTTAGGACTACTACTATTAGGGGTACTTTCCCTCACTCTGGAATTAAAATACGATAGAATTGAGCGCAAGGTGAATTCCGTACACCAGGAACCGGCGACATCGTAGTCCCAGAAGGTAATGGTATTAACAGCGAGTCCTTAGGATATGGACCTTAGGGTACTAAACCCAGGCCTAAAGGATTGTGCTCGGATTACTAAAGACAAAGAAGTATGAAAAGAGTGAAGGGTGGCCTTTACTGTGCAGTGTGGTATATATAGTAATCTTGCCCAAACTATGCATTACAAAATAAATGTAACAATGTAAAATGATTTCAGCGCAAAAGAGACGCGTGCGCAACCGTCCACGGTTAATATTATTATTTCTCATCCCAACACGCGACAACATAATGAAGATAAAAGTCGCCTAAGATGCTATTATTATACGAGCAATCAATTTGCTTTGTAAGTAAACAATTATATTTCTAATTAATGCTTGTGATTTATTATTATATTTACGTCTTAGTTACGGAGACTTAAATATTCTTAACAGAAGATTTTTTGATCTGGAAGTTGTAGATTCACTATATTTGTTATTTTTATAACAAAAAATATGTTGATCAATTAACGCTTCCTACAGTATCTACTCACAATACAAAGTTAAAAAAGTTAGTTATGATGTTTTGACTACGATGTTATTATACGAGTACTTACTCGATCGCGTTAACGTAAACGTTCACTAGTATCAATTTGAATACAAAAAAGGGGTTTTCCATTATTGTTCCCAGACAGCGGCGGTGGCGGCGGCGGCGTATGTTCAATTTTAATATATGTAGTTTACTTACGCACCAGACCCGCGTGGTGTATTACGGCGCATTCCCTCTCATAAAGTGGCCTGAATTTCCCAGCAGCGGAAACATTATGAGGCTGATTATGCTACTAATTTTTGTTTAATTTTGTGCGATTGATTATTATGTTTAAAAATTAATTAGGTCTACTAGTTATCTGTTGTATTCAAGGATAGTTTCTAAGAGGAAGTTGTATTCCACGCTATCAAACTGCAGATTGCAAGGCGAATGCCGAACTGCAGAACTAATAGCGAATCTAGGTATCAGATAAGTACGTGAGCTCTTAATGTGCAGTCATTAACCATTTTCATGACACTAAGACTACCTACGTGTCTTTCTGACTGTCTGTTCTCGTTAAACTCAAAAACTACTGAACAGATTTCCATGCGCTTTTTACCAATAGACATGATTTTATCGAGCCGACGGAGAACCTCTCGCCTGGACATAAGTTGCCATGGCCAGCCTGTGCTCAGGCAATCCTGCATCACATGCTCTGTTACCTGTTCACGCATAGACCTAATGACAGCGTCAGCGGGTGGCATTGCTGTGGCCGAATACTAGTATTCGGCCACTTCTGAATTTTACTTGACAAAAAGAAACTAGTTTTGCCATCGGCACGCAAAGAAGTGATTCATGAGGAAGGTTTAGATGTTTAATACTGATATAGTAGAGGAAAGTCGAGAATTTCAAAGATTTGTAACACTCGTGTGAAGCTAGGGTAGGTCGCTATTTTATCTAACGTAAACGTAAACAAGCTACAAATGTTATGCAAGCGTTATCAAGTGTCAGTCTTCTTTTCAATGACAACGCATGGTAAACAGGAGACTTCCTGGTACTATTTTTACATATATTAAAATGTTACATAATTATTCAAAACGCATCTTATCAGCAACGAAGACTGCGCTGAGTAAATTAGAATGTCTTATTACAAGAACAATGAGAATTCTATTGATCCTTGAGTGAAAAACAAATACAAGTGCTGGATTTTTCCCTATGCTGCCTGTCTGTAGCGAAGGAATATTGTTTGTGATCATTACAAGAGCTGATTTAATAAAAGCTGTACAAGAGCTGATTTAATAAAAGCTGTGCCCGACCGAAGTTTTCTTTTCGGCCTAGTTTCGGCTGCCATCCAGCCGACACTACGGCCGCAACCAAAGCTAAATTCGAGAGGTTTCGTGCATTGATCGAACCTGCTGTTCGATGTACTTGCGCTGCAAACGACGAAGCGAAAAATAGCTGCTTCCACGTTCATAGTCGTGTCGTGGCTCGTTTTGTTGATTTCAGTTAGTGTTTGCGCTGCAAACTTTTAATTTATTACTAGCTGACCCGGCGAACTTCGTACTGCTTTATAGTCTATGAATGTTCTAATATCTTTTAGCTGAACTGTCACAGGATAACGCCATCTACTGGTATAGCCAGAACCAGCATGATCCTTCTTTAAAATGACATTTTAATTAGAGATGGCGTTGGTTTTTTTTCGTGATTTTTCATTTTTCTTCTTCCCAGGACTATCACAAATATTTCAAGACCGAAATTAGTCCAATCGGTCCAGCGGTTCTAGAGTTTTAGCGAGACTAACGAACAGGTATTCTTTTATATATATATAGATTTCGAAACAATTAACAATATGTAATTTAAAAATAAACTGACACTGATTGATTAAGATTAACTATTTCTTTCCTCCATGAAACCATGACCTTATTATATGTGAAGTTTCGGTTTGAGTTCGTTATCGGCTTAAACTGAGACCGAAGCCGAAATTCAGTTTCGGCCGTAAAAACTAGTTTAGGTCAGACGCTACTGTACAATTAAGTATTCATCCAGCGTTGTGTCATCGGTCTGTCTGTGAGTCAAAGGTTATAATGGGTATTACTAGGTGTACCTAGTATGTTTACAAGTTGTTGACCAACAGCGGGTATTGTCCTTTCCTATTGACATTTTGAGGTGCAAACACAAATGTGAATAAGTAAATAAAATATCAATTTATCAGTATCTCTCCCTACATACGTTCTTAAATACCTATATGAGAGACATGATTTCATCGCTATAAAAATTATGATTACGTCATCACATTTACGTACAAACTCATTACAAAACGCATGTACAAAGGTTAAGTTAAGATGATCACCTCAGAAGGTGTGTGAAGACTATTTGTATTGTATATCATTTATTATTTAAGAGTACTCGTACATCAATTCTTGTAGAACTGAGTATTAAGTTTTGAATGTAAAATTGGCAATGGCCCTTTTATGTCAATTCACACAGCAGATATTGCTCCGCTCTCGATATTTCGATAAGCTATCGGGCTCAGATATCATTTTGTTTTCGGGACCGAATGTTATTGGTATCGGCATGATATCGACAGCATTTTTTTTGTTTGAAAATAGTGGCTCCGAACTAGGAACTAGGTATTGTGAGTTCGTTCACCAGCATATAATGCACAAGACACCCATCCCCTGAAAAACCTATCTGTAAGCCCTAATCTTCTATATATATAAAAATGAAAAGTTGTTCGTTAGTCTCGCTAAAACTAAAAAACGACTGGACCGATTTGGCTATTTTGGTCTTGAAATATTCAAGATAGTCCAAGGTTTAATCGGAGAGAAAAAATGGAAAAAATCACGAAAAAAAATTAATATAGCCAATACAACGCCATATCTCATTAAAATGTCAGTATAAAATGAATTATGCTGTTCTGGTAATACCAGTAGATGGCGTTAATTTAATATTAGGCGGTACGAAGTTCGCCAGGTCAGTTAGTTATAAATATTTGTTTCGTGTGGCCACCAAACCCGTCATATGAGGCCCAGTAAGTCAATCAATCGCTCAACTCTTTGTTTCATATAACTTTACGCTGAATGCAAGCGTCCAAAAGGTTTAGGCTGAGCCTCTGCGTAAACCTAGTGGTAAAGGCTGGAATGCTACAGGTGCGTACTCTTTTGCCGCAGAGGTCCACCTGTAATACACTCAATTTCTCCATTCGATAGGCGCCCAGCTTATCAGAAATATCGATGAATAGAATAAACAAAAACGTGTAATCCTTTAGAAATTCATATTTGGGAAATAGCCAGCATACTTGTATTTCACGTAACGAGAATTTCCGCTATCGACACACAAAAAGAAGGCTGAAACATTAGTATCGGCATGGAATACCACTGAGACACAACTGAACGGTATCTAAACGACAAAGATACTGGTGGTTCCAAGAACAGAACGTGACAACGTACACTCATACAATAATTGTTCCACATTCATTGCAGCATTTAACAATGCCCAAAACATATATGACGTCATGGATACATTTCACTCTATTTTGGGTACAGATAAAGAGATTAGCGACAGTATCCCCGGCCGGAAAGGGGAACGTTCCAACGCTCAAAAAGTAAAATCATTGTCACTATCAACGCATCGGGTGGAGATAGTGACTGCCCGTCACTGATAAGATTGGACCGTATCTCTCTATTATTCACGGTTTTTGTGAAAACATGTTATGCATTATTCAATCAAGATATTTGTGTTAATACATCATGATATATACATATTTGAATGTATTATGGATTAGCACGGTATAAAACTGAATAAATTTGCAAGTCTTCTATTTGTTTTATAATTGGACTTGCATTCTCTAATTGCTTTTGATCAAAAAGATCAGCCAATGCTGATAATAATTAATAACAATAATAAAACTTGCTCTAGCAAATGACGAGCGGTCACCAAACAGTGCGAGGACACGTAAAGAGGTTTATGATTTGTTAGAATTCCGTAGTCAACTAGGAACCCTTATAGTTTTGCCAGCTCTGTCTGTCCGTCCGTCCGCAGATAATCGCATTGACCGTTAGCACTAGAAAGCTGAAATTTGTGTATCAATCACGCCAAAGTAGTAAAATAAAAAGTACGTAAAGTCGGGAGTGCTTTTTTTTTCATTTCAACCCTAACGTGTGATATATTGTTGGATAGATATTTAAAAATGAATAGGGGTTTGCTAAACTCATTTTTCGATAATGTTAATATTTTCGGAAATAATCGCTCCAAACGTATAAAATGTGTCCCCCCCCCCCCTCTAACTTTTAAACCATAAGTTTAGAAAATATGAAAATGATTCAAAAGTAGAACTTTATAAAGACTTTCTAGAAAACAATATTTTGAACTTGATGGGTAGAACAGTTTTGAAAAGTTGTACAAAATAATTTCTAAACTAAGTTTGTAATTTAACCGTATATGCAAGCATTTTTTTTAACTTAGTTATTTTATTATCCTGAATGTATCTTCTTTCAAATAATAAAAGAATGCTTAAAATTGGTTCACGCAATCTAAAATTACCAATGAAAACCCAACATACATAATACGTCTAGTTTGTATAAATTAGTAACCTAATTTCCCGAGAGATGGCGCTACACTTTGGGCTACTTCGCGCTGTTAAGATTTTTCCCGAGTTGATGGGGTCGGGACGGGTATGAGCTATTATATTGTCAAATGGTTCGGTTGGTCTCTCATTGGCATTGGCGGTATTCGTTCGTGCTTGCTCGTTTTCTGTTGTTCATTAACTAAGTGGGGACACTTATTGCGAAGGACGGGAAACTTCGGAACCCTACACTGAACGTGGCCCGACACGCTCTTGGCCGGTGTTTTTTTTTTCTATGGTTAAAATTTTTAACAAACCGTATACTTCCTATTTGCTATCTGTGTGTGTCCAGGGTCTACTACTTTGAGAATTAATTGATGATAACTACACAATTTCGAAAAGATTTTCAATAAGAGACGAGCAATGGATCGAAATGCAGATACCGCCGAAAACATCACATTACTACTTGTATAGACCGTTTGTTATGTTAACGTACGGACATCCGTTTTTAAAAAGACCCGGTCAATGACCGACGACAGCCACTTGTTGCATTGGTGTACTAATCGCTATTATAGTATCCATTGGACGATGAAACGACATCAATGTGTCATTGTTTTTATTTTAAGAATCTTAAACCTATTTGTATTTCAGCATACATAGTTCTGAAAATAATCGCTTTCAAAAGCCGTATTATGACCTCAGAAAAATCAGAACACTCAACAAAAAGAAACATCTAATCAAGACAAATGGTCTTTTCATTTAAGACTCTGGAAAGTAGAAAAATTGTGGATCATCTAATTACTGTCGCAAGTTGATGGGATTTAATGACCCTCAGACAAACTACTTGCCACTATGAATCCGTTATGCGGTATGTGCGTATGAGTTTTTGTTACTATTTTGGTGTACCAGTAAAGTTTTATTCTATTCCTATCCCTGTATCTAATAGAATACCGCGCAAGCCTATTAAGGTTCCACACACAAAGGATAAAAATGGATTACTAAAACTCCGCTGTCCGTTCGCCTGTCTATAACTATTGTTTGACTGAATATTTACGTGTCCGAATTTACAATAGCATACTTTTAACATGGCAGATTTTTTTTTGACATAGTTACCTTTACTTTAGTTAGTATTACGTATAATTTCGTTTAACATAACGTTTATTTAGAAAGACGATTATTTAGTATGGGTACATATTTGGGCATAAAAAATGTCAGTCTTTAAAACATCAAAAACTTATATATCGAATGACCATTACACTGGAAATTAAAATAACGGAAAGGGGAATGAAACTTTTCCCAATGTATGGGATATGACAGGCATGTTTTTTTTTTTTCTTTTCGCCAAAAGTGAAGCTTAGGCCATATTTTAAAGAACTGTAAGATAAATCAATAACAAAAAGAATGATGTCTACCAACCGTAATCAAACGAAGTTAGAAACTATTAGATATATTGCTATAGTTTGTTATGAGGCGTTAATTTTATTAAATAAAAATACTGTATGTCTAATATTTTAAGTTTCCCATTATTAAATATAGTTTTAGTTTCGGTTTTTATGGTGAGTACGCAATAAATAATGTCAATTACTATCACAACACTAACGCGTATCTTTTCGATTCATTTATTACTGTTTTTTCACTATTTTAAGATATGAAAAACTGCGAATGTGAAAAAAATATATAACCAATTTAATCTATTTTTTCAATGGAAACCGCAAAATATTACGTATTACGTTTCCATTTCATTGTAATATAACAAAAATTGAAAATCCTAAAAAAATATACTTGCAATCAGTGGCGGCTGGTGGGTCTTAGAAGTGGTGGTGCACTTTACCAGCTTATTAAGTATTCGAATTCACAGGTCCAAAAAAAAGCATTATGGATGCGCAATATACCTACTAATGTGGTTATGAAGACCGTATTTGCGAAATTAGTTAATCAGATAATTGCGTAAAACCTTTATTAGCTTATTCGTTAAATTTTATTATATTGGTTCTGTAAACAGAATCTAATTGGTTACGAATATCTACGGTGCCCAACACAAACAAATTTTGTAGATGTACTTGCGATGCATCATGTATTTTTTTTATTCACTTACCTGCGTCAAATCACTAATTCCTGATTTCGTCCAAATCAATTCACCGCCAAAAACAATACAGGGAAAACAAAACAAAGTACTGAACTGCTCACATCCACACAGCCATTTCTTTCTAATGTACATTTCACTTTTAAAACTCCGCGTAAATGTTTTGTTTTTGGATTTACACTCCTGTTTCAAATTAAGACATGGCCTAGGTGGCCCCACCAATTTAAAATCTGATTTTTATTTATTACACACTACCACAACACAGTAATACGTAAAATGTAAACAAACACAAAATTACAAACAAAAACACGCGCGTCTGCGATGAAGGGTTGCCAACCATACTTCATAATTACGTATTTTACTTTATTTTTGGTAAATATATTTTATACTTTTAAATAAAAATAAAGTTTATGAGAATACTCTATTTAAAATCTATACTGTAATACATAATAAGAAACACTAATATGAATATTTACTGAACTATTTATCGAGGCTTCTACCTTGAAACAAGAGTACGTTTCCAAAAATGTAAAAATACCTCATGGAAAACTGTTAGTGTATTTAAGCAGAACATAAATTATTTTTTTAAGAGAAAAAACCAATACATAAATAAAATTTTGAAAAATACTTTCATTCAAATACATTTTTCCTACTAAAAAATATGATACGTTATTTTTATTAAAAAATGGCAACCCTATCGCGATGTGGCAGTGAGTGAGCCGGCCGGCTCGGGCGAATTTCGTAACACCTCGTGTGCTCTCGGTAACCTTCGGCTCGCTCGGGCGGCGCACGGGAGCGGGAATATTTTGCAGTACATTTTCTACTAAACTATCTCTGTCTCACGCGCCAGGCGTCTTAGTTCATGTTTCATAGAACTTGTATGAGCGGTCGCCGTGCGCTTTGCCTAGCGCACGAGAAATTTTCTTTACTGCAAAAATAAACCTTAACACTTACAGTAAAGAGTTGAAATGGTTTCGTCATAATTTTGCTTTTTTAGAATAATGAACAGAAAGTTAAACAGATAGGTACATTATGAATTTTATGATTTTTCTGAACCTGGTAGTTCGGCGCACGAGTGCACTTAACGTACAGCCGCCCCTGCTTGCAATGTTTCTATACGTATTTTCGTTCGGTAACGGTTTAAAGACCTGGTTCTTTTTGCTATTGATTCCTGGTATTGGCCTTTAATGCACTAGCTTCTGACGTTTTATAAGTGCCCACGTGGCCTATGTGAAATAAAAATAACTTTTTATTTTGTTTAATTTTGACGTTAACATATAATCTAGGTTTCATTTCTGGTTGTTGGTTTATTGGCCCTTATGATGTTGAATGGAATAGATAACCTACGTGCAATGTAAACTGCAAGAGTGACATCGAATGTCCTAAATATCAATATTTAGTTATTATATACATGTCATGTAATAATAGCACATAGTCCATGAGCGAGCGTAGCGAGCTCGAAATTTTAGGGCACCCCGACAGGTTAAGTTAGAGGGCTAAATCGGGAGCTCCGCTCCACTCTGCTCCCGCCTTAGCCTTCGTGGGATTTTGTAATAAGTATTTAGGTTACAGTTTTGATATAGCATCATATCATAGTGTATTCTTGTTTGCATGTACATTTACATGTCTATGAATGACCGGGGCGAGCGCGGAATTTTAGGGCGCCAACACTGACAGGTTAATCTAGAAGGCTAAGGCGGGAGCGGAGCAAAACGGAGCTCCTGTTTTAGCCTTCGTGGTTATTTCTTTAAGCAACCCAGAAATAGAAGGCACCCGCAGGAGGCCTTGGTCGACTATCTAAGCCGATAGTGTTTTGTATTGTGTATTTAGGTTACAGTTTCGATATTACTATTACCACCTCAGCTAATGATTATCGATATAAAATACGTGCCAAAAGAAGATTCTGACTGTTATTTTTTCTTTGATATGATGGTTCTACTTTTTAATTATTATGGATACGAAATTTATGCCTAAAGATGATTCTGACTAACAAAATTATTTGTTTTTGATGTATGAGAAATGATTGTATGCGAAAAGTTTTTTTGCGAAATGAAGTTTATGCTATTCGTTGTTATGCAAAATAATATTATGACTTAAAAAGTTATACTATAAAAAAGATACCCCTCCCATAAAACAAACGTGATTTTTTTACAGTTTTTTGCTACAGTCGGTACGGAACCCTTCTTGCGCAAGTCCGACTCGCACTTAGCCGGTTGTTTATTGTATGAATGCCTGCAATCTGTTTATTAAGTAGTTTTACTTTTTCAACCGTAGTGTTAATTCCGGACGTTGCCACATTAGAATTCGTATCATGATGCTTAATAGATAATTAGTACTTTCGTACAATTCTTGCGATATGAAGGCATTAAGGTTCGACTGTGTTTAAGCAAGAATACTATTTAGACTCTATACACTATTCACGATAGCATTATACACAAGAGGCTCATAGAAGCAGGACAACATTTATTTTTGAGATCAATTCAATCAATTTTAATAAATAATGGTTTCAATATAAAATTTTAACATTACCTACTTACATAAATTCGATAATTATAAGGCAAGTACTAAACAGGTACGTAAATGAAATGGATTTTTTGTTAAATAAATATAACTTTATTTCAAAGATTTTTTTTTAAATGCCGCTTCAACAAGTTTCCTACTTACAAAACGTATGAATTCTACACAATACAAGGCAACAATTTAATCTTTCCTTTTGAAGATCTGCCTTTCAATGCTGCATTTTCCGGTGCGCGGTCGCCACTCTAGAACCTTTCGGCCCCATCGACCAGCCGTTCTACGAGCAATGTGCCCTGCCCACTGCCACTTTAATTTGGCTATTGGTAAAAAAATGGTTGCTTCTTTTTTCGGCAAATCAGGACGTTTAACTACAATATTGCATGAAGATCAAAGAACAGTGACTGCAGATTGGCACATCAACACTTGCATGCTTAGTCTTAGAAAAAGTTCGCGAAAAGCGTCCTCGGAGCCCTGTACCTCCACGCTCTCACATTCCGCTAAGGTAATAGAAAGTGGAACTGATGACGCATCCGCCTTACAGCCCAGACTTCAATTTGTTTCCAAAAACTAAGGTTAAACTTTACACGTTTTACGAGCCCAGAATCGGCGGTGAATATGTTTCATAAAGCCCTAGGTTCCTAAAAGACTGGTTTAACTAATTTGTACAGTGGTTTCAGCGAAGCAAAAAATCATTAATTGCAAGGGAATATACTTTGAAAAACCATAAATGTATCTTAAGTCTTATAATCTAGTCTTATTTATCAGAATCCAGAAAATTTCAGTACGCCCTAAGTATGGACGATGAAACTTAGAATTTCAGACGAGCAAAATATAACTTTCAAAACGCGGCTCTCAGTCAATGATAAATATAGAATATAGTGTCATGGCTTCGTAAAATTTCGATGCGCTATCGCAGTACGAAAAAGCTAACCCGGACAAAAACCCGACGATAACCAGATGGAGAGCGTACAAATGACCTCATATTGATAAGCAGCAAAGAACCGATACCGATTATCTTAGTCGATTCGATTGAATTTGTAATCGATATGGTAAACGTTTTAATTATGCTATTATCGCCGCTATTTATAAACGCAATAGTTTTATTTGTATGGAGTGCAGATGCGATGGGCGGGCAGATGAAATACTTTTAGGACTGATGCTGGACGCAGACGTAAGGTGAATTGCTTTTAATAATTATATTCTGTATCTTTTGTATTGATAGCTGTAAGCCTCTATAAACAATAAAACAAAATAAAAAATACTGTAAAATTGTAGTTAATGTCAATGTTAATAGACGAACCAGTGCCAATTTTAGTGTTAGGAATAATTCGCTAGTATAAAAATAGGTAATGAAATTCCAACAAGGAAGTTAATTGTAACCTTGATCACATTAGGAGATTAATTAAAGAACAAACCAATCTAATCTGCGGGAAAATACTAGGATAAAAGCAACGATAACATTATCCTAACCGTTTCACAGCATCATTAACAAAACCCAACCGTAAGTACATATTTAAAAACAGTTACTGCAACGTTTTGAAAAACATCTTATTTTGTATAAGCAAAATAAACTTTAGAAATACGAAGACATACTTGCAACTAAAAGTCGGTAAGCTAAAAGGAAACACGAACAAGAATATTCTAAAGAAACACAGAATACGACATCAAGGAAAGTCGAGGATATTTTAATGATATTTCCATCCTTATATATTCGGCAAATGGACCGCATAGAATTTATATTTGATGTAAACGAGATCTAATGATAAGGCAATGCTTTTTATAAAAGAAAATCCATTTCATATCACATTTAATCAGAGATGGATTTGCATATTTATTAAGCACAACTGAAGTTTTGTTTTAAGAGGGTCCTTTTCCACTCGCCTATCGTCAACGTCGAGCATGGTTTAAAAGCTTCTTGCTTCATCTAATGCAATCCAACGCGACGTTTGATGAAGAGGCAATGCAAAACCAGTGAGATAACGCCTGAAAACTCTGTTGGCATTCGATAATACCGTAATTTACTCAAATATTTCATAAAACTTGTTCCAAATACGTGTTTTTCTTTTAAACCTTTCAGTTTTTCAGAAAAATTGTCGTCATTCAGAATCGAAAGAAAAGAAAGAAATGTGCAAGGCTTCAATTGATGTACTTTTTCATATCTATTCTATACTTATAATAAATCTGTCGAAGTGAAAATTCTGTACAAAAAAATAAATGGCAGGGGGTGTAGACCACTAGACCGTCACCGAACCCAAAAATGTGATTACATTTTTTTTCTGTCTGTCTGTTTGTTCAGGCATCACGTAAAAACTACCGGTTCGATTACGATGAAACTTGGTATAGGTAATTATTCTTAAATATTCTGGACACCACACTGGGTACTTTTTATCTCGGAAAAGTGTATACAATAAAAAACAAACTTACATTTTGCGGTTCGATCCCTAGACTCGATTGCTGTACCAGCCGCAAATAATAAGTTTGTCGTAGGTTACGTCACCCGCAGTGGAGTTCACTAAGGGGTGCTGCACACGGCTAAGATACTATAATATTTTATCTTAAGATACAATATCGCTCGCCATACAATTCAATGGACTATCACACACGACGAAGATAATAAATATTTCATATTTTCGTATCTGAAAAACCTAACAAAACCATTTTTGACTCCTACGCGGACGAAGTCGCGGGCAAAAGTTTTTAAAATATGAGTACATTATGGAGGGTCAAAGTTCACGTAAAATAGCAGATTTTCAGAGGTCTTTAAGAGATTAAACTAGAATAGTTCTACACAAATTTATGTTTTCATTTGTATAGAAGCCTAGATAATATCCACAAGATAACTGAACTGTGTATCCAAAATATCTAGAGAGAAATATCTATCTAGTGTAATAACATCATAATCGCGTAAGCGCGGTTGTATGAAAAACAGTGAAAATGTATGTCTAGTCTTCGTATAGATTTACGCAAGCGCTATGTTTAAACACAAAATAAGTGTATTTTTCAACCCATGTACCTACATAAAAAACAAATAGAAATTATAGAACTAGTAGTGAACTACCTAGTTCACTACTAGTTCCATAATTTGTAGACATCCTGTATTTTATGAGTCATAATATTTTTTTTATTGTTGTTGATAGAGTCGCGCTTCACCGCTATCTCACCTGATGGAAAGCGACGATGCGGTCGACGATGGAGCGCGCTTACCTAGAAGTAACCTATTAACTCTTGACTTAAAGACCCCTAAGTTATAGCTGTCAGGAAACATAACTCCCGCAGGGAATGTTATTTTAACAAAATGAGTTTTGGTTTAGCATAGATTCTCATTTAAAAATAATTCTAAAACAATATGCCTAAATTACAGTCTTCCACATTTTGAAATAACCGTTGGCGTTGCAGTTAATTTGGTAAAATATTTACAACCAATAATGTCAGTGATGGACACCGAAATTGGCTTTTTTTTTATTCATTTTGCAATAAAATTGGTAAATGAACGTGGGCCGTCGGTAAAACTGACGCATTTCACACAATTTAATGAGTAAAACTTGTTACGATGCGAACCTTTCAACCGATATTTTTTTTTTAATCAAAGGTGTAAAAGAATTGAAAATACATTGATTCACACAAGTCGTTTTCCAATTAGAATCGAAAGGCTAAGATATATAGAAACAGAACGGTCACCGATAGATGATAACAAGAAGCGCAAGCCTACACTTTAGCACGAGAGTGTTCTTGTGGAACCAAGGTTTGCATGCAAAGTTTACAACTCGAAAAGTGGTGGAAAGGGGTTTGCATCATGTTACTATGCATCAAAGAGATTCAACTTAACTTTAAGTAAACCTAAACTTATAATGTTAATTGAATTAATAAAGTTTAGAGCATCGTTGGATCTGTATGTAGGTACTGACAATCTTCAATTAAGCTTAAACTGCTTCTGTATATTTCGGCAGCAAATTTCACAGATAGTGCGTCCGATGCGGTACAATGCCGTTCAATGCCGCCTCCACACCTCTATTGTCTGGGCAGACTGAAGCGGATTAGTTTCGATTAAATGTGCAACCTAGCGCCATGAACGGTCCGCATTGATCGTATCAATTAATTAACTTTGTGGAAGGCTTGTCACACATGAGTGGCCGTTTGTCTTGAATTTGGATTATTACTCTATCTGAATAGTATTCAACAATTTGCAGTTTTGTGATGTACTATCGAAGTACATCACAACATTGCAATGCACGTGAATGGGTGTCGACCCATTCATTAGGATTGCTTCTAAATTGACACAGGCATTCCATGATCTGGAACGGGATAGGAAAAAGCTATTTCGTTTTTGAGAGCAAAGCTGGCTGTAGCTTCCGATCAAAGGGACTGCTATTTAACAAGCGGAATTTGATGAGAAAGAAGCCGAATGTCCAATACTGTTTCAACTGCACAAGAAACTAAAAGTAAGTACACATGTCAAACTAACGAGGCAAAGTTCATCCAATTAATTGTTTTGGTAATTCTGTTTCACTAATTACCAGATTTTAGTATAACATTAAAAGATTCTCGCAGAATAAAATTTCTTAAAATAAAAATGTGTAACATTATGCTACTACATAAGCCTTTACAAAGCCTAAATTGACACGAGAGACGCGAATAACCAGAAGAACACAGTTCATAGAAAATTCTTAACCATCCTCAGAACACTCCGGTTATCACAGAGTTAACTAACGTTCTGTAGAAAATAAACGCGACACTAACACGACAGCTAAGAGACAGCTTGAATACATGATGAGGATAAAATAAAACTTAAAATACGATAGCAGTCGAAGGAAATCTCGAAGAACAATTACCGTACATATACCAGGCATTAACTTAGTCTAGAAAAACGTTTTTTTTTTTCAACTTGATGACCACATTTTCCGACAGAGAGGTGCTTATAGGTAAAGGGACTTTTCATCAGCCATGCGTAACTCCCATGAATAGTTTCGCTACAAAATAAACTTGTTTTGACTTTCAAACAAGAGCGAATGAAGTATTTCAGTTCAAAGTAAAACTGTTTGTGCAAACAAGAATTTATTTCCATGCAGTTTACGTAGTGGCGTATTTACAGTCTGTACGTAGAACGGAAGGGTGTGAAACTAGTCGCGTATAGGATAGAAAATCACTTTTTGAACCGACTAGCGACTTCAAAAAAGGAGGAAGTTATCAATTCGGTTGAATTTATTTCACCATTTTTTACCTCAGAACTCCGTCTTTTATTGATCGATTTGGATTTTTTTTTTCCCTTAAAGGTTGGTACCATTTTTTTTCAAAATCCGGTTCTTATGATGGGATCCTCTTGATGAGGAATCGAGTGAGTTCCTCAAATATTATAGGCAACCACATAGTGATTTTGGTATTTTCATCCAAAACCCCTAGAACCACCCCTTTCCTATAACTTAAGCATTTACAGTCAAAAAGTAACATTTAATGAAGTGGAACTGATCAAGAAGATCAGAAATGGCTAACGGAAAATAAATGGTTCTGAATACTTGAAAATGGTATCATCGAAATACCCTGAAGATGATGATGAGGTCCATCAAGGAAGATAGGCACTGGAACTTCGTAATTAATCAATGTGTCCTGGCCGTGTTTGGGCTTATTAGAATTATCATGTAACAAATAACCGAAATATTTGTAATACATAACATGATTGAAAAGAGTGTCCATCGAGTTTCTTGCACATTCTTCTCCATAGAGATCTACGCTTTGGAATGTGCAATTAGCATCACTTTTTTTTTCTGTTTGTCTGACTTCTAGACATTTCAAAAGTGCCTGTAAATGGTTTATTTGAAATAAAATGCTTTGAATCTTTGAATCATAAGATACACTTTAGCTATAAGGTACCATTGAACTGATCTTACGATGACGACGGAAACTTCATAATAAAACAATGTATCCTAGCAGTGTTTGGGTTAATTTATTTTTCATGAGAAATAGGCACTCTGGTTATAAGTAACTGGTTATAAATGCTACGGCCAGCGCTGTGCTCAAGACTGTATTCTTACAGAATAGCACGACTGGTTAGAATAGTGACCATTAGAACACGATGGCGAGTGAACGAAGCGATGATGTGGGTTAGGTTAGGTTAGAACACATTAAAGCCAGATCCCCTTCTAATGTTTGTGAATTATTTGGGTTAGATTAAGTTAAAAGTCATTATTATTTATCTAATTCTACATTAATAATATTTAAACATAATTCCATTAAATTAATAAATGATTTTATATATATACACTTTACAAACTATACAAGCCCAGAAAGCAAAATTAGTGTATACATTGTATATGCAGATTTAAAAATAGCAATACAAAGTATACGCGAGCAGTTTCCTATGAATGCGTTCAGGCCATGTATAGATAGTAAATACGCTACGTTGTCTGCTCTTCAGACTAATACTTTGAAAGAGAACTCAATTAAAGTTCAAAAAGTCGCGCACCTAGAATTTTTATTTTGCGTTTTACGAGTATGTCTAACCCTGTAAAAGGTTTTTAGCTTTGAGATTAAGGACTCATCGGCAGTGGGAACAGATTCATGGTATTAATAATTAGATACTAGATAAGGGTAGAATAGATATTATTTGTACATGCTTCAATTAAGGTACCTAAGTTTCAGATCAGATTCAAGGGCAGAATTAATGTAATTTAGTTTTTTTTTTAGGTTGGGTATCATCAAATAGTTTATCACACTCTGGGTGGAGCGAGTGTTAAAATTTTAATCACTAAAACCAACGTGTCCTCCCGCCGATCCGCACAATTGTTACAAACGGGGTTTCTTCCCGCCTGATACGAAACAGGTACATGTCCGATGAGGACCTGCTTCAAGCGGAAAGTGCTGAATGCCGTGGCGCCTCTCTAGCCACTCCTCAAAGAGGGCACTTACCGCCGCGATTGTGCCGTGCCCAATGTAATTGAGCCCTACCGATGGAAGCTTCAAAGATATCTGGATATACCTACGTACGATTACCTACAAATGTTAAGAACTTTCAAGCTTGTTTTCTGGCAGTAACTAGTGTCTATCTAGTCACCCAACTAACAAGTTTCAAGTATCGGAATTAAACTCGACTTAATTAACTTATCGATCAGACGTGCTAGTAACAGGAAGTACACGAGAAGCGATACGCCCTTATTAAACTATTAGGTGTAATGTGGGACGTCTACAGCTGACAAGGAAGTCCGACCACGCTGAGAAATAATTAACACTAGTCTCAATTGTTAGCATCGCGTTCTTTCTAATTAACTCTTCTAGAGGAAATATAATACTATTCCATGTTGTTGTATAGCTAACACGAAGGACATTGAAAACATGATTTTGTGAATATGCTTCGCTGAACCGAAAGTGTTTAATATTCCTAAGTTTTTATGTGACCATTCCGCATATTTATTTTGAATGTGATTAAAGTAATGACTTTCTGTTATTGTTATTTTAATTACTTATTCCTTTTTTAATTTACTCCAATTTTTTACCTTTACCTTTATCTATAATAAGAACGAAAATATCTTCACGTCGTAAACGGAATTGACAACAATATTTACGTACAAAGTTCAGGTTTAACGTAGCAATCGATTCGATTCGAATCTCCAACTTGAACTGCACCTGATCCCCGCAATCCACGTTGCATTCTAATCTGAAATGGCATAGTACAGAAGGTTCGAATGACGATTCAAGAGCTATACAAATATTCGGCTTTTACGGATAACCGACGTAGAGCCGACCGCTGTGAATCGTGTCAGCAATAAATAGACAGGGGACAGATTAACTGGCAGAGGCTAAATACTAAAGCGACGGCAGTGAAACGATGAGTGCAGAAAAAGGGGCAAAATACGGGATAGCGCCACACTCGCAACAAAGTCGTCATCAACAGACATGTCAGTGTGGACCTATATAAACGTTAAATAGTGACGGTGCGACTCGACAATATTGATGCTTGTCGCTCGTTGCAAAGCAAAGTCGAGCGCAACACTATCAGTGTTCACGTCTGTTTAACCTGTTTACACTCGTAAATACACAGAGTAGTGTCTCGTTGGAGTTGGACAAACAAACCAGCGATGCGAATAATTGGTTGCATTAAAAGCTTAAACAGCCGCTAGGTATACCCACGCTGTTCAGACCTAGCCTGCGGCCTGAGGAACACAACCGGACCTCGCGACAATTTTGCGTTATCAACAAGTCAGATGCAAGAAATCACTGCTAATGCTATTAATATTCTTAAAACTGAACAGATAATAGACCGTTATCTATATAAACTCCCGACTTTATATTCCGTCAACATCAAAATGCAAATTAGTTCTAAATGACCGGATAGTTATGTAGGGCACTAGATACTTAAAACACGACTAGGGAGGGTGACTGCTATCGTTCAATCTGGATGAAAACGATGCGGAATGGCTGCGCTTAACACCAATATATCCAGCGACAAATAAATTGATTTATTACTGGATGAATCAGCCGCAAGACTTGTACTTAGTTAAAGACAATCAGCTTATCTAGGGGTACTAGGAAAACGTAGTAAATTGTTGAGAGCATGCAGCGGGCGGCCAGACGCTCGGAAGTATTTAAGTAGACAGAGAAACTTTGATAAGTTGTGTTTTGCTTTATTCATATTTGTAGGGTACTTCTAGTTCTTAAGAAACAACATAATGTGTTTACCTGTGTTTAGTACTCAACATTACAAAAAAGAACTTTGCGGTTAGGGTTTCTATAAAGGCTCAAAAGCTGGACGGCTACTATACGGTTTTTTATATCAGATGCGATCCGTTTTTTCGAACAAGGCTTTAACGTGTCAATCCTTAAACCCGCTAGTGGCAATTAGGCAGCCGTGGAACCACCGCCACCGAATATTCTGTTATTTAGTTATTCCAAAACACACTTCATATCCATACCTAAGTGTATCCGCAATGGAGTGGCAGGGAATTTATTTTAAAGTGGTTTAAACGTTTCTTTAAAATATCCCCGGTGATTGCTTGACCAAACGCAAGCCTTTAATTTTCTTCTGCTCACTACAATTTAGTCCAATAATGGAAGTTCTCAAATAGTCCTTATTCAAGGTTTCATTGCTTAGGACCGTGAGAACGCCGACACAGGTCCTTTATTTCTATTATTCTCGCCTGTGAAACACATTTTTTATAATTGTAGCCTTCGGACGGTCGGCTCGAGATAATAAGCCAATAGCAAGCCGTCTGCTCTGAATCACGACTCTCATTGAATTACTCAGTTTCGAACGACTACGACGCTGTTGAGAGCAATAATCGTTTGTTTCATTCTATGTTACAACCTTTTTAGGTTTCCGTACCTCAAAAGGAAAAACGGAACTTTTATAGAATGACTTGGTTGTCCGACTGTCTGTCTGTTTGTCAAGACCCTTCTCGGAAACGCGTAGACGCATCAAGTTGAAATTAAAACCATATAACTCAAGTCTGCGGTTTCTTGAAGCTGTGAAAAAATTAAACGTGTATTTCGACTCTCAAGTGAATCAAAATTCATAGGATACTTCCCGTTGATCCAGATTCCTGAAATTTGTAATAAGCCAAGGTTTTATAGCACAGGTATAGGAATAAATCTAAAAAAAGTAAATTTGTTGATACGTCAACGTACGAAACCATTTTTTTGGCCCTTTTTAAAAGTCTTCGAGTCTCCATTCGGGAATTAAACTATTTACATAGATAAGTTTGTACGGAACCCTCAGTGCGCGAGTCCGACTCGCACTTACCCAATTTTTTTCAATAATAACAGTTTCTTATTTGAAGCTAGTTTTATTCCATCTGGAATTTTTCAGTAAGAGCCCAGTCTTTGGTTACCAACGGGGCCCAAATCCAGAGAATATTGACAAAAGGCTCGTCCTATTTTCCATGGAACTCGAAAATAACTGGTGTAAAATTAGAATAGGTGTAGGCGCGGCGTTGTTACTCTAATACCTACATAATACAATACCTAAGATTACACTTAAATACAGCCAGTTTATTTATTTTTTTACAATATTTTATACTAGCTTTTGCCCGCGGCTTCGCCCGCATACATAAAATATAGCCTCTGTCACTCAGGAATAAAGCAGCTTTCTATTGGCGAAAAAAAAAATCGCAATCGGACTAGTACATACTTTCAAATACTACCTCTTACACACAAATAAATATACTTTACCTCTTTATAATATTATATTGTTTAGACTAAACAAAAAATAACACCAAAAATAGAGAGATATCTTTATCCGAAAATAGCGTTGATCAACATTGGTTATTAAATAGAGTAGCAATTAGCATAAATCAAATATTGGTATGAAGAGGAAGGGTGGGGACTTGGTGAGAACATCTCCCTATCTCTTTTTTACTTACGTAACATAATGGCCGTGACGTCATATTTCAGAATTTGCATCCTTGTTCTGTTACTCGACCGAATCTTCTCGTACCAGATTTGAAAGGTTCTAACTTACTTAATATTGGACGGAATCGGAAAACTTCTTTCTATTTCCGATTTAGGATAAAGTTGCAATTTGATACAAATATTTTAAAAAATTAAGCCAAATTAATCTATACGTACTCGTAGCACATGACGTATCAAGTTGTTAATTTAAGTATTCGCGAAAAAGGTAAGTAACACCTTACCCACTGTTGGTCCAGCAACTGGAGGGATCACATTTGAATTCAACAGTAAGTAGATACATACGTAAACACACTCGTGATTTCCCTGAGGCGAATCCTACAACACGACCGGGAAAGCAATCAGCAAAACACCTAACATATATATTTAATTAGATCGGCACATTGTCTTTTACTGCAAAATGTAACTAAGTAACTACGGATTTTGTTTTACAAAAAAAAATTTACCTAACTAACCTACTTGCCTAGGACACTCTCATAAATGGATAGGGTCCAAATGAACTAAAATAGTTAATAACGAATACAGAAACGACAGTCGGTCCATTTTAATAAAAATGCAATAAAACACAGCTAATACATTAGGGCCGTGTCCGTTCTTTAATATAGTCGAGCAAAAATACTAAACGTCCAGCATAGAAAAACGTTCCAATTCAGTCAAAATTGCACTTTCCGCCATTACAAATAAAGATCAATTTCAATGACACGAAAAAACATTTATGAAATTTCCGTCTGAAGTGGTGCTCAATTTGCGTATGAAAACTGTCGCCTAATTAACAAATGACATTGCATATGAATAGCATGACGGTTATAAAAGCCTGTTGCACTTAATTCACCTAATGGATAGTAACAGGTATTAAAATTTAATAGACGTAAAATTTCCCGTTTCTATTCATATCTATTAATTAAAATTGAAATAGTCTGAATACAGAAAATTACATGTTCAATCGTCGAATAATCGCTGGATTTCAACTGAAACGCGTCGATGTGTAAAAATGTAAATATTCTGTTGAATTCGTGTTAGAATAAATAACTCATAATAATTCAGAATAAATATAGAACGATCATGCATCATGCATAATATGTTGAATTATTTTGTTTTTGTATATTTTTTTAAGTAGGTGGTATAAATGGCTAATGTTTTGGTAATTTTCGTGCTTATAAATACTGTTCTTTTGTGATTTCTTGTAAAGAAGTTTTGTGATTTCTTGTAAAGAAATCACAAGAAAAAACAACAATTGGAAAAAATATCCAACACAAAAGTTTCTGTATAAAATAATACGTTTATTTATACTTCTTCAATTGAAAAGAAAAACCAGTATCTTTTCAGCATAGACGTGAAGTTCATTCGAATAAGGGGGTAGGTATCCACTATAAACTGCTCATACAAAGCCAAACTAACAATGGAAACAATTGTATGTATTCAAACAGGACCAGTTGTTCTGCTATACTTATAAAATCATGAAATATACCGGTTTTTAATATTCATTGTTCGATTCAGTGTTGTATTTAAAATCTTCGCACCATGGAGCAACCGACAACTGCGTTGCTAGTCTGTAGCCTGTCGGTCGTCACCCATCCTAATTGAGTATTAACCCATTGACATCAAAACTGTGCAGGGGACCGAATGATAGGCAAAAAACTTGTCTGGCTGCTGGGGGACGCAATATTATGTCATGTATAATATCTAAATAATTTTAAACTCTGAACTGGTCGTGTCAGTTTCTTACAATGGTGTAAGTTTTTTCAAGTCGAAGGGAGCCAATGATTGTATAATTCTGAGCGAAAATCTGTGTCCACGTGTATTTAGATAATGCTACTTTGTTTATATAGTCTTAGTAGTTTCTGAAGATTCGACTTTTAAACATGAGTATTGTAAAAGAAAAACGAGGAGTCAAAAAGGTGAAAAATATGCGTGGTTAAAAATAGGAAGCAAAGCTGTCTCTACTTTGGTAAGTGGAGACAGCTTTGCTTCAATATAATGTCCTAGGTTAGATTCGGCAAATCTAAAACTAACTTCTATTTCGATAGTTTAGAGATTTAGTCATAAATAGCATCGATACTGAAATGTCACTTTCGTTAGTGGAGAACGCTTTGCTTCAATATAATGTCCCAGGTTAGCTTCGGCAAATCTGAAACTACGAGTAACGACTTTTTCGATAGTTTAGAGATTTAGTCATAAATAGCATCGATACTAAAATGTCTCCACTTTGGTAAGTGGAGAACGCTTTGCTTCAATATAATGTCCCAGGTTAGCTTCGGCAAATCTGAAACTACGAGTAACTACTTTTTCGATAGTTTAGAGATTTAGTCATAAATAGCATCGGTACTGAAATGTCTCCACTTTGGTAAGTGGAGAACGCTTTGCTTCAATATAATGTCCCAGGTTAGCTTCGGCAAATCTGAAACTACGAGTAACTACTTTTTCGATAGTTTAGAGATTTAGTCATAAATAGCATCGGTACTGAAATGTCTCCACTTTGGTAAGTGGAGAACGCTTTGCTTCAATATAATGTCCCAGGTTAGCTTCGGCAAATCTGAAACTACGAGTAACTACTTTTTCGATAGTTTAGAGATTTAGTCATAAATAGCATCGGTACTGAAATGTCTCCACTTTGGTAAGTGGAGAACGCTTTGCTTCAATATAATGTCCCAGGTTAGCTTCGGCAAATCTGAAACTACGAGTAACTACTTTTTCGATAGTTTAGAGATTTAGTCATAAATAGCATCGGTACTGAAATGTCTCCACTTTGGTAAGTGGAGAACGCTTTGCTTCAATATAATGTCCCAGGTTAGCTTCGGCAAATCTGAAACTACGAGTAACGACTTTTTCGATAGTTTAGAGATTTAGTCATAAATATCATCGGTACTGAGAAATGTTGTGTTCATTAAACTTGCACTAAATTTCAGACAGCAAGCTGACAAGACATCTAGTTCGAAACGACGCGAAAACACGATCACTCTTTAGGTTTAAATATATAACAATATTGCTCGCCAGATTTAAGAGTGTTGCTCTAGCTAGACAGTTAGTTCGGTCGAAGTCTGACTGGGATAAAAATGGTTTTCTATTTTCTTTTCCGATATCGGCGGTAGAAGCTTCCTCGATCGCCTCTCTTATTCATCAAAACTTCACTCTCTTAAGTGCTCGATAACTTGTCTATTATTTTTCATGGTTTTAAATGAATCGAGGTTTTAAATTTTTGCGCAATTCTTAAAGGTTATATTATGCTTTTCAAAAGCCGTCTTCACTCTTTTTGGGGTTCAGTATCTCAAAAAGAACAAGTTTTCAATGAAAATCTAACCTATATAAAGTGGTGATCATATAATTAAGAACGACTATTTAAAAACAAACTTTTTTCAAACTTACGAGAATTACACTTTTTGCATGTCTTTTTTTATCTCTCTCGGTATCGCAAAATTTTTCTACAATGTCGTAGCACAGTTATAACATGATTATTTCAAACTTACTGGCTGACCACATAATTAAGAACGGTAGATAGTTTTCTTTCAAATTTAAATAGAGTTTGCAAAACTAGCAGAAGCAGCAAGAATCCGAGAATAAACTACATTTTAAATATACTACAATCACGAAAGGAATGTATCTTCTTGTAAAAACTTCTTAAATGCCCCATTCTATGGATTCTAAGACGTAAAGTCAAATAGATTTTCACAAGTTTACGCAACGCAATTGACACGAACGTGCGAAATGGTTGTGAAACGGAACGTGCCCAAATAACAACTATTTATTGGTGAGAGTTTACCTACTGCACGAAGGCTCGTCTAAATCTAAGGGCAAACATTTTCATTTCATTGTAAACATATTTCAACAATAAGTATATTCGTTGTAGTTGCCACTTGAGCTTTGTACATTACATGCTGGGTGATGAAACTAATGTCAGTTTCCTTCAAAATGGTTGAGCTGAGTGGGACTGATGGACGCGTCATGCTCGTGAACGGGTACCGTCAATTGAGACTGGTCATCTCTTAGCTGCCAGTGGCCTAATTCAATTTCAATTTTTTAATTAGTTTTTTTTTAATATTATTACTTATCTACACTGTGCTCACATATCAGAAGCGACAAGAAATATATAACCAAAATTTATGTAACTCATTTATGAAACTCCATGGACACTCTTTTAAATCATATGATTTAAAAGAGTGTCCATGGAGTTTCTTGCACGACTGACCGACATTTTGACAATTCAAAAGCGCCTGTAATTGGTCTATTTGAAATAATCGTTTCTGATTTCTGATTTCTAAGTAGACTTACAGGTCTTCCAAAGTAATAATGCGCATAGAAATCTTCGTCACTGTTCGGCAACGGTCGTATTCCCCGAGTGTCGGAAGACGATATGTATATAGAGTGGTTAAGTACATTTTCTTCATGCATAGTTTAGAGCTCTTACGATTCAGTGATTCGGGTGTTTCCGGGAATACGACAATTAGCGAAGATCTGCATGCGCATTATTCATTTGGGAATACTGTAATTAAAATAGTCTGACGTCGAATGCAGTGGTTCGTATGAATAAAAATAAATAGCTTATTGCGACAAGGCAGAGTTCCTTTGTAAGTAATGTTCTACCTGTAAATTACCTATATGTATATGGAATTTGCGGTACCGGGGCATCCGTCCCCGTTCGACGCGAAAACACACCGCATTGTTATACTCGGTTCAAATGTGTCTAGTTTTAACTGAAATTACCTTCTTACTTTGCAAAATAGTAATTAGCCAAAACGTGTTTCTATTCACGGTTACCTAGTTGCACGATGATATTTCCTTCAGTAAAAGTATATTTCACATTTGATTGATTGATTAATTATCAATTTTAGTATTACGAAATAGCTCCACTGGTCCAAATAATTATGTATTCTATATCAATACTCATATTTTATATTCAATAGGTTTTTCTATACACCACAAATTTTTAATTGGTACAAATACTTAAAGGGCTTATTAGAAAAGGTCTTGTTATTATTTAAGGAAAGTCTCAATAAATAATATTCATAAACAGCAAAGTTATTAGCGTTTATTTAAATGCCAAAATGTGATTCACTTTATGGAAATATTGCACAACCTTATTGATTATGAATGAATAAATGACGATCAAAATGGAAAAACACTGCGCGTAGTATTTTCTAGTAGCAATTGTTATTAATGTTTCTATTATGAATTTACCAATTATGACAAATTTTCGTGAATTTTTTTGAGATTTGGTTTTTTTTTACTACAAAAATATGATCAGTAAAGGGTACGGATAGAGCTCCATTTTTCTTTGTACTAATTAAAAAATAGGGGTGTATTACTTTACTTCATTACCTAGCGTATTTCCAAAGTATTTCTAGGAAACGCTGGTTGTTACCGTCTAAAAACTATTAAATTTCTGTCTAAGCAAAAGTACTTATTTAATTTTTGATGCGGTATATACTCATTTTGTTTTCTATTTTAATGATTAGCATTATTTGCCAGCAAATGTATTGAGTCCGAAACCGTGTGGGGACAGCTAGTTAATAATAATTGTAATAATCCTCCCGACCAAACTCTGGTTAGTGGCCAACCTCAACGAAGATTAACCAAGTTCGCAGGAGATATTACAGTACACAAGTGTTTGCGCAAACACAAGCACACTATCTGTTCCTTTACTCTCATAGTCCGATGTGACGGCAATCAGCACGGCCAGAGAGAATTAAGGCACAGGACCAATGGTTTCACGTGTTTTCCGAGGCTCTCACTCAGGGCTGCTACTGAGGAATTTCTATTGGAAAAATCCTATAAACCCGACACCGCAAGCGAGACCAAAATCTCGCGCTTATCAGTCGCACTTTGCGACCACTAGACCAGCGTGACAGCCATAAGAGTTATCATTATTTCTCTTTGCCCATCTATGTTGGGACAGGCTTCCAATCCAAACGGATGTGGCTGATAACTAGTTTTTTACATGGAGCGACTGTCTACCTGACCTCCATTAACCAGTAAACCGAGCTTTCTGGCTTCTGAATATCCCTAACGATAACGATAGCCGGCACCAACAGCATAACGTACTTTCCGAGGCAAGGAAGAATCTCGGCATATTCAATCCAGGGGCCAACCTCGACAAGCAAAACTTATACTATTCCTATATAAATGTAAGGCCTTAATTAACGCCGTCAGTCACAATTACTAAGGCAAAGAGGGACCCGTTTAATTAACCGAACCCGACCGTTGCACAAATAATAGCGATTCACACTTTAGCATGATTCACAGATCTCTCTGATATATCTTTCATTTATGACAGCTCCCATTTGTATGTAATGGTGCTACCCGAGACGTGTGGAGTAGTTGGCTGATTCAGTATTCAGGGTAGGGTGTGTATATTTTTGTTGTTATGAGTTGTTGACCTGTTGATTTCCATATTTTTTGGAAGTCAATCAATATTTGAATGAAGTTCTCAATATTCACAACAATATAGTCCGGTAAATTTAGACATCCGTGGTTACAATAATTCGCACCCTGTTGAAAATTGGTAGGATTGTTTAAAACACCATCATAAATGAAATCTAAAATCTACATCAATCCGACACCTGGAAAAAAAATACTCGGGGTCAAAGGTCACAAAAACGAGTTTTTCGACTTTCATCTTTTTTTTCGTTACCTTATAAGTTTCATTTTTTCACAGGTTCAAGGGACCCCAAACCTCAGTATATGGTTTTAATTTCAACTCTATACCTTCACGCATTTCCGAGATAATGGGTCTTAACAGACAGACACAGACAGACGGACAAAAAAAGTGATCCTTATAGGACCACTTTGTTGTCCGTTTTTCCTTTTGAGGTACGGAACCCTAAAATCGCGCTAAGTACACTACCTCAAAGATGGCGTGAAAACGTGCACACGGTTTTCACGCCACCTTTGAGGTAGCGTTTTCACGCCTATTATGACGATTACCTGTTTCAACTTTTTGAATCATTTTATCTCAAAATCGGTGGCTCTTAGGGAAAAAAGTATTTAGACGTTTTTGTAGATAATTATTTGATCAACAATTTTTGTCTGAGCTAATTTTATGATAAAACTTGAACTTGATAAGACTAAAGGTGTCGGATCGATGAGGACATTTTAAATCTAGTCTTTCTGTGCAGAATTAAGAAGATTTCCAATGAATACTTAAAATGATTATTCTTCACAAAAACTCGTCCTTACATTCACAACTCTTTCCAAAGAATTCTTCGTCTCTTTACGTAGTGAAGTAAATAGCTGAATTGCAAATCAAATACAAAACTCGCGCACATAGTTGCCGCACCTCTTACGAATATTGCATAAATATTTTAAAAGGTTATTGAATTTCTTGTTGCTTATTGTCGCCTTGTAGTACGAATGCCACTATAAAACACATTTTCATAAATTCTCAGAAATATTTATCACAACTTCAGACTTAACTGTGTAAACATTTATGCGTGTAATCCCTTCAACTTTTATCTCATCGATTACGTTTGTTTATAAACTCACTACACATTTTGTAATACGAAACTACTGTTCGCTCAACGGTCATAAAATTCACGTCTCGCAACTCCGCTTGCGCTAGCGCATGAGCCGCCAACTATTTTTATGGCTATCTCGCTATGTGGTATGGTATGTTTGTTTGTATGCGTAATCATATTGAATGTTAAGTGTTTGCTTAAACTGTTATGATATGTGTACTTATATTGTGTCGGATTCCAGTGCACGCCCCGACTTTCTGTCCGTTGATTGAGACACTTAACGCGACAATAGCCTGACTATAAGAAGATAACCCAGTTATATTAAAGAGCAGTTACATTAGTCATAATACGCAATGTACTGTTATATTGATGGATTATCCTTAAAGTTTTTATTATTATTGAGACGAGACGATTTCTATCAGTTACCTGTGAATCGTAAATGCCTGTCAGAAGATAGGAACTTTTTGATGCAACAAAACTCCTTGAGTGTGGAACTTTCTTCCCGGAAGTCAAGAAAGAATCGAGAGTCTAGACGATTTTTCCCGATTTTCGAGACTCGAGACTGATACCTCCAGTCTAGGGAATAGTGAGTCTTTCGAGGCTTCCGTTGATTTCTAAAAATCTACTAAACCAGATACTACACGGTACGACGCAACACTTAAAATTAGATTCCCAGAAAAGCTCTATAATCGTATTAAAGTAAATAGGCTTGCTAAGGCAAGTATTTTGCTATATTTGCACAATCCTACTCAATTTTAGTTGAATTGAAGTTGGGTCCTTTCTAACTCTCAATAATAACTAAATTAAACTACCTTTCAAAAGTATTATACGAAAGATTAAATAAATCACTGATTGAAAAGTCATCTGATAGCTGACCAGCAAATACAAGTACTCCAAAAACATAATGGGACAATGGCGTAGCTCACTGGTTTTGTTCTTGATCATTGATAGGGTCGCGTTGACTACCATCTCACCTAATGGTAATCGATAATGTGGTCAACGATGGAGCACGCATGCCTAGCAGTAACCTATTCTCTCTTGACTTAAAACCCCCTATGTTGTAGCTAGGTTTAACCTCAAAAAAAGCCTTAGAATAAAAGCTTAAACATTTACTAAAACCACAATATGACATAACAAAAGACAATAAAACTTCTGCGTTTAACTCTATGTATGACTAACAAACCACTTTGTACGTTTTCTAGAATTTTTAGCCATTGTAGTAGCGTTGAAGCAGAGGGTTTTTTCTGACGCAGCATAATTTCATAACAAAGTAACAGATAGTAAGGTTATGAGATCACTTCATAATTTTTACGTTCTCACTTTAAAAAAAAAAAAAGTACGTACGAGTAAGTTTTACTCGGTTGTAACCACGGCAGAAGAAAAACAAGAAAGAAATACTGTTTATAATTATGTTCTTTATTATGTTTTGTATTGATTGCCTAAATGCCGAGCATTTGAATATAAATCGTTTTCTTTTTAACCAGTCTCGTTAGTCTCGTCTTTCTCGAGAATTCCGAGACTGGACCGACTCTCGCTTTTTTAGTCCCGAGACTTAAAAATGTATCGAAACTGAAAGCTTTAAGTGTGACAAACACATTTTGTACCACCTCGGTACTTTAAAAGACAAAGGGATGGCTTAAGGGCATCTAACTCGACATACAATTTCGCTTTTTTCATAAAATCGCTCTTACGCAATTATGACGTTATTTTATACATTTTTAATTAGATATTTTGGAAACACAGTATTTTGTGGATATTATCAAGGCTTCTATTGAAATCAATTTATGAATTTGTGTAAAACTAATCCAGTCCAGCAATGACCTCTGAAAATCTGCTATTTTGCATGAACTTTGACATTTCATAATTTACTCAAAAAGTAAAAAAAGTATAACAATAGAAGACTTGCAAATTTAATCAAGATTCTGAATGACGACAATTTTTTTCAAAAACTTTTTAGGGTAAAAGACACGAATTTCCTAACAAAATTTGTAAAATATTCGAGTAAATCGCGGAATTACCGAATAATGCTAACACAGTTTTCATCTCTTTTTTCGTTGCCTTTTCGTCAAACATCGCGTTGGATTGCGTTAGATGAAGTTACGATCCTACACGAATACTTCTCAGAAGTTTCGATGACAATTCAAATAGAAATAAACTTTTTTGCCACTGTTTAATAATCACTTAACTTCTTAAAGATTTGACCGAGCTGGATGAAATTTTTGTGTCGATATTTGGGTGTATCCCAGGATGGTTTGAAAATATAATTAAACCTGTTAGGTGGCTTGGAAATTGGAAAATTTTTTTTCTGTCGACATGGCTTCTTTCGGACAGGACAACGTCTGTCGGAACTGCTCTTTTCATTTAGTAAACTCTATGTCTGCAGTATGTTTATTCGGTGGATCAAATATCGGTGCATTTATAATCGTGTTGCATTTGTCCGTAATAAGGGTCGGGTTCAGTATCACAGTCAACTGAAGTTGAACGGTTTGTTATGGCGGCAGCAGGCGTGTTGAACTGAAAATTAGATGATTTATGTAAAGCGATTGATTTATATTATTTTATTTATTAGAAAAAAAAAAGAAATAGTGACACATTGCATTTTACAGAAAAAAAAAAACAAAATAATATGATTAAATGTCTAACCAACAATATTTTCATGCTGCTTTTATGTTAGCAGAACGTGAATTAGCCTTAATTATTGTAATTATGAGTTTAGGAAACATACGTTACTAAAAGGTAGTCGATTCCTTTTTACAAGCTCCAACCAAAAGCAAACTGAAAAACACCGATCAAATTTTGTAACACATGGTTCAGCGCCCACACGTTGCATTTAAGCGATGAAATTGTTTTTTATGGTTCGTACATCGAACCGTCCCGAATACTGCAGAGAGTAAACGGGATAGAAAAATTACCAATTTAGTTGATGTTGTGTAGCCAAAAGTTCGCTAGCACCGGACTGTTTAGCTTTCGTCGGTAGCGATATCGTACGTGTTTACCATATGAGTAAGTGCAGTCCGGCCATTTTATTTTGCTGCCGTGTTCCGAAAACGTGTGGTAGTGACCGCATGTCGTATCTTGTCATTGTCATCGAGCGACAGGTCGCCGAGCGGTGCCCGCTGCTGACCTGATAATTTGCATTTCAACCGTATTTCGGTTTTTAATTGTTGAATATTTAATGTTTTCGTCTGCTAAAAATAGAGACGTATAGCTACAGCTGTTACATTGTAGGAATTCTGGACCGTTTTTGCCAGCTAGTTTTCCAGGTAGAAATGTATGCTCGAATCTCGTCCGTCACAGGACGTCATGGGCCACTCGCGTATCACATATTTAGGTAGATTCACACAATTCCTCCCGTTCAACAGTGCGGAATGTTCTAGCTACCGTCTCTTTTTATTTGCTTTTTTAAATGGTAGGATTTTCAAAGGGCCGAAATATTTTGTTGAAAAACCGTTTTTATTGTTTAGATAGTATCGGCCTTGCTTGTGCTCTGTAACATAACTGTTTAAGGCGGTTTTTTTTTTATATAACGAAAACTTTCTATAAGTAATGAAAACACATCATGTGCGTGTGTTTTTTTTCCGCTAATAGGAGCTAATGTCCGGGTCCAACTTTCCGTGGTGTTACCGTGTCAATAAGCGATCCTCTTGATTTTCCTTGTTTTGTTACTAGCCATTCTCTATTTTTAACCGTACACCGGAGCAAAGGATCAGCCAAAATGATGGGAATCACAGCAAAGGTGAGACGAGAGAAATGTTGGAATAGCTCATGTACGAGTACTGCTTTGGAGTTCGGATCTGCCGGATCCAGCTTGATGCGCTTGAGTCAATTGAAAAACGAACCAAAAAGTTCATCAGTAATGATGCAATCGAGTCAAAGCTCGTAAGTCTTAAGCATCAATGCCGATATGCTGGCCCGGATTTCTATCGATTGCATTTGGGGGAGTTTACGTCAGAATTGCATAGCATAGCTCCGCCAAACTCGTTCCAGCTTCGGACCACTAGACATATGGCAATGCGCCACCTTTGCATGGTGGTCAATTGGACATCCCATCTATATTTACAAAACGTTTTGGGAACACATTCATTGTGCGTACCGCTAAGGAGTGTAATTGCCTGCCGGCTGGAGTCTGTGTTTCATGATAATACAACTTGGGGGTCTTTAACACAATAGTATAAAAGGTTCACCGTGGACGACATTATCACTTACGAGGTGAGATAGTGGTCAACCGCGACCCTATCAATAATAAAATAGACTAGTTTAACCTCATTTTTTGTCACTACAATTGAAAAAGCATCAAGAAAGTTTTTTGCCAAATAATGTGATTATTTTCATTTTATCACAGATAATTTATGTTAGGACAGAATTTTGTTGTTAAAATTCTAGAATACCTAACAATAACAACATATTTTTATTAGAGAGGCGTAATAGTGACCACAGCTCAGCTTAGTCAGAGCGAGTCATGACGACAAAACGGGTTAGGTGATGCGTCATGACAGCGAATAGAAAGAGGTCGTATGCGCCAGCGCACGAGTCAACTTAGCTTGTGGAACAATAGCCCAGAATAATATGGATACAATACTTGCTGAAAGGTACGAATAATATATGGAGTCGATTCTATTCCGCGATTTTAACCGACTTCAAAAAGGAGGAGGTTCTATGTTCGGCTGGATTTTATTTTTTATGTAGTTATTTTCACCGATTTCTCGGTCAATTGTGGACCGATTTTGAATAATACAATCGAATTGTTAACTTCTTATTTTTTTATTTCAGTTAAAAAAAAAACATTTTTTTATATATGTTCATCGATTTCTAGATCAATTGTAAAATAAAAAGTAAAATATTAATTATTAATACAATAGTAAAAAGTTTTTTTTTATTATACCTTATTAATTAAAAGTAAATAAATAGGTATTTAAGAGAACAGGGGCCTTACCGTGACGTGTTAGAATGTTAGGCGTGCGAGCGAGACTCAGGGATGGAGCTGGAGCTATACACCCTATAAAGCTCCATCCTTTTAACATTTCAGTTTAGGTCGCCAAAAGGCACGCGTTAAGAGCACGTGGTAGCCCTCGATACAAAAGCTATTATGTCATCCAGAGGCAAAAGGATTTCTTTAAACCACTCTCCTCCAAAATGTGAATGCCCAAGAAGCCATATAACGAAGTTAGCCCTAGAGGCAACAGCCTTCCTGATCACAATAGACTCAGTGGGATGTTAGCAACTTTTGAAGTGGAGAATAACGTTCCTCGGAATTAGGAAATCCGTTCCGTTCCACTTCCAAACAAAAAATAGAAAATCATAATTTATTTAGCTGTAAGGTAAAAATTGAAAACGAAATTATTTTCCATAGGTATAAATTCTACAGAAAAGTCGCAAGTCCGATGGAAAGTTGTTAAGGGTCTAGCGCCCCAGCAGTGCCATAAAACAGTGACTTTCTGAAGCCTACTCCTCGGTAACGGCTAAGTCAATAAGTTTGAAAAAAATATATGTTTATTATAGAATCATGTACCACATTATCAACATATGATTTTTTCATATGAATAATACTTGTACCAAAAAAAATTTTACAACTCCCTTTTTTCCCTACCCTTTTTAAACGGCTTTTATCTTTAGAAATATATTTATACAAAAAAAAACTTCAGTGTGTAAATTATGTAAATCAATCAATATTTCGCAAATTATTTTATAGGTCAGCGGGCGCAGGCGCCAGTTCGATTACGTGTGCATTTAACTTCGGCCAAATGTTCCAGGGACTGTACGCCTTAAATCGAGTGCGAGGTCTAATAGAATTAGACCCAGTAGCGCGTCGTCTGAACCCAACGTCGACCCTTCGTAAGATCCCGCACTTGCGGAATTGAATTCCCTATTCCGAATGATTTCAAGCATTACCGCAATAAATAATTGCGGTAGGTAGTGTAAAATAAATGCGATTAGAAATATGATATACTTTTTTCACATGATTTCCTTCCCCTTGATTCATAATATTTATTTCCATGTAGGGAACGGTATTCATTCCGCAAGTATCATTATAAAACGCGTAATTTTATACGTAATTGTGGAACTTGAACATTAATTGAATTGTATTTACCCACAAATCGGCGAATAAAAAGACGATTATTTTGCAGCCCCCTTACGTGCACCGGTCAGGACACCTAGGGTAGCAAAATTTTGCAATCAATTGTTCAACTATTGAGATGACAATTTGTTTTAAATTGTTCTAGTAAACGGAAAAAAATATCTTGTTCCCTTTACCATCTTATAACACTCTGGCAATGGAATCAACTGCTGGCTTTGATCTGCAAGTTTAAACTTTGAAACTGATTTGTTTGTTGAAAGTATTTTCATAAAACATTTACAAAAAAGTAAACCAGCAAAGGCGAATTGTTCTGTCAACAAAACATTCTTAAAATATTGGTAATTTATCTGCAAATCTGAATAATATTTGCAAATTTGGATAATATCTGCAAATTTGTATAATATCTGCAAAACTTGATAATATCAGCAAAAACGATCTAAAGTTTTTGGGCATTCACCTGCATGCATGCAAATGCATAGGTTTTATAAGTAGTGGGTACAGAGTTACAGAGGTTGACTTCGAAACCACATCGAAAAGAAAAAGCTTACACGTATCATATTACAAGATTTAGAATACTTAGTGGAGTAATTGTTGCGTATTACACGCTCACGCTCGCGAGTGGTCTCAATTGAATTATTGAACGTGTCGCACTAACCACACCTGTCGCCGTATAATGTTACCGTTTATCGCTTAATAATACTTTAGGTAAGACTTTGTGAAGCAACTCAGTGCAATCCCATGCGATGTGGTTGTGCCTCGATTGTACATGCATGGTTGTCACTAGGGAATCCAATCCCGCATCAAAATCGCGATCCCGCATCTCTGCAAGACTGAATTCAGCAATCCCGCGAACCCGAGGGATTTGCAGGATTAGGATTTTTAATTTCTTTTTTGTTTTAAGTACCTATTAATAAACATAAAAATTGATCAAGTGCGAGTCCGACTTGCACATCGAGTATTTCTTATAAATTTTTCTTACCTATGTAAACAGTTTGATTCCCGTATTAAGTTTCGAAGATTATCCGAATCGCGAAAAAAAAAACGAGGACTAAAATCAAAAACAATAATTATTTTCATACAAATTCTTTAAAAAGTAATGAAACAACTTTACATGGAACTCCATGTAAAGTTGTTTTATTACTTTTTAATGAGGATGAGCTGAACGGCGGCAGGTCGTTGGAAACCAATTTTGTTATACTAAACTTCAATCCCGCAGACGTGCGGGATCACGCATTTTGGATGGATTGGATTCCCTAGTTGTCACACATCGCAGTCAGTTGGAATGCTTTCCTTTTGCATTAAGTCCGACGTACAGAAATATAATTATTTGATCATATTAATTATGTGCTATTCACTCTACACAATCCTAAGTAATAGTGAACTAAAGAAAAAAGAATATATTTATTAAACTTCAGTGATTTTCACGTACATTTAGAAACGAGTTATCGAGAATATTACTGACGCTGAACAAATCCCTCTAGTAAATATGCACGGCGGTATTTATCAAAGATTTTGCAAATCGGTAAGCTTAAAATGTATTTTCCATTAGCGTTGTGGGATCAGAATTGTGTTAAATTCTACAACATACTCTGATGTAGGGATTTATAACAGACCAAGCTCTATCAAATTTATTTTTGAAATACTAATCCATTATCTGTCAATTTTACCTACTCTGTGGACTTTCGAATACCGTAATTAGATACACAATAGAAAGACAATGAGCGAGCGAACGCCGGCGTGCGCTACTAGTACCGTACTCAAAAGGTTAAACGATTGAAAACAGAAATAAAAGTTCAAATTGAGTGATAAAACTTTATCCATATATATTACTAGCTTCTGCCAGCGGCTTCGCCCGCGTGAAAGTAGGTTTCTCCTAACAAACTTTGGTAGATATTTAGAAGATCTACAATTAATTAGAACATTTTATGGTTCTAACTTTTATAGTTTAGGCAGCGTACGCAAAATAAGTAACTTTTCTGTTTGACTTTTTACACCTTGTGTCCGAAAAACTCAAATATCTTACGGAACCCTATTTTTTTCCAAAATAAAATATAGCCTATGTTACTTGTGGATAATGTAGCTTTCAAATGGTGAAAATTTTTTTAAAATCGGTTCAGTAGTTTTTTAGCCTATTCATTACAAACAAACAAACAAAGTTTTCCTCTTTATAATATTAGTGTAGATGAAACAACAGTCTTTTACAACGTCTAATACGTTCTCGAGAAACTCAAAAACTATTTTTTTTATAGGGTTTTCACCAATAGTAAGACTGATTCATGCGGAAGGTTTAGGTGCATGCATATTATAGTAGAGAAAAGTCGAGAATTTCATTCGGGTCAGTGAAGTATAGATTGTCTTATTATATTTGTAAATAGCGACATTATCAATGATTCCACCACCATTCCAAAGAAACATAATCCTATGTTAAATTTGTTGGTTTATAAGGAAAAAAATAAAATAAATCGAGCGCATTGAATAATATCACTAAAACAATAAAGTCAGTCGTGTGGCTAAAGAATTCGCAGCTGCATTCTTGATTAACGCTTTCCAAACACAAATATTTTTAGATAAAATTATAACGCAATAAAAACAAATAAACAAACATAATGTGTAACATTCGCATCGCGCCGCTATGCTTGCACGTCAAATTATCATTTATTACATAATTATTGTTTTATGTTTTGATTGATTAAAAAGAATAAAACTGTAATAAATGATAAGTGATGGGTAAAGAACCCACACAGACAGAAAGCGTTCATGAGTTCCGCGTTCTACGTTCATGTATTCGGACGTAGCGTTTGAGACCTAAACTTTTTTTTTAACATCAAAAAGAACGCTGACCTCAGATAGCTGTTTGCATGCACGTGCCAAAAAAAAAAACATATTAAAAAAAAAATAAAAAGTGTTTAGTAACATTTGGGCTTTCAGCATATAAAATGTTCTTAAAGGTTATTTCTTAGTGTCAGGGACTTGATAATCAAGGAGTTAGTAAGTTGAAGAAATGTACCAAAGTGATTTACCATTGGCGTTAGTCGAACTATGTATACGCTGCGCAAACGTCAGTTTCGATCGATCAACCATCGTGTCGACTAGCGAATACTACACTACGTCAACCTACGCCAGATAACAAAGGAATCATCATCGGCATCAACTGTTTAAATAATGCCAAAATACCGATGTTCGTTATCGGGAAGTACCAAACAAGTAGGCCTTATAATAATGACCTATGAATAATGAAGCAAAATCCGGATTCCGACTACTTGAAATATTATTTACATAATTAAGCTAATTATAAATTAATACACCGCAAATGAGCCGTCCATCGGATTTGGTGCGGATTTCTACCGGAATTATTTACGACGAATCCCGGATTGAATACATCAATACCATTATATACCTATTATAACCCAAATACTGAAATAATAACATACTAATTAAACATTATGGATTATGATAAGGATTACAATAACTCTACATAAGAAACAATACCTGTATCAATATACCTAAATTAATTATGGTAATTTAACGTAAATACCTACAAAATAATTATAAAATTATTACAATAATAAATTCATTCATAATACTAAATTATCCTGAAAATTATTGAAATACCTGTTCCTACATTTTGCTGTACCTAATTACCTGTTAAATACTGTAGGTCAAAATCATATAATCTTAATTTTCGAAACCCTTTTAGAAACCGTGTTTGCATAACAAAATATAAAACACAAAGGCCATCAGTACGGCCCCATTGTAAAACACTTTGTCCTAAATGGAAAACATTTTATTTATTACACAGATATTTTTATATTTCTTTGAGTCCAATTTTATTTTGTGACAATATTTGTGAAGACTTTTGTCTTACTAATGAACCTTTATTCAAACCAATAGTACTTTCGTCTTGTCTAAATACAAGATTATTTTCTTCTAAGATTTGAACTAATATTAACAATTTTATGACGACAGATTGCATACTTTTACTTTTTTATAGTTTTGGTGTGTCCTTTTATTTAATAAACATAATATAATAATTATTTTAATATTCAAGTAAGATTGCCATTCCAGCGTTGAATGTATAAAGATTAGAATATTTTGGTTGGGGTCAAACCTGAATTTTGGTAGCAATAAAGTACTCTTCATTGTTATTTAAATTTAAGGCCCCAAAATACCTGTTCTTAAATATCATTCATCGTAATTCTTGACAATCAAGAGATGGTAAGTATAGCGACTGTTATATGAAGCTTTATGAAAGTATTAGGTGAATAATAACTTCGACACAAGGGAATATTATTTTAATAGTCCAATTCCTAAACTTTCCCACAGCTGGGCAAAGACCTCCCCAACTTCATATTTAAAAGATTAAAAGTTCTTAAATTTTTTTGCAGCCATTTATACCCTGCTCAGTTTATAGTAAAAAAAAACCTATAAAACTGCTTTTACTATAAGTTTATTATCAGTTCAAGGAAGATACAATGAAGCCAAAATCCAGTACAATTTTGATGCCCTCTCACTTCCTGCAGTTCTACAGGATAACACTAAATTGATAGTATAAACCTGCAAAGGATATGAGTAATTTATTCTTACTAACTTGACCACAGTTGGGATGATTTGTTCACAAAGGATCCGACAATGAGTAGGCCGTCGTATTGGACCATAAGTAAGTACGTATTCTCATAAGCAGCGCGGAAAGACGCGCGATCTTCATAATACGATATCAAGCACTACTGTTTTGATCTGCTTCAAAAGTTGAAAGAGATACTTTTAAACAAGTTTAAAGTGTAGTTGAGCAGCAGAGACCACTTTTCTGAAGGGGTTTAAAGAACGGCGACTGGCCGACAGACTTGTTCTCAGCCTAACAAAAGTAAGAACGATACAAAGTTGCGAGTAAGTAAAGCGTATTCTAAGAAGCGTCGTCGTCCCGTGCAGTGTGATGCATTCCTTAGTACGCCATGTGTGACAACGAAACTATTCGAGCGTGAACATCTAACACACATAACTTTATCACAACATATCAAAATCAACCACTGTAAACTCATACACGTACTTTATTTACCGAAGACATCAGCTGGTGAATTGCGTCAAAAAAACTTATTTTTAACACGAAACTAACAATAAAAATACAAAAATAAAATCCAGTAACAACTAATAAATAAATAAATAAAAGCTAATTTACTAAAAAAAATAATCTAAATTAACAAATTATCGATCTACGAGTAACGCAGACTTACTGCATTCTTACCTTCAGATAACTCCAAGTCTAATTCGGCTAATTTGTCTCGTATGTCCTCCGGCAACTTTAATATATCAACACTTAAGTCAGCCATCATGGCAAAGCACTTTTTTCACACAAAACAAATAAAGTTAACTATTACAATTCAAGAAACCATCGTGACACATGGCCATCTTGAATTTTGAATAATTTCTGACTCCGACTCGCCAACTACTGATACTGATTGTGAACACCAGAGACCGCTGCTAGCGAAAAGTAAGCTGCTTGTTCTCATTTACAACTAAACTTGATGTTGAATTTTATAAGGGAACGTCAAACAAAAATAAAACTAATATATTATGAAATCGAATTATTAATTGTAATTTACTTCAACAAGATTCCAATAATTGATCAATTGTGAAATAAATTATTAGTTTTTTTTTTTTTTATTTGAAGTGTTACAATTTTAAAACTCGTGTGACCACAGAATATATATGCAAGAACGGTGGCACTTAAATTCACAGTATCTTTACAGATGGATAAAATATTTTCTTCTTACTAAACAACTTTACCGTTTTAAAAAATTGATATGAGAAGTAAATTATGCTAAAATTTAAAATATTTTACGCTTTGAATATTTTATACGAAGGCTTTATAAAGTAATATTTAGAGAGAAAGGAGCGCATTAGAAGTACTTTCAATAATTGCCTGTTATGGGATAACTTAAATGGAACTGATAACTTAATTGATACGGCTGAGTTAAGCCGTCCTGTAAGAGATTTTAAATAAGGACCCCATTGTAGCTTTGAGTCGAGCGTAAACCCCAGGCCGTTTTATCGATAAATTCTAGTTTCTCATTGTATAATACTATGTCACAATTACTACTTTTGACATTCGTTAAGGAAAATCTAATGCATTTAGTTTTTTTCTTATTTAGAAGTAGATTATTAGCTGTGAATTAGATTTGAACCTGCAGTAGGGCGTTAATTTTGTCGTCAAGATTATTAGTCCTTCTACTTATCTTAAAAATCAAAAGTGTCGTCGATGAACTAACCCATATTAAGTTTGTTTTGCAACAAATGTGGTGAATCATTAATATAAACTAAAAATAAAAATGGACCTAAAATTGAACCTTGGGTTACCCGACGAATTGACACCGTTTATTTGAACTAGTTGCTGTCTGACATTCAAATACGATTTCAAAAACTTAACATTTTTGTTTAATCCGTCATGCTCTAGTTTCTAGAGTAATGTTTCATTAACCACACAATCGAAAGCTTTAGATAGGTCGCAGAAGATGCCTATATCATCATCTTTTGCCTTTTCCCATGCATTAAAAATGTGTGATTTAAAAAGTGGAATCACTTTACTATATTTCATTAGATGCGAAAAGACTCCTTGATCTAAACACAAATTAAATATTAAAACTAAGTATAGTGCTATAGTCACAATAATTGAAGTACAAACTTTGATAGACATACTCCATAGATCTTGGGTCAATTTAACCTTGATTAATTTAAAAGCTTTTATTACTGTTATGGGGTTCATATGCTTAAAGTTAAATTCAGTCGAGCAGGCTGCAACGTTCGCCTGTAATAAACTAAAAGCATTCGATGGCGACGAACTTAGGGCTTCAGTAATTCTAATTGGTATACTAGTAAAGAAATTTACACATTTTTCTATAACTAGTTTGTTATCGGTAATAAGACCATGATGAGTCTCCAATGTGTAATCATTATTTTGTATTGTTTTCCTGTTGGTTTCATTATTTATAATTTATCAAACAATTTTTTTTTAATAATTTATTAATTATTTTTATTATCTATTCGTTTATTTATCTCAGGACTCGGAGGTCCTGGACATTTGGGAGGCGTACAAAGAGCCGAAGCCAACACGCAGAGGCTCTTTAGATAATTATAATGGAACATGATACCAACCGACGATTATCCCTGTACGCGCTATGCTAGTGCACCCAAGGACAACTCCCGGTTGTTAAAAAACTATTGCGAAATGTGGAAAATAAAGATAACACTGCTACGGTTTTTGGAGTCTTAAGTGGACTGGTAACATGGAACTATCATTTGCCCCTGCCTGAACAACGTTATTAATATCCATCGAAAAAAGGCTCACCCCTTGTCTTTTGCTAACCCTACACACCTACCTTGCACACTCAATATTATTATTTTTTATTATTATCTATTATTACTAAATACATTTTTTTAATATCGTAAAAATACGTGTTGCGCCGAGTCCAAATAACACGGGACAAGGGCAGGAAGATGATGATGATGAAGGCAATTTTTTAATATCATGGCACTGCGATTTATATCATGAACTAGCTTTTGCCCGCGGCTTCGCTCCCGTCTATATTCTACTACTCTACCCTACTCTACCCAACTCTACCCTACTCTACCCAACTCTACCCTACTCTACCCAACTCTACCCTACTCTACCCTACTCTACCCTACTCTACCCTACTCTACCCTACTCTACCCTACTCTACCCAACTCTACCCAACTCTACCCTACTCTACCCTACTCTACCCTACTCTATCCTACTCTACCCTACTCTACCCTACTCTACCCTAATCTACCCTACTCGATAAAATGTATCCTATGTCCGTCCGTCGGTTCTGAACTACCTCCCCACCAATTTTCAGCAAAATCGGTTGAGCAGTTCTTGAGTTATAAATAGTGTAACTAACACGACTTTCTTTTATATATATAGATTGCGAATGTTAGAAGGTTTCAAGCCAATAGTTGTCAGACAAGTAACCAAGATTTGATAGATTGTCCGACTTCAATTAATTTATTATAATTTAGACGTGACTGTTACTTCAATGGCGTAATTAATTACTTTAAATCGTTTAATTTTATTTGCATTTTTCTAGTTTTTATCTCATTTAATATTAAGTCAATGGGGAATAAAATTGCCCAAATAAAGTATTTCCGGCTTCGCAAATCATAGAATAAAAAATAATATGCTTAAAACATAACTATTCAAGTACTGCACCTAGATTGTATTCCGTTTTATATCATACCTACATCTAAAGTGAGCACTGAAGAGCTCGTGGCTAAGTACAACAAACAGTCGTTGAATTGCACTTGCCGAAGTTGATCTGTGGATGGGTGTCCTCGTTAAGCCGTTGTTTCCGGCTTTCATTTGTAGATCTTTGACCGCCTGTTCAGACAGTTAAAAGCCAGGCCAGGACATTAATATCGCCAAAGTTTATTGTGTTACTCATTTGTTGGGTTGGTGGTTGATTGATTGAATTAATGATTGCGAATCCAGCCTTGAAACTTTATTCATGTGATTGCCAATGTGGTGAACACTAGTAAATAAATGATTAGGAATATAGGATTTCTACTTGCGTACATAAATTACAAAATACAAACTCAGGAATATTGTCGTATCTAGACATTTGGAAACAAAGAAAAACTACCAGATTCAATTCGACAAGTAAAGCGAGAATTTAGTCCAAGTACGTTTTCAATTACGCTTTTAACGTTGAAATACACCTAAATATTTTGTGTTATGGCAACTTCATTTCATTGTTGTGCTAGGTGGCGCTAGGCGTTTTCTTCTTCCGTCATTCTCATTCGCTGCCTAGTTTTTCTTTTTGCATTCGGTATGTAGGTACATTGGTAGGCTGTTTAAATTTATTCTCGTAATGGCTGCCACGCTAAATGTCTAGCTTATTGGTTATGTCATGTACATAGTATTGTAGTCCGGATGTGAAATTCAAATAATTCAACAAGTGTGTGGAACAATGGTCGCGTGAATGCTTCTTAGTATCAATCTCCCTGGAACGTTTCCTCTTTCATGTTTCCTTTTTTGGCAATTAAGTTATGGACTCGGCGTTTGTGTACTGTATGCAGTAAAAACACAATCTATGCCCCGTGAAAAGTGTTCGCATGGACCATATTGAGTGCAAAGTGTTATGTCCAGAGTTAAAATGACGGATAATAGGTCTTCGTCAGCGTTGTTCAAGAGAGCGGAGCAGTTGAAGAGATGGGAGGAATCGGACACGAACAAGCAGTCCCCGATGCCGCGTCGGGCTACAAGGATTCAGTTTTCTTCGGGGATAGTGTTTTTGGCGGCATGCACGGCTGGGGATAAAGATGAGGTGCAGAGACTGTTGAAGAGAGGCGCCGATATTAACACCGCCAATGTCGACGGCCTCACTGCTCTGCATCAGGTAAGAAAGCTTTCCTACAATACTAATCCATCCATGTAAAGTTGCTCCTTTTGACTGTCACATTCAACACAACTCTCATCCTTATTCTAAGAATCATTGCTCATAAATTGCTATGGTTTGACATCAAAATGTTAACTTGCAAGCTGGGTCCATTATTTCACCTTTCTCCACAATAAACTACTAATTTTGAGTTTTTACCTTCATTCTGTTTGATTATTTATAGGTAAATAAAAGAAAAATTGGTGCATGCAAAACTTATAATGTAGACTCTTAAATTTTGGATTTGTTATTACATTGAGCAGTAACTACTGAATTTGAACTTATCTACACTGTTTAACTTCGCTCAACAACAGCTGTTCCTATGAAAATCCTGTTTTTTTCTCAATAAATCTTATTTAACACCGTAATTCTTAGGTACGTTAAAGAACATCGTCATGGACCTTTAATTCATTAAACCCCAATTGAAAGTAGGCATTCGCTCTCTCATTGTTTTTCTATTGTAACTCTAATTACGGTATTTGAATGCGTAAATGTGAAAAAGCAATAAAAATTAAGATTTAAATGTAGATAAACAAGAAAACATAACATTTGAATGTGATATTTGACAATCATTATTATTTAAAAAAAAATGGGTAGATCCAATATACTGTAATTAATTTGTTAATTCTTCTGATAGCTTTAAATCACTGTGCCATGCTGCTTCGTTGTCATCTCATGCTTATGTATCATCAAACACTTACCATGCTTTTTATTTTGCCTATTGACTTATTTTTCTGTGCAAATAAATAGGTATACAGAGAACAGGTAAACAGTCTCAATGGATCTTTTTCTTTTTTTTAAATTGATATAGACTAGTGCTTGACTGTGATCCCACCTGATGGTAAGCAGTGATGCAATTGTTGATGGTAAGCTGAAATGATGGGTTAGTTTAATTAACTATATAAGTTTAACAACAATTGAACAGGGCAAAGTACTTTGAGAGGTGTAAGACTGTGCAGCATTAGGCTCCAAAAGACTAGAGTATCTGGGCCAACCATATCCTAGACCAGAGGACTACAGGCTCAGCCCCATCAAGGCTATACAGTGACTCATGAAGAAGGTGCACGGAGGGCTAGTGGTTGAGTAGACAGGAGGAGAATAGCACAAAAGATCCAGAAGGGTTGAAGTGCTCTCGCCCAGGGCCAGCCCTACAACAAGATAAGACTTTGAGAGGTAGAGAGTAGGTACCCTCTGGGGAATGGACAGTAACACCAAATGTTTACCTTCTTTGTGGAGCTGGGGTGTCTGGGTTTCTGGAATGGAGCACTATTGTATGGAACAGCACGAGCATCCGCTACAGTAACACCAAATGTTTACCTTCTTTGTGGAGCTGGGGTGTCTGGGTTTCTGGAATGGAGCACTATTGTATGGAACGGCACGAGCGCCCGCTATATACGCAGTTTCAGTTTTTCCCTAAATCATAAGTCTTCTTTTTCGTGTTTCATGTGCATCTAAATGCCAAATGGTATCTATTTAATAAAAATATTAGATTAATTAATTCACTGACATACATTGACATGCTGCCTAACAGTCTTAGAAGCAAATTTTGCATGGAAAGTCTGTATTCATGGTGGTTTTTAAGTGGGATAAAAGTTCCTGGTAAGGTTTGACTGCTGTGTAAAAACCCAGCAGTGTGTTAGCCTAGTCTAAACAAAAACAGGTCACCTAGGATTTTTCTAATACCATTGGCCACATGTCAGACTTTCATAATTTACCTCTCGTCTCTTTTTATTAAACATCAGTAGGCTTAACATTTGGTGGGAATACTAACACAATAGTCATTTATCTAAGTTTGCTGGTAACATAATGTCAGAAAGACTAATCAGGTTGCCTTTAAAATTATAAAAAAACATTTAGCTTACAAGAAATTAGGACTCAAGCAACTTTACCATCAGATGGGTTTGTAGGCAAACACTAGTTTATAACATTAATTCATTAAACCCCGAGCAAACGCCAGGCTTCGCTGGTTCATTGTCTTTCTATTGTTTCTCTAATTACACTACTCAAACGGTTAAACAAAAAATCTGATAGATTTACAATTTTTAATATTTCTCATAGGCCTACAAAATGTAAGAAATTTATACATATTAGATATTAGATGAAACTAATGAATTATTTTTAAAATTTTGCCAAATTAGTCCAAGTGTTCTCATGTGATGTGCTTACTATCAAACAGTATTTAATATTAATTTAAATAGTTTCTATAAGGCATGTTAATGAGTAATCATTATCATTCACTATTATTGTAATGAGGTTTCCCCATTGAGTTGGCAAAGTAGACATATAATGTGAATCTACATACACCTAAATCATCCTATGAATGGCAATTTTTCTATATTATGTTCTTTTACTATGCTATTATTAGGCTGTGAAATGATTGGCTTCAATTGAAAGACAGAACTGGCATGGCTTATATATTTGGAAATTTACAATTATAAATAGTCAAGATTATTTTGCTTGCAAAGCAAATTAATTATTTTCATATGTTGGACATGTAGTCCGTGATAAGACCTGTCATACTGTATGGATCAGAATGTTGGGCTGTGAAAAAGACTCATGAAAAAAGATTGCATGTAGCGGAGATGAGAATGTTGAGATGGATGTGTGGTGTGACGAGAATGGATAAAGTAAGAAATGAATATTTTAGAGGAAGTTTGAAAGTGGCGCCAGTGACTGAAAAGTTGAAGGGGAATCGTTTGTCTTGGTATGGTCATGTAAAGAGGAGAGATGAAACACATGTTACTAAAAGAGTTATGAGTATACATGTGGATGGGTGGAGAGGGAGAGGGAGGCCAAAGAAAAGATGGATGGATTGTGTGAACAGTGATATGAAAGAAAAGGAAGTTAGTGATAGTATGACTTTTGACAGGATAGAATGGAAGAAAAAAAACGTGTTGCGCCGACCCCAAATAAGATGGGACAAGGGCAGGAAGATGATGGACACATATGACATTGTTTGATAGTTTGACTAGAACTGAGCCCGCATGGTGGGAGAGGAGGCTTGAGCCCGTAAGTGCATCGTGTAAGACTATGGTTTGTTTTGTTGTTATCACTACTTTTTGTACTATTGAGAATTTGAGGTTATGCAACAGATTTATCTGTTATAAACATTAAAATAAAATGCATAACTCATAAATATTATTTCAATATAATAGTATTCAGAAACTGCATTAAAAAACAAAAATCTTTAAAGTCTGTTTCTGTTTTCTATGATCGTCGCATCAGTTTTAAGGTTCTGTACTCAAAGGGTAACAAACACAATCCTAAGTAAACCTCTACTGTCAGTACGTCATTTTGTCTGTCAGTGAGCTATATATAAAATATAATATGTATGATGAACCGTAGCGGATAGATTTGTAATTTAAATTTTCAGTGTGTATTTCTATTGTCACTAGGACAACAATATTAAGCTGGGAGCCTCATACAAGAAACTTTTTATTTTCAGTTTACGTTACAGAACTTATTGTGTGCAATTAGTTTATGTTATGGAACCATTTTTGTGTGACTACGACTTGTAGCTATCCCCGTTTTTTATAAACACTTTTCTCAGTATAACTCAATAGGTACCTAATCATTAGTGAAGTGAAGCGATAGTACAATGCGATTCAAATAAGAATAGGAACTTCATTGACCCTTATATGTCAAATGTTACTTGAAAAGTATGGTTTGCAAAGAAAACTTATTTGTGTATCAATAATGGTTTTTTTTTTTTACTTTGTAAAACCGTGTCTTAGTTAAATCTAAGTGTAATAAAAATTTTATTGTTTTTTCTAAATTAGCTATCATTTGGGTCTTTAGTTTAAAAAAAAAAAACTGCTTTTATTCTGTTCATTGTTGGCAACAATTCGCCTACTTCTTCCATTCGCCACTAAAACACATCACACGTCTGAACCGTGAACTAGATTCTGATTAAACTTCTTTCATTCATTTTTTTTTTTATTACTGATAGGCTCGCGACCACTATCTCACCTAATGGTAATGGCGATGATGTGGCCGACGATGGAACACGCTTGCCTAGAAGTAACCTATTCACTTTTGTCTTAAATACCCCTAGGTTTTAGCTATCAGGAAACACAGACTCTGGCAGGGAATTCCACTCCTTAGCTGTACGCATAATTAATGTGTTCCCAAAACTGTCATAATTAGTAAATAAATTTAATTTGAAAAATATCTTGTTTTGCTCACCCTACCTGACTGATTCGATTTGACAGCTATGACAATATGGCGCTAAGTTGATCCTATTTTTATTTGAATCGCATAGTATACTCGATAGGTCCACAAGTCCTTTTCAATGTTTTGAGCGACGATTTTAACGTCAACTATCAAGTGGATGGCAGGAAAACTGAAGTGCTTGAAAAACATCCAATGCACAAATTCTACCACTTTTATTTTTCATCGTCGAGGGAATTCGATGGATGCGAGACGCATAGGACCGGTCGTTATGGCGACACTTGGAGAAGGCCCAAGAGGACGTCTTTCGGCTGAAATGATGATGATGATGATATTCTCCATCCATTTCTAGGTGTTGTGAAACATATCTTTCCTTAAGATTTTAGTTTGATTTCTTTGTTAATTGTGATTTAATATGAACGGTTCATGGAAACCGCAACAATAGGGGTTACTATGCTTCAAGAGGGAGATGGAGACTCTCAGAGATCTGTTGCGATATGTCTCGGTGTGTTGCGACTAGCTGTCCGAAACGGGATCGCTACCAGGAAACAGAAGTGTGGGGAGGTGACTTAGATTAAGAGCCTTACTATGACGTCTTTTATATGTCAGGCGTGCGAGCGAGAAAGAGAGATTGAGTTGTCAAATGGGTCGCGTTAAGAGCTCATGGTAGGGCGTCAAAAAAGCCTAGAATCACCCAGGAAAACCTATATATATCATGTTAACTAAATATCGAAACACCGGTTAGCCCGGTCCTTATAAAACCGTTTGCAGCAATGTCCTGGTACTCCACGAAAATGGTCGAGATTCTCGAGTGCATACTGTTCAAATCAAATTGACGAGGGCCCCTCGTAAAGGGCGGTTCAAGTACGCGAGCATTTGAAATGGAATATTGAAATATAGAAAGAAACATTCTATAAAACCAATAAACCGTAGGCCTATGTGAAATAAAAACATTTTGAATTTTGATAACTGGAGGACTGTAAGTACTCTTTACAGACGAATGTAAAGTCAAGTTTTTTTAGTGATAATAAATAAGCATGCGTGTAGGGAAAAAGGCGACTGCTTTACGAAACAATGTTTCCACGAAACATGCAGTTTTGAGAACCCGAGTTTAGCATAACAGAGCTGATAATTCTAGATGAAAGTATCGTAACTATCACCTATGGGCTGCGGGTTTGTTCGAAAAAGTTGCTGGATGCCCTGGATCGCAAAGGGCAGATGAAAGAACATAGCTAAGTTTTAGTCAGCAAAATTCTGGCACTCCTTCTCGCTCCACCGAGAGTGGGGAAAGTCCTTTGATGATATATTATAACACCTCACAAAAAGCAGCCGTCAATAAATGTTGGACGTGTTGTCCGATCTCACACCATTCCATTCTCAAAAACGGCGGGCGATAACTTTCTTATGCAAGACAAAGTGAAATTCCCCCTTTTCATCCTTTGAAAGTTGGTTTTTCAAAAACCCTTTCTTAGTGCTCGCCTACGTCACAAAAGGTAGCCTTGTGCAAAACTGCCACGTTCCTAATCCCAGTAGTATCAGCTGTGCATTGATATTTCAGTCAGTCGCGTAATATTTTCTATCGAAATTTAAAACGAAAAAAATATTACACGACGTTAAATCGATTCTAGTGATACCTACCCATTTTCAATCGAAATGGTCTAAAATTTGTAGATTTACCCAAAGTCGAAACCCGAAATTCTAGCGGGCTAAGGGTGGGTGAGCATAGCACATGTAGTGATATTAGGAATATAAACTGAAATTTCATGAAAGTAATCATGATTGTTGTAGCTCGTACTAAAGTTTAATCGATATAGTTTTAATCGACTTCCGCAAATCGGTGTTTCGAATAGAACGCGGCATACCGAGTCACGTGTGTCGGTTTAGCACTCGGAATAACTTTCGATTGTTTCGACCGAATGTAACGTCACCGGTACAGAATTAGATTCTGACTGTCTACAGCACTATCTCATACGTCACCGAGTACATTGCTGGCTTAAATCGAAGCGACACGTCCGCTGACATTTACCATAGCGACGTTGTACCCGAACCCAGTTGAGATTTCCAATGTCGCGATGGATTTAGTTTGATGAATTTAGGAAGACTGGTCATGTAATTAAAAGTCGCAGACTTATTATATTCTTATTAAAATGTATTTAATTTATTATATGAGCATGAATTGAGTGCGCAAGACGTTCTATGAATAAGTAGTGAGTCGTAATGTACCAATGGCCCTTTGACCGGGATTAAAAGCGCCATTAAAACAATCTAAGGTCGTAGGGTAGACGCGCCCACTCACAAGATTTGTCTAATAACCCAGTCAGTGACCGCTGGAATTTATTAACAAGTTTTAATAGAGACAATTAATGCTCTCCCGTAAGAGTCTTGGAAGGACTTACTATTCAATGCGATATGGTCATTTACATTTATAACAGACTTTAAAAAAACGGAGAGGTTCTCAATTCGGTTGTTTAGAATTCTAAAATATTTTCCTAATTGGCTCATAAATGGTCCTGAATTTATGAGCCGATTAGGAAAATATTTTTTTAATCAATATCTGGTTCTTATGATGAGATCCATTAGTAAATGAGGGAACTCCTATAAAGGCCATATAGGCCCATTTATAGCAATTTTGCATTCAGTAAGTACTTTGAAACTGATAAAGAAGACTACAGATGATCAATGGAACTTCATAAACACATATCTCGATTAAAATTAGATTACCTAAGCGACTATGACGAAACCAATTTAAATAAATTGTGCTGATTATACCAGTGAACTGATCTGTGGGGTTACCATGACATTCAAAGTTGTTTCATTCTTATTTGAGTGTGGGTAAGAGACTGAGCTATACAGGTTGTCTAGCGCTATCTCTTACCCACTCTGGAAATAAGAATGAAACAATCTTACTTTAAACGTCATGGTCCTGATGATGAAGACAAAAGCGGGCTTGACTTTAGTTTAGTGTAGCAGGAGTTGGGGACTAAAAAGGGTCAAAGCTGGTAGGGCTTAGGTCTCCGATTATAACCCTACCTCTCTTATTACAAGGTAATGCATATTTTTCGAGAAATTCAAATACGATAAAAGGGAAAACTGAACGTTAAAAATGTATTTACCGTTCTAAAGTTATACCAAAATGGTTTTAATGGTTATATTATTATATATACATGTTGCGCAATATTTCTGTTTATGAGGTTCTTAAGTTCTAACTAAAAGTGAAAAATAAAAATTAGGTACAGAAAAAAATACAATATTGAAACTTTTTTTTTGATCTTGAGTCTTGAGGATAGACTACAATTTCGAATTTGAGTACCTTTAATTTCGGAAACTGGTGTTAAATAACTAAGAAATGAAACTAGAAACAAAGATTCCAAAATTGTTTTAAGGTTTATGTTGAAGTCGGTTGTATTTTTAATAAAAAGTCTTTTGACTATAAATCCGTCTCAATTGAATACTAAAAGCATAACGGTCCGGTGACTCAGGTCGAAAAAATCCTTAGAACTATCGATATTTCTTAGAATGACATACATGACTAAAAAGCCCTAGGAAACGTTGAGTAACATTGATTCCGTATATGCAGTTGAATTTCTAAATATTTACCGACATGAAAGTCAACTGAAAGCTGCAACAATCAATTAGTTGGAACAGGAAACATTGATTTGAAAGACGTTATTACTTTGTATTTTTAGCAGAATTCTGGGGTGCCTCTACGAGGTAACTCTACTTAGTATGTGCTTACGTAATTTTCCAACTTTGACTAGGTACTTAAACCTCGTGCCACAATATAGGTATTCATTTTAAAATATTTTCGTTCATAAGCTCACCACTCGTATATAATTTAACTAGCTGACCTCCGCGTCTTTGGTTACTGCTCCGCTCTCTGACCGCTACTGGGCCGTAAGGTGATGCCTTCCTCGATAAATGGGCAATCGAACACTAAAAGAATCGATTTGAAGAAATTCCAGAGATTAGCGCGTTCAAACAAACAAAGTTTTCAGCTTTATAACATTATAATTATACGTATAGATTACTAGAAGACCTGGTGCTGAGTGCAACGAACATCTGTAAGAAATCCTTAAAGAGTTATTAAGGTTTCCGGGGATAGATATGTAAGATACGGGTTGGACATAATAATATAATCCGCAGCCTGCATATTTGAGAACATTTATGCACCGCAATTCAGCAGTCGAAAATTGAGTCCGCTTATGTACATATGTGTGCGTGAAGAGTCAACAAATAAATCAATTTTGATACGGGCGACTGAAACTCAACTACCATTGGCTGACACTTTTGCGTCTATTGTATATGTGCTTTGATTCTGAAGAGATTCAATCCACAGATCAGTTTTGCGCCACTGCCTGCAGAGAATCAAAGTGTCACTGCCAGCGGTATAGACGTGAGGTGTCGATTGCTACGCCACGGACACCTCATTTGTCGATATAGCTCTAACATAGACGCAATCTGGCAACATTCCGTACATTCTACAGATTCCTTACGTAAATAGACTATTGAGATCATAACCCTACTGTTGGGTGTAACTGTGGGCATAGTTCGTTGTAGGTATTCTTGAAATTGCAGCGACGCGTGGTCTCTGCTGCGAATAGACAACGCATAACCTCTAATGCGATATTGCGTTCAAGTATACGAGTTTGAATCTAACGTTCATCTTATCTCAACATCTTCCAAGTTTACAGAGGCTTTAGTAAAAGTTTATTTATTATAACCTTACCTGCAATCATCACCAACATCGATCGACCTGCTAACGAGCGCTAGCAAATCGCAAGCGTCTTATTGTGAATGCGCAGTAATCTCAGCCAGTGGATGCCTGCGACAACCTACTTGCGACACGATATGAATGTCGCATGCAGATTTATGTTTCCTCATATTTACCGTTGGGATCTAGATTGAAATATTTTGATGCTTCATAGTTTAGTAACATGGCATAAATTTCATTAAAAATTAAACGAGATTGACCTGCGATAACGTTATCGTAGAAAATAATTAAATTTTCCGGACGAATTTTATGTTTATGCAAGCCAGAGAGCATTCTGTTGATACTCTAGTGGACTCAAGTCATCATATACGGTGAAGTTTTGTAAGAAAGAAACATCTGCAATCTAATTTTGATAGGTCATTTTTTTTAAAAATAGTTTGGTTCTCTAAGCAAATGCAGACAATCCTATTACAATTAATTCCTAATTTTAATGACGCAAAGCTTAAAATATCCAGTGAATGTTTTTAAAACTGATTTTGGTATTCCAAAATTTGCGTTTCAAAAATGTTATAACTTTTGTTCGCGTAAAGCGTTTATCTATGACAAAAATAAGTGAGGATACATCAACGATATTTATTTAAGCCTTTATTGCTTTCGATAAGGTCATCTAATTGCTTTTTTATCTTATCTGCTGTAAAAGCTAGCCGGCTAGGCTCGGGCTGCGAACTTTTAATAACTTTACCGTTGTTATTCATCCATTATTACGATTATTGTTGTCTAATGCAACTTTCTTATGAGGGAGAAGCTTATCGATTTAAAGTTTCCAACATTTCCGTTTACATACATAGTAGACAATCGTTTTTATTTAAGGGACACGTGCACAACTCATGCGCTGGCACCCGCTGTAGATACATAGGTATTGACGATTACATATTGCGATAGACTACGACTGGGTTTTAGTCTGCCATTCAGTTGAACTGGGATTGTCATGTATGAAATTATACGTATACCTATCTAACAGCAGAAGGAACAACTGCACACGGATTGCATTCAGATAAGTATAGGCTAGCCGTCAAATTGCAAAATACAATTTCTTTATGTACTAATGTCAACTAAATTAAAATTGCCTAGAATGACATGACCGTGACAAAATGTCACATTGTAACGACACAATAATGCGAGGAAGCAATCAATCATAATTTTTGCACTATTATTATGATCCTATGCATTAATTAGACACCCAATTTGTTTATAATGCGGTATTGTACGTTATACTAACAGGATGTGGCTGAAATTACTCGTATCCTGAAAAAATTAATGACATGAGAACATTTATTTTGTTATCTGCCCTTTGAAAGGAGGCTCGATTTGTCGAATGATAACTATTGTAATCTAATTCGTTGTATTCTTGGAGAAACAGAGATAGCAATCGATATTTAGGCAACTTTACTAGGTAGCAACACTATTTTACAACCCAATCCAAGGAAGTTACGAGTAATAGTTGGCAAAAATACGGCTTCCAAAGAAAATATTGACAGTGAATGTTGGATGTATCCGTAAACACAACTGTTGTTTGGCCGAATCAATAACACATTGTGTTAAAGTTGCTGCGGCTAGTAGGAACACGTTAAGTTTTATGGGTCACAAATACATTTCTAGAATGATATATGAAATAGTAGCGAGTCGCCCCAGCTGAGCAAAGGTGTTAAACATCTTTGAAAATCTTGGCTTTTCTCTAGCATAATATGAATGTAAATACAACTAAATCTTCCTAATTATTTACTCTGTCTATTGGTGAAAACCGCATGAAAATCCGTTCTGTAGTTTTTGAGTTTATTGTGAACCAACAGACAGACACGCGGTGGCTTTGTTATATAATATGTAAGGATAAGAGACTCTAAGGAGGTAACTGCAGATTTTTGATCGGCCGATAATTTGATTGGTTACTTAATCAGTATGAAGCTGTACGGAAGTGCGCACGTCACAACGATTCAATATCGGCCGAAAAAAAAGTTTAAAAGGGCTACACGATTGCCTTCAAACTAAACCGTCGGCCAACTATCGGCCGACTGCTAATCAGTACGCCGCTCTTACAACGCGCGCACACTACCGACTGTTTAGTCGGTTAGACTCGGCCGATATTTCTGTTGGTTCCGAACTTTGGCACCGGACGGTCATGTTGTGATGGCGCTGTCCAGTTCTATTTTCTCGCTACTTGTTGATACGTTGATCGTAAATTTGATAGAAGAAGAAAAAAGATTCTGCTTGCGGGGGGAGCAAATCGTCGTGAGAGGTGTCGGCCGATGGTTAAATCTAGTATGCGTACTTACCACAAACCCGATTGTTTAGGCAGGCCAGTGTGCGCACTTAGCTGGCAAACTAGACTAAACTGTCGGTCGATCGAAAGTGTGTAGTTTGCAGGGTTTCTTCTTCTTCCTGCCATTATCCCATATTACTTGGGGTCGGCGCAACACGTTTTTTTTCTTCCATTCTGTCCTGTCACCCGTCACACTAATTCCTTTCTTTTCTTTGGCCTCCCTTTCCACCCATCTACAATGAAAATTTATAACAATACACACACCGTGTCAAACGAATATCACGGATCCAGTACATAATTCTGGACGAAAAATTCCACCACTGGGGGGTCCAGAATCATGTATTGGATCTATGGTATTCGTTTGTGCGTCGATGTAGGTGACATGGTGTATGTTCATTTAATTAAAGGAGTTGGGGGTAGATGACGTTTACATGGAAATGAACCTAACTACCGAACTAATCTATTCAAGATAGAATGGAAACCAGAAAGCAGCAACACACCACAAGCAAACCGTTTCATCCAGAAGCCATCCCGATATTCACAAACAACGGATTTAGGTTGATGATGGCATCAAAATGAGATAAAGCAATAAAAAAGTATCATTAGTGTTTAAAACAAGTCGTAAAACCAGCCAAAATGTTACTAAAACTTTAACGGCAGTTTAAAAACTTTCATCATGTATCCGCGTGTACTGGTGCACTGTTAAGAATACAGCCATTGTTCCATTTCAAGAAGGAAATGATTTGATACTTTCAGTAACATCATGTTTGCTTGGCAACGAAAATATTACGTTACCGAGTTATTATTTCACCACGTCAAGCAAATCAGCACATGGACGGTGTAGTGCCAAATTGCTAAAACCAAACCAACAAAACCAACTGTAATTTTTCGAGAAAATTACTTAATACTTAAAATTTAAATGTGTATTTCCGAAACGGATATTTAGTTCCAACTGCATCAAATTAAATTATGGAAACACCTCTTAACTAAACCAACGTGTCAATTAATATTGTTACGTCCAAGCATGGGATAGGAAATTTTTAACTTTTTTCACATTTTCCAAATGAGTAGGTAAAGATAAAGAGCAAAGCTTGTTTTTTTTTTAAATATGAATTTAATGTTAAAGATAGGCAATGGTTTTCTCTATTTTACAGAAAATTCTCGTTGTCGAGAAAAAGCCAGTCTTCATATTTTTTTTTGCTAAATTCCTTCTTACATGTTTCTATTTTCAGCGACAGTATTTTAGATCAAGTCACGTCATTTAACTATGTGTTTCTATAACATATAGCGTAAACATTTCAAATATATAGATTTTGATTCCGTTCGACATTTCCCCAAAAACTCCTACGCATTTTTGTATTGTTACATTGAAATATTAGAGATTACCACTATCATATTTTGACTAGAAAATTTAACAAGTTCTGTTTACTTCTCTTTGATCGTTGGAAGCAAAACAACTATTTACATCACGATTAATTGAAGTTATTGAAAGATGGGGGCGCTCTTTTTATGCAGCTGTTTTCAGTACGATCCAGTCCAATTTTTAAGTTGACAGATTCATTTAAAAGAACATGTCATGCTTCAGGAAATAAACGATTACTTCCTTGTCCCATTGTACCTCTGCTGTTTAGTAGGTCTAAATTGCTCATTGACTGCGAGCTGCGAGCCAACTCATTTTCGCTTTGTGAGTGACTGTGAGACTTGTTTGGAGCCGTCTGTACGTCTACTTTAAATGTTATCCTAAGAAACATCAGATATGGGTATACGAACAGATTCCATGATTGATTCACTTACGAATCCGAGCTATAATATACGGTGTTCTGTTCTCTTGTCTGACAAACCGTAGTGATAATACCCGAAGCCGCTTGGAAGTTACGTTACGTATGTACATCAGCGGAACATGGAAACGGTCTGCATATACTATTCTTAACCCGATTTTCTGGTACATGTGTTGCATCAGAGCTTGCTGTTGACGCATGGGAATACGATACTAACTGAACACGGTGCCGTATGCGTGTATAAAAACATACATAGTTAAGTGTGTGGTATAAAGGTCGCTGTAATCGTGTACAATGAGACTTCACAGACTATAAAGTCATGCTCATATTCCCTGAAGGGTTACGCCGCGGTAAACCACTGACATCTTTACGCGATAAATGTAGTAAATAGTTTACCTGTTTTACTTTTCAGTTCGGTACGGTGTAAGGATCTCGTGATTTTTACCCGCAATACGCGATGGTGGCCGGGATTCTACGCCTTTGGAAATCTTACGATAGAAGTTGAATTGTGGCCAAAGTGGACCATTGTGTGCAGAAGCCATTCATTGTAGATAAATAATGACATATCTTGCACTTCGCCATAAGTACTACGATAAAACATTTCCCTGTTACAAGTTGCAGAGACGCAGCTGAAATATTGTTTGTTTATTCCAATTCTAACAGTATCACGCGGAATTGATTTAGCGATCAATTTGTGTTTGGCTAGATAAGGTCGAGCGCCAAGACTAAGGAATACTTACCTATAACCGTCTCACAATTATAGCCATGCATTTGAATTCCCTGTAGCGTGGGTGATGTTGCACAAAGCCTATTAAATGTACCGTCACTTATCCAGATCCGGAATAAAATGTTGGCTTGAGTTGATAGTGCTGGTATTAAAACAGAACTGGCAACAGCACTGTATAATAATTGTGGTGGCAAGAGTACGTCGGTCCGACGTAGGAGTTATAGAAAAGCAATAATGGCTTATCTACACGCGTGAGCCGGTAAATCCGCTGCGGAGAAGAGAGAACTATATTAATGTACTGTGCAGGAGCACAGATACTGTAGTTTTATAAACTTTTAACTCGAGTTTCTACCACTATTGTTTCATATACTCGTGCTTAGCCCTCTCGCATAGTAACAGTTTATCTGTTGGGATAAACTTTTTTAATGTTCGAAATCTTTCAGTACTGTAACGTTTGGTTTATTTTATATGTTGTACATTTTATATTAAGTTCTTCTGGCATGTGTGTATCACGTATTTTTCGCGCTTCAATAACTGGGCCGACAGCGCTACTTCCATCTGCGACATCTTGGCACTTGATGGTTGACTGAGTAAATATGCCAGGCTTTTCAGCCTATCAGTTAGGTTCGATAGACATCTATCTACCATCTATATATAGCGCACATTGTCCCTTTCAAACACTGGGCCTTTATTTCACAAATCGCATCATATTTGTTTTTTTTAATTCCAAGTTATGTACATATAAGGAATCAGTTCTGAATTGAATATTGTTAATTCAAGCTCGTTGTTTTTTTGGCAATGCAGGCTTTAATAAGGGGGGTGGAATACCGACTAATGCAAAATGCGTGCGTTAACGTGGGAATTATTGTCACTTACATGCATTAGACTTTATTTCATCTACATACTTGAAACTAAGAAAACTGCTTATCTATCTATTGACTCCTTAATTTCCAACTATTCCAAGGCCGTTTTTATTTTGAGATCACTGAAACCCGTAATATTTTTACTGTTTACTTCAACACAATTTTACGAACGTTTTCCTTCGTATCTCAAAAAACAGTAATTAGGTCATGAATAGACAGTTCGTTTTATGAATCTATTTTCCTCCTTTCCGTCATGCCAATCGTGTAGGCTGTGGGTGATATTGACTGGGTTTCAACCGAGCTAGTAAATTCGTCTTATCCGGATTTGGAGTGCTCTTTAATAATCGTTAGCACACTTTTTTTATTCAGCAGACTTTACTACCAATATGTAAATTCAGCGGTCCTTCGATTCCATTGTTATTATTCTAGAACTTTATCTAGACAACCAGACAAATGTTTGTATCTGACAGTTGTCTCAAACGATCATCAGGAAAACCGTTACCAGAAGCCTTACCATACCTATCTTATGGTCTAATACTCGGGCAAAGTCGGAAACCCTAATTGCGGATCATAATTATACGAGATGTTCCTGCTAACTATTTTTACTGCTGCTAATGTTTTGAACGTTTTCAACGCCTTCGGTATATTGTATGCGTAGCGCATGTGTTAATGGATGTTTCCGTTTTTTGTTACTCCATATTCTACATGAACAAAATGTAAATGTCTACGAACATGCCGAATGTTACTACACATTGATCATGATTTCTGAATCCGTCGTCAACATTTGATGAAGATTAGAATTAGAAAAGAAAATCTTACGTTCTTATCTGAATACTTAATTTTTTATCTTTGTAAAGTAATTAGAAAATACTTGATGTAATAAAGTTTTGGCAGCTGTGACTGAGTTCAGTTTCTGTATTATTACGTATGCTTTACGTGTAGGCATTGTTTACGCCATGACAGTTTTATTTTTATGTTGTTATCGCTTGATGCATGTCTTCAAAAAAGAGGAGAACCGACTAAGGAGGAGGTTCTATGTTCGGCTGAATGTTTTAAAAAAAAAATATTTTCATCGATTTCTCAGTCAATTGTGGACCGATTTAAAAAAAATATTTTTGATTGATAGGTTGGTATGGAAAGGAACTCCTCATAGGATCACAGCAGAACAGTCGTAACGAGTAAAATTGCTTTATTTATACGTGTAGTCGATGACTGACTGAACGAATAGGAGGAATATATCGAACTGATCTGATGATAAAGCCTGAAGTTAGGCATCGGAACTCTGTAATAAATTAATTGTCATGAGATGGACTCTGGCTTAAGTATGGCTGAGGGGTACTTTTTAGTGGTGGTAACATAATTAAAAAGTGTAAAATAGTGTTAAATAATGAAGAGACAAAACTATTATAGAAACACCGACTTCCGAAATTAAAGTTATTTTGCACTTTTCAGTGTTTTTTTGAGGTTCCGTGCCTCAAAAGGAAAAAACGAAACCCTTATCGGATCACTTTATTGTCCGTCTATCTATCTGTCAAGACCCTTTATCTCGAGAACGCGTGAAGGTATGGAGTTGAAATTAAAACCATATCCTCAAATCTGCGGTTTCTTGAAGCTGTGAAAAAATCAAACTTCTGAGTTAACGATAAAAAAAGATAAGTAAGGCCGTTTATGTCGCAAAAACGTGTATTTCGACACTCAAGGGAATCAAAATTTAAAGGGTACTTCCCGTTCACCTAGAATACTGAAATTTGGCATGAATCAAGGTCACTCATAGCACAAGTATAGAAAAAAATCTGAAAACTGTAAATTTGTAGTGACGTCACAAAAAAAAAACACTTTGCTATTCGGAAAAATCTTCGTAACGCTATTCGAGAATTGAACTGTTTTCATAGGTAAGTTTGTATGAAACCCTCAGTGCGCGAGTCCGACTCGCGCTTACCCCGTTTTTTACATCGAAGTCGGTTGTATTTTTTATGTAAGTAAAAGGTTTTTTATTTTTAAAATAATAAACATTGATCACAAAGTTGCAATTGGCGATAGATAAGGTTCAAGTTTTTCGAATTTGTAAAGCATTAGGTACCAAAACAAGGAGGAACCTCTTTCATCAATTCGGTTATATTTTTTTTATGTGTTTTATCTCAGAACCTCCGTCGTTTATGGACCGACTTATACATTTTTTTTTCCTCTTAAAGGATATGCTTCCAGATCCCATTTTATTTTTGTCAAAATCCAGTTCTGATGATGGGATCCATAAGGAATCGAGGAAACTCTTCAAATATTATAAGCAACCATATAGTGATTTTGGTGTTATCATCGCGAACTTAAGCATTTACAGACAATAAGTAACTTTTAATGAAGTGGAACGGATGAAGAAGACCAGAAAGCTAACGGAAATTCATACTCACATAGATATCACAATGAAGATGGTTAAACGACTATGACAATACAAATAAATGGTTCTGAATAGTTATGTTGAAAATGGTATCGTCGAAGTGACCTGACGATGATGATGGAGCCGGAAGATAGGCACCGGAACTCTGTAATTAATCAATGTATCCTAGCCGTGTTTGGGATTACTAGAATTATCGTGAGATGCACCTTGGTTATAAGGTACTATCGAACTGACAAATCAAACCGACTTCACTAAAAAAAAATCACTAAAGGGATCATATAGAATAGTCGGCCTTATAATGTTTCCACTGTTGGGACTCAGGCCTCCTCTCTAGGAGAAGGAATGGGCCTTAATCCACCACGCGGGCCCAGTGCGGGTTGGTGGATGTCACATGTCTTCGAATTTTTTGGTTCTAGGACATGCCGGTTTCCTCACGATATTTTTCTTTATCGTTTTGAGAGCAGTGGTGATGAAATAAATCACACAAAGTAATGCGTCTAGGTGGGTTTGAACCCGCGACCTAAGTCGGGGCCGTTAACAATAGGCCACCACTGCTCCTAAAGGGATCAAATAACTTTAATTTCGGAAGTGTAATTAATTAAGTTTGTAATGATTGAAGTCGGTTTTTTTTGTTTTTTGTAAAAGGTTTTTTTATATATATAGATTATGCAAGTACCTACCGCTCAACAGCTAGGAAGCAGGTAGTAGCTCTAACGGGGTATGTGCAACGTACAAATGAGATACTGACTGCCCTGATTTAAAAAATCGAAAGAACATCCGAATCTTTCAGTGACGAGGTTTCAGTCTCAAAATGAGGTTACCTACTATACGTGGAGCATAATTCGCAACTGTGTTATGTGACAGTCAAGATTTATTATTTAGTATCGGTTGCCGGGTTGGCAGTCGTCTCGCACGTCAGCCGTGCGGGCTATCTGCGCACCGCTGGCTAAATATGACGGCTCAACTATTGTGAAGCTACAGATATACACGAGTCGTTCAAATTTTTCGATTAAATTACGCTATATTTTTACACGATTGCTCAAAAAAAGGATGTTTTCAGAATATGAAACTCACATACATACAATACACACATGAGTAGGTACCCCGGAACCCCGTTTCATCCCCTAAGGGGTTGAATTTTAGAAAATCCTTTGTAGACACTTTTCAAAAATGAGTGTAATATCCTATTGTCATTCACTCTGGCTTAAGGTATTTAAGTTTGGCTGAGGAGGTACTATTTAGTGGTGGTACCATAATTAAAAAGTGTAACATAAAAAACTTTTTACAAATTAAAAATACAATCGACTTCAATGTTAAAAAAAAAACACTGAAAATTAAAAAGAAAATGCCTAGGTATGAACCGATTAATAGTGTCACATATTTTTTTGGAATCTAAGCATCAAATTCTAAACGATAATCACATGCATTAAAAGATAAAACATGTATGTATAACACTTAATCAAAATATAGGCATTTTTTACTAGTCTACCGTGGTGGCTGGTGATGGTGCAGAAACGGAACATGGCAGGTGAATGATAAAAAACTACTTAATTTAAGTAAATTTTCATCGCAGTTTAGGCTTCTTATTCCAGTTTCGTTTGATATGAATGAGTTTCAGATAACAATGATGTAGTCATTGGCGATACCGACACGTACGTGCGATCCAAGTAGTAAAATTTGCAAACTAAAGCTCAAATGAATGTCAAATAACGCGTTAGACAGCCATTATGCTGTGCCCTGAAACAGTTTTATAGGTTACGCGAACAGTTTTTGTCAGCCGATGTTTGGATAACTAAAATGTTCGTATATTGAACCTTGTCTAGATGACAACTTAGACTGTAAGATTGGCATATAAAACATATATGTTTAAGGCATAAAAATCAGGTGCTGTTTTAGGTATTTCAGAATGTATAATGTAAAGGGCTGCGTTCGACTTTGAAACTTTCACAAAACATGTTTGTTTTATTGTTTCAGAATTTTCTTTTCAAAGTCCCAAGCACGAAACGTGAGGCACGTTTTACATTTCGACATTGTTAGGTAGTTCATAAACTTCTTTCGCAATTATTTTTTTAAATATTTTCTGTTTCAGAAAATTCTACACAATAAAAGTAACAAAGCACGAAGGGAAACATTTTAAATGTCAAAAAACCTTAAAAGTACCAAACAACAAACTGAAACTGGCAGCTAGCAGCCGCCAGGGACGGATCTTGAGAAAAGGGCCCTAGGCAACAAAATATAAAGTAAAAGTCATCTAAAATTGATCAATTTTAGATTATTATTTTTTTTATAAGAAGAAAAATTACACACAATACAGTTTAATAAAACTTTACATTGTCAATTTGGAACTGCATTTTTAAATCGAATATATTAACTTAGATTCTAAATACTTGAATCAGTTGAAATTTGATCCATCATCTACTTAGAATGTAATAGAACTCTGATATAAATTCAAAGTGAGATACACGATTCCTTCTATTTGTTTAAATAATTGAGTAATCAATGAATTACGATTTTTGATAAAACTCTTAAATAGACTTTGAACCAAGTTTGAACCGATTCGAATGTTCAGGACTAAAGTTACAAAAGAGTTATGATAAAAATCAAAATTCGTAAAATAATAAATTATGAAAAAATAGAATGGATTGAGTATCCCTTTTGAAAATAATATCAGACCTCAATGACACTCTAAGTAGACGTTAGACCGAGTCTGGATCGATTCGAGTGTTCAGGATTAAAGTTACAGAAGAATTATGATAAAAATCCAAATGAATAAATTTAAAAAAAGTAGAAGGATTGAGTATCCCTTTTGAAAATAATATCAGACCTCAATGACACTCTATTTAGACGTTAGACCGAGTCTGGATCAATTCGAGTGTTCAGGATTAAAGTTACAGAAGAATTATGATAAAAATCCAAATGAATAAATTTTAAAAAAATTAGAAGGATTGAGTATCCCTTTTGAAAATAATATCAGACCTAAATGACACTCAAGTAGACGTTGGACCAAGTTTGAATTGATTCGAGTGTTCGGCATTACAGTTACGGAAGAGTTAGTTATTATAAAAAACAAAATTTATAACATAATAAATTATAAAAAAGAAGGAATTGAGTATCCCTCTTGAAAATAATAACAGACCTCAATGACACTCTAAGTAGATGTTGGACCGAGTTTAGATCGATTCGAGTGTTCAGGATTAAAGTTACAGAAGAGTTATGATAAAAACCCAAAATCATAAATTAAAAAAAAAATAGATGGGGTTGAGTAAACCTCTTGAAAATAGTATCTTTGACACTCTCAAGTAGACGTCGGATCAAATTTAAACCGATTAGAGTGTTTAGAACCAAAGTTACATGGGAGTAAATATAAAAATATTATTTAATTTGCAACTAAAATGTTTGAAACTTATTACAGGGATCGTACCATCTGCGTAAATTTATTGTTTTTGGGGGTTGAAACAGTACCATACAGCTCAATTTAACTTTACATTGACAATTTGGTTCTGGGCTTGGGAATCCACACTAGATCCGCCCTAACTTGTTTGGCTACTAACTTCAGTTTCGTTACCAAACACTTAACGAGGGGAAATATTAAAATTTCGAGAATTGCGGGTAATTATATTATAAAGTTTTTATGTCTTCGGTGAAATGAACAAGAAACGTTTTCTTATTTCAACACTGGTTTTCTGTAAGTTCATGAAAAGTTGGCCTACAGTATGAATAAGAAGCCTTCCTTATTGTTTTCTTTTCAGTATTTCTAAAGAATGGAAATATTTAAAAACAACATTTAGTAAAGAGTGAAGGGTTTAATGCTTTGTTTTTATGATGCTTTGTTTAAAGTCCTGCTGCGGTCTTCCCGTCCAACTATAATTTAGGTGTTTTCTAGGCTAGAGTGAATAGGCTCTTAATAAACTGGTACGCCTCACCATCAATGATTGCATCACTGCTTACCATCAGGTGGGATCGAGTCAAGCACTGGTTTATATATATAAAAAAAAAACAATCCACAGTTATGTTTTGTATAAAAGTACTACCTTCTGCCAGCGATTTCACCCGCGTCATTTACACCCCGTTTGAACCCGTTAAAGGTGTATTTTGAAAAAAACCTCTCTTTGAGCTCGTCTATGTCACAAAAGGAAACTGCAAAATTTCACGCTCCTACTTCCAGTAGTTTCGGCTGTGCTGATATGTCAGTCAGTCCGTTTCTCCTTTTTTAGATATGCAGTAGTTGTATTTCATGCATCAAATATTTATCAAAAACTCTGGAGTTGTTTGTGGTTGGGTTGTGAAACTTAAGCTCTACTTGAAAATTATGGATATTATTAAGTTTTGGTAAATAAACTGACAGTTTATTTATAGGTGGTATTACTAGCTGCCTACATTGAGGGTAGACAGAAACTATAGCGTGGTTGGATCAGCACATGACGATAATTGTTAACAAATGGTTGCAGCAGTAGTGGTGCGCGTCATTACAGTCAGTGTCTTGTGTACCTATAGGTATTTATTTTAACTTCCATATCAGCTGTTTTGTTTTTTTGTGGATAGTAATGAACAAACTGACATGTATACCATATCTATTGGAGGGTGGGGACGCGGCCCATACAAAATCCGGCATCCTCCTTTCAGTTCCTCCTCAAATTAGATTGGATGTTTTATTAGTCTTGATAAATTCGCTGAGCATGAAACCTAATGTCCTTTTCTTAAATCCTAAACACTAGTATTTCATACGTAAAATAAAAGGCATAATGTTGTAATTTGGCTACCGAACATACCAAAGTTGTCCTTTTAAATATGTATTGCTGCCAACGACCAAAGTAGAGCGCCAAGCATCACAATATTAAATGGATTACATCTTCACTATACCATAAGGAATGTAATGACGACGACGTCATCACCTCACAGTTTGATGACTTATTTCAGAAACTATGTCAACTTTATTTTTAGCCGAGTGAAAAATTCGACTCGTTTGGGTATTATTTATAGCCATTGTGAGATAATTTTGACTTTGTCAGCTTACTAAATTTAATTACCCATCTTTCTTTTGAATTAAAATATCTAACCATCAGAAATGTGATATTATGTTGCTAATGAAAGATTCCATCCTGTATATTTAATGAAGGAATGTACATCTTACCTGCTGTTGGTTCTGCTTTTATGAAACTAGCTTTTGCTCGCTACTTCGCCTGGCTGAATATCGGTTATTGCAAACCCGATGTCGAAGCCGGATAAAAAGTAACCTATGTTCTTTTACTTCAGCTTACTCCATTCCACGTTTCATTAAAATCGGTTCAGTAGTTTAAACGTGAAAGCGTAACAGACAGAAAAGAGTTACTTTATAATTTTAGTATGGATTAATTGTGTCCATAACAATTAATCCGTTCTATACAAAAGAGCCATAGCAATTTATAATAAGTCAATACTAAGTACTTTTTTCATTGAATATTAGGTAAGTATATATAATAATATAGTATAAGCCCAAACTCAATGGTTCCTGAGCTATTACAACACCCACCAGAACTAATGCGATGGTCTATTCGGAGACGGTTCCGTCGCCTCATGATGCTAACTCGAGCCAACATCAATCTCTTAAAAAATTTCAATTCTAACAGCTCTAGTTTATTTCAACACCGTCATTTATATTTAGCTCAAGAATTATTTACAACTAACAAATTGACAAGGTACTGTGCACAGTTTTGCCCGTGTCAAGATCAGACGATTCGGATATATGCAACCTTGTTATAAAAATAAGAGTCAAGCAAAACGTTTTCGGGGGACAACTGAAAGCGTCGCGGAAATTGTAACACATTTTTTTTTGTTAACGGTTTTGGCTTAGATACTAAGTCCTTTAAGTCATGTCTTTGTAGATAATATAGTTAATTTGTTTACCATTACATGATGGATGTGTACACATTCTAATGTGTTTGTAGTATTTCACAGCAAATGTATTAAGTCAACCTTCTCGACAAATTTCGCTTTCGCTTCACTACAATAAAATTCTAAGCTCCATTTTACCAAGATTGCGCCTGTTTCAATGATTACTCATATTGTCCAATTGCGTAGAAACTTAGATTCAAAACTACATCAATTTTAAACCAAATATCCAAAAAGAATCAATTTGCAAACATTAAAAAAGCCACTGAACTTAACCTGATAAACATTATATTGTGTCGTACCAAAGAGTAAGCGGAAATAGCAATATTAGCTACAGCATCGATGACCCTTACCCTAAGGGTGATTGAGTGGCAATCGTGGGTCATTTAAAGTAAGTGCGAATAAGATATCCTAACCGATCTAACTAACTGATCAGTGATTCCCAAACTTTTTTTGATCTGGGACCACTTTAGTTTCTTTCGCAAATACAGTCAGCTTAGTTAAATTACCTAATGACAGCATCAGCGGACGGCACTGCCGTGGCCGAATACTGGGCCATACAAGGAATTTGACTGGTTTTGCCATCGATACGCTAAGAAGAATTAGTATTTAGTCTAGTAACTTGTCGTTTTATGTATTCCGACGCCAGAAATTCTAACCATCAGTCTATCCAAAAAGTATTTTGTTGTTAGCAGGAATCAAAAGCTAAAACGAAAACTTTGTATATCTGAATATATATATATTCAACCTGTTCTCTAAAGTAAAAATATATAAAAAGTATTGTCATATAAATCATAACTTTTGTTAGAAACTTAAAATCGGTTCTGTAGCCACCCTAACATTGTTAACACCTCTACAGTCCGAACTAAGCATTTCGTCTCGTCATGTATACCGCGTACATAAAAGGACTGGAACAATTTGCCTGCTGCGATCTTCCCGTCCGTTTATAGTTAAGGTGTCTTAAAGGCTCTTAATAAACTAGTGCGCTTAACCATCGACGATTGCATCACTGCTTACCATCAGGTGGGACAGCAGTCAAGCACTTAATAGTAAGGTTTAATAATTAAAAAAAACTCTTCTGTTAAATAGTTTGAGATTGTGTCGACCATTTATTTTAGTTCTTGCGGACCACAATTTGGGAACCACTGTTAGAGCAACGATCCTCGTGACGTGGATACTATAGTAGCGCCTGCTAAAGTAGCCAGAGTAGTTGCAGATGTAGTAAGAGATACTTATGTTCAGCAACGGATTTCTGAAAGCCACCGGTACATAGTGGACATCCCACCTATACGCACGAAATGTTTTGGGAACACATTCATTGTGCGTACAGCTAAGTAGTGGAATTCCTTGCCGGAATCTGTGTTCCCTGATGGCTACAACCCGGGAATCTTTAAGTCAAGAGTGAATAGGTTACTTCTAGGTAAGCGCGTTCTATCGTCGACCGCATCGTCGCTTTCCATCGGGTGAGAGCGGTCAAGCGCGAGCCTATCAAGAATAAAAAAAAAGCCGACGATGAGATAAAAAAGACGAAAAAAATCTAACTAATACCTAATTTAATTAGACTGCTAAAATGGCCTAGATCAAGGCGAGGAAGGTCATCGATGGAAATGCGGTCTACCTAGATTAGATGGCATGACAATTGGCTATATATTGGCCATATCTTTTTTATTTGACTTGAGCGTTTTATATACTTAGTACTGAGGTTAGTAGTCGATCTATTGAAGTAACTTTGAAACAATTGATTGAATCTGTTACCCGAAGTCTGACTAAGTAGATTTATCTGCCAATAGCCGCAGTCCATCACGATGGGCCCGCATCGCGAATTGGTGTATGTCACATGTCCTCGATATAGCTCTATTGATTTAGGATTCATTTAGCCCTTGGTTTCTCGTGCAGATCAGTACTGCAACCAAGAAAAGTTCAATATCACAACATTTGAAGATTGAATCGAAAATAAATCATTTTCATTTATTTTTTTAAATGTATCTACGAACTTGGCATGCGTGTTTTATTTAGATGTGATTTCTACATACGTCACAAACATAATTATATTTGGTACAGATAAACGTTACGTTAGAGCCGGGTCCAAAACGCAAACGCTTGTCTAGTTTTAAAACCTAATCGCAGACTGAATTTATTCTTCTTCTCCTTTTCGAATCGATGGTACTCTTTAAACCGTTTGAGCCCATTAGGTGGCTACGTTAACTGAACTATCGGTGGCACACATTAAATCTTCCATGTATGAGCAGTGTCCCGTACACTTATGTATTTATTAAATTTAGAACATCATAATGCTCGTCCAGATTCACTTAATAGTAGGGATGCTAAATTTTCAGTTACGAAGTGTCATGGGGACCTATTGGATTGTGAAAATTAAGTTTTAAAACGTAAAAACGTCTATGGGAAGTTTCCAGTTTAGAAGGGGGGCGGCGAGCGTGTAACAGTTTTCAAACAGTGAAAAAAAATAATAGTCGCATGGAAATACTCGAGCGCGTCAGGTATTCATACTGTATACGCGGAGTGGGGAATACACAGTACTCAGCATCTGCACGCTTCATCCTTAGTCGATGGTTTTAGCTACATCGCCCCATGAAAACCGTCAGATTATAAGTTTTGAGAAAAGAAATCCTCAGGACTACAAGTCCTGAGGATTTCTTTCAAAAAAATAAATGATAAATTCAACTAACCTTGTCTTATTTTGACGCGTTGGAGTTTTTCTGAGAATTGTTTTTTTTTACTCATCTGACGGGCTGCCTTCAACACACCCCACTATATTAAGGGTTCATATGTGGTAGGAGTACATTACAGGGTGCAAGGTTTGTCATCATATGATTTTCTGGCGCGATCGAGTAAAGCGCAAAATCCCCCGGTTAGGCGCCTCTATTATAAGTACAAGTCTTAACTATTGTGAGACAAATAGTTTAAGTTGGTCTACTTTCAAAAGTAATTCTTTAACAAGGTGATCTCATATCTCTAGAACACTTTTTTGTTGACCTCTACGTAGTCGTAACTCTGTCAGAAAAGTCGCTGTAAAAAAAGAGTTTATGGGGTAATTGAATTTAAGAGTCATTGGTCGTGTTTCAAAAAATATGTAGTAGAGACTCTTATCGGTTTGTTCAAAGTTCTATAAAAACAATTGCAAATAGATATTTTTGCAACAAAAAAAAAAACGGACGTGTGTTAGCAAACGTTTAATGTCAGTCTTGTATTGGCTTGTCTGATTGTCACGCAAAGTTAAAAGTTAAAGAGAAACTGAGCAATATTGTCGTACGTATTTAAGGAAATAACGTACATCATGTACGTTATTTCCTTAAATAAATGAAAATACTGTCGTACTTCATGTGCTTATTGTCTTGAAGAAATTATTGTTTAATATAACGAAATAAGTAAAAACTTTCTCCAGAATGACGATTTATGATAATATTTATTAACCACGCAAGTCTGGTGTGTCTTGCGTGCCTGTCTTGTAGCCAGGAGTCTTACCATGACGTTGTGAAATGTCAAGAGTGCGAGCGAGACAGAGAGATGGTGCTAACCCCATATATAGCTTTTAACAGTTCAGTTTAGGTCATCAAATGGATCGCGTTAAGAGGTTGTGGTGGGCCTCTGGTCAGTTGTCCTTGAAAAGAAGTGATAAGGCTTGTGTGTCTGAAATATTTTTGCGCTTATCCTAATTTGTTTAGCGGCCGCGGGGTATGTTTATCCGTCCTCTTTCTAAACTTAGCGGTTCACAAAATCAATCTATTGTTTCTGTAGTCTTCTCCCATTGTTTTAGTTTGTTCTCACTCAAAACGGTTCTCATAACACGTTGCTTTTAGTTCTGCATCAAATATTGATTCGGTTTCAATCGTCAACTGGGTAGCGTGGGTGTGTATAGGATAGTTTATATGCGTAAATTCGTTATGAATTTCTACGTTATTGTAGGTTTAATAACTGACCCGGCAAACATCATTCTGCCATATAAATTAATTATTATCAAAGAAAAATTGGGGGTTGGGGGTAGGAGGGTAAAATAGCCTACGGCTTATTCTCAGACCTACCAAATACACAGTACATAATTTTTTTTATAAAAATTGGTCAAGCCGTTTCGGAAGAGTTCGATAACAAACATTATGACGCGAGATTAGATAATCGAGCAGGTTTTAGATACGTTTTTTTTTAACCCTCATGACGTCTCACGTTTATCGGTTCAGCTTCCCCTCATCGTTTTGCCTCCTTTAAAAAATGGATCGTCTACAAATAGAAAGATTATCGAAACAATAGAAAATAATCAAGATTGATAACGGCACAATCTGCAGTTTTTATCGATTTTATAGCGGTTGGAATCGGTTGCTATCCGTTCATAGCCCTACACGCATTCATCTCTGTTTACATCATCGGTCCGAGCCGCACTGATCATTTTATCGATTGCTATATATTTTTATATTTATGTTCCGTGTGCGTACCGCATCTGGACGGGCGTGTGTGCCTGCCCTATTTATAAAGTGCGGTTAGTTACCTCAGAGCAGATATAAACTACAGACGTGCCAATGACGAAAAATATGACTATGCGAAGTACCGATACCTGCTGAGGTTCGAGCGATTACGCGTGTGCCAATGATCTTGGTATCGCCGATCTGTGACCAAGTGTTATGAATGAACTTGCTCTGTAATTTCCACTTATCTTTTTACACTTATCACCTGTAGACTAGGATCAGCTTCGCATAAAATAAATCCGAGGGTTTCCTTTCCGAATGTTGCAATGTTGATTAAATGACCTCTCTTTTGCACGGTGCACTGGTTTGAACTGACCACTCGCAAAGACCATCGCTAGGTTCTAGTTAATAGCCTATCTGATGTATTATTAATATTCATCAATCTTTCACACCGTACGTATGGAGTAGCCAGTGTAGTGTAGTGTGTCGATTACCTATTGCGTCACTTTTATAATTATTGTCTGCGATGCCGTTTGCTGTTCACACAGTTTTAATATGATTTTATCAAGGTAGAAATGGGCGAGTCTGCCACCAGTCTACATCCACAGATTTGGCACGTTTACTTGCCTAGCCGATTTTTTCATTCACTTAAAATATTTAACATTCGTCGGACGAAATTTCGCTAATCGATCACAAGCCGACATTAAATTAACTATTTGAGCTCCAAAATAAATTAATGCGGACTCTTCCTACGTCACTAGGTATTTGATTGCGAGATCGACCCATTTCACATAACAATAACATCCTTAACTATTTAAAGTTGGTAGATCGCGTTCCACATCTAAAACAAATCAGATCTTGTAGATCATTTCAAATTACAATCAAAAAGCATTATGTCCGCGACTACTTTATTTATTATAATTGTAAACACTGCTATCTGTTATTGCCATCAGGCCCAATGAGTTATTATTTTGGCAGCGTCTGATCGCGGATGCGTTTTGTCTTCTCTATACGTCTAACATAACACTCGGTATTTATAGTGTGCGATAGTCATCTCGTTAGATAGTCCAGGAAATTGGGTCGATGACTCGTTGCCACCGATTCTGCATGCACCATCTAGTGCGGTTGCTTATCAATTATGTTACTTCATTAATAAACTTTTTGTTAATATACCGGTGTTGACATTTTGTGAAATCGTAAACCTCAGTCTGATTAAAACGCCGCCGCACCAATTATTGTCCCAGTTTCTAGATATAGGTATGGTAACAACAGTCTAGATACGATGTTTTGCGCTGTCATTGACCGACCCAAATTTTCAGGGGGTATGACGTTCGTAACTGAATGACATAGCGCCGCGTTATTTTAGAATTGGGCGAGAAAATCTGATTTCGAGGTCGCGTCAGAGACTGATTCGTTGATATTGGAGTTATATTACGTCATAGGTTGCACACGCGACGTAATTTTTTTTTCGTTATCTTTGCCGGTGTTGGAATTCGAGTTTTTGGCAAAGTTTTAGTCTCCTGACTGTAATTGAAGTCGGTACCGCCTGTGTACTGTCATCCATCCGATACCTAATGATGTTGGTTTATTACTCTTATCTTGAAAGAGGAATTTAATCTTGACTATATTTTGCACGTAAAATCGAAACTATGGTTTATTACAATTAGGCGACTGTCGACATTTTTTTACGACGGATTAATTAATTATTTTAGTTCATGTTTAATGGGTTCTTGATGTGTGTGACATGTGATGAAACTCGATTATGTGTATACAGATAGACAGACGACTGAAGACAGGGACACATTGTGATGATGTCAGCCATATTAAATAGGAGACATCATTCATTTATCTTACATAAATCTATTGATTTATGTAGCGAATGTGATTTAATAAAAACCTAATAAAATATTCAAAGAAAAAAGTGACAACAAACTATTGTTTATCATAATTACTTTGCATATTTATGCAGCTAAATATGCGGAACTTTTGCCTCAATAAAAAAAATTAATCATTAGGCTACGAACTTTTACCTTTCCATAAAACATTCAAAAGTTCTGATTAAGAACTTTGTAGTGGATATGGCACTTACAGCAATTGCCCAAAACCCCGTCAGTCTGAACTAAGCTGCCAACAAGATTGTCCTAAATTGGTAATAAGCGCATAATTGGGATATAAGAAATATTTTTACGGCATTTTGCCTTATAGGTCTCTGCACACGAAAAATTTATGTTTAGGATATTCAATATAATTAATTGTAGTATTTCTGGTTTTAGATTTAAAGAACAAAATTAGCATTTTAATCATGTACCGTTTGATGGAGATCCGTTTTTACAAAAAAAAAAAAACTACATTTTATTTTAACAAATAATGTTGTGATAGTGTGTGTACCAAAATAACCAATAGGAAACCTGCTTTCTCGTGATAGAAGTCTATGACCTCAAATAGTTATCAGTGGTTTTTTTATACTATGGAGTAACACCTGTGGCGTACACAATGATAAATTATATTACACCCACTTGATACAATATGTTATTTTTTTTATGTTACTAATGCTTTGTATATTGTCCTTTATTCTTCGAATTACGGAAACCATATAGCATGTTGTAACTAAGATTACAAGCTTTTAAATGTAGTCCATTAATAAAATTTGGCCCGAGCATCTAGCAATCGTTGACGCGGCGAAGACGCTGCGTATGTATCGCGTTTGCGGAGCGTTTACGTTCGACGAATACCTCATCTACGTTAGTTCGAAAAAGCTGTGATTGCGTCATGATGAAATCTCGTGATACTTTGTTCAATGTCCTATCTATAAACTGATAGTCTGATGGCGATATCGTCAAGTTAAATACACCTTTGTCACAGCTCCCAGCCTAGCACTGAAGTAAATTTATTCTGTTGGTATTCATACTTGTTTATAGTATTTCCATTTCAAAGCCCGTGTCCTACATAAATATTTCCTTATTGTTCATATCATGTCAGTCTTTCCATTGTAGGGCCAATACAAAAGTGCTCATTAAAACAATTACATAATGAAAAGCTAATTGCACTGTACGGTATGCGTCCACAACTCGAATATCGGTCACATCCGGAGTGCTCACATAATGATATACCCACATCGATATCCATTATCAATTCTGGCTCACCACTGTACCGCGAAAGCACTTACATCCTTATATCAACTTTATCAATGTTTACTTTAAAATCTAACACCTCACACCTCTGAAAGCTTCTGTGTTGCATTTGAGCTTAATGTCAATTATTTTTATGCCCGTGTTATTCTGCACAGCTAATGTTTAAGAACAACGTTTTAATATTTGCTATAGCGAAAGTGATCTTTGATAGAAAATATTCTTGTGTTTTATTGATTTTATTTTATAAATTAACAAATGTTGCTACATCAATATGAAGCCCAGTACCATTTGCTACGCAGACTACTTCTTTTTTTGTCAGATCAGTATTGGTTGGCCAAAGAAGAAAGACGTGGTTTGTTTCCGCTGCTTGTTATCAACTTTAATTGTAAGGGTCAATTGGTGGAAATTGCTTGTTGTCCTTCTCATTGCTGGTCAAGTAACATTATTTATTAACAATATCATTTTTATTGGCAATATTGTAGTAGGAAGGTATACTTATTAGCCATTCAGATCGCGACATAGTGGAGCCGCTCATTTCAAGTCGACAAAATCGGGAACAGGGGTTTTATATTATCGACTGTGCTACTGTTTCCGTAATTTCCGACTTGTAAATTGGATTTATTTTTTTTATTACACAGAACATAAAATGCTTGCTATCTGGGTATCTTTCAGTAATTATGCCAGGCTCCATTATGCTAATAACTTCCAATGGCTTGCCAAGAGCCGTCATGTTTTATGAGGTATAAATGTCAAAAAGTAAACGATTGTTCTGTGTATAAAGAATTTTCGGGCTGTGCGAGATAGAATTATGACTGTCCTAAATATCAAAATAATTTTTGATAAGTTCTCTTGTTTGATAGGGTCTGTATTGCTAAAATAACAAATTGCAAAATCTGTGACTAATATAGCAGCTAGCGGCATTTCATCAATACCTCTACAAGTAGATAACCTTTGTATTTTTTATCGCTTACCTCAATGCTATAATATCTTTACAAAAGCCAGTCCATCCTCGCTAGCAGCGAGCTCGTCGGTCCGGCACTGCATGCGCCAGTAACCGCGGCACTGACCCTGCACTGGTTCCGAACTGATGCACAGACAGCTTCACTTACTGCTAACATAACGTGTTATTGTTCGGAGTCATGCTATTAAACTTCCACGCAGTTGAAGGCAAAGAAAAACATAACTTATTTCAGCTTGATACTGTAGTCGTTCCGCTTGTGAAAGCTGTAAGGAAATTGTTAGCGTAAACATTATAGAGACAGGACATTGATCAATTTAAGAAATAAACTATCAGCACGGGCGTGGCTTGAGCCCTAGGGTTCTACTTTCAAAATGATGTAGACATAAAATGGTGTTTGTCTATGACGCTCAGATTGGTTTGCAAATGCAGCTCGGCGAATTCTGCGACTATTTTTACGATGCTCAATGGCGGAAAAATTACTTATTACATGTTATGCTTTGATGCGAATTTCCATCTATATGTATACATAAGTGATATGGTTTCAGGCGTTACTAATAGACTTTCTATAAAAATCATTTATACTGCCTTTAAACTAACTTTAAGGACTGAATTATTGAAGTGTAAGCTATTGATTTGCAAGGGTAAGACCAGGACGAAAATACGTTGGTACTGGAATCGTACATTGTCATACGGCCTGTCATCAATAGACTCTGTAATTTTACTAGGTTAAATTGGGAAACTAATAGAAGCCATAGAAGCACCCCAATGCTTCTATTAGTTTAGTAATCTTTGTACGAAAAGTGGCCGCATCATGATGTTATTTATACGCATGTGTTTGGTGAATTCTCTTGACTTATTATGATCAAAAACAAGATCACACAGGGTGGTCAATGCACAATAAATCTTACTCTAAGTAGTTAATTCAGTATTCGTGAAATCTATGAACTCGTTCTATATCGGATATGATTACAATTACCACAAATGTATGCATTCATGCAACTGTTACCTGTTTAAAATTCATGCAAATGCATTGAAATGGCTCCAACTGTATTATGCTCTGCGTATCATTGTTTATTCATTAAGTAAATGACTTTCCACCCAATGGTAGTGATTTTAGTTAAACTGTACGACCTGCGAGGCAGGTTTCTTTTTCTATTTTAAATCTTCTCATGTCTATGCGTTTTTCAAATATATTATTCTAAATTTTGCTTTGCATTGTACATAATTGAATATGATTTACTATATTTGTGTTCCCCGTGATGAATGTATTTAAATAAAAATACAAAGGGTGCTTACTGTCCCATAAAAAGCGACTAGGAGAAACAAGTCATGGTGTAAGACGTTAGACGCGATGGCCTTGAGTTAGGAACTGTGCAGCCATTTTTGAACTGCCTCTAACACGACATACAGAACATACACAGTTTGAACCTTCACCTTTTGAGTGAAATAGTCATTATATTATGAGAGTCAATAAGTCATCCAGACGATATTTAGTTTTCATTTACATCAGTCTCTTGCTGTGCGATACCTGATCTCTTTGGTTTTAGTTTAATTTTTAGCGTTTGGTAAAATATATATTCCTAATAACCAAATAATCCAAAGATATTTTGCTATGACACAACTTTTTTAAAAAGTCACAACTTCAATAAGTGGCATTTCAGTGACAGATATTTCTTTATTTAAGTATGAAAATAGGAAAGATTTTTTACGAGTTTGACTTATTTTGAACTAGTTTTTTTCTCGCGGCTTCGGTCGCAAGAATATCGGTTATAGCGTCACGAAGTCGAAGCCAGATAAAAGTACCTTTGGGGTTTTACGCTTACTCCGTACCAAATTTTATCAAAATCGGGTTAGTACATTATCCGTTAAAGCGTAACAGACAGACAGAGTTACTTCCACATAATATTTCTATATTATTAGTATGGATAGATTCCTTATAGTAATAACGTTGATTCATAAAACCTTAATTACTTACACAAATCCCCGTCGTGTTTTTTTCAGGCATGCATAGACGACAACTTGGACATGGTGGAGTTCCTCGTGACGCATGGCGCTGACGTCAACCGCGGCGACAACGAGGGGTGGACCCCGCTGCACGCCACTGCTTCGTGTGGCTTTCTCAGCATAGCAAGGTAACTATAAGATGATCTTCTTTTTGTACCGAGGCTGTACATTTTCATACATTGTTTTCGTTTGGCATTGGATTTCTTCGGAAACATCGTGGGTGCAGGTAAAAAACAATTGGGACACTTTAGATAGTTTGATCAGAGGCGTCGCACTCACTGTGTGTTGGGTGGATCGATAATTTTTCAATCCACCAAGTTATGTTGGGAGTCGATTTAAACCTTTCCATAAAAGCCACTGCAGTTCAAGATCGAACGGTTCTCTGGGCTTCAAGTATTCGTGATGTGGTGGATATTTCTCTCACCACAGTTTGCTTCTTTCTCTTGTTTTGGATGGTATCTTTGCATTGGATCTGGATATTATACGAAAAGACTGCCTTGACCTAGCAGAAAACAGATTTGAGTAGATTAGATTAAATAAGCTGTTATTTTTCTAGTCAAACCGTAAGTAAAGGTCTTGATTGGTCTAGGTGGACGCGTATAGAGAACTTCCGTTCCGGTACTCTCCCGAATCATTTTCCTAACCGATTAATAATTACTTATTTGTACCGTAATAATAATGTGATGAATAACGCAACATTGACGCAGCGTGCGACACACGATAGGCGACTGTAAACAAACGTTGAGTCACACTGACCCAATAGGTACCGGGTTTTCTGTGAACGGAGCTGCATTGTGTTTAGCTAAGAATGATAACATTTAAAAGTTTATTGTTTTGTAGTTTATTACCTATTATGGACTATATATTCCTTATTAGGTATTCAAATTGTTAAGCTGTCATGGCGTCAAAATGAGGAAGTGTCCTGCCAGTGTTGGTAGAGCCGTTCACGTTCTAAGAATGACGACAGACATCCAGGGTGGTCGACTAACCACTAGAAAAATGAAACTGATGTGTCATAAGGTCGCCCATCTGTAGAACTGATGTAAGGTAGACGTATCTGGTGGGTTTTGAAGCAAATATAGGACGGTTTCTGGCTAGGTTAGGAGGAGCGACGATCATTTCGGGGAGGAGATACCAGCTGAATGAGAACAACCGAGGACCGAGTTGACTCCACCGAGTTAGTTGAGTTATTAAGACCGAAGTTGGAAATGGGATTTCGCTCGCGTGTTCACGTGATGTAGCAGTGATGGTCCGGAATATTTAAATTAATAAAATGCGCATCAGTTGTCAATTAACCTTTGCAAATTGTGATCAACTGGGAGAATCGATCGGTGATATATAACTTGCATTAAGATACCTAAGTGCAATAAAGAATCATCACTACTTCCATTAAGCTGCACGTAGAAGAACGTGCAGCATATTGGAAGTAATGATGATGAGATAATTGTATATTATTTTAAACAAGCTTCTGCCTGCGGCTCCGCCCGCGTGGAAGTTATAGTTTTCTGCATACAAACTTTTTTAGAACTCCCCCAAACGGGGGTTCCGTTTCATTCTTTTGGGGGGTGAATTTTGGAAAATCGAAAGGATTTAGTTGTTTAGTGCTCGCCTACGTCATAAAAGGAAACCTTGTACAAATTTTACGCTCGTAGTCCCAGTAGTTTCGGCTATATATTGATATGTCAGTCAGTTTCTCCTTTTATATATATATGTATATAGATTACTATCTATTTCTATTCGATAGAACTGATACTAAAAAAAGAGAATAAATTTCAATTTATTATACACCACACATTTATTGCACTTAGTAAATAGGTGTTATTTCCTACCATTATTGATCACTGTATCAGGCTGGTCTAAGATTGTAATAAAAACTAATAAATTACGTATATTTCAGCCTATAGTAAGAATATTCTCGATCGTAAGGGATACTGATCAAACTACTGAACGTCATTTTGAGAATATTCCACCATCTTCCAAGAAATTGATTAGGTTTTCCTGTTAGTGTTCCTAATAATCTATCCTTTGTTATTGTGTCTATATTGACTAACAACAATTGCGATTTCATTGAGATTCTCGTGTATGGTTTGTATTCCAAAGTGTTAGCTAAAACCTTGAAATTTCTATGATTTTAGTTTATTAAATGGATCTAAACGTCTGTTGATTTAAATGTCTTAGTGTCCCACATAAACGGATTTGTATATAAATACTAGCAATAAGTAGCGTTACTGGCTCTAACTAGCGGCTTTCATTTATTAAATAGCGTCGCTCGCCCTGGCTGGAGGCTTTAATTTATTAAGGCCATCACATGTTAGTTAGGTTAGGCAGACGACGGCCTCTTAGGTTGACCAGCAAGACGCCACACACAAAAAAAAATTGTGTCGCTTCCTATTCAATGAATCACTTTCTTTGTCCTTTGGCGCATCATCGACCGCTGAGACTGGTTCTCTATTTTCCATCCGCTACCGAATCATCACCAATGTCTAGAAGACGAAAGTCTATGAACAGTGCTTGTTGTCAGTGATGACATATGGCTCCGAAACGTGGTCGCTTACAATGGGCCTCATAAGAAGACTTAAAGTCACCCAAAGAGCAATGGAAAGGCTTTTAAACATATCCGCAAGGTTAGCGACATAGCTCGAAGAATCGCCAAACTTGTGGCAATTGGTAGTGCACATTGCACGCAGAAATGATCGGTCGATGAGGACGAAATGTTCTGGAGTGGTGACCACGTACCGGAAGACGCAGCGTTGGAAGGCCTCTCACAAGGTGGACCGATGACCTAGTGAGGGTCGCGGGAGTCCGATGGATGCGTACAAGACCGGTCGTTGTGGCGACGTTTGATGGAGGCCTATGTCCAACAGTGGACGTCTTTCGGCTGAAATGATGAGGATGACCGAATCATTATTCATTTTAGACAGGAAAAACATGGTTGATTGACGTCAATTTTACATGCGTAACGGGAAAATCAAAGTATCGTAAATTATTATATAATTTATTTTTTAACCATAATATGTAAAACTAGCTTCTGCTAGTGGTTTCACCTGCTTTAAAGTAGGTTTTTCCATACAAACTTTGGACCCCCGTTTCATACCCTTTTTTTATATCGGTGCGAGAGGGCGTGTCAGACTTATACTGACTAAAACCCACTCCTATGTTCCTTCCTTGCTTTGCGCTCCAGGATCCTGGTTTTTCCTTTCAGCAGCTTTATACCCTTAGAGGGTGTATTTTGGTAAATCCTTTCTTAGTGCTTCACCTACGTCATAAAAGGAAACCTTGTGCAAAATTTCACGCTCCTAGTCCCAGTAGTTTCGGCTGTTCGTTGATATGTCAGTTAATGAGTTTTTCTTTTTTTATCTAAGTATCTATATATACTTATAAAATTTAATAATAAATAATAATGCTAAATTCACCCCTTGAAGGGATGAAACGGGGTTCGAAAGTTGGAATGGCCTTGTGCAAAATTCACGCGGGCGAAGTCGCTGGCAGGAGCTAGTTATAGATATAATTACGATCAACTAGTTTTAGGTAGTTATTCTGATATTTTCAGGTCCTCAAAATCTGAAGCTGAATAAAATAAGTTGGTAGGTACGTGTTCCTTCAAATAAATTCAAAAAACATTTTAACGAGAAAAAAGAATACTACTACTACACTTAAATATAGTGCCACCTACGACTTTATCTGCGTTGTATTTATTTATGTACCTGTAGGCCACAGACGACGTCTTGAATAAGTTTTCATAATGTGTTTGAATGATAGATTCTTGGCTCTTAATACTGAGTTTATTGCTGTATTAGTTATACTGACTTGGATGAAAAAGATGGATGGATTGTGTGAACAGTGATATGAAAGAAAAGGAAGTTAGTGATAGTATGACGGTTGACAGGATAGAATGGAAGAAAAATACGTGTTGCGCCGACCCCAAATAAGATGGGACAAGGGCAGGAAGATGATGATGATGAGTTATACTGACTTGGGCAGAGATTACTAGATTTTCTTTCAGAGGCATTAAATGTCAGATTCTGCCGGATATGTTAAGCGCACAACATCTGGTTCCCGCCTTTAGCCTTCCCTTATCCAGTTTATCTAAAGCTACTTTTTTCAAGGTTTGGTAACCTAGCTTTAAGCTAGACTTCGCCAATCGTTGTCTATGGCTATTGATGTTCCCACGAATATAAACTTATTATTTATTATTATAGCCAGCCAGTATTGTCCCACCATTCTTTCCAACGATGATGGTTTCTCGCTTTTTCCTTTTCCAATTCTTAAGGAAGATATCCAGGTCATCGCGCCATCACCTTCGTGATCTGCCGCAGTCCCGGGTCACTGTATCCGGGCATCAATCCCGTTTTACGGGCCCACAGCTCGTAAGACATGCTGCAGATATATCCTGCTCAATCCCATTTAATTTGGGTAGATTTTTGAGCCACATCAACAATTAGCGTTTTAGAGCGCAGTGTAATGTTTCGAACGTTGTCTGTTCATTTAACACATAGTATGCTGCACTCCTTAGCTCACTGGCTAACCTTGAGTTTGGACTTTTGGATGTTAGCCAAAGACCAAGTCTGTGCACCATAAGTGAGAATGGGGAGAATACACATGTCCATCAGCTTACGCATCAGTGACATGGACAAATAGCCCTTAAATAGTTTCTTCATGTACTAGTAGTAGTAGAATATAGTCTTAGTACAAAATAATTCCGCAAATTACGTCAGCCTACAAAAAAAAATCTAGCATATGTCACTCTTAAGGTTTTACAATTACAACGTGTATATTTCTGCTTCAGATACCTCTTAGAGAATGGCGCAGACGTTGCCGCCGTCAACTATGATGGGGAACTGCCCGTGGACATCGCCGAAAGCGATGCTATGGCTGACATGCTGCAGAAGATCATTGATGAGAAAGGTTAGTAGTGTCGTTTTTTTATCTTTAATAGTACCCAAAACATTAACCCACCAGCAAACTTATTGCAATTAAAATGTCACCGGGTTATTGAAAAAAAAACCTAAGTTTTAAATAAATAGCGTGAGTTTTTAAACTTTTTCTTCTCGATAAGATACAGACACAATGAATTTGGATTTCAAACCCATTTTGTTGTATTTGAAATAATTTGTTTGGAAACACCTTAAGAGTTAAGGTTTGCAATATGTTGATAACAATATGGGTTTCTCTGATTTGAGTTATCAAAAATATTTGCGACCTGACTGCAAGAAATACGTCCGTTTCGGTCATCCTATCTTAGCTTCGAGATAGAAAATGGGACAAATTTTCTAATCGGTTAAAATGAAGTTTACTGAATTTCCTGATTAACAACACAAATTATGTGGTTACTGGCCAAGTAAACGTCTAATTTTTTCTTACTTGAAATAAAAATATTGATTAGAATAGAATAAAATTAAATAAGGAAATCAACCTACTACTTGATCTGATATAGATCTGCCTGCGACATTTTCTGGACATGGTGAAATATAAAAAGGAGTACTATTTGCAACTGTTATTAACAATAATTTTTTTATTTCCCAGGAGTGGACTGCGAGAAGTATCGCAACGCTGAAGTGGACGCTTTACTGAGCGCTTGCCGCAAATGGGTAGCAAACGGCTATGAAGAAGTAAGGGACGCCAACGGAGGTACTCCTCTCCACGTCGCGGCAGCTAAAGGATACGTCGATGTTAGTATCAACTGTTGACTACCATCATAAGTCTTAATTTTGCCAGTTACTTGTTCTTGGCAGAGCAGTGGTGGTTGAGTGGTAACGGCCCCGACTTACGAATTGTAGGTCGCGGGTTCTAGGCGCATTACTTTGTGTAATTTATTTCATCGGTGAAGGAAAACATTGTGAGGAAACCGGCATGTCCAAGAACCAAACATTCAAAGACATGTGACATTCATCAACCCGCACTGGGCCCGCGTGGTGGATTACAGCCCTTTCCCTCTCCTAGACAGGCGGCCGGACGCCCAGCAGTGGGAATATTAAAAGGCTGATTACGCTTAGGCTATTATACTTGTTCTTGAAAACGAAATCCGATTATGTATAGCGGTGCAGAGCAAAAAAATTTCCGCAGAATCGCAGTCCATCTAAGCAATAAAAATAGATACAAAAGTTGCAAGTGCGCCTTCTGAGAGTAGCGGGGACAAACTTTAAGCAATCTTATTATGAGCTCTGTCATACTACACACCTACCTTTTCGCTAAATTATTCATAGCGCCCAACGTTTGTCTGCTGGGTCACAGACATCCTCTGTGTGAGAACCAGTGAGTCAGTGTGTCTTCGTTTTTTTTGGTGGCATGGACATGCCTTACTTCTTAACTATGTTTAAACGACATTGATCTGAGAGCTTAAGTGATGAAATAACTCACAGAAAGTGAAGTGTTAACCGCCGAAGCCAGTCTAGAAGAGGTGGCCAGACGAACTAGACGAATGCCACTACGGCTACTTTCCTAGAAGTGGGACAGTACTTGGTAAAACAAAAATAATGCCAGTACCATAGGGTCATCAACACTGTGACATTACTGCTTGCTATTATGTTATGCTTTACTTAAATCTAAACTGTATTATGTGTCCAGGTGGCAAAAATCCTGCTTGAGGAGTGTGGTGTAGACCCCGACTGCTTGGACTACGACGGCTGGACCCCGCTGCATGCAGCCGCGCTCTGGGGACAGAAGGAAGCCACCGCCTTGCTGCTTAAATACGGAGCCGACCCACTCCTCAAGAATTATTCAGTAAGTACTAGTATAATTGGTCCTTTTAAGGGGCTGTGCAAACTACGTTTTTTAAACGCGTGCTTTTATCCTATTAAAAGGCTGCGTCTGCCTCGCGTGCGTATCGCGTCTGTATCGCTACAAACATGCGTCAACAGCGCGTTTAAAAAACGTGGTGTGCACAGGCCCTAATAACTAAGCGCGGCAATCGCAGTCATCAAAGCTTGGGTTACACGGAGTCAATATCTACAGACTGTGCTGCGTCTAGGCGATTTGTTAAAGCGAGTTTCACTGAGATTGACCCTAAAAAATGTGCTTTTAACGTGCGACAAGCACGGTAAATACTGATCATGTGACTCGTTTTATGACTGCATCTACCACGAACGTTAGTCTCCAGAAACTAAAAAAAAGACTATTCTTCGTGTCGTTAGCATAACAATGTTCTGATTTTCACTTCCCGGAGCCCAATCAATTAAACATTTGGCGAATTTTAGACACCTAGTACTCTTTAAAGCTGGCTTTGGTGATCAATCCTTTCACCAAGATATTGCATATGAAAATTCAAGGGATGCCAAAAAAATTACCTCTATCGTGATGATAGTTGTAGTCATTTACAAACATAAAATATGGCTATCGATGTAAACAGCTCAAACATCATATCAGTGTTACCCGAAGATTGAATTTTGTACCTGCTCGACGACAGTAGTCGGCAAACGGCATGACAGCGCTGTTGCCTCCACTACTCCACCGTTCTCGACTTTCTAGTGTGTATGCGCGCGCGCGTACTACAGCAATAGTGTACTAAATAGAACTGCCGAAATTTGGACGTACTACAGGTTCATCTCAGCGTATTTGTTTAACCTTTCGAATACCGTAATTAGAGATACAATAGAAAGACAAAGTTTAATGAATATGAATTATACTCATTATCAGAATTCTATTCCAGGGACAAACCTGCCTTGAGCTGGTCGACCCAGGCATGCTGTCGTTCCTCCACGATGCCATGAAGGCGGCACGTCGTAAGGCGAACAACAACAATGTCATACGTAAACGCAGCCCACCGCAGCACGAAGCCAAGCGAGTTGATATCGAGATCACGCCGCAGCCGGAGAAAGTCGTCAACGGTAAGACTGAAGGTGCCTTTCATTTGTTATTATACTAGCATGATGGCTTTTGCTAGCTTTTGTCCGAGTCCACGCTTGACCAATGTGCAACATTCAACGTAAGTACTTGCAGTTTAATCGTTTAAAAGGTTAATCCAAACTGTGGAATAGAGAAGTGGATTGTAAGAATTTCTTGTTGGTAGATTAGAAAGTCACAGTCATGGAACAATTTCAACAATGAAAATAATCCAAAACACGTCTTACCTTCACTTTCTGAAGTGACTGATTTTCCACTTGTTCTTGAAGCAGTTCGAGTGGAACAGTGCTGGTGGAGCCAGGCCCTAGTGACACAACATGGTTATGCACTATCTGTCCTTGATTTATCGATTTTGACGGCGATCAAAATTGTTTATTTTTGAGTCAACTAATGGCGACAAACTGCCTTTCCTTAAGTGCGCTCGTTGTGTTAACGCGTAGGTATGTATCATATTTTAGTCAATCGCACGGCGATTAAGTGGAAATACACTGCTATATTGGTCAAATGATGGATTAGATATAGATTACAAACCTATCCAAGATTAACTTTTCCCTTAATTGTATCCTTTTCTGCCGCTCAGAAATATAAATTAGTAGATTGAGAAAGAAACAAAACTAAGTAATTGTTCCACCGATATTGAAGGACGCAGCTTTTAGAATTTAATCTAGCTGGTCTGGCTCAGACCTCATGATGAATTGAATGTATCGTACATATTACTTATATAGTCACCATGCCAAACATTTAGTCAGATTCAGGCTCTGCCTGCTGACTTCACCCAGGTTACTTCAGGATGGTAGGTAGGTACCTACGCATAGGTAGGAACACAGGTGTTATCACTCTAGATAGAGTTCAGTAAAGAAGTGAAGGCTCTGGTGACTCCAATTTTTGGTCTACTAAAAATTAAGTTAGTTATATGCAATTAAAAAGTCGTCTACATAGATGATATACTACTAAAACAAAATAATCATCTCCCTGCACATGTGTGACTGTTGGTCAGTGGCGGATTAAGGCAGCGCAGGGTTGTAGCAAATTCGACCAAGGGGCCCCTGTGTAGACCTAGTACTATTATTCTCATTCTTATTCTCAATCGCCAAAAACCCCGTGTATTTAAGATTGGGTAAGTTATGTAGAAAGTATGTTAATGACGAAAATCTAAGACATTGACTATTATATTCAATGAAATAATGAGCTGTATTTGGATTTCAATATATATTTTTTAACTAGATTTTTTTTGCGTTTACGCGCAGCATTCGCGAACGCATGGGGCCCCCGAATGCGCGGGGCCTGTAGCATTTGATACTCTTGCTACATAGCTAATCCACCACTGCACTGGTTGGTACCGTACGATAAAATGAGTCTATAACGTGTTTGTAAATGACCATTAAATGACATATCAGAACTTGATACAGCTCTGGGCATGGAGTCCATACAAATCCGCTTATTGTCTTTTGTATACCAGTCGTCACTGTTTGTAAATGTTCGACACTGTTTGTGGCTTTTTGGCTCTTATGTTAAATGTAGTTTAGTTTTAAGAGTTGATAGTGGGCTTTAACTTGCCATCGACGACCCCTTGTCGCTTGTAAAGCTATTAGTAAGAACCCCGCTGAAATCAATGTGCTATGAACCCGTTTCACCGGGGTAAAGGATTTAACAGTAGCATGGTGGCATATTTAATGCTTGTATAACATATTTTAATGCTGACTGTTGCATTAACAGTGTTTAACTTAATTAGTAGTTTATGGTTAAACAAGCCCAAGTTCCGAAAATGGCTGTAGTTGATAATATGAATGGTAAGCTTGCACATAGTCCTGGTTGCTCACAATATGTAGCACGTTTATTTCGCAGATCATTTTGATTCAAATTGTTCAAGAAGGTGTTCATCATTGTATGCAGTTTCGGCTGATATTCTGTTAAATTTGTAGATTATATTAGAAATATGTGATATTTTGCGAGAAAGGTATTTGACGATCCTACTAACAGTTTAAGAATTTTAATCGATTTCATTAAACATGTTGAGTAAGTCTAAAACACTGATAAACCAAAACATCCAAAGTGAAATGGTTCTGCTACTTAAGTAAATCATAAATTATTTGTAATGGGTACGATTGTTTGTTGTGCTAACTGCCACTCGCCCGATGAGCTGGCCGAGGTCGCATTTAACTTCATATAGGTTTGGACAACATCAAACATGAAAACAATTGAAAAAAACCTTTGTAAATTCAAATAAACTACGCGATATTTTTTTTTTTTAAATACTGGCCATTTGTCAATAAAGAATTCGACGTTTAAATCTATCAATGAATGTTGTTCAAACCATTCACTCATTCATTCATTCATTACCACGACAGACAAGCCGCCTGCGCCGGAGATTTTAAAGACGGAGCCGAAGCCCCCGCGCGGCCGCCCGCCGTCGCCCGAGACCACCGAGACAGAATCTTCGCCAGAAGATGCACCTTCGTGGCGCCGATCTGCCTCGTTCCGTAACAGGCACTCAGACCCGCCTAGTAAGTTTTATTAACTATAGGGAATATCTAGTGGTGGGCTAATTACTTTCTATATACTAAAAGTTACGCCTCGTCGTTTATACCGCTTACATCGAAGGACTGGAACAATTTTCCTTCTGCGGTCTTCTCGTCCGATTATAATTTAGGTGTCTTCAAGTCTAGAGTGAATAGGCCCTTAATAAACTAGTGCGCTTCACTATCAACCATTGCATCACTGCATACCATCAGGTGGGATTGTAGTTAAGCACTAGTTTATATAATTAAAAAATAGTAGATTATATGACTAAGGGAAGAAGCAGTGTCCTTAAATCGCGGGCGGCATGTTGAATTCCGAACGAAACGAAAGTTGCTAAGTGTTAATCCCGAAGGTCAGTGAGGGATTTATGTAATTAACTCCCGAGCATTGTGAGGGAGTTAATTTCATAAATCCCTCAAGTTATATATTCGAAACAGTATTATTTACAAGTTAATTTTAACTATCACTCAACATGTTTTGAGATTTGAAACAAACAAAATTCGTAGCATGTATATATTTAAATTACTATAGCACTCCCGCTCTTTCATTACTTTTTGTTAGAGACTCGTCAGTAACCACATTTTGTTCTTTATTTTTTGTTAGTGGCCAGTTTGATTTTTGAATTATAAACTTCTTTGATGCGCGTACATTTTAATTCGCAAGTGTTTATTTTTTCAAAATAATAGTTTTTGATGTTTCCTATACTGCATTATTTCCCTAAGGACAATATAATAATTTCCCTAAGAGAATATAAATATATATATCTTCGTTGAAGTGTAAACTATATAGTGGTTTATATCATCATCATCTTCCTACCTTTATCCCGTTTTATTTGGGGCCGGCGTAATACGTTTTTGTTTCCATTCTGTCCTGTCACCAGTCACGCTGTCACTAAGTCCTTTTTCTTTCATATCATTTCTCACACAATTCATCCATCTTTTCTTTGACCTCTCTCCCTGTCCATCCATCCACATGTATAATCATAACTCTTTTAGTAACATGCGTTTCATCTATCCTCTTTACATGACCATACCAAGACAAACGAATCCCCAATCAACTTTTCAGTCACTGGCGCCACTTTCAAACTTCCTCTAATATACTCATTTCTTACTTCATCCAATCAGTTTAACAGGCCAGTCGATATTAATCGTAAAAAAACGTAATCAGTCGCGCATATCACACCGGTCAGCTCTATCAACATCGGTTCACCGCAATGGATCTATCTGAATGGTCGATACTATACAACTTAGAATGTTTCAACTGTTTGCAAGCTGCTTTCTTTGGAATACGATAACAAGGTCTTCAAATTGTTGTGATTTCCATATACTATAAGAATGTAGCACGTATATAGGTAGGTTTAAATACTAGTGAAACTTGTATGGGTCTTATAGATAATGAAATTAGGTTAGGTTAAGTATGATGTTGTAGGTAGTTGTGAATATTAATGAAACTCGTATAGGTCTTAATAATTGTATTGTATTTTTGGCTGGTGTCTGCAACTCCACATCTAAAGCGCTTATTTTGCGTACAGTTGGGATAAATGTGTCATTCGATATACCCCAGATCCTCCATTAAGGCCAGGAGCGCCCTGATGTTACTGACCATTTTGGGGAGGGTACATGGGTTCTCGAAGAACTTTACCTTGTAACCAGCGATCACTGGGCAGCTTAGAATCAGATGAGCTGCTTTCTCGTCCTCATCCATGCAGGCTCTGAAGAGTCGGCTGACTGTAACTTCTATGACAGAAAAGTGTTAATTAAAGGTTCCATTGCCAGATGTAACGGACCTGAGTTAGCGCAACTGAGGTTGTAGTCGTAGAGCCTGTTTCGTGACGCGGCCATCAATGGAGAGAATTGCCTCTTTGGCCTGCCCACACTTGCTATGGTGTACCCTTTGTGGTGTAGATCTCTGTAAGAGTTTCCTTAGGTCTTAATGATACAGGCGAATACGTAAATATCTGCCCAAAGATAGCTACCACATTGTTTACCGTATTCTCTTCAAAGTCTACCGAGTTTCGTATGTGAAAACCATTTATTTTTAATTTAACACCAACACTTGTTACATTTCCAGGGGACAACAACAAGCCTGCTAACAACGCAGTCAGTGACACCGACACAATCCTGAGGAGGACACACAGCTTTGAAAACGATAAGAGGTACCGATTCAATGGGATCCTTCCCATACACTCGTACTTAAACAGTGCACTTAGTTTTAAGAAAGCATTCTGTAAAAAATAAGGACGTTCAGTATAAAAATAAACGGAGCTGAAAAAAAGCTTTTAAGGAGTTCCGTGTTCTTCCGGAAAAGTACTACAAGGCATGAGACGTTTGAGCCTCATCTAAGTTTATGACGTATTACAGCTTTGAGTTTGCCATGCATTTGACATTCTATTATCCTTATAAAAATATATAAAACTGTTGTGTGACAGTTTTGTCATAACTATAGACTACCAAACACATTTTAATCTATTCAAATCCAAAATAAAAGATCAACATATTTCATTAAAAATCAACATTTTACTAGTAAAGACTTGTCTATCAAATTAATTATATTTTTAATTTTTTTAACTGTAACTATAATTATATGTAGGAGGCCGCAAATGGCAGACAGCCAGGTTTTATTTTTATTGAACGTCTACAAAAACTGAATGGTTGTGCAATGTTCAAGTATCACTGTATATACAAAATTGATTGAATGTCGTTAAAATTTGGCATGACAACTAAAATATCGATTAAAATATAACCATTCTTAGAGAATTGTGAGCCCAGAGTACTTCTTTATGTATCTATATATTTGAACGGTTTTTACTAGATGGGCAGACGACCTGGTGAAGGTCGTGGGTTGCCGTTGGAAGGAAGCGGCTCAAAACAGTTTGTTATGGAAAGTTCTTAGGGGGTCTATGTCCAATACTGGATCAGCTGATATCATTAAAATATTAGTTAGCATCTTATTTAATTGAAAACTTGTTGCCGATTCACACAGTTTATAAATATTAAGTCAATGAACACTAAGCATATCTCTGTAACTTAAACTTCGCATGTTAATGAATATCTGTTTGCAATGTCGTTTTAAATGTTAGACATATTAGTTCTGCACTTAAATTTTTGGTTGCTACACATAAATTAGCTATTATTTTGCTCACAATTCTTTAGAAATGTTAAAAGCTTTTAAAAAACTCATGTGCCATTTATGATTAGTGCTGGCATACAAATAGGCGAGTGTTGATGTTATGTGATGTTCTGGGTTACTTACTGGGCTTCGACAAACATTTGTGACATCGTGAGTGGTAAATCCAAGCCTGTTATATATTGCAAAGTATGTTGGCCTAGGCGATGACGCGAATATTAGTCGAATCTTAATAACTATAAGCCTTGGGCTCAAAATCACAAATTGGAAAGGTACTACGGGATGGTTTTTCTGGCTTTTTGCGGTACGCTGGAACTATGCTGCCTAATGACGTAACAGCTTTTGTGATGTCCAAAGAAAATATTGATGATATCATTTTTTATGCAGAGGTCGTCTTTTTGTTCTGCTAGCACTAACCAAAACTATAAATAAATGGATAAAAAAAAATAACGTTTAATAATGTGCTAACGTCTGAAAAGTCTGAAAACAATATAATAATCATTTTAAAAAGAGATGGTTTTTCTTGTATATTTGAGAAGTTCAAACAAAAGTGTATGTTGAAGTGATGAGATTTTGAATACAGCATCAATATAACTGCAATTCATAAAATAATAGATCTTGACAATAAAGATAATTTTATAGTTTAACATTAAACAACATTCAGCTATGTTGACTATTGGTACAGCACATTGGAACATCTTTGTAACGTGCTGTGTCATATCTCGATCAATCCAGGAGCCTGATCAAGATACTATTCTTAATTTAAAACTTCACCATACACTTTTTTGAAAATATTCACGAAAAATAAAAATTCAACCAAGGATCGTTTCTACTATTCAAATCTTCAACTCTCTATAACATTTAACATCGCATTCGCTACGTACATGTTGCATGCTTGTGTGCATTGTAGCTTCTACCAACGGTACCGAGACGTGACCGCACGTATTAAGGCGTCCTCGTGTCCTTCGATACCGCCAGCGCAGCCAACAGCGGAGAGGAAAAAAACTCAAGAGCACACTAACAATGCGACAGAGAGTACTAACGACGATGTACAAACAAGGTGCTCGTTAAATCTAAGATGGCGATCGATGCGGTTCGTTTTGAATTTTTTATAAGAAAATGTTTGAAAAGTCACAAAAAAAATTTCACGTACGAAGGGTTCCTTACCGTCCGTGGTAAAAAACGGCGAAAAAAAATCAGGTTCGTTTTATAGGAGTCCGAAACAGAAATGTCTATGATCAACTGTCTAGTTATTATGTATCGATTCATGAGATACTGCCTGGTGACAGACAGACGCACAGCGGGGTGATAGCAATGGGGTCCAGTTTTTACCCATTGGGTATGGTACCCTAACAATGGAAACATTCCTTATATGTATATTATTAAACAAAGTCTTCCATCACGTCTGTATGTCTGTCTGCGATTAACTCTAAACTTCTGCACGGATTTTCATGCGGTATATACAGAGTGTATCCTAAGTAAGCTGATCAGTCTGCAATTGTAATAAATGCATCAAACTTTTATGAAGTTTTCTGGAGTTGAATTTGAACTAGAACATTCTCATATCTTGGTGATATTGAAAAAAGTTTTAGTACTTTTATAAAATTACGATTAGATTGTAATTGTGTCTCAAAACAGTGCTATTTTTGTGTATCAGTGTGGGCACTGGTGTAATTATAGTCACATAAGACATTTCTGGATTAACTCTGGAATGGCAATGTCTATTTTAAATTATACTTATTTAAATTAAAATGAAATTATATAAATATGTACTACAATTAAATTTTACTTAAAAATGTTGTGTTAAAGTATCTTACAGAAACGAACCGCAATGATCGTAACGATTCATGGAAACATGAATATTTAATATTCATCTAAATAACTGTTATTTATGACTCGCTATGTACGCTTTTACTGTTGTTCGATATGTTTATTCGTTTATATGTTGCTACTCATATTGTATATATTTTATGTTTATTTTATCCACATACTACACTCACACAATTCCAGTTAAATATAAACTTCATAATATATTCGTTTTGAAAAAATCGTGATGAATTATCCTTACGATTTTTCTATACTAATTGAAAAGCAATAAGCTGTTACTCGTTTGGTACCTGGAATATAAAAAAAACCAATACAATTTATTAAAAAATGCATGTGAAATAAAAATAAAATTACTGCTAGCTTCAGACACAAACAAAAATATTCAGGGTGAATTTTTCAAGTGGGCCTAGACCTGGATGGCCAAATTTGAAACTAGGAATAGCGAAATTTGCTCCAAAGTAGTCCACACTCACTTGAAAAATTCATCCTGTAGTTATAACACACTATAAAGTAGTCGCTGAATGTTTTCGATATCATAGTCAGTATATACGTTCTCGTGTTTAGAATAAACCCCACGGAGAGACGGGAGAGGGAGGTGAACACCTGGAGTGGCCCCACAACCACCACGCCGAACGCGAGCCCCACTAATACCACGACCACCACGACAGTCAGAAGGTATGGTAGACTTTTATGTGCTTTGATATTCAAGTGTGGCTGGAAACTGTTTGTTAGAGAATTTAACATTATGCGGCCAGCTGTCAAACGTGTTGATCTATACTATAGTTTTACGGTAAAACCATTACTCTCCTTTTGGGGCAGTCGGTTAAAACTTAGGAATTACACTTCTGAACTGCCATACAATACAAAAATTCTGATGGTAAATATCGTACAGAACAAAGCCGTGTAAACACTAAGGCCTCCTGTCCACTGTCGCGTATCTTCATAGAAGCGTATTCGTCATTGTTACGCGTTCGTGGACAGTGGGCCTAAGGTACGCAGAGTAGATTTTCTATTGACTTACTTGATTACCAGTCTCATGTCCTAAATTTGGTTAGATATCGACACAGAAACTTGTCTGCGCAAGAGCATTTACGCTTGCGCAGGTTATTTTGATCAAGTACTTGATCGTAAGTCTTTGGACCTGTTCCTGTTTCGACCCACACTTATATTATTTTTTGCCTGCGACGTCATCTGTGTGAACTTCAAAATTGAATCGAAGGGAAATCGAAAAATGTGTAATCCTACTAGTATTATAAATGTGAATAAATCGTATGTTGTTATAGTTAGTTAGTAGTCTCGGTTACTTCTCATGACTAATTATTCGACATCCAATTCGTTCACGCCGACCAAATTGTCGCTCGGAAACATATTCGAAAACTTTTTTGAAGTAACCGTGATTTTATGTACAATCCTTGGACACGGGAAGACCTTATTGCTGTATTGTTCTGGTCTCCTGGTAGTTTGGTAGTTTGTGAGTCTCTACCGCTCATGATTCTAGTCCCCGAAATAGTTTTTCATGACTTTGATTATTATTTCATGAGTACATATTTACAAACAAACAAAAAATTTTTTTTTTGTAGGAGGACTCTTTATGTATTTATTTCAAGTAATTGTATCGAAAGTATTTTGTAAGTAGATAGCTGTGTGACTGTGTTAGATAATTCATGTTTGTCCTAGAAGCAATTTTAGAAAACATAAGAACGTCTAGATATAATATGAAGTACTCGTACATAATTGTAATTAAAATGACTTCATGTGTCGTCTGTTTAGCACCGTAAGGACGATTATAAGGGAAATAAATGCTGATAAAAATAAGGTGTTAGACTTCTATAATTTTACTAAAAATAAAATACACAAGTATGGTATTGTATTGTATTATAACAGTTCCCCGGAGAGCGTAGAGTCGAACAGTACCAATTCGACACCCAGCTCGACCACGCCAACCAAATTGTCGCCCGGGAACATATTCAAGAACTTTTTCAAGTAACCGTGATGCTATGTTCAATGCTTGGACACGGGATGACCTTATTGCTGTACATTAAAGTAGATTTTATTGTGCACGTTATTTCTGAAAGGATAACTTTTCTTTGCTTAAAGTTAACTGTCAGTAGCAACGTAACTTTGTATTGAGCTAATGCATTTACAAATTAATCTATTACATGGACGTTAAAAATGACTTGCCACATTGTTTATTTGAGAATAAAAATTAACATTTGGTCTTATGTCCTTAGACAGCCCTCGTGTTCAAGCAAACTCGGTTTTATTTGTGTGTTAGTTATAATTTGCGCTTCGTCTGTTTTGTGCTCGGACGATTTTATTTGCGTTTTATTCGTATTATGATTTCATTAATATCAAGCATGTCAAGTTTGATATTTATTTGGTTTTAGACGTGTTGCATGTCTAACTGTCTTTGAATAAAGAATCTGCAATAATTCGTTATTTTTGCTTGGTTTTCGTGAAATCTAGGATATGAGGAACGAAAAATAATTGGATTATTCTAACAGGTCGTTTGTACCCCCTGTTCGGGATGAGGAGAGTGAAACTCAAAGGAAAGCTCACGCGAAGCGCGTGCGCGAGACGCGACGCTCCACCCAAGGAGTCACCCTGGACGAGATCAAGTCTGCCGAACAACTCGTCAAGAAGAAAGCTGGTAATGGCACCACTGAAAGTCCCTCCCCCGGCAGCCTGAAGAAGGACGAACCCACGCCTGATGCCGCCGCAGCACCCACACCAGATAACAGCTCGGTAAGCACACCGCACATTAGAACTAACCCAGTAGTTACACAGACCCGCTAGTAGAGGGTTGAAAGGGGGGATAGGAAACTAATTCTTTTTCAAAAATTTTGCTTACCACAGTGACTAATCGGTAAAAGGGAAAGCTATTAACTACTCAAAAAAAGTTTAACACGAAATTATGTTTCGATCTCAATGTTGATTTGACGAAAATTTCAGAACTAAATGTAGACTAGTGTAATTTGAATTGGGTGATTTGAGGATTAGTATGCAACATGTATTGGATGTGGAAAGACTATGTTAGACACAGTTTTTGCTTAGGCATAAGAAGACAGACAAAATCTCAAACTGTTTTTTAGATAATGCACATAAAATTACACTGGTCTTGAAATACTTGTACATACGTTGAGTTTGTATTTTGTTAAGTGTTCTTTTTATAGTTTTCCAGCAACACTCATTGGTCCAATGTTTGCTTTATTATTATTTTCATGTCGTCTCGTGTTAATTCGACCATACGATACCTTTGTTCTAATGATCGTCATGTTTATATACCATAAACCATTATGATCAAATTAAACGAAATATTAAATGAGAGAAAGGCAATACAAGTTAAGACACCAAATTTTATATTTAGTTACAAAAATAAATATACCATTGATGATGAAAAACATGATTTCTAATTTAATGTCTCGTAAAGAATCGAAATGTTAATTATCGAAAAAAGTGGGCTGTTGAACTGAAACAAAACAAAAGATAAAACAACCTGATACTCTTTTGATTTTCTATAATGGAAATTCCATTATAACCTAGCTAACTTTACCTCGGACAATTTATTAGTCTGTTATTGGCATAGTTTTAAATAGTAAAGATAGGGCCGTCCGAAAGATGCTAATAAGCGTTCACCATTCAATGCATTTTCAGTGGCTCTTGGACTGCTATCGATGATTGCCAACCGTTTCGGGGCGGACAATCGACATGGCAAATGTGTATCGTCTGAAAAACTCGCGTTCTGCCCCGTCTTTACTATGTCAATAGTTATTGTATACTCCCTCGTGTCTGACTGACGTGTGGGATGTAAATAGGCGCGTGCGTCAGCTCCGGGTGGCGACGTGGCTGTGTCGCTAGCGCTGGCGTGCGCGTCCGCAACGGCGACGGCAACCATCGCCGCCAACAGCGAGCGCCGACCCTCGTGGCGGCTGAGGCTCGACCCCACTAACAAGGTGGCTATAGCACCGCGATGACCGAATCAGATTGTCGATAGTCTAATTTTAGCCCACTATTTATATGATTTTTTTACAGTTTATTTTTGCTTATACCTCACTAGGACACCGGTAGCGGCGCAACCATTCGCATCACCAGCAAAATGTTTCTATGATGCCTCTATTATTATTACCTCACGTTATGTCCGCTTGGTTGCGCATAACTGTATAAAAAAATTGTCGGCAGAGCGACTGAGCACGCCACAACTTGCGTCCTGGTGAGGTGTAAGACTTAGGATATATTAAATTAATAGTTGTATTCAAATGGCTTGTTTTTTTTGTGTTGCACAATAGCAAATATGTTTTTGGCTATATATGTGGTCTTGATTAAAGTAAATCTTGATAAAAATAAATTTTTCGGGAACCAATCACTATCTTTATTAAAATCAAGAAGTATAGGCGCATACGCATAGTTTTATATTGTTGACATTTTAGAAGATTTTTAGAAAAGCATTTATCATCTGTCGACAACCTTGTTCGAGTCAGTCGCTGGACGGGACGCGCATGGTGTGAAATAAATTCTTTTTCGCAAATCGGTGTTAAAATTCTGATTTTGGGACTTTAGTCAGTATGAGTAGATATTAAAGATCTGCTGTGTATGGCTTTTTGCGGTAAACTAAAAGTGTTACCGGATTGGTAAAGCTTGTAGTTCCGTTTATTAAGAGGGTATAAGCCAAATATAAATGCAACAGTATTCAAAAATATAATTATATTTTTAACCCTCTGACCGCCACGCTCGTACCACAAATTGCCACCTTACACCAATCTAAATATGCTTAAACTGTGATTAGGTGTGTCCAAATGTTCATAATTATACAGTTATAAGTATATTTTCTTTTCGTTTAACTTGGAAGTCCCCTATAGTTTTAGGTGCCTATTGAATTTAAAGAAAGCATTACATGATTGGTGATAATGTTTTGTTCCACAACACAAAAACATATCTCAAATCGCGCCCAAACGTCCGTGGCGGTAAAAAGGTTAAAGTGTAAAACAACGAAGCGCACCTCATCGTTGTTGTTATCGCATGTTTAGTGTCATTCTCTCCCAACATCAGAATTCGCGTATTCTTAGCATTTCTGTCAGTTGTATCGTGCACCACATTCTTCGCGTGCCGTGTGTGAGTCTTTCTGCACAAATTACTTCCTACACAGACACTCGACTTACTTTCCGGACGTCTTGCGTCGCCCGGCGTAAAGTCTGACGTCCTGGTATTTTAGACGAAATTTTACGATGAGATAAATCATTTAGTCGACGCCTACTTAAACATGCTTGTCTTATGCGTTATGCGCTACAAGTAAGCGCACGGTGACTAATACTATTAAAGGAAGTCTAGTATCTGTGAATCATGCCTTTAGTTCCTGTCTCTTGCCACAAGATGTCTCCACACATTTCTTCTGTCTGTTTGCATGTATGTTCCACTGCACTGGTATGGAAATTCTTAGGACCGTTTTTGGCTTAACATGAAAGTAAGACTATTTTTTTTTTGTTACTGGTACGTTCTTAGTTAAATATAATCCGTATAATATTTTTCGCCCACTTATGGATTCTTTGTAACTTTAGGTTAGATTATCGAGTTAGATGGTGTATGTAATATAATCGTTACAAACTAAACTCAATTGTATTGTAATATTCTCATAGTTTGCATGCTTTACTAATCACTAAATAAATGTAATGCTTGTAGAAACACGTATTAACAGATTTTACTAACTAGATGTACAATATTTTTGTTGTAGATAGAAATAACTGTTTACTTTAATGGGCTTAACCATAATAGTTACACAAACCCAGGGTTATTAATATTAACGCGTTCTTAAAGTTGCAAAATAGTTTTAAAATTTTTGTTAAAGAAAATGCTAAGCAAAATGTTTGGAAGACTCAGCCTATGATCTCAGCAGGAACACCATTTTGGGGAGGATTATGATAAGTAAAAAGCTGTTCGTATGTGTTCTTATATTGGTATGAGATGCACGCAATATTGTGTGGGTTATCCATGAGGTGCATTATGGAAAACATAATAGTTTGTTTACACTACAATACCTCAAGTATCTTGTCTCGATACTGATCGCTTGCATAATAATCTATGCTGGGTGAACCCAATGTCTCAGGGATAAAGTGGAGAAGAGCAATTTACAGTCTTTTTGTAGCTCTATGTTCTCTGATTAATCAGAAACATTTTCAGAAAAAAAAAACAGAAATCAAATTTCTTTGTAGCTAGCCTCCATTGTAAACAATTCATCATTGTCATCTGCTAATTCGTTGTAATGTCGCAACAGTTTGAGCTAGAGGACGCTGGGCGCTCCTCGCCGCGACCGACCACGACGGCTGCCGAGGCGACAGTGACGCTCCCCTTCCGTCGCCCTCCCACCGGCTCCAACGCCAACACCACCGGCTCATCACTTAAAGATGATAATCGGACAGGTAAACTATATTCTAATCCTAATTTACAACTGGGTAGATTCATTTTTTTTTGTAATGTTTTTGGTTTGGATACTAAATCCTTTAAGCCATGTCTTTGTGTTTTATCCCTGAGTGACATAGGCTATATTTTATGTACGTGAAAAAGCAAAAGCTAGTAATTATATTGGATAAGTATCACTTATACGTAAAAAAAAAAACTGACGAAAATACAGTGCGTTGAAATTAAACATCTATGTACAATAAAAAGAGTACCATTTTTATGTCAGATAGACTAGTACAATTACAGCTATCAGGTTTTAATCAATTTAGAAGTTGCAGGTTTGCCCTGCAATTTTTGTTATTATTAGTTTAGTTTAGAAGGGTCAATGTCATAACTCGACCGCAATACCACTGAAACAATCACAGCTCTAAGATAAGCCGATTTACTAAAACTTCTTTGTCCCTCTACCCCAGAACCCACTACCGAAGAAGAGAAAGAACGCGAGAGTAGTACAGAGAGCAAGTCATCAAGCAACGCGTCCCCGGCGAGCACGCAGGCCGCTCTCAATGTGATTCAGCGCAGGCGCAGGCCCAAGCGACGCTCCACCGGCGTAGGACACGTCGATATGGACGTATGCAATCTCATTTCTACACAGTTATAACTAATATTTATACAGGGTCAATTTAAATTAGCTAACAAAAGGGAAAGAAGTGATGGGCATCGAAACTAAAACACTTTTTTTTGGGCAAAGGCTTCCCCCAAATTATTCTTTAACATATTAAAATCGAAAAGAATATGGATTTTCTAAACTAATATTTCAAGTAAACGCACTATTTTGACCCCATAGATAATTGCGATAAATATGAGTTTAGTAAATCAGTTTCTTTTTTGGGTTTATACATTTATCGATACCCTTCACTGTAAAGTTTTACTAGCTAATTTAATTGGATCCTGTAGGCATAAGGCTGACCGTACATTCACAGTTTACTCATTCGAACATAGCGCAGACCTTCCTTTCAATTATTTAGATTTTTACCGCCAGTACGAACAGGAATCAGCTAAGTATTATTTTAGAATTGAAATTACAAGAACGTATGCGCCATGTTGAATACTTTGTATGAAATGCTTACAATCGGGTAAATAAGTAAAACTACAGATAAATAACTAAAAAAAATTTGCATGTGCGTCCAGCCTAAATACTAACTGAAGTAGAGTGTTCTACCCCACTCTCTGCCAGTCGACTATCTTTTTATCTGATACCGGTACAAACGTGAAAATAGATGTTGGTTTCGGGGACTGACGACCCAGGGTCCGCAAGCCATCAATTTTTGAGTAATATTTATTGAGTAATTTGTAAGATAACAATAAATGGTAAGTTTACATAAAGCCCGCCAAATCTAAGAAGTACCGTTTGACAGTTCTGACAGATTGTAGATTACTCTCTACTATAATTTTCGATTCATAAGAGATATTGATTTCATTTCTTTGTATTTACTAATCGATTAATGTTTTACAGATTTATATGTTACTGTAAAAGCCCGTTATTGGTTTATCTTAGATTTTACTAGTAAATCTTAGGATATAGCAACGTGTGTAGGTAAATGTCAGAATTTTAAAAGAGACATCTTTTTTCGAGTTTTTCAGTTCCATCCTAACCTAACCAATATTTCTAAATTATTGATCTTGTCTTCCTGAGGTTTAAACACAAGTGAAACACTTTATTTAAAATGATTTTGATGATTAAATAATAATAACATACATCATTATGTTTAATTTTAATTATGCGTTTTCGTTGACAGTTGGGTGTCAGCTGAAAATTAAGTGATATTAAATACTAAAACACACTTGGAATGAAAACGGCTCGTCATACTAACCTAACTTCTGTTATTCGGGTATTTTTAACGATTATTTGTATACACGTGAATTTGAAGAGTTGCGACACTACGGTAAAGGACTTTACTACGTGACTTTGAAACGAAGTCTAGGAAAAAAAACTATCTATTGTATTTATATTCGTAATCAAGTGAATTTGAAGAGTCGCAACACTACGTTAAAGGACTTAACTACGTAACTTTGAAACGATGTCTAGGAAAAAAAGCTATTGTATTTATACATAGGTTATTTTGCTTTGTTTAAGAGATTTAAATTTGTTGATTAAAAATCGTATATGTTGTGATAAAATGAAAATAGCTTCATGGTTTAATGGAGAAGGTAATTGAAATTCTGCGAGTTACGCCTATACAAGGTTATTTCGGCTTGAAAAGTGTGTAACGTCAAACGGTACTTTTTAGATTTGATGGTCTTTAAAAACACATACAAATTATTACAATAACACATCACATACATAATATTAGGGCTCGTAGTCGAGTTCCTGTACACGTCAGCTTGCTTTTGTAGTTGAAAGAAACCGCGGTCGTCCAAAAAAAAAATCGTATAATGCGGTCGCCTTAATTAATAGTTTAGAGGTTGTAAAGTAAATTAAATGCCTTGTCAATAATAAGTAAATATTATAATTTATGCACTAACGCATTTCCTCCCCTCCCCATACTAACTGATCCCCCCGCTGTCCCTTTAACCCGCGCACTTCTGCTTACTGTTTGTTTATTTATCGTTGAATTAATACCTTTTACTATATCTTGTATATTCTAGTCATTAGATTCCTCTGTAATTATTTAAACATCACTTTAATTGCATCTAACAAAAGTCAATGCTTCCTTACTTCCTCATTAAGTTCTACTTAGATAGCAGCTTTCCAGTATTTTTTTCGATTTAATAATTAATTATTATTTTTTACTGAGTGTATTTGCCCTTGGCAGGCTGGCTTTTGATTTTACTTCTTACTAGGGCTAAACACGGACATTTATTTATTAACGCTTACTAATTAGCCTTAATTAGTAAGCGTCGATAACTTGTCGTTGTGTACCTAAACAGCCCTAGCTCCTTGCGCCTTCACCCCTTGCGCCTTCGCTCGTCTCGCACTTTGTTAAGCGCTCCGGAGCGCAAAGGCGCGATTACTTTATTTGAATTTTTAATAACAAAATTTGTAATAAGACGAAATTTTCTTTGTAAAATGTGTACAGGTAATTTTGGTTGTTCGAAATTGTAACATAGACATTTTATCTATGACTCCGTGCCCAAAATGTTTACATAATTAATATGTCTCATAAGTAAATTGTTAAGTTTAAATTACACATCACAGTTGTAACCCTGTTTGTATTAACCCTTTCAACGCCATGGTTTTATTCAGAAAACGCTCACCACACGCCACGACTCAAAAATGCCTGGTTTAAGTAGTGTTGCGAACATGAGCATATAGATGCTTTTGTAAAAAACGTGTATTTTTAAATAAATTTATATATTACACTTCCTGTCTTATAAATCAGACATTGGCGTACGAGACTCATTGAATGTTACGACACTAACACTACACACCAGTGTTGTAATCTTGCAGTTATTCATGCATAATATTTTTTGGAAATATGCTTTATTTAAGTGGTAAAATCGCGGTAAAATATAATAAACAAATATATAGTATTTGATGCTGAATATAAAAGGCGTTTTGGTGTTGGTTTCTTAGTTATTTGATTACATAAAAACAAGTGATTTATAATTTCGGTAGTAATGCCCCATTTTAATTGGTACGTCATTAATGACTTATATATTATTAGACTTTGGCGCTCCCAATTGTAGTAAAAATTACGTCAGTTTGGACTAAAAAAAGAAGTCAAGAAGATACAAATAAAATTGAAATAACGTATGAATATTCTGTAATATTTCACATTTTATTATCTTGAATGTATGATCTATCTGGAAAACCAACTCTTATATCGTTATCTGCGTATGTTGACATGAAAATTGCAATTTGTTTTAATCCATTTATTTGTCTTAAATGTCAGACCGTGGCGTTGTGGGCTCGAAATTGATTTGTCACATATATCGGACTTGGGCGGTTAAAGGGTTAAAAACAAATAAGTTATCACAAAAATTATAAACCCCTAGGGGTTTATAATTTTTTTTTTTCTAGTTTAGACCATATATGTTATTATTTCTATAAAATTAAGCGCCATTGTGGTGTGTTTTCATTATGGAACCCTTTGGTGCATATTTTTAATAGCAGAATACATAATTGTTAATGTATTTTTTGGTTCATTATGTGTTCTGTAAACATCTAAAGCGCCAATTGAATGCCGCGGAATGTTCGTGCATGGGTCTGGAACCGTCCGCATCCGACCGGCTGCCGAGGGGTGCGCGCGAGTTCCGACACCGTCGGCATCCGGTCGGGGAAATGCGGCAGCCTACGTTACTGCCCGAGCTCGTAGCTGCGGAGCGGATGCGCCGCGCTTACGCCACGGCCAGGCGCTACGCGACAGAGGCGCAAAGCTTCGCGCGCCACCACCGATCGCTACCACGTGCGCCTCCGCTGCGTCGCCGTCCCGACGCAGCGCGTCAGGTGTGACTCCGACATTTTTATATTTGACCCAGTCTGCCAAGTGCTTCGGTATTTGTAAGTGGTTAGAGAAAACTTATTGTGATATTGTCCGGGGCAATGACAGGTGCAAAGTTTATTCCAGCCTTCTTCATAATATAGTTAGGCCAAAGTTTCAATGTATCCTGTATGAATCTATGATTAATTTTTGACTGCCATTTAACAATCTCCAAAACACTAATTTAAAAACAAAACTATGTTATTAGTTTAAACACTGATTGGCAGGTTCTTCATGGTGGTTTTTCGAAAAAGAGACATTAAAAACAATTTTTAATTTTTTGTAGAGTGACACTAGTTTTAACTTTGTGCCGATTTCGGGTAATAAAAGTAAATCTTCGTAAATCTTGATCATTATCCAAAATTTACAACAGACAGTCTGAATTTAGAATCTGCTAATCAGGGTTTAGTCTAAGCATAATGATTATATTATAAAATAGTAAAAGAGTTTTATAAATAAGGCTGGTAATAAATGTTAATATTAGCTGCCAGGTCTAAGTTCTACGTTGACTACATCAAGTATTTAGTAGATAATAGTTTGCACATCTGCCAGTGGTCTGGACTTTACAAGCATGTTATGATTTCATTGTAGACATAGAAACCACCTCATCTTAGATAATGTAATGACGTTCATTGATTACTACTGTAAAGCATGTGATGTTAGACTTAAGTTCAGGTACTACACGATGTTTTTCTTCGATGTAAGAATGCTTTCACGTGGAAAGCTGATGGTGCTGGTTTCCAGGCTCATACAAGCGTCTACATGCTCGGCTCTGATTCGTTTGGCATCGGTTCCTGCTGGAAAACTGGCGTCAGCTACCGGCTTTCTTCATGAACGCACTCTAAGGGCGCTTGTACACGCTTAGTTTCACCGTGCCTGCAGCAGGCAGGAACAATTCATCGTGTATACGACTAGAATTTAGTCGGATCAAGCCACGAAAATTTGTCGTGTCTGCTCCAGGCAAGATAAATAAAGACATTTAAACGATGAGATGGTTTTCGACCAGTCGTGCGTAGCGTATGGGTGCACTAGTCAAGTTTGTTTGTAATAAATAGCGTCATGTTAACTTAGAAGCAAAAAAAAAAACATAGCGAGAAAATTATTAGTATAATCTTAAAACACTTGGTTAGTATCTAACGAGTACCCAGGTGAGGTGCTTGAACCTCACCTAGGTACTCCGCCCTTCTCTTCACCAACACAACACAGAGTTCGTCGTGACTAGCGCAGACAATTATTTTTTCTTTATCAGCGCCGGAGCATTGTACTTAGTTCGTGCGTAGAAACGACAAGAATTCTTGCATAGACCCGGAAACTTTTCTTAACGTGTACTAGCGCCCTAAGTTCTGAAATACGTTAAAAGAAAGCGAATACCTCTGGATGTCCTAGACCATTGTCTTGAAAAAGCACATAAACCTCTAGGTAAGCCGTATAATTTCGAACCACCACAGTGTTACATTCGCATATTCATTCACACATTCACATTTCGCATCGAATTTGTGTTGTAGTTTCAGTACGAAACCGAATGATTACAATAAAAATTAATAAAAAGACAATATCGATTAGATTGTACCACTTATGTTCAAATACGAAGCAGCGATCCTAAACTTAAATCAGTCTAGTATTTCAATAATGACAACGTAGTATATACTTTATATTAACAAATAATTAGATCGAATCCCGAAGTCGGACAATGATAATAATGTTAAAGATCTTCTCTCTCTATGAAATTGATGACAACTGCCGCAGTACGTATTTACGATCCATGGGTCTGTAAAAGGTCACGCGCACGCTGCGGCTTATTTGTTGGGATGAGTCACAGGACATACTATTGTTTGTGTGAGTTTATTGGTAGTTTATGTTGACGACAAACATTAACACCTATCCCTACTGTCTACGGACGCGTAGCTTCGTAGACGTTTCAAAATACGCCTGGCAGCTTGAGCAGCGCAGCGTACTGAACCACAAGCCGTATTACACGCGTACATTTTTAATCATTTGTGATAATGCCATCGGACGACGAAAACGATCCCGCAATTTAAAAAAAAAATTAAAACGTGTCATACGCCCCGACGTAACACATGAGGTACGACAGACGTCATGAAGCCAGCATGCAGCGACGCGAGCGCTACGCCGCCGCTTCGTCGACGAAGTTTCATAGTATTGTATGTAAGCTGTGAGCAGGCGTACACCAAGCGTATAATGACGAATACGCGTGTATGAAGCCACGTGTCTCACAACTCTACATCACGCATTATCACAACTCTACATCTTCTTCTTCAAGCACTTGAACTGTTTCGTGTTCGACAGCACGTACCATCGACAGTATCACGGCATGTCGACAGTTTGTCTATATCTGCTTTCCGTGTTACAAATGATCGCACCATTTAATGTTACGTGTTGTGTCAAACTAGTTCTTAAGTCAATAACCATTGTAACACGTTTCATTCAGGCCCCGGATTGAGGTAACAATTTTATTATATTTAGATATATTTGTAAAAGATGTTGGTAATGATGTGTTTACGAAAAATGTAATCAAAATTTATGCTCAGATACGCCGCTGCCGCAGATTGTAACCGGGCCGAGTTACTCGCATGTTTTGTCAAATTAAGGGCCCTGACATTAAAACAATTGGTATTACATTCAAAACAATCGTTTAAGAGCTCAATTTGAGCTTGTTACAAAAACTGTCCTATTATTTAATATATAACACTCCATAATCTGTTCTCAGGACATTGTGAATGATCGCGGCGGAGGCGGCGAGGGCTGCGATGCGGACAACGAAGCCCCAGCGGTAAGTTACATTTAATTAATTTAAAACTACCTTTAGTGGGTTCACTCTGAATCCAATCCTAGGAGAAAACTAAATGGAGTATTTAGCTTGTTCGAATAGAAACTGTTCTATAAAATTCTATTAAATTCCATTCAAATTCGAACGGGAGTTTGTGTGTGACTGACGTAGAAACGAAATCCCTCTCATAATTTTACCATATTAGAAGTAAGGTTGTAACGGAACTTTGCCTCCGCTCCCGTTACTGCGGAAGTTCCGCAAGAAATCGTATCTACGCTTCCGCCTCCACCTCCGCAGAATTTTTGTGGAGTCATAACGGAGTTGTATTTACGTTATAATCATAGAAAAATACCGCGCGAGCAGCGATGCTCGACGACGACTTAGCTGTCCGGCCGCGTGTTGTGTGTGAAATTGTCAAGACCCAGCGTGTGTGTGATGGGAACGCGGTCGATGGGTCCGGGCGTATGTCAATTTGACATGACAGAAATCAACATGACGAATTCCTTCGATTTGTAGGTTAGGTATAATACTTTGAGAAATTTGATGTTATCTATTAAAAACATGTTAATGAATATTTTAAAAAATCCTGAAAAATACAGAAATATCTATTGTTCTGTACTTTGACAACATATAACTAATAAACTAGCTGCGAAACGAAAATTAAAAAAAAAAAAATTGTATTTAGAAACTCACAATTCCGTAAAAAAATTTTTGATTAAGAGTTTATACAAATTAGTTTGTTTTGTATGTTATATAATGCTCGTATTTAAAACAAGCATTTTTGACTATAAAAAACCATAAATTACTATTTATTCTACATCCATTTTCACCTCCGTCTCCGTTAACCGCCGCGTCCACGTAGGCGAAACTCGTCGCCTCAGTCTTCTCCTCCGCCTTCTCCTCCGCTAAGATGGCGTCCGTAACAATGCTAATTAGAATAAACCGTACTGGTTTATGTTTTACTAAGGTTTGCTTCAAACCGTTATTTATCGAGTAGTTTGTAAGCTATTTAAAGAGATCGGAAGGACATCGTTCATAATCTTAAATTCATCATCATCATTTCAGCCAAAACACGTCCGCTGTTGGACATAGGCCTTCCCCAAGTGTCGCCATAATGATCGGTCCTGTGCGTCTCTTCTTATATTATTAATAGTGAAATGATGATAACGCCATAGTAGGTGGATATTGATGAGTTGCTGAATTAAGACTTGTTTCGTAACTTAGATGATAATTGAAAGCTAATTATAAAGTACTTAAACTATTAAATATCGGCAACCGAACATCCCAAATATTTTTATTTATTTTTTTTCAATCTAAATCCCAAATCTACGTACTGTATCATGCCTTGAGAGAATTATTGGTATCTTCATCAAAGTAAAGATACGTAATCTGAAATCAAAACAGATGGACATTCGCCATTCATTAAGCCCACGTCAGGAACTAAAATAGTCATATAGATTTGAACACGCTCGTCATTATGCGTCACGAGAAACTTCAAAATAGCTTCGTTTGGACACGTACGGCAATTTAATTTTATGAATCCTGTTAGTCACCAGTTATTAATTTTATTATCCTTGGACTAATCTCGGCTTGTTTTAATATTATACATAATGTTTAGCGATGTGTGGAGGAGCAGTTCCATATTATTTATGGAAGTCATTTAAAAGGATTATGCTGCATATTCTCGGGCCAAGAGTAAGGGCATCTTTTTAGCAAGTGACTGAAGCGTCGGAAGAATTGCCTCTTTACTGACAGTATGACAATTACACGAAAACCCCGGATTTGACTTGCTTTCCGGTTAAGAAACGTGGCCACATAACAATTTTTGAATGAGTTCACAGTCGCTAACGAGTATTCCAAAAGTTCTTTAAACTGCACCTAATATTTTAGTATAATATCTTACAAAAATATTTATGTTTTGTTCGTCGGTCGATGACCGCTGTCAACCTGTCAAAGTGATTAACGTAGACACATTTAACTTTTTAGCACTTTGCCGCTTCCAAACAATGTTTGTATTATTCATGTCGGCTATTTATCCATCAATCGTGATGCTGCATTCATCGTAACCATCTTTGTAACTCGTTGGCAAATCAAGGCCAACGGATGATATCCATTGCCGTCTTTATTCACTAATTGAATCAGTCTTAAATGTGTGAGACGAGCAATGAACGTGTATCTTTACAATGGCCTGAGTTCGCTGCCAGCGCCTGAAGGGGGCGTATGAAATTATGACTTTGTAGTTTGCGATATTTCATACAGTCAGACTATCCTAAGCTTCTTTTTGTCATATTTATATAAGAATTTTAATAATATTCAATGTTTTGCAGAGATTTATTATTTCAAAGTGAATTTGTAAAATTGAGTAGTTTAGAAAAACAAAGTAATTCTTAATGTTTCAAGATAATATTTGAAGGAACATAACGTGCCAAGGTTCAAATGCAGTTATAGGTTCGTATTAGTTTATCTTTACAATCAATCTAACATCAAAATGTCAAAACAATTTTCTGTCGACATGAATCTTGGCGCGAAACGGTTTGTTTCATAATCTCCTAATCCTTACTAATTACGATTGAGTACACGATTATCTTGTATTGTTGTCTATTGGGCCATTAGACCGCGTGACTGCTGAGACACCTGTTGATGACAGCAGAGGAGGGCTAAAATAACGCTGTTTGTGAAATGTGACATTAGAGAGATTAGTGATTACAATTACAGCTGTAGAGGTTCTTTCAATTTAAGCGCTGAAAAAAGCTATAGCTTTTGTGAAAAACTGCAAACACAAAATCACCCAAATTGGTCATGCAGGCGGTCGCCTCCTGCGAAGCAGTAATGCTAGCAAAGGAGGCGGCGGATCGCGTGCGTCCTCACGCCCCAATCGCCGCCAGGATTCCGATGCCGATTTCCGGCCACCGTAGGCGCGGGCTTGCGGACGGCGAGCAATGGGTGGCTCGCCGTCCGATCGTCCGGTAACCATCCGGACCGAGCCCAAGTCGTCGACGGCGCGTACTGTTCCACGCGTCCCTCAAGGAGATGTCAGCAACCGTAGAGGCCCAGCAGGGTCGGAGCCTACTGGGGCCATGGGTCATGCGAAAGAGATCCCGGGGCCCTGGAAAAAAATGGCAAAGAAGGAATAGGATTGGGTTTTTAGTCAGTAAAAGTCTGACACTATCCCCCGCTCCGCCCAAGTGCGGGGATGTCATTAGATGATTTTCCCACCCGACAAAAATACCCAAATTGGTCATGGTTTGGAATATCGCTTTACTGTGACTATCCTTCGGTAACTGAAAACCACCACCTCAAACTCGATAGTCCAAACCGTCCATCCACATGACCTGACTTGTGTCTTTGTCAACCTGGGGCCTTACCATGACGTGTTATAAGGTCAGGCGTGCGAGAGAGAAAGAGGAATAGAGCTATACACCCTTTATAGCTCCATCCCTTTAACAGTTCAGTTTAGGTTGTCAACTGATCGCGTTAAGAACTCGAGCGCTGATCAAGTAAAAGACGGCGGAACTTACACTGCGCATCTAACCATCAGACTCTCGCATGCAGCCAAGTAGACGAGAATTATGAAGCAATTACATCGAACAATTAAAATACTATTGTACTATTAAAACATGACAGTAGTAATGTCATAGTCACACCTATGCGATAGGTATTTAGGTCGTGATTAAAATGACACGGCAACTAATGATCTGCCATTCGAAGTAATACATTGTTTTGTTACGCTTCTTTTGAAGTACCTATCTATTAACTCAGTCTAAAATAAAATTAAATGATAAATATTTTTTTCATTTGCGACCATTTTGAATTTTTTTAAGTGTGCTCTCTCAACTTTGCGTTCCTTGTTGGACATTCGAAGTTCGAACGGACGATGCATGGAAAATGTATAATATTTTTTGCAGATTATAAAGAATTATAGTTAATTTCCTAAGAAAAATCCTTTTTATTTTCTTATGAACTTTATTTAGTTTATGCTGATATAAATTTTACGTTATCATATTTTAGTAGTAGAGAGAAATGTACAGTTAATTATTATTAATAATAGATAAGAATAAAAATAAAAAAGCGATATAAATATAATATGAGTAGATACTAATAACTTCTCCATCATTCACCTTTGGGTTTCTGTGAGTAAGAACGCCGAAGTTGTCCATTAGCCCTCTTTAGGTGTCAAACCTACAGTCAGTAAAAGTCTGACGCCCTCCCGCTCCACCCAAGGGCGAGAGATGCCGTTAAATGATTTCACACCTTAAAAAAAACGTCTCAAATCTACACTTTTAACTGGGAAAGTCAAAAGAGTCGTTACAAGATGCACTAATTATTTTCATGCTTGCAATTATCACATCATTGTGTCATTAGGCCACGGCACTCATTATAGTTTACTGACACCTGTTACTTTTGAATTTAGCTGAACGAGTCTTAAAATGCTGCGTTGAGTGAAAAGTTGTTGAGAACGCTATATATAGAACAGTCAATATTTCAATGGGACGTACGATTTCGTAGCGGTTGTGTTCTTTGCGACGGAACATATTTTCTGAAATAATTCATGAGTCAATAGTAAACTTCTGACTAATAGATTCACTCGGGAAAACTGTATGCTGCATTTAGTTTAAAATTTATTACCATGAAACAGAGTAAGTTTTATTAATTTACGCTGAATATTTCGATAGTACGGATTAGCTCAGGGGCCATTGATTTATTACGTAAGACGATTTTTACTAGTTTTTGGCCCCTTTCCCCCCTTAAATAAGAAAAAAATAAGAATAGGTCGACCCCTCCCCTGGTATTTAATATTAATTACGTAAGAATCTAAAGGTAAAATAAATATATTTGGACGGTTTTGATATTTATTTTTAAAAGTAACAATTTTAGGAACGTTTACAAATGTGTCGTTTACGCAAACAAGTAACGTCTAGTTCACAAGCAGGAAGTCGCAGTGACGTTGCCAAGGAAATAGTTTGCCTATACGCATCCGAGTGCGCAGCGCTTTTTCAAATCTTAACTTTGCGTACTGTGTTTTTGTGATCTTACGTAAGAACTATCAAGACTCCCTACTAGACCCTTGTAAGAAAAAATAAGACATGGTCGACCCCCCTCCCCCTAAACCGTCTTACATAATAAATGAATGGCCCCACACGAGTTTAATATAAAAACAAAATAATTATATGCTGTGTAATTTAAATAATAGACATTAAACATGAAAGTCATTTTTAGGCAATAAATTGTTTTTGAAAACTGCACAAAATATTTATCTCTCATATTTATTCAAAAATATTCTTTGGGATTTTTAGCGTCATTTTAGCGGCGTTCACCTCGCTGCTTGACGTCACCGAACAATAGGTACGGGGTATTTCTGGATGTTATATCGTAACTCGTATTCGTCAAATGCTATGAACTCAGCTGGTCCATATGATTTATATCGATCGTTTAAATTCGTGCAAAACTATATTTAGGAACTTTTATTTCTTGCAAACTTCTTGTATATGTTTGAAATTACGATTTTCGCCATTTTACCGAAACGTTTTTGCATTCGCGTCATTGCATTAAAATGGTGTTCTTTACATATATTTCGTTGTTTATTTATCGTTGCTATGTGCAGTCTAACGTATTATATGACCAATAAGAGCAGGCGTTATTACTACTACTATTTCAGCCGAAAACTTTAACTGTTGAAAACTTTAACTGGACCCAGGCCTTCCCTAAGTGTCGCCACATTGAACGGTTCTGTGCGTATCACCATCGAATTCTCGCGACCCTCCTCAGGTATCATTGTATATTGTATCAAAGGCGCAACGATGGAAGGCCTCCCGCCTTCCATCGTTGCGCCTTTCGGTACACTCCACTCCAAAAGCTTTCGGCCCCATCGACCATCTGTTCTGCGATCAATATGCCTTGCCTATTGCCATAAGTTTGGCGATTCTTCAATAGGGCAGAGCAGGTTTTGTCTAGTGTTAATTTCTGTAGTTTTGTTTGATCCACAGCAGATAGACCGCGTGAGATATAAAAATAAATAATTATATTTCAAGAAGCACAAACTTCTCAAGTTTAAAAGCTTTTTTCTTTACCAGTTCTTTGATGTGGGGATTATTTGAGATAGAGCGCTTCATAAATTACCACTGACTATTTACTCAGATTTCATAAAGTTCTTATGCAATACACACAGCGAATGTACATGATAATCTGTTTTAGGTATAATGAAGCTTTGAATAATAGTGCAATTATAATTGAGAGGGGACAACGCATTGTTCATACACCTTAGCTGATATCATACGAAAACGAGCCCTTTTCATTATTAACCGACTTCAAAAAGAAAGGGGTTCTATGTTCGGCTGAATGTATTTTTTTTAAATGTATTTTCACCGATTTCTCGGCTAAACGTGAACCGACTTTGATTTTTTTTATTGAAAGGTTATGTTTCCAAGTTGGTCCCATAGAAATATTGTTATGATCTGATGATTAACTTCGAAGATACGGAACAGAACTCCTCATAGGACCACAGCAGAACTGTCGTAAAAAGTAAAATTGCTTTGTTTATACGTGTAGTCGATGACTAATTGAAAGAAGAGTGGTCTGCGGGATTATTGAACTGATCTGAATACATTAAGAATAGAATAACATTTATTTGCATAAAAACTCTGTATATACTCGTAAGATGGTACAAAGATACCTGATAATAAAGCCGGAAGGTAGGCCTGGGCTTGGCTTATTGGAATTGTTATGCAATGTTTTAATGATTAAATTTTACAAGTACCTTACAATAGAACTTACTTAAGTTTGGTTGAGGGGTACTTTTTAGTTATGGTATCACAATTAAAAAAAGTAAAAAAATGACTTTACTAAAAAATTACAACCGACTTCAACGTAAAAAAAAACTAAAACGTGCAAAATAAATTATACAAACACCGACTTCCAAAATTAAAGTTATTTTGCCCTTTTTAGTGTTTTTTTTACATTGAAGTCGGTTGTATTTTTTTGTAAAAAGTTTTTTATTCACGAAAATGAACAGTTCTCATACCTCACTGTGGATAAAACCAACTATTGAAATCAATGACTATTTGAAACAAAGTGATATTGATTTAATTCCAATTCTGTGGTTTTCGATCTTCAATTCTTTGGTTTGGTTAATCCTTTGGTGGTTTGGTTTGGTATCGTCAATGTTGCTAATAAATAGCATCACGTGTCTCCCGATTTCCGTGTTTTGACATTACAACGAAATAATTAACAACGTAATTTCACTTTTGACACGTCGATTTCTTTCGTAGAATTTCTCGAGAAAATATCTCGTGTAAAAGTCACTGCAACTGCTAATAATTTTTCAGCGAATTTTATTTTGATATTTTAATTTCCGTGCGACGATCTTGACGTATCACTGTTCGGCTCTTTTTATACTCAGAAGAAATTAAAAATTGTTTTAGAAATAAGAGAATTATTCATCATCATCATCTTCCTGCCCTTATCCCGTGTTATTTGGGGTCGGCGCAACACGTTTTTTTCTTCCACTCTGCCCTGTTACCTGTTGTTAAATAAGAGAATTATTATAGAACTTTTATTTTAATAAATGTGTAAAAATAAAACTAAGAAGGAACAACGTTTTCAGATTACTACTGTAAACCAAGAGTAGTACATATTTTTTACAACTCTTTGGTTTCATTAGAAGTGCATCATCAATCATTTTAAAATTTAATAACCCTGTTTCAGCATCGTAATGCACATATCGTTGCATAAAACCTGATGGTATTCCATTATGATTTGGCACGATGGTTAGAATTCCACTTCTATTGACTGGTTACCACTCTATCTTGATTTGCTTGTCAAATGAGAAGTATTTGATAACTCAATCGAGATGTTCCATTACACAGCAGATAGTAACGTGGGTGGCGGAGAAAATTAATAGGCATCGCAAATGCAGATACAACGTTTGATTTATATGTTAGTATGTCTGTTGTTTTAGAGGCATGCCTCTTAAGTGGCTGTTAGTACGACGTAGTTACCTACATGATATCTTAGTAGACCTATCTCGTGAAAATCTATTGTTGCATGTGTAAAACATTTTCATGCCTATAATCTGGAAAGTTGCGGTGATTTATGGCTGAAAATACATAACTTTGATGCGATTCCAAGGTATTTTTACGGGAAATGAAGGCGTTGGCAGTATATAAATACACAAATTCAACGCAGACCTAAATATTCAGTTGTAAACAAAGTTTTCCACACTGATCTCAATTCTTTTTTCAAGAATTGAGATAATTCTTTTTTCATCATTCGATACCCAGTTGTTCTTTTTTGTATGAACTGTAATTCCCACTGAATTATTATCCCTACATTTTAATTCACATAAGATATAGTAATAATTTTAGTTAGATCTTTTTTTTTGTCCAGTAATGAGCCATGTTTTGTTACTTATTTGAACCAGTCTAACTGGCTAGAGAGCAAACATCTTACTGATGCGTGTTATGCTTTAAACGCTGCAGAGTATAGTTTCGTAATATTTTTGTATGTCATATTAATTTGTGGTATTAGTAAAGTTTAATTATAGCAGCAGCAGAAAGCGAGCCAGATTTAGGTAGCACCGCTTCCTAAAGCTTGGTATTAGGAACAGCGGATAGCGACACAGCGAAACTCTTAGAAAGACAACTTTATAAACATCAATAAATAATACGGGAATAACTTGTTAACGTTGTCTTGTAATCAAATTGCGTGATCGTAGACAGTTTTCTTGTGTCAAAGGGAAGTGAAATCATGTCAAAGTTATGTTAGAATGTCGTATTGATATTTCCTGCAGTTTTTCTTTTCTGTTCTCGAAAAGTCATTGGATGTTAACACGCATTTAAAATATTGTAAGGCCTGCTATTGTACATATCTAGTAAAAGTTTGTTATTAAACCTCTATAATTGAGTATTTTACTCAAATTAATCTAATCCTATATAGATATTTGGGAATTCGGTGAATTTCTGTCATAATTACCTGTTGGATAAAAAGCTTTTGAATGTACAGGGGACTTACCATGATGTGTTAAAATGCCAGTCGTTCGGGCGAGAGAGATGGAGCTTTACACCCTACACAGATCCATCCCAGTTCAGTTTAGGTTGTAAAATAGATTGTGCTAAGAGCTAGTGGTAGTACTGAAGGGCCTGCTATGCTAATGAACCTATTAGAAATGTCAGTTCGTGCTACTGTGCGCTTACCCGCAATGATTCACATGCTAATGTTATGAGTGGCACTGCGTTATTAACGAGCTCATGTGCAAGGTCGGTGAAATACGACCATTTTAAAAGGAACTCAATTTTGGCAACTCATGTGCATCTCCCACTCTCAACATGTGTTTTCTGCAAATGAATTTGCTCCGGTGAAAGCTTTGTGCGTCAAGGGATGTTAATGGTTTGTTCCCTCTTGAAGAAAATTGCTTTGGAATTTTCCATGATAGTAGAGAATGTAGTTTCATGTAGGATTAACTGTCATTTTCCTGATAGCGAATGTTATGTCCGTCTTCGAATGTGGCACACACAATGTGCTAATTTTATTTTTAACGTCTACATTGAAAACTATTTGCGTATGAGTAGGTTTTACCAGTGCATGACAGGTCACCCACAGGCCACAGGCCACCTGGCAGTTTCACCCGCAACATCATGATGTTGCGGGTTCAAAACCGAGCAAGTACCAATGTGATTTTTTTAATTCATATGTGCTTTTCTAAGTTTTATCAAGGCCATTACTGACAACCCTCCCGGTTGTTTATCGTTGATCTTTGACAGTCGTCACAGGTAGTCAGTCAGAAAGTCTGACCATCAGTTTATCCAAGGAGTGTCTTGTTGCTGAGTAGCGGAGGTTTGATAGGCAGCCGCTCATTGTAAAACACGGGTATTCAGCCGTATCCGATAAGACTGGAAGCCGACTCCAAGCTTGTTGGAAAAAGATTTGGAAAATGATGAGTTTTACCAGAGCTGATCGAAATCATAAAACTAAAAAAAAAAAAAAAATATTTTCATATAAAGTACGACATTTTTCCACAACTTCATTAAACACGTTCAAATAATGTAGGCTGCCATCAGACGGACTGCATCGCAGCGACCGCGCTCAGTCGATATATTCAACTGCATGCAGTTGTATATTCGACTTCGTTCAGTCGTGACTTCAACTTAACGCGATAGGTTACAGTCGTGTAGTGTTGACGCACGCTGTCCATCGCTAACCGCATACAGTTAGTGTGCAGATCCAGGAGCATAACGCGCGTCGTTAGTATCGAACGCACATTGACATTATGCGATCAATTTCATTTTTATTTTGAGGCTCTTAAAGATCAAATCTTTTACTGAGCTCTTGGGCTAGGTGCATGGCGTCAACTGCGCCCAGTCAGATCCGACTGCAGATAACTGCATGCAGTTGAATATATCAACTGCGCGCGGTTGCTGATGTGCAGTCCGTCAGATAGCAACCTCACATCTCCGTTCTAATTTCAGAATTCGCGATAAAAAAAACTTCTTGTTAAAGATAACTCGACAGATTGTCACCACATCATAATCACACAGTCTCCAAATGATAGATTGCGATGCCGATTTCTTAAAAAGTAGATCTTTCTTATTGATATCTTCAAGTAATCTACGATAGCTGTGCTTGCTTTGGCGTCATTCCACTTTTTTAGTTCAGTGTTAACGGAGACATGGCCCTGTATATCTAGTTAGTAGAGAAAGTGATTAGAGTGTATGTTCATGATATAAAGTTTCGTTTTCATAACGAAAAACCGACGCGTGTGGTTAAAGAAGTGTGAAATATAGAGTAGTGTGGTTTATAGTTTTATAAATAGGAAATATTCGATGGGTCTCGCGAAAGAAGTCTATTTAAATATCAGATCGTCGTATTCGGAAGTAGTTGACTTTCTTCACTTTCGGATTGTAATTCGTTTGCTAAGTTCCAGTTCGCGTGCGAGTTTCGTGCAGCTGTCATAAGTCCACATCAAATTCGACAGTAGATAGATAACGTTGCTACGTTGCATTCGACTTCGTTCAGTCGTGACTTCAACTTTACGCGGTCGACTACAGTCTTGTAGTGTTGACGCACGCTGTTCATCGCTATTCGACAGTAACGTTGCAACGTTGTACATTCGACTTCGTTCAGTCGTGACTTCAACTTTACGCGGTCGACTACAGTCGTGTAGTGTTGACGCACGCTGTTCATCGCTATTCGACAGTAACGTTGCAACGTTGTACATTCGACTTCGTGCAGTCGTGACTTCAACTTTACGCGGTCGACTTAACAGTCGTGTAGTGTAGACGCACGCTGTTCATCGCTATTCGACAGTAATTCGACTGTAACGTTGCAACGTTGTTTCAGCCGAAAGATGTCCACTGTTAGAGATAGGTGACGTTCAACCGATCCCATGCGTCTCGCATCCACCGCATTCCCGCGACTGTCACTGTGTCAGGTCGTCAGTCCACCTAGTGGGAGGCCTTCCAACGCTGCGTTTTCCGGCGTGTTAACGCTTGAACGGCTGAACGGATTTCGATTAAACTTAGTACACGGATAGACCATGTCCTGGAATATCACGTAGGATATTTTTAAGTATGTTCCTTTGGGATAATTCTTTACTGTCACGTGGATGAAGCCGCCGGCAAATCAAACTTTCGTAACGTTTGTTTGTATTTCAGTGCCAAATGTGTCAATCAATGAGTAAATTCTCAAGTCAACCGTAATATCGTTCGTGATATCTACCAGTTAGGTAGACATAACCATTTTCAAAGTTATATCTATTAGTCAAGTTAACCTTGACCATAATTCGTTGTTGCCAAACTAATCTATCACCGAATGTGCTCTGAGAATCAGCAATACAAGAATTATTACAGACACTTCAGATCTAATTCAAGAGTCATTGTGTACAATCGTGTCCATTAACATTTTCGACATTCAGGAAGTTAATTTCAAGTACAAAAAAGTAATATGTCATTGTATGTCTCGTGCTCACAATATATATCCAGGTTTTTGTGGTCAACGTGGCAAGAACTGGCATGATTCCAGCATCGCTATGAACGACACATAAATTGCGTTTGAGTGGTCACTACTCAACCACGTTTACTGAATTTGTAAACATTGTTTATTTATCTACCTTTGACTTTTATTTTTACGTGTTTTTTTTCATTAGTTAGGGTTTAGGAAAAAGATAATTTTAGTTTGTTTAGAACGTAAATAACTTTGTAAATGTTTTGATATAATCAGCCTTATAACGTTCCCACTGCTGGGACTCAGGCCCCTCACTAGGAGAGGGAATGGGCCGTAATCCACCACGCGGGCCCAGTGTTCGAATTTTTGGTTCTAGGACATGCCGATTTCCTTCACCGTTTTGAGAGCATTGGTGATGATATAAATTACACAAAGAAATGCATCTGGCTGGATTTGAACCCGTGACTTACGACTCTTAATTTTTAATAATACGTAATTTGGAGCCGTTACCACTCGGCCAACACTGCTCAAATGTTATATATTATAAGTATCTGTATATATATATAAAAGGTTAAGTTCCGAGTCGCTCACTGACTCATCAACGCCCAATCAAATTCCATGGACCTAGGCTGTGACGCTGAAATTTTGCAGAGGTTCTGTAAAATGTAGCTAAGTGTTGAGTAACCTCAGCCTAGAGAGTGTGAACATAATATGAGTAAAGTTGGAACAATTTGCATTTCCTGCAATTGTGGCTACTATTCAGCACTAAGGAAGTAAACAATAAACAAAATTGAATTTCTTGAAATACTTGAAAGTTATAGACGTGTTGAAATGCATTCTATGTAGGCTAAAATTCATACTGTAATTAATAGTGGCACTTGACATGCTAGATATGCCAATAATGCCGTATCAATGGCCATATAATTTACTTGCGAAATGTTTACCATGACTTTAAACAAGGATAATAGAAGAATGCAGAAAGATTATACTGCTTACTGTTAGACATATTAGCTGAAGTGATTGCTATGTTTCTCAAACTTGAAATAAATTATCTATCTGCATAAAGGGCTTCTGTCTAGACAAATTCAGCGAGTTTAGACACAAGATTTTAATAGATGTGTGATTGCGAAGTCAGCAACAGTGGACATGTTTCGTGGGGGTTTTGATCAAGGAAATTCAGTACAAGTAATCAATATTTTCGAAGCTATGAGTCTGGCATTTATCATCGTGGCTACTATTAAACGCTGATCTGGAGGTTTATTATTTTTAGCGTATCCGTCCATGACGCCGGCTCTCCAGCACACATGGCCGATGACGTCGCTGACCCGTCCACAATGTAACCGCCTCTAACATTATTACGATATGTAATTCCAAGAGCTTTTTGTGGGTGGCCCAAACTATAACAGCACAGCAATGCGCCGCTATATTTTATCATGTTAATTCACCGGAAATATTAATCATTACAGCAGATCATAGAGAAACTTTTCCTGATTGTAGTTTCACCGAAAATAATTTTTATTTTTGATGACATAAAACAGGAAGTGAGCCAAAACAGAATGTCGTAAATTCAAAAAATAAAAAACTGGAGACTGGAACTTACCCTTGACCCGTTATTTTGCATAGGGAAATCCAAGAATTAGGTACGCCGTGATTCCTATAACGTTTCATTAGCCAAGTGCTAAAGTGCTAATTTTATGGTTCACGAACAATTTATAACTACTTTGTCAATGTCCATAATGTAGGACAGACATCGTGTCGTATGCGTAGCGTCTATCGCCCACGTGGGACGCGGAGTTAACGGCCGAGTTTCCCGAGACAATTTCGAAATAAATTTTTAGCAAATGACGAAATTTTGAAAAACGATTTGGCCCCGTCGACTTGACTTCACTGTGGGAAACAGAATTAGGTCACGAGCTCTATGAATTCACCACATGATTGCAGGCTTTCTAAGAATATGTTCTCCTTGTAATCTTGAGGATATCTCACCGGTCAGTGATTAAAACTATACAAGATTTGGAACGCGTTGCGGTTTGTTGATGATTATATTCCCGAAGACAAGTAGTTAAAATTTTCAGTCAAATTTTTAGATAGTTCCCAACAAGATAGTATTTGGGTCATCGCTTTCGGAATCCGAGCCGCGTAAACTTGAAATAGAATTTAAATATAGCATATTATACGAAGACAAGAAACTGATGCGCGTTTCATAAATTTGCAGTTCGATGGCACGATGCGTTAGCTTTCAGAAGCGTCGCGAGTGTACAGTTTACGATGCACTCGCTTCTATACATCCGCAGGGCTTATTTGTGTTTGGTGTAACATACAATGTTTATAGGAGGTACGGGCTTATTTTTAGCACGTACGTTGTGTACCTGTACGATCAGGGCGGAGGCGCGGGTCGGCTGCGGGTGGCCTTCGATCAGCGCACTAATTATGAAGTAAACCGTCGACTGATTGATGAGGCGTCGCCGATAATAATAGAGGGCTGTAATCTCTATTTGCGTTGCGACGTCCTTGCGCTGCGGCGGGAGCGGAGTACGCGCAGGCCGCGCACCGGCCGGCGGACGGCGTTCCCTGCGCTACGCCGTTATATTTACAGGTGATGGTCTGCGTCAGACTCACGTGGCCCGTGGATATCGCCCTCTCCTATGAACATGTCAGTGCGTCACCAGCGTCTCTCTCGCGCGATCCTGCCGCTCCGTGCCCGCGACGTGGGCGCACGCAATATTTTCACATCGCGTAGAATAAAACTCGGGAAACGCTCAGTGTGTTTACGTAGCGCGCGGCGTTCGCCCGCCGACTGTTTGACTATTCGCTCCCAGTGAAATGTGCAAAAATGAGTCGTAAACAAGATAGGTACACTTCCAGGCCGCGAAGCATTACTTCGCATTACAGCTCATCTCCCAGCATGCTGGGAACGATGCTCGGTAGTCAATATAGTCCTTACTCTAACAATTATTCCAACTACAGTTCTAGCGCGTACAGGAACTACAATCCGTACAGTGCGGGTCTAGGGCGGCCGTCGTCTAATCTCGGTATATACGGCGGTACGAGTTCAGGGTATGGGGGCGTGTACTTAAGTGGTACTACTTTGGGATCGTTAAATTTGATGACGCCAGTGTTGAAAAAGTTGGACAAAAGGTTGTTGGCGAGTAAAAAAGACTTTAAACCGAAGCCCGTGCCGCTGGCGAAGGTTCAGGAGCCGACGGAGGCGGCGGTGGAGGCGCCGGCAGTGCTGGCGGCGCCGGAGCTGCTGGACGTACCGCCTGTGCGGCCAGAGCGTAAGGCCCGCGCCAACAAGGCCGGCAACTTGGACAAGGAGCGCTCCCGCTCTCTCAGCTCCTTAGAGACGTTGGGCGCACTAGGCTCCCGCTCCCTCAGCTTAAATTCTCTCGCTTCAGACGGATACTGTGTACGTACTGCGCTGCTCATCATAAACTTGTCATGTTCTGTAGCTTCTTTCTTAGAGCAGTCTCGCAAAAAAATCGGAGTTGTTCTGTTTGTTTATTTACTGATTTGTTAAACGTCGCATCGCTAGTTTTTTTTTAGTTGAAATGTTTGCGATGTTGAAGCCTTATGTTTACTATTTAAATGCGACTAAATTTATGGATGGAATAGCCTTATTCTCCTCTGAGTTTCTCACATACAAAGTGTATGTCTGTCCTTGGAGTGGTGACGTACAAACAACCTGTTTTCTGTTACTATATTGTTGTTTTAAAGTCCATAAAACTAACTTTAACCGTGCGTAAATATTTAAATTTTATGGAAAACAAATATTATGTTATACATCTAATATCATGTATGTAATGCATTATGAAGGGATGGCAGGTAACAACAAATGTAAATCCCTTCATTTTTTCTTTATTATAATTTTTGTGTAAATGAATGGGTAAATAAAAAATAAATGAAAGGAAATCATAATAAAACAAATAAATTTAAATAAAAAATTTAAAAAAAAATATCTTGTTAACTTTCCATATATAAAAAAATTTGAAAGTGCACAAATAATATGATTATATAAACAATATAATAGAAGAGAATTTTTTTTTTGAAGCTATGCCTTACATACGTGATTGTATTGTTTACCTGCTCAAAGCGTGTTGTGAAAGTAAACTATATTCATGGGAACGATATCAAGAACAATCGTGATGTTTTTATCGCTTTGTTGTTAGTTCATCATTGCTATTTATAAAAGTTTTATTTTTAGTAACTATATGTTACCCATAAAACTACGTTTGATATCGAATTTATTCTGTTTGATGTTTCCTCTCTTATTGCCTAGCAAATATGGCTATAATTAATTTTAATCCTTATTCGACCTTTTGACATAGAGTCAAACTTTACAAAGTTTCACAATGCACATTAAATGTTTTGTTTTTTTATAAAATTTTATAATCTATAATCAAGTGGCTCCTTACCATCTAATAAAAGCCCACAGACAATCAAAATACAGTAGCAATAAGCTTTAATACTCCATTCTTCTCCTTCGTGTCGCTGACACGACAGAATTTTTTTTTGTGGTCCATATCACATTGCAGTTTTGAGGTCACTTTGACTGCATTTTTTTGTAGTAGAGTTGGCTGAATATTAGGAGGAGCATTAATGGTTTAGAACTCTGCAGCTGTTCCGCCGGATAGTCCCAGTTTCCGAGGTTGGAGTTACACCTTCCTGCTTGGGTTCTGAAGTGGTTCATAAAAGTTGACTAATGCAGTTTAAAGAAATTTATATTCTAAAACTGACTAACACATTACCCTGTATCGTTCCAGTCTGGCAGTGAACGTACAGAAGAGGCCGAAGAGAAGGACTACAAGGCACTGTACGAGGCGTCGCAGAACGAAGTGAAGCGCCTGCGCGAGCTGCTCACCACCTCTGAGCAACAGCTGCGCGAAGCCCGCGCCACCATCACCAGGCTCACTCAAGTGGTACGAAATTCACTAACTATGTGTGGTATCTTAGTTTTGAGGTAGGAAATATATCCATACAAAAGGAGAAACTGACCGACTGACATATAAAGAAACGCGTAACCTCCGCAAATGTCTATTTCATACAAGTATTTATTGTAATGAATTCGCACGTGGGACGCGATTTTCGCATTTTTCTGCATGCAGAGCATACCTGCATGCCTGATGAAATGCGCACGATATTGTAAACACCCTTACACATGTGTTTTTGTTCATTCTTTTTTGTATGTAGTATTTAAAATGTTAGTCTTGACCAATCGACTATAAAGACAATAGAACAGGCAAATTCATAATGCATATTGTGAATGTCCTGTCCTTTTACAATGAGCAGAATAGTTGAATTATAATCTTTTGTATGACATCAGATGCTTAACGTATGCAACTGCTGGTAGGTATTGTCCTCCAGTGTTTATTGTGCACGTCTATTAAGTTTAATAAAAAAAAGTTTTTAGTGTACGTTCATCTGGCTCGTTGTTTCTCTAAAGCTTCATCAATAGCACTTGGTTTCCTTCTGTGTACTTTTGTGTCCTACGCAAACTTTTGCTTTCATGCGTGGTTTTGTGTGTCTATGTGTGGGTGTGTAATATCCCATAAACAGCATAGTATATTCATCTATCTTATAAGTAGTTTCTTTGAATGTATGACATTATAGTAAAGTCGTATTTAATAACGCAAGATTAAACAATAACTAGTATCTCTATAATCTCAATTGTGTAATTCAAATTTTAAAACTACATGTTATGTGCTTACTTACAACTGCAATGTTTAAAATGTAGCGAACACCACCTATTTGTATTTCTATGCCTTTGCAAACGTTCAACAGGTTTGTTTTGTATGTGCAATTTGTTGATAAACGAATTATTTTTAGCGCTTACCGAAACACTTGCCTCGCGTATCTTTTTGTTTGACTTATCATGGAAATCATCCCGACAACATCTTGAAGATTATTTGTTATTCTTGCTATGCGTATTTACTGTATTTTAAAGCATAATTTTTAAAATATAATCGTATCTATTTTTATTTAAATTTAGACTTGTCTTCCGTCTGCTAGTGTTTTTTGATTTAACTTTGTTATTTTTTGTGACAAAGGTTTTCATCAAATATATTATTGTAATATTCTTTTCTGTACGTGAAATATTAAGAAAACGACGTGATGTATTTTTTCTAACAAAAATATATTTTGGGTTACTATTTTGAACGGTGGGAGCGCCGATACACCCAAATATATAAATGAATGATAATTACTTCCGCGTCCAATTTTAGATTTTACAGTTAACATCATAACTATCTATTAGCTATTTATCCCCTAACCCAGAAATTGACACATTGATCTATTATTATTTCAAACGTGAGTTTCACCTTCGCCGTGACTGCGTGTTTTTCTAACGTAATTAGCACGACTATTTTCGATAGTTTGACTAGTTCCCGCCTACGGCACAACACTAATTATTTGCATAGACAGTTGACAGATTGGCGCGAGTTCCCAACCTTACCATTAATATTGATGGGCGCGTATGCTGTTTTACTACATTTGCTAAGCGAACGTTTGTATTGCGTTTTATTACTGGTGTTGCGTTGCTTGCGATTTATGATTTGTTTATTGTCGATTCATTGTACTTTATTTATGTTTGTGTTACGTATCTGTGTACTATCTTGAGTAGGTGTTTGAAGTTTATTTCTCATTAATTACAGAATCAAAATTCGTCGTCGGAGACGGAAAAACGAGAAAAAAGGGCTATGGAGAGGAAACTATCAGAAATGGAGGAAGAATTAAAGGTAACTTTCGAATCATTCTTAAACATACTCGTGGCGGACACATACACAACACATTATATATATCTGCAAACATTACTTGATTTGAAAGATATTGCATAACCATTAGCTTGTCAAGTTTGAATCTAAACCGAAACGGCGGACGTCAAGATAGCTGCTGCCGCCAGAAAAGAAGAGATGATAATAAAATTGACATGTTGGTGTTCGTTTTATAGCAATTGCAAAAACTAAAAGCCGAGAACGAAAGGCTGAGGGCTGAGAATCGTGCCCTTACGCGGGTCGTGAGCAAATTGACCAACTCTGCCGCCAAATAGGTAAATGTGTATATTAATTGAGCGATCCAGCTCAGTGGCGACACCGTGCGGCTTGCGCCGGAACTAAACCGATCGTCGCTCTCGCTTACACGTTGATATTCACATTTCTCACACACAAACACTGTTGATATTTTCGCTAGGCAATCTCACACGTCCTCCTTTTACCATATTAAATAAACTTAAAGTAGCATCGCATGAACTCTACAATTTCAGCGAAATAAGCGATTTATTTAAATCCATACGCTTTGGCACGCTTTTAACTTTGATGAAGTGGTAAAATGAGAATGTGTATGATCTAACTTGCATATGAGTGATATTTTCGATTTACTCACTTTTTAAAAGTTTTTTTTCAAGTTTTCACTTTGTTTGGCTTTTTAACTAAACTGATGCATACTGAATGCAGTATGCTAGAATGATTAAAAATCGTATTTTGTATAGAGGTTTTGACTACAATTTTTGTAACTAAAACTCCAATTACCGGTTGTAGAATATTATTGATTATGTAGAACGTCCTGCCAATTTTGATAATTGGTTTTTTTGATTTGATAATATGATAGAAAATATACTTTTTACTTTTTTTTTGTTACACAGGAGACCCTGTGTAACAAAAAATTTCAACCTAAAAGGGGTTAACAAATAAAAAAAAATCGTTTCCCCTTGCCTAAGAAATTTCTTGCGTGAATAGATACAGCTAGCGTCTGGCGATATAATAGCAGGTTAGCTGGTCTGAAGCAGCAAGGCCACCTGAAAGAGGTCTTCATCCACACACTATCTATCCCACTCATGACACAGGCGTGTGAGCGAGACGACACGATAGCCAGAGCACAGTCGCGCAGCGTCGCGGTATTTGTCGAGCCCCCGCCCCACTATGATTAACAGTGTGTTATGGCGAGCATGCTTTGGTACATGTCTAACTTGCGTGCAGAAATGGTGGCGCGTGTATAGCGTCCATGTTACGTACCCGTAGCGTAATCGCAAAGGTGCATCTAAACTGCTGTCAATTGGTATTGATCAAACAGGGACGATTCAGTCGATGACACCGCTTTTTGTCGGTGACCAATTTATGACCAAGTTTTATTATGTGACTGATTTATGACTGAAGGTTTTTATGCGATTTGCTAGTTCTATTACTGTCCGTACGATATAAGAGCTCGCCTGACTGTGATAAACGTAGCCATATTGTTTGTTAAATTAAATAAAACCATAACTATGGGTGTAAAGGTAGGTAGTAGATACTAGTATTTTATAATATATTTTATCAAGTTAATAAAATGTATACGTAACTAATGGCCACGGCCATAGCGTGATGTTAACGTTTTTGCTCGTGATCGTCTAAAATAAATTGTTTACGCTTTTATAAACTTAGTTGCATACTGCAAAGCAGACCAAGCCGACTAAATTGATTTGAAAAACTCATGTCTTCGATTGACTGCAGTTTAGATCTACTTTTACATAAACATAATCGGCCGACGGTGATTTCCGTCACCTGTCGGTGTCGTCTACGTTCGTAACGTGTCGTATGCGTGTCGTGAGCGCCGCGTGTGCGTATGTAGTACATACATAGATGCGCCTTCATACATTGTGTTTTATCAGAACTTCTATATTGTAACAATACTGTGACACATTATTTTATTAATCATTAATTTATAGTTACTGTTAATAGACGAATCGTCGTCGGCATAACGATCAACAGCGCGACTCAAATAATAATATATTTTCGATGAAAAAGTTTTATCCTTTTATCAGCGGATAGATTATGTTGCGAAACAAGGAAAATGAATAAAACTGAGTTACTCAATTTATTATTGGGCATTGGAATTGAGAACTTGTCAAATTATACTTTAGCTTAACAAAGTGGAGTTGGACGAGTTCTTAATTTTAAATTATTCATACAGAAACTCAGTGTTAGGCTTTTATCCTTTTTTCTGAATTAAATTTAATTTTATGGGGGCCATTCATGTATTACGTAAGCAGATTGTTTGCAAATACACACCTCCACATACACTCCTTCCCCTCGTCAGCAAAAGTAAGCAAAGCTTTCTCTCCCCCCAAGCCTTACGTAAACATTGGTACATGCATTTTTCAATGTGTTCTGATTATGCTATGTTGTGGCTTAAAATAGAGAAATAAAACAAACTTCATTAAAAATTCTGGCATATTAATTCAAATTAAAAGTCCTCAGTTCAAGACACGAATTCATGACTCTAAGTTTTCAATGACATTGTATGTTTGCTGCTCAGTGATAAGTGTCTATTTACTTTCGTGTAATTTGAACATTGACATCGTTTACTTAAAAAAAAAATGAGTATATACTGCAGGCTGACGTAATCACCTTCCAGACCCCCCATCCCCCTTGTCATCCAAATTACGTAATACTTTAATGACCCCATGGCAATAGATGACCTTTTTGAAAGTCTGAATAAAACACAATGCTCAATACAGTTGGCTAGCGTGTGTTGCATGACCTGTGATGCAAGGAGTATACATTACATGTACTGTGTTCATAGACAAACATCAATGAAACATTTGCAGTAATTCCTCATTGTCATGCAAGAATCTACCACCAACCTTCAAGTCTTCAAATGTATATTATATATAAAAATATATATATATATATATAAAACTTTGGTTTAGCGCTAAATTTAATGATGGATTCACTATGAGATCAAATAAACAAGCAATTTTAGACACTGGATTCTTGAGTCTTCAGAAAATCCAAATTATACTAAGTTGTCATGAATAGGTTGTAGCTTATGACATCAAACCTCTCCGTCCTCTCTCCTCTACTCTTCTCAGTTTTTATAAACGCTATCACTAAGGTCCTAACTTCTAATTTTCATCTCTATGCAGACGATTTGCAGCTATATCGGCATTTTAAAGTAGGCGAACTTGCTGAGACTGTAGCTGCCATCAATGAGGATCTTGAAAATATCAATAAGTGGGCTAAATGTTATGGACTCTTACTGAACCCAAAAAAATCTCAAGCACTCATTATTGGTGGCAGATACATGCTCAACTTATTAGATGACCAGTCGCTTCCGCCAGTAGTTTATGATTCTGCACCAATATTATACACCAAAAGTGCGAAAAACCTTGGCGTCCATATGGACACTAACCTCTCATGGGAGACCCATATTGCCGATGTGAGTAAGAGGGTATTTTATTCTTTTCAGTCTCTTAAACGTCTCCAAAAATTCTTGCCATTTCATACAAAGGTCGCTCTTGCTCAATCTCTTCTTCTACCGCTCATAGACTATGCGGATGTCTGTTTTCTAGATGCTACGGAGGTACTTCTAAACAAACTCGAGCGATTGCAGAATTTGTGCATCCGCTTTATTTTTGGCCTCCGCAAATACGATCATGTGTCGGAGTTTCGGACCAGGTTAAGGTGGTTGCCAATTCGGCGTCGGCGAGATATCCACATTCTATCCCTTCTCTTTACTATCCTGCACAATCCCAATGCTCCTCAATACCTTCGTGAACGCTTTGAGTACCTTGTGCCGAGGGGTAAACCCTGTCGCACTATCAATTCTCTTCTCCTTCGTACTCCGCGTCATACTTCTAGCCGCTATGATGGCTCCTTTACTGTAACTGCAGTGCGTCTTTGGAACGCTCTCCCACATTCCCTTCGCGACAGCCCTTCTCTGGACGTCTTTAAGAGAAAAATTAAAGAGCACTTCCTTTCTCAATTGACATAGTATTAGTATATATTGTTATATATATAATATTTGTATGTATGTATATATATGTATATTAGACGTATTTATGTATGTTTATGTTGTACACTGGATCATGCCCTCGATTGTGATCTCTCTCTGTCACTCAAAGGTTTGCTGGGAGAAAACTCATTGTTGAGTTAAGCTCGCCTTTGTACATAAATTGTCAAATCCATGTATTGTAATTAAGTTTTGTGTGTACAATAAAGAATAAATATAAAGAATAAATATAAATATAAATATCAAAGGCTATATAACAATAAAGTTTGAACGACCCTAACATCCACGGTTGCGCACTTGTAAATATGTGATATTGCTTTTAGTATTATTGATATGGGCTTACTGTTTGCTTGAAGCCCTATACTCGTGACAGTATGATGTGTGTAGTAATGACAAGTGAAGACACCTACAGTAAAGTCAGGTTACTTTGACATTGAAGTACAACTTTGGCTCAAGTTTATTATCTAACTAGCTGTTACCAGTGACTTAGTGCGCGTGAATTTTAAAAACTTTTTGTTGCCAATTATTAGTTTTTATAATATAACACAAATCTAAGCTATTCTGGAGATGTGGGAGGTACAGCCCGTATCACCAGATAATTAAGTCCCATATCGGCGAGAAATTAAAAAGTAGCTGAAGTTACTCATTATAACCACAGTATCACAGTGAAAGTCCCGACAAATTTGGTTCAACAGTTTCGAAAACGTAATTCGTAGATTCAAAAATTCCGCGCCCGTACGAAAATGAAAAGCCTAAGTTACTCTTTGTAACATCAATTATCTGTCAGCGAAAGTCCCGTTAATATCGGTCCAGCTGTTTAAGATATGAAACGGAGAAAGCAGACAGACAAAAATTGTATAAATTGCATTTTATTTATATGTAGGTACAATATACTTTCATATGCAATTAGACAAAAATGCTATTTTGATATTATGAACAGACACTTCAATTTTATTTATATGTATGTATAGATAAAAACACGGGACAATGTTTACAGAGTTTCTCAGTTTAATGAGCTTAAGCTAAAGTTATATTTCAAGGTTTTAAGTAACCCGATTTTACGGTCTTACGTTATCTAAATGTTACAGGTAAATTTAATAGTTTTTACACTTTTTACCCGTAGGAAGAGGAAGTAGATTTTTAACGTATTACAGTGTTTTTTTTTAACCAAGGGTCAACGAGAAGTTTCAAAACCACATTGGTGATTTATATAAATTATGTATTCTTGGTGCTATTTTATATTAGTCATGTGTATAGGGCTTGATGCGAATTCTGGATATATTTGAACTATAAAATATTGAACTGTTTTCGTATACGCGATGCGTATCATACACTATACTTTTTGTTCTTTCCAAAAATATATTCTATTGGAATGTACACTTAATTGTCTTTAGGCATTATTGTTAGGTATCAGGGGCCTCACCATGACGTAAGTAAAGCGTTCGAGCATGAAAAAGGGATGGAGCTATACACGTTATATAGCTCCATCACTAACAGTTTAGTTTAGGTCGTTAAATTATTCGCGTTTAGAGTTCATGGTAGAGCCTCAGGTATCAGAATTATTTCATTTCACATACGCATCGTGTGTACAACATCACATAAATAAACGTTTAATTTGTAATTCCCCCTTTCTGAAATGAATTTCCTTTTTATATATATATCGAAATTGTGACTAAGCATATGTACAGCTCTTACAGCTGTGACGCTCCCATTGGTTTGCTCCATTTATGTCATTGTATCATAGGATTTGTTGTGAAACTCCCATGTTGTACCCCGTTGTACCTTGTTCGTTATGTTTGACAAACTTATCTGCGTATTCATTCTATTAAGGTAAATGGGACAGAATAAGTTTATCTTATTTGAATACCTGACGCTTATGAGAAAAATAAATCAAATATACCTAAATATGAATGAAAATGCAGCCTTCTAACATGTTACACCAACACGAGTATTTATTACACATCACATTGACAAATTCTTTATGATATCTGCAGTATCAACAAACGCTCCAAGCTGAAAACCAGCGGCTGAAGGACGAGAACGGGGCCCTCATCCGGGTGATCAGCAAACTGTCCAAGTGAACGACGCCACCTCGCGCCACGCGTCTAGCGTCTCCTACGATCATATAGTAACATATTCTAGTATAGCTCGCCAACTATTCATCGGCAACACGTCCTTTAACGGCGTGCTCCTTAGTCTGTTATTTCAAAGGTATATCCATAAATATGTCGTGTTATTTATTCAATGTTGATAGGCACTTGAGCTAATCGAAAAATGTTAAGTAATCATTTTAGTTTGCGAATGTTTTATCGCCCAAATTGTTCTGAAACGAATGTGTATAGACGATCCGCCAAACTTTGTTGCTGCTATCTAAGATGATAATTATGAATTTAAGTTATTTTAAAGTGTCATAATTTATTTACAAAAGTCTTACAGCCAATAGAAATTATTAATGAATTTGCGCCATGTTTTAACACTTTTATATTTAGTCAAAGTAAATTATAGGCCACCCTCAAGTTTTCTGTAATCACGGATTCATGTCTCAACTATATTGGGGTCGGCTCACAGTCTAACGAGATGCAGCTGAATAACACTATAATAATGGCTTATCCAGCAATATATTCGCAATTAGACAAAAATGACTGCGGTACAAAATCTGTATATTATGCTTCCATGTTTTATAGCAGTCCTTTATTTTTATTTTTCCGTCACTTTGTATAGTATGAATTTTGTTTTTTGTAAATTTCTATTATTTGCTGACGTAACCTTTGTATATGTTTTTGATTCTAATGAGGTTCCAGAAAAAGGCTTTTATTAATTGTCATGGCTAACATTTTGATGTTCTAAACAAACTAGTAAGAGAGATCACAAACATTTACAGAGATCTGCATGTTCCGCTAATAGTATATCAATGTTAGAGCATTATTATTTAATGTTTATACGACTGCCTTTTCTTTTAACATAAACAACATAAATGTAGCTTATTGACAAGAAATTGGTTAATATATTGGAAATATTTGCCAGTTGAGTGACCGGTTTTGCTAAACCTCAGAACCTCTAATATTATTATTATTATTTTACACTCCTTTAATATTATGGTTTGTTATAGAAAGTGAGTGCATATTCTTATAAAACTGACGAATCTTAGAGTTCTGAAATTTCTGAAACAGCAAGAGATAAATAAAAAATCTTTCATACATTTATGTAATAAAATAACGTTATTTGATTGAAAGGCATGATCTTAGTTGTACTTGATGTTCCAAAAGTCTTATTGAATTTGGTTTATCGCAAGCCGCAGGAGAGGGGTGGTGAGTTGCACTGATCCCTAGCCCCGTCTTTGGGAATTCAGTGAATTCATAAAATGTATCACAAGATAGAGTGCTAATGCGTAAATAATTGCTAAGAGTGCTAATGCGCAGAGACTCCACCCCTACTAAATGGTTTGTTAACTACTCGTTGCAGGATGTAGATCTTATATTCGCATGAGAACGTTGAGTTTTCAACGAGTACATAGATGGGTTGGCGCCTATTATCCCAATAAGTTTTATAAACCCGGCCCTCGCCGAATAAATACTCGAACATAACTGGTCCTGAAATTTTATCGGGTCCAAAAATTGTATTGGCATTTAATTGCTGAAATAGTGCTGCAAAATTCCAATTACACAAATTTTCGTCATATGAACTGAGATCCGTACCTACGGCTAACAAGTTCCTGTGGCTAATTTCTTTCTTGCTTTGACGACTTGTGTCTTTCTTTTGATATTTAAGTTGTAGGACCACGTAGGGGTTACAACACCTTAACTGACTGGATAACTATAGTGGTTTTGCTAATCAAACTCTGTACTCTTTTTTCTGTTATAAAGTCTTGACTTTAAACAACTTCAACAAAAACCACAACTGGTTTTCCTTTAAAATATTTATGATAATTTTCTACGATCACCTACTATCTGTAGCACAAATTTGTGACACCGACGTGATTTTTCAAGACGACGGATTCCAAAGCCAATGGGTGTGGCCCTGAGACTACGTGTCGGAGTCTGCGCATCCCCTTTTTGTCCCGAAGAACCGGGTTTGTTATTTGCGCAGATGGAAGGTCAGTTCACGCTCGCCAGTTAAAGATTTACCATGTTATTGGCGTGTTGGATCACCGGTACGTCGCGGAACAGTAGCTGAAGAGTTAGGCAGACCATATCCCGCAAGAGCCATTCAAACAGCAAACTTCTGAACGCAATAAAATGGTTCGGATCTGTCTTCACTACACTGGTGGCCATATACAAGTTTGTCGCGCCTCAAAGTTTTGACATTTTTAAGGAGTTTAACAAGCCGGTGCTTATATTCCGAAAGTATTGTAGGACTATTAAAGTATGTTAAGAGCTTTTCTTGCGCATCAGTCTTCGTATCGCAGAAGACACACTCGTTCGCGATTGTGTGTGAATCCAGGATTGAGTGTATCATGTGTAAAAGTTTTCTGTTTAAGGGCTAGAGAGCTTGAAGTTCTAATGATAAGAGTTAGAAATCCCCTAATCTCAACGTAAAACACGTTTGCTTGGGGGCGACACAAAAGGTCAGAACTAGCTCATCAAAAATTTAGTCAATAAAGACTTCGTTCATTAACTATGTATCTGTCGTGACCTTATTGATCACTTCATGATGTGACTGGTCATATCATGAAATGGTTGCAACTAATACTGGCCAGGTCGTTTAAACGAGGCCCTGGCCTTGTTCTACATCATGAAATGTCACCAAATGTCTCAAATTATTGGTTAATATTAGTTTAATTGGCTTTTATAAATTCATAATAATATTTCTAAAAACAGTACACTGATTTGACTTCCTTAATCACATTTATGAGTATCATAAGTTTGTCCTTATGATACAACTTATGAGCGTTGAGTTTTGGAAAGGTTAGTAACAACATTATAGTTCTGAACATTTGACTAGCAAACTACACGAAAGCGTATCACTCACTTTTTGTAATAAATAAATCCTATAGTAATTGATTTGCACGTTATACATCATACAATTAATTCCGATAATTTTTATTATTTATTTTCGTATAAGTCTCTTTTTGTGTCGACAGCTATAAGCGAAAACGGTTAATTTTGTAAACAAAATTAGACAGCTTTGACTGTGCCGCCAAAAGTGTATAGGCAGGAAACCAGCGTGAAAATGGATAATAACCTTTCTGTTGGACTTAACCTTCCAAGAACGCATTATTCATTGCATTTAAAATGCGTGTCTTGACGAGACATACAATTACCTTGTCCCTCTACCACTGAGCGTATTAACGCTCGTATTGACTATCATCACAATATATAATTAAATATACATTTATATCAATCCTATGAACTGGTAATCTGCCTTTACTAAGTCGTCAACTATGAATTCCTCCACATTCAGATTGCTTTAGTTAAATTTATTTGAGAACTATGTTGTATTGAAAGTGTGTTTTTGTTTAAATAAGAACCTATACATTTTTTTTTTTTTTTTGAGAAAGTATTATGTACTTATTGAACGTCATTCGTACTTAGTGACGTCGCGGAGTTTCAACTCGGACGCCTGGGCTGCGTGCCTGAGCGTGTAATGTTTCATTTTAATAGTTCTATTTGTTTCCTGATTATTTTCAAGGCCAACCGTTGAATTGTTAGATGAGCTGCAGAAATAATGTTGAACAGACACCAATAAACAATGGTTTATGTACAAATCTGTAGGATAGTAGAGATAATAATCCTGTCTCAAACTTCCAAATGAGATTGTTAACTGTAAATGTGTTAACTGCATAGTTGCTATTAAGATGGGACGTTACATTAAAGTACGCTATTTCTCGAGGTGTATTTCTTGTCGATAACTTTTGACATACCTATTCCTAAATAAGTGTAAAGTAGATTAGTTTTACTGTTTTTTTTTTTGTAGAGGGCTTGATTCACCCGACATAAATGTTATATATAGCTATGTATGTCGCATAGATATTGTGTTGATGAACATCCTCTCATTGACATGTACCTCAAAATTAATATTAAAAAAAAAACAATATCCTCGCGACATACGTATCTCGAATTACTAATATATTAATGTATAGTTTTTTTCTAGGCAATAGTCTATAGCCGATTGGATTGATTTGTGATATATCGGTTTTGTACGACAATCATAGAAACTTTTTGTATTAGCGAAATAGACTGTTGATTTACCTTTAATATGAATTTATCGGGGCCATAAAGTGAATGTTTATATGTTCTGCCTGTACTGAATAAGGCCTAAGGCCTCTACGGACCAAGACTATATACGTACGTTGTATGACGACTATGTACGACGTACGTTGTAATGACTAGCGAACACCTCGTCATTGATGAGACTTTCTCAAATATCTAGGTCTGATGATATAACTCATGACTCAGGCCAGGGACTCGAACACTTCAGCAACGTGACTCGGCCTATGAAATGTTCGTAATACAACTGTTTAACAAATTAAGTCACTTGTGATGCCTACATTATACTGTCGAGTTCATTGGCCCCTGTAGGGCACTTAAATGCTAGTCTAAATTAGCGGCGAATATTTCCCGCGTTAGATGCGGTCCAAACGGCCTCGTACGTACGAATCAAACACGTTTGTCTGCATTCAATCTTTGCCATGTTCCCAACAGTTGTTTGTAATTATGTAGTACTGTTAACAGTTATTGATAATATTATTTGAGGCTTTCATATCTATCCAGTCAAAGATTGTGGTCGACGTGCCGTTTCTGGCCTACATAAACCGGCCTCGCCACTCATTTGTTTGACAATAAATACGTAACTAGGTTTGAAAGACCTCGTATGTTTATGTAGCTGTTTATTATCTCAGTTTTTTTTTTGCCGAGCTGTAAAATAAAATTAACGTTAATTATTATTAAAAAGAACGTTTATGTAAGCTTGTTAAAAATAATGACGTGAATATTGATAAAGATTAAAAGGGACTTTATAAGTTTGTTAAAGTGGTAAAATGATGTTCGTATAAACTATAATCTGTATAAAATTTGTAAACCTACATTTTCTTTTTCTTAGTAATCCTGACTATTTTTGGTCATTTAAGTTTTTATTTATTTGAAAAGAAAGTTAAAATAAACAGTTCTTCATTATATTTTTCTATTGTTTTGTTTTTTTCTCATTTTTTAGATAGTGCCCTTGTTGACGCAGTGTTTCTTGTTCTTTTTGCATCTCTGTCAGACGGCTTATAAAATCTTCAGCATGTAACGGAAAAGGGTCCCAAAAATGTTAATTATTCGTACAAACTTATAATAATTAGCTGATCGTGATCAAAACTGTTACGAGAATTGTTTTTTATTTGGAATCTGGGAGAAAGTTGTTACGCAGAAGCAGTATCTAAAAGTATGACCAGTGACCCATTCATTCTGATACATTCTGTGGATGTAGTTTCTTTTCTAAACTGTTCCCCCGTCTTGAACCTTCATTTCTCTGAGTTCCGTGTTAAAATGTAAGCACATCTCATATTTGTCTTCGTCATTGAGGCTACTGCTTCTTGATTATTTTGATTTGTAACTCTTCTTAGCGTAGCCCACCTGACAATCTCGTCTCACCTACTTACAATTGCTTTATATTGATCGCTTTTGTAAACCAAATTGTATTTATTTATTTATTTAATCGCAGGAGAACCAACAGCTATATCAAATAAAATTACAATAGTTTAAGAGACATTGAGCCAAATGCAGGTTCTCACGGGTAAAAACAGAAAAAGTATTAGAAAATTTAGGATCGTAGCGTATTCTATACGTACAAGGTATGTGCTTACCATGTAATCTTGCTTTGGGCGTCTATCTGGCCATAGTATTGTACGAGTAACCGAGACATCGAAAATCAAAGCCGATCGTATGCTGATTGACAAAAGAATGTAAATACCCGCAAAGCTCGGAGATGCCTTAGCAGGGCAGCTATTGACGCGTTCCACATTTACCTGACTAATCTAGAGCGTCATTATGTCCGATTATCTGAAACTTCCACTTAAACTGAGTAGTTTTCCTAATCCAATATTATCAGTCTCTACTCGCTGTCGGCACGGTACTTGTAGTTTGATGTGCCGTGCTGATAAAATCGGGTCCGGGCACAGGCGCCGTGTGCACTTTGTCCTAAGGGTTTGCATTTGAAATTCAAAATTTGACTGCCTATAAAATGACTGACGCGTGCCTTTGGACACTCGGTTCGTATAATTAGATTCAATATTAATTAATATCCCAGTCTTTAAGAAAGTACTATCCTCATGCGATTGAGAGTTAAAGGGTCTCCAAAATGAGATCATTAATTATTCTTGATTAAATCTAGAGTAGGTCTATCTAGGCGAGACTGAGACCCCAGTTTTTGTAACTATTGGCTAAATAAATGAAAGAGTGAGCCACTTATTAGAAAACTGACAAAATGTGTTTATTATTTTTATATTTTTTGTGTTCATTATAATGCTTAAATATATCTACATAATATTTTCTTTATTTAAAAAGCTAATCGGAATAATGCAAATAATGTCAATCTGGATAATAAAATGGTGTCTACAACTTTGGAGAGCTGTCATCGGTAGGTAATTTCTTATTTGTTTTACTTTTTTTGCTATTATTATTTTTTGCTATAGCATTACTGGTTAAATTAGGTACCTACATTTATATTATACGATGCTCATTATAAATGGGGGACAAGACTGCCTTATTTCATTGGTAGCTTGCGCATGCGCATATAATAATATTTTCTGTAGGTGCTTTCTTAGGTATCTACTTGATTAATGTAAAGGTCTGACAAAATGACAATACTCGAGATTGCCGTCCTAACGGTTAGATATTGTATTTGTTGTCAGAAAAACGAAAAACTTTGTCAAGCATCTGCTTTTCCGCTAATACTTTTTTAGAAATGTTGCTGGTTATATACGTAAAGCCTATTTTCTTTGACAGTAGGTAGGTATACCTACCTACCATTGTATAAGTAGTGGTAAGGGCTACTGTCGAAGCGCAAGTGATACCACAAGGTATGAGTCACGTAGTAGGCTGTTGTTATAGGTATGTACTTATTTTTGTAATTGAATCTAGGCATTGTTGTCGATACCACCTACAATGTTAACATTTTAGGCGCATTTTATCGACTGTTTACTGCGCCATATCTTTATATAGGTAACGGTTTTTTTGCCAAGCTTACAATCTCTACCGTGTCAACGTGGCACTTCCCACAGTCCCAGTCAGAGGGCGTGAAAATCAAAATAAATATCAATATAATAATCTCAGGCCCAGTGTAGACTGAAAACGGTACACTTCGTACCAGCTAACTAAAACCTTAGTACCTACGTAAAAATAAGTTTTAAGTTAGCTGGTACGGGGTCTAAACTTGTATACATTTTAGACCAACAAACTCTGTCATTTATGATAAAGTTCAAAATTCAAAACTGTCTAGATTTTTTCAGTTATTTTTTAATTGTCTTCCTATTGGCTCTAATTACGGTATTCGAAAAGGAACTTATAACACAAGACTAAAGTTAAGTCAGTTGGTGGCGTTGGATTAAATATTTAGGTAATGAATACCGACGTCCTCAGGCAATAAGTAGGTAATCGCAAAAAATTGTTTTTCATTTACCGACATATTGCCCGGGCACGTTGATAGGTACGTAAATGTATAGGGGCCTTACCATGAAGTGTTAAAATGTAAGGCGTGAGAGCGAGAAAGAGTGATGGGGCTATACACCCTTTATAGGGTCCATATCTGTTCTGTTTCAGCTTAAATCGTAAAATGGATCGCGTTAAGAGCTAGTGGTTTGAGAATGTGCATTCGTAATAACATCTGTAAGAAACAGATACGCTATAGCATGTGTAATGAAATTAATAAGTACCTACCTAATATGAAAAACAGTCAATCAAACAGTCAACTAAGTACCTACCTAGATTATTTATTATGAGCATATCACAATTCGACGGTTGATTGGCGATTCTATTCAGAGAAAATAAGACTTCGATAAATTTGACTTATTGAATGGTGGATAACAGTTTAGCTCGTAGTGGCCTCTCCTTTTGAATTTTTTTCTTATCTACTTATAAAAAACCAAAATGCCAAAGCAAGGGTAGGTAAATTCGCGACGGCACTTTTCCGATATCGTGAATTGAACTAGTTTAAGTACCTAATGCAAACGAAATGAAATATACATAATAGTATTTCGTATACAGGGCTTTTAGATCTTAACGGCCTCAGAATTTTTATATAGGTAGAACCTATGCTTGGAATAACTGGAGCAAAAAGCATTCAAAATCATTAAATTGGTAAAACACTCAGAATTAGATAACTGCAAATTTCTCTTTCCTACATTATAGTATTGTAAAATATACCAAAATAAAGATAGAACTACATTGAGCACACGTGCCACGTATGCCGTTCTGGGCGGATCGGTCTCCATACATTTTAAATGGTAATTAGACTTGTAGAGCTACATTAGATCCACGCCACGCGACGCGACTCTACGTACAAATCAGGCGTGGTCCACGTGTGCGTCGGTCTAATGTAGATCCTGTTTAAATCTTTAAAAAAAATAAAATATATAGAGATAATTATTATAAATCTTTAAATAAATGTTATATTATGCGATACATCGACTAGCTGTTTTTCGAATTCGAATATAACTACGAAATAACGTAATTTTGTGATAGATAAAAACACACTGTATTTGCACCTCGTGACAGAATTTCTCCATTTCTCCATCACAGACCAGGGGCCTTACCGAGACGGTCAGTCGTGCGAGCGAGAAAGAGTGATGGAGCTACACACCCTATACAGCTCCATCCCTTTAACAATTCAGTTTAGGTCGTAAAATGGACCGCGTTAAGAGTTCCTGGTAGGGTGTGTCCTGTTTGCAACAGTTTCTCTAGCAAAAACTCCCCGAACCAAAAAATTATTAAACGGATTATTAGAAGAAAAGAAAATTCGGGTGATATGTATGTTAATCTTAGTGTAATATTTACAATTAGATAGAATATTTGAAATAGATTAGATTTTATGCATATCATTAAATTGAACTGTCCTAATCCCTATTTCTGCTGAAATTTTTGATTAATTATTTTTTATGGTAAATCTAAAATAAAACTTGGTGTAAAAAACACCTTGGTCGATACAGTTGCCAAAGGATGGTCATTAAAAAAAAAAAAACTATATAATTATTTTGTGACAATGTCCAGTATTTTAGTAAATAGATAACCTAATAACCATTCAATTCATCTATTTGTAGTGGGCCCCCCTTCATTTCAAGTGATTGGCGAGACTTCACATGAAGTTACATATACCTATGCATTTAACAGAAACATATATTTTGGTAAACGCGTAATGTTCCACGCGCGCTTCAAGGAGATGTCAGCAAAATCCTAGGGACCCAATAGGGTCGAAGCCTACTGGGGCCATGGGTTCGCTTCTGAAAGGAAAACCCGGGGCCCTGGAATGCAAGGTAACGAAGGAACATAGGAGTGGGTTTTAGTCAGTAAAAGTCTGACACGCCCTTTCGCTCCATCCAAGGGCGGGAGAAGTCATTGGATAATTTCCCACCTAGGATGGCTCGTCCATTGCCTGTTTTTTATCGTCAACGTTCTCTTATCGTATCAATATACACACATTATGAATTCAGGAATATAATATATTTATTTTTATAGTTAAGGATTATCCTACATATATAGTACTGAAGTTTCGCCGTTTCGTGATTGAAAATTGTCTTGAATGAAATTTTGCATGCCCACAAATCCTCATTTTGAATGTAAAAAAAATATCCTGTCCTGAACTTAGTTGTAACTAGAATATAATTATATTTATTTCTGATATTTTTAGATACCATTTAACAGTGTTCGAAAAGTGTAGGTATGCAATTTGTGAATATATTTACTTGTCTTGAATTTATTGGTCCATATTAAAAGTTATACCGTGTTAACTAGAGATACATAGAATTCTTTAAATAAACTATTCAATAAATGTATTATATGTGTATCTATCTTCCCTAGTCCCTACATATGTAACTACTGATTGTTCAAAAATGTACGTATTGTAAATGTTACCAATAAATAAACAATATACATAACTATCCTTATTTTATTTTCGTTTCCTTAACAAAAACCTGACTTTTTTAAACAAGAATTTAATAATGTACCTATGTCACGTAAGTCGTCACATCAGCGCTTCCTGTGTTCTTCGACAATACTTCACGGGGCCATAATAACATCAGATGCCAATTTTGATGAACCATTTCATTTAATATTATTTAATTGGTACCTATTTCCAATGTCACAATTTCGATTACTTACATAAAATGTAACAATGCACAGTTACGTGGGAAAAATCGAGGACACAGTTAATACCTACATGAAAACCCCATTGCAAAAAAGTGTTTTATTTACGATATGATTACGGTGTGTGGAAATACATATTAAAAAAAAAAACATCGAATTATAACTAGGTCAAACCCATACGAGCTTATTTATCAGAAGAACCCTGTTTAACAGGAAATTACATTATAGCACTAGCCAACGTTTTACTTTATTATCCATCGGGTTCCACAGAGAGTGGATGTCTCATCTGCTGAAACAACTTAGACTGGAAAAGAAGATGTACACGTGTTTTGGTGTTGTTAGCACTGCTCGTCGGGTTTGCGAATTCCTTTGAGTATATTCGGACGTCCGTATGGTGTTTGGACTCTTCCCGTGGGTGTCGTAAGAGACGACTAAGGGCTATACCGGAGAATGGGCAGCAGCATTCTCTGTGCATTATATCAACCACACTGCGATCGCCAACCCGCCTGCCAAGCGTAGCAATTACGGCAAAAATGATAAGCAAAATAAAGAAATGACCTCTAGTGCCGGGCAGCCCGTCTACCCTTGACTTCGGTAGCGGTGAAAGCCACGGCGAGGCAAGGGGTGCTAAGAATCACCAGATGGGATCCGGCTACCCCTTTAAAAAACAACGACTGAACCTGGCAATATATAACACGCGTATGACCAGTGCGTGTTGATGATGACATGGCTCCAAAACGTCGTTGCTTACAATGGGCCTCATCAGAAGGCTTAAAGTCACTCAAAGGGCAATAGAAAGGGCTATGCTCGGAGTTTCCTTGCGTGATCGCGTCAGAATAGAAGATATACGCAGGAGAACCAAGGTTACAGACATAGCCCCTAGCGAAGAATCGCCAAACTTAAGTGGCAGTGGGCAGGGCATATTGCTCGCGGAACAGATGGTCGATGCGGACGAAAGGTTCTGTAATGGCGACCACGTACCGGAAGACGCATCGTTAGAAAGCCTCCCACAAGGTGGACCGATGACCAGGTGAGGGTCGCGGGAATTCGGTGGATGCGAGACGCACGGGACCGGTCATTATGGCGACATTTGGAGGAGGCCTATATCCAACAGAGGACTTCTTTAGGTTAAAATGATGATGATGATGAAGATGATGGGGTGAGTATCTCTTACGTATACTTACTGTGTATTTAAGTACCTATCATTTGGTTGTAATTTTATTCAGTACTTTTATACGTAGGTATATGCAAGGTGGATTCGTAGTGTAGGTACCTACCTATCTGGAAGGTTCAAATAAATAAATACACAATTCCACATTCAGAACATTTATTTAACGAATCCTTCTAAATAAAAAAAAAATTATATATATATATTGTACATATAAAATATAACAAAAAATATTACTGTATAAATGATGAACACTTAATATTTAATCACAATATTATTAGTTTTTAAGTCGCTTGTGTGTCATTTCTTAAAAATACATTTTTTATAAGCCCATGGCGTTGGCAGTGGCAGGCCTGAATGAATCCAGTGAGTGATGTATTGTACCGAGATCAATTAGTATTATCAAGAAATTATTTCAGTAGTTAGGTCTTTGTACAGGTCATGGTCTTTAGTGAATTATTATACCTAAATATTCAGCTGGAGCTATTGAGCGTTTCTATACTTAAAATTAGTTGTCGACTTTATATTAGTTTTTGTGATCACCTAAGATAATAACAGAAATGAAAAAGATCCTATCTAATTGTTCTTTTTTTTAAATATAATAAACAAAAATAACTACTCCAAAAATTTGATCGTGCAGTTCACACAGCTCATTTTATTTCCAGTAGGTAAGTTAAAGTGAAATAATTTACAGTTCGTAGCAAATAACCTTGATTTATACAGGCATAGGGTAGGTATCTACGTATTATTTAATATTAAGTCTAACCTAAATAATATTTACAAAACAATGAAAACGTAAAGCAATACGGAATAGGCATGTATTATGTTAGTACTCCACCATAAGACACCACGGTTATCACTAAATAATTCTGTTTTTTTTTTTACTAGGTACTTAGATAAATATCCTGATTAAGAGACTAAATACATAATTCAAAAGGAACAATAAGAGCATAAACTAATATTCTTTAATTTAACGCGTTTACAAAAGCATATTAGCAGAATTATTTTGGCATCAAATTCTAATCGTTCGAAATACAACAATAAATACATTTAATTTCTAAATACATAAAGTATTCGTAATACTCTTTGTTCGTATTGTAGGGTTTTTGTGAATCATGAACAAAAAGTACACACGATTTAAGACTGCAATTCTATGTGTTTCGCTAAAGATTCAGTCAAACAGCCGTTCGGACGATAGACTAGACTTTTTCTGGATATTACGCCTGTAAGAAATTTATATGATGACTGTCATGCTAAGCTAGCCTTAGCCGTTACGTAGTCTCAATGTCGAGAAGTAATAAGTCTTAGAGTACCTTTAGGAGGGAAATAAGAATTGCAGTCTTGAATATTCCACACGAATCCAACACATTTACATCTTTGGTACAATACCTAGTAAGGGTTGGTGATCAACTAGCAAATGGGATTAATAACTAACCCTAAAACTATCGTATCGTTTGAACACTCGAGTCAATGGTAACCACTTGAAAGGGAAAATTTACAGGTAACATTTACACTGAGGAACACCAATTTATCGTCGGATTTGGTTACCTAAAAAGTTTTTCGAGGCACTATTATGTTGGCGGTCGTCGGTCAGCGCACGGCGACTCCGTTGATGGTGACGACGGCGCTGGGCCCCGTGGGCTCGGGCTCGTACGCGTCGGAGTCGCTGCGCCGGCCGTACGCTACGTTATCGGTAATTCTCTCACTGTAGGGCGAGTCGTACACGTTGTCCGACACGTGGTCGTAGATATGTCGCCCGTTCGAGTCGTGTAGCGTCGCGTAGCTCATCACTGCGGCGTTTTGGTCTTCCTTGCGCTCGGCGCCTTCGATGTTCTCCGTGTTCTTTACTGGCGTGGCTTTTCGGCTATTGAATGAGGATAATAGGTAAATAAGAAATCTAGGAAACGACTGTTCACTTAAAGATAAAAAGAACATTTTCTAAATTACTTACAGCCTTAAATAAATAACTCCAAGTAGCATCAACAGGAATAGGACAACGCCGCATCCGACGCCGACGCTGAGCGGCAGCGTGCCGTTCTCAGCAGCTTCGTTAGTGATGATCTCACAGCTGGGCTCTTCTCCGGACCACTTGCCGTCGTCCATGCACTTGCGGAGGAATGGCCCGACACGCTGGAACTGCGGCAAGCAGTGGTACTCGATGGAGCTGCCGAACAGTGTGGAGCTGTTCGAGATGATGATGCGACCATTCTCGATCGTGCCCGGTGACTTGCAATCGATTGCTGTGTAAAAGGAGGATATGTTTATAGTAATTGGTCAATAAAAGTACCAGAATTCATTTTGTTCCCAGAACATCTTCAAAATTATTAATTTTAATAAACTTACGTATACAGACAGGTGGTGCCCCACTCCACACTCCCTTCGGTTTGCAGGTCCTGGTCTGGTTTCCTTGTAGCCCGTACCCTCGCTCGCAGCGGTAGTGAGCTTCTCCTCCGATACTTAGCGTCGAAGTGGCTACTAAGAGACCTACGCTGCTCTTGATCTGGATCGAAGGGTCTGTGCACGTTATTTCTGTAGAAAGAATAACAAAAATTAAAATTTGTTAGACTGTAGGAACTGTAGGAAGTAGCATTATAACTTTAGATATATTAAAAATATGGCTATACAACATGAATTATAATTTTTGTTTAGACTAATCCAACTATTGTTTTCAACAAACTCTTTAGGAAAACAACTTCATGAGTGTAGTGACATCTATAGCGTCACATATAAACTAAACTACGAAATTCTACATTACGAAACTAGAGTTTTCCGTGCGATTATATACAAAAACCCGAAATCATCTATCGGATAGTTGCCTAGATCATACGAAGTACCCGTCGGTGGATTCTCCCTCTTCAGAGGTTTGCGGGACTTTGCTTCCTGTTCCATATTCTTATATGAGATATACAATAAGCGGCGAAATAGATCCGATAACATAATCATCATAAGTTTATTATAGAGATCCTGGTCACCAACTTTCTTAACTACTTCCTAAATTTTTTGAATTTTGAAGCTTACCTTTGCACACTGGCGCTTCGGAGCTCCACGTGCCGTTATCCTGGCACAGTCTTCTGGAGACGCCATCAAGCTGCCAGTGCTCATGGCACTCATATAGTACAGCCGCGCCGTAGTATGTCGCATTAGTCGCTAGCGTCACTACGCCGTTCTGGATCGGACCTGGGTTACCGCAGTCCACGTCTGGGGAGAAAGATAGAAAGAAGGTTAGTGGACCCATTCAGTATAAAGTCCGTTACATGCTAATTTTAAGGTTCTGTAGCCAAAGAGTGCCATCGGGAACCAAGACTATAAAGGCTTTGTCTCTTTTCTTTTTTTAGTAGTTGTAGGCATACCTACCCGAAACTTTAGTGGTTGAGACACCCATTTGTGAATGTAGTCTCTGTTATGACCAAATAATAAAGTGAATCTAATTGTTTTGGTTGTACGCAAGTCTGACGTGCACTTGTTTGGTTCTTTCTTCTCTTTCCTACTATAAAATGAACGTCTACTTACATTGGCACCTTGGTGTGACTCCGCTCCACTGGCCATTATCTTCGCAGGTCGAGATGCTTTCGCCTACAACCTTGTATCCTCGTTCACAGCGGTACTTCACTAAGGCCCCGATGCGGTAGCTGTTCCCGACGCTAGTGGTGACGGCCGTCCTGATGAGCGTGCGGCCGTGGTTGCGGTCATTGCCAGTCACCGATACTATGCTGTTCTCCGGTACTATCGGGTCGGTGCAGCGGATTTCTGAAAACAAACACTGGTGTCAATTTTTGCGTAGAAGTCATAGTTGAATGGGAAGGCTGAACTTGTGTAGTTTTTGTCTATAGATATCTATGAATTTTAACATAAGCAGTGTATAAGTGAGAAAGTGACTCTCTCTCTTTCATATATTTCGATATTATTTTTATCGTAGGATAACCAACAGCTATAAGAAATGGATAAAAATTGTATAAGAGATACTGAGGTAATTAAAGGTTCTTACGGGTGAAAACAGAAAAAACGTAGTAGAAAACTTAGAATAGCTAACAGGCACTATATAAAGAATGTAATTAAATATCACTTGAGTATAATTAGCACAATGCATTTTTGAAAAAGTGTGCATTCAGCCTAGTGCATGCAGAATTGGTTTTAGTGGCCAATGAGTCAAATAAGAACTCTTTACAAAGAATATTAAAGTCCTTAAATAGCTTAGAGTCAAAGTTCGGGTCACAGTACAGACAGCAATTTAACAAATATGTACAACGAGCCTAACCCTCGAAATATATAAGGTTAAGTAGACGTTAATCGTTACTTACTCGTAACTTTAATTGAAGTTTGTTAACCAACCCTACTATATCTGAGTATAGTGAATCGTTTAAAGTTATGTTTTATTTACAACTGCACCAAAATCATGTAAGCTAACCACATTTTGTAAAAAAACCTGTTTTTAATGATTAGTAAAAACTGAAGTATTTCTATCCCAGTCATCCCAGAGGACGCGTACGCGCGTTACTCTTATACTGATTTTTTTATTTAAATCTGGGGTCTCCAAACTTTGAAGAAGTCTTATGGCTATAATGATTTTTTCAGTATGTTCTAATGGCCAAAACGGTTTTAATTTTTCTGCCCTCGATTTAAAATTGGTACAAACTAGTAAAATTGATCTATAACTACAAACTATCGATGGCAGAAAATCACAATTAACCTTTCGAATACCGTAATTAGAGACACAATGAAAGATCGAAATTTGTTAGAAAAAATCCGTTGCTAATTTTTAAGGCCATTGTTAGTTTTATTTTCTATCAAGTTGAAGCAATAATTTGTAAAAATGTTATCTGTAGTTTTCTTTTAGATATCTATTGACTGCTAATTCTATCCTATGAATAAATTTTATGTAATTAACATAGTGTGTTATTACCACAATTTATTACAATTAACATTATTCATTTTGAATCATAATCAAAGTAATATGGTTTTTATTTTTGCAAATTGTAAACACTCTCTCACATAAAATTTAAATATTAACTAAGCTATTTATACTAAAACCTAACTATTTACATATAAAACTTTAAATACTCAACCTAACTTTGTACATATAATACATCTATTACACTCAGGCGTCGAAGTACTCCTCCACATCGCTGTCATCCGGAAATGTGCCCAGAAGGCTGGCAGCACTAGCACGTTGAATGGCAATGCTAATTCTTTGGGCGAAGAACGAGCCAGCCCTCTGGTCACGCAAAGTGTCGATCAGACGGCGTGAAATTTCCTAAGTAGTTTTAGAATCCTTTACCTTCACATCTGGGTGAGGAATCGCTCCATTGATATTCTTCAGTGCAGACCCTCCTGACTGGGCCGACGAGCCTGAAGTTGGTGGTGCAAGAGTACTGAATGACGCTGCCCAGGTGAGTGGTTCCATTCAGTAGCTCAGCTGAACCGTACGTCAGAGATGGAAGCTTGCCACAGTCAACATCTGGAAGAGTTGAAATATTTTTAATTAAGCACCCAAATTAGGGTTGTTTTTTTTAATCGAGTTTCGCGTTTTTCCTTGTACGGTTTTTAAAGTTATTAGCATGACCACTATTTCATTTTGGTTGTAGGTATCATGTGCTTCTAAAACTAGTTGAGAAATTCCGACAGTTGGCATATTATGTCTTACTTAATTATGTCTGGAGGTATACATAACTGAGTGTCAAGTCCTACATACATCCGTTGAAAGGGGAGGACCCTCCGACCAGATAGGTGCTATGTTTGGTGGTTTTCGGGCTGTCGTATATGCCTAAATCGCGCGGTACAGGATTTCGTATTACTTGTAGTTCATAAGTGGCGCCATAGATGTCGCTACACATGCATTACTTGGTATTACATGGCATAAGCAGCCTATATGTAAAGTTCTCACTGCTGAGAAACAGACTTCACCTCTATGAGAGGTAGGATACAACATGGAGCTGGAATAATGCAAACCCATATACAAGCCAAAATTAAGTTACAACCATAATTAAGGCTCTAAAATTTTACTAAAGGGGATGCAACTCGACATACAGTTTTACTGTTTTTCATACAACCGAACTTCGCAATTATGACGTTATTATACATTTTTCGTTAGATATTTTGGAAACACAGTATTTTATGGATATTATCTAGGCTTCTATTGAAAAGAATGTATAAATTTGTGAATAACTGATCCAGTAAAGACCTCTGAAAACCTGCTATTTTGCATGAACTTTGACACTTCATAATTTATGCAAAAATTATAAAAGTCATAAAGTTATAACAATAGAAGCCTTGCAAATTTAATCAAGATTCTGTAAAAAGACATTTTTTTTTCAAAAACTTTTAGGGTTAAAAAAAACACGTATTTCCTGGAACAAATTTTGTGAAATATTCCAGTAAATCGTGGTATTATTGAATGCTAACAGAGTTTTCAGGTGCTACTTCTCTTTTTTCGCGTTGCCTTTTCGTCAAACATCGCGTTGGATTGCGTTAGATGAAGTAACAAGCTTTTAAACTATGCTCGATGTTGACGATAAGCGAGTGAAATAGGACTCGCTTAAATACACTTACGTATTGATTTTTTAAGAAATTAGTTTTCCTTATTGTAGGCAAATAGTATAGGAATCAACGCACTATACTACTACTACGCACTATACTACTATACTACTGCTGGCACATCGGTATTGGTGTTTAGGCTCGTACAAACAAACACGCTAGTGACGCAATCAAGATTTATCAAGAATTAAAAATAGAAGAAATCGATTCCGTAGCTAATTTTGAACAATACTCAGGATGGCTATCAGACCCCTACAGACAAAATTTACAAAGAAACTAAGCTTTTTAACATTTTTGATATATTTTTTTATAACACATGTATTTTAGTTTGTAAAATTATTTCCAAAGATTTACACACACAAATAACATTCACAAAAAAAAAAAACATACGGGAGCAAAAACGTATTCTGAGGCGAGCACAAGATTTACACATACCTAGTACTAGAACTAACTATGAAAAAAAAAAACAATAATACATGAGGGAGCAAAACTTTATAACTTACTACCAAAATATATTAAAAATATACAAATGTTATTACTATTTAAAAACCTACTAAAATGCCATATCCTAAAAGGCCCTAAAAGAATGAATTAAATTTACTAATAAAATTTATTTGAAGTCTAAGGGCATTTTTACACCAGGAACTAGTGTAAACGTGCCCTTAGATTTCAAACACAAAAACAAAGCTAACGAGTCACCGCACATCGAGCGCTTCCGCCACACGGCGGTAGACAATACGAAACTTTTAGCAATTATCTTCTTATTACTGTAAGCTCCTGCTACTCTTGGACAACAAAAATGTAATCAAGTAATGTTAAGTATTTATTTCTATACAAAACTATCTTGTCTTGTCTTGTTGTTGTTGTCTTGTGGTTATCTTTGTCTTATCTTGTCTAGTGTATCTTTAGAAATAAATGAACTCAAACCGTATGTATGTTTATATAAATTACATGTTGTTTAAAGCATAATCAGCCTTATAATGTTCTCATTGCTGGGGTTCTCTCTTAATATAATAATATATTCACACAACCATCACACAACGCCGTCTAGTCCCAAGCTAAGCAGAGCTTGTGTTATGAGTACTAGACAACTGATAAACATACTAATTATATTAAATATTTATGTATGTTTATTTTTTTTTAAATATATATAATATATACATTTGTTCCCTTGTTTTCCTATTAATATTTTCTTTTTTTTTTATGCACCTACCATGTTTTCTCTTCACTACCCTTGGTTGACTGGTAGAGAATGCCTAAGGCATTAAGTCCGCCTTTGTATCTTTGTGTTGCATGAAGTTTAAATAAATAAATAAATAAGTACTAAATACATACTTATTATAGATAAATTACACTCAGACACAGAACAAATGATTGTGCTCATCACACAAACATTTGTCCTGGGTGGGAATTGAACCCTCGACCTACGGCATAGCAGTTAGGGCCATTAACCACTAGACCAACAGGCCAGTCAAAAGTCTCTAGAAAGCTAGGAGTATATAGGATGGCTTTAATCCATCACGCGGCTGCGAATTGGTAAACATTTTTTTAAATTTGTTGTCATTTCATATGTTGGTGATGACAAACGACTAAGGTCTACTGTCCACGGATGCATAGCTTCAAAGACGCGTATTCGTCACTATACGCTTGTTTGTTTACAGCTTACAAACAAAACTATGAAATGTTTTCGTCGAAACGGCAACGACACACGGCACGATGTGGTCGCTTGTGAGTAGGTGTATACCAAGTGTATAATGACGAATACGCGTCTATAAGGCTACGCGTCCGTAGACAGTAGGCCTGAATTATTTGTTGTGTAGATTCCTCACAATGTTTCAAGAGAAGTGGTTATAAATTGCTCGTAAATGACACAAAACAACTCGTAAGTCAAGATTGCAGCCACTGGGCTACCAATTTTCCATAATCATGCGTAACTTTTCTAAAATTTTCGAGGCTGAAAATACTCACATTCACATTTCGGTGACTCTCCAGACCACTCTCCGTCTGACTGGCACATTAGGCTGGCCTCTCCGATCAGCTTGTGTCCCTTCTCACAATGGAAGTCAATTGTGGAGTGGACGTTGTAGTCGTAAGCTTCCATGTAACCGCCAGCAGGTACTTCGGGGTCGGCGCACGATATCACTGTAAGGAAAAAAAATCACGATTGAAAGAAAGAATAAGATTTTGTTTGGCGGAAAAGACGTTTTAGGACCAACTTACAAATTACATACAAACATTCTATATGAAAAATATGCGCTACGTCCACGCAAAACGTCCGATCGCTCAGCATAATGCCGTGAACTCATACAAAATGCGACGAGTCCACTGCGCTGGTTTTCAGCGTGGGCCGGTTTTCCGATTCGAAATTTTCTTTTTTTCCCTTAGCTATCAAATTTTAAGTTTTCAGATTTATTCTTATACTTGTGTTTTAAGACCTTACTTCATGGCAAATTTCAGGGGTCTAGGTCAATGGGAAGTACCCTATGAATTTTGATTCCCTTGAGAGTGTCGAAATATACGTTTTTTGCGACATAAACGGCCGTATCATTTGTTTTTTCGTTAACTCAGAAATTTGATTTTTTCACAGCTACAAGGGACCGCAGACTTCAGAATATGGTATGGAGAAGAACCGACAAGAAACTCCAAGGTCACTCACACTGTCCTCACATGAGGACAGTGTAGACCGGTCATTATTGTACTGAGAAGTTCAATAAAAACAATAATAAAAAAGGTGGGTTAAAATAGAAAGTAATCTATGAATCCGCGGAGTCTACAGTGTAAAACATAAAAAAAATTCCACACTATAAAAAAAGGCTACATAAAAATAAAACTATCACTAATGAAGTGAAGGTGGTTGAATCAAAGTCTAAATAATATTAAAAAAATATATATTGCAAAAGCAAAGTAATAAAAAAAAATGTTTATAATTAAAACAAAGATGGAACAGTTAATAGACATTTTATACGATACTACAGTTAATGAATCTTTTCTGCATTCGGAGAGAAACTGGCATTTCTGTAACTATACCGCAAAATACAGTACGAGCTGGGTAAATACACTCCGCTTGCGGAAATGTAGTACCTACATATTTCGGATCTGGCGGAATATATGGTGAAGCATATGGCCGTGTCCTCATAGGAAAATCGATGGTGGCGACTCAATCGCCCGATCCTGTTTCAGGCCTTGATACGGAGCGAGAGGAAAAAAGTTGCATCAACCTTCTTTTGATAAAATGAATGATAAAAACTTGGCCCTAGATTGATCATTTCTGCTACCTATCAGGGTTAATGTCCTATGTCAAAGTATCGCTAGTACCGCCCTAGTTACGGCACTGGCTGAATCTATCGATTTGTCTGTTCTTCAACGCCTTACACCGAAATAGAGACCGGGATATTCATGTCGTTTAAAATAAGTATGGCCTGAATATAACCGGATCTGGTTGATAGTCTAGGATTGGCAGAAAACGTTTCCAAATTTATCTAGGTAGACGCTCTGGGAATACTTTGTCGTCATTGTGGCTTAGTAACCGACTAGGGATGTCATGGAGCTTTGTAACCGTCGGTTACGGTTTAATAATCGGATATTCGCAATAAAAAAATCCGTAACTTGGACCGAAATCGATATAAAATTTTGGATAGTTTTGTATAAAGGCGGAGTCTAAATGACAGGTTACGACAGTTTTTTATTTGATTTACCCAGCCAAACAAAACAATGATAATCAAGACTAGAAATAAAAGTCATATCTTGCTATTTGTATTTTTATTTTATTTTTATAATTCCAATATCTGTAATTGAAAGTATGCAAAACAAGCAGCTAATCCGAAATAATTTAATAGAGAGAGAACTTGTGATTTATTCACATACTGAGTGCTCGAGCTGAATGTTGATAAAGTGCACGGAAGAGTTAATTCACTCTCTCACTCGCACCCACGGAGGAGTATTACCACGCGCTCGCACCATTATTATGGTTACTAATACCATCCAGGAGAAAATAATTATAAAAAAATTGAGCTTTATAATTAAACGAATTTAGTTTGCTATATTACAGACCCTTGTTACCCGTTACCAGCCAAAGCTACCATAATTAAAACTTCATAGTAGGGCATCGTTCCTACTTGTGTTGGGGACATGCACTGCTGATCCAGCAAATGCTGAGGTGGTCACCCTTTCAGTGCGGGGACGCTCGGCACACTTTGTACTTTGTACTTTTTTACTTTGTGTTTATAACCGTTGTGCTGTGTCTGTCCCGAATAAAAGTATTTCTTTCTTTCTTTCTTTCTTTTATTCCTTCTTTCTTTCTTCCTTTCCTTCTTTCTTTCTTTTTTTCTTTCTTTCACTGAGTAACTATCAGCTTTAATAAAATGAATAATAAAGTATCCGAAACCGGTATAATATTATTTCTATATCCGTATCACATCCATATCGAAAAATCATGTCTCTAACATTGTTTTTACAGACTGAAACCGGTCAGGTGGAAAAAGCTGTCAATAATAAGTAATCTGCAAATTGTTTTATTAGTACCTACAGGACGTGATTACTATTTATTTGGTTAAATTATATTATCTTCAAAAATAATAGATGACAGGAAATCCTGTCAATGTTTACTGGTGTATAACAATGTGTATTAATGAATAAAATATATTACTAAGCGACAAGACAATCGTTAACCAAGATTTTTGTAACTCATAACATGATTAAAAAGAGTGTCCATTGAGTTTGACTGACCTGTTAGTCTAGTGGTCAGTGGCCCTGACTGCTATGCCAGAGGTTGTGGGTTCGATTCCCACCCAGGACAAATGTTTGTGTGATGAGCACGATCATTTGTTCTGTGTCTGGGTGTAAATTATCTATAATATGTATGTATTTAGAAATATATAAGTATGTTTATCAGTTGTCACTCATAACACAAGCTCTGCTTAGCTTGGGACTAGACGACGTTGTGTGAAAGTTGTGGAATATTATTATTATTATTAGTTTCTAGCACGTTCTTCTCCATAGAGACTTACGCTTTAGAACGTGCAATTTGTCTTCACCATTTTGACAATTCAGAAGTGCATGTAAATGGTTTATTTGAAATAATCTTTTTTGATTTGCATTTGTTGATCTAAGCGCTACGTTTTTTTTAAAAAATATCGCACCATGTGCTGAGATAGGAGCCTTTTTTAACGTCACACAGGTCTTTTTTATCTTGTTAATTATCTATATATATTTGGAGGTAGGCGGAGCAGAGAGTAAAGTCCCACATACCTCCTTTGAAAAGGGAGGATCCTCTGACCAGAAGGGTGTTATGTCTGGTGGGCAGCTGCCCGATAGATGATTTCGGGCTGTTCTATATTTATGTTCTAATCGCGCGGAGAACTTTGATTGCGCGATGCAGGATTAGTTCTTATGTGACGCCATAGATGTCGCTACATCTATAAAAGGAGAAAATGACTGACTGACATATAACGCACAGCCGAAACTAATGAAACTAGGAGCTTGAATTTTTGCACAAGGTTTCCTTTTATGACGTAGGCGAGCACTAAAAAAGGATTTCCTAAAATTCACCCCCTAAAGGGATGAAACGAGGGTTTAAAAAAACCCTAGTAAAGTTAGTAATTTGGTTACTTTGTATTTTACTTTGATCCTGTATTTAAGCTTATAAGCATAATCAGCCTCTGACCTCTCTATGAGAGGCAACGGGCCGTAATCCACCACACGGGCCCAGCGCTAGTTGGTGGATGTCACAAGTTTTCGAATTTTTGGTACTAGAACATATCAGTTTCTCACTTTGTTCTTTCACAGTATGAGAGCAGAGTGGTGATGAAATTAATTACACAAAGACCTGTTTGGGTTTGAACCCGCGACATACAACTCGATAGTCAGAGCAGTTATCACTGGAGTAATATTACTCAAGTAATTTGTTGAGTTAACCTGTAGGAGTCAATTCAAACAAATCTTTTTTTCTGACTTTTATGAACAATACAAAATGTTATAGCTAGAATTTAGTTATTGTATCAGTTTCGTTACAAAATTGTAAAATGTAAAAAGTTTATGCAACTCGTCGATCGTTTTTAAACCCTCGAGATTCTAGTTGGCTAGTTGCCTTGTCTAGTTCGCTTCTAGCTTTTGGTTGACTGATCTGACTGAATAGGTTACTTTCGGAAGTAACGGAAAAGAGAGAGAGAGAGAGCGGTTGAGACTGTACAAAACTAAAAAATACTCTCTTACACACACACACACACATACACATACAGCTTTGTTTCGGTGACATGTTACTCTTGGGTACGATGTTCGTGCTAATTTATTGCAACTCAGAATTTTGTTTTATTTATTTTTATTTAAAAAAGTTTGCCCAACATTAGGAATTACCTACACCAATATAGTGGATGCGTTCTTGACCTTGTTAAGCTCACATTCACAACACCCAGATCTGGAAAAACTATTTGTTCCGTGCGGGAATTGAACTCTTAACACACAGCACAGCAACCAATCGCTCAACCAATCAACAATCTATCGGTTGTGCGAATAAATTCATAAATATGATCAATACGAATAAACAATAATATGAATATTTTTGATAACTTACATTCACAAGATGGTATGTCATGGGACCACTTCCCGTCTCGGTTGCAAGTGAGGGTCTCAGCTCCGGCCAGCCAGTAGTCAGGTTCGCAGTTGAACCGTGCGATAGAGCCGTAGGTCGTGGTGCCGTTCAGCAAGTTAAAGGAACCTTTGTGGACCTGGGCAGGGGTGCCGCAGTCCACGTATTTGCAAGACGGCGGGTTGCCAGACCATGACCCCCCGAGGGTACAGGTTACGCTCTGAAAATGATTAAATTCAAATTGTCAATAATCTTTATTTAGATTAGTGGGTTTAAAACATTAAAGCTAAATCTTGTGCTTTGTAGGAATTAAACCCGCAAACATTTACTCGAACAACTTAGCCAATAGTCACAGTCGCAATAATATCATCAGCTGAATTCGATTTTCAGTGCCTGTAATAATTGATAATGCCAGTATAATAAGAGACTAATTAAAATAAAAAATAAGTATCTATTTATTTATTTATGAATAGCTAGACGCAAATATATTTTAATAAACTTAAGATTAACATAAACTAAATAGATTATTGTTTAGCACAACATTTGTCTAAAACTAAAAAGTCACACGTCAATATACAACCCGCCCCTGATCGTTCTCGGTGCAAAAGTGCCCATAATACTGGCCGCATTACCTCGCTGAATAGCGATGGCCATCCTTTGCACCAAGAACGACCCGGACCGGGAGTCACCAGTTGCCTCCCCGATTAGAGACTAATTGATCGACATAAATATATAAATATAGGTATACAAAAATATTGTATGCATAATAGATGACATGTGGCAGAAAAACCAATATTTAATATTTAAGCTTCCCTTTGTTCACATAATAACTGACTGAATCGAAAATGCACACAGCTCGCTGTCGTGTTTTGTGGACTGGAAACGTTATTACTATAAATTCCTTTCATTTATTTCTCAAATAGCGTGCCCTAATTAATGAATACCTGCTGTGGATGCTAGTGACTTCTATCTAGGTCATCTTTTGGGGAGCCACCGACAGGTTCCCGGGGTCCGGGACAACTTAAATCGATTAAATTTGTTACCTAAATTGATGCAACACTGTCTAAATTTAGCACGTTTGATGTTTGTAGGTCGGCAGAATTATCAGGAAATACACGTAATAATTCGAATTATAATTGAATGCGTGGTAGTATTGTGATTATTCTACGATATTAAGTTTTACCGTACTTTTTTTGTGGGCAGAAAAATTATTTATACTTATGGAAGAAGAGAATCCTGAGTTTAGCTAGCTATACTTTTTTGAATTCTTAAAAATTGTGGGTATCGTACTCCGAGCCTGGATTTATCTCGGATATACCACGGAAAGATAAACAATCGCCGCAGCATCACATCACCGCGCCCATGAGTATAGTTAGTTGCCTTCGAACTATTACACTAAAAAGTCGATGAATACGCGCATCCCTAATATCGCCACGCATTATCGCCCCCGCACTAGCATCTTTGATAGTCGAACAGAGAATTACGAGCCCTATTCAGTTTTGAAGTTATATTTAAACGTTCTATGTGATAAACCTGCCTTTATGTTAAATAGAACAAAGAGGTTCCAATAGATAAATTTTCACTTACCGGTGACCCGAAAAGTATGAATCCATTCTGGCAGGTGTAAGTAGCCAAAGACCCAGCTTTGTGGCCGTTAACAGTAACAATAGCTCCGCTAACTGGAGGTGGTTCTGGACACCAGTCAAACAAACATTTAGGAGCCTCTCCGCTCCAGATGCCCTCGTCAGCACAAATTCGTTCTGGTTCTCCAACAAGGGTATAATTCTCTCGGCAGGAGTATACTGCTTTCGCTCCGTGAGTTGTCCTGCCATCGACTAGTGATACTTCTCCGTCTTGGATTGGTGTAAGTCCTCCACAGTTGACATCTGTAAGATTATTACGGCTTCAAAATAGAGTTTTAAGAAGATAGACAAATTAGTACCGTATAGAGTTAGTAATAGGAGATGATAGGTAGCTTTCATGTGGGATACAAATAGGACAGTCTTATGTTATCAACATATCTCAGCCAGTCAATATTAATCGGCAAACTGAGAGGTGGCTTGATGTTGCATCGACCGTCGATCTAATGCATCTCGGGTCGCAAGTTGATCGAATAACGGCAAGGTGATCAGTCCCGTTTACTATTAAATAAAAACAAGGCAATCTCGCTGAACCTAATGCTATGATATGCCGTGAATGATAACGATTGATGTCATGTATCATGTATAAATCGGTCAGTGTATTGGTATGTGTATGATTTTAATAGCATTGCCGAGCGACGTTTTGGAACGACAATCGTTCCAAAACTTTGGGAACTAACCATTAAGTTTTATAAGCCGTTTCTCCCACTAAACACAGCCTCCCTCAATTAAATTGATAGCTTGTTTTATATTGTCATATTTTTAATTAAAATTACGAGAAAGACAGGACCGATCGTAGTGGCTACACTAAGGGAGGCCTATGTCCAACAGTTTTTCAGTTTAATTGAACTTTTGACGTCGTCATGGTGACTGCATCGACTTGAGTCGGGAACGTTTCCATCAAAAGAACGTAGAATAAGGTGTTGAATGGTCAGTCATAACCGCCGATCTCTCTTTGACAATCTAAACAAATGTAACTACATAAACAAAATCCAACTTACATTTACAACTTGGAGCAGAGCCAGACCAGAAACCGTCCTTCTTGCAATCTCTGCTCTTGTCTCCCAGAAGCATGTGACCTTCTGGGCAGTGGTACCTGATGGAGGCTCCGACCTGGTAGTTATTCCCTTCGATCGTAGTGTTCAGAAGCTTGTCTGGACTTCCACAAGAGGGAGGCACTGGAGAAGATAGATTTAGGGGTAATGGTCTGTATGATGAAGTACATAAAGCTTAGAGTTTTGTTAGGTTTTACACAGTCGCTTAAAATGCTTAATTCATGTCTATAGTGGTATTATATAGGTACAATACCTATGTACAGTTAACAAAGGAGATAAGTAACCAGAGTTGTCAGATATTTCATAACCATCCATCAGTTTCCATTAAAATTTCAACTACATCTGATGACCCTGGTTACTTATCTTTTATGTTGACTGTAAGTACATAAGATATAGGTCTAAAAATCTAAAAATATTATTGAATCTTAACAAATTGCAGGGGCCCTACCAGGAGCGCTTCACGCGATCCATTTGACGACCTAAACTGTACTATTATAGGGATGGCCGGAGCTATACGTATAGCTCAAACCCTCTTTCTCTCTCACACGCTTGACATTTTAACACGCCACGTCATGGTAAGGCCACAAGTAAGAATTGGTTCAAATTTGTAGTAATGAAGTGAATAAATTCATTATATTAATAACTGCACTTTGACACTTTCACAGCTCGCATTGCAATTCAAGTTATTGTTCCACAATCGCACACAGCGCTCCCTAGCGGCAGCAAGACGAATCGAGCTCGATTGATCCGAAGCGGCATTACTTAGGTAGATCACCTTGGCAATAAACAGATTTGTTTTCTCCTTAAACGTACAATGCATTCCAAATAAGGATAGGATCGATTTTTACGCTATTTTGTGACGTCATAGCTGTCAAATCGAAAAAAATTGTAGGGTGAGCAAAAATTTTTTTTTTTTATTTAAAAAAATCTTGTTTAATAATCTTTATTTACGAATCATGATCATTTTATGAATATGAGAATCGTTTTGCTAATCTTTACCTCACTGTGTGGAGGGTCTGAGTAGTTGCAAATGGAAGAGGAAGTCAAATTGTTCCTAACAATGAAAATAGAAAACCAAAAGGGTTTTTTTAACTACGACTTTTAAAATACTTTAAATAATATATTTAGCTAATTTAGATTAAACAATAACGTTTTTACTTCACTTATATTAGACTAAGACTCAATAATACAAAGAAAAAAAAACGTTATTAATACACAAATAAGTTTCCTTTGCAAACCATACTTTTCAATCAACATTTGACAGATCGAGGTTATTGACTTTCCTATTCTTGTTTGGAACGCATAGTATATGAAAGCTTTTTGGTAAAAGTACAATAACGGGTCATTGTGCTCTTTGTTTGTTCGTGCAAATGCAGCTCTGTTATCCTTTATAGAGATACCTACTACCATGTTTATACTTGATTATGGCTCTCTAACTTCCCTTGTAGTCTTCAGAAACGGCTATGCATACTAGCTAACCGTAATTTGCATGCACCACATTAATATTACAAAAACAAAAGTTTTTATGAATGTGAGTATGTTTGTTATTCCGTTACGCTGAAACGGCTGAATGAAGTTGGATATTTGGAACAATTTATCCCCAATGGGTTAATTTTGATGGTAGTAACATTAGCTTTATTACATAATCTCAAAAACAATAAAGCTACGAAACTATTTTTATGTCTGTGTACTCAGGATGGCAATTATGATATAATTTCTACCATTTAACTGAGCAATGTGCACACGAGCGCGAATAAAACTACGTAGCAACATAAATATAATATTTATCCTTCGCTGTTTGCTAACTTTACAACTCGTGTATATATTAATGGATGTGTCTCCACTGCAGTCCTGCTATTTTTTTACCATTATATTGGCTCGACACAAAGTGTGTCTCTGAAAAAAGTCATAACGTGTCGAGGCAATCAAATTTGTTTTGCCTCCATGATGAGTTTTTCATGGCGAAGGTCACACGAGCTCTTTCCGCTCGTGTGCTGGGACTGCATTCGAAATTGGGTAAACATGAATTTAAATTTCTACGGGAGGTGTAAAGCTATCTTTTTCACTAGAATTTACAAACGAAGAGCTTTTATTGGAAAAGTCATAAGTGCGCATTTTGCTTAAAAAATAAGTGTGATTTGGCCTTTATAGAAATAATGTGTTTTGCAGACAACCCACGAGAAGATATGTCTAGAATTGACACAAATAACGTTTTGGCACCCACGCGAATCAGCCCCCCTAGCCAAGTTACCATCGTTTCATTTGCGTCGAACGCCTCGAGTAGGCCACACCTCCGATTTCTTTGTTCTAACGTCATCTCAAAGCTTAGTCACGTGGTCAGTACAAAGGAATCGTCGGTGTGGCCTACTCGAGGCGTTGGACGCAAACGAAAGGATCGTAACTTGGCTAGGGGGGCAGAAGAATAATGTATGGCGCTTACTGGTCAATATATTACCGAAACATAGAATTTGTGCTACAACTAATTAAAAAACAGATAGGACACTAGCGTCCGTGTTACATGTATGCACAGGATGAGAAGGCGATTTGAATTAGTATTGCAATAGGTAACACATTGTGTATGCAAATTGCAACTAATAACAGCTTGCAGCAAGAACATTTAAGAGTCGTTCGCTTATATGAATATCAATTGTTACAGGTTCCAACAGTAATTACTTCACTTCCTCCTTGTTGTGGTGGTCTAAGGCTCGATTGTCAAGCGTGGGGGCCATCGGCTCCAGCAAACAAGTTCTCAAAAAAACTATAATTTAAATTTTTTAAATTCGCAAAGGCTAATTTTATATGTGTAAGTATATAGATACTGGTATTAATTTCTGTCCTCATTACAAGGTTAAAAACACTAAAAAGAATGAGCCAAGGGTTTTGGGAAATGCGATACATAGCTTTAATTCCAGAAGTCTATACACGATCGAAATTGCATTTATTTTTTAATAGTTGAGATGTATAGTAACATAACTATAACAAAATTATATAAAAAAAATATTATTTATATAATATTTTATTTATTTATTTTTACTATGTTTTTCCTATAATTAATGTCTGTGCAGATAAAGTTTTATGACCATTTATGTATTTAAACGATTCTGTGCTTTGTTTAACTCGCTAAAGCCATTGTATAAACAACATGCAAGCCAATAAAAGTGCGGAGCTAAAAAATGGGCCAATCTCAGGGCCATCATTGGCCGCTGTCACGGTCAAAGGTCGGATCAAAGAGATTCAAAATTCACGTGGAAACTTCGAGCTTTATCACGGATATCCACGCTTTATACAACAATGTGTCACGTTGTTTTGACGGCACGCGCCGGTCCAATGGTGGCGGAAATTCATCCACGGGCTTGGCAACTTTAAAGAAATAAAATTACATTTTAAATTCCTCACTTCATTTTACAAGCTTTGTATGGCTTTATGTGTTTACAGGATCAAGGAAAAGTAAGTCACAGAATTGACCCTCACGTTATAAGCATCCGAAAACATTTCGAGCAGCAAAAATTGTGTTTTTCAGAGCATATATAATAATATACATAATCAGTCTTTTAATGTTCCCACTGCTGGAACTCAGGCCTCCTCTTTCTAGGAAAGGGAATGGGCCATAATCCACCATGCGAGCCCAGTGCGGAATGGTGAAATGTCACATGTCTTTGAATTTTTGGGTCTAGGATATGCCGGTTTCCTCACGATATTTTCCTTAACCGTTTTGAGAGCTGTGGTAACGAAATAAATTATACAAAGTAATGTGCCTGGCTGGGTTTAAACCCACGACCTACAACTCGTAAGTCAGGGCCGTTACCACTCGGCCACCACTGCAATTTTTATTTTCATTTTTTCAGTTTGGTATTTTCCAGGGGTTGTATTAAAATAGCGTTCATTCGAATGGCAATATTAAAATCCCTAATGCCACCAAGCTGTCTTCTGTCATATATTTTTACCAGACCTTGACCTATTTTATTTTGGTCCAGTGATATTTGTTCTGTTAAAAATTCTGGAATCGATTCTAGAGTCGGGAAAAGTGTTATTCAGTTTTTACTTTGATCTGGAGTTATATTATGATCGAAGTATTTTATCATTACTTTAACACTAGAAGCGCTTGCATCCCTAATTTGACCCATTCCAATGTTCTTCCTGCTCTAGTGTTAAAGAAAAAGAAAGTACAGCCAAAACCAACTTATCTACAATCAAATTCGCAACGTACCTTCGCACCGCACAGTCGCTTGCAATCATTAGAAAGGGATATGTACCTATGTATGACACTCACGGTACTGGCAGATCCAGTGGAGGTAGTCGAGGTTGCAGCCGACGTCATTCCAGAGCCAGGCTCGCCCACCGTCGAGGACTACGCAGTTCTGTTCACCGTTGTAGTTGTTGGGCTGGTCCTTGCCCCATGTTGGCTTTTGTACTTGCTCACCTGTAAGGTTTTGGAAATTAGTTTTTTGTAACGTTTGTAGACGGGAAGCGTTAAAGGTCCCCGCACACGGACCACACGTGACAGCCACCAATACCGCCACGAGAACTTAGAAGCAGCCACAAAGGAAGCTGAACCTGTGTGGCCGGTGGCTTTTCTTTAACTCATACGCGCATTATGATACTGCATAGAAGGTTTAAATGCACAAGTGGCGTGTGTTGGTGTTTTGTATCACAAGAAGCGAGCAGCGGTGATTTGTAGCGTGTGGCGCCCGCCGGCGTCAACCATGTGCGGCGAGTCCATATTAAATGTATGAAAACTACAGGAAATATCCGGTCTCCAGTCTGCGCACTTTGAAAAATTATCATAAAATGGTGGTGACAAATTTTCAAATATTCTTTAGCTGCTGTGATTAGTTATAATTTAATGAGTGTTCAACAATCAATCGCATGGCTTACTGATATTGTACAATGTTTAGTTCAATAAAGAAAAGTAGCTTTGATGGGTTTATTTGTAAAGCTTTAGTAATTTTTTATATTTGGTAAATTTTTGGTAAATGACAACAATTTTTTTTTTAAATTTTATTTTGTCCCACTCTTAGGCCCCTCCCTCTCCACTCCTTCTACCTTTCACGGGCCTGCGCTTCCTCCTTCCAGTTCGCCGTTATTACATATATAATAGCAATGAAAAACGTACATTTTAATTCCAAAGTCCGGTCTCTAAGCCTAAAAACTTCAAATTCTATATCAAATACTCCAATTTCTTACCATCAACCCATTTCCAGGTTCTAGAAGTTAGTCCCGGTTCCTTCTGGGCGCCGATCCAGACCAATTGTGTCTTCAGCTGAGGCTTCCTGCGCTCCAACTCTTGAACCAAGAAACTCAATGTTGCTCCCTGATGAAAAAAGAGAAAAATATTTGTTACTAGCTGTTCACAGTGGTTTCACGCACGTCATTGTTTACTGCTCCACTACACACTTTTATATAGCATATAGCCTGTAACGAGTCGAAATCGCCTCGTCACATGATTAGCTTTTAGGCGATTTCCGAACTGTTCATATGAAGGCATTCTTAAAAGGTCTTGTCTCCAAGTAAGGAAATCGTTAAAAAGTGGGCTGTCAGATTTGGTATTTTTCACTTTCTGACCCGACATTATATTAGCGAGCAGCTATTTTTTCTGCTTCTGCTAAACTTTATAAAATCGGCTCCCATCGCCGAAATTTGTGTCCTAAAATAGCCTAAAATTACTAGAAACAATCCTACCTCTATATCGTAAAAAGATTGCAACATATTTTCTGGTAAGAATTAATTTTGGAGTTCTACATGACGCGTTCGCTTTTCGATCTCGAATCCTATGTCGTTGTTTCTGTGCAGTTGAAGTGAATTTTCTCTCACCTGTTTATTTTGACGTTGTGTGGCGCAATTGACATTTTTTGAGGAAAAAACGAGACGCAACGTGAGTTTTCATTATAAAATAACACGCGACCTCGTGTTTACAAAGTCAAACTTTGTGTATTCTAACGATTTCAAATGGTTGTTTCAGCCGTGCGGCGTTTTTTTTTTTTTAATTTTTGTTATTTATTTTCCCGTATTTTGGATCTACCTTGGAGTTTGGTTTTGGTTTTCCTCGCCTGTAGTCTCTATGAGGGAAAGTCTGCTCGTCGGAATGTTCGTGTAACTTATTATTATTATATATATTTTTTTACTTAACGTCAAAGATGCAACAGTATGTAATACTTTAAAAAATGTCACTTTAAGTTTAAACATTATCACATTAAATATCTCCTTATTTTCTGTACCTGGTCATGAACTGCGGGCCGGTAAATTAAAGACTAAAGTTACACTCATAATTTGATTTTTTCCTATATTGCCCCCCGCTGGCAGATTAAAGGCCCAATCGCTTCGAACTGGAGTGGATCCGATTTTGGATGATGTACCTGGCGCTCGAATTCTCTACCATTTTTTTTTGGTACATCATCGACCCTCTAAAATATTTTACGCACACATTTTTCCTTTCTATATATTACACGCCTTTCTCGAGAAATAGGCTATCCAACACTAAATTAATTTTTAATTCGAAACACCAATTCCTAAGATTTATTTTACTTAGAGTGCATTCAAACAAACAAATAGACTCTTGAGCTTCTTAATATAACCATCGTCTTCAGTGAACATTCACGTGTCGGTCAATGTGACCGTGAGTGGTCATAACCAGTGAAAAGCATTTTATTTCAGAGAAGAAGAGGAAGCTTTACTTTTATTAACCTTAACCTTAAGACCAACCACATAAGAACTGAATTTGGATGACATAAATAGAGAACACGAAATTCATGGAGTATTAAAGTTGTAAACTTTAATACTCCGTTTAAGAGATCAGTTTTTCAGTATTAGTTCAGATTAAAGACAAAGAACTTTGATGAAATCGGTTGACTGTCGATTGTATAGCTGCGACAATCTCGCATTTAATTCAGCTAGAGTGCTAGACGAACTGAGCGTTAGGTGAAAAATTTCCGTGCGAGTTTCGTATTATCTTTTTAACTATTTGTCCAAATAGTAAGCAGAAAAAAGAAAAAACAGATATAATATTTAGTAATCGTGCCGACAAACCTGCTTATTTTGATGAGAAACAATAATTTGTTGATAATATGACAGTTAAACATCATCTGACGATTTTAATGCTTTTCTATTGCATTACTTAAATCATGATATCTCTCGAATGGAATGTCCAAATTTAATTATTCAAAAAGTAATATACAGGCACTGAATCAGACTTAATTATAAATTAATTTGTTTTGATAAGGATTAATACCAAAGTACGTACTTTTCTAGTGGCGTCGAATAAATTTAGTTTTAAAATTGAAAAAAGTAGATATTGTGACAACTATAATGGTAAGATATATGGTGTTGCAACTTTTTTTGTAGATAATAATGTGCTCTACAAAGTTGCAGTACATCATTTTTTACAGCGCACACGATGTAAGGAAATTTACAGGTAATCGATTTATACCTTGGGTTACTTTATCGCAGTTTTAGTAGACAACCGTTTTTTTTTTTAGGTGGGGAAATCATCTAATGACAAATCGCGCTCTTGGGCGGAGCGGGAGATAGTGTCAGACTTTTACTGACTAAAAACCCCCCGGAGTTCGTTTTCACACTACCCATGGCCCCAGTAGGCTTCGACCCTGCTGGGCCCCTGTGATTTGCTGAAATCTCCCTGAGGCGCGCGTGGAACAAAACACGCCGTCGACGACTTGGGCTCGGTCAGGACGGATAACGGACGGTCGGACGGCGGCCTACCCATTGCTCGCCATCCGCAAGCCAGTAGAGAACCGTATTAATTTTTTAATATAAAATATAGCATATGTCACTTTGGAATAAAGAAGCCTTCTACGGATGAATTTTTTTTTGCAATCTGGCCATTACTTTCAGAGATTACCTCCTACAAACAATAAAACAAAAACAAACTTTACCTTTTTATAATATTAGAATAGATTGTGGCAACATCCGCCGTATAGGAACTAAAATTCGAAATCCTATAGCGCGGTATTACAGTTTTCCGGGAAGTTAGAACATTATATAACAGCCTGAAATAAACTATCGGGCGGAGGCTACATCAAACACCCGTTTGGTCGAACGATCCTCACTTTTCATCGGAGGTTTGTGGAACTTTACACACCACTCCATATACCTCTAAAATAACTATGTTGATATTAACTCTGAATACATCTAACATTGCGTCTGTATGCGCGGAAAGCTCTAGAAAATAGGTGTAATTTTTCTGCTTCGGGTCTGTTCGGGAAAGTGGCCGTGGCCTTGGCCAGGTTCTACTAATTTTGTACTTTTTTGAACCTGTGGAAATCCACAAACATAAAAGAAATCAACATGAAAAATTATTTTATTAAAATTGACCATATGACCAACCGCTTTGTAAAAATCAAAACATAATAGAAATTAGTTGGCTCGATAAACAAAAATCATGAATCGGACCCTAACTTACGATTTCAAATGTGTATATCTACGAGGTTACGTCGCGGAAATATTTGGTAGTTATATAGAATAATAAAGTATGTTTTTAAAAGGGTCTGGCAAAACCAAAAATCATGAATAGTTACTATCTTTTTTTTTTTTAAATAAAATTAAAATCGCTGTTACGGGGCCGCGAAATCGATGTAGACCCGGGCAAAACCCCCACAAAATACTCTGAGCATGCAACCAGCTCTTAAAAGTTCAGACTTTCAAGAGCTGGTTGCAGTAAGCGGCTGTCAGCATGCAGCACCCGCTCACTGACGGTGAAGCCATTTGATGATTTCCCACGTAAAAAATAATTGTGACATTATTTTTCATTTTGTCAGTTATATACAGAATAAATTGCTATGAAGTTACTAAAAGATTCTTTATTAAAAAACCTAATAAGACTTGTGAAGAAGCCTAGATACTCAGCGGAAACGTTTGCGGCCACGCGACTATCGAGGGAGTTATTTTTACATTAACAAAACAGTCATTTTTTAGTCAGTGAATAGGCAGTTACGGCAACATTGCCATAAATAGAAATAATTGTTGTTGGCTGAAAGAAACGTGAAATAGTCCCTCGACAATCTGTTGAGCAACGCTGGATCAAAGGGGTAATTACGGAATAAAAAAAGATTAAAATTTTTGGTAATACATAAGTGTGTCCCAATCCATTTATTTACAAGATTTCAGTTTCAGCAATTAGGGTGATTTTCCACCAGACTTGTGCGTTGCTAAGGATGTTTTTGATATCCATCAATCATATTTCATCACAAAAGAGAAACTGACTGACATATAGGCACAGTCGAAATTACAGGGATTAGCTACGTGAAATTTTGCACAAGTCTTCTTTTTATGATGTAGACGAGCAATAAGAGAGGATTTTCCAAAATTCACCCCCTAAAGGGATCCAACGGTGTCCAAAGTTTGTATGTACCTACTTTTTTTCGGGTAATGCCTCTGGCAAATACTAGTTGGTCCATATAGTTTAGCAATAGTGGCAACGAGTTCAACTAAGCTATATTTTTTATACGGAGGCGTTTAATATGAATGGTCACCGTAGCTCCGCGTGCCTTTCATACCATCGATACATACATTGCATAGCTCGAGCTGCGCATCGTTCTCGCACTGCCACCTTACGGTGACGCATCTTAGCTCAGCTTAGCATCAATGGAACGGTAGTTTTGTAGCTTAGCTTTCACATCCACATAGCATAGCCGCATAGTACATCTCTGACCAACTCTTCAGGAGCTCTACAAAAACCTTTATATAAAGTAGTAAAGGTTATACTGAATTTTTCATGATTTACCTAGGTAAGACTTGAGAACAATCGGTTGGAACTTTCTATTGAAACAAACAGTTACACAAGTGCCCTTGCGTTGATCAAGTCAATGAAAAGTTAAAATCAGACTAAAGCAAAGCCAAGTAAAAGTCAGACTCACCATTTTACAAAATATCTTAACTTCTGCCATTCAAGAAATTGTCGTACACTTAGTATGACAATTTCTTCTAAAACGGTTACTGGACAGTCGGACGGCGAGCTACCCCTGCGATGGCTGTATTTCGGGGTCGCGGTCCTGGCGTCCATACGCTAACGCGAGCGGGTTCCTCCTTCGCTAGTATTACTGCTTTGCAGAAATAGGTGACCACCTGCCATTCCCCTTTGCTCCGGATCATGGCCTGAACCAGGGTCCGGAAATTTCTTGTATGGGAGTATTTATTTAAACTCGAGAAGATTGCATAGACTGCTTTTATGAGATTATGCGGAAGCGATTTCATTCTCGCTTCGTAACGCGTTCATGAATTTCTACTGCTGCAAGGTTTCGGCTGAGCCTGTGACCTTGCAGTAGCGGCGTCACAGTTTTTGTATTGTTTTGTTCTTGTATTGGTTTACTAACATAGTTTTTAATAAATAAATTGTTACTAACATTATGCGATTATTAAAGTTGTTATAGCGACAATAGAAATACACCCTTTGTGAAAATGGGAAAATAATTATAATTCTTCTTAGTGTATCTAAATGAGATGTGCGGGATGAAATTAGAGCGGGGTGTCATTATTTCTTACGCTGACGACACTGTGTTGCTGTTTTCTGTTGACACATGGGAAAACACATTTATGCTGGCTCAAAATGGCTTCAATAAGGTCTTCAACTGGTTAAAACAAAATGTCCTCACTCTAAACTCAGATAAAACTTTTTACATGCCATTTTATTTACGAAATTCTAATGCACCCGAACTTCCGTTAAAGTCACATTCCAATCGTGTCGCCTCCTTAAATGACACTACTTGTAATTGCCCTTGTTTAATTAGAAGATCTGAAGCTAAATACTTAGGTATTTTACTCGACTCATCGCTGATTTTCAGTGCGCACATTTCTATAGAAAATTGATTAATATCTTCAAGAACTTACGACACGTGGCAGATATTTCAATCCTAAAAAAAGTTTATAGGGCATTTTGTGAATCGCTGTTAACTTATTGCATTTCCAGTTGGGGTGGAGCTTCCAAAACCACTCTACTTCCTCTTGAAACAGCACAACGAGCAATTTTAAAGGTTAGCTCCTTCCGACCCATTGATTACCCTACACATCTTCTGTATAAGCTTACCCACTGTTCGTCAACTTTACATATTAACTGTGATTCTCAAACAACACTCTATTACCCCTTTGGATAGGAATAATCTACTCAAACGACGTCGTAATGCTGTAGTACCCCGTTCCCGTCAATTTAAACATTCTTTCACACATAGGTTTTTCTGTTTCAATGGTCCTTTCCTCTACAACAAACTTAACACAACTTTTAATATCTACACACTAAACAAACAAGGATGCAAAATCAAACTATTAGACTTTCTACTCATATATGATTACCAAACTACTGAAGACCTTCTTAAAACGTTGAGATAAAATTACACTACAAACACACGGATCACATGCACACAACACACAATTTTGATTGCAAATTTATATTTTGTTATGTGTTAAATTATATAGATGTTACAAGCAAATGCTGTTATATTGATAATTTCTATTCTGGGAAGAGAACTGCGTCCTGAAATACAGGCTCGGCCTACCTCAGGCGCAGTTGTACATTTTTATTTCTTATGCATTTGTATTAAGTCACCTTCAACTTATTGCCTAAATTTGTACAATATTTTTATGGAGAAATAAATTATTATTATTATTCAAATTCTTGTTACTAACAATCTTGCCTTGCTTATAGATTGTTTTTCTGAAATAAATATTTTTATTTTTTTATTACTCTTCGCGAGGTACAGTCCGCTGCCATACAGACAGACGGACAGTGGAGGTTTTTTTAATAAGGTTCCGTTGGCGACCTCCAGGATACGGAACCCTAAAACGGTTTATATTTTGAAATAACTGTGAATAACGGCTTATGACACACGCATCTACTAATATGGCATTCGTGATGAATCTGGTGCGCGTTGGACAATAATATTACCGTTGTACTCTTCCTTTTGCATGGTAGGTACTGTCGTGAACTAGCCCTATGAAAGCTAATCATAATAGACTTTCTTATTTCTCTAATAGAGCTTTTATATAGCTTTTATTAGGGTTCCGTACCTCAAAAGACGGAACCACTTTGATCCACGGAAGTTCGCTTTGTGGTCCGTCCGTCTGTGTGTCTGTGTGTGTGTGTGTCTGCCAAGACCCTTTATTTCGGGAACGCGTGGAGGTATCGAGTTGAAATTAAAACCATATACTTAGATCTGCAGTCCCTTGAAGTTGTGAAAAAATCGAACCTCTGAGTTAAAGGAAAATAAAACGGCCGTATTGTCTGCGGGAATTGAACTGTTTACATAGGTAAGTTTGTGCGGAATTCTCAGAGCGCGAGTCCGACTTGCACTGTCCAGATTTTTTTTTAACGTGGGTAGGTATCATCCAATGACCTCTCGCGCTCTAGGGTCGGCGGCAAGGCGTGTTAGACTTTTACTGCCTAAAACCACAGTACATTGTTTAAAAAAAGTAATGTCTGGTACTACAAAGCATTCTTAATTATTTGACCACCACTGTATGGTATGGGACAATTTTAATTTGACTATCTTCCTTATCTTTCTTTGCATAATTTCTTTAGAGCAATTGCATATTGCTGCAAAAGGTTCATTAAATAAATAAATTTCAATTTGAATAAGTCTACAACCTCCCACCGGTTCAGAGGTTCGCTATAAATAACAGCTGTGGGAAAATATTGCCTTTAGTAACCTGTATTCAGTGTCTGTATGATCGAGATAAGCTGAAATGAAAGCGGCTGATACTCCATGCTTATTGGTATTACACGAGGTGTTCACACTTATGGTGAGGGGCATATTGCAATTAGCATTTCATTAGAACTTGAAGTCTAGCATATGTCATGTAAAGGTTGTCTTGCAAAGCGTTATTTTTAAGACTAAGGTGGTTACTTTTCTCGAACTATAAATGGCAAAATGTTTTGTAGAAAACGAGCGGGACCAATTGTGCTGCGTGTGTGTTATGAATTGTGTGTATCCAAGAAACTCAAACATAATACAAATCATTCGACACAATCGAGTCGATTCGTTTAGGAGACGTTCAGTGTAACACGTACAGAAGAGTGATATTTACATGAATATACGTCAAACCGTAATATTTTTATTTCCGATAAAAGTTAGACTGATTTAATTCTCAGATAGAGGAATTTCCTAGAGTTGATCCTAATTTAAAAAAAAAAAACGGCGTCGAACCTTTTGGGATGGTTCGAGGTAACTCTGGGAAAGAAAGAATAGTAAGATTTGGAGGAGACTTTGCCCAGCTGTGGAACGGGCTAGGAAAATCAATAGAGACCACACGAAGTCCTTGACAAGTTACACGTGTTCAATTTGCTACATATCTATTCATTCTGTTGTATTGTAAAGGTCTGTATTCATAGAAGCAATCAATAGTAGCTGTACTGCATTGACTGCTCACCGTTCTGGAACAACACCTAATTATTAATTAATTGTTTACGTATCAAAGGGAATCCAGCTCTTTGACTACCTACATCATCTACACGAGCGTCCAGTGACACTTCAATAGCTACCGATACGACAATTGCGTCTTAATTACAATAAAGGAGGATGCAAATCCCGAAACCTCCTTCCCATAGCTATGAGTGTTACATTGTTGGATAGGTATTTTTAAGCTGCATAAAAGTTAATATGGTGTTAAGTTTCAAATCCTAGTCCCTTAAAAGTTATTCTTGGTTCAACATGTTAGGTTTGCCAATAAAAAGCAATGCTATTTATATGTAATATATTGCATTTCTAAATTTTATACACGTAGCGTGTAGATGCTCACCTACAGTTATAAATTTTTTCGTTGGTTAGGCTTTGCTGCGTAGAAACAGTGAGCAAAATTGCATTTTTATTTTCAGCGAACCACGCGGTTTCCTCTTAGTCACGCTGTGCAGGTGATGCGTGGTAGAAGTGACATATTATGTAAGACAAAGTTACTTTTTTTGTCCTAGGTTAAACATATAATTAAAAACATTCGAACTACACTGCATTCTATCTCTTTGTTTATTTATTTATAATTAATGCTTTTGCCTGCCCTTATAACAAAGCGAATGAATAAACAAGACGAACGGATTAAGATTTGGAACTTGGTACCATAGTAACGTTTATAACTATTGGAAGGTGGGCCCAGATTTCATAGTAACCCTGGCATCATCCTTTACGGGCCTGAAGCCGTACCTTGCACGCCACTCAGCCATTTAAGTTTGTCAGTCATTATGATGCAAATCACTTTCTGATTAGAGATTTACAATGACGACAAACGCATCAATATTGATGACAGTTGAATATACTTTGTATACTTGTCTTCTTCGATATATGTTACTGATTTCCATTGGGACATTGGAGTGCATTATTGGTACATTATGCGGTAATGTTGCCTATTGAGTCCAGAGTCGGCTGTGTCGGGTATACGTGTAGAAAGTGCATTTGATGAGGTCATATGTAAGCCATATACGTAACTTTAAGTAGTCGTCATGTTTATTTTACAATCATGTTTTCTACTGTGACTTTGTCTTTCATGTTTTGATTCCTTCCGTGGTATTACATTTATTTAGGGATTTTCTGACCAATATACTTTGCTAGTATTTTGGTGGCTCAAATTTTTTATCCTACTTTATAAATGTGAGCGACCGTACGTTAGCATGTTTAAATGTTTGTTAGCAAATCTAACCTCAATAGCTAAACATCGGATGAAAGAGGAATGAAACTTTTCCCATACATTGCTGGCATGTATTTTTTTTCTTTTCGCCAAAAGTGAAATTTAGGTCATATTTTAAAGGACTGTATGATAAATTAATAGCAAAAAGAATTATGTCTACTAACCGTAACCAAACGAAGTTAGAGACTATTTCGTATATTGCTATAGTTTGTTATCAGGCGCTATTTTTCTTAAATAAAAATACTATATGCTTTTCTCATTGTTGAATATAGTTTTAGTTTCGGTTTTTATGGTGAGTATAGTTTTAGTTTTGGTTTTTATGGTGAGTATGCATTACATAGTGACAATCACTATCGCAACACTAACGCGTATATTTTCGATTCGTTTAGCACTGATTTTTTTACTACTTTTAGTGATAAAAAACTGTGATCAAAAAGTGTAAAAAAAATATAACAGTAATAACCAATTTAATCTATTTCATCAATGGAAACCTCAAAATATTTTACGTATTATATTTCCATTTCATTACAATAATACGGGTTAAAGTATGAAATTGGCGTTTTTTAAACGAGTTGCTTTTGAAGTGTTAAATGTTTGGATTGATTTGGAATTATAAGTTCAAATAAACTTTATATTAAAGGTACGTTATTCTTTTTGTGTTTTGTATTTCTGTATTATCGAAGTTCTTATAACGATGAAAGTTAATAAAAAATGTTTTTTTCATATTAAGAGTTCCAACGTAGAAACTATGCATTTCAAAGGGCAAGCAGTATCAATAACGTATACCTACGACTTTCTTTTAACAAAAGAATTTTGTGCTCTTCCTTTAATAGCTTTCGTTTTGGAAATTTTGTCTTTTTGCCACACTGAGGAGAAAAGTTATTCCTGAGATAAAATTTCCCACGTGTAAGTAAATGAAACAAAAATATACATTCCAAATCCTGTAACGTGTTTACTGTTCGCCAGCTTTTCATAATGCACTTAGTATTAAAACAGCACACCATGCTTTCCTACAGCGCCGAAATTACTAATAAGAGACGGAATGATATTGTTTGCCATTCTAATGCATCCTCAAAATATGTATTTGTAAAAAGATTTTTACTTTTTTATGTCCATTTCTGTACAATAAATTAAATAGAATATTAAGTATCTACAAATTAAATAACTATAATTTTAAAAAGATGATTTTCCAATATTTTCTAAGCATATCATATGTAGAGACAGAAGACCTACTTACTGTTTGTAAATAAAATTCGCCGTATCTCTATATTAAGTTAAGTTTTTATAATAGTCATATTTAGTGTTAATTTATTATTTATTTTGTATTTAAGCACTCTCTCCCCTGAAGCACAGGTTCACCCTAGTTCAGGCATTTATGCAACTGTGTTCTTTTTAATATTTAATATACTTTATTGTAAATGTGCCCTATGTTATAAATAAACGATTTTATTATTATAATATCAGAATATCTTACCTGAAATCCATGTATGAGATCTCCTCCATGCGACTGACATTGCTTCCTAGCATCATCGAAAGACATTCCCTTGGCTACATTGAATTCGTAGCAGTTTCTGGAGAAGGCAGCCAGTTCGATCTCAGCTGGAGCGCCGGCTGGGGCACAGCGGTCGTTAGAGAATTCTGTCAAGAACAAGAAAGATGTTAAGACGTGATTTTATAAAAATAAGAAAGATGTTAAGAATTGATTTTAAAAGAACAAGAAAGATGTTAAGACGTGATTTTAAAAGAACAAGAAAGATGTTAAGACGTGATTTTATAAGATTAAGAAAGATGTTAAGACGTGATTTTATAAGATTAAGAAAGATGTTAAGACGTGATTTTATAAGATTAAGGAAGATGTTAAGACGTTATTTTATAAGATTAAGAAAGATGTTAAGACGTGATTTTATAAGATTAAGAAAGATGTTAAGACGTTATTTTATAAGATTAAGAAAGATGTTAAGACGTTATTTTATAAGATTAAGAAAGATGTTAAGACGTGATTTTATAAGTATAAGAAAGATCTTAAGACGTGATTTTTTAAGAATAAGAAAGATGTTAAGAAGTGATTTTATAAGATTAAGAAAGATGTTAAGACGTGATTTTATAAGATTAAGAAAGATGTTAAGACGTTATTTTATAAGAATAAGAAAGATCTTAAGACGTGATTTTATAAGAATAAGAAAGATGTTAAGAAGTGATTTTAAAAGAACAAGAAAGGTGTTAAGACGTGATTTTATAAGAATAAGAAAGATGTTAAGAATTGATTTTAAAAGAACAAGAAAGATGTTAAGACGTGATTTTAAAAGAACAAGAATGATGTTAAGAATTGATTTTAAAATAACAAGAAAGATTTTAAGACATGATTTTAAAAGAACACCTCATGAGGATTTTTCAAAGGGTCAAGCCTCGCATATGTTTACATACCTTCTGTAGTGAACACCTCGACCTCACAAAGCGACAAGGAACCCTCGACTCCAACCAATTGCAAGAACACGTGCTGACCGACCAGCGGTCTTGCGCACGTGAACGTCTTTGTTATGCCCTCATCTGAAACAAAACAAGTAATTTTTAAGGCTTCTCTCATTTAAAAAATATAAGTAATGGCTTTGTTACACCAAGTTGCTACAATGCTCGTAGGTCAAACAAATAAGTGGGTCCGCAAGGGGGAATTTGTTAAACAATATAACAAAAAGTTCAGGGTAAATGGGCTACGTAATTTAAGGTTTCATGAAAATTAAAAAGAGGACAAGTTTCTAGTTATTTAAATGGAATCTGAGTTACGATGGTATGAACGTGAACTTTAAATGACGTCCCGATGGTGAATTATAATAATAATAATGAAACGTTTATTTCGTAAACGTTTGTTAGTGTCTAACAATTTAAATTTAGAATTAGTGGTGGTAACATGGTGCAAATAGGTGCTTTAGTCTGAGCTGGGTGAGGAACACCGAATCTGGGGAATGTCTATTTGACTGCGTGCAGTCAGTGGCGGATTTAGCCAGCGCGTGCGGCCTGTAGCAGATTCGATAAAGGGACCCCATGCAATATTTTTAGTGTAATTAGCAGGGATTAGATATTAACTAGAGATGAGGGAGAGTTATTCATGTACTTGCATCGAAATGTTGATATTAATATGGATCTTCCCTGGATTTCTAATGAAAAATTCCGTGTGGCTGACAATATTACCAATAAATAATAATAAAAATCTCAAAGATAGATAAGACAAATAAAATTAAGATAATTAACATACAATTTTTATTAGTATTTTTAACCGATTTCTATAAAAGGAGGAGGTTCTCAATTCGGATGTTTGTATTTTTTTTTCATTGAAAAAGATCACTCTACGTCAACTGAGGTAAGGTTAACAAATTTATACACTTCCTCCTCGATTTTTCTTTCAATATTTTTGATAGCGCTATAAAAAAAAATCTGCTCTTTAAAATTAACCTTGGGATTTGGGGCATATCCACTTTATTCTTTCGCTGTATAAAATTAGTGTAAGAACATGTTTAACTCTACCTAATTCCGACCTCTAATAATCAGCTGTATTTAGATTTCATGCAGTAGAGATACTTTGACTAATTTTGGTTATGGTCACGAGGCCCCCCAATGTGGGGGACCCGTAGCATTTGCTACTCTTGCTACATGGCTCATCCGCCACTGCGTGAAGACGTATCCATCGCCCCGAAATCTGAAAATCCCGCTTAACAGCCAGCGTTCTGCGAATAGTGTTGGAGCTGTCGCATACTCGGCATAGCAAATAGGAACACCTTTTACACATAATACACGAAAAACTGTCGATGTATGCGTCGGTAAACATAATAACGACGCACTCCTTTCAGTGGCTACAAAATACAATAAAAGAGGTAGTCCACAAATTTTTTGAATCACTATTATCCGGAAAAACATGAAAAGGCTGAGCCTATTAGATAATGACGTTTATCTTGGGAATGAATAACCCTGCAAAAGGCGAAGACAAAGAAAAAGCTATTGAGATGATATCAGTTGAATAAATCAAACATGTAAACAAAGCACGATCTATAAACACTTCCTTGGTACAGCTGCCAATTGTTTCAAAGCATTGCCCCGCAACTTCAATTGACAGAATTGGACTTTCAACAACCTCAGAAAGAAGTTAATTTAAACAGCCTGTTTATGTAACTTATTTATAGAAGCATCTCTTCCTACTAGACAATTGTCAGTGATTACTGCGTACGCGCCGGTCGCATGTTGGCGCGCGCTGTTATCGCGCGAGAGGAGAAATGCACGCTATGGGTGCCTATCACACTGTTTTATAACTGCTAGAAATATGCAGAGAAATGTAACAGTAAAGATATTTTGCGAGTTGGTATAAGCCACAATTTTTTAATTACTACAAAAAAATGGGTTTCCATCCGAATATGCAACTTACGATGCGTTTTCCAAAAAATGCAATCAAATTGCGTCATTCTGTGATAGTGATTTTTTTTTTCAAATATGTCACCAAAGCTATGCTTTCCAAGCCTTTCAGTCTTTGTTAAGAAATATGTATGTGTATACATTTAAAACTCTTCCAAGACTTTCTTAGTTACAGATTATTATAACTTTTATTTTTGAATAATATAAACTAGTGCTTAACCGCGATTCGACCTGATGGTAAGCAGTGATGCAATCGTTGATGGTGAGGCGGACTAGTTTATTAGGAGATTTTTCACTCGAGCTTTGAAAACACCAAAATTATATTCGGCGAGGACCGCAGCAGGCAAGTTATCAGCTCGCCCTTCTTTTAAACAGAGTTCTTACAAATTCTGCTTTTTGAAACAAAGGAAACTTCTTTAAATTTCAATAACTTACACAATTTTATTAATAAACCTCTAGTAGTGTGGTACACAAGGTCGATAAAGAAATCAATAAAAAAAATAGTGGATGAAAAGCTCATATTTATTCGTTTCCAATTTAGCTCTGGGCAAAATTTATTTTGGAGGCGAGTTGGCTCGTTTTTTTACCAATGTTATCTGTGATAATGTTACCCCAGTCTTCTGGGCACTATTCCCAACTAATACAATAGGTACAGCTTTCCACGTGTATCAAAACTCGTATAAAAATACATTACTGCAAAACTGTTATTGCCAAATGTATTTTTTTAGTAAAGAAACTTACTTTAACTTGTCTAGCAAAAAGAACAGAATTTAAAGAACTGATATTTAAATGAAAATGTTTAGGGTACTGAAAACGGGACCCTATTACTAAGACTCCACTGTCCGTCTGTCTGTCACCAGGCTTTATCTCATGGACCGTGATAGCTAGACAGTTGAAATTTTCTCAGTCGATTTATTTATGTTGCCGCAATAATAACAAATACTAAAAATTAGAAAAAAGGTTACAATATTGTGTCTAATGTTGTATAGATAATGGTACGGCACCTTACGTGCGCAAGTACGACTCGCCCTTCACCGGTTTTAATTCTTAATTTTTCCACTTAATATAAGCTTTGTACCTCAGGATGACTTCCATAGCACGCCTAATTTACCACTGAGGTACTCTGAAACAAACACTGAAGGATGCACCTGGTAAAGTATAGAGCGCGTGACAAAATGTTAAGCCGTGTACGCGCGTTCGAACTAATTTGTTGCGTTGCATGATACGCAACAACTTGGTTCGCATCTATGTATCACTAACGAACACCGAACACTCTGTTCGTCAAAAATGTTTGCGGCGATCCTATTAGTATGTTCTGTATGGACGGTGTACTTTATGCTGCTTCACAATCGACCAATTTTAATGAGGCCACCGTAGATATTAAGAGTGTTCGCGAATGTTGTGCGCGAATTCTATTCGAACTATGTTCGCGTTCGTGTTCAAATATGCCGTCCATACGAACAAACCTAATGTTCAAGTTTAATGTTTGTGATCGCTATGTTCGTGTTCGTACGTGCGGACACGGCTTTTGAAACACACAATACAATACTTAAACTGGGTTAATATAACTGTTACATTATCTGTTGGCACTCCGGGAGGCACGTGTTTCGTTAGGTTAAATTGAACAAAATGATTGAACGGTCTCATTAATATGCCATATTTTCATCTGGCTGCAAAACCAGACGATAATAGTTGGTAATAATTGGCGAAACGTTATTCCGTTACTAGGTACATACGCAGGCTCTACCACAAGCTTTTATTGCGATCCATTTTACGACCTAAACTGAATTTGATAAAGAGATGTAGTTTTGAGATGGTGTATAGCTCCATCTCTCTTTCCAGCTCGTAGACCTGACATTTTTACACGTCATGGTAAGGTCCCTGCCCTCCTAGCCAAGTTACGAGCGTTTCGTTTCGATTCTCTTGCGTCGAACGACTCGAGTAGGCCATACCTCCGATTCCTTTGTTCTGACGCAAGAAAATCGAAACTGTATGTGGGTCTATAAAATACAGGACTAGTGCCGCCCTGACATAGCGACACGGGGTCGCTGCAGACTTCACGAAGGACAGACCAGGCAGAAATTTACGGGATGATTTGGATGTCTTCCTTGAGAATTGGAAAGAAGAAGTGAAAAATCTTGAACGTTGAAAAGAATGGCGGGAGGTGTTTACCCAACTGTGGGATAATTAGGGTTAATAATAATAAAAATGCGCTGGAAGAAAATAGGGTTACAAAACTTGGTCTAAGCATATTTGCTTCCGTGGCAACTAGCGGTCCACCATTTTGTCTAACAAAAAGCGTTTCGTATTTAGAATAAATTATTTTATAATAAATAGTTCTGGCTACTCCGAGAGGGAGACTACCAAAATCTAGTCCAATGTAGTCAGTTTCAATGAAGGGATTATATAAAAAAAAAATGACAATAAATGAGTAAACGCAACTTTAAGGATTTAGATAACGAATATTTAAAATAATCCCTAACAAAGACATGTCAACATCAGCCATATATAAAAAGAAAACTCTGTTTAATGACTTCATTAACACCGTTAATTCTCCACCTAACAATGATCGCAATAAAAACGATTTACATGTGTTTCTGACGCGTTTTTAATTACCCAACATCTGCTACGGTGTGACAGACAGCCATAGCTAACTCTTTAGAAACACTTATTGGCTGTGGGAATCTTCATTGTTGTTAATAGAAACCGTACTACGATTTAGAAAGCGTAAGTTACCGGAATTATTACATTGCTTCTCTGTTAGGGCTCTGTGACTTAATCGTTGGTAGCAATGAAGTATTGGATTGGGTGTTAAGCGATGATCGTGTGCTAGAGATTTTAAATCTGGTAATTATTAATGGTGGTTGTGTGAGCCATTCGTGTTGACACTGCCGCATTTTCTATAAAATTATTATTGGACCTCTCTTTACTTTCGCTCATGTTACTTTAAACTTTTCTGTGTGTGTGTTAAATATTGTTAAGTTATGGAAGAGCAGAGTCTCCTAATACAGCCATTATTTGTCTAAAAGGAGGCGCCCATCAGAATCTACTGTTTGAAAATATTTGGGTTCGGAAAAATAAATATTTTGTATTTGTACTGTATACTTTTCTGTGAAAAATATATATGTATCGAATGGTCCGTAATTTCTAGGTATGGTACAATGTCCATATTGTTATTGTACCATACCTAGAAATTCCATGTATTCCATTCTCACTACAGGTACAGCTGCATTGCGGGTAAAAATTGTTTACGCTTATTTTTGAACGTGATATTTCTCATATTCAAACCAATTATCCAGTTCCCCGTAATGAAATGAAACGGACCTTTTGAATATATTCAAATAATATTTTATTTGTAATTTGAATATGGTTTCCGCCGCTTCAATTTTATCGACGTCATCATTTTGTTTTAATTACACGCACACATAAAACAATAGAACGATGAAAGTGTCATGGCAATCAGTTGAGCCGTTCTAACAAATAAACACACAAACTTTCCTTAGGTTATGCAACTTTTACTTGCGTCTTGTGGCATTTACAGTACATTAAGAATACTACACTGGGCCGCAAAAATTTCGGGTCATTAGTAAAAAGTGTGATAGTTTCTTAAACACATAAGATGAATTCATAACACTGTAGTATATTAAGATGACTGATAAATGCAGAAAAAAAGACATAACGGTTTTGTACACTATTTTATTTCAATTTAAAAAAAAATACACTTCGACTGCTCAATTTGTAACAAACACGTTCCTTTTTTTAATTTAGAATTTTTTTAAAATCCAAAATTCAAGAAATATAAACCTGTTTTAAAATTTATAAAACGCATTACTAATCTATTTACAAGGTATTATTATTAATATTATACGAACAATCTACGTCCCCAACTTTGGGAAATAACACAGTTTTTCTATTTGACCTGTTATTTTTGGGGCTCAGTTTAGTTTTTAATAACAATGGCGCCATGGTTCACAAACTTTTATTTTTCATTATACAACAGTTACAGGTATATGTACATTAAATAAAATCGAGTGGTCCTCCCAGCCGATGTTAAAAACAATAGGCAGTGAAGTGAAAACTATAGTTTATGTAACAGTAAACAATCTTGTTAAATTTACATAATTATTTTAATGTGTGAGGAAGTTATGCGTAGGTAGCGGGCGCGGGTGCTGACGCGATTCGCTACGTGGGATAGAAAGAAAGAAAATGAATGAATTTATTTGGTGCAATACAAGGCACACAAACAATAGTTAGATAAACACGAAACAAAAAAGAAAAAAAGAAATATAATTGTGTGCCCGTTACACACAAGGAAAAAAAATCAAAAGAAAGATGATTATTATACAAATACAAAAAGTTTATTTGTGCATACATTATTAGTCTTACGTACGGAGATTATGGCTTGGTAGCATTCCTAAGTAGCTCATAATTTGAAGAATATTTTAATTACGATGAAATATAGAAAAACTGTAATATCTCCCTAAGTTAGGTACGTAGATGACAAAGACGTCTTTGAATTTCTGGTTCTAGAACATGCTGGTTTCCTTCCGATGTTCCTTCACTGTTTTGAGAGCAGTGGTGATTAAAATATATTACAAAAAGTAATGCGCTTGGCTGGGTTTGAACCCGCGACCCACAACTCGTAAGTTGGGGCTTTTACCCCTCGGCCACCACTGCTCGCTGGCAAAGTACTAGTATGTAAATAAATCAATAGCTCGAAATCAAACATTTTTTCAGCTGCATACTGCTACGCCCCCGCTTTTGTTCACAATAGAACCACTACCTGGCGTCACACACGCTGGCTAATTAGTCCAAGAACTATTGCGAACGGTTGTTACTATCGCTCAACAAATCAACTGTCCATTCAAGAATGTAGCCACGAGAATGTTATGAAACAAAACGAACCTTTGATTTCCGAAAAACATAAAAATAATTATTATTGTTGGCCTTCAATTTTATTACACAGCGAATGTTCTTATTAACCGCGGTAGTTAATAAGAACATACGTAGTTATTTTTCGACCGAATTTTTCAACATGAACTTTAAGTTATGAGGATGGAAAATTTTTTTTGAACATTAACTTAGTATTTGTTCCTTCCTACTGTCCTTGCATGTTTGTGAATGTTCCAAGTTTCTTTTTTATTGTATGCAGGCTCACGCTTGACCACTAATTCACCTGATGGTAAGCTATAAGTCTACGATGGAGCACGCTTGCCTAGAAGTTAATCTGTTCACTCATAACTTAGTTTTCAGGAAACATAGACGCAGGCGGCAAGGAATTCCATTCCTTAGTTGTACGAACAATAAATGTTCCCAAAACGGTTTTGTATGTGATGCGTTTGGGTAGGATGTCCAGCATGTGTGCGTGGCGCAACGCCGTATGGCTAGTGCTCCGATGATGGAACGGGCTCGGTGGAATTATTTTATTTCAGATTTCCTTTACGGTTGGTTGTTATGGAGAAACATTGCTGTCTTTGTTGGGTAGACAGAGACAGTTTTTATTTTTCCCACCTGAAATCAAAACCATCTCGGTCAATAATCAGATAATTTCTTCCGCTCTGGGTGGAACTAGAGTGTCAGACTTTTACCAACTAAAACCCTTCTTAGTTCGGTAGACCAAGACACTATTTTTTTTTAAATTGATTTGGTAAATCATCATGTTACTCCTCCTGCACTGGTTAGAGCGAGAGGGAGTGTAAGACTTTTACGGCCTGTTCACGACTTCGGTCTTAGCGACGAGCGAAGCGTCGCTATGACCGGCGTCTCGTGGCGTGCTTCAAACATTTTCATACTTTTGTTCTTAACGCTCGTCGTCCCGCGCTTAGCTACCGCTCACAGCGGCAAGAACGTGAATAAGCCGGTACTTACTGGTTACCTTTTGCATCTCCTAGGGCCGCGGATACTCTTTTGAATTATGCCAGCTGCAAGACCGAGATACCCTAAGTTCCTTTGTTCATAGTAAAATCTTTACTAATGCAATTTATTTGTTCTTTACTAACGCTTTCTTTCCAGGAAAAATACGTGGCTTCTTCAAAAGGATTGGTTCAACCAAAGTTGAAGCAGCATTTTATAAAACTTAATTGCAAAATGCATCTGCTGCGGACAGTGTAAAGTTCCGATGTAGGTACGGATATATGAAGTTACAAACAAGGCTTAAAAATCTGCTATGTAGGATGAAAATAAAGAGTACTGTAGGAAAACTGTGTGGTTTTTTTTCCAGTAATTTTTAAATATGTCTGGCAATTTGAGTATTTTCTGAGGCCTACCCATATGTCCTTTCCTTTGTATTGTTCGTCAAGTCGGTGAGCTTCTTAGTAGTCCTGACCGGACACGTCCACTCAAATCTGGTAGTTCTTTCTTTAAAAGACTATCTCAGACACTAATCTGCATGGTTTTCATATGATTTGAAGATTACATGTTTGCTGACTGACCCCTAGGTTTGTTTCAGTATTTACTCTCAGAGTACGCAGCTAGGAAACACCGGCTTGTTTGTGTGTTTTTTAGAACCTATTTGCAAAATAAATAAAATCATTTTTAACCTTTTAATTTCAAGTCAATAAAAATAAATCAACTTGAAAAACATTTTTTTAAATGTTTTACTGTCATTATATTCAAGCATATTTCGCTTGAAGAGCTATTGTCAATATTAACGATTACGGCAATCCCTAACAAAATTAATTCGCATACTAATACCTTCCTCGTGACCTAATAGAGCGCTGATAATGTGATGGTTTCCCTAATAGCACCGTAAATGTATGTAGATATATTGAAGTTTGTAGATATATTAACTTTTAAAGATAACCTTGAACTCTTTCAAATGACTTCTCCCTTTATGGGTAGTGTGAGAGGGACTGTCAGTCTGTAACTAGCTAAAATCAATTTATGTTCCTTCAGTTGCTCTTTGCGTTACAAAGCCGCGATAGCTATTTTTAAAAATGCTGCAACCTGCAATCGATACTCCTCGTCGAGCCTTAAACTCATTGAGCGGTCTAGTCCTAGTAGCAGGCTCGAGTTTTAGTCTCGGGCCTTATATCAAAATCTTGACTCGGGTTCCATACACAAGGTTCTAGTCGCGACTCGAGCCGTCTACCTCTATGCAAAGTTCGATTCTAAGTTGTACCTCTGCCTTTAAGCCTCATTATGCAAAGCTAGCCCAATAAAATGTTAATTAAATGAATTTAAGCCACAAGATTAATAGATTTTTATAGAAATAAGATAATAAATAATAGTATATTAAGTAATTTTAGTAAAATAATAAAGGCAGATGATAGTTTTTAAAATGTAACGTATGTTAGACCCGTGATAAATTTTAAGAGGGTTTTGAACCTTAAAGGTATGTTATGAGCACGATCATTTGTTCTGTGTCTGGGTGTAATTTATCAATAATATGTATGTATTTAGAAATATATATGTATGTTTATCCGTTGTCTAGTACTCATAATACAAGCTCTGCTTAGCTTGAGACTAGACGGCGTTGTGTGATAGTTGTGGAATATTATATTATATTATTGATAAATTAATTCTCAATTTGACATCTCAAACAAGAACAAACAATTATCTTTCTAAATTCAAATTTCCACAAAATTACAACACAAAAATGAACATGCCCCTAAGAATTAAAATTTTAAAAATCCCAACGAAATTTAAAAAGAACTATCTCAAAAAGAACTATTTCAAAATTGAATCATAAGTTTATAGTATACCTACTTATTTCATTATATTATTAATTACATCTTAATGTATATCTTATTGATTAAACGTGTCAATAATGTTTGGTTAAATTGTAGGTCATGCAGATTTTCAGGGACCTGATGACGTATCGAGTAGCAATACATTCGAACATAAATTTTGTGGAAATATTGATATAACATAACGGTGTTTCGTTGGAAATTATTGAATAGAGTAAAACCACTGACATATCACACTGATATATCGATGAGTGAAACCTTTTCGAGCTTTATTTACATTTCCTCAAAGCATATTGCATAGGTTAAAGGTCATTTGGTCTTTGATATCCCGGTTTTTTAATTAATATTGATTCAGTACTATCTGCTGTATTTTACTGTATATTTTACGGTTTTCTCAGTCAGTTACTAGTGAGTGTACTATGCTAGGTCGTATTTCATTGATTAATCTGTTTGTCAGTGTTCTAATGAATTGGTCTTGGATCGCATAGTTCCATTTTTTTATTAAAAAATCGAAATTATTTTCAATCCATTTCAACTATCGAATTCAGTGTCGCCTCAAGGAGATGTCAGCAAACCGTTGTCTGACACTATCTCCCGCTCCGCCCAAGAGCAGGATTTGTCATTAGATGACCCAGCAGGGTCGAAGCCTACTGGGGCATTGGGTTCGCTTCTGAAAGGAAAACTCGGGGTCCTCGAACTCAAGGCAAAGAAAAGGAGCATAGGAGTGGCTTTTATTTAGTAAAAGTCTGACACGCCGTTTCGCTCCGCCCTAGAGCGAGAGAAGTCATTGGATGATTTCCAACCTAAAAAAAACTATTGTGTATTCTAAGTTGATTTTAAGTGACTACAAAAAGGGTCAAAAAAGTTTAAGTTCTAATTCAAATTGAACTTTGTTTTGTATGAAGTAAGTTTGTTGTTCCACACATCGTTCAATTTGGGCTTATAAGTCATTATGAAAATCAACGCCAAACAAACAAAAAATATGTAATATAAAATATGTTTTTCTCTTGATTAGCTCTGTCATACGATATGTTTGAAAAACTATCCTCGATATGTTTCGATGTTTTGGATAAAAGAATAATAAAAGTCTAATTATAGTATAGCTTCATCATTAAGAAAGTCACCGCCAAATAAACAAAAAAAATATAATAAAAGAATATGTTTTTCTCTCGATTTGCTCTGTCATACGATATGTTTTGACGTTTTGGATAAAAAATAATAATAGTCTAAATTATGGTATGGCTATTACTATATTTACCTTTGAGGCCAGTAAATGTCATAGGTATCGTGTTTCTCTGAAACAAAGTCTTGGGTCTAACTAAGACTATTATTTTTTTAATAACATGATTAACTGATTTCAATTGGTAACTCATTCGGCGACTGAGCATAATTGAACTATTAGTTCATTCAACATTTTCAAAAATTTGTTCAGATAAAATACAAAGTTTTGTAATACCTTTAAGTTAGTATGAATAATATTTTAATACATTTTTTTACGCAAATATGGAAGAGAGTTTATCTAACGACCTTGGGAAAAGGAGTGAATACTTGTCCATACTATATAAATAGGTACCAATTGTTGAGAGTAAAAAGCAACAAATATTGTTGCACATGCCACAACAAGGACAAAATCGCAATTTACACATGTGAATAACGATTTTGTCCTACAAACCCTTGAACAATCCGCTTGCACGGACGCTTAGCTTGTTTGGTATCGCCAACCAATTCGAACATAACACCCGTATTCACAAACAATACTTTTCTTAGTAAAGGAGCAACGCTATGCGAAGTAAGGCGTTTCTCACTGCGTTGCGTATGGCAAGCCTTTTAATTCATAAACAATACTTCAACAACCCTTGACTAAGCAAACGCACAGCGTTGAATAGAGCTCTGTGATTGGTTCGTCTGTGTTGCGTAGTTCACTTCGCTGCTTGACTTTCATTTCATTTGTCATAACATAAAGGTTGACCGGTGTTCGAGAACTATTTCGTTCGTCTTTGTGTTGTTTTTTAAGTTTTTATTAATAAGTACCTGAAAGCTGCTAGAATAATAAAACCTTAAGGCCACAAGCAACTGATAAATAGGTGACACTGTGTGGTGACACACGGAAAGTCCTCTGGCAGTTAATTTTTCTAGATTTTCATTTATCAGTGGCAAGAGTATAAAAAGTACAACGTCTTTGGAAAACCTGTAGCGTCGTCTAAATTCATCAGAACTGTAATAATCAAAAGGATTTTGGAAACCCTGTATCATTTTTTTGGTATTTATTGTGTTTTTCTCATTGATATAATCAATCCATTGTAAAAGGACGCTATTAAAATGGAAAATTATCACAAACAATAAAATCCAACCCCGAAAAATATTTCTCGTAACACATGATAGACCACAGAGAATCGAGAGACACTAGCTATGCGTTGCTTAAAACACCTAGCAGGCTACCTTACCTGTGCGTTCATTCTAAGGGACGCATAGTGCTAGCCGTCACTCAAGTATTGTCTATGAATAAGTTTCAGGGGTCCTGTGCGCTCTCGCGCACTGTGAGACCGCATAGTAACGTTTGTGAATACGGGTGTCAGGCTCGCCGTGGACAAACACTGTGCGTGCGGCTATTGCACTGAAAATGCACATCTTTAAATTTCGACGAAATAAGCTGAGCTTACAGCGTATCTACTTATTGCTTATCGCTCCTCGAAGTAGCTGAAGATGGCCACTGAAATTATACACCAGTAGGTAGACATCAATATTTATTTCAATTGCATACGAGTATTATATATATTATTATGTTTACCCTAGTCCGTGCGTCACTGCGGGGTGCCAACTGAAAATCAGTGCTGGGTGTCTATCGCCAAGCAAATGCTGAGGTCACCCTTTTGGTGCGGACACGCTCGGCGCACTTTGTACTTTTGTTCTTTTTTACTTTCTGTTTTTAACCGTTGTGCTGTCTGTCCCGAATAAAATTATTTCTATTCTTCATTGTTTTTGTTTGTTTGTTTGTTGTTGTTGTTGTTTGTTTTTCATTGTTTTTGTTGTTTCTTTGTTGTTGTGTTTTGTTTGTTTGTTGTTTTGTGTGTTTTGTGTTTCTTCATTGTTTTAAACGGTAGAAAATCGATACGGCCTTTACACACTTTTCCCAGACGATGAGTATTATCGAGAATTTTCTTTTCTTAGCTCTCTGATCAGCTGATCCCCATCAGCAATAAAGCGCTTGAGCACAATGACATCATTCCTCTGACCCGCTTCTTCAGCGCCACACCGGTTCCCAACGCCGCGTAGAGAGCATGAGAACCGACTGACACGATTTCAACTTTCTTATGATTGATGCCTCACTTAGCTTGCATTTGGCTGATTTAGTCATTGGTTTCCATTTATTTCTATTGGTTTTGCTCATTATTTCAGCATTGGAGTTAGTAAGACTAAGAATAATGTTTTATAATATAAAAAAAAAACATTTATTTCAGATACATAAAAATAATTAATATTTTTTTATTCATTTATAAAAAGAAAACCGGGCAAGTGCGAGTTGGACTCGCGTACTGAGGGTTCCGTACAAACTTACCTATAAAAACAGTTCAATTCCCGAATTTAGTAACGAAGATTTATCTGAATCGCAAAAAATTTTCGTAACGTAACAGCAAATTTTAATTTTTTCAAACTTTCATATTTTTTTTCTATACTCGTGCTACGAGACCTTGTTTCACGCCAAATATGGGTTCCGTTTTTCCCTTTTATTTATGTTTTTTTTTTACTGGGTGGGAAAATTTTATGACAAATCCCGCTCATGGGCGGAGCGGGAGATAGTGTCAGACTTTTACTGACTAAAAACCCACTCCTGTTCGTTCGTTGCCTTCGTCCCAGGGCCCTGGGTTTCGCTTTTATGGTGAGGAAAAAGCCTAAAACTACAAAAAGTCCATAAAATAAAATCATTACAAAATACAAAGTCGTTACTAATTTTGATTTGTCGAATATTTTCGACAAATCAAAATTCATTAAATGAAAAAAAAAAATTAAAAAAAGGACAAACATATTAAAACATCACATATTAATACAATAATTTTTCCGATGGTATCATCTGAATCTTTGGATATTGCTTCACTGCCGTGGGTCGCAGCGTGATGATATATAGCCTGCCTTCCTCGATATCTATTAAAACTAAAATATTTATTCAATTCAAACTTCACACACAAAAACGTTCTTGAGATAAGCGCACTCAAATAAACAAACTCTTCAGCTTTATAACATTAAGTACAGATTTAGGCTACCAGATAAATATATATTTGGCCAAAAAGTTTAGAACCCTCCACATTGAAAAAAAAAGGTACCGAGGCTGTACTGGGGTCTTACTAAGAGGTGTTAAAATGTCAGGCATGCGAGCGACAAAGAGGGATGGAGCTATACACTTTATATAGCTCCAGCCCTATAACATTTCAGTTTAGATCATCAAATGGATTGAGTTCCACTCAAATCCCAAGCGAACGCCGGCGGCGTTCGCTTGGGATCAGAGTTCGTTGGTTCAGAGTTCGTTGGTCTCTGGTTACTCGACGTAAACAATACTGTCGCTGAACAACAAACTCTATTCAAGAATTTTATTAAATTTATCCCGTTAGAGTGAAAACTTCGGATATGCAATTTTATGTAATTTCATTTAATTACTAATATTTCTTGAAACAAAAGCTCCTAACGCACAATCTTGTATCACGCAAAATTTTGATTTGATACTTGTAGTACTATCTACGATATCGAATCCAGGGCAACAAAAAAGAGAGCATGCGGGCGCATCCCGCCGAGACTGCGGGTGACCGCGCCCCGCGTGGCCCGCCGCTGGTGCAGCGGGAGCCGCAACCAACCGCGCACACCGAGGCCAAAAACGGCGTCGTAAAAATATGCATTAATTTTTATATATGTATCTGCATTCTACAGAAGCTGAGGACCTGCAACTATGGCAGCCGCGGGTGAAAACCGCTTCGTGAGCTCTTAGCCTAAGCCATCGTTATATGGTGTTAAGCTTGTGACTCCAACATAAAGATGACTCAAACAACGGACGAGTCGTAAGATTCATAAGGAATTCTGAGATTCATTATCTCCTAGTGAACATGATAAAGGTATAAAAACATATTACAAAAAAGTATCTGTAACATTATCGAAATCCACTAGTGATTAAGCTCACTATTCCAGTTTGCACTGAATGACCTAGATAAGTAGAAGTTAACTGTTCAACCTGGATAGCCTACAATTAGCTTCCGGATACAAAGAGTAAATTTCAATCGAGACCTGACTTTGGCGTGACTCAATCTGGCAACAAATCTGCTTAGAATCATTGGAATGCCCTACCATGAGCTCTTAATGCGATCAATATGACGACCTAAACTAAACAGTTAAAGGGATGGGTATATAGCTCCATCCTTCTTTTTTTGCTCGCACGCTTGACATTTGAACACATCATGGTGTGTCCCTTGACTGTACAATTCGAAAAGATGAATAAAAAAAATACACCAACAGTTCCATATTCCATGATTTTTATATTCGTTGTATCTACAGCATAATCAGCCTTTTAATGTTCCCACTGCTGGGACTCAGGCATCTCTAGGAGAGTGAATGAGCCGTAATCCACCACACGGTCTCAATGCGGATTGGTAAATGTCACATGTCTTTGAATTTTTGGTCCTAGGACATGCCGGTTTTCTCACGATGTTTTCCTTCACCGTTTTGAGAGCAGTGGTGATGAAATAGATTACACAAAGTAATGCGCCTGGCTGGGTTTGAACCCGCAACCTACAACTCGTAAGTCGGAGCCGTTACCACTTGCCACTGCTCTCATCTTTTCATCGCTGTATCTATGTCAAAGGTAAATCCAGCTCCGCTAAACACCCTCTATTAAGGCTCAGGTATATTAGGTAACAAAATGTCCCGCAATATGATGCACAATGCTAAATTTATGTTCCCAGTGTCCCACAACTTGCCCCCAACATTTTACAACACATGCACGTGACCTTGGACATGTTGCTGGAAAAGACAGCGTTGTGCGACATTTGTATCTCAGGCTTTTACACCTACGCTAAAGTTCAGATATGTAGTTTTAAGAGAGAGAGTAGTAGATATGTAGAATACTCGTGATTGTTGAATACTCGTGTCCCGTGAATTTTCTCCGAAAAATGGGGAGCAACACCAAACCACATTTTGTAATTACATAGTTTGCTGTAAATTTTACAGGAACGGTATGAAATTTCCATTTTAATAATATGTGCTTTTTAGCAGTTTGCGTTACACGTGCTAGGTTTGAAATATATTAAATTTTGAGGAGAACTATTTTAAAAACTCTGTCGAAAATATAACCTCTCGTAGTTACACAAGTTTATCAAACGTCCTAACATACCTGTCTATATGTAAGTGCTTATTTGAGTGATTTGTATATTGGGTGATTCCTAACTACCGCAGGCGCGGGCTTGCGGACGTTGAGCAATAAGTAAGTCGCCGTCCTGTGAGGAACAAGCCTGGGTCGCGTCTCAATTTTTGCTAGGGCTGTAGATTCTTCGAAAAAGTTACAGTGGCCTCCGAAAAGAGAAACCGAAAGATCACTGTAGGTTTTAGTCAGTAAAAAATAAAAAAAGTCTACATGTTGACCTATTGTTGGACAAGCACATCCCTACTGAAATCGGATGAATCATACGAATGCAAATATACGAGAAGATGTTGATGTGAGGAGTTGATAATGTGTCGATAAAAATGGCCCAATCTCCATGAACACTTTATATATCTCTCACATCATAAACATTTCACCATGACCGACTTGCGTGAACACCACTACAAATGAACTATGGATCTTGTAAACACTGAACTGCATACTCTATTTATATTGAAATAAGGCCGATGGGGCAAGACCGTGGACCCCTTTGCTAACCTCGTTTGTTTTTATATTTAGTTTCAATTTTGTAATGGTGCAGTAGGTAAATAAATAAATGTTCAGTTTGTAAAGTGGGATAAGTTTATTGTTTGAGACTAACTGAGTTAGCCAACGTGTATTGAGTAAATGGATAAGTAGGAATATTTTATTATATACCCCTATTTTTTAATTAGTACAAAAACATAATGGGCTCTACCCGTAACCGTTACTGATCATATTTTTGTAGTCAAAAAAAAAAAAAACGAAATCCCAAAATTGTCCACGAAAATTTGTCATAATTGGTTAATTCATGATAGAAACAATAAATAATTCATAACAATTGTTACTAGAAAATACTACGTGCAGTGTTTTTCCATTTTGATCGTCATTTATTCATTCATACAATATTTCCATAAATCGAGTGACATTTTGGGATATAAACAAACGCTCTTAACTTTTCTGTTTATGAATATTATTTATTGAGACTTTACTTAAATAATAACGAGACTTTTTCTAATAAGCCCTTTAAATATTTGTACTTACTTTTAAAAATTAGTGGTGTATAGTTTGATATAATAGATTGCACTTCATCTCTTCCTTCAGAAACGACAGACCAGTTACAACCAATAACTAGCAAAATTATTAGCATAGTATAATAGGCTTTATAATGTTCCCACAATTGGGAATCAGGCCATCTCTCTAGGAGAGGGAATGAGACGTAATCCGCTGAGCGTGTCCAGTGCAGATAGGTGGATTTCACATATGTTCGAATATTCGGTGCTAGTACATACCTTTTTTTTTCTCACTATGTTTTCCTTCACCGTTTTGAGAGTAGTGACGAAATCAAAATAAATAAAATAAACTAATTAAAGCGCTAAGGGGTTTTGAACCTTGGACAAGTACAACTGGTAAAGAGGGGCCGTTACTACTGCTACCACATCTTTTGCAAGACAAAAATATTATGAACCAGGTTCAATTATTATGAATCAGGTTCAATTTCTTTACAGCAATATCTAGGTTATTCAGCGGATATACTTGGAAATCTGCATAATTGTTTTTTCTACTAAAAGCTTTTAAGATTTTTCTTATAAAAAGGATAGAGCAAAATGCTATGAGAAAATGCAATTTTAATTCTTATTCTAAAGCGATTGTTCACACAAGTTTATGAATGCTAGGAACTGGTAAAACAATAGATCCTGCATTTCTATTCGACCAGAGTGTAACGTCATAGAAAACTGACCCAGTTTCCTCTCCTTTACAATGAGCTTCATTATTCGTGCAAATAAACTAAACAACATCTACCATTAGAATTATTAAAATTCTTTTTTTCTTTTTATCTCTTTGCGCAAAGGTTTTTTACTATACTTATGATTTTTTGTTCCTTGCGTAATCAATATAAACAGAACTGAAAATCCGTGATGTTCCATTTTTAAAACACAATTTCTTTTTAAAAACATCCATTTAATTTGAAACCTACTGCGTTGATCATAATCACCAAAACTTTACAGACTTCTAACCGAGATTGACGCGATGTTCATAGTATTTAACACGGGTGTTTTTAATTTCGTGCGGTTTTGATCACGCATGGGGGATTGCTTTGCACGTGTAACCTCCGCAACTGTCCATTTCATACAAGTATTTATGTGGATATATGTAATGCGTGGAATAAGCACGCAGGGCGCGTATTTTCGTATTTTGAAATTTTCTACATGCGAGGAAAACCCGCACGGCATGGCGACCGCGTACCTGAAGACGCAGCGTTGGAAGGCCCCCAACAAGGTGAACCGATGACCTGGTGAGGGTCGCGGGAATCCGATGGATGCGAGACGCACAGGACCGGTCATTATGGCGGCATTTGGGGGAGGCCTATGTCCAACAGTGGACGTCTTTCGGCTGAAATGATGATGATGATGATGAGGAAAAGCCGCATGCGTGATTAAATCCACACGATATTAAAAACACCCTTAAGTGCAGCATGCACGATTGTGAGAATAAAACATAACTATTTAGAAATAGAATAATTTTTAACAGAAAAGTTCGTCTTCCAATGTCGTTTATATTTAGCATTGCTACCTAAATGATAGCTTTAGCAGCTCGGATTCTAGGTGGAGAAACTTTCGTTTGACATATCCATAAATACAAACATAGACGAGGTCTAAAATAGTAACGAGCGTGGCAAACCTTATGCTTTTGTTTTTTTTTCTTTTATTTTAGCGCAAATAGGAAGATGCATTGAGTTTCTAGCGGGAGTTTATCAAGTGAAGTTTAGCGACTGTTTGGCTTTGCTGGCACATATGAAGGCATAGCTTAAAGGGTCAGGCCAAAAATATAAAAAAAACTGTTTTTTTATTATTATTAATGACAGGCTCGCGTTTGACCACCATCTCATCTGATGGTAAGCGATGATGTGGTCGACGATGGAGCACGCTTGCCTAACCTATTCACTCTTGACTTAAAGACCCCTAAGTTGTAGCTATCAGGATACTATAATTATCGAAAGCATAACAACTGAAAATCGATGAACAGATGCTACAATGCGCTTGAAGACACCACCAATGAAAAATAGCTCATTCCATTCTTATTTTTGGTTGGCCATGGATTGACTAAAATTATAATATTTGCCATTTTTATCACGGAGACCGTGACTTTTGGTAGCTTCTCCACAGATACCAAAAATTAATGAAACCGGAGGTGAATGGTCAATGCGAACTAGTTTTAAATGTCATTCAAGATTTTAAACTTTACAGAAAGAGAACCCAAAAAAGGAAAAATGATTTTGTGGGTTTTTTCCGAGCTGACTTCAGTAGCTGTTTTAATTATTCGCAAATTTATTCCTTATGGATATTATGATGAAACATCAGTGTTCTTTTGTATCTCAAGTGTCTATACTAATTCTACTGATCATCCAGTTGGATGATCTGTAGAATTATTGTAAGAGGCGCGATCTCGGAATAATGCAGCTGAGAATTTTATTGTACTACCTCAGCGGTGTTTGACGAGAAGGCTGACTCGATAAATTTACTGCCAAATACTGTCAAAACAATAGAATGTGTTACATCCGCATTCTAATGTAACTCAGAGTAACTCAAAGTGACTGCTAAAAACTAAATACTTTCCAAATTGGACACTGGCTTAATGCACAAACCGTAAGAAGCCAAAACATAAAAAGGGTTAAGTAGAAAGTAAAGAGGCATTACTTACCAATGGTACCAGGAAACCAGGCGCACAGAGGGTTCCTTTGTAAGTCGGTGCTACTGTTGCCTACTCTGATTTCTAGATCCTGAAGAGGCTGATGACCTGGTAAATAAAAAAAAATTGATTATAAATCTTGATATAATAAGATATAAAATGTGTTCCTACCTACGTAGTAGAAAAAGGAAGACGTAGAGCGTGTGTTGGTGGAATGTGTCCGATACAAAAACAAGATAGACATTCTTTTAAAGACGTTCAAGTTGTCCGCAATGGATGTAGGAGTTATCAATGGTATCTTGGCCGAAACTAATTGTAGTGCAGCAAGAGTTTGAATACGAAAGAAAGTTTGTTTTTTGGGTTGGCTGTGTAATAATAGGGACGATGGGATTCACATAGTTGCATTAGGCCTGGCGCCCATTATCGACATCGGCAAGGAAAAGGATCCTTCATCATGCCTACACGTATGCCAAGGCATAGTTTCCGACAGAGTGCACTTGCATGTAGGGATGCTGAACGATCCATTTAGGGATGCAAAAGGATATTTTTCCTTGCCAATGCTAATAATCGGCGCTAGGCCTTAGTATACGAAAATCCCTTAAATAAAGAAGATTAAAAAAAGGAATAGGAGCCCAAACAACGCTTAGTTAAACCGTGACGAAAAATTCAAACAACATGTTTCTTTTACGCTGATTTCCTCGGTATTATTTGTGTGTCATAACGGCAACTTTCACGCAAATTATCTATTTAATTACCAATAACTGCAACGTTGGGTAAGTTTTACAAAACATTCGGCTCCGCTACTTGTACCAGACGGGGCAATGACCGTTTCCAATTTGTAAAATGTCATTACTTTTCTAATGCCCAATAGACATCTCACTTGTATACGTAATTTGAGATTGTTAGAGCTTGAACTAAACCGTATATTTGTAAAGGTCTATCAAGAGAAAATATTCTTCGTTCTTTTCGAGTTACTCATCAAATCCAGTCTTTATAATTTCCGACTTTATTTGGACACAAATATAACAATTTTTAACATTTAATTAATTATTGACCCAATTTATCGAGACGACATCTCCATCTGATCCTGATCTGTTTGCAAAACTTTGGTAAAGGGCTGCTGCATGTTTTTTCTCTCAATACGATTCAGCGCTGTTCTTGTCCAGGTTTTTCCAAGAAAAATAGGCTTCATGTATATAATACAACATTAGATTTAGTATATGGAAAACCCGAAACACGTGTACAGTATTTTTATGTAAAGATAGATTCTTTGCACATATCATAACTGAAAAAAAAACCCGACTGCGTACAAAATAACTTCAAATAAAAACTGTAAAGAAAAATCAAGTTCAGTCCAGTTTTGACGACCGCTTGTGACTGGTCTTTCACTGAGAGATAGCTTTTCTTCGTGTCAGACTTTTACCGAGTAAAATCACACGTAGGTTCCTTCAGTTGCTCTTTGCGTTCTAAGACCACGGGTTACCTTTTCAGAGGTCTTCCCTTGACCCTAGTAGCCACCGGCCCTGCTGGGCCATGATATCTTATTTTTGAAATCCTCATGATGAGGAAGATCCCTTTAATTTGATACCATTATTGCAGCAATTTTTTTTTTGTCATTTTATTAATTATTTTAAAGTCTAAGCTATCTAAGAACACTTGGGTTATCAAGACGAATCTAACGATATCTTAATCATGTAAAATCCGTTCAGCTGTTTGGAAGATATAAGGTAATAAAGAATATTACATACGTACATACATACAAGATACGCTACAAAAAAACATAACCCTTCTTGCAAAGGGTTAAAAATCACGAAGTTATAAGCTTTTTGTGTTACGCGGTTGTTCACACAAATACATGGTCACTAGACCATCCGGGCGACTGAGGGGTAGTTTTATTCTCGCACCCAGCTGTGCGCTGGGGCCTAATACCCACTATGACCTTTTGTGACCTGTGTTGTACTTAGTGTCGTGGTGTCCAACTCGTGAACTTTTTTAAAATATTTTAGGGATAAAATATAACATAGTGAAAAAATTATTGGTATCGATTCAGTTACTGATTATAATATAATATTCGTACAACTATCACACGCCCTCTAGTCCCAAGCTAAGCAGAGCTTGTGTTATGAGTACTAGACAACTGATAAACATTCTTAAATATTTCTAAACACATACATATTATAGATAAATTACACCCAGACACAGAACAAATGATTGTGCTCATCACACAAACATTTATGGGTGGGAATCGAACCCACGGCCTTTGGCATAGCAGTCAGGACCACTAACCACAAGACCAAAGGGCCAGTCTTTTTTTATTCTGAACGGAGTATATTCAGGATCTATAATACTAAAAATAATGTTCTTTATATGAATATATGTTAAGTGTACTTTTTTTCTTAAATTTTACAACACATTCCTTATTTAGGTTAATAGGTTAAATCTTATTTTAGAACTTCAAGCTGAAATAAGCGGCCAGTGAATTCGGTGAACTGAATTAACGTACGTATTTTGATATTTGCGGAGCTTTAATGAACTTAAAATGAAATGTATGCTGTTTGCAGAATTTCATTTGTTTCGTTCATTATTCTAGCTGAACGGTGAATATTGTTGTTCAGGTAAGCTGTACTTTATTGTGTGTATTGCCAACAACTGCACTACAGGGCCATGGGGTTAGTGATTGCAAACGGGCGTCATTTTCAGTCCGGCCGGATCCGAACAGATTCGCATCGATCTGGCCGGATTGGGTCGGATCCGGCCGGATTGATAAAATCAGGATGATTTTCCCAACGAAAACGTACCTTAAAGTTAGGAGTTATCAGCATTGACCGTAATTATGGTTTTTATGACAAACAAAGCAATTAATCTCTTTGGCCTATACTTACCTAGTCCAAGCCTACAAGAAAGAAGAAAGTGTGAACTTACCGCAGCATCCTCGAGTGGTGACCCTGACGACTTTGACAGCGTAATGCCTGAGCAGGTCAACCTGCCACCAGGGCGACGCCTCTCTCTGCGTCTCCGTGCATCGCTTGCCGTCGTGTTCCGTGGTCTTCTCGCCGTCATTACCGTTGGCGGCGGCACCGCCACGGACTGTCGTCGACTGGTTAGCTGGCTTCCTGAATGCCACGTTTGTGCCTAAAAATGTGAGATAGGTAAAATTTAAATTTGTCAGATTTATTTAGAAAATTGCATTGCGACATTATATGACAATCCTCCCGACTGAAATTCGGTCTCAGTGTTTGCACGGTGCTCAAGTGTGTGTGCAAACACAGGTGCATTCTCTGATCCTTTCTTTTCATAGACCGATGGGACAGCAATCCGACATGATCCGGGAGAGACTTGGCAAAGGAAGGCTTTATGTGCTTTATGGGGGTGTCACACAACAATATAGTAAATCTTAATGGAAAAATCTTAAAGCACTCTTTACCCGACATGGGAATCGAACCCAGGACCCCAAGTTCTATAGTCGCACTTGTAACCACGAGACCAACGAGGCAGTAACACCAACGATTATGACATTACAGTCGTATTAAACAATTAGACGTTTTTAATTGAAAACTTTCTATGTAAGGAGCATTAAGAACAATTTATATATACTTTGCGTCATAGAAACTTTATCGCATTTTTCACTTTTTGTGACTGTTAAGTGCGAAGGCTTTCAAACATACTAATATATAATTCAGTCGTTTTACCTATATGGTAAACCAGGCATACATGCCCTAGTCGCTAATGTGCCCCACTTGCGAAACTAACACTCATATTTTATTTTTTAACTTCTCAGGCACCAGTGTACCGAATACAGTACACACCAAAAATTTTCAATTATATTAGTGCCTTAAAAATATTTAAAAAAACTTAATCACCACCCAAACCTCCTGGCTAGGGAGTTGATGAGCAGCATGATCAGCTAGTACCAATTTGGACATTTCGACTCCCGGACCAGGTCGTTCTTGGTGCAAAGGATGGCCATCGCTATTCAGCGAGGTAATGCGGCCAGTGTTATGGGCACTTTTACACCGGGAACGATCAGGGGCGGGTTGTTTATTGACTTTTGACATTTTATTTAATTTTAAAATGATAATTCTTTTGTATTGTTTTTTGTGAGTTTTAGTTTCGAGTGATACATTATTGAAGCAATTTGGACATTATTTAAAATGTTTAAAACACAGCTCAATGTCGAAGAAACTGATCGCGGGACAAAAGACAATTTAAAAAGAAATATTGCCTTACCACAGAAAGGAGCGTCAGCAGTCCAATCCCCTCTTAGTGTGCATTCCCTCTGGTGGGCCCCGAACAGCTCATACCCTTCATCGCACTCATATGTGGCAGTCGTGCCTGGTACTATGTCTGCCGCAGAGAGAGATACCCTGGCGTTTGGAGGCACGGCAGGATGCCCACAGCGCCGGTCACCTGGGAAGAAAAGACGTTACAGTTTAGTAAAGTAATGCTTAACTCTTTACGCGTCGATAGCAGTTCTTACAATAGTGAGTGAGAGAATTATTTAGTTTAAATATACTTAGAACGTGTCGCCTTAAGCAAATAAACTTCAGATACAAAGCGACCAATGGCGGCCGATCGATTTCGTACACCCGTGTGTACAAACAACGCGGGCGTTTTCCAAGTGGTATACCCATGTGTAGGTACTAGGGTGTACCACTCCAAAGCCGGCAAAGTGCGAGTGGGACTCGCGCACAAAGGGTTCCGTACCGTCCGTATAAAAAAAAAACGAGCAAAAACATCATGTTTGTAGCCCCCTTAAATATTTATTTTATTCTGTTTTTAGTTTTTGTTTAGCAGCAACAGAAATACATCATCTGTGAAAATTTCAACTATTTACCACGAAGACACAGCCTGGTGACAGATGGACAGACAGACAGATGGGCAGACAGCATAGTCGTAATAATAGGGTCAAGTTTTACCCCTTGGGTACGGGAACCTAAAAAACTAACATATAGTTACAAATATGTCATAGTTTTTGAGCATAGAGCTTTCGTGCAACGGGTTGTGGGTCGATAGCCGGGCCTTAGTCAAATTGGGTTAAAGAATGTCCTGAAGAAAAAACCTAGTGAGCATAACTTTCCCTGAACTGGAAAAAGAGACTCAAAGCAGGTTACTATCTATTAACGACAGAGTTATCGCAACTCTGTTACAGATAAAAATATATCAAAAACGAATACTATCGAAATGTTATTTTAATCAATCGAGTTCACCAATTTTAAGGTATGCAGAACAAGGAGTAAAGAACATACATCAATTGAATCGGAATTAGGTAGAGCTATTTAATTACTTACACTGATTTCATACAGCGATAAAATAAAGTGAATATACCTCAAATCCCGAGATTAATTTTAAAGACCAAAGGAATTTAAAAAACAAAATTATGACACTATCAGAAAAATAGGAGAAAACATTTCTTCCTGCATTAATGACGAAGAGGAGGAAGTGTATAAAGTAGTTGACCTCACCTCAGTTGACGTAGAGAGAAAAATACTAATAAATTTTTTATGTTAATTGTCTTTATTTTATTTGTCTTACTTATCTATTTTTGTTTGAGGTTTTTATTATTACTTATTTTTAATATTGTTGACCACACGGGATTTTTCATTAGAAATCCCGGGAAGATCCATATTAATATCAACATTTCAATACGAGTACATAAATAACTCTAACTAATTCCGACCTCTGATTATTACGTACAACTAATGAATGATCTCATAATAATAATTAAAAACCTGATATAAGAAGCAGTATATTCATTATGTATTCGTCAAGCGAAACGGTATGTAAATGTATGATAAATAAAACAAAAGAACAAAATAAACGAATCATTTTTAAAATGTCTGCATTTGGTTTGATTGTAACACCTCTACAGTCCGGACTAAGCGTTCCGCCTCGTCGTTTATACCGCGTACATCGAAGAATTGGAATTATTTGCCTGTAGCAGTCTTCCCGTCCGATTATAATTTAGGTGTCTTCAAGGCTACATTGAATAGGCTCTTAATAAACTAGAGCGATTCACCATCAACGCTTGCATCACTGCTTACCATCTGGGGGGATCGCAGTCAAGCCTAGTGCTATTTTGTTATTAAAAAAAAAACGGTTTTTAAACATCGGATATTATTTAAATTTGAATACTCGTAAAATAATAATTGGTTTTTTAATATACGTCGGACCGTTGGTAATTTCTTTAATACAGATCAAATAAGTAGACCGTCGGTTTACACAGCTAAGCGACCTAAGCATTCAAGTGTCTGAAAAACAGGATGCCAGACAGGTGGAGCAGGAACCATAAGAATCATCCGTGTATCAAATAAAAGCAAAATAAAAATGTAACGTAGTAATTAAAATCCTTATTTCAATCAGTGTAACAGAATAAAAGAATAATCCATCAATTTGAGACTTCTCTAAGGTCGAAAACCATACAACGGTCATACAACGACCTATAGGAAGGCCTCACTATCGCTGTTCCGTTACCGACACGAGGCCAGACAAATGTAATAGGCATTACATATAAAAATATTTTTTATTAAAACAATAACACATACAGTTTTAAATCTTAAGCTACCACATTTAGAGTCTAGATTTAAAGAAATCAGAATTACGGAACTGCAGAAATATCTTACAGAACACTCGTTTATGCACTAATGCCATGCAAAAAGAAACGCGGAAGCCACAATCACGTACTCCATAGATTATTACAATTCAGACTGGTTAAATGATATCGTAACATGCGTGATACATTGCTGGTAATGTTCCAGGTAATTGAAACGGATGGCTCACTAGTGGTGCAATGTAACGCGATCTTCTCGTAACGTCTCCGCTGATGCGATGGTTAGGTAATAAGTGAACTGAATACAATACTGATACGGGAACTTGAGAAAAACTGAGAGCGATGTAATCAATTAATCCGCTATGGATGTTGAGAAGCCTAATTGACAGGGGTGCTTTATAGTGGATTATACGAGGCTTCCATGGGGAAAGCTTAAAGTTATTGAGGTAAGGTAAAAACATGTTGTCACACTTGTGTTGACGTGATAACAATACCTATAGATAGGTTTTTTTTTAGGTGGGAAATCATCTAATGACTTCTCTCGCTCTTACGCGGAGCGCGAGGGCGTGTCAGACTTCTATTAAAGAAATCCCACTTATGGTCTTTCTTTGCCTTCATTCCAGGGCCCCGGGGTTCTCTTTCGCTCAACCCAATGGCCCTAGTAGGCATCGTCCCTGATGAGCTCCTACGATTTTCTGACATCTCTTTGAGGCACATATAGGTAGGTAGGTATATGATATGTAGCTGATAAAAATTTCATAGCGCGGTAATTTAGTGCCTGTTAATGCAATGAATTAACTCTCAGAGATTAAAAACTACTCGTATTTAAGCAGTTTAAAATCGCCCACACACGTATCAGATATTAACTGCAAGTAATTTTGATTTAATCATTTTCCAATATAATAATTGGACTCCAGCACAAGGAGATTTATTTTCATAATTTATTCGATCATTATGATAAAGTTGATGAGAGACTGTAGATTGCACGTGTATATATTAATTATTTCCTTCTAAAATTACTTTATTTCGTAAATGTATTTTTTGTTTTGAAAATCGTCTTATGACAAATCCCGCTCTTGGGCGGAGCGAGAGATAGTGTCAGACTTTTACTGACAAAAAACCCACTCCTGTTCCTTCTTTGTCTTCGTCCCAGGGCCCCGGGTTTCACTTTCCCACTAACCGTGGCCCCAGTAGGCTTCGACCCTCATGGGCCCCTACGATTTGCTGACATCTCCCTGAGGCGCGCGTGGAACAGTACGCGACGTCGACGACTTGGGCTCGGTCCGGACCGTTACCGGACGGTCGGACGGCGACCCACCCATTGCTCGCCGTCCGCAAGCTGTCGCCTACGGTGACCGGAGATCGGGATCGGAATCCCGGCGCGGCGGCGGTTGGGGCGTGAGGACCGCTGCCTCACACGTTTTATGTTTTTTTATTTTGTCTGAAATTAATAACTTTGTGTCTATAATTTGTATGGTGTATACCTACCCTAATTGCAAGTTAGCAATAAATATAAGCATACATCCAATTTATTCGAAGTGATTTTTTACAGCTTCAAGAGTCCGCAGACCTGAGTATATAATATGGTTTTAATTTCAACTCGATACCTCCACGCGTTTCTGAGATATATATATATTGTTACGGTCTTGACAGACAGACAAACTGACAGACAGACAGACGGACGAACAACAAAGTGATCCTATAAGGGCTCCGTTTTTTCCTTTTGATTTTAATTTATAATAAATTTATTAATGGCTTTAGTTCATGCATTTATTATTTTAATTGTATACAGTAATATTAGGATTACTTGTAATGTCAGAATATTTATTACAATGTCAAATGGGTTGATTTAAAAAATCATTAATGAAATAAACGCTTACGTTTAAGAGCCTAGCCAACATTTACACTTAAATTTATCAATTGATTTACTTACAGTCTGAACGCAGGTGGTAATTTAATATATTTTTTTATTGTTATACAACTGACAGTTCTACTATAGAGATGCAATCTATGAAGAGGACCTAACAGTTTCCCGGTATTTTTTTTATTTAAATTTTCCTAAATAGAGTTTAAATCGCAGAAACCCTTTTTTTTTAATTGATATAAACCAGTGCTTGACTGCGATCTCACCTGATGGTAAGTGGAGATGCAATCATTGATGGTCAGGCGCACTAGTTTATTAAGAGCCTATTCACTCTAGTCTTCACCCGTCAAAATATCGCTCAATTAGTAAAATATTGGCACATCGACAATAAATGCGAAATTTAGTTTTAACAGCCTAAGTGTTTAAAAGTGGATTGTTTATATTCTCAATTATATCTATTAGTCAACATCCCAATTTATATTAACAATGATATAAAATGAACACAGAACTTCATTTTAGAGATTTGTACAATGTTTGATACTAGTTTATGTAAACTAAGAAAAATGTAGATGTGCCAATATATTGCCAGGTGAGCGATATGTTTGTTTCGTTTTCTAGAGCTGTGTGAGTGCATAATATTGACACAACAAAAAACAAAATGGCTGACCTTGGTAGAGCACACTCGTTTATTACAGCACTTCGGAAAAGTTTTCCCCATATATAACCGTTAATTATAGTTTCATTATGAGTGTAGGTTGTCTCTTTGACTATAAAATAGATATTCAGGAAAGTTTTTTAAAAGGACTTTATATAATAAAAATGGTCTGAAGCTAAATTAAATTTCTCTTTGTATGAAACGGTAAAAAAAATCATTATTGGTAATGGCAACAACATAGAACCTTTGACTTATTAATAAAATAGAAGGTTCTTTGTAGTTGCTGTTTTCAAAATAGGTAATAGGGAATATGCATGAAAAATATTTGTTTTCTAGTCACTTTATCAATTACGGAAGAAACGCCCGGGTGGCCAACATTGTGTGGACCGCCCGGAGGACATGGTGGACCATACGGTAGAGATTTTCCCAGCTGTGGCAAAGCATCGCCGTGTACTCGTGGGGGTTATCGGCGGCAACGACCACTCGCGCCGGGCCCTGGAGGCCATGGTCTAGGTCTCACATGGAGCGAAGAAGAATGGCAGGCGGTCGCCTCCTTCTGCGAAACAGTAATGATAGCAAAGGAGGCGGGCGCACGCGCGTGGGAACGACCCTCACGTCCCAGCCACCGAAATCCCGATCCCGATTTCTGGCTACCGTAGGCGTAGGCTTGCACACGGCGACCAATGGGTAGCACGCCGTACGGCCGTCCGGTAAACGCAAAATGTATTATTTATTTGTTTTTCTAATTTTGTATTTTCTTTAATGTCGCTAAATACAAAACTTTGAAATCCCAAAAAATACACAAGAAACACAAACGAGGAATGTAACCTTTAAAGCAGGTAAGTAATAAATGATTCGACATGCGAGTACGTCTCACACGCCTAGCTCGTTATAGTGGGGGTCACTTGACTTAATATTGTGTTATTAATAACTGTTATAATATCTATATTATTACAACATATTATTATAATAATAGTCATGTTAGGGTACTTGCATCCTAGCAAACAAATTAAATTACATTTTTCTTTCAATTGATATAAACTAGTGCTTGACTGCGATCTTACCTGATGGTAAGTAGAGATGCAATCGTTCATGGTGTGGCGCACTAGTTTATTAAGAGCCTATTTACTCTAGCCTTGAAGGCACCTAAATGATAATCGGACGGGAAGAGCGCAGAAGGCAAATTGTTCCAGTCCTTCGTTGTAAGCGGTATAAATGACGAGGCGAAATGATTAGTCCAGACAGACCGTAGAAGTTTCAACAACGTAAGCCGTACGACGGGTTGTCCGTTTGTTAGAAAGGAGATGGCGGAATCAAGTCATGCAATTCCCGCGCACACTCTCCAAAATGCATCCTGCTAAAAACCGAAAGGCTGGCTACCCTACGCCTGTGCTCAAAACTTTACATCACAAAATAAACTGAAATTTTTAATATTAAAAATTAAATTGCATTAGATTATAATTATTATAATATTAGTTAGTTAGATATTAAAAATTAATTGTATAAAATTAAAATTCAACTAAATTGCACTATTAAATTTAAATAAATTACATTTAAATTCCAGTGTGCAGTGGTGGCCGAGTGAGCAGTGGTGGACGAGTGGTACCAGCCCCGACTTATAAGTCGGTCGTGGGTTCAAAGCCAGCCGGCGCATTACTTTGTGTAATTTATTTCATCACCACTGCTCTCAAAACGATGAAGGAAAACATCGTGGGGAAACCGGCTTGTCTTAGAACCAAAAATTCGAAGACATGTGACATCCACCAACCCGCACTGGGCCCACGTGGTGGATTACGGCCTTTCCCTCTCCTAGAGAGGACGCCTGCATCCCAAAAGTGGGAACATTATAATGCCGACTATGCTACGCTATACATTTAAATTATTCCGAACGATTGAAGTTGATAATTAACAATTACATTTTCTTTACAGGAATTAGAACAGTACCATGCTATTGCAGTTACCAGCAGAATTATCCGGTCAATAAGCACTTTCAATCCAGAGAACACCATTTACGCTGGCTTCGCAAAAATCATCTCCTTAATATTTCCCCACTAGCTTGGGTTCAGCTTCCAGTTTAACCAGATGCGCCTGAATGCCTGTCAGACCTCGTATATTCCTTGGATAGGGTGATATTCAGACTTTCTTGAGTCTATCTACCTGAAATAACTGTTAAAGATATATAACAACCGGGACCAACGGCTTCACGTGCTTTCCGAAGTACGGGGTGTCAGTAATGTCCTAGACAAACTTAGAAAAGTACCTACATATGAATCGAAAAATTCAGATTGGTACTTGATCCGGCTTCGAAACCGCAATCTCTTGCATGAGAGGTGGGTGCCTTAACTACTGGGCCCGACACTATTATTATTTACAATTCGGGCGGAGTATCGATTAAAAATAGTTATATTAGTACAGCAATCGATACTTTTGTAGTGTATTTGTTGAAGTAGCTTTCTCCGGCCATCCGGTAAGGACCAAGCGTCCACAGCGCGTTGTTCCACGCGCACCTCAAAGAGATATTAGCAAATCTGAAGGAGCCTTGTAGGGCCCGATGTCTGCTGGGGTTTCGGGAATGTTCGTAAGAGATACCGTGACGATGGTACGCAAAGATCAATTGAAGGAACAAAAATGAGTTATTTAATGAAGTCATACCTCAAAAAAAAAAAAGTGTACTTTAAAGTTTTTGTATACTCGATACTTTCGTAACTATAGAACAGTTTACTCAAGTATCTTCCTCAAGTACCTTTGCAATTTGTAACAATGAACAAATGAATGCCAGATCAAGTTCAGCTTTCTAATTAGTAAGTACTGGGAATTCTTGAGCTTGAACTTGAAATATTTTCTTACCGTTTTCCAATTATCGGTCTAGTTTCTTGTGCATCCGTTTGTAAGTGATACAGACTATCGCGATTGTATTATTTAAAACTTTGCCTTAATTGGTAATATAATCTGCTAGTACTGCGTTACTATTTAATTTCGTCAAACCGTTCCATCATCTGACCACTCGACGTACGGCGTTGCGCCATCGGTACATGGTGGAAATTGCACCAATATGTACAAATCGCCTCCTTCTGCGAAGCAGTTATGCTAGCAAAGGGAAGGCCGCACGCGCGAGGCAATGGCCCTCGTGCCCCAGCCGCCGGGATGCCGGCAGCGAGCAATGGGTAGCTCGCCGTCCGACCGTCCAATAACCGTCCGGACCGAGCCCAAGCCGTCGACGTCGGGTAATGTTCCACGCGCGCCTCAAGGAGATGTCAGCAACCGTAGGGGCCCACCAGGGCCGAAGCCTACTGGGGCCATGGGTGATGCGAAAGAGATCCCCGGAGCCCTGGTAAAATGGCAAAGAAGGAACAGGAGTGGGTTTTTATTCTGTAAAAATCTGACACACCCTCTCGCTCCAGCCAAAAGATAGGGATGTCATTAGATGATTTTCCCACCAAAAAAACCGTCCAAAATCGTTTTGAGAACACATTTATTCTGCATCGGTTGAAGGGACAGTAAAAAAGATTTATTAAAATTTTAAATCGTAATGCGAATGGACCGTAGATGGATGTACAATTTTAGTCAAAAAACCATACAACATAACGAAAACTACCTGTTACAACTGCTCAAAAACCAGACCAGTATTCTAGAAACGGAAAATTATATTGTACAATGCAACGGCAGATATGAAGTGCGTTTACCGATGAAGCCAAAATTCTATCAACAACTGGGTAAATCTAAGCCACGCGCTGTGGCATTAATTTAGTTACCACAGGTAATAAGTATCCTTATTCTGTCAACTGTACACGATTTTTTTTGTTTGCGTTCTTACATAGCTAACAACATAATAGATTGGACTGCATTTTGTAAATGGAAGTGGAAGGCCGACACATTCCTAATCTGTGTCCAATGCTGGCTCGATAGTGGTCGTTAATATAGATGGTTACAAGGAAATGCAGAGTTGTAAACCTGCTTTAGAAGTAAGTCAGTGGAAACATTTGTGCACGTCGCTAGATACTTTGTAGGTCGCAACTGATGAATCAGCGGTAGGCCTAATACTAAAGTCCGATGGAAGGTTCGACTTTGGTTTCGGCATGTAGAGGGGCCGAATATTCGGCTCGACCGAAACTAGTGTCATTGAACTGATGTCAAATAGCTTTGACATTTCATAGCTTTTGTATAGGAAACCAGTTCCTGCCAGTTGCTTCGCCTGTGTGTATACGTATGCTGATTTTCACTGAACCTTGCCACTAACGATTGCCTGAATAAAAGCTTGCTGTTGGAAATTAAACATTCGGCTCAATACCGAATGTCGAAAGTCTAACAACCTTTAATATACTTAGGCCGTGTGTCCGCTGTAAACGATCAACAGTAAAGGGTTAGGTACCATAGTACACGCGCAAGGTTAATTAGTCAGCTTTAGTCCTTACATTTATAGGTCGCCCGTGTCCACTTACACCCCGGTGCACAGGACTAATTTGATCAACAATAATTGCATTTGCGCCACTTACGCTCCCTATTGCTTGAAGGTTCCACTAATCACAGGCACACGTGTTAGGGGGCTTACTCCATCGGACTTCAGACACTTTGTGACGTGTTTGCTTTGGTGCCACCAGGACTATGCCCAGTCGGATGCATCTTCAGAACACCGTCTCGAATAGAACGGGTTTTTTTTTTAAATTCATTCAAAAATAGGTCTTAGAGATATGCAAAAAAACTTAAACAAAAATTATGAAACGCGAACGAATTACAATCTCACGAATCATATTCACGGCAAGGTGGTAAAGTTTCGATTCGCTCGCTATTTAAAAAAACCGAATAGAATGTAAGAAGGTAGCGTTATTTATTTATTACGGCACTCCAACTCCAATAGTTCACAGAAACTTTTAGAAAAAAATAATCTTTTTTACGGTGACTTCTCTCCCTGGTTCTTGCCAAGATCCGGAGCGAGGGGGAACGACAGGCGGTGGCCCCTTATACAAAGCAGTAATGTTAGCGAAGGAGACGGTCGCACGAGCTAGAGAACGGATTTTCATCCTCACGGTCCAGCCATTGTTAACTCGACTAGCAGCCACGGTAGGTGCGGGCTTGCGGACGACGAGCAATGGATAGATCGTCGCCAGGCCGTCTGTTAACGGGATCTGGTAACGGTTCGAACTGAGCCAAGTCGTTGGCAGAGCGTAGTATTCTACGCGCTCCTCAAAGAGATGTCAGCAAATCATAGAGTTCCAGCAGCCAGCATCCCCTATTTTCCTCATAAATCCCACTATCAGAACTGGATTCCAAAAAAAAAAAATGCAACAAATATGAAAGTATATCCTTTAAAGAAAGAAAATGAATATCGGTTCATAAATGACGGAGTTCTGAGGTAACAAACATTAAAAAATACATACAACCGGATTGAAAACCTCTTCCTTTTTTTTTGAAGTCGTTTAATAAACACACTCATTTACAACCGCGGGCCAAGTGCCAGTGCAATATGGGCTCGATGAGTGTGCTTATTGCCTATTATGCCAATAAACATGAACAAATACCCAATTCCGTGTATGGCTCGTTCGAAACCCTTGCTTACATTGATTGTCATGTATCGAAGATACGGCTGCCCATACGTTCATGCGATGACACGCTCCACACACTTGCTTATTCTGCTGTGGCTACATCATCATATACGCGATTGTTGGTCATCGCATATATTTATGCGGCTGCGTAAATGTCCACAAGCATTCGAGTTCGCTCGAATACTTCGCAATTCGACGAACAACTCGCCCGCTTTTGTCGCGATAATGCGAATACTCGTCGATTCCCTATAATGTAGCCACAGCATTAAACACGGCGAAAGTCAGTTTATTTTATGTTCTATGAATAATGGATAGGTACCTACATTACGTAACTTATGTTGTTGTGATATTCTTTATAGTGATGTCACCGCTCCAACAAAATAGTTCGTGTTGTCTTGTACGGCTAGACATGAAAAACGACTAGAAAAATAATGTGACATGAAAGGCGGGAGTCAAAGACACCTGTGAAAGCATGACACAATGGCAAATTGTATTGTTTAAGAGTATTTTAGGATAGGTGTAAAATGTGACTGCGTAATATTTACTTAGCTAAGTTTTTACAAGTTTGGCATGGTGCTATTTTTATTTTTACTAATTTTACACACACGATAAGTCTGTGCACTCGGTTGTGGTGTCTTTATTAAATGTGGTGGATTCAAACTATTACAATTTTCGAAATCTAAAGAATCAAATAGAAGAACTTTATATGCTCCTAAGAACAGAAATATAGGTCACTATATTATTATAAGCTCGACAATTAATAGGTACTTAATCAATTTAATAATGATTACGATTGGCTTTAGAATTTTTTCCTAACACCTCAATGCACTTAGATGATTGATGGCCATAATTACACAATTATCACTTCACAATTGTTGGATAAAACTGAAGATTTATCCAAGATGGCGGCTCTTGCGCGCACGCAGCGGCAATTATTTAGAAACTCGGGTAACAGCGGCATAAGAGCTCATATACACGAGTGGCATGTTGCTAAAGGCAAAGGTAACTGCAGCCGACGACACGGTGCGGCGGCAGCCGTCAACATTCCAATTTTGAAAATCAGCGGTTACCGTCGTGTGTGTCAAGTGTAACTACAGGTCGACGGCTGCCGTCGATCCGTATCGACATCTGCCGTCGACCCGTATCGACGGCCGCAGTTACCTCTGACGTTGGCAACATGCCGCTCGTGTGTATGAGCTCTTACACGACCGTTCTAGGAAATATACTTAAATTTGTTCTAACGGCCATCAGGCAATTTAAATCGTAAATTATAATGGGCTTTATGTAATTGTAAAAGCAGTTTTAACTAAATTGGATGGATAGGAAGAGAAGACGTCGTGCGAAATTAGTACGCAAGTACCTACGTTACATTGTGAAAGTCTGTGTTCTGTTTTGTCTGAACAACAATTTCATTACTTATAAGGACTGAAAAATGAACTCGCGCAGACAACTGGCTGATTAAAGATGCAACTAACTAGTCATAATTCTAATTGTGTCGCATGCCAGACCAACTCTTATATTTTTTGCAGAAACCATTTGACACTGACTGCGACGCAATTATCATTGAGCACACGTTGTTTATGTACGTTTTGTTATTAACATAATTTTAAGTGCCTACTTTCTAACATAAAATATGGATCTTGTAACTGAAGAAAAAAAATAAAATAATAAATTTTAGAGGCTCAAGCTGCCGCTTGTGAATGACTTAGTTCGGATAACGACGAAAGTCTGATCACATTTGGAGCATATGCAATGTATATTGACCTATTTGGAAAAATTATAGCGAAATTCTCCAGGAAGATAGAAGTAGAAGCACCATAAATAAGCCTGCCACTATTACTCAATGTATTGCTTTCAGAAAAGTAAAATACTAGTAGAATTATGTTTCAAGAATTGAAACATCAATGTTATAAAATTACTCGATGGTCTACATTTCACTATAATGTAATAGTTGCTGTGAAATTGATTTCCACAGTTAAAACGCGCTCTATAATGACCGAAAGTTTTTGACTGTTACTATTTGAGTTCAAAAAATAAACTAGAACCGAGCCTCGGGTCAGTTGAGGTAATAGATTCAATTGCTTGCATGAGATGAGTTTAGACCTCTCACTTATTAGGCAATTTTAAGATCTTAAGCGAAATGAGTCTCGTAAGAATTAGATAGGTACCTAATGTATGTACTATTTACGCAATGTTGCATCTTTAGAATCAATAAAGTACCGGCTAAAGAGCGAATCAAAGTAACTATTTCAAAAGATATTTTAAATACGAGTGTTATTGGTTGTAATTACGAGTATTTCTGAGCTCTCTCGAATATGTGTATATATAGAAATGCGCTACAGAACTGTCACGTAGTCAATCCCAAATATTTTACAACAGTTTTGGCAGTATTTATCTAGTATAGAATGTCACTTTATTAAGCCCTTTTGAAAGAACAGAAAAGTGGACTTGCATCTATGCATGGGACGCTTTTCATCATAAGAAAACTCACAAGTTCTTTAATGTCACATGTTATCAAAAGGAACCAATTTCATTCACCGGACACGATCACCCAACAAAAGATTTTCTATATATACTTTGAATGTGAGTTTTTTTGTGAACTGAATTTGATTAGACTGCTGCTCATGTCGTTGGGGGCTATAACAGAAATATCTTGAAGTCGTATAAATATTCTTTTATCCAGGCTCTCGATTCCTCGAACCCAGAGAATCGACACGGGACGAATTGATATCGATAAAAGTGACCCTTCGTTACTGCTCCGGCTATGCTGGCGGAAGATGGTATTCACCTATCGACAAGTAAATATCTAATACATAACCAATGCCATGTGATCCTGAAGATGTGAGAATATAAGTGGTACAGCAAACAATCGCAAGTACCTAGAAGGAACTTATCATTCACTGAAATGAGGTTGATTAAAATCCACCAAAAATGTGAAAGTATGCACCAGGTTAAATATAATGATATATTGAGATCTAAATGGAAAAGATTGCACGTAGCGCAGATAAGAATGTTAAGATGGATGTGTGGTGTGACGAGAATGGATAAAGTGAGAAATGAATATATTAGGGGAAGTTTGAAAGTAGCGCCAGTGACTGAAAAGTTGAAAGGGAATCGTTTGTCTTGGTATGGTCATGTGAAGAGGAGGGATGAAACGCATGTTACTAAAAGAGTTATAAGTTTACATGTGGACGGATGGAGAGGGAGAGGGAGACCAAAGAAAAGATGGATGGATTGTGTGAAGAGTGATATGAAAGAAAAGGAAGTTAGTGATAGCATGACGAGTGACAGGGCAGAATGGAAGAAAAAAACGTGTTGCGTCGACCCTTAATAACACGGGACAAGGGCAGGATGATGATGATTGAGATCTAAATGGGTGTCAAGTTTTGTAGAAAATCCTGAAATTTATTTATAAAGACAAGGTTCTGTCTCAGCTTGAATTTGGCTTGACACGCTGCCGCGTCTAGATAAATACACCTTAATCACAAGATCAAAAGCTAGTTTTATTCGTTTTGCCGTAATAAATGAATATTCCAATTGCATCTATTAATCAAACTAAAATGTATCGTTTTGACGTACTATATTATTATTATGGTCAATTAACTTAGCAATTAATATTTAAAGTACGACCGGATCCGTACTTTTACGTCCTCGGTACGAAGGCCTATATATCGTAGGTATGTAGGTCGTCTTTCTTTTTAATGTACAAAGATGTGGGCTGATCAACTTAGAAGCCTTGATGATGACGTCACAGGGATGCACGTCGAGGGGGCACACGATAGGGGCACCGCTAAAGGAGAGCGGGTAGCGTTGCGGCTTGTACTGTTACTTATTTTGTGGTTGCGGTGAGCTGCTCAAACAAAGGGTCCAATCGATGTCCCGTATTGCCCACGAAGGTCAAAAAGCGGTACCTCGATCAGAGTGATTTTCAAGAAAACAAGGTCCAGCGCGAATCAGACTCACGCACGTAGGGTTCCGTACCGGCCGTAGCAAAAATCGGCAGAAAATCTTGTTTATTGTATAGGAGTCACCTCAAATATTTATTTTATTCTATTTTTTAGTATTTTTTGTTATAGCGGCGACAGAAATACATCATCTGTACAAAAATCAACAGTCTAACTATCACGGTTCATGGGATACAGCCTGGTGACAGACGGACAGATGGACGGACAGCAGCTGTCTCAGTATTAGGGTTCCGTTTTAACTATGGGTACGGAACCCTAAAAATATTTCCGATTTTTTAATGACATATTTAATTAAAAATAAATTCTGCCCGCTGTGTCACTTGTGTGGAATGTGGAAAGGAAGTAAATATCTCTATACTATAGAATTCTTTTACCAGGTCCAAAGCTATATTATGTTAAATATTATTTAGATCGATTCAGTAGCTAAGGCATGCTTTGGTTATTTTCGTATCTTTAAAATAAAGTAAATTTGGATAGTGTTTTTTTCATTATTCCATTAAAGTTACGGGTCTTTCGACAAGACTGCCTGATGTGGAAAATTTCAAGCTTTCCGGAGAAAAATTAAACAGCATTTATTGACAATTTTAAGATACCGATTTTCGGCTTCAGCGATCAGCATACCACATTTGTTTATTTATTTGCATATGCATTCAACGTTGCCTCATTCGCGTTGGACACTTGTTTCAGCAGGCCTAGTGTTAGATAACTGAGCCTTGATACAGAATTGTGTAATGTTACGTGAGGAAAATATGAATAGCGACCAAATTTGGATGCGCATGCAAACATGCGTTATGTAAGTACTGTTAAGCCAGGTGCAGACTGCTGTACACAACATGCAAGGTAACATGAAAGGAGCATTTCATAAGTGTGGACGCAGCGCGCGCGCGAACCGAGTATACTCACGAAGATGAAATACCCTGTTCACGCCCGTAGTGTGCACGGTTCGCGCACACAAGACGTCCGCACTCTGCGAATTCTGTTACATTTCATGATACATTGCGCCAATGTGGATGGCAAGTTCTTTCATTGCGTGTTACATTGCACGTTACTACAGCAGTCTGTACCCGTCTTTACATATAGATACTGTTTCCTTGATTTTATGAATCGCCGACTTTCGTTGCGGTACGGCAGGTTCCTACCGTCCAGCGATAAATTGTGTTATGGTTTCAACAGGGGGCGTTTCAATATTCCAGGTGGTCTCGAACGGTGTTTGTATCCTCGGTTTCGGGTTCCAGAAACGATGAAGTAACCGACCGTCGAACCTGCGACTTACAGTAAGCCACGCCACCACCACCCTACTCTATTAAAAATCAATAATGTCTTTTGCAAGTTATCCGTATAGGAAACTTCAAACTAGAATTACGTTATTACGTTATCATGCAATGTTACGACGTAGTTTAAGTCCCCATATAGGCCTATGTATGCCAAGAAGTGTTTCGAACAATTTTTTTGCAATAAAAACTTTTTTCCGTATAGCTACTTGCGACGGTTTGCTGTATCACTTATATTCTAACATCTTCAGGATCATATTATTTATTTATTTAATAAAACTTCATGCAATACAATAGTACAAAGGCGGACTTAATGCTTTAGGCATTCTTTACCAGTCAACCTAGGGTGGTAAAGAGAAAATGTGGCAGGTGCATAAAAATACAAAAGAATATTACGAAAATTAGAGTTTAAAAGTATATATATATATATATAAATAAACATACCTATATAATTTAATATAATATATACATATATATTTATATAAAGTAAAAGAAAGGGGTTAGAAGATTGTTAGAAGAACGCAGATTCTTAGCATGAGAAGAACATAGATATTTAAAGTGTGTGATATAAGATAAGAAGGAGGGGTGGGAGAGTATTAGATATCTACTTGTCGATAGGTGAGTACCATCTTCTACCAGCATAGCCGGAGCAGTAAAGGGGTCACTTTTGTCGATGTCAATTCATCCTGTGTCGATTTTCTGTTTCGAGGAATGCCTATGTAGACCTATGTATGCCAACAACTGTTTCGAACTAACCATTAGAAACAATTTTTTTGCAATAATTTTTTATTTCGCGACGTGCACACAGTGATACAAAAACCTTAGCCTATCAGTACGCGACTACCGATGACATTCATAACTTGTATCCAATTTTCAAGCGTAGTATAATGCAGTAAAAACTATTGACTGGTCCAAGTGACCACAGGCTAGCGGAAAATGGAAAACTGAGTGACGTTTATACGACTAATCTTCTGTCCCAGCTTTTCGTCTGGCTTTGAAGCGATCATTTGGGAAGGTCATGATTTCACCATCTGAGATGCAATTGTTGTATTTTAAGGAATATTAGCAATCCAATTAATTCATTCATCATCCGTGTCAGGCTTAGCTCATTCATCATCATTTTAGCTGAAAGATGTCCACAGTTGGACATAGGCCTCTCCCAAGTGCCATAAAGACCGTTCCTGTGCGTCTCGCATCTGTCGGATTCCAGCGAACCTCACTAGATCATCGGTCCACCTTGTGGGAGGCCTCCCAACGCTACGTCTTCCAGTACGTGGTTACCACTCTATAATCTTTTGTGCCCATCAACCAGTGTCCTCTGCTTACCATCAGGTGGGATCGTAGTCAAGCACTGGTTTATATCAATTAAAAAAAAAGTATCCCCTAATCTACTTGAATTAGCATCCTGGTAATTATTCCAGTTCAGTCACATTGGGGTACTCACGGCAGTCGTTTTATACAGCAGTGGTATTATCTAAGAAAACAGCTTTGAGCGTAGCGCTGGCCACAGCGACAAAATCCAAATAAGTAATAGGACTAACAATTCAATATTTGGATTTCGTCGCTGCGGACAGTGCTTGCGCTCAAGGCAGTTTTCTTAGAGAATAGCATGACAGCACCGCTTGTCCTAACCGCTGCCATCTCATAAGTTGTAACCTCGGTAACCGTGTCGCCTCAGTCACGTACTCGCCATGACGGATTGGACGGCTCAAAAGGAGGTCGGAACGAGTCGAGAGTATCATTATTTTTGTTATCGTATTGTTTGATGGTCGATTACTAAACTATATAATTTCTTTGTGTTTAATGGTTATCGCTCCTCGCTCGAGTACTATTCAATGTGTGTTAGTTTGTTGGCGGTCCAGTTCGGAAATTGGCGGTCAAGGTGTGATTGAGTTTACTCCAGTCCAGTGTCTTATCCAACGAACCGTACGCAATTTCTTATATGGAATGACATTCAACAGGGGCCTTACCATGTTATGTTACAATGTGAGACTCTTTCTCATCGATAGAGCTATACACCCTTTATAGCTCTATCTCTTTAACAGTTCAGTTTAGGTCGTTAAAAAGATCGCGTTAAAAGCTCGTGGTAGAGCCTCAGGTGTTTCTCTGACTTACTATTTTATTTTTTTATTCTTGATTGGCTCGCGCTTGCCCGCTATTTCACCTGATGGAAAGCGACGATGCGGTCGACGATGGAGCGCACTTAGCTAGAAGCTTACCTATTAACACTTCACTTAAAGATTTCCGGGTTGTAGCCATCAGGAAACACAGATTCCGGCAAGGAATTCCACTCCTTAGCTGTTCGCATAATTAATGTGTTCCCAAAACGTTTTGTGCGTATAGATGGGATGTCCACCACGTGCCGAAGTGATAATAATAGAATGTTATCACGATCTGTAAATTGTTGGATGACGTCACTATTTGTGCTGGATGCGATCCGAGCTTGGGGATGGTTCGAAAGAGTTACCATGACCCTGAAACGCAAAGGGCAACTGAAGAAGTACAGGTGTGTACAGTAAAAGTCTTATTCTTCTTGATTGGTTTCTAACTCAAATAAGGAGGATGGGGTCAAAGAATATAAATAGCAACGTCAATCCATTTCAGGATGCAATATGGTTATATATTTGCCCGGATTCAGGCCTTTCTCTCGGTCTTGTGGACGGCGAGCAATGGGTAGCTCGCCGTCCAACCGTCCGGTAAACGTCCGGACGCCCGCCTCAAGGAGATGTCAGCAAGCGTAGAGCCCAGAAGGGTCCAAGCCTACTGGGGCCAGAACCCCGGGGCCCTGGAACGAACGCAAAGAAGGTGCAGGAAAGGATTTAAGTCGGTAAAAGTCTGACACGAAAGGGCGGGAGAGGTCATTAAATGATATCCCAACTGTGGATGTCACATGTCTTCAACTCTTAGGTTCTAGGATATGCTGTATCTCACTTGCTGGTACTTAATTATTTATTTACCTGATCCAGGCAGTTTTCAGCGTAATATTATGTCGATAGCGGATATTAAGTTCACGGTTTATCGGAAAATTAGGTCTGATTTATATAATGAGATCACGAACTGGCGGTTGAGTGCACTCGGCTAAAAATCAAATTTGAAGCAGAATTTCCCGATCCTAGAATTTCTATATCAAGTTAACGTCGGTCGATCTGTTTCTAGGATTATTTTTAAACTAATCTTCGTGCAGTTGACTGTCTGAAGTTTCTGCTTACCCTCAAACAAAAGACTCAGGTCAATGTGTGTTTTTTTTTTTTTTCTTTTTATTAAGTTCACCTCCCATGTTATGTCTCTGCATCAACGAAGCAACAACGACACATGATCTGCCATCACGGTTTAGTCTTGACAACATTTTGTCGTTTGACGACAGTCGTGTCGTCACTGCCCAGACATACAATTTTCACCGCAAAACATCGTAGCCGACAGTTAATCGTGTCGTAAAGTATGTGAACTCTATTTAAATATATAAACCGCGACACATAAAACTACACGATTATCTGTATTCATGAAAAAGTGGGAACGCAGCCTTAGGTCGATCGATAGAAAATGCCTAAGGCATATCCGCCTTTGAACGGTAGTGCATGAAGTTTTAATAAACAAACATGTTTAATTAAGAGCTTCATTTACAAAGAGCAGGTCGTGTGTTTCGATTAAGAGGAATACTCATTTTCCTGTAATTAACTTTTAGATTAGTGGACAGGAAATCTATGCCTACTGTTAATTTAATGGCCAGGTCAATTGAACATGGACGATTGGGCACACTTCATAGTTGACATTTAAACACTTAATGTCAAAGGATTCCGGTTTCGTAACGATTTAATGATTCAACTATCGGATGAGTTCATGAATAAATATATATTACAAACCCTATAACATCTTAATTAATAACGTTAATTCTAATTAGTTTTCAAGTAATGTAATGAAGCTGTCACATCGTAATGAGGGTTTTCTAAAATAACATAATAATGAAAATTTATTTGCAAAAATACATTAGGGTACAATTTGCGAGGTACAAGATACATGATCAATGAGCACTGTTTAAGGTAAACCTGTCTTACAGGGCTCATCCCTTCTGTGGTTTTAAGATGTAGATACGTAATGTGCACTTTTATAATATTTTTTTTATAAACAAACTACAGCGAATTAGGAGAGGAAAAAACAAAGACTAAACTAAAATGGCGTTCATCAGGTGGCAACACTGAGGCGTCAAGTCCAGGCACCTGTCAAAACCCTTATGCTAATGACATTAGTTAAATTGACGTCAACCTCATGTATATGTTTTTAAAAGTAAAAGATCTCTCGGCTAAGTGGCGCCAACTGGTAGTGTAAATTTTCCTGAAAAGCCTCATAACATCACATTAAAACGAAAAAAGAAACTCGGTACTAGAGGTTACAGTACAAAGTATGTGGGGTTTTATTGTATTCGAAATTATATTTCACGAATTGTTGAGAATATCAAATACTTATATCAATACAATCTGCAAACATAACTTCAGTAACCTAATAGAAGCAATTTGTGCTCTGAAATATGATATCGGACAAATATTTAGGGTTTTGATTTTAAGTTCCAATGTGATAATAGTTTAATTTATGCTAATGTTAGTAACTGGGATGTTTTTAAGAGGTGTTCATTAGCTAGCATGCTTGCGTGAAAACAGCGTACAAAGAATTAAATATATCCGTATTTTTATCCATGAGTGCGTTGCGAATGTTATTCATAAATCATTTGGAGGACTATGGGGATTAGAAAAAGACTATTTGCTGTGATTAGTTCACTAAGCTTTTTTATTTCTGCTAGTTTAATGCTAAATACGAAGTATTATATAATAGTTCAATTATAAACCGTGGTTTCTGGATATAAAAACGTTTAATTGTAAAGTTCGCTCGACCAATTTTTCGCCTTTTCAACATTCTGACAGTCATTGATCACATAATAATATGACCTGCAATGTATACATATACCGTCACTTAGTTCTATTTGGAACTAGATCGAGTAGCTTCTTACATCGGAATTAGAATCACGAATATTAGCGCAGATTACGTCAACAGTAGCGATGGGCCATTCCAAAGTGTCTTAACAATCGAAAGAATCGGAGTCGACCATCGACTTGCCGTTCTACAAAATAATCGATATATTTTTCGATTGTTTCGAGTCAACGAAATCGACCGCTAGTTTTCGATTGTTCGAATCAGTCATTCTCGCTCATCGTGTCTCGCTTGATCACCGGGGTGAGGGGTCATTCGATTGCATGCATCGAGTCGAGGTCCTTGTTAGTTAGTGCGCCAGTGTCAATAAGAGACAGAGCCAGACTCGAGTCAAAGTCGAATCGCATAAAACCTCTCGGCATCGCGCATCGCTAGACAGCAGTACCTACACACGACTCGGACGCCGACACGAAGGAGCGACGAAGCGAGATATCATCGGCACTTCGGCAACAGCATGCCTCAGTGGGTTGTTACGACAGAGATGCGTTCGTAACGTGAGAATTTCAGTACTACATTTTTCCGAAGATCTTTGACAAACTTGAACTCAAGCTTAAAATGATTTATTTCACATGGGCACTTATAAAACGTCAAAAGCTAGCGCACGGTTCCAAATGATCGTGTCCAATGGCCAAAAACTTCATACTTTAAAAAAAATTATTGAATTGATTCTACAATATTTTCGTATTACAATAGATATGAGAGGACAATGTAGACTCGTCAACTTTGTACGCAAAACGCACAATGAAAATTGTAAACTATGAATTCGCGGAGTCTATAGTGTACTCACATTCACATTATACAAAAAAATCTATATAAAAATAAAAATATTTCTATCAATATATGAGACGGCTGTGGTTCCAATGATATAAAAAAAACATTGCAAAAACAATGTCACAATAGAGAAAAAACAGTGTTTATATAAATAATAATGAAATTAAAACAATGATGTAGCAGTAGACAGTCATTACAGGTACAGACGCCAGAAAGTCTGACCATCTGTCTATCCGAAGAGTATCGTGATGCCCAGTTACTGGGTTGTGGAGATCTGATAGGCAGTCGCTCTATGTAAAACATGGGTATTCAGCCGCAACCGATTAGACTGGAAGTCGACTGGAGATGCAGATTGCCGTTTTTTACTTGAACCCCATAAAATGAGGGCCAACTCACTTTGCGCCTATAGTTTCTTCATTACAATTATGATTAATATTGAACCGTGGAAATAATCAACGGTATCAAAAACATTAGTATTGCAACCGAAGATACAATCTTTAAAAAATTACACTCAACATACCATTCAAAACTTTAATTAATTATCTGGTTCTGGATCCTGAAAGGATCTGGCCACTTACACTAAAAGAATTATATAATTCGAAAATGGAACTCTTTGCGAGCATGTTTCTTTTTAATTTGCGAAACTGTCATTTGTTTTTTTCATTGTGGCTTCTTTTTTAAGATTGTTTGTCGCTATCAAAGTGAATCTAACTCGTAAACATTTTCGTCCAAAGTATGTCCACTTTATATGAGAAAATATTGTCATAATGTGCACACCTCACGAGAGCGGCGGCGTGTTAATGATTTCCCACCATAACAAAAAATCCTATGTCCGAATCTGAAGCAGTCATTAAAGACAAGTTCATACTTAAACGGTGATTTTTATTCACGAAGCGGCGCAAGGGCCACGACCGACATACCGGATAACGGTGTGATTGTTCTAGCCGCAAATACCTATATGTGGAGACGTGTGTGCCCTACTTTACAGTGTGGTGCTAATCTAAAGTGACAGCGGATTTTTTACTACTTAAAAAAAAAAATTGAGCATAATGCTGTGCAATATTTTGTCGAAGGAGTTCGTAATAAGTGATAACAACCGCTCGAGTTCGACCGTCAGGATCAGGCTTAAAAAAAAAAATCCGATTGATGAACTGCCATCACATTTATTTTTTTTTATAAAAAAACATTGCCCCAAACTAGGAATTACTGCTGTTTCGTGGGTGCAACAGTATACTGTTACTCTGAGTATTTTTGTTACCCTATTTGGGCCCCCAATGTCCAATAAGAAAAAATACTTTTTTTAGTAGTATTTTGGAACCACAAATAAAATAAGTATAGTTTTATTTGGTAACTTGTTCCTTGTGGTCCCAAAATACTACTCAAAAATAATTTATTTTTATATGTGGAAGTTGGGACCGCGGTCCCGGTCTAAAGTGTTGGAATATAACAAAAACTAATCCATCCTACTTCAACACTATGATTTTTCTTCCTAACCAATAAATATTGTATTTAATTGGTCTGAGCCCCTCGTCAGCACTTGACTGAAATCCCTAGTATGGTTACAGTTACTGTATTCCTTTAGCCTTGCTTAGAAGCACACGTTTCACGTAATGTTACTGAAACACACCTTCTAATATAAAGTAAAGGATTAATAAATAGTTATTATTTCAAATCCTTAAAACCGTGTTTGCTTTGGTGTCCACCTATTAACCCCAACATAAAGAGCCTCACTTCCCATTATCCGATACTGTGCTGCAAATTGGGAAAAGCTTTCAAAAATTTGAATTTCGCCGGTTACTCTGGAGCATTCACCTTAGTAGTGTTTTCACATAGATATGTGACGAAGTAATTCTACGATCGGCACATTAAAGTGAAGCTATCTCTCATTAACTTTTCAAATCCTTGAACATGTGGATTTCTCTGATTTACTATTGTAAGTAAACATTTTCACTTTCCCTTTTGGCACTGACTGATGGCTGATTCAGGCAGCTAGTGCTTTAATCAAATGGTGAAAGCATTTACTTTTAATTATAGTAATAGCCAGAAATAAGGAAACTGTACAAAATCAGATAAACAAATAAGCGTCGTCCACACCTTATAATAATAATAATAATTATTAAAACTTGTAGCAGTCCAAGGCCCCTCGTATTGCACTGCTACCCCTTCTAATAATATAATAATAATTTTAGTATCTGTATTCAAGTAAATTAAACCCATGTCATATCTATGTACAATATTAAAAAAAAAATGTTTAACTAAATCACTGTCATTATAAAATAAAAATAAATATTATCATATCGTAACCAAAAATTTAATTTTATAACACAGTTTATTAGTAATGTCGGCGTGTCTCTTATAGATTACTTTATATTAACAAATAAATACTCAACTGAAAGACATTATCTTATTAATATTTCTAAGGAATAATCAATCAATAAAGTAATCTTATTTTTATAGCTCGCGTACTTCTCTTACTTGGACCACCAACTGGCAATGTATGTATGTGCTGTAGCTAACCCGCGCGAGCGCAGGCTGGGCCAGTAAGCCACGCGCCTCGCACTACACTCGTGTACCTATTAGTGTCATACCGTACGACGTCCAGGAACTCATGAGTTCTAGGAAACTGACCCACTAGCCCAGCAACTCGCGACAGTAATGAAATCACCATTACGTCCCTAACAGTTTCCTGATTTAATACGATAAAGGACATCGGACATATTGTATAGGGAAGTGGCCGATAACTCATATAAATAATCTTGTCGGTATTGATGTTTTTAAAACTATTATTAATCCAAATACTTACGTGTAATTATAATATTATTCTAATTACGCGTGAGTATTTGGATTTATGGAAGTTAGTTACTCATTGTTACTCACAGAAATTATAAATTGTTGCATCAATAAAATTTAATAACATCAGTTATATTTTTGAAATATTTTATCTCCTTGACGTATGTAACCTAATTAGTTGCAGACGCAGATATCCTAAATTAAGACACGTTGTCAATCTTTTAAGCGAGTCAATGTCGTTGAAAACTGCTATTGATAAGCATATGACATGACTGGCAGGTTATCGAGCTGTCGGCACTGACCACTTAAGCTCCTAATAATCCGGAACTAAATTGCGATTGTATTTATTAATTAGAGAAATAATTGAGAAGCACATATTATAATAAAAAATAACATTAAAACTTTTGAGACAAACAAACGTGGCGCAGTTGCTTGTAGTTATGCCTAAAATGCCCACCATCCTTTGTCCTAAAAGTGTAATCGACTGAAATAGAAATGAGAACTAAAATTAATGCTGCAAAAGTTTTCTTCAAAGGAAGGTAGAAATATATATCACATTCCTGTACGTAGTAAATATATATCTACTCGGTAGCTACTTCTACAGATTGTGACACTAAACTCAGCAGGTAGGTCAACGACCCATTTATATGTAGTTTACTAGGTAACGTCTTGACTTGAATCTTAATCAGCTGATGCCATGTAGTTGGTCATTTAACAGAAAGCATATTTATTTTGAGCGTCTTTGGTAGTTCTTACTATTTTGTCTAGGTAGGTTCAGACAGCTTCGTCATATAGTTATCCCTCTCACATTTCATTGTGTGGACCGCCCGGAGGACACGGTGGAGCTTACGGTAGAGGTGTGCCCCGCCTGGGCAGAGCACCGCCGTGTCCTCGTGGGGGCGATCGGCGGCAGCGATCTCTCGCGCCGGGCCTTGGTACAGGCCATGGTCCGGAACGAGGAGGAGTGGCAGGCGGTCGCCTCCTTCTGCGAAGCAGGAATGCTAGCAAAGGAGGCGGCCGATCGCGTGAGGCAAAGGTCCTCACGCCCCAACCGCCGCCGGGATTCCGATCCCGATATCGGGCCACCATAGGCGCGGGCTTGCGGACGGCTAGCAATGGGTGGCTCACCGTCCGATCGTCCGGTGACCGTCAGGATCGGGCCCAAGTCGTCGACGGCGTACTGTTTCACGCACGCCTAAAGGAGATGCCAGCAACCGTAGGGGCCCAGCAGGGTCGAAGCCTACTGGGGCCATGAGTGATGCGAAAGAGGTCCCCGGGGCCCTGGGAAAATGGCAAAGACGGAACAGAAGTGGGTTTTTAGTCAGTAAAAGTCTGACTAAAAGTATCTCCCGCTCCGCCCAAGAGCTGGGGATGTCATTAGATGGTTTTCCCACCCGAAAAAATAAACCCCTCTCACATTTAAATATTTATTTTTCTTCTTTTTACTCAATTATAAATTTAATACTATACAAAATACGAGTACATGTATGTATTATTTGCTATTGGTATTATTTCTAGTAGTATTGTTTGTAATAGATATTTGTAATAAGGGAGGCACTCAATTTTATTTTAAGTTTATTAGTAAAATTCATACTATTATTCAAGGGCTATAAATCGGGTAAACATACAATTTTTTTTTGTTTCATTCGCAGCTTGAACAAAACACTATCACACTTTTTGTACCGATCGATTAAAACCAGGAATTTTCCTATTTGACACCATGTTCGAAATTCTAAAACTAGATTATAAAAAAACCTGAACATAATTTACTTGCCAAAGTAAATAGCGGCCACGTTACTGTTGTGGCCGCTCTTTACCGATTTTTTTAGTAATCCTAGATGCAAATTGTGTAGTAAAAATAAATGTCCAATAACGTGTACAGAGAGCTAACAGACATGTTACCTTAGACCAATAAAATATGTAAATAGGTCAGTACAACACAATGGTAATGTGTGTGAAATCTATTTCTGACTCCAATAGGTGGACTGTTTCCATGAATTGTCTAACTACACTACAAGTTAAATTGCAGTTACAAACAACTGCACTTACTACGAAATTGTAGAGTTTGGTTGTTTTTTTTTTCTAAATACTGTACAAAATTATAACAATATCGACACTGGAAAGTAATTTTATTAAATTCAAAAATTTAATTCTTTCCTTTCTGCATTAAAGCTAAGTCTGTACTGTGTCGATACTGGGGTCAACGCCGCTAGATGGTGCTGTGTGCCCTGAATTAAGAATCCAGGCTTAAAAATATTATCGCTTGTTTGAAACTTGTTTATTTTGGTGAATTTAAGCAATGCGGTTAGTATTAAGTATTTATAGTAGAATCCGTTTTTTATGAGTCCGCTTATTATGAAGTAATTACTAAGCGAAGTTTTGTTTTAATATAAAATTCTTTATTAGAAAGTCGGATATAATGACTTCGCTTATAGTGAAATGTCGCTTATTATGACTCATTTTTAGTAAATTATGTCCGGTTATAGTGAACGACATGATTTCTAACACTTTCAGCAGTGTTCGGGGGTGTAAAGTGACATCCGACGACGCGCGTGTATGACTTGTTTTTGTTTTGAGTCTCAGTGGGTAATTGGTAGTTAAAGGTCACGCTTACTTAAAAAATAAAAATATAGATGTGTATAACGTATTTATTTATTACGCATCATTTTTATTTTTATTTTATATGCTGTATTTCTCTGTAATAAAATAAACACATAGTAATAAAACAAGAGCTTGTTTATTTTCTACAAAATGCTTTGTATGACGTCCGCTTAGAATGACTTATTTGTCATTAACCTTCGATGTCATTATAAACGGATTTCAGTGCATTAGCTTCTGACGTTTTATAAGTGCGCAAGTAGGCCTATGTGAAATAAAAAACTTTTGACTTTGACTTTATTGTTTCACTAAGTTACAGTTTTGGTGATGTATTCTGATTCTTTATGGTACACGTAAGTAAAAATACAATGATACAGGTAAGCTTAGTATTCATAATGGGAAATAGACCTAGGAATAAGACATCGTGCATTGTTTTAAATCACACCAGAGAATTAGCAATAGTTGAGCCCTAATTATTGTTACTTGCCCGTATTTGTCCCAAGGCTGGACGAATGCCTCGCACAGAACTCCTCATCAATCATAGCAGAACCTAAAATGGTTCTGATGTGATCCTATGAGGATTTCTGTTCCATATCTTCGAAATTCATGATTAGATTATAACAATATTTGTATGGAACTAACTCGGAAGCATAACCTTTCAAAAAAATAAAAAAAATAAAATCGGTCACAATTGACCGAGAAATCGGTGAACATACATAAAAAAAAAATACATTCAGCCGAACATAGAACCTTCTCGTTTTTGAAGTCTGTTAAAAATTTGCAACTTTATTTTTGATTTGTAATGTACATTTCAGACAGTCGAAATCATTGTTCAAAAAATAGAATTATTTCACATTAGCATCATTTAACACATCAAAGATTTTTGAACCCTCTCTTGAGTTAAATATCTACGTACTATGTACCGAGATGACACGCATATTCTTCGTGAATCATTGGCAGGTCGAGCACCTTTTAGCAACAGTTACAATTAACAATGGCATAATGGGTCTATCTAATTAACTTGCAAAATATCCCACCTTCGCATTTTGCGCAAAAACTCATGGTATTGAAGAATGTTACCATGTCATCTTCTTGTTCACACCTCCTCACCTTTATGTGGCTATAACGGTGTGAGCTATCAATGGAGATAGCTATGGTGATATCTTTTATTTATAATAGAAATGAATACTAATATGTAGGTACACCATATATTTATTTCTTGATAAATATCTAATCACTGGGTCCAAAAGCTTGAGGTATTGCACAACAGTGCTATCATCATCATCATTTCAGCCGAAAGACGGCTACTGTTAGACATAGGCCTGCCCCAAGCGTCGCCACAACGACCGATCCTGTGCGTCTCGCATCCACCGAATTCCCGCGACTCTCACCAGGTCGTCGGTCTACATTGTGGTAGGCCTTCCAACACTGCGTTTTCCAGTCCGCGATCGCCATTCTAGAACCTTTCGGCCCCATCGACCATCCGTGCAACGAGCAATGTCAGCCCTGCCCACTGCCACTTTAGTTTGTCGATTCTTCGGGCCATGTCGGCGACCTTGCGCTGAACTTGCTTGAACTGCGCAGCTTCCCGAACACTGCCCAGCCGAGTCGGATTCGACGATCGACCTCTTTCTCAAAGTTAGATCTACCCAACTCGATTGTCTATCCCAGGTAAACGTAATCGTCTACAACTTCGAGTGTAGAGTCTCCGATCATGATCGGAGTGGGTGGCTACATGGTTATTTTTTTTTCGACAGTGCTGTATAATATTATCTATGTAATAATAATCTTTTCGACTGAGAAGATATTATAGTGTACAAGCGTGTACATAAATCACAGGTCCATTCTCTGTTTCTTTATTCTATTGTCAGACACGGTCGAGGAGAGATCAGACGCAGGACCAACAACTTTACGTCACACCACCGACTTCCAAACTTCGGGTTGCAGGTTACAGAGTATTTAAGACCGTTGCCTCACACGATCGGCCGCCTCCTTTGCTAGCATTACTGCTTCGCAGAAGGAGGCGACCGACTGCCACTCCTCCGGAATATTATTAATATTTAGATGTAATCGAAAAAAACATTATGTCTAAGAATTTGAAACAAACTTATTCATAAAAATCTATCGTCAAAAAGGAGGGAAGCGCATGCGCTGTAAGATTACATGAGCTTACTCGAGAATTATGCTAGGGACGCTACTGTTGTTTGTAGCGAAAGTGATTACAAGGAAACTTCGCAGTCTAAGCAACCAATAGGTACTGGTTTCAAAATTAATGAAAAACTAACTGACCCGGCGAACTTCGTACCACCTAATAGTAAGGATAACTTCATCTATTGGTATTAACAGAACAGTATAAATCATTTTATAATGACATTTTAATTAAAGATAGCGATGTATTCGGATTTCTTTTTTTCGTGATTTTTTTCCAATTTTTCACCGTTTAAAATGACTATCACGAATATTTCAAGACCAAAATTAGCCAAATCGGTCCAGCCGATCTCGAGTTTTAGGGAGACTAACAAACAGCTATTCATTTATATATGTATAGATAGGTTTTTCACATAACCCTGAACAAGAAAAAGAATTTAAAAATACTCGTCGCCCGAACTATGAATTTACTCCTGGCCCCCTAGCCAAGTTACAATCGTTTCGTTTGCGCCGAACGCCTCGAGTAGGCCGCGAGCATTGCGATGACGTCAGAACAAAGGAATCGGAGGCGTGGCCTACTCGAGGCGTTCGGCGTGAACGATACGATTGTAACTTGGCTAGGGGGGCTGTATCGTGGGTACGCTCACTAACATATTAACTCACATAAGACACCCGGACTCAGAACACCTACCATAGGCCATACAAATATTGGGCAGAGCACCGCCGTGTCCGAGTGGGGCAGATAGGCGACAATGATTGCAGACGACAAGCAATGGGTACATCGCCGTCCAGTCGTTGACGGCGCGTACTGTTCCACGCACGCCTCAAGGATATGTCAGCAAACCGTATTGGCCCAGTAGGGTCGAAGCCTACTGGGACCAAGGGTCTGCTTCTGAAAGGAAGACTCGGCCGTGTAATAAAAGGCAACGAAGGAACATGATTGGGTTTTTAGTCAGTAAAACTCTGAAACACCCTCGCGCTCCGCACAAGAGCGGGGGATATCATTGTATGTTTTGACCACCGTAAAAAAAGGCCATGAGAAGAGGTTTCGTACAAGGTAATACCTATCGCAACTTCTAATAAACACATATACATGCCATTAAGTTAATATGCTTTTAGTTAAGTCAAGGATATATTCAAGATGGTGGCCCATTGTTTTGTTTTTCTCACAACATAATTATTATGTTGTTATAATTAACAGGATATCGTAATATTGTTATTTTTTTCTCGCTTAGTGAAATATAATCACCATTTACACTTATATATTGTTAGTTAAATGATGGTAAATAGTTTCTTTCTTTGTCTGTTAGCCTTCGAGTTGTCGAAATTATATGATTAATTTACCTACATAATATTTTTGTTAAAATATATAATAACTATCTTTGCTTATTTTTATCAGGAGCAAATCTTTACGCCTCATAAATTACGTTGAGCTCAGTACAATGTTTGGCATTTAAGTATGATGATAATTAACAATAGATGTCTAACGACTTTAACCTAGAATTAAAATTAATAACATTTATTTAATAATGAATAAAAACAAAAATGTAGAGTAGTTACGGTTTTTTTAAGGTGGAAAATCATCCTATAACTTATTGCGCTCTAGAGCGGAGCGGAAGGGTGTATCAGAGTTCTAATGACTAAAACCACACCTTTTTTTATTAATGATAGGCTCGCGTTTTACCATCATCGCACCTTATGGTAAGCGATGTTCCTTAGAACTATGTTCCTTCTTTGCATAGCGCTCTAGGGAGGAGCGAGAGGGTGTGTCAAAATTTTACTGACTGAAACAACACATTTTTTTTATTAATGATGGGCTCGCGTTTGACCACCATCTCACCTGATGGTAAGCGACGTTCCTTAGACCTATATTCCTTCTTTGCGTACCGTTCCAGGACTCCGGGTTTCCCTTTCGGTAGTCAACCTATAGCCTCAGTAAGCTTCGGCCCCGCTGGGAAACGCTAAATTCACTAGAATTTTTATGCGAATAATCAAAACAGCCACTGAATTTAACTCGAAAAAAATCCCGCTAAGAAGATTTCAACTCTTGACACGATTGCAACTATGCGGCTAAAGTGAACTAACCAGACGGATTAGTCAATACTCACTAAGTATTCTGTGTTACTTAATTATACATGATTGACTTTATGTCACAAAATATTAAAGAAGATTATATAGTACATGTACACTGATTAATTCAGGACATCAATTTTTAATCTATTTCCGTTAGTACACCTAATAATGAGTATACAAGACCTCCTTCGTGCCGTGCCTCCCTGGTAGGTGCAATGTTTAATTACATCTTACAAGATACTTAGCTATAAAATTCGAAATACACTATTAGAACATCTGAATTTTATAGATTGTAGCTCTCAAAACTTGAAGTACTTTTCTTGAAAGTTCTAACACACATAAAATTGTACGTATTTCTTGCGAACATAGTAACCTCAATAAACAGACAAAATCAATCACCATTCTACGTTTCTCTGAAAAACCACATCTGGGTTAAAGCAGCAACGAAAACAAAAGTGGACATGTCTAGCTTGTTTAAAATCATGTTCGGGTCGTAAACAAGTGTCTTCAAGGAGATAAGAAACGATAGAAAAACGTAACAAACTGCGCTGAAGAAATAGTAGTTTTTGTAATTTTTTTACTAGAATTCTTTTAGAATATTTAGGACTCTAATACGTCTGGTCCCCCAGCTTTTTTGGTGGTTTATAACATAGAAGCGGTAACTATTTTTTTTTTCGAACTGTGCTTAATTTGTTGATTCAACATTCAAAAACAAAAACTAAAAATATTTTCATCAAAAAATAATAACTGTACGTATTTTCCAACAATTTGCCTCCTTTAGTAACATTTCTAGTTTCTCTTCTATTTTTTTACAAACGTTCAAACGCTAGGTACTTCTACTGTCGTGGTTGCATTCACAAAAATGTAAAGTCACATAATTATACAAGATACCCCACATATTCCATTACAATTTGAAAAGAACATTTCGAACATAACTGGCGATTTCTGGTCATTGTTTCGTTTTAAAACAATGCAGGTATTGTAGAGATTTCGGTCATTGGTCATAAATTAATCTGACAATAGTGCTCCATTTTAAAATAAAGCAACATAATTTGTCTTCGACACGAATGACGTCACCATAGGCAGTTTACAAAACACTATTTCCCGACTCCTGTGCAATTAGGGTTACCATACTATAGGTGGGATATTCTTAAGCATATCGTTTTAAAATTGATTAATTCATAGGCAAAGAAATAGACTTACCATCTAACTTATATACACTATCTATTTGTTATTTGGTTACATGAATGTGAGTTTGTGCATTTCTCCTAAAGAGCATAAATGAACAAGAATGAAAATTTTTGAGCGTGACATGATAAGAATTATTTTGGGCGAAAAATTTCTATCAATTTTAAATTTAATACAAACTTGCCCGATTCAAAAACTGCTCGAAATAAGAACACGTGTGTTTCAATTTAAAATCGTTTGAGGATCATTTAAATATTGCGGATTACCATGCATCGTATTTCCATGGAAAGCAATTAATATTTGTAGAAGTAATTGTTTTTGGCTCTTTTAAAATGAACTTGAAACGGCCGAATCGAGTGAATCGATGGATAAGTTCAGTTTAAACTTCATATCATAATTACAGTCAAACTAATTTAAAAATGACAAAGAAGATAATTGTTTGACGAGATAATACGTTGTGGTCAAACGAAGGCTATACATAATAATAAAGTCTAAGATATCGAAATTTATGACAGTTTCTGATGTTGCAGCAGATCATCAATAGAGTTTTTGGAGTCATTGAATTTCTTGGGACAAGCTTTTATTACGACCGATAATGAAGTACGGAAATTGTTCGTTCGTAAATCAATATTTACGAAACTTTTTGAGCAGGTAAATAATGAAAAGAAAACATCAACATTAATTTGTGGTGAATCGTAAACAAATATTTCAGAATATACAGATGGAGGGAAAAATGATAGTGAAAAAGAAAAATATCATTGGGTATGATTGGTATTTTGATTGAAAACAAATTTCTGGTGCAGTTTTTAAAGGTTACAGTTCATGTTGTTTAATACCGGTTTCATACGTGGATCGCCTCATATGAAGACTAATTACGTATTATATATCCTCGTTATGTGTATGTACTCAAAGAACATTTATGCAGCATTTGAGCGAAAAGGATTATATTTGTATACATAAAAGGTAAAGTTCTGACTTACTTATTAACTCAAGGGTTTGGGATAGGCGTTGATGAAATTTCAGCATTCTAGGTCTAAACCTAGAACGCAGAAGTTTTACTCGGATTTTAGTTTTATGATGTATGAGTATACGAATATTCTATTATTCTATCATTGAGTGACAAAGGATATGAATTTTGTACTTTTACGCAGTCGAAATCGCCAGCAGGTGCTAGCTAGTTATAAAGCTTATTCTCTGAAAGATAATGAAAATCGTATGAAAATCTGTTGCATGGTTTTTATGTAATCGGAAAAACAGACAGAGGAACACAGCGACCAGCAACTTTGATTTAAACTATTTATGTTTTTTTTTTAACTTTTACCTTCAACCAGAATTAAGAATATAACAGGTAAAAGTAAAAAATAAAATAAAATGGGTGTAAATTTTCTTTGTATGATGTGCAAAGCGATCCCCACGCTTTCGCCGAGCGCTCAAGATCCGTGCCGATACCTGTACTATATCTAATATCTTATAGGTACTTCATATGTACATATGAAGTGAAGACGGCTCCTGATTATTTCTAAGAGATATATGAGAACGATCTTACACTAATGATAAATAGTAATAGTATTTTTTTAATGTCTTTGATGCTTGGGAAAATGGTTTCAGTTAATGTATAGTGTGCATGCTCGTAAATGTGAAAGTCGAGCATCAGCGATAATTTTGAAACAAGGCACATCAATGTTTTACTAAGCCATCGTATATAAGGTTGTTGGCTTGCAAATGACGAGTAATTGATAGATCGCCGATCGGACCGAGCCCAAGTCGTCGACGGCGTGTTGTGTTCCACGCGCGTCATGAAGTCGACGTCGTCATTTTGGAGAGTGTGCGCGGGAATTGCATGACTTGATTCCGCCATCTCTTTTCTACCATCGGACAACCCGAAGCACGGCGAGTATCCACCCATACGTTGTTGAAACTTCAACGGTCCGGACTAAGCGTTTCGCTTTGTCGTTTATACCGCGTAGATCGAAGGACTGGAACAATTTGCCTGCTGCAGCCTTCCCGTCCAACTATAATTTATGTGTCTACATGGCTAGAGTGAATAGGCTCTTAATAAACTAGTGCGCCTGGCCATCAATGAGTGCATCTCCGCTTACCATCAGGTGGGATTGCAGTCAAGCACTGGTTTGTATCAATTAAAATAAAAAAGAAACTGATAGGGTGGTCCTGAGACGCAAAGGACAACTGAAGAAACATAATTGTGGTTTTAGTCAGTTAAGGTCTGACAAGCCGTCCCGCGCCGCCCTAGTGCGGGAGAAGTCATTAGATATCCCGCCTTAAAAAAACATATGTAGAGGTTCATATTAGCACGTTTCAATTTTTATTAATGTATTTACACTACTTAATATTTTGATCATCGTAGAATTCGTCCATACTGTCTAAAACTTTTCTTACTTCGTATTTAGAAACTCGTCGCTTTTACTATTCATCCAAAGATGGCGTTAGTAGTCCGAAGGCAGTTATAGAAGTTTTCGACCAGTGCAGTGTGAAGTTTGCTCACTCTTGATATTGTTACGAATTTTAGTTTCTATTTCATGGTATTATAAATGATGTTTGTATTAAAATTTTTGTTTATAACAATTGATAACTTAGGTACTGTAAAATAGCGGATACACGGCGTGTGCTAATACGCTAAAACAAATACATTATGTTATTTGGTAGTGAGCAAGGCACATTGTTCGCAGATAATATGCTCTATGGGGACGAAAGGTTCTGGAGCGGTGACCACGTACCAGAAGACGCAGCGGTGGAAGGCCTCCCACAAGGTTGACCGATAACTTGGTGAGTCCAGAAATATGGTAATGATGGAGCGACAGTAGTTTGACATTATTATCTCGAACGCATATTTTAAATAAAGTAATCTGAATTAAAACAGAAACAGAATTCGGCACAAAAGTGAAGTATTTAAACTTCTATAATAATTATAAACGAAGCTTGTGAGAGCACAAGGTTGACCGATGACCTGGTGAGGGTCGCGGGACCCTGATGGATGCGTGACGCACAGAACCGGTCATTATAGCGACACTTGGGGGAGGCCTATGTCCAACAGTGGATTTCTTTTGGCTGAAATGATGATTATGATGTTTATTTGTTGGGAAAAAAGGAACTTTTCATATTTTTTATGCATTGTTTCTAAAACCAACTTTGCATTATTTTCTTACAAATGAAACCGTTTTGAGTGATGGATGGTGGATGGTGAGGATGGTTTCAAAATCTATAGCAGTCATAAGTGAACATGGGTAGATTTTTTTTTTTGTATGTATTTAATATAATATTTGTGAATTTCAGCTAGGTTACTTTAAATAGTAATAGGGTTTTTTTGAATAACCTATTACAATTGAAAGTAGAATTTAAAACCAATTCTCAATTTAGAAGCCGGCTAAATACTTATTAACTTTAATTAAAAACCAAATTCTCAATTGAGAATCCGGCTCAATAATTATTAACTTTAATTTTTTTATGGCACTGTTGGCGCATTGGTTAAGTGAATGGCTGCTGCGCCGCAGGTCGTGGATTCGATCCCCGCACGGAACAAATATTTATATGACCTACAGGTAGGAGCTCCAGTTCTAGGTGTCTTATGTACGTGAGCTTACATGTTTTGAGAGCGCACTCACGATACAAGGGTAATTCTTAGTATGAGGATACGTTTAAAAAAAAAAATTATTTACAAAATAATAAGTATTCATAATTATTCGTCATAAAATTTAACCTTAATTAAAATTTCTAAGGTCTTAACAAAATGCCCAATATGATTAACAAACAAAAAATAAATTACGAGTTTAAAAAGGAAGAAATAATAAGATGAAAAATATTTCAAGACAGTCCGAGACAACAGCAATCGCATGCGGCGCGTAACTATGCTCAAGCGCACGTTGCCTGTTCACCAGATGTCGTCAAAGATGTCTCGCCGACTGATTTACAGCCTCTCGGGTCGCAGGCGCAGGTTTTTGTACCCATCGCCTATGGGCTTACGACCAAATTGACCCTCACTGAACAAATACTGGGTTTGTGTGGTCCATTTTATTTGAGCGATGAGTGAGTTGTCTTGATCTTGATGGGATGATTCATTCGGATACTTTGAGTGTACTGAATGAATCAGTCAGCTGTGATTTAGCTTCGTTTTTTTTATGGTAAAAGTCCATCCTATATACAGAACTTAACTTTGCTCTCAGGTTAAGCAACACTAGCTGAGGTCGGTGTGTAGATGGGTGACCATCCACGTAAAGCTTTTGGTCCCGGCTGTCATTTGTAGACACAATTACTAGATTATCTAGGCAGTACCTATATAGATCTATAGCATGTCAAATTAATCTGCTGACCAATCTCATTATAACTTAGGTTCAATATTAATTACAAAACCGATTTTCATAACACGCGTCTGTGCACAGTTGATAGTTAAGGCGAACTAGACTGGTGCAATAATATAATGCGACGAAGCTTTTTCGCAGAATTTCGTATGTAATTAGTAGTTTTCGTTTTCACCCTCCCCTCCCTATTTATGACATGTAAATGTCTGAACCAATTTTGATCAAACGTGTGTAAGAACCATCGCTAGGAAACCTGCTAATTGGTTTACCCGTTTAAGGGATATGGTGCCACAGACAGATACACAGATAGATGGACACACAAACCTATCAGTCAAACCTATAATACCCGTTTTTTTGAAAAGTCTGTCGTATGTTCTCATCACGCCGGTCCGCGGGAGCCTTTAACATCATGACAACGTTAAAAAGACTAACCAAGGTCTAACCAAGAACCTAATTATGGATATAATAAATTTTAACAAGTCACAATACAATTTAAACCCTAATTGGTGACATCGTGCAAACAATGCAAGCCATCAACTTGCATCGTTTGCGTTCACGTTTCGTGCTATATTTTTCGCCAAACTGAAAAGTGGTTTCTGACTTATGTTAATGGCATGTTATCGACCCTTTTAGGAAGAACGTTGAAGAACTCTTTAATTAAATTGATCATTTGTATTAAAAAGGTCTTACAAAAAGTAAAATTGAAGTTGAGTATTTTTCAAACTGTACTATAACCTGAAGACCTGTCCGATGGGGGAATAGAGTAGCTATGAGAGGTTCTCAACTCAAAATACTTAGCACACAAATTTGGTAATGATGGAGCGACAGTAGTTTGACATTATTGTCTCGAATTCATATTTTAAATAATCTGAATTAAAACACAAACGGAAATCGGTAAAAAAGTGAAGTATTTACTTCTGTAAATATATATAAAACAAATGAGAATGCCCCTTCACTTAGTTTGTTTTTTTAGACATAAAAGTGCATAATATCAGTGGTTTACAAAATATTCTGTTAGAATACGTAGATAATACACTAGTAATGGGGAGTCCCTTCCGTCTAGCTCGCACTATTTATTGTACAAATTGGTATTTGAAACATTTTATGCCTTTTTATTTGTCTTATTCTCTGGGAAAAAGACACATTGTCTGCCTTGAAATAAAAGGGCTGTTTGTAAAGCGGAAAAATCACACTAATATTATGAAAGCGAATGTTTATTAATTCTTTATGCTCGAACGGCTGAACGGATTTAGACGTCATTTGCATATGGCATATGAATAGACTAAGTCCTGGAATGGTCAATAGGATACTTTTTATCTCGAGATAATGATATCGGGGACAATTATTTACTTCCAAACCTGCAGTTAGTAATTTATACACTAATATTGTAAATGTGCACGTTTGTTACTTCTTCACGCTCGAACGGCTGAAAGGATTTGGATGAAATTTGGCAAATGGGTAAACCATGTACTGGAATAGCTCAATGGATACTTTTTTTATCCTGGGAGTATATTTTCTAATTTTACGTTCGCGAAGCCGTGGGGAACAGCTAGTAATTTATATTTAACAGATATATTTTTCTTTCATATTCTGTTGCAGGTAAAATTGTTCAAATCATAAATATAAAACGGGTGTTTTTTCTTTTTGGTTACACTTGCAGAATTTTAAATATTTCTGACTTACGTGCATTTTAAAAGAAGTTTGCAACTGGTTTGCACTGCAAGAAATATTTGTTTTATGACAACATTGTAGTTGGTGTAGGTTTTAACTTGAATTTTTAAAGTACCGTGATATTTCGACAGCAACGGCTGCATTACTTATTCTGTGACGGGGGTAAGAAATTTGTCAATAAGGAGCTTCATAGATATAGATAGGTACTTAGGTAGGTACATAATGATGATATACAGATAGTTGTTTGCAAATGCTGATTATTGGTTTTATACGAATGGGTATGAAGTATTTCGGATCGCTTGCAAATTATAAAATAAATACATTCTTAATTAAAAACTGACACAGACAGAAACAGTTCAGTATACAGAAATCCCTTTTAAATCAACTTCGCAATTCGAAAGAAACCGGCCTTGGGGTTATTATTTTCCCAAAAATACTTACGCGTTACCCAACTCGACAGCTGTTTACAATTGTTTGTACAAAGCTTTATTGCTTATTTGTTACGTAGATTGAGTCGACCAGTGTCGAAATAGATTTTCGACAGACTGAAACATAATAGCCGTGTTTTACGGACAATGGTGGTATGCGATTTGTAATGAATGTTAAAGAGAGATAGGTTGGACATTTGGGTATGTAGATATTTTGACTAAATTATGCCCAGAGCACGTATTTAGCGCATAGCTGTAACAAGGTTTACATTTTGGTGTAACAAGTGTGAACATAATAACGATGTAACAATCATTCAAATGATTGAATTAAAATAGTTTGAGGTCATGATTTTAGTGGCAGTTGATAAGGTGGACCGAGGACTTGGTGAGCGTTGCGGGAGTGCGGTGGATGCGACACGCACAGGATCGGTCGTTGTGGCGACGCTTGGGGGAGGCCTATGTCCATCAGTGGACGTCTTTCGGCTGAAATGATGATGATGATAAAGCTATCATAGAAATAGTGCAAGTATTCTAATCTTATTCTTTTTTTTTTTGTTATTCTGGATAGGTTCGCGCTTGACCGCCATCTCACCTGATGGAAAGCGATGAGGCGGTCGACGATGGAACGCGCTTACCTAGAAGTAACCTATTCACTCTTGACTTATAGATTTCCGGGTTGTAGCTATCAGGAAACACACATTCCGGCAAGGAATTCCACTCCTTAGCTTGACGCACAATGAATGTATTCCCAAAACGTTTTGTGCGTATCGGTGGAATGTCCACCATGTACCGGTGGCGCGTTGCCATTTATATCATACTAGCTGTTTCCAGCGGTTACGCCTGTGTGGTGGTGGAAAATTATGGCAAGGGAACTTACTCCCGAGATAAAAAGTGGGGAATAGAAACAAAACTTTAATTAGGATTTTCATTTTCTTCTGCCAGTGGCTTTATCTATATATATAAAAGGAGAAACTGACTGACTGACATAACAACACAGAGCCGAGACTATTAGGACTAGGAGTGCATTTAGATTTTTGCACAAGGGTTCCTTTTATGACGTAGGCGAGCAAGCACTAAGAGAGGATTTTTTAAAATTCACCCCTAAGGGTTTGAAATAGGGGTCCAAAGTTTGCTTGCAGTGATCAACTTTCACGCGGGCGAAGCCGCTGGCAGAAGCTAGTCCGTGATAAAGTAGCATGCTATTGATGCAAGAATTTTTAAAATCGGTCCTGAATAGTTTTTGAGTATTACAAACAAATATACAAATCTTTCCTACTGATAATATCATCGAGCATCGATTTTTATTACAATAAATGAATAAATAGAAGTAATTAATTGCTGCGAAAAATGGTTAAATAACGGAAAAAATCTCTTCAAATTCCCGTTCCAATTCACTCCTACGTTCTTATTTACCTCGTTTGACTGTTTCATTTTTTCTATTACAATTCATGGTCTATCCTTGTACCAAGTTTCATCGAAATCCGTTGAGCTGTTAGAGCGTGAAGAAGTAACAAATATTAAAATATATACATACCTACACGCTCACAAACTCTCGCCTATATACCTAACATTAGTGTGAAGTGTGACTAGCAACACGGCTTGGCTTCGCATCGATGCAAATTATATTATATACGCAAATCTTCCTCGTATATATCGCTTTTTCTATTAGGTAGTGAAAACCGTAACAAAATTGCGTGGTTTATGAGGAAAAAGAAACAAAAAATAAAGACGCCAATAATGATTTTGTAAACAAGAAAGTACTGATATTTATGATAACTTAATCCTGTAAACAACAGGTATTTGCGGATAATATTTTTATACCAATAAAGGTCAATTGTAAACATTATGTATTGACATAAAGGCAACTTGATATCTTTGTCAGCAGGGCCAGATCTAGGAGGGGCGAGCCTTTGCACAGATCGCCAAAAATAAGGCGCGGTTTTGAGGGGTTGGCGGCTACTAGAAATGAAATTAATTTCTTAATTAATGAAAGCTATGGAAAATAAAAAGCATAATTATAAGGTCCCATTTTAAGTAAAACAGTACCCTATAATTAAGAAACCTAAAAAATGAGCAAAGTAGATTCTCTTTGATTTTAGTTAGATTTTGCATTTCAAAACTGGGAGCCTGGAAAATGTATGTATATAATGTATATTCGATGCAGTGTACTTCAATACTCGCTCTCATGTGTATTTGTTTCTTCTAGTAAAACTTCCGTGAAATATATGTATTTGAAAAACTTCTGTTATATAGATATATACAGATATAGATATAGAGAAAATTTATGTCTTTGGTAGGTACTATTTACTCAATTTTCACCAAGTCGTCTTACCAACAAAGATAGCCATTTCGACAAAGATTTCTTTTCAATAACATCAAAGACATTTACCCCCTCATAAGGTGTCATTATAAAGGGCGGCCAATGTTGTTTGCTCTAAATTGCTAAATCAAGCCCTGTTTGTCAGACAAGGTCATTTTTACGTAGGTTGGTCGAGCGAGAAGATAAAGACAAATGAAGGTCATTAATAAAGGTCACTAATCAAATCAAGCACGTGTTCAAGTTCTGTCACAGTTCCTGGAATCCCATCGCTCAATTTAATTATTCGATTTTTATGGCGGTCTTTCTTTTTGGCGGGTTCTCCAGTCCGGACGGACGATGAGCAATGGGTAGCTTGCCCTCCGGCCGTTCGGACCGAGCCCGAGTCGTTGACGGCGCGAAGTGCTCTACGCGCGCCTCAAAGAGATATTAGCAAAACCGTATACGCCCAGGAGGGTCGAAGCCATGTGTTGACGAAAGGGACGCGCCAGGAACGCGGTTTGAGTCACAAAACTCTTACACGCCCTGCCGCTCCACCCTAGAGCGTGAGAAGCTAAGTAAAATCTCTTAATTCGAAAACTAAATTTAAAGAGACGTTGACAAACCACGCATTTCCAGTGATTAACCTAAGAAAAATTAGTCATCGATTCTTTCATAGAACTTTATGAGAAAGGCATGAAAGTAGGCTTGAAAACAAACATCGATTTGGAGCATACAACAATGATGGAATAAGCATCATATAGCTTGCGGGATTGTTCGAAAAAATCACCGCAGCCCCGGGTGCCAGAGCACAAGTGGGTTGGTAGTTAGTCAATAAAAGTCTGACACTCCACCTCGCTCCACCCAAAATTAGAGGAGTTATTCTGTTCTTTCAGTCTCCACGGCAACTATTTCAATTTTATAAGATATTCACCACAGATTATTTATGGCTAGATGGATTGGGTCACCTCAAAATAGCAGTATTTTAAATTAATACATTTAAAATGATGCTATGACTTTGATTCAAACTATAGATAATTACTTTGACGTGCGCAGTTATAAAATCTTTCTCCGTGGAGCCATATTTGTAATACTTTTCTCAGTGAAAGCCAGTATCAAGACATTTAATCATGATATTATAGATATACACAGTAACTTATGTACAACCAATATTCCCCGCAAATATAAAATTGAATTGAAATTAGAACGGATTCTGATTTCGCAAAATCAGCCAACTAATACCATTTTTTTGTCAAACTGCGTGATGCAAGTTTCCATTCCGTAGGCCACCTTTACAATACCTGTATTGCTGTCTACTAACCGCTAGGGTTTAATAAGTACTTAAAGCAATTGAACCGTAAACTTTTGTTGGCAATACCAACCAAGTGTGGACGCCCTAGAGCGATAATGCACTGTAATTACTGAATCCACAGCTGCGTCAGTTGTTTGTAAATCAATAAATACTAAGGCTTACTGTCCACGGACGCGTAGCTTCATAGGCGCGTATTCGTCACTATACGCTTGGTGTGCGTCTGGGTTAAGCTTACACATAAAACAATGAAACTCTTTTAACAAAGCGGCAACGTCGCCGCGTCGGGTCGTTGCAGCTTCATCGACAGTGTGTAGGCCTAAGTTAAAGTATCTGATGAAAGTGCATAATTGACCAACATCAATGCTGAAATAATAATAATAGCCTTTAACAACAATTCTACATATCAGTATATCATATAAGAGACACATTTCTTTTTTTTGCGTAAAAAGGGTAAATGTTCTAGGGATGTACCAGAGTGGTGCCCAAGACAATGTAAAAGAAAGACAGGGATACAATGTCTTAGATCGGAGGACGATTTTGCAAGAATAGCGGGCATCACAATATGGAGAAGACAAGCACTGAAGCGCATTTTATGGCAAACTCTAGGGGAGGCCTATGCTCGAAAGCAAGACAATCTTCACGAACTGGTGTCAGATAGTTAAAGAAAATATAACGAAAAAAAATAACGTTGAAATAAATGATTCCAATCAATGATAAATTCTTCCATATCAACGCGCAGATTCGATACAAAAACAATAAAAAGTGAGTGGTTTTGTTTGAAACAGTGCAGTACGATTGCGCAAGTTCCTCTCAACTTAAGATACTTTCATAAAGTTAAAAATAAGACCAAGGTTAATTAGCTCAATACGAAAACTTTGAGGCCTGCACTAGTTTAGTGTTGAATCATGCGCGAGCATTATGCAAAACATTAACAAAATCTCGGCTGATAACGCATGTAAAATGACGCTCCATCATCGACCGTATCGTCGCTTTCCATCAGGTGAGATAGCGGTCAAGCGCGAACCTTTCAAGAATAATAAAAAAATACAATTTCTTAAAATTCTGCTAACATTAAAAATATGAATGTCTATATATGTATATGTCTATATATTAAAAATATAATGTCTAGATAATACATAACATAGACGTAGTTCTTATGAAGATACTGTACCTTTGTATATGTCGTGACCAGATCTTAGAAATTGATCACTTCATGATATAGTCAAGTATAACTGGCCAGATCGTTTTAAGCGTTATAGTTTAATGAAATTTCAATCTTCGTTTGGCGTACTTTCTTTAGACCTTTTATTATCATAGAAATCCTACATCAATGATATGGCCAAACGAGGATTGACATATCATCAAATGTCAACAACGACTACAACGGTCCGGATTAAGCGTTTCGCTTCGGCGTTTATACCGCGTACATCGAAGGACTGGAACAATTTGCCTGCTGCGGTCTTCCCGTCCAACTATAATTTAGGTGTCTTCAAGGCTAGAGTGAATAGGCTCTTAATAAACTAGTGCGCCTCATCATCAATGATTGCATCTCCGCTTACGATCAGGTGGGATCGCAGTCAAGCATTGGTTTATATCAATTAAAAAAAAATGTAAAAGTTTAAACGATCTTGCTTGAAATTTTAGTTGGCCATTTCATGAAATGATCATATGTCATAAGTCTTATAATGGTTCTTATTTCTTCCACGTGTAAAATATTACATACACCCACTGCTTAAACCTGAACGAAACGCCACACAACTTTCTATAAATAATTTTCCCAGCGTAAATTTGAGATAATTAGTTCCACGAAGCACTGCACTAAGGAGCTTAACTTCAAACATCTCACTTTAATGATACTACTATTTTGTAAGGGCCCATACAAATTTTCTGTGCACGTTCCCAGTATAATAAGAAAAATGTATTCAGCTTTTAGTACGAATTCGAGCGCAAGTCAATGGTATTATAACTTTAATTGCCATCCGCAACTGCACCCACCCATATGAAATTGGTAGGTACTTCTCACATTAATGAGGTGATTCCCATACTAAATTACTAATTTTAAATTGCCACCACACCACCCCTGTGTGCGAACAAAAAGAATTCTCGCTAGCATAATATGAGCGAAAAGACGTCTACTACTAGACATAAACCTCACTGAAAAGACTTTCATCTCTTCTGTGATAAGCCTGCCCCAAGTTTCGCCACAACGATCGGTCTGGTGTGTCTGGCATCCATCAGATTTCCAAGATCCTTACCCGATCTTCGGTCCACCTTGTGGGAGGCTTGTCAAGGCTGCGTCTTCCAGCACGCGGTTAAGGTAGGTCCGTACGGTTTGAGTTTTAGTGAGCTTCTAGAGTTCAACTAATGATTTTTATATGATTATACAAATAGATACATAATTATAGATAATATAACTTGTAAAAAAGATGAACTGAAAACTACTGAATCATTATTATCAATTAAGATTTCTGTAGAATAGTTTTTTTTTAGGTAGGAAATCCAATGACTTCTCCCGCTATTGGGCGGAGCGCGAGGGCGTTTTAGACTTTTACTGACTAAAACCTACTTCTGATCTTTCTTTACCTTCATTCCAGGGCCCAGGTATTTTCTTTCGCACAATTCATGGGCTTCGACCCTGCTAGGCCCTTACGGTTTGCTGACATTTCTTTGAGGCGCGCGTGGCAAACACTGCGCGCCGTCGAAGACTCGAGTACGGTACGGCGAGCTACCCATTGCTCGTCGTTTGCAAGTCCACGCCTACGATCTGTAGAATAGTTAACGTTACATTTACGCTGAAAATTGTAAATGACTCAAAGAGAGCCGTCCTTGAATTCAGTGTATCGATTCGATACAAACTGTCTGGCTTTTACCAATACATATTTTAAGTTAATATTTTAATGATCCGCCTGTCAAAGCGAATATTTGTTTTGTTAATGAATGGACAAAATCTCTCCTGCAATCAGTAATGCATCATGCGTGAATACTACCTACGTATTCACTCAATTTGACGGGTGAATACGTAGCATCCGCGCTGTCCTTTGAAACGTATCTGCGATCCATGCAATAGCAATTACTTTAATTACTTTTTTTTTCAGTCGGTATACTCTTGCCAGAGTGTTCGTGTTCATCACAGTGAATCACGATGATAAAACGGCTGTTAAAACGGCGCCATTCATCGCAGACTGCAGCTTTCCGGGTACATTCGTATACCGAGCACTCAGTTGCGGCCTTGATCAGCCCTAGGGGCGCCGGGTTTTAGAAAACCTCATGGGTGCCCATGCTCATTTGATGACTCGAAAAAGTGGCGAACTGTGAGAAGGGAATTGACTCTTATCGACCGACAATTAAATAAATGTCCTACTTACATACTTTACTTAATTACTAATTATGTTTGATAAAAATGTGAAATGAAACCATTATCTACGAGTATATAATAAAAATGAAACTAGTTTTTATTATAGAGAAATATTATATATTTTTTAAATTGATATAAACCAGTGCTTGACTGCGATCCCACCCGATGGTAAGCGGAGATGCAATCATTCATCGTCAGGCGCACTAGTTTATTAAGAGCCTATTCACTCTAGCCTTGAAGACATCTAAATTATAGTTGGACGGGAAGACAGCAACAGAAAAATTGGTCCAGTACTTCGATGTACGCGATATAAACGACGAAGCGAAACGCTTAGTCCGGACCGTTGAAGTTTCAACAACGTAAGGGTGGATACTCGCCGTTCGTCGGGTTCTTCGATGGTAGAAAGGAGATGGCGGAATCAAGTCATGCAATTCCCGCGCACACTCTCCAAAATGTAACCTGTAAAATACCTATAATTATGCTGGCTACCCCGCGCCTGTGCTCGAGGCTTTGTAATTTTAATTTATTCGTAACCTACCTGAATCTACTAAATGAACACAACACAATGTGTACTTTTACTGTACGATACTAAACTACTGATCTGATAGATAGATAGATAGATAGATATTCTTTATTGTACACCAAAAATACAATTTACATTAGGAAATTAACATTAATAGTGTGTCACAATGGGCGATCTGTTTCTTAATTTGTTGGTGTTCGGCACCCACTGTTTATATTTCATGGGTGCTCGCGAAAATGCGCGACTGCACTGTAGATGTTCGTTTAATATGGAATCATTTGTACGAAACTCTGTCCAAGATACTCCTAGCATCCGTCTCCAGCACCACATATCCAACGCGTCAACTTTCTCCTCGGTTTCACGAAGAGTCCATGTCTTAGAGGCATAGAGGAAAATGGGGAATATTTGCCAATGAACGAGCCTGGTTCTCGTGGTCTTGATAATGTTCCTATTACACCAGATCTTTTTCATTTTACTCATAGCAGACCTAGTGATCGCCATTCAAACATATATAGAATCACGCTAATATTATAAAGGCGAAGCTGTGAAGGGGGATTATTGGACGATGTTTTTTTTAAAAGATCATGTCGTTAGGCTGACCTATACAATCAGTAATAGTAGTATGTTTTGCCTCTACCTGCTGGGTTGGCGTCGGCACTGAATATCTTTGGAACCATTGTTTCTTTGCTGGCCATATGTCAAGATGGGTCGTCACAAAAAACAAATTAGTCATGACTAAACGCATATGTCATGCTAATCTAGAAAGCAACCATCTGCATGCGCGTGATCTTCGGAGAAAGAGATAAAAACATTTTTTTTGGTGACATTTCATGAGTTTCGTCGAATGGCATTGTTACTTCATATTGTAAGATTGTAAACAATCAACTAATCAGTTTGGACGAACAATTATTACATAATAACATTGTTACGTTCCTATACACTATAACGATTTCATGAAAACAAACAATTTTTTGCTCAACTGAATATCTTTAGGTTTCCTATAGAAATATTGAAAACAAAGCAGAGATTTCATAAGGAATCAGGCTTTGAGAACGTTGAACTGAATAATAGAAATTTACTTTGATTTTCTTCAATTATTTTTTTTACTTCATTTTAATTTCGCTTGTTGGTTTTTATTTTGTTGAAAGTTTTATAACATGTAGTAAACAAAGTTTTGTGATTACATGAACTGATAGCGGTTTCATCTGAGTAAAAGTAGATTTCTTCATTCTAACTTTGAACCCCTGTCTCAACCTTATAGGGGGTAAATTTTGGAAAAACCTCTCTTAGTTACATAATTACAAATCCCTATAACATTAGGCATTTTGGTTTGAAAAAAATATATATAACTAGCGGTCCCGACAGACGTCCTGCCGAAATACAAACTTTTTGGCACAAAAAAAATTGAGAACCCAATTGCATAGCCACTTATGGGTTTCATTGTATTTTAACCCACCTAAATATATATTACATAATTATATATATTTACAAGCATATTCTGATGCCAATTTGAACGTATGGTATCCAACTCCTGGGTTGTACTAAACGGAGAAACATCGAAATAATACAAAAATTCCAAAATAAAGTACTCAGGGATGCTGTAAAACCACCCTGGTACATCAGTAATGACTACCTCCACCGTGACCTTAAAATGGAACTCGTCACTACCATCATTCAAAAATTTTCTGAAGCCCACGAACACAGACTTCACCGCCCGTGAATGTTGAGGCAATCCAGCTGATAGACAAGACGAACCTAGTGCGTAGACTAAAGAGAACTATACCCTTTGAGTTAGTTTAGTGTTTAAAATTAATGTATAATAGTGATCAATGCTGTGGTATGCATATAACACATGAACAAAGTGTTTTTTATCAATATCAGTCTCTAAGAAAGTGCTATGGACTACTATGAAAGTGCTAAAGGACGCTATTTTAACAAAACCTATAACGTTTAATTTTAAGTCAGAGTTAAATTACTTATTAGTCTTTTAGGCTAGCAGTGTCGGCCGAGGGAGCAGTGGTGGCCGAGTGGTAACGGCCCCGACTTACGAGTTGTAGGTCGCGGGATCAAACCCAGCCAGGCGCATTACTTTGTGTAATTTCTTTCATCACTACTGCTCTCAAAACGGTGAAGGAAAACATCGTGAGGAAACCGACATGTCCTAGAACCAAAAATTCGAAGACATATGATGTCCACCAACCCGCACTGGGCCCGCGTGGTGGATTACGGCCTACTCCCTCTCCTAGGGAGGAGGCCTGAGTCCCAGCAGTGGGAACATTATAAGGCTGACTATGCTATGCTATGTTTTAGGCTAGACTGTAATCAATTATTAAGAAATTTGTTCTTAATAATAAAGAAACAAAAAAAAAACCTAAACATATCTACAAAATTTCATTCAAATTGGTCAAGTTTATAAAGAATTATATTTATGTATAAAGATATGTCAATACAGACCGAGCCCGTGTAGTAAAAGCAAACATTTTAGTAAATTATACATAAATATTTACTCAATAATTTGCAATACAGTAATGTGTTCGAAAAATGTTTTTTAGCTCCATAATCAGCTGCATTGATACGGAAACAGTTTATGTATCATACGAGACAAATTTAATGAAAACTAACATACTTATATTCCGGAGCTGCTGGAATATCACCCTATATTATGAAACCGCGTTTTAACGTGATTAGAGGTTAATTTATCACGTGCTGCTCATTATCGGTTGACACCTATAAGCTACCTATGTTGTCAGTAACTGTTCTTCAGGTAACTGCGTAAAAGCGCTTTACTCACACATATAAAAAGGATGAACTTGAAAACGTGGATATTAAAAAATAGGGTTAGTTTGTGCCAGATTTGTGTTGCAGTGACAATTGTTGTAGGTGTTAAGCATTAAACATTAACACATTTTATTTTAAAAGAAAGAAAGAAAGAAAATAGGTTTATTTGGCAAAATAATTGATTTACAACTAAAAAAAAATAAATAAAAATACGGAGAAATAAAATTAACAATAAAAAGAAAAAAAAATATGTCTCACGGTTACGCCAAATAGGTCAAATAGGTCCAAATAGGTTACACAAAGTTATACCCATAAACTATAATTTGTAGAGATAGATAATAATTATTGTGAGAGAGAAATATAAAGAGAATTATAATGTGGGATTGGGCCCGGCTAAAATAGCCGCTTATTGAAAGTGAAGAGATGACTGGACAATTACCGGAGGGCCGGGTCGGTAGAGTCGGAGGGACAGACGACCGTGGAAAAGGGAGACGGAGGTCTTCGCCCAGCAGTGTGATATGATAGGCTAACTAACTAATATTATAGAGAAGTTTGTAATTTTGTTTGTAGGAAGTAAGTTGAGTCGAGGCTCCAAAGTCTTGAGCATCGGCGCCGAGTTGCTAGCCTGTCGGTTTTCTACCGGTTGCATTTCGGGGAGTGTGCGTCGGAATTGCATAACCTAATTCCGCCTAGCCCGTTCCATCATCGGACCACCAGGCGTACGGCAACGCGCCACCGGTACATGGTGGACATTCCACCTATACGCACAAAACGTTTTGGAAACACATTCATTGTGCGTACAGCTAAGGAGTGGAATTCCTTGCCGGAATGTGTGTTTCCTGATAGCTACAACCCGGTAATCTTTAAGTCAAGAGTGAATAGGTTACTTCTAGGTAAGCGCGTTCCATCATCGACCGCATCATCGCTTTCCATCAGGTGAGATGGCGGTCAAGCGCGAACCTATCGAGAATTTAAAAAAATAAAGTAATCTCTGGTACTACTGAACCGAATTTTAAAATTATTTCAGCAGTATCAAGCTACATTATCCCTACTTATATGTTTGATTGTAATTAATAATATCTTTTACCCCAAAAAATATTTCACACCCGGCGAAGCGGGCCGGGTCAGCTAGTATGTTTACAACAGTGTGCTAGAAATCGCAAAATTTAATTTCTAAATTAAGTTCTTTTCAAAAGGAAAAATTAAAATCAAACCTGTTTTTTTTTACCGTCACCATTGTGCAGGTACTCTTCTTCCTAGCGTATTTGCTTCCTTTTCTTTAAGGTTATATTCAGTTATATATTTTGAGTACTACCTACAGGATCCAGAATTTTAAATTGTAATTGATTTAAATTTAATTGTAATTTTTGAAATTGTATTTATTTATTTACTCCTTCAATAGACTTGATTTTGAGTGAAAAGTCAAGGATTTTCGCGAGTCGAGTGCAACGTACTCATCTACCTACGTTTATTAGTTCCTCATGCTTCCGTGGGCCGATAAAATGTGGGCGTTCGTCTCATTAGCAAAAATAAATTAATTTTAAAATGTATCAGTTCTGAATTTTTTTCCAGTTGCATAAGTATACTAATTGGCGATATTGCGAATTAAAACGTACGGAATATTGGGAATAATTTTCTGATATTTCACAATTCATTTAAATATTTGAAGAGAGATTCGGGTTTATTTTATGCACGTGTAACTATAATTGACGTGGGTTTCAAGGTTTAGGGCAAATAAAAGCCTGTAAAAATGAAAGTGAGACATGATTTCGTGCAAAACCTATTCGCAACGTGTGATACAAAACTTTACAATCTTTATAAAGATCGAACGTTCTGGTTCCGTATGAAATTTTGATGAGGATTGGGGGCTTGTAAGCTGGTAATTTCGGTAAAAATCAACTTTGTGGGACCTTGATCAACTGCTCCTGGATAGGCAACGATGACTTTATTATTTACCTGAAACAATAAAAAATAAAAATTAGATAAAAAATTACATTCTAAACAATGTATATGCAGCATTTTAGAGCAGCTCTGTGGTATGTGCGTGGGCACACTAATACGTGTTCATTGAAACGCCTTAGAAATTGTATGCGACTTATGTTATGACATAATAATTTTATTTCGATTTGATAGCTTTGATATCCGGTTTCATTCAGGTATGATATCTACTAATTTAAGGAAGATCCTATCAATAAACTTACAAATGGTCTGAATTGGTTCCCACTATGTTGTTAGTTCTCAAACGAGACTGCATTACGGTCCTAAGTTGGATTTTAGAATCTATTAAATTAGAGATATCTATATATATATATCGATGATCCCTTGCGATACAGACATAATGCTATGACATCGCTTCAAATTCACAAAATAATGAGACTATTTTTCCATTAGAGGAGGGATTTTTTAGACATTTTTGCATCAGATGGATGGATGCTGAAGTAAATCGTGTGTTAGCAATAATATCAAGCGTAGTACACGCTACCCACGCTATTTATCACGTGTGTCAATTACAAATATTCTTCTGCAGCCTCCTAGGAAATCTGCGATTAATATGGACCATCTTCCGCCTGACGCATTCCTACTAAGATGGTTAGATAATACGACTTCTTGCATCTGTTGTATTGTTATCTTATTGTGGAGACAGTAATAGCCCGGTTATATAATCGTCACGGAGGTAGGTATGGGTTAGGGTGTACTAAGACGGGTGGAGCGAAGGAACATGGTGGGTATGGGAGGGTGTACTGAGACGGGTGGAGCGAAGGAACATGGTGGGTTTTTGTCAGTAAGACACATCCTATTGATCCACCCATACTGGGAGGAGTTCTTAATGATTTTCTAGTTAAAAAATCGGTTTACTGTGTCACAAATCTAAAAGAGTGGCAAAACAAGCACAAGAAAGATGGTCTATCAGTATTGACGGTTATCAAAAGGTCTAAAATTAATGATTGAATTGAAGAAATGAGCTCGAAGATCTTTTCAGAGGTAAAGAGTAAAAGTTTTCTGGAAGAAAACTGGGTGATACATTGCATCGTCGACAACAGACGTCGGTACTACTATGGTTAAAAAAAATTGGGATACATTGGCTTTAGTCAATTTTATCGGTAAGCTCATTTAAACATTGCATAAACCGATAATTATCAGGTACAAAACATATTATTCGATTTTAGTTAACCTACTTATTTATACTATTTTATCTATATATATAAAAGTGGAGACTGACTGACTGACATATAAACGCACAGTCAAAACTACTGGGACTAGGAGCGTAAAATTTGGCTCAAGGTTTCCTTTTATAACGAAGGTGAGTACTAAATGAGAATTTTTCAAAATTCACTCCCTAAGGGGATGAAACGGGGGTCCGAAGTTTTTATGGTGAAAACTATTTTCACACAGGCGAAGCCGCTGGCAAGAGCTAGTCTATATGTGTAAAAGGAGAAACTGACTGACATATCAACGCACCGTCGAAACTACAGGGACTAGGAGCGTGAAATTATGCACAAGATTTCCTTTTATAAAGTAGTACAAAATTCACCCCTTAAGGGAATGAAACGGGGGTTCAAAGTTTGTATGGAGAACTACTTTTACGCGTGTGAAGCCGCGGGCAGAAGCTAGTCACCAATATGGAGAGAGAGAAAATCGAACTAAGTCCCAAACAATATTCTCCAATATTTGATACGTTGGATTAATTGCAACGTACCCCGATTAATCCGATTAAACAACGTCACACCGCACCCGGTTATTCAACGTGCGAAGTAATAGTAATCAGAATGCGTAGAAGCGCGAACGTTCAAGGTTGCATGGTAACTGCCTGATATAATCCCGATTTTAGTTCGGTTTCAGAATTAGGTCATAACCTTGGCCTCTGACACACAAAATGAAGACACGTTTGGTGCAACGGCTTAAATATTGACTGCTGTGTTGTGCGTCGCGGATTTTGCATTTAAAATAGGTTTTTTTTTTTTTTTTTTTAATATAAGTATTGCCATGTTGTATTGCCTACAAAAAGTTCCGAGTTTGGCTGTTTGTGTATGTTAGTTATATATGTTTGTAAACATGTCCAAAATTCTAGTGAGGAAAAATTTTGTATTAATAAAAAGAGAACCAATTTTTTTTTCTTTTTAATAAAAGCTAACTTTTTTTTAAGCTTACGGTTGAATATTATTAATATAACTAAGCTGCTAAATGTACGTGATCATTATGTCATCTTACTATGTTCTAGAGCTGATCACACTATTATTGTTATCAATGTTTATTTATGTTAAATTATTGACACTGATTTCTTTGATTTTAGCTTTATTTATACCAATTTGAGCGATATGTCACGGCAGTTATGGTGAACCCTTAACCATCGTTTAAATTGGACATTTCAGAGAATTGGAAGCTGCATCCAGAGAAGGTAAGGTAGCTTTCAGGTTCACGAAACGAACTCTAATAGTGCTAAATAATAATCGCCTGTTCCCGGTTCGTAATCCTCCACACGGGCCCAGTGCGAGTTAATGAATGTCACTTGTCCTCGAATTTTAGCTTTTAGGACATGCCAGTTTTCTCACGTTTCCCTTCACCGTTTTTAGAGCAGTGGTGATGCTTAGATCTTCTGGTTTCTTATAAGCATAATCAGCCTTTCAATGTTCCCACTGCTGGGACTCAGGCCTACTCTCTAGTAGAAATGGGCCGTACTCCACCACGCGAGCCCAGTGCGGGTTGGTGAATGTCATATGTTTTCGAATTTTTGGTTTTAGGTCATACAGGTTTCCTCACGATGTTTTCCTTCACCGTTTTGAAAGTAGTGGTGATGAAATAAATTACACGTAGTAATGCGCCTTGCTGGGTTTGAACCCGCGACCTACAACTCGTAAGTCGGGGCCGTTACCACGCGGCCACCACTGCTCCTTACGCTTTATATTCTGACCTAATTTATATCGGGAATATGTGACTTTGGTCTATGTTGACAGCTTTGGGAAGCCTAAAAGCCACAAGTTCTAATACTAAGTTAGTACTAGTGACGTCACCATACATTAATAGACTCGACCAGTATCCAAGATTGTCTATGATAATGTCGTATACCATTGTGCCAGTCACGGCTGGCCGCCTCGCTGATTAAACACGTTTTTGCAATGATTTTTTTTATGTTTATACCGCTTTGCGTAGTTCGTATCTCTTGAAACATTAATAAGCTAAGGGGAACCATTTTACTTAATTAGTAGTCATTAACCGAGCCGCCTTGCTCGCTTTAGAGTCTCGAAGTCTTATTTGCTCGTTAGGTTCACCCGCTTAGTTGCCTGCCTTTGAAAAGCGTTCCTATTTACGGAACATTCAGTTCCGAGATTCCGTAGTACGACAAGATCCTAGTATTACGCGAAGCGTGATATTCTTTCATGAAAGTTGTTTCATAGTTTGTCGTGGATGGGACGAGGAAGTTTTTTGCTGTGTGCTGGTTTCTAGAATGTTCCTGAACTATTTATCGTGCTAAAATTAACTTGTGGGATGGTTTGAAAGAGTCACTGCGGTCCTGCAAACCGAAAAGCCGAATCTTTCACCCAAATTCCTTCAGCCTGAACTCTGGTCTCTGAGAGCAGTGGTGGCCGAGTGGTAACGGACTTACGAGTTGTAGGTCGCTGGTTCAAACCCAGTCAGGCGCGCTTTGTGTAATTATTTCATCGCCACTGCTCTCAAAACGGTGAATTAGGGTACTTAGTGACTGAATAAAAATTTTGTGAGAGAGAAAATATTTTGAGGAAACCGGCATTTTCTAGAACCAAAAATTCGAAGACATGTGACATTCAACAACCCGCACTGGGCCCGCGTGGTGGATTATGGCCTGTTCCCTCTCCTAGAGAGGAGGCCTGAGTCCCAACCGTGGGAACATTATAAGGCCACCTATGCTATGCTATGCTGAACTCTGGTTGGTTTTGGTCAGTAGTAATCTGACTCTCACTTTCATTTCACCTAAAGTGGAAGTTATTATTGTTGATTTCCCAGTCCATAAAATAGTAGCGTTCTGGGATGCTGGATTACAAAATATTATAATATAAATATGTTATTAATAAATTATGATACTATTATTAATTATTATGATGTTAGCAAATCTATTTTGGTAGAACACTTCTAATTCTTTGAAGGTTATGTTTGATCTATTTTATAATAACTAGTTGACACGTTACTTTCTTAATATTTGTATTAGATAGGATAATATGCCCCAACTAGTCGGTCCGGCAAATGCCAAAAGGATCATCATCATCCTGCCCTTGTCCCGTGTTATTTGGGGTTGGTGCAACACATTTTTTTCTTCCATTCTGTCCTGTCTCTCGTCATTCTATCACTAACTTCCTTTTCTTTTATATCACTCTTCACACAATCGATCCATCTTTTCTTTGGTCTCTCTCTCCCTCTCCATCCATCCACATGTAAACTAATAACTCTTTTAGTAACATGCGTTTCATCCCTCCTCTTTACATGACCATACCAAGACAAACGATTCAAATGACAAAACACAAAAACAACAATTGACAAAAGGATGTTGCAAAAAAATCTCTGCAAATTACAATTAGTTCATCAAACAGACCCGAATGTAGGTCTGAGTTGACATCGTAAATCAAGCGATCAAGACATCATGCAGTACCATAAAAATAATAGTTGTGCCAACAAAAGTTTAATTGTGACAATTGGTTGGAACTTTACTTCTAATTCGAGGTACTTAGACCTTCACGGACTTAGCATGAGAATATAGGAATGAGGTCGCTAATCCTGTATGGTATAAGTTGAGAAAAGTGAGCGGTTTGGTGAAAATAATGTGAAGTTATTATTTCTGTTAGAACTTCAGAAGGCGGCCTTAGCAACCAATTGTTGAAATCCCAACTCATTGACGATGAAAAATTTTAAGGCTTAGTTTCATTTATTTATTTGGAACTAGGAACATTTCAGCACTTTGTCGGCAAAAAACTCGACAGCATCACAAATAGCTTTCGCAAAACGACAAAATTTTTCATTATGTAGTTGGAGCGTTTGACATGAAATTAAAAACGTTTGCAGTAAGGCTCTTAAGAAATGGATTGCATTTAAACTGCATGCCAGTTGCAAAATCGAAGTTTTGGTTGCAGTTTATGTGTAGTTAGGTATCATAAGTAAATTCACACTGCTCACCATCTTGCAGTTAGACAAATACAGCCGGTTTATTTAGAGCCTAATATGTATAAATATTCAGATGTGGTTAAACCAGAAACTTGTTGTCATACACTCGTCTTGTAGGTAACGGCATTATTATTTGGTTTTCAACAGCTATCGACACCGTTTTTTACCGGTTTTTATTTATTCATTCAAAATCTCTTGCAAAATTATCAACTATTCTTCCACGGCTTGAGTCGTACAACAAAATTGTTCACAACAAAATAACCGAAATAACTTTACCATGCGACTTGCGAAAATATAGGAGTTCAAAGACCAGCCATTATAGTTGATTGCTATCTGCGAAATTAATCAGCATAGTCTGTTAGGCTATGGTACATGCGTTACTTCCATTATTGAGTCATGGTGTGGGACCACAGTTTGACCAAACAAACTCCTTTGTTTTCAGTTTGAGAAAAAAAAGTATTAGCGCTGCATACAAAAAACAATGGGCTTTGTCCTTTATAAAAGAAAATATACAGGAAAGATGATCCAACCAGGAACATGAAGCACCATAATGAAGGAAAGATTTAATAAAATCTAAAGAAAGATGCAATAAGAAGACAAAGTACAAGCCACCGAGCATCATCTTGAGACAAAGCCTTATTCTGTTTAAAACGTTAAATAGCTGAATTATATATCAGGTTGCTCAGGCAGACACGATTAGGTAATCAGTGCGCTGAGTATAAGGTATTTTTACGTTAACGCATAACGTTTAGTACGTTAGACTCTCGGATTGGTTAAGAGTTTGGAGTGGGCCAATCGGATTGCCGAGCGTCATAAACGTGTCTATCGCGTTAACGTGAAACAAACTTACACTTGGCCCTCAAGTCGCGTAGGGATCTACGAGTAGGTAATCAATTTCTTAAGTTTTTGTTATTCTAAGTAGCGTCACACAAGAAAAAGAGCAACTTACGCCAATGTCGTGTAAAGGAATTAAACAGAACGATGAGATAAATAGATAAACATAGACTAAGACTGTCTGCATATCGAGTGGTGTAGTAGGCGCTTTATATCTTTTCATCGAGTTATACGAAAGGAATCTTATTTTTCAAGGCATATAATTATATATTTATTTATTATATCATCACATAAACAAAAAATACAGAACACACATTATTAAAAATAAGTGTACAATTGGCGGTCTTATCGCACTCGGCGATTTCTTACCGACAACCTTTGGGTGGACTGAAAGAAAGGAGATAGATTTAGGGCTGTCTGTGTACAACATCAAAAATAATAAGACATAATAACACAAATATATGCATACAAAACAAAAAAAAAATACTAATAAATATTAAAAATATAATTGGGCCCGGAGAAGAAAAAAACAAAGTGAAAGATTTTTTAAACGTTGGTAGCGTTTGAGCACGCCTCACTTCTATGGGTAGCGTATTCGCATTAACGAAGGAAGTGGAATGCGTGCGAATGATTAATTTTAGGTTTTCCGTTGATCTGAAGGATCTACACATAGTAGGTCTCACTGAGAAACTGAAAACGTTCTTTAAGATAAAACAGATTACATCAATCCTCCCTAACACGTTGTTGTGAATTTCTATTGGAATAATAAGTATGGGTAGTCTGGAGCAAAAGTTTGATAATCCATACTGTCTTGGAACAACAGTTTACAATAAATATAGAACGCTCAGAATTTATGACAATCGGTCAGCGTAAATAGTACGCTCGAAATAGAAAATGCCGAGAATGTATTAGTATACAGGGTGTCTTTGCTTTGACATCGACTCACAAACGAATACCATGTATCCAGTACATGATTCTGGATCCCCAGTGCTGGAATTTTTCGTCGAGCTTTTCCATTTCTTTTTTTAAGTTTTTTAATTTTAACTGTATAAAATCGTTATTCTAACATTTTTAATAAAAAAATAAAATAATGAATTACTTTTAAAATTAAAAATGTCATCGAGGTTGATTAGAATAACGATTTTCTTTCTCAACCTCGATGACTTTTTAGTTAATTAATTTTTTATTAAAAAAAAAATACCAAAGAATATAATTGGGGTTGGTTAGAATAATGATTTATACAATTTAAATTAAAAAAAGTATTGTTTTTTTTTAATTAGGAAAATGCTGATGAAAAAGATACGAAGTATATCGATACCCCATATGCATAGCATTAACATATTTATTGAGTTAAATTGTAATATAAAAAATAAAATAATTACTGTTACTTCCTATTACATCCAGAGTCTGGTAATGTGATCTTAAACTGATTATTGATTAAATAAAGCAAAAATATCAGTTAAAAGTGTTTCACAAATTACTTATATCATTAACAATATTGCTTATACGGCTCTCCTGAAAAAATGCCCTTTTTGTTTTACGACCTTATGCATAGGAGGTAACGATATATTATTTCACACTATAACATTACATCTGTATCCCGTGAAAGACTAGCTAAATATTTAGTTAATGCGGTTTTTTTAGACAAGTTTAAAAATCTCCCTACAGAGTAGCCACTCTTGTCTCCTTCCACCTCTCTGTGTCTGGAGTTACTAAAGACCAATTTTTTTAAAGGACTACTTATTCCGCCATTTCTACAATACAAGTTTGAACAACCTCATTCTTACCCAGAGACTGATCAAGAGTTCGGACCGCCCTAGGCTAATTATGAGAACGCGCCCCCGCTAGATGTGTTACGGATGGCCTAAAAAGTAGTAAGTGAGTAGAGTAGTATGATGCTAGATTAGTGCATGCGAAGACACGAATTTAGCGCGCCCCCCCGAACCTCGCGCCCTAGGCTGCAGCCTAATTAGCCTAAGGGTTAATCAGGGCCTGTTCTTACCAACTAAACCTATTATTAACCAAAGAAAATGATACTCGTGTAAGGTCTAATATTTAATTTAAATTGTAGTGCAGCACGTAACAACACGTAAAGGTCTCTTCAAACGTCCATTTTGGATTAGCTACCACGAGTGATAGACATAAACGAATAGACCGATGCATTTTAAAGTATCTAAATAGCCCTTGTCTTGATTTCTCAAGTGATGTTTAAAAATTCAAATAGGTTACATGGAAAAAGGCTTGTTCGACTTTTGAATTAAGAACTTGCATTTAGAAGTCACTAAATATATTATTCAAGTCCGAGGCGTTTCCAATTAACGGTAGGAGGAGTCGGCGTCGAGTCGACGATGAAGTACCTGGAACTCGTCCTCGACAGCCGATTGAATTTTGGGGAGCACTTCCAACGTCTGGCTCCCAAACTGGATCGGACTGGGACTGCCCTAAAGTGGCTCCTGCCCAACCTAGGGGGACCAGACGACTCCTGCCGGAGGTTCTACGCAGGCATCGTTCGGTAAATGAAACTTTATGGAGTGCCGGTGTCGTCACCGTCGCTGCAAAGCGACCGGCGGCCCAGCTGAACGCATGCCAGAGGGTCATGGCCATACGGATGCTGCCACCGTGGGATCTGGAGGCAACAATCCTTGCACGCAGACGAGCAGTTATATTTCGCTAAACGGCATTATTGCTAGTTATTTCACCCATCTTTTCGGCATAATAACACGAGGTTTTATTAATTAATGAAGTATGTATAATAAAAAATATGATTAATTTGAACCCGGGCCCTTAGCTTTGACCATTGCCGCAATTATTAATGTCGTAACAACTGATTACAGCCACTGTTCTACAGTAGTACCAATATCTTGTTAATATATTTAACCTTGACTATTCTCCCACGGCCTAACACTGTTGAATGGACATTCTGTTTTGACGGCAGTTAACTAAAAACAGAAGGACTTTTAGCACTCACTTCAAAATTATTGAGGTACATAAATTTTTTAAGGTCGAAAGAATGTAGGCGAGGTGAAGTGCGACTTTCACCAATTCGTCTAGCCTTTCCGCAATTATTATTGAAATAGGGTATAACCCGATGCAGTTGTATTCTGCATGGTGCGACTATCTAACTGGCCTGATGGTCTAGTGGTTATTGGCCGTGACTGCTATGTGTGTAATTTATCTATAATATGTGTGTAATTTATCTATAATATGTATGAATTTAGAAATATATAAGTATGTTTATCAGTTGTCTAGTACTCATAACACAAGCTCTGCTTAGCTTGGGACTAGACGGTAGCATTGGCGACACTTGGGGAGGGCTATATCTAACAGCGGACATCTTTCGCCTGGAATGATGAACCCCAGTAGCTAATTCTATAGTAAAATAAAAACTGACATACAAAAAGATTGACCGTAGACCTGCCCCTCTAGCCAAGTTACGATCATTTCGTTTGCGTCGAACGCCTCGAGTAGGCCACGCCTCCGATTCCTTTGTTCTGACCACGTGACTGAGCGTTGAGATGACGTCAGAACAAAGGAATCGGAGGCGTGGCCTACTCGAGGCATTCGACGCAAACGCAACGATCGTAACTTAACTAGAGGGGCAGGGCTGAAGCTCTATAAATAAGTCATAAAACTTCGACTTCCATATTCCTTCCGTTTCTAACTCTACAGTAGGTACCTAAGTAATTGCCTACGTTCAAGCTTTCACAAATCGTCGATGTTAGTATCTCTTGGCTACGGTTTCAAAACAAACTCAATTATTCAAAGTTCTAAACTTAACTCTAGATACTTGGTTATTACCTACGTTTATATTTGATGAATAGGAATGGTTGAACAGAAATATTGTACTAAATGACAAATGATGTTTATTTTGCAAAAGGTTTTTATAAAACACTTTTACACGTCAATTTTTTTCGTTCGTTTAAACTAGATGTTTCCTAACTGACGACTAACCCGATAAGAAAAAAAACTCATAGCACAAGCCATGCTTAGTTTGGAACTAGCGCGTTTGATAGTTGTGGAACATTATATTATTATTAAAGCTACGTATTATTTTACGAAGAAGTTATTCATGCAATCGGTATGGTATTAAAACTTTCGTAGAATTAATGTTGCGATTTTCCATCGACAGGATGCAGATCCTCTTATCTGAATTGCGCAGTATTCTTGATAGGTTCGCGCTTGACCGCTATCTCACCTGATGGAAGTTAAGTTTCAGATTATAAGGGATTAAACTGCAACGCGACTAAGAATTCATGAAGAACAGGAGTTCTATTGAGTGCTGAAGTACTTTAGAATTTTTACCTCCTTGAAGTCTGATCATTCGGAAACTGATAATTAAGTCTCTTTACTCGTTGCGAAGCAAAGAAGTTTTATCCATAAATTGATGAAAGAATTATGAGGGATACTATCTTATACAAAGCACTTAGCGTACTTGTAATCGAACTAGTTGTTTCCCGTTACTACGTTTTCGTGGAGCTTAAGAATGTGATAAAAAATGTCATCCATTTCGAAGATGCTCTTCCAGAACTAAGGTGTCTCCCCCGGGAATTAAGTACCGTTCTTGCGTCAAAGACAAAATAGCTTAAGTTACTCCTTATAATATCAGCTGTCTACCAATGTAAGTCCCGTTAAAATTTGTCCATCCGTTTTGGAGATTAACCGGAACAAATACACGGACACACACAAATGTTTATGTTATAGGTTTCGAATATATTTTGATAAACATTTAGTACATCATTGTTATTTTCTTATTACAAAAAGACGTTTTAATTTTAACTAACTCCAAAAGACGGAGGAGGTACTCAATTCGGTTGTATGTTTTTTTTTATCTTTCTTACCTCAGAACTCCGTCGTTTATAAATCGATTTGCAATTTGATGATAGGAAATCCAGTTCTGATCGAGTTCTGTTAAATAATAAACTAACAACAATACCAGAAACACCGACTTCCGAAATTAAAGTTAATTTGATCGTTTTAATGTTTTTTTGTACCGAGGTCGGTTATTTTTTTTTTATAACAAGAATTTTATTATCTAGATATATGTGTATGTATATGTCTCCATCTAAAGCAATAATACTTGATACTCTATCCGTCCAAAAGCAACAAGCGACAGTCTTCTAGGCCTCTCGACGATGCCTTGTGCGTAACACTTGCCAACGCGACCTTGTTTTGAACTCGAGACCAACAAGCATATTAAAAATACTCATGGTTCAACATAACACCGTCGCCTACTTAACTTGACAGAACATTATTTATAACTATTATTTTCAAGTTCAAGTTGAACTTATTATTGCCAAATGAAATCAAACCTTACAGCTTCGTTATAAGAATCTTCATATTCATGATCTTAAACACCGGAATTTTCGTGTTGGCGGCAGATGCGTTTTGTATAATTAATCTTTTAATTGTTATGCTGTTAAGAAAAACATGTGTTTGTTAGAGATACGTCCGGGTTCGTAAAATGTGGAACAGAGATTATGGCGTATAGCCCCCCTAGCCAAGTTACGATCACTTTGTTTTCGTGACCAAACGTGACCACGTGACTGAGCGTTGAGATGACGTCAGAACAAAGGAATCGAAGGCGTGGCCTACTCGAGGCGTTCGACACAAACGAAATGATCGTAACTTGGCTAAGGGGCAGTACTTTGAACATCTGGGTGAAGTTAAATGCACACGAACTCGTACTACCGCCTGCGGCCGCATAGAGCCCCGCTGACCTTCAAAACCATTGTCTTTGAGAAATATTGATTGATTTACATATGCTACGTACATTCTGAAGAACACTTAACCAGCAATATTTTAGTGTAAATATATTTCTAAAATCAAAGTCGTTTGAAAGGAGTTTTGAAAACAAGCGAAAAAATATCATATTGTTAATTTTTTATACAATCATATATAGAAAGAAAAGAAAGAAAAAAAAAATTGGTACAGCACAAGGCACAAATACAATATAGGGTAAACACGAAAGAAAAAAAGAAACAAAAATGTAATTGTGTGCCTCGTTGATAATGATATGTTGATAATGTTATATATAAATCTATAGTAAATACCTAAACAATATTTTTTTAGTTACCGAGCACTGGCTTCAGAAAGTCACTGTATTATGGCACTAAATGGGAGCAAAGGCATTAAGAAGGAATGACCTGCGTTCCGTGTCGCCTGGAGGAATTGAATTTCTGTGAATTGTAATAACAACTGAGTGCTGAGTCCTATCCAGTACTGATAGAAAAGCATAGAAATAATTACGGACTGTAAAAAGATGGGATCAGAAGTTCTACGGAAACAGGACGGCACGGAATATAATTAATTTCAGGAAGACAGCGCCTATTCCTGAAGCCTTACTATAACGTATCAAAATGTCAATAGAGTGAGCAAGAAAGAGATCTGTACATCCTATATATCTTCATTACTTTAAAAGTTCAGTTTAGATTGCGTCTTTTGAAAAGCGATGGATTCCCATCGCCTTTATATAGTAACATCGAGAATTCTGACGAAGATATTTTTAATATAATTACCTACTAGTTATTTTCCATGTTTGAATTGGAATCAGAGCGCATTGAATTAAAGGCACTAATAAGAGTTCGTTTATAATAACCTGTTTTGTTCAAAAATAAGAAACAAGTTTTATGTTTTGCTGTTTAATAGAACGTGGTTTGAAATTGGTCATACAATCACAATTTTGTCTGGTCTGTTGGTCTAGTGGTTAGTGGCCCTGATTGCTATGCCAGAGGTCATGCGTTCGATTCCCACCCAGGACAAATGTTTGTGTAATGAGCACAATCATTTGTTCTGTGTCTGGGAGTAATTTATCTAAAATATGTATGTGTTTAGAAATATTTAGGTAGGTTTATCAGCTGTCTAGTACTCATAACACAAGCTTTGCTTAGCTTGGGACTAGACGGCGTTGTGTGATAGTTGTGCGAATTATTATTATATTTTTTTTTTATATGTAATTGACACAACAGCGTCGAAAAAAAAAAACTTTGAAATAAAAACGTAACGTAACTAACTTCTTACACGTCTTTAACGTATATCCACCAACTAAAGCTTCCATAGGCGTGGAGGGCGAGCAATGGGTAGCTCGCCGTCCGGTAACCGTCCGAACTGAGCTCGAGTCGTCGTCGGCACGTAGTATTCCACGCGCGCCTCAAAAAGATGTCAGCCAAACCGTAGGGGTGGAAGCCTACAGGGGCTATGAATTCGAAAGAGAACCCGGGGTTCTGGAACGAAGGCAAAGAAGGAACATATTAGTGGGTTTTAGTCTGTAAAAGTCTGACATACCCTCACACTAGAGCGAGAGAAGTCATTGGAAGATTTCTCACGTAAAAAAAAACCAAGTAAAAGCTTAAAGTTAGCCATAATTATTTGAACTATTTTCGAAATAACGCACGTTGGTCGTGAACTCGTGACAGGCAGCTATTAGAGTTGCGCCCGCGCCGATCTACGAGTACCTTTCGCAAGGCGAGTGCGATGTCGCAATCTCTGCAAACTTAATAAAATTAATCGCACTTTTTGTCGCACTTTTTTCGTTAAGTGAAACTAATGTAAATGTTAAGGTTGCCGTTCGTTGGAAACTGGTTCTTTAGCTTTTTAGGAACCTGTCTGATTGTTTCGGCGGTGATTTTAAATCTTGTTTATAGTAAGATTTTTATTTTTCCTTTTGAATGTAAAGAAATAAAAACCGGCCATGTGTAAGGCGGACTCGCGCGTGAAGGGTTTGGTCCCATTAGATTTTTTTTTTTTTTTTAATTGATATAAACCAGTGCTTGACTGCGATCCCACCTGATGGTAACCGGAGATGCAATCATTGATGGTCAGGCGCACTAGTTTATTAAGAGCCTATTCACTCTAACCTTGAAGACACCTATATTATAGTTGGACGGGAAGACCGCAGCAGGCAAATTGTTCCAGTTCAATATTTCATCTATTATTAACATCGAGTAAAAACCGGCACACGGCTTCACGTTTTACGTAGTCTAATACATTGCCTAGGTAATGTATAAAATACCGAATTATACAGATTGCTGCTGTATAGTTTTAATTAGCTAAGTGTTTTTTTTCTGGTCTTAGTATTTGGAAAAAAAAATATCATTTAGATTTACTCAAGTTTTCATATTTCGGAGTCTGCATTTTAATGTTTTTCCCAATATGTTTTTCCAAAAACATCATAAAGCATTCTATTCTGATTTAATCGCATATTTTATCAGCTTTCTTAAGTTCAAAATAATCTTTGATGGTGAAACTTGCAACTTGAACTAAAACAGGGTAGAAGGCAGGCTTAAGGTAGCTTGCACCGAACTGTAAGAAAACTTGTATTAAAAATCCAACATAGTTGAATAATAGCAGGAAACTTCTCGACTTTGCAAGTTCACTGGCATAATAAATCAGGAGTTATTTTAAAAATTAAAATTTATTTATTTTGGAAACCAGTCATAATTATATATACAGGGTGTTTGGTGCATCGTGTGCCAAATTGAAATGGTCGACGAGAGGGGTCATTTGCAATCCTTTCAGGCCCCTAAACACTTCTCATTCCCTGCGGATTTTTTTCATCGACTTTTTATTGTTTTATGAAAATAAGGGCCAATTTTTTTATTCACATACAAATTTAAAAAAATATGTAAGGCGTAGACTTTTAATTTTGATTTTATTTACATGTGTTTTTTATTAGAGTACTTTTATATTTAAAATTAGTGACATGAGCTATCTAGTTCTTTTTTTTTTAATTTACTTTCGATGTTTGCTCTTAAATTAAAGCTGTCCATAATACAGCTATTTACATGGCTACAAAAAAAAAAAACCAAAAGCGACCAGAATCTTCCAACTTCCTCAAAAAATCTCTAATTTATCTTCTTGCTAGTGATGTGCCACATGCCATAAAAATCTTTTTATAACTTTGTGAATTCGCTAGAATTGTGAATCGAGTCACATAAGACTAATACCCAAAATTAAGATTTAAAAAATATTTTTGATTAAATGATACCTGAAAAACCTATTAAAAATGTTATCTCACTCTTATAAGGTAAAATCTGTCTCGTATATATAAATAAAAAAAAAATGAAATGGCATTTTTAACACATATTTCATAATTTTTACAAATGTTGCTCATATTCTTGGCCTGTGTTGTGAATGCAAACAATTCAATTCTCGAATTGAGTTACGAAGCTTTTTCCGAATCGCAAAGTTTTTTTTTTGTGACGTACTTACAAAATTACATTTTTCAGACTTTTTCCTATACTTTTGCTGTGAGACCATGCTTCATGCCAAATTTCAGGATTCTAGGTCAATGGGAAGTACCCTATGAATTTTGATTCCCTTGAGAGTGTTGAAACACGTTTTTTGTGACAGACGGCTGTATCTTTTTTTTTTGTTAACTCAGAAGTTTGATTTGTTCACAGCATCGAGGACCGCAGACTTGAGTATTGGTTTAAATTTCAACTCGATACCTCCACGCGTTCCCGAGATAAAGGGTCTTGATAAACAGACCACAAAGTCATCCTATACGGGTTCGTACGGAACCCTAAAAAGCACATCAAAAGTCAAAAACTTTAAAACATTTATTGGTGTTCATAAAAAAATACAAAAACCTGACTAATTCGCATCAAGCAACTGTAATTGATGCTACATAGCGGTTCATTCTCAATATTAACACCTGTCGAATGGAAAAAAAATGTGATTAAAAAACGTTCTACGAAATTGTTACGGCGGCCTCGGAGTGCTATTGAGGTTACCATTGTAACCAATAGTTTTAGAACACTGGTTGACCGGAGCGAGTAATTGAAGACAGTTTTGGTAGCAGTGTGTTGAGTGCGAGTTATTCATTGAAACGTTTTCTGAGTTTGGCGCTCTGATTGGACTCAGAGCGCCGACTGTCATAAACGTGTCGATCGCGTTAACTTAAAAAACTCGCATTAGGCACTCAGAACTGTATGTAAACGCAAGACGAGAAACAATAGTTTCGGCTGTGCGTTGATATGTTATTCAGTCAGTTTCTCCTTTTATAGGTATACTAGCTGACTCGGCGAACTTCGTACCGCCTAATAATGTGACGAATGAAGAACCGCCAAATCGATTTTGTGCAAACTTCACATAAACCATCTACTAAATAGTCCGAACAAAGCCTAAACATTTGGTTTGGATACGCGAACCCGTTCTTGACTTATAAAATTACAACGAAATGTGGCATTGATTTTTATATAGTATATATATATAAATATTATTAAAGCTCTGACAAACTTCACTTGAGTCTATAGTAAATCGAACTAAACTAAAAGCTGAACCATCACAACATTGGTCGCCGTGTGCAAAATTTCTCGACGATAATGCTCTCTCTAAAAGCGGTTACTAACAAAATAATCGCATGTTCTAAAATCTCGTTCATTTCGCAAGTGGGCGCAGGCCTTTGCCCTATAACGATTTGTTTGGAAACGGACCTTTAACTATGAACAATGGACAACCAACTGCTCTTTATATGGGCCTTAAAACCTTGGACGATATGTTTTAATATTGAGCAGTATTCAAATCATTTTTGTGTAGGCGATAAGCGGACTTGTCGATACTTGAAAGGCAAAGTAACTATGTTTGTTGGCAAGTCGGACAGGTAAATGAAACGTCAGGTGCATACAATACAACATGGGCGCGTGTATCGTGTACTTACCGAACAGATGTACCAGCAGATGCATGCATTATGTGTAGACACAGAATATTGAAGAGAAAAGTCTTCACTTACGTATACTCAAGCCTGCTTAGTTAATCCTTTTAGTTTAGAAACGTGTTCGCATAAATTTGGAAGACTTTTCAGTATCAAAAATATAGGATGTCCCAAAATTAAAGCAAGATTTGAATTAAATAGAAACTGGTTGCCAACACTTTACTGCACAAGTGGCGGCAAATTCAAATCTTGCGTTAAGTTTTGGACACCCTTTAGTTTATGATTTAATTAAAATCCAGGCAATTGCGAGTTGGACTCGCGCACTGAGCGTTCCGTACAAACTTACTTATGAAAACAGTTCCATTCCCGAATTGAGTTACGAAGATTTTTCCGAATCTTTGTTTATGTGCCGTAACTACAAATTAACAGTTTTCAGATTTTTTCTATTCTTATGAGACCTTGCTTCATACCAAATTTTAGGATTCTAAGTCAACGGTACTTCCCCCTACTTGTTGAAATACACGTTTTTTGCAACATGAACTGCCTTAATTTTTTTTCGTTAATTCAGAAGTTTTATTTTTTCACAGCTTTAAGGGACCGCAGACCTGAGTGTATGGTTAATTTCGACTTAATACCTCTACGCGTTCCCAAGATAAAGGGTCTTGCCAGACAGACAGACAGACGGATGGACAACAAAGTGATCCTATTAGGTTTAAAGAAACTTTATTCTCAATAAAACATACACAAATGTTACTTACTTGAGAACAATAAATTAATGTTAACAATATGAAGGTTCGACTTCACCACTATGTATAGTTTCACAAACACGACCCACCCAACGCATTCATTTCTGTGAGCGTGTTTTACTTGCTGTTAAATACTGGCCGAGCTGAATTTTGAATGCATTGAGTGAGTGTACATTTCTAATACTTGATGGTAATTTATTATACAGTTGCACTCCCTCAAATGTAACCATTTTTTTGCCATAATTGGTTCTAGTTTTAGGTAGCACTATTAGGCTCGCTCGTCGTGAGCTTCGTTGACTGACTTGTCGATATTGTTTTAATATAATGTTTGTGTGTATTTTTTTATTAAGTACTTTATTAATGAATATACATGTATTATAGATATAGAGTTGCTTGATGTTCATTAACTTTGTGTCAGTATAGATTTTTGAAGTTGATGTTAAATAGGGATAGTTGAAAAGCATTTTTATTAATTTATTTTGTGATCGTTGAAGTTCTGACAGTTTTGTTTTCGTAGCACTTCCCCAGAGTTCTATTAAATATAGTAAGTGCGGCTTTACTAGCGAGTTATAGATGGTGTACCTTAAAATTCGCGGAATACATCGAACTATGTTGCGCAATGTCCCTACTAGTGTCGAGAGCTTGTTTTTTATATATTCAATCTGGGCATTCCATGACAGAGTACTATCTATTCTCACTTGTTTATTTTTCACTTGTTTTTAGCTGCAGTGGTACGTCATTAATTTTAAGTGGATCAAATGGTGGAATGATTTTATTTTTTGCCTTAAATATTACATAGCAAGTTTTGGATATGTTTATTGTTAAAAGATTAAACTGAAACCATGAGTATAGAGAATATTAGGGTACGGAACCCTAAAAAATCACAATCTGAAGACTAGAAACTGTGATTTCTATTTAATTGCATCAATGATTGCATCTCCGGTGGGATCGCAGTCAAGCACTGGTTTATAACAATAAAAAAAATAAAAAAATTCAAATCTTGCGTTAATTTTGGGACATAAAACCTATACGTAAAAATAATACCAAACCATACAGCTTTATAGCTGACCGAATAATCCAAGCAGATCTATATTTTCCAGAATCTAAGATTTTCATCCAAGATTACAAATTGCTCTTAGATTCATACTTCACGAAGAAACGGGCATTGGAGCTTGCGTTTCTTGGTATTAAACAACGTACCTTCATCATTTAAACGTATATATTATAGCATTTTTTAGTCTGTCTATTAGTGAAAAAGTTTTACGTACAGAATCTATACCTACTCCTATACTTAGTTTGCATTCACCTGTTTGAGTACAAGTGTACCTTCACATGTTCGCGTTAAATGATAAAACTCTGATAAATTCTCATAAAGGAATAATCTTTAGGTACTAACTTCTGCGTGGAGGCAACGGTCCTCACGCCCTGACCGCCGCCGGGATTTCGATCCCGATTTCCGGCCACCGCAGGCGCGGGCTTGCGGACGGCGAGCAATGGGTGGTTCGCCGTCCGACCGTCCGGTATTCTTCCGGACCGATCCTAAATCGTCGACGGCGCGTGCTGTTCCATGCGCGCCTCAAGGATATGCCAGCAAATCGTAGAGGCCCAGCAGGGTCGAAGCCTACTGGGGCCACGGATAGTGTGAAAGTGAAACCCCGGGCCCTTGGATGAAGGCAAAGAAGGAACAGGAGTGGGTTTTTAGTCAGTAAAAGTCTGACACTATCTCCCGCTCCGCCCAAGGGCGGGATTTATCATAGGATGATTTAAACAGGCAAAAATAAATAAAAAAAGGTGCTAACTTCTGTTTTTTGATGGCAGGTCCTTAAAATAATAGTCATTTGAGCTCTCTTTCGTAAAAAATATATGACATGCAAAAGAAACTTAAATATACTCGTAATAACTAACGATTTATACTAAACCTTACTATTATCGAATATACAAAAACAAAATAGAATCGGCCGTCGAAGATCTCCTTTACATCGCTGTCGACTGCAAACGTACCTAAACTGGCAACTTAGGTACTTTGAATGGCAATACAATTAAATTCTTTGTGTAAACAACGAGCCAGCCCTCTAGTTACGCAAATAGTCGTTAATTAGGCCAAGGTTTTAATTAAAATCTACAAAACATGCCATTAAGTGTTTCATATCACAAAAAAATTTTAGAGCACACAAAATAATTTATCAAAGTAATAAAATTATGATAACTCGAGCTCTGATTCAAGTAAGGGTCACAGCGGTGTCCGCTACAAACTCGACAAAGCAGTTGACCTCGCCGCGCGGTCGCAACTCGTTGTCATATCAAATATCTATAAATATCATTATGTTGCTTTGATACTTAAGGTAATCAAGCTTCTGACTGAAATCTATTTAAATAAAAGGAGAAACTGACTGACATATCAATGCACAGTCGATACTACTATGATTAGGAGCGTGAAATTATGCACAAAACTTCCTTTTATGACGTAGGCGAGCACTAAAAAGGTTTTTTTTTTCTAAACCAGCCCCTAAAGGAATAAAACGGGGGTCTAAAGTTTGCATGGAGAAACTTACTTTCACACGTGTAAAGCTGCTGGCAGAAACTAGTAATAGATAACATTTTGAACAGATAAGAAATATACAGTTTGATTACAGCTTTGATCGAATGATGACTAAATGATAAATGATATTTATTTTTCAAATAGGTTTTAAAAAACGTTTTTACACGTTAATTTTTTTTTCGTTATTTTAAACTAGATGAGGCCGGTGTTTCCTAGCTGACTACCCTGAGAAGAAATACCGAAATAAACTCAGGGGTCAAAGTCTCTTTTAAAGTCCATACAGTACATATGTAATGGTCAAATCACATGAGAACCATGCAGATTTGTCTGAGATGGTCTTTTGAAGAAAGAACCAAACATATTTGCGTGGACCTGTTCAGTCAATGCAAGCATTTGTATTCGCAAAGCTCATCTCAGGACTACTAAGGAGCTCAACGTCTTGACGAACAATACCAAGGAAAGGATATTTGGGTAGGCCGCAGAAAATACTCAAATTGCCAGACATACGTTAAAATAAATGAAAAGAAAAAAAAAAGCAATCAACATAGTCCTCATGTTTACAATAATAAAAGAAAATATATAGTTTATGAATGTAATAAAGAGCGTTTAAAGTTAGGCTTTAGATACTAGACGCCCTGCCACGAACTCTTAACGTGATCCATTTGACTATCTAAACTGAACTGTTAAAGAGAAGGAGCTATAGAGGGTGTATAGCTCCATCCCTCTTTCTTGCTGACAGGTCATACTAAAGCCCTAGGGTCCTTTCAAAATATCGTCAAAATGGCAGGCAACACTTAGATATACGACGTACGGGTCTCGAAAGTATGACAGCAGAAAAAAGGGATGACCTAGATCTTCCCTTATGCTACTGTCGTACTGCCACTATTGTGTCTAGACACAACAGTGGATGATCCCCGGCAGTAATAAAGATTATAAGTAGGTATAAATATATACGTGGACTGACCATGTACTGGCAATGAAAACAAAATGTCATAACATAATTTATACATATGATGAATCTGTAGAAGCTTTTAGTTGAGCGCGCATCACGTAAAATATACGAAATCGATGTATATAAATTTTACACATTAAAATTGTGTGAAGCTTGATATATTACTTAGGCTTGTTTTCATTGCAATTGATTGACTGTATCAGGCGGTACAAAGTTCGATAGGTCAACTAGTCAATAATATTTTTTTTAATAAGTATTTATTTTAACTTGGCTGCGTACTTTTTGAGTACTATCGCGTGGTCAAAAATTTACTGCGTCTTGTTTCCATCCACGGGTTATTATTTCCTGGCTAGCAATATTTAATTGGTGGAGTTTTAGTTTTCGCAAAATCAAGCACCTATGTAGTGTTGCAGTGTTTTTCGCTGTTCCTCATAGTTTTGGAGTTGGTCATCCCCCGACTACTTGAAACGTCCTGCGGGGTTACCATTACGTTCAAGATGGCGCTAAACAACCTGTATAGCTCTGTCTCTTACCCACACTGGAAATAAGAATGAAACAATCTTACTTTAACGTCATGGTACAGGTCCTGTTCCGTGGAACTAGGACCTGAGGATAGATAAGTCTTGTTTTCTTGAGGTTCACATTAACTGAACTTACGTAATGGATTATTTTCTTTATCATTTCAGCTGAAAGAAATCCACAGATGAATTTTATGTAGATCAAGAGAGGAGAGGTATACTCACTGTAGATATTTACAGATGAATACTTGTACTAATTTTCAAGAACATGGCTACTGGACCTCTTATTGAATCAAGATTTGGAAAATTATAAAACTTTTCCCGCTCTTGGTGGAAAAAGGGAGTGTCAGACTTTTACAGGCTAAACCCCATAGTATTCCTTATTCTTTGCAAAGGCCACAGTAATTCTTTCGAACAATCATCAGCCCTGGCAGCTCATATAATCCTGAAAATAGTTAAAACACTAAAGACAAAAATGACTCCACTATGTTTATTGAATCCAGTTCATCCATCACCTTTTCATTGGTCCAGTGTAAATGAAAAATCGATAGTAAATTTACCGATACACGATTTTGTATTTACACAGGAATGCTTTTGTACGACGAATTTGAGTCTGTAGCTCATTTTATAAAATTGAATGCAGTGTGGTTTCCAACCGGTCCGGTATCATGACGTCAGCGTGTGGGCCGAAATCAGATAGCGTGTTCCAACAATGACACAGTGTCGATCTGTCACTAAATTTTCCTGTCGGCAACCGGCACTGTGTTAATTGGAATAGTGACTCTATCATTGAAATGGCAGTATCGTATTAATATTGATTGTATGTCGCCTATTATGGTTGATCAGTTTCTGTCGAAAACAGTGTTTTACAGTAAAAACGTTGGTTCTGTAAGTGGGACATGTTTGAGAGTTTTTAGACATGTCCGTGAGATCCGGAATATGGCGTGGGTTTGTCATTGTTCATATTTTGAAACTTGTTGTTAATATAAGTATTTAAGGAGACGTGTGTAACGATGGGTTCTGTTAAGTTTTAGGAAACAGTTAACATTTTCTGTTTTTTACCAGCATAAGTTGAGTTCACGAATTATTGTTGATAGTTATTGCAAGTATAATAAAATAATATATGATTAAGCATAATTAAATAGGATAAGTATGTGATTATGTTGTGACTAATTTGGTTAGGCATGATTCTATTTCTGCAATTTGCTACTAGACGACCTATTTTTCAGTGGGAAAATCATAAAATGACATCCCCCGCTCTTGGGCGGTGTGAGAGGATATGTCAGACATTTACTGACTAAAAACCCACTCCTATTCTTTCGTTGCTTTTCATACCGGGGACGAGTCTTCCTTTTAGAAGCAGACCCTTGGCCCCAGTAGGCTTCGACCCTGCTGGGCACCTACGGTTTGCTGACATTTCCTTGAGGCGCGCGTGGAACGGTACGCGCCGTCGACGACTTGGGCTCGGTCCGGACGGTTATCAAACGATCGGATAGCGTGCTACCCATTGCTTGTCGTCCGCAAGCCCGCGCCTACGGTGCAGCGGTGGCTGGAAATCGGGATCGGGATACCGGCGGCTAGGCCGTGAACACCGCTCTCTCACACGTGTATGTGCGGTCTCCTCCTTTATTAACATTTACACAACATTACTGCTTCGCAGAAGGAGGCGACCGCCTATCTCTTCACCTCACTTCGGACCATGGTCCGAAGTGAGGTGAAGAGTCCAAGGCCCGGCGCGAGAGACCATTGCCGCCGATCTCCCCCACAAGGACACGGCGGAGCTCTGTCCAAGCGGGGCACACCTTTACCGTGTGCTCCACCGTGTTACTAGATGAGCTAAGTATATCATCACTTTTGTGGTTTTAAGATTTTTATAAAGTGTGTTTGAGTCGGTACACATCCTCTGATCTAATAGAGGCAACTGATTGAAAGTGGATACTTGGTAAGAAAAACATCAAATACAACAAAAAAATTGTACTTACTGAGAAAGGCTATCTTTTTCCAGTAAAAAACACAATGAAAAACATATTTTCCTATTACGGTAAAACAATAATCCCATAACAAAGTATAACTTTTTTTTATTGACTTCATCTTACTGACAAACCAACTCCTTGCCTATAAATTATTTATTTAATTGAAATAAAAGAAGAAAATCTTTGAGTATATCAACGAAATTTTGCAATCTAATCAGGGTGGCGAAATAACCTATCGAGATGACGAATTTTCGAAAGCACGTATGTCAGAAAACAATGACGTTAATGAAACTCTTGAATTAAATGAGAAGATAAAAATCGTTCGTGTTCTTCTGATACATTCGCAAGGTTGCTGCCAGCCTGTCGAAATGTCAGAATTCCGCTTTGCATGTACCCAAATTCTAGAGACAATCCACCCACAAGAAACTTTTTTGTATGGTTCATAGGCTCGCGTTTATCCATTATCTCACCTAACTCAAGGAATTATATGATCGACGACGGAGCCCTCTTCATCATCATCATCATCATCATCATGATTTCAGCCGAAAGACGTCCACTGTTGGACATAGGCCTCCCCCAAATGTCGCCACAATGACCGGTCTTGTGCGTCTCGCATCCATTGGATTCCCGAGACCCTCATCAGGTCATCGGTCCACCTTGTGGGAGGCCTTCCAGAACCTATCGTCCACATCGACCATCTGCTCTGCGAGCAATGTACCCTGCCCACTGCGACTTAAGTTTGGCGATTCTTCGGGCTATGTCTGTAACCTGGGTTCTCCTGCGGATATCCTCATTTCTGATGCGATCATGCAAGAAAACTCCGAGCATAGCCCTTTCCATTGCCCTTTGAATGACTTTAAGCCTTTTGACGAAGCTCGCTTATCTAGAAGGAACCTATTCACTCTTGACTTAAAGACCCAGATTGCAGCTATCAAAAAAGAAAACACAGAGGTACTCCAGCAGGGAATTGCACTCTTTAGCTGTAGATAAAAGCTTTTGCAAAAAGAAATAGAAGAAATACAAAAAAGTCAAAAAATAAATTGCACCAACCACCAACTACGTACGAGAGTCCTTTACTTATCCATACTAATATTATAAATGTGGTAGTAACTCTGTCTATCTGTTACGCTTTCACGGTTAAACTACTAAACCGATATGATAGAATTTTGTATGGAGCATGCTTACCCCGAGGAAGGACATTATATTTAGCTTCTACTTCGACTTCGCATCTGCAATAACAGACATTCAAACGAACAAAGTACGAGGCCTATGTCCAACAGTAGCCGTCTTTCGGGTGAAATGATGATGATGATGATGATGAAACGAACAAAGACACTGGCAGGTGCTACTAATAATATAATATACATATAGTATAACTGGCCTTTGACTGGCCTGTTGGTCTAGTGGTTAGTGGCTCTGACTGCTATGCCGGAGGTCGTGGGTTCTATTTCCACCCAGGATAAAAGTCTGTGTGAGGAGTGCAATCATTTGTTCTGTGTCTGGATATAATTTATCTATAATATGTATGTATTTAGAAATATTTAAGTATGTTTATCAATTGTCTAGTACTCAAAGACAAGCTCTGCGTAGCTGGAGACTACACGGCGTTGTGTGAATATTATTATTATTATTATAGTATAACCGAAAATTCCCTGTACCATCTTGTATCGTAGTTACATATAGAATACACAAAACAGTGAGCTAACAAAAATAGAAAAACTCATGCTCAGAAAGAAAAAGAGTGAAAATACGACTTGACGACTTTGCAGAAACCTATCACAAAATTCTCAGTATAACTGAAAATTCTCTACAAGTTCGATGGGAGCGACCTAGACTAAAGGTACAGGTGAAAATCTATCGATTCACTGAACTGTTAAGAGGATATAGGAAAGAGCAACAAAACCTCAACGTTAAGGCTAATGTAATGCATCGAGTTTCAAGGTTGTTGAGAGTAAATCTTGTAAGTTCTATGAAAGTTCTTGAACTTGAACACGTTGCTGTTGGTTCTAAGAATATGTAAGAGAATTAAGGGGGAAGTTCCCCGCTGTAACTTTTTATTTTCCCTCTCCAGGAGAGGCTGATTATGCTATGCTGTGCTAACTTCTTCATGAAAAAAAAATATTCAGCCGAACATAGAACCTCCTTCTTTCTGAAGTCGGTTAATAAGAAGCTGCAATCGCTAATTTGTGTGTTTAAGTATTGTGTTTACGTGAATGACTTTGGAGGTGCTATATTGAAAACTTTTCTGAGTGACAGGTCTTGAAATCTGATTATAACATTCAGCTGTGTAACACACAAACAACGGATTTCTACGGTATTTTAGGGTCGGTATCGTAGTGAAAGTCGTTCATAACTCGTAATCAAGAGATTTCCGTACCGTGCAATCCTGCAAAGACATAATTCTAATGAATTTAATCACAACATATTCATTAAATACATTGCAGTTTTCGGTAGACTCATAATAAACTATAAACAAGTAAAATAAAGTGGCGTATTGCAATCATATTGTGCCCACACAATATCATGGAATTCTTTCTTACTTCCTATTTTTTTATTCTTAATCTAATATCAGTCCACAGTAAGACAGAAGTCACTCCGATTGCAACCAAGTTCATTCGTCGCCCACTCCGATTCGTTTCAAAAAGTACTTCGCAAAAATACTCAACCCGTTTTCCCTGTTTCGCCTTTCCTGCTTCGAAAAGGCAGGTAGCGTGTAACAGTGAGATTTGAAAAGCTCTAACTCGCTTTGGGACCCTTTTTACATCAATGAACAAAGTCCTAATCAAATGAGTGACAATGGGAATGCACTGATACGCGAAGTCAAAAATCAAAGGACGGCAACAAAACAAAAAGAAAAAAAAAATAAAACACTCAGCTAATGCTGCACAGAGGAGGTATGCAATCCTTTGACTACCAATAAATCCATGACGTACGAAACACGGATGACCAACACACGATCGATATTCCTGTACACGACTACAAACAATGAAGGGTAGTATACAAAAGCGTCACGCGTCATGTGACCGTGAACGCATTGAAAAGCTGAACCAGACGAAATTCCTGCAAACAAAATTATGCCGGGCATGTTACATTGGCAATGGAAAATAGGCTTTTCATCTGTGTGGGCTTTCCGTGGTGACCTTTGATAGCTTCATTAGCTTTGCTTTGGTGAAATGCACAGCTCTGCGGGGAATACTAATATACAGGTAGCGCACCGGAATATCGGAATATAAACCTGTGTTTTTGAATTTAACTTTGTAAATAGAAGTTGCAGGAGATCCTCATACATGTATGTACGTGAGATACATAAATAAGGGAGACCAAATCTAGAGTCCTTCTTTTGTCACCATTTTGATTCGAGGCCAATTTTTGAAGTTGTTTGATATTACTTACTCTTTAAGTTAAAGTGTGGCATTTTATTTTGGATGGTTTTTAAAACTAAAATTACGAGTACTGTATTAACTTAATTATTTTTGTTATGAAGTCTAAACTAACTTCAAAACAACCTAATTTTTCGATTCGACGGATCTTGAATTTTTCGGTGAATTAATTTAAAGGGGCGTGTCGAGCTCATTGTAGACCACTAAAAGCAGAATATTTATTACTTTATTAATCATCAATATTTCAACTGAAAGACATTCACTCTGTAGATTTGCACGTTGTAATAGTGAAGTGAAACTCACTTTGTTAAAGGTGTTTTGTCAGTCTTTCTACACGCAGCCTATGGGTTAGACATACGCAGAAGGCCTACAACGTTCTTCGCATTCAGTATAATAATGCCTTTAGGGTGCTGTTGGGGCGCCCGCGGTTCTGTGGCGCATCGGGCATGTTTGCTGAAGCACATACTTTCAAGCTATTATGCGAAAGAAAACAGCATCCCTGATGCAAAGGATTCGGGGGAGCACCAACAGCATTTTGGGGGTGATAGCTAATAAGCCGGATTGCCACCTCTTGGGTTAGACTCGTTTGCACAGCTGCAGGTCTGATGCAGCGTCAAGCGGGCACAGTTATAATATGTATAAGTTTAAAAATTGATTTTATTTTATTCTGTTTATTTTAATAAACAATGTTACTAACATAGTTTTAAGCTCTACTAACATAATATGGATGTATTTGATATAAATAATAATAATAAAAGGGAATAATAATAATATTTTTTTATATTTTTAATTTCTTTTTATTTTTTATTGGAATATTTAAAAATATAATTTATATGTTATGTAGAATGAATAAACGAAATAAAAGGGAAAGATTTACTTGACTTTGGCATCCATACAAAATTTTATTACAAATCTTGACTTTAATATGAGTATGAAATCTGATTGATTTTGTTAGACAAAATAATTCTAAATTTGTAGTTGTATACACTCAAGTTCCTGTCAAGTGTCCTGTACCTATTATATTAAAGACTACCTGTTTCATAAATTAAGTGTGACGACCGGTTAATGAACTCTTGCGCAGTCAAAACGTGTACATTTTTTCCTTTAAACATTTCTGTTTTGGACTAAAATGCATTCAAGAATGAAGTAATTTCAATTGCATGACAACAGATTGTCAAGTTAATACTCGTACTGTAATATTAATTGATTATAATAAATGCTCGTTTGGTTAGAAGTGAAATATTAATTAAACACCCGGATAATTATATTGCGTCAATGTTTGTGTGTTAGGTAATTCACCAGCATGGACGTTAATATTAACTTGTGGATTGTTTGACACGAATAAACCAACTGAGCTCAAGTGAGGTGACCTAGATGTGGATATTTTGATAAAAAATCGATTTTGATATAATCAGTTTTCTTTTGACAGGCCTGTTGATTTAGTGGTTCGTGGTCCTGACTGCTATGCCTGAGGTCGTAGGTTCGATTCCCATCCAGGACAAATGTTTGTGTGATGTGCATGATCATTAGTTCTGTGTCTGGGTGTAATTTATAAGTATGATGATGTATCAAATATATAAGTATGTTTATCAGTTGTCTAGTACCTACTCATACCACAAGCTCTGCTTAGTTTGGGTTGACTAACTAACACTTGATTGAAGTTGACTTAATAATTTATTTGTTGTAGGATTTGCTTTATATTATATTAGCTGCCGTTTACGGCTCCGATTCCGTAAAATTAGTACTCTCCATCTTTTGGTTTCTTTAGTGTGATGGAACTTGTGACAGCCGAGCGATGGCGGCAGCGGGGCGACGGCAAAAGTATTGCACATTATAACGAGCGACGCGCACGAAACGGGCGACAGCGGAGCGGAGCGGGGTGATCAAGCGATGTACGAGCGGCGGTAGAGTTAAGGCGACGCGACAGCGATGAGAACCAACTAGTTTGGTTTCGTCGCTTGTACACAGTATTGTATTGAATTATTATTTTAGTAATGGAAATTGGCATTGAATTGAAAATATAATCAAATGTCTCTATACTCAATAATCTTTAATTTATTTTTGACTATAATATGCGTATAATATAATATTTTGACATCAATTCTTATTTCTTTCTTGTGTATTTTTTAATGAAATTTAAAATGACTAAATTCAATTAAATGAAATTTCTATACCAACAAAATTTGTACGCCGTTATAGGCAAAACATGGACGCTCACAGCATATTAATTTAATACCCTTCATGTCTGACTAGTTAGTTTATGTAAACGCATGTTTGACAAATAAACTTTCTTTCTTTCTTTCTCATTCTTGTATAGATGTAAAACATTAAATGACGCCTTAGCTCGTAATAAAGCGTAGAAACTTCTCCCAGATTGCATCTTCGATGATTTGTTGGATGAACAACATCTCTAGGTAATAAATAATTATCTCATTAGGAGATTAGGTTGCAATAGATAGTTCTCTTCTACGTAAACTCATGTTTCTCACAACTCTGCGCGAGTACGACTGTCCGCCAGTTGGTTAAATGTGCGCGTGAGATATCGTTGCTAGCAAGCCTAGCCAAGTTACGACCGTTTCGTTTCAATTCTTTTTCATCGCTCGCCTCGAGTCGGCCACGCCTCCTTTTCTTTTGTTGACCACGTGACTGAGCGTTGAGATGACGTCCGAACAAAGGAATCGCTAACATAGCTAGGGGGGCAGATCTTCCCATGTCGCGCCATCACTCGGATGTCTCTAGTTTCGCGCAAAAAGACTAAGAGGCGTTTCCTATAAGAAATCACAGATTTTGATTTTTCATATTTTTAACTGCTTTTATGGGATTCCCTATATATTTTTTTCTCTTTTAAACCACCTTAGTAATAGAGTCAAAAAAAACAATATTCATAACACTAGCTGCTACTGCTACCAGCGGCTTCACCCCCGTGCCAATAGTAAACTTTCCCAAGGGAACACACACCCAGTTAAAAAAGTATCCTATGTGCTATTTCAGAACACCCACCGTGTACCAATTTTCATTGATGTCCGTTCAGCCGTCCGAGCCTTTATAATACTAGTATGATAAGTGTAATATAATTAAAAATCAACAATTGGATTACGGACTTTTCACACATATCCGGGTTTTCCCAACTAGTTCTGCACTCAAAAGGAGCTCTAATAATGGCATCACGCAATAATCTATTCTATTGTAAAACATGGTCATCGCATCGGGACCCAATTTCGCGTGTCATAAACTGATAGAGTGGTTCTAATCTGTAAGTTGGTTAGAACCGGTAGCCGGCAACATTATGTAGGTGTACCGGCTATAAACTCGGAACTTTCTCTCACTCAGCTGATTGGAGGCCGCAAGATGTTAGAGGTTAAACAAATATCGACCTTAAACTTGTTGAAATATTGTTTAAAATAAATGAACATCGTTTAGCCCGACGAGCCCGGCGTCGAGTGGACAGAGGTGGCGCTGAGACGAAAGTGGTAGAGTTTGCGGAAATGTGGTACTTGGCAGACTAGACTTTACATCTTTTCTAACTGCATTAGGTAGGAGATATTTTGGTCCTTATGTTCACTACTTCTCAGTCATCGTCACATATAGCTCCAAAATATTGTTATAAGATATTATAATAATAATAAAAGTTTATTGATATATAATTTTACATAAAAATGAATCCCCTGATCCATAAACTAGTGTAAACTGTATCATAAGGACCAGTGTCTTCGCCAGCTTTCGTAAATACATTATGTCAGAAGTACTTTTAAAATTAAGGTTAAAAAACAAAATAAATACTTAAGTCTAGATTTAAAATTAAGCATTTTGTGGAGTGTGTGTGTGTAAGTGAATTTATAAATAATAATATTAATAATAATATTTATTTGCCTGAAATTAAGTTTTCAATTTCATCATAATTGTACTGTTTTAGTCATAGAGTTAATTTGGTTTTAAATTTGCTGATAGGATATGTTTTACAGTCATTATTTGTTTTTAGGAATATTATGATGCGAAACTCTATGCGACGGCCTACAAATATTTATAGCTGCATGCTCATAATTATGGAGAATATGTCAGTTACGATATATATATTTTTTTGAATAAGCTATCTGCTCATAAATCAATCTCTATAACCATAGATCACTTTAGAACGGCTTTTCCAATTCATAATTCTCAAAAAAACATCTTTTTTTTCTAATACTTTTAGAAGGTTATAAGATACGGTAAGAAAATTTAATAAAAATGTAAAATGTAATTGAATAATTAGTAAATTATTATTAGGTCAATTTTTATTTAAATAAATTTAATTTAATTTTTTTTATTGTCTCAATATCTCGTACCTTAGGTAGGTACGAGACATTGAGGTTACCAGGTTAACAGGTAGAGAATGCCTGTTGCATTATTAAGTTCGCCTTTGTACTTTGTGTTGCATGAAGATTAAATAAATTATATAATAATAATTATAATGCTTGCCTGCACGCGTTGTAGTAGCGCGCTGTAGTTGTAGGTTACGGGTTCAAACCCAGCCAGGCGCATTACTTTGTGTAATTTATTTCATCACCACTTCTCTCAAAACAGTGAAGAAAACCGGCATGTCCTAGAACCAAAAATTCGAAGACATGTGACATCCACCAACCCGCACTGTCCCCGCGTGGTGGATTATGGCCCATTCCCTCTCCTAGAGAGGAGGCCTGAGTCCCAACAGTGGGAACATTATGAGGCCGACTATGCTATGCTATGCTGCACGCGTTTGAGAGCTCGATAAAACAAGTCAACCTCTGTAGGGTCAGTCAGTATTTTTACAAATTGCGGGACGCTATTTCTTAGACCTACTGGGCCAAAAGTCTGATACTAAAATCATAAATTATACGTATAGATTCACCACTACCATTAAGAGATATACTATATTATATGTGTACATTACAAACTATTACAAATACCTGCAACAGAATACAAAATTACACATAATAAACTATTGTTCAGAAGCTCATACCCACATGAAACTATTTCAGTACGTGCACTAAATATCATCCCACATTTACGTACCTAATAATATCGCTCGACCATCTATCTGATTATCGCAAGAGTGTGGAACTGACGTATTTCAATGAAGGTGAAACATATGCCATCAAAGGAGACATATGCTGGGTAGACTTTACCTAGAAGAGATGATGACGGAGTAAAGACGATTTTATTCTGTGAAGCTGAACGCAATCAGCATATATATAAGGGTTGTGGGGCCCTTTAGGCCGAGACCACGGTCCCAGCTTACCGATAATTTTTTTTATGAGTAGTATTTTGGAACCACAAATAAAATAAATACAGGATTTTTGGTAACTTTAATTTAATAACTTTTTCCATAGAGTCCCAAAATACTACATACTAAAAAAATGACATTTTTGTAGATGGAAGTTGGGACCGCGGTCCCGTTTTAAAATGTCCTACGATCCATAGCTTCATTCGAAATACCCCACCAACAAATCCCCATCAGTGGGGATTGTTGCTTATTTTTTCATAAATCCCCACTAAACTGATATTGTTTAACTAGTGGGAATTTCTGGAAAAAAATAACATTCCCAGCTGATGGCGATTTCTGGAATAAACCGACCCATAATATCCATTGACACACTAACAGGGCCTCAAGTCTGCTATCACAATAGTGTCAGAATGGTCTATCATTGACTTCATAATTGTTTATTTTGACCAAGTTTGGTAATCTACTAATATAATGGCGTCATTATGACTTTCCAATGGTCAACCACTGACACTCCATTGAAAGAAATGGCATAGAATGGTAATCTCGTACATAATGACAAATGAATATTTGACGTATGCGGATAACTGCCAAAATTTTGACAGTTCCTTTGATCGTTACCTACCATTAGAACGTCATTGTGCAGTCATTGCTTTTAATTTATTTCGAGACAGCTCGATATTGTCATTCTATCAAAAGACCATTGACCGATCAGTGATCGACCATTATGAATTATTAGATTACGAACTTTTAGCAAAATGACAATGGAATCGTGTTGGAATGACGAATTTATAAAAATACCAGACTTTGGCCCCAGGTCTGTTTTGATGTTTGTGTTCACTTTCATAGGTGAAAATCGTCCTACGTAGTCCCCGTTTCTTAGGGCCAGTACACACTGGAATGGCTGCGGCCGGCAGGCCTGATCACGGCCAGCCGTTGGCAACCGCGCACAGTCTCCCAATATAAAACGTCTAGTCTCCTCTTGACTAGTTTAGTTTCTGAATTCGGCAGGGAAAGTAGTGTGTTTGGAGTAAAAATAATAAAAGTGGTGATTATATCACTTAGTTCTGAAGAAGAAGGAAAATACAAGCGTTAGAGTTTTGGGCACGCCACAATTATGGCGGTAAGTCCCCTCTTTGAGGCGTGGTTGGAAAGACCTCACGGCGTGCTCACATTCCGCATGACGCAGGTTATCACCGGACACGGTAAGTTCGAGAGGTTCCTGCACCGGATTCGTGCGGAAACGACGCCCGGGTGTCGCCACTGTGTGGCCCACCCGGAGGACACGGTAGAGCACACGGTGGAGGTGTGCCCCGCTTGGGCAGAGCAACGCCGTGTCCTCGTGGGGGCAATCGGCGGCGGCGATCTCTCGCGCCGGGCCTTGGTTCAGGCCATGCTCCGGAGCGAGGAGGAGTGGCAGGCGGTCGCCTCCTTCTGCGAAGCCGTAATGCTAGCGAAGGAGGCGGCCGATCGCGTGAGGCAACGGTCCTTACGCTCCAACCGCCGCCGCCGGGATCCCGATCCCGATTTCCGGCCACCGTAGGCGCGGGCTTGCGGACGGCGAGCAATGGGTGGCTCGCCGTCCGATCGTCCGGTAATCGGACCGAGCCCAAGTCGTCGACGGCGCGTAGTGTTCCACGCGCGCCTCAAGGAGATGTCAGCAAATCGTAGGGGCCCAGCAGGGTCGAAGCCTACTGGGGCCACGGGTAGTGTGAAAGCGGAACCCGGGGCCCTGGGACGAAGGCAACGAAGGAACAGGAGTGGGTTTTTAGTTAGTAAGAGTCTGACACTATCTCCCGTTCCGCCTAAGAGCGGGGATGTCATTAGGATGATTTTCCCACCCAATAAAAAAAAAAGAAGCGTAGAGTTTCCAGATTTTTTAATGATTTGTTCATCACCTCCCTTTACTATATTACCTGAAGACGTAGCTTTCTGATGTAACAATTTATACTAATATCATTTTCCTCTTAAACGCTGTTCAGCTAAAACAGTCTAAAACGCATCGGTCTCGGTAAACGTTGTTTGAATAAGCTGAGAAATAATTATAATATTCCACAACTTTCAAACTACGCCATCTAGTCCCAAACTAAGCTGAGTTTGTGTTATGAGTTAGACAACATACAACACTATATATTTCTAAATACGTACATATTATAGATAAATTACACCCAGACACAGAACAAATGATTGTGCACATCACCCAAACATATTTTTTGGGTGGGAATCGAATCCACGACATCCAGCATAGCAGTCAGGGCCACTAACCACTAGACCAACAGGCCAGTCAGAAACAACAAAGCTTTCCCTGTTTCTCTACAACATACCAACCCACATCATTGTTAATCAAGTACAGTCCAAGACACCAAGTTCTAATTGAATTCAGTAATCAAACAGGTGTTTGTAACTGTGTGTCACCGAACTACGATCGAACTATGAACCGGGCGGTCGGTCAACAATACTAGAGAGTTCGCTGCAATTCGCGACTCGCAACTTAGATGAAATTGATTGAGATAGGAAACTTAGGGAAACTCGTCATCTATCCAGTGCCGTAACTAGGCTTTAATTAAACGACCGGAGCGTGTCTCGATAAAAATCCCATAAAAAAAAATTACCCAAGCAAGTAAAATGATTAGATATAAAAAAATACCCCCGCCACCATAGCCCATTATTAACCTCTTGTGGGTGCTGAAGCCCAGAGCATCTACCGATAATTCTAGTAGGGTGTGTCTACGACCGTATTATGTTAACAATAAATAGATAATAGGTATTATGTGTAAGTTACTAACTTCCAAATATGGTCCAAAATTTGACCCTGGTTTGATAATTAATGCGCCTCTCCATGGCCTGTGCCCTGTGCTTGGGTACCTTAGTTACGGCACTGCATCTATTGTCTTTGGATTCAAAACGCCAGTTGTTTTTATACTATTACTTAATTAACTAATCACATCACACTAATATTATAATATAGACGAAAGTTTGTGACTGTGTAGATGTGTGTTTCTTTTTCAAGCTCGAACGGCTCGACATCCTATTCCTATATTTTCATATTATCGCTTTTTATCCCGACAATATTTGTTCCCTTGTTTTATTTCCTACTATCACGCGGGCGATGCTCAGTGGCTTCCTCCACTACTGGATAAATAATTGTTTGCTCATAGAATGAATCATATATCATATTATTCTTTGTTTTATGAATAAATAAATTCTGTCGTAGTAAATAAAAATATTTAGGTAATTTATTTATTCCACGGTTGTCAGACGTATGAATATTTACTATCGAATGCATAATATATGACATCAAGAGGTCATCCTTTTAAGGTTTTCTGATGTCATCGTCTCATCATCTATAGTGACCTTTTTTCTTCTTTAACAATAATCCATTTATATAATCACCTATCTGTCTGCTAAGCTAAACACTATTGTGTTAAGAGAGAATTAATCAAAATATTACTCGCCATTCTACGCCTTATTTGCTTTGACAATAACCTTAACATTTTGGACGCAGCTTCGAATTATACCAACTGTTAGCCGATGGACATTTCATGAGTATGGCACGTATCTACAGGGTCATTATTCCATAGGGCCCCGGCAGGGCCGATGCCCGCTACGGTCATGGAGAATTTTTGAAAACTAAATTCGTGGTCCTCGAATGCAAAGAGTAACTGAAGAATACAGGCATGGTTTTAGTCAGTAAAAGTCTGATAGGCCCTCTAGCTCCACTCTAGAGCGTGAGACGTTATTAGATGATTAAAAAAACCTCAGGAAGAATAACCGTAAAAGTATGTTTATCAGTTGTCTAGTACTCATAACACAAGCTCTACTTAGATTGGGACTAGACAGCGTTGTATGATGACACAAAATTTGGCGATTATTCGTGCTATGTCGGCAACCTTGGTTTTCCTGCGGATATCTTTATTTCTGATTCGATCAAATACGGAAACTCCGAGCGTAGACCTTTCCATTGCCCTTTGGGTGACTTTAAACCTTCTGATGAGGCTTATTGTGAGCGATCACGTTTCGGAACCATATGTCATCACTGGCAACACGCACTGGTCATAGACTTTCGTCTTGAGACACTGTGGTATATTGGACGAGAAGATACCGCGCAGTTTCCTGAACGCTGCCCAGCCGAGTCGGATTCGACGTTTGACCTCTTTCTCGAAATTAGATCTACCCGACTGGACTGTCTGTCCAAGGTACTGTAGGTCCACAACTTCGAGTACCTATAGAGTCTCCAATCTTGATAGGAGTAGGTGCTACATGGTTGTTGATCATGATTGTAGTTTTTCCATACCTTTATAATATTCGTACCTACAGTTTTATTTCAAAAGACGCAATGAAGTCGTGATTGATCTCTTTCAATACACTCGCTCGATTTCGACAGTTCAATTTATTACAAGTTTCATGATGTAATTATTATCGAATTGGTCGATTACAGTCACTTCAAATGTCAATAAAATGTACTAACAAACAATATTTAGTAATGTTACGAGTACGACTATAGAATAGTTTTTGCATGTCACTTTTATATAACTTTATTAGAATGTCATTATAAAATATTTTTTATTTATTGTAGTTTACTAGTTTTACTTTAATAGTTAGTTACTACTAACATTCAATTTATTATATTTCCCCACCAACTGGGGGTTGTCCTGGCGTGCATTTATGCATTGTCGGTTGGTAACACGTTCCATGAAGAGTATCTTTTTTTTTAAAGTGGTAAATCATCCAATGACTTCTCGCGCTCTAGGGTGGTGTGAAAGGGTGTGTCATACTTTAACTGACTAAAACACCACCAATGCTCCTTCTTCTAAGTGTAAAAGTGTCTAAAAGGGCCTCTGCGAGTTGGCTTCGGCCCTTCGTACGCCTTCTAAAGGTCCATGATCCCAGGGCCCTGAGGTTAAATAAATATTGAATTAGATTATTAATTGCAGCTATATGTGAAGTTAAATGTCGTTGTTAACGTAGGTGTGGTTAAGGACAGGAAGCGGAATCGTGACGTCACTTAATCATACCTATTAACAAGCCACAGCCTGAGGCCTATTAGATTTAGATAATTATCAGAAACAAATTGGTTATGTCGAAGTTTTGATAATAACTATATACTTAATTTGAAATTAAGTTATATGTGGATTGGAGAACCATTTCAATACTCTGGTCACCTATAGTTGTAACTTTGTCATTCATCATCATCATCATCATTTCAGCCGAAAGACGTCCACTGCTGGACATAGGCCTCCCCCAAGTGTCGCCACAATGAACGGTCCTGTGCGTCTCGCATCCATCGTACTCTCGCAACCGTTACCAGGTCATCGGTCCACCTTGCAGGAGGCCTTCCAACGCTACGTCACGTTTGTCATTGCGTTATTGTAAAATGATAAAACTTCGGCGCGGGTTGTGCCCGTGGTTTAGCAATTGACTGCGCTGCGTGCTTCGATTCTCTTACGGAACGAATATTGGTATCGGCGACTGATAAAATAATGGTTCAGGGTCTGTGTCTTGTTTATATGAATTTAAGTGTTTGTGAACGCACCTACGATACAGGGCCACCGTAGGCGCGGGCTTGTGGACGGTGAGCCATGGGTAGCCCGCCGTCCGACCGTCCGGTAACCGTCCGGACCGAGCCCAAGTCGTCGACGGCGCGTATTGTTCCACGCGCGCCTCAGGGAGTTATCAGCAAATCGTAGGGGCCCAGTACGGTCAAAGCCTACTGAGGCAATGGGTAGTGTGAAAACGAAACCGGGGGCCCTGGGACGAAGGCAACGAACATGAGTAGGTTTTTAGTCACTAAAAGTCTGACGCTATCTCCTGCTCCGCCCAAGAGCGCGATTTGTCATTAGATGATTTCCCACTTATTAAAAAAAACCTTCGACACAGGAGTACAATGTAGGGCAATGTTTATTTAAAAAAATAATAATAAGTAAGTATGAAAGTAATGCAGTTAAGAAATGCTATTCGTTCACCATCATTGCGCGGGCGCCGGCTACTATAATCTCCGAGCTCGATTTTTATTAAATAGGTCTCAAGAACAAAGTCGCAAAGCTAGTACATAAGCATATAAGCATAATCAGCCTTTTAATGTTCCCACTGCTGGCCTCCTCTTTTTAGGAGAGGGAATGGGTCGTAATCCACCACACGGGTCCAGTGTGGGCTGGTGATCTCACATGTCTTCGAATTTTTGGTGCTAGAACATGCCGGTTTCCTCACGATGTTTTCCTTCACCGTTTTGAGAGCAGTGGTGATGAAATAAATTACACAAAGTTATGCGCCTGGCTGGGTTTGAACCCGCGACTTACAACACGTAAATCGGGGCCGTTACCACTCGACCACCACTGCTCTCAAGCTAGTCTTTACGTTAGTAAATGTCAAACAATTTCGCTTACCCCTTTCACAGTTCACTTACACTTCTGAATGTGTCACTGCTACTTGACCTCCGGTCAAACAAATAGCTAGAGAAAGCCGGTCAAAGCAGCTTCGTATAATTTACATATAAAAATACCGTAAATATTGCAATAGCGTTCGCGTTGAAGGTCGAACTGTTCGTGAGGTTAAGCGTTTGTCGGCTTGATTAAAGTTTGGATGGATGAAATAAAAATTGTAGTAAAAAGTATGATTATTATTTTTGTAATATCTATTCTGCAATCATGAGTCGTGATAGCCCAGTGGTTAAGGCATAGCGGGTTTTTCAATTCGTATGTACATTTCTAATTATGAGTTGTGAGTATACATGTGGATGGGTGGAGAGGAAGAGGAAGGCCAAAGAAAAGATGGATGGATTGTGTGAACAGTGATATGAAAGAAAAGGAAGTTAGTCGTAGAACCGTCATGCTATCATGACGGTTGACAGGATAGAATGGAAGAAAAAAAAGTGTTGCGCCGACCCCACATAAGATGGGACAAGGGCAGGAAGATGAGGATGTATGTACTTTTCTAACTTTATCTAGGATGTTAATGACACCCCGTGCGTAAAAGTACATAAAGCCGTTGGTCTCGGTGGTCATTCACAGAGCTTTGGAAGTCGTTATAGTTAGTCAGACACTATAAAGTCCAAGGAGGATCGTGTTGCCCAGTTACTGGGTTATGAAAGTCTGGTATGCAGAAGTTCCATGTAAAATACCATGTAAATTCAGCCGCAACCGGTTAGACTGGAAGCTGACCTCAACACAGTTGGCAAAATGCTAGGGAGATAATGATAAAAAAATGTTAGCAAAACAATTTAAAAACCACTGGAAAAATGCCGTCACGATTTTGTAAACTTTCGTATAGCGCAGGCCTAAGACTCTAGTCAACAAGTCGTCATGGTAATGACTCCATAGAGCGTCTCGTAGTGCAGGGCAAAGTTGAGGGCACCAGCCCACGTAACAGATCACCAATGAGATAGACGAACCAGATCAAGGCCGCAACTAAGTGCTCGGTTTACGAATAATAATAATAATATTCCACAACTATCACACAACGCCGTCTAGTCCCAAGCTAAGCAGAGCTTGTGTTATGAGTACTAGACAACTGATAAACATACTTATATATTTCTAAATACATACATTTATAGATAAACTACACCCAGACACAGAACAAATGATCGTGCTCATCACACAAACATTTGTCTTGGGTGGGAATCGCACCCACGACCTCCGGCATAGCAGTCTAGGTCTCTAATCACTAGACTAACAGGCCAGTCAAAATTGTGATTGCATGACCAATTTACCCGAATGTACCCGGGAAGCTACAGTCCGCGATGAAAGGTGCCGTATTACCAAGATGATCACTCATCGTGATTCACAGTGATGACCACAACCACTCTGGCAAGAGTGTACCGACTGAGAAGAAGAAGAGAAGCAAGACACCATGCTCAATATTTGCACCTGGACAGTAAGATCCCCCCCCCCCCCCGGTTTTACGGGACTTAGGAGTACGTTTCGAGGACTTTTTTAAAATATTTGGAACACTCCCTGTGACGGGACTATACATCAAGCCATTAAGCGCGATATTTAATCTAATCAAATATATAAAATTCTCGTGTTTGTTGCCGAACTTCTCCGAAACGGCTTGACCGATTCTTATGAATTTTTGTATGTATATTCAATAGGTATGGGAATATGACGTAAACTATTTTGTACACTCCTACTCTTACCCCCATTTTTTATTATTTAGCTATATGGCAGAACAATTTTGCCGACTCAACTAGCAATATATATAATGTTATCATTTAACAAAATGATAACATAGAACACAATATCTCAGTGGTTTGATATTTTATTTGCTTCTCATTTTCGTCTTTTGTCTTAGTTCTCGGTAATCTAAAGTTCTCGGTAAAGAGTTACTTGTAGATAGAGGACAAGGACGAGTGAAAAGGCAACACCAGCTGTATTTTCCGTTAAGGTTCCACGCTGATATCTAGATTCGAGGAATTTCATGATGGTATCTTCTACTTATTCTATTATATTATTTATTTCTTAGGGCACATTGCTCGCAGAACAGATGGCCGTTGGGGAAAGGTTCTGGAGTGGCGACCGCGTACCGGAAGACGCAGTGTTGAAAGGCCTACTTCATAAGTAGAAGATCATCATCATCATCATTTCAGTTGATAGTCGTCCACTTCTGGACATAGGCCTCCCCCAAATGTCGCCACAAAAAACGGTCTTGTGCGTCTCGCATCCATCGGATTCCCGCAACCTTCACCAAGTCATCGGTCCACCTTGTAGGGGGCTATCAGCCTCAACGGTGGCTCTTCTTTGAGTTAAAGAATTATGATAATGGTTTTAATGAGTATACTTGTGAAAATACATACAAGTAATTACCAAAACTACATTTTTTTATTGAACGATCACGAAAAATGTGCGAACATTTGAATTTCGTAGGTTAAAGCATTTCCCTTATGGCGTATAGTTCCTTGAACATCTGGCTGGAGTTATTTAACTCCGAGTATGTACTTACATACTCGTTTTGCCGCCTGCATAGAGCCCTACTGACTTTTAAAACTATTATCTTTGGGAAATATTGATAACCTGCATTTTTTTGTATAAACATATTTCGAAAGATCGAAACCGTTTGAATGGAGTAGGGAAAACAACCGAAAAATTATCATGTTCATTTTTTTTTCCAGTAAAAATATTAGCTATACGAAAAAATCAAATATTTATAATGTTCTACATGAATCTATAGTAAACATATTTTTTTTCAAATGTATTGACGTAGCCCTTACCGAAGAGTAGGCTTCAGAAAGTCACTTTTTTATGGCCCTGCTCGGGAACTAGGGCCTTAAGAGGAGATTCTTTAAGAAACACCTAAAAAAGCCCTTATAGTTTTCATAATTTCTAAAAATACACCAAAACGAATAACAGAAAAAAAAATGCTGTTTTTGTGAGATATGAACAAAATTTTTTTTCGTAGTTATGGATAGGTTGTAAATATCTCGCGGTGAAACTGTCGGCACATCTATTTAGGTACTTCATTTTTTTTGTGTAATTCAGTGCGGTGGATTTATAGAAAATTTTAAAACTGTAAGAGGTGTTTCGTAAAGACTCTCCTCTTAAGCAGTCATTCTAAGTAAAATACCAGTATACAACTGCATCTGGTTAGACCAGAATCCAATAACATTCAACCTACACTAATATCCATGATTAACTTCCATAATATCTCAATAATCACGGACATGAAGATCAAAGTCACGCACGTCATCAATAAGATGAGCTCTCCGTTCAATAAGCAATAGATGTAGGTAGTATTGGTCCTGTATTATGTTGATTACACAACTGTCAATATGCCAGTTCTAGGATATAACATTAATTACTAACACAAATGACCTTAATCAAATACGCTGACCGCGGGGCAATCTGTGTTATGACATGTGTATTATGAAGGATATCAAATACACTAAGTGATGCGTCTTGAACGAGGGACAGACACACATACCTACAAATTCAAAGTCAAAGTTTTTTATTTCACATAGGCCTACATGGGCACTTATAAAACGTCAGAAGCTAGTGCACGGTTCCAAATTGGTCGTTTCCTATGGAGAAGAACCGGCAAGAAACTCCATGTTTACTCTTTTAAAAAAGAATTTGTTGTTACAATATTTTCTGGTTGTTTACAATATATTGGATTTATTATGTAAGGACAGTGTAGACTGGTCAATATTGTACTATAAAGTACAATAAAAATAATCATAATAAAAAGGAACCTACCTAATTATTACTGAACTAAACACTAAACAGCAAATAACAAGCTTTTCAAATTAACTGAATAACTACAATTTTTTAGGGTTCCGTAACTCAAAAGGAAAAAACGGAACCTCTAAAGGATCACTTTGTTTTCTGAGACAGACAGACGGACGGAGACAAGACCCTTTATCTCGGGATCGCGTGGAGGTATCGAGTTGGAAATAAAACCATATACTCAGGTCTGCGGAATCTTAAAGCTGTAAAAATATCAAGCTTGTAAGCTAACGAGAAAAAAAGATACTTCGGTTTATGTGGCAAAAAACGCACATTTCGACAGTCTCCGTTGACCCAGAATCCTGAAATTTGACATAAAGCAAAGTATTATAGCACAAGTATAGGAATAAATTTGAAAACTGTAAATTCGTTGTTACTTCACAATTATTATTTTTTTGCGATTCAGAAAAATCTTCCGAGACTCCATTCCGGAATTGAACTATTTACTTAAATGGTAAGTTTGTACGGAACCCTCAGGATGCGAGTCCGACTCGCACTTGCCCAGTTCTTTTTTCAATTTCTTACTACGAGTATGAATAAAAAACAAATTCACTAATAAAAGTTTATCATTTTAGCTGAAAGACGTCCACTACTGGATATAGACCTTCCCGAGTGTCGCCACAACGAATGGTCCTGTGCGTCTCGCATCCATCGCATCCCCGCGACTCCCACCGGGTCATCGGTTCTGCTTCAACTTCAATATAACTAGTTAAAATTTATAGCAGGATGAAACAGGGATCCAAATTGTTTATGGGGAAACCTATGTTTACACGCGGTCGAAGCCGCCGGCAGAAGTATACAGTAGGGTAAAGTCTTGGAATGACTGATTGGCAAAATGACTACAGAATCTATAAATTACCAATTCAAAGTATTTTCAAAGTGATATTTTTTATCGGATTGTAATTCCTTATAGATGTCCTCAGCCTGTTAAATGCTGTTGCTGAAGGTAAATACTTGCAGGGAGTTTACCACAATCTCTTATCGCGATTCATTTGACTTGATTTGAAGACTTAAACTGAACTGTTGAAAGGGATATAGGGTGTATAGCTCCATCCCTCTTTCTCGCCCGCACACTTGACATTTAAACACTTCATGGGAAGGCACGGTGTACAACACAAAGGTAGGTACTTCTTCTTACGAAGGAAAATGAACAAAGAATCCTGCTGACTACTGCGACACAACCACGAGATAAATGGTTCGTCAAAGAATTTGTCTAATATTAATAATAAATACATTTATTGGAAATATATTCTCACTTATTTGGCCCATTTTTGCTTCGCTCTTGTCCTAAAATATACTAGATACCGCACCAGTGGCGTAGCAAGCTACCTTGCGAACCTAAAAAAAGTAAAATACAAACAAAAGGTCTATATATAAAAAAAAATGAATTTGCGCCCCTGCAGTAACTGCGCCCTGTGCTTGGGCACCGCTCTAATTACGGCACTGTCCCGCACTAATTGCTAGGACTAGGTTACACGTTGCGATCGATACTGTTCGAGCTACAATAGTAAACTTGACATTGAATTGTAGTTTTTTTGTTTTGTTTGTTGAGTTGTTTTAACAGTGAACACAATTTTAGCTTTTTCAATCGTCTCTCATTTTATTTAAGCACTTTGATAAATCTAGATTTTTCTCTTCGAAGATGTTGTTCTGTTTGTGAACAATATTCAAGAGGGGAATTAAAGCGGTGCTTTGTAGAAAATATTCTTTTCATGAAAGGGAAGAAAATTATGAACGATTTTATCACTATCGCATTCTAGATCAAGAGACTCTTGAGTGTTTTGTGCTGCTGCACTGCAATAACAAGTTCTTATATAAATCTGATAAGTGTAAACTATTCATAGATCTACTTATAACCACCAAACCCACGCAGAATGTTTATAAAAAGCAATCATTACAAGGTTTTTAGGGTTCCATACCTCAAAAGGAAAAAGCGAAACCCTTATAGGATTGTATCACTTTGTTGTCCGTACGTCTGTCGGTCTGTCTGTCAAGATCCTATATCTGGGGAACGCGTGGAGATATCGAGTTGAAATTAAAAAGTCCGCGGTCCCTTGAAACTTTGAAAAAGAAAAAACGATATGGCCGTCATGTCGCAAAAAACGTGTACATATTTGTACATTCTCAAAGGAATCAAAATTCATAGGGTACTTCCCATCGACCTAGAATCCTGCAATTTGGCATGAAGCAAGGTCTCATAGCACAATTATAGTAAAAATCTGAAAACTGTAAATTTATTGTAACGTCACAAGAGAAAACTATTTTTGCAATTCGGAAAAATCTTCGAAACTCGTTTCGGGAATTGGATTGTTTTCATAGGTAAGTTGTTATGTATTTGTACGGACCGGGCACGTGCGAGTTGGATTCGCCCACTGAGGGTAGTGTGCGAGTCCCGGTGTGTGTGTGAGTGCCCGGTTTTTTATTATTGACGGGGTCGCACTTGACCATTACGTCACCTGATGGTAAGCGATGATGTGGACGACGATGGAGCACGCCAGCCTAGAAGTAACTTTTACTTTAAGACCTACAGGTTATAGCCATCAGAAAACACAGACTCCGGCTTGGCTGTACGTGGCAATGGACTGTTTTCCCAAAATGTTTTGTGAGAGAGATGTCGACACACGTTCAGGTGGTGTATTATTACACATCTGGTGGTCTGATGATGGTATGGGCATGGTGGAATTAAATTATGCAATTCTCACGCACACTCCCCGAAATGCAATCGGTAAAACGAAGATATCTATATCTTCATTTTTTTACATTTTTACATTCAGAGTAAAAGTGTGTGAAAGAAATTTCATAGGAATAAATTGTTCTTTACAAAACAGCTCTAAAATTATCGTGCTTGTCTGTAAAAGATATTACCTAAGACTCTAGGCCTACCAAAGAAGTTTGGTTTTATCAAACAATTGCATTTGACTTAAGTTGTACTAAAACCCCCACATACAAGTTCCTTTCAAAGCGGAAGGAAAAAGCAAAGAAACAATCCTACGATCACGATTCAATAATCACGTGTGTTCCTGGTCTAAACGAGTCTTTAGATCGAAAGCTCAAGTTATTCGGTCAGATCGGTCACGAGTGTGCACCGTGATTGTGTCCTGGCCCTAAAGACCGGTATACCGCGCTATATCGCTCAACGAACGCACCAGTATGCGCGAACACACACATAAACACACAATGTAAATGTGTATATACACATAGCCGCTGAGGACAAGTGAAAGCCATCTGTGTATCTGAGTCGCACGCGATTCCGAGCAGTCGATAGAACTTTTTGTTCAACTATTGTGTTTAGTACGAAAACGAAATCAACTAGATTATGTATTGTTGTTTTTACTTTTATTAGAACGTGGCCTATTCGATTTCAAAACATAAATCTTATTTTCCCTCTTTATGTCTAGAGTAAACTATGGAATTTTCTATTACTAAGTTTTTCGAAGTACCAGGTAGACATAATTTAAAAGAAATGGACGAGAGCTTCGCAGCGAGCCGGAGGTAAGTTCATTATAGCGTCTGTCTGCATATACAGGACAATGCTATTCATTAGTCGCATTCAATGCAGAAACAATGTTGTTAAAAGATCGTATTATCAGAGCGTAAGTCTATCTGTCTATACCTTTTTTATTCTAAGTATCGCCAAGTAAACTGCAATGTAATTTTGCCTTTTGCTATCATATTGAGTTAGCGTAATGTCTTGTTTTTTTTTTATTGTAAGTATTCAGAATAAACACTGTTTTTTTTCTCATTAGGTAAAATCGGATCAAAACGAAGAAGATATTGGTAAGTATATAAGTGCTGCCTTTGGCATTTAGTGAAGTAAGGCTACCTACGTTGACTATGCGTAAGTAAGTCATGTCGCTGAACCTTGATAAAAGATTTAAGGTGGGAAACCATCTAATGACTTCACGGGCTTGTCAGACTTTCACCGAAAAAACTACACGTATGTTCCTTTTTTGCCCTTTCCCTTTCCGTTCCAAGGACCACGGTGTCGGCTGCATAAATATCAACATTTTACATGGAGTGATAACAATCACTAGCTGACCAACACACCTCTACATTCCATCGGGAATTATTGAAAAAAAAAAACCACCATGTGACATCCACCAACCCGCACTGGGTCCGCGTGGTGGTTATAGGCTGATTCCCTCTCCTAGAGAAGAGGCCTGAGTCCCAACAGTGGGAATATTATAAGGCCGACTATGCTATGCTATGCTAACACAATTCCCCTTGGTAAGACTGATGTCAGATTCCCTAACTTCTGACTAAACGGAGTCGTTAATTCCTGATAGTTATAACCAAGGGGTCAAGAGTGTATAGGTTACTTCTAGACAAGTGTGCTTCATCGTCGGCAACATAATGATGTTTTGACCACTATCTCACCTGATGGTAGACAATGGCCTACCATCAGGTGAGATAGTGGTCAAAAACGAGCAAAGTAAAAAAAAAAATTTTGGACATAAAAAAAACGTTCGTCAAAGTTCTACAAATGACAGCCAAGATCAGGAAAATTCGAAGGTCACATTGGTAACCCATCCAAAAACCGACCTCGGTAACTGTAGCTTAACCTTGGATATCTACTCGAACAACTGTTAACTTAGCCACGAGCGCCTCTATACTATAGAATAATGGCTTAATATCTATTCTGAGCCACGATCAATACGATTTGTTCAAGAGTAAAAGTGACTGATAGTAACCGGTTGCTATTGAAAACCCCACGAGTACAGTTGTAACCCATTTTTATGTTTACCTTTATAATTTAAGATGTTGTTTAAGAGGTAGTAGCTACTTAGTGTGTGCGCTGGCGCACATTCCGCGACTTGACATCTATTTTAATGGCCTCAAAAAGTGACAAGCGTTCTCTTAACTCTTAATGTTTGACCTTAATTATTTGCAAACTAAATGCTAATAGTTAACCTACACAATGGTTAACTATTAGCATTTAGTTTGGAAATTTGCAAAATACCTATAGGTAGGTATATCACACCTTATGAAAGCCAAAAACGTAATCTATACTTATAATAAATCTGTAGAAGTGAAAATTCTGTATATTGAAAATTTAAAAAAAAATAAATGGTGTTACTAGACCGACACCAAACCCAAAAATGTGATTAAATAAATTTTTGCGTGTCTGTCTGTTTGTAAAGGCATGGAAACTTGGTAAAATTATTTTTTAGTATCCTGAGCACCACACTGGGTACTATTATCCCAAAAAAGTATATATAATAAAAACAAACTTAATTTTGCGGTTCGATCCCTAGACCCGATTACTGTACCAACCGCAAATAAAAAGTTTTCGTAGGTTACGTCACCCGCAGTGGAGTTCTCTAAGGGGCACTGCACACGGCTAAGATACTATAATAATTTATCTTAAGATATAATATCGCTCGCCATACAATTCAATGGACTATTGCACACGACGAAGATAATAAATAATATTTCATATTTTCGTATCTCAAAAAACCTAGTAAAATCATTTTCGACTTCTACGCGGACGAAGTCGCGGGTTAAAGCTAGTACAGAATATTAAACAAAGAAATAAGTCTTATCATGAGGCCTTACCATGATGTGTTAAAATATTAAGCGTGCGAGCGAGAAAAAGGGATGGAGCTAGACACCCTATACCACCTCCATCCCTTTAACAGTTCAGTTGAGGTCGTAAAATGAATCGCCTTAAGAGCTCGTGGTTAGGCTCTGAAGAAATTTGAAATTCTTTTCAACCAAAATTTTATATTAAAAAAATAGTTGCTAATACTTGAATAATAATCAGAAACAGAAATAACTAGAATTCAAATAACTTTCCCTGTTTTAAAAGCACGTTTTCTAAATTCAAGAAATCTAAGATCGCTCATGTATACAGGGAACCGAGAGAAAACTATACCACAGGAAGTTATTACTGGAACTAAAGTAAAACATGCTGTCTGAGTCGGAGCTTCTTATAAATCTAGGTTGCTAGTAAATTTGTAAATATTATGAAGGAGTTCAATATTAGCTTAGCTGGTACAAGATATGACGGTAGAGGAAGATACACGAAGTGTTATTTTTTTTATCAATGATAGGCTCCACCATCTCACCTGATGGTAAGCGATGATGTGGTCGACGATGGAGCACGCTTGCCTAGAAGTAACCTATTCTCTCTTGACCTAAAGACCCCCTAGTTATAGCTATCAGGAACAACAGACCCCGGCAAGAAATTCCAATCCTTGGCTGTACGCTTAATAAATGTGTTCTCAATTTCTAATGCTTTCTTCTCTTTAAGAATAGATTTGTCTTCATTTAATAGAACAACTTTCTGGTTTCGTCAAGTCGTTGCCCGGTCAGATCTTCGGATACGAACTAATGTTTCCTAGAGCTGACTTTAACCATAGAGTAAGAAAAATGTATAGACAAAAACGCGTCAATCTCTTTTTAGGTAATCACTTTAGCATTACCTCTTAAAGTTAGAATTTCATACAATTATAAACTTTATTATTAAGGATGGTAGTAGGAGTTTTGTATGCAGTTATCCATGTCCGGAAACTAACAAAATTTAATTCAAACACTGGCAAAGTTTTGAATGGAATTTACACTTTAAATTGAAGTGAAAAATCTTGATTAACTTTTTACGATACGTTAGCGACGCCGCCAAACCAACTAACTAAAGATTTACTGGCTCATAATCTAAGAATGCGCGGTCGATGGGGCTGAAAGTTCTGGAGTGGCGTTCGCGCACCGGAAAACGCAGCGTTGGAAGGCCTCCCACAAGGTGGATCGACGACCTGGTGAGAGTCGCGAGAGTGCGGTGGATGCGAGACGCACAGGATCGGTCATTGTGGCGTCGCTTGGGGGAGCCTATGTCCAGCAGTGGACTTCTTTCGGCTGAAATGATGATGATGATGAATCTTAGAATTATAATCCCGGACCTTTTAAAACATTAAAGGTCGTACAATAAAATAGAAAACTGGTTATAAAAGAAACACTGCAAGTTTTGTAATACTAACTTTAATTATAAGTGTATTTTACCCATCTTGATCTACTACTACTGTACACAAACTTGGTCTTTGGCTACCATTCAGAAGTCCAAACTCAAGGTTTGATTTCGTGCTATGGAGCGCGGTAATGTTAGTTGAAGTTTGAGAGCTAGATGAGACTGACTGGTACTAACACTAATAGCGTTACCCCGCTCAAAGCTGTGAGATCACCCACTGCAGGCTCTAGCTGACCCACATAAAGTTGAGGTACGAAAAGTTAATCTACTTATATTATTGTGACACTATTTAAGTTCCTACTCGAGATATTATTGATAAAACTTCTTGCAGATAAGCTTTTACAACATGAAATATGGCCCAATTACAAAATTAAGTTATAATAGCAATTTAAACACTGAAATTTCACTTGAATGCACTTAGGTAGTGTTGCTAGGATTCAATACTTCAAAAGGAAAAAACGGAACCCTTATAGGATCACTTCGTTGTCCGTCCGTCAATCTGTCAAGACCTTGATCTTGGGAACGCATGGAGGTATCGTGTTGAAAGTACGAGTTGGTTTCGACACCTCGTACGCCTTCCAAAGGTCCAGAATCCCAGGGTTCTGAGATATAATAACCCATATAATAATAATAAATATAATAATGTAATATATAATAATAATTATTTTTTTATGTTTTTTTTAAAGAGTTTTTTCGCTAGTGCGAATATGTCACTCTGTTGGTATATAAATATAACAGTTTAAAAAAAATACAGTTAGGTTTTGGGACGGTTTTTCAGAGCGAACTTAATCGTATTAATGATAGGGATTATTTAATATGTAATTTATATTAATTAGTATTTGATTAACTAACATTGCGTACCTCAAACGTAAGATTTTGAAAATTGTGTCACGGTTTAATTTCCTGCCTGTACGTCTTCTTCTTTTCGTGTCGATGTATATGATAAGTCGATGGAGTCGACTTATAGTCTAGCACATATAATATATCCATGATGTACTCCAACAATTTTTTTTCTGACTAATATTTGGCAACCTGTACAACTCTGCTATTGGCCTCGTACAAATCCTAAAAAGTGTAGGTTTTTTTTTTTATTCAGTGTGAAAATCATCTCATGACATATCCCGCTCTTGGGCGGAGCGAGAGATAGTGTCAGACTTTTACTGACTAAAAACCCACTCCTGTTCCTTCGTTGCCTTCGTCCCAGGGCCTCGGGTTTCGTTTTCACACTACCCATGGCCCCAGTAGGCTTCGACCCTGCTGGGCCCCTACGATTTGCTGACATCTCCCTGAGGCGCGCGTGGAACAATACGCGCCGTCGACGACTTGGGCTCGGTCCGGACGGCTACCGGACGGTCGGACGGCGGGCTACGGCTAAAAAGTGTAGGTGGATGTGCAGGATGGGCTACTATGCAATAGTTCCACACCGGCACTGTGTTAGATATGGGTCGAGGAAGCCCCATTTGGCCACATTGTTTTTACAGCGACCAACCAGGGTTCGCTGTCGGAAGATAATTATTAAGATATTCTGCTTGTACTGTTTCAAGTAAAGAGCCCAATGTGGAACAGCAGCAAAAAAATAAATTTTCAACACATTTATTATAATAAACCCTGTGATGATGTACTAGGGGTTCATAATACGCTAGCGCTAGTTATACAGCTATAGTACTTTCTCAGTTTATGTTAGACACACTTTCTTTGGGGGTGTAAATCATCAGAGTAATTTAGGTGTGAAATTGTCGATTCGCATTGAGCAAGAGATTAAGGCGTAAAGTCCCTTAAACATCTGGCCGGATAGAGCTCCGCTGACCTTTACATCCATTTTCTTTGCGAAATATTGATTGATTTACTTATGCTATGAGTATGTACATTTTGAAGAACCAGCATTTTTTTGTGTAAACATATTTCTAACTAATAAAGCTACGCTAAACAATCGGCCACAGCGCAGACTTCTTCGTCCCACACGTGTATTCTGTTAAAAAGCTGGATCATACCTTCAACAAAAATGGAATCAAGCCTTTGTTACAGCGGACTGCACTATGCAGGATATTCAAACAAAAAGTGTTGTTTGACGGATTGTGATTGATCTGTGTACGCTTTTTGTGCATTGGCGTCAATACCGAGCTTACACGTGTTCTTTATTTGAGACTCACGTCAAAATGACAAGGCATTCCGTACAAAATTGTAACCAGTATGTAAAGTCTCTCGGCACAATATTGAGTCTCTTAAAATTAACAAAGTCTGTGTTTATTTGATTATTTTTTTAAACTTTATGCACTAGTAATAAGCACTGAACAAAGACGGACTTAATGTCTAAGGCATTTTCTACCAGTCGACCAAAATGTAGTAACGGTGGTGGGGCAGAAACAAAACATGGTAGGTGCAGCTTAATGGTAAAGAAACACAATAATAAATATATACTTAGTTACATATATACAAATTAAGAATGTTATTATGAAAAACGAATCCAGCAAATCAACGCTTTGATGATTACACCAACTTCAAACAAGAAGGTCAAATAAAAAGGAGAAGAAGGTTTATCCAGAAAAGAAAATTAGGTAGTCAAGGGTCTTAGCGCTCTACACTTTCGGATGGGTAACCATTTTAATAGTGAACGTTGCTCAGATACATGATCATATTTACGAAGGTTGAAGACAAATAGATTGCAGTTATTCAGAAGGCAGTCAAGTATATTGAGGAAATCTGCATTCAGGTCATGTAGCGCACATCACCTAGTCAATAATGGGAAAAATTAGGGACTGTGCAAGCAGTGCCTTAATGTGAGCTGGAAGATAAATTAAAAACTAAAACTATTTATTATTCCTTCATTGTAAAAAACTGGATAAATCGCCAAACTGTAGTAGCAGCGGGAAGACGCAGCGTTGAAATGCCTTCCATGTGGTGGGCCGATAACATGGTGAAGGTCGCGGAAATCCAATGGATGCAAAACGCACACGACCGGTCGTTATGGCGACATTTGGGAGGGGCCTATGTCCAACAGTGGACGTCTTTCTGCTGAAATGAAGATTATGATGGTAAGCGACTAGCACTTCAAGTAAGCTTTTGAAAAAAAAAAAACGTTATACAGTTCACCAGTATGGATCTAACTCTTTTTTTTTAGGTGGTAAATCATCTAATGACATCTCCCGTCCTTGGGCGGGGCGGGAGGTAGACTTTTACTGACTAAAACTCCTGTTCCGACTTTGCCTTCGTTCATGGATCTACCTCTTGTTACAATAATATATTTGGTAGTTTATTTATAGAACCTCAAAGAGACCAGTATACTCGTATTACATACGGATCTACCTCTTTGTGCAGTATGTATTACGAGTGTACTGGTCACTTTGAGGTTCTATTAATACACTACCAAAGATATTGTAGTAACAAGGGAAGTGAACGGTTATTGAAACACGAGATGGTTGACGAACACGTCTGATGCAATTTCCTAGCATGTATTGAATGCGTAGGCTCTCATACGTATAGCAGAGCTCAAAAGGATATCCTTTTGAACTCTGCTCTACACATATAATGAAACGGCTGCATTTTAGATGTTTGACAATATATGAGAGAATATTGAAAAGAAAATCGATTTACTTTTTCATGCTTTTTTTTTGTAGGTGGGTAAATCATTCATTGACATCCCCCGCTCTTGGGCGGAGCGAGAGATAGTGTCAGACTTTTATTGACTAAAAACCCACTCCTGTTTCTTCGTTCCCTGTCGTAACAGGGACGAGTCTTCCTTTCAGAATTAGACCCTAGCCCCAGTAGGCTTCGAATGTGCTGGGCCCTTACGGTTTGCTGAAATCTCCTTGAGGCGCGCGTGGAACAGTACGCACAGTCGACGACTTGGGCTCGGTCCGGACTCTTACTGGACGGTCACGCTGGCGGACGGCGAGCAATGGGTAGCTCGCCGTCCGCAAGCCCGCTACTTTTTTATGTTAACTGTAGTAATAGTAGCAATTAGTGTGACGCACAAAAGTGAGGTCACGGAGAAGTTAAAAATCGATGCAGAAGTGGTTTTATTCGCGTAGTATAAAAGTGATCGTGAGAAAATCTCAGTCTGCCAATAAATAATTAATGTGAATAGAAAATCGATATTTCTATCATTTTCAGTAACAACCTTGTGTTCAATAGTAAGTAATTTTTTACATACTTAGCTGACCTTGCCCTTTCTTTAAGGTTGGAAAACATCCAATGACTTCTTCCATTCTGGTTAGAGTGAAAGGGCGTGTCAGACTTTTACTGCCTAAAACCATACAGTGTCCTTCAGTTGCCCTTTGCCTTCTAAAACCACGGGTTTTCCTTTCGGAAGTAAACCTTTGTCCCACGACCCCAGTAAGCAATTTTGCTGACATCTCTTTGAGGAGCGCGTGGACGATTACCGGACGGTCAGACGGCAAGCTGCCCATTGCTCGTCGTCTGCAAGCCCGCGTCTACCGTGGCTAGTAGAAACGATTTTACTACGTATGAAATCAAAGTGTCCCCTTTTGAAAAATGAAGTCGGACAGCTATGCATCGGATATAGTCGTTCATCATCGGATATAGTCGGTAATCGTTGGTTCCAATCAGATCGAATATATTTGTCATTTTTGGAAATGTCAAGAGCGACCGAATTTTCTATATTTTTTTATACTAATAGCGTTGTATCCTTTCCACTTCAGACCTGAAGGCCAATTCTCGTTGGAAAAAAAAATAAAAATATTGCAATATCATTACAATCTCAATCAAGAGAAATTAGCCGAGATTTTGACTGCGATGGGAATGCGATAGTTTCTTAAAAACTACGACACATTCTGTGTAGTCCTATTTTGGTAAAAATCTCAGCACACACCGTCATTTCAACTGTCGTAGTGAATAACAGCTCAAACTAGCTCACGAGATTTTTTTTTAAGAGATACCATAGGAATAAATCGCAAAGGTCAACTGAAGGACAAGCAGGATTTAGTCAGTAAAAGTCTGAAACGCCCTATCGCTTCACCCTAGTGCGGGAGAGGTGATTTCCCATCTCAAAAAAATCTCATCTTTCACGATGTAATTTCATCACCATCATCATCATTTCAGCCGAAGGACGTCCACTGTTGGACGAAGCGTCGCCACAACGACCGGTCATGTACGTCTCGCATCCACCGCATTCCCGCGACTCTCATCAGGTCGTCGGTCCATCTTGTGGGAGGCCTTCCACGCTGCGTTTTCCGGTGCGTACCCAAATGGCAATGGAAAGGGCTATGCTCGGAGTTTTCTTGCGTGATCGCATCAGAAATGAAGATATCCGCAAGAGAACCAAGGTCGCCGACATAGCCCGAAGAATCGCCAAACTAAAGTGGCAGTGGGCTCGTAGAACGTATGATCGATGGCGCCGAAAGGTTCTAGATTGGAGACCGATGTGACTGTCATTTAACGGGTCAGCTCTTCATATAGAACGACGTTTTAGCCCAAAATATATCAATATATATTCAAACAAAGAGAATTTAACTGCTTCAAGTGGTCGTCAAAGAATTTTTAAATGGTCAGAGGTATATGTGATATTGGGCAGCCTAAAAATAAATGTTGTAAGAAAGAAGAACGGTGAGGAAATTGTTGATGACATTATTAAGTGTCTACATAAGTTACAATGATATATACCGGCGAATTAATTGATTGAGTTTTATCAAATCAAGACATTGAACCAGTCTAAGGATCGCAAAAAAGTCGTCATAATCGGAAACTGAATTGACTAGATTTTTTACGATATTAAATAATCCTGGTTTTTTTTTTACTAGCTTGACTTCAAAAAGTGGCAACATTAAAAGTTAAATTAGGCCAAAAGTAATTAAACTTTTAATGTTGCCACTAATATAAATCTTGGTCATGTAACATAATATGCTTTGCTTTATGTATTGATAATAAATACTTTGAAAAGGATTTCAGCATTCGATAATAAACATCAAAATAGCTGTTTGTGCTTAGAATATAGTGGAACATGACATCGTGGTGCATTTCGAAGATAGCAACATACCTAGAAAAAAGCATGGCATTAAGACATTTCAACTGCCATCCAGCCTAATGACTTACAGAAAAAAAAAACATTATGACATGCATGACATGACATATTATCGTTCGTTCAAAAATGCGTTTATTAATTTTTAAATTTCATAAGCAGGTACGTAGGTATTATTGACATAATATACGTAATCTCATCAACTTTTAACTGGAATAGCTTTAATGCGAGGATTCTAATAATAGTAATGTCTACAACAAAATTGTTTGAAAACTTAATCTATATACTTTTGTATATTTTTCATCACTAAACGCTAAAAAAATATGCCAGCAAAATATTGTTTGAGATTCTGCCATCACTCTATAACCATCATCGTGTTTTCGCCACTATCCCATGCTCCAAAACTACCTCGACGTCGACTGACTGTTCTTTATTTTCAGGAGGTAGATACCCACGGGTGTCTACCCGCGTTTTCATGTGCATATCCATGCTCGTAAACACAAGGATAGAAATAAAATGTATCATTTTTGCGGCCGCTTAAAGTTCTTCTTCGTTAGCATTCAAGAAAGCACCATGCTTATAAAAACTCAGTCCTTAAGGCCACTGAAATCTTGAATATGAGGAGAAAATTTTAAGTACTTAACCAGTTGTTACAAAAAAAAAAACTCTTGGTGAATGATTGCGTGAACAGCAATTTTTTATTACCTAACATCTTTTAAAATTACTTAAATATGCTATTCTTGCTATTTTTTGCTTGTTCTGGACTTAACAAGAAACACTGAGATATCCTATTCACAGAAAAACACATTGTTGCTTTTTTTCGAGAAAGTAACCGTCGTTCAAAATGAAAAATGCTTTATACCCCTACGACCGTTCGCTCCGACTGTCGGGAGCACACTGACCCTGTCACCCCTGGCAATCCCAGACGAGGGGGACGCAACACGTTGCGTCACTGACGGGTAGTTATGAAAATGTAAACAGTGAGTCGTTGGGGGCACAGTGAACCCGTGAACCACATATGAGACTTTGGCACCCTGCCATTTTCGTATTCCATACACTAGTATCAATTGCACGGCAAGAGTAACCTTGACAGTATTTTTGCTATCGTTGTAAGGGCGATTTTCGTAATGAATGAGGGACGGAGACACCATAATAGCTATGGCGGGATTGCCGATATCTCTAATTGAGACATTTAGTCTCCAATATTAATTTATTTATTATTAAGCTTACAGACTAATAACAATTATATTTTTTTACATAGATATTGAATTCTGCTAAAAGATTGCATGTAGCGGAGATGAGAATGTTAAGATGGATGTGTGGTGTGACGAGAATGGATAAAGTGAGAAATTAATATATTAGGGGAAGTTTGAAAGTGGCGCTAGTGACTGAAAAGTTGAAAGGGAATCGTTTGTCTTGATATGGTCATGTGAAGAGGAGGGATGAGACGCATGTTACCAAAAGAGTTATGAGTTTACATGTGGATGGATGGAGAGAGAGAGAGGGAGACCAAAAAAAAATGGATGGATTGTGTGAAGAGTGATATGAAAGAAAAGAAAGTTAGTGATAGCATGACGAGTGACAGGGCAGAGTGGAAGACAAAAACGTGTTGCGCCGATCCCAAATAACACGGGACAAGGGCAGGAAGATGATGATGATATTAAATACTGCTAATAACAAGTTTACACATTTTTGTATATATATACCTACTGTAGCATTCACGTCATGGACGTCCGACGCAGCCATTACACGGCCGTTTTTTTTGAGACTAGTCCTCTAAACTATTCTATCCCGTCACCCCCATAACTTCTTGTTTGTAAAAACAGTTTTTTTTATTTTTATTCTTGATAGGTTCGCGCATGACCGCTATAGATTCGTTCCTATGCAAAGCGCGATGCAAAAATATCCGCTTGCTCTTGACCCTTGACATTTAGCTTTTATAGATGGTCGATAACGTAACTTCTATATATTCAAAATAGAATCACTTTTGTCCGATGTGTGTTGGTTAACGTTTTTGAGCTTTAGTTCCGAGACTATAAATCTAAGTAATGAAAGAAACTAATTATGATTGTATGATTTAAAAAATATCTTAGAAATTTATTCGAGATCCTTTTGCATTCTAGATTCTGATCTGATTAGACTGGCCGGTGGTCTTGATTGCTAAGCCGGAGGCCGTGGGTTCGATTCCCACCCAGGACAAATGTTTTGTGTTGAACACGATCATTTTTTCTGTATCAGGGTGTAATTTATCTATAATATCTATGTATTTAGAAATAAGTATGTTTATCAGTTGTCTAGTGTGGATGGGTGGATGGGATGGGTGGAGAGGGAGAGGGAGGCCAAAGAAAAGATGGATGGATAGGGTGAACAGTGATATGAAAGAAAAGGAAGTTAGTGATATTATGACGGTTGACAGGATAGAATGGAAGAAAAAAACGTGTTGCGCCGACCCCAAATAAGATGGGACAAGGGCAGGAAGATGATGATGATCAGTTGTCTAGTACTCATACCACAAGCTCTGCTTAGTTGGGGACTAGATGGCGTTGTGATATATTATAATATTATATTCTCATCAATTTAAAGCTTTTCTGCATAATTTAACTACGTATCGCATATTATATGCTTAAAAAATCGGTTCGCTGCTTTGCCTACTTGAACTAACACTGGTCCAGGTTTTATACTAGGGTGTCATAAATTTTGTATGCTCTTTTTCTGAGGAGTGCATTGTATCGACCGTGAACGAATCAGGAATCCCGAAACACATTTGGCCTAGTTTCGGATGGCCGTGACCACAGCTTTTTTGCAGGCTTGATTCTACCTTATAGTGAAATGTGTGGGATTTTCGCTGCATATTCTTTTATATTTAGAGAGTTCCACTACGCAGTACGTGGTTATTGCACTGACTCTAGTCTACTCGTATTAGACGTAAACTAATCTTAGTTAGAATCTTGCTACGGCAAATCGTCTACTGTAAACTTGACTGATTTATGGATAGATAAATCGTGGATATTATGTTAATTCCACGAAACCACAGTGCAGTGACAACGTCAGGATTATTTGTTATTTTATTTAGATTAAGTTCGTGAGCATCTTATGTCGCTGAAGAAAATTAATTCCAGTACCTAATGAATTTAAAATATGTACACGTAAATAAGATAGCATTTCTTGAGCAGCAGCTTTATGCTTACTAACGGATAAATATAGAGGCGATAATATTTTGAGTCACTATTAATCAGAAGCACAAATAATAACTTATTATTATCAACAAATATTATATTTATATATACAAAATAATATACAAAAAAACTTAACTAATTAAAACTATATATATACATTAAAGGCTACTCCTAACTAATATATGGCGTCTTATAACTCCTCCGCATCGCTGTCGACTGGAAATGTACCCAAAAGGCCAATTCCCACGTTGTAACATATATATATATATATAATGTAATAATATGTTTTAACAACCTAAAAAAAAGTCTTTAATAATAAATATAAAATACAAATAAAAAAAACATATTTAAGAATTACTAACAGCCGCAAGGAATTCTCAACTCTTTAATTTTCCAGCCAGTACATATTGTAAAATCAGTCTAATGCATTTTCTTGTTATTATTATTTACTTATACAACAACATACTCAGCAAATAGCTCACCAGCAGGGAGTTTCTGTACTAATGTTGATATGAATTCATATTTTTATTAAATGCTGTCTACAACCTTTACTGTATTTATGCTCGTTGTAGTATAGATGAAGCTTTATGTATTTGTGCTATGGGTGACCTTCTTTCATACTTACTTGTCCCCATATTTTTCTGATAGGTGTGATACTTAAACGAGTTTTGATGTAGTATTCGGGAGATATTCGGGTATTATTTTGTGTAATTTATTTCATCACCACTGCTCTCAAAACGGTGAAGGAAAACATCGTGAGGAAACCGGCATGTCCTAGAACCAAAAATTGGAAGACATGTGAATTCCACCAACCCGCACTGGGCCCGCGTGGTGGATTACGGCCCATTCCCTCTCCTAGAGAGTCTGAGTCCCAGCAGTGGGAACATTATAAGGCCGACTATGCTATATTCGGGAGTTAGGAAGCCCTCTAATAGTACCTATCATGTCGATAAAGAGACTGGGGTTTAATTAATTAAATCCCAAGTGAACGCCGGCTTTCTCTCTCTCATTGTATCTCTAATTACGGTATTCGAAAGGTTAAGTAACTTCAGCCAACGCGATACGCCTGGCCTGATGGGCTATTCCGTTTTGATATTTGCTGTTAAATAGCGGGAAATATTATCTGAGCAGAGACCCACACGTAAGACCTTTACATATTCACATGTGTAAATTTTTTGGGCCTTGGTTCAGGCCATGGTGCGGAGCGAGGAGGAGTGGCAGGCGGTCGCCTCCTTCTGCGAAGCAGTAATGCTAGCAAAGGAGGCGACCGATCGCGTGAGGTAACGGGCCTCACGCCCTGACCGCCGCCGGGATTCCGATCCCGATTTCCCGCCACCATAGGCGCGAGCTTTGGACGGCGAACAATGGGTGGCTCGCCGTCCGACCTTCCGGTAACCGTCCGGGCCGAACCCAAGTCGTCGACGGCGCGTACTGTTCCACGCGCGCTTCATGGAGATGTCAGCAAATCGTAGGGGCCCAGCAGGGTCGAAGCCTACTGGGGCCATGGGTAGTATGAAAGTGAAATCCGAGGCCCTGGGACAAAGGCAAAGAAGGAACAGGAGTGCGTTTTTAATCAGTAAAAGTCTGACAATAGTTCGCGCTCCGCGCAAGAGCGCGATTTGTCATAAGATGATTTTCCCACCCAATAATAAAAAAAATGTTTAAAATTTATAACTCCTATATTATATTAACTTAGTACTTAAATTGGCAACCTCGTTCGCAAAACAACTGGAATACACGTCACCTACCGGCCTTGAGCGCTCAGGCATAAATTAAGTTGGGAAAGGGGATTTCGAGGACAACAGGTGGTCAACATACATTGAACGAACGTGTGGATTGTGTCAGTGAACCAGTAAGTAGCCTACACAAGTAGGTTTAGGTAAGAGCTTAAAAAATATCATTTTAGAATATCTAACGAGTGAAAATAATTTAATAACTTCATTTTTTATCAAAAAGATTATGGAGAATATGATAAGTAATTTGAAAAAAGAGAAGTCCCAAAATACTACAAAAAAAATTGTACAGATGGAAGTTTGGACCGCGGTCCCAGTCCATATAGCCCAACGACCCTAAAAGGAGCTAAATTGAACCAGTCATTTGCAAATGTAAATGCAATCATTTGAAAATGACGCTGGAAAAAAAACTTCCAACTTTATAAAAGTAAAATCTAGAACACCACCAAAACTAGATAAAAACGAATATCGAGACACTAAAGTTAATGGCTTAAAACAGTTAACATTTATAGCGGATTTGCCGTTAGAGATGACAAGTTTTATTCGAGAGCCAAAATTCGATTTAAATTAAGATGTAGAAGTGACTCAACGACCACTCTACAACCACCGATGTCCTGAATAGGGGACCACAGATGCCATGAGCTTTTAACGATATCCATTTTACGACCTTATGAACTGGCCTGTTGGTCTAGGGGCTAGTGGCCCTGACTGTTATGCCGAAGGTCGCGGGTTCGATTCCCACCCAGGAAAAATGTTTGTGTGATGAGTACGATAATTTGTTATGTGTCTGAGTGTAATTTATCTACATATGTATGTATTTATAATTATATAAGTATGATTATCAGATGTCCAGTACCCATAACAGAAGCTCTGCTTAACTTGGGATTAGGCGGCGTTGTGTGATAGTTGTGAAATATTATATTATATTATTAACTGTTAAAGAGATGGAGCTATATAGCCGTAGAGTATGTACAGCTCCATACTTCATTTTTCCAGTGGCGGATTTACAAATTTTCAAGGCATAGGCTATACAGTTTTTGCCGCCCTTGCCTCTACAATTGTCATCTCCTGCATTATTTTTACAATCCAAAAATTTCGTTGAAATTACACGTAAATTTTTAAAAATAATTTCTCTCGGAATGTGCAATGACAAGTGAGAGAGGAAAGTCATCAGCAAAATTTGTTGCCGACTTCTATCTGTGACACATCAGAAAACCGTCATGCAAAAATCTTTTCGATTTCTATGAGGCAGCAAAAAAAAAATTCGGTCCCCAAATTTGCCGCCCCAAAAGTCTGCCGCCCTAGGCTCTAGGCTACTTCAGCCTGCTGGTAAATCCGCCACTGATTCTCTCTTGCCTGACATTTTAACACATCATGCTAAGACCCCAGAGCAGATACAGCTGCATATCAGAAAAAAGAAAACGCTTCAAATTCTCTAATAGTTTCGAGTCACAGTTAAGTCGCTAGCATGGGATCAAAAACCATTACCATTTAAAATCAGTTTCACAAAGTTTTTGTATTGTATCAGCATGACAGACTCGTGAGACAGTTTTTTCGTCTCAAATCGAGGACTACTAACACAATTTACGACATTACTTGAATAATAATAGTACCAGCTGACCCGACGGACGTTGTCCTGGCTTACCTATGGACTATCAAACGCGCGAACTGACAAAAGCGCGATATTAAACAGTCATAGTAGATTTCGGAAATTCTCTAATTTTCTGCGCATTTTCTGAATTTTATTCTTTCTCTGGCTGACCCGGTGAACTTCGTACCGCCTAACAGTCAATGAATGTAGTACATCTTTCGATATAGTCAACCGATTGCGATGAAACAAAGCCTAAAGTACTTAATATATCAAGTTACACACAATTTTAACGTATAAAAGTTATATACATCAGTTTTGTGCATATTACATGATTTGCGCACAACTAAAAGTTTTTACTGTATTTTTTATGTAAAGATAAGAATTTTCTCCTGAAAATAACGATCACGACAAAAAAAGAATTACCGAAATTGGTCCAGCCGTTCGTGTGACCAAAGGAAATAGGGATTCGTTTTTATATGTGCATAGATTATCTATATGTCTAATTTTTTTGAATTTACATTGACTTAAGTGTTAGAATATGGTGTCCAAGGAACGGAGGCGTTGTGTAGACGATTAGATATGGCGATATAAGATCGTTCTTTATGAAAATCAATTCTTTAGACCTCGTTTTGAATCAACTCAAAAACCCATCTTTTTCAGGAAGTATCGCCATCTCTTCAGACAATGATTTTGCCATCGTAGTTAAAAACAGGATGATACTGGCACAAGAAAAGAGAAGCCTGGTCATTAGTGGGCGACGTCGGGTTTTAGATGATGATGATAAAGAATTAAAAGTCTTCAAGGTTTGCCATCAGCTGTTATCGAAGAGCAATTGATGATATGAAGTAGGAAGAAGGAGCAGCGGTAGCCGGGTGGTAACGTCCCGGACTTACAAGTTGTAGGTCGCGGTTTCAAATCCAGCCAGGCACATTACTTTGTGTAATTTATTTTATCACCACTGCTTTCAAAACGGTGAAGGAAAACATCGTGAGGAAACCGGCACGTCTTAGAGCCAAAAATGAAGACATGTGACATTCAGCAACTCACACTGGGCCCGCGTGGTGGATTACTGCCCATTCCCTCTACTAGAGAGGAGGCCTGAGTTCCAGCAGTGGGAACATTGAAAGGCTGCTTATGCTATGCTATGCTAATTTAGATGACCTTCGTCAGTCACATTCCTGTAGTTGAAGAAAGCTTGGCTTAGTTCAAATATAGAAAGTGTAATTTTAAAATATTTATGGAGTAGATGTCTTACTTTGGAGTTGGAAATAAGTGACTTGGGGCCAGGACAAATGGAAGGAATTGAGATTCTTGCTTAGCAATGAGACTATTCTACAGCCCTGCGTTCAAAAATAAGGTTAGAGTTAAATCTAATGACGTCATCAGGGCAGATACTCTACGCTCGCATTTTTAAACGTGAAAGTAGAGTTCAACTGTCAAAGTCAAGCAAGTGTCATTTATGGCCGCTTACACCAACCTACCCTGCTCGGAGTTAGAGTTAGTTAGGTTAACTCTAGGGTAGCTACTCGAATTATAAAAAATCGACCCTGGGTTGCAACTCGAAGCATTTTTGATCAGTTGGAGTAGCGACTCTACCATACTCTGGTTATTTTTAAACGCAGGGCAGATTGGATATAAAGATAAATGTGGTGTCAATTTAAAATAAGAAGGGCAATTCACGTCTAAGGCAGCGATGTCGTATGAAAGAGTCATCGCGGCCCTGAAAAGCTAAGGGCATCTGGAGGGACAAAGGTGAGTTTATTCAATTAAAATTCTGCCACTCCCTCTTGCACCACCTAGAGCTGGAGTCATTATTTAAGGTTATGGAATTTTTGTATTCGCAACATAGACGCAAACTGACAAAAAGTACATTTAATGTTTCTACACTTTGGCAAGTTTTCGACATGATTGTTGCTGAGATGAAACAGCAACTTAAATTCGAACTTTTTTTTAAATAAGATAATTTACCTTAAAAGGTTCTTCTTCACTCGCCTATCGTCAACAACGAACATGGTTTAAAAGCTTGTTACTTCATCTAACGCTATCCAACGCGATGTTTGACGAAAGCGCAACGCGAAAAAAGAGAGATAACGCCTGAAAATCCTGTTAGCGTTCGGGAATTCCGTGATTTACTCGAATATTTTACAAAACTTGTTCCAGGAAATACGTACCTAGTTCGTTAAAATTTTTTGAAAATAAAAATGTCGTGTTTCAAAATCTTGAATAAATTTGCAAGGCATTCTATTATTATACTTTTTTGACTTAAAATTTTTGAGTAAATTATGAAGTATCAAAGTTCATGCAAAATAGTTGATTTTCGGAAGTATTTACTGAATTAGTTTTACACAAATTTATAAATTGATTTCAATAGAAGCCTAGATAATATCCATAAGATACTGTGTGTCCAAAATATCTAATGAAAAAAATGTGTAATAACGTCATAGTCGCGTAAGAGCGGTTGTATGAAAAAAAAATGGAAATGTATTTCGAGTTGGATGCCCTTAAGATTGTAAAAACACTCATATTGAATTGAATAATAAGTACAATAGGAAATCCTCGAACATATTTAAATGCTAGCGTTTAAGTGACTGTCATATAAAAATGAAAAGTAAAAGTGAATATTTATGGCGCAAAAAAACCCGCACTATGCAAAACCACTGACAAGATACGGTTGAAGGAGTCTTAACGTAATTCGCGACATAATTATCTTAATAGCTAGTGGACAATAGCAGAAGCGGCTAATTACTTATATCTATAGAGTTTACGTCATTCGGTTTCGAAATCACACCTTCATTGTGGGTAAAACTATATGTAATTGTTAATTGTTCCCCTTTTTATGGGATTTTTTTATTAAACTTAATTGTGTTATATAAAGCTATGCTTTGTTCTTTTTTTAAACTTTCCTACTGCGGTCTGGCAGTTGCAGGAAATCACGTGATTGTCACTTCGTTCCAATGTGAAAATCTTGCCTCATTTTGAATCCCGACTTCTACATTCTTAAGGAAAGTTTTTTAACAAAGTAATAAATGAAATTTTGCCTTTAATTAAGCGAAAAGGTCTAACATGAAATTCCTAATTAAGTTTCACAACTTGCGTTTATACGGGCAAAAATTTGCGAAGTACAAATGTCAAAACAAATAATATATTTAAGTAAAACTTAATATGCAGATGTAAACTTGACATATTATAAGGTTATCGCGCATGCGCCGCATAAATATATTTTGCACAGACTGAGTCATAAGTTGACGAAATACCTATCTGACCAACGAGCAAGCTCCTACAAGGATATAAGCAGCTATATCGAAATATCTCGTTATATAGTTGTGTTAAATCAAAGGCTGCAACATGGAACCGCGCAGTTTTTTTCTCAGTTTCACAAAGTTCTCTATTACATATCATAGCAACATAAATGGAGGCTAAACCTATCTAATATCAGTATCTCACCACCACCGCGGTTTTTCGCTTTAATAAAGGAACGGATTGTGCATTGTTCAACTCACCTTGGGCCAGAGCCGGCGAAAGAGCGCTCCAAATAATGAGACAAAAACACAGAAACATTTTGCAATCGTCTTTTGGATTGACGAGCATCACTTGTTCATGACGTCACACACACATGCACAGATGAAATTTCCAATATTTTAAATTCAAATGTTGGCGCGAAAGTTTAGCACTTGGTTCGCGACGTTCGGGACGACGCGGGGTACACGGCACACTCGAGTATTCGCGGCGAACTGAGTCGGCGCCTGCGCAGCCGCCTGCCCCCACCACGAGACGCCTTTCACCGTTACAATTCGTAACTCGAAAGACTACGTTGAGCAAGGCTATATGACGATTGACATTCAACAAAAACGGCCCATTTGCTACACGGAAATAGAGTGTTTACTTCTAGTGTAACAGCTCCGTATATGGGCCGCTTGTTAAATCCTAATACGGCCTTCTATCAAAAGATTAATCGCAACTGTTGGCGAAAACACGCTCACCGAGATCTGCACAAATCACTCTCTCTCTAAGTAGGTTTCTTCTAAATTTTTAATATTAGTTCATTTTTATTCATTTTAGAATTTTCTCATAATTTTAGGTCTGTTTGCTAGCACTGACTCTAGCTGTCTAAATTATTACCTCGTGTGCCTGTGTCTGTAACCTACCAAGTGCTAAGGGGTGGGGATCATGTGTCTGACTCGTCATGTAACTTGAAACGTTGGTTTCAACCCTTTTACATTTGAACACGGCTTATTTTTTCATTATAAGTAGTTGTTCTTGAATGCCAACTGTAGGAAAAAGGCTTCCCCTCCTTCCAAAGCTCTCTATTGCGATTATTCATATCTTCGATACAGTGCCAGGTTAATCTAGCTCTTGGGTCGTTTGCTAGATACGTTGCGGGTTTTGTGATAGACGTGTACAGCTGTCCATAGAATGCCTCGATCTCTCCCAGAGGTTCCAATTTGGCGGATATGACTCTGCCATCGTCGGTTTTCAGTTTCGTGAGCTGGCTCGGCCCTATTCTGTTCCGATTTAAAGAGGCGGAGATCGCGTTTTAAGGACTTGGAGATCCGTCTAGTGATCTATAGGTAGATACACGCATCGTCTGAAGACCACAGAAGCATCTCACGCCACTCTTTCATGGATTTATGTACACCCTATGTGTTCAACACAGTTTAGGTCAAAAATGGAGCACGTTAAGAGATTGTAATAGGGCCTTTGATGTGTGTCTCGCACCCAGCGTATTTTCACGGCCTTCTTTTTTTTTACTAATTTTTTGCTTAAACCTTTTTAATTTAAACTAGATGAAGCTGGTGTTTCCTAGTTGACTATCCTAGTTGTACCCAGAAACACCGAAACAAACTTCACCTGGTCGTTTAGGCGTTGGCAACAAAGCGATACCAGGATCACGGGATGAAGATGTAGATTATCAACATGGCTAGGGGTGCTGATCTGTCAGCACCCCTAGCCATGTTGATATTTTACAATCGTTAGGCACAGGAACTTCGTAATTGATCAATGTACCCTAGCTGTGTTTGGGCTTATTAGAATTGTCATGAGATGCACTATTATAGAATAGATCTGATGATGGAGCCGGAAAGTAGAAGGTAGACACAGGAACTTGGTAATATATTTATTTTATGTAACCTAGCAGTGTTTGAGTTAAAAAAACCGACTTAGCTAAAAAAAGGATCAAAATAACTTTAATTACGGAAGTAGGTGTTAAATAAGAAACAAACAATATCGAGAAACACTGACTTCCGAAATTAAAGTTATTTTGATCCTTTTAGTGTTTTTTTTTTTAGTGAAGTCGGTTCTTTTTTGTAAAAAGTTTTAAATGGTAAATTAAATTATTTTGTTTTGTTTCAAAATTTTATGCAAAATTGATTTTTATAAATTGTTTTTAATTATTTACAGCTAAAACAACACAATAGCAAACCACAACTCAAATATAGACAAAATTTTTGATGAAATTGACGATGAGTGAAGGAAAACACTAAATTGAGCAACAAAATCAAAATTCTGATCGGAGTAGAGTGAAACTGATTCAGAAGGAGTTGCAACAAAACTTCAACCGAAATTGAAAAAAAAAAAATTAAGAAAATGTGGTCTGGAATTACTAACTGCCAAGAGCCTAAGGTAACATTGTACCTTATACTTCTGAAAGCAATTCAAATGGTTTAAAAGGTTGTTGACACATGTTTGTAGGTTCAATGACAGAAAAACAAAAACCTGATATTATAAATGCAACAAATGTATGTGTAATGAGCATCTTACCAAAATTTGTGATTCATTTGCTTAAAAATCATGTTTTTTTTTTATTACTGTCTAAGAAACGTATATTTGGCTGTTTACTGGAACCCTTACATTTTTTACTAATATAGATGTTTTTTTTGAAGTTTCATAATAAAATAAATATTTTAAATTACTTTATTTCTTTTTATTTTCAAGTTAACTTTGGGGTCCAACAGACCCCGCACGCGTAATAATGTAAGTTTTTGGCGCAACTAGCTAAAGGTTAATTTAATTTTAACATACCTTACGCGCCAGCCCAAAAAACTACTACATCCCCCATTTCAAAATATTTTTTTGGGGTCCAACTCCTCAACCTTTACCTTTGGGGACTTTGTAGGCTTCTAATTATGTGATATATTTGTTGCACATTTACTCAAATAAGTTACCACTACATTGGTAATTACGTAACTATAGATAGTAAGTTTTATTAAATCTGCAATATAATAATAGTATTTTTTTATAATTGTAGAGTTCAATAAATAAATTAATTCAATTATTAAATAATTGATGTAAGCTTTGGTGTCAACGCTTATTTATTTTAGAGAGGACGGACCGAGCCCAAGTCGTCGACGGTGCGTACTGATCCACGCGCGCCTCAAAGAGATGTCAGCAAATCGTAGGGGCCCAGCAGGGTCGAAGACTACTGGGGCCACGGGTAATGTGAAAGCGGAACCAGCCCTGAGACGAAGGCAAAGTAGGAATAGGAGTGGGTTTTTAGTCAGTAAAAGTCTGACACAATCTCCCGCTCCGCCCAAGAGCGGGATTTGTCATAAGATGATTTTCCCACACAGTAAAAAAAAAGCAGAGGAACCGATTGTATATGCATATCTCCTTTCACCTTCGTTTAGCGGCTTTTGACTGCAGTTTATACATATATATATTACCAGCAATCTGTATAATTCAGGTATTCTATCCAATACTTAAGCAATGTATAGAATACCTACATGGGGTTTCCAGACAATGTGTGAAATATCATGTTATGTTCCGTTACATACTTTACCTAGTTAATGTATACAATTCCTAGGGATTGTATAGAGAACCTGCTGGTCAGTGTGTAAAGTTAATTGATTTTAGTTATTTATCAATGTTAACCTACCTATTTAAATATGACCCGTCATTTTGGAGGTAGGTAATTTATCAAAATAAATGGAACATGTTCTATAACTTAAAATCAATGTGTGTGAAACACGAGACCAGATAAGGAATTGACGTGATTTTAGGGCATCTCGACACGGACAGTTTAGGTTAGAAGGCTAAGGTTGGAGCGGAGCGGAGCGGAGATCCCGCCTTAGCCTTCGTGGTTATTCTTTTATAGCCACCCGGAAGTAGGAGCCTTACTTTAAACACCGTGGACCGAAATACTTATACATATTAAAATTAACGTGAAATTAAAAATTCTTATGGCTATATCTCAAATGTAATTTGCTTACAAGTACTCAGGTGTTATTTCTGTTTGTGGGGTTTAAAGTAAGGCTTCTATTTTCGGGTGGTTATAAAAAAAAATACCACAATGGTTAACCTGTCTGTGTCGGGGTGACCTAAAATTACTTCACCTCATTTAGTCTTAAAGATTAAATAAACTATTTTTAGAACAGTTCAGCTTTTCACTGCGTGACACATAGGTTCCAGGAAGAACAAATAAAAAGAATATTTTACATCTAAATGTTAAAATTTATTGATTTCAAAATACACAGCGATTGTTGATTGATACATATTTCAAATGTCGATAATTATTACAATTGATACCTACTATAGAAATTTATTAATTTAATGAATTTAAACATTTAGATAAATTTAATTATTAACTAATATTTAAACACTATTTTTTTTTGCATTTATATATTTTTAATTTTTTTTTTGTTTCTTATAAGTAATAGGCTACTAGCAATGGGGACCTTATCCCCATACTAATACTAATAGCCCGTTACCCCCTCCAACTAGTTCGGAGTGGGTTCACGTCAATAGTGCAACGGGCGAGATTTGACTACAACCAATGGGCTATTGCCGCTTAAATCCTAAACTAACCTAACAGCAATGATTTAAACTTTATCTTATATCTATATCTTATATCTAACAGCTAATTCGTCAAAAAATATCTAGTCTATTATTACAAGTAGTGTAACTTTCGTACGATTTATATTACATTAATAGCGTCAAAATCGGTACAATTGTATCACTATACGTAATATTTCTGTTGATATGCAGTATATGATTTATATGGCACAGAAAAAAATATGATAGATAGAAGTAAAGAAACAAGATATGTTATACAGAATTTAAAAAATAATTTAATGCCCATATTTGTTTTAAGTCCTGCAATTTTGACAGAATTTATGTAATATAATTGTGCGAAGTGAAAGTACGAAAATTGTAGATATAATCATAGCTATATCAAAGTTTTAATTAAATTAATTTGATTCGTTTTGGTTTTTAACACTAACATTTCTTTTTAAAACTAAAAAATACCTTATACAAATCCAATGGATCTCATATTCCTAGACAAGCTTTACAGTTGAAGGTTTCAAACAAATAACAGAAAAAATTCTTCGAAAAAGACTAAATGAACACTTTTTGTGCTCCCATTAGGTTAGAGAAAAGGCTTTTTTTATAAAACTGGTCTCAAAATAGATATGTGTAAATTTTAACGTAGAAATACGTCATCAAAAAGGATTGCAACTTGTTATACTGTTTGAAACCAACAATTACAGAAGAAGGCAGTCTTAACGCTCATATCTCCTCAGTCTGTGCACACTGTCCGGACAAATTAAACTACATCGTTCTATATTAACGGTTGGTGTTCAATAACACTTAAAAGTTGAAAAACACACTTGTGGATCTCACATGTAAAAACATCATGAGAAAGGGACCTAAAACACCATGGAGTGCCATTGCATTGCAGTGAAGGGGCATAGTAGCCTACAGAGTTCGTAAGAATGGTTCACAGTGTCGTTCAGAATAGTCTGGCCGTAACAGTATTAGAACAATGGGTTCAATTGGCCGGCCAACGGGCACAGCGGGTTATTACTTACTTATGACTTTAAATGCCAATATATATTTTTAATAAGCCACGTTAAGGTCTACGCTTCATAAAACGTATTGCGCTGACCCCAAATAAGATGGGACAAGGGCAGGAAGATGATGATGATGCTGTTAAGGTTTACGCTTTAGTTTAGATCTTCAGGATTAGGACAAATTAGATATGGGATAAGTAAAGTTTAGGTTTCTTTATTATTATTTTTTTAATATTTCATAATGAAAATGTTAAGCATCAAAATTTCTAGTTAAAAAAATTAATATTTAATTTGTGTGCTAGAATATTAATTTTGTTAAATCGAGATTTTGTTTTTAAATGCTTTTTTCAAGTTCAATATTCCAAAACAGTCTTCATTTTAAATTCGAACGTGTTTTGTAAATATTCATTTTAAATTTTATTATTAAATATCTAACTAACAAAGTTTGTAAATAGAAATATATTTAACGGAGACTGACTTCTCGTTTTTTTTTTTAATATATGTAACGATTAAAATTCCAGAAGTTGGCCCGTCTCCTTGGCTGTGCAATATTTATTATTGCGCTCTCGTATACAAAATTACTCCTGTAATATCCAATAGTACAAATTGTAGAATATTGTTCAAAATGAAGGCTTAAAGGACGGAAGTACAATAAGAAAGGGTTTAAGGGATTAAGGAAAGTGGTTGGAAAATGAAATAGCCTGGATACTGCAATATTCAATTGAAAATGTGAGGAGAAAGAACAACAAATCCGATCTCAACTACCTATCTATAAATTAATTCTTATAACTAGTCTAGGAAAAATCCTGTAACATAATATATATGTGGCCTATGTATCAAAGAAATAGGCTGCTAACAACACTAAAATCTACATCATTTAACATATAGAGATCTTTATGAATCAATAAGAACCGAACAACTCTGTGTGTTTTTTTTTCCGATAACAAATGTGCAAAGTATAAAAGATAAAGATATAAGAAATATATAATTCAGTATTAAAATAACAATAGTAAAGGCTCTTTTTGAAGAATATGCAGCGCTTATTAGAAAATTCATTCTGAAACGATATACAGTATCTTACTAATGAATTTTAATAGATAGCTTTTAGTAAACAAAAAAAAAACCTTATTCCTTTCTTTTTGTAAAGTATAAAATATTAACACAGCCTAAGCACTATTCTCATTGAGCTTTAACTGCTCAAGAAATTCTAATTTTTTCTTTTTCCTTTCTTCAGCTAATTCTTTTTTTAAATTCTTGCGAATTTTCCGGTTCATTTGACGACTGATCCTTCCCTTATTACAATTTTTTGACAGGCGTGGTTTTCGCCATATATCGATACCATATGCGATTTTGAGCTTAGGCTCAGGGAAAGTTCATAACTCTACAGTCTCCTGAGTGGAGGACGAGGCGCGCTGAAGACTGTTAGGGTATACTGCTTGCTGCATAATGTGTGTACGGAGTTCAGGGGCTCGACCAGCATTACGATGTTGCGCACCACGCCTCGAACGTGGAGGAAAGTAATCATACAAACTACTTTTGCAGCAGCAGTAATAAAAAATATTCGTATAAGCCTTTCCGAAAATGTTACCCAAAGTTCCATATAGTATGCTAGTCAACAACGAACGCCCGATACCAAGCCAGGCGCACGGATAGTATATTCTGTCGGGTATATTAGGGTAGAGATTGACGATAATAAGGTATGGTGTCCAAGCTGCGACATACAAGATGTATGCAATAATGTTTACCCTGATTATATTAGGAAGCGGGCCGGTATGTTCATGTATTCGACGGTATAAAGTTGGAACCCTGTTCCCCAGCTGAATTTTTTTATGGCAAGCATACATTGCCATTATTGTTATAATGAAGCAAGTGCCGTGGATTACAATAGAGGTAGCGTGTCGAAAAACAGGGTCACCGTAGTAGCGTCGTTCACAGTAGTCATAGTCTAAATGCCAGTAGGTTCCAAAGGCCGCCAAAATAATAGAGAAGGGAAACACCATGAAAGCACTAAAGGCTACGGCGGTTTTCATATTCGAGCCATTTACTTGTGTGAAGTGACACACTCGGAAGTAATTTTCAACGGCCACCATCTGTGAACAAAGTCAGTCATATAGAAATCAGTAACACCGCATAACAATTCAACCCCAATGAGACTTTTAATATAAACATAAAGAATTTGTGAGAAGTATAAATAGTTGATTATTCGCGAACAATGATCGATCCAGCGCGCAACTCTCTCCTGCCCAACAACGTCCTAAACCGAGGCCCTTAGCGCGTAGTCGCTTAGTTTTGTCCGGAACTCACAAATACAAAAACGATTGTTCACAAATAAAAAACATTTTAACATTTTACTAAACATCTCATACACTTCCCGGATTCAATCAATGCCATTTATGCTAATTGAATATATTCTTATTTCTCATTAATTGGCACAGTTATAGTGTGATCGTCAATGATAGTCTTCGAGATTTTTGTTTTTAGAATTTATAAATGAACTAAGTGCAGTGTTTTCAAAAAAATATAAAATTCGCTATTGTATTGCACATAGTAAAAAAAATGCCATGCGCTTAAAAATAAGGCAATTGATAGAAACGGCAAAACAGTACTTTACTTCACATTTGTATCGATATAAGTTAGAAGTATCAATCGCATTGCACACAACATATCACATAGTTTTTATATAAACAAATACCAAATCTTCTTAAGGTAACAGTTACTCTTAGCTGTTGTGACTGATTCATATTTACAGTAGTTTAGTTAAAAGCCTAGTTCAGGTAATAATTGTGTCCAAACAACAGTCAAATATCATTAGTTTTTTACTGTTATTTGTCACGTTAAGGCAATTTAACTATTGCAAATGTAAATCAACCTTATGAAATCTGAAATAGAGACAATTTTAGGTTACTTACTGCGAATAAGATTGAGTAGCTATAAGTTGATGCAGCAGTCAGGGTTTGCAAAACCTGACATACCGGGTAAAGGTCCCAGACCCCAGAGAGAAGTACGACTGCAGCGATTGGTATCACGCCTGACGTGACCACCATATCAGTCACGCCGATGCAAAAATGGTACACGTTCTCTAATTGACAAATAACAAATATGATAATACAGAATATCTAGACAACATAAACTTAAATCTTAAGCACAGCAAAACATCGGCTGAAAACTCCATAGACCTACTATCTACGGACACGTAGGTTCATAGACGCGTTTTCGTCACTATTCATTTTTATATTCAGGATTTACGCAGGTGTATACTAAGCGTATAGTGGCGAAAAAATTACGACATGACAACTCGACGTTGCCGCTTCGTCGACATAGCGTAGCATAGTCGGCCTTATAATGTTCCCACTGTTGGGACTCAGGCCTCCTCTCTAGGAAAAGGAATGGGCCGTAATCCACCACGCGGGCCCAGTGCGGATTGGTGAATGTCACATGTCTTCGAAGTTTTGGTTCTAGGACATGCCGGTTTCCTCACGATGTTTTCCTTCACCGTTTTGAGAGCAGTGGTGATGAAATAAATTACACAAAGTAATGCGCCTGGCTGGCTTCGTCGACATAGTTACAAAGTTTTGTATTTAAGCTTCACGCAGGCGTACACCAAGCTTATAATGACGAATACGCGTCTATGAAGCTACGCGTCCGTGGACAGTAGGCCTTAGGTTTTTTTTCTATGCAAATTATGAGCACAATAACAATTTGCTTCTTTAGTGATTTTAAAAGCATTGCGAGTAGTCAGTATAGTCGAAGGCAAGAGGCCAACTGGGTGGAGACCTATATAGGTTGGTTAGTTCAAATCCGATCAGTGTTAATTTATTATTGTTCAACGATATTCGAAATTGATCTAACTGCACGCAAGTAAAAGTAAGAGAAGGAACATCATCAATGAGAATTCATTTAGGAAACGATGCAATGAAGACGCAATTCTTGAGTAGCCTACATCACTGACAAAAAGGAATGGACTAAGCACTGATGTCACAAAATTGACTGCAAACTCCAACTAAGAGTATTAATTTCAAATAAATCAATAACAGGCACTTTTGAATTGTCAAGGTAGTTCAGGCACAAAAAAGATGAATCTATTTACACGTTACACATTTACTAAAAGTAATGTTGTGTTCTAAAAATTATGATGTTGTTCCATAGTTGAATGTTCCATATCTTGGAATACTTGGAAAGTAATTTCTGTACAAAATAAGCTATTCATACATAAAGTTCGCAAGCAAAACGCCAATTGGAGCAATAATTAGTCGCACACAACTCGCAAGCGGTTATAGCAATTTTTCAGAAACTTACCGATACGGTAGAGGTCACGTTCAATGAAGAAGCTTGTCATGTAATATCCATTCAGGGTGGCGCCAAAGCATGCTGCGAATATCATGATGACCAGGCGACCCAGGGTCGACCAGTGCTTGCCGAGGGTGATGGGAGAGTACATGCGAGTGCCATTGGTCAGGCCGGGGAAGATGACCTTGTCCACTTCCATGACTACTGTACCTGTGAAAGAGATTACTTGGTCACAAAAAATCTAATTTGTATTTTTTGTATTGGTTTGATGATTTATACTTAATTGGTTTTTAAACGGATGGATAGATTGTGTGAAAAGTGATATGAAAGAAAAGGTAGTTGGTGATAGTGTGTCGGGTAGCAGATAGAATGGAAGAAACAAACGGGTTGCACCAACGAAGATGATGGTGATGAAACGGAAATTAGGTTATTGAATAAAATAATTCAACTGATTATTTTAATTCAGAAGTCTTTTTTTTAATTGATATAAACCAGTGCTTGACTGCGATCCCACCTGATGGTAAGCGGAGATGCAATCATTGATGGTCAGGCGCACTAGTTTATTAAAAGCCTATTCATTCTAGCCTTGAAGACACCTAAATTATAGTTGGACGGAAAGACCGCAGCAGGCAAATTGTTCTAGTCCTTCGATGTACGCGGTATAAACGACGAAGCGAAACGCTTAGTCCGGACCGTTGAAGTTTCAACAACGTAAGGTTGGATACTCGCTGTTCGTCGGGTTGTCCGATGGTAGAAAGGATTATTATATGTGTTGTATTCGTTTATGTTGATATATACAGATTGCCAGTAACATATACATAAACGAACCCTATTTTTTTCCAGTGAAAAATTTAAACCAAATATTTTGGTTCTGAATTGATAAACTAGTAAGATTCGTTTTTATAAATTTTGTATTTCTGAGCGTCTAGTGCAAGTTTGTTTTACGTTAACGCGATCGACACGTTTACGACATACAGCACTCTGACTGGCTCGCTCCAAGCTCTTAACCAATCAGAGAGCCAAACGCGGTGAACGTTTCGATCGCATGTAAAAGCAACTCGCATTTTGCACACTGATTTTACTCATTTTAATGTGAACTTAGTACACATCAGAATAACATCGACAGCAAGCAAAGATCCCCGTTTACAATATATCATAATATGCTACTAAGATCAGCTACTGAATCAAATTTCGTAGGTCCAATTAAAAAAAAAAACTGATCGCAAAACGTCTCTATTTTGTACTAAAATCTCTCGTAGATTGGTTTGTTCCTGTTAAAGAGTTCAACGCGTGAACGTTTCATGAAGAATTTTACTTCTAACATTTTTCAATACACTTATTCGAAAACTCACTTCTATCCCTACCGCTTTTAGGTAAGCAATTTACTGTTTCCCGCACTAGTGTGGAAAAGTGCGCGTGTTTACCCTCTCCACAATTTATTGTATTTATCGTATCGGGCTGGGTGCCGCGCTGCCCCTACTAGTCGCTGGTCAGCCCCCATTTATTTATATCAACTATATTGAAAAACGTCGTTTGATACACATGAAATTTTTTACTTTTATGGTTAAACCGTTTAGGAGAAGTAGGTGACAAAAAAGGTACTGAAGAATTATTTATGTACAGAAGATTGTCGCTGCTAATCAAAAGAATGTGGTTGTATCTTGTTGTCTAAATTGTAATTCCTATTCATATTGATAAAATTTGCAAATGTTTAATAAGACCTTATCTTCAGTTCAATTTAATATAATATTTAATTATTATTATTTATTTTCAGGCAACTAAGGCCCGTAGACAGATAAATAGAATAATCTTAAAATAATAAACTAATACATATATATATTTTTTTACAAACTATGCACACGAAGTGACGGCGTCGTGTTTCGCTGCGAGATCGATATCCTTCCACAAAATCATCGATACACGACACCTTACGCTCCAACCGCCGCCGGGATTCCGATCCCGATTTCCGGCCACCGTAGGCGCGGGCTTGCGGACGGCGAGCAATGGGTGGCTCGCCGTCCCACCGTCCGGTAACCGTCCGGACCGAGCCCAAGTCGTCGACGGCGCGTACTGTTCCACGTGCGCCTCAAGGAGATGTCAGCAAATCGTAGGGGCCCAGCAGGGTCGAAGTCTACTGGGGCCACAGGTAGTGTGAAAGCGAAACCCGGGGCCCTGAGACGAAGGCAACGAAGGAACAGGAGTGGGTTTTTAGTCAGTAAAAGTCTGACACTATCTCCCGTTCCACCCAAGAGCGGGGGATGTCATAAGATGATTTTCCCACCCAATAAAAAAAAAAAACCTTTAGGCCAAAACTCTCCTTTGAGGAATGTCGCCAAGTGATGCGGTACTCGTACCACAAACGACTTAAAATTAGTCTAGTTTATTTTTACACGTGCAGTCAGGGGTCAAAAGTACACTTGCACTCTACCAATGCTAAAGTGTCTAAAAATTTATTTACTGTAGAAGTTCAATAGTCCACAACTAGTTTATTCAATATTTTAGATTCTATGCTACCATAAGTCATGAACCATTGACCCTCTTTTATAAAGAAATTATAGACATTTTAGCATTGATGAGGTGGAACTCCACTTTTGACCCCTGACTGCATTTTACTGCATTTTTTTTTTGATTTTTTGTGCAACTCAACTACTACTCAACGTCTACTTTATTAAGAGCCTATTCACTCTAGCCTTGAAGACACCTAAATTATAACCGGACAGGAAGACCGCTGTTAGCAAATTCGATGTATGCGGTATAAACGACGATCGATTCAACTTCGCTGTACCGATACAGCATCAAAGTCTTCTCAGAAAACTGACTTTTAGAGAGAAACCTAAACTATCTGTATTAGCCGCGACAAGTCGCAGCATGGCGGACAGAGCTCTTGCGAGTTCTCATGGAGGAATGGCGACAGCGACTGTCGCGACCCAGTGCTGGGCACGCCACAATTATGGCGGTAAATCCCCTCTTTGAGGCGTATTTTAAAAGACCTCACGGCGTCCTCACCTTCCGCATGACGCAGGTTCTCATCGGAAACGGTAAGTTCGGGAAGTTCCTGCACCGGATTCGTGCGGAAACGATTGCCCCGCCTGGACAGAGCAACTCCGTGTCCTCGTGGGGGCAATCGGCGGCGGCGATCTCTCGCGCCGGGCCTTGGTTCAGGCCATGGTCCGGAGCGAGGAGGCGTGGCAGGCGGTCGCCTCCTTCTGCGAAGCAGTAATGCTAGCAAAGGAGGCGGCCGATCGCGTGAGGCAACGGTCCTTAGGCTCAAACCGCCGCCGGGATTCCGATCCCGATTTCCGGCCACCGTAGGCGCGGGCTTGCGGACGGCGAGCAATGGGTGGCTCGCCGTCCGACCGTCTGGTAACCGTCCGGACCGAGCCCAAATCGTCGACGGCGCGTACCACGCACGCCTCAAGGAGATGTCAGCAAATCGTAGGGGCCCAGCAGGGTCGAAGTCTACTGGGGCCACGGGTAGTGTGAAAGCGAAACCCGGGGCCCTGGGACGAAGGCAACGAAGGAACAGGAGTGGGTTTTTAGTCAGTAAAAGTCTAACACTATTTCCCGTTCCGCCCAAGAGCGGGATTTGTCATAAGATGATTTTCCCACCCAATAAAAAAAAAAACTATCTGTATTAAAAAAAATCAATCATTATCTTATTCAGACCCATATAGTCATTAATAAAATAATCACATATGAAAGTTAGTATGTTTTTTTTGAGGTGGGAAATGATCTAAATAGATCATGATCTATTAGGAAAATTAATTATACATACTTTTTATCGAACTTAAATAAAAGCTGAGAAAAAAACTTCAACAGTGTAATGATCATTCGGTAGCTTGTGGTATTCATGAAAACCAGTACAACGATACGATGAATGATAATCGGACAAAAAAAAAGAATATAGTCAAAGGCTTGACTGGTAAAAGGTAGTTTAAAATTCATAATACTGTGAGATTATAGATAAGCTTGTGCTCTTGCATGATGTATGAATATAATATAAGAGAAAAAGAGATTTCATAATGCATATTTACAGGATGCATTTTGGAGTGTGCACAGGAATTCCATGACTTGACTCCTCCATCTCATTTCTATCAACATCGACAACCCAATCTCATCAATTTCTATCAACAACCCAACGAACGGCAACTATCCACCCTTATGTTGTTGAAACCTCTACGGCCCGGACCAAGCGTTTCGCCTCGTCGTTTATGCCGCGTACATCGAGGGACTGGAACAATTTGCCTGCTGCGGTCTTCCCGTCCGATAATAATTTAAGTGTCCTAGAGGCTAGATTGAATAGGCTCTAAATAAACTAGTAGGCCTCACCATCAACGATTGCATCACTTCTTATCACCAGGTGGGATCGCAGTCAAGCACACACTTTATGCCAATTAAAAAAAAAAAACAAAGTTTCGCCTTTAAAATATCAATGTAATATAATAATCCCCAAATAATAATCTTGTTATAAAACCGGAGCGCAAAGTGTGGTTTAATAAAAAATGTTCTTTCATGTTACTCTAATATTGAAACACATTGTGCATCTTCATAGCGCGTCGTTCCTTATTGGATAGGATCCAATAAGGAACTAGGACGCCCGGGATGCCCTAGATACAGCTCGAGGCTTGCCCTGCTTGTATTCAGGTTCCGGGTAAACGTAATTGCGGTACTCCAACAAAGATGCACCAAGAGATTCTTACCAAGAGCATTAAAAGGTGCATAAATTGGTTGAAAATTTCAGTTTACGGTTCAATTTCTTGTTATTTTATTTATTATGGAAAATAAAAAAGACTTTACATTTTATAGAAAGAAAAAAGAACTACAATTATGATAAAATGTGTGGTCTAACCAACGAGTACATAAAATAGGTATTATTGCAAAACATGTGAGTTCAGTTCAAATTAAAAAATAACATTATCTATAATGAAACTGGTTTGGGGGTCATTCGTTACCTATATGGTTTCAATGTAACGGACACAGGTGGACATAGGTTTTGTGTTTAATGTACAGAGATGAAATTATAGTTAAAAGTATACAAGAACGCTCTACAAAGGTATATGAACTTTGGCCTATATTTTTATCAAATGACCCAAAAAGTTAACTATAGTCAATGTTGAAATAAAATATGTTTTTTATAGGTACGTTCTACGCTAGAGTGATGTTCTTTTGTTTCATGTAAATAAACGTAAAGACAGGTACAGACTGTTGTAACGAAACACGTAATGTAACATTCAATAAATGAATTTACCGTCCACATTGTCGTGTAACAGAATTCTCATACAGTACGCGCGCGAATCGAGCATTTGTCAGTATTTTCGCTGAAGACCAAGGGGCGCAAAATGTGTGCGGAGAGTCTGTGTGGACGGATTCGCGTGTTTTCGGCAGACTGAGCTATGTTTGGGTGCATGCCGGAAACAGATGCGAGTAGGTACTACATGCTTAGTTCGGGCGCGGTTCATGCGCGCGCTGCGTCCACACTTATGAAATCTTCCTTTCATGTTACCTTGCATGATAAGTTACAACAGTCTGTACCCGGCTTAAAGTACCGTGACGTCGTTGTGTTATCATAGTCAAAGTTAATAAGTTATGACAGCTTATTGGAAGCCATGTGTTTGTTGGTTTCTAGTTTATTTGCAATGTTTCAAGAATGGAAATTGTCTATACTAATATCATAGAGCTTGTATAGTTGATTCCGCGGATCTAAGTAAATACTGATTTGAATTGAAATAGTACATTTTGATACAAGTGCAGAAAGTTTGTCATTGCGACCGAGGTGGAATTTGCACGGGCCGCAGGCGAGTGTGTTATGGAGCCGAGGCCTGCAGTGACAAACTTTCTGCACTTGTATCAAACGACTTTTTTCACACACATGGGGGTTGTTCGGCGACTCGTGGGGGTCTACGCGTACCCAGCCTGATACGATACTTGTAATAAAATGGTAGCGGGGGAGAGCACGCGCACTTTTCTGCACTAATGCGGAAAACAGGCTATTGCGTGCCTAAAAGCAGTGGGATACGAGCGGGTTTTCGAGTAATGTATTGAAAAAAAAAATGTGTTATTACCAAAATACAGAAAGCTGCGCGTCTCGTGGAAGATAGTTCACTTAAAAAGCTAGCACCTAATGAAATTGTTAGCAAAAGTTTGATTTTATATCACAGTAAATGTTTTTCATATTAATTAGTGTATTCAAATAAGTCTGCATTAAAAAGTTATTTTCAAAAGACTACCTTCATTCTTAACATGCGCAAGCGCATATCTAATTTTTATCAAAATACCTACAAAAATTAAAATTACGAGATTTCTTAGAAAATTGATTTCACGTTTGCATTTATCAAAAACGATGACATTAATTCTTAAAAGATTAATTTTTCATTTTTATTATCAAAAATTATCAAGAAAACGTTAAATATTAAAAGCCAGACTAAACCGAACCTAAGACTACCCCAATCTGTCCTTGAGCGTAAGAAACCAACCTGTTGAATTCAATGTTTTGAGCCCCTGCGCTCCATCTGTAGGAATTTTGTAGAACAACCAACAACGTGAAGCTCATTCATAACTACGTCGCTCGCAGTACGAAACGTGATACCGAACTGATGAAAAATGTAAATTATATCGTACGAACTGTACACACAGCATTAAATGTAGGTAAAATGTCATATAAAACCCCGCCCAACTACGTTCGTCTAGGAAAACAATATAAACTCCGCTGTTAAAATGCCGTAGGTACGCTGCCATTGATAAAACACTTTCATGAATGAAAATTTGTAACAGCGCTATGCGGCAGTATTCGGAACTAAGCAGGTCAATGACTTTAGATTTTCATTAGCTTGCCCATTGACGGCGGGAATGTTCCATTTTGTGTGTATATTTTCCTGTTTTGCGTTTGCGGGTGGATTTAAAACTGTTTTAACATTTCTTTTTATTGGAACCGGCTTTCCCCTAGCTAGGGGATTGTAGCTAGATGGCACATATATGTTACATCTATATATTCACGATAGGTCTAACTCACTCAGTAACTCATTAACGCACGTTGAACCCCTTTTTTTGAGGTGGGTAATCATCTTATGACTTCTCCCGCTCTAGGGCGGTGTGGGAAGGCGTGTCAGACTTTTACTGACTAAAACCACACCTATTTTCCTTCAGTTGCCCTTTGCGGTGGGATATCATCAAATAGCTCCTCCCATCTAGGTGGAGCGAAAGAGAGTGTCCGACTTCCACTGACTAAAACCAGGGCCGCAGTAATTTTTCGGGTAATCCCGAACCTACATTTGGTTACTAACTTTATTTCAAGGATCGTATTGAGTTCATATCATAATTATTCAGATTATATACCTCATAGTCAGGCGTCAAAGCTTTCAGGTAATAATCTATGGTGACCTAAATAGTGCTCCAATCAGCTTTTATTAAAGTACACTCGAGAAAACGAAACTACAAGAAAAGTTAATTAACTGCATTTCTTGTTTAAACGAACGAATTTTTTGCTCACTTTAATTAACCTATATACCAACTTTAAACTGCTTGGGAATAAATATTTTATGATGTGGTTTCTGTAAACAATTTAAATAAACTGCTGGTTATATTTTGTCTGAGAGTCGTATTGGAAATTATTCATTTAACTTAATTTTCTCGCAATATGGTACATTTAATTACCGTGAAATTTACTCAAGAAAATGTATATTAAAAATATGAGACCTGTAGCATACTATCTCAGCTCTTTGCCCGGGATTCTGTACATAACATTTTAAAATCGTAATATAACATTCATTTTTTTCTGTCCTCTGAATTTTGAAGAATAAAATAATTCTGTATAATAAGTGTATAAAATAAAACAATTTCTAGATAGTTTATTCAGTGGAATAACATAAACGAATGTGTGTTCATAATCTGTATACATAAAACAATATAGGTCGTATTAGTTACACCATGTATAAACTTCACGGGTAGTGTGAAAGCGAAACCCGGGCCCTGGGACGAAAGCAACGAAGGAACAGGAGTGGGTTTTTAGTCAGTAAAAGTCTGACACTATCTCCCGCTCCGCCCAAGAGCGGGTTTTGTCATAAGATGATTTTCCCACCTAATAATAAAAAAATAAAAAAAAACCATGTATAAACTTAAGAACTGTTAAACTGATTTCAATGATCTTTGCTTAAACTTTTACAATATCGGAAAAAACTAACTTAAAAAACAGAAAAATATCCAAATACATCGAAAAATGACAGCTGTCTCAATCATTCGGTCAATTAGTTAAGCTGAAAGGTAATTATTACATTCATTGACTTAATTTTAGGAGGTACGAAGGTCGTGGGGTCAGCCGGTATTACTTAAACGAAACCAATGTTTTACCACTGAAAATTAATAATAAAGATATTGTATATTGAATTTTTTAGAATCTAGATTTTATCGAACTATTAATACACTGTGTGAAGTGATCTATTTTTTCTACATCTTTCTGTGTAAAATTTGATAAATTGAAAACATACAGTGATACGAATAAAATGGGTACTCCAGAAATTTTGTGTATATTAACGCCATCTAGTAGATGGAGCTGGTACGTCAAGTAACAGAATGTTCATGAAAAGCTGGAAGAAGACTTCAGTGCGACGCGATTTGATACACAATTCCCAAATACCATCCAATTATTGGGAATCCTCATAATTTTACTACAAAACTACATTATATATTGATTGGTTAGTAAGTAAACTAGTTAGTAATTAAAAAGAATTTTGATGTTATTCCTCTTTGAAAGAAAGGCAAAGGGCTAGCTAAACAAGAAGATTTTCTCTCACGCTGGAGGATGGCGTTATTACAAAATGTCAAATGTTTTTTTTTACTGTCATATATAGTCTACGATCATAATTATGTAGAACTATCAGTCAACAAGTTAGTTTTTTTTTTTTAGTAAAGAGGATGTGACAAGTGACTCTGTGTCCTATCAAAAATTATACAAAAAAAAAGTTAGATTATAATTTGCGTGCTACTTACTTGTACCGTACAACCGCCTCCTTTCCGACCTGATGGTCTCAGATATGAAGAACAGCACAAAGGCCGCTATGAGAAGCTGTGGACAAAAAACTAGAATTAAAAACTACAAAACTTAATTTTAATTGAAACCCCGAAAAAAAGTGGTACCTAATGAAACGCGGAGTAAATCGACACCTCAAAAGCTACAGAAAACTTTAAAAATTCAAATGAGTTGTAAAAAACGTGAATAACTACTACGATATGGTCGCACACTAGTCGCGAGTGACCAGGCGAAATTAACGCGTTCACCGAAGAAAAAGTACTGCACACAAGATTTATTAACTGTTCTATTGTAATCCGTATAAGGTTGTTATTCCTTTGATTTTTTCCTGACAATGCCGTATTTATGTTTGTTCCCCATTTATTGTCCAGTTTTATGGGAGTTTGACGTTAGTTGGTACGGCCAGATGGAAGGCGTTTGTCGGAAACTATTGGCCCAAATAACAGTGTAAATAAATTTCAGAGTAATTAAGTTTGTGATGAAGATAATTAATTACGCCTTTGATATGACGAAGGTGACAGTAAAACTGAACAGTTGGAATGTTTTAAATTCTATTTCGCAGTGTGTGCAATCTATACTTCTATAATTATCCTATTATTTATCTACACTAATGATATAAAGAGGTAGAATTTGTAAGTTTGCCTGTTGGGAGTAAGCTCCGAAACTACTGAACCGATTTTGGAATTCTTTCCCCAGTATCCAAGCTACACTATTCCTGAGTGAATAATATCCCAAAATTATTTCTGACGCTGCCGAGGTCGATCTGGAAAAAGGTGGCCCGAGAAAAAAAATATCTGGAAGAAATTGGAGGAGGCCCTTGCCCAACAGTGGGAAAGTTTAGGCTAAATAAAAGACAAGAAGGAACATAGGTGTGGTTTCAGTCAGTAAAAGACCGACACAGCCTCTTGCTCCACCCTGGAATGGGAGTAGTCATTAGACGACCACTATAAAATTTGACTGTTTTTCACCTTCTATGAATTTTGGCGGATTTTTGGAGTTCAATCTTGAAATACCGACATTTACATTCCTCATGCAAAATTCAATGATATCGTATCGAAGTTTTGCAGTTGGCAAGCATGTGTGATCGAAATCGATGATTGGTTTGTGGCAGTTGTGAGTTAATCACGCTCATTCAAATTCCGTGCTGTTCTTTCACTTCCCTTCAAATGGGTGAAGTAAGGGGTGCTGATGACACGCGTCATGTTCGTGAATGGGTGCTGTCAGTTAAGCGGTCGTCTCTTATTTTAATCTCTTTATTTTGAGTGTTTTTTTATTTCTTACATTTTAAAAGTGATTTTTGTAACAAATAATTTGACTTAAAAGAGTTTGATGTTTTTTCATGGATATCTTTATATTATAAATGATCGCTTTAGAATATTCGATTAGCTTCATATTTGTGGCTGACCAGCTTTTTGACAACAAAAGCACCTGTATTGTATCCCTGTGTCTGTAGGGCTTATTTATTTGAAATAAATAAATAAATAATATTTTATAGAGGTAAAGTTTGTTTTTTTTTGTTTGTAGGAGGTAACCTCTGAAAGTACTGGTCCAATTGCTAAATTTTTTTCACTGATAGAAAGCTGCTTTATTTCTGAGCAATATAATCTATATTTTAAGTGCGCGGGCAAAATCTAGTTTCAAATAAATGAAGATTTAGATTGAGTTATAAATATCTTGTCTACAATTTTAGACGCATTTTATTTTTTTCATTTGGCGCAGAGTGTCAAAGCAACGAATTTATAATAGAAATCGAATTTTGTACTGGACAGCGCATATTTTAGACTTCATTAATTTTAGCTCACTGTATACGCAATACGTTCGGAAGTTTGAAAGGAACCTCAAGGGTATTAGTTGTCGAGCATTCAATGAAATTAGGACTGTAATACCTGCAGTAAAGGACCCAATACCGACACTAGAGCTGCCCCTACATGTCGGCAGGTTGACAGTTCTTGTAATAGATATCTATCCGTTTGACCTATATAAGATAGAGTGAGTTGCATGAATTAACTTTAACAATAACCAGTGCTTCGATAGCTGTCACTCTCTGGTTATGGGTTGCAATTTGATAATTGTAAAAATAAAGTCACAAATAACGACACCGTTTACGTTAAGTGTTAGGTGTTAGGGTCCAGTCAAATAAGTGTATCACCTCAGACAGATAATAAGCTGGAAATTCGTATATACTTTTCTTTTGATGTCCTAAGAGCTGTGTCAAAAGTCTCATGAAATTTTGTGCCTGTGTCATAGGTGACAGGACAAAGGTCACAGAAAACCATTTTTCTCAATTATCATGATTTGAATAGCTCAATTAAAACATCAAAGTTCATCGCCCGAAAAATCACCAAAATTAAGTAGTAGAGACAGGGCACTTTGCTCGTAGAACAGATGGGAACGAAAGGTCTAGAGCGGCTACCATGTAGGTACCGGAAGACACAGCGTTGGAAAACCTCCCACAAGGTGGAACAATGAGGGTCGTGTGAATACGATGGATGCGAGACGCATAGGACGACCGTTTTATGGCGAAACTTGGGAGAGCTCTATGTCCAACGGTGGACGTCTTTCGGCTTAAATGATGATGTTAATGAATTAAACCCCTAAAAAAGAAACAAAAAATTTTATTTGCGAGAAATTACGCAATCTTAGGACTAACTTACAAATCATAAACATTCTATAGAATAATATGCGCCACGTCCGAGCATAACGGCCGAACGCTCAGCATAATGCCGTGACCACACGCAAAATGCGACGAGTCCACAGCGCTGGTTTTCAACGTGGGCCGGTTATCATAAAAAATACAGAGAACTAGCTTCTGCCAGCGGCTTACCTCGCATGAATGTAGAATATAAATAGCCTAGCTAAATAGAATTTTTAAAATAGGTCAAGTAATTTTTAACAAATAGACATACAAAAAATCAAATATTTACCTCTTTATAATATTAGTATAGATAACATTTGAAATAAGTTGTGTTCTAAAAATTTTTTCATGCGTTCAACCGTTTTCGAGATACTTAAGGAAAGGGCACATCTCTCGATGCTCAGCTATACATATCTACTAATACAAAGTCAATCGTGAATCTCAGTGAATGATACCTTTATTTTTGCATTTCATGTCTATTTTAACTGAATAAGGATAACTTTTATGTATTGATAATGAAATGTCTCAGCAACAGGTGCGGTCTGTCTGTTCTGCGTTTAATTCTTCTGTAGAACAAACTGTAATATATTTTTATTTTATATGAAAACAATCGAGGCCAGCCTAGGAAGAGGTGACGGGAAACGGTGTGGGAGAAGAAACTTTGTAAAGAATTGGGGGAACCTTTTTTCAGCAGTGAGACATTAAAAAAGGCTAAATAAAAAAAAAGACAATACTAAATATTCTTATGAAATAGAACCAAGGAAATAATCGCTCTAGATTAGGTTCCGTGTTTAAAAAGACATTGCGCTGAAAATGTTCAAATGGTGAAAAAAAAACAACACAAATAGGGCTTCATACTATTTATTGCATAGCTTTGCAGATTTTAACTCCGATTTAGAAATTTGGTGGAAAAAAACTCTGCGTTAAAGTTATCGTGGCAGTAACGCCTAAACAGGCCTAGCCAAGTTATGACCGTTTCGTTTCGATTCTCTTTCGTCGATCGGCTTGAGTCGGCCACGCTGTCGATTTCATTGTTCTGACGTCATCTCAACGCTCGGTCACGTGTTTAGAACAGGCGTCACAAACGCGGAAACGAAGTGGTTGTAACTTGGCTAGGGGGACAGATACATTAGGGTACCAAATATCTCCCAACATGACGCGCAATCTTCGTGATACTGCAACGATCCCCAATGTCAAGAGCAAATTGCCTCTAGCATTTTATAACGCAATAATCTATAGATACTTTTGTAATAATACAAGCATAATGGTCTGTTATATTCTAAAAACTTAATAACTTAAAACCTCAGTGATTTTTCATGAACCTGCTATCTTTATAGCCTATAGTGTACACCCCTTTGTATAACATAGGCCTGATCGATTGATTGTTAATCAATGGTGACCCATAAAATCACCAAAGTGATGGTCCACCGTGGTCTATAAAACCAATGATTGAAAACCTAAGTGTTTTTCCCAAACACTTCCATTATAACATCCTATAGATCCTTCTTTAAAACACAAGCGTGATGGTCCACTATGTTTTAAAAAGTCAATGTTTGAAAAACTAAGTGTTTTTTCCTAAATACTTCCATTATAATATCCTATAGATCCTTTTTTAAAACACAAGCGTGATGGTCCACTATACTCTCTCTAAAATCAATGATTGAAAACCTAAGTGTTTTTCCCAAATTCTTCCATCATAATATCCTATAGATCCTTTTCTAAAACCAGCGTGATGGTCCACCAGGTTTTAAAAACTTAAGTGTTTTTTCTCAAATACTTTCATCATAATATCATATAGAACCTTTTTTAAAACACAAGTTGATGGTCCACTATGTTTTAAAATGTCAATGTTTGAAAACCTAAGTATTTTTTCCTAAATAAATTCATCATAATATCCCATAGATCTTTTTTTAAAACACAAGCGTGATGGACCACTACGCTCTACAAAACCAATGATTGAAAACTTAAGTGTTTTTCCAAATACTTCTATCACAATATCCTATAGATCCTTTTTTAAAACAAGCGTGATGTTCCACTAGGTTTTAAAAAACCAATGATTGAAAACCTAAGTGTTTTTTCCCAAATCCTTCCATCATAATATTCTATAGATCCTCTATTTAAACATAAGCGTGATGGTCCACTATGTTCTATAAAACCAATGATTGAAAACCTAAGTGTTTTTTCCCAAATCCTTCCATCATAATATTCTATAGATCCTCTATTTAAACATAAGCGTGATGGTCCACTATGTTCTATAAAACCAATGATTGAAAACCTAAGTGTTTTTTCCCAAATCCTTCCATCATAATATTCTATAGATCCTCTATTTAAACATAAGCGTGATGGTCCACTATGTTCTATAAAACCAATGATTGAAAACCTAAGTGTTTTTTCCCAAATACTTCCATCATAATATCCTATAAATCCTTCTTTAAAACACAACCGTGCAAGACGACTATGTTTTATAAAATCAATTATTGAAAACCTATGTTTCTTTTTTCAAAATACTTCCATCATAACATTCTATAGATCCTTTTTTCTCAATGTGCTCAATTCATCGTGCTTTTTCTTCATAGTATTAACACTTCCGCTTCCGTTTCCGCTTCCGCATCCGCAAAAAAATACTTTTGACATCTGTTTAAGTTTACGCTTCCGTCAAGACACTTCCGTTACATCACTAGTCGTAACGGTTAACTTATCGTCGAACGACAGTCGTTTCTAGCTGTTCCCATTGTAACAACTGTTTGTCGTGGCCACGACATTATTTGTCGTGACGACAAAATGGGAAGGCGGCCTTAGCCTGGCTACTAAAGTGAAAAGGGACCCCCCCAACCCCCCTCCCCCCCCCCCTCAAAAGCTTAACCGTTTTTTTTTTCGAAGACATCTACTAATACACGTTTGTGGAAAGCAAGCGTGAAGTTACGTTGTTCCAAAAACTCCAAATTTCAGCCACATCAGGTTTAAATTGATGATATATTTAACGTGTAAAAATGATTTTTAAAAACCCTAACCTAAAACCTAATTGTAAAATAAATCAATACTTTCAGTTCCTTTCCGTGTGTGCCTACACTGTTGCATATTCCAAAAATACCCCAGTCGCAAAGTTTAGTTACGTAATATTCCAGAAACAACGTATACTTCAAAAAAATTTCCTACACTTGTGCCGGGGCTGCCGCTCGAAGCTCCGTAGTGTACAGGGCGCCGCGCGCGCCAGGCAATCTGAACTACTTAATTTGAATACCTATCACTTCATTATGGATCAAGAACAAAAAATTCTTTTAAGAATTTATCTGTCTGTTGCTGAACGAAATGTTTGAAAAAACTACTCTCAATACTAGAGCACTCGTGCCTATACTTTTACATACCCGTTCAGGAAATGCGAGCATTACACAGTGCAACAACTATCTAGAAAGATGTAACCCTCAGAATTTTTCATCAAGTCAAAACCTAGTCAGTCACTTCTAGGCAAAAGAGCTCCACATTCAACCTCATCGTCGCTTACCATTATATGAAATTGTGGTCAAGCACGAACCCATCAGTAATAAAAAAAGGAAGTAAAGCTCGCTCGAAAAAACAAAAAACCCACTATAATTTTTTAAAAGGTCAAAGTTGATGTTCCAAAAAATTTTAAAAAAAGTCTACGAATATCATGTAGTAATTTTTAAATAATTTGTAAACATTTTCTCTAACATATAATTAAGAAGAAAAGTCTTTTTCTTAGTGAGCTTCAGTTGCAGAGGAAACATTCAAGCAACTTGAGAGCTTTAACGGGAAGCCGTCGGCATCAGATTTTCCTGGAGTTCTGCTCTCTAACTAAAATATCTGTATTATAATGTCTAACTTTTTTCAGATATTCAGCATTAAATATAATAATTGATTTAGCCTACAAACTCATGTGTAACAATCCGTCCGATGTCAAATCTAAGAAATCTGTAATATGTCTGTCTTGGTACGCTAATTAGGCCGTAATTGTAAAAACCAGGCAAGTGCCTCGGACTCGCGCACTCAGTTAAGACGATTCTGCTCAAGAATTATTCAGAAGGGTTACCGTGGTCAACTGAAAAATGCAGGTGAATTTTTACTCCCGCTCTGTCTGGACAGGGAGGGTTACTTTATTATATTCCGACTATACAAACAGTTTTTATTTAGCAAAGATGCAGGCGAGACTGCATTGCTGCCCAAGACAAAGATGCTTGAAGAGCAGTGAAGTACCTACAAACCCGCGTGCTACAAGTCCGGGTTCGGGGTTCGATTCCCATGAAGTAGTGTGGCCGAAAGAGAGGATGAAGTCTGAATACATAATAGCGCATTATGACCGCAATTTTGAAGAGTACGATCATTTGTTTGTGTCTGGGTGTATTTAGAAATATATAAATATGTTTATCAGTTGGCTAGTACTCATAGAATAAGCTCTGCTTAGTTTTGGGACTAGATAGCGCCGTGTGAAAGTTGTGGAATGTTATTATTATTTTTCTGTTACATAAGTATAATAGTCTGATATTTTCTGATTAAGTACATTCTACTGAACCTTGAGAACAAAAGAAAGAGCTATACTCCATTTTTTTAGGTAGTTAACTAAACGTAAACGATCTTGATATGTTTTTTTTTTTTTTAATCGTATGAAAGACATACAAAGATTATTAAAATTTAGTTAATTACCAAACATACCACGGTATTGGTAAATAACAAATTTTAAACATTTTAAGATAATATTTTTAGACAACTTTTGGATAAAAGACATGTCAAGATTGTTCACATTTAGTTAATTACCTAATAGATAGAGTATAGGTTTTTTTTTTTAGGTGCGAAAATCATCTAATGACAAATCCCGCTCTTGGGCGGAGCGGGGAGATAGAGTATAGGTACGCGTTACAGCGCAACCTATAAATTAATAAGAGTTATAGCAAGCTTTTTAGGATTTTTGAGAATGGTTTTCGCAGTACTTAGAGCTTTATTTGTGAATACTCTTTCAATTAGGTACTTTTTTAAGGTCAAATAAACCTCTGCTTAAGTTTTCTTAGTATTGCAGTTTTACTTTAGAATTTTTACAATGACAATTATGGGAAAAAAAAATGTCATTTTTATCCGAAGAAGTACCCAATTTTTACGTTTTCTAGAACGACTTGCGGATGAAAATTTCGGCTCGGTTTTCAAAACAGTTGAAGAAGTTTTAGTTTCAAAGAGTGGAAAAAACCGACGGCAAGACATTTTTATGCTAAGAAGTACCCGATTTTTAAGTTTTCTAGGTCGACTTGCGGATAAGAATTTGGGCGCATTTTTCAAAACAGTTTGTAACTTTTATGGAAATTTCAGTTTTAAAGAGTGTAAAAAGCCGACGGCAAGACATTTTTATCTGAACAAATACCCAATTTTTATGTTTTCTAGGTCGACTTGCGGATAAGAATTTCGGCGCGTTTTTCAAAACAGTTTGTAACTTTTACGGAAGTTTTAGTTTTAAAGAGTGGAAAAAGCCGACGGCAAGACATTTTTATCCGAACAAGTACCCAATTTTTATGTTTTCTAGGTCGACTTGCGGATAAGAATTTCGGCGCGTTTTTCAAAACAGTTTGTAACTTTTACTGAAGTTTTAGTTTTAAAGAGTGGAAAAAGCCGACGGCAAGACATTTTTATCCAAAGGAGTACCCAATTTTTATGTTTTCAAGGTCGACTTCCGGATATGAAATTGGGCGCGTTTTTCTAAACAGTTTGAAACTTTTACGAAGGTTTTTATTTTACAAAGATTGGAAAAAGCCGACGGCAAGAATTTTTTCATATGTTTAAATGAAATTACGCATTTTTACTAAGTTTAGATCTTAATTTTAAGTAAACAATGACTGGGCTTGTTAATTCCGAATAATTTTAGGCAAAGGCCTATTTTTTTTTTCGACTAATTTAAAACACTAATTAATGACTTTCCATGTCGTGTTAAAATTTTTGTGGTGACGATTTTTTTAATGTATACGATATCTGCGATGCAAAGGCACTGCAAGATATTTACGTAATATTCCGTAAACAATTTTAAAACTAAATGTAAAGTCTGCTTCAGCCTCCGCTAAAATCTAGAAAGCATGCACGAGAACATAAAACTCAAAAAACATACTAAATCATTCCGCGAATCCATGATATCTCGTTGACTTAATTGTTTGAAAACTCGTTGAATCTATTTCAAGAAAACAAAGAATACATATCATTGAAGATACTAATGATGCCTAGATACGAAGACGTCGGCTGTTAGCTAGAAAAAGTGCTAATAAAACACTACGAAAAAAAAAAAACAAAGAAAGCATTACGTACCTGATCCAGCAAATAAATTACTCCAACACTCTCTGAGACCTCGTACGCAAATCATTGATAAAAAAAATCAAACTAGCTCAGTTTACTCACCTGAAAGCACACCACCTTGCTGGTCGCCCGACGAGCGAAGGAAAACTCGTAACTAAGTTCGGTAAAAGTCGAAGTTATCTTCACTTCGATAAACTTCGAAAGTCGCACTTTAAATTCTGCCGAATAAAATTGCAGCTTCAAAATTCACTTCAAAATTAGTAATGAATTAAATTCAAGAGATATTCACTGAGAAAATTGGTAAAAGTACTTTATTTCAGCAAAGGCAGAAGTGCGGATTTCGCGCGCAATGCACTAGTAGCTCTTCCTACCGTTGAGAAAAAAGTGGAAGTTCAGGGGAAATGCAATGCCTTTTATTGGCTGGTACGGTGGGGAAGTTGGTGCGGGGAGGCAGCTGCGTCGTAGGGTAGTTCCATCCCTCTGCGCAGATTTCAGTCCGAACTTCGCTCAAACAATGGCGACAGCAAGACGGATGACGACAAATGAGAGGGACATAAAACAGACAGTTAATATGACGAAATCCTTTGTCAAGTATGATAGCAGTAAGACGGGTGTATAACTTCACGTGATTTAATTTATTTTTTAACTTTGAGACGGGAAAGTAGTTACCAAGGAATCAGAATTAGGAAGAGGAGTTAATACAACGATCGTATTTCGCGGGTTTAGTACTAGAAGTAAAAACTTCACATCCTTCTGATTGCACTATAGTTACATTAGTAATTGGTATAATGGCCGTAATTCTCGAGGGTTTCGCAGAATTGTAGGTAAACTCATGTTGATTTATATCCAATACAAATGCGTTTTTTCGATTCAACGCAGGGGTTATATAGCGGCTACTATTATATGTTAATAAGTTATAATTACTCAAAGCTTCAATCATGCTTTATCGAGTAAATTAAAGTTGTAAGCAGATATAAAGCTCAGATTTTGACTTTATACGACAAATTTATGCGACTCTCGTCAGTATGGAAAGAGAACAACAAAACCGTGTTTTGTAGGGTTCCGTGCCCAATGGGTTAAAATAGGACCCTATTACTAAGAATTCACAGTCTGTCCCTCTGTCACTAAGATGTCTCTCATGAACTATGATAATTAGACAGTTGAAATTTTCACAGATGACTTATTTCTGCTGTCGCTATAAAAACAAATACTAAAAGCTGAATAAAATGAATATTTAAGTGGGGCTCCCATACAATAAGTGAGATATTTCTTATTATTATTTATTTATAAACTAAAAAAAAAAGGTTATATGGATGTTTTTGATTTCGTGAGGATTTTATCAAGCATTGTTGTTGTTTGCTCCGCATAATTGGTGTGTTAGTGTCTAATATTTTTTAGATACGGAACCCTTTGCGACTAAATCCGACATGTTTGGTGTATCACTATCACTCTGTTAGCCGTTATGTCTGCGTCGGTGGTTCTAATTATGTTGTCCAAACAGCTTATTTAGACTAAGTTTGTTGCGCGAAGGGCAACTGAAGGAGCACAAGAGGGTTTTAGTCAGTTAAAGTCTTAACTTTAATACCTAATGCTATCTATATAATAAATCTATAAATATATTTATACATATATTATATATATGCGAGACGCGCAGGACCGTTCTTTGTGGCGACATTTGGGGGAGGCCTATGTCCAGCAGTGGACGTCTATCGGCTGAAATGATGATGATGATGATGATATATTATATATATATTTTGCTCGCAGAATAGACGACCCGATCGACCCAGGCCGATGGCCGTTGGGGTACCGGAAGGTTCTGGAGTGGCGACCGCGTACCGGAAGACGCAGTGTTGGAAGGCCCCCTACAAGGTGGACCGATGACCTGGTGAAGGTTGCGGGAATTCGGTTAACGCGAGACGCAGAGGACCGTTCTTTGTGGCGACATTTGGGGGAGGCCTATGTCTAGCAGTGGACGTCTATTGGCTGAAATCATGATGATGATAATGATGATGATGATGATGATGATGATGATGATGTACTACTACTGTACATTAACTTTAAATAAATAATTTTATGCTGAGCTTTAGGGCCAACGCTGAGTTAAGCGGGTGCCCGCGCGGGTCACCGAGACGGAGCTTTTGTACGGGATCGCGCTGGCGCCCGCTTAACGCATCGTCAGCAATTAAACTTGGGCTCGGTCAGGACGTTTACCGGACTGTCGGACGGCGAGCTAACCATTGCTCACCGTTTGCACGCCACTTCCTACGGAGGCTGGAGATCGGGATCGGGATTAGGGTTGCCACCCGTACTTTGTAATAAAGTATTGTACGTTATTTCAGGTAATTGTACTCTATACTTAATGAGAACAATAAAGTAAGTACTTGAAAATACTTTATTTCGCATAATCTGATTTCTTTGGGATGTTGAACAGTTTAGTCGAAAGTATTTTTTCGCTAAACGAAATTTATCGATTGGTGCTGATCTAAAAAAAAATATTGTGTATTCCCGCTACGTCAGCATTTACAGTACGAGTTTTTTCTGTAATGAATAGCAAATGGCGAGACGAAAGATACAAAGTGGTTCTGAATTTGATAAAATAAAGAAAATGTGATAATATAAAAAAAAAATTACTTTATTTTGATACCATGTACTTTTTTTCTTATCTATAATAGCCTATGTACTTTAACTGTAAAAAAAGGTGGCAACCGTAATCGAGATCCCTGCGGCTGGGGCGCGGGGGCCGTTGATTCACGCGTGCGGCCGCCTCCTTTGCTAGCATAACTGCTTCGCAGAAGGGGGCGGCTGCCTGCCACTCCTCCTCGCTCCGGACCATGGCCCTTACCAAGGCCCGGCGCGAGCGATCAATGCCGCCGATCGCCCCCACGATAATATTATTGGTGTGGTTCCGTTTTAATTAACAAACGATGTTGATAATACCAGTTTGACGGTTAATCACCGAACGCATCAATTCAATGAAACTGCATACTGTACGCTCACACAGTGTTGTGACAAGTTAATTAGTAATTGTATACATGCTGTTCGCGGTCAACTCTCTGTATCCTAGTTTATGGTTTGTTCACATTTGGTATGGGTGATAGATGCGCTTATTAGGATTATAATAACGGATGTTTTACATAATAATGTGTATAGCTTGTGGGTGTTTTATATGATAGATAAGTCAAGCAAAAGGCCCTTTTTCGTGTATTGTCTTCGCCATCGCAACTACCCCTCGCTCAGAGGAGTCAGCAGTGTTCTTGCATTAGGTCAACACTATAGGGTACAATGGTATTCAAATGCCAATAACAATACGAAAAAGCCTGAAAGTTGTATGGAATTTAATCACGTGATTGGTAACGCACATCAATCTCATTGCATAATCAGTAGGCTGTGTCATGTTTTTAAAATATTCGATTTTTGACTTTGCTCGAATTCTTGATATATGTACCACTCATGCAGTGGTTTTTTTTTTGCAAAAAACACCATAATCGCGACGTACGTCATCAGTGAAGATTACTTTTTCAATATTATTATTATTTACAGAGGAGCGAAGTAAGTTTTATTAAACACAACAACACATAAGTTTTTTTTTATTAATTTAAACCAGCAAAGGAGGCGGACGATCGCGTGAGCCAACGGTCCTCACGCCTCAACCGCCGCCGGTATTTCGATCCCGATTTCCGGCCACCGTAGGCGCGGGCATGCGGACGGCGAGCAATGGGTCGATCGCCGTCCGACCGTCCGGTAACCATTCGGACCGAGCCCAAGTCGTCGACGGCGCGTATTGTTAGGTACCTACCTAGGTTGAGAAATGGTTTTCAAGTTATTTAATCAAATATTTGAAAACTTACCACGAGTGGATCTCTAAAACTACAATATATATATATTTATAGATATCTAACAGGAATTAAACCAATGAGGTTATGAATTTGTGAAAACACCGCAAAATACAAAAACTAAGCTTTGTTAGTCCTCATATTGAATGGGTTATCAAATGAATTATGTAAAGAAGAATAGCAAATCATATCTACACGTTCCACTGAACTGGTGTCCATGTAGACAATTAGCGCCATCTATTGACAGTTCACAACATCGTGTTTCTAATGTTATTTCCTCTTGATTCAGAATTAAGTTTCCTTCTATACCACAAGCCTTAAAAAAAGTCTAGTAAAGTTGATCATGAACTAGGACACGATTTAGGTAATTCACAGGTAAGAATGTAAGGTCCAAAACTAGGTGAGAATTTCATTATGAGTTTTGAATAACTAGCGACATCTAGTTTATTTTTATGTAAAATAAATGACATTTCTATTTTCTAGGTTGCCAGCCAAATAAAACATAATTCGAAACGGTATTATTCATTTCAAATAATAATCTGTCATCGTAGTAATGTAAAATAGAATTTTAAATAATAAATTATTCATGCTTAAGATAATCATGAATAATTTTAAAGAATTATATCTTTGTAATTACTAATTTATACAGCTGAAAATCGTTTCTAATCACTCAAATGTTTAGTTTGTGTTAATAATTTTTTGTTAAATATTGTAAGTATGTTATAAATCAAACTCCGTATCATTTAATAAAAGTTCATACTACTTACAAAATTTGTTACACTTCCACTTGCTTTTGTTTACTTCTGTGTTCAATTTGATATGAATTGTTGTTATTTTTAAACGATTTACAATTGATAATATTAATAATCTACCCTCATTTTTATTCGTAACTTGCAATTAATAAATATTTTTGAACACCTGCATTTAGATGAAACAAGTGTGTTTTACTATTATTTTGACTCAGTCTTAATACATACTAAGAATAAATTTTTAATTAGGTACTGACAAAATAATGATATTCTTTTCTATATTAATAAATAATAATAGCAAGCTTATTTAAAAAATCAGTCTTCAATACTGTAGTTAAATTAATGTTTTAAGCTTCCCGGCTAATTATCAAAAAAAGGAAACCATTTTTTTTGTTAAAATTCTTTTCCGTGATAAAAAAACATTTTAGTAGGGAGGTAGGTACTTAAAGCTGGCAACATCAAACATATAAGTCAACACCGTCAACACGACGTTAAAAAAAATGAAGTTTGGCGATTTAGATTAAATTAAAATTCGATTTATTTCTGTTCTTGCCGAATTATAAATTACAATGTCATCAAAAATAGATCATAATACCGCTGAGTACGTTCAGGAGCAGTCCCTGCACAGTTGTGACTTGTAAACGTGTACATTATTATTCTTTCGTCGGTAAGTAATGTGGACGAAATTATAAAAACGATTTGACCTTGGCATTATATCAATTGTAAAACAGCGGTTGATTTGATTGAGTACCGGTGAACACCTTTGGCAACAGTAGTGGCCGACATCCAGTATCAAATGGCATGTTCCCGTTTAGTATCGTAACCTGAGTGTTGACACCAATATTTTATTATTCATGATAATGCCGGACGCGAGTGATAACGGCCCGTATTTAAATATTTTTGTATTAATCGCGCTTTGAACGAGCCGCTAAATATTTATTTTTTTATTGTGTTTACAGTGTAGATCAGGTTTCTCATTATTCTGCTTTAAAATTAAAAAGTATTTAAATAGTGTAGCATGATTTATGGATACTTATTTATTTATTTATTAAAATAGCCTAGTTGGTTCGACTGTACATATTAATTTATTTTAAGATTTTCTTGCTTAAAGTGACAGGGAAGCCTCTATTTACACTTATTAAACTAATTTCTTTGTTTTGGCATTGCAAAACATTTTTTCAACAATTGTCACTTGTTACAAAACAGCTGTTTAAATTGATATTGTAAGCAGGTAACATTCATAATTGATTTAGGGACTACAATCTGTTGTTATTGTGCAAGAAAGTAATTTAAACTGTGATTTGTTTCTTTTCAAATTGAGAATTGTATCAAAACATTTGGCTCTATTATAATCATATTAGGTACTAGCTTTTTCCTGTGGTTTTGCTTCCATGGCTCATACTGCAAAGACTGTTTCTTTTTTTTGACAAAAATTAGTACAACACTCAATAATGTGTAGCTTTCTATTTGTGAAAGAATTTTGATAATCTAATCAGCACAACCAGAGATTGTAAAGAATTGTAAAGGATATTACAATTTTTTTTTTTGCTAACTTGTTCTGTGTCACTTCTGGGCCTTTGCCCAGCACCCTCCATTCCATCCATCTTTTGTGGACCAAATACAAAAAATAAATTCACTTAACTAGATTTTAGAATTTGTTGTCAACCAGTTATGTCAACCTATTTTGCACTCTAATTTCTTTTTTTATTCTTTATTAGAACCCACTACTTTTATAAAACACACAAATAAAATAAACAAAAGCCTATGGATTCTATCCATTATTATTAAAACTATCAGTTACATACCAAATAGCTCAACTACCCCTATAACTAAACCTGATTTTGAAAACCTAAATAATTCAATTTATTTGCAGATAGCACAGAACAATACTCATTCAAAATGGATGGAGTAATCTTAAAAAATTTTGCCAACATACTCAGCACGCTGACCATACTGTCATGCCTATTCCTAAAAGTACCACAGATTATCTACATTCGAGAAAAACAATCTGCAGAAGGGATATTTATTCAAGCAATGCTTATGGAAGTTTTCGGGTAAGTTTTATTAACCCTTTTTACACTACAGCTCTATATTAACCCTTTTTACACTACAGCTCTATTGTCCAGACTAAGCGTTTCGCCTTATCTTTTATACTGCATACATCAAAGGACTGGAACAATTTGCCTGCAGCGCTGCGTCTAAAAATAACCAGAGTAGGATAGGGTCTTTACTCTAACCATTCAAAAATGCTTCGAGTTGCAACCCAGAGTCGTTTGTTAGTTTATAAGTCAAGTAGCTACCCTAGAGTTAACCCAACAAACTCTAACTCCGAGCGGGGTAGGTTGGTGTAAGCGGCAGGAATGACAGTTGCTTGGCATTGACAATTGAACTCTATGTTCGCGTTCAAAAATGTGAGCGTAGAGTATCTAACCTGATGACGTCATTTGAGTTAACTCTAACCTCATTTTTGAAAGCAGGGCAGTGGTCTTCCCGTCTGATTATAATTTAGGTGACTTCAAGGCTAGAGTGAATAGACTAGTGCGATTTACTATCAATAATAGCATCATGTTTACCAACAAATTGGATTGCAGTTAGGCACTAGTTTATACCAATGAAAAAAAAAAGAGTGTGAACAGCAAGCTGTGAACAACACTGGACGCAGTTATCCAATGGATGCGATATGCACAGGACTGTTTGTTGTAGCCACACTTGGGGGAGGCCTTTGTTTAACAGTGGACGTCTTTCAGCTGAAATGATGATGATGGCATAGTTACCATACTGACATTTTGATTTGGTGCAATACCTTTATGTAGACACATGCTTGCATAATCCAAACCAACATATAACCTTACAATGCTCTTGTTTTGAGGCAGCAGTAATCTTAATTGATTACTGATTTCAGCACTATCTCTAAAAGATAATGAAATATCTCTGTCTGTGTGGTATAATGTATGTGTAGACAGACTCGCTACTGTAAAGTTTAATGACAGTTTGGCTTGCTTATCAGATCATAAGACTGAACTATAATGTGTGTAGATGTTGCAGCCAACTGGCTTGATTTGCCATTGAATTAAAATCCTAGCCTTTTTGCTAAACAGCGCCATTCAACTAGCTTCCGAAATTATATTCAGCCATTCAATCAAACAGCTAGATAAATGACCTGTATCGATACGTTTTTACCAATTCTAGATATGTTCTTACATATCTATTACCTATGCAAAAATACGACTTGTCACAGCCCTCTCTCTTGAGAGGGATGTCACAAGTCGTATTTTTGCATAGTCGACAGTCGTAAGCATTGTTTAAACCGACATCGACACCCTGGAGGTCCCTTTAAAACCCGGAAACCCTGAAGACAGAACTAGGAGCTAGGTGCTCCTCGTTCTAGTTAAGGGAAACCGTGGAGTTGTGTACCCCGCTTCGGCACCGTCGTCGACTCCATGGTCCGGAGTGCCTGTCTAGGAGAGGGAATGGGCCGTAGTCCACCACGCGGGCCCAGTGCGGGTTGGTGGGTGTCACATGTCTTTTAAGGAGATGTTGGGTGCTTCGTTTGCTTGATGTGCTTGCTCAATCTAGTCCCCGTTATCATCTTCGAATCCAAATTCTTCGTGTCAGGGTGCCCGAAGTTTTTTTATCGTCACATGGTCACCCTATTTTATTAATGGCAGCCATTTCAATATATGGGTCTACGCTAGAGGAGCCAATCACGAGCGGAGCACGAACCCGTGCTCAAATTCGTGTAGTTTCGTTCTTGCTCGGCTAGTCTAAAGTCGGTTCACACTACATGAATTTGAGCTAGGATCGTGCCCCGTAAACCCACCTATAGACGCATTGGATAAATATCGTACAGACCGCTAGTTGAACGGTGCCGTTTAGTTATAAATCTAAGCTGCTAACTGAATCGCGAATGAAGCTATTTGGCTGCATCACATAAACTAGATTACGTACACTAGACATTCTTTAGATAGCATGTGTGATGTTCAAACTATTTCACAAATAATAGTCACTAAGCACACACACTGTATGCGTGACATACAACATAAATACACGCGTTTATATGTACTGATTACTTATGCTTAGATTTGCTTTATATGACCTATTTACGCTTCAGTAAAACGTGTTTAATGGACAATTTTGAAGTATGTACATAAAAATATATAATCATGATTCATCTACAATTATAAACAAAAAGCATTACTTCATTAAAATGTTCAATTGTTATTTAACTTTTTGTATAAGTAGGGGATTTGCCACTTTGCTCGCAGAACTATGGTCCATAGGTCCAAAAGGTTCTGAAGTGGTGTCGCATTATTGGAAGACGTCTCACTAGGTTGGTCAATGACCGGTACCGATGATGAAGGTCGCCGGAATCCGTTGGGTGTGAGAAGCGCAGGAGTGGTTAATATGGCGACGCTTGCCTACGTCCAGTAGAAGTATTTTGACTGAAATGATGATAACTATTATTTATTTATTTAAACTTCATGTACAGTGGTGGTACACGGGCGGACTTAATGACAGCGCCTTCTCTACCAGTCAACCATTGGGTTAAAAAAACAACTAACTGTGGTAGGTGTGCACAATAAATAAATAACATATGACAACAACAACAATATTAACATATTGTTATAAATTTATTGTATATAACATATTATGGGAAATTGATTAATGATTAACCAAATAAATTTGAGAATTTATTACATAATATCTTTCCAACAGTTGGTCATGACGCCCGAGCCGCAGGCTAGGGTGTTATGTAGGGTATGGAGCCGTGTGCTGCAGTGACAAATTTCCACGTATATAAAACGGCGTATTTAAATACGACTGGTAAGGGCTGCTCAGCGTCCAGTCTGAAATGATAAATACAATAAATTGTGGTAGGGGTAAGCGCAAGCAAGATAAGAGCGGGTTTTCGAATAAGTACTCGTGTAATGAATAGCATAGCATAGCATAGTCGGCCTTATAATGTTACCACTGTTGGTACTCAGGCTTCTTCTCTAGGAGAGGGAATGGGCCGTAATCCACTACGCGGGCCCAGTGCAGGTTGGTGGATGTCACAAATGTTTTCGAATTTTTAGCTCTAGGACATGCCGGTTTCCTCACGATGTTTTCCATCACCGTTTTGAGAGCAGTGGTGATGAAATAAATTACACAAAGTAATGCGCCGGCTGGCTTTGAACCCGCGACCCACAACTCGTAAGTCGGGGCCGTTACCACTTGGCCACCACTGTTCATAATGTATAATGAATAATATATTTTATTTACTTTTCCACTCAGGTTGAATTTAAACCTAGTAAAACTCCAACCAGTGACAACAACCGTCCATGCCCTATGGATACGACTCCGTTACTACGTCATCCCCTTGTTTCCCCTGAGCTTATTGTATCCAGGTGTTAGTCGCTCCGCTTGGACTGCGGGTATTTTCTGAAAAGGAAACCCGTAGTCCTAGAATGCAAAGGGTATCTGAAGGACGCTGGTGTGGTTTTTGTCAGCAAAAGTCTCACACGCCCTCCCACATTTCACGCAGACCGTGAGAAGTCATTGGTTGATTTACTATTCATTACTTATCTTATAACAAATATACAGAGCATAAAAAAATGGGAGATGTTCAGGGGAATCGTTGCTGGAAAAACATGGAATTAACAATCTTAACTGTCAATGTGTTAGGAGTCTTTTGTCTTGCAGTAAGCAAGTTATCTATATATATAAAATGAGAAACTGATTGGCTGACATATCAACGCACAGCCGGAACTACTGGGACTAGGAACGTGAAATTTTGCAGGTTTCCTTATAGGACGTAAGCAAGCACTACGAGAGGATTTTCCAAAATTCACCCCCTAAGGGGATGAAACGGGCTCCAAATTTTGGATGGACAAAGTTAATTACATGGCAATGGTAGAAGCTAGTATTATATATAATGTAACTAGCTTCTGCCTGCGGCTTCGCCCGCGTAAAAGTAAGTTTCTCCATACAAACTTCCAATCCCTGTTTTACCCCCTTCGGGGTAGAGTTTCGTAAAATCTGTTCTAAGCGGATATGTACACCCTATAAAGAACCTATCTGCTAAATTTGAAGTTTGTAGGTGTTATAGTTTCTGAGATTTCGTGATTAAGCAGTGAGTGGTATTTCGCTTTTATCTAAATGTACATATTTTACAACTATCACACAACGCCGTCTAGTAAGTTAGCAGAGCTTGTGTAATGACTACTAGATAAATAATGAACATACTTATATATTTCTAAATACATACATATTATAGCTAGCTAACCCGGCGAACTTTGTACCACCTAACAGTCATTGCGTGTGGTGTGATATTTTACTACTTGATTCATATATCTCTCAATACAGTCGACCGATTTCGATGAAACAAACCTAAGTAATATGTATATCAAGTTTCACACAATTTTAATGTATAAAAGTTATCTACATCAATTTCGTACGTTTTACGTGAGGCGCGTACAACTAAGACGTTTCTACAGATTTATTATGTGTATATGTCGTTGCCAGATCTTAGAATTGATCACTTCATGATATGGCCAACTAAGACTGGCCAGATCGTTTAAACGGTAACGTTTGAAGATACCTATGTCAATCCTCGTTTGGCGATATCATGGAGGTAAGATTTCTATGATAATAAAAGATGTAATGAAAGTAGGCTAAACAACGATTGAAATATCAAACTTTAACGTTTAAAACGATTTGGCCAGATTTACTTGGTCATATCATGAAGTGATCAATTTCTAAGATCTGGCCATGACATAAATAAATTACACCCAGACAGAACAAATAATCGTGCTCATCACACGATTATTTGTCCTGCATGGGAATCGAACCCATAACCACTAGACCAACAAGCCAGTCAAAGTAACAACCCCATATATGTAGCAGGGATGTTAAGGAGGTCCGTGCCTGTCACTTAAGCTATCAGATATTCGAAATAAAAAAAATATCCGTAAGCGTTAATGAAACCTATATAAAAGTTTCAGATAAAGAACGCGAAGTCAAAGCTAAATAATAAGTAGCCTATGTTGACCTAGGGGTTCAAGCTTACTTCACACCAAATTTCATCAAAATCCGTTTAAGTAATTTATCCGTGAAAACGTAAAAAACAAAAATTTATAATATTAGTACATCGATTGTGCACTGGATCACCCTAAAATATATTCTCTCTTTATAACTCAAAGGTTTGCTCGCATTTGTACATGAACTGTCAGATAACCGTGTACTTTGTTATATTATTGTGTATAATATGGAATTACGAAGTTTTTTTTTCTTTCCAGGTTTTCAATAATGACACTATACAATTACACAAACAGCTACAGCATCATGACGTATCTGGAGTATCCAATAATATTGCTGCAAGTCTACGTAATGTTCTACTATGTCTTGAAGTATAAGAAGTTGTTGGCTTGTTCAATGGTGCCTATAATTACTATACTATACACATCTACTGCGATCGGATTTATGGCGGGCGCTATACCGAAGACCATACTTTCGTACTTGGTGGTGAGTAGATTTTGATATATATATTTTAAGGGTGTTTTTAATATCGGCCGGATTTCATCACGCAAGCGGGATTGCTCCGCACGCGTAGGCCCCGCAAATGTCTTTTTCATACAAGTATTTATTGTAATGCGTGGAATATGCAAGCGGGATGCGGGGCGTGATGGCGGGCAACGGCCCCGCATGCGGAGCATTTCCGCATGCGTGATGAAATAAAGATATTAAAAACACCCTAAGGTTAGATGAATGTTGAGTCTGATGAACGATGTTGGTTATATGGAACACTCAATGTATTAAGAATACATTCGGTTTCAGACTTTCAGCTTGCACATTTTTGAATCGTTAAGACACAATCTTAATTTGATTTTAATGGCAGAAAATGCCACTAAAACTCATGGGTATGCGTGTAATTTACTATTAGATGGCAATCAGCTACACGGCACTGATTCGTCCGTTCCCTATTGTTACACGACGAAAATTATTCAAGCTGACGTGTATTGGAAGCACGCAGATTCACCAGGATGCATGCAACCAGATCTCGGTCGATCGGCATCATCCATCGTGGCATGTTTTGAATCGTATGATACATGAGGCGACATGCATTTTACTGCTGTCTGCAAAATAGCTCGTCGTTAAAATGAGCTCCGATCGATCAACCATGCTTAGAAACATACGTTGACTGTCAAAATCATAACTCTTCCTTTTTATATTAGGGTAATAATAAGAGCAATATGGATCGATATTTAACGCTGTTAAAGTTTAGTCTGTAGGTGGGCGACAGTACATTATTAAAAGGGTCCCTTTTCACTCGCCTATCGTCAACATCGAGCATGGTTTAAAATTTACTTCATCTAACGCAATCCGACGCGATGTTTGACGAAATAGCAACGCGAAAAAAGAAAGATAACGCCTGAAAACTCTGTTAGCATTCGATAATTCAGTGATTTACTCGAATATTTTACAAAACTTGTTCCAGGAAATAAGTGTTTATTTTCAACCCTTAAAAGTTTTTGAAAAAAAAAAATTGACATTTAAAATCTTAATTAAATTTGCATAGCTTCTATTGTTATACGTTTTTGAAATTTTAAATTTTTGAGTAAATTATGAAGTCAGTTCATGCAAAATAGCAGATTTTCAGAGGTCTTTACTAGTTTTACACAAATTTATAAATTGATTGCAATAGAAGCCTAGATAGTATTCAAAACATACTGTGTTTCCAAAATATCCAATGAAAAATGAATGTAGGTAAAACAGTGAAAATATATGGCGAGTTGTATCCCCTTACGGACAAGTCATGAGTAGTATCGAAAAATAATTATCGTACTTGTATAAGCATCATACAAAAGTATCGATACTTCAATGTACCTATCTAGTACTTTTCTAGGACCTTATGCGCACAAAACTACTAGGGACACTGTCAAAATAAAAAGCCTACGCCTACGGTGGTAGGAAATCGAGATTGCGATCGGCCGCCTCCTTTGCTAGCGTTACTGCTTTGCAGAAGGAAGCGACCGCCTGCCACTCCGCCTCGGTCCGGACCATGGCCTGAACCAAAGCCGGGCGCGAGAGATCGCCGCCGCCGATCGCCCCCACGAGTACACGGCGTTGCTCTACCCAAGCGGGGCACTCCTTCACCGTGTAAAGCGTATCTAGGGTAACACGCGAAATTCAAATTTTCTTAAGTTTTTTGTATTTAGTAAGTCAGTGCCAAGTTGTAGGTACGTTTCCAAATATGTTGTCAATTTATTTGTGAAAGAATTTTAATACTATCTTTTAGACATCATAGGTTTATTATATTATACGCATTTTTATCAAAATACGTCACAAAAACAATTCACGTAGAATTTAAGGATGTTCGCTGAACATTAAAAATAAATTTCAAGATTAGGTATCGTTTTCACCCAAGTGATTAACTTAGTCGAGACTGCACTAATTGTTTATATTAGCATAAGAATCAGAGATGTGAGTCATCATTAGTAAAAAATGCGTTTTTTTTTTGTGTCACCGAAAGGTGAATCTTAGCTCCTGTCATGCCATGCACACAGAACTAACAACTTTTGAAATAACAGACGAATTTGTTAGTTCGTCTGTTAAGAAATTGATTAGTTCTGTGTCAAGTGGAGTCAATTCAATAGTGCGACTTGGCATGTGCTTTGATTTAAGAAACTTCGAGACTACTATTTTTTTTCAATTCTGAAATCATCCAATACTTTCTTGCGCTCTATATCGGAGCTAGAGGGTGTGTCAGATTTTTACTGACTAAAACCTTGTGCGGCAGAGATGTTAAGGGCCTTTGATTTCGGTTCCGTTAAATGGGAATGAAATGTTTTTAAAATGGCGATAAAAATAGAACCTACCAACTTAACAGGTTTTTGAGTGATTGTTATTAATTTTAAAGTAGGTTTGGCTGATTAAAAGAAATGACCAATTCTTGCAGTTGAAAGAGTTTTGATCAATGAACAATTTTGACTATGACATAGTCTGTCTTAATCTAAACCTAAACTTACGATGATAATCCAAAGAGAGATGAACAACATGTTATCGTGTCCTCCTTGTCATTTACCATTAATCACATGAACGAATACGAGTATGTACCTACCCAAAACGACAGCCTCTTGTACCAAACAAAATTTGCAAATAATCACATTATTTAGGTACCAGGATTCCAGGAACTAAAAACAGTCATCATCTTTCTGTCCCTTGTTATTAGGGGTCGGTGCAACACGTTATTTTTTCTTCTATTCTGTCCTGTTACCCGTCATGCTATCACTAACTTCCTTTTCTTTCATATCACTCTTCACATAATCCATCCATCTACATATTATACTCATATCTGTTTTTTTTAGTAACATACGTTTCGTCCCTTCTCTTTACATGACCATACCAATACAAAGGAATGCCCTTGCAAATTTTTAGTTATCGGCGCTAATTTCAACATAGGTACTCATTTCTCAGTTTATCAATTCTCGTCTACTCTCAATATTCTCATATCCGCTACATGCAATCTTTTTTTATCCGTCTTTATCACAGTCCAAGATTCTGATCTATGCAGTATGACAGGTCTTATTACGGGCATGTAGATATTACCCTTTAACTTGAGGGGTATCTGTGGGATACAAGTTGATCTAGAGATCTGTCTCCATTTCATGGAACTAAAAACAGTATCAACTTAAAATTTTCCAAAGAGTCCAACAATTTCATTAAGGGTAAAATGGATGTGAAATCAACACAGCGACTTAGGAATTTCCAATCACATCGATTCGTTTAATATGCAAATTTTGGCCCCAACATTATACTTACATGTATGGTTAGTTCTTATGTGTATTGTATATTTATCATGGAACACATAATATGTTTTGATCAAGTGCGTCGCGATTTACAAAAATATTGAAATTATTATGGGACAACCAACTTTTGTCGGCGGCTTCGTCCGAGTAAAAATAGATAAGAGCGTTCCATCGTCGACCGCATCATCGCTTTCCATCAGGTGAGATGGCGGTCAAGCGCGAACCTATCGTGAATAAAAAAAAAAAAAAAAAAAATTATCCCAAGGGTATATGTACTCTTACAGTAGGTGCGAGTTTGCGAACGACGAGCAATGGGTGGCTCGCCGACCCAAGTAGAGTTAGGCAAATGTCATGAACTTTTCAATCATTGAAATTGTTCGAAAAATAATTATCCTTGTTTTAAAACTCAAGATGTGCGAAGTACGTTCAGCCAATCTCCTTTGAGGTCAAATATGTAATTAATTTACTAAAACAATGAATTGTCTACTCGTTTTGGTCTTAGTCCAATTAGTCTAGCATTGTTTTAAACAATAAATTAGCTAGGTACATGTATGTATACCTGCGCGATTTTGGGAAGTAGCCATATTATTAATTTTCGAGTGTTCGTGACATTTATAAAATACTAGCTTCTGCCAGCGGCTTCGCCCGCGTAAAAGTTTCGTAATTTCCGGATATTTCTCTTAGCGGATGTCTACACCCTATAAGGAACTTACCTGCCAAATTTTAAGTTTCTAGGTGTTATAGTTTTTGTGATTTCGTGATTAAACAGTGAGTGGTATTTCGCTTTTATATATATATAGATTGTATGATTCCTTAAGATTTTATTCTACATCGTTCACTCGTTTAGTCCCATACATATAATGGACGATAAGCTTGATTAGAGCACCCTAAATCGATGAATTTAATTTAAATATATCACAGGTTGGTCTGATTCAATCCATTTTAGCGCAACCAAAGTCAGACGTAGCAAAAAAGTTTTGCGAGTTGGTGTACCACATCGATTAAGATCCTCCACCTAGTTAAGTCTAATTAAAAGCAATGTTGGGTGTCAAGTAGTTTGTGTAAGGCATGATGGAGTTGACGTATCCATAGGGATAAAAACTCCAACTAAAAATGTAGATTAATAAAAAAAAGCTTGATTAGAGTTACACTCCTTTTTCAGTAACGCAAAGTGACTTCAGAATTGAGTTGTGTTTATATAATGTTGTGTTTAATTTAAGTAAAATATTTTGTAATAGGTAAACAACAAAATACACTTAAATATATTTCTGAATATGAGCAGTTTAAATATTAGTATGAGGAAAAGTGGGGGCGTGGTGCAAACATCTCGCTGCTCTCATTTGTATGCACGTAACTTAATGACGGCGACGTCACATTTCAGTGTGTGTATTCTTTGTTACTTGACAGCTTCTGGCTTCACCATATTTGAAAGGTTTCTTACTTAATATTGAATGGTTTTGAAAAAATCTTTCTACTTACTATTTTGGATAAAGTTACTTCTTGATGTAAATAATCCAATAAATGACGCTACCCAATGAATGCCTGAATAAAAAGAAAACTTGAGATTTTCAGTACAGTAATATTTAGGCTGTTATTTTAAGAGTCTCGCCCGTCTCGTGACGTCGCGCGTGTATAGTGTGCGGCGGTTTCCGTTGCGGAAACTGGATTATTACCTGCGCAGTGTCGCTAGTTCAACTTTAACGGTGTGCATGTAGTCGTGTTGATGGAACACTTTTGTATGGGACCGTGTGTTTGCTCGCGTAACACAGCGTTCGGCCTTAGTGTTCAGTGATAGCGGGTGTAGATGAGCCCTATCTTACTGAAGCGCAGTGGCGTCTTAGTCTTTTTTTAGATAAATAAGTTCTCTCGCTCCAGGTGAAGCGAGAGAGTGTGTCACACTTTAACTGACTGAAACCCACCTGAATTCCTTCAGTTGCTTTCTAGAGCGAACAATCCCGCAGGTATCAGCTATAGTGTGCCCCGTCCATTTTACTGAAATTTCTGTGAGGTTCGCGTGGAACACAATGCGCCGTCGGCGTCGACCCGGATTTGGCCAATGATGACCGGGAGTCATTTGTCTGTCTGTTGGTTTCTCTGTCTATGTGTTCCGGCTAATCTTTGAAACGGCTTAACCGATTTTAATGGCACTTTCACTGGCAGTAAAAAGCAGTAACTACTTTTAAGAAAAACGGCGTTCTAGAAAAAATATAGAATGGTTTATTTTTTGTTTTACGGTTTTGAAGTGTATGAACTTGTAGGCAATTGCTAGTGGAAAGTCATAATGACGCCATTATATTAGTAGATTATGAAACTTGTCAAAATCAATGATAGACACTTCTGGCACTATTGTAATAGCAGACTTCAGGCCAGACTATGTGTCTCAACTGCCAGTCAGAGTCAGTCCTATATATTCGTCCATCTGCATCATGACGCCTGAAGGAGGCAAAGATTACATCAACTACGGCCTACACCTGTAGGTAGTTCTGAAGATAACCCGTGTACCACAACAAATATTAAAGTCATGGATGAATTCGCCAACCATCCACGTGGACTTACATTATAATAGTGTTATTTTTAACCCTCAATTTACAAATTGATTACCCGAGGGCGTATTGAGAGTGACCGGTAATTTGGAGATAGCGAGAATTCCATTAAAATAAATTTATTCAGGATTTCTGCATGTTATCAACTTGTACGTATTCGGTATTTTCCGCTGCAATCAGTTTTCTGAAAATTGTTTAACTGGTTATGTGCTGTGGTCAAGCACACAGGTTTTTTTTCTGAGGGTTGAGAAAACATCAAAAGTTCTTCCGCTATGCGCGTATCTGATTTTTATTGTCTAAAACTAACATGTGTTTCATGGGTAGCTCGCCGTCCGTTAAGAGTGAGCCCGAATCGTCGATGGAACGTAGTGTTCCACGCGCGCCTCAAAGAGATTTCAGCAAAACCTTAGGGGTTCAGCAGGGTCGAAGCTTACTGGGTATTCCGAAAGAGAACCCCGTGGTCCTGAACCGCAAAGCGAAGAAGGAACATAGGTGTGGTTTTAGTTAGTAAAAGTATGACACGCCCCACGCTCCGCCCTAGAGCGGAAGAAGTCATTGAATGATTTTCCACCTTAAAAAAATGCCATGTTCCTTCAATCATTCCTGTTGAACAACAAGATTCGTAGTCTATCATGTTGTGGTTGACCTGGCAATTAGGTGAGCTCACTGAGTTATCTTTGTCAGTTATTCTATGTGCTTACCAGTGCTGTACTGTACTTACTCTTCTAACTTACTCTTTGTATCTTGTGCCGGTTCTCCAAGGCGTTGCTTGAGACTGACCATCGTTTATGAATGCATGTTGCCTGCACTAACACGTACCTATGTGAGTCACTCACTCAGTTTGTTACGACTACATTTGTTGCCTGTTAAAACAATAGTATCATAATAAAATAAATAAATAAAAACTTGCAAAAATGTTTTAAACTGTAAGCCGAAACTGAATTTCATCTTTGCCTATACATATTTTGTTCCGAATGATTTCATAGCTAGAGTTACCATCTTTAAAATTTGGCAACCTGGACAAGAAGTGTGAAAACCCCGGATTTTGAGGCTCGAGAGATCACTTGTTTTTTTTTTTCTATTTTTGTTTATATTAACTTGTTCTTGGTTGCCATCCCACCTGATGGTAAACAGTGATGCAATCGTTGCTTGAAGAGCCACTCTAGCCTAGCCTTGAAGACGCCTAAATTATAATTTAAACTTACTATAAAATAGAGTTCGATTAATCGCTAAATTTATGCTCGGACTAGGACACATATCACAAAATAAATAGGTACCGAAGTGACAGAATTCAATCTCATGTATTTACTTCACTTTTCATACCTACGCTCAGCGATCGCACTAGGGTTAGCGCGTAGTGCCGAACTGTCTCAATGCGACCGGGCGCGGCGATAAGTGCCTACCTAATCTTAATTGTAAAAGTATTACATGGCCAAAAAAAAATTTTTTTTTTGTGGCCATGTAATACTTTACAACGAAACAAACCATCAAAATACAAGCAAATATCTACTTACCTCGCTGAAATAACTGTTTACCTAAAAAACGTCAATTTACTGATTAATGTTGTATTTAAACAACCGCCCATTAAATAGAATAAGGTACGGATAGCACTCTAGCTCGCATTAAGCCGAGATATCGTGTCCGTGAGCGAGCGGTGTCTACGTGTGCGTTGCTCGACCGCGCTTTGTATGTATTTGGAATTCTGTACCTAGTAGGTATCTATTTTGTGCCCAGATGGATGGCACCCCTAAGTACTTATAGTCCGCTCGAACAAACCCCGAATACAACAAGATAAATTTACAAAAGAAAATAAACTATCTTACAATTGACAAAACCAATTTGAAATTGCATGGCAACACTCAATGTACAGTAGGTGTCCACTCCGATTACATATTATTAGGTATATACATTGTATGCGGCGATAGTTGCACCCAATTGAAAGTTCGAATGTTTCGATTACAATATGCTAACGAGTGGTCAATAAGGTGCACTTGTCTACTGAAATTGGATACTTTACATTAAAATTTTAAAGAGTTGGATATGTGTCTCATTTACGAGTACAAAGACGTTTGATCCCATCATTGACCCTGTTGATTGATGCCATTGAAATTACACATGAGAGACTTGTCGTTTGAGCTGGGATCTACTATATGTACAACTGTACTGTCTACAGACATTGAGTTGTAATAGTACACTGTTGCGTGGAATATCTACACTAATAATAGGGTTTAAAGTATGAATTTGCCGTTTTTTAAAACGGATGGTTTGCTTTGAAGTGTTATATCTTTGGATTAACTTGGAATTACCTATAACTTCAAATAAACTTTATATTAAAGGTACTTTATTGGTTTTCTGAAATTAGGTTATTTTCTAGGTTAGGATTCTTTGTGTTTTAAGCAGTACTTATAACTATTTGTGTATGAAATATAAGAAAACTCGCATTATTTTCATCACTAGATGATGAATGAAACGCCAGGTGCTCACAAAAACGAAAGCTCAATTACCATTGAATCTGAGTCAGACTTGTTAGCAACGTGCCGTGCTCTAAATCGTCGACATCCTTAGGGAATTATATTCGCCAAGTCGTAACCATTACTTACGTGCTGATAGTATCGTCCTGCAATTTGTCACTCGTCACCCGATTGTATTTGCCTATGTAATCTTTGTGAGCAGTGGTGGCCGAGTGGTAACGGCCGCGACTTACGAGTTGTAGGTCGCGGGTTCAAACCCAGTCAGGCGTATTACTTTGTGTAATTGATTTCATCACCACTGCTCTCAAAACGGTGAAGGAAAACATCGTGAGGAAACCGGCATGTCCTAGAACTAAAAATTCGAAGACATGTGACATCCACCAATCCGCACTGGGCCCGCGTGGTGGATTACGGCCTATTCCCTCTCCTAGAGAGGAGGCCTGAGTCCCAGCAGTGGGAACATTATAAGGCCGACTATGCTATGCTATGTAATCTTTCCTTTCATTGGAACTTCATACAAATGAAAATATCTATTATATTATACTTAATTTAAACAGTTGAATTAAGTGTAAACTTTCAACCACTCCAAGAGTAGATATATAAGAGATAGCTTAAATAATAGGTACTCACTGAAATGTGTAATAAAGCATTCGAAATTTCTCTCTGAAATTTGTTCCTACTCGTATGAGCAAATCTCTATATTGTATCGCTCAAGTTCGCGCAGCATAGCTACGCTTCGTCTTTCGGTGTGAGCTGATACTTAGAAGACAAAACAGACATTATTGAAATAAAATACAACTTTACCTTTTTCATACTGGTTTTTTATGACTGAGTACAATGGAAGCAGGACCAATGTAGTTATGAAATGGCCTTAAAAACTAACATATTAATTCAACGATTCCAGCCCCTCTGCACTCCACTCAGCGGCTTCGCAAAAGTCACCTACATCTACGGGATCGTGAGCGAAGAGAATGCTGACGCTATATCGCTGACCACATGGGTCATTTCCGTGGCTACAAACTTAGGTGAGATATTTTTTTGCTTCTAAAACCAACAAAGCAGTAATTGAAGTGGAACTGGGCATGTCGGTGGAGCAGTGGATAGAAACCATCCCTCAGTGAACTCTATAAGGCAGGAAAACCAACACTGTAGTGTTAAAAAGAAATGTCTGTATGTGCTGGACTCCTTAAAGGATTGGACCTTGATCGCAATAGGCCGAGAGAATCGGAAGTAGGGTAAATATAGCTACTATCTTCCACCGCTGCGCACCGCGTTCGCGACATCCTCGTGGCTCACGCACTTTTACTGTAAAATAAATACAATGGTTCACTGTGTACATATTGACCTAGCCCCCGATTCAGTGTGTCCCACGCGGTGGACGCAGCTCATTGCGGGGCGCACCCCACGCGGTGGACTCGTGAGGCATTTCCCATCATTAAAAAACACTTAATTATATCCCGTTACATTTGGGTCTAAAATTAATAAGCACAATTAAAGATAGATAAATAAATAGTCCTCTAGTAAAAAATATCTTCATTATGTTTAAAAACAGCTGAGTTTTGAATGTGCAACTTTTTCATGGTTCACATTTTGTCATAAGACGTTGTGCTGCGTCATATGCTATCTTTTTTATTGATAAGTTGCTATGGATTACCATCATCAGACGCTAGGCAGCACCTACTTGTAATACCGCTTGTCATGTCCAATTTTACTATCATGTTTCGTAGACTTTCTGCTTCTTGCAATGTTTTTTCATCCATCTTTTTCATAATCATACATTCTTATACGGACTTGGAGTGTTGTATTGTGAATTTCCCCTATAGCTTGAGAGGCATCCGTGATTCGCAAATTGTTCCATTTTATCAATCCTATGTTGATCCGGTTTTGTTTATTAATTTAAATATTATTATCATTTCAGCTCGCATATTCACCATCTACGTGGATTCTGGGGACAAGAAGCTGATGCTTAACTTTTTGATATCGACGATCCTGAGTTCAGCGGTGCTGGGTACAGCTCTGTACTACAAGAAGATTTGTCGTCCAAACTGCACTGGACCGAGACGTGGACGCAAGTCTTGCGTCCACAGACATAGCCATTCCGATTAGATTCACTTATTTATTGTTGTTAGAGGTATAATAAATGTATGCATAATGTTGTTGAAGTTCTAAAGATATGTTTAGGATCGACCCGAAGTGGCGAGTCTTACTTGCCTGTAAAACTTGTACGATACTTTCCGCTTGCGGTAATTTAAGCTTATCAAGGTTTAGTGTGACAAAATCTAAGAATTGCGATCAAAAAAAATTGCTAAGCAGCACTTAATTTTGCAATAAAAAAAAAAACATGTACAAAACAAATGAATGAGAAGCAAGGTTTACGAGAATTAAGTGTTTTACCCGCATGCGGGCGTAAGAGAATATCACGCTGTGTTATCTCGTAAACACCCAATAGGTACTCCGTTAAATGCAAGTGAAATATCAAATTGCGAACCCAGCAGTTGTTTAGATTATTTTTTTCCACTTGTTGACTACCGGACCTTATTTCTACGGAATAAATAGTATCCTTTTAAACAAAATAGTCACTTTTAGTTCTTACTTAGCTTATATTTTACTTTTTAGTAACTTATTCAATCCTCGTTAATCCTACTTTTTTATCTAATTTATTTAAAAAATGGTCTCAGTTTGCATACGTGCTTCTCAGCAATATTATTGATAAATTCGCAAATGCGTCAGTGATCGCCTAGTCAAATGTCAGGCAGCTTCATACAATTTAAAATGAAATAGTTAAATGGGAAATGTACAAAGTAGCGTTCTTAGGTAACTAAGAATGAACGTAATCATAATATTGTAATTTGATAGTGAAAAATAGATTGTAATACAAAAAAGAAATGCCATATTATAAATTATCTGTGAATTTTTCCTTCCGCTTGGACGTAGTAAATATCTTTGAAAATACTGTGTTGGAATATTATTAATCTCTATAGACTTGTAGTTTATTAAGAAATTATTATGTAAATGATGATATTTTTGTAACTTCGTGGCGTTCTAGACGTGAAGCAAATGTCAAAAGACGAAAAACTGCATTTTAATATCCGATAAATTGTACTCTTTAACTTACATGGTAACGCATTTTTATTACGCGTGATTGGATAGTTTAAAAAGCAAGCATATCGCACGACTCATGCTTATATGTATTGCTAGTAGGTGCACATAATCGCGGAACCAACTTGCCTAAACTGCAGAAATATGTATATTAAAAATGATATTTCAAACGATTAGTCGTGGGTATTTTACTGATAATACGTAGAACATTTTATAGTACTGTAAAAATTGAATATTAGATTGAATTTTTAGATTCGCAAAGCTATTGTTAACTTGCTTATGTCTGTAGGTTATGCAACATACAACATACGTAGAATTTTCAGACTCGCATCACTATTTATATAAAAGAATGTAGACAAAGCACAGACGTGAAGAGAAAATAAAAGTATCTCTTTACATTGCACAGTGCCCAAAAGGCCCTTGGCCGGAAATGTGCAGTAAGAAAAAAGAAAAAGACGTATGTCAAAACTGTGAACAAGTAAAAGTTAGAATGTTATAAAAGAATTGATCATGTTTGAATACCTGTACACTATTTGAAATTTTTAGAAATGGCTAAGAACTCACGAAGCGGTTTTCACCCGCGCCCACCGAGCTGGAGGAACAGCTGTTTTATTTCTTAACTTACTAGACCGGAGTTTTGTGCGGTTACGCAGCCGTTGCGGTTGCGATTATTACCCGCAAACGTGGCGGGTGATTATCGCCCGCCACGTTTGCGGGATATGCGGGATGCGATATAGATGCGCGGTTAGTTATCAGTTGAGCACCAGACTGCCATGGATACACATCAGAACCAAGTATTTGCGTTATATTTATTTCAGAGAAGCATTAAAAAAAGTTATAAAAAGTTCTGGGTGCATTCACTGATTAAGAATAGAGATCAATACCCTCCGCCGGCCACAGAAGCCGCAAACCGATCGCAGAAAGTGCAGGCGCAACCCGCCGAGGCTGCGGGCGATCGCGGCTCGCGCGTTTCTTCTACTAGTTGCTCGTCGGTATAGCGGGAGCCGCAAACATGCACACCGCGAGCGTAAAACGCGTCGTGAAATGTACTTTCAATTTTTTACTTATATATCTGGATTCTACAGAAGCTGCGGGCTTCCAACCACGCCGAATGCGGGTGAACACCGCTTCGTGAGTTCTTATAGCCTTAATAAATCCAGCGTGTAGATTTCATACAATTTGTTATGAATCGATGTACATACACTTGCAATGCAAAATAATAAAGGAATTGATAAAAATGTTAACCTATCGCACAATATACTGTACATTGCGAGCATGCATCTCATTTACATTTAGTTTTAAATTACCTATAGAATCTTCTTACCTCATAGGAAAAATATATTATTATGAAATATTTTGTAGATAAATTATTGATTTGTATTAATGTTTGTATCAAATTATAATAATAATGTTTGTTATAAATGTAGATTTATTTTACTAGAATTGTTTTAGTGTCTAGTTATGAATTTATTCACTGGTTATTTAGAAAGCAAGGCAATATAATGCGAGCTAACAATCACACCCCAACTGCCGCTTTAGTTAGACTAGAATGCGTTGGAGGATAAATAAAATACAGATTACAATTATATCGGGTCTCGTTTTGCCAAGCCAGTGTATAATGTATTCCTAAAATACTTTCATAATATATTCCTGAAATATTTGATATTAAAATTAATATCGTAGCTATTAGTTCTAGGTTACAAAACTAGTATTCTTACGTCTATGTGCACTATAAAATCTATCTTTATTCTAGTCACTCATGCAATTGGCTTTGAAAAAAAAGTCAAATTATGAATACAAATAAAAACAATAATGTAATTTAAATTTTGATAGATTTTATGTGGTATTCTTTGTACCATTTTGGTTATTGTTATTTATTCAAAATATTATTGATTCATTAAACGAAATATTGTGATGAAAAGGAAATTTAGTATAACAATAAATTATGTTTTAAATTATTTGCCTTTAAGCTGGTTACGATACTTTGCTACTATTGGCCTCGATTTTGTATTATTTTTGCAGTCGAACGTACTTTGCAGTCCCATTGAAAAATGTCTTCGTTTCTGAATGTCAGTTTTCTCATAACATTTAGTTTTTGTTACTGGTTTAAAACAATATAAACTACTAGCTTTTACCAACGACTTCGTCTTAGTGCTTGCCAACGTCATAAAAGGAAACCTTGTGCAAAATTTCAAACTCCTTGTCCCAGTAGTTTCGGCTGTGCGTTGATATGTCACTCAGTCAGTTTTTCCTTTTTAATAATTAGTGAGTGATTTTGCTTGAAGCAACGGGACAGTAAGTTTGCAGCGCAAACAACAATATTCAAAATTCGCAAAAATTCATTTTTTTTTCAAGTGGCGTATTCATCGATTAAATTACCATTCTTGGAGCGAACGCGTTGAAGCCAACATTGGGCCCGTGTGAGAGTGAGACTGAACACATGTCGAATAGCACTATCTCTTTTCACAAAGGAACGATGCTTCCTTTGGTAAGACACAGGACGACCCTAATTAGTAAATCTGGTTGATGAAACGACCCACAGTGATTGTATTGTTACAACTGATGTGACATCGGCAAATAGATCATAATTTTCTTACAGAATGTTGTATTTTTTTTTTTCAAAATTATAATCAATGTCGCATAACACCTGTTCTAAATCGACTGGCAGCAAAATATTTCGATCATCGGCATTACCGCAATTTACAGATTTTGAGTACGAAAATAAATTCTGCGAGAGGGCGTGTCAGACTTTTACCGACTTAAACCACACAGTTGCCCTTTACGCTCTTCAAGCTGAGGGTGGTAGAAAATCTAGTAGTGGTAGCACATCAGCTATCTACTGAAATTTATTTGATCAAAATTAATGATAATGATTTCAAAGCCTGTCATTGCTGTGCAATATTTTTCATTAATTTAGCATTAAAAGACAAACTATTATCTCTAATTTTAATTATCTTTTCCATTTTTCGTGCAATCTTATTTTTATTTATTTTGGTGATAATTTATATCAAATTATATTTTTATATTACAGAAACCTTATGTAACATAATTTTGTAACTAAATAAATGTATTTATTTTTTACAAAAGTATTTGGTGCCATTTAAATTTATATGTAAAAAAAACAACAAATTTTATCATGTATAATAGTGCCCAGTGCCAAACAATGGTCCTAGCCTATTTCATTTGATTTATATAATTGAAAATGTCAATGATCTTATTTCAAATAAAATAAATGATATAGAACAACGCATTTTCCATTTCATTTTTTATTAAGTTTATAACATTTTTCAATTGTAGTTATCTTGTACCTCTCACCAAAGTTGTTGTTGTACTGCTGTAGTCACTTGTATGAAATAGACATTTGCGGGGGTTACGCGTGCGGAGCAAATGATATCTACACGATATTAAAAACAAGCAGTGGTGCTGGAATAAAGTGCACAAAGTATATAATGTGATTAAGTTCGCACCTTTAACAAACAACTCTTACTACGGCCGTTACTAGTACTATTAATTATTTCAAAAGAGATATGATTATGAGTCCTCTGGCTTCAGTTGTTGGAACTTATGCAGAATCTTTTGGGCGGGAGTTAGCGATATGAAAGATGAAGACTTTGTAGTCATTAGACTAGCCCGAGTTTTTTTAAGGGACTCTGTGCTACGAGCTGATATCTTTTTAGAAACAAAACTATCTTTGGAGCTGCTCCGTTTGGACATCAGCAGCCGCGAACAAAGTACTCTAGGTGACACCAAGTCGAAAGATGACGATGACGTACATTTGCCTTTCGGTGACGATCCCGTTCCATGGCAAGGAGAGCTGACGTAACAAGGCTCCATTCTGTACACGTCATGAGAAGGCTGAACAGTTGAACTTCTGGCTTCAGGCAATGCTGGCAATCCTTCAGGTTCACTCGGTGTGTTCTCACTTTGTTCCGGTTGCAAACTTTCTTGCATCAGTCCTTGTGGCTCCTGGGCGGCAAAATTTGACCGACTTGCTAACAGCCTACCTCTTTTTCTTGCACGAGCCTTAGCTAGTTTAGCAGCGCTCTTAGAACCAAACAAGTTCATGTTTTGATCGATATAGCTGCAAACCGCTTCAGCTTCTTCTTTGGGAGACAAATGTGCATCTCTAAAAAAGCCGTAACCGTTGCGAAAGTCATGAAAACATTCGATGGCAAGCCAGGCTAGAGTGCTTAATACAAGAATTAAAGTTGTCACAACAGCAATGGCAGTGGTCATGTCAGGACCAGTCAGTTTATATTGAATCTTGCCAACAACACCATAAGTTACAATGTTTCGGGTGTGCCTATTGCTATGTGCACGACATGTATAGAATCCTCTCAAATCCTGGTCGGCTGATGCTACAAGCCTAAGGACGCGGCCGTCGTCAATCGATCTCACCGGTTTGTCCCTCAGCGTAGCGGTAACAGCGGTATCTAAGAAAAACCAGCTAGCGTCATGTGGAGACCTAGCCGTCCTCGCATGAAGACATGTTAAGTTTAGTCTGTTAGATTTACCCCAAGCAGTCTCATGGTAAGATCCAGATACACTTGCAGCCCTTGAAGATATCTGGACTTTGTCTTCCTTGTATCTTTCTCTACTGTAGTCATGTAAATCTAAAAGTACACCATTCTGTCTAATGGATGCTATTACTCCAGAGAAGGCAGCAAAATCCTCTTTAACATGTTTCTTTATGTTATTAGGTACGCCTCCAATATAGAACTCATCAGAGCACAGTACGATTTTCGTTGGTTTACCGACGACAATATTGCTAGGCAATGTTGTCTGTTTAACAGGAACCTGTGTAGTTGTTAAAGACTTAGTTGGACATTGCGTACAGACCTTATTCGACACGTTGGTTGATTGTAGGCTTCTATACAAAAAGCGTCTTTTCCTAGTCGCGTCTTCGTCGAAAAGTACATGCAAACGTTCTCCAGCATTGATAGACGCTTCAATCGCAGTTGTGTCCTGCTTTTTTGTAAGAGTCACGTCAAGCCACTGATCGGGCGAACAATCTGTTGTACTGCTGCTCTCCGAGCGGAACTCTTCGAGAGCTAACTTCATCTTCAATCTCCTGTTTTGCATATAAACGTGTAACCAATTGGTTTTAGTCTCATTTGTTAGAAATAGAATAGTTCCAGATTCCTCTTTGGTTTTCAAAGTAAATTCCAATTGCCAACTTTGTTGGTCCTGAAAGCAAGGTAAACGTAAGTACTGACCGTTATTAATACGCAGGTATGCTTCTTCCGTGCCTGCTTTTTCATATTCAATGTTTGAGGCAGCGGTCGGATGGAACTCAGCCTTTCTCGATCTTAGATTCCGGTATATAACCATATTCAAAGGAATGAAATTTAAAATTAACTCCTGAACTTGTCCCTGATATTTTTCACCGACATAAATTTTCAATTTATCATCAGGCAAATCTGGATCACATTGCCATATAACTTTTAGAGGTGTGACAGCGTCGTCTAATCTTAAAAAAGCCGCTTCGCCTGTAACAGTAAGGAGTACGGAGTGCCAAGCAGCTGGGTCGACCTCCACATGTGTACAGGATCTGGGTAGACAACATGACCGACTAGAGCCACACGCGTCCAGGCAAACATGCCATTTCTGCAGGCTAAGACGAACGAACGAAGATTGTCCAGCTTCTCTACGGATCAGCGTCCCATGAGGCGACAAAGGCATAAACCTTATGTAAAAATGATATAGCGATGCACGTTTATTTTCGAAGTTGTAATGCAGAGATGAATCACCATGGAAAATGGCAACCACATGAGAAAGCGTTTCACAAGGATACAAATGGCAAGTTCCGACTTCAATTCTTTGGCCAACACAAGGTATGCCATTTCCTTGAGGCTGTGGTCTGGTGCAAGTCCTGGTTCTAGACCGCCGCCCGGCTCCACACGTTTGCGAGCATGGCCCCCAGCTACCCCATCCCGTCCAACCACCATCTAATGAACATTGATTGTTTTGACAAATCTCTAATTGATCGTGTTGGCCTTGACAATGTGTTCCCCATGTTGCGGAAGCGGGTGGTGTATCAGTTTCGTGACATACTCGTTTTCGTCGTCTGACTCCGGTTCCACATTTCTCTGAGCACTGAGACCATGGGCTCCACTCACCCCAAGTGCCTCTTGAATCTTTGCTAGTACTAGCGCATTGTTCACCTATGCAAATTTCAGCTACAAGAGGAGAACCGTCGCAAAACAGGCGCGCGTCAGAAGGTGCAGGCGTATCACATCGTCGTAGTCTCCATCTCAGGCCTCGTCCACACCGAGCGCCACAAGATGACCAAGCACCCCACGCACCCCACTCGCCGGCTACAGGACAACCTAGATTCCGCTTGACACACTGTAATGAATTCCATAGTGATTCAGAATTAAGTTGCCATGTGTTGTCGAATGCTAATGCGGCCTCTATTGCTTCAAAAGGACATTCCATTTGCAGACAGCGTTCCATTAGAGCAGGGACGGCTTCTAGTTGATGTAGGGCATCCATTCTAGCGGTATCCCCTTTGACAAGTTTGCGGAAATCTGTGGCAGTACAGTTTGTGAGGTAGCAGACGTCTGTTTGTTCGTCAGAGCCAGTACAAGGTGCTCCATCTTGTGAGGGTGGTGGATTTGTGCATTCCCTTGTCCTGTGACGGTGTCCTAGGTCATCGCAAGCACCTTGACAAGAAGACCATGGGTTCCAGGGTGACCACCCTCCATCTATAGGGCAGTCAGGGTCAGTGATGGTACCTAGTTCACATTCAAGACGCCAGACAGCTTGCTGCCGCTTGCTGTACGGTTTCTTTGTTTGGATCATAAGTAGGCACACCACCCAGACAGTTAAATACTTATGTATGTTAATAGGCATTTTAGAGGTAGAAATCTACGACGTAACTTGCAGATTAATTATTTATGCATTGACATGTTATGACAAGCCGTGTCATTTTATAAATAAAAAATTCGCGGTGTTCAAGAAAAGAGGTAGCATAGCAGGGAATTAAATAACAATAAAATAGCATCACAAGTGTTTATTAAAATATTTCTATAAAATTCATAGTATCTATGGGTAGGTATACTCGCAATAGCTTGCTCAGTGATTGTTATAAAATCGCAAGGGCTATAGGGCCTATTACACTACTTGATATGCAGACAGTCTTAGTCTATGTAGCGACACACAAGAAAAAGAGCAACCGTCAATATCATATAAAGGAATGAAACAGAACGATGAGATAAATTTATGGATAAATATCGAACTAACTGTCTGAATATCGAGTAGTGTAATAGGCCCTTTTATAAAGCACAATTTATTAATTATAATATCGCTGCTGTGGACTTATGTCTAAACCTATGATATTTTATAATGCTACAATTTGGCGACAGGCTGACTTGCGATCAGACTCTCAATTAAAGTGCCGTTTCAAACCTGTTGTGATGATAATCTCCCATTGTGACGGTTTGGTACATGTGAAGAGCATTAGTTTTGAAGACCACCAAGGGCCGTATTAGAACGTGTTATAAGCCACCATCAGCAAGAGAGAGATAGAGCTATACCGAACCTACAGAACGAACAGTACTGTCTCTTTTTCGCAACGGAACAATGATGACAGTAACTTTCGTTTGGCACCTGGAAGCCACTGACTTTAGCGTGTCTTTACTATTAGATAATTTCTTATAGTTATTCGTGCCATCGCGTAATGGTTAATAAAATTAATAAGAAGCTTTAGCTAAATTTACTTATCATATCCTGAAATTATGGGTACTTCCTTTGCACCTAAAGCGAGGGATCATCGCAAGATACACTTTTGAAAAACAGCTTTAACGCGACAATTTTGTATCGAATTTTATTACAATATAGTTTGAATACTAAATATTTTACACGAAACCCCGTTAATTTGACAAACAATAATAACACTACATATAGAGTGGAGTGAACTATGATGAAATCATTTCTTATTTTCATTCGACAACACAAAATACACTTAACATTAAATAAACCATGTTAAGAGGGACCTTCCCAATCCGTCTATATCAAACTGAGCATGGCGTGCAACGCAATCCAACGCTATATTTTTTGCGAAAAAGGAGAGATAACACCTGAAGGCTCTGTTGGCATACGTAACGTGTTTTTTTTTTAAACTAAGGTTTAAAACCAGTGTTTTGGTATTATCAAAATTATGAAAATTTTGAAAAAAAAAACATTCAGAATTTTGATTAAATGTGCAAGGTTTTTATAGTTATATTTTCTTCTCCTTTATTTATGAATACATTATGAAGCCACGCAAAATAGCAGATTTTCAGTCTTTACTGAATTACTCTTACACAAAGTGATTTAATTTCAATAGAGACCTAGATGATATCCACAAGATATCAATACTTTATTGCATTCCATAATATCTAGGATTAGATGTGTAGTAATGATATAATCCTTGTTGTATAAAATATACCTCGGGAAGGACGCTCTTAAGCTTTTAACAGAAATAAAATAACATAATATTATCCATATAAATAAAATAATAAATAAAATAAACAATTAATATTTTAAAATTGTCCTGATTGTAAATCTGGTAGAAACAACCATGAAATTATTTATGTTCTTGGTGTTCATTTTTATAGACTTAAATAATACTGTTAGTGCAAAACCATCAAATTATAAACTTACACAAAAATAATTAACAAAAATGTACTATGTACTTTTAGGAACTAAGTTGCTAATACATTAAAATAATATTTATATGTTTGAGTTTCAAACTCTTTGTTTTAATGAAAATTTACTATGAGTGGTACACTAGGTGCGTTCACTCAGTACAAGGCTTGCTTTCCACAGCTATGCGAGGAAGCAGAGAACGAAAAAATCGAGCAACGCTTCATTTTCAGAATAGAAATATAATTGTTCAATTCTTTCGTTAATAAATTAATAAATTATTCACTCAATCCGTTTTTATAGCATATACTGCTTAACACAACTTTTGTGGTAAGAAAGCCTTAAAATAACGTGTTTGTTAACCTTTTGATCACCACGTCAAAAAAGCAAAAACGTGCTCTCGGCGCCAAGCTACGACTTTTTCATTTAATCTGTCATATAGCCGTGACTGTGGTGTGTTGGACACATTTTGCTTCATGTATACACGGCGTGTCTGATATGTACTTTAAAAAAAAGTAAGTTTTTTTTTAAATGATTCTACCATTTCAAAATTCCATCACTGGAGGGTCCAGAAGCATGTACTGGATCCATCGTATTCGTTTGTGCATCGATGTCTGACAAACCCTGTATATGACTGTAGTGGTCAAAAGGCTAAAAACAAAATATTTATGCATAATTAATGATAAGGGTCTGTTCACACCAGACACGACGCGATGCTGCGCGAAGTAGTAAATAAAGTAATATATTGAGTCGCTACTCAAAATATAACTATATATATAAATATAAAGACCTGTAATGTGTATCTTTTCTTGTAGTAAATAGTTATATTTTGAGGAGCTCTTCGCGCAGCGTCGCGTCGCGTCTCGGTGTGTACTGACCCTAAGTCACATCACGGCGATAAGAATCAAGATCTTACACTATTAAGATCACATTTATAATTTCGCAAGTAATCAAAATTCCAATTGTCTTCTCGTGTTAAAACCACGTGTTACACTCACATAAAAAGATAGGGAATTCTAAATAAATGCTACAATGACAATGTATAAAACTAGTACCAGATTCTTATACATGTATAGACACCATTGTTGGTTAGCAGAGGAAGTCACTCTTTACTTTGACAAAAGTTTTCCGCAATTATTCATAAAATAGTAAATTGATTATTAATCTAACATAAATTGTACGCCAGCTGTTTTGGACGTAGAAAATAAATTTCTTATAAAGTTAGTAATGCCACGTTGTTAACACAGAAATTGAAACGCTCTAGATACACTTGCCTACAAGCTTCAAGGCCGATTTTTGCCTAAACATTTACATATTTTGAATAAATTAATTGAATTGAAAATACCCTATTATTTGACTACCGTTTACATGTACATAAATGGTAACTTGTTGTAAAGATATTAGAAAAATAAACAATTTACGAAAAGTTATTAGAATCGATGGAAAAATACTAGAAAATTGAAGCGTCATTACATTACTGTATTAAACACTGCGAATTTACTGGCGTTGGTACCTTCTGGAGTCAAATGACAACAATGCTGTCTCAGCAATGAGTTTGACACACAATTTCGTGATCATATAAAAAATTATTTTGTCTTATCTTTTCACAATGTTTTGTTAGATTTCCTAACAAAAAAAAAACATTACTATTGTATGAAAATAACCAATTATATAAAAAAAAGCTTGAAGGAACAGTCAAGAAGGAAATACATAGTACATAGAAATGAAACAATTAATACAAAAGGCATTTTCTAATAGAAGAAATATTTGGTGAATGTACCTACATAATAAATTAGATTCATATTTTTCGTTTTAATCATAAGCAATAAATTGTCAAGAGTTATTGCTTACTATAATTATTGCAATATTTTAAGCGCCTCTATTTGTAAGTCACTCATATCACAACATTTGATATAATGAAATAGATACTTATATTAATTTAGACACGCACTGTACTCCTGTACAGTGTATAGAATAAATAACGTAAGCCATGATAGTCAATATATCGAAAGCGAAAAAAAAAACCTGTTTGAATACATTTTGATTAGGACAGTATTCTATTATTTTACTTATTGAGTTCTTTAAAATGTTTTATTCCACAACCACCTTGTTTAAAAACTCGCTAACTACATGCTTATTTTAAATACTGATAAGCGGATTCTAAATTTAAACTCCCTATTAAAAAAAAACTACATTGGTTTTTTTTTTAGTGAAGTTCTGTGGCAGTTTAAATTTTTCGCAATTTGATTACAAGGATGTGATGAAAAATTGCTTTAGTTTCGTATCGCAATTTTCTACACAACTTATTATTATAATTGATGTAGAAAAAATGATACAGGTGCGATCTCAGTAAAAATGGAGCTGAGGACTGTGTTGTATTATTGACTACCTCAGCGAAGCTTGATGAGAATACTGAATCAATACATTTGAATATGTTACACCCAACATTCTAACGGAACTAACTCAAACTGAGTCTAAAAACTTTCTTAACTTGACTTAGGCTAAATGCACAAACCGTGCCAAGACAAAACAAAAAAAAAAAAAAAAACTATTGAATTAAGAACCTCCCAATCAGTGTTTAAAGCAATGACATGGTTATTTTTTATAAATAAGGCCCCAATTGTTAAACGTAAATGTAATCATGTAAAAACAAGTTTGGATGGTATCTAACACTTTAAAAGCTGCCAAGAACATACAATAATATCTGTGTGTGCACAAACTGCTTTCCGATTCACATATACAATGAACTATGTTCATGCCTAATATTTGACTAGCGGGTCCAAATCTAACTATGTATTAATAGCTAATATATCAAAACCCAGTTCTGTGGATGGTTGTAAGCTAAGAATATTGGAGTGTGTAATAATAGAGAGTAAGAATTTTTATCCACATGTTCGGATATTTTTAGCCATTTTTTGAGCCAATTCTTCATTTCTTGGTTCGTTAGGTGACTGCCGTTTAGGCCTCTTATAAGACATGCGTTTCTTAATGTGTCCATGGCAAGTTCATCTACTCCACCTTCCCTGATAATAGCCTTGTCCATCTCCCATAGTAAGAATGCTCGGTACTTTAACTTGTTTCTTCTGAACACTGTTCTTCTTAAGCCATGCATTTTCAGAAGGTGACCCTGGAATGTAATATTGGCAGTTGGTAATTTTTTGAAGTTAATTTTATATAGGCGAAAGTTTGTGAGTGTATTTATTTATTTATGTGTAAGTCTGAACAGATGTCGATTAAACTTGGTACACAGGTAGACCATGTCCTGGAAAAGCACAAGGGATACTTTTTATCCAGGGAGTGTTCCCTTGGGAAAATTATCTACTATCACGCAAGCGAAGCTGCTGGTACCAGTCCTTGTTTGGCTAAATAACTGCCCCCCTAGCCAATTTACAATCATATCGTTCGCACCGAACGCCTCGAGTAGGGCACGCCTCTGATTCCTTTGTTCTGACGTCATCTCAACGCTCAGTCACGTGGTCACTAGCTGCTGTGCATGAGACTAGATATACATATGGAATTTCCAATACTGAATTTACTGGGTCAGTTTCCAGTCTTATGAAGCTAAGTACTAGTATGTTACATGGTCCCTGGGCCTACTCAATATCGTTTTATTAAATATACAAAAATACCTGAAAGCTGGCTAAATGTCAGAAAAAAATTGAAAACCCGATTGTACTGCCACATATCGGGTCCAATTATATTTTCAAACTATCCATTCTGATATACACACAAAATTTCATACAAATTCGTTAAGTCATTTAAGATTAGTTAGGTGACAAGCAAACATACAAAAAATTACATTAAAGAAATACATGTGGCGCAACTTGTACAGAATAATGAACAAAATTTGGAGTTCTTCACATGAAAAACAGTATGCCAATGAAACAAGATGTGGAAAACCAGCAAGCTTTTTGCATTATTATAATTTTTGGAATATTAAGCGTTAGCTAACAAATGAAAGGTTGTAATTCCTAGATCTACGCAGGGAGTAATACGCAGTATGCAGTAGGCAGGGGCACAATATAACAAGTACAAAATTAAGGTAAGCGAATTGAAAATTAAAATTGTAAATTATAAATTAACATTAATTGTAAAAAAACAAAGTTGTAATTTTGTAACTTACATCCCAAAAACAACAAATGCCCTAAATTAATTAAATTTCTTTTATGTTTTTCTACAAGTAAGAGTGTTTCAATATTTTTTCATTTATCTTTGTTGATAACAATACAAAACAAAAAGATCATACAACAGACATTAATTCATTAATCCCCGAGCGAACGCCGGCGTTCGCTTGGTCATTGTCTTTCTATTGTGTCTCTAATTACGCTACTCAAAAGGTTAAAAAGATGATTAATACTAACCGCATGTGCATAGGTCAAGCTGCTGAGCTGGTAAGGTTCCTTAACAAACAGATCTTTGCATGCTACAATATCTTCTGTTCTAGGGTGCACTCCAGACCCCAATAACCCTAAAATTGTTTTCCATTTATCCCTGAGTTCACCATCTGGTATAGAGTCTAGTTTCGCTTGCAATGCACGGAACACAGGCTTATTATTTCTTAAGCGATCAGTCAAGTCTTGTGTGGAGAATTCTAGTTTTTGCTGAATAGACCAGAAATGGGAACAAAGGAGTGTTCTTGGTTTTAAGAATCTGAAAAATATAAATATTTTTTTTATTAAAACTTATTATTCAAGTATTACACATTCACACAAAATGAGATAGCAAATGATTTTCAATGTTAAACATAGGCTAAATGTAATATGGTCATCTTTTACTTTTCATATGTGCTCATAATAATGGCCGTTGTATGTATGCACCACCATAACAAAATGCATACTTATTTGGACAATTGTGGCATTTAAGCAGATGTGTAGGTTATATATAAATGTTACTTACGCTAATGGAAAAATTACATAGTTTCCAAAAGGTATTGCAGACAATATTAAAACTGGGGCTATTCTCCACATGTCTGATGGCATTTTCTGGAACAGTTCAATCTCTTGTCTGGTCATTTCACTGAATCCTTTATCACTTTTGACTTTTAATCGTAATGATATGTATGTCTTTAGGTCCATTAGAAAATCTTTAATTCCTACACTGAAAACTCTGTACATTTTCATAGCAGTAGGGAATCTGTTTTCTAAAACTTTTGTGTAGTTCTTCACATAGTCTACATATCTCTGTATGACATATGTCCGCATTTTTTCTTTTTCGCTTCTTAGTACTTTTGTGTGTTTTATTCTGTTTATTGTCAGACATCTGAAAATTTAACATTTATAAAAAATGTTAATAAAAATTAACACTTTAAATAATTATTCTATAAAAAGTTGATAAAACCTCATGAAAGAATGTTAAGAGAAAAAAAACGAAATAGTAAGGTTATGATGTGGTTATAATTATACATTTAGATTAGATTTTTGTTTACCCTGGGGAAAATCATTTATGGTATCAGTAGATAAACTTGACAAGAAACTAACAAGTCATTAATCATAATAGCTTCTGTCATAGAAGAAGAATGTATAACCGAAGGAGAAATAGTTAATTATTATCGACTTATTCATACGGCCTTGCAAAACCAAATACACGCTAGTTTCAACGATCTACTAATAGATTCCCTTCGAACACAAGAAAAGTTATAAATAAAGCAGTTTTGGCTTCAAAGCATGTTGTTTACGACGAATTGCGTATTTATTCAGAAGAAATACTCACTTGTACTTATTTAACTGCTGATATTTTGTGTTTAATATGAAACTGGAGCGATTTGTCTGAAGTACTAAGTTCGACAAAGCTATCACTCGTTGCAAAGGCATTGCGTGTATTTAATAAATGATTAGAATCCACACAATTTTCGAAATCTCGTTTTCAAGTCAACTCTACTTTGAAGTCGCGCGTGACATGACTTTGACATACATTGACGTACAGCGTTTTGTTTCGATAACAGTTCCGTTGCGATGTCAAAAATATTGCGTGTAAGTAAAACTGTGGTGTGAAATAATATTATTGAAAAAAAAAACAATAAAAAAAATAAACAGTTGCATTTATTTATTTTTATTAGTTTTGATCAATAAATAGAAATGGTTTATGCGGGCTATTCAAAAGTTTCATTATAGGGCAAAACGAAACGCATAATCAGAGACTAAATCCTATAGTGTACACGATCTTCCAAGTGTATAGAAAATTAAATACTTTTTAGATACTTAAGTTATTATTTGTCACTTCAAAAGTTTTAATTGTGTCTATGTATTAATTTTTTTTTTCTTAGTGAAACATTTACTATGAAATACAAAAATCCGCCCCTGAGACGACCTATTGACCCAAACTTATTCTTGCATTCGTAAAAATCAAAATCATAATCGGAACCCTTTTTGTGTTTTTTTTTGTAGTAATTTTTAATATCTGAATTATTCTGTTCTTCTACCCTCATTTCGAATAAATTGAAACGTCAAACGTTTCAGTGCAGGTTTTACTTTGTATTTAATAATAGTTTGATTTAAATCTTTTAATTTAGTGAAAACAGCTGGTTTTGTTTATTTATTTCACGATGTCTGAAGAAGATACCAAAAACTATATTACACTCCGAAGCTCGGCCCAAATAATCTGTGAATATCTCAGTAAGTTAATATCAACAATCTACTAAAGATACCTTCAAGCAAGAGATTAAGTACTGCAAAATTAAATAAAAAATAATACCCTTTTTGTATTACACTCTTTTTTAGTAACTATTGAAAGTATTAGCTTATTTCTTGTATTCGGCCAGTATTTTGTGAGCCATGCGTACGTTTAAGCATAGCACTCTGTGTCATCCCTGCATTGACTTTAAAGGCACCATTCTAACTTTTATTTAAACTTTTTTACAGATTACGCCATAAATGCAGTGTTGTTCGGAAGAGTGTTATTTCCGCCAGGGAGTTTTAAAGTTAACATGCACTATGGAATAACTCTTTTTACTTTAGAAGACCCAATTGTCAAGGCTTTTTTAAACCGTCTTCTTACACAAACTGAAGGTATATAACCTACATTATGTATATAACAATGAGTACCAATCTTGCAAATTAAATAACTGTTAAAAAATGGTATGGCACAAATATTTGTATGGCCTACAGCTTGTTTAGGATCTGGTAGTCTTGTATATGTTAATTTACATATTCGTGAACGCACCCAGGATTGAGGAGTACTTCCTAGTCTGAGGCAAATATTAGCAACTTGCTCTTAAAACCAATCTTGTGGAATCAGAAGTACCTGTACCGACAATGGCAATATTACGTTATATAAAAACCTAAAAAAAAAAAAAATAGAGAGTTACGAGCAGTGGTGGCCGAGTGTTAACGGCCCTGACTTGCAAGTTGTAGGTCGCAGGTTCAAATCCAGCTAGACGCATTACTTTGTGTAATTAATTTCATCACCACTGCTCTCAAAACGGTGAAGAAAAACATCGTGAGGAAACCTAAAACCAAAAATTCGAAGACATGTGACATCCACCAACCCGCACTGGGCCCGCGTGGTGGATTATGGCCCATTCCCTCTCCTAGAGAGAAGGCCTGAGTCCCAACAGTGGGAACATTATAAGGCCGCCTATGCTATGCTATAGAAACCGATCTGTTATCACTGACAGGACTATTTTTACCAATAAGTCTAATACAGTGGTGATAGATAGAATAGAGCGTCGCAACGTATTTCCATTTTGTACAAGGCCAGAACGCAAGAGTGTGAAACTAGTCGCGTACAGATTGGAAAACAATTATAAATCAACGTCTTCCAATCTATATAAGAGTAGTACGCAAAATAATATTCGTATATACTTCGTAGTGACATAACTACGAGTATCTAATCTTATTCCATAATATACAGCCAGTACGAATGTGGATAAATCGTGCGTAGATCGGAATAATCGTGCCTGAATTAGGACAGGTTAGAATAGTGACCACCAGGCGTGAGAAAAGTGTGTCATCTTTGCGATGGGAACATTTGCATCTGAATCACTGAAATGTTCCGAAACAGTGATATGTATCATTTGAATCATTTGGAACATCAGCTCAAAAGATACAAACGGATGATTTGAAACATCGACTCACAAGATACAAACGGATGATTTGAAACATCGGCTCACAAGATACAAACGGATGATTGGAAACATCAGCTCACAAGATACAAACGGAAAATTTAGAACTACGGCTCAAAAGATGCAAACGGATCATTTGAAACATCAGCTCACAAGAATCAAATGGAACATTTGAAACAACGCGGCTCAAAAGATATAAACGGAACATTTGAAACGAACGTGAACGTTGCTCAAAAGATACATACAGACTCTGACGATTATAAATCGTGATCTGTTACGTTGCGTCATATACACTAAAAGATTTTTTAATTGAGTTTTGATTTGAGAATAATTTAAAGCAGATGTTTTTAGTTCAGCTCATTAATTATACTTACACTATTTACGTTATAATTTGAATTTTAGAAAGACTGCTGGTCACATAAAGTAAAGAGGGTTTGAGTGTTCCAATTGTTCCAAATAATGCCTTCAAAACATTACTAATGTTTCACTCGTCGTCGGTTCAGTAAAGAGTTATACACACCTAATTAGAACACGATGGCGAGCGAACGAAGCGATCATGTTGGTTAGGTCAGGTTAGAACATTGACCACTAAAGCGTGAAGGCGAGCGAAGCGAGCATGCTGCGGTAGCGGCTGCTGAGCGCCAGATCGGTTCTAATATTAATGAATCATTTGGGTTAGGTAAAGTCAAAAGCCATTATTGTTGATATAATTTTACATCAATAATGTTTAAACATCATATAAATAATTTTATCAAACTACATCTCAGCTTTTTCAAGCGTAAGTGATGTTGACCGTATTAGATATAGTTTGGAACCAGGACGCGCGCATACACGTTATAAACTATACAAGACTAGTACTCAGAATTCGTGTATACATTGTAAATTTGTAATTACAGATTAAACGCGAGCAGTTTCGGCTGCGTTCAGGCCTTGTATATAATGGAACTACGCAGCGTCGCACAATGATTGTTAATATAGCGGTCGCTCAAAGTGGACAAAAGAGAGAAATATTTTGTGGGAAACGTTTCATATTATTAGTTCGTGAAAAGTTTAAGAGCAGAGAGGAAAGCAGTGGGGGATACATATGCCCAGCTATGGGACACATAAGTTGAGAAAAAAGACTAACTCAGTTTCTTGTACCTATAACTTTCAGAATGGATAGTTCAGAAGAAAGTATTCAAGCTCTCCCTCATTATTCGGAAAGAACAAAATAATGAAGTTGTGGAATGCTGGGACTTCAACATCCATTATGAAGATGGGGAAGCCGCATTATATAAAATGAAAAATAAAACAATTGGCAGAAAAAACTTAAAAAAAATCCAAGAGGAAATTAGAGAATTTATGATGCAGGTAGATAATATGATGTCATATTTACCATTTAAATTTTATCAGTGTTTTTTTAATGTATTGGTTCATGTCAATAAAGATATTGAGCTTCCAAAAAACTGGGTAGAAGTTGAAAACGTGAACTTAATGAACCCAAAAACTATACGATATAACAAAACCATCTCTACCAGTCTTCATAAAATGCAAACAAATGTTTATTGTATATAAGTAGGTTCGGTTTAGTTAATATCAGGACATTGAGCCGAATTGGTATTACTTATTATACCTACTCATTCCTATTTACAATTTTTTCTAATGAAAGAACCATGTTTAGGTAGAAGACAAACAAACAAGAAATCTTAGTTCTCTGTCATTTATAAAATGGAATTTATTTGAATTTTTAAAGTCGTCAACATCGAAATAGGGGCCCACCCCAGTTTCTATAGAATTTTTTTAAACCCTGTTATTTTTACTAAGTAATTTTTTAACCAAATTTTTGTTTAACACTAAGGGCCGGTGTATTGATCCGTTGTTATTTTTACCACCAGTTAAAAAAGTAACTACTTGTTTAATTACGTTAAAATACCGTTATTTATTTAGGCAAGGTTTAAAATAAGTGTTATAGTATATTTTACTAAGGTATTTTATATAATACCAAATATTCAGACAGCAATGTGCTAACGACGATCGTAAGCAAAGTGGCGACAGAACTCTGCTGCGCAGGTCTGCGGTTTCTGTCTGTCTTTTTAAAGAAACCTAAAATTAAGGGGACCTTTCGAATCTAATCCGTCCATGTGCGGTTGTATAAGATGCCGCCGGATAATTTTATTGTAACCTCCGTAGAAAATCTTAAAATGTATCATAGACATTTCAATATTTTGTGAATAAATCGTTTTGAATACAATAAAACCCGATAAAATGTTGTGTGATATTATTTAGTGTTTTATCGAAAGAACCAGTTCATAAATTACAAGACTTTTTGCAAAAATTACATATTTTATCTATCATTAGAATAGTCGGTAATCATTGCCTAGTAAATTTTTATGTCATCGAATAATTGTACAATACGTAAATTTACAAAAAGTCTCATATGAAGTTTTATATAGTGCCGAGATGAAAGATTAGGCATATACAATGCCCACATTATATACTTTGCCAGAGATATTGTAAATATATTTTTAACTATTTTTGACTAAATTACGGATCAAATACAAGTAAGTTGCCCTTGGTTAGGTATTTTGTTTTTTATCTTTACATCAATTTGTATATTAAAATAAAAAATATTATTTATTATTGTTATATAAACATTAATTAGCTGGTCAAGTAATCTTTGCCAAGATATTTGCCCAGGAAGGTACCTAAACGGTAAATAAACCTGTATCTTGCGGCAGTTTCTTAGTATATTTAGGGCGGAATTCACCAATAAAACTAATCGTGTTTTAACGTTTGGCTCGCATAATCGCGTTTAGCCGCTGTCACTAGTGTCACTTATCTGTATTTTTGTTTTGTTGTATTACAAGTGACACTAGTGACAGCGGCTAAACGCGATTATGCGAGCCAAACGTTAAAACGCGATTAGTTTTATTGGTGAAATGCGCCCATATGTACCTAAGAAATTATTTATCCACTTTATTATTTTTATAGCATGGCTATAGTTACTGCTGTTTTTTTTGGGTGTTCCAATTCAACTTGTGGTTAATGCACCAATAAAGAATATTTTGCCCAGCTATCTACTTTCTTTTCACTCTATCTACAAGTGTGTCCTACAGTTGCCAGTTTATTCTTTAGAGATCAGAGATGTGTGCTACAATTTTTGATAGGTACCATTGTTTAACTTTTTCGCTCAAGCCACCACCAACAATCTAATATAAATATGACTAGCATCAGCAACGTCCAGTAAAATTCTCTAGGTACTATAAGAGAGCAGTGGTGGCCGAGTGGTAACGGTCCCGACTTACGAGTTGTAGGTCACGGGTTCAAATCCAGCCAGGCGCATTACTTTGTGTATTTTTTTTCATCATCTCTGCTCTAAAAACGGTAAAGGAAAACATTGTGAGGAAAATCAGTCTTAGAACCAAAAATTCGAAGACATGTGACATTCACTAATCCGCACACGGCCTGCGTGGTAGATATACGGCCTATTTCTAGAGAGAGGAGGTCTGATTTCCAGAAGGGGAACATTAAAAGGCTGATTATGCTATGCTACTATATAATATACATATTTTATACACCAAAAGGTTCCTCATGAATTACTATGTCTAGTGAAAACTTAAAAAATAAGAGATCGATTTCGTGCGCAACCTCTTCGATTAATGATTGGTATTTCTTACAGAAAATCAAAGTGCATGTAAGTGGCTTACCTATATATATAAAACGAGAAACTGACTGACAGATATATCAACGCATAGCCGAAATTACTGGGACTAGGAATGTGAAACTTTGCACAAGGCTTCCTTTTATGATGTAGGCGAGCACTAAGTAAGGATTTCAAAAATTCAGCCGCCAACGAGATCAAACGGGGTTTCTAAAGTTTGTAAGGAGGAACTTACTTTCACGCGGGCGAAGCCGCAGGCAGAACCTAGTATGATATATCGTTGTTAAAGGTTTTTCACAATAATTAAATAAGTACTATCAATATTCTATTTCTTGAGTTACTGTAAAAGCTAATTTTTAAACTAAAGTTACTCAACACGAAGGCAACTTTATCTATGACTAGGGTTGTCAAATTTAGCAAGAATAAGTAATTTTTTCGTGTGGCAATCATTTTAAGATTTCGTTTAGCTATTCAGAACAATACCTTTACTATTTATTTATGGAAATATTTTGATATGACTAAAATACATAAGGTGGTTACTAATCTGCCTGATTACTTATTTCATATATTACATTTATGCCTCCAAAACGTTGCTTCAAACAAAGAAATAGAAAACGATCGCGTAGGCTCGGATTTACAAAATTACTCTGAAACCAATAACAATTGGCTGTTGATTTAGTTAGAAACAATGATTATTTTATGTACCTGCCTAAGTATTTTTAATATCGATTTTGGAGAGCGGAGTTTTAGAGTTGTTTTAGTTTTGAAGAGATTTTTCTTTTAAATTCTGTTTCAAATAGTTTTGATTATTTAGGTACGCTAAGTGCTCAACTGTTTTTAGACAAAGTAATTTATGCAAATGATTTTTGTTTTGACAACCCTGATAACATGCACCCCGATTTTCAACAGGCAACTTTACGTATGTATTGATAGTAGATGCTTACTTAAACGATTGACGAAATACTTCACTTTTTTTTTTATCACCAGGCCCATTAGCAAATTCCGTCGCGTGCATTTTAGTACACACGCTCAATGCAAACTGTACGCTAGGTAAAGTTGTCATATATGACTCAATTTTACCTCGCCCATAACTTTGGTGCCGAGCAGCGCAGTGGTGGCCAAGTGGTTAAGGCCTCGACTTATGAGTTGTAGGCTGCGGGTTCAAACCCAGCCAGGCGCATTACTTTGTGTAATTTATTTCATCACCACTGCTCTCAAAACGGTGAAGGAAAACATCGTGAGGAAACCGGCATGTCGTAGAACCAAAAATTCGAAGACATGTGACATCCACCAATCTGCACTGGGCCCGCGTGGTGGATTACGGCCCATTTTCTCTCCTAGAGAGGAGGCCTGAGTCCCAACAGTGGGAACATTATAAGGCCGACTATGCTATACTATGCATAACTTTGGTTATTACATCGATTATATGTAATACGCGTGAAAGTAGTTTTCTGCATACAAATTTTGGACCCTCGTTTCATCCCCTTAGGGTGTGAATTTTGGAAAATCCTCTCTTAGTGCTCGCTTCCGTCATAAAAGAAAGCCTTGTGCATTTCAGATACCTAGACCCATTAGTTTCGGCTATGCGTTGATATGTCAGCCCTTCAGTTTCTTCTTATATATATAGATGATATATTAGAATCCAATTGTTCAACCAAAAAAGACACATTATTTTATAAAATAAATCAATAAAAACTTAAACAACTAGCACCATGTTGGAATAAACTACATAAAATAAAATAAAACTGGGCAAGTGCGAGTCAGACTCGCGCACTGAGGGTTCCGTACAAACTACAATTTTCGAATGGATTCTCGAAGATTTTTCCGAATTGCAAAACAATTATTTTTTGACGTAGGTAACAACAAATTAACAGTTTTCAGATTTATTTCTATACATGTGCTATATAACCTTACTTTATGCCTAATTTCAGGATTCTAAGTCAACGGGAAGTACCCAATGAGTTTTGATTTCTTGAGAACGTCGAAATATACGTTTGTTGCGACATAAACTGCCGCATCTGTTTTTTTCGTTAATTCAGAAGTTTTATATTTTCACGGCTTCAAGGGACCGCAGACATGATTATATGGTTTTAAGTTCAACTCGATACCTCTACACGTTCTCGAGATAAAAAATCTTGATCTTGTCTTTGTTCAGACAGAAAGACAGACGGACGGACAGCAAAGTGATCCTATAAGGGATCAGTTTTTTATTTTGAGGTACGGAACCCTAAAAATACTATAATGCTGTCACAGTTGACGGTATGTAAGGATTCATGTAGTTCCAGAGCAGTAGAGGCCATAGAGCAGGGTTTGTCAACGAGCAATGGAGTGCAGCAATCTAAGTGTTTAAAGAGCCGACGGAGTGAGGAACACCACGCTGCGCTTAAAGACTGGGATCATCATAGACGTAGGTAAAGGCTGCCAGGTTAAAATGCGAAGGTGGGTCACATCAGCCATGCATGTCAGTCTGCCAGTCATGCACCCTAACCGTTTGGCAAGAGTCCCTAAGAGGCCATTCATTAGTTACGTAAAACAATTTTTACCAGTCTTTTATCCCCTCCCCCCCAAATAAGAAAAATAAGAACAGGCCGACCCCTCCCCTGTTTAATATTTTTTACGTGAGAATCTAGAAGTAAAACTAACTAACTAACTTAACTTCCTTTCATTATTGACTTAATATTAATATATATTAGTATGTATTTATATTATAATTATATATTAGACTTATGTATAATATAATTATATTTTAGATTTAGTTATTGCAAGGATTATATTGTGCACTGGTTCCTTCCCTCGAATGTGTTCTCACTCTGTAACTCTAAGGTTTGCTGGAAGAAAACTCATTGTTGAGTTAAGCTCGCCTTTGTACATAAACTGTATTATCTCCGTGAACTATGTATGTTTTTTTTTTGTGTACAATAAAGAATTAAGAATTAAAATTATATACGTTTTATTGGTTTTGATTTTTATTTTTAAAACTAACAATTTTTATGAACGTTTACAAGTGTGTCGTTTACGCAAACACGTAACGTCTAGTTCGCAAAGGGGCTTAGTTGCCATGGAAATAGTCTACCTATATGCATCTGAGCGCTTATCGGCAATCGCGCGGTTGCCGATAAGCGCTCAGATGATAAGAAAAATAAGGTTTGCTCGAACCCCCTCCCCCGCTAAATCCTCTTACGTAATAAATAAATGATCCTTAAGTCGGTACCTGACGATAGACATCGCCGCTGATGTCGACCTGGGAAGAGGTGGAGAGATGACCTAGATACCTACCGCAAGGGCTGGTTTAGGATGGATCGAGAAAAGAATACCTGGAAGAAGTTGGGTAAGGCCTTTGCCTAACAGCGGGAAAGAATGGGCCAAATAAAAAATATGTATGTTTTATACACATACCTACCAAGGAACCAAGGTTGCCGACATAGCACGAAGAAATACCAAACTTAAGTGGTAATGGGCAGGGCACATAGCTCGCAGAACAGATGGCCGTTTGGGCCGAAAGGTTCTGGAGTGGCGACCGCGTACCGGAAGACGCAGTGGTGGAAGGCCCCCTACAAGGCGGACCGATGATCTGGTGCAGGTTGCGGGAATCCGATGAATGCGAGACGCACAGGACCGTTAATTGTGGCAACATTTGGGGAGGCCTATGTCCAGCAGTGGACGTCTATCGGCTGAAATGACGAATATGATGATGATACACTTAGATCATTTCCATAAATCACTCAGTCTATCAGTGAAAACCGCGTGATCATTCGGTCGGTTTTTAAGTTAGTAATTTAATTAAAATACGTAAATAGTGTAAAAAAATAATTAAAAAATAGTACATTTTGATACAAGTGCAGAAAGTTTGTCATTGCAACCGAGGCGGAATTCGCACGAGCTGTAGGCGAGTGTGTTATGGAGCCGAGGGCTGCAGTGACAAATTCCCACGTGTATCAAACGACTTTCTTCAATACACTTACGAAGAAATGAATAAACAGGGGTTGACCGGCGACTCGTGGGGTCAACGCGCGCCCAGCCTGAAACGAAAAATGGGATAAGAGCGGGTTTTCAACTATAGTAAACTAGTACGCTACGGTCATAGTAGCTTACCGTATTACCTACCTTTATTGCATTATTTTGACTATAGTCAGAATAATGCAATTTAACCTTTTGTGTAGCGTTATTAGAGACACAATAGAAAGACAATGACCGAGCGAACGACGGCGTTCGCTCGGGGTTTAATTAATTAATAAATAACACGCGATGACGCATAATCTAGACAGACACCGGCTCGGCAATTAGCCATAACCCGGGGCTAGAACAAATTACTAGAAGAAGAGGAACTATAAGAAGCCGAATAAACAGAAAATTTGCTTTCCTGAGAATATTTCCAAGTTCTAGTAAATTAGAATTGCTAGGGCGTATGCCATACCTACTTAAGTTCCTACAAGTTTAGATTGCAATTGAAATGAAGTCGACCGCAAATAAAAGAAAAGTGAAGAGAAGCCATGATGGTTCCAGTCGACAAGGACAGCGCTCGCCGCATCCAGACTAACATTGCCTCCTAATTAGGTGCCTAGAAATAGATAGTGATTTATTTATTTAGTTAAGGATCACTAGCGAGTGTTCATCATCATCATCATTTCAGCCTAAAGACGTCCACTGCTGGACATAGGCCTCCCCCAAGTGCCGCCACAATGAACGGTCCTGTGCGTCTCGCATGCATCGGATTCCCGCAACCTTTACCAGGTCATCGGTCCACATTGTAGGAGGCCTTCTTTCTAGGCCCCAACGGCCATCCGTTTTGCAAGCAATGTGCCCTGTCCATTGCCACTTAAGTTTGGGAATTCTTCGTGCTATGTCGGTGACCTTTGTTCTCCTGCGGATATCCTCATCCCTGATTCGATCACGCAAGGAAACTCCGAGCATAGCCCTTTCCATTGCCCTTTGGGTGACTAGCGAGTGTTACAGAATAATAAACCTTAAAGAAATAAAAATTGGTACATATAACCTTATCCGATATGCGCACTTAATTATAGGCCACCACCAGCTTATGCGTAACCAAGCGTACACGGCTCTAAATAATTATAAAAATATTTAATACAATTTGAATATGGTATACGCAATTGGATGATTTCCCACCTGAAAAAAATTCCCTTTCATTTGATACCCTGTTTGACCATATTTACAAACATCTATCTATTCATTCCCACCTTCACCCCCCCCAAATCTTGGTGAGCTATGGGTAGCTCGCCGTCCGGCCGTACGGTAACCGTTCGGACCGAGCTCGAGTCTTCAACGGCCTGTAGTGTTCCACGCGCGCCTCAAAGAGAGCAACCTACTGGGCCATGGGTCGTTCCCTGGAACGAAGGCAAAGAAGGAACAGAAGTGTGTTTTAGTCAGTAAAAGTCTGGTACGTCCTCCCACTCTTCCCAAGGGCAGGAGAAGTCATTGGATGATTTCCCACCTAAAAAAAATCCACCCGATCTTATAAATGGTGATATAACATGCCTTAGGACCATCCCTAGCAAGTTTATTAAAAAAAGCGTCATCCAATCGGTTCTCTCATAACATACAGACTTGAGCAATTATGATAATACAGCGAAACCTCGACTTCAAAAGACCTGCAAAGTCTTACAACTATAAATAAATGTCTGTCTCATTTACAGATGGTTCCTTTAATAGAGCTGGGAATAGAGGTTATTTCAGTTATAGAGGTGCGATTATTAAATAAAATAAGGTATTTAAGTATGCGGAGGTACATGGCCTTAAATACAACACAAAAAAGAGTGAGGTCTTAGTGTTCAAAGCACCTAAACAACAGCCTCGCCGTGTGCCTCCAGTATATCTTAACGGCGTGGTACTCAATGTGGTTAATAGTTTTAAGTACCTAGGTCATGTCACTAGTGACCTACGTGATGATAGTGACATAGAGCGCGAGCTCAGGGCCTTGGCAGTGTGGGGTAATATGCTCGCCCGTAGTTCGCTCGCTGCACGGCAGACGTCAAAATTAGTTTATTTAAGGCGTTCGGTCAGTCTTTCTGTTCGAGCGGCCTGTGGGTGTCATATACAAACCGGGCTTACAACATCCTGCGCGTACAATATAACAACGCTTTCAGGATGCTTTTGCGGTTGCTGCGGCGTTGTAGTGCGTCGGGAATGTTTGCCGCGGCTCACACGGATGGCTTTCACGCCATCATACGTAAGAATGCGGCTTCGTTACTGCAACGCTTGCGCAATACTTGTAACAGCATCCTGAAAATGATTGCTGACAGGCTTGATTGCCTTATCCAGAGACACGGGGTGGAATTAGCTATAGATTACTAATAACACTAATGTAGTACTTAAGCACTTTTTGTTATTAACACACAAACATTATGGGCTATTGGGTCTGAATTAAAGTTTTTTTTTTTTATGTATACATTATACATGAGTTGAACACATTGCTGAGTTACCCTACATGATTAAGAAACTCTTTGGTTTTGTCTATTTTTTTTTAAATAAAATTAGCTTTTAGAACATTTTTAAAAAGATTTTTTGTTATTCCAAAGAAAAGGCGTGAGTCTATCTATATGAGAAAATATCATGCGGATTTCATCACGCATCCGGATTTGCTCCGCATGCAGAAAACTTCAAAATGTATAAAAACGCGTCCCGCGTGCGTATTTCACGCATTACAATAAATACTTGTATGGAATGGACATTTGTGAGGGTTACGCGTGCGGAGCAATCCCGCATGCGTGATTAAAACTGCACGATATTAAAAATACCCTTAGAAGTTAGTTTTTTCTCGATGAAAAATTGTATGTATTTTTGGTAAATCTCATCAAAAAGCGGAATTCCTAGTGAAAATAATACGCTGTTTTATGTGTGAAAGTAGATACAATGGATCTATTTCTGTCCTTTGTGATCCAATTAAAATAGGGAATTTTCCTTTTACCGGTGTAAGAACCAGTTTACAGGTCCACATCCTTTTGTTTAGCCTGCTCCCTCCGGCACCCTTGCGACCACCCACGGTCCGTGGCCTCACCCCACCTCCATGAATAACGCGAGAAATGTCCACCTACATCAAGACCAGCAGCATGCGACCCTACACGCTCCTATATACCACTGCGATCCAATAACCATAATACTCGTATCAATCTTGTGGCGTTCCCGAACAACATATATTAACTATTTACCAACTATATTTTTTAGTTTTTTAATACTAGTGCGATAACTTCATAGGGAGATCAACTTGCCTTTTGTGTATCCGCGACTATGATAACTATTTTTTTTTTTTTTTTAAATCATCATGTACAGTCAGGGGTCAAAAGAGCAGTTGCATTTTACCAATGCTAAATTGCCTGAAATATGTATGTATAGTAGACGTTCAATGATCCATAAGTCGTTTATTAAATTCTTTAGATGCTACCTTACAAATTAAATAATTCATAAACCATTTACAGTCCTCTATAAAGAAATTTTTACTTTAGCATTTATGTCACTTTAGCATTAATAAAGTGCAACTACACTTTTGAACCCTGACTGTACATTCGAATCGACGATATATTTTTATAATAATATTAATTTTAAAGAACAATGTTCAAATGTATGAGATCCGTCCCCCTATCCAATAGATACCAGCAGATTTGAAACAGGTGTCATTCGAAGCGTCTAGTTGAATAGAGTTTTTTTATTGTGGCATACCTCAAAAGTATGGGATTTAGGATGTATAAAATATTTTTGCTTTAACTTATCCTATATTCCGCAATTTTTAGAGAGGAAAAACATCTCACCACACAAAGATCTTTCGATTGTGATACATTTAAAATCTGTTGGTGTTGATTTTCTCGGTAAACCCCGCACTTTTGAGAGATGTCGCCATATTAAAAAAAATATCACTTTTCTAAGATCTTTCGATTGGGTTATATTTCAAATCTGTTGGTCGATTTAAGAGTAGGGGGGACGTTTTGATGTATCGTTCTTTGAATTTGTACCTTAAATCCTAGGGGCCATTGCAATTGCTCTTGGGCTTATATTTTAGTTTCTCACAAAATTCAAAAATTCAGGCTAGCACTACCGCAAAACTCACTATTTTTGGCATCCTTATTCGTCCAATAGGTATTTTTTTTTAATTTTCTTATGTCTAATTTTAATTCTATTCTATAGTCTTTTGATAATTAACTTAAAAATTAAACGAGTAAGTAGTGAAAATTTCATTTTTTTTTTGCAACAACTTAATTCAAAGAAGAAAATGATTTAGGCTTCGTTGCAACTAGTACCATTAACAGTTCTTTGATGAAACAACTGACGATTTTTTTAAATCACTAGTTCCATTTTAAAAGAAACTGGAAATAATGGAACTCTTGGTTTATCGTAACGTACTTATAAGTACGGATTACGTAGTCGCGCTGGAAAGCACGTTTTTATCAAGTAGATATTAAGTAATATTTGTAATTTTCTTCGATCGCTGCTAAATATAAAGTGATATAGGGCGAAGAGCGGCCTTCGACACGTTATTACTAATGCAACCGCAAGGTCCCTGCATTTTAAATCTGTGATATCTACGAAAATAGTTCTTTAAATTACATGCTGTAAGGGGTCATATTGATCTATATTAACTGTACAATGTATTTAAGGTACTTAATCGTATAAGGATTAATCTGTATTGCTTTAAATTGCTTAGTAAATAAGCCATTATTTCTCTTAAAAAGTAAAGGATAATAAATGGTTTTTGTGGGTTTATACCTCAGAGATAGACATATAGACCTTTTTAAAGTGAACAATACTGTAGTAGGTACATTATTTTGATCTATCTTGTAGGGTTCAGCCAGCGTTTGCAATATAAGCGCAAAAAAGTGTTTATTTACGACATCACATTACAAACCTCTAAAATTATCAGTGTTTCTCTACTATATTATGCATGTATTATACATATAAACCTTCCTCTTGAATCACTGTGTCTATTAAAAAATCACACTATCCGTTGCGTAGTTTTAAAGATCAAAGCTTACATAGGGACAGACAGACGGGAAGCAACTTTGTTTTACACTATGTACTGATTTATGAAATCATGATTATATGATTTCCACAGACAATTCTGAAAGTGTAAAGATAACGCAATAGAAAAAATAATACAAAGTTGGTACTAACTTATAAAATATTTAAAAGTTAAAGAAATAAAATAAAGGATCTGTGGTGGTTTTCAATACGAAATCATTACGATTTTAAATTTATTTTGTCATGTCCTAGCACTACCATTGTAAGTTGTTGATCTTTAATTAGCAAAAATGTTAACAGCTAAAACAATAAAAGTCCTGTAATTCATTCTACTTTCTGGTAAAATGGGCCTGAGGTTATAATTATCTTAATAAAATAATTGTGTTGCGCGGCCGATCAGGATATCAAATGTCTATGTCTTTGCCGGCGCATCCCACGCCGTCAATGCAGTCCCGGGCTTATCGCTGCTCCGAGCGCCCCTTGCGTTTTATTATTAGTCAACACAGCGGCGCGGACGTGACGTGTTTACCTGCCCGCTTCAAAATTTGTGCGCGCGTTTTAAAATTTGATTCTCATAAGGAAATAGAAAGACCGCAAAGTAATATTATATCGTTTATTATTAGTCACACAGTTCAAGTATAAAACTATTATACGCGGATATAAGCAGAATATCGTGTTAGACGTTTTTGGAAATAAAAGTGATTTCTGCCTACCACGTACAACAATTTCCCTGTGCAGTTTTACAAGTGCGGGTTTATACAGAAGATATCGAGGAAAGAGTATTAGTGGCTCGACTAGAGGGCATAAGCGAGATTGTCCGCGGTTTATGTAATATTTTAATACCGGACGCAATTATGCCTTCCGGAAACGTCCCGCCACAGGCGCAAGGCTCCAATGCTGCCGACCCTGACAATGCTGAAGCTGAAGCTCGACGTCAGGAGAACCCTGTAGAGCCACCAGCACCAGAAGCGTCCAGACGGGAGGGAGATATGGCAAATTATGTCGAACCACCGGTGATAATGGAATCTCTCTGTGATGACAACGAACCTCACTCTAATGGGCATCGTAATGACGAACAAGTAAGTGCTCCTCAGCCGGATCTAGGGCCACAAGCTTTGTCAGTAAACCCTCCAATACAACTGATGGTCCGAAGTGATCTACAAAACCGGGCTGATGCTCGTGTGTCTTCGCTCAGTGTGGAGGTCGTTATTCCCAGGGCTGGGCATGTGTACGCTCCATCTCTAGTTATGTCAGATGAAGAATATCCAGTACAAGCGGCAGTCCCGGACCCAGCACCAGTTCCAGCTCCAGCGCCGGCTTTAGTCCCGGCCCCAGCTCCGGGTCCGGTCCAGACACCGCCACCGGCCCCAGCTCCGGGTCCGGTCCAGACACCGCCACCGGCCCCCGCCGTGACTGCCAATCTTGAGGCTAAACAAGATAACAGCACGACCGACCCAGTCGAAGAAGAAGTCAGCAGTTTGAGTAGTGAAACTTCCACGACGGGGTCGTCAGAAAGCAGTGATGAAGACAACCTCCCGCTTTCATTCTACAACCGTGGTCCCTTTCCCAAAAATGGAGCTTTGTTTATGGGGCCAACGGGAAGACTGGCTCCGGGCTCGACAGGTAGACCGTATATGGGCCAGCACTCACACTTGCGGCCGGTCCCGATCGCTCCGCCACCTCGTGCGATGCCTCCGGCGGACGACTGGATGACCGACGATGAGTCGTCTGACTCCGGTACTGAGGCTTCTAGCTCAAAACGTCGCCGGCAAATGAATCGCCGTGAGTAAATGTATAATAAATAAACAATAAATGTGTCAGAAGTTGAATAAAGTTGAAAAGCGCGGCGTATTATAAGATTGTTATTGAGTACCAAGTACTAGTAGGTACTTATACTTTTATTTTGGTCCTTCACTTAAATTCTCAAAGCTAGTTATAATTTACAATAGCTACGGAACCCAATTTATATCTATTGGAAATAACGACTAGCTCCATGAACCTGTCATTTAGTTTACTCTGTATCGATTACTTAAAACTGTATGACTTTAAAAAAAATCTTTTTGGATGTCATCAAAAGTGAATATTGTACCTGTATACCTAATAAGTTAGAAAAATCCTATTTATATGCACTACTTCAAGTTCGTACCTATAATCTAAAAATTGTATAACGATATAATCGTGAATGTTTTTTATTATATAAATTCTTTATTATGTTTATATAAACACCTTTAAACCTTGTACCTACTAGGATAGTTGATAAATTCAATGATATTTAAACGTCAATTTTGTAGCTACTTTATTATTAAGTGTATTTAATATAATTATTTATTGGTAGAAAGGAACCTGTACCTTTAAAAAAAATTAATAGGTGTGAGGAACTCGATTATGGTAAAAAGTGAAATCGTGTGTGATGCGAAGTGCTGTGAAGTGATCTAGGAAAGGGTAGCAATATGAATTGTATAAGGATTCGTGTAGAATGACTGGCTCAAAAATAATATTATTTGAAGAATATTCTGTTAGATTTAAGCTATTTTTATTCAATTCTAGGTGTTTTATGTAAAATTAGGAACCGAAAAAAAAACTGCTTAAATATAAAAAAAAAACAAAAAAAATACAATAAAAACGTACCACAATAAAAAAAAAAGTCATAATCCAAAACCTAAAAAATAATATGCATGTAGTTCATAATATTGTAGCGAAAAAATAAAGAAAAATAAATAAAAAATTGTAGTCCAAAATAACCAAAATAGAAAAAAAAAGTAGATTAGATCACTAAGACTTAGTTTTCTCATTAATACCAAAGTGTTGTAGTAGCTATTAGATTATCTAAAAGATATTAGGGCTTCTATTATTGCCAGTTTTCGAAACATTTATAAATTTAGAAACATGTTCAACTATTTAGTAGGGCTCAATTCCTTGAATTGATAAATTTTTAAATAAATTTAAGAAAATTGCTTCAACCTTCTGACACATATTTTAAAGTATATATTATGAACTATTTTACTATAACTGTTTTCAAGTTATCTCTGAATGTCTTTATTAAATGTTTGTAAATAGTAAAATATTCGTCTTTTACTTAACCTACCTACATCGTACATAACCGATTTTTTTTTTATTGATATAAACCAGCGCTTGACTGCGATCCCACCTGATGATAAGCAGTGAACCAATCATTGATGGTGAGGCGCACTAGTTTATTAAGATCCTATTCACCTTGAAGACATCTAAATTATAATCAGACGGGAAGACCGCAGCAGGCAAATATTTTCTCAAAGGAAACATCATCATCATATGATGTCAATCATTCTTCTAAAAATAAGTAGGTAAGTATTCTTTCCAAAGCGCGTCAACGAATAATGTTGCTCGCTGTAGAGAACCTTGTCTTCAATCTTCTTCTGCTGATGTTGATAACTCATTCTTCGTTCCTCCTATAAAACAATAAAGTATTTGCAGAAAAATAGAAATTTAAATTTAATTATTAGTTCGTAATCTTCAGTGAAAATGTTATTATGTCGTTGTTCCACTGTTAAGTAATTGCAGGGAATTCGAAATTTAAATTTATTATTTCGTAATTTTCAGTCAAAATGTAAACTGTCATTATTCGATTGGACAGGCGATAATAGCCGAACAGGGGCCTTACCATGACGTGTTAAAATATCAAGGTTGGAACCGAGAAAGAGGGATGGGGTTATACACCCTATATAGCTCCATCCCTTTAAATTTCAGCTTAGAGCGTCAAATGGATCGCGTTTAGAGCTCTTGGTAGGGCCTCAGCAAGTAGCGACTTGGAAAGTTGCGGATATTAGAATATTAAGGCTACGCTGTGCCATGCCCTTGTGCTATATTTATCAAAGCTATGCTAGTATTTTAAAATCTGTGCCTTAGCGATTATTTTTTTCTTTTTCTAAGAACTTTGAGCCTCGCTATTATGGGTGCTTAGCGACTGAAAGAGGATAGGTTGAATTGAGTTGTATATTCCTCATTGTCATTTACAATTTTTTTGAAAATATGTTTAAATAGAGTATAAATTCACACAGCACACATAAAACAACTTTAGGTTATGTGAGGTTCTTTGCGAAGGATATTATTATGATGCTAAATGCGAGTTCAGTAGAGTTAGACATTGTGGAACGCAGATGAATTGACGTCCCAAACCTTATTGAGAACCTGAGGAGCGCCTGACTTAGGCCTACTGTAGCTACCTACGTATTCGTCACGCAGGCGTAGACCAAGCGTATAATTACGAATACGCGCCTATCAAGCTTTGCGTTCACGGACAGTAGGCCTAAGTAATAGCTATACAGGTTAATTTTCAAGTTAATGTCGTCGTTCCGTGGACGGGTGACCATTTATTTTATACTTAACCCTTCGTGCTTTGAAAAACATGTCAAGCCGTTGAATACGGCTGTCATTTTGTGACTGTTGACTGCGTTAAGGGTAGTCAGAACCAAGAAATTTTGACACCAGTCTTGTCGTGTTGGGGAGTTCAGATAGCCGGTAGTAGCGGTATGTAAAATCCTGGTATTCAGCTGAAACCGTTTAAACTAGAAGCCGACGATGGCCGTCAAGCTCTAGTTTATATTATTTAAAAAAAATGACTTTGACATCTCGCCGTTGGCTCGGGCCTGGTTCTTAGCAGACGGGTGGATGAGGAGCTACCTACTACTCGTTGTCCGCAAGCCCGCGCCTACGGTGGCCGGAAATTGGGCTTGGAAGGAAGAATTGGAAGTGGCTCGCCGTCCAACCGTCCGGTAACCGTTCGGATCGAGCCCAAGTCGGCAACGGCGCGTGCTGTGCCGCGCGCCTCAAGGAGATGTCAGCAAATCGTAGGGGCCCAGCAGGGTCGGAGCCTACTGAAACCCGGGGCCCTAGGACGAAGGCAACGAAGGAACCGGAGTGGGTTTTTAGTCTATCTCCCGCTCCAATCAAGAGCGTGTTTTCAGATTTCTTCGTATATCTGTGCTATTAGACGATTGTTTTATGCTAATTTTCAGGATTCTGGGTCAACGGGAAGTACCCTATGAATTTTAAAGGCGTTAATACGGCCATTTTTTTCGTAATTCTATTCGGCAATTGTACTGTTTTCATAGGTAAATTTATACGGAAACCTCAGTGCGCGAGTCTAACTCGCACTTGTTATAGCGTAGGGTCAGTCACCCTCACTCTTCACTTTTACCTGATTCGCGACCGCGACCAGCTAAGCAAGACTTTGTGACCCACAGATTGTAAAACACTTGACTGATGTGGATGAATCCAGTGCTATTAACTCTTGCAATGCAATAATTATACTTCACAGCCGCCTTACTATAGAACCTGATCCCGAGTGATGGGTGGCTCGCCGTCCGACCGTCCGGTAATCATCTGGACCGAGTCCAAATCGTCGACGGCGCGTACTGTTCCACGCGCGCCTCAAGGAGATGTCAGCAAATCGTAGAGGCCCAGCAGGGTCGAAGCCTACTGGGGCCACGGGTAGTGTGAAAGCGAGACCCGGGGCCCTGGGACGAAGGCAACGAAGGAACCGGAGTGGGTTTTTAGTCAGTAAAAGTCTGACACTATCTCCCGTTCCGCCCAAGAGCGGGATTTGTCATAAGATGATTTTCCCAACCAATAAAAAAAAAATAAAAAAACTATAGAACCTGCACACTATTTAGGTTTAACTAACACACCTTAAAGTTGTAAAATAAAAAGTTGTATCGGTTAAAAAAAATACATTCTGCCGAACATAGAATCTTCATCTTTTTGAAGTCGGTTAATAAGCATTTCTTTGAAACCCTACCACCGTTCTGTCAATATTCTCATTTAACAGTAAAGTGGGCTTGCAATTTCACAAAATATTTTGAATGTATCATGACATAATCCTATGGTTCATTATATTGGAGGGGGCTCGTTATATTCGTACCCTAATTGGTTCGTAACTGCCACATAATCGCACAGTTCAAAGAATGCAGTATTTTTGCGAACAAATAAAATTAAATATATATCGTAATACGCACTGCGTGAAGACACTTTTTTCTACCGGTGACAATTAAGTGGGTACCAGATATTGTAGCCAGGATTTAATACGTATGCGTGTTTACTCGAATGTTAACAACAGGTCGGTTTTAGTCAGTGAAAGTCTTACCACAGTATAGATTACTAGGGCCATGGGTAGTGTGAAAACGAAACTCGAGGCCCTGGGACGAAGGCAACGAAGGAACAGGAGTGGGTTTTTAGTTAGTAAAAGTCTGACACTATCTCTCGCTCCGCCCAAGAGCGGGATTTGTCATTAGATGATTTTCCTACCTAAAAAAAAACACAGTATAGATATGGAACAGTACTGAAACTACCTACAAATGTTCGAAACGGCACACTCACACAAACACACGCATCGACTGGACTCCTAAGCGTTTCTCGCGGTGCTGTCAGTAGCAAGTGCCGCGTCGAGACGAGTGGTCATGTTTAAATTTACTACCGCGATCTTTATAAAAATACCACAGTTTTATAAAACCCATACAAGCTGTTCACAAGAATGAGAATTTTTACTATAAAATTTAATAATAAAGAATTGCAAATGTATCGTAGCAGACCAAAGTATTTTTTAGTAAATAATTTATTATATATGTATTTGGTATTTTTTTATTTAATGGTTTTTTAATTATAGGTACCTATCAAATACACTTTTGGTTTGAAAAGTGGTACAGTTCAAACCGATAATGCGTGACAAAGACCCGAAAACCACCGATCATGAGCCTAGGTCTGCCTGCGTGCCACGTGCTGCGATTACCGCGCGCCCACTCCGGAACGCGCACAAAACGTCTTAGTTCAACTATGGCAAGCCTACGTTCCCGTCAAAACTTGCAAAAGGTTACGCCGTAATGACAAGTTAAAGATCTACAAGTAGTTGTGTGTGTGTCAATATTAATCTGTTTCCTGTATTTTAAACAATAGTTTTTTGCTGAGGTTAATCGACGCGACTTGATTGACGACTGAGATTATCTATTTAATTTTCTTTTGTAAACTAGTAATTTAAATTCGATTCATTGATCACTACAGAACTCTTTTTTTTCATAAAAACAAACAATATCAAAAACAATAAAAATGACCACCCTTTTGCTTCAATGGAGCATAGGTAATTATTTTATCAACTAGGCTTAGTTTCTATACTGTTCCATATTTGCACTGTGGTCTTACACTGCCTCTCGCTCCCCTTAATAAAGACTTAGGCTTGGTCCTTACTGAGTGGCCCGACTGTGAGTTACCTATTGCTCTTCGTCCGCAAGCTCGAGCTTACGGTGACCGAAAATTGCTCTAAGACTGCAGATTTACAGATGTCCGTTCCCTCACGTTTGGGACCATCTTATTTCGATCGCATTGCTGCTTCGCTGAAGTGAGGTCATCGCCGCCGAACGCCTCCACGAGAACACGGCGGTGCTCCGCCTAAACTTATTGTATGCTCCACTGTGTCCTCTGTGTGATCTGCATAACTCTTGGATATAACTGGCATGATGTTCTAGAGAACTTACCTACCTTTCGTGTTCTGGGTGGGAAACCAAGAAACTATTACTGCTCAGGGCAGGGCGAGAGGAAACGTCAGACTATTTCTGACTAAAACTCACTTTCAGTTGCCCTTTCCAGGACCACCCTGACCACATTGCCAACCTGAAGTTTTAAAATAATCACTACTTGTTCGGATTTTTATGATTTACGATCGCACACTTCATTTAAAAGAGACGTAACTCAAGAAAGAGGTTATTGAAAATTGAAACTTATTTTTGAAAGGTGTGTTTTCAAATTCAAACACCCTGTTTTTGAGTTAGGTCTTTTTATGAGTAAGCATGCGATTATCAAGTATCTGCAAGGCCTCAACTGTTTAACTATCAATATTTTAGGAATTACTAAACAAAGGAGATCTTCCATTTTTATATGGGGCTCCGGCCATAACATGTACATTTTAGCGGAGTTGGGAAACTTACCCCTGAATAGAATAAAGTAAATTTTTTTTTATAATATCAAATGGTTTTTATGTCATCATCATCATCTTCCTACCCTTGTCCCATCTTATTTGGGGTCGGTGCAATACGTTTTTATGTACAAAGTAAAAATTAAAAATGTTTGACGTTTGTCCTAAGAGTTATGACAGCCATGACAGGTCGTAGAGATGACGTTTACTTAACCTATAGAACTGTTTTGTTTTTGTTCATCAGAACTAAACTAATAAATAGTTTAAGATCAGATCTATGATCTTTCTAAAAGAATATTAGACAAAAAGGGCTCACCAAAGCACAATCAAATCTTTGAATCATTTCTTTAAGTAGTATCGGCTTATATCGATTAATAAATTTATAAAAGTTAGAATAGGTACTGTGTTTAATCCCTGCTGGATGCAAACACGATTATTATAATACATTTCCTTTAGCAAATGGGTCTCATTTGTCTAATGTTACACAGATGATTGGTATGGTATTATAGATAAGGATTATAATAAAAAACTAAAAACTTAAGTAATTGTAGAACAAGTCATCTTTCCTTTTCCAATGGTTTTGGGGTCAGCTTCCAGTTAAGCTGGATGCCGCAGAATACGTGGGTTTTATATCAAGCTACTACCATCTGACTTCTGCAACCCAGTAACTGGGTAAAATACCCTTTGACAAGACTGGTATCAGATTTACTGACTTCTGTCTATCCATAACAACTGTCAAAGATCTTCAAATGACAACAGGGACCAATAAATAAGCCATTGGGCTTAACATGTTTCTAAGGCATGTTAAATCTTTTGTGAACCACAGAAGGAATGTAGAACACGGTACCATATAAAATAGAAATAAAAGAACAAATCAGGATGTCAAGTCAACAAGCGAAGCCCGGGGCCCCGGGATGAAGGCAAAGAAGGAACAGGAGTGGGTTTTTAGTCAGTAAAAGTCTGACACTATCTCTCGCTTTGTCCAAGAGTGGGATTTGTCATTAGATGATTTTCCCACAAAAAAATAATAATAAGTCAACAAGCGGTTATTTTGAATTCGTTTAGAAACACACTTCAAAAATAGAGACTAATGATTTTTGTAACGATGAAATGGTCACAATTAATTATGTTTACTCAAAAATATGTGTAAGAGAATAATAGTAATTTATTTTTAACACTACAAGAATACACACATTCAACATTGGTTTGATGAGACATGATTTCAAAAAGAATGAAGTCTGCAAGCAAACGAGACGCTATGTTGAATAAAACATGGCAATAATTGAAAAACTATATATTTTGTACACAACAAATCAGGCTCAAATTTACCAGAGAATATTTTTCCCCAATTTGTGGTATTTTTTCCTTTTTTTCGATAAATTTACATCTGATGGCCGAAAATGAAACATCTCCTTTTCATGATATTTATTACCAGCAAAATATGGCGGATTCTTTACAATTTTAACTAGCACAACACTAGCAGGGAGCTTAAAAGCCCGAGTACTTCGCGGAATCCATAAATAAAATGAAAATGTAATCTTTTACTATGTAGGAATTAAAATAATTAATTTTCCGCAGAATCGTTCTGATTTTATTGATTCTGCAGAAGGCTTTTATGCAAAAATGAGTATGTTATTTTAATTGAATTTTCGTAGTGAAAATATCAAGTAGGTCGACGGGGCCGAAAGGTTTTGGAGTGGCAACTGTATACCGGATGCAGCGTTTGAAATTAGAAGACCTCCCCACACCCATCTCTCAGATGGGCCGATGACCTGGTGCCCTGGAACCCAATATTAACAAGGTTACCGACATAGTTTGAGAAATCGCTAAGTTTAAGTGTTAGAGGGCAGACATTGCTCACAGAACAAATGGCCGATGGGGCCTAAAGGTTCTGGAGTGGCGACAGTGTACCTAAAGATGCAGCTTTGGGGAGCCTCCCACAAGGTAGACCGATGACCTGGTGAGGGTCGCAGGAATTCTATGGATGCAAGATGCACAAGACAGGTCGTTGTTTTCACACTTGGACGAGATCTCAACAACCAACAGCCAACTTGGGTCCAACAGTGGCTGTCTTTAGGCTGAAATTATGATGATTATGATGATAATTGTATTATTGCCTTATTTTATTTATTATTCTTAGACATCATTACAGACTAATCCAATGCGATAGTGTAGTGAAAAATATAAATTACAATAATGATTTTATACCGATTTGATCCAATTCATAACATTTACATATTTTGACTTCCGAAAATTAATTTATTTTGTACTTTTCAGTGTTTTTTTTTACATTGAAGTGAGTTGTATTTTTTTTTAAGAAGAATATTCTAAACGAATGTTCGTAAATTTTCAGGTAGAGGTGTTTACTTTTCAAGTTAAAAAGTATATTTATTATAATATTCTAATAGGGCGTATTCTAATATATCAATCAGTACTTATATGAATAACAAGTTTTAATATTTTAATTTTTCTGATTCCTCATGGATCCCATCATTAGAACAGGATTTTGAAAAAAGAAATGGTACCAATCTGGAAGCATATCCTATAAGGAGGAAAAAATATTTGCATATCGGTCCATAAGCGACGGAGTTCTGAGGTAACAAACAAAAATACACAAAAAAATACAACCGAATTGAGAACCTCCTCCTTTTTTTGGAAGTCGTTTAAAAATAGAGCGAGTGTAATAATTACAAAGATTATCAATTAATTTATTAAACCAGCAAAGAGGAAATATTTAAAACTCATCAATCATATCAATGGTTGTTGCGATTTAAGCAAAGTATATTATTATTCGCTACACTACTATGAACATGTTAATTGAGTTCACGGTTAAACGTTTAATAACGTTTCAAAAAGGGACGTAGGACGATGGCGATGGGCTCCCCTTTTTACTTGTTGTACGTTCTAAAAGGTAACATTTATGGATGTTGATTTAAGCATTAAAGCTTGCAATGTATAAATACTCAAGCTCTTTTGTTTGAGGTTGAGGACCCTGTTTGGGTTAAAGGTCGTGACGTTGTGTATAATATGATTTTATTTTACTCACTCATTTCTATATATAGATAGATTGATATACTCTTTATAGTGGCAGGCGGTGGACGAGGAGTGGCAGGCGGTGGACGAGGAGTGGCAGGCGGTCGCCTCCTTCTGCGAAGCAGTAATGCTAGCAAAGGAGGCGGCCGATCGCGTGAGGCAACGGGCTTCACGCCCTGACCACCGCCGGGATTCCGATCCCGATTTCCGGCCACCATAGGCGCGGGCTTGCGGACGGCGAGCAATGGGTGGTTCGCCGTCCGACCGTCCGGTAACCGTCTGGACCGAGCCCAAGTCGTCGACGGCGCGTACTGTTCCACACGCACCTCAAGGAGATGTCAGTAAATCGTAGGGGCCCAGCAGGGTCGAAGCCTACTGGGGCCACGGGTAGTGTGAAAGCGAAACCCGGGGCCTTGGGACAAAGGCAAAGGACTGATTGATACGTATAAAAAATATACTAACAACACTATTGAAATACATGAAAATGGAAGCTTAGGATGGCTGTTGTGATTATTTTTTTATAAAGAAGATTTTTGCTGAGACTTTGCTGTATAATTTTGTTGTTATGTTTTCTTCAATAAACAGTAGCAGTAATATGCGCTACAAAGAAAACGTAAAATAAAAACTCCATTTACAGTGAAAAGAAGTATCTACCGAGAAAACACTGCTATTTTATTTGCAATGTATTGCAAAACCTTTACATTTCCGAGAAATCATTACGCTGTGTAGACTATTCAAAAGACTCTTTATCCGAGTAACAAGAATTCATAAAATAAATAATGAAAGAACTGGAAATACTGGAATATAATCAGCAAACTAACTGATTTTTCTTTTTTATCGAGTCTTCCATAAGATTTCAAATTAATATAATTTTTCTAATCATACTCTAGGATAGTTAGGTAGTTTACTTTTTTTGTATTTTCTGGTTAAAAAACGGGCATATTATGATTGTTTAGGACAAAAATATGTTGTGTACAGCTCTGAAAAAAAATTGGATTGTGGTAGAATTAGGCCATGCATAATCCTGACTATATTTGACGTTCTTAGGACTCAGGAGTTTGGTTGCCTAATTTATTTATTTATTAATTAATTGCTTGCTATACTTACAGTATGCATCATAGCATACCAACAATCTAAAACTAAAAAATTGAATACAAACATTGATCATAGTTTGGCGATTCTTAACTTAAGTGAACTTAAGTGGTAGTGGGCAGGGCACATTGTTTGCAGAACAGATGGTCGATGGGGACGAAAAGTTCTGGAATGGCGACCACGTACTGAAAGACGCAGCGTTGGAAGGCCTCCCATAAGGTGGCCGATGACCTGGTGAGGGTCGCGGGAATCCGATGGATGCGAAATGCACAGTACCGGTCATTGTGGCGAAATTTGGAGGAGGCCTATGTCCAACAGTGGACGTCTTTCGGCTGAATTGATGATGATGATTGATGCGGCGCCATACTCAGGAACGGAGCCATATTTTTATATGCCTATGATATAAAAATATGACTTCGTTCCTGAGTAATCAGGGCGTTCAGTTTAAGCGCCTAAGTTGTAGGGGTATATTGAGCGGTTAGAGTACGTGACGGTGCGGTGGGGCAACGAACAGGCATCGTAAAGCACAGGCGCTAATATGCTGATATCTTCATAGGAATAGCAGGTGTAATGGTAAAATTTGTCCGAAGTTTCCATGACCCTGAAGCGCAAAGTGCAAAGCTGAAGGTACAGAGATAGATTGTAGTCAGTAAAAGTCTGACACCTACGATCGTGCGCGGGCTTGTGGACGGCGACCAATGGGTGGCTTGCCGTCCGACCGTCCGGTAACCGTCCGGACCGAGTCCAAGTCGTCGACGGCGCGTACTGTTACACACGCGCCTCGAACGAAAAGTGGCATTGATTTTTATATATATAGATTGATAGGCTCACGCTTGACCACTATTTAACATGATGTAAAGCGACGATGTAGTCGGCAATAGAATACGCGCGTCTAGAAGTAACCTATTCACTCTTGATTTAAAGATCCCGAGGTTGTAGTCATAAAAGAATGTCTTTTTTTTTTAACCCTTAAACAGGCCGCGGATACAGACAACCCGCATAGATTTTCCACCGAAGGCGCGGGCTTGCGGACGGCGAGCAATGGGTGGTTCACCGTCCGACCGTCCGGTAACCGTCCGACCGTCCGGTAACCGTCCGGACCGAGCCCAAGTCGTCGACGGCGCATACTGTTCCACACGCGCCTCAGGGAGATGTCAGCAAACCGTAGAGGCCCAGCAGGGTCGAAGTCTTCTGGGGCCACGGGTAGTGTGAAAGCGAAACCCGGGGCCCTGGGCAAGGCAACGAAGGAACAGGAGTGGGTTTCTATTCAGTAAAAGTCTGACACTATCTCCCGCCCCGCCCAAGAGTGGGATTTGTCATAAGATCATGTTCCCACCCCATAAAAAAAAACACCTAATTTCGCTCCATTTGAAGCGGAATTAGTTATTAGATGATTTTCGTCCTCAAAATAAAAAAGGTGTACTCGTATTTATATAATATATACATATTATGTATATTAGTTTTGGTCATGACCGATTATAGTGTGACGGACACGTTGATATTCAATGAAGATAGTAGTGACTGGACAAGCGAGCGGAAATGGTTTTGCAAGTAAAGGCTTCGTACAGCGGTAGCGCTTAGGTTTGAACCGGCTTTTCTATGAGCGTATGATCATAATCTTCCTGCCCTTGTCCCATCTTATTTGGGGTCGGCGCCACACGTTTTTTTCTTCCATTCTATCCTGTCAACCGTCATACTATCACTAACTTCCTTTTCTTTCATATCACTGTTCACACAATCCATCCATCTTTTCTCGGCCTCCCTCTCCCTCTCCACCCATCCACATCTATACTCATAACTCTTTTAGTAACATGTGTTTCATCTCTCCTCTTTACATGACCATACCGAGACAAACGATTCCCCTTCAACTTTTCAGTCACTGGCGTCACTTTCAAACTTCCTCTAATATATTCATATGATACGATCTAATAATAAAAACCTTTTTACAACAAAAAAAAGCGACTTCATTAAAAAAAAACATTAAAAGGAAGTCGGTGTTTCTCGGTATTGTTTGTTTCTTGTTTAACACCGTAAAAAGTTTTTTATTTCACACTTGTTAGTTGCGATACACTTATAATCAGAGTGCCTATTTCTCATGACAATTCGAATTATCTCAAACACTGCTAGATTACATTGTTTTATTATAAAGTTCCTGTATCTACCTTTCACCTTCCGGCTCTATCATCAGATCAGTTCGATAGTACCTTATATCCAAAGTGCATCTCATGACAATTCTAATAAGCCCAAACACGGCTAAGTTGCATTGATTAATTACGGAGTTCCAGTGTCTACCTTCCGGCTCTATCATCATCATCAGTTCACTTCAATGATACCATTTTTAACATAACTATCCAGAACCATTTATTTATTTGTATTGTCATAGTCGCTTAACTATCTTCATTGTGAAATCTATGTGAGTATGAAGTTCCGTTAGCCATTTCTAGTCTTCTTCAGTTCCACTTCATCAAATGTTACTTTTTAACTGTTAATGCTTAAGTTCTGAATGAAAATACCAAAATCATCATATCGTTGCCAATAATATTTGAAGAGTTTCTTCGATACCTCATGGATCTCATCATCAGAACTGAATTCTGAAAAAAATGCGACAAATCGGAAAGCATATTCGCTCGGGAGCATTGTTTTTTTAAAGCTTGCAGTTTTATAAAAGTTTTCAGGGCAAAGAATTTTGTTTGATACAAACGTTGATAGTGGAGAATTTGTGGCAAAGAGCAAGTTGGCTAAACCTTCTGACGAAATTAAAACCATTTAATTTCTTTATGAAGTTGGTTAAAAAAAATTATAGACATCATAGAATGCCTAGTGGGGCCAAGAAGCCTACTGGGGCAAAGGTTCTGCTTCTAAAAGGAAGAATCGGCCCTGTTACAAAAGGCAACGCAGGATCAGGAGTGGGTTTTTAGTCAGTAAAAGTCTGACACTATCTCGCGCTCCGCCCAAGAGCGGAGGATGTCATTGGATGATTTTCCCACCGAAAAAAAAAACGTAATAGAACTGAAAGATGAACACCAATAAGTTACCAATTTTTAGAAACCAGGTTTTTTCAGGCACAGTAATAAGACATACAGTGAGAAAGAAAAAGAGAAAAAATGTTTATTTCGACCCCACACACATAACTTATATAAATAGTATTTAAAACAATAAGTTTCTTAGTATTCTAATACTTGCTTTGAAGTCGGAGTCGGGGACTATTGCTGTCTCTTTCTAATTTTCAGGGATCGTTCGCAGAAATGTATTGTTATACGTATATATTCTTACTGAAAATACGCAATTTTCGGGAAGCAACGAAATAGAGAGGCGTGGCTTTTATGTGATTGGTTGGCACGGTAACCGAGTGGCCTGAAATTACAGGCACTGAAAGTATCTACAGGTGGCTCCGAGGTTTACGGTCTTGGGTAGAAGATTTGGGCAATACAAACATATCTACGATAACTGTGAGCATAAAGTTTACAATAAATTATTGAGTAACTGAGATATTTGTAGGGCTCTTATATTATCTCAGTTTTCATTTTTACCTTTTAAAAGTGTGCAAAAATATCGCTTTGAAAGTAGAATGGTTCCGTACTACAATAATGTAAATCTTCATCCTTAACTGACGTCATAAATAATTTTGATTGTATTCAATAACCTGCCATTCGTACATCCATTCGCTAATTGACACTGTTGGTACATTATCATGAGCACTTTTTAATTAGCAAAGAATAAATCCCTCTTTGTAAAAATGGCGAACTGTCGCTAACTATGTTCTTAGTTCCTGTGCACACTTGAGACAACACTGTCTTAGACAGAATTGTCTACGACGTCTGCGACAAAACTGTTTTGTCTACATCACGGCGCACACTATCAAGACAAAATAGTCTAGCGTCGTACGGTCAGTGTGACCACTTAGTGGATTGTCCACTAAAACTGGTAGTTTTAACTACGCAGACCAATGGTCAGACGTATGTATCCTACAAAATTGAAAGTAATCAAACCGATTCCTTAAGTATTTTAAGTCTGTGGAGCTCCCCTGTGTCCTCATGGGGGCGATCGCCGGCGGCTAGCTCTGGCCCCGGGCCTCGGTACTGTCGTCTAATGCTTGTGAAAAAGACTGCCGCATGCGTGAAGGAACGGACGTACTCACGCCCAGCCCGCTGAGACCCTGACCCTGACTACCAGCTACCGTTGGCTTGCGGATGACGAGCAATGAGTAGCTCGCCGTCCAGCCGTCCAGTTACCGTCCAGACCGAGCTTGAGACGTCAATAGCGCGTAGTGTTCCACGCGCGCCTCAAAAAGACGTCAGAAAATCCTTAGGGGCCCAACAGGGCCGAATACTAGGTCGATTTCTGAAAAGATTACCCGTGGTTTTAGAACGAAAAGGGAAACTGAAGGAACTAAGGTGTGTGTTTAGTCAGTAAAAGTCTGACACACCCTCTCGCTCCGCTTTAGAGCGAAAGAAGAAAAAAAGGATCTTAAGTCTGGGAATGTATCATTCAAACATCAGGATCAGAATTATTTTTGCGAATCAATATCAATAGTACTAAAGTATTTGCAACCATGAAATTATAATATCGTAATCAATACGAGTAAATATACAAAGTTAAGTTTAAAGAATCTTTTTTCTCATAAGAACTTAATACAAACGTTCACATAAATGAGATTTAAATTTTTTGTTAAATAGTTGTCGTCTAATGACGAAGCATGCAATACACCTTATAGTACAATTAAAAATATATACACAATAGCTTACAACATCACGTAATACTACGATACAGTATAACAGGGCATGACAAAATCATTAAAGACAAACATGTTGGTACATCGAACACAATATTGCACAGCAGGCTGACTAGACGTCACCGAGGTTCCCCATAATTTGCTTTGTGAGAACTAGAATCACGGAGTATGACCGACAGGGATACCACTTGTGTGTATATGTAGGTGTGTGTTTATATGTTGCAGCGTACCCCCCCTTCCCTTGCTCGAGCCAGCCCGCGCCGCTGAGCCTGTAGTTTAAAATTCCCCGATAATAATAATAAAATCTTGTTCGATCCAGCTCGTCCCTTGCTGCCCTCCCCAGCGATGCCCTAAACCAAGGTCCGTAACCCCACAGGGGGTGCCCTTAGCGTGTAGTCGCTTAGTTTTAAGTTAGTTAAGTAAGCCCTAACTGGAGGCTTTGATTGTATAATCGAGGCCGCCACAGGCAAGACCGGTTAAGTAGCCGACAACCTCATAGGTTGATATGCGAGAGGTCAAATACAAAAAAAAAAAAAAAATAGCAGCGTCCAAGTGGTTTGGCTTATTCACATACTTTCTCCACTTTTCTTCTGATGAAACTACTAAATAGATCTTTATTATATTATTATGCAAACAAAAAAAAAAAACAGGTATCTAAATAAACAAGAATTTTAATTTGTACAAGAAACAGAACAATTTCTAAAAACCGGCCAAGTGCGAATCGGACTCTTATATACCTGTTGCCGTTATTAATATCTGTTGTTATAGCGGCAACAGAAATTCATCATCTGTGAAAATTTCAACGGTCTAAATATCACGGTTCATGAGATACAGCCAGGTGACAGACTGACGGACAGTGGAGTCTTAGAAATAGGGTTCCTTTGAGTACAGAAACCTAAAAACTAGCGTTGCTGCAACGATGTTAAACTCGCCAAATCCACCCACCAAATTCAAAAATAAATAGTGCCCTTCTATTATCTTATATTCTCATTTTTTTTAAGGAACGTTCACTTTCGCATCTCGATCGTAAATAGTCAAAACTGCCATTTGCCGTACATTTCAATCAGTTTTTTACATTCATTGAACTATACGTTTTTTAATTACGATAATTGGCCTTCAAATGAAAAATAAAGCAAACATTCTCGGAAATGAAATTTTTCATCCCTCTTTCATTTAACAGCCCACACGATACGACTGTATTTTTATTAAAACTTTTTAAAACATTTTTAATGTAACATCCGCCATTTTGATTTTATTCTTATAAAACATAGCCTATGTCACCGAGACCGTAATGATGAATCGATGTACACCTCATTTATGAAAATTGGTTAAGTACTGTTACGGTGGAACATACGTACATACTTGAACATATATAATATATCATAATCAGCCTTTTTAATGTTCCCACTGCTGGGACTCAAGGCTCCTCTCTAAGAAAGCGAATGGGCCGATTCTTCGAATTTTTGGTTCTATGACATGCAAGTTTCCTCACGATGTTTTCCTTCACCGTTTTGAGAGCAGTGGTGATGAAATTTTCACAAAGTAATGCGCCTGGCTGGGTTTGAACCCGCAATCTACAACTTGTAAGTCGGGGCCATTACCACTCGACCACCACTGCTCTCACATGCAAATATAGATTGTTAAAATCATAACCCTTTATGTTAGCTATGGTTGGGAAACAAAAAAAAAAATAGAAATATATTAGGAAACGTATATGCGAATAAACATGCGAAATTGATGTCCCTTTCCATTGAAAAGTATGAATAGTGGAATTATAGGGGTGGTCATGGGGTGCGTGGGTTGCCAGGGTTACTATCCCGATGGCTGGCTTCATCGGCTCGCTTTAACATTATTAGGGGTACATTAGTTTTATTTTCAGCTTCGCGGTACTCGAGGGGAGACAGCAAGGGTGTTTTAAATTGAAAAGGGATTAATAACGTCCAGTATGCATGTTGTAAAACAAAATAAAAGCCGGCCGAGTCGGGCGGACGAAGGGTTCCGTACCTACCATTGTATTCCGCATTTACACAACATCGGACACCATATAGACAAAAAATCACGTTGGTTGTATGAGACCTTAGCGGGGGGGGGAGGGGGGGGGGGAGGTCTCATATAACAAACGGTCCCTTAAATATTTCTTTTAGTTTCAATTTATTTTTTTATTAAATTAAATTTTATTTGCAAATAGGTTTTTAAAAACACTTTTACACGTCAATTTTTTCGTAAGTTTGAATTAGATGAGGCCGTTGTTTCCTAGCTGAATATCTTAAAAAGAAACACTGAAACAAAACTAGGGGTCAAAGTCTCTTTTAAAGTCCATAAAACAAATATATAATGGTCAAATCTCATGAGAACCGTGCAGATTAGTGTCTGAGATGGTCTTTTAGGGAAAGAACCACACAGATTGGAGTCAGTGCAAGCATTTGTCAGTATTCGTATAGCTCAACCTTGGACTACTAAGAAGCTCAACGACTTGATGAACAATACCAGGGAAAGGATATTTGGGTAGACGGCAGAAAATACTCAAATTGCCAGACATACGTCAAACAAACTGAAAAAAAAATATCCACATAGTCATTAACAATTATAATAGCAAAAGATATAAAATAAAGTGTAGAAAGCCGTAATATTTAACAAAGTAAATATTTATGTCTCTAATTGGAAAAACTTCTGGCCAGCCAGTTGTCCTATCCACCACTGTAAGACAATCCCTATACTCATCCGGTGACGTATGCAATTGGTCTATTAGATCGACATTCGATGATCGATTTGGCCCACTTTTCTACGTCTGTGTTCATGTTCGGCCAAAAATACTTAGACGACATTAATTTCCTAGTAGTACGAATTCCAGGATGGCATAAGTTGTGCATCACCTGAAATGCCCTATTTCTAAAAGCTACTGAGAGGTATGGCCTTGTAGTTTCAGTAGATACTTCGCATATCACCTCACTTTTACCATTGGGTAATATGATTCGCTTAAATTGCATTAATTTGTGTTCTTGCGATAAGAGCGCGGCCAGCTGGTCCATTGTGCTAACACTGATTCATCGAAATCGTCCGTTGTGCTAACATTGATTCATCGAAATTGTGCGTTGTCGGACATGTGATAATTTCAACACGAGATAGCGCATTCGCTACAGTATTGTCATTCCCACTGATGTGCTGAATATTTGTTGTAAATTCACTGATATACATAAGTTATCTAGTACATCTAGACATCTCTTGGTCAATAGGTTTTTAGCGAAATCATAAGCTAACGGTTTATGGTTCGTATAAATTGTGAAAGATCTGCCTTCCACAATATAACGAAAATGCTTTACCGCCAAATAGATGGCTAACAGCTCTCTGTCATATTTCAGTTGTAAATCAGTAAGTTTCCTAGAAAAATAACCTAACGGGCACCAGTGTGAGTCAACCTTAACTTGCCACCTACAAACACGCCACAGTTATTCTACGCGTCTGCTCATATAGCAAGCTCAACGTTCATTATCCGATACGACAACACAGTTGCGTTTAGAAGGCTAGTTTTAAATTTCGCGAACACGATGTCTGCTTCTGGCGACCAGTTAATGATAGACTTATCTTTTTTTAAAGTTATGTAAATACTTATTTAATACAGATTGATATTCCACTACCCTGGGCAAGATGGAGCTATAAAAATGATCAAGCCGAAATTGGTCTACCGTTTTGGGTTTTCGGAAATCGATTATTGCCTGCACTTTGTCTGGCAATGATTTGTTCCCTGTCGTTGTGACCTCGTAGCCTAAAAATTCTAGATTTACTTATATAGATTTGATATAATCGCTCAAATATCGCTTTTAAGTGTAATTTATGAAGCTGAGGCGTGTCACTAGCTATGATAACGTCATCTATTTATCAGAAGAAGAAACTAGAGTCTGATTTTCCTTCTGAACCTATTTTGCATAGTGCACCTAAACCTAGTAATACCGAGTTACTCATATATTGCTGAAAAGTTGGCGCAGCATTCCTTTGGTCAAAAGTCATTCGCGCAAACTCATATAAACCAAAAGGAGTAGTAATTGCTGTTTTCGCTATATCCTCAGGTGCAACCAGAATATTGTAATATGCTCTATTTAAGTCTAAACGCGAGAATATGCATTTATGACTTAAAATATACGTAAAATCATTTATCTGCGGGATAGGGTACCTGTCTGGAATTGTAATAGCATTCAAGACTCTATAGTCACTGCAAGGACGTACCTGTCCATCCTTTTTGGGTATCACATGTAGCGGACTGGCTCAAGAATTTTTCGGCGGCCTGCATATTCAAATTCCTTGCATGCGCCGAAACTCTTCCTTGACATTGAAGTATTTCTCAGGGGCTAATGGTCTAGCTCGAGCAAATATGGAAGGTCCGTGTGTCTCAATGTGATAAAACACTGCCTGTGTGGGTTCTTCCCTGAACGACACTGGTTTAGTGATCTCTGGAAAATCCGCCAGTATCTCCGCATAAATACAAGTGCTATCAATCTTAGTTAAGGATGGGTTCCTCATCTCTACAATCGAACCTATTGAGCTAAAGTATTTACTTCATCTATAAGACGTCGACCGCTTAAATCTACAAGTAACTTATATTTTAATAAAAATCTGCGCCTGTTACAGGCTGATCCACCTCTGCTACAATGAAATCCCAAGTATACGGTCGTCTTAATCTTAACTTAGAGTCAATTTCTGTACATCATAAGTTTTCATAACTGTACCGTTAGCAGCATACAACGTAAAGTTAGACTTATCGCTATTATAATAACTATGTGAACGATTTTTCTTTTCAGGTTTTACGGACACGTTAGCTCCGGTATCAATAAAAAAAATCATATCGGTTTTCGTATAGACAATTGTATATTGTGAATCGTCCCGTCGTCTGCTGCACTACTTCTAGTTTTCCACCAATTTCTCGGCTCCGTTGCTCTAATTACAGGGTTTTACACTTTTCAACGGCAGTGATAAAAACATAACCACTTATCACTCTTTCTCTCGCTATCCGATGCTGATCTGGATCTTAGGCTGCCGCTATCCCAACGCCCTCTGTCACTGCTACGCTCAAGATCTGCCAGCCGTAGGTTGGTCTTCGCCAACTCCCCCTGGATTTTGTCGATATCTGACACGTCACTCATCTTCCCTGCGGCCTTTTTCTGGTCCTTTTCCGACTTGACTTCAGCTTTTACCGAAGTCGGCAGGTGTAATTGCCACATTAACTTTAGGGTTTCGTTAGGCACTTTCTCCCTGGCCAACTCACGCATACACCGTAGCAAATGTGTTGGTCGCTGATCTCCCAATTCTATCTCGCTGATCAGTTTTTACAGCTTTCTCGATTCCGACTCCTCGAACACCTCCAGTAGTTTTTTCTTCAGCGTCTGGTACTTTCGAGTTGGAGCGAGCAGCTGCTCTAAAGCAGCCTTGTTCAGTTTGGTAACAACCAGATCCTGTTTGGCTGTATTGTTCAGTCTCTAGTTTTCTACCGCAGCCTCGAACCAGACAAACTAGAGTCACGTTTGGTCTGCCCAAAACTCGAAGATATGTAAAGTGATGGGTATGCTTGCCAGCTTCTTTTTGCTGGTGTCGCCTGACCTGTCTCCTTTCACTTCCTGTGCATGTGGTATAGCACTTTGTTGCGGATTCATTTCGTTTCCGTTTCTGTCTAGGCTTACCATTCATAAAAAACAAAACTAAATTTCACAGGGGTCACCAATGTAGATTAGACGTAGATTAAGTTCGAATTTACTTCAACTACTTGATACTTGAATTTAACTAATGTGTTCTATTGCTTGGGTTGTGGTAAAGACTAATTGAAAGGAACATTTACGACTGCAGTTTATTAGTTTTAAAATCCCGGAATCCCTAAAAAAAACCTAAAAACGTAAAAAAATATCTAAGGGATTATTATTTTTAAAGTAAATGTCAAACTAAATATTTTGGGAAGATTTCAGGCATCTACCTGTTGGCCGTATTATGATGCCAAGATGCTGGCTCAGCACACTTGCAAACATCTACCTGTTGCCCGTGTTACGATGCCAAGATGCTGGCTCAGCACACTTGCAAACATCTACCTGTTGCCCGTGTTACGATGCCAAGATGCTGGCTCAGCACACTTGCAAACATCTACCTGTTGCCCGTGTTACGATGCCAAGATGCTGGCTCAGCACACTTGCAAACATCTACCTGTTGCCCGTGTTACGATGCCAAGATGCTGGCTCAGCACACTTGCAAACATCTACCTGTTGCCCGTGTTACGATGCCAAGATGCTGGCTCAGCACACTTGCAAACATTTACCTGTTGCCCGTGTTACGATGCCAAGATGCTGGCTCAGCACACTTGCAAACATCTACCTGTTGCCCGTGTTACGATGCCAAGATGCTGGCTCAGCACACTTGCAAACATCTACCTGTTGCCCGTGTTACGATGCCAAGATGCTGGCTCAGCACACTTGCAAACATTTAGCTGTTGGCCGTGTTGCGATGCCAAGATGCTGGCTCAGCACACTTGCAAACAAGCGCGAAGCATCAAATTCCATGAGTAGCGCTTCCCACGGTAACGACGATTCCCTGGGCTTTGCCCATCCTAATATCGGTGGGAACAGACACTCGCAATAATCGCTAATAGTTTTACGTATTTTTATTTTACATTTAATTTTGATAATCTTTAAAAAAAATTGAGAACTTTTGTGAATATTCATTAAACTTTTTATTCTATTATGAAACGGACTTTATTCTAAAAGTTTCCCGACACGCCCCACACACGTATAGCTCCCGTGTTAATATTTACAAAAAACGGCAATATAATCACTTTTGTTTTATAGGAGCTCCACTTAAATATTAATTTTATTATGTTTTTAGTATTTGTTATTATAATGGTGACAGAAATAGATCTGTAAAAATTTCAACTGTCTAGCTATCACGGTCAGCCTGGCGATAGACAGACGGAAAGTGAAAAGAAGTAATTACTTGTTGCAAAGTAATTTCTTAATTAAGTCATTACGTTAGAATTCTTAATTATAAATTCTCATTCTATAGTTGAGTAACACACGTAACACTCGACACTAGGTAGTTGTTCCTGTGTGGCAACACTTCGGAACCGACTTTAATGTAAAAAAAGACACTAAAAAATGCAAAATAACTTTAAATTCGGAAGCCGGTGTTTCTATAATAGTTTTGTCTCTTCATTATTTACACCGACTTCAGAAATTAAAGTTATTATATTATATATATATATTTAATGTTTTTTTTTACATTGAATTCGGTTGTATTTTTTTGTGTAAAATGTTTTTTAATTTACACTTTCTAGTTGTATTACCACAACTAAAAAATACCCCTCAGCTAAACTTAAATAGTGTGTAAGGTACCTCTAGAATTTAATCATTTAAATTTCATGACAATTCCAATAAGCCAAGCCACGGCTAGGATCATTATTTTATTACGGAGTTTTCGTGCCTAACTTCAATCTTCAGAATAGATGAATGGTACCTTATAGTCAGAATGCATCTCATGACAATTCTAATAATCCTAAACACGGTTAGGTTACATTGATTTATTACAGAGTTCCGGTGCCTACCTTCCGGTTTCATCATTAGAGCAGTTCAATATATCCCCTCCCTCTCTTTTATATCATTTTTTTTTTTAGATGTTTTTTGTCTCCAAGTAACAAAATACAAAACAAAATTATTGTAGACCTTGATAAGATTTTATTTAAGATTCATTCATTCATATTACTTTATTTTGTATTTATAACAACAATGATGGTTCAAATTGTAAAAAGTACATTATTTTCATTTAATTTTATCAGTACAAAAGAATGTATGCTTGCAAACGCAGAACGTTTGACATGATAGAGCCCTACTAAATTTAAAAGATTACTTTTACTCATGGATTATATTATGCCGAGCCGTGATTTTTTACTTAGAAAGATTTTACACAAATTTCTGTCAAAACCGTTTGGTCGGCGAGTTTAATTTTTCTTTGAATATCTTTCTGTAAACATGACTCAAAAAGTAAACAAGAAGAAACCGTTCTAAGCGATGTTTCTTAACGACCCTTGTGACAGTTGTACGGATTCTAGGGCTGTTTGTTTTTTTTGTTTGGGAAAAACTGTCTTGTTTGTAGTAAATTAAAGTCCTCGTAAACCACGAAAAAAACAACAGTCCACCCACGGTGTCATCAACTTCGAAAATGTCGTTTACTTCCACTGCCATGTTGTGGAACTGCACAAGCTATTAAGATATTGGCCATGGTTGAAAGTTTGATTACTAAACCAATTAGTAAAAATGGAAACTGTTTTTTCCATACTCCAAATAAACGTTCCACTGAATTTCTTGATTTTATTTGCACCTTATTATATCTCTATGCTTGTTTAGTTCTGGGATTTGAAACCGAAGTCAATAAATAATGCTTTATTGTTAACAAATAAGCACTGAGGTAGTGAGGTATTTATGATGCTTTGAGGACCATAGGGCACATAATATTGCAATAGTAAAAACAAAACGTGGGATCATTATAGCATAGCATAGTCGGCCTTATAATGTTTCCACTGTTGGGACTTAGGTCTCCTCTCTAGGAGTGAAAATGGGCCTTAATCCGCCATGCGGGCCCAGTGCAGGTTGGTTAATGTCACATGTCACATTCGATTTTTTGGTTCTAGGACATGTCGGTTTCCTCAAGATGTTTTTCTTCACCGTTTTGAGAGCAGTGGTGATGAAATAAATTACACAAATTAATACTCCTGGCTGGGTTTGAACCCGCGACCTACAATTCGTAAGTATTGCTATAGTTATATTGTTTATGAATAAAAAATATAACTTTGTTATTATTTACCTAGTGCAAGGATATCCACCATCTACAAGTAACACTCAATCAAATTCATTATTGCATTACTTTATATTAAGTGGTGAGTTTCTAAAAATTCGGCTAACATGTGAACTGCTAGCCCAACGTAGGACTATATCATATATCATCAAATTACGGCCACCAATTTACACATTCAGTGGAAAATATCCTTTTATATTCCGGTACTGCTCTATATGAACAATACCTCTGGCGTGGCGAGTTTAATGTAGATGCATCGATTGGTCCTACAATATTTTCCAGTCCAGGTGCTCTAGCAATTCAACCAAGCTTTTCAAAATCTACTTTTAATTTCCTTTTACAGGAAACTTAATAAAATCTTGCATTAGCAATGTTAATACTCGACTAATTCTTTTCACTACATAAAAAATCGTTGATTGAGAAATATGTATTATATCTCGACATATAAACTTATATATTATTATATCTTTATATATTATTATTATTATATCTTCCAGTGACATATAAACGTAAAGCAATAAGCAACTGATACACTGGAGTAACAGGAAGCCCTCTTTGTGTCTCCGATTGCAGTGTTTGTAATTATCGGTAAAATCACATGTATTCTAGGTACAGCATCTGCTATCTCCTCTAATATATTATCATCTATATTATGTATATCACCAATAGCAAAGACCGCTTCAATGCTATCCAAAGCTTCAATTTGAATAATCTCAAAGTAATGCGAAATAAGTAAAGGAAATGGTGACTATTATTTGGTTGAGAATTCTAACTTTTCATAGTTCTAACTTCAAGCAATTTTTAAATATATAATACAACTTTTACTAAAAAAAGGCTGAAGTACGCTTCCTTGGTTCAGCTTTACCATTTTGTGCCTGTTGCTGTGGAGACTCTGGGCAGTTGGAGTATGGAGGCAAAGTGTTTTGAGGGGGATTTGGGCTGTAGGCTCGGGGAGGCAACGGGTGACTCCTGGTCCGGGTCGTTCTTGGTGCAAAGAATGGCCATCGCTATTCAGCGAGGTAATGCGGCCAGTATTATGGGCACTTTTGCACCGGGAACGATCAGGGGCGGGTTGTTTATTGACGTGTGACATTTAATTTAATTGTGAAATGATAATTCTTTTGTGTTAATAAATACCTACCTTTTACTTAAGTAATTAGTTTTACTTCTCATTTTTATCCTCTGGGCACGAAATCTTAAACAATGTATAACTGAATACTGAGAATCACAAATGCAGAATGTTTTTCAGTTTCCGCATGTACGAATTTTGGTTTTTAAACGAACGCAAATATTTATTTTCAAATATTTGATACTCTGAAAATGTATGTTTCTGCGAATTCTTTTTATGACAGATGGAAATGTATGAAACAAAGGTAGAAAGCATTGGCAAAACAAAAACATTTGAAATATTTTTCAATTACCGTTTTGTTTGGCTCGCAAGCCAAATAAACTGTTACTGAAAAATAGTTGACTATTTATTGAAATTTTGATTGATTTTGATTGAGGATCTCGCCGAGGTCGAAGGGGCGTTTATAAAGTTTGAAATTCCCTGAGCTCCTACCACGAGCCTTTAGCGCGATCCTTTCGACTACATAAACTGAACTGTAAAAGGGATGGAGCTAAGTAGGGTGTATAGCTTCATCCCTGTTTCTCGCTCGAATGCTTGACCTGTTAATGCGTCATGGTAAAGCTCTTGTTCATTATGTCAGCGATATGATTGGCATAAGTCCTTATCCGAAAATTCTGAGGACTTTGCGGCTCTATACAAAGGTTAATGCATAGGATAGCATAATAATGTTCCCACTGTTGGGACTTAGACCTCCTTTCTGGGGGAGGAAATGGGCCGTAATCCACCACGCGGACCCAGTGCGGGTTGGTGGATGTCACATGTCTTCCAATTTTTGGTTCTTGGACAAGCCGGTTTCCTCACGATGTTTTTCTTCACCGTTTTGAGAGATGTGGTGATGAGATAAATTACAAAAAGTAATGTGCCTGGCTGGGTTTGGACCCGCGACCTACAACTCGTTGCCACTCGGCCAACACTGCTCAAGGTTGAACTACGAGAATTGCAGAAATCGTGCAGTAAATCCAATATACCACTGTATATCATAATATAAACTGTGATCCTTACTAAATATGAAAGTGTATTATTGATTGTCTGTAAATGCAATCATAACTCAAGAACCGCTCATTCAATTCTTACAGGTACTTCTTAGTTATTCCTATCCACGACAGGTGAATCCGAATCTGATCTTAACTTCATTAGTGTTAGATTTATTTTTATTTTTATATAGCCTCTTTTTTATAATGTGAATGTGAGAACACTGTATAATCATCGTTTTTTTTTTTCTATTTCGGTCCACTTTATTATTATTATAATTTTTACTTTTTGGTACAATATTGACTGGGCTACACTTTCGACACATAGGTACGTATTAATATTATAATATGGAAATATTGCAAAATCATTTTTTTTTAAAGAGTAACCATGGAGATTCTTGCTGGTTCTTCTCCATAAGAAAAGACTAATTGGAACTGTACACTATAGCTTCTGACGTAAAGTGACCATGTAGGTCTAAGTGAAATAAAAACATTTTGAATTTGAAGTTCAAACAATTTTGTATTGAGAACACAATTTTATCTGAAGCTGGGCCTAAAAATCATCAATAAAGGTGGCTGAGTCAGTAGCAGGTTATCCTTAAAAAAATCTATATATGTGAACAATATTTTAAGTACCGGGAAAATATTTGTGTGTCAAACTTTTACTGACTAAAACCCACTCATGTGGGAACATGAGTGGGTTTTTTTTTTCATACCAGGGCCGAGTTTTACTTTAGAAACTAACCCTTGGCCCCAGTAGGCTTCGACCGTGCTGGACCCCTACGGTTTGCTGACGAGTTTGTTGGTATTTAATTTGGTCACTTCATTAAAAAAAAAACTCCATAATTATGGTCCACAATAATAACGTTTACAAAAAAAAAGAAAAGAATTCTCGAGTACAACATTTAATTAGCCGGCTAGCGTGTGCTCTGTATCATTTCAGCTTTTCAGGTCAGAGATCAATTTACTAATTAAAATATCTTTTTGTTTCGCTCTAGGGATAACAAAGGAAAAAATAATAAATAGTAATAACTCTAGTTTCGTACTACTGTACGAAACGCAATTGTGCGACCACCATTGTACCCATAGATTTAAGTTTCTGTGAAATTGTTGCTATTTTATTGTACAATTTATTTATTTATCGTTTATTTTAGGCATTATGGGTCTGATACTATTTCACGCTTCGCCCAAGAGCGGGATCTGTCACCAAGAAGCCGCAGCCCGACCACATCCTGGTCACGGAGCCCAAGGACGAGCCCGTCCCCCCTGGAGCCCACGAGTGACGTACGCTCCCTCGCGCCCGTGCCGCTTCCCCAGCCCGTGCCTCATGTGGCTTAGATCTTAAGCTATAATTAATAAAAAAAAAACATCCATTATCTGTGTAAAAAAATATAATTGCTATTAGCATGTAAGCATTCTATAAAAAAAAAGTAATATATAATAATAAATATAATAATATAATATTCCACAACTATCACACAATGCCGTCTAGTCCCAAGCTAAGCAGAGCTTGTGTTATGGGTACTAGACAATTGATAAACATACATAAATATTTCTAAATACATACATATTATGGATAAATTATACCCAGACACAGAACAAATGATCGTGCTCATCACACAAACATTTGTTCTGGATGGGAATCGAACCCACGACCTCCGGCATAGCAGTCAGGGCCACTAACTACTAGACCAACAGGCCAGTCAAGTCAGTGCAGGTCAACAATTTAAAAAAATCTGCTGACTGGCTAACGTCTTATCCTTGCTGTTACATATCTGTGAAAATATAATAATAATAATTTTATTTCGCTCCAGAAGTACAATCTTAACCAGTATACATATACACATAAACATACTGGTTGGTTGTATAGTAGCACACAGTAAACGATCTACTAACCCCCAAACTAAGACAAGCTTGAATTTTGGGAGTTAGTGGTTCTTCGGAAGGAGGCCTTACATTTACACAACCTTTTAGGTAAAGCGATGGACTTCAAATTTTTTACTATAATAATCATCATCATCTTCCTGCCCTTGTCCCGTGTTATTTGGGGTCGGCGCAACACGTTTTTTTCTTCCACTCTGCCCTGTCACTCGTCATGCTATCACTAACTTCCTTTTCTTTCATATCACTCTTCACACAATCCATCCATCTTTTCTTTTAACTATAATAATATAAATATAAAATAGAACTTAATTTATAGCAATGAACCTCGTAGATAATTACATTTTCCATTAGTAATATTAAAAAAAGAAGAAAAGCTAGCAACAAAAAAATAATACAAAAGACAATAGATAATTAAAAAATAATAATTAATATAGTAATTTCTACATTTTACCTCTTTCCAGTCATTAGTCAGTTCGTAGAATATCCAGTGAGCTTACTTACATTTTAATTATCTTTGAAATGAAAATACACTCCTAGTGTCTGCATCTCTTAATGACTTCGTTCTCACATTCCCATTACATAATAGATCGCAAATAGGTAGAACCATTTGCAGTCTTAAGTCATAACGTACCTACTCGCAGTGTCAGCCCAGGTATTCATAATGCACGCAGTACAGACTGAGTTTCTAGTGAATCCATTCACTAGAAATGCTTTGACTTATTAAGAGGATTCAAATATTAATTTCTAGGAAGACAACATTAATTAGTGATTTGCAGACTTCTGAGAACATGATGAAATAAGACGGGAATTTAATTTAATTTCGTGTCTTGTGATAGTGCAATTTGTCGAAGAAACATTGGTAAGGCAAGCTATTTGAAACTGCATACTGTATTATTAGAAGAGATCGCATACTTGCTATTTATTACCTTTATTAATTTGTAAACTGGGAGCCTAATGATACTTTTTACCAGACTATGGCAAAGCCAAAGGACTGTTATGATTTTGACAGGCTATGTATGTATGTTCATCTGTTCCCTCATAGTCCCTTATCTACTTATCGGAACTCGACACCTGGGCGTCATGTCAGACTTGTACTGACTAAAACTCACTCCTGCTCCTTCTTTGCCTTCGTTCCAGGGCCCCGGGGTTCTCTTTCTTATCACCCATAGCCCCAGTAGACTTCGACATCTCCTTGAGGAGCGCGTGGAACACTATGCGCTGACGACAACTTGGGCTTGGTCCGGAAGGTTATCGGACAGTCGGACGGCGAGCTACCCATTGCTCGTTGTTCGCAAGCCAGCGCCTACGGTGGTTGGAAATCGTGATCGGGATCCCGGCGGCTGGGGCGTGAGTGCCGTTCCCTCGTGCGTGCGGCCGCCTTCTTTGCTAGCATTACTGCTTCGCAGAAGGAGGCGACCGCTTGCCATTCCTCTACTCCACTAAGTTGGCAAAAACAGTACTCTTGATCACTTTGTCACCTGTCTGTCTGTTCGGCATGTATGTATGTTGATTAAGAAATATGTGTTTTGCGATTCGGAAATGTTTTCGAGACTCGATTCGGGTATTTAACTATTAGGTAAGTTTGTACAGAACACTCAATGTGCGAATCTGACTCGCACTTACCTAGTCTTTTAAAAAAAAATCTACATGCGTTTGTGCGTTGATGTCTGAGACATAGGTATGGAGATACGAAATTGGTTTGTATTTTAGAAAAAAGTCACTCATTCTTATCAAGTCAGCTGTATAGGGAGTCAAACAACTGACTTGATATGAAGTACAGAGTTACTGTGATGTTAGTGGTTTATTTCGAAGGAAATTTTCCGCTAGTAGAGTGTAAATTAGTGCCCGGTAAGAAGCTAATGGCTTACCCCCGTTGCGTGGGGGTCTAAAAATGATTCGGGAGTATTGAACTCGGGTCAATACTCTCGAGTCGGGAGTATTGAACCTCAACCCAAACCTTCAGGATATATTGGCGACATTATGTTTATTAATCAGTATTCTGTAAATAAACTGCATTAAGTTGATTAAACAATTACTTTACATAGTTTACATCTATTGTTATCCTCAAATACAAATCGATCAAGTTTGATCTACGTTGTGAAAAGGTCAACGGATGGCGGTCATAGGTAGTAGAAATGGACATTACATTGAAAGCATCGATACTTTTGTGTGGTAATATCAATCACTACTAGATTGCTACGTGATCATTAGCGGGCACGCCGTGTGTGTACACACAGACATCTAGATGATCCAACTTGTAGGATAGAATTGAGGAAAATTGAATTGTTTTACGAATGATAATTATCACGAAATTAATGTGACAAATTAGGTACAAAGCACGTGTATTGTGATTTGCAATTTTATTTCAATTCACTTTGATTTTAATTTTATCGTTTCCTTTTCTTTGGTTCGCTTTATATTCTTTTTATTATTATTTATTTATTTGGTCTACTAACGATTATTTACACTAATTACTTGAAACAAACATACCATGTATAGTTATAAAACCTTAAACAGAGCAACAATTACTTTATATGCCATAAGTAACATAGTTATATTTTATTAAAAAAGGGGATGACACTAGCTCCTGTAATACAGTGTTACACTAGCGCAGGTGCTATTCATAAAATACATGTTTTTTTTTGGTTCGGAAAATCATCTAATGACATACCTCGCTCTTGGGGGGAGCAGGAGGGCGTGTCAGAATTTTACTGACTAAAAACCCACTCCTGTTCCTTGTTTTGTTTTTGTTCCAGGGCCCCGGGGATCTCTTTCGCATCACCCATGGCCCCAGTAGGCTTCGATCCTGCTGGGTCGCTGACATCTCCTTGAAGCGCGCGTTGACGACTTGGGCTCGGTCCAGACGGTTGGACGGCTTGCTATAAAATGCATGTACTACTCTGTCAAGAAAGTACCGGGAAAAGATCAATAATACACAAAATGTCTGTTATTCATCCAAATTTATTTTATCACCTTCAAAGTATGCTCCTTTAGAAACGATACATTTGCGCCAACGAATAATCCATTCATCAAAACATTTTTTAAGCGCTGCTTCCGGAATTGAGTTCAGTTCTCGCCGCGAATTCTTCTTTATGTCTTCTATCGATTGAAAACGGGTGCCACGAAGTGGTAATTTGAGTTTAGGAAAAAGAAAAACGTCAGCAGGAGCCATATCTGGTGAATATGGTGGTTGCTGGATGGTATTTGTTGAGTGTTTGGTCAAAAATTCGTTCACAATGATAGCCTTGTGCGAAGGCGCATTGTCGTGGTGCAAATTCCAAGAATTTTCTTTCCACAAATCTGGCGTTTTTCGTCGAATTCGCTCTCTTAAACGCCGCATAACGCTCAAATAATATTCTTTATTTACCGTTAGACCTTCCGGTAAGAATTCAGAGTGCACAACACCGCGATAGTCAAAGAAAACAGTCAACATGACTTTGACTTTTGATCGACTTTGGCGTGGTTTTTTCGGTTTCGGTTCAGTTGGAAGGCGCCACTCCGAAGCTTGTTGACTAGTTTGCATGTCAAACTCGTAAACCCACGTCTCGTCACCAGTAACAATGCGTTTCATGAATGTTGGGTCCGAACTGACTCGTTCTAGCATGTCCTCAGCGACTTTCATGCGATTGAGTTTTTGGAGAAAATTCAGATCTTTTGGGACTAGCCGAGCAGCAACATGTTTCATACCCAAATGATTAGTTAAAATGGTACGGATCGACTCGTGAGATACAGAAAGTTCGGCGGCTATCTCTCTCAGAGTTGAATGGGGATTTTCAATCACTATTTTCTTCACTTTTGCGATGTTAACTTCAGTTGCAGACGTTGACGGCCTACCAGAGCGAGGCAAATCTTCCATCACATCTCGACCGCTTTTGAACGCTTTGAACCACTCATAAGCACGAGTTTTTGATAAAGTCGATTCACCGTAAGCCTTCTGTAACATTTTCAGTGACTCCGAACCCGAAATTCCATTGGCGATGCAAAATTTAAGACCTCTTTGTTCGATATTTTTGTCCATTATGAAATTAGCAATACACACTATATATGATATTACTAAAACCAGCACTGTATTTAATATAAATAACAGATGCAACTCAAACTCCGCGCCAAAATGGAAAACAGTTGTGCCAATCTAACAACTACAAAAAAACAAAAATTTGAATTTGGAACCATAAACAAATCATCCATTCCCGATACTTTTTTGACTGAATGTAAGATTTATGTCAATAAAGATTATTATTATTTATATACGTGTAGTTATGAAAATTGTATATAAAATTTGGATCCTTCTGCTTTCAACATTACTGTGCGGTTAAAAATTTTGCTACAACGTTGTAATATTCTGATATTGATGAATTTGGTGTAAGTATTAGTCAGCTCCATGTGCAAGACGTAAAAATATCAATTCATTTTAATCAAACCATTGTGAGAACCTGTCTTAAAATGGCAATCGAAAGATATATTTAGAATTTTCGGGTTTTAAGGTCTAAAACGAACGGTACTAACTCAGGGGTCCTTAACGTTACTTCGAGAGTCATATGGTCCATTAACGGAAAGTCAACTGAATTGACGTTTCCTCAAATTTTATAAGTTTGGACTCGAGATCAAGGTCATTGACCTTTAAGTCAAGGGCACATTCAAAGTCCCCCGATGTTTCGCCACCTTAGGAAGCCTAGGCGTTTAATTAGGTGTCTAATTTAACGACATATACGTAGAATTCATATGCCCATTTCAAACAGCTAACTTCAAATATAAGCGGATTCTGTTTTAAAAAAAAGCGCAACAGATTAGTTTGTTGGAAAATGTGTTGGAAAATTTTCTAGTAGCTGTGCATCGAATAGACATGCTACAAGTGTGTAACTATTTATCAACTTTGGCCCTCGTTGTTTGCCACTACCTGTCCAATCGATAAATGTTACCATCGGTTACTATTTATTGTAGTAGATAGCATGGCATAAAAATGGGTTAAAGCCATTTTCACAAGGCAATGTAGTTTTGTAACACAAACACAAAATTTAAATTTAACCTCTACGTACAATGTCCAAGATTTTTACTCATAAGTAATTTTTAATAACTTAAGTCAAAGTAAGGGCTGATGATCTCCTTTTTTATTTCTAATTTTTGATTTTAATGTAAGTATGTTTCAAAGAATATGGTTAGAAATTAATAATTAATACTGCTAGACAGTTCCCGCCGGCAGTAACTTTAAAAATATGTAGGTAGATACATATATGTATATAGTACTATTTCACGTAATTTTAACATCTGGTAGATACATGTAGATGGGCCGTCGGACCAAGGTAAGCCTACACTCAAAGAAAATACTAACACTTTTTATTCCGTGTATTTTACTTATAAAAAAATAAGTAATCTCTGGCGGCCCTGGGATTCTGTAACATTATGAAAATAAATCATTATTATTTTCTTATTTATACCGGTATTATACGGACCTATGTCCGGTTTCGTCGATGTGGAAATGCTTGTGTGGGAGACCTATGTCTATTGTCCAGCAGTGGACGTATTTCGGCTGTCCGGGTGTGCCTATAGAATACAGCAAACTGACCGAAAAAGGGGATTGTTGAAAATCTATTTAAGGCGACATAATTTTCAGATGAATAAATTTTTGCCATTTATATGTATTTATATCGCCTTTGCGTCATCTTCCTTCACTGCTTACGTAGCAGCTTGAATCTCATTGTTGCATAGGAAAAAATAGTTATATTTTGAATATAATTTCTTCGGAAAATTCCTACTAATATTATAAAGGTAAGGCTACTTCGTCCGCGTAGAAGTCGAAAATGGTTTTATTAGGTTTTTTGAGATACGAAAATATGAAATATTATTTATTATCTTCGTCGTGTGGCGAGCAATATTATAGTATCTTAGTCGTGTGCAGCGCCCCTTAGTGAACTCCACTGCGGGTGACGTAACCTACGACAAACTCTTTATTTGTGGTTGGTACAGTAATCGGGTGTAGGGATCGAACCGCAAAATTAAGTTTGTTTTTTATTGTTTATACTATTTCGGGATAAAAACTGGGTACAGTGTGGCGCCCAGGATATTAAAAAATAATTATACCAAGTTTCATCGTAATCGAATCGGTAGTTTTGACGTGATGCCTGAACAAACAGACAGACAGACAAACGGACAAAATTTTTTTTAATCACATTTTTGGGTTTGGTGTCGGTCTAGTAATACCATTTATTTTTTTGATATTTTCAATGTACAGAATTTTCAATTCAACAGATTTATTATTAGTATAGAATAAAATAATAAACCAGAAAAATACATGTTAATACAATTTGTCTATAAACGATATAAAATTTACACGACATAGTCACAATTGTGATTAATTTTGCGTCTACTGCCAAACTAGGCTAGTTGCCTGTATTTCGGCACGCAGTGTTTCAAACTTTGGAGCTGGGTCTACAAGTTCTATCTCTAGAAAATGAAGACAATGTTTCTAATAATAAAAGTACAGGAATTTTAAATAATAGAACAAATTACTTAAAAAATTAATGGTAAATGTCCTCTGGGTGTATAAAGTCTAATTGTGAGTGTATGTGTGTTAAAAGGGTGTTAGATCAACTATCTACTAATTGTTACCATAAATTAAATCGGTTTATTGGTATTTATTTTAGGTGGGAAAATCATTTAATGACAAATCTCGCTCTTGGGCGGTGCGGGAGATAGTGTCAGACTTTTACTGATTAAAACTCCTGTTCCTTCTTTGCCTTCGTCCCGGGGCCCCAAGTTTCGCTTTCATATTACCCGTGGCCCCAGTAGGCTTTGACCCTGTTGGGCCCCTACGATTTGCTGACATCTCCCTGAGGCGTGCGTGGGACAATATGACCGACGATTTGGGCTCGGTCCGGACGGTTACCGGACGGTTGGACGGGGAGCTACCCATTGCTCGCCGTCCGCAAGCCCGCGCCTAAGGTAGCTCGAAACTGGGATCGGAATACCGGCGGCGATTGGGGCGTGAGGACTGTTGCCTCACGCGATCGACCGCCTGCCACTCCTCTTCGCTGCGGACCATGGATAATATCAAGGACCGGCGCAAGGACACGGCGATGCTCTGCCCAAGCGGGGCACACCTCAACCGTGTGCTCCACCATGTCCTCCGGGCCTACCTCAAGGCGGTTTTTTCGGTTTTTTTCTGTCTGGAAATATCATCTAATGACAAATCCCGCTCTTGGGCGGAGTGGGAGATAGTGTCAGACTTTAAAGGACTAAAAACCTACTCCTGTTCCTTTTTTTCCTTCGTCTTGGGGCACCGGGTTTCGCTTTCACACTACCTCTGCGCCTTGTTTACATATTGTGACTATAATCCAAAGAAGTGTATGGATGTTTGTTACTCTTTCACGCAAAAACTTCTGAATGGGTTACGATGAAATTTGATACACAGGGAGACCATGTCCTGGAAAAGCATATAGGATTTTTTTTTTATCCCGGAGTAAGTTCTTTTGGGATAATTTTCAAGTATCACGTGAGCGAAGCCGCAGCTAGTAGGTTGTACATGTACATATTGGGGAGGTATAATAATAATAATTTTCACACAACTATCACACAATGCCGTCTAGTCCCAAGGCTAAGTAGAGCTTGTGTTATGAGTACTAGACAACTGATAAACATACTTAAATATGTCTAAATATATACATATTATAAATAAATTACACCCAGATACAGAACAAATGATTGTGCTCATCACACAAACATTTTTCCTGGGTGGGAATCAAACCCACGACCTCCGGCATAGCAGTCAGGGCCACTAACCACTAGACCAACAGGCCAGTCAGTTACAGGGATATTCTAAACGTCGTGGGTTCAAAGTCAGCGAGGCGCATTACTTTGTGTAATTTATTTCAATACCACTGCTTTCAAAACGGTGAAGAAAAATATCGTGGATAAATGGTTCCATAGAAATATTGACGTAATCTAATGAACTTCGAAGATATAGAATGGATTTCCTCATAAGACCATGCTAGAACTGTCGTAACAAATAAAATTGCTTTTTTATTTCACCAGCTTTATGTTAACAACAAACCGTTACGAGAATAAATAATATTCTGTTTTATTCTTAAAAATAAACACTGCACACAATAAGCTTCAAAGAACGAACGAGTAACTCGAATATAATGTTTTGCACGAGTAAATGCAAGCTACAACAATCTTTTGTGTCGTGCAAAATGGTACATGAATTTTTAAAACCGAAAAGAAAAATCCCTCTTTGTTATCACACGGTGTACATCCGTTCAAGAGGAACCGAATTTTTGTTTGGTGCATTTCAAATACTCTGGAACCGTACGACAACGTCTGCAAAGTAATCCGTTTGTGAGTAAAGCCCACTGTTGAATAAATCTGTTTGCTAAACGTTCAGTCCACATTTCCAAGAACGTCGGTAAAATGTATATCGAATTTGAACGCATTATGCATTAAACTTTTTGAAAGCTATTCACATGAGATAATTCTTCTAGATTCTTTGTTTGTGTACAGATTATGACTCTTAAACCTTTACAAAAACAACTCTTCATAATGTTTTCTATATTACTTACATCCTAAGCCTTGTTTGTCTAGAAAAATCCCAGCCGACATGCCTGCTGAGATCTTTTCGTCAGATTCTAATTTAGGTTTCTTCAAGGCTAGACTGAATAAGCTCTTAATAAACTTGTGAGCCTCATAATCAATGATTACGTCATTATTTACCATTAGTTGGAATCGTAATCAAGCCTAGTTTATATGAATAAAAAAAAACCAATATCTCTCCGACTAAAATATGCCTTAGTATTTTAGTTACTGAAATAATTTTCCGAATTAACACAATCATTTCACGATGGAACTCATACTATTATGTAAAAACCACCTTATTTTGAGTTTTAGTTTTTGTAAATATTTCAGAAAACGCAAACCTCATGGAAACAAATAAATAACTTAAACTTAAAACGGAAATAACATTCAGTCTGAAAATAGCACAGCACAAAGTGAGCAGTTTATTATAAAGTCAATTTCTTCGTTAAAGAATAATTAGTAAATTGGATAATTTAATACTAGGAATAGGAATATTTATTGAATTCCTGAAATAGACAGACACTACTATTTCAGGAATTCAATAAATATTCCTTTTTGAATATAAATGTGATGCACAGAGGCGTAGCGTGGACTAATTTGGACGTGGGCGAAGACGCACCAGGGAGGGCATTCGATAACGAGACAGCTTAGTGACAGCTTAGTCGCAACCCAGTGTTCAAATACATCATCGCTTACGCAAATAGTGATCAAAAGCTAGCGCATAAAATATCTTCATTTCAGCCGAAAGAAGTCCACTGCTGGACATAGACCTTCCCCAAACGACGCCACAACGACCGATCCTGTACGTCTCGCATCCACCGCACTCCCGCGACTCTCACCTGGTCGTCGGTCCACCTTGTAGAAGGCCTTCTAACACTGCGTCTTCCGGTACGCGGCCGCCACTCCAGAACCTTTCGGCCCCAACGGCCATCTGTTCTGCGAGCAATGTGCCCTGCCCACTGCCACTTTAGTTTGGCGATTTTTCGGGCTATGTCGGCGACCTTGGTTCTCCTGCATAAAATATATTTAAAAAAACTCGTTCTTAAAGAGCCAAATGGCAAAATGGGCAAGGGCTCTTTTCGCCCACGCCAAAGGAACTTAGCGTTTAATAATAATTAAAGACGAGCTATTTCAACAAGCAATTACACCTGTCAGCTGTCATTTTCCCGTGCTCTATGAACGACGACTGCAATGTAACCACACACATGCGTATCTAATCATAGTCTACAATGATAGACTATATAATTAGCTGAACAGCCTAGGGCTAAATTACAGGTTGCAGGCACGAGGGGACCGTCAATAATTATCCTGAGTCTATAGCGTGAACTGTTCTATTTGAATTGTAAATGTTTCTATCAAATACACTACTGCTGTTCTTACATAATATTTATTAATACTGTATGTATGGAAATATTGTAGCATCAACCACTTTTTTTAAAAGAGTAACCGATGTTGTTTTGTGCCGATTCTTCTCCATAGGAAACGACCAATTTGGAACTGTGCACTTGTGCGCGACGATAGGTCGTGGTAGAGCAAATAAAAGAGATGAGTGGACTGTATGACAAGTATAATTTTAAAATAAAAAGAAATTACAACGGTCGGTTAAGAGTTACGAAAGTATGAAAATATTAAATGGAATTTGGAAGAAATGCGCAAGCGCAGCTGTGCGTGGAAGCGTGCAACAGCTGACTGCCGTTAGCGTTGGGCGATTGTGAATAACATTATTCGAATGATTCGATTGTACAATTCATTCAAATAATTCGAATAACCTTACAATTATTGACAGGCCTGTTGGTCTAGTGGTCAGTGGCCCTGACTGCTATGCCGGAGGTCGTGGGTTCGATTCCCACCCAGGACAAATGTTTGTGTGATGAGCACGATCATTTGTTCTGTGTCTGGGTGTAATTTATCCATATATGTATGTATTTAGAAATATATAAGTATGTTTATCAGTTGTCTAGTACCCATAACACAAGCTCTGCTTAGCTTGGGACTAGACGGCGTTGTGTGATAGTTGTGGAATATTATTATTATTATAATATTATTAATTCGTTCAAATTTGAAAACGAAAGAGAAATAAATAAGAATGTATTGCGTTGTCTCGTTTCTTCCGATTCTACTTTCAGATTACTGGTTCACATATTCGAATATCCGTGATTTCATCTAAAATTAAACAATACTCGTATGTACTGAGAAAAAATACTCAATTTCGTGTGGCAAACTGAATGAATGAACTAGTGGTTCAAAAATCAGATACTTGTTGCTACAAATATCAATTGAAAGTAGACTTTATTTTACGTAAAAACAGCCTTATTTTGTATGGCACGGGTAAAGTAAAAGAATGAACTAGCGGTTTCATTCGAATTTGAGAACTAGCGATCGATTGTTTTAGCAGTATCAAACCATTCGATTGTTGGAATCAGTAACAATCGCCCATCTATGCTGCCGGTCGACGTGCGGTGCGGGGCGCGCGACGAGCCGAGCGGCCGTCGCCGGCCAGCTGACTCCCCGCTGCACCCGCTCCCCTCGTTCACTGCCGCCGGCGGCTCGCGGCGTTGTTGAGAGCAGTGGTCTCAACAGCACTATTTTCTGACGATTTATAAATGCATATGTAGGTCTATCTAAAATAAAACATATGTTTTTTTTTTCGAAAATACTCTTATAATTATTGACTGGCCTATTATTGGTCTAGAGGTTAGTGGCCCTGACTGCTATAACCACTAGACCAATAGGCCAGTCATATGCTATGTATTTTTTTATAGCAAGCTTCTGATATATTTGCAACTTCCACAAAGTTTTATTTATTTAATTAACTATTCATGTACACACATAAAACAAGAACACGGAAACAGAAAAATATTCACAAAGGCGATACTTATTTCTACAGAAATTACTTCCAGCATATCTGCGAAAGGAGAGTTGGAAAAAAAGAAAATCTGATGTAGACATCGTGTGTAAGAGTAGTTGGAAAAAAAACATCACAAAAAATCGTACTTAGTAATATTATGTAATTATACATACTAATATACAACTATGACGAAACAGAAAGATAGTGTTCTTTTACTCTAATTTTAAAAACTGCAAGAGTTTGGCGGCGCCCAATGTCAGGCGGTAGCGAGTTCCACAACCGTACTGTGTCTGGGCACGCCATAATCATGGCGGTAAGTCCCCACTTTGAGGAGTGGCTGGAAAGGCAACATGGCGTCCTTACCTTCCGCATCAGGCAGGTCCTCACCGGACATGGTAAGTACGGGAGGTTCCTGCACCGGATCCGTGCGGAAGAAACGCCCGGGTGTCACCATTGCGTAGACCGCCCGGAGGACTCGGTGGAACACACAGTAGAGGTGTGCCCCGCTTGGGCAGAGCAACGCCGTGTCCTCTTGGGGGCAATCGGCAGCGGCGATCTCTCACGTCGGGCCTTGGTACAGGTCATGGAACGGAGCGAGGAGGAGTGGCAGGCGGTCGCCTCCTTCTGCGAAGCAGTAATGTTAGCAAAGGAGGCGGCCGATCGCGTGAGGCAACGGTCTTCACGCCCCAACCGCCGCCGGGACTCCGATCCCAATTTCCGGCCACCGTAGGCGCGGGCTTGCGGACGGCGAGCAATGGGTGGTTCGCCGTCCGACCGTCCGGTAACCGTCCGGACCGAGCCCAAGGCGTCGACGGCGCGTACTGTTCCACGCGCGCCTCAAGGAGAGCAACTGTAGAGGCCCAGCAGGGTCGAAGCCTACCTGGGCCAAGGGTCTGATTCTGAAAGGAAGACTCGGTCCTGGTACGAAAGGCAACGAGGGAACAGGAGTGGGTTTTTAGTCAGTAAAAGTCTGACACTATCTCCCGCCCCGCCTAAGAGCGGGGGATGTCATTAGATGATTTTCCCACCAGTAAAAAAAAAACAACCGTACTATGTGCTTTCACATCAACAGCTCGATAGTCCATACTGAAGCCGAAGTAATTCAGAATGTAAGCTCCAACGTAAAGAACGCGACTTCAAAACGGGTAGAAGCATACTTGGCGTTCATTGAACAACAAACGCTTTTAACTTAAAGTGAAAGTTGCACCGTAAGCCGTGCCAACAACTGGCGGATATACAGTGGATGAACAGCAGCGTACGGAAACGTATTGGCAGGCTTTGACGTCTTTACTATGTGCTCTGTGTTGGAATTCACATTCTTGGAATTTTTATTTTGTTATTATGAATGTGAAGACTGTACGGATTACTTCCTTTTCTTTAATTTTATCAACAGTTTTGAGTACCTTATGCGGCCTACTCAAATGGCTTTTCTTTAAATGGCCGTCTAGTTCTTGAGCTTCTTGGTAGTTCTGAGTTGAGCAACACAAATACTGACAAATGCCTGCACAGATTGGACAGATCCAATCAAATCTGTGTGGGTCTTTCCTAAAAAGACTGTCTCAGACGCCAATCTGCATGGTTTTCATATGATTTGACCATTACATGTTTACTGTATATAGACTTTAAAAGTCAAAGTCAAAGTCAAAGATTTTTATTTCATATAGGCCTACATGGGCACTTATAAAACGTCAGAAGCTAGTGCACGGTTCCAAATTGGTCGTTTCCTATGGAGAAGAACCGGCAAGAAACTCCATGGTTACTCTTTTAAAAAAGAATTTGTTGATACAATACCTTCTCTTTACAATATATTGGATTTATTATGTAAGGACAGTGTAGACTGGTCAATAAAGTACAATAAAAATAATCATAATAAAAAGGAACCTAAGAATTCGCGGAGTCTACAGTGTTCTCACATTCACATTTCAAAAAAGAGGCTATACAAACAAAAGCAAGCAAAACAAATAATTACAATTATTAATAAACAATATGTCAACAATATAAATAATAATAAATAAATAAAAAATATTGCAAAAGCAATGTATATATTACAACAAATGTGGAGCAGTCAATAGATAAATTTACAAAATATTATGAGCTACCAGGGGGCCACATGTGCAGAAGCAGTCATTGCCAAACAAGCGTGTCTTCGACATAGTCTTTAACCTTATAATACGCTTTTTTAGTTAGGACACGCTTAATATGGGTTTTGAACTTTCCTTCGCTAAGTTCAGTCACCACCTTTGGCAGCTTATTATAAAAGCGTATGCTGTCTACTAAAAATGACTTGCTGGTCTTAACTAATCTCCATTTGGGTAACACAATTTCGTGTTTACTACGCGTATTTATGTTATGATAATCGCTTCTAATTTTGAAGAGTAAAGTGTCTTTGACCCCTGAGTTTGTTTCGGTATTTCTTCTCAGGGTAGTCAGCTAGGACACACTGGCCTCATCTAGTATAAATTAAAGACAAAATTGACATTAAACAGTGTTTTTAAAAACCTATTTGAAAAATAAATATCATTTATCATCTGCCCCCCTAGCCAAGTTACGATCGTATCGTTTGCCTCAGACGCCTCGAGTAGGCCAAGCCTCCGATTCCTTTGTTCTGACCACATGATTGAGCATTGAGATGACGTCAGAACAAAGGAACCGGAAGCGTGACCTACCCGAGGCGTTCTACTTAAACGGAACGATCGTAACTTGGCTAGGGGGACTGTGGAGTAAACGGAAAAGAGCGTACTTCTAAGGTTTGGAACTATTTACCTGCAGCGTAAATAGAGTAGCCATAAAGTAATGTTCAGTGGCTGTTTTAATGAATCTCAAATTGATTCCTAGTAGATATTTTTATGTAAAATTGTTTTAGTTTTATGGGTATCTCAAGTGTCTACACAACTGGGCAAACACGTGTAACGACCCACAAACATACCTACACACTTTCAACAGCACACGTATAACACGCACACTCTTTTATTTATTTACCCTGTTACTTTGTACTTATTATTTTATCTCCTATTTTACTCCTATTTAATTTTAAGGTAATCCGTAAAGGAAACTTGTATTTTATTTTATTTAACGATAACGCAACTCCGGTCCTCAAGATACAGGCACCGCCTAGTTTGGGGACTATTGTAATAATTCTGGTAAAATATAACTCCTGTTACCGTTAAGCAAATAGGTTATTCCTATGTTTAAGAAAATATTTGTAGCAATGGTGAAATAAAGTTATTCTTATTATTATTGAAACAGGTGCGATTTTAATAAAAATGGAGCTGCAAGTTTTATGTGGTATTGATTGAATACCCAAGCAGTGATGATCGAGTGGTAACGGCCCTGACTTACGAGTTGTAGATCGCGAGTTTAAGCCCAGCCAGGCGTATTACTTTGTGTAATTCACCTTCACCGTTTTGAGAGCAGTGGTGATGAAATATCATCACCACTGTAACGGGTGTAACACATTCTAATACTTTTGAAGTATTTGGCCGCAAATGTATTGAGTCAACTTTCTTAGCCAACTTCGCTTGGGTAGTATAGCACAGCATAGTCGGCCTTATAATGGAGAGGGAATGGGTTGGTGGATGTCACATGCCTTCAAATTTTTGGTTCTAGGCCATGCCGATTTCCTCACGATGTTTTTCTTCACCGTTTTGAGAGCACTGGTGATGAAAAAAATAACACAAAGTAATGCGCCTGACTGGGATTGAACACCCACAACCAAAATTCGTAAGTCGGGGCCGTTACCTCTCGGCCACCACTGCTCTATGGCTAACTACTTGGCCCAAAAACTTTTGAGCGAAACGAAAACCATCGATTCGAGAAGAAGAACTTTTGGAATCTCATAAGTGATGGAAGAGCTAACGAGTTGGAGTATTTGGTCGTAAATATACAACCTGGCGATATAGATACGGAAATATTTCGATCGACGAAAGCGATTAATGGGTTAAACTTCGATCAGTATATTATCGAGTATTGTTTGAATTTGTTTCACATTCACGTTGTGCTCGAACTATACCTCACTATTCTCTGTTTGAGTTGCACTGTACGTCTCGCAATAAGTGCATTCTCATAGTAACTCTATTGTTTGTTGTTGAGGTAACCATTCTTAATTACAAACCACGGTCCATGTTAATTATTGTTGTAAAACTTGTTGTTTGTAGCCTAATGTCAAGTAAGTTGTAACCGTTAATTATAAATATTAATTAAGTATACTACAGGCAGTGGTGGCGTTGTTGCCTCGGGCATGTTTGTCGCCGCCAGCGTTTTGCAACAATGCGTAGGCGGAGCGCATCTCTGGTGCGCAGGGTACGCGGCAGCCCCAACAGTGTGCTGATGATGGTATCCGACAGGCTCGACTGTCCTTATATAAGGCGCTGTAGTGACTTGCATGTTACCTGCAGTCGTCGGTTATGATTGAAACTGTGTTTGTTAAATATTTAAATGTTGTTTGCTTGTGAGTGTTATGTTCTGTATTATGTGTAATTATAAGTCTTAGTTACTCCAATAAATAAATGATAATGAGTAACGGCCGTCATAGGTTCAAACCCGGTAAATAATGCACCTAGCTTTACTTATTTTTATATATTTCATCACCACTGATCTCAAAATGGTGAAGGAAAACATCGGCTATCTTTCAGTGCAAGTCCTGTGAAAATCAGTCTAATCGTTTCCAGTCGGTGATTAGCAGGAACAAACAGACATACAAAAAATTTTTATAACGCTTGTTGTATCGAATATATCTTAGTAAAAAAAAAAACATATTTCTTTAGTAAAAAAAGGAAAAAAAAGTAAGTTTCGATATAGAAAAAAAGAAAGAAAGATAATATGTTTATTTGGCACACCATGATTAATTAATCAACAAATAATTGATTTACAAACTAAAAATAAACTTAAAAAAAATATAAAATAAGGGGAAATAAAATTAACAATAAAAATATGTCTCACGGCTACGCCAAATAGGTCCAGTTCAGCATACGCAGCAGTTGCCTGACGCTGGTTTTCAACTGAACCTTAGAGTGCAGATACGGATAAAAATCAGTTTTTTTTTATGGGAATTAAATAAATAAATATACAAGTATACATATATATGCATATATTAATGGATAGAAAGTGATATAGCAGAAATAGATGTTTAGTGTTAAATGTGTAGGTATATAATGTGAATAAATATCGCTAACTTCTAACTATATTACGATTAAAATTTAATCGGTCTCGAGCTACCGCCGCACCGTCAATACAGTGACAGTTATATTATTTATATTTCAGCAATTTATATTACAGTAGATATTACAAATAGATACTTCAGTTATTTTTTTAATCTCATTTTATTTGCGAGGTTTTTTCTATACAGAAAAGACATTTCAGTTGCAGCATATGTATAGAGTAGCATGTCCCAGCGGCTTCGGCTGTGTAAAAGTAGGTTTCTCCATACAATCTTCGAACCCCCGTTTCATCCCTTTAGGGAGTGAATTTTGGAAAATCCCCTCTCAGTGCTCGCCTATGGCATAAAAGGAAACCTTTGGCACATTCACGTGCCTTGTCTTAATAGTTTCTCCTTTCATTTTAATAAGGTAGATAAAGTACACCACATATCTACATATACGTCATATTTGTTGTAAGTTTTCAATAGATTTCAACTATGTGCATAAAGGTTTGAAAAGAAGGCTTGTAATATCCATGCTCTCAGGGATTATATTTCGATGAACTTTTCAAAAGGAATCTGTTAACCAATGCCTCTGTTCAATATGTATAATATGGAATTATCTAGAAGCATTGTTCGACTCGTGCGTTGGGACGAACAAAAGATTTAGTTAAGAGCGTCCTTATCGAGGTGACAATGTACCTATACAACCGTTCTTACATAATTATAATAATATTCACACAACTAGCACACAACGCCATCTAGTTTCAAGCTAAGCAGAGCTTGTGTTATGAGTACTAGACAACTGGCAAACATACTTAGATATTTCTAAATACATACATATTATAGATAAATTACATCCAGACACAGAACAAATTATTGTGCTCATCACACAAACATTTGATGATTTTTTAAATGTTTTTCACTATTATGACGTTATTAAACATCTATTTCAAATAAAAACAATACAACTATACAAAACTTACACTTTTAATACAAATTCTGAATCATGTTTTTTTTTTTCAAAAGCTTTTAAGGTTTTAAAAAAAGAACACATATTTCCTGGAACCAGTTTTCTGAAATATTCGTGTAAATTGCAAAATTACCGAACAGCCAACAGTTCTTAGGCGTTATTTTTCTTTTCTCGCGTTGCCAATTCATCAAACATTGCGGTAGCTGGAACACCAAGCTTTTAAACTATGTTGACGTCGACCATAGACGAGCGGGGAAGGGCACTCTTAAGTAGAATATTATATGTCATCTCTTTAAGGAGATTGCATTATAATATAACGATACATACTATACGATACAGCAGACGTGGACGATTCTACGTGATCGCGAACGCGAAGCGATGCGGCGCGAATATAACTAACAATTGAATATTCTATTGCGGTGGCCTACGTGAACACGTGGGGCGGTGCAGCTATGAGCGAAGCGTAGTGGTCGCGATCACTTGGTTTGAAATTTTCACGCAAACTCTTGTGGTGCGGTGATTTGTTTTATATTTTATCAGTTATTCAGTGATATACACAGAGAACTTCCTAATATATATGATATAGGAAAACATAGTGTACGAGTTCAATGATTTGTTAGCAAGCCTGACTGTAGTGAAATATTTGACGGGACGGACATGTGGGTGTGATTGCTTCTTACCCAAGTGATGGTAGAGATTGAATAGCTCCATCGTGTGGCTACGTGGCGTCATTCCTATATCCAAAAGTACAGCGTGCAGCGCATGGATTTTGATGCCGTAGCCACAATATAAATAGTGGTTAAAGCGGTGACTTCACGCCACTTCGCCGCCGCATAATTGCGATGAATTGACCACATAGGACGCCGCGTTAGTGTGCAGGCTGGTTGATGGAATGTACTCTTAAAAGGTTGTGTAAATTTGGATTTAGCAGAACAATAATAAAATTTTATAAATCGAAACAACTGAGCCATAACTACTTATGTACATACGGAATTAAGGCGTATAGGCCCTTGAACATCTGGCAATATCAGTTAAATGCACACATACTCCTGCTGCCGCGTGCGCCCGCATAGTGCCCCACTGACCTTTAAAACCATTTTCTTTGCGAAACATTGACTGATTAACATATGCTAAGTAAACACTGAATAACATTTAACCAGCTTTTTTGTGAAAACATATTTCTAAAGATCATAGCCGTTTGAAAGGAGAATAGGGAAAACAAGCGAAAAAATATGTTGTGTCACTACGGGTGGCCACAGGAAGTCGAAAATATATAATTTGTAATTCATTCCACCCTTTTATTTTAAGGTCCCGTACGTATAAATTTTTCATACTAAAAAATCATAAATGTTGATAATGTGATATATAAAAAAAATATATATTTATATTTAGCGATTACTCTAAAATATATATTTTTAAATCTAATAACCCAGCCGTTACCGAAGAGTAGGTTTCAGAAAGTCACTGTTTCACGGCACTAAATGTAGGTGTGCTACGCGCGTAGTATTTTCGTAGCAGTCTCGTAGCGACCGTGTAGCAACATCGTAGCACTTGTTCATATATTAGTAAGTGCTTTCGACAGATATGAATAGAACAGCTGAAAACTGCTTAAATTAGAGTGTACTTTTTGATAATGAGGTTATAATGCACGACATTACCACGAAAATGAAGTATTAACTGATTGAATTTTAATTTATTTATGTACACTAACACTTGAAAATGAAAAGAAAAAAATACAGATAGAAGAGTATAAATATGCTGCATATTCAAATGCAATGTCTCCCAGCCGCCCTGCAACAGGAGAGTTGGATGAGAGATGTAGACACAGTGTATACAAATAAGTTAGAAAATTTAAAATATTTAAATTCAATCATGTAATACAAACATAATATATCAATAACAGTTTATATTATAATATATTAATAAATCTATATATGTAAATCAATGTCACTTTTCGTTGTAATTTTATAACTCAAGAACGGGCTCACCTATCCAAACCAAATGTTTAGGCTTTGTTCGGACTATTTAGTAGATGGTTCATGTGAAGTTTGCACAAAATCGGTCGAGTGGTTCTTCAATTATCTTATTATTAGGCGGTACGAAGTTCGCTGAGTCAGCTAGTTAAATTATAAAAAACATATCTATAATATATAACTTTACGCGATGGTAGAGAGGTAGTTTCTTTGACTAGCTTTATAAAGACAAATATATTTTTAGCGTCTCGGATCTTAGCTAGAAGCTAAAAGAGAAGGTGTTGGAATAGAAAGGGGTACCTTAATAAATAAAAAGCATAAAATTGTTTAGTAACCTATGTACGTTACAGACTGAAATCATGACATTAATGTACTTTCAACTGTTTGCAACAACGCGATGATGGTGTAAACTATTAAAAAAATTAGATATTATCCAATAAATAAACGTAATACATTTTTCTATTTTAGCGACACGCCGTGTATCCGCTAGTAATCAAATAGGACACTAATAAATCTAACCCAGCCTCGAAACCAATCCTCCTGCAGCGGGGTGTGACGCAGGGAGACGTCATTTCTCCGAAACTGTTCACGGCCGCAATGGAAGATGTCTTGTGTTCTGGACTGGAGTGGATTAGGCATTAATGTCAATGGGGAGTACATCGCTCATCTTCGGTTTCCCGACGACATAGTCAGAGCTGAGACTACGGAGAGCTCAGCACGATGCTCAATGACCTCGGTAGAGCTTCTTTTTTTTTTCGGTTCTTAAAACGAACACGGACAAAACTAAAGTCATGATAAACAACCATGTAGCACCGACTTCTATCAAGATTGGAGACTTTATATTCGAAATTGTGGACGATTATTTATACATTGGATAGACAGTCTAGTCGGGTAGATCTAATTAGAGAAAGAGGTCAACCGTCGAATCCGACTAGGCAGCGTTCGGGAAGCTGCGCGGTATATTCTCGTCCAATATATTATAGTGTCTCAAGACGAAAGTCTATGACCAGAGCGTGTTGCCAGTGATGATATATGGTTCCGAAACGTGGTCGCTCACAATGGACCTTACCAGAAGGCTCAAAATCACCCAAAGGGCAATGGAAAGGGCTATGCTTAGAGTTTCCTTGCGTGATCGAATCAGAAATGAAGATATCCGCAGGAGAACCAAGGTTGGCAATGGGCAGGGTACATTGCTCGCAGAACAGATTGGCCGTTGGGGCCGAAAGGTTCTGGAGTGGCGGCCGCGTACCGGAAGACGCAGTGTTGGAAGGCCCCCTACAAGGTGGACCGATGACCTGGTGAAGGTTGCGGGAGTCCGATGGATGCGAGACGCACAGGACCGTTCATTGTGGCGACATTTGGCGCAGGCCTATGTCCAGCAGCGGACGACTATCGGCTGAAATGATGATGATGATGATGACTAATAAACCTTATAAATATAGTAATTACATTTTTTTAAAGTCCAGTGTTACTGAATGTATTTTAATACTAAACCTATGTTATATATAGAGTAATTGGTAGAATTATATTAATTGTAACTGTGGTCCCCAAACTAGGCAGCGCCTGAATCTCGGGGACCGAAGACGCTTCAAATTAAATTTTATAAAAGCTAAGATACTTAACTTTTATACTTATTACAAGAGATTTGAAATTATAGCCCTATATTAGGTAAAAAAGACCGGTAGCAATCTGTCTAATGAGATTAAAAAATAATTCTAAATAATGTGTATATAATTTTAAATTGTGTTAAATTAAGGTGTGAATAGTTATGATGATGCAAATACAAATAATAGATTTTTATGAGTACCTATCTATACAGTTAATCTTTAAATATTGTCAAATGGTACTGTCTTTTGTACTAACCATGATTGATTACAACACATTAAGTTATCATGACGACAGGAACCTTCGCAGTTCCCAACGACAGACTTATTGATCCATACTTAATAATAGGTCGTTACCTATGAAATTGCCGTTCTGCCGAACTGACTATTCCATATTCTTTCTTTTTTATTCGCTAAGTATTCTAAGGTCGAATTATTTTTTTATTCCCCATCTCGAAAAGAGTATTTTTGCTCTTTGATATCTGAGTGCAAAAGCCGTTTTTATCCGCTACAGGATAAAGTAAATTGCATCGTGTGCACTGTTTGTGAATTCAAAACATCATTAAAATTATTTACTTCTATCTCCATAGTGCCATATTTTTCATACATTTTTTTTTAAATTTGTTAAAAACTCAGACTTGGAACCGCTTTGGTGTATTTTTTTTTAATTCTTGATACGTTCACACTTGACTGCTATCTCACCAGATGGAAAGCGACGATGCGGTCGACAATGGAACGCGCTTCATTTTTCAATTTCCTTTGCGCGGGACAGTTTTTTTTCACACCATATTGGTAAAACCTTAGGTTGAAAACAACAAAAAAAACTTGAAAACAAGTGAAAAACCTAAAATGAGTGATTCTAGCGACGAAAAAGTTTATTTGACGCCAACAGAATTGACTTAAACTGTTAATAATACGCAAATGAGCTTTCTCTCTCAACAATCACGCGGTATGTTGGTCTCAGTTGGTTAGTGTTGTGGTGCTGCATCTGTTTACACCTGCAAACTTGGGGTAATCAGATGTGGTCTTAGTTACAAGCGAAATTCACGAGAATGTACTGCCGACAAACTGCTATGCAGTTTGGCAGATGTTATAAATAATTCTTGATGTAAAAAAAAAGAAGTATTTGAAACAGTACGATATGTTTAACACGTGGCGACTAGCTAAAGGAGCCAAAACTTTTTCAGTAAACGTTTTGCTGGCATATTTTATTGAATTATCCGAGACCAAGACATCAAGCGCTTTATGCTGAGTGCGTATTCAGTGCTTAAAGCAACAATCAAGATGAAAAAAGACATACATAATGACATCTATCATAGATTAGTAGCATTTTTAAAAAGAGCCTCGTCTGGTCATCACCCAAAAAAATCGAAGGTTTTCACAGCATCTGAAATTTAAAAGTTTCATAACGAAGCTCCTGCTTCCATATATTTGGCGGCAAAAGTAAGTCAGTTGCACATTCAGTATCTACTTAAGTATATCAATCAACTACTTGACATAATCTAATACGTACTTAGTAGATGTTGATAGGCATAGTTATGCATGCATGTCAATTTTATTAATTTATCGACTCTTTACGTTACAGTATAAACGGAGCATGTCGAACTAATGAACTAACACAGGTTAATGTCAAAAAACATTGAGAACCATTCTGATGACTTACTATTAATTAATTTACCTAATACAAAGATAAAAAGAGACCGCAACTTCATCATTCGCAAGGAATAGCTTATAATTGTTGAGAAATATCAAGCCCTACGCCCGCCTAGCATGCCGATCGATTTTTACTAAAATATCGCAACGGAAAGTGTGTCAAACCGCCTATGAGTACTAATAAAATTAGCAGTATCCCACGGGAAATAGCAACTTTTCTTGAACTTCCAGAACACCCGTTGTACATAGGTCATTGTTTCTGACGAACTTCAGCCACAATGTTTCCCGATTCAGGAGCTGATCTCGTGTCCCTTAAGCACCATGGAGGCTGGAAGTCCAATGCGGTTGTAGAGGGATACATAGACGATTCCATCCAAAATAAGTCTAAAATATGTAAAGGCATCGTAGGAGCCATTATACTGAAAGAGCCTCAGGCAGATCCTTCGACTGGTCCTTCAAAAATGAGCCGTTATGAAACACCTAACCATCACCCTCTCTCGCCAAAATTTATTCCAAGGGAATCCACTGAATCAGACAGTTTACCAAAAAACAGTACACAAGTCGAGTGCGATAAGGCCGCCAATTGTATGTTTTTTGTTGTATTACAATTTCAATTTGTAAATTTGTAACTTGGTATGCAATAAAGTATATATAAATAAATAAGTCGCTCACACCAATATTACAATACCTAACAAAAATATTACACTCAAGTAACTGTAGCAACGTTACTTAATTTTTTTAAATTATAGTTAAGTTATATTTGTTATAATTTTAAGATTATTTAAGGATTTTAATTTTAGAATCCTTCGCTTGCTTGGTCATCATAATTGAGCACGCTGTTAAAAAGCAACTTTGCACTCTTGTATAACAAAAAACAATTATTTTTGAAACATAGAATTCTTTTTTTAAATTAGTCATTTGTTTAATGGTTAGCGTTCGGTTTTCATCGCATTTGTACGTTTTTCGTCATCATGGATATGTTGAAAATTCGAGTGATTATGGAGTATGAGTACGTTCGTGGCACTAAAGCGGCAGAAGCGGCACGCTACATCAACAACGTATACGGAGCGAACATTAATAACGATCGCATCATTCGCTATTGTTTGCCCGCTTCCATTCTGTAAATTTTGACTTTACGTTATCAGTTTAGTCGACAATGAAGTATTAAATGAGATTGTGGAAGCTGATGATTCTCAATTTATAATTGAATTAGCAGCAGTTTTCGATGTTAGCATGAAATCAAAATTGGTCCATTTGCGTCTAATTGGCAAGGTGAAAAATCTTGTAAATTTGGTGCCCTACGAATTGAATGATCACCAGCGCGAAGCACGCGTCGAGTCGATCCTTGCACTGCTCAACAGGCACACATACGAAGGCATATTGAATCGCATTGTTACCTGCGACGAAAAAAGGATTCTGTTCGACAACTGCAAGCGCTCACCAAGTTGGTTAGATCCTGGTTCAGCAACGCAGCAATAAACAACCTAAACAAAGCCCCAAACGAAAAATGACCCCTAAAAAAGTGATGGTCACTCTTTGGTGTAAACCACCAGCGCCGATGTCACTCATCACAGCTTCTTACCAAACACGATGAGCATTACTGCAGATGTGTACTGTGAAGAACTGAATACAATGATGGAGAAGCTCGCACATCTCCAGCCAGCTTTGGTCAATCGTTCGGTTCCGCTGACTCTGCAGGACAACGCGCGTTAGCAGACGGTCTTCAAGTTACAAGAGCTGGGGTTGGAAGTTCTTTGTCATCCGCTGTACTCACCAGAGCTTGCCCCTACAAACTTCTACTTTTTCCAGAATTTGGGTAACTTCTTGGCGGAGAAAAAAATCAATAACCGAGATACAGTTCAAAATGCGTTTGACGAATTTGTTGCCTTCCGTACAGCAGACTTTTTCAAAATGGCATCAATAAGCTACCACTACGTTTGCAAAAACGCATTGATTGCTTGGGGGATTACTTTGGATAAATAAAAATAAAAAGTATAGAGAAAAATGTGCGTCAACTTATTTCATGAAAAAAAAAGGGCAATTTCTTAGATGAACACCAAATAATATATTATAAATGTGAAAGTAACTATGTAAGTCTTTAATACTTTCGCGGTTAAACTACTGAATTGATTTTGATGATAATTTGTATGGAATAAGCTTGAACCCCAAAGAAAGACATATGTTACTTTTTATTTAGCTTCGACTTCGATATACCGTTTGCAATAACCGACATTTATGAGGATGAAACTTATGGTAACTAGATATTGTAACGAAAGATAATATTACAGCTACGCAGTACAAACCTGAGGCTATAATTAGTAGATAAACCGACCTAATTACTTTTCCTCAGCCATCTTATTAATCACTAAATCCTTTAACTTATCGTAATAAGAGATAGAATAGAGCGCAACTATATTAATTGGAAACTGGATCTTCAGTCTTGTCTGGTTACCTGAGCCGAAGCAGATCGTCACTGATATTATAAAACTAGTTAGGTAAAATAAGCAAGATATTGATTTGATTTTTTTGATATTGTTATTGTTGAGTTAAGCTCGCCTTTGTACATAAACTGTTTTATCTCCGTGTACTATGTATGTTTTTATTTTGTGTACAATAAAGAATTAAGAATTGAAGATATGATAAAATTTATCACATCATTATTTACGTAATTTAAAATAAATGAATAGTTGTTTTCTTTTAAATTATTATTTTACTAGCGTGCGAGCTGGCTTCGCAAGGGTGCAACGTAATTTTCGTTGGATGTATCCTAATATGCTCTTTCGTTCCTTGCTAAGGGCATTCAAAAGGGTTCCATTTAAGAACATAAAAATCTAAACCGATCGATCCGGTCCATCGGCGGCAACGATCTCCCGCGCCTGGCCGTGGTCCGAAGTGAGGAGGAGTGGCAGGCTGTCGCCTCCTTCTGCGAAGCAGTAATGCTAGCAAAGGTGGAGGACGCACGTGCACGCGCGAGGGTGCGGTCCTTACGCCCCAGCAGCCGAAATCTCGATCCCTATTTCGGGCCACCGTAGGCGCGGGCTTGCGGACGTTGAGCAATGAGTAGCTCGCCGTCCGATCGTCCGGTAACCGACCGGACCAAGCCCAAGCCGTCGACGGCGCGTATTGTTCCACGTGCGCTTCAAGGATATGTCAGAAAACCGTAGAGGCCCAGCAGGGTCAAAGCCTACTGGGGCCAAGGGTTTGTTTCTGAAAACAAAACTCGGCCCTGAAGGAACAGGAGCGTGTTTTTAGTCAGCAAAAGTTCCCGATTCGCCCAAGAGCGAATATGTCATTGGATGATTTACCCACCTACAAAAAAAAAAAAACGAGCCGGTCCGAAGTTAGTTTCCAATTTTTTTTAAAACTTTACCCCGTACTTGGAATTATTCCTATATTGTGATGCGGTCACAAACATGTAAACTCATATACGAAGACACCCAGAACCGGGACAAACATTTGTAGATCATACAAATATTTGTTCCACGCGGGAATTGAACCTGCGAACGCAGCGCAAAAGCTTAACGCTCGACCACTACGCCAATTAACATGCGTTTCATCCCACCTCCTTTTCCAAGACTCCACGTCATATTAAGAACACCCTATAATTTTTTCAATGACAATGCCCTTTAAATATTTTTTGTCACTGTCGCCAATTTCAAACTTTCTCTAATATACTGATAGGTTACTTTATTTATTCAAAATTCCTAAAGTTGTACATGTATGTGTATCTTGCTGAAAATGTAGATATAATTATTATATCTTAATAGTGCGACAAAGACTTATTCGATAACGTTACCTTTACCCACATCAATAATAATTTGTCATACTCATAAAGGCATTGCATAACCGCAAACCGCAAATTTATTGAAACGGAATAAATTACAAATCGAAAAACAAGTCTAAATGGGAAATGAAACACTTAATTTATCCACTGCAATTTTTGCAGACCGACCAATACTTGTATACCTCGCATTCAAAACGTTTGAATTTTCAACCAATATCACATGTGTTAATTAAACTTCATTGAAATACTAGAAACAAACACCCTTTGAATGCATCTACCACAAACAGGAAATGAGAAATGAGCGCTAAACACGGTAGGAATTTGTTTATTAAAACATACGGGAATTTCTGATTGAACTGAATATGCATTTGAATTCACGGGCTCATTTAAACGAGAAGAGCTTTTCGAGCGTCCAGAGGTAACTAGAAAGATTTTTTGTTTATTTGGATATGTTTCTTTCAACGACGAATTTAAGGGTGCTTTCAATTCATAATGCGTTTTTTGATGGCCTGCTGCGGTGCCGATGCGGTGCGTTAGTCGTACTGCGTACGGACGATCTTATTTTTCATACAAAGAGCGAGTTGCGGCAACCGTGCGGCACCGGTACCGCAAACGGTCGACAACAAAACGGTCAATTCGGTGTTGAATAGCGCATCACTGGCATACAAACGCTCGGAAGCCAGATACGTTTTCAATTTAGACGCTTGTTGTCGGACTGCTCACGTACTGCTACCGGCCGGCTGCGGAACGTCAAACGTACGGTAGCGGCCCGACACGAAATGTCTAAATTGAAAGCAACCTAAAGGTACGTTTCAATAAACCCGAGTCGACCGCGTTTTGTTCCACAGCGCCTCATAGAGATGTCAGTCAAATGGACGAGGCCCATTAAGGCCGATTTCTGCCATGGCTGCGGGATTGAAATAATTCCGTGGCCCTGGAACACCAAGGGCAAATACAGAACACAGGTTGGTTGTAGCAAAAGTCTTACCCTCTCGCTCCACTTAGAGTGGGATAAGTTACTTATTTGATTATTTCAAATAGTTCGTAATGTCTACATTTTTATCTCCATCTAAAAATTAGTTATGTCAAGCGAGAAACTCTTTCCGTGTAAATGAGCCAAATGATAATGTTGGTGTGCTTTCAATTAGAACGAATTTATCGTTCAAAATGGAAAATTCCAATAGGTTCACATTGATCCGGCGTATGGTATGTGTTTGAATGTGGTCACATCAGGATTTTGAGTGGAATTTAACATAATTATATATATATTTAGTATAATTTTATTGCTAGACTAGCTTTTGCCCTCGACTTTGTCTGCTTGTATTTTGGTTATTGTAGGAAATGAAGTCGAAGCTTTGGAGCTTGCCATCAGGTGGGATCGCAGTCAAGCACATATTACTTAACAAATAGCCAAATAGTGAGTAGACTATGTCCTTCCTAATACGGTACATATAGACTGCAACAGTCGGGATCCATATGAGATGGAATGATTGAGTCTATATTCTATTCGCAATAGCATTAGACAGATGTTAAAAAAAGGTAATTTTAGGGTACATTTTGTAATAAAAATACAATACTTTGTAATAAAACACATTTATTTTTTTATAGTTAATGAAATTTTAACATTGGCATTCAATATACTGTTTCGTTTCGTTGCTTAAACAAATACTGTACTGGCATTTTAGTAGTAGAAGTTTAAGTTTTAAATATTCCTTACCGATTTCTAAGAATTCGTAATTGAATTGAAACGTTAGTTATCGCTTTATTAACAATTTATACAACTGAATAGGAAAACTACTTTATACACGCTATCAAGCATTTTAAAGGAAGTTCTAATTTTAGTTACTATTTTAATTATTCATCACTTAAATGGAACTAGTACGTCCTTGCTGGCTTGGTAATTGGCTTACAAATAAATGTACACTGGGCAACAAAAACTTCAGGTTGCTAATAAAAAGGTTTATTTATTAATATATTTCTTTCTTTCTTCATTTATTTATTTATTTAAGTACAATTAATAAAGCTTATACCATCATTCATGGTAAAGATTAGATTAGATTGGTAGAGCAGTGGTGGCCGAGTGGTAACGGCCTCTACTTACAAGTTGTAGGTCGCGGGTTCAAACCCAGCCAGGTGCATTACTTTGTGTAATTTATTTCATCACCACTGCTCTCAAAACGGTGAAGGAAAACATCGTAAGGAAACCGGCATGTCCTAGAACCAAAAATTCGAAGGCATGTGACATCCACCAACCCGCACTGGGCCCGCGTGGTGGATTACGGCCCATTCCCTCTCCTAGAGAGGAGGCCTGAGTCCCAACAGTGGGAACATTATAAGGCCGACTATGCTATGCTATGGTAAAGATTCAGTTTGTTTCCTTTTCGGTATTATTCAATACCGAAAAAGTTTGTTCACATATATAAGTAGAACTTAATAAGCTGGCGCATTTCAGGGCATTTGTGCGCAATTATTTGTACATAGTGTTATCAATGCAGCGGTAAAAGTTTAGCAAGTCCCAAATATTTACGTACAGCACAGCGAGTGCACATAGTAACGCGCGCGATTCAAATTTATATTATTTGTAAACAACATTAAACGTACGAGGTAATATTTTTGCTGGCGTGCCACTGGCATATTGCCGGGGGGCCACACGCGGCCCGCGGATCCCGGTCTGTGCATCTCTGACATAGATGGTATTAAATATTATCAAGATCAATATGGACCCCGTCGGGCACAGCAAAATTAGGAGAGGGCTGGGTAGCAATTTACGGAATTCAATATTGTTGTAGATTTAATAGATGTGTTTAATTTGGTGTATAATTATGTATGTATATAATTATATTTGTATTGGTAAATTATTTCAGATGTTATTATTTATTTTTGTCATCATTATTATTAAACTAGCTTTTGCCTGCAGCTTTGCCCGCGTACATAATATATAGCCTATGTCACTCAGGAATAAAGCAGTTTTCTATCAGTGAAAAAAATTTGCAATAGGACCAGTACTTTCAGAGATTACCTCCTACAAACTAAAAAAAATAAAACTTTACCTCTTTATAATATTAGCGTAGATTTTTATATATTTTTGTAAATTAAATCGTGTCGTCTTTGTATAAGTAAATTATGTCAGGTATTTTTATCGAACTGATCGTACTGCTATTCATGCGCAAACATTTTTGAATGCTTCCTCGAATTAATACTTACTAGTAGTTCAAAGATGGGCTCAACCTGTTTTCTCCCTTTTTCAATTACGATTGAATTCAACAGAAACTGACTGCACTGTACCTTTGCCGTTCATTTTTTATTAAAGTACTCAGGAAGAAAATTAAAATTAAGACATACTAACAAATCGATAGATATAGAAGTACTTACAACTAGTTGAAGATTTATTATTGTAAGTTAATTTAGTTTGCAAGAAATAAGGCTTATTATTTTATATCTTTATAGATCAGTAATTATATAAATAAAAAAATCATCTTTTTTAAAAAGATTTCACATTTTTTTTACGAAGTAAGTAAATGATCTTTAAGTCCAGAGTGAATAGATTACTTCTAGGTAAGCGCGCTCCATCGTTGACCGCATCGTCGCTTTCCATCAGGTGAGATAGCGGTCAAGAGTGAACATAACAAGAATAATAAAAAAAAATAATATTATACTATGTTTATAGTTATAATATGATAAAGGTAGAACTACATTGCTCACACGTGTGCCATATACGCTGATCTGGGCGTATTGGTCTTCATACATTTCGTATGGGAAATTGGCCTTTAGAACTACACATGACTCACGCCACGCGACGTCGTTCTACATACAAATCAGGTATGTTACACGTGTGCGTCGGTCTCATGTAGTTCTAGTTTTATTCACATCTACACACATTGGTACAGACATACATTACAGTCTTATATCTCTGCTAAGTTTTATCTAAATCCATTTAGGTGGAACGTAAAATCAAATTTTCACTGATAGACTTTATAAATAATAAAATTAGGATAGTATGATAACAATTTCGAATACAAGCTTACGGGTTTAAATATTAAAAATATGAAACTGTATTTTATTATAACCTTGAAGACTTGACGGGTAATATTTCACAAAGGAGCTAGTAGCAACCTTCAGTTTCCACTTTTGCTGTCCATAATATCCGCTTCGCCATCGCTCAGAACCGCTAGCAAAACGATACTTGCTTATTAGTGCATTAAAACTGCATGAAGTTCGAAGCCATTTTGTGGACTTTGGCGAAGTAAATTATTCCATTATATATTTTCTTTATCTGCGTCATAAGAGAAAAGAGAATTTATAATAGGACTTGTCTACTAATGGTTTTATAATAGTTTTATGCAAAATAAATTTGTTTGGTTAGGTATACGATGAACCGAGCGATTCTGTGTGGGTTCTGTACCGAAAGGGTTTTTTTAAATTTATTTTTTTCGGTGGGAAAATCATCTTATAACATCTCCCGGTCTTGGGCGGAGCGGGAGATAGTGTCAGACTTTTACTGACTAAAAACCCACTCCTGTTCCTTCGTTGCCTTTCGTACCGGGGCCGAGTCTTCCTTTCAGAATCAGACCCTTGGCCCTAGTAGGCTTCGACCCTGCTGGGCCCCTACAGTTGCTGAATTTTAATTACAATCCTTCTGTACGTGTGTTTGTCACCTAACTCCATCTACACAGCTTGACCAATTTGATGTAATTTTGTGTGTATATTTGAGTGGGTCTCTAGATGGTTTGAAAATACGATTGGGCCCGGTAGGTGGCGCTGCAATTGGGTTCTTAATCTGGTGAAATCCCAGCGTTTGGGCCGAACTAAGCTCTGCCGGGACCTTTAGTTTATGTGTACATTTCAATTACTCTCTGCACTAATAGTTTAAACCAGCATGTACAGAGGAGTGTTTGTATTTGTGTGTGCTCGCAGTCATGTTCGCTCAACTCGAATTAGCCTAAAAGCGTCTCCAATATTCAGGTAGAGCTTTGACCAACGTACTTTGAACGTATGATGGATGCAGAACGTTCATATGCTTTGAATTGCTTTACTACCACATATATATTGACATAGGATGCCATAGGTAAGAAATTAATAACTAATTTAACTTTTTAATTGAAGTTTTGCCAATAAATAGGGTAAACCAGGCGTACGTGACCAACTAATAATAATAATATAATAATATTCCTCAACTATCACACAACGCCATCTAGTTCCAAACTAAGCAGAGCTTGTGCTATGAGTACTAGATAATTGATAAACATACTTATATATTTCTAAATACATACGTAATATAGATAAATTACACTCAGACACAGAACAAATGATAGTACTATCACACAAATATTTGTCTTGACTGGGATTCGAACTCGGCTTAGCAGTCAGGGCCACTAACCATCAGGCCAGTCAAACCGACCAACTTGCAGAACTGATTACATAAACTATTCAACGCTAATTAAACTTGCATTGTATAGTTTATATCGTTTTCATACTTCATCATCTTCCTGCCCTTGTCCCATCTTATTTGGGGTCGGCGCAACACGTTTTTTTCTTCCATTCTATCCTGTCAAAAGTCATACTATCACTAACTTCCTTTTCTTTCATATCGTTTTCATACTTATGGATACATAATTAGTTCGGTTCAAATGAGCACCAAATTTTAAATTTATGCGTGTCTTAGTTTTGCGGGTGGGGCACATTACCGACTGTGGTATGTATGTATAATCAGTCTTTTTTTTAATGTTCCCACTGCTGGGACTCAGGCTTCAGGCAAGGGAATGGGTCGTGATTCACCACGCGGGCCCAGTACAGGTTGGTAACTGTCACATGTTTACTTGGTATGTATGCTTGGTTTACTATATTAAAATTTTTATTACGTATATGTTATGATTAGGATGAATTTAAGGGGAGAACTTTGATAGAATGAAAAAAAAACACAACATTAAAATAATCTTTTTAATTTCAATATGGACCAACATTTTAAGAAACACCAAGAAGGCACATTCAGTTTTCAAAATTTCTAAAAATATACTACACTGTATTACACAAAATACTACCAACTCTCAATAATCAATCTCTACAGCTAACAATAATGAAGAACTTAAATAGATGTGCCAACAGTTTCACCGCGAGATATTTGCAAACTTATCCTTTATTTTGACAGAAAAAAAAATGCTTGAAATTTAGTAAATCCTTTAAATAGAAAAGGTTTTTTTTTCTCGAAATTAAGTTTCCTCATTTTTTTGTGTAATTTCGTGCGGTGTATTTTTAGTAATTTGTGCTGAAGGAACATGCTTGGTTTAAATGATGCGCTAGAAAATAAGTTTCAAGATGAAATCGCGAGTTCCGCATTTTTATAGTGTCTTAAAAATGTTTACTGTAACTTCTAACGAGAGTGAAAAATATTTCTGTCGCTTCGCTTAAGTCTGCAGCGATATAGCTTTTTTTTCATTCATAGTCATGATAGAATTGCACATTAAATATCTTTACAATGAGGATAAATCACATAATAGCAAATCGGATTTTTACTAAGTACATCGTAAGTGTAATAATTTACCGAGCATTTAATTTTTTAAATTATTAAAATCCGCCAAGAAATGGTGGATTTATTAAAGGTTTATGAACGGTTACTATTACGTCATCTGTTATGATCCGTGCTACGAACGGCTTGATCGTATTAATTTGCCGGTGGAGAACGATCATGACAAATGACGTCACAGCAAGTCGCTTCATTCTCGGGCGCGTTTCTGGAACTAATACACTAACATTGCTTGTATTGTATCTTCGTCATTTTTGATCCGATTTAAATAATTCCTTCACAGTATTTACTGTTTTTTTTTGTCGCTATAAGTCTGAAAACTCCACAAAAATCTTGACTGATTCTCATCAGCTTGCCGTGCGGTAAGACGCGCTCGATGGCGAGTTGTAAATATATCACGCGCGCATCCAAACAAATGTCATCAAAACTGCCGGAGCCTGCTAGGGCCGATCTTTACCAGGGTCGTGAGACCGTTTGAAAGAGTTACCGCGGCCCTGGAATGCTAAAGGCAACTGAGCGAATAAAAGCGCGTTTTGGTCTGTAAAACTCTGACACTACCTCTCGATCCACTCAGGGCGGGAGGAGACATGATTATTTACCACCGAAAAGAAAAGGTACCTTTACAATAGTCATTACTGACAATATTGGCTGGAAATCGGAGTCGAGATCCCGGAGCCTGTGTGAGGTTGTTGCCACTGATCGCCCCCATGAGGCCATGGCGGTGCTCCACCCAAGCAGAGCATACCTACACCGTATGCTTCAACGTGACTTCCGGGTGCTTTACACAATGGTGATACCCGGACGTTTCTTCCGGTGAGGACATAAGAAGAAGAACCTGTTCCGTATAACGCAGGTCACGGTGTCCTCGCCGTGGTGTCTTTCCAGCCACTCCTCATAGAGGTTACTTACCGCCATAATTACGGCGTACCCAGTACCCTACCCACAGCCACTTGAGTTTGGCGGTTCTTCGGGTTATGTTGGTAACCTTGATTCTCGTGTGGATATCTTTATTCCGAAGGCGATCGCACTAGCAAACTATACTGTTTTAATTTTAATATTGTTACTAACATAGAATTCAATATAAGTCTGAGGTTATTTACATAATAATTAGCTTTAGCTAGCGCTATTACCAGGTGTAGTTGAAAACGTATTTTCGACTACACCTGGTAATAGCGTCACCTTCAAAATAAATATACACTGGTTAACTGGTAGTTCTGAATAGTCCTTCATATTCGAGCTGTCTACGTCATGTGTTACATGGTACCGAGTGATGTTCTAGGTTCAGCTTTCACACGTAACAGATAATTGATTACATGACATCAACAAGAATAAACGGGGTCCTTATTGACTGTCAGTGGATGTCAAACATTTCAAAGGCTTTAATTTAATTAATTTTAATTTAAAGCTTTAATTTATTATATGATTAGTCTTTTGGAAACTTATCTATTATATTATTTTTTTTTAATTGATATAAACCAGTGCTTGACTGCGATCCCACCTGATGGTAAGCGGAGATGCAATCATTGATGGTCAGGCGCACTAGTTTATTAAGAGCCTATTCACTCTAGCCTTGAAGACAACTAAATTATAGTTGGACGGGAAGACCGCAGCAGGCAAATTGTTCCAGTCCTTCGATGTACGCGGTATAAACGACGAAGCGAAACGCTTAGTTCGGACCGTTGAAGTTTTAACAACGTAATGGTGGATATTTATTTGATACCATCTTTAAACGTAAAACTTACAAAACTATCTAATCTAAATTTATTCCGAACTCACAAAGCCTTTTAAGCCATTAAAAACTTCTATTATTATTATAGACTCAGTGATTTCGAACATAAATAAAAATATTAAAAAATACACACCGCTCTGATTGAATCATTCACAAAAAGTTTTTCTATTATCAAAATTATATTCTCGACTTCAGACCCGGAGCACAGATATACGATCAAATGCTTCGATGTTTACAGTTCTTTTTGCTCTATCTTTCTGTCTGATAACATTTTTAAACTAACATGATATTTTCTGATTGAAAGAAAATCATATAAAATATTGTACCCTCCTGCATCTCCTGCATCGTAATAGCAATTTAATATGTTTCAAAAGCGCACTAAGACCCCTATGATATTATGAAATTAAGTTAAGTAGAAATTTTTTCAACGTCTAATAACCTTACGATGTTCACAAGCAAAATGTTATTACTTTTTAAAACGCAAGGAAAAGCATAAAATATGTGTAGGTTACTTAAAAGGTTATATTTATGCAACGCTTCTTATAAGAGAATTTCATTTATGGGAGCTAGGAATAGTATATAAATTAAATCTGACTTTGAGGTAAATTTATCTAGAAGTGTGGATTAGTTTGTAAGATATAATAAAAAAAAAAAAAAACATTTTAACCCTTTTACAGGCAGACAGGCAGGCAGGCTTCGAAATGTGGTGCTAGAGGAAAATGCTTCGATTTTCCTGGACGGCTTTCCGTACCAAACCTCTCTATCTTACGTGAACTGAACATCAAGATCAGACTGTCGACTGACTCAGTATGCGCAGAGTACTGGAGTTCTTTGGCCACATTGTCAGGAAAAATGGCCACAACCTTGAACAGCTCATCGTAACTGGCATGGTTGATGGCAAACGACCAAGAGGCCGCAGCCCAAAAAGATGGGCAGATCAGGTCTGCTCCACACTGGACCCCCAATTGCACGTCGCACTTCATGACGCTAAGAACCGTCACAGATGGCGAAATACCATTAGCAAAAAACTTATCCAGTGGGAACTTCACGACCCTCAGTAATGAGGAATACGACTCGGGGAGGAGGACAGGCAGACAACATATTTGTGACAATGTTTTACAGATCTTTTACAGATAATTTCGAAATTCATACTCTGTAGATATTTCATGGTAAAACGACCGTAGCTTTTTGAAGACATTATAATCTTCCTTTAAAAAGCTGTACAAAAAAAACATATTTTTAATAACTAAAGTAAATCCCCAGCAATCTTCCCTACATAAGTTTTGGTAGCATATTTATTTCGTTTGCTAAGTTTTTCTGCTTACTAAAGAGTTCATGCTTCATCAAGAATAAATTAACTGTGATTGCGAATACCGTAAAGGCTCGCGTCGCCACGGGCGGTCGCGCGCCTTTTATAACGGACTTCAAAAAGAAGGAGGTTTTTTTAATGTATATTCACCGATTTCTCAGTCAATTGTGGACTGAATTTGAAAATATTTTTTTTGATTTAAAGTTTATGCTTCTAAGTTGGTCCCATAGAAATATTGTTATTATCTGATCATGAACTTTGAAGATATGGAACTGAATTATTCATAGAATCACAGCAGAACTGTCGTAACAAGTCAAATTGCTTTGTTTACACGTGTAGTACTTATAGATAACAGATTGAAACAAAAGAGGGAAGGGATATATCGAACTGATCTGATGATGAAGCCGGGAGGTAAAATAATGTAATCTAACCGTGTTTGGGATTATTAGAGTTATTATGAGATGCACTCTGGCTAATAAGGTATTTAAGTTTGGCTGAGGGATACTGTTTAGTAGTAGTACCATAACTAAAAAGAGCAGAATAAAAAACTTTTTACAAATTAAAAATACAGACGACTTTGTAATGTAAAAAAAAAACACTAAAAAGTGCAAAATAACTTTAATTTTGGAAGTCAATGTTAAATAGACAAAACTATTATAGAAACACCGACTTCCGGAATTAAAGTTATTTTGCACATTTTAGTCTTTTTTTTTTCATTGACGTCGATTGTATTTGTTTTTGTAAAAAGTTTTAGAAAGTTAAATGATCTTTTAAGGATAAAGTTTAACAGTAATTCATTTTAAAAGTGCGCGTTCCCACCGGCCGCTGTCATTTTGGTGCGAATCGGACCTGTGTTTTCGTTAAAAAATCGTTTCAGTTTCTTAAAGACTGCCTAGGCACAGGTTAAAATTTTGCAAAATCGTTTTAAAATATGATCACGTAAAAATGGTTGAACATCTCTGTTCCGTGGATAGGCATAGCTTTGTGTTTCATTCCGAGAACATGGAATCAATCACAATCAGGTGTCATGAATTGATTTACAGAGTATAGTTAGAACACAGCTAGTCTATAACAGTTTGCTGTTATAGGCTAGCTGCGGATTATTGCCTAGTCTAGCTAGGCAATAGTCGGAAAAGATTTCGCTAGAGTCACCGCGAGCGCCCCTGGCGCTCCTAATCCGAAACCTGTGCCTGACAAGGCAAAGAACAAGGTCAATGATAGTGATGGTTTCGTTATGGTGCAAAGGAAGAAGCGTCGAACGCAAATCAACAAGAATCTCTGCGGCATAGCACGCTAGCACGCTAACGTGGGTCTGCGTGCTGCTCAGCTAAACACTCCCGTGTACATCTCCCGCCAGCGTCACACCACAAGGGTGGAAGACGTTGTGGAGTACGAGCTTCATAAGACGAAGTTCACAGTGAGAGTACAGCTGCTTGAGTCGCACCGTAACGTCAATTTCAAGGCGTTCGAGGTGCGAGTCCCGAACACTTTACTGCCCCTTATGTTGAAGGGAGACTTTTAGCCGCAGGGCTTGGTGTTCCGTCGCTTCCGCGGACAAGTGCCACAGAACAGCACAAAGTGAACTTGTGAAGTGTGTTACTAACATCGTCATAAGTCTTAATTATGAACAATAAATCGTATTTAATTTATTTTATATATTTTAGTCTCTGAGGTATTTATCTACGGGCCAAGATGCCCGAAAATAAATGATTTATTATTATTTTTTATGTATTTATACATCTCAGGACCCTGAGGTTCTGGACCTTTGGAAGGCGTACGAGGGGCTGAAGCCAACTCGCAGAGGCCCTTTAGATAATATTAATGGAACGTGATACCAACCGAGGATTATCTCTGTACGCGTTATGCTAGTGCACCCAAGGACAACCCTCGGTTGGTGAAAAACTATTGCTACAGGCAAACAAGGATAATAGGGCTATAGTTTTTGGACTGGTAACCTAATTAATAACCTACTAAATGTCGAGAGCCATACGTTCCAGTAATTTTTATTTTAAAATAAGGTTTTATGAACAAATATAATAGCGTTACGATTCTTCAATAGCATTGGCCAATGCAAGTCCAATAAGTACAAAAACTTTTTTTTTTCAAGGTGGTTGGTTACTTACCGGGCATGCCAGACTTTTACTGACTAAAACCACATCTGCGTCCCTTGTTTGTTTTGTTTTCCGGACCCTGGGTTTCTTTTTCGTCGACCCATGGCCTCAATACTCGTAAACCCTCCCTCCCTACGGTTTTGATGACAAGCAGAAACACTATGGTGCTATCTTATTTGGTTGAAGAGTTCCGATGGCTCCATGGTATCTACCAAATTGTTACATGTCATTGTCTCCAAAGTTATTGAAGAATCGTAACTTTCAACTTTATCTAATGACAGCAACTGTTTAACAACTCGATTACTAATTTGTCATCTATGACAACACATATCATCGAAGCAAATTAATAAAGCTTAAAAATTGGTCAATATTATTTTTTCTTTTCACAATTATTATCGCTCCTAGAATATCACTTCAGTGACCATGACACACATGACCAACTAAATCTTGATATTTTGTTGAAGTTCCATGTCATATGACGCCTTGTCATAATACATCGTGTCGCTTGTAAATAGTAATATTTTGAAAATACAATAAATTTTATAAGTATTTTTGGTGAATGTTGGTTTGTCGGCTTGTGATAACAATCTGTTCATAGCTTGAAAAATTCTTAATGAGTTCTCAGTTTTTGATAAGTTAGAGCTCCCGTGAGAATATAAGCTCGAAAAAGACATTGTCCAAACTCTAGCACAATAAAACTCTTATTTATTCAGGTTCACTTTGTTGATTTATTAGGTAACCAAAAGTGAGCCTATCGGTATTTTACAGGCTACATTCTGGAGAGTGTGCGCGGGAATTGCATGACTTGATTCCGCCATCTCCTTTCTACCATCGGACAACCCGACGAACGGCGAGTATCCACCCTTACGTTGTTGAAACTTCAACGGTCCGGACTAAGCGTTTCGCTTCGTCGTTTATACCGCGTACATCGAAGGACTGGAACAATTTGCCTGCGGCGGTCTTCCCGTCCAACTATAATTTAGGTGTCTTCAAGGCTAGAGTGAATAGGCTCTTAATAAACTAGTGCGCCTGATCATCAATGATTGCATCTCCGCTTACCATCAGGTGGGATCGCAGTCAAGCACTGGTTTATATTAATAAAAAAAAAAGTGAATCTGACTCGGCTGGGCAGCGGTCGCATCCTGCGGTTTCTATTTGTTTCTAAAGATGGAAGACAAACTTAGAGGCCCACGTTTTACGAGCCCTGAATCGGCGGTGAATGCGTTCCATAAAGCCATTAAAGCGGTCCCTAAAGATGACTGCTTTGTACAGTAGTTTCAGCGAATTCAAAAATTAATTTCGAGGGAATATATTTTGAAAAACAATAAATATATCGTAAGTCTTATATATAGTTTTATTTATCAGAATCCAGAAACTTTCAGTATGCCCTAAGTAGTAATAGCTAAAGGAATCTTCGGAGAAGTATAACTCAGTGTACGGGGGCTGGGTGCCTCCAGTCGCTGGTGTATACGACGCCTCTACGTCGAGTTTATAGTGACTGTACTGTACTACAAAATCACAGTCTTCCGAGTAATAGTAGCCAAAGGAGTCCTCGGAGACGTATAGCTCGTTGTGCGGGGGCCTGGATGCTCCAGACGTAGGGGGATACGATGCCTCTACGTCGAGTTATAGGAACTGTACTGCTCTACAGACTCTTCCGTCTTCCGAGTACTAGTATCCAAAGGAACCGTTGCCATTGAAGAGGTTCCTAAAGAAGATTGTTCCAACTGCTTTGCTCGACAGTTTCCGCAAATACAAAAATGCATTAATTGCGAGGTACAATACAGGTTGTCTCAAAAGAAAGTTTATATTTTGTGAGTTGATAAAAAAATAATAATATGACTATACAAAATATGTTTATTAATTATTGAAGTTCACTCTTTGGGAATTTATTTCCTGAAAATAACATCATCCAAATGTAAGCCTTTGCGTTCACGGCACTCATTTATTTGAACCACAAAATTGCCAGTGACAGTTCGACAGGTTGACTCTGCGATTTCGTTGCGAATATTTTGTTTTAATTGTGCCAAAGATATTAGTTTATTGTTGTAAACTTTAGATTTAACATAAACCCACTGAAAAAAGTCCATGGTGGTTAAATAAGAATTACGTAGAGGCCAGTTTATGTCACCTCTCCTAGAGATCAACTTGCCGGGGAAAAAAGTCTATGCATGGCATCCTGGGTAATTTAATTTTGCACCAATTAAATTTTACACGGGTGTAGTTTTAGATCTTTATGCAAAATGTGGTTTAGTGTTTTTTTTTAGTGTGGTAATCATCTAATGACTCCTCTCGCTCTGGGCGGAGCAGGATGGCGAGTCAGACTTTTATTGATTAAAATTACACCTGTATCCTTTAGTTGCCCTTTGCGTTCTAGGACTACCGATTTCCTTTTCAGAAATTCCCCTAGCTAGCGAGCATCTGCCCTGCCGTGCCCCTACGGTTTGCTGACATCTCCTTGAGGAGCGCGTGGATTACTACGCGCTGTTGACAAGTGCTTTAAAAGCCCATAGATCATCATTACGATTTGCCTTCCGACTTACGAGTTGCAGGTCGCGGCTCCAAACCCAGCCAGTCACATGATTTTGTGTAATTTGGGTAAATCATCACCACTGCTCTCATAACGGTATATAACATAAACGGTTAGGAAAACATCGTGAGGAAACGGGCATGTCCTAGAACCAAAAAATTCGAAGACATGTGACATTCACCAACCTGCACTGGGCTCGCGTGATGGATTACGGCCCATTCCCTAACATAGAGAGGAGGCTTGAGTCCCAGCAGTGGGAACATTAGAAAGCTGATTATGCTATGTTATGCTATATCTACTTGAGAGAAATGTATATATATAGTTTTAATTAGTTAAGTGTTTTTGTATATAATTTTGTATATATACTTCCGAAATTAAAGTTATCTTGAGAGAAATCTGTGTTATAAATTCGAGCATTGCGATTCAATTTTTGCCAAATTTGGTGGGATTGTTAATCTTACCTTTGAAGAAACTTAAACGGAAACTTGTTTACAATGAATTAAAGGCCCTGCATTTATTATAAGTTTAAAATTTATAAAGTTAATTTTGTAAGTATATAATAAATGCAGGACCTTCAGTTCACACGCACACACAGAGTTCTGTGTTATGACACTATTGGTGATAATTGTTTCGATACTGTCTACCATGTAGGGTGGTCTACCCCGCAGGGTGTTTTCTACCACCCCACATAAAGTCACGCGATGTTAATGTCAAAGTGTATTGTAGGCGTGTCGGATCATCGTATAATAAGTGTCAATTGTAATAAAATCATTGCTTCCACTCTTGATTTTGATCTCCCGTTATGTGTAGTACTGCAGTACTATGTGAAATAAAAAAAATATATCATAAAATTTATTTGTCAGAATATGGTACAATGGATGTCACAATATTGGTTCCAGCTTATCCTGCCGTCCGATGGCGAACAATTGTTTCAAAATGAAGGCTTACATTATAAACCTATTAATTAGTAATTATGAATCAGTGAATGAAATATAATATTATTGTAATAAAGATTGTATTGTGTTTTATTTATATAAGTACGAGTACTAGCTGATATTTCAATGTTGTCAACCGATTGCGATGAAACAAAGCCAAGGTATCAAGTTATCTACATCGATTTCGTACATTTTACGTGATGCGCGTACAACTAAAAAGATCTACAGATTTATTATATATATAGCTGTCATTGTTGGATATGGTAGAATAAAGGCCAATTTTATTAACCGACTTCAAAAAGGAGGAGATTCTATGTTCGGCTGAATGTATTTTTTTATGTGTCTTCACCGATTTCTTGGTCAATTGTGGACCGACTTTGAATTTTTTTTTTATTGGAAGGTTTGCTTCCGAGTTGGTCCCATAAAAATGTTGTAATGAACTGATCATGACCTTCGAAGGTATGGAACATAACTCCTTATAGCAGAACCGTCGTAGCAAGTAAAATTGCTTTGTTTATAAGTATAGTCAATGACTGAATGAAAGAAGAGGGGGAATATATTGAACTGATCTGATGATGAAGTCTGAAGTTAGGCATCGGAACTATGTAATAAATTAAACTAATCTAACCGTGTTTGAGAGCAATGGTGGCCGAGTGGTAACGGCCCCGACTTACAAGTTGTAGGTCGCGGGTTCAAACCCAACCAGGCGTATAACTTTGTGTAATTTATTTCATCACCACTGCTCTCAAAACGGTGAAGGAAAACTATTTATAACTATATAAAAAATCGAAGACATGTGACATCCACCAACCCGCACTGGGCCCGCGTGGTGGATTACGGCCCATTACCTCTCCTAGAGAGGAGGCCTGAGTCCCAGCAGTGGGAACATTATAAGGCCGACTATGCTATGCTAACCGTGTTTGGAATTATTATTATTGTCATGAGATGCATTCTGGCTATAAGGTATTTAAGTTTGGCTGAGGGGTATTTTTTTGTGGTGGTATCATAACTGCAAATTATAAATAAAAAACTTTTAACCAAAAAAAATACAGCCGACTTCAATGTAAGAAAAACACTGTAAAGTGCAAAATAAATTTCATTTCGGAAGTCAGTGTTAAATAACGAGAAAGAACTATTATAGAAACACTGACTTTCGAAATTAAAGATATTTTACACTTTTCAGTGCCCTGCCCGGCCCTGCTGGCCCTTATACGGAGTAGCAATTAGCAGCGACATTCTGAGCGCAATTGCTGTACGTTTTGACTGTCCCTATCAAAATCAGTGGGTCACGTCTTGTACAGGTAGGGCCAGTCATTACAAATAAAATGTAATAAATAAAATTAGTTCGGGAAGCTGCGCGGTGTCTTCTTGTCCAATATACCACAGTGCTCCCAAGACAAAAGTCTATGACCAGTGCGAGTTGCCAGTGATGACATATGGCTCAAAAAACGTGGTCGCTTACAATGGGCCTCATCAGAAAAGCTTAAGGCTTAAAGTCACTCAAAGGGCAGCGGAAAGGACTATGCTAGGCTATGCGTGATCACATCAGAAATGAAGATATCCGCAGGAGAATTAAGATTACAGAAAAAGAATCTCCAAACTTAAGTGGCAGTGGGCAGGGCACATTGCTCGCAGAACAGATGGTCGAAAGGTTCTGGAATGGTGAACACGTACCGGAAGACGTAGCTTTGGAAGGCCTCCCACAAGGTGGACCGATGATCTGGTTAGCGATCGCGAGAATCCGATGGTTGCAAGACGCACAGGACCCGTCGTTGTGGCGACACTTGGGGGAGGCCTATGTCCAACAGTGGACGTTTTACGGCTGAAATGATGATGATGATGAAAATTAGTTTGTACTAGGGTAAGATTTCTATGGGTCTATGCCACCCGAAATAAAGTTATTATTATGGTTTTTTAGACAATTTTTCTCAGGCTAGTACCTGGTTTTCTTTTAGAATCTCTCACGGTTGTGAACCAAGGTGAGATCCTAATAATTGTTTTAAGATGGTAAAAGACTTTGTACTGAATTTAAATTATTATCTAAGTCCAGTTGTAAAAAAATTCTAACTATACGACATTTATAGTGTTCAAAATAGCCGCCTATTGTAGTGTTATGTATGTGTATTTTGATAGATTGAGAACATTAGAACTATTGAAAATTTGTTTTGGAATAACACCTGTTGCTGATATTACTATTGGGACTATTGTGACTCTATTCATTTTCCAAACACGGGTGATTTCCTCTTGTAATTCTGTAATTATTATTATTAATGAGCCTGCCTGACCTACAACTCGTAAGGCCCCTCGCCCACGGCGACTTTTTGTAGCGATGTCGTCGCGCGTTTCGTAAGTGCGCGACAGCATCGCTACTAACGCACGTTAGTCGCATTTGCAAGCGCTATAGAAAATATGTCAACGCGCTACAGCATCGCGACTATATCGATGCGAACGCACTACAGCATCGCTACAAAAAGTCGCCGTGGGCGAGGGGCCTAAGTCACGGCAGTTATCACTAGGCAACCACTGGTCCTGTCTCCTTATACTTACATTCTTCTGTTACGATTTCAAGAACAATGCCTCTGTGATTCTATTATGTTATGTATTGTTGAACGTCTATGGGCAGCGTGAGCCCACCGACTTTGTTGAAAACTTGCTCGGTAGAAAATGAAAGACGAGGTTGTTTATTACCTTTTTCTATACAAATCTTGTTGTACAATGTACCGTTTGGGCGTCTTTATGTCGACGCCGCCACCGGCCCACGCTGAAAACCAGCGCTGTGAGCTCATCACATTATGCGTGAGGCCTCAGCTTTATGCTGAGCATTCGGCCGTTTTGCGTGGATGTGACGCATATCTTCCTTATCAATTGAATATGTTTGTTAGCTAGTTTTAAGATTGCGTCATTTCGCGCGAATACACTGTTTTTCTTTCTTTCTTTCTTTCTTCTTCAGGTTTATATACAAATCAGAATTAGTCTAATTTAAAAATTACGAGAGTTCTTAGTGCTATGAAAGTTGAAGAGAACCGCAGAATGTGCCTATTCAGGATATTAATCTGCATAGTTCAGATCCTGTTTTAATACAGACCTACCTTTTTAGACCACTGGGAAAACTGAGATAGCAAAATGAATTCTTGTGACTCTTGCGCCATGATACGAGTAATGTTGGCTAGGTATATGCCTCGTGGTCTCTTAATCTTTCTGCTTCCATCGGTTAGATCTGCCCAATCCTATTTGAGCATTTTTTTTCAATTTTAGTTTTAATAACATTTTTCTCAAATAACAGAAGCAAAGATATAAGTATGTCCGTGTAGTTTCTTACACATTCTTCTCTATTGGCATCTACGAGTTATCAGTTTTATCGTTCTAACTAACTCACTTCATAATTATATTTTTTATTTGGAAGGTTCATCTTTATTTTATATTTATATGGAAATAATCTTTTATTGACTTCTCCCGCCCTAGTGTGGAGCGAGAGGGCGGCTATGTTCTTTCAGTTGCCCTTTGTGTTTTAGGACCACGGGTTTCCTATTCAAGAATTTCCCTTGGCCCTAGCGGACATCAGCCCTGCTGGGCCCTGCAGTTTTGGTGATGTATCTTTGAGGTGCGCGTGGAACATTACGCGCCACCGACGACTGGGCTGGGTCCTTACCACACGGCCGGACACCAAAGTTTTTTAAGTAAGGGGCATTTGGTCATTTATGTCAGTTTCCCTTTCAAGTAGACTGTAAATCATTGAATCAAAGCATAGTATTTCAAATAAACTATTGACAGGTACTTTCAAATTGCCAAGAAGTCAGTCAGTCAGAAAAAATTAGTTAATTTCACATTCCAAAGCTTAAAGCTTCTGTGGAGAAGAATGTGCAAGAAACAAACTATTATAAGTGTTTGTGGAGGATTATCAGTTATAGGTGTGTATTGTAATTAAATAATAAAACGCATTTGTGGGCCCATTATATATTTAGTTGTCTTATTTAGAAACAAATATATTCACTTAAAAATAAATCTTATAGGTTTTTGATGTTGTTTTTTCTTATTATCTATTTATAATATTACTTAAATATCTGTAAAAATACATGCCGTTTGAAACAAGTACAAATGAGCTTTGGAATACTTAGTCTCCGAACACAATTTCAGAATTCGAAAGGTGTAGATGGGGTACCCTTTTTCAGGGTTAGAAATTATCGAATAACTTCTCACGCTCCAAGATTTAATTTGAAATTAGTTGTTCGCTTTCGAATTGTGTGTTCATTCGTTGAGAAACAACTCCACTCATTGTACACTGTCTTTTACTGCAACTACCTCTTAGATACGCACTGACAAATCCATTTTTAAGCACGGTTAATAGCAATCCAACTTTTAAAATGCACTAGCATTAACCTTGTATATTTTTAAAGTTAGAATTGTTTGAAGCTTTCGAGACATATCGGGGCTCGGACATGTAACAAAAGACTATATCGCAATGAGTACCTTTGAACTTAAAGTTACTCGTAGCGCGTAATGCAGTGCATTTTAAGCTGTATTGCTATTCTTTAAATAAAATTAAGTTGATGAATTTTTGTTGTGCAGCATCCCTAATTCTATCGATACAAAAATACGCACATGTTACAATTTATCAACATGTTATGTGCTTAGTGAGCGACATGTACACTATTTTTTTGTAAGTTTTTATTAATTTTGTTGTGTTTCTTCTGGTGCTCACTATTTTTACACATTAAAATGCTGTGTCTTCATTCGTAACATGTGTACAAAAATCGATATTCATTCCGCAAACATTAGTATAAAAATATGTATATTGATAACAGAAACATTATTTAAACTCTTTAATTTTTGCTGAGCGAACTGGACCAACAATATTTAATGGTGTTTTTTTTCTATAGCAAACTAATATTTTTTTATAATTATTTATTTATTTTGGGTATTATTTAAGTTATTTATCATTTCGGATTAACTTGGAGATCAAAGTTCAAAATTTTTTTATATTTAGATGTGATATTTTTGTTAAGATGGTAATTATGTATTTGTGTTCTGCATTTTCTGTAATATAAAATAAATTTTTAGCGAATCCAAGTGATCAGAGTTCAGAAGAAACTGTTTCTAAAACGGCAACTTGGTATGTAAAACCTAGCACATTTCGCTTAGCAAAAATATAACATAAACAGACTCTAACGTATGGAAATATTGATGGACAGATTAAGCATAGTGCGAGTTTCGTACCTTAACTGTTGCCGATTCATGCAAAATGACCCGATTGTATCGACCTGCTATCACATGATGGCTACAAATTGACAGCGGTGCAAAACTCGTACTAGGTACAATATTGTGTTACAAAAATAAATTCGAGGGAAAGACATATAAATTGCAGCCAATCCGTTGTTCAAACTGAAATCATCTTCAATTTCGACCCTAATCGATAACGATTTGCCTTCATACCGATTTTTTTTGCATTTTGTTTTTTTTTTGTTTTTTTTTGTATTTTTGGAGTTTTTAATTTTTTTTTTTAATTTTTTAGCGCGCATTTTTATCTATTTTTGTGTTTTATATTTTTTCTTTTCCGTCTTTCGCAGGTTGTTCAATTAATTGGTTGCCATATATATTGTCTGTCCTCAATCTGCGTAACTTGTACTCACCTTTACCTCAGTTTCCAACTTAGCACCCTTCAAATTCATGTATTCTCACTAGATGTGCTTAATACTGCTACGGTAGCTACGTCTAAAGATTTTAAAACTTATCCTAAGAATATAGATTTCAAAACTACTTCTAAAGATTATATTTGTAACATTATTATTTTCTAAAATCGCGTATATGAGTAAAATTGGCTACTGTTAATTGTCGTCTATTTCATTGATAAATAATTTTTATTTCGAGTTCATTTTATAACCGTTATACTATACCATTTTTTATAACCGATTACAGTATATAACTATTGATGCACAGCCATGTGATGAAAATCGGTTATCCGATTTGAATAATTTAAATTTAAATGTAACTGTATAGAAATTTAGCATTCTATTATCTAAGTTTTACTTTTTTAATAAATTAAAATCTGTATGGAATTAATATCGCAACAATATTCTTTCGCTAGAGCAATAATAAAGCCTAGGTTATGAGAGTCAAATAATGCGGGGCACTAATTGTAAGTTCATATTACGACATACAAGGTATACATATCCAGTATTAACTTACTTTTCTCATTTCAGTTTATACTGGTAATGTTTAGCTTCAAATATCGTTTCGCCTGCTTTTACATCTCCATTAGACCTTAGCCTACACCATTGCTTAAGAAAACAAAAACCAAGTGTCTATTAAAAAAACGTGGTATATGTCCAAGGTTTGGCTGCTTAATACGAAATAAAAATGCTGCATTGGATTTTATGTAGTAGAATTAGTCTATTTGCAGGTTTTAGTTAGCCAATAACTGTACTCATTTTTCTAGTTGCGATCCGAGAACGCATGCCTTATCGATAAACACTAACATTAGTAGTCAATCAATCATCTAATTAGCTATATGATGAGACTTTAAACTTTTACTAAACCTATAATCTAATATTTACTACTTTCGCTACAGCATATTTTAACAAAAAAAATCAAATTTCCTATCCGGCAGCCTAAGGAGATTTGACTTTAATTGATCTTAAGTTTAATTATTTGATTAAATGCGGTTAAATGCGATTAAATGCGGTTAAATGCGATTAAATGCGGTTAAATGCGGTTAAATGCGATTAAATGCGGTTAAATGCGATTAAATACGGGCCCGTGATTTTTTGATTTTTGCTTCTTGGCTATGGTGCCATCCTATTCTACTGTTATTAATCTAAGTAGAGATATATAAATTGAATTTTAATTTCTAAGTTCCGTTAAAATAGATAATGGAATATAATATTATAAGGATAATTGTAATATCCCTTCCTACTAGTAAAATTAGAATATATACGATAACATATGATTATACAATTTTAAATCATAATGCAAGGTTTTGTAACATAAATACAATTGCAATGGAAATCGATTACATGTTATTGTTGTTGGAATTTTCTTTAGCCCGCATGAAGTATGTTATCATGTCTATCGGTAGAGGGAAAACGATTGTCGAATTCTTCTCTGCTGAAATGGTGTTCAGCGTCTGCAAAAATAGGTAAGTGTTAAGAAAGTTTATTGTGTATTCAACCTGCTATATAAAAAGCACTGCCAACGATTACTTTTTGATTTTGAAATTTGGTTCACACTTGCTTCTGCACGCGGCTTCGTGTGAGTATAAAATTGTCCTAAGCATCCTATTTTCTATTCCAAAACGTAGTTTATTCGTGTGGCAAATGTCATCCAAATTCGTACAGCCGTTTGAGCATGAAGAAGTAACAAACATAGACATATATACACACTATCGTTTTTGTAACATTTGTATGATTCTTGAACTTGTTTAAGGTATAATTAAAAAAAAAAATAACGTGTCTTTGAAATTGTTAATGCATAATATAGTGAAGTATCCAGAAAGGAGCGGGTATCTAAAAAAATATTTCAGGTTTGTTTGTGTGTATTCAGGTATCCATTTCAACATATTAAGATTCCTCCAGACCTTGGAAAGCATGTAAAGTTGTTGGTCCCGGCTGTAATTAGTAGATTTTTGACACTCGATGTTACCCAATCACTGGATTGTGGAGGTCAGATTGCTGTCGCTCCATGTAAAATACTGGTATCCAGTTGCATCTGGTAGACTGGCAGCCGAAATATGGTCAGATTATGGCCTATGAGATTTTTGACTGAACCTGACTAGCAAAACCTTAACAAAAATTAAAGCCTCTAGACAGGGCTTACTAAACTTAAAAATAAGCGACTACACGCTAAGGTACCCCCTATGGGGTACGGACCTCTGCTATGAGCGTCACTGAGGGCAGGAGGAACGGGCTGAATTGCACTAGAATTATTATTTTCGACTTCATGCTTTGCTGTTCGGGCTGGCTCGAGCTGAAGAGGTGGAGGCAGCCGTAATAAGTTAGGTAAATATATACCCAGCCAAATAATGTCTAATGCTGTTGTCAACTAACTCAAAAGCCTAAGTACATTAACGAAAAAAAAAACCAAGACTTCCAAATTAAAAAAAACAATCTATCTCTTTCTTCTTGGTGGAGACGTACCTGAAGGTAGCGTAATTGTAGTGCTGCTGGACTGTCACCGATGACTTCAGATGCCTCGCGGAGAGCACGGGAAGCCTTCTGTTCCCCTTCGGCTGCGATCACTTTGGCACGAGCCTCTCTGGCAGCCTCAGCTTCTGCTGCCATTGCCCTTTGGAGCTGGACTGGCAGACGTACGTCTTTTCTGTTAGGAAATATAAGTTTCAGTTTGTCCACGAAAGTTAACTTTCTAGAATAATTTATGTTCATTTATAATGATTTTAAAATTATATGATCGAAATTTTAAAATTCAGTACTATTTTGATTAAAGTTGATTCAAATTTTGATGTCGGCTTCATTGTAATGTAAATGCGATTTTTCAACTGCCGACGCAAAAAGAGGGGTGTAATAAGTTTGTCAGCCATATGTCTCTCTGTGGCACCGAAGCTCTTATACGGGTTAACGGATTTGGATGCGGTTTTATTTGAAAGCAAGTGTTCTAGCGATGGTTTTTGGACAATAATGATTTAAATCGGTTCAGCTATTTACAAAGCATGGGGGGCGGTGAAAGTGGGAATAAAAATCCGAATGTTTTCAATTATAGTAGGATATTAAATGAAAAGGTATTAGATAAACATTACAAAACTGTAGGCCGGGGGAATTTTTAAATTTTAATTTAAGTTTAATGCTATTTACACTTATGCTTACACGTATGTTTTGAAAAAGCTATTATCGAAATAAAATTGAATTTCAGAATATTTCCGTGAATATTTTTCATAATAAGCAAACAAAAATAATATTCAATGGATTATTTTATAAATCCACTTTTAACTGTTAATTACGAAACTTAAAAACTAAAGAAAAAATTAAAACGTTAATCGGCTTTATGAAGTAAAGAATAAATCAACATCATAAGAGCACATTCCCAATTGTCAAGTATCGGGCCAGACAAAAAGTCTTCAAAAAGTAAAGGGTACTTCAGTGGCTAAACAGTTGGGCCACGGACACGAAGTCAGCAGGCAGCGGGGCGTAGTGTTCTGTTACGAGAGATTTTTTTTATTCCAAATCGGTGTTCTATCAAAAATCGGTGAAATAATTTGTTCTATCACGTAGGTAGACAGACAGACATATAGATAGACAGACTGACAGACAGACAGACGGACAGACAGACAGCCGGACAACAAAGTGATCCTATAAGGGTTCCATTTTTTCCTTTAGAGGTACGGAACCCTAAAAAAATGCTTAGCACAACACAAAGCTGATACAAACGCGCGAGCACCGCTTGATTGGTGCGCAACACTGGAACGACGCTCCTTGCGCCACTTTCACGCCGCTACCTTCGTGGGCAATTCCATTAAATCTATTTATTTAAACCCTCCGCCGCCACTGCTCCGCTGACCACGAATTATTGTAATAGAAACAAAGAAAGAAGTAAGGAAGGCAAGTAAGAAAGAAAGAAAAACAATTTATTTGCAAGTAATTTCTGATGTTTTACTAGTCCCGCTCATCCGTAAAAATGTTGAGTAAAATTTTGTTCTGGTAAGCCGGTATGGCTCTGTTCAAAATCAGTTGTCGGGCTCGGCAATTAATATACTAATCCGACAAGTGGGAACTGGCTGTAAAGTGCTTGCATAAAATTGTTGAAAACATTCATTAACATGCGGTCAATCGACTTTAAAAGTAACATTTTTCGAATTATGATAACCAAAACCCTACTGCAACGAAATACAAGCGTTTCCAAATGCGCTTTCAGTGGACTGTACGTGTACGTTCTTGAATACATTTAGAGCATGTATTCGCTGGCTGATTGGATTCTTTGTTCAAAATTTGATCCCGCATGTAGCCAGTGTCGAAGCGTGCGTCCGAATAATGTTATATCCGTGCATGTGGCTGATATGATTTTGCAAAATTATTGTCCGTGTATTCTTTATGCTTGTGGCTTCGAATTTTGACTTTTAGGTTGCATTTTTGAAACATATTCTTTGCCTTGCTGTCATAGTCTAAGACCTTGTCAGCTACTGTGGATCTAACTACTAAAATAAAAAATACTACTTTGATCAGAAAAAACATTGCATTAGGCATTTATTGAGCTCAAAAAGGCTTTCGACACAGCAAGCTATCCCATACTGCTACAAAAGCAAAAGGACTCAGGTGTATCTGGCGTTGCGTATAGGATGTTCGAAACTTACTTGAACAACAGGTCACAGATAGTTAGGATCGGAGAATACCAAAGTTAACCAAGCGATATAAGCATTGGAGTTCCCCAAGGATCGCTGCTAGGTCCACTTTTTTTCTTTATCTACATAAACTCCATCTCGGAGTTTTCACTACATGAGTACATATCACTGTATGGCGATACTTGTCTTATTTACTTTGGTGCCTCTATAACTGAATTAATAAGTCAAGCCCAACAAGATTTAAACTCATTATCTATTTGGCTCTAACAGAGTTTTCTAACTGTCAATGCATCCAAGGCTAGCTATGTTATATTTAAAGCAAAAAATTAGAAATTTCCACCACATCAACTGCTTACGATTGACAAACAAATACTAGAACTCAAACAGTACGATAAGTATCTTGGGCTAAGAGTAGACAGCTATTTATATTGGACGACTCAAATCGATTACATCAAATCCAGACTTACATCTTTTATTCATTGGGCTCACTACGTAGTGTTGTGCATTGGCTGCCGTATAATGTTCGCCAGACAATATATAAGTCGCTATTAAAGCCACACATAATGTACCTAACAGAAATCGGAGGCGATGCACCTAAAATAAATTTGAAAGACCCACAAATTGCACATAACAAAATTAAAATACTTTTTCATTACGACTACCTAACACCTACAGTTAAAATATACATGATATAAGACATGATAACATGCATACCACAACTGCATACATGCTGCATGCTTATTTTTTGTATGACAAAAAATACTCAGCAAAACCATACATAAACAAATTTCTTTCACCAAAACACATCAATTACATAAACGCAGCAGTTGTAGAAAGGAACAAAATAAACTTTCTCGAATCTCACGGTAAAATGACAGTTGTTTACTAGCCAACTAAAAAACACATTCAAAATGTAATTATTAAATAATCCTAAAATACTTAAACAGTAAATATATACAAAAGTTAAATAAAAAAATTATATATGAAAACTTTGCGTAAGTAGTACTACTGAGTGACTTATTAGTATTGTGAAAACGAGATCGCATTCTTTTTCTGCAAGCGAGGTAGTTTGATTTAGTTTGTAATAGCGTTGTTTTTGAAAATACAAACAAACCAAATACATTTGCATACAGTGTGTCATGTAATATATTGCTTTTTCTGTACATTCATTAATAGTAATACAGACTTACAATAATTTGTAAGTCCGATTGTCGAAGTATGATTTGACGAAGAACTACTCCTTAAGGTCTAAACTCACATCTAAACGCGTTCCATCTTGGTTCCCCAAGCTTCGGTGGCTTCATCAAGTGTCAGCTGCATGGTGCTAAAAATCGTGTAGCATCACGTGTAAACAAAAACCTAAAGAACAACTCCTTAAGGTCTAAACTCACATTTCAACGTATTCCACCTTGATTCCTCAAGATTCAGTGTCTTCATCAAGTGTCAGCTGTATGGTGCCAGAAATGGCTACACGTTCGTGTAGCATCTCGTGCAAACCAAAACCTAAAGAACTACACCTTAAGGTCTAAACTCACATCTCAACGCGTTCCACCTTGATTCCCCAAGCTTCGGTGGCTTCATCAAGTGTCAGTTGCATGGTTCCAGAGATGGTATCACGTTCGCTCAAAATCTCATGCAAAGGTCGGGTTCCCATGGTATTACGAAGCGTAGTCTGAGCAAGTAATCTGGTAGAATGGTGAGCGTTTTCAACGTTGGCTATAGAGATGGTAGCGTTGTGCACACGATAGTAAACCACAGCGTCCACTGATACGGTAACGGAATCTTTTGTTAAAACCTGCAAATATTTCTAGGGTAGTGATGTGAGGTAGAATAAGTAAGGCCTACTGTACACGGACGCATAGCTTCATAGACGCGTATTCGTCATTATACGCTTAGCGTGAAGCTAACTATGAAACTATGAAACTCTGTCAAGGAAGTGGCACTTCGCGCGTCTATGAAGATACTCGTTCGTGGATAGTAAGCCTAAGTTTTGTTTTGGTTGGTATTAAGAAAAAAAAGATGGTCGATGGGGTTCTGAATTGGCGACCATGTACCGGAAGACGCAGCGTCGGAAGGCCTTCCACAAGATAGACCGCTGATCTGGTGACAGTCGCGGGAATCCCATGCAAGACACATAGAATCGGTCGTTATGGCGACTTGGGAGAGGCCTATGTTCAACGATGGACGTCTTTCCGGTGAAATGATGATAAAAATAAACAATAATAATTTGTAATTTTAATGAAAAACTAATTAAAAAATAATTAAACAAAAAACTGATGCCAAGTTAGGTTTAAATTGTTATACCTCTTGCGGCGGGATGTCATATGTACGGGTTCGCAAATCAACGCGTGCATAGGTGTCAATACATGGCAAAATGAAGAAAATTCCTAAAACAATACAAAAATAGTTACATTTCAATAGAAGAACGAATTTATTTTTTTAAAGAAGGAAATTTGCCTTTTTGCACCTATTTCAGAATGAGTTCCAAATTCAAACAATTTTTCAATACACTCAATAACCTACTCTTTTCCTACCGCTTTTAGACACGCAATATATTGTATTTACTAGTGCGGAAAAGTGCGCAAGCTAACGCCCACCACAATTTATTATATTTTTCATATCAGCCTGGGCGCTAAGCGACAAGTCAATGGTCCACCCCCGTTAATTGATTTCTTCGTAAGTAGGTATATTGAAACATTACACTTAGTTTGTCACTGCAGCGGCTTCATAACATCCTCACCTACGTGTCAGGCCAATTCCGCTTCGGTAGCAAAGAAAAACTTACTTCAGTTTTATATCAAAGTGTACTATTTTTTTCCGTTATTCTAATGTTACTAAGTACTTACCAGGTCCCTTAGCACCTCCAGATAACAGCCGGCCCAAACGAAAAATTACTGCCCTTTCATACTCTTGCACTACCTTCAAATAAAAGGAAACAAACATTTCAACAAATTACTAGATAAAATCATGCTTAGCATGAGCAATCAATAATAGTTATTTGTTATACAAAAGTGAAAAGTTGCTTTTAAACTGCGTGCTCAATTTTGTTTTTTTTTTTTCGGTTGGATAAATCATCTAATGATATGCCCCGCTCTTGGGTGGACCGAGAGATAGTGTCAGATTTTTACTGACTAAAAACCCCACTTTCGGGTATCTCTTTCGCATCACTCCAGTAGGCTTCGACCTTGCTGGACCACTATGGTTGCTGACATCTCCTTGAGGCGCGCGTGGATCACTATGCGCTGTCGACGACTTGGTTTCGGTCCAGACGGTTACTAGACGATCGGACAGCGAGCTACCCATTGCTCGCCGTCCGCAAGACCGCGCCTACGGTGGCCGGAAATCGGGATCGGAATTCCGGCGACTGGGGCGCGAGGGAATTGCCTCGCGCGTGAACTTGCGGCCTCCTCCTTTGATAGCATTAATGCTTCGCAAAAGGAGGCGACCGCCTGCCACTCCTCCTCGCTTCGGACCATAGCCTGTACCAAGCTCCGGTGCAAGGGATCGCTGCCGCCGATCGCGCCCACGAGGACAAGGTGGTGCTCTGCCCAGGCGAAGCACACCTTAATGTATGTTATCCACCGTGTCATCCGTACGATCCACACAATGATGGCACTCGGGCGTTTCTTCCGCCCGAATCCGGTGAACCTCCCGAACTTATCATGTCCGGTGAGGACCTGCGTCATGCGGAAGGTAATTACGTCGGCTGGAAAGACAACATTTCCAGCCAATCCTCAAACAGGGGACTTGCCACCATAATTATGGAGTACCCAAAAGAGTACGAAGTGAAACATCTTTGCACTCGAGTGCACCACGTAACTTTTCATCCCACCTCAGCGAGGAAATGACTAATTGCAAAGAAAAAACATTTACAATCACAAGATACTCTTACTTCAGTTTAGGTATTAACTACTACATTATGATAGGTAAGTATTAAATAATAATCTTTAAATTATAACAAATAATATTTAGGCATGATTAAGGAAAATTGAAAGTAACGTTGCCACAATTGCATAGGTTGAGTGTAATATTTTTATTAAGTACTGTAATGTTGGTGTTAGTGAATAATTATGTAATATTTTTGGGTAAACTATTGAAGAGCAAAAATAATCTTTCTGAGATGGGGCATGAAAATACATGTTTAATTTGTACATCTATTTACGCCAGCTAAAGCCTACTGTTCATGGACGCGTCGCTTCATAGACGCGTAGGCGTCATTCGCTTAGTGTATACCTGCTCACAGCTTACATACAAAATTATGAAATTTTGTCAACAAAGCGGCAATGAGTCGACGGCACGACGTTGCCACTATAATGACGAATACACGTCTAAAAAGTTATGCGTCCGTGGTCAGTAGGTCTAAATAAATACGTAACGTTTGCCGAATTTTTAATAGTACTTAAATTAATCACCAATTCGCTCTACAGCCAATATTTTATATCTCAATTGTCAATTTATGTTGATTCCTAGCTCTGTCCATATAATACTTTGTAATCCGCTTTTCATTTGAAGCTTTAACATTAATCCGATTTTCAGCTTTCAGGACATATGAAAGGCAATAAATGATCATTGAATAAATCCATTATACACTATTTTAATATAAATACAGGTAGGTAGTCCGGAATTTTGTTTTATTTTCAATAATCATTTAGTGGTGAGGTCAGGACGTTTTAATAAGTTTTAAGTCAAATTTATTTTTATATGGCAAATTAATCTACAAGTGTGTGAATCTGAATCTTAACCTGTATTTTTTCGGAAAATGGTTCAAATAAGGCTTTTTAATAAGAGAAAATGAGAACCGAAGTCTACTGGGGCCAAGGAAAAAATTAAACACTGAGTGAATGGCCACTGAGTGAAAACAATAAGTGAATAGGCTTTTAATAAACTAGTGCGATTCAACCATCAACGATTGCAACACTGCTTACTATGATGATATACTGCTTACTAGATAGATGGAATCGCAGTGAAGCACTAGTTTATATCATTAAAAAAAATTAATGCTGAACAGAAAACCATTCGCAATCTAGATGCAATCTAGATGCAATCTTGTTTCGGTGGCATTCAATGTCCTAAACCTATACTAATTTCTCTTAGAGGTCATTTTGACTAAGATGCCTTCACGGCAATTTGTTGCTTAAGGAAAAATATTGCTTATGTCGTCTTCTAGTGAAAAAACTAAATAATTTACTGTAACAAATCAAATCTATTGGCGCGTTGTGAATACTAGACTATTTTTTCTAAGATAGGAAATCATCTAATGACTTCTCTCGCTCTACGGAGTGGGAGGACTTTTACTGATTAAAGTTACACCTATGTTTCTTCTTTACCTTGCGTTTTGGACCCTGAGGTTCCCTTTCAAACTACCCATGGATTGTTGACTTGATGACTGTGTTCAGATTATTGCCTAAACAAAAATCAGATGTGATAAAGAGTTCTGGTCAATTACTTTCAAAACTAAAAACCACCAGGCGATAAACTTTCTTTCTGCAATCAGCTGTAGAATATATTTTTATCCTCATTAAGTTATTATCTACTACTCGTTGTAGATAATTGTTATAATAATATTGAATGCCACCGAAACGAGATTGCACGTAGATTGCGAATGGTTTTCCGTTCAGCATTGTTTTTTTTAATGATATAAACTGTTACTTGACTGCGATTCCACCTGATAGGAAGCAGTGATGCAATCGTTGATAGTGAATCGCACTAGTTTATTAAAAGCCTATACTCGTAGAAGTAGATACCCTTTAAAACGAATAAGTGGGTTGTTAACTTCAATCAGACCAATGCACCCACCACCCACACAAGTAAACTAGAGCATAGAATATTTGTACACATAATGCATATATAAACTGGCAAACAAACCTCTGTTTATGCACTGATATGTTCGGACTAGGCCAGGCTTCAACGTTTTACTCCACTGGGCATATACGGTTTTAAATTACGTAATGGCTCAGATCGCGTTTGTATTAATAGTGATTTTTTTACACGGACATATGCAGTATTGTAAAGTGTTATCCATCATAGAATTCATATTTAGTATTTCAAAGGCTTTTAACCAATTTGCTGGTCGTGACTGACCATTGATGGATTGGATAACGTACGGAATAAGTGAAAAGTAGAAAATAGTGTTTTTGAATATGCCGTGACATGGAACCATTTTTTATGTACGTCACTAGTAATTTCTCACATCGTGTATGTAAAATCGATCGTCTGGTGGTTCTCGTTTCCAAAATTAGTCCCGCTATCTTACCACACAATGTTTGGTACTAATCTGGGTTTTAACAGTGGAATGTGGTTAAGTTATTCCAAACTGTGGTTTTAGGCAGTGAATGTCTGACACGCCCTGCTAATGAGCGAAAGAAGTCATTGGAAGATTTGCCACCTTAAAACAAATCCGTTTCCGAATTACCATCGCTGACTTATCAAGTATAGGCCTTGCTCGAATTTGGATGTCAATATTTTTTACTTAGATTAATTTTTACATCCATAAAGTAATTGTCGTTTGCAGTAGATATTACCAAACAACGATCACTTGCCACCATAATCTGCTGCTGAAATGGCATTCAGCAAAGTTCAAGGCTTTATAATGAAGGAAGCGATTTTTAGTAATCACACTAGCTTTAGACTAATCGATAATGGATCGCTACCAAAATATCGATATAGAAAATACATCAACCAAACCATACCAGTAGGTGCATAGGCCACCGCTGCAGGAGACGGTAGCAGACGGCGACCTATGGGTAGCTCACCGTTCGATAAGGCCTGGGATTACTATTACACGGTTTTTTTTTTACTACAAAATATATTTAAACCTAAATCTTTCACACGAAACACTCTAACTAATGGCAAATAATGAAAATTCGAACAGTAGTTTTAAGTTTATCGCAAAAAGACAAGTGTACGCGGTGGGGGTCTTTGTTTTATTAACCGGCTTCAAAAAGAAGGAGGTTCTATGTTCAGCTGTACGTATTTTTTAAAATGTATTTTCACCGATTTCTCTGTCAATTGTGGACCGATTTTGAAAATTATGTATTTGATGGAAAGGTTATAATTTCGAGTTGGTTCCATATAAATATTGTTATGATCTAATGACGAACTTCGAAGATATTGCACGGAACTCCTCATAGGATTACAACAGAACTATCGAACAAGTAAATTTACTTTGTTTATTCGTATACGCGATGACTTTAAGTTTGACTGAGGGGTAATTTTTAGTTGTAGTACAGCAACTAAAAAGTGTAAAAAAAAACTTTTTACAAAAAATACCATCAACTACAATGTAAAAAAGCATTAAAAAGTGCAAAATAACTTTAATTTCGGAAGTCGGTGTTAAATGACGAAGAGAGAAAACTTTATAGAAACACCGACTTCCGAAATTAAAGTTATTTTGCACTTTTTAGTAGTTTTTTTTTACATTGAAGTCGGTTGTATTTTATTTTTGGTAAATTGTTTTTTTTATAATATATATCTTTCACCGACATCTTTACAATTACTATAATGACCTACTGTTTCTTCTGTTAACTAGAGTTTTATTATTTCAGTATTTTTTTACTGTTTGTACTTAGTTTCTGAAAGAAATTGGTGTCTTTGCTACAAGTTTTTCATTAGTACTGGTTTGTCACCAGTACTGAATTTTCTTATCCTTCACCGTAATAGGTGAAGGTCAGCAATCGACTTAGGGTGAGGTATTATGTATGCACGGAGATCAATATTATCCTATTATTAAGGTGAAGGTCAGTAATCGACTTAGGGCGAGGTAATATGTTTAGATGCACGGAAATCAATATTTTTCCATTATTATGGTGAAGGTCAGCAATCGACTTAGGGCGAGGTATTATGTAAAAATGCACGAAGATCAATATTATTCCATTATTAAGGTGAAGGTCAGTAATCGACTTTTGGCTAGTTGTTATGTTTAGATGCACGGAGATCAATATTTTTCTATTATTATGGTGAAGGTCAGCAATCGACTTAGGGCGAGGTATTATGTTTAGATGCGCAGAGATCAATATTATCCCATTATTAAGGTGAAGGTCAGTAATCGAGTTAGGGCGAGGTATTATGTTTAGATGCGCGGAGATCAATATTTTCTTATTATTATGGTGAAGGTCAGCAATTGACTTAGGGCGAGGTATTATGTTTAGATGCGCGGAGATCAATATTTTCTTATTATTATGGTGAAGGTCAGCAATTGACTTAGGGCGACGTATTATGTTTAGATGCACGTAGATCAATATTTTCTCACTATTATGGTGAAGGTCAGCAATCGACTAGGGCGAGGTATTATACAGGGTGTTTAGTGCATCGTGTGCCAATTAAAATGGTCGACGGGAGGGGTCATCTGTTATCCTTTCAAACCCCTACACACTTCTCATGCCCTGTGGATTCTTTTTCATCGACTTTTAATTTTTCATGAAAATAAGGCCCAAATTTTTCATTCAAATACAAATTTAAAAAAATATATATGAAGCGTAGACTCTGAATTTTAATTTTATTTAAATGTGTATTATATTAGAGTACTTTTAGATTTAAAATTAGTGACATTAGCTATCTAGATTTTTTTTTAATTTACTTGTAAAGTTTTGGACATAAATTAAAGCTGTCTATTTTACAGCTATTTACATGGCTATAAAAAAACAAACAAAAACGACCGGAATCTGCCAACTCCCACAAAAAATCTCTAGTTTATCTTCTTGCTAGTGATGTACCACATGCCATAAAAATCTTTTTATAACTTTGTGAATTCGCTAGAATTGGGAATCGAGTCACATAAGACTAATATTCGAAATTATGATTTAAAAAATATTTCTGCCTATATGATACCTGAAAAACCTATTAAAAATATTATCTCACGTAAGGTAAAATCTGTCTTGTATCTCTATTTTCGTGGATTTTACTAAAATAAAAAAAAAGAAATTGCATTTTTAACACTTATTACATAATTTTTACAAATCTTGCTCAAATTGTTGGCCTCTGTTGTGATTGCAGGCCCGACATCTGTTTCGTATTTCGACAGTTGATGTACGAAGTTGTATTTCCTCCTTAATTGTATTGAAAGCCGTTTCAATGTGTTGTTTGCAATTTAGTCCTATGTGACTCATTCATAATTCTAGCGAATTTACAAATTTGTAGCAGATTTTGTGCAGGTTGAGAGTGATGATAGGGAGGTACTAGTTCAACGCATTGAAACGGCTTTCAATACAATTAAGGATGAAATACGACTTCGTACAATAACTGTCGAAATACGAAACAGATGTCGAGCCTGCATTTACAACACAGGCCAACAATTTGAGCAAGATTTGTAAAAATTATGTAATAAGTGTTAAAAATGCAATTTCTTTTTTTTTATTTTAGTAAAATCCACGAAAATAGAGATACAAGACAGATTTTACCTTACGTGAGATAATATTTTTAATAGGTTTTTCAGGTATCATATAGGCAGAAATATTTTTTAAATCATAATTTCGAATATTAGTCTTATGTGACTCGATTCCCAATTCTAGCGAATTCACAAAGTTATAAAAAGATTTTTATGGCATGTGGTACATCACTAGCAAGAAGATAAACTAGAGATTTTTTGTGGGAGTTGGCAGATTCCGGTCGTTTTTGTTTGTTTTTTTATAGCCATGTAAATAGCTGTAAAATAGACAGCTTTAATTTATGTCCAAAACTTTACAAGTAAATTAAAAAAAAATCTAGATAGCTAATGTCACTAATTTTAAATCTAAAAGTACTCTAATATAATACACATTTAAATAAAATTAAAATTCAGAGTCTACGCCTCATATATTTTTTTAAAATTGGTATTTGAATGAAAAATTTGGGCCTTATTTTCATGAACAATTCGATTCACAATTCTAGCGAATTCACCAAGTTATAAAAAGATTTTTATGACATGTGGCACATCACTAGCAAGAAGATAAACTAGAGAATTTTTGAGGGAGTCGGAAGATTCCGATCGCTTTTGGATTTTTTTTAGAGCCATGTAAATAGCTGTAACATGGACAGCTTTTATGTAAGTCCAAAACTTTGCAAGTAGATTTAAAAAAAGAAACTGGATAGCTAATGTCAATAATTTTAAATTTAAAAGTACTCTGATACACATCTAAATAAAATTAAAATTCAATGTCAACGCCTTATATATTTTTAAAATTTGTATTTGAATAAAAAAATTGGGTCTTATTTTCATGAAACAATAAAAAATCTATGAAAAAAGATCCACAGGACATGAGAAGTGTTTAGGTCTCTGATAGGATAGCAGATGACCCCTCTCATCGGCCATTTCCATTTAGCACACGATGCATCCAACACTCTGTGTTAAGATGCATGGAGATCAATATTTTCCCATTATTATGGTGAAGGTCACCCATCGACTTAGAGCGAGGTATTATGTCTAGATGCACGGATATCAATAGTTTGCCATTATTATCGTGAAGGTTAGCAATCGATATAGGGTGAGGACGAACGATTAGCTAAAAGAAAACCGTGTGTGTGTTTGTACGCCCAGGACGACATCTGCTATTGGCGTCTCCGCAACCTTGACGATTCCAGGTTCTCAAGGTTTTGGGCTCTGGTGGACACCGGCATGGATAAAATTATATTATCTATGCTTGTGTTTACCGTTCGCTGATTACAGAACGATATCATCACCTTAAGGTAGTTCCAACCACAGTTTGGTGAAATCTGTATCAGTCTACTCTCCGCCTAATCCCTGCCCTAGGAGCATCAAGCGGGTTTGGCAATATAGGTCAGTAGATTGGGATGGCATGCAAACTTTCTTCGCATGTTAACTTTGGTAGTCTATTTGTTTTTTTTTTTGGATGATCTATCGTCAGCGCGCAGATCCTGTGACGGATATGTTGCGGTGGATGGAGTAATACATTCCATTCTCTGGCGTAACAATGCAACCCCACAGGTGGCTAGCCGATTTACGCACAATTAACGAAATGAAAAAAAAATAGTTTTTGACAAAAAATAATATATTATGAGCGACAATTCTGTCCCGGTTTGAACCAAAGTTTTCCACTCGTATGCAAATTTAAAAAAAAAAATTCACCGGATTGAGATTTTATTCGCGTAAAAGCTTTTTTTTAATATTTGTAGGTATAACGTCGGACTACAATTATTTTTATTTAAGGGTTGTAGAAACATTTTATTTTCATAACTAATACAAAAGTCACGATTCAAGCACTTAATTGTTTTTAAAAGTAGATAAAAAAAAGAAATTGACTTGAAAAAAATAATTATTTAATTAAAAAGAAAAATTATAAAATAATATTTAAAAATCTATTTTTAACGTATAAAATAAAATCATTTAAAATAACTAGTACAGCACAGCATAAAAACTTTATATTCAATCCCGAATTTTTAAATCAATGTCACCATTGAAATCAACTGTATTTTACCACGTGAAAACCTATGAAACATTGACAATACTGTGATTAAATAAAACTTCGTTGATGATTTGGGTAACAAAAAAATAATTTACTTACCTTTTACTCAGGTGCACGCACTTGAAGAACAAAGCAAATTGCAGAAGGGAAGGAGGAAAGAGGGAGGAGGAAAGGAACTCCCTATATGCCTAACCAGGGCTGAGCCTGACCCATAATGGGCCAGGCTCAGCCCCGGTAGGGCTTAAAAACTAGTTAAAGTGTTTCAAAAAACTTCAGATAAAAAGATACCGCTGTGTGACTGACGGTACAGGTACCGGAAGCGGGTGCAGAAGTGGAGGTGGACTGAGACCAAGAGGTGAAGGGGTATATCTGAGGTACGGAACTAAGTTTTGGACCACGTCTGATCACAAGGACTGACTGTAAGCAACTGTGCTCAGACTCCGCAGCAAGCAAGTACTATTTCCCAGAATCCCCCCCACCCCTTTCTAGTGCTCCTCTAATTTACACGCCTGCATCCACCAATCAGAAGCTTCATAGCCAGGTGTGGGCGGTTTTTTATTGGCTGACCTTCGGAGGCTGCGGATTCTATATTTCCTATAGTTTCCGCGACTTTTACGGAGAAAAATCTCTTAAAAAGACAATAAGGCCACAAAATAAAAACTGAACCAATTTTAAATTACGTAGTAAGTAGTATCGCTGAAAAACTATGTTATTCATATATAATAGTGACGTCTCACGAAAGTTTAAAAACTCGCAAACTTAAGGATATCGAGTTTGTCTATTATTATGACTGATCCTTAGAAAGTTACACGTAAATAATTGGTTCATGGTAAATAAATCGCAGCAATACATTAATAATTAAACGATTATCGATCTGGCTTCGAGGCTTTGTCTCAGCGGTCATATTCATATTGGCGTTGGGTTCTATCAAGTCGTATGAGAACTAGGACACCTGATATATGCTGCTTAATTATTCATAAAACAATAACTTTAATGGCGGCCAAGGTTTTAGCTCTGTGGCACATTTTCTTCGAAGACATAGATCGTTTTTGAAAGGCTGGCTTTTATTCAGTTTATAAGTTGAAATAATCAAACATTGATAAAATGTGTTTTTTACTTAAGAGCATCGTATCTGAGATACATTTCCGTATAACTGCTCTTACGTGATTATGACGTTATTACACATTTTTCTCTGGTTATTTTGAAAACATATTTTGCAGATATTAACTAGGTTTCTATAGAAATCAAATTAAATTTGTGTAAAACTAATCCATTAAAGACATCTGAAAATCTTATATTTTTTACGTAAACCTTGACCCAGATCATGAGTGATGAAATATTTTTCCAAAACCTGTTGAGGTTTTTAAAATAAAATATGCATTTCCTTGCACAAGTTTTGTGAAATATTTGAGAGAGTGACGGAAACACCAAATGCCAACAGATCATTTAGGCGTTATCTTTCTTTTTTTATGTTGTCTCTTTATCAAACAATGTGTTAAAAGAAACAAAAACATAGTACACATAGTACATAACATAGTATATTTCTAGTTTTAAGTTAGATTTAATTTACGTGTTTAATTTTTTTTTTGTTGTACATTCAAAGTTCCTCAAAATTTGTTTTTTTTTCTTTTTAAATCATATGGTTTGCTGTAAGAAAACCCGGCTGTGGTTAAGCTCGCCTATGTACATCAACTGTCCTATTTTTATTGTTTATATAAAATTGTGTGTACAATAAAGCATAAAGAAAAAGTTTTTAAACCAAGTTCACGTTGACGATAGATTGATAGTGAACGGCCCTCCCATGCTTTAAAATGATTCTACCTTGAAAATTGTCTATAGACGACGTAGTTTATATTAAAAGTTATTCCGTCGGTCGATATATTCAACTTTGTTCATATCGCCACCCGCTTTCCGTTCAGGTGTACAATAATGCTTCGATAGGACATATTATAGTTGCATTGGACATTGTGATACAGATCGGTAATATTGTTTAGAAACTATAAAAAAATAGATAAATATTATGTTGCGAATACTTTTTTGTATATAATTTTATTTCATTTTCTTTTTTTATAAGAATGAAAAATATAAATTCTTCGTAAAATAACTATTCGCATATTTCTAAAAACTCAACTGACTAGTGTGAGACGTTGAAAAATTAAAGAAAATATTTCATTCACTCAACTTAATATTTGAACTGAAATACGAAATACTTTCACTACTCATATATGTATTTTTTTTGGTTTATATATCATAAGGTATCTATTTTTATACTCGGAAATATGAAATATCATTCTAGTGACCAAGTGACCTACTTAAAGAGCGCGCAGCATGACTTCGGAGTGTAGGGAACAAAGTTCGATCCCAGGTTGTTAGTAATCGAACCCACGCTTCCTGTTTTTTAATTTGTTATCTTATCGTGTGCGTCTAAAGTTCAAATTTACCTAAACTTTAGGCGAGACAAGAACAAAGGGCGGTTACTTTTTCTTAAGGAAAATCTTACGTCATCTTTTCTAAGGTCAATTAAATATTTACGTGTAACTTAATGCGTAAACAATACACGTGTTTGCCTTTCTTACCAAGAATAAACAAAATATCGGACACATTTTTAAAAACTCGACACAGCAGTTTCGCAACGCGAGCAATACATTTTGCGCAAAAATATATAAAAAAAACCCCAAACATTGGAAAAAATAAATAAATTAAACTTACCTTGAAACAAATGAAGAGGGAGAACGGCATAGTCAAACAAACGAGGATCCACGACAGGACCACTAAGATCTTGCCACATAATTTGCTTTCAGAATCCGAATCGTCGTTGACTGAAAACCATAAAAAAAATTAGAACACTTTTTAAACTTCCCATAAAAATCTTGAAACGATAAATAAAAAATCTAACAAATAGCTGGGTTTAAATTGACTGTTGAAAGCTCACTGCTATTTGTAATAGTCGGGTATAATTGCTGTCGGCTCGACATTTCCATCATTATTTAGAAAAACAACATTGAGAACACGAAACCCCCATGCGCTACCGGCAAGCGTCTGATATTTACTGGCCCTGCATGCTTACGGTGGCTTATTAAACATTCACGTGGAAACCTAAAGGTGAAAACTACTACAAGTCTTGATAGAATAATATTCTTAAATAAATTTATTGGAAAATACAATGTACTTACCGGCTTCGGTCACCACCATAGTGGTGGACTCTGAATACGTCGGCATTTCGAGTAAATATCTTTTTACATGGCGTGTGTATTGAACGGGGGCAGATAAAAGACTGGTTGTAGAGGGTACAAGAACTCAAAGAAGCCGTGAAGCGGAATAACTACGCAGCCTGGTTGCTACTCCTTTTATAAGGCCAAAGGCCCTTCAGTGCACTTGCGCGGGTCTTATGCGATATGATATGTATAAACATTGAGTTCCTACTCTTGGATTGGTCCACTGAAATGCATTGAAACCTAGAGGTACGGATTTCAAATTTTACAGGCTCCTCCCATCTGAAAACTCGAAAGTTCATCTTTTTTTGACACTATTGGTGAGTTTAATTTCTTAGTAGGGGACAACTCTTTACGACTTCTACAACTTCGGAAACTAAATAAACAGTTTGACGAATGTTTCTTCTAATAGCTGGTAAATATTTTAACAGAAATATGACGTCTTTCTCTTCGTATAGATTACAGTTGGAATTTTAAATTTTAGTCGTAATTTTTCAGTTAAATCAACAATATAAATGTATTATTTATTATATATTATTCGACGGTAAAAAATAACGATTCTATATTTTTATAAAGAATATTATGGCTTGGCAAAGACTTGATAAAGCGCATGCTATTAAGGTAATAACTAATTGATGTATAAATATTTTATCATCATTATTTGTCATAACTATTAAAAAACAGAAGAAAGTATTGGTCCAGTTAAATTAAATAAAAAATAGGGCTAAGGTTACAATAATTCACATCCTGCTGAAAATTGGTAAGATTATTAAAAGGTCATCATTAATTAAATCTAAAAAGTCCTCAACGATCCAACACCTGGAAAAAAAAACTCGGAGTCAAAGGGCTCAGACAAAGAGTTAAAATTTAAAGACTGATATAGATTTTTTTCATAAAAGCCACCATTTTTGAGATATAATGATTCAAAAAGTTGAAAAAAGTAATTCTCATAATCTGCACACGTTTTCACGCCACCTTTGAGGTAGTTTGTTGAAAAAACGGACAACAAAATGATCCTAGCCAGACGAACGACAAAGTGATAAGGATCACTTAGTCGTCCGTCTGGCGGTCTGTCTGTCTGTTAAGACCTTTTATCTCGGGAACGCGTGAAGGTATCGATTTGATTTTGGGTTTTGAAGCTGTGAAAAAATCAAACTTGTAAGTTAGCGAAAAAAGAGATACCGCCGTTTATGTATTTTTCCGAATTGAGTCTCAAAGATTTTTACGAATCGTAAAAAAGGTTTTTTTTTTTTGTGACGTAACTACAAATTTACAGTTTTCAGATTTTTTTCTATACTTTATATTATGAGATCTTACTTCATGCCAAGTTTCAGGATTCTAGGACAATGGGGCACTCTAAGAGTTTTGATTCATTTCAGAGTGTCGAAATATACGTTTTTTGGAACATAAATGGCTGTGCCTTTTTTTGTTTTCGTTTGATTTTTTTTTCACAGCTTCACGGCACTACAGACCTGAGTATGTGGTTTTGGAGTATTGTAAACTCAGATGATGTCTAAATTAAGCGGACTATCTTATTGTCAAGCTGTCGTTTCTCTCATTTGCCCTTTTTTGTGGACTTGAGAGATCACGAGAAAATATATTTCATTTACATCTTTATTTCAGCACTTCTAGCGTTTAATTAAGAAATGCTTAGTGCTTGAAAATTTTAGAGTTTCATCTATATATGGTGTCGATGTGGTTAGATTTTATTAAGAAACTACCTTTGATGATAGTATCTAAATAAAAAAATACAAGTATGTAATGTTGGTGATAAACGCTGAGGCGTTATTTAGATTCGAGCCGAAGACGGTAATCACAAATATTCACGTGTACATACGGCGTTTTTCAACACACTTGTAAAGAAAAATAATTTAGATAACATTTTTTTTTTGTTTGCGGATGAATGAAAGATGATTTTATTGGTATGTCAGAAGTACTGTGAGAGGAATTGATGTAAGTACATGTTGTTTGTAACTTAAAACTATTTGTTTAGTTACTGTAATTGGTTGTTTAACCGTTGTAATTAATTGATTAAATAAATAAATACTTCAAATGAGTATTTTACTCATTGCAGCTGTCTCTGGATATTAATAAAGCCAGTTTTATTTATAAAAATCTTTTATTAGTAAAAAAATACAAACACATTTTATGAACACAACACTATTAAAACATATTATCACTTAGAGTGAATAGACTCCTCATAAAGTTAGCCTCACCATCGACGATAGCATCCATACTTACCTTCAGGTGGGAGAGCAGTCAAGTTATTTAGATAAAAAAATTATCAATTATTTAGTTCATACGTCATTAGCGGTAGTTAGTAGTAAAGTTAACTTTGATGAAATTATACATAGGTAGGAAATTCTATTTTAATTTAGGTATTGCACTTATACAATTACTCTTCTTTATGCATAGGTACAGAATATTGAAAAAAATGTTGTTAGAATAATTAAAATTACCTCATACTTAGGAAACTTAAACTATTATTTACTTCAGCAAAATTGTTCATTGCCTTCGAACCCAAACGAACTTATGATTTATAACCCAATTTGTACCAAATCTTTTGGCAGTGAAATTAATTGGTGGACAATTCACATGGCTATTTGTTACCGTAGATAACTAAAGCATATTCGTTTTCAGTAAAAAATCTATTGGGTAGCAAAAAAGAAAACCCTTTAACTATATAGAACTGTATTGTTCTATTTTCTTATCTTTGGACTGTTTAAAAGTTAACGCTTTGAATTCAGATTCTTCTAAATAAGTTAAATATACCGACTCGACTGTATTTGTACTTATCAATATTTATTTATATAAAAAATGAATCCTGATTCCCTTTGGTTACACCATAACTTGAGTATGTCTTTACTGATTTCATTCATCTTTTTTTAAGATTCCTGTTAATTAATAGAAGGTTTTTACGTAAAAAAAATTGAGAACATTGGAAAATGTTTGAAACATCCGACTACCATACGACTAGTCATAGCTAAACATCGTAAACTGAACATCGTCCGGCGGGTTAGCTTCTAGAATATAAATCAAACCGCCGGCCGCCGGGAGAAGCCATATTTTCGTTGATTGTTTTTAGTAAGTTTTAATGAGTGAAGGGTTTGTGTTATTTTGTATTTAAGTAAGTAATTATAAATAAAAATTTGTATGTCATCACAGTAAACATAAAATAAAAGTATGAAAAATCGAAATGATAATGTCGGCCATTGTCACCGAGGCGATCCTAATCAAAATTATTGTATGGGAGCCCCATTATATTTTTTTTTTGCTTTTTTTTTAGTATTAGTTGTTTTAGTGGTAACAGAAATACATCATTTGTGATAAAAAAAAGCGTGATGACCTGTATTCAGTCCTGACAGGTAAAGTTGAAGGAAATTAGACACCAAAATGGCTAAAAAGTTATGGGGAAGCCTTTGCCCAACTGTTGGACAACATATCGGCTAATTATTTTAACTTCAAAGATTTTTTCAATTGCCTACATCCACCTTAAATATCACTTTTAATAGTCCTCTTATACGAATGGCAAGGCTTTATAATGAAAGGTCCAACTCGACGTATTAGCCTATCGATGTCTTCTCCATGAGTTTCGCTTAATACAGACGCTGCCTGTATAAACAGTGCGAATACAGTACGTCTTTATATTTCGGTGTGTATTGTTTTTTTAGTGTTCTAGATTTAGGTATTCTGGACACACTTTTTTGTTCTGTGTTTGTTACTTACTAATATTAATTTGGTCAATGTCATGCATACCTGTTATTTGCATGGTTACTGGAATGCCAATGTTAGATTTAAGTTTATTTGAATTGTAAGTGACTGTGCTTTTGGTGTGCTTATTATAAATAAATAAGGTAAGTAAAAAACTAGTAAGAAACAGAATTTGATTATAATGTAACTGATCCGGCAAACTTCGTACCGCCTAACAGTCAATGAACGTAGTGATTACCTTTGAGCTGAACCTATTGACCGAATGATTGAGACTGATGATTGATGTAGTTCTCTATTTTATTTTTACGTGATTTTATCCGCTACTATAATACTAAGGGCACCTTCAAATTAGCCGCAAAGTGCCGTACGGTTGTAACCGCCAGATTAAAGCATGATAATGTTGTTGAATTAATGCGCGGCTGCAGCGCCGGTGTAGCGCGGCAGTCGCGCGTCTTTTATTTACGGCGGCAGCGCTCTCTGCAAATTTGAAGCCGTCCCTACTCTGTTATTCGTGGCGGAGACGAATTTACTAAAGCACAGATAATTAAAATCGATCCACCCGTTCTTTAGACTTTGTAGTTAGATGATAGAAATACTATATGAACCTCATTTCGTTCAGTTTCTTTGTAACTTGTTTGTCAAGCTTTAACCTCAATGAAACACTAGTGACTTGGTTTCTGCTAATATGATATGAAAAAACAAATGGTGTCAAGATTCAAGGTGTCTAACCGAGAATTGTTTTTTACAAACTTAAGAGAATCTGCTTCTTTTTTTTGTTAATGTTCTTGGCTTGGATACTAAGTCCTTTAAGGCATGTCGTCGTTATGAATAGTGAATTTGTTTACCATTAGAATATGGATGTACACATTCTAATGTTTTTATAGTTTTTGGGAGCAAATGTCAAGCCAACCTTTCCGGCAAGCTTCGCTGAGGTAGTTTAAACGATAAATAAATTTTCAGCTCCATTTTATCGAGATAGCGTCTGTTTTAATGATTCCACGTTTTTCCAGTTCGACGATTTAATTGATGTAAGTGTCTACTTGAGATACGAAACTACATCAATTTTACATCCACTAGGAATCAATTTGCAAATAATTAAATCGGACACTGAATTTCCGCTTTTAAATTGTGTGCACAAGTAAGGATAAACCTGACTTTTACAGAAAAAATAATTTATTTGTTGAAGATTAGCTCCAGCCAGCGGCTCCGCCTTCATGAATATAGGTTTATTCATACAAATTTTAGACCCCATTTCAATCCATTAGGGGGTGAATTATAGAATATTGCCTCTTAGTGCTTGCCTGCGTCATAAAAGGAAGCTTTGTGCAAAATTTGACGATGGTAGTTTTTTTTTCGGTTTTATATATTTAATAACTTCTGCCAGCGGCTTTTTCCGCGTGAAAGTAAGTTTCTCCATACAAATTTAGGACGTGTGTGATTTTAATGATGATAACCTTGAGCAAGATTTTACCCTTCTAGTCCCAATAGTTTCGGCGTGCTGTGTTGATATGTCAGTCAGTCAGTTTCTCCTTTTATATATATAGATAGATAGATTGCAAATTAGATTCAAATTCGTTTGTATTTATTGCAGATAACGGCAGTAAACAAATGATTGAGAGAGACATTTCTCTTCGTCTCTCATGGGCCCATTATTATAATATATTTTGTACCATATTACCTTTTGGCTATGGATGGACAAACAGTTTTATTTTATTTGTTTTATTACTACTTAACTTTCATCTTCTTTAACATTGCATTCGCTCAGCTCAATATTATGTATGCGTTGCATTGAAGCGACAAGAAATATGTAACCAAGATTTATATAACTCATAATATGATTTAAAAGAGTGTCCATAGAGTTTTTTTGCACGTTTTTCTACATAGAGATCTACGCTTTGGAACGTGCAATTTTACTTCACTTGTTTTTTTTACTGATCGACATTTTGATAATTCAAAATTGCCTGTAATTGGTCTGTTTGAAATAAACGTTTCTGATTTCTGATTGTTCGATAAGTACCGTAATAAGCAATTTTTTACATCAAAAATACAAGTTATATGTTATAATATTATTCTCGATTGGTCAACAATTAGCCTAATTAACGAATATAATTGAAATTATTACTTAAACCTTGGTTACTAAACAGAGCTAACTTAACAGCTTAAATTAGGTTAGGCATGCCGTGTAAGATTTTTTTTTTGTGCTTTTCAAATAAAATTATTATAATAAGTTTTAGACTACATTATTAGTACAAGGTTGTTGAATATAGTTGAGACAGAATCCTCGGTTACCCATGTCAACAGGAGCTTCAATGTTGTCTGTATGGAACCATAGACGAAAAGGTTTGACTGTACCTGTGAAATGAAAAAAAAATGTGTTAGAGATGAGACTAACAAACTGGCCGGCGAATAGCTTAATATCATCACTTTTTTAAAAATATAACACATAACGTTTTAATATTTCTCCAGAAATGATAGTTCTATCAAGTTAGAATTTGAAAAGATTTTTTTATTGCAGGATCTTTGGAAATACACTATTATGAACATAACAATGTAAACCATGCATTTAGAGATGTGAATTAAAGTTGATGGATGATTCTTTTGTATATAAGCATAATTAGCCTTTTAATGTTCCCATTGCTGGGACTCAGGCCTCCTTTCTAGGAGAGGGAATGGGCGATAAACTACCACACGAGGCTAATGCGGTTTGGTGGATGCCACATATCTTCTAATTTTCAGTTCTAGGACATCCCGGTTTCCTCACGATGTTTTCCGTCATCATTTTGTAAACAGTGTTGATGAAATAAATAACAGAATATACTTTTTACAAAAAAAAAAATAACCGACTTCACAAAAAAAAAAAAACACTAAAACGATCAAAATAACTATAATTTCGGAAGTCGGTGTTTCTCGATATTGTTTGTTTCTTATGTTACACTGAATTACGAAATTAAAGTTAGTTTGATCGTTTTAGTGTATTTTTAGTGAAGTCAGTTAAGTCCTCGATGAAAATACGAAAATATGGTTGCCTATAATATTTGTTAAGTTCCCTCGATTCCTCATAGATCCCATTATCAGAACTGGATTTTGAAAAAATGCGACCAATCTGGAAGCATATCCTTTAAGGGAAAAAAAATCACATATCGGTTCATAAACGTCGGAGTTCTGAAGTAACAAACATAAAAAAAAACAACCGAATTGATAACCACCTCCTTTTTTTGAAAGTTGGTTAAAATGTAATTTGCCCGCCTGGGTTTGAAACCACGACGAGTTGGGGCCCTACTCATTTGCACCAATAACTAAAATAGGTTACAAAAAGCCATACAGCAAAAAAAACCCTAACTCAGTTTAAAGTAGAGAGTTCAAAACAAAGAGCTTTTACATCAAACGGGCATGAAAAAGCTTTCGTTGGATACATTGAATAGAAACCCAATGTATGCCTCTCATCTAAAGTCCTAAGTAGACACGTAATAGACAATAACGTAATAGCGTAATCAGCTTTGGAATAGTGCATTTTGTGTTTACTTTGAGTGTGGAGAGCAGACTGCTCTGTACTGGTTTACTGGCTGGCTTTTATTTCAATGTATGTGGTTAATTTTTGGCACAATGATGTGATAGTTTTAGGAATCTAAATGTGTTTCAGGCTAGTAGCCTAGTAGGCTGATTTTCAGCATAGCACATATATCTTTTGTTTTCTTAATTCTTAAAAAGGCATTTTTTATTATGCACGCTCGCGTTTTAATCGCTATCTCACCGGATGGTTAGCAATAATGTGGCTGACGATAGAGCACGCTTGCCTAGAAGTAACCTATTCACACTTGACATAAATATTCCTAGGTAACATCTATCAAGAAACAATGACTCTGACATAAAATTCTACTCGTTAGCTTTATGTATTACAGCTTATATATTTTTTCCAGATTATAGGAATTATCTAAACAGGTTTTACATGATATAAAAGCACATTTTAGTAAATTGTTGGTTTGAATTTTATCTTTCTTTATACGATAATTTGATACTGGTCAGTCATAAAATTATATAATAGTTATTTTATTTTATTTTTTTCTTTTAATCTGGTATTGGACCCTTAAACAGGCCCAGAAGACTGGCTGCATGATATAAAGTGTTATAAATGGTTTTAGTCGTCGAATAACGCCATAAATGATGCCTTATCAAAAGATTTGTGAAAAAGCCACTGAATTGTCTGCAACAATGTGGGAAAACGTATTTCGTTGCCTGGGTAAATACTATAATCGATAACTATAAAAAATTAATTGCACTATCTTTGTAACAGAAAATTAATTATTATTCCAAAAAACTGCTCCACAATTTTTTTTTGTTTCGCTGTAATTGATAAAATTTTCCACATTGATTGAAAAACACATGTTTAACGAATCGTCAAAATTTAATTGGTTGTCAGTATCACATACGTACGAATATTGGAAATTTTCGAATTCTGAATCATAGAGGATACATTTAAGAATTATTTTTATTAAATGGTTGGCTTTTCACAATCAAAACTTGACTACTGCAAAGAAAAATCTATGCGGGGTGTATTTTTTTTGAGGAGGAAAATAATCTCATGACAAATCTCGCTCTTGGGCGCAGCGGGAGATAGAGTCAGACTTGTATGCACCGTCGACGACTTGGGCTCGGTCCGGACGGTTACCGGATGGTCGGACGGCGAGTCACCCATTGCTCGCCGTCCGCAAGCCTGCGCCTACGGTGGAAAATTTATGCGAGTGGCCTATATCCGCAGCCTATTTAAGGGTTAAAAATAGAAAAGACATACTTTTATTATTACAAACTGGGGATCTTTAAACCAAGAGCAAATAGGTTACTTCTAGACACGCGTATTTTATTGCCGACTACATCGTCGCTTTGCATCATGTGAGGTAGTGGTCAAGTGTGAGCCTATCAATTTACATATATAAAAATCAATGCCACGTTTCGTTGTAATTTTATAACTCAAGAACGGACTCACCTATCCAAACCAAATGTTTAGGCTTTGTTCGGACTATTTAGTAGATGGTTTATGTGAAGTTTGCACAAAATCGGTCGAGAGGTTCTTCATTTATCACATTATTAGTCGGTACGAAGTTCACTGAGTCAGCTAGTTATTCATAAAAACCTAATTGACTTTTAAGCTAGCTTGAAGGATTCAATGATTCGTGTATTTTCCTCTTGGCTTAGAAAAAATCGTAGAATTTCTTGAGCAAGCACTAAAATACAGTGCAATAAAAAGTAATTTCATTTTTAATGCAATTTTTAGGGTTCCGTACCTCAGAAGGAAAAAACGGAACTCTTATAGGATTACTTTGTTGTCCGTCCGTCTGTATGTCTGTCTGTCAAGATTCTTTATCTCGGGAACGCGTGGAGATTTCGAGTTGAAATTAAAACCAAATACTTAGGTCTGCGGTCCCTAAAAGCTGTGAAAAATCAAACTTCTGAGTTAACGAACAAAAAGGATACGGCCGTTTATGACACAAAAAACCAGTATTTCGACACTCTCAAGGGAATCAAAATTCATATGGTACTTCCCGCTGACCTAGAATCCTGAAATTTGGTATGAAGCAAGGTCTCATAGCACAAATATAGGAAAAAAATCCGAAAAATGTAAATTTGTAGTTGCATGACAAAAAAAAGCTTTTATGTGATTCGGGATAATCTTCGTAACTCAATTCGAAAATAGAACTGTTTTCATAGAGAAGTTGGAACGGAACACTCAGTGCGCGAGTTCGACTTGTACTTGCCCAGTTTTCCGTTACAAGATTGGAATTTAATATTTCTACTGAAGGATAGAGCTTTCATTCCTTCAAGGCATAGTCTAAAGAAATTAAATTCTTGACTTGAGGATTAGGAAACTCTCAAGAATAATTTTGTTGAATAGAATAGAAAATAACTTGCATTAGAAATCCCATAATACATAAATTGAAAAGTTAGGCTTCTGTTTCACTATGACAAAACTACATGTAACTACTTTTTTTAGGGTTCCGCAACCAAAGGGTAAACGAAAAACCTATTACTAAGACTCTCTGACGGTCTAGTGATAGTTAGACAAATTGAAATTTTTAAGTTAAAATTTTTACAGAAGATGTTTTTCTGCTGCCGCTATAAAATCAAATACTACAAAATAGAATAAAATAAATAATTACGGGAGCTCCCATACAACAATGCTGATTTTTTACCGTTTTTTTTTTCTACGGACGGTACGGAACCCTTGGCGGTTTGTTTTTCTTTTTGTAGTTAAAGCTTCCAGAATCAAGGATTTTTTGTTGTTTTGTTTATTTAGAAATGTGCCAGCAATTACATTTTTTAGTGGCCTACTGAGACATTATATAATTAATTTCTTGTTTTGGGAAAACTCTGGTTAAAATAGTTCGGTGGTAGTTTCGACTACGAGTACATATCGAACGAGGCACACTTTTTCCAGTAGAATGAGACAAAATACATCAAAAAATTAATATTCGTATTACAAGATTCCATAGTAGGTATAGGTGATATGGTGTTTCCGTAAGGTGCTCTGTCATTGACCCAATAATCTAGAAACACAACAGCTAATCACTAGTATGTATTATAAAAATATCTTACTCAAGACAGTAGCCGCTTGCATCGAAAGCTCAGCCGAAAAGGTCCCTCCGCAGATCCTGTCCGTACACAATGCTTGAGCAGGCTGGATTCGTCCAACGTTGGCAGCACAAGGCAGCAACAGCCAATCGTTGGCGCAATTGTTGGGTCCAGCTCCTGAGCCAATCATAGCGTTGACTGGACCATTGCTGTTGCCGCTCAAAGTAAAGGCCCGGGAACGGTTGTTGACTGCCAAATAATAATAACAAATTTGTATCAGACATAATAGAAACAACACTAAGTTTGCTAGAAGAGAAGTAGGTGCTAAAATTCGAAATTTAGTGTTACGTTATTTCTTTTTTCATATTCATTAAAATATAAATTTGAATATTTTAATAATAAATGTTTAATAAATGTACCAACGAGTTAAATAAAGCACTGTTTTATTTAAATCCTTGGTACAATTATTTAAAAAAACCCAGTATTTCGACACTCTCAAGGGAATCAAAAATCATAGGGTACTTCTCGTTGACCTAGAATCCTGAAATTAATAATTCGGGAATTGAACTGTTTTCATAGGTACGAGTAAGTTTGAACGTAACCCTCAGTGTTGAGTCCGTTTCTTTTAAAATGGGAAATCATTACTTCTAGGCAAGCGTACTACATCGACGGCTACATCTTCGCTTATCATCAGGTGAGATAGTGGTCAAACGCGAGCCTAACAATAAAAAAAAAATCTACATGACTTCTCCCAATCTAGAGTGGAGCAGGAGGGTATGTCTGACTTTTACTGACTAAAACTACACCTATGTTTCTTCAATTTTCTTTTGCGTTTTAGAACCACAGGTTTCCCTTTTAAAAGTCGACTCATGGTCCTAGCAGGCTTCTGGTCTGCCGGGCCCCTACGCGCTGTCGACGACTCAGGTTCGATACGGTCGGTGAGCAACTCATTACTACAAAAAGGGACAAGTAGAGTGACGAGAATGACTTCAAAAAGGAAGAGAAGAAGAAGAGCAAAAAGCCAACTTGTCAGAACCAGTGCGGTACCGCGCTGGCAGGACCCAACATGCTGCTGCGTCCAGCAGTACTCACAACGCAGCTGTACGTTTCGAGACTACATCACTCTACGAGGGTTGAGATCGTGGAATATGTACGAGTCAAGACGAACTGGAGTTTGAGAGTCGTGCAGTTGGAGCCGCGCCACAGCACTAAGTAGATTTCGTGGAACGATACCGACCTCGCAGCGGAACACGACGCCGTCACTTCCTGTGCAGTAGTTTATAGTTTAATCATTTGTTGTAGTTTATTTTATATGACATGTATTAGTTTATTATTTTGTAATATTATCTGTGTATTTTATTTATCTATGGACCTTAGTTGCCTAATATAGTAGTTATAAAGGATTATCCGTGATTATCATCACTGCTTACCATTACGTGGGATCGTAGTCAAGCACTGGTTTATATCAATTTAAAAAATATATATATTATTATTATTCCGTTTATTCATTTGCATACATATAAATTATATTTTTAAATAGTTCAATAAAAAAAACTTTAAAAATATAAAAAAAAATAGTAGCCCACCGGTATTGGGAACAGATATTATTATTATTACTCGTCGCCCGGCCTTCGTCTACGATGGATACGGCTGTAATGGCGATTATTGCCACATTTTCTAATAGTGCTCCACTGTGTAATTGCTGCAAGGCGTTCCGATACGAGGATAAAAAAAAAGATTTTTCTTTATCCGCTGATTAAAGTCGAGAATTATTCACCGTGTCTCAGACATTGACGCACAAACGTGTGCCATAGATCTGGTTCATAATTCTAAATAGTGGTGGAATATTTCTCAGGCATTTTCTTAATTTAAAAATAATGTGTAAGTACTATTTTTATTTTAAAGTGTATAAAAATATTATTATAATGAACCCCATTGACATTTATAATTAATAATTCCACCACTAGGGACTTAGAATTACGTACTGGGGCCATACCATGACGTGTTATATTGCAGGCATACGAACGAAAAAGAGGGATAGAGATAGCTCTATAAGGTGTATAGACCTTATATAGCTCCATCCTTTAACAGTTCAGTCTGTTTAGATCGTCAAATTGATCTTCCTCGTTCGTCCTTGACTGCTGTATTAGGCTGTGTTTTATTATTGATGTTGTGACTTGAGGTTACAAGTCACACCTTAACTAATCGCCTATTTAAATATTTAGACATTGACTATAATAGAACTGTGAAATCATAAATATACAGTGTGTTTCAACCTTTAAAAGCCATAAATTGATTACTGGTAAGATTCCGAGCGAAACTGTTTCAATTTTCTTCTCAAGTTCCAATTGAAAAATAAAACTAAGGTAAGATTAAATTTTCATCGCAGCATGATTATTACTTTTTTTGCTGCGATTGCAAAGTTTTTATATAAACTAGATCCAGTTGGTGACTTCGCTTGCGTAAAAGCACAAAATTATCCTGAGAAAATATATTCATGGGGTAGAAAGTATTATATTATTATTATTCATATAATACCTATTTATAGTCAATCTGTGTGTCAAATTTCATTCAAATCTATTCAGCAGTTTGAACGTGAAAGGCTTGCGGACGACGAGCAATTGGTAGTTCGCCGTCCAACCATCCGGTAGCCTTTCGTATAACAAAGTGATGTCACTAAAACCGTAGGGGCCCAGCAGAGCCGAAACCTCAGTCACCATGACCCCAATGGGCCATGGTGACTTTTAAAAGGATTACTCGTGGTCCTGGGACGCAAAGGGCAACTGAAAGAACATATCGTGATTTTAGTCAGTAAAAGTCTGACACACCGAATGAGAGAAGTCTTTAGATGATTTCTCAAATAAAAAATGTATGTTACTGTGTAAGTATGCACACACAAACAATTTCTGTTTCGATAGTAGTCAAAGTAAACTGCTTTGACTTAAGCTTTGAAAAAACTTAAAATACATGGCGCTTATAAAGTATATATCGGTCAAAGGAAAAAGCTATGAAACAATATTAACAGTCATCATCGTGGCGTACAATGTAACTAGCACAAACGTGCTTACAGCTCAATAAGCATGATTATGAAATATCTCATTGGTCAATAGGTAGGCTTAATATTCGCGAACAGAACCCGCCTCGAACATGTTATAACAGACAAAAGATAGATTAATTTTGTTTGGAATAATACCACTATAACAATTAAAGTTATTATGCATTGTAAAATACTTTAGTACTTGAGATTGATTTGGAAAATCACTGGTTACAAACTGACACGAACATTTCTATGTCGATTTATACATATTTATAAATGTATACGATAGTTATATGTGAAGCTCTGAGTGTCTGACGACTAATAGATAATTATGGAAAAAAAGAAAGAAACGAAAGAAAGAAAGAAAGAAAAGAAAAGAAAGAAAGAAAGAAAGAAAAAAAAAGAACGAAAGAAAGAAAAACGGAAAGAAAAAGAAAGGAAAGAAAGAAAACATTTATTTGAGGCACGCACAGGACAAACAACAATAAAATAAAAAGTAAGTCTAAACTGTCCTCTCATACCTGTTAATATTGTAATAAGGAAATATTGTAACATCAATCCTTTTTTTAAATGAGTAACCATGGAGTGTCTCCATAGGTAACAACCAATTAGAATCTTGCGCTAGCTTCTAACTTTTTATAAGTGCTAAACTACTTTAACGAGGGTGAAGCTGCTGGTAGAAGCTAGTTAGATAATTCGTTTGTATCTAAAGCAATGTCGCGTAAATGGTTAAGCAAACTTTGAATGAAATTTAAAATGATGAAACATCATCATTTTAGCCGAAGGACGTCCACTGTTGTACATAGACCTCTCCCAAGTGTCGCCACAACGAACGGTCCTATGCTTCTCGCGTCCACCTTATACCCGCAACTCTCACCAGGTTATCGATCCACCTTGTGGGAGGATTTCCAACACTGCGTTTTCCGATGCGCGGTCGCCACTCTAGAACCTTTCGGCCCCATTGACTATTCTACGTTCTACGAGCAATGTGCCCTGCCCACTGCCACTTAAGTTTGGCCATTCTTTGGGCTATGTCGGTGACCTTGGTTCTCCTGTGTGAGTGTCTATCCCTCTTTTTTAAGGTGGGAAATCATCCGATGACTTTTTACTAGCCCAGCGACTGGGGCGTGAGAAAGTCCGTTCCAGAACGCGTGCGGCCGCCTCCTTCGCTAACTGCTATTGCTTCGCTACAGCTACTGTTTTGCAGAAAAAGGCGGCTGTCTAACAATCTTTCTCGCTCCGGATCATTGCCTGTACCAGGGCCCGTGAGTATCTATACTTTGGTCTACAAAAATGTTAGAGATCTGCAAGAAAGTTCGAAAGGGTTACAGTGACCTTAGAACGCAAAGGGCTAGAGAAGAAACACACGGGTTTTAGACAGTAAAAATATGACACATCCTCTCGCTCCGCCCAGAGCGGGAGAAGTAAAAGTAGTAGAGAATCAGAGAAGCCGCTTGAAAGAAAAACAAAGAAAAGAAAATCTCAGTTTACGTCAAACATGGCGGATACTTTAAAAATAAAACAAATAACAATAACGAATTATACTATAAGTTGTAGCAGGATATGCGTCACATCCGCGTGGGCACCGTACCGTAAACCTAGGCGATCGGCAGTGACACAGATAAAAAATAGCCATATTATAGCCTTAAGACTGTATAGGTCATAAGACCTAAATAGTTTTAGCTTGGTCGTAGGTACGATCCTTGTTTATTGAGAGCAAAACATGACTATACATAAAATCTATTCGTAACTTCTCTCTGACCACCTACACCAGCTTATGTTTACACAAAGGAAATACAGATGAATAAATTATAAGAATATTTTTATTAAAAAAGTGGCATGTTCGACAACAAATCTATATATGAACATATACATATATAAATAAAATTTATGTGTCTATCTGTAATATCTTAACGAATTATGAGATATATTCGTAACCTATATAAAAAAATGCAATTTTAAAAATTTCGATCTGGTGTCGTCTTCATCAGACAGCTGCAGAAAGCATTCTGGCTGATCTCTAAAACGAATGGACTGATTCTAACTGACAAAAGGATATATATATTACAAGGAGTAACTTAAACTACTTTTTATTTTCCCGCAAAAACGGGATTTAAAATATAGGACATGTCTTCGAAACGGTTGCACAATATTTGACGGGACTATCACTGAGATATAGCTAATCTTATAATGAGTAACTTAAGCTACTTCTCATATTTCCGCGGGAGGACGCCTCCAAAATGGTAAACATTTTTTTTTCGCACGACTGTCTCATAACAGGAGAGTTATTGAATTTTACGCAAACGAAGTTGCGGGTAATACCAAGTCATTAAGTCACAAAGTGGAACACGAGGAACCACCATAATAATAGGTTATTTTTATATATCGAAAATATATTGTTAAGGCCTACTTGGCATACTTTTGTACTGAAGTGGGCGTATACTTATTATACGTACGGAAAAGGCATCTTAAGAGGGCCCGTCCAGAGCCGTCTATCGTCAACGTAAACATGTTTGAAAAACTTTGTCATCCAACGCAGTTTAACGAAAACTTTGATAAAGAGTCAACGCGAATAAAGAGAGAGAACGGCTGAACGCTCTGTTAGCATTTGTTAATTCCGTGACTCACTCGAATATTACACAATAGTTGTTTCAAAAAATTAGTGTTTTTTTTTATAAAACAATTTTTAATAAAATATAGTCATTTAGAATCTCGATTAAATGTGCAAGATATTTGTATATTTTCTTTATTTCTGTAATTTTTTTCACGCAAATTAGCAGATTTGCACAGGTCTTTATTGGATTAGTTTAATATAAAATTATGTTTAGATATCAATAGAAACCTAGACAATCAAAAACTCCGATCCACAGCATATCTGTGTTACAAAAATATCTAGAGACTGATGTGTAAGAACGTCATAATAACGTAAGAGCGGTATAGAAATGTACTTCGGGTTGGACACTCTTAAGAATATTTTTTATATTTCATCAGCAAATAAAATAGAATGGGCACGAGGAGCAATAAAAATCTGTTACACGTTTAAAGGCTTAAAGTCTTCAGAAAAATATTCATGAAAGGTTAATTTATTTTAGGGTATACCACGTAGGCGGATCGAACTCAATTTGTGAAGGTAAAAATAAAATAAGTCGGGCCAATTAGGAGTTATTATATTTCAAGGTATGTTATGATAAACGATTTTCAATTTGCCAATTGGTTATATTTGTATAACATTTTTACACGTGAATGTTTTCGACGATACGGTTGGCACTATGGTTGAGTCGTTGACTGCTCTTGGGTGGAGCGGGAGATAGTGTCAGATTTTTACTGACTAAAAACACAAACCTGTTCCTTCTTTGCCGTTTTTCCAGGGCCCCGGGGATCTCTTTCGCATCACCCCTGGCCCCAGTAGGCTTCGACCTTGCTGGGCCCCTACGGTTGCTGTCATCTGCTGCACTGCGTATCGCGGGTTCGATTCCGGCACGTAACAAATGTTTCTATGGCCTGCAGGTAGCTATTCTGGGTGCATGTCAGTTTACAGGAGTAATTCATAGTGTAGGCCGAGGTACACGATGGAGCATACGTTTGAGGTGTGCCTCGCATGGGCGAAGTACCGCCGTGTCCTCGTGGAGGTGATCGGCGGCAGCTACCTCTCGCGCCGGGCCCTGGTTCGGGCCATAATATAGAAAGTGATAGAAAAAAATATATTTCTGAAAAGGAAGCTTGTGTACCGAGAACGCAAAAGGCAACTGAAAGATATAGGTGTAGTTTTAGTCGGTAAAAGTCTGAAACGCCCTCCAGTTCCACTCAGAGCGGGAGAGCTCATTGTATGATTTCTTCCCTTAAAAAAACGGGCAACGTATTTTGTTTTATAAATAAACTAAACAAAAAAAAACTGGGCAAGTATGAGTCGGACTCGCACACTGAGGATTCCGTACAAATATATATTATTATATATGAGCTATACGCAATATCACACATATGCATCGAGTTTACTGTCGATACTGGGCCCAAAAAGTTTAACGAGTTTACTATCGATGCGAAAAGAAGAATAAGACACAAATCACTGTTTGGACGAGCCCCCTTAAATGAAAGGACTTTACGTCCTTTCCTCAAAAATCCTCTTAAGACATTACTACTACTTGATTCTCATATGATTTGACTATTATATTTTACAGAGATCTCATGGTATGGTTATTTTGACCTTGAGTTTATTTCAGTGTATCTTGTCGGTGAAGTCAGCTAGTAAACACCGGCCTCAACTATATATTAGGGTTTCGTACCTCAAAAGGAAAAAACAGAACCCTTATAGGATCACTTTGTTGTCCGTCTGTCTGTCAAGAAATTTTATGTCAGGAACGCGTGGAGGTATCGAGTTGAAATTAAACCATATACTCAAAACTACGGTCCCTTGAAGCTGTAAAAAAATCAAACTTCTAAGTTAAATCCATTTCAATTTTGATTTTAATTATATTTCGACACTCTCAAGGGAATCAAAATTCATAGGTTACTTCCCGTAGACCTAGAACCTTCAAATTTGGCATGAAGCAAGGTCTTACCGGAACCCTGAAACTTACTGTTTTTAGATTTATTCCTATACCTGTGCTATAAGACCTTGCTTTGTGCCAAATTTCAGAATTCTGAAGTTTGAAACCATATTAATTTTGTGTGATATAAATGCCCGTATCTTTTTTTTCGTTAAATTAGAAGTTTGTTTTTTTCACAGCTTCAAGAACTACAGATTTGAATATATAGTTTAATAACAACTTGATACCCCACGCGTTTCCGAGTTAAAGGCTCTTGACAGATAGACAGACGGCCAACAAAGTGATCTTATAAGGGTTCCGTTTTTCCTTTTGAGGTAAGGAACCTTAAAAAGAAGGCAATTGAAAGACAAGTTCTCGATAATTACCTGCTGCTATTGATAAAGATATGTCGAAGCTCTTACCTTGACCTACTTGCCCTAAGTGATAAGAAATCAATACATATGCCGTCGATTTTCCTTGAATGCTAAGTTATTTAATGTCCACTTAGAATTTATTTAGCAAGACGTGATATTATCGGATTAGTTTGGTGACATATTTAATTAAATTATATAGTGATTTATTAGCATAGTATATGATTTATTAGACACAAAGTAAATTGTTGATTAAATTATTTTAAATGTTTTTGTTTATGCAGGAAAAAAAATTCGACGCAAATGAAGTTTTTATGATACTCGTATTGCCATAATGAAGAATAATCCATAATCCATAAAAAATGAAGGAGTAATCCAAATATTTGTGTTTCTAAGGGTCGCCTTACATGCCATAGCCACAAACGCCGCCACGAGAAGCTAGAAGCGGCTACAAGCCACTTGTGGCCGGTGAACAGTACAGTACAGTGTACAGGATATATGGTGGCGGCGTTTTGTGGTTGTGACCGGTGGCCCGTGTGCGGTGACCCTTAAAGTGAGACCATCTCTCTGTCTCATTTGTGAACACGAAACGTATGACGATTGATGTCACATTTCAGAGTGTGCATCCTTATTCTGTTTTTGAGAGTTGCTTCTTTGGTCAGATTTGAAAGGGTTCTATCTTATTTAATGACTAACTTTTCCCAGCGACGTCGCTTGCGTGAATGTGGGTTGTTTTATACAAACTTTGGACACCCGATGCATCCCCTTAGGGGGTGAATTTTAGAAAATCTTTTCTTAGTGCTCGCCTACTCCATAAAAGGAAACCTTGTGCAATTTTTTATGCTTCTAGTCCCAGTAATTTCGGCTGTGCGTATAAATGTCTGTCAGTTAGTTTCTTCTTTTATATTATACTAGGGACCCATCCCGGCTTCGCACGGGCGCAATGCTGATACCACCGCAACCGCTATGTCTCTGCATTTTATATCTGTAATATCTTCAAAAATATTCGTTTAAAAAAAAATATTATTGTCTATATAGTAGGGTTATCCCTAAGAGACAGGCATATGCCATTGCGGATTTTTTAGTAGACCTTTTTAAGGTGTACAAAACTGTAGTATATTATTTTGATTTGTCTCGTAGGGTCCAGTTAGCGTTTGCAATGTAAGCGCAAGAAGGGCATTTATTTACGACAATACCTTAGAAACCTCTATAATTATCAGTGTTTCTTAACTTTATTTATTATGCATTTATTTACATATAAACCTTCCTCTTGAATCACTCTATCATTTCAGCATTAAAATCCGTTGCGTAGTTTTAAAGATCTAAGCAGACAGCGGGAAGCGACTTTGTTTTATACTATGTAGTGATGATATATAGATGAACAAGTTTTTTTTTAATATTTATGATTTTGAATAAAGCAATTTTTTAAGTAAGCGCATTTTCTCACGAGAAGTCCTTTTTTTTTTTTTTTTTTTTTTTTTTTTTTTTTTTTTTTTTTTTTTTATTTGATATAAACCAGTGCTTGACTGCGATCCCACCTGATAGTAAGCCACCACCACCTTACCACCGCTTCCACTCATCCTTACATCAATATTTGATATGACAATTGCTACTTCATTTAATAACCAACCAGCCGCCCCCGGCTTAGCCCGGGTGCAATGCTGATACGTGCGGTCGCTGCTAATCATAAAGTGCTGTATGCCGATGGCGAAGCGCGGCTTTTAACGCGCTATCTATAGGTACACGCGACCGCTATGTCTCTGCATTTTAAATCTGTAATATCTTCAAAAATATTCATTTAAATTAAATGTTGTAAAGGGCCATATTGATCTGTATGAAATGCAAAATGTATTTAAGGTACTTAATTGGATAAGGATTAATGCCGCATTGCTTAAAATAGCTTCGTAAATAAGCCATTATTTTTCGTAAAAAATAAAGGATAAAAAATAGCTTTTGCGCGTTATTTTTGTTTATCTTGTAGAGTTCAGCCAGCGAGCGTTTACAATGTAATGCGCAAAAAATGTGTTTATTTACGACATTACATTAGAAACCTCTAAAATTATCAGTGTTACTCTGATAATTGTTGATTTTGGACTGGCTTGTTGGTCTAGTAGTTAGTGGCCCTGACTGCTACGCCGGAGGTCGTGGGTTCGATTCCCACCCTGGACAAATGTTTGTGTGATGAGCACGATCATTTGTTCTGTGTCTGGGTGTAATTTATCTATAATATGTATGTATTTAGAAATATATAAGTATGTTTATCAGTTGTCTAGTACTCATAACACAAGCTCTGCTTAGCTTGAGACTAGACAGCGTTGTGTGATTGTTGTTGAATATTATTATTATTATTATTGTTAAAGAAAATAATAATAATTTTCATAATCGAATTAGAGTTCGTTATAAATTCCTCACCTGTATCTGGGCACGCGGTGTACTGTATCCCACAGAAGTTCCGTTCCATCCTGACACAAATCCCATAATCTTGGTTACTGAGCTGCAAACCCGAAGCAGGATCATAGTTGAAGGAACGTAGTTGACCTGATACTCCTGTGTAGTACTGCAGACATCCTTCATCAGCTATGGGATAGAAAAAAAACTTTATTATTGATTAAAGCCTGGTAAAGGTACAAAAGAAATCCGGGTACAGTTCAAACCGAGACGCGACGTAACGCTGTGCGAACGGTGGTTCAAAAGTTCACATTGTTATGTTATATATTATATTTTAAAATCTGTTATTTAAATTTGTGGTTAGTTTATAAAACTTAACATTAGTTTAAAATAATTCTTATTATTAATTTGTGTAAAGTTTAGTTAGTTTTATTTTGTTTCCGCAAGTAAAAATATCTTAAAAATATTTTTTTTTGTCCTAAGTTCTGAAAGCTTAACATTTTCTTTAAAAAATATTTCGTCATAAATTTTGTAGAGTTTTTCTTACTATGAGCACACACCACATAACATATTTTAATATTTGCATGCCAACTCATGGCAAAATGTGTCTTTGCGCTAATAAAATATAAGTTACCATCTCTTGTACCGCATTTAATGCAAATAAATGGCTTTGACTTTGACTTTGAAAAGATAACTTAATTTACTTCACAAAAAGATTAATTCATCACATTCATTCATTTCATTGTCAGAGTTCCGAATACGTTGCACTACGCAGCGCTGCGCCGCGAGGCGTTTCGATCTGAAATATGTGTAGTTATAATTTTGTAGGGTGAAGCTATTGTTCAGCAGAGGCAACCGATAATAATTTATAGAGATTCTAATCTTTTTTAATACTCTAGAGATCATAGATTATTTCGACACATTTTTTTTTCATTTGACTGGTCTACATTGTTCTCTCATACTTATTAATATCGTAACAAGAACATATCAGTAATTAGTTTTTTATATGACTACTAGCTGACCCGGCAAACGTTGTTTTGCTATGTATATAATTTTTTTTAAATCTAAAACTGAAAAAAAAATTTTGGTTTGGATTACCCTTAACATTTAGGGGGATAAAAAATAGATGTTGTCCGATTCTCAGACCTACCCAATATGCACACAAAATTTCGTGAGAATCGGGAAAGTCTTTTCGGAGGAGTTTAACCCCAAACACCGCGATACGAGAATTTTATATATTAGATTAATTTGACTGGCCTGTCGGTCTAGTGGTTAGTGGCCCTGACTGCTATGCCGGAGGTCATGGGTTCGATTCCCGGCCAGGACAAATGTTTGTGTGATGAGCACGATCATTTGTTCTGTGTCGGGTGTAATTTATCTATAATATGTATGTATTTAGAAATATTTAAGTAAGTTTATCAGTTGTCTAGTACCCATAACACAAGCTCTGCTTAGCTTGGGACTAGACGGCGTTATGTGAATATTATTATTATTACATAAATCAGTGCTTGACTGCGATCCCACCTGATGGTAAGCAGTGATGTAATCATATCAATGATTGCATCACTGCTTACCATTAGGAGAGGCGCACTAGTTTTAAAGAGTAACCGTGGAGTTTCTTGTTGGTTCTTCATGCCGTTGGCCCTGTCTGTCATTTGTAGATCTTTGATTGTCGTTGCGTATAATTAGAAGCTAAGAGATCTGAAACCGCTCTTGCCAAGAGGTGTTGTGTTGCCTAATTACCGGGTTGTGGAGTTAATATACGCTTTGTTGTCCCCCGTAGAACACTATATATTTAGCCGTAACCGGAGAGATTGGAAGCTGACCACAACACAGTTAGGAACGCCCGGGTGCCACCACTGTGTGGACCGCCCGGCGGACACGGTGGAGCACACGGTAGAGGTGTACCCCACTTGGGTAGAGCACCGTCTTGTTCTCATGGAGGAGATCGGTGGTAACGATCTCTCGCGCTGAGCGGTGTACAGGCCATGGTCCGAAGCGAAGAGGAGTGGCAGGCGGTCACCTCCTTCTGCGAAGCAGTCATGTTAGCAAAGGAGGAGGCAGCACGTGCGAGGGTGCGGCCCTCACGCCCCAGCCGATAGGATCCTAATCTCGATTTCTGGCCACCACAGGCGCGGGCTTGAGGACGGCGAGCAATGGATAGCTCACCGTCCGATCATCCGGTAACCGTCCGAACCAAAACCCAAGTCGTCGACGGCGCGTACTATTCCACGCCCGCCTCAAGGAAATGTCATCAAACCGTAGGGACCCAGAAGGGTCGAAGCCTACTGGGGCCAAGGGTCTGCTTCTGAAAGGAAGACTCGGCCCTGGTATGAAAGGCAACGAAGGAACAGGAGTAAGTTTTTAGTCAGTAAAAGTCTGACACACCCTCGCGCTCCGCCCAAGAGCGGGAGATGTCATTGGATGATATTCTCACCGAAAAAAAAAACACAGTTAGGAAAACGTTAAGAAAATTGATTGACTACTAGAATAGAATTTCATATAGAGGTTGTCCAGAAGGGGCGAAATGTTTCGCGTTTCAGTGAGATAAATTTTTGCATGTCTTGTTTGTCCTGTTGGACAAACAAAACATTCAAAAAATGTCTTGTTCATGTGGTTTATATTAGACTACGTTCTGAAATATAGGCTTGGCCTAGCTCAGGTGCAGTTACTCATTTTTATTCCTGTGCATAAGTATCAGATACGGCACATAAAGTTTTTTGTTCGTACAATTTTAAGAAGAAATAAGTAATAGTATGGAATCTATCAATACATAAAACACTTAACATATAGACACTAACTTGTATATACACTTAAATAAAAAATCTAAACGCTAAAATATGGCGTCAAAAAACTCCTCCGCATCGCTGTCGACTGGAAGTGTGCCCAAAAAGCTGGCGGCATTGCCACGTTGTATGGCAATGCTTAATCTCTGACCGAGGTAAAAGCCAGCCCTTGGGTCATGCGAAGTGTCTACTAAGCGTTTGGATACTTCTTTGATAGTAATAGTATTGCATTATAATTCTAGATATCACGAGCTTCTGCCGGCGACATTGCCCACGTGAAAGTAGGAAATGGTCTGAAGGGAACCTATTTCCGGAATAAAAGGTATCCATTGTGCTATTCCAGGAAATGGCTCACCAGAGTACCAAATTTCAATTAAATTTTGCACTTACAAACTTACGCCATTCTAATATTAGTGTGATTATTTTATATTCAAGAGTACTTTCAGTTTCTGAAAATCAATATCAATATTCGCAATTTTTTGGGTTCCTCACCTCAAAAGGAATGAACGTAACTCTTATGAGGCCCCGACTTACGAGGTTGCGGGTTCAAACCCAGCCAGGCACATTACTTTGTGTAATTAATTTCATCATCACTGCTCTCAAAACGGTGAAGGCAAACATCGTGAGGAAACCGACCTGTACTAGAAACAAAAATTCGAAGACATGTGACCCGCGTCAACCCGCGCTGGGCCCGCGTGGTAAATTACCATTCCCTTTCCTAGAGAGGAGGCCTGAGTCCCAACAGTGGGAAAATTATAAGGCCGACTATGACTATGCAATACGTTTCTTTTTTAGGGTTCCGTACATAAAGGGTAAAACGGCACCCTATTACTAAGACTTCTCTGTCTGTCCGTCTGTCGCCAAACTGTTTTCATGAACTTTGTTAGACTATTAAAATTTTCACAGATGATGTATTTACGTTGCCACTATAACAACACTACTAAAAAAAACAAAATAAAGTCAAACATTTAACGGGGTTCCCATACAACAAATCTATTTTTTTTTGTCTTTTTTATAGATATTCGTATAGAACCCTTCGTACACGTTACATTTTCTTCTGGGCTTTTGGCCCTAACTAACAAAAAAAAAACAAAGGGGTCCTAGGTCATAAAACGTTTGGGAATCACGGTCTAGAAATAATTAATCTACGAGTATACAGTGATGGTATTTGTGTAATGAGGTACGAGGGTGAATTGTCATCTGCATACCGCTTCAGTGTGCTCCGGCATGATGTTGTGCTATGAAATAATTTAAACAATACAGAGATACATTATCTCAACAATCACGGGAATTTTGTCGATAGTCATTAAATAGTTGCTTTCAACTCTTTATTGCATTCTCTCACGATTGATTGCATCACTGCTTACCATCAGGTGAGATCGCAGTCAATCCCTAATTTATATAATTAAAAGAAAAACTTCGTTATCTTTCCCCGAAGACCTTCATCAGATCCTAATATGTTAAAATCTTTTCCAAAAAATGTACATTTAAATAACGAAAACTCCATTCAAATTGGAACAATAGTTTTGTTGAAATCACGAGTTATATCTTCAAATCTTTTCAAGACAAATTGAATAAAAGGAGGTTTTAGTAAAAATTATAAACTCATATTTAAAGAAACCCTTGAAGTAGAAAATATAAAATGAAAGAAAGTACCACCGGTAAACAATCGGGGTCATCTTTCGACCTAGAAAAGTTTCGAGACTGAGCTAAGTAAAATAGATTAGGTCGAATCCAGATAATATGGGCCAGGAGTTATATTACAAAGTTACCTGGGGTTAGTATCATCTCTGTATATTAAGATAGATGACGGCTGGTATATAAGGGTAAGTATCTAGTTGAGGAGTCGAAGTGTGGAAGTAGTCTGTCTTACTATAAGTTCGTGATGAGGACGGATGAAAGGCATTCGGCTAAAATACTAATGATTTCAAAACTAGGATGAATGGACTGTGTGAGGACGAATCTCACCTTTTCTTCTGTGTACACCCCTATTTTTTAATTAGTGCAAAAAAATTTGGCTCTATCTGTACCCGTTACTGATCATAAAAAACGAAATACCAAAATTATCTACGTAAATTTATCATAATTGGTAAATTCATAATTGAATCAATTATTCATAAGGATTGCTACTAGGAAATACTACGCACAGTGTTTTCCCTTGTTTTTCATTCATTAGCAGCTTGTACAATATTTCCATAAATTGAGTGATATTTTGCTTGCTAACTTTGCTGTTTATGAATATTATTTATTTAGAATTTCCTTAAATAATGACAAGACCTTTTCTAATAAGCTCTTCAAGTATTTTTACTAATTAAAAACTAGTGGTATATACTGTTATGAAAGGCAAAATCTTAAATCACTCACCGACTCATCAACGCCCAGCCCTAATTCTTGAATTTAATTTTACAGAGGTTCCTTTTAAGACAGAACTATACTAAGCTTAAGAAAGGAACTTCTAAAATTCACCCCTAAAGGGATGAATCGGGGATCCAAAGTTTGCATGGAAAAATCTACTTTCACAAGGATTAAGCTGCTGGCAGAAAATAGTTAAATTATAATTACGCATGAACTAGGAGAGTTATGCAAGTTACATTTAATTGTGGTTTAGTTTTGTAACCAAACTGTTTATTATTAGGTATATTATTTATTTAATCATTTATATACACACATATACAACAGAAGATAATTATCTTATTATAAGCAAAAAAATTTTACGGATGTAGGTTGCGTAGGATAGGAAGGTATAGTAAGTCTGTACCATAGATAGGTAGCGTAGGGTAGGATAAGTAGTCAGTTGACGGGAGCGAAGCTGCATGTAAAAGCTTGTCTAATATAAAACTTAAAATTATTAATATAAAGACATCTAACCTTTATAAATAGAGCTGCAAGGTATCTGGGTTACTTTGACCTTCCAAAGCCTCTCGAAAGAAGTTCCACTGGTGACGAACGTCAGCTTCACAGGGTTTGTCATGCCAATGCCAGCGTCTATGTACACTGTTAAAAAAAATATATTAATTTGCAGCAGTAACTAAAAAAAATGGGTCTACCTTTTATAGCAGAACTTTTTACGTCATAATATTGTTTTGCATAACAACGGATAGCATAAACTTCATTTCGCAGAAAATCATTTCGCATACACTCAGTTGTCATACATTCAAAACTCATAATTTTGTTAGTCAGAATCATCTTTAGGCATAATGTTTATATCCATAATAATTAAAAAGCAGAACCATCATATCGCAGAAAATTTACAGTCAGAATCGTCTTCAGAAAGCAGGCATGCAACATGCAGCATGCATGCAGCATGCATGTAGCATGCAAGCAGGCATGCAACATGCAGCATGCATGCAGCATGCAAGCAGGCATGCAACATGCAGCAGGCATGCAGCATGCAAGCAGGCATGCAACATGCAGCAAGCATTGTTTCTGTCACGGCTCCGGCGCTGCGGGGTTTGGGCGGCGCCACGCGAGCTTATCGTCACAGATAGTTTTAACGCTCACCACCGCAGCTTCGGCTTGCTGGCCGGCTTCGCCGGCCAGCCTCAGCCGCGGTGGCGGGCCTTCAAACCACCTGCTCCTCAGCTCGCGGGCCGCCCTACCCCTCCGCGCCTACGCGGGTTTAAATTACACTCTAGGGGTAGGGCAGACAAGACTGCGTAAAGTCGGTTTCGCAGCGATACGTTTCTGTCACAAAATTATGGCAAAGGTAATTATGCGAAACAAAATTCTGCCAAGATAAAAGTATGCCATTGTAAATTCGGACACGTAAATATTCTGCCAAACAAAAGTTATGCTAAATAATTTTTATGCCTTAAAAATATTCGATTAAATAAGATTATGCCATGTGAGTTATGCCAAATAAAAATCGGAGTATCAAGATTCTGCCAAATAGAAGGAACCCAAAAAAAATGATAACGGATATTACTTTGTAAAATAGTTTTGTCTGTGTTTCTTGATAGCTACAAGCTGGGGGTATTTTAGTCAAATGTGAATCTAATAGTTTACTTCTAAGCAAACGTGCTCTATGGGGCCATTCAAGTCATCGTCGGCCACATCATCGCTTACCATCAGGTGAGATAGTGGTCTAACGCAAGCCTATCAATATTAATAAAAGAAAAAAGTATTACTTAAAGCGCTACAGTGGGGTGGGGGTTTTTGCATTGCTTATTTTTGATTGCATGGGGGATTTTTTTTTTAGTTGGGAAAGAATCCAACGACTTCTCGCGCTCTGAGCTGAGCGGGCGGGCGTGTCAGACTTTTCTGACCAAAACTACACCTGTGTCTTTCAATTACAAGAGCGCGTGGATCACTATACCCTGTTGACGACTAGGCTCGGTCCGGTTAATTATCGAACGGCCGGACGGCGGGCTATCCATTGCTCGACGTCCGCAGGCCGCGGCTACCGTGGCTAGTAGTCAGGGTCGAAATTACGGTGGCTGGGGCGTGAGAACCTTCGTTCCCTCACGCTTAAAGCCTCCTCCTTCGCTAACATTACTATTTCGCAGAAGGAGGCGACCGCCTGCCATTCTTCTTCGCTCCGGACCATAGCCCGAACCAGGACCCGACGCGAAAGGTCGCTGCTGCCGATTTTCTCAACGAAGACACGGCGGTGCTCCGCCCAAGCGAGATATACCTCCACCGTATGCTTCACCCAGACATCGGGTTATGAAAACCTGAATTTGGCATGAGATATCATTTATCACCTTTCACGTTTCGCACCCGTCACTCTATCACTAACCCCTTTTTTCTTTCGTATTAGTTCTCACACAATCCATCCATCTTTGGCCTTCCTCTGCCTCTCCATCCATTCACATGAATACTCATAACTCTTTTAGTAACATGCGTTTCATCCCTCCTCTTTACATGGTCATACCAAGACAAACGATTTCCTTTAAACTTTTCAGTCACTGGTGCCACTTTCAATTATCCTCTAACAAACTCATTTCTCAATTTAATTACCTCTAAACATATATATTTAATTATAAACGAAACATTACAAACATATAAATACGTACAAACTCACGAACAACCTTTGGCCTTTACAATTTGCGTTATGAATGCACTGACATAATTTAATTAGTTATAGTAGCAGTTCTATTGAAACTCAGCTATATATAATTTCATCAGATGCAGCAGAATACTCGGAAATGGCATATTATGTTATATAATACCCTTACCAATATTCTGAAAACCGTTTCAAAGGTTGAATTCAAAGGAAAGTCACATCAAAGTTTCCGTAATATAATAGAATTCAACGTTTGAGTGGAAGTTATGGTACTCTCTGGTATACTGGCTGACATCCGACCTTATTCCTTACAAATCATAAAGCGCATAGTACTCGTATTTTGTTCGTTCTTTAGTGCGAGAAATTCACGAGAGCAGAGTCAAAGCTCAGAAGCAAAGTTGGCTAAAAGCGAATATTTTACGAATATGAATTAAGAACTTCCTTCAAGTTCTTGAAGAAAGTTGTAAAGGAACTCCATATGGATGTCATTTTCAGCTGTACGAGTTTATTGCATCACTGCACGCACTCCCGCTTCACGAATCCTCATATAGCTCACGTACCGTAAAGCACGGTATCGACATTGCTAGCAATATCCGTGTCGGCATTAGTCCTTTGAGCAATGTATCGCTCAAAGGACTAATGCAGACACGTCCAATACTGGACATGCATACGGCCATTTACAGCAATGCTGGCTCTATATGGATATTGTTGACAATACAGCCTCTGATATCTCCGTCGTGGTATCTCTTTGCTTAGCGTCACGTACTAAAGGATCTCAATCTCAATCTAAAGGATCTCAATATAGAATAGGTATTTCGTAGAATTTGAAGCTTAAGAACATGTGTACGTTACTTTTATTTTGCACAAACATAAAGGCAAAACTGAACACGACGAGTTTAGAAATAAAATAAAAATAAAATAATTATAAACAGCAAAGTGATTCAGTTAATAAATTAAATAAAGTGGGCCTAGAATTACGCCAAAATAACTCTAGTTCAGCGTGAATGATTTTCAACTGGATCTGAGGATGTGAGGTGGTGTACAAAAGTAAGTTTTCTGGTGAGTTGTAATGCGAAATTAAATTAAATAATAAATTAATATAAATTTTTATTTGTAGAATAAAACTTTATATTCATGAAAAAATTTCGTTTAATTAGATAGTGAAATGTGTTAAGTGTGACAAATAGGCTAAAGTTAATGTTTTCTTTAATTGATATAAACTAGTGCTTGACTGCGATTCCACCTAATGTAAGTAAAAATGTGTAAATAGAAAATAGTCGAACAAAATCAAATACATATGACGGTGCAGAATGTTCATTCAAGCGTGTCCCGTGTACGTGAGTACTAAGAATCAAGGCGTACACCTTTACGCCTTGATTCTTAGTAAAATAGTTCAAAGAAACCTTTCTTTGAGCTAGTTTTAGAAGCGAAAGCTGAGTAAGACTGCTTATGTCAGGTAGAAGATTAAAGGAACTATTTAAATGAACCTCAATAAATGAGTTACTGAAGTTACATTGGTTAATACAACAGATAATATACAATGTGTTGTGTTTGATATCCTATTACTCAAGCTTTATATTCTATAAGGAAAAATAATACTAAAAGTCCTAGAATATGTGGTCCAAAAATGCATGGTTTCGAAGATATCATCAATCATAATTAATTTAGGTTAAAAATTTACACTCGTATGACAAATTTTTACTTTTGTGACGCTGGCAGTCATCGATGAAATCTATGGTAGCCCAAATAAAAAAATGATTTTACATATTTACGCTATTATATTTCATGTAAGGGTGTTTTACGAAAATAATTGTGAATTTATCGAATTATTTTGTATGGAAAAAATAAACAAAAAAAAGATAATTGAAAAATAATTCTTATGCCAGTTGATTTTTGATATGGTCTCATTCATATCCTAGAGTTATGGGATATAATAAAAACACGTTGTAATAATATTTGATGCCATAAGAGAGCTTAAGAGGGTCCGTCCCCACTTTCGAAAATGGGCATGGTTTAAAAGCCTGTTGTATCATTCAATGCAATCCAACGCAATCTTTAATAAAGAGATAACGTGATTAAATAAAAGTAACGCCAGAACGCTCTGTCGGCATGCGGTAATCTATCATTTGTCCGAATATTTCACAAAACTTGTTCCAGGAAATACGTGTTTTTTTTTTCCTTTAAAAGGTTGTATAAAAATGTATCTTGGGTTGAAAGCTCTTAATTTTAGTTTCTTATTCATTTTATAAGAAATTTTGTGTAGTAATGAAGTGTACTTACTATGGCTGCCTTGGTTGACTCCACAAATGGCTGGTACGGGATTGCCGCCTGACACAATGAACTGATCTTGGTTGCAGACATTGTTCATCTGCTCCGGTCCCGCAATTGAGAAGCGGTTGAAATCCAATCTGGTACCAAGACACGTAAAAATCAATATTTAAGAACTTAAATAAAGTTGACTTTAAACCTAGAATTTATTTCTTTCTTTCTTCATATTTCGTAAATTAGCGACCTGCCCGAGTTCATTACTTAAGAGGGTCTATTTTTCTCTCCTATGGTTTAAAAGCTTGTTATTTCATCTAACGCAATCCAACGCGATGTTTGATGAAAAGGCCACGCAAAAAAGGAGAGATAACGCCAATGAAAACTCGGTTAGCATTTGGTAATTTAGTGATTTACTCGAATACTTATTTTACAAAATTTGTTGCAGGAAATGCGTGTTTTTGTAAACCCTTAAAAGATCTTGAAAAAAATTGTGGTCATCTTGATTAAATTTGTAAGGCTTTTCTATTGACAAAATTATATACTTTTTTGACTTTTATAATTTTTGAGTAAATTATAAAGTGTCAAAGTTCATGGGGAAAAACAGGTTTTCAGAAGTCTTTACTGGACTGTTTTACACAAATTTTTAAATTAAATTCAATAAAAGCCTAGATAATATCGATAAAATACTGTGTTTACAAAATATCTAATGGAAAATATGTAGTAACGTCATAATCGTGTAAGAGCGGTTGTATGAAAAACAGTGAAAATATGTAACGAGTTGCATCCCCTTAACAACTTATCTCTAAGAGTTCAATGTGAAGTTGTACTTAAAGATCTTCTCGTATGATCTTCTGTGTACCTCATGTGATTGTGTCGAAGTTAAAATCCATTTTAAATACTCTAACCAAACGTTGTTTAGTCAGCCAATCAAAATTTATGCAGGATAATTAAACACCTAAAATGTACACAGCACATAATGCTGTCATTTTTGACAAGAACGTTATTTAATTGAATAGTGTAATTTTGTTAGTTCGAACATTTTTATTTTTTTGAACTAAACACAGCACCTTATTATTATTAAGACAGTTATAAACCATTTTCTGTTTTGTTTAGTCCACTATTGTATTATACCACGAGTTGACAGTGTTCTCTATAGTGACGCTGACTGTACCGGTAAAATATAACTGATAATTGAGTTTTTATCTTGAATCAGTAGTAATGCAAGCAGTGTCGTAAGAAACTCTAGTCTTTTAGTCGTCATTTCGAGACTTGAGTAGAACCGACTGCTCAGGTTCCAGGTTAGACGTCTTAAATACGGATCAGAATTCAATTAATAAAAGCCCTCGTAGTTGCGGTTCAGAACTTTTTTTTTTCTTCCTTAATGCTTTTTAAGCGGTATTTCCTATAGCTAAAGTTATTTCTATTCCTAAAGCTATTTCATGCACAAAATATATTAACGTAATATGTTCATGGTAAATGTTTTTTTTTTTCGATTAGTTGAACCAAAAATTACGTTTAAATATTACGTCATAATTTTAGGTCGCCCGGCTATAATTTTGTGATTTTAAAAAGTATCTTGGGTCGGAATGTCTAAATAATTTTGACTTTAAATGAAGTCTTTGGGCCTTACGAGGTTAAAATAATACGATCATTTTTTTATCCTGCAATAAAATGAGAGTAGGAATACGATGGCAATATCGTAGGCATTTAAGAATACTTAATCCAGCGGTTCGTTGGTAGCTTACAATGGGCCTCGTCAGAAGGCTTTCAGTTACCCATAGGACAATGGAAGGGGCTATGCTCAAAATTTCCTTGCGCATCAGGAATGACGATATCGGCAGAAGAATCAAGGTCGCTGACATAGATCAAAAAATTGCCAAAGTGAAGTGTCAGTGGGCAGAGCACATTGCTCATAGATCGGATGGCCGGTGGGGCCGAAAAGTTCTAGATTGGTGACCGCACACTGGAAAACGCAGTGTTGAAAGGCCTCCCACAAGGTTGAACGAAGACCTGGTGAGAGTCGCGGGAATGCGGTGAATTCGAGACGCACAGGATCGTTCGTTGAGGCGACGCTTGGGGGCTTGGCCTATGTCCAACAGTGGATGTTTTTCGGCTGAAATAATGATGATGAATCCAGCTGCACGCAAGATTTGAAAGTAAAAAAAATATTATAAAATGTATTCACTTTTTAGCTGTTTTCATCTAGAATGAAGAGTCGTAACTTTGTGGTATTTATATTGGTAGATAAATTAGATCATAGACCGAGCAACTAATTGAAGTTTACCAAAGTGGCTTTACAGATAGCGGTCCCAAATTGTTCCGAGCATGGCAAGTTTTTGGTTACTCTAAGGGTCACCACACATGGGCTACCGGCCACAACTACAAAACTTCACAACCGCATATTTTCCATAGTTTTTATACTTTTTATATGGATTCGCCGCACGAGGTTGACGCCGGTGGCTGCCACACGCTATTAATCACCGCTGCTTGTTTCTTGTCAGCTCGCACTGGCCACTAAACGCCGATACAAAACGCTGTCACACGCCACTCGTGCATTTTTAACCTTCTTCGTCAGAGTCCATTATGATACTGCGCGTATGGGTTAAAAAAAGAAGCAGCTACCGGCCAGACGTAGCTGTTGTGCGATTTAGCTTCCTTTGTGGCCGCTTCTAGCTTCTCGTGGCGGCTTTTGTGGCTGTCGTGTGTGGTCCGTGCGCGGCAATCCTAATGAAGGGCGATTAAACCTGCACTCCGTAGGCGGCGTAGCACAGCTACGAAAATTTCGTAGCATATTGCTACGCTGTTATTTTGTATTGCAACCATGCTTGTTTATAAGCGTTTCTATTTGGTTGGTGTACATTAGTGTGCTTTAACAAACAGCGTTGAAATTGTAAATAAATTTGAACGAATCGATTCAAATGTAGAACGTATTTTTTTGTTTCGGAGTATTGAAATTGTGATTGAAATTTAAGTTATTAAGATCTGGCAGCCTTGGAGTATTTTTAAAATGATTGAAAAATTTACATAATTGGTCTTTCAAGGTTAAGCATTGCTTGCCGAGGTCGGCCCATGGATGGGTAAAAATCCATTACATATCTAATTCCTTCCATGTCTAGGAAAGCTCATTAAGCCGTTGATACAATCATTTAAAGATCTTCGAAAGTGGTTATGGTTTTGCAGAACCCAGCAAATTTGACACCAGTTCTGCCAAGGTGTTTCGTGTTACCTAGTTACTGAGTTATAATAATAATAACAATATAATACTCCACAACTATCACACAACGTCATCTAGTCCCACACTAAGCAGAGCTTATGCTATGAGTACTAGACAACTGATAAAAATACTTATATATTTCTGGTTACAGTACGTGTACTTACTCACCTAATTTGTAAGTACCAACTCACCTAATTTCTATGTAACATCTCACCTGATCTGGCAGACATCGGGATGTGATTTGAGAACGGTCAGTTCGCAGGAGCCGGTACCATCATACACTGAAGGGTAGCCGGAATTCACGAAATAAGTACCATTCTCCGTTGTGGAACTCCCGCAGGAAGTCATAACTGAAAACAAAAGCACGCTGAAGTATTCCAAACTAACTTTTCGTCGCTTTAAGAGGCATTAATTGAGATAAATAGTAGGTACTATATCAATCATACATAGAGGCGGCCGATCGCGTGAGGCAATGGTCCACACGCCCCAGCCGCCGCCGGGATTCCGATCCCGATTTTCGGCCATAGTAGGCGCGGGCTTGCGGACGGCGAGCATTGAGTAGCTCGCTGTTCGACCGTTCGGTAACCGCCCGGACCGAGCCCAAGTCGTCGACGGCGCGTACTGTTTCACGCGCGCCTCAAGGAGATGTCAGCAATTGTAGGGGCCCAGCAGGGTTGAAGCCTACTGGGGCCAAGGGTCCGATTCTGAAAGGAAGACTCGGCCTCGGTACGAAAGGCAACGCAGGAACAGGAGTGGGTTTTTAGTCAGTAAAAGTCTGACACTATCTCCCGCTCCGCCCAAGAGCGGGGTATGTCATAAGATGATTTTCCCTCCAAAAAAAACATACGCTATGAGTATACTACTGAATTTTAGTTAGAAAAAGTCTGACACTCCATCTTGTTGAACCCAAAGCGGGAAAAGTTAGTTGATATGTCTCTATTCAGCAATTGGGGAAAAATATGAACAGAAAACTTCTATTCATGAGGCCAAATAATTTCACAAACGAAAGATTGTTATGCGATTCACATACAAAATGCTATTTCACACATGACTGCGGCGCCATTATAATCGAAAGTTACATGATACAGATGGTTTTATAGCTGTACACAAATTTTGCGAGTGGTCGGCTGTAGCGGTTTTAACAACTGTTGCGCATAATTATAAAATTACTAAATCATATTAAGTCATTCACCGTATTTTATGACATTTTTGAATAAAAAAATCCTTAAAGTTATTGTACAATAACTTTAAGTTCTTTGTAAATTACAATAATATTTTTTTTAATGATTGTCTAAAGTAGTTTCGCAAAAATATTTTAATATCCAAGTCTTATTGATTAAAATTAAAAAAAAAATATCAGTCGGTCGCGGATATTTATTTTGCAAATAGGTTTAAAAAAAAACACTTTTACAATTTTTTTTTCGTCATTTCAAACTAGATAAGGCCGATGTTTTCTAACTGACTACCCTGAGAAGAAACACCGAAACTCAGGGGTCAAAGTCTCTTTTAAAGCTCATACAGTAAATATTTAACGGTCAAATCACATGAGAATCGTGCAGATTTGACTAAGTTGGCCTTTTGAAGAAAAAACCAGACAAATTTGAGTGGAAATTTGAGTGGTAGGCCGCAGAAAAACTTAAATTGCCAGACAAACGTTAAAATAACTGAAAAGGAAAAAAAAAGCAAGCAACATAGTCCTCACGTTCACAATAATAAAAGGAAAGTTATAAATGTAGTACTTAGTAAAGTAAATATTTATGTCAAAAATTAATTTTAAAAAAATTACAAATTAAAAAATAAAAATAATCTACAATTTTAAATTTCTGTTAATTTATTTCATCACCACTGCTCTCAAAACGGTGAAGAGAAACATTGAGTGGAAACCAGCATGTCCTAGAACCAAATATTCGAAGACGTATTGACATCCACCAACCTGCATTTACAAGGCTTATAATTTATAATGCTTGTGCTTATACTTATTTCAACTGTTTGAAATCCAGCTAAATATCAAACAAAAATATAATTGAACGTATGTTAGCTGCTATGCATTGTGTTTGACCATAAACATTAACTAAATATCGAAACTTTACAAAAGCACTGGAGTCTGGAATTAACTGCAACATTACTAGTTACCAGGTAGGGAGGGTGCGTACTGCGCATGGGCGACGTGTAGGCTAATTCGTCAGTGAGTTTCATCGTCAGTCAGCTGATAACTTGCGCTGAAGCAGCTCAAGCTATCAACTGAACTCACAAAAATACCCATACAATGAACACTCAAATTGAGAATGCCAGTTACATGTTACTTTATTGTATTTATATATTGTTTAGTTTTGGTGATTCTTTTTTAAATTAATGTTTACTCGTTTAATATTTTTTTGTGTGGAATTATAATATTTTTTGTTTTTTTATTTATTAATTTCAAGTTAAAATAGACTCATTTACAGATAAACATCACAAATAAATTAAATTGCACAATATTAAAATTAAATTGCATTTTAGGGTTTATATTTTTTATTAGATTTTAATTAATATTGAATTATCTGATCTGATTTTCATAGCTCAATTTTTATTTTCACCAAAATAATCGCATTTTTTTAATCAGTGGGTTAGGTTAGGTACATAAAGTGTATGTAAGTTGTAGAAGGTGAGTCACTAATGAATGGAGATTTTTTTTTTTTTTATTTAATCATCTTATAATAGTGATATTATTTTGTCATATGTGTTAACAAACATTAATTGGTAATTAAAAGTTCAATTAAGTCACATCTTTAGCCTGCGCATATGACTTGAAGTTTTGGGAATTTTCGAAACAATAACGTATATTAAAACCTATAAATTCTAGTATAAAAATAATACATTACTAAAATTACAACATTTACAAGAAAAGCAAAAGAATATTTTGTGTAATGTTTTGTTAAGATAAGCATTAAAATCATTCAAAACTATTTTAATTCGGCCACAAAATTTTGTTTACTTTCAAAACCACGCATCAGTATTTGATTAACTTTTGGGTGTTATTTTTTTCTTTGATTTCCTTTAGTTGGTTTTTTATCGCATGTTGATATAGGTAGTTCTGTCAGTGCAGAGTTTTGAGCTTAATAAGTGTAGAAATATTACATACACATCACATCATACAGACATCACTTCACACATCTATTAGACTACACATCTATTAGATTTCTGAAACAAAGACTCGGCCCCGGTACGAAAGGCAACAAAGGAACAGGAGTGGGTTTTTAGTCAGCAAAATTCTGACACTATCTTCCGCTCTGCCCAAGAGCGGGGGATGTCATAAGATGATTTTCCGACCAAAAAAAATCTATTAGATCTACCTATAATAATTATTAATTCCATAAATTGTTACTCAGCTTTCATCCCCTCTCTTAACTTTGCTGTGTCCGACAGGGTCCATATTGATCTTGACAATATTTTATACCATCTATGTACATAATATGGAGTGCAATAAAGTATTGAGTATTGATTATTGATCATACCTTCTTTTCAATGATTATAAGGTTATTGAACTTTAAATGATAAGCCTTAGTTAACTGAATGACTTTTGTATGTGAAACAGTAAGAAGAGATGATTTTTTCAACCCGGGGCCCTGGGACGAAGGCAACGAAGGAACAGGAGTGGGTTTTTAGTCAGTAAGAGTCTGACACTATCTCCCGTTCCGCCCAAGAGCGGGGATGTCATAAGGATGATTTTCCCACCTAATAAAAAAAAACCCTCTTAATTTTTTTTAGACACTAGCTTGGCAATATCCAAAAATTATGGTTCTTTGTTAGTATTTCTGCTAAACCATAACATTTTATGACGTCTTCGTAGACCGACAGCACATTTTGTGTTTAATATCTTCTACACTCCCAAATACAAAACACTGAGAGCGGTATCTACTAGTTTCTGTGGTAAATTATTATCAGTTTAAGAGAAATAAATGTATTATTAAACGCAGTGCAGAAACACAGGATTATAATAATATTAAAAACAAACAAAATAACTTCGCTGTGCCATACGCCCCCGCGACGCTCAAAAAATATTCGACCCACCCAGTAGAATAAGTGCTTAATATGTTTTTTTTTAAAGCACAGAAATTAATATTTTGGTAACTGTTCTAACTGGCACAAAATTAAAGTCACAATTGAAGTTAATACGGGTGTTCTCGCCTTGTAAATGAGATATTGTATTTAAATCTACATATGTCTATGTGTGTTTGTCTACAATAAAGGTTAAGAATATAGCACGATAACCCCTGTCATGATAAACAAGTGCAAGTCGGACTCGCGAACTCAGGGTTCCGTGCAAACTTATCTATGAAAACAATTCAATTCCCGTTCAGATTTTGTCACATCTTCGAAAAAGTTTAAAAGAGTTACCAGGGCCTTAGTACGCAAAATTAAATAGAGGAACATAGGTGGGTCTCAGTCAGTAAGAGCCTGACACACTCTCGCGCTCCATCTTAGAGCTGAAGAAGGTATTTTGTAATTTCCCATATCAAAAATAATACTTTTGGTGACATCACTATTTCTTCGTTTTTATTCTTGTTATAAAACTACAAGCTGATCTGGCAAACGTTCTGCAATTTAAATTATCAAAGAAAAAAACCGGGCGAGTCGGACTCGCCCACAGAGGGTTCCATACAAACTTACTTATTAAAACAGTTTAGTTCCCGAATTGAATTACGAAGATTTTTCCGAATCACAAAAAAAGTTTTCTTTTTGACGTAACTACAAATTTACAGTTTTCAGATTATTACCTATACTTGTGCTATGAGACTTTGCTATCATGCCAAATTTCAGGATTCTAGACCAACGGGAACCCTAGGATTCTAGGTCCCGCGGGACGGGAACGGGGGCCGGGAGACGGGAACGGGGGAATTATGATTCCTTTTAGAGTATCGAAATAAACGATTTTTTTTTAAATTAACTACTGCTTCACTGCGATCTCACCTGATGGTAAGCAGTGATGCAATCGTTGATGGCGAGGCGCACTAGTTTATTAATAGCCTATTCACTCTAGCCTTGAAGACACCTGTAATCGGATGGGAAAACCTCAGCAGGCAAATTGTTCCGGTCCTTCGGTGTACGCGGTATAAACGACGAGGCGAAACGCTTAGTCCGGACCGTAGAGGTTTAAACAACGTAGATACTCACCGTACGTCGGGTTGTCCGATGCTAGAAATGAGATGGCGGAATCAAGTCATGCAATTCCCGCGCACACTTTCCAAAATGCAACCTGTAAAATACCGAAAGGCTGGCTACACTGCGCCTGTGCTCAAGGCTTTGAAGATTGGATTTAACCAAATCTAGATCACCAATTAACCTCTTCGCACGCCTTTTCATCGACTTCAAAGCTGCTAGGTGGTGCTTTTTAAGTTCAAAGTCAGATTTTTTCACAGCTTCAGGGTACCTCAAGCCTGAGTATATGGTTTTAATTTCAACTCAATAATGCGTCTTGACAGACAGACGGACAACAAAGTGATCTGGTTCGGAACCCTAAAAATATTAAAGTTTAGTTATTAGTTTTAGAACGCGGCAGTTTAACGGTGTAAAATAATACATCAAATATTATTTTACATAACTTTAGTCAAAAATCATTGCAAACACATCATACACAGTTGCAATTACTCGAATCGATACGAGTGTACGCAAAAGTATAAATAATAGTATAATGTGTGTATGAATGTGTCAATCAATATACAAGCTGCTAAGTTTATTTTTTGACACCACCGGTTGGTGCAGTGGTTGAACGATTGGAACTGGACACTACGAGTTGCGGGTTCGATTCCTGCATAGAACAAATCTTTGTATGGTCTTCAGATTTATGTTCTGGTTCGAGGTATCTTTTTATATGAGTTTAGGTACTTGTATGTGACGCACCTACGACAGAGTAATTCCTAAAGCGGAGAAATGATTCATTAAAACAAAAACAAAAAAATTGCGGCACGTTCCTTTTACAAAAGCTTAAATTTTCGGCTTTTTGCACCTACGTCATTTTTAATGTGCGTATATCTCACTGACCTTGGCAACGAAGCCACACCTCTTTGTTTCAGTTTCTGAAAGGAAACGCCCACTGAAAAAGGCACACCTACTTTGGATGTACTGTTTCAACTGAAGACTTTGTTCGTAACGTTGTGAAATTTAAAATTCTCTGAACAATGACATCATTTCTTTATGCATACGTCATCAAACATTTTGTAACATTATGTTTTGACACTTAAAACTTATTTTCACGCTTGTGTTTCGCAAAAGATAAACAGAAATGACAAAATGCCTCCGTTTAATGTAGAAGCATTACATCCATTTTTTTTACAGTTATATGTATGTCAGTCTTAATCAAATTTGTTTATTTACTAGCCTTCGCCCGTGGTTTCACCAACGTTCATAAAATATAGTAATTCAAGAATATAGCAACTTTCTATTGGTAAAAAAAATTCGCAATCGGACCAGTACTTTCAGAGATTACCTCCTACAAAAAAAAAAAACAAATTTTACCTAAAGTTTGTTCTATTCTATTCTACCACTTCATAATATTAGTGTAGATAGTTATAGATAATAAGCACACTTACATAAGAGCACTGTCACTTACAACTCAAATAAACTTACATCTAAACAGCATTTTAGTAACCATGCAAATAACAGAGCATGACATTAACATAATGAATTTTAGAGACAAGTAGAAGAAATAAAAATTGCGTCCAGTAAACCTGAAAGCAGAACACTACAAAGACAAAACAAACTGAATTATAAAGCTGCACCTTGTTCGCACTGTTTATGCAGGCAGCGTCTGTTTGAAGCGGAACTCATGGAGAATACATCGATAGGGTAATCCGTCGAGTTAGACTTTCCATTATATTATTATAGCTTTGCCAGACGCGATAGAGGACTATCAAAGGTGACATTTAAGGTAAATAAAATAAGGTAGGTAATTGAAAAACTGCGGTGAGGTCGCTTGTTACGTTGGCTAGTCCTAAACTTAAAATAGGTAATCAACTGCGCATCTATGGAACCGTTTATAATTTTATGTATCAGTCAGAATGCATTCGTCTTTTTTTAAGCCCATTACCAACCATTATATTATACAGTGTTAACTTACCGTTGTAATTGAGTTTAACTTATCAAATCTCATTCTTCACACATAGGTAGTGTATTTACCTTACAAAACATTTAGGTACACTTGGTATCTATAAGTCAAGTGAAATAAGAATTAAACCTTGTTCTGTTTTCTGTTCAAACCAATTTGAAGTTGCTAGCGCGCGCTTTAATTATAATAATTGTTACAAATGCTAAGGTGCATAATTTTGTGATTATTTTTTATTCTATTCTATAGAGAGATATTAGATAGCCATTAGTTAACTGCAAATAGTTGATGCAAATCACAATATTGCTTAGCTAAAACATAACAAAAATATCACATTCTAGACCAAAACATATTTTAAGAGAGTATAATTGTTACCTTTAAGCAATTAAAGTTGGTTTATTATTTCTGACAACCTCAATTTCATCACGTGAGATCGTATATTAGTAACCGCCCTCGCTCATACTCATTATATTCAAATTCACCCGCTTGTTTAAGGCTCCCATTTAGTGCCCTAAAACAGTCAGAAGTAAGATTTAAAAAAAATACCAGGTTATTATGAAAGGTTTGCGTAAAATTTTTTTATGTATAAGGCACTGGCCACTTAAATTTATTTTGGAAACTTTGGTTATTAAAAAGTAAAAATACCATTGTTCGAATTTTGAATTTCCCTCCACATTTTTTCGAGAGCCATATCAAATTATTGTGTCTCATTTAAAAATGGATCTGCATGTAGAACCTTTTCGTGCGATGATTTTCTACGATTTTAAATGTGGCCTAAAACCTGATGAGTCATTTGATCGACTTCAAATTGCTTTTATGGATGAAAAACCTTCAAAATCAACCATCCACCGCTGGTATAGCGAGTTCAACAAGAGACCAAAGCAGCATCAATGCCGAATGGTATACTACAAAATGCCTGCCAGAAGTTTTGTCTGCAATGAGCAACAGGCGGCCGAAAACCGAGCTCCACGGGGTTCTGCTTTACCATGACAACGCGCCTGCGTATTCAGCACTCAAAACGAGGGATTTCCTGGACACCTCACCGGTCTGAGTTACAGACAACTTACGGACTGACAAAAAATTACTTGCAAGAAAATTGTGCTTTGTTAAGCATTGAAATGAGCTAAGTGCAAAAGATTTTAAAAGTGCATCTGAAGGTTCGGAAGCTTTGCACTCAATGGATACCACATAACTTAACGGAGGACCAGAAACGGCTGCATGTCCAGTGGTGCCTTAAAATGATAAAAAAGTTTAATGGAGGACAGTCATTGGCTGCCTATAATATCGTGACCGGTAACAAAACTTAGGTAGGGTAGGTACTAATTGAATCCGAAAGAAAAAGTCAGTCGGCAGAATGGGATCCTTTTGAAAATTTGCCGACGAAATTTATGAAAAGTCGAAGTGTTGGTAAAAAAAGTTGCTTTTTTTTGCAAATCAGGATAGTACAGTACAGTATCTCTTGAAGATAAAATGACAATGATTGCAGATTGGTACGTTGACACTAAGGCTACACTCGAAGCTAAGTGAAGGTAACAGAAACATTTTTTGAAATTTTAAAATGTGGAACTGTTGACGCATCCGCCTTACAACGCAGACCTTGCACCCTTCGAGTTCTATTTGTTTCTAAAAATTGCATGTCTTCACAGCGTTGAATGCGTTCCATAAAGTCATTGAAGAGGTCGCTAAAGAATACTGGTCCAACTACTTTGTACGGTGGTTTCAGCGAATGCAAAAATTTATTATTTGCGAGGGAATATACTTTGAAAAACAATAAATGTGTCTTAAGTCTTATATCTAGTGTTATTTATCAGAATCCAGATACTTTCAGTATGATCTAAGTATAAGGGCTATGGGTATTGGTGCTGCAAAATGCCATCTAGCAGCTTTGGACTCAGTGGAAAGGCGTGCGAAGAGGCTTATTGAGGATCCAGATTTGGTTAAGTCCAATCTACAAAGGCTCGAGCATAGGCGCAGGGTAGCCAGCCTATCGGTATTTTACAGGTTACATTCTGGAGAGTGTGCGCGGGAATTTCATGACTTGATTCCGCCATATCCTTTCTACCATCAGACAACCCGACGTACGGAGGGTATCCACCTTTACGTTGTTGAAACTGCAACGGTCCGGACTAAGCGTTTCGCTCCGTCGTTTATACCGCGTACATCCGAGACCGAAACAATTTGCCTGCTGAGGTCTTCCCGTCCAACTATAATTTAGGTGTATTATAGCAGGAAGAGTATAGCATAAAACATACCTGTCTATCTCAGAGTTTTTATTTCTTTATTTGTTGTCCACGTAAGCACGCAGAATACCTATCCTTTTTTTTCCACATCTTAGACACAATGCCGTCTACTCCCAAGCTAAGCAGAGCTTGTGTTATGAGTACTAGACAACTGATAGACATTCTTATAATATATTTCTAAATACATATATATATAAATAAATTACACCCAGACATAGAACATATGATCATCCTCATCACATCAAATATTTGTCCTGGGTGGGAATCGAACCCACGACCTCCGGCATAATATTCAGGGCCACTAACCACTAGACCAACAAGCCAGTCAAATATGTAGATTAAATAAGCTTTAAATAAACTGACAATGTTAGTATGTATATTTTGTCAAATCTTTCTAATGAATTTTAAAACAATTACTCCAAACCGTTTGACCTAAAAACACACATCATTTGACATACATATTCGGTTTGGACGACAATGCAAGCTTACGTAATTGACATTATTCTAAATCCAATATTAAGAATCCTAAAGATGGTGGACTTGTTACTTATTAAGCAATCACATCGTCAATTAAAAGGGTTTGTTAATAAGAATGCGATAAAAAACCGCTCAAGTGCGAGTTGGACTCGCACGCAAAGGGTTACGTACCGACCGAAGTAAAACACGGCAAAAAAAATTGTCGTTTTGTTGTTTGGAAGCTCCATTTAAAAAAAATATTTTATTCTTTTTTTATTATTTATTTTTACAGCGGCAACAGAAATACTTATATATCATCTGTGAAAATTTCAACTCCAGCAAATAGTTGAAATCATTTGTAGATATAATTTACTCTATCTAAATTACTATCATAAATGGGGCAATAGTTGTCAATAGACCATCATACACATCAACCATATTCCTATAACACAATTATGCCTTCTGATATGTGGTTTCAATATCTCATTAACAGTATTTCCTGCACATACAGCATAGCAATGCTGATAGGAAATTACGTAGAATTGTACTCAAAGGCTCGATTGTACACCTGCAAATGTATTATATGGTATCTAGATGTGAAAGGTTAGTTCTGTATCGCTAACTGAAGCGAAGGCTTAGAGACCGAGAATAGCATATATCAATTGTTGTGTAACGTCAATGTTTGACGTTGACATTTCATCTGATTAATTTAGCAGCCGTACACTAATCATAACCTAATCTCGTTGACATTATACATTAGTGAAACATTTTAGTATGGCTTAGAAGCGTAGGTGTAAAGTTGAAAAGGAAACGTTTGTCTTGATATGGTCATATGAAGAGGAGTGATGTAAAGCATGTTACTAAAAGAGTTATGAGTAATGGAACATGTGGATGGATGGAGAGGGAGACCAAAGAAAAGATGGATGGATTGTATGAGTGTGTTTTCTATCAATAAAGAAAAGGGAGTTAGCGATAGCGTGACGGGTGACAGGACTTGATGGAAAAAAAACTTTTTTGCGCCGACACCAAATAACACGGGCAGGAAAATGATGAGATGAGGAGCGCATATTAAAATAGAAGCTGTTGCTGATGATTAAATACCTTTTTCAGAGATGCAGATAAACGCAATAAAATAAAATTATAGTCGACAATATTGAAAGCTGGATATTATTTTACTGGATAACCGGCAAAATAAACAACAGCCCCCCTGGCCAAGTTACAACCGTTTCGTTTCGATTCTCTTTTCGCTAATCGCCTCAAAACGGCCATGCCTCCTATTCCTTTGTTCTGACCACGTGACTGAGAGTTAAGATGACGTCTCGTGACGAGCGTACTCGAAGCGATCGACGAAAAGAGATTCAAAATGAAACGGTTGTAACTTAGCTAGGGGGGCAGACATTAAAATTATACAATTAGGTAGAATCTCGTTTGAGCATACACTTTTTTCAGCATTTTTTTGAGCAAGATTTTGTTACGAGTTTTATTAAAAAGTGACAACTACTTGATTCTATTTACTACATCTGTGATGACCACTAGATGTGACACCAGACCATATTGCCCTTTTTTTGACGGTTTATTATGAGCAAAATCTGCAATTTTAATCGGAGAATTTCAAGCCGCACATTTCTTTATTGGCCACGTGATCAAAATTCTCATTTTATAACTAAGCAACGGGAAAATGAATTAGTCTTTAATAAATTAATTCTCCTTTTTACAAAGCCAACCAAATATTCATAGTCCAAGAGTGAGCAAAGCGAGCTCAGGAGCCAAGTTGATAATCTACAATCGTTAATGCTAGTAGAAAACTTCAAATATATGGAAATAACATCATCTCAAAGCTCAATCACGTGGTCAGAACAAAGGAATCGGAGAACTTGCCAACTCGAAGTGATCGACGAAAAAGAATCGAAATGAAACAAACGGTCGTAACTTGGGTAGGCCTGCAGAATTGTAGGGCACTCCAACACGGACAAGTCAGGTTAGAAAGGTAAGGCTAAGCTAAGAGTTCGCTCCTGCTCCCTGCTTATTTTTTTTATAACCACCCAGAAAAATGGCTAAGATATATCATTCAGACTCTCGTGAATTGTGGCTGATTTAGTAATTAAGGGAGAAATGTAGATTTTTAGAGGCTATTAATAATTTGTTTTTATCACCACACAAAACGGTGAAGGAAAACATCGTGAGGAAACCGGCATGTTCTAGAACCAAAAATTCGAAGATATGTGTCATCCACCAATCCGCACTGGGCCCGCGTGGTGGAGTACGACCCATTCCCTTTCCAAGAGAGGAGGCCAGAGTCCCAGCAGTAGGAACATTATAAGGCTGATTATACTATATGCTATGCTAATAAAATTAAAAGTAAAAAAACTTTTTAAAAACAAGCTTTTAATTCAATGTACTAAAAAGAATAAAAAAGACCTTGGTTATCATAAAGAATCAAAGTACTCGTCATTACACATCAAACGACCCCAAACCCCGATCGGATTGTGTCGTTTTATTGCGGAGTTCCTACGGCCACCTTTCAGCTCCATCATCAGATCAGCTCCATGTCATCATAATATGTCATTGTCATGCACTTTACACATGTATACAAAATTTCAGCTCAATCGATTGAAGATATCTGCTTCAAAATGGAGTTGCAAGATTTGAGCCGAACAATCATAGTTACATACATACATACATTGCAAGTTAATAAAAAGCTTGTAAAAAAATCCTCACAACGTGTTACACACATTAATCACATTACGCTTACCTGGCACCCAAAAAACGATTTCAAGCAAATAAACCATAATTCTGTCGTTTTAAAATACATCAATTTATTTAATCTTCTTCATAATCCGAAGTCCAATACAATTGATCAGGTTATCGCTGTACACCCGAAACAGTGAAGAAAAAAAGTTTGAGGACAGAATGTCAAAAAACTAAAATTTCAAAGACATAGTGACATTCACCAAACCGCACTGGAACCGCATGGTATCCTCTCAAAGAGGGACTGTCCCAACATTGAAATAATTATAGGCCAATTACACTCATACTAATTAAAAATACTACGCTGTTGGCAGACTCCACCCGAGTTGTACGTTGGCACTAAGTCATACGTGTACTGTAATTATCGTTTGTAAATAAATAATTACATTGTTTGTTTGTTATACTTACAAATACAACAAAGTCCAAAGCCGTTAGCGCAGTAGCCGTTGGCCGAACCACCCCGAGCAGTACATTCACGCGCAGTCATGCATGTACCGTTATCACCGGAGGCACCAGCACACCCGCCGTTAGGGAATGTAACCACCGTGAAAAGGGATAGAACTGTGAATAAAAATAATTGTGTGTATAAAGGTCACTTCCAGGACATTTTTTTTTTTTTTTTTTTTCCACAACTATTACACAACGTCGTCTAGTCCCAAGCTAAGCAGAGCTTGTGTTATGGGTACTAGACAACTGATAAACATACTTATATATTTCTAATACATACATATATAGATAAATTACACCCAGACACAGAACAAATGATCGTGCTCGTCACACCAACATTTGTTCTGGGTGGGAATCGAACCCACGACCTCCGGCATAGCAGTCAGGGCCACTAACTACTAGACCAACAGGCCAGTCAACAGGACATGCACAGGACTTTTATAGAATTACTAGCTTTCACCCGCGTGAAAATAAAAAATATAGGCCTATGTTACTCAGTGATAAAATAGCTTTGTAGGTACCTACTGGTGAAAGAATTTTGAAAATCGGTCTAGTAGTTTTTGAGTTCAATCGTACCAAACAAAAAATCAAGTCTTTCCTCTTTATAATATTAGTTTAGATGAGTTAAAAGCCTTTTTAATAAAATTTTCAAAATATACTCTATTTTTTTTTTAAGATCATCATTTCAGCCGAAAGACATTTGCTGTTGGACATAGACCTCCCCCAAGTGTCACCATAACGAACGATCCTGTACGTCTCGTATCCATTCCTATAATCCCTCACCAGGTATTTGCCTTTACAAATATCACTACAAGTCATAGATATATATAAAACTAATTAATTCTAAGCTTAGGAACGAACTAATTAGCTAGAAAATTGAATGCAGATAACCTGAATACTGCGACGACTCGAAGTGTAAATCGATGAACCGGGTATTATTTTAGTTAATACGATATACCTAGCTTCACTTTGAATAATCACTTTAACGCGTTCAACAACGGAACGAAATCAGTGATCTGTGATAATTCCCATTCAAACAGGATTATAACTTCACAGTACGAAGCTTTGTTTCACAAAATCAACATAGCTGGGACTAGAAGTTTATCCAAAACCCATTTTGTGATGAAATGGAAGTGCAAACTCCATAGAATAGGGGAGAGGTGCTGCATGCCTTCAGATTATACCGAAACGTTGTGGGCAGTTCCAATTAATACACTGAGGCTCTACCACGAGGTCTTAGCTCGATCCTTTTGATGACATAAACTGAACTGACAAAGGGATGGGGCTACATAGGGTGTATAGCTCCATCTCGCTTTCTCGCTCGCATGACTGACACTTTAACAAGTCACGGTAAGGCCTCAGTACTTTGGGTATTGACGCTCAAAGCTCGGTCTTAGTGAACGTCAACAGTATTATGTTTTGATAGAAGGTGGAAGGGTGGTGGTGTGAGTGAGGGCTTATGCTCAAAAGCGTAGCGACAAAAGAATTTGGCAAATTAGAAGCGCCTTTAACTTCTCTTTTCATGAGTGGCTGTATGGCTTCGGGTTTTGTAGGTGGAACATATACGCCCACAGCTCGTTATAAAAGTTTTTTGTAAAACATGTTTTTTTCCTCCAAATTAAGGATAGGTTTGCAAATGCCTCGTGATGAAATGGTTGACGATTTGCCATTTAGGTTGTGGCGATTTAGTTTTTTCTTTTTTTTGTGTTTTTCAGTGCGGTGTATTTTAAGAATTTTTTAAAGCTGTAGATGCATTTTTAAGTTTCTCTTAAGGATCCTCTTGTTGAGAAGCTATAGAGCTTCTAAGCTGCTAATAAAAAAGAGAATTCCGACGTGATTTTTGATCTTAAAGTTCATCTGAATACGATCGCCATCAAAATTGGTGTTTTTAAAAAATAGACAGATATAAATATTATTTAAAATTGTTATATTTAGTTTGCTTTCTACCAAATTTGATATTGTTTTCACTGTTAACACATTCTAGTTTTGTATATTTATTGATAATCTGGTTAGGTTAGGTTAGCAAATATTTTGTTCCATGCATATTCCCAATTATGAGAAATAACTCGTCTGCGCAAAACAGACGAACGCTCAGCATAAAGCCGTACTACTCGCCGCACCGTAAAAGTGCCATGTTACATGATACTGGAGCAAAATCGACAGATAAAAAAAAAGTGGCAAAAAAATGGCTGAAACTGGCTTTTGTTTTAGCTGAGCTGAGCAAGCAGTGGTTTGGCGCTGTGGGTGAGCGATTGACTGTTATCATGGGTTCGACACCTGCACAGAACATCTGTTTGAATGGTCTACAAATAGTTATTATTTATTTAATTTTCATGCAACATAAAACACAAAGGCGGACTTAATGCCTTAGGCATTCTCTACCAGACAACCTAGGTTGGTAAAGACACAATACGGCAGGTGCATAAAAAGAAAATTTTGCTTATAAAACGAGACTAAAAAAGTATACACATTATAGTTAAAATACATAATATAGTTATATATTAATATAAAGTAAGGTAAATTTTTTATTTTATTATTTTATAGCTGTTGTTGTCATTGTGTCTAGCTGTATTAAGCAAGTGATTTTACATGTTTGTGAATGGCCGTGACAAAGGAGTAATCCTTAGTGTAGTGTGAAGACATCATTTAAAAAAAAAGTTTAACATAATTAAACTAATAAAAAGAGTAGAACTATTTGGACCTCTCCTTGTAATGATACACCACTAGTTTTTAATTAGTACAAATACTTAAAGGGCTTATTAGAAAAAGCCTTGTTATTATAGTTTCAATAAACAATATTCATAAACAGAAGTTATTAACGTTTGTTTATATACCAAAATGTCAATTTATTGAAATATTGTACAGGCTATAGATTATGAATGAAAAACTATGGAAAAACACTGCGCGTAGTATTTTATAGTAGCAATCCTTATGCATAATTGATTCAATTATGAATTTACTCATTATGAAAAATTTTCGTGGATATTTTTGGGATTTTGTTTTTTTTACTTTTGACTACATAAGTAGGTATGATCAGTAAGGGGTACAGACGGAGTAAAATTTTTTTTGTACTAATTTAAAAATAGGGGTGTATATAGGGGTGACTGTTAATTCAAGATTCAAAGATTCAAAGCATTTTATCTCACGTAAACCATTTACAGGCACTTTTGAAGTGTCAAGAAGGCAGTCAGTCAGAAAAAAAAATGGTGCTAATTGCACATTCCAAAGCGTAGATCTCTGGAGCCTATGTGCAAGAAACTCCATGGACATTACACTCTCAGCTACTCTGAATTAAGAATAATACTTACATCTACTCTCTTTTGGTCCTGGCGGCCAAAACCGCTGGTCCTTTGATACCTCCTTTCCTTTATTCCAATTTGAGAACGAAACGCCATGAAACCTCCCATTGGTCCTACCTTCACTAGCTTCACAAACCCCGTACAAAAGCACTATTATCACAAAATTACCTCTCATCTTTACCGTTTTATCACCAACAGAGGTATGGAACGGATATAATACTGCTATTTCTATATATATAATGTTGTAGGAAATAAACAATGGCGAATTTCACCTATTACACAGATGGTGACAATGGGATAGTGATAATTTTCTTTTGGCCAGCAGCATGGAACGCATCACCTTTGTTACATTTAATGATACCAGTTACATAGGTAATCGCTTTGTAATTTTGTTGACTGTACTAAGTTCATTGTGTAGCTAAATGTTAAAGTATTGCTAATATTTGTAATGAGCTGCGATGTGGAGTGGCGAAAGTTTTGTGAATGGACATATGGCGTAAAAATTTGCGCCTGAATGACCAGTGGTTGAGCGAATGGCTACTGAACTGCGTGTTGTGGGTTCGATTTCCACATATAACTAATAATTTTGTGGTTTGCAGATAATTGTGCCGGGGCTGGGTTTCTTGTGTGAGTGAAAAAAAAAACTGACCTGCTTTATTTTTAACCGACTACAAAAAGGAGGAGATTCTATGTTCGGTTGAATGTATGTTTTTTTTTTGCTTATGCTTCCGAGTTAGTACCTTAGAAATATTGTTATGATCTGATAATGAACTTCGAAGATATGGATCAAAACTCCTCATAGAATTACAGCAGAACCGTCGTAACAAGTAAAATTGCTTTGTTTATACGTGTAGTTGATGATTGACTGAAAGAAATGGGGGAATATATCGAACTAATCTGATGATGAAGCCTGAAGTTAGGCACCGGAACTCTGTAATATATTAGTGTAATCTAACCTTGTTTCGGATTATTGGAATTGTAATGAGATGCACTCTGGCTATGTGGGGTTCTTTTTAGTGCTGGTACCATAACTAAAAAGTAAAAAATATTTTTTTTTTTACTTAAAAAAACTTACAACCGACTTCAATGTAATAAAATCACTGAAAAGTGCAAAATAACTTTAATTTCGGAAGTCGGTGTTAAATAACGAATAGAAAAAATCTATTATAGAAACACCGATTTCCAAAATTAAAGTTATTTTGCATTTTTAGTGTTTTTTTACATTGACTTCGGTTGTATTTGTTTTTTTTTAATTACTTGAGAAATAGGCATACGGGCTCGAAAACAATGATTAATGAGTTTTTATCCAAAATCTCTCCTGATTTTGCTCCCGATTATACGGTTGTTCGTACAGCATAACAAGTAAAATAGTAGTAGGTGGTAGTGGTGGTGGTGGTGGTGGTGGTGGTGGTGGTGGTGGTGGTGGTGGTAGTGGTAGTGGTAGTAGTAGGTATATAATAATAATAATAATCATAGTAATTTTACCCAAATCTTCGTGAAAAATAGGTATATTTGTATATGAGCAGTTGTAATTAAATAACAACTAATTAAATTTTTTAATTAGTTTTAAAACATGACTTTGAATAAATATCTTCAAATATCTTCAATTATTTTATACAGAAAACCTTTGGATGGATTTGACAGAGACGGAGAGAAAAGATACGCAGGTAGTTCGTGGTGTACTATTTACTTATATACAATACATAAACCAATAAATTGCATATAATACAAACAATAATGTACGTAACTTAACCTTAACTATTTTTTTTTTATTAGCAGTGTTTGAGCTTGCCTTACTGATACGGGCAAAGACGAAACTGTCATAATATGTCGTAAATAACTGATTAATACACAAAATTAAGTACATAACACTTTTTGTAGGTACAAAAAGTATTAAATTCGTATTTCGTTCGTCGGTATTTAATTTTTATTGAATATTACTTAAGAACAAAATACACATAGCAGTTTATCTAAAAAAAAAATAGCACTTATTCTGTGTGTATTATCACTTAATTAAGACGATGGGTCAAATCATTAATATGATTTCGGTTTTTGTTTGAATATTCTTCTTCTAATCGCACTCTGTAGCTCTCGTTGGCACGCGCGCCTCGATGAGATGTCAGCAACCGTAAGGGTCCAGCAGGGTTGAAGCCTTCTGGGGCCATGGGTGATGTCAAAGAGATCCCGGGGCACTAGAACAATGACATAGAAGGAACAGGAGTGGGTTTTTAGTCAGTAAAAGTCTGACAAGCACTCTCGCTCCGCCCAAGAGCAATTTATTTGTAAATATAGGTCAGATTACAACAGTGTGAGGTGTTAAAAATAATCTGGACGGCAGGCTATCCATTGCTTCTCCGCCTGCGCCTACGGTAGCCAGAAATCAGGATCGGGATCCTGATCTCGGCTTGGGCGTGAGGGCCGTTCACTCGCGCGTGCGGCTGCCCCCTTTGCTAGTATGAGTGCTTCACAGGAGGCGACCACCTGCTACTTCTCCTCGCTCCGGACCGTGGCCTGTACCAACGACCGGCGCGAGAGATTGCTACCGCTGATTGTTCTCACAAGGACACGGCGGCGATCTGCCCAGAGGGGCACCGTATGTTCCACCGTATCCTTTGTGCGGTCCACATAATGGTGACACCTGGGCGTTTCTTCCCAAGAATCCAGTGCAGTAACCTCCCGAACTTACCATGTCCAGTGAGGACTTGCGTCAGACGCCGTATTTTCTTTCCAGCCACTCCTTAAAGAGAGGACTTATCGCCATAATTGTGGCGCCCAGCGCTGGGTTGCGACAGTCGCTGTCGCCATTCCACCATGAGAGCCCGCAGGAACTCTGTCCGTCATGCCGTGACTTGGCGCAGCTGCGGAGTTTCGCCCCGGCGTTGGATCTTCACGCACAGATCGTGCCTCCAAATCCCGCAGTAGTAAGCCAGCTAAGAGCCTCGCCGCATCGCAAAATTATATTATGTACTGAAATGACATTGCAGTTACCCTCAAAAAAAAAAAATCTTACAAATATATTTCAGGTTATTTTTTTTTATTTTTTTATTTTATTGGGTGGGAAAATCATCTTATGACAAAAGCCGCTCTTGGGCGGAGCGGGAGATAGTGTCAGACTTTTACTGACTAAAAACCCACTCCTGTTCCTTCGTTGCCTTCGTCCCAGGGCCCCGGGTTTCGTTTTAGGTTTGTTGTAAGATAACCCAATTGTGGATTAAGCTCGCCTTTGTACATCAGCTGTCCAATTTTTTTTAAATAATTTTTATTTTATGTACAATAAAGAATATAAGAATAAGAATAAAGAATATAAGATGAATGAATGAATGAAATGTATTTTAATGTGGTGTCCGTCTGTGGTAAAAGCTAAATTCACGTAGTGTCATTCTAGTTTATCTTGTTCAAATAAGTGATAGATATTCTTGCAATATACTATAACATATAAAGTTTGTTGTTTTTTTTTATAATTTAATTAGAGTAAAAAAGTGGTCTTGTTTGTTTTAATTCAATAAACCCCGAGCGGACGCCGACGCGTTCGCTCGGTCCTTATCTTCCTATTGTCTCTAATTACGCTACTCAAAAGGTTAATATAAAAATAAGACAATAGGGTACAAGTAGTAAAGCTTTATTTTATGTTTCATTTTTTTTTCTTTTGAACATAGTCGGGCATAAAACATCAAGCAACTGACAAGTTCAGAAGTTCAAGTTTCAAAAACAGTGTCTACGGTAAACTTGGTGATAAACAAGTAGTTAAAAGTTTGTCAACAAATGTTGACTAATGAATACCCGACTTAAGATGTTACTTATATAATTATAAATGTCACTTCAATGTCCCTGTCTTTTATTTTTTAATATAATAAAATCATTCGGAAGACGCAAAATAAGAATATCAAAACAAAATCATAATACTTAACTGCACTGAAATCCTAGTTCTAGCCGATGGTAAATAGGATACATCTAATTTTAATCAACAGTGTGTCGCTGTAACTAGTTCTAGCAGCTATGATGAAAATATGATGAAAACCGGCCGGCTGGAAGGGTCTGATTCTGAAAGGAACACTACCCCCTGGTATGAAAGGCAACGAAGGAACAGGAGTGGATTTTTAGTCAGTAAAAGTCTGACACGATCTTCCGCCCCGCCCAAGAGCGGTGATGTCATAAGATGATTTTCCCACCGGAAAAAAAAAGTCGTAAAAAAGCCGGCTAAAACTAAGTGTTGCCCCACTTCGGCTATTCGCCGTAACATATATATTTAAGCTAATCTCTTTTGTCATATCAATTAATTGTTATGTATTTTTTGTCAGGGCAATGCACTTCTGTAAGTAACGAATTTACTATGCCTAAAACTGTACGTGTTTTATGTTTGTGCATGTTTTAGTGAGTAAGTCGTTGAGGTGCTTACACAAGAAATAAATGAATAAATTATTTTTCATTGTTGGAAAGACCAAAGCGTAAAAATTGAAAGAACAAACAATGCACTGGTCACATGTTTCTTTTGTTCAACAAACCATTTGTAAACGGAAAAGGAAAATAAAGAGATGAAAATGACGCTTAGAAACGTACAAGCAAGAACTGTTGAGCTTGATAAGCGCCACCTTTTATCCACCTTCACGGTCTTTTTGTTTTTAATTTTATAGCTGTATCGTACAAAAACATGCCTGATGTCGGATCAAAGCTTCTCGCCTAGTTTTTCCTAGAATTTATTTTAAAAGGTCTATCGAAATTCAATCTGTTGCTGTTTTGGGCACTAGGTTATTGCATTTGCTAAAACCTTTATAAAGCTTAACAGATTTTTTAATCCTATACGTATGAAGCTTTTACGTTCATTTTTTTGTTTTTTTGAGGGAATATGAATATGGAATAGTGAATGAAATCTGTGTTGGCTGTATCACTATAGTTGCACAGAATGCCTATCATCTTTTCAGCCGAAAGACGTCCACCGTTGGACATACGACCTCCCCCAAGTGTCGCCATAACGACTGGTCCTTTGCGTCTCGCATCCATCGGATTCCCGTGACCCTCACCAGGTCATCGGTCCACCTTGTGGGAGCCCTTCCAACGCTGCGACTTCCGGTAGGAGATCGCCACTCTAGAACCTTTCGTCCCCATCGACTATCTGTTTTGCGAGCATTGTGTCCTGCTGAGAATCAAATGCTATACATAGTCTATAACCTGCTGAAAATTATGGAAAATATTACATAAATTAAGATTTCAAAAACTACTTCAATATCACATATATTTTCTTGGCTGGTCTTTTGATCATGGAAGGAAATAATAAGAAACTCAATAAACTTCCGAGGATTTCCTTGATGAACTTGGGTAAAAATAATCATATCTAGATTATATTGATGTTGCTTCGAAAGAAGAAGAAGTTTAGTTAATAAACTCAGCTTTTTTAAATCTTAGCATAAAGAGGCTTGCGTTGGAAGCCATAGGGCGATTTCTGGTCACAGTAGGTGCGGGTTTACGGACGATGAGCAATGGATAGTTCTCTGTCCTGCTGTCCGGTAAGTATCAAGCTCGAGTCGACTGCGCGTGGTATTACAGGAATGTTTGGATGGTAACCGTGGCCTTGGAACCCAAAGAGCAGCTGAAAGATCATAGGTGGGCCTTAGTCAGTAAAGACCTGTTCTGACTTGCAAGAGTGGAAGAAGTCATTTGATGTAAAAGAAAGATAGTTTTGGATTCTAGACTATATCCAATTGTGTATGATTCAAAAAAGAAAAACGCCGCGTGGGTCAGATTTTTTTTTTAATTGATATAAATCAGTGCTTGACTGTGATCCCACCCGATGGTAAACGGAGAAATGTTGTACAAAAAGCCACAGCTACAGTGAGTAACTCGATTGTACTCCCATTTGAACAATGCGTGAGTTAGTATTTAGAGTTCCGTACCTCAGAAGAAAAAAACGAAACCCTTGTTATAGGATCACTTTGTTGTCCATCTGTCTGTCTGTCAAGACCTTTTATCTCGGGAACGCATGGGGACATCGAGTTGAAATTAAAACTATAGAACTCAGATTTGCGGTTCTTTGAACCTGTGAAAGAATCAAACTTCTAAGTTAACGAAAAGAAAAAAATATGGATGTTTATGTCGCATAAAACGTATATGTCGACACTCTCAAGGGAATCAAAATTCATAAGGTACTTCCCGTTGACTCAGAATCCTGAAATTTGCCATAAAGCGAGGTCTTTTAACACAGGTTTAGAAATAAATCTGAAAACTGTAAATTTGTTGTGACGTCGCAAAAAAGAAATTGCGATTTGAAAAAATATTCAAGATTTCATTCGTGAAATGAACTATTTACACAAGTAAGTTTGTACGGAACCCTCAGTGCGCGAGTCCAAGTCGTATTTGCCCAGCTTTTTTCTCAAAACAGACCTATGTGCTATTAAACAGTTTATTTTCTCTCCTGAGAAGTTCCCGTATTTGACTTATACGGTATTAGAACAATGATAGCTGAGACCAATAGCTTAACCTGTTTTTCGAGGCACGGAGAAATCTCTATATATTAATATGGTCACTAGTCAACCTCGGCCAGCGTTGCTTAACCTTGAAGATCGACACGACCGGCTATTATTACTTAGCCACTTTTTCAAATAATAATAATATTTTATTTACTTAAAGAGTAACTTATGGTCTACATTATTTCTATGTTAGTTCAAAAGTTCAATAATATTAAATTCTTTATTTGGTACCTATTTTTTTTAAATTAATTTTTTAATAACAAAAAATGTTACTAATATTTACATAGCGATGTTTTGGCCCCTGTCCCAATGTATCATAAATCTACATATATATATATATATGTATATAAAAGGAGAAACTGACTGAAATATTAACGCACAGTCAAAACTCCTGGTACTAGGAGCGTGAAAGGCACAATATTTCCATTTATGACGTAGGCGAGCACTAAGAGAGGATTCTCCAAAATTCACCCCTTAAGGTAACGGGGCTACAAAGTTCGTATGGACAAACCTACTTTCACGCCAGCGAAGCTGCTGGCAGAAGCTAGTCCAAGTATTTATACAGAATAAAGCAATACTGTTCGCATAACAACGTATTAAATCCAACTCATTTTCAATTTTCATCATCAAGGGATAGTAGTCATCTCATTCCACCTTCTCAACCAAAACCATGAGATAAATATCAACTTCTAAATAACGGCTGTGCGAGACAAGTTGGCAGATCCATTAATGTCCTGGCTTAAAGGCTTACTTGCGGCTACTGGTTAGTGTGTCATTCACTTTTAATTGCTTCCCCGTAGTCCAATCTAATATAGCTGTAATATTGAAAACTTGCATTTGCCTCGAGAGCAAATCAAAAATAATTTTAAACTTGTATCTACTGTCTTTTTGGGAAATGTCCTTTATACGATTTGTGTCAGTAGAATTTTAACCTTACCATTCTTTACCAAGAAAGTTTATTACAAGATTAAAGACTATGTTGAAGACACGCTTGTTTGGCAATGACTACTTCTGCACACGTGTGCACATGTGTGTCTTTTAACTGTTCCATTTTTGTTTAAATATATACTTTTTTTTCTAACACATTGCTCTTGCAATATTTTTTATATTATTTAGACCACAACTACCTTAAATTCGTTACTAATTTCTTTTTGTTAACTTCTCATTTATTGGTTGTTGTAATTTTATTTCTCTTGCTTTTTATATATATAGCTATAACTCTTTTATAATGTGAATATACTGTAGACTCTAAATCCTTAGATTACTTCCTATTACGACTCACTTTTTATGATTTTTTATTGTATAATATTAACTGGTCTACACTGTCCTTACTTAGTGCCTGTTATTACTACAATATGGAATTATTGTCATATAAACCTTTTTTTTTAAGAATAAACACAGAGTTTCTGGCCAGTTTGGCCGTTCATGGAGTTCCTCCATAGGAAACGACCAATTTAGGCCCATGCACCAGCTTCTGACGTTTTATAAGTGCCCATGAAGTTGAAAGTTCAAATTGAGTTGAGTTCTTGACTTATATCTCTAGTGTTCAATCATTGATAAAGCAGAGGTTGCTAATTACCTGTCACTAAAGGCACTTTCCTAACAGTCGTATCTAAAAATATAGCCTGATTTAAATCATAAGTAAACACAATCGACCAGTACCGTAAATAGCCTTTTATACGCTCAGTGCGAGATTCTCTATCTGCGCACCTATTAAAATTACAATACAAAGAAAAAAGACTAGACATAGTTTTTTTGCACCCCTCTAGCGACGCTGGCTCTCTGGTCACGGTACTGCAATCAACTACAAAGGGTTTTGTATTGAATAGCACGTCTAATTGAATTCTCGGAATTAATATTAAAATCTCAATAAACATAATCCCATCGGTCTATAAACATAATCCTATCGGTCTATCAATTTCGAAAATTGACTAGAGATATTTTGATACTTGGGTAAACATAAAAAAATATTTTGGAATATTTTTAACAATTTATTAAAAGGATTTTTAGCGTGTTAAAATGTCAGTCGTGTGAGCGAGAAATAGGAATGGAGCCATAGACCCTATATAGCTTCGTCCCTTTAACAGTTTTTTTTTTATTGGGTGGGAAACTCATCCCATGACAAATCCCGCTCTTGGGCGGACGAGAGATAGTGTCAGACTTTTACTGACTAAAAACCCACTCCTGTTCCTTCGTTGCCTTCGTCCCAGAGCCCCGGGTTTCGCTTTCACACTACCCGTGGCCCCTGTAGGCTTCGACCCTGCTGGGGCCCTACGATTTGCTGACATCTCCATGAGGCGCGCGTGGAACAGTACGCGCCGTCGACAACTTGGGCTCGGTCCGGACGGTTACCGGACGGTCGGACGGCGAGGCATGTTCCTTTAACAGTTCAGTTTAGATCGTCAAATAAATCGCGTTAAGAGCTCGTGGTAGGGCCTCTGTTCGACCTACACCGAGCTGCTTAAAACTCATCTATCGATTACAAACTATTAGCGAACGAAAAAATATGTTTTCATTTTTAGGGTTCCGTACCTCAAAAGGGAAAAACTGAACCCCTTATAGGGTACAAATATGGCGGTAAGTCCCCTCTTTGAGGCGTGGTTGGAAAGACCTCACGGCGTCCTCACATTCCGCATGACGCAGGTCCTCACCGGACACGGTAAGTTCGGGAGGTTCCTGCACCGGATTCGTGCGGAAACGACGCCCGGGTGTCGCCACTGTGTGGCCCACCCGGAGGACACGGTGGAGCACACGGTGGAGGTGTGCCCCGCTTGGGCAGAGCAACGCCGTGACCTCGTGGGGGCAATCGGCGGCGGTGATCTCTCGCGCCGGGCCTTGGTTCAGGCCATGCTCCGGAGCGAGGAGGAGTGGCAGGCGGTCGCCTCCTTCTGCGAAGCAGTAATGCTAGCTAAGGAGGCGGCCGATCGCGTGAGGCAACGGTCCTTACGCTCTAACCGCCGCCGGGATTCCGATCCCGATTTCCGGCCACCGTAGGCGCGGGCTTGCAGACGGCGAGCAATGGGTGGCTCGCCGTCTGACCGTCCGGTAACCGTCCGGACCGAGCCCAAATCGTCGACGGCGCGTTTTGTTCCACGCGCGCCTCAAGGAGATGTCAGCAAATTGTAGGGGCCCAGCAGGGTCGAAGCCTACTGGGGCCACGGGTAGTGTGAAAGCGGAACCCGGGGCCCTGGGACGAAGGCAACGAAGGATCAGGAGTGGGTTTTTAGTCAGTAAGAGTCTGACACTATCTCCCGCTCCGCCCAAGAGCGGGGATGTCATTAGGATGATTTTCCCACCCAATAAAAAAAAAAAAAACCCTTATAGGGTCACTTTGTTGTCCGTCTGTCTGTCTGTCTTTCTATCATAACCCTTTATCTCAAGAATACGTGCAGGTATCGAGTTGAAGTCCATATACTCAAGTCTGCAGTCCCTTGAAGCTGTGAAAAAATTAAACTTCTGAGTTAACGATAAAAAGATGCGGTCGTTTATGTCATAAAAAACGAGTATTTCGACACTCACGGGAATCAAAATTCATAGGGTACTCCCGTTGACTTAGAATCCTGAAATTTGGTTTGAAGCAAGGTCTTATAGCAAAAGTATAAAAAAAAATTTTAAAACTGTAAATTTGTACCAAAAAAAAATACAGTCCGACTCGCACTTGCCCGGATTTTTTAAATCTGTTTGAACAACGTCATTGAGTTATCAGTAAAATAAAAATATCGATTCTATTTTCAAAAGTTCAAATGTCGAAGTCTACAAAAGCAGGGAATTAAAAATTTGAAAATACATTTCCCATTTTCTTATTCCTCTCAGCTGTATGCCGAGGTGCGGCTTAATATGTCTAGCAAATATCAAGAAAATGCATTGTTTATTTCGGCTTTAGAGGTATTAGCATGGTTTAACGTTTTTCAAAATGAAAACTGCAGGACACTGACTGGTTGTACGTGTTACTCCTGGCTTACTGACTGCATTGTGAAAATGAGGAAATGTATTTCACTATTTGCACCTTTTTATTACTGAAAACTTAATGACTTGGAAAAATATGTAATTACTATTACAATTTTTATTTTATTTTTAAATCTATCATTTAAAACTATGATAACCATAGTTTAAAATTACAGTTTTTTTTTTTTTAAATAAAACGACAATTTCAGATTTTTTTTTTTGCTCACGTGTACATTTCTATTCAGACATAAAAAATGAGTAGTTACTTTAATTTTTTTGTCATCCTAACATATTATAAAACAAAGTTTCCTGGCGCGTCTGTGTGTCTATATGTTCGCGATAAACTCAAAAACTTATGAACGGATTTATACGGGTTTTCCCAATATACAGAGTGATTTAAAAGGAAGGTTTAGGTGTATAATATAGGTATGTATATTAAGAATGAGAATAAATTTATTAAACCAATGTTACAATTAATTTCTTAAACATAGGTGTATCTGCATATCGGTATTTTACTACAATTACAATGGTACTTAAACAAGACGATGCCTGTATTTTGAAGGACGCAGTTGAGTTGGCATTAAATTAAAATACAAGTTTCTCATCTCGGATTACATTAAAATAAAATAAGAATAAAAAAGACGAAAAAACCATTTCAATACAAAGTAGGATAGTGTAGTAGAGAAAAGCCATTATTTTAATTGATTTATAATACCTATGCAAAGCTGCGGTGGCTCGCTTGCGACATAATGAAATTGAACATCGAGATTTATGTTTTGCGCAACTTTTTACTTGATGGAAGAAAACTGTAAAATAATTAGATAATTGATATTGTTAGGTAATATAATGCCAGGATAATCTGTCTGTTATAAACTTCAATGGCGATGTGTGCTGAGTGTTTTTTCTAATCAAGTTAAACCTGAAGAAGAGAAATAACGGGTGGCGCAAAAGTAATGTCACAATGTAAATTTGCCTTAATTTTTGTAGATGTCATCAAATGTCATTGTGTTTTAACATCTTTATTGTAGAAATATAGAGAATTAGTTGTCCATGGGCCATAGAGTGTTATACATCTCAAGAATGTCGAGTTATAGTTACAGCTAATTTGAAAAATTTTCAATTTGTTGGTTTGAGATTTGAACTAGCCGTCTAGATCATCAGATCTAATAGCGCCAGACTTCTTCTTTAGGGGCTTGCAAGTTTTAAAAGATAAAATTGAGGAAGAAATCGCCAATTGCGAGCTATAATTTTTTCCTATTAATATTATCAATTTCACACTTTCAAGTAAACTTTTTTTGGAAACAAAAGGATTTTTTCTTTTTAATTCTAACTAAATGGAAGCCAATTCAAATTAGGTATGGCATTATTTTTGCGCCACCCTGTAGAAGATCCTGAGGCTAATGTAATTTTATCATAGTATTTATAATGTACTAATTTATTGTCAATTTAATTTCACTGTGATGTGATCCATTTTCTATGAGAGTTTCTTTACAATATTATTAGAAAATTAGTTAGGTAGTTACTAACAGTGCTTAAGTGATAAGGCCTGTCATAAGTGATCAGAATGTTGGACTGCGAAAAAGATGGATGGAAAAAGTTTGCTTGCGTCTTTGCATGTAGCAAAGACGCAAATCTTGAAATGGATGTGTGGTGTGACTTGAATGAATGAAATGAGAAATGAGTATATTATAGGAAGTTTGAAAGTGGTGCCAGTGACTAAAGAGTTGAAGGGGAATCATTTATCTTGATATGGTCATGTGAAGAGGAAGGATGATAAGCATGTTATTAAAAGAGTCGTGGGAGAAAGAAAAGATGAATGGATTTTGTGAGGAGTGATATGAAAGAAAAGGGAATTAGTGATGGGATGACAGGTGACAGGACGGAATGAAACAAAAAAGGCTTCTTTCCGTTCCTAGCATTAATTTCAATTTTTAGCTTCTTCTTTCTAATTCTTAAAGAAAACGTCCAAGATCACACACTATATTTAAGAAAAAAATAATAATGTTATAGTAATAATAAATTAAATAACAGATTTACATGATATCATATTTCGAAGCTGGTGAGTCATCATCATCATCATTTCATCTGAAGGACGTCCACTGTTGGACATAGGCCTCCCCAAGTGTAGCCATAACGAACGGTCCTGTGCGTCTCGTGTCCACCATATTCCCGCGACTCTCACCAGGTCATCGGTCCACTTTGTGGGAGGCCTTTACCACTCTAGAACCTTTCGGCCCCCTCGACCATCCATTCTACGAGCAATGTGCCCTGCCCACAGCCACTTAAATTTGGCGATTCTTCGGGCTAAGTCGGCGACCTTGGTTCTTTTGCAGATATCTTCATTTCTGATGCGATCACGCAACTGTGGGTAACTGTAAGCCTTCTGATGAGTCCCATTGTAAGCGACAATGTTTCGGTGCCATATGTCATGACTGGTAACACTGGTCATAGACTTTCGTCTTGAGACACTGTGATATGTTGGACGAGAAGATACCACGTACCTTCCCGAACGCTGTCCAGTCGAGTCGGAATCGACGATTGACGTTTTTCACAAAGTTAGATTTACCTAACTGGATTATTTGTCTCAAGTAAACGTAATCGTCTACAACTTCGAGTGTAGATAGAATCGAACTATCTCTGAAGGGCCTTAAGGACTGGTTTTCCACCCAACTTCAGCAGTTCGGCCGTAATTCCGTCGTCACCCGACGCCTTTTTGTTTTTAAGCTGGGTCGTTTGCTAGATTCGCAGTGGGTTAGGTAATTGAAGTATACAACTGTCCATAAAAAGCCTCGAACTCTCCCAGAAGCCCCGATTTGGTGGATATGACTCTGCCATCGTCGGTTTTCAGTTTTGTGAGCTGGCTCTGCGAAATTGACAGGTCTCTTGCATAAACCTTGGAGCCCTTATTCCGCTCGGTCGCATCTTTAATCCGTTCGGTATTAAAGAGGCGGAGATCGCGTTTTAAGGACTTGGAGATCCACCTATTGAACTGTCGGTAGATGCACGCATCGTCTGAAGACTGCAGAATCATCTCCCGCCTCTCTTTCAAGAGTTCGAGAGTTTGATCAGAGAGCCTTTTGTTCTTACGAGACTTTAAGAACCTAGACTTGACCGTATAGACAGTTTCCACGAACCCATCGTTGTATTCTTCCACTGAGTCACCTAGGCATCCGAAACGATTGTGAAGTTTGAGCTGAAAGCTCTCGGAGTTTTGATTCTGGATCTGTGCTCGGCGGAGCGTAGACTTCATCAGTCAAGATCTTTCAAGCTTGATATTGATATCCAATGTGCCTCTTACCATGCGGTGATCACTTTAAATTTTTACCGCGTTGATCAAAGAGACATCACAGAATATTTGCTTCATCGTCGACATGATGAAGTTAATCTCATTTTTAGTTGTACCATCAGAGCTAAATGATGAAGACATGATAAGCGTAGGAGGCAACGCTCATCATGTCTACGTTCATCATATACAGGCCTGTATTGTTCCTTCTCCATAAAACTAGCCAGTAGGTGTCCTTGGCGGTTCTTATGTCCAAATCCAAATTACCCCACTCGCAGCTCATCACCTTCTCGTTTCCCCAATTTCATGTTAATGATGACCACGGTGAAGTGAGTCTTAAAATCATGCATGGCTTTTGATATTCCTCATACATGGACTCTACTTCGTCGTCGGGATGTGTCAAGGTCAGGGCATAAACTATATGACCTTCAGCGAATATCTTGATGATATTCTGAGTATAAGGAACCCTGGTCGACACACTCTCGATCTTCACCACATTGTTCACAAGGGACCTGTGGACGATAAACCCGATACCACCCTGGGACTGCTGGTTATCCTCCCGGAAATAAAGCAGGATTGAGAATTATCGTGTCCTCTCCCTGTCTTTGGACTTTAGATAATCCCACAATACTCCATTGTAACCTGCTCAATTCTTCCTCAATTTCGGTGATTTTCTCGTCCATTCATTGTTTTCGAAAGGGTTTAGCCGGATCACATCCGGAGATTCTTCGCACCCCTTGTCTCGCTGTAACCTTGACCGTTACCGGAATTAAGAAGGAACGGGCTGCGCGGGCAATAGGGGCCATTTTTTGGTTGTGCGAAAATTGGGGGGTTTTGCCATAATCGCCTCGCTTGGCATGCGGGTTGGTGATCGCAGTATGGTTGTTGCAATGCACAGAGAATGCTGCTGCCCATTTTCTGGTGTATCCATTAATTGCCTCTTACGACTCCCACGGGAATAGATGGGATGATGTTATTATTTACATCTGGAAACCATACGCAGCTGGTGAGTCAAAAATAGTATAGTAAGAAAGTAAATGGTCAAAATAAGAAAATACAAACAAAAAAACAGTTTTAGAAATTCTTATTGGGTTTACAAGAAATGAATCAGTTCGTAGGTTATTTATACATTGAAAATATAATATCTAACTAAAGCAATAAACATCTCTAATCAAGAATTCTAATACAATATAATATCCAATTAAATTCATATGCTCTCTAGTTCTGTTAGAATGTGGATATTTACGCTCAACAACGTTTACTGAGTTAGCTAGTAATCTTATATTACTACAAAACTATCGATAGATTTTTTTTATTAGCATTAGAATTAGGTAAGCTTATTTTGATTGCCGTCGGCCTGTAGTGTAGGCATAATTTCTATCTTTTTTTAATGGTTTTTTTTTTTAATGAAGTTAATTAAAATACATGTAATAAGACCCGTCATACTGAATGGATCAGAATGTTGGGCTGTGACAAAGATTGCATGTAGCGGAGATGAGAACATTGATATGGATGTTTAGTATGACGAGAATGGATAAAGTGACAAATTAGTATATTAGAGCAAGTTTGAAAGTGCTATCAGTGACGGAAAAGTTGAAAGGAAATCGTTTGTCTTGGTATGGTCATGTGAAGAGGAGGGATGAAACAAATGTTACTAAAAGAGTTATGAGTATACTTGTGGATGGATCGAGAGGTAGAAGGAAGCCAAAAAAAATGAACGGCTTGTGTGCGGAATTATATGAAAGAAAGGGGTGTTAGTGATGGCATGGCGGATGACAGAACGGAATGAAAGAAAAAAAATAGTGCGCCGATTCCAATTAACACGAGACAAGGGCAGGAAGATGTTGGTGAATTAAATAATATTCCAACGTGACTTCACCCTATTATAATATCTTCACATATTTAACTACAGCTGGCTGAGAATCAGTTAAATACTTAAGTTTAAAAAGGCGTTTTCTATTTTGCAGGAGTGAGTGACCTTTCCAAGTTGTGACCCACATTATCTAGATTCTATATACGAGAAGTAAGCTGTAATCAATGCAGATTTAATAGGTCTCTGCTGAATTTAAGCAGTTTGAATACTGTCTTATATTGTTTTCTTTCACTTCGTTGCTCTTTTTATAAGAAAATTTTAGTAATTGCGATGTTTTACAAGATTAAATTTACTTTACTTTTTTTATGGTCACTAGTAAGTTATTTTGTATTGGACACGCCATAATTATGGCAGTAAGTCCCATCTTTGAGGACTGACCAGAAAGACGTCACGGCGTCCACACCTTTCGCATGACGCAGATACTCATCGGACATGGTAAGTTCGGGAGGTTCCTGCTCTGGATTTTTGTGGAAGAAATGGCTGGGTGACATTATTGTGTGGATTGCCCGGAGGACTCGGTGGAGTATACAGTAGAGGTGTTCCCCGCTTGGGCAGAGCACCGCGGTGTCCTCATAGGAGTGATCGGCGGCAACGACCTCTCGTGCTGGGTCCTGGTACAGGCCATGGTCCGGAGCAAAAGAATGGTAGGCAGTCGCCTTCTTCTGCGGAGAAGTAATGCTAGTAAAGGAAGCGGCAGCATGCGTAAGGGAACGGCCCTCACGCTCCAGCCAAATTCCCTCCTAAAAATATGCATTATTTAATTTGATGATTTTATAGGTATTCAAAAATTTTAAGACATAAAAGTTCATCCAAATCGATCGACCTATTTAGAAGTAGTCAGGTGAGAAACACATTTATAGAAGAAAAATAATTAAGGCTATCTTTACTATCGATTTATACTACTACTTTGTTCAGGTAAGGGCATAGTCTTTACATGGTTCTTGGTAACCAGTAAATATAACTAAAAACTATAGTTTTTTTAGATAGGGGTATTAATAACCCTATCTTTATCTTTCTTTCCCGTTGATTGCTAGAGTTTACCACCAACGGTTACTGTCCTAGGGTGCACTTACATATCGCGTACATAAACGTAGGTTAGGTTAGGTAACCATAGGTTAACGTAACCACGTTCCATGAAAAGAGTCTAACGGGGCTTCGCAAAGTTAGCTTCAGCTCTTCATACGACAACTTCAGGGTTTTGAGACAGACATACAAAGAAAAAATTTAACTCTTTCTGTCCTTATTCCATATTACTTCGGGTTGGCGCAACAGGTTTTTCTTCCATTCTATCATGTCATCCGTCAAACTATCACTAACTCCCTTTTCTTACATATTTTCAAAAAAAAAACTAATAATATTAAATGAACTACGATATAATATAAACAGTTCTAATATTCGCAATGCAAATGACTTTTAAAATCATTGGAATTCTTAGATATCAATGTAAAACTGTAAAATTATAAAATCGTGTAAATTGATAACAAGCTATTATTCGATTTGAGATACCAATTCGAAACATATATTATTATATTAATAATAATAATAATCGCTTAGTAATAATAGGTAGCTCTCGCATGACGCAAATTCTAATCACATGGTTATTTATGTCATAATATTTACATTCTATGCCATTGAACCTGATTTCGTGAACGTGATCCGATGTGAATGGAACTGGTGAAATCCGTTGGATGTAAGTTTATATCGACATTTGAACACGATTTAGCAGAACATAGAACATAGTCTTATTAAACGCGATCTGATACACAAACGCAGAAATCGGCCATTGATGACAGACTGTCCAAAATCAAAGGATTAGTCTTTTGTTACAAGCTGACGAACAAAGAAAATTTTCCTAGCACTGTTTAAGCACATCCTGTACCTGGTTATACCTAATAGGTATTAGCGCTACAAATTTAAAAGATTTTTACAAAATTAAAGTATTAACCTAATTTGTGTACGAAAATAACTATCTCAAACAAAGACATTTCCGAGAAATCTGTCATCCATTTTTGAACTGCGCAGCTGCGCGAGAAAATAATCAATACGAAAACTAGGTCCGGAAAACGTTCTTAAGAGACTGGTAGCGCCATCTATTAAAGATTTTCGTTACTAAAATCGAGTTGTAATTCGAAAAAAATCGTTTTGTGTTAAGAAAATGAAATGGATGGTGAATGTAAAGGGTTTGGTAGAATGGCCAAAAGTGATGACTAACTAAACAATACTTAACATAATTTTTAACTTTGAGAATTATAGAGACCTAATCCTAAATTGTAATATTTCAACTTCCAAGTCATAGAACTTAAAACGAACGTGCATATAGGCACGTTCGTTTTAATTCGTTCGACTTTAAATAAAACAAAGAAACCGAAATATGTTCGTAGCTTCTTCACGCGAAAATATGCCTATGTTTTTTTAGAAGTTGATAGGCACATTCGTTTTAAAGTCATTAGTCGAAATATTAAAAAAAACAATTAGATTTGGTCTCTATAATTCTAAAGGTGCAATATGTAGTCTGTAGCAAGCTAATAGAGGAATTTTTGGCGGGATTTTTTAAGTGAAGGACAGTGGCTGTTTTAATTTAGCGTAGATTCAGGCCTAGTAGATTGTGAGGGGAGTTTTGTATATATAGAACGGAGCAATATGTGAAATCATTGATACAGGTGCGATCTCGGTAAAATGGAGTTGCTTTTATTGCTTTATTAATTGAGTTCGGTTCTTCTCCATAGGAAACGACCAATTTGGAACCGTGCACTAGCTTCTGACGTTTCATAAGTGCCCATGTAGGCCTATGTGAAATAAAAAACTTTGACTTTGACTTTTGACTTTGAGTACTCCAACAAACCTAACCGAAAAGACTGACTTAATATTTTTGTAACAATAATATGTTTCATGTGTATTCTAATGATGAACAAAGTTACGGTATCTTGTATTACTTTCACTTAAACTTAATACTGGCTAAATTAACAAATCTTGCAAAGACAAAATAAATAAAATAGAATAAAAAAAGGTATTAGAGAAGTAGGTCTGTTTAATCAATGTCAATTCAGATTTCCGTGGTTTTGCATCACATTCGACCACTGTCAAATACAGTTTTATTATAGTAAGTAAATACATTTTTAAGTTCTTAATAGTTTTTATAGGGTTCCGTACTTCAAAGGAAAAACGGAACCCTTACAGGATCACTTTATTGTCCGTCTGTCTATTTGTCAAGACCTTTTAATTCGATTTTCCTTGGCTTATTGATTGATCAGCATTGTAACGGGAAAAGTCACATAATATCTTGTCTACACTAATATTATAAAGAGGAAAACTTTGTTTTTTTGTAATGAATAGGCTCAAAAACTACTGGACCGATTTTAAAAATTCTTTCACCATTCGAAAGCTACATTATCCACGAGTAACATAGGCTATATTTCATTTTGGAAAAAATAGGGTTCCGTAAGATATTTGAGTTTTTCGGACACAAGGTGTAAAAAGTCAACCAGAAAAGTTACTTATTTTGCGTACGCTGCCTAAACTATAAAATATAGAACCATAAAATGTTCTAATTAATTGTAGATCTTATAAATATCTACCAAAGTTTGTTAGGAGAAACCTACTTTCACGCGGGCGAAGCCGCTGGCAGAAGCTAGTATGTAATAAAATTAATAGATTTGTATTACCATTAAAGATACTAATGCGAATTGCTAGCGAAAAAGCAGCACTGACAGCATATCATGGATATGTCGCCTCCGCTCTCAGATATGGTCTTTTGGTTAGGGGGAATTCGACAAAAATAAATAAGTGTTTCTTGTTCAGAAAAAGTGTATAAGGGTATTATGTCGTGTGGGCCCTTTAGAGTCGTGTCATCCACTTTTTGAAAAGTCACCAAAAGTGCAATGGAAAGGGCTATGCTCGGAGTTTCGTTGCGTGATCGAATTAGAAATGAAGATATTCGCATTAGAACTAAGGTTGCCGACATAGCACAAAGAATCGCCAAACTTAAGTGGCAATGGGCAGGGCAAAGTGCTCACAGAACAGATGGCCGTTGGGGCTGAAAGGTTCTGGAGTGGTGACTGCGTACCGGAAGACGCAGTGTTGGAAGGCCTCCTACAAGGTGGACCGATGACATGGTGAAGGTTGCGGGAATCAGATGGATGCGAGACGCATAGGGCCGTTCATTGTGGTGACATTTGGGGGAGGCCTATGTCCAGCAGAGGACGTCTATCGGCTGAAATGATGATGATGATAATTACTTTTTAGAAGGCATGGTTTGCTGACCTTCATTAGTCTTTATATAATGCAAATCGGTGTATTTGTCAAAGAACATCCAGAATTGTTCGAAACTTTTGGAAAAAGAACATTGTACCCTAGCAGAGATCCGACGATACTTACAAGCACCTCAAAAATTTTTTTATCACATTTTTGGGTTCGGTGTCGGTCTAGTAACACTCCCTACCACCTTTTGCGGTTCGATCCCTAGACCCGATTACTGTACCAACCGAAAATAATAAGTTTGTCGCAGGTTACGTCACCCGCAGTGGAGTTCACTAAGGGGCGCTACACACGGTTAAGATACTGTAATATTTTTTTTTTAAGATACAATATCGCTCGTCATAAAATTCAATGGACTATCACACACGACGAAAATAATAAATAACATTTCATATTTTCGTATCTCAAAAACCTAATAAAACCATTTTCGATTTCTACGCGGATGAAGTCGCGGGCAAAAGCTAGTACAAAATATTTCATGTTCAGATTTTGTCACATCTGAGAAAAAGTCTGAAAACGTTACCAGGGTCCTAGAATGCAAAATTAAATAGAGGAACATATGAGGGTTTCAATCAGTAAGAGTCTGAGTCTCTTGCGCTTAGAGCTGAAGAAGCTATTTTGAAATTTTCTGTTCAAATTCGTATAATGACATCACTTTTTTCTTCGTTTTTATTCTTATTGTAAAACTACTAGCTGATCCGGCTAACGGTCTGCCATTTAAATTAACAAAGAAAAAAAAAATGGGGTCCATACCCCATTTTTTTTTTCTTTGTTAATTTAAATGGTCGTTGGCTATTTTTTACTCTCCTACTCCCATGAGTAGGAGAGTAAAAAATAGCCAACGACCTACTTTCAGATGTACCAAATATCTACACAAAAAAAATCATAAAAATCAGTCAAGCCGTTTCGCAGGAGTTCAATAACAAACACTGACACGTGATTTTTATATAGTATCTAGGTGTTTTCCTATACCCAAAAAATAAAACAAATACAAAAAAAATTGCCGTCTTTTAAAACGGGTTGCTTTGAAGTGCTATCTTTGGATTGACTTGGATGTATAAGTTCAAATAAACTGTATATTAAGGTACGATATTCTTATATATTGGTTTCTTTGTGTTTTTTTTTTTTTTGTAATATCGCAGTACCTACGTAGAAACTATGCGTTTCAAAGGGCTATCGGCTATAAAGTAATATCGAACCTGCGACTTTCTTCTAACCAAAGAACTCTATGTTCTTGGTTTAATAGCTTTCGTTTTGGAAATTTTGTCTAGTAGCCGCCCTGAGAAAAAAAAAATATTCGTGACATAAAATTTTCCACGTGAAAGTGATTGAAACAAAATTAGAAATCCCATTCATTAGCAGTTTGAAGCCCGTATCGTCATCAATATTGCATACCGCTTGAGACACATTGTTCCCACGGTAGATCTCATATTACGAAATAATGCGAGCTTTCTTAGATTCCATACAAAAAATGTTATAAATACAACGATATTACAGAAAATACAAAGAAACCAATAAAAACCTAATTTCGAAAACAGAATAACGTACCTTTAAAATACCACCTATTATTAGTTTTAAATTGATTGGAATGGATAAATGAAATATAAACAACAACATATTCTACTCAGAAAAGACTTTATTTCCAAAAAATTAACATCAACTATGTTGTTACATGATTGAGACTATGGCCTGGATGGCAACGATGACGCTAGTCTCTTAGTATTCTAAAGTATATTGATATTACTACAAATGACACCAAATATTTTTACATATTCTATTTGATTATAAATGCGATGGCATACGACTAAGGATCTTAATAGTCGGGTTATTCTATGTTTTTTTTAAGGTTTACTCTGAGTCTCCACCGCCGCTTACTATTTCAGATATTTTTTATTTGCTTTTGGTATGTTCTCGTGTGGTCTTGGTGTTTTCAGCGGAGGTGAACAATCAGTGTTACTAAGTGTGAAATAAAATTTTAGTGGCCATACTTCTCGATACCCTCGAGGTCAAAGTCTCATTGGACTGGCCTCGTAACTTATCCTACGTGCGTTTACGCGTTCCAAGCTCTTAACAGCATTATCCAAAACATCTAACATGTTTTTAAAACACGTTCGTCCAAAAATACACATCTTTTTGGGTTATACCAACCTAGTCTCATTTGTTGAAATTATGTTTAGGCTTTTTAATAGTAAGTGGAGGTTTTGCTTTTAGAAGATTGGATATAATAATATATCTTAATATAATAGCAGGAAAATAATATAATGTTACATTGAATAAGTTCTTGCGATACAACAATTTGAAATTGCAGAGGCGTACACTTTGTATTGAACGTTTGACGCAAAAATTTACATTAATAAGAATGTCTGCTGTTTTACAAAAAGAAAGTAGTCATATAAAACGTTACTATAAATTAGAAATCATGACCACTAGGCTGGTAACACCACTATCCGTTCTTATAAAAATTACGTACAAACACTACCGATAAATGTATATCAAATTATACATAAATATTTAGTTTAAAAATTTTCATACAATGTATGGTCATTAGAAGTTACAAACTTCCCTTTTCTTAGCCGAATGTCATATAATATATATATATAAGAGCTTTGCTCTCGAGTAAAGCTTGGACTTATACATAACGTTTATCTTACTTCAGACCTCTTTATATTTCATTGTGTGCTGGTAGTTAGAGGGTACAGATTAGAAAAAAAATTTAAAAGTAAATTAATTTCAAAACTACTAAATAAAAACCTTGAAAGACCACACGACAGAACTTCATAAAGTCATGAAAGAAAAAAAAAGAGTAGAGCAGAGTCAGAAGTTTTCATTTCTGTCGTGTAATTTAAATAAATAAAAAATCCAGCGAATATATCTTTCTCGCTCCCCTAGTCGAGTCGGGCCGATCTGACCCGAACGAGCGTTACATAGCCGAGTGTGATGGCTTAATCTCATTCAATATCCACAAAGTATAAGCCTGTTTAAAGAAATTTTCAATTGAATAATTAAGATTATTAAAATATACTTTCCAATATAGAAGTAGATTACACGTTACATGCTCTTTTTGAATGACTATTTAAACGAGAAGGTGACCACCCGCAAATTGTAAAGAGGCCTTCAAAGATATTCTTATGTTAGGAGAATCTAATTGCACGTTTATATTAGTTTAAAGTAGGAGTAAAATAAATATAAATTATTTAGAACAAAATTTGAAAACAGCTCATTGATAAAGATGATTATTAAAAATAAATGCAATATTAACAAATAATCTCTTCAGTAATGAAATATCAATTAAAAAAAATAACTTAAAATTTTACGTTTAAATTTTATTATTTGGTCTAAAAGACTAGATTTATCTACGATTATAACAAAAAAATAACTTCATTGATAAAGATTCTTACGAATTGTCTAGTTATATATGGCTTATAACATGATCGGTCAAGCGGTCCTTTTGCACGCATAACATTTTACATCAGAACTTTCCTTTTTAATGCATTCAATAATTTTCGAGAATAACCCGAAAATACGGGTTATCAAGACTAAAACCCTATAATATATGAATGAAATTTTATTGAAGAAACACCTATAAATTTCATACAGCTATTTTTTGTTTATGGATATTTTATAATTTTTGAATATGTCTATTGGGTAGGTTAACCCGGATCATTAATATATTTAGGTGTACAACTAAGTGATTATAAGATAGTCCTTAATTAACATTTATGATATAATCATGCTAAGTTACATCGAATAGGCTCTGTGCCATATCTTAGACATTAGACCTATCTGTACCATCACACCTGGTCCGTACATAGGTAGGCCGTGAGGAACAAGCGCTACTCGCTTAAAAAAGGCTACACATAAATTAGACGTAGCATAAAATCTTAAATCCTAAACATCTACGAAATAATGATAATTTACTGTTAGAAACTAAATTATGGACAGTCCTAACGAAACCTTTGAAATACCTACATAGGTTAAAGGACTGGAATTCTAATAAAATATTTGAAAGTATAGAATTCTTAATGTCTTCTTTTACTTGTGAGAGAAGAAGAGTATAGAATTGTAACAAAATTTATGAAATGAGATTTATCTCAAAATAAAAACGTAAGTAAATAATAAATTACAAATATATATAACAGGAATGCCTTAATATACTTGAGGAAATGCTGTATTTTTAAACAACAATTATAAAAATGGGTGAAACATATGCAATAAATCTTAAAAAGCGAGTAAACAAGAAGTGTGTTATTACAAGAACTATATTTTATAAACTACTGACATTTATTCTTAGAATTAATATTTCAAACTACAACAATAAATTCGAGACGCTAATTCATTTTGATATATAGCTAACGTTAACATGTTCAAAATATAATGAATGACAAATTTAATAAAATATTAAAGTTCTAAAATAAAAAATCAAAAAATAAAAATATATAAATATTTTAAAATTAACCACGGAAATACAGATGCTGCTGAGGGTGAACTTACAAATAAACAGTTAATTGATATATCAGTGATGGTCTCAGCTTGTCAGGTTGTTGGTTTCACAATCTTTTTTTAGCCACCTTTGTTGAATGAGGAGGCAGTCCGCAGCTTCTTACGGATCCTGGGTGAGCTCCAACGGGGTATCACACGTGTGTCACCGGGAGAAACACCTTCATCAACATCATCAGCTTCGGTCTTTATTTCCATTTTCTGAAAATTCAAATTAACAGTATTAGAATCAAATAGTCCAACAAGTAAACGGTCTTACGTTTCGTGTCGAGTCTCATTCTACAATCGATAAAACCTCAGCGTAAGTACCATTTATACCACAAAACTAAAGGATGTGGCGACGAACTTTGTAGAAACGATTACTTTTTATTCTGTCATTTTGACCGATGTGAACTTGGCTACGAATTTTGTTGAGATCATGTCATTCCCATACATTTGATAAGTTTTTTATTAGCGTTAACAATTGTAGACTATCAACTTGGCTAAGCCTGCAGATAAGGTAGTAATGAATATAATACAGAGAATCAGAAATTGATTACCGTTCGAGAACTAAAAGACGAAGATGAAGAATTGCCTAACCAAGCAGCAGTGTGGCAATTGCAATCACGACTGAAACATTTTGAAGTGTCGATCGTTTGCCCGGTTGGCATTGTGTGGGTAGACCTTCCAGAGAGAAAGGTAGTAAAGGACACGGGAATCGACAGGGTGTAAAAACTCAGAACCCATCGTTATGCCGATGTGCCTATATTTAGTAGATTTTTTTTTTCTGTATTATAAATTTTTTGCCGTTTTTCCATGTCTGTTGGTGCTATTGTGCTAGGTTCTCTTTTCCATTTGCACCTGTCAACGGTCACGCTATAGCTAACTCTGTTTTCTTTCATATTTACTATCATTCTTCACACTATCCCTACCTCTCCATCGCTCATATCTTTATATATATATAATTATACATGTTTTTAATTGATATAAACTAGTGCTTAACTGCGATCACACCTGATGGTAAGCAGTGATGCAATCATTGATGGTGAGGCGCACTAGTATATTAAGAGCCTATTCACTCTAGCCTTGAAGACATCTAAATTATAAATAATCATAATAATGATATCATAATAATTACTGTTTTAACTGCATTAAATCTTCATCCCTCAATATCTCATACCCATATAAGATGACGGATATCTTTTGGCTGAATGATAATAATAAATGGAGACAATGAAACGTACCTGCACAATAAGGCGTACAAGAGTATGCTGTTGTTCCAGGATCATTGATATGTCTCGTAGTTTACGCTTCTGTTTCTCCAGTTCAGCTGTAATGTAATCTTCACTGCTCTCCAGTACTAAGTCGAGGCCAGCTGTAAATGATGTGCCAACAAAGGCAAATGCTTTAGGTTTTTAACTATTGGTACCATACAATCGAGCAGTTGAACCAAAGCGTCATTTACAAAGTAAAATAGATAATACATATTTTGTTTTTGGTGGATATGTTATATAAAATATCGATACAGTCGACTGTCAAATAACAAAACTAAACAGTTGACTTCTCTTCGAGACACGGGATATTAAGCATACAGAAGTGGTTAAAATCTATTATTTTATATTAAAGGAATATTCATCAGGTGGTCAAAATAGACACAGATGTGCTCCGATAAGACGACAATTTCGCAAATTTGAAAGATAATAGTCACACATACAACATGTGAAATTAGAATACAATAAAATATTTTTTAAGTCACATCGCAGAAGTTGAATAAAATAATATGTATTCATTCGCTTTACAATATGTACATATATACATACGAGTAATAATAAATATAATAAGTAAGTATTAATTTGAGTTGACATACTATCGTCAGTGAAGGGGTTGCAGAACCACTTGCGCAGAATCAGGTCCAAAAAGCCGAGCTTGCATTTCTTGTTGTTTGGGTATTCAATCAGTTCATCTTTATCTACTTTTTCGAGCAGAATGGCTGGTAGTTTACGTTCAAGCTCAGTGTGGAGTACAACCTGAAAATCACAAATTATTGAATGAATCAAATGATATACATTTGATATAATATACAAAACCTGCAGATCAGTTTGATTTATTGACACTTGATAACCAGGAATGCAATATGTAACTATGCGAATTATATTAACTAATGAAGTTGATATAACAGTATTAAAGCTCCTAACCAACTAATATATTCGCTAGCATCTCATCTGATTACAGATTTAGGTACAAGAAGTTTCCGATAAAAATAATATATCCAATAAAAACTTTACCTGCATAGCCAACCTCTTCAACTGCGCATTCCTCCTTACACTCTCAATATCTCCAACAGCCAAACCAATCAGGAGGTTCATCAACAATATTGGCATCAGTACCATGAATAAACCAAGTATGAAGAACGTGGGCATTGGGAACGGCAGAAGTATATCCGTCTCAGATTTGTAATAGGGCTGCACGTATGTGCCAACGAAGTCCAGTTCTCCAAGCATCATAGCAAACGTCCTCATAAGAGACATCGGTATGCTATTAAACGATAAGTGGTGTCCCTGGAAAAAGTATATGTGGCACATTGTAACAAAATTATGTACGAGTTTCTCGCAGAGCAAATGTCGCGTTGGCTTGAAGTACATTATGATGGTCTTTGGTCGCTCGAGTGAAGGTGAAAGCAAATGTTCCGTGCTATGAGAGCTTTTCGCTATATGTGCTTTAATTAGTAGTGGGAGTTCAAATCGCATATTGTGAAATGTTAGTTTTTGATCAAGTATTTTCATGACGTCATGAACGCAAGCAGGTAGTATAACCTTAAGAAATGCAAGTTTGTAAAGGCGTGGATGGACAATTTACACGTAAACGCCCACACCAAAAACTTTGTGTTTAAGATACCATTACAGACACAGATCACGTACACAAACATCCAGACTTGGCACAAGTATGTGCTGTACAGACATTGAATCAGTTCGGTAAATAAAAACCAACAACCCTGTGCACAGAGGCGGACCCAATAGCGCTATACTATTCGGGTTCTCAAAAGTGCAAGTTACCACATTATATTCACTTACCTGCTTTTAAGTTAGTTTACTAGTACTGCGTCACTTACTAACACTATTTTCTACTTTGTATTGTGCGATAGCGTCGGCAGTGGTAACTTTTTTTAAATTATAATATATGTCTTACCAAAAATCTACAAAAATAGCAATATACATAAATACCGTCTCGTCAGGACCCACTTTAGACAGGAGGATATAGAACGCCATCCCAAATGCGATGATCAGGATTGAAAACACCATCAAAACTTTAATCAGGGTCTGAAGTATTTCAAGGAACATGACGACGTAGATTCCGACTTGGTCGAAGCGTTGTAGTAAGAGAAGCAGCTCAAACCATGACAGAAACACAGTTATTGAAGCGGCCGAGAACTGAAACACGATGTATTTTAAATTAAAATTAATTTAGATAAAAAAACAAGTGAGTTTTATATTTTATTTAAAGATTTTTTCTGTAAGTAGCAAGATGTTACTCAAGGTTCGATGTCAGGACCTACCTGAATTTCATCGAAACATTTAAAGATCGTCGGGAAAACCATCAAAGTCGAGCTGATGTACAGCATCCATGACACCAAGTTTGAGGGATCAACCATGTAATGCCATTTCTGTTGTTTCATATTGTATGCTTCACGAACTAGACAAATACAGTTGTACACCAAAATTGCTACTGTACTTGTATACATGGCGACTTTTGATTCGAAATCTGAAATGTCAGTAACATAATTAATTAATAGTTTGTTTTTTAATTATTAAAATCAAAATTTTTATAAATATTTAAATAATTTTAACGTACCCGGAGCAAATACAATATTTTTCTCAGTTTTATTTTCGCGTTCACCGTTAGTAGGGTCTGATTGGTTACATTTACCAGCTTTTTTCAATGGAGATGCAGAGTCAGAATTCATCATTAGTAAATATGTGTAAACCGTTACGAAGATCAAGAAAATACAGTAAAAAAGAAGATTGGCCAAGTGGAAGTATTTTCCGTAGCTGTGCCATTTCATCTGCAGATACTTTTGACTCAGTGGGTGAGCTAGGAGTTCGACTCTGCCGTGTGCAACCATGGCCTGAAATTATTTAAAATAAATCATTAATAAAATATTGGTGTTGAAACGTTGATATGGTGAAGCTCCGACAATTTTATGAATTAACAGGTTGCAAAAAACGTCTTGCCGTATTACAATAAAATTTCAACACAGGCAACTGATATAATTTTGTAAGAACAGTGATATAAATAGTCTTCATTAACATAGCTTCTGTACAAAAGAGGGTGCAGCATATTGTGTAATCACCGAAGCTTTACCATACATACTCGTAACTACGTCAAGAATCGTGCTAATGTTATTGCGGTGTCTTTTAGATCTATTTACAATAAACAAATAAAAAACTAAGCGAAAGGAATACAAAAACCCTCCACCCATACATATAGTGTAGGTTAGTGAAAGCGTCGTGAGTTGCCGTGTAATTTATAAAATGCCAGGAGTCTGATGCTTTAGTAACTATGAGTTTTTGATACGTCACCATTTTATTTAATTTGAACTAATGTGGTTCGTTAATCAGTCACTTTATTGATGTCTGCAATAGTTTGACTATCTATAATACATTTGGTGAAAAAAGTTACATTTTTTTATTACTTTTATTTACAAAAATCATTAGGTTACTGGCTTTACTAATCGTAATTGAATGTTTTCATCATTTTAATTTTTAGTAAGTAAATTATTTACATTGGCATTCAAATCACGGCTTGTTCTAAACTCTTTTGTTATTGCTAGCGAATTTTGATAAAATTTTGATTTTAAAGCACTGAAATCCTGGCACATAAGTGTATAAAAGCTAGGCACCACTCTGCAAAGAGTTTTGACTCACGTTGATAACACACAACGGTTCTGGCCGATACTTGGGGTCACTAAGGGCCAGTCTTAATGCGTCGACTTCAAGCTTCGAACGTTGGTAGAATTTGAAAGAATACTTAATCTGCGATACAGCAAATGAAAGAAAAAAAATGTATAGAAATAAAATATATTGGTTAAAACTTACATTTAGAGCGGGTAAAGGTATGTTCTGGGATTTCGGCACGTTCTCCGATTTCCGACGAACGTTATTGCCATCTTCCAACTTTAGTTGAGGACACAGGGCATCGAAGCTATATTTTATCTAAATAGGTTTTCAAAAGGTTAGGTGGTTGAACATTTTAATATAATCCAACGCTATTTAGCAATAGCTTTGGAGATGTTGTTCATTCTTACCTCTTGTAATAATTCTATTATTCTAGCTTTTTTCAATTATACCAATATTTTGTATAAACCAACTGCCTATATGACCTTCTTAATCCAATAAATCAGTAACACGCTACCTCTTGGTAAGACTGTTGTCAGACTTTCAGACTATCAAATACTATCAAAGATTTTGAAATGACAGCCAGAACCAACGGCTTAACACTAGAAGCGCGGAATATCCTTGTCAATTTTGGCCATTGTATTTTTCAATAGTAATATGGTGAATGTAATGGGATATTTTGCATACTGGTGTATGCAAAATATTACTTTCCTAGAATCAGTAGTTTTGGCTGTGCGTTGATATAAGTATCAGTCAGTCAGTTTCTCCCTTTATTATATAAAAATTATAAAAAGGTCATCGGTCCGTTTGGCAATAATTATTTAACTATAAGCTCCTCTATTCTTACGTCTACATACATATTTACGTTCTCTAAAATTCCATAATTTCTTATAAATTTCTATTCGTGAAAAAATTTACCAATGCATTCTTTCGTAGACATTTTTTGTGTAGACATACTGGACCAATGCCTTTGTAAGTTAACGAAAATAGTGGAACAATAGCCCTGTTATTTAATTTCAGAAGTTGTAATGAAAATGATATAGCTCATCTCACCAAAGCAGGTTGGTACTGGATGTGAGTGTTACGTACAATTTTTTCAATGTAAACTTTCGGTTGGCTTTTTAATTAATTAAAAATGTAATCAAAATAATAAGTATAAAGTAATACGAGTATAATATATATTTTTAATTTTTATGTTGTTAATGATTATATTTTATGCCCCATACCTCAAATTTAATATTGTGCTAGATATAAAAAAAAATTAAACATTTTAAAACCAAAATGTATTATATCACCATTCTAATAAGCCATACGAGGGTACAGCGTTTTTTTTTACAGTTTCCATACCTCTTGCTCTTAGTGTTTCATCATCAGATCAGTTTGATAGTGCCACTTTCATCAGCACAATTTATTTAAATTTATTTCGTTATATTCAAGTGACTTTAAAGTACCTAATATGAATAAAATTGATTAATAAAGTTACTATAACTGTCCTAATCGAGATATACGTATTTGTAAAATTACGTTTGCCATATGAGGTCTTTTTCACCAGTTTCACTTCATCAAGTGGTACTTTCTAAAAGCAATGGCTTGACGTATTGAAGAAAATACCAAAATCGCTAAACATGTAAGTATATGTGCTTATAATATTTTAAGAGGTTCCTCAATTACTCATTAGAACTAGATTTTGATACAAAATGCGATCAATCAATCTAACCAAATATAACAATAAATAAGTTTCCAAATCAATTCATTGTTACCTTGGAACCCCGTCTAATGACGGAGTACTGAGTTAACAAACAAAATAAAGAATAGAGAGACTTTTCTTTTTTAATCGGTTACCAATAGTTTACACACAGAGAAATAATACGAGTATGCACATGTCTACACACACATCCACCAATCCGCTTTCAAGATATCTACTAAAATTTCATGTTAAACGAATATCTTTTATAGACCAAATATTGTATAATTTGACTTTCTTTACTTCAGTCTTGAATATTATTACTAATACCTACAATTCTTTTTTTTCTTGGTTCATAATTGTCAAATGATTTTCCGTGTATACTGAAAAATCAACTAATTATATTACTGGCCACTATACACCAGTATTTCAAACTTACGTAAAAGCTCTTGGAATCCTTCTTGCAGTTGGCTTTGGTTATGCACTTATCTTGTACAGCTTCGAAGACTCGAGGCATGTACGCTATGAGAGCGAGGGTCACGCAAGGATGGCGGTCAGAACGAAGAGCCATCACCTCCTTAGCCCTGGAACATAGTGATGAAATTGATAAGTGAGGAGCTTACTACAAGTATTCGTTAGTCACCTGGGGCCTCGGAGTCAGCTGTGCGAGTGAGAAAGAGGGATGGAGTTATATAATACACCCTATAAAGCACAACAGTTCAGTTTAGGTCGCCAATTGGATCACGTTATGAGCTCGTGGTAGGGCTTCTGTATTAAAACGAAAATGTGTTTTCACTTAAGGGCTTTATTTCACCGGGACACCATGGCGGCGCGACCAGTCGCCGCTACCAATTAAATGTATATAGCTCTATAGAGAGTTATTCACTTGGTGTCCGTTTGCTTGCGCAACCAATTTGGCAGCGTGACCGACTCGGGTATAGTATAAGTAGATAGATAGATATATTCTTTATTGTACACCAAAAATACAAATTATATTAGAAACTTAAAATTAATAGGGTGTCACAAAGGTCGGTGTTATCGCTAAAAGCGATTTTTTACAGACAACATTCCACTTAAGGTCCATTTTGATACTGTCTCAGTGTGGTGTAGCTAATGTCTGTATGGTGTAAAGTTTGGTAGCTTACTGACACCATGGCGACGCAACTGGTCGCGCCGCCTTGGTGTCCCGGTGAAATTTGGGCTATATTAGTGCTACTAATTATGTGTGAAGAACGGTTTCTTTAGAGTACTGTAGTGTTCTTTAGTGTACTACCAACTGTTCTACAGATCTGCTTATTTAGCTCATGAACCTAGTATTTCTAACGCTAAGCAAAAGACTTATGAGTAGTTACTACAGAACCAAAAAATTACAGATTTCCCGTAAAATTACTAAACAGAATGACAAGTTCTCTTAGCCATAATATAGATAGATAATAAATGTATCTGAAAGTAGTTGAGACTATATTGGCTGCAGTTCACAATAAGTTCAGGTATGTAACTCCTGAAGTGGCGACCACGTATCTACTGGAAGACGCGGCGTCGGAAGACCTCCCTCAAGGTGGACCGATGACCTGGTGAGGGACCAGTCGTCATGGCGAAACTTGAAGGAGGCCTATATCCAAGAGTGAACGTCTTTCGGCTGCAATGATGATGATAACACAATAAGAAAAAGTATACGCACCGGAGTTCATGGGTGACCATAGCGAGAGCGGCCTCAGGGAATTTGTAATAAATGGCATAGTCGATGGCACTCATGTCCAGGTTGTTGTAGCTAAGACGACATCCCATTGACAGGAGGAGAGCAATAGAGTTGGGCTTGTTTTCCATTGTAGCCAGGTGGAGTGGCGTGTTCTGTAATAGAAAGTAAAAAAGTAATTAGAATATTTTTATAAACGAATAATTCAGACTGCCGAATTATCAATTATATTTAGGTTTTCCGAACACCACGCATTTGTACTCTCCCGATGAAGCTGCAAACTTGGTACACACTATTAGTATCTATCGGAAAAACATAAAAAAGCAGTATATCGCAATTATTCGACACCTAATGCGATTAATCGGTACTCGGTGACTGATTTATTGTACTATAATTGGTATAAAACTTATTTTTCTTTGTATAAAATAAGTCATGACTGATGTGGTGGACGGTGGCGTCGAAAGACAAGGTTTGCAACTATATTGGAGTTGGTTTCCCGACTAGTGAGATATAGCTAAATGAAAATATATAACATAAGTGCACATATGTTTATACATAACTAGCGGCCCGGTACGTGCTTCGCTACTTAACAAAATGATCCGGCATTGATTGAATTCATTTGTTACAAAATATGTGATAAATGAAGAACCGCTCGACCGATTTTGTGCAAACTTCACATAAACCATCTATTAAATAGTCCGAACAGTGCCTAAACATTTGGTTTGGATAAGTGAGCCCGTTCTTGAGTTATAAAATTACAAAAAAAGTGACATTGATTTATATATATATAACCCATCATGGGTTGTGGCCTACTCGTACATAACTCAGTAACTAGATCATAATGATACAATTGGAAAAAAACCCTTGATATTGTTTATAGGGTTCCGTACCTCAAAAGGAAAAATACGGAACTCTTATAGGATTACTATGTTGTCCGTCTGTGTGTCTGTCAAGACCCTTTATCTCGAGAATGCGTGGAGGTATCGAATTGAAATTAAAACCATCATAATCAGGTCTGCGGTCCCTTGAAGCTGTGATAAAATCAAAACTTCTGAGTTAACGAAAAATAAAGATTATGATGGTGGATTGGTTTATGTCGCAAAAACATGCATTTCGACACTCTCAAGGGAATCAAATTCATAGGGTACTTCCCGTTGATCTAGAATCCTGAAATTTGGCTTGATGCAAGGTCTCATAGATTCGGAAAAATCTTCGTAACTCAATTCAGGAATTAAGCTGTTTTCACAGATAAGTTTAACCGGAATCCATTGTATGAGTCCGACTCTCTGCTTTTTTTATTTTTTGAAATATAAAAGTTTGATTTATCGAAAATCAGACCCTGCTGGATTAGATCCAGCAGGGTCTGATTCGTCGAAGATCAGACGTCTGGGTTAAAAAAATTATAAGTTTACCATAAATAAAAAGTGCATACCCCATCTTTATCAGACTGATCCAAGAGATGCGAGTGAACAGAATGCAGCAGTTCAATCGTCTGCGTATACCCTGACATGGCAGCAAGGTGCAAAGGGTTGCGTCCATTATGGTCTCTGTGCAGCAATGCCCCTCGGTTCAGAAGGAGGTGCACAACCCTGGTGTGACCTTCACGAGATGCGATGTGGAGAGGAGTTAGGCCTTCTCCGTCACTCTCGTTGATGATGAACGTGCCTTTGTCGGAGTCAAGTAGCTGGCAGGCGGTGTGGTAGCGACCATATCTGGAATATAAAAAACATATATGTTAGTTATTATACAGAGCAAATCAGAGAAAATTGTGCCAGTAAATGTCATAAGGCGAATTTAGATGATTACATTTTATCATTTATTTGTAACTGGCAAGAATGCTATTTCAGTAACGGTGTTCCTTATGCAAAATTTGGGTCATTAATTATGACGTCCGAGTTGGAGCTTACCCTTTCTTAATTACGTTGCGATTAAGTTCCAGTCAAACAGGTTTCTGACTGTCAACATCTCAATGTATTTTCCTAAAATATTAAGAGGGTCACCCATCTACAAACCGTCCTCAGCAAGCGTTGCTTAACCTTGAAGGACGACTAGTGCGGCTGCTCTAGAGTGTGATGTTGCAACGCTATCTTTTACACACATGGTAATTTCCGCTTACCTAGCAGCAAAGTGTAAAGGACTCTCATTGTTATTGTTCTTCAAGTTGATGCAAGCGCCCAGCCTGATGAGGTTCTCCAGGGATCTGATATGACCCTCTCGACTGGCGTAGTGGAGGGGTGAGCAGCCAGCACTGTCTTTTTCATTCAGAAGCTGCGCGAGGCTTTTGTCACAGCGGTCCTGAAATGACAAATATTTAAAGTGCTGACTATTATGTTAGCAATGCTTACTCAATGGTAAAAGACAACACCTCACGCTTCACCCGCAAGTGGGAGAAGGCATTGAATAACATCCCACCTCAAAAAAATGGCAGTATTAATGAATACAACTGAAGAACACAGGTTGTATCTGCGTTCTTCAGTTGTCTTTTGCGTTTTAGGACCAGGTGTTTCCTTTTCGAAAATTCCCCGTGGCCTTAGTGGGTATCGTCCAGCCTCCCCCTATAAAATTTCAAAACTTACTAGAAACTATAAGATTTTTATTTTAGACTAGCTGACCCGGGGAACTTTGTACCGCCTAATTGTAAGAATAACGTCATCTACTGGCATTACCAGAACAGCATAATTCAATATTGTATTCGGATTTTTTTTCCGTGATTTTTTATATTCTTTCTCTCCGTTAAAACCTTCTCTGGACTATCTCGAATATTTCAAGGCAAAAAATAGCCAATTCGGTCCAGCCGTTCTCGAATTTTAGCGAGTCTAACGAAAAGCTATTAATTGTTATATATATGTATAGATTATATACGTTACAAAAATATTTGTATTTATTTATTGTGCACACCTACCATAGTGTTGTCTTTTTAACCCAATGGTTGACTGGTAGAGAATGCTTTGTGGCAGTAAGTCCGCCTATGTACCACCACTGTACATGAAGTTTAAATAAATAAATACGTGTACCATCATCTATATTCTGATAATATGCTTTTTCATGTAACTGCAAATAGTACTTATATTCATCACAACGAACATTGATACGAACCTTGCATGTGGCTGCGAACTCCTCAAGTCTTCCGCCATTCATCACGACCAGATGGAGAACATTCCTTGAGTTGATATCCTTCAACTCGATGTCGGCGCCAAGACGAATCTGAAATACGATTTGTAATTTTATCATTATTCTGAATCAAATAAATCTGGTTGAGAGTAGACTAATTAAACAGTGTGTAGGAGGCGTTTGCTTGACGTAATCAGCATAGAATAGTATTATCGGTCTTATAATATTCCCACTGTTGGGACTCCGGCCTCTTTTCTAGGAGAGGGAATGGGCCTTAACCCACCACACGTGCTCAGTACAGGTGGGCAGATGTTGGTGTCTTAAAATTTATGGTTCTAGGACATGCCAGCCCCCCTTGCCAAGTTACGACCGTTTTGTTTTGATTCTCTTGTGTCGAACGCCTCGAGTAGGCCGCGCTTCCGCGTGGCTAGCGTTGAGATGACGTCGATCACGTTGACATAACTATGACCTTAGGCCTGCTTTCTTTAGACCTTATATTATCATTGGAATCCTACATCAATGATATGATCCTTCAATTGGATGAAGATTGACATATCATCAAATGTTAACTTTTAAACGATCTGGCCAGTTTTAGTTGGCCATATCATGAATTGATCAATTCTAAGATCTGGCCACGACATATACATGTCAGTGAAGTCAGTAGTACGGAAGCTTGAGAACGAATGAATGAAATAAAGCGGCGCTGACGTCACACCACTGTGACAGAACTGCGCGAGCCGAACAGATAAAAGTTCCAACCGCAGGAACGTGGTCTTTTCTCTGTCAGAAACCTAGTCTAGGAACTGTCTCACATCTCGTTTTTTTTTTAGTTGCAAAATTATCTAATAACTTTTCTCGCACTAGGGTAGAGCGCCACTGCGTATCAGACTTTTATTAACTATAATAAAAATCTACTCCTATGTTCCTTCTTTACCTTGCGTTCCGGGACCCCGGTCTAAGTCTACATTATTATAAATCAGTTGCGTGTTTTAGAAAAGTTTGATTATTGCCCGTTACCCACTCATCGCCTACAGAAAGGATCTCTGGAAAGCATTTCTACTCTGATTGGCATCCTGAGCCTGATAAAATAAATAAATTTCACGCTTTGAATAAATCAAAAGTCTGTGTAATTGAAAGGTACAATCAGAATTCTTATCATGACATACAAACTACTTATCTACATAATTATCATCCTTTTACTACAACCTTTTAGCGTGTAATCAGCTCAAAAAAAGGTTTTTTGTTGACTAGAATCTGTGCCCAGTGACCAAATAAGCCTTTTGTCAAATAAGGCTAAATGCCTGGTAGGTACACAATGAAAGGCTTTGTTGGTGCAGTCATTCTCCAAAACAAACTTAATATTTCACGAGCATAATTTTGTTATTACGTTGAACAAATATTTGTTTGAAGCCTCTAATTAAAACTCGACCCACATCATCGTTTATAAAATGGGAAAGACATTATTGCAATTTATCTTCGCAAATTCAATGTAAACAATGAAGTTCTACAGTACGTGCCGAACACAACAAACTTAGGGCGCTTGCAGATAGTATTATGTTCCGCAATACAGGGTTTTTATGGTGCCTTAAACATACGAAAGATGCTCACTTCAGGAACTTAAAGCTCGTACTCCCATTTATTGCCATAATATAATGACTTTCTTGAAGCCTACTCCTCGATAACGGATGGGTTAATAGATTAAAAAAAAGAAAATATTTATTATAGATTCATATATGTAACATCATCACATGAGTTTTCCGTAAGACTAATACTATACCAAAAAAAAAAATAACAACACCATATTTTTTCGCTTGTTTTTTCTGCTCTTTTCAAACGGCTTTGATCTTTAGAAATATGTTTACACATAAAGATTAGAATATACATAGCTTATGTAAATCAATTAATATTACGCAAAGAAAATAGTTTTAAAGGTCAGTGGGGCTCTATGCGGACGCAGGCGGCAGTACGAATATATGTGCAATTTAACTCCGCTCAGATGTTCAATAGACCTTAATATTTAACCAACAGTTTTGTCAAAACAGCCTGAATAATTAGTCTTATTTCCCATACTGTATTTTACTAACTATTAGTCAAAATGACAGTACCACTTATCATATTACTTCGACATCATTAGTTTGACGTCTCAGAGCTAAAAAATTTGCTCGAATAAGAATTTGCGCTGAACACTGAACCAACTAAAACCATTGGTTATACAAATGGGCTGTCTGCTGGCGCTTCAATGCTACATACTTGGCGATACATGTATCGCCTCTGTCACATAAATGATAGTGCCAATTTGTCGTATGTCAGACTACTATATACGACAATTCATCTGATACAAAGTGGACAAGAGTTATGGCAACTGTGTCCCAGCATCGAGACATTAACAAATGTGTCCATATTTTAGTGACTTCCTTCTGTCTAAATATTGCAAAAGAGAATTCAATATTTTTTCTTATTCAAATTCTTATACCTACAAAGGTTTGAGTTCACCCACTTCATTAGGACTTCTTTGGATATTTTAAGATTAGCTCCTCCATTTTGCTTTGTAACTTTGTGTAATTGAAGTTTAAAGAGAACAATTAGACTAAAGTGAGCTGGTGGTATTGAAACTAAGTGAATCTTGTTTACTATTTGTAAGACAAACTGCAAGTGGCTTCTGCGTTAGGGATTACGGTCTCTGAAAATATCAAAGTCTCAACTTTGGACCTAAAGGTCGATCTGACTATTCATCATCATCATCATTTCCGCCAAGACGTCGACTGTTGGACCTATCTCCAATGAATGATGATGATGATGAATGATGATGAAGGCCTATGCCTTCCCCTGTGTGTCGCCACAATGACCGGTCCTGTGCATCTTGCATCCATGGGATTCCCGTTGATTTGACTATTGGAATGAATGTATTAGAATGGAATACTGTGAATGTAAGTAGATATAAATTGACTGAGGTCTGCTGAATTTGTGACAAACTTCATCATCATCATAAATTCAGACAAAAGACGTCCACTGCGAGACAAAGGCCTTGGAACCGAACCACTACACTGTAACCACCTTATTTTACTAGGAACACTTACCAAAGTCTGCACAGTCCTCCAACCAGCTCTCGAAGCTGCTAACAGCAATGGCGACCTGCGTTCTTTATCCAGGGGATTGATGTCAGAACCCTCAGTTATAAGATAGTTCACGATGTCCGGGTGGTCGAACATCGCAGCGCAGTGGACTGGAGTCATCTTCTGAACATCACAAGATGTCAGGCAAGCAAGCTTCTCTGTGGGCTGCATCGTGAACATGAGCTTCACGATCTCAAGAGCACCCTGGAAAATATAGGGAAACGGTAAAGAACAAGCCAAAGAAAGACTGTATGCTGAAGATATTGATAAATAAAAGACACGAACAAAAAAAATGGTGCTCATTGGAAAAGAAGGACAATGAGACTAACCAAAATGAATTGAGCAAGCTTTAGGGGAAAAAAATGTACAAGTAATGACCAACAATTTTAAATAAAACTGCATAATCAGTTTTATAGCAAAATTAGGTCTCCTCACTAAAAGAGGGAATAGTTAAATTCCCTCCATCCACCACCGTAATCCACCACGTGGGCCCAGTGCGGTTTGGTGGATGTCACATGTTTTCGAAGTTCTGGTTTTAAGACATACCAGTAAAAAAGGGTAAACAGTAAAGGAAAACATCTTGAGGAAAGCTCACGATGTTTCCTTTACCGTTTTAAGAGCAGTGGTGAAGAAATAAATTATACAAAGTATAAAAAAGGCTGGGTTCGAACCCGCGACCTACAAACTCGTAAGACGCGGATGCGTATAAATTTACATTCTAATCAAGGTCTAAACGTAGCCATAGGAAACTGCTCGCGTATACTTTGTATTGCTATTTTTTGAAATCTGCAATTATAATGTATACACGAATTCTGCGTACCGGTCTTGTATAGTTTGTAACGTGTACGCAGTTAACATTACTTACGCTGGGCAAAAGCTAAGATATACTTAGTTTAATAAAATCATTTATTCATATAATGGAATTATATTTAACCATTATTAATGTAGAATTAGATAAATAATAATGGCATTTAACTTAACCTAACCCAAAGTTTTACTAAAATTTTAATATCTCTAAATGATAACTTTATTATAATATACTATATATACATCTTAACTAAATATTATAACTTAATAAATATTTAAACAAATTGAAAATGATATTATGTACAAACTAGTAGAAAAAGAACTCATAGGGCATCAAAAAATTCGTCCACATCGATGTCAACCTAACCCAAATGATTTAATAACATTAGTAGGGAATCTGGTATCTTTAATGGTCACTGTTCTAACCTGACCTAATCCAGGCGCGATTAATCCGATCTACGCACGATTATTCCATATTCGTACTGTAACTGTATATTATGGAATAAGATGAGGGTAGTTAGGTCGCTACGAAGTATACATGAGTATTTTCGTACTACTCTTGTATAGATTGGAAGACCTTGATTAAAAAGTGATTTTCAATCTATACGCGACTAGTTACACATCCTTGCGTTCTGACCTTGAACAAAATGGAAATACGCGTCGCGGAGACATTACCACAGTTCTAATAAAACTGAATTTTAAAAAAACTTATAGAGAGGGAAAGAGAAACATATTAATTGAGGTCAAACCTGAGCGCAAGCTAGATGCACAGGCGTAGACAAATCATACTGTTGCGTCGATATCTTAGCTCCAGACTTCAAACAAAGCTCGACAGCCTTGATATCTCCTCCATGAACAGCCGAGTGCAATGGCACATTACCCTCATTATCATACAAGGATATCATGGAATCCCTCGAACAGCCCTTCGATTCTCCCCATTGGAGAAACACTTCCATTGTTCTTGATGAAGCGTTCTTAGCGGCCTCGTGGATTGGGTAATATCCGTTATTGCAAGCTCTCTTCAGTTCAGCGCCTAAATCTGTTATCTGTGTTGATTTAAACTAGGATTAATATAAAACTGTTTTGGTAATGCTGAAAGATTTAGAAAATTTAAGGTAAAAAAAATTTAAACTCGGTTTGTGGTTCAATTCAAACTGTCTTCACTTTTTTAACAGTATATTTCAGCTCATAAAATAATGTAGCTCTTTTGATTTTAGAATTAGCTTTTACACCTTTTTGAGAGCCTGTCAGTCAGCCAGTCTTTGCCATTGCAATTAACTTTACTTTTTTGAGTGACCGATTTTTTGACAATTCAAAAGTGCCTGCAAATGGTTTAATTGAATTGACTTGATTTGATATTCAACAAGTTTTTACAAGTTCTCAACTAAGTTTTAGCTATTTGCAATGAAACTATAGAGGGCAATGTATACGTTACCAATATTTTGGCGCATATGTCATGATCGTGAATCGCGGCAAAGTGTAGTGCAGTGCGGCCGTGTTCGCCTCCAAGCTCCACGTTGAACTGGTCCTTATATTTTGCGAAGGTTTGGAGTACCGTGACCTGGACATAGGAAATATTTGAGAAAAAATACTTATACAAATATTTGTGTAGTACAATGTTTTTGACGACGATGATGGTTGAACAACATCCTGTATCGATGACATAATCAAATCATTTTGTCAATAATATTAACATAGATCTATCCTGCTGCAGGACAAAGCGATTGTCTCATAAGAAAGTAAAAGAATTAGGATTGGAAAGAAGAAGGCATACATTAACCATAAACGCAGATTTCTTGACGAATTTCAGTAAAGTCTGCTCCAAGAGTGTATCTCTATGTTCTTTTTTCTATTCATTAGATGATTTATTGATCCCATATTCGTTTCCCGTTCAATAGAAAACGTTGTATTAATGTTGAAACCAAGAGAATGTTACGTGATATCTAGTCCAAGAGGTAAACCAGCTTTTAATACAAGTAAATTTTTGAAGTATGTGGTACAGCGTGTACCGCAAACTTTCTGTACGATGTACGTACATCATCATCATCATCATCATCTTCCTGCCCTTGTCCCATCTTATTTGGGGTCATGGGGGTTTACATGGAAAAAATAATTTGATTATTAAAATAGTTAAATTAGCCGATGTAGGCTCATGTATGTGCACTTTGAACGTGACCTACATTCGATGATGCATTTACATAAGCAAAGCAACGATTGCATGCAAAAAAACTTTACATAAAAGCATACAATAAGTATGCTTTTATGTAAAGTTTTTTTACTTTAGTGTTTAACCTTTTTAGTAGCGTAATTAGAGACACAACAGAAAGATAATGACCGAGCGAACGCCGGTGTTCGCTCGGGGTTTAATGAATTAATTAGAAATTGTTACAGTAGAAAAAAATGTATGGTGCAATCCTAACATAAATATGATGTCAATGCAAATGCAAGTATAAAAAATAAAAAAATGTCGCTGAGTGCCTAACGGGAAAAATCTAAATAAAAATGCAATTAGTCCATCGTTGCTCTGCGTATGTCATTCCATCACCGAATGAAGGTCGCGTTCAAAGTGCACTTACATGAGTCTCCATTCGGCTAATTTTACTGATTTAATAATCAAGTTATTTTCCCATGTATGTACACCGTACACCTTCATTGAAAAGGGAGGATCCTCCGTCCAGACGGGTGTTATGTCTGATCCGGGCAAAAGCGCGATTGCGCGATTTGGGGCTGTTTTATTTGTTCAAATCGCGCGGAGAACTTTAGAGTTCTAGTAAAAAATTCGAGATCCTACATCGCACAATTAGGTAGTTGTGCCATGCAGGATTTTAAATTTTTATGTGGCGATATATATTATGTTGCTAGAAAACTTACCCTGTTTAGTTCAGTAGCGAGATGAAGTGCACCCTGGCTCTTGTCATTCAAAATGCTGGTGTCAACACGACTGAAAAAAAAGGAATTATGACTTAAAAAATCTGTAGGCAGGTATTTGTTTTCCTTCGAGAAAGTTGAAGTGGATAGTCCTTCAGTACTTAAGATAAAAATCCTGACGTCAAATATTAAAAAGCCAGTTTGTGTAAGAATACAAAAGAAGAGAACAAAAGAAGAACAAAAAAGTACGAAATTAATAACAGTAATTTTTTATATGTTAATATTGAAAAATGCAAATAATATGTTCGTAAAAGAAATAAATAGAATAATAATACAATTATTTATGAATATTAGATTAGGATTGATATACATTTATAAATTAAATTCCCTGGCTCCTGAGCTAGTTATGTATATTTACAGTAATATTATACAAGGAAGTTCGTGTGTGTTCGTTTTTTTTTGTTTCAGGAGGATCTCTGAAAGGCCGATTGCTAAATTTTCTTCACCGAGAAAGTTGCTTAATTCCTGAATGACATAGGCTATAATTTATAAACGCGAGTGAAACCACGGGCAAAAGCTAGCTGTTAATAATTACACCATTACAACTTCAGAAATATTAGATTTATACGTGTATAACCAATCCTAAGCAGGCTCTACTGCTGTCTGTATTCAGCATATTGTATACCACTTGGATTTAGCAATGTTGCACAATTTCCTACAATACATACCTACATACTCGTATACGAGGTATGAAGTCAACCACAACGTGCAGTTGACCGAGGGCTTGATTGGCAAATTGTACATATCACAAAATTGTTTGTCCGTTCAATGGTTCAGCGGGTAAAATAAGCCCAGAGATCGCAAATAAAAAAGAAAATATTAGGAAAAGCTAGCTCTTCGTGCTGTGCTGGTGCTGCCGCTGCTGCTGCGGAGAACCTCAAGCGGCAGAAATATAACAACCTCGTCGGCAGTTATATTTTTGAGCCGTTTGGGGTTGAAACTCTTGGGCCGTGGGGTCCGAGTGCTCATAAGCTGTTCAAAGAACTATCCAAACGCTTAGTAGACACTTCACGTGACCCAAGGGCTGGCTTTTACCTCGGTCAGAGATTAAGCATTGCCATACAACGTGGCAATGCCGCCAGCCTTTTGGGTACACTTCCAGTCGACAGCGATGCGGAGGAGTTTTTTGACGCCATATTTTAGCTAGTAGTTTTTGATTTAAGTGTATATATAGTTTTAATTAGTTAAGTGTTTTATGTATTCATTTTTTAAGGCTTAGTTGTTAGGAAAACATCGAGATTATGTTTTAAAGTACAATTTATGCCCATTAAATATCCCATCACCAACTGGTTTAATCTAGCTAAATAAGATCCCAGGTCAAAAAAAATCGTCACCTCATAAAGTCAGGTTCCTGATAAAATAGCAAGCCATTTTTATTACAATTGGCACATCTGTAATGCATATGGACATTGTACAAATATACAAGCTTGCTGTAGTCATTGATATTACTTAATTATAACGACTGGACCACTTGGTTGGTACCCGTTGATCACACGCTTACTTTGCGTTTCCCACGCGCTGGTCCCGAATGGATCGTGTGCTATCTGCGAGTGGTTCACGCACGAAAACAATGCATTGGCGACACATCGCACCCTTTCTCATCATTCCTTGATAAACTACTCGTCTATTCGCGGCCAACGCAATGTCCACTTATTGACTACGTGACGTTTACTGGTTATAGTCCAAGATCCCAGAGCGATCTGACATAACTTATTTTCACATGGATGAAACCTTAGGTTCTCAGTAACGTCTCATGTGCTTTTAATACCTGTTTGCTTGTGGAGCTTCCCTTTGGGGCAGGAACCAGGTAAGAAAGGGAACTAAAAATAATAAAATGTTATAGCTGCTTTTTATATAGGTCCGTTTTGTAGAATATTATTCTTAAGTAGTATCATAAGTATCAGATACTTACCACGGACCGAAACTTCTGCCCGACGCTTTAAAGCTCCACAAAAAGTAAAAACCTTAACTTTTTTTTAAATGTCTGATTTTTAATATTTTATCAAAGTATTTATTACAAAGTTATATTTCAGTAGTCAGACAAATTTTAGTGACCAAACATCCCCTAAACACAAAAATTATTCAGCCGAGAGTGTGAGCGCGAGAGCACGTATGTATTTCAGAGCGAGTGAGACGATTTCATGCACTGACTGAAGGTTTGGTCACTACAATTTGTCAGACTAATGCAAGATAACTTTGTATATCTCCACAAGCACACAGGCATTAAAAGCACATACGACACTACTGAGAACCTAAGGTTTAATCCATGTGAAAAAAAATTATGTCAGATCTTACTCTATTAACAATACGGCGTCAACCCGTGCACCACTTGACATTTACTAGTTGACACGCGGCATCCAACCCTGGACCACTTGACGTTTATTAGTTGACACACGGCATTCAACCGTGAACTTCCTGTCGGCAACGAGTAGACACCGAGCGATGAGGTGGTGCTGGTCGGGTGTCGGTGGGTTTAATAAGTTTTTAATATAGAAATATTTTCCTAATGAATTTTTTTTTTGTATATTCATTATTGAAGATCCAATTAAAGTAAATAAGTTTCATAACTTATTTACTCAAAAAGTGAAAAGTGACTCATGTCACTTTTATATCATTTGTAGAGTACCTACTAGATGGCATCAGCGCAACTCATAATTTGTCTAGCAGGTTTCGTATAAAAGTTGAGAACAATCCAATTTATGTATATTGACCGTTGTACGCAGAAAAATGTACCTAAAACTAGAAAAGTAACCTCCACAAACGACGGCAACTTCAATTTACAAGGCTTTATTTTTTAGTTTTGCACAACGTCCAATTTTCCTGGAATAAAATTAACACACACGTGTCATGTCATATCCAATTTTATAATACTCTTATGTAAGAGGAACATATTCGCAACAGTCCGGCAAAATGTAATAAATCTGATTAACATATTCCTGTTTCATTTTAATATTAACTAACCTAATATTTATGTTTTAAAAAAATAATATAGGTATGTATCAAATATTTGCACGCGACGTTGTAGAATAATCCATAAAAAATATCATATCCATTAAAAGTCAGTTTGTAAACTGACAAAATAAAGTTTTGAAATTTGAAATATTAATTAAGGCTATCTCATATCATTTGCGAATTGGTGGGATACGTGTAATCGGACATATGTCTGGACATTACTTCTTTTGTTCGTGATTTAATGGGTAGGCACTGGACCCGTGTCCTTTTGTCTGAAATAATTGTGACGATGCCTGAAATACTGATGATGGGAACTGATTTCATATCTGATGAGGGTATTTATTAAAAATCAGAATAATGTGGTACATAAAAATAGGGATATATTAATAATAATAGTAGTATTTAATACCACATATTTACTTTAAATGAATGAAACTTTAACATTTGAAATGTCAACTTAGCTTCTCAATGGACACATACATTTTTTTGATACAGATTTTCTGGTTATCAGACAACTTGAGATATTTAACAATCGTTGTCAGTTTGACACAATAAATCTTCCCAAATAGCTTGATCATTGTTAAGTCCCAAATTTTATCTTACAATAAAGATAAAACAAATATTTCTTATAACAGATCGATATAAAAATATTTATTTACAAATAAAAATTTAAATAATTGTGTAATGATATCAAGAAAGTGTAGATAGATACTAAGCAGTATTTAATAAATTAAAATAGCAAAACAAAATGTGCCGTGTTAAAGATACCTGCGACATATTTTTATATTGTACTAGCTGACTCGGCGAACTTCGCACCGCCTAATAATGTGATAAATGAAGAACCGCTCGACCGATTTTGTGCAAACTTCACAAAAACCATCTAATTAATAGTCCGAACAAAGCCTAAACATTGGGTTTGGATAGGCGGGCCCGTTCTTGAGTTATAAAGTTACAACTAAAAGTGGCATTGGTTTATATATATATAGATGATGTGAAATGAGCAAGACATAAAGAAATAAATATACACATTATTAAATAAAAAATATCTACTATACATATGTTACGGCTTATAGCCGAAGTGCCACTTTTAGCCGTACTTCGGTTATTAGCCATGAGATCCCTGGGCCCTGGAAAAATGGGAATGAAGGAACAGGAGTGGGTTTTTAGTCAGTAAAAGTCTGACACTATCTCCCGCCACACCCAAGAGCGGGGAATGTCATTAGATGAGTTTTCCACCCGAAAAAAAAACATCAATTATAAAAACACACTGAAATTGAAACTCCTAACTAAATATCTTTAAGACATAGTAGATAGTATGGTAGTGTCTTATGAATATATCTGATATAAATAATATATGTATATATAAATAATAATATCACAAATTCTACGCATCGCTGTCGACTGAAAGTTTGCCCAAAAGACTGGCGGCATTGTAACGTTGTGTGGCAATACTTACTCTCTAGCCATATAATAACTTCCTTTTGTAGACGGAATTTCGAAGAACCTTCTATCACAATGCCATAGAATAAAATGTTTGTAGTTCTTTTTCGCAACTGTAACCCCTCCTTATCATATACCACACTTTCAATATACATGTTCTTCGAATGCTAATAATCTGCAATCTTCTAACAATCACCTACTACTTTGTCCTTCTTCCTTTCATAAAATAAAAGTCCATTTTTTTGTGGAATGGGCTTCCTCTCAAACTCAGAATGGCTACTATTCAGTAATATGCATTTAAAAGAACGTTGCAAAATTATTTTCTAAACAAATGGCAGAGTCGTTTGCAAAACCACTTTCTATTTTTACAAAAGATATCGAAATCTTATATAGCGTTTGATTTAAACTTCAATCCAAAAGTACTCCTTCTAATAGAATAGAATAGAATAGAATAGAATAGAATAGAATAGAATAGTATAGAATAGAATAGAATAGAATAGAATAGAATAGAATAGAATAGAATAGAATAGAATAGAATAGAATAGAATAGAATAGAATAGAATAGAATAGAATAGAATAGAATAGAATAGAATAGAATAGAATAGAATGGAATGGAATGGAATAGAATAAAATAAACTTTATTGTACACCAAAATAGTAACAAAACTTTTACACTAACTTAAATCTATGGGTACAAAGGCGATCTTATCGATGACAGCGATATCTACCAGACAACCTTAGTATGGAATGTAAGAACTTAAAATAGAAAAAAGGGGGCAGTCTGCGGTGTACTGCAAATTAAAGTTATGTTTAAAGTATTGGAATACTTACTGCTGCAGCAAAAACTCGAGGGCATCCAGAGCGACGTTCTCCACAGCCACGTGAAGAGGGGTATTACCAAAGTTGTCTTTAGCGTTTAAATCTGAAACAAACAAGTTCTTATTAACAAATTATTGAAATTCAGTCAAGCTAGTACCAGAGCTGATTGACACTGGGTCCATATGTTCGCTACTGAAAGGAAAAATGGGGGTCCTGGAACGCAAGGCTAAGAGGAAACATAGAAGTGGGTTTTTGCCAGTAAAAGACATGCCTTCCACTCCGCCCTAGAACGGAAGAAATCATAGAATGATTTCCCACCCAAAAAGAAAGGGCTGATCGATAGATGATGCATGGTTCAAGTTATTTCAATCAATCATCTAAAGCCAGCTGCCTATTGTGTACATTTGTCCGTCCTTTCAATTGGTCTCAAATAACTCCGACCCTTTTTCTATTATATGCGGCAACCCTGTAAATTAACAAACGTTGGTCAAAAGTTAAACTATTGACAACTCCAGATATTTTTCCAAGATTGTATTTGGCTGTTTAATTTAAAATGACACAGTCCAGTGCTCTTTGATTCAATTAGAAACACTTAACTTATTCATATTTGTTTGTCGCATATTTTATATTTACATGTGTTTATGTATATTTTTCACTGTTGTAATCTTTTCTCAGCACATTCGATAGGAAAAGAGGAGAACTTCTCACAAAATTTCATTGTAAGCGTGTAAAAACAATAAATTAATGACATAGCTCAACTTTGAAAAACTTTCCTTCCATACTATTTTGTCCTGCATATTATAAACTTAAACTAGGTGACATGAAGCATATTTTGACATTTTTGACTATTTCATCAGAAGCGAAGATTGGTTAGATAAATTGGCAATCAGATGGGACTGGACTGGAATTTTATCTGCATATCCGACAATCTTTGAACCAAAGTAGCACGGGGCCTAGGCGCTAGAGACACTGAGACGGTGTCGCGGCACACCATGAAATAGATAGTGTGAGGTACTAAACCGATTTTGCCAGAATTGAAATAAACAAACGCGGTTTCGCCCAAAAGTGGAACAGAAAGTATTTAATTGTTTGTTTTAAACTTTGAGCAACACGTAGCATTTTTCCAAAGTTTTTGACGGTTTAATTGAAAACGAGCGAAAACAATTACCTAGCGACCTTTGCACGGAATCAAAAATACAAACTCCGCTTACAATGGCATTTTTCAGTAGTCATATTGTAAATTTTTCAATTTGTATTTTTTTTTTCATTGAACACACTACAGAGATTATGGGACGACTTATATATCTTCCTTAAGAATCAATAAGAAGGCTCTGCACCAGAGCCGGGAAGAATGGGAGGAATGGAGGGAAGTTTTTGCCTAGCCGTGGGACAGTATAGGTTACATATAATAATAATACCATCCCATCGCCATACTCCGTTATATCTCCGTTGACGTCGTGGTAGGTAAACCTAGGTCTGTATCGGTAGCGTTAGCTTTGGGGGCCCATTTATTGAGTGTACAAGTCACCCCCTTTTATCGATGGATATTAATGACATTGTTCAGGCAGGGGCCTTAGTCTTAACATAGTTCCAGGTTACCAGTCCACTTAAGACTCCAAAAGCAATACTGGCCATACCGCCATATCGCCTTTGTTTTCCATCTGTTTCAATAGTTTTTCACCAACCGGGGGTTGTCCTTGGGTGCACTAGCATAGCGCGTACAGGGATAATCGTCGGTTGGTATCACGTTCCATTAAAATTATTTAGAGCGCTTTTATAAAAAAAAACGAGAGAGAAAAATTTATTAAAAATAACGGGTAAAAACAGAGACCTTTGCTTAAATAGTTATATAGATTTTAAAATTTTACCATATAATTAACGTTTAACTTTTTAATTTGATACGTGTAAAACTAGTTAATACTTTCTTTGTACTGCTCAAAACATGGCTGCACATACTCACCAAATTTTATTTCATTTTGAATCAAAATCGTGTCACAACCATAACTTTTTTTTTGGATGGGAAATCATCAAATCGCTTCTCGCACTCTAGGATGGAGCAAAAGGGCGTGTTAGACTTTTACTAACTGGAGACATAAGATAACTTAAAAGGATGATTCAATATTTTTTACTCTAGTATTAAAAACAGATTTATAATCAGTTGCATTTGCTTAAAACCTGCAGAAAATTCCAGTATCTAAGGATGGAACAGCTTCGAAGATAAAGTATAATACGACTCTAAAAACTAAACACGAGACATGTAACTAGCAAAGAAGAAAATTCAACTGATAATGTCAGTTTAAGTTTAAGATTTCATGTACTGAAATAGATTCTATAAAATAGATAAAAGACGCAGCAAAACTCAGAAAGGTTTTATCTAAAAGGTCTTCTATTAAAATCAAAAGTGCAATATTGCGTCACTTCCTATACAAAGAAACTTCCAGAAAAATAAAAAAGGAGAATGACTCAGTAGTTTTTTCTTTCATTAGTCAGATCCAGGGGACGTCTAAATGTCGGTTGCTGAGATTAGCAACAAGATCCCTGCATTCGTCAGGTATAAAGGTTCGTAATTGAGGATTCCTGCAGGATTTTTTCAAAGTTTCAGTAGTTGGTTTAATTATGACCTAATTAATTTCTAGTAAATATTGAGTTATAAAATGTAGCTGAGAATTTTATCGTAGTAATAATGACTGAACCCAAAAATTCGAAGACATGTGACATCCACCGACCCGCACTGGGCCCACGAGGTGGATTACGGCCCATTCCCTCTCCTAGAGAGGAGGCCTGAGTCCCAAATGTGGGAACATTATAAGGCCGACTATGCTATGCTAATAATGACTCAGCGAAACTTGCCAATTTTCTTTGCCAATTTCTTTTTCAATTGCCATTTTCTGTCAAATACTGCGAAAACATTATAATTTGTTCTGCATTATAATGGAACTGAAAAACTAAATACTTTCAAAACTAGAAACTGGCTAAACGAACAAATAGTGCGAAGCCCAATAAAAAACTGTAATTGAGTTTCGCTGCCTGCCAGTCCTTTTGCGAAGTTGCTTATCGAATACTTACATAGCTAAACAAAAAAGGGCAAAATATCCTTGATACTTCGCTTACGTTTGACCCTTTATCAAGCGCGAGTTTGATCGTGTATAGAGTACTGCTCTCATCTTTGGGTCGGGTCTACCAAATACCAGCTTTATGCTCTAGAGTCGATTGAGAAGCGAGCCAAGAAGATCATAGGTAATGTCGCACTTGTCGAGTCAAAACTTCAAAGTCTTGAGCATCAACACTGAGTTGCTAGCCTGTCAGTTTTCTATCGTTTACATTTCAGGGATTTGCATTGTAGTTGCACAACTTATTTCCGTTAAGTCCGTTTCATCATCAAATGTGGTACAACGCGTTTTGGGAAAACATTTTTGTGCGTACAGCTAAAGAGTAGAATTTCCTGCCGGAGTCTATGTTTCCTGATTACTACAAAGTAGATGTTTTTAAGTCAAGAGTGATTAGGTTACTTCTGGGCTATCACACGAGTGGTATGTTGCCAGCAGCAGAGGTTACTGCAGCCGTCGACACGTCGGTGGCAGCTGTTGCCGCATCGCACGGCGGCTGTCGACATTCCATCTTTGAAGATCAGCGGCAGCCGTCGTATGTCAAGTCACTATAGGTCGACTGGCCGACGAATGCCGTCGACTTGTGTCGACAACTGCAGTTATCTCTGCCATTGACAACTTGTCGCTCATATGTACAGAGAGTTCTAAGCCACCCAAATAAAATAATATATAATAAATAAAATTTCAAGTTTTTGGTGATAAATAAACGCCTAATATTCGTATTTGTTGTTGGCAAGATTATATCGTGTTTTTTTTTACTTTGGCTTACACTAGGATTACAGAAGAATCGCGAGCGTGTTCATAAATATGTGAACTCATTACACAAGGCACTTAATTTATGTTTTTGCCTTGAAAAGTTGTAATATCTCGGCTTGTTTAATAAAGTCTCTTGATTATCTTGAGTGTCTGGTGGCAACAGACCACAGGCAAAGACAGGCCTGTGGGTCTAGTGGTCAGAGGCCCTGACTGCTACGCCGGGGGTCGTTGTTTCGATTCCCACCCAGGACAAATGTTTGTGTGATGAGCACGATCATTTGTTCTGTGTCTGAGTGTAATTTGTCTATAATATGTATGTATTTAGAAATATATAAGTTTGTTTATCAGTAGTCTAGTACTCATACCACAAGCTCTGCTTAGTTTGGGACTAGATAACGTTGTGTAAAAATTATGTATTATTATTATTATTTCGTTTATTCCTTTAACATAACATATAAATTATATTTTTAATAATCCAATAAAAAATTAAAAACATTTATTATTATTCACTTTATTCATTTAAATACATTTAATATACATATAATTTAGGTGTCTTCAAGGCTAGAGTGAATAGGATCTTAATAAACTAGTGCGGCTCACCGTCAATGATTGTATCTCTGCTTACCATCAGGTGGGATCGTAGTCAAGCACTGGTTTATATCAATAAAAAAATAAATATATAAATTTCAAAAAAAATATGTTAAAGAACTTATCTAGGGCTACTAACGGATATAGCAGATGACGCACCTGCAAACAATGAGGTCCTGAGTTCAGCTTTAGAGAGAAAATACTTTTTATCTAGAATAAAATAATAAACATAATTTTCTAGATTCTGGACATAACGACCTTAGTATCGTAGTTTTTTTATACATTCTTATCATAACTAGTTCAGTAATTGTTTGTTTTTTTTGTGGAAAATCATCTAATAACTCCTCCCGCTCCGGGCAGACTTTTACTGACTAATTTCCACCCGTGTTCCTTCAATTGTACTTTGCATTCCTGAGCTGCGGTGACTCTTTCAAGCAATCCCACAACCCTGACAGGAACGAAGTAGTAATCCGAGCAAAAGAGGCGACCGCACGCGTGAGGGTACCGCCCTCACACCCCAGCCGCCGGGATCCTGATCCCAATTTCCAGCCACCATAGGCGCGGACTTGCGGATAGCGTGCAATGGGTAGCTCGCCGTCCAACCGTTTGGTAACCGTCCGGACCGAGCTCAAGTCGTCGAACACGCGTAGTGTTCTACGCGAGCCTCAAGGAAATGCCAGCAAAACCGTAGGGTGGGACTCTACGGATTTGGGTAGGGTCGAAGCCTACTGGGGCCATGGTATTTCGAAAGAGAACCCCGCGGCCCTGGAACGCAAGGCGTAATCAAGGATCATAGGTGCGGTTTTAGTCAGTAAAAGTCTAACAAGCCCTTCCACTCTGCCCAAGGACGGAAGATGTCATTAGATGATTTCCCACTTAAAAAAAAGGGCCTGACAAGAATCGACCCTAGCCCCATAAATTTTGCTGAAAGCTCTTTAGGGTAAGTACAGCCCTGTACAACTTGGCCCTGTTCCATATCGGACGGCGGGCTACCAATCGTTTGCCGTCAAGAAACCGAAGCCTGTGATTGCCAGAAATTATCCAGCGACGCCCGGGGGTCTCCTTCGGTAGTAGCGCTTGCGAATATAAAACCAGCAAAGCTGTTATCATTAATTCATCATAATCATTGTTAAAGGGCCGATATTCGGCACACAATATTCAGAGTCTTATTTTTTGTTCCGAGTAAGACCGGCCTAACCCTTATTATACAACGCGACATCGACTAAGACTGTCTGAATATCGATTAGTGTAATAAGCCCTTTAGTATCTCGGAAAAAATTCTCTTGCACGTTTGCAATATGTATAATTAATATTCTTGATATTAATGAGGCACAAAATATAATTTTGTTTTTTAAATAATATAAACTAGTACTTGACTGCGGTCCCACCTGATGGTAAGAATAGAATAGAATAGCATTTATTCGACGCAGACGATACAATAGGCAACAACACAAAACTAACAAAAAAAAAAGAGTACAGAAATACAAAATGGTTGCGCTGAGCGTGCCCGAACCGAAAGGATGCTAAAAGCAGTGACGCAATCGTTGATGGTGACGCGTACTAATCGTTTATTAGGAGCCTATTTACATAAGCCATTCTACTCATCAGTAAAACATCGTGAGGAAACCGGCATGTCCTAGAACAAAAAAATTTAAGACATCCACCAACCCGCACTGGGCCCGCTTGGTGGATTACGGCCCATTCCCTCTCCTAGAGAAGAGGCCTGAGTTGGGACTCAGTGGGAACATTCTATGGCCGACTATGCTATGCTATTCTACTCATCTATCTCAAGATAATCTTGAACATGTGTGTAATTATAGCATCTGTAGTATATAGTAGCAATATTACGTAATATTAGTATTTCTTGTTGCCAGCGAAAACCAGACGTGTGTTAATCATGGTCTGAGGGTAGAAAATTCTTTTTAATTGAGACTTTAGTACCAAAAAATGAAAGTCCATAATGCATTGGTCCAACTTTTCAAAGGATTTTTTGTTATTGTATTCATAGAAGGGTGCAATATAAAGGGTTGCGTTATCTGGACCATGATTTTACTAAAAGAAAAAGTAGGTACTTTTTATTTCAATAAACTTACTCGATCGTTTTAGTGTGTATCTCTGATTTTATTGACTAAAATCTTATTTTTTTGTTACAAGTCATAATTATCTTAATTCTTAATTCTTTATTGTATACAAAAACATACATAGTACACGGAGATAATACAGTTTATGTACAAAGGCGAGCTTAACTCAACAATGAGTTTTCTCCCAGCAAACCTTTGAGTTACAGAGTGAGAACACATTCGAGGGTAGGAACCAGTGCACAATATAATCCTGGCAATAACTAAATCTAAAATATAATTATATTATACATAAGTCTAATATATAATTATAATATAAATACATACTAATATATATTATTATTATGTCGTAATGAAAGGAAGTGCTCTTTAAGTTTCCTCTTGAAGACATCCAGAGAAGGGCTGTCGCGAAGGGAGTGTGGTAGAGAGTTCCAGAGACGCACTGCAGTTACAGAAAAGGAACCGCCATAGCGGCTGGAAGTGTGACGCGGCGTACAAAGGAGAAGAAATTGAATAGATAGATAGAACGTATAGAAGAATTATGAATATTTTAATAGAATAATCCATTCAATAGCACATCAAACATCCCACCGGAGAGTTCGATTTTTTTTTTCCAATTTTTGTATAATAAAAAAAATCTACTGATTTCTGTTTTATTATATATATAATAAATCTACGTTCCTAGAATCTTTAGAATCTCTTTAAAATAAAATAATGTACTACAGTATTGTACACTTTAAAAAGGTCTATAAAAAGTCCGCGATGGTAAATGTCCATCTCTTAGGGATAACGCACAATAACCATTTTTTATCCTTTACTTTTTTAAATTTATTTTAAGCAATAGGTACAGCCTTAATCCTGATCCAATTAAGTATCTTAAATACATTGTGCATTAAATATAGATCAATATGAGCCTTTACAGAAATTTATATTAATATTTTTGAAGATGTTACAGATTTAAAATGCAGTGATCGCACGTATCAGCTTTGCATCCAGGCGAAGCCGGGGCGGCTCGCTACTTTATGATAAACAGAACTTATTTTAAACCAACCTCTCATTATTCAAGTAATTTGTACTTTTGAAGTGATTATAATTTGAATTCAAAACATAACCTAAAAACGAAATTCTTAATTGGTTGTCATTTCAATGTACACTGATTTCAATAACACTTCAAAAGAATAAAACTTCACTTTGAAGTCTATTTTACCTAAGTTAGTTACTACAAAACGTTTTTTAAACCAGACTCATTCCTAAAAGAACAATAAATTGACACTGCAACCACAAACAAATTGTTTTGTTATGAAAACAAACCGATACGTAAACATAACCAAAGAAAAACACTGTATTCCGAAAAATATCCTTGAAATTTGTAAGTTTACATAAACTGACGAAACGATATCAAAATACTGTACCTATTTAATTATAAAACTGATAAGTTAAATTTAAAAAAATCTAAACTCACCAGCACCGCCTTGAATCAGGAATCCAAGCACTAAAGTATTATTTTGCCGAGTGAAGCAATGTGAGCCGCATCCACCTCTAATACCGAAGCTCGCGAGATGAATGGACATGTCCAGAACTGATTGCACTACCCGAGACATTTTTGTGATAGTTACTACATGTTAAAGGTGCACAAGTCAACGTGGCCACGGAGCTTTGTAAAATGATGAATGGCTTATTTCACCGGCCTAGGGACCTGTGCGCCTGCGTTATCCCCGCTCGCGATGGGGTGAGATGACGGACGCCGGGACGCTTCACTTTAGTGAAAGCAGATAATAATATGGTTTTTTTGTTCATTAAAATTAATACTAATTCTGGATTATAGTGAAAATATAATATTATATTTCTAAGGTATAGTCTGTATATATGTCTGAAAGGTATGTATCTATGGGCTCAGATGCCTGAAAATAAATGATTTATTGTTATTATTATTATATCATTTTAATGAAAATCTTCTGAATTTGATAGGGTTACCAATTTTTAGATCCATTTCAGAATATTTTGGTAGATAAGAGTTTCACTATACTTAAAAATAAGTATCTAGACATTCAAAGTGATAACTTAGTGAAAAAAAAAACTTACATAAAATAAGTTTATTTAAGAAGCTGTATTGGTATTATTGAACACATTTTAGTGAAAGGTCATGAACGTTGTTTTCTAGCTCAAGGGGTACTTACCGATTCTTACAATAAAAAGTTTAAGGGTGGCCCAAAGTTAAAGTACTTAAAGGTTCGGTCCTTTTCGAACTATGTTGGAGTACGTTTCCAGTTTGCCTGACCTTTTGAAACAAAGAAAACCTTTTATTTGAGACTCGAAAAGAATAAACAACTGAATGAAATAAAAACGATAAATAATTTCATAAAATAACATTTAAAAAAACCGGCCAAGAGCGAGTCGGATTCGCGCACGAAAAGTTCCGTACCATTATATATAAAAATGGCAAAAAAACATGTGGGCGACCCTTTAACCGAGGACCGAACTCATGTCATTTACAGCGCGTAGTGTTCCACTCAAGTATAATTTTAGTCAGTAAAAGTCTAACGCACCCACCTGCTCCACCTTAGAGCGGCAGACTTCATTGAATGATTACTAACCTGAAAAAAGGAACTTCGACACATGAAATCTTTTATAGTTAGCTTATTACGTACCTCCACCATAATTGTTGATGAAATGCAGTATGTTAGTGTTGTTTCTGGCAGCAGCTTGATGTGCTGCGGTACGGCCTCGTCCGTCCTTCACTGCTAGCCGAGATGGCTCACTGAGGTACAGGCGCATGAAGTCCTCGACATTGCCACTCTCTGCTGCCTGTAGAAAGAAAGAAACCGTCGTATCAATCGACACGAAAAAGTACTTTCCAATACGTTTACTCGAAAATCTGCTCTTAACCCTACCACTTTTAGGTATACAATTTTTTTCTGCACTAGTGCGGTAAAGTGTGCGAGTTCGCCGCGCCACAATTTATTTTATTTATCGTATTAGACTAAGCGAGCCTCACCAGTCACAAGTCAACCTCCGTTTATTAATTTCTTCACAAGTCTATTGAAAAACGTCGTTTGATACACGTGGAAATTTGTCGTTGTAGCACTCGGCTCCATAATACGCTCCCCCTACAAACTTTTTCCTATTATACCTATAAATTAGGTTACGATACCTTAATCAGGTGCGAGTAAATTATAATGAGTCGGTGCCCTCAACTGACGAAAATTTTCGTTAGCATTAATGTAGCGAATAGAGATGACAGTAAGAAAATGAAACACATAACTTGCCTTCAAATGTTTAAGGTTTATAAATAAGGACATGTTTTCTGGAGATTTATGTCATTATATCTAACTTAATTAGGTTTGATAAATGTTAAAATAATTAGTAAAAACAAAAAAAAAAAAAATGAAACCATTAACTAAAATCAATATAAAATCGACCCACTGCTTGCCATCAGGTGGGATCGCAGTCGAGCACTAATTTATATTAATTAAAAATAACGATCTAAAGTCGACTGGTAATGAACATATAATAAATCTGTAGAAGTTTTTATTTGTGCGCGCATCACGTATAATGTAACAAATCGATGTAGAAAAATTTTATATATTAAAATTGTGTGAAACTTGATATATTACTTAGGCTCAAATGAAGTTCAATTAAAATGATTAAATAGCATAGGTCAGATTAATAGCGATATACAATTTTTGAATTAAAATAAATGTGTCAACATTAGATTTCAAAATAAATAAGTTAATTAAAAATTAAATTAGAATTTCTTTACAAAAAATAAATGAGAATTTAGGCTTTGTTTTATCGCAATCGGTTGACTATATCGAAAGATATACTACATTCATTGACTGTTAGGCGGTACGAAGTTCCCTGTGTCAGCTAGTAGGTTTATATATTTTTTAAATAAATAGTTGGCGGAAGAAAAATGTAAATTAACTAAATTGGAATGTATGACCCTTAGTTATGAAAATACCTTCTTTCTACCTTTATATTCAAAATTATCATTTTAACCGAAAGTCATACACTGTTGGAGCTAGGCCTTTCTCATGTGTCGCCACAACGAAAAGCCTTGTTCGTCTCGCATCCATCAGATTCCTGCGACCCTCACCAGGTCATCGGTCCACCTTGTGGGAGGCATTCCAAAGCTGCGTTTTGAGGTGCGCGGTCGCCATTCTAGAAACTTTCTACCCCATTGACCTCTGCAAGAAATGCGCCCTGTCCACTGCCATTTAAGTTTACCTTTACGTTAATTTATATTGCATTCAAAATAAGAACCGATTTTGACTTCTATTCCGTAGCCATTAGAATGGCATTAAAAACAATAATTGGTTACAATACCAACTGTTTACTTCTGCCACCATTTGTCATGCCACCAACGCAATAAAAGTCAAAATTGCTTGATCGGACAGTAAAGAAATTTGTTTAGACGTATAATCTTACTTCGATTGGAGTATAGGTTAATCAAAGCATTGGTGTTGCAGCTAAAAACGTAGAGAATTAATAATCCTTTCTACTACATCAAATGAATGTTCTCCAAAAAAATTTATTCTCCATTCCAATATTTCGATAGCCATAATAAATATAGACGTCTTTCAGAAACCGCTCAGGTGTTACTTTTATCAACTGGGACTGTATATAAATAACAACTCATTCGATCTCGTTACAGATCCATTGTGAATGGTATCGTTATCCCTGTACATTTGTGCTGATAACACGTGACCATCTCAAGGATCTATATCACATTCAAGGGGTATTTTTTTGATCTACACAATGAATTATACTCGTATTTACCTATTTTCAGTAATAGCTATAGGAGTTGAACGCGAGTTATATAATGCGCAAAAGTACATAAACCCATGTAGAATCAGAAAAATATATTTCATTCTCCAGGATAAATGCTAGAAAAATCTTCGACTTTTTCTTGCCCTTAGCCCATATTACTTGGAGACGGCGCAACACGTTTTTTTCTTCCATTCTGCCCTGTTACCCGTCCCACTATCGCCGACTCCCTTTTCTTTCATACCACTCCTGACACAATGCATCCATCTTTTCTTTGGCCTCCCTCTCCCTCTCCATCCATCTACATGTATTCTCAGAATTCTTTTAGTAATATGCGTTTCATCCCTCCTCTTTACATGACCATACCAAGACAAATGATTTCCTTTCAACTTTTCGGTCACTGGCATCACTTTCAAACTACCTCTAACATACTGATTACTCACTTTATCCATTCTCGTCATACCACACATCCATCTCATAATTCTCATCTCTGCTACATGTAATCTTTTTCATCCATCTTTTTCACAGCCCACGTTCTGATTCATACAGTATGACAGGTCTTATCACAGAAATGTAAATTTTGCCCTTCAACTTGAGGAGCATCCGTGGGTCGCAATAGAAAAATAATGTATCCAAAACGTAATACACCTAATTTTGTTATTATATTATGCTATACTATTATTATAGCTGGCCCGTATTGGCCCATCCCACGGCTGGGCATAGGCCTCCCTCCATTCTTTCAGGATTCGCTTTCTCTTTCCAATTCTGGTGCCATTCTTACCTCGACTGCAGGCTGACGATGCAGGCTACACATGCGGCGGCTGCACGAATCCGGCTTCAGCTGTATGGTTTTCTATGTAGTATTATGGATTTTTATGAAAACCATTCTGAACGTGGCAGCGGCCGCACGTGCTGCCGAGTTCTGACGTCATCTTAACGCTCAGTCACGTGTTTAGAACAAAGGAATCCAAGGCGTAGCCTACTCGAGTCATTCGACGCAAGAGAATTGAAACGAAACTGCGGATGAAGGCAACTGCTGCGTGTCATGCGCTACCTGCATTCGAAGCCTGCATCCGCAGCCTGCAGCCGAGGTTCGAATGGCACCTTTGAGATCTCCTTCGTGGTCTGCTGCGGCCATGTATCGCTGTGTCTGGGCACTAACTCTGTGTTATAGCCAAAGCATTGTGCTGCCATACACACACATATGGACTTAAGTTACTTTTTACGCCAGGAGTAGGTATATTATCTTTGGATAAACGGGTTGCACGCGAGTGAAGTTCGGGCTACGCCCGCGCCAAATAGCGGATATATAGCTTCTGCCTCGGGGCAGAATCTATATATTTGCTACTTTTTTATTTATAGCCATAAAATTTTTACTAAAAATACTTAGCAAAAATTTACATAAAAAAGAACAAAGTATATAAATAAAAAACTTTTTACAAATTAAGAAAATCCGACTACACTAAAAAAAACACTAAAAGAATCAAAATAACTTTAATTTCGGAAGTCAATGAAAAGTTAAATAAGAAACAATACTAAGAAACACCGAGTTCTGAAATTAAAGTTATTTTCATCCTTTTAGTGTTTTTTTAGTGAAGTCGCTTTTTACTTCACCCTAAAAAGTGAGAAGTAAAAAGTTTTTTATTTCACACTTTTTAGTTGAGATACACTTATAAACAGAGTGCCTATTTCTAATGACTATTCCAATTAACCCAAACACTGCTAGGTTAAATTGTTTTATTATGAAGTTCCTGTGTCTACCTTCCGCCTTCCGGCTCTATCATTAGATCAGTTCGAGAGTACTATAAAGCCAAAGTGCATCGTGTGTATTCTAATAGGTCCCAAAACGACTAATAGGTCTAATAGGTCATCATACGTATTCTAATAGGTCCAAAAACTATTTATTACGAAGTTCCAGTGCCTACCTTCCGGCTCACTTCGATGATACCATTTTCAACATAACTATTTTGAACCATTCATTTATTTGTATTGTCATAGTCGCTTAACTATCTTCATTGTGATATTTATGTGAGTATGAAGTTCCGTTGACCATTTCTAGTCTTCTTCAACAGTTTCACTCCATCAAATGTTACTTTTTGACTGTAAATGCTTAAGTTACCGATAAAAATACCAAAATCACTATATGGTTGCCTATAATATTTCCCTCAATTCCTCATGAATCCCATCATCAGAACTGGATTTTGATAAAAATGGGACCAATCTGGAAGTACATCTTTTTAGCGGAAAAAAATTGCAAATCGGTACATAAACGACGGAGTTCTGAGGTAACAAACATAAAAAAATGATAAAAAAATACAACCGAATTGATAACCTCCTTTTTTTTGAAGTCGGTTAAAAAATGGACAAAGTTAAAAATAAAATAAAATCAAATTTTAAGATTTGAATAAAACGTACTCGTATAATTAACATAATAATATGTAGTAAAAAAAATACTTAAAGCAAATAATAAATTTAATTCAATATCACTGTACTAGGAGTAGTGAAATGTAAATAACATAATATCAGTAACGCGTTGGAAAATGTAAAGCTTGAGTTTTCCTAAAAATTGCTGTAAACATTTATTATAATAATAAAAACTGTCGACACGAATATCGTGGGACAGTTTATCCAAAAATTCTAGTTACTTACGTAATAAACGTATGTATACGGGATGTAAGCATGACTACAGTACATTTTGGTCTGGTATATCAATAAACGCGGGGAACGAAACCATAGCGCGATCTAATTCGACGCCAACACCATCTAGTTGCTTAAGCGACAACAGATGTTCCCGGCGACCTCGAGTCTTCGTTATGACGTAGGTGCGTAGTAGGCGAGTACAGAGAGTTTATTCACTACAGTTCTGCCGTACGGATTTCATATCCAAAAACACACATTTATTATTCAAGACAATACTAATAATCGTTTTGTGTATTTGAATGAATAAACGTATAACGCGGTTCACAATACGTTGAAATGAATCGGTTGTAACTTCATGGCTTTTTTATTATGTATTGGCTCGCGTCACAATTTGTGGTCGACGATGGAGCACGCCTGCTTAGAATTAACTTATACACTCTTGACATAAAGACTCTTTGTTTATAGCTATCAGAAAACACAGGTTCCTACCCCAGAATTCCACTCTTTGGCTCCTGGTGCGTCACTTCTGGTACCTACAGCACCATGGTTGTTGTGAATGTTGTATAATGTAAAAGCACTTATTTTTCAAATTTGTGAATGTGAAGTACCATGGAGCCTTTTTATTAGGTTACATTTTTATTTGTCTTACAGGTCGCAGGTTCAAACCCAGCCAGGTGCACTACTTAGTGTAATTTATTTCATCACCACTGCGCTCAAAACGGTGATGATAAACATCGTGAGGAAACCGGCATGTCCTAGAACCAAAAATTCTAAGACATTCACCAACCCGCACTGGGCCCGCGTGGTGGATTATGGCTCATTCCCTCTCCTAGAGAGGAGGCCTGAGTCCCAACAGTGGAATCATTATATGGCCGACAATGTTATGCTATGCTATTGTTACTGTAGATGAAATTTAAAAAGCAAATATGATATGTTTAGCTGATTGTATGTATAAAAAAAGTTTACCTATTAAATGTTGTGATTATCTTTTTGAAAAAAAAGAATGGGGTTTTAATAGTTCAACTAGTATCTCAGAAACGACTGTTTCGAATTGAAATTCGAATTCGAATTGTCTTTTTAGACTCTATTCTCAATATAGATTTCTCATGCTTTTTGCTTGGTTTGTTTCTTTAAAGTTGTGTAGATTTAGATATAAACATGAAATGAATGTGTTTCAACAAAGCAAATCACAAAAAATATTTTGGTGTCAATCGCTTTCGAAAACCTTAGAGTAATCAACATAAATAATAAGTTTGAAACATGGTCGCTTACAATGGGCCTCATCAGAAGGCTTACAGTCACCCAAAGGGCAATGGAAAGGGCTATGCTCGGAGTTTCCTTGCGTGATCGCATAAAGAATGAAGATATCCGCAGGAGAACCAAGGTCGCCGACATAGCCCGAAGAATCGCCAAACTAAAGTGGCAGTGGGCAGGGCACATTGCTCGCAGAACGGACGGTCGATGGGGCCGAAAGGTTCTAGAATGGCGACCGCGCACCGGAAAACGCAGCGTTGGAAGGCCTCCCACAAGGTGGACCGACGACCTGGTGAGAGTCGCGGGAGTGCGGTGGATGCGAGACGCACAGGATCGGTCGTTGTGGCGTCGCTTGGGGGAGGCCTATGTCCAGCAGTGGACTTCTTTCGGCTGAAATGATGATGATGATGATGAATAAGTTTGACAAAATTACGTTAGCACAAACACGCAGTTGAAATCATGCAAAATTCAATCATGGGAAATTAACAATAACTTAATTTTAAAAATATCTAAATCTATTGACAGTAGAAAAAAATACTGAGACAGACCGATAGAGACTTTTTGGGTAAATATCGTTGCATCATAAAATGAAAGACAGTCAAATGTCAAACAACGGAACTTAAACTTATGGAGCATTAATGTATTAATGATTTTTTTTATGGCTTAAGGCCATTTAAAAGATAAATATATAAAAGGAGAAACTGACTAACTGACATAACAACGCACAACTGAAATTACTGAGACTTGGAACGTGAAATTTTGCTCAAGATTCCTTTTTATGACGTAGGCGAGCACTAAGAGAGGATTTTAAAAAAATCACCCCTTAAAGAGATGAAATGGGGATCTAAGTTTTGTATGCAGAAATCTACTTTCACGCGAGCGAAACCGCTGACAAAAAATAAGTATAACTTATTAAGGTAAGAAAGAACAGGACCGATCATTATGGCAACATTTGGGAGAGGTCTATGTCCAAAAGTGGACGTCTTTCGGCTGAAATGATGAAGGCAAGAATAAAACAAATAGATAATAAGAAATAAATACTGAAAAATAAATACGAAAATATATTTATTTATCAAGATACATAAAGCTACAGGATGCAACATATTAGAGCAACATGGTTTGCCGTAATAAAGCTCATTGTTGAGTTAAGCTCGTCTCCGGGTACGTGAATTGTCAAATCACTGTGTACTATGTTAAATTATGTGTACAATAAAGAATTAACACACGTAGTAACAAAAAGGAACAATTGAAAAACTCTCTAATTTTTTATTAGTACAATACTAAAGAACTTATTAGAAAAGGTCTTGTAATTATTTAAGTCTCAATAAATAATATTCATAAACAGTAAAGTTATTAGCGTATGTTTATATCCCAAAATTTCACTCAACTTATGGAAATATTGTACAGGCTTTGATTTATGAATGCACTGCTCGTAGTATTTTTCAGTAGTAATTGTTATGAATGATTGATTCTATTATGAAATTAAAAATTTTCGTGGACATATTTGTTACTTCGTTTTTTTTTTTACTTTTGACTACAAAAATATGATCAGTAATTAGTTCGGATAGAGCCCCATTTTTTTGTATTATCGATTAGTTTTAGGTTTTCGTCATTTTATTAACTTTATTAGGATACTAGTTGCTGCGAGCAGCTTCGCGTGTGAGGTAGTAGAAAATAGTTCCAAGGAAACACGCGAGATAAAAAGTATCCTTTATACTCTCTTATAGGACGTGGTCTATTCATGTATCATATTTTATAGGAAATTGTTTAGCCGTTAGAGCATGAAGAAGTAACAAACATACAACTATACACATAAAAACTTATTTCGAGACGCCCAGAACCAGTCGTTATTACACTTAGGGGAGGCATATATTCAAAAGTGGACGTCTTTCAGCTGAAATGATGATGCTGATGACTTTTATACAAACCCGTAAATTGATGTGAGAAATAAAATTAATTCCGGACACTAAAGTTACTCGTGTGCTCTATCTCTAAGTAATCAAGGGTTAAGGAAGTTTAAGTACCGTTTGCTGTAAGTTTTTTTTTCTTCTGTGTATTCTGCGACATGGTAATCATATATCCAATCTGTCATATATTTTCTATTTCTGGTATACCTGTATGCTGAATGTGACGAAAAAAGTTTCGTCATTATCTGTTTACCCCACAAAAAGAAGAACAACTTTTAGTAACATGTAATTTAACTTTTTTGTCTATTTTGTTGTGTTCTGTTTGTTTTGTTCTATTGGATTTAAATTTTCCTATTTATCAGTAAACTAGTTCTTTATATGTGATAAATGTTGATATAAAATTGTTAGTTTTAGTTATTTCGATATTAATAATAAAAATATTAGGTATTACTATAAATATTATATATTTTTATATTTATAGTAATACCTAACATTTTTATGGATTGTGCAAAGCTAACCTAAAAAAAATTGGCATACTAACCCTGGATTGTGGTAAGTTATTACTTTGAATATTTTCTTTGTAAACGGTTATTGATTAGCTAATAAAAAAATAAATGAGGCTCAGCTTTCTGCGTTCAGGACGTAAAGAAAAATCCTGACTCACTCACATTCACTCCAGTAAGTCAGAAAAAAAATCTGACTCACTCAAGTCGTAAAGCAGTGGTGGCCGAGTGGGAACGGCTCCAACTTACGAGTTGTAGGTTGCGGGTTAAACCCAGCCAGGCGCATTACTTTGTGTAATTTATTTCATCACCACTGCTCTTAAAACGGTGAAGGAAAACATCGAGAGGTAACCGGCATGTCCCAGAACCAAAAATTCGAAGACACGTGACATGCACCAACCCGCACTGGGCCCGCGTGGTGGTTTACGGCCCATTCCCTCTCCTAGAGAGGAGGCCAGCGTCTCAGCAGTGGGAACATTATAAGGCCGACTATACTACTGGGTCATTACAAATGAGAATTCTCACTGTTCCTTTAAGAACAGTGTACAAAAATAATATTTAAATCACTTATAAAAGTGTGTGGTTTAATCGAGAATGCATAGTTTTAAAGCTTATTGACGTCTAACGTCCTACCTACAAGCTAAAAACTATATTGCACATTCTAAGCGTTGACTGTGTACTGCGAGTGGCCGATAGTCATGAATCTGACGTAAGCAAACGATTGCGCGATCTAACTCGATCCCAACACCATCTAGGGACTCTATGGTAAATTTTGGCATTATGCACACGAGGGCAGTGCATTCAAGGTCAAAATGGCGGCCCTTTAACCCTACACTGTACACTAACCCTATACTTTACATCAATCTACAGTGACAAATCAAGTTGACGATTTGTTAAAGAATTAACTTTAAAACCTTGAATATACGAGATGAATATTCATACTGGAGAAATTGTAAACTGCATGAGATTGTGTAGAGAACCAAAAATTCGAAGACATGTGACATTTACCAATTTGCACTGGGCCCGCGTGGTGGATTTCGGCCCATTGCCTCTCCTAGAGAGAGGATGCTTGAGTCCCAGCAGTGGGAACATTAAAAGGCTGATTATGCTTATGCTTATGCACTTAGGTCAAACTTTTCTTCTGATATTTATTTTTCAGAGTCCGCGCCTTGTGCAAATTAACCTAATTTTTAAAAGAGAGATAAACAACGATACTATGCTTTTTCCAAATAACAATTCATTTAGGATTAAATGCCTTTTACCCTTATCTCAATAGATATGAGCAAAAGGCTGATGATGAAAACGAAGGAAACTCGATAGCCATCAAAACCTGGTCTGATAAATTCGGTGATGAAGCAAACCCTAATACAAGCTGCAACTTTGTCACCTATTTTCATTCGAGTATCATATCATATAATAATAATGTATTTATAACTTATATGTACGAGTATATCAAGTTTGAATGGTGTAGCAGACTAGTTAAAATAACACTTAGTAAAGCCTACTATTAAGTGTATTTATTACACGTGCAGTCTGTGGACCAACAATACTCAACGCTCTATCCTTGCGTGTCCAATATAATTACGGGTTCAGGATGTTGATGGGGCAGCTTCGTTACTGCAGTGCATCAGAAATTTTTGCAGAAGCACATTTCGATAGCTTTCACGTCGTCGTCAAAGAGAAATCTGCCTCTTTACTCTGCAGAGTTCGGTCTAGCTTCAACTTCATTCTGAAAACCATAGCCCAAGTACGATTCTCCTCTGTTAGGTGATGTTGTTCATAGGTGCATTATGAAAAACCACCTTGTTTTATATATAGTAGATAGTAAGTTTACTAACATAGATTTATTTTTTAGGGTTGCGTACCTCAAAAGGAAAAAATGGAACTCCTATAGGATCAGTTTGTTGTCCGTCCGTCAGTTTGTACGGAACCCTCAGTGCGCGACTCCGACTCACACTTGCTCAGTTTTTTATTTTCTTTATTGTTAACTTTAAATTGTTTTGTAACCCGGATGTCACTTATCCGAATTAAATATTTTATTTTATTTATATTTATCTGTATATAAATAAAAGTGTTTAATATTCAATATTTCACATACCACAATTTGTCTTTGCATCATCGAGAGTTAACTGGTAGAAAATGCATAAGGCATTAAAACCGCCTCTTCGCTTTGAGTGAAAGGAAAATAAAATAAACAAACGAGGTCGATGAAATTACCTATACGACAGGGCTGGTTGAAAGTGGCTCGAAAAAAGGATACATGGAAGATTTTGTGATGCACCTTTGTCTAGCTGTGGAAAAGTATGGGCTAAATAAAAAAATAATAAGTTGAGACCAACTCGTAGGCAACTACTGTAATAGTAAACAATCATTTAACAACATTTACACTGAATACTGTGTCATTATACTCGTATATATAGTCATCATAAAGAGCAGTGGTGGCCGAGTGGTAACGGCCCCGACTTACGAGTTGTATGTCGTGGGTTCAAACCCAGCCAGGCGCATTACATTGTGTAATTTATTTCATCAACACTGCTCTTAAAACGGTGAAGGAAAACATCGTAAGGAAACCGGCATGTCTTAGAACCAAAAATTCGAAAACAAGTGACATCCACCTACCCGCACTAGGCCCGCGTGGTGGTCTACGGCCCATTCCCTCTCATAAAGAGGAGGCCTGAGTCCCAGCAGTGCGAACATTATAAGCTATGCTATTGTGCATTACAAATGAGAATTCTCACTGTTCCTTTAAGAACAGTGTACAAAAATAATATTTAAATCACTTATAAAAGTGTGTGGTTTAATCGAGAATGCATAGTTTTAAAGCTTATTGACGTTTAACGTCCTACCTACAAGCTAAAAACTATATTGCACATTCTAAGCGTTGACTGTGTACTACGAGTCGCCGGTAGTCATGAATCTGACGTAAGCAAACGATTGCGCGATCTAACTCGATCCCAACACCATCTAGGGACTCTATGGTAAATTTTGGCATTATGCACACACGAGGGCAGTGCATTCAAGGTCAAAATGGCGGCCCTTTAGCGCTACACTGCACGTCAATCCACAGAGACAAATCAAGTTGACGATTTGTTAAAGAATTAACATTAAAACTTTGAATGCGAGATGAATAATCGTTCTGGAGAAATTGTATACTGCATGAGATTGTGTTTACTGTGATTATGGTTATTATGAGTTAATCTCCTACCTAGAATTGTCTGTGTAGCAAAAAACCTTCATAACCGTCATGCCATGTCATGTTAGCGCATCTCCTTGTATTATTTGACCGTTCTAACTGTGTGTACTAATTTTGTGTGTTAATGTTTAGTATTTCATTTATATTTAATTTAATTGTATTTGCGTATGTAATTTCTATGTCTACTTTATAAATATTTAATTTAATTTAATTTTAATTTTGTGTAAATATATATTATGGACTATGTGTGAAATAAATGAATTAATAGTAATAATAACTGCTAGATATGCATTTTTAAAGAATATTTCCGTAGGTGTATACCGAGATGTAGTGGTGGGAGTCATTCTGCTCTCCTTTTCCAGAACTAGCGTAAATTCGTAGTAAAGGTTTTAGAGAATTGTAAAGGTTGCACCTGCTTGACGCTACATTTCTGACAACTTCCTAGGATTCATTTGAATATTATTTCACCTTACTTATTAGTAACTAGCTGACCCGGCGAACTTCGTACTGCCTAACAGACAATGAATGTAGTATATTTTTTCGATATAGTCAACTGATTGCGATGAAATGAAGCCTAAGTATATATCAAGTCACACACAATTTTAATATATAAAATTATCTACATCGACATCAATTTCGTACATTTTACGTCATGCGCGCACAACTAAAAACTTCTACAGATTTATGTATCCTACTTATAGATTACTAAGATTTTATGAAATATTCAAGTAATTACTAAGGTTAGTGGTATCGCCATCTAGGGAATCGTGACCTCTCTATATTACCTTTGGCCGACTGAATACACCAAAGAAGCAAAAGTTGGACGTATATATAGCTCGAACACGTAACATACGGCTTATGTCAGAGTTTAATGAAAAATTACTGAGTTAATAATAATATTCCACAACTATCATCTAGTTCCAAACTAAGCTGAGCTTGAGCTATGAGTACTAGACAACTGATAAACACACTTATTTATTTCTAAATACATACATACCATAGACAAATTACACTCAGACACAGAACAAATGATCGTGCTCATCACACAAACAATTGTCCTGGGTGGGAATCGAAACCACGACGTCGGCATAGCAGTCAGGGCCAATAACCACTAGATCAAGAGACCAGTCAGTCAGTTGGTTATGTAATATACTTATTTTTGTGTTGTTCTTTTTCATAATTGAGTATTGTTTAAATGTAGAACGTGAGAACAACGAAAGAACTATAGTTCAAATTGAAACTCAATTTAGATTATAATTTACTTTAATCACTTTAAAGCATTAAAATCGTATACTATCCCTAATAATCATTTTAGAAAATCGTTTTGAAATGAATACCTATATTTAAATAAAGAATTCGAGATAATTGTCCAATCTTATAACAACAAACTCTGTCATTTATGACAAATTCTATTGTAACTCAAACTTTCTAAGAGCCGATTTATTACAAACAGTCATTTAACGTAATTCTCAAGTCCTTATTGTACTATACAGTAAGAATAAATAGTACTCTTCATATAAAAAAAAATAATAATAAAAAAATACAAAATCCCTAGACGAAAGTCACAAAAGTGCTAGATGAAACCTGAAATTGCTAGAGGAAAGTAAAATTATCATATTATTTCATGATAATTTTCAGTTAGTTACTTAAGAGTCAAGAATGTAGGTAGGCAAATAAAATTAGCGTGGTCAGCTAGTACCTACTCAAGAACAATTATATAATACTATTTCTAATTTGCACAAAAAAAAAATTACAATATTATATTTGTGTAGTCAAAAGTAAAAAAAAACCAAATCCGAAAATAGCCCACGAAAATTTGTCATAATTGGTAAATTCATAATTGAATCGATAATTTATAACAATTGCTACAAGAAAATACTACGCGCAGTGTTTTTTTTTCCATTTTGATCGCCATTCATTCATAAGACTGTATAATATTTCCATAAATTAAGTGACATTTTGGGATATAAACAAACGCTAATAACTTTGCTGTTTATGAATATTATTTATTGAGACTTTACTTAAATAATAACAAAACCTTTTCTAAAAAGCTCTTTAAGTTTTTTATACTAATTAAAAATTAGTGATGTATATAATATATAATAAGCAGTATGAGCGCGAAGCGTATATTTTTACTTTTTTGGCCTTGCTGTGTTAACTTATCAGAAATTGTAACACTAAACCTTTTAAACATATTCTAATATATACAATAGTTAAAAAAAATATACAGACATATGACGCACGGCCAAAACTATTGAGAGTAGGAACGTGAATTTTGGATAAAGCTTCCTTAAATTACGGAAGCGACCACTAAGAAAGGATTTTTGAAAATTCAACTAGTAAGGGGGTGAAGCTGCTGGCAGAAACTAGTAATGTATGTAGCTTTTCTTCACAAAATATCAATATCTTTTGCACAAATATCGACACCCGCAACGATTAAGGTTGTAACATTAATTCAGTATTTTTTTAAATGAACCTTAAATTGATAGAGCCATGTTTGAATTTGGTTTGAACTGTAATCCGAGATACTACCTTGTTGGTGCGAGTGAGCATATATTTGTGCTATAATGATATTAAAGTATCATTATGGTCTCAAAAACATCTCCATTTTAATGCGGTGCACATTCATAATAATTGTAGCCAGCATTCTGGCTTAAATCACTTGTTTTCAGTCATTATTTTTCATTTAGGTGCAGATTAGCTTGACCTATTAGGTATTCCCTTCAGAAAATTGGAGTTTTATATACAATATTGTAACAGATTATTATCCTTTCAGCTACATTGATGTATTTCAAAAGCTATCGAATCTTTTCAATCGCGATCTTTTATTACCAAAAAATATTTTTTACTTATAAAAGGTAACCCTTACTTCGCACGTTTTCTATCTTGGGTCTGTGCCAACCTCTTTGCTTAATCTAAGGAAATAATCTTTTTCGTATCTGAAGCTGAATATGTGGCGATTTTTAATTCTTAGTAACGAACTTGCAGAAAGTAGTTTGCAGAACTAGTCATGTAAGACGCATGTGTGTGTTTGTGTGTTGTGTATTATTTTAATACCAGATGTTAAATTTATGTTAATTTGCTGCGCGTTAATAAGGTCATGTATAGGCATATTAAATTTTAACTTAACTTTTTTTAAACAATCAAATAAAGCCTATTCAGTCCTAAACTTGTACAGCGTTTGTACAATAAGCATCAGACAACTGATATACATAATTATATATTTCTGAATTATAGATATATTACACCAAGACACAAAACAAATGATCGTGCTCATCACACAAACATTTGTCTTGGGTCAGAATGGAACCCACGACCTCCAAACAGCAATTAGGGCCACTATCCACCAGATCAACAGGTCAGTCAAAGGATAAGAAAAGTTTTGCCAAAATTCATTCTCTGAAGAGATGAAACGGCTGAAAGTTTTTATGGAGAAATCTGCTTTGACGTAAGCGGAGCCGCTAGTAGAAGCTAGTATATAAATAAAATAAAGGTACGTCATTATACACCACTAATTTTTAATGACTTAAAGGGCTTATTAGAAAAGGTTTTGTTATTATTTAAGTAAAGTCTCAATAAATAATATTCATAAACAGCAAAGTTATTTGTGTTTTTTTATATCTCAAAATATCACTTAATTTCTGAAAATATTATACAGGCTATTGATTACAAATGAATGAATTGCGATCAAAATGGAAAAGCAATTATTATGAATGATTGATTCAATTATGAATTTATCAATTATGACAAATTTTCATAGACATTTTTGGAATTTCTTGTTTTTTTTTTTTACTTTTGAATACACAAATATGATTTGTAATGGGTATGAATAGAGTCCCATTTTTTGTCTGAATTTAAAATTAGTAGTGTATAGAACGAGTATACCGATTCCGATCCCCAAACCAACTCGATACAAAAAGTCAATCTAAATGAAGAGTGCTTAGAAAGAGTTAATATTGATATACGACACCCTTTGCACAACAACTGTCAGTGGCGACCTTTACTGCACAAAATATTATACTTAGGCATCATGATGGCGCAGTTATAGTCACACTGCCAACAGAATGTTGGGCAGTGATTAAGCAATTGACTGAAGCGTAGCGCATCACGGGATTTTTTCCCGCATGGATCAAATGTTTGAATGTCGTAGAGTAATTCCGCGGGACAAAAAAAAAATTTATAGAATTGACATTTGCAACTATTGATCAATACCAAACATGTTGAGATGAGATACGAGTATCTCATCTTGAGATGGCACAATTGAGATGGGCAGCGACACGCTCAGAGGAAAATAAAGTGGGAAAATTACAGGGTAGGTACAGAAGACGTGTCAATTGTGTCGTGTTAAGACGCGGTATAGAGGCACGTAGGTCAATTTCATGAGGTTACCACCTAAGTAACATCGCTTTTTGTAGGTACTGTTGTAACTTTTAGAGTTTATCACTAGTTGTAACAAATGCCACAGAACTTAAAAGTCTTGAACGTCGACACTGAGTTGATAAACTGTCGGTTTTTTATCGATTGAATTTTGGAGAATATTCGTGGGAATTTCAAAAATATACCAAGCCCGTTCTATTTTCGAAACCGCTGTCACGATTGAAATATGCCAAGCTCGTTCTATTTTCAAAACCGCTGAACGTAAGACTATGTGCCTCCGGTACATGGTGGACATCCCATCCATACGCACAAAACCGCTTTAGGAACACATTCATTGTGTGTACAGCTAAGGAGTAGTATTTTTTATTCGAATCTGTGTTTCCTGATCAGGGATGAATAGAATATTTGTAGGCAAGCATAAACTAAGACAGCGGTAAAGCGCGAACTTATCAATAATAAAATGGGGAAAAAATCTTCTATCTACATATATAGAAGGAAAAACTGACTGACTGACATATCAACGCACAGCCTTTTTGCTTTTATGACGTTGGCGAGCACTAAGAGAAGATATCCCAAAATTAAAAAAAAAAAATCCCTAAGGGAATAAAACGAGGTCCATGGACAAACCTACTTTTATTCGAGTGAAGCCGCTGGTAGGAGTTAGTCAATAATAAAATGGGGGGAAAAAATCTTCTAACACACAAATATCACTTTTTTTATTGGTTGCTTTAGAGCAGGGTAGGCAATGTAGGTAAATCATACTCAAGCTATATTTAAGAATTTAGGCTAATCAATTAGATGCAGAAGCACCGTTATTTGTCTTGGGAGCTATTTAAATATAACCTTTGACAAGGTTGTGGCAATTTGCCTATAAAAGCCTTTTAAAAGGAGGCAATATCTTAGAAGTAGGTTGCGTTACTATATTGCTCAGACCATAAATCAATCATTATAGAGCACTTTAAATTATTTTACATCTATAAAGTCAAACCTCTTTAGAAAATTACTTCAAGGTACTGCACGATAACAAAGAATGCAAGTTTACTGTCCGTGTCAGCTTGGATAGCGTTATTTGTACCGAACAAAATCTGTATTAGAAAGAAGAATCCCCCTATTTTTACCAGATTGCACGTTTTGATGTCGATCGAAGATGGATTCTACTTTATTTACACTGTTTCAACTAAACTCATTCTTTGCCCAACCAGTAATTTTGTTCTTATTTCTGTGGCCCTGACTAAGTATACGTAAATGATAAGAAAAAAATGCTCTATCGTTTGGTGAAAACGGATCTTAGCTATCTCTAAAAATAAGGAAGTTACTTTGTGTAAAAGGGTTCAACTAACACAAAAAAAAAAAAACTGCAAAAGTTGGTTTTAAGTACATTTGGATCCTTTTAAAAGGAAAATAAAAATATTGTTTTGTGTTTTTAATTTAAATTAACTTGAATCACCCACGTTTTAATCTGGTTGGTGTTTATCGATTCAATAACACTTAGTCCTCAAAAATGGTTTAGTTAGTAATGATATTACTAGATTTAGGTATATCCGTTTTCACCAAATTAAAGAGAAAAATATTTCTTTGCATCAGGTACTTGATTATTACAAAATAATTCTAACTGTGTATCCCTTTTCACTTGTATGAATTAATATTTAACTAATAAGAGAAGGGGTCTAACTTATTTTATACCCTCAAAGAATTCATTTTGTGGTTGTTACAAGTCACTATCTTAAAAACTCTTAACTTATAAAAAAAAAAATAACCCAATAATAATAAAGAGCATAAATCGTTAACCTACAAAAAACTTTTTTTTTAATTGATATAATCCAGTGCTTGACTGCGATCCCACCTGATGGTAAGCAGAGATGTAATCATTGATGGTGAGGAGCACTAGTTTATTAAGAGCCTATTCACTCTAGCCTTGAAGACACCTAAATTATAGTTGGACGGGAAGACCGCAGCAGGCAAATTGTTCCAGTCCTTCGATGTACGCGGTATAAAAGCCGAAGCGAAACGCTTAGTCCGGACCGTTGAAGTTTCAACTACATCACATTTATTTAATTAGGTTAAACAGTTTAAATGTCACATGAAGTCAAATAGGAACATGAAGCGTGCGGAGTGTTTTTTACGTCTCCTGTAAAGTAGAATTTTTTGACTTAGATCCTTTTTCACTAGAGCCACAGATTTGAGCACGAATTATGACTGATGTGGTTGTGCTCTCTCACGTGATATTACTTATTTTCCAGGAAATGCCCTCATGTATTTTTAAACAAGCTTTGCAAAATTTTATCAAAATTAGCATTGAAGTAATCCTTATTTTATGTTATAAATTATTCTGTTCGCGTAATTGTCTGCCATGTTGTGTAACTAGATATGTATGAAATTGTAATAAGTCTTTAAATCAGGATTTTGTTGGCTGTCCTTCATGAATTTATATACTACTAACAACCCGCTCAGTTTTGCATGGGTTTAAATTATACACACAATGCTTCCTCGTATTTTTTTTTTTAGTGAAAAGTTACGAGGAAAGAATTAGGCAGGGAAACAGACAAAAGTAGACCGCCATTTTGAAAAAAATATTCGCAGCAGCAGACTATCCCATTATGTTAAGTTCTTACGATCCATCTTAAGTTTGTCTGGTAAATATCGTTGTCAGCAATAAGACCGCCAGTCTACCCATAGATTTAAGTTAAATATATAATTATAAGATGTGTTACTTTTTCGGTTTTTTTTTATTGGTTGGGAAAAACACCTTATAACAAATCCTGCTCTTAGGCGGAGCGCGAGATTGTGTCAGACTTTTACTGACTAAAAACCCACTCCTGTTCCTTCTTTGTCTTCGTCCCAGGGCCCTGGGTTTCACTTTCTTACTACCCGTGGCCCCAGTAGGCTTCGACCCTGCTGGGCCCCTACGATTTGCTGACATGTCCCTGAGGCGCTTGTGGAACAGTACGCGCCGTCAACGACTTGGGCTCGGTCGGGACGGTTACCGGACGGTCGGACGTCGATAATCCATTGCTCGCCGTCCGCAAGCCCGCACCAAGGTGTGCAATTAAGTTGATTCTACTCTATTCTATTCAAAACTACCTACCTACACTTTATATTATACGGTTAACAGGAATACAAGTGGAAATGTACTACACTGCAAGCCACACTGCAAGTAATCTTATTACAGAAAATAAACGTAAGACATTGAAGTTAAAGCCAAGACAACCCTACCTACATTATTATCTTGACGCTGCTATAGGATATCGGGTAGAACTTCAAGAGACTTGTCGTATGCTTAATCATAAGAAAAAACTAATTAAAAAAAGAGCGTTTGAATCTGAATACAAGAATTTCAATAATAAGGTTAAATTTTCAGATAACTTTTTTTGAGTTACATCTCTTTTTGATTAAACGTGCGTTGTGTATATCCTTCGTGACTACCTAAAATATAAGCGCGGATGGACCTTGTTTAATTTGTGAGACAAAAAATAAACATAAACGACCACTTTCTTGATTCACCAACATCTTCATGACCTCTTCCTATGTCACCTCTGGAGTCAGCATAACGCGTTTTTTTCTCACATCCTTTTCTGTCAACCGTCACGCTATCACTGACTCCCTTTACTTTCATATAACCCCTCTTCTACTCCATTCTTCAACATTTATATTCATAAAGCTCTTTGCATGATCACACCAAGAGAAAAGATTCCTTTTCAACCACGTTCAAGGATGAAAGGTTTCTGGTTTAATAACAAGACTTTTTTCTAGACGCTTCCAATGTCAACGTGTTTCTACTTGACTCTCACATCTAATATATATAAACCTCGTGTCAAATTTTTTGATATCCATCTCTTTGTATATTTGGTTCGATAATGGGTCGTATACTATTCATATGGTGTACAAAAGAGAAATAAACAGATGGAAGAATATCGTATGAATTAAAGTAATGAAGCAGACGATCCTCAATATCGAGGAGTATGATGTAAGGAGGAGGAGGACATGATGACAGAAAAAAATCTATATAAATATATATATTTTTTTTTTTGTCTTTCAATATCTTCTTTTATAAAAGGAGAAACTGACTGACTGACATATCTACACGCAGTTAAGACTCCTGAGACGAGGAGCGTGAAATTTTGCACAAAGAATCATTTTATGATGCAGGCAAGCATTAAGCGAGGATTTTCTGAAATGCTCCCTAAAGGAATGAAACGGTCGTCCAAAGTTTTGTATGGAAAAATCTACTTTCAAGCGAGCGCTGGCGAAAGTTAGTAATTTATATGGCAAAACTACTCTTGCCGGGTCAGCTAGTATATGTATAATCCAACATCAAGTATACTATTTATTGATCAAAAAAGTGTCAATGGTGTTTCTCGCACGTTCTTTTCCATAGAAATCCATGCTTTGGAACGTGCAAGATAGACCGACTTTGTCAATTCAAAAGTGCTTGTAAATGGTTTTACTGTAATTAATGCTTTTACTGCAATGGCTATTAATGCTAATGGCTATTAGACAATAATATTTTTTCTTAATTCATTATTGTACATAAAAATATAACATGGTGATACAGTCATTTCATGTACAAAACTGAGCTTAACTCTGCAAACAAAGAGTTTTCTCCCATCAAACCATTTGTGTTATAGAGAGAGAACATATTCGAGGGTAGGATCCAGTGCACAATATTACTAACTAGCTTCTCCTCACGGCTTCGCCCGCGTGGAGGTAGTTTTTTCCAACCAAACTTTGGCCCCCGTTTCAAGCCCTTAGGGGGCAAATATCAGATCCTTGTATAAAATTTCACACTCCTGCCCGCAGTAGTTTTGGCTGTGCATTGATTTTTTTTTTAATTTATTTAAACCAGTGCTTGACTGCGATCCCAAGTAAGCAGAGATGCAATCATTGATAATAATAATAATAATAATATTCACACAACTATCACACAACGCCGTCAAGTCCCAAGCTAAGCAGAGATTGTGTTATGAGTACTAGACAACTGATAAACATACTTATATATTTCTAAATACATACATATTATAGATAAATTACACCCAGACACAGAACAAATAATTGTGCTCATCACACAAACATTTGTTCTGGGTGGGAATCGAACCCACGACCTCCGACATAGCAGTCAGGGCCACTAACCACTAGACCAACAGGCCAGTCATGATGGTGAGGCGCACTAGTTTATTGAGATCCTATTCACTCTAGCCTTGAAGACACCTAAATTATAGTTGGTGTTCGTCAGTCAGTTTCTCTTTTTACATATATAGATAAACTTATATGAATAATCTAATATATAATTATTTTGTTGTACATACTAATATTACTAATATTATGCCAAAAAATAAAAGAAGTCCTCTTTAAGTGCTTTTCAAATGTTAAGGTTATAAGTATAAGTAGATACTGAAAATATGATCGATTTTTGAAATTGGTATTCCGTGCTTTCACGAAATAAATTAGCAATGAGTGGAGGTTTGTAAAAGTATCACGATCTTGGACATGTTTACTACTTATCATTAAAATATAACTCTAAAAACTACATAGAGGCACTAACTTTATAAGTGTACATACGTACATACGTACATAATTTGATTGCTGCTATAAACTGTACCTGTCAAAAATTACTACTTATATAAGCGTAGCTCATAAAACGTGAACTTAATAAAATGAATTTTTAAGTAAATACTACCCATCCTTTGCGTCGACGGCGCGTACTATTCCACGCGCGCCTTAAGGAGATGTCAGCAAATCGTAGGGGCCCAGCAGGGTAGAAGCCTACTGGGGCCACGGGTAGTGTGAAAGCGAAGCCCGGGGCCCCGGAATGAAAGCAAAGAAGGAACAGGAGTGGGTTTTTAGTCAGTAAAAGTCTGACACTATCTCCCGCTTCGCCCAAGAGCGGGATTTGTCATTAGATAATTTTCCCACCTAAAAAAACCCGTCTTTTTCATTTTCTTATAAACTAAGTGAGATAGTAGTATATCATTAGAACTATGATGTTGACGAACGTTAGTGTTTAAAATATCACGTTTCTAATTGCTGTTTAGGGGAGATACCATGACTGGTTAAAATATCAGTCATGCGAGCAAAAATTTATGAACTGTAGGTCGCGGGTTCAAACCCAGCCAGGCGTATTACTTTGAGTAATTTATTTCCTCCCCACTGCTCTCAAAACGGTGAAGGAAAAACAACGTGAGGAAACCGGCATGTCCTAGAATCAAAAATTTGAAGACACGTGACCTTCACCAACCCGCACTGGGCCCGCGTGGTGGATTACGGCCCATTTCCTTTCCTAGAGAGAGGACGCCTGAGTCCCAGCAGTGGGAACATTCAAGGCTGATTATGCATGAGCAAAAATGAGGGAGCTTTTACACTTTATAAATCTCCATCCTTATTAAGGTTCAGTTTAGGTTGTAAAATGGATCGCGTTAAGAGCTGTTGTTAGCACTGAAGTAATGAACAATTGGTGTCAAAACACTGACGTTATGCCAAATAACTAAATTATTTTTCTAAAAAAGGTCAATTTTTGTTTTTTGATCTTGGTACGAGTACTTACCTGAAAGTTTACGTTTTATTGGAGAGCTTTCTCGAAGTCTTCCACATATAATTTTATAATTTGAAACAAATGTAACTAAATACTTTTAAACTTCGGTTAATTACGAGTGGTCAGTGGCCTCGAGGTTCGATTCCCACCCAGAACAAATGTTTGTGTGATGAGCATCGTACTCATCAAGTATTATTATTGAAATAATCCACAAACTGAAGAGGTCATGTACTCTCCATGACCTGATCATTTTAAAAGGCAAACTGGCTCTTCAAGCTAAAATAAAATGAAGCTATGACACTTAACTGACAATATCTAGACATACATCGGACATCAAGTAATTGACTCACACAAAGAGCACTATTGAATGCGAATTGAAATAAAACAATCAAGCAAATAGTCTGTGAATGTACTTTGACGAATTGCTTTTGTTTATTTCTAGAATGTTCTAAAAGGAGTATTAATTCTGAGTGTCTAGCATACATATTTCCCTTCCATTACTGGTACCATTTATCACGTCTTTAGCATTAGGTAAGCTACCAAATATTCGTTTAAACGTCACCTTTCTGAACGTTATTTATTAAGATGGTCTTGTTATATTGTCTGTGTTTGACTGAAGACACTTCGCATGCTTAATCATATAGAAGCCTAACTCAAAAAATGAACCTAAAGATGATTTCAAAATATCTATTCAACGACACCCCACTTGACATAGTTCACCGAATTTTTTTTTTTCATTTTGACAATATGGCGTCTGGTGGTCGCTGTAGTGAATTTTGATTACTGTCATGTCAATTTAGTGACATTCGCAAGGTTAAGACGAATCGATTGACGTAAGAATTATCAAAATCGGCCTAAGCATTTGGTCTCTAGAACGCCACATAGAAACAAAACCCTCCTTTGCGTCGCGCAGTCGGGTAAAAAGAAGGTATTTGGATCTTAAAATTTCAATTATAAGATTTTTGAATATTCTCTTTTTTGAGTTAGGTGTACATGCGACATATCTTCTATGTCACTGTCTCTTTACGCAACGATCTAAGCACTTTGGAGTTGATGATGTTGTCTTTTTGATTAACCGGCTCACTCAACACTTGCATTATTTTATTTGCAGTGTGCACACATTTACCATGCATGAAAATTTTAATACAAGTCAAATACATACTAGATAGTACTACTACTATAGAAACAGTGAACGTCCATAATTTGCATTGTGCTTATAAACTGCAAAATAAGCAATTCTTGCAAAAATGGTATTGTGCCAAGCGTGTGCGGTGCCAACAAAATTTGATATATTCAGTACTTCTAATTTGGTTTTTTTTCGTTAACAATCGCAGAAAATTTTCTTGGTATTCTGAAAAATCGATTTAAGGTAAGTATATTATGTAAACTGACAAAGATTAAGGGAAATTACATCCTCACGTCCCAGCCGCCACGACTGAAGACGCCTCGGGTGTCGGGAATCGCAAAGCAATCTCCGGTCACTGTAGGCGCGGAACTACGGTTGACGAACAATAGATAGCTCGCCGTCCGTTTATCCTATAAGGACCGAACCCGAGTCGTAAGTTGACGCACGTTGTGTTTTACGCGCGCCTCAAAGAGATGTCAGCAAAGTGTGGAGGCCCAGCAGTGCCCATAGCTGATAGAGCCATGGGGAAAGTATGAAAGTGATACTCATGGTCCCTTAATGCAAAAGACAACTGAAGGCACTTAGGCGTTGTTTTAGTCAGTAAAAGTCTGACACGCCCACCCCTGGGAACGCCATAATTATGTCGGTAAGTCCCCTCTTTGAGGCGTGGTTGGAAAGACCTCACGGCGTCCTCACCTTCCGCATGACGCAGGTTCTCACCGGACACGGTAAGTTCGGGAGGTTCTTGCACCGGATTCGTGCGGAAACGACACCCGGGTGTCGCCACTGTGTGGACCGCCCGGAGGACACGGTAGAGCACACGGTGGAGGTGTGCCCCGCTTGGGCAGAGCAACGCCGTGTCCTCGTGGGGGCAATCGGTGGCGGCGATCTCTCGCGCCGGGCCTTGGTTCAGGCCATGGTCCGGAGCGAGGAGGAGTGGCAGGCGGTCGTCTCCTGCAAAGCAGTAATGCTAGCAAAGGAGGCGGCCGATCGCGTGAGGCAACGGTCCTTACGTCCTGTCCGCCACCGGGATTCCGATCCCGATTTCCGGCCATCGTAGGCGCGGGCTTGCGGACTGCGAGCAATGGGTAGCCCGCCGTCCGACCGTTCGGTAACCGTCCGGACCGAGCCCAAGTCGTCGACGACGCGTATTGTTCCACGCGCGCCTCAGGGAGATGTCAGCAAATCGTAGGGGCCCATCAGGGTCGAAGCCTACTGGGGCCATGGGTAGTGTGAAAACGAAACCCGGGGCCCTGGGACGAAAGCAACGAAGGAACAGGAGTGAGTTTTTAGTCAGTAAAAGTCTGACACTATCTGTCGCTCCGCCCAAGAGCGGGATATGTCATAAGATGATTTTCCCACCCAATAATAAAATAAAAAAAAACACGCCCACCCTAGAGCGGGAGAAATCATTAGATGATTTCCTGCCACAAAAAACAAACCGGGAATTTGAATTATACCAACAAAAAATATGTCTGTATTACTGGTATTTTTTCTCAAAAACCAAACATAATTAAATCAAATCTACTGTTCAAGCGCGACCAATATATGTAGAATATATTTCAGTCTATATATAGTTTGGTTTCAAAGTAGCAGTTACACAACGCTTACAGTCACATAACGAAATGCCGAGTTTCGTATTTCTCCAATCGATTACGGTTCTGGCGATAGTGGGCAGATATAAAAACAATATCCTTCTGTTAACGAACATGTTACAACAAAACTAACATGTTCATAGAATAGTATGAGTTACTTTATAAAATATCATCGTAATATTAAGCTATGAGTGGTAGAAACTGGATAAATAGCAACTAAACCTGATTCAATGATTTCACTGCGACATTTACGAAGCGTCGCAGTGCGCATGAGCGAAATGCACTCTCAGAAATCAGTCGAGTAAGTCGTCAGACGTTCGTTGTCTATAGCTCCGAGCGGACAGCTATAGACAACGATCAACGCCTAATACCTTGGTCTGCTACCTAATGGTAGCCTATACTACGGTCTACCTTAGTTTGGCGTTAACTTGGCTAGTCCTTATGCTGGATGAATGAAGAGTATATTAGAATAGATTCGGGCAACTTTTTTTAAATTATATTTTTTATTAATAGGCTCGTGTTTGACGAATATATCACCTGACGGTTAGCGATGATGTTGTCTACGGTTGAGCAATCTAGTAACGTATTCAGCCTTGACTTAAATATCCCTGAGTATTTACCCAGGAAATTCACTTTTATTTTTTTTCTAGCTAGGCTCAGATTGCGTGCTAAGGATTATGATAGGAATAACTATGGAAGGTCTAGATTAAATGGGTTATTTCTGTTATATAAGTGATAAACAAATCGAAAAGATACGCGTTAGTGTTGTAAAGGTTAACTGGTAGAGAATGCCTTGTTGCATTAAGTCCGCCTATGTACCACTACTGTACATGAAGTTTAAATAAATAAATAGTAATAGTAATTAACACTATTTAATGCGGAGGTGCTCACCATAAAAAACTAAAATGATATTTAACAACGGGAAACTTAAAATATCAGACATACAGTATTTTTATTTAAGAAAAATAACGCCTGATAATATATATATATATACTAAATTATCTCTTACTTCGTGTGGTTACGGTTGGTAGACATAATTCTTTTTGCTATCGATTTATCATACAATCCTTGAAGTTATGGCCTAGGTTTCACTTTTGGCGAAAAGAAAGAAAATAATTACATGCCAGCAATGTATAGGAAAAATTTCATTCCTCTTTAGTTCCAGTAAGTAGTTTACGAAATGATTTAGTATGAATTAAGTAGACACATTGCTACGATTCGTGACATGGTTTGGAAACATAATTGGACCCGGTAGGTGTCGCTGCAATCAGGTTCTAATTTTTTTTTTACGTATACCAGCTGGGACCGCCGTAATGGTATAGGTAAAATATTGATGATGAAGCAGGTTTCTTTTGTATTAAATTAAGATGTGTCTCGCGCTTTTCTTTCTTAAAAATGTAATAAAAGATATATTACCAAAAATTCCACTCCCGATCTTAGAACGTACATTATATGCTGTCTCAACAGTTATTTTAATGATGAAAATATTACATAACGAAGTATAAATACAGAAATGATAAGAAACTCGTACTTTCATTGAATTCTTTTTAGTATTTTTTGCCAAAATTGTTTTGTAGAATTTCAGGACATGGAAAACTAGACTAAATTCTATACGACTTTTTGTAAGATCTTTTTGACAGTATTTCCTTTGACTATCTATTGGGAAATGCTTCAACTCTCACATTTACACAAAATATTTAATTTCCTCTACCCTACTCAATGCTTTATGGAATTGAAAACTACCCCCTGTCAGAATTTTCATTTTATGAAACATTTGAGTGACAATGCATGCTATTGTAAACCTAATAGATATAGTAAATATATTATTACTAGCGGTCCTGGTCCTGGCCTGCCCGAAGGCCATACGTCAGAAAAGAAAAATGTAGTTATCTAACTAAATTAAACTTTTTGCGTACTATTTTTAGGCAGATGCCTATTGTTTGGACCTGTTTATTCCTTTATGGTACTCAAAAGACCAAACGCAGAGGCCAATTTTGATGATTCTTACGTCAATCTATTGTCTTAATCTTATGAGTAGAGTAGTAGTAAAGTAACTAAATACGGAATACCATTTTATTTTCGTGATTTAATAATATAAAAGTTTTATTAATTAAATTATTTATTTGTAATAACAATCTGCCATACATTTGTACTTAATTTAGTAACAGTAAAAAGTTAAATGGCCAAGTGTCTATATATTCATCAGACTACTTGAAAAGTCATTTGATTGAAACTTTTCAGTGGTTTTTGGCAAACATGTTATTGTAAGCTATTGTTTATCTACGTCAAATAATCGCTAAAGGCAGGTAATGCTAATAGACAGTTTGGAATTTAAACAGGTTTCTTTGCAGATGTTCTTTTCATCCTTATATTTATAACTTTGTTTCTTTGATTAATTTGTTGAACAAATATTTAATTAAAGGAAGTCCATATCTAATGTCCGACTTTATGCTAATTTCGAAAACAAATTATTTTACTTTGATTAATTTCCTTTAATTTGGAAGTTTATATTTAGGGTAGCGGGCGACCCACGTCAATCTTCTTTTTTAGTGAACAGAGTAGGTAAAAATAACCCTGTCAGGCATTCTTGTGTTGAGAGTTGGCGTTGATAGATCCAACCAAATGCTTGAGTGATCTTCTAACAGTCAGTTTCTCCTTGTATATATAGATTATATAAATTATAAAAACTACAGTTCCTTTGACGTAAGTTTTACTTAAAATTGTGTATTCATTTTTTTATTTAAAATATTAAAATCTCTAGATTTATTTTTAAAAAAAACCACCTTATCATTCATTTTTTTATTCAAAACATACTTCATATTTAATTATTATTAAAAAAAAAATATAATTTAAGTATAGTACACCAATTAGTTAAGTTTATTTTTTAAGTCTTTTTGGAAGAAGGTCGTAAACAGCAGTTCGCATTTCTAAAGAAATAGATATTTTCTTTCTTAATTACAAAATATTTATGAAAATATGCCAATAGTTTCGATCAATAGTTTTATGACAAACAAACAAGTATTAATATTTTTAGAATGAATGTGGTTGTTGTTGTATTGTTATCATAAATGTTTTTAAATTAAGAAAGAAAATACTAATTCCTGTAAAAAGTGCAGACTATTGGTTATGATACTGGGTTATATAAGAATAATATCAGGCATTATTAGGTAGGACAGTGATTCTCCCTCTCTTCTTTTCTCCTTCTTCTTCCTCTTGTTTATCAGGGGATAATGCCCAAAAATATAAATAATTATCTCAAGGGAACAAAAACTATCTTAAATGGCAATTCTGGACAAAGATTTTCAATGTGCTAATCTGTGGAGCTGTTTGACCGTGTAAGAGTAACAAATATCATCATCATTTCAGCGAAAGACGTCCACTATTAATATTGACTTTTCCCAAGAGTCACCACAACGATTGGTCTAGTGCGCCTCGCGTCCATCAGATTTCCGCGACCTTTACCAGGACATCAGTCCATCTTGTAATGTTTTGTGACTTTTTAACACTGCGTGTTCCAGTAAGCGGTCACTACTCCAGAACATTTCAGCTTCGTCAACCATCTCTTCCTCGAGCAATATGCCCTCTGCTACTTAAGACTAGCGATTCTTCATGCTATATCGTCTTTATTCCTGATTCGATCTCGCAAGGAAACTTCGAATATATCCATAGCTCTTAGAACAAACATGCTCACACATAATAAGTACACACAAACTTTAGTTTTTGTAATATTAGTGTGATTCGATTGATATTCATCCATATGTGTATATAAAACGAGAAACTGACTGACTGACATATCAAGGCATAGCTAAAACTACTTGAACTAGGAACGTGAAATTTTCCACAAAACTTCCTTTTATGACGTAAGCGAGTACAAAGAACGGGTTTTCTAAAATTCAGCCGCTAAGAGAATGAAACGGGTGTCTAAATTTTTTATGGAGAAACCTACTATCACCCAGCGAAGTCGCTTGCAGATTCTAGTTTCATACTATTCTATAGAAGTGTTGCGTTTTTTAAGCCGCGTTCACATACAACAGTTTCATGTACCCCCAACTTTTCCAATACCGAGGAATTAGTTAAGACTGTTTGTGTTGTTCAGAACAGTACAAAATAATGCTGTATACGCGTCGGAAAACTGCCGACTTTTAAAATTCTTTAGAACGAGGTTGCCTATTGCAAATGACTACATAGGTGTAATCAATCGACATTACATAATATAGTAATCGCTAAACTGTCAATTTATTCTGTCCGTACTGGGAATTATAACTGGAAGTAGTTATTATCTCTTTAGTATTTTGAAAATTTACATTTATCGGGTTTGTTACTTTTTATTCACCTTGAGCAAACTGGACTTCTCTCTATGAGAAGAAGAGAGAATTCTTTTTTGAGGTGGGAATTCATCAAATGACTTCCCCCGCCCTAGGGTGGAACGTGAGGGTGTGTCAAACTTTTACTGACTAAAACCACACCTGTTTGCGTTAGATGCCCTTTGCGCTCTAGGGCCACGAGTTTCCTTTTCAGATATTCCCGGTGGCTCTAGTGAGCTTCGGTACTGCTCGGTACTTTATTCAGCAATGAGACAGTTACAGGTTGGTACGATTATCATTTTTAAACTGAAGACTGAGGATTGTCTCACTGGTTTGATTGATGCAAACGAGGTACGAATCATCCCTAGCGATTTATCCCTATCCCATTCCGCCGTCCTTGTGTGTTAAGTGATAAGATTTTTTTATCATACAGCAAACGTTTTACACAGGCATGTCATAAGTATATTTCAACCTGCCATGCCTTTTTGACCATGATGAGGCTTTAATTCTGAACGGATGAAACTGAGTATCGGTATTTTACGATTTTTTATGAGTACATTTGGTAAACTTGATGTTTTTTCAGGAAAAAAATAGACGAGAGAAATAGAACATGTGTATCTAATTCCACTATTAGAATAATTTTATAAGTTACATGTGTGTCGAATTGAATAAATAGTAGTTGTGTTATGATTACATTATACAGCTGAAGAATTTATTCAAATATTTGAAAAACATTCGAAACGCGTAGATCCGAATGCTTTCTCGCTCGCACACTGACTTGTTTCATTCATTCACAGCCTCTAACTCGCCCTCGTAGATAGGGTTTTTTACGATGACGAGTTTTTTAAACTAGAACTACCCAGTTCTAATTTAAAAAAAACAAGTTGTGTTAAACTGAAAGACACACAAACATAAACGGAGAGGGAAAGGAAGGCCAAAGAAAAGATGAATGGATTGTGTGAACAGTGATATGAAAGAAAAGGAAGTCAGTGATAGCATGACGGTTGACAGGATAGAATGGAAGAAAAAAACGTGTTGCGCCGACCCCAAATAAGATGCGACAAGGGCAGGAAGATGATGATGCTATAAACTTGCAAATTCATAGAATGCAAAATAATTTTAGATTACTAATTTAAGTTTTTCTTTACTCGAACAGTTTTCCGTGATACCTACATCTGCTGTAACAGTCACGACGCGTTCAAATCATCGGGGTAGATAAAATTGTTATTCTTATCAATCCTGATGACTTTTTTTAATTTTAAAAGTAATTCTCTCATATTTTTCACTAAAGATGTTAGAATTACGATTTTATACAGTTTAAGTTAAAATATGTTTTTTTTTAATTTTGGAAATACCGACGATAAATTCTGCTACTGGGGGGTCCAGCATCATGTACTGGATCCATGGTATTCGTTTGTGCGTCTATGTCACAGACACTCTGTATATTAGATTAGATTACGTTAGTACATCGCATCATCAGACTTCGCCGCTGTAAGTCAAGTTCACGTTAGACGACAAGTGACACAGATCTAATTACACGACCGTCTTCATCTGCATTTTAATATGGCAAAGATATTATCCGATGGTCCGGAGTATCTACCAGCAGATTAGGGGCCCTACCATGAAATGTTAAAATGTCAGGCGAACGAGCAGAAAAGAGGGATGGAGCTATCCACCTTAGCATAGTCGGCCTTACAATGTTCCTACTGTTGGGACTCAGACCTCCTCTCTAGGAGAGGGAATGGGCCGTAATCTACCACGCGGGCCCAGTACGGGTTGGTGGATGTCATATATCTTCGAATTTTTGATTCTAGGACATGCCGGTTTCCTCACGATGTTTTTCTTCACCGTTTTGAGAGCAAATAAATAATTTCGTATATATTTACAAATGAATGTGTGGCGTATTTGGTAATCTGCTAAATTTTTGACAGTTCCTTTGATCAGTGAACTACTATTAGAATGTCATTGTGCAGTCATTGCTTTTAATAAGCTCGATATTATCATTCTACCACAACTCTATAACGAGACCATTGACTGATACATGATCGATCATTGTGATTAGCAGATTAGGAACTTTTAGCAAAATGACAATGGGATCGTGTTGAAATAACGATTTTATAGCAGACTTGGGCCCCTGTTATTATGTCGAATGATGATTGGGAAGGTAATTTCAAAAGCAATCGGGTAAGGCAAACTTTTTGTCATAAAACAATCGGCATTCAGAAGGAGCTAGTTTAATTTAATTCGAGTAAATGCTGCTTCTGACATTTAGGATTGAACATATTCATTATCTTTATCTTCTGTTTTCTTTTTTCAAGCACTCTTTTTGTACAAAGTTACTATTTCGGTGTTGTACGTAATGACTCTGTCTATCGTTTTTGCTTATATCTAATTTTTCGTCATCCTTCATTCATTTCTTTCTTTATATTCTCATAGCGATTAGCGTTCATCTGTTCAAGAATATTACATCATTATTATAAGACGAATTTCTGTACAAAATTTTATTAAACCTCATAATAGAGCGATGTTTTTAAAAGTACTTCTTGAACTTATTCAATGAAATCAAAAATTGTATTATGTGGAAGTAAGGCTGATTGCTACTAAGTTCACTTGGTAGGTAAAGCTGAAATGACGCAATCATACCTTTATCAAAACAACAAGAAGGCTGTAATGTTGAAATTTGATCAACACTTCGCCATTTTTAGATGCCATTTGAAATATAAGAAGATAGTTAAAGGAATTTTAATATTAAAGGCAATGAACCCTGTATGATGTATGAAATCGAACGGAGTCTACCGTTCGCGCGCTTATCGCAACCATGCGGGGCGAAAGTGCGGAGTGAAGGGGGCAGTGAAACTGACTGCGAGCCAGCGCCACCCAACCACCCACTACACATGACGAATGACAGGGCATAATTTGTGTCCCATTGATTGATTAAATGCTTTTTAGTTCACTTCGAATGCTACTAACGTTTTCTTTTTCAGTTCATCAAAGCAATTCAAAAGAAAAACTTGATGGACTGTATGAAGGACAGTATAGCGGGATAGTAGCTAAGTATGGATTGAACTGATGACCGATAGATGAAAGGGCAATACGCACCTTAAAGAGCTTAATAATTATGTAGAACTTTGGGCAGTTGATGAGAAAAATCTGGATGTGGGACACGCTGTACAGGAAAGTATTGGAGAGACGTACGGAACCGATTCTTGCCCGTTCTATACGTCTCTCCAATACTTGGCAGAAAAACAGAAAGCCTCGTACTCAGTAATGGGTGATTTAGGTTCAAATGATGATTGATATTGAAGTTTTTAGGTAGGGTTAATGTTCTGAGCAAAATTTAATCAAATATAATTTTAATAGGTACTAATAAGTTGTAACCCAAGAAAGTTTGATGGTCCCAGTCATAGATATGTCATTAACATATCTATGGTTCCAGTACAACAAGTTTATTTACAGTTCGCGCGCCATTTTAATCGAGACGGGACTCTAGCGCGGGGAAAGACGCGCGGAGGGCAGTGAAACCGACTGCGACAATCGCCCTCCCAGCCACCCACTAACAAAAACAATTAAAGGATGACTTTTGGTTGATTCCTGTCAGGAAAGGCTTAAAGTTCTTAGAGTGGTATCACCTTAGCTGTTGTACTGGGCGTACCTTCATTTAGCTACTTAAAGCGTAGATAAAAAAACTCGTCATCATTTCAGCCGAAAGACGTCCACTGTTGGTTATAGGCCTTCACCAAGCGTCTCCACAACGACCGATCCCGTGCCTCTCGTATCCACCACATTCCTGCGACTCTCACCAGGTCGTTGGTCCACCTTGTTCCAGGCTTTCCAACGCTGCGTTTCCGGTACGCGGTCGCTACTCTAGAACCTTTCGGCCCCATCGACCAACCATTCTACGAGCAATGTGTCCTGCCCACTGCCACTTTAGAGACTTTTGAATTACTTTATGATAAAAAAAAAAACTAATGTTATTTATTTAATTGCAATGAATTTTTTTTTATTGACCTATGATGTATATGTTATATTTACAATTGGCGCGCTTTGCGGGGTAAGCGCTAGCTGAAGTGAAGGGGGCAGTGAAACTAGTCGCGACGATCAAGCTCCCACCCACCCACAGCAATTATTAGTAATGTGTTCGTTTGTGTCGTTCTCTTCCTATTACTTGACATAAAAATGTTATGGTCTTAGTATTTTTCGCTACAGTTGTATGTCCTTGACTCAAAAATTGACACTGTTCTTAAAGTACCAAAAAAAAAAGAAAGAAAACACGCCTGTTTAGCACGCAGACACACACAATATCTTGTTTTTACAACTACATAGAAACTAAAAAAAAAACAACAACAATGTGAGTTTCACGGCTGCGCTATGTAGGTCGGGTTCAGCATAATGCCAGGTAACTATGTCGATAGCCACCAGCGTCAGGTAATTACCAGACACTGGTTTTCAATTGAACCTTACTTTGATTGTATGGATGCAAATTTTGTTAGGTTATATTATAAGTGATGGATCCAGAAAGAACAGCAATTTATAATAAAAAACCTCATATTTTACTAATAAAAGACGTATGTTTGCGGGGAAAGCGCGTGCTGAGGCGCGGGGGGCAGTGAAACCGCCTGCGACAGACACGCTCCCAACCACCCACTGTTAGAAGAGTCGAGTAGTTACGTGAAGAGACGAGATATAATGTTGTCATTTACTAGATGTGAAAAGGTGAAGAAGTTATTGTTTATCCTATTTTATAATTTTGTGGTTTTTTGACTTCCTATACAGGAATGTTTTTGGGATCTTTGAATACCTGGAAGAAGTCACTTTATACAGTTTTCTTTTGTTTGGTTCGTTGGCTTTAGAAAGAACAGCAATTTATAATAAAAAACCTGATATTTTACTAATAAAAGACGTATGTTTGCGGGGAAAGCGCGTGCTGAGGCGCGGGGGGCAGTGAAACCGCCTGCGATAGACACGCTCCCAACCACCCACTGTTAGAAGAGTCGAGTAGTTACGTGAAGAGACGAGATATAATGTTGTCATTTACTAGATGTGAAAAGGTGAAGAAGTTATTGTTTATCCTATTTTATAATTTTGTGGTTTTTTGACTTCCTATACAGGAATGTTTTTGGGATCTTTGAATACCTGGAAGAAGTCACTTTATACAGTTTTCTTTTGTTTGGTTCGTTGGCTTTAGAAAGAACAGCAATTTATAATAAAAAACCTGATATTTTACTAATAAAAGACGTATGTTTGCGGGGAAAGCGCGTGCTGAGGCGCGGGGGGCAGTGAAACCGCCTGCGATAGACACGCTCCCAACCACCCACTGTTAGAAGAGTCGAGTAGTTAAGTGAAGAGACGAGATATAATGTTGCTTTTTACTAGACGTGAAAAGGTGAAGAAGTTATTGTTTATCCTATTTTATAATTTTGTGGTTTTTTGGCTTCCTATACAGGAATGTTTTTGGGATCTTTGAATACCTGGAAGAAGTCACTTTATACAGTTTTCTTTTGTTTGTTCGTTGTTGTTATAATTTCAAAAAGTATTTTTACAAAAAAATACGTATCGTGAATTTTCGTTTTGATATAATCGATTCATATATACCTATTTATTACATCATAAATCTCGTTAATTTTCAAGATATTATATTGAAAAGGCATGATGATGATTTCTTATCGTTTTGGAATTGAATTAACATTATCAAACCGCGCGCGGGGTGAGACGCGTGGGGGGCAGTGAAACGATTGGCCTCCTAACCCCACCGCCTTGGATATACAAAACTTTTTTCAAAAAGAATACAACTGACTTCTATGTGAAAAAAAACACTGAAACGTGCAAAATAACTTTAATTTCAGAAGTCGGTGTTTCTATAATAGTTTTGACTCTTCGTTATTTAACACCGACTTCAGAAATTAAAGTTATTTTGCAGTTTACAGTGTTTTTTTACATAGAAGTCATTTGTATTTTTTTTTTTTGTAAAATGTTTTTTATTTTACTCTACTAAAAAGTACCCCTCTGCCATACTTAAATACCTTATAGGTAGAATGCATCTCATGACAATTCAATTCACACAATCCGTCCATCTTTTCTTTGGCCTCCCTTTCCCTCTCCTTCCACCCACATGTAAACTCACAACTCTTTTAATAACATGCGTTTCATCCCTCCTCTTCACATGACCATACCAAGACAAACGATTCCCTTTCAACTTTTCAGTCACTGGCGCATATTAGTATGGGCGATAAAACAGAAATATACTCGGTTAGTTTTTGTTTTTTACTTCAATGTCTTTAAATTGTTGAAGTTGTAAGTATAATGTTTAAAAGTAGGTAATCATGTTTTGATCGGTCTCCTGGGTCCGACCACTCACCGCAATAAAAATCATGGGATAAGGAAAATATAATGGTCCGCCTGTCGCTGTGAGTAACGATAGTCGTGACTCATATTTCTGTCTATAGTTTTAAATAATTATGTATGTATATATGTATCTATTATATAGCATATGTATATATCTGTATTACTATTTTAATATAATTTATTTAATGCTGGTTTTGTTACACCAATGACAGCCCCATTTCTTGTCCAGGCAATTACTGTCCATTCCAGGTTGCCTGGAAGAGATCGCGGAATGCGATAAGGCCGCCCATTGTATGTATGTATATTTTTTAGTTTCCTTTTATTTTTGTATTTGGTGTACAATAAAGGATACAATAAATGGTTTTGTTTCGGCAATGTTATCGAAATTGATCAGTTGTTATTAAAGTAACAAAGGTACTTAATGTAATGTAAAACAAAAAAAAATCTAAAATGTGACTTTGAATCAATCCTCTGCATCGCTGTTTAATAATGTGCCTAGCGAAAAATTATTCCTATGCTTCGCTGACGAATATGTGTCTTGCAAAAGACGGTACACTAAATAAATAAAATCGATTTTTTAAATCGTTGAATATCTCAAGTTTAACCTTCAAGAATGGCGATTAAAAGAATGGTAGTCATACTTACTATAGTTATAATTGACAAAAATCTATATTTCAGTAGTTAAGTCTCACGCACATTTATTCCTACCTTGCTATAGTTTACCCCAACTTTAATGAGTACAAGGCTTCACTGTTTGTGCAACAGTGGGTAACAAAACGATTACTCCGCCTATCTACTATGAAATTAAGTTAATTTTGTTCGTATAGCACAGTACCTACAATAATTGAGCTCTAAGCAAGCGAAAATATAGCTAAATTAGACCGGTGTTGTTTACATGGTGGCCTCAAAGGATCTGAGAAAGAAAGAGCAAATTACAAAGAATTAAATTGTTCATTGCTTGATAAAGATTTAAAGGAGACAGAAAACCATTATTTAACTCAGAAAATGTCTTAGAGTTGAAGGACAATATTCTGATTCAGTTTAAATTGATATTTGAATTTAATGTACAGAAATGGTACATAGGCGGACTTAATGCAACAAGGCTTTCTCTACCTGTCAATCTTTGGGTTGAAAAAGACTATAATACCTTGGCATGTGTGCGCAATATCCTTAAGATAAACACAGTTACATAATAATAAATTATATTAGACTAGCGGTCCGGCAGACGCTGTCCTGCTCGAAAGCTTTCCATTTGTGAGACAAAAAAATTGAGAACCCGATTGCAGCACCATCTACCGAGTTTAATTTTCGAACCATCCAGGATCCACAAAATTTCGTCAAAATTTGTCGAGCCGTTTAGGTGGAGTTAGGTGACAAACACACGTACAGAAGATTTATATAATGTATGCTCTAGTACCCGACAGACGTTGTCCTGTCTTAGCTATGAACTGTCAAACGCACAAACGTTAAATAATCGTCGTAGTTTTCGCCTCGCCATCAACAATTGCATCACTGCTTACCATCAGGTGTGATCGCAGTCAAGCTCTAGTTTATACCAAATTTAAAAAATAGTGTAACTTTCCTGAGCAATTTTTTTTTTTTTTTTTACAAAATAAGACCTCTTGATGAATATAACAAAAAAGAATTAGCGAAATTAGTCCAGTTTTTCACGCGAGATAAATTGACTAAGGGAAGTAGGGATTCATTTTTTACATGTAGATCATATATCTGTGTGTAGATCCTATCATCTAACTAATAATATATCAAATCACTAAAATTAGATTATCTCAAAATATAATCATTACGATGAAGAGCAAATTAAGGTCGAGAGGATATTGTTAGTAGTTCCGAATTTAAGGCTTGACGGAAAATTGACGCTCAGCTTTTTTCAATGACCTGTACTTCACTCGGGCGCCATGGCAACGGAATTAGCCCTTGAAACTCCTCATTAATGTTAATAAATGATAATCTTTAACAGTCAATCGCTGATTCCAGGTGAAGTCGAGCTGAAAGACTTGATTTGGAATATAGGTTTTGATTACGGTACCTCTGAAATCATACTTATACACTGTAGAAATCCTTTTTCTTTTCTACATCTTCAGAAGGTTTAGAGCGAATGGCATATTATAATTTAAATAAAAACTAATTACAGTTCAAAAATAAATATGATAGTCAGAGAAAATAATTTAGGAAGGCTGCGAGGCAGCAAGTCGCGACTGGTTAATTGATTTTACTAACAAAACTAATCATTTTCTTCATGTCACCACAACGACCAGTCCTATACGTCCAGGAGACACCAGTGACTCTTACTGGATCATCGGTCCACCTTGTGTGCATTACAACGCTGCCTGTTTTGGTATGCGGTCGCCTCTCCAGACCTTTTCGGCCCCATCGACCATCTGTTCTGCGAGCAATGTAACCAAGTAAAACTGGCCAGATCGTTAAACACTTTAAAGTTTGATGATATTTTATAAAAGATCTAAAGAAAGTAGGCCAATCCTCGTTTGGCCTACTTTCTTTAGAACTTTTATTATCATAGAAATCCTACATCAATGATATGGCTAATCGAGGATTGACATATCATCAAATGTTAGCGTTTAAACGATTTGGTCAGTTTTAGTTGGCCATATCATAAAGTGATCAATTCTATGATCTGGCCACGACATAGCCATCCATTGCCACTAAAGTTTAGCGATATTTCGGGCTATGAATAATAATGTAAAAGAGTTATTTTGTAGGAGTAAATCCTGCACAAATATGCGAAAAAGTTTTATCTTCGATCTCGACAATCTATTATTCAAACCTTGGCAAGCTATTATTTTGCCATTGCTCGTATAGCGTAGGAAATAAGTGAAAACTTGTTATTTAAGATCTCATTTGTGATATTCCTGCTGGCTCACATAAAGTAATAAACAAGCCTATGTAACTTTATTGGTAATAAAAAATCTTATCACAAGATTGAGCTATGTATAAATAAGTGTTACCAAATCTGAATATTGTGGTTTATTAGTAGGCAAAAGAGAACTGATGTGAGACAGCTTTAGGTACAATTTAATTTTTTTTTACAAATCTATAGAAATGAATAGTTATTCGTTAGTCTCGCTAAAACCCATAAAAGGCTGGACCGATTTGGCTAATTTTAGTCTTGAAATAATTAGATAGTCTATGGAAGGTTTAACCGGAGAGAAAAAATTGAAGAAATCACGAAAAAAAATACCGAATCCAACGCCATCTCTGATTAAATTGTCAATATAAAATGAATTATGCTGTTCTGGTAATGCCAGTAGATGGCGTTATCCTTACTATTAGGCGGTACAAAGTTCGCTGGGTCAGCAAGTCTATATTATATATAATAGCGAAATACCACTCACTGATAAATCTTAGAAACTATAAACCTACAAACTTAAAATTTGACAGGTGGGTTCCTTATAGGTTTTAGACATCCACTTAGAACAGATATTCCGAAATTCACTCCCTAAGGGGATGAAACGGGGGTCCAAAGTTTGTATAGGGAAACCGACTTTCACGCGGGCGAAGCCGCTGGCAGAAGCTAGTTGGTTATATAATATTGGTTGTGATAATATTCCGAAAGTTAGGTTTTACTAAAGTTATGATTGGTATTAATTTTCAAAACTTTATGTTATTGTGAAGGTTGCCTGTAACTGGGTACTATTTGATAGATTCTCTACAAATTAGTAGTTCCGACTAGGTCATCATCGTCATCATTTCAGTCGAAAGACGTCCACTGTTGGACATAGGCCTCTCCCAAGTGTGGCTACAATGAAAGGTCCTGTGCGTCTCGCATCCATTGGATTCCCGCAACCCTTACGAGGTCATCGGTCCAACTTGTAAGAGGCCTTCCAACACTACATCTTCCGGTACGCAGTCGCCACTCCCGAACCTTTTGGCCCCAACGGCCATCTGTTCTGCAAGCGATGTGCCCTGTTGACTGCCACTTAAGTTTGACGATTCTTCGGCTATGTCGGCAACTATCATTGCCATTATATTTGGTTTTATAATTTTACAGCGTTTTTGATCTGTCAAGTATATAAGCATAAGCATAATCAGCCTTTTTAATGTTCCCACTGCTGGGACTCAGGTCTCCTATCTAAGAAAGAGAATGGACCGCTATCCACCACGCGGGCCCAGTGCGGGTTGGTATCAATATCAAATGTCTTCGAATTTTTTGTTTCTAGGACATGCCGGTTTCCTCACGATGTTTTCCTTCACCGTTTTTGAGAGCAGTGGTGATGAAATAAATTACACAAAGTAATGCAACTGGCTGGGTTTGAACCCGCGACCTACAACTCGTAAATCGGGGCCGTTACCACTCGGCCACCACTGCTATCTGTCAAGTATATGTCGAAGTAAAACGAGAGAACTAAATTGCGCGATCCGAGTCTATAATAAGATATACTCTTCGGTCGTTGGTTGTAACTTCATCAACAGTCACTGGCTGGCTTGGCTGACAATTTGGCTTTGGCGTTGGCTCCAAATTGTCGTAAGATGACGTTGGCTTGGTATTATTTGGCATTGGCTTCGCTTAGCTTGGGCTGGACACATAGCGTGGCGTTTTAAAATTATTATTTTATTATAAATTGTTTGTACGACGTAAATGGTGGATAGATATTAATCTTGAAACTTAGGTTTTTAGTAAAGCTATGATTGATATTAAAATTCAAAGTTTTATGTTACCATAAAAGTCGACTGGAAGAAATCGCAAAATGAGACTAGGCCGCCATTTGTAAGTTTTTTAGTTTAAGGTTTCCATTTATACGTTACATTTGTGTTCAATCACACTAATTGTGTGTGCGTGTGTAGGTACATTTTTAAGAACTCAATACTGCTCAAATGGCTGAACGGACTTGGATGAAATTTCAGTGGCTTTATTAGCAGGACAGTTGAAAACTATCCCAAGGAAACATATTCTATGTCCTATTCCAGAACATGGTCACTCATTTACCAAATTTCATTGAAATCCGATTAGCTGTGTGAAAGTGAAGAAGTAACAAATGTACAAAAACAATGTTAGATACGAGAATAGTAGAAGGGAAAGGGATACGTTTCAATCAAACTAGATATATTGTTGCACACGGTTTATTCAATCATTCAAGGGCGCAGGGCGGGGAGTGTCGCAACCCGTTTGCCAGTTTATACATAACAGACACAAACTTTCGATTTTGTAATAATAGTGTGATTTGCCAAGCAATCTATGTTGGGGTGGTTTTAATCAAAATTTTCAAAGAAATTTGATGAGTATTTTAAATTAAGCGACTGCCTATATGATCTCCACAACCCAATAACTGGGAAACACGAAACTTCTAGGCAAGGCTGGCAGCAGATTTCCTGGCTTCTGTCTATCTATAACGGCTGTCAAAGGAATACGAATGACATACGAGACCAACAACTTGAAGGAGATGGAGAGAAACAGTCACGCTAATATAGTCACCCATCTACCGCCTAACCTCGAGAAGTGTTACTTTACCTTGAAAATCGACCCTTGCGGCTATTATTATTCCAGCCACGAGCACCTTGTAAAATGTACTTCTATAAGGTACCGTAATATATGCAGGAAAGGGTATATTTTAATTTTAAACAGCGTTTATATTTGTCAGTAAAGAACTGGTGCGTTTACCTCCTTACATATGCCTTATAATTATAGTGTCAGATTAAAGCTGATAAAAGTAAGCTAAATTCATACATACAAGATATTTTTTATCGATAGAATAGGATTGGCATGCACAGTTTAAGAGATGACACATTATTATCAGAGATGCAGGTTAAGAGAAACTGAAAGAAAAAATAGCTTTTTTCAGTAAATTAAATATTAGCAGAACTAGTGACACAACTCACTGGCATCGTCGTTACGTAATTTGGCTTGCCGCAAACGACTAAAATAATGGTATATGCAAATATAAATGTAGTAGCAGTGATTAACAATGCCTCTGGCCTTTTATACTTGATTTATTTTATTTGAGCTGTCATCAGTCCAATAAGCGGTAATTAAGCTTGGTTTATATTTTATTGTTTAGAGGTCCCATAAAACATGAAGGCAAATATTTGAATGGAATCGAATGCAGACTAGTAAGTACAACATATTTTTGTAGTGACATAGTTTTGCGATTTTTACTAATAAATATGTTTTTTGTTGTTTGTTTTTTCATACTAATATGTTAAAGGCAAAAATTTGTAAGTGTCTTCTTCACGCTTAAATGGCTGAACGGATTTAATTTGGTACAAGGGATTTTTTTAGGTTAATAATCATCGAATGAGTTTCCTCGCTTTAGGACGGAGAGGGAATCAGACTTTTACTGACTAAAAACACACCTGTCCTTCAGTTCGACCGTCCGGTAACCGTCTGGACCGAGCCCAAGTCGTCGACGGCGCGTACTGTTCCACGCGCGCCTCAAGGAGATGTCAGCAAATCGTAGGGGCCCAGCAGGGTCGAAGCCTACTGGGGCCACGGGTAGTGTGAAAGCGAAACCCGGGGCCCCGGGACGAAGGCAACGAAGGAACAGGAGTAGGTTTTTAATCAGTAAAAGTCTGACACTATCTTCCGCTCCGCCCAAGAGCGGGATTTGTCATAAGATGATTTTTCCACCCAATAAAAAAAAAACATAAAATGGGCACAAACAACAATAGGCACAAGGGTAGACCATATCTTGAAATAGGATGGAGAATGCTGTTAACGTTCCTTAGGGTTAATATTCGAATTTCACGCAGATGAAGCCGTTGGAACAAACTATTCCATAATTAGTTTTGTTCAATTCAACTTTGTTTATTTCTACGGAGGTTTTGTCTAGGGATGTTTATTCCCTTGGCATAATTACCTATCTACTTTCACGAGGGCAAACTGGCAGGTTGAAGCCAGTAAGTTTAGAAATAAATTGGCTTTTAAACAGAGATATAAATATATGTGATAAGTGTTTCGTTATGTATAAATAATAATTATATAAATCGCATACTCGAAGGAATAATAGATATACAGAAAATACAAAACATAAAGAAACCAATAAATACCGCCCATTGTGACACCCTATTAATTTTAATTTCCTAATGTAAGTTGTATTTTTGGTGTACAATAAATAATACCTAATTTAGAAGAAAAAAAAACGTATCTTTAGTCTAAAGTTTATTTGAACTTATAATTACAAGTCATTTAAAAGATATAAAACTTCAAAGCAACCTGTTTTAAAAAATGGGAAATGTAAAGGACCTATTATCTCATCAAAAACTGACATGTCTCCAGATGAAGGAATGATAAACGGACTAGCTTCTGCTAGCGACGTTGTTATTGTGTAATTCGGTAATTATTACAAGGAAATATGCGGAATTAAGTGACTAATATCTTTCTCCCTATCTATCTCTATGCAAAAATTCATCAAGATTGGATTTGGAAGTTTAGGCATGAACAGAAACAAACAGAATGACAGAGTTACTTTCGCATTTTAAGTTTGGATAAAATTAAGAAAATAAATCGACATTAAATGATATTTAATTTACAAATAGTTTAAAAAAAAAACACTTTCAGAAGTACATTTTTTTTTTTTCGTCATTTTAAACTAGATGAGGCCAGTGTTTTCTAGCTGACTTACCCTGAGAAGAAACTCCAAAACAAACTCAGGGGTCAAAGTCTCTTTAAAAGTTCATACAGTAAATATGTAATGGTAAAATCACATAAGAACCATGCAGATTTTCTGAGATGCTTTTTTGAAGAAAGAACCATATAGATTTGAGTGGACCTGTCCAGTCAGTGCAAGCATTTGTCTGTATTCGCAAAGCTCAACTCAGGACTACTAAGGAGCTCAACTCAAGAGACTTGACGAACAATACCAAAGAAAAGACATTTGGGTAGGCCGCATAAAATACTAAAATTGCCCGATATAAGTTAAAATTACAGAAAAGGAAAAAAGCGCAATCAACATAGTCCTCACGTTCACAATAATAAAAGTAAATATATAGGTCACAAAATATAGTTTTTTTTTTATTTAGTCTAACGAAAATTTTCTGGATTTCGGCGGCATTTCCCCACAGTAGAATACCGTACGACATGACACTTTGGAAATAGCTAAAGGAAACTAAACGGGCAGTCTCTACATCAGTTAAATTTCGAATTTGTCTAACAGCGTATGCTGCAGAGCTAAGTTTTTTCGATAATTTGTCTATCTAAAGGAATGACGATGATATCAATGTTGGTTGCACTTTTCTAAATTTTATTCCAGTTATTATAGTTGTACAGACGTATGTACAATTGGCGCTAGAGTCATGGGAACAGTTACTAGATAAAACTAATTACAAAAATATAGCCAATATTATGATTATTATATTTAAAGAGCTTACCTCATGTACCAACTATCGCTCTTTTAATAAAATTGACTCTTCATTAGATACTTGAACCAGCTTTTCGAGTTTAAAAGTAATATTAATTTGGGTGGGAAAATCATCTAATGACATCCCCCACTTTTGGGCGGAGTGAGAGATAGCGTCAGACTTTTACTGACTAAAAACCCACTTCTGTTCCTTCGTTGCCTTTCGTACTAGGGCCGAGTCTTCCTTTCAAAATCAGACTCTGGACCCCTATAGTACGCGCCGTCGACGACTTGGGCTCGGTACGGACGGTTAAAGGACGGTTGGACAGGGAGCTTTCAGGTAGGTACGGTAGGCAAGCGTCGTTTATAAACAGTATTAGTAGTTAAATAAGCTAATTAATAAGTATGTATGTAATTAAATCGTTTAATTTAGTACTCATGACTCTTATTTAGGTCGTGACTGAGTAATAACAGCCGTAAGCGTCCATCCCCAGGGTAAAGCAACATCTGTTGAGGTCAGTTTTTAGATGGGTTACCGTCCAGACTTCACCCAAATATCATATAGTCATATATATAGTCAAAACCTGGAAATATGACACCAGTCTAGACAAGTGGTATCGTGTTATCTAGTTACTGGTTTGTCTAAGTCATCTGAAGCGACTACCTATCTAGGCAGGAAAGGAAGCCAACTACTTCACAGTTGAGAAAAGGTTAGACAGAAAACCCTTATTAAAAGCCTCATGCAAATGGACAGAGGCAGCCTGCAGCATGGTGGCTGGCCCATCACCGGATACTGCACACTGAATAAATACCTCCACACAATAGACATCACCGATTTTCCCCGTGCAGAGCAAGCTTGGAGAAGGAAGAGAAAATTGCGCTTGTCCCCCTTGACTGCCCCCCGAAGGATCCCCGAATTCCCTAACAGATGCCCTGGAAAACATGGGATGCCTAATCTGTTTTTGAAGAGAGGTGTGTATTTATGTGGTAGCCTCAAAAATATATCCACTTTAACCGTCATCAGGTCCTTCTTGAAACTTTACGGGTCATTCTGAAAAGGAAACCCGTGGTCTTAGAACGCAAAAAGCAACTAAAGGATACAGGTGGTCTTAGTCAGTAAAAGTGTGACACGCTCTCACGCTCAGCCTAGAGTGGGAGAAGTCATTGGATGGTTTCTCACACAGAACAGATAAAAGAGGTGTTTCCCACTTCTCGAAATTCTAAATGATTGTGATTTATGACCAGATATTTATATTTATTGAACTTTTGATGCGTTGTCTTTATATATTATAATTATTTTGTAAGTATGTTTGTCACCTAACTCCGCCTAAACGGCTCGACCAATTTGAAAGTAATTTTGTGTATGGTATTGGGTGGGATCTTATTTCCTTTTTTTTCTGACAGCCCGCAGAAAATGCCAGCATGAGGTCAGGACAACATCGCTTGGTCCCGCTAGTTGCTGATAAAATGTAATTTTGTTTGCTTTTCACTGATTACAACTGCACGAATTTGTGCCAACATATAAGAATAAGTATAAATTTTTTTTTTTTGAGTTGGTATGTAATCAACTGATTGATGATGAGTATTTCTGCAGTTTCCTTCTACATTTCTGGGCCACGGTATCTCTTTCAATCACAAAGCCCCATGAAAATACCCTCTAAAGCTACGCATAGACAACTTTATTTTTATGCGATGGAAAAGTCATTTCTATAAATGCTTCATACAGTTTTATTGTTTGTAAACAGCATTAGTAATATGAGTTATCCTCGCATTACCTTCTCACGTGCAAAAAGAGAACTGAAAAGTCGCATGTCGTCTGTTTCATACAGTCAGTATATTTTTTAAGATGGGTAATCATCCATTGACTTCTCCGGCTTTTACTCACTAACACCACACGTATATTCCTTCTTTGCCTAGCATTCCAGGTTTCCTTTTTGGAAGTCAACCCATGATTCCAGTAGACTTCAGCAGGCATACCTCCGCAATATGCTTCACCGTGGCCTCCGGGCGGTCTGCATAACCTACCTTCCTCAAAGGAGAGTTTTGGCCGAAGGGTGTAGTGTATCGACGATTTCGTGGAAGGATACCGACCTCGCAGCGGAACGACGCCGTTACTTCGTGTGCAATAGTACCTAGTTTAATAATTATTATAGTTTTCTTTTATACTTATGTATTAAGTTATTATTTTGTAAGATTATTTGTGTGTAAGGCCCATAGATAACATGGGCCTTAGTTGCCTGATAATAAATGGTTATTATTATTATTATTATAGTGACAACCGGGCGTACAGCCAGTATGGTTCCACTGTTTGATGGAGACCTCTCTCCTCAAATACATTTGTCCTGTACTATGACAGACAGCCCTTTCAGCAATAATCATGATTGTTCTTTAGTGTTCTTGGTCAGCCTTCAATTCATCAAAACCGTATTAAATAAACCACCCAACCAAATAATAGCACAAGCGAGACAATGGAAACAAGGAGTTTCACACATATTAGATAAGACTCTAATATGTGTGAAACTCCTTGTTACTCTAATTATAGATTTCTGCTCGTGTTACTTGAGCTGTCTTGTGTCTAAGATAATAATTTATTGGAATTAATTAGCAAGCTTATTAGGTTGCAACCGATATGCATGATACTAATTATTTTATAAAGGTTATTTTAGGCATTTAATTGGCCTTCACCGATGAATAATTCTATTGTTGTTGGTTTAATTGAAACTCAATACTTGAACTTGATCTTCAACTACAAACCTTTGTAAGATAGATAGATATTCTTTATTGTACACCAAAAATACAATTTACATTAGGAAATTAACATTAATAGGGTGTCACAATGGGCGGTCTTATCGCTAAAAGCGATTTTTTACTGACAACCTTTGAATGTATTTGACAGAGGAGAAAAAAAGATACGCAGGTAGTTCATGGTGTACTATTTACATATATACAATACATAAACTAATAAATTGCATATAATACAAATAATATAATATATATATATAATTATGAAAGCAAAAAGCAAAGAAATGATGAACTTAATGACGACGTTAAAGAGGAAAGGTGATCTTTAACCATATTTTTAAAAATTGTGAGTGTTTGAGCCTGCCTTAACGTCACGGGCAAAGCATTCCACAGCCGCACTGCTTGAACTGCAAACGACTTGTCATAGCAAGTGGTGGAATGGCTTGGCATCTCGAGCCCCAAGTTTTCCGATGACCTAAGATATCTAAGAAAGAAAAGTAAGAAAGAAAGAAGACATATTTCTGGCATCTGACCTATATTGACTGTTGAAGATCTACGACCGACAATCGGGACCAGTGGCTTTACGTACTTTCTGAGGGCCGAGGTGTCAGTAAAATCCTATATAAACTTAAAAAAAATACAAATGAATTCATAAATTAACATTGATATTTGCCCGTTTTCGAACCCGCAACCTCATACATGAGAGGCGGGTGCCCTAACCATTGGGCCATCACAACACATCTGCAGCTAGCTGCCGCAGCACTTTATTATTATGACGTCAGAACGACTTTTCTTACTTTTAAGATTCATTTTTAATGTCAGTATTAAAAAACCACTCTCTCTGTATTAACTGCTACTTTCAAATGACTTGAGATGTTGATGGAAAATAAAAGAATAATTATGAGTACTGTAAATACAGTATTTATTTATTTACATAAAACTTTATGCACTAATAAATACTGTACAAAATTTTCTACAAGCCGACATTAGGGTGGTACAGATACATACATATCATGGCATATACAACAAACAGAAAGGAAATAAAGTACAATAATAAATATAATACTTATATACATTTATACAATTCAAGAAAGATATGGCATAAAAAAAAAACGAATCCAACCAATCAATAACGTGATGATTCTACCAACTTCTTGCGAATGTGTCCTGCCTTCACTTTAAAGGAGATTAGGATTTAGTTTCCAATAATGAGTATTCACAACAGAATGCGCTAATTTTCATTGCAGACATGTATGATATTATTATTGAAAATGGAAGGTTTTTTTTTACTGCTAAGTGAGAAATTGAACAAGATGTCAATTCACCTATAACAAACTTTAGTTAATACTCGTATCTAGCAGTTCTTATCCAAATAAGTGATCTAGGTTGATATTGAATTTTATCAATTTAGGTATAATGTTTTGTGTGGTGATTAGAAACATTCAATGTTTTAATTCATTTCATTATATAAAATTTTATTTTTTGTTGGTCCGTAGATTATCTCGTTGTACTGACCAAGTCAAAATCACCCTGTTCAAGGCATATTGTCAGGTCTATATGCGGAGAGTCTACGGGTCAGCTACACCAAAAGATCGCTGGATGCCTTAAGTATCCAATATAACAAGGTTTTTAGGATAGTGTTGATACTGCCCCGTTTCTGTAGTGCGAAGGAAATGTTTGCTCAGAATCGAACTGACGGCTTCCATGCAAGAAACTTCGCAAGAAAGTCGCATCACTGATGCACAGAACGTGAGTCAGTGGCAATAGCATCCTGAAGACAGTAGTTGAGAGTAAGGACTTCCCTATTGTCAGGTGGTTTATTCCATGTCATATTGTTCTCTGCACATCTTGCCTCAGGCACCCACTTTACTGTATGTTTTTATTTTTCTATTTGTATCTTTGTTTATGTACCACTCACTAACACTAATTTTAAGATATTTTACTAACAAAGTTGACTATATTATTGTATTATTTTTAATGAAATTGCTATAAAGTTATTATTTAACGGTTCTAGTATCACGAGCACTTCTTGAGAAATCTCATTGTTTTTAAAGATGCTAATTTCAATGGTTTCTGCATTATTACATTTATTACGTCCAATTTCGATCAGTGGACGTTTTTCGACTGAAATTTTGATGATGATTGCATTATTTATTTATCATAGTGAATTAACAACAGTATGAAACAAAAGAAAGAAAGAAAAAACGTTTATTCATACCTCACACATACAGTAAAATTAAAAAACACTAGAATACATTGGAATTAAAATATAGTAGAATTAATTATAAAAAATAACTTTAAGATCTGTGCAAGGCCAAAAAGGCGCCTAACTCAGCATGTGCCGCGATATTTAAAACGATAAATGACGCAGCGCTGGTATTCTGTAAGGGCCCGCGGTGATGCCATGGCTATTTTTTGGCTTTGATAATGGTACAAAACATTAAGTATATTTATCAACAACAGTTATTGTATGTAGGTACTGCAATTTTTTTGTAATATTCACTCGATGACTAAAGACGTGTACTGTGTTTTGAAAACAACGTAATATCTATCAAATGTTATGATAGAGCATAATCTGTAAATCGGAAGCAACGAGGCGACAAACTAATAACTATTTAGCTGTTGATGACATAATCCGCTGTTGGCAGACAAAACAACAGTTTAATCAAATCTAAACTGCGTGATATACGAGTACTATTGTTTTTTTTTAACAAATCTTCGACCAACCAAAACTAGATCCTATACCTCAGCCCTTAATATCGAATTCTATATAACTACTCCGAAAGGCTAATGCAAACTATTGGCATGTTTTACTTTTTTCTTTTTCGCCAGAAATGAAACCTAGGTTACATGTTAGGACAATACGAGCAATCAATAGTAATATGAACAAGGTAAACCGTAACCGAACGAACATACGTATCGAAGCATTGCTAGTATACTTTTTTCAGGCGTTACCTATTTTCGTTATATTATAATGAAATGGAAATATATGTAATGTTTTAAGGTTTCTATTGATAAAATAGAGTAAATTGGTTATTACTGTTATATTTTTTTCACACTCGGAGTTTTTCATCATTAAAAATAGTAAAAAAAAATACTCGTTAGTGTTGTGATAGTGATTGACACTATTTAATGCATACTTACCGTAAAAACCGAAACTAAAACTATATTTAACAATGGGAAACTTAAAATATCAGACATACAGTATTTTCAATTAAGAAAAATAATGCCAGATAACAAATTATAGTAATATACTAAATAAATAGTTTCAAACTTCGTTTAGTTACGGTTGGTAGACATAATTCTTTTTGCTATTGATTTATCATACAGTCCTTTAAGATACGGCCTAGGCTTCACTTTTGGCGAAAAGAAAAAAAAATCATGCCAGCAATGTATGGAAAATGTTTTATTCCCTTTCATGGAAAACCACGTTGAACATTTACGTATGGTTTTCAACCAAACAAATAATAAATTCGGTCTAATTCTGGATAACCGGCACGTAATTTCATGATTGCAGTGAAATATATTCCGCTTAATAATGCCCTATTTTTTATAGTTTTCGAGATAGGATTCAGTTCAGACAGATTTTTTAATGGAAATACCTTTAATGTGACGACCGACGGTGTATCTTTTTATATTCAATGATTACCAATTCAACAGAACTAGGAATACCTTTTATACAAAAGAAAGCCTCATCTATTTTCATAATTGTGAGGTTTTGGACCTATTTAATATAACTGAGAGACGAGAGCTGATAACAGTGATAAAGTCTGACAACTTAAAAAATTGACTAAGTTCTTAGCGCTATATTACAGAGAAAATACGATAAGCTTAAATTTTTGGTAGTTTTATTAAACAGACGACTTACTTTCAATGTTATAATGAATAGACTGTTTTAAACAGGCTGGAATGAATGATATTTCAAAAGTCACTTTCTTTTTTTTGGTTGGAAAAAACGCGGACCGCGAGATAGTGTTTGAACTTTACTGACTAAAAACCCAGTCCTGTTCCTTCGTTTCCTTTCTTATCAGTGCCGAGTCTTCCTTTCAGAATCAAACCCTTGGCCCCAGTAGACTTCGACTCTGGTGGGCCCTTACGATTGCTAACATCTCCTTGAGGCGCGCGTGTAAAACTACGCGCCGTAGACGACTTGGGCTCGGTCCGGACGGTTACCGGACGGTAAGCGAGATACCCATTGCTCGCCGTTCGCAAGATCGCACCTACGGTGGCCAAAAGTCATGTATCATTATTTGCTGTCGTTTCCAAATATTTAGGGTCGGCATTTATTTCAACCAAATGCAAGTGAATACTTTTTAGGTAGTAAATCATCTAATAACTCCTCCAATTCTTAGTGCATTGAGAGTTAGTGTTAGATTTTTACTGACTATACCCTCATATCATATGCCTTCAGTTGCCCTTCGCATTCCAGACCCGCGGTAACTAATCAAATCAATTAAATCAACAGCATTCATTTCAAATAGATCATTTACAATACATTTATTTTGGTCAGTCCAAAAAAAGTTAAGCTAAATTGCACGTTCCAATGCGTAGATCTCTATGGATATGACTAACTCCTTCGGACAATCCCGCGGAATAGAATTATACTTAAGCATTAAGCATAAGCATAATCAGCCTTTTAATGTTACCACTGCTGGGACTCAGGCCTCCTCTCTCTAGGAAAGGGAATGGGCCGTAATCCACCACGCATGCCCAGTATTAAATTTTTAATATTTTTAATTTAACATACATTTTAAATTACCCATTGGTAAATGTCACATGTCTTCGAATTTTTCGTTCTAGGACAAGCTTCACGATGTTTTCCTTCACCGTTTTGAGAGCAGTGGTGATGAAAATAAATTACACAAAGTAATACGCCTGGCTGGGTTTGAACCCGCGACCTACCGACTCGTAAGTCGGAGCCGTCAGTGGCTTATATACTGAATAATCATAAGTCTTTCTGGATTAAGGGCCTGATCCAAAAAGCAGTATTCCTCTCTCTGGAGCCCTGACCGCTGGTAGCTTGGACCCTGTTCCCGATGCCAGTGGGCTACTATTTTTTATTTGTTTTTAAATATTTTTTTTAAGAAGTTTTAAAAAATGTAATAATTATGTAAATAAAATAAATAAAGGAAACGCCGTCTAGTCCCAAGCTAAACAGAGCTTGTGTTATGAGTACTGGAGCACTACATAAATATATCTAAATACTATTCCTCTCTCCAAAAATATTTCTAAATACAATTCCGTTTTTATATAATACATAATAGAGATAAATTACACCCAGACACAGAACATGTCCTGGGTGGGAATCTAACCCACGACCTTCAGCATAGCAGTCAGGGCCACCAACCATTAGAACAACAGGCTAGTAAATACACACACACTAAATGCCATTAATTATTCTATGGCCGAAAAAAATATGTCAGTTTTTGGTCACGTGAAAAACCGGCCAACCGTCTGGTCGTCCTTGGTTGTTAATGGGTTTAGCCAATTTTCCAGGATCACGAAGGTGGTACTTTATATAAGTACTGGTCTTAAGAACAATTTTGTAAATTGACTGTAGCAGCTTACCGAGGGATATTTTCTCATAGAAAATAGTAAGAAGGGGAAAAAGAAAGAAAGAATACAAAGTTGTCTACACTAATAAATTATAAAGAGGTAAAGTTTGTTTTTTGTTTTTTTGTTAGAGGTAATCTCTGAAAACACTGGTCCAATTGCAAAAATTTTCACCGGTAGAAAGCTGCTTTATTTCCGAGTGACATAGGCTATATTTTATGTACGTGGACGAAGCCGCGGGCAAAAGCTTGTACTTTATAGTCTAGAGATGATGATTTTTTTAAAAATTTTTCGTCAACTACGAAAACAGATGGTACCCGTTTTTATATAACATACAAGTATGAGATACCAGGATTGAATTTTCAAGCAAGTGATAATGAAAATGAACGAGATTTTTTATTTATTATTTAGAGGCTTGTGCTGGACCAATATATCACCTGATGGAAAGCGACGATGAGGATGTAAAATTCACGAATTTTATCTACCATTATGAAGGTAAATAACATTCGTGAATTTATTTAATGCACATGTGTCATGCCAAAGCAATTTTTAACCGACTTCAAAAACATGGAACATAGAACCTCCTCCGGTTCTATTGGTATTTTTAAAGTTATGCTTCCGAGTTGGTCCCATAGAAATATTGTTATGATCTGATCATGTACGAAGAAGATATGGAACAGACCACCTCATAGGACCACAGCAGAACCGTCGTAATAAGTAAAATTGCTTTGTTTATACGGGTAGTTAATGACTGACTGAAAAAAGAGGGGCAATATATCGAACTAATCTGATGATGTAATCTGAAGTTAGGCATCGGAACTCAGTAATAAATTAATGTAATCTAACCGTGTTTGGGATTTAGAATTGTCATGGGATGCACTCTGGCTATAAGGTATTTAAGTTTGGCTGAGAGGTAATTTTTAGGGGTAGTACCATAAATTAAAAGAGTAAAATAAAAACTTTTTACAAAAAAAAACACAACCGACTTCAATGTAAAAAAAACACTGAAAAGTGAAAAATAACTTCAATTTCGGAAGTCGGTGTTAAATAACGAAGAGACAAAACTATTAGAGAAACACCGACTTCCGAAATTAAAGTTATTTTACACTTTTCAGTGTTTTTTTTTTACATTGAAGCCAGTTGCATTTTTTTTTTTTGTAAATAGGTTTTTTTTAATACCGAGAGCAGTCTATAAGATTATTTAGGCAAATAATTTATTCTTAGCTATTATTAAAATTTTAAATGTTATATTTTGTACAAAGATTATTACTGTTTATCAATGATTTTTTTAAGAAAAAAGACATAGATTAATCTGTTCGATTTTGTTTTAACAAAAAGGAAAAAAATTACATTATTCTTAAATTGATCTCCAGTTCTAATGTAGATCAGTCTTTAGAATCAAACCCATCGGCATTTGATACATATAAAAATATTTAAAAGAATTCCTTTTTAATGCTAATGTCAACATTTGAGAAGCCAAAAAACCATGCATAGGAATAGCCTTATTATTTTTAGTTCCATATGAGAAACTGGTGGAAAATAAGTTTTTATAGTTATATTTCTTATTTAGCATTATGTTTTTACTAATCAGTTTTTAATCGGAGAAAAAATTTTAGTTATCGGACCAGTACTATCAGAGATTACCTTCTATAAACAAAAAAAAAACAAAAGAAAACAAACTACCTCTTTATAAATATCGAATTAAATTAGAAATACTATTTTCAATACTACAACTAAACTACAATACTATAATATTAATACTACATATACAAATATAAAAACTAAACAAAATGAAAAAAAACTACTATAATACTATACACAAACTAAAACAATACTATATTAAATAAAATACTAAATTATTAATAATTATTTTATTTTTTTATATTAGAATTGAATTAGAATTAGATTTTCTGATCAAATGGAAAATAGATCACACTAATTATACTGCCGTCGTTATTAAAAAGGGCACAATTCTAGCTATTTTTTTTCAATCAAGTTAAATACATATATTATTATCCGCAACCGAATTTTTTTTTCGTAATATTTTTTTTTTATTCCGTATAAGTTTTCAACTCGGTTTCTAAAGAAAATGTCAGTGTGCCCTTTTTATTAAAGACGGTAGAATATTTAAAGGTGAATTTTGGTTACTCCTTCATGTTCTTAAAAGTAAACGCATTTAGAGGAAACTTGATCTATAAGTAAGCCATGTCCTAAAATAGCACACAGGATTTATATCCCGGGAGTATCGTACAATGGAATATTTTTAATTACATATTTCGGTCGAAGCCGCTGCAGAAGTAAATAAAAAAATAAAGAAAGATTATTTTTCTTACCTTAAAACGTATAAGAGAGGGCATTAAATAACACGTAGTTGTTTAGTTGCAGTATTAAAGATAGCAAAGTGACATAATTTTGTTAAATGAAGTCATTTTAAATTTTCGAAAAAGTTATGATGTTTTAATACAAAACTCAAAGCAAAGGCAAATACTCTGCTAGAATCAAATTAAACAAACAATTTCCTCAGATTTTCTGATGAGACTTTTCGTCCACCCATTTTAATTAGATGCTGTTTCAATTAAACTCCTTTTATTGAAATTACTTAAAGTTTCGTGAACTTAGTTGGCGCCCAGCCTGGGACAACAATCGTTTTAGACGGGACATAATTTTTACGTTAGCCTCGTAAACACTTTTGTTATTATTATCAAAACAAGGAGTTTACTTAGTACTGTTTTTTTTTTAATTTTTGATAATGGAATGCCTTTTTCTTTCTGTTTTTTATTTACCTATCGACTGTCTAATGAGCACCGTGGTTAACTTTAGAAAAAGCTTCTGTATTTTATTGAACTTTATCCCTTTTCATTCCCCACAATTATTAATTAATTATTAGTTAAAGCAGTCAAAAGTCGAAGTAATAATTTTTGAAATTGTTTATTTTTTATAAATAATTAATAAACATTCATAATTTATCTCCGTTTTTAAGTTTATTTTCATTAATGGTGTTTTGAAGTCACCATTTAAATTCAGTAATCAACGATAATTGTCTTAAGGCAGCTTGCTACTACAGAATCTGAAGTGAATAATTCCCTAACCTTATAATTAAGTTTGTAAAGTACCACTTAACTAAAGTTTAACATTTACAAGCACCGACCTAAGATTCGCCGACCGATAATTAGTAACTTTGTGCTTAATTTGTTCTGCGATAACTTTTACAAATAAATGGTTCCATAATTACAATGTTTTACAAATGTTTTTTCTTGATTAAGTTGTGATTGACCACTATTTCACATAATTGGAAGCGATAATGTGGTCGACGATGGAGCACGTTTGTCTAGAAGTAACCTATTTACTCTTAGCTTAAAGTCCCTGGTTATAGCTATCAGGAAACAAGGACTCTCAGGCAGGGAAATCCAATCCTTACCTGTATGCAAAACGAATGTATTCCCAAAACGTTCTGAGCGTACGGGAGAAAAGAAAAAAATAAAAAAATCTAATTATTTTTATTTCACTTATGCCTACATACACATGTAGGCCTATGTGAAATAAAAATATTTAGATTTTATTTCACATAGGTCTACAGTATGGGAACTTAAAAAAATTTCAGGAGCTAGTGCATGGTTTCAATCGGTTGTTTCCTATGGAGAAGAATCGGCAAGAACCTCCATGGTTACTCTTTTCCATCGTGTACATCCACTGGTGTGTTTGTTAAGTTAGGGATGAAACCTACTTGCTTTTCTTTCAGATGGCACTTTTAAACACTCTTAGTATGTACTTATTGTTTGATAATAATCTATCTACTTACTTGTAAAATCTCTTCAGCTGAAGCTTTGCTCACATTAACAAGCCCAAGCATCTTGGACCAGTGCCTCGGCAGTTTAATGGCGCCACTTTTTAAATTCTGAAGGTTTTTCAACCGCTTCGACTGACTGAATGAACCCATCACTAATAAAATTGAAACTTTGCTGTCAATTAGTTAATTATTAAAGCACTAAAAAAACGTTTATACGCACAGTAAATAAAAAGAAGTTAATTTAATGAACTGAAGTTAAAGTTATTTGTGAAAAAGCAACGGTTGGAGTGGCATGTTCGCGTACCAGTGAAGCGAGCGGTGTCGCCGGCTACATGACTCCTACTAAACACTCAACACGGAGTTCTCCGCCTTATATAACGAAATAAGGTGCCAGGCAAATTCTGTATATAGGGAGTACTTTCTTTATATATTTTTCTTGTTTTATCAAGCATCAATAGTACATAATTTAATAAGTTTTTTTTTACGGTTTGTGATAAATAGTGAAGTAGTATTTATCAGGCAAGTGTTTAAGTTAAATTCTTTTAATCAAACTTTTAAGCACGTGTTTGTTTTAACAACTATATTTTTTTTAATTATGAACTAAAATACTCTTAGTGCATTAATGAATACAGTTTGCGCGATTTATAAATAGACGTATTTATTAATGAACCAAAATATAAAGTGAGACAAATTTTTAGGTGATTGATATTTGTTTTGACGAGTTTTATTGAAAGCCAGTTTTATTAAAAGATAGTTTTATTAAAACATGCCAAAATAAAATTGTTTCATCTTCAATGGCATGTGCTGTTAATTGAATAAATTGGAGCTTATGAATCCTAATTAATTAATGTGTATTTAGGGAACGAACAAAGGGTAATGGGAGAATTCTTTAAGAGGACTGCAGGAACTAATCGTGTGTTTTACACTGCGCAAAAGTGTATGATTCATTGTAGTAAACAGAATCAGAAAAATATATGTTATTCTTCAGGATAAATGCTGGATGGATAGTGTGTGTTAAAACATAATACAGCTAATTTAATAAGACATAAAAAAGAAACACGAAGACGCCTCTAAAAAATCCGTTTATCAATTTAAAACCAGACGAATATCCTATATTGTATTGTATCTGTGATTCATTTGTATATCTTTTTTATATTGACCTTTTTCTCTATTTTATTGTACCTACTACTATTCTTCTCTGCATCAGCCAAAGGTTGGCTGGTATAAAATGCCTAAGGCATTAAGTCCGCCTCAGTACCTTTATGTGCATGAAGTATAAATAAATAAATATCTATGTCCTGTTTTTTTGCCAGATTATTTTACAAGCAACGTTTTACCGTTATAGTGTTTTAATTTTATAATCAAATCTGTGGATTTTTAGTTAAGCGCTAAAATGATCTTTTTTATTTTTACAAGATCTTTGCGTATCTTCTTCTTTTCTATGCATTGCGAGTGTGATGGCGCTTTACGTCATAAAGTCCTCTTAAGTCACTTAAACTTTCTTAACATAATATATTTTCTTATATACAGTATTACTGGTTTATATGTACACAATTGGACACAGTCAGGGCGATTAATCGAACAAGTAGAATTTATTTGATTAAGTACGAAGTGAAAGCAAAGCTTTTAGACTAGCGACCTTTATTTTGAAAAATATGAGAAAGTTTATAAATACAAAAAAAAAAAAATCTTACAATTACAAGTGCTTTTCACTATATATATTATGATCAATTAGAAATAAAGAATAATTAAGACTTTGAAGTCTTAGTACCAACATCTAAAAAACCTAATTGGATTATTACCAAGGGTTTTTTAATAAGCATACTCGTCCTCCACGTGGGAGTTAATAATGTAAAAATAATAATAATATAATATTCCACAACTATCACACAACACCGTCTAGTCCCAAACTAAGCAGACCTTGTGTTATGGGTACTAGACAACTGATTAACATACTTATGTATTTCTAAATACATACATATATAGATAAATTACACTCAGACACAGAACAAATGATCTTGCTCATCACACAAACATTTGCCCTGGGTGGGAATCGAACCCACAACCACCGGCATAGCAGTCAGTTCCACTAACCACTAGACCAACAGGCCAGTAATGGATGTCACTTGTCCTGAAAACACGTTTCTCTTCACCGTTTTCAGAGTAGTGGTGATGGAATATAAGCATAATCAGCCGTTCAATGTTCCCACTGCTGGGACTCAGGCCTCCTCTTTAGGAGAGGGAATGGGCCGTATCCACCACGGAGGCACAGTGCGAATTGGTGAACGTCACATGATGTTTTCCTTCACCGCTTTGTCATCATCTTCCTGCCCTTATCCCGTGTTATTTGGGGTCGGCGCAACACGTTTTTTCACTCGTCATGCTATCACTAACTTCCTTTTCTTTCATATCACTCTTCACACAATCCATCCATCTTTTATTTGGCCTCCCTCTTCCTCTCCATCCATCCACATGTAAACTCATAACTCTTTTAGTAACATGCGTTGTACTTTGTACTACTTGTTCTTTCCTTCACCGCTTTGTCTTTATGGCTTATAGTCATAAGTATAAATCAATTTTCTTTACAAAATATTGATTGATTTACATGTGCTGTAATGTGTAAAAATTGCCGGTTAAGTGTTCTTCAAAATGTACGTAACATTCTGAAGAACACTTAACCGGCAATTTTTTTGTGTAAACATATTTCAAAAGATCAAAGCCGTTTGAAAGGAGTAGGAAAACAAGCGAAAAAATATCATGTTGTTAAATATTTTTTTGGCATTAGTGTTGGGTTTAAGGCGCCTATTGACCTAGCCGTTACCGAGGGGTAACGGCTAGAAAAAAAATACCACTATTATTAGTAGTATTCCTCACTAGGCTTGTGAAATTCACTGTTTTATAGCACTGCTCGGGAGTTAAGGCCTTAGGATAGTACCTACTAATTGCTGTCAGCAGCTTCACCTGCATGAAACCTAATAGAAAATTATTCTAAGGGCAAATACTCCCGGTATAAAAAAATATATATATACTATTCCAAGACATGGTCTACCCGTGCATAAAGTTAGAAATCCGTTCAGCCGTTTGATCATGAAGAAGTAGTAAGCATACAAACATACACTCACAGACTTTCGCCTTTATACATATATAACTAGTGTGATGATTAATTTTTATGAATTAAAACTTGTTCAGGATACTATGCAAGTCCAAGGAGAAGCTCGTGGCTACAATGATGACAGCCACATTTTTTTTTCGGTGGGAAAATTTTCCAATGACATCCCCCGCTCTTGGGCGGAGCGCGAGGGTGTCAGACTTTTACTGATTAAAAACCCACTCCTGTTCGGGTCCAACTCCAAGGTTACGCAACTCGGTAGTTGTGGTCCTAGACCGGAAAGGCAACTGAAGGAACACAGGTATGGTTTAGAAAGTAAAAGTCTCACCCTATCGCTCCAATATACAGTGAGAGAAGTCAATAGATGATTTCCCAACATAAAAATAGGTTAAGCAACACTTGCTGAGGTCTGTCTGGTTGTATGGTTAATTAACTCCATGTAAAATCGTACTGTATTACAAGCTGCTTCCAGTTTGCTTGGAAGCCTTTCCCAACAATGAGTAAAATAGCACATAAGGGGTCGTGAACGCTTTTATGTAAAATCTGATTGTACTTGAATTACGATTGTAACTTTTCTAATTGATTTATTAAATTTTCTTATTGATGTCTCTAAGGGTGTGCGTTGTTATTTTATTTACATTTTGTATGTATTTACAATAGATTATTTGACAATATGTAAATATATTCGAATACTTATTCACTTCTAGTTGACTTGATACAATGATGTATAGATTCTCTTTATCAGCAGTGCTAATCAACTGGAGCTCAACCTAGTTGGAAGCTAGAACTTTCTGAATATTGGCAAGCAGCTGTTTTTGTATATTATTTGACATGTAGAAAAATGTGTGTTTTCCTTTCTAAATAGTATATTTTTTTATTATTGACAGGCTCACGTTTGACATCTACCTCACTAATCATCATCACTTACCATCAATCGATGATGTGTTCTACTATAGATCATGCTTGCCTAGATGTAACCTGAATAGGTTACTTCTAGGCAAGCATGATCCATCCTCTTGACTTATAGACCCCTAAGCTGTAGCTATGCGAATTCCATTCCACTCATTTCACGTACAATAAATGTGTTCACAAAACGTTTTTTACGTGTACGGTACTCAGGCCTCTTTTTATCCTATATATCCAATATGTCTATCATTTAAATGTTTTTGTTATATGTTTTTGCGCAAGTAAAAATATGAAATGTTTTACGCAAGTAAAAATATTAAATGTTTTACGCAAGTAAAAATATACTGTATAAAAATGGAATTAATGACTTAGCCATTTCGTACCCGATAGCAGAGTGTAAAATATGTGTAGGTATACAGAATGTAAGGGACAGGTCTTCGCAAAACTGAAAAACCTCCACAAGATTTTTTTCAAGAAACGGAAAAAATGTCAGCCTCTCAATAAAAAAATATTTTAACTTGATTGGAAAGTTTGTATGGAGAGGCTGATTTTTATTTTCGTTTCCTGGAAAAAAGTCTTGTGGAATTTTGTTCAGTTTCGTCTACTGAGCAGGCACTGAAATTTTGCGGAGAATTGTTCCTTGCACCCTGTATACACCTAAGGATGACACGAGTTTGATGATGAGACGATAGATGTATGATAGGGTGATATGAATGATCAGAGCGTCAGCGATAGCGTGACAGTAGTCAGAACAGGACATTCGGTTGATATCTAAGACCAAAATGTGTTGCGCCGACTCAATGTAACATAGAGGTGTTTTTGCTATATGTAAAAGAATCATGCTGTGTTATCGGATATCATAAGATTATCAAGAGAGATTATTTGCCTGCTGCGATCTTCCAGTCCGACTATAATTTAGGTGTCTTCAAGGCTAGAATGAATAGGCTCTTAATAAACTATTGCGCTTCCCCATCAACGATAACATTACTGCTTACCATCAGATGCGATCACAGTCAAGCACTAGCTTATATAAATTGAAAAAAAAACTGAGCTTGAACTTCTTACTTATTTCCTTCATTTGACTGTATTTTGACTCAACCTCAAGTATTCACGACTGGTTAGTTTTCGAAGTATTACGTTTGAACATAACAATGTGTACAGCATGTAATCGTCAATATCTTTGTACGCTCAAGTCGAGTGAAATAAACAACGTAGATCCAGTTTTTGAAACGGAAATTATTTCATAATGAATGTGAAGTTTCAAAGACGCGCATGTGATTGGTTGAGAGAATTTTGTATTGCTTTTAAATTAATGATATGTCGTTATGAGAGCAATGAAATTTATGAGATGTCGATATGAGAGCAGTGATAACAGTGGTGTCTCAGTGGTAGCTGCCCTAACTTACGAGCACAGGTACAAACCCAGCCAGGCTCATTACTTTTTAATCGACTTTAAAAATGAGGAGGTTCTATGTTCGGCTGAATGTAATTTTTTTTTTATTTTTTTTTTAGCGATTTCTCGGTCAATTGTGGACCGATTTTGTTTATTTTTTTTATAGAAAGGTTATGCTTCCAAATTGTTTCCGTAAAAAAATTGCTAGGATCTGATTATGAACTTCGAAGATATGGAACAGAAATCCTCATAGAATTACAGCAGAACCGTCATAGGAAGAAAAAATTGCTTTGTTTATACGTGTAGTCGATGACTGGAATATATCGAACTGATCTGATGATGAAACCTGAAGTTAGGGACCGGAACTCTGTAATAAATTAATGTAATCTAACCGTGTTTGGGATATTAGAATTTTCATGAGATGCACTCTGGCATAAGGTATTTAAATTTGGCTGAGGGGTAATTTTTAGGTGTGGTAGAATAACTAAAAAAATATAATCGACCTCAACGTAAAAAAAACACCTAGAAGTGCAAAATAACTTTAATTTCGGAAATCGAATAACGAAGGGACAAAACTATTATAGAAACACCGATTTCTGAAATTAAAGTTATTTCGAGTAGGCCACGCCTCCGTTTTCTTTGTTCTGACGTCATCGCAACGCTCAGTCATCGTCAGAACAAAGGAATCGGAGCTGTGGCCTACTTGAGGCGTTCGGTGCGAACGAAACGATTGTAACTTGGCTACAATCGTTTCGTTCGCACCTGCGCACCAGCTGCTTAGCAGAAAAAGGCGACCACCTGCCACTCCTCTTCGCTTTGGACCATTGCCTGTACCAAGGCCGGCGCAAGAGCTCGTTGCCGCTGATCGCACGATGACACGGCGGTGCTCTGTCCAAGCGGAGCACACCTCTATCGTATGCTCCACCGTGTCCTCCAGACGGTCCACACAGTGGTGGCACCTGGGCGTTACTTCCGCATGAATCTAGTGCAGGAACTTCCCGAACTGACCATGTTTGGTGAGAACCTGCGTCATGTGGAAGGTGAGGACGCCGTGAGGTCTTTCCAGCCACTCCTCAAAGGCCCGACTTACCGTGTGCAGATACTAATATCAATGCGCTACTAACGATACCACTTTGATGCCGCTTTGATAAAAGTAACTAATTTAAAAAAAAAAAAACAAAAAAGCCTCCTAAGTGCCTTTAAGTAAAATTTCAGTGCTTAAAATGTGATTCTAACTTAATTTTCTAATTTAGGTGTACAAATTGTATAGAAATGTATCTCGGGTTGGGCGCTCTTAACGAAACGATTATACACTATTTTTAATTTTTAATCTTGATAGGTTCGCGCTTGACCGCTATCTCACCTGACGGAAAGCGACGATGCGGTCGACAATGGAGCGCGGTTACCTAGAAGTAACCTATTTTGGTATGAAAGGAAAGTGCGATTTTATAAAAACAACTGAAGTAATAAGTTCAATATTTTTTCCAACTCATATTTTAATCGTGAAGGTATTAAAACGCTGTTTGAACGTCGAAGTGTAGAAAGTGACTCAACAAGCATTAAAATGTTGACAAACAAACAGGTACTCTCAGCCGCATGTCAGAGGTGACAAAACAGTATACATTGACCTCCTAATTTGTTCAACAACACAAGATCAAAAAAATCAAGATCAAAATGCTACCTCAACTAGCTAACCGACTGTTGTACCTTTTATTTGAAAAAGTATATTCCGAATTTATTTTAGTAGAACATATTGATAAAACGATTCATATAAGCTTTATATCAATTGCTTTTAGACTATCTATAAATAAAATATAAATTTGATTGAACAGTCAATACACGTGCAATATATTTTCCGTTAAACGTATGATATTAGAAACCGCTCAAATAGAACTCTAGTAGATTTTCAATACAATTCAATTCCTGTACATTCCCTCTAATGCAAAACAAAGTACTTATGTTGTTTTCCAATGGAAATACATGCAATAAACTGTAGGATCAAGTACAGCTATAAAGAAGTTGGTCTACGGCTACGGCGTAGTAAATCCATAGGCACTCATGACTGTACAGGATTGCTACGCCGTAGCACGAAGGCTACGAGCTTCTAAGCAAAGATATTCTCGGTTTTTCTTTACGCTTACGGGCGATACGATTTGTTTCTCGAAAGGTTGAAGGACTAGCCGACCTCCTTACAGCGCTTGCTCTATTTCAACACGAATAGAAACAAAATGGCGACGCTAAGATCATTTGTGAAGTTACAGTGTGACGAAAATGACGACTTTGATATTCGTGCTTTGAAAATTTGTCATTCAGTTTTCAGCCTCAACAGTAGACGGCGTGCGGCTAATTAAAAAAAAAAAGTGCGTTTAAGACCATGCGATAGAAATGAAATCTTTATCAGGCCGAGGTTAATAATAAAAAATCGTGAACGTTCGAGTAAAATCAACCGACTTTACCCGAATAAGCGTTACTATTAAGCCGAGCGTGACAGTTTCGTCTCATTCATTCAATTATCATCATCATTTCAGCTGAAATACGTCTACTGTTGGACATAGGCCTCCAAGAGTCACCACGACGGAAGGTCCTGTACGTCTCGCATCCATCGCGTTTCCGCGACTCTCATTAGGTCATCGGTCCACCTTGTATAAGGCCTTCCAACACTGCGTCTTCAGGTGCGCGATCGTCACTCTAGAACCTTTCGGCTCCATCGACCTTCTGTTCTACGAGCAATGTTCTTTGCCTTGATTCTTCGGGGTACGTCAGGTTCCTTGGGTGATTTTAAGCCTTCCGATACCCACAATAAACTGCTCAACGCGCCGAAAGAAGTATTGACTTCAAAAGCATTTTGGCAAGTGACCCACACTGGTGTAGATCTCACACAAATAAATGAACACTGTAACTATATACAGACATCTATACAAGCAACAGTTAGAACAATATTTGGTCTCGCCGACGGTCCAGTAATCCCCGTATTTTGCCGGGTTCAAGGCGGTGTTACGACACAACAACACAACAACTAAAACTCTTGTTTTTTTGTTTAATAAAGTAAGTAGGTGACTTCGACAGACGAGAATATTATGTCACAGACATGAACCGACTTTTATGAAGGTGTAAACAAAACGTGTAAATAAAGTTTGTAAAGTAGTGTTTGCTTTTCTTGTATTGTTTTGTGCATGACTTTTTTTTTAAATGATGTAAACTACTATGATCCTTCCAACCGCTTTTCGATCACGGTGGCCAATCTCAATAGAAGCCAGGTAGTTAGACAGTGCATAAGTGCGTGCGCAATTACAAGTGCACTCTCTGTTCCTTTACTCTCTCAATCCGACACAATCGGAAAGAGATCAGGTGCAGAAACAACGGCTTTACTTGCTTTTAGGCACTTAGTGTCTCAGCACCAAATTCCAAACTCCGGGGTCACCATTATCTTCCTTTTCCTTCCTTTCATTGATGGTGATGATCTTTTCTTTCCTTTCATTGATGGTGAAGTGTGCTAGTTTATTTAGAGCCTATTCACTTTAGCCTTGAAGATATAGGTTTCTTCTAGGTAAGCACGATCCATCGTCGACCACATAGCCATTTAAAAAAAAAAAAAAACAAACTAAAATCGGGGATCTTAGGATCTTAGCAAAGGTGTAAACAGTTCTCAACCTCTATCAAGCGCAAGGTCTACCAAATACCAACTTGATGCACTAGAGTCCATTGAGAAGAGAGCCAATAAGATCATCAGCAACCGTGCACTTGTCAAGTAAAATTCTTAAGTCTTAAGCATCGACGCTGAGTCGCTAGCCTGTCGGCTTTTTATCGTTTACATTTCGGGGAGTGTGCATTGGAATTGCACAATTTAACTCTGAAAGTCCATTCCATCATCGGACCACAACACATACGGCGTTGCGCCACTAGTATATGGTAGACATCCCACCCAAATGTGCAAAGCGTTTTAGGAACACATTCATTATGCGTATAACTAAGGAGTGAAATTCCCTGACGGAGTTTGTGTTTCCTGATAGCTATAACCTAGGGGTCTTTAAGGCAAGGGTGAACAGGTTACTTCTGAGATAGTGGTTAAACGCAAGCCTATCCATAATTAAAAAAAAATCAACAATATTATAATCGGACGGGAAGACCGCAGCAGTCAAATTGTTCCAGTCCTTCGAAGTACGCGGTATAAACGACGAGGCAAAACGACTGTAGAGTAATTATTTTCAGTAATGATGCCCCTATTTACAGTTAATTTAGTAAAAAATACAAACGGCTTCAATGTAAAAAAAACACTGAAAAGTGCAAAATATCTTTAATATCGGAAGTCGGTGTTTCTATAATAGTTTTAATTATGTCTCTTCGTTATTTAACAACGACTTCCGAAATTAAAGTTATTTTGCACTTTTTGGTGTTTTTTTTTTTGCATTGAAGTCGGTTGTAATTTTTTTTTGCAATTTTTTTATTTTATTTTACACTTTTTAGTTATGGTACCACCACTAAAAAGTAAACCTCCTCTAAATTTAAATACCTTATAGCCAGAGTGTATCTCGTGACAATTTTAATTATCCCAAACACGGTAATAATACATTAATTTATTACAAAGTTCCGGTGCCTAACTTCAGGCTTAATCATCTGATCAGTTCGATATATTCCCACTATTATTTCAGTCAGTCATCGCCTACACATATAAACAAAGCAATTTTACTTGTTACGACGGTTCTGCTGTGATCCTATGAGGAGTTCTGTTCCATATCTTCGAAGTTCATGATCATATCATAACAATATTTCTATGGGACTAACTCGGAAGCATAGACCTTACAACAGAAAAAAAAAGTTCAAAATTGGTCCGCAATTAACCGATAAAATGATGAACATAAATAAACAAAAAATATATAAATATTTAGTCGAACATAGTCCTCATTTTTTTAGTCCGTTAACAAATTTATATTGTAATAAAAGTATATGTTGTCACTGATTGGCTTTCTCTTTACATTATACATCAAAAGTAAACCATTTCATTTCATTATAAATCCTTTAGCTCTTTGATAATAATGCTGAAGAAATTTATTTATTACGATGTCTATATTCAGTAAGGGAATAAGGGTCCGTGCTTGGCAGTTCGTAATAAAAAAGTTTCCATAATTATACAAATTTCTACAACGTTTACATTTAATAATCCTAATCATTAGGTAATACAATGTGAAAACAAAGAATGATTAAAGATTCAAAGGTTGCTGTAGTCAGTTTTAAACCTGGCTGAACTAATTGGTCCCTATTTCTGGTGCAATAATTATATCTATCACCTCTTTTATTACCGTAAGCACGGGCTTGCGGACTGCACAACCGACCGTCCAGTAACCGTCCAAACTGAGCCCAAGTAGTCAACGGCGCGTTGTGTTCCACGCGTGCCTAAAGGTCAAGGAGATGTCAGCAAACCGTAGGGTTTGCTGACATCTCCTTGACCCATCTTCTTGAAGCTGGGTTTGAACCCGCGTCCTACAACTAGTAAGTCAGACCCACCATACCATTGGGTCTTAAATACTAATTGAAAAAATAAAATACTATAATCTGATTCTCTGAAGTTTCAGGGTTTATGATGCCCAGTACTCTTTTCAGTAATGTATCATGATGTACTAATATTATAAGGAGGAATGCTTTGTATTATTGTTTGTAATGAATAAACTCAAAAAACACAGTACAGATTATATAAATTCTTTCCGCAGCAGCCTTTTATTGTTTATGAAAAAAAAACTAAAGTATACAATTGAGATAGCTTAGGCAATATACAGTCGGCAATGTCCATTTTCTAAAATAATATTATAAAGAGGTAAGAATTGATTTTTTGTTTTGTATGTTATGATTTAGCTCAAAAACAACTGAACCGATTTTTAAAATTCTTTCTCCAATAGAAAGGTACTTTATCACTGAGTCACATAAGCTTGTATTTTCTATTTTCACGCGGGCAAAGTCGCTGGCCAAAGCTAGTTAGTTCATAAAATAACAAAATTCATTTTAAAGTTTTTACATTTTTAATCTATTTTTGAATAAGCGAAACAGTGCCCGCCCTAATATTACGTCATAGAGTCATGTCAACTAAAAAGTGTCACCTGTCATCTGATATATCTATGTTAATTTAATTTTAATGTCAGAGCATTCGGTGCATTTACTTACATAATAGCTAACTGTAATTAAATTGGATGTAATAATTTAAATAATTTCAAACTATGTATTTTATAATATCAATTATTCTATTTCTAGGATCAAATTTTCTTATCTAATTTAATTTGTACCCAATATATATGTATTATCAAATTGTAGCAGCTGTGTATAGTTGGCATATTTGCACAGAATCGAACTACTGTACAATTACCGAAATGTAAAGTATCTCGTAAATATATTGTTGGTGTTCCTAACAAATAAATAATAATAATAAAAAACTGACGTCATGACCACATGGCGTTCAGCGTTTTCGTCAAATTACTCGCGAAAATATTAAAATTTAAATGCATTTTTATAGTGCTTATCGATTAAAAATCAATTTCAAAAAAATAAAAATGTGTCATATTTAGTAGTTTGATAGCCTATTAAGATCGAATTGAGACACTTTCCAAGAATAGATACAATACCTACCTTATTGAATAGAATAGGATTTATTCGACGCAGGCAATGCAATAGGCAACAACAAAAAATATAAAAAGTATAGATTTAGAATATATGTAGTTGCGCTGAGCGTGCCCGAATCAAAAGGGTCGCCAACTTATCAATTGCTGGGCATCACACTCAACGCTGATTTTCAGCTCATCCCGCATTGACGCATGGATGATGGTAAATAAAATATAACAAACAAATTTAATAAAAAAATGTTAAAACGAAAATGCGTGGGCATGAGCAAGTAAATTGATATCTTTTGTGAATATTAGATAGTAACTAATATTTTATTTAAATAATATTTGTATGCCACTTTGTGGTAGAACACAGAGACACTAACAAATTTGTAAGAACAAAATTGTACCTGTGTACACAAATAAACTATTGTATTTTTTTTTTGTATTTAATTATAACCTATATAAATATAACCCTTACCTACTTAAATAAAAAATTGATACAAGTGTATTTGTGTGATAATTTTGCTATATCACTGAGTGCATAAGCTTCAACTTTTACGCAGGTAAAGCCACTGAGAGAAGCTAGTTGTTTGTTTATTTTGGAAGCAGTACCAATGACCTCAGATTTCCATATTCCATATATTATTATTTACCCACGATTACTAACGTTAGCTACGTTACCTCTCACGTGTTTGAATTGATTGCCTCGTGATGTGATTACATTTTGATAAAGGGTCAGAAAGTCATGAAACTAATCGAGGAAATGCGAAACATAAATACATGATATATAAAATATAAAAGAAAATTTTAATGATATATGAGAGACCAAAATCATTCGTCGAACAAGTCCATGTGATACTCAACCTTCGGCCCGCGTGCCGCATAAGACCCTAGTGGTGTGTAGTCTAGCATTGATAATAATTTTTTTTATTTATTTTACTGGCTGTCTGTCTGTCAAGACCTCTTATCTCAGGAAGGCGAGGAGCTATCGAGTTGAAATTATAACCATATACTCAGTTCTGCAGTATCTTAAAGTTGTAAAAAAATCAAACTTGTAAGTGAACGGAAAAACAAAGATATGACTTTATTTTGCAAAAAACGTATATTCCGACACTCTTAACAGAATCAAAATTCATAGGGTACTTTCCGTTGTCCTAGAATCCTGAAATTTGGCATGAAGCAAGGTCTCATAGCATAAATATAGGAAAATATCTGAAAACTATAAATTTGTAGTTACGTAACAAAAAATTTGCGATTTGTAAAAATCTTGATGAATGAGAATCGATTTGGAAATTGAACTGTTTTCATAAATAAGTTTGTACGGAACCCTCAACCAAAAAAAAAATGCAAGTCGGACTCGCACATACAATGCCAGACTAATGCTGGATTGCGATCCCAACTATATATAAATGCCAATGTGAGTTTGTATATTACGGTTTCAAGCAGTTTCAAAATGGTTTTACGGTTAGACCATAGACCGACTTGGATTGTGTTTCCTTGAGATTGACGAAATTTGAAAACATACTGATAACACTAGAATTTCACGCGGACGAAGCCGTTGTGAGAAGCTGTAGTTCCATTGTTACCAATTTTGTTTTCAAATTTCGTTTACTACTTTAGATTTTAAAAAATTATGCTTGTTTTAAAACATCACATTATTATATAGGAGTTAAGTACTTCATTCCTCCTCCTTGCGTCGTTTACTCTTAATGCTGAGGGTCGAGACGTAGACGAATAACTTTTTTGTGGCCTATATTTGGACAAGCTGTACTTGCTTCGGCAATGTAAATGGCGTCGCAGACGGAGACAGAGTGGTCTTCCGAAGAAAGAAGAAATCATATATATAGTATATACATTCAGTCAAAAAAGTATCGGGAATGGATGATTTGTTTATGGTTCCAAATTCAAATTTTTGTTTTTTTGTAGTTGTTAGATTGGCACAACTGTTTTCCATTTTGGCGCGGAGTTTGAGTTGCATCTGTTATTTATATTACATACAGTGCTGGTTTTAGTAATATCATATATAGTGTGTATTGCGAATTTCATAATGGACAAAAATATCGAACAAAGAGTTTGTCTTAAATTTTGCATCGCCAATGGAATTTCGTGTTCGGAGTCACTGAAAATGTTACAGAAGGCTTACGGTGAATCGACTTTATCAAAAACTCGTGCTTATGAGTGGTTCAAAGCGTTCAAAAGCGGTCGAGATGTGATGGAAGATTTGCCTCGCTCTGGTAGGCCGTCAACGTCTGCAACTGAAGTTAACATCGCAAAAGTGAAGAAAATAGTGACTGAAAATCCCCATTCAACTCTGAGAGAGATAGCCGCCGAACTTTCTGTATCTAACGAGTTGATTTGTGCCATTTTAACTAATCATTTGGGTATGAAACATGTTGCTGCTCGGCTAGTCCCAAAAGATCTGAGTTTTCTCCAAAAACTCAATCGCATTAAAGTCGCTGAGGACATGCCAGAACGAGTCAGTTCGGACCCAACATTCATGAAACGCATTGTTACTGGTGACGAGACGTGGGTTTACGAGTTTGACATGCAAACTAGTCAACAAGCTTCGGAGTGGCGCCTTCCAACTGAACCGAAACCGAAAAAACCACGCCAAAGTCGATCAAAAGTCAAAGTCATGTTGACTGTTTTCTTTGACTATCGCGGTGTTGTGCACTCTGAATTCTTACCGGAAGGTCTAACGGTAAATAAAGAATATTATTTGAGCGTTATGCGGCGTTTAAGAGAGCGAATTCGACGAAAAAGGCCAGATTTGTGGAAAGAAAATTCTTGGATTTTGCACCACGACAATGCGCCTTCGCACAAGGCTATCATTGTGAACGAATTTTTGACCAAACACTCAACAAATACCATCCAGCAACCACCATATTCACCAGATATGGCTCCTGCTGACTTTTTTCTTTTTCCTAAACTCAAACTACCACTTCATGGCACCCGTTTTCAATCGATAGAAGACAAAGGAGAATTCGCGGCGAAAACTGAACTCAATTCCGGAAGCAGCGTTTAAAAAATGTTTTGATGAATGGATTATTCGTTGGCGCAAGTGTATCGTTTCTAAAGGAGCATACTTTGAAGGTAATAAAATAAATTTGGATGAATAACAGACATTTTGTGTATTATTGATCTTTTCCCGGTACTTTCTTGACAGAGTAGTATATACGTTAGTCAGACCAAATCCATGCTACACATGGATTTGGTCTGACTAACGTATCGAACTCCTGCCTCTGGGTCATTTCTCATCTTCTTTTCTTTGCAGCAGTAACTTTTCCAGTTTACCACTCTTTCTAGCAATGTGGCCAAAGAAAACAAAGATTCTTCTTTGCCGTATGGTGTGGAATATTTAACTACGACGCCTTATAAGCTAATTGTTTTGCTATATCTGTCCCAAATATAAGGTTTCTATTTTATTCAACCGTAATGAATAAAATCTCTAAGTACGTACACTAGGTAGAGCTCCAATACGACTTTTATTTAAATTTATATAAACCAGTGCTTGACTGCGATCTCACTTTGTCCCAAGAATATGTTGCGCAAAATGTGTACCCTAATGGCGATGGCGTCGAATCAGATCACATCACGCTACGGTTACGGTCATGTGTCAAACGCTTTGTGAATTTCACCACTGAATATTAGTGATGAAAGCATTTTTGTACCAAGTGAAACTTAAAAACCGAAATCGGATACACGGCCAAAGTCGATTGCCGTCATACATGTGTCTATTTCCGTTTATATGGCATCAGCGAAAAAAAACGCAGTCTGGTTGCCAGTATTAACCAACCAACCCCCCCCCCCCCCCCCCCCCGAACACTTCCTCATCTCGTATAGACGTCCTACGTACCAATATACCCGTAGTGGCCTCTGTCAGCTAGACTCTGTGTTAAAAGTATATGAACCACTGCATTAAACAGAATCAGAAATATATATGTTATTCTTTAGAGTGAATGCTAGATAAATAGGGTTTTCAAAACATAATGCAGCTAATTAAATACGATAGAAAAAAAATTTGTTAGATTTGTAGATTTTCAGTATCATCTTTGAAAACCCTCTCTTTATTTTGTATACAGTTCGACTGTATCCGCGTTTTAGGTCCAGCAGTCTTCTTAATGTAACTTAACTAAGGTCTTTTTTACATAGCATGAGTAGGATGACAGAAGGATGAAAATATGCATTTTTAAGATGAGAGAAAGGGATGATGAATCTGACAGTTGTTATCCGCACTATCCAATGGCAATTGTAGTGTAACTTCTAGCTATATTGCACTTCCTCGGTGGCCCTGTAGTAAACCACTGCCACATCAGTAGTCATGAATACCATGTAAGCAAACGACAGCTTGACCTAACTCGATCCTATCTTCATCTAGAGGTCATAATAAAATCTCAGAACCCCTTGCCTGAACTGAGTAGTTGACTGTTGTGAGAGTTTTTATAAGTCCAATTGAGACAAAGAAACATCAGATTCGATGTATAACTTTGAATTATCCGAGATAAAAATATCATAATGCAAATTTTAAGTACCTAGAAACTTATTCAGAAATGCACGAATACGAAATGAAATAAATTACCAATTGATCTATTGGAGAGATATGAATACTTTATGTCGTTCTGGAATCGTTGGTCTTAATATTTTTCTCGTTGTATTAATTTAAAGTAGTGAATAAAAATGAGACAAAAATAATCTAAAACTGCATTGTCTGTTAGATGCAGTTTTTTTATTTTATTCTTTTCGCTATGACAGAGAGATGGAGCGAATCTGTGAAACGAGCTATGAGTACAGTAACTGGACAAAGTCTTTAAACAAAAAAATACAAACGAGTTTAATATCATCATTTATCTTGTGGGAGACCTTTCAACGCTGCATCTCGTACGCGATCGCCACTCCAGACCCTTCCAACCTCATTGACCATCTATTCTACAAGAAATGATCCCTGGCCGCTACCACTTAAGTTTGGCGATTCTTCTGACTATGTCGGTAACTTTGGTTCTCCTGTCCCTCCCGGATCCTATCATTCCTATTGCGATCGCGCAAGAAAACTCCTGACATAGCCCTTTCCATTGCCCTTTGGATGATTTTAATTCTTCTAATGAGACCCATTGTGAGCAATCACGTTTCTAAACCATGTGCCATATACCAGCAACACGCACTGGTCATAGACTTTCGTTTTGAGATCTCAATCTGATAAAATACATTCGTAAACAACAAAAAAAAAATGTGATACTAGTGGACTTACATGTGATACTAGTGGACTTTATAATGCCGATTGAGACAGAAAAACCAGATCTGATGTATTATAATGTAACCTTGAATCATCCTAATCAAAAGAAGCAATCTGCTGTTAAATTTGAATCCACATAAGGGTCAAAATTGGCAGTTTAAATTTAATAAAAAATCTTCAAACTGGTTATCGCCAGCCAAATGATGCTGAGTTTTCATGTTGATCTCTAGATGGTGTTGGGGTCAAGTTAGATCGCGATATCGTTAGCTTACAAGACATTCATGACTACCCGTGGCCTACTACCCCACAGTACATTCGGGGAAGTGCAATATACGCTTCAATACTGATCATTCCCTTGTTTATAAAAAACTTTTGCGGGTAATTTTTGTGTACTGTTCTATGGAACAGTTAAGAATCCAATTTGTAATGGAGTAATTAATAAAAAAAAAACAATTAGAAATCTAGACGATATCCTTTTAACTGAGCCGTTTTATGTTGTTCCGTTTCAACTAATTTTTGCTCAATTACAATCTTCTAGATAGAAATAGCTTGAGTCCACTGAAGTTCCCAAAACAATGGAATGTTGAATTGAATATACAATAATAAAATAATAATTGATTTAATGTAACAATTCATTTCATAGTAAATAAACAACTCCTTAATAAAATTTATATTTATTAATTCATCAGTTTCCATGAAAACTTCAACTATGTCTGACGACCCTGGTAACTAATATCTTTTGTAGAATATACTCGCACGGCGTATATTGTGTGTAAAGAGGTTAAGAAAAGTAAAGTGCTCAGTATGCACTTATTAGACCATAAGTAACTAACTTGTAATGTTTCGGTAAAAACAATAACATCCATGAGTTGAGAGTTCTATCTAATATTATTCAAATTAAGGAAATCGTTTATCTTGGTATGGCAATGTAAAGAAAAGGGTTAAAACGCATGTTACTAAAAGAGACTTGAATATATATGTGGATGGATGGAGAGGGAGACGGAGGGCAAAGAAAAGGAGAAAGGATTGAGTGAGGAGTGATATGAAATTGAAGAAAAAGGAATCAATCATCGCTTGACTGCTGAAAGGATAGAATGGACTAAAAAAACATGTTATACCGATCGCAAGTATGTGACAAGACTAGGAAAATGATGATGAGTTGAACTCAGTACTAGTGTTTTAAGACTTACAGTATCATAAATTACATAAATCACTGTTCAAATGAAAGGTGCAAAAAATAGCAAGCTTTTCTAAAATGGGTACCTTTTGTAAACTGACAGATTCTAACGTATTAACCTATTGCACTCTGTCACTGGCATTGTTGTTGTAAGCAGCCAGTAGTCATAAATTTCGTGTAAGTAACCGATAGTGAAATCTTGCTCGATCTTAACATCATCTAGTGGACAGTGTGCACTTTAAGTAACTCGGTATTCTTCAGTCTACTTACTACTACAGTAAAATGCTATTCAAATAAAAATACGAACGTCAATAACCTCTATCTATTAAAATTTATGTTACTTGGATAGTACGATTTGCAAAGAAAATTTATTTGCGTATAAATAACGTTTTTTTTTTTACTTTATTTAACCGAGTTTTATTTAAATGTAAATGACAAAAAATATAATATTGTTAAATCTGAATTAGCCAAATATATTCTTTAAGAAAAAATAAACTGTTGTTTGTTCTTATTTTCACTTTTGTCAACAATTCACTTTCTTCTTCCATTCGCCACTACTCATACACTTCACACAATGGTACAGAGTTGAGCGGAATTGAAGACATAGATTCTGAATAAACTTTTTTCGTTCATGTTTAGTAAATAATAACAAAAAAAAATGTTATGCTCACATAATTGATTCGATTTGACAGCTACTACGTCACAACATGGCGCTAAGTCGATTCTAAAAGTACTAAGCAATTAAAAATAGAACTATTTTGAATCGCATAGTACTTATATAAGATTTTCTCTTTTGTATCTGATTATGTTGAAAAACACCAGCTAAAAATCAAATTTTGTGTTTATTTTAAACGATGTTTATTGGTTTTTGACGTTAGTGACCTTGAAACACCCTAGCTCAAAAGGTTTTAATTCCAAAACAACCCTCAAATCGGGTTGTCGCTAGTGTGCTCAAATGCTGCTTCATCACATAGATAAGTACAGAAGAACGTGTTAATTCCACAAGCCAAAATATAAAAGAATTAAACTCATGTTATTGGTGAAATGTTTGTCTGTTGACATGCAGAAGGTAGAAAGTACGGATTTGATAATGAAATTTTTTCACGGATATGAAACCGTCGATAATAGATATGCCTCTAGTGCTACTATTCCCTATTCAGGGAGCCGTGAAACAAAATATATACTAACCATATTATGGGTTGCTTAAAACATGAGTGAAACTGGACCAAACTACGCTTGCACTTTGTCTTCGCAAAGATCGTGCAAAGAAAACGATAATGCAAAACTCACACACGTTGAAGAAACTTGGCCGAATGCACTTACGTTGTTGACTTTATTTACATTTTGTCTCAAGCCCAGATTAATAGGGGTTTTGATAATTTGTTTCAGTCGCATCTTATCTACTCAAATTAACAGAGAGTAAAAAGGCATTTGCTATAGTTTTTTTATTGTTTATGTGTACATTCACCTACTTTCGGTAGTCATACAGAGTGAGCCTTTTGTACAAGTGTATGTTGTGGTCGAAGGGTGCTAAATTAGTGTGCACATTACAACTAGATGGTGTTGGGATCGAGTTAGATCGCGCTATCGTTTGCTTACAACAGTTTCATGACTACCGACGACTCGAGACGCCATAGCTAACGGGTAAATAGTGCAATGTAGTTTTTAGCTTGTAGGTAGGACGTCAGACGTCAATAAGCTTGAAACTATGCATTCTCGATTAAACCACACGCTGTAAGCGTAAATACAATTTTTGAATACTGTTCTTCGGAACAGTAAGAATTCCTTATAATGCAGCGACTTAAGTGTGAACGTTATAAAATAATTCATTGTTCACCGTCATGATGAAATGTATTCAGTCATATGACAATCTTTTAATAACGAACTGTTATTTAAAAGATTTTTACATGGCCTTGTTAATTTTCTGAAATGAGAAAAGTAAACATGTGTAGAAAAGATATAATATAGATTGTTATTTATAGCTCTAGTTAGGTACCTAACTAAACACAAATACAAAAAAACATAGTATTTTCTTTATTTATTATATTATAGATACTCGTACAAGTTGGACTTCTGTAATGGTAGCTGTATTTATGTGTAATTATAAATAAGTGAAAATTTGTCTCTTGAAGTACCTATTTTTTCAGGTGGGAAATCATCAAATATTTCGCTTTAGCGTGCAGCGAGAGGGCGTTTACGAGAATTTTACAGACCTGCTAAATCTTCTTCTGATCCTTCATTTGCTTTTTGGAGTCTAGGGCCACGGTAACTCTTTCAAATATTTCCCGCAGCCCATCTCTTAAAGTACCACAGAACTGATTACGAAAAAGATTTCTTTAATAAATCACTAACTACCGCTGACATGGGTTAGAAACTTTTTATTCCGGAATAATTAAACGAGGAATACCGTCAGAAAACTTTAATAGGTGAAATGTTCACCCATTGTGACACCCTATTAATGTTAATTTCCTAATGTAAATTGTATTTTTGGTGTATGGTGTATCTATGTTCAAAAACTCTTTTAACCTTGTTTATTAAGTAGAAGAAAAAGCAATCTTTATTATTATCACTGAAGGAAAGTTACTGAGTAAAAGGCATCTCTATGGATTTAGGTTTAATTTATTGATTCATTTATTAATACTTAAGTAATACGCCTCCGATTCCTTTATTCTGATGTCATCTCAACGCTCAGTCGTGAGATGTTGTCAGAACAAAGGTATCGGAGGCGTGGCAAAAGAGACGAAACGAAACGGTCATAACTTGGCTAAGGGGGCAGATGGGCGTTGGGGCCGAAAGGTTATTTATTTATTTATTTAAACTTTATGTACAGTGGTGATACATAGGCGGACTTAATGCCACAAAGCATTCTCTACCAGTCAACCATTGGGTTAAAAAGACAACACTGTGGTAGATATGCACAATAAATAAATAACAGATATTTTGAAATAGAATGTGGTATCATTAAATTAAATGGCTATAATAATAAAATACGTATATATGCTAATATAATAAACTAATAAATACTATGATACATAAGAAATCATTAAGAAAACTTAAAATATAGCAATTATGACGAAGACCGAATTAAGATTGAGAGAACTTCAAGTAGAATTACAATTTTAGTAGGTTATTTAATATCAAGATTATTATTTAATAAACGAAAATCTCTAGAATTAAGTTCATTTGATGGGATTATATATGAGTCAAATTCAATATTGTGAAAATCTGAATATTCATATCTTCAATACCATTGATGACCAATAGATTTTAAGGTAATTAAAGGATTATTTAATTCATCTAATAAATATAATAAGCGTAAAGGTTCTGGAGCGGCGCCCGCGTATCGAAAGACGCAGCTTTGGAAGACATCCTACACAAGGTGATTCGATGACCTGGTATGGGTTACGGGAATCTGATGGATATGAAACGCACGGGACCCATTGTGGCGACATTTGGGGGACGCCTACGACCAACAATGGAAATCTATCGGCTAAAATGATGTCTAATATCGATAACCTCAACTAGTAGGTACCTAGTGTACGGTAGATGCTAGTGGACTTTCTCAATAATACCGATTGAAACAGAAAAACCAGATCTGATGTGTTATAATGTAACCTTGAATCACCCTAATCAAAAGACGCAATCTGCTGTTAAATTTGAATCCACATAAGGGTCAAAATGGGGCAGTTTAAATTTAATAAAAAATCTTCAAACTGGTTATCGCCAGCCAAATGATGCTGAGTTTTCATGTTGATCTCTAGATGGTGTTGGGGTCAAGTTAGATCGCGATATCGTTAGCTTACAAGACATTCATGACTACCCGTGGCCTACTACCCCACAGTACATTCGGGGAAGTGCAATATACGCTTCAATACTGATCATTCCCTTGTTTATAAAAAACTTTTGCGGGTAATTTTTGTGTACTGTTCTATGGAACAGTTAAGAATCCAATTTGTAATGCAGTAATTAATAAAAAAAAAACAATTAGAAATCTAGATGATGTCCTTTTAACTGAGCCGTTTTATGTTGTTCCGTTTCAACTAATTTTTGCTCAATTACAATCTTCTAGATAGAAATAGCTTGAGTCCACTGAAATTCCCAAAACAATGGAATGTTGAAATGAATATACAATAATAAAATAATAATTGATTTAATGTAATAATCCGTTTCATAAAATTTATTAATTCATCAGTTTCCATGAAAACTTCAACTATGTCTGACGACCCTGGTAACTAATATCTTTTGTAGAATATACTCGCACGGCGTATATTGTGTGTAAAGAGGTTAAGAAAAGTAAAGTGCTCAGTATGCACTTATTAGACCATAAGTAACGAACTTGTAATGTTTCGGTAAAAACAATAACATCCATGAGTTGAGAGTTCTATCTAATATTATTCAAATTAAGGAAATCGTTTATCTTGGTATGGCAATGTAAAGAAAAGGGTTAAAACGCATGTTACTAAAAGAGACTTGAATATATATGTGGATGGATGGAGAGGGAGACGGAGGGCAAAGAAAAGGAGAAAGGATTGAGTGAGGAGTGATATGAAATTAAAGAAAAAGGAATCAATCATCGCTTGACTGCTGAAAGGATAGAATGGACTAAAAACATGTTATACCGATCGCAAGTATGTGACGAGACTAGGAAAATGATGATGAGTTGAACTCAGTACTAGTGTTTTAAGACTTACAGCATCATAAATTACATAAATCACTGTTCAAATGAAAGGTGCAAAAAATAGCTTTTCTAAAATGGGTACCTTTTGTAAACTGACAGATTCTAACGTATTAACCTATTGCACTCTGTCACTGGCATTGTTGTTGGAAGCAGCCAGTAGTCATAAATTTCGTGTAAGTAACCGATAGTGAAATCTTGCTCGATATAGATCATCTAGTGGACAGTGTGCACTTTAAGTAACTCGGCATTCTTCAGTTTACTTACTACTACAGTAAAATGCTATTCAAATAAAAATACGAACGTCAATAACCTCTATCTATCAAAATTTATGTTACTTGGATAGTACGATTTGCAAAGAAAATTTATTTGCGTATAAATAACGTTTTTTTTTTTTACTTTATTTAACCGAGTTTTATTTAAATGTAAATGACAAAAAATATAATATTGTTAAATCTGAATTAGCCAAATATTATATTCTTTAAGAAAAAATAAACTGTTGTTTGTTCTTATTTTCACTGTTGTCAACAATTCACATTCTTCTTCCATTCGCCACTACTCATACACTTCACACAATGGTACAGAGTTGAGCGGAATTGAAGACATAGATTCTGAATAAACTTTTTTCGTTCATGTTTAGTAAATAATAACAAAAAAAAATGTTATGCTCACATAATTGATTCGATTTGACAGCTACTACGTCACAACATGGCGCTAAGTCGATTCTAAAAGTACTAAGCAATTAAAAATAGAATTATTTTGAATCGCATAGTACTTATATAAGATTTTCTCTTTTGTATCTGATTATGTTGAAAAACTCCAGCTAAAAATCAAATTTTGTGTTTATTTTAAACGATGTTTATTGGTTTTTGACGTTAGTGACCTTGAAACACCCTAGCTCAAAAGGTTTTAATTCCAAAACAACCCTCAAATCGGGTTGTCGCTAGTGTGCTCAAATGCTGCTTCATCACACAGATAAGTACAGAAGAACGTGTTAATTCCACAAGCGAAAATATAAAAGAATTAAACTCATGTTATTGGTGAAATGTTTGTTTGTTGACATGCAGAAGGTAGAAAGTACGGATTTGATAATGAAATTTTTTCACGGATATGAAACCGTCGATAATAGATATGCCTCTAGTGCTACTATTCCCTATTCAGGGAGCCGTGAAACAAAATATATACAAACCATATTATGGGTTGCTTAAAACATGAGTGAAACTGGACCAAACTACGCTTGCACTTTTTCTTCGCAAAGATCGTGCAAAGAAAACGATAATGCAAAACTCATACACGTTGAAGAAACTTGGCCGAATGCACTTACGTTGTTTACTTTATTTACATTTTGTCTCAAGCCCAGATTAATAGGGGTTTTGATAATTTGTTTCAGTCGCATCTTATCTACTCAAATTAACAGAGAGTACAAAGGCATTTGCTATAGTTTTTTGATTGTTTTTGTGTACATTCACCTACTTTTGGTAGTCGTACAGAGCGAGCCTTTTGTACTAGTGTATGTTGTGGTCGAAGGGTGCTAAATTAGTGTGCACATTACAACTAGATGGTGTTGGGATCGAGTTAGATCGCGCTATCGTTTGCTTACAACAGATTCATGACTACCGACGACTCGAGACGCCATAGCTAACGGGTAAATAGTGCAATGTAGTTTTTAGCTTGTAGGTAGGACGTCAGACGTCAATAAGCTTGAAACTATGCATTCTCGATTAAACCACACGCTGTAAAGCGTAAATATAATTTTTGAATACTGTTCTCCGGAACAGTAAGAATTCCTTATAATGCAGCGACTTACGTGTGAACGTTATGAAATAATTCATTGTTCACCGTCATGATAAAATATATTCAGTCATATGAAAATCTTTTAACGAACTGTTATTTAAAATGTTTTTACATGAGCTTGTTAATTTTCTGAAATGAGAAATGTAAACAAGTGTAGAAAAGATATAATATAGATTGTTATTTATATCTCTAGTTAGGTACCTAACTAAACACAAATACAAAAAAACATAGTATTTTCTTTATTTATTATATTATAGATACTCGTACAAGTTGGACTTCTGTAATGGTAGCTATATTTATGTGTAATTATAAATAAGTAAAATTTATCTCTAGAAGTACCTATTTTTTCAGGTGGGAAATCATCAAATATTTCGCTTTAGGGTGCAGCGAGAGGGCCATTACGAGAATTTTACAGACCTACTAAATCTTCTTCTGATCCTTTATTTGCTTTTTGGAGTCTAAGGCCACGGTACCTCTTCCAAATGTTTCCCGCAGCCCATCTCTTAAAGTACTACAGAACTGATTACGAAAAAGATTTCTTTAATAATTCACTAACTACCGTTGACATGGGTTAGAAACGTTTTATTCCGGAAAAATTAAGGAATACTGTCAGAAAACTTTAGTAGGTGAAATGTTCAAAAACTCCTAAAACCTTGTTTATTAATTAGAAGAAACAGCAATCATTATTATTATCACTCATCATCATCATCATTTCGGCCGAAAGAATTCCACTGCTGGATATAGGCCTCCCCCAAGCGACGCCACAACGACCGATCCTGTGCGTCTCGCATCCACCGCACTCCCGCGACTCTCACCTTGTGGGAGGCCTTTCAACGCTGCGTTTTCCGATGCGCGGTCGCCACTCTAGAACCTTTCGGCCCCATCGACCGTCCGTTATACGAGCAATGTGCCCTGCCCACTGCCACTTTAGTTTGGCGATTCTTCGGGCTATGTCGGTGACCTTGGTTCTCCTGCGGATATCTTCATTCTTTATGCGATCACGCAAGGAAACTCCGAGCATAGCCCTTTCCATTGCCCTTTGGGTGACTGTAAGCTTTCTGATGAGGCTCATTGTAAGCGACCATGTTTCAGTACCATATGTCATCACTGGCAACACGCACTAGTCATAGACTTTCGTCTTGAGACACTGTGGTATGTTGGACGAGAAGATACCGCGCAGCTTCCCGAAGCTGCCCAGGCGAGTCTGATTCGCCGATTGACCTCTTTCTCAAAGTTAGACCTACCCAACTGGATTGTTTGAGTGTTATTATCACTGAAGGGAAGTAACTCAGTAAAAGGCATCTCTATGGATTTAAGTTAACTACCTATTTAATTAGCATAGCATAGCATAGTCGGCCTTATAATGTTCCCACTGCTGGGACTCACGCCTCCTCTCTCACGCGGGCCCAGCGCGTATTGGTGGATGTCACATGTCTTCGAATTTTTGGTTCTAGGACATGCCGGTTTCCTCACGATGTTTTCCTTCATCGTTTTTATGAGCAGTGGTGATGAAATAAATTACACAAAGTAACGCGCCTGGCTGGGTTTGAACCCGGGACCTACGACTCGTAAGTCGGAGCCGTTAACACTCGGCCACCACTGCTCTATCCTATTTAATTATTCCAGTTTAATTTATTGATTCATTTATTAATACTTAAGTAATACGCCTCCGATTCCTTTATTCTGATGTCATCTCAACACTCAGTCGTGAGGCGTTGTCAGAGCAAAGGAATCGGAAGCGTGGCAAAAGAGTCGAAACGAAACGGTCATAACTTGGCTAGGGGGGCAGATGGCCGTTGGGGCCGAAAGGTTCTGGAGCGGCGTCCGCGTATTGAAAGACGCAGCTTTGGAAGACATCCTACACAAGGTGGATCGATGACCTGGTAAGGGTTGCGGGAATCTGATGGATACGAAACACACAGGACCCATTGTGGCGACATTTGCGGGAGGCTTACGTCCAACAATGGAAATCTATCGGTTGAAATGATGTCCAATATCGATAACCTCAACTGGTAGGTAAATTTATATTAATTTTTTATATAAATTTTGTTTTAGACGGGTTAGATACCCGTATCGAAATAAAAATGACTTAAAAACTCTTATATTAGACAGTAAAACTTATATTAGTCACTAGCTTCTGCCAGCAGTTTCTGCCAGCAGCGTCGCCCACGTGAAAGTAGGTTTCTCCATACAAACTTTGGACTCCCGTTCAATCCCTTTTGGGGGTGAATTTTAGAAAATCCTCTTTTAGTGCTCGCCTACGTCATAAATGGAAGCCTTGTGCAAAATTTCACGTTCCTAGTCCCAGTAGCATCGGCTGTGCGTTGATATGTTAGTCAGTTTCTCCTTTTATAAATATATATAGACTATTATTAAAAAAACTCAAGTGATTCGTACAAAACTCCTCGCAGTATCAAGAAAGAAAACTCGAAAACATTATAGCCTTATATTATATTACGCTTCTGCGAAAATAACATCCGGTATACAATTATTAGACTATTAAATCATAAACTAATAGCTTCTAAATTATCCGTTTCGATTGCTATTATGTCTAGTAAATAATAAAAAAAAAATGTTATGCTCACTTAACTGATTCGATTTGACAGCTATTACGTCACAACATGGCGCTAAGTCGATTCAGAATAGAATTATTTTGAATCGCATAGTACATATATAAGAATTTCTCTATTGTTTCTGATTATGTTGTAAAACAGCAGCTAAAAATCAAATTTAGTGTTTATTTTAAACTTAAAAACTATTGGTTTTTGACGTTAGTGACCTTGAAACACCCTAGCTCAAAAGGTTTTAATTCCAAAACAACCCTCAAACCGGTTTTGTTTTGCTTGTTTTAAAAACATCACATTATTATATATAGGAGTTAAGTACTTCATTCCTCCTCCTTGCGTCGTTTACTCTTAATGCTGAGGGTCGAGACGTAGACGAATAACTTTTTTGTGGCCTATATTTGGACAAGCTGTACTTTCTTCGGCGATGTAAATGGCGTCGCAGACGGAGACAGAGTGGTCTTCCGAAGAAAGAAGTATTCATATACATAGTATATATATACGTTAGTCAGACCAAATCCATGCTACACATGGATTTGGTCTGACTAACGTATCGAACTCCTGCCTCTGGGTCTTTTCTCATCTTCTTTTCTTTGCAGCGGTAACTTTTCCAGTTTACCACTCTTTCTAGCAATGTGGCCAAAGAAAACAAAGATTCTTTTTTGCCGCATAGTGTGGAGTATTTTACTACAGCGTGTTATAAGCTAATTGTTTTGCTATATCTGTCCCGAATTTAAGGTTCTTTTATATTCTATTCAACCATAATGAATAAAATCTCTAAGAACTTACACTAGGTATATATCTATAAAAATAATCTAAAACTGCATTGTCTGTTAGATGCAGTTTTTTTTATTTAATTTATTTCGCTATGACAGAGAGATGGAGCGAATCTCTGAAACGAATTATAAGAACAGTAACTGGACATAAAAGCCTTTAAACAAAAAAATACAAACGAGTTTAATATCATCGTTCATCTTGTGGCAGGCCTTCCAACACTGCGTCTCGTACGCGATTGCCACTCCAGAACCTGCCAACCCCATTGACAATCTATTCTACGAGAAATGAACCCTGGCCATTGTCACTTAAGTTTGACGATTCTTCTATGTCGGTAACTTTGCTTCTCCTGTCCCTCCCGGATCCTATCATTCCTATTGCGAACACGCAAAGAAACTCCGAAAATAGCCCTTTCCATAGAGCTTTGGGTGATTTTAAGTATTCTAATTAGACTCATTGTGAGTAATCACGTTTCTAAACCATATGCCATCACCAGCAACACGCACTTTCGTTTTGAGATCTCAATCTGATAAAATACACTCGTAAACAACAAAAAATATGTGATGCACTAGCATCACATATTTATTGAGAAAGTCCACTAGGACTTTCTCAATAATACCGATTGAGACAGAAAAACCAGATCTGATGTATTATAATGTAACCTTGAATCACCCTAATCAAAAGACGCAATCTGCTGTTAAATTTGAATCCACATAAGGGTCAAAATTGACAGTTTAAATTTAATAAAAAATCTTCAAACTGGTTATCGCCAGCCAAATGATGCTGAGTTTTCATGTTGATCTCTAGATGGTGTTGGGGTCAAGTTAGATCGCGATATCGTTAGCTTACAAGACATTCATGACTACCCGTGGCCTACTACCCCACAGTACATTCGGGGAAGTGCAATATACGCTTCAATACTGATCATTCCCTTGTTTATAAAAAACTTTTGCGGGTAATTTTTGTGTACTGTTCTATGGAACAGTTAAGAATCCAATTTGTAATGCAGTAATTAATAAAAAAAAAAACAATTAGAAATCTAGATGATATCCTTTTAACTGAGCCGTTTTATGTTGTTCCGTTTCAACTAATTTTTGCTCAATTACAATCTTCTAGATAGAAATAGCTTGAGTCCACTGAAGTTCCCAAAACAATGGAATGTTGAATTGAATATACAATAGTAAAATAATAATTGATTTAATGTAACAATTCATTCCATAGTAAATAAACAACTCCTTAATAAAATTTATATTTATTAATTCATCAGTTTCCATGAAAACTTCAACTATGTCTGACGACCCTGGTAACTAATATCTTTTGTAGAATATACTCACACGGCGTATATTGTGTGTAAAGAGGTTAAGAAAAGTAAAGTGCTCAGAATGCACTTATTAGACCATAAGTAACTAACTTGTAATGTTTCGGTAAAAACAATAACATCCATGAGTTGAGAGTTCTATCTAATATTATTCAAATTAAGGAAATCGTTTATCTTGGTACGACCATGTAAAGAGAAGGTTTAAAACGCATGTTACTAAAAACGACTTGAATATATATGTGGATGGATGGAGAAGGAGACGGAGGGCAAAGAAAAGGAGAAAGGATTGAGTGAGGACTGATATGAAATTAAAGAAAAAGAAATCAAACATCGCTTGACTGCTGAAAGGATAGAATGGACTAAAAAACATGTTATACCGATCGCAAGTATGTGACAAGACTAGGAAAATGATGATGAGTTGAACTCAGTACTAGTGTTTTAAGACTTACAGCATCATAAATTACATAAATCACTGTTCAAATGAAAGGTGCAAAAAATAGCAAGCTTTTCTAAAATGGGTACCTTTTGTAAACTGACAGATTCTAACGTATTAACCTATTGCACTCTGTCACTGGCATTGTTGTTGTAAGCAGCCAGTAGTCATAAATTTCGTGTAAGTAACCGATAGTGAAATCTTGCTCGATCTTTACATCATCTAGTGGACAGTGAGCACTTTAAGTAACTCGGCATTCTTCAGTCTACTTACTACTACAGTAAAATGCTATTCAAATAAAAATACGAACGTCAATAACCTCTATCTATCAAAATTTATGTTACTTGGATAATACGATTTGCAAAGAAAATTTATTTGCGTATAAATAACGTTTTTTTTTTTACTTTATTTAACCGAGTTTTATTTAAATGTAAATGACAAAAAATATAATATTGTTAAATCTGAATTAGCCAAATATATTCTTTGAGAAAAAATAAACTGTTGTTTGTTCTTATTTTCACTGTTGTCAACAATTCACATTCTTCTTCCATTCGCCACTACTCATACACTTCACACAATGGTACAGAGTTGAGCGGAATTGAAGACATAGATTCTGAATAAACTTTTTTCGTTCATGTTTAGTAAATAATAACAAAAAAAAATGTTATGCTCACATAATTGATTCGATTTGACAGCTACTACGTCACAACATGGCGCTAAGTCGATTCTAAAAGTACTAAGCAATTAAAAATAGAATTATTTTGAATCGCATAGTACTTATATAAGATTTTCTCTTTTGTATCTGATTATGTTGAAAAACTCCAGCTAAAAATCAAATTTTGTGTTTATTTTAAACGATGTTTATTGGTTTTTGACGTTAGTGACCTTGAAACACCCTAACTCAAAAGGTTTTAAATCCAAAACAACCCTCAAATCGAGTTGTCGCTAGTGTGCTCAAATGCTGCTTCATCACACAGATAAGTACAGAAGAACGTGTTAATTCCACAAGCGAAAATATAAAAGAATTAAACTCATGTTATTGGTGAAATGTTTGTCTGTTGACATGCAGAAGGTAGAAAGTACGGATTTGATAATGGATTTTTTTTCACGGATATGAAACCGTCGATAATAGATATGCCTTTAGTGCTACTATTCCCTATTCAGGGAGCCGTGAAACAAAATATATACAAACCATATTATGGGTTGCTTAAAACATGAGTGAAACTGGACCAAACTACGCTTGCACTTTTTCTTCACAAAGATCGTGCAAAGCAAACGATAATGCAAAACTCATACACGTTTAAGAAACTTGGCCGAATGCACTTACGTTGTTTACTTTATTTACATTTTGTCTAAAGCCCAGATTAATAAGGGTTTTGATAATTTGTTTCAGTCGCATCTTATCTACTCAAATTAACAGAGAGTACAAAGGCATTTGCTGTAGTTTTTTGATTGTTTTTGTGTACATTCACCTACTTTTGGTAGTCGTACAGAGCGAGCCTTTTGTACTAGTGTATGTTGTGGTCGAAGGGTGCTAAATTAGTGTGCACATTACAACTAGATGGTGTTGGGATCGAGTTAGATCGCGCTATCGTTTGCTTACAACAGATTCATGACTACCGACGACTCGAGACGCCATAGCTAACGGGTAAATAGTGCAATGTAGTTTTTAGCTTGTAGGTAGGACGTCAGACGTCAATAAGCTTGAAACTATGCATTCTCGATTAAACCACACGCTGTAAGCGTAAATACAATTTTTGAATACTGTTCTCCGGAACAGTAAGAATTCCTTATAATGCAGCGACTTAAGTGTGAACGTTATGAAATAATTCATTGTTCACCGTCATGATAAAATGTATTCAGTCATATGAAAATCTTTTAACGAACTGTTATTTAAAAGATTTTTACATGACCTTGTTAATTTTCTGAAATGAGAAAAGTAAACAAGTGTAGAAAAGATATAATATAGATTGTTATTTATATCTCTAGTTAGGTACCTAACTAAACACAAATACAAAAAAACATAGTATTTTCTTTATTTATTATATTATAGATACTCGTACAAGTTGGACTTCTGTAATGGTAGCTGTATTTATGTGTAATTATAAATAAGTGAAAATTTGTCTCTTGAAGTACCTATTTTTTTAGGTGGGAAATCATCAAATATTTCGCTTTAGGGTGCAGCGAGAGGGCGTTTACGAGAATTTTACAGACCTGCTAAATCTTCTTCTGATCCTTCATTTGCTTTTTGGAGTCTAGGGTCACGGTAACTCTTTCAAATGTTTCCCGCAGCCCATCTCTTAAAGTACTACAGAACTGATTACGAAAAAGATTTCTTTAATAAATCACTAACTACCGCTGACATGGGTTAGAAACTTTTTATTCCGGAATAATTAAACGAGAATACCGTCAGAAAACTTTAGTAGGTGAAATGTTCACCCATTGTGACACCCTAAATAATACGCCTCCTATTCCTTTATTCTGATGTCATCTCAACGCTCAGTCGTGAGATGTTGTCAGAGCAAAGGAAACGGAGGCGTATTACTTAAGTATTAGTAAATGAATCAATAAATTAAACCTAAATCCATACAGATGCCTTTTACTCAGTTACTTTCCTTCAGTGATAATAATAAAGATTGCTTTTTCTTCTACTTAATAAACAAGGTTTTAAGAGTTTTTGAACATAGATAGATAGATATTCTTTATTGTACACCAAAAATACAATTTACATTAGGAAATTAACATTAATAGGGTGTCACAATGGGTGAACATTTCACCTACTAAAGTTTTCTGACGGTATTCTCGTTTAATTATTCCGGAATAAAAAGTTTCTAACCCATGTCAGCGGTAGTTAGTGATTTATTATAGAAATCTTTTTCGTAATCAGTTCTGTAGTACTTTAAGAGATGGGCTGCGGGAAACATTTGAAAGAGTTACCGTGACCCTAGACTCCAAAAAGCAAATGAAGGATCAGAAGAAGATTTAGCAGGTCTGTAAAATTCTCGTAAACGCCCTCTCGCTGCACCCTAAAGCGAAATATTTGATGATTTCCCACCTAAAAAAATAGGTACTTCAAGAGACAAATTTTCACTTATTTATAATTACACATAAATACAGCTACCATTACAGAAGTCCAACTTGTACGAGTATCTATAATATAATAAATAAAGAAAATACTATGTTTTTTTGTATTTGTGTTTAGTTAGGTACCTAACTAGAGATATAAATAACAATCTATATTATATCTTTTCTACACTTGTTTACTTTTCTCATTTCAGAAAATTAACAAGGTCATGTAAAAATCTTTTAAATAACAGTTCGTTAAAAGATTTTCATATGACTGAATACATTTTATCATGACGGTGAACAATGAATTATTTCATAACGTTCACACTTAAGTCGCTGCATTATAAGGAATTCTTACTGTTCCGGAGAACAGTATTCAAAAATTGTATTTACGCTTACAGCGTGTGGTTTAATCGAGAATGCATAGTTTCAAGCTTATTGACGTCTGACGTCCTACCTACAAGCTAAGAACTACATTGCACTATTTACCCGTTAGCTATGGCGTCTCGAGTCGTCGGTAGTCATGAATCTGTTGTAAGCAAACGATAGCGCGATCTAACTCGATCCCAACACCATCTAGTTGTAATGTGCACACTAATTTAGCACCCTTCGACCACAACATACACTAGTACAAAAGGCTCGCTCTGTACGACTACCAAAAGTAGGTGAATGTACACAAAAACAATCAAAAAACTACAGCAAATGCCTTTGTACTCTCTGTTAATTTGAGTAGATAAGATGCGACTGAAACAAATTATCAAAACCCTTATTAATCTGGGCTTTAGACAAAATGTAAATAAAGTAAACAACGTAAGTGCATTCGGCCAAGTTTCTTAAACGTGTATGAGTTTTGCATTATCGTTTGCTTTGCACGATCTTTGTGAAGAAAAAGTGCAAGCGTAGTTTGGTCCAGTTTCACTCATGTTTTAAGCAACCCATAATATGGTTTGTATATATTTTGTTTCACGGCTCCCTGAATAGGGAATAGTAGCACTAAAGGCATATCTATTATCGACGGTTTCATATCCGTGAAAAAAAATCCATTATCAAATCCGTACTTTCTACCTTCTGCATGTCAACAGACAAACATTTCACCAATAACATGAGTTTAATTCTTTTATATTTTCGCTTGTGGAATTAACACGTTCTTCTGTACTTATCTGTGTGATGAAGCAGCATTTGAGCACACTAGCGACAACCCGATTTGAGGGTTGTTTTGGAATTAAAACCTTTTGAGTTAGGGTGTTTCAAGGTCACTAACGTCAAAAACCAATAAACATCGTTTAAAATAAACACAAAATTTGATTTTTAGCTGGAGTTTTTCAACATAATCAGATACAAAAGAGAAAATCTTATATAAGTACTATGCGATTCAAAATAATTCTATTTTTAATTGCTTAGTACTTTTAGAATCGACTTAGCGCCATGTTGTGACGTAGTAGCTGTCAAATCGAATCAATTATGTGAGCATAACATTTTTTTTTGTTATTATTTACTAAACATGAACGAAAAAAGTTTATTCAGAATCTATGTCTTCAATTCCGCTCAACTCTGTACCATTGTGTGAAGTGTATGAGTAGTGGCGAATGGAAGAAGAATGTGAATTGTTGACAACAGTGAAAATAAGAACAAACAACAGTTTATTTTTTCTCAAAGAATATATTTGGCTAATTCAGATTTAACAATATTATATTTTTTGTCATTTACATTTAAATAAAACTCGGTTAAATAAAGTAAAAAAAAAAACGTTATTTATACGCAAATAAATTTTCTTTGCAAATCGTATTATCCAAGTAACATAAATTTTGATAGATAGAGGTTATTGACGTTCGTATTTTTATTTGAATAGCATTTTACTGTAGTAGTAAGTAGACTGAAGAATGCCGAGTTACTTAAAGTGCTCACTGTCCACTAGATGATGTAAAGATCGAGCAAGATTTCACTATCGGTTACTTACACGAAATTTATGACTACTGGCTGCTTACAACAACAATGCCAGTGACAGAGTGCAATAGGTTAATACGTTAGAATCTGTCAGTTTACAAAAGGTACCCATTTTAGAAAAGCTTGCTATTTTTTGCACCTTTCATTTGAACAGTGATTTATGTAATTTATGATGCTGTAAGTCTTAAAACACTAGTACTGAGTTCAACTCATCATCATTTTCCTAGTCTTGTCACATACTTGCGATCGGTATAACATGTTTTTTAGTCCATTCTATCCTTTCAGCAGTCAAGCGATGATTGATTCCTTTTTCTTTAATTTCATATCACTCCTCACTCAATCCTTTCTCCTTTTCTTTGCCCTCCGTCTCCCTCTCCATCCATCCACATATATATTCAAGTCGTTTTTAGTAACATGCGTTTTAAGTCTTCTCTTTACATGGTCGTACCAAGATAAACGATTTCCTTAATTTGAATAATATTAGATAGAACTCTCAACTCATATGGATGTTATTGTTTTTACCGAAACATTACAAGTTAGTTACTTATTGTCTCATAAGTGCATACTGAGCACTTTACTTTTCTTAACCTCTTTACACACAATATACGCCGTGCGAGTATATTCTACAAAAGATATTAGTTACCAGGGTCGTCAGACATAGTTGAAGTTTTCATGGAAACTGATGAATTAATAAATTTTATGAAACGAATTATTACATTAAATCAATTATTATTTTATTATTGTATATTCATTTCAACATTCCATTGTTTTGGGAACTTCAGTGGACTCAAGCTATTTCTATCAAGAAGATTGTAATTGAGCAAAAATTAGTTGAAACGGAACAACATAAAACGGCTCAGTTAAAAGGATATCATCTAGATTTCTAATTGTTTTTTTTTTTATTAATTACTGCATTACAAATTGGATTCTTAACTGTTCCATAGAACAGTACACAAAAATTACCCGAAGTTTTTTTATAAACAAGGGAATGATCAGTATTGAAGCGTATATTGCACTTCCCCGAATGTACTGTGGGGTAGTAGGCCACGGGTAGTCATGAATGTCTTGTAAGCTAACGATATCGCGATCTAACTTGACCCCAACACCATCTAGAGATCAACATGAAAACTCAGCATCATTTGGCTGGCGATAACCAGTTTGAAGATTTTTTATTAAATTTAAACTGCCAATTTTGACCCTTATGTGCAAAGGAATTGGAGGCGTTGCAAAAGAGTCGAAACGAAACGGTCATAACTTGGCTAAAGGGGCAGATGGGCGTTGGGGCCGAAATGTTATTTATTTATTTAAACTTCATGTACAGTGGTGGTACATAGGCGGACTTAATGCCACAAAGCATTCTCTACCAGTCAACCATTGGGTTAAAAAGACAACACTGTGGTAGGTGTGCACAATAAATAAAAAACAGATATTTTGAAATGGAATGTGGTATCATTAAATTAAGTGGCTATAATAATAAAATACGTATATATGCTAATATAATAAACTAACAAATACTATGATACATAAGAAATCATTATAATTAAGAGAACTTAAAATATAGCAATTATGACGAAGACCGAATTAAGATTGAGAGAACTTCAAGTAGAATTACAATTTTAGTAGGTTATTTAATATCAAGATTATTATTTAATAAACGAAAATCTCTAGAATTAAGTTCATTTGATGGCATTATATATGAGTCAAATTCAATATTGTTAAAATCTGAATATTCATATCTTCAATACCATTGATGACCAGATTTTAAGGTAATTAAAGGATTATTTAATTCATCTAATAAATATAATAAAGTAAAGGTTCTGGAGCGGCGCCCGCGTATCGAAAGACGCAGCTTTGGAAGACATCCTACACAAGGTGATTCGATGACCTGGTAAGGGTTACGGGAATCTGATGGATATGAAACGCACGGGACCCATTGTGGCGACATTTGGGGGAGGCCTACGACCAACAATGGAAATCTGTCGGCTAAAATGATGTCTAATATCGATAACCTCAACTAGTAGGTACCTATATAAATTATGTTTTAGACGGGTTAGATACCCGTATCGAAATGAACATGACTTAAAAACTCTTCAAGAGGGCTAAAATAATTGTACATCAGACAGTAAAACTTATATTGGTCACTAGCTTCTGCCAGCAGCTTCGCCCGCGTGAAAGTAAGTTTCTCTATACAAACTTTGGACTCCCGTTCAATCCCCTTTGAGGGTTAATTTTGGAAAATCCTATGTTAGTGCTCGCCTACATCATAAATGGAAGCCTTGAGCAAAATTTCACGTTCCTAGTTCCAGCAGCATCGGCTGTGCGTTGATATCTCAGTCAGTTTCTCCTGTTATATATATGTAGATAGACTATTATTAAAAAAACTCAAGTGATTCGTACACAACCTCGCAGTATCAAGAAAGAAAAGTTCTGCGAAAATAACATCCGGTATACAATTATTAGACTATTAAATCATAAACTAATAGCTTCTAAATTATCCGTTTCAATCGCCATTATGTCTAGTAAATAAAAAAAAAAATGTTATGCTCACTTAACTGATTTGATTTGACAGCTATTACGTCACAACATGGCGCTAAGTCGATTCTAAAAGTACTATGCGATTCAAAATAGAATTATTTTGAATCGCATAGCACTTATGTAAGACTTTCTCTTTTGTATCTGGTTAAGTTATTATTGATATTGATTATGTTGAAAAACACCAGCTAAAAATCAAATTTAGCGTTTATTTTAAAGGATTTTATTGGTTTTTGACGTTAGTGACCTTGAAACACCCTAGCTCAAAATGTTTTAATTCCAAAACAACCCTCAAACCGGTTTGTCGCTAGTGTGCTCAGATGCTGCGGCATCACACAGATAAGTACAGAAGAACGTGTCTATTCCACAAGCGAAAACATAAGAGAATTAAACTCATGTTATTGGTGAAATGTTTATCTGTTGACGTGCAGAAGGTAGAAAGTACGGATTTGATAATGGAGTTTTTTTTACGGATATGAATCCGTCGATAATAGATATGCCTTTAGTGCTACTATACCTTATTCAGGGAGCCGTGAAACAAAATGTATACAAACCATATTACGGGTTGCTTAAAAACATGAGCGAACCTGGACCAAGCAACGCTTGCACTTTCTCTTCGCAAAGATCGTGCAAAGAAAACGACAGTGCAAAACTCATACACGTTGAAGAAACTTGGCCGAATGCACTTACGTTGTTTTCTTTATTTACATTTTGTCTCAAGCCCAGATGAATAGGGGTTTTGATAATGTGTTTCAGTCGAATCTTATCTACTCAAATTAACAGAGAGTGCAAAGGCGTATGCTATAGTTTTTGATTGTTTATGTGTACATTCATCTACTTTCGGTAGTCGTACAGAGCGAGCCTTTTGTACTAGGGTATGTTGTGGTCGAAGGGTGCTAAATGAGTGTGCACATTACAACTAGATGGTGTTGGGATCGAGTTAGATCGCGCTATCGTTTGCTTACAACAGATTCATGACTACCGACGACTCGAGACGCCATAGCTAACGGGTAAATAGTGCAATGTAGTTTTTAGCTTGTAGGTAGGACGTCAGACGTCAATAAGCTTGAAACTATGCATTCTCGATTAAACCACACGCTGTAAAGCGTAAATATAATTTTTGAATACTGTTCTCCGGAACAGTAAGAATTCCTTATAATGCAGCGACTTACGTGTGAACGTTATGAAATAATTCATTGTTCACCGTCATGATAAAATGTATTCAGTCATATGAAAATCTTTTAACGAACTGTTATTTAAAAGATTTTTACATGACCTTGTTAATGTTCATACAACGAAGAAATGCGAAAAGTAAACAAATGTAGAAAAGACATGGAAGAGATTGTTATTTATATTTCTATTTAGTTAGATACCTAAATAAACACAAATACAAAAAAAAAAACATAGTATTTTCTTTATTTATTATATTATAGATACAAGTTGGATTTCTGTAATGGTAGCTGTATTTATGTGTAATAATAAATAAGTAAAAACTATCTCTAGAAGTACCTAGTTTTTCAGGTGGGAAATCATCAAATGTTTCTCTTTAGGGTGAAGCGAGGGGGCGTTTACGAGAATTTTACAGACCTACTAAATCTTCTTCTGATCTTTCATTTGCTTTTTGGAGTCTAAAGCCACGGTAACTCTTTTAAATGTTTCCCGCAGCCCATCTCTAAAAGTACTACAGAACTGATCACGAAAAAGATTTCTCTAATAAATTACCAACTACCGCTGATATGGGTTAGAAACTTTTTTATTCCGGAAAAATTAAACGAGGAATACCGTCAGAAAACTTTAGTAGGTGAAATGTTCAAAAACTCTTAAAACCTTGTTTATTAAATAGAAGAAAAAGCAATCTTTATTATTATCACTGAAGGGAAGTAACTGAGTAAAAGGCATCTGTAAGGGTTTAAGTTAACTACCTATTTAGTTATTCAGGTTTAATTTATTCATTCATTTATAATACCACAGTAATCAATACTTAAGTAATACGCCTCCGATTCCTTTGTTCTGATGTCATCTCAACGCTCAGTCGTAAGACGTGGTCAGAACAAAGGAATCGGAGGCGTGGCAAAAGAGTCGAAACGAAACGGTCATAACTTGGCTAGGGGGGGGGGGCAGATGGTCGTTGGGGCCGAAAGGTTCTGGAACGGCGCCCGCGTGTTGAAAGACACAGCTTTGGAAGAAATCCTACACAAGGTGGATCGATGACCTGGTAAGGGTTGTGGGAATCTGATGGATACGAAACGCACGGGACCCATTGTGGCGATATTTGGTTGAGGCCTACGTCCAGCAATGGAAATCTATCGGCTGAAATGATGTCCACTATCGATAACCTTAACTAGTAGGTACCTATATAAATTATGTTTTAGACGGGCTAGATACCCGCATCGAAAAAAACGTGACTTAAAAATTCTTCAAGAGGGCTAAAATACCATTGTACATCAGACAGTAAAACTTATATTAGTCACTAGCTTCTGCCAGCAGCTTCGCCCGCTTGAAAGTAGGTTTCTCCATACAAACTTTGGACTCCCGTTCAATCCCCTTTGGGGGTGAACTTTGGAAAATCCTCTGTTATTGCTCGCCTGCGTCATAAATGGAAGCCTTGTGCAAAATTTCACGTTCCTAGTCTCAGCAGCATCGGCTGTGCGTTGATATGTCAGTCAGTTTCTCCTTTTATATATATATAAGGTGTTAAAAAACGAACTTTAAGAATTTCGAGGGGAAATTGTGCTCCCCATCATTAACAACTTTTACTATGGGATCAAACCTGAAATCGCGAAATAAAATCAGCTGTTCCCTACGTTTATGTTCGCATAACTCGTCAAAATGTAAAGTAAGCAGCAGATTTTTTTTTTCGCGATTTCAGCTTTGGTCCCGTAGTAAAAGTGGTTCATAATGAGGAGTACCATGTCCCCTTGAAATTCTTAAAGTTAATTTTTTAACACCTTATTTATAGACTATTATTAAAAAAACTCAAGTGATTCGTACGAAACTCCTCGCAGTATTAAGAAGGAAAACTCGAAAACATTATAGCCTTATTTCGCTTCTGCGAAAATAACATCCGGTATTCAATTATTAAACTATTAAATCATAAACTAATAGCTTCTAAATTATCCACTTCAATTGCCATTATGTCTAGTAAATAAAAAAAAATGTTATGCTTACTTAACTGATTCGATTTGACAGCTATTACGTCACAACATGGCGCTAAGTCGATTCTAAAAGTACTAAGCAATTAATAATAGAATTATTTTGAATTGCATATTACTTATATAAGACTTTCTCTTTTGTATCTGATTATGTTGAAAAACACCAGCTAAAAATCAAATTTTATGTTTATTTTAAACGAAGTTTATTGGTTTTTGACGTTAATGACCTTGAAACACCCTAGCTCAAAAGGTTTTAATTCCAAAACAACCCTCAAACCGGTGTGTCGCTAGTGTGCTCAGATGCTGCGGCATCACACAGATAAGTACAGAAGAACGTGTCAATTCCACAAGCGAAAATATAAGAGAATTAAACTCATGTTATTGGTGAAATGTTTGTCTGTTGACATGCAGAAGGTAGAAAGTACGGATTTGTTAATGGATTTTTTTCACGGATATGAAACCGTCGATAATAAATAATTATGCCTCTAGTGCTACTATTCCCTATTCAGGGAGCCGTGAAACAAAATGTATACAAACCATATTACGGGTTGCTTAAAAACATGAGTGAACCTGAACCAAGCAACGCTTGCACTTTTTCTTCACAAAGATCGTGCAATGAAAACGATAATGCAAAACACATACACGTTGAAGAAACTTGGCCGAATGTACCTACGTTGTTTTCTTTATTTACATTTTGTCTCAAGCCCAGATGAATAGGGGTTTTGATAATTTGTTTCAGACGCATCTTATGTACTTAAATTAACAGAGAGTGCAAAGGCGTTTGCTATAGTTTTTTGATTGCTTATGTGTACATTCACCTACTTTCGGTAGTCGTACAGAGCGAGCCTTTTGTACTAGCGTATGTTGTGGTCGAAGGGTGCTAAATTAATGTGCACATAACAACTAGATGGTGTTGGGATCGAGTTAGATCGCGCTATCGTTTGCTTACAACAGATTCATGGCTACCGACGACTCGAGACGCCATAGCTAACGGGTAAATAGTGCAATGTAGTTTTTAGCTTGTAGGTAGGACGTCAGACGTCAATAAGCTTGAAACTATGCATTCTCGATTAAACCACACGCTGTAAGCGTAAATACAATTTTTGAATACTGTTCTCCGGAACAGTAAGAATTCCTTATAATGCAGCGACTTAAGTGTGAACGTTATGAAATAATTCATTGTTCACCGTCATGATAAAATATATTCAGTCATATGAAAATCTTTTAACGAACTGTTATTTAAAAGATTTTTACATGACCTTGTTAATTTTCTGAAATGAGAAAAGTAAACAAGTGTAGAAAAGATATAATATAGATTGTTATTTATATCTCTAGTTAGGTACCTAACTAAACACAAATACAAAAAAACATAGTATTTTCTTTATTTATTATATTATAGATACTCGTACAAGTTGGACTTCTGTAATGGTAGCTGTATTTATGTGTAATTATAAATAAGTGAAAATTTGTCTCTTGAAGTACCTATTTTTTCAGGTGGGAAATCATCAAATATTTCGCTTTAGGGTGCAGCGAGAGGGCGTTTACGAGAATTTTACAGACCTGCTAAATCTTCTTCTAATTCTTCATTTGCTTTTTGGAGGGTAACTCATTCAAATGTTTCCCGCAGCCCATCTCTTAAAGTACTACAGAACTGATCACGAAAAAGATTTCTCTAATAAATCACTAACTACCGCTGATATGGGTTAGAAACTTTTTATTCCGGAAAAATTAAACGAGGAATACCGTCAGAAAACTTTAGTAGGTGAAATGTTCACCCATTGTGACACCCTATTAATGTTAATTTCCTAATGTAAATTGTATTTTTGGTGTACAATAAAGAATATCTATCTATCTATGTTCAAAAACTCTTTAAACCTTGTTTATTAAGTAGAAGAAAAAGCAATCTTTATTATTATCACTGAAGGGAACTAACTCAGTAAAAGTCATCTGTATAGATTTAGGTTTAATTTATTGATTCATTTATTAATACTTAAGTAATACGCCTCCGATTCCTTTATTCTGATGTCATCTCAACGCTCAGACGTTGTCAGAGCAAAGGAATTGGAGGCGTTGCAAAAGAGTCGAAACGAAACGGTCATAACTTGGCTAAGGGGGCAGATGGGCGTTGGGGCCGAAAGGTTATTTGTTTAAACTTCATGTACAGTGGTTGCACATAGGCGGACTTAATGCCACAAAGCATTCGCTACCAGTCAACCATTGGGTTAAAAAGACAACACTGTGGTAGGTGTGCACAATAAATAAATAACAGATATTTTGAAATAGCATGTGGTATCATTAAATTAAGCGGCTATAATAATAAAATACGTATATATGCTAATATAATAAACTAATAAATACTATGATACATAAGAAATCATTCTAATTAAGAGAACTTAAAATATAGCAATTATGACGAAGACCGAATTAAGATTGAGAGAACTTCAAGTAGAATTACAATTTTAGTAGGTTATTTAATATCAAGATTATTATTTAATAAACGAAAATCTCTAGAATTAAGTTCATTTGATGGGATTATATATGAGTCAAATTCAATATTGTGAAAATCTGAATATTCATATCTTCAATACCATTGATGACCAATAAATTTTAAGGTAAATAGAGGATTATTTAATTCATCTAATAAATATAATAAGCGTAAAGGTTCTGGAGCGGTGCCCGCGTATCGAAAGACGCCGCTTTGGAAGACATCCTACACAAGGTGATTCGATGACCTGGTAAGGGTTACGAGAATCTGATGGATATGAAACGCACGGAAACCCATTGTGGCGACATTTGGGGGAGGCCTACGACTAACAATGGAAATCTGTCGGCTAAAATGATGTCTAATATCGATAACCTCAACTAGTAGGTACCTATATAAATTATGTTTTAGACGGGTTAGATACCCGTATCGAAATGAACATGACTTAAAAACTCTTCAAGAGGGCTAAAATATGATTGTACTTCAGACAGTAAAACTTATATTAGTCACTAGCTTCTGCCAGCAGCTTCGCTCGCGTGAAAGTAAGTTTCTCTATACAAACTTTGGACTCCCGTTCAATCCCCTTTGAGGGTTAATTTTGGAAAATCCTATGTTAGTGCTCGCCTACATCATAAATGGAAGCCTTGAGCAAAATTTCACGTTCCTAGTTCCAGTAGCATCGGCTGTGCGTTAATATGTCAGTCAGTTTCTCCTGTTATATATATGTAGATAGACTATTATTAAAAAAACTCAAGTGATTCGTACACAACCTCGCAGTATCAAGAAAGAAAAGTTCTGCGAAAATAACATCCGGTATACAATTATTAGACTATTAAATCATAAACTAATAGCTTCTAAATTATCCGTTTCAATTGCCAATATGTCTAGTAAATAATAAAAAAATGTTATGCACACTTAACTGATTCGATTTGACAGACATTGCATCACAACATGGCGCTAAGTCGATTCTAAAAGTACTATGCGATTCGAATAGAATTATTTTGAATCGCATAGTACTTATATAAGACTTTCTCTTTTGTATCTTTTGTGTTGAAAAACACCAGCTAAAAATCAAATTTAGTGTTCATTTTAAACAATGTTTATTGGTTTTTGACGTTAATGACCTTGAAACACCCTAGCTCAAAAGGTTTTAATTCCAAAACAACCCTCAAAGCGGTTTGTCGCTAGTGTGCTCAGATGCTGCGGCATCACACAGATAAGTACAGAAGAACGTGTCAATTCCACAAGCGAAAACATAAGAGAATTAAACTCATGTTATTGGTGAAATGTTTATCTGTTGACGTGCAGAAGGTAGAAAGTACGGATTTGATAATAGATTTTTTTTCACGGATATGAATCCGTCCATAATAGATATGCCTTTAGTGCTACTATACCCTATTCAGGGAGCCGTGAAAGAAAATGTATAAAACCATATTACGGGTTGCTTAAAAACATGAGTGAACCTGGACCAAGCAACGCTTGCACTTTTTCTTCGCAAAGATCGTGCAAAGAAAACGATAATGCGAAACTCACACACGTTGAAGAAACTTGGCCGAATGTACCTACGTTGTTTTCTTTATTTACATTTTGTCTCAAGCCTAGATGAATAGGGGTTTTGATAATTAGTTTCAGTCGCATCTTATCTACTCAAATTAACAGAGAGTGCAAAGGCGTTTGCTATAGTTTTTTGATTGTTTATGTGTACATTCACCTACTTTCGGTAGTCTTACAGAGCGAGCCTTTTGTACTAGTGTATGCTGTGGTCGAAGGGTGCTAAATCAGTGAGCACATTACAACTAGATGGTGTTGGGATCGAGTTAGATCGCGCTATCGTTTGCTTACAACAGATTCATGACTACCGACGACTCGAGACGCCATAGCTAACGGGTCAATAGTGCAATGTAGTTTTTAGCTTGTAGGTAGGACGTCAGACGTCAATAAGCTTGAAACTATGCATTCTCGATTAAACCACACGCTGTAAGCGTAAATACAATTTTTGAATACTGTTCTCCGGAACAGTAAGAATTCCTTATAATGCAGCGACTTACGTGTGAACGTTATGCAATAATTCATTGTTCACCGTCATGATAAACTGTATTCAGTCATATGAAAATCTTATAACGAACTGTTATTTAAAAGATTTTTTCATGTTCTTGTTAATTTTCATAATACGAAGAAATGAGAAAAGTAAACAAATGTAGAAAAGATATGGAATAGATTGTTATTTATATTTCTATTTCTATTTCCTCACGATGTTTTCCTTCATCGTTTTGAAAGCAGAGGTGATGAAATAAATTACACAAATTAACGCGCCTGGCTGGGTTTGAACCGGCGCCCTACGACTCGTAAGTCGGAGCCGTTAACACTCGGCCACCACTGCTCTATCTTATTTAATAATTCAGGTTTAATTTATTAATACTTAAGTAATACGCCTCCGATTCCTTTATTCTGATGTCATCTCAACGCTCAGTCGTGAGACGTTGTCAGAACAAAGGAATCGGAGGCGTGGCAAAAGAGTCGAAACGAAACGGTCATAACTTGGCTAAGGGGGGCAAATGGCCGTTGGGGCCGAAAGGTTCTGGAGCGCCGCCCGCGTATTGAAAGATGCAGCTTTGGAAGACATCCTACACAAGGTGGATCGATGACCTGGTAAGGGTTACGGGAATCTAATGGATACGAAACGCACGGGACCCATTGTGGCGACATTTGGGTGAGGCCTACGTCCAGCAATGGAAATCTATCGGCTGAAATGATGTCCACTATCGATAACCTTAACTAGTAGGTACCTATATAAATTATGTTTTAGACGGGCTAGATACCCGCATCGAAAAAAACGTGACTTAAAAATTCTTCAAGGGGGCTAAAATACCATTGTACATCAGACAGTAAAACTTATATTAGTCACTAGCTTCTGCCAGCAGCTTTGCCCGCGTGAAAGTAGGTTTCTCCATACAAACTTTGGACTCCCGTTCAATCCCCTTTGGGGGTGAACTTTAGAAAATCCTCTGTTATTGCTCGCCTGCGTCATAAATGGAAGCCTTGTGCAAAATTTCACGTTCCTAGTCTCAGCAGCATCGGCTGTGCGTTGATATGTCAGTCAGTTTCTCCTTTTATATATATATATATAAGGTGTTAAAAAACGAACTTTAAGAATTTCGAGGGGAAATTGTACTCCCCATCATTAACAACTTTTACTATGGGATCAAACCTGAAATCGCGAAATAAAATCAGCTGTTCCCTACGTTTATGTTCGCATAACTCGTCAAAATGTAAAGTAAGCAGCAGATTTTTTTTTTCGCGATTTCAGCTTTGGTCCCGTAGTAAAAGTGGTTCATAATGAGGAGTACCATGTCCCCTTGAAATTCTTAAAGTTAATTTTTTAACACCTTATTTATAGACTATTATTAAAAAAACTCAAGTGATTCGTACGAAACTCCTCGCAGTATTAAGAAGGAAAACTCGAAAACATTATAGCCTTATTTCGCTTCTGCGAAAATAACATCCGGTATTCAATTATTAAACTATTAAATCATAAACTAATAGCTTCTAAATTATCCACTTCAATTGCCATTATGTCTAGTAAATAAAAAAAAATGTTATGCTTACTTAACTGATTCGATTTGACAGCTATTACGTCACAACATGGCGCTAAGTCGATTCTAAAAGTACTAAGCAATTAATAATAGAATTATTTTGAATTGCATATTACTTATATAAGACTTTCTCTTTTGTATCTGATTATGTTGAAAAACACCAGCTAAAAATAAAATTTTGTGTTTATTTTAAACGAAGTTTATTGGTTTTTGACGTTAATGACCTTGAAACACCCTAGCTCAAAAGGTTTTAATTCCAAAACAACCCTCAAACCGGTGTGTCGCTAGTGTGCTCAGATGCTGCGGCATCACACAGATAAGTACAGAAGAACGTGTCAATTCCACAAGCGAAAATATAAGAGAATTAAACTCATGTTATTGGTGAAATGTTTGTCTGTTGACATGCAGAAGGTAGAAAGTACGGATTTGTTAATGGATTTTTTTCACGGATATGAAACCGTCGATAATAAATATGCCTCTAGTGCTACTATTCCCTATTCAGGGAGCCGTGAAACAAAATGTATACAAACCATATTACGGGTTGCTTAAAAACATGAGTGAACCTGAACCAAGCAACGCTTGCACTTTTTCTTCACAAAGATCGTGCAATGAAAACGATAATGCAAAACTCATACACGTTGAAGAAACTTGGCCGAATGTACCTACGTTGTTTTCTTTATTTACATTTTGTCTCAAGCCCAGATGAATAGGGGTTTTGATAATGTGTTTCAGTCGAATCTTATCTACTCAAATTAACAGAGAGTGCAAAGGCGTATGCTATAGTTTTTTGATTGTTTATGTGTACATTCAACTACTTTTGGTAGTCGTACAGAGCGAGCCTTTTGTACTAGTGTATGTTGTGGTCGAAGGGTGCTAAATGAGTGTGCACATTACAACTAGATGGTGTTGGGATCGAGTTAGATCGCGCTATCGTTTGCTTACAACAGATTCATGACTACCGACGACTCGAGACGCCATAGCTAACGGGTAAATAGTGCAATGTAGTTTTTAGCTTGTAGGTAGGACGTCAGACGTCAATAAGCTTGAAACTATGCATTCTCGATTAAACCACACGCTGTAAGCGTAAATACAATTTTTGAATACTGTTCTCCGGAACAGTAAGAATTCCTTATAATGCAGCGACTTAAGTGTGAACGTTATGAAATAATTCATTGTTCACCGTCATGATAAAATGTATTCAGTCATATGAAAATCTTTTAACGAACTGTTATTTAAAATGTTTTTACATGGCCTTGTTAATTTTCATAATACGAAGAAATGAGAAAGTAAACAAATATAGAAAAGATACGAAATTGATTGTTATTTATATTTCTGTTTAGTTAAGTTAACAAATCCAAAAAAAAAAAATCATAGTATTATATTTATTTATTATACTATAGAGACAAGTTGGATTCCTGTAATGGTAGCTGTATTTATGTGTAATAATAAATAAGTAAAAATTTATCTCTTGAAGTACCTATTTTTTCAGGTGGGAAGTCATCAAATTTTCACTTTAGGGTAAAGCGCGAAGGCGTATTCGAGACTTTTACTGACCTTCTTCTAATCCTTCATTTGCTTTTTGGAGTCTAAGGCCACGGTAACTCTTTCAAATGTTTCCCGCAGCCCATCTCTTAAAGTACTACAGAACTGATTACGAAAAAAATTTCTCTAATAAATCATTAACTATCGCTGATACGGGTTAGAAACTTTTTATTCAGGAAAAATTCAACGAGGAATACCGTCAGAAAACTTTAGTAGGTGAAATGTTCAAAAACTCTTAAAACCTTGTTTATTAAGTAGAAGAAAAAGCAATCTTTATTATTATTACTGAAGGGAACTAACTCAGTAAAAGGCACCTCTATAGGATTTAAGTTAACTACTTATTTAATTAGCATAGCATAGTCGGCCTTATAATGTTCCCACTGCTGGGACTCACGCCTCCTTTCTAACGCGGGCCTAGCGCGGATTGGTGGATTTCACATGTCTTCGAATTTTTGGTTCTAGGACATGCCGGTTTTCTCACGATGTTTTGCTTCACCGTTTTGAGAGCAGTGGTGATGAAATAAATTACACAAAGTAACGCGCTTGGCTGGGTTTGAACCCGCGACCTACGACTCGTAAGTCGGAGCCGGTAACACTCGGCCACTGCTCTATCCTATTTAATTATTCAGGTTTAATTTATTGATTCATTTATTAATTCTTAAGTAATACGCCTCCGATTCCTTTATTCCGATGTCATCTCAACGCTTAGTCGTGAGACGTTGTCAGAGCAAAGGAATCGGAGGCGTGGCAAAAGAGACGAAACGAAACGGTTGTAACTTGGCTAGGGGGGCAGATGGCCGTTGGGGCCGGAAGGTTCTGGAGCGGCGCCCGCGTATTGAAAGACGCAGTTTTGGAAGACATCCTACACAAGGTGGATCGATGACCTGGTAAGGGTTGCGGGAATCTAATGGATACGAAACGCACGGGACCCATTGTGGCGACATTTGGGGGAGGCCTACGTCTAACAATATAAATCTATCGGCTGAAATGATGTCCAATATCGATAACCTCAACTAGTAGGTACCTATATAAATTATTATGTTTTAGACGGGTGAGATACTCATATCGAATTAAACATGACTTAAAAACTCTTCAAGAGGGCTAAAATACCATTGTACATCAGACAGTAAAACTTATATTAGTCACTAGCTTCTGCCAGCAGCTTCACCCGCGTGAAAGTAGGTTTCTCCATACAAACTTTGGACTACCGTTCAATCCCCTTTGGGGGTCAATTTTGGAAAATCCTCTGTTAGTGCTCGCCTACGTCATAAATGGAAGCCTTGTGCAAAATTCCACGGTGCTAGTCCCAGTAGCATCGACTGTGCGTTGATATGTCAGTCAGTTTCTCCATTTATATATATATATATAGACTATTGTTAAAAAAAACTCAAGTGATTCGCACAAAACTCCTCGCAGTATCAAGAAAGAAAACCCGAAAACATTATAGTCTTATATTACGCTTCTGCGAAAATAACATCCGGTATACAATTATTAGACTATTAAATCTTAAACTAATGGCTTCTAAATTATCCGTTTCAATTGCCATTATGTCAAGTAAATAATAAAAAAAATGTTATGCTCACGTCCTACCCTTAAAAAGCGATTACCAAACAAAATTACCAATTTTAAATTTTTCAACTGTACCTGATTCGATTTGACAGCTATTACGTCACAACATGGCGCTTAGTCGATTCTAAAAGTACTAAGCAATTAAAAATAGAATTATTTTGAATTGCATATTATTTATTTAAGACTTTCTCTTTTATATCTGATTATGTTGAAAAACACCAGCTAGGAATCCAATTTTGTGTTTATTTTAAACGATGTTTATTGGTTTTTGACGTTAGTGATCTTGAAACACCCTAGCTCAAAAGGTTTTAGTTCCAAAACAACCCTCAAACCGGTTTGTCGCTAGTGTGCTCAGATGCTGCGGCAGCACACAGATAAGTACAGAAGAACGTGTTAGTTCCACAAGCGAAAATATAAGAGAATTAAACTCATGTTATTGGTGAAATGTTTGTTTGTTGTAGTGTGTGTTTGTGTTGTGTGATAGTGGATTTTTTTTCACGGATATGAATCCTTCGATAATAGATATGCCTCTAGTGCTAATATACCCTATTCAGGGAGCCGTGAAACAAAATGTATACAAACCATATTACGGGTTGCTTAAAAACATGAGTAAACTGGACCAAACAACGTTTGCACTTTTTCTTCGCATAGATCGTGCAAAGAAAATGATAATGCAAAACTCATACACATTGAAGAAACTTGGCCGAATGCACCTACGTTGTTTTCTTTACTTACCTTTTGTCTCAAGCCCAGATGAATAGGGGTTTTGATAATTTGTTTCAGTCGCATCTTATCTAAATTAACCGAGAGTACCAATGGGTTTGCTATAGTTTTTTGATTGTTTTTGTGTACATTCACCTACTTTCGGTAGTCGTACAGAGCGAGCCTTTTGTACTAGTGTATGTTGTGTTAGAAGGGTGCTAAATGAGTGTGCACATTACAACTAGATGGTGTTGGGATCGAGTTAGATCGCGCTATCGTTTGCTTACAACAGATTCATGACTACCGACGACTCGAGACGCCATAGCTAACGGGTAAATAGTGCAATGTAGTTTTTAGCTTGTAGGTAGGACGTCAGACGTCAATAAGCTTGAAACTATGCATTCTCGGTTAAACCACACGCTGTAAGCGTAAATACAATTTTTGAATACTGTTCTCCGGAACAGTAAGGATTCCTTATAATGCAGCGACTTAAGTGTGAACGTTATGAAATAATTCATTGTTCACCGTCATGATAAAATGTATTCAGTCATATGAAAATCTTTTAACGAACTGTTTTTTAAAAGATTTTTACATGACCTTGTTAATTTCTATAAAACGAAGAAATGAGAAAGTAAACAACTATAGAAAGAGTATGAAATAGATTGTTATTTATATTTCTGTTTAGTTAAGTTCACAAATCCAAAAAAAACATAGTATTATATTTATTTATTATACTATACAGACAAGATCTATACCGGCTTGCTAGAGCAAGAGAGAGAAAGGCGAGAGATGTTTGTCAGATAAGATGTATAAGGGATGAAACTGGAATGATTGTATCAGAAGAAGAAAAAATCAAAGAGAGGTGGAAGGACTATTTTGAAAGACTGATTAATGAGGAAAACAACTGGAATGGGATTTTAGAGAGCAAACTAGTGAATGTGGGTTTAGTGAGAATAATTAGTATGGATGAAGTCAGGATAGCTGTAAATGGAATGAAGAATAGTAAGGCAATTGGTCCAGACGGAATACCAGTTGAAGTGTGGAAGTTGCTGCGAGTGGATGGATGGATGTGGTTAGCTTTGTTCTTCAATAAGTTGTTGCGGGAAGAAGCCATACCTGTTGCACCGACCCCAAATAAGATGGGACAAGGGCAGGAAGATGATGATACTATAGAGACAAGTTGAATTCCTGTAATGGTAGCTGTATTTATGTGTTATAATAAATAAATAAATAAGTAAAATTTGTCTCTTGAAGTATTTTTTCAGGTGGGAAATCATCAAATGTTTCGCTTTAGAGTGCAGCGAGAGGGCGTTTACGAGAATTTTACAGACTTACTAAATCTTCTTCTGATCCTTCATTTGTTTTTTGGAGTCTAAAGCTACGGTAACTCTTTCAAATGTTAAGAAGTTGTGAAGTAGGTTTCCTTCCTTTCCAAAGTTTGTATGGAGTTGTAGGCTCCATACAAACTGTGGACTCCCGTTCAATCCCCTTTGGGGGTGAACTTTGGAAAATCCTCTGTTAGTGCTCTCCTGCATCATAAATGGAAGCCTTGTGCAAAATTTCACGTTCCTAGTCCCAGCAGCATTGGCTGTGCGTTGATATGTCAGTCAGATTCTCCTTTTATATAAAGACTATTATTAAAAAAACTCAAGTGATTCATATAAAACTCCTCGCAGTATCAAGAAAGAAAACTTTCAAACATTATAGTCTTATATTATATTACGCTTCTGCGAAAATAACATCCGGTATACAATTATTAGACTATTAAATCTTAAACTAATAGCTTCTAAATTATCCGTTTCAATTGCCATTATGTCAAGTAAATAATAAAAAAAAAATTTATGCCCACGTCCCACCCTTAAAAAGCGATTACCAAACAAAATTACCATTTTAAATTTTTCAACTATACCTGATTCGGTTTGACAGCTATTACGTCACAACATGGCGCTTAGTCGATTCTAAAAGTACTAAGCCATTAAAAATAGAATTATTTTGAATTTAATATTACTTATTTAAGACTTTCTCTTTTATATCTGATTATGTTGAAAAACACCAGCTAAAAATCAAATTTAGTGTTTATTTTAAATGGTGTTTATTGGTTTTTGACGTTAGTGACCTTGAAACACCCTAACTCAAACGGTTTTAATTCCAAAACAACCCTCAAGCCGGTTTGTCGCTAGTGTGCTCAGATGTTGCGGCATCACACAGATAAGTACAGAAGAATGTGTTAATTCCACAAGCGACAATATAAGAGAATTAAACTCATGTTATTGGTGAAATGTTTGTCTGTTGACATGCAGAAGGTAGAAAGTACGGATTTGATAATGGATTTTTTTTTCACTGATATGAAACCGTCGATAGTAAATATGCCTCTAGTGCTACTATACCCTATTCAGGGAGCCGTGTATACAAAACATATTACGAGTTGCTTAAAAACATGAGTGAATCTGGACCAAGCAACGATTGCACTTTATCTTCGCAAAGATTGTCCAAAGAAAACGATAATGCAAGACTCATACACGTTGAAGAAACTTGGCCGAATGTACCTACGTTGTTTTCTTTATTTACATTTTGTCTCAAGCCCAGATGAATAGGGGTTTTGATAATTTGTTTCAGTCGCATCTTATCTACTCATATTAACAGAGATTGCAAAGGCGTTTGCTATAGTTTTTTGATTGTTTATGTGTACATTCACCTGCTTCGGTAGTCGTACAGAGCGAGCCTTTTGTACTAGTGTATGTTGTGGTCAAAGGGTGCTAAATGAGTGTGCACATTACAACTAGATGGTGTTGGGATCGAGTTAGATCGCGCTATCGTTTGCTTACAACAGATTCATGACTACCGACGACTCGAGACGCCATAGCTAACGGGTAAATAGTGCAATGTAGTTTTTAGCTTGTAGGTAGGACGTCAGACGTCAATAAGCTTGAAACTATGCATTCTCGATTAAACCACACGCTGTAAAGCGTAAATACAATTTTTGAATACTGTTCTCCGGAACAGTAAGGATTCCTTATAATGCAGCGACTTAAGTGTGAACGTTATGAAATAATTCATTGTTCACCGTCATGATAAAATGTATTCAGTCATATGAAAATCTTTTAACGAACTGTTTTTTAAAAGATTTTTACATGACCTTGTTAATTTTCATAAAACGAAGAAATGAGAAAGTAAACAAATATAGAAAAGATACGAAATTGATTGTTATTTATATTTCTGTTTAGTTAAGTTAACAAATCCAAAAAAAAACATAGTATTATATTTATTTATTATACTATAGAGACAAGATGGATTCCTGTAATGGTAGCTGTATTTATGTGTAATAAATAAATAAATAAGTAAAAATTTATCTCTGAAGTATCTATTTTTTCAGGTGGGAAATCATCAAATTTTCACTTTAAGATGAAGCGCGAAGGCGTATACGAGACTTTTACTGACCTACTAAATCTTCTTCTGATCCTTCATTTGCTTTTTGGAGTCTAGGGCCACGGTAACTCTTTCAAATGTTTCCCGCAGCCCATCTCTTAAAGTACTACAGAACTGATTACGAAAAAGATTTCTCTAATAAATCACTAACTACCGCTGATATGGGTTAGAAACTTTTTATTCCGGAAAAAATAAACGAGGAATACCGTCAGAAAACTTTAGTAGGTGAAATGTTCAAAAACTCTTTAAACCTTGTTTATTAAGTAGAAGAAAAAGCAATCTTTATTATTATTACTGAAGGGAACTAACTCAGTAAAAGGCACCTCTATAGGATTTAAGTTAACTGCCTATTTAATTAGCATAGCATAGCATAGTCGGCCTTATAATGTTCCCACTGCTGGGACTCACGTCTCCTATCTCACGCGGGCCCAGCGCGGATTGGTGGATGTCTCATGTCTTCGAATTTTTGGTTCTAGGACATGCCGGTTTCCTCACGATGTTTTCCTTCACCGTTTTGAGAGCAGAGGTGATGAAATAAATTACACAAATTAACGCGCCTGGCTGGGTTTGAACCCGCGACCTACGACTCGTAAGTCGGAGCCGTTAACACTCGGCCACCACTGCTCTATCCTATTTAATTATTCAGGTTTAATTTTTTGATTCATTTATTAATACTTAAGTAATACGCCTCCGATTCCTTTATTCTGATGTCATCTCAACGCTCAGACGTGAGACGTTGTCAGAACAAAGGAATTGGAGGCGTGGCAAAAGAGACGAAACGAAACGGTCATAACTTGGCTAGGGGGGCAGATGGCCGTTGGGGCCGAAAGGTTCTGGAGCGGCGCCCACGTATTGAAAGACGCAGCTTTGGAAGACATCTTACGCAAGGTGGATCGATGACCTGGTAAGGGATGCGGGAATCTGATGGATACGAAACGCACGGAACGCATTGTGGCGAAATTAGGGGGAGGCCTACGTCCAACAATGGAAATCTATCGGCTGCAATGATGTTCAATATCGATAACCTCAACTAGTAGGTACCTACATAAATTATGTTTTAGACTGGTTAGATACCCATATCGAAATGAACATGACTTAAAAATTCTTCAAGAGGGCTAAAATACCATTGTACATCAGACAGTAAAACTTATATTAGTCACTAGCTTCTGCCAGCAGCTTCTGCCAGCAGCTTCGCCCGCGTGAAAGTAGGTTTCTCCATACAAGCTTTGGACTCCCGTTCAATCCCCTTTGGGGGTGAATTTTGGAAAATCCTCTATTAGTGCTCGCCTACGTCATAAATGGAAGCCTTGTGCAAAATTTCACGGTGCTAGTCCCAGTAGCATCGGCTGTGCGTTGATATGCCAGTCAGTTTCTCCATTTATATATATATATATATATATACAGACTATTATTAAAAAAACTCAAGTGATTCGTACAAAACTCCTCGCAGTATCAAGAAAGAAAACTCGAAAACATTATAGCCTTATATTATATTACGCTTCTGCGAAAATAACATCCGGTATACAATTATTAGACTATTAAATCATAAACTAATAGCTTCTAAATTATCCGTTTCATTTGCTATTATGTCCATCTAGTAAATAATAAAAAAAAAATGTTATGCTCCCTTAACTGATTCGATTTGTCAGCTATTACGTCACAACATGGCGCTAAGTCGATTCAGAATAGAATTATTTTGAATCGCATAATACTTATATAAGAATTTCTCTATTGTTTCTGATTATGTTGAAAAAAGCAGCTAAAACTCAAATTTAGTGTTTATTTTAAACGATTTTTATTGGGTTTTGACGTTCGTGACCTTGAAACACCCTAGCTCAAAAGGTTTTAATTCCAAAACAACCCTCAAACCGGTTTGTCGCTAGTGTGCTCAGATGCTGCGGCATCACACAGATAAGTGCAGAAGAACGTGTTAATTCCACAAGCGAAAATATAAAAGAATTAAACTCATGTTATTGGTGAAATGTTTGTCTGTTGACATGCAGAAGGTAGAAAGTACGGATTTGATAATGGAATTTTTTTTCACTGATATGAAACCGTCGATAGTAAATATGCCTCTAGTGCTACTATACCCTATTCAGGGAGCCGTGTATACAAAACATATTACGAGTTGCTTAAAAACATGAGTGAATCTGGACCAAGCAACGCTTGCACTTTATCTTCGCAAAGATTGTCCAAAGAAAACGATAATGCAAGACTCATACACGTTGAAGAAACTTGGCCGAATGTACCTACGTTGTTTTCTTTATTTACATTTTGTCTCAAGCCCAGATGAATAGGGGTTTTGATAATTTGTTTCAGTCGCATCTTATCTACTCATATTAACAGAGATTGCAAAGGCGTTTGCTATAGTTTTTTGATTGTTTATGTGTACATTCACCTGCTTCGGTAGTCGTACAGAGCGAGCCTTTTGTACTAGTGTATGTTGTGGTCAAAGGGTGCTAAATGAGTGTGCACATTACAACTAGATGGTGTTGGGATCGAGTTAGATCGCGCTATCGTTTGCTTACAACAGATTCATGACTACCGACGACTCGAGACGCCATAGCTAACGGGTAAATAGTGCAATGTAGTTTTTAGCTTGTAGGTAGGACGTCAGACGTCAATAAGCTTGAAACTATGCATTCTCGATTAAACCACACGCTGTAAAGCGTAAATACAATTTTTGAATACTGTTCTCCGGAACAGTAAGGATTCCTTATAATGCAGCGACTTAAGTGTGAACGTTATGAAATAATTCATTGTTCACCGTCATGATAAAATGTATTCAGTCATATGAAAATCTTTTAACGAACTGTTTTTTAAAAGATTTTTACATGACCTTGTTAATTTTCATAAAACGAAGAAATGAGAAAGTAAACAAATATAGAAAAGATACGAAATTGATTGTTATTTATATTTCTGTTTAGTTAAGTTAACAAATCCAAAAAAAAACATAGTATTATATTTATTTATTATACTATAGAGACAAGATGGATTCCTGTAATGGTAGCTGTATTTATGTGTAATAAATAAATAAATAAGTAAAAATTTATCTCTGAAGTATCTATTTTTTCAGGTGGGAAATCATCAAATTTTCACTTTAAGATGAAGCGCGAAGGCGTATACGAGACTTTTACTGACCTACTAAATCTTCTTCTGATCCTTCATTTGCTTTTTGGAGTCTAGGGCCACGGTAACTCTTTCAAATGTTTCCCGCAGCCCATCTCTTAAAGTACTACAGAACTGATTACGAAAAAGATTTCTCTAATAAATCACTAACTACCGCTGATATGGGTTAGAAACTTTTTATTCCGGAAAAAATAAACGAGGAATACCGTCAGAAAACTTTAGTAGGTGAAATGTTCAAAAACTCTTTAAACCTTGTTTATTAAATAGAAGAACAAGCAATCTTTATTAATATCACTGAAGGGAAGTAACTCAGTAAAAGGCATCTGTAAGGATTTTATATTTAGTTATTCAGGTTTAATTTATTGATTCATTTATAATACCACAGTAACCAATACTTAAGCAATACGCCTCCGATTCCTTTGTTCTGATGTCATCTCAACGCTCAGTCGTAAGACGTGGTCAGAACAAAGGAATCGGAGGCGTGGCCTACTAGAGGCATTCGACGCAAAAGAATTGATACGAAACGGTCCTAACTTGGCTGGGGGGGGCAGATGGCCGTTGGGGCCGAAAGGTTCTGGAGTGGCGACCGCTTACCGAAAGACGCAGGGTTGGAAGACCACTTGCATAAGGTGAATCGATGACCTGGTAAGGGTTGCCGGAATCTGATGGATGTGAAACGCACGGGACCCATTATGGCGACACTTGGGGGAGGCCTATGTCCAACAGTGGACGTCTGTCGGCTCAAATGATGTCCAATATCGAAAACCTCAACTAGTAGGTACCTACGTGCATTATAAAAACATGACTTAAAAACTCATCAAGAGAGCTAACATATAATTTTGCATAAGTTTGTAAAACTTATATTAGTCACTAGCTCCGCGTAAAAGTAGGTTTCTCTATACAAAATTTGGACTCCCGTTTCATACCCTTAGGGGGTGAATTTTGGGAAATCCTCTGTTAGTGCTCGCCTACGTCATAAAAAGAAGCCCTGTGCAAAATTTCACGGTCCTAGTCCCAGTAGTTTCGGCTGTGCGTTAATACGTCATTCAGTCAGTTTCTCCTTTTATTTAAATATAAAGTGTTAAAAAATTAACTTTAAGAATTTCGAAGGGGCATTGTACTCCTCATTATGAACAACTTTTACTATGGGATCCACCTGAAATCGCGAAAAAAGATCAGCTGTTCCCTACATTTCTGTTCGCATAACTCGTCAAAATGTATGGAGCAGCTGATTTTTTTTCGCGATTTCAGGTTTTTTCCCATAGTAAAAGTTGTTCGTAATGAGGAGTACAATGTCCCCTCGAAGTTCTTAAAGTTGTTTTTTTAACACCTTATATATAGACTATTATTAAAAAAAACTCAAATGATTCGTACAAAACTCTTCACAGTATCAAGAAAGAAAACCCGAAAATATTATAACCTTATATTACGCTTCTGCGAGAATAACATTCGGTATACAATTATTAGACTATTAAATCATAAACTAATAGCTTCTAAATTATCCGCTTCAATTGCCATTATGTTCGTGCCATTTTATTTATTTCATATAATATTATTGTTTGTAGGTTACGCAGCCAGCAATTTAGATGCAAAAGTAAGATAACAGCTTTTTCTCTTTCCATTACCCATTAAGGTGCATAGTCCCTTGAACATCTGGCCAGAGTTAAATGCACACATACTCTGCCGCCTGCACCCGCATAGAGCTCACGACCTTTAAATCCATTACGTTTGCGAAATAATGATTGATTTACATATGCTATGAACATTCTGAAGAACAATTAACCAGCAACTTTTTTGTGTAAACATATTTCTAAAGATCGAAGCCTTTTGGAAGGAGTAGGAAAAACAAGCGAAAAAATGTCATGTTGTTAAAACAATTATATGTTGATAATGTCACATATGAATCTGTAGTAAATATATATTTCAAAACCTATTGACCTACCAAAGACCTACTATAGAACCTACCTTCAGAAAATCACTATTTTATGGCACTGCTCAGTAGCTAGGGCCTTAAGTAAGTAGACTCACCGCGTATAGCTTAGTCGGTGTCACAGGTATGTTCGGCACTGTATTAGCGCGTCTAAACAGCCACATTTTTACGCCATCCATGTCTATTCACACACTGGTATACAATGGCGGACAGGATTACACGGACCGATGTTATCTTACATAATCGAGATACAACGATAGACCATTAACAGGTTAACGAGTTTAGCGATTATCTACCCGTGGAACTTTATGAAGGATGCGGTCATGTTAGGGTAGCGGTAGCGGATTGGTGTGTGGTGCAATTTATGCTATGATTTTGTTGCTGTAGCTGTTATTAGACTCTATGGAAATAATGCTAATTACATATTATTCTACTATTTAAATTCGCTAACCTGACCTACTAAGCACTATTTCTTTCATCACCATCAGGATAGTGATATACTAATTTCATTTCATTTATTCAATAAAAAATTTTTAATTTGTGTCTGAATGTTTCATGAGAAATACAGGTAGTCTGTGCTCTCACAGACTACATGTATATCTCTGTTATTATTTAAGGAGCTCACTTCTTGATAAAAAATGGGCCTATTTAAAGCCTTTACACATATCAGCCTTATAATTGCAAACCGTAGGGCTCCATCAAAGCCGATACCTGCACGGGGCATAAGAAAAGCTTTCATACGGTACATATTAGGTGTGATTTTAGTTAGTAATATTCTGAGATGCTGTTTGCTGGAGCAAGAAAGAGGGGTGGGAGGACCCTCGAGCGCAAGAAGTCAATATAATGGGAAATCATCACCTAAAAAAAAGGTCTCCAAATTTTCTCACTACCGAGACACTCAGGAGGGAATGAGCCGAAATCTTCTACGGTGGCCCAGTGCGAGGTAACATGAGCGTTATCATCTAAATATTTTTACTGTAGAATCAACCTCGTCACCTCGTCATTCTTATGCAAGTAATTAATTATGCTTAAATACGGAACCATTTTATGGAAGTACATCTAAGCGACACCTTTTTTCAAATAAAATCTTGCTAGTACACTTCTGAGGGAGATACAAAACATGAGCCACCCTCGGCTCATGTCTCAAACTTACCTAGAACTTCAATCGTCAATTACTTTGTCACTCTGTTCTTCAAAGTTGGCTATTGCAGAGTATACACGGTTCTGGACCGCTAAGTCATACTAAAGGAACGGTGGCTGGGATGGGTTTTAGTCAGAAAAAGTAGAACACTATTCACTATCCACAGTGGAAAAAGTTACTTAATTGATTTACCAAACAAAAAAAAAAGCAACCAACTTCAATATTTTTTTTTATATTGAAGTCGTTTGTATTTTTTTTTGTAAAATATTTTTTAATTGACTCTTTTTAGTTGCGGTTCCACAACTAAAAAGTACCTCTCAGTCAAACTTAAGGATCACGTAAACAAAGCAAATTTATTTGTAACGACAGTACTGCTGTAATCCTATGAGGAGTTCCATTCCATATCTTCGAAGTTCATCATCAGATCATAGCAATATTTCTATGCGACCAAATCGGAAGTATAAACTTTCAACCAAAAAAGTAATTTTCAAAATCGATTCACAATTGACCGAGGAAGTGGTGAAACAAAGGTTTTAACAAGAACTACTTACAGGCAAGCTCTAATTATGTTTATTACCTAAACATGCTATGTCCTTGATTTTTAAGTGGTACTATTATAATTACACCCGGATTTCAATCTTTAACATCTGCTTCGTTTAGCCTGATTAAGTTGGCTTACGTGTGAATAATATAATATGAATAAACACGACACATTATCCACATGAATATAACAACCTTTTGGCCTCCGCAACAACTGCTTAGCAATAATACGCTAAAGATAGACTTGGTATTATTTATTTATTTATTAAATTATAACACATTTACAGACTAGTTCAAGGCGATGTTATAACGAACACTATTACATAAATGTACAGTCAGGGGTCATAAGTGCAGTTGCACTCAGCCATTCATAAAGTGCCCAAAATTTCTATATAGAAGAAGGTCAATGGTTTAGGACTAATTTAATTCATAACATAGGATCTAAAGTATTAAATAAACTAATTGTGACCCATTGAACATCTACTATAAAGAAATTTTAGACACTTTAGCATTGTTAGACTGCAACTCCACTTTTGACCCCTGACTGTACATACTTATGATATTTTTAAATTAATTATAAATTATGTAATGTTCAGACCTTTCTCAATAATTATATGAAATATATCTTTTGATAGTACTATATTATTAACAATACGTATGGCTCGTGACAAAGGGGTAAACTTTAGGAGGTTAGTCCTAACAGATGGCACCTCTAAGAGAGCGGGACGGCGGTGCGCGCAGCTGCAGCGCTTCCAGCTCAGATTAGATGCAGTAGCATTAGATTTCACAATTTTAGTTAGAAATTGAATGCTTATGTTCGGATGTCAACCAACATGTAGAATTTTTTAAAAGAGTTAACGGGATCCAAAAACACAAAGGGCAACTGAACGATAACCGGTGAGTTTTATTTATTAAAAGTATGACACTGCTTTATAAAATGTATATCATTGATAGTTGATATCCATCTTTATAAAACTAGGGTTTGTAAACAATTATCAATATTTAAAAACATTATGTAAATGAAAACTTTTTATTGGCCTTAAATTTTATTCTAATAACTTAACTGTTAGACCAGATATGATCGCATGAATGACATGGCAAAAAATGGTTCCTAAAAAAAACATGTTTTTAAAAATGGACAAATATCTATGAACTATCAGTAATAAGCTCAGCCAATACTTTTCAAGTAGATCAACCCAAGCTGTTTTTAGATATAGCCATGTGATAAGCTTTTATAGTTAGTTTAATGATGTTTTTCAAATAAAATTGTAAATGACACCCGCCCATAAGTACTAAACTTTTCAGAAATACATTATGCATAAAACTATGGAAGGGGATGCTCTACCAGAGTATGTGTTTCTTATGAGGCTAGAAACTGAGGTTTTTTAAGTCAGGAGTGAAAAGATCTGTTTTATATAAGCGTGATATATAGTCAAACACATCATTGTTTGTCATCAGGGGAGTTATTGATCAAGCCCAAACCAAATAAAATAAAAAAGAGCATTAAAATAAACACAACTGAACCCGCTACGCGTTCTTACTGTATCCGCTCCCTTATAACAACTTGAGTAACGAAGAGCGAAAGCGGACACTCTTGCTTATTAATGTACATGGCTTATGACTTTATATGGCTGAATTGGCTACATTAGGTGATAACTTTTGTATGTTATTGCATAGGTGTAGTAGAAAATTTTATCGGAAAATGAAAAACGCAATTTGTGTCGATTATGACGTTGCATGTAAGTTTACATACTCTATGAAATAAAATAGGCCAATCCGGGGTAGGAAATCGCCTTCTCGCCGAACTTCTCCAGACTTCACTTTGGCGATTTTTGCCCATAGCCAAGTGGCAACAGTGCCCTTAGTGTGGAGTATAATAATGCTTTCAAGGTGTTGATGGGGCTGCCTCGCTTCTGGAGCGCATCAGGGATGTTGAAATGCGAGTTGATTGCTTTTATGCATTAATGCGTAAAAGATGTGAATCCCTGGTGCGCAGGGTGCGAGCCAGTCCCAGCGGCATCTTGGGCATGATTGCTGACAGACAGGACTGCTGTGTTCTAAATCGTTGCACCAGTATCTTTGCTGGGGACTGAAGCAATGATTGTTTTATTGTGAGTGTGTCTGTATTTTTTTTAGTTGTATTTATGTCACTAACATAGTTGTAAGTTTGTTTTGTTTTTTACTAACATTAAATGAGTCTTATTGCTCGAAATAAAGAATATTATTATTATGGGTAAGGTACATTGTTCGTAGAACGGATAGCTTCTGGGGTCGAAAGGTTCTAGGGTGACGACCGCGTACCAGAAAACGCAGCGTTGGGCGGCCTCCTTCAGGGTGGAATGATGATTTGATGAGAGTCGTGGGAATTTGATGGACGCGAGACGCATAGGATCGTTCGTTGTGGCGACGATTGGGGGAGGCCTATATCCAACATCTATCATTTATTGATAGGTATATTTTTAGTTTTGTATAGCTTCTTTTTATAATGTGAATGTGAGAATACTGTAGACTCCGCAGATTGACGGACTACAATTTTTATTGTGCTTTGTAGACCGGTCTACATAGTCCTCTCGTATCTATTATTATTATATGGAAATATTGTAGAGACAATCATTTTTTTTTTTCAAAGTGAGACTATGGAATTTCTTGCTGGTTTTTCTCCATAGGAAACGACTAATTGGAACCATGCGCTAGCTTCTGAAAAGTAGTTGTTTAAGTGCCCATATTGTAGACCTATGTGAAATAAAAAAAATTGAGTTTTTTTTTACAGTTTTTCGCTGAAATGATAATGACTGATGATCCGGGGTACTTCCAGTCTCATATTTTGTAGCTTTTTTTTGTTCCCTCATATTTTATTGATTGTTGTTTTTCCCTCAATTTTCCGTCGCAAAAAATATTGCCATTGGTTCACTACTCAATAAAATTTTGTCCTTTCACCAAAGGGTTTCATCGATAGCATATTTTATAGTCCCATCGTTTTATGTTTTACTCTAGGAAGCGTGTTTGACCTCTAAGGGAAAGTTAAACAATATTCGGTATGTGTAATATCGTATTTGTATTCTGGGAAGGGCCGCCTGCGATTTGGGCAAGCTTATGGATCATTTACGTTAGATCGTTCTGAGGACGAGGTCAGGGGTTATTAACTTCTACGAGTCGAGGACTTTTCCTGGTTTAACTTGAAACAGTATGTAACGAGTAATTATTTATCTTTTATTATGTATACCTCGCGTTTGACCTCTATCTCACCTGACGGTAAGCTATGATGTGGCTGACGATGGAGCAGTCTTGACTTAAAGACCTCTAGATTGACAGACTTCGGCAGGAAATTCCTTTTCTTAACTGTACGCTATAAATTAATTGAGATGGGTATACAACAGACAAGTCGAGATATGTTACAGGAAGAGAAAGTTCTGAGAAGTCTAATTTCATTAAAAAAAAAAACAAAATATTTTTATTTCATAGAAGCCTACATGAGCACTTATAAAATGTCAGAATCAATTACTAAACAGTTCCAATTGATAATTTCCTATGGAAAAGAACCTGCAAGAAACTCCATTACCTACTTTATAGCACAGTCGGCCTTACAATGTTCCCACTGTTGGGACTAAGGCCTTCTCTCTAGGAGAAGGAATGGGCCGTAATCCACCACGTGGGCCCATTGAGGGATGGTGATTGTCACATGTCTTCGAATTTTAGTTTTCCTTCACCGTTTTGAGGGCAGTGGTGATGAAATAAATTACACAAAGTAATGCGCCTGGCTGGGTTTGAACCCGCGATATACAACTTATAAGTCGGAGCCGTTACCACTCGACCACCACTGCTCAAATGAACAAATTAAGTTATACGATAGAATATAATCTATTGAAGTTCAAGCTGAAGAAAGCTTAATTCAAAACTATAGAAGATTCTTTATGCTTTTTACGTTCCCTGAGTTATCTGTGCCCCTGGTCTAGGTATCGCGTCTGTTTTAGCTTGAGCAAGTCACAGACGATTTAAGGAAAAGGCACATATAAAGAAAAACTGGTCACGCACAATTAGCTTGAAAGATTTCCTCCGCCTTTCGTTTGAACAGTATCCAGACAAAGTTGCCCTTTCCACAACGCTAAAGACTTCTGTGGCTTTGAAGATCAAAATGAAATACCGTAAAATGTAGAATGGTTTTTGAGTGTATGAATCTACGAATTATAATTAGTAGTAAATGAAATACTGAGAGTTTTCGAACTTAACCAAGTAATGCTTATTTTTGAGGTGGGTTTTAACAATGACGTCCGGATTGGGCCCAAGTCACCGATGGCGCGTACAGTTCTACGCGCGCCTCAAGGAGATGTCAGCAACTGTAGGGGCCCAGCAGGGTCGAAACCTACTGGGGCCAAGGGTCTGATTCTGAAAGGAAGACTCGTCCCTTGACGAAAGGCAACGAAGGAACAGGAGTGGGTTTTTAATCAGTAAAGTCTGTCACTATCTTCCACTCCGCCCAAGAGCAGGGGACGTCATAAGATGATTTTCCGACCGAAAAAAAACCTATGTTTCTTCATTTGCCTTTTGCGTTCTCGAGCCACGGTAACTACATTTACGTTCTTGTAGCCCTAACAGACATCTCTTTAAGGTGCGCGTAGTAAACTAGTACAGTTCGGTCCTTACCCGATGACCGGACGGAAAGCTACCCATTGCTTGTTGTCCTCAAGCCTAAACCTAGGGTGGTACAAAACAAGTTATACAACATATAGTGTTACTAGAGTGTATTATCACAGGCGAGCTTAACTAAAAGTTGAATTTTCTTCCAGCAAACCTATTAAGAGATAGAGAAAGATCATAATAGAAGGTAAGAACAAGTGTAATATTTATGTGACGTAATATTTAGACTGAAAGGTGAAATTCCAATATTGTATTGTATACTGGACTCTTTGACTAAGAACGTACTTTGCGTACTTATGAACAAGATTTTACCATATCTTAGCCCAATATATTATTGGTCATATTAAAAGTAATTATATATATATATACTCCTTGCTATCAGTGCAACTACGGGTTTCAATCATGTGTTCTAATATGGCTTATATAGCCTATCTTCGCTGTGAAAGTGCGTGCACAGCACAGACACGTTGAAGCAACAATATTGGATGTTGTAAGACAGCTTATTTTTATTAGTCTCTCTCCTGATATCGAGATTCGTCTTCCGATGGTCTTCAAAAGCATAGTAATTTTGCATATTTAAACAAAAAAAGTAGATACTCGTATACTATACATTTAAAAGCAAGAAAACCAAACATCCTATCAATTGAAACCTTTTTGCTTTGCGTAAAGCTCCCTTAAAGCTAAAGGTCACTTTGTTCAAGCTCGTTTGGTTCACTACACATCCTGTTAAATAAGCCTTGGAATCTCATCTCATATGTTACAGCTGACCGTTTAGAAGACCAATGACCTCAAATTATTTCCCAAAAAGCAAAAATATTTTTCAAATCTATTGTCATTATCGCAAATTTATCGATCATAGTGCAATCTCATACAAGTGGATTTTAGCAGAATGACATTGATAATGATATCTAAAGTGATCCACTCCATTAGTCTGTATTAAGGGTGTCAGTGGATTAATGATTCAAGCTTTCCTTAGTAATGTGTGGGTGTATTGTGTTGTGACGACTCTACACGTGGTCATGGCTTATTGCCTGACGTAAAATTCATATCAGATTATGAATTGGAACGTCTATCACGAGACTATTTTTCAACTAGGGTTGTATAGGTTTGACCGCTGCGTCAAAAGTGTTTTAAGTAGAACATAGGAGGTGATGATTGGCGCATTTTATCTTGTCAAGCGTATCACATTATCTAGCTCAATAAAACACTTATTATTATAAAGCTAAAGAGTTTGTTTTTTTTAACGCGCTAATCTCAGGAACTTCTGGTTTGAATTTAAATATATTTTAGTGGTTGATACTCAATTTATCGAGGACATACTTCACCTATAGGAGCGAAGCAGTAACCAAAGATACGGGTAAAATCACAGGGGACAGATAAATTTTAGATTTCGATATCCGGAGGCTAAGAACGGGAACCTATTCCTAAGACTCCGCTGTCCGTTTGCCTGTCACTAGGATGTATCTCATGAACCGTGATAGCTGGACAGTTGAAAGGCCAATGCAAACTATTGGCATGATTTACTATTTTCTTTTCACCAGAAATAAAACCTAGGTAATATGTTAGAGGCCAATTCGAGGAGTCAATAGCAAAAAGAACCAGTTCTTTAAACCGTAACCGAACGAAGCATTGTTAGTATACTTTTGTCAGGCGTTACCTATTTTCGTTATATTACAATGAAATGGAAATATAATACGTAATATTTTGAGGTTTCCATTTATAAAATAGATTAAATTGGTTATTATATTTTTTACACGCGCAGCTTTCCATCACTAAAACTAGTAAAAAAAATAAGTGATAGACGAATCGAAAAGATACGCTTTAGTTTTGTGATAGTGATTGACACTATTTAATGCTTACTCACCATAAAAACCGAAACTAAAACTGTATTTAACAATGGGAAACTTAAAATATCAGACATACAGTATTTTTATTTTAGAAAAAAATAACGCCTGATAACAAACTAGAGCAATATACCAAATAGTTTCTAAATTCGTTTGGTTACGGTTGGTAGACATTACGATTTATCATACAGTTCTTTAAGATATGGCCTAGGTTACACTTTTGGCGAAAAGAAAAAAATATATATGCTAGCAATGTATAGGAAAAGTTTCATCTTTTAACAGATGATGTATTGCTTGCCTCTTTTTATTCTGTTTTTAATAATTGTTGTATAACAACTAAAAATAAATATTTCAAGCAAGTGTTCGGTAGGCGGGTACGAAAACCTTCGTGCGTGAGTCCGACTCGCATTTGACCAGTTTTTTAAATATAACAATACAAAGTACTTACCTACTTACTTTACTTGACTAAATGACGTAAACAAAGTTACTTACATTCTATCAATAACTAATTTTCACAGAAAACTCGCTATACGTTACTTTCCTAATTTAGTACCAAAAACCGTTAAAACAATCTTTCAATATAACAATTTTGCAGCTGGTGCACCTGAGAAATTGCAGTATTGAGGGGTCAGAAAACTTCTTGAAGATTGCATTTCAAGATTAGTGTAACCAAGATCCAGCGGAGTTCTGAGTAACGAGGTTCCCAACAGCTGTTCCCTATACTACTTGAAAGGAAGTTTGTTAACCCTTCAACATACGAATTCTTCGGTAAACTTTTCCGAAGGAATTTTTAATATTAAAAACTTGCGGTCTCATGCTTATTAAATTTATCGTTGTAAAGAGAGTTCCAAAATGGCAATTTCAAATTGTTTATTGCTTCATAAAGAGTTTTTGTCGACTTGAATATGAGGATACCTAGTTTAATATTTAAACTTCTATTTTAAACATAGGTGACAAATAGTCGGTAAGTAATACAATTATATATTTGTATTGCAGAAAGCGTATTATATATAGAAAACTTTTGATAAATTTTCACATGAATTAAGATTATAAAAATGTAAGTTAAGAGAGTTGGGGACGTTTCGCTTCATCATCCTTCCCATGTGAGCAGTCTATCTACATAAAAAATGGACTTACTCTTAAGATCCTGAAGGGGCTTTCGGCCAGCAAGCAGACCTCTCCAGATGTTCTATTATCAGGCTGAGCAGGCAGCATGATCTGCAGCTCACCGCCAGGGTCCACCTTCTCACGATTATGTCGGTTTTGTCCAGTCAGGGTCCACACCCATTCCTGAAAACAAGTAATTTGTAAATGAAAACAATGCCTTTTTTTTGTTTATTCTATTACAGCTACTCTCTGCACAGTCGAAACCAACATGTGCAGAGAGTCATTAATTATATTATTATACTATAATATTCAAATGAGGTAATAAATTACAAAAAAAGAAATAAAAACATAAAATCAGGTATAAACGCAAAAAAAAAACAAAAAGAAAGAAAAAATACAATTAAAAATCAAAAAACAATGATGTAAAACTTACATAAAACGTAATCTCTGAAAGTGTTAATAGGACAACGAATTCTTTATGTGTTGGCAAGTTATGCTATTACTAAGAAAATATATTCCAGAAATATATACGGTTCAGTGGGAAAGGCTACGGGGGCGGGGCTGCAAATAAAAGGCATGTTAGTGATAAAGAGACATTATCAATCTTGAAGGATAACAATAAGTGGTGACCATGACCGGACGTGATCTAAGCAACATCTTACGAAGCATTCATCTTATTTGATCTTATTAGTCGTTTGCAAAGCGGTTTTCTATTGGTAACCAACCAAACGTCTTTTCACAAATAAACGGTTTTTTGAGGAGTTTCCTATTTACAGATTCCACCAATTATTTAAATTGGTGGAATCTGTCAGACTTTTACTGGCTAAAACCCACACCTGAGTCCTTCAGCTGCCCTTTACGTTCTAGGATCACAAGTTTCCTTTTCAGAAATTATTTGTAACCCTTAGGATATCGGTCCTTCAGGACTCTTACGGTTTCTGACATCACTTTGAGGTAAGCGTAAAACACTACGAGCTATCGACTATTCGGACTCTGTTGTTACCAGCCAGGTGGCCGGCAAGCCTGTGCCTACGGCAGCCAGGGATGGCCATTCCCGATGCCCGGAACGTCTCCTGCTACCTCAGGTTAGAGCGTAAGAATGTTTATTCCCTCACCGACTATCTCCTACACTAGCAAAATTAACTATGTTGTGACGCTCTTCGAGCCATCAAAGAAAGGAAGGATTAGAAACCTTAGGGCACATGAACAAACGGGCCATGGTCTGATCAGAAGCAGCAATCTCGCTTTGCTGGCGATGACCTTCAACTAGGCACTAATAATGCTACTATTTAAAAACCTTTAACACGATAAGAAGAAAAACTATGTTGCACTTACAATAATCTAGCTCAAGCCTTAGATAAGTCAAAAGGTTAAATTTTAATTAAAATAACCAAAAATGCGTCCTATATCGCGAATTTTTCCCGATACTTTGCGATTACTATCAGGGCATTATCGTTCTGCGTCACACATTGATCACGGACAGAAAGCATGGATGGATAATGCGTAAGGGATTAATATCTCATATAAGCCATTACGTGATAATATTATTGACAGCTGTCAAAGAAAGTATCCTAAGACCATATTACGAGCTCTCAACAAGATCCATTTTACGACTTAAACTGAACTGTCTAAGGGATGGAGCGATATAGGGTCCCTATTTCTCTTACATTTGAACACGTCATGATAAGACCTCTGGTTAAAAAGAACGCTAGATGAGAGACTCTAGAGGACGTCAATACATTATATCAGCGACAACAATTGTCAGAGCTCTTAACGTGATCCATTTGACGACTAAACTGTACTATTAAAGGGATCGGGCTATATAGGGTGTACAGCTCCATCCCACTTTCTCACTTAACTGACCTTTTAACTCGTCATGGTAAGACCCTAGAATTTTTTTTTTTTTAATGGGAATCGAGCCAGAGTCAGAATGTTGAAAATACTATTGTACGAAAATGAAAGAAGCTGTCACGTGATCAAACCCTTATATTACGTTTAGACAGGAATATACTTGTAGTACCCTTCTAAAACCATTATGAAAAGTAGCCAGGTGTTACAAATAAACATTTAATTACTGTTCTAAGCTATTCTTGACACCTGCCTGAGCTATCAGGAATAAAAATGGGAACTTAAACCAGACATTCACAGGTAGTGTGAAAGCGATGAAGGTAAAGAAGGAACAGGAGTGGGTTTTTAGTCAGTAAAAGTCTGACACTAACTCCAGCTCCACCCAAGGGCGGGATTTGTCATAAGATGATTTTTCCACCTAAAAAAAAAGACCAGACAAATCCTCATCTAACAAAAATGAAAATAAAAAATCTGTGGCATTAATTGACCACATTGCTGAAAAAAACTTTCTATAATATTGATGCTTATAAGAATTCAAAATAATATTTTCGTAATGTTAGGTCTCACTTACGCTGACCTAAAAGCCTTGCTAACACTTGATTTACAATTCATTATCTCCAAGATTAACCCTTTTTTTGTGAATTTTATAATAAGAAAAGTCGAATTCCACAGTACAGTTTGCATTAAGGGCAAGCTACTTGGGTACTTCCTAAGTAGACTTCCCTTCTAAGTTTCCCTTTGTTAAAAGTGCTGTTTTTTCATTAACATTTTCCTAAATATGCTAATCAAGTCAGGTTTCGCTTTGTTTCATGGGCACAAGCAAACCTTGATCCTCGATCTCCTTACTGCACTTAAACGGACCTTCAACTTTAAAGTTATAATAGCAAAGTTATGGAAAAAATAGTTTTCACGTGGTTCCCAACCGTGATGGCATTTTTTTGCACTTGCAATTAACTTCACAATAAATTGTGCTTTTGTTCCGACCGACTTTGAAAGAAAAATTTTATAATTTCTTGTGAATATCTTGGCTGCTGCATTTTTATGGTTTAGACTTTAAAAAAGTGTTCGGATTGTTCGTGTCGTGAGCACGCTCCCAGGCATGTGCCTGGCTTATAAAGTTATAGTAACTGATATATCGAATTGGCTATGGTCAAATAAAGATTTTCATTATTGTCACTCTTCTTCTACTCATTGTTGAGTACAGCTCTCTGAGGGCAGGAATTCCACTCCTTAGTTGTACGCATAGTGAATGTGTTCCAAAAACGTTTTGCATTCAGTATCACCACGTGTAGTTAAGTGTCCTGCTCATCTTATATTACTAACTGAAATTTTTATTGAGAGCACTGGTGGTCAAGTGCTAACTGTCACTACTTATAATTTGTAAAGTGCGGGTTCATACCCAGCCAGGGGCATTACTTTGTAGTTCAAAAAGCCATCATATCGTAGAACCAAAAATTCACTATGTGACATTTACTAATCCGCAGTGAATTCGCGTGGTGGATTACGGTCCATTCCCGTTCCTAGTGAGGCGGCCTGAGTCCCATCAGTGCGAACATTACAAGGACGATTATACTTGCTTATGCTTATTATTATACAATTTTATACTCTCTTTTATACTCTTAATAAAATTAAACAGATACTAGTAGTAGTAGTTAAAGTCACTCAAAGGACAATGGAAAGGGGCCATGCTCGGAGTTTCCTTGCGTGATCGAATGAGGATATCCACAGGAGAACCAAGGACACCGACATAGCACGAAGAATCGCCAAACTGAAGTGGCAATGGGCAGGGCACATTGCTCGCAGAAGGGTTGGCCGTTGGGGCCGAAAGGTTCAGGAATGGCGATAACGTACCGCAAAACCTAGCGTTGGAAGGCCTACTACAAGGTGGACAGATGACCTGGTAACGGATGCGGGAGTCTGATGAATGCGAGACGCACAGGACCATTCATTGTGGCGGCACTTGGGGGAGGCCTATGTCCAGCTATGGACATTTTTCGGCTGAAATTATAATGATGATGATACTAGTGACTTCTTGTGACTTCTTTTACCCGTGAGGCATTGCGCAGTCTTCATACGCGAACCAGACAAAGTGATACGTTCTAGAACCTACATTAATTAAATAATTAAACCAGTCTTAACATACAAGATACCAGTAAAAACGTGATCTGAATCTCACAAAATTTATATCGGCATATCACATTGCTAGGGTTTCGTATAACTTACTTACTCGTATAGTAAATAAATTAAACTTTTGTACAGTAAATTAGAGTAAAATTTGAGGTCCCTTATGCGTCGTACACTGTTAATTCTCAAACATATTGCTTACAGCCCCAGGAGATTATGAATAACCACCAGAATTTATATTAAATTAAGCTTTTATTATAGTACTATAATACCTCATTCTGGTAATAAGTACTGCCGACCTCGTCCGGTTATTAATAGGCGAGGTTGCTATGATGGCATAAAGGTAGTTAGCGTTTAGCCCAAAAGACCTATTTTGTAAATTGGGCGGTGGGATTGTTCGAAACAGTTATCGCAAGCCTGGAATGCTAACGGCAACTGAAGGAGCACAGGTGGGTTTCAATCAGTTAGTGTCTGACATCGATGATGTCGTCTCGATCCATCGAGAAAGGGAGAAGTCATCAAAAAAAAAACCTATACTAGAAGTTACTCCTGTATGTCGGTGTGTTCACAAACATGTAAATTCACATACATAAGACACCCAGATCCAAACAACTTTCTGTAGGCCATACACAATTTTTTTCCGTGCGGCCATTGAACTTGCGCCATGCAGCGCAGCAGCCAATTGAACTTGCGACATGCAGCGCAGCAGCCAATTGAACTTGCGACAAGCAGCGCAGCAGCCAATTGAACTTGCGACATGCAGCGCAGCAGTCAATTGAACTTGCGACATGCAGCGCAGCAGTCAATTGAACTTGCGACAAGCAGCGCAGCAGCCAATTGAACTTGCGCCATGCAGCGCAGCAGCCAATTGAACTTGCGACATGCAGCGCAGCAGCCAATTGAACTTGCGACATGCAGCGCAGCAGCCAATTGAACTTGCGACATGCAGCACAGCAGCCAATTGAACTTGCGACATGCAGCGTAGCAGCCAATTGCTCAACCACTACGCTATCTGTGCCCTCATTTGATGATATAGTGCTACAGAAAAAAAAATGATACTTTGTTTTGAATCCAACGACAAAAAAGTTACATAGCTATACTCTATTCGCGATAGCATTAGACAGAAGTTAAAAAAGGTTGTTTTAAGGTACACTTTGTAATAAAATTATATGTATATTGTACTTTATTACAGTTAAGATTGATGCTGAATTTATTTTAATCAACTTATATACCAACTGTTATACTTAAATAAATTCATTTGAACTATCCATTTTCTGAAATTATGAAACTTTTAAGTAAACAAATCTTCTTAGCGGATGCTGGGCCAGGTAAGCAATTTAACTAGTTTTGCCACCGATACGCTAAGAAGCAAACAAATTATTTAGTTCTTACTTATACTAGTGTCCATGTTAAAAACCTAAAAGAAGCAAGGGTTGTCAGTACCTGTAACGTTTCTCATTATACTATATAATAATAATTGTCATGTCGCCTACGAGGAAAGTTGTTGATATGCCATTAAAAAAAACGTAAAATCGGTTCAAATAAAGTTATGTTTGTTTAAAAAAAAAACATTTCATTTGCCTATGTGTTTAGTACTTACCTTACAATAATCAAATTTATCTAATTAATTATGTTATAATTTTATACTATTAAGCTTCGCAGTAGCCGCTTCGCACGCGTGAAAGTAAAAATGTATGGTCTATGTCACTCAGTGATAAAGAAGCATTCTATTGACGAAGAATTTTTAAAATAGGTCCAGTAGTTTTTAAATTTATTTATTACTAGCTTCTGCCAGCGGCTTCGCCCGCGTGAAAGTAGGTTTCTCCTAACAAAATTTGGTAGATATTTATAAGATCTACAATTAATTAGAACATTTTATGGTTCTATCTTTTATAGTTTAGGCAGCGTACGCAAAATAAGTAACTTTTCTGGTTGACTTTTTACAACTTGTGTCCAAAAAACTCAAATATCTTACGGAACCCTACTTTTTTCTACTAAACAAAATATAGCCTATGTTACTTGTGGGTAATGTAGCTTTCGAATGGTGAAAGAATTTTTAAAATCGGTCCAGTAGTTTTTGAGCCTATTCATTACAAACAAACAAAGTTTTCCTCTTTATAATATTAGTGTAGATAAACAAAAATACAAATGTATTTTCTCTTTATAATATTAAAGTATACATTGAGTAGGTACAGTCGGGTATCGGTAGGTAATAGGCTCTTTGTTTGTATCCTCATTGTGGTGTTTTGGGACTTTTCAATTTCTTCTGGGCAAGCGAGAACTATGGTGGATTGAGTAAGATCGGACGGTTTTGCAAACTCGTGATGTATCGCTGACAGCGGTGACAGCCAGGTATAATTTGTTTACTCTTTATGAACATAAAATTACTTTTCCCACGTTTTTTTTTTTTTTTCGATAGCTACCGAATCCGGCTCGAAGGATCAATTGAATATTTAACTCAGTCTAATATTTTTATGAGATTGAACCCCTCGCACATATAGGGTATTATTATTACGTAAATTCACCAAAAAATAACCTTTTTCTGGATTTTTCTAAGAAAAACGAAGATATAGAGACTAAATTTTCGACCGAATAAATTTTGTACAGCCGTGTGTACAAAACGACCACTAAGCCTTTTTCAGGGTCACTCAAGTGGTACAAACGTATGTACAATCGACGCTCGAGGGATATACGGACATGAAGATGTAGGAAAGGGTACAGTATGGTTCGCAAGCGTCATCCTAATCTAACCGAATGCAGTTGAATACACGTGTTTTATATGGAGCGACAGCCTGTCAAACCTCCACAACCCAGTTACTTGAGAAGTCTGATGGTCAGACTTTCTGGCATTTGAATTTTTGTAACGACTGGCTGAATGTCGGCGGCTCCGCGCCACAGACGGGGGGTTGCTTATTTAGTCACGGGGTTTCTTACTGACACCCCGTGCCGTGTCCTAGGTATACTTAGAAAAATACATTTGAATTCAAAAATTCACATTATCGGTTTCGAACTTGCAACCTCATGCATGAGAGGCGGATGCCTTAACCCAATGGTTAAAACGACGTCTCTTAACAAGAGAATTAAAGAATTTTTTTCAAAATATTTATAAAGCACACTTTCTTGTATTATTTTTATTAAATAAACGTAAGTGTAAACTAAAAAGTTTGCGCTCATTCAAAACCTTGTGAATGCAATTAACTTAAGAATTTTCAAAAATTACTCTTAAAACGAGCAAGATCAGAAAATGATGCATTTGTTTTTCAATTACATTTCTAGAAAATGAAAGTTTTGCTGCAAGAATAAAAGGATAAGTCGTAGATAGGGCAAGCTTCTATTATTACTACTGCTAGCTCCCCTAGGAATTAGAGCGAGATGTTACTCGCCGTTACGTCTAGTTTGTTACTGAACTGATTAAGGTAGTGGTTCCCAATCTTTTTTACAGTACACCTCCCTTCACATGTTCTAATTTTTTTGCAACACTTTTGTAAAGAAAGATGGATGATTATAATATAATAAGAATACCAACGTAGACGTAAGAGCAGTGGTGGCCGAGTGGTAAAAGCCTCGACTTACGATCGCGGGTTCAAGCCCAGTCAGACGCATTTTTTTTGTGTAATTTATTTTATCAGCACTGCTCTCAAAATGGTGAAGAAAAACATCGTGAAAAAACTCATGTTCTAGAACCAAAAAATCAAAGACATGTGACATCCACCAACCCGCAATTGGCCCGCATGGTGTATTACGGCCCAATCCCTCTCTTAGAGAGGAGTCCTGAGTCCCAACAGTGGGAACAATAAACGGTTGAATAAGGCTCCTTTTACATATTCTAATTTTTTTGCGAGACCCCAGAAATATGGATAATATTTTTTTAATTTTTATTCCTAACAATATGTTGAAGAAAATTGAGAAATATACTGTAATAAGTATACCAACGTGCAAACAGATCTATGTACATAATTTAAAAAGTCTGTACTAGTAAAATGTTGTTAGGTTTGGTTTTATACAACATTGTGTCTATCGAATCGTAATTTTAGACTTATATCACAATATATTTTAAACAGGTATTCTTCCTCAACAATCGAAAGTAACTGTTACTTGAGCTTAACGGATTGCTAGGCTTCTCAGATAGGACCACGACTCCCTGGGTTGTGACATGCAGTTTGGGAACTTCTGGATAAAGAAATGAAAGAAAAAGTGTAGCTCCGTTTGTTAACCTCAAATACAAGAGCGGTTACAAAACGGTTTAATTAAAAAATCTTAAAAAATGGTTTGTATTTGGCCAAGCACAGGATGGATTATTCCTGCTCTTGTCTTAGTAAATTATACTGCATAATGTTTTTTTTTTTTAATTTATATAAACTAGTGCTTGACTGCGATCAACAATGATGTAATCGTTGATGGTGAAGCGCACTAGATTATTAAGAGCCTAAATACTCTAGCCTTGAAAGACCTGAATTTATCATTACTGGACGGAAAGACCACAGCAAGCAAATTGTTCCAGCCCCCCTAGCCAAGTTACGATCGTTTCGTTTGTGTCGAACGCCTCGAGAAGACTATGCCTCCGATTCCTTTGTTCCAACGTCATCTCAAGGCCCAGTCACGTGGTCAGAACAAAGGAATCGGAGGCGTGGCCTACTCGATGTGTTCGACGCAAACGAAATGATCGTAACTTGGCTAGGGGACAGTACTTCGATGGACGCGGTATAATCGAGAAGGTGAAACGCTTATTCCGGACCGTAGACGTGTCAACAATGTTTGTTCCTATGTTAAATAATATAGTGTAGTTTACGCCTGAAAGAATGAAGTCGTGGCTGAAATTATATTAGCCAAATGTGTCGATCTCTTAGATAAAGTAACGCTTTTTTTTATTGATAAAAACTAGTGCTTGACTGCGATCGCTCCTGATGGTAAGCAGAGATGCTGTCATTGGTGGTGAGGTGCACTAGTTTATTAAGAGCCCATTCGCTCTAGCCTTGAAGACACCTAAATTATAGTTGGACGGGAAGAACGCAGCGGGCAAATTATTCCAGTCCTTCGATGTACGCGGTATAAACGACGAAGCGAAACGCTTAGTCCGAACCGTTGAAGTTTCAACAACGTAAGGGTGGATACTCGCCGTTTGTCCGATGGTAGAAAAGAGATGGCGGAATCAAGTCACGCTTACCGAAATTGGCTTGCAGATGGGTACTTATCCTGAAGTGCCGTGATTCCTCCGTGCCTTAGAAAACACTTCAAGTCTTTTGGTCTCGGCTGTCATTCGTAGACCGTTGAATTGTCACAGATCTACAAATGACAGCCGGGGCCATGACTGCATGACGAAGAGTCAGGACACATTAAATATAATACCAGCCTTGCCTCTAAACCTGCTTGCTTTCCTAAAATAGCAAGCGTAATGATATCATTCTTAACTCTTACGTACCCTTCACTTGCTACCTACCCGTTGACAAAACGAAAACACTTATTAGAACCAAACGAATTTTCTTTATTTTTACGAACAAGAAAATCCAATTACTCATGTATCAAAGGAATCAGAAGATAAAGAGATAAAGGCAAGCTTTTAACGTTAAATAAATAAATTTTATAATAAAATTACTAAACGATGTTTGTCTGTGTTAGTGACGTTTCTATTTAGGGAACATGTCACCATAGTTAGTGGATAGACATGTTTTTAGGGTTCCATATTTCATATTATTATAAAAATGATGCATAGCTGGTTCTGTTACAGTTTGAAAGTGAGGTAATTTTTCATTTTGAATATATGAATTCTGTACATTTATTTGATGATCACTTAAGTGCGTAAAACCCGAGATACATTTAACAAACAACCTCTTTTGCGTGGTTATTACAGCCCCCCTAGCTAAGTTACAATCGTTTCGTTCGCGCCGAACGCCTCGAGTAGGCCACGCCTCCGATTCCTTTGTTCTGACGTCATCTCAACGCTCAGTCACGTAGTTAGAACAAAGGAATCGGAAGCGTGGCCTACTCGAGGCGTTCGGCGCGAAGGAAACGATTATAACTTGGTTAGGGGGGCAGATCTTTCTCTAAATATTTTGGAAACAGATATTTTGTGGACTTTATCTAGGTTTTTATTGAAACCATAAAATATATTTGTGTAAAACTAATCCAACAAAGACCTAGGAACACTTATTTATCAGTTATTGTTTGACACTCCTTCTCGCTCTACCGAAAGCGAGAGAAGTCATTAGATGATTACCTATGTAAAAAGAAAGGAATTAGAAGAATAGTAACCATTTTGTACAAGCGTTCCCTAAATGATGAAAGAAAGGATTCTTAAAAAATAACGCTGAAAATTAACTAACTAAAATGAAGGATTTTTCCGAAGGGGAAATTCTATCGGGCATATAACTTAGCTTTTTGCGTAATTAGCTTGCAACGCTGAAGTGCAAATGTCGTACATTACTTTATCAAACTTAGCTGCTTAGAATCCCAATGGACTAACGTTATACTAAACATACTGAAGCTATATCATAATTTTATTTTTTTTGGATATTCTCGTCTTAAACCACTATCTCACCTGATGGTAAACGATGATGTGACCAACGGTAGAGCATGCTTGCCTAGAAGTAACCTGTTTATTTTTGTCTTAAAGACCCCTAGGTTGTAGCTATCATGAAACACAGACTCCGGCAGGAAATTCTACTCCCTAGCTTTCCTGCCGGAGTCTCTATTTCCGACCGTCCGGTAGTCGTCCGAACCGAGCCCAAGTCATCGACGGCGCGTACTTTTCTCAAGGAGATGTCAGCAACTGTACGCCCAGCAGGGTCGAAGCCTACTGGGGCCAAGGGTCTGATTCTGAAAGGACGATTCGGCCCTGGTACGAAAGGCAATGAAGGAACAGGAGTGGGTTTTTAGTAAGTAAAAGCCTGACACTATCTGTCGCCCCGCCCAAGAGCGGGGAATGTCATAAGACGATTTTCCCACCGAAAAAAGAAAAAAAAACTTCCTAACTGTACGCACAGTAAATGTGTATATATAGGTACTATAATGATTGACAAGGCAAGACAAGAGATTAAAAAAAAATTCTTCGTGACTTTAGAGTTTATACACGACACGTGTCACGTTGTATTTTTATGAATAAACACAGTATATATTATGATATTAAGGGCAAAACTGCTGCCATTTCTCATCCATACCATAATACTTGATTGAAACTTTTCTAACAGGAAAATTCAATTACTTAAGTAAGTAGATAGCAGACCTGAATTCAAAGACAGCAAGCATCTAATAACTTTCCGTTACTTCAATCAATGAATTTGAACTTTTAATCTTTCTGACTAATATACTGTAATGTCTTATGAGCTTTGTGCCTCTTCTAGCATCTTCCGTTGTATTCTGTCTTTAGCAACCCTGCTAGGACCGGCTGAGTTTTGAGGTGGGAAACTCAGCCAATGATTCCTCCTCGTCTAAGGCTGATACTGACAACTACATGTGTCAGGGCATCCCTTTCAGAAATTCCCCGTGGACCTAGCGGGCATCGGCCTTAATGACCTCCTATGGTATTGCTGACCTCTTTTTGAGGCGAATACTAAAAACAGTTTCTTGACATTTTTATTTATTTGACAATTTTCAACCGCCTCGGTGGTCAAGTGGCTTCTAAGTGAGCTGAGAGTGCCGTATTAGGATCGATTTTCGGATCGGTCACAATGTTATAAGTAGTATTAAAAAATTGTCGGAAGAAGCCCGGTGTTTGCCTTAGGTAGCACGAAAAGCTGTTAATCCTGTGCCTGCCCTCTTTTCGATTGTATCGAATTACCATTCCATCAAACTATAAGAGTAAAGGAACAGAGAGCGTACGTGTGTCTGCGAACACACTTGTGCACTTTAATATCTCCTGCGTGCTTGCTCCGTTGGCCACCGTTAATCAAAATCATTTGGAAGGATTATTTTAATTATACCTATTTGTTTGTACAGTCAAAGTGCCGAATCATATAGATGTCAGAATTTGAGATACCATCAACAACTCTTTTGCTTTCAAAAAAAGAGAAAACAAACATTTAATGGGGTCGTTTGTTTTATCGTAGAGCCCATTCATTGTTTACCATCAGGTGAGAATGAAGACAAGAGTCAATTCATCATTAACGAGAGCTCTCAAAACCTTATTCTAGCTGATGATAATTAGGATACACCTAAGTTTAACCACTGATAGTCGCACCTAGTTTTAGCTGTTATGATGAAAGCTAAACCTAGTTCTAATCGAAAATAAGTAGGATACACCTAAGTTTAACCACTGAAAGCCACATCTAGTTTTAGCTGCTATGGTGAAGGCTAAACCTAGTTCTAACCGAAGATAATTAGGATACACCTAAGTTTAACCACTGATAGTCGCACCTAGTTTTAGCTGCTATGATGAAGGCTAAACCTAGTTCTAACCGAAGAAAATTAGGATACACCTAAGTTTAACCACTGATAGTCGCACCTAGTTTTAGCTGCTATGATGAAAGCTAAACCTAGTTCTAATCGAAAATAAGTAGGATACACCTAAGTTTAACCACTAAAAGCCGCATCTAGTTTTAGCTGTTATGGTGAAGACTAAACCTAGTTCTAACCGAAGATAAGTAGGATACACCTAAGTTTAACCACTGATAGCCGCACCTAGTTTTAGCTACTATGATGAAGGCTACACCTAGTTCTAACCGAGAATAAGTAGGATACATCTAATTTTAACCGCACATGGCCGGTTGCACCTAGTTGTAACCGATTAAAACCAGGTGCCTGCACTTCGTCTATTAGCCGTAACATATACATTCTTCTCCTGAGCATGTTGCTGTTGCAAATCTCCAATCAAGCCAGCCGATTATTATAATATCTATAATACAATTTTATACCTGAAAATGTGATAAGAATCGAATGATTGATTAATTTTAGACCTTTGAAGCGGAGATGTGAAAAAATAATGAAATTCCATATCGCTAAATGAAAATACACAGTTCAGTGAAGCGAGACTGAATGCTCAGATTGCTGTCCACACAAAAGGGTATCTAAAATCCAATAACGAATAAATGCTGTTGATCTCTAAAATTCGAGAGCTTAGTCTCAACATAAACACATTTAAATATTAAAGGGCCCATTTGAACCAATCAGGAACGTTTACGATCAAGGTACGTTTTAAAAATCATATTACTTAAGTAGCGTTTTAGTTATTATCTAATCAATTTATTATTTAGTCTTGAAAGGAACGGTTGGTAATAAAAAAGAAAATAAGATTTTCCATTGTGTTTTGTTTGATAATATGTTAAAATACTGTGAATATTAAAGGAATGGATCAAAAATTAATGGGCCTAACTATGAGAGGCCTATGATATAAAGTTGATGTATCATTATTTAAAGAATTATTAATATGAACATGTCTGACGAAATTAGCGGGCATTATTGCAATATGTTATTGATAATTTGCTTACACAACTTACCATTTTATTTACCTAGTGACATCATCACACATAAACGGCTGGAACAATTTCGCTAATTCTTTCTGTGTTTGTTATTGTTAAAATTCAGAAAACTACGATGATTATTTAATCTTCGCGTGTTTAAGAGTTCACGTTGAGATGGATGTGTGGTGTGACGAGAATGGATAAAGTAAGAAATGAATATATTAGAGGAAGTTTGAAAGTGGCGCCAGTGACTGAAAAGTTGAAGGGGAATCGTTTGTCTTGGTATGGTCATGTAAAGAGGAGAGATGAAACACATGTTACTAAAAGAGTTATGAGTATACATGTGGATGGGTGGAGAGGGAGAGGGAGGCCAAAGAAAAGATGGATGGATTGTGTGAACAGTGATATGAAAGAAAAGGAAGTTAGTGATAGTATGACTTTTGACAGGATAGAATGGAAGAAAAAAACGTGTTGCGCCGACCCCAAATAAGATGGGACAAGGGCAGGAAGATGATGTGTTTAAGAGTTCACGCGTTTGATAATTCATAGCTAAGACAGAACAGCGTCTGTCGGGTCAGCTAGTGAAAAATATATTTAAAAAAAAAACATGATGATCGCTTCAATACTTTAGGTGTGAAAAGGTAACAAACAAACAAAAGTAGTAGCATCACAATTATAATATGTGATATCAAAAGAGACCGCATGAAAAATAACTTATAATAACTTTAGAATAAGTGTTTAATTTTTTTAAGTCAGAGGTAGTCAGGACGGCTGTCAAACGTATAGACGGCTTGAGGCTGCTTTTTCACCAGAGATGTGCTATGCAGCTATGCTGCGAGGATGTAATAGCTAAGCTGTGAAACTATGCAACCGTTTCCACTGATACTGAGCCATGTGGTGGTGCAAGTAAGATGTGCTATGAAGATGCGCTGCCGCAAAGTAGGTGCACGAGGAAAATGCGCAGTTCAAGCTATGCGATGTATCGATAGTACGGAAGAGGCATAGCTCTGCCCTGTCAATCCAATACACTGTATTTTCTAAAAAGCAATTGTGAGATTTTTGACGATTTATGTTTTTGATAATTAATTGCGTTTTCTAGTGATAATTGATGAATATTGTATTATATTAAACATTTTACAGCTAGGTTAGGTCATCTACTATATAGCCAAGTAGTTTTTTTTTAGATAAAGATAGAAAGAAAACAATATATTGCAACTAACTTGTGTTGCCGAGACAGAATTGTCAAGTTTTCCTACTACCAGAACCAGGCAACACACTGTAAAGCAAATTACAGTGTTTTGTTTCGTTTATACATAAGTAGTTGATTATGTCAAAACAGTGTATCCAATGATACAGGGTAATAAAAAGGCAACTTTAATAAAGTACAATAAATTATCGAGAGTACTTATGTAGATTTCAGGATCTGTTTGCCTAATTTGTGAATAAAATTTGAGATATTTAGATAAAATGTACTTTAATTAAAATTTAATGAATATAAATTGAATTATAATTCTAACTTTAAAAAAACTGTAATTAATAAAATATGTAATTAAAATAACAATTATTTTCATATAGGTTATAAAGAACTGATACATAATGATCTGAAATAATTGAAATAACATAATTTTCATCCTTTTGACGACAATCGTTAAGTGTTTTATTTTTATTTCATTTTTTTACATTTTTGTTTTGATTTTTTTATCCTTTTAAATCAATCTTTTGTTGAACAAAAGCGAACTTAACTTATACATAATAATCAAACATACATACATGTTACAAACAAAACATAACATAATATCCAAAATGCTTATTATATTATTTTTTTTGGTTTGCTTTTCTTTTATTTTGTGAGATCAATTATTTACTAAAACTTATGCATAATAATCAGACAAATATTTTAAAATTCTAATATTTTTTTGACATCCATTGTTAACTTCGTGAAAAAATCAAACATTTCTTTTGATTTTTAATTTAACCACAAGTGTGACTGAATTACAAATCAGAATCAAAATGTATATCAAGATCAGGTGAATCAGATACCTCAAAGTTTTCATAAAAAAATCGCCGTGATGCATGCATGGATTTTGTAAGTATAAGCAATTCCCTTTTTTTAATTTCATTCACATCTCTTGGTTTACATTCTTTTTCTAGCATATTTATAAGATCTAATCCGTCGTTCATTTTCTTTCTTAAAAGTTTCAACCTTTTTTTTCAAGAAATGAATTTCTTTAAACTTTCCATTATAGTCATTTTTAGCAAATAGAGAGAGTTTGCCTCTTTGAAACTCAATAATTTTAAAATTTTGAATATTCCAGTCTTTTGGAGATGTTAGTTTGCAGTCATTTGCAAAAAGCATCATGTCTTTGTGGTAGAGAACATCCACATCCAGATTTTTCTCCAGACTTTGATTTAGCTTACAAAATCCTCAAGGTTCGCTTCGTTTTTTTCAGCATGACTAAAATCTCTTCGCGCACTGCGATTATTCTCTAAGTGCTGGCCTAAAGTTTTACAGTCTTCGCAGTTGCATGGAAGTGGTAGTTTTCAATGTGATATTTTATTATTTTTGCATTTAGTGCAAATATCTTGGGGTAATTCAGCTGTTGAAAAATATATTTTTTTTTATGGCATTGTGTAAAAATGAGTCCAACATCTTCTTATTGGCAATATTGCTTAAAATCTTTAAATATAGTGGAAAAATTAATACCAACTGGCAAATAATTACGATGCGGTGCATGTTTATTGTTGTAATGAGATGGCACAGGGTTATATTTCAATATAAATTCTTCCAAACACTTTTCATACTCTTTTGGAAACTTGTTAATCGACGTCCTCGAAGATCAGGGGTGGCGTTTATCTTCGGATTTTTATTACGTTCGAGATAATTATTTTTTAAGACCAATTGTATAACTTCATCATTTGGGTAACCCAACGTGGTCAGAAAAAAAACTTTGCAAACTTTGGTATCACTTAGCGTTCATATTAGGGTGTTATGTCTTCGAGACTGGCCTTTTGTTTTCGTGCAAGCTGTAGATAACTTATCAACATTTCTTGACAAATAATCACGGCGTCGATGCCGGTCCAAGTTCCAAAAAACTGTCTATCAGTCTCAAAAAATTTCAAAATACACTGTTTTTTACATGAAGGCGCGAGTATTTGCGACGGTTAAAAACACTGTATTTATCTCCGTAATTCGACAAAGAGCGTGTAGCTTGTTATGCGTAAATACTGTAAACTTTATTACAGTTTTTTGCCTTGTAAATACCCTAATTTGAACTTCATACAGTGTTTTTTAGGTTGGCTTATCATGTAAAATAAGCCTCTAAATAACAAAATTGATAATAAGGTATACTAAACAGGCTTAAAGAAATTGATTAAGCGTTGTTAAGCGAAAACACTGTAAGTCGACTTACAGTATATTGCTTTGGCACGGCAGAGCTATACCACTCACTACCATCCATAGCACGCATCCGTAGCACGCATCCATAGCACGCATCCATAGCACACATCCATAGCACGCATCCATAGCACACATCTTTCCATATAAAAATCATATCTTAGTTGAATCCGTTTCCACCAGTGCTAAGCTATGAATATAATTAATGGATATCAAACACATCCATCATAACATCATTGCAACGTAGCATAGCATATCTCATGTGGAGAAGCATCCTTAATTTATTGATATACGAGTATATGTATAAAAATTAATCCCTTTTTCTCTTGTTCACGTCATCACGCGAAAACGGCTTAATTAATTTCGCTAATTATTTTGTAACCGACTTCAAAAAGGAGGTTCCATGTTGTCAAAATGAATGTTACTTGAGTGAGTTTATTTTTATTAAACTGTTATACTTCCGAAGTGATCTAATGATGAGCTTCGAAGATATGGAATGGAAATTCTAATAGGATCACAGCAGGACTGTTGTAACAAAATTGCTTTGTTTATACGTGTAGTCGATGACTAAGTAAAAAAGACCCAGTAGGTCTCCGAACCAACCGGAACTCTGTAATAAATCAATGTAACCTAACGGCGTTTGGGATTATAAGAATTGTCATTTAAACAGAGACAGAATATAAAAAAGAACAAAACAATAAAATATAAAACAATAATTAAAATTAAAACAGATAAGTCACACGTCGCGCATGACTTTACGGGTAGATACTTATTTAATAAATATTATACACAGTCATACATTCATCTCACAGAATTTCATAAATTCTGCTAGTATCGTCTACCATTCTTCCCCAAACATATCAAAATCTATGTTCTTTTCTAGGAGAGCATTAATGCAAGTTCTATAGTAATGCCTTACTATAGAACTTGCGCACTTTTTTTAAGGTGTGAAGTCATCCAATTACGTCTTCTGCCCTTGGGCAAGGCAGGAGGGCGTATGAGACTTTTACTGACTAAAACCAACTCCTGTGCCTTCTTTGCCTTCGTTTCAGGGCTCCGGGGTTCTATTTCGCATTACCCATGGCCCCAGAAGGCTTCGACCCTGGTGGCCCCTACGGTTGCTGATATCTCATTGCGGCGCGCGTGGAAGCGGCTCGGTGGCTTGGTCCGGACAGTTACCGGACGGTTGGACGGCGAGCTGCCCATTGATCTCCGTCCGCAAGCACGAGCCTACGGTGGCTGGAAATCGGGGTCGAAATCCCGACGGCTGGGGCGTGAGAGCCATAGCATTACTGCTTCGCAGAAGAAGGCGACCGCCTGCCACTCCTCCTAACTCCAGACGATGGCCTGTAACAAGGTCCACTGCGAGAGCTCACTGCCACCGAGCGTCCCCTCAAGGAGACGGTGGCGCTCTGCCCAGGCAGGGCACACCTCTATGCCCCACCATGTCCTCCGGGCAGCCCACACAATGGTGACTCCCGAGCGCTTCTTCCGCACGAATCCGATGCAGAAATCTCCCGAACTGACCATGTCCAGTGAGGGTCTGCGTCGTGCGGAAGGTATAAGGACGCCGTGTTATCTTTGCAACCACTCCTCGAAAAGAGGACTTACCGCCGTAATTGTGGCGTGCCCGAGAACTTGAACACTTGACGATTGACAGAGGGGTACTTTTTAGTTGTGGTACCGCAACTATAAATTGAAAAATAAAATAAAACCGACTTCAATGTAAAAAAAAAAACACTAGAAAGTGCACAGAATAACTTTAATTTCGGAAGTCGGTGTTAAACAACGAAGTGACAAAACTATTGTAGAAACATCAACTTCTGAAATTTAAGTTACTTTTGGTGTTTTAATTACACTGAAGTCGGTTGCATTTTTTTTTGTATTTGTCAGAAAAAGTTGTTATAAAAGAATTTAAAAAAAATCAATAAACATAATGACTAGTTTACGTTCATGCATTTTGCAGTTCGCACACTTGATGGTATAATCATAGTTAAGACAGGACAACGGGTTAGTTAATTTCATAGAATAAAGTAGTATTTTTTTTAAAATAAACCGAACGGTCTATGTAAGAATGCCGTTTCATTTATACTAAAACTTTCGCAGTACTAAAGAAGTTCTAGGTAAACAAGGTTCGTTTGGCGGGTGGCCAACATCGGAACTAATATTAATATCAACATCTTGTTTCTTTAATATAATTTGTACTGACAATGTCATAAATGTTCACCTACAGCACTCCACGCATGACAATGTCATTTAAGTGTCAAAAGATACTTGCAGTAATGCAAATAATTAAAAAAGACGTTCTTAATTCAAAGGAAAGTTGGTTTTTATGTTTGTTTATTATCTTGTTGTAATTAGTTTGTATTCATGGCATAAGCATAATCAGCCCTTTAATGTTTCCACTGCTGGGTCTCAGCCTTCCTCTCTAGGAGAGGTAAGGGGCCCTCCTGGTGAATGCCATATAGATCTTCGAATTTTTAGCTTTAGGACATGCCGGTTTCCTCACGATGTTTTCCTTCACCGTTTTAAGAGTACCTAGTGGTGATAAAAAAAATTATACAGCGTAATCCGCCTGGCTGGGTTTAAACCTTGTCATTACTTACGTGTTCTAGGACCCATCTAACTATAACTATTATGTATCTCTCAATATATTCTTTGAGGTCTTAGATGGAATGACGGAAGAAATAGTAAGTACATTTGATACAAGTGGAGAAACTTTGTCATTGCGACCGAGGCAGAATTCAACAAAACAAAGAAGCAATTGATTGGCGTCCAGCCTGCCAATAAATTATTGCGGGGTTGAGCTGGCGCACTTTTCCACACTAGTGCCGAAAGAGGTATTGGGTGCCTAAAAGCGGTATTGTTGTATATTGAAAATTCATTTAAATATATTCCTTGGTGAGAAGCAGTGGTGGCCGAGTGGTAATGGCCTCGACTTACAAGTTGTAGGTCGCGTGTTCAAACCCAGCCAGGCGCAAAGAAAACAAGCGCAACACAAAGTAATGACTTTGTGTAGTTTATTTCATGACCACTGCTCTCAAAACGGTGAAGAAAAACATTGTGAGGAAATCGGCATGTCTTAGGACCAAAAATTCGAAGACATGTGACATCCACCAACCCGCACTGGACCCTCGTGGTGGATTACGGCCCATTCCTTTCCTAGAGAGGAGGCCTGAGTCCCAACAGTGGGAACATTATAAGGCCGACTATGCTATACTATATTCCTTGGTAATGTCTAACCTGTCATATATGCCTTTTTATGTATTATTCTCATGGATAATAAAGGTCATTGCACTACCATGACAGACCAAAAAAACTAAGCACCTGTCTGAACGTTCATTATTAATAAATAAATGTTTATTGTTCTATTAATTAAGTAAACCGGCTCCGTAGGTGTTAAAACACGATACCGGGTGCAAAACAATTAATTAGCATATATGATGCCAATGTCCCTCGGCGCCAGAGCTATATGCATCGCTTTTACGATCACGACGGAATAGCATCTGTAATATGAATAATAGAAAGGCTAAAGCTACACGTATTTAAACTTTAACTTAATGAAGACTGCGTTAATTTTTGAATGACTACAACTAATTTAAAGGTCATAAGGTTATTTGAGTGGCAACATAAAGTAAACTTTAAGACATAAAGTTTTAAAGTTTTTAATTCTTCGGTCGCAGAATAATATTCATTTTATTAAAATTCAATCCTTTGTTCCATTGAAAACTTGGACGATGTAATTTTCTGATTGGGGTATTAGTTGGGACAATGCAGACTTCGGGAATTCCGAAGCCAAATTCGATTTTCAAATATTTTAAGGAATTAATGGAAAGAGTTTAAAAAAGGTTTTGTTTTTTTTTTGTTCATTTACGGCCTGAGCTATGGCTATGTAGTCGTTTCTTTACGTTTCGAAAGAAAGAAAATTGATATCATCTAAGTTTATGAAACAAAAATTAATTAGACATATACGATTTTTTTATTTTATTTAATATAATAGCATTATGATTTATTACCTATGTGACTTGTAACTGGAACCTTGTGAAAATCTGTTGTTATAGGGTTGAGGAAGACTATCCGCTCGTGATATAGTTCTACACTATTACGATGGGATAGGACGAATCAGTCTAAAGACAACCAAACCACTTTTAAAATATGCCATTTCACATTGTTTAACAATAGACCTGCCTAAATTTTATTGTGAAAATGACTTGAAACGATTTCTTTTTATCTTTATGTACCTACCTAAATTATTAAGTTATTCTGTATAGTTGTCTCATATTTGTGAATAAAGCTTATTATTATTATTTGAGTATAGCTCGACCAATTGACTGTTTTTTGTTGTTCTTGTAATCAATTCTGTATTAAAAAAAATAATCGGGAAATCCACCGAAAAATAATTTGCATTCTTGCGAAACCTGTTTTCTCATTAAACCGTACAGTAACATGATCATGGGCGACGAGCAATGGGTAGCCCGTCGTCCAACCGTCCGGTAAGAACTAAGCCTAAGTCGTCAATGGCACGTAGTGTTCCACGTGCGTCTCAATAACATGTCAGCAAAACCATACGGGCCCAGCTGCAGGGCCGATGCCCGCTAGCGCCTCGGGCAATTTCTGTAAGGGAACCCCGTCTTGGGCTACTGAAATGGCAACTGAAGGACTCAAGTGTGGTTTTAGTCAGTAAAAGTCTGACACACAATATCTCGCTCTACCTAGAGAACTCTTGGATGATATGCCAAAACATAAACAATAAAAAGGTTTATCATAGGCACGCTATGACACATGCACGTAAGCACGCTATGATGCAAGTATACCCACTAGACCATTTCATCATTCACTAACAACTTCACATGAAATTTACCATTAAAAGACTGCAAAAACAAACAAAGCTCATCAGAAAATACCTTAAATTTTATATGAATTTTAACAACGTCTTAAGTTCTAATAAACTGGAAATTGAGCAAGATCCTTCAAATGATCGTTATTTATTCATAGGAGCTTTAGATACCTTTGTGCCTTCACAGAGGACAAACAAAGCCGTCAGAACCCGTGGGAGAACCTTTTTTGTTTTTTATATTATTATTTTCATTTTTATTTTGGATAATCTAGTGTTTGACCCCTATCTCACTTGATGGTAAGCAATAATGTGGCCGACGATGGAAGCAACCTATTCACTCTTGACTTAAAGACTCCTAGGGTACAGCTTTCAGGAAACACTCAGTGTTGATAGTGTGATACTAGGCAAAATTTTCTCTTGTTTTCATCATGGTTTCAGCTGAAAGACGTCCACTGTTGGACATAGGCCTTCGCCATAACAGCAGTTGGCCTGGTTGGCTGGTTTCAAAGTCATGGCTCTTTCGAACCATTCCTCAACCCTGATAGATATCGGCTGTAGCGGGCTCATTGAATTACATTGACGTCTTTGAGGCGCCAACGAACTATAACGCGATCAATTTGACGACCTAAACTGAACTAAAAATGGATGGAGCTATATAGGGTGTATAGATCCATCCCTCTTTGTCACTTGCACGCTTGATATTTTAACACTTTATGATAATGGCCCCGGTCTTTTTCGGACGGCTAATCAAATTGTTGGTTGTACCTCATATAGTATTCTGTTCAAGTATATCGATAGTCTACAGTACCTGTGTCAGTACATCAGCCCCCCTAGCCAAGTTACAACCGTTTCGTGTCGAATTCCGTTCTCCAATCGGTAACGCCTCGGTGTCAGCAATTGTAGAAAACGATAAATTGGTAGCCATGTTGACGTGCCTGAGTCGGCCACTTGTTCTACAATGTCGTTCTACAATAAAAAATTGTAGCGATGTAGCGTCGAACATTGTAGAAACGATAACAATTCATTCTATCATTTTGAACGATGTGAACTTGGCTACGAATGTTCTATTCGTTTATTCTGACCACGTGACTTAACGTTGAGATGATGTCATTCTCATACATTTAATTAGTTTTCGACTAGCGTTAACGATTGTAGATTATCAACTTGGCTAGGGGTGCAGGTTGGACTAAAAACTGACTCAATTATTTGAAAAAGCTTGGATACAATAAGGGCCGAAACTGCGCTAAGCAGACGCCCGCGCAGTCCCATACAAAAGTACTTTGTTGCAGGGACCCGCGCAGACATCCATTGCGGGAGCTCCGAGCCCCCTTTTTGCTACATAATAATCATTAAGCTCTCCATCAATACGACTACATGCACACCGTTAAAGTTGAACTAGCGACACTGCGCAGGTTACGGTTTCCACGACGGGGACCATCACACACGACATACACGCTTTGTCACACGACGGGTGCCCGTCGCGGGCGTCCACTTAACGGAGTTTCTGCCCTAAAAATAAAAAGCTTTCATTGATAACCCAGTGGTGACAATGTAGTCTGCTTATATGTCCATTTCTCAACACTGACAACTAACACTATAGATCGACATATGTTTATATATTATAGAAATATTTCTATCGGTTAGAAAAAAAAACTATAAAAACGTGTTGTCGCATTGTCACGCACCCCTCTTCGGGTGTATTCAAACCCGAAAAAATTTATAATGATAGACTGACAGTTTGAGTATCGAATCACATTATTACCAAGAAACAATTACGACTTCTGCCCATCTCCCAAACCTTGAACATTATTATAAAATCTTTATTTAAATAGAGCTTTGCTTTGCTTCCAGGAATAGCTCGTAAATAAAGTAAATAATGTCACAAGGACAAAACGAAATCTCTGAGTAACAAACTTGGCATAACAAGCCATGAAAAATATGTTTAATATCCCGTTTACACCCAACACTAGAAGATTGAATCCTCAAAGCCAAGTTACTGTGGAGAGGAAAAGATGTATGATAGATGTAACTGACCGCTAAATAGACCCCTGGAAGAGAGAAGCAGAGTGCACTCTATATAATAAAATAATAAAATAAAAAAATTAAAGATTAAGAGCAGTGGTGGCCAAGAGATAACGGCCTCCACTCACGAGGTTTAAACCTAGGCACAGCATTTCTATATGTGCAATGTATTTCATCACCATTGCTCTCAAAACGGTAAAGGAAACCGGCATGTCCTTTGTGTCAAAAATTCAATAACATGCGACATCTACCAACCTTTACTTGTCCCGCACGGTGAATTATGGCCCAATCTCAATTCTATAGTGAGGCTTGAGTCCCAGCAGTGAGAATATGGTATGGTTCATTATGCTGTTTAAAGATTTATTGAAACACTTACTTTAAACTTCGCGTGACCTAAAGGCTGGCTTTTACCTCGGCCAAAGTAAACAACGTTACGATGCCATCAGTGTTTTGGTTACACTTCTAGTCAACAGCGATGCGGAAAAAAAATTTATGCCATATATTTTATTTTTTATTTTTTTCGTTGAAATTCATCAAAACTTCTCCCACTCTGGGTGGAGTAGGAAGAAGTGTCAGAATTTTACTGACTAAAAACCCACGGTGTTCCTTCAGTTGCCCATTATTAGTAAATCTTTAGGACAATTCGCGGCCCTGGCAGGCGTCAGCCCTAAACGGCCACATCTATTTGAGGCGCTTGTGGAACACAAGGCTTGGTCCGTATTGGACAACCGAACGGCGAGCTATCCATGGCTCATGTGCACAAACTCGTGCCTACAGTTATATAGTATAGCTGGAAAAATTTATGAAATAAAAAATAACATATTCTTCCCATTTCATACAAAGGTTACTTTTGCTCATATCTATATCTCATATCTCTTCTTCTACCGCTCATAGACTATGCGGATGTCTGTTTTCTAGATGCTACGGAGGTACTTCTAAACAAACTCGAGCGATTGCAGAATTTGTGCATCCGCTTTATTTTTGGCCTCCACAAATACGATCATGTGTCGTAGTTTCGGACCAGGTTAAGGTGGCTGCCAATTCGGCGTCGGCGAGATATCCCCTTTCTATCCCTACTCTTTACTATCCTGCACAATCCCAATGCTCCTAAATACCTTCGTGAACGCTTTGAGTACCTTGTGCCAAGGGGTAAACCCTGTCGCACTATCAATTCTCTTCTCCTTCGTACTCCGTGTCATACTTCTAGCCGCTATGATGGCTCCTTTACTATAACTGCAGTGCGTCTTTGGAACGTTCTCCCACATTCCCTTCGCGACAGCCCTTCTCTGGACGTCTTTAAGAGGAAAATTAAAGAGCACTTCCTTTCTCAATTGACATAATATTAGTATATATTGTTATATATATTATATCTGTATGTATGTATATCTATATATTAGACGTATTTATGTATGTTTATGTTGTACACTGGATCCTACCCTCGATTGTGATCTCTCTCTGTCACTCAAAGGTTTTCTGGGAGAAAACTCATTGTTGAGTTAAGCTCGCCTTTGTACATAAATTATCAAATCCTTGTATTGTAGTTTAGTTTTGTTTTTTTTTTTTTGTGTGTACAATATAGAATAAACCGAATAAAGAAAGATATTTACACCAAATAAATATTTAACGGAGGCAACATTTTAGCGTACTCTACTTCTAGCACTCAAAAATGATAGCCTATAAAATTTCACTTGGCATAGTTGGTTTATTTAACGATAGTAACTTTACATATACGCGTGCCACACGTAAGTTCATACTAAAATAGTGATGAAACAACTTTGTGTCATGGTTTTATTCATAGCGAACAGAACACAGCCTACAGCTGGTATAACTAAGTGGATCATATAATTAATTAGCTTTTGTCCGCTACTTCGTATGCGTGCACCATCGGACTTTTGGTATCAAGTTATGACGTAGCTTGACACCTCAAAACCAGGTCAGAAAGAAAAAAAATAACCGCAGATCAGACCCTAACGGCGAGTAATGGGTAGCACGGCGCATAGTGCTCCATGCGCGCTTCAAGGAGATGTCAGCAAATCAAATCAAAAGGGGCTCAGCAGGGTCGAAGCTTACTGGTGCCATGAGTTAAGGAGAAATGAATCCCCGGAGACCTGGAACACAAGGCAAAGAAGGAAAAAACGAGTGGGTTTTAGTCAGTAAAAGTCTGACACGCCGTCCCGCTCCGCCCAAGGATGGCAGATGTCATTGGATGATATCCCACCTAAAAAAGAAATCGGACTCTTCGAGCGCCTATTTCCTTATCTCTTAAATGTCCAGTTATAACAAAACTACTGCTTGTGAACCCACGGTATTCGTTTTTTTTTATATTTATAGGCTCACGCTTGACCACTTTTTTACCTGATGGAAAGCAACGATAACCCATCGATGATCAATGGGTCATGTGTCGTCATGTGTGTATGTGTAAGTCATTTGGGGTGCGGGTGCCGACTCACCATTTGGAGACCATCCTCAAAGGAGAGTTTTGGCCGTAGGGTGTCGTGTATAGACGATTTCGTGGAAGGATACCGACCTCGCAGCGGAACACGATGCCGTCACTTCGTGTGCCTATAGTTTAGTAATTGTTATAGTTTCTTTTACACTTATGTATTAGTTTATTATTTTGTAAGATTATTTGTGTATTTTATCTATGGGCCTTAGTTGCCTGATAATAAATGATTATTATTATTATTATATGTACCATTTATTATCTTGGTGTACAATAAAGTATATATAAATAAATAAATAAAAACGATGTGGTCGACGTTGGAGTGCGCTTGCACTGACTCCGGTAGGGTTTCACTCTTTAGCTGTACGCAAAATGAATGTGTTCCCAAAACATTTTGTGCCCGTGTGCATATCTTTATGGTTTTTAAGTTACTATTGGACTTGTTTGATATAAATGAGCATAACAGTTGAGAGTTTGTCATGCTCACTCAAATATCTCAATGATGGTGTGTTGGACCATTCGGTTCCCTTAAAAATGGTTGAGCTGAGTGGTGCTAATATTCGCGTCATGTCCATGAACGGGCGCTGTTAGTTGAGACTAGTCATCTGTTAGCTGCCAGTTCCTATTTTAATATCTCTATTTAGTTTTTATTTTTACTTTTTTTATACTGTTGTCACATGATAGCGACAAGAAACATGCAACAAAGATATTTGTAATTAAAAAACATGATTGAAAAGAGTGTCCATGGAGTTTCTTGCACATTCTTCTCCATAAAGATGGAATGTGCAATTAGCATAATTTTTTCTGCCTGACTGACTTCTTGACATTTCAACAGTGCCTGTAAATGGTTTATTTGAAATAAAATGCTTTGAATCTTTGAATCATCACTGCAAAGATCGTCTTGGTTTACTTCTGAATTATCTCAAGTGCATCAACCTTATATTTGGCATATGAGTCCTAAACTTGAAAGCAGTACACCATACACGATCAAACTTGCGATTGATAAAATTTGAGCATTTTTCCGTTGTCATTTCAAGCATTTCTTTTTAGATATCCGATATCTTGCGAAGTTTAAGTGATAGAATTTTGACTGACTGAAAATCAATTAATATTAAAATTAGATCAACTGATCGTTATATAAATAGAGTATTATAAAAATTTAAAATTATATTAAATGATACATTATAAATTTTATTAGAACAATATTAAATCACATAGAATTAGGTTCATTATAATCATATCATGTGAACGTTATTTCAAGCGATATTATACTATATGATATAACATCATAATTATTTTACATATATACTCATAATAATATACCTACAGTAAACAACAAGCTTTTAATTGAAAAAAATGATTTGGAACTAAACACTATGCTTTGACTTTTGCTATTTATTTGACATTAACAAATACTACAATATCACACAATGCCGGCTAGTCCCAAACTAAGCAGAGCTTGTGTTATGAGTGCTAGACAACTGATAAACATACTTATATATTTCTAAATACATACATATTATAGATAAATTACACCCAAACACAAAAAAAGTGATAGTGCTCATCACACAGACATTATCCTGGGTAGGAATCGAACCCCAACATACACATACATAGCAGTTAGGGCCACTAACCACTAGTCCAGTCCAACATTGTATCTGACATATTATTAATTTGAAATTATATTTATCTACATATATATCTATATATATATAAAAGAAGAAACTGACTGACTGACATATCAACGCACAGCCGAAACTACTGGGACTAGGAGCGTGAAATCTCGCAGGTTTCTGTTTATGACATTGGCAAGCACTTAGAGAGGATTTTCCATAATTCACCCCCTAAAGGGATGAAACGGGGGTCCAAAGTTTGTATTGATAATTCTACTTTCACGCAAATGATTCCGCTAGTAGCTAGTTTATTATATTTTAAATTATTTGACATAATATTTTGCATTATTTTATTCAAACTGTAACTAATTTCATTACTGTGTTCGATACAATGTTATTTTCAATTATTGTATGTATAAATTAAAACTGCTACTAAATGAGTTATGAGTTGATGTGGATGGATGGAAAGGGAGGCCAAAGGAAAGATAGATGGATTGTGTGTAGAGTGATATGAAAGAAAAGGGAGTTAGTGATAGCTTTACGGGTGACAGGACAAAACGGAAGAAATAAAAAACTTTTAACAAAAAAAAAATACAACAACTTTTATATAAAAAAACACTGAAAAGTGAAAAATTACTTTAATTTCGGAATTAAGTGTTTCTATAATTATTTACTTCCGATATATTATTATCCGATATATTACCTCCTCTTCTTTCAGTCAGTCATCGACTACACGTATAAATAAAGCAATTTTACTTGTTACAACAGTTCTGCTGTTTTCCTATGACGAGTTCTGTTGTATATGTTCGAAGTTCATGATCAGATCATAACTTTATTTCTATGGGACAAACTTGAAAGCATAACCGTTCAATAAAAAAATCAAAATCGGTCCACAATTGACCGAGAAATCGATGAACATACATAAAAAGAAACATACAGTCAGTCGAACATAGAACCTCCTCCTTTTTGAAGTCGGTTAAAGAAAAATGTGTTGCGCCGATTCCAAATAACACCGGACAAGGACAGGAAGATGTATGAATAAATGAAAAAAAAGGTGATTTTGGAACGACACTGTTTGGGAAGAGGAAGCAGTTAGTTATTTTTCATAAATAAGCTTGAATTTCCATTCATTAGTAATGTTCACTTTGAGTATTATTATACTTTAAAGAGCAATTACGAGAAAGTTCAAGTAAGTAATTACAGTTCCGGGTATATTTGGACATCCTCGAGGGACCATGTGAGTGTTTTTTACTGTTTACCTGTTATGAGGACAATTTACATCTGAAATTACTAGCAAAAAACTTTTTAGAGACATTGTGGTCTCCATACGTGTTGTAAAGGCTTTATTCCGCAAAATTTGCGGCCAGATCGTATTTAACATTCATATGGCAACCCAGTTGGCAAAAGAAACGCGTATTTATCGTGTTCCTACAAGCGTTTTTCGAATAAACTACTTTTATGCGATACTTTGCGTAAATTAAATGTAAAAATGAATGCCTACTTTTTACTCCGGGGTATTTGTACAGGAGGATTTTTTTTACAAGCTTGGCGAATACGGTAAAAGCTTGTTTTGTTCCGAATGGGTAATATTCATTCAGTGTTAAGAAATTTACCTCTTTTTACGTGGAATATTATTAAATAAATCCGCCCACTCCGGGCTTACTCATCCTATTCCTGTTTCCTTCAGTTATCCTTTGCGAGGGCCTTGTCGCCTAATGGTAAACGATGATTTAGTCGACGATGGAAACCGCTTGCCTAGAAGTAACCTATATACTTTTGACTTAAAGACCCCTAGGTTGTTGGTATCAGGAAACTTTTTCGAACATCGCGGCTCTGGCAATACTAAGTATAAATATAAATTTTCCCTTAGCTAACAACACCGCATAAGCCATTTTTACCAACTTTACAGGAAACGGAAGAAACTGTGCGGTGTTGAGAGGCCAGCCGACTTGCACGCTATCACTACTTTTCGAATTTTGGGTTCTGATTGACTGAAATCTATGTCATGTGACCAATGGTTAGACGCGCAATGAGTAGCTCCATCTAAAGGCATTCAAATGTGAAAACCGCCAATTTTCGACTTGAGCGGTCTTGTAAGCTAAGCGACGAAATATAATGTGAGTGTAAGTTCGAATAACAAGCAGAGTACTAAGTTTTTAACCAATTAGTAAAACCAGTTTCGTTTCCCTAGTTTTCTTTCACCATAATTCAGAGTCCCGTTTGGGATATACAAGAAACAAAATACCACATTCAAACCCGCGTCACAGCTAAGCGACGAAATTGTTAAAGACATAGCGTCGCATAAACGGGTGGTACTTTTCAAAACATGGAGAATTCTCGGTTTGTAATGGACGGTCACCCATCCACCATCTCAGCCTTGGCAAACGTAGCCTTACCTTGAAGGTTGACTGTTGCAGCTGTTATTATTTTAGTCACGAGCTAAAACCATAAGCCTATCAAATTAAAACGTTCTTGTAACTTACAGCAAGCCCTCGCTTCCTCGGTGCTGTAGCGTAGTTATGCGTGATGCACTGCACCTGGGGTACTGCACCGTCAGGCGTAGCCAGGATAGCGGGTCCATGGACAGTTCGCTGTGGAGGCGGGCGAGCCGCTCCACCACCTAGTAGCCACATGGTGGGTGTAACATTAGATACTGTAACAAAAGAAATAAATAATTATATTATCTGGTCTATAACGAATTCATGCAACACAGGGAAAATGATCTGAGTAAGCGCACTAGAAAGTATAGCTGGATAAGTTTTTTTAAGGCAGAAAAGGCAGAGCGGGAGGTCAGACTTTTACTGGCTAAAACCACACCTATGTTCCTTCTTTGCCTTGCCGTTCTGGGCCCCGAGTTCCCCTTTCGGAAGCCAGCCAAGGCCCAGGTACGCTTCGGCCCTGCTGGGCCCCTGTGGTTTTGCTGAGATCTCTTTGAGATGCGATGGAACATGACGCGAGCTCGGTCCGGACGTACGTAACCCAACGGCCGAACATTACAGGATAGCATAAGCATTGAATATTAAAACCATTTAAGTGGGTTTAATATTTTGTTGCTACCATTTGAAATATAATTTGAATATGGACGAATAAATAACTCATTATTTTAAACTTAACACTCGTTGCACATCAAAATAAAACAAATAATCATCACACTGATTACTGTCAATAAGATCAGTGCCTAGTAAACAGAATTGGTAGTCAAAGACAAACTTATAGCAGACAAGTCCTTGAAAGTATCTTTAGATCAAGTTGATAGTATCAAAGAGTGATACAAAGACCCTTAAGTGAACAGAACCAACCATAATAGGTGATAATGGCGTAACTTGGGCGAGAATTATGTCCATCAGTAGAACTCAGAGATCGAAGTTTGTAGATTTTAGTAATGAAGCAGTTTTCGGGCACAATGCCAACTCTAAGCTTTTTTTACTAAGAAATATTCATTCAGAGCATCGAAAGATATTCATGTTAGGTATTTCCTATTCATTGTAAAGGTTTCATTTTGGAAATAAAATCAACTTTTAGATACTTTCATATTATGAGCGTTAGCTTTTAATAAGATATCAAATGACTAGGACGGAGTTAAAACTTGACATCTAAAGGTCCGTAAACATAACATGGTAATACCTTTGAACAATATGTCAACCAAATGAAAAAAAGTCTCAAGCTAAACTTAAGAGCTATGCTCGAAACGCCCGCCTCTCTCCAAAGGTTTTTAGTCAGTAAAAGTCTTAAGTGAACCATGGTGTTTTTAGTTATATGGCGATCTTAATTCTGATGACGATACCGTTAACCCCGTAACAGAGGCACGAAGCAAATCCCCTGCCACTATTATAGACTTGAAAATGACATCATTTGTTACGATGTCCGAACCCAACTATTAAAATATTTCACAATTCTAGGAAAAATTTAATGTAAGGTCATCGTTCTTAGTAAGCAGCTACTCATAACTTCCAAACCTACATATGTAATGAAAAGTAAAACATAATTGGTAGGTACAGTACTGGATGTTTACGACCGGACAGTATTCAGTCAGTCCACTATTACAGTCGTGCCTGAGCCAATTACAGGAATCCTAAGGACGAGGTACACGCGACGTTTGTTTTTTCTACCAGGTGGACATGTTAATCAATTAATAGCGCAATTTGACGTGGCTTATCGCTCATCGGGTAATGGTACCACGCCTTTAAGTCTGAGAGGGCTAGCGTAATTATAGGGCAGTCAAGTATTAGAAAACGTATCAATAAGCTTGCAACCACTCCCTTAGATCGAAGTGTCTTCGGCGTGTTTGACAACCTTCATTGGAAAATGAAACCTTCAGATAGGTGAAGGTAGGGTCAATTCAATTTGTACCAATACTAAAAAGCTGAAGAGTTGGTTGATAAGTTTGAACGCGCTCATGTTAGGAACGGGTTTGAATTGAAAAATCAGTATATTTTGGTGTCGGATGGCCCGTTTATCAAGCAATGCTCTCAATGCTCTTACCTATATTAAACGGAGCATTAACCAAAGAAGCTAGTGAAACCGTGGAGGAAAGCTAGTATTTTAATAAGTCTTTTACAAAAATAGCAAAGTGTTTCTTAGGAAAATAAGTAAATATTAAAGTGGAAAACTTCTCAAGTTGACAGACGCTATTTTCTTTCAAACAGCTTTTATATTTATTTTCAATGGGCTGATTATAATAACTGTAGAGTTAACTTATAAATTAAGTTTTAAGTTATTGCAAAGTCAAAAACAAAAGTTAAATAAATTATAATTTGGTCTATGCTTGTTTATAATATACAGTTTTAACCTGACCTTGGGTAACGACATTAAACGATAAATATTTCGCAGTCCCTGAGAACTAATCCGGCTTAATTTATTTGCCAATTTCCTTCAAAATATTAAAGAATAAAAAGTGTTATTTTTCATAGAAAATTATTATTTTAACTTAAGCAAGCAATGGCATGACTTGTTTTTTCGTTATAAAAACGTTGTTTTCGTTGCTTATTTATTTTATAAATGACCTTCTATGCGCTGAGTGCTAATTTTTATGTTAATGTGATCTTTATATAAATATATATCTATTATATATTTATATAAAGTAAAAGAAAGGGGTTGGTATGTTCATTTTGTATATATATATATACTTTTGAACTCTTATTTTCTTAATATATTATTTTGTATTTTTATGCACCTGCCACATTTTCTCTTCACCACCTTAGGTTGACTGGTAGAGAATGCCTAACGCATTAAGTCCGCCTTTGTACTTTTGTGTTGCGTGAAGTTTTAATAAATAAATAAATAAACGTTTACCACGTTTGGCCACGTTTGGAATGCCGAACGTCATTAACGTGTCAATCGCATTAAAGTAAACCAAAGTCGCATTAGGCACTGTTAGTACTCTTTGATTGAACTTTTGACAGAATAAAATAACCAGAACTAAACTGTACAGAGACAAAATTATTCATAAATTCATAAAAATACAATAAAATATGCTTTTCTGTCGCTCTATTTTTTATTGTATTTTGGACTTTTTTTTCTATCAGCAACCGATTAATGCGATTAAATGTGTCGGAGGCGTATTTTGACCACTCTATCTCCAAAATTAAAAAAAAATGTGATATTATAATTTAAAACCCTTGAATAATAGTATGGTTTTTAATATAAACGTTAAAACAAAAGAGAATTGTAAAAATTACGAAGCGAACAAATGGTAAAGGGCCTATTACACTACGCGATATTTAGCACAGGTTATTCAGACAGTCTTATTTTTTGTTCCGAGTAAGACCGGTCTAACCCTTATTACACTACGCGACATCGACTAAGACTGTCTGAATATCGAGTAGTGTAATAGGCCCAACATAATTATAATTTTTTGTCTTTCATTAAAAATTTCAATAGATAAGCCAAAAAAATGAGACCTCCCACATTTTTGGTTGTTATATCCGCCAGATTGATTCATCATCATTTCAGCCGAAAGACGTCCACTGTTGCACATAGGCCTCCCCCAAGCGTTGCCACAACAACCGATCCTGTGCGTCTCACATCCACCGCATTCCCGCGACTCTCACCAGGTCGTCCGGATCGCGCACCGGAAAATGCAGAGTTGGAAGGCCAGATTGATTGTATTCATATATGTTATAATTTACACTAGAGCTTGACTGCGATCCCACCTGATGGTAAGAGCAGTGATGCAATTGTTGACGGTGAGGCGCACTAGATTATTAAGAGCCTATTGAATCTAGCCTTAAAGACACCTAAATTATAATCGGACGGAAAATTTTTCTTCGGAAAAATACCGCATCAGGCAAATTGTTCTAGTCCTTCGTTGTACATAGTATAAACGCCGAGGCGAACCGATTAGTGCGACCATACGGTTTTTATTAACAATGTAAAGGTGGATCCTCGCTGTACGTCCAATAATAACCTATCTCACTCAGTCGAACGAATCGATTGACATCTCATTCATAAAAATCAGTTCAGTACTTACCGTTTTCTTTTTTTGGTGGTAAATCATGTAATGATTTCTCGCGCTCTTTGGCAGAGCGAGAGGGCGTGTCAGATTTTTACTGACTAAAATCCACTCCTGTTCCTTCTTTGCCTTCGTTCCAGGGCCCCGGGGTTCTCTTTCGCACAACCCATGGCCCCAATATGGACCATTCTGGTCCCCTACGGTTTCGCTGACATCTCCTTGAGGCGCGCCGTCTACGCCTCGGGCTCGGTCCCGAAGCTTACTGGATGGCCGGACGGCGAGCAATGGGTAGCTCACCATCCGGCCATCCGGTAAACGTCGGTAGAGCCCACGCCTACAGTGGGGTAAGTCTCACAGTACAAGCGGGGCAAGTCTCCACCGTATGCTCCACCGTGTAATCCAGGAGTAATTAAACACTACGGTGAAACACACATATATTCAAACAGAGTTTGAATTGCACAAATAAAAACTAACTGACGTCAAATTTCGATTTGGAACATTCGTAAATGGCCTCCGACATCGAATATTTTATTCGGTAATGATAGCTAAATGTTTGCTATTAAATGCTATCTTAAAAATAACTTTACGATTTTTGTTGGCAATAAGAAACGTACTAACTTATTTCATGAAGTTTTTTTTTTTACAAATTATTAATTAGGGAATCAGTTCAACATTAGTGACAACATGTTGGCAGTTTAACAACTTTGCCTTGTTACTAAGGCAAAGTTATTAAATTGCCCTTAGTGCTTATGGTACTAAAAGGGACTCGTTTTTTTTTCCACTTTTTCCAAATTTATTTTAAGTTCTTAAGACAAGTGATATTCCATCAACGGGTCATTTAAGAAGTCAACTGTATTATGGACTATTGTAATTTAAAGTGGTCAAGTATTTTGGCATTCCAGCAATTACTTTCACGTGCTATGCTATCATACCTGCTATGCCTTTAATCATTATATAAACACTGTAATTGTATTCTTATGCACTCTAAAATGTACACTTTTGAAAACTTTTTTATTTGAATAAATTTATTATACGTATTTTAGAGGTATGTGAAACGGGTTATTGAAGGCCCAGTACCCGATTTATTTTTATCCTGATAAACCCTAATAATAGTCAGTTTAGCTTAAAAGTACAGTCAACAGAAGACGTTAAACAAAATTGTGTTATTAGTATACTAAAATTATTATACTTAACTTTAAGAATTAGGAAAAGCGATATTTTTGCTTCGTTAAGGTAAATATTTTAATTGAGAGTATAATATAGACTGTTCTAGAGCACAGGTTTTAATTACTATCATAATAATTCCTTTTTCAATACAAAAAATCAAAATACCTACTCTATTAGGAATATTCCTTTAATGATTTTTTTTAATGTAAAATACTAAATATACAACTCTAATATAAACTTTAACGTGCAAAATTAGTTTCACTATTTTTAAAATCACATGTAAATTAACAATGCTTATTAAATGAATATATTAATATCAATTTTTAAGTCTTAAAACATGCAAAAATCAACTATAAAAATAATCAACAGTAGTGATAAAAATAAAATGAATAATTGACATCTTTAATCAGTGTTTTCAAAAACCTTCAAAATTTACAAAATTGTACAAATCGTTATAAAAATTATACAATAATTAACTTTAAACATAATCTCAACCTTATAATGTAGACTGTACAAATTGAACACAACAGAAAAAAGAATAAAATAAATCTAATCATATTTATCGCATTCGGGTGCCTCCGGTACGAGGCCCTCAGGGATCGGGGCTTTCAGGGACAGGGTGTAAAATCCCACATCTTTCCATTAAAAAGGGAATATCCTCCGATCAGATGGATGCTATGTCTGGTACTTCAGGCAATATCACGCAGAAAACACTAATAGCCATGATACAGGATTTCTAATTTTAGTAAGCTACAATATAATTACACTTTGTCTTGAGTTTAGTGTCACTATTCCATTTTGGTCTAAGATTTATTATTCGAGTCGCCGATTCATTTAGTAATGTCTATTTTTAGAAGTAATAGCTATAATTTCCTGAATAGGTGCGAACGGCGATAAATTTACATTTATATTCTCATTTTCCCTTCATAACAGCAAACTGTTACTGTTTTCAGTAGTAAAATGTCATCGTCACACAAAACTGTACCTAAGTTATTCGCGAATGGTAGGTACTAAGATTGTCGCTAGAATATAAAGTGTCGGAGAATCGATGAAAATATAATGGACTTTGTCTGGTGTATAGAATAAAAGCTAGACACAACGTAGGTTCAATTATCTAAATCACCAAGACCACCACCATCCATCGATCAGCACCATCTCACCATCGATTATAGGTATAATATTATAATATGCATGTTGCCTGCACTGATAGGTATGTGATCAATTTGTGAGTGGCGTCTGTGAGTACGGCTACCGGTTAAAATAATTGTATGTTTGACTTATATTAATATTTTGCTACTTCCTGTAAAATAGTGGTTTATAAATATAGCAAATTAATTTTATGATAGTGAGGCTCGTTTTGACCCCATGAAAAGCGAAGATTTGATCGACGCTTGAGCGCGCTTGCTTGCAGAACCATCAAATCTTAAGGCGTTGTTTGTGCTCGTCAGGGAAAATATTACTTTTATACCAATCGCTACTGCAAAACGGGATTGTTATAATTTAAAACAATTAAGAATGTAGTTTTAACATTTGAGCTGTGTATTGTAAGTTTTGGACCATACATTAGATATATTTCTAGACATTGTCTCTGGGTAGGCTGGAAATAATGGATGAGTTACAATTTTTACTATAAGTTACGGTCCCAGTTTAACTGTAGGATGCAGGAACATTTTAAATAGAGAATATATAGCAGTTATTGGTAGCACGATTCCTGGCAAAAATGGCCACCAGGTGAACAAGGAAGGTTGCTGCAAGAAGGTGGAATTAGTTGATAATCATCCATAGACCGACCTCTTTTAACACTACATGATCAGGACAATCAGTTTATTAGGCAATTCGATCAAATATATTGAAAAACATCGTGGGTAAGTAATTGTCAATGCTGTTTCTTGGCTCTAAAACGACCTCGCATTCTTTGGGCGTATTTTGCGTTTAGGCAGCAATTACAAACTTTACCCACTTTTATCAAAATGTAATTAATAAACGTCACTACAAAGAAAGCTAATTAGAATTTACCAAGAAATTAACACTACCTACTAGAAGTATGAACTAATAACGCAACTACAACACAAGCAACGTACTACACAGGTCAAACGACTCCAGAAGGTATCTATAGAATAAAGCTGCAGGCAAGGTTAAACATTTTTGCGACTAAAACAGTTATATTCCGTTTTACAGCTTCATTTCACTTAAGTGTTTCAATTACTTGGGGGTAGTCACTTTTATTAGTCCCATAGTGGATATAGTTACAGTGTTATAGGTGAGCCGGTGGAAGGATATTTTTAGAAGCCCATGTATGAAGGCGAATGAAGTAGAATGAGTGTTTAGCCTAAAGATAGGCTGCTGCTCACTGCTGGGTAAGGGGCTGCGATAAATTCTTCCAAGCATTCTCTTCTTGAGCTGCCTCGAACCAACCCTTGCTGTAACGGCGTCCAGGACCTCAAGTGTGCTATTACAGTTCAGAATGGTCGATGATTGACTTCATAATTGTTGATTGTGACAAGTTTGATAATCTACTAATATAATGGCGTCATTGTGACTTTCCAATGGTCAGCCACTGACACTCCATTGTCGTACATAATTTCCAATGAATATTTGACGTATGCGGATAACTGCTAACGTCATTGTGCAGTCATTGCTTTTAATTTGTTTCGAGACAGCTCTATATTGTCAGTCTACCACAAGATCATTGACCGATTAATGATCAATCATTACGAAAATAATCAGGTTACGAATTTTTAATAAAATGACAATGGGATCGTGTTGGAATGACGAATTTATAAAAATAGCAGACTTGGGCCCCTGGTTGTCTCACCACTTCACTCAGGCATCTACTTTGTGGAGACTCTTGTCCAGCGGTTTTTGCTTTTTTTATCGATATAAACTGGTAGTTGGCTGCGATTCCACCTGATGGTACGCAGTGATGCAATCGTTGATGGTGAGGCGCACTAGTTTTTTAAGAGCCCATTCACTATAGTCTTGAGACTCCTAAATTATAATCGGAAAGGAAGACCGCAGCAGGCAATTTGTTCCAGTCCCTCGATGTACGCAGTCTAAATGACGAGGCGAAACGTTTAGTCCGAACCGTAGAGATTTCAATAACGTAAAGGTGGATACTTATAAGTTGTATCGGTGCAAGGATTTCTACAAGCTGATTTGTATGTCCACCAACTTATTGATTTTCCAAATTGGTCCATAAGAGGGTCCTTGTCACTCGTCAACATCGAGCATGGTTTAAAAGCTTGTTGCTTCATCTAACGCAATCCAACGCGATGTTTGATCTCTTCATTGCAAAAAATAGACATAACACCTGAAAACTTTGTTGGGATTCGGTAATTCCGTGAATTACATGAATATTTCACAAATTTTGTTCCAGGAAATACGTGTTTTTTTTTTAATCCTTAAATCATTTTTAGAAAAATAGTTATCATTTAGAATCTCGATTAAATGTGCAAGGCTTCTATTCTTATACGTTTTTATATTTTTTAATATATAAGTACATTATGAAGGAACAAAGTTAACGTAAAATAGAGGTCTTTACTAAATTAGTTTTACATAATTTTATGTTTTGATTTCTATAGAAGCCTATATAATATCCACAAGATAGCTATGTATCCAAAATATCTAGAGAAAAATGTGTAATAACACCATAATCACGTAAGAGCGGTTGTACGAAAATGTACCTTGAAAAGAACGCTCTTAAGTGACTGTGCTTTAATCATGCCTAGCCTTTTTCTACAACAATTTTGGGTTTAACTTTCAATCTAACCGGATAAAACTATTTAATATGTTACATGACTGAATCCCATTACACAGACCTTTATAACTTCGACAACTCGAATAGAATAGAATAAAATTTATTGTTCACCATCATAATATGGAAATATTGTAAAAATAACATTTTTTTAAAGAGTAACCATGGAGTTTCTTTCCGGTTCTTCTCCATATAAAACGACAAATTTGGAACCGTGCACTAGCTTCTGACGTTTTATAAGTGTAATGTAGGCCTATGTGAAATAAAAAAAAAACTTGTATTTTTAATTTTTTTATCACAGAAACATATAAGTTTCTAGTTTCTATGGCTATAACTGTCTGTCAAACTTACTGACATGGGTACGTACCTGGGTATGGGTAATAAAACATCAAAAGCAAGTGTATAGTTCCAATTGGTAATTAAAGAAGAACCAGCTAGAAATTTTACGGTTACACTTTTAAAAATGATTGATTTTACAACATTTCCTTTTGATTAGTATAGAAACCATAGTCAATGATTTTCAAATGACTGCCGGGACCAAGATTTTTTCCAACGACTTTACGCACTTATGAGACACTTACCTGGTAATTCAGAAACAAACCAGTAAGCGCTTGAAAATCACAAGCTTTTAACGCGATCTATTTTACGACCTAAACTGAACTGTTAAAGGGACCTATTTATATAGGAAGTATAACTCCAACCCTCTTTCTCGTTCACGCAATTGACATTTTAACACATCATAGTAACGTTATGATCTCAGTGAAGACTGAGATCATAACATCCTGATAAATGAATTCGATATCTATAACAATTTAATTCCCATAATATTTTACTATTTATAAGGCACGTGTAACTTCGTGTGTTCTTTTCGCTACAATTTTATAAACTACCAAATACCGCCCAGCTCGACGTGGGTATTATTATTACGTAATTGCGCGGTTTTACGTAAAATCACAAAAAAAAAACTTTTTCAGGTTTTCGGAGTAAAAACGAAGATATAGAGACCAAAATTTCCGGCTGAATAAATTTCGTACACCCATGTGTACAATAAGACAACTAAGCGTTTTTCAAGGTCATTCAAGTTGTACAACTGTATGGTACAATCGGCTTAAGTGGAGGTTCAACAACCTTCCATCAAGACAAGTCAGAGAAAGAGCATGCAGGAAAAGGATATAAAATATTTTTTTTGTTTGTTGTTTGTTTGCACAATGGTGCCAACCATTGTGCAAACAAAAATTTCCGAATATGTATATTAATAGATCAATGAATCAGTTCCTATTCAAAAGAAGAATTAATTACTATCTGACTTAACCTAATTTTGTCGTACTTTTAAACGGGGTTCTCTTTTGATTGCATCTAAATTTTGCATTGTTGACAGCAGGATTGTTCAGTTTTGTAACTGTAACTGCTGACTTTCCTGTTCAAATAAGAAGTAAACATTTTCTTATCTTGCGACCTGTCTCCAGTGAGATGACTCGCTCGTATAGATACTAAAACGTATTACGTTAACTGTTGGCAAAGTTTCACCAATAAGCCATTCGTAATGGCAGTGTAGGGTTGAAAGTTCAATTAACCTACGGAAAATTCAAATTAGTTTCGTAGCGATAATTAGGTACTTATGTACATTCACTTCACAAAAAATCGGTTAAGTACGGGTATAATTAACACATAATTAAGTATTTTCTTTAGGGTTCCGTACGTCAAAAGGAAAAAACGATACTCATATAGGATCACTTTGTTTTCCGTCCGCCTCTCTGTCTGTCAAGACCGTTTATATCGAGATCGCGTGGAGGTATCGAGTTGAAATTAAAAATGATCAGGTCTGCGGTCCCTGGAAGCTGTGAAAAAATCAAACTTCTGAGTTTACGAAAAAAAAAGGATACGGCTGTTTATGTCGTAAAAAACGAATATTTCGACCTCTCAAGAGAATCAAAATTCATAGGGTACATCCCGTTGAGAATAGAATCCTGAAATTTGGCATGAATCAAGGTTTTACAGCACAAGTATAGACAAAAATGTAATAACTGTAAATTTGTAGTCACGAAAAATCTTCGAAACTCAATTCGGAAATTAAACTGTTTTCATAGGTAAGTTTGTACGGAACCCTCAGTGCGCGAGGCCAACTCGTACTTGCCCAGTTTTTTTTCATATTTAAGACCAATGAATTAGCTGTCTTGTAAAATACGGAAATGAACTTCTGAAAAATATTTTGCAAAAACTTTGTGACCGATTGTTTTTGTAGGATCAATACATGTAAAATTTATTACTTTCTACGTGAAAACAAAAGAATGAAAGATTTATAGTCGAAGTAGCAATACCTACTGATTTCGGTAAGACTCTATCACAAAATAGCTTTTAATTTCTTCTTCTATAGGTACATGTTGTAGTGGTAATGGCCCAGACTTACGAGTTGTTTGTCTTGGGTTTAAACCCAAGCAGGTGCTTTACTTTGTGTAAAGACATCGTGAGGAAACTGGCATGTTCTAAAACTAAAAACTTTTGAAAGAAAGAAAGAAAAGAAAAAACTTTTATTCGTACCTCACACCATACAGTAGAATTTTAAGTAAGGAAAAAAATAACAAGGCCAAAAAGTTGCCTAACTCAGCATAATTATGCTGCGATATTTAAAACGATAAATAACGCAGCGCTGATGTTCTGTTAGGGCCCGCGGTGATGCCATACTCAACTTCAAAGACATGTGACATCCACCAACCCGCACTGGGCCCGCGTGGTGAATTACGCCCTATTCCTTGTCCTAGAGAGGCCAGATTCCGAGCTGTAGAAACATTATATGGCTGACAGTATCTTCTGGTGACGAAATATGAATTTTAATTAAAATTATTTCGTACCTCATATAAATAATAAATAATTTTGCTATACAGTTGAAAACAATGAAGTCATCTCATAACAGCTCGACATACCAGCACAATCTTCATCCATTCATCCACAAACAGATTGTATGAAAAGAATTGAGATGAAAATATTTTGTTGAATTTTCGTACATTTTCCGTGGCAAAGATAGTAAAAAAGTTCTGAAATAGTATTTTTCCAAGAGTTCTTCGAAGGACAACGTTGCTATCAATCAAAGTTAATCTGGTTTGGTTTGACCATGAAAACATTTTTGTTCTAAAGACAGTTCTTAAGAAAATCGCTGTCGAGATACGAGTATACTACTTTAATATTATAATACTAACACATATCCGGCATGACGTGCTACTTAGCTACTAGGTTAAAAAAAGAAATAAGTACATTTGTTTAATTAAAAAAAGAAAATAATTGTACTTTAATTTTTCCCTTATCTTCACACTGCTTCGGCTATGCGTTGATATGTCAATCAGTCCGTTTCTCTTTTTATATATTATTTAAGTATAGTGGTTACTTGCGAGCATGAACGATGTCGTTTGATTTATATATAAAAAGAGAAACTGCCTAATTGACATATCAACGCATAGCCGGAACTATTGGGACAAGGAGTGCGAAACTTTGCACAAGGTTTTCTTTTATAACGTACGCTTGAATTAAGAGTGGATTTTCGAAAATTCATTCCCTAAGGGTATGAAACGGAGGTCCAAAGTTTGTATGGAAAAACCTACTTTCACTCGGGTGAAGCTGCTGGCAGAAGCTAGTCTGCATCTATATACATATATTAAAAAAATACATTCAGCCGAAAATAGAACCTCTTCCTTTTCGAAGTCGGTCAAAGAGAGTCGTGTTAGTTACACTATTTATAACGCAAGAACGGCTGAACCGATTTGATTGAACATTGGTGGGGAGGTAGTTTAAAACCAGGAGAAGTTTATAGGATACTTTTTATCCCGTAGAGTAGAGTAAGAGTAGAATATAGTAGTCAGTTGTCGGAAGCGAAGCTGCGGGCAAAAGCTAGTAATTTATATATACGTAGCTACTTATCATAAACATTGATTGACGCATATATGAAAGATTTCCTTACATACCTGCGTTTATGTGTTGTGATTTTTGCTTTAGCCATCGTTTCACATCAGTATATATCTAACAACCAGCTTAAGACAAAAAAGAAACTGGATCAGACGAGAAAAATCAACACTTTAACATTTTTAAACATTCATATTTCATCTCGTATGACAGTGAGTAATGGAGTCTCACACGCTGTTTGCATGAAACATTTTATGATAACTATTATGATACTCGATATCTACAGCCATATTTTTATAAGTCATGAAAAACCTGACTGTAGGGAACTTGATAGATGTGTTTACATCATGACTAGGAATTAATTTCATGCTGATCCTACGATTATGACAGTCTTAGCGTGAAACATTGTCACTTCAAAACAAAACAGAAATAAAAGTGAAACCCAGTATCAAGACTGATCAAAGTAGTAAATTTTTTAGAGATCAAAAATTATATGAATATATGAAGCAGTCGTGTTCACCACAACCGCTAGTCACAGGTTTCTTTGATAGAAATGAAAATAAACTACTAATTAATGTCACTCTTATTAATTAGCATTATGCCAACATTTACTCGTATTCACGTATGTGTCTTCATTCTACGAAGAATTTCTGAGAAATATACCTTCTATTTGCTTTTTATTTCAATCTGCAATAATTATTTGGTATTGTATTTTTATGTTGAGTCATTTTGCTACGTGATACATAAGTACCTTACTTAACCTGTGCTAGAAATATTATGAACTATATTAGTAATCCGTGGTTTTGCACGTGTTTTTGGCTATTGTCCTACTCATATTGGTTGCTATAACATCAACCCTTTAAAATGGGTTACTCTGAGATGATTGATTAAGAATTAGAAATTCAAATAAACTTTAAAAGCTTATGAAAATTGTCTAGTAGTTAGTGTCGTACGTGTATATATAGTTTCAATATTTTAAAATAATATCAGTGTTTCCAAGAATATTATAGAATATAATTCTTTAAAAGCTTAGTTGTTATTGTCGTGTATATATAGTAGAACTACGTGTATATATAGTTTCAATATTTTAAACTAATATAAGTGTTTCCAACTCAACAAGAGAACTCTATTATTCATATAAAAACCAAACATTAATGTTTATTTTTATCCATGTTTGCAAATATTTAATTGATTTATTAAATTTCGGGGAGTGTGCGTCGGAATTGCATAACCTAATTCCGCCTAGCCCGTTCCATCATCGGACCACCAGGCGTACAGCAACGCGCCACCGGTACATGGTGGACATTCCACCTATACGCACAAAACGTTTTGGGAACACATTCATTGTGCGTACAGCTAAGGAGTGGAATTCCTTGCCGGAATGTGTGTTTCCTGATAGCTACAACCCGGAAATCTTTAAGTCAAGAGTGAATAGGTTACTTCTAGGTAAGCGCGTTCCATCGTCGACCGCCTCATCGCTTTCCATCAGGTGAGATGGCGGTCAAGCGCGAACCTATCTAGAATAAAAAAAAAAAAAAAAAAAATCTTTAAAAGCTTATGAATATTGTTTAGTAGTTAATGTGGTAAGTGTATATATAGTTTCAATATTTTAAGTGTTTCCAAGATTTATATTCTATATAATTCTTGGAAACACTTATATTATTTTAAAATATTGAAACTATATATATACTTACGACAATAACTACTAAACAATGTTCATAAGCTTTTAAAGAATTTTCATAAATCATTTATTTATTTGCAAACATGGATAAAAATAAACATTAATGTTTGGTTTTTATATGAATAATAGAGTTCTCTATGTTTAACTATCACATATAGGTTATGCAAATAATAGAAGATTAAATATGTCAGCCTTGTCAGTCATACATATGAAATAATTTACATTGTAATGTAATCATTTGTTGACTTGTTCATTTGTTAAAATGTAACATACTGTATATGACTTGTAATAATCCCTTACCAAAAATTACTATGAATATCTTTGCAGTCTCTTTCTTCCTTTATATCATTTTCCGCGATGAAAAGTATGCAGTATTCGTTTTTAGTGAACCCTTTTAATTTAAGCTCAATATAGATGAGATGGCCAGCTGCAGTGCTGTAATGTATCGGCAGTAGTGAAAATTGTTTGAATAAACTTCATGTACAGAAAAAAACCCCTTAGTTGTTCCGCTGCTTAATATACACAATTTGATTTTTTTTTCTCTTTCTTTAATACCATATACATGAAACTAGCTGCTGCTAGCGGCTACGCCCGCGTAAGAGTAGGTTTTTCCATACAAACTTTGGACCCCCGTTTCATCCCCTTATGGAGTGAATTTTGGAAAATCCTCTCTTAGTGCTCGCCTACGTCATAAAAGGAAGCCTTGTGAAGAATTTCACGCTCCTAATCCCAGTAGTTTCGGCTGTGCGTTGATATTTCAGTCAGTCAGTTTCTCCTTTTCTATATATAGTTATTGAAAATAGTTTTCTCCATGCAAACTTCCAACCCCCGTTTTACCTCTTTAGAGGTGCAGTTTCGTAAAATCCGTTCTTAGCGGATGTCTACACCCTATAAGGAACCTACCTGCCAAATTTTAAGTCTGTAGGTGTTATAGTTTCTGAGATTTCGTGATTAATCAGTGAGTGGTATTTCGTTTTTATATACATAGATTAGCCGGCTTCTTATCATATTCATTTAATATGTTTTGGATTAGTGACGAGATGATGGGACTTTCTTTAGTGTACTCGGTGTGATAGTTGTTTGAGTCTCTTTATTGTCCTTGATGCTCAATTTGAAACTGGTTTAAAGTGGTTTAAGTCTCTTTATTTTACATTTTGGATTCAGTTCTTGTGCAGTTGATTTGCAGGTCACTTAAAATCTTCATTAATACTTCGCCAGCTTCATTCTTTATTTTGGTTTGGAGTTTTATTATTGTGCATCGGTGACCTGGTGTTGAGCATACTTTCTTGTATGTGTTAGTGATTTTGATAATTGTTTCTAGGTCAGATTATATTCGAAAATTTTCAGTGTTTAGATTTTCATTTTATTGCGTACGCTCGATAATTGCATCGTGAGTTTTTTTAAATGTTCATTTATATCGCCTATAATGTAGACTATCTGGAATGTTCATTATAGTGGCATCAAATACAGCTTTCTTGATGCTATTTGTTACGTTGGATAAGTTAGTTAATGAACCCGACCTGCTTGGTTTACGACAAGTGATATTGTCGTTCAGTGAAGCCATTTTCATCGAATTTTCAGTTATTTCTTTGTTTTAATGATTTTATCGTTATGGTTTGTAATTCCAGCAATTTTAAACAAATTTCTACCAAAACCAAATATATTTTTTCTATGTGGTATGACTTTTAATTCTTCTACTTGCCACTGGACGTGAAAATGGCGCTAGTTGTACTTTTTTATATGGAATGGTAAGACTTTTTTTTAATAAAATGGTAACACTTTAATTCTTCTATATGCCACTTGCGGTTATAATGGTACTTTAGTGGTACTAATGATTAGTTTGTCTATTCACTGCTTGGGGGAATTTTTGTACTAGTTGTTCGATAATATTAAAGATCAAAGTCCAAATTTTGAAATGTTTTTGTTATCTGTTTTTTACTTTAACAGTTTTTCAATATATTAGTAAAAAATAAATAAATATTATTATTATTATTATTGCCTTTAATGTATATTTATAGTTTTAATTCATGAAAACTTAATAGAGATTTACCTTTCTAAGTTTAAAGTCACACATCTGTCTTTAAAATATTCCTTTTAGTTTGTCACGAAAGACATATTCGTGATCCCTAAGTAACTTTAAACGTGAGGCTACCTTCACAGGTCGGATTTTACAAACTTAACGGATTTGTGCCCTAATTTGGCTACGTCGGCATAATCCAGCTGCGGTGGCACAAACGTAAACAAAATTTACGTTACTCTCACTGAGTTTCCCTGGAGTGGGTTGTGAGGTTTTTTAAGAAAACTTAAGGTTTTTATTCTAGAGAACTATTTAGTGTGTGTGTTTAGTTAGCTGGCTGTGCCTGCAGCGGACATGACCATGTCACACAAAATAATCTCATCACCTCGAAAATCACTTTTGGACTCACTTACAACTTTGAGATGTATCATGAATTAGACAGTCCAGCACCAACCGTTAGCGCAGTGGTGTCCGAGTGGTAACTTCCCTGACTTACGATTTGTAGGTCACGGGTTCAAACCCAGCCAGACGCATTACTTACTTTGTGTAATTTATTTCATCACCACTGCTCTCATAACGAAGAAGGAAAACCTCGTGAAGAAATGAAAATAGACATGTACTACAATAAAAAATTAGAAGACATGTGACCTCCACCAATCAGAACTGGGCCTGCGTGATTAAGGTCCATACGGTTATGAAAACCTGTTTGGTTGAAAATACCTTTTTTTTGGCCAGGAATTCATTCAATAACATCTTCCACCCTTGGGTGGGGTGGAACGTGTCAGACTTTTACTGACTAAAACCACACCTATGTTCTTTCATTTCCCTTTGCGTTCTATTACCACGGGTTTACCTTTTGGGAGTAAACCCATGGTCCTAGTAATCTTCGGCCCTACTTGGCTTCTGAGGACCTTGAGTGTCGTAATAAATAACTGTGTACAGTATTTTTGATGGCAATGGTCATACATGTAAATTTGAAGTACCAATCTACTCTACATGCACAAAGGGGCCTGAGCAGTATACAGATCCTAACAGCGACAGCAAAATTGATAGGGCCAGTTACGGCCAACGCGCCAAGGGCAGTGGACCTCATAGCATAGCATAGTCGGCTTTATAATGTTCCCACTGCTGAGACTCAGGCCTCTTCTCTAGGAGAGGGAATGGGCCTTAATCTACCACGCGGGCCCAGTGCGGGTTGGTGGATGTCACATGTCTTCGAATTTTTGGTTCTAGGACGTGCCGGTTTCCTCACTATGTTTTCCTTCACCGTTTTGAGAGCAGTGGTGATGAAATAAATTACAAAAAGTAATGCGCCTAGCTGGGTTTGAACCCTCGTAAGTCGGGGCCGCTACCACTCGGCCACCACTGCTCTAATGGACCTCATGTGTTCCACAAAATAAAACACAAACAACTCCTTAATCGTTTTGTAATGAGAGTTCATGGGAAACCCCCCGTAGATGTAATAATGATTAATTAATTATACTATTTATTACTTGTACAGTCACATAATTGAAACTAGTTAAGCATGTGAGTAATTTCCAGATAAAAAATGTTGGAAATATTACTTTTGCTGGGAAACTATAGCTTAGACGACACCGAAACTCTTACTTAGTCATAGAAACATTCGAACACCCAGATCAACATACCTTCATCTCACCACATACACAATTTTTTACAGGCCTATTGGTCTAGTGGTCAGTGGCCCTGACTGCTATGCCGGAGGTCGTGGACTCGATTCCCAGGACAAATGTTTGTGTGATGAGCATGATCATTTTGTTCTGTGTCTGTGTGTAATTTATCTATATTATGTATGTATTTAGAAATATATAAGTTTGTTTATCAGTGGTCTTTATATGTATATACTCATAGTATAAGCTCTGCTTAGTCTGAGACTAGATGGCGTTGTGTGATAGTTGTGGAATATTATTATTATCTTTTTTTTCCTAAGTCTCACTGTCCCACTGCAGGGCAAAGGGAAGTGTTGTTGTTTTTATTGATGCAGGCGTCAGGCTCGTGGCCGGGCACGTCAGTTGAAACTGCTCATTCTTTAACTGCCAGTGGTTTCTTTCAACTTATATCTTTTAATTACTCTTTTTAGGCTTCCGTACCTCAAAAGAAAACAACGAAACCCTTATAGAATCAGTTTCTTGTCTGTCTGTCTGTCTGTGAACGCGTAGAGGGTTCGAGTTGAAATTAAAACCATATAATCTGGTCTGCGGTTCCTTGAAGCTGTGAAAAAATTAAACTTCTGAATTAACGAAAAAAAAAAAGATGCGGCCGTTAATTTCGCAAAAAAACCTAAATTCCGACACTCTCAAGGAAATCAATATTCATGGGGTACTTCCCGTTGACCTAGAATCCTGAAATTGGGCATGAAACAAGGTCTCATAGCAAAAGTATAGGAAAAAATCTGAAAACAGTAAATTTGTAGTTACGTCACAAAAAAAAACGGTTTTGCCGTTTGGAAAAATCTTCGTAACTCAATTCGAGAATTGAAGTGTTTTCAAAGGTAAGTTTGTACGAAACCTCAGTGCACGAGTCCAACTCGCACTTGCCAGGTTTTATTTACCTATATTATACTCACATAATAGAAGCGACAAAAATTATGTAACCAATATTTTTGTAACTCATGACATGATTTACCATGGACTTTTTTGCACGTCCTTTTCTGTAGAGATTTACGCTTTGAAGAGTGCTATTTTGCTTCGACATTTTGACAATCCTAAAGTGTCATTAAGTTTCCTGACATACAAAAAACTAAAAATGATTACTACGAAATTGGCAAGTTACTTCGTTAATGTCCTACCTCGTGGGTACCCAGAGGACCAATGAACCTAACCCTAAATAGCATAAATACAGAAACAAAGAATACGCGGTATTCGGCCCTAAATGGCGAAGACGACGCAAGGCTTCAAGCGTTGATTAAGCCATTCAATCACTAAATAACAACAACGCTAGAAATGTTTGGATGCGGTATTTTTCCAGTATACAGGTGCGGTATTAGATACAGTATGGCATTCTAATAAAATATTTTTCAATCATTTCCGTCTGAAGTCGACTTGCGATCGATTATTACCAGTGCGGGAATATAGCATAGCATAGCATAGCATAGTCAGCCTTATAATGTTCCCACTGCTGGGACGCAGGCCTCCTCTCTAGAAGAGGGTATGGCCCGTAATCCACCACGCGGGCCCAGTGCGGGTTGGTGGATGTCACATGTCTTCGAATTTTTGGTTCTAGGACATGCCGGTTTCCTCACGATGTTTTCCTTCACCGTTTTAAGAGCAGTGAGTGGTGATGAAATAAATTACACAAAGTAATGCGCCTGGCTGGGTTTGAACCCACGACCTACAACTCGTAAGTCTGGGCCGTTACCACTCGGCCACCACTGCTCTTAGTGCGGGAATAGTATCTGATTAGTTTGAAAAAGAAAAATGAAAACAATAGATTCGTGGTAGGCCACTATTTTTGGCAATTTAACGATGGAATATAAAATAAAAAAAGTAAAGGACTTTGTCCTAAATAAGCACTACTATCCAGTGTTTAAGAGGAACAATAAAACGGTACAGCGAAAAATTCCTACTGTAATAATTATTTATGGTGTACAATAAAAAGTATTAAATATACCCTGTCTGCGATCTTTTTTTTCTTCTTATAAACACTATTCTGAAGTGAAAAAAACAGGCATTCGGCTTGATAATTATCAATGTATAAGTACGATTCTGACAAGCCAAGTAATATTTTTGAACTGGCGACTTTATTTCCGTATGAAAAGAAAGTACGATATGAAAAAAGAAGCTCAAAAAAAATGGTTGCCATGTTGATCCCATTCCTTCACACATCAACGGCAAAGCGTGTACCACCACGTGTTTCTTTTGGGACTTCATAAATTAATTAAAAGCATAATATATATAATTTGGCTGGTTGGGCAATCGCCATTGTAGGGTTGGGTTAACGTTTTGCTTAGTTCGAGGTGAAAATTGTAATTAATTTATTCGAATGATATTTGTTGCGGGGTTAAAGGATTTAGTATTGTTTTCACGTCGAGGAATTATATTAGAGGGTTGTAAGGAAAACTCGGAAAAATATTACTGGTATTCCCTTGAGTTTTTTATTTATAGAGCCGTCTGGTTATTTCTAATGTTGTATCATAATATTTAGAGGCATGAAGCTTACTCTGAAGTGTAAACTGTAGTAATTAAGTATCTCAATTATTGTAAGTTAATTATTAGAATAAAGGCTTTTTGACAGGATAGAATGGAAGAAAAAAACGTGTTGCGCCGACCCCAAATAAGATGGGACAAGGGCAGGAAGATGATGATGATGATGAAAGGCTTTTTATTTTATGTATTTTATTTATTTATCTTAAGTCTTTGAAAGTTTTTATGTGTATTCAGAAGCTTGAAATCTGAAATAATTACGCAAAAGTTTGTGCCATATCAATGAATAACTAGGTTATGAGACCAGATGGACGTCACTCTATGTAAAGTACTGAAAAATGAAGGAAAGAAAGAAAGAAAACATATTTATTTAGCACAAACATATGTGGGTATGTAGAAACTTAGGATTTAAAAAAAAGAACTCTACCTACCATTGTGTATCTCACGGTACACCAAATAGGTCCAGTTCAGAAAAAAATGTCATACATATACGTGATAGTTAACTGATGCTGGTTTCCAACTGAACCTTACTGGTATTTGCAGCAACTGGTTGCCAATACAGGAAGCTAATAACACTCAAGATATTGAGAAAAATACTATTCAGGTTGAATTTGATGTTTTAACTTTTGTATCGTTATTAGATTTTCAAAATTTTTAATTTATATGCACAAGACACCCAGACTCGAAAGAACTATATGAAGTCTGTACGATTTTTTTTTTGTGCGGTAATTGATTCCACGATACGCGGCGCAGCAGTCGTCGACGGCGCGTAGTGTTCCACGCGCGCCTCAAGGAGATGTCAGCAAAACCGTAGGGGCCAAGCAAGGTCGAAGCCTACTGCGGCCACGGGTGATACGAAAGAGAACCCCGGGGCCCTGGAACGAAGGCAAAGGTACAGGAGTGGGTTTTACTCAGTAAAAGTCTCACACGAAAGAGCGGGAGATGTCACTAGATGATATCACAACAAAAAAAGCATTCAATTGCTCAATCTGACCTTTTATTCGATCGTTGAGTTCGTAGTCACGAATTTGACAAACCTAACGTTAAGGCCAACATTTGACCATTTTTCAGGTTACATTAGGGCTTTAGAAATACTGAAGTAAAGTTGCACTTCCTTAATTCAGAAGTTGGAGGTGACTGTTACACCCTCGCGCGTATAGGGGTATTATTATTTAATTGCGTTTTTTTACGTAAAATCATCAAAACAATTAATAAAAAATAAATTTTAAAAAAATCTGGGTTTTTCTAGGAAAAAAGAAGATATAAAAACAAAAATTTTGGACCGAATAAATTTCGTATACCCGTGTGTACAAAACGATAATTAAGCGTTTTTTAAGGTCACTCAAGTTGTACAGACGTATGTACAATCGGCCCTCGAGGGGTAAAGACTTCGATTTAAATATCTTTATTTCCATCAGCAATTATCACATCATCCTCTCGCTAGCCTTTTTCCAACTAGCTTAGTCTTCATGCCTAACCGCAAGCTAAATACCCGTGATTTTACACGGAGTGACTGCCTATCAGACCTCCACAATCCAGTTACTGGTCAACACGATACTCCTTGAATAGACTGATGGTCAAAGTTTCAGGCGTCTGACTGTAATGACTGTCAAAGATTGACGAAACGGGATCATCGGCTTTACGTGCTTTCTGAGATACGGGGTGTCAGACAACGATTGTCACATACTGACTAGAATAGATTACTGGCTTAGAATGATTTGAACCATCTAACCGCAGTCAAATGACTGGTGAGGCTAAATATTTTCTCCTTAGTCGTACACTCTAGATAAATAGGACAAGTCTTGCACTACCATTTCTTCATTTTCCACTTTCTTTCATTCGTGGTGCAACACTATGCAGTGTTTGGCGATTTGAGAGTTGTAATTAATATTGGAGTGTGTCACATATTTCATGAGGTCCGTCTACCGTGTTGGAGAGTACCCACAGGATCTATTGTCTTCGACTTTCTTTTAGATAGATAGACGATAGGTGGTTCTATCGTCCATCAAGCTGGATAGTAGAATTCAAGGGCATTTTAAAAATATTATTGTAGTATAGTTTAAAAAAATACTTTTTTTTTTCATTTTGTAAGTGTGAGTAGTGAGTTGGTACTCACTACTGTGCAAGAAACTCCATGGATAACCATATCCATGATATATAGTGTGATGATGATGTGTGATGTTTCTTGTCAAGAACGTGCAAATATCATGATTTTTCTGACTCACTTCATAAGAATTTAAAAGTGCCTGTTGTTTTTTATTATCATTATCGTTAGGCTCACGATTGATCTATATCTCACCAGATGGTAAGCGGTGATGTGGCGCACAACCAAAAATACTGAGACTAGGAACGTGAAATTTTGCACGAGACCTCCTTTTATAACGTAGGCAAGTACTAAGAAAAAGTTTTTTGGAAATTCGGGTGTTATATAAGGGGGCAAAAGGGGAAATTTTGTTTGTATGCAAAATCTTCTTATTCCGTAAGCAAATATACATGAAGCTTAGCACAAATAGTAACCAAAGTAAATAATAAAGGTTGTCATTGGTTGTTTTTCAAAACTTCATCCTTAATAGACCTACTCGGCACGTACTCAGCTGAATGCGGACTTTTTCAAAAGTGCATAGTGCAAATTTTACTTATGGGATGTTTAATTATGTTCTTTTTTTATCGTGCTTATTAGTGATTGTAAATTTTCTATTACTTTACCTGTTTCTACCCGTGAGAACGTGTAATTGGGTCAATGTCTCTTATGCTATTGTTATTCTTTTGTTATAGCTGTTTTTTTTTTTTTTTTTATTGGGTGGGAAAATCATCCTAATGACATCCCCGCTCTTGGGTGGAGCGGGAGATAGTGTCAGACTCTTACTGACTAAAAACCCACTCCTGTTCCTTCGTTGCCTTCGTCCCAGGGCCCCGGGTTCCGCTTTCACACTACCCGTGGCCCCAGTAGGCTTCGACCCTGCTGGGCCCCTACGATTTGCTGACATCTCCTTGAGGCGCGCGTGGAACAATACGCGCCGTCGACGACTTGGGCTCGGTCCGGACGGTTACCGGACGGTCAGACGGCGAGCCACCCATTGCTCGCCGTCTGCAAGCCCGCGCCTACGGTGGCCGGAAATCGGGATCGGAATCCCGGCGGCGGTTGGAGCGTAAGGACCGTTGCCTCACGCGATCGGCCGCCTCCTTAGCTAGCATTACTGCTTCGCAGAAGGAGGCGACCGCCTGCCACTCCTCCTCGCTCCGGAGCATGGCCTGAACCAAGGCCCGGCGCGAGAGATCACCGCCGCCGATTGCCCCCACGAGGTCACGGCGTTGCTCTGCCCAAGCGGGGCACACCTCCACCGTGTGCTCCACCGTGTCCTCCGGGTGGGCCACACAGTGGCGACACCCGGGCATCGTTTCCGCACGAATCCGGTGCAGGAACCTCCCGAACTTACCGTGTCCGGTGAGGACCTGCGTCATGCGGAATGTGAGGACGCCGTGAGGTCTTTCCAACCACGCCTCAAAGAGGGGACTTACCGCCATAATTGTGGCGTGCCCAGCACGGGGTCGCGACAGTCGCTGTCGCCATTTCACCATGAGAACTCGCCGGAGCTCTGTCCGCCATGCTGCGACTTGTCGCGGCAGCGGAGTTTCGCCCCGGCGTTGCATCTCCATGCGCCGTTCGTGCATGAGTGCAAGGACTGTTGCCTCCAGATTCCATGGTTGCTGGCCAGCAAGGAGGATCGCCGCTTCGCGGGAAATCGTCCGGTATCCGCGCACCATCCGTATGGCCATGACCCTCTGGCACGCGTTCAGCCGGGCCGCCGGTTGCTTCCGCAGCCCCGGCGCCCACACCGGCGCGCCATAAAGGGCCATGGACCGAACATTCCCCGCGTAGAGCCTCCGGCAGGAGGCGTCTGGACCCCCAAGGTTGGGCAGGAGCCGCCCGAGGGCAGCCCCAGTCCGATTTAGTTTGGGAGCCAGACGTCGGAAGTGCTCGTCGAAATCCCATCGGCTGTCGAGAACGAGTCCCAGGTACTTCATCGTTGACTCGACGCCGATGTGGACTCCTCCCACCGTTAGCTGGGAACCCGGTGGTGGCGCGTTCCGAGGGCCGTGAAAGCACATGGCCTCGGACTTGTGCAATGCCACCTCGAGTCCCAGCTCCTGGATCCTGCCAACGACTGTCGCAACCCCGCGTGTCGCTAGTTCGACCGCCGCCTGGTACGACTCTCCCTGCGCCAGGACCAGCGTGTCGTCCGCGTAGCAGACCACGCTGACCCCGCCAGGGAGGTCGCCGCGCAGCACGTAGTCGTAACCGATGTTCCACAAGTTCGGCCCTAGTACCGATCCCTGCGGAACACCGCACGACATCTCTCGACGTTCCCACTCCCCCTGGTGACCAGGGTAGGTTATGTACCTGTCTGACAGGTACGCCTCGACCACACGACAGAGGTAGTCGGGCATCCGGTGATACCGGAGTGCCGTCCCAATGCTACTCCAAGGCAGGGAGTTGAAGGCGTTGGCGATGTCCAAAGACACCGCCACGACACACCTGCCCTGGGCCACTGCATCCCCCGTCGTGAGAGCTCGCACGCACATGATGGCGTCCACCGTGGAGCGCCTCCTGCGAAAGCCGAACTGGCCGTCCGCTAGATCCGGCCCCACCCGTGTTAGGTGTGCGACGAGGCGGTCTGCAATTACTCTTTCAAAGAGCTTGCCCACCTCGTCGAGCAGCACAATGGGCCGGTACGCGGACGGAGAGTCCGCAGGGCGCCCCGGCTTCGCGATGAGGACCAGTTTCCCCGTCTTCCAGCGAAGTGGAAACTGGCCCCTCTCCAAGCATGCGCTGAAGAGCCCTCTTAGTCGAGGCCCGAGAGCCTCCATGGCCAGGACCCATGCTTTCCCAGGCAAGCCGTCGGGTCCTGGGGCGGTATTCTTGGCACTCAGCCTTCGTACCGCCACTCTCAGCTCTACCTCGGTCACCTCTGGAGCGTTGTCGTCGTCGTCGCCATCGTGGTCCGCGTCTGGCACCGCTGGTGGCGGAGCCATGGGCGGGGGAGAGTGTTCCCCTCGCGTAGGGAACAGAGTGCTCACCACACCCTCTACGAGCTGGGGCCGGAGACTCTGCGTCAGCGGGGGAGCCCAGGGGCGGAGTTTGTCCCGCACCAACTTGTACGGGCGTCCCCATGGGTCCCCATTCAGAGTCCCCAGCCACACGTTGCGGGCCTCGAGTTTGGCCCGCCTTATCTCCGCTCGGAGGGTGCGTTTTGCCTCTCTGTATCCCTCATACAGCTCCGCCTCTCTGGCCTCCGCATCCGGTGGACGGATGCGGCGCCTGCGGTACCTGGCATACCGGCGTCGCGCGGCATTGCACGCGTTGCGCAGTGCCGCAATCTCCGGCGACCACCAGTGTACCTGGCGCCGAGCACGTCCTGGAGGGACTCGGGGCATTGCCGCGTCGCAGATTTGCGACATGGCCTCCCGGAACCACTCTGCCTCGACGTCTATGTCGACAGGCCTGTCCGGTGCTTGCACCCAGGCCTGTACCGTCGCGGCTTCCAGGAGGAGCTCCGGTCCATCTGCCTCAGCGCCCACCGCGGACCACAAGGGTTCTGTCGGACCGGCGCAGTCGAGGTTTGGGCGGAGACGTCGAACCGGATGTACCGGTGGTCTGAGAACGTCTCCACCCCCTCCATAACGCGCCAGTCGACGACACGCGGCGACAGAGCGGGGCTGGCGAACGAGATGTCCACCACTGAGTCGCCCCGCATCCGCACACACGTGGGGACAGAACCCCGGTTTAGGACGACCAGGCCTGTCTCCAGCGCCCAATCCTCCACCATCCGACCCCGCTGGTTCGTGAACCGGGAACCCCAAGCCAAGTTCTTGGCATTGAAGTCCCCGCAAACGACCACGAGGAGGGAACCAAACCCAGCGACGACGGCTTTCAGCTCCATTAGGGAGATGTGAAGATCGCCGAGAGATCTGCTCGGGGACAGGTAGACGCCTACCACTGCGATATCCCCGAACCGTGCCGCCACGCAACCCCGTCCCCTCGTGACGGCCTCGAGGGTCGGGGTACCGGCGGCGGCCGACGAAATTAGGGTCACCGAGCCGTCCAGATCCCGTACCCAGTCTCCCCTGGGCAGGACATAGTACGGCTCGGAGACCACGGCGATATTGATCGACCACTGCGCCATGCTCTGGAGCAACAGATCCTGAGCGGGGGCGCAGTGGTTGATATTCGCCTGGAGGAGACGTAATGGAGCCGTTATTGACAGTCCATTACCGTCTCCTCCCGAGCCCCACGTGAGGGCCCTGCCACGGCAGTTGCGGCGGCGACAGCAGCGGCAGCCAGAGAGGAGGCTGCGGCGGAGAGGACGTCGGGGTGGGCTTGCCTTGGTACCTTGCCCTTGGCCTTGGCAGGAGGGTCGCAGGACCTGCTCCCAGCCCGGTGATCGGCCGGCTTGCCTGCCGCCGCACATGCGTAGCAGTGCGGCGTAGCACGGCATTCTGCAGCCTTGTGACCGGCTTGACCGCACTGGAAGCAGCGGTCACTGCGGTCCACCTCTGCGGCGCAATAGGCACCCACGTGGTGACCCACGTGGCAGCGGTAGCACCGCAGAGGTCTGGGCTCCAGCAGTTTAACCTGAGCGGAGACCCAGCCCACCAAGAGCCTTCGGCCTTCGCCGGTGATGGCCTTGGCCGCCGACACGGGGCAGCTCACCGTTACAGCTCGCATGCCCGTGCTGTCAGCGCGGATGGCGCCCGCCCGCACCTGATCGGCGTGGCACCCTCCCGCCCTGACGATGGCGGCCACCACCTCGTCCACCCTGACGGAGTCGTCCAGGCCCATGATGCGCATGTCCATGCACTTGGTGGGCCTGGACACTCGGGCCTCCTCGACGTCCAGGGACGCCCTGATCCTTGCGGCCAGGGCGTCTGCGGCAGGGCCACTGTCCGCACCAGGGACCTCTAATATTCGAGCCCCGGTTGCGGTGCGCCTCATTCGGAAGCCCCCAGTGGCTCCGAACTCGCTGAGGTGGCCCACCACCGCCTGCTTCGCCTTTTCCATGACGGCGTTGTACGTCACGCCCTTCTTTTCCGCATCTGGCTGCAGCGTAATAACTACAGCCTCGGAATTCGGGGCGCGAAGTCTAGCCGCCATGGCCCGCTTCTTGCGCTGCTGTCGCCGCGCGCGCTTTTTGGCTGCCCTAGCCGCCTTGCCCGCCTTCCTGCTGGCGCCGACAACCGTCCATTCGGCGCCAGCCGAGGGTTCTTCGGGCAGAGGAGGCGGCAGGCGCGGTCTAGTCGCCGCCGTGGCAGGAGGTCCCACCGCTTTAGTGGCAGGCGCCGCCCTGCCCTTCTGCCGCTGCTGTTGTTTGGCGGCCGGGGCCGGCCTCGCAGGCTCCGATGCCACGGCCCCGCGCCCAGCATGCCCCGACGGACCCGCCTTGGGCGCAGCCGCAGTGGCCGCGGCAGCGGCGTAGGACGCCGCCTTTCGCTGGCCGGAGCCCGCTAATGGGGGGCGCAGCACTATGCCCTCCAGCAGGGACAGCTGCTGCTGGATCCGCAGCTGGAACTGCTGCTGCTGCTGCTGCAGCTGCTGCTGAAGAGCAGCCAGCTCCCGCTGCACCAGCGACAACAACTGGCTCTCCGGCTCTGGGTGGGGCTGGGGCTGACTTTGCCCCTGCCCTTGCTTGCGCCCTTCTCCAGCCGGCTCCCGGCAGCCGCTGACATCCTCGGCTCCCACGAGCTCGGCCCGAAGCTCGGCCCGGAGCTCAGCCCGGAGTCGCGCCAACCTCTTCTCGATAGAGGCCTCGATAGCCTCCTCGATAGAGGTCCTCTCCCTCTTCCGGCCCATGTCCCGCAGCGCGGCGACAACCAACTTCCCCAGGGATCTACGGGACTCCTCGGCGGAGTCCTCCCTGGCATCCCGCTCGCTGCCAGACGGTCCCGAGAGGTCCACCTGGGCGCTGGCCACACCGGGGTGACGCCCCTCCGCGGCAAGTCGATCGGCTCGCTTAGCCGACTCGTGGGCAGTGAGACCCCTCCCTCTTCCGCTTGCTCGACCCGCTCCCCGCCCGCTGGTGGGGATTTTTCGGGCCGAGCCCATCTCTCCATCGGAGGACGATTTGTCCCCCGATCTAGAGCGCTTCCGGTAGGCACTCACGTTCCTATCGGAGTCGCCCGCCACCTCCTCAACCTCCGAGCCCTCCGAGCTCCTTCCGGATGCCGCGTCGGACTCCGACCGCGCATCGCTCTCCTTTGGGTTTTTTGCAAAGAATTTATTCATTTTGGTTCCCACGAGTATTAACTTCGGGTACTGGCTCAAATAAAGTGGTTCGCACTAGAGACTAATTTAGCTACCCATTAGTCAAGCTGACAACCTCCCTCACGGTGCGCCGCCGCTTGGAGGTTTGGGGTAATTTTTTATAGAGGTTGTCTTCCTCGCGGCCCAGGCGGTTAAGCCAAGACCCTCGACCCCCATCAAAAGTCAGAAACATGACCTTGGACAATCTCTGGGGCTACGAGACTAACGGTGGCAGAAGGAGGAGCAAGTCTTCCTCCTGCCTGCTCGGTGGCAGGGTGAGTGCGCACCGAGCCCGCTCTTACTTCGCCACTGTGCCCTCTGCTATAGCAGAGGGACACGCGTTGAAGTGATCCTTCAGACAGAACATTCGCAGGCGGACATCAAGACCCCTTAGGCAGAAGTACCCAAAGGGAGTCGTTGGCCGCCTCCCAGGGTGCACCGTCCCGCAGACTGGCCTTCACCTCGGACGTATCCGCAAGGGAACTACAGCCTGCGGGCACTCGTGGAGGTTTTCTGTCGTAGCACCCCTTTGTTATAGCTGTTGGTTTTCCTATGATTAAATAAATAAATAAATACGATTTGTGGGATGTTAAAGATTGTATGGACAACTAGTTGCTGCCGGAGGCTTCGTCCGCGTGAAAGTAGGTTTCTCCTACAGACTTTGGACCACTGTTTCACCCTCTTTGCGCGTGAGTTTTGGAAAACCCTGTCTTAGTGCTCCCTTACATCATAAAATGAAACTTTGTTCAAAATTTCACGCTCCCACTAGTTTCGGCTGTGTGTTAATATATGTCAGTCAGTCAATTTCTCCTTTTATATAAATATATCGATTTCTGGTTAATAGACTTTAAAATTGGCACAAATTTTAAACTAAATAAATAATATTATTCTTGCGGACATTGTCGCGGGCAAAGTGCTAGTATTACGTAAAATGTTGTTCAGGTAATCCTACTTAAGTACCTAATGCTCTCCAGACGCGCTCTACTACCCAAAATTTTGTGGTTACCAAATAAATATTTAAGATTTATTTATGAAGAAAATTCTGAAAAAGGTTTTTATACTTAAAATAGGTTTTACACAAAGAACTACTCAGCCTTATATTCAAGTTGCTTCTGACCAAACTCTTCAGTATCGCTGTACCTATGTACCACATGTAACTAGAGCAATGCTCACCTTTCTTACATCTTGATGCGTTGATTACAATGTTTTTTCCGCATGCAGAGCGCAGATTACAGAAACGCGCATTATTGACCAGAAAAACCAAAACCATCAGGATAGGGTGCAGAGCAACATAGAAAATGATCCTAAGTCCTTCTGGAATTATATTAGAATGCTCAAACTAAAATACTTAGAAACTAGCCAGTGTTATCAAATTTAGAGTGCACAACGGAATTCGCGAAATATTTCTTTTCTTTATACAATGAGGAGCCACCGTGGCTTTTATTTTTGTAAATGTTATGAATTGGATCCAATTGGTATGTAATCAATATATGTATACATACCTCTCCACCACTCCAGAACCTTTTGGCCCCAACGGCCATCCGTTCTGCGAGCAATGTGCCCTGCCCATTGCCATTTAAGTTTGGCGATTCTTCGTGCTATGTCGGCAACCTTGGTTCTCCTGCGGATATCTTCATTTCTGATTCGATCACGCAAGGAAACTCCGAGCATAGCCCTTTCCATTGCCCTTTGGGTGACTTTGAGCTTTCTGATGAGGCCCACTGTGAGCGACCACGTTTCGGAACCATATGTCATCACTGGCAACACGCACTGGTCATAGACTTTCGTCTTGAGACACTGTGGTATATTGGATGAGAAGATACCGCGCAGCTTCCCGAACGCTGCCCAGCCGAGTTGGATTCGACGGTTGACCTCTTTCTCGAAATTAGATCTACCCAACTGGATTGTCTGTCCCAGGTAAACGTAATCGTCTACAACTTCGAGTGCAGAGTCTCCGATCTTGATCGGAGTGGGTGCTACATGGATGTTTATCATGACTTTAGTTTTGTCCATGTTCATTTTGAGACCCACTCTTTCGGAAGCTCTACTGAGGTCATTTAGCATTGTGCTGAGCTCTTCCGCAGTCTCAGCCATGACTACTATGTCGTCGGCAAACCGAAGATGAGTGATGTACTCGCCATTGACATTAATGCCTAATCCACTCCAGTCCAGAACCTTGAAGACATCCTCCATTGCGGCCGTGAACAGTTTCGGAGAAATGACGTCTCCCTGCCTCACACCCCGCTGCAGGAGGACAGGTTTCGAGGTCTGGTCCTGTAGTCTGACTGACATAGTGGCGTTTTTGTACAAACACTTCAGCACCTCGATGTACCGATAGTCAATCTGGCACCGCTGGAGAGACTGCAGCACAGCCCAAGTCTCGATCGAATCAAAGGCTTTCTCATAGTCCACAAACGCTAGGCACAGAGGCAGATTATACTCCTCGGTCTTCTGTATAACCTGCCGTAGCGTATGTATGTGGTCTATGGTGCTGAAGCCTTTTCGGAATCCGGCTTGTTCGGGAGGCTGGAAGTCGTCGAACCTGCGCGCGAGACGGTTCGTGATGACTCTGGAAAACAGCTTGTAGACGTGGCTCAGAAGTGAGATGGGCCTATAATTCTTGAGCAGGGCCTTGTCGCCCTTCTTAAAGAAGAGGACCACCACACCTCTGCTCCACGCCTGTGGCGTTTTTCCCTCGAATATGACGGAATCAAACAGCTTCTGAAGGGCCTTAAGGATCGGTTTCCCACCCGCCTTCAAGAGTTCGGCCGTAATTCCGTCATCACCTGGTGCCTTGTTGTTATTAAGCTGCTTCAGAGCCATCCTAATCTCGTACAGGCTGACGTCCGGGATATCTTCGGTATAGTGTCGGGTCAATCTAGCTCTTGGGTCGTTTGCTAGATTCGCAGTGGGTTTTGTGATTGACGTGTACAACTGTCCATAAAAAGCCTCGATTGCTCCCAGAAGCTCCGATTTGGCGGATATGACTCTGCCATCGTCGGTCTTCAGTTTCGTGAGCTGGCTCTGCCCAATAGACAGATCTCTTGCAAACACCTTAGAGCCCTTATTTCGCTCAATCGCGTCTTTAATTTTTCCGGTATTAAAGTGACGGAGATCGCGTTTCAAGGACTTAGAGATCTGTTTATTGAGCTGCCGATATGTGCACGCATCGTCTGAAGACTGCAGAATCATCTCACGCCTCTCCTTCATAAGCTGGAGAGTTCGATCTGTGAGCCTCTTGCTCTTACTTGTACGAGTCTTATAGAATTTAGACCCGACCGTATGGACAGTTTCCACGAACCCATCGTTGTATTCATCCACAGAGCTTCCTAGGCATTCGAAACGATTTTGAAGTTCGAGCTGAAAGCTCTCGGAGTTTTGGATCTGGATATGTGCAGGACGGAGCGTAGACCTCATCAGTCGTGACCTTTCAAGCTTGACATTGATATTCAATGAGCCCCTTACCAGGCGGTGATCACTTCCGGTTTTCACACCATTGATCACAGAGACATCATTGAATATTTGCTTCTTTGTGGACATGATGAAGTCAATCTCATTTTTAGTTGCACCATCAGGGCTTTGCCAGGTCCACTTCCTATGCTCACGCTTTCTGAAGAAGGAGTTCATCATGTAGAGGCCCTCCTTCTCCATAAAACTGGCCAGTAGGTGTCCCCGGTGGTTCCTACGCCCAGACCCAAATTGCCCCACTCGCAGCTCGTCACCGTCGCGTTTGCCCAGTTTCGCGTTAAAGTCCCCCATAACCACGGTGAAGTGAGACTTATAACCATGAATGGCCCTGGATACATCCTCATACATGGTCTCTACTTCGTCGTCGGGGTGTGTCGAGGTCGGAGCGTATACCTGTATGACCTTCAGCGAATATCTTGATGATATTCTGAGTATAAGGTACGCCACCCTGGTCGACACACTCTCGATCTTCACCACATTGTTAACAAGGGACCTGTGGACGATAAACCCGACACCTCCTTGGGACTGCTGGTCTCCTTCCCGAAAATAGAGCAGGTTACCAGATCTTAGGATTATCGTGTCCTCCCCCTGTCTTCGGACTTCGGATAATCCCACAATACTCCATCGTAACCTGCTCAACTCCTCTTCGAGTTCGGCGATCTTCTCATCGGACCGGAGTGTACGCACGTTGTACGTCGCCAGGTCCAGTCGTCGACGGTTGATCGATCCCACCCGGAGATTCTTAGCACCCCAGACCCCAGGGCTGCGCCCACGCCCGTCCACGCTAGCACAACCGCTGGAGTCGCCGGGCACTTGGGGCCTGTTTTTTTGTTGCATTATGTATTTAGGGGGGTTTGGACCATAACCCGCCACGCTGGTCCAGTGCGTGTTGGCGGGTCGCCATAGCCTCGTTTGTTTGTCAGCAGGGCGCACCACGTGCAGGTGAGGTTGGCTTGGATCCCGATAGGTATTGTTTGGGACCCCGTATACACCCCTACAATATTGCTTACAATATATTGCCTGGAGTGGCGACCGCGTACCGGAAGACGCAGTGTTGGAAGGCCCCCTACAAGGTGGACCGATGACCTGGTGAAGGTTGCGGGAATCCGATGGATGCGAGACGCGCAGGACCGTTCTTTGTGGCGACATTTGGGGGAGGCCTATGTCCAGCAGTGGACGTCTATCGGCTGAAATGATGATGATGATGATGATGGTATGTAATCATTATTGTAATTTATATTTTTGACTACACTATCGCATTGGATTGGTCTGTAAAGATAGCTGTATATATGTCTAATAAATAAATAAAAATCTCAATTAGAAAATTAAGTTAGGTGCAATCATAATTTAAGCACGGAAATAGTGTTTGTAAGAAATTAATTATCCTTGTTGTAGGTAAATAATATGGGCATCGATGCACTATATTCGAAACGCTTCAGTATTAGTATCAACGTACACAAATACAAACACGCTATTGATAATTACTGATTAAGAAATTATCAAAATAGAATTTTTAGTCCAATAATGTTCGATTATTTTAGGATTTAAAAAAATTACCCATTTTAAATATAGCTGAAATTGATTCAGTTGTCGATTTTCTACATATTATATATACTTTCAGAAAGAGCGTGTAACGTTATGTTGTTTACGTATAAGCAAGTATAACAAACTGCGCAGAAACATATTATTATCAACGTGGATAATATAAACATATAAGCCAGTACCTACTTACGTAAGTTAGCTCTACAAGTTACCGTTGCATGTGACTCGGAAAGTTGGTAAACATCGCGATATTAAAGATATTATACGATCAAAACAAGGATCTTTACAGAAATAGTTGGACTACGCGTGATACCGTCACGTGCCTATCTTTTTCTTCAATGGGCTGAATATTGAGTAAAAGGAATAAGTGGGGGTATTTAGATTATTCATATAAGTTGTGACGAGATCTTAAAATTGATCTCTTCATCATGTGACCGACAATTACATAAAATGATCAATATAGCCAGCTAAATCTGCCCAAATATAAAAGTGATATTCCGTTTAGTCACTCCACGTTTGGTCATATGTAGTATGTTCATACATATTGTAGGATGTCCATGATAATAAAAAGTCTAAATGAAGTAGAAACTTGTTGCTCTATTGCTCTTGTAAGAACCGATATTTTATTTTATTAATAAGGCAACCCAACCTTTTTTTTTTCATTTTAAATATGGTCCTAAACATATACTTAAAGGGATGCAACTCGACATATATTTTCAGTTTTTCATACAACCGCTCTTACATTTTTCATTAGATATTTTGAAATCACAGTATCTTGTGGATATTATCTAGGCTTCTATTGAACTCAATTTATAAATTTGTGTAAAACTAATCCAGTGAAGACCTCTGAAAATCTGCTATTTTGCATGAACTAACATGAACACTCAAAAATTATAACAATAGAAGCCTTTCAAATGTATTAAGATTCGAACGAACAGTGAGTATCCACCTTTACGTTGTTGAAACCTCCACGGTCCGGACCAAGCGTTTCGCATAGTCGTTTATACCGCGTACATGGAGAGACTGGAACAACTTGCCTGACGCAGTCTTTCCGATTATAATTTAGAGGTCTTTAAGGCTACAGTGAATAGGCTCTTAATAAACTAGTGCGCCTCACCATCAACAATTGCATCACTAGTATCACTACTTACCATCAGGTGGGATCGCAGTCATGCAGTAGTTTATAACGATCAAAAAAATAACTGAATCATGACAATTTTTTTCAAAAACTTTTAAGGGTTTATAAAAAATACATATTTCCTGGAACAGGTTTTGTAAAACTATTCAAGTAATTTACGGAATTACGAAATGCTAACAGACTATTCAGGCATAATTTTTTTTTTCGCATTGCCTTTTCGTCAAACATCGGGTTGGATTGCGTTAGATGAAGTAACAAGCTTACTCAATGTTGACAATAGGTGAGTCAAAAAGGACCCTCTTAAGATACCTACATTCTAATAAAATCATCGTATTTGTTCGTCTGGATTTTGTTGACACAGCTGCATTCGAACTGCTGAATGGCTGCACACCAGTATTAGTTTTATCAAATCTAATAGTAGAAGATAAAAGTGAAGTAAAATATAATTACGACACAAAGTTGCGTTATTTGATATACCTAATCCGACCATTTCATAAAATAGTTGAACATGATGTTCAACTGTTTTTTTTCAGTTCGAAGATCGGGCCATTACATTTATTCCATTATAATAAAGCGCTTATCTCAAGAACTACTGGTTTGAATTGAGAAATTCTTTTTTTAAATGTAGACTATCAACTAATGACTTCTTCCACTATGGTGGCTAGTAGCCTTTGGCCCTTCTAGGCTCTTACGGTTTTGCTGACATCTATTTGAGGTTGGGTTGGTCCGAACTGTTACTGGACAGCCGGACGGTGAGTTTTTATTTTAGTATTTAAAAAAATATTTATTGAGTAAAGCTATATAATGTTATTAGCAATAGAAGCCGAGTAGTAGCTGTAGTAGTTTTGCCGACAATTCATCATCATCATCATCTTCCTGCCCTTATCCCGTGTTATTTGGGGTCGGCGCAACACGTTTTTTTCTTCCACTCTGCCCTGTTACTCGTCATGCTATCACTAACTTCCTTTTCTTTCATATATCACTCTTCACACAATCCATCCATCTTTTCTTTGGCCTCCCTCTTCCTTTTTCTTTTGCCGACAATTAACGGTCACAAAAATTTTCGTTACTCACAAAAGGTCACTGATTAAATAGGTCACAAAAGTAAGTCAACATAAACGATTGGTAAAGTACTCACTAAAGGCCAAAAACCCCTAGTCTCCAAAATTTTTGATACTTTTAGCAATAACAGCCATTCCTGTAAACTAGAAACTAAAGACAAACCAGATCATCGAAACAAAACTGGACAGGTCTGCTCAAATCTGTGTGACCATCACAGACATCTGCATGGTTCTCATTATGATTTGACTATTACATGTTTGCTGTCTGGACTTTGAAAGAAACTTTGATCCCTGACTTTGTTTCGGTGTTCCTTCTCAGGATAGTCAGTTAGGAAACGCCAGCCTCGTCTAGTTTAAACTGACGAAAAAATTGACAAGTCACCATTATCATCATCATCATCATTTTAGCGCGCGTTTCGCATCCACCGGACTCCCGCAATCGTCACCAGGTTATCGATCCACCTTATAGAAGGCCTTACAACACTACGTCTTCCGGTACGGACGTGTAAACGTGTTTTTAAAAACCTATTTGCAAAATAAATATCATTTATCGTTTAAAAAAGTCCGTCGAGTTGCAAAGACAACTGTCTCGGCATCCGTTATGAAATAAATCAGAAAAAAAGAAAAATACGCTTTCTTGTAAATAGTTTTGTCAACGTTTCCTGATAATATGTTTGCTAAAGTGAGTGTGAAACGTTCTAGAATAACTTGGAAAACAATTCATCCAATGACATGTCCTGCCCTTGGGCGGGGCGGAAGGGCGTGTCAGACTTTTACTGACTAAAACCCAGTCCTGTTCCTTCCTTGCTCTCGTTTTAGGACCCCGGCGTTCGCTTTCGCAACACCCATGGCCCCAGTAGGCTTCCACCCTGGTGGGCCCCTACGGTTGCTGACATCTCCTTGAGGCGCGCGTGGAACACTACGCGCCGTCAACGACTTCGACTCGGTCTGGACAGTTATTGGACGGTCGGACGGCGAGTTACCCATTGTTCGCCGTCCGCAAGCCCACGCCTACAGTAAAGTAGGTGAAATTGGGATCGGAATTTCGGCCGCTGGGACGTGAGGGCCATTACCTCGCACGTGCAGCCGCCTTCTTCGCTAGCATTACTGCTTCGCCGAAGGAGGCGAGCGCCTGGCACTCTTCCTCGCTCCGGACCATGGCTACCAAGGCCCGGCGCAAGATATCACTGCCGGGAGACGGCGGTGCTCTGGCCAGGCAAGGCACACCTCTACCGTATGCTCCATGATGTACGAATCCGATGCAGGAATCTCCCGAACTGACCCAGCCACTCCTCAAAGAGAAGACTTACCACCATAATTGTGGCCTTTCCACCATGAGATCCCGAGTTTCACCCCAGCGTCACATTTCCACGCGTAGATCGTGCTTGCGTGCAAGGACTGTTGCTTCCAAATCTAACGATGGTTGGCCAGCAAGGAGGCTCGCCGCTTGCAGAAAACCGTGCGGTATCTCTGCACCATCCAAATGGCTATGACCCTCTGGGATGTGTTCAGCTTGGCCGTCGGTAGCTTTCGCAGCGACGGCGCTCACACCGCCGCTCCATAAAAGGCCATGGTCCGAACGATTCTTGCAAAGAGCCTCCGGCAGGAGGCGTCTGGACCCCTAGGTTGGGCAGGGCAGCACCAGCCCGACCCAGTTTGGGAGCCAGACGTCGGAAATGCTCCTCGAAATTCCATCGGCTGTAGAGGACGAGTCCTAGGTAATTCATCGTCGACTCGACGCCGATGTGAACTCCTCCTACCGTTATTTGGGAACCCTGGGGAGGCGCGTTCCGACGGCCATGAAAGAACATGGCTTCAGACTTGTGCAGTGCCACCTCGAGTCCCAACTGCTAGATCCTTTCTACGACTGTCGCAACCCCGCGTGTCGCTAGTAGACCCTCCTCATAGGATCACAGCAGAACCGTCGTAACAAGTCAAATTGCTTTGTTAATACGTGTAGTAGATGGCTGACTAAAAGAAGAGGGAGAATATATCGAACTGATCTGATGATGAAGCGTGAAGTTAGGCACCGGAACTGTAATAAATTAATGTAATCTAACAGTATTTGGGATTATTAGAATTGTCATGAGATGCACTCTGGCTATAAGGTATTTAAGTTTTGCTGAGGCGTACTTTTTAGTGGTGGTACGTACTTTATCAAAAAAAAAAACTATACAAAAAAAAAATTCAACCGATTTCGATGTAAAAAAAACAATGAAAAGTGCAAAATAACTTTAATTTCGGAAGTCGGTGTTAAATAATGAAGAGACAAAACTATAAAGTGTAAAGTTTCAGTGTTTTTTTTTACATTGAAGTCGGTTGTATTTTTTTTTTTTGTAAAATGTTTTTGTATTTTACACAGTACATTGTACAAATGCTTAGTTTAAATAATATTTAAGTATCTTATATTTATATAATATGTGAATATTTTATTATATCTTATATTTATATAATATGTGATTTGCAACAGTTAAATAACTGTTGCAAATCTGGAGATTTGCAACAGTTATTTAACTGTTGCAGATCAGCAATATTTCTAAATGATTTAAATTTTAAATATTATTTGAGAAAAAAGAATTAAACTTACCCGCTTCTTCATCTTTGCTCGTGCCAACATTAATGATATGACAATTGGTCATTATGCAATTTTTAATATAAACAAAGTCGAAAAAAAATACGGCGATAACAGCCCACAGTTAAAATAACACGAAACTGACTGTTGGTTCAAAACTAAGCATGGTTGGTCTTGGAGAGCCGAGTGCGATCATTAATCAATACCTAATGGTTGACAAGTACCTATGTAATTAATCGTATTGTTACTGATAAGCCATAGATAATTTTGCAGATAATACAATCACATTAGACCATTCTAACTTTCTAAATAGGAAATAAAAATAAATTTTTCATCATGGAAATAGGATATTAGAATGCCTTTTACGTGTCATTATAAGTTTTACAAAATAACAGGTTACTCACGTCTTCACATATTTATTTAAACTTTATAAAAACAAAAAAAAATGGTTTTTAAAAAGTGAATATTCTACACATTAAAATAGACGATTATTTATGCTTAGGCATTAATTCTTTCAACGCTTACAACACAGTTTATTTTTTATCTATTTTAATCTGCAAAGTGGTGTATGTTTACCTGTTTGGCAACACGGTCACGAGAGATAGATCGTCCATGTTGATCCAGGGCTGGAAGGTCAACGACTAATGTCATAGCAAAATATTTAAAGGGCGCCAATATGTGTTTAAGTACCTAATTTGTGCGGGAGAATCGATGTTTGAACGTAGATTTTAACAATTTCTAGATTACAAGAAATATAGGAACCTTTTATGTTTTGAGTGTAGCTCTGTGTGAAGCGAGAGAGATTGACAGAATTTTATTGATTAAATTCCACCTGTGTTTCTTCAGTTGCCTTTGAATTCCAGGACGGCGGTAACTCCTTTGGACAATCCTGCAGCCCTGGTTCCATCATCTGGGTATGGCAGGCGGTCGCCTCTTTCTGCGTAGCAGCACTGTTAGCAAAGGAGACGGACAACGAGCAATGGGTAGCTCGCTTTTCGGCTGTGCGATAACCATTGGGACCGTCTTATCGTCGCCGGCGTATAGTGTGAGAAGGCCGTGGTCCTAGAACGCACACAGCAACTGAGGGACACACTTGCGCCACCGGTACATGTTGGACATTCCGTCCATAGGCATAAAAAGTTTTGGAAACACATTCATTGTGCGTAGAGCTGAGGAGTGAAATTCCTTGCCAGAATCTGTGTTTCCTGATGGCTACAAACCGGGAATCTTTAAGTCAAGAGTAAATAGGTAGCTTCTAGGTAAGCGCGCTCCATCGTCGACCGCATCGTCGCTTTCCATCAGGTGAGATAGCGCTCAATCGCGAACTTATCAAGAATAATAAAAAAAAACAAGTTTAATTTTTATTTGTAAAAGTCTGATGCGCTTTCGCTCCACCCCAGAACAAGAGAAGCTATAGCCTAATTTTCCACTTTTTTTTAATATCGGGTACATTAGAACACGAACAGAAGTGTCGGTTTTAATGATCGCTAAACACATCCCAGTCTAACAGCTCAAGTACTAATCAGTGTCATTCAAAAATCAAGAATCAAAGCATTTTATTTCAAATAAACGATTTACAGGCACTTTTGAAGTGTCAAAAAGTTAGGGAAATGATGCTAATTGCACATTTCAAAGCGTTGATCGCTATGAAGTAGAATGTGCAATAAACTCTATGGCTGCACACGGCTAAGAAACTATAATCGTTTATCTTAAGATACAATATCGCTCGCCATACAATTCAATGGACACACGACGAAGATAATCAATAATATTTCATATTTTCGAATCTCAAAAAACCTAATAAAACCATTTTCGACTTCGTAGTCGTGGGCAAAAGCTAGTATTACAAATATATCGGTTACATTGTCCAGCAAATAGCAATAATACAAGGTATTGGTAGTAGTAGACCTACTAAATTAAAAATACTTAATACTCTTAATTGGAAACTCTTTGTTAATTTCAAACCCTATCTAATTTTCATAGCTTAGCTAAGCAGAGTATTTTACATTTCCTTTGCAAGCTATTACGGATAAAATAGTCTTCAATTAGGATTTATCTCCTGAATTCTACGCCTGAGTTCTTGAAGAAACTAAAGAAAATACAAGCTGATCGGCGAATTGATTAGATTGAATTGGTTACTTTGTAAAAGACTTATTATATACATTTTACAGTTAGCATAGTCGGCCTTATAATGTTCCCACTGTTGGGACTCAGGCCTCCTCTCTAGGAGAGGGAATGGGCCGTAATCCACCACGCGGGCCCAGTGCGGGTTGGTGGATGTCACATGTCTTCGAATTTTTGGTTCTATGACATGCCGGTTTCCTCACGATGTTTTCCTTCACCGTTTTGAGAGCAGTGGTGATGAAATAAAATACACAAAGTAATGCGCCTGGCTGGGTTTGAAGCCGCATCCTACAACTCGTAAGTCGGGGCCGTTACCACTCGGCCAGCAGTGCTCTCATTTTACAGTTATTTGTTGGAAAAAACGAAATTAGCATTTCATTGTAATGGATTACAACTATCTTTGCATTATTATCGGTCTACCAAAACTGGATTAAATGGTTAATATGGATTGAATGGTTTCAAAGTCTATAACAGCCAATGTCCACATTGTGCGGTATAGATTTTGAACCGTTTTTAACTAGGGGCCCAGCAGGGTCGAAGCCTACTGGGGCCACGGGTAGTATGAAAGCAAAACCCGGGGCCCTAGGACGAAGGCAACGAAGGAACAAGAGTGGGTTTTTAGTCAGTAACAGTGACACTATCTCTCGCTCCGCCTAAGGGCGGGATTTGTCATAAGATGATTTTCCCACGCAATAAAAAAATAAACATTTTTAGCTAGATACACTTTTAGTATGGTATAGATAATTTCACATTGATATTTCATTGAAACCAACATAAATTGTACTCAGTGTTTATTTTCAAATATCTAAACATTACTACTTTTTTTTTTCATTTTACTCTGTTCTAGAAACAGTAACTTAGGAAACCGTACCCCAAACGAAACAAATGACAGCAGGTCCTAATTGTACTTCACCAAATAGAGTTTCTTTAGAAGACCCTCTCCGTTTTGTGAAACACAATAATGTGAAACATAACAATGCTCTCGTAATATGTCTTAGAACGTGGAATGCATAAAAAGCGCTCTCGAGACGATATGCGGTCGTAATGTGAGAATAAGAGTATTGTGGTCTACGTTTCGTTTGACTTGATGGTTTCAGCATGAACAAATGCGTCGGCAATTCGGTTTGAAGACATGTTTTGAGAAAGAAATTGGTTATACATGAAGGATGTGAACGTGAACGAAAGAGGAGTATTTTAGAATCGTTGCGCTTTTTTCAGGGTCTTACTCTCCCATCGAAAAAGAAGTTTAAGGAGTTTATGCATGTAGGTAATATATTTATCCCCTCTTCTTTCAGTCAGTCATCGACTACACGTGTAAACAAAGCAATTTTACTTCTTACGATAGTTCTGCTGTTTACTTATGAGGAATTCCGTTCCATATCTTCGAAGTTCATGAGCAGATCACAACAATATTTCTATGGGACCAACTTGGAAACATAACCTTTATAATTCCACCGTTCGGCTGTGATTTAAAAAAAAATACAGCCGACCATAGAATCTTCTTCTTTTTGAAGTCGGTTAAAAACATTTCTGTCACATGATAAAACATTCATTATGGCTACCAATCATTTAAATGACACTCAGGCTTTAGCCAGAAGTAGCCTGACTGCATTATTAGAATACAAAGTCATTTAACAACAGAATCTTACTAATCATGTAATGAAAATACACGTAAGTTAAAGTAAACCAAGTCTGATATAAAGCAAGCGGTAAGGATCAATGAAACGTTTCCTTCTACGTGTATGGAAGTAATTCGCTCGCTTCCCGTACCGCGGACACATCACAAGTGCGCGTCGTACATTATCCAGACACTGCGGATACGTTCAGACAAAAACGTGCAAATATTTGTTGTCCCAATCGATGCGGGCACCGAATTGGTTACAGTAAAGATACCTATTTTATATTATATAATTCACTTATGTTGTAAAGAATAGGTAATATTTGCAGCAACCTGAGAGCCTAGCTAGAAGTAATGATTCTCTCAGCGATTACCATTTTTTAAAGTTTAAAATGCTTGATAATAACCATGTCTTCACGGGAGCATTTGACGAAATGCCCATAAATTTAGGACATTTTTATGATAGCTATAATCTATTCGGAATAAGTTAAATATTCGATCACACCTTTTTTGGGTTCCGTATCTCAAAAAGAAAAACCGGAACTCATATAGGATCATTTTGTTGTCTGTCTGTCTCTCAAGACTCTTTATTTTGGAAACGCATGTAGGTATCGAGTTGAAATTAAAACCATATACTCAAGTTTACGGTTCCTTAAAGCTGTGAAAAAATCAAACTTTTAAGTTAGCGAAAAATAAGATAAAAAAAACGAACAACGGCAAAGAACGTATATTTCGGCACACTCAAGGGAATCAAAATTCATAATGTACTTCCCGTTGACCCAGAATCTTGATATTTGTCATAAAGCAAGATCTTATAGCACAGATGTAGGACTAAATCTGAAAACAGTAAATTTATTGTTACGTCACAAAAAAATTTATTTGCGATTCGGAAAAATCTTCGAGACTTCATTTGGGGATCCTACTATTTACATAGCTAAGTTTGTACGGGACCCTCAGTGCGCGAGACCGACTCGCACTTGCCCAGTCTTTTACTGTCCGTTTAACCGATTTTGACTTTTATTGTGTTGATGGCATGATAAATAGCGTTTGCAGTAAGTAATTGGAATTAAAACCACTTTGTTTGCTTTTAATGTCATCTTTATAGTTACAGAATAGAAATCTAAATCGGTTAAATGGACAGTTAAAAAGGTTTTTTTTAACTGTCTTATCTTAATTCGAATGAAGCATAGATAGAATTTGAATATACCGAGAGCCTCTTGAAGCTAATTTAGTTACACCGTTCGTAGAGATTGTTTGAACGCATTCGGCTTCACTCTCATTTTGTGTATTCAAAAGTGTTTTTTATATGTTTTTATATGATGGATACCTACCTACAAATAAATATAGCATTTTCTATTCATTTTATCAACTTTGTAAATTTTCAATTGTAAAATTCGGAACTACTACTTGAAGTCTGGTCTCCGTCACAATTGTTATGTTTTAATAGAGTTAATTATAATTATTTGTATGTATTTTGTATTTATCAGAGTATTTACTAGTTTATAATATTAGCATATTCTTGTATTTTAATATTAAAAGCACCGTAATTTATTGATACTTCATTCTATTTGAAATATCTGTTATTTATTTATCATGCACACCTACTACTGTGTTGTCTTTTCAACCCAAAGGTTGACTGGTATATAATACGTTGTTGCATTAAGTCCGCCTATGTACCACAAGTGTACATGAAGTTTAAAAAAAAATAAAGACCGACCCCAGAGTCAAACCATTGCAACGGTTTTGTGGGGCTTATCTTATAAGTTACTTACCTTTTTGGAATAAAGATAAATAAATAAATATTAATAATAAATGAAGAGCAGTAATCACAATAACACTGGTCATAAAAAAACCGGAAAGAAGATTGCCATATGATTCCGATCGGCCATAGGTTTTAGGTAAAAAAATACATTTACGTCACAATATTCACTAATTATAATTGCTACAATTAATTCATTAAGTAAATAAATCTATAAAAGGAAAAACTGTCTGACTGACATATCAACGCGCAGCCGAAACTACTGGGACTAAGAGCATGAAATAGGCTTCCTTTTATGACGTTTGAGTACTAAGAGAGGATTTCCCAATATTCCCCCCTAAGGGAATGGGGTCCAAAGTTTGTATAGAGAAACCTATATTCACCCGGGCAGAAGCTACTTAATAACATAAAATAACAATAATAAAACTGATTTTTGAAAATTTATCATTCCATTTTAATTAATTAAAATTTATTATTAGTCACGACTATCATCGTTTAATATTTACGAATAAAATAAACCAATTTAAAAATAAATTTTTACATCTATTTTCGGACCGTATACAAAACAATCTAAACAAGCGACATTCCCAATTTTCAAGACCATATTTTACAAACGTCACCAATGCGGCATGCCAAACCAAATGTTTTAATTAAGAATATTTCTTTTGGCACCTGGTATCTAGAATAATTTTGTTATTTTCACGCAAAAACACCTAAATGGTGACGAAAATATCGTGTTTGTTCGACGCAAAATATATTTCTCGTACGTGCGAGCTGTCTACATATTGATGTGGGTTTTTTGTACAACAATTTGTCGACGCTGTAGTTTAAACACGTTTTTATTATAATTTTTATATTGTAGGTACACTCACGTAAGGGGAAAACTTATCAGTGAGTAAAATTCCACTTTTATGGTACTTTTGTTAGTATGCCACATAGAAGTTTTTATTTCATGAAATTGATCTTTATCTGCTATACTACCACTATATATCTATACTAGGGTTCCCAGCAGTTGTCCTGCCCGAAAACTGATTTATCGTCAGAAAAAAAAATGAGAACTCGATTGCAGCGCTACCTGCCGAATTTCATAGTATTTCCAAACCATCCAGGTACCCATTCAAATAGACACACAAAATTTCATTCCAATCAGTCAAGCCGTTTAGTAGGAGTTAGGTGCAAAAACATGTACGAAAAAAATTATACTCCCCTATTTTTCATATAGTACAAAAAAAATGGGGCTCTATCCGTCCCCGTTACTGATCATATTTTTGTAGTCTAAAGTAAAGAAAATAAATCACAAAATTGTCCGCAAAAATTTTGTCACAATTGGTAAATTCATAATTGAATCAATAATTTGTAACAATTGCTACTAGAAAATACTATGCGCAGTGTTTTTCCATTTTGATCGTCATTTATTAATTCGTAATCAGCCTGTACAATATTTTCATAAATTGTGTGACATTTTGGGATATAATGGGATATAAACAAACGCTAATGACTTTGCTGTTTATGAATATTATTAATTAAAACTTTACTTAAATAATAAGCCCTTTAAATATTTGTACTGATTAAAAACTAGTGGTGTTTATGTAAAGATAATAAATGGGTCTCAGAAAGTTAGTCATACTCGAAAGTTTAGTTATTGTTCGAAAGACGGTACGGTGGGTGCAGTGGTTAAGCGATGGGGTGTTGCACAGCGTGTCCCGGGTTCTTGTCTCGAACGGAAAAAATATTTGCATAAAACCTTAAAGTAGGCAGGCCGTCATAAAATATTTAGCAACTTTATTGCGTTCGCCAAAATATTCGAGACTCGTTTTGGGAATCGAACTATATACATAGTAGATTATTTTTATTTTACAATTTGACATTCATTTTCCAATTAATTTTTGATGTAAATATTTACTTTACTAAGTATTATATATTACATTTTGTAAACTATATGTTTCCTTTTATTATTGTGAATGTGAGGACTATGTTGATTGGTTTTTTATTCCTTTTCTTTTCAGTAATTTTAACGTCCAGGCATACGTTAAAATTACTGAAAAGATTTTTTTTTAATTTGAGTCTTTTCTACAGCCTACCCAAATGTCCTTTCCTTGGTATTGGTTCGTCAACTCGTTGAGCTCCGTAGTAGTCCTGAGTTGAGCTTTGCGAATACCGACAAATGCTTGCACTGACTGGACAGGTCTACTCAAATCTGTATGGTGATTTCTTCAAAAGACCATCTCGGATAAATATGCATGGTTCTCATGTGATTTGACCATAACATATTTACTGAATGGTCTTTAAAAGGAACTTTGACCCAAACTCAAACTCAGGAGTTTGTTTCAGTGTTTCTTCTCAGGGTAGTCAGCTAGTAAACACCGACCTAATCTATTTTAAAATTATGAGAAAAAAAATTTGACGTGACGTGTAAAAGGGTTTCTTTAAACCTATTAACAAAATTAATATCATTTAACATAGTTAAGATTGTATGTAACTCTCGGTACGCGAGTCCGATTCGTACTTAACCATTTTTTTTTATTGACAAAAACGTGGTATAAAGAAGGCATGATTACTTATGGATACCAAAAAAAAAAACTCAAGAAGTTTTTTTAGGTGGAAAATCATCCAATGACATCTCTCACTCTTGGGTGGTACGTGAGGGCGTGTCAGACTTTTAATAACTAAAATCCACCCACTCCTGTTCCTGCTTTGCCTTCGTTCGAAGGCCCCGAGGTTCTCTTTCGCACAATCCATGGCCCCAGTAGGCTTCGACCCTACGGTTTCGCTGACAACTTTGAGGCGCGCGTGGAACACTACGCACCGTAGACGACTCGGTCTCGTTCCGGACGGTTACTAGACATTTGAACGGTGAGCATTGCTCAATGTCCAAAAGCCCGCGCCTACGGTGAGCTCAAGAAGATTAAAAACCGGTTTTGCTTCAGTAAAATATTTACAGGTCCTTTTAAATAAATCTTGAAAACAAACAGCCATTACAGAGTTGGTAATTATGATCATTATCCTGCTTTAGAGAGAATTATGTGTAAACTTTACTGATTTAAACAAAACAAAAATTATGTTTTATAATAATTTTTCACATTCGTGATACAACGAGAGAACGAGTCAGATTTTTACTGACTATCTTCCTTCAGTTACCCATTGCGTTCCAGGGCCAAGGTAACTCTTTCGAACATTCCCACAGCCTATTTTTGCTCCACCTGAATTACTTACAAATAAGTAAATTGGAAGAAAAAAAACTCGCTGCGCCGACCCTTAGTAAAAAGTCTAAGTACAGGAGGATGATATTAATTCAAGAACGCCTAATGACTCAATATCATCTTTCTGTCCTTAGATTTTTTTTGGCTCAGTTGAGCCTACGTATGCCACGTTTTCCTTTCCATGCATTATGACAGTCACCTAGACTCTTAAATTTGCTTGAAAACAGATGACTTAGTAACATATTTGGCATATGCAACGCTGTCACATGCGTCCCACGTAAGTCGTTTACAAGAAAATTCAGGAGTCTAGATATCATAATGCGTAGTATTCGTGGCATACGTGGGCAGAGTTTGTCTTTAGCTTTATTGTCATATATTTCGAAATAGGCGATTGACCTTTTAAATTATGTCGTACGTACGACACAATAAATTTAGAAGCACACCAAAATTGATTCAACTAGCACTTTTGTGGCATTTTTACCAAATAACATTCTTATTCATCCATATAAATATTGGAGAGTACCTACTATATGTAGGTACTCTCCAATTTCAATTCCAATTGACTCTTATATAAAATAGCCTTATTATATTGTTACGCCGTTAAACTTTATCACGTCAAATAATTCAAACGCATTGCTGAGTGAAACTTCCAGAGTGGAAATACGCACCCTGATCTGACATGTTCTAGAAAAGTCTGCCATAAACTATTATTATTAGATTAGGTTAGCAGGAAATTGATAAGGGAATTTTTTCCTTCCGTCTTTTACAATAGAGTCGAAATACGCATGAATTCGTGAGTGTTCATTATTATAACAAGTTAATAATAATAGTGATTTATTGCCCCGCGATGCGACTGTATTCTTCTGGAATAACCTCGAAACGTCTGTACTAGAATTTTCATGGCTCTGCGTATAAATATGTCCCCGACCGAAAGTGAGGCAGTTTGAATTCATTTGCAACTGAAGTGCGATCTACCCAAGTGAAGTGATTTCATCTAACGACCTAGGCGACAGGGAAAAAAGACTCTAGTATACACTGTAATTTGGTTATCAGTGATCAGATAAAATTGTTATTGTTTGAGTTATAAAGTTCTCTGCTAGTAAACCGGCATTTAATTACTCATGTTCGTAACAATATTTTGTCTTTAAGCGTATTTTATTAATCTTCAGACCCTTAATTATGCTCACAAAACAAATGAGCTACAGACTAGTGCCACGACCTTGTGTACAATTACACATGAAGGTTTTACACACACATGAATTTAAGTGGCAGTGGGCAAGGCACATTGCTCACAGAACAGATGTTAGATGGGGACGAAAGGTTCTGGAGTGCCGACCACGTATCGGAAGACGAGATGCACAAGACCGGTCGTTATGGCGATACTTGGGGAAGGCCTAAATTCAACTGTGGACGTCTTTTGGCTGAAATAATGATGATAATGAGTAGATATTGAGACATTCTATTAGCTGAATCCGAAAATCTTCTTAGATCACGTCTCATTTCTTAAATAAGACTTATAAAATTCTTGTATAGCCTACTGCAGTTAAGCAATATAAAAAGTATCCTATGCCTACATGTCTAGTTACAGATTGCTTTCATTAAAATTCAAATAAATTTTATCAAGACTTCAATGTCGAAGTCTGGACTTTTAATAACAATTGCATTAGGGATACAGTTTATTTAGCAATATGTTACAGATTTATCAAAAAAGATCCCACAATCCAACCAGTAAACAATTTACAACCGGCTTAATTCTTTAAACAGCTGTTTCAGCCTTTGTAATTAGGACAAACAAATAAAACCCAACATGGATTTAAAAAATCCATGTAGCTGCTTTACATTGCTGACAATCTATCTTCAAGCATTAAATGACTAGCTTTTCCCGTGTATTTTTCCACAGGAATAGCATCTTTTAACAAATTATAATCGCGTAACAAGGTCGCGGAAAACCACGAACGAGGTGACAGGACTACTTAAATGTATTTCATAGGAATTGGTACAAAGTGGGCTAGAGCTGGGAATAATAGTAAAAATGAAGGAAGGTATTTGCCCATCAGTGAGACAGTATGGGTTAGATATAGTAATAAAAATAAATGTAGTCTTTGATACTAAGCGATAGTGTGGATTTTGGCCCTACCGGAGATGCCCCGGGCATCAGGTATCGCAGGACGATTTTGGCAAAATTGACGGGCTTAGTTAGAGCCAATGCCTACAAAGGCTGCGAATTGTTCGAAGAAGTTACCGTGGCTGTGGGTTTAGTCAGCAAAGGTCTGACACTACCTCAAGCTCTTCCTAAAGCGGTCAAAGTCATTTGAAGATTATTTACAAAAAAAGAGATCACCTTTCACAAATAAATCGTTTTACCTCTACATAACACTCGTATTAATTCAGAAAAAAATCCCTGCATTTAAAATAACATGTTTCATGAATTAATGACGTAGTTTCCCACGTTTTTCTATCATGTGGAACTGATGCTGTTTCTTGAGCAACTCTTTGTCATTCCTTAGCGTCGCATGAAATTTGCATAGAACACAACGCTAGCCTTGTTAGTCTCTATAGCTTGATGTAACTACCAACTTATACGAAGAAAATTGAGGAGCTTATTTTTAAACCAGTCTGGATCAAGAGACGATCAGCAATCTATGAAATTGGTTTATATTTGATCCTCTTAATAGATTGTGGGTGGACTTTTTATTTACTTTTCTATGAAAAGTATAAAAGTATGTATACTATGTCAAATGGTTAGCATGGGATACTACACCGTATTATGACAGAAACCAGCAGAGGTTGTGGCAGAGCTAGTTGCGTATTTCAAAAAAAAAATTGAAAAGTTTTATAAATTTTGTGGTATTTTGGAGGTATGTGGAACAGAGAGTAAAGTCTCGCAATCCTCCGTTGAAAAGGGAGGGTCCTCCGACTAGACGGATGTTACGTCTGGTGGGCAACTGCTCGATAGATGATTTTTGGCTGTTCTATATGTTCAAATTGCGTTGAGAACTTTAATTGTGTGAATCAGGATTAGTCTTTATGTGATGCCACAGATGTTGCTACAGTATGACGAGAATGGATAAAGTGAGAAATGGCTATATTAGAGGAAGTTTGAAAATGGCACCAGTGACTGAAAAGTTGAAGAGGAATCGTTTGTCTTGGCATGATCATATGAAGAGGAGGGATGAAACGCAGGTAATTGAAAGTGTTAAGAGTATATATGTGGATGGATGGAGAGGGAGAGGGTGGCCAAAGAAAGATGGATGACTTGTATGAGGAGTGATATATAGTGTATTTCCTTCTCACCGTTCTGGGTTTATGGCTCATTCTTACACAGTCTCTACCATAAAACTCTGGAAGACGATGCCCCTTGATATCAAAAAAGCTGAAAGTAAATTTTTCTTTAAGCGTAAAATTCGGAACTACAAGAAGTAATTCCAAATTTTCCTCAAAGTGCTCTCAACCTTAGTTCGGTCTTCGTCATAATTGTTATATTTTAAGTTCTCTTAATTATAATGATTTCGTATTTATTAGTTTATTATATTAGCATATAAACATATTTTATGCAACTTAATTTAACGATACTACAGCCTATTTCAAATATCTGTTATTTATTTATTGTGCACACCTACCACAGTGTTGTCTTTTTAACCCAATGGTTGACTGGTAGAGAAAGCCTTGTGGCATTAAGTCCGTCTATGTACCACCACTGTACATGAAGTTTAAATAAATATAAAAGAAAAAGGAGTCGGGATTTTTAGTCAGATTATTCTGCAATGCTTGTAGAATAGTCTGAATTTCAGTTTTACCGTTAAAGTGTTTTCATTTTATAAACTTTTTAGATTTTTAGGAAATTGCTTAATTGCTTCATATTTTGCAAGCATTGTGTCTTTGCGCTCACGCTTTAGATCCAGAATTGAAAAAAAAAAATGAAATATCGGAAGATGGAATAGATTTAACCGAGGGCTTTGTCCGCAGTTAGATGATACATGCTAGTCATCAGTCATCAACATCATTTCAGCCGAAAGACGTCCACTGTTGGACATAAGCCTCCCCCAAATGTCGCCACAATGACCGGTCCTGTGCATCTCGCATCCATCGGATTCCCGCAACCCTCATCAGGTCATCGGTCCACCTTGTGGCAGGCTTGTGTGTACAGGCTAGTAATAATATTTAAATAATACTCCTAACAATTTTTACAACAATATCTCCCCCACAAAGTCACCGCGTATTGCGCCATGAAAATAAAGGAATGCGCGAGCTATCAGTGTCACACATAAAACTAATCAACAAAACAAACAAGATAGGGTAAATACAGGTAAATAGTGTGAAATCACCGGCCGCCATACGTTTATTATTACTGCCACTTAATTTAGAATAAAGCTCACGGATTAGTCAGCTGTAAAATGGTTTAATTATTATAATGTGTGTCACATTTAAATTTATCTTTTATGTAATACGTCATGAGGCGAAGTTGTTTATGATGAAATTGAATCTTAAACATAAACTGCCAACAAAATTGCTTTCATTGACCAAGTAAAGTGGAACTGGACAGACACTAGAGCCCTATGTTTTACAGAAAAATCTTTTGATATACTTCTTAACGATATGGGCTCAATATCTGACAGTATTGCAATTCTTAATGCCTTGTGGACTACAAACATAATAATCACAGTTATATGAAATTTTAATGGAAAAGGCACCAAAGATGCACTGCACTTATTTATGTACAATATCTTATACTAAACAACAAATAACTCTAAAAAGGAAACATTTTCTGAAACAGCATCATAATCTATATATATAAAAATGAATCCCTATTTCCCTTGGTCACGCCATCACGCGTGAACGACTGGACCGATTACACAATTTTTTATTTGTTGTGTTTGTTATTGTCAGAAGAAGATTCTTATGAAAGAAAAAAAATAAAAAATTGGTAGTAAGGTAGAGTGGGGTATAGGATAGAGTGGGGTAGAGTAGGGTAGAGTGGGGTAGAGTAGGGTAGAGCAGGGTAGAGTAGGGCAAAGTAAGGTAGAGTTGGGTAGAGCAGAATAGAGTAGTCAGATGACGGGAGCGAAGCTGCGGGCAAAAGCTAGTTGGTTATAAATAAAGCAAGAGTTATCATTGCAATGGCGATGATGTCATATTTCAGTATGTGTATCTTTATACTGTTATTTGACAGTTTCCCCTTCCATCAGAAAGGTTTCTTAACTAATTATTATTGAACGAATTTGAAAATTTCTTTGGATACAAACAATTAAAAAAAAACTAGGCAAGTGCGATTCGGACTCGCGCCGTACAAACTATAGTTTAATTCCCGAAAGAAGTTTTGAAAGAAATTCCTAATCGTATTTTTTTTTTTGTTGTGACGTAAGAAAAAAATTACAGTTTTCAGATTTATTCCTATACCTGTGCTATAAGGTCTTGCTTTATGGCAAATGTCAGGATTCTAGGTCAATGGGAAGTACCCTATTAATTTTGGTTCCCTTAGCCGAGTGTCGAAATGTAGGTTTTTGCGACATAAACGGCCGTATCTTTTTTTACGTTAACTTTTAAATTTTTTCACAGCTTCAAGGCACCGCAGACTTGAGTATATGATTATAATTTCAATTTGATACCTCCACGCATTTCCGAGATAAAGGGTCTTGACAGACAGACGGATAACAAAGTGATCCTATATGGGATCCGTTTTTTTTCCTTTTGATACCTCAAAAGGAAAAAAAAATTGAATCAAGTACCCAATTCTTCAGTACTAAAAACCTGTGAACTTCAGGTTGAAGGAACCCTAGCCTAGGAAGCAATTTCATGGGTAAATTATAATAATTATTTACATAACTAAAGTCTTTTATTTCATAATACTTCTTCAACACGAGACTTTGCAATGTTTACTAATGATAAGGCCTACACTGAAATGTACATATTGATAAACAACAGAGTTAAGATTTCGGATGGTTTATGACTTAATTATGAAGTATATATTATTATTATAATATAATAGAAAATATTCCAAGGTTTAATTATTATAAATTATGAACTACGCCAGCTAATGAAGTAATCACTATCTTCAAAACTTCACTACTGTACACATTTTCATCTAGTTTATGTATTTATTTATTTGTATTAAAGTACTTCTACGACTTATTCACTAATTACATATTAAAAAAAATAGCTTTCATATATCTGTTATTATGGTGAACTTGTCACTTAAAGAAGTACACAGGTTAGACATAAATAAAAAATTACATACAATTAGTGAGAGTGCTTTTAATATAAACTAATTATCATTTTATGTCACAAATTGAAATAAAAATTAAAAATTTACATTTGTCATAAAAATAAAAATAATCTACCATATAGAATTAAAATAATGTATATACAAGAAGAAAATTAAAGAGCTTTCCTTTCACAACTGACCACAATATTTGTGTATATTGGTATATATTAATTTACATGTATATTTTTACATATTAGAATTATTTATGTCGGTTTATATTTTACACTGGATCCTACTCTCAAATGTGAACTCTCTCTGTCTACCAAAAGTTTGCTGGCAGGAAACTCATTGTTGCATTAAGTTCACCTTTGGACATGAATTGTCAAATTACTGTGTACTTTGTTATGTTTTTTGTGAGAATTAAGATTTTTTTTATTAATTAGAATGACAAACCAACTAGCACAAATTATTATACTTCAAACACTGCACTAAAATCCCATTTAATAAGCAAAATATTATAAGGTCTGATGTGGGCAATATTGCATACGCTATTGACGGCGACAGTGCAAAAGGCAGGCATAGCAAAAATACTGTGGTGCTTGATTTGATTCTGTTCAAAGAGCTATAACTTATTAATACTTGAATACGTTTCATGACGCGGTGTCCCGTCAAGAGATACTGTAACGTCTCTATAATAAACAAAAGCACCAGCTAGAAATCATTGTGGTGATATATGAAGACTAGGGAATCCTGAAAGGGCTGGATTCATAGACTTCGGAATAACCGCACTGGCAGCGACTAGAAACGCTATCCCAATCAAAATAGTAGATCACAGGTAATGTCACAGACAAAATCGCCACGAGATCTCAATTTGTAAGAGTAAACACTGACTCTCAACGACAAGATTGCATTGAACCTGCTGAAATTTTTGATAATGCCGTATCTAGTAGCCACCAACGCATCTTAGGCCTATATTTTCCCGTTAAGCTACCAAACTAGACACCATACAGATACACTAAACTGCTAAACCACACTGAGACAGTATGAAAATGGACCTGCAATTTAGCTTCCCTTTTTTTTGATTGACCGACTTTTTGACATTTCAAAAGTGCCTGTAAGTGGTCTATTTGAAATAAAGGTTTCTGATTTCTTGACCTTAAGTGCACGTGTCTGAATTGGTGGCGCTGCCAAATTGGTTGCGCAACCAAAGGAAAACCAGGTGAGTAACTCTCTATAGAGATGCATACATTTTTTTGGTAGTGGCGACTGATCGCGCCGCCATGGTGTCCCGGTGAAATATAGCCCTTACTGCTCAGAGGCTGGCTCCGACACATATGTAATTTACTGACTGATATTCACATGCTAAAAGCATGTATCTGATAGTTTATGTGTCCACTGTGTGTGACTAAGTACCAACTTAAGTGGGAGAATTAATAGTCCTATACAATCTCAAAGTCAAATGAAGTGGATGAAAAAGCACCTAATGCATATTTCATTAAGCGATTTCCAAAGGCTGAAATAACATAGATGTAATCTTTACCCAAAGAATACTTTGTGGGTAGAATATTATGCAACCCAATTTGGACCTTGAGTTATGGGGGTTTATTTAACATTAGCTTTATTATAAATATCTAGTTTCAAGCTATATTTTCAACTATTTTTTTAATACTCGGCTTTTTCAACGATCATATACATGTACACGTATGAATCTTTTTCAGAAATCAAACAATTAACGAAAGTTGCATAAAAATATCTAAAGAAGTTTTTGAGTTTAAAGTGTTCATACAGACAGACGTAGTGGGGCACTGTGTTTTATAATTATGTAAGGATCTCATAGTTTTAGTGTTTCGCACCTCAAAAGGAAAAAACGGAACCCTTATAGGATCACTTTGTTGTCTGTTCGTCTGTTTGTCTGTCTGTGAAAAAATCAAACTTCTAAGTAATGAAAAAAAAAGATAAGGTCGTTTATGTCGCAATAAAGTATATTTCGACACACTCAAGGAAATCGAAAATTCATAGGGAAGTATCCGTTGACCCTGAATCCTGGAATTTGGCATAAAGCAAGGTCTTATAGGTCTTGTGTATAAATATAGGAATAAATCTGAAAACAGTAAATTTACGTGACAATTTTTTTGCGATTCGTGTAAGTCTTCGAAACTCCATTCAGGAATTGAACTTTTTACATAGATAGGTTTAGTACGGAACCCTCAGTGCGCGAGTCCGACTCGCACTTGCCCAGTTTTTTTTATTTAATTATATGTATTTACTTTTGAGCAGTGGTAGTCAAGTGGTAACGATCTAGACTTATGAGTTGTAAAGGTCACAGATTCAAACCCAGTCAGGCGAATTACTTTGTGTAATTTATTTCATCACCACTGCTCTCAAAACGATGAAGGAAAATATCGTGAGAAAACCGGCATGTCCTAGAACCGAAACTTCAAAGCCGTAACCTCCACCAAACCGCACTTGGCACGCGTGGTGGATTATGGCTGTTTATTTCTCCTAGAGAGGATGCCTGAGCCTCAGCAGTGGGAACATTGTATAGCTGACTATACAATTACACTATGCTATTTCCTATTTTGTAAAATGTTTACGGCAATATCCTTCATGTATGTGTATCTAGTTACGTAAGGCCTTCGTAGCGCAATAAATAATTTAAAGTCACCCTCTTTGTCGCAACGTTTACTACTTAGAATTAACTACATAAAGTGGAAAGGACTTAGTGGTGAGTAACTTGATCGCCTGCTTCAGAAAAACTACGCAAGTAGCTTTATATTGACAAAATGAGAGAAGAACATTACTTGTACTGCTTATACATTGGTGCCAAAAAGAGGTAATTAATATTTTTTTACTAAGTATAATGTAAAAACCAAGTATTTTAAAATATCCTTTAATACAACTGACTAGGATATGGCAACATTATAATTAGGCCAGTCATTTTAAACACCTTAAGTCGCACAATAATATATATATATATATAATAACAACATACCAAAAAAATGGGCAGTACGTTTATATGCCACAATTGAATACAAACATTAAAATAGATGACATAATAGAAAAAACAATAAACAAAAACATTTCGCTCTTCGGTTGTAAAGTACATAGAGACCTATTATTAAATACTAAAGACACTTAATTAATTAAATTCGCCAGCACGAAAGGTATTGTTGAAAATATTATACAACACTACGTTCAATGTATAATAACTACTAAAATTATTTTCATTAGTTTACATATGAAAAGTTACAACAGTTCAATTTCGTTTGAAATTATCTACAAATTGGTCGTGTTAATTCTTATCAACAGTTTTTTTAGTACACGGAAGATCAAAGAAGCCTTGACTCTTAATCAACTCTTCAGCATCATCAAACGTCTGGGGCATATCTCTATGAGCAGTTTCGGGAAGAGTTAAACTAATTAAAGCACCCAAAATACAAATAATGGCAACAATAACCATTGGTAGCCAAGCCTTGTATATCTCAAGATATGCTACAAATGGTGCAATCACTGTACCAATATATCCGCAAATATGCGCAACTGACGTCCCAGAACCTCTTACAGAAGTTGGCAACATTTCTGCTGCCCATTGCATAGTGACGTTACACGCCATATTAATTGTAAACCTTGCTGCAACTGCACACAACACAGAGGCTAGACCACCACCGACAAACGGTATGAAAAAACAAAATATACCACACAAGGTCAGCGCAGTAATCATCATAAGCTTTCTTCCAGTATAATCTAACACGAAAGATAGAATAACCAGAGATGGAAATTCTGTTAAAGATATCACAGTGAATGACACATAAAAATCGAACTGTAACTGTCCAATAGTTCTGACCAGCGTGTCAAAAATAAGCATAGAAAACAAAAATTCTAAACATATGCAGATGTAAACTCTGCATAGTAGTGGCCTTCTTAACATGGCCATCATATTACCCGGAACTTTTTTAGTATTTAATGTAGTATACTTAAATCCATCTATTATATTTTGTGGAACCACTTTTTTGTTTACCCGAGCAATGCTTAAAATTTTATCCACTGCTTCATCGGTTCTTCCCTTTGACAACAACCATCTTGGACTTTCAGGAATAACAAAAGGCGCTATCAGAGATAACAATAAAGGCAAACTTGTTGCAAGCGCTACCTTCTGCCAGTGTCCGCAAGCCAATGAAATCCACGGCAGCGCAACTGCTCCAGTCGTGAAGAAAATGGCGACTGATAAATTAGTTAATATTGATCTGTATTTCGGTGCAACATATTCTAATAGCAGTAAGTAGGTCATCATCATGCAGTTGTCGTATGACATTCCCATGAAAAAGCGACAGATGGCGAATTCGGTGAAATTATTGGCGAATATCGTGGCCGTGCCCGCGATGGCCCCAACCATGTTGCTGAACACGGCGGCTGGTATTCTTCCAAAGCGATCAGCTATCCATCCCACTATTAAACCTCCTGCGATAGATCCAACGAAGAATATTGATTGAGCTGTTGCTTGGTTGCTGTTTTGCTCGCACACCCACCCCATTTCACTTGCTATTGTTGGATATGCAAATTCTGTCTTATTAAATTCCCACCCATGCTGACAAGGCACGATAGTTAAACTTTTATTTGAATTTACCCCTGTAGATATCACTTCGCTCCAGTTAGCTTCATACTGTAGACAACGAGAATATCCAAACGGCGACTCTGTATCGAGGGGTATGGCAAGATTCCTTCTTTCTAGTACAGTCAAATTCTGCAATTCTGGAATCTTACACCAATGGTTAGGAGACGTTTCCGTTAAGAAGACTTGTGAGAAATAGGAGAATGCACCAAACACGTAGAATGGAAATGTTGCCAAAAACAGAAGTATCTGGTAGCGACCAAATTCACCAGCTGATGAAAGTAACTCATCGTAGTCAACACTTGTAGTTTTTTCAATTACGTCTGTATGACTCATTTCGTCACGCTTCTTCGCTTTCCCATCCATTTTCAATGTTAACAAGAGAACAAATCGAATTAGTAAAACTAGAAGCGCGCCCGTCCGTATAAAATATTTTGTAAACTGCCTTAAATATTTTATAAACGATCTTTTAAAGAAACTGGTGAGCTAATAGATAACACCCTAATTACTTTTTTATTTAATATTTTTATAGTTGCTTCAATGTAATCTGTGTGCTAACATCATTAAGATTGGGATTTTTTTGTACATGAAAATATAAGTTTAGTTTAGTTTTTCAATTTTATAGATGCTGCAGCATATTATTATTAGTTTACTAGCTTTTGCCCGTGGCTTCTCTCCCATCAACTGACAACTATATTCTACTCTACCCTAGCCTTCCATACTCTACCCGACTCTACCCTACTCTACCCTACTCTAGCTGACTCTACCCTACTCTACCTTACTCTACCCTACTCTAGCCTTCTCTATGTTACTCTATCCTACTCCACTCAATAAAAAGTATCGTATGTCCATCTCCCGATCCTAAACTACCTCCCCACCAATTTTCAGCCAAATCGGTTCAAGCGTTCTTGAGTTATAAATAGTGTAACTAACACGACTTTCTTTTATACGTATATATACTAGCTGCTGCCAGCGGCTTTGCGCGCGTGATAGAAGGTTTCTCTAGACAAACTTTGGACCTTCGTTTTATTCTTTTAGGGGGCGAATTTCCACTCTCTCTTAGTGCTCGCTTACGTCATAAAAGGAAGCCTGCCAAATTTCACGTTCCTAATCCCAGTAGTTTTGTCTGTGCGTTGATATGTCAGTCAGTCAATTTCTCCTTTTATATATATAGATATATTATATATATATGGATTAATAGATAACCAAATTAATTATCTTATCAACTCATGAACCATTTTGCTCGTCATCCTGATAATTTTGTTAAAAATTCTTTGATAACTGGTGGTTTTTCTGTTTTCCAACGATACAACATTGCGGTAGACCCTATCCCATAAATTTAATATACTGGCAATTTAGCGAGCTCTGATCAGATTTTACGATGTAATTCAGTCTGGGACACTGTTTTAATTACCAGTATAAAAGACTGAAAATTATTATAATTTTAAATAAAATCGAGTCTTACTCTAGAATCAATTTTAATGAAAATATTGTTTTCAAGCTTTTATAGCGCGGCATATAATTAATACTCATCACAACCATTTTAAAAAGCTCAAACACGATAGGGTTATCAGAATTCCTATGGCCACCTTCCGATTCCATCAGCAGATAAGCTCCATGTTATAACAATTATACATTTTCATCTGATTTACACATGCATGCAAAATTTCAGCTCAATCGGTAACCGGGAACTGGATCAAATTTAATTTGCAAGATTTGATTACAGACAAACATCAGGACTAAAAAAGCAAACAAACGCTGAAATAAAAGCTAGTAATTAGCAGTTAATTCTGCAAAATTGTCATCGTCACAATACAACTCTTCAGAATGCCTAACCTGAGTTTGTTTTACGTTAACCTTTATGACGTTCGGCATTCCGATTGGCCCGCTCCAATTTCTCAACGAATCCGAGCGAAGCCAAACGCGGTGAACGTTTCGGTCACAGCATGGTGCTGTATCGTTAAGTAAATGAGGAAAATATTAAGTAATATGAGGAGTTTAGTACAAGTAATAAATCAAAAATAATGAATGAATTATATTATGAGATATCTATGATATTAATATCTATACCTATACGAATGACCTTTATGGTTAAATATACAAGATCGAAATGCTGGAACATGAAGAAGAAAGATAAAAAGATTGTATGTAGTAAGAATATTGAGGAGAGGTTGGATTTGTGAAGAGTCTGTATAAAAGTGGAAGTTTAAAAGTGGCACTAGTGACAGAAAAGTTGAAAAGAAATCGTTTATTTTCGTGTGAGCATAGCATGTGACTAAAAATGAGTTTTAAAAAAATGCGAATAAAAACAGACAGTATCAAATCAAGCAAATTTTTTGTCTAGACTAACATTTATGGACTTTATAGGGCCCAGATGTGTAGAAGGTACTCACAACTAGTGTGCGTGTGTATAACCAGATGTACTCTTATGCACGAACGGAGCAAAAGAGTGTGTATTCTGTGTAAGCAGAGGCGTAGCTAGATGATCAATAGCAGTGAGGCAAAAAAAAAACTGGGGCAACTTTTTTTACGTGGGAAATCATCCAACAGCTTCTTTTGCTCTGTGTAGAGCGAGTTGCCATAATTAAAGTTGCAACCCTTTTTTTATTTAGATTTTTCAGGAGATATTTTCACTAGTCCAATATGAAGTATAATCATGATTGGGGCCAAACCTAGCTTGTGGGCCATGGAATACTGCTTCGTCATTGGATTCGTAGCCATGCCAGGGTATAATAATAATTTATTTGTTAACATAGGTAATGGTAAGATACAGGTCTTATTTTTAATAAACAGAGCGCTATGTTATGCCTGGAGGCGTACAAATATAGGGTGCAATTGTCGCTGAGAGTTACAAATTATAATTTGCAAAGAAAAAAAAACATGCATAATTTATAACATTACATAGGAAAATAAATTTAACAATCACATATTGCTCTAATTATTAATTTAAATAATTTGCAAAGTATGTAAGGATCTAGCAGGATTCTCCATGAAAAGAACGCATAAGATTATATACGTAATAGTACTCGTATACGTAACGTAAGACGTTACATAGTAGCACATTTATATCAATAAATTTTTACCTTACTGAAACTGATGTTACAAACATAATATCTTTTTACAGAAAAGGACCATCTTCCGACTTTATTGTTTACCATCTGTCGTTGATGATCGTTTGGATATTAAAATACTGCCTTTTTTATAGTGTAGGTCCAAATGGTCCCTATTTGCACTGTTTTTACAGAAGAAGATTGATATCATTTAACATACATGAGGTGAGCTTCTGGTCAAAAGCGAACCAATCTACACTTCTAACACTATAATATAATATAGAGTAATAATATTAAAAAGAGGTAAAGTATTTTTTTGTTTGTAGGAGGTAATCTCTGAGAGTACTGGTCCGATTGCTAAAATTTTTTCATCGATAGAAAGCTGCTTAATTTCTGTGTAGGCTGTATTGTATGTATACGGGCAAAGCCTCGGGCAAAGCTAGTATTTGATAAAATTGTTCTTCTTACTTCTGAGCAAGACAGATAAATCAAAGATAACGATGACTAACGATAAACTCTCTGAAATATGATGCTATGAATATACAAACTGATGTTTTGTGGCCTTACCGTGACTTGTTGAAATTAAAATGTCAGGCTTGCAAGGGAGAAAGAGGGATAGAGCTATACACCCCATATAGCTCCATCCCTTAAACATTTCAGTTCAGGTCGTAAAATTGGTCGCGTTAAGAGCTCATGGCACTTTGAAGCTAAGGAACATGACTTGCATAAAGTATAATTGATGAGATAAGAAAGGTGTAATGGCTCACGATAGCATCAGTGACGTCACACTTCCCGATTAAATTGATTGGACAAAACACAACCGTTTACTTTATGTACTAACAAAGATTTCAAACATATTTTCCTTAGCATATTTTTTATACATGGAAGTAAATTTTGGTTTTATGATTTTCTCTTCTGTAATATTGCATTTTTTTCTTGCTACATTTTCAAGGACTTTTTAAGGCTTTACGAATGATTAGAATAAAAAATGAGCAAAAAGGAGGATGTCCGAAAATGACACTGGAAACAGAAAAATAGTTTGGGAATCGGTTGACATTGGAAATGAAAGAAAGCAATGAGGAAAGTTTTGGGTATGAATTTGAATGACTATAATGAATTAGGTAAAGATGGAAGGAACGCTAAATGGCCCGTGCAAAAAATTATATAGTATTCAGAAAGGGGTACTGAGATAACGACTCATAGAAGTATGGAAGAAGAAGTGTTATGCTGAACTCAAATACATTGGGTTAAGGTGAATATTCCAGGCCAGCCACGACAAGCTATGCATAGCTCGCCGACCGGCCGTCCGGTAACCATCTGGACCGAGCCGAAGTCGTCAACGGCGTGTCTTGTTCCACTCGCCTCAAGCAGATGTCAACAAATTGTAGGGGCCCAGCAGGGTCGTAGCCTAATGGGGCCAAGGGTTAAGTGAAAGTGAACCCCAGAATGAAGGCAAAGAAGTAACAGGGGATAGTTTTAGTCTGTAAAAGTCTGATATGCCCCGCCCAAGAGCGGAAGAAGTCATTGGATGATTTCCCACCTAAAAAAACGATAGTCGGTATGGTAGGTAAGTTTCATACATGTAATTACCGAAAACATTTTTTTTTTCCTTACAATTTAATACTGAACTAAAAATTACAAAAAGCGTACGAAAAGAAATTCGCGGGCTACTTAAGCAGAAGAGAATGGTGAACAATGAACTTCTATGCCATCGTCTTGACGCTGCGGCAGAACGCATTGCATATAGGTACAGCCATTACTTTTACTTAGATTATTTCAGTTTTCATATCTTCTCGTAACAACTTGATCTTATCCATAAGAAAGATACACATTTTCATATAACATTGAACCTCGTGTGCACTGGAGTATGACATTAAATCAGGAACCAGCTTATTTGAGGGATGGCCATGAATATTTCTTCGGTATTTTTATAGGGGTGAAAATCTCATAGCTACGACGGGTACTTGATGGTATGAATACATAAAGGTAGAAAAATTTGACGTAGAAAGAGCAATGAAATCTATAGTATAAAAACTTATGAATAAAAGAAAAGTTAGTAGGTTGTAAAGGTCAGAAAGGCAGCCGCTCCATATAATATACCGATATTCAGCTGAACACAGTCAGCAGCTGTGGCTGCAGTCTCACCGTATGCAGCATACGGTAAGACTGGAAGCCGACCTCAACAATATATACGTGGGACACTCAGAAAATTTTGAAAATCATCACACGAAAATGTTCTCGATGCAGATCCATTTTTTAACCGACTTTAAAAAGGAAGAGGTTCTATGTTCGGCTGAATGTATGTTTTTTTTATGTATGTTCACCGATTTCGCGGTCAATTGTGGAAAGATTTTTTTTTTATTATTGAAAGGTTATGCTTCCGAATTGGTCCCACAGAAATATTGTTACGATCTGATTGTGAACTTCGAAGTTATAGAACAGAACTCCTCATAGGATCACAGCAGAACCGTCGTAACAAGTAAAATTGCTTTGTTTATACGTGTAGTTGATGACTGACTGAAAGAAGAGGGGGAATATATCGAACTGATATGATGATGAAGCCTGAAGTTAGGCACCGGAACTCTGTAATAAATTCATTTAATGTAACCGTGTTTGGTATTATTAGAATTTTTATGAGATGCACTCTGGCTTTAAGGTATTTAAGGCTGAGGGGTACTTTTAGTATGTTGCCATAACTAATAAGTGTAAAATGAAAAAAAATTTACAAAAAAAAAATAACTGACTTCAATGTACAAAAACACTGAAAAGTGCAAAATAACTTTAATTTCGGAAGTCGGTGTTAAATGACGAAGAGACAAAACTATTACAGAAACATCGACACAAACAGACGCACACTTGGATAAAAAAGTATTTGGATAAAATGTGGTACACAAGTAGACCATATCCTAAAATATCATAAAGGGCTTATTATTATTTTTTAGGCTCAGACTTGAGATAATTTTCTATATACAAGAGGGCAAAGCCATTGATAAAACTAGAATTTTTATACTAAGTATAATATGATTAAGAATTTAATTGCGTGTGTTTGTATAACTACTAGATTTCGAAAAAGATTTCTTTGTTAGAACATTGTTCTTAGCAATCCTTTATTTTATTCTTAAAAATACAATTCCTACAGATAGTAGGAAAACTATGGTAGAATATCAATAAATTGGTTGTGTATCTGTTGATGTGGTCCATTATTATAGTGGTTTAAACACAATGCTCAGGGAAGGAAAGGGTTTTCCATTGCAAGTAAAGAAATTGCTGAGGAATAATGTTGCAATCGTCCAGATTGTGGCTGACCAACATCTTAAAGCAGAACACGGGGAATTACTCGAGTAAGCTATGGTATTGTCTAGTATGTGACAGGTACTTGCTTACTTAGGTACACTTGAATACTAGCTTGCTTCCAAGAGTCTGCTTAGATGGCTGTAGTAAAATGCAGGCATGTGTTTTGCTTTCAAATGTTGATTAAATTTACAGGTGTTAACTGATGTCTCTTCTGTATTGTATAGTGTCGGACGAAAAGAATAGCACCATCCCATTAATACCTGTGGATATCGTAAGACTAAGGTGTACTGTTTAAGACTAAGGTCTTTGACTGGCCTGTTGGTCTCGTGGTTAGTGGCCCTGACTGCTATGCGGGGTTCGATTCCCACCCAGGACAAATGTTTGTGTGATGAACACGATCATTTTTTCTGTGTCTGGGTGTAATTTATCTATAATATGTATGTATTTAGAAATAATTATATGAGTATGTTTATCTGTTGTCTAGTACTCATAACACAAGCTCTGCTTAGCTTGGGACTTGACGGTGTTAAGTGAAAGTTGTGGAATATTATTATTACTTATTACTAACCACGGACGCATAGCTTCATAGACGCGTATTCTTCATTATACGCTTGGTGTACACCGGTGTGAAGCTTACATTCAAATCTCAATAATGACGAATACGGGTCTATGAAGCTACGCGTCTGTAGAAAGTAAAGCTAAGGGATATTTAGAGACCGTGTACACTACAGCTGGACCTTAAGTTACCGCAAGGTGGTGGGTAAACCCCCAACAAAAACATTACCAAGAAGACTTAGGGCTATATTTCACCGGAACACCATGGTGGCAAGACCAGTTACGCCGCCATGGTGTCCGTAAGCTACCAAACTAGACACCATACAAATACCAGAGTCGCTACACCACACTGAGACAGTATCAAAATGAACATTAAGTGTACGCGTCTTAGCTGATCGCGCCACCAAATTGGTTGCGCAACCTACCGGACACCAGGTGAATAACTCTCTATAGAGCTGTCTATATTTTGTTGGTAGCAGCGACTGGTTGCGCCGCTACGGTGTTCCGGTGAAATATAGCCTCTACTGTCAGAATGGCGGCCTACTGATTGTTAAAAACTAGCTAAATCTTTATGCAACATGTTCGGTTAGAAAATGTATTGTAAGGGCAGAAAGATGATGAGATGATGACTGATGTCTTTTAGGGCTCCTACTTAAAACTGCGATGTGATGCATACGTCACCGTATCGCAGAGAACGAGAAACTAGGTACCTACGAGAATATTTTCTAGTTTCTTTTTTATAAATAGTCTCGAGCTTGAACATAATCTCGCAAGGTAGTAAGTGATGATCTGCCCCCTAGCCCAGTTAAAATCGTTTAGTTTCGATTCCTTTATTCTGACGTCATCTCAATGCTCAGTCACGAGGTCAGCACAAAGGAATAGGAGACGTGACCAACTCGAGGCCATCATTGAAAAGAGAATCGAAACGAAACGGTTGTAACTTGGCTAGGGGGGCTGGTCAACGGTGGAGCACGCTTGCCTAGAAGTAAACTATTCTCTCTAGACTTAAAGATCCCTAGGTTGCAGCTATCAGGATACACTGGCTCTGGCAGGGAATAACACACCTTAGCTGTACGCACAATGAATGTGAATCCCAAAACGTTTTGTTCGTATCGGTTTGATGTCCACCATGTACCGGTGATCCATAGCCGTACTTCTGGTGGTCCGATGATGAAACAAGCTTAGTGGAGTTACATATTTCCAACGCACACTCTCCTTAATGCAAACGTTAGAAAACCGAAAATCAAGTAATTCGGCGTTGATGCTCACGACTTTGAAGCATCGACTTTACGAAAGTGCGAGATTGCTCGATTGCTCTGTCTAAAATCAGAAACTATAGTTGATTTGCTGTAACATCCAACAAATAAGCGCAGTTTTATTATTTTACAGCTAGACTTGATGCATAGAAACATTTAAAATAAAATTTTACTACCAAATAATAAAATTCTGCAGTCCTTTTCATACAACACATCCAAAATAATGGTATTATTAGTTTCGCGTTGCTTTGTGTAGTGATGTCAGACATTGATCGTGTACCTACTCCACTAATTGACTGTGCCGATGATTCCATAGCTTGCTACAGCCATGAAAGCCATGGAAAACCTCCTACCTACGCCCACTTTTACAATAATGAAAGCTAAGTTACGTTGTCCAGTTTCTATTAACCAAGGAAACAAAAGCTGGTTTTTTTTTAACTGCTATCTTGTCTAAAATTTAGTGTTATAACTGAAACTATAGTTTCTCGGTAACTCACAAAGCTTCAAGAGTGTGTTAAGTTTTTAAACAGGGTCAACACGAAACTGGGCTTTTCCGGGGCAGGCAGGAGCCATAAGTTTAGTATTCTAAAAATTAGATTTTTAAGGTTAGTAAAGACGGTAATTAAATACTACCTAGACACAGTCTCCGTGAAATCAGTATGTAGGTAAATCTCAGCTTTAAGGGAATGCAACTCGACATACATTTTCACTTTTTTTCTGAGATTATGACGTTATTACACATTTTTCATTAGATATTTAGGAAACAGTATTTTGTGGATAATATCTAGGTTTCTATTGAAAACAATTTATAAATTTATATAAAACTAATCCAGTAAAGACCTCTGAAAATCTTCTATTTTGCATGAACTTTGATACTTCATAATTTACTCAAAAATTAAAAAAAGTCATAAAGTATAACAATTGAAGCCTTGCAAATTTAATCAAGATTCTAAATGATGACAACAAAAAATATTAAGGTGTTTCCTGGAACAAGTTTTGTAAAATATTCGAGTAAATCACGGAATTACCAAATGCTAACAGAGTTTTCAGGCATTATCTCTTTGTTGTCGAGTTGCCTTTTCGTCAAAAATCGCGTTGGATTGCGTTAGATGAATTAACAAGCTTTTAAACAATGCTCAATGTTGACGATAGGCGAGTGGAAAAGGAGCCTCCATGGAAAATTTTCAATTGATTTTTGCTTTTAACCATTTTAACGCCTTAGACTTTTATAAAAACAAAAAACATTCACCAAACGCACTGACCTGACTTCTGTGTTTAAAAAACAAAAACTTATATCGTTAACTGCGTAATATACGTTGTCATAAAATGTGGGTATTTTTTAACACGTTTATTTGTCTCGTTTGTCTGACAGTAGCGGCGCAGACATGAAATTGATATATCACATATATCATACTATGGCGTTAATAGGGTTAAACCATTTTTGCATTAGAATGAACAAAACAAAAAACAAAGAATTCAGTCAAGTTGTTTTCTTTTTTGAAGTTCAGCGCGATTAACGAACATCATTTCATATCTCTTCGATATGATATTTATAAATATTTAAATTACTCATTTTTAAACTTATGTTTGATGTTACAAGAGCAATACATAAGTTTCGACTTTATTTAGGCCTTTTAACATCATAAACATTAACGATACGGGTAAAGGTGGATATACATATTGTCAAACGATAAAGTATCAGAAATGCAACCATTTAATGAAATGGTCGGTCTCATCATGAATTAATCAATTAGATAAAATCTGGTCGCGACATATATCTATAAATAAACTAGCTTTTGCCCGCGGCTTCGCTCCCGTCTATATTCTACTACTCTACCCTACTCTACCCAACTCTATCCTACTCTACCCAACTCTACCCTACTCTACCCTACTCTACCCTACTCTACCCTACTCTACCCTACTCTACCCTACTCTACCCTACTCTACCCTACTCTACCCTACTCTACCCTACTCTACCCTACTCTACCCTACTCTACCCTACTCTACCCTACTCTACCCTACTCTACCCTACTCTATCCTACTCTACCCTACTCTACCCTACTCTACCCTACTCTACCCTACTCTACCCTACTCTACCCTACTCTACCCTACTCTACCCTACTCTACCCTACTCTACCCTACTCTACCCTACTCTACCCTACTCTACCCTACTCTACCCTACTCTACCCTACTCTACCCTACTCTACCCTACTCTACCCTACTCTACCCTACTCTACCCTACTCTACCCTACTCTACCCTACTCTACCCTACTCTACCCTACTCTACCCTACTCTACCCTACTCTACCCTACTCTACCCTACTCTACCCTACTCTACCCTACTCTACCCTACTCTACCCTACTCTACCCTACTCTACCCTACTCTACCCTACTCTACCCTACTCTACCCTACTCTACCCTACTCTACCCTACTCTACCCTACTCTACTCTACTCTACCCTAATCTACCCTACTCGATAAAATGTATCCTATGTCCGTCCGTCAGTTCTGAACTACCTCCCCACCAATTTTCAGCAAAATCGGTTGAGCAGTTCTTGAGTTATAAATAGTGTAACTAACACGACTTTCTATTATATATATACATATATAAAAAATAAAAACAATGAGCTTAAGTAGCTACGTATCAAGGTAGTAAGTAGGTCATCTACCTTAGACTGTAAAGACGGAGAGAACTGACTGATAACTGCTGCCAGCGTTCTGGGCACTTTTTCCCTTGACATCGATGTGGATGAATTTTTTGATACCCAATAAGTAATTTTTTACCCGTTTGTAAATATTATTATTTTTAATTTGTATATATACCTTTTAATTTATAAAATAAAACTAAATACTGATAACCTATTTATCTTTCCATTATATACTTAGGCCTATATTATTAAATCAAAATTTTTTTTTTTTTTATGGTGGGAAATCATCCAAATGACTTCTCGCGCTCTGGGTGGAGCGAGAGGGCGTGTCACTCTATAGTAATAAAGGTTTTTTTAAACTACTACAGACTAGGCAAATGTTGTTCGGCCTTATAAATTATCAAAGAAAAAAGTGGGGGTTTTTTTTTTAGGTGGAAACATCATTTGCGATACACGTGGGCAATTGTCACTACAGTTTCTTGTTGTGTATTCCGCCTCGACTGCAATGACAAAGTTGGGCCACTTGCAACAAAATGCATGTAATAAAAATATAAATATCTAGTTAGATTCTCGATTCTTGAAGTACCCAAAATTCTTATATAAAAAAAAACAATACCACAAACACGTTGGCGGGATCCCACGTAGAAAAAAAGTGGAGGTTAGAGTGTAAAAAATAACCATATTCTATATATTGTATGTCTATACCTACCTACTCTCTGAAAGGTAGGTTTGGTAGGTACCAAATAACACAAAAAAAAAAACATTAAAATCAGACAAGTCGTTTCGGAGAAGTTCGATAACAAACAATATGTCACAAGATTTTTATATATTATAAGATTTATTATTTATTAAATAATATTATATGGTTTCTATCTTGTTTATCAATTTCCACTAACTACGCAGCCAAAAATAATTAAACTGAATTCCTAGTAAAACGCTTTATTATACGGCTTCATGATAAATTAATATAGCGTGAGCCCGTATAAGATATACAATGACTTATGAGCGCACTCCTGTATATACACTCCTCTCTTTCATATCTTTAATGAAAAGAAATAGTCTACACAAGTAATCTAAGAAGGTACTTAGTATTAGAGTTCCAAATTTAAATTTAGTTTAAATTTAAATAATTAAATTATTTATTTGTCGATGCTTCGGATTCCCATGTCTGTGATTGTATAAATTAACATTAGTGTTGTATCTAATTATGGTAAAAAAACAACTATTTTTAATGTCATTTGTAAGAGTTTCAAACTTTCAAATTGTGAAACTAAATGACACAGAAATTGAATCATTCCTTATTACCAAGTATTGTGATAGTTATATTATTCAGTTTATTAAACCAGTTAGCTCGTCAAACTTGTCAAATTGTCTTGAAAAAACATACCTATTTTATTGTTATTCCTATCACAGAACGAGGCTTAGTTCGCATGCGTAATTTTTGTAGAAAAAAAAAATAAGTTCAATAAAATGAAAATAATTTATTCTTCATGATCCTTTTATACGCAGCCTACGCGCGGAAAATTAAATAACACTGGTTTAATTTGAAGATAAAAAAATATAATCTCTATTTTATTAACTAACACTGAAAAATATTTCCGTAGTTTAATGAACTCCGCGCGAAATCATTACAAATTAATAACGCTAAAACCAAAATACTTTGACTACTGTTTATCCAAAGCATTCACCGGTAATGAAATGTCAAAAAACTTACCGCGAATCCACGAAAACACAATTCATTCACTGGTGCGCGAAGGTTGAATAACTTTTCTATTCTCTTTTTAAACTTTTCTTTTTAAAAGTTTTTAAAAGAGTTGCGTGCGTGCGGATGGGCGACGGAGCGCGGCCGCGGTTATTATGGTCATCGCGGTGAATGTGTACTTGTGTAGCGAGCTGCGGCCCCACACCTCTCTGTGTAGACATGCGTGTAAGCGCCCTTTCGGTGGACCAAACTTTTCAAAGGGTTCTTGATGTACCAAAACGGGAAATTGTACCAAAGTCAAATGGCATAAGCTTTTGAATGCCTATTGTATTCTAATGATACGTAACACTTTTCTTGTTGCACTGAAATGGAGCAGTGGCTCTTTGGCTTTAAGATTGGGTTTCTTTAACAATTTGAATTTTGATACCTACCTACTGACTTAAAAATAAAATAGTGCGATTATTCTTTTTTTATATTTTATTAGTTTTAAAAATAAAAAAAAAATATTTTCTGAATTAATTACCTACGTGTATGGTATGAGGGTGCCTTTTATTGTTTCAAGTTTGATTTCATTTACTATTTTATTCACATTTAATTGTTTGCTGTTTATTACATTAGGAATATTAAATATATTCTTTTTTTGAGGAACAATCTGTACAGCACCATCTTTGTGAAGTTTGTGAAACTTTTTTGCAAACTGCTACGTGGATGGTTTACGCCGTTTCTGACGTAATGGTCGACAGTGGAAACTTTGTGATTGGGTCAAGTTCAGTAAAACTCTGTTTCTGTTTCAAAGGTTTTTCATTATCATCTTGTATTTCTAAATAATTCAATCATTTCTAAAAATATTTTTACAGCAAAGTACCACTAGTTTATTCACTGTGTTCTCTTCTTTTGTTTGCAGTCAAAATGCATTCAAAATTCAAAATGATTCGATGATTTTAAAACAAAGCATTATTTATTTCAATTATCAATGCAATATCAATATTTTGTCAGTTTTACGATTTTCTCCACAAAAATAGATACGTCAATTTATTTCTACGAATAAAAGGTTAAAGGTTGAAATTGGGCAAAACAGCCCATAAGATGATAAAATGTAGTATTTTATTACTTTGACGGTTTTTTTTTTATTGGTTAGGGAAATCATCTTATGACATCCCCCGCTCTTGGGCGGAACGGGAGATACTGTCAGACTTTTACTGACTAAAAACCCACTCCTGTTCCTTCGTTGCCTTCGTCCCAGGGCCCCGGGTTTCACTTTCACACTACCCGTAGCCCCAGTAGGCTTCGACCCTGCTGGGCCCCTACGATTTGCTGACATCTCCTTGAGGCGCGCGTGGAACAGTATGCGCCGTCGACGACTTGGGCTCGGTCCGGACGGTTACCGGACGGTCAGACGGCGAGCCACCCATTGCTCGCCGTACGTCTGTAAGCCCGCGCCTACGGTGGCCGGAAATCGGGATCGGAATTCCGGCGGCAGTTGGAGCGTAAGATTACTTTGACGGTTAATTTTCAACCTCAGCAGAAAGTTGTTTTGAAAAGCTCAAAAGGAATATGTTATCAAATAAACTTTAGACCGCCCACTATTACGTTTAATTTGCAACTCCTTATAAAATGTTTTTCTTCTTTTAATTTTGATGGCCTGGTGAGGGTCGCGGTAATCCAATGGATACGAGGCGCACAGGACCGGTCATTATGGCGACACTTGGGGGAGGCCTATGTCCAACAGTGGACGTCTTTTGGCTGAAATTATGAAATGATGACATATTTCATTTTTATATATTGTCTAAATATAAAAATACCTATATTTTCTTAGTATTCTTTAGTACAGCAAAATAGCAATGAATAACTTTCACATCTTCTGACAGAACCGCATCTTACTAAGAATATCGTCTTCGTCGACAGTAGGCTTTTCCATAAAAAATTTGGACCCCCTCTCTTCTCCTTAGTGGGTGAATTTTGAAAAATCCTCTCTTAATGCTCTTACGTCACAAAAAAAAAGCTTGTGGAAAATTTCACGCTCCTAGTCCCAGTGGTTTTGGCTGTGTGTTGATATGTCAGTCAGACAATGTAATCCTTTTAACCGAATTTTAAAAAAGGAGGAGGTTCTCATTTCAAATGTTTGTATATTTTTTTATGTTTATTCGCGCATAACTTCGTCGCTTGCCAACCGATTTGAAAAATTCTTTGTTGGTTGAAAAGGGTATACTTCCCAAATGGTCCCATAGTCACCATAGTCACCAAGTCCGGATCTGATGATGGAATCTTGGCGAAATCGAGGGAACTCCTTAAATATTATAGGCAACCATATAGTGATTTTGGTATTTTCATCGAGAACTTAAGCATTTACAGTCAAAAAGTAACATTTGATGAAGTGGAACAGATGAAGAACACCAGAAATTGTCAACGGAACTTCTTACTCGCATAAACATCACAATGAAGATAGTTAAGCGACTATGACAATACAAATACGAGGGTGGATTGAAAAGTTCGCGGCCTAACACATAAATACTTAAATTATTTTAATGTAACTGACCTCATTCGATTAGTTTACTCTCTGGTTGTCAAATTGTAAAATTCTATCGCAATAGCATTAGCTGTATTTAAATTAGACTGAACTTTGTGAGCCTTTGTGCAGCGTTTTTAAAGAACGGAGAAAATTGAGCAACGTGCGGTCAACCTGTTTAAAAAAAAAACTTAACTCCAAAAGAGATTCACGAAGATATGTCAACAACATTGGGGGAATCTGCTCCGTCGTATACGACTGTGAAAAAGTGGGTTGCTGAATATAAACGCAAACGAGAGAGTATTGAATATGACCCTCGCTCTGGCCGGCCTATGACGTCTACGACTGAAGAAAACATCAGGAAAATCTGTAATCTGATATTGACAAATCGGAGATTGACCATCAGGAAGATTGCAGACACTATTAGCATCTCGTATGAATGAACACAAAACATCATAGTCAATGAACTTGGATTTTCTAAGGTTTCTGCGCGGTGGTACCCAGATTGCTTTCAGTCGAACAAAAACGAATACGCTTCACGATTTCTCGCGACTGTTTGGAAATGTTTGAGGCTGATCCACAAGATTTTTTGGCCAGATTTGTAACAATGGATGAAACTTGGGTACACCACTACAACCCAGAGTCAAAACAGCAATCCAAGCAGTGAAAAAAACTTGATGAACCGACTCCAAAAAAAGCCAAAACAATTTTGTCAGCTGGCAATGTGATAGCATCAGTTTTTTGGGATGCTAAGGGTGTCATCATGGTGGACTACCTTGCAAAAGGTGAAACTATAAACTCGGCTTATTACTGCACCCTCTTATGTTGCTTGCGTGAAACAATCAAAGAGAAAAGGCCAGGATTACTCAGCAAGAAAGTGTTATTCCATCAGGATAATACACGCGTTCACACGTCTGTTGAATCTATGGCAAAAATTCGTGATTGTGGGTTTAAATTACTGCCTCATCCCGCCTATTCCCCTGATTTGGCACCTTCAGACTTTCATTTATTCCCAAACCTAAAAAACACCTTGGAGTTCAAAATTTTTCATCAAATGAGGAGGTCGAAGCTGCGGCGGATGACTTTTTTGAAGGCCTTGAAGAAACTTTTTTTATGACCGGCATACAGGCGTTGGAAACCAGATGGAAGAAGTGCATAGAGTTAAGTGGAGATTACGTGGAAAAATACAATTACTTTTGCTTATATTTTATATTGTTTTCTTGCTGAGGCCGCGAACTTTTCAATTCACCCTCGTAAATGAATGGTTCTGAATAGTTACGTTGAAAATGGTATCATCGAAGTGAACTGATGATGATGATGGAGCCGGAAGGTAGGCACTGGAACTCCGTAATTAATCAATGTAACCTAGCCGTGTTTGGGCTTATTAGAATTGTCATAAGATGCACTTTGGCTGTAAGGTAAGTTCAAAGTCAAATTGATCTGATGATGGAGCCGGAAGGTGAAAGGTAGACACAGGAACTTCAAAATAAAACAATGTAACCTAGCAGTGTTTGGGTTAATTGGAATTATCATGAGAAATAGATGTTTATAAGTGTATCGTATCTAAAAATTGTGAAATAAAAAATCTTTTTAACAAAAACTTTTAATTTCGGAAGTAGGTGTTTCTCGGTATTATTTGTATCTTATTTAACACCAACTTCCGAAATTAAAGTTATTCTGATCCTTTTAGTGTTTTTTTTTTAGTGAAGTCGGTTTTTTTTTTGTAAAAAGTTTTATTATTATTTATTTTGTTTTTCTCAGTCAAAGGTCACCATTGAATTAAATATTTTTTTAAAGAAGTGTAATATTTGAAGCGCAAAGTGCAGTACAAATGTTTATTTTCAAATTGAAGTGTAAAACTGTTATTTACAACCTTTATCCAAAAGAAACATTATTTTCTTTCCTTTCTCTCTCAATGGTTTCGCCCTCGTGAACGTAGAAAATAATTCCAAGGATATGTACCCTTGAAGAGTATATATATACTCCTATGTGCAGTTCTACTAATAATGTTTTTAATTATGTTTATTTTTTTTTCCGGGTGTGAAAATCATCTAATGACATCCCCTTGGGTGGAGCGAGAGATAGTGTCAGACTTTTACTGACTAAAAACCCACTCCTGTTCCTTCTTTGCCATTTTTCCAGGGATAATATCTTTCGCATCACCCATGGCCAAATTAGGCTTCGACCCTGCTGGGCCCCTACGGTTGCTGGTATATCCTTGAGGCGCGCGTGAAACAGTACGCGCCGTCGACGACTTGGGTCCGGTCCGGACAGCTACCGGACGATCGGACGGCGAGCCACCCATTGCTCGCGCTTGCACTGGTTGATATCAACAAAAAAAATGTATCAATAAATTTACTATTATACGTACAAACTTTCGGCTTTATAACAATTCAGTACGAAGTGTGTTGTTTTATCTAAGGCAAGTTGGCCGTTATGATCGTGGATATGTGTAGATTCATGAAATTCAATGTATACTTTATATTCTAGTATGTGTAAACTCTGAAAAGTAAAAAGCTGACGCACACATAAACAATGTGTACGTGAATCTACACACACATCCAACACCAAACCGCCTCCTTTATATAGATCGTAACCAATCCTAAGTGTAGTCACAGAGTTATTGCTCGCAATCTCCAAACCTCCGCAAACATTTTGGGCAAATGGTTCCGGAAATAGAAGATCGAGGTTAACCCTGATAAGAGTCAAGCTGTTCTCTACTCGAGATAGCGGAAGTCCGTCCTCCGTCCCCCTCCGATCACCATGTACGGTAAGCCAATCCCCTGAGAGAAGCAAGCCAAGTACCTCAGCCTTCGCCGAGCACATAAAGCAGGCTCGCTCGCAAACCGCTTTCGGTCAAGGTAGGCTCCATTATCTCTTGACTGCCTGCAGCAAACTGTCACTTAAGTGCAAGCTGCACCTCTTCACAGCAGTAATCCGCCCAATTATGACGTATGCCTGTGCTATCTTCGCACAGGCCAAGCCCCGTCCCCTCCATAGGATGCAGACCCTCCAAAACCGAACCCTTCATAAGATCCTCGGTGCCCCATATTAGGTCCGAAATGAGAATCTACATTTAGATCTCAAAATCCCCACCATCCAGCAGTTCATGACACGCCTTTACAAACGTTTCTTCGATACTGCTGTGAAACACCGTAACCCCCTAATCGCATCGGCCGCCTGATACCCTCCATCTTCTCCAAGATTCGCCGTCCTCGGTATACTCTACTTACCCCCGACGACCCAATCACCCTGCTCCAAGAGAGCCGTAAGGAAACAAGTACAGTTCGTAGACAATACAGACCGCCGTCCTTCCGTCCTCGCCGCCGAGGCCCGCCGCGACAATTCCGTCAACGTCCGCCTCATCCCTTGCTCGAACCAGCCCGTGCCGCTGAGCCTGTAGTTTAAAATTCCCCGATAATAATAATATTCTTATTTGATTCAAACCGTTCCTTGCCCTCCTCCAGCGACGCCCTAAGCCGAGATCCGTACCCCACAGGGGGTGCCCTTAGCGTGTAGTCGCTTAGTTTTAAGTTAGTTAAGTAAGCCCTGACTGTAGGCTTTGATTCTAGAATTGAGGCCGCCACAGGCAAGACCGGTTAAGCAGCCGACAACGTCCTACGTTGACCTGCGAGAGGCCATTCACAAAAAAAAAACCTAAGTGTAGTCATATCAGTCTGTTCTTTCGTCAAAAAACTTGTCATCTGTGAGTCAGAATCGTGCACTGAGGGTTCCGTACAAATTTAAGCTGATCCTAAAAAGACATTTTGATGATATTTTGTGACGTAACTATAAAATGGTTTTCGAATTTTCCCCTTAGTTTTGCTATTGTCATTGCTTCTTTCCATATTTCACGACTCTAGGTAAACGGGAAGCCCAAAATATGCCCTATAAACTGAGCGGACTTATCTTTACATTGCGTTGGATTAGAATTTTCCTTTAGAATTTGACTTGATACCACCACACTGAGATTGCATCATTTTGCGCAAATGTTTTCTTTCTAGCTTGTTCTTTTCTTACTTTCCTGAGAAAAAGGCTATTGACAGACGAACAATCAAGTGATCCTATAAAAGTTCCATTTTTGGTGACTGAGGCTGCCTAAAAAATCAGTATTTACGAACAAAGTAAAACAACAATTTGGCAAATATAAAATCTATTTATTACAATAAAAACAGAAAACAAAAATTACGTTAAAACATTTCAGTTTTACAATGAAAATCTAAATAAAAATTGTTCCTATTTAGGTATATCTTAAAACTTATGTATACTGCTTTTAAAAGATTACTAATTATAAATAATTACAAAAAATATATACTGCGCATACTTCAAAATCTCCTTTCATTTCTCCGATGTTTAAGATGACACAGGAGCTTTTACTGAAAAGAAAAGATATATTATAATATCAGTATAATAAAATGTTTGAGATCAATAAGAGATTTTCATTATATTTTATTTAGGTACTTTTGATGGCAATACCATTTTTCAGTCTTTTTATTCTAGGTAGGCAATTTCTACGAACTGAGACTCAAAATTGCGATTTATTGAATATGTTAAGCAAATGCGTATGGCATTAGTATGTATATGTATGAGTTTACAAATGTTTTGAGACAAATATAGCAGTTTTTAGAATGAGTTTATTTATGAATGTTTATTTCTATTTTTTTAAAATAAAATTAATGAAAAAAATATTACCCTCTTTTATGGGAAAATTAAATACACTGCTGCCCTGTGTCAAAAGCATATATTTTCTTCTCTTTTACTATTTAATAAAACATTGGCCCACACTAAAAAAAACTACTGTTTCGTGGGAGCGTTCACAAACATGTAAATTCACATACACGTATTTACTATTAAAAATGGCGCTTATTTCGATGGGGTCATATAATTTGTAGGATATTAATAAGATAAAAATAATAGATATAGCTACAAGACAGAACTTAAAGTTTTCGGTACTGAACTGAAAACAACATTGCCCATATTTCATCTATAATAGCTCCGGTAATGGCTTTAAACTTCCCTCTCAAGACTCGGGTTTATAACAGAACTTACTGCGAAAATGTCAAGAAGAAGTATTGGTAATTGCAAGTACCAAATAAGTGCAACCACAGCAAATACTGTTCCAGCTGTACACGCCACCACTGTGTATTCCTTTCGCCATTTATTAACATTAAACGTTTTAGCGAGTTTTGAGCCTGAAGAAACTGGTCGGCTGAAAAATAAAATTGAGAATTTAGTGTTATTACTTAATATAAATAAAATAAACAGCCCTTGGACCTGATTTTAATTAACATTGACCAGCAAAAAAAAGTGGACTTCCTTAATGCCTTTGACAAATTTTCGTCAACGAGACTGAACGCTATCGAAAATGATCGTCAAATAAATGTATTCAGCATTTTTTTAAGGTGGTAATTCATGCAATGATTTCTCCTATCTTAGGCATTGCGAGAGGGCGTGTCAGACTTTTACTGACTAAAACCCACTCCTATGTTCCTTCTTTTCCTTGCGTTCCAGAGCCCGGGTTTTCCTTTCAGAAGCGAACCTATAGCTCCAGTAGGCTTCGGCCTTCGGAAAGTCTGAAGGTACTATCTGTAGGCAAGATGACGTCGCGGATGACGACCACTGTCTAGCTCGCCGTTCAGTATGTACCGAGCCCAAGTAATCAACGACGTGTAGTGTTCCACGCGCGCTTCAAAGTGGTATCAGTAAAACCGTAGGGACCCAGGGCCAGCAGGGCCGGTGCCCACTGGAAACTGAAAACAAAAATCTGTGGTCCTAGAAATCAAAGGGCAACTGAAGCACACTGGTGTTTAATTCGCTCCCCCGTAGAGTAGGAGAAGTGACTACATAATTTCCCACCCCAAAAAATAACCGGTTTTGACTGTCACCTTTTAGAAGCCAGTCAGTACCTACTGAAATGTTTTCACGAAAAGGTCAATGAATCACCTAAACTGACTCGTAAGTCTTGGATGTGTTCTTCTTCTTAGCGTATCGATGGCAAAACTAGTCAAATTCCTTGTATGGCCCAGTATTTGGCCACGGCAGTGCCGTCCGCTGATGCTGTCATTAGGTCCCTACGTGAACAGGTAACAGGGCACATGATGCAGGATCGAAGGTGGGACATGGTCTGCGGAGAGACGCCGCACAAGCACTGAAGATCGGAACCGTCCGAGAACCCCCATCTGTGGAGATTGTCTTTGCTGCGTTCAACTTGGGTGCGGAGTCTGTTTAGAGTTTTCCAGGATTTGGATGTGTTGAAAGCATTCACTTTCACTGATGAAATGTTATTCGTCCTTAACGATTTTAATTTTAACAAGGATGGAAGTTTGCTCTTACTGTGGTTCTGGCAAAGGCACTGGTGGCTCTCTCCCAAGTCCAACCGGTATCAGTAAAGCCTTCTCTTTCGGCAGCAATGTCATCTCCAAGTCGATCATTCCCTGGAAACGTAAACATTTAGGATATTAAACTCTTATAACACTCTTATATTACACTCTTTATATCATTGGTGTAAGCCTCCTATAGAATAAAATAAATAAATAAAAAAACATTATTTTTTAGGTTCCGTACTTCAAAAGGAGAAAACGGAACCATTATAGGATCACTTTGTTGTCCGTCTGTCTGTCAAGACCCTTTAACTCGGAAACGTGTGGAGGCATTAAATTGAAATTAAAACTATATACTCAGGTCTGCAGTCTCCTGAAGCTGTCAAAAAACAAATTTCTCATAGCAAAAGTATAGGAAAAAATCTGAAAAACAAAAAAAAAATGTTGTTACGTTACAAAAGAAAAACTTTTTTTTTATTCGGAAAAATCTTCATAACTCAATTCGGGAATTGAACTGTCTTCATAGATTTGTACCTAACCCTCAGTGTGCGAGTTCGACTCGCACTTGTCTTTTTGTGTTAGCGTACCAGATTGCCACAGTGATAAATTTACACATGTATCAAACAACGTTTTTCAATCCACTTGCGACTCGTGGTGGTTGACGTGCGCCTCGTGAGGATCAACGTGCGCCCAGCTTGTTGCTAAGAGCTGATTTTCGAGTATTGAAAAAGTATTTATTGAACAATTGTATGTCCGGTTGGTATCAGCAACCCCACGTCTAAAGCGCCAAAGTATTTTGTGTTCGGACCATACCACTTATTAAAATAACTAGCTGCGACCATCGGCATCACCCGTGTGCAATTATAAAATTGACCCAAGGGAACATAAACCCCAGATAAATAGTATATAATGTCCTATATGCTATTCCAGGACTTGGTCTTCTCGTGTGCCTCATCCAAATCTATTTAGCCGTTTGAGACTGAAGGAGTAACAAACATACAAACACACATCGCCCCAGCGTCGTTTCTTCTTTTCATCTTTGAAATTCTTGGCTTTTCTGTGCTATAATATACATGAATTCCTTATAAATTACTCTGTCAATTGGTGAAAACTGCATGAAAACCCGTTTAGTAGTTTTTGAGTTCATCATGTCAAACAACAGTTTGTCAACAGACAAAGACGCGAGCCAGACGTTATTTCGTAATAATAATATGTAAGAATATAGGTAGGTATATTTATTTTTCGTTGGGTTTTTCTGATATAGGTACATCTTTAGTTTTTAATAAGTACAAAAAAGGGACTGTATCCATACCAGTTACTGATCATATTTTTGTAGTAAAAAAAATTGAGTGACATTTTGGGATATAAAGAAACGCTAATAACTTTGCTATTATATTCAACTTTACTTAGATAATAACAAGACCTTTTCTATTTATTTGTACAAATTAAAAACTAGTGGTGTATATGTTCGTTTTCTTTCTGATTTTCTACGTTTGTTGAAAGCCTTCACCTGGCAGATGTATATAAGGTATGGGAAAAGATTTATTTAAAACTGCCAGAAAAGCAGTAGAAATAAAACTTACAGTAGCTGAAGACATGCATGCATACATCGCGTCGACCAGACCTTAAGCGGCTGGATCACGAACATGCTCAAACTAAGAGCAGTACAAGTCACCATGAATAGGACAACAAGGGCTACTGTAGCAAAGGGCTGCCCCCAAGGGGGCGTCCTCTCGCCATTGCTATGGAACCTAGTCGCAGATAGCCTCGTCAAGAGATTCAACGATAAAGGTTACTTACTTTACCATGGGGTACGCCGACGACATAAGCATAATAGTAAACGGTACTCATGAAAACACACTATGCAATCTTATGAGCCAGGCCTTGAAAATAGTAGAGGATTGGTGTAAAGAATACCAACTAGCAGTGATCCCCACCAAAACCGAACTGGTTCTGTTTACAAAAAAAGGAAGCTACCAGTATTGAACCTACCATGCTTCTTTGGAACTACCCTAAGCCTTTCAACTGAAGCCAAATACCTGGGCGCCTACCTGGACAAATAGTTGAACTGGGCAAAACACATGGACTACACCACTAAAAAACCCAGTATATCCATGTGGCAATGCAGACGCATGTTGGGGCGAAACTGGGGCATTAGACCAAAAGTGACCCTCTGGCTATATACCACAGTCATCAGACCAATCATCACTTATGGCTCCCTAGTCTGGTGGCCCAGGACCGACTTCAGCACAGCCCAAAAAGAACTTGAAAAATTGCAGCGGCTGGCCTGCATAGCAATCACCAGTAGCCTGAAAACGGTACCCACTGCCAGGCTAGGTACTACAGGCAATGATATAACTGCCTCCACTACATCTCTTAGTGCAGGAAGAGGCAACGCTGGCTGTTTTCAGACTTAACGGGTACACTGAGAACAGACTCTTGAATCAAACATACACGCATTATGGAATACGCTGTTAAACGAGAGCCCATGATGACGGCCCCCAATGGTAGAGCCCGTAAGGCACTGCACTGCAAAAAACACTACAGCATCCAACTCACATAAGAATCGTACGACTACTCAGGCCCAAAGGAACTGAGAATATACACTGACGGATCAAAAATGAATACCGGAAGAGGAGTCGGAGTCTTCTCCAACGACCTTAATATAAAGATATCCAAACCGCTAGGAACACTGAACTCTGTCTATCAGGCAGAATGTGTTGGCATCATTCTAGCGACCCACGCCATAGAAGCCAGGAAAGTTATGGACACTCATATCCGCATAATCTCCGACAGCGCTTCAGTACTGCAATCACTGGGGAAAACCTCAACAACCTCGAAACTCATACAAGAATGCCACTTTGCACTGGAGCGTGTTGTGCCTAACAATAACACTGTGACACAGCAATGGATAAAAGGACACAGAGGTTCACTGGGCAACGACGCAGCTGATGAGCTGGCAAGGCGGGGGTCTGGCACGGTGGTCTTCGGACCTGAACCCATCGTACCTTCGTCGTCGTACATCGTAACCCTTTGGTCAGCTGAGTGTTTGGCTACGTGAGCACACTAATGCAAAGCGGAAAGGTGGTGGTCCCTGGTACCGGGTTGCAGACAGGCTAGAGAAGTCATGTCATACTTAAACAAAACCCTAACCACCAACCTCTTGCGTTTGGACAGAGGTAGCCTGCGTCTGGTGGCTGGGACTATCACCAGACACTGCTTACTGAACAAAAACTTCTTTGCAATGAATAGCAGTAGAAATAAAACTTACAGCAGCTGAAGACATGCCAGTATTCCGGTTGGTGTAGATGAGCGGCCACCAGGCTCTGACCTTCATGGTTGAGAACAGGTTGATCTTCTTTTGTTTATCCATTGCTGCTACGTTACATTTACTAGGATTCTTCTCTCCTTTGTACATCGAGTTCAGGTTGAAAGATGCTGACGCTGAAATTTAGAATTATTTATGATTCAAATATTCAAATAACCCTATATAAAATAAAGTCTCTTTCTACTTCTATGTCTTCTAACATCACTTAATGAATTTTGATGCGGTTTTCACTAATAGATAGAAGTTTATTGTAAACTAGGAAGGTTTAAATATATAATTTACAACAGTGCGGTGCCGCAGCGGAACAGTAACCTATACATAAAAAGGCAACTTATACTGACTGCCAAATCTATAAACACACAACTGAAGGTGCTTAAGAGGGCACTTTTCCACTCGCCTTTCGTAACAAAGAGGCAACGCGAAAAAAGAGAGAGAACGCCTGAAAAAATTCTGTTGGCATTTGGTAATTCAGTGTTTTTTTTTAAACCCTTAAAAGTTTTTCAGAAAAATTGTCTCCATCAGAATCTCGATTAAATGTGGAAGGCTTCAAAGTTCACGTAATATAGAAGATTTTCAGAGGTCTTTACTGGATTAGTTTTAAACAAATTTATGTTTTGATTTCTATGGAAGCCTAGATAATATCCACAAGATATCTGTGTATCCAAAATATCTGCAGAAAGATGTGTAGTCAGATCATAATGACGTAAGAGCGGTTGTATGCAAATATTCAAGTTGGCCGCCCTTAACGGAATGCGCTGAAATGTGGCCCACAGATATTATGAGGTGAACTTGCGCTAAGAAAGGATATTCCAAAATTGAAGGGATAAATCGGGGGTCCAAAGTTTGTATGGAGAAAAAACTATTTTCACATAGGCCAAACCATTGGCTGGGGGAGGCCTATGTCCAAAAGTGGACGTCTGTCAGCTGAAATGATGATAATGATGAAGCCGATTGTAGAGGCTTGTGTTCTATGTAATAACTTGATCCAAGAAATAAATTTTCTCCCTTAATTTAAACCAAATAAACAGCTAACACAAGAAATAAACATAGCAAAAACCAATGTAAATAAGGACATGGTTTATAGAAATCTAACTCAATTAAAAAAAAATCTATTAATACAATTATTTCTACAAGTTCTAAAAACTTGTAGAAATAATTTGTAGAATAGGAGAAAAAAACGTATTGCGCCGCCACCAAACAAAAATAAAACGGGACAAGAGCAGGAAGATAATGATGATGATTTCTACAAGTTTTAAAAACATATTGGATCCGTTTTCACCAAGTCACACAAGCTGCTTTATATGTCACTAGCTTCTGCTAGCGGCTACGCGCGCTTAAAAGTTGGATTCTCATACAAACTTCCAACCCCCGTTTTACCTCCTTAAGGGTGAAGTTTTGTAAAATCCGTTCTTAGCGGATGTCTACACACCCTATACGAAACCTAACTACCAAATTTTAAGTTTGTAAAAATTATAGTTTCTGAGATTTCGTGATTAATCAGTGAGTGATATTTTGCTATTATAGACTACTGACTAGAATCTGCCAGCGGCTTCGCTTGCGCGATTGTAAGTTCCTCCGTACAAACTTTGGACCGCCACTTCAATTCCGTAGGGGGTGAATTTTGTAAAATCCTTTCTTAGTCCTCTCCTACGTTATAAAAGGAAACCAAAATTTCACGCTCCTAGTCCCAGTAGTTTCGGCTGTGTGTTGATATGTCAGTCAATCAGTTTCCCCTTTTATATATATAGATTAGCATACCAACTATACATTTCAGTGGGATTAGGCAAATATTTCATTTTATAGCCCTAACTGACAAGCAAGAGAAAATGGCCTTCAATACACACCCAAGAAATCGTCTTGAGAAGCAGCATCACTGTCCAAGACCTGTACCACGAATATTGGAGTCATGTGTTCCTCCACCTCTGTGAACGGGCCTTTTTCTTTTCTCACCAACTGTAAAAAGTAAAAAATACAGCAAATATAAAAACGTCTGCATATTATAAAGGTGGTACGAGCACAAAGTCGATGGGGTTAAGTCGATTAATTATTGAATTCCTATGGCTAACTTTCAGCTCCATCATTAGACCCTGGTTACCATCTAACCCAAAAATATTTGTCAAGACAAATAATACGAACGTAAACTCGATGAGATTGTGTCGTTTAATTACCGAGTTCCTATGGTCATCATCCAGCTCTATCATCAGACCCTGGTTACCATCTAGCACTAAAATACTCATTAAAATAGATTAAACGAGTACAAACTCGATGGGGTTGTGTCGTTTAACTACCGAGTTCCTATGGCTATTTCTGGTTCCATCATCTGATTTACTAATGCATGCATAATGCATGCAAAATTTCTGCTTAATCGGTAACCGGGAAGAGTGTCAATTTTAATTTGCTAGTTTTGATTACAGACGTACAAACATAGGGACAGGTGAAACTATATAAAAGCTTGTAAAGAATTAGTCCATTTTTCTTGGTCACATTATCACACGTGAACAGCTGGACTAATTCCACTATTTTTTAATTTTTGTTTTTGTTATTATCAGTAGAAATAGTGGGGAGGTATGGTGAGAGATATAAGTTCTACTTTTGTGGAAGTGATGGAAAAAGAAATGGTGTAGGAATAATGTTAGACAGTAAATTGAAAGAAAGCGTGATGGAAGTGCAAAGGATTAGTGATAGATTTATAGTTGTGAAAGCTATGTTAGAGAATGTGATGCTGAATGTAGTAAGTGTGTATGCACCACAAGTAGGATGTGATGAAACGGTGAAAGAGAGGTTTTGGGAGGACTTTGATACAGCGTTAATGACCATCCCTGTTAATGAAGAATTGATAGTTGGAGGTGATTTTAATGGACATGTGGGAAGAATGAAAGTAGTTTATGAAAGAGTACATGGGGGATGGGGTTTCGGTAGTCCGAACAGTGAAGTAGAAACACTGCTGCAATCCGCTATTGCATTTGACCTCGCAGTAGCCAATACGTGGTTTCAGAAAAAAGACGAACACATGATCACGTACAAAAGTGGTAATCATAAGACCCAAATCGACTACTTTCTAGTTCGGCGCAACCACTTAAAGCATGTCAAAGACTGCAAAGTACTGCCAGGAGAAGACCTAGTCTCACAACACAGACTCCTGGTTATGACATCAGTGGTCAAAGTATTCTCTACCAAATACAAATAAAAATAAAATGGCATATGTTAGAGAGGAATGATTGTGCTAAGAAGTTCAAGAATGATAGAGATGGGAGACATGAATGATCGAAGTATAAATGAAAGCTGGAATGAGATGGCTGGGTGTATCAGGCATGCAGCGAAAGATATTTTGGGAGAGACGAGAGGAAAGGGCATAATAGATAGGGATACATGGTGGTGGTCGACAGAAATTCAGAGTGTATTGAAAGAAAAGAAGAAAAAATTCAAAAAATGGCAGCGTGTAGAGCCAGGAAACGCTAGTTTAAAAGCTGAAAAAAAGAATGAGTATGACGTTTTAAAGAAGAAAGCTAAAAAAGCCGTGGCAGTAGCAAAATCAAAGGCCCAGGATAAACTATATGACACACTGGACAGTCCTGCAGGCCAAAAAGAGCTATACCGGCTTACTAGAATAAGAGAGAGAAAGGCGGGGGATGTTTGCCAGGTAAGATGTATAAGATGAAACTGGAATGGTTCTATCGGATGATGAAAAAATCAGAAAGAGGTGGAAAGAATATTTTGAAAGACTGATGAATGAGGAAAATAATTGGAGTGGGGTGTTAGAGAATAAACCAGTGAATGTGGGATTAGTGAGAATGGTTAATATGGATGAAGTCAGAATAGCAGTAAATGGAATGAAGAATGGTAAAACCATTGGTCTAGATGGAATACCAGTTGAAGTGTGGAAGTTATTGCAAGTGGATGGATGGACGTGGTTAGCTTTGTTCTTCAATAAGTTGTTGCTGGAAGAAGCCATACCTGATAAGTGGTGCAATAGCTCTTTGGTGCCGATTTTTAAAAACATAGGTGATGTGCTTGAGTGCAACAATTATAGAGAAATAAAGCTAATGTCACATACTATGAAAGCCTGGGAGAAAGTTATTGAAAGGAGGCTGAGAGAAGAGAGTGAAATTTCATAGAACCAATTCGGTTTTATGCCTGGTCGGGGTACAACGGATGCCATTTTTGCTATACGCTAGCTGTGTAGAAATACAGAGGTGCGCATAAAAACTTGCACATGGTATTCATTGACCGATCTGCTCTGACTTTCGGTACCTCGGGTCACTCATCCAAGGGGATGGTGAGGTAGACCGGGACGTAACACATCGGATCAACGCAGGATGGATGAAATGGAGACAGGTGACGGGAACAACTTGTGACCCACGGATGCCCCTCAAGTTGAAGGGTAAAATCTACAAGTCCGTGATAAGGCCTGTCATAATGTATGGATCAGAATGTTGGACTGTGAAAAAGACGGATGAAAAAAGATTGCACGTAGCGGAGATGAGAATGTTAAGATGGATGTGTGGTGTGACGAGAATGGATAAAGTGAGAAATGAATATATTAGGAGAAGTTTGAAAGTGGCGCCAGTGACTGAAAAGTTGAAAGGGAATCGTTTGTCTTGGTATGGTCATGTGAAGAGGAGGGATGAAACACATGTTACTAAAAGAGTTATGAGTTTACATGTGGATGAATGGAGAGGAAGAGGGAGACCAAAGAAAAGATGGATGGATTGTGTGAAGAGTGATATGAAAGAAAAGGAAGTTAGTGATAGCATGACGAGTGACAGGGCAGAGTGGAAGAAAAAAACGTGTTGCGCCGACCCTAAATAACACGGGACAAGGGCAGGAAGATGATGTTATTATCAGTAGAAAGTATTCTTACGGAAAGATTAATTAAGAAAATTACAGAAAACTACGGCTATTTGAGTTTATACCTTTGAGTGTTTGAGCAAACAAACAAAAGCAAGTTTGCACTAATTATTTAACATCATTTTGGTTTTAATTTTGTTGCATAAATTATTAATGTTCCACAATCGAGTGAAGACACTGACTCCTGTAACGTAGGTGCCACTTAGCTCAAGAGCCAGAGTTTCAATTGATATGTGTCAAACTCTTTATGTCAATAAAATATTATTATTATTATTATTGCCAAGACAGAACATCTATCTCTTTCTATCTTCTTTTTCTTCTTTTTTTCTCTTTCTTTCTATCTTTTTTTTTTCTTTTCTATTTCTTTACCATTAAGGTTAAGACTGCACTGTGGCTACCATGTTTTGTTTCACCACATTAAGGTCGACTGGTAGAAAATGCCTAGGACATTCAGTCCGTCTTTGTACAGTGTTTTTTACTTGTGCATAAAGTTTTAATAAATAATAATAAATAAATAAACATCATCTAGCTAGTTATAAATAAATTATAATTAATATGAATACCTTTTTCTCAGCTTGATGGTATTGAAAGTTAAATATCATGCGCCAGTTAAATCTTCCTTCACCAGATGTGCTGTTGTAGTGAACATCCGTGTACTGCGCCTGTTCTACAGCGTCTATCCAGCTGAAAAGTATAAATTGTATAAATTAATGTGAGAATGTACAATAATTTATTTATTTAATATTCATGCAACACAAATATACAAAGACGGACTCAATGTCTTAGGCATTCTCTACCAACTGGTAGAGAATGAATAAATGAACCTAGGGTGTTGGAGAGACAGTATTGTAGGTGTACAAAAAGAAACCTATTTAAAAATAACACATTCTATACACTTCTTTTTCCTGCAATGCCGCCACCTCTCCAATCCGTTCAAATAGTAGTTGGTGTTTTTATTTGCATAATAATAGTTCACGAAGGTGATTGCCTCCGCATTTGACGAAAATCTCTATCCTCTGAGCGCAATTATTAGATAAGTGAACTACAAGTAGTCTCTTGGGGCTAAATCTGGTGAATAAGGCGGCGGATGATCAAGCAGTTTAAACCGTAATTTGTAGATTTTCGCCATGTTGCCATGGCGAAAATCCACCTCAGCGGTTGGTGAGACAGTGCGTTGTCTTCGTGAAAAAGGTTTTTTTTTTTCTGCATCTCACATCGACTCACTAAAATAACTGTCAAATAACAACTGCGCATCCTGATCGGCTGAAACTTGGATACTAACACATTAGATTTACTAGCTTTAATTGCCAAGTACTGCTTTTTTCACATTGAGGTCGGAACCTTTTCAGACCACCACGTATGTAGTTAAAAAAAATAATATTTTAATATGACATAATAAGCAAAGGATGGGTTTTTGAGACTGTTCGTGTACAAAATGATTTCGTTTAAATGACTGACACTGACTGTTAGCCGTCCTGTTATCATGAGAAAGAGCATTCTACAGAATAATGAACTATATAATTGAATAATGTAGCGATGACTTCTGTATGTTTACGTAATTTGTCATGACCATTTAAAAAAAAAATATCATCATGGTCACAACAGCCACTCCTATTTATCTGACATCTCGCGTCCTTAACCAGCCCGCCAAGCCAAGTTACAACCGTTTCGTTTTGATTCTCTTTTCGTGGAACGCCTCGAGTAGGCCACCCCGATTCCTTTGTTCTGACGTTATCTTGACACTGAGTCACGTGGTCAGAACAAAGGAATTGGAGGCGTGGCCTACTCGAAGCATTCGACGCGAGAGAATCGAAACGAAACGGTCGTAACTTGGCTAGGGGAGCAGATTGTTCATCATGTTTTTGGAAAAAAAAACTCAATACTAACGCTCTGACATAAATATCTGTGACCTTCTTGCCATGGACGGTCTGCTTCAGGCCTTGGACATCCCACACGACGACCCGAAGCTCATAGTCTTCTAGCTTTTTAGGAGTAATGTTCACTCCAGGCGGCACGTACACATCCGCATCTAAAGGGAAGATGTCCACCCACATTTGAAGTTTACCCTGAAACGCAGATAAGGGTTTTGTTAATGACATGTTTTTCTTTAGTGGCTTTCCTCTCCTAGAGAGGAGGCCTGAGTCCCAGCAGTGGGAACATTATAAGGCTGATTATGCTTTAGTGGCAGCCATTATCTTCTAGATACTACTTTATTTCCGTGTCAATGTTTAACATTTAAGATATTTGTTCACTTACTTCAAGGCTAAAGTTAATAGACTCTTAATAAACTAGTGCGCCTCACCATCAACAATTGCATCTCTGCTTACCATCAGGTGGGATCGCAATGAAGCACAACTTATTTAAAAAAATAATGATACTAAAAGTTTAAATTGACGTAACGGAAAAAACTGAAAAACATCAAAAAAGTAAAAATGTCTTAAAGTTAATTAATACTGATGGTCGATATCATCATCATTAACATCATTTTCTTGCCTTTGTCCCGTTTTATTTGGTGTCGGCGCAACACGTTTTGTTCTTCCATTCTGTCCTGTCACTCGCCACGCTCTAACTTCTTTTTCTTTCGTATCACTTCTCACACAATCCATATATCGATGTTATTTATGGTCTAGCACTCATCAGATTCACACTTTTCAGTTGTGATACACTTTCTGGCCTACCTATTTCTCATAACAATTCCATTATTCAAACACTGCTAGAATACATTGTTTTATTACGAAGTTCCCGTGTCTACCCTCTACCTTCCAGCTCCTTCATCAGATCAATTCGATAGTATGTAGCCAAAGTACATCTCATGACAATTCTAATAAGCCTACACACACCTATGATACATTGATTAATTATGGAGTTCCGGTTCCTACCCTCCGGCTCCATCATCATCATCATCAAATCACTTCGATGATACCAGTTTCAATATAACTATTCAGAACAATTTATTAATTTGTACCATCATAGTTGCTTAACTATCTTCATGGAGAATGAATTCATCTTTAAAAGAATGAAGTTCCGTTGACCATTTCTGGTCTTTTTCACCAGGTCCACTTCATCAAATGTTACTTTTTGACTGTAAATACTTGAATTCTCGATGAAAATATAAAAATCACTAAATATTTGAGGAGTTCTCTTCATTCCTAATGGATCCCATCATCAAAACTGGATTTTTTTTAAATAGATTCAGTCTTGTAAATCCGTAAAGGGAAAAAAAAATTGGAAATCGGTTGATAAACGGCAGAAATCTGAAGTAACAAACATAAAAAAAAAACTCCCGAATTGAGAACCTCTTCTTTTTTTGAATTCGGTTAATAAGGAAATAGGATGCACCGTTTAGAAGAACTAAGCCTATTGTATCTTCTAAACAGTGCATCCTACAGAAATAACATGACAACACTTGCTACTATTTATGCATTTGCTACTATTGCAACAACTATTACTATTATAGCAACTATTGTCTTGAAACTTAACAGTACTTCAAACATAGTTCTTTTTAGAAAATTCAAAAATGACAGTAAAAAAGTATTGGAAGATTATTTTGGCATGTACACGTCTCAACACATCTCTGTATCTACATGACGACGCATTATAACTTAAGTAACCTTTACCAATACAAAATTAAGCTACTTTTTTGTTCTACTTATTACCTGCTCCAATCCGTTCTTCCCAGAATTCGTCAGAGGCCGAGTCTCCACATGCTCGGGCACTAAACGGTACCCACATATCGGCAGTGTGTACCAACTGTGCAGCAGACTGAGGCAGATGTTTTCCTTACGATCTGCTGCTAAACGGTAACACCGTACTGTGAAAGGAGAGAGGTTTTCTACAGTCGTAAATAGTAATAAAGCAGAATAAGTTTCTAACGAAAATCAATTTTTCATGCCAAGCTTTCATAACGTGGTATATACTCCTATTTTTTAATTAGTACATAAAATGGGGCTCTTTCCGTACCCATTTTTTTAGACAAAAGTAAAAAAATGATATCCCAAGATTATCTACAAGAATTCATCATAATTGGTAAATTACTAACTGAATCAATAATTCATCACAATTGCTACTAGAAAATAATATAGACGCAGTGTTTTTCTATTTTGATCGCCATTTATTCATTTATACTTAATCAATAAATAGCCTGTACAATATTTCCATAAATTGAGTGACATTTTGGGATATAAGTAAACGCTAATAACTTTGCTGTTTATGATTATTATTTATTGAGAATTAACAAAACCTTTTCTTATATGCCCTCGAAGTATTTGTACTAAATAAAAATTAGGACTGTATACCTTCGTGTGAGTTCTTATGACCTTACGGTTTCATCATAAAATCAGTTTCATGTCATAATAATTTTGCATGGTCATCTGATTTACACATGCATACAAAATTTGAGATCAATCAAGAATCAGGAATCTTTGAGCTCAATCAGGAAGTGAATCAAACTTCAGGACAGGTGGAACTAAATAAAAGCTTGTAAAATACAGTATAACTAGATGATGCCAGCGGCCTTGCCCACGTGATAGTAGAAAGTAATTCTCCCGTGATAATATATATCCTACTAGCGTCCCGCCCCGGCCCGTTCCAGCGTGAATTAACAAACAAATATTGCGTAGTACAAAGTAGACAAAGTTCAAACAATGTTTTTTTTTGAGGTGGAAAAGCATCTAAGAACTTATTTCGCTCTAGGGTGGAGCGAAAAGGCGTGTCAGACTTTTCTGACTAAAACCACACCTATTGCGTTCTAGGACCACGAGTATCCTTTTTAAAAGTTTTCCCATAGCCTGGCAGGCACCGGCCCTTTCGGGCCCCTAGGGTTTTGCTGACGGCTCTTTGGAGAGCGCGTGAAGACTACACGCCGTCGACGACTCGGGCTCGGTTCTTATAGCGACCGTATCCCATTCTACGACAACTATGGCCTGAACCAGGGTCCGGCGTTGTCGCTGATCGCCTTCATGAGGAAACGGCTGTGCTCTGCCCAAGAGGGGGACATCTTCGGCGGGCGGTCCACGCAATGGTACACTTGGGCATTTCTACCTCTTGAATCTGGAACAGGAACCTCCCAAACTTATCATGTCCAGTTTGGACCTATGTTATGCGCAAAGTGACGACCTTGTGGCACATCTCCAGCCACTCCTTAAAAGGGGACTTACCGCCACGACAACGATGAGTGAAAAAATCAGAAATACCTGTTTATTCATTTTCGTTTCATTCTGAAGATCGACGAAAACAGCTTTGTTAATTAACAACCTATAGAAAAAATTCTACTGTATTGAAAACTAGAGAATAATTCCTATAGGTTGGAAATTAACATAGCTAAAGGCTGCTGCCACTTCTTCACTAGTTTTCAAAAAGTGATGGCGTGCGAATGATGAACTGCGGCTGCATTCTTGACTTCTCAGGTAAGGATAGGACTGACCTAGCGTTTTTCTGACACTATAATTTGGCTCGAAATAGGTCCTATTCGACTGAAGAAAACTAGCCACGCGGTCTGCTGTCTTTAAGAGCAGTCCTACGCGCAAGTTAAATATAGTGTATCTTGCATAATGATATTGTAGGTATAAGCAAACGCGTATTTACATTCTATACATGGCCAGAACGCAGCCATAGGAAACTGCTCGCGTATACTTTGTATTGCTTTTTTAAAATCTGCTATTACAATGTATATACGAATTTTTCGTACTGGTCTTGTATAGTTTGTAACGTGTACGCGCGCGTCCTGGTTCCAAACTATACTACAGTTAACATCACTTACGGCTGAAAAAATCTGAGATAGATATAAAATCATTAATTTATATAATGGAATCATCATCTTCCTGCCCTTATCCCGTGTTATTTGGGGTCGGCGCAACACGTTTTTTTCTTCCACTCTGCCCTGTTACTCGTCATGCTATCACTAACTTCCTTTTCTTTCATATCACTCTTCACACAATCCATCCATCTTTTCTTTGGTCTCCCTCTCCCTCCCCATCCATCCACATGTTAACTCATAACTCTTTTAGTAACATGCGTTTCGTCTTGGTATGGTCATGTGAAGAGGAAGGATCTCCTCTTCACATGACCATACCAAGACAAACGATTCCCTTTCAACTTTTCAGTCACTGGCGCCACTTTCAAACTTCCCCTAATATATTCATTTCTCACTTTATCCATTCTCGTCACACCAACACATCCATCTTAACATTCTAATCTCCGCTACATGCAATCTTTTTTCATCCGTCTTTTTCACAGCCCAACATTCTGATCCATACAGTATGACAGGCCTTATCACGGACTTGTAGATTTTACCCTTATTTAGACTTATTTTAGACCTTTATTCATATAATGGAATAATGTAAGATAAATAATAATGACTTTTAACTTAACCTAACCCAAATAATTCACAAACATTAGAAGGAGATCTGGTCACTATTCTAACCTGACCTAATCCAGACGCGATTATTCCGATCTACGCACGATTAGTCCATATTCTTACTAGCACTGTATATTATGGAATAAGGTTAGGTAGATAAGTCACTAAGAAGTATACGCGAGTATTTGCGTACTACTCTTGTATACATTGGAAGACCTTGATTAAAAAGTGATTTCCAATCTATGCGCAACTATTTTCACACCCTTGCGTTCTGGCCATGTACAGAACGTAAATATGCTGAGCAAACAGTCAGTCCTGTCTTTACAATTTAAATCTGTACTAAATACTAAATAACTCTGTTTCAAAAGACTTCGTCTCTTACCATAGCTGTTGTTGTATCTATAATAATAATATTTTACAAACTTGAAATGTAAATCTATATATTGTATTAACCGACAACACGATTGAAATAAGAGATGCAAGCAAAGAAATCAGAAATACCTGTATATTTATTTTCAATTGTTTTATCCTAAAGAAGGGCGAAAAGAGCTTTGTTAATTATAAATTTATAGAGCATATTCTACTGTATTAAAAACTAGATAATATTATCCATAAGTAGAAAATTAACATAACTGTTGACTGATTTTATTGGGCGGGAAAATCATCTAATAACATTCCCCGCTCTTGAACGGAACGCAAGGGCGTGTCAGAATTTTTACTGACTAAAAACCCACTCCTCTCTTTTGCTATTGTTCCAGGGCCCCAGGATCTCTTTGAAATTTTTTTTTACATACATGTTGGATTTTTAAGACGTGTCAGTAAGAGCAGGTACCTCAACAATATTCCGGTTACCTACATGAAAACGTACCTAGGAAACAATTCATAACTTTTTAAGATATTCTAAACTGTAGCCTATCATGTGTACGTGACGTGACGAGTAGTACGATGTAGGTAGCCGAAATAACAAAAATTTATAAAAAAATTAATTTTTTTAATGATTTACTGACTCGTCTCAAAAATCCATCCAGTATAAAATTATCTTATTTTTTTAGGAACAATTCCGTATTATAATCAAGGCTTTAACTTTGAAATGTTTTTTTATCCTATACTCTTAAATCAGAAATATCAATCTATAGTAGTATTTGCAATAAATATAAATAGATGACAAAAAACAGATCTCAGATATAAAAATGCAAGCAATAATATCAAAAACACTTGTCTAATGATTTTCAAATGTTTTAGTCTGAAGAATAATTGAAAACCGCATCGTTATTAACCACCTATTGAACATACCATATACATTGAAAACTTGATGGTGTCCTCAATAGGTGCAATATTAAGGTGCTACTTCTTCGATACTTGTTCCAAAAGTAATGATGCTGTTAATGTTATGAGCATTGTGTTGGAAGGCCTCCCACAAGGTGGACCGATGACCTGGTGAGAGTCGCGGGAATCCGATGGATGCAAGACGCACAGGACCGGTCATTGTGGCGACATTTGGGGGAGGCCTATGTCCAACAGTGGACGTCTTTCGGCTGAAATTATGATAATGATGATTGTGTTTCATAATATCACTTGTGTATGAGCACGATCATTTGTTCTGTGTCTGGGTGTAATTTATCTATATATGTATGTATTTAGAAATATATAAGTATGTTTATCAGTTGTCTAGTACCCATAACACAAGCTCTGCTTAGTTTGGGACTAGACGGCGTTGTGTGATAGTTGTGGAATATATTATATTATATATTACTTACCGTTGCTTTCATTATCTTTATATTCAACACCGTTAACCACAACTGTAGAATTATCGGGAAAAATGGGTGCAGCTAAGTGGTTTTTAACGCAGAGATCTTCTAGTATAACGGAAGGTTTCTGACAATCACGCCATTTGTTAGGGCCAATCCTGGAAATTGAAAATAATTATATTTTATTTTTTGTTTTTGATAGGTTCGCGCTTGACCGCTATCTCACGATGGAAAGCGACGATGCGGTCGACGATGGAGCGCGCTTACCTAGAAGTAACCTATTCACTCTTGACTTAAAGATTCCCGGGTTATAGCTATCAGGAAACACAGATTCCGGCAAGGAATTCCACTCCTTAGCTGTACGCAGAATGATGGGACATTTTCGTTTTAGGAACACATCCCAAAACAAAAATGTACCTAAATATAATTATGTCATGCCAAACTTAATTGGCAGTGAACAGGGAACATTGCTCACAGAACAGATACCGGAAGACGAAGCGTTGGAAGACCTCTCACAAGGTGGACCGACGACCTAGTGAGGGTTGCAGGAATCCGATGGATGCTAGACGCACAGGACTGGTAGGTATGGCGACACTTGGTGGAGGCCTAAGTCCCACATTGGACGTCTTTCGGCTGAAATGGTGATGATGATGATGAAATACCCCTACCTATATCCATATTGCTCAATAGCTTGCGAGCAATGTTTTCAATGATGATGACAATAATATGACATCTGTGTTAAACTACAGGAGATTTACCAACCACGATACACGGTGTTCCATGTACAAACCGGCTTGCGCGGGTAAGACAGTGGTGAAGCTTATGCGTGTGGTAGGACCATTAGATGTAGGACTAATACCGACGGACATAAAATATATTGAATAGATTGACAGTCTTAAGTAATGTTAAGGTACTAAAAAATAACGCTTTATGCAATACCGTAAACAAAAAACATTTTAAAACTTATTGACAGGAAATAGTGAAAGTTAACTCACGTAGTATATTCAGCAGGCAATCCAACCCTTGCCCTATGTTTGGAATATATCCTGTCTTCCAAGTCAATTGTTGTGGAGCCAATCAGTTCGTCAGGGGATAACGCATCGTAGTCATACAGGGACACGGTCAGGAGATAGTCGTCTGGCAGTGTACAGCGGAATTCATACATTCTGAAATTGATGAGTTAAAATTACGGTGAGTAATTTTGTTACTGGTAACTGTCAATGTAGGTTTGGATGAAGACACAGCTGGGCAAAGGCCCCTTTCTATGAATTCAAGTTGTTGTGGCTCAGGGCAAGTGTAGACTAGATTCAAGTCTAGTCTACACTTGCCCTGAGGTCTGAGCCTCCAGGTGTTTCCAATCTTTTTTACACTGCGCCTCTCTTTACACGTCCTAATTTTTTTGTGACGCCCTTCTAAAAGAAGGAATATACCTACGTGCGAGTACATTACATGTATATTATTAAAAAAAAACTACACTTCTTGGGACACATTTAACCAAAAATTGAATCACATTTTCTTTATCGATAATTATTTTGGGCTCATATCTCAAGATGATTCAATCAGCTGTTCTTCCTCGGTAATTGAATGTGCCTGCAGCATGAGCGTAGAGGTTTGCGAGGCCTCTTGGAAAGGGCCACGAAGCCCCAGGGCGTTGCGACGCACAGTTTGGTAACTCCTGGACTATACCATAATAATTTTCGCTGTCTGAAATTCTTTACGCTGCTCTCTAAAATAGGCATAATAGACGTGGGTAAAAAAGGGCTGCCAGGTTCAAATGGGGTTGGACCGAGTCACGAGAGCCGCATGCACAGTGACCTTCGGCAAGTGTCGCCACACAGTGGGTTCCTCAAGAGGGAAAGCGCCGTCGAGGCTGGCCTAGTAAGAGGTGGCGAGATGATCTGGACGCGTACCGCGAGGACTGGCTCGAGGCGGTGCGGGAGAAAAAACTCTGGAAGGACTTAGGAGAGACCTTTGTCCAGAAATGGCTAGAAAAAAAATACTTTCCATACAAAGTGTAGCAATGAAACAGTTTTTTTTATCTGCATTCATAATTGAGCCGAATTACAACTGCTTGCATATCCTATATTTATCAGAAAATATAGGGATAGGCCGGGAAATTTTCACAGTAAATTGCTGATCTGTGTTCCACAAGAGGAATGACACGTGGAAGGGTGAAGATTTGTTGGATAAGTTACATATTAAAATAACCATAGAGAGAGAATCATATAGGTCTTTCCCTCAACCGGTCCTGTGTTTCTATCTATATATATTTATTTAAGAATGAACCCTTATTTCTCCTGGTCACGCTATAACTTAAGAACGGCTGGACTTCTCTTTTTGTTTTGTTCACCAGCATACAGGGAAGGTTTTAATAAGGGTAGTATAGGTAGGTAAGTAGCGCATGCTAAGTATGGTAGGATAGGGTAGAGTAGAGTCAAGTAGGGTAGAGTAAGACAAAGTAGGGTAGAGTAAGGTGGAGTAGGGTAGAGTGAGGTAGAGTTGGGTAAAGTAGAATAGAGTAGTCAGTTGACACGGGCAAAGCCACAGGCAGAAGCTGGTTTCCAATAAAATAGTGCAATTAAGGTTTACTTACTTCCCAAAAATAGGATTCTGAGTGTTTTTCACGTGGTTTTTCCTATCCCCAAGGTGTTTTCTGCCACAGCTGATTGCCACGTAAGGATCCAGCTTGCCAGTGAACGCTTTAGGTATCAGGTTCACTCCTTTGACTACGTATACACGAACTAAAAACTTCGATGGCTCGTTGTCAGGAAAATCAGTGAAGAAACTGAAATTATTATAAGAAATATTTAAATTTGTAGAAATAGTGGTCAATCTGGAAATCTCTTAACCGAGTGCGGACCCAGGTTGGTCGCTGTAAAACAATTTGGCCATATGGGGCTTCCTTGACCCATCTCGTAACACAATGACAGTGTGGAGCCGCTGCACAGGACATGCGTAATTTACTCTGCTGTCCATTCTACATAACCACATGCAGTTTTTAGGATCTATACGAGGGAAATAACAGAGCCGTAGAGGTTGCTAAATACTGGTCAGAAAAAAAAATAGTTAGAGTATATCGACACGAAAAGAAGAAGAAGAAGTAGAAAATTATCCCAAAGCAACTCACATCTGAAATAAAAATAAGTATCTTATGTGCCAGGATATGTAACCTATCCATATACCAAGTTCCATCGAAATCCGTTCAACCGATTGAGAAAGAAAGAAAACAAGAAAACTACCCGTATACCAAGTTTCATCGAAATCAGTTCAACTGATTGAGCGTCAAGAAGTAACCTTCCCATATACCAAGTTTCTTCGAAATCCGTTCAACTGATTGAGAGAAAAAAAAAGAAAGAAAGAAAAGAAAAAAACTACCCATATACCAAGTTCCATCGAAAAACCGTTCAACCGATTGAGCGTCAAAAAGTAACAAACATACAAACTTTCGGTTTTATAATTTTCGTATTAACACGGTATTATAAACACGGTTCTGTGTTTTAATATTTCAAATTATGTTTGCTTATCTTGTCCACTGCAGGTCTAGCCAAGTTACGACCGTTTCGTTTCGAATCTCTTTATACAGTCGGTAACGCCTCCGATTCCTTTGTTCTGACCACGTGACTTAACGTTGAGATGATCTCATTCCCATACATTTGAAGTTTTCTACTAGCTTTAACGATTCATCATCATCATCTTCCTGCCCTTATCCCGTATTATTTGGGGTCGGCGCAACACGTTTTTTTCTTCCACTCTGCCCTGTTACTCGTCATGCTATCCTAGTGATAGCATGACGAGTACTTTAACGATTGTTTTTATTTATTTATTTTCATTCAAATATTTGAAAACTTTATAAACATTAAATGCAAAAACTACTAGGTAAAATATGGCATCATAAAACTCCTCCGCATCGCTGTCGACTGGATGTGATAATCTAGATTATCAAGTTGGTTAAGCCCTCTGATTTCTAGATGGAGGTAGTAAAAACTCATGATTTAAGTTCACTGACATGACAATACAAAGAAGAAATGTGAGAAGCTCACCCATAATTCAGTTCGACACCATTGCAGCTAACAGCAACAGTATCCGCGGGAGGAGGCCACCTGTATATAGCAATTCCAGCTTTCAGGAAACCGCAGTAGAGCTGCTCGTCCTTCTCAGGGATCCCAGTCTTCTTGCCGCTGTAAAGCTTCAGGGTCGAACACCAGTCTTTGAACTTGGAAAACCCTGGCTGCGCTTCTAACTCACCTCCGTACACCTGAAACGAGATAATCATAAGGTTTCAGTCAGTCTATTTGCGATCAATTCCGGCAAGCTCAATACAGTTGATGCATATAAAATGCGAGTCAGACTCGCGCACTGAGGGTTCGTACAAACTTACCTATGAAAAGAGTTCACGAATCGATTCGAGTCTCAAAGTTTTTTCCGAATCACAAAAGAATTTTTTTTTTTGTGACGTTACTACAAAATTACAGTTTTCAGTTTCTTTCCTCTACTTGTTCTATAAGACCTTGCTTCATGCCGAATTTCAGAATTCTAGGTTAACGCGAAATACCCTATGAATTTTAATTGCCTTGAGAGTGTCAAAATACACGTTTTTTACGACATAAACGGCCGTATCTTTTTTTCGTTAACTTCGAAGTTTAATTTTTTCGCAGCTTCATGGGATTTTTGGAAGGATTTTTTTTTTGAAGGGAGATTTGATTACATGGTTTTGATTTAAATTCGATACCTCCACGCGTTTCCGAGCTAAAGGGTCTTGACAGTCAGACAGACAACAAAGTGATACTAAAACGGTTCCGTTTTTTCCTTTTGAGGTACGGAACCCTAAAATAAAACGGACAAGTGTGAGTCGGAGTCGTGCACGAAGGCTTTCGTACCGTCCGTAGCAAAAAACTGCAAAAAAATCATGTTTGTTGTATTTATTTTATTCTGGTTTTAGCAGTTGTTGTTATAGCGGCAACAGAAATAAATCATCTGTGAAAATTTCAACCGTCTATTTATCGCGGTTCATGAGATACATCCGGGTGACACACGGACAGACAGATAGACAGACAGACGAACGGACAGCGGAATTTTAGTAGGAAATAGGGTGCTGTTTTAGCCTTTGGTTACGGAACCTTATTTTTTTTATATAAACGCATTATGATACAGAAGTAATTCCTAGTATCTAAAGAGCAACGTTTCGTTATGAAAAAAGGCCAGATATTTTTTCCATCTGCAAAGCATAAGCATCTTTTCAAAGTCAAAAGTTTTTTTATTTAACATAGGCCTACATGGACACTTATAAAACGTTAGAATCTAGTGCACGATTCCAAATTGATCTTCTTGGACAAGAAACGGCAAGAAACTCCATGGTTACTCTTTTTAAAAAATTGTCTTTTCCCACACAAAACTATACTCTGCTAGTTGAGATTTGATAGCAAAGCGTTAACTAACTGTTCATTTTCATAATGCTAGATACTCTGTCTGAATAGATTTGATAAAAAATACTTACAATGATTTTGTCGGAACTTAATAAATCTTCATCATCATCCGTATTACCCTGAAAATAAGGAAATAATAATTAAAAATAATAAATAAAAAAAAACTCACGACTACTTGAGAACCTCTTCCTTGGTTTTGATAGTCGGTTAAAAAGGTATAGAGAATCCGTCCTTCAACTTGGTGGCAAGCCCGATAGAAGAAGCGATTTCCTATAAATTCTTACACTACTATTGTTATAGGATGCGGATGACAGCTGTCGAATTATGGGTAGGTCGCCATCCGACCGTCCAGTCGGATGGCGAGTGGACGGCGCGTACTGTTCCACACGCGCCTCAAGGAGATGTCAGCAAATCGTAGGGGCGCAGCAGGGTCGAAGCCTACTGGGGCCAAGGGTTCGCTTCTGAAAGGAAAACCCGGCCCGAATGCAAGCCAACGAAGGAAAATATGAGTGGGTTTTAGTTCATGAAAGTCTAACACGCCCTCCCGCTCCGCCTAAGGGCGAAATATGTCATTGGATGATTTCCCAGCTAAAAAATGCCGGATCCACACAATCTTTAAAATTCATATTTCTGTCCTGCTGTCATCCTACCCATGCTATGTAAAAAAGACCTTATCATTAACATCATCATCATTTCAGTCGAAAAACGTCCACTGTGGGACATAGGCCTCCCCCAAATATCGCCACAATGACCGGTCCTGTGCGTTTCGCAAAAAGACCTTCTACATCGATAAAACCAACTTTTCCAGCATAAGTGTTGCCTTTCCCAAGATCGTTTGGAAAACCGACACTTATTTACTGAATTACTATAATATGTTAAGCAAATGAACAGTTCGTCTCGAGGAAGAACAACAGCTTGTCTTGTTCCAGAAACTTCCCACAAGAACGAAACGCAAATCGCAAATACATAAAACCAAGTCGTGTTAGTAACATAATTTATGACTCAACAACAGCAGGACCGATGTTAATGATCTTAGCTCTGTTGAATTCGTCTACGAATAGCAGAATAGCTATTAAAATATCGGAAAAAAATACGAAAAAATATCCTAATACATCGAAAAATGACAGCAACTGCCAAATACATTAGTCTCAATCATTCGGTTAATAAATTTAGCTAAAAGACAATCACTACATTCATTGATTGTTAGGCGTGCGAAGTTCGCTAGATCAGTAAGTACATCATACATTATACGAACGACTTCACAATTCTTGTACTTGAAAAGGCGACTGGATCGATCTGCAATGCCACTCAGTAAGCGTGTATCAGGAAACGATGGTTCTGGGAATATGATTTGTCCATAAACCGTATTAAAACTGAATCAGTTATGATTAATTTTATGAAGTAAAAGTGAAAAATGCTGTTAGATTTTACCATTACAAGTTACAAATAGCAACCCGGAGTTTCGAAGTTGACTTGAAAAACGTGTGCCTCGGAAAACACGTAAAGCCATTGATCCTGCGTCCGATCTCTCTTCGGTCGTGTTGGATTGTCGTTCCATCCGACTATGGACAGTAAAGGAGCAGAGAATGCACCTACATATGCTTGCGCATGCACTTGTGCAATATATCTCCTATGTACTTGGCCAATCTCTTTTGAGTGTTGTGTGCCCACAGTGATCTAATAACGGTCGGGAGGATTATATGAAGGGAAGCATCACGAGGTATCAAACATGTCCTAAGCTAGACCCAAGACGATGCGATGTCGAAGACTTATGACATCCACCCGCATTGGTGGATGTCATGGATTACACCCCCCCCCCTCCTAGATAGAAGGCCCGACGAGTCCTAGCAATGGGAACACTATAAGACTGATTATACATATATTTTGTAGATATATCATACAGCAGTTGTATGTATTATATGTTAGTAATTTTGTAATGCAGTTAAATACCTTAGGATCCTAAACAGTAAGTGCAATAATCAAATAGGGACCGTACGCTAAATAGAGCCTAAAGATAACGTGATAGGTAAGATATAAGGTCTCTTTTCTAAAATTTATTAAACTCTGACTGTTCAGTACTATTATTTGGCCTTTTATCATCTACGGAGCATTAGTGTGCACCTAGCAGGGCCACCAGCCACGGCCGTAGCAAACTACCAACACCTGCAAATGCTATTCACACTGTGACTACAGGCTGCATGGAGTTCTACTCCAACTGCAGCATTCAAATCCATTCTACTAGCAATGATCGCAAGTACACTAACTTTTAGAACACTGTTCTGCTGTGGTAAAAGATAGACGAAAAAATACGTGCATAAGGACATAGAGTTGCAGTCATTCAATCATGGAGTTGTTACATTTTCAATCGTAGATACAACGAGCTGCTATAGTATGAATAGTAAAATAAAAAACGAGAACTTACCTCGAGCGTAGCAAAATATCTCGTCCACCAATCTGTTTGCTCAGAACTTTCTAGAGAATTATTCTTCGCCAATTTTGCATCCTTATCTTTCGAGAACATTGGAAGAAGCACATATTCTTCTTCATCTGCTTTTTTGGGACAAAAGATACTTTTCCATCGTGACTTCTTAGTTTTCTGGATACTGTGTATTGAAGCATTGCTACCTTTTTCTACAATCGACGGTGAACTCTTCCGTATGTGTAGGACTTGATTAACTGCAATATTTCGAAAGATTAAAATTGATTAGACTTTTGAGATATAGAAAGAATCAAACTTAGTTTCTTTAACCAGTTGGAGGCCAGAACGCAAATCTACGAGAGACATAATGTCTTTTTAATTGTTGTTTCTCTAATTACCGGTATATGAAAGGTTACGGGTCTTTTTTTTTTATTGGTTGGGAAAATCATCCTAATGACATCCCCGCTCTTGGGCGGAGCGGGAGATAGTGTCAGACTCTTACTGACTAAAAACCCACTCCTGTTCCTTCGTTATAAGGTTACGGGTGTGTTTTCAGTGAAAACAGGACTGGAGAAGAGCAGACTAGAGCAGGTAAAAGTGGCCAATTTTTCCGTGGAGAGAGCAGGTAAAAGTGAAAAAAAATTCCGCGGAGCGGGGTCAAGTGAATTTGAGCTACCGTACGCTTGGTGCTCTCAGCTCGACACCCGACTCCGTTCTGCCCGGCTCAAGCTCGCGTGTTCATTTGTTTTATTGGAAAGTCACCACTTATACTGTTTCTACTGATGCGGAGTGGGGATTTCAAGCACAGTGATTGGTCAATTCACGGTCCGCTCCTTTCCACTCCGCCCAGGTCCTTGTCAGTGGGAGCGCATCCTAAAGCTGGCACGCAGGTTGTCTTAATGATTATTTTATAATGCGATTCGTACAATAAAAAAGTTACCTTGAAAAAAATTATTTGCTGTTATAGACACACTCCTCAAAGAAGCCTCTCTTTCTTTTTGGGGCAGCCAACTAACAATATATTTATTCGGGTTCTTCACTATATTCGTGCCCAAAAACAAGGTCCTTCCAAAAGTGCTGCTATCATAAAGTCTGATGTTTATAGGAGGTGAGTAGACTTCATTCAATGGAGCTTGAAAGATCTGTGAAGACCTTCCATTCGGGAAGTTACAGTTGGATTTCTTGTCACATACGACATCTGACTTTATTATTAGCTCGTCTATTTCAAGGATCACGCAGGGTTTTCTGGTAGTGGTGACGTCACGCAGCCCCCACCAGTAGATGTCTACTCTGAAAGGCGAGAATTTTTTTATCAAAGCGTTATTTCTACAGACTGAATGACTTTTCATTATTATGTAGACCCTTGAGCCTACATGAGTAGGCATTGGATTTGTTATTAGGGTATTATTGTTTTTATTATATGTATATTTTTAGTTTGTAAGTTCCTACTGTACAACGCCTTGGACATCCTCTGTAACGTTGTACAAATGCTTGCTTGTAAATAAATAAATCATATTTTGACTAAAAATAAGAATTTATATTATGTAAATGATTTATAGTGCTTTGGTTTTTTATGAAAAAAATGGGTGAAAAATGATTATATTGCTCTGGTATATTGCTATAGTCAGGTGAGATAAGAGCAAAATAGCGATAAATGGAAAAATACATGCTGCATCGATTTCAATTAAATTGAATGAGAGCGATAAGATGGTGAGGTACTATGGATAAGTTTTTGAGTCTCTAGCAGCTTAACTACAGTTCGATATAAGGGCTATATTCCACCGCGATACCATGGCGGCGCGACTAGTCACCGCTACCAACAAAATGTCTCCAGCTCTGTAGAGAGTTACTCACCTGGTGTCCGTTTAGTTGCGCAACCAATTTGGCGGCGCGACTAACTCGGACGCGTGCACTTAAGGACCATTTTGATACTGTCTCAGTGTGGTGTAGCGACTCTGGTGTCTACTTTGGTAGCTTACGGACACCATGGCGGCGTAACTGGTCGCGCCGCCTTGGTGTCCCGGTGAAATATAGCCCTAAGAGCATAATCAGTAAAAAAAACACTATTACAATACATCATCATAAACACTATTTACAGGTCAGTACACTTGATGACGAATATAGTTACTTGTATGTAGTTGACTTAGGTATCAGGTTAAGTGGCAAAGATTCCAGTTCGTCACTCTCTTGGTCCATATCCTTGACCCCTGATGCAATATACGTAGTTTCTACTGGATGGTAGATTGTATTTTTCATTAAAATTTCTGGTATCTTTAAAAAGCAATGGTATTCATCATTATTTCTCGTTTAAGTGTAGACAGTAGTAGATTAACCATCATCATCAGGCCTCCACCTAGCGTCGCCATAACGCCATAGTAATAGATTATTTTTAATTAAATGTACCTCAACTTCATATCATTTTCATACCTAAACTGACTATAGTCGATTGACTAAACTGATAATATTACCATATAATGAATATGGGTGCTACGTCGCACGAATGTAACCATAGAGATGCGTGAGAATCGTTACTCACTGGACGCCTGAGGAAGGCCGACGGCTTGATCGACGAAGGTGGTGTGACGATCTGATCATGTTCGCGAGCCAAACTTGGTCAGGGATCGCCCAAGACAGAGAGGTTTGGAAAAAGAAGGCATAGGAGACGAGTGATATGAAAGAAAAAGAAGTTAGCATGACGAATGACAGAGCAGAATAGAAGAAAAAAACGTGTTGCGTCGACCCTAAATAAGACTGGACAAAGGCAAGAAGATGATGATGATGGGTTTTTTTAAGTTGCCCCACACTAGGAATAATCCCTGTGCCGTAAATGCGTTCACAAACTTGTAAAATCACATGCACAAGACACCTAGGCCCATATTAATAAACGTTCCTCAGCCCAAGATCTCGTACTTGATACCAAGCTTGAGATCCTAATCGTACCTATTAATAAACGAGATTCACAAACCCAAGCTCAAGCCCGAGGTCAAGTTTCAGCTTAGGTTTAAGTCATCAGCCGAGTGTTGACTGATTAATAAACGAAACTCAACACTTAACTTTACAACAATCTGTGTAACTTGAGATGTCAGATCATGAGTGCAGATCGACCGAGACTTGAGGTCGTGAAACATGGAATTTGTAAATATTTTAAGTCAAATTAATTATTACGATAAAATAGAGTACTATGATGCTATTTTATGGCCATAGCGATGTTTGTCAAAAATGTACATATATGGGATGCCTTAAATCCTTTTGAATTGCCAAATGAAAATTTCAAAAAAAGATTTGTATTTGTTCGAGATTCAGAGTTTTTACATATTAGTCTCATTTTTAGTGAAACACAATAAGTAATAAAATAAGTTTCTTTCTTTTCTTCATTCTTTCAGTAACCTAACGTGACGAATTTTGTTTTAAACTTCGATCAATGTGACGTAATCGTACACGTAAGCAGAGCTTAAATACAGCGCATTGAGGAGCTGATTTTGGTAACTGAGATTCTGTACTCATTAATTAGCAATGATCTTGAGCTTCTGTCATCGTATAATCGGGGATCAAATGTTATTGCACTTGAGGATGGAGTTGAGTACCGTTTATTAATGCGGGCCCTAGACCCGGAACACTTATCTATATCATACAAATATTTGTTCCTTGCGGGAATCGAATCCGCGACACATTGCAGCGCAGCAGCCAATCGTTCAACCACTGCGCCAGCCATGACCTCAAAACTAAATGATAAACGATATTTATCTTGCAATTAAGTTTTTAAAAACACTTTTACAAGTCAATTTTAGCGTCAATTTAAATCTGATGAAGCCGGTGTTTCCTAGCTGACTACCCTGAGAAGAAACACCGACACAAACTCAGGGGTCAAAGTCTCTTTTAAAGTCTATACAGCAAACACGTAATGGTCAAATCATATGAGGACCATGTAGATTGGAGTCTGAGATGGTTTTTTGAAGAAAGAACCACACAGTTCTGACAAAATCAACAACTTCCAACCGTGTCTTCGATATTCGTTGCAAGTCTTCTGAAAAAAGTATGCATCATCTTCCTGCCCTTATCCCGTGTTATTTGGGGTCGGCGCAACACGTTTTTTTCTTCCACTCTGCCCTGTTACTCGTCATGCTATCACTAACTTCCTTTTCTTTCATATCACTCTTCACACAATCCATCCATCTTTTCTTTGGTCTCCCTCTCCCTCTCCATCCATCCACATGTAAACTCATAACTCTTTTAGTAACATGCGTTTCATCCCTCCTCTTCACATGACCATACCAAGATAAACGATTCCCTTTCAACTTTTCAGTCACTGGCGCCACTTTCAAACTTCCCCTAATATATTCATTTCTCACTTTATCCATTCTCGTCACACCACACATCCATCTTAACATTCTCATCTCCGCTACATTCAATCTTTTTTCATCCGTCTTTTTCACAGCCCAACATTCTGATCCATACAGTATGACAGGCCTTATCACGGACTTGTAGATTTTACCCTTCAACTTGAGGGGCATCCGTGGGTCACAAGTTGTTCCCGTGACCTGTCTCCATTTCATCCATCCTGCGTTGATCCGATGTGTTACGTCCCGGTCTACCTCACCATCCCCTTGGATGAGTGACCCGAGGTACCGAAAGTTAGAGCAGATCGGTATGGGCGTTCCAGCTAGAGCTAAAGGCACTGGATTGGAGAGACCGCCGAAATCGCAGAACAAGTATTCCGTTTTGGTTCTACTCAATTTCAGGCCAACACTCTCCACTCTGTGCCACCACACCTCCAATCTGTTCTGGACCTCTAGGCCACTCTCGGCAACCAACACAATATCATCGGCAAACAACATACACCAGGGAGCCTCTTCGTGAATGTCCGACGTCAGAGCGTCCATTATCATCAGGAAGAGGTAAGGGCTGAGAGCCGACCCTTGATGTAAGCCGACTGCCACATTGAAGCTGCCAGTGGTGCCCACTGTAGACCGGAGCGATGTACAGTCGATGCAGTACCCAAGTACTGCATCGACTGTACATCGCTCGGATCAACTGCACATACTTCCCAGGCACACCTTTCTCCTTAAGGGCCCACCACAGAACCTCACGAGGTACCCGGTCGTATGCCTTTTCGAGGTCAATGAATACCATGTGCAAGTTTTTATGCGCACCTCTATATTTCTCGCACAGCTGGCGTATAGCAAAAATGGCATCCGTTGTACCCCGACCAGGCATAAAACCGAATTGGGTCTGTGAAATTTCACTCTCTTCTCTCAGCCTCCTTTCAATAACTTTCTCCCAGGCTTTCATAGTATGTGACATTAGCTTTATTCCTCTATAATTGTTGCACTCAAGCACATCACCTTTGTTTTTAAAAATCGGCACTAAAGATCTATTGCACCACTCATCAGGTATGGCTTCTTCCAGCAACAACTTATTGAAGAACAAAGTTAACCACGTCCATCCATCCACTCGCAATAACTTCCACACTTCCACTGGTATTCCATCTGGACCAATGGCTTTACCATTCTTCATTCCATTTACTGCTATTCTGACTTCATCCATATTAACAATTCGCACTAATCCCACATTCACTGGTTTATTCTCTAACACCCCATTCCAATTATTTTCCTCATTCATCAGTCTTTCAAAATATTCTTTCCACCTCTTTTTGATTTTTTCATCATCCGATAGAACCATTCCAGTTTCATCTCTTATACATCTTACCTGACAAACATCCCTCGCCTTTCTCTCTCTTATTCTAGTAAGCCGGTATAGCTCTTTTTGGCCTGCAAGACTGTCCAGTGTGTCATATAGTTTGTCCTGGGCCTTTGATTTTGCTATTGCCACGGCTTTCTTAGCTTTCTTCTTTAGAACGTCATACTCATTCTTTTTTTCAGCTTTTAAACTAGCGTTTCCTGGCTCTACCCACTGCCATTCTTTGAATTTTTTCTTCTTTTCTTTCAACACACTCTGAATTTCTGTCGACCACCACTATGTATCCCTATCTATTATACCCTTTCCTCTCGTCTCTCCCAAAATATCTTTCGCTGCATGCCTGATACACCCAGCCATCTCATTCCAGCTTTCATTTATACTTATCATTCATGTCTCCCATCTCTATCATTCTGTCCACCACTCGCTCCCTGAACTTCTTCGCACAATCATTCTTCTCTAACATATGCCATTTTATTTTAGGGGGAGGACGCTCTTTGTATTTGGTAGAGAGTACTTTGACCACTGATGTCATGGATTCTGAAAAAAGTATACATGTTTAAAAAAAAAGGTTTTACTTTACCGGACATAGTTGTACGGACATAAGTATTTGTCCGGAGTACTCCTGTCCTTTATGAAGGTCGTACCACTGCAGCTTAGGTGCGTACTCGTAATCCTCCTTATCGTCAACCACTGGCTCGACTTCTAACCGCCCGATGAGCTCGTTTTTACCCTGAAATTGTAGGAACGAAAACTTTAAATTTTGTATTGCTTTTGGTTCACTTCAAATGAAATAGGAAATCCACACTTCTTTGATTAATCTCAGCTATTTATTTATAAGTGATTGAAATTGTCACCAATTATCTTTTTTATTTTTTAGGTTTTTTTTAAGTGGGAAAATCATCTAATGACAAATCTCGCTCTTGGGCGGAGCGAGAGATAGTGTCAGACTTTTAGTGACTAAAAACCCACTCCCGTTCTTTCGCTGACTTCGTTCCAGGGCCCCGGATTTCGTTTTCACACTACCCATGGCCCCAGTAGGCTTCGACCCTGCTCGGCCCCTACGATTTGCTGACATCTCCCTGAGGCGCGCGTGGAACAGCACGCGCCGTCGACGACTTGGGCTCGGTCCGGACGGTTACCGGACGGTGGGACGACGGGCTACCCATTGCTTGCCGTCCGCAAGCCAGCGCCTACGGTGGCCGGAAATTGGGATCGGAGTAGTCCCGGCGGCGGTTGGGGCCTGAGGACCGTTGCCTCACGCGATCGGCCGCCTCTTTTGCTAGCATTACTGCTTCACAGAAGGAGGCGACCGCCTGCCACTCCTCCTCGCTCCGGACCATGGCCTGAACCAAGGCCCGACGCGAGAGATCGCCACCGCCGATTGTCCCCACAAGGACACGGTGTTGCTCTGCCCAAGCGAGACACACCTCCACTGTGTGCTCTACCGTGTCCTCCGGACGATCCACACAGTGGCGACACCCGGGCGTCGCTTCCACACAAATCCGGTGCAGGAACTTCCCGAACTTACCGTGTTCGATGATAGGTGGGAAATCATCATATGACTTCTCTCGCTCTAGGGCGGAGCGTGAGGGCATTTCAGATTGTTACTGACTAAAAGCCACTTCTATGTTCCTTTTTGGCTTACGTTTCAGGGTCCCGGACTTTCATTTTAGAAATCACCCGATGGTCCTAGTAAGCCTAGCAAGACTAGCATGTCATCCGCAAGCCCATGCCTACGGTGGCTGGATCATAGTCACCCACGAGCTTTAAATTATAATTTCAAGCTTTAATATTCTATAAAGCTGTAGCTGTTAAAAATAGGTGCAGTGGTGACCGAGTGGTAACGGCCCCGACTTACGAATTGTAGGTCGCGGGTTCAAACCCAGCCAGGCGCATTACTTTGTGTAATTTATTTCATCACCACTGATCGTGAGGAAACCGGCATGTCCTACAACCAAAAATTCGAAGACATGTGACATCCACCAACCCGCACTAGGCCTGCGTAGCGGATTACGGCCCATTCCCTCTCCTAGAGAGTAGGCCTGAGTCCCAGCAGGCAGTGGGAACATTGAAAGGCTGATTATGCTATATGCTTATGCTACTCAACGAACTGTCACATTACAATAGACCATTCAATGATCAGCAGTTATTGCTAACAAAAATCTTACTATCGCTTTCTCTTACAATAATCCTAAATGTACGTACCGTGTGTTCAGTGTCAAACACTTCAACCATGACAATAGGCGGACTGGTTCGTATCCTGTCATGAGTCGCAGAAACGAGCTTGTGAACCTTCAGGACTTGGTTCCAGACTGGTGTCAGTGTCTTCGTCTGGACCTGGAATTGAGAGTAGATCATTTAAATAAATAACTCATCATAACATCACGTAGCCATAAGGGTTTTTATTTTGGTGGGAAATCCTCCCACTCTGGGAGGAACGAAAGGGAATGTCAGACTTTTACTGACTAAAATCCATCTGTGCCTCTTTGCGTGCCAGGGCCTTAGTAACTTTTTCATACAGTCCAACAGCTCTGCGAAACATCAGCCTAAGAGGTCCCCGTCTTTCTCTTTTACCGGACTGTGGGCTACTCTTTGGTCGCCGTCCGCAAGCCCGTACAATCGCCAGGAATTGCCCTGCTACTCCTAGATGCCCAGAGTGACCCCTGCAAACGCGTACGAGTCCACCCACATTTTTCAAGGTAGGTATGTAAAACCTTCATAAAGCTAATGAAGAAAATGAGTCTGTTGCTATGAACAGGATAAAATTCAGTTCCTAGGATCATGCTCAGCACTGGCGTTTGCGACCACAAGATCAACAAAGTAGACCACCTATACTCTTTTCGTGATAGCATTAGACAGAAGTTAAAAAAGGTTGTTTTTTTATCTCGAAAAATAAATGTTGTGCACCCCTGCTTCTATGAACCTCTTTTGTTTAATGAAAGAAAGAAAGAAAATTATTTTATTTGGGCACGTACAAAGATACACACAATGTAGAAACAACATGTAAAAAATTAAGATAAATAATAAGAAAATAAAATATCTAACATTCTGTGTCTCGCGCCTGCGCCAAATAGGAAAATAATGCTATCGTAAATGGAATATAAATGGTTTTCAACCGATTTCAATGTTCAGCTGAATGTATTTTTTTTATTAATAGATACTAAATGTGCAAGAGTGAGACTGAGAGTAGTGGTTATCCAGTGGCAACGACCCCGACTTAAGCAGGTTGGGACATTACAATAAAATGCGTTTTTTAATTCCAGATAATGATTTGACCAGTGCGAATGTCAAACTCCAGAAATATGTTGCCTGCTTTTTGATAAAAGCTATGTCTCCAAATTCGATTTTTATACCGGTTCTTATAGTAATACAACATTTAAGGAAAGTAGGACCAAGATACGACAGTGTTTGTTTATAGAGTCTAATATGAATTGAAGATTAAAATAATTCAAAATATTCATACATTTTTTATACTCAAACTTTTACTTATACTAAGAACTCACAAATCCGTTTTTACCCGCGACCGCTGCGGGTTGCGCCCGCACTTTTTGCGGTCGGTTAACACCCGCAGTGGCCTTCAAGAGGTAGAGAAATCCGATGCGAAATCCGAAAACCGATTAATGCACCAACTTATAGGCCTTATTTTTTTAATTCTTCTGTGAAGTAAGTATAACGCAACAGCTCGTTTCTGGTGTAAATCATGGAGGTCTGGAGCTCAACTGATAACCACTCGTCTTGCGATTGTCATCTCCCAAGCTTGCGAGCGATAACCGCAACCGCGACGGCTGTATAACCACACAAAACTCCGATCTCGTGAGTTTAGAAATAAAACAGCTGTTTCCTCGAAAGTAACGGGCACGGCTGAAAACCTCTTCATGAGTTCTTGACTACTTCCTTTCACCAGGGAGCTCCAGTATATGGGCATCTCATTTTCATTCATCTTGTTTACAAGAGCGGGACGAGACAGTGCCAGTTTATGCTTTACAATTAAAAAAGTTATCATCATTAGTCGTCAAGATTTTTTTCGAGATGAGTGTTCATCCAATGACTTCTCCCGGTCTGAAGGTCCGGGAGCTGAAGGGTGTGTTAGACTTTTACTGCTTAAAACCAAATCGCCCCTACGGTTGGTATCATCTCTTTGAAGAGCGCGTGGATCACTAAGCGCTGTCGACGATTGAGGCTCAGTCCCGGCGATTACCAGACTGCCGGACGGCAAGCTACTCATTGCTCGACGTCGGTATTGACATTGTAATAGTCAGGGTTGGGGTCTCGGCGACTGGAGCGTAAAGATATTCATTCCCTCACTTGTGCAGCCTCCTCCTTCGCTAGAATTACTGCTTCGCAGAAGGAGGCGACCCCCTGCCATTCCTCCTCGCTCCGGACTATGGCCTGTACCAGGACCTAGCGCGAGAGGTCGCTGCCACCTATTGCCTTCACGAAAACACGGAGGTCCTCCGCCCAAGTGGGACACACCTCCTCCGTATGCTCCACCGTGTCTTCCTCGCGGTCCACACAGTGGTGACCTCCTAAATCCAATATAGGAACTTCCCGAACTGACCATGTCCAGTGAGAACTTGCTTCATGCGGAAGATGAAGACACCGTGACGCCTCTCCAGTCACTCCTCAAAGAGAGGACTGACCGTCATGTTTATGTCGTGCTTATGTCGTGCCCATTGGTCGTCAAGCTGTGAATTCACATGCCTGCATTGCAAGAAACCGACACTCGATTCGTTTATCACTACAACTTTATTAGAGATCCATGCGAAAATAGTACAAAAAGAGGACGTATGATTGTTTAATTTTATATATTATTAGTTTTCAAACCGAAGTCCTTATTAACACTACATATTAGTAAAGTTATAATAAAGTGTCAGCAAAACTATAATTTTGAGTAATTTTATATTTTTGACTGGGTTTGTTATTAACAAACCGAAACGAAAAAGTAAAATGGCGCAGCTTTTGCTAGTCTTTCAATTCTTAGGCTTAAATTATATTTTATTTTATGAGTTAGACATTTGCATCTATCAGTTTACCTTCAGAAAATACAAAAACTGACCATAATTAGTTGCATAAATTTAAAACGAACTAATTTTTAAGAATATTTTCGGTTTTTTGTTCAATATCGGTTGCGGTACCTCACTATTTATGAATTGGAAAAAATATGCAACATTCGTATTGTCAAATCATTATATCTAATTAAAAAACGAGACTTTAGGTACCTACTACTACTTCTGACACAATATGTACATTATATGTGGCGCTACCTACCTTAGTTTCTTTGACAGCATTGAGAGTATTTATCCTTACGAATGGTTGTGCATAGCTACTAAGGTCCATATTTGTATTTAGTTTTGCTCTGTAGATAAACACACGGCATTCCAGCATCTGGAAATATGAGTAAAGTTGTCAGTGACTAAACAGTAACTGTCGTTTGTAAAATAACGAATATATCTTTCATAGCTTGTTTATTTACGTATTTACAGTTCTACATGATTCTTTACGCTTGAATAACTTTGGCAGAGGAGCGATGTTGGGCGCCATTTTGCTGTGCAAAACCAGATGGCGGAATGTGTTCCAATTCTGACTTTGAACCAAAAGAATGTAACTTTACAATATAATTCGTATTACAACAATGTTTATAATTGTATATACCTGTGGTTACACGCTAGATATTTTTTTGATTTACACCGCTGATTTCCAGAATCATTTAGAACAATTCTGAAATGTTTACGTGTTTCACATGATTAAACTAAGTATTGCACAGAAATAGTCATCGTGATAGTAATAAACAATGTTTATATTAGTTTATAATCTGAAAAAGCTTAGCTAAAGCCAAGCTAGGAAATTTCTTTGCAAAAGTAGATAAAACCTGTGTATATAAAATGCTAAGTCCTGACTTATCATCACTAGTTAAGTAAGCCCGGGCTGGAGGTTTTGATTCTAGAATTGAGGCCGTCACAGGCAAGTCCGGTTAAGCAGCCGACAACCTCCTAGGTTGACCTGCGAGAGGCCACACACAAAAAAAAAAATGACTTATCATCACCCAATCCAAACTCTTGGACATAGACAACTGAAATTTTGCACAGAGATTCCTTTATGAACGCTATTGCACCCATCCGTTAACCTTGTTACCAGCTAACTTAAACCTTATTTTTACAAAATAAGGTTAAGTTAGCTGGTATGACGTGTACCGTATTCGTTACAATGGGCCCCGAGCGATAATTAACCTCTCGGGGATTCTATTAATTTCAAAGTATAAAACTACAGTGGATTTTGATACGATATTCCTTATCATCTAGAACATTTTCTTGGAAGATATATAAGTAGATGAGATATTTTAAAATATGGCATAGCAATCTCATTTTTTTTTCCATTTAATTATTATTAGCATATAGCAGCCCAGCATAGCAACTCTATTAAGCTAAGTAGTAAATCTAAGCACATAGTAAATCAAATTCGCTTTTCTTGCGTATGTAACCACTAAAAACAATCGATTCCAGCTTAAAATATCTAACTTTTAAGATCAAATTGATTTTTGATTTGACATTCACCACTATTCAAAGCACTAATTCAGAACACTACTAATAATACTATGTGTATTATTTAACCTACATGAATAGCAATCTTGATGTTTTGATTTTTATTTTCCCGTTTCTCCCTAGTGGAGCAAGAAGTAGGTCGTTAGTCAACACGATCAACTAGATATAGATCAACATAAGATGCAGGGGCATTTCGCTATTAGCTTAGTATTATATAATAAAGTTCCTCTTTGCATACAGTATTTCATCGTTCAATTCGTTAACATAGCACTTGTATTGCACAAATTGGAATTCATTGGTTGGAATTCATTTCAATGAATTCCAAGCTAATTCAGTCAAATGCTCTTTGCAGAGAACCAGGTATGACAAAACACAATAAAATAATTAAACAATAATTAGAACGCCGTTATTAAGGCCGTTAAAATAGTAGTAATATTTAAAAACTCGCCACAAAAAGCATAAAAAATAAAACAGAGAAAGCAAAAAAAAAACATATATATAATGACTGGCACGCAAGTAAAAGAAAGTCTTGCAAGTAATTTTGGTATATGCCATGGATCCTTGCCATAATATTCACATCAAAGAAATATATATATAAGCCCTTTCATCTATATATATAAAAGGAGAAACTGACTGACTGACATATCAACGCACAGCCGAAACTATTGGGACTCGGCACGTAAAATTTTACACAAGGTTTCCTTTTATGACGTAGGCGAGCACTAAGAAGGGATTTTCGGAAATTCAACTTTTAAGAGGTTTAAAAGGGGTTCTAAAGTTTGTCTGAAGAAACTTAATTTCACGCGAGCGAAGCCGCTAGCTGAAGCTAGTTACTAAATAAAATAAAATGAAGCAATCCTCACCATAGTAGAAGTCTTCAGAGACATTTCATAGTCGTTGACTTTAAGCTTGTACCCTTTGGGTAGGCAATTTTCAAAGGACTGCATCTGCCGGTACAGTCCCATCCAAAGGAGAAGTTCCACCTTGCCAGCTATGCAGCAGCAGCTCGTCGTGACGGTATTCATGTGCTTCGGACATTTTAAAGGCTGAAAGATTAAAAGGAACAGCGAGATATTTTGGTAAGACATATTATTATATATATAAGATCATTGTACCCTTTGTTCACAAAATTAATAAATGAATTGAATTGATTATAATCTAGGAATTAAGAATAAGTACATCAGGGTTTTTTGAAGAAAGTAGCACTTTTTGATATTGTGAAAAATCGTTGCAGTTATAAAAAGCTGAACCCTGTCTCAAACGCGCCAAGATTAAATAGACGTTAAACTCTTTGATATTTTTCAATTTTATACAAAATATCCTTCATTATTATTTCCGAAAAAGCGTTTCACAAAGTATTGGAAAACTTAATTGGAGAACATCAATCAGTCAAGTGTGAGTCTAACTGGCGCACCTAGGGTTCCATAAAAACTTACTTGGGTAAATACATTGACTCCCGAATCTAATCACCAATATTTTTCCCAATCGCAAAGTTATTATTTTGTGACGTAACTACTTCACGGCTTCACATAAGTTATGACGAGACAAAAGAAATTCATTTTCATATAGACTTGTCATGAGTTAGATTTCAATCAATTTTAAGATCCATCGAAAAAAATGAAGACTAGTTCACGGCTTCACTTAAGTTATGATGAGACCAAGACAAAAAGAAATTCATTTTCATATAGACGTGTCTTGAGTTAGATTTCAATCAATTTTAAGATCCAAAAAAAAAATGAACGCACGTTTGATTTAATCCTTATCTGAATATTCAAAGAACGGTTCTTCATCAGACTTTCAATAAATTTAAATAACACTACTAGGCAAACAAATTCTTTTAAATAAAAAATGAATCGTCAAAATCGGTTTTGACGAAAATACGAAATAGAAGTCTTATAGAAAAAGAAAAGCTCTTATGTCTAACTAACCAAACCACCTAACCAAAAATTACTGCAGCTCATGATAGAGCCCTTTGTACACCACTAAACATTTTGTTTTGTTGCTTAAGATTATACGAATTTAAAAAAAAAAAAACGGAGACGCTGAAAGAACGTTTTATGATTGTACAAATACCTATTCTTTTTTTAAATCTTATTCACTAGCATGGTGTCCTGTAAGTAAAGCGCACTGGACATCTTGTTTGTGAAAAGAATAGATGGACACTGGCGAAATTCGTTAATATTTAGATCGGTTATGGACTACTGAATACAAGCAAGGTTCGAGTGCTGACCTTGAAACCTACAGCTGCATTTACCTCTTTGTAACGTTAATCCTATATTATGTCAATCAAAATCAATTCAGCAAGGGGGCTACTTTTTGTGCCTTTGTTTGGAAGTATATAAATATAATTGAACGATGATATAGTTGCTTTCTCCCTCAGAAAAATACGAGATCAAATCTGGACCGCCAGACTGCATCGTTAAACAAACTAGTTACACACAAAAGGACCTACAGCTATATAAGAGAAAGTCCGTTACAGATATCCCTTAATAATGTTGCGAAGTTTTAAATTGTATTATGTTTGATGGTCCATCCATGTAATTAGCATTCACAATTTTTTAAATGGGTCACACTATTCAACAGTTTGTGATCAATAAAGGCAGATCATTACAATAAGTAGGAACCAGAATGATGGATTCGTTTATAATTAACTATGCAGCTGTTGCGAGATTATTTTCTTGCAATTGTGAGGTACCATTTGCTAAAATGCAAACTTGTATACTTTTGCAAATAATACAGGCTGTTTGCTGCATCGTGCGCCATATTGATATAGTCAATTGTAGGGGTCATTCGCTATTCATTCAAACCCCTAAACACTTCTCATTCTCTGTGGATTTTGTATTCATCAAATTTTTATTGTTTAATTTAAAAAAGACCCAAAGGAAATTTAAACTTTTACCATGCATTGATGGCATTTATTTTTTATTTCACCGCAAGTGAAACCTAGGCCTTATCTTAGAGGACTGTATGAGAAATAAATAGCAAAAAGAATTATATCTACCAACCCTAACTAAACGTTGTTAGAGACTTATATTTTCATTTCATTATAATTGAAGGAAAATAGATAACGTTTGACAATAATATTCCAGCAATGCAAAATAGGTATCATCGTTTAGTTACGGTTTAAAGACCTGGTTCTTTTTGCTATTGATTCCTCGTATTGTCCTCTAACATATAAACTAGGTTTCCTTACTGGCGAAAAGAAAAAAGTAATTTATGCTAATAGTTTACATCGACTTTTTATATTCAAATACCAATTTAAAAAAATGTATAAGGCTCTGAATATATGAATAAGACATAATAATACAAATGAATAAGACTCTGAATTGTAATTTTAATTAGATGTGTATTGTATTAGAGTACTTTTAAATTTAAAATTAGTGACATTTATAGTTTCGGACCTACATTAAAGCTGTCCATGTTACAGCTATTTAAACGGCCACAAAAAAAAAAACTAAATGAAACTGGGATTATCCAACTCCGTCAAAAATTTTCTAGTCTATCCTTTTGCTAGTGATGTGCCACATGCCATAAAAAAACATTTTACAACTTTGTGAATTCGTTAGAATTGTAAATCATGTCACGAAGGTATCAAAATAATGATAAAAAAAAATATTTTTGCTTAAATGGTACCTGAAAAACCTATCAGTCTGTTATCTTACTCTTATAAGCTAAAATCTGACTCGTCCCTCAAAATAAAAAAAAAATAGAATTACTAGAAAATAAAAAAAAATCGCATTTTTAACATTTATTGCATAATTTTTACAAATCCTGGTCAAATTTTTCGCCTCTGTTACGAATGTAGGCCCGACATCTGTTTCGTATTTTTACAGCTGTTTTACGAATTCGTATTTCCTCCTTAATTGTATTGAAAGCCGTTTCAATGCGTTAAACTAGTACTTCTTTGGCACGTCCCCAAATATAAAAATCTAACGGAATGAGGTCTGGGGAACGTGCCGGCCATGCAGTAGGGCTATCGCGACCAATCCACGCATTTGGGAACACATCGTCGAGATATTCCCTTTTTTCCTTCGATATTATGTTCGTATTATACGTACATAGATCTTTTTTTTCCGTTGTCAAGTACAGCATGATATTTTATTTACTATGACGTTCCGAGTTCCGAGAGTTAGTTTCCGAGTTTGAGGAAAAACGAAAAACTCGTTTTCATTCACAGCCTTTGTTATATTCTCTTTGCAGAACATTTTTCAAATAGTTTATGTCAGTCAGGCATCAAATCCAAAGTTTTCAACCTTGTTGTACATTTTTTTTGTTTTTAGGTTTGTTTATTAAAGCATGTCAAATGTAAAAAGTATCGTTTGACAGTTCTGATAGATCGAAAAAAAGGGATGGGGTCAAATAAATCGATTACTATAATTTACGATACTAAAGAGATATATTTTTTTATTCTTGATAGGTTCGCGCTTGATTGGTATTGGTTTATACTTCTTTGTATTTATTAATTGATTACAGATTTATAATGTTACTGGAAAAGTCGTTTTTTTTTTATTGGATGGGAAAATCATCTTTATCCGATTTTACTAGTAAGTCTACGGATATATCAACTTGTGAAGGTAAAGTAGGTGAGTTAAGTAGTTTAAACAGAGGTGACAAGTTTTATTTTGACTGAAATCATTCATTTTCATAAAGTATTATTTCGAAAACCTAAATTTACTTACTTAACAGGAGCGATTTTACCAACAAAGATTTGTTTATAATAACAATAACTTACAAATTTTAATTTTGTTTTTAGTTGATAGTTGGATATCGTGTTTGAAAGACGCTTAGATTTAAAACGTCTCGTTATTAATAAGTTCGCTTATTCGGATATTTTTAACGTTTATTCGTATAAAAGAGAATTTAAAGAGTCGCAGTACTACGGTAAAGGATCTTACTTCGTGACATTGAAACGAAGTCTAGTAAAAAAAATATCTATTTTATTTATTGGTTATTTTGCAATGTTTAAAAGATTTTAATTCAAATTTGTTGATTAACAATTGTATATCTTGTGATAAAACACAAATAGCTTCATAATTCCATGGTTTTACTGAAAAGGCAATTGAAATTGTGTTAGTAACGCCTATACAAATTTATTTAGAAAGTGCAAAAAGTCTAACGCTACTTCTTAGATTTAATGGCCTTTAAACAAAGAATATTTGATTTCCGTTTTGCAAGTTGTAAAATGTAATAAAGATTACTGAACTGTCTTTCAATTTTTTTTTAAAGAAAGATTCAAATATCTGAGTCATTCAAGTTTTTGGTTCTTTTTTCTAATCTATTTTCAGATATATCTGTCAATAAAAGAATGAATAAACGTATCACGATGCAGAATACCAAAATAACAGCAGGATACAACTTATTAGTTCATCCAACCGTTTAATAACAACAGTTAATTATGAGAAAGCTTAATCAATTACAATCAAGCCCGTTGTGATATTTCTACAAATAATATTCACAGAAAAATCAAGAGCAGTTACAGAGATGGATACATTAGGGAAAATAATGATTAACTTAAAAACAGTTATTTAACGTAAAGCTATGTGTTAGTAAATATTATGATTTGAACGTACCCAAATGAAAGCCAAATCGAAGAGACACCGACACGTGCGCTGAGTAGCAAGCGGAGAATATCTACTAACACGAAATGAAGCGAAGCTGTGTGCGAAAATTGGCGGGGCCGCCCGCCTCTCGCGGTAGGCGGCTACCGCTTGCCGATCACTTTTTATTGCATTTTTTAACCGACTTCGAAAAAGAGGACGTTCTACGAGTATGTTCGGACATATTTTTTTATGTTCACTGATTTCTCCGTTCCGCATCGGTTCTCGGCTTCCGAGTTGGTCCCATAGAAATATTGTTAGATTATGAACTTCGAAGATATGGAACAGAACTCCTCATAGGATCACAGGAGTTGATGACTGACTGAAAGAGGGGGAATATATCGAACTGATCTGATGATGAAGCCTAAAGTTAGGCACCGTAACTCTGTAATAAATTAATGTAATCTAACCATGTTTGGGATTATTAGAATTTTCATGAGATGTACTCTGGCTTTAAGGTATTTAAGTTTGTTTTTAGTGGTGGTACCATTACTAAAAAGTGTAAAATTAAAAATTTTAATAACAAAAAAATACAACCTATTACCAATAATTTCGGATGTCGGTATAAATAACGAAGAGACAAAACTATTATAGAAACACCGACTTCCGAAATTAAAGTTATTTTGCACTCTTCAGTGTTTTTTTACATTGAAGTCGGTTGTATTTTTTTTGTTTTGTAAAAAGATTTTTTCACATGAGAATTACAGTCAACAGGTAAGTAGAAAGAGATTTCTATAAGGTAAATCTCAGTACAAGTAAGAGCTCATACACACGAGCGGTATGTTGCCCACGGCAGAGGTAACTGCGGCCGTTGATCTATAGTGACACACATGACGGCTGCCACTGATCTTCAAAGTTCGGATTTCGACGGTCGCCATCGACGCGTTAACAGATGCCGCCGACTTGTCGACGGCTGCTTCAGGAGGCACTGGCCTGTTTTCTGTGGTGGTCCAAAGCAGCTCACGATCAACACTTGTGGCCAACACTGTGCTGATCGCGAGCTGGTTTGTCAGTTCAATCTAAATGATACAACCAAATTTTACGCATCGTTCACACGAAACGTATTGTCCACCGCTGACTGTGAGGTGCTTACTGTCAGCCCCTGTGTAAACGTGGACTCAGTCTGCAGTATGCGTTCTCACCAAGCCGACAAAACGTTATACGCATTGAATGCGTTACTTGTATGAATTAATAAATGTACAAAAGAGTAGGGTTGCTACGCGAAGTACAATAAATAATCGACCACCGAGAGTTAGCGATAACGCACTATGTAATAGCGTAACTAGTCAGTTCGGTGTGAACGAGAAGTTAATAGATATGGAAAAGTGATAAACAGCGTAACGCGAGCTCAGAGTCAGCAGCCGAAATTACGTTTGGTCTGAACAATGCCTTGGTTAGGATTTGTTCATCGTTGTAAACTTTAGTAGTTGTTATCTTACGTGTTACCTATTTACTTTCATTTTACGAACGATAGCAACTATAACTTGGTTAAGTCTACCGTACTTGCCACCTATCTTGTTTGGGAAGATTCTTGCCATCCTTGAGCTAGATTCAGTAGCAATTACTGTTTTTTCTCCTTGTAAAGGTAAATTTTAATTTTAATCATCGTATCATAAGTCGTGTTTCTAAATTAAGAATCTGTTTTTTTTTCTGCAGATAAAACTACAGAAAAATAAAACGTGGGTGAGTCCAAATTAGGACTTAAATTTTTCTACAGTAGTGACACTTCCTTTGTAACCTGTAACCAATATTAAAAGAAGTTAGTGTCTTACCTTTAAGTAAATACTTTGTATTCGTCCACATTGCCTTCCATTCTGTTCAGGAATCACTGAATATATTATGTCAGCTATTGCCAATTTGTAATAGGCAACTCTTGATCCGCCATTAAGAAGCCAAACCACTATGTCGGGCCAACCTTCCGATGTCTAAAATATACTGACAGATAGTAATTAAAGTATCAGTGCTACACAAAATAGGATAAAAAATTAAAAACGAACTTCAATACAATATAAATATAGTAAAACAAGCTGATTATGCTATGCTATGCTATGGAACAAAAAGGTATCTTGCACACAGCGACTTTTTGTAGCGATGCTGTCGGACGTTTCGTAAGCGCGCGACAGCATCGCTACTAACGCGCGTTAGTCGCATTTGCAAGCGCTATAGAAAAAATGCCAACGCGCCACTAACATGGTACAGCATCGCGACTGTATCGATGCGAACGCGCTACAGTATCGCTACAAAAAGTCCCTTAGATGCTGTCTCGTAGCCAAAATTGACTTACTGAGCCAGGCTTGCGAAGGACGGATAATGTATGAAGAATGTAATAAAATCGATTTAATATTTTTTTTTATTATTATTGATAGAATAGGCGGAGCTTTACCACTATTTCACCTGAAGGAAAGCGACGTTGTGCCGCTAAAAGTGAAGGTTGTAGCCATTAGGAAACTTTACCTCTGGCAGAGAACTCCACTTCTTAGCTGTACGCACAATGATTGTGTTAGCAAATCGTTTTGTGCGTATTGATTGAATGTCCACTGTATACCGGTGGCGTATCGCCGTATGTCTGGTGGTCCGATGATGGACCGGGTTTGGCGGAATTAAATTTTAATGAAAATAATCATATCTTTTTAACATAAATCACTCAATTTGATAATTTCATGAGTTTTTTTCTTTACGTCGTGTCTTCTAGAATAATTTCTGAAAGAATTTCTGGTAAGGCAATAGTGAGACTTAAGGAAGTGTATTTGAAAATACGGGATGTATTTTCAAAATGTATTTTCAATAGTGTTAAGCCAGACTGCAAACGCGGGCGCGAGGCGGGAGCGGCGCGGCAAGCTCAAAACATAAGAACTTTTTTGGGGTGTCCATAGTGGGCACGCAAGCATGGGAAGCGACGCGGGCTACTAGACGCGGGATACGCGTAGGCCACACATGCCATAGCTCGTTCATGCAAGTGGCCGCAGTGTTTTCGCGAGCGCCGAGCATGAGTTCGAGCTAACCGCAGACAGGCACAACACGCGCGTAGCCACACCCGCGCCGCTCCCGTCACCGTGCTGACAGACTGACCGAACGCTTAGCATTAAATGTTTGATAGTCAAAATCGGGCTTGACCGGTTTAACTCCGTTTAAATAATATAATCTAAAAACTACTGTATTCGTGTTAATAAAATAGTGACATATCGTTGCTCTCAGCTTAGTTACGCCCTTCAACTAATTAGATCATAATAAATATGGTAGTAAGGACACTTCTTTTGTCAATTCTAAACATGAATACCTCCCTTATTTGTGAAAATTAAAATGGAAATTCTGACTATCCTAATAAAATTTTAAAATAACTAAATAATATTTGAAAATACTGTGAAATAACACAGTTTGCTTTAATATTAGTGGCTTAATTCTTACCCCAGTATGAATACGCCTTTACTCTGCAGTAGCACTAACGAGTCACTATTTTCTTGACGCGAATAGGCTACAACTTAAAAAAAAACAGTTAGATGACATGACCAGGCAGTCAAATGAAGTAAATAAAAATTGTAAATATAAAATGATATGACCTTATAAATAAGAGTCTTCAGATTTTCAGCAATAACTTTGATGTCAATTAACAGCAATTTGACGTCTTTCTTCGTACAGTGCATTTCAGACTTAGTCAGAGAAGGGACGAGACTAATGGTAGAAGAGCAACGCTGCGTCCTTTTCGTTAGTTGCTGATAGATTTTTTCCTAAACAATAATAATGTTACCTTTTAAAATGGACGCAAACACACTGGCCCGACAAAATTCCGGGTCATTAACAAAAAGTGTGATAGTTAAATACATAGCACGTTTTGAACACTATTTAATTTTAATAAAATCACTCAAAATCACTTATGGCAACAAAAATACACGTCGAAGTTTATTTGAAATAAATAAATTGATATATAAATTGACAGAACAGTGCATTAGTTGTGGAAGTTGTTGTTGAGAGATACGTCTCTAACTGGGTTGTGGTTGTCAGGTATGAAGTTGGTCTGTGTAACATACTTGTGTTCGACTGTATCTAGTTGGATTGGAAGCTGACCTCAATAAAGTTAGGGAAAGCTCGCAAGGCAGATTCTGACAGTTAGATGAAGTAAATAGTTCTTGTAGTAATTTATGTTAAATGATGATTGAGTGTTGGTTTATTATTATTTTTTTCATTTAATGAAACATGAATCCTATAAGTGTTTAACAAACTATGCATACATCCAATATGCTACAACTATGTTCCTTCGGAAGTTAACCCTGTTGGCTCCGTCCAGTTGGCCCCGGCAGGCTCCGTCCCTGCTGGGTCACTCCGGTTTCGCTAACATCTCTTTTAGGCGCAACACTACCTACGAGCCGTCGACGACTCGAGCTCGGTCCGGAAGTTTACCGGACGGCCAGACGGCGAGCTCACACCTACGGTAGCTGGAAATCGTGGTCAGGGTCCTAACTGCCGGGGCGTGAGGATGTCCGTATCAAAATTCGAAACAAAATAAAACAGACTTACAATTTCTTCCTTCTGCAAAGCCAACTGCTTAATATCCAGCTCGGTATTGTACTTTACCATGGTATTTTCAGCACTACAGGAGTACTGTATGATGTCCAGAAACTTGAGGATATTACCCGCAGCATCATCCACTGCTTTGTTTATATCGTCTGACAGATCTCTAGGCGAATTGTATTCAGAGTTCTTTAAACGGCGTTCTACTTCGACTAATGCTTGCTCCTGTGAAGAGTTTATATTTATTTTATAACTTAAGTACACATATAAAACAGAAGATCATTAAAAAAAAATGTACAAAAAAGTGTGCAGATCTGCGAAAAGAGAGGTTAAAAGAAACGTGTAGAAACAAGAAAAGTTTGTGAAATTTTATAGTAACAAATAATACGTGAATATACTTCATACTCATTATAAATATATAATATACATACATACATACATAATTATCACACTAGAAAGAAAAGATAGTGCTCTTTGCAGCTGTTTTTCTTTTAAACATTAAAATAAATTTCAAATCTCGAAAGCTAGGCGGTAGAGAGTTCCATTTATGTATGAGTTAGGTATATTTAATTATCATTTAGACATTTATAAACACCCATACAATAAAATTTTACTGTAACTGGAGGAAAAAGGAAAGTTTTGTTTGAAAGTTTGAAAGTGGCGTTAGTAAATCGTTTGCCTTGGTATAGTCATGTGAAGAGATGGGAAGAAATGTTACTAAAAGACTTATGAGTATACATGTGGATAGATAGTTAAGGAGAGGGAATTAAAAGACGGATGGGTTGTGTGAGGAGTGATATGAAAGAAAAGAGAAATTACTGATAGTTTGTCGGTTGACAGGATAGAATATAAGACAAAAATATTTAGCGGCTATCCCAAGTAAAATAGGAAAGGGCAGGATGAAGATGATGATGGCTACTTTTGTCAACTACTTTGGGAAATACCGATCTAATGTTGTGTTCTTAGGACAAGTTATAATAAAATATTAAATAAGCAAATAAAAAAAAATCCTTTTTCTAAACTTACCTGATAGGCTGTAAACAAAACCTAATTACAAAAGACATGACAAATACCTTCTCAGAAATGGGATTCGAACACATGCCCACAGAAATGTACTTCGACATGAAGTAGCCATGGACACACACCAGAAGCGAGCATGTTGCATTATACTTCACAGAAAAATTAAAAAAAGAAGGCCTAAACCGTTCTGGGTGCATCTACCGATTTTCGGATTTCGCGCCGGATTTCTTGTACCCCCGCCGGCTATTCCAGGCACCAATCGACCTCTGGACATGCGGGCGTAACCCGCTGGGGCTGCGTGTGACCACGGCCTACGCGACTCAACTAGTTGCCCGTCGGTGCAGCGGGAGCCGCAAACAAACGCGCACACCGCGGGCGTAAAACGCGTCGAGAACTGTACTTTTTTACAGATATATCTGCATTCTACAGAAGCCGCGTTTATAATCTCGGCGGACGCAGGTGAAACAAACCCGCTTCGTGAGTTAAAGCTACACTTTAGACCGTTCGGCCAACAAGTTTGTACAAAAACTGTTCAAAGATCTCCGGATGTAGAATCATCCGGGATGTACTAAAATTACAATAATATGTCATCGTTGCTCCACAACCACCCACAGCAAATTTTGCACGTGTTTCAACTTAATTTTTCTTCTTATAAAATGTAGGCGTAAACGTACCTGACAAAAATAAACAGTGATTGGACAACAACATGAAAAATTTTCCGTGCACATCATGCTTTCCCCTTACCATTGACGACCTTTTAGGCTAAGAACTCACGGAGCGGTTTTTACCCGCACCCGCCGCGATAGAGGAAACAGCTATTCTATTTCAAAACTCACGACACCGCAGCCAGCAACGCAGCAGTTACGCAGCCGACGCGGTTGCGATTTTCGCCCGCAAACCTGGCGGACGCAAGAGATGCGGTTGCAAGACGGCCGGTGATTTGATCGGTGCCCGGTCAACCGCGAACCTTCGTAGAGCGTTCGGGCGCAAACCACCCGAGGCTGCAGATAACTGCGGCCCGCGTGGTTCTAGTTGCTCGCTGGTACAACGGAAGCCGCGAACAACAGCGCACACCGCGGGCGTAAAACGCATCTTGAAATGTACTTTAATTTTTTACATATATATCTGCGTTCTCCAGAAGCTGCGGAACCGCACCCACGGCAGCTGTGGTGAAAACCGCTTCGTGAGTTCTTAGCCTTACCTAATCTGAGAAATATATAAGTAGGTGTAACTAATCATAGATTCTATTCAACATGACCTCTTTATTAGTCCTGAGATGAGTTACACAAATACTGGTCTCTCAAATCTGTGTAAATTTTTCCTCAAAAGACCATCTCAGACACAGATCTTTATGGTTCTCATATGATTTGACCATTACATGTTTACTGTATGGACTTTAAAAAAGACTGACCACTGAGACTTTTTCATTGTTTCTTCTCAGGGTAGCCAGCTTGGAAACATTGCCCTCATTTAGTTTAACTAAAAATTTGCCGTGTATTGAATAAAATACTTGCAAATAAATATCCTTCCAGTCCTCACTGGACTTAGATATTAAATATTTATTCTTATATTTTTATATTTAATATTTTTATTCTTTCTTACTGTGAATACAAAACAAGTTCACAAATAAAATTATACCATCACATTTCTGATTTCAGGTGATAAACTTGAAAAATTCACAAGTATGTAATTTGAAAGGATGAAAGGTCAAGTTTTTATTGGACTGACTGGTTTTTTTTAATAATGTGAGTTGGGAGTCTGAAAGATGATTAACGTTAAGTGGCCTTAAAACGGGACGACCTGGATGTCTTCCTTTAGGATTTGAATATGAAAGTGGAACCGTGATAGTTGGAAAGAACGGAGGGAGACTTTTGCTCAGTTGTAAGTAGTACTAGGACAATATGGGCTAGCTGTAATAATAATAGCTACCCCTCGAGCGCCGATTTTACATGCGTCTGTACAACTTGAATGACCTTGAAAAACTCTCAATTATCGTTTTGTACACACGTTTGTACGATTTTTTTTAGCCGAAGTTTTTGGTTTCTATATTTTTGTTTTCCTAGAAAATTCCAGAAAAAAAATTCGTTTTTTATTATTATTTTTTTGGTGATTTACGTAAAAACGTTCAATGACATAATAATAATACCCCCGGGGCGCCGAAGGGGTTAAATACATTTGGGTTTTATTGAATTCTGCGTTTTCAGCTTTCGTGATTAGTTTACATTCAGTTTGACCAATGATTGTTGAGGTGTAAGTTTAGTCCGCAGTTATTAAATTAGAAAAATTGTGTCGTTAAATTCCGCTTCGTAAGGAGAACAGGTCTTACCAAATCAGTAGCGATGCCGTACACCATATTATTCCTGTACATCCTGAATCTGAAGTCTGGCAGCCTGGTGGCAAGTTGTAGTACAGGAAAAGTGTTCTCAAATTCAAGGTAGCCGTGGACAGGACGAGTCTTAAACACCTCCATTGATCCAGTGTAGTACAGCTTTCTGTGTTCTAATTTAAAAAAAAAGTGACAAAGACATTATGATCTTAGAGACTTAATATTTTATAGCTAAAGCTGTTTTGTCTGTGTCGGTTTAAAAGGTTACATAATTATGAATTCAATAGATTTCTATAATAACAACATTATTAACGTCAATCTAATAAAAAAATATTGAAAAACGGCACGAAAATCAAACTTTTGAGATATCTATATACTATATACTTTTGAGAAACTACTAGGACTTTATGACGTAGACTAAGAGAAGATTTTTCGAAATTCACCCCTTAAAGGGATGAAACGGGAGTCCAAAGTTTGTATGGAGAAATCTACATTCACGCGGGCGAAGCTGCTGACAGAAGCTAGTCTGTTTATATAAAAGGAGAAGCTGACTGACATATCAACGCACAGCCGAAACTACAGGGACTAGAACCGTGAAATTTTGCACAACGCTTCCTTGTATGACGTAGGTGAGCATAAAAAAGGTTTTTTTTTATTTGTTCCGTAAGGGGAAGAAACAGGGGTCTATAGTTTGCATGGAGGAAAAATACTTTCACGAGGGCGAAGCCGCTGGCAGAAGCTATTTTTATGCATAATAGGAGAGACTGACTGACTGACATATCAATATACAACCGAAAGTTCTGAGACTAGGACCGTGAAAAATTTACACAAGATTTCCTTTTACGATATAGGCGAGCACTAACTGAGGATTTGTTAATTTTACCCTTAAGAGGATGAAACGAAGTCCAAATTTTGTATGGAGTAACTTACTTTCAGATGGGAATTCACTAGCTGTAGGAAGCTTATTCACATAAAAAACATACAAAATAAAATAATCAGAAAAAAAAAATTTTTGAATCTCCTATCATTTGCTGGGATGGACTACGTAGGATTTAAAACTTCTATAATTGCGTGGTTAGTTGGTTTTCTCATTTGGAGGCTTAATTTCAATTTCTAAACGTCAGGAACTGTTTAAAGTTTATGCAAACCATGCGAGGATCTCAGTTTACATATTTATCTTGATGTGAACTCGGCAAACAGTAAATATACGTCTTGAAGTCATTTCGTCATCTTAATTTAACTGAACAATTTTGCCTCCAACAGTAAAAACCGCAGAAAAAATTGCAAAGTATTTTTCAACACACTTACTTCGAAAACTCGCTCTTATTCCTATCGCTTTTTGGCACGCATAGCATAGTCGCACGCACTTTTGGCACGCAGTTTACTGTTTTTTGTACTAGTGCGCGAGTTCACCCCCGCAACAATTTAATACAATTATTGTATCAGGTTAGGCGCTAAGCTACCTCCACGAGTCGTACGTCAACCCCGTTTATTTATATCTTCGTAAATGTATTGAAAAATGTTATTTAATACATGTAGAAATTTGTCACTGCAGCACTCGGCTCCACAACACCCTCACCTACGGCTCGGACGCATTCTGCCTCAGTCGCAATGACCAACTTTCGGCCCTTATATCAAAATCTACTATTATAATATATTTAATTCACATCGTTGTATACCGAAACGCATAATATAATTTTTCTTCTACTGAGTAGTGATGTATCAGAAAAAAAAAATTGTTTACTGTTAAAATCAGCGTATTATTACAAATTTGTATTTGAAGCCTCCTTTTAGGCAAATAATGACAGTGTTAGGAAGCGCCGCTCTTCCATAACAATGCTAAATCAATTTACGCGTAACATGAAGCGTGATGTGTGGTGTGTGTTGTGACGTGAAACTGGTGTATGTGAAGTGGTGTGTGTGACGTGCAAGTAAAAGTAAAAGTGGCATCACAACATACATTACGTTCATCTCACAACACACATATTGTGAGATGAATGTGATATATGTTGTGATGTGAGTGAGATGTGTGTGTTTTGATGTGAAAATAATGATACTTAGAATGAGGTGTATGAATAATGTGTGAGTTGTTTAATTAAACATTATGATGAAACAGAGCCTTCATTTTCTATTAGGAAAGTGTTTTAATCCAACGAGCCTCCATTTTCTAACAGGAAAGTGTTTTAATCCAGCTTACGAGTATCAAGTTTTTTTTACAATCGTGTCTGTTTTTAACCGACTAAAAAAAAGGAGGAGGTTATCAATTCGGTTGTATTTTTTTATTATTTTTTATGTTTGTTACCTCAGAACTCCATCGTTTATGGACCGATTTGCAATTCTTTTTCTTAGAGGATATGCCTTCCGATTGGTGCCATTTTTATCAGAATACGGTTCTGATGATTGGATCCATGAGGAATCGAGGGAATTCCTCAAATATTATAGGCATTTATGTAGTGATTTTGGTATTTTTATCGAGAACTTAAGCAGTTACAGTCAAAAAGTAACATTTGATGAAGTGGATCTGATGAAAAAGACCAGAAATGGTCAACGGAACTTTATACTCACATATATCACAATGAAGATAGTTAAGTGACTATGATAACACAAAAAAATAAATGGTTCTGAATAGTTATGTTGAAAATGGTATCATCGAAGTGACCTGATGATGATGACGGAGCTGGAAGATAGGCACCGGAGCTATAATTGATCAATGTATCCTAGCAGTGTTTGAGCTTATTAGAATTGTCATGAAATGCAGTTTGGCTATAAGGTATTATCAAACTGATCTAATGATGAAGGTGGAAGGTAGACACAGGAACTTCATAATAAAACAATGTAACCTAGCAGTGTTTGGGTTAATTGGAATTGTCATGAGAAATATGCACTCATGGGCCCAAGTCTATTTTCATAAATGCAATGACTGCACAATGACGTTGTAAGGGTAGCTAACTGATCAAAGGAACTGTCAAAATTTTAAGCAGATAACCGCATACGCCAGGCATTCATTTGTCAATATTTACGAGATTACCATTCTATGCCACTGCTCTCAATCGAGTATCAGTGGTTGACCATTGAAAAGTAATAATGACGCCATTATATAAGTAGATTACCAAATTTGACAAAATTAGCAATTATGAAATCAATGATAGACCATTCTGACACTATTGTAATAGCAGACTTGAGGCCCTGGTTATATATAAGTGTATCGCAACTAAAAAATGTGAAATAAAAAACTTATTACAAAAAACATAACTGACTTCACTAAAAAAAAACACTAAACTGATAAAAATAACTTAATTTCGGTAGTCGGTGTTAAATAAGAAACAAAAAATACCGAGAACACCGAAATTAAAATTATTTTAATCCTTTTAGTGTTCTTTTTTTAGTGAAGTCGGTTATTTTTTTTTTTTTTTTTTTATTTTTTTTTAATATGCACATACTTATTTATTAATTTTATTATATAGCTAATTGGGCTGAGCGTTTGTGTTGATGTTTAGTTGAGAATAAAATTTTAGTTCGGGGAATATCGGAGATTATATTATTGTCTTTTCTTCTTTTTGAATTTGTATACTGATTTTCTACGGAAGAGACTTATGTTTTCTGAGAACGACTTAAATAATGTATTATTTCCTTATCTACACTAATATTATAAAGAGGAAAACTTTGTTTGTTTGTTTGTAATGAATAGGCTCAAAAACTACTGGACCTATTTTACTTTAAAATTCTTTCACTATTCGAAAGCTACATTATCCACGAGTAACATAGGCTATATTTTATTTTGGAAAAAATAGGGTTCCGTAAGATATTTGAGTTATTCGGACACAAGGTGTAAAAAGTCAACCAGAAAAGTTACTTATTTTGCGTACGCTGCCTAAACTGTAAAAGATAGAACCATAAAATGTTCTAATTAATTGTAGATCTTATAAATATCTACCAAAGTTTGTTAGGAGAAACCTACTTTCACGCGGGCGAAACCGCTGGCAGAAGCTAGTAGATAGTAAATTACTAATTTTTTACAAGCTTTCAGTTGAGAATCTTCTTTTTTTGAAAAACATAATTTTTATAAGAGCTCGCTGTAATCATTTCATAGCTATAAATTTTGTTTTAGCTGCTCCTCCCCACACTGAGATACCTACAATAAGTGAGGACTGATTGCACGAGTGCAATACATAGTTTGTTGAGAAGATTCCTGGGACGTTTATTACTTTCTAGTTTAGTTGGAGCCACATATTTAAGCGTTATAAACATCCAGCTAAGTTTATTAACTTGTTCAAGATGGGGATACCATGTTGATGTTTTATCTACGATCACTCCTAAATATTTCGTTTGTAAAACTCCTATAAGGCATGGGCAGCTGCAAATATCATTTTGTTTGTTCCCACAATCATATAATATTAATTTAAAATCTAAGGTTGGTTGTGTGTGTTTATTTACACTAAAACAGATGTAATTCGTTTTTAGAACGTTTAAGGACAACAATTTATTTTTAAGCCACTTGGCTACTTGAGCCATTCCTTTTTCAGAACTTTGGCTGCTTTTAAAGAACCATCATAATTAATTATCAAAGGTAAAAACTATATATTTGTGTTAGATTAATTCTATTTGTGAAATAGTTTGTAATAAACCTAAGTCGTAAAATTCCTAGAGTATATAAGGCTCTCGCTCCAGAACTGTGCTAAAAAACAGTGATTTTCTGAAGTCTACTCCTCGGTGTCGGCTTGAAAATTAGGTTTAAAAAAATGTTTATTATAGATTCATATATAACATTATCAACATCTGGAGGCACGGCGAATCGAACTAAACAATCTAATTTGCGTATATATATATATATAAAAACAAAAAGCCACTCACTGATTAATCACGGAATCTCAGAAACTATACACTTACAAACTTAAATTTTGGCAGGTAGGCTCCTTATAGGGTCTACACAGTAATGAATAAATTTCGGAAAATCCGTCTTAGCGGATATCTACATATCCACTAAGAATGGATTTTTGGAAATTCACCCCTTAAGGGGATGAAACGGGGGTGCAAGGTTTGTATGGAGAAACCGACTTTCACGTGGACGAAGCCGCTGGCAGAAGCTAGTTTAACATATATACTCGTACGTATTACTTGTGAGAAACATTTTATTTTCATGCGTTTGCCAAGTCAATATTTTTATTTAAAACAAGACTTGTAATATTTATATGGTCACTATAGGAAGTTGCAGAAGGTCCCGTATGAGGGTCCTTTTTCTTTCGCATATCGTCAACATCGAACATGGTTTAAAAGCTTGTTACTTCATCTAACGCAATCCAACGCGATGTTTGACGAAACGGCAACTCGAACAAAGAGAGATAAAGCCTAAAAACTCTGTTAGCATTCGGTAATTCCGCGATTCACTCGAATATTTTACAAAACTTGTTAGGAAGGACGTGTTTTTTTTAACCCAAAAATTAAAAAAGTCAAAAATGTATAACAAACCTTGCAAATTTAATATACTTTTTAACTTTTTTAAATTTTTGAGTAAATTATGAATTTTCAAAGTTCTTGCAGAATAGCAGATTTGCAGAGTCTAAATTTTACTGGATTAGTTTTACACCAATGTTTAAATTGATTTCAATAGAAGCCTAGTTAATATCCACAAAATACTGGGTTTCCAAAATATCTAATGAAAAATGTGTAATTACGTCATAATCGCGAAAAAGCGGTTGTATGAAAAATAGTGAAAATGTATGTCGAATTGCATTGGATAAATTAACCGACTTGGTATTACATGGATCTCAAAACTTTTTACGGTAGAAGAACTTATTTGTGAGATTTGGTTTTTTTGATGGTATATAATAATAATGATTAAGCCTAAAAAAAAATTTTAACAAGTATGTAATGTTTTCCCTCTTGTTTTATTTACTGCTTTCAAACGGTTTTGATCTTTAAATATATTTACATAAAAAAAATTGCTAAGTGTTTTTCAAAATGTACATATATGCATGTACATCAATCAATATTTCGCAAAGAAAAAGGTTAGCGAAGCTCTATGCGTGCACAGGCGACTGTATGAGTATGTGTGCATTTATCTCCGGCTACGGCCAGATTGCCTATGCGCCTTGTAGTTTAGGTATATGTAGGTACTTACTTATTTCCGTCATCATTGCAACAAATTCTGCAACCAAAATTAAATTATAAATAATATTTGAAAAAAAACTTAAACACATCATTACAGTACACAGGTGCAAATGACAAAATCGGTAATCAAAATTAACTTCACATTGATTTTAAACTATGGGAGGCTCAACATTTTCTCAAATTTTTATCTCAGTGATAAGCAAGCGAAACACTGTCTTATTTTAAGTAAATCGAAATAGATTTTTTGTTGAGTTGAATATCAACGTACCTTCGTCACCTTGGTCATCAGTAGGTAATTCACCCACAGTAATAGCAATACCGCTTAGTTTTCCAGAAATTCGTCTGTCCAACATGGAAACTTCAAGAACAGGACAGAAGATGCAGAAATCTTCTAATAGCCATAAGTTTTCCTGATAAAGAAGTTGATAACATTAAGCTTAGAGAAAGAGTTACAGAACTGATTATGTAGAAGTAGCCAATTAAAATTAAGTTTGATAAGAATAACAACACACAAACACTAAACTAAACACTAAAAATCCCAAATATTTTAATCACTTTTTTCTGTATAATGTAATCGTGTATAAAGTAATTGGATTATGTGTTAAGATTATTTTTAACAAACTTTAAAGCTCTCCCCTCAACTCAGGGTTTCGAGGTGATTTGGAAAACTAACAATAATTATTATTATTTTATCATTCTTATTCATTTTTATTCTTTCATAAAAACTTGAACACCCTCGGATTTGGATATTTGTGCCTAAATTCAAATTTATAAACGCAAATAATTAAATCTTATCTAATAAATAAAAGGAAAATCTGACTGACTGACATATCAAACGCACAGCTGAAACTTCTCAGACTAGGAGCGTAAAATTTTGCACAAAGGATTTTCCACTTAAGGGGATGAAACGGGGTTTTAAAGTTTGTATGGAAAAACCTACTTTTAAGTGGGCGAAGCCGCGGGCAGAAGCTAGTATAATTATTATCTTGAACACCCCCTACATCGGAGTACTTTAAAAAACGAATAATGAGCTACGAGGGGAGTTCAAAGTATTCGCGGTATATGAACTTTTTCACTGATGAGGTTAGTTTTTGTATCTGATTCTTTTATGGTGACAACTGGAAAATTTAGTCAGTTTACCATTATTTGTTTTTTTTTTACAATCGTGTTTCTAGTGGAACGCAATGTCTGACACAAAAATGTCGACCAAAATCGAGAAACGCGCTGTTATTAAATTCCTGACAAAACAAGAAAGACCTCAAAGAAACATCCACCAAGAAATAGTGGTCGTTAACATGGATTCTTCTCCTTCCTTGCCTACTATTCAAATCTTGTCAAGTGAATTTAAAAGGGGCAGAGAAAACATTGAAGAATATCCTCGACCACGTTGTCCTGTTTCGACCACCACGGATGAAAACGTGAAAAAGGTAGAAAAACTTTGATTCGAAGACACTCGAATAAAAATCAGTTCATTAGCAAAGATAACCAAGCTATCCATGACCATAATTATCATACATTCAAAACTTCATGACTTTTTAAACCTCTTAAAAGTCAGCGTATGATTGATGCTATGAATGCTCACGCCATCGTAGAAAAAAGTGCGAATTGAATGTTGTAAAGAGTTTTTGGAGCTTTCTGGTGAAAATTCAACTAGTGATGTGTGTGTAACCATGACCCTGAAAGCAAACAGAAATCGGTGCAGCACCTCCGAAGTCAAAAAACTCATGGTCACAACATTCTGCTTATTGAATAGACCGAAAAAGGCCAAAGTACAACCACAGCAGTTTACGCAACCACTATGCATAATTTGAAGAAAAGCAATTAAAGTAAAAAGGCGAAGAAAACTGACCGCGGCTGTCTTGCTCCTAAACGACAATGCGCCGGTTCATTCAGCGCGCCTTGCCAAGGCTGCTGTTCAAGAGTGTGATTTTCGAGAGATCAATCATCCAGATTACAACCCCAGACCTAACTACTCGCGACTATTTTATGTTTCCTAATTCGAAAAAAGCGATTTTTCGAGAAGAGCTTTTTTCGGTTGGAAAAAGCTACTGTTGTCAGACTTTTACTGACTAAAAACCCACTCCTGGTCCTTTGTTGCCTTTCGTACCATGGCCGAGTCTTCCTTTCAGAATAAGACCCTTGGCGGTTTGTTGACATCTCCTTAAGGCAGGCATGGAACAGTAAGCGCCGTCGATGACTTGGGCTCGGTCCGGACGGTTACCAGACGATCGGACGGCGAGCCACGCATTGCTCGCCGTCCGCAAGCTTACGCCTACGGCGGCTATAAATCGGGATCGGAATCCCGGCGGTGGTTGGGGCGTGAGGACCGTTGCCTCACGCGATCGTCCGCCTCCTCTGCCAACATTACTGCTTTGCAGAAGGAGGCGACGACCTGCCACTCCTCCTCGCTCCGAACTATGGCCTGCTCCAAGGCCCGGCGCGAGAGATCGCCGCCGCCGATCGCCCCCACGAGGACACGACATTGCTCTGCCCAGGCGGGGCGCGCCTCCACCGTGTCTTCCGAGCGGTCCAAACACTGATGACACACGGTCGTTTCATCCGCACGAATCCGGTGCAGGAACCTCCCGAACTTAGCATGTTCGGTGAGGACCTGCGTCATGTGGAAGGTTAAGATGCCGTGAGGTCTTTCCAGCTACGCCTCAAAGAGGGGACTTACCGCCATAATTGTGACGTGCCCAGTACTGGGTCGCGACAGTCGCTGTCTCCACTTCACCACGAGAACTTGTCGTGGCAGCAGAGTTTCGCCCCGGTTCCGAGAAGAGCTCAAGGTAGCCATAAACGATCATTTTTTAGAGAAGGATGCAAGTTATTTTTTGGTAGTATTGTAGTTGTTATAGTGGAACTATACAGAAAAATTAAATTATTTCAGGTATTTTACAGGTTACATTTTGGAGAGTGTACGCGGGAACTGCATGACTTGATTCCGCCATCTCCTTTCTACCATCGGACAAACCGACGAACGGCGAGTATCCACGCTTACGTTATTACGGTCCGGACTAAGCGTTTCGCTTCGTCGTTTATACCGCGTACATCGAAGGACTGGAACAAATTGCCTGCTGCGGTCTTCCCGTCCAACTATAATATAATATAGGTGTCTTCAAGGCTAGACTGAATAGGCTCTTAATAAACTAGTGCGCCTGACCATCAATGATTGCATCTCCGCTTACCATCAGGTGGAATCGCAGTCAAGCACTGGTTTATATCAAATAAAAAAAAGTGCCTTTTCTTTTATATCCATACCGAGAATACTTTGAACTCTTCGTAGATGTATATTATTTACTTAAGATTGCTAATCAAAAACCGCTAAATCCAAGTAGTATTTTTTTTTTTCAGAAAATCATTTAACCCTAGCATAGTGTAATATAAAGAAACAAAAATTTTTTTTTAATGATAGTAAAATTACCTATTGATAAGGTAGTGATTTTTTTTCGAAAATAGCTATTGTTATCTAGGAAATATTCGGCTAAAAATATGGAGATAACGATTTTTGTTCAAGCCATTTTGGATTACATAACATAACTTGGATTTGTCGACATTTGAAGCGACCATTGTCACAAGCGTGTAATTTCTTAAGGATTTAATGGTTTTTGTTTCAACGTAGTGTATTTATAGGATTTTGATCAAACCAACGACATTTAACATTTTTTTTCAGTAGGTATTACTGGATTTTGAAACGGTTTGTTAGTATTGGGATATGTATTTCAAGTTTGACAAGCAAAACAACAATAAAAATTAAATCTTGGTCAATAACGGCTTTTGTTTCGTTACCTCCTCAAATGTTATCACAAGGTATAATTATTTTCCATAAACATGGGATTTCCTTTCCTCCTCTAAAAGGTTACATTATTACAGCGGTCCTGGTTCGTAAAGAGCAACTAACTATAGGAACGCGAGTGAGTTTTGATAAGTGGGAAACGTTATTTGCAAATTTGCCACCCTAAAATAAAAAGTACTCGCCTATAGCCGACCAACGAGCGACGCCGTGACCACAGAGTACATTTTGTATACTGGCTGTGGCGCGAGTGTCACACGGGAGCTAGAGTATTTGGTGGCCATAGTCTCAATCTACCATTTTGACTACCAGGGAGTGTGGTATTTTTAGATAACCATCCTGTGACAGCGTTCAACAGGCTTGAGCATTTAATTAATTTAAGTAAATGTTAATTCGTGCAGAAGGCCTGCGGCGGTCTTCCCATCCAACTATAATTTAGATGTCTTCAAGACTAGAGCGAATAGACTCTTAATGAACTAGTGCACCTCACCATCAGTGATTGTATCTCTGCTTACCATCAGGCGGGATCGCAGTCAAGCACTGGTTTATATCAATTAAAAAAAAAATGCCATTCCGATGAGCTAACACCAAACAACGCAAAACAACATAAAACGTAACACTTCTTAAAAGTTTAGGATATAGATAGATATAGTAATTATCAAAAACCATCGCTTCGCCTGTGTACATAAAATATAGTCTAAGTCACTAAAGAATAAAGCAACTTACTACCGGTGAAAAAATTTTAGCGATCGGAACAGAATTTTCAGAGATTACCTCCTAATCCTATTGGGATTATTATAATCCACGATTGAAAAAACTCAATTGTGGAAAAAAAACAGCTTTGTATATTAGCAGGCTTAGCTAAGTTACGACCGTATCGTTTGGAATCTCTACAGTCGGTAACGCCTCCGATTCCTTTGTTCTGACCACGTGACTTAACGTTGGGATAATGTCATTCCCATACATTAGAAGTTTTTATTAGCGTTAACGATTGTAGATTATTATCAATTAAACCTGTCCTGTCCAATTCGACTCCCAAATCGGGTAAAGTACCTAGATACGTTTTTCCATTACTAAATTCAAGTAGCAGCCTGAAAACAGGATCTTTATTTGCAGTAAAAAATAGTTTCAACCCTTACTGAATGAAGATAAAATTAACTAGCAAAATGCATCTCAGCCTACCTTATTAAAGGCGGTCATAATATTACGTAAAACAATTTTCAGTCTCTGATTTTAATTGTGAGGTATTTGCAATACGATGCAGCAAAATTATGTAGGTATCAGGCATGTGGGCGGTAGGAGGGATGATATTCCAGGAATCGACGTATCGACCAATATCAGGCTGCGCAGTTGCCGCGTTGCGCAAACCGCTCTCCAACGAGAAATTTTCATTAAACTGTTTGTCTATCACACCGAAAAATAACATGACCGAATACAAAAATATTTTTTTTGCATAAATTATTACCGATCATCATATATCGTCATATCATCAGAGGGAAATATAGTCAGAAACTTATGTCCGGACAAGTGCGAGTCGGACGCGCGCACGATGAGTTTAAAGAAAGAAAGAAAGAAAAAGATTTAATTCACTACAAACATGGCACATACCTTAAAAATTAAAAAAATAGCAAAAACGACTCTATATAATATGTTGTAAGATATGCGTCACATCCGCGCAAAATGGTAAGTGAACTAACACATACATACATACTATAAACTTAAAATAACTGAATAAACAGACCAATAATATAAATAATAATAAAACGTATAATACGTAAGGGAGTAAAAGAATCCCCCGCGCCTTAAAACATTAGACACTATATTATACAACGTGGCGCTGACGATATATAAGACTTTAAATTAAAACACTCGTAGTACTAGCCCATAGGAATATTATTGTACGACCAAAAAAATTCTTAAGTCGAAAAACTAAATTTATTTTTCAAACAAACTAAATAGCATGAAATCGTAAATAAAATAGAACACTATTTTAAGGCTTTAAGATTTTAAGCTTAAAGCCGTGGGCGATGTGGTCGCTAAGCGACAAAGACCTTTAATTAAATAAAAAAATCAATTAAAAAATAAGATAAGATTTTTTGTTTATGGCATCACATATAATTTTTTTCTTAGTTGCCAAAGAAGTTTTTTTTTATTGTAAACTAAACTTCTGTACTTACTAAATTTCTGGATATATTCGAATAATTTTTGGTATGCAAACTGATAGACATCACAAGCGATTTAATTTATTGTCGTATTATCGTTGACACCCCGTAAAGGCAAAAAACACGTTTCAATCAACGTATTTTTTAAACACAGGAGCCCCCTTAAATATTAATTTTATTTTAATTTTATTATCTTGTTTCAAAGTGAATATACAACTAAATATTTTATAAAAATTTTACTTGATGCCTACATTAATATCGAACCAAAAATGGCAAGAAAATCGTTTGTTGTAATGCCCTACTTAGATATTTTTTTTATTCTGTTTTTATTTTTTGTTAAATCGGCAAAAGCTATTACGTTTCATGAGATACAGCCTGGTGGCAGACAGTCGGATAGGATTTTACCCTTTATGTACGAAATCCTAAAAAAATCAAATAAAGAAACGTCATAGAATTATAAATAGAACAGTAGCTTCTCATAACACTATCTTAAGGGTTTAATATTTCACTTAGGTTTTTGCAAAGTAGTGCAAAAGTTCACATCTTGATACACTTAAAAGTCATAAAGTTGATACTGTGCAAATTCGGACACGGACGCCAACGCAAAGTGCAACGATACCCGCGTGCGTTTTAATATACTGCCAAACCCGAATCGTCCCAATCACTTGCGACCCCGGTCGGAAGGCGGACGTTATTTGCGATATTCGAGTACACGCACGCAGAGCCCCACCAGTTTAATAGGCGCCGTGATAGCGTACAGCCGTGTCACGCTCACCGTATAAAAAGTGAACACCTGAGTGAAAATATTTATCTTGAATATTACTGACTTTTCGTGAACTTTTCCTTCAATATGCGGGATTCATCATTGAAATAGTCAAGTAAGTTAAGTTTAAAAATTTTTCCCTTATCTTTTTTTTTAAATATTTGTCTTGCAGTGAAGTTTGAAAGTGGCGCCAGTGACCAAAAAGTTAAAAGGGGATTGTTTGTCTTAGTATGGTCATTTGAAGAGGAGGGAGAGTGATACCAAAGAAAAGATGGATGGATTGTATAAGAAATGATATGAAATAAAAAAGAGTTAGTTTAGAATGGAGGAAAAAAACTTTTTCGCCGATCCCAGCTAATTTGTAACGAGGGCAGGAAGATAGTCTTGCAGTGGAGTTCTTTGTTCTATTTATAGTTAAGAACTCTGCTTTTCTCAATAGTTTTCTGAAGATTTACGTTTTTCATTTATTATAAGTCGGGGACAACTTTTTCAATACATTGTCAAATAATCAGTCAAGATTATTGATACACGATATTTTAAAATTTATTTTTTTACGACGAATAACATTAGTTTTAAATAGATAACATTAGTTATAATTATCTAGTGGAAAAACTGATGTGAATTTCAAAATAGTGACAGTGTTTTTTTATTGGCAACATTTTTTTTGTGTTTTTTATAGAAATATCTTGGGATATTAAATAGGGTTCGAAAAGCAGTCATAGCGGTCGGTATCATATTTAAAAAAAAGGGTCATTTTGGAAAGTTCAAAATAGGTTTTTTTGAAAATTATTTTAATTTGTTTAAAATGTAAGGGAACCATTCTCGTGATTTGTGATTTTTCTAGTGCTCTAAAATGAAACTTGGTTCTAAAGACTTTATGATTCTTTGGCATAAAAAAAAGAATTGTGAAAATTGCCCATTTTTTTGGTAACTGTATTGTTTTTTTTTATATATTCAATATTTGTGAATGCAGACCAAAAATGTATGGACTTCATAAAATATATTCTAAAGGGAAAACAGGCATAAACTACGCTTGCTGACTGCCCTAGCTCACCCATATCAAAAATCGACCCCAAATATCTGATTAAATCTGTGATTATTTCTACAAAAGTCTGCATGCAATTTAGGTATAACAAAACCTTGTTTTATGATATATATATTATTGCGCATTATTACTATCAAATTGATATGACATCATGGACCAATAGTTAAAGCAGGCACTCACTTCTCAAGAACGCTGGTTCAAATCCAGTAGTAACTAAGTATGTTTGAAGATACTGACGGGTAAGATTTATCTCTTCATCATTTCAGCCACTCCAGGGGGTCTAAAAAGGCCACTTTAGCAGAATTGTATAGGAAAATATTATGAATCATGTGAAAAATCGCAAAATGGTCACGAATTGTCAGTTCATATTACTATACGTAAACAATATTCATATTATGATTCATATATTCGGCAATTAATCTATTTGACAGTTATTTTGACAGACGGGTCTATTTGACAGCAAATTCGTAAAATGGTTCACTTATTATGAATCGATTTAGAGTTCATTAGCAGAATCATAAGAAGTTACTGAAGAGCAACATTCTACAATTCATTTCTCGGGTATTATATATTAAACTTAAAAAATGGCAGATTTAGGACTTTACGCGTATTCTCTAGGAGATATGCGCATTACTGAGAGCCTTTTATGTCGCCAATGAAGTGTACTTCTTCGGAAAATGGAATTAGCTCGAAATTTATGAAATGCCGAACCCCGAGTTTATCGGGTTAAAAAACCAAAAAAATCAAGTATGATTGTATATAATTATTGAGCCCTTGAGCACTAAAGTATTTATGCAGCTGGGTTATGTCATCAAAAATGGGCAAAACCCTACTTCAGTCATTTCCCAATGGCCAAACTATGAATCCAACTATGAATGTGCTTCATAATTACAACAAAATTATTGACTTTACAATATGTAACTAAGTACATATATTTATTAAAGCTATAAAGATCCTAACATAAATCGCTTAATGTTTAGATATCACTCTTGAAATGTTTAAATAGTACTAAGTATCCACCCTGAACACTAAGGTACACTGTTCTTAAATAATTTAAAGTAGAGAGTTTAGAGTATTTTTAATATTATCATCTATAGAATATAATAAACAAGCTTAGGTAAATTATTACCAAAATAAAAACATATACATGGATAAAAGAATGTAATTACTCATTTTAGTGACTCAAAATTTACATGCAATCTAAAATAGCAAAGATATCTTTGAGCTGCATCTGCAAGGCATCTTAAATTTTGTATTAGGTGGTTATAATCTGAGACTCCTTCAAGCCTCATTATTATAGGAGCCAGCGTGCGGTCTGAAACAATTAAATTGTCATTTAATAACTAGTTGCGTAGGTATAAAAACTTATTAATATTAGAATATTAGTGGGCAAGCACTTACTTTGTTGTAGACATTCGAACTCACAAGAAATACACAAGTAGATGCTGAATTGGTTTCACTTTCTTAAAATGGAGTCCTAAAGTTTACAAGTGGATAGTTTGCTTCAGAGTATTTTAAAAAAAATAAACAAGCATTTTTGGGATTCTGCACTTGAAAAATCCACTTGAAATTACGATTTATTGTTTTCAACCGATTTTTCGCTTACATTATGTTGACACAATATTAACACAAGCAAAGGACAAACAATAAAACAAATACTTTGCCAGCCTAAAAAGTTGATATTTATTATTTCTATAGATTTAGGCATTTCTAACTTCGTTTTTAAAGGCTTAATTGCATTTTTTAATAAATTATTACCCTAAATTACTCAATTTATATTTAATTACAATAAGTTAATACAAAATAATTATCCAATAAATAAAAAACGAAGAAAAAAAAACTAGTAAAACCGAGATTTAATTTTTTTTCATGTGGCTATATTTACAATATGATTCTGCTAAATAATGAATTGAGTATGATTCGGCTAATTTGTGTAACCATTTTGCGATTATTAGAAGAATTGCATAAAGATCATAAGTAGGCAGGAATTCGGAAAATGATTTGCTTTTAGATGAATTGCCTATTGTGACGTTTTTAGGCCCGCTGAATCTTTCATACCCATCAACCTGCCATATTCTGTGAGCAATGTGCCCTGCCCACTGCCACTAAGTTTGGCGATTCTTGGGGCTATCATCATCAAAAAAATCCACTGTTAGACATTCGCCTCCCCCAAGTGTTGCCGCAATGAATGGTCCCGTGCGTCTCGCATCCGTCGGATTCCCGCAACCCTTGCCAGGTTATCGGTCCACCTTGTAGGCGGCCTTTCAACACTTTTCGGCCCCGACGGCCATCTGTTCTGCGAGCTATGTGCCCTGCCCATTGCCACTTAAGTTTGGCGATTCTTCGTGCTATGTCGGCAACTATTTTTTATATTTAATTTATCTGTCATCTTACAATCGTGCGACAACAGTTTACATGGCCATTCAGACGTATTTTAGGATATCTAATAATCATGATTTGTGTGTTACGAGTACAATTCTATAATTTTCTCCACCAACATCTTTGTGGACACTCAGTTTGTGGATGGAAAATATTGCCGTTATTATTTTTTCACCATCATCATAAGTTGCAAGAAACATTACTTGCAAATGAAACAGTTACTCATTTTTAAGGTTCCGTACCTCAAATAGAAAATAACGGCACCCGTCTAGGATCACTTATTTGCCCGTCTGTCTTCTATCAAGACTCGGGAAGATATCGATAACGCGTAGAGGTATCAAGTTGAAATTAAAACCATATACTCAAAAAATCAAACTTCTTAGTTAACGAAAAAAACAATAGTGTCGTTTATTTCGCAAAAAACGTATATTTCGACACTCTCAAGGGAATCAAAATGAATAGGGTACTTCCCTTTGAAACAGAATCTTGAAATTTGGCATAAAACAAGGTTTTATAGTACAGATATAGTAATAAATCTGAAAACAATAAATTTGTTGTTACGTCACAAAAAAAAAAAAACTTTTTTTCGATTTGGAAAAATCTTCGAAACTCCATTCGAGAATTGAAATATTTACATAGGTAAGTTTGTACGGAACCCTAAGTGCGCGGGTCCGAATCGTATTTGCCCAACGTGATACTCACAACTTAATTCACATAATAGTAGCGACAGAAATATGTAACCGAGATATTTATAAACGTCTTAATGGTAGGACCAACTCTTGTATCCGAATAATTCTACCACGTGTAGTTCCAGGGAGAGTGGAAACGGCGAGAGATGTCGTGCGGTGTTCCGCAGGGATCGGTACTAGGACCGCCCTTGTGGAACATCGGCTACGACTACGTGCTGCGCGGCGACCTCCCTGACGGGGTCAGCGTGGTCTGCTACGCAGACGACACGCTGGTCCTAGCGCAGGGGGTGTCGTACCAGGCGGCGGTCGAACTAGCAACACGCGGGGTTGCGATAGTCGTTGATAGGGTTCAGCAGTTGGGACTCGAGGTGGCGCTGCACAAGTCTGAGGCCATGTGTTTTCTCGGCCCTCGGAGCGCGCCGCCTCGGCGTTCCCAGCTAACGGTAGGAGGAGTTCACATCGGCGTCGGGTCGACGATGAAGTACCTAGGACTCGTCCTCGACAGCCGGTGGAATTTCGAGGAGCACTTCCGACGTCTGGCTCCCAAACTGAATCGGACTGGGGCTGCCCTCAAGCGGCTCCTGCCCAACCTCGGGGGTCCAGACGCCTCCTGCCGGAGGCTCTACGCAGGCATCGTCCGGTCCATGGCCCTTTATGGGGTGCCGGTGTGGGCGCCGTCACTGCGAAAGCGACCGGCGGCCCAGCTGAACGCGTGCCAGAGGGTCATGGCCATACGGATGGTGCGGGGATACCGGACGATTTCCCGCGAAGCGGCGAGCCTCCTTGCTGGCCAGCAACCATGGGATCTGGAAGCAACAGGCCTTGCACACATGCACGATCTGCGCATGGAGATGCAACGCCGGGGCGAAACTCCACTGCCGCGACAAGTCGCGGCATGGCGGGCAGAGTTCCGGCGGGGTCTCATGGTGGAATGGCGACAGCGACTATCGCAACCCAGTGCTGGGCACGCCATAATCATGGCGGTACTTCCCCTCTTTGAGGAGTGGCTGGAAAGGCAACACGGCGTCCTTACCTTCCGCATGACGCAGGTCCTCACCGGACATGGTAAGTTCGGGAGGTTCCTGCACTGGATCCGTGCGGAAGAAACGCCCGGGTGTCACCATTGCGTAGACCGCCCGGAGGATACGGTGGAACACACAGTAGAGGTGTGCCCCGCTTGGGCAGAGCAACGCCGTGTCCTCTTGGGGGCAATCGGCGGCGGCGATCTCTCGCGTCGGGCCTAGGTACAGGCCATGGTCCGGAGCGGTCGCCTCCTTCTGCGAAGCAGTAATGCTAGCAAAGGAGGCGGCCGATCGCGTGAGGCAACGGTCCTCACGCCCCAACCGCCGCCGGGACTCCGATCCCGATTTCCGGCCACCGTAGGCGCGGGCTTGCGGACGGCGAGCAATGGGTGGCTCGCTGTCCGGCCGTCCGGTAATCGGACCGAGCCCAAGTCGTCGACGGCGCGTACTGTTTCACGCGCGCCTCAAAGAGATGTCAGCAACTGTAGGGGCCCAGCAGGGTCGAAGCCTACTTGGGCCAAGGGTCTGATTCTGAAAGGAAGACTCGGCCCCGGTACGTAAGGCAACGAGGGAACAGGAGTGGGTTTTTAGTCAGTAAAAGTCTGACACTATCTCCCGCCCCGCCCAAGAGCGGGGGATGTCATAAGATGATTTTCCCACCGGGAAAAAAAAAAAAAAAAAAAAAACCACGTGTAGTTAATGTACTCGTAATATATAACATGATTGAAAAGAGTGTCGACGGAGTTTCTTGTTTATTCTTCTCCATAGCCCCTTCATTCCTTCTTCATCTACGCTTTGGAACGTGCAATTAGCATCGTTTTTCTGACTGACTGACCTCTTGATATTTGAATAGTGCCTGTAAATGGTTTATCTATATATATATATACTAGCTTCTGCCAGCGGCTTCGCCCGCGTGAAAGAAGGTTTCTCCTAATAAACTTTGGTAGATATTTATAAGATCTACAATTAATTAGAACATTTTATGGTTCTATCTTTTATAGTTTAGGCAGCGTACGCAAAATAAGTAACTTTTCTGGTTGACTTTTTACACCTTGTGTTCGAAAAACTCAAATATCTTACGGAGCCCTATTTTTTACCAAAATAAAATATAGCCTATGTTACTCGTGGATAATGTAGCTTTCGAATGGTGAAAGAATTTTTAAAATCGGCCCAGTAGTTTTTGAGCCTATTCATTACAAACAAACAAAGTTTTCCTCTTTATAATATTAGTATAGATATAAGGAGAAACTGACTGACTGACATATCAACGCACAGCCAAAACTGCAGAGCCTAGAAGGTTTCCTTTTATGACATAGGCGAGAGCACTAAGAGAAGATTTTCCAAATATGACTCGCTAAAGGGATGAAGCGGGGGTCCAAAGTTTGTATGAAGAAACCTTCACGCAAGTGAAGCTGCGGGCAGAAGCAAGTTTGAAATAAAATGCTTTGAATCTGGAATCTTTGTTACATGCATTTTTTCTGGTACGGTTGTAACTCAAGATTTTTTTTTAAGGTGCAAAATCATCTAATGGCTTTTGCCACTATAAAGTGAAGCGGGATCAGACTTTTACTGACTAAAACCTCACCTGTTTCTTCAGTGGCCCTTTGCGGGCCAGAACCATGGGTAACCTTTTCAGAATTCAACCCATGGCCCCAGTAGACTTTGTCCCTGCTAGGCTCCTACCATTTTGCAAACATATTATACTCTGTGAGGCGCGCGGACGGTAACAGACGGCCGGATAGCGAGCTACCCATTGCTCATCGTCCGCAAGCCTCGCCTAATATTTAAACATCGTCGTCTACTTTATTTTCTTATCCCAATCCTTATGTTTTTGGCTTAAGTCACCTTCTTCTTCTTTCTTCTTTGTATTTATTAGTTTATGTATTGTATATATGTAAATAGTACACCACGAACTACCTGCGTATCTTTTTTTCTCCTCTGTCAAATCCATCCAAAGGTTAATTTCCTAATGTAAATTGTATTTTTGGTGTACAATAAAGAATATCTATCTATCTATCTATCTTCTTTCCTACTTATGACTACAATATTCTGGTGACGTAAATAGTTGACCTAATGACATTATGACATTTTTTCCTTACTATTATTTTTCTTTATTAATGAATTACCACCGTTTCGCTCAAATGAACTGGAATCCTGAGTAGGACGTCGTTTCCGACAATGATTATAATAACGCCACCTAAGGATAGACACACAAAGGATGCATGTCCTACGATTTTATTCTAACCTCGTTTTGTTTGATCTCGTGTGGCCCTTGCATAGCCTAATTTTCTTCTTCATCACCTTATAAAGATGCCGCTCCATTTTTTTTAAGGCTGGACGTCAACTCCGTATATTTTTCTTTTCTGTTTGTCTTTGTATTAAGTTACACCTGCCTGTTATGTCTCTGCATTACCTTACGGTCGACTGGTAGAAGATGCCTAAAGCTTTTTGACAATTGGTTTTTATTAATCCATAATGTTTTAATATCTAATAATTACTGCAATATTTTTTATTTTATTTTTGAAACCATCATTCCAGATTTTCACTTAAATCTTTGTTAAATGACAGTTCGCCCTTTACCGTCAAGTTAAGATATAAATCACCATGTAGCGGATGCCGTTGCATTTGGAGAAAAAAGGAATTACTCTGACTTCGAACAAACAAGAAGAGTCATTTATATTTGATGGTAGAAGCCCTACCAAGGGCTCTTAACGCGATCTAGTTTTACGACCTGAACTGAATTGTTAAAGGGATAGAGCTTATGGAGTGCACGATTAACATTTTAACAAGTTATTGTAAAGCCCCAGCCCCCCTAGCCAACTTACAACCGTTTCGTTATCTTTTTGTTGATCGTCTCGAGTCGGCCACGCCTCCGATTCCTTTATTCTGACGTCATCTCAACGCTCAGTCATGTAGTCAGAACAAAGATATAGGAGGCGTGGCCGACTCGAGGCGATCAACGAAAAAGGGATCGAAACTAAACTGTTGTAACGTGTCTAGGGGGCAAAACATTTTTTAGAATCAATACATCGAGGATATTTTTACCTTTATTTTCATTTTATATTCAGCTTATTGAACGATACTTATAAAATATATTGATAAGAATACCATTTTCGCTCCTTGATTGATTCAAGGAAAATTTTTATTCTAATATAAATATTTTTAAAGAAAATTCTTGCGTAGGCAATTTGAAAAGCTTCAACTAATTGGTAGTGAACGCATTAGCGATTTCTTGGTCTTTTCGATATATTTTTTTATTTTTTTTATTTTAAATATAGTTTGATTAATTTGTTAGCAGTACACCGTAGACTACTCCTGTATTATTTTAATATCCTACGATCCATCCTAAGGTTGCCTGGTAGATATCGCTGTCAGCGATAAGACCGCCATTGTAGCCATAGATTTAAATTTTTGTATACATTGTGTTTATGCTTAAGTATTTGGTGTACTTACAATACAGTTTATTCTATTCTATCTCCGTAGCCTTTTCTCAACTAGTTTTTTTTTTTTTTTTTTTTCCTTAAACAGTTAAACTAGAAGCTGACGCCAACGGCTTCTAGTTTAACTATAGCCATAGATTTAAGGTTAAGTACATGGCTGAATATCCGTGTTTTAGATGGAGCGGCTACCTATCAAACATCCACAACCCAGTTTCTAGGCAACATGATACTCCTTAAATAGACTGATGTTTTTTTTTTCGGTGGGAAAATCATCTAATGACTCCGTTCCTGGGCAGAGCGGGAGATATTGTCAGACTTTTTTTACTGTTGTATGTGTAATATAATAATAATAATGTATTATTCTTTATTGACTCGCGAGGTTGTCGACATGTGGGATGTAGACTTGGCGACCATTGTACCGATAGTCGTGTCAGCCAACGGCTTAATAACCAAGAGCCCGACCAACACCTTAGGAGGCTCGCGCTAGGCAGCCGGATCAAGGGCTTGATTCAAAGAGCGGTACTCCAGGACACGGCTCGTATTGTAAGGAGATTCCATTCTACGGAGCCCTGACCGTCAGTAGCTTGGACCCTGTTCCCGATACCGGTGGGACACCATTTTTTATATTTTGAAATGGTTTTTTTTTGTGATTAGGTTTAAAAAATATCTAAAAATCTAATTTATATGTTTATACAAAAAATAAAGGAAATAATAATATATTATTATTATTATATTGCTAGCGGTCGAAAAGCTGGCACGTTTTCAGAAAAAGAAATTAAGACCCGATTGCAGCGCCACCTATCGGGTCGAATTGTATTTTCAAACTCAAACCCGATATTTGAGTAAATATACACACAAAATTATGTTCAAATCGGTCTAGCAGTTTAGGAGCAGTTAGGTGACAAACACACGTACAGAAGAATTGTGTATATAAAGATAACTAGCTTAAACTGTCCCACTGCTGGCTAAAGACCTCCCTTCATTCCTTCCATTGTTCCCGGCTCTGAGCCACTTATTGCTAATTTCTAAGGAAGACATCTAGGTCGTCCCGCAGTCTCCTTATTGGCATGCCGTGACCCCGATCGTCGTCGAAAATGATTTTAAAAAGTCACAAAATTCAGTAACAGCAAAATAACAAAGTCAATAAAACGACTATTTGATATTTATCAACAAATAGTTGCAGTATGTTTTACGTATGTTGTGCGTTCGTTCGTAAAAATGATTCTATTTTATATTCCTATCTATATTATTTCGGCCGGCTTATATAAATACAGGGTTTATGTTAAAGTTCATGATGTGAACTAGTATTCTATTTTTGCAATTTATCGATAAACTATTACGATCTTGTTTTTTTCATGCTTACTGTAATTGATACATCTTTCAATTGTTTAGATTGTTCAGGATGTGGTAAATTTTACTGTAAATACAAAGTGAGTATATTACATTCTTAGTTCTGAAATCCATTTTTATTTCTCGTAGGTTATAATAAAAAAAGCTTTAAGTTGGAAAATAAGGGGAACACATCTTTCTTTGTGAGGCTAATTGTAGCCACCTGCGAGGCCAACCGCGCGAGGTCCAGATCGATAGCCCTGCTTTCTGTTGACATCTCTAGGTATCAAGGGGTACCACCACCTTATACTGGCAAGGAAACAGCACTCACGTGTGAGCTCACATGGGCATTACTAAAGTTGCAATAATTACTTCGCAATTTTTTTAACTATTTCGATATTGGTACAACTTGGCCAATCATATTTATAAACACCATTGCCAAAAGTTGAACAATAAATTACCACTGTAAGTTCATTTTATACATAATTATAATTTCTAAAATAGGTCCCAAAATTTATACGTATTCTACGCAAATAGTCAGTTTTAGACCCACTGTGTATAGAAAGCAGGTGGTCATTAGAATGGAAAAATTCTATGCAGAAGGCTATAAAGGCTTAGAAAAGAAAAAAATTATGATAAACTTGTAATAGCAGTCAGTAAACAAACAGTAGATACAACACTTAAAGTTACAAAAAAAAAAACAGAACAGTGTGTTTACAGTCTCTATAATAATGTATAGTTATTTCAGATTTTGGATGTGGAAATATCAATCAACGTCTCCCGCTCTGGATGGAGCAAATCAAGTGTCAGACTTGTAGGTACTGACTAAAAACCATCCGTGTTCCTATAGTTGCTCTTTGGGCTTTAGTACAGTAGTGGCTCTTTTGATCAATTCCGCAAACGGCCTCAGTGAGCCCCGTCAATGAACGGCACATTTCAATGGCACTTTGAAATCTAATACACTAAATGAATAACTTACACTCCTAATCTTACTGTCAAAAAATTTGCTATAAGAAACTGTTAAAGTAACGATTTTCGTTTTCGGATAAGAAAATGAAAACAATTAGAAAATAAACTATTGATGATGATGATGCATTAAATAAATATTAATAAGTTAAAAAATAATAAGTAACTGAAAGAAAAAAAAATACATACCTATTTATTTATTTTTTACGGCACTCCAACGAATAGTACGCAAAAACATTAACAAAAGAATAATTTTAACAATAAACAATTCACAATACTTAATGCAAAAACTGCAATTTTTACCCAAACTAAGTTAAATATATCTATCGATTCGACTCATCAAGACGAATGTATAGGTGAAACCGGTTATTAGGGACGACACTTATTGACAAAGATAGCTTTGGCAAAAATGAAATGAGCTACAGATTTGATCGAATATAATAATAATAATTTTATAATACAAAAACGTTGTTGCATTTAGTTGGTTTTTGTGATACAAAAATTATTACGATTACAATATGAGTAAAAAAACCAATTTCAAAATTATAACAAGCCAAAACTATGTCATTGGAGGCCTTTGAAAGAAGCCTCATGACGCTTTACTAAGCTTCGTCTGGGGCCATACCGTATAAATCAATATTCGACTTATTAATCCTTAAACGGATGTAAGGGATACAAAATGATGGACAGAACATTTTAGTAGCAAGGGGCTATAAAATCGAGAATTGCATACGAAGTCCATACAGCGACGTAATTCCAGTGGCGTCCCGCCAGGTTCGCTGCGGTCGCCACAACTTTAATAGACTGCAATTTAGACGTACCTACTTAATAACTGTTTACACGATGACCGGAAATGCGTTATGCAAAATAATTCCCTGTTACATTCACTATAGTTTTAAATGATTGATTGACCAATTACACATTTTTTTTTTTGTTTTTTATAAATGTTTTCGAAAACTTTTAATAATTTCAGTACCCTAAGTACAAATTAAAGTCGTAATTATGACTACTATCCTTCCCGCCCTATTGAAAGTCGTCCGGGCCAGAGAATCTATTGATTTATAACCCTCCCGCGAGGGGTGAGTTAGGGTTCTCACTCGACATTTTTTATTTATTTTAAACTTTACCGGTGGCTTGGTTTACATAAATGTACGCGACATATATGCAGGTTTTCCGTATGAATAATAACGTCATGAGCACTTTTCTGATATTAGTTCACTGTCCTGTGTGTCTTGCATCCTTCGGATTCCCGGGCCCCTTAGCAGGTCATCGAATAAATGTATGGAAGGCCTTTCAACGCTGCGTCTTCCAGGTTTAAGAGATAGTTATAACAAAAGGATTTAACTTTACCGGCAGCAAAGGCGATACAGGTTCCACGGTGGTGCTCCTGAGTCCTTGTTGATAGTAAGGTACTATGGTTCTCAAAGACACGAGCATTGCCCCACGATGAAAGGGTCCATCTTCACACGTTGCAGCCAAAGTACTTGAAGTTGTGGGCCCGTACATGTGGAGGAGAGAAGGCCCAAATGTGGGCAGAAAACCTTAAAAACAAGGAAAGTCAAATAAAAGATATGCTCAATTTCTTGAGACAATATTTTTTTGTCTTTAGTCATGTGACATATGTCTTTAGTGATGAGTAATTTAAGACATCCATTTGCTTAACAATGGAATGGAAATAAAAAGCTATTGCCATACATTTCATACAGGTAATGACCTGTTACGTCACTTGCCACGGGACTTCTCCACAGGCAATGGCATTTTGCTATAAATTTTTAGCATTTGACGGGAACGCCAACAAAAAGTAGCATAGTCGGCCTTATAAGTTCGTACTGCTGGAAATCATGCCTCCTCTCTACGAGAGGGAATGTCACATGTCTTCGAATGTTTTGTTCTAGGAAATGCCAGTTTCCTTACGATGTTTCCTTCACCAGGTTTTGAACTCGCAACCTATGACTCGTAAGTCAGAGCCGTTACTACTTGGCCGCCACTGTACAAAAACGGATTACCATTTTTAATTCACACACTCTTTTCTTCATTTATGATAGGATATGGTTTATATGGTAAAAGTACGCAAAAACAGTCATATAAGAAAGTATAGACGTTTTACCGTTTTCTCCATCGTGTGAAATCTGTCTCAGATTCAAATTTGCGCTGGCCAGCACTCTGTTGAAGCAAACGTCTCCGGAACACACCTCTAACCGAATCATATCGCTCATACTCGGGAACATTTCGACTATGGATATCTGCTCAAAGTATGTTGGATGGTTAGAACGGACCTGCACAGCTGTTTTAGCCTGCAAGTTGAAAAGTACTTACATATTTTTTTGCATCGGTTTGTGCAAATTAAAAAAGTATTTCATTTTAACACTAAGTTTTTATGATGATGATGGATGAAGAGAGAGAGGGAGGCCAAAGAAAAGATGGATGGGTTATGTGAGGAGTGATATGAAAGAAAAGGGAGTTTAGTGTAGTTTAATATGGGACAAGGCAGGTAGAAGAGGAAGAAAAGTCACTTCGAGTTACATTAAAATATGGATGTAACACATTCTACTGTTTTTGCGATTTTTGTAGCAACGGTATAGTCGACACTACAATAAGACTTGCAGCTACATTTTACCGAGATTGCGCATTTCAATGCTTCTACATATTGCCCAGTTGTGTATGTATCGACATCTATCGCGTCACATAAGAAAATCTTGAATCGCGCAATCAAAGTTCTCCGCGCGATTAGAACATATAGAACAGCCCGAAATCATCTATCGGGCAGTTGCAGCCCACCAGACATAACACCCGTCTGGTTGGAGGATCCTCCCTTTTCAACGGAGGTTTGCGGGACTATACTCTCTGTTCCGCATACCTCCAAACTGGTGACCCTCGACAAAGAACGTCAGCGCAGCCTTCGTGCAGCTACTACTTCGTGACGTCATCATCACTTCCTCAAGCTTTCGAGCAGCGAGCCATACAGCCAGCACCCACGGCTATAAAGGGTATCCTGACCACCAGCATGCCTACCTGGTCATACCTGGTCACCACCCTCAGCCTCATCAGCGACCTTGGCGAAGCACACTGCACCTTCGGCCAGTCACATGAAGAGCAACGAAGAGCCTCTCCTGGTCGACGCAAGCAGTCAAGTCACTACGTCGCACAGCACCGCTCCGACTCACTGGAGCCTGCAGCATCATCCCGACTCACTGGGACAGCACCACCCCGACTCACTGTGGCATCACCGCAGACAGTTCCGACTCACCGAGAACTATGCGGCATTCGGTTCCGACTCACTGGAACCAACCTACCACTGGCCTGGCACGCATCAAGAAGCATCAAGAACCATCGATCTCCGATCTCCGGAGGGGAGTGATGTAGCGACATCTATCGCGTCACATAAGAAAATCCTGAATCGCGCAATCAAAGTTCTCCGCGCGATTAGAACATATAGAACAGCCCGAAATCATCTATCGGGCAGTTGCAGCCCACCAGACATAACGCCCGTCTGGTTGGAGGATCCTCCCTTTTCAACGGAGGTTTGCGGGACTTTACACTCTGTTCCGCATACCTCCAAATGTATATACTTAAAATGCTGACTTGAGTCAATTGTGAATAATTAAATACCCGTGAAAATAAACCGAGGTAGTTTCTAAAGGGTTAAATGACTATGTACAATCGTTGGTAAATATCGTTATCGTCAGCCAAACGAATTTCAGTGTATCACATTGGCTCCTCAAATCAAACGCCATTTTGCTCAATTCATCGGTACAATCTCATCAAGGTTGCTAGTTACTCTAACTCCGTCTAACAAAATTAAATAAGAGTAATCTAATCGACCTTAGCAATTTCTTTTATGTACGAATCTTTGAAAAACATACAAACGAAATAGATATGACAAAGATCCCTTTAAGTCTTTCTCGATTTGACATGAAGAGGCAGACCCTTGGCCCCAGTAGGCTTCGACCCTGCTGAGTCCCTACGGTTTGTTAACCTCTCCGTGAGACGCGCGTGGAACAGTACGCACGACGACTTGGGCTCTGTCTGGACAAGAGCTCGTGGTAGCACTCCAACAGGCTCTCAATACAGCGATTTTAGTCCAAAACTTTTCTTGACTAGATTGTGTAAACACTGTACTTGGTAGTTACCAAAATGTTTTACCAATAAATATATTAAAATTACCGTAAGTCCGCAAAAAGACACTCTGACAAAAGAACTAGGCAGTTTTCCACGTCTTTCTCCTGGGCCGTGACTACCGAAGGGCAAGTTGAAAACTCCGTATATTGTGACCACATAGTTAGCTGGCTGTTGCTCCGATCCGGTGGGTAAGAGCAGGTTGCTGAATAGAAAATGGAAAAGCAATAAATCTACATCAAATATAGTAGCATCTATATATAGTTTATGACAAAGACTTGATAGATAATACAGACGGATGAACACAGTGATGAACGAACGGACGGAAAAAGAGCAGAGGCTTAGTGAATAGGATCCCATTGGTACCCTTCATCTACAGACCCTTAAAAATGGTTATACTAAACATCAATCTACCCTCTCGGTGCAAATCAGCCTCTTGGTGAGAAAAGGAATTCAAATTCATACCTAATTTGACTGTCATAAATCAATGTAAAATGTTTAAGAATGGTTAAACTTACTCTTCAACTCTGTCATCGTTTACAACAACAGGCATAACTTGAATGTCTCCTCTGAATAGGATGCAAATGTCCACCTTTAGGAAACCCACGGCTCCAGCAACGGGGTTTCGTGGCAGGCCTAATTGCGCCCATTTGTGGAAAACCTGGTGATCTGGAAGTAAAAAAATAAAAAAATTATCACAAGTACTAACTTCTGCCGGAGGGGATACGTCTGCGAGAAATATGAAAAGTACTCTCGAGATTATAGTAATATCATTATTTTAGCCGATAGACGTCCAATGCTGGACATAGGCCACCCCCAAGCGTCACCACAACGATCGGTCCAGTGCGTCTCGCATCTGTCGGTCATTGGTCCACCGTGCAGGAGGCTTTCCAACGCTGAGTCTTCCGGTCGCCACTCCAGAACCTTTCAGCCCCATCAACCATCTTATATCACATTATATTTTTCCTAATTGAGTCCTACTGACTTGATCTATCTGTATACAGTTTCATTCAGATCCTAAGAGCTGGATCATGGAATTATTATAAGTAAAATAGGATAATATTTATTACAATAAAATGAATCGATTATAATTTTAAAAAATCTAATCGTAATTAAAGATTTTTCTTTATTTTGTAATTAATCAAGTACTTAAATATTATACCACTTTGATAATTACTATGTATTTTATTATGAAAAACAAAGACGTCACTTAAACTTTTTATCACAACAACTCAATTTGATGATTCCTCACGCTAAGAAAAGGGGTAAGAAAACTGCATCATATTATTTGTGACAGCCCTACTTTCTATTTAAGCCCCCGAGACTATAGTCCAGGAGCCACCAATCCTGAAAGCTCCGTGATCACGGATTCTAATATTTTTAATAAAAAATAAAAGTTAACGTTTAGACAAACAAGATTTGCTTGGTCGGCGTGGATTTGATTAGCCGGAAAAAATTTAATTAAATTATTTATTATTAAATTTTCCATATTTTTTTCCGTCATCACGGATTTTGATCAAACTTATATAGAATTGTGTGAAATATAATGTTTAACAAGAAAAAATCCGGCCGACCAATGATTTTTAGCCGGAAAGGTCACGCATACCTATTTGAATGGTGTGATAAGGGGTAAAATTTATCCATTATCACGGAAACCTTTTTTTTTTAATTTACGCGTTTTAATGTCACATTTATAATGATCTTGGTATGCGTGCTTACAAACTGCCGAAAGCATCGCGCATACCAAATTTTATTGTGTGAGTGAGGATCATACTGTCATAGATTTTACTTACTTGATGACATTTCTTTTAGAGTCTTTCTTCTACCTCGATCTTTTCCTTAAGTTTTTAACTATTTATTATACTAATTAATATGGAAAAAAGGAAATACAGGAAAATTTTCATTTGGGTTGATTATACAATAAATGAAGGTTGATACAAAAAATATGTTCAATTTAAGTTTATTAATCAATAATCATCTACATCATTATCATCAAAATTATCATTTCTCTCTTCTTCTGATTCTTCGCTTGCTTCCTCATTCTGTTGGCAACTTAATATTTCCTCAACCTTTAACGGTGCCGATGGGCCAATGTACCACAATGGTTCGAGTTTACTGGATTCATTTACTTGCCATCCACATTCCATCATTAAGCTATACAAAATAACGACACTTTTGACAGCTAGGAAAACAGCAGACTGAAATGTCAAAATGATCTGAACCCCCAAAATGCTGTAGGACAACGTAGGTATGCTGTGACCTTTTCGGAGTAAGAGAGAAAGACCTATGAAACTTTAACATAAATTCGATGTTACTCTTATCTCACTTACTCTTGGAGCAGTCTTATGGACTTGAAAAGAAACCGGAGCCCTATGCAGCCCTATCGTAAAACAACCTCACTTTACGGTATTGTGTATCTTTGAGGCAGGTAAATGTTAAATTCGTAAAGAATAGAAGAAAAGAGTCGAAGTCATGCAAGGTTTCAACTTGAACCAAAAATCTGCCTCACTCACTCTTTACAGAAATATAGAAACCGTTAAAACGCAAAGAGTTAAAATTTGGTATGCGCGATGCTTTCGGCAGTTTGTAAGCACGCATACCAAGATGATAAATGTGACATTAAAACGCGTAAATTAAAAAAAAAAAAGGTTTCCGTGATAATGGATAAATTTTACCCCTTATCACACCATTTAAATAGGTATGCGTGACCTTTCCGGCTAAAAATCATTGGTCGGCCGGATTTTTTCTTGTTAAACATAATATTTCACACAATTCTATATAAATTTGATCAAAATCCGTGATGACGGAAAAAAAATATGGAAAATTTAATAATAATAATTTAATTAATATATTTCCGGCTAATTAAATCCACGCCGACCAAGCAAATCTTGTTCGTCTAAACATTAACTTTTATTTTTTATTAAAAATATTAGAATCCGTGATCACGGAGCTTTTAGGATTGGTGGCTCCTCGCCTACTAGACAGGCGCAAGGCAACCAGCCCGCTATTCGCAGTTTTCACTTGATCGCGCTCGGACGTCGAAAGCGCACCTCACTTTGCCGGGTAAATAACTGCTACCGGACACAAGTTAGTGAATATAACAAATAAAGACTGCATAAGACTGAAACGTGTATATACATAAAGTGCCACCCCGAACTTTAAAGACTACTGAACCGGCTAATTGGCGTCCTAAACCTGTGAAAGACTGAAGTGATTTTTTAGATTGCATAGTTAATAAATAAAAAAACTTAATAAAAATATGTTTAGTGAGAACGTTCATTTTTTTACAATGAATTATTTACCAGACATGTGGATAGAGGTAATAATCTTGATATTATATTATCGTCCATGTAAACACAATATCTATACTAATATTAAAAAGAGGAAAGATTTGATTTTTTTTGTTTGTTTGTATGTTATGATTTAACTCAAAAACTACTGGACCCATTTTCTAAATTCTTTCACCAGTGGAAAGCTACTTCATCACTGAGTAACATAGGCCTATATTTTCTATTTTACCGCGGGCGAAGCAACTGGCAAAAGCTAGTAATTAATAAAGTTGTTATTATAAGTACTAAACTGTCCAGCTGTCGATGTACAATGCCTCGCTGTCATTTAACCATTGTTATAGACAGCTATTAAACACACGTTGGTCCATTTAATTAAAAACTATGGTATTACTTTTTAACTTTTTCGCTGTTTTATATTGTAAGTTAATTTTAAGACCGCGCAGTCACATTAAAATAGGAGTTTTTTTTTTAAATCTTTATTTATGAAAGAAGAAACTGACTGACACTAATGGGACTAGGAATGGGAAATTTCGCAAAAGGTTTTTTATTGTGAAATAGGCGAGCACTAAGAAGGGGTTTTAGGAAATTTAACCTTTAAGGGCTGAAAAGGGATAATAAATCATCCGTGGGTCTATAAACTTGAAACGTAGCTAAAATAGTAATCTAAATAAATAATAAAGTTTGTTATAATTTATTTTTGATTGAGATGTTATGAAGGATTTATATTTCTGGGGTAAATGAACTTAAAACTTGGCACCAACTTTAACTTAAATGAATAATATAAACGTCATAATTATTGCCCGTGACTTCATTCGCGAGAATGTTTGCAATTAAACAAATTAAATAAATAAATAATACAGAAAACTTCCAGCTTGCTGTTAAGATAAACAATTATAAATAAATTCTTTGTTTTAGGACTTCTCTGGTGGCATCCATTCCGACATTGAAGGAGACTAATTCTTCTCTTTCTTCCCGCTTCTAAATTAAGGTATGATTAATTCTTCTAAGTATATTATTTTTTTTTTCTTTTCGGCAGAAATAAAACCCAGGTTGTATATCAGTAGCAAAAAGAACCATATATTATAACTGTAATCGAACGAAGATATCAATAGAAGCATTGCTCGTATCTTTTTGTCAGGCGTTACCTATTTTCCTTATATTGTAATGGAAATGTAAATGGAAATACGTAATATTTTGAGTTTTCTATTGTTAAAATAAATACGGTTGGTTATTACTATTACGTTTTTTTCACACTCATAGATTTTCATCACTAAAATTTAAAAAAAAGAAGTGATAGACGAATTGAAAAAATACACGTTAGTGTTGCGATAGTGGTTGACACTATGTAATGCGTACCCATCATAAATACCGAAACTGAAACTATATTTAACAATGGGAAACTTAAAATATCAGACAGAGTATTTATATTTAAGAAAAATAACGCCTGATAAATAAATATAGCAATCTACTTATACTCTTCTTGTTTACTGTTGGTAGACATAATTCTTTTTGTTATTGATTTCTTATACAGTTCTTTAAGATATGGCCTAGGTTTCACTTTGTTATGTATGGTAAAAGTTTAATCTCTCTTTATTAGGACATAATAAAATATAAATTTATATTAATATTGTTTTTAACTTATAACTTAACTACGTACCTATATAAATCTGTACACTAAAATTACGTTATTCTTTATTATGTCCTAGCTGACCCGACAGACGACGTACTTCTGTCAAAAGCAAATGACAAATGTAATTGACAGCTAAAAACCGTTTCGAGTATAATAAAGATAATATTTTTTTTTCCTCTTCATAAGAACCTTCTTGAGACATTAACAAGGGGTAATATTATTACGTAATTGAATAAAATCGCAAAAAAAAATTGGTTAGATCTAAATTACCTAAAAATATGATATCTAACTTACAACCGGTGCGCGAGAGGATAGTTTTTTTTTTATGTGAATAGGTCCGATTATTCTCGAGGTTAAGCTTAGCAAGACATTAAGCCTGTTTGATTTTTATTTATATATGTAGACGAATGTCGTGTTTGCTATAATTTGATTGACTGATCTATTGGGACATTATTAGTTTAACTTTTAAACATAATAAACAATATTACGAGGAACAAAAACAATAGTTTTAAGTCTGTTTGAAGAAACGTAATCTATAAAATCCAATTACAACGTCAACGGCACCTCATTTAGTTAGACAACCTATGCGCAACGTATGAATAAATACATTATCTAGCATTCAATTCAAAATTCCCAAAGGAATGTATTTCTATACCAGATATTAGATCAGAATAGAATAGAATAAAAACTTTATTATACACCAAAATAGTAACAAAAACTTTTAAACAATCTTAATCTATGGGTACAATAGTGGTCTTATCGCTAACAGCAATATCTACCAGACAACCTTAGGATGGACTGTAAGAGGTTAATATAAAAAGGGGGTAGTCTGCGGTGTACTGCAAATTAAATTTTACATTAAAAATATATATATCAGACTATACATAGATATAAAATTATATTATATAGCTATTATATATAAAAGACAAAAATCAAACTCATGAATATTATATATATATATATATGCATACATCTTATATGTTACACAATTTCAAAGAAAGAAATAGAGAAAAAAAATACAAAAAGGTGAAAGAACCGAATTTGTGTAGAAGCAGAATTAATTATAGTCAAAGAAAATAGTCTTTGACTAGATTTTTAAAAGAAATTAGTAACTGGGCTTGCCTAATTAGCATCGGCAATGCATTCCACAATCGCACTGCTTGGACCATGAACGATTTGTCACTAAACTTGGTGGAATGTGAGGGCATTAAAAGTTTCAAATTTTCTGATGATGTCAAATGTCTAGAATGTGTGTCATGAAGGAACTTAAAACGTTCTTTGTGGTAAGAGGGGGTTGTAGAAATAAACAGGACACTGTAAAACAACGATAAGAAATGGGTATTCCGGCAAGGCGGATCGGCAGCCATTTGAGCTTAATACGGAATTCAGAAACATGGTCATATTTTCGTAAACCATATATGAACCTAATACAAAAGTTTTGGAGTAGCTCAAGCTTATCTAGCTGCACCTCTGTTAAATCTAAATAACTGACATCGGCATAATCAAGGATTGTGAGAATGAGGGATTGGGCGAGCGTAGTTTTGGTGGCAGTTAGAAGAAAATTGCGCAGCCTTCGCAAAGACCCTGCAGACGCAAAGAACTTGCGGCTAACTCACTATCTAACTCATCATTGCATTTTGGTTGACTCAGGCAGGGTGTTGTGTACCTATATTTTATCATTTCAATATCTTAGTTTCCTTTAAATTTTCTGGCAGATAATTTAGGTAAAAATATTGGTCTTTGTATTATAAAAGATCTGTCAGACTCCTAAGGCCACGTGCCCACATTGTCGTGACGACAGATTATCGTGTAGTTTTAAATTTCGTGGCTTATTCAGGTTGTTTGATGCTTCGTGTGCCAAATTGAAATGATCGACAGGAAGGGTTATCTGCTATCCTTTCAGACCCCTAAATACTTCTCATGTCCTGTAGATATTTTTTCATCGACTTTCTATTGTTTATGAAAATAAGACCCAAATTTTTCATTCAAGTACATTTTTTTTTAAATATATAGGGCGTAGACTCTGAATTTTAATTTTATTTAGATGTGTTTTGTATGAGAGTACTTTTAAATTTAAAATTATTGACATTACCTATCTAGTTTTTTTTACTTTACTTGCAAAGTTTTGAACTTAAATATTAAAGCTGTTTTAGCTATTTCCAGCGCTACGAAAAAAAAAACAAAAGCGACCGGAATCTTCCAATTCCCTCAAAATCTCTGTATCCTCTTGCTAGTGAGGTTCCACATGACATAAAAATCTTTTTGTGAATTCGCTAGTATTGTGAATCGAGTCACACAAGACTCATCATCATCATCATCTTCCTGCCCTTGTCCCGTGTTATTTGGGGTCGGCGCAACACGTCTTTTTCTTCCACTCTGCCCTGTTACTCGTCATGCATGTTACACACAAGACTAATATTCAAAATTATGATTTAAAAAATATTTTTGCTTGAATGATGGCTGAAAACCTATTACAAATGTTATCTCCCTGTTTTAAGATAAAATCTGTCTCGTATATCTCTTTTCGTGGGTTTTACAAGAAAAAATAATTTTTACTAATGCTGCTCAAATTGGTGGCTTCTGTTGCGAATGCAGGCCAAACATCTGTTTCGTATTTCGACAGTTGTGGTAGTCCTATGTGACTCATTCACAATTCTAGCGAATTTACAAATTTGTAGCAGTTTTTGTGCAGTGATGATAGTTGAAAACTAGGGAGGTACTAGTTCAACGCATTGAAATGGCTTTAAATACAATTTAGGAGGAAATACGACGTATTTTCATATTTGTAGGAGGTAATCTCTGAAAGTACTGGTCCGATTGCTAAAAGTTTTTCACCAATAGAAAGTTGCTTTATTCCTAAGTGACATAGGCTTTATTTTATGTATGCGGATGAAGCCGCAGGCAAAAGATTTTATAACTTTCCTACCCTCAGTAAACAATGGTATAAAATATTTTGTTTCCTATTATAAAAGTACTGATCATCAAAGAGTTTTCAAATCACAGATTTTACTCCCTCAAGCGGCTCCTACCTTATCTAAGGGCTTCAGATGGCTCCTCACGGAGGTTCTATGCGGACATCGTTCGGTCCATAGCCTTTTATAGAACGCCGGTGAGAGCGCGAGACGAAGCGACTGGCAGCCAAACTCAACGAATGCAAGGGTACCGTAGGGTCTCCCACAAAGCGGCGAGCCTCCTTACCGGCCTGCCGCCACCATGGGATTTGAAGGCAATTAAGCACGCAGCCACGCATGCACGATTTGCGCATGGAGATAAGATGTCGGCTGGGGTAAAATCCAATGCCTCGGCAAGTCGTAGATCTTTGATGGGTTTCCTATAACACTATTATGAAAGTATCTACCGGGAAATTTAAAAGAAACTGGGTTCTGATGAAATATTCCCTTCAGCCGGCCCATGTTCACCTAAAGCAAGCAACTAATCAGATTTTATAAATTACGTTTATTCAAATAGATCTTCAACTGCTGTTGTTACTAATAGGCACAACATACGTATAATTAGCCATATAATGTTCCCACTGAGACTCAGGTCTCCTCTGTATGAGAAGGAATAGGCCGTAATCCGCCACACAGGCCCAGTACGGGTTGGTAGATGTCACATGTCTTCAAATTTTTGGTTCTAGGACATGCCGGTTTCCTCACGGTATTTTATTTCACAGTTTTGTGAGCAGTGGTGATGAAGTATATTACACATAGTAATGCGCCTGGCTGGGTTTGAACCCGGGACCTGCATCTTATAAGTCGGTGTTGTTTCCATTGGGCCACCTCTGTTATTGTTATTAGTTGTATTTATAAATTAAAATAAAACGTCTTAATAAGTCAGCTGATTATATTATGGTAAACACGACTACATATATACACTTACTTAAAAACGACTAAATGTGTTGGTAAGCGCCAAACTTTATCTCATGAAGGTTCTTTTTTTATCTTCTTTATTAATTTTTTTGGCCCAGAAGTAAGTTCCCTTGAGATAATTTTCACTAACAGAAGCTAATATTCTAGTAGGTTATATTACGTGACCTGGATGAATGTATTAACAATTTGCAATTCAGTTGTATTCTATAAAAATAGCATTTCTGATAATTTCTATTCGTTACCAAAAGCCAGTATTTAATGGAGAATCCATCCAATCCAATTTAAAAAAAACTAGTTTTTTTATCGGTTTTTGTCTTACCGAGGAGGCCTGAGTCCCAACAGTGGGAACATTAAAAGGCTTCTTATGCTTATGCTATATTTATAAACCAACGTCCAAGTAAAGCAAAATTGTCTTGTACGTTAATTTTGATTCCTGTTTTTTGGCTTTGCATAATATTCTTTCCCCTACACTAGACGTAGACACTGGAACATTTATGACCGTTACTAATTTTTATAACAATATGGACTAAAACCTTTAAAATCGTTATACGAAGATTTTACTCATAATTTTTCTGTATAGTGTTTTTTTTTTAGTCCATTAAAAATAAAATGAAAGGTTGTATATAAACTTTTATTTTCTGCAAGGCTTAAGTGCCTTAAACCCTAGAGTACAAATTGCCTTAGGTACATATTTTTTCAGTCAGTTTTCATATTTTAGCTACAACCATTTAAACGTGTGTTTGTTTTTTTGTTTCAGATAAAACATGTAAATATGAAAATTTAAACAGTACCGGTTTTTGTTTACAACAATCAAAATGCATTTAGAAACTAATCAAGACATTTTAAACAGAACTGAAAATGGTGATTATAACCATGATGCCCCAAGTATTTCAGATTCAGATGACGACGATGATTTACAGAATGATTTACATGACAACTCTGATAACGCGGACGATGAATCATCTGATGTTGAAGAAGAACTGCCCTTCAATGCAGATGCATTCGTAAATCCAGTTTTTAATTTACAGGATCTGAATATCAATGATACTGACGATTCAGAAAGTAGTGACGGCGCATTTGATGGCATATTTTATCATCAGAATTTTATACATCAGGAGCGAAATACGCCAAGCGAACCAAATAACAGTAATCAAGAAGAAGCCCAAGAACAAAGAAGTGCATTACGCCACCAGGAAAATATAAATCAAAATGACTTTCGCCTTGTTGGACGTTTCCCTTATAATGCCAGCTATAACTCTGAAAATGATAATTCCAGTGATGACCAACATAGTACATCAGAAAGTTCTGATTATGAAGATACCAGGAATATCTCGGAACCAGATACATCAAACAGTTCTGATAATAATACAGCGTTCAACGTAATGCAAAATTCATATTGGAACTGCGCAGTAGAAAACAGTCAAGGTCATAACATGTATCAGGGTTATCCTAACTGGACCAATGATAATTTCTGTGGTCACCTTCACACATTGTATGATGATGATTCCGAGACCTGTCACTCAACTCCTAATTGTGCTATTTTCAACCCTAGTTTCGAAATCCTGGAATCAACTGTTGAGAATCTGTTTTCTTTTGACCGGCCAGGCAACTCTGGATACCCAGCCTTTAATGGTGCTCGAGGAAATGCGGGCTTTACGCAAACATCCGCCTATGTTTCCCCAGCCAACGCGTTATACGGTGCCACTCGATCCAGCTACGGAACCTCGTATACACATTTTGGCAACCTTTTTTCGTCATACTATGATGGTCCAGGTAATCTTGGCTACGCCACCTTGCGATTAATGCCTCTTTTAAGCATTCAAGATAGCTCTAGATATTCAAATCCTTACTTCTACTACGTAAGCTACCCGGGTCCATTTCCGACCTACAGGACCCAGAACCTCCTAAACTTCTTAAGGTATTCAATGCACTACAACGTTTCAGAAAATTACATATACCATGCCACATGCCAATACTCAACTAACTATTGGGTAACTTACAATTATGATTACGTAGTCCAATTTTCTAACTTTGGCTACCAAAGCTACACAATTCCATATTCGATCAGCACCCGAAACAATCACCGGTACGGCCTACCATACAATGGCCCAGGTTACATAATACCTTACTATGGAAACAACTGCACCCCAGGCCACTGTGTTTATGCAGGCCCACATTCACCAGATTATGACACTCAAGACGACTACCACGGGTGCTCAGAGACGTCAACAAATTCTAGCAGCACCCCGAACAGTCAACACTACACAGTCCCTGACTCAATGAATTATAACACCCTAACTTACCAAGGCAACATAGATCAACAAACAACAAACAATGCCGCCTCATTCAATCGAGGTTACACCGAACCGCATTCGATAAATAATCGATATAACACAGAAAATCATCTAACAATGGAGAACCGTGATTATGAATCACAATATAACGACAGATCTCAAAGTAACGATGCAACAGAAAGTAACGATCTAACACAAATTAACGACCCCAACCAAACGCAATGTTATGAACCAATACGTAACAATCTAATAAAATGTAAGGATATTAAACGAAACAATACAATGCATAGCGATACAACGCGTAGTGACACAACACTGTATAATACCAGTCCCAATAACGCTTGTTTTATAAACCCGCAAGCGTCTAGTTACAGCGCCTCAGACAATTTTTACGGTGAATCATCGCAATCGACCGTCTACATCGCCCCAAGCGCTACTGCTAATGAAAACATTAACTCTTCTGTTTATCAGCCTATTGGTTCATCTAGCTACGATACTCCAAATTCATTCGCTGATTCCTTACCAGCTTCAAGCTCGTTTTACAATGATGCCCCGCACTGTTCTAACGCCCTGTCTGCAAACTACTCTGCTCCCATGTCCCAAGACAGACAAGATGTGTCTAGAAACGCCAATATACTATCGCCAGGCTATGTCAACTATGTGGCATCTAATTATATACCTTCAGACTCTTCAGCTCCACATTTTTACGCGGGTTCGGGTACACAACAATATTTTGGTAACAGTGCCCCAGGTATGTTGGTTCATAGCACCCCAGCACCGTTTGCGTATATTGTTCCATACTGGAATGGTTATGGTGCCACAATCTTTAATGGATACAGTGTTCCAGGCTTTTATGGCTACACTGACCCAAGATTGTATAGTTATATAGGCCCTTTAGGCTTTAGCGCCCAAAGCTTTGCATACAACCGCTTCCCAAACTCAAATAACTTCATCGTTCAAAACTCTGCTGGATATAGTACCTCCAGCATTACCAATTCCAATACCATAGGCATAGTTAGATCCGCTGCTCCAGACACGTCTTATGCTTCGAATCAAAACTCTCCAGCCTACTCGTCTAATAATGATCACGGCTCCTCTAACTCGTCTACCTATTGGATAGGCAATGAATTCAATCTCCATACCATCTTTGATAGTTATGGCTATCTAATAGATAGAGATGACATGGAACGAGCCATACTGCACTATATGGATTCAGAAGAGCGATATATTCCTGTAGTAAGACTTCAATCTGAAGCCGCATCAAACGATGGGAATGGTATTGTGTCTGAGTATGAACTTGCATCACCTGAAGTACAGAGAGGAAGGTGGTCTCCTTTCAGTTCAGATTCCGTGACCCAGTCTAAGTCTACACCCGATTCCACACGAGGAAGGAGTCGTGGTCGTGGTCGTGGGCGTGGTCGTGGACGTGGACGTTGGCGTGGTCGTGGACGTGGACGTTGGCGTGGGAATTGGCGTGGTCGTGGTCAGGGTCGTGGTCTGAGTCGTGGTCGTGGAGCCATAGAAGATCAATCGCTTTTCTAAGTCCTGGGTTACTTGAACTGCAGCCGTTATTTTATTTTATACTAGATATTTTCTCTCGGATGTTAAAGCCACGTTTGGTTGGGGAAAGTTTTTGAACTATCGAGAGGCAAATGCGGTCATGTAAGACTTTAAAGAGTAGACAGGAATCGTTTGCCAACTTATTGCATTCATATGTGTTAATATGCCGTGATCGTGTCTACAAAATATGAATGTATAAAAACAATTTGAGTACAGAATCTCGAAACCCAATTCTCTCATGTCAACAATCAGTCAAGAGACTCTTTTACGATCGATCTGCCTCCATTGATTACGAGTGTAATTAATGTCTGGTTTCAAATTACGGGTGCAAATTAATTTCAAAGATTTTCCAAAAATACGACAAATTTCATTACAAGTTATGGCAATTTCTGCCAGTCATATACCCTGTCTTAATTCCTCGAAGGTCGAGAAAGACTCTTCGTCTGCACTAGGCCTAATCTTCACTTTGTACTTGATATTTTATGTCTATTGTACTAGTATACGGTAAAGGGTAATTAATGTTCAGTGTTTTAAAATTTACACAATATAATTAATCCGGTTCATTATCAAAATAAAAAAGGTTTTGAACCAGTCCTAGTTATAGTAGCCAGAGGCTAACATATTTAACTTTATATTTATGACTTTATCGATAATTATTAAATTAATAACCCTTTCAGACCTGTTTTTTTTTTTTCAATTTAGATATATGTGGACAGGAGGGTAAAAGTTATCGAAAAAGAGAAAAATCAAAATTGAGAAACGGTATTTTCGTAACAGTTTTTAGAATACTTAGATTAAATTTTATGTGCACAAATGAGGACATTTGGCTTTAATAAAGTATGGAACGTATGTCGTAAGTAAAAAAATGTATTTAGCTAACTCTTTAGCTGACACTTCTTTGTCATGGATTGTCAATAGAATTAGATGGAAAGTTCTTTTGGTTTAAATTAACTGTACCGGTCGCTTAAAAAGCTTTTCTTAATTCTCAAGTACGCCTTTTTCAGTTTTGTTAAAAAAAAGTTTTAATCCGTACATTGTTGATCGAAGGTTTATCATGACATGTTTAATTTAAATTTATCAATAACATTTCAGGAAAACTAAAATTATTTATAATAAAAATTAAAAAAAAAAATTGCGTGGATGTAGTCAAAACAGAAAATTTACGAAAGATCATAACTGTTCAAGTATGTTCAGTAAACGTCCGTATTGAATCTGATCGTCCGTATTGAATTTAAGGACAAAATAAATAATAAACTGTTTCTTTATTAAACCATTAATAATAGTTAAACGAATCATATTTACCAGATCTTAGATATATTATTTAAAGACATATTTTTTTATACTATATGTTTGTATTTTGATAAGTATAAATGCTTTAAGCTACCACAAAATAATCCTAATTTTGAAATAAATTAAACAGACAAACAGTTTACTTTTCAAAAGTTACAATCGAATTAAGACTAATTTATGCTCAAACCTTAAAATTTAAGACAGTATTACATAACTAGTGTCAATTTGGTCAATTCCGTTTGTAGACTACGAACACAAGTGCCGCCCTAGCCAAGTTACAACCGTTTCGTTTCGATTCTCTTTTCGTTGATCGCCTCGAGTCGGCCACGCCTCCTATTCCTTTGTTCTGACCACGTTGCTGAGCGTTGAGCTGACGTCAGAACAAAGAAATCTGAGGCGTGGCCGACTCGAGGCGATCAACGAAAAGAGAATCGAAACGAAACGGTTGTAACTTGGCAAGGGGGGCTGTATTCAAAGTATATACAACGTGATTAAGTAGTTAAAAAAACACAATGTCTGCAACTTGTAAGTGGACTTGCAAACACAACCGATGTCAAGTGATAGTAGTGTGATATGGTAGTTTTAAAAACAAATCTATTTCCTCAATTGTGCATACAGGATCTGAGAGGGTTTCTATGTGTCCGCCTGTAAGCGAATTCAATGTGATTATATTTTTAGAATGTATAGACGCCTCCATTTATTGGGACCCTCCTAGTACTGATCATATATTCTTACTATACTATTGCTCATGGGTAACCAATTGATACAGGCGTGCGTACCAAAATATTGTGATGTTTTAGGAATTATGCGAAAAAATTTTGAAAAAATTTGCGAATGTTATTATACATGTATTTCAATTTCAATGTACTACTATTATGCTTACTATTTTATATATCGTACATCTTAATTGTATTTCCGTAGAAATTGTAGTCTGTTTTGAAAAACAACACAATGCAATCATGTTTATCACATTAAATAGTAGTAGGTAGGTAAAAACGTAAACGTTCTACCGACAATTTCAGAATTAATTAATTTTAAATTAGATATGCGATATGTTTTCAATGTGTGCTTTGTATGTGAATTAACTAATAGTATTAAGAAACTTACATTTTAAACCATTCTTATAATAATTAACAGTATAATAAACGTAGATAACATTTTTAAATAGATTGGCACTTTAACACCACGTCGACTGACATTTCTTCTTATATGTTATTAAAACTTTAGACAGCATGAAAAAATTATATGTAACTCAATAAAACTGACAAAACGATTAATCAGACAATCCCTACACCTGCAATAAGTTTGCAGAATGTTATAATCATGTTCGATACAGTCTTTGCGCCTATACGCTCAATTATTGTTTTCACAATTTAAACATTGACGGTCAAAAGCTTCAAACGCAATGAAAATATTGTTCAATCAAATTTAAAAGTCGCACAAATTATTGGAAATTCGCTCAAATCTTCAATGGTAACCGTCAAGAGTATCAAACATTGCTTGTGTATGGACAGTCGTGTACCTGCAGTGAGACCTTATTGCGCACTCAGGTTTTTCTCACACGTTCAGACTGCTGGGTACCACCAGCTGAATAGGCCTAAAATATAATAGAACTTGTATAATCAACGATTACTAATACTTTCAGCCTGATACTGTGAAAATAGACTCTTAACTTTATATGTCTAGTCATAACGGTTACCAATCTATCTTATTATATTTTGTGTCTGGGATATATTTGAGCGAATTATTATAAAAAATTCAATAAATTTTTAATTCTATGTGTAATTTCCTTGTTTTATTTTTCTTGCTGCTGCTTGCAACTATGCCTAATATATTAATATCCACATAAAAGTATTAGGAATAAGTAAACCCATTAATTTTATCTGTAGGGAAGTTCTCTAAGCAAATCATACAAAATATCACCTTCAGTGATTTTTAAGCTTTGCGTTGCTTTAGTACCATAAAATTCACCGAGACATGTCTTCACGTTCTAAATCCTGATCATAAATAGGAAATGAGCGAATCTACAGTATTAAAACCAGAAGTAAGTATTTTCAGATCTCTTTAAGGATGAGTAAGTATTGGTAAGGCGGAAATCTAATGAAACACTTTTCTGCTCTATATTATTAGGTATATTAATAGAAGCACCATTTTATGTTATAACTATAAATGAAAAATTCCAATTAATCTCACCTCTAGACATTAGAAAACAATCTTATTTTTTCCTATCAAATAAGAACGCCGATTCTATATAGAGCATAAAGCCAGTTTGCAAGTTAATAAAGGCAATAGCAGGTATGCGATGTCTTGCGATATCATAGTATCATCGCCAATAATATAATTTATCAGAGAAAATCTTCTCGTTGACAGGTAGAACCGAAGGCTATAATCACTATGATTCTCACCATATTGGTTATAGTAATTTATACTAAAAACATGGAACGAGTGCCCTGAGACAGTTGGACCATGAAGGTTGAACTAGACAGATTTTTCAAAATTGAAAGGAGGAAGCGCGGGCGCACGAAATGGAAGGAGTGAAAAAAGGCTGTTGCCCAAGAGTGGGTCAGAATAGGCTAGTAAAAATAGGAACAAAAATGGTACGTATAGTAATAAAAATATTACCAGACGAAATTTCAGTTTGAATGAAAAAGGTATAATAGGAGGGTAATAAAAATTATAAACTGTATTTTTAAAACCAATTTAGCTATAATAATCTTTCTTCTAATTTGGTGTTGGTACTGAACATTAAACTAAAATGGAAAAAAGCAGAGAAGAGAGTAAAGTTCACAAAAAGAATTAGGATGTAAAGGGTGTGTGGTGCATCGTATGCCTTATTTCGACTATTTCGGTCGACGGGAGGGGTCATCTGCTATCCTTTTAGACCCCTAAAAACTTCTCATGTGTGGATTTTTTTCATCGACTTTTTATTGTTTTATGAAAATAAGACCCAAATTTTTCATTTAAATTTAGAATACAAATTTCAAAAAACATACAAGGCTTTTTTTTGAGGTGGGAAATCATCCAAATTACTTCTCGCGCTCTGGGCGGAGCGAGAGGGCGTGTCAGACTTTTACTGACTAAAACCACACCTGTGTCCCTCAATTACCCTTTGCGTTCTAGGACTACGGGTTTTCTTTTCAGAAATTTTCCGCGGTCCTAGCTAGCGGGCATCGGCCCTGCTGGGCCCCTACGGTTTACAGACATCTCTTTGAGGAGCGCGTGGATCACTACGCGCTGTTGACGACTGGGCTCGGTCCGATTATTCACCGAACAGCCGGACGGCGAGCCACCCATTGCTCGACGTCCGCAAGCCCGCGTCTACCGTGGCCGGTATTCGGGGTCGGAATTACGGCGGCTAGGGCGTGAGGACCTACGTTCTCTCACGCGTGCAGCCTCCTCCTTCGCTAGCATTACTGCTTCGCAGAAGGAGGCGACCGCCTGCCATTCCTCCTCGCTCTGGACCATAGCCTGAACCAGGGCCCGACGCAAAAGGTCGCTGCCACCAATCGCCTCCACGAGGACACGGCGGTGATCCGCCCAAGCGAGGCACACCTCCACCGTATGCTCCACCGTGTCCTCCGGGCGGTCCACACAATAATAAAATAATAATAATAATAATAATAACTGGCAACACTCTACAAACATACATCATATTTTTTCTATCCCATTTTAAACTTGTTAAACCCGTACTTTTTACCCAAAACTGTATTTCAATTTACCATATAAAAAGCCCTAACAAAAATACAATAAGTTAAGCAATAAAAATCCGCACAAACCAAATAAATACGATAGAAGAAGAAAAAAACAGCGAATGACGTCTGTCAGTGACGACGTCAATCAATAATAATTTGGAAATAATGGAATTTAATGAAGAGTTGAAGTTGAAGTTGAAATGGACGAAAGAAAAGAGAAGTAAAATATGTTAACTAGAGCAGCTGCCCGTCGCGCACGCCATCCACCCCCGGGCTCGCCGCTCAGCTCCGCCTCGCCGCCGCCGGATCTCGGATCACCAGTGTCACCGGTGGCTGCAGTTGCGTCGAGCTCGAGCGACGAGTATTTTTCCCCGCCGACGTCGCCAACACCTGTACGTCGGGCGGGGAGAGGCCGGCCACCGAAGAGCTTGGGGTCTAGGGGCCAACCGGCCCCGAGTCGGGTCCCCGCTGCCGGTGGTTGTGTGCAGCGCATGAAATGGACTCAGTCTATAAATGAGAATGTCATGCGCGCATATTACGGGTCTACAGAGGGGGGAACTAACCTCACTGCGTATCGCGATAGGATGCTGTCTCTTTTTCAGGAACTGGAACCAACCGTCAACGTCTCGGCCCAACGATTGTCGGATCAGGTGCGGGTTATCCAACGCAATCACAGGTTGGACGACGCTGCACTTGATCGGCTGCGCTCAGAGGTACTGAGCAACCAAATCGTCTTGACATCTACACAAACACAGACCGCGGCAACGCCGACTACTAACGCAATCTCGCCGCGGTCCAGCCCTAATAATGATGATGCAGATGATAGGGTTGTCACAGTAAGTAGCCAGTGCAACGATGAACTGAGGAGTGCTCTGGAGGATGCGCTTCGCGAATACAGATCGACTCCGATTGAACTTAGACCCCGTTTGCCACGGTTACCCATGCACAAAAAAAATAGGGCGCTGATGTGTACTTTGGACTCGCTGCTTAAAAACATCTTTGAGAGTAGCGAGAACCTCGTTGATACGCACTCAATTTTGTATTGTGGGGCTGTTGCGGCATGTCGTTTAGCAAACATCAAGTTTTCTAATATAGATGAAACTATTCGACCAAAGCCTGCTGTACCAGCCTGGCAATGCAGGATCGAGAGGCGTATCGATGAGGCCAGGGTACTCATCGGCAAACTACACTGCTTCAGGGAGGGTAATACACGACCACGAGTGATGCGCTTTGTGAGGCGGGCGTTTCTGGGGACTGGTATCAGCCCTCAAGAATACATGTCTCGTGTCACAGAGCGCATCGACTTCCTGAAGCAGAAGGTTTGTGCATGGGCGAGCCGCATTAGGCGGTATAAGCGGCGGGTTGATCGGTACTCGCAGAATCGCATGTTCCAGAGCGATGAGAGGTGAGTGTATAGAGCTTGGGAGCGGCCTGAACATAATGTGATTGACGGGAGCCGCCCAGATGATTTTGCTACCATTACATTCTGGCGAAACATTTGGTCGGTACCTGTCAGTCACACTGAGGGTGGCTGGATGCGTGACGTCGAGCGTGTGTGTGAAGCTATACCAGAAATGGCAAAAGTTACTATTACTCCAGCGGACATAGCCAAAGCAGTTCGTCCATTACCGAACTGGAAATCACCGGGACCGGATGGACTGCAAAATTTCTGGCTGAAATGGTATAGCAACTCACACGCGCCCCTGGCATCACAATTCCAGTCAGCCTTAGAGTCTGGGTCGCTACCAGAGTATCTAACAACTGGCGTAACCCACCTGCTCCATAAGACAGGCAACCGCGCGGAACCCAAGAATTATAGACCAATAACATGTTTGTCGACAGTCTATAAACTTTTTACATCCATTCTGAGAGCAAAAATTAATCGACACATAGAAAATAACTTGATTATGTCAGCCTCTCAGAATGGATGTAGGAATGGGTCCCGGGGTACCAAGGAGCTACTCCTCATAGACATGGCCATAAGCCAACAGGCTCGTCGATCCCGCAAGGATCTGTCGACGTGTTGGATAGATTACAAGAAGGCCTATGACTCTGTTCCACATACATGGCTCATGAGGGTGTTGGAGTTGTATAAAATAGATGCAACTCTACGCACCTTCCTTGAGTCATGTATGAGGCAATGGAAGACAGTCCTTCGCTATCCAGGATGTCGACCGATCCAGGGTAATGATGAGCCTATTAGGATTAAACGGGGAATATTTCAGGGTCGCTGAGTCCGCTTTGGTTTTGCTTAGCTCTGAATCCTCTTAGCACATTGCTGGAGGATTCAGGACTGGGCTATCGGTTGAGAAGAGGTGGTCAGGCCATATCTCACCTTCTTTACATGGATGATCTGAAACTCATTGCCCCCAACAAGTTACCACTGATGGAACTACTGAAGGTAACTGAAACTTTTAGTAGTGCCATCTGGATGGAATTTGGTGTGGATAAATGTGCAGTCATGCATGTAAAGCGAGGGAAGATTATGGAATCTGAGGGGATTCAACTCTCAGATTCCATGTACCTTAGATCCCTCTCCTCGACCGAAACCTATAAGTATTTGGGTATGTCGGAAGCGTTAGGCATTAACGTTGCTGACATGAAGCAATCGTTGAAGGAGCGCTTCTTTGGCCGCCTGAAGAAGGTATTAAACAGCCTTCTGTCAGGCGGAAATAAGGTGTGCGCCTTCAACGGTTGGGTCATGCCAGTTTTAATGTACTCTTTTGGCATACTCAAATGGACTCAAACCGAACTAGACGCTCTGGATAGGCGGGTCCGTACATTGCTGACCGCAAATCGGATGCATCACCCACGATCATCGGTGATGAGACTGTACATCTCGCGGAAGTGTGGAGGTCGAGGCTTTTTGAACGCAAAGACTCTGCACAACCGCGAGGTGTGCAGCCTCAGAGAATATTTTCTTAAAACCGATGTGGGTATGCACCGAGATGTGGTCGCAGTGGACAAGGGACTCACCCCGTTATCCATGGCTAAAGAGGACTGGCGCAAACCTGTAGTACTGACTACTGATGACCGCAAGGAAATATGGAAAGGCAAGAAGCTCCACGGGCGCTTTTACCGGGCTCTTCATGAGCCTGATGTAGATTTCTTGGCGTCCGTGGCCTGGCTACGTTTCAGCGACCTCTTCGGAGAAACTGAAGGTTTTGTCTGTGCGATTATGAATGAAGTTATCTTAACGAACAACTACCGGAGATATATAATGAAGGACGGGACGGTTGACATGTGTCGGGCATGCCACCGTCCGGGTGAGTCTATCAGACATATTATCTCTGGTTGTTCTCGTTTGGCTAACGGCGAGTATTTGCACAGACATAACCAAGTAGCCAGGATTATTCACCAGCAACTTGCTTTGAAATACAACCTAGTGGATTCTGAGGTACCGTATTACAAGTATGTGCCCGACCCAGTTCTCGGAAATGACCATGTCACGTTGTACTGGGATCGGTCTATCATCACTGACAGGACTATTGTAGCCAATAAGCCGGATATAGTGGTGATAGACCGATTAGCGCGCCGTGCAATGATAGTCGATGTCACCATCCCACATGACGAGAATCTCGTGAAAGCTGAGAAAGAGAAACAAATCAAATATCTCGACTTAGCACACGAGGTTGTCGACATGTGGGATGTGGACTCGGCTGTCATTGTTCCGATTGTCGTGACCGCCAATAGCCTTATAGCCAAAAGCTTCGACGACCATCTGTCGAAGCTGTCGTTGCGCGGCTGGATCAAGGGCCTGATACAGAAGGCAGTACTCCTAGATACGGCTCGCATTGTGAGGAGGTTCCTGTCTCTGGAGCCCTAACCACCGGTAACTTGGACCCTGCTCCCGTTACCAGAGGACTACTATTTTTTATATTTTTAAATGTTTTTTGTAAATTATTTTTTTAAGAAATATTTAAAAATGTAAATTATTTGTAAATAAGAACAATAAAGAGAATAATAATAATAAATCATTTATTTTCAGGCATCTTGGCCCATAGATATATACCTTACAGACTAACATATATAAAGTAAAAGAAATACAATTTATTGTTAATAAATAAGACTTATGACTATGTTAGTTCACACTGCACTTGTTCACTTTGTGCTGTTCTGTGGCACTTGTCCGCGGAAGCGACGGAACACCACTGGTGACATCCGGGTGTGTCTTCCGCCTGAATCCGATGCAGGAACCTCCCGAACTGGCCATGTCCGGTGAGGACCTGCGTCATGCGGAGGAAGGTCAGGATGCCGTGTTGCCGCTCCAGCCACTCCTCAAAGAGGGGACTTACCGCCGCGATTACGGCGTGCCCAAAACATATAAGGCTTAGACTCTGAATTTAAATTTTATTTAGATGTGTATTATATTAGAGTACTTTTAAATTTAAAATTAGTTACATTAGCTATCTAGTTATTTTTTAATTTACTTGCAAAGTTTTGGACTTAAATTAAAGCTGTCCATGTTACAGCGGCAGTACAATACACATCTAAACAAAATTAAAATTCGGAGTCTACGTCTAATATATTTTTTTAAATTTGTATTTGAATGAAAAATTTGGGTCTTATTTTCATAAAAAATAAAAAGTCGATGAAAAAAAATCCATAGGGTATGAGAAGTGTTTAGGGGTCTGAAAGGATAGCAAGTGATCCCTCCCGTCGACCATTTCAATTTGGCACACGATGCACCAAACACCCTTCTTGGAACAAAGAAGGCTTTTTTGCCAACACATGGTAAGTATACAAAAAACTTACTATCTTTTCTAGAGAGTGGGTACATTATATTTTGAAAACAAAGTATATTACATATTATTTAGCATATAATACATAGTCATAGCATAAAGCACTTGCGTATTGTTTATATACTGCTATTCCAATAAGCGAGCAGGTTAAGAACTTAGGAATTTGGATAGACAAACATCTTTCTTGGGGTCCCCAATTACAAGAGGTAAGTCGCAAAATATTTGCCTCTGCCAAGTCCCTAAGACGGTTGCGTAACTTTCTGCCAACTGCCACTAAAATTGCACTTGCTCAGTCCCTCTTACTCCCCATCCTTGACTACGCTGATGTCAGTTATTTCGATCTCACTGAGGCACAACTAGATAAACTTGAGCGACTTCAAAACTTTTGCATACGATTTATATTTGGCTTGCGCTAGTATGATCACATATTCGATTTTCGTACGAAACTGTTTTTTTTTTTTTTTTTTATTCTGGATAGGTTCGCGCTTGACCGCCATCTCACCTGATGGAAAGCGATGAGGCGGTCGATGATGGAACGCGCTTGCCTAGAAGTAACCTATTCACTCTTGACTTAAAGATTTCCGGGTTGTAGCTATCAGGAAACACACATTCCGGCAAGGAATTCCACTCCTTAGCTGTACGCACAATGAATGTGTTCCCAAAACGTTTTGTGCGTATACTCAAGTGGCTTCCAATACGTCTTCGCCGGAACGTACACATCTTGTCTCTGGTCTACAGTGTACTGTTCAATCTTAAAACCCCCGCTTATCTTAAAGAACGTTTCAAGTTCCGTCATGACAAACATAATAGATATCTTAGGTCATCGGAAAACTTGGGGCTCGAGATGCCAAGCCATTCCACCAATTTCTGTGACAAGTCGTTTGCAGTTCAAGCAGAGCGGCTGTGGAATGCTTTGCCCGTGTCGGTAAGGCAGGCTCAAACAATCACAATTTTTAAAAATATGGTTAAGGATCACTACCTTTCCTCTTGAACCTCGTCATTAAGTTCATCATTTCTTTGCTTTCATAATTATATATATATTATATTATTTGTATTATATGCAATTTATTAGTTTATGTATTGTATATATGTAAATAGTACACCACGAACTACCTGCGTATCTTTTTTTCTCCTCTGTCAAATCCATCCAAAAGTTGTCTGTAAAAAATCGCTTTTAGCGATAAGACCGCCCATTGTGACACCCTATTAATGTTAATTTCCTAATGTAAATTGTATTTTTGGTGCACAATAAAGAATATCTATCTATCTATATAGATTGAGTGGTAGTTGCAGCATTTGTTATATCCTGCCCTTGTCCCGTTTTATCTTTTTTTTTTAAATTGATATAAACCAGTGCTTGACTGCGATCCCACCTGATGGTAAGCGGTGATGCAATCATTGATGGTCAGGCGCACTAGTTTATTAAGAGCCTATTCGCTCTAGCCTTGAAGACACCTAAATTATACTTGGAAGGGAAGACAGCAGTAGGCAAATTGTTCCAGTCCTTCGATGTACGCGGTATAAACGACGAAGCGAAACGCTTAGTCCGGACCGTTGAAGTTTCAACAACGTAAGGGTGGATACTTGCTGTTCGTCGGGCTGTCCGATGGTAGAAAGGAGATGGCGGAATCAAGTCATGCAATTCGCGCGCACTCTCTCCAAAATGTAACCTGTAAAATACCGTTAGGCTGGCTACTCTGCGCCTGTGCTCGAAGCTTTGTAGATTGGACTTAACCAAATCTGGATCCCCAATTAGCCTATTCGCACGCCTTTCCAATGAGTCCAAAGCTGCTAGATGGCATTTTGCAGCACCAGCCCATATGTGACTGTGCAGTACTTCACACGAGATCGGACCTGTGCTTTATATAACATTAGAAGCTGTCCCTTTGTGAAGTACCGTCGGACCTTTGCAAGAACGCCTAGTTTTCTAGCAGCTACCTTGGCTTTGGACTCAATGAACCGCCCGAAATTGAGGTCTGAGGAAATTTCAACTCCTAAGAGCTGAAGGCGGTCGCTGCACTCCAGGGGTATATTCTGAAAAGCAGGAGCTAAGGTGAACGGGCTCCTCTTAGCGGTGAACAGACACGCTTGTGTTTTGGCGGCGTTGAATCTTACCAGATTGGTTTCGCCCCACTTGGAGACTGCCTGAAGTGAGACATTCGTACGCTCTACCATAGCCTCTCGTTCGGACCGGATTAGCTCCTTACTAGCCCGGGGACTTGGCAGGTATCTCTCTACAACTGTGCTATCGTCTGCATACCCATAGATACCGGGCATCAGCAGATCGTTAATATGCAGCAGGAAAAGAGTTGCAGAGAGAACTGACCCCTGAGAAACTCCGGCATTAGTCGTCATGGGTTCTGATGAGCATCCATCGACAACAACTCGGAGAGACCGTTCACTCAGGAAGTCCTTTACCCAGTTAGTCAGACCAGGGGAAATGCCGTACGCTGGAAGCTTACTCAAAAGGCTGGCGTGCCATACTCTGTCAAAGGCCTTCGAGACGTCTAAGGAGACAGCAATCGCTTCTCCATTCTTCTCGAGGGCCTCGCCCCACATGTGAGTTGTATACTCTAGTAAGTCCCCAGTAGACCGATTGTGGCGAAACCCGTATTGTCGGTCACTGAGGAGATCGTTACCTTCCAGGTATGCCAGGAGGCGCGAGTTCAATACACGCTCCATAATCTTGCAGAGTATGGAGGTTATTGAAATCGGCCGATAGTTGGCAGGATCGGCACGACTGCCCTTCTTGGGCACGGGTTGCACGTTGGCAAGTTTCCAGGATTTGGGCACTATACCAGTCCTAAATGAGAGGCGATACAAGCGCGTTAATACAGGAGACAACTCGGACGCACATGCCTTGAGAACTATTGCTGGTATACCATCTGGTCCACTAGCTTTATTCACGTCTAGACGACACAGTGTTCTCAAAACTTCTCTGTTCCTTATGCAAATCTCGGGCATTGAGGTGTTGCAGTGAGGTAGAGTTGGTGGAGTAGCACTGCTAGTGTCAAGACGAGAATTGTGGGCGAAGAGAGCTGCAAAGAGACCTGCTTTCTCTCTCGCCGTTTGAGCCAGTGTTCCATCAGGTTTAACCAGCGGAGGCAATGTGGGTCTACAGAAGTTCGCTTCGACCGATTTGGCAAAGTACCAGAATGCTCTGCTACCGGACGGCGGTGCTGAGAGCTTTGCGCCAATATGGGTAATGCAGTCGAACCGAGCCTTCTTCAGTGCCTTTTTATAGGACTTGGCAGCATGGTTGAAAGCTCTCTTCTTTGAGCTCAGATCCAGAGATTTGCGATCACGAGCGTCAACCCATGCGAGAAACTCCGAATGCTTACGCTCTTCAGCTTCAACGCAATCGGCGTTGAACCAAGGTTGAGCTGAGCCTCCGATGGGTACGTCTCTATAAGGTATGAAAAACTCCATAGCTTGACGTATCACATCGGATATAGCATCTGCGCAGCTCGACGGACTTTCAGAAGAGAAGCAGACCTGCTGCCAAGGATAAGACGCAAAAAAGTGCCGCATCTCATCCCAATCTGCTGACCTGTAACGCCATATTCTCCGTTGACCACTTGAGTCGCAGTCAGGTGGGGAGAAGCACGAAACAAACTTCACCAGACTGTGATCTGAAGAACCAAGTGGTGAGGAAACTGTTACAATACATCTGTCCGGATCAGTGGTCAGCAGAAGGTCTAAACAATTGGCAGTATGACCAACTACATCAGGCACCCTAGTCGCTTGCTTAACCAGCTGGGCAAGGCCCATCGATACTGCAAAGTTTCGCGCTTCTCTCCCGGCGTGGTCAGTTTTCTGGTATGGGAAAAGCCAGTCTTGGTGGCAGGCGTTAAAGTCCTCCAGAGTGACGAGCTGCGCATCAGGGTGCCGATGCAGATCCTTATCGGCGGCCTCACTGAGGTGGTCGAACAACCGAGTCGTCTCCTGATCTCTGTTGTGCGATCGGTAGACACAGGCATAAACAATTTTGTCCATACCAGTGTCCACCAACAGCCATAGGGTAGAAAAATTTGGGACTTCAAGGTGACGGAGACGCTGGCAGCAGATGTCATTACGGACATACACACAGACCCCGGCACGCTGCAGGAAATGATACTCCAGAGAGTATCCCGGGTAGTTGAGGTAAGCCGTATCTGACGGACATCTAATTTGGGTCTCCGTCAAGAAAAGCAAGTGTGGCTTGTCAGTATCAAGATGGTGGTGGACCGCATCGAGATTGGAGTGCAGCCCTCTAATATTAGAGAGGTGCACTTGGAATGAGAGGCCGTGCATCCGCTGATGACACTTGCCTTTCTTTTTAACTTTCATTTTTTTTATGTGGAGTGAATAGGAGAAAGATGGAAGATGGCAGTTAAACCCAACATCACGACCAGAGTTGCTGCGCCAAAGGAGGGTTGATCTGGAGACTGCTGGGACGCCCGAACCCCCCCAGGGATCGCCATCGGGTCCTCTCGCCCGGTCGCCAACCGGCACGATAGGGCCACCCTGGGATTTTTCGCAGTTGGCGGGGCAGCCTTTCATGAGTGGCTGGCACACTACTTGGGCCCCCAACTACCTGCGGTCGGCCAGCGGCACCGTGCTTCGGATCCCGCTACCCTCCACGATCAAACGTCCGACGCAACAACAGCTAGCGCATCATACCCGGTATACGCCACAACACAACTGCTCAGACCCATCTTCCACCATACGGCTTCACCAGACATCACGCCGGAACACGATGGATCGCTTGGCGGTATGGCTTTGTCTGGTGGGTGGTAACTATTAAGCCGGCAGCCGATACTATGGCCTACCACCGCATTTACTGCTCGTTTAGCACTACCCAGGGGACACGTGTAGCGTGGTCAGAACTAAGTAAATCCTACGGACGCAAGCAGTTCATCCCCCATCTGGGGGCAGCGCAACACGTATTTTCTCCTATTCTGTCCTGTCACTAACTTCCTGTTCTTTCATATCACTCTTCACACAATTCATCCATCTTTTCTTTGGCCCCCCTCTCCCTCTCCACCCATCCACATTTATATTAATAACTCTTTTAGTAACATTCGTTTTATTCCTCCTCTTTATATGACCACACCAAGACAAACGATTCCCTTTCAACTTTTCAGTCATTGGCACCACTTTCAAACTTCCTCTAATATACTCATTTCTCACTGTATCTGTTCTCGTCAAGCCACACATCCATACTTTCTCATCTCCACTTCATACAATCTTTTTTTAACCGTATTTTTCACGGCCCAACATTCTGATCCATATAGTATAACAGGTTAAGACCTTTATACTATATGGATCAGAATGTTGGGCCGTGATAGGTCACGGACTTGTAGATTTTACCCTTCAATTTGGCGGGTATTTGTGGATCACAAGTTGTTCCAGTGATCTGTCGCCATTACATTACATTATTTATTTAATTTTCATATAAAAAAACTGATTTTCATCCCTATCTGCACTCTAAGGTTCAGTTGAAAACCAGCGTCAGGCAACTACTGCGTAGTTGTTTGGCATTATGCTGAACTGGACCTATTTGGCGTAGCCGTGAGACATATTTTTATTGATAATTTTATTTCTCCTTATTTTTTTTAAGTTTATTTTTAGTTTGTAAACCAATTATTTGTTAATTAATTAATCATGGTGTGCCTAATAAACATATTTCTTTCTTTCTTTTCTTTTTTTATTACTTCCATCCTGAATTGATCCGATGTGTTACGTCTCCGTCTACCTCGCCATATCCTTGAATAAGCGACCTTAGGTACCGAAAGTCGGAGCAGATCGGTATGTGCGTTCCAGCGAGAGCTTAGGGCACCGGACCGAAGATAGCGCCGAAATCGCAGAACAAGAATTCGGTTTTCGTTCTACTCAATTTTAGGAAACATAAGATTTTTTCTATGATGTTGATTTTCAGCTTTGGTATGTCACGTGTCATCATCATCATCATCATCATCATTTCAGCCGAAAGACGTCCACTGCTGGACATAGGCCTCCCCCAAGTGTCGCCACAATGAACGGTCCTGTGCGTCTCGCATCCATCGTACTCCCGCAACCGTTACCAGGTCATCGGTCCACCTTGCAGGAGGCCTGTCACGTGTATATAGGATTAATTAAGCCTAACAAGCTATTTCGACGTACACTCACTCTTATACACTCACTTCACTCACTCTCACTTTTATAGTTCTTAACTCTGAATATATATCCTAAACATATTTTGAACATTTTATTGGTTACGTAAATATTATCCACTCTATCTGCAAAATTGACATATTAGATCCTCCTGCTAAATTTTAATAAAAGCTTACGCAAAATTTGTCTATGTAAAAGACTAAGTACTAACTCACTCACTGACTCATTAACACCCTGCCCAAAATTTTGGACCTAGAACGCTGAAATTATACAGAGGTTCATTTTATGATGTATACAAAGAATAATAATAAAAACGTATATTTCTCGCCACAAGCCAAAAAATACAGACAACCTTGCAGTAATAGTCCGGTAAATTTAGACGTCCAAGGTTACAATAATTCGCACCCAGCTGAAAATTGGTGGGATTATACCAAACACCATAAATGAAACCTAAAACGGGGTTAAAAGTCTCAAAAACGAGTTTTTCGCGATTTTCAGCAAAACAATAAGTTTCATCATAATAATAGCTCAGACAAAAATTGTAGATCAGATAATTATCTACAAAAATATCGTGAAAACGCGTGCATATTATGACGATGGCCTCTTTCAACTTTTTGAATCTCAAAAATGGTGGCTCTTAGGAAAAAAAAGTATTGAGACATTTTTGTACATAATTTTCTAATGTACAATTTTTGTTTGAGCTAATTTAAAGTAATTTAAAACTTAGTTTTGCTGAGAAACTCGTTTTTGTGACCTTTGACACCGAATTTTTTTTTTCATGTCTTGTGTCGGAACGATAAGGACTCTTTTTAATTTTTTTTAATTGGTGTTTTGAACAATCCTACCAATTTTAAGCTGAGTGCGACCTTTCCTCTATTTTTTTGATCTAATTTGAATGGACTATATACTGAACCATTGCTGAAATAGAAGAGAAGAGAATAAGACTAGGTTTTCCGAAATTCAACCTAAGAGCCCAGCGAACGACGCAAGTTGACGTGTATCGCGGAATATAGCCATCCCTGTTTGACAAAACAAGTAATCGACTGACGCAGTGCGCGTGTGTGTGTATGTGAGCATATTACAATATTGTTAGTAAAATTAGGTATATTCATTATTTGCTTTATTTTTGCCGAATACTTCGAGGAATCGTTAGTGTACAGACTAGTAATGCGTTTTTTGGAATTTTCATTACCGTGCCGATATCTCAACATATTAGGGTAACTAGCACACACTAACAAATCAGAAAATGATATGGGGCCGAGTGCTTTTTTTTATAAGTGGGAAATCAGTCAATGACTTCTCCCGCTCTTGGACGTAACGGGAGAACGTATCAGACTTTGAATGACAAGAAAACCCACTCTGTTTCCTTTTTTGCCTTCGGTCCAGGGCCCCTACGGTTTTGCAGACATCTCCTCAAGGCGCCCGAGGAACTCTACGTGACGTCAACGACTCGAGCTCGGTATGGACGGTTACCGCACCGCTGGACGGAGAGCTATCCATTGCTCGCCATTCGCAACATGCCTACAGTAGTTAGAAATCGAGTCAGGATCCCGGCGGCTGGGGCGTGAAGAAGACCGTTCCCTCACATGTGCGTCGTGGTGGGCTACACAATGGTGACATCTGGGCGCTTCTTCCAATCAGGTGCAGGAACCTCTCGAACTTATCATGTCCGGTGAGGTGTTACTTACTATAAGCTATGTTCCTACGGAAACAATATTAGAAATATTGTTGTTTATAACACAGAAAAAAACAAAATGAAAACATGCCATTTACGCTATAAAAACATGCAACATGAAATTCGCTTCAATTTCGTTTTAAGTAAGTATTTAAAAAAAAGAAAACCTGGATAAATATTGTCTAAATCCGAATATCATCATAATATGGTGGAAATATGCTCAATCTGCAAATAATTTTGGTATTACGTTTGTATGGATAATAATTCATTTGTCACCGTGCCCTTAAGGAAATGAAATACGGGTCCACAGTTTGTATGGAAAGATTTATTTTCATGCGAGTGATGCCGCTGGAAGGAGCTAGTCTAAAATACAGTGGAGCAGACTTCCTATTGTTCTCACTCTACCATTTTTTTACACACTATGCTGTACCATAAAGGTGTGGTCTCTCTAGAAGCACTGGAAAGGTTCACCTTCTCATCATTCACCTTCAGGAACGTCAGCAGTTGGTTCACGTTGAAGACTCTTCTTCTCGTTGGTGTAATTTGGATACTGGCGTTCTTCAACTCGGCATTCTTTCTCCTCTTCTATTTACTATTTTTATTACCGCACTTTTACCACGCCAAACTTCATTCTAATGGCACTACTACTTCACCACTCATACTAATCTATATATATAAAAGGAGAAACTGACTGACTGACATATCAACGCGCAGCTGAAACTACTGGGACTAGGAGCGTGAAATTTTATCCAAGGTTTCCTTTTATGACGTATGCGAGCACTAAGAGAGGATTTTCCAAAATTCTCTCCCTAAGAGGATGAAATGGAAGTCCAAAGTTTGTATAAAGAAACCTACTTTCACGCAGACGAAGCCGCTGGCAAAAGCTAGTATTATATAAATATGTAAGTCAGGTTCTCTACCTGTTACTTCTTAACGGCTGAAAGAATTTGGATGAAACTTGGCACAAGAATGGACTTTGCCCTGAAATAGGACACAGGGTTCACTCTGTATTAGCTTCTGCTAGCGTCCACGCTGCCAAAAGCTAATACAATATAAATTGCCGTACCTTTACAGCATTCATTTCAACTACCCCTTGTACGTAATCTCTTCTTACCTCATAAAAAGGTGGTAAAACAGGCTTTAATTCTTCCATAACGGGGAGTGAATAATTGGACTTTGGACAATTTTCATGTAAAGAGATGCATGTGCCAATTTAAAAAAAAATACTAAAAAAACATTATTGTCGGTCCCTGTGTCTGTAGCCACTAGCCAAGTGTAGTTATTGTAACAAACAAGATTATCATTATTTGTTTCCAGAACTACTTTCAATAGAACAATTTAGGGGGTTTTAAAGAATGTATGTAGGATATGGTTTCAACTTAAAACTTGGCAAAAGTTCTCAGCAAAGTGTATATACAGACTGTTATTACTTTTTCAAAACTACCCTCGAAATATGGTTTAAGAGCGTTCACTCTGAATTACGCGCTATTTGGCCCAAAAACCATGATTTTCAAACCAGTTTATATCCAATAATGATTTATTGTACAAACATGTGATTTACCAATAACATTAGGAAATATTCTTGTCTCAATAGTTAAGTAGGTTTTTATTTAAATTAATAGCACGCTTGTGAACTATATTCAGATATGTAAAGAGTTTTTTTTTAATTTTCCTTTCAGAGTCAATTTCGAAGCTTGACAACTTCTACAGTTCTAATAGAATTAATAAATAAAAAAAAACATTTTCAAATTATTAAGAAATTATGGGTAAATAAAATGATCATTAGCACTGATTTAACTTCCTTTTGTCATCAAAATAATAGCATAATCTAATAGAAGGACATTTTTTTCAAAATATACAATTTGAAATTTCAATTAAAATAGCTTTATCAATTTTTAACGAATATTTAAAAAAGATCATAAATATCGGCGCACAAGCGTCGCAAATTTAGTCGCCAAACAATATTCATCATCACGCTCGCGCGCCGAGTTTTGTGATATTTATAAAAAATTGACAAAGCTATTTTAATTCAAATTTTATATAGGAACTTTTGAAACACATGTTCTTCTATTAGAATAAGCTATTATTATAATGATAAAATTAAGTTAAATCAGTGCAAATGATCATTTTATGTACCCATAATTTCTTATTAATTTGAAAACTTTTTTATTTTAATTTTCTTAATTAGTGAACTAAATCAATGAATCTTTTTCTATAAGTATTTTGTTAAAGATTTCAGTTACTGTTTTGTATTTTTTCTATTAGAACTGTAGAAGTTGTCAAGCTTCGAAATTGACTCTGAAAGGAAAATTTAAAAAACCTATTTTTTCATATCTGAATTATTATAGTTCACAAGCGTGCTATTAATTTAAATAAAATTCAGCATAACTATTTAGACAAGAATATTTCTCAATGTTATTGGTAAATCACATGTTTGTACAATAAATCATTAACGGATATAAACGGGCTTGAAAATCATTGTTTTGGGCCAAATAACGCGTAATTCAGAGTGAACGCTCTTAAGGGTGTTAGACTTTTTATTAAAACGAACTCGCGGACCAAGTCACTGACAAAGTGCTAGTTAATCTATATGTAGGCCCGACTGAAGCAAAGTACTACTTAATCTATATGTAGGCCCAACTGAAGCAAAGTGCTAGTTAATCTATACGTAAGCTCGACTGAGGCATCTTGAGTTATGACCAAAAACGCTATTATCTTCTGGTCTTTTTTTTAAGGTGGGAAGTCGCGAGAGCGAGAGAAGTCAATGACCATTCATTGACTTCTCTCGCTCTAAAATGGAGCGTAATATCGTGACAGACTTTGACTGACTAAAACCACAGCTATTGCTGCTTGCTATTTTTATTTATTTTTTTACCATTTTGGCTCTTGATGAAAATGTTTTGCTAAAAATAAAACATTTAAATTCTCATTTATAAAAAAAAAACTGTACAGTACATAAAAACCCCATTTTTATAATTTTCAATTTCGATTCTTGCTGAATCTCACATTCATATTCAGCCGGAAGAAAAAAACATTTTCGCTCGTAGAAGTTATAGGTACACAAGTATATAGCCAAATAGCCTTTGATGTTTTAAACTGAAAAATACTTTCACAAACACAGTTGTATTAAAATATGCACTGTAGCTACTTTAATATATTCTGATATTAAACCATTACTTTGTGCTGTAAACACAAAGGAAGGTTGCTATTCCACCTTATGGCATATCTCTCACGAGAATGCACACCTGCATCACCTACATAATAAATTATACAGACTTCTGTATTGGATATTGTAATAACTAATTCCATACTTGATTGTGTTTGATGTATACGCTATAAAGCAATTACTGCCACTGTCTGTGTGTCCTATGTTACTGTCAAGAAACGAATCAAATAAAAAAATACTTTTATTTTATTCAAGTTTTTTCTAAATGACGATTGACATTGAATATTCTAATATTCCAAATTGTAAATAATATCTTGATGAATATAAAATTACGCCAAACTGATGGGGCTTTATGAGCTTTGCTTTAGAAACCTTTATTATTACCACACCTACACCTACCACAGTTTTTGTCTTTTTAACCCAATGGTTGACTGGTAGAGAATGCTTTGTCGCATTAAGTCCGCCTATGTACCACCACTGTACATGAAGTTTAAGTAAATAAATAAATAAATATTATACATCACCCATATGTATAGGTTCTAGGCAGAAATTTATACGTACGGATCTGATCTGTCTTGTACAGGATGTACTTACATCACAGTTTGTGTTCGTAAAGTCAATCGTTTATTACGAGAGTTGTGTCTTATGATGAAAATTGGATTTATGAACCCGTACGGTACAAAGAAACTTTTCTTACTTTACTTTTCAGGGTGTTGTATACTTCACTACATAATATAAACATAAGTACGACTTTTTTTCCAGTAGGCTTCGGATAGCTACGGTTTTACTGACAGCTCTATGAGGTGCGTCGAGGACTCGGGCTCGGTCCGGACGGTTACTGGACGGCCGGACGGTGAGCTACCCATTGCTCAGCATCCGCTAGTCCATGCCTATGGTGGCTGGAAATCAGGGTCGGGGTCCCGGTGGTTTGGAGCGTAAGGAAGTCCGTTCCCGTTGCGGCCGCCTACTTCGCTAGCATTATTGCTTCGCAGCAAGAGAGGACCGTCTGCCATTCCTAATCGCTCCGGACCGTGGCCTGTACCAGGGCCCGGCGCGAGGGGTCGTTGCCATCGATCGCTCCCACAAAGACACGGCGGTGCTCCCCCCAAGTGATATAGGTACAGTCTAGTTTCTGAAATTAATCCTGGTATCTGGGATAAGAGGGCGCCTAACCTACTTTAATGCCAAAGTTTGACTGATTTTCAGGATAGAATTTAAGAAATACTGAACTTCAAATGCTCTGTTAAAAAATTGGTAGTATATTATTAACATAACTTTATTTGAATCTTACATGTAAGTACTTACTCGTATTTTAATTCAGAAAATTAAAAAACTTCGACAATATTAGGATCCTACAATATTTATAAGGACAAATGTGAGGTCGAACGTCCTACACCGAATCTCCTACGGAACTTCCTGTCTTCCCGCCCAATTATAATAATTTAGGTGACTTCAAGGCTACACTGAATAAGCTCTTCAAAACTAGTGCGATGCACCATCAACGATTGCATCACTGCTTACGATCAGGTGGGATGACCTGATCTTTAAAATACTTCTTAAAGCTCCTGACTTTAAAAAAAAACTTTCAATTAAACAAGAGAGTATTTCAGAGCAGGTATGTGATGGAAAACTCTGGCTACAATGTTAAATGTGCCTATGAAAGGACTGTTGGCTACACGAAAACAACTAGAGATAATTTAGCGGATTGATTCATTTGGACAGTTCGCAGTTTAGTCAAAACTGCCACATTTTTCTAAATACCACATTATACTCATTAGTTTAACAATATTTTATGAACTATTATTTTTATTTCTAGTAACACTATCTACTATTACTTAAAAAATCTTGAACTGACAGGCAGTGGAAACCACTTGGTCTTAAAGCATGTTTTTTTTTAAAAGCTTTTTAGACTATACCTTTTTTTTCAGGTGGCAAATCATCTAAAGACTTTTCGCTCTAGATTGGAGCGAAAGGGCGTATCAGATTTTTACTGACTAAAACCACTCCTATGTTATTTTAGTTGCCTTACGTACTAGGACCACAAGTGTCCTCTTTCAGAAGTCGACCCACGGTCCCAGTAGTCTTCGGCCTTGCTGGGGCCCTACGGTTGGTAGACTGCTTGAAAGTAGTTTAGTAAGTATTAAAAACTAGAATATAAATTAATTAAAATATCTTAAAGCATGTGTGTGTTATTTGGATCGTGACCCACAGATATAAAAGAATCAAAGGCTGTCTTACTAGTTTTTCATAAGGTAATTTACGCAATTACCTTATGATAACCTAGTAAGACAGCCCAGCCGTCGAAGGACTGAATCAATTAGCCAGCTGCGGTCTTTCCGTCCGATTATAATTTAGATGTCTTCAAGGCTAGATTAAATAGGCTCTTAATAAACTAGTGCGCTTCACCATCAACGATAGTATCACTGCTTACCACCAGGTAGAATCGCAGTGTAGTGTGAAAACGAAACCCGGGGCTCTGGAACGAAGGCAACGAAGGAACAGGAGTGGGTTTTTAGTCAGTAAAAGTCTGACACTATCTTCCGTTCCGAACAAGACCGAGATTATTTTTTCCAACAAAAAAAAAGTTAAGTGCTAGTTCATTAGAAAACTTTTTTTTTAATGTTTTTGTGGTGGTGAATAAATTCTAACAACAATTATTCTTTTGAAGGAAGGCTAACTTCCCAAAAATCTTCATAAGGTATCTTATCAAGTAACCAAACGTGTTTCTATAATAGTTTCATCTCTTTGTTATTTAACACCGACTTCCGAAATTAAATTTATTTCGCACTTTTCAGTGCTTTTTACATTGAAAAAAAAAATACAACCGACTTCGTTGTATTTTATTTTTGTATTTTTTTTTATTTTACACTTTTTAGTTATGGTACTACCACTAAAAAGTACCCCTCAGCCAACTGATGTGTGAATTGTGATCGCCATTCCAGAAACTTTTTCCGGCCCCAACGGCTATCCGTTCTGCTCTGCTGCACTTAAGTTTGACGATTCCTCGCGCTATGACGGTACCTTGGTTCTCCTGCGGATTTCCTCAATCCTGATTCGATCACGCAAGGAAACTTCGAGCATAGCCCTTTCCATTGCCCTTTGGGTGACTTTAAGTCTTCTTATGAGGCCCATTGTAAGCGACCACGTTTCGGTATAATATTAGTGCGAACTAATCCATAAATTATAAAAATATCTAGTTATGAAAAGAAAAACGTAACTTGACCTATTTATTATACAGTTACAAAACGGAATCACATTTATTATGCAATATCATGTCTTCAATTTTCCCAAGCAGTGCGAGCGAGACAACACTATTCGATCGATAGTGCAGACCGGCAATTGAAGGGTCTAAGGGGTAAAGCAATAGGTTTATAAGTACAGTAATTATATTATAATACACAGGTCTACAGTCATACAGGGTGTTTGGTGCATCGTATGCCAAATTTAAATGGTCGACGGAAGGGGTCATCTGCTATCCTTTTAGACCCCTAAACACTTCTCATGCCGTATGGTTTTTTTGTCATTGACTTTTTATTGTTTTATGAAAATAAGACCCAAATTTTTCATTCAAATACAAATTCAAAAAAATATATAAGGCGTAGACTCTAAATTTTAATTTGATTTAGATGTGTATTGTATTAGAGTACTTTTAAATTTAAAATTAGTGACATTAGCTATCTAGTTTTTTTTTAAATTTATTTGCTTAGTTTTAGACTTAAATTAAAGCTGTCCATAATACAGCTATTTACATGGCTATAAAAAAAAAACCAAAAGCGACCGGAATCTTCCAACTTCCTTAAAAAAAATTCTAGTTTATCTTCTTGCTAGTGATATGCCACATGCCATAAAATCTTGCCATCTTTTATAACTTTGTGGATTCGCCAGAATTGTGAATGCGAGTCACATAAGACTAATATTCAAAATTATGATTTAATATTTTATTTTATTATATTTTTGCTTAAATAATACTTGAAAAACCTATTAAAAATGTTATCTCACTCTTCTAAGGTAAAATCTGTCTCGTATCACACTTTTCGTGGGATTTAAAAGAAAAAAAAACAATAGCATTTTTCAACATTTTTGTCATCATTTTTACAAATCCTGTTCAAATTGTTGGCCTCTGTTGTGAATGCAGGCCCAACATTTGTTTCGTATTTCGACAGTTGTTGTACGAAGTTGTATTTCCTCCATTCAATATGTATTGAAAGCCGTTTCAATGCGTTGTTTGCAAGTTAGTCTTATGTGACTCGTTGCATGCATAGTTTGGAGTCTGGACAAAATTAACATGACCGATGACCAATTCAATTATTCTTTTTTTGCGTATCTACTAACAACTATAATACAGTAAGTACATATTAATAGTACTATCGTGAGTTTTTTTTAGGTTGAATATCATCCAATGATGGAAAGCAATAACAAAAAAAGCACAGGCGGAAAGGGCAAACATGTACTGTTATTATTATTTTTAGTTTTTTTTTTAATATTTTTGTTACCTATTTCTTTTATTTATTAAAATTACATTTTAAATTTTTTCTTTATAATAGTAGTAGCCCACCGGCATCGGGAATAGGATTATTACAGGGTTTTATTTTTGTAATTTAATTATTTGCATGATGGTATTAAAAATATTTTTTCTCATTTATATTCTGAGGAAAATGCTGGGGGTTTCACATTGAACCACTTTCTATTACTGTTTCATACTTTGTAATTCGTAATGTGTAACTGTTTATTGTATAAAATAAAGAAGGAGAATTTATTTTATTTTATACAATAAACACACCCCGTAGTGTGTTTATTGCAAGCGAGAGGGTCTGTTAGGCTTTGTAGTCAGTCAAAACCTAACACACCCTCTTGCCACATTCATATTCCTTTTTTGCTTTCTGCGTCGGAGGACCCCCGGGGTTCCCTTTTGGAAGTCAATCCATGGTCCCAGTAGGCTTTGGCGCTGGACCCCTACTATTTTACTGACATTACTCTGAGGCGCGAGTGAAACTTGATATTGGATATATAGCCAGCATCCATCGGTTTGTGTAAATAAACAAACCGTGCTATGCTAAAATAAAAATAAAAGGTATTTGCACATCAGATACACGATTTTGGTTTCAATGGTCACCTAGATCGTGATAGATATCCATAAAGGCGTTGGTTTGTCATAGATCACTCATCGGTAAACCATTCATCTTGCAAAGTGATGGATCACAATGTTCTCACGTGCACTAAATAAAAGTACACAAATAATTGATGGAAAATCTAAACGAAAAATGATATCTATTTCTAAACCAGGCCACTCAGAAAGTTTTGCGAAAAAAAGTTTTTACGTATAAAGCACTGGCCACTTGTAATTATTTTGAAAACTTTGGTTATTTAAAAGTAAATATACCATTGTTTGAATTTTGAATTTCCCTCCACATTTTTTTGAGAGCCATATCAAACTATCGTGTTTCATTTAAAAATGGATCTGCATCGAGAAAATTTTAAATGTGGCCTAAAACCTGATGAGTCATTTAATCGACTTAAAATTGTTTTTATGGTTGAAAGATCTTCAAAAGTAACCATCTACCGCTGGTATATATGTATATAGCGCGGTCGCCTTACTTAGGGGAATGAACAAAGAAGTGGTCGACCTACAACAGCTGTCACGGAAAAAGTATGCAGGCAGTAAAAATTTAATTCAAGAAAACAGGCGAATTCCATACGAAGAGATTCAGCACACACTGTAGATTAGTCCGGGAAGATTCTACATGAGCATCTTTGCGTGAGGAGGTAGGCGAGGAGGTAGCGGGCGTAGTTTGCCGCTGGGTGTTGCACAACCTCACCCGAAGCTCAGAAGCAGGCCCGTGTGGAGTGGTGACGTGATATTATTCAAGAATTGGAAGCAAGCTCGTCTCGGCGCGTTTACGACATTGTGATAGGTGACAAATTCTGCATTTATCAATACGATCTAGAAACAAAGCTTCAGTCGACAGTTTGGCTGTTTCAACGCCTACGAAAGTGAAGCGATCGAGAAGCGCATGAAAAATTTTGATCGCTAGTTTCTTCACTTTGACTGGGTTTTTAAATCCATAACGGGACCAGGGCAGCATCAACGCCGAATGGAATACCACAAAATGCCTGTCAGAAGTTTTGTCTGCAATGAACAACAAGCGACAAAACACTGGGCTCCGCGCAGTACTGCTTCACCATGACAACGCGACCGTGCACTCAGCGCTCAAAACGAGGGACTCCCTGGACACCACACCGGTCAGTTTTTTTTTTCTGTGTGAAAATCGTCTTATGACATCCCCCGCTCTTGGACGGGGCGGGAGATAGTGTCAGACTTTTACTGAACAAAAACCCACTCCTGTTCCTTCGTTGCCTTTTGTACCGGGGCCGAGTCTTTTTTTCAGAATCAGACCCCTGGCCCCAGCAGGCTTCGACCCTGCTGGGCCCCTACAGTTGCTGACATCTCCTTGAGGCGCGCGTGGAACAGTACGCGCCGTCGACGATTTGGGTTCGGTCCGGACTGTTACTGGATGGTCGGACGGCGAGCCACCCATTGCTCACCGTCCGCAAGCCCGCGCCTACGGTGGCCGGAAATCGGGATCGGAGTCCCGGCGGCGGTTAGGGCGTGAGAACCGTTGCCTCATGCGATGGGCCGCCTCCTTTGCTTGCATTACTGCTTCGCAGAAGGAGGCGACCCGTCAAAGTCTTGGGGTGCCAGATCAGGACTGTAAGGAGGGCGCTCCTTACAGTCCTGATCTTGCACCATGTGACTTCCTTTTATAGTCTCTAAAATAAAAAAAAAAACAATTGAAAGGAATACAGTTTTCATCGCCGGAAGACGCGCTAGCAGCGTTCGAGAAGGCCGTGGAAAACAGGTGTCTGCGGCGGACCGGAAAAATGTTTAGAAAATTGATTCAGACGCATGAAACTTTGTATAGAGACTGGTGGGGAGTTATTTGAAAAGATTTAATAAAAATATTTAGAAGCTAGTTTTTTTGTTTTTCAAAACTTTCTGAGTGTTCCACGTCTATAAGAGGTGCGGCTGATAAGTCCGTAGTTTAAGGTACTTAATAAAAGAAATATACAGTTTTATATTTTTTATTTATCAATGTAATCACCCTCAAGGTCACGTTTCACAATACAACGTTTCATTTCACAATATAATGCTTTTATACCATCAAAAAAATATTCTTTACATTTCTTTCAAAATGGCTGTTTACAGCCGCGATCATCTCATTGTCGTCTGAAAATCTTTGTCCCCGGTCTGGACTGTAAAGTGGGTGATCCATTTCTGTGAAGCTCGTAGATTTTAGGGCATCCCTTGCTACTCGAACTGTGTGAAAAGGTCGCGTTGTTTGCACAAAAAGCATCTGCGCGCCAACTGGCCACGTCTGTACGATTCCCTCATAATTATGTCTGACTCAGTAATTTGACGTAGTAAAGGCATTTTAGCCCCTTTAGGCAAATAATCAATTAATAAAATCCACTCGCTATCTCAAAAAATGGTAGCCATAAGCTTCGATGCCTAATTTTCCACTTTGAATTTTTTCGGTGACCTTTCCTCCTTTTTATCCATTACATCAACTCTTGTTTAGATTCGGTATCGCAGTGGCGAATCCATCTAAAGTCACGATATGATTACAAATTTCATCCAGATTAGGCTGGTACCACTCCAAATGATCTTTGCAGCTGCCTAATCGTCGCTGCTTGTCAATGCTACTGCGATCAGCTAGTATCTACAATTTTTAAAAAATTTCGAGTTTTTGAGTCAGGACCATGACAGGGCGACCCGGGCGAGGGTCGTCCTCACATGTCTCTCTACCTTGTTGCAATAGCCGAGCCCATTTTTTAACCATCGTATGCGGAATCCTGAAGAACTGATGACATCTTTTCGAATTTTTTTTTGGGCGTATTTACTTAGAACAAGGAATTTAAACACGGCGCTATGTTCCAAATTGCGATTATTTACAGTTTTATTTAACATGGTGTTATTACTTTGTTCCAAAAGTAATTTGTTTATGAACTAAATTATTTAAAAAAAAACCTGCAATTCATAATACCAATGAGTCCCGCAATAAGTGGTATCAGTAATGAGACGACGAGCCACGAACTTATCAGCCGCCCACGTTTGATTTTTGAAGCCGTTTAAGGTTTTAATTTCAACTCAATACCCTACACGTTTCCAAGATAAAAAGACTTGACAGACAGACAGCAAAGTGATCCTATAAGGCTTCCGTTTTTTCCTTTTGAGATACGAACCCTAAAAATGTACGTCCTATTCTCAGATCTACCAAATATACACAAAAAATCTAATAAAAATCAGTTAGCAGTTCGATAATAAACAAGAGATTATTAAGTATAAGTTTATCTAATCTATACATAAAATAAATGTGTAGAAGTGAAAATTCTGTACATTGAAAATATCAAAAAAATAAATGGTAGGGGGTGTTACTAGACCGACACCGAATCCAAAAATGTGATTAAATTTTTTTTTTCTATCTGTCTGTCTATCTGTCTGTTTGTTCGGGCATCACGCAAAAACTACCGATTCGATTACAATGAAACTTGGTATAATTATTTTTTAATATCCTGGGCGCCACACTGGGTACTTTTTATCCCGAAAAATAATATACAGTAAAAAACAAACTTAATTTTGCGGTTCGATCCCTTGACCCGATTACTGTACCAACCGCAAATAATGAGTTTGTCGTAGTCGACTTCTACGCGGACGAAGTCGCGGGCAAAAGCTAGACCCTAATAATCTTGTTTTTATCTTTAATTCTATTTGATAGGAGTAAATGTTTTGTAGATAGATTCCTGGCTTTCTTACGCTTACTTACGCTTTGGTGCGTACTGTTAAGGTAAGGAGCCATACATGCTAAGGTATACCTGACCGATTTTCCTGTACAGTTATACCTGTCAGATAAGTTTGTGTGGAATGCTGTACGGTTTTGCAACATAAAGCTCCAGTTTACCTGTAAAAGTCAACTGTACAGGGAAACTATACAGGTATGCCTTAGCGTGTATGGCTACCTTAAGTATAGCAAACAATTGTTTATAAAATAACGTTTATTTTAATTGTGAAATATCGAATGAAACCATAAAGCACCAAATAAGCACTCAAATTTCCCCATTTCCTAAGAAATGAACAAGGATATCGTTCATTTCTTAGGAAATGAGGAAATTTATTTTTAACTGATGGATTTTTTTTATTGATATAAATTGATTAAATTGCTTGACTGTGATCCTATCTGATGATAAGCAGTGATGCTATCGTTGACGGTTCCGCTCTTAGGCAGAGCGGGACGGCATGTCAGCCTTTTACTGACTAAAACCCACTTCCATGTTCCTTCTTTGCCTTACATAATATCTATTTATACTTTATATGGAAATATTGTAAAAAACAATATTTTTTTTAAAAGAGTAACCATGGAGTTTCTTGCCGGTTTTTCTTCACAGGAAACGATCAATTTGGAAACATGCACTAGCTTCTGACGTTTTATAAGTGCCCATGTAGGCCTATGAGAAATATAAAACTTTTGACTTTGACTTGACTTTGACCTTGCGTTCCAGGGTTTTTGTTTTCCTGGCTTTGGTTTTCCTTTCAGAAGCGAACCCATGGACCCAGTAGGTTTTGACCTTGCTGGGCCCCTATGGTTTTGCTGACAACTCCTTGAGGCGCACGTGGAACCCTACCCACCGTCGATGACTTGGGCTCGGTTCGGACGGTTACCCGATGGCCGGACGACGAGTTACCCATTGCTCGCCCTCCGCAAGCTCGCGCCTACGTTGGCTGAAAATCGAGGTCAAATCCTGGCGGCTGGCGCGTGAGGTCGCATCCTTTGCTAGCATTACTGCGTCGCAGAAAGAGGTGTCCGCCTACCATTCCTCCTCGCTCGGGACCATGGCCTGACCCGGGCCCGGCGCGAGAGGTTGTTGCCACCGATCCACCCCAACAAGAATACGACGGTACTCTACCCAAGTGGGGCACACCTTTACCGTATGCTCCACCGTGTCCTCCGGGAATCGTTGATAATAATTAATCGCGAACTCTTTCATTAAGAGCCCACTTTAGCCTTAAAGACACCATAATTATAAACGCCTGGGAAGAGCGCAGCCGGCAAATTGTTCCAATCCTTTGTTGTCCGCGGTATAAACATCAAAGCGAATCACTTAGTATGCTTATTATCAACATAGTTATTACAGAACCTTTTGAGTCATTATTGGAAGCAAATACTCTGCAATGGGTATCAGGAAAAGTTTTCTAAAGAGAATTTATGCAGACCTAGACCAGGGCTGAAGCCCTTGAAAATGGTAAAAACTGAAAAAAAAAAATAGTAGGATTTTAATGACTCGAAAAACTTAAGATTCCATGTTACATTGATAAACAAAGAAATTGCAAATCGAAATATATGTATTACTACTCGTATAATGAACAATAAAATAAGTTAATAAAGTTAATATTAAAATAAGATATCTACAATATTTTGAGAAAATTCGTAGAATCTACGGAATAAAGAGGAATCTACGGAATAAATAGTAAGCTACGGAAAGTTTTAGCCAACAAAAGGTACCTATTTCATAGATAGTGGGGAAGGGGCTAGGAGGGTCTGCTCCTTACTACCTGTTATTTCGTAGCAGCTGTAAAAACCGTTAGCTATTAATCGAGATACAGAGCAGTGAACAACATTATTCATAAAAATACAAGTACAGGCTGAGTTGCTTCAAGAGAACTATGTATTTATTTTAAAAGAAACATTTGTTCGAATTCACTATTTTAATCTGTATTAAATTAGCTCTAAAATGAAAATAGCGCTTTCTATCGTCGAACGCATCGTCGCTTTCCATCGTGTGATAGCGATCAAGAGCGAAACTATAAAGAATAAAAAAAAAAAATTGTAATATTTTATTTCAAAAATTCATTAATTGAAATTAATTTAAAAAATTACGAAAAATCATAAAAAAAACGTCATACCAAATCATATGCATTCATTGCATAAAATTGGTAACATTGATAAAATTAATTACAGTGATAAAATTAGTAAATGAAAATTACTAGGGGTTGATGGATAAACGATTAATAATGGTTTTCTGTTTAGCAAGTGACTCAAAGTGGAAATCAATAACATCACTATATCCATTCAATGCTTTATACATTCTTGCAACAGGTGAACTGGCTCTCAGAACTTTTGCTTATAATTACCATACAAAGCGGAGTAGTGCACCCTCTAGAATCCCACGTAGTGCCGTCAATACGCGGGATTCTAGAGGGTGCACGAAATCTGAAAAGGACGAGTATGGCTGTATACAGAAAGAAAGCTGGAAACTTATAAGCGCTTACCGGCGCTTGACAGCGCTGGTAACCCGCGCAGGAACATATATGAACGCGCGCCGATAAGCGCTGAACGGTGCTGACAAGTTCTGACAAGCTTCAACACGCGCTGGTCAGCGCAGGGCGCTGCCATTTAAAATTAATAAACAACTGCGACGACACGTGCAATTACGACCAAATTATCGTCCGATGAGTCCGACATTTTGCTTGGTCTGCTTCAACCTGCTTCCTTTGTGTAGAACGGACCAGCGCTGCCAATCGCCGTTAAGCGCTTATAAGTTTCCAGCTTTCTTTCTATATACAGCCTATTTTATGCTTAATGACCTTGTAACTCCTTGCAAGCAAACATTGTATCAATTAAAAAAAAAGTGTCTACGTTTATCTTGCGAGGTCATATTAAAATGCTCAAGTCTTTTATTGTGTGACTATTTTTTTGGAGATGTAAAGTTATAAAAGTCAAAATAGACTATATTATAATAGGTTTTATATATATTATATTGTTTGTATTATATGCAATTTATTAGTTTATGTATTGTATACACCTGCGTATCTTTTTTCTCCTTCTCTGTCAAATCCATCCAAAGGTTGTCTGTAAAAAATCACTTTTAGCGATAAGACCGCCCATTGTGACACCCTATTAATGTTAAGTTCTTAATGTAATTTGTATTTTTGGTGTACAATAAAGAATATCTATCTAGATTAAATCATATAATTCACATATATGTACCAGTAAATAAATGTATTGAAAGCGCACAGAACAGCGAGGCAAAGCCGCTTGCACAGCCTGCCTTTTGGACATATCGAAATAGTAATTTTGGCATGCAGCTTTAATCAAACCTGTTCACGGACCGTTTGGCCCAGACAAAGTCGAGGACTTACCCTGATGAATATAAGATTGTATAGGGTTACGTCGGCTGGGCCCAAACAGAAATTCAGCCTTAATACGTACAAACAAAATAAAAATAAAAACACTTTTCGTTACTTATAATTGGAAAATAGGTCTGAAGTTGCCTGAAACGCAAAAATAAATAAAGATGTAGTAGATGTAGATGTATTAATTGAAGAATATTTTTTTAAATGACATTACTATAATTTTCTTTCACCTATTTCTTTAAAATAGATTCGGGAAAAATATGTAACATTTTTTCAATTTTGAAAATAATAAATAAAGCTGAATAACCCAACAACCAAAACAAAATAGGCGCGAAAGCGGCGATCCGATCTTCATTTGTTTTTTCAAGTTCTAGAGTTTTGTTTATACTTTACCAAATCTCTATTTTAAGAGATTTGTATTAACACGTTAAGTTCATCAGATTCAGATATGGATTTAACGGCAGATTCATAAGAGAAGAGGCTAAAGCAATCATCATCTTCCTGCCCTTATCCCGTATTATTTGGGGTCGGCGCAACACGTTTTTTTCTTCCACTCTGCCCTGCACTCTTCACACAATCCATCCATCTTTTCTTTGGTCTTCCTCTTCCTCTCCATCCATCCACATGTAAACTCATAACTCTTTTAGTAACATGCGTTTCATCCCTCCTCTTCACATGACCATACCAAGACAAACGATTCCCTTTCAACTTTTCAGTCACTGGCGCTACTTTCAAACTTCCAAAGGCTAAAGCAATACCTAGGGGAAAACCTTTTACCACCTAAAAATCAAACGAAATATACCTAAAACCATACGACGACTCAGATTTTTATTTATCCATCCTTGAATTCGTAATGAAAAGCATAGTGTTTACGCTCGGACGCCAAATTCTTTTTCGGGACTAAATAAGTTACTTTCACCCAATCGGGTAACAATGTACTATTTTTATCTCATCTCAAAGGTATCGCACACAGAAATAGATTATATGGACTTTCACTTAACACAGCGTATTACTTCACGACAAATCGAAAATAAAAACGATTTTTATAGAGAATCCAAACTTAAGTAACTTAAAAAAAAAAAACAAGACGAATCGAAAGAGTTTTATATATCGAGAAATTATGCAGGGTAACACTGAAAAATCTATAGAACTCTGGCTACGTTGTGTCGTTACCACTTCCTCGTCAGAGTTACGAAGCTGTACATAGGCCTCGTGACTTAATGCTCAGTCACGTGGTCAGAACAAAGAAACAGGAAGCATGATCAACTCGAGGCGATCGACGAAAAGAGGATCGAAACGAAACGGTTGTAACTTGGCTAGGGGGGCAGGTGGAAGTCGCTAGAAAAGGATACCCTCGTCGTAGATCACCTCCCCCCACTTAGACGGCAGCAGGGCCGTATAGTGGCCGTAAATCCTGGCAAGCCTGCCTGTCTATTTGGATTGGTCTTTGGTTGGACAAGTTATGTACTCATTACAGATTTGTTAAAAAAAAACTGTAGTTTGTCCTGTGCGAGTCTCAAAATAAATACTTTAAAGTTTAGGCCCGCGGCGATTTGCCCACTAGATATCAGAATTCCAAATACTTTGCCTTCAACGAATGCATAATGAATTTCCTGTCTCAAGTATATCGAACATAAACAGAAATTAAAAAAATAGAAAATCCAAGTTTGATTATAGATGAATTAACTTAAATCAATGATGGTGGTCAAACGCGAGGCTATCTAATAAAAGAAAATTAAAAAAAAAAACAGATTTTGACTGAAATAGTTTCTTCAGTCACTCAAACGTCAATGGAAAGGGCTATGCTCGGAGTTTCCTTGCGTGATCGCATCAGGAATGAAGATATCCGCAGGAGAACAATGGTCGCCAACATAGCCCGAATAATCGCCAAACTAAAGTAGCAGTAGGCAGGGCACATTGCTCGTAGAACGGATGGTCGATGGGACTGAAAAGTTCTAGAGTGGCGACCGCGCACCGAAAAACGCAGCATTGCAAAGCTCAAGGTGGACCAACGACCTGGTGAGTGTAGCGGGAATGCGATGGATGCGAGACGCACAGGATCGGTCATTGTGGTGACGCTTGGCGGAGGCCTATGTTCCTCAGTGGACGTTTTTAGAACCATAGAATAATCTATTTATGTAAATAAACGGAGAAATTGACTAACATTTCAACGCTCAGTCGAAACTACAGGTCCTTGGAACGTAACCATTTTGCGATAAGTTTCATTTTATGACGTGGCCGAGCACTACGCGAGGATTTTCCTAAATTCACCCCCTAAGGGGATGGAACGGAGGTCCAAAATTTGTGTTGGAGAAACCTACATTCGTCGGGTGAAAGCGCTGGCTAGTTTAAACATAAAGCTAGTTTATATATAAAGTTAGTTTATACATAAAGCTAGTTTAAACATTAAATGTTGGAAATTAATAGCAAAAGAAGACTTCTCTACAGCACCCTGCAGATTGATCGCTTCAAAAGTATCTAAAAAAAATCCAACACGTAGTTTCCACGTGGACTCACTGCCACACATAAATGATTCCAATCTGTTTTTTATCATTTAAAAAGCTTACGCATTATTTAATTACCTACGCAGCAGAAGATGTGCCACCGATTGAAAAGGAATCAGAATTACGACCCACCTTTGAAATTAATCGGGAAACCTTATTATAATTGGCCGCCCTCGGAAGCCAAAAAAGTATTTGTAAAAAAATAATTTCTCTCTTCATAATGGATTAAATATATTTAGAAATAGCTTGTACACGCGCGCCCGTGTGACCTATTAATTAATAAGTATTTTTCCAGGTCCGAGGCTATATCTTTTTTCAATTTATGAGTTAACAATTATTAACACAGTAATATAATTCTACATTTTTATATATACAAAATTTTATACAAAAACACTTAACTAATTAAAACTATATATAATGCCGCTGCGGCTGCGGAGAACCTCAAGCGTTGAAAATATAACAACCTCGTCGGCAGTTATATTTTTGGGCCGTTTGGGGTTGAAACTCTTGGGCCGTGGGGTCCGAGTGCTCATACCCTTTTTAAAGAACTATCCAAACGCTTAGTTGACACTTCGCGTGACTCAAGGGCTGGCTTTTACCTTGGTCAGAGATTAAGCATTGCCATACAAATGTAAGTGTAAGTGGCAATGCCGCCAGCCTTTTGGGCACAGCTCCAGTCGACAGCGATGCGGAGTAGTTTTATGACGCCATATTTTAGTTAGGAGTAGCCGTTAATGTATATAGGCTATATCTATGTTAAATATCATTCAGATCTATTTAGCCAGTTAAGAGGGCCCTTCCCAAGTCGTCTATCGTCAACGTGATCATGGTTTAAAAGCTTGCTGTTTTATACAATTCAATGCAATAGAATAGAATAGAATAGATATGACGAGGATGAAATATCTTGACGACGAAAATATGTTCACTGCTTTTAATCCAGTTTTAAACCGGAAAAAAAAATTATAATATTTTCCTTACCGAATGTCAAAAGTAGTGATTGTGACATAGTATTGAAGTATTGAAAACTAGAATTTGTCGATAAAACGGTTTTCCTGGGGATTACGCTTGACTCAAGGCTACAATGGGGTCCTCATTAAACATCTCTTGCTGCATATACTTTTAAAGTGGCGCCAGTGACTGAAAAGTTGAAAGGGAATCGTTTGTTTTGGTATGGTCATGTGAAGAGGAGGGATGAAACGCGAGTTATTAAAGAGTTATGACTTTACATGTGGATGGATGGAGAGGGAGAGGGAGACGAAAGAAAAGATGGATGGATTGTGTAAAGAATGATATGAAAGAAAAGGAAGTTAGTGATAGCATGAGTGACGTGTTGCGCCGACCCCAAATAACACGGGACAAGGGCAGGAAGATGATGTTGATGCTGCATATGCTTTTAGAAAAATCCGCCAATTTACGGATGTTGATACCGCTAGACTAGTCTTTTCTTAGTTATTTTCATAGTATCATGTCATACGGTATCTTACTATGGGGATGGGCTGCAGACATCGAATCAATCTTTATACTACAGAAAAGAGCCATCAGAGCTATTTACAATCTTCGCCAGTGCGATTCTCTAAGGGGTTTAAGGATATTAACATCATGACGGTGCCTTGTCAATATATTTATGAAAACATCATGTACGTCAGAAAAATCTTCAACTTTTTAGCAAAAGAGGCGATAGACATTATGTTACAAGAAAAAGGGACCAATTAGTTCAAATAGGTTTCAGACTGGCTAAAGTGGTCTCTTCTTTCATGGGGTACTGTTTGAAATGTTAGAATAAAATACCTCTCCAAATACTCGTATTAGAACTCAATGAAACAAAATTGAAATCTTGTATTAAACGCACACTATGCAGGCAAGCATATTATAAGTAGGAGGATTATATTCAAGATAAAAATGCTTGGCTCAATGCTGGTCCAGCTCCACTACCACTGAGGTGTACAAATTGGTAAGTTTTTGAAATTATTATTATTATTTTTAATGTCTTTTTTTTTGAAATTTAAAATATTATTGTAGTTAGTATTGTATAATGTAGAAGCATTATTTCATAGTTTGTAAATGTGAGTACCATGGAGCAATTTTTTTTGGTTTTTAGGTTACTATTGGACTTGTTTGACATAAATAAGCATGGCTATTGAGAGTTTATCATGCTCACTCAAATGTATCACTGATGGTGGCGCGTGTGTTAAATCATTCTGTTCAAAATGGTTGAGCTGAGTGGTGCTAATATTTGCGTCATGTCCGTGAACGGGCGCTGTCAAATAGGACTAGTCATCTCTGTGCTGCCAGTTGCTATTTTAATATCTGTATTTAGTTTTTATTTTTACTTTATTTACAATGTTCTCACATGATAGCGACAACAAACATGTAACATAGTTATTTGTAATTACAAAACATGATGGAAAAGAGTGAAGTTCCTTGCACATTCTTCTCTATACAGATCTACGCTTTGGAATGTGCAATTAGTATCATTTTTTCTGACTGACTGACTTTTTGACATTTCAAAAGTGCTTGTACAAGTGGTTTATTTGAAATGAAATGCCCACCATACCCACTACCCCAATACCCACTCCTTTTCCTTCTTTGCCTTCGTCCCAGGGCCCCGGGTTTCGCTTCGTTGCCTTCGTCCCGGGGCCCCGGGTTACACTTTTTAGTTGCGATATATTTATAACCAGAGTGCCTATTTCTCATGACAATTCCAATTAACCCAAACTCCAAACACTGCTAGGATACATTGTTTTATTATGAAGTTTCCGTGTCCACCTTCCGGCTCCATTATCAGATCAGTTCAATCGTACCTTAGCTATAAGGTACTATCGAACTGATCTGAGATCTGATCAAAGTGCATCTCATGACAATTCTAATAAGCCCGAACATGGCTAGAATACATTGATTAATTACAGAGTTCCGGAGCCTATCTTGCGGGTCCACCATCATCATCAGGTTACTTCGACGATACCATTTTCAACATAACTATTCAGAACCATAAATTTATTTGTTTTGTCATAAAACCAATTTAAGTATTTTATTTCACGTAGGCCTACATGGGCACTTATAAAACGTCAAAAGCTAGTGCACGGCTCCAAAATGGTCGTTTTCTATGGAGAAGAACGGGCAAGAAACTCCATGGTCACTCTTTTAAAATGATGATGAAATTGGTTCAGGTTACAATTTCCATATAACAGTATTCATTCATATTAAATAAGAACAGTCAATATTGTATTCAAAAGCACAATAAAAATAAATAAATTAAAAAAAATATTTGAGCAGTTCCCTCGATTACTCATGGATCTCACCATCAAAACAAGATTATGAAAAAAAAGGGACCAAAAAAATTTAGAAAAAAAAAGTCTAACGCTTTTTATTTCACATAGGCTTACATGGGCACTTATAAAACTTCAGCTAGTTCACGATCTGGAAGCATGTACTTTAAGTGAGAAAAAAAAATATTTGCGAATCGTCTGTAAACGACGGAGTTCTGAGATAACACATAAAAAATAAAATACACAACCGAATTCATGACCTCCTCCTTTTTTTGAAGTCGGTAAAAACTGAAATTCATCACTAGTTTCTTAACTATCTACAGTAGTAAAGTTGATCGCTGATACCCCTACTTTAACTATGCTACCAATTTCGATACTAATATATTAGTATAGAAATTGGTAGCATAGTTAAACTAGGGAAGTTAGTTTTGATTATTATTGTGTGTTGTTCCAAACTAGCTTCCGACAGCGGCTTCGGCTCAAGTGAAAATTAGATTTTCCCATACAAACTTTCGACCCCCGTTTCATCGCCTTTGGGGGTGAATTTTAGAAAATCCTCTCTTAGTGCTCGCCTGCACCAAAGGAAAGCTTCTGCAAAATATATAGTTATATAGTTTCGGCTGTGCGTTGATATGTCAGTCAGTCAGTTTATTCTTTTATCATCATCTTCCTGGCCTTGTCCCGTGTTATTTGGGGTCGGCGCAACACGTTTTTTTCCTCCACTCTGCCTTGTCACTCGCCATGCTATCACTAACTTCCTTTTCTTTCATATCACTCTTCACACAATCGATCCATCTTTTCTTTGGTCTCCCTCTCCCTCTCCATCCATCCACAATAACTCTTTTAGTAACATGCGTTTCATCCCTCCTCTTCACGTACCATACCAAGACAAACGATTCTCTTTCAACTTTTCTTTCTTTCACAGTTTCTTCTTTTATACACATAGAAAATAAAAATCGTTACAATTGGATATTAATACGATTGACTTGATCGATTGGGAAGATTTAAGTATTTAGGAAACGTCTCGGCGATCTTACAGACATTGTCATCGTGGTAATCTGTTTTGATTGAGTAACGAAGATTTTACATATAAGTATAGGTTCACGAAAAGTTTAAGAAAAAGTAGTGGTTCTTTTACATAGCTCTTTTAATTAATCAATAGTCAATCAATTTAAATCAAATGTTTTATGCTATTTATAAAGAATTTCATCGTGTGTGGAGTACTGCAGTCACATATGGGCTGGTGCTGCTAAATGCCATCTAGCAGCTTTGGACTCAGTGGAAAGGCGTGCAAAGAGGCTAATTGGGGATCCAGATTTGGTTAAGTCCAATCTACAAAGCCTCGAGCACAGGCGCAGGGTAGCCAGCCTATCCGTATTTCACAGGTTACATTTTGAAGAGTGTGCGCAGGAATTGCATGACTTGATTCCACCATCTCCTTTCTACCATCGGACAACACGACGTACAGCGAGTATCAACCCTTAAGTTGTTGAAACTTCAACGGTCCGGACTAAGCGTTTCGCTTCGTCGTTTACATCGCGTACATCGAAGGACTAGAACAATTTGCCTGCTGCGGTCTTCCCGTCCAACTATAATTTGGGTGTCTTCAAGGCTAATAGGCTCTTAATGAACTGGTGCGCCTCGCCATCAATTATTGCATCTCTGCTTACCATCAGGTGGGATCGCAGTCAAGCACTGGTTTATATCAATAAAAAAAATACTATCATAGTCAACAAAATTTATTATTTGTTGTTCCACTTTTTACTGTAACCACACAATTCACCAGACACAACTTACGTATAAACAAACCAACATGTAACACATAATAGTCGCAGTAATATGAGTAATGAATAAATTATAAATTAAAAGGGATACAAAACATAAACATTAGCCATATGCTTCGTTTACACGCTTGCGAGTGCGACAGTGTGTTATGGACAGGCAATCATTTCCATAACACACTGACTCACACAAGATGTATGTCCGTCCACGTTTGCCCTGATGTATCGGCTTTTACTTTGGCCTGACATATTTTTTACAAAGTTCAAAAAGGAGGTTATAATATAATATGTTCGGCTGTGTCATTTTTTATGTATGTTCACGGATTTCTCAATCCATTGTGAACCAATTTTTTTTTTTCATTGAATGATTATGCCTACTTCCGAATTGGTTTCATAGAAATTTATTATAGACGCTGATTTCTATCATCGGCTGCTATGATAATACAATAGTCATAGAAACTATATTTAAAGAAACGGAACGTTTGCTTCAAATGAAGATCGTATGAACGAATGAAAGAATGCCATTTCTGTTTCTTATCTGTGGATATTATTGAAAACACAGTCTTTCTTTGGCGCTACCTGACCCTAAAACAGTCTTAGTTTTGTAATCAAAACACATTATGCTGTAACAAACCTAGACCCATTAGTTATGGTTCAAACCAGTACTAAATATTTTTTTACAAAATAAGACAATATGAGTCTTGAAATATTTTTATAGAAAAATCGGGCAAGTGCAAGTCGGACTCGCGCACTGAGGGTTCCATATAACCTTACCTATGGAAACAGTTGAATTCTCGAATTGAGTTAGGTACGAAGATTTTTCCGAATCACAAAAAAAGTTTCTTTTTTTGTAATGTAACTTATAAATAATGTAACGTATGATTCTAAGTCAATGAAAAGTCATCATCATCTTTCTGCCCTTGTCCCATCTTATTTGGGGTCGGCGCAATACGTTTTTTTCTTCTATTCTATCCTGTCAACCGTCATACTATCACTAATTTCCTTTTCTTTCATATCACTGTTCACACAATCCATCCATCTTTTCTTTGGCCTCCCTCTCCCTCTCCACCCATCCACATGTATACTCATAACTCTTTTAGTAACATGTGTTTCATCTCTCCTCTTTACATGACCATACCAAGACAAACGATTCCCCTTCAACTTTTCAGTCACTGGCGCCACTAAAAAAATACTGTCCTTTATGTCGTAAAAAACGTATATTTCGACACTCTCAAGAAAATCAAAATTCATAGGGTAGTTTCCGATGACCCAAAATCCTGAAATTTCGCATAAAGCAAGGTTTTTATAGTACAGATATAGAAATAAATCTGAAAACAGTAAATTTGTTGTTACGTCACAATTTTTTTTGCGGTTCCGAAAAATCTTTGAATCTCCATTCAGGAATTGAAACTGTTTACATGTATAGGTTTGTATGGAACCCTCAGTGTGCGAGTCCGACTCGGACTTGCCCAGTTTTTTTTTTTTTATTAACTCGGAAATTTGATTTTTTTCAAAGATTCAAAGAATCGCAGACCTGAGTGTATGGTTTTAATTTCAACTCGACATATTCACGCGTTCCCGATTTAAAGGATCTTGTCAGATAGACAGACGGACATCAAAGTAATCCTATAAGGGTTCTGTTATTTCCTTTTGAGATACGGAACCCTGCTAAAATTCTAATAATCTGAAACACGGTTATGTTACATTGGTTTACTACAGAGTTCCTGTGCCTACCTTCCGGTTTCATCATCAGATCAAGTTCGGTATATGTCCAAGATCCAATACAATAATTAGTATAAGCGCATTAGACAAGTTTATTTCAGCTTCAGGCACAAATCAGGTCACCATCATGTCCTTACTATCGTAGCTCCAACGCCTTCATATGCTATAAGATTTAAAAATTACTCACGTGGTTGCGACCAAATGGCTCCAAGATCGATGCTCGCTTCACCCATGAGACGAGGAGGGGCGCAGCACCGGGGCTCCATCACCGCTAGCCAAATGCTCGACCTCTGTATGTCTCGGATACTGACGTACAACTCGAACATAAAGTACTGTAACAAAAAAAAAGCCGCGGTGATTAAACCGCCATAATCCTGCTTGCTGCAACTTAGGGGTCTTAAGAGTGAATAGGTTACTTCTAGGCAAGTGTGCTCCATCGTCGGCCACATCATCGCTTACCGTCAGGTGTGATAGTGGTCAAACGGGGAACCTATTCTTAATAAAAATAATAATGAACTATTGGTTGACCTGCGGTAATCCATCCCTTATTCAATTCGAAATCCCATAACCGGACTTTTCGACTTCATCAACGACATCAATATCGTTCGTTCGGAGATATCTAAACCAGAAACAAGGTTACCAACATAACCCGAAGAATCACCAAACTTAAGCGCACGACATTCGGCTGAAAAAACCGGGGTTTAAATCAACGCCGTTGAGATGACGTCAGCACAAAGGAATCGGAGGCGTGGTCTACTCGAGGCGTTCGACGCAAGAGAATTGAAAGGAAACGGTCGTAACTTGGCTAGGGGGGCTGGGGTCGTATAAATGAGCATTGTGTCGCATTGGACTCCTAAATTCCGCCTTCCGGCGCGCGTCAAACTGGGCATATACAAGGCGTATATTCGCCCAGTGTTGACGTACGCCGCTCCAGCTTGGTTTGCCCTCACTAGTGAGTCGAGCCAAGAAAGACTCCGCGCGCAACAACACCTTACGTTGCGTAGAGTCGTCGACGCCCCTCGCTACATGAGGAATGACATAAGAGAACGTGACCTCAGGATTGAGAGTCAGGATGAGTTTGTGCGACTCCTCGCGAAGGGAATGTTTGCGCGTGCCGACGCCTCAGCTTGGCCTCAAGTCAAGCACCTGGCGCCATGGCATACCCGCCCCCCTGTCGCGAGACGACTCCCCCGCAACCTGATTGACGCCTGAGTAGACCGTACCAGTCTACACGCGGCCTACTCAAACAATAAGACTCTACATTAGTACTCGCACTTCGACAAATGTCGTGTGCTAAGTTAATATAGGCACGACGCGAGTCGACCATACATTCGCCTCTATGCACGCGCTAGACTCACGCACTGAATATATAGCGCAAGCTAACTATTCGGTGCACGTGCACTGAGCGATGTAACACAATACAATGCCGCTCACACACACACATAAATCGTCCCTGCGGTCTAAACCGTAACCGGCTCGCTCTGGAAGCGGGTTAGACGGGGTCACATTTCCTATTGTAGGTCCGTAACAAGTCTGCATACTCGTCGCTGGTCGTCTCCCGCCGGGCTTCCCCGAGGGGTCTCAGCTGGCGGGAACTGACCGCCGGTATGTCGTGAAGAGTCGGCGATGTGTGCAGCAGCGTCGTGACGTGCCTACAGTACACACATACAAACATATACACTTAGAGCCATCTGCTCTAAAACCGCCGAGCCAAATGCACAGGCTGGACTCCTAAAAGCAAACCAATCGTTGTTGTTGACACACACATAATTCTGAAGAAGATAAATTGTATCCTGATTTATTTACATTTATATATGTGACTAGCTTCTGCCAGCGGCTTCGCCCGCGTGAAAGTAGGTTTCTCCTAGCACACTTTGGTAGATATTTATAAGATCTACAATTAATTAGAACATTTTATGGTTCTATCTTTTATAGTTTAGGCAGCGTACGCAAAATAAGTAACTTTTCTGGTTGACTTTTTACAGCTTGTGTCCGAAAAACTCAAATATCTTACGGAACCCAAAATAAAATATAGCCTATGTTACTCGTGGATAATGTAGCTTTCGAATGGTGAAAGAATTTTTAAAATCGTTCCAGTAGTTTTTGAGCCTATTCATTACAAACAAACAAACAAAGTTTACCTCTTTATAATATTAGTATAGATTACAAAGTTATTTATACAGTGAGTGTATCTAGAAAACTGTACCGAAATTGCAAAATATTTTAGTTTTTCATTGATTTATTACACACTAAACACTAAAATTGTATTCTAACGTCGGATTTCTGAATTGAGTATTTCGAATTAAGCACATCTAAAGTCTCCTTAAATGCCAAATTATGACAGATTTTCAAGCTAGAGTTTGAGCAATACTCAACTTCAAATGCTTAAATGAGAAATCGAGGGTAAATTTCAAGCACGCAAAGAAAACGCCAATGCATTCAACAGAAAAGGAGACCGTTATTAATGTATTCAAACACGTCGAAAACACTTGGTAGAAGGTACCTACATTGTTTTCTTTGTTTAGATTTTGTCTCAAGCCCAGATGAATAGGGTACAGTTACTGAAATTCCAGGTTCTAATTTTAGCGGTAAGTCCCCTCTTTGAGGAGTGGCTGGAAATACAACATGGCGCCCTTAACTTCCGCATGACGCAGGTCCTCACCGGACATGGTAAGTTCGGGAGGTTCCTGCACCGGATTCTTGTGGACGAAACGCTTGGGTGCCACCATTGTGCGGACCGCCCCGAGGACACGGTGGAGCAAACGGTAGAGGTGTGCCTCGCCTGGGCAGAGCACCGGGCAACCGGGGAGTAAACAGGGTCCAAAGTTTGTATGGAGAAGACCACAAGAGCAATGCCGCGGCGATAAAGCTAGTAGTACTATATGGAATACTTATTGGCATCTTATATTATATATACTAGCGGTTCCGGTAGACGTCGTCCTGCCCGAAAATTGTTTTTTGAGAAAAGATTGCAGTGCTTCCTACCGGATTCAATTCAGGCGTTTAGGAGTTAGGTGACAAACACTTATACAGAAGAATGTTCCGTATATGTTAGCGAATAATAACTTCAGAATGGCTTCACTTATTTGGCAGAACCTAGTTTTTTCGTGTTTGTAGGTATGTATAGGAATCTAAAAGAAAATTAAATCGAAAAAATATTACATTCGTTTAACTCAACTGCCACTCAGAAAGAATAATTACGAGTACATATATTAGAACTGTTGATCTAAACCTGGCGTTGAGATGAAGTCCGAACAAAGGAATCGGAGGCGTGGCCTATTCGAGGCATTCGACGCGAGAGAATTGAAATGAAACGGTCGTAACTTAGCTAGGGGGCTGCTATGCAAAACAAGACCATGGGAAATATTTGGGTGCATAGCTACAGGTTGTTGCGAGTTCGTATTCAAGCTCGCATCTTCAACTCCATCTATTGGCGGGTTGTGGCGACTATTAAGTTATCGCAAAGTTAAAATGTGTTTCATAATAAGTACCGTAAAACGGGGTGAACAGAAACGCAGGGGTGAATAGAAACAAAACTTTGGTTTGGTTTTTCACTTTGATACCATATTATCGACTTCTAACAAAGCATCGACTTTTTAGAATAACAATTCATTAATAAATTGATATACTTAGTTAAATGCTGCAAAACATATTCAAATATCGTGAAAATACCTTTAAGTTTTGTTTCTATTCGCCCCTGAGTTTCTATTCACCCCATTTGACGGTATGCAGTTACCATAGAATAAATTACTCAAATGCAAAATTTTGATACGTATAAAAGATGACACTCGCAATATTAGTTAAAATTAATTTTATCATAAACTAGGTTCAGCAGAGAGGCTTGGCCCGTTGCGGCGCGCGAACTAATACCAAAAGCGCGAGGGTTGAATCGTTGTTAAGCTATGTGAAACTTTCCAGTTTTCTGGGCATTTTTCTTAATAATAATTCCATGAAAACCCTTTTACAAATTATTAGAAAACTAAACAAAAAGATCGCGAACTAAGTACCAAACGCGCGAGGGTTGAATCGTTACTGAGCTATGTGAAACTTTCCAGTTTTCTGGTCACTTTTCTTAATAATAGTTCCATAAAAACCCTTTTACAAATTATAAGAAAACTAAACAAAAAAGATAAATGAAATTATTGTTTAAGTTATGACGTAACCAAGGAAAATAGGAATTCATTTTTGAGTACATATTAGCATTAATAGGTAGTTAATATCATTAAACCATTTGGTCAAATTAGAGACCCCAGTTAATAAAAACTGAATAAAGTTAGTTCGCAGTTTTAATTTCACCATTGCTAGTTTTCTGTAACTTTTGATGCGTTTAGAACACCAAACTGTAATAGCTTACTATTAGCGCCATCTACCTTTGGAAATTTACGTTTGAACTACTAACTAAGCGACACCACGACACTTCGTTTACTACGATGAACTTTCACGCTTGTCTACTCAGTTCCACACATATCTAAAAGATGGCGCTTTTAGGCTATTTGACAATATGAAAAATAAGTTCATATTTATTGCCATCCGATTGATTATGAGTTTTAAAAGCGATTTGTACCAGTATCTCTTAAAAATAATGGACAATTTATAATAAAAAACAAGAAAATAACTTTATTAAAAAAAAATCCTAGCGCCATGTTTTTGAAAACGGTCGCTATTGGCTGAATCTATTTAAAAGTCACGAGTCTAAATATTTCTGTCATTTTACTCATTACCGGTAATATTTAGATATCAAATATATAATAGGACTTTAAAGTTGAGAGCAATTACATTAAAGCAGACAACGGGAACCTTCCTAAAGTTGTAGTAAGATTGTCTTATGTTCGGTGATTTCTTCAAGGATAAAGGATAACCCCGATGTTTATGCCACCGAGCTTAGAAATGTGAAGACAGTAATGTAAGTACCTACCCTTTATCAACTTACGTGTTATCTTGTTGAGGCTTAATAATATAGCCTATCATGAATTTTGATTGTTTTCATAATGTGCAATATCATAGGTCATGTTGAATTAGTGAAATATCGTGTGACAATAGTAACTTTTTCTTTGCAGAGCTTCAAGAGAATCGTATGGGGATTGGCTACGTACAACTGCGTCGTGACTCTGACATTTGTACAGTAAAATGCAAGATATGTCCTGAACACAAAGTAAGATAGAATAATGTAGTTATGTTGATAAACGAACATAAGAGTGTGATTGTGAGCTGTCAGTGTTTGGACTGTGCAGCTTCTGCTGTCGGCCGCAAGCAAGCTGTAGCCTTTTTAATGTGGGCTCATCGGCGTACTGAAGAACCTTCATGCACTGCTGTTGAATGCTACTGGAAAAAATCTACACTCTCCAGAGTTGGGACCACCATGAAATATACTACGGTGGAACAGATGTGCAAGAAACCAGTTCCGCATCACAGTTCAAGCAATGAGTTGTTTACTGAGTTTATGCAAGAGGCAAATAAGAGAAAAGTGTCTAACTGTGAACTTTTGCGCTATCAAAGTGATAAACAAGGTGTGTATTTGTACACGCTGGCACTAAACACAATTTGTAACTCATTTCTGGGGAAAAACATCGTTAAAATTAATGCAATCAACAAAATACTATCTCAAATAGTTCACTGCAATGCTTATTTACTGGCGTGTGACGTTTCTGAATACAGTTTGACGCGTATTGTCAAATATGGCATTTTGGCGGCTTATTTGAATAATACAACCTTATATGCTATTTTTTATGTTCCTTAATATTTACAAGAATATATATAATATTAAATTAGCTAAAAGTAGCATCAGCAGTGTACCAGACAACTCAGAAAGTTTTGCAAAAATAAGTTTTTATGTATAAGGCACTGACCACTTGTATTATTTTGAAAATTTTGGTTATTTATGTAAAAGTAAAAAAATACCATTGTTCGAATTTTGAATTTCCTTCCACATTTTTTCGAGAGCTAAAACAAATTATCATGTCTCATTTAAAAATGGATCTGCATCGAGAACATTTTCGTGCGATGATTTTCTACCATTTTTAAATGTGGCCTAAAATTTAATGAGTCATTTGATTGACTTCAAACTGCTCATATGGATGAAGGACCTTCTAAACCAACCATCTAACGTGAGGTATAGCGAGTTCAAGCGCGGTCGCCTTACTTTGGGTAACGAACAAAGGAGTAGTCGTCCTGCGCTGGTTGTCACGGAAGAAAGTGTTCTGGCAGTAAAAAAATGAATTCAAGAAAACAGGCGAATTACATACGAAGAGATTCGGCATACACTGCAGGTTGGTTCGGGAAGCGTTCACAAGATTCTACACGAGCACCTTCGCGTGAGGAGGAAAGTTTGCGAAATCTGGATTTATAAATACGATCCAGAAACAAAGCGTCAGTCGACAGTTTGGCTATTTCAAAACGAACCAACGCCTACGAAAGTGCGATCGAGAAGCGCAAGGAAAATTTTGATCGCTAGTTTCTTCACTTTGACGGGGTATCTGATTTCAATTCCATTACAAGACCAAAGCAGCATCAACGCCGAATGGTATACCACAAGGTGTCTACCAGAAGTTTCGTCTGCAATGAGCAATAAGCTACCGACAACCGAGCTCCGCGTGGTACTGCTTCACCATGATAACGCGCCCGGGCACTCAGTGCTCAAAACGATTCGAGGGACTTCCTGGACACCACACCGATCAGAGTCTTGGGGCACCTTCCTTACAGTCCTGATCTGGCACCGTGTGACTTCAATTATTCTCTAAAATAAAAAATAAGCTGAAAGGGATACAGTTTTCATTGCCGGAAGACGCGCTAACAGCGTTTAAGAAGGCTGTAGAAAAGGTGTCTGACGGCGGACTGGAAAAGGTGTTTTGAAGATTGGTTTGAGTTGAGGGTTTGGGTTGGTGGTTGGCTGCATGAAACTTTGTATAGATGTTGGATCTATGATGCTGGATCTCGAAATATTTTTATAAAAAAAAACCAAGAAAAAAAATTACAATAATCAATCTAAGAGACGTTAACAAAATAAATTACTAACGAATTTATAGAGATTGGTGTCTAATAATATAAAAAAATATTCCTTCCCTTTTTCCCCAGTCCTTTCTCACTCGCCTATCGTCAACTGGGAGCAGTGGTGGCCGAGTGGTAACGGCCCCGACTTACGACTTGTAGGTCGCGGGTTCAAAACCAGCCAGGCGCATTACTTTGTGTGATTTATTTCATCACCACTGCTCTCAAAACGGTGAAGGAAAACATCGTGAGGAAACCGGCATGTCTTAGAACCAAAAAATTCGAAAACATGTGACATCCACCAACCCGCACTGGGCCCGCGTGGTGGATTATGGCCCGTTCCCTCTCCTAGAGAGGAGGCCCGAATCCCAACAGTGGGAACATTAAAAGTCTGATTATGTTATCGTCAACATCGAGCTTGGTTTTTAAAGCTTGTTATTTCATCTAACGCTATCCAACCGCGATGTTTGACGATCTATACAACCATTGTTCCTGACGTCACATCGGGCCACACACCACATCGCAGTCGCGGACGTCCCCTCTCCGACCACTCGCTCGCCGACGCGAGTACACACATATTATATCGGTTGTCCCAAAATTTGTTACTACGCATACCTACGTTAATACAGTCTTATAAAACAATCAAATCAAACATTTTTATTAGGCAAGACCACCAGCAGCTCACCTGGAGTTAGATATTCACCATATGGTCCTTCGAGTTAAGATGATCGCCGTTTTTGTACTACGCACGCACCTCCTGCGGACTTTGGACTGGCCGTCAGTACAGTGTACTCGCCTACGCCGTAGAGGACACTTGAAGGGCAGTCTACCCAGTGGGATAGTGTACTGAGTGAGTCCGTTTCATAATCCCTTTCTACCTTTTTTTCTTTATGCCTTTTTTTTATCCAGGAAATTTAGAATAGTACTATACGGATCAGGTTCATGTTGATCTCTTTATTTATAGCTTACTTATTCGATTAAATTTCCATAATCAGATCATCTTTATTTTGCTTATCTTCACATAAATTGTAAAAACATTCCTTCGCTCGCTAACCGCAAGTGTTTGCTAAACGCGTAAACAACTTTATTAGTATAATTTTTGCTTCTTTCGATATTGTACTTATTGCACCGGTGACTCACCGGGCTCGTTAGCAATATCAGTTGATTTTACCGTAAGCTTGGCCAGCTATTTACGCATTTGCTATTATAACTGCAACTAAATTATATTGATTTATTTGTCTTTGCTTGCACTACTGACTTTGCTAATTTTTTTTTTGCTTTGCCGATACTACCTACCTACACCTTCTCATTATGTCTGATGCAAAATTAAGGGAACTCGTTAAGAGGCGAGGTAGCTACAAAGCAAAGCTTACGCATTTTAGCAACTTTTTAAGATTATTACCTAGCACGGGAATCGATTTAGATAATTTTCAAACAGCAGAATTAAAAAACCGTCTTAGCTTAATGGAAACCCTATACAAGGAATTAGACGTGTTACAGACAGAGTTGGAGCTGTTGTCGGAGGATGCGTATGAAATGTACCAAGAGAGGGAGCAGTTCGAGTCGCAGGACCACGCGCTGGTGGCCCGCGCGGGGGCGATTTTCGCCAACGCGCGCGCCTTTTCGCCCGGGCTCGTGTCTGCCAACTCCGGCGATGATCCCCCGCACCATGGCTCTGGCTGCAGGCACGACTTTGTTCGGCTGCCTAAGATAGACTTGCCTCACTTCGACGGGGACTATCAGCACTGGCTTGAATTCCGAGATACGTATCTTTCCCTTATTCATAATAATGACAGCATACAAGATATTAATAAATTTCATTACTTGCGTGCTGCTTTAACCAGCAGCGCGTCATTGGTGATAAAAAGCATAGATTTCAAAGCGAATAACTATGGTACAGCTTGGCAGTTATTATCCGAAAGGTACGACAATGAAAGATATTAATAAGTAGAATAATCACGTGCAGGCCTTATTTAATTTTGAACAAATTCAACATGAATCTTGTAAATCCTTACGGAACATGATCGACGTCACAAATAAAAATCTTCGTGCCTTGTCCACATTAGGAGGGGGGGGGTCTAGGGGAGACCCTCATAATATACATGATGTCAGAAAAACTTGAAAAGGTCACACGAAGGGAGTGGGATGAATATAAAAAAAAAATTAGATTCCATTCCAAATTTAAAAGATTACATAAAATTTTTAACAAACAGAGCAGATTTAATTGAATCCTTAAATTATAATAAAAACACAACAACGAAAAACACTAACAATGCAGACAATGTTAAGTGCCCTATGTGTTCTGAGAATCACTTTTTATTCAGTTGTCAGCCTTTCAGAAAACTTGACATAGAATAGAAGCACGCATTAAAAAGCATCAGAAAGCAATATTTGTATGAACTGCCTTCGACCTGGTCATACCGAGAAGCATTGCAGTCTCTCGCATTGCAAATATTGCAAGACCAGACACAACACCCTCATAGGGAATCAATAGGAAAACATACAGGGGAAAACATAGTTTTATTTACAAACGTCACATTACCCACAAAAAGTAATCGAAGCCACATTTTGCTTTCCACAGCCTTGGCAAAGGTGGCAGACGCAAATGGAGAGCTTCATACTGCCAGACTACTGTTGGACAATGGCAGCACCTTCAACTTCATCACCGAAGAGCTCTGTGGGAAGCTCGGCCTGGTAAAACGCAGCACTAGCTCCACCGTCTCAGGTATAAATGGTCAAGCTTCTAGTACCTCAGAAAGCTGCAGTCTTCATTTGCGGTCTTATGATGGAAGCTATCAGGCGAGGGTAAGCTGTTTTGTTATACCGAAAATCACACAATAGTTGCCTGGCTCTTATTTAGACAAAAGGTATATTACCACCAGGTATTCAATTAGCAGACGCAACATTCAATGTGCCTACTTCTATCGATATTCTAGTCGTTGCTGAGGTATTCTGGAACGTCTTAGGTTCCGAGACTATTAATATAAGCAGCCTAGATTACAATCATCCAAATTAGGTTGGCTTATTTCGGGTCGCGTCAGTCGGTCTCGTCTTCGTACGCAACCTTCTGTTTGTCACTTTTTATCACATGAGGAGTCAGATCAGCTAATTCGCTTTTGGGAACTCGATACGGTGTCGTCTGCTAACTGTTACTCTTCAGAAGAACAGGCCTGTGAAAAACTATTTCAGGAGACCACACGTCGAGATACGCATGGTCAATGCATTGTCACCATACCATTGAAGGACTCGCTCGAGTGCTTAGGTGATTCTTACGCAATGGCCAAGCGTCGTTTTCTCTCCTTAGAGCGAAGATTTGAGCGAGACTCCACGTTCAAAACCAGATACATGCAATTCATGCAAGAATATATTGATCTTCATCACATGACCGAATATTCAAAAACCAATAATTCAGAAATTAATTATTTCATGCCTCATCATGGTGTTGTGTGTGAGTCAAGTTCTACCTCAAAACTTCGCGTAGTTTACGATGCTTCGGCCTCCAGCACCTCGGGCAAGTCCTTCAATGATATTCAGATGGTAGGTCCAACCGTACAGGAGGATCTGCTTTCCAGTCTCTTCAGATACAGGCAACACAAATTTGTTGTAACAGGTGACATTGAAAAAATGTACAGAGCTATTTTATTTGAACCGCCTCAGCGCCCGTTACAACAAATTGTTTTCAGATTCAACTCATCAGACCCTTTAAAGACATATGCACTGAATACAGTGACATACGGTACAGCTTCAGCCCCGTATTTGGCCACAAAATGACTAATTTCACTTGCAGATCAATGTTCAGACCCAGATGTTAGTCAGTCAATCAGACGTGATTTTTACTTAGACGACTATTTGAGTGGTGGCGACTCGATTGAGTCAGTCATAAATTTATGTCATGGGGTAGTAAATACTCTCGAGTCAGCCAAGTTTCACCTTAGAAAGTGGCAATCAAATAGTCCAAAGATATTAGAGGCCGTCACTAATATAAAACCAGAACATCAAGATAAAAAATTAAATCTAAATGACACACCTAGCAAAACACTTGGGCTACACTGGGATTGTAAAACAGACACATTATTCTTTTCCATAGATTTAAAACCATTACCAAAATTACAAAACGTAATATTTTATCCTTAATAAGTCAGGCATTTGATCCAATCGGCCTCGTTGGGCCATGTATAGTTCAGGCTAAACTTATGCTGCAGCAGCTGTGGATACTTAAATGTAACTGGGAAGATGAAGTACCAACAGAAATAAAATCACAATTCCTTGAGTTCACACAGTCACTTCCAGCTCTTAACTCAGTTCACATTCCTCGTTGGGTATCTTGTAGTAATGCTTGTTTGGTGGAGCTACATACTTTCACAGACGCGTCTGAACGCGCCTATGCTGCGTGTATTTATGTCAGAACGGTGGCAGTCGACGGAACAGTTTGCATTCGCCTTTTAGCTTCCAAAAGTAAGATCGCCCCTATAAAGCCCACAACTATACCAAGGTTGGAGTTGTGTGGTGCTTTACTGGGCACAAGTCTTTTCTTGAAGGTACGTAAATCATTTACTCTAGAGTTTAATCACTGTTTCTTTTGGTGTGACTCGACGATCGTGCTTGGATGGCTGTCTACATTGCCAAGTCAGGTCGAACAATTCGTTCGCAATAGAGTGAGTGAAATCTAAGAAGCTACGACTGGACAGACGTGCAGCTATGTGCCTTCAAAGAGTAACCCCGCTGATCTCACATCTCGGGGGGTGAAGGCTGATGGCATCAGCTCGTCTACTCTTTGCTGGTCGGTTCCTGATTTTCTAAATTACAAAGAAATTAAATTTCCTAAATCACCTAATACACAAAATCACTCTTTACCAGAAACCTCCTTACATACAACTACTGACACACATAGACAAAATTATAACAATATATTTTCGAATTTAATTCATAAAAAATCATCATTTACATCACTGATAAGAATCATTGCCTATAAACAAAGATTTATCAACAATTGTCAAAAACAGAAAAATAAAAAATTATCTTACTTACATTACAGATTTCTCAACAAGAAATGTTTCCTGAGAAATATTCATGTCTTAAAACTAATCAGGCCTTACATAAAAAAATCGGTTAATAAGTCTTTCTCCTTTCATTGATTCAGACAACTTAATACGCGTAGGTGGACGTCTCAACAATTCCAACTATAGTTACAATGTTAAGCATCCTATTCTTTTATGTAGCAAACATCACTTAACAAAAATCATCTTCGAAAGAGAGCACAAAACACTCTTTCACGCTGGGCCACAATTACTTTTAGCGCACATTCGACTCACCTACTGGCCTTTAGCAGGCAGAAACCTAGCTAAGCATGTAGTGCGTAACTGCGTTCGCTGCACTCGCTTCAAAGCTCAGCCTATTCAGGTCATCATGGGCAACCTACCAAGCGATGGGACCAACCTAGAGTACCCCTTTTTGAACACAGGGCTTGATTATGCCTGGTCAGTGCTGATAGCCGACCGTAGAGGTAGAGGATGTAAACTGATAAAATCTTACATTTGTGTTTTTGTGTGCTTTGCAGTCAGAACCGTCCATCTGGAGCTAGTTTCCGATCTCACCGAGGAAGCTTTTCTTGCGGCCTTCGGCCGATTTATTAGTCGTCGGGGCAAGCCTCAACGCGTGTACTCCGACAATGGCACTACGTTTCTGGGAGCTTTCAATGAGCTTTCACGCTTCTTAAAGGTTTCATCTAGTAACATAAACATCACATCTTGCAAACAAAGACATTAAATTTAAATTTATACCTGCTTACAGCTCACACTTTGGTGGGATTTGGGAGAGTGTATTAAAGTCCACCAAACACTTATTGCGTAGGGTTATGTAACTCATTTAACATATGAAGAGCTCTCAACATGTCTGATTCAGATAGAGGCTATTTTTAATTCCAGACCTTTAACACCTCTATCCACTGATCCATCAGATCTTTCTTATCTTTCTCCTTTACACTTCCTCATCGGACGATCACTCACGTCAATGCCACGTCCTCAGATCACCGACGTCAACATCCAGCGGCTACAGCGTTTCGACCGTATCGAAAAACTACGGCAACATTTCTGGCAACGCTTTTCTAACGAGTGTGTGTCTCTCCTGCAGCAGAAAACCAAATGGCAGACGGCTGGGCAACAGATTAATACGGGCACCATGGTCTTAGTCAAAAACACCAATCTTCCTCCTCTTCTGTGGTTGCTGGGCAGAGTGGTTGCAGTGAAGACTGGCTCTGACGGGCATTCTCGAGTGGCCGACCTTCTGACGAAGAAGGGCGTTATAACATGTGCATACAACAACATATGCCCGCTTCCTGTCTCTTCAGCAATATCTTGAAGGAATTTTCAACGCGGGGAATATGTTCCTGACATCTCATCGGGCCACACACCACATCGCAGTCGCGGACGTCCCCTCTCCGACCACTCACTCGCCGACACCTTGCGCGTGCGCACATATTATATCGGTTATCCCAAAATTTGTTACTACGCCTACCTACGTGAATACAGTCTTATAAAACAATCAAATCAAGCATTTTTATTACATAGTCAAGACCACCAGCAGCACACCTGGAGCTTGATATTCACCAACCATTGTATGTGCGGCTGTACTTTATAGTGTATGTTTATACATACACGCGTAGCTCTTGATATGTGCGAATATGTGACAGAATTAGATTTACTTATAGAAATATTTATAATTTTCGAGTTAACTACGCGTAAATAAATACGCGTAGTAAACACTAAATTGTGTTACCCAAATGGAGATTAGCTAAGACCAGCAAGTCATTTTTGCAAAACAGCATACGCTTTTATAACAAGCTGCCAAATGTGGTGACTGAACTTAGCGAGGGAAAGTTCAAAACCCATATTAAGCGTGTCCTAACTAAATAAGCGTATCATAAGGTTAAAGACTATGTCGAAGACACGCTTGTTTGGCAATGACTGCTTCTGCACATGTGGCCCCCTGGCAGCTCGTAATATTTAAATGTATCTATTAACTGCTCCACATTTGTTGTAATATATACTTTTTTTCTTTCAAACACATTGCATTTACAATATTTTTTTTATTATTATTTATTTTATTTGCTTTTATTTATATAGCCTCTTTTTTATAATGTGAATGTGTAGACTCCGCGAATTCTTAGGTTCCTTTTTATTATGATTATTTTTATTGTACTTTTTAGTAGGTACAATATTGACCAGTCTACACTGTCCTTACATAATATCTACATAAGCTGTAATATGGAAATATTGTAATTTTTTTTTTTTTTAAACAGTGACAATGGAGTTTCTTGCCGGTTCTTCTCCATAGGAAACGACCAATTTGTTAATATAAAACGTCAGACGCTAGTGCAATTGAACCGTGCACTAGCTTCTGACGTTTTATAAGTGCCCATGTGGGCCTATGTAAAATAAAAAAACTTTGATTTTGATTTTTTAAACAAACATTTTTAAAAATTCTAAAAAATTTCACAGCCCTTAATGCAACAAATAAGCTCCCTGAAAACGGTATTCAGTCCTGCTAGACGTTTACTATAACCATAAAACAGTTGGTTCCGAAAGTGGACATACACATGCGTTAATGAATATTATCGCTAAAAGTCGAGACGACGGTGCCCTAAGTTTGACGTCAACATACAAGAAACCGGCTCAACTTAAGATGTGTAGGTGTACACCAAAAATTAATGCGTTTAATCAAGTGATATTACAGTGAAACTTCAGCTTGGAATATTTCGCATAAAAGTAATTATAAAAACAAAAAAAACATAAATTCAGTCGAACATAGAAGATCCTCCTTTTTGAAGACGGATTAGTACATATACATGACCTTCTTAAATTTACTCGCGAACCGATTGAAACGTGTTGTGCCTAATTGCACTGAAGTAGAAATGAAGTAAAAAGTTTCATTTTTTACTTCAGTGTAATTACGCGCGTCATTGGATTATGTTAGAAAAAATTATAGATTAGGTACGTACCTACGTAGAGCTAACCTTTTGGAGGAAATTTAGTTAATATGGCACAAAAGTTACTATCAGCCAAGTGATACAAGTTCACTGATTTGTCATTTTCATACATTTATTGTTATCTAAAAGCATAGACAAGTATTAAAGCAGAACAATAACTATAAGTAGGTATCACAGATAAAACATTCTACATACAACTTCATTTCTTTTTCAGGTGGAAAACCGTCAAATGACTGCTCCCAAGACTTTTACTCATAAAAAAGCACACGGCACACATGTGTCCTTCAGTTGCCCGTTTGAGTTCTAGGACCACAGGTTTCCTTTTCAGAAATTCCACGTGGCCCTAACGGGCATAAGCCCTGCTAGATATGCGCGGGAATTGCATGACTTGATTCCGCCATCTCCTTTCTACCATCGGACAACCCGACGAACGGCGAGTACCTATCCAAACTTACGTTGTTGAAACTTCAACGGTCGGGACTAAGCGTTTCGCTTCGTCGTTTATACCGCGTACATCGAAGGACTGGAACACTGCGGTCTCTCCGTCTAACTATAATTTAGGTGTCTTCAAGGCTAGAGTGAATAGGCTCTTAATAAACTAGTGCGCCTGAACATCAATGATTGCATCTCTGCTTACCATCAGGTGGAATCGCAGTCAAGCACTGGTTTATATTAATTAAAAAAAAAAAACTGTGCATTGAAAATATCAAAAAAAATAAATGGCAGGGAGTGTTACTAGACCGACACCGAACCCAAAAATGTGATTAAAAAAATTTTGTCTGTCTGTCTATTTGTTCAGGCATCACGCAAAAACTACCTGTTCGATTACGATGAAACTTGGTATAATTATTCTTTAATAACCTGGGCACCACACTGGGTACTTTATATCCCGGAAAAGTATATACAATAAAAAGCAAAATTAATTTTGCGGTTCGATCCCTAGACCCGATTACTGTACCAACTGCAAATAATAAATTTGTCGTAGGTTACGTCACCCGCATTGGAGTTTACTAAGGGGTGCTGCACACGGCTAAGATACTATAATATTCTATCTTAAGATACAATATCGCTCGCCATACAATTCAATGGACTATCACACACGACGAAGATAATAAATAATATTTCATATTTTCGTATCGCAAAAAACCTAATAAAAGCATTTTTGCCTTCTACGCGGACGAAATCGCGGACAAAAGCTAGTTATAAATATTTCTATAAATCTAATTCTGTCACATATACGCGCATACCAAAAGCTACGCGTGTATGTTTATAGTACAGCCGCAAATACAATGGTTGTAGAGATATACGATTCTGCAAAACGTTACTCCAGCAGGAAATGCAATATCTCGAAAACCTGAAGACGCATCAATTATATTTTCGGGCACATTTTTGCACAAGCATAAGCTACCTGCTCATGTATACAATATTTCTCTATCAAGATTAGTAGTTCAAAATTTTCGTGCTGGAGTTTTCCAGCAGGAATAGTTTTTTCATTTTTTTTTTCTAAAACGATAACAAGCACTAATTTTGTACGTTCCACACATATCGCTATATGTTCAATTTTCCTGTTGGGGTTACGTACACCCCGGTGGGTGGCCTCTTATAACCAACTTTAGGTTGTGAATAACATGTTACAAATTTTTGCACACATCGGACCCCTAATGATAGTCCGGGGCCTCGTAACATACATAGGTATGGCTACAACCCGGGAATCTTTAAGTCAAGAGTGAATAGGTTACTTATAGGAAAGCGCGTACCATCGCGGCATCGTCGCGCGTCGCTTTCCATCAGGTGAGATAGCGGTCAAGCGCGAACATAAAAAGAATTAAAAATAAAATAGAATTTCAAAGTAATTGGTTATTACAAGTGTCTGGCACTATAACTTACATAACCGTGTATAATATTATATAAAAACCATAATAATTTTGCTAAGCAGAGTCCAAACATGTGAGAATTGTAAAAAGCGACATCTATCTTCATATGTTTGAAGTTTATATGCCGCATATAGACTGAATGACTGTAGACTTGGCGGCTGCGTGAGAATGGTCGTAACCATTGAGTACAAGACGCAGTTGATAGAGGGCGCATGTGACGCGAATTTTAGGATTTCGATGTATTTACTCGCATGTACATATTTCATAATTTTACCGGTAAGACTGTATAAGTGTATACGCAGCATATCATTTTATAAAGAAAGAAAGAGATAGCGACTTTAAACCAAAAAATTGCGTCTACTATTCATTTAAACTTTTTCGGAAAAGTTCTCAACTAACTTTTTTCAATTAGGTAAATAAGTTTTTTGCATATTTATCGCACCCTTAATCGTGAAGAGACCTAACTTAAAAAAGGGGTTAATTGAATAATAGAACATATTTATCAATAATAAGGTTACATTTTCTAATACCCTCCTTTTTTTAGTTAGGTCTCTCTTTTATTAAGCATGCGTTATGTCATCAACTTTTACTAAAATCTGTTTATTTATTCCTTATCTTTTGGACTTAAAAGTTCGTAGCGTACCCACCGTGTGAACGTTCTAAAGTTCTACCTGAATACATCAATTCAAGAACGATCCCTGGGTATTTTCTTAATATTGGCAACACTATGTTTTTAAAAAAAAAAATGAGACCTTAAATTTGAGGCCTGCTTGCTAGGAAAGTACCTAGCTGATGTCATACGAGGCTTAAAGGGGGGAAGTCACCTGCCATCCTAGCCAAGTTACGATCGTTTCGTTTGCTTCGAACGCCTAGAGTAGGCCACCCCTCCGATTCCTTTGTTCTGACCACGTGACTAAGCGTTGAGATGACGTCAGAACAAAGGAATCGGAGGCGCGGCCTACTCGAGGCGTTCGACGCAAACGAAACGACAAACAAGTCGAAAGCCCTACAGACAGGGCTTTCGACTTGTTTCTTAAGACCTATGTGCCTATGGAAATAATTATTATTTTAATGGGTCCCGACTGTTGCAGTCAATATGTTCGGTATTAGAATTTTTTATTTTATGTGTTTAAATTAATGCAATTAAATTGGTTTCTACGCTACTGGATTGAACTTGTTTTTTTTCTTTCAGTTTTTTTTTTAAATGTTTTCTTGTTAAGTGTACACTGTGTGTGTGTGTGACCCCAAGCCCTTTAATTTAATACCCATATTGCACTATCCAAAAAAAATATTTTGCTCTCTAATGTTTAACGTCTCACAATCATTATGTTATGTATATATATGTATGTATCTAAGAACTCTTGGGTTATCAAGAAAAATCTTACCATATCTTAATTATGTAAATCTGCTCATCGGTTTAGAAGATATGAAGTAATAACGAATATTACATACATACATATAAGATACGCGCGAAAAAGGTAAAGGTAATAACACTTCTTGCAGTCGGTTAAAAACATCTACAACCTAATTTGACTGACCTGTTGGTCTAGTGGTTAGTGGCCCTGACTGCTAAGCCGGAGGTCGTGGGTTCGATTCCCACCCAGGACAAATGTTTGTGTGATGAGCACTATCATTTGTTCTGTGTCTGGGTGTAATTTATCTATAATATGTATGTATTTAGAATTATATAAGTATGTTTATCAGTTGTCTAGTACCCATAATACAAGCTCTGCTCAGCTTGGGACTAGATGGCGTTGTGAGATAGAAGAAAAAAAAAAAAATTGGCTGCGGGCTGTGCCAAAGAAGTATACCTACCTACAATAAATAACTAGGTACGCTTGCTTTAGGATGAATTAAAATAAAATATGCCTATTTCAATGTCCATATTATGTTAGTGACTCAAACTTAAAACTACGTTAGTAAAACATTCAAATGAATTAAATAAGTCAATTAGTTCACAAAAAAATAAATTAAATTAAAATAAACAATTCCAAAAACACAATAATCACACTATTTGTCAAACAAAAATTTAATATTTTATAAAACATGCAGTTATATAAACCTATCTCACACTGGAGACTAGGCTTTCAGCGATCATCGTTAATTCTACGAGTAAAAATACTTAGTATAACAAGCCTCAAGTCACCTAAAGATAGCGGCAAGAATCTTGAGCGCTCGGCGAAAGAGCTGGGATCGCTTTGCCCAGCGTACACATCGGCGAGCCCATCACTGTACAAGGATTGCACTCCCCGCCCCCGCGTCTCTTTTCATACCACTAAAGAGACCCGATATTTCACTTCTGCGTGCTTCTGCGCAAGTAGAGCCGTAGAAGTCAGCGCTCAAGATCCGTGCCGGTATATGTACTACAAATTAAAAAATTGTGGCAGTATCAATGGCTATGCATTGACGCAATCCGTGACAAGCGACCACCGCAACGGCCGACACTCGGCTCATTACCTTTGCCCACCCGGCAGAGTAAACAAGCGTAATGACCAATAACATAATTTCATACACGCATTTTATTACACCCGTAGTATTTTTAAGGTGACATTAATGTAATGAAGTCATTACAGGGAAGCCAGTGCATGAAGAAAATTTATATTTAATGACACCATAATGCTATCATCTATTTACTTTACACATTATATACAAACTAGCTTCTGCTAGCGGTTTCTTCCGCACGAAAGTAGGTTGCTCTGCACAAACTTTGGACTCCGATTTAATCCCATTAGGAGATTTGAAAAATCGTTTATTTCAAATAGACCAATTACAGGCACTTTTGAATTGTCAAAAAGTCGGTCAGTCAAAAAAAAAAAACAAGTGACGCTAAATTGCACGTTCCAAAGCATAGATCTCTATGGAGAAGAACGTGCAAGAAACTCCATGGACAGTTCCCTGGACTATCTCGAATATTTCAAGACCAAAATTAGCCAAATCGGTCCAGCCGTTTTTGAGTTTTAGCGAGACTAACGAACAGCTATTCATGTTTATATATATAGAAGATATTTTTTTAATTAAATGCATAATATGAAAGTATATTCAATATTTAAAACAAATTGCAACGTTTATATTTCTGAATGTTGTTGACCTGTCTATCTGATTGTCTGTTTGCTCCGACTAATCTCCGAAACGGCTAGACTGATTTTGACCAGACTCTCACTGATAGATAGCTGATGTTTTAAGGTGTAACTAGGCTACTTTTATTTTAGATAAATAATTAGGTATCCACGTAAGAAAAAAACTTCTATCCTCCAAATAGCATTGTTCTGTTTTATGAGTCTAACGCGGTCAACGTCGCGGGCATAAATAATATTACCTTTTTTCTGGGATTGTCGTGTGGCGTGAACTCTGTACAAGTTTATATTTGGTACAAAAAATAGCAATTTGATTTTCAAATTATAATAATAACAAGCTTCTGCCAGCGGCTTCGATCGCGTGAAAGAAGGTTTTCATCATACAAACTTTGGACCCCCGTTTCATCCCCTTAGGGTGTGAATTTTGAAACATCCTCTCTTAGTGCTCGCCTACGTCATAAAAGGAAGCTTTGTGCAAAATTTCACGCTCCCAGTCTTAATCAGTTTCTTCTTTTATATATATAGATAATATATAATATTCCACAACTATCACACAACGCCGTCTAGTCCCAAGCTAAGCAGAGCTTGCGTTATGGGTACTAGACAACTGATAAACAAACTTATATATTTCTAAATACATACATAATTATAAAACTAAATTACACACAGAACAAATGATCCTGCTCATCACACAAACATTTGTCCTGAGTGGGAATCGAACCCACGACCTCCGGCATAGCAGTCAGGACCACTAACCATTAGACTAACAGGCCAGTTATGATCAGTTGACGGACAAGTCGTATATCACATCGTAATTTTGTAAACAAGTTAATGTGGCTATAATAGTATTCTGATGACTACGGAGTTGCACTGCAGGGCAAAGTCTTCCTACTCATTTTCAGTTCTTTTTAGTTAAACCTAAGAACCAGTTATGGAGGAATCCAACTCCTCTCGCCATCTGTCATGCAGCGGCAATCTGATATTATTCAGGTATTCTATAAAATACCTAGGCAATGTATAAAATATTATGAATATTATTGTCCATTATATACTTTACCTAAGTAATGTATGCAATTCCTAGGGATTGTACTTATAGAGTACCTGCTGGTCCACCGACAATGTGTAAATAAATAGATTTTGGTCTAATATATATATATATATCAATGTTAACCGATCTACCTATAAAATGATGAGCATACCACAATGACATGTTCTATCACTTAAAATCAATGTGTGCAAAAGACTAGAGCTGGGAAGGAATTGTTGTAATTTTAAGGCACCCCGACACAGGTAGGTTAAGTTAGTGATTATTAGGAGGTTATTTTTTTATATAACCACCTGAAAATAGAAGACTAACTTTAAACCCAGTGGACAGAAAAAGACCTGAGTACTTATACATAAAAAGCTTCTGCCAGCGGCTTCGCCGCATGTAATTCGGTTTCTCCATATAAAGTTTGGACTCCGTTTCATCCTATTAGGAAATGAATTTTTGAAAATCCGCTCTTAGTGCTCGTCTACGTCATAAAAGAAAACTTGTGCATAATTTTATGCTCCTAGTCCCAGTACTTTCGGCTGTGCGTTGACATGTCAATCAGTTTATTTCTCCTTTTATACATATAGATAACATTAACGTAAAACAAAAATTCTTCTGGTTATAAGAACATAATGTAATTCGCTTACAATTACTGAGGTCCTATTACTGTCCACGAGGTTTAAAGTAAAACTTCTATTTTCGGGTAGTTAAAGATTCTAAATTAACCTGTCCGTGTCGGGATGCCCTAAAATTACGTCACCTCCTTCCCTGCTCTCGTTTGTACACACATTAACGTCTACGCATTCAGTATTGTATACAATACCTAGGCAAAGTATAAAATAAATAATATTTCATTAATTACCTACACGTTTTAGGTATTCCATATATTGCCTAGGTATTGTATAGAATACCGGAGTATATAAATTGCCGGTAACATATATAATTCCTCTGTACGTGTGTTTGTCATCTATCTCCTCCCAAACGGCATGACCGATATGGATGAAACTTTATGTGTATATTTGAGTGGGTCCTTGGACAGGTTGTAACTAAAATTGGACCCGATAGGTGGCGCTGCAATCGGGTTACGATTTTTTTGAAGTGAAAACTTCTTTAGCGGCGTTGAGCACTTTTTCTGTAATGGGTATAAAATCTTAAACTCGCGTCAGGACACGTGACCTGATCGAAAAAGCGTAAGACGGCCACCAGTCAAATTTTCTCATTCGATTTTGAACTTAACCTTCAACATTTTATGGTTTAAAATCATTTAAAGAAATTTTTAAATGTTTCCAATCAACTTTGAACCTAATGCTTTAGGGATAAAGCTGACAAATCTATTAAATAAATTGCCACCCGCCGCGCGCCGGCACAGCGCCGCGAAACCTAGTCCTCTGGCTATCTTCATCGTCCTTAAGATTGTGATAGAACCGTGGTCTTTGGGGGATTCGCACCGTGCTAACTACGAAGGCAATTTACGTGCTATTTACAAACGTTACGTACCTGTAGGTATGTTAGTGTAGCTAAAATTCCGTATTTCCTTGCAATTTTATTGATTGACGCATAATGACAAGAGATTCTAAAATCAATAAGACAGTGTTGTCTTTGAGTTTGCAGCTTTCTTAGTATCTATTAAAAGTACTTGTGAAGGCTTTTAAGATGCAAGCACAATCATGATAATAAAATAAAAAAGGAAATCGTTCAATCGCAATAAGTACCTTCCGAGTATTAAATTGCTAAACATTTTCACTAAGGCGTTTGTTGTTTGGTAAAATAAAGTTCAGTTTATTTAAATCTGCTTTAAAAATAAATTGATTACAAGTATTTACAAGTAAGTTAAAAAGCACGAGTGTTATTGGTATAGGAAACCGATAAATTCTCAGCTAATTCTGTAGTAAGATCGAATGTGACGTTCCTGCTTACGTGCTTACTAAGCGCCTGTGAAAAGATGTATCGCACACATTTTTATGTGCGACAGATTACTTCCACACTTTTAATTACAAATTCTTTAGGCAGGATTCAATGATAACATAACATCCTGTAATCCCCGAAGGCTCAGGCAGGGGTGCACCGAATAGTACACCCACATTTCGCAAGTTATGTTTTAAGTCTTTTTATTCATTTATTTTTGTAATCACTGGGATTACAAATATAAATTGACATTTTTACTTGAATCTGCAAGAAGTTAAGACTTTAGTTTTTAAATGAATGAATTAAACTTGCGGTATCACAACAATCCGCAGTCTAAACTTATGTGTGTAATATCGAAATTGTCATGTTTGTGTACGATAGCGCAATAAATGAATATTGTATTCTACCACATAAATGATAGTACTTTTATACTGATAAAGCAATTGGTGCAAAATTATTCCCTAACCATTCCAAAATATCAAACATGCTCAACGTTAATAATCAAGTTTTCACTTCTGCCGGCACTCCCGGAGTGCAACCCGTCTTTTTTTTTTACGATAATCCATCTTTAGTGCAGGACAACGTCTGTCGGGACCGCTGGTAATACCTAATATAAAAATAACTTACCTCTCTGTAATACGGTTCCTCCATATTTCTCCTTATGCCTGTCCTATGTTTCTTCTTTCCAAGCACTACGATAACGTAAGAATTGAAGGAGTGAGGGCTTATCCACATTAGCTTGCGCGCTTCCAGTACATTGACTGATATCTGTAATTGAAAACATTTATGGGTAAGCATGTTGCCAAAGTCAAGACGAAAAAAAAAGAATCAAAGCACATTAAAAAACCTGGGCATGTGGGACTCGGACTCACGCACTGAATGTTCCGTACAAACTTACCTATGTAAATAGTTCAATTCCTGAATGGAGTCTCGAAGGTTTTTTCGAATCGCATAAAAAAGTATATTTTTTTATACCTGTGCTATAAGACCCTTTATGCTAAATTTCAGAATTCTGTATCAACGGGAAGTACCCTATGAATTTTGATTCTCTTGAGAGTGTCGAAATATACACGTTTTCTGCGACATAAACGACAGTATCCTTTTTTCTTTAACTCAGAAGTTTGATTCTTTCACAGCTTCAGAGGGCCACAGACCTGAATATTTGGTTATAATTTCTACTCGATACCTCCACGTGTTCACGAGATATAAGGTCTCGACAGACAGACAGATGGACAACAAAGTGATCCTATAAATAAAGCTACCGTTTTTTTCTTTTTGAGATACGTAACCCTAAAAAGAATCAAGGTGCACTTTTCTTTTAAAAAAATACCCTTTTGAAACTGACAGCTGTTCCCATAAGCGGAAAAGTCGCTGTTTCATAAAAAGCCGCAGCGGTAAAGCGGCTGAAGTTACAAATGTCGGCAAGTTGGCCGGCCGACATGTGAAAAGCCCGCATTGTCCTCAACAAAAACGTAACAACCACCAATAAAGGTCTACACGTAGTGTCACCAGATCTTGGTAAATCATGGGACGAATTGAATTTTCAATTTTGAAAAGATACTTTTTTTCAAGGCTGTTAGGAGTATACATAATTTAATTTTACTGTTTCCCTTGCAGTTCTAACATTAGCCTCAACACTGACCAATTTTAGTAAAATGTATTTGGTTTTTAGGGTTTCGTACCTCAAAAGGAAAAAACGGATCTCCTATAGGATCACTTTGTTGTCCATCCGTCTGTCTGCCTGTCTGTGTCTGTCAAGACTCTGTATCTCGGGTATGCGTGAAGGTATCAAGTTGAAATTAAAACCATATACTCAGGTCTGCGGTCCTTTAAAGCTGTGAAAATAATCAAACTGCTGAGTTAAAAGTAAAAGTTACAGTTAAAAGTAAAGTTAAAGTTACGGCAGTTTATGTCGCAAAAACGTGTATTTCGACACTTTCAAGGGAATCAAAATTCATAGGGTACTTCCCCTTGACTTAGAATCCTGAAATTTGGCATGTAGCAAGGTCACATAGCACAAATATAGGAAAAAAAAAAGCGCGAATTTATAGTATTATATTTCCAAACCATTCAGGAACCCACTCAAATATACACACAAAATTACATCCAAACCAGTCAAGCCATTTAAGAGGAGTTAGGTGACAGATAGAGAAGACTTTTATATATATTAAGAATATAGGATCCCATACTTTTGGGTAAAAAAGTGTTTCCGTACAGAAGAGTCCGAACCTTTTCTCAAAAAGCATGGTCAAACTAAACTCTCGATAAATAATTTATAACGCGACCAGTACCTGAAAATATTGTGGCGTAGTTTCCGGGTTCCTATCGCTCTCGACCCTGTAACATGGCTGCCTTACAGGTTTTTGTCGAGATCTCTTCTCAGGGGACTTTGTCCGCATTATGTGTAATGATTTGTTGTGCACTTTGTAGCTATGCAATTAAAATGACGAGTGGACGCGTGCTTTGACAGTTTGCGTTCTGGTAGTCTATTGTTAATGGGTCGCCTTTACTGAAAAATTCTTTATTTTGAGTTTGTATATTGCTTTTTGTGTGATGAGGTTTATTATGCAAGAAGTAACTTGAATAATGCATCTCCATAAACAACTCAATCAAAAAATTAAATTATAATTGAAATTGTATTAAAATTCATTTATCTAGTGTTTATTTACGAAATTAGTTATCCTAGCCCCTAATTGCCTTATATGCTCATCATTGGTAGCTCATCGGTATTGATACTCACACACACAGACACCCTTGACGTAATACAGACATATCTAGAATTTTTTCTTGGATTTGAATTCTCGCGACTCTCTACAGGTCAAAGGTCTACCTTGTACGCGGTTTCCACTCCAGAATATTTTAGCCCCATTGACCTTTTTTTTTATTTGGTGGGAAAATCAGCTTATGACAAATCCCGCTCTTGGGCGGAGCGAGGGATAGTGTTAGACTTTTACTGACTAAAAACCCGCTCCTGTTCCTTCTTTGCCTTCGTCCCAGGACCCCGGGTTTCGCTTTCACACTACCCGTGCCTATTGACCTTGTGTTCTGCAAACAATGTGCCCTGCCCACTGCCACTTAAGTTTGACGATTCTTCGGGCTATGTCGGTGGCTTTGGTTCTCCTGCGGATATCTTTATTCTCGATGCGATCACGCAACTAAACTCCAAATATAGCCCTATCCATTGCCTGATTGTCTTTAACCCTTCTGATGAGGCCTATTGTGAGAGACCACGTTTCGGATAGATACAAATAAATAACTGGTAGGAAACTACATACTTTTTTATATTCACGCAGACAGAGTTACGAACAAAAACTAGTACTTAAATAGCTATATACAGCTTTAGTACTGTAGCCTCTTAATGCATTCTAAAGGTGATATATCCACCCTTACGTTGTTGAAACTTCAACGGTCCGGACTAAGCGTTTCGCTTCGACGTTTACACCGCGTACATCGAAGGGCTGGAACAATTTGCCTGCTGCGGTCTTCCCGTCCAACTATAATTTAGGTGTCTTCAAGGCTAGAGTGAATAGGCTCTTAATAAACTAGTGCGCCTCATCATCAATGATTGCATCTCCGCTTACTATCAGGTGGGATCGCAGTCAAGCACTGGTTTATATCAATTAAAAAAGAAATAAAGGTAGTTTACATTGGGCCCACGTGGGCCACGTACGTCGATCTTAGGTCATCGGTCTTCATACATTTTATACGACAACTAGACTTGTAGAGCGACGCGAATATTCGTACAAATCAGACGTCGCCCACGTGTGCGTCGGCCTTACGTCGCTCCCGATTATTTCTCACACTAATTTGTTTTTTGAATGCTTTATTCAATCGAGTTATTTTTCTCGGAATATCAGCGATACACAATACATGTAGATGACAGCTTTATACTACAGACAGACCTCATTAAAACGTAGATCCCTTGTTATAAATTTTTATTGTCGGCTAGAAAATATTCTAACAAGTTCCAATTGGAAAGGTCAGTGACGCTAATGATGTTTATAAATCAAACTGTCTGGATTTCTGTTGATCACACTAATATTAGAAATACGAAAATTTGTATGTATATGTGTGTCTGTCTGTGTCTGTGTGTTTGTTACTTCTTCAGTTTCAAACGGCTGAATGGAATTCGATGAAAGGAAGCAAATCCAGGTCACACCTTCCAATAGCTTTGGGCACGCCACAATTATGGCGGTAAGTCCTCTCTTTGAGGAGTGGCTGGAAAGACCACATGGCGTCCTTACCTTCCGTATGACGCAGGTCCTCACCGGACATGGTAAGTTCGGGAGGTTCCTGCACCGGATTTGTGCGGAAGAAACGCCTGGGTGCCGCCATTGTGTGGACCGTCCAGAGGACACGGTGGAGCATACGGTGGAGGTGTGCCCTGCCTGGGCAGAGCACCGCCGTGTCCTCAATTTCACGCGCCGGGCATTGGTACAGGCCATGGTCTGGAGTGAGGAGGAGTGGCAGGCGGTCGCCTCCTTCTGCGAAGCAGTAATGCTGGGAAAGAAGGCGGCCGATCGCGTGAGGTAACGGTCCTCACGCCCTAACCGCCGGCGGGAATCCGATCCTGATTTCCGGCCACCACAGGCGCGGGCTTGCGGACGGCGAGTAATGGGTGGCTCACCGTCCGACCGTCCGGTAACCATCCGGACCGAGCCCAAATCGTCGACGGCGCGTACTGTTCCACGCGCGCCTCAGGGAGATGTCAGCAACTGTAGGGGCCCATTAGAGTCGAATCCTACTGGGGCCAAGGGTAGTGTGAAAGCGAAGCCCGGGTCCCCGGGATGAAGGCAAAGAAGGAACAGGAGTGGGTTTTTAGTCAGTAAAAGTCTGACACTATCTCCCACTCCGCCCAAGAGCGGGATTTGTCATAAGATGATTTTCCCACCAAAAAAAAGAAACCTTCCAATAGCTTTCTATCGTTGGATGGTTATTTTTAAGTTAAATGAAATTTACTATAGATATAAAAAAATATTCGTCGCAACCCAAAACATACCAAAGTACAACTTAATTATACAGAACTAAGCACTTGCACCAAAACAAACAATAAAAATGAACATAAATAAAAACAAGTAACAACTTTGAACGGGCTAAGATTTGGAATTTTGTGCCATAGTAACATTGTAAGTTGTAGTTGGGAAGATGGGCCCAGATTTCATAGATACCCTGGCATCAATCTTTTTCACAAGGATAAGCCATGTCCTGGAGTAGAATATATAATACTTTTTATCTCGAGAGTAGTAATCGGAAATTTAAAAAAAAATTGAAACACCCCAGGGTACATTCCCTAGGGTGTTTCAAGTTTTATAAATTTTCGATTTTTGACTTTGCTCGAATTCTTGATAACACTCATGCACATTGTTCTTATACCAAAAATCACTATAATCGGTTAATATTTAGATTTTTCACAACGCCAATAAAGTTTTCTCATACGGCTAGTACGTCATCAGTCTAGGTTAAATTTTTAATATTATTATTTTTTACAGTGGAAGGTAGCAAGTATTACTAGTGTGTTGTTGCGTCTAGTAAAACTTACTTCGCTCCTCTGTAAAAAATAATAATATTAAAAATTTAATCTTCACTGATGATGTACATATTGGCGTTGTGCAACCTCTAAATATTAACCAATTATGGTGATTTTTGGTTTATGAACACTGTGCATGAGTAGTATCAAGAATTCGTGTCACCCTAGTGTTTCCCTGGGACAATATTCTAATTTAAAAGAAGCAAAGCCGCTCGCAACAGTTAGTAACATTATATTATGGTTATTACTCCTTTTTTATCTTGGGAGTATAATAATAATAACCTTAGGAGGCTCGCGTTAGGCGACTGGATATCAAGGGCTTGAATCAGAAAGCGGTACTCCTGGACCCGGCTCATATTGTTAAGAGGTTTCTTTCTCTGGAGCCCTGACCACCGATGGACTCTGTTCCCAATGCCGGTGGGCTACTATTTTGTATTTTTTTTAATGTTTTTGTTATGAGTATTTTTTTAAGGAAATACTTAAAAATGAAATAAAATATGTTAAAAAAATAAATAAATATAATAAAGGAACACTATTAATAACCCCATCGCCGTATCTCTACTTTGACGTCACGGTGGGGCTTGCGCGCTCCAATAAACTCTAGGTCTGTGTCGGTAAGGTTTGTTTTGACGTAACATGCCTAGAGTGAGGGGCCAGACTTAGAGAGATACAATCCGCAAGGCAGTTTTGTGGCGAACTGTTGGGCATTAGCGACCCCACGGACCCGATCTCTCGGGAGAACTCTTTTTCTTCATCTCCGGCTTGCCTTTATTGACCAGCCGTAGTGAACACTGACGAGGAACAGAGCTCCCACTTCTCTCTTGCCTTTATTGTGCGGTTTGAGTAGAGATTCGCAAGAGCAAACGTGCAAATGGGAGAAGGATGTATAATCCAGTAAGGTGCTGGTATGGATCTTAACCGTACTTCCGGGATTGTCCTGCTAGCCGTGTATACCTCTTCACTCCTCAAGCACCTCAGGATTTGTTGCCCTCTTGTTGCTGCGTCACTTCGTGCTAGCGATCGTTTTTTGGGGCCCATTTATTGAGTGTGGAAGTCACCCCCTGCCTTTTATCGATAGATATAATAACATTGTTCAGGCAGGGGCCATAGTCTTAGTATAGTTTCAGGTTACCTGTTCACTTAAGACTCCAAAAGCCATAGCCTTATTATCTTTGTTTGCCATAAATGTCGCAATAGTTTTCCACAAACCGGGAGTTGTCCTTGGGTTCACTAGCATAGTGCGTACAAGAATAATCGTCGGTTGGTATCACATTCCATTAAAATTATCTAAAGGGCTTCTGCGAGGTGGCAAAAATGTAACTAATACGTTTTTAAGTGAAATAATAATAATAATATTCCACAACTATCACACAATAACGCCGGCTAGTGTCAAGCTAAGCAGAGCTTGTGTTATGAGTACTAGACAATTGATTAACATACTTACATATTTCTTAACACATATTTAATATAGATAAATTATACCCAGATACAGAACAAATGATCGTGCTCATCACACAAACATTAGTCCAGGGTGGGAATCGAACCTACGACCTACAGCAAAGCAGTCAGGGTCACTAATCACTACACCAACATGCCAGTCAAAATGTTCCCTTGGGATAATTTTCAACTGATTTTCAGAAGCTTCTGTTTTCATAAAGCAGTGGATGCTTTGGCAAGTTATACACAATGGCTAATATAGATAATATTCTGAAATGTTCATATCATATTGAGCAACTGTTCGTTAGTGTAAGGATGTTGACAAGGCCCTGTCTGGATGCTGTTTTGATGGGTTTGTAAGTTCATAGTCACTGAATATTATTAACCAATTACTGTGTTTTTGATGCATACTAAATGTGATGTTGAAATATGCTTTGACAAAAGAAACACTGTCTTTGATAAAAGATGCAGCTGGGACTAAAACGTAAAGGGCAACTGAAAAATACAGGGTTTAGTAAAAATCTGACACTCCCTCTCGCCCAACTCAGAGCAGGGCCTTGGTACAAGTCATGGTCACAGTATAAATATGGAACAGTATAGAAACAAAGCCTAGTTGATAAAATAAATACCTACGCTCCTTTAAAGCAATTGGGTTGTCACTGTTACTTTCTATTTTTGATATTGTTTATTTTTATGAATAAAAAAAATGTGTTTTGTAGTGATCATCCAATCGAACAGAAATAAATAGTTTACAAATAAAATTTAAATACGTAATCTTATGACAACGCATCAGTTAACCTGAGCAAAAGACGACCATATCACAGCCCGCCATAAAAGCAAATTCAGAAGTATTTCAGTTTTTTTGAAGTAACCAATTATATTGTTTTATTGTTAGCTCCTTTTTAACACCCTCGAAAACCATGAAAACGACACCCATGATGAAGAAGTTGATAATTTGTTGCATCCGCCATCTTGGATATACATTTTGACAGCACTATCGGTTTCAACACTCTCGAAAACCGCGAAAACGACACCCATGACGAAAAAGTTGATAAATTTTTGCAGCCGCCATCTTGGATTTCCATTTTGACACCACTATCGGATTTAACACCCTTGAAAACCATGAAAACGACACCCATAATGAAAAAGTTGATAATTTGTTGCAGCCGCCATCTTGGATTTACATTTTGACAGCACTATCAGCTTCAACACTCGAAAACCGCGAAAACGACACCCATGACAAAAAATTGTTAATTTTTTCTAGCCGCCATCTTGGATTTCCATTTTGACATCACTGTCGGATTTAAAACCCTCGAAAACCATGAAAACGACACCCCTGATGAAAGAGTTAAAGTAAAAAAAAGTAAACAAATGTAAAGGACTTATTACACTATGCGTTATCAGCACACGATACTGAGAGTGTCTTATTTTTTGTTCCAAGTAAGACAGTCTGTCATTACACTACGCGACATCGACTTAGACTTTCTTAATATCGAGTAGTGTAATAGGCCCCTTAGTAGTAAAAAAAAATAGATTTAAGTTTACGAATTTATTGTGATCGATCACACGGACTCGTAATTTTATTCGATACAATATTATAATAATAAATCATTCTTACCTTTCACAGTCAGCAGGAAGTTTGAAAAACGATAGCTCCGGTTTTGAAGAAGCTGAGTTCAAGCAGCCATATACTACGCAATACGCTCGGGGCATGTTTAAAAAGGTCGCGCAAAATTTAATAAACGTGACCACTCGTCTTGACGCGACACGCGCTGCTGACAGCACTGCGAGTGAGACTTTGGGGTCTCGTAAAAGCGTATGTTTGTGTGCGTGTGCCGTTTCGACCGTTTGTAGGCAGTTTCCGAACTGTTCCTTTAATTTAACTGTGTCATGGTCCAAAGAGACAAGGAGTGCTAGGCGGTTGCCTCCTTCTGCGAAGCAGTAATGCTAGCAAGGGAGGAGGTCGCACGTGCACGTGCGAGGGAACGGCCTTCCCGCTCCAGCCGCTGGCATCCCGATCCCGATTTCCGGCCACCGCAAGCGCTGGCTTGTGGACGGCGAGCAATGGGTAGATCGCCGTCCGACCGTCCGGTAGCCGTCCGGACCAAGCCCAAGTCGTCGACGGTGCGTAGAGTTCCACGCGCGCCTCAAGGAGATGTCAGCAAACCGTAGGGGCACAGCAGGGTCAATGCTAGACGAAGCCTACTGGAGCCATGGGTTCGCTTCTGAAAGCAAAACCCGGCCCTTGTATGTAAGGCAAAGGAGGAACAGGAGTGGATTTTTAGTCAGTAAAATTCTGCCACACTCTTCTGCTTCACCTAAGAGCTGGAGATATAATTTGATGATTTTCCCACTTAAAAAAAAAAACCTGGAATAAAAGAATTTAAGTTAGGTACCCCCCCAAAAAAAAAAAACCTTTATCCTTCACTATTTTCTACATCGACCAATCAACTTATTAAAACCGATAAATTGATTTTCGTTAAGATCTGAGCATGTAATTTCCAATCAATAATAACCCTGAATAAATAAAATAATTCAATACTCCGACTTTCCTACTACTTCTGAGATCGAATTGCCATAAATAATATTGAACCGTTACTTATTACTTTTATTGAATTAATTCAATTAGTTTCGCTCACCTCGAGCATGATTGATGTTATACGGACTCCAGTTTCATTTTCTTTTCAAAACCCAAACATTTTAGGTACGAGTACCAGCAATAGTGGTAAACAAAGTAACTAAATTCGATGAAAATAAAGACTTGGTCACAGTTACCAACAACGTTACAAAATACACAAAAAATAAACAATGAAAAATTGGCGCAAATATTTTTTTTTTCGCACCAGAAAATAATAATTCAGCCAGTGTCAAAGTCATTTGTTTTTTTCTACCTCGCTCCGTTGTCAAAATATGCAAAACTGTGAAGGGGAAGCTTCAAAATTGATGAGACATAGTTTTTTTTCTTTAAAGGTTGCCTACGAGCAAAAATAATTGCGTCGCTGGCGCACTTTCATATAAACCCGTAACTTGATGTGAGAAACGAATTACAAAGACAAAAGTTGCTCGCCTGCGTTACCTCTAAGAGAGTTTGCACAGGAGCAACGTGGACTACGTTGCTCCTGTGACTTTTTGTCTTTGTCTCCACGTCGAGATTTTGAAGACACATACACGACTTTGTAAGTTGCGTCGACGGGATATCGCCGATCCCATGGGTTTGAACCTATGGATTCTCCTAAACTATCACGGCGCGACATACGTGCACTTTCATACGAAAACTCGTAAACTTGATTAGGAGAAATAAATTAGTTGCTGACAATAAAGTTGCCCGTGCGCGCTATCTCTAGCATGGTAAGACTTGATTGGTATGCATATTTTGAGGTAGGTACAATTTTACAAATAATTCGAGATAATTTCAATTCATCACCAGGTGGACGAAATTTGAGTAGATACTTACTCAAATGAGTCCTCATTTACGTCGTATTTTTTAAAATATGTTTTGTTTTTTAAGTGGCGATTTTTTTGTAAAGGCCATGTAAAAATATGAGTTTTAATGGAATAGTTAATGGAATTGAACTTTCTCATGTTCAATCTCGAATTATAAATTCAAGTTTAGATATGCATTAATAATTTAATGTTCTGTATGTTCTTTACGAATACTTTTTTTTTATCAAACCATTAACAAACTGTTTTGTGGGGTATATTTTGAAGAATGCATAATTAGTATCTATACTTAATTGCAGTTGTAACAATGTTCTTTTTTGCATGGGTGTAAGGAGTGTAAGTAGTGTAAGGAAGGGTAAGAAAATAAAAGAAATATACTTTACATTAATGTGATGTCAATATATTATGTCATTTCCGTGTATAAATATGTCTCTAAGACTAAAGTCTACTCACTAAATCTAAGACTTAATTTGAAATCTACAACTTACGATATAATAATATTAATATGCTACTAATTTAATGCACAAGCTTTTTCAAAGTATACATTTATCTTTCAAAAATAAATCACTACCTTAAAACTTAAATGGCACAATACCAAAAAGGTGATTTTTCTGATGAGTGTTTTACTTTTTTTCGCACCAAATAAATAATAATTCAGCCAGTGTCAAAGTCATTTGATTTTTTATATTTCGCTCCGTTGTCAAAATATGCAAAACTGTGAAGGTGAACTTGCATAAATAAATTGCGTCTCTGGCGGACTTTCTTACAAACCCGTAACTTGATGCGAGAAATGAATTACAAAGACAAAAGTTGCTCGTCTGCGTTATCTTTAAGAGAGGTTACACAGGAGCAACGTAGTCCCCAGCAACTTTTTGTCTCTGTCTCCTCGTCGAGATTTTGAAGACACATACACGACTTTATAAGTTGCGTCGACGGGACATCGCCGAACCGAATATATTATGAAAAATTTGCTTATTTACTCGATTAAAAGTTATGAATCAAACACTGAGGAATATCATTCATTCGAGGGTAGTGTTTGGTTTGATTAAAAAGTTAAAACTTAATAATTGCTTTTTCAATTAAACTTCAGTAAAGTGCCACTTTACTATCAACTAATTGTGTGAAATATCGGACAATGAACTTTTCGATGACAGTTTAAATCTATCAAATAAAATAAACATATATAAGTACTATATTCAAGTTTATCAGGTTACAGTTACAAAATAATTCTTGAAAATAGACAAGATTAAACACCAATAATTTTTAATTAGAATAAAGACTTAAAGGGCTTATTAGAAAAGGTCTTGTTATTAATTAAGTAAAGTCTTAATAAATAATATTCATAAACAGTAAAGTTTAGGATTTTGGGATTAATTTATGGAAATATTGTACAGGCTATGGATTATTGAATGAATAAGCGACGATCTAAATGAAAAAACACTGCCCATAGTATTTTCTAGTTGCAATTGTTATGAATAATTGATTCTATTATGAATTTACCAATTATTAAAAATTTCGTGGACAATTTTGGGATTTCGTTTTTTTTTTCTTACAAAAATATTATGATCAGTAACAGGTACGAAGAGAGCCTCATTTTTTTAACTAATTAAAAATAGAAGTTTATAAATAAAACGTGCTTAAATGACGATAGGTATGAACGTAAAAGGAGCAGAAGAAATATGTAAGGTTCATAGCAAGACTGCGACATTATTGGCAAGAAACACCACTGTCCAAGAACGCAAAGTCTACTAAAGAAATACCTGTTGATATTTAACAGTAAAAGTCTGACACTCTCCCTCTCGCTTCATCTAGAGCGGCAAAAGTTATTTGATGACTCAAAAAAAAAAACTCACATACATACAAGAACCCTGAAAAAATTACATTCATTTTTTTAGGCATCATGTAAAAAGGGTCGCGCTAGTTGGTGTTTTGTAATTTCTGCCTGCTCGTGTGAAAACAAGGCGTGAATTTTTTGTACGTAGACCAATATAACTGAAAGCCCCAGTAATTGTTAATGAAAATCGTGCAGGAGGACCAGCGTACTCCATAGTCTACCACATTATCGCTAACTATCAAGTAAGATAAGAGTCAAGCGTGAGTTTAACGATAATTAAAAAAAAAACACTTTTTCTGGTTCTGATCCAGGGCCTCAAGTCTGCTATTGCCATAGTGTCAGAATGATCAATCATTGATTTCATAAAGGTTGATTTTGACAACTTTGGTAATCTAATAATGGTGTCATTATGGCTTTCCAATGGTCAACCACTGACACTCCACTGAAAGAAGTGACATAGAATGGTAATCTCGTAAATATTGACAAATGAATGTCCGACGTATGCGGTAATCTGCTAAAATGTTGACAGCTCCTTTGATCAGTGACCTATTATTAGAACGTTATGTGCAGTCATTGTTCTTAATAAGCTCGACATTGTCATTCTACCACAACTCTAGTACGAGACCATTGACCGATCAATGATCGATCATTATGAATTAGCAGATTACGAACATTTAGCAAAATGACAATGGGATCGTGTTGGAATGACGAATTTATAAAAATAGCAGCCTTGGGCCCCAGAGCTGTTGAAAAGAAATATGAAAGCATATGTGCCTGGAGACATCACCTATCTGAATCTAAGCCTATGATTCCAATTTGGCAGTGGGACAGGTTCAAGCGGCTTTAGCCTGGCGTCTAAAATTACAAGTCTAAATATTATAAAATTATTATTTACATATCTTAATAATTAAGTACCTGGAATATATTATTCTATTGTAGATAAAATCTTAGTAATAGTTATACGATTATCATAATTTACAACTTACAACTAGTTCTTACTACAGTACACAGGTGGAAAAAATGTATGTTTCATTATAGCTTCAATACAAGGGTTTTACTACTTTTATAATTAGAGTTTATACTCTTTATTACGAATACACGAGCACTCAAGGGATTGTGAAGTTTTTGTTTACAGGTTTATTCATATAAAACGGTTTCTAACGGTCTTTTTGTGAATATAATGATGTAGATGTATTTGTTATCGTAAAAAGTCTCGGATTGTCGAACAATTCTGAAGTACGTACGTTGTTTTTATATTTTAAACGAGCTCATAAACTTTCCCAGTTTTTATTTTATAGGTTTTTATTACAAAATCTTCTGTGGATTCAAAATAATCGAGAATAGTAGATTTGTATATTTATACAGAGTTCGTAGAGTCCTCCCCAGCCTAGCAAATCGGATCGTGACAAAACATACGTCTATCAATAGAAACATTATTGTACTGACATTGCAGTTTGGTATACAGTACAGAACATTCTTTTTTTTTAAGAAAACAACTCTAACTATAAAATGCATTGCACCAGCACCAAGTTTGGCTTTTCTAATCTACGTAAAGGCATTTCACATTGGAATTGCAGTGGTCGGTAGCGACGCGGCGAGTAGTTTTAGAGTGAAATAATTTTTGACTTAATCTTCATTTCATTCTTTAAAAATCAGTATGGCTTGAAAGGTTCAAAAAGGGCGCTTAGTCGGGTGGTGTCGCCAGCAGTCAAGCAGCCAAGCGCGTCTTGTCAGCTGTTCTGGCAGCTGATTTGCGTGGCTGCCCGCAGATTTGCGCGGCTGCCATCGGCCGACCGCGTCCGGCTCTACCAGCCTGCCATTCCAGTGTGAATCGGCCTTTACATATCGAATTGATGCGAGTTTACCTTGTTATAAGTTTGGATTTCGGGCAACCGTAACCCGTCCTTTCAGATTATAATATGAATTTAGTTACCGGGTTTTGTTTACGCTTGAAGTTTTAGAATTAATGCAATAATACATGTGGTGCAACACTTTTTTAGTTAAACTTACTTAAATTAACTCTAAAAACTCCCAGCTATATTAAATTTGATTATTCGTAAAGCATACAACTATTTATTCGAGTAGTACATATAAATAATGACTCTGTTATAGACGTGGCTATCCCAGTAGAGACTAATTACAAGTAATTAAGTGGAATTCATTAAGGTTGGTAAAACACACGATTATGGCCCTAAGTAACTACTGATATTATAGGTACTACTTACCGTATATTGACTATTATCACTTCATTAGGTACCCGACTACAATCGTTTTGACCAAAACTTTCATTTAATGAAACCCTTCCCTTAAGAGAAACCCTTCCTGAGCGAGAAAAAAATTGCAAACAAGAAAATCTAATAATTTGTGAAATAGCAGCGATCTTCCCGTCCGATTATAATTTAGGTGTCTTCAAGGCTCTAATAATTTGTGAAATAGCAGCGATCTTCCCGTCCGATTATAATTTAGGTGTCTTCAAGGCTTGAGCAGTGGTGGCCGAGTGGTAACGGCCCCGACTTACGATTTGTAGGTCATGGGTTCAAACCCAGCCAGGCGCATTACTTTGTGTAATTTATTTCATCACCACTGCTCTCAAAACGGTGAAGGAAAACATCGTGAGGAAACCGGCATGTCCTAGAACCAAAAATTCGAAGACATGTGACATCCACCAATCCGCACTGGGCCCGCGTGGTGGATTACGGCCCATTCCCTCTCCTAGAGAGGAGGCCTGAGTCCCAACAGTGGGAACATTATAAGGCCGACTATGCTATGACTATGCAAGGCTTGAGTGGTAACTAATGCAAATCACCATCAACGATTGCATCACTGCTTACTATCAGGCGGGATTACAATAAAGCACTAGGTAGTTTTTATCATCAAAAAACCGGCCAAGTCGGACTTGCGCACCGGGGTCCCATACAAACTTATCTATGAAGATTTTTTCGAATCGCAAAAAACGAGTTTTTTTGTGACGTTATTACAAATTTACAGTTTTCAGATTTTTTCCTATACATGTGCTATGTGACCTTGCTACATGCTAAATTTAAAGATTCTAGGTCAATGGGATCTACCCTATGAATTTTGATCCCCGTGAGTATCGAAATATACGTTTTTTGCGACATAAACGGCCGTATCTTTTTTTTCGTTAACTTAGTAGTTTGAATTTGTCACAGCTTCAAGGGACCGCAGACCTGAGTATATGGTTGTACATTCAACTCAATACCGCCACGCGTTCTTGAGATAAAGGGTCTTGACAACAAAGTGATTCTATAAGGGTTCCGTTTTTTCGAATTGAGGTACGGAATCCTAAAAAGTCGTTAAAAAACTAAATGTTCACTGGCTATCCTAAGGGCGACATAAGAGTCGAAAATAGGTAGGTAATTTCTGTAGCGTTTTATGTTTGTGGAACAATTTGGTCTAACAAGCTAAGGGGAAGGGTTTTGGTTAGCGAATCTCTTGGAAACATGAACCTATATGTATTATGTACCTATATATTAGGTACTAGCTGACTCGGCGAACTTCGTACCGCCTAATAATGTGATAAATGAAGAACCGCTCGACCGATTTTGTGCAAACTTCACATAAACCATCTACTAAATAGTCCGAACAAAGCCTAAACATTTGGTTTGGATAGGTGAGCCCGTTCTTGAGTTATAAAATTACAACGAAAATTGGCATTGTATTTTATATATATAGTTATAGGTAATCACTATAACCATTACATAAAACACTTAACATATATACACTAACTTATATATACACTTAAATAAAAAATCTTAAAGCTAAAATATGGCGTCAAAAAACTCCTCCGCATCGCTGTCGACTGGAAGTGTATACATAAGTTAGTGTATATATGTTAAGTGTTTTATGTATTGATAGGTTCCCGAAATGAATAATAAAATATTTCCTATAACCATTTGAATTTGATAACTAGATTCTGTGGGCACAGCCACGGATATGAATGACAGGGATATTATAATATGTCATATCGTATCTCAATACGGATACGATATAATAATATACGAAAGATATGAAATTATTTCGGATTATCTTCTAGTTTCGGATAGTTTAAGTTATGGACATTAGAATTATAAATGTAAAATACAAATAGTAAAAACTTAGCCTGAACATACATATCCTACTAATATTATAAACATAAAAGTTTGTGTGTATCGATGTTTGTTACTCTTTCATGCAAAAAGTACTGAATGGATTTCTATAAAACTCGGTACACGGATAGACCATGCTCTGAAATGCACATAGAATACTTTTTAATCGGGGAGTTTATTAGCTGGCGGTAGCTAGTAGAAATACATATAAAAATGAAACATGCAATTTGATAACCTCCTCCTTTTTGAAGTCGGTTAATAACACATTATAACACTAGTCAGAAAGTTCGAAATCGGGTTAATTTTAAAGATGTAGCTACAAATATTTACAAAAATCTTAACATCGGATTAGTTCACATAGATAAAAAATATATTAAGAGCGATGTAATGTCACTATGCCTTAACATTTTTAATAGAAAAAGTACTACAAAATATTTATTAGGAACTATTTTATAAAGTAGGTAGTGTAACTAATTTATCTTAGGTTATTCGGTCTTAGAACCGAGTCCTCTAAATACGTACTGGATAAGACTAAAGGTTTGTAATCAAGACTTAATTAAATGTATGTAGGTAAAATGAGATTTAAAAGAGGCCTAAACTATTCACTCATGTTTTAGGGTTATTGCAAACACCTTAATCAAACTAATATTATAAAAGCTAAAGTTTGTGAGAGAGTGTGTATGTGTGTTTGTTACTTTTTCACGCTTGAATGGCTGAACGGATTTTGATGAAACTTGGTACACGGGTAGACCATGTGTTGGAATAACATATATCGACGCTTAAAAGGCTAATATTACCAAGTGAAATTGAGAACTTTACAGGAGTGTGACTTAAAGTTAACATTTTTAGAAAAAGTAGTTACAGATTACGAAATGGTCGGATTTAGATATTATTAACATCATGGTAATAGTATTTAAATTTTCGATTTTTTTAAACTAATATTTTTTTTATTAATTTTAACTTTAAATCGCTCTCCGGCAAAGTTTAAATATTCTCGTAGGAAGTTTCCTTTGGGGTAATTTTCTTTTATCACTCGCGAAGCATAAAGTCTTTCTTCTTGAAACTGTCGCTTAGTAATTTTTGCCTTTCAAGAAACGATATGTTAATTTTTATCCGATAAGCATGTTCCTTTGGGGTAACTTTCTTTTATCACTAGCGAAGCCTGAACTCTTTCTTCTTGAAACTGTCGCTTAGTAATTCTTACCTTTCAAGCATCGATATGATAATTTTTGCCGGGTAGTATGTTCCTTTGGGGTTTTTCTTTTACCACTCGCGAAGCCTTTCTTCGTGATAAATTATTGATATCGTAGCATATGCTGAGATAGGAGCATTTTTGGCCTCGCACAGGTATTTTATTTTTATTTTGTTTTCTTTTAATTTTATTGATTGGCCTGTTGGTCTAGTGGTCAGTGAACCTGAGCTGCTAAGCCGATAGATTCCATTCCCATCCAGGACAAATACTTGTGTGATAAGCACGATCATTTGTTCTGTGTCTGGGTGTAATTTATCTATAACACGTATGTATTTAGAAAAATTATAAGTACGTTTATCAGTTGTCTAGTACTCATAGCATAAGCTCTGCTTAGTTTGGGACTAGACGGCGCTGTGTGAAAGTTGTAGAATAATTATTATTAGCTAAGCATTTATACATTAAGTAGTTACTTTTTATTTTATTGTTGTTTTTCCTGTGCGAGTCTCAAATAAATGTTCTCTTTCTTTCTTATTTTACATGTATTTCAGTGCATAATAATTAATCCCATCTCAATTTGTACATATACGAAATGGAATGGGACTGATTAGATTTGAAATGATCTGATCACTACATCAATGATGGCACGGTTGGTTAAGCGACACACTGCTGTGCTGAGTGTAGCGAGTTCGATTCTCGCACGGAACAAATATTTATATAGCCTACAGACTGTTCCTAATAAGGGAGTTTTGTGTAAGTCAGCTTATAAGTCTGTGAACGCATTGACATTACAGAATCAATTCTTAGGACGGTCCACGTTTAAAAAAAACGCAAACTTGTAATTGTTTTTAAAATTACAAACTTACAGTATTTGCATTATTCTGTCGACTTTCAAATGAAATCTGAACTTAGTCTAAAAAAATCTGTACTTATATGAATTCGAAACTCGCACATAAAACTTACCATCTTAATTTTCGTATCTCGATAAGTTGAATAACATATTTATACTTAAAAAGTATTATAAGCACTGAATGGGGTTTTGTCATGAACACTTTAGGCCTGTGTGTTAACATATGGATCTCTTTATACGAGATTCTTTACATGTAGCCTTTTATATAATAAAAAAGAAAAAACATTTCGAAATGAAAATCTTCCTAAATACTTATTTCTCTCCTCTCATTTTAACCTTATTTCTAGCATCCAGTCCTGGTTCTTCACTCTCTCTCAAGTATTGCAATTCTTCCCGTAAAATCAAGCTCTTCTTTACATAAATTAACCAGCTCCAAAAGTAGGAGCATCCGTTTGAAAATAATCTTTCTGGATATGTCAATAGAGCTCATTGAAGCTCATCGGGTGTGGATGAGGAGTGTGGACCCTCATATCTTCCATGGACTGCATTGGTTCCGATAGCAACATGGTGCTTGGTACAACGCTAGGCTGTGAAAGTGATCCTGGGATGATGGACCCATTGGACTGACCAGGGCCGTTGCTTGACTCCTGGCGCATCATGTTACGGCGCCATTTTGCGCGGGCATTTTGGAACCATACCTAGGAACAGAAAATAAGCTTAGTATATTGTTAACAGATCTTATTAAACAACCACAGTTTCACTGAAATGTGGTCCATTGTGGAAGACCTTCCAACACTGCGTCTTTCGGTACGTGGTTGCCATCGCCTACGTTCGATTAATCCGACAAACACTCTCGCGTCGATTTCACCAGGGCCGCATATCGACGACCAAGTACTCCATTTCATCGGCTATTCTATCACTTATGGTTTTTTTTTAATTTTTGGTAGATTCGCGCTTGACCGCTATCACACCTGATTGAAAGCGACGATGCGATCGACGATGGAACCTTACCTTAGAAGCAACCTATTCACTCTTGATGATACCCGGGTTGTTTGAAGAGCTAAACGAGATGGAGTACCCGGTTGCAATAAACACACGACCCAGTCGAAATGGACACGAAAACACTCACCGGAACAATCCGACGCCAGTGGTTATTGGTTAAACATAAAAGTAAGAAAATCATAAAAAAAACTTACTTGCAAAACTCGTTTCGACAGTCCAGTCTTCTGCGCCAGCTGTTTCAAGTCCTTAGCGTCTGGGTTCTGATTGATCGCGAAGTAGGACTTCATGGTCCTGAGCTGATGGTGCTTGAAGCTGGTACGCATGCGTTTGGTGCGTTGCGTGTGGCTTGACACGCTGCCGGGAGAAGCCACTGATGAGTCGTAGGCCAAGGACTCCATTGATGATGATAGATCGCCGCGGTGGAGTATTTCTGGAACAATTGAAGAACGTCATTTTTCTTTATTGGCACTACCTGCTACCAGAGCTTTTGCCCGAGAAGGTAGAAAATTATCCAAAGGGAACAATTTCCAGGATAAAAAGTTCTGTGTGCTATTCTAGCACATGGTCTATCCGTGTATCAAGTTTCATCGAAATTTGTTCAGCCGTTCGAGTGTGAAGAAGTAACAAACATATTATAAATATTAGTGAAAAGTATACTCTATGTTATTCCAGAATATGGTCTACCCGTGTCCAACGTTTCATCGCAATCCATTCAGCCTTTCGGGCATGATGAACTAACATATATACGCACACACTCGGCTTTTTAATATTAATGTGATTTTGTGGGAGGATATCCGCTGGATGGTCCGCTGACCATGTATTTGTTGACAACCAGGTAACATAAGCTTATAACTTTGTGATTTTTCATGATATAGTTATGACATTTTGTACATAGATCCTTTGTATAAAAATAGACTAGTAGTAGAATAGTAGACACGTGTTTTGGGTTTCGCATATACTAAAACTAATAACTAAAAGTTTCGCATTGAGTCTAAATGACAGTTTTCAACAGGGTTTTTGTTTGTTTTCCCAACTAAATAAATGATTCATTTATACAAATCTTGCCATTTATATTTTACTTTTATAATTTTGAAAAACTTATATCCGTAATCGAAACTCCGAAACATCGAATTGATCCGAAACTATCGGATAATCCGAAATAATTTCATAACCGTAACCAAAACCGAAATAATATTATTATTATTTCCGTATCCGTATTTAGATCCGAAATTGCATGTCCCTAACATTCCTAGTATCCACCGAATACGTTACACCAAAACGTTTAAGGTGTTTTTGTTTAAGGCGTGTAGTCCTTGAACAACTGGCTGGAGTTAAATGCACACATAATATTGTACTGCCGCCTGCGCCTGTATAGAGCATTGCTGACCTTTAAATCCATTTTCTTTGCGAAATATTGGTAAATTGGCATATGCTATGAACTACATTCTCAAGAGCACTTAACCAGCAATTTTTTTGTGTATGTATATTTCTAAAGATCATAACCGTTTGTAAGGAGTAGGAAAAACAAGTGAAAAAATATCAAGTAGTCAAAAATTTTTTTTTGACAAATATTTAGTCATACGAAAAATTCATATGTTGATCATGTTGTACATTTATCTGTGATAAACATATATTTTTTTCAAATCTATTAAACCAGCCAATACCGAGGAGTAGGCTTCAGAAAGCACTGTTTTATGGCACGGCTGGGGTGCTAGAGCCTTAATAAAATGCCACACTTCCCTATTGTTTAAACCACTTTTATGACCAAAAAAATTCCCTGCCGGCGTCTGTGTACCCTGATGAGTTTACAACCTAGGGCTCTTTAAGTCAAGTGCGAATAGGTTAATTTTAGGCAAGTATGCTCTACCGTCAACCACATTATCACTTACCATCACGTGAAACTGTGGTTAGGCAAGCCCAGGGCTGCTATCGCCTAATTTGCCGACGCCGGACAGACTCGGCAAAAAACCCGGACATTTGGGCGAAATATTGTTTTTTCCTCGGACACGTCGGAAAAAAATATTTTTGGTAAGGTTGTTAATAAAATCGAATTAGGTACGTATGTAACCGCAACAATCAATAGACTTTTTTAGTAATAAAATTAAACACTAAGTATATACAGGGTTAATTGTAAAACACATTTGAAAACCCCGCCTGGACGCCCCCCGAACGCCCTTCAAACAAGGACAAATCCAAGGAAACCCGGATGGATGGCAGCCCTAGGAAAGCCTAACAATAATAAAAAAAGTATCTGAAAAAATACGATTTTGATGCAAGCAAAAAAAGTTACCGAAACGTCTCAATTTCAAGTCGATAAAAATAACGACGTATCTAATCAAATAACGGAACTTCCAATTTTGAAGTGCAGCATCTCGAACCCACATCCTAAGTTTTTAGACGGAATGAAAGGAAGCAGGGATTGTAAGAGACTGCGGTTATATCCAGCGGACCACGACAATGCCATCTTTTGCTAATTGAGGAAGCTAAGTTCCGGGGCCTGGGAAATGAAGCATAGATAGAAGCATAAATAGGTACCCACAACACAAGTCTGATGATGATCCGATACAAGAAACAGATGATAAATTATATTTATTTTGCTAATCTAATATATAAAAATCTCGTGTCACGGTATTTGTTTTCGAAGTACTCCGAAACGGCTTGACCGATTTTTATGTTTTTGTATTTTTGGTAGGTCTGATCGTAGCCTATTTTTTTTTCTTTGATAATTTATATGGCAAAACAATGTTTGACCGATCAGGCACTAGGTTATAAAATATAACACATTTACATTTTTTCGATAGGTAATTTACTATAGATGAGGCCAATGTTTCCTTGCTGACTAACCTGAGAAGAAACCCTCAAATAAACCCAGAAGTCAAAGTCTGTTTTAAAACCTCTCTGGTAAATATGTAAAGGTCAAATCGTACGAGAACAATTCAGATTGTATTTGAGGTAGCCTCTTTTAGTCACTGCAAGCAGGACATTTGGGTAAACCACATAAAGTCTACTATTAAATGCTCTATCATTGTTTAATTTCATTATTTATAGATTATTTTTTTTAATTTATGTATTACATTTTGTAAATTATTTATTATTTCCTTTTATTATTGTGAATGTGACTATGTTAATTGCTTTTTTTTTCCTTTTTTTTCAGTAATTTTAATGTATGTCTGGCAATTTGGTTTTTAGTACACAATAAAAACGTTTAAATTAAAATATTTTTTTATTTATTTTTAAGGTTAAGTACCTCAAAATGAAAAAAACGGAACCCTTATAGAATCACTTTGTTGTCCGTCCGTCTGTTTATCAAGACTCTTTATATCGGAAACGCGTGAAGGTATCGAGTTGAAATTAAAACAATATACTTTACTCGGCAGTTTTTTGAAGCTGTGAAAAAATCAAACTTTTAAGTCAACGAACGAAAAAGATACGGTCTTTTATGTCGCAAAAAACGTATATTTCGACACTCAAGGGAAACAAAATTCATTTATATATCTCGTTGACCCAAAATCCTGAAATTCGGCGTGAAACAAGGTCATAAAGCAGAGGTATAGGAATAAAGCAAGGTCTCATAATAAAAGTATAGGAAAAAATCTGAAAACAGTAAATTTGTTGTTACATCACAATAACAAAAAAACTTTTTTTGCGATTTGGAAAAATCTACGGGACTCCATTCAGGAATTGAACTATTTACGTTTGTACAGAACCCTCAGGGCGCGAGTCCGACTCGCACTTGCCCAGATTTTTTTCAAAGAGTTAGTAATCATGGAGTTCTGCTGATGTTTCTCGATAGGAAACGACCATTTGGACCCTGTGCTAGCTTTTGACATTTTATAAGTGCACATGTACACCTATGTGAAAAAAATAATTTCAAATATATTTTTTTAAGTACAAAAATGACCGTTGCATGAAAAGTTACTCTCATGATACCACTCTCTCACTTTCATGATACCCAAAGAAACAAGATACTAGGCTAAGTGAGATAAGGTCGACTGGTAGAAAATGCCAAAGGCATTAAGTCCGCCTTTGTACAGTGTTTATTACTAGTGGATAAAGTTTTAATAAATAATAAATAAATAAAGATACAAATGATTGAAACAAAACTAGTAAATACACAAAAACAAGTTTAGGGTGTAAATATTATTTATAAAATACAAAACGATTTTAATTCAAGTCGAAGATATCATTTCAAATATAAAGCCTGTCAACTTCAACCTAATTCAACATTTTTAAACAAAAGTAAAGTAACCCCCTATTAATTGATAAGCAGAGCCATCGTTAATACTCATTAGTAGGGAACGGAAATGGATAGCAGCCGACATAGGCACCCAGTGACTTGTGCGTCAAAACAAATAACGTAGAATGATGTATGTCTCGATAATTGGACCAGTTTTGATCTAACAGATAGTGCGGAATAAGTAGGGGGTGTCTGCGTTAGTGGAGGCGTGGATTTGTCCTTGTATTTTGAGGCTTTTTATGGCGATAAACAAGTTATTTTTATCTTGTATTGTATTTAAAGCTAAGTGGTATTTGAATGTGTTTAAGGTATGTGCCTAGGTTGTTACGTATTACACGGCGATGTTGTTTAAGAATATTGTTAGAAATGGCGCTAAGCTGCGCTGAGAGTTAGCCTGGCAATAAGTGGGCGATTAGCGCGAATAATGTTGCGAAGCGATCTGATGCTATTCACGCATATTCAACGCAACGCGGCGGCTGTTTTCTACGTGCGCGCAAAATCGCCTCTTCAGCCACCATTTATATAAAACGTACCGCAATTACGCGTGAAAATATCAAACTAACTAATAGCGTCCACGACGCTTTGTTCGTCGCCGCATCGCACCCACGTGCGTTTGGTCACGTAAGCCACCGCTGCAGAAGAATATCAATTGCTTTTTTGATTCGCACGGCATCACTTCGCATTATTTATCATTACAAGCTTATTTAAGATCACAATTTTGAGTATAAAGACGATTTTCAGAGCAAATTTCAATCAACTCCAATGTATTTTTCTGGAACATAATACAATTTATGTAAATTAGAATTAATTGTAGTTTCTTTACAATTATTATACCTTCGTAAAATCCTAGACGGGTCGAAATAAAACTGTCCCAAATTAATTTCGTGTCCCGAATTATGAACTTCACGCATACTGCCCCTAATAATAATGGGTTTTGGTAATAAAAAGTCCGTGGTTTTTATTAATATCTCGCTACAACACTTGGGTGGTTGGCTGCGTTATATGTAACGAAATCGCCGATGCGCGACTAGCTAATTATTAAATTTATAATTAAATATATTAGACGGTTTTGTGTGATTCAGGCTTAGGGTCGGACAGTGGAGTCCATTTTTACGACTCTGTTTTTAAGTTTACCATGGTTGAAACAAAAAACAATTAGGGTATAAAAACAGTATTATCGCCTTGTGGCCTTGGTGCAACCGACTTAATTGCCGTGCTTAGCACTTGACGCGATGTGTTGAAATATTTCATGTTCTTCTTATTTTACGAACTTTTACGAATTCATATTTTTTTAGAAAGGTCAAAGTAAAAAGTGTATGTGAAAATCGTAGTATATTGCAGAGTTGTGACAGTCGTGTAGAGGATCCGGCAGTTGGGACTCGAGGTGTCACTGTCACAAGTCCGAGGGCTTTCATGGCCGTCGAAACACTCTACAGCCGGGTTTCCAAATACCGGTAGCAGAGGTTCTCAAGGGTCAAGGATGAAATACCTGGGACTTGTCCTCGCTCAACCGATGAAACTTCGAGGAGCATTTCCAAATTCAGACCAGGACTGCCCTTAAGCGGTTCCTGCCCATTCTAAGGTCTAAATAAATCTATTATACGAAGACGATGAAGTGTGTTAAAATGATCAATAGTCCGTGTTTCATCACTCAAACGAACTGTGAAACACCACAGTTTAAGTAATTTGCAAATACAGCTTGTTCATTGATCAATTAAAAGCCAATGGACGGGCAACGAAGCTTCATAGATGCGTTAATTACAGTAAGTACCGACATCATTAGTGTCTGCTAACCATCCCTTAATGTGAATTTCAGGAATCCTCGAAAACGGAATGTCGAACTAGAATATTAATTTTGATAGCACACAGTATCAAGTAAAATATATATCTTTATCCTACCTTTTACATTATGAAACAAAATCCCCCACCCAGCCTGTATGTCTGTCTATTCGCGATAAAATCGGAAACTACGATAAGAAAGAAAGAAAGAAAGAAAGAAAGAAAAATGTTTATCCGTGTCTCACATAATTGTATAAACTAAAATAACACACTAAAAAAAGAAAGGTATAATCAGTGCGAGGCCAAAAAGGCACCTAACTCAGATGAGAGATCGAGACGGATTACCATGCAGTTTTCATGAATAGGCAGAATGATTCAAAAGGAAGGTGTGGGTGTCTAATACATGCACTCATGCACCATTTTATCTAACATAATATTATAAAATTAAAAGACGAAAATTTTAAAGATTTATAACGCCGTTACGGAGCTGGAGCGGGTTGCTATTTAATCTTTTATATATAATTCTTCTGTTAATTGTTGTTGTTCTGTTGTTGTTGTTCTGTCGTTGTTGTTGTGTTGTTGTTGTTTTGTTAATTGTTCTGTGTTGTTCTGTCTGTGTGTGTGTGTGTTAATCACCTAACTCCTCGTAAAGGACTAAACCGATTTGGATAAAATAAAATAAAAGATAAAATTTTGCTTACATTGAGTCGGTCCTTAGATTGTTTGAAAATACAATTAGACCTGGTCGGTGGCTCTGCAATCGGTTACATAATTTTTTTTTCTAAAAACGTGTCAGCTTAAACGCAGGAAAACGTACTACTAACGAAACCACTGGTGCCATAATATAATCATGTTAACAAACTTACTGGCCCAACTAAGTATCTAAACAAATATTTCCTTATTATATTATATTCCATGATATTCCCGGGACTGCCAGCGGTTAATGAGGGATGTAACTTAAAACAACCCCTTTATATTCCGCTATAATGTATCAGTTACGATGAACAATTTATTTTCTACGAAAACCACCTTATAATAATATTGTGTAGGAGTATTTATGTACATATCTGACGAGATTCGTGGAATTCGTCAAAATGTACGGTTAGAGAGAAATCGGTTCAATAAATTACAATAATGTAACAAATTAATTTTTTTTTTTGTATCTTTTTCTTTTTTTGCGATGGAGATTGCAGAGGAATAATTTATCATTTAAATCATTCTAACAGTAACTTTACAAAAATTATCTCTTTTACGGGATTAAAATAGTTTTTTTTAATTATTTTATTTATTTATTTAAACTTCATGTACAGTGGGGGTACATAGGCGGACTTAATGCCACAAAGCATTCTCTACCAGTCAACCATTGGGTTAAAAAGACAACACTGTGGTGGGTGTGCACAATAAATAAATAACAGATATTTTTGAAATAGAATGTAGTATCGTTAAATTTAGTGGCTTATAATAATAAAATACGTATTAATGCGTATGCGTATATATTTTCTATGACCAGTGCGTGTTGCCAGTGATGAAATATGGTTCTGACATATGGCTCACAATGGGCCTCATCAGAAGGTTTAAAGTCACTCAACGGGCAATGGAAAGGGCTATGCTCTAAGTTTCCTTGCGTGATCGAATCAGAAATGAAGATATCCTCAGGAGAACCAAGGTTGCCGACATAGCACGAAGAATCGCCAAACTTAAGTGCCAACGGGCTGGGCACATTGCTCGCAGAACAGATGGCCGTTGGGGCCGAAAGGTTCGGGAGTGGCGACCGGTACCGGAAGACGCAGTGTTGGAAGGTGGACCGATGACCTGGTGAAGGTTGCGAAAATCCGATGGATGCGAGATGCACAAGACCGTTCTTTGAGGGGACATTTGGACGTCTGTCGGCTGAAATGATGATGATGATGATAATGATTTTTTATTGAATTGTATTTTGTTACGTAGCAAGTCTTAATATAATGTCTGACAAACTGTAAAGCAAATTGTTGGCAATCTACACTGTATATGTTTTGCCTATAACCTATATCAATATGTTTACTGCCTGCCATAAGCCATTAATGTCTCAATATCACCTGAAGAAGTTATACTTTGTACGGTATCCCGCCGGGTTATAATTATGGCGGTAAGTTCCCTCTTTTAGGCGTGGCTGGAAAGTCCTCACGGCGTCCTCACCTTCGACATCAAGTAGATCCTCACCGGACATGGTCAGTACGGGAGGTTCCTGCACCGGTTTCGTGCGGAAGTGACGCTCGGGTGCCACCACTTTGTAGACCGCCCGGAGGACACGGTGGAGCACACGGTAGAGATGTGCCCCGCTTGGGAAGAGCATCGCCGTATCCTCGTAGGGGAGATCGGTGGCAACACTCTCGGTTTTGGTACAGGCCATGGTCCGGTGCGAAGAGGAGTGACAGGCAGTCGCCTTCTTCTGCAAAGCAGTAATGCTAGCAAAGGAGGAGGCCGCACGTGCGACCCTCACGCCCCAGCCGACGGGATCCCGGTCCCGATTTTTTTCCACCGTAGGCGCGGGCTTGCGGACGGCGAGCAATAGGTAGCTCGCCGACCAAGCCCAAGTCGTCGACGGCGGACGTACTCTTCCACGCGCGCCTTAAGGAGATGTCAGCAATCCGTAGGGGTCCAGCAGGGTACTACGCCTACTGGGGCCAAGGGTCTGATTCGGAAAGGAAGACTCGGCCCTAGTTTGAAAGGCTAAAGGAACAGGAACAGGATTGGGTTTTTAATCAGTGAAAGTCTGACACTAGGTCGCGCTCCGCCCAAGAGCGGGAGATGTTATTGGATGATTTTCCCACCGAAAAAATAAATAAATCCCGCCGGGTTTTTTATATGCAGTTCCGCGTCTAGAATGAAACGGGTGAAATTAATATCGCCATACCGCCCAGGTAGACGGTATCCTTTCGTTTGCTTTGCGAAACAGGATTCGCAATGGCCGTAGCACGAGTTATAGTTTATCAAGTGAGTTTTGCTACCCATAACAGTAGCGATACCCACACTACTGCTCTGGGTAGCAGATACTCCATAGGTCTGAAAAGGTATTTACAACGTTACAAATGTATATAATAGACGACGTTGAGTGGCAGTCGTGGCAAATGTTGTCCGCGCCACCAATTTTATATTATAAGTAGGTATTGCCGTCTCTAGACGCGGCGATTTTTTGCTTAATTATTTTTATTAGTATTACTTACTAACCACCACTGAAGCTATCTTAAAATATATTGAAGTCAAGATAATACTGATATTTTCCAAAATTCCCAACTGACTATGGAAATAAAAGTGATTTCTTCCACAATAAACACACCGTACACACATAATGTTTTATTTTTATAGTCGAAATTAACATGTTACCGAATTTGAGAAAAAGAGAAGTATTATATATTTTTTTTAAGTTGGTAATAAAGCATCGAAGTTGTAAAAGCCTCGATATTAACGATAGGTTATAAAAAAAATAAAGAAGCTGCAAGTCAGTGTATGGTTTATTACACAGATAGGCGCCGCTCTTTGGGCTGTGGTCCAAGTTAAAGACAGGAGCGTCGAGCTCTTAAATAAAAATATTACCTACCTACAAAATATGTGGTTTACCCTCAGAGATTATTTTAAATCATGAGAAAATTAAAGTTAACAACGTTTGGCGTTTTAGATATTGCAATTAAAATTAACGAATTTCTCAAATTAAAGTTTTCAATCACGTTGAGACATGTAGATTTAAATAATGATATTTTTGTACATATAATCGATCTATAATATTCATGAAAGGTCTTACTTTCAATATAATCATTACGAGTATTTAGTTATGGTTTTTGATGTTTTTAATAAAGATTGATACTGACAGAGAATTTTAGTTATTGCATGAATTCTGTTACGATTAATATTATTACAAATTATGGAATAGAACATGGACACTGGAACTTGTGAGCCTTGTTTGACAAGTGCCGCCTTTAGCTGCTGTGGTCACCGAGATATCTCGACCATTTTCGGGCAAGATCTTCCAATTGGAGGGAAAGGAGGTGAGCTCCAGTGGGAACACTATAAGGCTGGTTATAAATATAAATATATACCTATATGTTAATTGCCAATAAGGTTGTCTATGACTTTATCTAGGCCATACGAGGAGGTTGTCTACTGGAACTCTATTAAGGTATCGTAAGCCATACCAAAATGTTCTATGGAGGTCATCAAACCGACGGTTTGAAACAAAGACGATTCCAATCTCTCTTTTTTTATTTTGTTGGAAAACATTTACTTCTATTTGTATAAAACCGACTTCAAAGCCATGACGGAAAATTGCATGATCCATTACACCAACTCTCTCGAGTTCTTTGTGTGTGGATGTAAAAGACAAGTAGTTCTGTGGCAGAACTTTTAGCACACTAAATTCCGATTACTTAAATTTGAACAACCATATCACTAACACTTACTTCTCACTTACACTTACTTGCACTTGGTCAACCGTTTCCCGCTAGCTCTTATAACTTCTAACACAACCACAATAAAATTTCGGACCTTGTAAAATAATACTGATGTGAAACGAAAGCTGCTATGCTGGTAGGTAGTCGTATATTTGTCGCAATCAAGTCAGGACCATCCAACACCTACATACATCTATACCATATTCGTTTGAGCTTGAGACAATATGTAAACAAAGAAAACAATGTAGGTAATTTCAGCCAAGCCAAACGATAAAATAACAAAATCAAAACAATCAACCAGTAACTTTAAACTTAACAAAACAAGAAACTTGATGAAAATAACAAAAGTAACAACGAAATAACAAGAATTCAACGAAAATATCTAAAAGCTCTTGTATCTATAGTGAAAAAAGATGGTGAATTATAACCCGCCCGATTACAAAACGTCACACTTTAATGTAAAATGTTTGTAGTATCTGTAGTCTGTAATTTAGTAGTATTATATATGATATTTTTACCTTTCGTCTCGCAGCTCCGTGAATAGGGTATGCGTAGATATTGTACATAGACCGGCTTGTTGACTTGTGATAAAACATTGCTAAAACTGAGCAATTACGTGATTTTATTTTAGTTTTTGAACTTAGTGCTTGACTTTAACGAACAATTTTATTTATTTATTATATTGGTGATCATCTTAACATAGCAAGCTCCGTGCCTTAGAAAACAGTAAATAGTGTCCCGTAGTACAGGCGCCAATGAATGTTGAGTATGCAAAATATGAAGACCGCATTCTGTACATAGTTTAGAACTCAGAAACGCATGCAGATTGTGATTTTAAATGTTGCCAGTAGGTTTAATGGTCCATTTTTTTACATCCCACCCCCTTAGATATCAAGTAAATGAACGCAACAAATGCTTTGGGATCATTTGAATGATTGTTTCAGTGACAATATCTAATTGTTTCGTACAATTAAAGATTCATACAGGTATCAATATTATTAATAAACTGTGACTTTGTCAAAGATATTTATATGTGTGGACCATCCACCAGAACCATACTAAAGTAATGTAAAGGGTCTACGTAAAGGCCTCGTCTATTTCTGCACAATTTCTGCGTAGCCAACTGCTATTAACATTATTATTTTGAACCTAGAAGAAACAAGTAGAACTGTGGCAGTACTTTCCTCACCCAGTAAATTCATGACACCTACTCCAAAAATTCGATTGAAAATCTAAACGGCTTTTATGAAGAGGTAAAACTATCTGTACATTAGTTTAAGTAGAGATCTTATTACTAAAATGCTTTGACAGGTTTTTTTTTATTTTTTATAGGTTCGTGCTTGACCGCTATCTCACCATGGAAAGCAACGATGCGGTCGACGATGGAGCGCGCTTACCTAGAAGTAATCCATTCACTCTTGACTTAAAGATTCCCGGGTTGTAGCCATCAGGAAACACAGATTTCGGTAAGGAATTCCACTCCTTAGCTGTACGCACAATGAATGTGTTCCCAAAACGTTTTGTGCGTATAGGAGGGTAGATAACAATTCAACATTCGTTGAGTGTTTTATATGGGGTAAGCAATGACTGATTATGGGAGCCATCGAATCGATCATGAGACTAGCACACTAGATGCTAATATGCGTGCTTCCAGTTACTGCGCCATCGTGGACCCTCGGAGATCTCTACTTCGAATCTATCGTCGAATGGAGTTGACAATACTATAAGTAATTATTTTACAAGCGTTATCACCTGTCCAGATGTTTGTCAGTAATCAAATCTTGCAAATTAAATTTGGCCTACTTCCCGGTTATCCATTGAGCTGAAATTTTGCATGCATATGTATTTTTTTTTTAATGATATATCAGGTCAGGATCAGGTGGGATCATCAGATGGGATGGTAAGCGGAGATGCAATCATTGATGGTCAGGCGCACTAGTTTATTAAGAGCCAATTCACTCTAGCCTTGAAGACACCTAAATTATAGTTGGACGGGAAGACCGCAGATGATAATGCAAAATTAAACTAATCTGATGATGGAACTGGAAGGTGGCCATAGGAACTCAGATAACCCTATTGTGTTTAAGCTTTTTGGAATGGTCTTGATGAGTATTAATTTTAAAGGTATATACTGCGCTATAAAAGCTTACTATGAAAAAAATATTTTCGTTAAAGACTTGTTTATTAGAATAATTAATTTCAATTGCTTGGTTTTCTTTTGTATTTTTTGTCATTGGCTCATTTTTGAACTGGAAATCAAAATTACTCCTCTCTTCTTCTGCTTCGCCTGTATCTCATTATGTAGTGTCGCTTTTCCTTATCATATCATGCGACGCCATTTATGTCTATCTCGAACGTCTTGTTCGTGAAGTCAAAATACTTTCAAGTCGTTTTGGAAAAAAATTACTAATTTAAAAAATCGATATTATTTAAACTTCTCCAACTCTAACACAACTGTCTTGTATGCGCATCACGCTTGACCACTTTCAAAGACAGGTGATGGAATCATGTTAACGAATTTTTTTCTCTGTGGTCAGAGGTTGTTTAAAGTATTGTTTATTGTTTTAATCGGGGAGTCCGTTTATTAATTTTTTGTACCATTAGTTTTAATTAGGGAGTATAAATTGTATTATACTGATGGAAGGATATAAGTTTTAGCCTTTTTGTCGGTTTTTTTGATGGCATTCTTTTCGAGAATACTGTAATGGTTATTACTTGCCTGTTAAGTTTGAGTTATTTATATGATCAATTATTCAATACGTGCACAAAACTATAAATTAAAGAAAGTAACATAGTAATTGCTAATTAAGAGGGTCCTTTTCCACTTGCCTATCGTCAACATCGAGCATGGTTTAAAAGCTTGTTAGTTCATCTAACGCAATCCAACGCGATAATTGATAAAAAGGCAACGCGAAAAAAGAGAGATAACGCCTGAAAACTCTGTTAGCATTCGGTAATTCAAAACTTGTACAAGAAATACGTGTTTTTTTAACTCTTAAAAGTTTTTGATAAAAATGTAGTTATTCAGAATCTTAATTAAATTTGGAAGGCTTCCATTGTTACACTTTTTTGACTTTTTTAATTTTTGAGAAAATTATAAAGTGTCAAAGTTCATGCAAAATAGCATATTTTCAGAGGGTTTTACTGGATTAGTTTTACATAAATTTATAAATTGATTTCAATAGAAGCCTAGATAATATCCACAAGATACTGTGTTTCCAAAATATCTAGTGAAAAATGTGTAATAACGTCATAATCACGTAAGAGCGGTTGTATGAAAAACAGTGAAAATGTATGTCGATTTGCATCCCTTTAAGTTTGTACTTCATAACAGCGATGGCTACTTCGAATATATTTTATTACTCTCTTCGAAGTGATCAATTTAATGCTTTGAAAAACTCACAACGATAGTAGGTGAATCCCATGTTTATACGAATATCTTTGTATGCCAATTATCTATTGTACGATGGTACAATGGTTTTGTATTGTAAAAAAACAATGGCTCTGTTACAATACACAAATTGGCAACAAATTCGGCGTACTGACAGTTTGTTTTACGAATTGACAATTGAATACAATATGACAAAACAATAATTCGACGAATCTGTTGAAAAGGTTGAAGTTTGTTTTTTGACTTTGTATGTAAGAAGTAATCTCTGGAGGTACTGGGCCGAATTTTCACCAGTATATATATACTCAGGAATGAGTGTCTATACACATGCAGAGCTTATTAAATTTAACTACGTGTTCAGGGCACAGTTGCGGCTTCTATGTTTCTATACCACATCAGCAATGTTTGTTAAAGCACACAAAAATGGCTTCACAGCTATCCGGTGCGAATAGACCGCATCATTCTGTTGCGTGTCGCCACAGCATCTTGAGGGCCATAGGTAAAAGGCACGATTGTCCTCTCATGTGGAAAATAGAACAGCGGACAAAGTCGCAAAGAGAAAAACTATACTTGTTTCTAAGATATATGGATCTCAATAAGAAAGAAAGAAAAGAAAAATATTTTCTTTGGCGCACATACACACAGTGTAGAAAAATCATGTTGAAACTTAAGATAAAAGAAAATCTAATATCGCGTGTCTCACGTTTCCACGCAAAAAGTCCAAATCAGCGAAAATGCCATACAACTATGAGATAGTTATCTGGCACTGGTTTTCACATGAACCTTATTAAGAGTGTACGGATGAAAATTACTTTACCTTACCATATTTAGTAATCAGTGTCAGGTGTAAGGTGAAATAACGTTCGTTCGCATTTTCGTCGCAGTCATAATGTGTCAAAAATATCTCCGTTTTCTCTACGTTTCGACATGTTTTCGACATGATTGTATATTACCATATCAGCCTTTTAATGTTCACACTCAGGCCTCCTCTATAAGAGAGGGAATGGGCCATAATCCACCATGCGGGCCCAGTGTGAGTTGGTGGATGTCACTTGTCTAAAAATTTTTGTGGTTTGACATGCCAGTTTCCTTACGATGTTTTCTTTCACCGTTTTGAGAGCAGTGGTGATTAGATAAATTATACAAAGTAATGTGGCTGGCTGAGTTTGAACCCGCGACCTACTCATATAGGGGTGATCAGATGATTGCAAACTAGCGTTCCAACCAAGGTGACCTTGGTTTATATGATGGTTTGTGTTGCGGTTCGGTTACCAATAAGTTCGGTGGATGGGAAAACGCGCTTCTCAACAAAGGGCGTGGAAGGTCATGGATTACAACTGCTGTGTACATGGATTGAAACTAAGCAAGTTCACCCTGCTTGGAACGCTAGTTTGCAACCATCTGGTCACCCCTTAAGTCGGGGTCGTTACAATTAGGTCACCACTGCTCTGGGACATGATTGTCGCTGAGATTACATATTATATTGCGACTTGAATACCAATACTTTTTGTAATACGAGAATTGACCTTAGTGTACCTAGTTGATGAAAGGGACTTGGCTTGCCAATCTTTTTTTTGGGTTCCGTACCTTATAAGGAAAAAACGGAGCCCTTATAGGATTACTTGGTTGTCAGTCCGTGTGTCTATTTATCTGTAAAGACACTTTATCTCGAGAACGCGTGGAGGTTCGATCGAGTTGAAATTAAAACCATAATTATACTAGGGAAAAAATCAAACTTCTGTTTTAAAGGAAAAAAAAAGATACGGCCGTTTATATCGCAAAAAACGTGTATTTCGACACTCTCAAGGGAATCAAAATTCATAGGGTTATTCCCGTTGACCTAGAATCCTGAAATTTGGCATGAAGCAAGTTCTCATAGGACAAATATAAGAAAAAATCTGAAAACTGTATATTTGTAGTTACGTCGCAAAAAAAAAACTTTTTTGCAATTCGGAAAAATCTTCGTAACTCAACTCGGGAATTGAATTGTTTTCATAGGAAAGTTTCTACGAAACCCTCAGTGCGCGAGTCCGACTCGCACTTGCCCGCTTTTCTTCTTTTGTGTTTACTTGACTGAAATTTTGTTCTTCTTTAAGTAGCCACCAGGACAGCTCTGTCGTGCATGCTGAGCAGAAAAGGAGTTGACGCATATTCAACTGACCTGGAGATGGGCGATTGTAACTGATTCCAACAATCAAATGGTTTGATACTATTAATATCAAAAATCGATCGCTAGTTCTCAAATTCGAATGAAACTGCTAGTTCAATCATTTAAGTTACGTACGGCGAGTATACACCCTTACGTTGTTGAAACTTCAACGGTCCGGACTAAGCGTTTCGCTTTGTCGTTTATACCGCGTACATCGAAGGACTGGAATAATTTGCCTGCTGCGGTCTTCCCGTCCAACTATAATTTAGGTGTCTTCAAGGTTAGAGTGGATAGGCTCTTAATAAACTAGTGCACCTCACCATCAATGATTACATCTCTGCATACCATCAGGTGGGATCGCAGTCAAGCACTTATATCAATTTAAAAAAAAATACCCTTGCCATAGAATATAAGGCGGTTTTTACGTACAATAAAGCCTACTTTCAATTGATATTCGTAGCAATAAGTAACTGATTTTTGAACCACTAGTTCATTCATTCAGTTTGCCATACAAAATTGAGCTTATTTTCCGTAGAACAAAGATTAATTTTAGTTGATATCAATGATTATTCCGAGTAAAATGTTGTCGAATAATCAAAATAGTTTCTTATGAAATACTATGAATATACGAATACAAATTGCAAACTGCATTAAAATTCGATGGTTTAGTGATTCAATTTGCCACATGAAATTGAATATTCTCTTTAATAAATTTAGAGTTTAATTTTAGATGAAGTTACGGATATTCGAATATATGAACTAGTAATCTTAAAGTTGAATCGGAATGAAAGAGACAACGCAATACATTTTTATTTACTTCTCATTTGTTTTCAAATTCGAATGAATCGTAAGATTATTTGAATAATTTGAATTACTTGTACAATCGAATCATTCGACTAATGTCATTCACAATCACCCATCGCTAATGGCCTGTTGGTCTAGTGGTTAGTGGCCCTGACTGCTATGTCGGAGGTCGTGGGTTCAGTTCCCACCCACGACAAATGTGTGATGAGCATGATCATTTGTTTTGTCTGTGTGTAATTTGTCAATAATATTTATGTATTTAGAAATATGAGAGAGCAGTGGTGGCCGAGTGGTAACGGCCCCGACTTACGAGTTGTAGGTCGCGGGTTCAAACCCAGCCAGGCGTATTACTTTGTGTAATTTATTTCATCACCACTGCTCTCAAAACGGTGAAGGAAAACATCGTGAGGAAACCGGCATGTTCTAGAACCAAAAATTCGAAGATATGTGACATTCACCAATCCGCACTGGGCCCGCGTGGTGGATTACGGCCCATTCCCTCTCCTAGAGAGGAGGCCTGAGTCCCAGCAGTGGGAACATTATAAGGCCGACTATGCTATTTAGAAATATATAAGTATGTTTATCAGTTGTGGAATATTATTATTATATTATTGTATCATGAGATGGGGCTCTACACTGGCAGTGTGTGATTTTTGTCGGAAAACAAAGCTGTTACATGTGTGGTACAATGATGGAAATGTGTCGAATGTGGTCCATGTTTAATATTTTTTACTTTATCGACGCAACTGATGTCATGAATCTTTGCCATATATCTCCGTGTCAGTAACAAACTATTTTTAGGCTTTTGTGAAAGAAAATTGCAAATATTCTTTGGTACGAATAGTTTCGTATCATCATCATCATTTCAGCCGAAAGACGTCCAATGTTGGACATTGTCCTCCCCCAAGCGTCGCCATAACGACCGATCCTGTACGTCTCCCATCCATCGAATTTCCGCGACCCTCGCCAGGTCACCGGTCCACCTTGTAGGAGGCCTATGCCCGGAACACGCAGCGTTGGAAGTTTCATACGCTTTGTTTTAATTCACCCAAGCCAGAGTAAAACTATATTTCATAATGATTAAAATAACAGTTAATAGTCTTCACACCCTAAACCATCCTATTTAATAACACATCCTTTATAATATCGATAAAAAACAAAGAACCCCTGTTTACTCCTTGACCGCAAGCGGCAACCTCAATTTTGTACTAAAAAAGAAACTCCAAAAAACTTTGAACCTTAACACAATGGAAATAAAGTTGCTTTTTAATTGTTACGTAGTTTTGCTAACAGTTCTTTCCAGGGGCACAGATAAAAATCAATTTATGTCATTTTAAAAGATGCCTATTGATTTTTTTCGCTGAATTTTGTTAATTAAAAACATTTTATTGGTCCTATTCGTTGGTGGCAAAACGTTAGAGCATCTGCATTTTTTTGTTTACGTAATCGTATAATATCTTTCGGTTCTGGTGATTTGTAAAACATGTGGTCCAGTTTTTTAAATTAGATATTGATTTCATTTTCTGTATACATTTTTACATATTATATATCATTCCTCTGTACGTTTGTTTGTCACCTAACTCCTCCTAAATTACTTGACAGATTTGGATAAAGCTTTGTATGAAAGTCCGGGCGCCTTTTGAAGCGCCTCTAAATAAAAAATAAATAAAAAAGGTATTTGAATGAGTCCGTGGATGGTTTGGAAATACAATTTGGCCCGGTAATTAGCGCTGCAATCGGGGTCTCATTTTTTTCTGACGAACTTTTTTTTTCATCCAATTACATCTCCCGCTCTTGTGCGAATCGTGAGATAGTGTCAGACTTTTACTACTGAAAACCCACTCCTGTTCCTTCTCTTGCCTTCGTTCCAGGGCCCCGGGGTTCACTTTCGCATCACCCATGGCCCCAGTAGGATTCGACCCTACTGGGTCCCTAAGTTTCCTGAAACCTTGAGGCGCGCGTAGATCACTACGCGCCGTCGGCAACTTGGGCTCGGTCCGGATGGTTACCGGATGGTGGGACAGCGAGCTACCCATTGCTCTCCGTCCGTAAGCCAGCACCTATGGTGGCTGGAAATCGGGAACAGGATCCCGGGTGTTGGGGCGTGTGACCTACTTTCACACGGGCAAAGCTGATGGCAGAAGCTAGTCACATATATAAGGTCCCATTAAAATAGTAGGACAAATTTTAACACAGCGTTCAGTACGTCTAACCAAAGATATCCAAGAAAAAAAAACAGTGATTAAAGTATTTTTATTTTGACCTATATAAAATAATAAATAGCACTCAAGAATAAACACATCCAATAAGGGTAGGTACTTAAACTCGCGCCGCGCGCTTGGTTCATTGAACCCCGAGCGAACATCAGCGTTCGCTCGGTCATTGTCTTTCTATTGTGTGTCTAATTACCTACGCTACTCAGTCATAATAGTTACTTTCAGTTGTCTACACACCACATTTTTAGGATAGTGTTGCTAGTCTGGATAAGTAGAAGATAGTAAGTACGCGCAACTCAAGAACAGGCTACCATCGAGTGTGTAAAAACTTTCCTTGAACACACATGATTATGAACCGTCTAGGTGCCTAAGAAAAGATTCTAATTTCCCAACACACTTTACCAGGCTTTGGACTGTCTAATTGCGTGCTGAACTGTTATCAAGGTATCAAAGCTATTGCAGTATGTAAGTTGTAAATAAACAAGCGCGCAGTCGAAACAGTGTACTGATATGAATAATTTTTGATTATTTTAAAGTTCGATAACAGTAAAACACTGATTCAGGCGTGTTTAAAAATTAGAATCAGCCCTATTTACAGTAATTAATTGAAATACTACTTACTCTACGCCGGTAGGTTTAGATTAATTGTTGAACATGCCTACTGTTTTGTTCAATGCATTTGCGGGCGCGTTTAATTATGCGTCTTTTCACTTTTAAAAGAGTGTCTTCACTTTTAGTTCCTGCACACGAGTGTAATGATACGGGTGGAGGCCTTCATCACGAAGGAGTTTCCACACGTAAAAATCACTGTCATTGAATACACTACCAGCATCGGCCGTGCTCGCCGTGGGGTGTCGTCTAAAGTCTAAAATAAAATGTCTTCTTCAAGATGCACTGCATGGCGCGGTCTTCCTGCGTCAACCGCTGGTGGCATGAAGGTGCCTTAATCACGATGGCGCTGTACTGCTCCCAGGATTGTCGCAAGGCTCGGCCGCCTTCCAAATCTTTCATGGTAAAGGATTTGGGCTTGTCGTATGCTATTTCCAAGTATTCTTGATTGGTGTACGCGTAATAAGGCATTGTTGTCGATTGTGATAACTACCTAGGTACGTAATAACACTCACTCACTTACATTCGACGTTCGCAAAACACGTTACCGTCTCGGTTCGAAAACAGAAAACTCGAAAAGTGAAATTGCGTCATCATTGTCATTTACGGCAAGCAAGCGACGCGGACGCCTGCGAAAGGCTACATAGCTTTTTCACTCTAACATTAGAGTGAGAAGGCATGAATTGATCAATGAACGCGGCGGCCGGTGACGTCGCGTAGGTATTTTGTAGTATTATTAGATGTGTTTATGCATCGGGTAACCAACATTTTTAGTAAATTTTCGTTAGCTGTTTTTTTTTTTTCATTGTAAGTATGTACAGTTTATTGTTTTTACCATTGTCTTTATTTTGGTGGTCTGAATGATTTCTAAAAGTTTGTCCATCTATTTTAATGGAACCTTATATAGGTCAAAATAAAAATACTTTAATCACTGTTTTTTTTTCTTGGATATCTTTGGTTAGACGTACTGAACGCTGTGTTAAAATTTGTCCCACTATTTTAATGGGACCTTATATACATATAGTCGTCTTGGAAACACTTTTATTGCGCTTTCAGACAAGGAGTGCGATTCCCTGCCAGAGTCAGTGTTTCCTAATAGTTACAACCTGGGACCTTTAATTCAAGAGTTTTTGAATTTTTTTTCTTGACAGAAAGACAGACAGACAACCGGACGTCTAACAAAGTGATTCTATAAGGGTTCCCTTTTTTCCTTTTGAGGTACAAACCCTAAAAAATTCAACAGATTCCATTCGTATTTACGCACTATATTTATTTGAAACTCGTTAGTTTGTGTGTTCAAAACTGGGTTACCACATAAGAACATACATAAGATAAAAAAAATGTCCAAGTTTCTGTAGACCTCTAAACCGCATTCCAAGACCAAATGAAAAATGTAGTCAATAATGTGTGGTCAGCACACACCTTGTGCTAGACCACTAATTAGTCAATTGTGGTTTGTTGACTGTAGTCACCCCATTCCTTTACACTTATTTATACATTAGGTGTCTTGGTTGAAGAGGTTTTTGAAAATTTCCTGCCCATATTGGTACATCATCATCTTCATCATAATTTCAGCTGAAAAATGTCCACTGCTGGATATAAGCCTACGCCAAGTGTCGCCACAATGAACGATCCTATACGTCTCACTTCCATCGCATTCTCGCGATTCTCATCATTCCACCAGTCATCCGTCTACCTTGTGGGAGGCACATTGTACATCATAACAAAATCAATGTGACACCTAAAAATCATCAAAACCTACAATAATAATAACTCCATCGCCTTATCTCTATGTAGACGTCATGGTGGGGCTTGTGCGCTCAAATAAACCCTAGGTCTGTGTAGGTAAGGTTTGTTTTGCCGTAACATGCCTAGAGTGAGGGGCCAGACTAAGAGACATACAATCCGCAGAACAGTTTTGTGGCGAACTGTTGGGCATTAGCGACCCCACGGACCCGATCTCTTGGAAGAATTCTTGTCCTCATCTCATGGTTTTTTAGTCAGTAAAAGTCTGACACTATCCCCCGCTCCGCCCAAGAGCGGAGATGTCATTAGATGATTTTCACAAACGGAAAAAAAAAAATTTCGGCTTGCCTTTATTGGCCGGCCGTAGTGAACACTAACGAGGAACAGAGCTCCCACCTCTCTTTTGCCTTTATTGTCTGGTTTGAGTGGAGATTTGCAAGAGCAAACGTGCTCGGGAGAAGGATGTATAATCCAGTAAGGTGCTGGTAGGGATCTTGACCATTCTTCCGGGATTGTACTTATAGTCGTCGTATAATTCTCCACTCCTCGAGTACCTCACGGTATGTATTGCCCTCTTGTTGCTACGTCACTTCGTGCTAGCGACCGTTTTTGAGGGCCCATTTATTGAGTGTGCAAGTCACCCCCAGCCTTTTATCAATGGATATAATACATTGTTCAGGCAGGGGCCATAGTTTTAACATAGTTCCAGGTTACCAGTCTACTTAAGACTCCAAAAGCCATTGCCTTCTTTGTTTTCCATATGTCGCAATAGTTTTTCACCAACCGGGGGTTTGCTTGGGTTCACTATCATAGCGCGTACAGGGATAATCGTCGATTGGTATCACGTTCCATTAAAATTATTTAAGGCCCTTCGTACGCTTTCCAAAGGTCCAGGACCTCATGATCCTGAGATGTGTAAATAAAGAAATAATATTAATAAACTTTATTATCAGACCAGAGATCCATAGTTTCAGCAGAACACTAAAATTACACTGACTAAATACTAAAAGACATTTAATATGCTTACATCACATATCAGAATGACGGTCTGTGTACCGCCATCCAGTGAGACCCCATTAGGCCATCCACCCTGCTGGCTACAGTAGCCTCGAAACTATTGGGGGCTGTCGAGCATCCGACGCATCAGTGATGCAACAATGCTAATTTTATCCCCCTAGTATGTAAACGGCCAGCTAGCAGCGCGATATTCTCGATCGATTTTTCGATTATCGATAAGGCACGTCACTAACTCAAGAGCCCTCGTAGTTCTCATTATCGGCGTCACGCGCGCTACTCGAATGGCGCTGTTGTGCCAACATGGCTGCCGTTTCGGCGGGAAAACGAAGTGTGAGTGCGTGTGACTCTATCAAGATATAGCGGCAATTACAATTTGTTAGGGCGCATATACGATAGTTTTGCTTACCACACTAGACATTACAATTTTCAGTAGGAGACGATAAAAATCGAATGTGCCGAGGCGAGCAAATGAAACGAGACGAGCCCTAGCTTTTCTAGCCCGGATTTCTTCAGACTCAGTTTGTAAGAAGCGGTTTATACGTAAATAGTACCTACGCTGTATTTAAAGAAAATATAGTTTTACCAGTAAGAATATATTATCGAATTTTAATTAAAACAGCCACTAATCTTCACTCGAGAAAATTCCGTAAATAATCCAACAAGACACATAAAAAAAACAATTAATTACACTGTCTATTCGTTCTATGAAGAAGGAATAGCTATACACAACGAAGTTATAGGAGGTCGAAATGTATAAAAAATCATTTCAAACATTCAGTATCTAAATAAGTAAGATAGAAATAGCGCATTAAAATTGCAAAAATAAAAATTGCCATCTCTGCTCTCACACACTCACTATCTGCAGATATTTCCTGCTACGCTAAACTTCATTAGAAGAACGAATTATTTGAACATTAGGTTACATAACAAAATCAGCATGTACATTTTTTTTTTAAAGTGTAACGAGTAACAGGGCAGAGTAGGAGAAAAAAACGTGTTGCGCCGACCCCAAATAACACGGGACAAGGGCAGGAAGATGATGATGATGATGAACCATGGAGTTTCATACCGGTTCTTTTCCATAGGGAACGACCAATTTGGAACCGCGCACTAGCTTCTGACGTTTTATAAGTTCCTATGTAGGCCTATGTGAAATAAAAAAGTTTTTTGAATTCAGGCATTTTTTTTTGTCAGACTTTACCTAATGATTTTGAAGGAAAATATACAAAAAATAATTGGGTAAAATTTTTCATTTCTCTATAATTCCGATAACTTTTGCCGGGCAAGATGGCTACGTATTTATGGTACTACGCTGCCATACGGTTGGGCATAGGCCTCCCCCTAGTTACGCCATAACGACCGGTCCTTAGCATCTCGCATCCATAGGATTCTCGAGACCTAGGCCGATAGGCCCTCCAACGCTGCGTCTTCCGTTGTTCTAGTTAAATAAAAAAACTTAAAAAGTGCAAAATTACTTTAATTTTGAAAATCTGTTTTTGTGATTTGGTTTCTTCGTTATTTAACACCGATTTCCGCTTGCTCCAGACCATGGCCTGAACCACAGCCCCAAGCGGACGCGAGAAGTCGCACCGTGTGCTCCGGGTGATCCGCAGAAATGCGACACCCAGGCGTTTCTTCCGCCTGATTCCGAAACTGGAACCCATTGAACTGGCCATGTATGGTGAGGACCTGCGTCAGGCGGAAAGTGACGTGTCACCTTTCTAGCCACGCCCCATAGAAGGGACTAATCACCACGATTGTGGCGTGCCCAAAAATCGGCGTCCTTGCGGGTGCAGAAGTCGAGGAGTGAAGACCATTTGGTACTAATGGGAATATAGTCGATCTGAGTTTTGATGACTACGTCAGGTCATGATTCAAGTGCACAAATTTTAATCACTATGAATAACCATAATGTCGTGTAATATAAATTATGATGTCGTGCTTTTGATAATTTGATAAAGGTTGGTTCCGTTTTTAAATCTATATATAAAAAAATGAACCTCTTTTTCTCCTGGTCACGCTATAACTTAGGAACAGCTGGACCAATTTTATTTTTTTTGTTCACCAGTTTACAGGGAAGGTTGTAATTAGGGCAGGGTAGGTAGATAGGTCCGAGGAGTAGAGAACCACTCAGTTTGTCAGTAACCATAGGAGATGCGCAAGTCCTGGTGAGTCAGAACATTAAATACCTTGGTTTAACCTTGGACAGTCGGTGGGACTTCGAAGAGCATTTTGAATGCATAGATTGCTGCGCAATCTAGGAGGATCTCGGGAAGAAACTCGCCACCTCTACGCGGGTTTCGTGCGATCGAAGGTCCTTTAGGGGGCCTCTGTGTGGTCAAATAGATTATCAGGTGTTCGTCACCGTAGGCTAAAATCAATAGTCTACAGCAGAATAGCCATTCGCATCGCACGTGGATACCGAAATGTATCCTCTAAGGGGGCAACTCTCTTGGCACGCTTTCCACCATTTGAAATCCTGATAGACATGGACGCGAAGTTCTATAACCGGATTCGTGACATACCTCAAATTGGTAATTGCGTGCCAGGGGTCATAGTAGTAAGGCTGAGGTGGCAGGAATGGCAACAGGCGCTTAAGAAGTGGCACAAGAGGCTAAAGCAGCCGCCGAAGTCGTACTATCACACTTCGAAGTTTGGCTGAAAAGAGATATCTCTTATAGACTAACTCAAGTACTGACCGGGCCCGATTGCTTTGGTGACTACCTGAATAGGATTGAGCGAGATTTAGAATTGCCACCATTTCGGTGGTGACCTTGATTCTGCACAGCACACGCTCAAAGAGTGCCTTGCGTGATCTGAGCGACCGGTTTGGTTACCATGATTGGACGGGATCTTTCTCTGCCACCAGTAGTGAGAGCTGTGCTGACAGAGACGAAAAATTGGAGAAATGGAGTCCTGTGAGACCATGATGATCCAGAAGGAGGCCGCTGAGTGGTATCGTAAAAAGACCGATTCCACTCGTAGAAGGAGGCGTTAGAGGCCCAACAGCCTCGACGCCTAAAACCTGAAACCCAGCTTGCAACTAAGTAGGAGGTAGGCAGGACTTTGTCCTCCCGTTGAGTGACTTCAATAAAGACGGTGGCACAGTGATCACGTGCTGCCGTGCACAACAAGGCTCAGAGAAGATCCCCCACAGTCTCCTCAGGGATGTGCGAGTAGGGCAGAGTAGGGTAGAGTAGGATAGAGTAGGGTAGAGTAGGATAGAGTAGGATAGAGTAGGATAGAGTAGGGTAGAGTAGGGTAGAGTAGGGTAGGGTAGGGTAGAGTACAGTTGACGGGAGCTAAACCACGGGCAAAAGTTAGTGTTACATAAAATGAACCAGTTATTAACTTTAAAAACATTGTTTTTCTTTATTACGAAATGTGTAGGTTGCCCATACTTACATTTAACAAAATCGTTATGAAGTGTATTTACAGCAATAATACGGTAAGTACCGTACTACTTTTTCTGGAATGTTATTGTAATGAATTAATATCCAGGTTACAGGTTGGAAGAAATCACCGAGTGCGATAAGGCCGCCGATTGTATGTTTATTATTTTTTTTAAATATTTTTTTTTTTTTTGAATAAATGTTGTAATCTTGGTGTACAATAAAGTATATATAAATAAATAATATCCCAATAACATACTAAAAGAAAGAAAAAAAAAGAAAACATGTTTATTTTGCCCAAATAGACGCACAATAAAAAACAGCAATCTGTCGGACCATGTATAAACCGGGCTTAACTGTGCTGCACCATAGACACTAGACAAAAACACTCACTACTACTCATTTGGTATATGTATAATGTCCTTAATATTCCAACACATTGATAAGATATTATATTCAATACAACCGAACGTAAATATTATTTTGTAAAATTATTAGTTTTTACGATTTATTAACTTAATATTGCTGTCAGCAGTTTCGTCGTGAAAGTAGAAAATTGTCCCAAGGGAAAATAATCCGGGGATAAAAAATATCCTCCAAGACATAGTCTACCTGTGTGCTATTTCATCCAAGTCCGTTCAACAGTTCGGTCGTGAAGAAGTAACAAACATAGAAATATCATCATCATCATCATCATTTCAGCCGATAGACGTCCACTGCTGGACATAGGCCTCCCCCAAATGTCGCCATAAAGAACGGTCCTGCGCGTCTCGCATCCATCGGATTCCCGCAACCCTCACCAGGTCATCGGTCCACCTTGTAGGGGGCCTTCTAACACTGCGTCTTCCGGTACGCGGTCGCCACTCTAGAACCTTTCGGCCCCAACGGCCATCCGTTCTGCGAGCAATGTGCCCTGCCCATAGAAATATACGTACATTCAAATCGCCCTTATAAGTAATATTGAGTATTAATTACTCGGGAGCATCGATAAGCTGTTCATGTCCAAAGTTACCATACTATTTGTTTAGTGTTTTTGATAAATGGTCCCGATTCTTTTTTAAGTAAAACTCTGAAAATACCAGCTGAATTTAAAAATAGCAAAATGAAGTTTAAAATGCTAGATAAAATAAAGTGAATGGTTCTTTTTTATCGATATTTGAATTATAAGTCAGAGTTAAAAGCTCGTCGAATGTAACGAATGGCAGTGTTCTGTATCAAGCGGTAAACAATTTGCTGTTTTTCGGTCCGAGGACTGTGCGCTACTTTTTTATGGGGTGTCCCTCTTATGTTTTATACAACCTTTTATTTAAATTGCAATGTATAAATGTGTAACTATGTTTGTTCGGATGGATTCTCGCAACTCAATTTATTGCAGATATTTTTTCGCTTTAGTTATCTTATCATCATCATCATTATTTCAGCCGAAAGACATCCACTGTTGGACATAGGCCTCTCCCAAGGGTCGCCATAACGACCGGTTCTGTGCGTCTGGCATCCATCGAATTCCCGCGACCCTCACCAGGGCATCGGTCCACCTTGTGAGAGGCCGTCCAACGCAGACAGCGTTGAACAGCAAAAAAACTACCACGTACCGGTGTACGTGGTAGTTTTTTATAATGTCCTTTAATATAGGTATTAAATGAAAGAACCAGCTGGGAATACAAAACGAATAAAAAAATAATAACTAAAAAGTGATAAAAAGAAATTACCAGAGTGTAGACAACACTGGTTTGCAACACTTATTTGTCTACACCAACAAGTAACTAAATTAAATTACTGGCTGTTTTTTTTTTAATTTTCATTCTAAGTAAATACGGGTACTTAAATCTCGTGACAATCTATTATATGGTACTAGCTTCTGCCAGCAACTTTACCCACATAAAAGTAGGATTCTCCATACAAATTTTGGACCCCCGTTTCTTCACCTTAAGGGATAAATTTTGGGAAATCCTCTCTTATTGCTCACATACACCATGAAAAAAAACCTAGTGCAAAATTTCATGCTCCTAGACCCTCTTGTTTCGGATGTGCGTTGATAATATGTCAGTCAGTCATGTTCTCCTTTTATATCCATCTGTTTTTATTTATTTATTTAAAACTTTACGCACTAACGAAACATTGTACAAAGGCGGACTTCATGCCTTAGGCATTTTCTACCAGTCGACCTTAGGGTGGTGCAGAGATATAACATGGCAGGTGCAGCTTAATAGAAGACTGACAGAGAAGAAAAATGAACAATAATAAATATATACTTAGATACATACATACAAATAAAGAATTATATTGAGAGAAAAACCGAATACACCAAATTAAGAGTAAGGTGAATCTACCAACTTCTTGCGAAAGTGTTCTCTTGCTTTCATATATAAATAATATATTATAAAGCTATATTTATAAACATAAGACAAAGTGTGTAATGTCGTAATAAGTTGATAGTAAAAGTTTTAATGAAAAAGTTTCTTGTGTTATTTTTAGCGCGTTATTATTTTATATAGAGTAGGCGGAGGACCTGAGTCGAGAGTAGTCTTTAGCAGTTTCTTATTATGACACATGACATTATCTTATTAGTTTTGAATAGGTTAGAGTCAGCATGAGAATATGATAAACGGGCTTTAATCAACTTTTATATTATTTATTGTAATTTTTTTTTTAATAGTATATATAAAAAAAATATTTTTTTTTTTTAAGGTTCTCTAAGATGTTTTTCAAGTGTGCTTGTCAAGAATAAATCCAACTTTTATGTAAACTATTATACCAATATGAGAAAAGGATTAAAGATAAGTGTGATTTAGTTTAAAATTAAAGATAAATTATATAACACGTACAATATTGCTGCTTTTGCAATTGCATCAAGTCTAAAATGAAATCAATTCTGCTGGTTATTTTTCTCGTAAAACGTAAAAAAATTAGAAACGTGAATTATTTCATAATCCAGCTCCAAGATGTAATGACGTAAGCGTGAAACTGTCAAAAGTTTGAAACAACGTAACTTAAGGCGTATAGTCCCTTCAACTTCTGGCCGGAGTTAAATAGACACTTACTCCGAGTATGTGTGCATTTTATTCCGGCCAGCTGCGCCCGGATATATCCCCTGCGCCCGGATATATCCCCGCTGACCTTAAAACACATTTTCCTCGCGAAATATTGATTGATTTAAATATGCTGTGTACATTCAGAAGAACACTTAACCCGTAATTTATTTGTGTAAACATATTTCTACAGATCAAAGCCGTTTGAAAGGAGTAAGGTAAACAAGTGAAAATCATGTCGATAAAAATATTTTTTTGGCAAAAGTATTAGTCATGCGAAAATATCTATTATGATAAATAATGTTTTACAGGAGTTTATAATAAACATATATTTTATTCAAACCTATTGACTTAGCCATTACCGAGGAGTTGGCTTTGGAAAGTCACTGTTTTGGTGCAGCTCGGGCGCTGGGGCCTTAAGGACTTGGTTTGTAGAACATTATTCAACACTAAAATATCTAAGTTTGTCCCGCACCTCATTCAACCTTACGCTATTATTAATCGGGTCGACAAGTCAACACAACCTGAATTCACTTCAATGAGTGCCTCGCATTTCGACGTTATAAAGAATAATCCAAACCGACCCTGACAGTCGACCCAACCCGTGTAAACACACACTTCTCCCTCTGACTTACGAATAAACAACGAGGGAGAAAAGGACAGATACACTTTTGACAGTGCGTCTTCTATTCATTAGTCGTGATTACGGCACGGGATGAATTGACATCTGGGACATCGGGGTAGGCGCTCGGATTTCCCTGCTGAGGTTTCTACTAAAATTTTGAGCGCGCGAATTCTGTGAAATATGTATAGCGTCTGGGGCCGGATCGCTTCTGTCTCGACGCGAATAAATACACATTTTCTTACAAGTAACGCTGAGTTCAAAGGGAAACACGAGGGCGTTTTTTCAAAGCTTCTTTTCATGTCGACTTAGATATAATTAAAGTCAGCAATTTTTTTTAATTACACGATAGAAATTTAATTCGCATTAGATACAATTCGCTGGGCCAAGGAAGTTTTAGTCAGAATCTTGAACTCACCTAGAGCGGTACTGGCCATCCTCATAGTCTGGACTTGCATGTCGTCTGGGGAGCCTTGCGCAAGCTTTCTCTTCCGTGGTCGACCTTTCAGGCTGGGTCCACCATTGTAGTACTGTGGTGAGTCACCTTCACTGTGCAGGTCTTGACACCTAGTAACAAAACCAAACGACTTAAAAAAGTTTTGATTTCAATATTAATGTATTCAAAGTGGAATTTTGATTGATATTTCTCGGATTTGTATTTGAAATATTTGTGATAAAAATTCTTCGTGCCTATTAAGAGTAGGTCTGAGTTAATTGGCGAAATATTCGGTAGCTTGCGATGGACGGTTACGTTGATAGATACGATGATAAATATTTTATATTCAGATATTTCTGAACCAAAATCTTGAATCTTTTTTCGTACATATGTTGCTTTTATTTTCATGTGAGCAAATATAATACTAAGAGTTTATTTTTGTCTATACTTACTACCGTACCTACTAATATTATAACAAGAAAAGATTTCTATTTTCGTTTATAATTAATAAACTCAAAAACTACAGGACCGATTTTATTAAAATTCTTACACCTATGGAATAGCATTTTATTACTGAAAGACATAGCCTCTATATTTTTACGCAGGCAAAGTCGCTGGAAGAAGCAAGTGTAATAATAAAAAAAATTAAAAGTGCAAAAAATAAAATCTTTATTGCAGACCTTTATTTTTAATGTCTACTTCAGCATTTATATCTTCCACTTTGAACAAATTTAAATAAAACCCAAATGAAAACTGTTGCTGTTGTGAATATTACAGTTTAAAATTTACTGAATTTTTCTGTTGTTACTTCGAAGTGCGGCCATTTCATCTGATTTATTCCAGTTGTACGTTTAAAGCTTTTAAATTGAGAAAATATTATTTTCGATCAGAATTTACATTATTTATTACTTCTCTTTGTTAAAATTATCAGCACGCATTTCGATTATGAAGTGGTTTGTAATTACACTTGACCTGTGTATAATTCTGAATCAATTTCTGTTCTGTCATTACTACGACACAAAAAAACCGACGCCATGCTTTAAACCCTAATACTGGTCTACGGGCTGATAGTTCTTGGTAAATTCATTGCGACTGTGTCCAAATCTTGTCAAAAAAAAAAACCACCACGTCTATTTAGAAAAAGAGAAGCTGACTGATTAACAAATCAAGGTATAGCCGAAACTACCGGGACTAGTAGCGTGGAATTTGCACAAGGTTACCTCGTCTTTTTTTTTTCTTATGTGGGAAAATCATCCAATGACATCTCCGGCTCTTGCGCGGGAGATGTGTATCAGACTTTTACTGGCTAAAATTCCACTCCTGTTCCTTCGTTGCCTTTCATACCAGGGCCGAGTTTTCCTTTCGGAAACAATCCCGTAGTCACAACCGGCTTTGACCCTGCTGGGCGCCTACGCCTGGAACAGTACGCCTGGAGCAGTTCGACGGTTTGGGCTCGGTTCGGATGGTTACCGGACAGTTGGACGGTGAGCTACCCATTGCTCACCGTCCGCAAGCCCGCGCCTATGGTAGCCAGAAATCGGGATCGGGATCCTGGCGGCTGGGGCGTGAGGACCATTCCCTCACGCGTGCATCTACGGCTTCCTCCTTAGCTAGCATTACTGCTTCGCAGAAGGAGGCGACTGCCTGCTACTCCTTCTCGCTCCTCTTATGTTGTAAGCGAGCACTAAGAGAGGATTTTTCAAAATTCACCTCTAATGAGATGAAACAGAGGTCCAAACTTTGTATGGAACTTAATTTAACGCGTGCGAAGCCGCTAGCTAAAGCTAGTCCCAACATAAAAAAGAAAACTACCCACCGATAGACGTTAACTGTAACTTTTAGTCACAACATCATCGAAGCCACAGTACTTTAAAAAAGGTGGTAGCTGAGGTGTTGCATTACGAACTCAATTGCTATGATATCATTTTGACAAAAAAGCTAATATTTAAACAATACAAAGAAAATAACTCACCTGATAACATTGGTAAGGGAGAACCAGTTCTATCAGCAAGGCATGATATCATAGATAAGAACAAATTAAACAGGGAAAAGAACCTACCTATAGACACTAGTCATATCCTCATCATTTTAAGGCGGACGGTGTCGTAATGGGAATAACAATAGACACGGCCGTTTATTATACTAAAAATATTGTTCTCGGTAGACGTGATCGAGTCTCGACCTCATTGACCGTAATTCCATTTCAAGAAATTTACTGGATAATATTCTATCTAAGTATAATAAATAAAACGAAAAGCACAGATAACGATTATATCACAGTATTTATAGTGAAAGGTGCCCATTTAGTCCTCGATAGGCAGGTAATAAGAAATACACGTAGTAAAGAAAAGGACAAACCGATTGACGTTACTCGTTTTATCTTCATTATAGTTTGCGTCAAAGCTGACGCTATGATCACCATGTCGGGATCACACCACTATCATACTACAAGTGAGCAAAAAGAAAAGAACCCACCTATAGACACTAGTCATATCTTCATCACAGTAATCATCAAGGCAGGCGCTGTCGTAATGGGGACGGCAGTAGACGAGGCCGTCTCTCATGCCAAATACGTCGCCTTTAGACAATTGCGTGCCACAAGCCACACAGGTGAAGCAAGTCAGGTGGTAGACGAGGTCTCGTGCTCGCATTACGAGCTCATTGGCCGTGATGCCGTTCCCACAACGAGCGCAGCGCTTGACGCAGAAAAGTCTGAAACAAGGAAACTTGTATTTGCTTTGTGGCTTAGTAGTTGAACTGTTGGCAGAATAAAATAATCTTTTAATGTCTTCAGTATTACAGCTAGTAGGAACTATAACAAACACAAAATTAAAACACGGAACGCACATGATTTTAGCATCAGCATTGGGTTGAAGAAGATAGTTATTTTTAATCTTGATCCACTGACACCAGTTTAATAATAAAGGAGACTAGAAAATGGTGGCAGATCTACGAAAAACTCCAAATTAACGATAAACGAAACTCATGTACGCGACACAATATAAAAAAGTTCTGGGACGATTTTTTTAAGATTGCCATCAACATGTTCAAAAGAAGAAGACAGCTGTGGCACACGGGAAGATCAGTGTCCTGGAATAGCACTTAGGATATTGATTTTCATCCTAGGAATATGATAAAAGATGATTTTCTAATTTTACGTCTTTGGTAGAAAATAATTATAAATAAAAGCCTCAATTGATTAGTTTATTTTTGTTTAAAACTATTAGTCGAGTAATAGGTTTATAGATTTTTTTTTTCACAAAAGCTCATTCAATAATTATGATTTAACTGAATTGAATTTTAAGTGCGAAATTATGGGGCTCCAGTATTTTACGTAAATATTTATTATCCTTAAGAATTCAATTACTCTTACCTACATACCTCAATTGATTGAAGCGAAAGGAAAAAGAATCGAAAGGAAAAAAAAGCGAAAGAATTGCAAAGGTAATTCGTAAGAAGTTTTCAGTAGTATCATAACAACGTCAATGTTCTCCAATTGTTGATTTGGACTATTGTTTGACTATATTAGTGTAGTTAAGTAGTTTATTAATTTGAGTATCATAATTATCTACACTTGTATCATAAAGATATAAAGTTTTTTTTTGTTTGTAGTAGGTAATCTTTAAAAGTACTGGTCTGATAGCGAAAGTTTTTTTACTGATAGAAAGCTGCTTTATTCTTGAGTGACAGGCTATATTTTATGTACGCGGGCGAAGCCGCGGGCAAAAGCTAGTATTGTATAAAATTGTATGATATCTATAGTTTATATATATATCTATTTGAAAGTCAAAATGGGTGTACCACAAGGCTTAATATTGGGTCCTTTCCTGTTTTTAGTATATATAAATGATCTACCGCATCTATTAAAAAAACAACCACATATTGTATTGTTTGCTGACGATACATCGTTAATTTTTAAGATCAATAGACGTTCCACAAACCTTGATGACGTAAACAACGCTCTACAACAGGTCCAAAACTGGTTTACTGTTAATAAGTTAGTATTAAAAAAAACGAATCGCATAAGATTTGTGTTACCGAATTTTAAAAGTAATTACTCCGACATAGTATTGACGAGAAAATCCAATTCGTCGAGAACACGGTTTTCCTGGGGATCACGCTTAACTCGAAGATACAATGGGGTCCTCATTTAACATTTCTAGCAGGTCTGCTTAGTTCAGCAGCATTTGCTGTTTTTTTTTATATATGTACGCGCCGTTGATGACTTGGGCTTTGTCCGGACGGTTACCGGGTGGTCAGACAGTAAGCTACCCATTGCTTGCTGTCCGCAAGCCTGCACCTACGGTGACCGGTAATTGGGATCGGAATCTGGCAGCTTGGGCGAGAAGACCGTTGCCTCGCGCGGACAGCCTCCTCCTTTGCTAGCATTACTACTTCGCAGAAGGAGGCGACCGCCTTCCACTTCTCCTCGCTTCAGACCATAGCCTGTACCAAGGCCCGGCGCGAGAGATCGCCGCCGCCGATCGCCCCCACGAGAACACGGCGGTGCTCTGCCGAAGCGGGGCACACCTCTACCGTGTGCTCCACCGTGTCCTCCGGGCGGTCCACACCGTGGTGACACCCGGGCGTCACTTCCGCATGAATCCGGTGCAGGAACTTCCCGAACTTACCGTGTTCGGTGGGAACCTGCGTCATGCGGAAGGTGAGGACGCCGTGAGGTCTTTCCAACCACGTCTCAAAGAAGGGACTTACCGCCATAATCGTGGCGTTCCCAACAGCATTTGTTGTCAGAAAAATCCGTCAATTTACTGATGTAGATACTGCGAGACTAGTCTATTTTAGTTATTTTTATAGTATCATGTCTTACGGTAATTTGCTATGGAGATGGGCTACTGACATAGAGTCTATTTTTATTTTGCAGAAAAAAATATCAAAGCCATATATAATCTTCGCAGAAGTGATTCTCTGAGGGAACTATTTAAGGAAATAAACATCCTGACAAGGACTGTCAACACATTTCTGAAAACATTATGTTTGTTCAGAAAAATATTCATCTTTTTATTAAGATAAGTTACAGGCACAATGTTAATACCAACTAACTCATATGATTTAAAAGAGTGTCCATGGAGTTATTTACATGTTCTTCTACATAGAGATTTACGCTTTAGAACGTGCAACATAACTTCGCTTTTTTTACTGACCGACATTTTGACAATTCAAAAGTGTCTGTAATTGGTCTATTTGAAATAAACGTTTCCGATTTCTGATGTTATTGTATTCGTCTTTTCTCTCTCTTTTTCATTGCACCCACCACTATTTTTCTCTTTATCACCCAAAAGTTGACTGATAGAAAATGGCTAAGACATTAAGTCCGCCTCTGTACTTTTGTGTGCATAAAGCATTAACTAAATGGGCAACACTGGCAGCTTCAATGTGGCTGTCGGCTTACAGCAAGGGTCGGCTCTCAGCCCTTACCTCTTCCTGATGATAATGGACGCTCTGACGTCGGACATTCAGGAAGAGGCTCCCTGGTGTATGCTGTTTGCTGATGACATTGTATTGGTTGCCGAGAGTGGCCTAAAGGTCCAGAACAGATTGGAGGTGTGGTGGCACAGACTGGAGAGTGTTGGCCTGAAATTGAGTAGAACCAAAACGGAATACTTGTTCTGCGATTTCGGTGGTCTCTCCGGTCCTATGCCCTTAGCTCTCGCTGGAACGCCCATACCAATCTGCTCCGACTTTCGATACCTCGGGTCGCTTATCCAAGGAGATGGCGAGGTAGACCGAGATGTATCACATCGGATCAATACAGGATGGATGAAATGGAGACAGGTCACTGGAACAATCTGTGACCCACGGATGCCCCTCAAGTTGAAGGGTAAAATCTACAAGTCCGTGATAAGACCTGTCATACTGTATGGATCAGAATGTTGGGCTGTGAAAAAGACGGATGAAAAAAGATTGCATGTAGCGGAGATGAGAATGTTGAGATGGATGTGTGGTGTGTCGAGAATGGATAAAGTGAGAAATGAATATATTAGAGGAAGTTTGAAAGTGGCGCCAGTGACTGAAAAGTTGAAGGGGAATCGTTTGTCTTGGTATGGTCATGTAAAGAGGAGAGATGAAACACATGTTACTAAAAGAGTTATGAGTATACATGTGGATGGGTGGAGAGGGAGAGGGAGGCCAAAGAAAAGATGGATGGATTGTGTGAACAGTAATATGAAAGAAAAGGAAGTTAGTGATAGTATGACGGTTGACAGGATAGAATGGAAGAAAAAAACGTATTGCGCCGACCCCAAATAAGATGGGACAAGGGCAGGAAGATGATGAAAGCATTAACTAAATAAATTACATGGCAATCTGCTTTGAGATTCTCCATAGATATATTCGTCCCTTGAACTGTAGTTCAGCTATTCTTTTGTGAACTTCAGATGAATTCATAGCTCAATTCAAGCTCAACAGCTCATCATCATCTACATACACTATCACAGTAAGATTATTGCAGCATAGCGTGTTGAAACTTCAACATATCAACACATGCTAACATATCACCCGGGTATGCTGTGCAGCAATGATACCTCGAGCTCTAAACGCGATCCATTTTACGATCTAAAATGACCTGCTTAAATAATGGAGCTATATAGGGTATATAGCCCTCTTTCTGACTCGCATGACTGACATTTTAAGGCCCTGACTCCCGAACAGTGCTATAAAACAGTTAATTCTGAAGCCTACTCCTCGATAACGGCTAAGTCAATAGATAAGAAAAAAATATATTTTTATTACAGATTAATGTACAATATTATCGACATATGATTTTTTTTTGTATGACTAATACTTATACAAAAAAAAAACTTGAACAACATGATTTATTTTCGCTTCTTTTTCCTACTCCTTTCAAACGGCTTTGATTTTTAGAAATATGCTTACACAAAAACTGGATATCCACTCGCCTATCGTCAATATCGAGCATGATTAAAAAGCTTGTTGCTTCATTTAACGCAATCCAACGCAATGTTTGTCGAAAATGCAACATGAAAAAAAAGCGCCTGAAAACTCTGTAAACATTCGGTAAGTCCGTGAATTACTCGAATATTTCACAAAGCTTGTTCAAAGGAAATGAGTGATATTTAAAACTCTTAACAATTTAAAAAAAACATCACGTCTTTCAGAATCTCGATTAAATGTACAAAGCTTCTGTGGATGTACTTTTTTATATTTTTAATAAATGAGGACATTATGGACAGCCAAAATTCACGTAAAATAGCAGATTTTCAGAGGTCTTTATTGATTGGTTTTACACAAATTTATATATTGATTTCCATAGAAGCCTGACACAATATTCACAAGATATCTGTATATAATATATAATAACATCAGATATTCCGGACTGCTCAGGCTTCTAGTCCTTACAAACTGACTGAATAGGGTCAGGTTTCTCCAGCGAACTCTGAGAGCATCATGTTTGAGCCTAAACGTCGATTAACTAAGCTCTTCCCATGACTGCTGATGCCATTCATCGGATTCGGATAACACAGGCGTCGAGATTGTTCCGCATGGCTAAATAACCCCGACTCATGTCCCTTACTTCAAATTAAGAGGACCCTTCCCGATCCGTCCATTGTCAACGTGATCATAGTTAGAGGAAAGTCACCAAATATGAAATAGTATCCTAATATGGAATACCTTCATTTCTCTAAGACTATAAGTATGAAACGCAACACTCGACCATCTTCTGTTCCATTCGGTCTACTAACTATCGCACTCACACCATCGAGTCAGTTGCGCGAACACTTCACTTGTGGCAGGCGTGTTTTGTTTTGTTGTCGTGCGGAAAATTTTAAAGGTAAGTAATAAATGAGTATTACCAGCTGATATGTTTGTATACATAAGTGTTATACTATTTAGTATATCGGTATTATGTTTATTTCACCATTTTGTGATCTTTTAATTTCAAAATATTGTGACTTAAAAAAATATTTAGAAGAGTTTGAACTAGTATAAAAATCCAAATATGGACAGTCGTCGGTGTCTAATTATGGAATATTCCATAATTAGATATAATATTTCATATGATAGATACTTGCTTGCTAAAAAATATATGTAATGTTTGTTTTTAGAATGTCCGGTTCACAATCAACCAAACGAAAAACCTGGGATGAAGAAAAAATGGCACAAGCTATAAAATTCGTCCGGGAAAAGAAAATGGGGTATTTGAAAGCGGCACAGCATTTTCAAGTGCCTAGGACAACTTTATTTCGTCTCTGCCAAAAAGATGAACAGTCTCCAGAAGTGGCAGCAGCTACTACATTAGGACGAAAAACTATCTTGGGCTCCGAACTTGAACATCAGCTAGTAGAATACATACTAATAATGGAGAGTAAGTTTCACGGTTTAACAAGAACTGATCTTCGCCGTATGGCGTTCATGCTAGCAAAGCGAAACAATTTGCAGAATCCCTTCGGTGAATCAGGTATGGCTGGAAAAAAGTGGTTAAAGTTATTTTTAAATCGTCATAAAGATAAACTTTCGATAAGAAGACCAACTGGTACATCATTTGCCAGAGCATTTGGATTTGATAAAGAAAAAGTGGAAGCCTTTTTCAACCTCCTTGAAGAGCTTTACGCTAAGAATAACTATCCACCAAATCGTATTTACAACGTGGATGAATCAGGCCTCACAATAGTACAAAGTAAGATACCACAAATCATCGGCCACAAAGGTAAACGCCAGGTAGCTGCACTGACTTCAGCAGAAAGAGGATCTCTGATGACAATAGTTGTTTGCATGAATGCTACTGGTCATTTTGTGCCACCGTTCATTATTTTTCCCAGAAAAAATATGAGTGCTCAGCTAATGAGAGGCTGTCCTCCAGGATCAATCGGAGTTGCACACCCATCAGGGTGGATACAAATGAACATCTTTACAGACTGGTTCAAGCACTTTATTCAACACACCAACCCGACTCCTGAATCGAGGGTTTTACTGATACTAGACGGACACTATAGTCATACTCACAATATCGATATAATAGATATTGCTAGGGAAAATAACGTGGACATAGTTTCGTTACCTCCTCATACGACTCATAAATTGCAGCCATTAGATAAAACTTTCATGGGGCCTTTAAAAACATACTATAGTGAGGAAATACGCATGTGGATTAGAGACAACAACAGACCTCTAAGTCCATATGATATTGTGGAGCTGTTTGGCAAATCCTATTTGAAAGTACAAACAGGCGAAATCGCAGCCAACGGGTTCAAAGTTACTGGATTGTGGCCTTTAAATAAAAATGTCTTCAGTGATGTGGACTTTATTGCTGCGCAACAAAATGCTTTAATAGACGGTTGTACAACCAATATCCCTCCGCTGGAATCAAGATCTGAAACTGGTCAAGTTCTGGTAGAAATACCTGCACCACAAACAACTGCTAATTTACAACCTGAACCTGTACCTTCGACTTCTGGGCTTAATCGCAGCAGTTTGGGTCTGGTGTCTCCGTATGCCATAAGTCCAGTGCCAGAGAAACGAAGAAAAGTATCTAGCAGAGGAAGAAAAGCTGCTGTAGCAGCAGTCATAACATCTTCTCCCTACAAAACTGATTTAGAAAATAAAAATATGAAGAGACAAGAAAAAGAAAATAAACTAGTCAAGACAAAGAATAAGAAGAAAACTGCGAAGAGAAACAAACAAACGAAGAAAAATAAGGATGATAGTGAAGAAGAAGACTCTGAGGAACTAGACGTTATCCAGTTTGATGAAGGTAGTGAACATGATGAGTTGATGGACCAAGTACCTCCTGACTCTGCTGATGCAGAATGTATGTTCTGTTCAAGACTTTTTTCCATGGATAAAAGTGGAGAAAGCTGGATTAAATGCTTGATGTGTGGGCTCTGGGCACATTATGATTGTGCTGGTCCAGAGTTTGATACTTGGATCTGTGACTTTTGCAAGTAATTATGTAACTTCTTTCATTTATCACAATATGTTATATTTATTTAATTGATCTCAAAGATATTAATGTCCATTTTTGTTATTGTTATGTTGATTTATGCTTATATTCCATATATGGGTACCTATTCCATATTTGGTTACTCATTTGTGATTTTGTTTTTTATGTTAGATTTTAATTTGATAACTAATATATTTGATTAAAGGCTGTTAATTACTACATATAAATGTATGACTGATTAGTAAAAACATTAAACTGTTTTAATTTATATGAAGTTTTTTTTTTATATCCCAAAAACAAAATAGTATTCCATATTTGGTGACTTTCCTCTATTGTTTTGATCTAGTTGTTTTATCGAACATAATCCAGTTCAATGTTTGATAAAGAGGCAATGAGAAAAAAGAGATATACCCGCTTGAACGCTTTATTGGTATTCTGTAATACTTTCACTCACTCGAATATTTCACAAAACTGTAATAATAATCTGAGAAATATGTGGAATAATGTCATACTCACATAAGAGCCGCTGTATGGTAATGTATCTCGGGTTGGACACTCTTAACGGGCCAATAACCAGTCTTTGACAACTTAACATTAGACTCCCTCTTCAATAATCAATCAATCGTTATCAGTAGAAGTGACGGGCGCCGTGTAAACAATTATAGCATATGTCCGCATATAACGGAGGGGTGGCTAGAGAGCCAAATTACACCACAAGCTTGATATTATTTTGACAGTTTGCGTTTATTTTTGTCCTCTAAATTGGTGTATTAAGGGTAGTTTTCTACCATGGTCGCATTATCAGTGTGTCACAATCTGAACGTGATGCTATTTGATTTTGAAAATTATTTAACCAGTAATTGCAATTTTTCTTTTCTTTTTTAAGTTGAAAAATCACCTAATGACTTCATTCGCTCTAGAGTGGAGTGAGAGGGCGTGTCAGACTTTTACTGACTGGCAACAGAGTGTTACCTACCTGTAGAAGGGATATCTTTATCCTTTTCAGAAGCTTTCCCATGGCTCTAGCAGGCATCGGCCCTGCTTTATTATTATGCTCTTTGAGATGCGCGTGGAACATTACGTACCATCAACGACTCTGGCTCTGTTCTTATGGGACGAGCGGACGGCGAACTACCTATTGATCGTCGTCCGCGAGTGCACGCCTACGGGTGCCGGAGATCGTTCTATGATTCCCGACTTCGGGGTGCCTGTTCCGCCTGTTTCGCAACGGGATACGAGCGCATCGCCGGCGCCGATCGCCTCTATGAGATATGGCGATGCTCCACCCAAGCGGGGTACACCTCCACGTATATTCCATGTCCTCCGGAGGGTCCACGCGATAGTGACACCCGCGCCTCTCTTCTGCCTGAATCTGTAACAGCTTTTAGGAGTCTTCCGAACTTACCATGTTTAATGTGGACCTGTGTTATGTGGAAGGTGAGGCACGACGCCTATCCAGCCACTCCGCTTATCGCCGCAATCATGGCGTACCCAAACCGTGTGTTAACTGCATTGACTGCACTGCAGTTAACACTCTAAAGTTATAGGTTTCTACATACAAATTTTGGTACCCCATTTCATGCCCTTGGGGTGTAAATTTTGGAAAATCCTTTGTTACTGCTCGCCTGCGTCATAAAAGGAAATCCCTATATCAATGCATAGTTGGAACTGCTTCGACTAGCTTTGCGGCCCGTTCACGACTTCGGTCTAAATGGCGAGCGGCGGGCGAAGTGACATCGGGAGGCAAGCGCGAGTCGCTAGTCTACCGATCCGAGCCGTCTCGTGGCGTGCTTCAAACATTTTTATACTTTTGTTCTTACGCTCGCCGCTGCCGCGCTTAGCTACCGCTCACAGCGGCAAGGTCGTGAACGGGCCGTTATATTATGTACAAATTTTACTACTGTATTGCTGCTTTTGATATCGGGTGGACGTAGTACGGATTACGTACCGGATTTCGAAATATGAAAACTGGCGTTTTTTTTTAATATATCAGCGGACTACGGCGTTACTATCCTCATTTGAGTTTTTCAAGCGTAGTTTAACATGACTAACTCGAAAAATAAGTTGTATATAGTCGTGTTTCACGAAACATGACTATCAAACACTATTTTATGTAAAATACGTTTGCTGTTCCGCTATTTATATATCTGGTCAAAGCCGAGTTCAGTTTGTTTTTAGTAAACATGCTGAAATCGCAATAGATTATTGCATGTTGGTTAGTAATTAATACTAGATTAAACCGAAAGGAATTAACGATTTTCACGACAATTTCAATATTTTACATCGATGTTTGTTTTTGATTAGTATGCTTGCCTTTTGCTGCATGTTTGACGTAATTATTTTAACGCTAGAAAGAGCACCAAATCGGCGTATAAGTTTAATTAGGCATTAATTGATTAGAACATTTCCATTTGAGTTTAATGAAATGATATTCATAAATAACGGTTTATTTTATTAGTTAAATTTGTATTTGCCGAAGTTACTAAATTAGTCTCTAAATAAAAAAAAAGAATACCTATGTACTATTCCGGAATTCGAAATTTTGCGTGTAAGTATTTGGAAAATTCATCATAACGTAAACCCAAGTATTTAATTGTCAGTAATAGTAATTAAAAAAGAATCCTTAAACAACAAAAATTACCATAACAAATCGATAACTCAAACCCGATTTGAAGTAGTCAACGCTAACGAGCGAAAAAATTTGAACAATGCACGTAAACATTTTCGTTTAAGTTACAATTCTGTTGACGCAATGGTTGGAAAAACAAGTCTTGGACAGGTGTGCGAACAACCAAGTGTGCTCGACTTTGAGTGACGGGTTGCTTTGCTCCCTAATTGCTATCGTATCACCTACAGGCTGACAACCACTGGTAAAAGCTGGCCACGCGTCGCATCGAAACTTGTAATTATAGGATTATCATAATTGATTAAGCTTCGCAAATAGTTTTTATTTTAATACCGATAGTTATCGCGAAAAGGTGTTGTGTGTTTGTTGTCTGTTTATTACCTACATAGTTGCCTTTATTTTAGAGTAAAAAAGAAAGAAGTAAGTCAAGAAAAAGTTGGGTTACGGAAAATTTTAATCTGTGAAAAGGGTGAAGAAATGTGTAATGATGTTCTCATATGATAAATGGATGAAGTCACGTTTAACGTTGTAGTGTCATTAATATATATCAACAACAATCTGGGGCCTACCATGATATCAGCCGTGCGAGCGAGTGAAAGAGACGGAGCTATATAGCTTCATCCCTTTAACAGTTTACTTCAGGTCATCAGATGGATCGCGTTAGGAGCTTGTGGCTTCTGAATAGTCAAATGGCACATGATATCAGTAAATCACGTGCCAATTGACTATTCAGAATGCCAGTTCCTTTATCTTTAAAACAAATATTAAATACGATCGACTTTCCGCTTCCTGCTTATCTAAAAATACAACAAAAGCAGATAATACCGTCAGTATTCTTTGCTAAAAAAAAAACATCGCATAGCGTTTCGCAAAAGCAGAGAGAATTTTTCTAAAACATTTAATTCGCTTCGCAAGCTTACGTTACTACGTTACAGGGCCAATTACGAACAATACATAGGAAAAAGGGTTCATGATTAAGTCAAAAACCCTTCTAGATTTAAGGAGCTTAGATTGCTATGATACGAGATTATGTTATGCAAAAATATTTAAATGCAAACAATGAAGAAAGAAACAAAATGATTCTTTTTTCTACTATCCTATCCTATTATTTTTTAGGAGAAAATATCAATGTTGTCTTTTAAATAAAATTTATTAGCATTTAAATTTTATGAAAATTTTTAACATTATTAAATATTTGAAAACATAAATTATAAATCGTTTATTATTATTAATTCTTGCTTGTGCGAGAGTTAGTCGCTAGTCCGTTACTCGTTGTTGCAGGGCTACAACATTGTGGTTTTTGAAATATCATATTATTTTTCTTAACGACTTCATGTTTCGTAACATACCTTGTAATTGTACAATCTTTTTAAACGTTAAAAGAATGACATGATTAAATACTGAACCCGGCTTTCAAGTCTGGAAACCGGCGACCCCCTTTCTTCGTAAATGTATTGGAAAACGAAGTTTGATACACGTGGAAATTTGTTACTGAAATACTTGGTTCCATAATACCCTCGCCTGAGGCTCGGGCAAAATCCACCTCAGACACAATGAAAAACTTTCCCCACTTGTATCACAATGCAATTCCGTCGACGCTTTATTTTCCCATCGATGTTCAGCTACCTACGCCAGTAACACACCGTCTTTCCTACAAACTGCTTACCTGTAATAGTCTTCCTTGCAGTAAATATTTCCGTCTCTTGAAAAACAGGTGAGTTCTGTGTCCAGGGGCAGTCGACATTCACAGCAACGGAGACAGGAACCGTGCCATTGTCTGTCCACTGCTAGCAGGTAATATCTGATGAAGGAAGATTTCGTTCATGATATTCTGGTTTACGAAATAGATGATAACAGCCATTGCAATACACGTATTATTTAAAAAATATAGTGTAAAGTCATGGAAAGCAAAAATTAATGATGACACATGTAGTACTACATTATCTTCTGCCTCCATCAAAGTGCAAGAAAAAGTTAAATCTCTGAAAAATAATAAGGTTTTTTACTATATTTGTGCAATCCCTATCTACTTAATTCAAATTATAAAACTGATAGGGTTCTTTATTCGTAATATCTTAAAATGAAGATTATTACATAAACTGGCGTAGCTACTGAAGGGTTGGGGATACTGCCCCGGGGCCCTCAAACTCGGGGAACCCAGTACTTAATTACCAAACCTCTTATTGATCTAGAGAAAAATTCTCCCACCTTTGAAATCTAAATAAAATAGATTGGATATGGATAAAGTAGTGTTGCAATCTATTTTATTTCAACACTACTTTACTACTGGTGTTCTTGCAAAGGTCCGACGGTACTTCACACTGGGACAGCTTTTAATGTTATACAAAGCACAGGTCCGATCGTGTGTGGAGTACTGCAGTCACTTATGGGCTTGTGCTGCAAAATGCCACCTGGCAGCTTTGGGCTCGGTGGAAAGGCGTGCGAAGAGGCTAATTGGTGATCCAGATTTGGTTAAATCCAATTTTCAAAGCCTTGAGCACAGGCGCAGGGTAGCCAGCCTTTTGGTGTTTACAGGTTGCATTTTGGAGAGTGTGCGCGGGAATCGCATGACTTGTTCCGCCATCTCATTTCTATCATCGGACAACCCGACGTACGGCGAGTATTCACCCTTACATTGTTGAAACCACTACGGTCCGGACTAAGCGTTTCGCCTCGTCGTTTATACCGCGTACATCGAAGGACTGGAACAATTTTCCTGCTGAAGTTTTCCCATCCGATTATAATTTGGGTATCTTCAAGGCTAGAGTGAAAAGACTCCTAACTAATTAGTGCGCCTCACCATTAACAATTGCATCACTGCTTACCATCAGGTGGGATCGCAGTCAAGCACTAGTCTATATCAAATTAAGAAAAACAAATGGCTCATTGTAGTCAGTAAAAGTCTGTCACTCCATCCAGAACAGGACAAGTTTTTTGAAGATTTATCACGTAAAAATAAGGGGCCCCCGATTTCTTTTTTTTAAATTAAATCGTTGGCCAGTTAGCTACACCACTAAGTACAAAAGGCATGCCCGAAAGGTTTAAACAGAGATATGTACCTAATACACAAACATTCTACCACAGTCGTGACTTAATTCAAAACATATGGAACATCCCAACTGAACTTCAAAATTCAAGGACAATCCTTTGATCTAGCCCTCACCTGTCTTGTATCCGCCCCCCACACCCCGCACACTCATCAGGGGTCGCGGGGGAGTCTTCGGAACTTTCTCGTTCCTTCAACATGCCTTCCTGCTCCGTTCTGCACGCAGAACTGAACTCTGTGTCTCAAATAACTAGGTTCTGTTCACCCTGTACCTTGTTCTCAGCGTTGCCGTTTTGAACAGCCATAATAGCAAGGTTTGGGTCCACTTTTTGTCCTGTGCGATCAAAATGGGATTCTTCAGGATCTGTCAACAAAAAGATGAGTTTATTCGTTTGATTCGTCCCGGCTATTCTAAAACAAATAAACATAAAATAAGTATATGGAAATAATATAAAAGTGATCATTAGTATTATTTATTTTTAATAATTAAAACTTTATGCACTAGTAATAAACACTGTACAAAGGCAGACTTAATGCCTTAGGCAATTTCTACCAGTCGACCTTAGGGTGATCCAAAAATTTGATACTTGCAAACTAATGGTAAATAAATAGAAAAAAAATACAATAATAAATATATACTTAGATACATACATACAAATTAACAATGTTATTATGAGAAAGGAATTAAAGAAATCAACGCTGTGTTGATTACACCAACTTCCTGCGAATGTGTTCATGTGCCTTCTCCTTAAAAGTGAAGCGACTGGAAGCCGTCCTGATGTTCAGCGGGAGCGCGTTCCAAAGGGAGATTGCCTGGACAAAGAAGGAGGACTAGATAGACCCAGAGCGATGTGTGGGACATCGTAGAAGACAATTATTGGTAGATCGATGATTAATTATTGGTAGATAGATTTTTATTATGACCAGAGCAAAACAAATGAATATGAGAAGTCAAATAAAAAGGAGAAGATGGTTTATCCAGAAAAGAAAACAGGGTAGTCAAAGCTTTTAGCGCTCTACGCTGACGGATGGGTAACCATTTCCGAAGTGAAAGTTACATACTTACGAAGGTTGAAGACAAATCGAATGCAGTTATTCAGAAGGCGGTCAAATATATTGAGGAGATCTGCATTCAGGTCATAGTAGCACACATCACCATAGTCAATAATTGGAAAAAATAGGGACTGTACAAGCAATGCTTTTATGTGAGTTGGAAGAAGATATTTTTAGGCATTTGAGCAACGGTAGCGCTCCGGTTACTTTCTAACTGACACTGCTGACCTGTTTCCGCCAGTCGAGACAGGTATCGATATTATGCAGAACCAGATCCTTGATGTCGGAGTTAAGCGGAATCACTTTGTTATCAAATATTACGGGTGAAACAGTTAGGCCATCAAGATTTCACAAATTACAGGAGCTCCCTACAATGATAGCTTGACATTTTAAAGGGTTAACTGCCACCCCAAAAAGGGTCAGACCAAATTTTTATTGTTCTTGAATCCTGGTTTAGCGTCTCGATCGCATCCGATATGTTGTCAATACCTGACTAAAAGTAGAGCTGCAAATCGTCGGCGTAGAGATGATAGGTACCCTGAAGCTCAGTGATTATAGGATTAACAAAAATAAAAAATGAAAGAGGAGATATAATACCGTCTTGAGGGATGCCAGCTGTAAGGTCATACCACTTTGATGAAGAGTCTCGTTTAGATTAGTATTTTATAAATTCGAAGGGACTTAGAATATCAATGTACCTTGACTATAATTTACTATTTTCCCTTTAGTTGCACATTGTTTATATTTCATCAAAGAAATAATAATAACAATAATAACTTTAAAACGCAGAAATCGACAACCGACCAGTACAGATTAATGTGACGTTAGCGTCACGCAAAAACCCTTCAACCGCTTGCGTCGGATTGGTCTAGCGAGTGTTTTCGTGTCCTATTTGCCAGGATCGTGTGTTTGGGACGAGGTACTCCATCAGCCGGGTGATGACGAAATTACGGCCGAACTCCTGAAGGCAGTTGGGAAACCGATTCTTAAAGCCCTTCAGAAGCTGTTTGATTTGGTTTTTTTTTTATTATTCCACAACTATCTCACAACGCTGACCAGTCCCAAGCTAAGCAGAGCTTGTGTTATGGGTACTAGGCAACTGATAAACATACTTATATATTTCTAAATATATACATATATAGATAAATTACATCCAGACACAGAACAAATGATCGTGCTCATCACACAAACATTTGTCCTGGGTGAGAATCGAACCCACGACCTTCGGCTTAGCAGTCAGGGTCACTAACCACTAGACCAACAGGTCAGCGAATTCCGTCATACTCGTGGGAAAATACCACAGGCATGGATCGGAGGTGTGGTGGTACTCTTCTTTAAGAAGTGCGACAAGGCCTTGTTCAAGAATTATAGGCCTATCTCACTTCTGAGCCATGTCTACAAGCTGGTTTCCAGAGTCATCACGAACCATCTCGCGCAGGCTCGACGAATTCTAGCCTCCCGAACAAGAAGGATTCCGAAAAGGCTTCAGCATCGTAGACCACATACATACGCTACGGCAGGTTATACAGAATACCGAGGAGTACAATCTGCCTTTCTGCCTAGCGATTGTAGACTACAATAAGCAGGGCACATTGCTCGCAGAACAGGTGGCCTTGGGGGCCGAAAGGGTCTGGAGTGGCGACCGTACCGGAAGACGCAGCGTTAGAAAGCCTCCTACAAGGTGGGCTGATGAGCTGGTAAAGGTTGCGGGAATGCGAGACGCACAGGACCGTTCACTGTGAGGAAACTTGGGGGAGGCCTATGTCCAACAGTGGACTTTTATCGGCTGAAATAATGATGATGATTAAGACGCCATCACGTTTCGCTCTTCGATCCCCATAGGTAACAGAAGGGCTGCCGATATGCAATATTTTTGGTCATGAATGTGCGATCCGGGTGGAATAAACGCGAGGTGTTTTCCGGATATATCCAACGTAGTTGGTTAAAAAGGCTTTGAAGTGTTAAAATAAGTAATATTTTTTATTATCCAATTTAAAGTAATATAAATTAATAATAATCATAAATTAACAGAAAATTGAGACCCTTAAAAATTTCAAGCGTAAATATATTTACACTGCTATATTTAGCTGCTGGTAGCAGCTTCATCCGCGTGACAGTAAAAAATTGTTCCAAGGGAACATAATCCCGGGATGAAAGAGTATTCTATGTGCTATATTTATATGTTATCTTTTATATACAGGGTGTTTGGCAGAACGTTGAACATACGAAAATGGTGGATAGGTGGGGTCATATGCTACTTACTCAGCCCTAATTTATTTGGTCCCGGCCCACTGGATATTAAAAAAAAAAATTTTTTTCTTTCTTCTTGTTTCACCACTTTCTTAACTTTAAAGTGTAATTTTAATTAAAAATGGATAAAACAGGCAATATTTCGTTTTTTTTTTAAATCATTTAATTTTTACCAACCTTGCAGTATTAAATTTCGCAAAACATTTCACTTTCCGTAAAGGTAGAGTTTCTTCAAAAATGTCCTACTTGATAAAATTATGAAATAACTATAAAAGTTTTTTTTTATAAAAAGTAAATTGCATACCATTAGAAAGCTCACACACTAGGGATGTTTTGCTAGAATTGGAACTCTTCAATCATTTTTTTTTTTTTTTTAACGCAAGTTGAAATTAAGATTTAAGTATTTTTTACACCTTTCTGTAAGTTTGAGGACTCATAACTTTTTTTCTAGCTAACATCTGAATAAAGCAATAATTTTATAAGAATCTGCCGACATAAAAGATTAAAAAAAAAGACTAAATATTGCCTGTTTTACCCATTTTTAATTAAAATTACACTTTAAAGTTAAGAAAGTGGTGAAACAAGAAGAAAGAAAAAAACATTTTTTTAAAATATCCAGTGGGCCAGGACCAAATAAATTAGGGCTGAGTAAGTAGCAGCTGACCCCACCTATCCACCATTTTCGTATGTTCAACGTTCTGCCAAACACCCTGTATAATAGCTATATTACATCTATGTACAGTCTAGTTTATAATTTTAATCTAATATTTTCTTTATTAATTTGCAGTACACCGCAGACTACCCCCCTTTTTCTATTTTAAATTTTTACATTCCACCCTAAGGTTGTCTGGTAGATATCGCTGTCAGCGATAAGACCGCCTTTGTACCCATAGATTTAAGTTTGTGTAAAAGTTTTGTTACTATTTGGGTGTAAAATAAAGTTTATTCTATTGTATTCTATGTGTTTTAGCAAGATTCTTCAATACTTCGGTCATATTGCATGGAAAGACGATGGAAACCTCGAAAGGTTAATTGTGACCAGTAAGTTGTGGCCCGCGAGGCCTTTTTTCTTTTTCGTAGCCCAATGCGTTAGTCCCACCAGATCCGCACCGCTCTTGACTCCACGGTATACAAGGCCCTTCACACCGCCAAAGACTACTAGAAAGTAATAAAGCAGGAAGGTCACGACCCTCAGCATTGAGGAATACGACGCAAGGAGGATGTGCTATTCCAGGACATGGTCAACCCATGTGTCAAATTTCATCCAAATCTGTTCAGCCGTTTGAGCGTGAAGAAGTAACAAAATATACACACACTCAAAAACTTTCACCTTTGACAAGCAACTCTTGGTACTTAATAAAAAGAGAGGATTGACCAATATAGCCTTTGCCCATCTGGAATAATCTACACTTAATAAAAGGTTTTTTTCAGGTTTCTTCAAGAATTCGCACTCATTTTTATAAGGTGATTGATTAAAAGCCACCACATTCCATAGTATACACGCATATATTCCAAATTTCCATACCTACAGGAAAATTGAATATGGCAAATTCCCCGTCACCGGACATCAATGGGGTTAAACTGGGGATAATTGAAAGCTGATATACTGTGCAAGTGGAATGCTTGATTGTGCCGAGAAACTAACCGGTATTCGTAGCATTGCATGCAATTAGGGTATTATTGTACGGGATAGTGACAGGAATATTGTTGAGTTATCGATAAAATACATACATGTCGATGAAGTCAATAGTACAGAAGCTTGAGAACGATTTGAACGTGTGAAGTAATTCTGACGACAATTTCTTTGACAGAATCTGGGCTAACGTTTGCGTGGGTCAAACGGATAAAAGTTCCGACTGAAGAGACGCAGGGCTCTTTTCTCTATCAGCAGCCGTGTGAACAACATCCAGCCAGGGGACTGTCTCACGGCTCGTTGTGAAGTGTATACTAAAAGCTTACATCACAATAAATCAGTTGCGTGGTCTGGAATATTTTGTTTATTGCTTGCATAACCCATTCATCACCCACAAAATAGGGTCTCTAGAAAGGATTTCTACTGTGATCGGCATCCTGTGTCGGGGTTCCCTACCCTATAGGTTTTTTTTTAGGTGGGAAATCATCTAATGACATCTCCCGCCCTTGGGCGGAGCAGGAGGTCGTGTCAGACTTTTACTGACTAAAACCCACTCGTTTGATCCTTCTTTGCCTGGCGTTCCAGGGCCCTGGGTTCATTTTTACTTAACCCATAGCCCCACTGCTGGGCCTATACGATTTACTGATATCTCCTTTAGGCGTTTGTGGAACACTATGGCTTGTCGGATCGGACGGCGTGCTACCCATTGCCCGCCCTCCGCAAGCCTTTATATACATCACGGTAGGCACCATAGTGCAAAATTTTCGTGTTATAGTTCCAATAATTTGGACTGGGCGTTAATGATGATATATTTACAAATATTCTGTTTCAAGAAGGCAGTTTTGGTTGTGGATGGAAACGTATGTATGTGAAAACTCATATTAATTTTGTGTGTTATTCTCTATGACAACGAGCTCTCCAACAATTCACCTATGGTGAACCAATATTTATGTCAATCATTGTAGTTGATATGGTTTTTCATGTAGTTTGAAGGAGTCGAGGAATGATTTCTAACATGGGTAGGTTTTGCTAAAATACGACGCGGTCGAGTTAATAGCGTCTGAAGAAACGTAAAACTTAAGTGGCAGTAGGCAGGGCAAATCAATGAGGCCAAAAAGTTCTAAAATGGCGACCGTGCACTGGAAGATGCAGCGTCGGAAGGCCTCCCACAAGGCAGACCTGGTGAGAGTCGCGGGAATCCTATGGATGCGAGACGCAAAGAACCGTTCGTTGTGGCGACACTTAAGGGAGTGCTATGTCCAACCGTTTTTCATCTGAAATATCCTATGTACAATCATCAACAAGTTACATGCATCAAGAATGTAGATATCCGCGAAAGATCTACGATTACTACATACGCCACATAGCCCGAAAAATTGCCAAACTTAAGTGGCAGTGAGCAGGGCACATTGCTCGCAGAACAGACAATCGATGAGTACCTCAAAAGATGGACAAATGCCTGGTGAGGATCGCGGAAATTCAATGAATGCGAGACGCACAGGGCCGTTCGTTGTGGCGACACTTGGGGGAAGCCTATGTCCAACCGCGAACGTCTTTCCGCTGAAATGGTGATGATGAGTTTACAATGAAAACATTTTCAATTTATCTAATAATTCATTAAACCCCAAGCAAACGCTCTCTCATTGTCTTTCTAGTGTGTCTCTAATTACGGTATTCGAAAGATTAAATGATTTAACCTTAGTGCTTTTTAAATCATATCGGAAACACAGTACGTCATAAAATAAATATAATTTGAAGTACCTATTCATTTGAAGTGTTGATATACATAGAAGAAAACTTTGAAAGAAACAAAATATAGTTTAAAAGCTATGGCTTTAAGTGTATACACTTATGGAAACTCAGATTAGCCTGATACATGATTAAAAGCTAGTTGCAAAGCTCTCGTTATTGAGAGCTTACACGGATTGTTAATACTAAATGCTACTAATGCAGTACGATATATCCACCAAATCCAAAATTATAGAATCAGATATTCATACCGCAGTTTGCATTCTAGTAGCTGATATACCAAATATTATTCTGTAATTTATAAGAAAATACGATGAAAGACGCCGTAACGATTTTCCCAGTATTTTTTCTCTCCCCTAAACCTCACTCGAGCTGTAACGAATATTAAACAACCCAAAAAAAAAACACTGCTAACACGGTCCAAGCGATCCCTAACGGAATCGATCGATACCGTGAAGTGCGCTTATCAGAACTAACAGATTTGTAAATATATTATTTAGGAACAGACTCCTTAATATCCATCTAAATATAGATAATATACATAGCATAAAAACATAAGCATAATCAGCCTTCAACATGTTACCACTACTGGGACTCAGGCTTCCTCTCCAGGATAAGGAACGGGTCGTAATCCACCACGTGGGCCCAGTGCGGGTTGGTGAATTTCACATATCTTTGAATTTTAGGTTCTAGGATATGTCGGTTTCGTCACGATGTTTTTCTTCACCGTTTCGAGAGCAATGGTAGTGAAATAAATTAAATAAAGTAATGCTTAGGACTGGGTTTGAACTCACGACCTACAACTCGTAAGTCGAAGCCACCACTGGTCCACCAATGCTCTCCGAATAGACATTTCTATGTGTTTTAATAAAAATATCTTAACTTATTTCTAAACCTAGAACCTCAAGAATTTTCTACGTCTCGACTACTTACGAATGCATACATATGTACATTCATAATATATTAAACCAAACATAGGAATGGCGTCTCGCTCATACATTTAAATATATACCTAAATAAACATCGAAGCCTCTTTTCCATATCATTATTCCGTTGCACAAATAAGTATACACACAAAATGGGTTCCTATGGGTTCCTTTCCATGAGACAATGGAGAGAATTCTTTTTATTTTTATTTGTGAGCCAAGTCCGACTGTCGTCGTCGCATAATTTTGAATATATGTATGTATGCATTGGTATTAGCTATATTTATATACAGGAAGAGAGGATGTCTGATACAATGTGGTAAAGGGAAACCCAGGAACTGTGAAAGAATTTGGAGGAGCTGTCTATGTTAAACCAAAACAATCTTATGAAACCGATGTCTGCAGAATGTATATTTGTTGATAACTAAAAAACATTTTTCTAGATTGTAATTACAGTTTCTGGAATAGCAGTAATGTACAAGGGAATATTATGTAGGATTATTTTTTGTGTGAACATGGAAAACATAAGACAATGCAATTCTCTATATACTCCGATTGGGAATTCAGAAACTCTTAGAAATCGATAGAAAGCTCGTTCTACCTTTTTAAAGTTTAGATATCGCTTTTATATATATTGAATAGAATACTGTACATATGCATTTGTCAATAATTGTCTTATTTCGGTAGCAACAAACAAAAAATGCATAACCAAGACCGCGTTCCTAACTTTTCGTGACTACAGATAATTGTGTAGTTTTATGTCTCGTGGCTTATATTTAAATGGAGGTGTTCACATATAGGACGACACGATTAACTATCGTCTACGACTGTTTATGCCATGACAACAGATTGTCATAATAGTGGAAACGCCTAGCACGACAGTCATCAAACAAAAAAAAAAAATATGGATTAAACTGTGACGATAAATTATGTATCGATTTTAGGACTATCAGTCGTGGTCTCGACTAAGAGTCGTTATAAAGGAAAAAAGGTAAAGTCGACAGTCGTCTGACGATAAATTAACCATTACGACATCATTAACCGTCTGGTAAGCAACTGCCCGGCAGATGATTTCGGGCTGTTCTATATGATCAAATCGCACGGAGAACTTTAATTGCGCGATGCAGGATTAATTTTTATGTGACGCATTATCTTTAGTTTCTATGACCAGTGCGTGCTGCCAGTGCCATGACATATGGCTCCGAAATTTGGTCGTTTACAATGGGCCTCATCAGAAGGTTTAAAGTTACTCAAAGGGCAATAGAAAGGGCTATACTCGGAGTTTTCTTGCGTGATCGCGTCAGCCATGACGATATCCGCAGGAGAACCAAGGTTACGGACATAGGCCGAAGAATCACCAAACTTAAGTGGCAGTGGGCAGGGCGAACAGATGGTCGATGGGGACGAAAGGTTCTGGAATGGCGACAACGTACCGGAAGACGCAGCCTTGGAAGGTTTTCCACAAGCTGGCCCGATGACCTGGTGAGGGTCGCGGGAATCCGTTGGATGTGAGACGCACAGGACAGGTCATTGTGGTGACATTTGGAGGAGGCCTATGTCCAACAGTGGACGTCTTTCGGCTGAAATGATAATGATGATGATTAATAGATTTCGCTACAGAGGAACGCGGCCTTAATGCCAGTTATTTATATTTCTTTTTCAACCTTACACTTGTATATTTATTTTTCCTTTTGATTTTACATATTTTCTAAAAGCATACAAGATTTTCATGCAACCCACGCGGACCCAGGAAAGATTCTCCTATTACTGGCTGTTACCGACTCCGACGAAGGGCGACCGACATTATAACATTTTAATATTAAACTTATCCTCGTTTTTATCCGACCGAACCTGACTTGAAGTACGTTTTTATACATTTTGGAACGGGTACTACGTCTCGAACTACAGGAACGGCGTAATTTTATGAAACTTTCATAGGTATACCGAGAACCAATTAGGGGTAAAATAAACTCATTATTTTTGGAGCATACTTGTACACTAGTGTTATGGATATTTTACTACAAAGGCAAAATGAAAAAATAACATAAGTAATACTTTTTTTGAGGTGGATAATCATCTAATTACTTCTCCCACTCTAGGGTGAAGCAAAAGGGCGTGTTAGATTTAGTGACTAAAACCCACTCCTACGTTCCTTTGTTGCCTTGTGTTCCACGGCCCTAGGATTTCCTTTCAGAAGCGAACCCTTGGCCCCAGTTGGCTTTGAGGGTCGAAAGCTACTGGGGCCGGGACCGGGGCTGGTCCCCTACGATTTCTTTAAGCGCGCGTGGAACACAACGCGCGATCGACGATCACCTAACTCCATAATTATTATTTACGTGAAACTATTGATAAGTAATAATTGTTCTTTGAGTAAAATCTCTATAATAAGAAATTAGCACTATTACCGCGACTCCGTTCGCGAGAACGTTTTTATAAAAACTTTAACATCTCTTAAACCGTATTTTGAGATTAGGAAAACTAATAATGACAGTTTTTATTATTAATTTTGATTAGAATTATACCTGTACGCACAAAACGTTTTGGGAACACATTTATTGCGCGTACAGCTAAGGAGTGGAATTCCTTGCCAGAATCTGTGTTTCCTGATAGCTACAATCCGGGAATCTTTAAGTCGTGTGAATAGGTTACTTCTAGGTAAGTCTCCATTGTCGACCGCATCGTCGCTTTCCATCAGGGGAAATAGCGGTCAAGCGCGAACCTATCAAGAATAAAGTAAAAAAAAATAATTTACACCAAATTTCTAATTTATTACACCAGGGAATACGAATCTCCCATACACACCCCATAAATCGTTTTAAAGAGGTAGTTATGAAAAACAAAAAATGAAGTACTTTTTCGTTTACTTGGGTTACTGTTAATGCTAAGTTTCAAGTATACGTATAGGCCCATGATTTGCATACAAACGAAATTCCCCTTTTTCAGCCCTTAAAGGTTGAATTTCTAAAAACCCCTACTTAAGGCCCTAACTCCAGCAGTGCCATACAACAGTGACTTTTTGAAGCCTACTCTAAGGTAACGGCTAGGTTAATAGGTTTGAAAAAAAAATATGTACCATATTATCAAAATTTCTTTTTTCGTATTACTAATACTATTTCCAAAAAAAATATTATAAAATAATATTTTTTCGATTGTTTTCCCTACTCCTTTCAAACGGCTTTGATCTTTAGGCATATGTTTACACAAAAAAAAAATGCTGGTTAAGTATTCTTCAGAATGGACATAGCTTAAGTAAATTCATCAATATTTCGCAAAGAAAATGGTTTTAAAGGTCAGCGGGGTTTTATGCGGGCGCAAGCGGCAGTATGAGTATGTGTGCATTTAACTCCGGCCAGATGTTCAGGGGACTATACGCCTTAATGCTCGCCTACATCATAAAAGGAATCCTTATGCGAAATTTGATGGTTCTAATGCCAGTATTTTTGGCTGTGCTTTGATATGTCAATTAGTCAGTTTCTCCTGGAAAGAGGAAATAACGTGAGTACCCATTACATTATTTTTTTTAGACTAAAAGTGTAACTTGATACTAATAATAATAATATTCACGCAACTATCACACTACGACGTCTAGTCCCAAGCTAAGCAGAGCTTGTGTTATGAGTACTAGACTACTGATAAACATACTTAAATATTTCTAAAAACATACATATACATATTATAGATAAATTACACCCAGACACAGAACAAATGATCGTACTCATCACACAAACATTGTTCTGGGTGGGAATCGAACCCACGACCTTCGACGTAGCAGTCAGGGCCACTAAACCACTAGACCAACAGGCCAGTCTACTATAGTCCATACTATTAACAAGCTACATTTTTTTTAATGGTTTACCTATGTATCCCATTTACCCAAGTACTACCCAAAGTATTGGTGGTATTTTGAAGCGGTATTTTTTAAGATATTTAATTTTTTTCAATGATATTTATAAATTATTGTTTTACTTTAAGAGCAGTGGTGGCCGAGTGATAACGGCTCCAACTTACGAGTTTTAAGCCGCGGGTTCAAACCCAGCAAGGCGCATTACTTTGTGTAATTTATTTCATCACCACTGCTCTCAAAACGGTGAAGGAATACATCGTGAGGAAACCGGCATGTCCTAGAACCAAAAATTCGAAAACATGTGACATCCACAAACCCGCACTGGGCCCGCGTGGTGGATTACGGCCCATTTCCCTCTCCTAGTGAGGATGTCAGAGACCCAACAGTGAGAACATTGAAAGTCTGACTATGATTATTATGATTATGATTGTTTTACTGCGATTACACCTGACGGTAAGCAGTGATGCAATTGTGTACACACGTGTTTGTAAGATACCTAAATTATAAAATTGGACGGGAAGACCGCAACAGTCGAATTATATTGCAATTGTGTTGTTATTTGATCAGTTTTCGTATTATTTTATTAAAATGATTGATGTTTTAAGTGATGTGAGCATTTGCTCATGCTCGGCAGCTCGTGCTACGCCCCGCCTATCAACGTACACGCAGGTACAGTCAATGACAAAACCTTTAAAAAATAAAAATCTTATGTTTGTCAGTTTTTGTGTGACTTTATATATACATATATATATAAGCGAATTAAAAATAATTATTTAGTTTGGGTGAGCTAAATGTAATAACTTAATTTTGGTTTTGAACGACGGTCTCGAAGCAATCACTTGTATGTGACGTCACTGAGTCGATAGTGAGTTTATTCAGGGAGTTTTGAGGAACGAGCATTTGATTTAGCAATTTTATTTTCATTTGAATTTTAAGACATCTGATGTTATTAAATTGATGTTAAAAAATAAATTACATTGAAAAAAGAAGGAGGAGTATCCTTGCGTGATTGCATCAAGAATGAAGATACCCGTAGAAAAGAAGACCCAAGGTTGCCGAGAACGCCCGAATAACCGCCAAACTTAGGTAGCACATTGCTCGCAAAACAGACGGTCGATGGGTCCGTAGATTCTAAAGTGGCGGGCGACTGAAAGGCGTTGCAAGGGCTCCCACAAGGTGGACACATGGCCTGGTGAGGTTCACGGGAATTCGACATTCTTTAAGGCGACAGTTGGAGGAGGCCTATGTCCAACAGTGATTGTCTTTTGGCTGAAATGGTGATGATGAATGGGCATTGTCACCATGAAAAAAATCAAATGCGGAAGGTCGCCGGCACAAAATGAACTAACCATCATTATGAGGGGCTGTGTTTTAAAGCTTTTTGTGTTTGCCTGTACATATAACCTACCAGGCCAAATTACAGTGATAAACATCAAGTATGTGTAAAGGAAAAAAGTGTAAAACTTCATGTTGACTGTTTTGAGATAAATCATAATAATATTTTTTTTAACTTTAAACACTTATTGTAGGTATGTATAGCAACTGAATTAATATTTTGTGGTTATAGATTTACTGACTTTTACCTCCTTCTTAAAAATATTCATAATATAACAGGATAACAGCATGCTGATAAGCAATAGTATGTCAACCCACAAAAAGTTAAATTGGGAAATATTGATGTATTCTTATTTTGTGTCACATGTTTAACAATATAAACAATGGTTTCAAATCACTTAAATCAAAAAAGTTTTAGAAAAATGTATTTTTATCATAAAACATATAAGAAATCACGTGTACAACGTTTTGCAATACGGCATTAAGCTCCTCAACACTTTGGTGATTCAATCTAGTGCCTTCTATCATTATCACGCTTTGTTGCGAAATATCATTCAGTGAGTTGGCGCAGCGACAAGCAATAAACTCTGGACAAAAGCTAAATATTCCCTTTGTATAAGAACTTGGTATGACTTGTTTTATTTATAAACTGTTTTTGTAATCAAGGTAAGTCAGTAATTATTGTTATATTAATATTTTATTTTGGGTTGCGATCAGATTGACGTATTTGTAGCCGACAGCAATGATATGCACTTGGTTTATTATTGCTAAATACAAAACAATATATTATTATGTATCACACTATGAAACATAACACATTGTTTCGAATAAAGACTTTTAGGTACAACTTACAGCACAGTTAAGGTACTTGACATATTATATGATTCATGTTTCAAATAATAAAGTAGGTACTATTATCTTACAATATGCAAAAATCTATTATTTTTAAACTAATTACCAGTTTTTTTTTTCTGTGTATAGGTTGTAGACCAATTGACTAATGTTTTGGATGAAAACCAACCGAAAGAACAAGCAGGATTTCGTTCAGATTTCTCAACAATAGATCACATCCACACAATAAAACAAGTTGTTCAGAAATGTAATAAATACAATATTACTTTTTACCTTGTATTTATTTGTAGACTATATACTATGAGACATTCGACTCGTTGAAACACATAAAATTATGGGAAGCTTTAGAGACACAAGGAGTTAACAAGAAATATATACTTCTTATTATCAATATGTGTAAGATGATGAAAGAAAAAATACGCACAGAAAGAGAAGGGGATTATTTTCCGATAAAAAGAGAAGTAAAACAAGGTGATCCTATGTCAAAACCTTTCTCGGCAGTTCTTGAATATGTTTTTAGACGTCTCGTGTGGAATAATCATGGACTGTATATTAACGAGATGCAATTAAACTACTTAAGATTTGCTGGTGAATTTCAGAAAATCCAAGTAGCTTACAAGAAAAGCTAGAACAACTTGTATATGAAAGTGACAAAGTAGGTTTGTCAATGAACACGGCGACAACTAAAATAATAACCAATCTGGAAAAAATCACAATTACTGTGAATGACAACACAATAGAATATAAAAAAATAATACACCTATCTCGAACAGATCATATCTCCAAAAGAACTTACAGATAAAGAAATTAACAACAGAATCAATTTGGCATGGAAGAGATTCTGGTTTCTTAAGGAGAATATGAAAAATCCTCTCGTGCCATTGAAAGCTAAAAGCAAAATATTTGATTCATGTAGTTTACCTAACTACCAATAATATACGCAAGTATACGCACGTATATTCTACATCAAACTAAAAGATAAAATAAAACTGTTATAAGGAAACAAACAAGAAATCCTGGATAACTTACTGTATTATCGCACTAATATGGAGGTGGGCAGGATGGATTGTGTGAAGAGTGATATGAAAGAAAAGGAAGTTAGTGATAGCATGACGAGTAACAGGGCAGAGTGGAAGAAAAAAACGTGTTGCGCCGACCCCAAATAATACGGGATAAGGGCAGGAAGATGATGATGGAGGTGGGCAGGACATAAGATTAGGAGTAAAAAGGATAAGAGAAGTGGTCTAGAGATGCAACAGAGTGGTGCCCACGACAACATAAAAGAAAGGGCGACGACGTCGAAGATAGGAGGACGATAGACGGTACATGAATAGCGGGCATCACATGGAGAAGACAAGCACAGAACCGCATTTTATGGCAAACTCTAGGGGAAGCCTATGCTGAAAAGCAAGACAATCTTTATGAACTGGTTTCAGACAGTTAAGGTAACCAGTAACGAAAAAAAAGAAAAAATATTGTAAATGCTAAATGATATACTGATATAATGGATTGTTAATAAAGGCTTTTATTTATTTTTTATTTTTTTACAAATTATTTTCATTTTTAAACAATTCTTTAAAAAACATATAAAAATAACAATATAAATATTTAAAAAAATATTTTCCGCCGGTGTCGGGAACAATGTCTAAGCTGCCGGTGGTTAGGGCTCCAGAGACAGGGACCCACAATGCGAGCCGTATCGAGGAGTATTGCCTTCTGTCTCAGGCCCTTGATCCAACTGCGCAACGACAGCTTCGACAGATTATTCGTTATTATATTAATATATATATTATATATATTAATTGTGGCGTTGTGTGATAGTTGTGGAATATTATTATTATTATTATTATTCAAATCAAAACGGTGAAGGAAAACATCGTGAGGAAACCGTCATGTACTAAAACCAAAAAATTCGAAGACATGTGACATTCACCAACCCGCACTGGGCCCGCGTGGTGGATTACGGCCCATTCCCTCTTCTAGAGAGGAGGCCTGAGTCCCAGCAGTGGGAACATTAAAAGGCTGATTATGCTATTATGCTAATGAGAGGAATTACAAGTTATTCGGTAAATTTAGTACGAATATTATTTTACGAATACTATTTTGGTTTATACTAATAATAAGGCAAACATAATAAACACTAGTTTGCCTCGTAACTACAATAACAGTTTTTGTTATCAAAACCATCTGGTCCTATTTCCGATACGTATTTTTGCAGGTTTACCCCCATGTTTTACCATTACTAACATATAAAGATTAAAGACCAACATACTTATTTATGACGATGACATTTAAATCATTACTACGGCTTTTTTATAAGTGACTGTTTTTTGGTACACAGGAACCTATAGGAGGGTATTATCAATAATTTGTTACTATTTTTATAATCCCGGGTTTTAATTAACATGTTTATGATTCTCGGATTTTAGAGGAGGTTTTATCAACTCTTTGTTATTTACCTCCTCTCTCACTGTACTTTAAATAAATATAATCTACCTAATCCGATCTCTAAAGAATAATACAAAAACAATCTATAAAAATAAAAATATTTTACTATCGGTTCAATCTAGAAATTGAACCAATAGTAAATAATAAATAAACACAACAATGAATGAATGAAAGAAAGGAGCAGCCCAACTCCCAGCCCTTTATCCTCGAGATATTCTTTTAAAATATAAAAAGCTTTTCGGCGAAATTTTTGCTTTACTTATTATTTACTAATGGTAACATTTTTTTGCTACTAGGTGTATTAGAGTGATGTGATAATGAGTGTCCATGGAGTTTCTTGCACGTTCTTCCCCATAGATATCTACGCTTTGAAACGTGCAATTTAGCTTCACTTTTTTTTTGACTGTTCTACATTTTGACAGTTCAATAATGCCTGTAAATGGTTTATTTGAAGTAAATGTTTTTGAGTTCAGGGAAACCAACACTAAGGGCTATATTTCATCGGGACCCCATGGCGGCTCGACCAGTCGCCGACATCAACAAACTCTATAAAGAGTTAATCACCTGGTGTCCGTTTGGTTGTGCAACTAATTTAGCGGCGCGACCACCTCGGACGCGTGCACTTAAGTTTCATTTTGATACTGTCTCATTGTGGTATCGCGACTCTGGTGTCTAGTTTGGTACCTAGTTTACAGTCACTATGACGGGACAACTGGTCGTGCCGCCATGGTGTCACGGTGAAATATAGCGCTAAAGACACTTCTTAAACTAAAAACGAGCGATAATTTGTGATGTCAGAAAACATCAAATTAATTCTCCCGTTCTGGGTGGAATAAGAGGTAGTGTCAGACTTTTACTGACTAAAACTAATCTGTGTTCCTTCAGTTGACCCTCGCGTGCCAGGATCGCGGTGATTCTTTCGTGCATTCCTACTGCAATATCACTGCCTGACTTAGTAATCGAACCAAGGACATCAAGCTTCACCATCATCATTGTCATTTCAGCCGATTGACATGCACTGTTGGACATAGACCTATCCCAAGTGTCTGCACAAGGAACGGTTAAGTGCGTCTCGCATCTATCTAAACCCATGTTAGTAGGTACTCAATAGAACATAAAGGTTATTTAAAACATAATCTATATACATATATAAAAGCGAAATACCACTCACTGATCAATCACGAAATCATAGAAACTATAATACCTACAAACTTAAAATTTGGCAGGTGGGTTCCTTATAGGGTGTAGAAATCTGCTAAGAAAAGATTTTCTCCAATTCACCCCCTAAGGGTTTGAAACGGGGGTCCAAAGTTTGTATGGAGAAACCGACTTTCACGCCACAGGCAGAAGCTAGTATATTATATTTAATTCTAAATACATACATTTCAAATCACTATCAATCCCGGTCAAAAACGATGTCACACAAACGCAAACCTATAATCGAACCAGCTCGTAAAATACTACCGACAAACTGAACTAGCTAACTATCAATTAGCCCAGCAAGTCTACGCAATTAGTAAGCCGTTTTATTTGTTTTAAAACAATAAAATCACCTATCGGCTAGTCGGTCAGCGTTAATTGATGCAAATAAAACTAAGCCTTGTGTTCGGTATTTTCACTTTGATTGGAAAGACTACAGGCTGTACGCAGAAGTTTGAGTAAAAATTTAGGTAGTCTATAAAAAAGTTCTTATCAAAGCAATGATTGTGTATTAAAACCAAAACACTTTAAAATAGTCCAGAGTGAACGGTAAATGCATTAAAATAGTCCAGAGTGAACGGTAATTGCATTAAAATAGTCCCGAGTGAACGGTAATTGCATTAAAATAGTCCAGAGTGAATGGTGATTGCATTAAAATAGTCCATAGTGAACAGTAATTGCATTAAAATAGTCCAGAGTGAACGATTATGACTGCATTAAAAATTGTTGGTACATAACCTTCATCGTCATCTCTCTAGCCCTCTCCCAGTTAGCTTGGATGAGGCCAAATACCCGTGTTTTACCTAGTGCGACTTTACAACTCGGTTTTGTCATTTTAAAGGATACCTAAGTATCTAGACAAAACCGTGCGTTTGGCAATAGCACAAATAAAAGCGAAAAATATGTTTAAAAAATTGTCTGCTCAACACCAAAATTGGAAATCTATACTTTTACTTATAGCTACGATGGAATGGAGTAGTAAACCAAAGACGCAAGAGAAACCGAGGCAGACAACTAGTTATTGATCAAAATGACCAGGGGCCCAAGTCTGCTATTTTTATAAATTCGTCATTCCAACACGATCCCAACGTCATTTTGCTAAAAGTTCGTAATCTGCTAATTCATAATGATCGATTTTTGATCGGTCAATGGACTCGTAATAGAGTTATGGTAGAATGATAATATTGAGCTTATTCTAAGCAATGACCGCACAATGACGTTCTAATGGTAGGTCACTGATCAAAGGAACTGTCAAAATTTTTGCAGATTACCGCATGCGTCCGACATTCATTAGTCAATATGTACGAGATTACTATTCTATGCCATTTCTTTTAATGGAGTGTCAGTGGTTGACCATTGGAAAGTCATAATGACGCGATTATATTAGTAGATTACCAAACTTGCCAAATTAAACCATTATTAAGACCATTCTGACACAATTGTAATAGCAGACTTGAGGCCCTGATTGAACGGTACGTCATTATCATTCCGAGGATACATACAAAAACATTGTCTTCTCGCTGTCTGCATATGGCGAAAGATGCATACGGCTAGTGTTTGCGTATCATTTTAGTGTTAGCTGATATGATACGATTATTTTAATTATTTTTTTCTAACCCTCCAACAATTACAAGAACATGTAGCCCCGGAGTTGGTGACCCTCGGGGGCAAAAGTGCAACGGAGAAACGATGGATAATATTATGTGTCCCATTTGTTATAGCTTACGTATCTCAATCATTTACGAATTTTATTATAAAATAAAAATATTTTGTTGATAAGTTTATCTACACAGTTGCGCCACTAAACCGATAAAAGTGCGATAAAATAATATTTTTACATTCTAAAACTACAATAATATCAACCAGGAAACAGCGGGCGCAGTAAAAGTAATCAGTAGCGTTTTAACTGAAATCGTTAAATTAATCTAACTTAGTATTTTATCGGTTACGACTCTGTTGGGAAAGAGTAACGATTGTGTCCGAAAGCTCATTAAAACTTCAATGATTGAAAAATTCATCGTTTTTATTTGGCTCGCTCAATATCACGTGGCCTCTACTGAAATGTCATCTGTACTTCCACGAGTAAGAGGAATTTTCCGTGTATGGTATAATTTTGAATAAATAAAAGAACTGAAAAGCTGTATGTATAAAAAACCGGCCAAATGCGAGTCAGAGTCGCGCTCGAAGGGTACCGTACTTATTATCTACATAACTCTTCTTTTACACTATCAATTTATTTTATTCTTTTTTTATGTATTTATTGTTATAGTGGCAACAGAAGAACATTATCTGATAAAAATTCAACTGTTTAGCTGTCACGGTTCATGAGGTACAGCCTAGTGACAGACAGACGGACAGCGGAGTTTTAGGAATAGGGACCCGTTTTTGTTTGGGTATGGAATCCTAAAAAGGTGTAATTCAATTAGGTAATTTAAATTATCATTTCAGCCATTTCGTAACCAGCACCCCTAGCCAAGTTGATAATCTGCAATCGTTAACGCTAGCGAAATGTATGGGAATGACGTCATCTCAAAGAAACGAATAGAAAATTCGTAGCTAAGTTCACATCGTTCAAAATGATAGGATGAATTGTTATCGTTTCAACAATGTTCAACGCTACATCCTTTGTTATTGTAGAACGAGCGGCCGACTCAGGCGCGTCAACATGGCTACCAACTTATCGTTTTCTACAATTGCTGACACCGAGGCGTTACTGATTGGAGAACGGAATTCGGCACGAAACGGTTGTAACGTAGCTAGGGGGGCAGAGGTCTGACTGGCTCGTTTATTGCTCAAAAAAAGTGAGGAGAAGTACGTGGATACCTAAATATATTTGATTTTTTTTATACCTATATCGTGGCCAGATCATAGAATTTATCACTTCATGTTATGGCCAACTAAAATTGGCCACATCGTTTAAATGTTAACGTTTGGAGATATATCAATCCACATTTGGCCATACCATTAAAAATCTTATTCTTTACTAAAAATATTTTGCACCAAATATTAATTGACTTGGGCTTCTTACAATTTTGACAGGCCCGTTGGTCTAGTGGTCAGCAGTCCTGACTGCTACGCCAAGGGTCGTGTGTTCAATTCCCACCCAGGACAAACGTTTGTGTGATGAGCACGATCATTTGTTTTGTGTCTGAGTGTAATTTATCTATAATATGTATGTATTTAGAAATATATAAGTATGTTTATCAGTTGTCTAATACTCATACCACAAGCTCTGCTTAGTTTGGGACTAGATGGTGTTGTGTGAAAGTTGTGGAATATTATTATTATTAAGAGACTTTGGGTACCCTGACTCGGACAGGTTAGGTTAGAAGGGGATAGCTATGCCATCGCCTTCGTGAAAAAAAGAGATTATTTTAGGGCAAAATTAATATTTTTAATTGGATAAAAGTATATTTTGTAGAAAATAAACAGAAATATATCGAGGAATAGCCCACTGCTAACCAGGCTGAAGTGAGTTTGGACTGGCCATATTGGCCATGTCGCATGAAAGCACCTGAACAGATGAGCGAATGTGTTCACTAACTGGATGACTGAGGGAGGACGTTGCCGTCGAGGTCGACCAAGCGATGGTGGCGTGAAGATGTTCGTAGAAGGAGAAGAAGAGGCTTTTGCCTAACAATGGGATACATTATAAGCTAAAAAAATAAATACATGAGCATAGTTAGAATACTCATTTCAATAAATACCCACAATAATTTATAAATCCAATTTCTAAGACGCAAATATCGTGATATTATATCATACTAGCTTCTGCCCGCGGCTTCACTCGCGTGAATGTAGGTTTCTCCATACAAACTTTGGACCCCCGCTTCATCCGCTTAGGGGATGAATTTTGGAAAATCCTTTCTTAGTGCTCACCTACGTCATAAAAGGTAACCTTGTGCAAAATTACACGCTCCTAATCCCAGTAATTTTCGCTGTTCGTTAATATGTCAGTCAGTCAGTTTGCCTTTTTATTTATGATGAACAAATTCAGTTCCTGGGATACAAATATCGAAAAAATTATACGATAAATTATATCAAACCTACGTTAGCTACTCAGCGGTATATTAAATGATTTTAAGACTTAAGTAGCGTTTGGATAATTAGTGACGCTTCATTTATAATCCACGAAAAACCGGGTACCAGCGGGTGACTACAGATCAGAAAAATATTTGAGAATCCAATTGCTGCGCCACTTACCGGGTCTAATTATATTTTCATACCATCTAGGGACCCACTCAAATATAAGCATAAAATTTCATCCAAATCAGTCAAACCACATACGAGGAGTTAATTGACAAACACACGTACAGCAGAATTAAATTTTATAAAGATTAAGTAAAAAAAATGTGCCTTTTTATCACTATTGAGTCTTGCAAGGCATGTTGATAATATCGCATCGGCCCCCGGGATTGTTTGATCTAATTATGATGGATAATTGTATCAATTTCAATAACCACACTAAATAGACTACTCACAAAAGAAAATATTTTTATATAGAAATTATAAAACCACCCAACCGTGAAAGGGCACTTAGTGGTTAAAAAACTAATCATAAAAAGTAATTGCTCTATCTTTATAAACAGGCGCACATTCCTCCAGGTGTTAATTCTTTAATATTTCATATATAAACACACTTTATAATGTTATACTGAAACTACGGCGGTTGTTATAAAAGTTAAATGGAATAATACAACCTCTTTTATTCATTCAGATATCACAACACTAGATATACAATTATAAGGCATTTTTGTAACACACTCCATATTGTAAGTTCAAATACGAAATACAAATTGTTTATTACGATTTCAACTGTAAAAAACACACTTTAAAAAAAATATTGAACAACGAATAAAAAATATGTTTTTAAAATAAATTAATTTAAAGCACAATAGTTGACATTTTTTTCAGTTTTCCTTTGATAGTAAATATCATCCTCATCTGCTACTAACATTGTTATATATACACTATATAATATACTACTAAATCATAAATATACAATAATAATTTTAAATGTGCGTGACTTTTCAATTATATCTAGCTTTAATTTTTTTTTTTATCAAAGACAACAATCTACAAAATCGGTGTCAGATGAGATAATATAAGTTTGTTTTTCTATAAGGTTCCCTTTGGCTATGACTATAAGTTTTTGTTTTAATAGTATTTTGTTTAGAGTTTTTCTATTCAAAAACTGTTTTTTTTTTTATCTACAGTATCCTATGAATACCTAGACTGATCGGAGAAAATTGAAAAAATGGACGAACCATTTTTTATGATCGACTGCAAAAAATATGTTAATGTGCATAAAAACGTATAAATAAAAGTAAATAGAGTACACTTGCAATCTCAAAATTTTAGTGCAGTTTTCAATTTTATTTTATACTAGTTATAGGTTTATTTTGTAGTTATTTAGATGCATATACTTATAGATATAAGAAAAAGAATAGTCAGCAAAATCAATAAAATTCGCAATTGCAACACGTAAAGGCGTGGAGCTCGGGGGAGTTCGGGGCATCTCCACGCCGTGTGGTCCCCGAACTCTTCCGAGCTCTAAGCCTCAATAAATTACTGAAACTCTACACTGTAACGGAAATATTATCGACGCTCGAACTAAGTAGATAAACTAGTACTTACTTTTGAACAAGCCGTAGTAAACAACACTTGTAACGGATATTATCTACTCAACATCAATGAATACAATATTTCTGATATCTAAAATAAGACCTTGTAAAAAAAAGCTTACAAAAACACAGTGGACAACACAATCTTTCGCAATAAATATCGAACGCACAAAATTATAATTATTTAGGAACCGACCTCTCGACCCTCTCGACCCTCTCCGTTGGGGTACGAAACACGTTCGGTAACTTCAATAGTTTTCGCGCGAATGAGGGGTTTTGAAAAATCCGCCCTCCTCAGTTTGGGCGGCACTCCCGGCACACCCCGAATACTCCCCGTATTTGTTACCAAGATATCCCTCGGGAGGTCTTGTATTCAATTTGCAGACTAGACGCTCGCTTTGAATATTTTGCTATAGGTATATTTATTGTGTATCCTAATAATGGCTCACTGCATTAATATAAACTTTTTTGACAAAAAACCTTTACTCAGTTATAAAACTATATTTTTTTATATATATTATATAAAAGGAGAAACTGACTGAATAACATATCAACGCACAATCAAAAGGAAAAAATCTAAGATAAGGTTTTTGTAAATTCTACATTTAAGGGGATGAAAAAGGATCATTTGTATAGGTACTAAATTTTATTCCGTAGGTCATAATATATACTTGAAACTTAGCACCTAAGTAAATAATAAAAATTGTCAATATTTAATTTCCAAATCGAAAAAAAAAAACTATGTTGTGTGTAAAAAAATAAAAATAGACTATACCATGTACTATAATTATTAAATAAAAATGCTTAAATAATTAGACTTTAAGAAACTCCTCAAAATAACCAATTAAGAACTACAAAAACTGTAAAATTTAAATTTGGAAGACAAAACGACGATCAAGAGAGAAGACAAAAGTGTGAAGTGAATTCTAAAAGGAAACTTTGTAAACGACAAATTCTTTAAATAATAAAGCATTTTTTATTGAAAGATAAACTCTGTCTACTAATATCATAACTGCTGAACAATACAGCCTACCCCACGAGTCACGACACGTCACAATGGCTCATAGTGTCAGTGTAACCGACAATTTATGTGTAACTTGCTTCTGCTAGCGGCATTGTCTACGTGAAGGTTGGTTGTTGCGGACGCCAAGTCGAAGTCGATAGCCTATGTCCTTCCTTAAAGTTCAAGCTTCCTCCATACCAAATTTCATCAAAATCGGTTTAGTAGTTTAACCGTGAAAGCGTAACAGATAGACAGACAGAGTTACTTTCACATTCATAATATAGTATGAATTTTGAGTCATTGCAAGATGATCACAAAATACTTGGGTATTTAGCAACGCCGCTTCACCGAAATGACAGATTGATAAGATTGAATTGTTTTTTTTTCTATTCCATTCCATTATTGGTAATATTACGGTCAGAGAATTAATTCAAAATTTAATTGTAAATGTAAGACCTGAATAGGCAAATTCTGTGTATACCGGGGGGCTACAGCATCCACTTTAAGAGAAAAAGTCACTGTGGTAGTTATGCCAACTATAAAGGATTATTGTAAATGTTTCTATGAAGTGACAAAATAATAATTAAATATGACTATCGCTCACGACTCTTTGTTTACAGCTTTCGACCACAGTAGGTTAGTTTATACATATTATATCGACGGTAAAGTGCTAATACCTTCTAACTGTAATTTTTCTAGAGAATTACTTTTTTAGCGTTTCTATTTTAAATGTATGTTTCCACACGTTTTAGTGAAATCCCAGAAGCGGATATTTAGTTGCTAAAGCTTCAAATTAAATTGTAAAAACTCCTCCTAACTAAACCAACGTGTCAATTTATAGTATTACTTCCTAACGTTTTTGGAACAGGACCTTTTTGACTTCGACAGTTAGGAGTTATTGACACTTCATCGTCGATATTTTAAATCTTCGTATCAAGATATTCTTTAAATTAGTTGCATTATAAATATCTACTGCGTTGCAAGTAGTAGGTAACGGGGCATTTTCTACAACATTAGAAGGAATTACATCTCAAGAAGACAGGTGCGATGCGATAACGCGATGCGACAACGCGATGGGACAACGCGATACTACAATGCGATGCAAGGTCCTATTTTATTACAGATAAAGTTCTGTAGACACCTGTATAGAAACCGTAACACCAGCTATATAAAAAATACTTCCATTTTCAACGAATAAGAATGTGAAATTTCGCTCAAAGTTTCCTATTATGTAAGCGAGCACTTTCAACCAGTAAAGGGGTGAAAAGGAAGAATTCCGTTTGTATGCAAAATCTTATTCCGTTCTTACTCACGGAATAAGATTTTGTTTTTGTTTTTTGATTTTTTATTTATTTAGGTTACTATTAGTGCTAAGTTTCATGTACATCTATTGAGATGTACATGAAACTTAGCACTAAAAAAGTTGCCATTATTTGTTTTTCAAAACTAGCCATAAGACGATTTAGGGTGTTTTAAATATTATATGGAGGATTCTTATTTCTGGAGTTTATCAACTTGAAACTTGGCATAATTTATAATTTAAATGTATTCATTTCAAAATTGTACATGGAATTCAAACTAAATAAAACTGTTTTGCATGCCTAGTTTAAGGTAGTTAGTAATGGATCCTTGTAATTTTTTTTTTTCTGAACATCTTTATCATTTACCTACTAACTGAGCAAATAAAAAATTCTTATTATTATTAAATACGGTTTAGGGATTTTTGAAGGTTGTATGAAAAAGTTCTATTAAATAATCTAGATGATCTTTGCACAAACAAAATTTGGGTTAATATTATTAAAACCAGTGTAATTAGACCTTTAAAAACTTGTCATCCTACTGACATTGTAACCTTGTTATTATTTCAGTTTCAGTGTAGTTTCGCGGTTACTTTTGGTAATTAAAACTTCGCGCTACGTTCATTCTTCATAATGATATAGTTTCCTTCATCCCGGTCGTCGCGCTGAATGTAGTTAGCGTTCATATTTTTTTTTTATTTTTGTAACTTCGTTTATTCATGCTTCTACAAGTTTTTGCAAACTTCACTTTTATGTGCTGTAAAAGTTTTTTTTTTTAATTCATCCTGTTAGTGGAATTTGAATTTGATTACTATGGAAATGTATTGTGTGGTTTTATAAGTGTTTCACCTGTAGGGCTTATCATGAATCTGAATCAGAAACCAAATTAGAATCAGAACCAGAACCAGAATGTTTATTTGTTAAACATATGTATTTACATAATGGTCCCATATTAATTTATACGGGCCCTGCGTTTTACAGTGAAGGCGTACCTACAAATACTGAAAGAAACCAAATCATTTTAAAATAAACAAAAAACGATTAACAGAAAAACAAAATTAAACTCTTACAAGAGACAAAAAATAAGAACTATTTTTGGACGATGCATCAAAACGACCACCCTCCTCTTCCATCGACCAATAGATTTGAAATGTATCTCAATCGAAAGATCCTAGTAGGGTAGGAATTTTTTGCTATGGCGATATCTCTCATAAGTGCGGGATTTAGCAAGGAAATCATATTTTGATATTATTATTATTTTTTGGTACAAAATAACACCAACAGATTTGAAATGTATCTCAATCGAAAGATCTTAGTGAGGTGAGAATTTTTTACAATGACGACGTCTCTCAAAAGTGCGGGAAAAAAGGTTAGGTTAGGTTAAAATAAAAATGTTTTATAAAACCTAAACCCCATAATTTTGGGGTATGTCGCTAAAAAAACTCTATTCTATTTTATTTTTTTTATTCTATTAGACGCTTCGATCGACACCGGTTTCAAATCTACACACTGTTTCTAAATTTGAAACAGGTGAATATTTTTAGGGACAGTTTTACACACAATCCCCTTTGTCAAATATCAATTTGTTTTTCACAATGCTCGTACGTTAAATCATAACAGCGTCCTGAAAATGATTGCTGACAGGCCGGATTGCCCCATCCAGAGACACAGGATGGTATTAGCTATAGGCTACTAATAAACTAATATAGTAAGCACTTTCTATTACTAACACACTAACAATGGACTATTGGGTCTGAATTGAAGAAAATTAATTTTGTTTATTTATTTAAAGAATGGACCAGACGGTTGCAATCCAGCGTTCCAACAGAGGTGACCTTGTTAGTTTCAATCCATGTACACAGCAGATCATCAATCATCAATGACTTTCAACGCCCTTGGTTTTGGAGCACGTTTTCCCAACCACGATTTCAACCGCAGTGACTGATTTGTGAATGTGTTGGCGCGTGGATTAAATCCGTGTAGCTGCAACACAATCCAAACACACAAACCGAACTCCAACAACAAAAGGAGACCTCTGTTGGAACGCTGGATTGCAAACGTCTGGTCCATGCTTTAAAGGGTGACCAGACGGTTGCAAACTAGCGTTCCAACTAAGGTGACCTTGGTTTAGGTAAGTATGTGTTTGGTTTGTGTTGCGGCTTTATGGATGTAAATGACGCGTCAACACGTTCGGTGTCTGGGAAAACGCGCCTCTCAACCAAGGGCGTTGAATGTCATGGATTACAACTGCTGTCTACAAGGATTGAAACTAGCAAGGTCACCTTGGTTGGGACGTTGGTTTGCAACCATCTGGTCATCATCCTGACTCATCAATATTTTTCATATTCAAGAGTATAAATCTACACTAATATTATAAAGAAGTAAAGTTAGGTTTTTTGTTTGTAGAAGTTAATCTCTGAAAGTTCATAGTGATAAATAATAAGCGGGATGAGCCCGTCTAGTTACTAAGAAACGAACGCTATGCTGAAGGATTGAAATGTACACTTTCTATTAATTAATGCAGATTTTGTGGTTCATTATAGCTTTGAGCTTACTCTGTATTGATACGATATATCATGCCTAAACACTCAGCAGCTTCTGCAATAGGTTAATTATATTAGCCTATACAAATATGTATAAAGATTCTAGCGATAGTGACTCGCTGCAGTTTCTCACGGGTGTTACAAATCTTTGAAATTCTCTACTTTTTATACATTAATGTGCATATTGTATACCTAAATTTGACTCATGTATCACTCTTTCTATGGGTGATGAACCGCAAGAAAATATGTTTAGTTGTTTTTGAGTATATTTCGAACAAACAGACTGATAGACGCATTGGGGGATTTTGTTTTATAATACGTATGTAAGGGTTCAACGGCCTTTCATTATGTCAATACAAACAAATTATTTTTTTACTTTATCACTACGTTTACTAGTTTTTTTTTTTCAAATAAGTGAAATATAAGGAATACGCTTTCGTATACTGTACTTAGAGCAGTGGTGGCCGAGTGGTAACGGCCTCGACTTACGAGTTGTAAGGCGCGGGTTCAAACCCAGCCAGGCATATTACTTTGTGTAATTTATTTCATCACCACTGCTCTCAAAACGGTGAAGGAAAACATCGTGAGGAAACCGGCATGTCCTAGAACCAAAAATTCGAAGACATGTGACATCCACCAATCCGCACTGGGCCCGCGTGGTGGATTATGGCCCATTCCCTCTCCTAGAGAGGAGGAGGCCTGAGTCCCAACAGTGGGAACATTATAAGACCGACTATGCTATGCTATGCTACGCTTTCGTATCCCCACTTAAACAAATAAATCCTATCAGGGGCCATGACGTATTAAAATGTCAAACGCGCGAGCTAGAAAGAGGGATGGAGCTATAAATACACCCTATACAGCTCCATCCCTTTAACAGTTCAGTTTAGGTCGTCAAAAGCATTGCGTTAAGAGCTCGTGGTAGGGCTTTAGTTATTATGTTAAAATAATGTTTCACAAAATCGAGGTGCAATACGAAACCGATCTTTTATAATACAAAAGAACTTTCAAGAAAACATCGAAAAGTTTTGTTGAAAGATCAAATTACCAGACCGGCCTCATAAAGTACCTGTAAAATGAAGAAAAAAAAACTGAAGTGTGAAAGTGTTTTTTAAACCTATTTGGAAAACAAAATATCATTTATCATTTATTTTATTAACTCAATCATGTTACAATAAAAAGCGAAAAACGCAAGCATCCTTTAGCATACGTGAGCTATTGTGTAATAACTCGGACTTTTATAAAATTGATGTTAAGGGTCTGCGCACATTTGAGACAAGACAGTCTTCGACAGAATTGTCTACCACGTCGCAGACTTGTCTGCGATAAGACTGGTTTAAGTCGTCCAGTGTTGCCAACAGTTACACTAACTTACCACTAGAGTCAACTTTTAAAACCATCAGAAAACCACTAACAAAAAATTATTCCACACACGAAATTGCAAAATTTCCCACTAAAAAAATATGCGTTGTACGAAATAAAATAAGTAGGCATATAGATTATTAGTTTCCTTTAATAACAAGTGATAAAAATTATCAATCAGTTGATCAAAATACCAATTGTAGATAAATTAACATTAGGAGGTAATTCAACATACAAATTATTCAATAACAGCTATGTATTAATTTGTCTTCAGACGAATCGTTTTTGTTCGTATGATCATCGTCAGTATCAGATTGATAATTATGGATTCCATGGTGCTGATTTACACCCGAGTGATCGCATTTTTCACTAAAACCAATATTTCACAATTAAATGGGGTTTGAAACTACCAGTTTTAGTGGAAAATCCACTAAATTGGCAACACTGGCCGTACGCCGCCAGACTGTTTTGTCTTAATAGTGTACGCCGTGACGTAGACAAAACAGTCTAGTCGCAGACAAGTCTGAGACGTTGTAGACAAGTCTGCGAAATCGTAGACAATTCTGTCTAAGACAGTCTTATCTCAAGTGTGCTCAGGCCCTTATTCACGTGTGTAAGCCTCCTTCAATGAAATCGCATTTACACGGGGCGACTGACTCTTCCGTTGAAAGGCGAGAATTTTCTGACTTTTATCTAAGAGATTATTTTATCGCATTCAAGTGTTTTAACACAAGTGAGAAACCAAATGCGTAAAGAAAAACTACAATAAACTTGTAATTGTGAAAAACTTGTAATTATTGGTTACTCGATTTTTTTCTTGAACCCGGCGAAAGGAAATAATTTCCAACCGCAAACCATTTCGCATTAACCTTAGTAGATAAGCATGATGCGCCGGTATGTATTTACTAGTTGCGGTAGGCAGAATAACTTTCAGGTTTTTAAGTAACCCTTTAGTTATAACTTTTTATTTAACATTAGACCTCTGTTGTCAATGAAATAAATGTTATCATAAAAAAGATATGGAAACGTGAAGGATTGCTTAGTGTTTAAATATAATTATATATATATTATAGCAGATTCTATATAAAAATTGTACTTCTTACGTAGGTACAATACATGTGTCTACGACACAGCTAACCCGCTTTTTTTTTTAATTTAGATCCTTTTTGTAAGATCTACCCCTATTTAAATTGAATATTTCTCAAACTCTGGCTCAGTAAAACCTATCAATATTTGACATTAAAGAAGAGTTACCGTGAAAATGTTAAGTATAAGTTAAATCCCATTAAGTATTTTGAACTAAGCACCTCTCAGTGCTTAGTTCAAAATACTTAAGGGGATGCAACTCGATATACATTTTCACTGTTTTTCATACAACCGCTCTTACCCGATTATGACGTTATTACACATTTTTCATTAGATATTTTGTAAACACAGTATCTTGTGGATATTATGTAGGCTTCTATTGCAATCAATTTATAAATTAGAGTAAAATGAATCCAGTAAAGACCTCTGAAAATCTGCTATTTTGCATGAACTTTGACACTACATAATTTACTTAAATTGAAAAAAAAAACTCAAAAAAGTATAACAATAGAAGTCTTGCAAATTTAATCAAGATTCTGAATGACGACAATTTTTTTCAAAAACTTTTAAGCGTTTAAAAACAATTTTTAGTAAGTTGGAACAAGTTTTGCAAAATATTCCGGTAAATCACTGAATTACCGAATGCTAACAGAGTTTCCAGGCGTTATCTCTCTTTTATCGTGTTGCCTTTTCGTCAAACATCGCGTTGGATTGCGTTAGATGAAATAACAAGCTTTGAAACCATGCTCGATGCTGACGATAGAAAAAGGACCCTCTTAATTCAAAAACCCACCATACTATCTCGTACTGTGAATTTGTGACTTGACATCTTTAAGTACGACTGTCCACTAACGTTGTCAATTTTAAAACACTAGCCATAAAAAAGTACCGTATATTCTTTTTACACGAGCTAGAAATTTTATCTAGTTTCTATAGTAGTCTATCATAGGCGAGAATCTTTCCGCGACTAACTGGCTCATTAGTTAATTACAGCGGAGTTCATTCATGCCATAGATATTACTACACACTATGCTTCAACTGAATTACTATCGGTACTCGATTAAGGTACGAACTTGCGCTCAGCAAGCAAGGTACTGTTAATTTTATTGTACAGTAATGCGATACAAAATATGTAACTAATTGTTGCAATGTATACCTATTGTGTAAAAGGAGGACGCTTGTTATTGAGGCAGAGCATTCTGAGAATTTTATTCTAGTTGTATTCTAAATACACTTCATGGGATTTATTTTAGACTTTGTTACTTCTACTATTTATATTTTTTTTATTATGAGGATAAAAATATGATAGAAGTGATGCGAAAAGTTATTTTTGATGTGTATGGCATAAAACCTAATCCGGCTCGAAGGACTACTTGCAATTGGGACAGACACGTTTTGGAAACACATGTTTGCAGATAAGAAGAAAAATTTCCTGCCAGTGTTTTTGTTTCTTGATAGCTTTAATCTGAGGGTCTTTACTTCTAAGGAGACGTGATCCATCTGTGTGACAATAAAAAACAACAAAACATAAATTAAAAAAAAAACATTTTTTTTTAAATACTTTTCTCCAACTCTGTCTTTGCTACAATAATCCCTCTATGTCGTCAAGCAGTCTAAACAGTGATTGTCAGTCATTGAATGGAAAAAGTCAAATGGGTTGTCAACAAATGACGTAGCTAACGTAGAATGGCAAGGGATGTATTGATGTTCTATAGAATGAGTGTGTGACTGACGTGAGCTTTTGTGGGGATGCAGTGGATATGGTGGATATATATACATAGTCTGTAGAGTCTGAAGTAACTAAAACATTAGTTGATAAGGTTTTTACTAATCACCGCTCTAATGGTGTCCAACCAATCAATATCTTTAATAAAAAACTAAGGTTTTGGTATAAAAAAAAACATTTTTCAATACATTTAATCGAAAACCTGCTCTAATCCTATCACTTTTAGGCACGCAAATTACTGTTTCTCGCACGGTCCGCCACATTTTTATTACATTTATCGTTTTAAGCTGGGCGGGCGTCGACCTACTGCAATACTCGGCTTCATAACGGCCCCACCTGCGGCTCGTGCCTCTCGGTTACAATGACAAACTTTCTCCACTTGTATCAAAAGTTATACTCGTATATTCCAGCTCTCAAAGTCTATCCATAAGTCTGATCTAGACTATCCAAGGGGAATAGTGTTGCCCAGTAACTGAGTTGTAGAGATCTGATAGGCAGACGCTCCATATAAACCCAGGTATTCCGACGCAACCAGATAGACTAGAAGCCGACCCTAAGCTAGTAGGAAATAGGATATCCCTATCCCCATCTCCCGATGATGAAATTCCAGTACGCATTCAGGAAACTTTCACTCGGTCATTTCAATCGGTGTTTGAATTTTATTAATTTCATTATCTTCTCGGCTTGGCAACTTTAGCGTAAATTATACAGTAACTGACGATTTGGACTGAAATATATTTGGACACAGTGTCCGAATCAACACATTTTATTTTCAATATTTTTCACTGACAACTCGGACACCACTAAATTTTTTGAAGCTATTTAGTACAGTCAGAAAAAAAATGTATATCATATTTTATAACTTTTCATCTGACTGTATTAGACAGTGCGACTGTTTGTTCGGAACAAACAGTGAAAAAAAAATAGAAAAAAAATATGTCTATTCGGACACTGTGTTCGAATATACAACGTCTGAATCGTCATTAAGTCAAATAATATACGTTCCTACTCAATATAGAACCGCAAAACTGATAATTACTACACAGGAATATAATTGAAACTTAACTAATATATACGCTTAAATTAATTTTAGAGTAATTGATGCATTAGAGTAATATAGAGTGAGGCTGCAGGCGTTTGCCAGTTGCTAGCAAAATGCTAGGCTAAGTATATTATAGGTATAAATACTAAAGCGGTAACTCCATTAAGCCGACGCACACGTGGGTCACGCTTGATTTATGCTTAGTGTCGCGTTACGAGACGTCACGTGGCGTCGCGTGGCGTATATCTAGAGTAACTCTACAAGTCTAGTTGCCATATCAAATGTATGGAGACCGATGCGCCCAGATCGACGTACGTGGCTTACATATGCCCAATAAAGCCAGCAATATAGCATGTAACATTTAGACGTATGTTTATTTTAACTATTATATCTATATACATAAAAATGAATCCATATTTCCCTTGGTCACGTTATCACGCGTGAACGGCTGGGCTGGACCGATTATTGTCAGGAGAAACTACTTATGAAAAAAAAAATGGTAGTAGGGTAGAGTAAGGTAGAGTAGGGTAGAGTAAGGTAGAGTAGGGTAGAGTAGGGTAGAGTAGGGTAGAGTAGGGTAGTGTAGGGTAGAGTAGGGTAGAGTAGGGTAGAGTAGGGTAGAGTAAGGTAAAGTAGGGTAGAGTAGGATAGAGCAGGGTAGAGTAGGATGTAGTAGGGTAGAGTTGGGTAGAGCAGAATAGAGTAGTCAATTGACGGGAGCGAAGCCGCGGGCAAAAGCTAGTGTACCTATATAATAGGACTTAACCTATGGAAATGCCGTTTTTTGAATCGGGCTGCTTTGAAGTGTTTGTAATCATTGTGTTCTTGTGTATTTACCTTTAACCAATACGGTACAATACACAATAACTCGAGGTTTTTTGGGAAAAATACCGTCTTAGGTAGCTATTGTATTTTTTACAAAGTAATTTTCATCTTGTTAGGTATTATTACAGAATAAGGTTTAATACAAGGTATTACGTTCTTTTAAATAGTCACACTGCTGTTGTTAGTGTCTAAGTTAAAACTGTAAAAAAAAATCTCTTTTATTTATAATTCTAAGAAAAAGTTTACAGACACCGTAGTGTAACTTGTGGACGGGGAGCAACGTGTAACTCTCCGCTCGAAAAAAGATCAGACCCAGCTCAAAAAGATATCAGCACTATTGACCTACCTGCCAGGTCTGCGGGATAGTTCAAAAGAATTACCGTGGCACACGCAACGGGCGACTGAAGGATCACGGGTAGGTTTAAAATGAATTCGTATCTACTCTCAACAAAAGCTAATCAGATTTTGAACACAATGTACTGTGTGTTTTTTTTAAATATATCTGTTAAACAGTACTTACTGTTCAGTTTTTATTTTTAAAATTCAATTTCCCACTGTATATGACGGATAAAAGATTATCTTATAATAATTTTCATTATTTTAACAATCAAACCTATGCTTTGAACTACGCCAACTCATCTCAACGTCAAAGTATCACCACTGACGTACGACGCACCTATGTTTTAAACTACGCCAGTACAGCTCAAAGTCAAAGTATCACAACTCGCGTACGACCATTGCACCTATGTTTTAAACTACGCCAGTACAGATCAACGTCAAAGTATCACCACTGAGGCACTGACGTACGGCCATTGCACCAATGTTTTGACAAACATACTATTATTTTAACATTTTTCCATTATTACCTAGCTTCTGTCAGTAGTTTCACCCACGTGACAGTGAAAATATTTCCCAAGGGAACTACTCATAGAAAGTATCCAATGTCCAATGTACCATTTGTACCATATGTACCAATTAGCTTCAGCCAGCGGCTTCGCCCGCGTGTAATTAGGTTTGTCCATACAAAATTTGGACCCCCGTTTCATCCCCATAGGGTATGAATTTTGGAAAATCTTCTCTTAGTGAAACCTTCTGCGAAAATTTCACGTTTTTAGTCCCAGTAGTTTCGGCTGTGCGTTGATATGTCAGTCAGTTTCTCCTTTTATATTTATAGATGTACGATTTCATAAAAATGTGAAAAACCGTTTGAGCGTAAATGACTAACAATTATACACACAAATATATAAACATACATAAAACTTAATCTCGCCTTTACAATATTTGTATGTTACAATGCAATTTTTTAAAAGGACTAGGCTATCAACGTTTATTCATGTTTAAAAATTGATTTAAGATATTTGATGTTACATGTTCACTTGGCATATCCATCTGTTTATAACTGTTAGGTCTATCAAGAAATTCATACAGATACGCGGTCTACTCTAGAGCAGTGGTGACCGAGTGGTAACGGCCCCGACTTATGAGTTGTAGGTCGCGAGTTCAAACCCAGCCAGGTGCATTACTTTGTGTAATTTATTTCATCACCACTGCTCTCAAAACGGTGAAGGAAAACATCATCAGGAAACCGTCATGTCCTAGAACCAAAAATTCGAAGACATGTGACATGTACCAACCCGCACTGGGCCCGTGTGGTGGATTACGGCCCATTCCCACTTCTAGCGAGGAGGCCTGAGTCCCGGCAGTGGGAACATTTAAAAGGCTTATAATGCTAAAAAAAACGCGGTCTACGTTAGGTTTGTGGTTAAAAAAAAATTAAAGAATCAACGTATTGAAAAACACTTAGTTTTTTATTTGACAATTTGTCAGATAAATCAAAAAAATACTGATTTAAGAATTAAATTAAAGTAGCGGTATTTGTCAAAATAAAGTTCAAAACCTACTTTTATTTAAAAACTAAACTATTAAAAATGTAAAGAAAATTATTGCAGTAAGTAAAAAATCTAATATAAGTGTGGTTGCAAATATAAGCTGCACACATTTCATAGAAATTCACTGATTATAGTCTGTACCAGCGCAGTAAAAAATTGGGTACAATCTATACCAACACAGTGAAATTCATTGGGAACAATCTATACCAACACAGTGAAATTCATTTTGAACAATCTATACCAGCAAAGTGAAATTCACACCTACCTTCGGTTCGTAATAAGAGGTAACCTATTTCTGCGGACCTTTTTTTTCTACTAGGTAGTATCAAAAATTTAAGAAAAAAAAATTGCTAAAATATCTATGCTTTGAAGAGTGTGAGTAATTAAATAACGAAAGAATAATTTTAATTATTTTTTTTTACCCTTGTATAATTACCAAAAGTTTTTTTTAATTAAAATATTCGGTCAGGTTGTCATAGCTGTGTTGTTCGTACCTATGTCAGAATACTGTGTACCTTGCATTTTTCAGATAATAATGTGATCACTTCACAATTACTTTTACCTACCGCACCAATCCAAAAAAATAATAACTCCACCAAAATAAAATATCACGTCAAATTTTTCTTTAATTATATTTTCTAAAATTCATTTTTTTATTTAGGAATTGGTCCATTATAATAACGCAATTTTTATTGAAATGAAATAATAAAGTTTACTTTTCGTGTTAGGTCAGCCTAAAGACTTTTAACTGAACCTCAACATAAAGAAAAGAAAACTTTTGGCAGTCGTCGACAACTAAAACATGGCCATAGAAACTTATCTAAGAAAGTTTTCAAAACAATAAGACAGTCCACTTGTTCCAACATTACCACATCATACGTCAAAATCAATTCAATTTCAAATTTACCTCCTATTTCGCGGCGAACTGGCAACGTCGCGAAACGTCGGTACGCTGACAGCGAGCGCGCAAGCATTCAACTGTTCGTACATGTAACGCGCGACTGTCGGGCGGCGGACATCTGATGGGCGCTGTACGACGTTGCCACGCCTTTTCATACTAACCCACCAATGACACGTGCGCACGCTCCGAATGTGATTTGAATTTCAAACTTTTATTCTGTATTAGCGTCTCTTTCATTTTTAGATAAATCGCGTAGGTGTGAGTGGGACGAAGCAATGAGAGTTGGGGAGTTCTGCTCGATATTTTGAATTGCTTGCAGTTTGAAAGTGACCTATCTTATACGATAAGATATCGTATTTTGAGCTTAGTTTTTTGACGAATACGGGACATTGCATCTCGTTGCGTCTTAAAAGTTTAAGTAAGATATTGAATGAAGCGTTATACAAGTTACTGTAAATACAGCTACGGTTTGCGGTGGAGGATCGATTTTATTTAAAGAACAGGAGCCTTCGAGACGCGGAGTTTAAGCTCTTTCATAGGAAAAACGTTTGTCTGTTATTGGATTATTTTTTTATGTTGAACTTGTTCGTTTACATTATTTTTTTTTTCTAAAATATTGACACGATTTATTTGAAGAACTCAACATTTTTACACACGGTTTTTGAATTAGCTATTGTGTAGGTAGGTACGTGAATTGTGGTTTTAATTCACAATGCGGTTATATGAGTTAAGCTTATTATTTTTTAATGTTATTTCTCAGATCTTCATTGAAAAGTAATCAGTACTTACTTTATTGTATGATTTTAGATTTTTTAAATTAATTTACTGACTCAGCTGATTTTTATTTTTGGATGTACAGATAAGTACAGATTTTAAGTTACTAAAAATACCTATTTTTTTACCTAAAGTAGTAGGTACGTATACGTAGTTAGGTACCAACTTACCTCAATTTCAAATAAAATCAATCCTTATAAAAATTTCGAACACATGTACCAACTTATGTTTCTGAATATTTTTTATATCATCAATCACAAATTCATAATTTAAAATCACCAAAACACTATGTAATAGGTAAACTTTAAAATAGATCAAAAAACACTTAATTAAAACACCCACCTAACTATCACAGGTAGGTATAGAACTACTCAAAACGCAGTCAGTTATAACTGTAGCCGCTGGCTTTCAATTCATTCTGTTCACAGTTTGACTCCGATATCTACAACAATTCGCCTCTCGATCCGGTAGAGGGCGAAACTGGATACATCTCGCCATTTTAAAAACAAAAGGCAAAGTTGCGTAAAAATTAAATTGGTAATGTTAACACAGTGTTGTCATCATTACCCGTAATTTAACGTTAAATACCGTTTTAGTCCGTAAACGGGTTCACCACGGATCCGTTCGGGGGTTAATGTGTTGGATTGACACTTTTCCTAATTTTTTTTTTTTAGTTTACACAAAATACATAAAATCGTAAAAACAAAATACAAATAGAAGAGCGCAAATGTACCTATACGTCACAGATGTAATGTTCTTTTGTAGCAAATTTACAAAGGATCAACATTATTTTAGGCCCTTAACTTGTATTTTTGTCAATTAAAAGTAAATGCCAATTAATTAGAACGAAAAGATAAGTATCTAAAGTCAAAGCTGGCATTTACGAATCAAACGTTTGAAAAGTTTAGAGAAGGGATCGACCCCTCATGGGTCCGTGACAACGGCCTTGCCTACGTTACGTATTTCGAACTCACGTCAAGCGTAACACATCCACGCATTCCACTTCCTACTCGCATTTTGATAGAAGTCAGTTACTTATCTAAAAACAAATAAAAAATTACGATCATCGTAAACACTGTGGAATTATTTCTATGTAGTTTTTGACGAATCTTATCAAAACGGTATAAAATTTTATGAGGTTTATTTGGGCTTAAGGGTGGGTGTTCATGAGGGGTGAGTCGCGTGCTCATTCCAGGCGCTTTTGCTCGCGGACGACCGTGTGTACTACGCCCTACGGGCCTACGGGTTAAAGTGCCCGTAGACGTCTGTACAGATATGTATTTTATGTTACGTCTACTGCTGAGTGGAAGTTCGGCTCTCGATTATTTTTTATTCAGTAGGTATTCGCTTTTTCGCATGGTCTGTTTAATAAATGAAGACCATACTAAACATTTACAGGAATTTACGTAAAAAGTACTTTAGACCTTACACTGATGTTTGGAAAAATGGCTGATTTACCCAATCAATTGAATGTGATTTTTGTTTTTTTAAACCAAATCATACCTACCTATAGTAATAATAATATTCCACAACTATCACACAAAGCCGTCTAGTCCCAAGCTAAGCAGATCTTGTGTTATTAGTACTAGATAACTGATAAACATACTTATACATACATATTATAGATAAATTACACCCAGACACACTAACTACTAGTTACTAGTACTAGTAACTAGGTAGGTAACTATAGCATAGGAAATACCATAATCAATAGTTTAATGTTCCCACTGTTGGGACTCAGGCCTCCTCTCTAGGAGACGGAATGGGCCGCAATCCACCACGCGGGTCCAGTGCGGGTTGGTGGATATCACATGTTTTCGAATTTTTAGTTCTAGGATATGCCGGTTTCCTTACAATGTTTTCCTTCACCGTTTTGAGAGCAGTGATGATGAAATAAATTAGGTACACAAAGTAATGCGCCTGGCTGGGTTTGAACCCGGGATCTACAACGCATTAGTCGGGGCCGTTACCAGTCGGCCACCACTGATCACTTATTAAATTTATAGTCACACTAGCTTCTGCCCGCGGCTTCGCCCGCGTGACAGTCGGTTTCTCGGTTGGTCGGTTGGAGTTTCGTAAAATCCACTCTTACCGGATGTCTACACCCTCTAAGAAACCTACCTGCCAAATTTCAAGTTTGTACATGTTACAGTTTCTGAGATTTCGTGATTAATCAGTGAGTGCTATTTCGCTTTTTTATAATAATATACTATAGATAAAAATAAAACAATTTAATAAAATAAAAAAGAAATATCCCGTTTCAGATTGCGTAAACCACTTTTTATCGCAATCCATAAGGTTTAAAGGAAATTCCTAATGAATCACAATACACTATCATCACATAAACCACATTAACAATGGCAATTTTTTAAATGTATTTGTGTGTATGTTTGTTACTACTTCACACTCAAACGACTGAATGGATTTGGATGAAAAGGAGATGCCAAGATACGTCCCATCATCATTTCAGCCGATAGACGTCCACTGCTGGACATAGGCCTCCCCCAAATGTCGCCACAACGAACGGTCCTGTGCGTCTCGCATCCAACGGATTCCCGCAACCTTTACCAGGTCATCGGTCCACCTTGTAGGGGGCCTTCCAACACTGCGTCTTCCGGTACGCGGTCGCCACTCCAGAACCTTTCGGCCCCAACGGCCATCCGTTCTGCGAGCAATGTGCCCTGCCCATTGCCACTTAAGTTTGGCGATTCTTCGTGCTATGTCAGCAACCTTGGTTCTACTGCGGATATCTTCATTTCTGATTCGATCACGCAAGGAAACTCCGAGCATAGCCCTTTCCATTGCCCTTTGGGTGACTTTGAGCCTTCTAATGAGGCCCACTGTGAGCGACCACAGTTCAGACCAGATACGTCCCAACAGTGGACAAAATCGTTATCAATATGTCGTGGTCAGATCTTAGAAATTATTAATCACATCATGAAATGGCCAAATAAAACTGGCCAGATCGTTTTAAACGTTAAAGTTTGATGATATTTGATAGATGATAAACACCTTATAATATCATTGAAATCCTATATCAATGATTTTGTCAAACGAGGATTGACATATCATCAAATGTTAACGTTTTAGTTGGCCATATCATGAAGTGATAGAACATATACATATAATAAATCTGTAGAAGTTTTTAGTTGTGCGCGCATCGTCACATATGTAAATTTTATTCATTAAAATTGTGTGTAACTTGATATATTACTAACTTCTTTGTTTTATCGCAATCGCTTGATTATTTCGAAAGGAAAAGAAGAAATTTCTACATTGATTGACCGGTACGAAGTTCGCCGGATCAGCTACTTTATACTAAAACTCTTAATAATTACTAGAATTCTTTGTTAAAATAATATCATGTTACTAAAGTTTGCGTAAATTATTAATTTGTTAGCAGTACACCGCCTGTATTATTTTAAGATCCTACGATCCATCCTAAGGTTGTCTGGCAGATATCGCTGTCAGCGATAAGACCGCCATTGTAGCCATAGATTTAAGTTTATGTATAAGTTGTGTTTTTGTATACCTTATTCGATGTACAATAAAGTTTATTCTATTCTAAATAGTATTAAATGATCTAAATAGTATTAGAGCAGGGGTGGCCGAGTGGTAACGGCCCCGACTTACGAGTTGTAGGTCGCGGGTTCAAACCCAGCCAGGCGCATTACTTTGTGTAATTTATTTCATCACCACTGCTCTCAAAACGTTGAAGGAAAACATCGTGAGGAAACGGGATGTCCTAGAACCAAATATTCAAAGACCCCTTCCCTCTCCTAGAAAGGAAGCCGGAATCCCAACTGTGGGAACATTATAAGGCCGACTATGCTATGCAATGCTATTCAATAATAAGTAGATTATATATTCATTAATTCAGTGTTTATTAATTAATTTGTTCTGTATGGTGTCGGACGTAAAGAATAGCACCATCCCATATCTTCCCGTGGGTGTCGTAAGAGGCGACTAAGGGATATTTAGATTCTGTGCATACTACAGCACCTTAGGTCACCCCGTGGTGTCGGGTAAACTACCAACAAAAGCATTCCCAAGGAGGGTTGGTGTCAGGCTGGCGGCCGACTTTAAAATAAAACTAGCCAAATCCCATAGCAACATGTTCGGTCATAATAGAATGCGCGATAGGGCTAGGGCGTACCCCACAGGCGACGCGCAGGGGCAGCACCCGGCTCCTGTAGGAAATGGACTAGGGTTGTTGCACCACCTCGGGCGGGTGCAACGTAAGAAGTTAGCTCGGGAAGTGAGATTGAGGTATGCAAGTTGGAATGTTGGGACTATGACTGGAAGGGCCAGAGAGTTAGCGGATGTATTGAAAAGAAGACGGATAAATATAGCACGCTTGCAGGAAACTAAATGGAGAGGAACAAAAGCGAGAGAAATTGGTGAGGGATATAAGTTCTACTACTGTGGAAGTGATGGAAAAAGAAATGGTGTAGGAATAGTGTTAGACAGTAAATTGAAAGAAAGCGTGATGGAAGTACAAAGGATTAGTGATAGATTTATAGTTGTGAAAGTTATGTTAGAGAATGTGATGTTGAATGTAGTTAGTGTGTATGCACCACAAGTAGGATGTGATGAAACGGTGAAAGAGAAGTTTTGGGAGGATTTTGATAGAGCGTTAATGAACATCCCTGTTCATGAAGAATTAATAGTTGGAGGTGATTTTAATGGACATGTGGGAAGAATGAAAGGTGTTTATGAAAGAGTACATGGGGGATGGGGTTTCGGTAGTCCGAACAGTGAAGGAGAGACACTGTTGCAATCCGCTACTGCATTTGACCTGGCAGTAGCCAATACGTGGTTCCAGAAAAGAGACGAACACATGATCACGTACAAAAGTGGTAATCATAAGACCCAAATAGACTACTTTCTAGTTCGGCGCAACCAACTAAAGCACGTCAAAGACTGCAAAGTACTGCCAGGAGAAGACCTAGTCTCACAACACAGACTCCTGGTTATGACATCAGTGGTCAAAGTATTCTCTACCAAATACAAAGAGCGTCCTCCCCCTAAAATAAAATGGCATATGTTAGAGAAGAATGATTGTGCGAAGAAGTTCAGGGAGCGAGTGGTGGACAGAATGATAGAGATGGGAGACATGAATGATCGAAGTATAAATGAAAGCTGGAATGAGATGGCTGGGTGTATCAGGCATGCAGCGAAAGATATTTTGGGAGAGACGAGAGGAAAGGGTATAATAGATAGGGATACATGGTGGTGGTCGACAGAAATTCAGAGTGTGTTGAAAGAAAAGAAGAAAAAATTCAAAGAATGGCAGTGTGTAGAGCCAGGAAACGCTAGTTTAAAAGCTGAAAAAAAGAATGAGTATGACGTTCTAAAGAAGAAAGCTAAGAAAGCCGTGGCAATAGCAAAATCAAAGGCCCAGGACAAACTATATGACACACTGGACAGTCCTGCAGGCCAAAAAGAGCTATACCGGCTTACTAGAATAAGAGAGAGAAAGGCGAGGGATGTTTGTCAGGTAAGATGTATAAGAGATGAAACTGGAATGGTTCTATCGGATGATGAAAAAATCAAAAAGAGGTGGAAAGAATATTTTGAAAGACTGATGAATGAGGAAAATAATTGGAGTGGGGTGTTAGAGAATAAACCAGTGAATGTGGGATTAGTGCGAATTGTTAATATGGATGAAGTCAGAATAGCAGTAAATGGAATGAAGAATGGTAAAGCCATTGGTCCAGATGGAATACCAGTGGAAGTGTGGAAGTTATTGCGAGTGGATGGATGGACGTGGTTAGCTTTGTTCTTCAATAAGTTGTTGCTGGAAGAAGCCATACCTGATGAGTGGTGCAATAGCTCTTTAGTGCCGATTTTTAAAAACAAAGGTGATGTGCTTGAGTGCAACAATTATAGAGGAATAAAGCTAATGTCACATACTATGAAAGCCTGGGAGAAAGTTATTGAAAGGAGGCTGAGAGAAGAGAGTGAAATTTCACAGACCCAATTCGGTTTTATGCCTGGTCGGGGTACAACGGATGCCATTTTTGCTATACGCCAGCTGTGCGAGAAATATAGAGGTGCGCATAAAAACTTGCACATGGTATTCATTGACCTCGAAAAGGCATACGACCGGGTACCTCGTGAGGTTCTGTGGTGGGCCCTTAAGGAGAAAGGTGTGCCTGGGAAGTATGTGCAGTTGATCCGAGCGATGTACAGTCGATGCAGTACCCAAGTCCGGTCTACAGTGGGTACCACTGGCAGCTTCAATGTTGCAGTCGGCTTACATCAAGGGTCGGCTCTCAGCCCTTACCTCTTCCTGATGATAATGGACGCTCTGACGTCGGACATTCAGGAAGAGGCTCCTTGGTGTATGTTGTTTGCCGATGATATTGTGTTGGTTGCCGAGAGTGGCCTAGAAGTCCAGAACAGATTGGAGGTGTGGTGGCACAGACTGGAGAGTGTTGGCCTGAAATTGAGTAGAACCAAAACGGAATACTTGTTCTGCGATTTCGGCGGTCTCTCCAATCCAGTGCCTTTAGCTCTAGCTGGAACGCCCATACCGATCTGCTCTGACTTTCGGTACCTCGGGTCACTCATCCAAGGGGATGGTGAGGTACACCGGGACGTAACACATCGGATCAACGCAGGATGGATGAAATGGAGACAGGTCACGGGAACAACTTGTGACCCACGGATGCCCCTCAAGTTGAAGGGTAAAATCTACAAGTCCGTGATAAGGCCTGTCATACTGTATGGATCAGAATGTTGGGCTGTGAAAAAGACGGATGAAAAAAGATTGCATGTAGCGGAGATGAGAATGTTAAGATGGATGTGTGGTGTGACGAGAATGGATAAAGTGAGAAATGAATATATTAGGGGAAGTTTGAAAGTGGCACCAGTGACTGAAAAGTTGAAAGGGAATCGTTTATCTTGGTATGGTCATGTGAAGAGGAGGGATGAAACGCATGTTACTAAAAGAGTTATGAGTTTACATGTGGATGGATGGAGAGGGAGAGGGAGACCAAAGAAAAGATGGATGGATTGTGTGAAGAGTGATATGAAAGAAAAGGAAGTTAGTGATAGCATGACGAGTAACAGGGCAGAGTGGAAGAAAAAAACGTGTTGCGCCGACCCCAAATAACACGGGATAAGGGCAGGAAGATGATGATGAGTGTTTATTAATTTATGCTGTTCCTGCTACCATTCTGATTTCTTTTTTAATCATTTCTTAACTGTGGAATCTCCTTATGTCAGAATAATAGAGATTACATGCAATTATCATTACTATTATAATATGGATGTAGGTAGGGACATATTCTAATGTTTTTTGTAATATTTGGCAGTATATGTATCATAAAGTCAACTTTCTCGGCAAACTTCGCCGAGTTAGTCAACACTGCAATAAATGATCGCGTGGGGCAGCGGTCCTTATGCCCCAACCGCCACCGGGATTCCGAACCCGATTTCCTGCCCTCGCAGGCGCGGGTTTGCGGACGGCGAGCAATGGGTAGCTCGCCGTCCGACCGTCCGGTAACCCGGCAGACGAGGCAAGAGTTCTGTATAAAATATATTACTATAATTTAAAATGACTTAACTCAAAATTTAGCTAATAGTCAATATTGTGACAAAGCTCCTTAATAAAGATTTTTAAAAAAGCCTTCATTTTCCTTTGCCCCGTTTTTGTCGTCAGTGTAAAAAAAATGCAGTGAGGTTACTTTCCAAAAACAGCAAAAATCCTTATTGACCTTCAAATAGCATAGCATAGTCGGCCTTATAATGTTCGCACTGCTGGGGACGCAGGCCTCCTCTCTAGGAGAGGGTATGGGTCGTAATCCACCACGCAGGCCCAGTGCGGGTTGGTGGATGTCACACATCTTCGATTTTTTGATTTTAGGTCATGCCAGTTTCCTCACGATGTTTCCCTTCACCGTTTTAAGAGCAGTGGTGATGAAATAAATTACACAACGTAATGCGCCTGGCTGGGTTTGAACTCACGACCTACAACTCGTAAGTCTGGGCCGTTACCACTCGGCCACCTTCAAATAATTGCCTGTATCTGTTAGCTCTCCCGTAGCTTCTAAAAACAATAAAGCATTGCAATACACAGTCCTACGTACATTTAACAGGTATCCATAAAACAGAGCAATTTAATGACACGTACACACTCTGGGCAAGCGAGGGTGCGTGACGAACACCCCCCGTGTTCGTACCTATTCAGCAGTTACTGGACAAGCCTGCAGGCTATGGTTGCCGAAATATGAATTACGAATATTAATTAATATTTCTACGGTACTTTCGGTGTCAGACCACTTGCACTGGTACGTGAGTACTTTAATTTTAGACTTATTTACCCGCAGTTTTTTTTACCTGATGTGAATTGTTAGGTTTGTTATGAATGATTACATTACGTATCCTTTTAATCAAGGAAATCTTTTCTATGTTTTAAAAGACTTTCGTAACTGGATTAGAACTTCAAGAGATTTTTTACTACGAAAATCAACAAAAATAAAACGAATTTTGTAAAATGTGGAACTACTACTTGAAGTCCTCTCAACCTTAGTTCGGTCTTCGTCAGAATTATTACTAAGTTCTCTTAATGATTTGATATTTTTCATAGTATTTATATGTATTTTATTATTATAAATAACTTATTTTTTGTTTTATTTTTTCAGCTTGAAAAATTTGTTATTTTTTTATTGTGCAAACCTACCACAGTGTTGTCTTGCTTTGTCCGAACTAAATTCATTATAAATGTCAAAAATACATTCATTAAAAATACCAAAAGAATTCATTACAAATGTCAAAATAAATAACATAATAACACGGTATAGTGATGCGAATGTAAATTATTTAATGTGTCAATTTTTAGTAATTGTAATGGTTTATAATAATATTCTTTTAATTTATCGGGACATTTAGCGTCCCGATCAGGCGTAAATCGGGACGCGTCTCTAGACCCCTGAAAATCGGGAGGTCCCGCGCAAATCGGTACACCTGGCAACACTAGCCCTGAGCTCCATAATTTTCATGCAATATAATGAGACACAAAGGGAGACAATGCCTCAGGCATTCCCAACCGGTCAACCTACAGGGTGAATATGAGACATTATGGCATTTATGTGTAATAAAAGAATTATTCTTATATTCAGAAAACAAGGGCACAGAAGTATATACTCGTAGCTATTAATACATATAATATTCTTAACCTATTGTTTTGCCCGCAACCAGTAAATGCCTGTAACTTATCTATAAGATATGTAATATTAGTGCAGAAGATTCGATGGAAGTCTTTGTTAACTTCATAGATAGAACCTAGTTTTAGTTAAAGGAACATGCTTTTAATTGAGGTCATGGTTTAAAGTTTTAATGGTCAGTTCGAATTACTTGGTACTCCCATTCATTGACAAGTAGAACATTGTTCCATTGCGTGGATGTAGGTCAATCAATCTGCCTAGCTTATTCTCAACTAAGTTTTTTTTTGGATGGGAAAATCATTAATGACATCCCCCGCTTTGGGTGGGTGGGAGATAGCGTTAGACTTTTACTGACTAAAAAACCACTCCTGTTCCTTTTTTGCCATTTTTTCCAGGGCCTTTTTCGCATCGCCTATGGCCCCAGTAGGTTTCGACCTTGCTGGGCCCCTACGGTTTGCTGACATCTCCTTGAGGCGCGCGTGGAACACTACGCGCCGTCGAAGACTTGGGCTCGGTCCGGACGATCGGACTACGAGCTACCCATTGTTCGCCATCCGCAAGCCCGCGCCTGCGGTGGCTGGAAATTGGGATCGGGATCCCGGCGGCTGGGGCGTGAGGACCGCTCTCTCGCGTGCACGTGCGGCCTCCTCCTTTGCTAGCTTGGCAGAAGGAGGCGACCGGAGTTAGGCAGGTAAATATTTAATTGTGATTTTAAGAAAGGAATCTTAGAGCAAGTAACATTATCATCTCGCTTGCTTCATCCCAATTAACTTGGGGTCGACCGCCTATCAGAACTCCACAACCGAAAATTCAAAAATCACCACATAAGAGGATGAAACAGGATTCAAAATTTATACAGAGAAATCTTTTTTCACGCGGATGCAGAAATTATTTACAAATAAAGTTAATTTCTATTTAATTTTATATTATAATAAGGAAGTCAGTTCAAAATGTTTGTTTCCATATTGGGGCGCATGTTTATATACGATTGATACGGTTACGCCCCTGAAATTACATAAACAAGCAGCATTGAATTTAACAAGGCAACTTTGACTCAATCAAGTTTATCAGCAGTTGATTCGTATTAACAGATTTGATCCAATTTACTTTTGATTGGTTCAAAATTCGTCATAGTGTGACAATATTGTTATGCTTTGCAAGTCCGTGTGATTGAATAGATTTAATATTTTACATGCTGTTTACATCGAACTAGCTTCTCGCTAGCGTGAAATTAAGTTTCTCCATTTATAACCTACATATAAAAAACCTCTCTTTCCTTCCAAATGGCGCTGTTTCCTTAAATATGAGGGTGAATTTTGGCAAATTATTTATTATTCTTTATATTTTTCGGCCTTAGCATTATCGGCCTTTTAATATTCCCAATGCTGAGACTCAGGCATCCTCTCTAGGAGAGGGAATGGGCCTTCATCCACCACGCAGGCCCAGTGAGGATTGGTGAATATCACATGTCTTCGAATTTTTGGTTCTAGTTCATGCCGGTTTCTTCACGATGTTTTCCTTCACCGTTTATAGTATTATAATAATAATATTTACTTTCAGACCACAAAGAATCCATAGAAAAGTGTCAGTAAAAATCTTAAAACTAATGTTAGTGTCTTTAAAAATATAATAAAATATAATTTAATACCTGCAATCGAACCTCACACTATCCACGCAGTATATAATACATACTCGTAGATGTATGAAGTCCGATCCAGTGACGCAGCATTGGGCAATCTCACCTACCGCACAACACGCTCAGGATGCCGTGGGAGCTGGCACGCACTCGTTCCAGGATCGAGGCAGACCGCTTTCGGATTAAGGCATGAAAGCCATCAATCCTCGCCTGAGCAAACATCGCTGACGCGTTACAAAACCGCGGCAGCCCCGCAAGCATCCTGAACGCGTTGTTGTATTACACACGCAGTTGTGCGCGTTGTTGTTTATAGTCTAAATTTTATACCTTCCTAACGTGCCCTTTACGTATCTTTACTTTGACACAGAAGTGCTCGAGTTACTAATATATCCGATCAAAAGATACAACTAATTAATGTGACGTTGAGCACTTTGCTTGTATAAAAGAAAAAAAAACCAGCCAAGTGCGAGTAGGACTCGCGAACGAAGGGTTCCGTACAATCCGTAGCAAAAAACGGCCAAAAAATCACATAATTATGCTGTATTTTTTTTTATTTGTCGAACAGCAGCAACAGAAATATATCATCTGTGAATATTTCAACTATCTGACTACCACGGTTCTATAGCATACAGCGCGAACACACGGACAGCGGAATCTACCCTTTGGACATGGAACCCTAAAAAATGAACTTCAAAAGCAGGTGTCGTCGGCACTACCTCAAGAAACGTTAGTTTGATTTGATTAATATCTCATATTATATTAGTAAACATGCTATTGTGGATCCTATTTATTATTTCATGTTTACTGTTCCCGCCTTAGGGGGTACTCTATTTATGCGTGTTATACTGCAGACCTTAGAGTCATAATTTGATATACACCGAACAGTTTGTTAAAGAACGGTGTTCAGTTCATTAGATGCCTTAGTTAGTAGGTGCAATAGTTAAGGTACAAGTCGGTACTAATCAACACGACAAATGACTAATACTAGATGTACAATGGAGAACTAAGGTTACCGACAAAGCCCGAAGAATCGTCTAATTTAAGCGGCAGTTGTCTTTGGGGCCGAAAGGTTCTGGAGTGGCGACCGTGTACCGGAAAACGATCGCTGCAAGGCCTTCTACATGGTGGACCGTTGACCTGGTTTTTTTTTTATTGGTTGGGCAAATCATCTTATGACAAGTCCCGCTCTTGGGCAGAACGGGAAATAGTGTCAGACTTTTACGTGACGTTCAGACTAAAAACCCACTCCTGTTCCATCGTTGCCTTCGTCCCAGGGCCCCGGGTTTCCCTTTCACACTACCCGTGGACCGTTGACCTGGTGAGGGTTGCGGGAATCTGATGAATGCAAAACCCAGAAACGTTTGTTTTGTCGACACTTGACTTGCCTTTGCCTTTGTCTAACAGTGGACGTCAACCTTCGTCTGAAATTAAAATACTTAAGTCGAACAAAGTGTCATAATCATAATCATAATAATTTATTCTGCAAGCATGGATATAGCTGCTATTACATGGGTATTTTTTTATAACAGAGTCCTCCATATTTCGCCATCACATTGGCAAGCAAATATTTAAAAAAAAATTGAATTCCGTTTCAGCTTAAAAACAAAAAAAAATATTTATGTTTAAAAGGTCAGCTTAATAAAGGTCACAGTAATAAAAAATAAAATAATATTATTTAATGTCAAATGGAAATAAAAAGTAAGTGAATCATCATTAAGAAAATCGTCAATCGTGTAATAAGTTTTCATAATTAAAAATTCATTTAGCGCCATTTAAATTCTACTGTTTTCATATTTTTTATACAGTTTGAACTTTGTTCTGCGAGCAATGTGCCCTGCCCATTGCCACTTAAGTTTGGCGATTCTTCGTGCTATGTCGGCAACCTTGGTTCTCCTGCGGGTATCTTCATTTCTGATTCGATCACGCAAGGAAACTCCGAGCATAGCCATTTTCATTGCCCTTTGGATGACTTTAAGCCTTCTAATGAGTCCCATTGTGAGCGTCCATGGTTTCAGATACCCCCCTCCCTATCTGTACACTGCCCCCAGAAAACGATTCCATACCGCAAAACAGAGGCAACCAGTCCATGGTACGCTGTTAAAAGAGACTGACTGTTAACTTTCTTGGATAGTTTAAAAAGAGCATATGCGGATTTACTATGTTTCTTACATAGTTCTTCTACATAAGGGTTCCATATAATTTGGCTATCAATTATGATACCTAAGAATTTAGCCATAGTAATTTGTTCAATATCACAGCCCATGTAGGAAATGCAAACGTTTGGATTTTCTCGTCGCTGATAAAAATGACTTTTCTTTTGCTCAGGTTTATAGCCAAATTATTTTTATCTAACCAATTTATAATGTCACTTAAGCAGGTATTAATGTCAATATTATAATTATTGGAATTAGTAGATTTTAACAATCATCTGCAAAAAGAACCATTTTGTTAGTTGTTGCTTTCGGGAGATCATTCAAATATACTAAAAAAAATGGCGGACCCAATACACTACCTTGTGGGATGCCATATTTTAGATGTCTCGGGTTTGATACATGTATGGTTTCTAAGTTAGTGTCTTAAAAGAAATTCTTGTCCGGGTCTTGAGAAAATAATTTTCAGATATTTATGTAAATACACATTTACATAATTATCTAGGACATTGCTTCTTCAAGAAAATTTCATTATTTTTTGCCTGTTGTGTTATTAATTAAATTTTTTTTCTTCACAAATGTATTGAAAAACGTCGTATGATACACGTGAATGGTGTGATTACAGTCCTCGGCTCTGTTAATATCGTCTCTATCGGCTCGGATCTAAATACCGCTTCAGCGGTATCTAATCACCAATATTACAGACTTGTATCATTACAAAATTGTAAATATTCATGTCAAACGTAATGTAAAGAAATGTCAAATTGTAAAATAATAATTAAATTATATTATGGTAATAACTTCATAAAATTGGTTATTCCGTGGCGATCACAATACACAGCAAAGTTAAGTGTCAGTAAATAATGTTTGTTAGTCTGATATTAATTATGACTTCACGTCTATCGTTTTTACTATGTTCCTGTATCTATAAAAGAACATTATAATTATAATTTATAACGTATAATATTTATACTACATTAAATAGATGTTCATAATTTAAAAAAAATGAAAATAGTGTGTTGGTTGCACGGAATAATTACATTGAATATAATGTTGCTTTGTTTTATTTATTGGTGGTATATCTCTGTGTTGTATTCATTTGTTTTTGTTTGAAAGAGTTACCACGGCCCTAGAACGCAAAAGACAACTAAAGGAATGATTTTAGTTTCCTTACGTGATCGCATAAAGAATGAAGATATCCGCAGGAGAACCAAGGTCACCGACATGCCCGAAGAATCGCCAAACTAAAGTGGCAGCGGGCAGGGCACATTGCTCGTAGAACGGATGGTCGATGAGGCCGAAAGGTTCTAGAGTGGCGACCGCGGACCGGAAAACACAGCGTTGGAAGGCCTCCCACAAGGTAGACCGACGACCGACGGCGAGACGCACAGGATTGGTCGTTGTGAAGACGCTTGGGGGAGGCCTATGTCTAACAGTGGACGTCTTTCGGCTGAAAAGATGATACGTTAAAATAAATTTGGATAAAAGCTGGGTAATGCAAAGTCAATATTAATCTACTGCGTAGGTGTAGTAACGTCTAAAAGTGAGTCTATGCTAGAGGAGCCAAGCACGAACTGAGTAACTGTAAATGTTTCCTATCTACATTAATATTATTACGTAAATGTATCAACATAATCGTTAATTCAAAATAAATAAAAAAAAGAAACATGTTCCTTAAATAAATGTAATAAATTCTGTGTTATATTATGAGATGCATCGGACATTCTATGTATATTTTTTTTTTTTTTATTAATTTACATTTTTCTCACATAATAGTAGCGACAAAAAAAAAACATGTAACCGAGATATTTGTAACATGATTGAAAAGAGTTTCTTTGGATTTTCTTGCACATTCTTCTCCATAGAGATCTACGCTTTGGAATGTGCAATTAGCATCATTTTTCTGACTGACTTTTTTACATTTCAAAAGTACCTGTAAATGGTTTATTTGAAATAAAAGGTTTTGAATCTTTGACTCAGTACTACGAATGTATGAAGAAACGGTAACAGCGCCCTTAACCATTGGGTATTGTTACAAAAAGATTTATTATTTTTTTCTACGAATCCGAAATCTGAGACGATCAACAACCGTATCTGTTTCTTAGTTACAGCCATTGTATTTGTTTTTCCATTGAGTTATATTCTATTTTGGTTTGTAATATTATTTTATTTCACTTCCATATGTGTGTTTGTATTTTTACTAAATATCATCGGGGTTGGTTAAAAAACCGATTTTACACAGTGTAAATTAAAAAAAAAGTACAGATTTAAAAAACAAAATAGGTAAAAACCGACGAAAATTTCCATCACTAGGGGGTCCAGAATTATGTAATGGATCCAGGGTATTCGTTTGTGCGTCAATGTCAAAAATACCCTGTATAAAAGGAGAAATCGACTGACTGACATATCAACGCACAGCCGAATCTCCTGGGATTCCCAGTCTGGGACTAAACGTGCGAAATTTTGTAGGAAGTTTCTTTTTATGACGTAAGCGAGCACTAAAAATAATTTTCCAAAATTCACCCCCTAAGGGGATGAAACGGGGTTCCAAAGTTTATATGAAGAAACCTACTATCACGCGAGCAAAGTCGCTGGCTGAACCTAGTTTCCTTATATATCTGAAACACAATATCAAGCTGCGGGCGATACCTGCTGAAGACTTAATTGGCTACTGAGAAAATATTGTAAGTAAATTACCTCCTATCCAGTTTCAATATGGATTCACAAAAAAAAAATACGCTTATCCATATGATATTTATCTATTATTATTTCTGCGTCTAAGATTTCGTTAGACACGTGATTCATATTGTGGAAATAAAAGAAAATACATCTTGTTTAATTGAGTATTTTATATCGTTAATTAACGTATCATTATTATTAATCCGTCTCATTTAGCCTGATGTTGGACTGCGGAAAACATTTAATAATATTGTCTCTTATTACCAGCAATTATATTTCTTACTAGATTTTGCCCGCGGCTTTGCCCGCGTACATAAAACATAGCCTACACTACTCGGGAATAAAGCAGCTATCTATCGGAGAAAAACTTTTAGCAATCGGACCAGTGCTTTCAGAGATTACCTCCTACAAACAAAAAACAAACCTTAATTCTTTGTAATATTAGTTTGGATGATTTCTTTATTCTTGCAACAGCCACGAATTGGACAGATTTCACCAGAACTGGCAAGAGGAAGCGAGGGTCTGCGAAAGATAGAAAGAATAGAGGAAGGTCTTTTAGCAGGAGTAGAACAGAAAAGGCTAACAAAAAAAAAAAACCACTTTGATGGTAGGTACTCACTGCAGACTTTTCAGATACTATCTAATATTAAAAAGAGGTAAAGTTTGTTTTTTTTGTTTGTACGATGTAGTCTCGGAAAGTACTGGTCCGATTGCTAAAATAGAAGTATAAAATCAAAATCGGTTGAGCAGACAGAAAAAAAACCTTTGTTTATGTCTAATCGTAACGCGAATGGAGTATAAGTATTTGAAATTCGACTGGTGTGTGGTGTGAGTTTTACAAGTCGTGGGGAAAGATAGGGAACGACTGTGGAAGGCTTGCACAAATCAACAGCAGCTGCTTTTCATTCCTATACCTACATATTATTATTATCATATATTATTATTATAAATCATTATTTATTATTATACTTAAATCATTATTTATTATTATAAATCATTATTTATAATTATAAATCATCATTTATTATTATTATTAATTATCAATTATTTAATAACAATGATTAAAAAAATACAAGTTAAGGACATTTATACGAGTATATACACTCCCACATATGAAAACGTGAACATCTTTGTGAATTGATTTTATTCTAAATTGTCACAATTTTAATGTATTGTTACGTATTATTAGGAAATAAAAGGCTTTTTTATTAATTATTTATTTAAAACTTTATGCACTAATGAGACATTGTACAAAGGCGGAGTTAATGCCTTAGGCATTTTCTACCAGTCAACCTTAGGATGGTGCAGAGATATAACATGGCAGGTGCAGCTTAATAGAAGACTGACAGAGAGCAAATAAGAACTATAATAAATATATACTTAGATTCTCGTACATACAAATAAATAATGATATTGAGAGAAAAACGAATACAACAAATCAAGAGTGTGATAAATCTACCAACTTCTTGCAAAAATGTTCTCGTGCTTTCATTTTAAAGGACAACCGGCCGGTATGTTTTAATTTTTTATTTTTGTTCCCTACATATTAGTAGGAATTAAAAACTTAAGCCGAACCACGGTATAAAACTTGTAACAAACACATAAATAGAGCCGCCATCCCTAGAACCGATAACGTATCAGTTGCTTCCGTTGATAGTTGCACAAAAAAAAGTGTACACCGATAAACTTTAACACCTACCGAAGGGCAAATATATTAATTATTATATATTTAGCTCTAATGAGAACTCTGTGCGACACACGGTGTCAGGGCTCACGTTAACTATTAATTATCCTGGTAATATTGTATAAATTAGCTCAGTCTATCAGCATGTATGGTGTAGGGTCAATTTATTACTTTAACGATAGTTCTACTTCAAAGAAAATCGTAATAATGTAATATTTACTTTTTACGCAAATTAATTACAACAGTTAGCCCAAACTAGTCCAGCCAGCCAGTCATATTTTTTTTATAATAAGTTTAGTTTGCAGATAGAATTTAGCGTAATTATAAACTGCTATGAATTCGTCTTTAGACCATATGTATTATTTTCTGCACGCGCTTGTTTGCTCCGTGCTTTATCCTGTATTGTGTAAACACATAATTATTATTTGTCTTTAAACCAAAAACCTACAAAAATACGCGAGTACCTATAATAGCAGAGTCCTACCGGTTAATATATACGGTTTACTAAGAATAGAAGACTTTACCTATACTTTTTTTTTCGGTTTACTAAGAAGACCAGTGGTGAACGAGTGGTTTCAGCCCCGACTTACGAGTTGTAGGTCACGGGTTCAAACCCAGCCAGGCGCATTACTTTGTGTAATTTATTTCATCACCACTGCTCTCAAAACGGTAAAGGAAAACATCGTGAGGAAATCGGCATGTCCTAGAATCAGAAATTCGAAGACGTGATATCCAACAACCTGCACTGGACCCGCGTGGTGGATTACGGCCCATTCCCTCTTCTAGAGAGGAGGGCTGAGTCCCAACAGTGGGAACAACAACGCACACGCAACACACACTTAGACACCGCTCACGGACACGATATCTCGGAGCGCTCGGACCAGTGCGAGCGCGAGTGCATCCGCTTGAGACACGCATTTGTGTTTTTTTTTTTTGCAATTTTTGAGAAAAAACAAAAATAAAATAACTTTTCATTGGACAGTTATTTTCATTCAATATTAAAGACGAATTATTTTTAAGATACCAGTTGTTTCAGAGAGGTAAGTAGGTATTTAGGTATTAATAGCGCCCTTAACCAATGGGTATTGTTAAAAAAAGATTTATTATTTTTTTCTTCGAATCCAAGAAATATGAGACGATCAACAACCGTATCTGTTTCTTAGTTACAGCCATTGTATTTTTTTTCCATTGGGTTATATATAAGAAGACCCCTACTCGTCTGTCAGCAACGCGAGCATGGATTAAAAGCATGATGTTTCATTCAATGTAATTCAACGTAATGTTTGATGAAGAGACAACGCGAAAAAAGAGAGATAATGCCTGAATACTCTGTCACAGAACAATAATGTACAGAAGTCAAACTACATACAAACCGCGCTCGAACAACGCACACGTAGACACCGCTCACGGACAGGATATTTCGGAGCGCTCGGACCAGTGCGAGCGCGAGTGCGTCCGCTTGAGACTCACATCTGTGAATATTTTGTGCAATTTTTGAAAAAAACACAAAAGAAAAATAACTTTTCATTGGACAGGTGTTTTAATTATTTTTAAGCTACCAGTTGTTTCAGAGAGGTAAGTAGATACTTGCTTGTATTTTGATGGTTCGTTGAACAGTTAGCTAGGTAGATAGGTAAGCGCCCATAGGTAAACAGTAAAGATAGGTACTGTTCTGATGAATCTCGCGACAGGACGGCAACTCTAGTGCGACTGCCAAACGTAGATATGAAAAGTTAAGTACATACATGAGATTGATTTCCGTGTCTATTTTGTGACTCTGTTATCATTCGGTAATTCCATCATTTACACGAATATATATTTCACAAAAATTGTTCCAGGAAATAATATGTGTTATTTAAAATCATTAAAAGTTTTTGGAATAAATTTTCGTCATTAAGTTTTTATAGATTTACTTTTGTTGGATGTTTGATGAGTACATTATAAAGTGCCAAAGTTCAAGCAAAAATATCACCTATCCAGAGGTCATTACTGGACTAGTTTTCCACAAAATTATGAATTGATTTCAATAGGAACCTGAATAATATTCACAATATATCTGTTTTTTTTTTAAATATCTGTAAAAAAAGATGTGTAAAAAAGTCATAATCACGTAGGAGCGGTTGTATGGAAATTAATCTCGGGTTGGTCGCTTTTGTTTACACCTCTTCTTTTTTTCGCAAATAAAAATAGTCCGTCATATGTTTGGGTCTGTGACATGTAACTACTGAAGCGTGACAGTACTGTTCAATCACGATTGTATACCAGTTTTTTTGAAGCGGTTGTGAAATGCACACTGCACAGTAGCATAGTCGGCCTTTTTTAAAGTTCCCACCGTTGGGACTCAGGCCTCCTCTCTAGGACAGGGTATGGGCCGTAATCCACCACGCGGGCCCAGTGCGGGTTGGCGGATGTCACATGTCTTCGAATTTTTGGTTCTAGGACATGCCGGTTTCCTCAAGATGTTTTCCTTCACCGTTTTGAGAGCACTGGTGATGAAACAAATTACATTAAGTAATGGGCCTGGCTGGGTTTGAACCCGCAACCTACAACTCGTAAGTCGGGGCCGTAACTACTCGGCCACCACTGCTCTCCGGCCACCACTGTTCTCAGTAAGTAAAGTGCAATACACTGCACAGTAATGACGACTAACTGATGATGAATGTGAATTTCGACTGGCCTATTGGTCTAGTGGTTAGTGGCCCTGACTGCTATTCCGGAAGTTGTGGGTTCGATTCCCACCCAGGACAAATGTTTGTGTGACGAGCATAATCATTTGTTCTGTGTCTGGGTGTATTTGATCTATAATATGTATGTATTTAAAAATATATAAGTATGTTGAGCAGCGGTGGCCGAGTGGTAACGGCCCCGACATAAAACTTGTAGGTCGCGGGTTCAAACCCAGCCAGACGTATTACTTTGTCTTTGTTTCATTTATTTCATCACCACTGCTCTCAAAACGGTGAAGGAAAACATCGTAAGGAAACCGGCATGTCCTAGAACCAAAAATTCGAAGACGTGACATCCAACAACCCGCACTGGGCCCGCGTGGTGGATTACGGCCTATTCCCTCTCCTAGAGAGGAGGCCTGAGTCTCAACAGTGGGAACATTAAAAGGCCAACTATGCTAAGCCACGTTTATCAGTTGTCTAGTACTCATAACACAAGCTCTGCTTAGTATGGGACTAGGTGGCGTTGTGTGATAGTTGTGGAATATTATATTATATATTTCTTTTTTATTTTTAGACTCGCACTTGACCATAGATAATGGTCCGGATCACCGGATTGTAAGCTATGATGTGGTCGACAGTGGAACACGCTAACCTAGAAGTAACCTATTCACTCTTGACTAAAAGACCCCTAGGTTGTAGCTATCAGGAAACACAAACTCCAGCAGAGAATTTCACTCTATAGCTGTACGCACAATGAATGTGTACCCAAAAGGTTTTTTGCGTAACTATGTGCTGGTCTGGTAGTCCGATGGAGGAACGGGCTTTTTTTTTTTATTGGGTGGGAGAATCATCTTATGACAAAACCCGCTCTTGGGCGGAGCGGGAGATAGTGTCAGACTCTTACTGACTAAAAACCCACTCCTGTACCTTCGTTGCCTTCGTCCCAAGGCCCCGGGTTTCGCTTTCACACTACCCGTGACCCCAGTAGGCTTCGACCCTGCTGGGCCCCTACGATTTGCTGACATCTCTTTGAGGTGCGCGTGGAACAGTACGCGCCGTCGACGATTTGGACTCGGTCCGATTACCGGACGATCGGACGGCGAGCCACCCATTGCTCGCCGTCCGCAAGCCCGCGCCTACGGTGGCCGGAAATGGCGTAATTAAGTTATGCAATTCAAACAAACGCTCCCCGAAATACAACTGATAAAAAACAAAACTTTATTCACAGTTATGTCATATTAATGAATCAAATCAAATGAAAATGATTTGATTATATTTTTATTTAATTTTGATCTTGTTTGGATTTCATTTAATTTTATTTCATTAGCATTAAATTCTTGTTTTAATTTTATTTCAATTTGATTTTGTATAAAGCACAGGTACAGAGAATTTATTTTGTTAATACAATTGTGATTTTGTTTTTTAATTTTAAGGATTTCTTCTTTTTTTTTCTCTCTTATTGTATCCTCAAAATTGTACAAATAGTGTCCTATCTAGGCACAACACAAAATGTTTATCCTGTATTCATTGGCTTCTAAGATACAGGCACATAAACCTAGTTTAGAAGTCGGGGTTTTAAATAATTGTCCTTATTTTAGCATTTATTTTTGGTGTTCAAATTTGTTAATTAATATTGAAAAATAAATTATTATTATTATTAGAGAATCATTTATATTTCTTCATGTTCATGTTTTTTTTCTAGTTTCATATTTGGATTCTGCATATAATGGAGACTTGGAACGGTGATACGTCAACTAATACTTTTCAAGACAAAACCAAGTCTATTGAAATAGAATAAGTGCGTGCGTGGGTTGCCAACCCTGATCCTATCAACATTTCTGTTAGTTGACTCACACGTTACCCGGAATAAAATACTGATTAATTCTTTTGTGTATTTCTTCGAAATCAACATACGTTTTTATTCACAGAATCCAGGCTCAGTTTAAGTTCAACCCTTAAAAAATAATACTATTTCCATTCGTTACATTATCATTTAAATTTAGCATCCATAACAAAATTAATCTATGTATATAAAAAGAGAAACTGACTAACTGACATGCAGACTGACACGCACAACCGAAACTACTGGGACTAGGAGCGTGAAATTATGCACAAGGCTTCCTTTTATGACATAGGCGAGCACTAAGCGAGAATTTTCCAAAATTCATCCCCTAAGGGGATCAAAAGCGGGTCCAAACTTTGTATAGTTCTCTATACAAACTGTTTTCACGCGGGCGAAGCCGCTGGCAGAAACTAGTTATTTATAATTATGTAGTATACTCGTGGTGTCGTTTGCAACTTTGTATGTCAATTATTAATTGCAATATTTGAGATCCCGAATTACTTAAACGTGTGGTCTTTCTACAAAAGCTTCTTTTGAATTTAAGTCACCGTAGTAACAGTATTTCTCAAGTAACTTTTTGTAACAATCGTGTACCGAGATATCAAATTCATAATCTCATCGGACAACCCGACGAACAGCGAGTTTCCACCCTTACGTGTTGAAACTTCAACGGTCCGGACTAAGCGTTTCGCTTCGCCGTTTATACCGCGTACATCGAAGGACTGGAACAATTTGCCTGCTGCGGTCTTCCCGTCCAATTTAGGTGTCAAGGCTAGAGTGAATAGACTCTTAATAAACTAGTGCGCCTGTCCATCAATGATTGCATCTCCGCTTACCATCAGGTGGGATCGCAGTCAAGCACTGGCTTATAACAAATAAATAATTTTAAAAAATCTACTTCCTCTTCTAGAGAGGAGGGACGAGCCACAGCAGTGGAAACATTTTAGGACTGATTAGGTACATATATGTAAGTATATTTTGAATACCCAGAAACTAAAGATTGACCACAATTTAACATAACTATAATGTTCAGTATACTCAATACTTTATTGCATTCCATATGTACGTTGTGCTATAAAAAAATAGTCAAATTTCAATATTATGGATCCTGTCTGGCACAGCAAAATTTTAAACATGATCCGTAAAATTAACAAAAGCTTTATATTTCCAAACACTGTATCAATTTTTAATATGACCCTTAAAATAACTCAATTATGTTGTATCGAATATTATACCAATTTTAAATATGATCCGTTAATAGCCCTCACTTACATCATAAAAATACGAAATATATTCGCTTCCATATTTCCTATACCAACAAAGTTCACGTTCATAAAGTACAGAACGGCTGAGCTTTCGTTCATTCAGTGGAGTGGGGTAAAAATACCGAATGCACGGTGACGTACACCCGACACGTGGCGCGCCAACCACTTAGCTGCGCCTAATGACCGCTTGCAGACGAATGATGGGAGCGCCATAGAGGGATGGAAAATTGCGATGGGACTTGTAGGCAAAATATTGTGTCTACCGGAGCGGAGGAGGAAGTTTTAATGTTAGGTAAGTTATCAAGCTGTACGTAAAGGGTTTCGTAATATGTACAAGATTCAGCAAGAAATTATTGTGTTCATTATATTGCTGTCAATAGATATTTTTGTCGATAGATTATGGAACTATATATCTACCTGACACTAAAAGTGTTCCACACTTTTATTGGTAGCTTGTTGAGTGGATCGATGAAGCATGCTATTGCCTAGAATAATCATAAGCATAAACTTAAGCATAATCAGCCTTATAATGTTCCCACTGTTGGGACTCAGACCTCCTCTCTAGGAGAGAAAATAATAACAGATAGAATAATCTATTCACTGTTAATTGAAATACCTCTAAGTTATAACAATGAACATGGGGGATGAACTGCTTGCGTCCGTAGGATTTACTTAGTTCTGATCACCCTACACGTGTCCCCTGGGTAGTGCTAAACGAGCAGTAAATGCGGTGGTAGGCCATAGTATCGGCTGCCGGCTTAATAGTTACCACCCACCAGACAAAGCCATGCCGCCAAGCGATCCGTCGTGTTCCGGCGTGATGTCTGGTGAAGCCGTATGGTGGAAGATGGGTCTGAGCAGTTGTGTTGTGACGTATACCGGGTATGATGCGCCAGCTGTTGTTGTGTCGGACGTTTGACCGTGGAGGGTAGCGGGATCCGAAGCACGGTGCTCCGCTGGCCGACCGCAGGTAGTTGGGGGCCCAAGTAGTGTGCCAGCCACTCACGAAAGGCTGCCCCGCCAACTGCGAAAAATCCCAGGGTGGCCCCATCGTGCCGGTTGGCGACCGGGCGAGAGGACCCGATGGCGATCCCTGGGGGGGTTCGGGCGTCCCCGCAGTCTCCAGATCAACCCTCCTTTGGCGCAGCAACTCTGGTCGTGTTGTTGGGTTTAACTTTGCATCACCTCGCTCAACTGCCATCTTCCATCTTTCTCCTATTCACTCCACTTAAATAAATGAAAGTTAAAAAGAAAGGCAAGTGTCAACAGCGGATGCACGTCCTCTCATTCCAAGTGCACCTCTCTAATATTAGAGGGCTGCACTCCAATCTCGATGCGGTCCACCACCATCTTGAGACTGACAAGCCGCACTTGCTTTTCTTGACGGAGACCCAAATTAGATGTCCGTCAGATACGGCGTACCTCAACTACCCGGGATACTCTCTGGAGTATCATTTCCTGCAGCGTGCCGGGGTCTGTGTGTATGTCCGTAATGACATCTGCTGCCAGCGTCTCCGTCACCTTGAAGACCCAAATTTTTCTACCCTATGGCTGTTGGTGGACACTGGTGTGGACAAAATTGTTTATACCTGTGTCTACCGATCGCACAGCGGAGATCAGGAGACGACTCGGTTGTTCGACCACCTTAGTGAGGCCGCCGATAAGGCTCTGCATCGGCACCCTGATGCGCAGCTCGTCGCTCTGGGGGACTTTAACGCCTGCCACCAAGACTGGCTTTTCCCATACCAGAAGACCGACCACGCTGGGAGAGCAGCACGAAACTTTGCAGTATCGATGGGCCTTTCCCAGCTGGTTAAGCAAGCGACTAGGGTGCCTGATGTAGTTGGTCATACTGCCAATTGTTTAGACCTTCTGCTGACCACTGATCCGGACAGATGTATTGTAACAGTTTCCTCACCACTTGGTACTTCAGATCACTGTCTGGTGAAGTCTGTTTCGTGCTTCTCCCCACCTGACTGCGACTCACGTGGTCAGCGGAGAATATGGCGTTACAGGTCAGCAGATTGGGATGAGATGCGGCACTTTTTTGCGTCCTATCCTTGGCAGCGGGTCTGCTTCTCTTCTGAAAGTCCGTCGAGCTGCGCAGATGCCATATCCGATGTGATACGTCAAGCTATGGAGTTTTTCATCCCTTATAGAGACGTACCCATCGGAGGCTCAGCTCAACCATGGTTCAACGCCGATTGCGTTCAAGCTGAAGAGCGTAAGCATTCGGCGTTTCTAGCATGGGTTGACGCTCGTGATCGCAAGGCTCCGGATCTGAGCTCAAAGAAGAGAGCTTTCAACCATGCTGCCAAGTCCTATAAAAAGGCACTGAAGAAGGCTCGGTTCGACCGCATTACACATATTGGCGCAAAGCTCTCTGCACAGCCGTCCGGTAGCAGAGCATTCTGGTCCCTTGCCAAATCGGTCGAAGCGAACTTCTGTAGACCCACATTGCCTCCGCTGGTTAAACCTGATGGAACACTGGCTCACACGGCGAGAGAGAAAGCAGGTCTCTTTGCAGCTCTCTTCGCCCACAATTCTCGTCTTGACACTGGCAGTGCTACTCCACCTACTCTACCACACTGCAACACCTCAATGCCCGAGATTTGCATAAGGAACAGAGAAGTTTTGAGAGCACTGTGTCGTCTAGACGTGAATAAAGCTAGTGGACCAGATGGTATACCAGCAATAGTCCTCAAGGCATGTGCGCCCGAGTTGTCTCCTGTATTGACGTGCTTGTATCGCCTCTCATTTAGGACTGGTATAGTGCCCAAGTCCTGGAAGCTTGCCAACGTGCAGCCCGTGCCCAAAAAGGGCAGTCGTGCCGATCCTGCCAACTATCGGCCGATTTCAATAACCTCCATACTCTGCAAGATTATGGAGCGTGTATTGAACTCGCGCCTCCTGGCGTACCTGGAAGGTAACGATCTCCTCAGTGACCGACAATACGGGTTTCGCCACAATCGGTCTACTGGGGACCTACTAGTGTATACCACTCACATGTGGGGCGAGGCCCTCGAGAAGAATGGAGAAGCGATGGCTGTCTCCTTAGACGTCTCGAAGGCCTTCGACAGGGTATGGCACGCCAGCCTTTTGAGTAAGCTTCCAGCGTACGGCATTCCCCCTGGTCTGATTAACTGGGTAAAAGACTTCCTGAGTGAACGGTCTCTCCGAGTTGTTGTCGATGGATGCTCATCAGAGCCCATGACGACTAATGCCGGAGTTCCTCAGGGGTCAGTTCTCTCTGCAACTCTTTTCCTGCTGCATATAAACGATCTGCTGATGCCCGGTATCTATGGGTATGCAGACGATAGCACTGTTGTAGAGAGATACCTGCCAGGTCCCCGGGCTAGTAAGGAGCTAATCCGGTCCGAACGAGAGGCTATGGTAGAGCGTACGAATGTCTCACTTCAGGCAGTCTCCAAGTGGGGCGAAACCAATCTGGTAAAATTCAACGCCGCCAAAACACAAGCGTGTCTGTTCACCGCTAAGAGGAGTCCGTTCACCTTGGCTCCTGCTTTTCAGAATGTATCCCTGGAGTGCAGCGACCGCCTTCAGCTCTTAGGAGTTGAAATTTCCTCAGACCTCAATTTTGGGCGGTTCATTGAGTCCAAAGCTAAGGTAGCTGCTAGAAAACTAGGCGTTCTTGCAAAGGTCCGACGGTACTTCACACCGGGACAGCTTCTAATGTTATATAAAGCACAGGTCCGATCGTGTGTGGAGTACTGCAGTCACATATGGGCTGGTGCTGCAAAATGCCATCTAGCAGCTTTGGACTCAGTGGAAAGGCGTGCGAAGAGGCTAATTGGGGATCCAGATTTGGTTAAGTCCAATCTTCAAAGCCTCGAGCACAGGCGCAGAGTAGCCAGCCTTTCGGTATTTTATAGGTTACATTTTGGAGAGTGTGCGCGGGAATTGCATGACTTGATTCCGCCATCTCCTTTCTACCATCGGACAACCCGACGAACAGCGAGTATCCACCCTTACGTTGTTGAAACTTCAACGGTCCGGACTAAGCGTTTCGCTTCGTCGTTTATACCGCGTACATCGAAGGACTGGAACAATTTTCCTGCTGCGGTCTTCCCATCCAGCTATAATTTAGGTGTCTTCAAGGCTAGAGTGAATAGGCTCTTAATAAACTGGTGCGCCTGACCATCAATGATTGCATCTCCGCTTACCATCAGGTGGGATCGCAGTCAAGCACTGGTTTATATCAATTTAAAAAAAAAAAAAAAAAATGAGGAAAAGTAAACACCGACAGGAAAATTCTCTCTAAAGCACAATGAAAATATTCTCTGCTCAATGATGGAATGTACCGGGCGGAATTAAATTGCGCGAGTCGACTAGGTTTTTGAAAATAAAATCAACTGTTTGTATTTATATACTTTCCTTTTTAATTTTACGTATTACTAAGGTTGCCAACTGTACTCTAAATAAAATAGAGTATTGTACTCTATCATGGAGGTGTGCTCTATAATTTATAATACTAATAGAGAACGCTAAAATTCTCTTTTTTAGACAGTGTTTATTATATCTACTAGTGCCAGTCACACATATACTTATGATGTATACCTAGGTATAATTGTAACCAAAAAAAGTCAACTATTTTCATAAATTAATGTGAACTGGAATTAAGAGAGGAACAGGGTTTCATTAAAATTGATTAATTAATGATTTTATGATCTTTTTAAAACAGAATTTTTAGTCATACAAATCTTTTAAAGCCAATGTAATTTTTTTATGTGCTGCAAAAAGTACCAAAAATTACCTTTTTAATTTTTTTAAATAAATTATCCTCTTTTTTATAAGTACGTACTCTTTATTGACCTCCTTTGAAATGAGATATAAGTACTCTATTTCTTCTAATAAAAGATGGCAACCCTCGTACGTCCTCACAGAGCTTCAACGCAGTTATCCACAATACTACAACGGCAACTGGCGACACACTCATTGCGGTAATCGAGGGCTGCATACAGCTCAACGAGGCGCGACGGGCGTCCGATGTCGTCCGCCCAGCGCCCCAGTCCAATTAACATTGCACTCCTGTTATTTTGATTTTTAAATATGCGGAAATAATTTTCATCGATAGTTTTGAAACGTGACGTATTTGGATACGTGGGTCTTCAAAATTACAATCTGTAGGATTTTTTTTTTCGATGGGAAAGTCATCCAATGACATTTCCACTCTTGGGTGGAGCGCGAGGGTGTGTCAGACTTTTACTGACTAAAATCCCACTCCGGTTTTTTCATTGTCTTTCATACCAGGGCCGAATCTTCCTTTCAGATGCAGACTCTTGGCCTCAGCGGGCTTCGACCCTGCTGGGTCCCTACGGTTTCCTGACATATTAAGGCGCGCGTGGAAACAGTATGCGCCGTCGACGACTTGGGCTCGGTCCGGACGGTTACCGGTCGGTCGGACGGCGAGCTACCCAATGCTCGCCGTTCGCAAGCCCAACAATCTGTAGGATAGTGATTTTTTTTATTATAGAGGAACTACGTGTACTAACGCGTTTGAAATCTCACTGGATGGTAAGCGATGTGGTTGTCTATAATGGAACATGCTTGTTTAACAGTATCCACATGCACTCATAACTTAAAAACTCCTGGGAGACTGAACTTGATTGCAAATCAAACCGTATTAGACCAGCCATACTCGGAGTACCCGTGCTTTATTGTAATCAGAACCGAGGAGGTTGTCAGTAGAATCAAAACAACAACATGAATGATGCAGTTCACAAAAGTTTTCATGATAATTTCAGAATATAATAATGTAATATTGACGTTATTTATTTTAAGTACTATTCATATACACACAAAAAAAAATACCGGGCAAGTGCGAGTCGAACTCGCGCACGAAGGGTTCCGTACAAACTTACCTATGAAAACAATTCAATTCCCGAATTGAGTTACGAAAATTTTTCCGAATCGCAAAAAAGTTTTTTTTTGTGACATAACCACAAATTTACAGTTTTCAGATTTTTTCTTATGCTTACATTATGAGACCTTGCTTCATGCCACATTTCAGGATTCTAGGTCAACAGGAAGTACCCTATGAACTTTGATTCCCTTGAGAGTGTCGATATGTGCGTTGTTTGCGACATAAACGACTGTATCTTTTTTTTTCGTTAACTCAGAAGTTTAATTTTTTTACAGCTTCAAGACACCGCAGATTTGAGTATATGGTTTTAATTTCAACTTAGTTCCTCCATGCCTTCCCGAGATAAAGGGTATTGACAGACGGTAAGACAATAAAGTGATCCTGTAAGGGTTCCGTTTATTCCTTTTGAGCTTCGGAACGCTAAAAACAGAAAAAGACATTTTATATAATAGACAAGTAGTATTATCTATTTCCAAACAAATTTTTACAAGCAGAACTGCGAAAGAAGAGATTATAAGAAATGTAGACAAGTGTGTAAGAAGCTAGAAAAACGAATGTGTGAAATCGTAATCTAAACTTTTGACAGTTTAATATAAAAATAAAAATTTTATATGAAACTATATAAACATTAGTTAGATAAGAGACCAAACATTTTGTCTCAACAATATATATTAACTTTAAAATTGCCGTATTATCACTTAATGTTATTCCCTCTAGAAGTTCAAGGGAATATTATTGCACATTGCAAACACACGCCTCAAAGCGGTATCATGGTCCATTGACAGTTACACGCATTTTTTAACGCCTTAAACGCAAACCAATTAGCTACTTTAGCACTTCTGAACTTTTCGTGCTTCGATTCTTATTAGAACGGGTATTAATATCGTGTCTTCCAACTGTATTTATTTTATACTAGCTTCTGCCGCAACTTCACTCGCGTGTAAGTAAGTTTCTCCATACAAACTTTGAACCCATGTTTCACCCCCTTAAAAGCAGAATTTTCAAAAATTCCTTCTTAGTGCTCACCTATGTTATAAAAGGAAGCCTTGTGCAAAATTTCACGTTCCTAGTCCCAGTAGTTTCGGCTGTGCGTTGATATGTCAGCCAGTTTCTCTTTTTATACATTATTTTATACTTACTTCTGCCACGACTTCACTCGCGTGTAAGTAAGTTTCTACATACAAACTTTCGACCCCTGTTTAACCCCCTTAATAGTTGAATTTTCAAAAATCTCTTTCTTAGTGCTCACTTACGTTATAAAAGAAAGCCTTGTGCAAAATGTCACGTTCCAAGTCCCAGTAGTTTCAGCTGTGCATTGATATGTCAGTCAGTCAATTTCTCCTTTTATATATATAGAAGATAGGATAAGTTAGTATTGTTTTTATCAAGGTTTTAAAAATGTTTTATTTGAATTAGAACGAATAAGCCTTATTAGTGTTGAAGTCATTGATGCGTAGTTTTTTACGATAACACAAGACTTACCCACTTTAGTGTGTTTATATGTTATTAGAAGGATTTAGAAAGAACAGGATTGACCTTAGTTTCTTTGAATCCATCAGCAAATGATGATTGAAAAATAATTAATAAAGTATTTTATCGAAAAACTAGCTTCAGCCAGTGGGTTCGCTTTTATAAGTAGGTTTCCCCATACAAACTTTAGACCCCCAAATTCAGCCCCTAAGGGGATGAAATCCCCTTAGGGGCTGAATTTTGAAAAATCCTTTTTTAGTGCTCGCTTATGTCATAAACAGAAACCTTGTGTAAATCTTTGTTCCGGACCATGACCTGCACCGAGGCCCGGCACGAGAGATCGCCGTCACTGATCGCCCTCACGAGAACACGGCGTTGTTCTGCATAAGCTGGGCACACCTCCACCGTGTGTTCCACCGTATCCTGCGGCTGGTCCACACAATGGTGACACCGAAAAAATGATGTCATGATGAGGAATTACTCCTGTGTAGTGGCCACGCTCACAAAACAAAATACCTGGACCGAGAACCACTATTTATCATCATCATCATCATCATTTCAACCGAAAGACGTCCACTGTTAGACATAGGCCTACCCAAAGTACTGTCATAATGACCAGTCCTGTGCGTCTCACATCCACGAGATTCCCGCGGCCCTCACTAGGTCATCGGTCCACCTTGTGGGAGGCCTTCCAATGCTGCGTCTTCCGGTACGTGGCCGCCATATCAGAACCTTTCGTCCCCAACGACCATCTGCTCTGCGAGCAATATGCCCTGGCCACTGCCACTTAAGTATGGCGATTCTTCGGGCTATGTCTATAACCTTGGTTCTACGGATATCTTTATTTCTGATGTGATCAGGCAAAGGAAATTCCAAGCATAAGCGTTCCATTGCCCTTTTGCGATAAAAAGGGATATTTGTAGACCATACGAATATTTGATCCAGTAGAAGTCAATCACTGAAGCACTACATTGGTGCAGTAGTTTTTATTCGTCTGTGCTGTCTTTATGATAGATAGATAGAAATAACTTTTATTTTGACACAGGAAAATGAACAGTGTTCAATGTTTATAGATTTTTTGAAGCAACCACAAGCCAACATCGAAAATTCAAAATGCCAACCAATAATAAAACAAGTACTTCCAACCAAGAAACGTTTCAATGCACACAACGCCATTCATAAAACAATAACTCGCAAACACGACATTCGAAATTCCCGAACGTTTTTAATCACAATATACACTGATCATGAAGCACAGTGTACACAAATAAAAAACAGACACACAATAATAAAATCGAAGCATTTAATTACGATCCCTAACACTTGTCCGTGTGAAATTACTCGCTGGGTGAAAAAAGACTACACAGTGTCCTCTCACATTGGCGAGGACAGATTTATAATAATTAGAAACGATACATACTGATGCTCGGGACGGCTCGCATGTCCCGCTGATCATTATTATGTTAATTATTTCGTTGTTTTGCAACAATACGAGTGGGTATGAGAGAGATTGCTTTTTCCTGTTTATTGAAGTTTGTGAGGAGCTTTATTGAGAATTTTAATTTGTTTTAATTTTAGAAACCATTAAATGGCTTCTAATAACAACCAAATTTTGCTTCTACGTTCTATTTTCTTATTTGAGGTCAAATGAATCAAATTTTTAACCATATTTAAATTCCAAAACTTTTCTTTGAGTAAATATTTCAAGGTTAAGTCTATGTGTACGAGACGCCTACGCGATAATACCTCTAGAAATGTCAAGGTCTAGGCAGTCTGTGCTGAAACAAAATTGTTCAAAGATTTGAGGGCTCTCTTCTCAATGAAGTCTTCTTAACAAAAACTATATTTAGACTTTTACTTCATCATAGTGCGACTGTAACATCTTGATATTTTGAAACTATGTTAGACTAGCTTCTTACAGCGGCTCCACTCTAAATTAAAAAGTAGCTCAAGAAGAAGTATTGAACTTGCTCACGTGGTGAAACTTTGCAAAAAAAATCTTATAAGCTGTTTCATTGCAACTTTATCATTAAGTTCATCCGTCTAGTAGTTTTTGCGTGAATGAGTAACAAACTTTCATACATACATCCATAGTTCCTTACAAACTTTTGCATTTACAATCATCATCATTTCGGCCGAAAGACGTCCACTGTTGGCTATAGGCCTCTCCCAAGTGTCGCCATAACAACCAGCCTTGTGCCTCGCACATCCATCGGATTCCCGCGACCCTTACCAGGTCATTGGTCCGCCTTGTGGGAGGCCTTCCAACGCTGCGTCTTCCGATACGTGGTCGCCACTCCAGTACTTTTCTCATCGATCATCTGATCTGCGAGCAATGTGCCCTGCCCACTGCCACTTCAGGCGATTTTTCGAGTTATGTCAGTAACCTTGGTTCCCCGGCGGATCTTCATTTCTGAACTGATCACACAAGGAAATTCTGAGCATAGCCCTTTTCATTGGGTAACTTTAAGTCTTCTGATGAGGCCTATTGTAAGCGAACACGTTTCGGAACCATTTAAAGGGGTTGCTAATATATATGATAAAACGCATTTTTACGTTTATTTCTTGGTGTGTTTTTTTCGTTATTTGTGATACTTTCTTTTTAGGGTTCCGTACCACAAAAGGAAAAAACGGAACCTTTGCAGGATCACTTGGTTGTCCGTCTGTCTGTCAAGACCCTTTATTTCGGGAACGCGTGGAGGTATCGAGTTGAAACTAAAACCATATACTCAGGTCTGTGAAAAAGACAACCTTCTGAGTTAACGAAAAAAAAGATACGGCCGTTTATGTTGCAAAAAACTTATATTTCGATGCTAACAAGGGAACTAACATCCATAGGGTACTTCCCGTTGACCTAGAATCCTGTAATTTGGCATGGAGCAAGGTCTCATAGGAGAAATGTAAGAAAAAATCTGAAAACTGTAAATTTGTAGTTACGTCAAAAAAAAAAACTTTTGTGCGATTTGGAAAAATCTTCCTAACTCAATTCGAGAATTGAACCGTTTTCATAGGTAAGTTTGTATAGAACTCTCAGTGCGCGAGTCCGACTCGCACTTGCCCGGTATTTTTTATTTTATTTTACTTGATTTGCCTGTAAAAAAATATGTTAGTTGAAACGCATTGTAAATTAAAAGTATCAACGTTATTTATACCTGCAATCGAAAATATTGACCGAAACAAAATAATCAAATATTGCCATGTTTAAACTAATTTCCTTTTAATTTGTATATATATATTTGAAGATTTCAGGGACTGAAGTATACCTAGGAAGTCTATAGACGAAAACGTGTTGCTACTTTCCGTGATTTTGTTTAGGTATTTCCATAATGATGTAATTTGTTACTTTTTCTCTGTATTATAATTAAATATTATTTCCCTTGTGAACTGTGTAAAATTTTGTCACTGTTCTGCATGGTTTTGAATAAAAATCAACTTCAACTCTTCATTAATGGCATTTGTGGAAAAGACACCACAATTTTGCCTGAATAAAAATCACAATAAAATAACATGATAAACAAAGCTGTGTCAACACGAAATGACGTTTGTCATGACAAATTTTGACTTGCCTGTTGGTCTAGTGGTTAGTGACCCTGACTGCTATGCCGGAGGTTGTGGGTTCGATTCCCACCCAGGACAAATGTTTGTGTGATGAGCATGATCATTTGTTCTGTGTCTGGGTGTAATTTATCTATAATATGTATGTATTTAGAAATATATAAGTATGTTTATCAGTTGTCTAGTACTCATAACACAAGCTCTGCTTAGCTTGAGACTAGACAGCGTTGTGTGATAGTTGTGGAATATTATTATATTATTATTAAATGACATTTGATGGATGGCTGGGTTGGTTTAACATATAAAAAAAAAAGTTAATTTCCATTCTTTTATGGACTAAAGATGAATAGCCTAGTTCAGGAACAGCTCGTTTCATAACATCTCATTTATTGATAGTTGTAACTATTCATACTTTTTTTGCTTTTTTTATATAGCCTCTCTTTAATAATGTGAATGTGAGAACACTGTAGACTCCACGAATTCTTAGATCACTTCCTATTACGTCTATTCACTTTTTTATTATGATTATTTTTATTGTGCTTTTGGGTACGTAATTGACTGGCTTACACTGTTCTTATATAATATCTATTAATACTGTAATATAAAAATATTGTAACATCAACCACTTTTTTTAAAACAATGGAGTTTCTTGCCGGTTCTTTTCCATAGGAAACGACCAATTTGGAACAGGGCGCTAGCTTCTGACGATTTATAAGTGCCCATTTAACCCTATTTGAAATAAAAATAAATTAAATTTTTGAGTTTTGACCTAAACACGGAATTAATTACAAACTTAAATTTCTGCCCATCACATTGCCTGCTCGTATGTCTCATCCATCCTAAAATAGTCGCCATAGCTTTCATCTCATTATGCAGTGATAATTATATTTCTGTTGACAGATGCCGTCAATTCTGCTCCCTAATTCAAAGACGTAAGGTTTAAAATATGATCTCAGTAACATTGCAAACAGATTTCGTACAAAGTTTGTTGTATGATTATCCTTGTTTTCTTGAGAGGTAAGCAGATATGGTAGATCTTTATATTTGTCATACATAGTGTTATAATGTTACATTCGATTCGAAGGAATAATGAGTCTTTATTGCGTCTTTCCTTGCATGGTTTCCATAGTCTATAATTAAGAATGTCCAATGGTGTGGTGTAAATGGTGTATTCGGGACTAAACCGAGCTCTTTGAAACCTTACACTGATTTCAAGGCACTCTGTCTGTTAAGGGTGAACACACATTAGTTTACACCTAACGGAGCCCGCCAGAACGCGTCGATGCGTTTTGCAGTAACAGAAGCTGACATTTATGTGTGCAACTAATATAAGTTATTGATACTTCTGACCTGTATTTGTAAGATGGGTTTGGTATACAATATCTGCATTTGGTCGAACTGAGACTGCCATTAAGTACCGACGTCTAATTTAATAAGGAAGCTAGGAAACTTGCTTATGAAGTTAGACTTTGGTACTTGAAGTTAGAGCAGGAGCCCTATCAGAATTTGATTTGTATTTCTTGATCCGGCTTCCTAAGCAAGCTCCATACTACAAAAGAATTCGATGTCTGGATGGATATGGCTTGGTTACAGTAGCCAATGCCTTCATAAACAGTGACAGGTGTGAAGCTACCTTTTCCAGGATATTGTTACCCACAGACACAGCAATATGACAGCTGTGCGATTTCTTGCTGTCACATCATTCCCACCCTGTCGCGTCTGCAGTAGCCTTAAGTCGTCAGATGCGAATGATCCTGAGGAAATGACGGTCCCATCATCATTACGACCAATCACTGAGCGGACACAATGACAGAGATACCAAACTACCCTCTCCTTTAGAGATGTTAATGATGTTGATGGCGTCCAATAACTAACGAGGCTTTGATGACCGACGCAAATTATAGTTTGGATGATTTGCAGAGACCACAAAGCTTTGTAACTTTTTATATGGACCATATCTGTAGGTATTTATAATACGGGGTATCCCAAAATTAACACAAGATTTGAATTAAATAGAAAACACAGTTTTTATTCTTCACATTGTGTTTTTTTTTTTGAGTCATAAACTAAAGGGTGTCCCAAAACTAACGCAAGATTTGAATTTGCCACCATTTGTGCAGTGGTGTTGGCAAAGCCAAACAAGAGGCTTTGAAGACCGATGCAAATTATAGTTTGGAGGATTTGCCGGGACCACGAAGCTTTGTAATTTTTTATATGGATGGTCCATCTGTAGGTATTTATAATATGGGGTATCCCAAAATTAACACAAGATTTGAATTAAATAGAAAACACAGTTTTTATTCTTCACATTGTGATTTTTTTTGAGTCATAAATTAAAGGGTGTCCCAAAATTAACGCAAGATTTGAATTTGCCACCATTTGTGCAGTAGTGTTGGCAAAGCAAAAAAAAAAGTGTTTTCAGTTTAATTTTATAGAAATAGAGAGTGCGAATTATGTAAGTTTTTAGTATTTTCTTACCTACTTGAAAAACATCTTCCTCCTTCATAACCGACTTTTGCTCGCAGCTTTGCCCGCATATATAAAATATAGCCTATGTCACTCAGGAAAAAAGCAGCTTTCTGTCGGTGATAAACTTTTAGCAATCGGATCAGTACTTTCAGAGATATATACCTGCAAATAAAAAAACAAACTCTATCTCTTTATAATATTAGTGTAGATAGTGTAGACTACTTACATTTAATTATTGCAGATAGTGAAAGACTATACATATATATGTAATATAGATTTTTCTATAATCTTTCTACCACCGAACAACCCGCCGTACTACAGTGAGTGTCCACCCTTACGTTGTTGACACCTCTATGGTCCGGACTAAGCGTTTCGCCTCGTCGTTTATACTGTGTACACCGTCTTCCCATCCGATTATAATTTAGGTGTAAACTAGTGTGCTTTACCATCGACGGTGATGGTAAGTATATAATAATATAATATAAAACGTTTATTTTATCATCACAAAGTTACTTAATGCTTACACTTTACAATTTGCACACCGAGGTTTAACTAAATAAGAGAATGGTGCCTAAATTAGGTTTCCAAAGTCAAAGTCAAAGTCAAAGTATTTTATTTGTTTAACATAGGTTATAAGGTACATGGTACAAAATTTGCGTTGTATCACTATGTTTTGCCTTGCAAGGCGTACAAATTAGGGGTAAAAAACTACAAACTAAACAAAACTATTTCAAACAAGTAACATCGTAAACAAGATGGAATAACAATTGGATCGGACATTTTTTATTTTAGGCTTCTATCATCTAAAAACTCCATAAGACCCTGTATTACAGGTCACCAGGTCCCAAGCAGCCACACAACTTGGGTATAATCTAAACATTGTTTCACAGTTTAGAGAAGTTATTCGAAATTTAAATCTATAAAAACAAAAATATAATAAAAATAAATAAAAAAAAAAGCAAAAGGAGATAAAATACTTAGAGAAACAGCAAAGACTTTTTGAGTAGCGAGGGAGTGCGAAAAGGAAATATTTATGATTGTGCTGGTGTGTTAAGCCTGTGGAGTGGAATGGTGCTTGTGTAGAAGGGAATGAGATTGTGTATGTGTATTGTGCTTGTGGAGCGAACATAGTAGCGGGTATAATGTGCAATGATCAAAGAGTAGGAAAGCTGAGGGGAACCATGTTTTGTTGAATGATTTTGGCGAGTTAACTTAATGGTATCAAGAAGTATGTTAGATATTTGGTTATTGAGGTTTTACATTTGTAATAAGCAGTGATTGGAGTAGGTAGAAAGATTTTGGTACTTGTATCATAAATATAAATATTTTCCTTTTGAGGTAAGGAACCCTAAAAAGAAATGATTCTGACCGAGCAAAGACGGGTTGGATTGCTAGTTACGCATAATTTTCGAATTTCGTCATTGTTCCATTTTATAGACCTTTCCCGCAACAGAAGTGGAATGAATGAGATATCATTAGTCTGCACTAATGAACGTATAGGTGCCTATGCTGATGTGTGTTCTTCAATTTTTCAGGATTTATAGCTGTGCTCTCAATCATGTCAATGTGTGTCGACAAGAGTGTGTGTTGTTATAGGTATGATCTTAATACCCATCAAACGTTTACTTGTGTGTGTGTGTGGCAGTCGCGATGGCCAAGTGGTTACACCACCCGCTCATGTATGATATTTTAATCGGACAAGTACCAAAGTGATTTTTTCAATTTATACGTTCTTTAGAAAATTATGTATTTTCATTCCCTTGAGAGTGTCGAAATACACGTTTTTTGCGACATAAATGGCCGTATCTTTTTTTATCGTTAACTAGGATATTTGATTTTTTGACAGGTTTTTTTTTTTGATAGGTTTGCGCTTGACCGCCATCTCACCTGATGGAAAGCGACGATGCGGTCGACGATGGAACGCGCTTACCTAAAAGTAACCTATTCACTCTTGACTTAAAGATTTCCGGGTCGTAGCTATTAGGAAACACAGATTCCGGCAAGGAATTCCACTCCTTAGCTGTACGCACAATTAATGTATTCCCAAAACGTTTTGTGCGTATAGGTGGAATGTCCACCATGTAAAGGTTTAAGGGACTGCAAATTTGCGTATATGGTTTTAATTTCAACTCGATACTTCCACGCGTTCTCGAGATAAAGGGTCTTGACAGACGGACAACAAAGTGATCCAATAAGGGGCCCGCTTTTTCCTTTTAAGGTACGGAACCCTAAAAAACACTAAAGTGTGCACAAAGTTGGTAATTTTGTTAATAGTTATTTTTGTTTCTTCGTTATTTAAATATCGACTTCCAAAATAATGTTATTTAAAGTCACATCTAAATAACTAAGATGGTTTTATAGAAATATAAATTTTATAAAACAAACAACCATGGATATATAACAGCAGTTGTTGCCTGTTATTTTGTCGCGTGAAATTATGAAACCACAACCAGTTATTGGCCAAGTGGCGAACATTACAATCACTAGTAATTGGTATCGGTACAAACAGTAAGTGGCAATTATTTCAGTTGTAACATATCTTAAATCAGATTGGATATAGGTACATAGTAATACCATTGTATTTTGATTGTCAAGTTATGGTGCATCCATCTGGTACAGACTTGGCACAGAGTTACGTAGATTTAAGTAGGATTTATCTGTGTCACACAGCTTTTAATGCTATGTTTCGATGCCTATATAGTTTTATTTAACTGTTTTCATATTTAAGTTTGTACGGAACCCTAAGTGCGCGAGTCTGACTCGCACTTACCCGGTTTTTTTGTATTGAAGTCGATTTTATTTTTCTGTATAATGTTTCATCATCATCATTTCAGCCGAAAGACTTCCACCATTGGCCAACGGCCTCCCCCAAGTATCACCACAACGAACGATCCTGTGCGTCTCGCATTAATCGGATTCCCGCAGCTCTCACCAGCTTATCAAGGCTTTCCTACGCTGTTCCGGTACTAACTAATTGTTTTTTCAGAAATACTTGAAAAAAAAAATATTATTCATAACTTGCACAAAAATAACAACTAAATAATAACAAAATATCAGCGAACTAAAATAAAATGCAAAGGCCAATAAGGCTCCTATAACAGAATATGCCGCGATATTTAAAAAAAAATACGCAGCTCTTTCAGACCAACATCATCTAAACTAAAGCAGAGGATGCATAGATCTACACAATCTGCTACCTTATTGGAAGATCTACACACAGTACGGCCAATACCAGTCTATAATATATAGTACCAGGCAAACAGCCTAGCAAAGGAATACGAAAAACCCAGAACAAATAGCCGATCTTCCTTGGACACTCCCCAATCAACCGCTTTCATCACGGAAGTCGCCCTTGCGAGGAGGCATTTTGTGCTGCAAAAACTAGACGGCAAGCCTTAACGGGGCGGGTTTTTACCTCAATAGCATCTCATGAAATTAATATCAATTGTGGCCCGAGCCTTATATAGGAGCGCAAAAACGAGCGGTCGAGATGAAACCGGAATGGAACCGCTTCAATGCGGTGTTGCTAGGTGGAAAGTTCTACCTGGTGGTTGTGCAGATTTTCGACTATTATCAAATAGCCACATTTGAAAAAATATCAAGAATCAGTCAAAAATTGGTCTGATCGAGAATTGTTTATTATAGCAACTACTCGTAGTAGGAACAAAGTTATTTTCTACGGCGATAAATTTTAAAGTCTTGAAGGTCAAACAATTTTGTCCCTTCTTAATTACATATTCTTATAAAGTTTCTGCTCCATAATAGAGTAAAAAATATGAGAGAATAAAAAATAATTATTAGAAGTAATAATATCAGAAACTGTTTTGTTATTAACCCTATTTTATTTTAGGCCGTTTACTATATCAGAAAATTCATCATATTTTTACTTAATCAATTTTGCATTATAAAAAATTGCCATTCATACGTGGGACACTCAAAAAAATTTGCTAAACTAAATAATATGGTGTGGATAGAATATAAATTATTGAATTGAGAAAAGGGACATACAACTAAGGAGTGGAATTCCCTACCGGTGTCTTTGTTTCCTAATAGTTACAACCCAGAGTGAATAGGTTACTTCTAGGCAAGTTTGAGAGCAGTGGTGGCCGAGTGGTAGCGGCCCCGACTTACGAGTTGTAGGTTGTGGATTCAAACCCAGCCTGACGCATTACTTTGTGTAATTTGTTTCATCACCACTGCTCTAAAAACGGTGAAGGAAAACACCGGCATGTCCTAGAACCAAAAATTCGAAGACAGTGACATCCACCAACCCGCACTGGACCCGCGTGGTGGACTACGGCCAATTCCCTTTCCTAAAGAGAAGGCCTGAGTCCCAACAGTGGGAACATTATAAGGCAGACTATGCTAGGCAAGGTGGTAGGTTAGTGGTCAAACGCGAGCCTAACTACTTTTTATGTGTTATTTGACTTCTATTTCTTTCTTTCTTGTATTTTTTTTTTAGTTTGGTATCTTTTATTATTTTATCTTGTTTAATAACGTAACATTCTTGCTATGACTTGTAAGAATCCCTCTAATAACCTACTCTATGACCATATATATATATATTAATTTGATATAAACTAGTGCTTGACTGCGATCCCACCTGATGGTAAGCAGTGATGCAATCGTTGATGGTGATTTATTAAGAGCCTTTTCACTCTAGCCTTGAAGACATCCACACTATAATCGAACGGGAAGACCGCAGCAGGCAAATTGTTCCAGTCCTTCAATGTACACGGTATAAATGAAGAGGCGAAATGCTTAGTCCGGACTGTAGAGGTTTTAACTAATTGGCTGGCTAACCTACGCCTGTGCTCAAGGCTTTGAAGATTAGACTTAACCAAATTTGGATGTCCAATTAGCCTCTTTGCACGCCTTGCCACCGAGTCCAAAGCTGCTAGGTGGCATTTTGCAGCACCAGCCCTTATGTGGCTGCAGTAATCCACACACCATCGAAATTAATTAAAAAAAAGAAGCCGTGCGTCCCAAGGAGTTTATCCCACCGGCTATAGCAACACTGAGAAGGAGTTATAAGGCAGGTGCTATTAATTATGATACAGGCTGTTAATTTAGTCATCTACTAGTATTTTAATTCAGTCACCTACGAGTATTCAGTGCTCTAGCTAGGTTATAGAAGCTGCTTTATATCGTGATACCAAAAAAAATCAATCAGCCTGTATAAGGCGAGATGAAGGAACAAGTTCAATGGAAATAGTTCAATTAATAGTGGGTTAAGTATTGTATTAATAAATATTATGATATTCATGAAGTTTTTACCAAATATGAGTGTATGAATTGAGTGTAACTTGAGAATTCAATTGATTGTTTATTGAATAAAACTGTTAATTAGTTTATGGTTTGCTGTTTAATGAGTGAATGAAATATGGGATGGGTTTCGTTAATTATCTATAATTGTTATGTGGCTTTATTTCAGTTAATATTTTTAACAAGTTGTTTTTTTTTAGGTCTGAAAATCATCTAATGACATCCCCCGCTCTCGGGTGGAGCGAGACGGCGTGTCAGACTTTTACTGACTAAAAACCCACTCCAGTTCCATCGTTGCCTTACATGTATACCAGGGCTGAGTCTTTCAGAATCAGACCCTTGTCTTTTCGTTAGTTAACACCGACTTCCAAAATTAAAGTTATTTTGCGCTTTTCAGTGTTTTTTTTTTACATAGAAGTCGATTGTATTTTTTTTTTTTTTTGTTAAACGTGTTTATTTTACACTTTTTAGTTATGGTACCACCACTAAAAAATTTCCCTCAGCCATACTTAAATGCCTTATAGCCAGAGTGCGTCTCATGACAATTCTAATGATCCCAAACAAATTTAGATTACATTAATTTATTATAGAGTTCCGGTGGCTAACTTCAGGCTTCTATGGGACCAATTTGCAAGCATAAACTTTAATTTTTTTAAATATTTTCAAAATCGGTCCATAAATGACCGAGACCGATGTCTCGGTCAATTATGTTGGGACACTGATGTGTACATAGGTACTTATATAAAAAAAAAACATACATTCAGCCGAACATAAAACCTCCTTTTTGAAGTCAGTTAAAAATAGACCCACCACTCACCTAGTATGTAGTCTCTGAGAGTTTACAAAACTTATCAAAACTCATATTTGAATAAAATATAATAACTTACATTTCTACTGTGAACTGAAACGTGATTGATGTAACATTCTTTGTTATTTTTTTGGAAAATCTTCAAAAACCTTTTACTGCTCTAGGTGGAGCGAGAGGGAGTGTCCGACTTGTTAATTTATAAATTTGACAACACAGGCATTTTACTTTTGTTTAAAAACTTTATCTACAAGTTAGTAACTTAACCTTAACGACAAACACACAAACAGACGACAGATACATTATGAACGACAAGATTGCCCTGGCCGCATCAAAACACAAAATGCCTCAGCATTGCGGCATCTAGTTGCTCAGATAGTGTACTGTAATACTGTTGGAACTGCCGCGAACTCTTGCTAGAAGCAAAGCGGTCTTTTTCCTTTGAAACGCGTAAAGATCATCTACTACGCATTACAGTAACGCGGCAGCAAGATAAAAAAAAAACTTTTAGCAAAAAAAAATTATCGACTTCACTAAAAAACACTAAAAGTATCAAAATAACTTTAATTACGGAAGTCGGTGTTTCTCGGTATCATTTGTTTCATATTTACCGCCGACTCAAACCATATAGTTGCCTATAATATTTGAGGAGTTCCCTCGATTTCTCATAGATCCCATCATCAGAACGAGATTCTGAAAAAAATGGGATCAATCGGAAAGCAACTTAACTAAGAGGATTTTTTTTTTTCAAATCTGTCCTTAAACGACGGAGTTCTGAGGTAACATAAAAAAAAAACATACAGCCGAATTGATAACCTCCTCCTTTTTTTTGAAGTCGGTTAAAAATTTAAATTACACGACCAAACCCGTATAAAGCACACGCGGCTTGATTACTCTGATCTCTATAAACACAGAGGTCAAATTCAGTCATTTAGAATTACAAACTCGAAATAGTGTCAAATTTTGATAGACTAGTCTTAGGTAGATTTACAAATACTTTCTCCATTTATATAAAAATGTACTTTCTTAGCTTTGTTATTGACATCTTAGTTTCCATCCGCTAAGGGCGAGAAGCATCCATTAAGACTTATAATTGATATGTCACCAGGGGAAGCCCTGCACCCCTAGCCAATTTGATAATCTGCAATCGTTAACGCTAGTCGAATGTATAGGAATGACATTTCTGTTACGTGGTCAGAACAAACGAATAGAAAATTCGTAGCCAAGTTCACATCGTCAAAAAAAAAGAATGAATTGTTATCGTTTCTACAATGTCCAACACCTACACTACATCCTTTGTTATTATAGTACGAGCGGCCGATTCAGGCGCGTCACCATGGCTACCAACTTGTTATTTTCTACAATTGCTGACACCGAGGTGTTACTGATTGGAAAACGGAATTCGACACGAAATGGTTGTAACTCGGCTAGAGGGGCTGTTTTCAACTGTGGACGTCTTTCATGTAGGTTCAACCAATACCTTGTTATCTGATCTTACCGTCTGCCCAGGATTACTGTAGTCCATACTTAAGACATTACAGTAACATGAAGCAGTAATTGAAAGAAAGAAAAAACGGGTTTGCGATGTATCAAGTCGAGTTAACGTAGAGTGTTAGTTCTTGTTCATTTTGTTTTTTCTTAATGTTCTGAGACAGACGTTATGTATAGGTATATTTCTGCAATGTGTCTATCCACATACAATATCTTTCATTCACACTTTGTTTGACATAAGGACTGGATTTTTCTTTGACAGAGGATAAATATTCATGAGAAGGATTTTTTTTTCACCATATTTTAGATTGTCTTCTGGTATGTGGGCCTGTTCAATGCGTGATGGAGGATCACGTACTCTAATGGCTCGATATGCCCCTACAGCCCAGGCGCTCAAACTGCTGAACGCCCTGATTGCTCAAGAACCTAAATTTGACATTTTTTTATAGCAGTAAAGAAATGATAAATGTTTGCATAAAATTTTTCAGTTCATAGATTGTTGGTTTGTTGGCTTGCTATACGCTTTAGTGCATACTGTAAGTATAGCAAGCAATGGATAAATAAATAAATAAATGTGGGACGACTCACTTTACCGATTTTTTCTTCTAAAGCTTTGAAGGTTCTTATAATTTAACGACTTTTTAACCTTTGCGTTACCAGGAGACCAGAATCACGTAGTAGTAGCAAAAGTATTTTCAAGGTTCAAAAGCACTACAAAATTTTGAATATGTGACCAACCTCATAGACTAACTTTAGAAAGAAATTTTAGCGACGTACATGCTCCTTTGAGAGCTTTCACGTTCCAATACTTAATTGGTCCACCCTACCATTCACCCTAGCCATGCAGTCTGACCGCTACATAATTACTCCAAACAAATCTCCTTTTTCTCCTGCTTCCCTAGTACCTCATGATTGATGATGGCATACTCCTGTTATTTCAGTAACCCCAGGCAGTCATCGGTCGTTAATAATCTCAGGTGTGAAGAGGTACCAGGGTTGTCCGTGTAAGGTTACAAAGGGGACGGCGGATCAAAGAGCGCGGTTCGATCCCTGACGTCTACCATACTGCGTTATTTTCGGCTTTGAGTCATTTGGGGTTTGCCATGTATCAAGTTGAGTTTACGTACAGTTGTAATTTTTGTTAATTATGTTCTTTCTTAGATTACCTTAGACTTTAGTGAAAAAAAACAACAACAAGCAGATTGTGAGATAGCTGCAATCTATAAATATAAAAATCAATGCCACTTTTCGTTGTAATTTTATAACTCAAGAACGGGCTTACCTATTCAAACCAAATGTTTAGGTTTTGTTCGGACTATTTAATAGATGATTTGAAGAATGATGTGAAGTTTGCACAATATCGGTTGAGCGGTTCTTCATTTATTACATTATTAGGCAGTACGAAGTTCGCCGAGTCAGCTAGTTATTATGTAGATAATATATTCATTGACAACATGTATGCAATAAATAAATAAACTCGATTCGTTAACTTATTACCCGATGGTTCTGGAATTTATTTCAATAATCCTAAATAAATAATGTTCTGGTCAATAAAGATGTTTTGGTCATCATTTAAAAATACATGCATGAAAAATTATCCATTAATGTGCCTTTTTTGCAGCTGAAGTATAAGGAAGATAAAATTTTCTGTAAATATTAATTATCGCTACGTTAATTGCTTACTCCGATTACATAGCAGCTTTTTATTTATGTTTCCATTTTCAGTAATAAAATTAATTGCAAACTGTTTAATTTACTTAAATAGGTCTGGACTTTTCAGGATGCTTAAATACATAATGTTTTCTTGGAACTAGCTACTTACACTGCACAGTGTCTCAAAACGAAAGTCTATGACCAGTGCGTGTTGCCAGTGATGACATATAGCCTCATCAGATGGCTTAAAGTCACTCAAAGGGCAATGAAAACGGTTATGCTCGCAGTTTCCTTGCGTGATCACATCAGAAATGAAGGAAAATTAAGGTTACAGACATAGCCCAAAGAATCGTCAAATTTAAGTGGCAGTGGGTAGGGCACAATGCTCACAGAACAGATGGTCGATGGGGACGAAAGTTTCTGGAATAGTAACTACGTACCGGAAGACGCAGCGTTGGAAGGCCTCCCACAAGGTGGTGAGGGTCGAGGGAATCTGGCAACACTTGAGATCTATGACCATCAGTGGACCTCTTTCGGCTGAAATGATGATGATGATGATGACTAGATACTACCAACGGTTTCGCCCATGTTAACACTACAATACATGCGTGGGGTGAATATTCACCCCACACCAATGTTTACATCGATATCGTATAAAGTATTTTATTATAGATGGTGTCAGTTAGTGTAATCCTAGTTAAGTAAACAAGGATTTAAGTGAGAATATTACCGCCACTCGATGAGGGCATAATTAGCAAAAAAAGAGGCTAAAATGCGCTTGGGATGATATTTCACCCCTCGCACGTGATCGTCCCGCCTTATAATTCTGCAAAAAACCATGCAAGCAATAAATAGATATGTCTGGATCATCAAGTTCTGGTGTGCTCAATTTGTTATCAAAATGAATAGATTTGTTTTAATAATAATAGAAAATCAAAAATATCTTTAGACATAGTAAACTTCATGGTTTTTTTCCTCCTCATAATGTTTTTTTTATTTCGTGTTTCGTAAAAATGCTATATTATTTATAGTAACAAATAAATTCTAAATAATATTTAAACGCTTTTTAATATATATTCGACTAAACTAACCTAAAAATTAATACATGAATTTGGTCTTTGCACCCCCGTTTCATCAAAACTTTTGGCAAGCATTTTGTGGCGTACTACTATTCGGCGTTGATGCTGCTTTGGTCTCGTAATTGAATTGAAATCAGATACCCCGTCAAAGTGAAGAAACTAGCAACCAAAATTTTCCCTATGCTTTCGCTTTCGTAGGCATTGGTTGCTTTTGAAACAGCCAAACTCGTCTTGATAAATCCAGGATTCGTTACCTGTCACAATGTCTTAAACGCGCCAAGACGAGCCTGCTTAAAATTTTTTAATGATACCACGGCACTACTCCTACACGGGCCTTTGTCTGAGCTTCGGTGAGGTTGTGAGGCACCCAGCGGCAAACTATCCTCCTCACGCGAAGGTGCTCGTGTAGAATCTTGTGAACGCTTCCCGAACCAATCTGCAGTGTATGCTGAATCCCTTCGTATGTAATTCGCCGCTGTTTTCTGGAATTGTGTTATTTACTGACAACACATTTTCTTCCGTGACAGCCATCGTAGGACGACCACTTCTTGGTAAGGTCCTAAGGTCTTTCATCCATAAAAGCAATTTGAAGTCGAACAAATGAGTCATTAGGTTTTGGGCCACATTTAAAATCGTAGAAAATCGCACGAAAATATTTTTGATGCAGATTCTTTTTAAAATGGGACACGGTAATCTGATGGCTCTCGAAAATATATGGAGGGAAATTCAAAATTCGAACAATGGTATTTTTACTTTTAAATAACAAAAGTTTTCAAAATAATTGCAAGTGGCCAGTGCCGTATACACAAAAACTTTTTTCGCGAACCTTTCTGAGTGGCCTGGTATTGTTTTTTTTATAAATTTCTTAATTGGGGTTCCATATTGAGCTGCAGTACTCTACCCCACTCCTGACAACGGATTGGAACAGCATTATTTTTGTTTAGGGATTTTTGAATACTCTGCAACTTCCAATGATGAATCCAAGTGATTTGAATTGTATTATTATCATTCCGTCAATGTGTAAGTTAAATTTGAAGCTCTGGTTAAAAACCACTTCCAGATCCTTTATTTCATCGACTTTTGTGAGAAAGTTATTGTTTTGACTTATACTTGCTGTAATAGAAGAATTGAAATTGGCTAGTATTTTTTTATAAACTTGTTGTTTTTATTAGGACTATAAGCGCTTGCTTCCACAATTTTGTTAATTTACCAGTTTTCAAAGACCTCTGCAGACATTTTAGCAAAAAAAAATGGAAGGAAATCCATCAGAGCCAGCACCCTTAAAAGAATCAAGTCTCTTCAGGGCATGAAAGACTTTTATCTTTGTGACAGATAGTGAGCACATGTTATATGAATTGCTATTATATTACAAATTTCAGTAGCTGTGTCTATAGAAGGACTGTCCGTATACACAGATGAAATCTATAATCTAGATAAATTCTTTTTTGTAAATAGATTATAGATTTCAGGTCCCGTGTAAGCAGTGTTATTGTTCAAGCTCATTGGAGTCGGATAAGATCCAGAGTTTTCTTTATACGTTTAATGTGGGACCAAAATAGATTAGGATTTGACTTTAGTGATAATTTTAATCGAGTCAGGTAGGTACTTGCAGCGGTTAACTGCATTACTTCTTTTTCGAAGCATTTCAAAAGTTAACTGGTCACGAGGGTTGCCTAATTTCTTAAATCTTTATCTATTTTGATTTTCTTGCTTAATATTCGTATGAGGCCTCTATCATATCATACAGGGTAGTTATTATTAGAGGTTCTTTTTTTGGGAATGTAGTCGTGTATTCCTTTCTAAAGTCTGATAAAATGTGTCGAGCATAGCATTGACATCATCTCCCGCACCAAATAAGTCATGCCAATCTACTTTATTAGTTCTTTGTTGTTTGCAGCATACGACTATGCTGCAAACAACAAAGAACTTGAAAGCCGACGCTTTAAAGAAGTTGAGCTGCTGGCTGTCATTAGATGTTACATATCACGAGATCAAGGATTTTACATGGTCGCCAATACTATTTAAGGTGTTCTCTCGATTCCTCATAGATCCCTATCTATACTATCAGAACTAGATTTTGGAAAAAATGGGACCAATCTGGCAGCATATCCTTTCAGAAAAAATCTATCTTTACCAGATGTTTAAAACTTTTTGTCAGAATCCATGAACACATCTTTAAACCGGTAAAAACCGTCCAAAGTCTTTCCGAGGCACTTACGACAACGGCTAACTCCTCGACTATTCATGATGGCTTGCGTCAGTCTCAACGCCCCTTAATTAGCATCGCATTAGCACCCCTTCTCTAACAAAATATAAAACAAAATGCAACAATAACATCTTTTGTATAAAATACAGGTGCTACGGAATTGTTCACACTTGGGTCTACTTAAGTTTTTCACGAGAAGGTTGCTAGTCCCTGTGAGGTGTTAAAATGTAAGTTAGGGAACAATAACGCGATTGTTGTCCAGCCAATTTGTTTGGAAGCAAGGTTACGTGACGTGTGTTTAAAATTAGGGTATTTCTTTGTGTTAAGGAGGTCTTGAAGCTAAACCCAATAACTAACTAAGTATCACGTCGATACATAGTTCAAATCTTATTTTGATTAGTTGGCATGTTTAATGTTTATATAACTTACGAGTTGTACTTTGTGGGTTTAAAGCTAGGGAAGCACTTTACTTTCAATAATGTCATCATCATCATTTTAGCCAAAAGACGTTCACTGTTGGACGCTCCTCCGTACCGATGAATATCATCAGTCACCCAAAGGGCAATGGAAAGGGCTATGCTTAGAGTTTACCTGCGTGATCGCATCAGAATTGAAGATGACATGAGAACGTTGAAGATGACATGACAGGAGAACCAAGGTTATTATTATATCCCGAAGAAGTGCAAAACTTAGGTTGCAATGAGCAGGACACATCGCCGAAAGATTCGCATGTACCGGAAGAAGCAGCGTCGGTCAGATTTCACAAGCAGACCGATGACCTGATATGGGTTTCTTGAATTGGATGGATGCGAGACGCACAGGACTGTTTATTGTGGCGACACTTGGGGTAGGCCTATGTCCAACAGCGGACGTCTTTCGGCTGAAATGATGATAATGATGATGATATTCATTGTGAGCGCACAGGTTTCAGAGTCATCACTGGCAACACGCACTGATCCATAGACCTTCGTACTTTTCCGCAATTTACTTCATCATCTCTGCTCTTAAAACGATAGAGGAAAACGTCTTGAGGAAACCGTCTTGAGGAAACCATCATATCTAAAACAAACAAAATCTACAGCCATGAGTAAGACATCAACTCAAAATGGACCCTCGTGGAGGATTCCCGAACTGCTAGAGAGGAAGCCTACGTCATATTAGTAGAAACATTGTAACATGATTGATTGTGTATGTATATCTACAATACTACATACAATATCTTTAGTAGGTTTATATATAATATCTTTATTTCCCTTTGTAGCTATTTATTACTTTCCTAGTATTCTTCTACCGTAGTATAGTTTCTCTCCTTTTGTTCCGTTAACAAATTATCAATGTTTTAGACGCAGAAAATTTTACTGATTAGCACAATTCCTTTTTTTTTTACTACGTTACTATATTATGGAGTTATTGTTATTTCATATGTTACTATGTTACTATAATAAATACCTAATAATGATGAAGCTATACTTACCCCAACGCCGTATCTCTACATAGAAGTCGTGGTGAGGCTTGCTTGCACCTATGAACCCTAGGCATGTACCTGTAAAGTTGGTTTTGCCGTGACATGCTTAGGGTGAAGGGGCATACTAAGAGAGATACAAGCCGTAGGGCAGTTTTGTGGCGAACTGTTGGGCAGTAGCGACCCCACGTTACAAGTCTCCCGAGAGAATTCTCGTTTCTCATTTCCGCCAATTCATCAATATACTATATATTCGCCGGCCGCAGTGAACACTGACGACGATGAGTCGGGGTGCCCCAAGCCCCTTAATAATTTTAAAAGTTCATTAATCCTAAATTAATAATATGGCCAAACGTGGATAGAAATATCATCGAACGTTGAAATTTAAACGATCTGCCCCCCTAGCCAAGTTACAATCGTATCGTTAGCGTCGAACCTCTCGAGTAGACCACGCCTCCAATTCCTTTATTTTGACGTCATCTCAACGCCAGTCACGTGGTCAGAACAAAGAAATCGGAAGCATGGCCTACTCGAGGCGTTCGGCGCGAACGAAACGATTGTAACTTGGCTAGGGGGGCTGGCCAGTTTTAGCTAGCCATGAAGAGATCAATTATAAGATCTGGCCACGACATATTCATCACACTTCGTCTCGTTGTCAAATTGGCTTCCGTACTATTGACTTCGCCGACATGTACCCACATAAAATTTAAATAAAGAATTAAACAATGTCAGAAAAATAGCTCTATCAAAGTGGCATCAAGTAAACTACACACGTTCTTGCGAAGCTATATTATGCGATATATCGGTATACTAGATATTATCTTTACGAATACCAATAAAGTTGGTTAACGAGCGATCACTTAAAGGTGTAAATCGGCTCAGAAATAGTTGACATTAAACTTTAGTTTCGTTAATATAATTAAGTGGTTCTGCTTTAAGTGCAAAGTATAAACTGAAGCGTCAGTTAAGTAACTGTTACATTACCGTTTGTTCTTCTGAATGTAGGATACAAGGGATTCTGTAGGATTAATTAGTTATATTATTATTTGGTAATGACACAATAGCAGCTTAATAGCTGCAGCAAATATTGCTGATCCAAGTGTTTCAGTGGTTTTTAGTCAGTAAAAGTCTGACATTATCTCCTGTCCCACCCAAGAGCGGGGGATGTCATATGATGATTTTCCTACAGAAAAAAAAAGTGGTTCAAATAGTTTGTTATAAGTTATAGGTCCACCTATACATCCTGTAAATGGTAGTTTAACCAAATAAGGTAACATAAACTAAATTAAAAAAGTAACTAAAATTTTAATTAGAAAAGTACCTGCCTATTATTTATTTACTACTACAATATTCTGATTGCATCATATACGTACTTTATTCCAAACGTTTAACTCCTGAATCGAACCCTTAGTTGGCTATCAGTCTATCAAAGTACTCAGAATGGCTGTAAAATGCAATGTAGTGTCATATAATTTAATGTGAATTGTTCGAAAGACGCTCTTATGTATTACTAAATGCTCGATACAACTGCGAGTGCCTTTGTGTTCCTGCAAAAACTGTTGCTCCATGGCTGGACCAGTGCGACCATCGCATGTTATATTCGCAAGAGGAATTTTCATTACATTTCACGACACATCCTACATACATCCATAGGCATCCACTACATGCCTCCAGTATTCATACCTTCAACCAATAAAAAATGTAATTTTATCATCATAAAAATCTCCGATCATTCACGTTGCAGGTCACTCAACAAAATCAGCGAAATCAAAAAACGTCCAAACAAAAAATGACAGCCACATGTTTACGTGAATAATGAACCACACTATATACGTTTATGACGACGGCGCCTGCCCTGTAATCAACTATTTATTACTGTTAACTCAATCAAACGGTTACATGTCAGTATTCCGTGAGAACAGAGAAGCAACCTTCCAAGAAACTTTGACTATTAATATCTGAAATAAAGACCAAATCCTACTTTTATTGGACTATTGGGGTGTTATATTTTTTCTGCTACTCAGAATAATAGAGGTTCGAGTGTGTAATAAATGTTTATTTTTTATAAGAGTGTGGCGGTATAGTTTGAGTCTAAGTTTTACGGTAGCAAGCGGAAAAAATGGCTCCTTCGAAATGGTTCTGTAGTTGTTTGTGTAAGGGTCCAAACACAACTGCGATGCGACGTCGCATCGTAAAAATCTGCGAGCTCTTACGACGCATCTCAAGAACTTGTGAATTGATTTGCTTTATACATTGTATGGTCACCTGAACCGATGCTTTGCCGCACGGAATCGCATCGCAGCAATTCGCATTGCAGTTTCCTACGATGCGGCGTCGTATCGCAACGCGTCGCAGTTTTGAGTGGAAGCCCTAACGCCTGTTGTAGGATTTACTTCTATTTTTGGAGCGTATTTTAAATAATTTGTGCTATTTGTCATCGTTCTAGTGTTTTCAATTTGCTGAAAATCTTAAAAGGTGAAATAATACGTAGAGTTTGATCGTGTGAAAAGATAATATTTCACAAAGAGCCATGTTATCACTAAATTAACGTACTTACGTTCTCTGTAGTATCTAATAATAAATTATAATTATGACTTACTTAATGCTACTCGTACAAAAGAAAACCTACAACACGTGGGTGGCGGAACCCTATTTCTAGAATAACTCGAAGTGTTATGTTAGGACTATACTTATAACACAATGAGCGTAAAGTCTTAAACACAACAATGACGCAGCTACTTTTTTGCTCAATTTTGCAAAACGCGCACCTGTATAACTGACTGCAACATTATTTTTATTGAAATTAGGATGGAGTATAATGATGGTGCCGAAAATGGTGCTACTGCTTGAAGTGACTCTTCGTAGCAAAAAGTAAGGAACTAATAATTACAGTTATCAATGTGTATTTTATTATATGGTCCACAACAGCTTTGTACTCCGATCAGTCGGCGTCAGTGATTCGTTCGGCAAGATCCAATTTTTGTGCTACTTTTTTAAAGAATAAAAACATGATAGCAACTCAATTTGGCTAACTGTGGGCAAGAATTCCGATCCCGATTTCCGGCTGTCATAGGCGCGGGCTTGTGGACGGCGAGTAATGGGTGGCTCGCCGTCCGACCATCCGGTAACCGTCCGGACCGAACCCAAGTCGTCGACGGTGCGTACTGTTCCACGCGCGCCTCAGGGAGATGTCAGCAAATCGTAGGGGCCCAGCAGGGTCGAAGCCTACTGGGGCCACGGGTATAGTGTGAAAGCGAAACTCGGGGCCCGGGGATGAAGGCAAAGAAGGAACAGGAGTGAGTTCTAAGTCAGTAAAGTCTGACACTATCTCCCGCTCCCCCCAAGAGCGAGATTTGTCATAAGATGATATTCCCACCTAAAACAAAAAAAACTGTCAACTGATATGATGACGCTGATGAAGATTTTAAAAGTAAAAAACATATGATATTTTTCACTAACTTTAGTAAACACAATGAATGAACAATACTTTTTCATTGGTGATGTGGGCGCTTTGTTGGTTGTTGGGTCCGAAAGGTTCTAGATTGGCGACCGCGCATCGGAAGATGCTCCGATGACTTGGTGAGGGTTGCGGGAATCTGATGGATATGAGAAGTTCGTTGTGGTACCATTTGGGGCAGACCTATATCCAACAGTGGACACCTTTCGGCTGAAATGATGATGATGATGATGAATAATGGTGACGTAGATAGTAAAATTAGTACTACTGTAACTTGAACTTTAATAATTCATAATTTTTTATTGCCCACAATTATGCATAGTAAACGGTTAGACATTCAGTTTATGCACAAAGGCGAGCTGAACACAACAATGAGTTTTCTCCCAGCAAACCTTTGAGTTACAGAGAGAACACATTCGCGGGTAAGATCTAGTGCACAATAGAAGCCTTACATAACTAAATTTAAATTATAACTATATTATACATAAGTCTAAGATAATTATAATATATATATAATAATAAAAAGAAGTGCTCTTTAAGTTTCCTCTGGAAGACATCCAGAGAAGGGCTGTCGCGAAGGGAGTGTAGCAGAGAGTTCCAGAGATGCACTGCAGTTACAGAAAAGGAACCACCATAGCGGCTGGAAGTATGACGCGGCGTACGAAGGAGTAGAGAAGAGATAGTGCGACAGAGTGCTATTCATTCATTTTGATAATGAATCGTATAATATAGTAAAATTATAGTAGAAATAAAAAACCAACTTCTCGCAAAAGTACAGAATTTCTCTGAAATACTCAATACTGCGAACTGTGAAAATAATAGTAGCCCCACCTGTGCTACAAGCGTTTTTGAATTTTAATGAATTAACTAAAATGGACCTTAGTCATATACAATAAGGACTTAAATCCAATGATGATTCCTATACGATTTTAGGAGGTTCGACAACGTTAAATTTTAGTTGTCTACCCTCTTACGGTGAATATCATGTTTATATGATACTGTGTTGTCATCAATAGGGTTGACAAAGACAGTTTTATGAGTAAATATAAAATTGAATTCTGTCAATATATGTATGTTATTTTGAAGATTGAGAATTTTAGTTAGTAGTTTTTTAGTCTATTTTGTGCTTTGTTTGGTTTCTGGATAAAATCTTCACTACGGGGACGTAGCATGGAGACTATGAAAACTTTTGAAAGAGTTACTGCTGTACCTAATACCTACTTGTGTATATGTGTCTTCCATCAATTTTCACTCGCCTGTCGTCTACATCGAGCATGGTTTAAAAGCTTGTTACTTCATCTAACGCGATGTTTGACGGAAAGGCAACGCGAAAAAAAGAGATAACGCCTGAAAACTCTGTTAACATTCGGTAATTCCGTGATTTACTCGAATATTTTACAAAACTTATTTCAGGAAATACGTGTTTTTTTAAACCCTTAAAAGTTTATTATTTACCCGATCGTCCGGTAACGGTCCGGACCGAGCCGAGCGTACTGTTCCACGCGCGCCTCAAGAAGATGTCAGCAAATCGTAGGGGCCCAGCTGTATCGAAGCCTACTGGGGCAAGTGTGAAAGCGAAACCCGGGGCCCTGGGACGAAGGCAACGAAGGAACAAGAGCGGGTTTTAGTCAGTAAAAGTCTGACACTATCTACGCTCCGCCCAAGAGCGGGATTTGTCATAAGATAATTTTCCTACCCAATAAAAAAAAATCCATAAAAGTTTTTGAAAAAAAATGTCGTTATTTAGAATTTTGATTAAATTTGCAAGGTTTCTATTTTTATACTTTTTAATTTTTTAAGTAAAATATGAAGTATCAAAGTACATGCGAAATAGCTGATTTTCAGAGGTCTTTACTGAATTAGTCTTACACAAATTTATAAATTAATTTCAATAGAAACCTAGATCCACAAGGTACTGTGTTTCCAAAATATCTAATGAGAAATGTGTAATAACGTCATAATCGCGTAAGAGCGGTTGTATGAAAAACAGTGAAATTGTATGTCGAATTGTAAGCTCATCAGTTGAATTCCAGGCATTATTCACTATTCGTGTATTCCCAGTATTATACGTACGTTTTTGTTCATTTATTTCGGGAAATTTTTGTGTATCATATTTTTTTCCAAGGATCATATCCGATTTAACGCTCAACTGACGTATTCTGTTGTTGTGGGGAGTTTTTTTTAATTGATATTAACTAGTTCTTGACTGCGATCCCACCTGATGGTAAGCAGAGATGCGATCATTGATGGTGAGGCGCACAGATCCAAACAATAATATCTATTAATGTTTAGATATTCAGTTATATGAATGTAATGATTTTCAATGTGACCTTCGCCCTGAGAAGAAAGACCTAACCTTCAATCAAACTCCATAATAAAGAAATCCCCAAATCCTTGATATGCATTACGATCAAATACTCACCTAGAGAAAGTACATTTGGACCGAAAATACCGCGCAGCTTCCCGAACGCTGCCTAGCCGAGTTGGGTTTGACGATTGACCACTCTTCTTGAAGTTAGACCGACCCAACTGGACCATCTGTCTATCCCAGGTAAACGTTATTGTCCTCAACTTTGAGTGTAGAGTCTCTCATGTTAAGACTCACTCTTTCGGAAGCTCTACTGAGGTCACTGAGCATTGTACCTACTGAGCTCCTCCGTTATGTCAGCCATGACTACTATGACGTCGGCAAACCAAGGTGAGTGATACACTCGCCATTGACATTAGTTCCTACCCCCCCACCCCGTATTCCAGAACCTTGAAAACTCCGAAACTATTGCGGCAATGGAGGACCCATTGCTGCAACAGTTTTGGAGAAATTACGTCTCCCTGCCTCACAACCCGCTGCAAAAGGATAGGTTTGGTGGTTTAGTCTTGAAGTTGGACTGAAATGGTGGTAATTTTTGTACAAACACTTCAGTACTTCAATTTACCGATAGTCTGAGAGATTGCAGTACAGGCCAAGTATCGATCGAATGAAACGTAGCCCACACATGCTAAGCGAAAAGGCAGATTTTACTTCTCAGCCTTCTGTATAACCTGCCTCAGTGAATGTATGTGGCCTACGGTGCTGAAGCCTTTTCAAAATCCTGCTTATTAAGGTCGTTTCGTGATTCCCCTAAAAAACAGCTTGTAGACATGGCTTAGAAGTGAGATGGACCTGTAATTCTTAAGCGGGGCATTGTCGCCCTTCTTAAATAAGAGTACCACCACTCCTCTTCTCCGTGCCTGTGGTGGCATGACGCTGTGCTGACATGTCAAGCTACATGTCCAGTTTTTAATTCCTGTAATGGTTTGATTCTGTCAATCACACTGAATAAAAGTGTTACATGAAATATATTTCAAATGCTATGCAAAAAAAACAGCGCATATTGTAGTTTTTTTTTTGCATAACAATGTTAAAAATAGAACTAATTTGTTTTCTTTTGGGTATTAATCTTTGTATATTTTAAATTAGTTATTGTATATATAATAATAAATTTATTTCTTCCAAAAAATACAATATACAAATATTATTGTCGACATTGTTTAAATTGCTTTTAAATTTTAAATTATTGGCTAGCAATGCAATAATTAAATTAGTATTTCAGAGTATCAATGAAAACAATATTTAAGCCAGAATTTATTTCTTCCAAAAAATACAATATACAAATATTATTGTCGACATTGTTTAAATTGCATTTAAATTTTAAAATATTGGCTAGCAATGCAATAATAAAATTAGTATTTCAGAGTATCAATGAAAACAATATTTAAGCCAGCCAGTATAACATTAAAAGGACGCATTGTGATTTATTTTACCAAGCGTTATTACGTCAATTTCTGCGATACAAAATAAAAACAAATTATTGTTAGTCCATCATAAAGTTTGCACAAAAAACGAGATTGCATTGAAACAGCGAACGCGTTTAACGTCCACAAGTCGTTCATCAGGCTAAACACACACCGTCGGGTCCCAGGTTCGATTCCAATAGTTATGCAAATAGCGAGTTGGAATGTAATGAGTGGCCGGCAGTTATTTAGACCTGCGTCGTAAGTCAAACTCTGCTTCGGAATTGAAGCTCAGACTGAGAAATCTATAGAGACGAAGTTTTAATATTTTTTCTTGTTTTTTTTTTTCAGTTTTATCATTTCAGCCAAAAGACGTCCACTATTGGACATAGACTAACGACCGGTCCTGTGCGTTTCGTATCTATCGAATCCAGCAAACCTCACCAGGTCATCGGACCACCTTGTGGGAGGTCTTCCAATGAACCTACACGTACTTACTTCTACTCCAGAACCTACATGAATATTGCCATGCCAAAAATTCGATATACTGAATTCACTGAATTTGTAATTTTCGATACACCGAACTCACGTACTTCGTTTGATACAATATATTTTTAGGAAAATAGCTTTTTACCTTGTAAATACGCTTGAGTATTTTTTTTTTCTTTTTGTTAAAAAAACTGATATTCTGTTCTGTTTTGACTGACCTGTTGGTCTAGTGGTTAGCGGCCCTGACTGTTAAGCCGGAGCTCGTGGGTTCGATTCCCACCCAGGACAAATGTTTGTGTGACGAGCACGATCATTTGTTCTGTGTCTGGGTGTAATTTATCTATATATGTATGCATTTAGAAATATATAAGTATGTTTATCAGTTGTCTAGTACCCATAACACAAGCTCTGCTTAGCTTGGGACTAGACGGCGTTGTGTGATAGTTGTGGAATATATTATTATTATTTTATTATATATCACTTCACAGTTAAAGGCGCCGTACCGAAAACCACAGAGATCATATATTTCTGCGAACATTTCCATTAAGTTAGTCTTTGTTAAAATTTAATCTTGTGTAATTCGATACATTTGTTTAAGATCAATAATGTACGCAAGTCAATGACCAACAACCCTTCTAGGCAAAGTTGAATAATTTACTTTAAAAAAACAGGGCAAGTGCGAGTCGGACTCGCGCACTGAAAGTTCTGCACAAACTTACCAATGATAACAGTTCGATCCCCGAATTGAGTTATGAAGATTTTTTTGGGAATTGTAAAAAAAGATTTTTTTTTTGTGACGTAACTACAAATTTACAGTTTTCAGATTTATTCCTTTGTCTACACTATAAGACCTTGCTTTATGCCAAATTTCAGGATTCTGGGTTAACGGAAAGTACCCAATAAATTTTATTCCTTTCAGAGTGTTGAAATGTACGTTTTTTGCGACGCAAATGGTCGCATCTTTTTTTCCGTTAATTTAGAATTTTGATTTTTTGACAGCTTAATGGGACCGCAGCCTTGAGTGCATAGTTTTAATTTCAAATGATACCACCAAGCGTTTCTGAGATAAAGGGTCATGACAGACAGACTGACAGACAGACAAACGGACAAAAAAGTGATATATAGGATATCTATAGCTATAGGCTATAAGGATTCAGTGTTTTTCCTTTTGAGGTATGGAACCCTAAAAATATAAAATATTTATCTACATACTTAAATAAAAAGAAGACACTGACTGACATCAATGCACAGCCAAAACTACTGGGACTAGGAGCATGAAATTTTGCACAAGGTTTCCTTTTATGACGATTTCCCAAAAGTTATCGCCTAAAGGTATAAAACGGAAGTTAATAGTTTGTATACAGAAACTACTTTTACACGGACGAAACCGCTGGCAAATGCTGATCGTTAAATAAAAATGAAATTTGAAACATCAGTCACGATGATAAAATCAAAACAAATGATATGAAAATTTATTATTTTCATTGGAAAACCAAACCATTAAACAATATACTCGAACTATTGTTTTAATGATGTTGCGAAACCTTAATTAAGTTTCCCTGTTAAAATGTCCATGTTTTGTAGAGAGGAATGCGGAATTATTAAACTGAATGTAGATTTATTTTACCACAACTCTTCAAATCATGAATGGGGTGACTCAATGGAAAATTTAAAATATAATTTCGTTAGGCTTAACTAAGGCTTACTGTACGACGCGAATTCGATATTAAACGCTTGGGGTACGCCTGCGTGAAGCTTTCATAAAAAACTATAAAACATAAAAAAAAATTATATATAATTTAATTTAATTTTGATTTTAACATTCCATTGTATGTAATTTTATTATATGTATTGTCTGTATGCGATTATGGAACTAAAATGAGTCTTTGGTGCTCGAAATATATAAAATAATAATAATAAAACTATGTTGACGAAACGGCAGCGCGTCGTGCCGTCGTGTTGCGTGTACGAAGCTACACATCCGTGGATAGTACGCCTAAGCTCCAGGACCAACCAGTTTCGGAGAAATCACGGCTCCTTGCCTCATATTGCCAAGGATAGGTTTCGAGGTCCGGTTCTGAAGTCGGATTGACATGGTGGCGTTTTTGTATAAACACTTCAGCACTTCGATGTACCGATAGTTAATCTGACACCGTTGGAGAGACTGCAGTACAGCCCAAGTCCCGATCGAATCAAAGGCTTTCTCGTAGTCCACAAACGCTAAGCAGAGAGGCTGATTATACTCCTCAGTCTTCTGTAAGCCGCAGCGTATGTATGTGGTCCACGGTGCTGAAGCCTTTTCGAAATCCGGCTTGTTCGGAAGGCTGGAAGTCGTTGCTGCGCACCTGCGTGCAAGATAGCACATAAAATTCTAATTTGAATGTCACAATATTAAATAAATACAATGTCAAAAACCACTACGTAATCATATTGTATGTAGACCGCTGAAATGAATTTATTTGGTGCAGAAGTGAAGTGCACTTCGATCATTTCTGAGTACCACTTGTGTTTGATGTAACGTGATTAATTTTGTAATATCTAAAAATTATTTATCAAATAAGTACCTAGGTATATTATATTTATATAATATTGTGACATCATCATCATCATCATCATTTCAGCCGATAGACGTCCACTGCTGGACATAGGCCTCCCCCAAATGTCGCCACAAAGAACGGTCCTGCGCGTCTCGCATCCATCGGATTCCCGCAACCTTCACCAGGTCATCGGTCCACCTTGTAGGGGGCCTTCCAACACTGCGTCTTCCGGTACGCGGTCGCCACTCCAGAACCTTTCGGCCCCAACGGCCATCCGTTCTGCGAGCAATGTGCCCTGCCCATTGCCACTTATGTTTGGCGATTCTTCGTGCTATGTCGGCAACCTTGGTTCTCTTGCGGATATCTTCATTTCTGATTCGATCACGCAAGGAAACTCCGAGCATAGCCCTTTCCATTGCCCTTTGGGTGACTTTGAGCCTTCTGATGAGGCCCACTGCACTATTGTGACATATTCATCATAAAATAAATTTTAATGTAAGATCCCGTTCTAAGAATTATTAAGTGTGACAGTAATTTATCAGTACAATAAAAAAGTAATATATCTATTTTGTATATTTATTATTTTGGGAGGCCAAAGAAAAGATGGATGGATTGTGTGAACAGTGATATGACAGAAAAGGAAGTTAGTGATAGTATGACGGTTGACAGGATAGAATGGAAGAAAAAAAACGGATTGCGCCGACCCCAAATAAGATGGGACAAGGGCAGGAAGATGATGATATTGGAAAAAAGAATTATAAATATTCTTTCTTTTTTAATGGTGTAAAATTATCTTCGCATTATATGCTTTTTCATTATATGCTTGTTCATTGTGGCGACACTTGGGGGAGGCCTATGTCCAGCAGTGGACGTCTTTCGGCTGAAATGATGATGATATGCTTTTTAATAAAACCGGTTTGAAGTACATTGGTTCAAAACACATAACGTAGGTACTTAGGTGAACATAGGTAAAAAAAATTGTTATGATTTATAATTATATATATTATCTACCTATCAACCAATACTTAGAAACTTTTAATTTTGCATAAATAATAATTGTTTACATGGAATGGAATTCACAATAATCAAATTCTCATCATCATCATACTTCACAATAAGTTTTAAATTTCGATATCGATATTTACTTTTAAACTTACATCGTTTTACTCATAAATGAAAACAATTTTACAGGTCGTGCAATTTTTTTATTTATGTCATATTTCGTTTAATGAATCATGGAAATTAGTCATCCGTAACTGGCGGACTGGTGGTTTTGTAAATTAATTCAATTTGATATTTGGTTTGCAGCCGAAATATTGTTGGTATTATTATTGATTTTCCGAAATAACGGACTACTAACTTGTTGTGTATTGTTTCGTGGTCGTAAGAGCTCTGCTGCGCAAAGCTCCGGATCTGAGCTCAAAGAAGAGTGTCTTCAATCATGCTACCAAGTCCTATAAAATGGCACTAAAGAAGCATGCTACAATAGTGGTATTGGCACAAAGCTCTCTGGACAACCATCCGGTAGCAGAGCATTCTGGTCACTTGCTAAGTCAGTCGAGACGATCTTCTGTCGGCATACATTGCCTCCGCTGGTAAGACTTGATAGAAAACTGCCTCATAGGGCGAGAGAGAAAGCAAGTCACTTTGCATCTCTCTTCGCCCATAATTCTCGTCTTGACACTAGCAGTACTACTCCACTGACTCTGCCTCACTGTTACACTTCAATGCCCGAGGCTTGCATAAGTTGTACTATTACTTATTCTGTGGCATAAGAAACAAAAAACTTCTCAGTGCATGGTGCCGTCTAGACGTGAATAAAGCTAGTGGACCAGATGGTATACCAGCGTCTGTTCTCCCAAGTACCCCACCATCAACGATTGCATCAATACCATCAGGTAGGGTCGCAGTTAAACCCTAGTTTATAACCACTAAAAATATTTTTTTTTTACTTTATTAAATTATCATACAGAAAATCGAAAGGTTGTCTATAAAAATTACTTTATTTTTTTTGAACAACGGATCTAAAATTATCCAAAATGATTGCAAATATACATAAATACTAGTGAAGTCGGCTCCACACACGCCTCTGTGCCCCAAGCTCACACCTCTACAACCACGAAATTAATAACACGTTGTTTTTTTATTCGAACCTCACTCTTGCACTTATTATTATTTAAACTGTATTTCGAAACTTTATTTATTGTTATTTATATAACATATGTTGATCATTTTTCAATGTTTCTACACAATTAACACTTCATTTTCAATGTTAATCATTTTTTTCGATGTCGGTATTGTTTTGTTTTTAGTATTTATGCCCGGAGAGCTGGACATCGGGCTATAAATTATTTGTATGCATGTTAACAATGCACAAATGGGTTTTGGTATGGACGACAAATATATGAGTTGTTGACGGCCTTCGATGTTTCGGTTGTCTTGCTGATTGGAGCGATTTGTTTGATGTCGTGTTGACAGAGAGATGTTAGTGGGCGACTGCGGTAGGTGATCTGATGGCTGGATTCGTTTTGCTTTGATTGATATGACGTCTAAAGACGGCCTTTGATTGGAAATTATTTTAAGATCTCATGCTTGAAGGAAGAGTTTCTTTACACGCTATAGTAAAAGAAAAAATAAAGCAAGGTAGGCCGTAGCTTTACGTGAGTAGTAATTTAATTGCAGATTATTTAAGTAAAGAATTCCTGGAAAGGTTATCATCGATAAATTGGGTACAGCTAAATGCTTTTTTGTAATCCTCAACAGTCAGATAGTTTTACTTTCAGCTGCCTCGCAAATTCGCCTTTGTTTCCAAAATATATTTAGTACTTTTTGCTTACTTAGGTACGGCTATTAAGGCGTATAGTCCCTTGAACATTTGACCGGATAGAGCCCCGCTGACCTTCAAATCCATTTTCTTTGCGAAATATTGATTAATTTGAATATACTATGTATATTCTGAAGAACACTTAACTAGCAATTTTTTTAGTGTAAACATATTTCTAAAGATCAAAGCCGTTTGAAAAGAGTAGGAAGAACAAGCGAAAAAATATCATGTTTTTAATTATTATTTTTTTGGGAAAACTATTACGAAAAAATCATATTATAATAATATTGTAAGTACATGAATCTATAATAAATATATATTTTTTTCAAACCTATTGACGTAGCCTTTACCGATGATTAGGCTTCAGAATGTCACTGTTTTAAAGCATTGCTCGGGAATTAGGGCCTTAATATCGCATCCATACAAATATTATTAATGTGAAAGTCACTCTGTCTATCTGTCTGCTATGCTTTTAATGGTAAAATTATTGAAACGATTTTGATGAAATTTGTTACGGAGTAAGCTTGAACTCCAAGGATTGACATAGCCTACTTTTTATTTGTCTTCGACTTAGATTTCGCGTCCGCAATAACCAATATATATACGGACGAAGCCGCTGGTTGAAGCCTGTATGCGATAAAACTGTATAGTAGGTTTTAATTTTCGAAAACAATAATATTATGACATTATGATTGACTTTAAATCTAACTTCCAAAATCAGCAGCCCATGCTACATCGATGTTTTTTTTTTCTATGGAAAAAATCAGTTGCTTCACCATCCATTCGCCATGGAGTTTTACCATCACCAGTTCCCAGCTTTTATGACTGAACAATTATGGGTTATTTTTTTTTTCCTTTGACTACTCAGTTTTATGAGCGGTTAGAACCGGGACGACCCGAGTCCGCTGTAAACTCTGATTGTTTGCCTTTTAATTGCTTTACTGCTATGCCGGCCGTTTTTATTTGATTTAGATTTATATTTTTATTTTTTGTAAGTAGTGTTGTTGTAGTGTACATAGTCTGTGGTTCGTGTGACGTCAAATGTTTGTGGTGTGCGGTCACGCAATGTTTTGGTGAAGGTTTGTACAATGTCATGTCACGCATTCGACATGGCTTAGAAGCATTTTATTAAGAGATTCAATTAGGTAGTTCTAGAACTATTTGTCATTTAGGTACATTCATGTTTATGAGATTTTTTTCGATCTTCCCGTTCGTTTATAATTTAGGTATCTTCAAGGCTAATAATAAACTAGTGCGCTTCACTATCAACGATTGCCTCACTGCTCAACATCAGGTGGGATTGCAGTCAAGGACTGGTTTATATCATTAACCTTTTGAATGTCTTATGTTACACAGTTCGACATAAGCAATTGTCTTTCTATTGTGTCTCTATATGAGGTATTCAAAGAGTTAAAAAAAAATCTTTCAACAATCAATAACTGTACAAAAAAGTGACGGAGGCGTATTTCGTCGAATCTGTGAAATTTAAATAGTGTAAAATATATATTATTATTCAAATTGAAGCCCTTGAATGTATGTGTTTTATCTACACTAATCTACACTAATATTATAAAGAGGAAAACTTTGTTTGTTTGTTTGTAATGAATAGGCTCAAAAACTACTGGACCGATTTAAAAAAATCATTCACCATTCGAAAGCTACATTATCCACGAGTAACATAGGCTATATTTTATTTTGGAAAAAATAGGGTTCCGTAAGATATTTGAGTTTTTCGGACACAAGGTGTAAAAAGTCAACCAGAAAAGTTACTTATTTTGCGTACGCTGCCTAAACTATAAAAGATAGAACCATAAAATGTTCTAATTAATTGTAGATCTTATAAATATCTACCAAAGTTTGTTAGGAGAAACCTACTTTCACGCGGGCGAAGCCGCTGGCAGAAGCTAGTTTACTAATAAACTTGAAATAAAAAATAAAAACAATTAAGAAATAATGTCATAATAAGCTTTTGGCATGTTTGAGATGATTTTGATTGTGAGCTTCAATAATTTATATTATTAATGAACACCTGCGATTTCGGTCATTTACATTCATATTTATACACTTAAAGAATCCTTAACCAACCAACGCATTTAAAAAAAGAAATATCTTGGTCACAAGTGAGAAACACGGTGTCACACCAACAGCTACCAATTGCGTAATCTGTACAGATACTGCCTGCATGCGTTCTATTGAAGAGCAAAGAACTCTTTTCGGACTTGTATAGACAGCTGCATCAATTGGTTGGCTATCACAGTAAAATAGCTTAGAAAAGGGGGTAACGGGGTTAAAAGGGGGTGAGGGTGTAATGTGGGGGATGACGCTATCCATACCTGTAAAGAAGGATGTGGATCTTTTACACATATTGATTTTAAGTAATGGAACATATTTCATTTGACCGTCATTTTATAGTTAGGTCGGTTAACATTGTTATAATATATAGGTATGGACCAAAATCCATTTATTTTACACATTGCCGGTGGATCAGCAAGTATTCTATACAAACCCTAGGAATTTTATACATTACCCAGGTAAAGTATATTTTATTTTTCGGGTGGTAAAATTATCTAATGATATCCTCCGCTCTTGGGTGGGGCGGGAGTTAGTGTCAGACTTTTACTGTCTAAAAACCCATTCCTGTTCCTTCTTAGCCATTATTTTTTTTCCGGAGATCTCTTTCGCATCACCCGTGGCCCCATCTCCTTGAGGCGCACGTGGAACCCTACACGCCGTCGACGACTTGGGCTCGGTCCGGGCGGTTACTGGACGATCGGACGGCGAGCTGCCCATTGTTCGCCGTCCGCAAGCCCGCAGGCAGGAAATCGGTTTCAGAATCCCGGTGGCTGGGGTGCTAGGACCATTGCCTCGCACGTGCATGTGCGGCCTCCTCATTTGCTAGCATTACTGCCTCGCAGAAGGAGGCGACCGCCTGCTACTCCTCCCCGCTCCAGACCATGGCCTGTACCAAGGCCCGGGGGTAAAGTATGTAATCGACAATAATATTCATAATATTTCATACAATGCCTGGACGCCTCAGGTATTCTATACATTGCCTAGGTATTAGAATATAGAATTCCTGAGTTATACTGATTGCCGGTAACATATTATATAAATCTTCTGTGTACGCGTGTTTTTTACTTAAGTGGTTTAACCGATTTATATGTTTCATATGTACATTTGAATGGATCCCTGAATGGTTTGAAACCCGGTAGGTGGCACTGCAATTGGGTTCACAATTTTTTTTCTAATCAATAGTCAGCTTTCGGGCTGAACAACTGTTTGTTTGAACGCGCTAACCTCAGGAACTAATGACCTGAAATTATTTTAGTCTTGGATAGCCTATTTATCGACAAAGGCTGTAGGCTATATACAATCACACTAAGGCGTACAGGAGCCAAACAGTAAGGAAAGACGCGGGGAATAGCTAGTAGTGTATATTTCTCAATATAGATAATTCTGAAGGTGCCTGACTATCCATAGATATGCAAACAGTTTTCTCTATATGCGATAGTAATTAGGCAATAGCCTGCTACACGCCGATATGCAGGTTTACAGCCCTTCGCAGGCTCAGCGAAAATTAGAAATTCTCGTTTAAAACGTCTTATTAACTTCTCCTGGCTGCTTGTAACACCGTTGTTCTTAGAATATGACTAAAAACTAATAATAAGCATATTCAGCCTTATAGTATTCCCCACAGTGTTCCCACTGTTGGGACTCAGGCCTCCTTTCTAGGCCGTGATCCACCACGTGGGTCCTGTGCGATTTGGTACATATCATGTAATTTTTGGTTTTTGGGTACTCTGGTTCCCTTACGATGTTTTCCTTCACCGTTTTGAGAGCAGTGATGATTAAATAAATTACACATAGTAATGCGCCTGGCTCAGTTTGAACCAGCGACCTACCTTTATAAATATTATAAAGGCAATAGTTTGCTACTCCGCCATGCACAAACGTCTGACATGACATGGCAGACAGACACACGGGTATGACTAATCCATACTCTGAAATAGGACTAGGATACTTTTGCAGCAACAGACTGGCACACGGGTACGACAAAACCATGCTCTGAAATGGGAATAGGATACTTTTGCAGCAACAGACTGGCACACGGGTACGAATAAACCATGCTCTGAAATAGGAATAGGATACTTTTGCAGCAACAGACTGGCACACGGGTACGACAAAACCATGCTCTGAAATATGACTAGGATACTTTTGCAGCAACAGACTGGCACACGGGTACGACTAAACCATGCTCTGAAACAGGAATAAGATACTTTTGCAGCAACAGACTGGTACACAGGTACGACTAACCCATGCTCTGAAATAGGACTAGGATACTTTTGCAGCAACAAACGGCACACGGGTAACACTAAACCATGCTCTGAAACAGGAATAAGATATTTTTGCAGCAACAAACTGGCACACGGGTACGACTAAACCATGCTCTGAAATAGGAATAGGATACTTTTGCAGCAACAGGCTGGCACATGGGTACGAATAAACCATGCTCTGAAATAGGACATCGATACAATTGGATTATATCATACATTTTATCCCGGGAGTATGTTCCCTTTGAATAATTTCTTCTTTTCTACTTCCATACGAGAGAGGTCGCGGGCAAAATCTAGGGAATATAGGAATTGGTTATTACTATCTCCTAAATTCTAGATAGAGGAAATCTTAATGAATATACAACATTATTTTTGGTATATGCAAAACCTGAATGTAGGTAGTTTTTTCAGAATCAGTATCTGAATCGATTCCAATAATTTTTACACCATGTTATATATTTTTCCAAAAATATTTCATAAAGGTCACAAGTTGGACACCACCGACACTAAGTACAATATTGGTCACGGCAGGTTATAGCGGACTTTAGACACTAGCGCCTAGCTGGATGCAGAAGAAAAACAATCCCTCACCTTTGTGGCCCGATGATCGTGTATTTGTGTGTCCAACCAGGTAACATAACAAGCTCATAACTTCTTGATTTTTGATCGTGCAGTTATGAAATTTTGTATACAGATTCTTTACATAAAAATACTAGTAAATTTTGTACACGTGTTTCGGGTTCCGCATATACTAAAACTAATGCTGTATATGATAGTTATAAAAATCGAAGGGTTTTTTTCCAAGGTCATGTTGATTAAGGTGATTACAGTGATTGAAGTTACTTTATTATAAAGGCCACATTCTTCCGCTCTGGACCATGGTCTGTACCACAGCCCGGCGCGAATCGCCCCTCGCCCCCACGAGGACACGGCGGTGTTCCGCCCGAGCGGGGCACACCTCCACCGTATGCTCCACCGTGCGATCCACACAATGGTGACAACCAAGCGTTTCTTCAGCACGAATCCGGTGCAAGAACCTCCCGAGCTTACCATGTCCGGTAAGGACCTATGTCACGCGGAAAATGAGGACGCCGTGAACGTCTGTCCAGGCACTCCTCAAAGAGGGGACTTGACTTTCATAATTATGGCGTGACCAAGGCCACTTTTAGGGCCCCAAACTGTTTTAGTTTCAATACGTTCCAGTTACAACTTCGCATTATTTAATAGCCAAATAAATATCGAGTGTAACATGACCGCGCATTCGTTTCGCTGACTGTAATCGCTTCGGTGTAAGACTAACCCAGTTTTATATTAACTGGAGAAATAATTTATGATTTACGAGACAACAGCAGTGTTAAACGTTGATTGTTTAATTATATCGGCCGCTAAATAAACTGTGGGTCGATTCCATTTCGAAATGCAAATAAGGAAATATTCGCTTAGGATTACTTGAGAACGTTTTATTGCCTTCAGCGTTCGCACAGGTGAGTTTATGGAAGAAAAAAGTATTTTTAGATCCAGGTTTTGTACTTTGTACTTTTCTCCATTAAAATTACATAAACTGTACAAGTTTCCATCGCCGTCATACTTATTAACTAACCAGATCGGCACAAATAAACACCAAATTTTAAATTCTTGTCTTATTTTTGCAAGTGAGGCACGTCGTTACTGACTGGGGCATGTATGATGCCTGGTTTACCATAGAACATCAGTTGAAAATACTTTGGTATAGTAAGATACAGGAATCTTTCAGATTTCAGGTTAGAAATCATCAGATGGGTCAAAAACTTAGTTTTGGCAGTTACTGACTGGATTCAACCACAAGAACTGGAGATGCGGTAAGCCCAGAAATGGCGTGACGAGTTTGATTTCGATGGGGAACCATCATCATCATTTCAGCCGATAGACGTCCACTGTTGTACATAGGCCTCCCCCAAGTGTCGCCATAAGGATTCCCGCGACCTTCACCAGTTCATCGGTCTACCTTGTGGGAGGCCTTCCAACGCTGCGTTTTCCGGTACGTGGTTGCCACTCCAGAAACTTTCGACCATCTCTTCTACGTGCAATGTGCCCTGCCCATTGCCACTTAAGTTTGGCATTTCTTCGAGCTATATCTTTAACCTTGATTCTCCTGCGGATATCTTCATTTCTGATGTGATTTTTTTTTTATTAGCTCGTGTTTGACCACCATCTCACCTGATGGTAAGCGATGATGTGGTCACGACGAAGCACGCTTGCCTAGAAGTAACCTATTTACTCTTCGACTTAAAGACCCCTAAGATTTTGATCCCATGATTGCTTGATTGAAAATCTTGAAAATCTTATTTCATCAGAAGTTGATAATTATTTTATTAATAAAATAATAGTACAGTATCTATTCATTACAAAGTTTTCCAACAAAGTGTTATCTTTCTAATTAGTTATTTCTTACAATAAACTAATTCCGTAAGTATTTAAAACATTATTTACTTCGCTCGAAAACACATTTCTAAAAACCGACCACTGAGTCACGACGCTCAAGATGCGCATTCAAAAATCATAAATTCTTAATTACAATTATTACTAAACCAAAAACCCGCAGTAAACGGTCTAGAGTTTATAGCGCTGAATGTACCTGTTAATCTGAGTTTTAATCTATAATAATTAACTGTTAAAATTTAACTGCCAGACGTCAAGATTGGATGAAAATGAAAGAATATGTTTGACGCAACAACAGGCGCCGAAAAAAAATTACCATATATAAATATATGGCATTTTATTATTTGTGGAGTAATTAAAAAATGCATCTCGTGCCCGGATCGATTTCGGCGTGAAGAACAAATGTCTTTTGACGCAAAATACGAGTCATATTCTGTATAATTTTGTTGAAATATATGCGTTTCTTGCCGGCTGTAAACATAAGCTTCGCTCGAATTAGCACTTAACGATTTCGTCAAGTGCTAATTAACATTTGGATAATTTTGTTCAAGTTTTTGAAAGCGTTTACTTAGATAAGCTGAATTTTAAATGCAGAACGTTTAGACATTTTATCATAATCAATCTTATAATGTTTCCACTGCTAGGACCCAGGCCTCTCTAGGAGAGGAAATGAGCCGTAATCCACAGCCCAGTGTGGATTGGTGGATGTCACATGTCTCCTCACGATGTTTTCCTTTACAGTTTTAAGGTATGGTTCATGAAATAAACAACGTAATGCGCCTGGCTGGGTTTGAACCTAAAACTCATAAGTCGGGGCCGTTATTACTAACTGTGCCACCGCAGCTCTTACTGAGAAATTATACAGCGTGAGTTTTAAGTCATTGACAAACTCACGGGGGCGAGCAGCAGTCGTGAACGTCAGATTTATTTTCATGATTTCTGTACGTGTATGTTGGTACCATAGTAAAAGTGGTCACTCTTTACGTTTTGTCCAACTGTTGGCTGTTAAACTAAGCCCTGTTTCTTACTTACTGTCATCATCATCATCATCATCATTTCAGGCGATATACGTCCACTGCTGGACATAGGCCTCCCCCAAATGTCGCCACAAAGAACGGTCCTGTGCGTCTCGCATCCATCGGATTCCCGCAACCTTCACCAGGTCATCAGTCCACCTTGTAGGGGGCCTTCCAACACTGAGTCTTTCGGTACGCGGTCGCCACTCCAGAAGCTTTCGGCCCCAACGGCCATCTGTTCTGCGAGCAATATGCCCTGCCTATTTACTTACTGTATTAAGACAGAAATATTGCTCATTAAAGTAACCACTCTAATTAAGCACCGGAGTAACGGGAATGATCTAATTATCAGCTGGTTGATAAGAGTACATTAATGGTAACAAAATTATTTTTCCAAATTGCAAATAATATTATCACTGAGACATATATCCATAAGTATACATTTAATAGATAACTATAGAAATTTACTGATTCTGAATTTGAAGAGAGTTGCTTTTAAAAATTAACCGTTGTTTACAGAACTAAAATATTTAATTTCGACTTTTATTTATTTATTTATTTATGCACAGTTACATGTCTAAAAATCTATTAAATAATTTAAAAAAAGATTTGCTTAACACGTAACCTATTATAATAATAAATAAAGCAATAAAGATACGACAAATAGAAAAATCAAACAAAACAAGAATAAATGATCAAAAGATGCTGCGATTACTTATCTTAAATTTAATATAAAGTAAGAAAAAATGGTGGTCAACGCAAATAAAAACTCAATTTACTCAGCAATTAAGATATCCAGAGCTGTTTCCTTAATGACTGCTTAGAATTAGAAAATATTCAGGCCTATAAAATGCTTGATATACGTGTTTACAAGGCGACGAAGAGGAGCTTGCTTCCCAGCATTCGTCCTGCATATGTCTGGGTGGAAGTGTTAAGATCCCCTTCTGGGTACCGTGTAAAACAATTTGTTGGTCAAGTTGATGTAATTATATTTGTTATAACAAATACGTTAAACATCTTGATTCCAAATACAATATACTATACCATTTCAATATTTGCATATATGAAACCCTTGATTAGAAAGACTTATAGTTCATGGGATTTGATACATGTGGAATCCTGGAGAAGCGATGGCCTGATGTTGTGTAAGCGATTGACGTGACCCTCCACCGCCGCCGCCGCGCCGCTCCTTTGATGATTACCATTCCACTGCGCTCACGATGTTGGAAAGTAGCAGATTCTGGACTAATTGTGCTCCATTGGTGTAATGGCCGCAAGGCGTTCCGATGTGAGGATAATAAATAAATAAATAGACCTTAAGAACTTCTCTAAACACTATTTTAATCCCAATGTCGCATTTACCTTTCATTTACATTCGCATAAAAAAAGTATTCTGGGTCGTAATTGAATATTCCAACTTGGATTGTATCGAGGTCTTATAAAGTAGTAAGAAAGTACACATTTGATGATGAACCCTTATATCTAATATGACACTTTTCTCTATATTGTCGACGTAAATGTCAAAGTGCAAACATCCAACGTGATACCTAAGTCACAGATGAAACTAACTTAATCCAAATGTGCGTTGTTAATAGATTAATAAAAGTAAATTTTATTTGAACAAACGAGTTTTTTTTTGAGGTAGGAAATCATCTGACTTCTCCCGATCTAGGTCGGGGCGTGAGGGCTTATCAGACTTTTACTGACTAAAACCACACGTATGTTCCTTCAGAAGCCTTTTGCGGTCCAGGACCATGAGTATATCTTTTTTTAGAACCAATCCACCACGATGCAGGCATCAGCCCCGACATCTCTTTGAGGTGCGCTACACCTCGCGCCATCGACGACTAGGGCTCGGTCCTCAAACGGCAAGCTACCCATTGCTCGTCTGCAAGCCTGTGCCTACAGTGGCCGGAGATCGCTCTGAGATTCACTACGCCTGGGGCGTCTCCTGTCGCGGCGACTGGGGCGTTGATAAAACGAGATGGAATGTAATTTAGGTATACTGATTAAGAGCTTATTATTGTTAAAATATGGATATTATCTGTATAGGTTTAGTCTTAAAATCTGTAGTTTTTTACGTAGTTAGCCATACAGAAAATTTAAATTTTTAATTTATATATTGAACTTTACAAATATGAGACTTAAACACACAATATAAATCGTTCCAAAGTTCTGGTAGAGCACACAACGTACATATATTGAAATAACGATGAATGACAGGTAATATCTCCCACATATGACTTTCTGCCCCGAGGTGACTAAACTTCAACCTTCAGACCTCGTGAGTTATGACCAACACTAGTTTATGGTCTCCTAGTACCGTTATTTGTATTGTTAGATGAGAATCGATGTCAGTTAAAACATAAAGCTTTTAATCACCATTCAGATGAACATAGACAGAAATATAATTTGTAGATAGATTTTATGTTCACTCACATTTTCATCCGAAATTAGTACCTAGGTCTTGAACAATAAGTCTCAAATTTTATCTTTCTGTAGGTTAATTGCGAGACGCACAGGACCGGTCATTATGGTAATACTTGGGGGAAGCCTATGTCCAACAGTGGACGTTTTTCGACTGAAATGATGATGATGATAGTTATAAATTAATCTATCAGCTTTGTCTTACAAAACGGAGATTTCATAAGTGGCCTGATTGAGTTTATCTGATGCACCGTTTACAAGTTGTCAACCAAAAGCCAAAAAATTGGGCAAGTGCGAGTCGGACTCGCGATTTGAGGGATCCGTACAAACTTGCCTATGAAATCAGTTCAATTCCCGAATTGAGTTACGATGATTTTTCCAATCGCAAAAAAAGTTTTTTATTTTGTAACTTTACTACGATTTTTTGCCTTTACTTGACCTTGTTTCATGCCTTTCAGGATTCTAGGTCAGCTGTAAGAACCCCCTTATATTTTTGATGATCGCAATAGCTATACACATATGCCTAAAAACACAGCACGAAAAACACCAACACCATTAAATGTACGCCCATATTGTAAATTAATATTTTAGTGAACAATTTTCTAATTGGTTTTTCAAAAACTTTCCAGACATATCAGTTCTTACGTTACCGATGCCATCGACCTGAGAGTGCACAAATATGTTCGTTAACTACGATTGATTCCAAACATAAATGCAATACCAGTCTCGAGCAGTGAAATAAACGTTGGTAGATACGTGCATAAATATACTGAGTGGAATAAATTCTGCGTATTTATGTTGCGTTTCTCCTAGCCGCATCCCTATCAATTCTAACAAGATTCATGTGTAATTCTGATTCTCGAATTATTGTCAGCGTTTCTAGTAGAATAGAAGCCCATCTGCATTAATAGAAATACGCGTTTTCGTGAAATAATATTAGCTTTAGTTTTTGAAACTGAGACTCTGAAAAATTAATTGAACTATCCAGGTAGTGGACTTACTGATTTCTGTAGGTAAATTTAAAATCTAGAAAATGGAGTATTTTTTAAAACTATTTGTAAGTTACAGGTTATTATTACATGGATGGTGACTATCTCAGTAATTACCAAAAATAACGATGATCAAATTTGTATGAAAAATGACACCTGTTTCAAATCTGTTGGTGGGTACCAACAGATTTGAGGTCAGTGTCATTCGAAGCGTCTAATTGAATAATTTTTTTTTATGGTGACATACCTCAAAAGTATGGAGCTTAGGTTTTATAAAATATTTTTATTTTAACCCAGCCTATCCTAACCCAAATGTTTTGGTTTTTAAATATAGCCATAACAGTACTGTCATAGGAGTAGTTTTTTAGAATGCGAGTATTTCATATCTGTTGGTAGCTACCAACCAACATATTATATTCGAAGCATCTAGTTGAATAGCTTTTTTTTTTTTTATCAAGGCGACATACCTCAAAAGTATGGGGTTTAGGTTTTATAAAATATTTTTGTTTTAACCTAACCTATATCCCGCACTTTTGAGAGCCGTCGCCATAGTAAAAAAATCTCACCTTACTAAGATCTCTCGTTTGAGATACATTTCAAATCTGTTGATTTTATTTTGAACCAAATAAAAACAACATTAAAATAAAATTTTCTCGATAACCCCGCACTTTTAAGAGATGTCACCATCATCATCTTCCTGCCCTTATCCCGTATTATTTGGGGTCGGCGCAACACGTTTTTTTCTTCCACTTTGCCCTGTTACTCGTCATGCTATCACTAACTTCCTTTTCTTTCATATCACTCTTCACACAATCCATCCATCTTTTCTTTGGTCTCCCTCTTCCTCTCCATCCATCCACATGTAAACTCATAACTCTTTAAGTAACATGTGTTTCATCCCTCCTCTTCACATGACCATACCAAGACAAACGATTCCCTTTCAACTTTTCAGTCACTGGCGCCACTTTCAAACTTCCCCTAATATATTCATTTCTCACTTTATACATTCTCGTCACACCACACATCCATCTTAACATTCTCATCTCCGCTACATGCAATCTTTTAAGAGATGTCACCATAGTAATAATTGGAGGCATGTGCTGGAATAGCACATAGTTTACTTTTTATCCAAGAAATACTCGTATGTCTCCTTGGGATAATTTTTTATTAACACGCGGGCAAAGCCAACCACCCTTTAACCCTATATGGCACTGAAACATGGTCGCATACAATGGTCCTCATCAGAAAGCTTACAGTCACCCAAAGGGCAATGGAAAGGGCTATACTTGGAGTTTCTTTGCGTGATCGCATCAGGAATAAAGATATCCATCGCAAGGACCCACGACTAGGGCTTCAAGTCTGCCATTACAATAGTGTCAGAATGGTCAATCATTGATTTCATAATTGTTGATTTTGACAAATTTAGTAATCTACTAATATAATGGCGTCATTATGACTTCCCAATGGTCAAATACTGACACTCCATTAAAAGAAGTGCCATAGAATGGTAACCTCGTAAATTTTGACAAATGTCTGATGTATGCGGTTATCTGCTAAAATTTTCGGTTTCCTTTGATCAGTGACCTAACATTAGTATGATATTGTGCAGTAATTGCTTTTAATAAGCTCGATAATTCTATTACTAGACCATTGACCGATCAATGATCGATCATTATGAATTAGCAGATTATGAACTTTTAGCGAAATGACAATAGGATCGTGTTGGAATGACAAATATATAAAAATAGCTGAGTTGGGCCCTTGGTGAGAGTCGCGGGAAAGCGGTGGATGTGAGACGCACAGGATCGGTTGTTGTGGCGACGCTTGGGGGAGACCTATGTCCAACTATGAACGTCTTGCGGCTGAAATGATGATGAATAAAACCTTTTTGAATTATAATTTCTGCCTAACTATGTTAATCTTTTACCTAAAAGATATCGTATACGTTTAGAAAATCTTCAACCTAAAAGATATCTGTAAATTTTAATTTAAAGATTCACACCCTTGAATCGTATTACTACATAAGCAAGATAACTTCGGCAGAATGACGATAAAAAAACACAACTCCCTCAATTCACATCTTGTTTGAGGTTTCCCATACAAACATGTTAAACATTATTCTGGCCCAAAACTGAATCGAACCCGCTGACTTCCTATTGCAATCAATCAAAATTGTGCTTCAAAAAAAACCGAGAGCGACCCTCACACAAACTAATGAATTATAGACTGACAAACCAGATCAGAGCACTGTCCATAAATCTCATTTTCCTTATTGCTTAGAATCTAAAGTTCAAATTCCAATGTTTTTTATTACTTAAACTTCATAGTTACGTTGGTCTCCAATGCTTCTTCGGAAAGTAACTAAATCCTCGGTTTACCGTTTAGGCGCTTAATGGTCTGTTTTTTTTTATTCAGAATGCGAATGTATCATAAATATGACATATAACACCCATTTTTTAAGGAACGAGCGGCACCGATATGTTCCTTGGTCCTTTACTAATAAAAGTCACTTTAGAGTCGAAACGAGTTTGTATTAAAGCATAGCATAATAGCATAATCAGCCTTTTAATGTTCCCACTGTTGGGACTCAGGCCTCCTCTCTTATAGAGGGAATGGGCCATAATGCACCACGCGGACCCAGTGCGGGTTGGTGAATGTCACTTGTCTTCGAATTTTTTGGTTCTAGAACATGCCGGTTTCCACACGATGTTGTCCTTCACCGTTTCGAGAGCAGTGGTGATGAAATAAATTACACAAAGTAATGCACCTGATTGGGTTTGAACCCGCAACCTTCAACTCGTAAGTCGGGGCTGTTACCACTCGGCCACCACTGCTCTATTGCTCGAGTTTGTATTATTATAATAATATTAGTGTAGAACAATAAGGGCCTATTAAAAATATTATAACAATATCGATATGCCCCATAAAATTTATGAATGAAAGCATTCGGGTAGTATCGATAAAAAGAAAAATGCATATCAAAGCTTTTTTTTAACCGACTTATAAAAAAAGATTGTTCTCAAATTTACTTAATTTTTTTTTGGTTTTAAGTTGAGTTGGTGTTATCTCTGCCAAATATCGTTATAAAAGTTACCGATTCGATAAGAACTTCAAAGAACCATGGAACTCTTCAAAAAATGATACCAAGTCTTTCGAAATTCTAGCAACAGCATGGCTGTTTATTGTTACCTCAAGGAATACGTCCATGTCTAAAATTAACAACCAAACCAACCATTTTTACCAATTATGTTCAAATGTCATGTTATTGGAGTTATCAATTTTTTCATAACTTTTTTTGTTTACAAATCGATCTTGATGACTCATTTTGTATTGCGTTTACTCGTTTAGTTCTAACTTCATGGTAGTCCCATTATTACTAACATTTAACTTGCTAATCTGAAAGTAATGTGTAGATTGAGTCATTATGGGTATTATTTTACCTTACAAGAAAATTTGTTCACTATTTAATATTTGTTGTGGAGTGCACCTACCACAACTGAAATAAAAAATGATAAAATATTTTTTTTTAACAAAAATTAGAAATAATTTCCGAAAAAAAAAATTAAAAAGTACATTCATTATCATCATCATCATTTCAGCCGATAGACGTCCACTCCTGAACACAGGCCTGGACACCGGTGAGTTCATTCACCTGTGTCCAGGCCTGTGTGTGGGTCCTGTGCGTCTCGCATCCATCGGATTCCCGCAATCTTCACCAGTGCGTCTTCCGGTACGCGGTCGCCACTCCAGAACCTTTCGGCCGCAACGTAAAACAAAAAGTACATTAAAAAAAGCATAATCAAGAGCGTAATATTTTTTTATCGATTGGTACTACGTACTGCTTTTGATTATTGAATTATCTCTTGATTGACTGCAAGTATGTACTTCTCATTCATACCAAAGAAATGTGTCAGATATTTATGAAAATACAAAAATAAAGTTTTTTGTAACTTATAATACGTTGTTTGATATGGAGTGGCGTGCATTTCAATTTTTTTTTTTTGATCCGTTGTCTGGTGATCTAGTTACAAACTATTATAGTGGTCATTCTATTTTTTTTTTAAACACATCCAAGTAATATCCGACCGTAATTTTGGTGAAGTTGACGAGTTATTGACATTACGTTCTAAATAACGGTTCAAGTTTGCGAATGGGCCTTCAGGAAGTGATTGACCATTTCGATATAAAACAATATATTTTTTTATTTTTTTGATAATATTTTTAGGAGGTTTGAAACATTTTTCTGAATTTTTACTCGAAAACCAAATCACCTAATCTCACTTCTCCATCCCTTCGAGATATTGACACTTGGTACCGCGTTCGGGTTGTCCTTTGTAATAGGATACGTCGCACGAGGCGCCGGCCGAGGCGGCACTCATGCGCAACGCACAAAAACACTGCACATCCTTTGAAAAACAGCTCATCGGACGAAATTGTTAACGGGCTTGTAGAGTTTGTGTGTTGAGTATATTTCATTTGGACTATGTTTTATTAAATCCTCTGTTACCTAGACAAATTTACTCTCTATCAGTACAGCGTAGCACTAAAATTTCAACATTTCACCTAAAAGCTTATTGCAATGTAAATCATCATCATCTTCCTGCCCTTGTCCCATCTTATTTGGGGTCGGCGCAATACGTTTTTTTCTTCCATTGCAATGTAAATGTATTTGTAAAATAATTCTACAATAGTAAAGCATTTTCTATTCCTTTACGATGGGAGAGACTTTAATTATGAGCTCCTACATAATTATAAATGGACGAAGATCCAACTAGAGTAGGAAGGAGAAGTCATTAGATGTCATTAGATAATTCACCACCTTAAAAATAACTAGTTAAATACTCTTGAAGTTTCTTACATCGTAGGTCCTGTTATGACAATATGAAATTGATTAATTAAATATCTACTATATTATTTTTCTCCACCAAATGGAATCTTTGTGCTGGAGTACAATTTAGTCAAGTGTTTCATCTCCCGATCCCGTTTTCCGGGCACCGTAGGCGCGGGCTTGCAGGCGGCGAGGAATGGGTGGCTCGCCGTCCGACCGTCCGGTAACCGCCCGGACCGAGCCCAAGTCGTCGACGGCGCGTACTGTTCCACGCGCGCCTTAAGGAGATGTCAGCAAATCGTAGGGGCCCAGCAGGGTCGAAGCCTACTGGGGCCACGGGTAGTGTGAGAGCGAAACCCGGGGCCCTGGGACGAAGGCAACGAAGGAACAAGAGTGGGTTTTTAGTTTGTAAAAGTCTGACACTATCTCCCGTTCCGCCCAAGAGCGGGGATGTCATAAGATGATTTTCCCACTCAAAAAAAAAGTGTTTCATCTCACCACGTCTCACTATTGTGAGTTACCGTGGATCTATCGTCCAAAGGGCGATTTTAATGGTAAAAGTCTCTAGTTATTTGATGATATCCCAATACATAAAAATATTTGTACATACCTATAATAAATCTGGAGAAGTTTTTAGTAGGTTGAGCTGACTGGTCATCTCTTAGCTGCCAGTAGTTATTTTAATACCTATATTTAGTTTTACATTTTTACTTTATAGTAGTAGCTACAGGAAACATGTAACAGAGATATTTGTAATACATAACATGATTGAAAAGAGTGTCAATGGAGTTTCTTACACATTCTTCTACATAGAGATCTACGCTTTGGAATGAGCAATTAGCATCATTTTTCTGACTAACTGACTATTTGATATAAAATTATTTGAATCTTTGTTGTGCGTATATATATAAAATTGTGTGTTACTTAAGATAAGTTTTATAAATTAAAATTGTGTGTTACTTCATATATTACTTAGGCTCCGTTTCATCGCAATCGATTGGCTATATCGAAAGATATAATACTACATTCATTGACTGTTAGGCGGTATGAAGTTCGCCGAGTCAGCTATTATGAAATAAGAATATGGATTCTACTGTTCAGTAATTAACTCACTGTTTAAAATACTCCGATGGAAATTAATTAATTTTATCATGTACAAATGTTGAAAATTCATTGGTGTAAAAGAAAACAAAATAAAGTTTGTTATTTTGGTTCATATAATTTAATCCAGTGCAAGTTTGTACGGTCGGTACTCGGTAACGTGAACTGAAACTCGTGATCAAACAAGCCGTGACGAGATGAGCTCTTAAAATATGAAATAATCTCGTTTGGGGCTTGTTTTATATTTTATTCTCATGCATTTATGATGCCTGTATTAAATAATGAGACTGTGTTTTGGTTGCACAACTCACCAATTGAAATGTTTCCACATACAAAGAGTGAAAAGTTCAGACTAGAGTGAATATTTTCAGAGAAAAGTTCTCATAGCATTTTCATGTAAAATTTTTAGACTTATACGCAAAATATTAAGTATAGCCTCGGGTACACTGTGGGACAAATTGTCCATCATGTCCCGCGTCTCGTGAATGCGTTGTATAATAATAATAATATTTATTTATTACAATATTTAACAACTTTCACACAACGCCATTTAGTTAAAAACTAAGCAGAGCTAGTGGTATGAGTACTAGACAACTGATAAACATACTTATTATATATTTTCTAAATACATATTATAGAAAAATTACACCCAGACACAGAACAAATGATCTGCTCATTAAAGAACTGATGATCTTTTCTGTGATGCTCATCACACAAAACTTTGTTCTGAGCGGTCAGAGCTGATAACCACTAGATTAACAGGCTAGTCAAAAAAAATGTTCGACGGCAAGTTGCGAGACACTTGGTAACGTCGAAGCGTCATGTAGACTGAACTTTACGCTTTGTGTGATGGGTCATTTTTCTCCTAGTGTATCAGGGGCTTAATCCTCACTTCGAAATATTTTGTGACCAAATGTGTGTTAATGTGTTTGTGGACCGAGGACTAGGTGAGAGTCGCGGATATCCGATGAATGCGAGACGCACAGAATTGGTTGTTGTGGTGATACTTTAGGGAAGTCATGTCCAGCAGTGGACGTCATTAAACTGAAATGATGAACAATGGAATATTTAAAAAAATCTTTTATACAAAATTGTTACATTATAATAGTCACTCGTGTCTCGGAGACTCCATACTCGAAGTTGTGAACGACTACGTTTACCTGAGACAGACGGTCCAGTTGGGTAGGTCTAACTTCGAGAAAGAGATCAATCGTCGATTCCGACTCGGCTGGGCAGCGTTCGGGAAGCTGTGCCGTGTCTTCTCGTCCAATATACCACAGTGTCTCAAGACAATATTCTATGACCAGTGCGTGTTGCCAGTGATGACATATGGCTCCGAAGCGTGGTCGCTTACAATGGGCCTCATCAGAAGGTTTCAAGTTACTAAAAGGGCAATGGAAAGGGCTATGCGCGGAGTTTCCTTGCCTGATCGCCTCAGAAATGAGGATATCTGCAGGAGAACCAAGGTTATGGACATAGCCCGAAGAATTACCAAACTTAAGTGGCTGTGGGCAGGGCACATTGCTCGCAGAACAGATGGTCGATAGGGACGAAAGGTTCTGAAATGGCGATCACGTACCAGAAGACACAGCGTTGGAAGGCCTCCCACAAGGTGGACCGATGACCTGATGAGGGTCGCGGGAATCCGATGGATGCAAGACGCACAGGTCATTGTGGCAACATTTGGGGGAGGCCTATGTCCAACAGTGGACGTCTTTCGGCTGAAATGATGATGATGATAATAGCCACAAGTAAATGTTAAACAAATAATTACGATAGTGCCCAACGAATAACTATGTGATAAGTACAACCATATTACAGCAAATACAAAACACAAAGAAACCAATAAACAATTTCGAAAAAAGAATAACTTATCTTTAATGTACAGTTTATTTGAACTTATAAATCCAAGTTAATCCAAAGATATCCACTTCAAAATAAAACGGCAATTTCAAACGTAAAGACCTGCTATATAAGGACTAAAGGAAAATTGAGTTTAACTTAGAATTATGTATATTTAGCGATTTGCTATACAGGTGTCTCAGTCACACAACAAAGTACCTTCCTTTCATGTGTTTAAGTTACATTTTTAAAAGTATCTTACTTTAAATATTATTTATTAGTGAGCCACCCCGACTTTGCATGGGTTCAAATTATATACATAAAATCCTCGTCAAGATCTGTTGAGCTGTTTAGGTGGATCTAGCGGTTATTCAGACAGACACGAAAAACGACTTTCTTATGTTATGTAAAGAATTATCACAAAAAAATGAAAGAAAGTAAATTGATATTACAATAACTCTCGGACGGTTTAATTGGACCGACTATAGGTCAAAAGAATCGACACAATGAGGGTTTTTAGGAAAATGCACACCGCCAGTTGGCGCCACTTAGCCGAGAGGTCTTCTACTATTGAAAACTTATACATGACGTTGACGTAAATTAAACTAATGCCATTAACATAGGCGTTTTGACAGGTGCCTGAACCTGACAACTCAGTGCTGCCACGTGGTGAACGTCATTTTAGAAAACCCTCATTATTCCACGCTCTTGCGGAGAGTGGTGGCCGAGTGGTAACGGCCCCGACTGCGGTCGCGGGTTCAAACCCAGCCAGGCGCATAACTTTGTGTAATTTATTTCAGCACCACTGCTCTCAAAACGGTGAAGGAAAACATCGTGAGGAAACCGGCATGTCCTAGAACCAAAAATTCGAAGAAATGTGACATCCACCAACCCGCACTGGGCCCGCGTGGAGGATTACGGCCCACTCCCTCTCCTAGAGAGGAGGCCTGAGTCCTAACAGTGGGAACATTATAAGGCCGACTAAGCTAAGCTAAGCTAAGCTTGTGGAGTATAGCGTTCCATTGCTTGTCTGTTTATATTCTGCAGCTGTTTAGTTTACAAATACCATATTATGATTGACGTACGACGCCATTTGCAATAATTTTTCCGGGAATAATTTGAACAATCGCCTTTTCCAAACACAATAAGCCTTGATTCTATGTTTTCTTTTTGTACTGTATGTGTGTGCTAATACAAAAACAGTGTGTGTGTACTTTCTTTTGCATAAAATAAAATGTAAATATTATAACTATAGTTCCTTAAAACCAATCAGAGATCGGGCTAACAAAATCAGGACGTCTGTTTGGCTTGTACGAGAATATATATTATTTTATCATTAGGATGTGATTTTATGTAATTATATTAAAGGTATGTATGTATAACAATAAAAAAGATGTCCCGAAGTAAGAGCTAATAAAAAATAAAAATAATCGTGATAATTTCGACGTCACTGTTAGCGCAGTGGTTAAGCAATTGCCTGCTGCCCCGCATGTCGGTTCGATTCTCGCAATATTTCTTCAACAAATATTTCTATGGCCTACAGATTAATGTTCCCATTCTTCTGTATGAGAGTTTATATGTTTGTGAACGCACCCACGATACAGGAGTAATGCTAAGTGTGGAGCAAAGCTTAAAAAAGAATCGTCCATAATAATAATAATTTATTCACCATAAGCCTCTCATTACAAAATTATAGACATTATTTATACAAAAACTTATAATAATTATGCTTTAACCCACTGTCTCCCAAACTAGGTGTATGTCCCTGTGGCTTAGGAGTCAGAAATCCTAGTAGTAATATAATGTACATAAGTTTTTAATTTGTAGTTTGGAAAATCATCCAATGACATCCACCCTCTTGGTTGGAGCAAGAGAGTGTGTCAGACTTTTACTGAATAAGAACTCACTTTTGTTCCTTCGTTGCCTTTGATACCAGGGCCGTGTCTTCCTTTCAGAAGCAGACACTTGGCCCCAGTAGGCTTCAAGCCTGCTGGGCCCTACGGTTTGCTAACATCTCCTTGAGGCGCGCGTGGAACAGTACGGGCCGTCGACTACTTGGGCTCGGTCCGGACGGTTGTCGGACAGTCGGACGGCGAGCTACCCAAATGTGCATAGGTATCTACCAACTCGTATGTGGAAGCCGTGTTAGAAGATCACATTTATGCAAAAACAAAAGACTGTCTCGAAATAAACTGACGACATAACTTTGAAATGGCTTGTTTGCGTTCATGAAAAATAAAACGATGGCATTCATAATAATATTGTATTATAACTAACAGAATAATAAAATACATTTCTTATTTCACGTTAAAGGTTTTATCGTTGAAGAGGTATGAATAGTAGCGAAGTAAGCTATCATTCGATGTATAATTACTTACCTACATTTTCTTTTTTTGTGCAAATATCTCAATGGGGACTGAAGTTAGGTAAATACTCAGAATGAATTCTTTATTCTTTATATACCTAACTTTATCTCTTCGCGCGTATAGGGGTATTATAATTGCGTAATTGTGTTTTTTTTACGTAAATCACCAAAAGAAATATATTCTAGGAAAAACGAAGATATAGAGACCAAAATTTTTGGCCGATTAATTTTCGTACACCCGTGTGTACAAAACAACAATTAAGCGTTTTTCAAGGTCACTCAAAGCTTTCTTTCTTCTCTTTCTAACTCCCAAAGTACAAGCTTGACTTTACCATTCGAAAACCCTTTTAAAATAAATATATATTATTATGTTAGTTCAATTAATATTTATTTAAAATAGTGAGTAATTACATATTATATTTATATATATATACAAAATTATATAGAGCAGTGGTGGCCGAGTGGTAACGGCCCCGACTTACGATTTGTAGGTCATGGGTTCAAACCCAGCCAGGCGCATTACTTTGTGTAATTTATTTCATCACTACTGCTCTCAAAACGGTGAAGGAAAACATCGTGAGGAAACCGGCATGTCCAAGAACCAAAAATTCGAAGGCATGTGACATCCACCAACCCGCACTGGGCCAGCGCGGTGGATTACGGCCCATTCCCACTCCTAGAGAGGAAGCCTGAGTCCCAGCAGTGGGAACATTATAAAGGCCGACTATGCTATGCTATACAAAATTATATACAAAAACACTTAACTAATTAAAATTATATATATACATTAACGGCTACTCCTAACTAAAATATGGCGTCATAAAAGCTTGACTAGTTTAGTAGTTAGTATGTAGATCATTTACTGTGTGCTACTGTACAACCAGAGCAGTGGTCGCCGAGTGGTAACGGCCCCGACTTAAGGGTTGTAAGTTGTGGGTTCAAACCCAGCCAGGCGCGCATTACTTTGTGTAATTTATTTCATCACCACTGCTCTCAAAACGGTGAAGGAAAACATCGTCAGGAAACCGGCATGTCCTAGAACCAAAAATTCGAAGACATGTGACATCCCCCAACCCGCACTGGGCCCTCGTGGTGGATTACAGCCCATTCCGTCTCCTAGAGAGGAGGCCTGAGTCCCAGCAGTGGGAACATTATGAGGCCGAGTATGAGTATGAGTACTGTACAACCATTAATGAATTGTATGTTTACATGTATACTGATTAAGATTGTACTTTTGGAGCGAATAAATTATTATTCCATTCTTTTATTTTTTTTTACATATTTATTACATTTTTAAATATTTCTTTAAAAAACATTTAAAAAACATATAAATAAAAAAAACATTTAAAAATATAAAAAAAAATATATTATTATTAGCGATATTTAAAAAAAAGACGTCTCGTTCAATAGTGGGGTACCCACCACTTTAGCTTCTTCTCTGAAGCATAAGTGAAACTAAGTCGTTCTATGATGGCGTCGAGTCGAGACATTTGGTTACGATTGAATTGAACTGCTGACTACTATTAAGTTGAAATTGTTCCACTGAAGGTTCACACCAGTTCATCAGCTTTTTCAATAAAATAAAGGCTTATATTTAACTAATCACCAGATAAAGAAACATATAACAGACAAAAATAGTAAATGATCACCAAAATTAAACCCGCATTTTAATGTTAAAATTATAACCAAAGTTTTTACATCTTGCTATCCTATTTAAGCAAAAAAAATATTGTTAACCCAAACCTAACCTAACCAATAATTCCGTCAAAAATACATATATATAAAAATAAGAAAATTATACAATCTACAGCCCGTATAAATACTCTGCGAAATTAGAATGGCAGGGGCCTTTCGCATGGCAGGAGTGTGGTTTTAGCCGATAAGAGTCCGACACTACCCAGACTGCCTCACTGAAAGGCAGTCTAGGTGTCCATGAGGTTTTCCCACTCCTACTACTAAAATAGCTAGTAACTATTGTAATTTTAAAAAGCATTTTAAAGTAAAATTATAACCAAATTTTTAACATCTTGCTATCCTATTTAAGCAAACTGACTCCAAAAAAATCATTGTTAAACCAAACCTAACCTAACCTTATCAGTAATTCCGTCAAAAATACATATATATATATATATATAAGAAAAGAATACAATCTACAGCCCGTATAAAATCCCTGCGAAACCAGGATGGCTGGGGCCTTTCGCATGGCAGTGTTAGAGAGTGTGGTTTTAGCCGGTAAGAGTCCGGCACTACCCAGACTGCCTCACTGAAAGGCAGTCTGGGTGTCCATGAGGATTTCCCACTCCTGCAATATTCTAAAAAAACCTAACCTAACCTAATATAGCATCACAATACTTTATTTGGTAATAAGCCTACATTTTACGGCAATCACAGTGGTTTATTTAGGCAGAAATAGAGCATTAATTTGTATTGGTGATCATTTACTACATTTGGGGTTCGAATACAATTTCAAGTACAGTCGTGACTAAAATAGCTAGTACTATTGTAATTTTAGACTTAATTTTTTTGGTGTCAAGTATTTTTTTGGTAAAAGAACTAAGGGTATCAAAGCATTTTATGGTGATCATTATATTTAACCTCTAAGGTAAATAAAAAAGCATGTCAAAGAAAGAAAACATATTTATTTGGCACACACCTATACATACTATGTAGGAACAAATATATAAAAAGTTTTTACTAAAAACTAATTTAAAAAAATACAAAGAACTTTGTGTACAACACGTAGGCGCTGAATAGGTCTAGTTCAGTGAAAGCCAGACATCGACGTCATAGTTCTTTTGTTAAAAGAATAACCGTGGCAATAAAAAGCAAAGGGCAGTTGAAGTTGTCTGGAGGACTTTAGTTAGTAAAAGTCTGATACACCCTCTCGTTTCAATTTAGAGTTTTTTTTTAATGAAAAAAAATACCACTTCCCACCTGAAAAAACCTGATGCAATTCACTTTTCAGAGATTTGAGGTAAATAAATATAATATTAATGTGTAGTAAAAATAGATGTAACAATTTTTTTTTACTTCATTCTAATACCAACACCTAATACCACTGGTATTTGTTTAGATTCATATTTAAAATTCATGTTAATTAGGTTTAACTCAATTAGAGAGAGGAGGCCTGAGTCCCAGCAGTGGAAACATTAAACGATGATGAATAAGCTAGGTTTGAGTGTACTGATTGTACCAAATTCAAGTTTTTGGTATTCGTTAGGAATAGAAAATAAATAGGATTAAAAAAAAATACATGTAGTACCTAATCAGTTTTGTTAATAGAACGGAATAAATCACAATAATTAACGAGAAAAGAAATAACAAGAATAATAATTAAATTAAATTAAAAACAAAGCTATACGTAAATCTATATATAATCATGTATTTAATATATTCCGTATGATAAACAGAAAAAGGATTTGAACCGTTTAGCCACAACACACTGACCATACAACACAATACATAACTACTTAGCCTTGGTCTAGCTGCCCAGCTGAGCTGTCCTCGAAAAGGTAGCACTTGATTTTATTTTTAAACTATAGTGTACTTTTAAATTATCCACTCTCACTCTTCATCTTTCACGTCTCACTCATCATCTTTACATACTTCTCTTTTCTTTTGACGATCCTCACGCTCCTATATTACCTTCAACCTGATTCTCTTGACTAGGAATCTATTGAATAGGTATTGAATCAGGTTGGCGTAGGAACGCTCATTTCAATGTTTTCTCTTACTCTGATTTAACTTTCAATTTAGTCTTTAACATCGAAACAACCGTTCTCTAACAAGGCGTCTAGCCAAAATCTAGTTTGAATAGAACCACAAAAAAATGCCCAGAAGCTACCTGTCTTCAAAATTTAAGTCGTCATGCATACGTGAATCGGTCAATCAAGAGGTAACACGTTAACTTTTATTATTTAGAGGAATGTCTGCTTATAGTCTGTATGGTCGTCAAACCGCGGTGAGTTGGCACTATCTTTGATACCCGGAGATGGTCCAAGTCATAAGCGACGAATTCATCAAACGGTCTTTTCGGCGGACAAGTCCGTGTACCTTGTTCGGATCTCGTTAATTAAGGTCTCTCCTATGTGCGTTTAAAATGAAAGTATACATAATCTAATATATGATAAATTTTGTATGACAAACAAAAAAAGGATTTAAATCGTTTAGCCACAACACACCGGCCGTATAACACAATACATATACTACTATGCCTTGGTCTAGCCGCCCAAGTGACTGTTGCAAACAGATAGATCGTCTAGTACATTTTCCACTCAATGCCAACGTTTTTGTGATTATCTAACACCTTATTGGATTAGGTTTTCAACCACTAAACATAAATAACATATGACTCATATGAAATCTTTTACCTAACTAACACAGTTATAGTTTAACCAAGTAGTCAAAATTTTAAGTGACGCTGATTCTGTAGTTCAGGTCGAATTGTATTAAAAAAAGTCTTATCGTCGGACTAAGCTTTGACAAAATTCAATTGCATATACTGAGTAAAAAAAAAATCCATTGAAAATTGAATCTGAAAGTACGGGTTTTAACTATATAGATAAGTACTTGATGTACCTAGGAGGTGCTTCTGTAAAATAAATCGCTCTCGCTCATAAACTAACCCACAAACTAAACCGTTGCAACAAAAAGTATCTATACAGTCGCAATCATCAATAATGATTATCACCGAATCTGTGGTCGGCCATGACACGGGAAGTGACGTATGCGCCGGTGTTGCCCGCTAATGATACTAAATTATCAAATTTAATAGACGATTTTTCTTATAAATACAAATAATTGGGGCTGTTACCAAATAGGTCGGCTCCATAATTTTGATTTAAATAATTTGTTCGTGTTTTTATGGTTGGTACTCGCAACAATATTTTTTTCCACTTGGTTTAGACCTTAGTAGCAGCCTATATAAATAAATGCGGTGGCTCATACTTAAGAAACAACAATTATATGGACTCCTGATCCTGACATCCTGATCTTAAAGTCCTGAAAAACGGTTTTCATAAAACAAGATCAGGTATTTATATTTATATTAATGTAAATAATAATTTTGCTTACTTTATACTTGAATAAAATTTTATTATTATTATCTAGCATCGCTTGCCATGTTTGCTCCGTGGATCTGTAACTATCATTTCATGTCAAGACGTATCCGTGCCTCAGAAAACTAGTTAATCCCTTAGTCCTTGGCTATTATTTCTAAATCTCTGACCGTCGTTATGGGTAGTCAGAAAGTCTACCAAATCTCACCAAGGAGTACAATTTTTCCAGGTTTTTCATCAAGGTCGTGAAAGTCAGATACGTAAGTCACTTCATGTGAATTACTTGTATTTAGCTGCATCTAGTTAGACTGAAAGCTGACCCCAACTTAAAGAATAGAAAAGATAAGCGTCGAAAGAAAATGGACTCTAAATGCTTACTAGATTCTATATAAACAATTCTTTTAAATACTAATCTGTGTGAATTATAACATGAAAGGTGAACAATTAAATAATCCCGATTGTGGCTCGCCGTACAAATGGCCTAACCAAATTATATTAGGCACTCATCAAAACGGCCGAATGCCTGATTCACACGGCTCTCATTACATCCAATCATTATTTAACTACGCCAGTATCAGATTCACTCCAATTAAAATCATTAATATTGCGCCAGTTACCACAGCGTTGGACGATATTTTGAAAAAACACGAAAAATAATGTATTAAAAATTTAATAAATACACTAACTAGTCCAAATATATTTGTCTACCCAATACCATAAGTATCGCCATAGTTTTCGAATCTAAATACCGTTAATAAATGTATCTAAGTACTTAATTTGAGTTGACCGGATGATGCTCTGCTGCAAAAAAAGAACAAAAATTAGTTACCAATAAACAGATGCAACGTCAAACTGTCTTAGTAAGTAAACCACAGTTGTGGTCTCAACGACCAACGAACGTCAAACAAACATGTACAAAAAAAAAAACAAAAAAAAAAAACAAAACACATGACCTGTTCGTACGGTTCTTATAAAATATGTGAAGAAACAATACTTCTGACCTTCATTATGAGATTTGGTAGTTATACGGCGGTTTGTGATGCATCACGCATGATGACAAGGAGGCAGGGTAAAGTGGTAAGCGGTAACATTTCAATCGCTACCATATTGCTGACTCATTGTCGGGACTACAGCTTGGATACGAGGAGACTGGATAAGAATTTACCTACTAACAAATATTTTTGTAAAATTTTAGTACATTGCAGTGGGGTTTAACTCAACAATATGTATGTAAAAACACCAGAGCTATGAGGAATAAGCTAAATAATAGATACCAGATTTTTATGGGCTAAATTGACGTAGAGTAGGTATTGGTCCGTAACCAGGGTTAATTTTTTGTACCTGCATGACACATAATGGAATTTGTTCCATCAGACTAGTCCTAATTATCAATTATAGAACTTGAGAATCATGAAGTTTACAGCAGAGGTGAATACCCTCTCATCATTATCTTCTTACTCTAGCCTCATATTATTTAAAGTAGGCGAATTTTGACCTCTCACTCACTCTCCATCCAACCACTGTGAATACGCTATCAGTTCTTAAAAATATCGAATTGACTATACTAAGATACTAACCATTGATTTTGATAACTTATCCAGCGTTCAAATATCTATGAGCCATTGCCGTCACATTCTGCCATCATTTGATAAATGAGCGAACGTCTACACGTTGTGGAGCCGACGCATCTTCATTTGTGATATTCAATCGGATTTGTATCTCTTAGACTGTATGATCCAATTAACGAGTTGAAGTCGGTAGGTAACTTCATTGAAATAGGTAAGCATACTATCATTTCTCACAACTGATATACAATATATTATATATTACGTATCCGTTCAGTTTCTTCTTTGGCTACATTGCCAGAAAGAAAGGTAAAAGATAATCTGGAAAAGTTGCTACTTATCGGAAAAGTAGATGGGAAAGACCCAGGGGCAGGAGTCAGACCATTCACATTGCCAAAGATGAGACAACATGGCGAAATATAGTCCACAAGAAAGTTATTCGTTGAGGTCACGATCCTCAGTATTGAGGATAAACGACGCAAGGAGGAGGATCCGTTCAGAGTATGTAATGTGCATATATCTTTATTTAAACATATATTTCTTCTGTATGTAAGTTTGTCACCTAACTCCTCCTATATAGCTTTAGATGTAATTTTATGCGTATATTTGAATGGGTCTCTAGATAGTTTGAAAATACAATTGAACCACTAGTAGTTTTATAAGTATTTAAATATTAACTTTTTTTATGATACAAACTAGTGCTTGACTGCGATTCCACGTGATGCTAAACAGCGATGCAATCGATGATGATGAATCGCACTAGTTTATTAAGAGCCTATTCACTCTAGCCTGTCTTCAAGGCTCTAGCGGCTTTAGCGGTCTTTCCTTTCGAGACTTTAGGAGTCTTCCTAAAGTATAATCGAACGGAAAGACCGCTGCAGGAAAATTGTTCCAGTCCTTCGATGTACGCAGTATAAACGAGGAGGCGAAACGCTTAGACACTCGCGGTGACATGCCGTCCGTCGTATTAATCGTAGAACGGTAATGGCGGAATAATTATTTTACCACTATTACCCACAGAACTTGATGGCACATAATAAGTGGTCATTGTTATTATGAAAAAGGTCCAGTGAATGTTCACCTGTAATAAAATAAAATCGTCAAGCGTATATAACTTGGACCAACCACCAAATAATTGTTACTGAACAAGGAGCAATCACTGGCCATTCTGAACATCTCAAACAGTCTTTGTTCCTGTAACACTAGTAGTCTAACAGCGCAGCACCTATTGTGCTGACCACCTCACAATAGCGAGCGTGATGTGCAACTTTAACGTGCCTCACCTTTGATTGGAGATGGAATGCTATCTATTTAGTTTTGTGATGATTAAAAGCCCGATTTGGAGTGTAGATGACCTTTGGTTTTAAGATGTGTTTTTTTTAATTAATGTAGACTAGTGCTTGACTTTGAACCAGTCAAAACTGTGCCACAGATCATGTTATAGCGAAGAAACTTAACTTTGAGTTTGGTTCCGTTACATAACCAAATTTATAGTTTAAGGTTTCTTTTAAAATAATTGGTGAACAGATTTTAATTTGAGCGAATGTGGGAAAAAGCCACTCAGAATTAGCGAATTCAGGAATACTTGAGGGTAATGTACCGCATCCTCTTGATCCATTACATTCATATACAATACATATGCAATACAATACATACATCAATGGAAATGTAGTTGATGCCATCTCAATCTTACATTAAAGGTAAGTTATTCTTTTTTCTTTTAAATTAGGTATTTATTGGTTTCTTTGTGTTTTGTATTTGCTACAATATCGCAGTACTTATCACATAGTTATTCGTTGGGCACTAGCATAATTATTTGTTTAACATTTACTTGTGGCTATTATCATCATCATCATCATTTCAGCCGATAGACGTCCACTGCAAGACATAGGCCTCCCCCAAATGTCGCCACAATGAACGGTCCTGTGCGTCTCGCATCGATCGGATTTCCGCAACCTTCACCAGGTCATCGGGCCACTTTGTAGGGGGCCTTCAAACACTGCGTCTTCCGGTACGCGGTCGCCACTCCAGAACCTTTCGTCCCCAACGGCCATCTGTTCTGCGAGCAATGTGCCCTGCCCATTGCCACTTAAGTTTGGCGATTCTTCGTGCTATGTCTGCCACCTTGGTTCGCCTGCGGATATCTTCATTTCTGATTCGATCACGCAAGGAAAGTCCGAGCATAGCCCTTTCCATCGCCCTTTGGGTGACGCTGAGCCTGGAGATTTACCCAGAATGATTTATTATTGATTTTGTCAGCACTATTATTTCTAGCCGCCAAAATTGCCCTTTGATACATCCACTGGTAGTCTTAATTTTCTATTTAGACTACATTCGGGTAGATTTTGAAGATTAGGTCAATTCACACCAATCACGATCATTTTCGATTTTGTTTTCACAATAAGGTACTTTCCAGTCTCCTATTAAAAGTAACTTTGAAGGACAATTTGTACTACCTCCGCTCAAATGTGAACTTATATTAGTAAATAGATTAATGGGTGGACGAATTTCTCAATGAGAGACTACACAATGTCAGCTCTAGTTTCCCTAACTGTCACTGGCAATGTTTGGCGAAAATCACAAGCAAACATTGATGTCACTATGAATTATAGTGCATTTTTACACGATTCGAGTTCACGTTGCCTTTCCACAAAGTCTGTGGAGCGTGTGCACCTGCTTATAGAGTCGCAGCATTCGCGCATCATTATTTTGTTGCAGATTATTTTAAAACTGTGATATATATTAATCGCAATGAAATGATGTAAAGGATGATTCTGTTAAAAATTAAATATTTAGAAGGAATATTGTATTTACATGCTACTATTAATATTGTGTGAATAATTGACTTAAAATCCAAAAAAAAAAATGTGTATAAAAACACCTTCGCAAATAATTCATTATTTCAGAACAAATTTGATTACGATAAAAAAGGTTATTGTGAGCCGACCGTAACAGATAATAATAATCTTTTAATCTTTTATTGGAACAGAAAAACATTTACAAATTGATTGCGTACGAAAATAGCTACAGTAGTTAGGAACTGTGTCGCAGCTGTTAACGCCTACCTCCAGGAGAAAGACGACAGCGTTCCATTTATAAAAGAAAATGAAAAACTTTTATTCAATGATATTTATTATTGCCATGTTGAATGGCAATACTAATTCTTTGAGCGAAGTACAAGTCAGCCCTCTGGTCAAGCAAAGTATCGATCAGATGGCGTGAAATATCCTTGAAAAGGAGACGCGCACTTGGACCCCATGACCCAAGCGTTTCGACCCCAAACGGCTCAAAACTGTAATTACCAATAAGGTTTATATTATTTATGCCGTTTGAGGGTCTCAGCAGCCGCAGCGGCAGCGCCGGCACTGTCCACCGAACTAAGAACATGGGATGGCAAAAGTTTCGACACAGGTTGCGTCCTTTTACGGCACCAACATCATACCATCTGGTCTCTTCCCATCGTGACGTTATAAGCCGCTAGGTTCTAATACAGCAGGTACGCCGGCGGTGTCGAGAGCTCGATGAATAATGTCATTGATGCTAGCGTGCCGTGCTATGCGGCCTGCGCTCCTGCAGCAAGACAGGCAATGGTGTCCGATACTGTCGACAACTTCGACACAGTGGCACCGATGTGGATCTACACAAGGTGCGCCTAAGTGTAAACAGATTGCGAGCCGGAACGAGGCGTCAGTCATCATAGTGCCTATGGTGGATGACCGGAGTACCTGAAGCCACAAACCCGACTCCCATTCCCCTACAGCCAGCAAACGCGGACGCTCACTTGACGACGTATTCATTAGGTTGTTCCGTACAATACTGCAGAGCGGCACATCCCACCGGCTCTGCGAGGACAGGTTGTCAGGTCAGTTCACAAATTACATAATGAAGATCACCAAAAAAAAAACAATATTAAAAATAGAATTATGAATTACACACAGAAAATTACAAATGATAAATTATAGAATACAAAACAAATTACATTGATATTTAATTAAATTAAAATTATAACTATATTAAGAGAAATTAAATGTTTAAACAGTATTGTGTTTGTAGAGTTTTATTTGTACGTGTATAGTGCATGTATGTTATGTGTTGGTGTAGAGTGGGTTAATGTGGCACTTCCACACAAGACCACTCTCCATGTCTACAAAAGGGTTTTAATTACTGAGATTTAATTAGATTCTCCAGTTCTTCATAAGTGAGAGTGTGGAGCTATTTGTCTAGGAGCCGTTTGCAGTCCCAGGAAGAACATGGATAAATGTTAAGTACTTTATTCACTATAGATAGACATAATTATGCTGTCGCGGACTTTTTTTAGAACCTTTAATGAGGAACAATTTGGTGATACATTATTTTAGCGTAACTTTACCCGTTTACGTAGCGCACGCAAAAGAAGCTCTCAAAAGGAATAGCTTTCCATTTTCACAACATTTTTCATCGAATCTTTGCTCCTATTGGTCATAGCGTGATGTTATTCAGCTTATAACCTTTCTCGATAAATTGACTATCTAATATTTTTTCAAATCGGACCAGTAATTCCTGAGAATAGCGCGTTCAACCAAACAAACTCTTCAGCTTTATAATATTAGTTTATTTAGTATAGGAGTTATAATTATCTATAACATCTTCAAAATGTAAAAATTACAAGTCACTTACTATTTAACCCATTTATAATTTAATTTATCCGAACTCACTAGCTATATATAAGCTAGTAAAGGCTTTTGTGGTTTTTAGTATAAAAATGAAATGTATACTGCGATTATGAACATAAATTAAAAAAAAGTATTTTCATAATTTTGCATTTAGTATAAAAAAGTTATTTTGATATTACAAACAGACACTTCAATTTTATTTATATATATAGAAAATTTATCTACTAAATCAAATTCAATTCAAATGGTGTACCCGCCTAATCCTCTTGGTGGAGCTCACAGTGAACATAACAGAATTCGCTTTTGAACTAGAATCAATCATATGTGCTCAATCCAATTAATTTCGCAGCAAACGTCTAGACTTGACATCATTATTGAGGATTACCAATTTCAACAAGAATATCAAACCCTTTGAGACTTTGAGTTCACTTACGGTTTAATATTGTGAATGTGAGAACCATGTCGATTCATTTTAACGTATGTCTGATAATTTGAGTATTTTCTGCGACCTACCCAAATGTCCTTTCTTTGGTATTGTTTGTCAAGTCTTTGAGCTCCTTAGTAGTCATTAGTAGCTTTACGAATATTGACAAATGCTTGCACTGTCTGGACAGGTGCACTCAAATCTGTAGGTTTCTTTCCTCAAAAGACCATCTCAGACTTTTAACTGCATGGTTCTTATGTGATTTGACCATTATATATATTTGCTGCATGAACTTCAAAAAAGACTTTGACCCCCAATTTTGTTTCGTTGTTTCTTCTCAGTGTAGTCAGTTAGGAAAAATCGGCCTCGTCTCGTTTAAACTGACGAAAACATTAACGTGTAAAAGTGTTTTTTAAATCCTGTTAGCAAAATAAATATCATTTATTTATCGCCCGCGTCAAAGTAGGTTTTCCCATACAAACTTCGAACTCCCGTTTCATCCCATTAGGGGGTGAATTTAGTAAAATCCTTTCTTAGTGCTCACCTACATCATCATCAGCATCATCATCATTTCAGCCGAAAAACGTCCACTGCTGGACATAGGCCTCCCTCAAGTGCCGCCACAATGAACGGTCCTGTGCGTCTCGCATCCATCGTACTCCCGCAACCGTTACCAGATCATCGGTCCACCTTGTAGGAGGCCTTCCAACGCTACGTCTTCCGGTACGTGGTCGCCATTCTAGAACTTTAGGCCCCAACGGCCATCCGTTCTGCGGGCAATGTGCCCTGCCCATTGCCACTTAAGTTTGGCTATTCTTCGTGCTATGCTCAACTACGTCATAAAAAAACCTTGTGCCAAAATTCACGTTCCAAGTCCCAGTAGTTTCGGCTGTGCGTTAATATGTCAGTCAGTCAGTTTCTCTTTATATATATATATAGATTATCACGTCTGTCGGGTTTTGTAACGCTTGCAATGGTATTGTGTTCATGTGGCTTTGAAGCTGACAGTATCAGTGCAAGTCTCGTGGTTAATAGCAAAAATGTTTCGGAGTTAAAATGTTAATGATTCCGATTCCAAAAGTTCGAAACAACTGGTTGATTTTGCTCCTCCGATTTCGATTTTGTTTTCGATCAATTTTAATCGGAAGTTATATCGAAGCAATTTTATCTATACTAATGTTATCTTTGTCGTGTAGGAAACCCTCTCTTCCCGTGCCTTCTATCGATTACTCACTTGTTAGTTTGTTTCGTTTTTTAAATAACTTGTGAATTTGCTCTTCATTCACAGCAGTTATCTGAGTTTTTGACTAGTTTAAGTAATGATTTTCACACTTGTTCACCTCCACCTTCATTCCGGTTCCGATTCCAATAAAACAGATTCAAATACTCCGGTTTCGAATTCGGTTCCAATTTCAATTCCATTACATCCCTAATTTATTTTTTATGGATCAGTTTGATTGTTAGTGAACAACGTTTGAACTTTGGCGGAGATTGAGAGATTCCGTTCATTTGTGGTTGCTGAACATGGAGGAATCGATCCTTGGGTTGTCAAAACTAGATTATTCTAATAGGAAATTCTAAAGTAGCAGCTGACAGTCTGAATTAATTATCGATTCATGATAATAAGCTGGACGTCAATAACATCCATTGCTTCAGAGAAAGTATGGCCTACATCAGAAGTATAATCATGTAAAACTGTATGTACTTATATAAGTTATTATATACACGTCAATGCAGTCCGCTGATGCTGTCATTAGGTCCCTAACTGAAACGAAACGGTTGTAACTTGGCTAGGGGGGCTGCCCCCTAGCCAAGTTACAACCGTTTCGTTTCGATTCTCTTTTCGTCGATCGCCTCGAGTAGGCCACGCCTCCGATTCCTTTATTCTGACGTCATCTCAACACTCAGACACGTGGTCAGAACAAAGGAATAGGAGGCGTGGTCGACTCGAAGCGATCAACGAAAAGAGAATCGAAACGAAACGGTTGAAACTTGGCTAGGGGGGCAGGTAACAGGGCACGTGATGCAAACACTGCGTTACCGTGTTTAGATTGACAGATCTCGGCGACAAGTGACAGCCAAGGAATGTAAGGCCTGTGCTGTGAGGAATCCCGATGAATTTCCTGAACACATAAGATGTCACAGTGTGTCTTGCGAGCTAATTCTGAGAGAACTCTTCGATGTTGATCGAGATCACACACAAAGCTGGTTTTGTCAGTGGACTGCTAGCCCCTGAGAAGGGCCTGTTAGAGTTTAAGTTTGCCATCATGATGAAATAATTTACTAATCGACCGAAGTCGATTGCCCAGGTTGATTAATAAACAATTTTATCTATACTTATGTTATTATTATTATATAACTTTATTGCACGCGTCAGAAATGAGGATATCCGCAGGAAAACCAAGGTTACGGACATAGCCCGAAGAATCGCCAAACTTAAGTGGCAGTGGGCAGGGCACATTGCTCGCAGAACAGATGGTCGATGGGGACGAAAGGTTCTGGAATGGCGACCACGTACCGGAAGACGCAGCGTTGGAAGGTCTCCCACAAGCTGGACCGATGACCTGGTGAGGGTCGCGGGAATCCGATGGATGCTAGACGCACAGGACCGGTCATTGTGGCGACATTTGGAGGAGGCCTATGTCCAACAGTGGACGTCTTTCGGCTGAAATGATGATGATGATGATGATTGCACACCTTAACATAACACAGAACAAACATTTATATAAATAAGTATACAATAGGCGGTCTTATTGCACAGGGCAATTTCTACCAGACAACCTTTGGATGGACTGAACAAAAGGAAAAGATTTCGGGCTGTCAGTGTACAACAACATAGAGAATAATGTAAAAAATAATATATATACTAATACTATAATACTTAAAAATATAGCACATAAATAAAAAAAATAAAAAATGATACACTAATAAATATCAAAAATAAAATGTAAATGTATGCGTAAAAATGTTATAAATGTGAACTAGCTAACTCTGTCAGTCTATTATGCTTTAAATTTGAAGAAAGCTTGAATGAAGAAAGGACATATGCTGCCTTTTTATCTGACTTCGGCCTCGAATTCGCGTCAGCAATTACCGACATTCATACGAATAAAGTCGTGGGCAAGAACCAGTATTTAATATTTTATAAATAGTAACTTAATACACGCTAACAAAATCGAAATAATATTACATATAATCCCTTTATCGAAAAATTGCGAACCAATATTCGTTATCAGTTTTTAAGTAGAAAATTCCGCTGTAATTTGTAAATAATAAATACATAAAATCGTGGAATATTCAAAAATGAAAGTTGCTTCTGAAAACATGTTCATATTTATTACATAAATCGAATTGATTTTAATCAGGTTCCCGTGAACAATCGTTCATTTAAAATAAATTTGATTACGATACTGGTCTCATAACTTTTTTTTTTATAACAGCAACGGTAAATTTACCAGAGATTTTAAATTTATGTAATAGTATAGTAGTTTTAATTTGACGTATAAAATAAAAAATACAAATTTGATTACAAATAAAAATACAATAAATAAATTTTAATTCAATAAACCCCAAGCGAACGCTTTGAACGTTTGCTCTCTCATTGTCTTTCTATTGAATCTCTAATTACGGTATTCGAAAGGTTAAAGAGTTCAATCAGAAGACCGTACCTTCTTGAAGTGACGAAACTTGTAGAGGCCTATGTCGAACTTTTGACTGAAATAATGATTTTCATAAACTGTTGGATATACATACATGAAACAGCACCGGCCAGCTCACCGTCCGGCCGTCAAGTAACCGTCTGGACCAAGCAAGGGTTGTCCACAGAGCGTGGTGTTCCACGTGCACCTCAAGGAGATGTCAGCAAAACCGTAGGAGCCCAGCAGGGTCAAAGCCTACTGGGACCATGGGTTCGCTTCTGAAAGGAAAACTTAGGGTACTGTAACACAAAGCAAAGAAGGAACCTAATTGTGGATTTTAGTCAGCCCTCACGCTCGACCCTAGATCAGGAGAAGTCTTTATATGATATCTACCTAAAAAAATAAACCTTGCCCCCTTTCCTTCCTCTGTCCACCTACCAAGCTGTGGCGTGTATGAGCAATGAGCAGTTTTTTAATTATATAAACTAGTGCTTGACTGTGATCCCACCTGCAGCAAGCAGTGATACAATCTTTGATGTTGAAGCGCACTAGTTTATTACGAGCCTATTCACTCTAGCCTTGAAGACACCTAAATCATAATTGGACAAAAAGACCGCAGCAAGCAAGACTTATTTGATGTAGTTTATTTTATAACCACTGCCGTCGAGACAGTAAAACAAAACATTGTGAGGAAACCGACATGTCCTAGAACCAAAACTTCAAACACATGTGACATCTACTACCCTGCACCGGGCTAGTGTGATTGACCATAATTTATTATTCTAAAGAGGAGGCCTGAGTTCCAGCAGTGAGATCGTTTTAAGGCTGGTTAAACTTTTTCTCCTTCCTGCCCTTTAACATGTTTTTTTCTTCCATTCTATCCCGTCATCCGTCACACTATCACTAACTCCCATTTCTTTCATATCACTCCTCACACAATCCATCCATCATTTCTTTGGCCTGCCACTCCCTCTCTATCCATCTACATGTATACTCAGAACTTTTTTTAGTAACATGCGTTTCATCTCTCTTCTTCACATGACCATGCCAAGACAATCAACATGCCTTTCAACTTTTCAGTCGCTGGCGCCACTTTCAAACTTCCTCTAATATATTCATTTCTCACTTTATCCATTCTCGTCACACCACACATCCGTCTCAACATTCTGATCTCCACTACATGCAATCTTTTTTCATCCCTTTTGTTTCACAGCCCAATATTCTGATCCATACAATATGACAGGTCTTATCACGGACCTTCAACTGCCGCCATTTCATCCATCCTGCGTTGATCCGATGTGTTACATCTCGGTCTAGCTCACAGACTGGTTATACTATGCTATGCTAAAGTGTACTTTCTGCCTTAACTTACCTTAGCAGAGATTTTTCTACTTTCTTAATCTCAAGGGTTACGGTCTACATTTGCCACGCCTTAGAAACTGTGCACGCCTGTCCAACGTACGACGAATCAACGCAAGTCACGGTGAGCGCAATAAAAATGTCGATTCGATTAGTTTCAGCGTTATATGTAATATAGAAATTTTATTGGACCTGTGTACTTAAACGAATCTATAATGGAAGGGAAAGCGATCCTATTATGGAAGGCCGTACCTAAGATTGTTATAGGAGGTTATATCAATAATTGTGTTATTATTTATATTACATATTATAATTTTCAGTTTGTTTAAATACCTGTAAAGTTATAATATTTAATAGTAAAGATGTATATATATACTCGTATATATGTTAAATTAATAAAGAATGACAAAATTGTATTTATTTCTAGTCATGTTTAATGGTTGGGTTCTTAACATATCTAATATAAATAAATATAAAAATCTCGTGTCACAGTGTTTGTTATCTAATTCCTCTGTAACGTCAAGACTGATTTTAATATTTTTTTTATTATTAGTAGGTCTGAGAATGGGCTATTCTTTATAATCCTTGGCAATAAATGTACTATCACGTGGGCAAAGCCACTGATAGTAACTAATAATCTTTATTATATTATTATTCAATATGTAACTGGACTTCGCACAAGACCGTTTGTTGAGGCGACATTTGAGGAGGCCTGTGTCCAACAGTGGACGTCTTTAAGCTGCAGTGATGATGACAATGATGTAACTGCAACATCGTCCACCTTTAAAATGGGGTGTATTTTAAGGGTGTGCCGTTAATTAGAAAATTTTAGACAATCATAATTCAAACATTGAAAGGAGGAGAATTGATAAGAGGCATTTTTCACCCATCAAACACTAAAAAATAAGTTTCTGTTTCCGACAATTTTTAAATGTATTTTTATAGTTATTAAAAATTTTTTTTTTTATTCCGTAAAATTTACGTGATAAATAATAATATTGCCCAAAGAGAAAGTGTTTCACTTTTTTGTACATTTCTGTCTTTTTTACAAAATTTAAGTTTTTATGTCTGAAAAGAAGAAAAGTAAAAAAGTAAGTAAGTGAAAGTGTAGTGTGAATTGAAGTGGCTGCCTATTCGGCAACGTCGGGTTTGCCACACTCTTTCTTTTTTATTCTCTGTTCTTCATAATCCCAACTCCCCCTTGTATCTTCGGGAACGCTTTGAGTATCTTGTTCCGAGAGGAAAACCTTGTCGCTCATCATCGTCTCTTCTCCTTCGTTTTCCTCCTCACTCCTCAAGCCGCTACAGTGGATCTTTTACCGTTCGTGCTGTGCGCCTCTGGAATTCTCTTCCACATACATTGAGAGCTAGCCCTTCGTTGGAGGTTTTCAGGGGAAGAATTAGGGAACATTTTTTATCAACATGACTCATATATATGTATGTTTATAGGTATTTATTTATTGTATATATAATGTTTATGTATAGTGTGCTGTATACATATCTGTTTAGTATATTTTTAATTTTAAGTTAGATTTAATTTATGTTTAATTTTTTGTTTTTTCGTTGTACATTTAAAATTCCTCAAAATTTGTAAATTTTCCTTCTAAATCTTATGGTTTGCTGTAAGAAAATCCAGTTGTGGGTTAATCTCGCCTATGTACATCAACTGTCCTATTTTTATTGATACTATAAAATTGTGTGTACAATAAAGAATAAGTGAATAAGTGAAGAAGCTCTCTATGACCCATTTGGAGTCTCAATGATACTAGTCTGAATAGTTCCATTACTATTTTTCGTTTTGTATAGACGCGCACAGTTAACCATAATAAGACCAGCTTCGCACACTACCTGTATTCTAAACCACTACACTACCAGTATGTATAAAGTATATATTAATAAATAAATATATGGGACTTTACAATTATTTAATTTAATATTCATTGGAAAGAGCATACATACCTATTTACAACGATAATTTAAGACTATTTTATTTATTGTGTATTTGAAATAACGTACACACTACTTTATAATTATTGTAGGTCATAAACTAAAACTAAAACTGTAAAATAATTATAGGATATAACATAAACTAGAATAAGCTCTAGTTAACTTAATTGGCTTGTATACAGTGTAATTGGAGGTGTTGTAAAGCCTTTGTTTTGTAATGTGTAATATAATTGAAGTAAACGTAAATCAAAAATAAATATTCTATTGACAGTAAAGCATTCACGTTTATATTAAAGTAACATAAAGTTAAAAGTATAAACTTGTCTACGGAATTTTTAAACATTATGACTTTATTTTTGTTTGCAATCTCCTGTTATTTTTTATTTATGAAATGAATAAATAAGAAATTTATTATATTTATATAATATTTACACTGACACTTGGGTTTTTGAGACCTTTAAATTAACTGACGAAATAAATGTGGCCGTTTAGAAGATCCCAAGTTAATAAAAAAAACAGGGCAATTATGAGTCGGGCTCGCGTCCTGGGGGTTCCGTACAAACTTACATAAGTAAACAGTTCAAGTCCCGAATGAAATCTTGAAGATTTTTCCGAATCGCAAAATAAAAATATTCACACGTAACAATCAATTCACAGTTTTTAGATTTATTCCTATATCTGTGCTATAAGACCTTGCTTTATGCAAAATTTAAGGATTTTGGGTCCACTTCCCGTTGACCCAGAATCCTGAAATCCCTATCCCTATAAATTTTGATTCCGTCGAGTGTCGAAACATACGTTTTTTGCGACATATAAGTACGGCCTTTTTTTCAGTTAACTTAAAAATCTGATTTTTTTACAGCTTCAAGAGAACGTAGACTTGAGTATATGGTTTTAATCAACTTGATACCTCCACGCGTTCTCAAGCTAAATGATCTTGACAGATAGACAGACGGACGGACAACAAAGTGATCCTATAAGAGATCCGCTTTCTCCTTTTGAAGTTTGGAACTCTAAAAAATACACACACAAAATAAAATCGCGGAACACATAACCCTTCTTCAGCAATCGGGTGATCAGTAAAACAAAAGGAAGATCAGAAGCAATCATTTATTGAAACAAGCCATTCATATTCAATTTATAAACACATCGTACGCTATTTTCCAGTAATAAACAAGGCCAGAGGGGATGGAAGCGCAAATAAAAACGTTAATAATCCCTGATAAATTTAATAATTGGTTACACGGGAGATACGGGAAGAATTTTATTGTGCTATAAGTCTGTTATTTGATTTCAATGGCTAAAATTATAATGATAGAGAATTTTATTCAAGTGTTTATTGGAATTTAATATTCTGCTATCGACGTCATTTGAAAGGTCTGTTTTTTTAATTGAAAAATAACCAAGCTATTGTCAGACTGTTACTGACGAAAACACACGTATGCTCATTCAGTCTATTTCTTAGCATAGCATAGTCGGCGTTATAATGTTCCCACTGTTGGGACTCAGGCCTCCTCTGTAGGAGAGGGAATGGGTCGTAATCTACCACGCGGGCTCTGTGCGGGTTGGTGGAGGTCACATGTCTTCGAATTTTTGGTTCTAGGACATGGCGGTTTCCTCAAGATGTTTTCCTTCACCGTTTTGAGAGCAGTGGTGATGAAAAAATTACACAAAGTAATGCGCCTGGCTGGGTTTGAACCCGTGACTTACATCTCATAAGTCGGGGCCATTACCACTCGGCCACCACTGCTTTCTATTCCTCTCTGTCTGTCTCTCTGTCTATTCCTTACTGGGTGTCTATGCCCAGTAAGGTCGCGCGCGATAGACGCTTATTTAGACGAAAGGCGAAAACAAAATCGTGCCAACACTACCGATTGAATTCAAATCAATATTAATGTGACGACTTGCCACCGCCTATCTTAAATGTCTAAAACAATATCAATCTAAGACATTTTCTTAGCTCTTGAATTGAATGGTTGAGATAGATAGATAGATATTCTTTATTGTACACCAAAAATACAATTTACATTAGGAAATTAACATTAATAGGGTGTCTTATCGCTAAAAGCGATTTTTTACAGACAACCTTTGGATGAAACCAACCAACTAACCAACCAACCAATCAACCTATGGTTTGAGTATCATTCGGGAGACTAAGTTGACTGACACCGTTTAGTAAACAAGGCTAAGCTGTAAACCACCTGTTAACCGAATGGTGAATTACGCTAGTGGCAACATATCGATAGTCTAGCTAACAAAACAGTTAAACATAATGTATCCGTACATCTATGTACGTCGCCGCAACATCATCTCCCTGCACATGGCCACTAAAAATTCAAAACCCTGCATCGCGTTACCAGAAATTTCCACGCGATTAGAACATAAATATATAAAATTCCAAGATCAACTTTTACGCAGTTAGTAGGTTAGGTAGCGAGCAGTGGTGGCCGAGTGGTAACGGCCCCGACTTACAAATTGTAGGTCGCGGGTTCAAACCCAGCCAGGCGCATTACTTTGTATAATTTATTTCATCACCACTACTCTCAAAACGGTGAAGGAAAACATCATGAGGAAACCGGCATGTCCTAAAACCAAAAATTCGAAGACGTGACATTCACCAACCCGCACTGGGCCCGCGTAGTGGATTACGGCCCATTCTCTCTCCTAGAGAGGAGGCCTGAGTCCCAACAGTGGGAACATTAGAAGACCAACTAAGCTAAGTAAGGTTACGTCTGGGTGTAGACTATACACAAAACCCGTCTTTTTACAATTTTCAACGAACGTTTGTGAGATTCTACACCCTGATTCATATACTTCTAAATATTCTTCAAATCTTTTTTCGTCTATCTATATAGAACTTACATCAAAGAAGACATGTCTACACAAGTTCCAAGTTCAAGTTCTGGCTCCGTATATAAGGATCCAAAACTTGTGTAGATACATATATCTTGAACTCGCTGTAATCATCTTCTACACTTCCCTTTAAAACACAAGGCGTAATAATATACATATGTTTGTTCCCAACGATGAGTCGTATATTTCTATGCACACAACTGAACTGATCATTTTGTAGCATAATTATATTGTTCAGAAGTTTTTTCTCAACTACAAATTATGAACGAATAGAATTATTTCGAGGACCGTATGATTGTAGGCTGGGCGGTGACGATGCAAGTTTGGGGACCTATTCTGGCGATGTGTAAATGTCGACTATTATACACCGTGCGTTTTACTTGGAATATTTTTTTGTTGGCGGTTTTGATAATATGGGTTGAAACATCTTGTTTGCCAGTTATTTGGTTCCTAAATTGTAAAAAAATCAATAATTTTATAGATATACGGCGCACGTTAGCGATAAAAGTGACTCGAATGCCATGACGGTAAACGGTAGGATACTGTCACGCCTTGACGCCTCCCCACTACGCCACCGCTTTTGACTTCCTTGTGTGTGTAAGCACTTATATTATACGAAACATTATTTTTTCTTTATTTTACTCCCTATTTCGTTACAGATTTTTATTATAAACTCTAACTTAACATAGATATATAACAATCTGCCAGGCGTCCTATTAACGCCAACGATTTTTCTGTATACGTAAGCTACTTTCTATGACATCGAACTCTCTAAAATATATCCTATATCCTGATACTATCCTTATTTTATATATTCTTTTTGCTACTTCAAAAATAACGACACGAATAAAACTAAATTCACAAAAAATTATAACCGCAAACCTAAAACAATCGCTCCTAACATCGGCTTCTAGAATAGCCGCCCGGAGTCGCCGCGCAAAGGCGCGGTTGTCAGTCCGTGACGTCATCGACAGGTGGCAGACAGCACTTGTACACCTCACTCACATGACGACTGAATTCGGTACTCTCTGACAAAACGCCACTTCAGTTTTTTTTAAAAGATCCCGCCACCGAAACACGAAAAGTATTGAATTTTGTTTATGTTTAGAACGTACTTATATAAGTGTACGGCTTTATAGAAGATTCGCTTTATGTATTGCTTCTAAATTGCAAGTTAAATTCAAAACTTTCTTTGATAATTTATTGTCCTTTGACATTGACAAAATTAATATTCAATATTATTAAAAATGTAACCCTGTCAGTGGGGCCGAAAGGTTCTAGAGTGGCGACCGTGCACCGAAAGACGCAGTATTAGAAGGCCTTCCACAACACAAGTTGGACTGGTGACCTGGTGAGAGTCACAGATTGTGTTGACACTTGGAGGAGGCTTATGTCCATCAGTGGACGTTCTTCGGCTGAAATGATGATAATGATGATGATTATGAAGCCTGCATTAATTGATGGCACGGTTGGCGCAGTGGTTGAGCGATTGGCTGCTGCTCCATGGGTCGCGGGTTCGATACCCATACGGAACTAATATTTGTGTGGGCAACAGATAGTTGTTTCTGGTTTGGATGTCATGTATATGTGAGTGTACATATTTATGACCCGTGTGCGCACCCATGATACAGGAGTCTTTGTCAGTCAGGTCAGTCATTGGTTTGACTGGCCTGATGTTCTAGTGGTTAGTGGCCCTGACTGCTATGCCGGAGGTCGTGGGTTTGATTCCCACCCAGGACAAATGTTTGTGTGCTGTGCACGATCATTTATTCTGTCTGGGTGTAATTTATCTATAATATGTATGTATTTAGAATTATATTAGTGTGTTTATCAGTTGTCTAGTACTCATAACACAAGCTTTGCTTAGCTTGGGCCTAGACAGCGTTGTGTGAGAGTTGTGGAATATTATTATTATTATTTCTAGTGGGGCAGTGGATTTTTATTTTTTAAATGTTATCATCATCTTCCTGCCCTTACCCCGTTTTATTTGGGGTCGTCGCAACACGTTTTTTTCTTCCATTCTGTCCTGTCACCCGTCACGCTATCGCTAACTCCTTTTTCTTTCATATCACTTCTCACACAATCCATCTATCTTTTTTTCGTCTCCCTCTCCATCCATCCACATGTATACTCATTTAGTAACATGCGTTTCATCCCTCCTCTTAACATGGCCATACCAAGACAAATGATTCCCTTTCAACTTTTCAACCACTGGTCACACTTTCAAACTTCCTCTAATATACTAATTTTCTTTTTTTTAGGGTACAAACACGTGGATATAAAAATCGTATCATATTTAGTTATTAAAAAAAATCGTATCATATTAAATGAATTCTAAGACATGACCGAAATGAAGATATCCGCAGGAGAACCAAGGTTGCCGACATAGCGCGAAGAATCGCCAAACTTAAGTGGCAATGTGCAGGACACATTGCTCGCAGAACAGATGGCAGTTGGGGCCGAAAGGTTCTGGAGTGATGACCGCGTACCGGAAGACGCAGTGTTGGAAGGCCCCTACAAGGTGGACCGATGATCTGGTGAAGATGGCGGGAATCCGGTAGATGCAAGACGGACATGACCGTTCTTTGTGGCGACATTTGGGGGAGGCCTATGTCCAGCAGTGGACGTCTAACGGCTGAAATGATGATGATGAGGATGATGAAGACATGACCTACCACAGTGTAAAATTATTATTACAATTAAATTGCACAGGGAATCACATACACTTTAAAACTTAGCTCCATCCTCCAATTCCTCCTTCAAACCCTATATTATAAAATAACATCAAATTATTCGTGCTGATGATGATTTCTCAAGAACAGGAGCTACTTTAAATGACATCGCATGTTTAGGAATCATTTTTGCGAACGTTATTAAGTGCAATTCAGATCCTCTTTTGTCCTTTAGATGGCTGACATTAGGCAACATCAGTACTAATGAGTTCAATAGAAATAAGCAATTCGCAGAAATTTTTATATTTAACTGATAAAAAATGCTTAAGTTGTTTCTGCCATCTCGTTTTTACCATCGGTTAACACGACGTTCGCCGAGTATCCACCCTTACGTTGTTGAACAGTCCGAACTAAGCGATCGAAGGACTGGAACAATTTACCTGCTGCGGTTAGGTGTCTTCAAGACTGAATAGGCTCTTAGTAAACTAGTGCGCCTCACCATCATCGATTATATCACTGCTTACCATCAGGTAGTATCGCAGTCAAGGACTAGTTCATATCAATTAAAAAAAAACTCAAATGTGCTTCGGTTCTTTTTTACTAGCTTACCACGGTCGGAACAGGAACGTTATATGAAGTCAAAGTACAATTTATTGTTAACACAACGTGTCTGAAAAAATATATCATTATTTGCTCTACGTCTCATAACGCCAAACAGTGAACATAAATTCTATTAGTTAACCATTTTCGCCGCAATACTTGCAAAGTATTTCAAGTATCAAAAGCTGCTTGTAGAGCAGAACGTTTATCAACATATTTCCATTTTGTATAAGAAAATGTTGTGTTATTATCAGAGATCGGAATTAGGTAGATATGTTTATGTACTTGCATCGAAATGTTGATATTAATATGGATCTTCCCGCAATTTCTAAAGAAAAATCCCGTGTGGTCAACAATATTACAAATAAAAACCTCAGAGATAGATAAGACAAGTAAAACAAAGATAATTAACATAAAAATTTTATTAGTATTTTTCATTGAAAAAGATTTATACACTTCCTCCTCCTCGTCATTAATGCAGGAAGAATTTTTTTCTGCTATATTTCTGATGCACATCCACTTTATTCTTTCGCTGTATGAAATCGGTATAAGTACTTAAATAACTCTACCTAATTCCGACCTCTGGTTATAATGTGCGCACCCCACAAGAGCGGCGCAAACCAAACGTGTTAAAATTATATAGTAGCCTAGCGGTCCACGACTTGCGAGTCGTAGGTCGTATGTTCAAATTCAGTCAGATGCATTACTTTGTGTAATTTTACATCACATTAATACAACCCTTTCAGTTCGCTTAACCCTATTGAATGTTTATTTCATAAAGCTTAGTTTGAAACAAAGTCAGAAAAAAATATTCTTTATCTAATTTAAAATTTTGGCATTTTTCAAAATTCAGAACATCTACTTTTTAAGCTCTAACTTGTACAAATGAAATCTCTTGTTTATTATTATTATTATCTAAACAAGCAATCTGTTTACAAAACTTAGTGAAATATTTATTTATTTATTGTATCCTTTATTGTACACCAAATAAAAATAAAACCATACCAAACCAAACCAAAACCAATAACAAACCAAACAATATTGCACTCTTTCTACGTAATCATCAAAAATAATTTACAGAATATGACATTAGCTTCATTGAAATATACACACCACTGGAATATAAAATAAATAATTTAATTTAAAAACTGTTAGCAAAATAAATAAAATGTAATAAAAAAAAAATCCTGACAGTGTTTACACACCCACTAACTTTACAAACACGTATCTCGATTCAATAACGAATTTATATTCATTAAACAATTATTTTATTCTACCAGTATAAGTCGAAGGAACACCACGGGACACCAGTATCTTTCAATCTAAACAATATTGTATTTTGCAATACGCACAACAAACATTATCATTTTATTATTTTATGTTAAATTAAGATAATTTTATAGAGTAAATAATTATCTGTTCTATTGAACTGTGATGGGCAGACGAGGCGACGAGGCGCATAGTCTAGTGCAGGGGTCTCCAAACTTTAACGCCTTGGGGCCGTAATGATTTTTTCAGTATGTTCCAAGGGCCAAAATAACTTTAAGTTTTCTGAGACCAGTCATAGTATACACACAGTTCCACTGGTAGTGCACAATTTGATAATTTGCATTTTGCTCTCGAGTTGTTTTCTATTTTTTGTACTACTACTTACTTGTGTGAGAAAACGTTTTTCAATATGAAGTACACAAAGAATGTTAACAGATCTAAAAACCAATGAGCGACTTAAATATCTTTGAATAAATTGGTACAAAATAAATTGATTCACAACTACAAAATATTACAATTACAAAGGTAGGAAATCACAATTACATAAATCTCGTTAGTGTTTTTTTGTTTTATTGTGATTAGTAAGATTTATTTCAATTATTTGTTAGTTATAAATATGCTTAGATACTTAAGTTTTCTTGTCATCATTTCTGTCGTTAAGTTTTACCTTGCAAGTAAATAAAACCAAGTAAATAAAAACAGTCATTCTGCGTTTTCTTCTTCAACTTATCACAGCAATAGTAACATCACTAAGACATTAGCTGTCGTGGGTCAGATTGATGACACTATACTCTATTCAGGAAGCCGTGAGCCGGAAAAAGGTAAACAAACCACATCTCCGTTCCTTCGGTCCGCCCGAGAGTGGGATTTGTCATTAGATCATTTTCCAATTACATTAAAATGTGACGTTTTGTCATCGGGCGGGTTATAAACCGCCATCTTTTTCACTATCGATCAACTTGTGGATACGAGAGAGCAGCTTGCAGATATTTTCGTTGAATTCTTGTTATTCGCCGAAGAAAAGCGTGCTAAGAAAACGCCAATTCATTCAACAGAAAAGGAGACTGTTATTAATGTATTCAACACGTCGAAGAAAACTTGGCCGATGGTACCTACATTGTTTTCTTTGTTTACATTTTGTCTCAAGTCCAGATGAATAGAGTAGTCTTATAGCTATCGCAGGCCAGATTGATGGCACTGGCGGGTCGGATTTGACCCGCGGGCAGTAGTTTGGAGACCCCTGGTCTAGTAAATACACTCCGTTTCTTCTACTAGACAGAGTCTTTGTTTAATTACAATTTTAATTAATATGTACCTATATAGGTACGTATTTTTATTTTATTTACATGGTGAAATTAATCCTTAGTTTTTAGAGGTCATAAACTGCTAACGCTTTAAAATACGCAGCAGGGTTACTGGGTAATTCCGTACTTATCTAAAAAATATTGAGACATAAAATAGTTGACTGTATATTTTATTTATTTTATCGTTTGAAGATAATGATAAGTTATAGATCCATAATTAGTACACCTGTCGCTTCGCAAAAACGACAGAATTTCTCGACAATGCTTTTGACTTCAAAGCTACTACCGCTCATAACTGTATCACCATCTAACGTCACGCACCCTCGCTCAGTGTGTGCTCTCTTAACTTTTTCATTCTGATTAAAAATTAAGATACACTACACATTTTATTTTACAAAACATTTGTTCCTTATCACATGCAAATGTTTCTAAAGCTTTTTATGTTTATCGTAACTATCGGAAACTTTGGGATCAGAAGGGTAACAGGTGCGTTTTTTTGTTGGGGGTGATCGCCCCGTCTGCGCGCCGCGTACTCTCTCTTGATTTCGGGATTAACGTCGGGACACCCCTCTAAACGCTGACATCCATAAAATGTCCGGATAATTGGATGGATACATTCATTATGGTAGAAAATTTAATTGTAATAATAATCCTGCAGCGAAAATTGTTTTGGTCCAGTATAATATATACGGCACTTAATTAATTGTTTGTGTGTTTCCATTTGTTATTGTTTCATTATTTTATGTTTCATTTGCGGATTTTGTAAATGATTTGAGCCTATTAATTAATAGTAACAAATACCTTTTTAATAACTATTTGATATTGTTATGAAATTTGATTTCATAACAATATCAATGACAGGTACACAAAACAGATTTCAAACAAATTAATTTTATAATTTGTTTGATATCTGTTTTGTGTACCTGTACTGTTCATACCTTTGTGCAATATATTAATTTCATTTATAGATTGACGTGTAGTAAGTAATAGATCATTATATTTTATCGTAATTTTAAGGTTACATTCTAACATGATTGTATCTATAAATTCTTGCAAAAATCACGTTATCTAATTGACTTTTTTAAGAATAAGAGGTAATTTCACAACAGTGGATGGTTTACAATAATATAATAGAAAAAAGGGAGGACGTATATTTAATTATGCCTTTTCATCCTATAAGTTTATGAGTGAAAAAGGAGAATGCACACGTATTTATCCACAACCGTAGGGCCCAGTAGGACCAATTCCTGCCAGGGCTATGAGATTGGTCCTGAAACGCAAGAGGCAACTGAAAGAACATAGTTGTGTTTTAGTCATTAAAAGTCTAACACACCCTCTCGCACGACCCTAGAGCGAAAGAAGTCATAAGATATCCCACATAAAAACTGTATTTATGCATATATTTAAGCACATACTTGTGCACTATGGTGAACCCAGCCTGAAAGGTCAACCACCAAAGAATAAGCTTGCGGAAGGAGGGAGCTTTGAGACGACATGCAAGTCCAGACTATGAGGATAGCCTGTACCGCTCTCGGTGAATTCAAGATTCTGACTGATTTCCCCTTAACCCAGAAATTTGTGATAAGTACCCACGCTGCGTAACAGTGATGTTTCATCCTGATGATATTGGAAGCCATCTGTGGCTGAAATTCGATCTTAAAGACTATTAATTTAAATTATTTTTTCTGTTAAAATAAAAAACGGACTGATTTTTATTTGCAATGTCGAATTGGCTTTACCTTCACGTGTTAACATTATCTTAATGAGCTTTCTAGTGTATACTTTATATCCAGGGGTGGCTTACTGATGGGGTGACTGTGCAGAATACGATCGTGTCCTCGTACCCTCGTACAAGTAAAATTGCTTTGTTTATACGTGTAGTCGATGACTGACTGGATGAAGAGGGGGAGTATATCGAACTGATCTGATGATGAAGACTAAAGTTAGGCAATGCTAAGACCGAACGTGCCATGCTACGCACAAGTAGTTGTTCCAGCAGGCCTAGCCAAGTTACAACCGTTTCGTTTCGATTCTCTTTTAGTTGATCGCCTCGAGTCGGCCACGCCTCCCGAGAATCGAAACGAAACGGTTGTAACTTGCCTACGGGGGCTGATTTCGATTTTCTACTAGCGTTAACGATTGTAGATTGTCAACTTGGCTAAGCCCTCTGGTCTGGGTATCTTGTGTATGTGAGTTTAAATGATTGTGAACACACCGACGATACAGAGGTAATAACTAGTGTGAGAAAAAGATAAAAAAAAAAATTGAAGTTGTTATTGTATAAAGTACATATACATGTAAATAATCGTAAAATAAAAAAAAGTAATAACAATATAAATTCCTGCATTGTAAAGCTGATATATCAAGCTCAAACGACTCCAACACGTAATAAAAATTATAAAAAAAATAATGCCATTCAGACACAGGTGTTGTCAATCAAGCAAAATTACTTTGCTAATAACTTAATCAGTGATTCCTCGTTACATCGAATAAATGCGTTTCAGTGGTCGTGTCGAACAAACAGACAATCACATTGCGCCCAGTGTTAACGATGGCGAACAGCGGAAATGTGTCGTAAAATTAAATAGCATCAGTAGCGAGTCAGCGCACCCAAATTGATCAGGTTAACCACGAATTGGGAAAGGAGACGGAGGTTCCGTCTGGTTTCACAGAATTGTCAATTTTTTTTTTTCTATATTTAAACTAGTGCTCGAATCGCTTTTTATTGTTTTTAACAAAAAGTAATTTTAGACAAAATCGCAAATGGAAAGAAACTACGTACGAAACGTTTTGGGAACCCATTTATTGCACGTTACGTACTGCTAAAGAGTGGAATTCCCTACCGGAGACTGTTTTTCCTGATAGCTACAACCTAGGGGTTTTTAAGTGTAAAGTGAATAGGTTACTTCTAGGCAAGCGTGCTCGTTGTTCGTGCACGATGATGTAGTCTACAATGACCACATCATCGTTTACCATTAGGTAGTCAAACTCGAGCCTATCAATAATAATAATATAATAAAGAGAAACTGTCAAATAACAGTACAAGGATGCATATACTGAAATATGACGTCACCGCCATTAGGTTATGTGTGCTCAAAAGAGATAGCGAGACATTTCCGCCACTCCTCACTCTTCCTCAAACCAATATTTGGAATGCTAATTGCTGTTTCATTGTTCACCAATTGTGATATAGTTTACAAAAAACTTTTTAATATTATTTGTTGTTTAGTATAAAATATTGTACCAACTGAAATAAAGGACTTGACAATTTAATTATTAAAAATAAATCTTATATTGGACCTTTTCAGGTTTTACCTACTCATTTTATAATGCCAGAAACATTTCAACGCCCATAGACTTGCATCGTCATCAAGTTTGATTACGTAAAATTAAATTACCTACAACCACCCAATTGATACTTTTACAACTTGCGTGTCATAGAAACATCTTAATCATTAGGTCTTGTTTCTTTAGAAAGCAAAAAAAAAACACAATCCTTGTCAAACTATTACCGTCTGAAAAAAAAATTCGCTTTCACTAAACAACTTTTCAAAGCACAAAAAAAGGAATTCTACAAACAAACGAATAAGTAATAAAATTACACATAAAAATAAAACCCGCAACTGCGTAACGAGACCCTAACAATAAAAAAAAATACAAATAGCGTATCATTTACGTAATGAACAACCCGTTCGGTGGTTTGTACCCTAGCACAAGTAAATTATAATCACGATGATTATCATATCGGCCGACAAAGGCTATAAAATTAAAGGCAAGGGTTACACTCAACGGACGGAACGATGTACGCTGGTAGTTGTCGCGCAATGGCTTCATTAGTGCCAAACTGCTGCGTGTGTAGCCAGCCTTAATGTGAGTGTGTTATTGACTTATTGCTGTTGTTGACGATTTTTATTTTATTTTTAGGTCTTGTGACATCTGTTGGATGTGTGTAATTCGCTATATTTAAACTAATTAAGTACATTTCTTTTCTTCATAAATTGTAAATGACACATACAGAAGAGAGTAGTTTTTTTTAATTGACTATTTGACTCATTTTTATTTAATTAATTTTGTCAGTAGTAATTTAACTTTATCAAAAATGGCAAATGGAAAGAATTTTTTAAATCCTTTCATTATTATGTACTGAAATGTGACGTCACATATGTACAAAGACACTCTCTACACTCTTCCTTATACCTACCAATATTTAAAAAAAACTATTGTGTTTAAAAAAAATCTGTTTAGTGTTATTGGTTATTTAGTATAAATTCTAATATAAAAATAAACGCAGAGAATTACCCAATTATTATTTGAAACTGTACAAAAAATGCAAAGGTCAGATAGTCCACGTCAAAACCTCAACCCCAGCATCAAAATCGAACGCGCAACAAATCACCTCTAGAAGAAAAAAATCATAAAGATATTCTGACACAATACTTTACGTCTGATTTGAGATAATGACGCATCAAACGGTCCATAGGGTGGGACATATGTCTCTCATCGGCCCTCTGCACCCCTTGCCAATTATTTGAGGGTGAAACGGGGAGTGCATTGATAAAATCACTGTTAAGGATTAGTTCGGGATCGGAATGACCGACTTTAAATTTGTTAATTGAATGAGTACCTTCTGCTAATTAAATCTTAATTTTGGTAGCACCATTTTTCTTTTATGTAGGCATACGCACCGGAAAACGCAGCGTTGGAAGGCCTTCCACAAGGTGGACCGACGACCTGGTGAGAGTCGCGGAGTGCGGTGGATGCGAGACGCACAGGATCGGTCAGTGTTGCGTCGCTTGGGGGAGGCCTATGTCCAACAGTAGACGTCTTTCGGCTGAAATGATGATGATGATGATGAGGCATAAGCATTATCAGCTGTTTAATGTTCCCACTGCTGAAACTCAGTCCTCCTCTTTAGGAGAGGGAATAGGCCTTAAGCCATCACGTGGGTCCATTGCTGATTGGTGGTTGTCACATGTTTTCGAAGTTCTTGGTTATAGGACATGCCGGTTTTCTCACGATATTTACCACAAAGTAATGTACCTGGCTGGGTTTAAACCCGCAGCCTGTAACTTGTAAGTTGGGACTGTTACCACTTTTTTTTTAAGGGGGAAAATCTTCTAATGTCATCCCGCTCTGGGGCGGAGCTAGAGGGTGTGTCAGACTTTTACTGACTAAAAACCCACTCCTATTCCTTCGTTCCCTTTCATACCAGGGCCGAGTTTTCCTTTCAGAAGCAAACTCGTCGGTAACCCTACGGTTTGCTGACATCTCCTTGAGGCGCGCGTGGAACAGTACGCGCCGTCGACGACTTGGGCACGGTCCGGACGGTTACCGGACGGTCGGACGGCGAGCTATCCATTGCTCGCCGTGGGCTGTTACCACTGGGCCACCACCGCCCTCTAGTAATGTTTAATACTTTCATAAGTGATGTCAATTGTAAAAAATTCGAGTTAAAAGGGTTTAAGCGAAATATTACCTCTGCCCTGGAACACAAAGGGCAACAGGGTGAGTAAACCCCCCTTTCGCTCTACTCCGAGCGGGAGAAGTCAATTGATGATTTCCCATTCAAAAAAAAACGAGCAAGTGCGAGTCGGACTCGCGCACTGGGGTTTCGTACAAACTTACCTATGAAAACAGATAAATTTCCGAATCGAGATTCAAAGATTTTTACGAATCGCAAAATAGTTATTTTTTGACGTAATTCAAATTTACAGTTTTCAAACTTTTTTCCTATACTTAGGACAGACAGACATACAGACGGACAACAATCTGATCCTATAAGGATTCCATTTTTGCCTTTTGAGGTACGGAACCCCAATCAAAATAGATGATGAAATTTCTGTAGGTATAATTAATCCCACACATAATCAAGTTCACGAAATCCGAAAGAATTTTACTTGATCCAGACTAAGTTACATTATAATACCATTTCATCCGACACACTATCCTTCTGTATGATTCCTGAATAACGGGCTGTAGCTTAAATCGGATATCGTACTGACTATTCATCGATAAACCCGCTCGTTCAGGTAAGCCGCTTCAGCGTTGTGGAATAATAGCATAAGCCAATACTGCCGTCTGCATAAATACCGTTGAACGTAGGGATTGCAATCCGGATTCTTCGAAATTCTAAAATAATAGAAATATCCGGATTTTCTTGACATTTTGAAATTCGGTTTTTTTGGTTGCAAATTCGGTTTTTTCGGATTTTAGTAAAAAATGAGTTTAACTGTCGTGCTTTGAATTGAGCGAATAAATACATATTTTAAATTATTTATGCTATTTATTTCAGTTATATCAAATCAACTTAAAACACTAAAAAATTCGAACGAGACGGACGAGAGTACTGAAATCCGGATTTCTAAAAAGTCCGGATTTTGCAATCCCTAGTTGAACGTGATATTTCAATAATTTAGAAACTTCAGTAATGTAGATAATTTTATGTAAAACCTTTATGAATATTTCACACTAGTGATAATTTTATCTACATAAAGCTAACATCAGATGAACTGCATCGCAGTAACCACACGCAATCGATATATACAACTGCAAGCAGTTACCTGAAGTAGGATCTGACTTAGCCCAGTTGACGCCACGCTTGATTAGCCTAGGAACTCAGTGGAAGATTTGATATTTAAAAGTCTCAAAATAAAGATGACATTGATCGCATAATATCAATGTGCGTTCGACGCGACCGACGCGGCGACGCGTGTTTAACTATAACTGTATGCGATTAGACGACGAACAGCGTTCGACGACACTACACAACAGTAGCCGACTTCGTAAAATTGAAGTTATGACTGTATGCATTTAAAATTGACTTCACACGACTGCAGTCGACCGCATGAAATTGATATCATGACTGAACGAAGTCGAACGCGCTGTTGATGTGATGCATTCCGTCTAATAGCAGCCTAACTGTTTCTTATCACATATTTTTCATTAAAAACACCGACTTAAAGCTGCTTGTAATTCAACAATTGCCCATTCTGTTCCAGGGGCAAAGTAACTCGTACTGAATTAAAGCCGCTTGTGATTCACCAATCGCCCTTTTTGTTCCAGGGGCAAAGTAACTCTATTACTAACTTAAATCCGCTTGAGATTCACCAGTTGCCCTTTCTGGGCAAAGTAACTCTTTTACTGACTTAAAGCCGCTTGTGATTCACCAATTGCCCTTTCTGTTCCAGGGGCAAAGTAAATCTTTTACTAACTTAAAGCCGCTTGAGATTCATCAATTGCCCTTTCTGTTCCAGGGGCAAGGTAACTTTTTCGAATAATCCCGTAGATCCATTTTCTACCCACAATAACAAAAATAACGTACCTAGATATATAGTACTGGGTATTTACCATGATATGGTAAAATATCAGATGTTTAAGTGAGAAAGAGGGATGGAACTATACACCCTATATAGTTACTCCATCCCTCAGCAGTCCAGTTTAGGTCGTGAAATGCATCGCGTTAGAGGTCATGGTAGCATTGCTGGTTATTTTTAACAATTAACATTTTCTAACCCTCAAACTCCGATACGTTAACAGGCCATCCGTCATAATTACAGCTTATTGTTTTCCAACAAAAAAAAAAAACTCAAACAGTTCTCGAGTTAACAATAGACAAACAACAAACCCTTCTCTTTAATATTTTAACGTCACTAAAAACACTTGCAAATAACAAATATGTTTTTTTTTACTGAGGGTTAATTTATACGCGGCTAGCGATTTACTTTTTAATCTGTCTAAATCTATCAATATATATAAAAAAGGATAATCTGATTGACTGACATATCAACACACAGTCGAAACTACTGAGACTAGGAGCGTGAAGTTTTGCACAAGGTTTCCTTTTATGACGTAAGTGAGAACTAAGAGAGAGAGGATTTCCAAAATATACAGTCAGGGGTCAAAAGTGCAGTTACACTCTGCCATTGCTAATGTGTCTAAAATTTTTATAAAAAAGGGGGTCAACGGTTCAGGACTGATTCAATTTGTAGCATAGGATCTAGAGTATTAAATAAACTAGTTGTGGACCATTAAACATCTACTATAAAGAAATTTTAGACACTTTAGCATTGTTAGACTGCAGCTGCACTTTTGACTCTTGACTGAACCCACGGGGAAGAAACGGGGGTCCAAAGTTTGTACGGAGAAATCTACCTTCACGTGGACCAAGCCGCTAACACAAGCTAGTCAAGGACAAAGTAAAAATAATTACTTAATATATTATTATTACTGTACTTACTGTACTAAATAAATATGTAGTTTTGACAGATACATAGTCATACAAAGAAGCACCATACAAAATTCTATTAAAATTTATTATATGTTTTAAACTATGAAATTAGTGTGTTTAAAAACAAGTTTCTTTGAACTGTGATATCTTCAGATTGACTTATAATTACAAGTTTAAATAAACTTTATATAAAAGGTATGTTATTCTTTTTTCGAAATATTTTCTTCAATTTGTTTACTATAGCAGCGTGTAACCATAAAACAAACAATAACCTAACTAAAATATGATTATTCTGACGTTAAAGTTAGCTTAAACGTTGCAGAAATTGATGCGTGCTTAAAACCACACCGAAACCCACAGATATAATCTCTCTTTTCGCAGGTCTGCAGGAAGAAATTTCTTTTTGAAATAAGCAGTACCTTTGTAAAAATTTTATATTAAGATACCTGTCCTCTTCTGTGTACTTGTGTGTACATAAATAATAAAATAAATAAATATAAAATTATATCAAACCCTCAAGTTAGTATAATAGTTTTGTAAAATATTCATAAGAGAATTAATTTTACCAGCCGTCCGCTTACAACTTAGCCGTAGACAACCAAAGCAAATCGTGAGCTTTGTAAAAAAAAAAGCAAATACGTGGGGTGTTATCAATAGGGGTTGGTGGGCAAATATAATAAAATATTATCAATTACACGCCACTACTGTGTCGGCATTATTACTAGCTTGTGTGTTTGTTTAGATATAACTATTTATTATATAAAATTTGAGGATTATGACGGTTGTGATAATAGAGAGATCGGACCGTGATAATTTTATTTCAACATTGCTTTATTGTTTCCTTGAACGTGAGGGCTGCTGCTTCTGTTTCTTTACGAAAATAGAAAAGTAAGAACATTATTTCTTCACATTATTTCTTTGTAATACATATATAGAACGGAAACAGTTTCCGTTCTGTATCGCGGTCTGTTCTGTAGCTGTTGCATTTGGCATTTGCCCACCACTGTGGCCAAGTGGTAAGTAACGGCCGTGACTTACGAGTTGTAGGTCGCGGGTTCAAACCCAGCCAGGCGCATTACTTTGTCTAATTTATTTCATCACCACTGCTCTCGGTGAAGGAAATCATCGTGAAGGAATCGGCATGTCATAGAACCAAAAATTTGAAGACATGTGATATTCACCAATCTGCACCGGGCCTGCGTGGTGGATTACGGCCCATACCCTCTCCTAGAGAGGAGACCTGAGTCCTAGCAGTGGGAACATTAAAAAGATGATTATACTATGTGGGCTGCGCGATTGTTCAGGCAAAGGGTAACTGAAGAAACACGCGTGGGTTTAATCAGTACAAGTACAACCCAGAGCGGGTTTTTTTTTTTAAGTGGGAAATCATCCAATAACTTCTAGGGCGGAGCGACAGAGTGTCTCACACTTTTACTGATACACCTATGTTCCTTCTTTAACTAGCGTTCCACGACCCTGGGTTTCCCTTTCGGAAGTCAACCCATGGCCCCAATAAGCTTCCGCCCTACTGAGCCTGTACGGTTTTGCTGACATCTCTTTACGTTAACTTACAGCTAGAAATACTTAAATATTATCTCTCAAAGTTTTAGTTCTAGTGTTAAGAAAACATTTTCTATATTTTAACTCCTTCGTTGTCGTGGTCTTGTGGTCATAAACGCAACTGTTGAGCGTAGGGTCCTGGGGTCGATTCTCAAGCCAGGCAAAAAGTGATGTTGGGGTTTTCCATTACGAATTACTCTGTAGCGTCAACAGTAGCATATGCAACAGTAAATTTGCCCCCCCGGTTCCAATATCGCATTTGACTACAGACTCGTATCGAACAATATGTATTTTGAGGACACGTCAATTAAAAAATCCAGAGTAGTTTTTCACCAACTGGACCAAACTTCTCGCTAACAGAATGGCTCGTGTTTCTGAAACTACGCTGCTATTCGTGACACAGTTATAATAATAAAGCCATCCAATCAGCTTTAGATATATATATATATATATAGAGTAAGAAATAGAGTATACATATAGAGAGTATACATACAGAGTGAGAATCCATGTGAATCAATCGCCAGACTACAGCAAAGACGGTGTAATGATTTTAACGTTCTCTGAATATTTACAGTATGTTGTTTGTGTTTCCAAACAACTGAGTCGAGACGATGAATTTTCTTGGAATTTTACAATATTTCCTGCGAGGTGCGCTCAAATAGATATAGCCGGAATGGCTCTACAGTATTTTACGTACAAATTAGCACTTTTCATCGAAAAATCACCTAAAATTAGGTTTCAATGAAAATCTCACAGGAAAAATAATTCATTATGATTTTAGCATCTCTATGTAGGTATGTACTTACGAGCACGAGCGTAGTCAGAGGGGGATTTTTAAACCCAAAATTTAATTTAAGCCCGTCAAACAATCTTATATTATGAGTAATATGGATTCGGATATTGTGAATTTTTACCCATAAATATAAATGTCATTTCTTGCATATTTTTATTTTATTTTGTTGAACCGGTTGGGGCGTGAGGGTCGTGCCCTCACGCGTACGATCGCCTCCTTTGCTAGCATTACTGCTTCGCAGAAGGAGACGACCGTGACCTGTACCAAAGCCCGGCGCGAGTGATAGCTGCCGCCGATGACTACCTCGAGGAAACGGCAGTGCTCTGCCCAGGCGGGGCACACCTCTACCGTATGCTCCGCCGTATCCTCCGGGCGGTCCACACAATGATGACACCCGGACGTTTCTTCGGGTGCAGGAACCTCCCGAACTTACCATTTCACGTTAGGACCTGCGTCATGCGAAAAGTAATGGAAGACGTGAGGTCTTTCCAGCCACTCCTCAAGGAGGGGACTTACTACCATAATTGTGGCGTGCCCAATATTTGTAATATTTATAACTTGTGCTTCAAAGTGTCTAAACAGCTACAAAGATTCTCGAATTAGAATTTCACGAGATTTCGTATGAAGCCTGCTCAAATCGATATAGCCAGAATGGCTTTATGGTATTTTACGTACAAATCCGTACTTTTCCACGAAAGTCACTTAACGGACAATATTCCAGAATAAGGTTCCAAAAAAGGACCCAAAGTAAAAGTAATTCATATTCATAATTCTCGACCTGTATTGTTAGACTAGCTTCTTCCAACGCCTTCGCTCATGTAAAAATAGGATTATCCATACAAACTTTGGAACCCCGCTTCATAGTTTGTATGGACGTTTGTAATAAGATTTTAGGGGATGACCCTTTAGGGGTTGAATTTTGCAAAATCCTCTCTTAGTGCTTGCCAATATCATAAACCTAGTGCACTTAACGCTCCTAAGCTCTGTTTCGACTGTGCTAGCTGACCCGGCGACTTTGTACCACCTAACAGCATGCAGGTTGTATATCTTTCGATATAATCAACCGATTGCGATGAAACAAAGCCTACGCGATATATCTACATCGATTCCGTACATTTTACATGATCACAACTAAAAACGTCTACAGATTTATTATATATAATAATAATAAAAATATTTATTTCCAGGTTTACTATTTTACAAGAGGTAGAGTAGCTCCGTACTATATAGAATATAGATAAAAATAAAAATCACTTAATAAATATAAATAGAACTGACCACAGACACAGCTCCTCAACGAGTGAGCAATGTACGTAGTCAGTCCGCAGAGTGGAGTTACAAAAGACCTCTCAAATATTATAGTAGAGGAAAATTTATGTAAAGTGACCTCTCATATGGAGTGCGGTCGCTAACCTCTTATGCTAACAAGATAGTGGCTGACTCGCAAAAGAAAATAAAATTCTTTTTGTGTCTTTTATTTGTAGTAGATACTGACGGTAAGAAAACTCGCTTGCTGTTCGTAAAAAAACATCAAGGTATATCTTTATTTATAATAAGCACACCAACAGCATTTACAATTCAAATAAACTAACTCCTAAAATCAGCATTTCAGTAACCATGCAAATAACAGGTAAGCATGACTGTCATAATTAATGACAAAATTTAAGAGACAAATCGAAAAAATTAAAAGTATTCCAGTAAATCTAAATCCAAAACGCTACAAAGGCAAAACCATCCATAATGTAATTATAACAAATAAATAAATGAATATAATATGGATATATAATATAATACATACATTTTACCAAGCCAGTTTTAGTTGGCTATATCATGAAGTGATCAATTTCTATGATCTATCCGCGACATATACATACATAATGAATTATAATACACACATAAATGTACATATATTATTATAAAGAGGTAAAGTTTATTTTTTGTTTGTCATCTTTGGAAGCACTGGTCCGATTGCTAAAATTTTTTCACCGATAGAAAGATCCTTTATTTTTAAGTGACATAAGCTATATTTTATGTACGCGGGCAAAGCCGCGGGCAAAAGCTAGTATATAATATAATTTAATATAATTATGTACTTTCATACAACTCCATAGATAGTCTCAAAGTAATCAGAGGACTAGACAACTAATAAAAATATTTACTATATATATTAAATACATACATATTATAGATAAATTACTCCCTGACACAAAACAAATGATCATGCTGATCACACATACATTTGTCTTGGGTGAGAATCGAACCCACGAACTCAGACATAACATGGACACTAACCACTAGATCACAGGCCAGGCAGGTAACAAATGATCAGCATATGAAGTTACTGCGGGATTTAGGTTTCCTCCCTGTGAGAAAGGCGGCGCTGCAATCCACCATGCAGGTCCAGTACGGATTATTAGATGGATTTTATTCGAATGTTCGATTTTAGGGCAATGTTTAGTAACCCAGGGGTATTTAAGTCAAGAATGAATAGGTTACTTCTAAGTGAGCGTGCTTCACGTCACATCATCGCTTAGCTTTAAGTAAGATAGTGGTCAAGCGTGATGGCTCGCGCTTAATAGGCATCAAAAATAGTACTTTTAAAAATATTTTGCTGTTTGTTCACGGTGTTTTCCTTCTCCATTTTGAGAGCGTGATGTTTTATTTTACAAACGCACCAATGTAAAAGCATTTGTTGAATAGAATGAAGGTAGGCTGGGCGCGTCGGTCTTCATTTCAATGTCTAATAAAGTTCTAGCCTGATTTGTACGTAGAACAACGTCGCGTGGCGTCGCGTGGCGTGGATCAAGTGTAGCTCTACAAGTCTAGTTTCCATGTAAAAAGTATGGAGACCGACGCGCCCAGATTGGCGTATGTGTCACACGTGTGCGCAGTGTAGTTCTACCTTTAGGCGTGTTACACGTGTGTGTCGATCTAATGTAGTTCTAGCTTTAACAATTCCAACCCGTGTTTTCTAGAACTTTGAGAACATAACCCCGTCGGCAATATTTTACTCTTATTTAATTTTAACATGAAGTTACCGTAAATTAATCAAAGCAAAGCAAACACGGTTGTGCTGCAGAATAAACACGCCAGTGGTTAGTTCTTGGAAATAAATTTTCAGCGCTCCGAATGTGTGTATCTCTTTGAAGTACTTGTGAAATAATAAAAATACGTTGCGGGGATGTTTCTCGTCTTTCAAGTTTAAACATGTCGTATTATCTCACAATTTTTATGACAAACATACTAGATGTGTTCGCAATGTTCTGATGACATTAGGTAAATATACTTTGAAAACAGAAATATCTCGTGGTTATTATCTAGGTTACTATTAAATCAAAATATAAATTTGTGTAAAACTAATCCAGTAAAGGTCGCTGAAAATTTGCCATTTTGCGTGAACCCCTTGTGAGGCCCTTTATAATGTAGGTACTTACTCATAAATAAAAAAAAACTAAACAAAAATATGTTTTATAGAAACCTGAATAACAAAAAAAATAATCCAAAATCTTTTAAGGTAGAAACAAAAATACATATTTTCTAGAACAAGTTTCGTGAAACTCCGAGTAAATGACGGAAGTTACCGAATGTCAACAGAACGTCCAGACGGTCTTTTTCGCGTTCCCTCTTTATCAAACATTGCGTTGAATGAAACAACAACCTTTTGAAACCCACGTTCACGATAGACAGATCGGGAAGGGCCCTCCTAAACAGAGTTTGTACATATTCAACTGAATAGTTAGATAAAACTACATACTTACACTCCATTTTTTTATAGTTAACTAAATGTAAACAATCTTAACATGTCTTTTATCTAAAAACTTGTCTAAAAATGTTTACAATACAATAGACGCAGTGTTAGAAAGCCTCCTACAAAGTGGACCGATGACCTGGTAAGGGTTGTGAGAAACCGATTTATGCGAGACGCACAGGACCATTAACTTCGTCGACACTTGGGGGAGACCTATGTCCAACAGTAGACCTCTTTCGGCTGAAATGATGACGATGATGATGATGATGATATTTATCAAGCCAGTTCGTTAGCTAAGAAAACAACTCAAGCGATCTCCTTTTGTTAGCACAATATTCTATATCTTCCTAACTAGGTGAGTGTTAATTAAGGCATCAAGCTCTCAGCACGATTCACGGGTCACTGATAGAATATCGAGACACAAACAATACAATCAATTTCACGCTCATTAATATATCTAATTTAATTATATAGGCAGTATGCGGTAATATTACAGAAATTTATTAATTACATAAACAGTAGTAAATTAATACATGTTTTTTTTATTCTTGATAGGTTCGCGCTTGAACGCTATCTCACCTGATGGAAAGCGACGATGCGGTCGACTATGGAGCGCGCTTACCTAGAAGTAACCTATTCACTCTTGACTTAAAGATTCCCGGGTTGAAGCTATCAGGAAACACAGATTCCGGCAAGGAATTCCACTCCTTAGCTGTACGCACAATGAATTTGTTGTTGTTAATAAGGTATATTTCGTTTAGGCTCATATACCTACCACTGAGATGTTTCGGCACGACCACACTAATGTTCCTTGCGTTTAGGAACTTTAGATAGTAAACGCTTAACGCAAAGCAATATTGATTGCTAGATAAACCAGTTAATGATTCTATGAATTCTACTAATATTTAATCCAATTGCTCCACCCATATAGCATACCAAAATCGTTAGATTTGATTTTAAACCCAACTAAACGGGTGGATTTTATTTTACTCAAATTTTTGATTTAGTGTTTATTATCTGTATATACGAGTACAAAAGGCTCTGACTTATTAATGCTCAGATTAAACCTTTGGACCTAGAACGCTGAAATTTCGCACAAAGGTTTCTTTTATGATGAATTCAAAGAGTAAGAAAGAATTTTACAAAATTCACCTCCTAAGGGGATAAAACGGGGTCCAAAGGTTGTATGAATCGAAACGATTGTAACTTGGCTAGGGGCGCAGGGGCATCGCAAACAAAGAGACAAACGAAAATAGGGGAAAAGCTTAAAACGGGGGCTTAACCTACCCTGTCTGCGGTCCAGAGCTCCTTGCCAAAGGCCATGTGACGAAGAGGTTTTTACAAGAGCAGAAAAGAAGAAGAAGCCCTGTGCGGTACCGCACCGAGCGGTAAAAACCGTGCTGCTGCGTCCTGCTGTGCCTACGACGCAGCTATACATTTCGCGCCAGCATCACTACACGAAGGTTGAGGAAGTCGTGGAGTATTTAAAAATGAAGACCAACTGAACTCTCAGGGTCGTAAGGTTGGAAACGCGCAAAGACATCAACTTCAAGTCGTTCGTGGTACGAGTTTTAACCCACCAGCTATAGACCGTCTTAAAAGAGGACTTCTGGCCGAAAAGAGTCGTATATCGAGGTTTTCGAGGACGCTTACGCGACACCACGCTGCGCAACACGACGCCGACTACATTACGTGTACAATTATAGTTCAATGAGATTTGCTTTCGTAGTATGTATTAGTTTATTATTGTTTAAGATTATTTTTTCTATGAACATCAGAGGGAGCGGAGAGGTATCGGAGGGATGCCTGAAAATAAAATTGTTAGTATTATTATAAGTAATTAACAGCCACACGGGTTGATTTTTTGTAAAGGAAACCCGTGATCTTAGAATGCAAAAGGAAAACAGAAGGACACTGGTGTGGTTTTAGTCAGTAAAAGTCTGGCACGCCCTCTCGCGCCACCCTAGAGTGGGAGAAGTGATAAGATGATTTCCCACCTTAAAAAAAATCTGGTCGATCTTAAAACACCGAAATTCCTGTAGGTCTCAGAAAGTGCGCTAAGCAGTCAGTCCTGAGTGTCATTTGTAGATCTTTGACAATCAGAACAATCTGTAACGAGTCTTGCCAAGGGATATCGTGTTACCCAGTAACTGGATTGTGGACGTCAGTTAGCAGAGGCGTAGCGTGGTCTAACTTCGAAGTGGGCGAAGGTGCATCAGCAAGGAATTTTCTTTCATAAATTCAAAACCCAGATAGCGGCTGTCGCAACCCAATGACCACATCGTCGCTTACCATCAGGTGAAATTGTGGTCGAACGCGAACCTATCAATTAAAAAAAAACCCTTGTCCTTAAGAAGCATTTGCTTGCGCGAGTTTCTTTTGAGTGAGGGTCGCTCCTTCGCGCGTGCACGTGCGGCCTCCTCCTTTGCTATCATTACTGCTCCGCAGAAGGAGGCAACCGCCTGCCCATTTGATTCTTTGTATACTAGGAGGTAAATTTAAGAAAATACTTTCTTATTCTTTTTATAAGTCGCGGCCAAATCTTAGAAATTGATCACTTCAAGATAGGCCAAGTAATGCTGGTCAGATTGTTTTAAACGTTAAAGATTTATTTATTTATTTATTTATTTTATAATTTATGTACACACGAATACATACAGAAAGAAGATACATTCAGATAAAAATTGTACAAAGGTACTGCTTATTTCCAATAAGAAATTTCTTCCAGCAGACCTGCGAAAGGAGAAATAAAAAGAAAAGTAGACAATAGTGTGTAGCAGTAATTGAAGAAGAGAATGTGAAATCTTAAATTAAAATAATAAATACTTATATACTATACATACTATACTATATATACCTTAAGATTGATGATATTTCAATCTTCGTTGGACCTACTTTCTTTAGACATTTTGTTATCATTGAAATCCTACATTAATGATATGGCCAAACGAGGATTGACACATCTTTAAATGTTAACGTTTAAACGATCTGGCCAGTTTTAGTTGGCCATATCATGAAGTGGTCAATTCTAAGATCTGGCCACGACATACATCTTAAAAGAAACTATGTAAAATTTCAGCGTTCTAGGTCCAAGGATTTAATGTGGGCGTTGATGTGTCTGTGAGCTAGTCAGGACTTGCCTTGAGTGCCTTTTATATATACTGATTATCTGACTATACCATTATTTTAATCGTTACGAGTGGCTGAATATCGGAGCAGGCCAACCCTTCTGCCGATGCCCCCGAGCCGATAACAGAGCGCCGACGTACAAAATGTTCTCTTGTATCCAATTCCAAAAAGTTCTACAAAAAAAGGACACCTTTCCGATGGGGCCACTAAATAGTCAGTCACTAAATCCAGAAAAAGTCTTTTCTTTTTAGGGTTATGTTTTTTGCTCATAAATTGGATGTCACATCAGCCGCATTAACCGAGACAGGTACCGACAGATAGTGGTCAGGTACCGACTTTGTGAATGAAAAGAGCTGGCGAAATAACCTAGATGCCTACCGCAAGGGCTGTTCGAGGTGGCTCGAGAAAATTATACCTGGAAGGAATTGGGGGAGTCCTTCGCCCAGCAAATTCCTTCCGTTACGTGGGAAAGGATATACTAAAAAAAAAATGAATCTATTTATGTTGCCGTGTATGTTTGTAAATTTCTTTATTTTTTGTTTTTTTTTTTATTATATTTATTCCAAAAGGCTGGATGGATCCGTCCTGCTCTACCTCTGCCGGCTCTAATGGCGTAGGGCCGTGACCTCCCTGTTTCCTGCTGGTCACGCGGCCTCTATCTCTCCCTCCGGACTGACCTATTTATATCTTTTACCTTTTTTATACCTCATATTGTTTTGTATATAATCTATTATTATAATATACCTCACAAGGACACATATTATCTTTATTTATTACTTCTCCCGCTCTCTCCTCTTTAGCTCACTCATCTACCTCTTACAACTACCTTTCTAACCTCTTTTTCTTAACTTTACACCTCTCTAACCTCTTCCTTCTTTAACTTAACGCTTCTTTTACTTTTACCTCTCCCTCCTACCTCTCTTAACGTTCTCATAACGTTCACGGTAAATAATTGTAAGTCGGACATATTGTTTAATAAAACTTAGTTTTTATTTGCTACTGTATGTACATTGTACATTTATGCATTTTATATTTTAAATATAATTTATGATCTTTGTTATAGGCCAAAATTATATAAATATCTCCTCTTGTTCAGTCTATTCAAAAGATTTCTTGTCTGTCTGTAAGAGATTATCGTGTACGAGAAACCACCCATTGTACAGTTTTTCTTTTTAAGTTTATCTTGTGTTCATTATGAAGTGTACATACAATAAAGAATATGTACGAGTATATTAATTATAAACCAAATAGCTTCTTCCAACGACTTCGCCCATCTACACTTATATTACAAAAAGGTAAAGTCTGTTTTTTTTTAGGGTTTCGTACCTCAAAAGGAAAAAATGGAACCCTTACAGGATAACTTTGTTGTCCGTCCGTCTGTCTGTCTATCTGTCTGTCAAGAACCTTTATCTCGGGAATGTGTGGAGGTATCCAGTTGAAATTATAACCATATACTCAAGTCTGTGGTACCTTAAAGCTGTGGAAAATACAAACATCTGAATTAACGCAATTCGGTCGTTTATGTCGCAAAAAACGTATAATCCGACGCTCTCAAGGGAATCACAATTCATAGGGTACTTCCCGTTGACCTAAAATCCTGAAATATGGCATGAAGCAAGGTTTTATAGCACAAGTATAGGAAAAAATCTGAAAACTGTAAAGTTGTCGTTACGTCACAAAAAAAAAACTTTATTGCGATTCGGAAAAATCTTTGTAACTCAGGTTGGGAATTGGACTGTTTTCATAGGTAAGTTTGTACGAAACCCTCAGAGCACGAATCCGACTCACACTTGACGGTTTTTTGTTTGTAGGAGGTAATCACCGATAGAAAGCTACTTTATTCCCGAATGACATAGGCTATATTTTATGTACGCGGGTGAAGCCGCGGGCAAAAGCTAGTGTAATATTAAATTATACCAAGAGAATATACTCCCGGGACAAAAGTATTATATGTTCTATTTCAAATTTCATCCAAATTCGTTCAGACGTTAGAGCGTACAGAAGTAACAAACAAACATATACATACAAACTTTCGCCCATATAATATTAGTGTGATACTAATAATATAAAGTCAATACTCAATTCTTTATTGCAAGTTTATAATGTATACCAATTACTGGATTGGCAGATGAACTTTTTCAAATATTTATTTCCCAAGTTGATGTATTTCACACCTTCCATTCTAATGATGTTATTTCACACCTTCTACTCAACCACATAACTGGTTTTATAATATTATGGATATTATGAGAATAACAATAAAGTCGGCTTGAATAGCTAAGTCTACAAAAACACAGACTTGTATTAACTACAAAAAGGAACATGCACTTGTATTAACATCAAGGTTTATTAAGATTTCTGTTCACGCAAGACTGAGACTTTTAATACCTTAGTGTAAATTGTAAACAGTAAGTTAGTTTACATTGAGTTTATTTTAGTGAAAATATTGAAGGTATCGGATTTTAGATTAAAAGATAAGCAAAGGACCTCTTCATTTTCGCTTAATTTAAATTCAGTAAGGAAAATAGAACGTTTTAACTCAACACTAAAAGCTGCATAGAATAAAATTGTGTGTAGTTCGTTAGTTAGTTCGTTGCGATCGACACGATTATGAAGTTCGATGCTGAAATTGGCTGGCTCCAAGCTTTTAACCAATCAGAGAGCAAAACGCTGTCAACGTTTGGGTCGCGTTGACGTGAAAACAGCCCGCGTACAGCGCTCAAAACACAGAATAATTTTCATACTAATTGTCAAGTTATACTCACTCCCTAATATAAATGTATAAAAGAAGCGGTATTATTTGTAAACCTACTGTCCAAGCCGCTAAAAATAAAAACTTCAATTTTGGATAATATAATTAAGTAGTTCATACTATACGTACAGTCAAACGGGGTGAACAGGACTGCAGGGGTGAATAGGAACAAAACTTTGGTTAAGTTTTTTACATTGGTATGTATTTATATAATTGATTTCTATCAAAGTATCCGTTTTTATTACAATTAATGACCCCTGCGGTCCTATTCACCCCGTTTGACTGTACTAAGATAAGATTTCTCTTTGCCCTGGGACTTGTACAAATGTGTATAAGTAAAACGTAACGTATAACGTACGTGTATAAACGTGTAAATAAAAAATATATAGTAACGTAAGTAGATATTCGAAACTACATAATTATGTATTCTTCCATACAAAACTTTTGGAATCATAACGCTTGCTTAGAAAAAGTGGAAACTTGTATAAAATATAGCATTTACTTACAATTTTATGATTTTTAAAAACCTAATCATTTCAGAAAAATGGTTTATTTAAAAAAAAACTCATTTCTTATATTAATATATCTTTTATAAAGCTTCAGGCAAAGTACCTGAAGCTTTATCCGCCCAGTACAACCAGCTAGTAAACAAATAGGAACTAAAAATCTGTTGAAGGAAAGTATTTAGTATTTAAAAAGGACCACACCTCAAATAGTTATAAAACGCTGCCTACCTGGCCACACAGTCACTAAATTCACAGGCCAAATGACAATCGATCACACACCCTAAACCTTTGGATTAGGAGTTTTGACAGAACACGACTAAAGCGAAGACAGCGCAGGTGATCGAGTTTTGATTAATCGACTAAAAGAATCGGATCAGAGTCGACTTTCTCGGGAACGCGTCGTATTTATCACTTACGCGTTGATAGGGTTAAGTACTTGAATATAAGATATTTTTTTGGTATGGTAAGAAGTTGATACCTACTGTAGAAATTAATTTGTAAATGTGTGCTTTGTATGTTTTTTGTTAGAGGACTTTTTGGTTTTTTGTAAATTTATTAGTAAATTAAACGCTGAGTGTTGTCTGAAAGTATAGCAGATATCGGCTATTCTGTGTATCCCTGACATAGCTTGAAGGATATGCATCTTACCACGCAGAAAAAGATGGGATACCTGCTCGAGAATGGGCAAGATGTAGTCAATACAAACAAAAATGAATGAGATAATAAAGGAATTTGTGGACCCCTTTTACCAGGAGTGGCACAGATCAGGTAAACAAAATATATACTAAACATAAAACAAAACTAAAAAAAATGTGCAACTGGCTGAAAAATAGGAACCTATCATTTTTATTTAATTTTCGAATTTTTTAACTACCTAGCCACATACACATTAGCATCCCTATCAAACAAAACGTCAAGGGTACCTAGCTACCTCTGCGGTCCAATAAAAACTCAACAAGTATATCCAACCCACTTCAGATATGGATCAAAGCGCTCCGAATTCGTTCACACCGCTTTCCTCCCGTAATTGTGCGCACTATTATTCCTCTTTACACACAAACCTATCGGGTAACAAAACATTTTTTTGTTTAATTTTTTTCTATTTTTTAATTCTCGAATTTGCACGCACAGGGCTGGTCAAACAAGGGCCGCGTGCGGGTCTCATTACGCCAGTGCCGTCAGTGGCGGCCCACCACGCGCCCGCCACGCTCCGGTCCTCATTACCCACCATTCTCCCAACGTTATTGTTTCCGCCACGTGTCTATTACAGCGGTTTTAGCTTTTTTACTCGAGTAATCGGATCGCAAGGGATTAGTCGATCCCGATTGATATGTGATTCGATCAACATAAACATGCTATTTAACGGTCTAGAGGTTAATAGCGGTGTTAATGGTGAACGTTTGCAAAGAACTGGTGATCCGTTATTTGGTTGCGATATAGATTACTGTAGACTATTGTATATTAATGCAATAAGCACTTAAAGATAAATAGTTGACCAGCAGTGGCTTAGCTAGGTGACTAACGGCCCTAGGACAGAAAATCTTTTTATGTGAGATTTCATTTAATGACTTCCCCTGCTCTGAGTGGAGCGTAAACTTTTATTGACTAAAACGAGTTGCCATAATTAAAGTAATGTAGCAACCTTATTTAGATTTTGATGAAAAAATTTTTCGCTAGTTCAGAAAAAGGTGCAAATGACTTAGAAATCAGGTTTTGGGTGGCCCCCGAGCCTGGAGGCCCGGGTAAGACCCCCGAACCTGGAGGCTCTGGGGTGACCCCCGAGCCTAGTTCTTCGGTAGCTACGCCAAGCCAAACTATTTTTGAATGAAATAAGCTTCACCCTGGACGTCGAGTGTCGCAGAGCGATTCTTGACCGTCAGGTAAAGACATAACCCGAGTCGACGGTACGTTGCGTTTCACGCGTAACCAACACTGACGGGGTCAGATTGGACGCATGCCTACCAGGGCTGCGGATGGTTCCAAAGAGTTATCGTGACCCTTGTCAAGGCCTACTGAAGGAACACTATGGATTTTAGTCAACAAAAGTATGTCTTTTCTTTTTGCTGCACCCAGAGCTGAAGCAGTCGTTCAATGATTCTTCACGTAAAAAAAAGGCTGAAATAAGCTTGAAGCTTTGCTGCTTTTCCATCAGATTGGTTCATTGAGTCCAAAGCCAAGGTAGCTGCTAGGAAACTCGGCATTCTTGCAAAGGTCCGGCGTTACTTCACATCGGGACACCTTTTCATATTATACAAAGCACAGGTCGATTCGTGTGTGGAGTACTGCAACCACACATGGGCTTGTGCTGCAAAATGCCACCTAGCAGCTTTGGACTCGGTGGAAAGGCGTGCGAAGAGTCTAATTGGTGATCCAGATCTGGTTAAATCCAGTCTAAAAAGCCTAATAATAATTATAATTTATAACAACTTTATCAAGCGCAAGTTCCATCGTGCTCTCATGTATAGGTGGGTGTGTCAAATACCTGGCTTGATGCACTAGAGTCAAATGAGAAACGAGCCAAGAAGATCATTTGTAATGATGAAATTGTCGAGTCAAAATTCCAAAGTCTAGAGCATCGACGCCGAGTTGCTAGCCTTTCGTGTCTACCGTTTATTTTTCGGGAAGTATGCTTTGGTATTGCATAATTTAATTCCGCCACGTCCGTTTCATCTTCAGAACACAAGACGTACGGCGTTGCGCTACCAGTACATGGTGGAATACCCACCCATACGCACTAAACGGGTAGGGAATACATTCATTGTGCGTACAGCTGGCGTGGAATTCCTTGCCAGAGTCTGTGTTTCCTGATAGCTACAACCTAGGGGTCTTTAAGTGAAGAGTGAATAGGTTACTTTTAGGCAAGCGTGCTCCATCGTCGGCCACATCATCGCTTACCATAAGGTGAGATAGAGGTTAAGTTCGAACCTATCAATGATCAAAATTAAATTGTCTGCAACTTTTTATTCACCCAAACGATATAATACAATACAATATTCCACAACTATCACACAACACTGTAGACAGTGTTGTGTGATTGGGACTAGAGTCCCAAGCTAAGCAGAGCTTGTGTTATGGGTACTAGACAACTGATAAATATACTTATATGTTTCTAAATACATACATATATAGATAAATTACTCACAGACACAGAACAAATGATCGAGCTCATCACACAAATATTTGTCCTGGGTGGGAATCAAACCCACGACCTCCGGCATAGCAGTCAGGGCCACTAACCACTAGAAAAACAGGTCAGTCAAAATTGCATTTATAACAGGAAAATCCTTTTCCGTTTCCTTGCGTGATCGAATCAGGAATGAGGATATCCACAGGAAAACCAAGGTTACCGACATAGCACGAAGAATCGCCAAACTTAAGTGGCAATGGGCAGGGCACATTGCTCGCAGAACGGATGGCCGTTGGGGCCGAAAGATTCTAGAATGGCGACCACGTACCGGAAGACGTAGCGTTGGAAGGCCTCCTACAAGGTGGACTGATGACCTGGTTACGGTTTCGGGAGTACGGATGCGAGACGCACAGGACCGTTCATTGTGGCGGCACTTGGGGGAGGCCTATGTCCAGCATTGGACGTCTTTCGGCTGAAATGATGATGATGATGAACAGGAAAATTGGTAGCAGGTGGCTAGGTACATACACTACTACCAGCTACAAACACTTCCTCATAATACGCTTCCCTAACGTTTGTTAGACAGTTAACATCAAACATAATTATTTTTATTCACTGAATTTATTCGAATATAAAAAACACGAAGAAAAATCGCCTCGGAACTTGGATGCGCTTGTTAAAATCTTATACGTTACGAACTTTAACAATAACACTTTCAGACTTGTTAGTATAAAATCCAAGATTTATTTGAGCAAATTGTAAGTATTTTTAACCAGTATTATTGTAATATACCGAGCTCTGTGCATTTTTAGGGTTCAGTATCACAAAAAGAAACAAACGGAAGCCTTATAGGATGCGGGCTTGTGGACGGGGAGCTATGGGTAGCTCGCCGTCCGACTATCCGGTAACCATCCGGCCGTTGACGACGCGTACTCCGCGCTCGTCTCTTCCACTCGCGCCTCAAGGAAATGACAGCAAACCGTAGGGCCCAGCAGGGACGAAGCCAACTAGGGCCAAGGGTCTGCTTCTGAAAGGAAGACTCGGCCCTGGAACGAAAGGCAACGAAGGAACAGGTGTGGGTTTTTAATCAGTAAAAGTCTGACACTATCTGGATGTCATTAGATGATGTTCCCACCGAAAAAAAAGCCTTATAGGATCACTTTGTTGACCGTCTGTCTGTCTGCCTGTCAAGACCCTTTATCTCGGGAAAGCGCACTTGAGTTTGCAAAACCCTGAAGCTGTGAAAAAATCAAACTTCTAAGTTAACGAAAAAATCAAAATTTATAGGGTCCTTCCAGTTGACCTAGAATCCTGAAATTTTGCATGAAGCAAGGTCTCATAGCAAAAGTATAGGAAACAATCTGAAAACTGTAAATTTGCAATTACGCCACAAAAAATAACTTTTTTTGCGATTCGTAAAAATCTTTGTAACTCAATTCGGGAATTTCACTGTTTTCATAGGTAAGTTTGTACGGAATCCTCAGTGCGCGAGTCCGACTCGCACTTGCCTGGTTTTTATATTTATGCAAGTATTTTATTCGATAAATATGGTCTTTTAAGAAAGAGTTTCCGATGCAGTATGGCATATCTTTTTAGTTGCTTGTGTTACGATTGAAGAAGTATTCTTAAATATTCTTATTGGGTCTTTACTGTATATTTAGTTTTAATAAGTTAAGTGCTTTAATTTTTTATATGAATATAATTATATATTAACCTCGTTGATTGTCGTAAATATGAGTAGAATAGAATTAATTAAATATATAATTAAACCCATTTAAAATACATTTAAACTCCGATTATTTTTACTACTACTATCCACGGTAAGCCCATCAAAACCTCTTTACTTAACCCTATAAAACATCAAAGATAAACGCAATTCCCAAAAAAAAAGCAGTGATTTTTTTTCGTACCCCTAAACATTTTTACTTCCTCAATTTTCAAGTATATTAAGGGCCCCATGGGGCGTTATTCGAGACTAGCACACGGTCATTAGCAAAGCCTGTCGGATTCTCCACATTCGCCACTCTTCGAGAACTTAGCAACGCGTGCCGGCCGCGTGGCCCAACCCTCAACCGTATTTGCTTATACCTGATTTGTTTGAGTGCATTCGAACGGATTTTTATGCGAACTTTTTGATATTTAAACAACTTTGTTTGTGTTTGTGGTACAGTTTTCGTGGCCTCATTTGTATTGTGTACGTAATCTTTTAATCCATTGTGGTTGTTTTTATTTGGCCGGGTTTTGGCTGAGTAGGGTTTTTTTGTTTAGTTATGATGTTTGGTTTTGGTTTATTGGTATGATTTGACGTTGCTTTATCAAAATTTTACAAAAATAAAATTATTGTTATAAACTAGCGCTTGACTGCGCTCCCATATGATGGCATGCAGTGATGCAATCATTAATGGTGAGGTGCACTAGTTTATTATGAGCCTATTCACCTAGCCTTGAAGACACCTAAATTGTAACCGGACGGGAAGACCGCAGCAGGCAAATTGTTCCAGTCTTCGATGTACGAGGCGAAAAGCTTAGTCCAGATTGGTAGTGTACCCAAAAGACTGGCGGCATTGCCCCGCTCTATACGGTAATTATGCTTATCCTCTGCCCAAGGTAAAAGCCAGTTAGTATTTATTTTAATCGGAAAAAAATAAACAATCTTGGAATGATATTTCTCTAGGAAATATTAGGTAGTAAGTTAGGTCCTACCTATGAGTGATAATGCATTAGAATTTTCTTTTTCATAATTTTTAATATCAGTCCCTCACTGCTGCTGCAGTCTTAATATCCTACTGTACTATATACTAAGCGTACATTTCTATTAAATAAAACTTTGCTATGTTTAATATCAGCTTGATGCACCTGAGATAATCGAAAGGCCATTCACAATGCACTTTCAAAGAGGTTACAAAGTCTTGAGCATCGATACCGAGTTCCTAGCCTGTCGGTTTTCTACCGGTTGCATTACGCGGAGTGTGCGTCGGAATTGCATAGCTTAATTCTACCAAGCCCATTCCATCAACGGCTCACCGGGCGTACGCCGATGGACCACTGGTACATGGTGGACATCAATTGTGCGTACAGCTAAGGAGTGCAATTCCTTGCCGGAGTCTAGTGAAAAGATTACTTCTAGGTCAGCGCGCTCCATCATTGACTACATCGTCGCTTTCCATCAGGTGAGATAGCGGTCAAGCGTGAGCTTGTCAATAAATAAAAATCAATCGTAAATACAATGTTAAAACTCAACAGATTTTTTTTTTTGTGTATAAAACATACCCCTAAGCATCCTATCCCTATTGAAAAAAAAGACTTATCGAAATTAAATTTAATAAACTCAAACAAAAAACATAATCATTTCTTTAAACTTAGTAGCGAGTAGAGGTGAACAATAGCCATCGATGGGGAAGCTATGCCACCTGCGAGATTCATAATAACTACCCTTCTTTAGTTTATAATCTCATTGAATCCGCTAATATGCGTACAGGTGTCGTATTCAGGCCCATTCGATTACAACTATTAATAATTTAAAAAATAAGTCGGTGTCTTTATTGCAGTAGTTTATAACTTACTCGATTGTGTTCATATATTTTATTTCATATAGGAAGTAGGAATAAAAGAAGTATGTTAATAATATAATAAGAAGTAAACATTTAAATAAAATTAAAGTGTCTTAAGTATTATTTTGGTGTTAAAAACATAATATCAAAATTTACTGTCTGTCTGACTGTGTGACTGTCTGACTGTCTGGCTGCCTGACTGTCCGACTGTCTGACTGTCTGACTGTCTTTCTATTTGTCTGTCGATTTGTCTGTACCGACTAAACGAAAAGAATGGAACTAGTTTTGACCGGCCTTTCACTGGTAATTTTATAAGGAGTAATTAAGGCTACTTTTATATTAGATAAATATTTAGGTTACCGAATAAAAAAACGACGAGCGACGAAGTCGTGGAGACCACCTCCTTCTGCGAAGCAGTAATGCTAGCAAAGGAGGAGGCAGCACGTGCACACGCGTGGTAGCGGGCCTCACGCCCTAGCCGCGGGGATCCCGATCCCGATTTCCGGCCACAGCAGGCGTGGGCTTGCAGACGGCGAGCAATGGGTAGCTCGCCGTCAGACTGTCCGGTAACCGTCCGGCCCAAGCCCAAGTCATCGACGGCGGTTACTATTCCACAAGCTCCTCAAGGAGATGTCAGTAAACTTTAGGGACCCAGCAGGGTCGAAACCTACTGGGGCTAAGGTTTCGCTTCTGAAAGGAAGACTCGGCCCTGGTATGAAAGGCAACGAAGGAACAAGAGTGAGTTTTTAGTGAGTCAAAGTCTGACACGCCCTCTCGCTCCGCCGAAGAGCGTGCGATGTCATAGTTTATTTATTTATTTATTAAAACTTTATGCACAAGTAATAAACACTGTACAAAGGCGGACTTAATGCCTTAGGCATTTCCTACCAGTCGACTTTAGAGTGATGCAGAAACAAAACATGGTAGGTGCAGCTTAATGGTAAAGAAATCATTGGATCAAGGTCATTGGATGATATTACCGTCAAAAAAAAATGGTATATAAACACCGTCTGGTAATTATAACGAAAGCCATCATTTTCTTATACGAAGAGTACGTTAACGTTACCGAGAACGATTGTAACACACATAATACCCTGAGATTTATAGCTACAGTTGATATCCTAATTCAGTGTGAATTTCGATGCAGAATATCAATACAAGCAACCAATACTATTTACTAATGAGAGAGCTAAACTGTACCACGGTTCATCGCTAATATAGCCTTTGTCAATTTACGTAAGTAATTGCTTTTGCTACCGGTATGAAATTCAACAGATTTCACGCTATTACATGTACATGTACGTGTATTTGATTCGCGCTAGACCCATTAGCAAATATTCGACTTTGATTTGATCAAGTTGATTTGATTCGCTTATTGAGTTATTGGTTGCGTTGCCTTTACTTATTTCTTTATTTATTTATTCAACAACTAGCTGACTCGGCGAACTTCGTACCGCCTAATAATGTGATAAATGAAGAACCGCTCGATCGATTTTCTGCAAACTTCACATAAACCATCTACTAAATAGTCCAAACAAAGCCTAGACATTTGGTTTGGATAGTTGAGCCCGTTCTTGAGTTATAAAATTACAACGAAAAGTAGCATTAATTTTTATATCTATAGATTTATTGTACACACAATAATAAAAGAAAAGAAGAAGGAAACAGAAGAATGGTACAAAGGTGATGCTTATACTAAAGAAATCTCTTCCAGCATACCTGCGAAAGGACAGTTGGAAAAAATAAAGTGTGTGGAAGTAAAAGGGAAATGATACAAAATACATAGTTAACAATGAAATAATATAACATGCAAAAAATAAAGATAAACTATTATAATTATATACACATAATAAAATAAATATCACAAAAACACATTCTAAATAACATAATACATACTAATACATAACATATATACATAATATAATATGCAACTATGACGAAATATAAAGATGGTGTTCTTTCACACTTCTTTTAAAAACTGCAATAGTTCTTTATAAGTTACTAGTGACGCTGTTACTTATTAAGAAGCGGTGTTAGAAACAATTGTGATTTTCGGCTTTACTCCGCTTTAATATATCTTCTTTTCTATATATCGCATGCTTACTCATAAAAAGACCTAACTCAAAAACAGGGTATTTGAATTTGAAAACACACGTTTCAAAAATAAGGTTCAATTTTCAATAACCTCTTTTTTGAGTTACGTCTCTTTTTAATGAAGTGTGCGATATATAAAAGAAGAAACTGACTGACTGACATATCAACGTACAGCCAAAACTACTGGGGAAAGGCTAGTGAGAATAAAGATGTCGGACACTATAGAACTCTTAAATTAATAATCTGTCTGATTTTTTAATCATACAACAAGTTGAAATTGCTTTAGTACTCTTATAAAAAAATCATAAAGATATCGTGTTGCGACCAAGCTCGATAATTTCCACCAAAAGGTATGATGTTAAACAAAAAATAAAAATAACAGAAATAACAATATTAAAAATCCTTTTTATATTTTTTTTTTCTTGGCACCTCTGTGCCGAATCTATTGAACAATGAACTGTGATCCGTGCCACGGGAAAAATACACAATGAATAACCTAACAATACTTTCGAAAAACCATTTCCCAAGAACGGCGCCCTTTGTTCTAATAAAACTGGGCTAGAGCGAATCGGTTACCAACTGTTGAGGGTTCTGTCGTCAAAATAATATTTTTGCGTGCACACAATTCTACCGTCATAATTACAAAGGGCAAAACTAATTTTGTTTTTCGAAATTTAGTTAAATACATATTTAGAATCAGAAAAAAAATCTTATTCGGAATACAAATTTTCAAAAAAAATCAAAAATAATGTTAGTTGTGCCCTTTTTAATTATGACGGCAGAATTATTATTTCAATATCAGATTTTATATCATTTTAAATTTAATTATACAATTTAAGATACATAATTATATAATATATCTATTGATTGTTTATGATGTTTATGTATGATTTGTATAATTCGATAAAAACACTTAACTAATTAAAACTATTACACTAAAAGCAAAAGCCTTTTGGGCACGCTTCCAGTCGATAGCGATGCGGAGGAGTTTTATGTCGCCATATTTTAGGTAGCAGTTTTTGCTTTTAGTGTATATATATATAGTTTTAAATTTTAAATTAGTATTAGATTTGATAACTGCAAAACTTTCTTGGTAGCATTAAAAATTTACATATTGTGTTCTTTAGGCTCCAATCATGACTATTGAAATACAGTATATTTTTTTTACACTTGATTAAAGATTTCGAAAATACCTATATGCTGATGTATTTAATATTTTCTGAGAGGGTACATCTTCAAAATTATTGTTATATATTGAGTACTATATTAACTGAGAGTGTGGGTATACAATACTAGCTTGTGCCAGTGGCTTCGCTTGCTTAAAATAGAAAATTCTACTGTTAAAAGAATTTTTAAAATAGGTCCAGTACTTTTGAGTTTATTCAGTTCAAACCGAAACACAAATCTTTTCTCTTAGACTGATGCCTAAGTATACCAAATATACTTTACCTCTGCCTAACAGATTAACCCATTTTCTTCCACATAATTATGACGCGTATAATATAAATATAATAAATACTTACTAAAAGAAAAAATACCACATACAACACCAATTCAGTAAAGGCCTGCGAATAAAAAGGTAGAGACATACAGACAGACACACGAGGAAACGTTTCTACGGACCCCTAAATAGGGCGATACGTGAGTTTAGGTTTGTTTTTTGACCCTAACAATGGGGCAGGAGAGGGCACTAGGGCGCGCCACGTGGCCCGGCCAAACCATTGTTTTACCTGTCAGTTGAATAGCAACTTTATTTCTGGAAAAATAAAATTCTATTTTAAGTGGCATGCTGTGAAATATCTTTCGGTGGATGTTGGAATAAATATACGGGAGAATTTTGAGTCCGTTCTCGGTGTTGAACTACACACGAACAGCATTTTTTATTCGATCACAATTTGCAGAGAAGCATGTGTTACGGACGTCAAATAATGCGAAACGCTAAAATAAAATTTCTTTTTAGATTAAACGGATTTAACAGATCATTTTCTACAGTCTAAAGTATCTCCTTCTTGACGCCTTTCCGATCGAAAATAAAAAAGTCTAGATTCCATGTAATAACGAGTGTCCCCTGCTAACTATACACATATCCAGACGACAGTCCAGACAGGTCTTACCAAGATTTACCATCTAAACATTTTATTTGGAAAAGAATTCAGACGGAAAAACTCAATAACACTTTATACAGCTTGAAATTTGAACCCTGGTCTAGGCAACTGAAGGAAAACAGGAGGGTTTTAACTCCTCTAGTTCTACCTAGGTTGGTAGGCGTTAATGTTTTCCAATAAAAAACCCCTTAAATAATATATATGGTATTGGAATCATTGGGGCTTGTATGGCTTGTATCTCCAATATCATTGAAGCAGTTATCTCATTAGAATTGCCAACGGGGGTTACGTATCATCATCATCATCATCATCATCATCATAATTTCAGCCAAAAGATGTCCACTGTTGGATATGGGCCTCCTCCAAGTACGGCCACAACAAACGGTCTTGTGCGTCTCACATTTATCGGATTCTCGCGACTTTTTCTCACCACAAATAAAATTACAGTAGAAACTTAAAATTAATAGGGTGGTAGGTATAGGAGCAGTGGTGCGAGTTGTAGGTTGCGGGTTCAAACCCAACCAGGCGCATTACTTTGTGTAATTTATTTCATCACCACTGCCCTCAAAACTGTGGAGGAAAACATCGTGAGAAAACCGGTATGTCCTAGAACCAAAAATTCGAAGACATGTGGCATCCACCAATCCGCACCAGGTCCGCGTGGTGAATTATGTACCATACCCTCTCCTAGAGAGGAGTCCTCAGGAGCAGCTGTGGGAATATTATAAAGCCGACTATGCTATGCTAGATATTATTAAAAAAATTAAAATGCCTACTAAGTCAGTTAAAGAAAACAATTTATGCCGTGGATAAAACCAAATCCGCAAGGTGTTTGCAGAGGCCAGACTCGGCTGCTCGGCCACGAATGCAGCCCCGTATGTATCTCAATTTGGCGCCCCGGATACATCATAACGCCTAGTCAAGTGTTGCAGTGCAGGGTCACGGTGAACCCTAGTCGACGGGATACAATTACACCCCGTATAACTGACGCGCACCATTGATTTGGCGTAAATTTCCCATTAATTTGTATGTACAAGCTTCACGCTGATTTTAGGGATGGGAAAATGATAGGGTGGGAAGAAGAGGCGCAGAGGCGTTGTTAATTTATATATGTCGCGAATTTAAGCGACATTTTAGTATGTTTATAAATATTGAAATATGTTTTAAATAGAAGAAAAATTCTATATTGGCATAGTCGCGAAAAAATTTAAGTTGATTTCAGTCAAAAATCGTTACCGTCGAATTCCATTAACCTTTCGCCGCCGGATCACACCAAAAATATTCACAAAACGAAAAAAAAAACAGAAATCATCACCACACCATTCATTTATCGAACCGAATGGAGCGACGAAAAGGTCACCAAAAAAAAAAAGAAAAAAATAACAAGAAAGTGACAAAAAGCCGTGTTCGAGATGACAACGTCATCGGGGCGATCTCTCTGGACGATCAATTATGTATGATTCATTGCGCCCGCGAAGGCTCGGTGTGTCACCAGCCCAGCTCGCTCCAAAATATTATGATTTTAAGATTTTATCGATGTTTCCAATAAATAAATCTGTTGCGACATTGTTTCTACGTTGTGGGTATTTGAGAAAAAATAAACTAAAAACATGCAACGTTTACCTCAGATCAGTCATTGTTTAATGATTGGGATAAAGATCTCACAGTTACCTGAATGCGCAGATTTCCTTACCGACTGGCTAAAATTATGACGAAGATTATTTAAGTATTTTATTAATTAAATGATGCAAGTATGATCGACCTGCATTCAAATCAACTGCGGCTAATGAGTATTTTCCTGAAAGACTTCCACTGCTAGAAACGTCTGCATCGATCAGTTTTATGCTTGTAGCTATGAATTTTTCTTAAGAACTCTTCTTAATTCAGCTTGAAAAGCTGTTTGAAACCAATCTCTCGTGAATTCGTAAAGAATTTATTCCAATTTAATACCCACTGGTATTTGTATGGAATCATAATAAAAAAAACGACCAAAGATAATGTGAAGTACAGTTAGTAAAAATGCTTTGTGTGTAATCATAAGACTTTTTACAGAAAAAAAAAAAGTCCAAGAAAAAAAAATACGTAAAAATTAAAAAAAAAAACAATTTCTTTTGATTACATTTTACTGGGCTGACTGTACCAAATTCCAGTTGGAATTCTTTCGGAATGAAAAATAGGTAAATTTGATTTCAAACAAATTCAAGTGGCATTAGTTTTTTGTATTAGAACGGAATAAATCTCGTAAAGTCACTAGCTGACAAAGACCGTAAGGAGAATTTATACTAAACAGTACGTCAGTACCACAAGTAATGAACCGTACTATGAGCAGTGTTGCATGCACACGCGCGAATTAACTCAATGTAATACCTAATACTATTCACAGTGGTCACACCACCTGCAGCGTGACTCATGACAGTCAGTCTGGGACTCACAACTGAAACAGTCTAGCGTGCTCCCCGTTTCAATAGATTCATTGCAAGGTTTAATGGATTCATTTAGCGTATTTAGGAGGTATCAGAGTATTTAGCTCCGTAGTTACATCACTCGTAGTTTCACACGCGAAATGAACCTCTATTCAAGGTCGTGATTTCCATGGAAATAGTTTATAAGCTTTCAGTTGTTAAGAGTTCAATTCTCAGTCTTACACGAGTTTTTGGGATAGGTATCTGTATTTCTACTACATGTACTTAGGTATTTATTGGTACTGAAAAAAACACCATTTTCGTAGAGGATACTAACTTTTTCTCACAGAATCACTCTCGAGACATAATTCGTAGGAACCGTTAATATTTTTGTCTATCCTCTGTCTTCATCATCATTATTTCACATAGGCCGCCCAAGTGTTGCCACAACGAGCGATCACGTTTGTCTCGCATCCATCGGATTCCCGAGATAATCATCAGGGCGTCAAGCCTCCTTGTAGGCCATCTAACGCTGCGTCTTCCGGTACATGGTAGGCACTCAGAAACCTTCCAACCCCATTGATCATGTGTTCTGCAAGCTTGCCCACTGTCACTTAAGTTTGGCGATTCTTCGGGCTATATCCATAACCTTGGTTCTCTTGCAGATAGCGGTAATTTAAGGAAACTTTGAGAATAGGTCTCTGCAGTGCCGTTTGGGTGACTTAAGCCTTGTTATGAAGCCCATTGTGGACAACCACATTTCTGAGGCAGACTTATCTCTTTCTCTGTCTTACTGATGCTAAAATCAAGATGCAGTGAACGAAAGAGCTCGTCAGTAAACCTAAAAGACTATGAAATAGTTCTTTAAAAAATTATCAGCTATTGAACTTTTTGGTCGCATATACGAGTAAGTTCCCCTTATCAACATTTCAGTTTTTCTGCCGATACCTTCCTACTTATTCATACTTATACTTACTTATTAGATTTTAAAAGATATTAAAAAAAAATAATTAAAATTGTTGCTATTAACCGTTTTATAAAATAAATATCCTTAAAATCAACATGAAAAGTTACCTCAAGTATGCGCGCGACTGTGAGTTTTTTCGTGGTAGTTAGAGTAGTTTTAGTCTGTAGGAGTCTGGAGCTCCCTCTCACTTCATCCAACGCAAAAGGAGTCAGTTGATGACTTCCCTTTAGCAAAAGCATAGGCGCGAAACTTAGCTGAGCGTTAGGTCAACATCCGGCTAAAAAAAATCATTTCTACCGCCCACTGTCGATCATTGTCTTACTCAGAAACTATGACAGATATCGAAAAAGAAATGTAATCATAGTCTGTCGAGACATTTCCTAACACTTCGTAGATAACGATCGTCTCCGAGTCAATGAGCATTCATCACATTTTTTGTCAAGCAGCGCCATCTACCTAACTCGTCAATGAATCGGAAGGCGATCAATAATGACGTCTCTTCTACGGTATATGTTCTACCGTTACATTTGAAATTGGTAGGCTTTATTTTCTAGATACTAAGTACCATTTTTCAGTGCTATTTTGTTTTTCAGAGATATGATTAAGTTGTAAATATTTGAGATGTCATATCTATGATAAAACAATAGGACCAATCTAATGTGACGATCGTGAATGAATTTAGTGTCGTTTTTAGGAGAGATATCTTGGAAAAAAATATCTGGGGTACCCTTTTGCGGGTTGAGCAGATTTTTTATTTATAGAAATAGTCTACTCAAAAATTTCTTCGTAGAAATTAGGTGCGATTTTGGGTAATGTTTCCTATTTTCCCTGAAAAAATTACTTATATTATATTTTGAAATTCGAGGAAACTCAACCGGCCGTCACCACTCAATGGACATGAATAAATTTGTTCAGCTGGACTAACCTAACAAACATACGAACCTCAAGAATACTGATTTTCAGATTAATAATGTTAACTACCCTGGTTGATCTAGTGGCTATGCCGGAGGTTGTGGGTTCGATTTCCCACCCAAGACAAATTATTGTGTGATGAGCACGATCATGAGCAATAAATGTATTTAGAAATATATAAGTATGTTAATCAGTTGTCTAGTACTCATACAACAAGATCTGCTTAGTTTGGGACTAGATGGCGTTCTGTGAAAGTTGTGGAATAAAACAATTAACAAAAGGCTATCAAAACTATACTACTACTTCCTCAAACCTAAAAACTATCATTAACTATAGCTGAAATTTCTTAATAATATTTCTTCAAATGATCAAAGCCACCGTAACATAGGCAGGGCTGCAAAGGCGCCTGAAACAAAAAAGTGTCGTAGAAATAGGTCGTAACATCTGATTCCCCTTCCGGGACTAAATGGGCCGAGACTGGGGCAAAAACTAGCTTGTGGTGAAACCCGGCCGGAGGTCTTTTGCCGACTAAGCAAGAAACAGTTTTGTGTTTGAAAGATGACATATGATTTATTTATCTATAGGTACTTATATATAAAAGGAGAAACTGGCTGACTGACTGACATATCAACGCAAAGCCGAAACTACTGGGATTAGGAGTGTGAAATTTTGCACAAGGTTTTCTTTTATGGCGTAGGCGAGGACTAAGAGATTTCCAAAATTCACCCCCTAAGGGGATGAAACGGAGGTCGAAAGTTTGTGAGGAGACACCTAATTTCATGCGGGCGACGCCGCTGGCAGAAATTAGTTTATTTATATTAAGGTACTCCAATGACTCATTAACTAATTAAATATTACAAAAAAAATATTAGGTCTTAACCTATTTATTTATTTATTTACAAGTATTTGTAGAACGTTACAGAGGATGGCAAGGCAAGGCGTTGTACAGTAGAGACTTACAAATTAGTTTATTGTAAAAGCACTAAGATAGATCTCATTATTTGTATTTTTTGTGTGTACTTCTTTAAAGGTCACCATTATAATATAATAGGTGCACCTATAAAATTGTCGTTTTTAAAATGAGTTGCTTTGAATAAAGTCGTAGGTAGGTATACGACTTTGATATTGCTTTGAAATGCATAGTTTCTACAATTATCATTTAAAAAAAAAGATTTTTTTTATTATTAGCTTTGATGGTTCTAAATTCTGCCTTATTACAGAAAATACAAAACACAAAGAAAGATAAATACCTAATTTCGAAAAAAGAATAACGTACCTTTAATAAAGAGTTTATTTGAACTTATAATTCCAAGTCAATCGAAAGATTCACAAGCAACACTTCAAAGCAACCCGTTTTAAAAAATGGCAATGTCATAGGTAAAGACCTCTTCTATTACTATGGTGACCTTTAAAGAAGTACACACAAAAAATACAATGAATGAGACCTATCTTAGTGATTTTACAATAAACTAATTTTATGTTACGAAAAAAAATACTTTACCATATCGAATAAATATTAAAAAAGGACAACATTAAAAAAAAATTAAAACATTAGATTAGAGAACTTATAAGACATTGTCATACATATCGAAATTTATATTTTTATTTTCATTGTTCCGGTCATTTTTAAGGTCCTTACCCTAAGGGTAAAAACGGGACCCTAATTAATACCAAGACTCCACTGTCTGTCTTTCTGTTACCAGGTTGTATCTCATGAACCGTGATATCTAAACTGTTGAACTTTTCACACAACTTTTCTGTTACCGCTATTACAACAAATAATAAAAAGAGAATAAAATAAATATTTAAGTGGGAGTCCCATACAACAAACGTGATTTCTGCGCCGTTCAACGCCTGATCCTTGCGGCCAGGGCGTCCGCGGCAGAGCACTGTCACTGCGCACCAGGGACCTCCAATATTCGTATCTGAAGTGTTTCTTGAAACATCGGGATCCAGTGATTTTAGAAAAACCATTTCATCTGGAGTCTTCACAATACGACTAGTCCCTAATATATTACCTTCCATGTTACTCTTTTCTTCTATGAATAACCTTGTATTCAGATTTGTAAACGCATCACTCCAATCGGGATAACTCGTCTAAATCAGAAACAGTACATCACTATCAAATTTTATGATCATCATCAAAATCTAAGCACATTTTCAAAATTGTATTTAAAATGTTCTTTATTAATTGCTTCATTCGACATTACACCGTTCAATACTTTTATTAAAATACTCCTGATGGTAACGAAACACCCTGAAAATATCTGTTTATTATGAAAGATCTGATTTTATTTATTAATTGGCCAATTTACAATTCTCACACTTTACCCTAAAAATATACGTGCCTTATACAAACCAAGTGCACAATATCATGCGATAGACACAGCATGCTTAAACAATAATAAAACAGAAAGACTTTACAATTATAAAAGCACTATTAATTATGTAACCACTCACGTCAACACTTAACATCTACTCAATATCTTGGTAACTCTAGTTATTGTTATAACTGTGTAGATACAACACACTCCAATTGTAGGCTAGTGGTTAGTCATTTTAGGTGGACTTGGAAGGTGGACTGGTACATAGTAAGGTCAGAGAGCCTACCACGAACTCTTAACGCGAACCATTTGACGACCTAAACTGTACCATAAAAGGGATGGATCTATACAGAGTGTATAGCTCTATCCCTCTTTCTCGTTCGCGCACTTGACATTTTAACATGGCATGGTAAAGATCCTGGTCTTTAGATGCAGATTGACCTGTAAACTTGTCTTTTAGTTGACACAATTCAAATAATTGGTACTCATTAAAAACTTGCTTTTGAAATTTTCATCCATTCAAGAATTCAGAGTATTTTATTAAAGGTCATAATTTTGACGGAAATCATAAGTTAAACTTTCACTTCATAATGTACACTTTAATAGAACTGGGTATAATAAAATACCACATCGAGTTTTAGGAAAAAAAAGTTTACATATATATATGTATTTGAATTTAGATTTCGAGATACAAATTTTGGAACAGTACTTAGACAAAGTTTTTAGAAAAACTTCTATGTCAAAATCAAAGTACATTTTGCCCCATAATTTTTAGCGCACTTAAATTTATAAAGTTAAAGTTGTTATTTGAGTTGAATATGGAATGAAATTATCTCGAACTAACTTCTGTAGTCCAATGTCAGAACAATGTCTTCCCATGTGTCAAATGTTCATCTTAAGTAACAAATATCAGTTGTTTGATTTTCGCCTATATTCATACCACTATAAAATCGATATTCGTAAAGCACATGTTACCTATTGCATCGTATCTGTCCTTTTTCAAAGCTTGATAAGTCCTAATCGTTTCTTCCATATTATGCTTTATCATATACATTATCTTGACATCATCTCATCTCCATTCATATTTGTGCTTTACCGTAAGCGAGAATTAGAGGACGACCACCAATGAGTAACTCGCCGTCCAACTGTCCAGTTGGGCCAACTTCGAGTCGACGGCGCGTAGTCAACAAAATTGTAAGAACCCATAAGGGCCGATGCCTGCTAGGGCTGCGGAAACGTTTGAAGAGTGACTGTGAACCTAGAACGCGAAGGGCAACTGAAAAATCAGGTGGCTTTTAGTCAGTAAAAGTTTGACACGCCCTCTCACTCGACCCCAGAACCTTTATATATTTATATATCGGGTGTAAAAAGACCCTTAACGTAAACGAAAACTACGTATTCTACCCATCACTGGGATAGTTTTTTTCTTCTAGAACATGCCTGGGAAATCACTGGTTCCAGAGATATTCAAGGTCAAAGTAAAAAAAAAATGTTTTTTTTTTTTCAAAATCGTATTCCGAGTGTAATTAGAAAACTTTCTTCCGAACAAACATTATCAAAATTATTAATTTTTCATAACAAATTACGCATTTGAAGTTACAAAAATGCAATGAATACAAAATACTACACACGCTTCGACGCAGCTGTCCAGCTGTGGCACGCACACTAGCGTGCGAGGTTCCGAGATCAACGAACAAATGCGATACGCGCTCAGCTGATCGATCGAATGGACAATTTATTTATTTTATGAATTGAACAATTTACGATTTTACGTTTTCAACAAAAACGTTGATTATTAATTATTTATTGTTTCAATTTTGAAATTAGGTAGGTCTTCCTCAATCTGGCAGATCCAGACGCCTCCTACCGGAGGGTCCACGCGGGGTTTATACAGTTCATGGACGTTTACGGGGCCCCAGACTCGGTCGCTCGGACTGAAGGTGACTTAAAGGGTCATGGCCATCCTAATGATACAGGGATACCGCACGGTCTCCTGCGAGGCGAGCCGGCATGCCGACCTGCCACCGTGGGATTTTGGAGGCAACAATCCTCACACGTGAAGATGCAACGCCGCCGAGGGGAAACTCCGCTGCGGCAGACTGAGCTCCGGCGAGATCTTGTGGTGATATGAAGACAGCGACTGTCGCAATCGCAACCTTGCGCTGGGCGCGCAACGATAGCGGTAGTAAGTTCCCTCTCTGAGGAGTAGCTAGAAACGCGCCACGGCGTCCTCACTATCCGCCTGACTAAAATCCTCGCCGGACACGGTTGTTTTGAAAGGTTCCTGTGTTGGATTCTGCGGGAAGAAACACCCGGGCGTAACGCGACCCTGGTATACATACAAACCGCAACTGAAGGAACAACGATCGGAGAGAGAGAGATGGAGTTTCAGACATTTGCTGACTAAAAATCGGTAAAAGTCTGGCCACTTCCTTTCGCTTCACCCAGAGCGCGAGGGGACATTTGATGATTTCCTATCGCAAAAAAGTTACTTTCTACTTATCTAAAAACTAAACGTAAATCCTAGGTACCTACATTTAAACTTCTTAAATAACAACGTAATAAACCTCACTAGGTACATAAGCATAACATAAACCTCACTAAGTAGGTAAATAAGATGTGTTAGGAACAGGTGAAACGACGTGATTCCTGCATTTATGATCACAATGTTAAAGGAAAAGTAAATTTCGTAATTTCATTTATTATGTTTGAATTAGGTACGTACCTAAAGCTATCGGAAAAATCACACAAAGTTCCATACGCTTAATCATCACCTGCTTAGGTTCCACGGGTAGTGTGAAAGTGAAACCCGGGGCCCTCGGACGAAGGCAAAGAAGGAACAGGAGTGGGTATTTAGTCAGTAAAAATCTGTGGGTATTTAGTCAGTAAATATCTCCCGCACCGCCTAAGAGCGGATTTGTCATAAGATGATTTTCCCACCCAATAAAAAAAAAACCTGCTTAGGTTTCTCCCTACTATTGGGGTCTCCTTTCAGTCTAACCGGACTGCCTATTTGGCCTTGGTTGACTGAATGATAGCCGAGACCAATTGCTTAGCGTGGTTTCCGAAAGGGTTTCGGAATTTGTATGGTTACCCATCACCCGAACCAACCTCGGCAAGCGTAGCTTAATCTTCGGTCGAGCCTTGCGGCTGTTATTTATTATTTAGCCATAAGCCCCTCAAAAATGCCTACAATCCGTAATTATTGTAGGCATTTTTGAGGATGACTTCTAGTGAGGATGGCTTCTAGTGCATAAGGCTGTAAGACTAATGCACTAGAAGCCATCCTGATAAGTATGATTGGAAATAAATGTCGTAGGTACCTCACTTTATAAAAATGTTTAGTAGGTACCTAATTTACATTTCAAAACATAAACAAGCACGCGGCGCGTTTTACCTGCGTGAGTTCTTTAGTGTGTCGGGAGTTACAGAGCGATTCCCGGCCACCGTAGACGCGAGCTTGCGGACGGAGAGCAATGGGTAGCTTTCCGTCCGATAAAGACCAAGCCCTGGTGGACAGCGCGTTGTGTTCCACCTTAAGAAGCTGTCAGCAAAACTGATGGGGCCCGATAGGAGCGATGCCTGACATGGCAGGCAAGCAGGCAACCGGAGGAACAACATTGGGTTTTAGTCAGTAAAACTTAAAATTTTCCCCTCGCTCCACCAGAGCGCGAGATTATTTTGATAATTTCCCAACGTCAAAAAAAAAATCAAAGCTACTCACGCTTCCGTGCACAACTGCAACAGTCTGAACTGAGATACCACTTGTCTTTAGTGTTTAGAGCGTGTTCATGTACCTACCTACCGACTGCGGCCTTCAAAACTACCTCCTAGCTATTTCACAAATACTACCCAGAATTAAGTCAGAATTTCATTTATTTGTTTCATTGATGACATTTTTTTTAAATGTAATCACGAGACAACATACAGAATATTTTATTCACGTAAACTGTTGAAGCCCACCTCTAAATTCTCATTAAAACTCAAACCCAATTTAGGAAATTATTTATTACTAGAGCGACACCTAAATCTATGAAATCACATTTTGTAATTACACCAGGCTGGTGCTGGCGCCAGCAGCCAGTAGCACGCGAGCGGCTCGTGCTCAAAGAAAGTTAAGGAAAAGCCGCCCACCGGCGGTGCGCGGCTGTGCTCAAAGCATCAAAAAGGCCGCGAAACGAAATTTAAAGGAATTTTATTTATTGCGAATTTACTTACCTACGTATTTGTTATTAGTTCGGTTTCTTATGTCAACGAATGCACTTGTCGATTTTTTGTTGCGAATTACTGTTATTAGTTGTGTAATATTGTGTGATAGACTGATAGTAGAGTTTGAGTGATAGGCTTAGTGTAGGTGTATTGTGAGTGCGTTGTATGTTTGTGGTGTAGTGTGTTCTTTTTAGGATTGATTTAGTAGTAGGCACCTTTCGCGAGATAAGATGCCTTTTCATGTTTATTCGGCGCGCGAGTACGTGAATATGATTTATTGTTACGGCATGGCTCATGGAAACGCTACTGCGGCTCTGCGACTGTACAGGATTGAGCATCCTACCGCTTATCAACCCACGGATTCGCGGATCTTCACCAGAGCTGTTCAACGATTGCTGGACAACCAACCAATAGTACCGATTTCTCTGGGAGGCGGCCGACAAGTACGACCAGCGGTCCATGAGGCTATTCTCGCTGTGATGCGGGAAAATCCACGATTGGGCGTACGAACAGCAGCCAAAATATTGCGAAGGCGGCATGGTCATCACGCTCGGCACATGGTTTCCCATTCTACTGTGCACAAAGTGTTGAGGAGGGATAGGCAACGGCCTTACAAAATCCATCGTGTGCAAGCGCTCGTGCCAGGCGACGCGATACGTCGCATGGATTACTGCAGATGGCTGTTGAGCCAGGAACGAGACTTCATCAAAAAAATAATTTTTACCGACGAGAGCACTTTCACAAATAATGGAATGTGGAACCGCCGAAATACCCATTATTGGTGTTCCGTCAATCCAAATGAAACCCAAGAAACGGGCTTCCAGACACGGTGGAAACACAATGTGTGGGCTGGGATCGTGGGAAACCAGATCCTAGGCCCGGTTTTCTTGCCACCGAGAATGGACGGGCCTGCCTACCTTAATTTTATTACTGGCTACCTAACCGACACTTTGGAAGAGATGCCACTAGTTCAGAGGCTTGGGTTGTGGTACCAGCACGACGGTGCGCCGCCTCATGTCGTGAGACCAGTTCGTGAGCAACTGACGACGCTTTTCGGAAACAACTGGATCGGACGGTTTGGGCCTAACGCATGGCCAGCACGCTCGCCTGATTTAACCCCTCTGGATTTCTTTTTGTGGGGTTACGTCAAAGATAGGGTGTTTGACCGCCCCTGCGAGACCGCAGCGGAAATGCGACAGAAAATTACTGATGTGTTTGATGAACTTAAGCAGCGGTCAGCACAAGAAGGAATCCTGGAGCGTGTTCATGAAAACACGCGGGCTAGGGCGCGCATCTGTCTCCGCGTGGAAGGTCGGCAGTTTGAACCGGAGCTCGTTAGTGTTGAGAGGCCACCTGTGCTGGATGACAGCTAAAGCGACGGACAGTGTAGGTAAGTACTCAGGCTATTTAAAAACTACCTATTTCGTGTACAACACAGAAATGTTTGATTACCAAGAGCCTACTTAATACTTAGCATAATCAGCCTTTTTAATGTTCCCACTGCTGGGACTCTGGCCTCCTCTCTAGGAGAGGGAACTTAATACTTACACCGTGCACCGTGCAAAACGCGCGCGACGCCGAGACGCCGCCGTGCCGCGTCTCGACTATCGTATACGTACCTATTACACACACACCGGCACAATCAGTTGCGCGCTTTACATTGCTCGCAATAAAAAGCATAATTTTTTTAAAGATGAAAAAATAGTTTGTTTCCCAGCAATATTTTTGGTTCAAAATGACTTAGTTATATGTACAGAATGTGTAGTTAACGGGTATGTGATCGGTCTTTTTACACCCTGTATAGCCTGTATAGAATGTGAGAACACTGTAGACTCCGTGAATTCTAAGATTACTACGACTCACTTTTTATTCTGATTATTTTTATTGTACTGGTCTACACTGTCCTTACATAATATCTTTTAATACTGTACTATGGAAATATAGCAGAACTAAAAAAAAAAATAAGTTGTGACCATGGAGTTTCTTGCCGGTTCTTCTCCATACGAAACGACCAACTTGGAACCGTGCACTATTTTATTATAAATGACCATGTAGGCCTATGTGAAATAAAAACATTTGAATTTTGAATTTTTTGGTTTCTCCGGTTGAGAAATCATTTGATGATTTTCTACCTGAGATTTCCGATACGTATTTTGAATAAAAAAGAACGTATCGATATTTATTTGTATGCCTAACTAGCTGCTACCAGCGGCTTCGCTCGCGTGATAGTAGATATGTAATTATCCCAATGGAATATACTCTCGGAACAAAAAAATATCCTATACGCTGTTCTAGACAACATAGTCTACCCATGTCACAAATTTCATCCAAATTTGTTCAGCCTTTCAAGAGTGACGAAGTAACGACCATACAAATGTATCGAGACCCGCAACGAACAAGGCAGTATCTCGGATTAATGTTCAATTTGAGTTACAACCAAAGGCGTAATATTTGTGATATGAGCTACACGATAGTAATAACGACGTATTTCTAGCATAAATTCATTTTTCAGTAAATATTATATTTTTCCTGTAAACAAAATTCAAACACGGCACTATCACTTTTTAGTTCATTCTAAAAAATGACTTAATGTACTTACTTACTTACCTTGTTCGATGCAGTTGTCGATATGTATGTTTTTTGTTTAAAGTAGAGTTGGAAAAATCAAAAACTTCAAATGATACATTCAGATATCTGAAGATACCCAACCACATTCATAACAAAACAGACTTTATCTTTATTACAACACATTTATTTAATAACACATCTTTCATAGCTCTGCGTTCAAGATGTCCGTACCAAATGTGTGACACCCAAAAACTTAAAATTGCACGCTACATTACATGCGGCCATGATTTATTTTGAAGCCACAAAAACTGACTAAACGGGGGCGCTGCGGTTTCATCTCACACACTCGTGGATTAGTTTGTTGGTTTAATGAAACTTGGTTTTAAAACCAAGTGTTTAATGGTCATAAAGTGATGTTAGATCTTGAAAGGCAATACTTTATTTAGGTACTAAGAGAGACTTTAGAAAGACAAATAATGCATGTGGTTTCAGATCAAGCTTATCACACTAATATTAATATAGGCGAAAGTTTGAATGCTTGTAAGTGTGATTCTTTATCTTCCTGTACGATTATTATTTAGGTCTCTTTAAGGCTAGAGTGAATAGGCTCCTAATAAACTAATGCGATTCACTATAAACGATTTTATCACTGCTTACCATCAAGGGCCCAAGTCCGCCAATTTCATAAATTCGTCATTCCAACACGATCCCATTGTCATTTTGCTAATAGTTCGTAATCTGCTTATTCATAATGATCGATCATTGATCGGTCAGTGGTCTCATATTAGAGTTGTGGTAGAATGACAATATCGAACTTATTAAAAGTAATAATTGCATTATGACGTTCTAATGGTAGGTCACTGATCAAAGGAACTGACAAAATTTTAGTAGATTGCCGCATACGTCAGATATTCGTTTTTCAATATGTAAGACATTACTATTTATGCCACTTCTTTCAATGGAATGTCAGTGGTCCATTGGAAAGTCATAATGACGCCATTCTAATAACCTTGGTCAAAATCAACAATTATGAAGTCAATGATAGACCACTCTGACACAATTGTAATAGCAGACTTGAGGCCCAGGTGAGATCGCAGTCAAGCACTGGCCTGTATCATTTAGTAAAAAAAAGTATAATGTGTGTGTGTGTGTTTTTTACTCCGTCATGACCAAAGTTCTGAACACATTTGGATGAAATATTGCACAGGGGTAGATCATATCCAGGAAAAGTACATCAAATACTTTTTATCTCGAGAGTACCAAACCGCGAGAATTTAGGATATTTTTTTAGTTCAACGCGAATAAAGCCACTGGCAAAAGCTTGTTGCTTCATAATACATAATAAGTTTAACCAGAGCTTGACTGCGATCTCACCTGATCGTAAGCAGTGATGCAATCATTGATGGTGACTGGTGAGGCGCACTAGTTTATTAAGAGCCTGTTCACTCTAGCCTTAAAGACACCTAAATAATAGTTGGACGGGAAGACCGCAGCAGGCAAATTGTTCCAGTCCTTCGATTTACGCGGTATAAACGACGAAGCGAAATGCTCAATGCTCCGGACCGTTGAAGTTTCAACAACGTCAGGGTGGTTTTCCGATGGTAGAAAGGAGATGGCGGAATCAAGTCATGCAATTCCCGCGCACACTCTCCAATATGCAACCTGTAAAATACCGAAAGGCTGGCTACCCTGCGCCTGGGCTCGAGGTTTTGTAGTTTTTTTTTACTTAACCAAATCTGAAACACATTACAAATGTAAAAAGTAATGAATATAGTTGAAAATCCAAAATGAAAGCATTACGAGTACTGATTTTCTATTGTCTTTGTCTAAACTAACCAGTCAATCAGAGATTATATGATAGGTAGAAATTGCTGAGCTTTGTTATTTTAGCCACTATAAAAATAATTTCGGAGGTTCACTGGCTTTTAAGATACAAACCAAGTTTTCTAAACTAAGTTTATGTATCTTAAACTTAGTTTAGAAGTCAGGATTTTAAATAATTGTCCATATTTTAGCATTTATTGTTGGTGTTCAAACTTTGTTGATTAATGTTGAGAAATAAATTATTATTATTTTCTTTATCTGATTTCTTCACATAATGTAAAATAAACATTTAAAAATATAAAAATAGTAGTCCGCCGGTGTCGGGAGCAGGGTCCAAGCTACCGGTGGTTAGGGCTCCAGAGACTTGATTTTTTTCACAATGCGAGCCGTATCGAGGAGTATTATTATTAGTAACCTTATTATTATTTTTATTATTACTAAGTAACTATTATATAAGTGAAAAAAAAAAATCAGCTTTTCCCTACATTTATGTTCGCATAACTCGTCAAAATGTATGGAGCAGCTGATTTTTTTTTCGCTATATCAGGTTTGGTCCCATAATGAAAGTAGTTCATAATGAGGAGTACAATGTCCCCTCAAAATTCTTAAAGTTATTTTTTTTACACCTTTTATAATCTTCCTAGATGCAAACATGGGAAGTAATGTATTCCGAGGTTCTATAATAATTGAATTAATTTTCAATCATCTTCGGAAACCTCCTCACCACACTCAACATGATTGTCCTTATTATAATATCAGGCTTCCTATCTGCAGTAATTTAAACCATTGTTATAATTGGATAGTATAATATTGTAAGACATTGATACAGAGTTATAGAGAAGTAGGTACTATTCCAGGACTCGTGTGTCAAATTCCATACAAATCCGTGCAGCTAAAGAACAACCGGCATACCTACACACGCACATTCATAAAATCTTTCGTTTTATATTATTAATGAAATAATAATAAAACTTTCGAAATGCTACTAGTTGTGATAAAAAAATAGGCAGTCCTGTAGAGTACCTTTTCAGGGTTCCGTAGCCAAATGGCCAAAAACGGAACCCTTATAGATTCGTCATGTCTGTCTGTCTGTCCGTCCGTATGTCACAGCCACTTTTTTCCGAAACTATAAGAACTATACTGTTGAAACTTGGTAAGTAGACGTACTCTGTGAACCGCAAAAAGGATGAATTTTGGGGGTTCCCCATACTTATAACTGAAACTCAAATTTTTTTTTAATCGAACTCATACGTGTGGGGTATTTATGGATAGGTCTTCAAAAATGATATTGAGTTTTCTATTATATTTTTTTTTCTAAACTGAATAGTCAGCGTGAGAGGCACTTCCAAAGTGATAAAATATGTCCCCCCCCCCCCGTAACTTATGAAATAAGAGAATGGTAAAACTAAAAAAAATATATGATGTACATTACCATGCAAACTTCCACCGAAAATTGGTTTGAACGAGGTCTAGTAAGTAGTTTTATTTAATGCGTCATAAATCCTAAACCACAATTCACCTTTCAAGTTTGTACGGAACCCTCAGTGCGCGAGTCCGACTCGCACTTGGCCAGTTTTTTTTAACCAAAATCTATGATAGAACTTACTACATACTTATCCTAACCATTGTAACTCTTATAACTAAAACAGAATCCACGGTCAGATACATCCATGATCCAGTTAACGAAAATAAAAAATAAAAAATTTTGCTCAAAATAAAGCTATCATTAAAAACACAGTCGAAATAAGAAAAGCAACCAACCAATATGTTACCGTCAGTTCATTGCCTTTGATAACAAATAAAAACTAAACCCGTCATCATTAGCCAAGTAATTGAGATCATTTATATTGTTATCGCTCCATAAAATTTCAATTGTGCGAAACTCGTTTGATTACAACTAAAGGCTTTGAAGACGTTTAATGTAAACAAATAAACAATGGTACGAGTAACATTAGGTAGTCGTACTCATGCCCAAAATGGCTAACAAAGTGGAATAAATTGACAGGGGCACGCTAGGGTATCGACCTGCCAGGGTTAATGGAACAAAAAGGGCAACTGGAAGAACTCAAGTGGGTCTTGGTCGGTAGAAGTCTGCTACTCCCTCTTGCTTCACCTAGAGCGAGAGGAGTTAATTGATTATATCCCATAATAAAGAAGATTGTTGCTACCACGAAGAACGTGGATTAGGGCCTCGCTTCGTCGTTTATACCGCATGCTTCGAAGGACTGGAACAATTTGCCTGCTGCGGTTTTCCCGTCCGATTATAATTTGGGTATTTTCAGATTCATGAAAATTCTTGCTGCTTTTGCTGGTCGATGTTGGTAGAGGATGCGTTTTGTTGCTAGAATGAGTCTTCCTAGGTTATACGGTGTAGGACTGGGCATGCTGAGCTCTCTTAGCCATGATACTACACAGTTTGTTCCGGTAGTCATCCACGGATATTTGCTTGTCGTCTGTCAATGGGAGAAGGACGTCAGACAGCAAGATCAGCTCTCCAGTAACTATTTATTAAGACCCTATGCTCTTAATTAACTAGTGCGCTGCACTAACAACGATTGCATCACTGCTTACTATCAGGTAGGATCGTAGTCAAGCGCACTGGTTAACATTTTTAAAAAAATCTATATTACAAAACCATAAAGTAAATGAATCTACAGTTTTATTATCCTTTCGACTTAGCATGATTTGTGTAGCATAGCATAGCATAGTCGGCCTTATAATGTTCCCACTGCTGGGACTCAGGCTTCCTCTCTAGGAAAAGATATGGGCCATAATCCACCACGCGGGCCCAGTGCGGGTTGATGGATGTCACATGTCTTCAAATTTTTGGTTCTAGGACATGCCGGTTTCCTCACGATGTTTTCCTTCATCTTTTTGAGAGCAGTGGTGATAAAATAAATTACACAAAGTAATGCGCCTGGCTGGGTTTGAACCCGCAACCTACAACTCGTAAGTCGGAGACGTTACCAATCGGCCACCACTGCTCCATAATTTGTGTAGTGTAAAGTTTCGAAAGCATTCAGATAGTTTTTGATACAGAATACCAATACTTTGTTTTTATTAAGATTTTTTTTTTTGAATTATTTGCCATCAATCGAGTCTACTTTCTTGAAAAATTTCAAAATAAATTATCTTACAATAAAATTCTCAGCTCCATTTTACCGAGATCGAGCCTTTTTCAATACTCCCACGTATTGTTCTGTTGTATAGACACTTGAGACACTAAAATTTACTTTTTCTACATCACAATAGGAATCAATTTGCGAAAAACTAAATCAGCCTCTAGCTTCACTCTAAAAATCTAACCATAAGCTCCAAACCTTTAAGTTTTCTTGAACATTTGTATTTGAGCTCCGACGTGAACAGGCGCTACTTACATATACATATTTTTTTTATTGATATAAACCTGTGCTTGACTGCGATCCCACCTGATGGTAAGCAGAGATGCAATCATTGATGGTCAGGCGCACTAGTTTATTAAGAGCCTATTCACTCTAGCCTTGAAGACACCTAAATTATAATCGGACGGGAAGACCGCAGCATGCAAATTGTTCCAGTCCTTCGATGTACGCAGTATAAATATATATAATGCTACTTTTGTATATAAAAGTTATACCTCTTTTTTATTTTCATAAACGATGTGCAGCTGGTGAATCATCCTGAACAAGTTCCTTATGAAAACCTAGTCCTTTCGGAATATTCATCAGTTGTGAATTCCAAAGCGCTGATGGCAAGAAATTTTTCCAGAACAACCTCCTATATATTGATGCCATACATAACGCACTTATATAAGGCCAGTCGCTTTTCTCAGAACTCAAAAACAATGCCGAGAACCCGAAAACGAATCCCGTTATGCGGTTCTATTTTTGTCTTTATCTTTTAAATGGATGTGCTATTAGTGGTGTCTCTGTCCCCCTTGAATGGAAGTCGCAGACAGCAGGACCAGTTTTTGCAACGAAGGCTCCTGTAGAAATCATCATGGAGTCACATTTTGCTATACAGAGGTATAATAGTGGTATGAATATATCGAATGGCTATCGGTTTGTAGCGTCTTTGCTTGGTCCAACTTATACATTTAAAGAAGGTCTGGTGGACATTGTAAAGCTTTGACTCAGGTTGTTGGCACCAGAATAATTTAATATGAATAGACTTCGTTGAAATGATATATTTCGAATTGAATTTAGTTCTCGCAGAAACAATAGATGCTTGAGTTTCTAGTCTGTTTTTTTTTCGATAAAAAAAATTATTTATATTTACCAATATCTTCTTCTTCTTAAGAAAAAATGGAACCCTTATAGAATCACTTTGTTGTCCATCCGTCTGTCTGAACGAAAAAAAAAAGATACGGCCTAACTTTTCTTTTTAATTTGTTACAAACTAATGCTTGACTGAGATCCCACCAGATGGTAAGCAGTGATGCAATCGTTGATGGTGAGGCGCACTAGTTTATTTAGAGCTTATTCACTTTAGCCTTCAATACACCTACATTATAATCGGATGGGAAGACCTCAGCAGGCAAATTGTTCCAACGCATTAGTCAATTTTTCAATTTGACCAATTCTTTGTGGCAACAAGACTTTTTATGTAAAACTACCGCTTACCCATAAGGATTATGGGTAATCAAAGCAACACAACCGTGCTTGCTGCATAGAACTCCGCACAATTCCAACCATTTATTTATTTATTCAACCAGAACGACAAAATGCCAATTACACTGATGATTATTTAGAAAGAATGTAAAATAAATTAAAGAAAATATAACACAGATAATATAACTAAACCTCTCACTCAGTCTTCTCGCAAATCACCAGACATTCAGTCAGTATCTCCTTCCATTCATCAGCGAATAGATCTAGTCTAGGACTGGATTTAAGGAGAGCGTTGAGTGCGAACCATACAGCAATATGTTAAACTATATAAAAAGAACAACATTCCTGGTAATAAGTACTACACTTCGGAAATTGGCATGCTATTTCCAACAGCTGTTTATTTGCCAGACGTGATTGCAAGTAGTGCCTCGAACTAATTGTTACTGCCCCATCAAGAATCAAAGGCTTAATTTTATGCATGTACACATTTGCATAGAGCAGCAGGTGTGATCAGACGGGACTTAATCCATGTTGAACTAAAAAGTCAATCTTTAGTGCAAACACTATAAATGTTGAATCAACAAAATGCATTGTTGGAACTCCCCCTGTTTGAATAAGCTAGCGAATTGGTTTACCCCTGTTTCTGTTAAGCACGTAATTTGTGTTTACAATTCGTAGTAATGACTCGTTATGGATGGGAGTAGATATTCCATTCTGTAGCCACTGATGTGGTGAATGAATTAGCAATGAACATAAATGCACTTCCATTTTCAGGTGAATATTAATTCGTGAGTATTGATGCAATTTTGAACTAGTACGTCTACCAGAACTTGTAAAACCATTTCAGGAACTACTAATATTTGGTATAGTTCTTGTGTACGTGTGTTTGTCACCTAACTCTTTCTAAACTGAAAACTTTTTAGAATACTGGCCTGTTGGTCTTGTGGTTACTGACCACAAGACCAACAGGCCAGTCATTTTTTTTTTGGGTGGGAAAATCATCTAAAAAACCCTCTCCTGTTCCTTCTTTGCCATTTTTTTCCAGGGCCCCGGGGATCTCTTTCGCATCACCCATGGCCCCAGTAGGCTTCGACCCTGCTGGGCCCCTACGGTTGCTGACATCGCCTTGAGGCACGCGTGAAAGTCAGTAGCCCTGTTATGCCGGAGCTCGTGGGTTCGATTCCCACCCAGGACAAATGTTTGTGTGATGAGCACGATCATTTGTTCAGTGTCTGGGTGTAATTTAGTTATAATATGTATGTATTTAGATATATATAAGAATGTTTATCAGTAGTCTAGTACTCATAGCACAAGCTCTGCTTAGCTTGAGACTAGACGGCGTTGTGTGATAGTTGTGGAATATTATTTATTATTATTAAAAAAAAATATATAATATATAATTTATAACGGCTCGACCGACTTGGATAAAATATTGTGTGATAAAATATCCTGGATGGTCCTGGATGGTTTTAAAATACAATTGGTGTCGTTCTAATCAAATTTTAATTTATTTTTTTCAGACCAGAAGGCAGCTTTCGGGCAGCGTCCGTCGGGACCACTAGCATATATTATATATAATAGTGTGTGTAGTGTACATAGTATTAAAAATGTATATTTTATTTGTTTTTGTTTATTTTTTAAACGTAGTAATTTTAGCAACTACTGTTTCGAAATAAAAAAATCGTTTATTGTTTGACAGTACATTTATCCCATCCAAGACAAATGTGTGTGAGAAAAGCACGATCACTTGTTCTGTGTCTGGGTGTAATATGTTTGTATTTAGAAATGTAGTATGTTTATCAGTTGTCTAGTACCCATAACACAAGCTTCTCTTAGCTTAAAACTAGTTGATATATGAGAGTTATTTTTTATAACAACGTAAAAAAGAGTGATTTCGTAGCAATGTAATAAATAATACACAAATATACAATTATTCTTTTTATTATTTTCGATCAATACCAAACTTACCTACCTCGATACCATTTTAAGCTTTGGAACCACAAGTAATACAAAACCAAAGGTCAGTTAAACGAAGCGTTTATTGCATTCTGCCTCCCTAGCCAAGTTACAATCATATCGTTCGCGCCGAACGCCTTGAGTAGGCCACGCCTCCAATTCCTTTGTTCTGAAGAATCGGAGGCGTGGTGTACTCGAGGCGTTCGACGCAAACAAAACGATTGTAATGAGGGCAGGCATATACAAAATTGCGTAAAACATTATTATGACAAATCAGTCGTCCCTTTGAATTGGAAAATAATAATATCCTTCTAATATAAATTTACCGTTACATTTATATTAGAATTAATAAATAATAATGATTTTTTAAATACAATCAAATAACACTGGTATATATTTAAGAAAAAATAAAGTCTATAAATATAATGTTTTACCGACATTTTTTCTGACAGGAATCTGTCTACATTGTACGAATGTAAAATATCATATAGAGGTATTGCTTCGATGACAGTACGTGGTCAAGTGTTGCTACGCAGTGTTGTTCAATACAAGCTCAATACAAGCTGTCATGGCGCGCCCCTCCTAGCCTCCGATGACGTTCCTATTTACGTTCTACACAACTGCAAGCGCAAAATAAGATAACTAATCTTATATATACTTACAAAATAGAGCCATTGTGAATTTATCCAGTAATCCGCAGCCTACTAGTGGTTCGCCAGTGCCAAAATAAAAATTTCAGACTAACTGAAAAATAATATTAATGCAAACAGATTTTAAGTTTCTATCAGAAATGTTGTTTTTATGAGATTGCACTTTACTTTTCATTTTAAAAATACTTTTTATTTTTACTAACGTAGTTATTTCAGAATTCCAGTCCCTGCCTAATTTTTCAATTTTTGAAATGGGAAGTCATTAAAATTCTCCTCCCGCTCTGGGCAAAGAGAGAACGAGTGTCAGATTTTTACTAAGTAAAACTAACCTGAGTTCCTTCAGATGCTCCTTGTGTCTTAGAACCTAATAATAATAATAACTCTTTTGAACAATCCTGCAGTCAATCGCAAGAGGGGCAAAACGGACAGCGGATTTCATTGAAAAATGATGTGGGCAACCTAATAAGAACCTTTTAAACACCAACCAAGCTTCCCCGAGCCTCCGCATATATAAGGAAACAGTTTTACGCGTAAAAAGATATTCTCCGTACTGATAAAAGTTGGAATTTTTAAAAGAGGCATCCGAAGGGACCACCCAACCGCCCCAGCTGCGGTTTATTTATTGTTTTAATTAAAACAGCATAACTCAAGACAGCGCGCGCGCTTCTTTGACAGCCAGTAACTCTAAAGGAAGCTTCTGGGGGATTCTTTGTGACAAGCATACTGCGAATGGACGAAGAATCTAGGATATACTATAATTTATTACAGGGGAATAGTGGAGTTGGTTATGTTTTTTTTTTATTCAATTGATTGGCTCGGCTGGAACACAAACATAAAAAGTTCAGGCATCACTTTATATGCAACGAAGGGGACTATATGTGGTGTGACGAGAATGGATAAAGTGAGAAAAATTAGAGGAAGTTTGAAAGTGGCGCCAGTGACTGAAAAGTTGAAGGGGAAGGGGTTTGTCTTGGTATGGTCTTGTAAAGAGGAGAGATGAAACGCATGTTACTAAAAAAGTTATAAGTGTACATGTGGATAGGTGGAGAGAGAGAGGGAGGCCAAAGAAAAGATGGATGGATTGTGTTAACAGTGATATGAAAGAAAAGGAAGTTAGTCATAGCATGACGGTTGACAGGATAGAATGGAAGAAAAAAACGTGTTGCGCCGACCCCAAATAAGATGGGACAAGAGCAGGAAAATGATGAAGGAGACTATGTGAGGTCGACAATATAAGAAACATCTTTGAGATTATTCGTAGAAAGGTATAGAGGTAAGTACATAGACGAGGTACTAAATCAGTAACAGTAACTATACAATTATTTGTAGTTGATACATTAGCTACTTACATCTTCCATCTTGTTTATAGTTGTAATTGATGGGTTAGATCTGCAGATTGTTCGAGGTACTGTAGCTCTCGCAATAGGCAACTGAAGGGACACTGTGGGTTTTAGTCAGAATAAGCCTGACATGCCCTCTCACTCCAACCAGAACGGGACAAGTAATTTGATGATAAACCACGTAAAAAAGGTAGACTATCAAAATATATAATAATAATAATATTTTTAAATCTGCAATTACAATGTATGCACGAATTTTGCGTACTGGTCTTCAAACTATACTACAGTTAACATCACTTACGCCTGACAAAATCTGAGATTGATATAAAATCATTTATTCATATAATGGAATGATGTAAGATAAATAATAATGACTTTTAACTTAACCTAACCCAAATGATTCAGAAACATTAGAAGGGGATCTTTAATGGTCTCTGTTCTAACCTAACCCAACCTAACCCATATCATCGCTTCGTTCACTCGCCATCGTGTTCTAATGGTCACTATTCTAACCTGACCTAATCCAGGCGCGATTATTCCGATCTCTGCACTATTAGTCCACATTCGTACTGACACTGTATGTTGTGGAATTAGGTTAGGTAGTTAGGTCACTACGAAGTATACGCGAGTATTTGCGTACTACTCTTGTATACATTGGAAGACCTTGATTAAAAAGTGATTTCCAATCGCGACTAGTTTCACACCCTTGCGTTCTGGCCATGTCCCGAACGTAAATACGCCTCGGGAACACCAGTCCTGATTCTATCAAAGTGACGTGTAATGTCAGCATCAATTCGACTCATACATTCATTCATTCGCAAGCTTCCGTACTATTAACTTCACCAACATATAAAGTATATTTTAACTGGTCTTGCTGGAGTAGTATAATATTTAAGTAAACAGTCAAATACTGGAGGATAATAAAAAGGCTACGCATATTAGTATAAGATTTTATTCCTACAATATTACTCTTAAACAATTATTATAAATAAATCACTCACACCTATTGGCCTGACAGTCATCCGCAATCTTTCATCTGATAAGAATTTTTATTTGTCTTATTTAAAATTATTCAAGTTCTAAATCCTCTAAAAGGGTACTGAGGAAAGAAGATCTTACATATGCTTTCACGCCATGTTTTTTTTTAGTTTATACTTTCAAATGGTTAGACAAATTAAAATGATTTTTGACAACATTTTAACAAATTAAAAATGTAGTCATTTTTACAACCAAAGCTAAATAGATTTTCATTAAATAAAATAAAACAAAAAAATATACAGTTGAATTATTTTTTATTTAACAGATTTTTATAACCTTTAGTCACAGATTTTTGGGAACTCCAAATTGTTGCCGAACGTTCTCGAATAATTTGTTATGTACTTTTTTAATCATACATTTAGATTATGAAGGTCACTACTTTCAACTTTAATTAAAGAATGAACGAACATCGTGTCTGCTACTAGGTACATTTATATATTATGTGGATTATTTTATCATTATGTACTTTAAATCTATATTTAAAAAGGAACTAACAGTGCGATTTATTTAGCCGGAATATTATTTAATGCTTAGAACTACTTAAAAGACAGTAGGAATAATTATGTAAAATTTTGAAAAAAAAAAAATTATACTGCAAATTATCGAAGATTTTAAATAATATTTTGCCGGCGTATTAATTTCTTTATGACTATACTAGCCTAGATAATAATTATTAAAACTATGGAAAAACATTCACATTCAATTTACGTACCTAACTACAAACTACATCTTAAACTAAATTAAATATGAATTGTCAATAAATAAATAGTATATATTATTTAAAGGTTCAAAGAACCGAATTACAGAACCATAGTTTAAAAAAATAATAACAGAAAACCAACATCCGTAAGCTTTAAACAAAGTCAGTTTTCTGACATTTTATTATTTAATCATACACTTACTTATTTTTACAACAATTTCAAAATAACAGTCAGTTTAATAATATGCGATTATGATACTCGTAAACACAGATCTACAATATTATATGTATTCGCAAAACATTTCTCTTATCATCCAAAGCTAAGAACATCCAAAGGATAAAATGTTTAATGGTTATACAGTTTTACAGACTACTGATATTTTTATTTAGGTATTTACAATGCTCATTTGAACGGATAATAATTTATAGATATTTACACCAACAAAGTAAAATAATCATACAATATTTCAAAATCAACTTCATTCAAAGTACTCGTATGGTATTCATTTACTTTGACACTACCAGTTACATCAATCAATATAAAATTCAAAGCCGAGAATATAAATGCGAGCATCTAGGAATCTTCACCTATTTATTTATTAATGTACTTATATTATGAATATTTTGACTCGGAGCCAATATGCAAACACAGAAAAGATGGGCATTTTTATTTTCAATGCAATAAAGTTAGTGGAATGCAAAGATTTTTTCTTACTTTATTATGGGATAAATAATGTATCTGATGTGTTGGTCGGATTCGGAAGCAACGGTTTACGTTTTTCCTTTGACTATACATTTAGTATATCGTTAACATATCAGTTACATTTGGGGGTCTGATTAAATTGCAAAGTTCATCTAATACAACATTTAAAAGAATTGCCTTCACAGCCACTTAGATATTGAATATGTAATCGCAAGTACACTAAAACTTCATAAATATTCAAAAAGGTATATTCTAACACATTATTTCAACCTTTCTGTCATCAAATCTGCATATCTATTAATGAGATTCAGTACTGAAATTCTTCTGACTTGCGTTATCAGTTTTAGGCTGGTTTTGTAGTTTTTGATAATGTTATTACTTCGTTTTCATTTCTGCACATCACTTTTAGGTCTCACAACACAATTTACTGTTATTGTTTACATCATTAAACAATTACATTTATCGCCACTTCCAAATTTCTTCTTTACGAGGCTGTTCAGACTGTTCATCGACTGGATGTTCGGTTTCCCTAACGACAAGCTTTCGTTAAGTTTGAGCGTCAAAAAGCTCTTTGGTACCTAGACCATCCCCTGTTGTGAGTTTGGAGAATCCATGAGCTGTGGAGATTATGTCTCGGCTGATTCTTGGGCAGTTTAACCCAGGCAATGGCCGTATGCTCTCTGCATGAATAGGTTGTGGTATTTGAGCATCAAGAAGCTGTAGAGAAGTTTATGATCAAATAACAGGACTTTGTGAAAGTAAGGACTGTGAAAATCGTTTTCATCAGGCGCTTGGAGATTGTGTCCAACAAACAGCATACACTTGCGCTCTGAGCAATGGGCAAATGGGCTGGAAAAAATGGTCTCTTACCACCAAATGAGCCTGGGCTTTGTACATGAATAAATTATAGAGATTGCGTTTTATCAGATTCTTGAAGACTTCGACAGCTAATCGTGCTTTGAATTAAATTAATGAACTGTGGAGATTATATCTTGCTCAGGCTCTTGGGAACTTTCACTATTAAACAAACGTGACCTTTATGTAAACCAAGACTGTTCAATTTCGTTACCATCAAGCTTTTCGAAAATTTGTCTATTCACCGGCAGAGGTTTTATTTTAGCTGTTGAGTTTGCAAAGCACTGGGCTCTTGGAGACTTCGAACACTACGTGTCTTTGGACTCTGTGCATAAATGGGCTATTGTATTTCTTTGTCACTAGGCTCTTAAAGAGTCTGTATATGTCTGTGTTTAAACAGTATTATTGAGTATGGGCTATTCTTCAAAAAATCTCTGAAGTAGAGTATCGACAGTCCCTTGGGAAGTTTGTCTAGTAAAAAGATGCATAGGTGGGTACCATACACGGCAAGGACCCACGTATAAAATCTTGAATCTTTGCCCAATACTTAAATGTATGAGTCTATGCCAAAGATCTGTGAGCGGAAATCTCTGCCCGATATTGGGCTTGGGTAGAAGTTTTTACTCAAAATCGGACTGTGAGATGCTTTAGACAAAATTTGGTTGTATTAATAATAACTCAACATCAGGTTGTGGCTTTTTTGGTTTTGGCTGTGGCATTCTTTATGCAAAACTCCAATAGAAAAACTTTTCCTTAAATCTCTAGATGTGGGAATGCTTGCCTGTATATTCTAAATCAAGCTGTGCCAATCTTCGCCTGAAACCTGCTTATGAAAAGGCTCTTGGAATCTCTGTCCAAAACTAAGTTTTTCAGAAGTTATGCCGTTTAATGAATAAAAGAAAAGCTTTAGATTGTATAAACAGAAAAGGAAGTGATAGTATGATGGTTGACAGGATAGAATGGAAAAAAAAACGTGTTGCGCCGACCCCAAATAACACAGGACAAGGGCAGGAAGATGATGATGTAGTGTTTGGCTAAACCCAGGTGGTAAGAAACCCGGCTCAACATAAAGTTTTGAGCGGCCTATTTCAAAATAGATCTTTCAAGAAAATCTTACCCATGCAGTGTGCCTGTGAAGAGGAAACATAGCCTTAAAATGTTGTTCCACAAACAAAATTGCTCACGAATAATTTCTGGATCTTGGAAATGAATAGAGAATGGATATTCAACTTTTTGCCTAATAGCAGTATTGAGGGATTTTAATGTCAAAAGTTTGTTCATGATTAACTTGTCGAGAATGAAACTGCTGAAAAGTTTCTGTAACATTACAAGTTGGGAAAAAAACTTGATGTCGCAGTCGATGAACAGGTAGTCGAGAAATTAGGTATTTCATTGTTTTGTCTATTTCTATATAGTCTATGCATTTCCGTGTCAATGTAACCCTGCCTGGACGGCAGATGGCAAATGCCTCCGCATAATCGGGACAAATGCGTCATTATTAAAGTCTAGGGCGCTCATAAAGCGCGTAATGAAGGCTAGGGGCAATCCATAGAGTTGGGGCTGGGGGGCCCGCCCATCACGCTGTAGGGCGGGCTGTGCGGCGGCAGCGACTGGATGGAACCCATCGGCCCGTGGTACATATCCATCTCCAGAGACGCGTCCGGCGAACACTTGTCCGACATCTTGTTCTCTTGCTTCGTGACCATTCGTCGCCACTTCGCTCGCGCGTTCTGGAACCACACCTGCGAACAAAAAATATAACCGTTGGTGTATGCACATACGATAAATAACGCAAGCAGGCGCAAAGCTTCGCAAAATAAATGTCGCAAAGAAAAAACACAGAGCGCGTTCCAAATTTTCTGGCGGTCCTGGCTTCCGCCCGACCGCATTGCACGCGGAAGCTGGATTCCTGTCTGCTCCATTTTTGTGGCACGTGATTGCGTTCTTGCCCGCCGTTGAGCGTTCCGAAGTGCAGATTTTATCTGTAATTAGCGAGCTGGCCGGCCGGTGCGTGACCGTAGCAGGCGCAACATTCCGAAGCGTTGTTCCATGTGCTAAAAGTGCTCACTGTAGAAAAGCTACCGAATCACGGGTTATGTCGGTCATATTTATAAACCTAGACGATTTGACCGACTTTATCCGTACTTGTATAACGTTTGCGTTGAAGATTCAGTGCGGTCGGCGCAAGAGCGCGAATCTCGCGACCAATCACGCGCGGCCGCGCCGTGGCCCCGCCCCCCACGTCATGGCGGCCGATGTTGCTTTACGCCAAATTTAGATGCCCGTTTCTTTCCTGGCCCTGAAGTGGCATTCGGCTGGTGATTGTCCGGAAAAAGCGAAAAGTTCAATAACTTTGTAGGTACCTACGGCGTCTCAGGTATAAGTAAAAGTTGGCTTCAGTTATCGTAGGGAAATTATTACGATTTCATTAAAAGAATGCGGAACTTAAAAAATATGTTACTTTTGTTTATTTTTTTTTTGTCATTGCTGTTTTATTTATACTTCATGGATCTTGTCACATAATACTTCACCTCTTTCGACCACACATTGTGACTCCTGTATGACTGCCTTTTCACTCGCCTATCGTCAACATAGAGCACGGTTTAAAAGCTTGCTACTTCATCGATTGCAATACAACGCGATGTTTGACGAAAAGGCAACGCTAAAACAGAGAGATAACGCCTGAAAACTCCGTTAGCATTCGGTAATTCCGAGATTTACTCGAATATACAACTTGTAATTGGAATTAAGTTTTATTATAATTAGATAACATGTTTTTATTAGCTGTAACTTTTCCAAATAAAATGAAATAAATAAATGTTTTACAAAACTTGTTCAGGAAATGCTTGTTTTTAAACCCTTAAAAGTTTTTAAAAAAAATTGTCGTCATTCAGAATCTTGATTAAATTTGCAAGACTTCTATTGACATACTTTTTGACTTTATTAATTTTTGAGTAAATTATGAAGTGTCAAAGTTCATGCAAAATTGCAGATTTTCAGAGGTCTGGATTAGTTTTACACTATTTTATAAATTGATTTCAATAGAAGCCTAGATAATATCCAAAAGATACTGTGTTTCCAAAATATCTAATGAAAAATGTGTATTAACGTCCTAGTCGGGTAAAAGCGGTTGTATGAAAAACAGTGAAAATGTATGTCGAGTTGCATCCCCTTAACAGAAGCAACTAATCGGGTAAGCGCGCCGTGAGTTGAAGAACCAAATTGCCTTTAATTCCTAGTGTTAGTTATAGTGGTCACAGGTATCAGAAAACTATTTATACTTTATATTATAAAATGCCTTAATGAATGAAACTGCCTGTATATAAATCATGTACCTCAGCATTTGCCAAGCTTTTTCCAGTGTTTGGGGTCAGCTTCCAGTATAACCGGGTGCTTACCTATCCAACTTCTACAACCCAGTAACTATGAGGGGCCATTTTTTTGATGCGGCATTTTGGGCGACGATGGGTTGTGTGTGTGTTGAAGGTTGGGAGAGTTCCGATTTTTGATACGTATTTGGGTCGTTGTTGCCTAGGTATCGCTTCGGGCTGGTGGCCTCTTAACCCTGAAATTCTGACGGGATTTATTGTGATCGCTGAGAGGTGCTCTGGATTGACATTTGCACTATCAAACAATGGCACGGGCGTCCACGCAGGCCTGCGGATTGGTGGATGCCTGCTGCCTTCACTTTTTTGAGAGCAGTGGTGATGAAATAAATTACAACCTGACTGGGTTTGAAACCGCGATGTAATCAAAAGTCAGGGCTATTTCCACTAGGCAACCACTGTTTTCATATATTATGTACCATCAATAAAATAAAATAAAAGATTCATAAAATCGATACATAACATCGTCACACTCACACGGTGTACGAAATATTTTCGGTGCGTAAAATAAATAAGTAATAGTAAATTCAGTAAGTAGTTAAAAAAATCGCGTTATTAATAGTTTTACATGCCAGTGCTCGTAACTAATCGTTCAGTCCGCCCGAGTGTCCGCCTCTCAGCTAGTGATGTGACTGCGAATCAAATAATCATTTAGTCGATTATTTAATTTGTGTATGATTTCGTTAAATGTGTTACGTTTAAACAGTAAACGTTTTTCATTTACTTAAGTAAATTAAATAAATAATAATAATTTGATGTTGAAGTCATCTTGACAGAAAGGAATCAATTTTTTTTTTTTATATTGATATGCTCGCGTTTCACCAGTAACTCACTGGATAAGCGATGATATGGTCGAAGATGGAACACGCTTACTTAGATAAATTTTATTGACTCTTGATTTGAACACCCCAGTTTAGGTATACACTCTTGCTAAAAGTTAAAAATATATAACGCCTATTCATTCATTATTTTAGTCTCAAATGTCACTTTTAAATGAATACTACTATATAATTTACAGATTAATTCGATATAAGAACCCTTTATTTCATTAGTGCCAACAACGTGAAGTTGGCAAAGAGCAAAATATACATAAATTGCAATAGAACTGCATTTTAATTTGTCATTTATCACAATTGTAATGCGTTTAATTTACCATTTCACTAACCATATCACTTTTGGCTTAATCGATTTATCATGCTAAAAAAAGTGTATCATTCTTTCAATATATTATTTACCTAGTTTCATAAAAGGCATGTTGATGATATGTCTTGAGAAACAAAAATAAAATCATCGTCGCCTCGAGATTCCCGATTAAATCAATTTATAGGTACCTACTGTTTTGTCGATAGTCGAGCCCAACACTAATATAAAGAATGACTGGAAAGCTACTCAGGATTGATGACTGCGCTGTGTCACGAAGAGATAAAGCCATCTAGGTGGTCTCGAGACAATATGCTCAGCTACCGATGACAACGTTCGTGCTTGTATCATTCACTCTGTCATCTGTTTCAACTACTAGAAATCTGTCCTGCTGTTAGTAACGACTTGTGAACGTAGCTCGCTTAAAAATGGAATGTGCAATCTAGTAACTTTATGTTACTGTACCATCTGAGTAGTACTTGCATTTATTTGACTGCATATCAATCGAAGACAATTTCACTGCCAAATAAATTATTATCAACTTAATTTCTTTAAAGATTTTTTGTTGATACTCCCACCTAATGTAATCTTAATATGTAAAAGGTTTGGTAAGTATGATTTTTATTTTATCTACCATTCACTCAGCAATTTGGTCCTTTTTTTGTAAAAAGGAATAAATATTTTATAACAATAAAATATAACGTAGTCAATTTTAATAATTTTTTTCTTGCATATTCAAAATATTATATTATATAGTATTTACTTGGCAGTGTGCTTTTGATATAATATAATTTGTACAGTATTAAAACTAATTTAACTATCATTGGTATGCAAGATGAGAAAATGTTTGCAGAAAAACAACTAAAGAGATGTAACATGAAAAAAGAACACAATACGATAGTACGAGAAGATAAAACTATTAACTATAGTGGAACGTAAAACAATCTCTATCACGTACGTACTCAAAGCAAAGGCCAAAAACACCACGCTATTCTCGCTCACATTTCGAATAAATAAGCACTACCTCGGACACATCATTAGTTATAACGTCACGCACAACCGTCAACCAAATATAACTCCTACCAACCAAAACATACGACTCAATACGCTTCATCCACACACACTTTAAGACAATTGAAAATATACATGCGAGTAATTTTTCAGCGGTCGAGTGTTAACGATATATTTTTTTTATTTATGCACGTATTTATTTCTTTTTCAAAATGACTGAATGATATACGTTTAATGAAAAATTGAAGTGTCAGATTTTTGAGATATATTGATGTCAAAAACGAGATTGAGTTGTATTTTGCGTGTATAATCCGATGTTGTTACTATATAATTTACGAGATCGCAAACATTTTCTCAATTCATATAAAATGTTTTGTACTAAGAAACAGTGCTCAATTTGAAGTGATATTCTTTGGAGGAGTCATGCCAACCAGGAGGATTCTTCAAGTCCTACTGGCGAGGTATGTTATAATTTTGTTATTTTCTCTCCAAGGTCTAGGACGTAGACTCGAGGACTCTCAAGAAAACTTGAGAGGAAACACTCGAGGTTCTTACGAAATACTTCTAACAGTTTCCAAAATTTCTAAAAATACACCGCACTGAATTATACAAAAAAAATAATGAAGAACCTCTATAGATGTGCCATCAGTTTCACCGCGAGATATTTGCAAAACTATCCTTAATTTCGAGAAAAAAAATTGTTCATATCTCTCAAAAACAGTTAAATCGACCTTTTCTATTTGTAGGATTTACTTTTAAACATTTTTTTTGGAATTTAAGTATAGGTTTGCAAATATCTCGCGGTGAAAATGTTGGCACATCTATTTAGATTTCCTAATTATTATTATTTTGTGTATTTTAGTGCGGTGTATTTTTAGTAATTTTGAAAACTGTAACTGCCTTTTTAGGTGTTTCTTTAGAAATCACTTCTTAACAAAACAAGCTTGTTTTTATAATTTGTTATTAAGTCCATACAAAGGCTCTTACTACGACTCAAAGACTTTTTTCGTCGATACTTAGACAATCTGAAACTAAAAGGAGTTAGTAGATTATTTTTCTGCCGTTACACAATGTCTCAGCCTAGTCAGTTAAGAGCTTACTAATACATCGTCACTAAATGCTAGGGATACAACAGCAGCACTATTTGTCATCCTGATACGATCTCCGCCTGTACGGTAGCTGACGCCAGACATTGACTGAATGATCTTGAACAGTATTTATATCTCCCGTTTGTACGTCGAGTCCATTTGTGAACACCGGTCCGATGTTTGTGACGAGATGTTAAATAACATCAGATTTGTTGAATGCCTTAAATGTTTGAACTTAATAGTCTGAGACTAGTTCATTGACGTTCTGAATGGCAGCTATACAAGAACTTACTAAGTGAATTTCAACATAAAATCCACGAGCTCCTCAAGGTTTGGTTCTAATTTTATATGCTTATTTTCACTATGTGAAAGTCTAAGGCTGTCGTTTTATTTAGGATTAAGAGATACTAGTGCAGCAGTTTAGTTAAACTTCTATTTATTAATTGGCGTTAAATCTATTTCAACGTTACCAATATTCTTCAAAAGTATGTAAATCGAACATGACATTAATCAATTCATAATTTTAAATCTCGTATTGTCGTTCCATTCTATTCTTTATTCAATTGAACAACTGCCACACTAACACCCCACCCCATTGGTGTCTGACGTCTCATTTTGCGTTACGGACCATTACTCTAACCACTGCGCAATGACACCAACGCTTGCAAATTGCCCCTCGCCCCCAGCTAGAACAAATGATACAAAATTGAGCGAATTAAGTACGGGTTTACACGACACTGCGGTTCAGTGGGTAAGGAAATAGCAATGTTTATCATTGATATGACATATTTTTTTTAAGCTTGAGGTTTCTGATAGGTTTCACAAGGGATAATAAAAAATGCTTGTGTTGTGCCACTGCAAGTGACTCGCTTTCTTTATTTAACACAACTTTTAACCAGCCTCACAGACTCTCTGTGAGCCACAAGACTTCTATTGTACCTATAGATTTAAGTTTCTGTAAAATTGTTAATATTTTAGTGTAAAATAAAATTTATACTGTTCTCTATCTTGAGTTCATAAGAACGTATGTAACGTTTGGCAGCAACACCGAACCGACAGTATTATATCTTTCTATCTACATTATTTGCCTAGATATTTTTTCTACATTGAAAAATCATTTGTACCTTGCAAATTGACAAAGAAATCTTAGGCACAAATCGCACTCTTTTAAAATTTTATGTAAATCAATTTTTTTTTCGATTTGTCACGCGAATATTTCAACATACCATCGCCCCGTCTGTTCCCAAACTAAACATGACTGATTACATACATTTCATGCCCCAACACTACCCAGGTAATTGAATGGCAAATTAAGTCATTTTGTCACTGCATGCTATAATAGGACGATTATATTAAAGATGTTGTAATATTAATGTTCGCAATATGTTCTGCGAGTTTGTCTGTGATGCCAGATGTCGCGAATACTATACTAACGATAATTGTAAAACGTTCGTGACAATTTTAATGGGTAACTGTAAATGAGTACCAGCTGCTTATTGCCACTTTAGCAGTAAAAATAACTTTTGGTATGTTAACTTGGTGTTTGTAGATACCTGATGCTATTTTGGCCCACAGGTAACTGGATTAGTAGAACTGAGAAAAAACAGAAGATAACTGTAGACTTGGTGAGGGTTGCGGGAATCCGAAGGATGCGGGATGCACAGGATCGTTCTATGTTCGACAATGGACGTTTTTCAGCTAAAATGATGATGATGATGAACTGAAGTTGACATGCTGAAGTTAAAAATATAGGCTTAGAATCACTTATTTGAAAAAAAAAAAATGCAGTCAAAAGCATTCCTATTACCATATCCACCAAAGTGTTAATTACCAATTTATGAACCAATGTTCAATTAAGAAATGTGTAAAAGAAAACTCTAATAGCACCGTGAATAACACTTCAGTGTAACAAATATTTAAAAACCATTAAAAGGTGTTAATTTAACATGAAAGGCGTAATTAGAAAGAGTGTTCATTAAAGTCTAATACAAATATGAAACTGATGAACAAATTGGTGGAAATTTAAACGAATGTCGGCAAACAAAAATTAGTGATAATTTGAAAAGAACTGTAGAAAAACAAACATGGTACTTGCCTATTTACAGAAACAATATACATAGATAATTTGTAAATTGATACCCAATTTAATTATACTCTTACGTCTTGGTAAATAAAATACCGCATAAGGACCTCTAATAAATGTCTGAACGATCAAAGCGAGCAGCGTTCCGCGTATGTAAATAAAAACTGTAGAAATGTGATTAATAGTCCCGTTTTCCTTAAATAAATAATATTTGAATAAATTAAGTAGGGAGAGGCACGTCCGCTCTGTGCGACTTCGCGCGACCAAATGACAAATGGACGTCTTTTGAACGTACAGCGGAAATTATCTGCCCAACGGAGCGTCGCTGAGCGCGCCTGTACTAATTACTAGACTGTTTGATTTGATCTTATTTGTGTGTGGAATTTTTGACTTTAACGCTATGTTATAAAGTTTAAAGTTGAATGTGGGAATTTGCTTATTATTGTCACAAAATGTACTTAGAAAGTAAAATTATACGCGGTCGAACGTCAAGGTGTGACCATCCGATACTAATTGCGAGGGTTGGGAGCCATCGCCTTTGCCCGGGATATTTGTGTGCCGTTAAGAGGCATCTTTATAGTGTTCGAAATCATGGCATGAAAACGTTTTAAAAATAGAACTGCGTAATTAATTTTTGTGAGATCGGGAAGAAGCGACGCTATACATCACTAGATGTTTTGCTTTTTCATACAATTTATTTCTTCAATGAGTGTTAAATATAATATTTTCGGTGAGCGATTTACAAAGTTGTAATATTGTTCAGGATAACCTATACCTACGTATTATTTTATTACGAAATTAATTTTGAGATAAAAGCAATTGCGAACCAAAACAGCTAATTATTTGTTATTGAATTACATGAGCATGATAAATAAATAAGCGACCTACGAGTACATAAACTTAGCATATCATATACTAACAAGGAAGGAAAATATTCCAATAATTATTAAGATTAAATCCGGTCTGCAATTTAAAAATAACTTGTTAAAATGGACTTATTAATTTAATTAAAACTTCAAAAACGTCACACTTAGGAACAAGATACAGCCGCGCACAAAACCCGTTGAAAAAAAAAATTAACCAATAAGGTCTTATTGGAAATCGACTAATTAATCGAATGAGATAAATTTAATAGTCGATTAAACACAGTAGCTATGTGAATTGATCGCACAATAAAGTGAACAGGGAAAGGCACTTTTTCAGTCAACTAATTACGTCTGAGCTACTTGAACAGTTGAACTCGAGTCATTTTTCAGAATGGAAAAAGAAAAAAAAAAGGAGAGTGGAGTGACAAATCACGTAATTGCGGACGCAAGGAGAGATATATGGCGTGGTTTGTTCTAAATGCGCCCGCGCGGGTTCGGGTGACACCACGTCTATATATTACGGGGGCGCCCGAGGCAATTAGACGGCGGCGGCGGGCAAGCACCTGTTGTGAATACCCATTTAAAAAAATATTTTTCAACGAAATTCATAGAATACTAAAAAGTGAAAACATTTCAGTTTTCATTTCAAAATAAGTTTTAACAATTTACTGAATGCAAATTATTAAAAAACATCAAAACTATTCGTGAACACAAAAATAAATAAAATTATTCAGGCTGCAAGAAGAAAAAGCACTGCATTCTAATAATGTTTGCAGTTCCATAAAAGTCGAACAAAGAAGTCATATATCGCTCGCTTATGTGAATCCATTTAAATATTTTCCAGTCGCGGTACTTTCAGTTAAAGTAACTGAATGCACTGCCGGCAAAGATGACAAGATGATGGCCAACACAAAAATCTGGGAAGCGAAATCAATTAAATTGGATTGATTATTACATATTCGTAGTTCGCAGTGTTACGTATAAGCACGTCAAGAGCGGTCCTTTCAGCATAAAGTTTACAAAAAGATGCCATTCATAGACCTTTCATAGACTACGTTTAGAACGGCGTGCGCCATACTCTTATGATGAGGCCTCAAGTGCGCGGCAGCGACGCGGCAAACGTCGCACGGACATAGAAAGCGGAAAAAGTGAGGGGCAACTCTCCATTGCGCTGCATCTCTCCTCCAAAGGTGGACTCAAATGCCAGCCTTTGAGGTCTCTGCAAAGTTTAATTGCACTACACTCTTACAGCTAAAGCAATAAGGTTCAAATTCGTCATCAAAAGCAATTAGTCTCGTAATTCTCGTAAATAACTTGAGAGGTGAGAGACATAAATCTTTTGGTTTCAGCCCCTCGTGTCGTGTTTTATTTAGGGATAGCTGAAAATGCTTAGCTTTTTATGCTGCGGCATTGCGGCATCGACAGCGGTTTTATGAGTTTATTGGTGCCTATAATTCTTTGATGCCGTTTCTTGTGATTGAATTGAGTTGTAAAGACCTTTGGGGTACGTCAATTGAACAAGTGACTGAACAAGCCTCTCGATATGGCGGTATAATAAAACCAATGTGACCTAGTATAGTATACTAATTTAAACGGTTAATTAAGAGTTTACAAACGAATTTCCGTCTTAATTTCTCGTGGAACTTTTGACGTTGTGTGTGTAGCACAGTGTGCGGTATGCGGACAAAGGAAACAAATGAAAACCGAAAATCCTATCGAATAAAACAAAAAAAAACCTAAAGCGATAATATCAAGATTTAAAAAGGAAAACGAAACAGTTGTCCGCAGCAGCGTACAGCCAAAAGTGCGGCGAGGGGCAAAAACGAATAAGATATTATCTTCACAATATGGCGACGACGACTGGAAAGCTTTTTGCCGAGAAAAAAATCTCGATCAATATTCGAGGAGAAGGGGGTCTCCCGCATAATTGGTTGACTGGATATATTTATGCTGCTGATATCAGAATCGGGTCGACCACGATAAAGACAGGTTGCTATATACAGGCTGCAAGTAACAAAACATTTGGGAGCCCTTACAATTTTTATCGAGGCCCAAACAAGGGTCATGTAATTTACGTTTTGGTTCCACTTTGTTCAAACTTGGCGCGGTTAGTTGGTCACAGAATGTTCATTTGTCCTTTTTTGGAGAAATTATTTCATCGAGACAATTCCGATAAAAATCAACCAATGGTAAAATAATCCCTAATGGGGAATGGAGATAGAACTCTATGTCCAGGAATCCATTTATATTGTAAATGATATTTTCAATTGCTCGATTTGACCAATTAATACCAACCGGGCTGTCAATTGTCCATTGTGTCAATTACCAGCCCATTTGCAGATGCTAATTGAATTAGCCTGGCATCCAGAAACACTATCCTTTATTATATTTACATGTGTAATATGAAAGCTATTTTAGCTCGATTCGATTAATTGGCGCCTGCCAGTAATTAGTAATTTAACATTAGCTTTCACATATCTGACAGCGCTTTAAGCTAACACTTTGTAATGATTCGGCTGTAAGCAGCTCTTTACTTATATTTGCATCCAGCTACTGAGATCTTACAGCTGTGGGAGTGTTCGAAAAAGTCATCATGGCTCTCATAAAGTGCAACTAAAAGAGTCCAAGTCGGTTTTAGTCAGTAAAAGTTTAACCCTCCTTCTGGCTACTCTCGGAGCGGGGGAAGTCATTTGATAATTTCCCACGTAAAAAAGTTATTAATAAAGTTTAGAATAGGTGGTGTCTATACCAAAGTATGTTCAATTGCGTATCATTATACGTTACGATTAACGTTAAGATGAAAATAGAAAAGGGCGATCCTCAACTGAATACAAAGTTAGGCTGTGCCGGAAAAAAAATGAAATTAATTTATGTTCACAGAAATAAATTAACTAAATCAACACTCTGATTGGCAAATTAAATGAGCAGTATCAAATATTTTAGTGAAACATTTATTTTGAAATGTAAACAGAATTCTAAATTTTAAACATGTTGTAAGAGCAACTTGTAAGAGGATCCATCTAACTTAAAACTACTATGGAACAAAAAGATACGAACACAATTTTTGCAACAGTACTAACACAAAACACGACCGTAATAAAAACAGTCGAGTAGAAACAACTGCAAATCATTTTTACCACACAAATATTCAAATGCCGATTTTCCCTTGAATAAGAAGTGAAATTGTTTACACTTTCATGAAAAGTCAACATATATTCAAAGTTAAATAACCAAAAGTTAAATTCTCAAATACTTTTACAGCTTTGGGATTACACTGAAGTAAAAGTTTGATTATGACTTGAATTCTAATACAAAAACCCAAATCGTCATATTCGAAACAATAGCATCTATCTATCTAAAGATATCCAACGTAGTATTTACAGGCTAATTTGCTTGACATGGCTCCATTCATACGCAAACAAACGCATATTGGTGCAAGCAAATGTTTGTCTTAGCTCTGCGCATGCACTATGCATAACAATGCCACCCAAAATTGTTGAACCGTTGGATTGGCTAGACATTGGGCAAATATTGGTTAATTGCGCTCAAATTGATAGGATCTGAATTTCGATCAAGGAAGCTTTGTGTTAGCTAGACAGTTGTAAGTGTTGTGTTTCTGATTGGACTAATTGGGTTCTAATCGGAGATTTAACTAAATCGATTTATTTTGCTGGCTTCTACCAGTGACTTCGCACGTGTAAAAGCAGAAAATTATACCAAAGGGGACATCCAATTGCCTTATCCAAAACCTATGTGACTAGGCACGCCTTAATTATGGCGGTAAGTCCCTTGCCCTAAAGACCTCAAAGCGTCATCACCTCCCGCATGATGCAGGTCCTTACCGGACATGGTCAGTTCGGGAGGTTCCTGTACCGGATTCGTGCGGAAGAATCGCCCAGGTTTCACCACTGTGTGGACCGCCCGGAGGACACGGTGGAGCATACGGTAGAGGTGTGCTCCACTTGGGCAGAACACCGCCGTGTCTTCGTGGTCCCAGATAGGCGGCAACGATCTCTCGCGCTGGGCCTTGGTTCAAGCCATGGTACGAAGCGATGACGAGTGGCAGGAGGCCGCCTCCTTCTGCGAAGCAGTAATGCTAGCAAAGGAGGCGGCCGATCGCGTGAGGCAACGGTCCAACACTGAACCTGTGACATAATTATTATTATATGTCACAATTTCTGTAGTCACAAGTCAAAATTCTGACACACATTTTTTTGAGGTTTGGTAATCATAAATTACTTCTCGCGCTCTAGATGGAGCGTCAGACTTTGACACAAACCCACCCGGGTTTCTTCAGTACGCGTAGTCCCGCGTTCTAGGGCAACAGTGACTCATTCAAACAATTCGCAGCCCTGTCTATCTGTCACATCGTCGCATTATTCTAGAAATCATACTTCAGAAAGAGTGTGCAGAAGTGAGCGCGTGAGCGAGTGTGGAACTCTGTACCAATGTCAATGTCAAAGTACTACCAGTAGAATTTCTGTTAACAGCCTTCGAAGCAAAAGTGAATCTTCTTTGTTCACTCCATCCACCGTAGATCTCATTTATCACTATCCGTCAGACGAAATCGAAGTCAAAAACTGACTTAATTATCATGAAAAAAAAAATATATATTCTGTCTCCTAATTAAAAAAACGGGCTAAATTCAAAGAAATAAATATGTTTTCAATTTCTCAATAGAATAGAATAGAATAATAACTTTTACACTAAATTAATGTTCAACTCAATGTTCAATACTTTTGCATTTTTACAATTATTTTGATCCGTATTTAAAAAAAAAACAAAAAGCACTTAAGATCTCTAGTCTATGACGTCACAAGCGCTCGCGCACGTGTTACTCAAGAAATATTTCAAGTTACCCGAATAATTAGGAGAACAAAGGGTAGCGCGTACCCGAGCCCTACATTAAAGTGCCGCTTATAACAAACAAATTAAATGCAATATACGGTGTTAACTGCGAAGACGCGCCGAAGTGTGTGTTTCTCGTTATACCTTGAACTCAAAGAAGGCGGTAGCCACAACATTTTTGTGTACCTAAAAGTGAATAAACTTCAACGGTTCTCTTAGTTTCATGGACTCTTACCCAGCAACAAAATAAATAAATATTGTCTACGTGTATTTATTCTGTACTATCTCACTTATGCACTCAATGGTTGCAGCTTTTATCGCAATTGCAACTCCACTCTCAAAGTACTCGTAATTATTTCGTATACCCAGAGCAAAAGTCTGATAAATATTAAAGAAATTAAGTGGTGGACAATACAGGCTGTTTATATTGGGAAAATTAATAACGTATATACGTATACTAACTGATGAACTGATCTTTATAAATTATAGGCTATGCGTTATTCTGGTGTAGCATTATTCTAAGTATTATTGTAAAGCTTTTTTCCATTTTAAAATCCGTTGAATAGTTTTTGCTTCAAAGAGTTACCAACATCCATATCGACGACAGAGGTTCGGTCTGGTTACCGAAACTTACGGGAGTGCTAAAAATCGCGCGTGAAACTTCAAGTGACAGCTAGTTACACGTAAATGTGGTCACACTTTCATGTTTGTTTATTTACTCACAAAAGTGCAATTCTTTCAAACTCACAAAAATAATTTTATGCATATATTTCTGAGCATAAACCGCAGAACACTTTTGTTGATCGACAACTTCATAACTTTCACTTTCTTTTACTAGTTCGAAGTTTGGTTTCACAAAATTCCTGACTTACCCGCGACCACTGATTACGGCGGTCAATAATAACGCCACAATTACCACAGCCAAGAGATGCAATTTTGAGCTGGCAACACGCAATTTCTGTGAAACCAATCATGATGACATTCTCGTCTTGTGTAGATCACGAGAATCTCATTTTAATAGTTTACTTGCCTCAATCCTTTGTCCCGCCGAAGAAAATATCACACATTAGAAGGAAAACATTCAGAATACCTTACCTTCGCTTCAACTGTAAAAAACAACATATAAATTAGAAAACACAACTCAATACTGACTTATTTAAAATTACAGAATGTTCCTGCAACTTTATCGGTTTATAAATTAAAACAACTCGGTTATACCACTCGTCAGCCGTCAAAACGAGTAATGATAAAAAAAAACGGTGATGAAAACGAATAAATAAAATTCAACTTTATAAAACATTCGCAATGCAAAATGTTGATAAGTCGATAGTGTGCAAAGCGACGCGGTATCGCGACTACATTACATTCGCATTAGCTACTACCGGTTTGTTTATGACTTATTTTATGCGTTTGACACACTTGAGTTCTGGTTTGAGTCACTGCTGTGCTTTAACTCAATCCACTGCTAGTCCCTCTACATGTGTACAGAACATGTACAGCGTCAATTTGACGTTTAATCAAAGATAATATCATTTTTGTGTGTCAATTAAATTTTTGAAAATTACCTTTCCTGACCGTCAATGGATTTAACGACGTTTAAATTGACTTCAAAATATTTCTCGATGCCGTTTCGTTTTTAAAACTAACGATTTTTATTATGCTCCACCATACATAGCTACAACGTTTAATTTCATTAAAATATGTTGATTAATCCCAAAATCGTAATGTTATTCACGCCTATAGGTCTCGCCCGTCGGATTTTAGTGAACTTTAAGTACTTAATTTTAATAAACGAACGATTAAAGTTTAGCATTTGAGACTAATGGCTACTTTACACTGCTTTTGTACATTGATTGATTATAATAAAATTTAAAAACGTTTTTTTATGTCTGCACATAATTTCCATCATTCTAATTTTATTTGTTAATTCTTTAGATTACCTTTTATCTACTTTCGAACAAAAAACGAACAAAAAATACTAAAAAAAAATCTACAGTTTTACAGAAGCGAAAAAAAAAATATATATATAAAAAAACCGTAACTAAATTACCAAAGCAAACCAACGTAATTTGCATAGATTTTTAAGAACGCTACACCCGATATCGAAACGGTAATAAGTGTAGAATTGAACATTCCGAGGCACGTATCTTATCAGTAATATTGGTTGTAATCATAGTCCAGCATATTCTAACGTCTTGATCAGTATGCTAATGAGGCGGCTACCTACGCGTGAAATAACACCTCTCGATTTGTTATGTACCGAATATAAAATCAATACTATATTATTCGATACTATCGATTTCACGTCGGGCTCAGACTTCTTTTTAGAAAAAATAATTAATGGATTATTTTTATCTTCGATTTAGTTTTTATATCGTGCCTACCTTAGTTTGTTTGTGAATGAATTAGGTTGTTTATTTATTTTGTGTTCAGTATTAAGCCATGTTGACAGCTCAAGTATTCCAAAAGGCATAATAATAAAACCTTACTTTTTGAAAAAGGACTGCACATTATGTATCGTCATCAAAACAGCCAGTACTGTCGTCAAAGCAGTTAAGAATACCGTAATTAAAACTTCATATTACCTGTAGGACACGTTTGGGTAGTCCGGTTTTCTGGCTGAGTTGCTTCAGGTCTTTCGCGTCGGGGTTGTGGTTGATCGCGAAGTAGGACTTCATGGTGCGCAGCTGGTGGTGCTTGAAGCTGGTCCGCATGCGCTTGGTGCGCGACGACGAGCCCAGCCCAGCCCCGCCGCGGAATCCCATCTCCAGATACTCAGGGTTCAGATCTGATTGGGCAACGACAGTTACACTGCTAAATGCTGAATTTTTTGTACTAACATTATTGTATCAGAAATAAAAAATATGAAAGAAATAAAAGGACGCGGGGAAATTTATTTTCGATATTAATTTTATTTTCCAATCATTAGATTAGGACTAGAAAATAATTAAATATATCGATAGTTAAAAAAAAAGCTACAGTTATTTTCAAACAAAAAACCTTTAAACCGAACAAGAATAACGTTAGTACACCAAAATTGTTAGCATCAGCAGTAATCACAAAAAGAATTCAAAAAACAAAAGACGACAACACTAATGTCGCAATCGCACGGCAAAATTCGCAGAAATTAAATTAAATCTACTTAAGTAATGCGAAAAACCCGATCGGCAACTATCAATTTACGAAATTATCGTAATTTGTTTTATATCTGCACAGTGCATGATAATGCCAATATTTACATGTTTATTTTAATTATGTTAATTGTTATTGTCGATATTACGGTCGTAAACGGCTATCAAAGATAATAATGTATGTAAAAATATATAAAATGTTTACATTAATTCATAGGCGTATTTTACGAGAGTTTACACGTTAAGGACGATATCCTCTTTTTAATTAACGAGTTTAATACTTAATAACAACTATAGGATGTCATGTTTTTTGCCGCAAATAACAGGAAAATTAGCCTGTTTATTATTTTTGTACAATTACAAGTAAATATTAATATAACACCCGAAATATTTATTTGAGATTAAATTTTATCCTTATTATGTGTATAAAAGTTTAGTAGGTCACCAAATAACAGATCGTCATATTTCTGGCTCCAACAATATCGTAATTTGAACTGTGAAGGAGCTAAGAATATTTAGAAAGTCCTTGGTCAATTCTCAATTTTGGAATCCTATGGACGTAAATTTATTGGGAAGTACCTACAGTTCACAATAACTGTTACAATAATGTGCCCAGTAGGTGAAAACGGGAAAATAAAACTTTCCGTTGAAATATTCCAAGTTCCAGTGCGGTAAATATCAAACAGTGGACGTAAAAAGCAAAGAATCGCCAACCATTAGCGTATCGTATACTAGTCCATAGTAGTCCATGCTATGTTGCAAAACTAGGATGCTTCTATTTCGAAAATGAGGAAAGAAAATATTTTTATTCTAGCTTCTGAAACGGCTTTTGATGGTTGCCTTACAGGTATATTTTCAATGAGATTTAGCATCCTTTCAAATTTGAAAAAAGAAAATGCTATTACTTTTCAATTTCAACACCTAAGCCATTAACTGAAATCCAGGCACAGAAATTGAAATCGAAAACCCCTATTACCCGCAATTCAAACGCGAATGCGAAAATGAATGCGCGAATTCAGAACGTTAACTTCAAAATTTGAATTCGCGCGATCTTTCAAGTCCGAAACGGGTCCCTTCGTAATCCGCACGCATGGCAGGCCTACGGTCATAAATCGATCGTAACACGCACGCCGCATTGTTTTCCGTTACAATACGAACCGTGACGTCCCCGTGACGGAGCCGGCACGATGCCGCGACTTCGTTTTAACGACCGATAAATGCTGCTAATAAATAAACCGAAACTTACTGCGATGTTTACAGAAACGCTTTGAGATTTGCGGTTAAGGGTATCGGACAGCCAGACTGGACTGGAAATGAACACAAGAGAAACTATCTTGAAATTGGTATTGCATTGCGAATAGTGGCGGCATTTCGAAGAATGATACTGAAAATTGGAATTACTGACGATTCGGTCTCAATATATTCAGACAGTGTCCGAATTGACACATTTTATTTCAATATTTTTTTCACTGACGATTCGGACACACTGTTAAAATATAAATTAAAAATTAAAATATGATATACTAGTTTTTGCCCGCAGCTTCGCCCTCCGCCCTTCCTCCCAAAATATAGCCTCAGGAAAAAAACAGGTTTCTATCGTTGTAAAAATTTTAGCAATCGAACCAGTAGGTACTTTCAGAGATTCCCTACAAACAAAAAGAAACAAACTTTACCTCTTTATTATATAATATTAGTGTAGATGGGGGAAAAAGCATTACCAAAACTATTTTAGTCTGGATTTAAGGCGGCAACTTGGGGTAATATTTTTTTTTAAATAATATTTTAAAACTTTTTTATATGACAGTACCTACTAAACAACTTCAATAAATTCGGTGGTGTCCGAATCGTCACTGAAAAAATATTGAAAATAAAATGTGTCGATGCGGACACTGTGTCCGAATCGTCAGCGACTCGAAAATTGTAGTGATCGATTGGGAATAATTTAAGTGTACGCAAACAACACGTTATTTCCGAATACGTTATCTAATCCGAGCGAGTTACTGTTATATACGTTTCAGCTTCGCAGATTGTTGCAATTTGTTTTTCGTTGGTAACGTTTGATATCGAAGTGACAAGTGACAATTAGTCAAGAATTTCTATTTACACTACGAAGAACGATTGTGTAACAATCACCGAGTATAACAAGCTTCAAATAGATGAATGAAATCCACTACTACATGTTTGTAATATTACTTATTTGTCTTATTTATCCTCTGTCTCGCAAACAGTTTCCTGTTACTATGTTCTACAAATAATATTGATTTTTAATACTAAAATTCTAAACCAATATTTCTGAATGACGCTAAATAAACTTGTTGTAGGTATTCATGGAATAATGTACGTAGTCTCTGGAAGAAGTACCTAAAAGAAAAAAAAGCAATATAAAAATCATGTACTTTTTAAAATTAATTTGATATTCAAATTATAAATATAAAGTAAGATTGTTACTACTTAGATTATGTAGTATTTATTGTTTTAAATTAACAAAGACTTTGAAAGCAATGTGACTACTCTAAAGTTTTAAATTGAGTGTGAGCCGGCCTTGTCATTTTTTTTTTACAGCTTTTAACCCATAACAATTTACCTACCTACCTCGGTATATATCACAAATGCATTATTCCCATACAAACACATAAAAAAGAAGAATTCAGGCATATTATAAAAATTACATATGTTTAATTAAATAATGCATATAATAATTTGAACTTTTTAGAATAGAATAGAATCGTCTATTTCTGGGTACATGGTAAATGAGGATCTTAATAACTTGAAACGAAGTTCGAAGTAAAAATTACAACTGCATAGGTATAGTAGGTGCAGAGCACTCGCTGTAACGCTCCAAGAGTGACTGATGAGAATCTGGTTGGTACAGGCGGGTTTTTTTTTTAATCCCGCTAATAAGACGACTTTTTATTAGGTAAAAGCTATCGGCACTAAATCGATAGTTCTTTGAAAAACGTTGTTCTGATATTTTTATAATAAATAGATGCTCTGGAGATACCTAACGAAAGTCAGGTAAAATTATGAACATCTTTAATAAAATAAAAAGCTATTTAATTATTGAAAATTCATATTTCATTTGGCAACCACGTCACAAATATTATCAGCAAATAACCCGGTTTCGAAAAAATAACTACCAACCGTCATTTACATTCAAATATTGAATAATGTTTAAACTTTAGTACCTATTCCACATTCAAAATTGTCAATTTATTTGTTTAATTTTTTTTTCAACCGCAAGTGTAGGTTCCGAAGTCTGAACAATTAGCGTGTAAGTAATTATGCGGGGGCCCGTTGCCGCGATATAATGGCCGCGACCGATACGTAAAACGAACCGCGTTTTCGAACGCACCGCGGAGAATGTTCGATTTCTTAAAAATTAAATGCAAACTGTTATGGCTTGAGTCAAAATAATCTGCTTCGATGTCAGAATAAAGTTATTTTTTTACGGAGCCTTGTTAGGTGGCACATATTTTTATTCTCTCGCGTGGTTTCAGAAAGCAGCCAAGCAAAGTTGTGAGGATATATCAAATAGGGTCAAGATTCAAAATATTATCATGTGGGATATCAAAATTTTAGGACCAAAATACCCAATATAGTAACCGAAATTATGACTGAATTTAAATTTCTGCCAGCCCCGTGCCTCGTAAGAAGCGCGAACATAAAAACACACAATTCACACTGATCGTGCGATGCGCGCCGTTGACGCCCGTCCTGTGTTTGTTCGACATGATTTACTCCGCAACCTCTGATAACTCCCACCAATAACCTCAGACCTCTCAAAAGCTATGGGAACACCCCCGTTTACCATAAATATGGGTTAATAAGGAAAGCAGGGAAGGTCAAAGTGTCCTGGTTGGTACAACGCAGCCTGAGGCGTTCGTGCTCCAACTTGATGATACGGTCTCCGCAAACAGAAAGTAAGACATGCGATTTTTTTACGTCTTCAGATGTTAGGAAAATGGTTTTATAATTTAAGAACAAAATCTATGCGTAGAATCTTCAGAGTTTTGATGAGATAAATAAAGAGCAGGCATCTCTTGAACTGAGTGACGTAAGGCAATCTGGCATCGAGGATCCTTAATAGTGTGAAGGCAGTGTGACATTGACATTATTTCTACATCGTGATTTTCACCTTCCTACATCTTTGCATATTTCTAGAGTAAACACTAGTCAACTAAAAAGTGTCGGCATCTTTCAAAGCACTACAGTGGCGTGTTAAACTTGAACATGAACAAAACGTGTCGGGTTAACAATTGTGCACAATTGTAACAATGACGGGTTCTTAACCCGTCAACACCATAACAGCTAAAGCATTTTTAAACCCAAAATATTGTAAGTACCAATTGCATCCAAAACGACTCTCTTAGAAATCCAAAATAATGGTAAAACCACAAAAATAAAATAAAAAATCAGCGTCACTGCAATAACTGTAACGAAAACACAAAAATTCACGCACAAATTAAAACAATAACGATCTCGACACATAAATCTGACCAATCACAAAACGAATCTAGTGATGTACCATCTGACACGTCAACTATCGATAAACATCGACACAAAACGTCGCGTCTTAAAAGAAGACGTTATTAATAGATTGAGACACAAAATTGTGAAGATAACGCGAGGGCCGAAAAAAAAACCTAAAAAAACACCGGGTGGGTTATAAAAAGAATTGTGATATCATAAATCGTACGTACCATTCATGTTTTTAAGGCCGAAAGGAAAAAAGAGGAGATTTCCTTAACGATAACACTTCGTCCGGTGGCCACATTTTTTTTTTGTAATAGCAAAAACGAAACGCCGAAGTGGTTGACCGCGGTAATAATGGTAATAGGTATGTTTCTTTATGACAGAATCATTGTTTTTATTAATTCGACTCTGTAGTTATGAAATTGAATAATAAGTTGTGGATTATAATAGTCATTATTACCTTTTTATTTTTACAAGTCTGTTTATTGCTGGTTAAGGCCACAAGTTAGTGTGTTTTTTTGTTGAAATCGGAACTGCTTGGGAAGCCGAGTTCGCAGAGTTAGGTAACCTTTGGATCTCATTTACATTTTTCTGCATCAAATTAGCATTGTATTTTCTGAGCCAAGTAGTAGTTTGTGAGTTTTACGTAGAGTGAGAATTAGACGTTGCATTTTGGCTAACCAAAAAGCACACACTCCTTATAATGTTAATGTGTGATGTGTCCTTCTCATTCAAATAAATAATAAACTCTTAGAAGTCTAAACAAATTAAGTTACAATAACTAATATCACATATGCAAATTCACAACTATATTTCTTGACAGACAAAAAAAGAAGTAATAAGTAACTACGATAAATTTGGTAATAGATCATTTGCTAATAGATCAAAAATACTACATGACTTGGCCGCTGGTATTTCTGGCGAAATAAGACTACAGATAAAAAAACGACATGAGCAGATTTCGTACGCTGATGACATCCTGACAAGCAAACAACTCGTTAAATATACCTACTCACAAATATAACATAATATATAGCCTTACATAACTGACCTTAAAACTGGCCCTACATCGAGGAAGTCTATACGGAGACAGAAATCTTGTTCACTTAAAGATTTCTTCGAGTCGACGACGCGATTAAAAATGTAAAATTATTAAATTCGTCGGCATTATGTGTCGTATCGCATAACGTGGCAGCGGGGGGTGCTACCGGGGACACTATATCATGCAACAGAGCAAGTCTCATGTTATTAGTACTTAAAACGTTGGAGTTATATCGAAACGATAGATATCAAACGTACATTGATACCACGACGAAATATTAAAATGTTTATGAGATAGTGAGGAGCGCGTTTCGAAAATTGTTTTTTATTTGTGTAATTAAGTTTATACATAAATTTTGTATGAGGATGTTATGGAACAGTCGTGTAAAATTGAAATTGACCAAGTCTATTATATCCATACCATATTTTCAAGAGTTTTTTTTTTTGAGGATATCTACTTATAAAATGCGAAACTTATTAAAACAAAATTCCACGTCTAAAAAATAGTATATAATACGGACGTTTAAAATTGTCAAAATTATAATGGCAGATTAAAAACGGCACATAATACATTTTTAGAACACATAAAAGAATAGCTAATTTGTGAATCAGTAATAATTTTATGACTTAATTTTATTGTGAAGTTTTATACAACGCACTAATAAAAGTTCATCGACAAAAAATCATCGCTTCACTATAGAACATGGCACCCTACGGGCTAAACAAAAATTTTATGAGCACATTGCTTTTAATGTATCCACGAATGTATTTTTATATGTTGGCATAAATTAACGAAATAAAATTGTTTAATAAAATGAAAATAGAAAAAATATAAGTGAGTGACCGCGATGTGGTAAACCAAAAAAAAATCCACGTTCTGTTTTTTTTTAACAATATAATAAAGCAAACATTATGAATGGGACTTTATTTACTTTTATGCTGCCCGTACTTACGTTTACTGTGTACTTTTGCGTATCATAAAAACTTTGGCTATTTAATTATGCACAATTTAGCAGCAGTTTTGTGAGTTATAGCTACTTACGTTGGTGTCTGTATATATATTTCAGAGATACCAGAGTGTTTTTTAGCCTTCAATATTTTTTTACATTTTACACTCGCTTTCTTTATTAGGTGAACGAAGTGAGGATAATTAGTGAATGAGTTTGAGGCACGTGTAAGCATTAGGTATTTTATTTGTATTTTAAAGTTTACAGCTGAAGTCATTCACAGTTAGAACTAGAACTAGAAAGTACGAAAACCAAAAGTATTATTTGAAAGTTTAGATTAAGATTTCACACATTCTTCTTCTTTTGCTCCCTACACACTATTGTCTACATTTCTTTTGATTTTTCCTTTCGCAGGTCTGCTGGAAAAAATTTCTTTGGAAATAAGAAGTACCTTTGTACTCTTGTCTACTTTGCAGTGCCTTTTTCTGTTTTTGTGTGTACATAAATAACTAATAAAAACCAATGTTAGCGCTTTTGGTTAAAATTCATCAAAAACTGGGCATAAGGAACAGGCTCTATAAAATTTAGAAATATTTCATTCATTTAAGTAAACTATACGTTTAACTAACAAAAGAGATCTGGGTTTGACCATGATTTAAATCTGTAACTATTCTTAATGACTCCTCCACGTTGAGTAATTTTATTGTTATTATAAATATAGGATGGAAAGTATAAGATGATCTCGCATCCTATTACAAGGAGCTCGTGGCTAAGCAAGAACGGGTCCAACTTCAAAATTAAGCAACACTAGCTGAGATGAGTACTTACCTCAGTATCACACGGAACGCAAGCTAAGGCGCCTATTACACCACTCGATATTCAGACGGTCTTAGTCTGTGTTTATCTATTTATCTCATCGTTCTGTTTCATTCCTTTTCACGACATTGGCATAAGTAGCTCTTTTTCTTGTGTAACGCTACATAGACTAAGACTGTCTGGCCGTTGATTAGAGCTGTCATTTGAAGATCTTCGACAGCCAGATTGGAAAGCCAGAAGCCAGCACAGAAGCTACAATACCAGTATTACTCAGTTCCTAGATTATCCCCTCGAGGGTCGATTGTACATACGTCTATACAACTTGAGTGACCTTGAGAAACTCTTAATTCTCGTTTTGTACACACGAGTGTACGAAATTTATTCGGCCGAAAATTTTGGTCTCTATATCTTCGTTTTTCCAAGAAAAAACCAGAAAATGTTTATTTATTTCTTTTTTTTAGTGATTTTACGTTAAAACGCGCAGTCACGTAATAATATTTAGCTGCCAGTTGCTATTTTAATATCTATATTTAGTTTTTATTTTTACTTACACATGATAGCGAGAAAAAACATGTAACAGATATATTTGTAATTACAAAACATGATTGAAAAGAGTGTCCATGGAGTTTCTTGCACATTCTTCTCCATAGAGATCTACGCTTTGGAATGTGCAATTAGCATCATTTTTTTCTGACTGACTGACTGACTTCTTGACATTTCAAAAGTGCCTGTAAATGTTTTATTTGAAATAAAATACTTTACTTTGACCTTGACTTTGAATAATACCCCTACATGTGCGAGGAGTTAAGGAGGTCGGTTAGGCAGTTGCTCCTAGTGAAATACACCGGCACGAGGACCGCTACTCAACTACTTAACTGTACCAACCCAAGAGCTGTGTACCTCAGCTGCACCCGGTAAGACAAGGCTCGAATAAGTAGGCTCTTAATAAACTAGTCCACTTCACCATTAACTATTGCATCACTGCTTACCATCAGATGAGATTCTTTGACTACTAAACTACTTAAGGTCAGCTCAAACTCAAAGTGTTCCATCAACTTTTGGTTATATGACATGAGACGCATGTAACTCACAGAATTACATGCGTATGTATTGTATTGTATCTTTTTATGTGTACATTTATTTACTATTACCGATATATATGTATGTATTATATGATTTAATTTTGCTTTTATTTTAACTTTTCTAACTTATTTATACATACTGTGTCTACATCTCTCATAAAACTCCCGTGTCGCATGTCTGTTGGAACCTCACGGTTTCCTCACCATCTGTGATGCAAGTTCGGGAAGTTCCTGTACCGAATTTGTGGGGGAGATCGGCGGCAATGATCTCTCGCGCCGGACCTTGGTACAGGTTATGATCCGTAGCAAGGAGGACTGGCTGACGATCGCCTCCTTCTAGCAAGCAATGCTAACAAAGGAGAAGGCCGCACGTGAACGCGCGAGGGAGCGACCCTCACACCCCAGCCGCCAGGATACCGATCCCGATTTCTGGCCACCGTAGGCGCAGGCTTGCGGACGGCGAGCAATGGGAAGCTCACCGTCCGACCGTCCGGTAGCCGTCCGCACTGAGCCCAAGTCGTCGACGGCGCGTACTGATTCACGCGCGCCTCAAGGAGATATCAGCAAACCGTAGGGGCCCAGCAGGGTTTCGACCCTGCTGGGCCCCTACGGTTCGGCTCGGCGGTTCGGTTCAGGCTTCGGCCTGCTAGGGCCGAGGGTTTGTTTCTGAAAGAAAAACTCGGCACTGGGACAAAGGCAAAGAAAGAACAGGAATGGTTTTTAGTTAGTAAAAGTCTGACACGCCCTCGCGCACCGCCCAAGAGCGTAAGATGTCATTGGATGATTTTCCCACCTATAAAAAAAAGGTCTGTTGGAAGAAATTTCGTTTGAAATAAGCAGCACTTTTGTGCTCTCCTATCTGAGTTTGTGGTTAAACTCCTCTGAAACGGCTTTCCCGATTCTCATGAAATTTTGTGTGCATATTGGGTAGGTCTGAGAATCGGACAACATCTATTTTTTATCCCCCTAAATGTTAAGGTAATCCACGCCTAAATTTTTTTTTTTCAATTTTGAATATTTTTTTTTTTATGGTACAGCATTAGTAAATACATATATATTTATATAAAAATCAATGCCACTTTTTGTTGTAATTTTATAACTCAAGAACGGGCTCACCTATCCAAACCAAATGTTTAGGCTTTGTTCGGACTATTTAGTAGATGGTTTATGTGAAGTTTGCACAAAATCGGTCGAGCGGTTCTTCATTTATTACATTATTGCACCCGTGCGAAGCCGGGGTGGGTCGCTAGTTTATCTATAATATGTATGTATTTAGAAATATATCGCTCACCTAGCAATATATTGGCACATTTACATTTTTCATATTTTACAGATACAAGCGTCAAAGATTGTGCAAATATTTAAAACGAAGTTTTGAGTTCATTTTACATTTTATATCATAAATTGTGATGTTGGCTACTAGTACCTATACACCATAATAGTTATTCAAAGATATAAATTATCCAATTTTACACATTAGCCGTTAAAACCAATCCAATACACAAAGCCTCGAGCACAGGCGCAGGGTAGCCAGCCTATCGGTATTTTACAGGTTACATTCTGGAGAGTGTGCGCGGGAATTGCATGACTTGATTCCGCCATCTCCTTTCTACCATCGGACAACCCGACGAACGGCGAGTATCCACCCTTACGTTGTTGAAACTTCAACAGTCCGGACTAAGCGTTTCGCTTCGTCGTTTATACCGCGTACATCGAAGGACTGGAACAATTTGCCTGCTGCGGTCTTCCCGTCCAACTATAATTTAGGTGTCTTCAAGGCTAGAATGAATAGGCTCTTAATAAACTAGTGCGCCTGACCATCAATGATTGCATCTCCGCTTACCATCAGGTGGGATCGCAGTCAAGCACTGGTTTACATCAATTAAAAAAAAAAAAAACTTAATTTTGCATTTAATGTAGATGTGCCAATATTTTACTAGGTAAGCGATATAAGTATGTTTATTAATTGTCTAGTACTCATAACACAAGCTCTGCTTAGCTTGAGACTAGACGGCGTTGTGTGATAGTTGTGGATATATTCATTCAAGTTGATAATAAAACCAAAACAAAAACTCTTCGAACATCTTAGTTTTAAACCGAAAATTTCTTAATTCGTCCGTGTGTCCCGACAATAAATTACGGGTTCAATAATGTTGGTCTTGCCACCGATACAGATGTCCCACGGAAGATAGCGGTAGAAACAAAATGTACACGGATATCACATTAGGCCAGTGACGGTATACATCATGATGAAAGGTGGTTTTAACCTCTTTATATTCTTACTTGAGAGCAGTGGTAGCTCCGAGCGTTCATATTAATTTTAGTTATCTTTTAAGTTTGTTTATGTGATGGAATAATAATAATAATATTCTTAGGCCAGTGACGGTATACCTACCTCGTGTTGAAAGGCGGTTTTAACCTCTTTATATGTTTACTTGAAAGCAGTGGTAGCTCTGTTCATATTAATTTTAATTATCTTTTAAGTTTGTTTATGTGATGGAATAATAATAATAATATTCTTAGGCCAGTGACGGTATACAACATGATGAAAGGTGGTTTTAACCTCTTTATATTCTTACTTGAGAGCAGTGTTAGCTCCGAGCATTCATATTAATTTTAGTTATCTTTTAAGTTTGTTTATGTGATGGAATAATAATAATAATATTCTTAGGCCAGTGACGGTATACATCATGATGAAAGGTGGTTTTAACCTCTTTATATTCTTACTTGAGAGCAGTGGTAGCTCCGAGCATTCATATTAATTTTAGTTATCTTTTAAGTTTGTTTATGTGATGGAATAATAATAATAATATTCTTAGGCCAGTGACGGTATACATCTTGATGAAAGGTGGTTTTAACCTCTTTATATTCTTACTTGAAAGCAGTGGTAGCTCCGAGCGTTCATATTAATTTTAGTTATCTTTTAAGTTTGTTTATGTGATGGAATAATAATAATAATATTCTTAGGCCAGTGACGGTATCCATCACAATGAAAGGTGGTTTTAACCTCTTTATATTTTTACTTGAAAGCAGTGGTAGCTCTGTTCATATTAATTTTAATTATCTTTTAAGTTTGTTTATGTGATGGAATAATAATAATAATATTCTTAGGCCAGTGACGGTATACATCATGATGAAAGGTGGTTTTAACCTCTTTATATTCTTACTTGATAGTAGTGGTAGCTCCGAGCGTTCATATTAATATCTTTTAAGGTTGTATATGTGGTGAAATAATAATAATAATATTCCACAATTTTCACACAACGCTATTTAGTCCTAAGCAGAGCTTGCGCTATGATGAGTACTGGACAACCGATAAACATACTTATATATTTTTTTATTAAAGTATATTATTATTATTATATTCCTGAACATATAAATATATTAAGAGTAACTTCTACTCGTGGTTTCGCCCGCGTGAAAATCGGTTTCTCCATACTTTGGACACCCGTTTCATCCTAGCAGGGGATGAATTTTGAAAAAAAACTTACCTTCATAAAATTTGCAAAATTTCACGCTTCCATAATTTTGGCTGTGCGATGAAATGTCAGTTAGTCAGTCAGTTTCTCCGTTTATATTTATAGATAAATTACATCCAGATACAGAACGTATGATCGAGCTCATCACACAAACATTTGTCTTGGGTGGGAGTCAAACCCACGACCTCCGCCATAGCAGTCAGGTCCACTAACCACTAGACCAACATTTCATAATCCTCCTTTTTAATCTTATCTTAATCTCTCTTTTTTCCAGGCTTAATTTTTTTCTTTCGTTTTTAAAATTGTGTACTTACTTAATTTAGTGTATTTTTCTTTTTTTATGGACATTAAAGAACTTCTCCTTCATTGGATGGAGAAAGAGGCTAACTGGAGAAAGAGATTGGGAGTCTGAGACTGTTACTACTTAAAACCCACCCATATTCAGTTGCTCTTTACATTCCAGGGCCGTGGTGACTCTTAGAAACCTTCCCTCAGCCCACATAACTGAGTACTAACTGGGATTTATTGTGATCGTTAAAAGGTGCTCTGGAATGACGCCACGTGGAGTTGCCCAGAAGCAAATAATGTACAAATCAAACAAGGGCACGGAAGTCATGTCCGTGGTTTAAATGTAAGGCAGAAGTGTAGTTTTATTAAGTAGGAGTCGGAGACAGCGAAGACTGGCTTATCTGTGAGGCAGCCTGGGCGACCATGAGGATTTCCTAATCCTACCGGAAAAAAAATAACTAACTATGCTCAACAGTTGTGTGACAGGTCGATAACCACTGGCGCAACAATTCAACTGTTACAAATTATTATTAATTAGTGGTACCAACATAAAACTAACTTTCGCCAGAATAAAAGTTTGAAAACCAAATTTTTGCGCCACCTACCGGTCCAATTTTGACTCATTCAAAAATATACACAAAAATGTATCCAAATCGGTCAAGCATTTAAGCCAGTTAAGTGAACTGAGAAACAGACGAACAGAAGAATGATATAAAAATAGAAAATGTAACTAGACTATCGAAGAACATGAACGATTGTGTTCCAATGAAGATAAAAAGAAAAATATGAACAAAGATACAGAAAGTATTAAATCAAATACACATAAAATGTCTCTACTTATTTATATTTACTGTAATCGATCACGGCACTCAAATAAATATCAATATAACCGATTATAGTCGGATAAAGCCGAATTATAATGTAATATTATATTTGCATTTTAAATCACATTTAACATGCCTTTTGCATCCAGCCAAGAAATTGAAATAGACGAAAGGCCTTTAAACACAATATTAGCGTGAAGATTTTGAATGAACTCCGAACGCGCCGAATGTAAATATAAATAGTAATAAAACATAATAATGTTCCCACAATATAAATTTTGCCCCTGAACAATAAAATTGGATTCATGCTGATCTGGAATTGAAAGAAAAACATAGTTTAATCGGAATTTCGTAGGACATATAGGCTTGCAACCTGTCACCTCATAAAACATGATATTTAAACCAAATCCATTATAGTAACGCATGGCTGATAACTGTATAAATACAATAACCAGTGAGAATGTTTATTTGCGAACCACAATAATATAATAAAAACAATTCAAACAAAAAGTTATAAGCGTCGCGAAGTTTTGTGTTCAAAGGTTAGAGCCTTTTCAGACTTTCTGTCAACTATATCGACATATATTCCTACCTGAAAACACCACACAATTCTATTATAAACACATTTATTGTTTATTTAAATATGTAATAAAATATGATTGTACCCTTTCAACGCCGGATGGTTTCAATACAATTTTTATACATTTAAATCAGATATTGTATACACTTAGACCCTGCAAAAGCATACATTCTATTTGTTTTAATGTCACCATTATATTTTTGATAAAGTGCATTTCAATTGGATTGCAACACATAAAGGCTTTCACCATGAATTGAATAATTTATTTGTTATTTTTATTGATATATAAAGTTGTAGCTTGAAAATTGAGAAAATTGTAAGCTTTTTGATACCAAAGAAATATAAATTGTAAACATATACAAATATGGTCTTTGTAAACCAAAGTCTGTAATTTTAACTCTCTGTAGAGTTTGCATGGATAATTTATTTCATTAACTGCAAATAGTAAATGAAAACCAAATTTTCTGCTTCATTTTGAACCAATCAGACGATATATACGTAGTAGCTCTAGGTAGTTTCTTTGTACTTAATACATAAATAAAGCCAACATCTCGTACAGAAGCTATAACAATCGGCGAACCACTTTTCCTTTTCTAAAATGGAAACCGACAAAACCAACGATCCCAAACTCTTTTGTCACGAATAAAAAAAAATAAAGTCACCTCCAAAAGCCGTTTTGTTTCGAAAAATAAAAAAAGTAAAATGTATTTGAACCAACTACCGGCGGTGCTGGAACGCGCCCACCCTATCAACGATCGTGGACGCTACTCGAAATGTCCGATACTTAAAAAAATAAAATAAGAAATGTCACATATTTTGGCGGGAAATAAATCACGGAAGGGACGCTATACAAAATTTATGGCGGTATAACACGGTGCACTCGGTAGAAAAGTTAAGACAAAAGACGAAAAAAGGTGTACATCTTTGATTTGAATGCGTGGGTTCCGCCGTCTTCTACGAACCTTTTAGAGTTGATTAAAAACCTACATTATGGAAAATTATTATGATATCGTTACAGTTTCCATTTTTCACGATAATATTCATACGAGTTCATTATGAAATGGACAAAAATTAAATTACAATCTTTATTTCAGATTAATTTCTCGTTTTCGCTTCCACGAAGTAGATATAACATTACATTTGTTTTTGCAGATCCTCCGAAATATTATTATTCATTTGCTACGAGTACTTGGATACTGAGAATTTCCGATGATTTTTTCAACTTTCAACGTAACCATTTTGGTGACAAGGAACTCTAAAAAGGTGACACCACATGAAGCCAAGCAGATGGGTCCTTATTACCGCTCCCGTTACCGTAGTAGGAAACGTATGTTTTTTTCACTGGCCGCCCGTTAACGCTTTATTTATTATCACTTCTCTCGGATATTTAGGGAAGGTAACCGTAATTATATGACATATTTATCTACGAAGTCCGTTTTTGGTAGGTAGTTAAATAAATTGCTTTATATTTATCGGTTTTGTGAGGTGCCGTGTAGTTCTCTAGGTACACTGAAAGACCTGAATTTTAAACATCTAAAAACTTACTTTTACGTTAGTTTATGCCATGATTTTGCAGTTAAATTTCTTAATAAAATGTCGGCTGGTGATTTACAGTATAAAGAGTTTAAAATTTAGGCCAAATAGTATCTTATGCTAAGCTTGCTCAAATAACCTGTTAATTCTGCAAATGAATAAACAAATTGATACATTTATTGTTTCAGAAGCTTTTAGTTTTATATTCCCTCTTAAACATAGTCAAGTAAAGGTATTATGTATTTATAACATAAGGGGCTGCCGACGGGTTGGCAAAAGCGTTGGCTGCGCACTCAAATTGCGCAGTGGGTCTTTCTAACTTTCTAAAAGCCTATTCAAATGACAGATCAATAAACCCGGTGTCAAATATCATGGTGATCGAATACGATTTTTTGACCATACTATTAAAAATATTTTAACTTGAAACTATTGCAGTTAACATGGTGTTTTTCTTAGCTATAGTTTAGTAACTAATGTTATACTATTCCTTGTTCTATATTGGTTGTATATATACCTAATGCAACCAAAATTGTTCAAGTTTCCGTCTTCGTGCCCTTGATTCTTTTTAATAATTTTAAGTACTTAATTTTTGTCATCATTCATTTATTTCTTTGTTGATCACCAGCAATCTGCATTACTTTCGCGTGAGTGTTAGAAATCTTTGAAATTCTTGGCTTTTTGTTACTATAATACGTATGTATTAATAATACACTTAAACCTTCCCTGAGTGATTCATATCATTCTATCTACTGACTAAAACTGCATGAAAATCAACTCAGTAATTCTTGAGTTTATCGCGAATATACAGACAGACCAATGCGGTAAAGGACTATATTTTAATGTAAGCATAAGGAAGGCCAACGCATGTAAAGTTGACCTTAAGATATTGAAGGAACTGAGTGTTTCACGGCTATGACTAAAACTTTAATATCGGCCTACCTGCGTATATACCTACAGGTCTGAGCTTAAAATCGTATGCCTGTTCCATGTTATGGATTAAGAGACTAAAAGGGTGAATCATTTCAATACAATGGTAAACACTGACTGGTTAGTTGGATTACTCCCGAGCTAGATTCGTGCCGTGTCCTTTATTCCTTTTATGAATAATTACGTTCTTGAATCAGATTTTAAATCGGAACTTTTTTTTTAAATAAAACGACTAATGTTCATTTTTTTTAATGTTTTTATTCAGCCTACAAAGCACAGTTATTGATAGATCATAAAGCGAGAAAAGTAATCTATATTTGTATATTTAATTGGTATCATTATCATCATCATCATTTCAGCCGAAAGACGTCCACTGTTAGACATAGGCCTCCTCCAAGTGTCGCCACAAAGACCGGTCCTGTGCGTCTCGCATCCATCGAATTCCCGCGATCCTGACCTTGTCATCGGTCCACCTTGTAGGAGGCCTTCCAACGCTACGTAAGAAGACCGACGGCACATACTGTTTCTAAGAGCGCCTCATGGAGATGACAAAACCGTAGGGGCCCGCAAAGTCGAAGCCTACTGGGGCCAAGGGTTTTTTTTCTGAAAGGAAGACTCGGCAGTGCTATGAAAGGCAAAGAAGGAACAAGAGTGGTTTTTTATTCAGTATAAGTCTGACACACCCTCCTGCTCCGCCCAAGGGATGATTTTCCCACGGAAAAAAGGGCATAGAAACATTTGCTCGTGCGGGAATCGAAACACTGCGCTAACCGTACAGTCATACTAAACTATCCTGACTTTTTCCACCCAATTCTTTATTTTCATTCTGTAGAACACAATTTCAGGATTTTACCAACACTGGTTTGTTTGTAAAAAAAATAAAACTTTGCTGCAGCGAGCAAGCAAACGTTTCAAGGAAACTTTAGAAATGATTGGGGCTTTAACATGAAGTATTTAAATTTCAAGCGTGCGAGCGAGAAAGTGAGATGGAGCTATACACCCTGTATATCTCCATCCCCCTAGCAGTTCAGTTAGGGTCGTCAAATAGACAGCGTTAAGAGCTCTGATCGAAATTCTAAAACAGAATACTGGATTCCCATATCATACCAACTGTTACCGATCGGTATTTTATAGTAATCGTAAATAAACGGCTGCGTTTCTTACGTGAGTTCGCTACTATAGATAGCCGATACCATATGTTGCGTGGGTGTGTCGTATTTCGTTGCCTCCTTCGGTGTCAATATGGGGAGCCACTAGCTGTTATAATGCACGATGAATTACTGAATATTATTTGAGGCAACTAACTTGGGGTTGCATAAGGGGTCTCTCTACCTCAAAGGAAGTTGACAAACATATGCCGGTTTTGACTAACACAAGAGAACCATGAAGATATCCGCAGGAGAATCAAAATTGCCGACATAGACCGAAGAATCGCCAAGCTTAACTTTTCGAATACCGTAATTAGAGGGGTTGGAGTTTAATGAATTAAGTGGTAATGGGCAGGACACAATGCTCGCAGAACAGATGGTCCATGGAGCCAAAAGGTACTAGAATGGCGACCGCGCACCACAAGACGTAGCGTTGGAAGGTCTCCCACAAGATAGACTGATGACCTAGTGATAGTCGCGGGAATGGGATGGAGGCGATATGCACAGCACCGTTCTTTTTGGTGACACTTAGGGGGGGGCCTGTGTCCAACAGTGGACGTCTTTCGGTTGAAATTATGATGGTGAACCTAAAACGCGTCATAGGATTTTAAAAACTCAGTGTAAAATTGAAAATTTGTCAACGTAAAAATGTTTAGGTGTTCATTTCGCTGTTTTGTAATGTTATTGAAAACCGGTAGCAGTTTAATATTTAGCGAATGGTTTATTAATGAAATAACTTTTTATTTTTATAGCTTGGCTTCAATTTTTTATTTGTTTAAATCCATTTCTATTTCTCAATGATTGTCAGTGTCAATCAATCATCAGAGAATTAATTGATAGAACATAAAAGGCATCAGCTAATGATTTATGTCTAGACCTCACGTTGAAGACATAATAAATGAGTTTGTAAGTATACCTATAGGTACCGAGCCACTAGAGTTTGGTATAAAAAAATATGTTTATTTTAAAGATCATTGACCTAATTTGTAAACGACGGTGTATTTTAAGAATCGTACTGTACTTAACCCATAAGTACTAACCCATCAATCAAATTGTCATAACCGCGGATATTAAAATATATATAGATAATAGGTACTCAATTTGGTAGGTTTATAAACCAAATATTTATTTAATTAATCTTATAGAGCTCACTTAAAGATAAGTCGACATAAAGGAAGATACGAATTCTTTGTATGTATGCATTGCATCTTCTTTGCGAATAGCGCCTTCGCTCGCGTGAGAGTTGGTTTCTCTATACAAAATTTGAACCCCCGTTTCATCCCCTTAGGGGGTGAATTTTGGGAAATCCTCTCTTAGTACTTGCCTACGTTATAAAAGGAAGCTTTATGCAAAATTCGACGCTCTTAATACTTGTAATTTCGGCTGTGGGTTGATATGTCAGTCAGTCAGTTTCTCCTTTTATATATTTAGATAGAAGATCATATCAAATACATTAAATCCATACTAACACTGGCTGACTCGGCAAACGTTGATATGCCAGATAAATTACCAAAGAAATAAGTGGTTTAAAATAAAATCTAAAATCGTCACATTTTAAATAAAGAGCCGTGTTTACAATCATCTAGTGACACAAATACATTGATTCGATATAATGTATGTTGTTATTATATATCAGTGATGATGAGATATTTGTCGCGAAGGAAATATAGACCTCCATTTTAGTTACTAAAGGACTTTGATGAGGAATAATTTTATTATTGTTTCTGAAATCTTATTCAGGTCTTGTTCCTAATATTGAAATTGGAGCTATTTGACCTTCAACTAGAATTATTCTATTTAGTCCTTTTCAAATTCCTTTATAAAATACCATTTTTTTAATTAGTTCAGGAGTATTTTTAACTTGAGCTCTTCATGCTATTATATCTAGTATCTCATCACGATTGCCCGAATTTGAAGCTCTAAACGGGTAATTTTTATGATAGGTACGAATAATGTGCAGGGTATAAGGGGGCTATAAAACTATGCTTGAGTCATTTTCTGAGAAAGGAGATAAGTCTTCTAATAACTTCTCCTGCTCAAGGGTGGAGCGAGAAGGCGTATCAGACTTTTACTGAGTAATACTCCTAGACTTCTTTAGTTGCTTTTTGCGTTCCAGGACCATGAGTAGGTATATCCTTTTCAGAATCGATCCCCTGGCCTTAGTAGGCCGTTTCTATGATCTTATTTAGTCTAAATTTGTCGAACCTGTCCATCTAATTTTTTCCCCAAAGTTTTTTAAATAGAGGAGGCTGGTGAGACTGTGATCATGTGTGTGATGTGGTCAGCGAAAAGTTGCATAAACGGCCAATATTGGTGCAGTGCGCCAACCCGCCAACATTCCAACGTCCTCTGCCGTCACGTCTTAGTACGTGCCTATTGTATGCCCCTATTCTGGTCCGGCTGGGTGCCTCGCCACGATCGGATAAGACTCACCTCGCCGAGAAGCTGCGGCGATCGAACGATAGTGTTTTAGAATTGTTTATAGTAAACGTCTTATGTTTTTGGAATAACGATGAAAATTTAATTGGTTTATTGTCGAAGCGTCAAAGTTTGAATGGTGGAATTTGGCCATTGATTCTCTTTTGTTTGTGAAAGTTATCTATTGAACGGCGTAACAATATTATTTACTTTATAGAAGCCCTTGTTCAGGAATAGTGTTGTTATAAAGATCTCCTGACCTGTTTTTTTTTAGAATCAAAAGGTATTCTGCAAAGAAAATACGAATTATTTATAAAACTACATTTTAAAAAAACAATGCAACCTTCTTCTAATAAGCCCTATTCATCTGGGCATCTTGAGACAAAATGTAAACAAAGAAAACAATGTAAGTACATTCGAACAAGTTTCTTCGATTTATTTGAATACATTAAAAACAATCTCTTTTTCTGTTGAATGCATTGGCGTTTTCTTTGCACGCCTTTTCTACGGCGTATAACAAAAATTTAAAGAAAATATCTCGTATCAACAAGTTGATCAATAGTAAAAAAAGATGGCGGATTATAACCCGCCCGATGACAAAACGTCACATTTTTATGTAATATGTTTGCAGTATCTGTGGTCTATAATTTAATAGAATTATAAATGATTTGTTTACTTTTTATCTCACGGCTCCCTGAATAGGGTAAAGAGGCTTTGACCGAACTGTTTTTTCAAACTCGACTGCGAACTATTCAAAGAAATTACAAATTGTTTGCTAAACTTCTTATAAAACATTACTCCCCTTTTCAATATTTATTGAATAAGTTTATTTTCTGTTTTAATCTATATACATAAAAGGAGAAACTGGCTGACTGACATAAAGGATTAGGATCGTAAAATTTTGCACAAGGTTTCCTTTTATGACGTAGGCGAGCACTAAGAAAGCATTTTCCAAAATTCACTCCCTAAGGGGATGAAGCGGGGGTCCAAATTTTGTTTGGAAAAACCTACATTTACCCGAGTGAAGCCGCGGGCAGAAGCTAGTATACATATAAAACTACAATTATCCTTTTATCAGTAACGCAGATATCTTAAAAAAAATTGTTGTTTCCATATACAACAACACCAGTAGTTTTATTGACGAATTTGATATGGACATAAAAAATAATGGTGATATATTTTATGATACTGCAAGCTCATGTAATTTTATAACCATAATATGCACGTTCTTGTGGGTAGAAAACCAGCCACAGTAAACATACCACACTATGCCGATTTTGATCAGGGTGAACATTTTTATTTTTGTTCTTTTTAATGATTGTCTACGTCATTGCATAGCATAGCATAGCATAGTCGGCCTTATAATGTTCCCACTGTTGGGACTCAGACCTCCTCTCTAAGAGAGGGAATGGGCCGTAATCCACCATACGGGCCCGGTGTGGATTGGTGAATGTTACATGTCTTCAAATTTTTAGTTCTAGAACATGCCTTTGGTTTCCTCACGATGTTTTCCTTCACCGTTTTGAGAGCAGTGGTGATGAAATAAATTACACAAAGTAATGCGCCTGGCTGGGTTTGAACCCGCGACCTACAACTCGTAAGTCAGAGTCGTTATCACTCGGCCATCATTGCACTCCAACGTACTCCTACGTCATTGAGTTCGTTTTAAATAGCAACGAAATACACCATTACGTATTTTCCCCGAAAATGTAGCTCTGCTCAATTCGATAGGTACGAGTATTAATCGCCGAATACTTTTACTAATAAAAATACCTATTGAAAATTTTTATCCACCAACTTAAAACATTACAATATATCAGAGATTAAAAGAGACGTGTTTGTGTTTATTTTTTATGTTCCAAAATGAAAATGTTCCACAAAGAGAACGTGACATAAAATAATGCTTTCCATGAATTGGTTATACGAGTTGTATCCCTGAAAAGACAAAATTCTATAGAAATTAAATTCAATGAATTTTACAAACAAAAAGCTTTGAAGTTAAAATTAAGTCACTGCCCAAAATGATGACTGAAAATGCGAGTTAGCTACATAAATAAAATGGTTGATGGTTATAAAGATTTTCTATGGTTTCTATAATTCCTTATCTGAGCCCGAACATAAACCATGTCGAAACATTCTCGTCCGTAATTTTGAGCAATGTGCTCCATACGTGGCGTAGTGGAGTACCAGAGGCTCACGTGCCGAGCCGTGGGACCCGCCTTTCACCACCTTACGCAAACCTACGTTCCCATATAATTGATACCGTCGTCCGACTACTTCAGAACTGGTCGCAAAAAACTCTACCGACTCTGGAAAATGGCCGGACGCAGCAAAAAGAGGCTTTACTAAAGTCGGACACGATAACTATTTAAAATATCCAATACAGTGTCATATAATTTATTGGTGTCTCCGTACGGCAGCATTGTAAGCGGTAATCGCTTAATCTCGAGCGGACAGGTGCCGACTAGCTCCTATTAGGCAAATTGTGTACCTTATACGTAGAGAGAAAATTTAAAAAAAAAAAACGTATATTAAAAGTTGAGATCGTGCGGCCTTTTTTCGAGGTAACTTTTTTTTTTAGCTTCGTTACTCCGGTTGGACGATGCTCAACATTGGTATTTTGCACATGTTCAATGTTATTTTAAAAGGCAATGAATTATGCTAGCTGCCAATTATTTTCTTATATGTAGGTCATCAACCAATTACGACCGTTCTAGAGCAACGTTTTTAGTACTTGTTTTTAAAACAGTGGTGTTTATTGGTCAGTATACATTATTGGTTGATTATTTGTTTTTGGAATGTAATTCGGTGTTATATATTCGGCTGGTTTGTCTTATTAATAATATATTGAATAGTCTTATTAGTGGCTTCATTTGAAATGGCTACTCCTTTAGGGGTGAATATATGAGCCACTTAATCTACTAATATCTGATACCATTGTTCCTAAATGGTATCATTAAGCTTATTATTCTCGTCAAAGTATTGGAATTCTCATGTGGCAAATATTCTAAAGTCGTTTTTTATGTGTGAAAGCTCTGAACAATTCCCTCCCGCTCCGCCCAAGAGCGGGTTTTGTCATAAGATGATTTTCCCACCCAATAAAAAAAAAAAAGAGTACTTGAGTTGTTTTATATTATACCGTTCATAATCTTTCTTATTAGATATATCTGTTCTTACGAACCCCAGGTAGAATAAGCCTTACCATAGGCAAACTCGTTTAAAATAATATACCATTGTTTTCTTTTTCCGATTTAATTCTGTTTTTTTTTTAGATTTTTCCGATATTAAATTTTTTTTAATTTTTTTTTCTACGTTTTCACCCTTAGAATACTATTTTAATCATCCAACATTAATTGCAGAATTTACAATAATAAATACAGAGTTGTAAAATATTTACGAAAATATGAAGGGGATGAGACGATTGGCACTAGAATATGACCGACCATACGCTGACATTCTATGAACCCTCTACTAAACAATTGTAACAATATGACACCACGACATTACCATTATAATAACCGACAAATTCATAACAAAAAATCAAAAGCCCACCCCCATCCGACAAAAGATTAATGTGTGTACATAAACCGGGAATCGAACCTCATATTTCGGTGTTTCGTTTCGTGGGGTGTCACCCCTCTATAGATATAATATAGGCATATATTTCAGTAAAAAATATAATTACCCTCCGGAGTTAGTAAAGTTATCTTTTTTAATAGTGTTTCAGCTGTGGTACGGAAATGACTATTGCAACCGAAAATTCATCGACATTGTCTTAATAGCAAAAACGATATTTTTTTATTTCAATAAAAAAATATCGTTTTGTTAATAAAAAAATTTCAATAAAAAAATTATCGTTTTCGTTTTGTTAAAAAAATATCGAATTGACGTTGCGTTTTTGCTATGCAAAAGTTACAGTTAAAATCGCAGAAATTTACGTCTCAAAGTCGTAAATTTCTGCGACTTTAACTGTAACTTTTCCTTATGAATAAGCATATTAAAATATTCTTCTTCTTTATAAAATTATATATAATTATATTTCATGTAATTATCTATTGAAAAATCCGATCAAGTGCGAGTCCGGACTTGCGCACCGGGAGTTACGTACAAACTTACCTATGTAAAAAGTTCGATTCCCGAATCGACTCCTGAATTTTTTTTCGAATCGCAAAAAAAGTAATAGATTCTTAATAAATTAGTGCGCTTCATCATCAACTATTGCATCTCTGCTTACCGGCAGGTGGGATCGCAGTCAAGCACTAGTTTATACCCAATTAAAAAAAAAATAACAGCATTAACAGCCCTATCTAGATTGCGTCGACTGAGAAGTTTGATTTTTTCACTGCTCCAAAGGGTAGCATCCTTAAGTATTTGATATTAATTTCAGCGTATTACCTCCACGGGTTCATGACAAGCGGACAACAAAATGATCATATAAGGGTTTCGTTTTTACCGACTAAGATACGGTACCCTAAAAAAAAAACGCTACGTGCTACGGATAGGTTTCCATAATGGTTTAATAACCGTAAATATGTACATAGCATATAAATATTAACCCAAGCACGATCATCGTGAAGATTTTTGAGTGCAGCAAAAAGCTGCATTCATAAAATTTTTCATTAACCTACCGATCATAATTTTAACAAAAAATAAATTATATACATAATATAAAATACACCAAATTTCCCACATAGTTCATAAGCGAACAATGCACCAAAAACTATGCTTTCTTCTGTATGACAATGGTTACTGTAACCAGGTTATTTAGATGCACGTTACACATTCGAGGTTAATATAGTAAGATCACGCGAACTTGCCTGTTGTTTTCCGACAATAGCTGAGAAAAAATTACCTGCAATGTCGCCACCCAGTAACTGTTGAGCTAGTCTATTTTTTTCCGGATTAACTCGAAAATTAAGAAGTTTGTCTTGTTTTCATGACGTGAGGATTCTGAAAATCTGAAGCTTCAATATCGATTTTTGAAATCACTTGAATGAAGCTTTTGTTGTTTTTGTCTCTGACATTTATTTTTTTAGGGTCCATACCAAAGGATAAAGCGGGACCTCCACTGTCTGTCTGTCTGTCTATCTGTCTGTCCGTCTGTCACCAGGCTGTATCACATGAACCGTGATAGTTAGATAATTAAAATATTCACAGAGGATATATTTCTGTTGTGGCTATAACAACAAATACTAGAAAATAGAATTTAATAAATTTTTAAGGAGGGACCAACATACATATAGATACAACAAACATGATTTTTTTGCCGTTTTTTTACTACGGACGGCACGGAACCCTTCGTGCGCAAATCCGACTTGCACTTGGCCGGTTTATAATGGCTTCATTAGGTTCAAAAGCTTTTTAAATAGTAAAACAATTTTAATCTTCGACAAAACAATCACAAAAATAAAACTCTTTTATGAAAATCCCGTTTCTAAAACAAATATATTCCCACGAGTTCACAATCAAAATTCTCATTCCTGGGTAAAACTTCTGAGCCCTTTAACGCAGACAGTACTACAAATCCTAAGAGGATCGCCCGGTTCATTGAAATAGCGAGAGTATGATGAACTTAAAGCACGCAAACTGCCCGAACGCACGTGAGAAACTGGTTTCGACGCTATTTTAGACCATTAGACTGAGATTTTAAAACACCAACAAACAAAATTGGCATACATTTCGAAGTATAGGGATTCATTTGTTTTTCGAACGAGGATTTTGATGGATTTCATGTTACATTTTTTGTTATTTATTGTTTCTTTTACAAGCTTTTATTTAGTTTCACCTGTCCCGATGTCGGCTTGTCTGTAATCAAATTTTGCAACTCACTTCTCGATTACCGATTGAGCTGAAATTTTGCATTCATGTGTTAATCAGATAAATAAATAATAAAATTTATTCAAATTATAAAGTGATAGAGCAAATACAGTTTTTCTTAAATTTATGTCAAGTTCTCAAGTGTCGTATGCCTGAACTAGATCATCCTGTGTTTCAGGCGAGAAAAGATTAAACATTATAACTAAATGATCACAGTAATTATATAACAAAGAGGTAAAATAATCATACAGGTAAAAGAGATGTAAATAGTATAAAAATCTTACTTGCTAAAATCTATATATATAAAAGGAGAAACTGACTGACTGACATCAACGAACAGTCGCAAATTGAAATTTTGCAAAAGGTTTCCTTTTATGACGTAGGCGAGCACAAAGAGAGGATTTTCACCCCCTAAGGGAAGAAAACGGTAAAAGTTTGTATGGAAAAACCTACTTTCACGTGGGCGACGCCGCTAACTAATCATAATAAAAAGTGTAATACATCTTTACTTTAGTATAACTAGTAACGTCTCTGTATTTTCATAGGACAAGTTTTGTAGGATTTCTTTGAGAGTTTCCTTGCAATTTAAATAATTTAGGGAATCAATGTTTTCTTTTGCATTTAGTCTGTTATAAAGTAGTGGTCCCAGAAATACATAAAATTTGGCTGTAAAAGCATATTTTGTGCTTTTTGTGGGACAAACCGTTCCGTCTCTTTTTAGTATGTTCAGTGCTGAAGGCTGTGTATTGTGTTGACAATGCAAAATTATTATGACAAGTAGCTAATCTGATGATGGAAATGGAACCCAATATAACGTGTTTGAACTTTTTGGAATAGTCTTGACGAGTATTAATTATATAGTTCTATACCGCGCTATAAAAAGTTGCTACGAAAAAATGATTTTAATTGAAAACTTGTTTAAATGAATATTATAATAGATGTATTTTTAGCGTGTTTGCTATATTTACAAACGTGAAATATGTAACGATAAGAAGTAAGTTTTTTTGTTAAATCTGTCATGTTTAATTGTTTACAACAACAAATGTTAAAAACTGAATTACCACACGTCAGCTCGATACCATGACATTTTAATTTAAAATTATCATAACCCAGGTCCTCAAGATACAAGCTTTTACCTAGTTTGGGGTCATCAGTCCAAAAATAACTGGTTCTTAAAATAGTTATAGATAATTATTGTAAATATTTTCAAGACCAGAAGTAATAGTTTTAAGGTATTTTTAGGTATACCTAAAGAGTAAAAACGGTATCCTATTGCTATCAGCTGTCCGTCTGTTTGTTATCAGGCTATATCTCATGAACCGTGATACTTAGCTAGACAATTAAAATTTTAACAGATGATGTATTTCTATTGCAGCTATGACAACAAATGCTAAAAAAATAATAAAATAAAGATTTAAGCGGGACTCCCATACAACGAACGTGATTTTTTGCCATTTTTTGCTAAGGACTATACGGAACCCATCGCGCGCGAGTAAGAATCGCACTTGGTCGGATTTATTCTATAAGGAACAAATAAACGTTATTCTTATTAATCCAAAAGGTAGGTGCTTCATTCTCTTTAGCTGTTTTTATGACGCGACGCCATTTGTATAAGAAAATCAAGTTATTAATAATCTTTAGATTTATTCATGTTGTAAAGTGATTTATAGAACAATAGAAATGTCACTTATAGGGAACCTCTACAACTTAAAGAACAATATTATTGCTCAATGAAGTAATAACTTAATTAAAAAGTCTACGTGTGATTTTTCTAAGTTGACAGACGAGTTGTATATTTTTTTTTTTTTCTAAATGTATTATCCCGTAGCGCGTTTGTCTTTTACAAACAAAACAAGGGTTAAAGACCTATCTTGTGACTTAAAAACAAAGTAGAAAAAAGAGCATCTTGTTTTTTTTTTAACTTAGATATCTATCTGTATTTATTTTATAATTCTTTCTAAGTTTTACAGTGAATAATAGCAAAAAATTATGTGTTAAAACTTGAGGGTGTTTTTAATATCTTGCGGATTTCATTACGCATGCGGGATTGTTCCGCATGCGTAGCCCCCGCATATGTCCTTTTTATACATGTATTGATTGTAAAGCGTGGAATACGCACGCGGGATGCGGGGCGTGATATCGGGCAGCAACCCCGCACCCTCAGGAACGACAAAGAGTTTTAAAAAACTTAATCTTTTTTCTTACGTGAATAATCATTATATGAATTCTCATAGTGTCGGACTTTTACTGAGCAAAACCCACAGTGTTCTTTAAGTTGCATTTTTTGCGAGGGATGCGGTAATTCCTTCAAACAATGCGCTGGCAGGCGTGGACCCTAACTAGTTTCATTATTTTTTGCTGATATTTGTTTAAGGCGCGCGTGAAACACAACGCAGGTCCTCATCGGATGGCATGACGACGAGCTACCCATGGCTCGCCGTCCGCAAGTTCATAGAACTTAATCTACGACTAATATTTTTGGAGTCAATTCTACATAAAGGTCGCATTGCCACGTGGTGCCTTTCCTGCACCTTTAACCACTCAATTCACCTTTTTTCTACTAATAAACTTATCTCAATATCTCAATCAAACACTTTACCGATTAGAATTCTGCTTACCCCGCATATCAAATAAACCGTAACGTTAATATTGCTATACAGTAGCCGTTCAAGCGCATAAATAGGTAATTTTTATGGGCCATAATTAATAACTATGCAAGTACGTAATGAAAGCAAAAACGCGCACGGTTGTGTGTAGATGTAGAGGCAATAATATTTTGTTGCCATTATAACAGCTCTATTGTTTCAAACAGGTATGAGCAGAATTTCAGGTGTAATGAAACGTACGTTGAAAAGTAAGGTCGGTAGCCTTGTGGTTGCTGTGTTTAGGAAGTTTGAAAAGTGTAAGCGTCTTGCTGCATCGTAACCTGCAAGGGGTTTGTCAGGTGTTATTAGTACCGAAATATTATCGGATTGATCCGACGAGTGTTTTCGTGTATCATTCGCCAGGGTCGTATGTTTGCGACTGGGTACTCCATCTCGTTTAGCTCTTCAATCCCCATAGGAGACAGAAGAGCTGACGAGATGAAGTTTTTGATCGTCGATGTGCAACCCTGGCGGAATAAGTGCGAGAGTTTCGCGATTAAAGGGTTAGTAGTTAAAGTATTAGCAATAAGTAGAAACTTTTTAAAACCTTGTAGACGTGGATGCTAAAACTGCAGAACTGTTGACCGCTATCCAATAACTGGCAGTTGAACGAAAGTTTATAAATACCCCTGGTTTTGTTAAATTCCGATCACTACCGAAATGTAAAGATTTATTTCTTAAGTCCCTCGGCGTGCACGCAACGTACTAATTTCAAATCTGAGAAAGAGTTCCCGTCGCTCGACCGTACTGGCCAGATAAGGACAGGTTCTGTATCTCGACAAAAAAATAATTTAAAAAAAAAAGGAACAAACACACGGAAAGTCACTCCAATAATCTGTCGATGGTAAGTGCGGTTTTGACTTTAATGTGTTAATAAAATTGTTAACGTTTTGTCGGCGAAACGAGGGCCGATGTTCGATGTAAAGCCGACGAGATGGCATCATGCGATGACGATTTAAAATTATTGAAATGTTTATAAGTTCGCTGTAAGAATTCGCTTTGCGCATCGTTACGACACTCACCAAGGCTGGCGGCCATGATTTCTTGATCTTTTGGCTTCTTTTTCCGGGGGCGCCCTTTCTGCCGGGGTGGGGGCGCGGTTGATCCGTTGAAGAACGGGCCTTTAGGAACATCATTGTCTACCCTAGCGAACTCAGGGGAGGGGTATGGGGGGTAGTGCGGCCCCGGGGCTGGGCCCGCGTACGGCACGGGGCACATCTGAGGGGGGCCTGGCACAGCCATGTGGGGCCCATACTCCGGCATGGTTTCATAATGCAGCCTGCGAAGAGAAAGTATCACATTAGCATCGGTTTATGGAGCTAGCTCGTTGAAAGTTTAGGATTGTTATTGAGTTTTATAAAAGAATTTACAGCTTTGAATCCGTGAATGCGGAATATTATCTCATTCCTCGTTTGCAAATCAAACAAACACCTCTACGGTCCGGACTAAATATTTCGCCTCGTCGTTTACTCCGCGTACATCGAAGGATTGGATAGAGGGTAACGCGTTGTGGGTCTATATACACGTAGTCAGTCAAGTTTGTATTTGCTTGTCGTTTGTTCATGATCCTCAGAACACTTTTATGTTATGAGCTAAATAACAATACAGAGTTTTTTTTACTAGGTAACCTCCTAGACCGCAAAGAACAACTAAAGGAACATAGGTTGGTTTTAATCAGTAAGAGCATGACATGTTATCGTGCTAAAAAAAAAACAATTTAGGTGGAAAATCATCCAATGACTTCTCTCGCTCTTGGGCGGAGTCGAAAGGCGTATCAGATTTATACTGACTAAAACCCACTCCTATGTTCCTTCTTTGCCTTCGTTTCAGGGCCCCAGGGCTCTCTTTCGCACAACCCATGGCCCCAGCAGGGTGTAGCCTGCTACGGGTTTGCTAGCATATCTTGAAGCGCGCGTGGAACACTACGCGCCCTCGACGACTCGGGCGCGGTCCGGATGGTTACAGGACGGCCAGACGACGAGTTACCGAATACTCGCCGTCCGCAAGCCTACGAGTCCAATGACCTAACGTAGTAAAATAGACAAACACAAACCTGCAGTATACTGCTGAATCTCTTATGCCGAAAGTATCTCCTTTATTCAGAGGCGTGCTGCAGAGAGCGCAGGAGAAGCAATGTACATGGAACACCAGATCCCTAGCGCGCATCACCAGCTCCGAGGCCGAGATCGGGGTTTGGCAGCGAGCGCAGCGCTTCGAGCCATATAATCTGCAGAAGAAAAGAGAATTTGAAGGTTCTTTATGTGCTGAATTGTGAGGTAGGTTGTTAACTTGTAAGGTAATGTACATATGTCGAGGTTTACGCTATGATAAAAGGGACGATTACTGCTCTCTAATCTACCAGTAAAACGTTCGGAGAGGGTTTTCTGGTTTTGTCGTCGTGTGGTTCGTCTAGAGGACGATGGTTTATTGGATTAAGTCAGTGACGGGAAGGGGAAGGGACGATAGATAATACATACTGACAGTTTTTTTAATAATAGGTTTTTACCTATTTTTTTTATGTGGGAAAATCATCTAATGACATCCTCCGCCCTTGGGCGGAGCGCGAGGGCGTATCAGATTTTTACTGACTAAAAACCCAGTCCTGTTGACCCTGCTGGGCCCCTACGGCTGTTGACATCTCCTTGATGCGTGTGTGGAACACTACGCGCCGTCGACGGCTTGGGCTTAGTCAGGACGGTCGGACGGCGAGCTACCCATTGCTCGTCGTCCCAAGCCCGCACCTACAGCGGCCGAAAACCGGGATCGGAATCCCGACAACTGGGGTGCGAAGGCCATTGCCTCGCGCGTGCGGCCGCCTCCATTGCTAGCATTACTGCTTCACAGAAGGAGGCCACCACCTGCCACTCCTCCTCGCTCCGGACCATGGCCTGTACCAAGATCCGGCGCGAAGGATCGCTACCGCCGAGCGCCCCCACGAGGACACGGCGGTGCTCTGCCCAGGCGGGGCACACCTCTACCGTATGCCTCACCGTGTCCTCTGGGCGGTCCACACTAAATTACCGTTTTTTTAAAACAGGTTGGTTTTATCTTTGGATTGACTTTTCAAATAAACTTTAAAGGTACGTTATTCTTTTTTCGAAATTAGGTATTTATTGGTTTCTTTGTGTTTTTTATTTTTCATAATATCGTAGTACTGGCTGTTGCCAGTTAAAATATAGTTACTTTTTACAAAAAAAATATTCTATAGAAGCTATCGATAAAACACGGTGCTAGCAAAATCTTTTCGGTCACTATCAATATAAAAAATCGTATAGATCAATTAATTTTCTAAGAGGAAAAAAAAAGAACTTTGCTAGAAAATTAAGAAAATTAAGTATTTAATAGTGAGTAGGAAAAAAGACGTTAAGCTTGTTACAGATTTATATCAAATATATTTAGGCAACGAAAGTATTTTCTTAACTAAGATTTTTTTTTAATCCCCTCATTATTAATTATTGAGTCAAAGATCAAATACTAATAAAAACTATACTAATAGACATTAAGGGTGATTTTAATATCGTGCGGATTTCATCACGCATGCGGGTTTTATTGCTCCGCACGCGTAACCCTCGCTAATGTCCATTTCATACAAATATTTATAGTAATGCGTAGAATTCGCATGCGTTTTTTAGCATTTTGAAATTTTCTGATTGCGGGCAAATCCGTATGCGTGATGAAATCCGAACAATAATAAAAACACCCTAAGACTATTGCTAAGTAGTATTTTTTTTAAATAAGAAATCATGAAATAGCTTCTTCAGCTCTAAGTCAAGAGGAAGGGAGTGGCGGAATTTTAGTGATTAAACCCAACTGTGTCAATCCTTCAATTGCCCCCTGCGTTCCAGGGTCACTATATATCTCTTTCGAACGCTTGTAGCCCAAAGCTCATTGATAGTAATTATATAATCTAGCAAAGATTTATTAAAAAATAAAACTCATAAAAAATATTTTATTCGGTATTAAGAGTTCGTACCAACACGAGTTCAAGCAAACTCGTGTCAAATCACAAGCGAGCAATTAATTGGTGTTATCAGTGTGCTAATTAAAAACAAAAGTTTTATAGCTTTTAGCCACGAACGCTCATTGTCTACCCAGGCCCCAGGGTCGATCGTATACGCCGTTAGCATAAATTCACAAGTTATGCTAAATTTTATTAAAAATAATTAAAGAATTCTTTGGTTCGTTGTCTTAGAAATAATGTTTTTCCTATAAAAAAAAAAAAAAAATACTAGGAAACAAAGATGACGTGCGAAAATCTTAATCGCAAGAATCTTAATAGAAACTTAAAGACAAAATCGATTCGAGCGATTTAAGTATAAATTGAATGTTTACAATCGATTTTGACTGAAAAAAAAATAGCTGATAAAATATGTTTTCCTTTTTTTTTGGTAGTATCGCTTAAATACGGTTTAAATAAATTAAGATCAAGAAGCTCCTAAATGAAGTTCGAAGCAGACGTAAACCATGATTTATTTATGAGAGTCAATGACCTCATCACCTGTCATTCCGGCGCTAATGCCACAGGCTGTGCAAGATCGTTTGTTTCAGCCAAATTAAGACACACACCCACGCATATTCGCACGTCTTGCGTATGTGTGCTGCATATTTGGAAGGTACTAAAAAAAACCTACGTAGGTAAATACTTAAGTATAAGTTACCATTTCGATACAAGTAAGTTCTGTCAACAATGTAAGTAGGTAAACACTTTTGATTTTTTACACAACTTACAAAAAATGGGAATAGATGTTGACAACTAAACGAATGAATGTAGAGTACTACCTACTACAATAACAGCATTGTTGTAGATTAAGGTTATTCCCTGAGGGGCCCCGATCCCCGAGAGCCCCGTACCGGAGGCACCCGATTTGTTTTTATCTTAATTAATAAATTAACAGTAACTATCTGAATGTAGTTTTTTTAACAAAATTCTGAAAATTCATTGCAGTTAATTGATAAACACAGGTTTTATAACGAAACCTCATTTGATAAATGATTTCCAGTTGACTTCATCACTCGACAATTATACATAATAATATAAGCGAAGGCCGTATTCGGTAAACCACAAAACCAAATATTTGCCGTGTTTGTAAAATAATTTCATCGTGCAAAAATTGGTGTATATTTTTATTGTAATTGCATTTTATTTTCAGAGTTGTTTCATTTATCGTTCAATTGTAGTTTAAGCAAAGAGATAAATTATATTTTTCTCTCATTCGCAGGAGATCATTTTCTAAACTAACAGAAATTCGTTTGAAGAATTAAAAAAAAATCCTTATCGCCGTTCGGTGTCCAAAAATAAATGTCATTCTGTGCTGACCGGGCGAGGCTTTTGGTTTTAAAATGATAATTAAATGCATCCGCCGGTCTCGAGATCGAGATAGCGGGTCTGCTCCGGAGTGAGACGTCCCGGTGTGGTCCCACCCCTATCTAGATCGGACTGTTAGCTGCTTTAAATAAGACGTTAAGGAAATGCCGCCTAAACGTTAGAATTTTTTTAGATACTTAGCTGACCATCGCCAGAAATCTCTGTTAATGACCCTTTTTAATTGCTTTGAGTATATGGTTTGGTACTTTGGACGACTGTAGTGTTATAGACACTACAGTCGTCCAAACGCTTTTTCTACTATTCACATCTTACAAATCACTTATTTGTTTATTTAAGTTTTGCAACACAAATGCTGTTTTAATGTCTGACCTAGAGTAGTGGAAAGACAATACAGCAGATATTTAAAAAAGAGAATTATTATTAAGGGGTACAAAATTATACATATATATACTAGCGGACCTGGCAAACGTCTCGTTAGAAAAGAAAATTGAGATCGCATTGCCACCCGGTTCAATTGTATTTTCAAACCATCCAGTGTCTCACTCAAAAATACACGCAAAGTATACATATATATAAGACTAGCTTCTGCCAGCGGCTCCACCCGCGTCTGTGTAAGTTTCTCCATGCAAAATTAGGACACCCATTTCACCCTTAGGGGGTAAATTTTGAAAAATCCTCTCTTAGTACTTGTCTACGTCATAAAAGGATACATTGTGTCAAATTTCACGCTCCTAGCCCCAGCAGTTTCGGCTGTGCGTTGATATGTCAGTCAGTCAGTTTCTCCTTTTATACATAAAGATAAATAAAATAATTGTCATTTTACAATTAAATGAAATGTCAAACGCCAATAAATAACCCACCCTTGATAATTCCCGGTGCAAAAGCGCCCATAACACTGGCCGCATTACCTCGCTGAATAGCGATGGCCATCCTTTGCACCAAGAACGACCTGGACCGGGAGTCACCCGTCGCCTCCCCAAGCCTACTTTAGATAAATAAATATATGTTTATTTTATCTTAAAGATGTATAATTCTTCTTCACTTTATGTATTCATATAATTATCTCACTTCAATTTCTAATGACTACCCTGCTTGCTGTGTTGTGCATTTTTTCAGTGCACTGAAAACGTTGAAATTTAATAGTAGTACTATTTTTAAATGGGCTGTGTTAAAACCTCAATTAAAACCAGCATTGCAATGCTGAAAATTTAATAGAATATTTCATTTATTTGTAAAACATTTTTCATAAAAAAGGTGTTATAAAAACATTTATTTTCCTACAGTATTCATGAACTTTTAACACTGCATTATTTCACGCGCTTTTTTCGAGTGTAACTGTTAATACTATTTTAAAATGCCGGTCATCATAAGGTATTATTTTTATTCGGTACAAAAATAATAAAGGTATATAATCCAACCTATCCCGTAGTATCTATTTATAGTTTTTTAATGGATAAGATTTTTAATATACTGAGTACGTAATAAAGTAGGTACCGTCTATGACGCTTTAAAGTTATAAAAAACTAGTTTCTGCCAGCGGATTCACCTGTGTAAAACTAAAAATGTATCCTCTGGAAATGGCTTAAGCTATGGCTCGGAGCGAGAAAAACCATGAGGGATAGGACATTCTCACGCCTCGGCCACTGTAGGCACGTCCTTGCGGATGGCAAGCAATAGGTAGCCCGAAGCAAGGCCCTTGCGCTAAAAGATGTAAGCAAATGGGCACCTACTAGGGTCGATGCCTGTTAGGGCTGTAGCATTATTCAAAAACGTTACCGTAGCCCTGGAACGCCAAGGGCAACTGAAGAAACACAGGTTGGTTTTAGTCACTAAAAGTCTGGCTTTACACGCTCCACCACAGTGCGAGAGAAGTTATTTGATAATTTCCTTCCTCAAAAAAAGACAAATAAAAATACACACACAATACGTACATACTTTCACCTTTATAATATACTAGCTTTTGCCCGCGGCTTCACCCGCGTACATAAAATATAGCCTATATCACTCAGGAATAAAGCAACTTTCTAACCTTAAAAAAATTTTAGCAATCAGACCAGTATTTTCAGAGATTACATCCTACAAACAAAAAAAAAAAACAACTTTACCTCTTTATAATACTAGCGTAGATAAGTTTGATTAAAAGAAAAAAAAACTGTTGTAAGTTCAAGTATTTTCCCGCAAACGAAAAGGATGAAGCCCGATAATTTTAATTTTTAGTTAAAAACATTCCTTTGTGCGAATACCTTGGAAGCACGTCTAAGCAGAATGTGGGTATGCTATGATAGCGGTTAGGAATCTAACTGTACTTCAACTATAATTATGGCTGAACATTCCAGCTGTGAAAAAAGTTATAAAGAAATGACGTTAATTTCACTAGTGAATTACAGAACTGACTTATTTTAGATTCGTTTGAAACGAGGAAAAGTGATGAAAACATATATTTGTAATTTGGAATTAAATGCATAATCAATGCGTATTTAACGCTTTTTAGGATTCCGTAAAGATAAAAACGGTGAGTGCGGAGTTCCTGTTCAAAACATGAGCCACATGTTGGAATGCCCCAAGTGTCCGTATTCCTGCACTTTGGAGGATTTGATGAGTGCTACCGATGGTGCTATTAATGTAGCCACCTATTGAGCCCAAATAGTTTGACGAGTTTACCATAGAATCAAAAAAAAAGATAAAAACGAAAACCTATTACTAAGACTCCACAATCCGTCTATCTGTCACCAGGCTATATCTCATGAACCGTGACAGCTAGACAGTTTAAATTTTCACAGATGATGTATTTCTGTTGCTGCTATAAAAACAGTATAAAATAAATTGAGTAAAAAATATATATAAATAATGGATTTTGAACCCTTCGTTCGTGAGTCCGATTCGCACTTTGGCCGGTTTTTTGTAAGCGTGTTTTAGATACGACATCAGACTTTTATCATAACTAAAAAAGTGTAATCAAAAAGTGAGCTAAAACAAAACAATAAAAGTACATCTATTCCCAGAAGAGGTAGCCATGTTACCGACCAAACCCGATCTTAGGATGAACTAGTTTTGCCTAGGTCAAACCCAAGATATTAGTCCAAGAGCGAGCGAAGCGCACTTAGAATATTAGGGAACCCCGACACGAACAGGTTAAGTTAGAAAGCTAAGGCGGGAGCTGAGTTCCCGCCTCAGTCAGCCTCAGCCATAAAGGCCCGTGTATCGAAAACTGGTTTTGCCTAGGCGAAACTAGTTTATCCTAAAATCGGGTTTAGTCTCTAACAGGCACAGAAATAGAAAAAGTTAATTTAAAAAAAGGTATATTTAAAGACGCCATATATCCATAGGAAAACTATGAATATCTGCGGCAATAACATAATGAGAAAGTTTCAACTGTAACGATATCTATGACGTCACTTATGAACTAATCCTGCATCGCGCAAATAAAGTTCTCCGCGCGATTGCAACTAGAAACGCCCGAAATCATTTATTGAGCAGTTGCCTACCAGACATAACACCCATCTGGGTGTTATGTCTGGTGGTGGTGGTGTCTCCCTTTTCAACGGCGGTTTGCGGGACTTTACTCTCTGTGTAAAATTCTTTAAAGACTCACCTGTAAAGCATCGCTTATGACTTATTTTAAAAGAACGAAGTTAATAATCAACATCGGCTTTACCACAAGCTCTTAACACGATCCATTTGACAACCTAAACTGAACTGTTAAAGGGATGGCTGTATTACAGCCCGCATGCCTGACATTAGCAACATTCTAGTACGTCGTGGTTAGGCCCCAGTTTTGGATACGCAAAAATATTTCCGATACTTTTATTATTATTATTATTTATGGGCTCGCGTTCGACCTGATGGTAAGCGATGATGTAGCCGAGGATGGAGCACGCTTGCCTAGAAGTAACCTATTTACTCTTGACTTAAAGACAGGCAGCCAGACGGCCGGGAATTTAACTCCTTAGCTGTACGTACAGTGAATATATTCTGTATTCCCAAAATGCTTTGTACTCAGACTTAACAATGGACACGATTCTGGCCAGCGCCTAACGCGGCCACTAGCGCCATACCTTACCCAGTATTGAAATGAAGTTATCGACGGCTCGTGGGTGTGAGTCACGAACGATCCTATCTTGACCACACAGGTCCCCGGACCACGGACCTCGGGTCCTGGCCTGCGAAATTATTGTTTTACTTACGATATATTTTTAAACTGACTGATTTATTCATAATCATCATTTTTTTTTTAATTTCGATCTAAGTGAAGGTTACATCAAAAACAGACTCTTTAAAAGGAAAAAAACGTATAATTTTATTGAGTTATACGAAAAAAACTCTCTCTCTCTCTTTTTATTATATTAGACAGTAATTTATTATGACTTTTCTTTTTATGTAATTTAATTTTAATTTGTGATTTGACTTCTATTTATTTGTTTCTTGTAATTTTTGACATCTTTTATTATTTGACATTATTTTTTCATTGCATTTGTCCCAAATAAATAAAACAAAATAAAAATTGTACTGCATCTTATTTTTTTTAATGATTTATTCAAGAAAATTTACATAAACTTTTTCACAAATCTTCTGCCAAACTGCAGTAGTTTGTCGGCAGTGTTCTCGTGGATAGTCTTCTTGATTAAATAACAAAATAATAATAATAATAATAATTCTTAATTGACAAAGACAGTAAAAACATAATAAGTACCATACTCCATCCGTTCAGGCAACCAACCAAACGCAAACAATTCCCTATCTAAAAGTTGTCTAAAAGTTTTATCTAAAAATATTGACAATTGTAATAATTTATTGACTATAATGTAATATTCTGTGTATGACTTGTAAGAATCCCTTACCAATAAACTACTATGACTAAGACTAAGTAACTAACTGATCAGTTGGATTTATTTTAATTAATTAAAATGTTCATCTTAATTAAGTAAATGTTCCTTTTTTTAATATCTTGTAGTATGGATAACTACATTTTATTTACTTCAAAACGTTCCTTTTCATTTCTGGGAAATGGACAGAATATCATAAGATATTTGTTTTATATTTTCCCGTTATTTATTATCATAAACTAGCTTCTGATAGCGGTTGGTTATTGCGTATGGAAAGTCGAAGACGAAGCCAGATAAAAAACAACCATGTCATTCGTTAATGATCAAGGTTACTAACCAAATTCCATCAAAATTGGTTCAGTAGTTTAACTGTGAAAGTGTAAGAGACAGAGTTACACTTTCACAGTTAAACTACTGAACCAAAGATAATCTACTGTTCAGAGTAGATAGAAATTATAATACAAATTAAGTTTTCAACAAATTTTTGAAATAATTGACTCGGAGTATGATGAAAATCTATTAGGTATATATTAAGAAGTATTAATAAAATTTATCAGAATAATCGGTCCATGAGTAGCTTAGGTAGATCCTCACACAATACTATTAAAAGAATTTAACAACTGCAGAAGCATGTTCACAAGTCGATTGATTAAAAAAAATCTGAAAACATATGTCACTTAAAAGTCATCCACATGTGAGTTATACGCGATCATAAGTTTCACAGTCACCGAGCAATACAGAAATGTACCTAGTAGGAATGGTAGAAAAACGAGATTCTACCATGCGGTGTGCATCCTGAAACTTTAGTATGTACAGGAAAAATATCGATATTTTTTTTACGCTACACCGATAAATTCTAATCACTTAATATTTAGCGGTTATTAAAATTTATTTTATTTCCAATCCTGATACTTACTCTGTTCCATGTTTTGCGTCTATAATCGATTCAAGTACCTTCTATAGTACATATACACGCCCACGCATATATAAACACAATCACTTAAATAAACACACTGATACACACAAATTCACTCACAGAAAAACAAACTCACAGACACACCATTACACACACTTTCACACCATCATACACAAAACTCATACACACTCATGTTTTTCTACTTTAAATTTAAAATAAAATGTTTTTCTTTCATTATATTTATTTCTCAACACTGTCTGACGTAAAATAATGTCACTTTATTGTAGGGATGACACTAACACCTGCAACACAGTTTCTACTAGCGCAGGCGTTAAGGAATCCTATAATTCAAATTGTAAATTATGTCAATAAAGAATTATTATTATTATAGTATCACTCTAAAAATATCGCATATTATGTTTCACTACTCCTTAATAAGCACTTTGTCCGGTGGCAAATTCCATAGAATTCTGTATTTTTATTTTATTTTATTGATAGAATAAATTTCCTATCCAGGCGCTATGATGTTGAACCCCATTTATCGTATCACAATAGTATCGATATACCCGAATATCGATACTTCAGCTACACCACTATGACGTGCGCATCGATACCATATTCTCCACTACGTGGTAGAAAGATTGATGGTTGCAGTGCATGCGTTAAAGATATAAATCTGTGGTGTTAGTGAATGGTTAGAAGGCATGTCTCTTTGCCTTTATGACTACTGCTTGTGTGTCATCCACTGTTGCTTTTAGTTACGTCTTTGATTAATTTGACGTTTCTCATGTTAAGTTTAAGATACAATAAATATTCCACGACTGTCATACAACGTCATCTAATCACAAACTAAGCAGAGCTTGTGCTATGAGTACTAGAGATAAAATATTCGGAACAACGATACGACTTTCTTTTAAGCGAAAATCAAACCTGCACAAATGTCTCTGTGGAAAGATTAAGGTCATTTGACATATCAGGAGACAGTCATAGCCTAGTAACAAACCACCCGAACCAAACACATACTAACAAATAAACACACACCACTATCACACACGTACAAACTCACCGAAATGGAAATATTTCTTTATTTCCTTAAATTTTCATTTTCATTGTTTATTACATTACTATTAATTGATTAAATAACTTGCTTTATTAATTTAATCAATTCATGATTATTTGTATTGTCTACTGAAATCAAATTAATTACAATTATGTCCTGTTTATTAACATTTTAAATTATAAATTTTATTAAATCTGGGAAATGGAACTGGTATATTTAACACAGGTCACTATGTAACATAGCTAATATGAAAGTTGCGCTATATTATGTATCGAAAGCAATCTTTAATGCACCTAAGATATTTTTGGAATCTCATAACTGATTTTTCTGAGACTCAATAATGATTTTATTATTATTATAAACAGGTTAAATATTTCATCATAGTCATCATCATTTCGTCCGTAATACAGCCTATAGGCTAGCTTAAGACGTCGATGCTCAAGACTTTAGAACTTTGACTCGACAAGTGCATCATTGCCGATAATCCTCTTAGATAACATTAAATAGGCTTAAATATAATTAGCATGTTTCTAAGCCTGAACTTAGATTTCTCAGAAACCTTTGAGGAGCAATTGCCTCTTCATCTGAAGCTACGTAGATTGGCTGCTCTGATTCCTACCAGAATAGACTACCTTCCCAGTTAAGCAGTGTATCCGTTTCCGATAAAGCCTTAGCTAAGCCTTATTAAGCTAAAGATAGACAGAAAGGAAACTGAAGCAACACTATGGATTTTATTCCGTAATTTTTTCCCTTTTTCTTTCACCGGAACATGAGCTATTTCAGTACTTCCCGCGGAAAGCAAAAACAACATAGATAAACAAGCTAGAAGCGTAGATAAACATCATAAGATGTCCTGATGGTGATGTGATGTGATGATGATGTGTGTGTGTGTGGTATCGTGATGGTAAATAGTGATGTTGATGGTAAGGCGCACTAATTTATTAAGAACCTATTCACTCTAGCCATGAAGACACCTAAATTATGTTACTATGCAGACGCTCCTTGAGCGTGAGTAAAAACTTAGTTTCGTTAAATCGTTTTTCAGCAGAAGTTTAGCTGAAAGATACCCACTGTTGGACATAGGCCTCCCCCAAGTGTTGCGACAACGATCGGTCTTGTGCATCTCGCATCCATCGGATTCCCGCGACTCTCACCAGGTCATCGGTCCACCTTATGGAAGGCCTTCCAACGCTGCGTTTTTCGTTACGTGGTCGCCACTCCAGACCGTTTCGGCCCCAATGAACATCTGTTCTGCGAGCAATGTACCCTGACCACATATCGATTCTTCTTTAGCCAAATTTATGCTTTGAAAATCAACAGATTCTAAAACATGACATGTATTGGTGCGCAAATGTTGTAGTTCCGCACCGATATGTTTTAGATCTGAGTATCTGGTGAAAAGTATACCAAAATAGAAGTGACAAATGGCTGTACTATAGCCAGCTGTAGCCAACGTGAAGTGTGGCAGCGGTATATCCGCTGCACCCCTCACGTTGGCTTGACAGGATTATTCTAGAGTCACCGCGACCCTGACACGTAAAGGGCAAATGAAGAAGCAGGTGGGTTGTAGTCGGTAAAAGTAACACTCTCTCTCTCTCTCTCTCTCACTCCACCCGAACGAGAGCAGTTATTTATTTGATGATCTTCTACTTCAGAAAAACCATCACGTGGTACTGCACTTTGCAGTACGAACAAAAAAAAAATAACTAAAAATTCCTAATCCATTGCTGTATATGTTTTAAAAGTTCGCCATATCGACAAACGGGAAAACGTAATATATGTTGATGAATTATCAAAATCGCTGGCTAACCCGTTCGACGGGAAGAGCAGTGGTGGCCGAGTGGTAACGGCCCCGACTTACGAGTTGTAGGTCGCGGGTTCAAACCCAGCCAGGCGCATTATTTTGTGTAATTTATTTCATCACCACTGCTCTCAAAACGGTGAAGGAAAACATCGTGAGGAAACCGGCATGACCTAGAATCAAAAATTCGAAGACATGTGACATCCAACAACCCGCACTGGGCCTGCGTGGTGGATTACGGCCCATTCCCTCTCCTAGAGAGGAGGCCTGAGTCCCAGCAGTGGGAACATTATAAGGCCGACTAAGCTAAGCTAAGCTAAGCTAAGCTAACCCGTTCGACGAAAACAATTGTGAATCTAGCCGAGTGTACTAGATCGCAGTGAAAATTACTGTAGGCAAGTAAGTCAATGTAACACAGTGGAAGCCGTCACCGTAACGTTTATCTTTGATCGTGAACAAGCGTAAATGTAAATCTTGTTCACTTGTAAATTAGATGAGTTTAACAAATTACTTAGTGCTTAGTCTTAGCTTACAGTGTATTCAACTTGTTAGGTTTGTTCGGATCGTTATCATCCTTTATTTTATTTATAGAGTTCCGTACCTCAAAAGGAAAAAACGGAACCCTTGTAGGATCACTTTGTTGTCTGTCTGTCTGTCAAGACCCTTTATCTCGGGAACGCATGGTAGGTATCGAGTTGAAATTAAAATCAAATACTTAGGTATGAGGTCCCTTGAAGTTGTGAAAAAATCAAACTTCTAAGTTAACGAAAAAAAAAGATACGGCCGTTTATGTCGCAAAAAACATATATTTTGACACTCAAACTCCCACTGACCTAGAATCCTGAAATTTGGCATAAAACAAGGTCTTATAGCACAGGTATAGGAATATATCTGAAAACAGTAAATTTGTTGTTACGTCAAAAAAAAAAAACTTTTTTTGTGATGCGGAAAAATCTTCGACACTTCATTCGGGAATTGAACTATTTACATAGGTAAGTCTGTACGGAACCCTCAGTGCATGAATCGGACTCGCACTTGCCCAGCTTTTTTATAAAAAATATAATAAAGTAATTCTCTACTATATTGTGTACCATCCAATATCCCGATATTGAAATTTTGCTAACAAAAGTATCTATTACGTACATTTTTTACGTAACATATTTCTCAAAAAAAAAAACATTAATCAAAATCTCTAATTCCCATATAACTCTCGTTACAACAAAAGCACATTTTTTTATCGCTTATCGAGTAACAATTTTCATTTGTATTGTGTATGTTTACACTGAAACAAAAGCTTACGACCAAGAATTACTTGTCCACAACGTTAAGAACTCACAAAATACTGGCACAAAAAAAATTATACAGGACTCCAACACAATACCTCCCGTTTCGGTCGCCGCGTTAGCCTAACAAGCATCGCATTAAATATTTGGTATCCGAAACCCTTTATCGGCACTTGGCCGGTCCACACGCTAGAAACGAGCCGATTCTTCACGCCGTCAACAACAATGGGCCGCGGCAAGCTTTATTTGTAAAAATATGCTACGCCAAACGAATATGACACGGCAATTCGCTCGACGATAATGTCGATAGAAAAAGGAATGCGAGAAATGGATCGAACGCATGGCGGTTACCGCGAGCGCGGAGAGCAGTATGTTTTTTTCGTATAAATCCGTGTTAACATATGATTTACTTACTCATACTCAATCAGTTCTTGTTCCCCAAAAGGATTCAAATTTTTAAAGTTTGGCATGATAACCCTTCCAAGTTCTATTGCCTCAGGAACTATTTCTATGAAGTTAGGATTAGCCTCTTCGGGACCAATCCGCCACATTCCCGGCACCGCAATTTCACAAAAGTCTGCCATTATGAAGTTTACGACCATTCACTAATAAAAATTAATAGTAAGACATTTTACGGGAAATCCGGGAGCGCTCCCTGCAGTGAACCGCGCTGCTGGAGCGTCGAGCGATAACTGGGTGATGATCCACTATTTATCATATCTAGGCTACACAGGTAGATTTAATAGTATACCAATTATTATAATAATTTGCTATATTGTGGAAGTGGCTTTGTAAAACGATACTTTTATTACTGAGAACGTAGACAATGATTAGCCAGACAATGTTTCAATACATTTGAAATGGAAAGAAAGTAATGGAGAGATTATTTGCGCTTCTTTGATTTTTGGGACAGCTTTATTTAATTTTTTAAATTTAAATTACGTATAACAGTTACGTCGATAATCCCTTAATTTCGATAAAAAAAAATCACATCACTCAAAAACAGCTAAGTCGACCTTTTCCATTTGCAGGATTTAATAATTTCTTTATTTTTTTTTTTGAAATTATGTATTGGTTTGCAAATATCTCGCGATGAAACTGATGGCACAACTATTTAGTTTCTTAATTTATTTATTTTTTTGGGTAATTACACAGCGCGGTGTATTTTTAAAAATTTTGAAAACTGTAAGTGCCTTTTTTGACTCTCCTCTTAAGTTTTGTGTTGAGCTACGACTACTGACACTTGAATATACGTGGCTGGACAGTTCATATCAATACTTTGTGCTTTTCTCGTCATACTATGTCAGATATAAACGTATAGATTTTCTATTTCTTGAACGTTTTTTTTTATGTGGGAAAATCATCTTATGACAAATCTCGCTCTTGGGCGGAGCGGGAGATAGTGTCGGACTCTTACTGACTAAAAACCCACTCCTGTTGTTTCTTTGTCTTCATCCCGGGGCTCCGGGCTTCCCTTTCACACTACCCGTGGTATTTCATGAAGGTGGGATCATTTTGGATGTGTGCATTCACGTGCAAATTGTTTTTGTGTGTTTACACACACGTTGCTTCTCAGGAATACTGGTTACCTTTTCTGAAGCTATGGCTGTAGTACTTTTCGGCCCCGCTGGGCCCTTACGGTTTTGCGGACATTTCTTTGAGGCGAGCTTGGAACACTACGTGCCGTCAACGACTCTGGCTCGGTCTGGACGGTTACTGGACGATCGGACGGCGAGCTACCTATTGCTCGTCATCCGCAAGCTAACGCCTGCGGTGACGGGTAGCCGGAATCAGGGTCTCGTTGGGCCATAAGGGTATATTAGATGTGTATAACGGGTATCAACATCGATATATACACATATAGAGACGTTTGTGTCGCTGATCTGTGGAAGCTACTGGGACCAATTGCGGAGGGATGGCTAACAAAGATCTTTAATGCAATACTCCAGAAAAATACAAAAAGCTTGGCGCCATAGTTACCAGGTACCCTTTTATAAAAATAATGGAGATGTAAGTAGCTGCTGTAATTAAAATATTAATGTCATGAGAAAGGACGAAAAGTACCCAGTCAAGAAGGCCTTAGCTATCCCGGAAAGGAGAAAAGGCAGAAGGCACTAGCTACGTGGTGGACAACCGTATCCAAGGATATGGAACGAGCTCAGCTGGACGCACAGACAATCCAGGATAGACTACCCTGGCGCCTACAAACGAGGAGAGCCGACCCCGAATGATGGGATAAGGCAAGAAGGAAGAAGAAAAGAGACGTTTGTGTTGTGTGTGTATATATAAACTAATGACTGGCCTGTTGGTCTAGTGGGCCACTGCCCTGGCTGCTATGTATGTATGTATATATAGTTCTTGTGTACGTGTGTCTGTCACCTTACTCTTTCTTAACTGAAAACTTCCTAAGATGACTGGCCGGTTGGTCTAGTGGTTAGTAGCCCTATTATGCCGGAGGTCGTGGCTTCGATTCCCACCCAGGACAAATGTTTGTGTGATAAGCATGATCATTTGTTCTATGTCTGTGTGTAATTTATCTATATATGTATGTATTTTGAAATATTTATATATGTTTATCAGTTGTCTAGTACTCATAACACAAGCTCTGCTTAGCTTGGGACTAGACAGCGTTGTTTGATAGTTATTGTTGTGGAAAAAAATGACCTTTAACAAATTGCATGATAGTACAGAAATATTCATGTGAAATCTATGTTTTTTATGTCCACACTCAACTCCCCTTCCACCTGTGACCAAACGTGAGAGGTCAAAGATTAAAATATGTAATTATGACACATTGTTTATCGCTGGTTTAAGAAAAAATATGTACTCGTATATCTTAGTTTGTTTACTTAATGTTCGTACTTACGAACTTTAAGTAAGTATTTCTAGATCTTGCATAAGGCGAACTCAACAAGAGATATAAGCAATTACTATATTTAGATATATATTATGGGTACTAGCCGTCCCGACAGACGTTATCCTACCCGAAAGTTGGCTTTTCGCTTTACGTCAGAACCAAAATTTGAGAACCTTGCAGCAAAATTTTAAACCATCCAGGGACCTACTCAAATGTACACACAAAACATCTAAATTTATCAAGCCGTTTAGGAAGAGTTAGGTGACAAGGACACGTACAAAAGAACTTTTTGTTTTGTATCTCGTCAATAGATTAAACCTGTAGCCAATTAATACAATTTTTTCTTAAAAAAGTTAACAGTTGTTTCGTTTAAATATAAACGAAGGTATTCATTCCTCTGATATAACTTCGTTTAAACCCTCAAGAAATTGTTCATATTTTATTTCATACTAGTTTTTGTCCGCGGCTTCGCCCGCTTACATAAAATATAGCCTATGAAACTCAGGAATAAAGCAGCTTTCTATCGGTGAAAAATCGTACCTACCAGTACTTTCAGAGATTACCTCCTACAAACAAAAAAACAAACTTTACCTGTTTATAATATTAGTGTAAACAATTTCTCTTTTTCCAATAACAAATAATTGTAAGGAATTCAATTTATTATTATTTATTTAACTTTATTTAACTTTTTTTACCTTTACTTTAGTGGTGGTACATACCTAATGCAAAAAGCCATTTTCTACGAGTCGACCTTTGAGTTAAAAAAAACAACTATGTGGTAAGTGTGCAACAATAGATAGAATACATTTAAAATAGTAAGATTTGGTACGTATAGTTATATTATGCTAAAAAATAAATTAATGAATAGGCACAATGACAAAATATTAAAATATTATAGCTAAGATAACATAAAATACAATTATTATATATTTTTTTAGGTAGGAAAATCATCTAATGACATCTTCTGCTCTTGGGCGGGAAGGTATGTCAGACTTTTACTGACTAAAAACCCACTCCTGTTCCTTCTTTGCCTTCATCCCCGGGCCCCGGGTTTCACTTTCAAGCTACCCGTGGCCCAGCAGGCTTCGACTCTGCTGGGCCAGTCCCACGGGTAGTGTGGGACGAAGGCAACGAAGGAACAGGAGTGGGTTTTTAGTCAGTAAAAGTCTGACACTATCTCCCGTTCCGCCCAAGAGCGGGGATGTCATAAGATGATTTTTCCACCCAATAAAAAAAAAACACCCTGCTGGGCCCCTTCGGTTTGTCGACACTTCCTTGGGCCGCGCGTTGGAACAGTACGCGCCGTCGAAGACTTAGGCTCGGTCCGGACGGTTACCGGACGGTCGAACGGCGAGCTACCCATTGCTCGCCGTTCGCAAGCCCGCGCCTACGGTGATCGGAAATCGGAATTGAGATCCCCGCGGTTGGGGCGTGAGAGCCGCTCCCACGCGCGTGCACGTGCGACCTCCTCCTTTGCTAGCATTACTGATTCGCAGGAGGCGAACGCCTGCCACTCCTCATCGCTTCGGACCATGGCCTGTACCAAAACTCAGCGCGAGAGATCGTTGCCGCCGATCTCCCCCACGAGGAACAATAATTATGATAAAGATCAATAGTAATAGTAGTAGTAGTAGTTCCAAATTTTATGTTTGAACGAAAATTATCTCTCTTTTTTATATTGGTATATAAAAAATAACACAAACTTACACCCTTATAATTTTAGTGGCACATTAAAATAGTATGGAAAACCAGGTGTCGTTTTTTTTCAATTTCAATTCTTGTCACCAGACGGGCGGAGCTTGGTTACGTTAACGTTAGCAAAGAACGTTACAATTCTCGTACCTACTATAGCCATTGAACGGATTTCCAACGTTCAGTTCTGAACCTAGGGTTGAAAGTCCAATCGCATGCTTTTATATAGGCAGTTAATAAGTTGACGCTCAAAGTTAGTTACAACGGGTATAAATGTTTATATTAATCAAAAACAGTACAGTTTTAGAGCCGTCTGTAATTAAATGAGCCATGAAACAAATGAACGCTGTTTTAATTAGGACTTTACAAAGTTAGGCAATGACTCTATTGCTCGTAGGACCAAGGTATTATATGCTAGAATTACACAGCGCACACGTGTGCCACACACGCCGGTCTGGGCGCGTCAGTCTCCTTACATTTTATATGGAAACTAGAGAGAGCTACACTTGATCCACACCACGCGACCACGTTCTACGTAAAAATCAGCCCCTCTAGCCAAGTTACGATCGTTTCGTTTGCGTCGAACGCCTCGAGTAGGCCACGCCACCGGTTCTTTTGTTCTGACGTCATCTCAACGCACTGAGCGTTGAGATGACGTCACGTCACGACGTCACGTGGTCAGAACAAAAGAACCGGTGAAAAAAATCGGAGGCTTGGCCTACTCAAGGCGTTCGACGCAAACGAAACGATCGTAACTTGGCTAGGGCTGCAGGCGTGTTACACGTGTGCGTCGGTCTAATGTAGTTCTAGCTTTACAATTCAAGTGACTAACACTATACACTAGCACTTTAACAGCGACTTCGTTCAGAAGAATGTTTTCCCATAAACTATAACACTCCACAAATTGTATTTTGAGAAAAGTTTTTAAAACTAATAATAACAGTCTTTATTATTTATTTTAATTATATTTTGTGCCAAGTTTTAAGTTAATTAACCCAAGAAATAAGATAACCATACAATGTTTAAAACCACATCCATTGTTTTATTGGGGGTAGTTCTGAAAACAAATAAATACAATTTTTATTGATTACTTAAGTGTACTATTTGTGCTAACTTTCAAGTATACAGCAATGAAATTTTAACTACCAATCGAAATACCCGCTTTTTACTCGTTTTTTTTTCTTAATGATGTAATAACTGTTTGTACAATTTTATTAATAACTTTATTTGACGTTAACAAAGAATGATTATAATTATGAACAATCGATGTCAGTTAGGTACACAGCCAATGGCATTTTTTGTCGATTGACATTAAGCTCGTATAACGTGTTGAACTGACCCCAAGGAACGTGCGACAAGGGTAGAAACATGATGATAATTAGGTGTGTATAGAAGGGGGAAATATTATCGTGTCTTTAAGTTCTAAAATTCTATGAGAAAAAAGATACTTTTTACAAAATAATACAACCGACTTTCAATTTTAGAAGTCGGTGTTTCTGGTTTTGTTTCTCCGTTTTTTATTAGGTGAAATCGGAAAGTGACAACTCGCGAGCACCCGCGAGTTTTGCAGTAGCGAGTTGACGAACAAGTCGTTATTTCACAACGATCGAATGTAAAGTTATTTGGCACATTTTAGATTTTTTATTGTGTATAATTTTTTTACAAAAAATAATATACAACCTACTGTATTTATTTTGAAAAAAAATATATTTGACACATGTTAGTTTTGTGGTACCCTTCAACTAAACGTTGTAGGTACCTACCAACTGAACTTCTACACGTTTTTTGATAAATCTTAAACTGTGTATAATTAAATCTAACCTAGTTAAATTGCACAGATCATACAGTTATTTTTATACTTAATTCTACTATATTTTAATTTCAATGTATTCTACTGTGTTTTTAATTTTACTGTATGTGTGAGGTTTTTTTTTTGGGTGAAAATTATCTTATGACAAATCTCGTTTTTGGACGGAGCGGGAGATAGTGTCAGACTTTTATTGACTAAAAACTCACTCCTGTTCCTTCTTTGCCTTCGTCCCAGGGCCCCGGGTATCATTTTCACACTACCCGTGGCCCCAGTAAGCTTCGACCCTGCTGGGCCCCTACGATTTGCTGACATCTCCTTAAGGCGCGCGTGGAACAGTACGCGCAACGTTTTTTCTTTTTCAATCTTTTAAAATAATATTATTTCTGACGAGTCCTTTAACTCGTAAGTATGACATATCTCTAGCTCTACAACCACCAACAAGAAGGTAGATCACTTCGAATTCGACCTTTTCCTACACTTCAAGAGGGTAAGTACAGTTTTCAACACCTGTCATTTTATGAAATAGTTTAAAATGCCAACGGACGTCCGTAATAGCGCGCAATTTGAGTGTAGGGACATAAAATATGATATGTGATCAACATTTCTAACCGTCGTTAAGAATTATCAAGGTAGTTACTTACCTAGTTTCAAAAACGATGGGTTAAGTTCAAAGTTGTGGGTGAAGGAATATTGTAGAGAGAATCTTTAAGAAAATAGTACCTAAGTACCTAGATACAGTAATTACGAGGATAAGAAATTTTGTCTAAAAATGATTGAAATGATTTGTCCTTTTCAATGTTTTATAAGGTTGATGAAAACGTACCATGAAGGAAGAGGATAGTTTTATCTATTTTTACCTATATGTCGTGGCCAGATCTTAGAATTTATCACTTCATGATATGGCCATTTTAACGTTAACTTTTGATGATGTGTTAATCCTCGTTTGGCCATATCATTGATGGAGGATTTAAATGATAATAAGAGTTCTAAAGAAAGTAGGCCAAACTAAGATTGAAATATCATCAAACTTTAACGTTTAAAACAATCTGGCCAGTTTTACTTGGGGATATTATGAAGTGATCAATTTCAGAGATCTGGCCACGACATATATCTACATAAAAGGAGAAATTGACTGACTGAAATATCAACATACAGCCGATACTACCGGGTCTATGAACGTGACATTTTGTACAATGCTTCCTTTTATGACGTAGGCAAGAACTATTCTCTTAGTCCTCGCTTATTTCCCCCCTAAGGGCTTTAAAGTTTGTAAGAAGAAACCTACTACACGTGGGCGAAGCCGCTGGCCGAAGCTAGTTTTATACAAATCTTCGAACCAAGTAAATACAGAGACTTTAACACATATATTTTTCGACCATACAACATTGTCAACAAAAAAAAAAACCGCAACCACCATTTGACTCCCAACCTCAGCCAGTGATGCGACACTTGAACTTCTAGTCGTACCAAATAAATAAACACGTATTCATTCGTCCCAAATACCGGCGACAAATGTGCAACAAAACTGTCGCTCCAAGATTGATAGAGCGTCGCCGATAGATGGCGGTGTCGTTAATTAGCCCCGCGCGTTGGTCGCCGCCGTCGCGGTGTCGCGCGTCAATCGTCCGCGACGACGACGCGACTCTACCGCTGCAACTCGTTTCTTGCGACTTCAAAATATTTGTCCGCCTCATTGAACTAGTTGGGATCGGGGTGGCGCTTGGGGTTGAAATCTGAGTTCGGTTACCTGCATTTTGAGAGATGCGGTAGTTTCTGCCGTCAATTAATCGGTGTTGTTATGAACGTATTTGGACTTAAAAATACTTAAACATTTTTAGTTTGAAATTTAAATTTGATTAATTGGTTACCTGGTGGTATTTTGATACCTATAGATTATTTACATGGTGGTACTAGTATTTTGATGAACGTGTCCAAGTACGATTTACGTGCACTTTACAAGGGTGGCAATGGGCAGGGCACATAGCTCGCAGAACGGCCGAAAGGTTCTGGAATGGCGACTACGTACTTCCTACCTACCAAACTTATCTTTAAAAATCCTTTGGTAATTAAAATGTAGTCCATTTCTTACCGGCTTGTGTTTAGAGTTTTGGTAATTAAGTAATGAAACTATCAGTTATGGCCATAAAAATTCATCGAAGCAAGCGACTCACAACAAAATTCTGTAAAATAAGTAAATCAATTATAAAAAAAATAATAAGATTAGAAAAACTCGCATTAAAACTACCGTGATCACATTTTTGTAACAGTTACTTTCTTTCGGGGTCATAACATCACTAGTAGGTATATACTCGTAGTAAGGGCGCCCGCCGACGGATTTATTTTTAAGCTCATAACTTTGGTTAGACGAGTCACGCGTATAGCTAAATTAGAAGGAATTGATGGCGCACAGATTTACCTGAGCCTAGCTACATCCTTTGCTAAGAATTTAATATCAAATGTGATATCAAATAGTACTCTCTCAACTCAATTATACGAATTCGAATGGAAATGATTTGTCACAATAGAAGATCATTTTAACATCACAACAACTTTCCCTTCATTTAACACAAAATAAACGCGTCTTCAATTTTTCTTTTTGTATTTTTTTTTTAAGTTCGAAGAAAATAATAATATTAAAAATATGCACAATATGTTGCATTTAATTATTAATTTTTAAATTTACAGTAGGGACTAGGACCTCACGACACAGGGCTAGTGTGAGGCCAAAATATATTGTTTATCTATATAAATAAAAGGGAAAACTGACTGGTTGACATATTAACGCACAGCCGAAACTACTGGGATTAGGATCGTAAAATTTTGCACAAGGTTTCCTTTTATGACGTAGGCGAGCATTAAGAAAGGATTTTCCAAAATTCACTCCCTAAAGGGAAGAAGCGGGGGTCCAAAATTATTATGGAGAAACCTACATTCACACGAGTGAAACCGCGGGCAGAAGTACATTTCTTGTACTAACGTTTAAAAAAATTAAGATTTATTGTTGTTTTAGTTCATTTCATTTCTTTATTCATTTTTTCAATAAAATTTTGTATGGACTTAGTACCAAAGTCATCTACTGTTTAAACAAACAACAATGACAAATTAAACATGGCGGTTGATCACATAATTTTAAAAAAGGTTCATGCGTCATCATGTCCCTGCCCTTGGGCCGTTTTACAACACGTTTTATTCTTCCATTCTGTCCTGTCTAAAGTTATGCTATCACTGACTCCCTTTTCTATTTTATCACTCCTCACATAATACATAAAGTCTTTGAAAAATCCCTGTCCTAACTTTAAAAAACGGACTCACACACGAAGGGTTCCGTATTAGAATATTAAAATCCAGCAAAACACCAATAAAATAACGTTTCTTGTATGGGAACACCCTTTAATTTTTAATTATGTTTGTTGTAGCGGCAATAGAAACACACATTCTTTGAAATTTTCACTCTACCGCTTACTGTGTTTGAGATAGAGCCTGGTAACAGACGGATGAACAGACGGACTGCAAAGTCTCAGTAATAGCTAACGGAACCCTAAAAATATCTTCAACTAAGCACGAAGAATGGGTCAAAATAGTCGCACTTTCGCAACACAAACTCCCATGTCATTGCATACGAATTATATCAAATAAGTCTCGTATTCGTCCGTGCAAATGTCAGAAGTTATCTCGACACGTACCAAGATGCTTGTCTGTCACCCACTATTCATTTTAAAGACACATCATACAAACACAAATGATCATTATGTGTGTAAAACATTTAAAGCACAAAAATAAAATAAAGTACTTCATATTCTTGTTTACTTTTGTTGAGATTCAAAAGAAAGTTGCCAGTGATTACTTTTGATAATTTTATTTTGTAGTGTTTTAATTTTCCTTGTATTCAATTCTGGATAACAAATGAAAATATTTTTCCGCAGTTTCTAACAAGATGTAATGAAGTCCTGAGTTTCCTATTTTTTTTTTTTAAATATTCAGTTGTTATATTTCTTGGAAGTATTGTTATAAGACTTAATAATAATAATAAACCCTTTATTCCGAGACCAGGTTGTACATAATTATGATTCTTAAAAATACGTTACGTACGTTAAAGGTTATAAAATGTCCTTGTACGTTAAAGGTTATAATCTGTGCCGTAAGGCATACTGACGTGGTATGCCTTGCGGCACAGATGTCTTCTAACTCTTTCCAGTGGAGTTGATCGTGATTAATATCCTCCTTCAAGTTGGACCTGCGGTCAATTTTAGTTCATATTCCCGTCTTATAAGTTGACGACCCCTATTACGTTTGCTATCTCTAGAATACCATTCTGTGACTCCTTACACCACTTTTTTTTGTATGTCTCGCATCGTATGGTTAGTGCAACGCCATTTTCGTTGGTCTATTTTAGCGAGAATATCTGATAGCTTCGTTCTGGAGCGAAGATTCATCATCATCCTCATTTCAGCCGATAGACGTCCACTGCTGGATATAGGCCTCCCTCAAAAGACACCACAATGAACGGTCCTGTGCATCTCACATCCATCGGATTCCCGCAACCTTCACCAGGTCATCGGTCCACCATGTAGGGGGCTTTCCAACACCGAAAGCCGAAGCCAAGCGAAGATTACTATTTCTTATTTTATCTTGCCTTTTAGTGCCGGTTATGCTTCTTTCCATGGCTCTTTGACATTTAGCTAGCTTGCTTTTCTCTGAGCGATCTAGTGAGGGGACACGTCTCACAGCCATATGTTAAGCATGGAAGTATGCATGAGTTGAAGATATTTCTGTTCAGCACCATTCACAAGTTTTCGATTTCATGATTTCTTTGAGAAACCAGTACTTTTTCCAGCCGATTGAAATTCTCAGATTTCGCTCTTTCGATGCTTGATCAATAAAAGAAATAATCCTTTATAAGTCTTAGCAAGCTTTAATTCAACATTACATTCTAGTATCACTACATAGTATAAAACAAAGTCGCTCTCCGTGTCTGTCTGTATGCTTAGATCTTTAAAACTTCGCAACGGGTTTATATGTGTTTTTTTTTCTAATAGATAGAGTGATTCAAGACGAAGGTTTATGTGTATAACGCACGCACAATATAGTAGAGAAACACTGATGATTTTAGAGGTTTCTAATATGATGTCGTAAATAAACACATTTTTTTGCGCTTACATTGCAAACGCTAGCTGAACCCTAAGAGATAGTACTACAGTACTACACCTTAAAAAGGTCAAGAAGAAAGTCTGCAATGGTATATGTCTATCTTTTAGGTGCAACCCACAACGATCAGCAATGCACCCGTGCTAAGCCGGAGCGGGTCGCTAGTTAAATATAAAGGCCAAATCTTGAAAGCTAATTAATCTCATAGATAAAGTCGAATAAAATTTATTATCTGAGTACAATTTGTTATCACTGATACTAGGTTACACAACAACGACAGATTCAAAATAACAGTGGGGTAGATTCATTAATGAATCAAAATTAGAACAATATATTTACACAAATTATTTCCTACTGCCACGTCGGTCGGTAGAAAATGTAAAATTAACATAAAACATAAAATATTTTGAATAATATTATAATTAATTGTATTCGAACACATCGATCACAGTAACTGGATTATATTTCCTGTTTCCAAAAGAGTTTCGTAACAGGGAGCCGGGAATCTACGTAATATGATGTAACTAGTTTCTGTAATATTTTTACAGTTTTCCTGATATAACGGGATTTGAGGCTGGTGGCTGTGACACATAACATAGCATAGCATAGTCGGCCTTATAATTTTCCCACTGTTGGGACTCAGGCCTCCTCTCTAGGAGAGGGAATGGGCCGTAATCCACCACGCGGGCCCAGTGCGGGTTGGTAGATGTCACATGTCTTCGAATTTTTGGTTCTAGGACATACCGGTTTCCTCACGATGTTTTCCTTCACCGTTTTGAGAGCAGTGGTGATGAAATAAATAACACAAAGTAATACGCCTGGCTTTGGTTTTTACCCGCCGGCCGGGGTTTGTACCCGCGACCAACAACTTATAAATCGGGGCCGTTACCACTCAGCCACCACTGCTCTCACTGTGACACACGCTCAGCTTATTGTTGTTATTGCGATGTTGGACATAGGCCTCACCCAAGTGTCACCACAACGAACGATCTTGTGCGTGTCGCATCCATCGCATTCGCTTGACTCTCACCAGGCCTCTGTCCAACATTGTACGTCCTTCAGCTAAAATGACGATGATGATGTTGGGATGTATTAAACAAAACATAATGGTTGAAAAACATATTTGCATAATATACCTATAATTACAAAAGAACTTCCTTTACGTTCATCAAAAACTTTCGAGCCCACAAAAATAAACGGCACTACACAACAACATACTTGATACACGCGCCACCCATTAATTGTCCTCGCAAACCAAAACCAGTCAATCCAAGAAATAACTGGGCCACTCTATACAATTAAACTATCATCACTACAACGTACACCGCATTGCAATTTAACAGCACACCCGTTTACACACTCGGACAGTTTACTTAATAGCCGTTTGTAATGTGTACAGTTTTTTTGCACGCACGTGGCAGCTTTTTCCGCGTGATGTCAGCAAATGATTCGGAAAATCTATTTTATGATGCATTTCGAAATATAATAACTGTTATTGTGGCTGTATTAATTTTTTGCTCAATATGTATCGCTTGGAGTTTGGAGAAATTGTATGAAATTACAGGAATTGGTAATTGTGGTCTAACTAGCCTGTAATACCGCGCATTGGTCTCTGAGTGGCTTTAAATGGTGTCAACGAACTTAGTGTCGTTACCTTGCACTATGCTCGCAAAAAAGAGTGCAAATTACATGCACTAGTAACGGTCTGTTAGAGCATAACTATTTCAGAAAACCTTTTCTCTGTAATATCAAGTTAAAAGCTAAACAAGTTATATTTTTTTGTAGTCGCAGTCGGTTCAACGTTGGAATCATTCCGAGTTGAGATAAAAACTGTAATATGTATAATGTCACATCTCTAGTATTTTCACACGGAATGATCGAGCGTCTTGAAACAATCTCGGGACGGGCGCGCGACTATCGCTTGTCTTAAATTTATCTTGAGACGTCAACTTACGTGTGAGTTGGGACGATTAGAGATCCAAATATGGCAGACATTAGCTGAAACTACTCTGATGTGAATAGAACATTGCTCGACACTCGGTTCACATTGATTTATCATGTTAATATTAATACGACAAAGTTTTGTTTGAATTTTAGATTATTATTTCCGTAAACTTTACCATGGACGAAATATTATTTATTTAACTTTCCCCATGCGAATGGAACACACGTTAACCAAAACTACAGAATGGATAACGAGCGATATATAAGTAAAGTTAGGGAGGCAACGAGTATAACTTGTAGGTAATAAGTATACCTTTGGTACATGTAATCAAATTATTTTATTGCGATTTTTTTTTTTTTGGTTTAATGATAATGGCCATTCACGTTAACAACCGACATAGCACGAAGAATCGCCAAACTGAAGTGGCAATGGGCAGGGCACATTGCTCGCAGAACGGATGGCCGTTGGGGCCGAAAGGTTTTGGAATGGTGACCACGTTCCGGAAGACGTAGCGTTGGAAGGCCTCCTACAAGGTAGACCGATGACCTGGTAACGGTTGCGGGAGTACGATGGATGCGAGACGCACAGGACCGTTCATTGTGGGGGGTTCATGCACTCGGGGGAGGCCTATGTCCAGCAGTGGACGTCTTGTGGCTGAAATGATGATGATGATGATGACGTTAACAACTGAGGACCAGTTGTGACTGTTCTTATCTAGAAGATAGACCATTTTACTAACCTCAATACAAGGTAAACTTTGGAGGCAGATTTATACACCAAAACTTACTAAAACACAAGGTTTTGAAAATATTTTGTTGAGACATCAAAAAATATATCTATCAATCAAGATAAAAATCACTAAGTAATATTTCCATTTATAATACGTAAGTACAGAAATTTTGTAATGTTAGTAATTTGATCACGTATTGATCGTAGAAGCAGATTTTGACGTAAGGCTCACAGATATACTAGTCTAGTATGTTTTATGCACCCTTGAGGATCTAGATAAAGTGATTACGATGTGGGGGATAGACATGCGCTGTTGAATACCACGTAGTCACCCTTATATTTCAGAATTTCAACAATTGATATCACTAAGAACTTCGTCTTACCCTAGGACTGGTGCAGAGCTGGCATAAAGCAGTGGTGGCCAAGTGGTAACAGCTCCGACTTACGAATTGAAGGTCGCAAGTTCAAACCCAGCCAGGCGCATTACTTTGTGTAATTTATTTCATCACCACTGCTCTCAAATCGATGAAGGAAACAAAAATTCGAAGACATGTGACATCCACCAACCCGCACTGGACCCGCGTACTGAACTACGGCCCATTCCCTCTCCTAAAGAGGAGGTCTGAATCCCAACAGTGGGAACATTACAAGGCCGACTATACTATACCATATATATACAAATATATATATACTATTGTTTGAAAGGGTTACCTTAGCCCTGGAATGTAAAGGCCAACTGAATATACACAGGAGGGTTTTTACTTGTAGTTACTAAAACAGTGTCCAACAGTGGACGAACTTTCAACTGAATTGATGATGATGTAACAACTACAATTTGGATGCGAGACGCACAGGACCGGTCATTATGGCGAACTTGAGGGTGGCCTATGTCCAACAGTGGACGAACTTTCGACTGAAATGATGATGATGAGATGACTAAAATTCTGACAGTCCTCTCACTTTAGTAAGAGCGGGCGGAGTCATCAGATGATTAACCACCGAAAAAATTTAAAATACGGTACGTTTGTATCTAGAAATATCACACAGTTATGCGGTTATAGATACTAAACAAATAAAAATGACAAAAAGCACTCCAACACCGCGGCAGCCTGACAAAAAGCTCATCTAAACTATTTAATAATAACATAAAAATTTTATAAACTTCTTGATAGTCGTCACCAAAATGTTTTCAATTAACACGAATATAAAATACACTCGAGTTTAATTTGTTTACTTCGGCCAGCAATAAAAACCATAAACAAGAAATTTTAAGTGTGGCTTTAGCTGAGTTAGCCGATCTTGTTATCATAGAAAGGGTTTAAAGTTATTTTAACTCCGATAATAAGCTAATATAGATTTGGATTTTTATGATTGAATTTGGTACTTCTATTAATCTAGACTGTACGAAAATAATTTAACTTCAGTTCATTATTTCAGGTTAAAGAAATTAATGTCAGTACTTAGAGCTGGAAGGAGTTACGCGGGCCTATAACACAAGGGCAACTGAAGGAGCACAGGTTGGTTTAAGTCACTAAAAGTCTGACACTCAACCCTGCTCCAACTAGACCGGGACAAATTGTTTGGTCGATAGACCTAATAATTAACCACCACCAAGTTTTAATGAGCATTTGGGCCATCACGAAACCAATCATTTTAAGTTAAAATACAGTAGCTATTTTTATTATTTATGTCTATTCAGATACCTATTTGTCATATAAATGAATACGAAAGGAACACAAAGTAACACATTCCCACATATTTCAGTAGTAAACTTACCCGTTTAGATAACATAAAGCATTAAAAACTTTCTTCAAAACACTCAAACATCCGAATGTCAATCAATATTCGTAAAACAAATTTTATAATAGGAATCGACTAAGATATCGATATAAAACGATTCGATACCATTCCGTGTTCGATTCGGATTTGTCATTTCGATTTTACAGTGTCTATTAAAATTATCTATATATTGGTTTTTATTCGTCGGCCGCTTGCCTACCGTTTTGAGTTTATTGCGCGATAAAAGTTCCGTGGGAATTTTATTAAGTATATACCTAATAACGATTTTAGAACCTAACTAATGGAACGAGTATTTTATGTGATTTCAACAAAAAATTATAATAAATCAAACTGTGACATGTCGAAGTGGATTGTCCGAGTTTTAGAGTTTTAATGGCATTATATAGTAACGTTATGTGGAAGATATATTATGTTGTAAGTCAATAAAATCAATGTTTTATTTGTTTATTTAGGTAACTGTATCGTGGATGCGTCGTCACGCTCCGTTTCCTTCGAGCAGGATTTTAAGCAGTTTTAACAAGCTATGTTGAATCTCGAGATAATTAGTTTATATAAACACTCATTACAATTAATTACATGATATGTATTTCTATTTTACCAAAGAAAAAGAAAATGATAATTTTTCACCAACTTGCCTAAAACTATAATTACATGAATAAAATACACATTCATAAAAACTGGGCAGTGTTGGACTCAGCTTGCTGTCTGCAAGCATTTGACTACACGGGAGATTCTGCGGCTGCATCGATGCTAGAAGGGGTAGATTACACGCACGGTTCACACACCCCTACCACGGAAACGAGAATCGACAAAAATTCAAAACTATCGTATTACAGAAATCGTAACAAATCGTCGTAGTGCGGGGCGCAGCGGGCGGTGTGTAGTGTTTGTTTGCAAATAAACACCCGGCCGAACCCCGGGGCGACTGGACAAAGGTTGGGCAACCCCGGTTGCACAATGCCAACCAGCGGGTTGCCAGCTACGTGTCGCGCACGCCGTGCTTTCTCATGTGAAATAGGAAATAAATATTTTTTTCGACTGTGATATCCGAGGGACGAAAGTTAAGTTTGTGTAGTAATTATCGAGGTTCAGATATAAATATCACAAAATATAAAAAAGTTAAATTACTACGTGTAAGCAAAAGTGGTGTTTATTTGATATTTGTTTTAGTTTCCTTATAATTTTATTTCAGCAGAGGTTAATGGAATTCAATTGACGTATTCGTGTAAATGTACCTAATACAGGTGCATTATTTACTGTGAGTAGACCTTTATAGATCGTTTTTCCTCTTTTTACGAAGACAATACGGACACAGTAAGTTTTAATTATAAGTTGCTAACATTTCTCGTATATTCCCTTTAGGATAATTAAAATAACTATAAATTGATTATACTAAAATTTGAAATTAAAGAACTCTTTTTAATTAGTTACAGACAATTAAAAGATGAAATGTTTAATTTCTTTTAAAAATAATTTAAACGCACTAACATTATTAATCACAGAGAGGTTAAATAAAATATTTATTCATAAAAAAAAAAACTTACAAAACCATATAGGTAGGTAAACAATTATTTGCCAACTTACTAAAAACAAAATATCAGATGAGTGAAACATAAAATGAAGTACAAAACAATAAGTTCACTAAAAATATACAACAATAGAATAACAAAACAACACTCATTGACTGAAACAACAACTCGACTTCGACATTTCATTCGCCCACTCGAAACAATCGGTATAAAACACTTAAGCATATTTACACAACAGTCGGGCCTACCCTTTATAACAAAAAAAAAAAACATAATAAAGAAAAATCATCTTCAAGTGTATGACAACTCTATTCAAGCGATTGTAACAATTCGACTAAACAAAAGTTGTGCACAATAGAGTTGGGAGACGGAGTACGGTACACTGAATAGTCGATTGTTAGGCTTAGTCGATATTAGTGTGTCACGATGCGCGAAATCGCATTATTTTGCTAGTTTCGCGTGTACATTGTCGGGATCATTGTGGTTGGTTGTGGGGAATTTATAATTTTTATTTGAATAAAAAACTTGTTAGGGTGACGAGAATGTAAACGGGCATGTAATGGTTGTTAACTTAGTTTATTATTTTAAAGTTTAGAAGAATATTTTCATAGTTTATTTTAACTTAGTGGCCAGTGCGAAAGTCTTCAATGCTTGTGAGGTAGAAGACTCGTGAGAAATTACGCAGTTTTAAGTAAAAATTACTTTACAAAAAAAATCCTGACTAAAATTCGATTAGTCGTATTGAAACGGTCTTCCCGTCCGATTATAATTTGAGTGTCTTCAAGGCATAGGTGAATAGGCTCCTCATAAATTAGTGAACCTCGCCATTAACGATTGCATCCTGCTTACATTCAGGTGGGATCGCAGACGAGCACTAGTTTGTTATATTAAAAAAATGCCCTAGTTCCACAAATAAAAAATTGACTTATCTACGGCGTACGTTACCATCTTCGGAATAAGATTCCAATACTTATTGCATCTCAAGAATTCAAAATAACTCACAATAAAAATATTACAAAACTATTAGTTACAGTGAATAATATTACCCAAAACATGCACACGGAACAATTCTACATTCAAAATCCAACGGTCTCACCACACTATAATGTAGTCGTCACAGCCACAAAGGCAGGCACACAATATAATTGTCATCATTCATTTGTCAGCATCCCTTACAATATGGGGATGCAACCAACCTTATTACAACGCCATACGACTGACTTATAGCGATCATAGAAAAAAAACAGCTTCCGCCTGTGGCATCTGCCACAACAATACGTTTATAGGTCAAATACTTTCGTAAACAGGGATTGTTCGGGCTCTATCGTGTAGTTTTCGGTTTCCGAGTTTCTAAAGACTCATTCTTTATTTAGTTTCTTTCATAGTTCTAACTTTTGCATCGTGACGTAATCCTAGTGTAGGTCACTTGTAGAACATCTCTATTCATAATACTAACATTGAAAAAGGTGTTAGTTGATACGCGCTTTATCATCTAGTAATTTTGTAAGCACTGACTTAAGTTATTGCTTGATTAGATTTATTGGTAGACTGTCAAAGATACGGGTTTTATTTGAGCCGTAAATTCATTTTTCAAAGTTTATTTTTCACTTGCTTCTGCTAGCGGCTTTGCCTGTGTGAAAGAAGGTTTCTCCATACAAACTTTGGAACCCAATTTCATCAATTTAGGGAGTGAATTTCACTTGTGCAAAATTTCGTGCTGCTAATTCCAATAGTTTCGGTTGTGCATTGATATGTCAGTCGGTTAGTTTCTCCTATTATATATCTTCATAAATTATCAATTTAATAAAGCCTGAATTTAAAGAACCATTCATTATAGTCTTCCATTAAGGACAATGAAGATTGGAACATGAAAATGTAAAATTTATTTCCGAATTTCAATTATTACACTGATGCAAAATTCGAAAGTTTACAAGCAGCCACAATTAATATTTTCAAAGAACTTATTAATTAAGTTTTTACGTATCATTGTATTGTTTCATGATAACAGAATCGAGTTGATGTAAACCACCCCATTATGGAAATGTGGTTATTATTAAAATCGCCTCAACGAACGATGATACTAAAAGAAGAGGTTTTTAATAATTTTTTTATTTGAGTGTAAGACACTGCAAATGGATTACAAATAAAACGTTTATACGTCAATTTAAACTTGATGAAGTCGGTGTTTCCAAGCTGCCTACCGTGAGAAGAAATACCAAAAAAAAAAGTTCATTAAATAAACATGTAATTATCAAATCATATGAGAACTATTTTAGCTAATGGCAGAAGTGGTATTTTGAGGAAACAACCACCAACCACACAGCTTAGAGTGGACCCGTCCAGACAGTGCATGCATTTACATTATTCGTGTAACTCAACTCAGGACTACAAAGGAGCTCAAGGAATCAACGAACAATATCAATGAAAAGACATTTAGGTAGATCGTAGTTAAACTGCCATCCAAATGTTAAAATTACCGAAAAGAAGAAATAATCTACAATGAGGACTATGTCACATTCATTTGAATAAAAAACTAAAAACTTATAACGTAAACATTACGTAATACTTTACGAAGTAAATATTCATATTAAAGTTAATTTGAATGAAAGAAAGGAGCAGCCCAACTCCCAGTCTTTATCCTCGAGATATTCTTTTAAAATATAATAAGCCTTTTGGCAAAATTATTAATATTTATTAATAAAAAATAGAGGGCAATTAAACAAAAAATATCATAAAATTTAAAGAAGTTACAGTCATTACATTTATATCTTAAAATTAAATATATTTTGTAAAAGTATCTGACACTTATATTACTTATATTGCACAAATAGCCCTTTCTTGCAAAAAAATATTGTCTGGATATCGACGGCATTTCCACTCTATGAAAACAGGTAAACTAAACGGGCTTTCTCACTAATAGTTATATTTCAAGTTTTTATATTTTAAGTTTGTTGTTCTGCGTACGCTGTGAAGCTAAGTTTTTCCTATAATTTGTAATGATAAATATAAACAAAACTAAAGTTTCAAACTATTTTATGGTTATTATTTATGAGTTAATGCAAGTCACTTATCATTTATATAAATAAGAAACAAAAATGGCCCTAGAATTGATCTTTGAGGGACCGCCATTGTTACTACAGAATCGCGAGGTCTTTTTCCGTTTACGTCATCTGACTGAATCCTATTTTTCAATTATAAAGTACGAAGATCAACTGATAAGCTTCGAATCCCGTAATTGTTTAGTTTCTCTATAAATATTTCATGAAGAACACTATCGAATGCCTAGGACGAATCGTAAAAAAAGCTCAAGGTATTGCATTTGTCTTTCCATGTAAAATACATATTATGTCCTAAAAGTTCAGTACCGAATGTAATTTGTTTAAGTTAATTAACAACCGTGTACAATTGCTCTAAAACAAAGCTTACATAAGCTCAAAATTTTACTAAAGGTGGATAGCATTTAAAGATGTTCATAATAAGTTGGGTCAAACGTTCTGCCCGCTGTAAACAATAGTATTATTTTACTACTCTTCATTGCATCAGGAAACTTGCCAGAACTGTAGGAGCTACAATGTTGTTTCTGGACTTTGCAATGTCTACAGAATATTTTTTTTACATTCAAGGTGTTAAACGTTTTGCACTATATATATAAGTGCCATGTTTGAAATTAAAATCGGGTTCAATTTTAACATTTCATTGGTTCGGTTTAGATGCAATAACGTAATGGACCCTCAATAAATGTTTTCACATTTGGTTTTCAGAGGCTTTTATTTTTACGTGAGTAATCATCCAATGACTTTTCCGCTCTAGGGCGTGTCAGATTTTTACTTACTGACTAAATTCCACTCGTATGTTCCACGATATATGATGGTCGTTGAACTTAATTTGTGTTGTAAGCGGTAAGTTCAAATTGCAAGTATTCCGTATCAGTTTGGTATTTACAAATTGTTTTCTATAAAAAATAACAGATTAAAGTAATGCCGTAACGGGATAAATAATTATTGAATATTGGCATGGAATGTACAGTTCAGCATAGTTCAACTTCGATATGTACTTGTAAACAAGACGATACCAATAAACAAATGAATCACTCTTCTAGAAAAATGTACCTCTGCACCCTCCCATAGACACGTTCTTAGTGAAGAAGTAAGCAGTTTGATGCGAATGGCGCATAGTGATAAGTGCTTGATAAACGTGATGATAAAGTAGCATTGTTTTACGTGTAACGGCCTCAGAGTTTATCACGGAGAGGTGACTAACGCGGCTGTTTCTGATGTTTGGCCGATAAAGACGCGGAGCTAGGGCGAATGGAAGTGCCAGTGGGTGTATCTTGAATTGTTGAGGTGAATGTATGTATGTGTACAATACGTGGGAATTGTGGTTAAAAAGTGGGCCTCAAGGTTGGTGGTAGAATTGGAGTGAGATGATGTCGACAGCAGTACTGAAGATTAAATAAGACAAGGTAATGAGTAACAAATACTTCATTACATCACTTTTATCCTAATCTATTTAAGGTCAGCAATACAAGTCTTCTTTTATAACAAATTTATTTAAAAATCTAGCACAACATTGTATCAAAAATATTCGACAGCAAATATTCATTGAGCTAGTTAAATGGGCTATTTAAACTGTCAAGACCTTTCCTAAAATATCCTTTCCTTGGTATTGTTCGTCTAATCGTTTAGCTCCTTAAGTTAAATTATACGAATACTGACAAATGCTTGCACTGACTAGACAGGTCCACTCAAATCTGTGTGGTTCTTTCCTCAAAAGACCATCTCAGTCACTAATCTGCATGGTTCTCATATGAATTAACCATTACATGTTTGCCGTATGAACTTTAAAAGAGACTTTAACCCCTAAGTTTGTTTTGGTGCACCAAAACATGCCCGCCAGTGTTTCCTAGCTGACTACCTTGAGAAGAATCTCAGGGAAGTCAGCTAGGAAACACCGGCCTCATCTAGTTTAAACTGACGAAAAAGTTGAAGTGTAAGTGTTTTTAAAAAAACTATTTGCAGAAGCATTTATCATTTATTTGTCATTTTTATTGCCAATTGTTTGCAATCACTGCACTCATTCTTTTAGGGGCATCAGCAATGATTACAGTTATTAAACGAGCAGCAAAAAAAAAAATCTGAAAAAAAAAAAGATAAAATTGCCACTCAAAATGGGTGTCATTTTTCGTGACTGGCCATTATTTTGTTACCAGAGCGTTATAATTATACGCAACTGACCCACCAGTCAGCTCATAGAATTTTGGACAGATAATTGAAAGTTCCTGCCAATCGACACCGGGCCCCGGATGAACGCAGTGACGCAAATAATTCAGTGTTCACCAATTAAAATTAAAAGGTTGCATCGTCGAAACATGAAACTACCGTAAAGTTTTCGTTTGCATAAATTGTATTCAGTCTCTGTTTTCGCCTGGCTATGTAATAAGGGACGTTCATTAAAACTGATTGCTGTTTGTTTATTGGGTGTTTTTCTTGTATATTATTTTGTTTGTTTTGTTTAGAAAATATTGTTTCTTGTCTTGTTACATCCGTGGATATAAAATACTGTTCTTATAGTGGATCGAAATTATGTAGCAAAAAAATTCGACCTCTTAGCAATCTACATTAATAATAGGGGCTAAAGTATGAAATTGCCGTTTTTTTTTTTATTTGGTTGCTCTCATGTGTTGTATATTTGGATTGACTTGAAATTTTAAGTTCGAATAAACTTTACACTAAAGGTACTTTATTCTTTTTTCAAAATTAGGTATTTATTGGTTTCTTTGTGTTTTGTATTTTCTGTAATATCGTAGTACTTGTAACTTATTTTTGTATGAAATATAAGAAAACTCGCATTGTTTTGTAATATGAGTTCTACCGTAGAAACAATGTGTCTCAAGCGGTATGCAATATTGATGACGTATATGGACTTAAAACTGCTAATGAATGGGATGTCTATTTTTGTTTCAATCACTTTCACGTGGCACGACAACAAGACAAAATTTCCAAAACGAAAGCTATTAAACCAAGAGCACAAAGTTTTTTGGTAGAAGAAAGTCGTAGGTATACGTAATTGATATTGCTTGCCTTTGAAATGCATAGTTTCTATGTTGGAACTCTTAATATGAAAAAAAAGTTTTTTTTAGCTTTCATGGTCATTAGAACTGCGATATTACAGAAAATACGAAACACAAAGAATCGAACAAATACCTAATTTTGAAAAAATAATAACGTACCTTTAATATAAAGTTTATTTGAACTTATAATTCCAAGACAATTCAAAGATATAACACTTCAAAGCAACACGTTTTAAAAAACGGCAATTTCATACTTTAACCCCTATTATATAAAGACGTAAAGTTTATTTTTTATTTATTTGTAGGAGGTAATCTTTGAATGTATTGTCCGACTGATAAAATGTTTTCACCAATAGAAAGCTGCTTGATTCCTGGGTGACATAGGCTATATTTTATGTACGCGGGCGAAGCTGCGGGCAAAAGGTAGTTGTAAAGGGGAGGTGTAGTGAAAAAAAAAATGATATTAAGGATTACGTAAAACACAACAATATCCGTTCTTTAATATATGCATTTTCCTATCATTGTCTGCATAAAAACTAAACCTACAGGAACAATATTAAAAGCAATTTAACTTTATATAAATGCAGGTACAGGACAATGTTATTATTAGAAATGAAGATTCGAAATTCTTTATGAAATAGTAGTTTGTATTTTCCCAACATCACAAGGAAACTGCAATATTATAAAGTACAGTCTCAATTTTGTAATTAACCGTTCTAGAAATTGATTCAGTACGTTTCAGTGAGAAAATACCCTCGAAGTTTCAGAATAATGAACCACTAGCAGTAACAATCTTGATTTGAAAAGAAACTGATATGATCGTCAGTAATAATTTTAATAATAACTTATAACAATTCAATCATATTCATTGCGCTCATCCAGTTAAAATAAAAAAATATTTAAAAAAATTGGGACTCGTTTTGACCAGTAGGTATCTCAAATGATGATAAGAGATAATGTGGTCGATAATAGATCAAGCTTGCATGGAATTTATCATCTATCTATCTACTCTTTCGAGCTATATCGCTACGAGCTATAATTTCGCCAAACCAAATCCACACTAGCCATATCCAGTCAAATTGGCATAATATCTTGGGTACGTCTCACGCACACAAGTAATGTAAGCCACACAAAGTCTGTGCACTTTGACCGATAACTTATCGCAAGAGGTTGCCCCTACATAGCTGTTAGGTAAATGTAAATACCTACTTATGTACTTAACAATCGATCTATTTGCTACATCCATTATCATGGTTATATTTGTATGGTGACACGTTTTGGATGACCCATGCGTAGTAGCATCTGCAGGGTTGAGGGGTTTCTGCACTAAGCGTTTCGCCTCGCCTCGTCATTTACACTGCGTATATTGAAGAATAGGAACAATTTGCATGCTGCGGTCTTCTCGTCCGATTATAATTTAGGAGACTTAAAGACTAGAGTGAAAAAGCTCTTAATAAACTAGTGCGCCTCACCATCAACGATTGTACCAAGGATAAAGCAACATTTTCTCATTTTATCAGCAATAATGACACGTCTAAATATGTCATAATAAATTTATTTAACCCCGTAGACAAATTTAATAATCTACACTAATATTATAAAGAGGAAAACTTTGTTTGTTTGTTTGTAATGAATAGGCTCAAAAACTACTGGACCGATTTTAAAAATTCTTTCACCATTCGAAAGCTACATTATCCACGAGTAACATAGGCTATATTTTATTTTGGAAAAAAATAGGGTTCCGTAAGATATTTGAGTTTTTCGGACACAAGGTATACCTTGTGTAACTTTTTATAAAAAGTCAACCAGAAAAGTTACTTCTTTTGCGTACTCTGCCTAAACTATAAAAGATAGAACCATAAAATGTTCTAATTAATTGTCGATCTTATAAATATCTACCAAAGTTTGTTAGGAGAAACCTACTTTCACGCGGGCGAAGCCGCTGGCAGAAGCTATTAAATAATAAAATTGTGTACGCGGTTTTGGCAGAATTTTTACGATTGAAATTCAGTAGCTATTTCAATTATTCTGGCTAAACGCTAAACACTATACGCTAATATCATAAAAAGTTAAAGTTTGTTTGTTTTTTTTTTTGTAGCACGTAATCGATAGTACTGTTCCGATTGCGAAAATTTTTTGACCGATAGAAAGCTGCAGTATTTCTGAATGATGTTGGCTATATTTTATGTGTGCGAGTGAAGCCACGGGCAAAAGATAGTCACTAATAAAGTAAAGGAACTTCAGTAGGTGACTTAGCAAACAAAATTACGCAATTTAAACTATTTGAACGTTATGAATTAAATGGATGACTAGTTATAATAAGTGATGATATTATCATAATAAGTTATGATAATAATTAATTAATTTGTTGATAAGGCCTTAGTTTTAGACAGCGGTTATATTCTCAGACATTCATATCAGTTAAGCTTTATCGAGCTCTAGTTTATTCAGCGGTTTGGCTTCCATAACCACGACACATCGGAACTGTGGCCCCTAGCCTAGCGAAGCCAGTATAGCCATTGCCTTCACCAATATGTAGCCAATGTGTTGTTGGCCAATGTGTAGTAGTGGAACTCTGAAAGGAAAACCCAGGGTCCTTGAACGCTCAGCAAAGAAGAAACATAGGTATGGTTTTAGTCAGTGAAAATCTGATGTCCCCTCCGCGCTCCGCCCTAGAGCGCGAGATGTCGTTGGATGATTTCCCAAAACCGGAACAGTGTAGTACTATACTTTTTCGAGGATACTATGTATGTAACGTTTCTTCTCGCTCAGAATAGAGAGGAAACGAGACTTCTTCTGACTAAAACCTATCTGCGTTCTTTCAGTTGCTTCCCATTGCGAGGGCCACGGCAACTCTTTAAAAAATTGCACCCCTCGCAGTTACTAACGTCGCGAATAGTATAGTCAGTGCATAACCAAAAAAAAAAAAACATGCTACATCTCCCAATTTTTAAGCCAAAAGAGTTGGTACTAATAAAAAAATCATAAGCGAACAGGTGGATGGTCCTATCTCGTCGACATATCAGTTCCTAAACGACACCCACTGGAAGATATGACATATTTGTCATTCATAAATGTTAATTTCGGCAGTTTACATTCTCTGTCCGTAAATATTCGTTTATCGTGAAGTACAATCTTAATCTTTTTATCTACTTGTGACCCCCCGGCACTTCTTTCTGTGAATGCTGCGTACTCTATGACATACTAACTACTAATTTCTATCTGATTGGAATGTTGAGTAACAAGATAATGTCCAGAGGTCACAGCATCCTCCTTTTAACATGGAACATGCTTCGTGCAAAGAGGTCTTAGTATATTATCGAGGAGTACCAATTTGGTGTCAGTCCCCTTAGGAACTTGGTTAGCATAGCATAGCATAGTCGGCCTTATAATGTTCCCACTGCTGGGACTCAGGCCTCCTCTCTAGGAGAGGGAATGGGCCGTAATCCACCACGCGGGCCCAGTGCGGGTTGGTGGATGTCACATGTCTTCGAATTTTTAGTTCTAGGACATGCCCGTTTCCTCACGATGTTTTCCTTCACCGTTGAACTTGGTTAATGTTAAATATTTTGTCACTATGCAATGAGCATTAGCTTTTCATTAGAGATGTTTGGTATGTTTTTTTTATATGTATTCAGCGATATAACAATCAATCCGATAACAATAATATTCTACAACTTTCATATAATTTTATCTAGTCCCAAACTAAGCTAAGCATGTGCTATGAGTATTAGATAACTGATCTGTATGTTGATGTTTGTATGTTGGACGAGGGCATGCCTAAAGTACTATATAGACACCTTACTACATATTAATTAGAAACCTACATTTGTTATAATGCTAATAGAAATCGCTTAGCTCTAAAAGACGAATGAGTCTGAGAATAAAGTCATTGTAAAACATCTATTTGTGTTTAATATGTTTACTTTCTTTTCTGAACATCAATCTTAGTTTTGTTTAAATAAGTCTAAATAAATTTGTTGTATCCCCGTTTTTTAATTAATTTCTTCTTAACTTTGCACCCATGCAAGTGGTGATTGATCTGTCATCAATGATATTGACTCTTATCAAAGTCGACTGTCCAAAGACTCATTACTTAATCACGTTTACTAATAGTATTGATTTTACAAATGTTTTTTTTTTATTGATATTGACTGTACCTACTAAAGACGTTTCTACCTACTCACACTTCTGCAACTCATGCGCAGAGCGATAAGCAGCTGATATACATTCTATATTTGGCAGAGGAATCTCGCTCATTGAGAATATAACTTCAAGATAACCGATCTTAAAATAGTTAACCTAACAAGTTATCATCGGAGAACTTCTGCCGATCACCAAAGTACTCGACCCTGTGGTGTTCTAATGCAGTCAGGCCCTTTGACACACTTAAGTAATGCGCAAAACGATATCAATTAAACTTTACTCGAATTATTGATGCGAGTACGAATATTAGGCTGTGGTCACAGTTCAGGCTATGATTTTCGAACTTGGAATTACAACATAAAGTTACAACTACATTGGGCAAAGAAACTACTATCATAAAGAATCATTACAGACTCTGATCGATATAGTGGAAACCGAAAGACGAGTCCAAGTAACAGCGACGAAAAATATGTCAAAAACAGGTAAAAATTGCATCACAAAACTTATTCCCTGTTCACTGTTCAATTCACTGTCACTTAACTCACTAGCAACAACATAACCAGATAATATTAACTAAAAGCACCGTATCCAATACAGCAATCACAGCTTGATGGACATATAAGCACCGATCGCATCAACGTCAGCCAACACATTTGTGGTAGATCGTAGTCGCTCTGTATCGGCTGGCAGCACTAGTAGTGTGCACATCGCCTATTCGACCGATAAGTGTTCGAGGCCCGCTGACCCGGACGCGAACGATAACTTCGTCTGCCCGGCGCGTGAAAACACTGTTTATGTTTACTGCTACGCTCGTGCTTGATTCCGGATATAGTGATGGGTGGCACGCGAGCATGTGGATCATCTTAATACCTTTCCTCTTAAGCAATTTATTGTACCTAATCTTTCTTTGTACTTTGCTCGGTGGTTGTAACTCATTCAAATTCAAAGTCACACGTACAGCTGTGATGGCTGTGGATGTTGATTAACTTTTGCTTTGCTGTTGCCTTTAATGCGAATGTAATCATTTGAAGATAATAAGTTATTAATTTAGTTGTCTTTGAGAGTAGAGTAAATAATTGGCTTTTAATAAACTAGTGCGCCTTACTGATACACCAATTCTGAACCCTGTTCATACACCAGTTCATACTCATGGTTAAATCTTACAAGGCAAATAACATGCCAAACAAAGCTTTTCTATAAAAAAAAAAATGAAATTGAAGTGCCTGTTTTTAATATAAAAATATTTTTTTTATTAAATGCTTATAATTATGAGAGTATATTATTATTTAATACCTATAACAAAAATGCAATTTATAAATTTTTGTCTATCTATTTGATCCGACTAATCTCCGAAACGGCTGGACCGATTTTGACGGGACTTTCACTGTTAGATAACGGATATTATTAGGAGTAACTTACGCTACTTATATTTGAAAATGAATTTGGACACTGCGCAAAAAAATCATTTTAGAATTGTGATCAAATGGCATTATTAGAATGTCGAGTATAACGTGGATGAAGTCAGAGAGCCCAGCTAGTTGTAGAATAAATTTGCCATTCTTTTATTTAAGCAACAGAATATTGAAGATATAAATAACTGCAATTAAAATGCACACCACTAATGCAGATTGCGAATGCTGCAGGAATTTATTGGGGTCTTATGGCGGGTGCCATAAAACGGGTGACCCCTGGACCGAGTCCTTGAGGATCTGTGAACTGTAATCGCGGTAGAACTTTCAAGTTAATGAACATTTTTGCAAGTTTTTCCTTCCTTGTTATTGTACTCGTAAAGTTCTTACAGATCATCAATGTCGATACTTAATTATCTATTCAAATGCATTTAAGTTCTGTACTGGTACCACTTTTACTATTTCAATTTCCTACTGTAACTTTGCTACAATGTTGGCAGTCTCAAAGTTAAGGTTTATATGTCTAACTCTAACTTTGAGACTGCCAAAATTATCGTAATCTCGAAGTCAGAAATCATTGATTAAATGTCCATCATAAAGACAGCGACTGTCGCAAACCAGTGCCGGGTACACCACAATAGCGGCAATTAGACCCTTCCCTGTGCTCTGAGTGCCGCGTGTGGCTCTCTGATTGGTTAAGAGCTTGGAGCGGGCCAATCAGAATGTCATATGACATAAGCGTGTCGGTCGCGGTAACGTAAAACCACTCGCACTAGGCATTTTGAAGACTGCATTCGCAGATCGATTCCCGGCCACAATAGTGGCCTAGCAGACAGCGTGTAATGGGTAAGTACTTTGCCGTCCGATAAAGTACCAGGCCCGGGTTGAAGAAGCGCTGTGTTCCACACGCGACTCATAGATCTGTCTGCATAATTCACGGGGCCCGCTAAGGACGAGGCCTGACAGGACAGCGGTATCGGTCGAAAATATCACCGCCGCCTTGAAACGCAAAGGCTACAAGAAGTTACTTGATTTTCCACTCTAAAAAACTCAGTCTTCGATGACGGTGCAATAAGAGAACATCCATCCAGCTAATCTTCACCTGAACATGAACCAATCGCATCGTCTTTGAAATCGTAAATCCAAGTTCATCAATGAAAGTCCACAAACCACTATACTAAGTATGTTATATGTACTTTATTAGCCAGTTCACTTGTATTATTTCACTTAGAACCTTGTACTCAGTGTAAGAAACCGACCGGAAAGATAACTAATTGTTGTTTTTGACCAAAACATCGGCATGTAACAGAGTTATGAAACACCAATGTATATCATATCAACTTTACATATCACTTGCCGAAAACAAAGCATTTCATATTCCGTTATACTGAGACAACCGCGCATGCAGTTCTATGCTTGTCGACCACTGAGAACTAAGCGAGGATAGAGCTATATTTATATTTAATTGACATAAACTAGTGCTTGACTGCAACCCCACCTAAATGCAGCAGATGGTAAGCAGTGATGCAATCGTTGATGGTGAAGCGCACTAGTTTATTAAGAGCCTATTTACTCTAACCTTGAAGATATCTGAACTATAATCGGACGGGAAGACCGCAGCAAGCAAATTATTCCAGTCTTTCAATGTACGCGGTTTAAACGACGAGGCGAAATGCTTAGTCTGCACTGTAGAAGTATCAACAATGTAAGGGTGGGACACACGCTGTACGTCAGTTTGTACGACGGTAAAAAGGAATATTTTGCTCAAAAGCTACCACTGTATACGCTTACTTTAACTAAAGCTTCGATAAAGACGAAGAGGTAAACAGGTCTAGACAGGCTGACATAGTGAAGGTGTCTTTAACAGAATCATAAAATGCGTCAGCCAAGTCTTAATCGCAAGTTTCAACTCTGAAACAAACATATTATAAATAAGAAATTACTTTATAATTACTGATCTGAAATGCCGCTTTAAGATAAGTATTACATGCGATTATAATGACTCGAAAAGGCCGATTATCACTTCGCTTACAAGTTTATTACTGAGAGCATTTTAGTGTTGAGTATTTCTTAGTAAATTTCACTGGTTTAAGACATATTATTCGTTTTGCAAAGATAGTGCAGACCGACACACGGTTCGTTCACTTGACACGTACCTTATAATGAGTGTAGAAAACTAAAAATGTTGAACTTTTTGTAGTGATTATTGCAGTATCAACATTACATTTTTATTTACTAACTAGCTGACTCGGCGAACTTCGTACCGCCTAATAATGTGATAAATGAAACCGCTCGACCAATTTTGTGCAAACTTCACATAAACCATCTACTAAATAGTCCGAACAAAGCCTAAACATTAAGTTTGGATAGGTGAGCCCGTTCTTGAGTTATAAAATTACAACGAAAAGTGGCATTGATTTTTATATATATGTATAGATGTATGTACAACTTGAATATTAATTAGTTTAAGTATTTATACTTATTAAACTTAACTATTTTTAAGGAAATTTTATATCGATTGATCGACACTGCGTGACCAGAGGGCTGGTTCATTCTTCGCCCTGCTGCTAGCCTTTTGGGCACATTTCAGGATGACAGCGACGAGGGGAAGTACTTCGATGCCTGAGCTGTCTCAGTTGTTTATATATTATATTTACATAGTTCATTTTAGTATCAACAGTAAGTAATAATAATAATAATCATTTGTATTGGTAAATCTCACATGTCTTCAAATTTTTGTTTCTAGGACATGCCGGTTTCCTCACGATGTTTTCCATCGCCGTTTTTAGAGCAGAAGTGATGACATAAATTACACAAAGTAATGCTCCTGCCTGGGAATGAACCCGCGACCTACAACTCAGCCACCACTGCTCTCAATAATACTATGTCTAGTAAGCATTAAAAAGCAAGAATATTCGGATCAAATTTTACAAATACCCAAACAAATTTCTGTCTCTCACTGTCTTGTTTGCTTTTGCAATGAAGGCACACATCGCTCGCATCATATCATGCGAATAGCATAACTTCTGCTCTTAGTACACCCCAGCATAACACCGGACCGTCGCAAGCGCCTCTGTGTGAACTGAAACACAATGCTGCCTCGCTCCCATACGATAGCAATCGTGAATAAACTCAGTGGAGCGATTCTTTGATGCCAAGCTTTAGAAATGGATTAAGTTTAGCGTTAGCTAGATAAAAGGCTAAAACTTCGCGCCAAGTTATTTGCAGGTTGGTGTTAAAAGACTGGCTTTGTGTCCCAGCCGCTCACACTGCGGTTAAAGATCGCGAGATTTACATAAAAGAAGGCCTATAGTACTGTACCTAGATAAACTCTGCAAGAGTTGAAAATGTTGACGAAATAAAAACACTACGTATTTAGACCACTTACCTTATCCCCCGAATACCTTAACCTATATTTATTTACTTATTTAAACTTCATGTACAGTAGTGGTACACAGGCGGACTTAATGCAACAAGGCATTCAATACTTCATACTAATTTTTTTATAATAATAATAATAATTTATTTGTCTCGGATACAGCAGATCTATATTTTTATTTATTATTATTTATTTATCTTTATTCCAAAAGGTAAGTAATTTATAAGATAAGCCCCACAAAACCGTTGCAATGGTTTGACTGTGGGGTCGGTGAGTCTCTGGAAATACTTAAAAAAATATGTTAGTAAGCTAAAATGAACTACGCACATTGCTTTTTGACATGCATCTGTATACAATGCCACAATATTGGGCAGTCTAATCGACCAGCCACAACCCTAAGACTGCTGTTGCTACTGCCGCGGACACGACTTAGCAGCGATGAGGTCCTTTTATGTAGGATGGCATGAAAGTCATCTATACACGCATCGGCCAACATGCCAGATGCACTACAGTGCGCAATAAAATTTTAAAATTGTATTTATGTAAGAAGCACTTCTACCATACTCTTTATCCGTTCCACACTCCCATTATTTGGGGTCGAGTCTCCTCACAATTCTGCGCCGGACAGTCTGTCCTGGGTTGTCGATTTTGGCAATTAGGCTTTCTTGAGGTATTATAAATTAAAGCCCACCTACCGCGTTTGTCCGTCCGTCTGTTCGCATAAAACTCAAAAATAACAGAACGGATTTTTATGCGGTTTTCACCGATAGACAATCAATAGATCATCCACAATCATTATCAATAGATCTGTCTATCGGTGAAAATCTCCGTGATTACTAGTTTACCATGACAGAATCGAGGACCCCATGAGGTCTCTTGAGGTCGCCAAGAGGCCTCATGGGGACCATAATAGTCCGTGATTTATGAGGAACGTTTAGGTGTGTAATGCATGCATGATTATAGATTTGTAACACTACTGCGAAGCTGGAGTATGTCGCTAGTCACATAAAAATGATTAAAAATCAAAACGTTATGAAAAGGCATATTCCCATGAGACTCCGGCATGGTTTAGCTATGCGATAGCTATGTAGAGGAGGAAAACGAGAAAAGCAATTGTACCTAATGCGTCAGTCAGGAGATAATTACAATAACAAAGCCAGCTTCTTCTGACTACACCATTACTAATAATAATCCGTTTCCCCCATACCTTCGACTCGGAAACTCATAAAAAAACTATTATAATAGGCATACACATACCACACAGTCAACGTATTACCGAATACCATAAATAAGTAGGATGCACAAACTTACAGACATAACTCTTGGACCTGGATGTCTAAAATCACTTCTTTATCAGACCGTATCTTCATAAACTTGACAAATATATTTGCACCCAAAATAGAGACTAAAGAACTTTATCAGTTACGAAATAGAGTGCAAAATGGAACAGCAAATAGTTGTTGGGATGTATTAAAAGAATTAAAATGATTTTCCCGCCGGAAGCTCGCGTGACGTCACGGTGTGCGCACGCGCTGGTCGGCGGATTAGCGCGATCAAACTCCTTTGGAACACGCGAACAGTAATTGATTTTTTTCCCGATGTCCAAGGGTGGGAACGCTAGAGATACTTGGAAGTTCGGGCGTAATTACACCCTTCAACGTGGTCGTTGAAAAGTCTAATGAAATACTGACTGGGACATGATTAGGATTATAAATGATGTAACACTGGGTGCACATAACACCTATTCTTTCATTCTAACGTGACGGTAAGTGTTACTTACTTTACTTGAAAAGTTAATGAGAAAAAATGGATGTGTATTTAATTTATGTGCTATCCTTATGCGCATTAAAGCGCTGGAATGGTATCGCCCCGAAACGATACGCCCTTTTGGCCTACAAAATATTAATAGAGGAAAACCTAAGAAATATAATACCGGAAAACCGGTACAAAAATCACTTTAACAATCTACAAAATATCACAATTTCTGCCAGCAGGATAAGTTACACTGGAACACAAAGAGCTACTGAAGAAACACAGATGTGGTAGACTGTGGGGCACTCTTGTCTGAAAGTAACCTATTCACTCTTGAATTAAATACCCCCAGGTTGTGTCAATCGGGTAACATAGACTTCGGCAGAGAATTTCACTCCTTAGCTGTGATCAATAAGTGTGCAGGGTGCGGGCCAGCCGCAATAGTATCCTGAACGGCTTTGCCGAACGTGTCGACTGTCAGTAACTGAATCATTGTTGCATGGTTCATAGTCAGTAATTTTAAGATATTATTTTAATTATAAAATAAATTATTTATTAAATTCAATTATTATTATTACTTAATTTTTGTGTCGTAAACTTATTAGTTCAAATGTAATTCGTTAATCTTAAATTATAATTATCATTTGGATGTATGAAACTTAATGTTTTCAATGTATGAATTTTAATGTATGACCCAATGTTGATTGATGTAAATAAATAAATAAATATGTCCCCAAAACATTATGTGCGTACCCACATTGTAATGGATTTTAAAAATCTTTTAAATTTTTAGCTTTTCTCTACTATAATATACATTTACATATTCCCCATAAATCTGTCTATTAGTGAAACTCGCATCAAAATCCATTCAGTAGTTTTTGAGTTACCAGGAACCAACTCGCGTTGGGAGATTTAGTTTTCTAGTATATGCAATTCCAATGAATAATGTGTATCATAATAAGAAGTGTCGTCTTTCATACTGTCCAATCATCGTTCCTTTTGGTCCCTACTCTTATACTCAATCTCAATTAAAACTTTATTTTTTCCTCTAAATAACAAAATCAGTATGAAAAATCGTTTGAAAAAATCTACTAAGAAATCTGCTCATTCAAATAAAATGGAAGTCTTCGTCACGTTCCTACTAAGTGTTCATATCTCTTACATACAATGTATCAACATTGTTTATACTCATATTTGTTCACGATAACGTAATTGCTGGTAAAAATGTAATTTAATTTACTTATCTGCTGTAGATCCCTCTGGACTTACGACGGAGTGTCTAAGTCTACAAATCTTATGGAAGAACATTATGGCATTGGCTTTAGGAACCACATATTTTAATATAAATGTTATTACGCATATTAGCGGTAACATAATTATACACCATCACCACCACACCCACGCCACATATTATATTACTATAACATTTATTTGTTCTCCGCTCTCAATTGTAAATATAATGTTAATTGGCATTGTATTTATAAATTTTATTATTATGTCTAATATTATTCAAGAATTTTGTTTAACTAGCCACCCCAAATCAATCTCATTTCGTTTAGTACATCCTAAGGTTGTTTCCAATCACCGTAGGCGCGGGCTTGCGGATGGCGAACAATGGGTAGCTCGCTGTCAGACCGTCCGGTAACCATCCGGACCGAGCCCAAGCCGTCGACGGCGCAAACTGTTCCACACGTGCCTTAAAGAAATGTCAGCAACTGTAGGGGCCCAACAAAGTCGAAGCCTACTGGGACCAAGGGTCTGATTCTGAAAGGAAGACTCGGTCCTGGTACGAAAGGCAACAAACGAACAGCAGTGGGTTTTTAGTCAGTAAAAGTCTGACATTATCCCCCGCTCCGCCCAAGGGTGGCGAATAAAAAAGAAAAAAAAGAAAAGGTTGTCTGTAAAAGATTGCCCTGTGTGATAAGACCGCCCGTTGTACAGTAGTACAGTTTTTGTAAATATTTATATAATAATACGGACAGTATTATGAGGTGTACAATAAAGTATATATAGTAACTAGCTTCTGCTAGCGGTTTCGCCCGCTTGAAAGTACATTTCTCCATACAAACTTTAGATCCTCGTCTCATCCCTTGAGGGGGCGAATTTTGGTAATACCTCTCTTAGTGCTCGCCTACGTCATAAAAGGAAACCTCGTGCAAAATTTCACGCTCCTAGTCGCAGTAGTTTTAGCAGTGCTTTGATATGTCAGTCAGTCAGTTTCTTCTTATATATATATATATAGATTAATATTATAATAGGTAATATCCCGTGTTAGTCAACTTAGGCATCCCTAGCAGTGACTGGCGCCGTTCTAGTCAAGATGTACTTATGTAAAGTATGTGATACAACTCGTACAACGTCAGTCGCTCTATTGACTAATAAGCAGCTAATTCGGTATGTTTCTTATTTCATTCCAAACTCAGCATGGTAAAAAATAAAACGTACTTCTTCGTATTACAGCAATAACTTTTCGAAGCAACTCACAAAAAAATATTAAACCCTATCACAACATAACAAAGTCGTAATTTGTATAAACATCAACGAACTCAAGCGCATATAATATCAACTTGATGAAGCCACTGTATTTTCCCAGGGATAGCCGAAAAACCATAAAAAATATATATAAATTTCATAAACACGGAGATTTTGGTGATAAAACACCATGGGAGCCGGTTATTATCCATAAAAGGCAAATGTTATTATTGACCGTTATCTTTTTGATAAAGATATTCGGAATCAATTTTCGTTACTCGATCCGACTTAGGTGTAACTAGAACTTTCCTCTAAAGACTTAAAAGTTCATTTCGCTAACTTTAAGTTTTGAAGCGGAACTTGCTGACTAAAGTACGTTTTACAGAGACACAAGCATGCATGAGCAAATGAATAACTTTTGTCTTGAACTAATAATATTCCATTTTTCAGTAACATTCACATAGCTAATAGTCATTATGGAAACTGATTTCCTAACTGCATAACAAAAAGATACGGGTATAATACGGTCGAACATAAAACAAAATATCCGAATTAAAAAGAAATTAAACTTCGAAGCGAGCATGGTAGTCAACACACGTTCCTTTCATATATGAGAAAAATCCTTGGCACATATAAGCAATTCTTTTTAATTAAGAGCGAAAAATAAATAAATCATTTTCGCACAAGACCAGACAACCATAAGAGGAAGCAGGATGTACATCAGCAATAAGCAAAATCTCTCCACAATGACAATAATTGCAGTAACCCCATTAAAAATAACAATACAAACCTATCCACGTCAACTGCTTACAGCACACAGCATCATCAGAACATAACGCTATGCTATTCATCATTTATGTGAATAATCAGGTATTCAGTGGGATTGCATAATGCTCGTACGTGTATCTCATAAATGGAGGAACTAAGTAATAAAGTGGGCGGGCCTGCTCCACACTGCACTGGTTTAAACGACCTTTAGTTAACATAATCTTGGATTTCATCAGACTAGTAAACTTGTCTTGTCTTGTGAATGAAGATATCCGCAGGAGAACCAAGGTCGCCGATATAGCCCGGAGAATCGCCAAACTTAAAATATAGCCCGGAGAATTGCCAAACTTAAGATATAGCCCGGATAGAGCCCCACTGACCTTTAAGTCCATTTTCTTAGCGAAATATTGATTGATTTTAAATATGCTATGTACATTCTGAAGAACAATTAATCAGATTTTTTTTGTGTAAACATATTACTAAAGATCAAATCCGTTTGAAAGGAGTAGGGAAAACCAGTGAAAACATATTAGACATACGAAAAACTGGACCTATTTGGCGCAGCCGTGAGACACGCATTATGTCAGTGTTTTTTTTTGTTTTTTTTTTAGTTGTCTTAATTTTTCTTTTTACAGTGTGTGTATCCATGGGTGCCAAATAAAATATTTTTCTTTCTTTCTTTCTTTTCTTTCTAAAAAATCATATGTTGATAATATTGTACATGAGTTTATAATAATAATATATTTTTTTCAAAACTATTGACTTAGCCATCACCGTGGAATAAGCTTCAGAAAGTCACTGCTTTATGACACTGCTCGGGCTTTAGGGCCTTAAAAGGCAGTGATAACAAAGGGCCTTAAATGGCTTAAACGCTATGAGACGAGATTTTTACACATTAGTTGTACTCGTATAGATCATATCAGTAGGTACTTCCTGAGATTCCACTTACAAACAAACCATTTTACATTTAAATAATGTTAGTTTACTCCGATGAAAAAAAAAACATAGCCTTCAATCAGATGACCATAGCTTCTAGTCTCAATTTACGTAGATACGAGCGTGAAGAAATCACATAACGTCGAAAAACTATCAGTTTACAAGATACACGGTGAGATTAAATGCAAATCAGTGATACAATCGCTACCAGTGACAGTATCACTTACATTATAATTAGCCATCGTTATCATTATGAATACAGTAGACATCTTATAAGTCACGCTCCTGACTGATTCGTCTAGCCATGTCCCGGAATAAAACTATCAAAATCTCTTTTGAGCATAATCAGCCTTTTAATATTCTCACTGCTGGGACTCGGGCCTCCTCTCTAGTAGAGGGAATGGGCCGCCATCCAGTTTCCATTTTAAATGCTTTAAAATATGGAAACTTAGGCATGCATCGTGCAGATAGAAGGGAACCTTTTAAGATCCCTGAAAAAATAAACAATGAGTGCTGAAGCAATCGAATAACGTAAATTTGTATAATTTCTGTCACAAATTAGTCATAATTTTGGAAAACTAGCCTTATTAGTTATTTTAGACCCATTAAAAAAAGTTTATCGATCATCGAACATCGATCGATCGATATCGATATTATACTATAAAGAGGTAAAGTTTTTTTTTTGTTTTTATATATTTTTTGTTTGTAGGAGGTGTTTTCTGAAAGTACTAGTCCGATTGCTAAAATGTTTTCACCGATAACAAGCTGCTTTATTTCTGAGTGACATAAGCTATATTTTATGTACGCGGGTGAAGCTGCGGGCAAAAGCTAGTTACCTAATAAAGTATGAACTAAATATGCTATAAAATATGTGTATATGTACCTAGTGTATTAATCCTCCCAGCTATATTTCGATCACGGTGGCGACTCTCAACAGATATTAGAAAAATACGCAAGTCATATTATAGTGTGCAAATGCATGCACAAACAGATGCACTCTCTGTTCCTTAAGAGGATGCAACTCGACATACATTTTCACTTTTTTTCATACAACCGCTCTTACGCGATTATGACGTTATTACACATTTTTCATTAGATATTTTGGAACCACAGTATCTCGTGGATATTATCTAGGCTTCTATTTAAATATTTTTTTTAATTTTGCCGAGCTAATCCAGTAAAGATCTCTGAAAACCTGCTATTTTGCATGAACTTTCAAAAACTTTGAAGGGTTTAAAAAAACACGTATTTTCGCGAGCCTATCAATAGTAAACAAAAAAAAAAACAGGTTTTGTAAAATTTTCGAGTAAATCACGGTATTACCGAATGCTAACAGAGTTTTCAGGCGTTATCTCTCTTTTTTCGCATTGCCTTTTCGTCAAACATCGCGTTGGATTTCGTTAAATGAAGTAACAAACTTTTAAACCATGCTTCATGTTGACGATAGGCGAATGAAAAAGGACCCTCTTAAGACCGCGTTCCCACTTTGTCGTAACGACAGATAATTTAATCGTGTACAGATGCCTGATATCTGTGCTTTAAATTTCGTGGCTTATATATTTAAATGGAGGTGTTCACAAATAAGACGATAAACAGTCCTCTACAACTTTTATTGCGCTGACAACAAATTGTCATGACAGTAGTAACAGCTAGCACGACAGTCGTGAAATGATAAGAATTTGCCGCATCTTAACCATGACGATAAATCATATGTCGTGTAGCGACTATATATCGTGGCCACGACAACACTGTTTTTATAATTGAAACAGCTAGAAACGTTACTCGTCGTCCGACGGTAAATTAACCGTTACGATATAGTGGGAACGCGGCTTAACTCTCATAGTCCCCTGGAACGGCAATCCGTCGCAACCGGAGACAGATTAGACGCCGGACCAACAACTTTACGTGCTTTCCGAGGCACGGGGAACACCACCGTTGTTTTTTTTCGGTGGGAATATCCTCTAATGACATCCCCACTTTTGGGCGGAAAGGGAGATAGTGTCAGACTTTTACTGACTAAAAACCGACTCCTGTTCCTTCGTTGCCTTTTGTACCAGGGCAGAGTCTTCCTTTCAGAAGCAGACCTTTAGCCCCAGTAGACTTCGACCCTGCTGGGCCCTTACGGTTTGCTGACATCTCCTTGAGGCGAGCGCGGAACAGTACGCGCCGTCGATGTCCTGGGCTCGGTCCGGACGGTTACCGAACGGTCGGAAGGCGAGCTACCCAATGCTCGCCGACCGCAAGCCCGCGCCTACGGTGGCCGGTCCGTATCCGTATGGCTATGACCCTCTGGCATACGTTCAGCCGGGCCGCCGCCTGCTTCCGTAGCGCCGGCGCCCACACCGGTTTGAAATATAGGGCTATGGACCGAACGATTCCTGCGTTGTGCCTCCGGCAGGAGGCATCTGGACCCCCTAGGTTGGGCAGGAGCCGCTTGAGGGCAGCCCCAGTCCAATTCAGTTTGGAAGCCAGACGTCGGAAGTGCTCCCGCATTCCGGGCTAGTGCTAGAGAGTAATTCGAAAATGAAAAACACAATAGTACCTTTTCCTCGACCTGGGAATCAAATCCAGGACCCCACGCTCAGCAGTCGCGTTTGCGAGCAGGAAAACAATGAAGCAGTGTATGAAATTATCCAAGTTGATAATCAAAAAATGTACAGAGAGAATTTTAAGCGAAACAAACTTTTTCATACAAATTAAATTTCACATAGTGTTGCGGACCATGCTGTACATGTATCTATCTAGTTCCACAAATTAAGTACATTTGTGGTAATTTGACATCAATTATAAATACACTAACTGAAATTGAAATTTACATTTCAGGCCATAGAACTGTGACAGTTTATTTACACTTCGGAATCTGAATAATACGCTGAAGTTAATTTTGGTGTGAATGTTGTCAACTTTACCTCAAATATGGACCCACTAAATACATGACATTCAATTGCAGGTATTCCGCTGCGACAGAAACGTGGATGACGTGTACTCTAGAATATGAATTTACATTTACTTTAGACTAATCGGGGAAAATGGCAAATACTTTAAAACTCTTAAAATATTGAACACATTAGTACACTAGTACATTAGTAGCACTTGCCTTATAATTGGATTAACCTGCTAGATTTTTCGAAAGAGGTGGTACAAAGGATAACAGAAGGAACAAGAGTGTTTTTAGTCAGTAAGAATTGTACTTTACCTCTGGCTTCACCCTAAAAAGAAACGACTTCACTTCACTTGTGCGAATGTCAGAAATTATCCTAGGGGAAAATTACCCCCGATTAAAAATGATCCTATCTCTTAATCCCAGGATTAAGAGATAGGATCATTTTAAATAGGGGTCTATATCCAGATATAGACTAACTGTATGCCAAGACCATTCAAGACAGACATCAGTTATATATTTAGGAATCGTACCACCATATTCTCCCAGAATCCAGGTGAGTTAAGAAATTAAGAAATCAAAGAAGCTCGACAATTTCCAGAGAAGCCCCGTCGGGAGTATGTGTTTCCTGATAGCTACAACCTTAGGGCATTTAGGGCAAGGGTGAATAGGTTACTGTTGGGCAAGCGTGCTCCATAATCGACCATATCATTAGGTGAGATAGTGATCAAGCACAAAAAAAGAACTTATAAACAATAAAAAAGCGTTTTAACTGTCTTGGATCTGGAACAATTTGCCTGCTGCGGTCTTCCCGTCCAACGATAATTTAGGTGTCTTCAAGGCTGGAGTGAATAGGCTCTTAATAAACTAGTGCGCCTCACCATCAATGATCGCATCTCTGCTTGCCATCGCGGTCAAGCACTGGTTTATACCAAGTAAAAAAGAAACCCGCAGCGAAATTAACTAAGAAGAGTAGATGGGGACTAAGAAATACACAATTTCCACTTCTTACCATCTCGAGCAGGAGACACAACAGAGCTAGGCCAATAGGTGCCAAGAGGCATAGACAACATTACCACTGACTGAATACTTTCTTTTTTTGATAGGCTCTCGTTTAATCCCTATCTCACCAGACGGTAAGCAATGATGTGGTTGACTATGAATCACGCTTACCTGAAAGTAAGTAAGTACCTATTCACTGAATTAAAGCCCCCTAGGTTGTAGCCATCAGCAAATTCAAAATCTGCTATTACTTTTCAAGAAGAGTCAAAAAATGCAATGGCGTCGACTGCCTCAGTGTTAAGACGAACGTATCATCGTAACAATAGCCGCGAGATTCCCACATTCATCCAAGATTATATTAAACATTATACGTTTTATTATAAAAATTGTACGCAATCCAGTTTAGTTCGTAACTGTACTAGTTTTTTTAACGGTACATAGTCGGGCCATATGTGGGCGCCTCCACCGATGTATGAGCGATCAAGGCCAACCAGTGGACTTTAGTAAAAAATAATTTATTTCATTAACTTTCATATTATGTGATGTGTTCTAACTTGAGACGTATTTGTTCAGAGTATGGCTGTTGGAATGTTGTGGGGAATTTGTTTCTAGTATTTTATTTTCGTCGTGATCAGGCGAAGTGTAGAAACATTTCATAAAGATAACAAATCAATACTTGACAAAATAGGAATAAGTTTTCTAGTATTGATTTGAAAACTTGTATTAGAAAATATATTTACTCATTTTTGATAAATAGAACTAAGAAAAAGTGGCGTAGGATTGGACTCTTGGAGACTAATCAAAAATCAACGACATTTCTTTCGCAAACTAGTCTCCACTGGTAGTCCTGGTAGCACAAAGACAATGAGATGGAGTCGCAATAGGCCTCGCCGAAGATGTCCAGACTACTGGATAGGTTACATAAACACTGAATAAACATGCAGGTTCGCAAAAAATGGAAAAAATCACTTAGTCTTGTAAGACCGAGCTCGAATATTGTACTCAGAAGAGGAGAGGACAATAAGCTCGTTTATTAGAACATTAGAACTTTTTTATTATAGTCTCATGTAGAATATACAATAACATATAAAGTTAGAAAATGTTGTAAAAACTATCATATAGTAATTATTCATTCACTGTGGGCCTCGTATCAATAAGAGAATTTAAGGTTTCCAATAACATATTAAGAATTTTTGCACAGGGGGGCCGTATTGTTGCCATGACTGATACGGCGATAGCTACGCCCCTGCTAAAGAATCTCCATAACTGTAGACGTAATGAAATAAGTAGTACTGTTAATTAATGAAACCTATAAGCTTTTCCAAGTCAAAGCTAGTAAGCTCTTCTACGATGCCACTAAGTGGTGGCATTTTAAGGGTAAGTAATAAAGATTAAAATAGGTTTCCATCATCTTGACTTACCCTCCCAAGACTAACTTAAGTGCGACTTACTCAATTTAAACCTCTCTGACTTATTTAACGACGATACTCCAAAAGATGTAGTTAAAGCATTAAAAGATATTTGTAATCACAAAATCAGGCTATACTTCGTTAATTTAGTGCATAATCCTTGTGCGTAAATAACAAAGATTGAAAGATATGTGTAGCTGAAGTTTTTATTGGCTTACACTGCAGTTATAGCCTCCGATGGTTTACTGAAGGAAATCTTAAAGCACGTCCGTTACATGTAAAGAGGGTAAAATAAACAGACATTAAACCCACAACCCTTCTATTTAGCTTCGCAGTCAGTTTGAAATTCGAACAACCGACTTCACCCGATCACCGCCGACAGCGGGCCAATCAAAAGCGCCGATGCACTCGGCCGCAATAAAACCACTCTAATATATGCGTACGCGTCGCGTTGAAGACTTTTATTAGCAATTTAACAAGTGTCGTGGACGAACCACGATTTGATTTATGTACACATACTGCACGTTTTACGTTTATTGTTTCTTGTATATCAAGTTTGGGTGCCGATATGTTATTTGAGATATCGAGGCTGATCGGAATTTGTGGTGGCTTTGAACGAGTTTCGTGGCTCAAAAAGATGAAGGCATCTTCATTCTTTTGTCTTTAACTCATTGTATTTTGAGATTGACGCAAGATCTCCTCATCTCTATCATTCTTTATTTATTGTCATTTCAGTAACCACCTTACACATAATTTAGGTACCTAATAATTTTGGTAGTGATCGCTATCATGATTCAGATGTCGCACGGGTATTAATAGGTGCCCTACAGGTGCTATTTATACTCATTGCTCACATATATTAAGATACACTCTTGGCTGTAATGGTTTCGGCATATCACCCAGTGCGAAGCAGCAACTGAGTTTAAGAATTCTTGTGAACTATTGAAAAGTATCATTATTAAAAGGTAAGCTGTTTGAGTCCCCACTCCCAGAGAAGCAAAAATTCATATCAATAAAATCAATATCACAGATTTTTGACAAGACGAATACGCTTTTAGCCGCGGTCGGTCAACGCGTCGGACCTAATCAAAACTGTCATGACGGAATGAAAACATATCAACGAGCTTGTCGGTTCGTATTGAAGGCGACGAGCGGTTGATGTCAATACCGATTATACTTTATATCGATGCACGCAATCGAATCTGTCATCGAACAATTACTCGATTTGAAATCAATAAGGTTATGATTTTGGCACCTCACACCGTTTTCGTGTTTTGAATTTGGAATTCTTGCGGCCAGCGTCATCCACAGTCTTTTCATCACTCACAAATTGCATTCTTCGATGTGTCCCGGTTCTATTTAATAACCTACTATAGAGTGATCGACTATTTCATTAATAGATATTCGCAAATAAATTTCAACACAGCGATAACTACTAGTAGACATCCCACATACACACACAAAGTGTTTTGGGAACACATTCATTGTGCCTACAACTAAGAATTCCCTGCCTGAGCCTGTGTTTCCTGATGGGTACAACTTGGGGATTTTTAAGTCAAGAGTGAATAGGTTACCTACTTCTAGGCAAGCGCCATCCATCGTCGACCAAATCGTCGCTTTTCATCAGGTAAAATAATGGTCAAGCCTGAGCCTATCAACAGTGAAAAAAAATTGTCCGGAAACCTTGAACAATAACACAGAAACCTATTGGCTTGAACATAACAACATATAAATTGATGTTCTTCCTCAATAGTATATTTATGTAAATGTCGACTATCTGATAGAATAACTTTATTATATCGTAATATGTCATAATCTAGTCATCGTTGAAAGTATAAGAATATCAGTTACAAGGCGGAATATCATAACTCTCATACTTTATAACGTGAACAATGACGTCAGCTGGTACGTTGTAGTGAATTATCGACGACAATTTGAACAGTAAAAAGTGAATATATTAGGGATATAAAAAAGAAACTTGACTAATATCGGGAGTGGGAGCGGTGAAAAGTATAGGCGAGGAGCGATCAATGAAAACGCTGCCGTCAAACGAAGAAGTCTTTGTTCCTACGTGATTATGTTTGTGTTACGGTGTTGATTTTCAAAGAATGATGAAAATTCTTTACAAGCAATAATTTTTCTAACTCTAGCGTAGACATAAATATATAATAAAAGTCTATTTTTTAAGCTACCACATGAATAAACTTTATTACGATAAACCATAAGAACTGATACATTTTCCCCATTGATTTAGAAATAAAATTGTGAATTACTGTAGTACTATACCAAGGACTATCTCAAAATATGCAACAAAACAAATATATTGTTAAAATTCTATAACTGTGTTCGCTTTTAGTTTATAGACGCTTCTATTATCTAGTCATCTAGATTTTATAGCTTTATACCTAATAATAAAACAGGGGCCTTTCCATAATTTCAAATGTCAGTCGTGCAAGCGAAAAAGAGGTATAGACCTTTACACCCTTTAAAGCTCCATCCCTTCAACAGTTCAGTTTAGGTCTTAAAATAGATCGCGTTAAGAGCTCATGGAAACTCCTTGAACTTAAATCAGAACGACAACGTTTTGAAATCTTTACAAAAAAAAAAACATTACCATTGAAATATAACTAATCTTGCTACAAGCGCCAGCCCGCTCTGTCTAACCCGCTATCTTCAATCACTTGCGCCACACCGACATCCCGCCGAGATAGATGCTACGTGTTCTAAGTAAACGGCCAGATAACAAGAGGTGACTTGTGGAGCCAGCCCGCGCCCGTAGGACGTAGGATGTAAAACGTACATCTGATAGTACAGCTCGTAGGTGATGTACGCGTGACGGGCCGTTAACGCTACCGGCCGGTGACTCACTTACGGATGGTTAAGGTATTTCGAATATGTGGAAAGTAGGAATGGGTGAAGGGCGAAGAGACGTGAAATGTTCTTACTCTGGTAATAAAAGACTTATGTATTAAATTATTCAAGTTAGGCGTCCAAAGTACTTTTATGAAGAAGGAATTGCCGCTTCAAAATATGAATTCATCTAAAATGGAACTAAATTCTTCCTCTTTTTATATATTGACGCATCCGCGAAAAACTAGCTTCTGCTAGCGGCTTTGCCCGCCTTAAAATAGGTTTTTTCTATACAAGCTTTGAATCCCTGTTTCATCTCTTTAGGGATTGAATTTTGAAAAATCCTTTCTTAGTGCTCGCCTACGTCATTAAGGAAGCCTTGTGCAGAATTTCATGTTCCTAGTCCCAGTAGTTTCGGCTGTGCGTTGATATGTCAGTCAGTCCTTTTATATATATAGTTTCTCTTTTTATATAAATAGATAAGACGTAACGTATTTTATTACGTATTCGTATTATACGTACTGCCTTATAGTTTTTAGTATAAAAACTATAAGGCAGTACTTTTTTTTATTAAATATCCTTTTAATTATTGTAATAACCAATCGAACACTATCTTATTATTTACACTGAATTTCAAAAGCTCATACCGTAAATCTGTAACTTTTCAAGCTTAAATAAGGTTTTTGTTGTTTGTGTCTTTATTGATTACAGTAAACTTGATGAAATCAAAGTAATCCGCACTAAATCTCGATTGCCTTGAACGTTCGAGCGTATTTATAAAATAATTTACAATAGAGAATTCCGCTCCTTAAAAGCGTTCATTGAAATAATCCTACTTACGGTCTTGACTAGAAATAATTAATATCATGAATTGTAATTGGAGTACGCATTGAGGACCTATTCTGAAGTTGACACAGAATATACCATAAATAAAAGAATTCATAGACATCGTGAGAGCAGTGGTGGCCGAGTAACGGCCCCGACTTACGAGTTGAAGGTTGCAGGTTCAAACCCAGCCAGGTGCATTACTTTGTGTAATTTATTTTATCACCACCTGCTCACAAAACGGTGAAGGAAAACATCGAGAGGAAACCCGGCATGTCCTAGAACCTAAAATTCGAAGACATGTGACATCAACCAACCCGCACTGGGCCCGCGTGGTGGATTACGGCCCATTCCCTCTCCTTGAGAGGAGGCCTGAGTCCCAGCAGTGGGAACATTATAAGGCCGACTATGCTACGCTATACTATAGACATCGTGCAGACCGAGATAAAACGGTGAGGTGAGCTGAACTTCCTTTGATAAAGTAGTACTGCAGTAATACTATAGAAGTCAAATGTGGAGGTATGTGTTGCGGAGGAATGACACAACAAGCGCCAAAACTTTTGAATATTAAACCAACCAGGGCTGTAAATGTGGAAGAATACCAAACACCGATGGATAAATTGTGCGAAGGATTATATGTCCAGAAGGGGGTGATTACCGAAATGGTGACAGAGAACAATGGCTGATGGAAACATGTGGTGGGCAACCACAAATGAAGAGCAAGAATATAGACTATGATAGTCGTGTGTGCACACGCACAGATGTTGAGCTAACCCTGCTACGGGAAAAAGCAGACTGGTAATAAACTTCTAATAATGAAGAAATCAATCTGTACAGACGTAACTGTACCCTTTCGATCTGACCGGATGCACTTAGACGAGGAGATGGAACAATTTAGTTTTAACGATTCGCTTCGAGTAGTAATCGCTCCGGTTGTCTTAGACGGTAAATCTTGAGACCATTACACGGTTTTTGGTGAGGTAAGTTGGATGGGAAGGTAGCCATGTAATAATTAGAAGTCATTAATACTGTAGAACAGCTACATTCCGTATCGAACTATGAAAGAGACAATAAAATAAATTATTCTTTAGCAATGACCTACCGAAAATCATTAAATTGTAAAGTTATCTAAGAACATATCATCTTACCAACCCCAGGTTTAATAAAATACACTTACACAGATATGTTTGTCTTCACAATCTAGACACGCTTTAGAATTCGAAACATATCAAAAATTCAAAAGGCAAGCTGTGCTTTTGAAAGTGTCAAAGACGGACAAATTCAACACATCCCGTATATATCCCGGCATTTCGTGTTGAGCCCACACTAGTCGCATATTTTAATAGTCTCAGCATGAATAGTGTTAAAATTTATGAGTTCCCATAGTTCATTGGAAACCGATGAATGGCATGCCTTTAGGCTTTTAGGCTATAACACTTTATATGGCACCTAAGTTCTGCTAAGTGGCTTTTGAGTGTAAATTATTTGGTTTGGCTTATTCCTATCTGCAGTTCTTTTGTCAAAAGCGAAGAATAAAGGTATTTAAAAAGAATCCCGGTATATTGGATTGTTTGGCGTGACGTTTATTTAGACGAAACTGTAGAGAAACTTTTTGCCACAGACACATACAAAATATATATTTTTTATTTTGCAATTGTTTGTTACTTTTCATCTTTTTAGGGTTTCATACCCAAAAGATGGAAATGGGACCGGCAAAGACTCCGCTGTCCGTCTGTCTGTCAACAAGCTGTATCTCATGAACCATGATAGCTAGGGAGTTGAAATACGTATTTTTGTTTACGTGATTTTTGTCGTTTTTTGCTACGGTTGGTACGGAACCCTGTACGCGAATCTGACTCGCACTTGGCCAATTTTTTCTGTTGTGTTGAATCTGGTGACTGTCAAATAAACATGTTTTCTTTCGTTCTTTAAGAATCTGGAAAAAGTTATTTAGAATATTCAAGTGCTTAAGCAACATTTGAATTCAAAAGACTACATTACTTTTATACCATACATAGAAGAAATACACAGTAAATAAAGGCTGCCCTTACAACCCAACCCAAAATTAATGCCCTGCGGATGCAGTAACATAGCTACATAAACCCGGAGCATTCTGACTTCGAGTGTCCATAGAAATGTGCCAAACAGGGCTAAGAGATGCCTCACTACACAACCATACAAGTCAACCACTGCTTATGGGTGGATTGTTTAGACTTATGTTCAATAAAAGACAGTACTTTTTTTTAGTGTGGATATCATCTAATGACTTCACCTGCTCTGAGCGTAGCTGGAGGGCGTGTCAGACTTTTACTGACTAAAACCACACCTGTGTCCTTCAGTTGCCCTTTGCGTTGTAGGACTACGGGTTTCCTTTTCAAAAATTCCCCGCGTTCCTAGCTAGCGGGCATCGGCACTTCTGGGCCCCTACGATTTGCTGGCATCTCTTTGAGGAGAGCGTGAATTTCTTCGCGCTGTTGACGACTGGGCTCGGCCCGGTCAATTGCCGGACGGCCGGACGGCAAGCTACCCATTGCTCGACGTCTGCTATCCCGCGTCTACCAAGGCCGGTAGTCGGGGTCAGAATATCGCGGCTGGGGCGTGAGGACAGTCGTTCCCTCACGCGTGCGGCCTCTTCCTTCGCTAGCATTATTACTTCGCAGAAGGAGACCACCGCCTGCCATTCCGGACATTCCGAACCAAGGCCCGTCGTGAGAGGTCGCTGCCGCCGTTTGCCTCAACGAGGACACGACGGTGCTCCGTCCAAGCGGGGCACACCTCCACCATAAGCTCCACTGTGTAATCCGGGCGGTCCACACAATGGAGACTCGGGCGTTTCTTTCACCTGATCCAATGCAAGAACCTCCCGAACTTGCCATGTCCGGTGAGAACCTGCGTTTCGCGAGGCCGTGTTGCCGCTCCAGATACTCCTCAAAGACTATGACTTACCGCCATAATTGTGGCGTGCCCAAAAAAACAGTACTTGGAAAACGCATTCATTCAACTCATCACGGCCTTTTCTACACCTCTTGGTCTACCCAAATTCAAGGGCACCTACTTAAACAAAAATTAAAATACTTATGATTAAAAACTAAACTACTTCTGATTATGTAAACTGCCACAAATTATACATAATATTCGGCAGCAACATTTAAAACTCTTTCTTAATCCACTGATAACGATCTAAACCTTTAGACCAGAAAATTATCTCAAAACTTCAATAAGAATTTAATTTCTTCATAAGCGTATTAAATATAACAAAATGGTAATGTAACTTGTGCTAATTTACGCCGTTCTAAAATTACAATGGCGAGGAATAAGATAGTAAGTCATTGTAAACTATTTTATCACCTATTGCAAGCATAGTTCAATTAATAATAAATTCTGTCAGAGAAATAATTAAAATACATAACGCATTTTGACACCTACCGGAATCGATTCGGGTAACTTATGCTGTATTCTATAAATATTGCGATAAAAGTCGGATGTCAGTGAGACAGGCAGAAGCGGAGGCGGACAAGCAAACACGTAGATGATTCACCTATACTAACAATATAAAGCTAAAGAATCAGTTTATTTGTTTGAGCGCGCTAATCTCAGGAACTATTAGTTGGAATCAAAACCTTCTTTTAGTGATGGATAGCCTACTTATCGAGGAAGGTTAAGGCGTATAGTCCCTTGAACATCTGGCCAGAATTTAATGCATACAAACTCGTACAGCCGCCTGCGCCCGCATAGAGCCCGCTGACCTTCAAAACAATTTTCTTTGCGAAATATTGATTGATTTACATATGGTATGTAAATTCTGAAGAACACTTAACCAGCAATTTTTTGTATAAACATATTTCTAAAGATCAAAGCCGTTTGAAAGGAGTAGGGAAAACAATCGAAAAAATATCATATTGTTAAATATTTTTTTTAGATAAAAGTATTAATTGCACGAATAAATGTTGATAATATTGTACATTAATCTATCGTAAACATATATTTTTTCAAACCTATTAACGTAGACGTTACCGAGGAGCAGGTTTCGGAAAGTCACTGCTTTATGGCACTGCTCGGGTGCGAGGGCCTTAAAGGCAAAACGTCACACTACCTACGATCCATGGGATCAGTAACCAAAGACACAGGTAAAGCCGTGAGGCACAGCTAGTTATACATAAACGTAATCACTCGTCCGAATCCGTATTTGAAAACCAAAGTTTATAATGATTTTTTTAAAATTAAAGATGTACTTGGACACAGACAGCTAAGGCCACAAATGATAGTAACTGTCGCACTGTGTAGCGAATTACTCAAAGTAACTTAGAATATTATCAAGAATATGATCCAAAATGAAAAGCAACTGAAGTTAGCAGCATAGTTTACAGGGATAGCAAGCAGAAGTGGCAGTGAGAACCCATGCGCAAATCGTGAATGTGTACAAGAACTGTTGCCTCCAGATCAGGCTGGCAAGGAGGCATACTGCTACGCGAGAGACCGTGCGGTATCTCTGTACTATCCAGATGGCCATGATCCTCTCTCTGAGATACGTTCAGCTTAGCGGCCGGTCGATTCCGCTCATATCGGTGCCCCACAAAAGGTCCATGAATTGCACGATCCCCGTACTCTACGCGGTAGGTGGCGTTTGAACCCCTTAGATTGGCCAGGAATCGCTTAAGGGCAGCCCCAGCTCGCTCTAGTCTGGGAACCAGATGGCGGAAGTGCTCCTCGATATTCTACCGGCTGTCGAGGACATGTCCCGGGTACCTTATCGTCGATCCGACACTGATGTGAACCCCACCCACTGTAATTTGGAACCCCAGAGGTGGTGCTTTCCAACGGTCATGAAAACACATGGCCTCGGACTTGTGCAGAACCACCTCGAGTCTCAACTGCCGAATCCTCTCCACGGCTGTCGCAACCTCGCGTGTTACTAGTTCAACCGCCACCTGATGCGACTCCCCCTGCGCCAGGACTAGGTATGTATTTAATTTCTGTAAATCGCTCACATAGAGACTCCACCTTCTTCAGATAAAAACGCGTTACTTACACTAAACTACACGACTTGAAACGTAATCATGGACGCGTAAATCGACGCAAAAATAGTTATAATTAAAACAGCTTAACAAAACTAAAGCATTTCTGCTTTTAATTATGCTTTTAAAATCGCTGATCCCGATACAGGTAAAAATTAATATTTCTAGGGTTCCTTGATCAGATATCGAGAATTCTGCACGATTTTCTACGTAGGTGAGCCAATTTACATTAAACTATTAGCTGGATGGCAGCACTCACACTACGTAGGTACGACGATTTAACTAAACGATGGAAGATCGTGTTCTAAAGCAAATACTGTCCGTTTGTAAACTACACTGTTCAGAATTCCCTATGGATATTATAGATAACTTGGGATAGTTAACAAAGGGAATTGTTTGTTTTGGTAAGGCCATGTAAAGAGAAGGGATGAAACGCATGTTACTAAAAGAGTTATGAGTATACATGTGGATGGATGGAGACGGAGACCAAAGAAAAGATGGATGGATTTTGTGAGAAGTGATATGAAAGAAAAAGAAGTTAGTGATAGCGTGACGGGTGACAGGATAGAATGAAAGAAAAAAACGAGTTTCGTCGACCCCAAATAAAACGGGATAAGGGCAGGAAAACGATGTTACTTGCACCTTGTTCGACGATACAACGTCTTGGCACTCCTTGTTGATCTCCTCATCGCTGCCACTGTGGCGAAGTTGTCAACAGTCTCGGACACCATAGTCTATCATGCAGCCGAAGTGCGGGTCGCACAGCGGGGCACGCGAATATCAACGACATCACCCGACGCGCTCTTGTCACCGTCGGCGTTCTGGCCGTATTGGAAGCTCATGGCCTGGCAAGCGACGATGGCAAAAGACCAGACGGTATGTCTTTATTTCCATGGAAGATGGGTTAAGTCGCCTTTAGTGTGGGATGCTACTTATGACGATACTCTTGCGCCATCTTTCTAGCTCGTCGTGCTGTACCGGTGCTGCCGCAGCGGCTGCAGAGAACCTCAAGCGGCGGAAATATAATAACCTTGTTGGTATATATATTTTCGACCCGTTTAGGGTTGGAACTCTCGGATCGTGGGGTCCGAGTGCTCACAAAATATTTAAAGAACTTTCAAAACGCCTTAATGACACTTCGCGTGACCCAAAGGCCAGCCCTTTGGCTCACGCGAAGTTTTACTTCGGACAAAGGATAAGCATTGCCATTCAGCGTGGCAATGCCGCCAGTCTTTTGGGTTCATTACCAGTCGACAGCGATGCGGAGGAGTTTTTCGACGCCGTTATTTAGATTGCCATTTTTAATTCTTTGGGATAGTCTGCTTAGTGTGTTGACTTCAATTAAGAGGCTGGATCTCAGTCCCATTGTTATCAGTCTGTTAGGTAAGACCTTAACTATACGAGACACGAGTAATTAGACAAATAATATAATTAAAACAACAAAGGAACTACTTGTAAACGAAGATGTTGCGAGTATAGAATACAACATAATTTGATGGCTCCGTTGGCGCAGTGGTACAGCGAATGACTGCGGCGCTGAGCGTCGCGAGTTCTATTCCCGCATGGAACCAATATTTGTAAGGCCCGTAGATACCTAGTAGTTTCAATTTTTTGGATGCGAATTTACTTGTTCCTAGTATGGGGTAGAGTTTTATAAAAAAAAATAATATCAAACATTAACTACTCAGTTACTACTAACATACAGAATAAAATAAAACTACATTTTAAAAAAATATTCTCCATACTGCAACCAAAATCCCATTTATATTAAAATTAAATACAGCTCACGATGCGAACTCTCATAATTCGCAATGTTGATATAATTACGGCGCCCATAATTATCGTTACGTACGAGATGCATTGCTATCTCAATAACAAGCAGAGGGAGCACTGTTCATGTCGCACCCGCAATGTATAGTAAATTAAAGTAACGGTCGTAAATTTAACACAAGTGACAGATACATGTGTTGTTTTCATAAATGTTTCTTTTGATCATAACTTTAGAACATTGGTACGGTTTATTTGGATTTTTATGTGAGTGAATTTGCCCTCGAGGATTGTAAAATGTCTTTAAGAGTAATTTAGTCTTATAACTAAAAAATCGTTGAGGCTAAGGCATGTATTTAAAAATGAAAAATTATAGCTAAGTCGTAGTATGGAACTATTAAAATTTACGGACTGTGAAAAAAACGTAAACTGCAACTCCTGTTTGTGTTTTTGACAATGATACAGAGTTCTTCTTCAAGACTCCCCTTTCCTCTTGACCAAGTTACTGAATTGGAGACACTAATTTTAAAACTTCAAATGACATGTATACTAGAGATAGTGACTTTGTCAATTGATCAGTGGTTAACTAATAATAAAATAAGTACTAACCTGAAATAATCATTCTTGCAGAATATATTGCTATCCCTAGCGTAGCAACGTTGTTCCGAATCGAGGGGCATCTTGCACTCGCAGCATTTAAGGCATGGGGTATGCCAGCGGCGTTCTAGAGCCAAAAGGTAGTATCGGTCGGTGATCCGGCCGCCGCAGCCGGCACAGGCGTCTTCGGGGGGTGGTTGGGGCGTTTCATCCGGGGGCTCCCGCTTGCGACACGAGGTACAGTCGCGCGGCGAACCGGGGGAAGCCGCCGGAGCGACAGGGGACAGGTCACCGCCCCCCTCGTACGCCGATGTTAGGTATCTCTCGCTTTGTTGCTGAAACAAGGATTCTTATGAAAAGAAGTCCGGACGTTTCAAGTTTAGTAGGATGGAGTCTTACAGGGCGGCCAAGGACATAGAAAAAGTTATTGAGATTCATTTAATTTGTAGTATAGAAAAATCTTATAATTCTGTTATTATTTTCCTTGAGATTACTTCGTGAAACACTTTGAGTGTTTCGTTGACGTCTGCTCATGTAAAAACTTTGGATGAGGCACCGTACAAACGTAAGTAACAAACTGGCACATCGATAATATTTCATTCGAAGTTATGTCCTCGTTTGAAGTTTTCATAGGGTACCTAAGTACATAACCTACCTTCTTTTCCAACGTTTTTTTAATCGTTTGATTAAGATAAAGAAAGAACAAAAATAATGATCTTAATTAAAGTCTAACTCTATCTGCCCGCAGCTATGTCTGTTTCCGACTTAGCCCTTCTTTGTGTCTGACGACGGGATTATGTTTTTCTTTTAGCTGAAAAAACGGCTCATTAGATTTTCCTTAACCTACACAATAATTCTCAGGGCTCTTAAAAGTATCATTAATTAAGTTTCACGATACTGTAGCCAGAATAAAATTTATGTTATAAATACATTTTTAGAAGAAGGATGAGTGACTTATCTTCCTACGCAAAGTAACAATCGGGACCAAAATACTTGAAGGCCGAAAATAAATGTTATATTTTATCTTTACCTTCCAAACTCCAATTACGATAATTTTGATGGTGAAAATGATCTTTATAACAACTTGTGGACGGAAAGTCGTCTTAGTTTTAAATTGTGGTCGAGGGTGTAATATAAACCGTCGCCTGGTCTAACGAGTTAATAAAATGCGAATTAGATAAATATTATCCAGCAGCTTTGCCCGCAGCTTTGCCCGCAGCTTTGCTCGCAGCTTTGCCCGCAGCTTTGCCCGCGTACGTAAAATATAAAACTCTGGAATGTGAAGCACATTCCAGAGTTTTCCTTGACATCAATAAAGCTGAAAGTAAATTTTCCTTTATGCGTAAAATTCGGAACTACTACTTGAAGTCCTCTCAACTTTAGTTTGGTCTTCGTCAGAATTATTATTAAGTTCTCTTAATGATTTGATATTTTTCATATTATTTATTAGTTTATAACTTTAGCCTATTTAAGTATTTTATTATTATAAATAACTTATCTTTTATTTTATTTTTTCTGTTTGAAGTATCTGTTATTTGTTTATTGTGCAAGCCTACCACAGTGTTGTCTTTTTTAACCCAAAGGTTGACTGGTAGAGAATGCCTTGTTGCATTAAGTCTATCTATGAACCACTACTGTACATGAAGTTTAAATCAATGAATAAATAAAATACAGCCTATATCCCTCAGGAATAAAGCAGCTTTTTATTGGTGAAAAAATTTTAGCAATTGCACCAGTACCTGCAGAGATTACCTACTGCAAACAAAAATACATAAAAACAAATAAATAAAATTTACCTCTTTATAGTATTAGTCTAGATAACTTTTTTTAAGGGTGGAAATCACCAAATATCAAATGACTTTCGGAGCGGCAGGGCATGTCAGACTCTTACTGACTAATACCACACCTGTGTCCTTCAGTTGCCCCTTGCGTTCTAAGACTACGGGTTTCCTTTTCAGAAATTCCCTGCGGTCCTAGCTAGCAGGCATAGGCTCTGCTGAGCCCCTACGGTTTGCTGACATCTCTTGAAGAGGAACGCGTGGATCTTCTTAACTAGCTTCTACTAGCGGTTTTATTTCTCAATAAAAAAGCCGGTTTCTCCATACAAACTTTGAACGTACGTTTCATACCCTCAGGGAGTGAATTTTGGAAGACCGGCTCTTAGTACTCACAACGTCATATAAAAAAGCCTTGTGCAAAATTTCACGTTCCTAGTGCAAGTAGTTCCGGCTGTGCGTTGATATGTCAGTCAGTCAGTTTCTCTTTTTATATGTATAGATAACTAGCTTCTGCCAGCGGCTTCGCTCGCGCGAAAGTTGGTTTCTCCATACAAACTTCCAACCCCCGTTTTACCCCCTTTGGAGTGGAGTTTCGTAAAATGGTTACACCCAGTAAGGAACCTGCTAAATTTTAAGTTTGTAGGTGTTATAGTTTCGGAGATTTCGATAGATTAATAATTGTGGTATATTATTCTATTTTCGACAAGAATTAATCTGCATTCAGTGATTTAGTCGACGGTACTTACAAGTAAATAGGACTCTATGTACTTAAGTGAATATCTAAGATATCTCCTGTTAGCTTATAGTTACAAATTCAAGGTTCATGATAAGTGTAGGTTCAAATATAAATATTCAACAGTCTAGTAGATATCTCAATGCATATTTCATCAAAGCATGTAATAACAATAATTTATAATAAGGGTCTTTTCTGGTTCAATCTCTGTACATTTTGTGTCCGATGTAATCTTATCATTCCAGGTTGTCTGGAAAAATAAGGCCAGCCATTGTAGGTGTTTTTTTTTAGTTTAAAGTTTCAATAGTATCATTTATTATCTTGGTGTACAATAAAGTACAGAAGAATAATTTGCCTGCTGCGATCTTCCCGTCCGATTATAACTTTAGTGTATTCAAGGCTAGAGTGAATAATATATTAAAAATATATGATTCACTCTAGCCTTAGTAATAATATACAGGGTGTCCCAGAAATCAACGTCAAGCCGAAATCGAGCATTAGGCCAAGTCGTAACAGTTATCAGAAAAATATGAAAAAAAATCTTGGTCATGTACTTTTCAAATTATAAGGATTCAAAAATAAATCTTAAAAACTGACACCATGTGATGATCTTTCAAGTCCTGTGACTGCGAATATTAACTTTTCTTCAGTTTTTTTTCTGTAATGTAACTACGAATAACCTTTCTATCAATTACAGTTAAAAGTTAAAACATGACTGCCTCAGTTTCAAAGAAAATCTTAGATTTTTACCCAACATTGAATTCAAAATAATTACATCACCCAACTTTAACCGACTGTACTGTAAAAAAAATGTACTACACTATTTTGGCAAGTAACATTAAAAGATGGCGCGTTTAGTCTGGATTCCAAAATGGTATGACACTTACTAATTGCTACTTCTTAATAAAAAAAAACTTTTGAATAAAGTCGGATTTTAGTTCGAAATTCGGAGGAACATTTGTTACATTGAACATTAAATCTGATTGAATAAAAATCATAAGGAAACCCAACGACTAAATTTTATTTCAAATGCACCTAAAACTAACAAATTACTTTTTTAAGTAGTGGTACCCTTTGATCAAGGTACCGTCACTATCTATCTCGCTCACTCTTATTAAAGCAGTAAGTCACGTCACATTCATAAAAATTTTTTTTTCCTTAATTATGAAGAAGCAATTAGTAAGTGTCATACCATTTTGGAATCCAGACTAAACGCGCCATCTTTTAATGTTACTTGCCAAAATAGTGTAGTACATTTTTTTTACAGTACAGTCGGTTAAAGTTGAGTAATGTAATTATTTTGCATTCAATGTTGGGCAAAAATCTAACTTTTTATTTGAAACTGAGGCAGTTATATTCTAACTTTTAACTGTGTTTGACAGAAGGGCTATTCATAGTTATAAGGTAGAAAAAAAAATGACGAAAAGTTAATATTTGCAGTCACAGGACTTGAAAGATCATCACAGGGTGTCAGTTTTTAAGATTTATTTTTGAATACATATAATTTGAAAAGTACATGACCAAGATTTTTTTTCATATTTTTCTGATAACTGTTACGACTTGGCCTAATGCTCGATTTCGGCTTGACGTTGATTTCTGGGACACCCTGTATATATTAAATATTAATAAATAAATCTGAAGGAATTGTGGAGTTTTTAAGTATTTGAGGAAAATTATCATCACCAAAGTTCAATTCAGGAGATGCAGCAAGCCAGCACCCAATCCACATGCACGCAGTTCTATATACATCGTCCACATTACACAACTAAGAGCTTCGAATCTAAACGTAGGTTTAATTCTAGAACAATTTCCGCAGCTGACAGAATCTCTAACCGCATGCGTAACCCACACGAGAGCGCTTTGCCAGTACTAATTCTCAGACCTGAGGCCATATTACCAGTATCTGTTAAAATGTCAGTCGTATAAAATGGATGGAGCTATACACATTATATAGGTCCATCCCTTTAGCAGTTCAGTTTAGGTCGTCAAATGAATCGCGCTTGTAGCTCGTGGTAGGGCCTCAGGGATAGCGCTAAAAATACGGCCTACATGGCTCCACCGCTATCTCACACCAGAATTATGATGATTTAAGACCTCAGTACATCTTCACGGTTAAAAATATACAAGAAACCATCAAAACAGTTTCCGTACGACTAATTCATGTAAATGGCCGAATCTTATGAACATAACAGTTGCTTTAATTGTGTCCATATATTAAACAAGCAGTTATATTTGAGCTTATAATTCTGAAATTGCATCTACCTACACTTTTATGTACTGTTTTTAATTCTTTGAATTTTTAAGATCGGAGATTAATCACTAAAATTGAACGACGGAATTCACCAATAAAACTAATCGCGTTTTAACATTTGGCTCGCATAATCGCGTTTAGCCGTTGCAACTAGTGTCACTTGTCTGTATTTTTCTTTTGTTGTATTTTACAAGTGACACTAGTGACAGCGGCTAAACGCGATTATGCGAGCCAAACGTTAAAACACCATTAGTTTTATTGGTGAATTCCGCCCTTAGTGCTTATTTACAAAGGTCGACGAAAAACTGTGTTTAAAGTTGTTTAAGTCGGATAATAATAAAGTGTGTTTTGTTTAGCGTACAATGAAGGCCTTGAACTGAAGGTCGTTACCCTAGAAATTTGATCCTTGCCTCCACTTTTCCACTTAAAGGGTTACACCCTCGCATTTAGGTAACTTTCAACGAAGAAATGTAATTAATTAACTGGGTTATAAATATCATCTAATGTATAAAAATCTTGCGTCACAGTGTTTGTTATCGAATTCCTTCAAAACGACTTGACCGTGCAGAACATGCTTGGCAGGGGAGGAGACAATTGCGCAAGTGCTCTTAGACTGCACATGTGTCACTGAAATACATAAAAGAACCTTAGGATCCCCGAGCTTCCCTATTGATGCCTTGAAAAACCTGAGAGGCCTAATCTGTTTTTGGAGAGAGGTGGGCTGGTTGGAATGAGTCCACCTAAGGTTATGGCCGCCATGACCCACGTAAAATGGTCCGCATAGGGAAACCATACTCAGACATAGACAGAGACGACATGACTGATAATTTTTTTGTGTATATTTGGCAGGTCTGAGAATAGGTCGTAGGCTATTTTGTACTTGACTATTCCCACTTTCCATTTTTTCCTAAAGCGAGCTAGTAACATATTAATATCAATAAAATTTATTTTTAGCATAACTTTCTGATGATTACTAGTGAACTGAGTAAAATACCAATCTTGTATTTAATACACGAACAGGCTAAGGAAGGAGGCATTTGAAAAGGGCGCACGAATAACGTTCACTCTGAAAAAAATTGAGATAACCGGTTTGAAGTTGAAGACTGAAAGGAAGAAAAAAAATGACGCAAAAGTTTTAACAGTCGTGAAAAACTACCACCAAAAACAAAACAGCAGAGTGTGTACCTACTCAAAAACTCAGTACAGGCAGCGGTAACAAGACGGGAACTAAATGTAAAACGTGTATTTGATAAGATTCTTTTATTTTTCTAGACTTTTAGTATCAAAGCAATGTTCATAATGCGTTGCTAATGTTACACAGTCGGAGCTGGTACAGTTGAGAGTTCCATCGCATTGGAACTCATGGCGGCTAAAAGTTGCTGGAGGAAGTAAAGTGCTGAACAGAAGGCCCGCCTATCATGCCTTATCCTATAGTCGTGCAGTGCGGCTATAGCAATTTTGACGCTACTATTTTTCGGCATTGAAGCTCAAGTAAATAGACACGATGCGATCATGCGACAAAGATTTTTAAATTATTTTTTTTTTTTTGTTATAAACCAGTGCTTGACTGCGATCCCACCTGATGGTAAGCAGAGATGCAATCATTGATGATGAGGCGCACTAATTTATTAAGAGCCTATTCACTCTAGCCTTGAAGACACCTAAATTATAGTTGGATGGGAAGACCGCAGCAGGAAAATTGTTCCAGTCCTTCGACGAAACGAAACGCTTAGTCCGGACTGTTGAAGTTTCAACAACGTAAGGTTGGATACTCGCAGTTAGTCGGATTTTCCGATGGTAGAAAGGAAATGGCGGAATCAAGTCATGAAATTCCCGAGCAGACTCTCCAAGTTCTACGATTAAAATAATTTCTATGTAAAATCGCTACTTTAAGTCAAATAGTGTAGTGGGAAGATGGATGTGGTAACAAGAGAGCTCCTTTGTTATATGTCTAACAGAAAAGTTTGTTCAGCCATTTTTCTTTTAGAGCTCAATAAACTCGCTCAATATACGAGTATATACTTGATTGCTTGTTAATATTTGCGACCGAACTTTTTATTCTTTACAAAATTGTGTTTATAAAAAAATATATATAACTTATAGCAGCAGTCTATAAAGAGTTGCTCATAAAAGTTGTAAAAGATATGAGAGGTGGGCTTGCAATTTAGAAGAGAAGAGAGAAGATAAAACCTATATGTATGTAATAAATAGAAAAAATATTAGCTAACAGAAGACATTATAACGATAAAAATGCATGTAAACAAAGATAAAGTAATAGGAATAACTATGAAATATTATAAAGTAAGTGGTGGTAAAACAACACTACAAAGTAAACGACAAAATTAGGATTTCAAATCATTCAAAGTTAAGAGCACTTATGTGAACGCATGCAGCGCATCTACTACAGCACTGATACACCAATACTATGCCACGCTATGCCCCTGCTCCACCAACGCTATTAAACGCTACAGTACTGGCAATAATATTCCACGCTACAACACTACCACGCCAATAGTATTCCACACTACGGTACTGCTACGCCAATGCTATCTCACGCTTTGGCACTGCTGCGCCAATACTATCCTACACTACGGCACTGTTACGCCAACGCTATCTCGCGTTAAGGCACTGCTCCGCCAATACTATCCCACAATACGGCACTGCTACACCATTGTTATTCCGCGCTACAACATTGCTCCGCCAATACTATCCTACTATACGGCACTGCTACGCCAACGCTATCCCGCGTTACGGCTCTGCTTCTGCTTTGGTATTAGTTACTACTCCGCAACGCCCTATTCGTCTTTCATATTTTATCAGTAATACAAGGGATGTTAAATTCTTCTTTTTATCAACAATTGCTTACCCCTCAAAATACCGCATTTACGCTTGACATTTATAAGTTTCTTAAGCATTTTTTATTTTTTTTAAATAAAATGCACCTACTATTATACAAATACTTTTGATTGGTTAATATTATTTTTTATTTACGTAACAGAGAGGACGAAGTACGCTTCCGTTATATTTTTTTGTAAAAAAGAAAATATATTTATTTGATACAACACAAGGCACGCAAACACTAGTTAGGTATAAACGGAAATAAAGCAAAAATAAAATAGTGTGCCTCTTGGCTACGCCAAAATGGGTTCAGTTATATAAAATATTATGCCAGATAACTAGTGCCTGACGTTAGTTTTCAACTGAACTTGATACGTATACATACTTAAATAAAATAAAATTAAGTAAATATATAGTAAAATTAAATAAATAATATAACATACAAAAACGGTAGATTATAGACAACTTAAATGTTTTAAACAAATTTTGTTGATTAATATTTGTTATGCTAGCAGTACCCCCACTGTTAAAATTGTTACTATTTTTATCTAAAAAAAAAAAATTATTCTATTCTCTAGGAATCAATCTGTTTCGAAACGATACCTGCACTGATAGATTGTCAATAAAAAAAAAGAAAAACGACCATAAACTAAAAATACTATTTGTCTTAACAAGTACCAGTACGCTGTTTGTGTTATTAATACTACATTCTCATATTCTTCATGTTCTCCTATTCTCTGAAAATTACCTCACTGCTGAGAAAACCGCCGCGAATCAAAAGAAAGCGTAGGTAATTTTACAACGTTATTCCAAGAAGTGACGAAAAATATATTCATGAATGATTTTTGCACGTCTAGACGAGCGTAATCTGCGGGTCAGCGGGTTCAGGGAGGTGAGGTCATTACTTGTCTTATCAGTAAGATTTAGAGCTAGGCCGGTTATTGTCTGACGGCGTTATGTAACGTAAATATTGACTGTGTACTGCGCAGATTGTACTTGTGTTTTTTTTTTAACCTAGCTTCTGCCTGCGACTTTGTCTTCATGGCTTTAAAACCGGGATAAATGTAAAAAAAAGTATTATGTGTTAAGTATTATTATTATTATATCGCACCTGCGCTTAAAGAGTGACACAACAAAAAGTACTTTAAATTCTAATAATTCAGGAACATCCCTGAATTATTACACATACATTCCCGAACATGGTCTACTCATGTACCAAGTCTCATAGAAATCCGTTCAGTCGTTCGATCGTGAAGAAGTAACAAACATACACTAACAGAAACCATCACACATTCATAAACTTTCGCCTTAAAAATATTAGTCAGACATAGAAACAGCAAATAGGTTGGAGTCTGTACGACTTATTATGGATCTGCTGTTAAATCCACTCGAGGATTTTCATTAGTCTAATTTGTGATCTATGAATGCAGATGGATGCAGTCAGAACAAACCAGTGGAGTTGGTCATTCTGAAACCTTTTCCCAAAATTGTAACAGACACAGAAATAAAATTTTACAGAAAACTACGAGTGTTTATGTACCCACCCGTATTCAATTCGTATTTATAAACAAAATTTGAATGATATTCGTTAAAAAATCATTACGTCAAAATAATCATTGATCATGATCTAGTACTAGTAGATCTACTGATGCCCTAAACGTGAAAATACAACCGAACTAGACGCTAAATAAATGCTTATGATAAATCTGTGGCAGGACCAAACTTTACTAGGATTCGCAACAACACAACAAAAACCAATACTTAAAAATAAATGCACCCATCGTCATACCAAAGTCAGGTAAAAATAAATTACTTATTATAGTTTAAAACTATAGTAATTTATGCCAACAGATTATTTAGCAAGTAGATTAGTTAAGTAAACATTAGATTAGAACTAACGCCAACAAAAAATGGGGAAATGACCGTCGAACCGTGATATTATTTACCTATTAACTAGTCTAGTCTAGTAACTGAGTATAATTAAATTATAAGTTTAATATCGATAAGTTTTTGCTTAACTGCATACAGAAAGATAAGCTTTATAGACTATATTTAGTTTCGTTAATTATTTTTATGAATATTTAAACAGGAGTCGGGGAATACTCGTAAGAATTACTTATTTTTGTTTATAAAAAATCATCCTGATGTATATATAAATATACGTAAATTAAAATATATCTTTTGCCATATCATTAAAAATTCCTAATCGCAAAAAAAGCAGTTCATTGCAGATAAATTGTATTAGGTTTAATAACGGTATTTGTTTTATTAAAATTCATAAAAGAGGACCATTTTGTATAACCATGTAAGGTTATATTAGGTAATATGAAACTCGCTAATATTTTTCCTCATTCGATTTTACTTAGTCAAAACAGTAATAATATACAAAATAAATAATTTTGTTCACACTGTGATGATAAAAATTTTTACTAATAAAACTTTTGATTAAAAAACAAATAAGATCCTAAAACTAGATTTTAACCCTCTTACTCTATTGATAAATAGAAACTATATTAATTAGCCATACCGCCTATAGCAACAGGCTCACCTTACATTGAATGGCTTTAAGGCCTGAATCAGCTGTAAAGTGCCGACGGTAAACGTTGACTCTTAAAATTAAAATGTACAAGAAGAATAAAAGAAACTCACAAATATTAATGTTTTATTAGTTCAAAATAATTTACAATAAATATTTATGCTCGTGGCAAAAGTTTTCAGAATTATGCAGTCTGTATCATTCCACGGGCTCTCATAGCAATCAACGTAAAATGTTTCAATACTGATGATAGGAAACAGCATTGAATTGTTCGCCTATTAATTAATCCTAGTAATAAATTTTGGCTGTGTAGTAGCAACATCTAACAGATAGAACCGGTGCAATTATACAAATTATCTACACTAATACTATAAAGAGGTTTTTTTTTCGGGTGCGAAAATCATCTAATGACATCCCCCGCTCTTGGGCGGAGCAGGGGATAGTGTCAGACTTTTACTGACTAAAAGCCCACTCCTGTTCCTTCTTTGCCATTTTTCCAGGGCCCCGGTGATCTCTTTCGCATCACCCATGGCCCCAGTAGGCTTCGACCCTTCTGAGCCCCTACGGTTGCTGACATCTCCTTGAGGCGCGAGTGGAACAGTACGCGTCATCAACGACTTGGGCCCGGTCCAGACGGTTACCGGACGATCGGACGGTGAGCAACCCATTGTTCGCCGTCCGCAAGCCCGCGCCTACGGTGACCGGAAATCGGGATCGGAACTCCGCTCCGGACCATGGCCTGTACCAAGGCCCGTCGCGAGAGATCGCTGCCGCCGATCGCCCCCACGAGGACACGGCAGTGCTCTGCACAGGCGGGGCACACCTCTACTGTATGCTCCACCAATACTATAAAGAAGTAAAGTTTGTTGGTTTTGTTTGTAGGAGGTAATCTCTGAAAGTACTTTTCCGATTGCGAATTTTTTTTCCCCGGTGGAAAGCTGCTTTATTCCTGAGTGCCATAGGCTACATTGTATGTATGCGGGCGAAGCTGCGGGCAAAAGCTAGTAGTATCTATTCCTTTTCGGAAATTATGAGCTAATCAGACCAGCACACAAATCACAATTATGATGTACTGATCGAAATTGGAAATCCACCTACAAGGTGGACCGATGACCTAGTAAGGGTTGTGGGGATTCGATGGATGCGAGATGCACAAGAATATTCATTGTGGCGACACTTGGAAGAGACCTATGTCCAACAGTGGACTTCTTTCGGCTGAAAAGACGATGATGATTATCGAAATTGTGCAGGGATCAATCACTTGGTATATAATTTAATTAATTATGCGTGCTTAAATTACATTTCAAGTTCACCGGCAAAAATATTAAAATTGAAAAGGAAAAGCTTTTAAATTTACTTAAAAGAAATTGTGTCAGATAAATTCCACGTTCATTTAATAAAATACTTCATTTACTGCTTTTCGGGCACAACAATAGCCGTAATTTTTCAGTTTCATTGATCAAAGGTGAATAAAAATAAGCCCATAAAATGATAATGGATATTGGGAGAACATTTTATTTGTTTCGGGAAGGAAATTATTAAAATAGTAGCACTGGCTGGCAAAAGTATCTGCAGATTACAGTTTGGTTTTTAGTTCAATCATTAGAAAACTGTTTTAATAAATGCTCATAGTATACACGGTATAGAAAGCTAGGTGAGAAAGTCATGGCCTATTGCCATCACTGTTTCACCCGAACAAATTCAACAAAACGTTTTCATAAGATCATTTTGCAAGTCATAATCATGAAAAGTCAAACAGAGGACACTGATCAAATAGTTTAAAAAAGTTAAACCCTAAAGGGAAATAACAATGTGGTGAAAACAGATTTAAGTGGGGTCAGAAACTGTCCAAAAATAGCTGTAAAAATGCTCAAGTTAGTAAAATAACACGTACCAAGTCTGTTCTCCAAACGTATTCTAGGATTCGAAAGACAGCTGCGATCTAATAAGCGAGTTACTGTTTCATTGACCACGATTATTTCAATACTAATTCACTATCTACCTACTATACTTTAATTTTATGAACATAAGCTTGAATTTCGTCCTTAGCTATATTAATAACAAGCAAAGCAAATAACTTTCTAGACGTTAGACGTAAAAAGTAAAAACAGAAACTTTTAATACTGAGATTGCAATATATTTTTTCTATAACTAAAAACATGTCAGATATTATTTAGGCCTTTTTAACATCAATATATTTATATCTTTGAACATGTCAATCCTGATGAAAGCAACAGATAAGTCACACTGCATATTTGTTTTTGATACAAATTTAAACTATATCAAGTACACTGAAAACAAGCCCATAGGTTATTTCTAGGTAAACATGCTCCAGCGTCTGCCACATCATTGCTCCCATCAGGAGACAGTGTCAACCGCGAGACCATAAAAAAAATACTGGCAAGCGTAAATTCTTCTTGCAAGGAATCTTTAATAACGTCAATAGGCGAGTAATAAAAGTATCATAATTATAGTAATACTTGTTCAAATCGATTGCAACAACTTGACCAACGTAACTCGACTAAACTCACAAGTAATTAACGGTAATAATAGGTAATCTTCGTAATTTAAACATTAAGCACATTACCCGCTTTTAAACTAATATGATTGCAATTTATAAGTCAGTAGCCGTTGCCTAAATATTAAAATATTGTGGGATTGCATTCTGGGATTCTCTGCACCTTTTAGTTGTAGACATCTTTTATATTTTTCGTTTTTCTTATCTGCATGAAGTATTTTGAAATAACTCTGTTTTCTGGATAACCTTAATTTAAGGACGGTCTTTAAATTTAGTATGAATATGCTTGCTACTTTTAAGCAAGCTTACTCCTTCTTCGAATTTCTGCTGGGCCATAGCCTCCCTATTACTTTCTCTCGGTGTTGTGTTTCATCTCACCAGTCCGCAATAGTTTGGGATACCTCATGCAATTGAAAATAAAATAACAGCCTTCTAATTGGCTATGGGACAGACACACCAAGATTTATATTATAATATTGTCACTCTTCTAATAAAATAGTTCAATAGATAGCAACGAGTATGTTTAACGACTCCTTATGGGTATCTTGGATGCGAAAGCTAACCTTCAAAACAAGAGTCTTGTGGTTTCCCTAAACCATTTTTGTGTCTTTGTTCTCCTCCAAATGTTGAATTTTTCTTTTGTATACTTTTCTATAATGTGAATATTTTGTTAAAAGTTCGGATATGTCAGTTGTCTTTTGTTTATGATATCCTTATTTCCTGCCTCTGTGCAGGTTCAAACTCTTGGCCAAACCGATTGTCCACGTTTTCAGTTACTTCTGCTTCTAAACTATTTTCTACTTAATCAATCTCACTTTGATTTTCGGTATTGTTAGCTTCTTCGATCTTATGTGTAAAATAGGAACCATTCTACTGTAGCTTCACTGTATTGTCACCATATGATAGTGCAATGGACTTATTATTGTATGAATGAACATATACGATTAACATTATTATTCAGAAAAAGCGCCTTTCTAACTGTATATTAGTTTAAATTTTGAAAATGTTTAATTAAAGTATAATTGAAACCAAAATGAGGTTTAACAATGCTTTGTTAAATCCTCATTTTGGTTTTAATTATGAATAAAATGCTTCATCTGTAGTATTATTGTAGATGACACTAGATCGTTAAGATCCGACTCCCGAAATGTCTTACTATCTGAACCAAATCTATTTCGTTACCTACATACGTACTTACGTACCATACACGAACTATTGGGAATATTCCATTGACAGCAACTTATTAAGCAATGAGCTAAATTTTTCACTTTTGAAAGGATTTGATCTCATCGACCTATACAATAGATATGGCTTGGTACAATATACCTAATATAGGTTGTTTGGCTTTGAGATATTAATCTAGATTATAGATTTCGGTTGTATATTGTAGTTCAGACACAGAGGTTCCTCAGTAACATATGAATCTTAAATAGAATCTTATCAAGGTCTACAATAATTTTAGTTTTTTTTTTTTTGAAGTTTGATTAGAATTAGTTTGTCACTGGTTTTTTTTGAAACAGCTACCAGTAGAATAGTATTATTAGTATTGGTAGGTACTTATATTTAACCCGGCGCAGCTTGATTTCACAGTTGCGCCGGCGCAGGCCAACTTTTAGTTTTGTCTTTTCAATAATTAATCTTTTGGATCTAGTACAAAACTTTTTAACTTTATTTTGCCATCTCAACATTAATTTAAAAAAATTAAAGCCTAATATTTCTTTGTATATTTTTAATTATAATGTAGTTAGATAATTTAATTTTATATTTGTAAAAATACGAACCATATTTGTTGCTGTGGTTAAAGAGTTTATTTAATGTAGGCACTAATAGTGGTTAGCACGTAGCATGGTAACCGAAAAGTGTAGTTACAACTTTGGGGAAAAATCTTTTTCCGGGTAATACAAATATTCCAGGATATTGATACTTCTATGACTTACTTTTCTTTAAAAGGACGTATATCCTGAAGGCAATACATATCACAAAACAGTGTAGATAACATTCTCATATATAATTTATAATTGACTTTCATAAATATTGAAATAATATGTAATATATAGATATAATATAATTACGAGAAATATTAATAAATAAGAAAAATAAAAAAGTACGACTCCGTCGTATCAATTTATTATGCAGTTAAAACTTTGTTTCAAAATATAACTTTTGTACAAAAGTTTATTCCTTTTCCTTATTTTAGGTGGGATATCATCTAATGACATGGGCGTGTCAGACTTTTACTGACTAAAACCCACTCAAAAAAAGTTTACACCTGGTTTGAGATAATATTTATTTATTTAAAAAGGTTTACCAAAAACTTCTTTAAGTACATAATACAATACATCTAATATATCATTGTCACTTGCAACAGTTGTGTTTATGAAATGCTTTTGCTCACCATTGAGTTAGCTTGTGTATCACGCCTCAGATTACTTCGATACACATGCTATGATATGTTCTTACACTATTATGTTATTGCACAACATACTTAAGGAAGCGCACCGAACATATCACAAGCTAAAAATGACAGCTGTGACAGTTATTTTGCAGCCACACCAATATCTTGGAATGCTTTCTTAGAAATTGAGTTATCAAAAAATGTGTGGTAGCTATTGTCCACACATACAAGTTATCATTGTTATTTATTATATAAGCTATTATTATAACAGCATTTTTTGTCGATATATAAGAAGAAAGTATCCATACTCCTAATTAGCTAACAAAATAACTATTCACCTAAGCTAGTACCTATATTTTAGATGCAAACTAATATTAGTACACTGACTGTACAAGGAAGACTTGCGCACACGCAGATGAACTAAAACATTGGCTTAAAGAGCAAGAGATCATAATACAACCATTAGCATAGCATAATCGGCCTTATAATGTTCCCACTGCTGGGACTCAGGCCTCCTCCCTAGGAGAGGGAATGGGCCGTAATCCACCACGCGGGCCCAGTACGGGTTGGTGGATATACATACAACGATTGTTAATGCATAAATAAATAAAATAAATACAAATAAAAACAATACAGGTTGTAGTGTAATAGCTATAAGTATATGATGGTTATTACTTGGAATAATGGAATATTAGTTCTTGTGACGCGAGTAAGCAAACGATACAAAATAATGATCCCTTTTCTAAGTTATTTTTACAACAGTTATATTCATTCAATCGTTAAGACTATTTCTAATAAGTAGCTAATTATAACTGTAAGCGTAGACTTTAATAAGGTATCCCTAATTATAAGTAACTATATCGTACCTAATAAACCTACTATGTAATACTATACCATTCTCATTAGGGGCCTATTACACTATTCGATATTCAATCAGTCTTAGTCGTTGTCGCGTAGTGTAATAAGGGTTAGACCAGTCTTACTCGAACACACAACAAAAAATAAGACAGTCTGAATATCGTATGCTGAATATCACATAGTGTAATAGGCCCTTTAGGATTTGACTTGAAACAGACCTTAAGCCGAAGACTGAATACGTTTAATAAAATAGCTACTATGAAGCTATTTTAGCTAATTTAACATTATATTTTTCATTAAAGAACTATCACTCACCAGAATCAATAACATAGAATAAAAATTCGTATAAATTAAACACAACAATATTCCTTAACGTATTCAAATACACAGACAGACAGTATTTTAAAATGTATCACAGATAAAACAAACTTTACTCAACGCTTTTGAGCTTTCCATAAATATGGATGTACGTGTAATTAAAAATCGAGGTTTACAAAACATTGAGTATATTATCAAATTGGAAGAGGCATCTGTTATTAAAAGCGAAGAGATTAAAAGTGATCAAAAGTATAGTATAATATTTGTGAACTCATATAACTAGATAAGAAAACTAAACTGATTAAAATTAAAATAAACTTTTAAGTAACAAATAAACAAAACTTAAGAAAAAAAAAACAAAATGTTTTTAATAAATAGTGCCGTACCCAGTGCATCGTTCCCCTCTCCTCGTATACTCCCATCTGGGGTTCAATTTTTTCGTTTGCTATTTTCGAATGTATGGGCCTCTGCCCCACAACACTGCTAGCACTCACTCGCGAGACATGCGTGCGATCTTTGTCGCTGCCGATGCGCAACTAACTGAAGCACTTTGCCCCTCCAGGGAAGGTGGGCCGATCACCGCCCAAAGCAACGCCCCTCCCCACCAAGATTAACTTTTTTTCAAATCTGTTTACGATTTTTTTCTGCGGTTTAAAGCATTTCGGCGCAATAAATGCTTGCAATTTTTCCTTTCGGTTATTTGTACCGAAAAAATTTATAGCTTCGTTGATATAATAAAATTATTATATTGTTTAAATAGTTTTATGGCCGATGATTATACTTTATTTTTTTTTAATTCATCACATATTTTTATCGTAAATGTTGGGAAGTGAATGAGACTCCACAGTAGCTAAATTAATTATTTTAGTGTTGAACATTAAAATTTTATGTTTGAAATCAGTCCGTGGTTTTAATTACCAAAATGTTGATAGCAATAAACAGTCTTAAAAATAACGAATTTGTTAAAAATACGATAAAGTATATGAAAAGTACGTATGAAATATTTAAATCAGGACAAATTATGTTAAACATCTAACTTTTAAAACCTTTGCCCTGTAAACTTGATATCAAAACTACCGTTGAAAAGGGAGAATCCTCGAACTAGACAGGACAACACAGGGGCCCAAGTCTGCTATTTTTATAAACTCGTCATTCTAACACGAACCCATTGTCATTTTTCTAAAAGTTCGTAATCTGCTAATTCATAATGATCGATCATTGATCGGTCAATGGTCTCGTAATAGAGTTGTGGTAGAATGACAATATCGAACTTATTAAAAGCAATGACTGCACAATGACGTCCAAATGGTAGGTAACTGATCAAAGGAACTGTCAAAATTTTAGTAGATTACCGTATGCGTCAGACATTATTTTGTCAATATGTACGAGATTACCATTCTGTCACTTCTTTCAATGGAGTGTCAGTGGTTGACCATTTAAAAGTCATAATAATGCCATTATATTAGTAGATTACCAAACTTGCCAAAATCAATGATAGACCATTCTGACAATAGCAGACTTGAAGCCCTGCGTGATATATTTCGGACTATTATAACATTCCAACTCTGCAGAGAACTCTTAACGGAATGCAGGATGTTTAGTTCATATGTGGCTACACAGATGTCGCTTTGAAGTGAACTTATTTAGTAGATAAATAAAAATTCAAATTATCACATATAATTTCTTTATTGAGATAATACTTAAGAAGAAGAAACATAATAAAATAAAAGTTGCCTTTGCAACTTATAATGTAGATAGGTATTAAATATCAAGAAAATTTCGCAAAACTTTATTATAATTACGATAGTTAAATTAATTTTAAAGTTTCAACACGTCCATTGTAGCATAAAAAAAAAATTGGCGTTTTAGTCGTATCTATTGCACACCGTACGCCCTGAAAGAAAAAAAAATATCGTTGTATTATTAAAATTATAATACAAACACGGATGGACCAGAGTCGTTACGTAGTGGAAGACAGGAGTACATCACACCTGTCTTCCACACGAGCCCTTAACTCGATCCATTTTACGACCTAAACAGAACTGTTATAGGGATGGAGCTATATAGGGTGTATAGTTCCATCCCTCTCTCTCGTTTGAACGACCGTAATTTTTTGTAACACGTCAATTTAAATCCCCTAATAAGAGCCGTTGTCGCCTAGGGTAATGTAGAACACGCTGGTGTAACTGTACCAAGAAATCGGAAAAGTGGAAGGTGATTTGTACTTTTGTCCAGCATTAGACGTTGTCCTACAGCTGGGCAATAAATATATACCCACTGCTGGTATAGCCATAAAAATAAAATAAGTACAGAAAAAAATGTAATAAAAAGAGACATGCCTTTTTTAAGTTATTGTGTTTTTCTTCAGCTAAATAAACCTAATATGAGACCCGCTGTCCTTATCTATTATATACATACCTATGATAAATCTGTAGAAGTTTTTAGTTGTGCGCCACACGTAAAATATACGAAATCGATGTAGATAACTTTTATACATTAAAGTTGTGTGTAACTTGTTACATTACTTAAGGCTTTGTTTCATCGCAATCCGTCGACTATATCGAAAGACATACTACATTCATTGACTGTCAGGCGGTACCTACAAAGTTCGAGTCAGCTATTCCTAAATAAAATAATAAATGAGAATGTGAGTTTGTTTGTGACGCTTTCACGTCTTAACGGCTGAACGGGTTTGGATGAAACTTGCGATAGCCATGACCTAGAATGAGACATAGAATACTTTTATCCCGGAAATATATATGTTCCACTAGGATGTTGATGCGGGCAAAGCCAATGGCTAAAGCTAGTCTAAAAATAGTTCCCTGTTACAAGTGAAAGCAACTCCATCTATGATTCAAGTCAGAACCTTTTTATGAACTACTAGCTGACCGGGCAAACGTTGTTTTGCTATGTATATAAAAAAAAAATTATCTAAAATTGAAAAAAAAAATTTTGAGGGGGATAAAAAATAGATGTTGTCCGATTCTCAGACCTACCCAATATGCACACAAAATTTCATCAAAATCGGTCAAGCCGTTTCGGAGGAGTATGGCAACGAAAACTGTGAACACGAGAATTTTATATATTAGATGAGAGTCATCTTTAGACGGTTGAACTCACAAGACAAAGGTAACTATGAAGGATTGGGAGAAATAGGACGATACAAAAATATTTTTTATATAATGTTACCAGCAATCTGTATAATCCAGTATTCTACAATACCTAGGCCATGTATAGAATACCTAAAACGTGTAAGTAATGTATAAAATATTACGTATTTTATACTTCGCCTAGATATTCTATACAATACCGAATAGAAAATAATACCGAAATAGAAGCCTAACTTTAAACCCCGTAGACAGAAATAGGACCTGAGTACTTGTAATCCAATAATTGACTTACAAGTACTCAGGTAATTGTTACTTGCCTTGCCTGTAGAAATTTTAATATCACGTTAATTTCATTATAAATAAGTACTGAGGTCCTATTCCTGTCAGGATTTAAAGTAAGACTTCTATATCAGATAGTTATAAAAAAAAATAACTAGGAAAGCAAAGGTGGGAGCTTGGCTCCTGCCTTAGCTTTCTAACCTAACCTGTCCGTGTCGGGGTGCACTAAAATTACGTCAATTGCTTCCCTTTTTTCGTCTTTTTCACATATTAATTTTAAGTAATAGAACAGACGATTAATTTACCCATCATTTTAAAGATAAGTCGGTTAACATTGATAAATATGGATCAAAATTTTAAACATTGCCGGTGAACTAGCAGACATGTTATACAATCCTTAGGAATTTTAAACATTACTTAGGTAAAGTACCCCTTTTTTTATTTGATATAAATCAGTGCTCGCCTGCTATCCTATCTGATGGTAAGCAGTGATGCAATCGTTGATGGTGACGCACTATTGTTGTTTATTAAGAAAACACCTTCATTATAACTGGACGGGAAGACCGCAGCAGGAAAATTGTTTCAGTCCTCCGATGTACGCGGTATAAACGACTTAGCGAAACGCTTAGTCCAGGCCGTAAAAGTTTCAACAACGTAAGAGTGGATACTCGGCGTATGTCGGGTTGTCCGATGGTAGAAAGGCGATAGCGGAATCAAGTCATGCAATTCCCGTGCACACTTTCCAAAATGCATTTTCTAAAACCAAGTTGTAGATAGAACAGACGCCTGAGGAACTCCGATATTAGTCGTCATGAGCATCCATCGACAACAACAATGAAAGACCGTTCAGTCAGGAAGTCTTTTACCCAGTTAATCGGACCAGGGGAATGGCCGTATGTACAATAATATTTCATATATTGCCTGTACGCCTCAGGTATTCTATATATTGCCTAGGTATTGTTTAGAATACCTGAATTAAAATTTCCGTTAACATTTACAATTCTTCTGTGCGTGTGTTTGTCACCTAAATTCTCCTAAATAGCTTGTCCCTTTGGATGTAATTTTTGTGTGTATATTTGTGTGGATGGATGGTTTGATAAAACAATTAAACCCGGTAGGTGACGCTTCAATCGTTTAAATTTTTATTTTCTGACGTAAAACCAGCTCCCCTAGCCAAATTTACGATCGTTTCGTTTGCGTCGAACGCCTCGAGTAGGCCACGCCTCCGATTCCTTTGTTCTGACGTCATCTCAACGCTCAGTCACGTGGTCAGAAAAAAGGAATTGGAGGCGTGGCCTAAACGAGGCGTTCGACGCAAACGAAACGATCGTAACTTGGCTAGAGGGGCTTTCGATCAGGACAACGTCTACCGGGAACTCTAATAATTAAATAAAAACCTACATAAATTGTTATGTTCAATATGTTCATACATGAGACATTTATATTGCCATCTACAGGGCTTCCAATTACACTAATATTATAAAAGCAAAATTTGATGTGTGTAGGTGTAGATATGTTTGTTACTTCTTCACACTCGAATAGATGAATGGATTTCGATGAAACTTTCTACATGGGTAGATTATGTCCTGGAACACCTCATGGGATTTGTTTTTTGTTCCTTTAAAACCATTTTCTAATTTCACGAGAGCAAAGCCACTGGCAGCAGCTAGTATTATAAGGGCGAATGTTTATTTGTAGTATGTTCCTACTAACATTCAAACGGCTGAACAGATTTGGATAAAATTTGACACAGAGCTAGATTAGCTGGAATAGAATACTTTTTATCTCAGGAATATATTCCATTGGGTTAATGTTCAACTTTCACGCAGGCGAAGCCACTTGCTAAAGCTAGTCTTTGTATATAAAAGGCAAAGTCCTGACTCACTCCAACGCCCAGCCCAAATCCTTGGAACTAGAACGCCGAAATTTTATTAAAAGTTTCCTTAAATTGATTATGTTTGTTAGCGAGTTTTAAGATTGCGTCATTTCGCGTGAATAAACTGTTTTTCTTTCTTTCCTTTTCTTTCTTTACATGATGTGAAATAAGAAGAAAGGATTTTCCAAAATTCGCCCCTAAGGGGCAATTCATTTATTACGTAAGACGATTTAGGGAGCTAGGGGTACGACCATGTCTTATTTTTTCTTACAAGGTGTAGGGTCCCCCACTTGATAGTTCTTACGTAAGATCACAACAATACGCAAAGTTGCAACCTCGTGAGTGCCGATATGCGCTCGGATGCGTATAGATAAACTATTTTCAAGCCAACGTACCCGCGCCTTCTCCCTTGTGAACAAGACGTTAATTGTTTGACACGACACATTTGTAAGCGATCCTAAAAATAATTATTTTTAAAAATAAACATCAAAATTAACCAACGTATAATAATTTTTTCCATTAAATTCTTACGTAATAAATATTAAACTATCCCCCCCCCCCCTGTTAATATATAAAGGTCAGCCCATTCTTATTTTTTCTTATTTAAGGGGGAGGGGATCAAGAACTAGTAAAAATCGTCTTACGTAATAAATGAATGGCCCCTAAGGGGATCAAACGGGGGTTCAAAGTTTCTTTGGACTAACCTACTTTCAACCGGATGAAAGTTGCTAGCAGAAAGTAAAATATGATGTCTTAGTGTCACTTTCTAGCTGGTACCAAAACTTAACGGATTAAATTTTCTTTTTAACAAGATCAACCTAGTAGAAAGTGAAACGGTTTCTAGTTAGAATATAGTTAAATCCAGTCATTTGGGAAAAACCGACATATATAATACTCGTAGCATAATCAGCCTTTCAATGTTCCCACTGCTGGGAGGAGGGAGGGAGGCCTGAGTCTCCCTTTACAAGAGGGAATGGGCCGTAATCCACCACGCGGGCCCAGTGCGGTTTAGTGAATGTCACATGTCTTCAAATTTTTGGTTCTAGTACATGCCGACTTCCTCACGATGTTTTCCTTCACCGTTTTGAAAGCAGTGGTGATGAAATAATGTATAGTATTGTGTAATACAATACATTATAGCACAACAAAGAGCAGTGGTGGCCGAGTGGTAAAAGCTCCGATTTACGAGTTGTAGGTCGCGGGTTTAAATCCAGCCAGGCGCATCATTACTTTGTGTAAAGTAAACCCGCGACCTACAACTCGTAAATCGGAGCTGTTACCACTCGGCCACCACTGCTCTTTTGGGAAAAAACCGACAAGATGACAGAAAATATTATAATTTTACATAGCAATCAAGTTGAGCTACACGATTGATATTAAACGAACTGAGTGAACAGAAGCCTTACTATAAAGTGTTAAAATGTCAAGAGGTCGCGCGAGAAAGAGAGATGGAGCTATACACCCTATATAACTTCATCCCTTAAACAGTTCAGTTTAGGTCGTCAAATGGATCTCGTTAAGAGCTCATGGTCGGGCCTCAGTAGGCTTAGACGATTCACTTTTCTGTTAGTGTCTGGGGACACGGTAAGTACAAAATGTATGGCAATGACATTGCCACGTCACTTGTCATGTGGCTTCTCCACAGGTCATACATTTTTTACTTAGCGTTTTGCGGGAATGCACAAGTAAAGAAAAAATCTGAAAACTGTAAATTTGTAGTAACATCACAAAAAAAAAAACTTCTTTTGTTATTCGGATTAATATTCGTAACTCAATTCAGGATTTTGTACTGTTTTCATAAGTATCTTTGTACGGAACCCTCAGTGCGCGAGTCCGACTCGCACTTACCCATTTTTTTATTCCTAGAAGAATTATACTTTAACGTATTATATTTATAAACACTAGCGGTTCCGGCAGACGTTGTTGTCTTGCCCGAAAGCTAGCTTTTTGTCAGAAAAAAAATTGAGAACCCGATTGCACCGCCACCTACAGCTCCAATTGTATTTTCAAACCTTCCAGGGACTCACTCAAATATACACAAATTTCATTCAAATCGATCAAGCCGTTAAGGAGGAGTTCGGTGACAAACACACGGTCAGATGAATTAAATCTACTATATAAAAATAAGTCGGGTTTTCCTTCCTGACGCTATAACTCCAGAACGCACGAACCGATTTCCACGGTTTTGCATTCGTTGGAAAGGTCTCGGGGCTCCGTGAGGTTTATAGGAAAAAAAAAAATTTCTTCTTCTTTTAATCACCAAACGAAATGTTACATAAAACGAAGCCATCTGGTGGCGAAACGGAGTTCGCCGGGTTTGCTAGTATTATATTTATAAAGATATAGATTGAACCGCTCAAGCGGGTTGACAGCCGTCCTACTTAAAAAGCTATTTTTTTTTCTTTTACCTATTAAATTCAAATACTTATTCTGTATTTGCATAATCTCTGTAAGTATAGGTAATTGTCTAGCCAGTAACAGCAATAGGTCATGCAATCTCTTTCAATATCACAGTATTGTGAATGTGCTATATAATTTTTTATAATAAAGGAGTTTCTGATTGTCTGGCAGTTTCAATATTATACAACATTAGTTTTAGTATATGCGAGACCCGAAACACGTGTCTAGTATTTTTGTGTAAAGAATTTATATACAAAAATTTCATAACTGTATCATGAAAAATCACAAAGTTATAAGCTTGTTATGTTACCTGGTTGTCAGTACAGATAGATGGTCACCGGGCCATCCAAACGAATAAGGGATTGTTTTGCTCCCACACCCATTTGTGCGCTGGCACCTAATGCCCGCTATGACCTGCCGTGATCTGTATAGTACTTACTGTCGGTAGTGTCCAACTTGCGAACTTGTTGAAATATTTTTGGGAAAAAATATAACATGGTGTAAAAACTACTGGAATAGATTCAGTTTTAACTCAATTTCTATCTTTTAATTAGTTTTATTTTTTATTACATATCTACATGTGCTCAAATAATATAAGCAACAAGAAATACCGAGTATGTAACCAAGATTATATGTAAGTAATTCACAATCACAAAAGAGTGTCCATGGAGTTTCTTTCACGTTCTTCTCCAGAGAGCCCTACGTTTTGAAACGTGCAATTTAGCTTTACTTTTTTTTGGACTGACCTACATTTGACTATTCAAAAGTGCCTGTAAATGATCTATTTACACAAAAAATTCTCCAAGACATGTGACATCCACCAACCCGCACTGGGCCCGTGTGGTGGATTACGGCCCATTAGAGAGGAGGCCTGAGTCCCAGCAGTGGGAACATTAAAAGGCCGATTATGCTATATGCTGCTAGCACACACAGAAAAAAATATTTTTATGAGCTGATAGTCGTTTCGTGTCTGGGTGTCTTGTGGCAAGTTCACATCTTTATAAACATACCCACGATACAGTATTGAGTTGTAGTGGGTCAAATAAAAAAAAAAGTATCATAAAGTGTCCTATTCACAGATACCACCGGACTGTGAATTCGAAGTTGAGGTATTGTCAACGTCTATTCCAGTTGCCTCTTTTTGCGAAGCAGTAATGCGAAAGAGGCGGACCCATACGTGAGGGAATGGACGTCCTCACGCCCCAGCCGCCGGGGCCCCGGCCCCGACTTCCGGCCACAGTAGACGTGGGCTTGCAGAGTACGTGCAATGGGTAACTCGCCGTCCGACCGTCCGGTAGCCGTCTGACCAATGACCGAGCGCGAATCGAGTTTTCCACGCGCGCCTCAAAGTGATGTCAGCAAAACCGTAGGAACCTAGAAGGGACGGAAGCCTACTGGGACCATGGATTGACTTCTGAAAGCAAAACTCGTGGTCCTGGAACGCAAAGGACAAAGAAGGAACATAGATGTGGTTTTAGTCAGTAAAAGTCTGACAAGCCCTCCCGCTCCGGCCTAGGGCGTAAGAAAACTTAAGAGGACTTTTTTTGAGGTGGGAACATAAATATATTAAAGCATTCAAAAAACTCTAAATTTAAACAAAAATCAGGCGATAAAGTTCTTTAGAAACATAATTTATTTATACAAAAGGAGAAACTGACTGACATATCAACGCACAGCCAAAAGTACTGGAAGTAGAAGGGCGAATTCTTGCACGAGGTTTCTTTTTATGATATAGGCGAGCACTAAGAGAGAATTTTCCGAAATTCACCCCCTAAAAGGATGAAATTGGAGTCCAAAGTTTGTATGGTGAAACCGACTTTCACGTAGGCGAAGCCACTGGCAAAAGCTAGCTGTAAATATCCTGAGACACATTTCTAAACAGTTATAATGAGGAGCTTAATTCAATTAACCGTTTCAAAGAATAGGTATTGTCCGTCATTTTTTTCCTTTCAACCTCGTAACCTACTATCTCGCGACCTTCGCAAAGTATCAACAACGTAGTACAAATTACGCAAAAACATTTTCATTAAATTCATATTTTCATTCATGATCGTGTAGGTGTTACTTCGAAAATAGTTTGACTAAATTTAGGTAAGGGAGAGACGCGCAGCATCTAATTATAGGACATTATTAGGTATCTCTTCAAAAGCTTTACGACTATTATTAGCACAATAGGTTTTTTCAATAATAATTCTACTAAACGACAATTAAATGAATGTCGACTAAAGGAGCGCTGAGAATTCGACTACACAACATGTGAAAATAAACTTTAGTTGAATTTATTATTTTCTTAGTATATAAGATGTTAAAAAATTAACTTTAAGAATTTCGAGGGGAAATTGTACTCCTCGTTATGAACAACTTTTACTATGGGACCAAACACGAAATCGCGAAAAAAAAATCAGCTGCTCCATACATTTTGACGATATTGCTTTGCGAATATAAACGTAGGGAACAGCTAATTTTTTTTTTTGCGATTTCAACTTTGGTCCCATAGTAAAAGTTGTTCATAATGTGAAGTACAATGTACCCTCGAAATTCTTAAAGTTAATTTTTTAACACCTTATATATTTTAGTTTCTTATTAGCGTTGATTTTGATCAGAAAGTAATTTGCTATGAATGCAGTGGCGTACTTATTTTATATCTAAGAAAGCCTAGCGGGCTTTCTTAGATATAAAATAAGCTCGCGCTTACTTTCCTAATTGCCAAGCTTTTATACAAAGTAACTTTTATTTGCATGAATGATAAAAATAAAATCTATCCTTTCAAAAATGAGATGCTTCTATTACAGAGCTCGCTTTGCTCGCTCTTACATGCATTTGGGTTCTCATATTGCTGAAGCATTTTTGCTTGAGTCACCGTCACACTAGAAGCTATAATATAAATTATGTCTCCTTTTGGAGTAATTTGGGTGCAGGAACCTCCTGAACTTACCATGTCTATAAACAATAAATAAAAATAGTTTATTGACACAAAAATTTACAATTGTATTTAAGTATGCATAGTCTTAGGATATTTGTTACAATGTATCTAGTTTGGGAATCAGTATACTGATACTGATTCCCAAACTAGCTAACTGTCTGTTGAGGACCTGCGTCTTGCGAAAGGTAAGGACGCCGTGTTGTCTTTCCAGTCATTCCTCAAAGAGGAGACTTACCGCCATAATTATGGTGTGCCTAGCACTGGGTTGCGACAGTCGCTGTCGTCATTCCACCATGAGATCCCATCGGAGCTGTGTCCGCCGTGCCGCGACTTGGTGCGGTAGCGGAGTTTCGCCCCGGCCTTGCATCTCCATGCGCAGATCGTGCTTGCGTGCAAGGACTGTTGTCTCCAAATCCCACGGTGGTCCATGACCATCTGGCTTGCGTTCAGCTCGGCCGCCGGTCGCTTTCGTAGCGACGACGCCAATACCGGCGCTCCATAAAGGGCCATGGACCGAACGATTCCTGCACAGAGGCTCCGGCAGAAGGCGTCTGGACGCCCTAGTTTGGGCAGGAGCCGCTTGAGGGCAGCCCCAGTCTGATCCAGTCTGGGAGCCAGACGTCGGAAATGCTCCTCAAAATTCCATCGGCTGTCGAGGACGAGTCCCAGATACTTCATCATCGACTCGACACCGATGTAAACTCCTCCGTTATTTGGGAACCCGGATATGGCGCGTTCCGAGGGCCATGAAAGTACATGGCCTCGGACTTGCAGCACGTAGTCGTACCCGATGTTACACAAGGGCGGTCCTAATACCTGCAGAACACCACACGACTTCTCCCGCCGTTTCCTCTCTCCACCAGGGAAAGTGGAAATGGCGTTGGGTAAATAATGTACCTGTCCGACAGGTAGGCCTCGACAATGCGATACAGGTAGTCAGGCAACCGGTGATACCGGAGTGCCCTCCTAGTGCGACTCCAGGGCAGGGAAAAGACGTTGGCGATGTCCAAAGGCACCATCAAGACACACCTGCCCTGGGACACCACATCTCTCGTCTTGAGGGCTCGCACGCGCAAGATGGCGTCCACTGTAGAGCACGGCCTGCGAAAACTAAACTGGCCGTCCGTAAGATCCTTCCCATCCGTGTTAGGTGCGCGACGAGGCGATCTGCAATTACTATTCCAAAGAGCTTGCCCACCTCGGCGAGCAGCACGATGGGTTGTACACGGACGGTGAGTCCGCAGGGCGCCCCGGCTCCGCAATGAGGACCAGTGATTTGCGACGCAGATTTTCGACATGGCGTCCCGAAACCACTCTGCCTCGACGTCGATGTCGACATGCCTGTCCGGCGCTGGCTTCCAGGAGGAGCTCCCGGTCCAGCTGCCTCAGCGCCCAACGCAGACCACACGAGATCTGTTGGACTGGCGCGTTTGGGGACTGGGTGGAAATGTCAAACCGGATGTGCCGATGGTCTGAGTACGTCTCCACCTTCTTCATAACGCGCCGGTTGACGACACGCGGTGACACAGTGGGACTGGCGAACGAAATGTCCACCACTGACTCGCCCTGCATACGAACACACGTAGGGACAGAACCCCGATTTAGGACAACCAGGCCTGTCTCCAGAGCCCAGCCCGCTGGTTTGTGTAACGGGAACTCCAAGCCAATTTCTTGGCATTTAAGTCCCCGCAAACGAACACGGGGAGGAAACCAAACCCAGCGACGATGGCATTCAGCTCTATAAGGGAGATGTGGAGATAGGCGAGAGTTCTGTACGGGGACAGATAGACGCCTACCACTGTAATGTCCCTGTACCATGCTGCCACGCAACCCCGTTCCCTCATGACCCTCGAAGGACGGAGTACCGGCGACGGCCGACGAAATTAAGGACACCGAGCCGTTCAGTTCCCGCTCCCAGTCGGCCCTGAGCAAGACGTAGTACGGCTCGGAGACTACAGTGATATTTATCGACCACTGCGCCATGCTCTGTAGCAACAGATCCTGAGCCAGGGACGCAGTGGTTGATATTCGCCTGGAGGAGACGTAATGGAGCCGTTATTGTTGCCCTGCCGCGGTGGTTGCGGTGGCCAACTTGGCGGTAACAACGGCGAGCACATACGCGGGGATGGGGTCGGGACCTTGCTCTTGGACTTGGCGGGGGAATCGCAGGACCTGCCCCCAGCCCGGTGTTCAGCCGGCTTGCCTGCCGCCACACATGCGTAGCAGTGCGGCGCTGCACTGCAAGCGGCCTTGTGACCGGGATGACCGCACCGAAAGCAGCGGTAACTGCGATCCACCTCCGCTGTGCAACAGGCCCATACGTGGTGCCCCACGTGGCAGCGATAGCAACGCAGAGATCTGCGCTCCAAAAGTTTTACCCGCGCGGACACCCAGCCCACCAAAAGCCGTCCGCTTTCCCCGGTGATGTTCTTGGCCGCTGACACAGGGCAACTCACCGTCACTAACCCATGCCCGTACCCCGTACACCTACCTGCAACATATGATTTGTTTATTAGTTATTTCTTAAGAAAACCTAAAATTTTTAATATTGCCACGGACAGATTGCCTTAGGCCAGTGTTTAATAAGAGCAAAAGGCTTATAATTGACTTAACGAGTGTGTAATGAGAGATATCAGCCTTACGCTTACCTTAAAGAGGAAGAGTCATATTTCTATTGGACTATAAATTGTTTAGAAAACATGTCGTAACCGTCACATTTATATTTTTCAAATAATTAAATAATTTACCAATATTCTAGACACATTTAAGAAGGGGCCCGTGAAACAATTATTTACACAAAACTATCGAGCAAAATGTACTTCGCATGTTGTTCATCCATACAATACCAGAAAAGACCGTCAAAGTCGTAAAAGTTATCATACAAGAGAGTAATAGTTTAAAAATCTAAAATATAAAATTCTCGTGTCACAGTTTTCGTTGCCATACTCCTCCGAAACGGCTTGACCGATTTTGATGAAATTTTTTGTGCTTATCCGGTATCTATGAGAATCGGCCAACATCTATTTTTTATGCCCCTTAAAAAAAAATATATATACATAGCAAAACAACGTTTGCCGGGTCAGCTAGTAAAAGTATATTTATTTGGTTACTCAAACATTTTACACACCGGGCACTCATGTATTTTTGCTTTTTCGGTAGGTATTATAAAACGCTTACAATGGGATTACAGAGACCAATACAAGGGCAATTACTACTATAATGGTATTAGTGAGACCACCACTCAGAACCCAAGCGAACGTTCGCGCGTAATTTCACGCCATTTAGGATAAACGCTAGCGTCCGCATAGATAATAAAATATTGAGCGTTTTATTTATAGGGTATTTATCCAAGTAAATAAATAAGAAGTTATTCATAAAATAGTCTGTATATATCGAAAATAAACAAACTTTTCCGTTATTACCTATATACCTATAGATATCCATAGGTTAAAGCGTTTTTGTTCTTACAGCATTCTATTGAAAGACACTTGTAAGTGTATTTGTTCTTACAAAATCAATATCAAGATTAATGTAAGATGAAAAAACACTACTCTACACACTAAGATGAAAGAACAAACTACTATAAGGGCAAATAATCTTACAAGGTGAGCCCAATTCCACACTTACTGACGTTATGAAGTGTGTATTAAGAGCGTAAGGTAAGCGATGATGTGACCGGCGATGGAGCACCCTTGCCTAGAAGTAACCTATTCACTTTTAACTTAAAGACCCCTAGGTATGGAAATAGACTCCGGCAAGGAATTCCACTCCTTAGCTGTTCGCACAATGAATATATTCCCAAAACGCTTTCTACGTATGGGTGGAATGTCCACCATGTACCGGTGGCGCAATGCCGTACGTCTAGTGGTCCAATGATGAAATGGACTCGGTGGAATACTACTTATCCACAAGTGTACAGTTACTGCGGGATGAACTGGACCATGAGAAAAAGTTTTAAGGCAATATGTAAGGCACGATAATGGGGATAATCCCGCATGCGTGATTGCTCCGCACGCGCAGCCCCCGTAAATGTCCTTTTCATACAAATATTTATTGTAATGCGTGGAGTACGCACGCGGGATGCGGGACGTGATATTGGGCAGCAGCGTTGCAAGCTGAGCAATACCGAAATCCGCACGATATTAAAAACACCCTAGCGGATGAATTGGTTAAGGGTGTTTGCCTACGCATTCGCTACGCATTGTTCTGCGATTTCGGCGGTCTCTCCAATCCAGTGCCTTTAGCTCTAGCTGGAACGCCCATACCGATCTGCTCTGACTTTCGGTACCTCGGGTCACTCATCCAAGGGGATGGTGAGGTAGACCGGGACGTAACACATCGGATCAACGCAGGATGGATGAAATGGAGACAGGTCACGGGAACAACTTGTGACCCACGGATGCCCCTCAAGTTGAAGGGTAAAATCTACAAGTCCGTGATAAGGCCTGTCATACTGTATGGATCAGAATGTTGGGCTGTGAAAAAGACGGATGAAAAAAGATTGCATGTAGCGGAGATGAGAATGTTAAGATGGATGTGTGGTGTGACGAGAATGGATAAAGTGAGAAATGAATATATTAGGGGAAGTTTGAAAGTGGCACCAGTGACTGAAAAGTTGAAAGGGAATCGTTTATCTTGGTATGGTCATGTGAAGAGGAGGGATGAAACGCATGTTACTAAAAGAGTTATGAGTTTACATGTGGATGGATGGAGAGGGAGAGGGAGACCAAAGAAAAGATGGATGGATTGTGTGAAGAGTGATATGAAAGAAAAGGAAGTTAGTGATAGCATGACGAGTAACAGGGCAGAGTGGAAGAAAAAAACGTGTTGCGCCGACCCCAAATAACACGGGATAAGGGCAGGAAGATGATGAAGATGTTTGCCTACGCATGCGGGATAGCCCCGCATGCAGAAAATTTCAAAATGCAAAAAGAAAGAGTCCCGTGTGCGTATTCCACGCAATAAATACCCTTACGTTGTTGAAAGTTCAACGGACCGGACTAAGCGTTTCGCTTCGTCGTTTATACCGCGTACATCGAAGGACTGGAACAATTTACCTGCTGCGGTCTTCCCGTCCAACTTTATTTTAGATGTCTTCAATATAAAAATTAAAAAAAAAAACTTGTAAGAAATGGACATTTTCGGGGGTTACGGGAGCGGAGCAATCCCGCATGCGTGATCAAAACCGCACGATATTACAACAGCACTCCTATTTATCACGCGTATTTTCAGGTGCATCGGTTTCAAAAATTTCTGGAAATTATGATAACTAAATATAATAAATTTTTACCGTCCCAAATGTTGACCTTAGGTACGGTGGTACTGTAGGGATAGTAGGCTTGGTTCGTCCCGGTCAAGTTTTCTTCGAATGGTAGGAGCCAACGTTGGGCTTGACTGGAGCACAAGAGAGTGTGTTTTGCCGAATCTTCACTCGGTAACTTATCCGTCTTGTAGTGGAGCCAACCAAACCACTCGGAAGTTATCTGAAATATTTTGCAATGTTTTATTGTCACTGTCAAACTGGTTACCAATTAATTTTTTACTGCCCACGTGAAAGTAGGTTTCTCCATACAAAATTTGTACCCCTGTTTCATGCCTTTTGGGAGTGAATTTTGAAAAATCCTTTCTTGTTATTTTTATGCATTATAAAAGGAACCAGGGCGCTGATGAGTCAATAAATCAGTCAGGACTTTGCCTTTAAATATGTCGTGGCTAGCCACTATACTACAATCTTAGAATTGATTACTTCATAATAAAAGGTCTATAAAGAAAGTAGGCCAAACGAAGATTGACATATCATCAAACTTTGAGGTTTTAAACGATCTGACCAGTTTTACTTGGCCATGTCATAAAGTGGTCAATTTTTATGATCTGGCCACGACATATACACAGATTCAAAATACTCAAGTCTTATTGACTAAAATAACAGGATTTGTTTAGCCTGAGTGGCCCAAGCCTCCGTAAAGGACAGAAGTTCTCAAGACAGAAGTCTACCAGCTAAATTAAGCATTCCCACTCCAGCCACAGCGGACACTGTTTGTCACACAAAGCTTCCCACCATTAAACTATTTACAGCTACGTATTATTTTCTAACCTTTTCGTTGTTCTAGTGGTCGCAAGTGCTACTACTGGGCGTATTTCCATTCTGTACAAGGCCAGAACGCAGGGGTGTGAAACTAGTCGCGCATTAATTAGAAATCATTTTTTAATCAAGTTCTTCCAATCTATACAAGAGTAGTACGCAAATACTCGGGTATACTTTGTAGTGACCTAACTACCTAACCTTATTCTATAATAGTGCCAGTACGAATATGGACCAATCGTGCGTAGATCGGACCAATCGTGCGTAAATCGCGCCTGAACTAGGTTAGGTTAGAATAGTGATTGTTAGAACACAATGGCAAGTGAACGAAGCTATCATGTGGGTTTGAACAGTGACCATTAAAGAGAGCCAGATTCCCTTCTAATATTAGTGAATCATTTGGTTTAGGTTAAGTTAAAACGCATTAATTAATTTAAGCCATATTATTTATCCAATTCTACATTAATAATCTTCAAACATCATTCCATTACATGAATAAATTATTTTATTAAACTATATCGCAGCTTTTATCAGGCGTAAATGAACTGTAGTATAGTTTGTAACCAAGACGCGCGCGTACACATTACAAACTATACACGACCAATACGCAGAATTCGTGTATACATTACAATAGCAGATTGAAAAATAGCAATAAGTACAAAATATACGCGAACAGTTTCCTATGGCTGCGCTCTGGCCTTGTATAGAATGGAAATACGCACTACTGAGAGATCCTAGAATTTTTCAGTAGGGTTCTTGATTCGTGTTGATGATGCCAATAGGATCGCCCCAAAAATGTAGGTGTACTTTAGGTATTATGATGTTATATTTCTGGGAAAACCTTTAAGAAATACAGGTGTTAGTTATGTTGGGTTTTCAATCAATTATTTTGTTTTCAATCAAACGAGGCATTTTTTGAGGTGAAAAATCATCAAATGCATTCTCCCACTGTTGAGGCTTTTACTGACTAAAACCAAACCTGTGTTCTTCAGTTGCCTTTTGTGTTCTAGGACTACAAGTTTCCTTTTCAGAAATTTCCCGGGGCCGTTGCCATTGAACCTACTGAGCCGGTGAGCCCTTACGGTTTTGCTGACATCTCTTTGAGCCGCACGTGGAACACTGTGCCGTCGACAACCCGGGCTCGGTCCGTACGGTTACCGGACGGCCGGACGGCGAGCTAACCATTGCGCGTCGTCCACTTGCCCACGCCTACGATGGTTGTAAACCAAGGTCAGGATCCCTGCGGGACGTCCGTTCCCTAACGCGTGAGGTTACCTCTTTCGCTTGTGTTACTGCTACGCAGAAAGAGGCGATCGTCTGCCATTTGTCCCCGCTCCGGACTAGCCTGTACCAACCTGGGCCCGACGGGAGAGGTTTCAGTAACTGCCTGGATTCTGAATTTGTGTAGTTAATGTAATATTATTTGTAATGTGGGTGTAGGTACCTACTATAGGCACACATTTCCGCCTAATTTCGGGGAATACAAGAGACATGTTATGATGCATTATTTTATTATTAACGATCTAAAATATCTGACTGCAGGTTATTAACGCAAGATTTGGGGCAATCCCGAATTAATACATGCAGTCTGGTATTTTTTTACCTACCCACTAAACTTGTTTCCTCGACATGGCGATTAGGATATTTGTTTTTTTTTTACATTATTATTTCTATTTTACATCCTAAGGTAGGTTTCATGACTCTAGACTAGAATGGTGAAACTCGATAATAGTCTATTGAAATAATGTTTTTTTTTTAGTTTTGACTTGAGATGGCGTGACAATTTGGACTCCTACATAAAGGATTGGGCTAGAGGCCCTACCAAGATCTCTTGACGTGATCCATTTGACAACCTAAACTGAACTGCTAAAGTAATGAAGCTATATAGGGCGTATAGCTACATCTCTTTTTCTCGCTTGCATTCTTGACATTTAAACATGTTTTGGCAATGGCCCCTGAATTGGCTAAGGACAAAGAAAAGTGGAAAAATATAAGGGAGGCCCTAGCCCTGGACACAACAGGCTCATAATAATAAAACTTGAAAATTTATTTCCTGATGCTATTACGGGAAACACAGAATCTGACAGAAAATTCTTACCTAAATAGTCAATAGTAACGTCACATGTCAGCGTACCATTATGTAGGTATTACAAGATGATTGGTAATATCAATGGGCTGTACTGGAACTGATTTGCAATTATTTCGAGCCCGATTTCTTGAAGTTCAATTTGTTTTTTTTTTAGTTTCAGAATTTTTGAGACTATAGTGAAGATCTGATGAAGAACTTCGGAGATAGACCGTAGAATAAATAAATAAATAATAAAAAATTACCAGGATAACTGATAACCAGATAACTGCAAGCGTATGTCTGTTACTGTTAAGACCATTTTTATTTTTTTATTGATATTAACCAGTGCTTGACTGCGATTCCACCTGATGGTAACATAACATCACGCCAATACGCTCTGAAGGGGTCCCAAATGTACATCATTCACAGTGGTATATTCTTATTTTACCAATATTATATTCAAATTCCATGATATTGGGGTTATCAATTCATAGCTTTTTTGTTTATATAAGCCGATCTTGATAAATCTTTTTGTGTTTAAAAGGGTACAAGGAGGGGGGGGGGGGAGTAAGGGTACTAGGTGATTCCATTAAAATTAGTTGAAGATCTATTGAAAAACTTCGAAAATAAACCATGACTACTTCAATGAATTAAAAATAGTAAATCTTCCGCGATTGCTGCAATCGCATGTTGCTGACTATTAACATCATTTCATAACATAAGTCGCAGTACCAGGCCGATTCATGGAAACCGTAGGGTTAGTGGACGATGAGCAACGGTTAGCTCTCCGTCCAGTCAACCGGTAAAGACCAAGCCAAAGTCCACGGCGCGTAATGCACGCGCGCCTGAGTTGTCAGTAAAACTGAAAAGAGCCTCGTCGGGCCGATACCTTCTAGGGCTGCATTAATATTTGAAAAAGTTAAAGTGACCTTAGACCTTAAAAGGGTAAATGAAAGAACATAGATGAGTTTTAGTCAGTAAAATACTCCCTCTTGCTCCACTCCAGGGCACGAGAAGTCTATTGATGATATCCCACCTCAAAAAAAAAGAAACCGTTACTAGAGGACTTGTGGAATGCAATAAAGAATTGAGTATATAAATAAATTGCTCATTATTTAGTTTTAGCTAAAGAATACCACAGCTTAAAACTTTTTTTACAAAAAAATACAACCGACGTTAAAAACAAACTAAAAAATTCAAAATAGCATTAATTTTAGAAGTCGGTGTTGATTTTTTAACTGACTTAAACAAAAGAAGATTCTATGTTCGGCTGATTTTTTTTAAATGTATTTTTACCGATTTCTCAGTCAATTACAAAACACAATAAAATCAAAAATACAACCGACTTCAAAAACACACAAAAATATGTAAAATACTTTAATTTCTGAAGTCGTTGTCCAACAATTTAAGAAACCAAAAAAAATCTTTTGACAAAAAAATACAAACGACTTCAATGTAAAACAAAACATCAAAAAAGTACAAAATAACTTTAATTTCCGAAGTTGGTGTTGAATTTTTAACTGAATTAAAAAAAGGAGATAATATGTTCGGCTGATTTTTTTAAATGTATTTTTACCGATTTCTCGGTCAATTAAAAAACACCTCAAAATCAAAAATACAACCAACTTCAAAAACACACAAAAATATTATGTAAAATACTTTAATTTCGGAAATCGGTGTCTAACAATTAAAAAACACAAAAAAAAAAAAAATACAAAAAAATACAAACGACTTCAATATAAAAATAAAACACCAAAAAGGTACAAAATAACTTTAATTTCGCAAGTCGGTGTTTCTATAATAGCTTTGTCTCTTCGTTATTTAACATCGACGGTTATTTTGTACTTTTTAGTATTTTTTACCCGACTGCAATTGTATTTTCTTTTTAAGTTTTTTTAACACTTTTTAGTTGTGATAGCACAACTAAAAAGTACCCCTCAGCTAATCATCATCAGATTAGCTCGATGGTACCTTACAGCCAGATTGCATCTCATGACAATTGTAATAATCCCAAACACGGTTATGTTACATAGATTTATTACAGATCCGGTGTCTACCTTCCAGCTTCATATAGTTCGGTATATCCCCTCCCGCCCCTTCTTTCAATCAGTCATCGACTAGACAGTATAATGATCCTATGAGGAGTTCCACTCCATATCTTCGAAGATACCTACTCATCCGATCATAACAATATTTCTAAGGAACCAACTCGGAAGCATAAATTATCACTCAAAAAAAATTTTTCAAAATCGGCCAACCGAGAAATCTGTGAAAATACAAAAAAAAATAAACAGCCAAACATAAAACCTCCGTTATTTTTAAGTCGGTTAAAAATTCAACACTGACTTCTAAAATTAAATTCGATTGTATTTTTGTAAAAAAGTTTAAATTATTCGACCACCACCTACTTAGAGTTGACCTCAAGATTGAATCTCACTTGTACAAAACGATAAGTTCTATTCGCCTTTGTTGCAGTTCATGTTATCAACTTAACTACTAGGAATAATCATAAAGAGTAATGTGGTATAGCTAATACGTAATAGACTAGGTGTAGGTCCCTATTTTCGGAAGAATTATAAGTTTTCCCGTACCTACTTGTACAAAAACAATCAATTTAGCCATCGTCGCTGCACAGCAAATTACGTGTGACACCGTGAGCGTAGATGTCGCTACTAGTTCTACATTTACTGCCATCTATGCTAGCACGATGGCCACATCACGGCTTTAACAGAAAACTACCTACATCCATCCTGCGTAACCAACGGTAAGTACTACTCTTATGCGAACATAGATGTCATATTTCTCAATTTTGTTGAATTGGGTTTTTTTAGGGGGCGTCCATAAATTACGTGAGATGTTTAAGGAGGGGAGGGGGTCGAGTCAAATCTCATCTAATCTTACGTTAGAGAGTGGGGGGTCTCGGCAAATATCACGCAATTTTTTTTCTAATTGAAACAAAGCAAATATACTATTTTGGTCCATTTAATCCAGATTGTACATGCTTAAGCGTAATCGTAATACGATTAAGACCATTCACTAATTCGTTCGAAGGAAATAATGGACTGAATTAGAGTAGATATTCTTTTTTTATTCACAGTAGTTACGATTTAAGTATTTTATTGTAAAATTTTTATTACACTTATAACTCTCAGCAATATTCATTACAGTCTTAAATAGTCGTAAATAAAAGCACGAAGCAATTTTTTTTTTCATTTTACAAAAACAATCCAACGCGTTTACGTAAGAAACCCACATTTTGAAAAATCTTACGTGAAATTGGGGGTTGGGGGAGGGGGTTGAATGAAATCTCATGACATCTCACCAGGGGGGGAGGGAGGGAAAGAAAATTCAAAAAAACTCCTCACGTAATTTATGGACGCCCCCTTAGGGATCGGGATCCCGGCGGCTGAGGTGTGAGAGCCGCTTCCTCACGAGTGCACGTGCGGCCGCCTCCGTTGCTAGCATTACTGCTTCGCAGAAGGAGGCGTCCCGCCTACCACTCCTCCTCGCTTCGGACCATGGCCTGTCGCCCCTCGAGGACACGGCGGTGCTTTCCAAGCGGTGCACAACTCTACCGTATGCTCCACCGTGTCCTCCAGGCGATCCACACAATGGTGACACCCGGGCGTTACTTCCGCACGAATCCGGTGCAGGAGAGTTGGGTGGGTGTTAAGAGCCAAACGACGAGTGCCAGGGAACGACACCATTGCAGCGGTGAATACCTGCTTTGAGGAGTTGCTGCACGATGGAGAAGTGCCACAGCGTCCTCGCTTTCTGACGCAAGTCCTCACTGAAGATCGGAAGTTTGGGAGGATCAAGGAAGTAAGTAACGTTTTTAATTTAGTTTGCTTAGGCGTTACCCGGCCAAGAATAGAGTTGAAATCCAGTCTAAGCGGATTCAGCCCAGAACCTAGATATTTGTGTGAGATTCATATAAAATTTCTGCTTAAGAATTTTCGAGAATTATTTGTCTTTAAAAATGTCCGATCCACTTGTTATTCTATCTTGTTTTCGACGTTACTTGTTTGAAACAGTTTTATTTAGTTTGTAGTTTTTTACGCCTAATTTGTACGCCTTGCAAGGCAAAACATAGTGATACAACGCAAATTTTATACCATGTACCTTATTACCTATGTTCAACAAATAAAATACTTTGACTTTGACTTTAGTACAAGCGGAAATAGCGCAATAAAAATAACATCATCTTTTATTAAAAATATCAAAATTTCTGGTCATACTAGGAAAAATCAAGAAATTCTGATCAAGAACTCTCGTGGCTTGTAAAATTATAAAGATCAAGAAACCAGAAACCCTAGTTACACGCTATCCCTTGGTAAATGGTGTCAGATTTTCTGGCTTCTGACTAGGTACCGTAAAGACTCAAAAATCTAATCTAAAAATGACAGCCGAGACCAACAGTTTAGCGAGAAATGGTCACCCACCCACGGCCTGACCTAAGCAAGCGTTGCTTAGTGTTAGCACTCTTACATCAGACTTACAACCTCAGATATTTTATTATTGTAGGTACTAGCGACCCGCCCCGACTTTGCACGGATGCAATTATAAGTACACAATGTTTACAGCTTTTTTGTCGTTACACAATACAAATATATTTTTCTTTAGATGGTACTCTTGAAAGAGCGACATATAGCTTACTTACTTAATTGGCTATGTGAAAAACATTCAACGCTCAAATCTAAGCCTGCAAAGTTGAAAGTTTGACCCTACGATTTATTAATAGCAGCGTTTTACCTTCAAATAAAACGCATGTTGTGTCCGGAGACTCATTCGGGGTCATATACACAATATTTGAGTCTAGCATCTTCCGTTTCCGTGTCACATCTATAAGGGTATATGCTACAATCTCCCACCATCATAACGTATTTCCGCTTTCGTTCACCAGGTGGCTGCAGCGCGCCAACTCGTTCATTGTGGCCTCAAAATCCTACAACTTAAGAAGTTATCAAATCAGGCAGTCTTTAAAAGTATGACCCCGAATGAGTCTCCGGACACAACATGCGTTTTATTTGAATGTAAAACGCTGCTATTGTGTCCTTCAGCCTCATTCGGGGTCATATAAACAATATTTGAGGCTTTGTTTGTTATCGCCTGGTGAACGGGACGCCAATGTGTTGCAAAGGATAAAAGTTAAATTAGATCAATAAACCGTTATGGAATAAGTAAAAAAACATCAAATAGATTATAACACTTATATTTTAAAGCAAATTAATAATTACAAGATAATTACAATCTTAACCCTTGATTACAAAATAAACAAAAACATTCATACATACCACGTAAAATATCCTTAATTATTGTAATTGTATGTAGGTAGTGTAATTGTATTTGAATTAACTTACCATAATCATCCTATTTTATATTTATTTTAATTAATCTTAAGTAATTAATTAATTGGCTGAAAAAGATGAATCAAGGAGCTACCCTGTGGTGGGATTACTTCTCTCCTATAATGTTTTTAAAAGTATTACCGGATTTCCAATTAGCCCGTGCCATTATCTCATCAAGAGGCTCATTATCCAACCAGCTTCGTGAAGCTACTGCTGAACGGAAACTACCTGGAGTAGCTTCAATTCCTGCTTCCTTCAAAATAGAATAAACCCAACCTGCCAAAATAGTTCTAGTAGCTGGTTTAGCTTTTCCATATGCTGTAATAAATAATCTATCACTAGAACAAAGTAACCGACGCTGTTTCCCCATGTCTATAAGTTTTTTAAGCCAGAACACTGGATCAACAGCCGCACTTTCAAGATTACCTAACACCTTCCAACCTGACTGTACATGTGTTTCGGAATCCGTCTTGGAACCAAAATGCTGCCAAAACATAATGCTATTCTCGCTTACTATACATCTATCTGGGGACACGCTAAGTATTGTTAAGTCGTGTATCCTTCGCCCTGAACACAACAATAGTAGCACTGCACAAACCCTTGCAATTTCGAATAGAACTTGACTTTGAAGAGACCTACTGCCCAACCAACCTATCAACGATTGAGGGTCCCAGACCGGGTGTGGACACCTCTTAGGCTGATGCAATGCTATAGCTTTAATCATTTGTTTTACCAAAATATTTGAACTTAAACGGGCCTCACTTTTAGTATTGCATAAAGTAGACACAATAGATTTATGAAGAAGAATAGTACGAAAAGACAATTTTTATTTTAAATGCAAATCTGCCAAATATTGAGCCAATTCACTACCTGTAGGATCTGAAAAATTAACACTAAACCTGGAACACTAATTCAACCATCTCTGCCATGCTGGTCTATAATATTCAAAGTAGACGACCTCCAACCTTCTTTGAGTAAACACTTTTGTTCTTCAGACCGGTCTCCTAAGGATTCAGACCACCCCCACATTTCCATACTTCTAAATACAGCTCCCTCGCCCGTGGTGGTGGCTGCCCGGTCCTCGTGTCTACGAGTACCTTCGATAACCTATGGATCGTGAATGGAGGTGCTATCGCTCTTCTCTTCAAATCTGCTCTCCAGAATACTCGAGACCACCTCGGTGCGACTATCAGAAATACACTTCGAGCCTGATTTAGATGCATCAGTACACGAGGTACTAAACTCGGAGGAGGAAAGACCCAAGCTAGACGAAAATTCCATTTGAATGCGAACGCTTTGTGCCTCCATGCTCGCTAATCCCTTTGATCTAGAGTTACGTAACAAGGTACTACGTGAGCTGTGCTGGATGCAAACAGATCCATCTGGGGAACACCCCACTTCGCAAAAACAATGCTGGTGAACTCGGGGAACAGATGCCATTCCTGTAACTTCGAGTGACGTGACAGACCGTCCGCCACGTTATTGTACCTGCCTGGAATGGGATGGGCCACTACATGAATATCGTACTCTTGAAGAATTTGAAAAATCTGATATATTAACATCATCAAGGTCTGCGACTTGTTTCCCCCCTCCTTTCTTAAGTACGCTACTACCGTCTTGTTGTCGCACTGCAACAGAAGAGAGGTGTGAGTCAGAGATGGAGCGAATTCTAACAAAGATTTCAGAATAGTTAACACCTCTTTGTGATTCGAGTGAAGCCGCTCTTCTTCTTCTGTCCAGGTGCCCGAAATGTGAAGACCGTTCAACTCCGCCCCCCAACCTGTATCTGCGGCGTCTGTGGTTAAAAAGGTTTTTTGCTTGTAGAGGATGAAGCCTGGACTTCTCCACACAGTGAACTTTATACCATAGCACCTCCACAGGCAAGGGATAAGTCGACTGACGTGGCATTTTCAGGACTAGGTTGCAATAAGCTAGGGGGTGACGAAAATTTAAGCGACCAATTGGAACTACCAGTCGAGCAAAATTCAAATTCAGAACGCCTATGATACTTTGCATTTCTCGAAGAGACGCCTTCTGTCGTCGAAGCAACTTCGCCAACACTATTTGTATACTCCGAATCTTGTTTTCTGGTAAACCTTTTTGATTTGTCTAGGGACTCCATATCAAACCCAAATACTCTATTATTTTTTGCGGAACCAGAATCGACTTCTCCCTGTTTACCTGCGAACCCAACCGGCTCAGAATTTGGAGAACGATTTTGACGTGTTTTATTAATGTCGCTCTGTCCTGTGCTACTAAAAGATAATCGTCGAGAAAAACCACTACACGAACCAGCCAGTTGGTCAGCGATGCAAATACTTTGGCCGCTGTCGCCAGGCCAAATGGCAAACAAGTCATTTGCAGTAATCGGTTTCGACATATTAGACGTAGAAAACAACGATGAGCAGGTGCTACACTTACATGGTTGTAAGCTTGCCGAAGGTCTATCTTGACCATTCAATCCCTTTCTTGAATGAAATCTGGAATGAGATTTACCGAAATCAAACGAAATTTGCTTATTATTAGATAATTGTTTAAACTTTTTAAATTGAAAATAGGGCGGTAGGTTCTGTCGTACTTGCGAATCAGAAAGAAATTTGATACAAAACTCGGAGTTATGGGGGCACGTTCTAAAATTTTCTGTTGTAACAAATTTTGAATTACTATGTCCATCCAGAGTCCAGAAGCGGTTTCTTTCGAAATGGGATTCGATACCCCTTCACTATTTTTATTAATGGTTCTGGTGCTCTCAAACTTATCCATTCCGTAACATGATTTTGTATGCAACCCCCCCAAAATACCTGATCCGAGTCAGAACTTTCTATTAAAAATATAGATAGAAGAGCGTTGACCAGCCAGTTTTCCCCTTGGTTGAGGACGAAAAAATATTGGATTCATCGCGTGATAATTGTAAAAAGATTCTACACTCTGTGGAAAAGGAAATCTATAATTCATCGTCAGTGCTGACGGGCGACTTGACGATCTATATCCGCTAGGTCCAGGGTACGCCGCCTGGGGTCTAGGGGTTTTCTTTTCTTGCCCAGAAAAATTTACTTTACTTGTATAAAAAATTTTGTTGACACCGCCATTATTCTTAACAAATTCACTAAAGGGTAGGTACTTTATCAAACAAAAATTCACTTGATGGCGGTATCTTCTTCTAACATGGCTTAATTGTTTAATTAACACTTCGCGCCTTTGTTCTACTATATCGGCTCTACGACCGCAAACCAATTGTAAACAATCACGTGATCTTTTGATAGTCACCAGAAAAAAATTCTTTAAATTTTAATGCCAACAAACCTTGACCCAGTCAATTATCTGCCTAAAACCTTGCTGCATAGCATCGCTTTGCATTCCAAGTACGCGAGTTACAGCGCCTAGAAATCTATCTGCCGACGGTAGATGACAAACTTTTTCTAAAGACTTGATTTCATCCTTTACTTCAAGGTCAACATATCCAGGACGAGCATTGTAAACTTTTTGCGATTCCATATATCTAACATTATTCCAATTATCATTATTGAAATATTGAATGGAATTTAATAACTCCAACTGATTTGAAGGAGTAGTCGTAACAGCTGGCTCCTTTAATTGCGTTACCAAATCAAAACGAAATGATTGAAACTGTGCAGGATCTGGCCCTGGTTCCAAGTGCCCTTCCGGAATTGGTTGTTCCTGCACCGATTCTGAGGTATCACCATATATTGGGTTATCGCATTCGTAATATTCATAATATGGATATTGAGGGTGGTAATATAAACTTTTTAAATCACTGATCTGTTTTGCAAGCTTTTTGATGACCTTGCTTTGTCCTCGGCTACGCTTACTTTTCTTCTTTTTACTGGCCTTCTTCCTCTTACGGGATCTTTCCACCTGTTCAGTCTCCAACTCCGACTGTGATGACTCCGAGGAACTTGAACTTGACGAATCCAATGAAGAATTGGATTCGTTGCGGTTACGTACACTATCCGCCATTGTAATAAAAAACGACCACTTTTCAAAATATTATTCTACATACTTTATATTTTTAAGCATATACCGAATTTTATTTAGTTTTTTTTTTTATTTGTTATACTTTAGTATCGAACGTTAACAACGTTAACTTTAAAGCATGTGAACCGTCCGAAAAACAGGACGCCAATGAACGAGTTGGCGCGCTGCAGCCACCTGGTGAACGAAAGCAGAAATACGTCATGATGGTAGAAGATTATAGCATATACCCTTAAAGATGTGACACGGAAACGGAAGATGCTAGACTCAAATATTGTGACCCCGAATGAGGCCGAAGGACGCAATGATCATTGCCAAAGATATATTTACCGGAAATTGTAGGCGTTTAAATTGGGGGAATTTAATTCGGAAAATCAATACATCTTCTCCGGTACCACATCCAGTGAGTATTGTGCACTCTAATATGAAAATTTTAGTGAGTTTACCCGCAAACGCGTGTCGACGGCGCGTAGTGTTCCACGCGCACCTCAAGGAGATGTCAGCAACTGTAGGGGTCCAGTAGGGTCGAAGCCTACTGGGGACAAAGGTCTGATTTTGAAGGGAAGACTCGGCCCTGGTATAAAAGGCAACAAAGGAACAGAAGTGGGTTTTTAGCCAGTAAAAGGAGGATGTCAGAAGATGATTATCCTATCGGAAGATAAAAAATAAGCTTATTTATCTAAATAAAGGAGTACTTTGGAACATGCAGTCGTATCATTACACTTAACGTTCAAAATCAACCAGTTCTACTGCAATTATTTAGCCACCAGCTCTTCACTTTTCACCCTTAGACCATCATCATCTCATCATGATGATGGTCTAAGGGTGACCATCATCATGATGAGATGATGATGGTCACCCAACGGACGGACGGACGGATGGTGATGGATTTTTCACCCTTAGACCGCCACGTCAAAAAGCAAAAAAGTACTCAGCGCCAAAACACAAATAAAAAAATACAATACTTTCTTCAAGTTCTATTGGTGTTTAAGTCCGTCATGTATTCGTAACCGTAGCGTGTTCAGCACATTTTGCTTTATCTTTGACTGTGGCAGTCCAAAATTGTGGTACTTGGCACTTCTCAGTCTTTAATCAAAATCATCTTACGTGCGTTGCATCATAATCCCATCTGTATTTTATGTTGTGCTCCACCCAACGGCTTCGTCCTATCATGTAGTTATCATTCATAAAGTATCTGTTACCGTTGGCATCACAGCCGACATACTGGCCCTCCTGTTGAAGTAATAATGACTATTTATGTAGGGGTTACTTGAAAACTGGTTACTTCTACTTTCAGATAAATGATACAAAATGAAACAATTGACCGATAAAGGGACATTATAGTGGTAGTGACGTGATGTGTAGAAACCTATTGAAAACCAATGCATGAACCGTCCTTGCATATTAAATTCTGTTTAAACTTTTTGGAAATGAATGCGTATTTATGGGTACCTGGTAATATTCCCCCGGGACTTTTTTCATTAAACCAAACCATAGGAACCATATATTTCTGCGAGATTATAAAGTAGCCCCTGTTTACAGCTTGCAATAATGCAGCTTTTTTAACGAAAAATTTTTTGTAGATCAGACCTACCTGAGGAGTGTGTTACATAATTCGGAAAAGTTATTCGTAGCTCCCTAAGTTGTGAACTGACTCGAATTGTTGAATTAGAGAGTTGGTTATTCGAGATTCCATGAATGTGGCGTTAGATTTTTCGCAGCAGCGTGCATTCGTTGTGAAGAGTTTCCTATTAGTAAACATAAGGGGACGTGTTATTCGATATTACAGTTTTCTGAATCATGTAATTCGAGATCGCATGGCTACGGCGTTAAGTTTTTCGTGATAACGTACTTTCGTTGTTAAGTGTTTCGGATTAGTAAACTTACGGGAGAGTGTTATTCGAGGTTACACTTTTCAGAATTATGTAACACACTCCTACTTGAGATTCATCATCATTATCATTTCAGCCGAAAGACGTTCACTGTTGGACATAGGCCTCCCCAAGTATCACCACAACGAACGTTCCTGTGCGTCTCGCATCCATCGCATTCCCGCGACCCTCACCAGATCATCGATCTACCTTGTGGAAGGCCTTCCAACGCTGCGTTTTCCGGTGCGCAGTCGCCAGTCTAGAACTTTGCGGCCCCCTAGACCGTCAGTTCTATGAGCAATATGCCACTTAAGTTTGGTGATTCTTCGGGCTGTGTCGGCGACCTTGGTGCTCCTGCGGATATCTTCATTCCTGATGCCTGAGATTTTGTCCTAAAAACAACATAAGCTAAGACGAAGACTTACTTTCAAGGTATCGAACCTCCACAATTTATATGCAGATTTGAATAATCCACCGTTTAGTCGAATAATTCTGATCATTCGACGCCATTTGTCGAATGGAATGTACATTTTGTTGATCACACACTGAAGATTGTTATTGTTATTATTTTATTTATGATTTAATTAAATTTCTGCCGATTTATACCTGCCGTTGGACAAGTTCCTTGCCTGTTCCATATTGTCAGTAGACTTAACGTCAAAGTCAAAAAAGACAGAATGGTGACAGTTTTCAGTAAAGTTTCATCCGAACCTTTTTGGTTTTAGACACGACATAAAAACAGGCCAAATGCGAGTCGGACTCGCACACGAAGGTTTCCGTACTATATAAAAATCCTGCTTGTTTTATGGGAGCTTAAATACTTATTGTTATTAGTATTTGTTGTTATAACTGCAACAGAAATACATCTTGTGACATTTTGTGAAAATTTAAATTGTCTAGCTATCACAATTCATGAGATACGGCCTGCTGACAGACAGACGGACAGTGAAGTCTTAATAAAAGGGGTCCATTTTTACAATTTTAGTATGCAACCCTAAAAATCAATCCTTTGTTGCATTTGGGCAAAGTGGGGAAAATACTTTAAATAAATATCAAACACGAAGAAAGCAACATAATAATTTATTATTAATCACTTGATTCACGTACAGATTCACAGCCTAATCCAGAAACAAGAACGAACAATTAACGACAGATCTCTTGCAAACTGTGGCGCGAACTTTACATGTATCTAGCCATCACAACAATTATGACAAAAAATAATCAAAATTCTCGTACTTAAAAAATGTTTATATCTTCGTTGCGACTTTAAGACCTCTTATGTGTAAAATTCAACTTTATGAGAATCGATATCGATAAAAACCGTCTACTGAAAAAATATCATGAAACCAACTACAACAAAAAATATAGGTATCAGCCATATGATTTCCCGATTTTAATTTTGCTATTGTTAGTTGAATTTAAAAGTAGTATAATAGAAAAAAAACAGTTCACATGTTTTTTTTTTCGGTGAGTACATTTAAGTGTAGTTTTAAGTGTATAAGTAGTATTTTATTACAAAGTACATTGTTGATCTTGAAAATGGTAATCAAATGACGATTATATCGTCGTATACACAGGCTTTTTGCATTCGATAGCTTCAAAATTTTAAAAAGGCTGGCGTAAAAGAGTTATTTTGCCAAATTTACACATACGTCTAAGGTCGCAACGACGATATTTAATTTGCAACCTTGTTTGAATGACAATCAATACCTTCTAAAATATACAGTAATGCGAGTCGTTTTTTACAGTTTGGGTCTGAGATATGAACATTCATTAAAAATACGAGAATTAACTTTCTAGAGTCGAAAGGCTATATATTAACAAAAAATGTTTTAAGTAATACATTTTTTTTAAAGAAATCGTTGTGTAAACTTATTTAACTAAGTTATTACCAGCAGATCATACCTAGGTACTATCTCATTATTATTATTTGGTCAGAGGGGCAATACTCGTAGTTTTAATAAATTAAATGACCGCATTCGCATTTCAGTCTCAATCTGTCACAAAAATCTCCAACTACCCTACATTTTTGCCGGATTTTTGGCATCTAGTGTCGCTGTGTTGAGAAAGTGATAAAAAACCGTTTTGTAAGTACAAGAATTTTACCTTCAGATCCGATTTCGGGGTGCTAAACATTATAAGCAGATATAAAAGAAAATGTTACATCTTGACTTTCACATCTCGATGGACTTGGATGCTTGTCTAGAGGAAGTTTTCGCTTAAAAAGTAACAGATTCAGTTAGTACTTAAGAAGTTCATATTTAATCTGTACCTTTACGCTATCACCCTTAAGAAGTACAAGGTCATAAAATTAGCCAGTCACTTGTACTAGAAAAGGAACTCTCAAAAATTATAGCTAGCCCATATTTTCCAACAGCTGGGCAAAACCTCGCTTCATTCTTTCCAATGATCCCGATTCCTAGCTTTCTCTTTCCAATTCTTAAGGAAGACATCTAGGTCGTCCCGCCATGTACTTCGTAATCTACCGAGTTCGCTTGTCGCTATGTCTGTGCACCAATCCTGTGTTTCACGGGCCCATAGCTGATTAGACAAGGGGCAGACATGTCCCGCCCAGTCCCATTTAAGTTGGACTGCTTTTTGAGGCTTCTTAGCTATAATAATCAATGTAAAATACTTGCGACGGAAATGCGAACGCGAATGGTTCGTTGGACCTATTTTGGCGCAGCTGTGAAACACGTTATTTTAGTTTTTAATTTTTTATTTGTTTTATTACCTTGTAACTTGTCGTGTTTGTGTGCCTTTTGTTGTACCAAAATAATCTATTTTATTACATTCAAAATACAAAAATTGCCCCCCATATTTGAAATCCGACTCAACAAAAGTTTCCAAGTTTGTAACTAGTAACAAATAAAGTTCGCGCGTTTAAGTAAGTGACATACATATGTAATTACAACACATCTTAAATAATATTATGTAAACTTTAAACAAATAAAATAAAGCCTATATGGGAAGACATTCTCCAGTACGAAGTTAATTATAGTTTTGAAAGATGATAGCTAGGATGAAACCTAAAAATATTATATCAGAACTTAAATACATAACTTAAGGTAAAGGAAATCAATAAACGAATAGTGTAACAACAACAATTTGTTTCAAATAACGTCGCATTTATTCTGTTTATAAGTTTCAAAAACCTTTTTTCCCAGCTATCAATCACTAAATGAAAACAAAATACAGGGCATTCCTTAAAATAAGACTCCAGGGCCACCAGCTTCAATATTAATAATAAACTGTAATAATCAATTTTCCACTTTTCTACATCATCTGTTTCTGATTTAGGCCTTGGAAACCTATTTTCTGAAGAATCTCTATTTTTTATAAATTAAACACCAATAAATTAAAAAGTAAATAAAAATAATTTGTACCAATATAAATCTCAGAACTCTGAATGACACATTAAAAATAACCCTATTTATGAAAAAAGAAACAAAATTAATTAAATATACTTTAAGTACTTTAAGTAATAATTAAGTACAATCTAAAATTGTATAATAATTCAAGAAAATCACATTTATACCAGTGAATAAAGAAGAAAAAATACAAATAACTGTTACCCTTAAGTCTATACTACTCAAAAATATAATATCTAATGAAAAAATGAGAATTATAAAAAAAGTATAGCACACATTAATATGGCGCTTCTCCTTAGTATTGATCCAGTAAAACATTTCCATTTTTTTGGATTAGTTTCAATAAAACTCTGAGTTACTACGGAGTCTTCATCTATAAAATTGACGATTTATGAATCTGCACACTTTGAAGTCTCGATGTAGATCTCTAGATTGACTTGGAATTACAATTTTGAATAAACTTTACAGTTGAAGGCCTAAACACAAAACTGAGATGCGACGTCGTATCGTAAATATCTACGTGTTCGCACGACGCAGTCTCAAGGACTTGCAAATTGATTTGTATCGCATCGCAACTTGTACGGTCACCTGAACCGATGTTTTCCGCACGAAATTGCATTCATAGCAATTTTCATCGCAGACTTCTGCGATGCGGCGTCGTATCGCATCGCAGTTTTGTGTAGGAGCCATATGGTATGTTATTCCCGTTTGAATTCGTTATTTTTTTCTTTGAATTTTTGTCTGTATAAAATGAAATTTTATGTATAACGCAAATATCGAGCTTTTTCACGAAGAACATCGTAACCGGCAATTTACTATTTTTGTAGAAAAGTGTTTTTCTTTCCTATAAAGTATATAATAGGAACTATTCTAATTGATCAGGAGTTGTACGAATAATAAGTCATATTTGTTTTTAAAAGTTATTATAAAATACTTTTTAATCAGGAAAGAAAAAACCCTTCCTGTAATTAACACAAATTGCTGCTTACGATGTTTTTCCTAAAATAGATACACATACATCCAACCGACATATATACATAAATATATGTTTGACAGTTGAATCAAGCTAAATAGGTTCACGTTGGTGAAAAGTTGAATGACAAATATTTATAACGTGTGGTTTTTTAGTGCCGACGCTGCGTTAAGCGGGCGCCCGCACGGTCCTATACAAAAGTGCTCCGTCGCGGCTCGCCACGAAGGAACCCGTCACAGGCAGCTGCACCCCGCTCCCGTTTTGCTACGTAATAATACATTAAAGTTCTCCATCGATACGACTACATGCACACCGTTAAAGTTGAACTAGCTACACTGCGCAGACAATAATCCGGTTTCCGCTACCTAGACCGCCGAAGACGCCACACGCGCGACGTCACGTGACGGTTACCCGCGCGGGCACCCGCTTAACGCACCGTTGGCCCTTAGAAATACTTCCAAAGAAAATAATAATTTGTGTGCTGGACATATTGACGAACGCTACTGAAATACCAAACGCAGTACTACATACACCAATCAATATTACGAACAACATATAGAAGCATTAATAACGTATCTAACGTATACAATATTAACTACTAAATTACCTCCACTGTACCGTAATATAAACAAGTTTTAATCATTAAAACTTCTGAAACGAATGCACTAAGAGTATGAAAAGAAAGTGTAATACTGTGTAGGGTAACACCTTTTCTTATATAAATTTTACTTTTCTTATGGCGCTGTTTTGTCATAGAAACACTTTTAAACAGACGAAATAAAAATTGACGAGTAAGTGTTTTTTTTTAAAACTTATTTGCAAAATAAATATAATTTATCATTTACACTTAAGTTACACATTAAGCTATTCTAAAGTTAGTGATAATACACTGAATTTAAGAATATTATACTTTCAATTTAAATATGGAAGTGTTTTTTTTTATTTGTACATTCCTCGATGTATTGCGTTAACGTTTCTGAAATAGATCGTGCTGTGGAAAGCGCGTGTTTTCAGGTGTCTTTTTTCATATTTGAACCAATGTAAAGTCATTACAATGAGATAAGTGTCTACCCATCAAAGTAAATTTTAAGTTAGAGTAGATACTCTAACTTAGAATTTACTTGATTTATACTTATCCACGCCAACTGACCGTTCCTTCGTCCCTTCTTTCCCGTGTAAAGCAAAAAGGTAAAAGACGCATTTCCCGTATTTTTTGCAATTCATCGGACACACCTCTAATTTTTTTTAAATTTGACAAATTGTGATTATAATACGTCTACAATGTCGTTTCCACGAATGCTTAAAAATACGGGAATTGAGCCTCAGATCAACTCTGGCCAATGATATCTATGCTAGAGTGATCTTTTCATCAAGAAGCTTTCTTCCCTTGTCTTGCTGTCGTAGTACATGAGGCTCTTATCGTAAGTCTCGCTTACGGGCTGGATATTTATTTTCGATGTTATTATATATGAAACCTGCTGTTAATATCGTATAGCTTCTATGCCTAAATATAAATTACAATAAGCATTATAAATAAACTAATACGTCCAATAAATTCACAAACTATTTTTTCTATAAATTATTTTTCGTTAATTATTAATCGTAATTCTACAATAACATTTAAATTGCTGGCTAATTGATTTGATTTCATCGACGAATGTATCGAACTTCATTCACTCATATGATTCGTTGTGGGTGAATCAGTTCAATTCTTCATTCACTTCAATTGAATTATAGAAACATATTTGAACAGCTCAATTGCTGCCATCAGCGAGATCGACGTGATTGAATGAATTTCTTGAAACTTCGTTACCAATACAAGGCAACCAACTAAACTAAATGTAATCGTAATTTACGTATGCGAGATTTGCCGGGTTTGGAGTAAGATACTCAGCTCAGGAGTGTCAATACAGTTTATAGTCTGTAATTGTGTTATTGGAAGCAGTGCGGTATTTCCTCGTCGAATATACCACATTGTCTCGAAACTCTATAACAAATTCATGTTGCTTGTGATGACATATGGATCTGGAACATGGTCGCTCACAGTGGACCTCATCAGATGGCTTTAATTCACCCAAAGGTCAATGACAAAAACTGTGATCAGAGTTCCCTTGCGTAAACGCATCAGGAATGAAGATACCCGCAGGTTACAAGAGTCGCCAAACTTAAGTTGCAGTGGACAGGGCACATTGCTCGCAGAACAAATGATCGATGGGGCCGAAAGGTTCTGGGAATGGCGACCACGTACCGAAAGACGCTGCGATAAAAGGCCTCCCATAAGGTGGGCCGATGACCTGGTGTGGGTTGCGAGAGACGCACAGGACCAGTCGTTATGGTGACATTTAGGGGAGACCTATGTCCAACAGTAGACGCTGAAATGATGATGATGAAAGAGATATATGACACCTTGCTTGCTCGCGGCGAGCTCATTACAACACATCCTAAAAATCCAAAAAGAAATGACTAAACAATTGCTGCCATACTATTAAATAAATTGTCTGCTAGATACTGTAAATATGGCAATGAATATTGCTGAATTGTCAAAATGAAAGGTATTGCCATTCATTGAGTGTTACGTATCTCACCAGCAGTTTTCCTCACGACACTTTCTATCAACAATATCAAAGATATCTAAAAGTTACTAACTGTTATTTAAATACAAATATGCTAAATGTGAGCATAGTCTAAAGAGTATTATTAAAAAATTTCAAATAACTGTACGAGTACGATAACAGATACGATTCAATATAACGATACAATAAAATATTGTTATCGTAAATTTACTTTTTTAACTTATCGCTGGTTCCTAATGAGTGCAGATATTTTTAACAATCAATAAAATATGTACGTTTAGTCGTTTAGTAATACTATTTTTTTCCCGTTAAATGTAATGAGTAATGTAATGTTACTATGACAAAACAACGCCCTATATACATACACAAATGTTTTCTTACTCTAACGTACGTGTCTTATATCTATATAATAGTAAATATAATATATTTCAGTAACTCCACTAATACTTGCTATGAGATATACAAAGTTTCTCATAACATTATTAATATTACAATCGTCATCACAATGGGTATCGTGTAAAAACCTTTTATCAGTTTTATGAGAATACATAATTATTCGGCTCTTTGGAACAGGATCGCAGTCACAACTTCTATAAAAATAAAGAATTTTTTGAGTAGTATTTTGGGACCACAGGGAAAAAGACAAAGTACAGTTACCAAAAAAAATGTATTATTTTATTTGTGGTCCAAATATACTACCCAAAAAGAATATTATTTTTATAGGTTTTTTATAAGGTGGGAAATCATCCTATGACTTCTCTCGCTCTGGGAGGAGCAGGTGGGCATTTCAAACATTTACTAACTAAAACCACATCTGCCCTCCAGTTGCCCTTTGCGTTCCAGGACTACGGGTTTCCTTTTCAGAAATTCCCCGGGGTCCTAGTGGAAGTTGCGGCCGCGGTCCCGGTCCAAAAAGCCCCACGACCCAATTATTCTTTTGGGTAGAGAAAATTTATTAAAGTGAAGAAAAAAGGAATATATAATTAAATGACAAATTGTATCTCAATGATCAGATCAAATCACCTATTACGGGTTTACTGAGACGATGCCTGAGCTTTGCGTTGTGGTGCGAAATGGTGATAATCGTCACCATGTCGCACTCGACACAGTTGATCTATATTTTGAAAGCGGTTTGGTCGTAAGCGGGAACTACAATAGACCGACGCACACGTGGGGCACGCCTGATTCGTACGTAGAGTCGCGTCGCATGGCGTGGATCTAATGTAGCTCTATAAGTATAGTTGGCATATAAAATGTATGGAGACCGACGCGCCCAGATCGGCGCACGTGGTCCTCGTGTGCCCAAAGTAGTTCTACCTTAAGTTGTGTGGATTAAGACTCACGCGTACATTATTTCTGTGTGCGCCAGCTACTTCACTTCTTATGACACCGAGTATAGTACTTACCTATAAATAGGTATAGACAAAGTTCGACTGTAGTGGTATCATAATATTGCCTCCCTCATTCGTACGAGTGTATATATCTTTTTAAATTCTCGGTTTTCCGTTACTATAATATGCATGTGTTATACATCTAAATCTTCTTCATGATTCACTCTATCTATTGGTGAAAACCACATGAAAATTCGTTTAGGAATTTTTGTGTTTATCGCGAACTGACAAGGTCGGCGCAAACAGGCCACCGACCACCGCCACCGGAGGCCAGCGACAGCGACTTAACACATATTTTTTATATTTTGTATAGACGCACCGCACACGTGTGGTCGGTTGCGGCTGCTCGCTACAGCAGTGTCCGCGACTCGCCATTTGTGGTCGCAACGGGCCACACAAAACGCCGACACACGCCACAGTCGCACTCCTCAACCTCCTGCTCAACTGAGCAACCACTAGACCTTCTACGTATTGCACGCGTTACCACGCCTCAATGGACGTTGATACATTCATATCATCCATACTAAAATTGTGCAACAGGGACTGGCCTATAAAATATGGCGGCTTCCGAACATCAGTGGCTATTGCTCGCTTTTGACACTGTTACAAACGTGGCGGTAGCGCGCGACAGCCACCAGTGGTTGTGGTCGGTGGCCCGCTTGCGCTGATCCATAGACGCAGTTTTTGGCATCTATTTGTTTTATTTAATTCTGATGGGGGCAAACAAATAAGTGGAACTACAGAAAATCTCTGTAGTAGTATTTTTTTGGCATATAAATTCGTATTGCTTGTATTTAAGGGTCGAAACATAAAACTGCGATGCAAAAACGCCTCGTAAAAATCTACAAACGCACGACGCATCGCAAATATTTCTTTCATAGTGCTGATATACAATGTGCAATGCGAATTGATTCGCATTGCACATTGTATATCACCTGAACCGAAACTTTGCCGCACGAAATCGCATCGCAGCAATTCACGTCGTAGGTTTCAGCGATACGGCGTCGTATCGTATCGCATCGTAGTTTTGTGTGGGAACCCTTACTGAACCAGCTTAATGAAAACTTTTAGTGAGTTGTGCAATAAACATGACGCATTAATGACAAGAAATTTGTCCAGTACCTTTCCTGATACTGCATAAACTATATATACTTTTTAATTAAAGAAATCATATCTATATATATAAAAGAGTAAACTGACTGACATATCAACGCACAGCCGAAACTACTGGGATTAGGAGTGTGCAATTTTGCACAAGGTTTCCTTTAATGACGTAAGTGAGCACTAAGAAAGGATTTTTCAAAATTCACTCCCTAAGGGGATGAAAGGGTGTCCAAAGTTTGTATGGAGAAACCTACATTCACGCGAGTGAAGCCGCGGGCAAAAGCTATTGATTTACTTATTAAATTTCTCTAGTTACTTCTTGATTTAATGGCACTAAATGCTTGCTAACAAGTGCTGTGTTTTGTCTGCTTTACGTTGTTCAAATATTAGAAATATCTTCAACATTTCTAAAGACAAATCTCGCCAGTTCTTTGACATCTTTTAAAATCTTCGATGTGTGAATAAAGACCACAACGAAGTTGATACTTTCTATAAAACTATTGATACTTTTTGATTTGGCTAGTTTGAATTATCACAGGTCCAATGCCGCTTTCGGCTATACTAAGAGAGTCCCGAATACTTTTTTTGGCGGATATATTGATTTTTTCTTTGACGAATGTGACGATGTTATTGCAGTTCGTGTTCTCAGCGGAATGACATAACGGGAATAAATATTACGAGGAATATATAGACTGTTTTACAACTAATTTCGATTGTCCATAATCAGACTTCACAATTATGAAAGCATATCTTGGGTAAAGAAGAAGACGTAAAATATTTACATACAGTACATATACATAAGCAAAAATCAACACTTTTCTCTTGCAATTTTGAAATTAATTGAATATAGTCTTCACCACAACTTCATACATATACCGGACCAAATACTATGTACCGGATGAATTATACTATTAAATGGAAAAATCTACTTTAATCTACATATTGTATATGTATGCCTATGAATACTGTTGTTATTCTAATATGTATATTTTGGCACTATGATTATGGAAGATTAAATTGATGTTGAATACTGTATTAGTAATTGCTAATCTAGGCACGGGAATTATAATAATCTTTAAACTTACAGAGGCGACGAGATTACTCTTAATTTCTTCCTGCTTTATTTTTGTTTTGTTGTTTTTTTAACTTTATTCTGTGCTCCATAGGGCTGAATATCGACTGGTGTGATTCTGAATGCTCTGTTCGCAACTATTATTATATTATCTCAGCCAGTATTATCGCATCAGAGGTTCATAGTCACCAGAAGGCTAGTATGACACATTTGAAGATACTAAAGTCTTAAGACTTAAGATAGCGTGATGTTAAACAGGACTAACGACAACCCTTGACAAACGTGCTGATGCATCGCAAGTGTTTTAAGAAATGTGTACAATGTGCACACTTGATAGGTTCGGTAACAAGTGTTTGCAAGCCACCACAAGTCAAACCAAGTACACAACTTTTTTGTAGAGGTCTGACAAGCGTGTGGGGAAGGTTATTGTTTAATTGATACAAAACAACAAGATTGTTATTACAATGCCTGCTAGCCTCCCGGTCACCTCAACTAACATACAAAAGCTATTACATATTATCGAAGAAATACAATATTGTAGTCAAGAGTGACATCTCCAAAGTTAGTGTATAATGGATAAATAGTCTTTAGTTAAATACTTACTACAACATCTTGGCATCTACATTGGAAGATTTTGGTCTAAGTTATCGTAATAAACAATCGTTTGAACGGTATTTTCTATTCGAGTACGTTTTCGTTGCATAATTTGTGTAACATATATTTTTTTTAGAATCATTGAATGTATTACTAAGAAAAGGTTACCGATTTGTCTTTATATACAAACGTATTATATATTTATACTAAAAAACACATCTAGTATGGTAAAAGACAATGATTAAAATAAACATTTAATCAGAAAATAAAAATTACCCTATATGTATAATTTATTCTTTTACTCAAAGTATACTAGCGACTTTTTATCAAAATCTTGTATCTGCACTATGAAAGAAAAATCTTAAGTAATTTCTGTAACTACATTTTTCAATCCTCTCTCTAAATAAAATAAAAAAAACATTATGAGATTTTAACCTGGACATATCATCCTTAGGAAGTATCTACGTGGTAGTTTCTGAAACTTAAGAAGTAAAACTACAAACTATAATCTACGTCCTATAAAAAAATCAATCCATAAAGTTGCAATTTCGATTAAAATCGATGTTGACTAGGATTTAAGTCAAATCGACGATATAAAAGTCGATTACTAGAAATTAACAATATAATTTATGGTACAGTGGTCCCAGACCTAGATTTGCCTGGAAGACATCTACTCTAATTAACCAGAAAGTAGTTAATAAATTTTTATCTTTGTAATTGATATTTAATATGTCTTATGCATAAAAATACCACACATCCTCTGAATTGGTTCATTGAAATGGTTTGAAGAAAAATGTTTCTTATCTAGTTTTTAGAATTCTATTACAACCTGCATTTAGAATGGCTATTGCAAAATACTACTAAATACAATCTTTGAATACAAATGTTAAATCTATTTGGTATTTCTATTTTAATATCACTGTGAAATCACTTCAGATATCGTTTGAATGCTCATCAAAGATTTGGTACTAAAGTTGCAACACTGAAATTAATTTTGAAGGATATTTCTACCAGAGTTGCTTACATTAATTCTTCTTAATCTATTACTTGATGCTTTATCTGATTTTCCAATACATTTAGACTATTAAAAAACCAAATGATATGGAGGAACATTAGGTTGTCACGCCCGTGAAAAGATTTATATTGTAGAATATATTCTAGGTTGTGTTATGATAAAGTCTATACTTATGTTTGAGTAGATCCGTAAGTACCTGCCGGTGGTCTGTAGTCTGCGGGTAGGGCCATCACTTGTTTCTTCGTAAATGCATACTTTCTAATTCCAATGTTCTTCTGAGTGTTTTCTCGGCGACAGCCCTCACTGAAAATAATAGATACGTATATTTTAAAATTAATTTTAAAGAGCATTCTTTCTCCATTCGCAATAAGTTAGTTAGTTTTTTTTTCTTCAATGTGTATGGATTTTTTATTTATTAGGTTATTAATGTTTTTATTAAATATATTTTTTAGTTCTTAAGTTTCTACTGTACAACGCCTTGGACATCCTCCGTAACGTTGTACAAGTGCTTATAAATAAATAAATAAGATAGACATTTAAAAAAAAACCTTTTTTACTGTTCATTCAACCAATTTTGACATTTATTGCGTTGGTGGCATGATAAATGGCGGCTGCAGTAAATAGTTGGTATTATAACCACTTTTTTTTTGCTTTTAATGCCATCCTTATGCCTTCAAAATAGAATTCAAAATCGGTTGAACGGACAGTGAAAAAGGTTTGTTTAAATGTCTTAATTACGAATGGAGTGTAGTTACTTCTATAAATTAAGAAAATTTTAATTCGTTCTATTTATATCAAAAGTTGTCAGAGCAGATTACTACTGGACATAGGTCTTATCAATGACACACCGTGCATATCGATTTTAAGCAATTCTCGTCCAATTTCACCAGAACCCTTTTAAAACTGTCATTCCAAATGCGCCCGTGTTTCATTTTAAATTGGCAAATATAAGGTATGTTTGTTGATTCAAGGTAGCGTTTGCATGATTGCGTCTACGCGGCGTTTTAGCCGCACCCGCAAAGCGCCTACGCCGCGAATTACGAACGCCAGCTTTAAAAAAGGAATTAGGTTAGTTAGATAACTACCGTGTGTTATGCAAAGATTGAGAATATAGCTGAAATGTCCACTTATGGAGTCTGAGACGTACTTGATTACTTTGGTTGAAATTCCATCATTACCTACACTACCGTGTCTGTTGTGTCGGCTTTGTGCTGCCACCTTTAGTCCCTGCACTGTCCCTAGTTTCGTTTGCTGATCTCGCCGCCGGACGACCCGCATTTCTTTATTATAGACTAGCTTAATACAGGTTAGAAACTCTGGAATGATGTCTTACCTTCTCATAATACTGAGCGCTTTCTTCATCTCGTGTTCAGCGAGATGGTACTCGGAAGCGAGTATAGAACATTGTTCTAGCGTCACCGACATCCCCGTCCTGTCTTTGGCACTTTTACATGAGGTGAACCTTACACCTGAAATTGTAACAAATGTTTATTTAGCATTTAAATTGACCAGTTGTAAATCCACCATCCAAACCATTACGCGAGTTTCTGTGAGTACATTCTTTTTTTATTATAAGTCACTGAAGAGTTTGCAGTGGCTATATTGATGAAATCACAATAGCTATTCAATTGCGAATAAGGGCTTAAATACGAGTCGTGTTAAATTTTTAATAGACGCGCTAAAAAATCGTCTGATGCGTGTGTACTAAAAGTAATTAAAAAACTTGCCATTCATAAGTCTGGTAGCGAGTGAGGCTAAATGTAGTACTTCAACGTTCTTGGGAACTTTCTTGTGCACACATATCCTCAAGGTCTCCATCACTTCCTCGAGAGGCTTAGTTCTTGATGATGCTGAAATAGAAAACAGATTTTATACTCTAACAAGCTATGTAATCGCTTCGGCTAGAACTATACTTAGGCCTAAACGATTATGGTTAAGCATGGGTTACACAGATGCAATCCAGCATCACAACAGAAGTGACCTAGTTGGTGGGAGCTTAGTTTGCCTCCACAGACTGTGTTGCGGTTACATGGATTTAATTCACGTGTCACGTTCACAAATCAGTCACAGCGGTCGAAACTGCGGTTGGAAAAAGCGTCCGCCATCAAAGGACATTCAAGGTCATATCAAAATTTGAATTACATATACTGTCTATATGGATTGCAATTAGCAAGGTCACCTTTGTTATTTATTTGCATCTACAATGTTGTTAAGTTTGTACAAACAGGCTTAGAGCTATGCATCATTGTTGACCCTGTTTGGGAAGTATTTCTTCGTAAGCGTATTGAAAAACGTTGTTTACACCTAAAAATTTGTCACTGCAGCACGTGGCTCAATAACACCCTTGCCTATACGGCTCGGGAGAATTTCGCCTCGGTTGCAACAACAAAGTTTCTCCACTTGAATCAATATGTACTATTTTATATTTTTAAATGCTTTTTTTAAAATTTTCCATTGAAATATTTAAAAATATAATCTATATGTAAATAATAAAAACAGAATAAAAATATTAGTATTATTTTGTACTAACCTCTGCTGGCCGCCATATGGTCTGTAGGAAATATCTTGCTGTACTTGTGGTAATACTTGTTCAGTCGGTCTAAGTTGTCGCTGTTGGAATGGTACTGCGGTGTTGTTTCGCCTAACGCTTCGGCTAGCGTCGCCTTCTCATTGACGCCGATGTTGAAGAATACTGCGGTTATTGTGAATGTCAGATGCTGGGGAAAAAGTAAATATTAAGTTATTTATTAGTATATTTTTTCTTATACTGTATGTGTATGTATATTGTACACTGACAGCCCTAAATGTATCTCCTTTCTTTCAGTCCATCCAAAGGTTGTCTGTAAGAAATTGCGCTGTGCGATAAGACTGCCCATTGTTCACTTATTTTTAATTATGTTCAACCTGTATTTTTGTTTATTTGGTGTACAATAAAGAATATAATAATAAATTAATATAGGTAGTAAGTATCAAAACAGTTACTTTCATAAACAATAAACCAAATAAATCAGATTCATCTTTCTAACTGACCAAATCCCCATAACAGGTTGTAATTGAAATTAAAGTTTTGAGCTTGAGTCTACAATGCTGCTTTTAGGGGCAATATACCTCTTCTCAGAGAGAGGGAGTGGCCCGTAATCAGCGTGATCGCTTAGGCCAGCAAAGGTAGTATCTGTGATTCTGTCTAATAGAACGAAGAACTTCATGTACCCATATACTCAAACTATAAACGATTCTATTGTATTCATTGCTTTAAGATTAATTGAGTAAGGACAGTTTTTAAATAAATAGAACAGTTACTTCTCGATCATCGGGAGTCTCGGGAGGAATTCCAGCCACCGCAAGCGCGGGCTTGCGGACGGCGAGCAATGGGTAGCTCACCGTTCAGTAAATATCAATAACGATTCGTCGGCTCAATTGGTTCCACGCGTGCCTCAATAAAATGACAGCATAACTGAAGGGGCCCAGAGGCCGATGCTTGCTAGGACTGCGGGAACGTTATAGGAACGCAAAGGGCAACTGAAGGACACAGCTGGGTTTAGTCAGTAAAAGTCTGCCACGCCTTCTCATTCAACCCTAGAGCTGTAGAAATCTTATGATGCCCACGTCGAAAAAAAAATGGGGCCGTAACCTCCACCATTAAGGCTGAACTAGCCGCGGGCTCGAACTCGCTGATGTGTTAGGCCAAAAAGTTGCTGGGGATCGTCTTAGAGCCTCTCAGGAGATCCCTTTCCAAGAGCGCAATGGGCGACTCGAGGCGGACTTGGCCGGTCTCCGAGGCAGTGGCTCCGAGGTGACGCCAAAAGGGGGGCGCAAGTAGGGGCAGTCCCAGCCCCTGCCCCAGCTGGAGAGCAAGGTTCTGGCCCTGCTGCGGCAAGAGCTGGCTGCCTTCCGGCAGCAGCAGCAGGAGCAGCAGCAGCAGTTTCAGGAGCGAGTCCAGCGTCAGTCCTCTGTCCTGGAGGGATTCTTCCTGCGCCCCCCGCTCGCGGCTTCTGGCCAGAAAAGGGCGGCGTCGTATGCCGCCGCCGCCGCAGCCACGGCTGCTGCACCCAAGGTGGGCCCGTCGGGGCAAGCCGGGCGCGGGGCTATGGCGTTGGAGCCTGCGAGGCCGGCCCCGGCGGCCGAGCAGCAGCAGCGGCAGGGGAAACCTGCTCCTCCCCCGAAGGGTAGGGCGGCGTCTGCCGCTAAACCAACGGGACTTCCTGCCGCGGCACGACAAGGCCGCGCCGGCCGCCTCCCCTGCCCGAAGAACCCTCGGCTGGCGCCGATTGGACGATCGTTGGCGCCCAGAGGAGTGCGGGTAAGGTGGCTAGGGCGGCCAAAAAGCGCGCGAAGCAGCAAGAGCGCAAGAAGCGAGCCATGGCCACCAGACTTCGTGCCCCGAATTCCGAGGCTGTAGTCATCACGCTACAGCCAGACGCGGTTAAGAAGGGCGTGACTTATGACGCCGTCATGGCAAAGGCGAAGCACGAGGTGTTGCCCCACCTTGGAGAGTGCATAGACATGCGCATCATGGGCCTAGACGACTCCGTCAGGGTGGACGAGGTGGTGGCCCTTATCGTCAGTACAGGAAAGTGCACCTCCGCTCAAGTGCGGGCGGGCACCATACGCGCTGACGGGCCTGCTCACCGTAACGGCTCGCATGCCCGTGTCGGCGGCCAAGGCCATCACGGGCGAGGGCCGAAGGCTTTTGGTGGGCTGGGTTTCCGCCCAGGTGAAGATGCTGGAGCCCAGACCTCTGCGGTGCTACCGCTGCCACGTGGGGGCCTACTGCGCTGCAGAGGTGGACCGCAGTGACTGCTGCTACCAGTGCGGTGAGGCCGGTCACAAGGCCGTCGAATGCCGTGCACCGCCAAGCCAAGCAAGCCGGCCGACCACCAGGCTGGGAGCAGGTTCTGCGGCCCCCCCGCCAAGGCCAAGGACAAGGTCAGGAGGCCCATCCCCGTTGATGTCCTCACCGCCGCAGCCGCCTCCTTGGCTGCCGTCGCAATCGCCGCCACACATGTCCTGCCCAGAGGAGACTGGGTTCAGGACCGGGACGGCTCGGTGACCCTAATTTCGTCGGTCACCGCCGATACCCCGACCCTCGAGGCCGTCACGAGGGGACGGGGTTGTGTGGTAGCACGGTTCGGGGGCATTGCAATGGTGGGCGTCTACCTGTCCCCGAACAGATCTCTTGGCGATCTTCACATCTCCCTCATGGAGCTGAAAGCCGTCGTTGCTGGGTTTGGTTCCCTCCCCGTGGTCGTGTGCGGTGACTTCAATGCCAAGAACTTGGCTTGGTCTTATTGGCATCTGGCCCCGCCGGTTCACGAACCAGCGGGGTCAGATGATGGAGGACTGGGCTCTGGAGACAGGCCTGGTCGTCTTAAACCGGGGTTCTGTCCCCACGTGTGTGCGGATGCGTGGTGACTCAGTGGTGGACATCTCGTTCGCCAGCCCCGCTTTGTCACCGCGTGTCGTCGACTGGCGCGTTATGGAGGGAGTGGAGACGTACTCAGATCACCGGTACATCCGGTTTGACGTCTCCGCCGCAAATCTGCGACGCGGCAATGCCCCGAGTCCAGGAAGCGCTCAGCGCCAGGTATACTGGTGGTTGCCGGAGATTGCGCCACTACGCAATGCGTGCAATGCCGCGCGACGCCGGTATGCCAGATACCGCAGGCGCCGCATCCGTCTACCAGATGCGGAGGCCAGAGAGGCGGAGCTGTACGATGGATACAGAGAGACAAAGCGCACCCTCCGAGCGAAGATAAGGCGGGCCAAACTCGAGGCCCGCAACGTGTAACTGTGGACTCTGAATGAAGACCGATGGCGACGTAGTTTGCCACCTGTTACCACCTGGTAGGGGACCAGGTGGTGCGGGGCAAACTCCGCCCCTGGGCTCCCCCTCTGACGCAGTCTTCGGCCCCAGCTTGTGGAGATTGTGGTGAGCACTCTGTTCCTTGCGTGAGGGGAACAGACTCCAACTCCCGCCACCAGCGATGTCCGACGCGGACCACTATGGCGACGACGACGACAACTCTCTAGAGGTGACCGAGGTAGAGATGAGAGTGGCGGTACGAAGGTTGAGTACCAAAAATACCACCCCAGGACCCGACAGCTTGTCTGGGAAGGCCTGGGTCCTGGCCATGGAGGCTCTCGGGCCTCGAAAAAGAGCGCTCTTCAGCGCATGCATGGAGAGGGGCCAGTTCCCACTTCACTGGAAGACGGGGAAACTGGTCCTCATCGCGAAGCCGGGGCACCCTGCGGATTCTCCGTCCGCGTACCGGCCCATTGTGCTGCTCGACGAGGTGGGCAAGCTCTTTGAAAGAGTAATTGCAGAACGCCTCGTCGCGTACCTAACACGGGTGGGGCCGGACCTGGCGGACGGTCAGTTCGGCTTTCGCAGGAGGTGCTCTACAGTGAACGCCATCATACGCGCGCGAGCTCTCACGACGGTGGATGCGGTGGCCTGCCCCCTGCACCTGCCTTGGCAGGTGTGTCGTGGCGGTGTCTTTTAACATCGCTAACGCCTGTAACTCCCTGCCTTGTAGTAGCATTGGAATGGCACTCCGGTATCACCAGACGCCCGACTACCTCTCCGTCGTGTGGTCGAAGCGTACCTGTCGGACAGGTACATTATCTACCCTGGTCACCAGGGAGAGTGTGAACGTTGAGAGATGTCGTGCGATGTTCCGCAGGGATCGGTACTAGGGCCGCCCTAGTGGAACATCGGATACTACTACGAGCTGCGCGGCGACCTCCTGACTGGGTCAGCAGAGTCACGCTGTGCTACGCAGACGACACGCTGGTCCTGGCGCGGGGAGAGTCGTACCAGGCGGCGGCTGAACTAGCGACACACGGGGTCGCGACAGTCGTGGGCAGGATCCAGGAGTTGGGACTCGAGGTGGCATTGCACAATTCCGAGGCCATGTGCTTTCACGGCCCTCGGAATGCGCCTCCACCGGGTTCCCAACTAACAGTAGCAGGAGTTCACATCGGCGGCGGGTCGACGATGAAGTACATGGGACTCGTTCTCGACAAACGATGGGATTTCGAGGAGTACTTCCGACGTCTGGCTCCCAAGTTAAATCGGACTGGGGCTGCCCTCGGGCGGCTTCTGCCCAACCCAACCTGGGGGTCCAGAAGCCTCCTGCCGGAGGCTTTACGCGGGAATCGTTCGGCCCATGGCCCTTTATGGCGCACCGGTATAGGCGCCAGCGCTGCGGAAGCAGCCGGCTAAACACTTGCCAGAGGGTCATGGCCATACGGGTGATGCGAGGATACCGGACGATTTCCCACGAAGCGGCGAGCCACCATGGGATCTGGAGGCAACAGTCCTTGCTCACATGCACGATCAGCGCATGGAGATGCAACGCCGGGGCGAAACTCCGCTGCCGCGACAAGTCGCAGCATGGCGGAAAGACTTCCGGCGGGATCTCATGGCGGAATGGGGACAGCAACTGTCGCGACCCAGTACTGGGCTCGCCACAATTATGGCGGTAAAGCTTTGAGGCGTGGTTGGAAAGACCTCACGTGCCTCTAGATCTCAAGGTGGCAGGCCAGCAAGGAGGCTCGCCGGGAGACCGCGGGGTATCCCCGCACCGTCCGGATGTCCATGACCCTCTAACATGCGCTTTCACTGCGACGGCGACCACAGTGGTGCTCTGTAAAGGGCCATGGACCTAAAGATCGCTGCGTGGAGCCTCCGGTAAGTGGGCTAAAAACCTTAGGTTGTCCATTCCAGTTTGGGAGCCAGACGTAGGAAGTGTTCCTCGAAATTTCACCGTCTGTCGAGGAAGAATCCCAGGTAGGTCGGCACCCGGTGATAAGTAAATAATTAATTTTGTTTCTTTTTTATTTTCTTGTAAGGATTCATTTGATGAATTACTACCAAAAACTATTTTAAGTGTTAAAAATACTTAATTTTTCAACATGCACACACATCAAAGAAGTGCCAAAGTCGTGCCAGCGTGTCGTTCCCATTTCGTAGACAGGTTTGCATGTAAACTGTGAGCAAGCGTATAATGACGAATGAGCGTCTATGAAGCTACGCGTCTGTGGATAAGGTCTGTGTTGGAGCGACATACCTTCTTCTTACATACGTTTTATTAGTTATCATCTCGGGAATCATCTTGCTTGACACATCATCTTTCGCACACTCCATACACAGTCGTTTATTTGATCATACTACTCTTCTAAGATAACTTCAAAATTACAAATAGTATGAAAGTAAAATAAAACTTACTTCTTTAGACGTAAACTTCGCGTATAGGGAATCAGAGATAGGAATATAGACGGTGAGCGCCCCACGTGTTCCTGCAACATGTGGCACTGCGGTGTTGCTGAAAAAGTTGAAAAAATTCATAAGAATTGACAGAATATCTACGTATTAACACTTTAACCGGTTACGTCGGTTTGGTACGACGAGTGTTTTCGTGTCTTTTTCGCCGGGGTCATGTGCCAATCCCCAATCCCCATATGTAACAGACGAGCTAACGAGATGGAGTATTTAGTCGTGGATGTGCGACTGTGGTGGAATAAACGCGAGAGTTTCTGTCGGGTATATCCGAAATTAAAAGGTTAAAACAAATTCTTTTTTTTTTTCTTTTGTCGGCATTACAAACCAGCAATATATTGAGTTTGGCTTCCAGTCAAACCGGATGCTACTGATTTGTATTTGGCATGACGCAATTGACTATCAGACCACTTTAATCTAGTAACTCAGTAAGTATCATCATCATCATCATCATTTCAGCCGAAAGACCTGCGTTGGACATAGACCTCCCCCAAGCAACGACCGATCCTGTGCGTCTTGCATCCACCGCATTCCCGCGACTCTTACCAGTAAGTATACACCTTGGCAAAATTAGTGTCAGATTTTCGGGCTCCTATCTACCCGAAACAAATTATTAGATTGCGTAAATCTTTGACAGTGACCCAGATTTACAAATGACCACCAGAACCAACAGCTTAGCGTACTTTTCGAAGCAAAGAGGAGGATGGGTACGTAAGAATGGTCACCCGTTCACGGACTGACGCGTGACGCCATACGTTTCTTAATCTTGTCTACTATAATATGAGTCAACGACCGTTTTCTTCTACATTTCAAATCGATGGCACGTTTGAGATATCTTGGGCCCATTTGCTAACCACTTTTATAGCAGAGTCCGTGGCAATAATTAGAAATCAAAAGTTAGTTGTATAGGCACTTGACTCTCCAGGAAGTGAGTAGTTCATATAGTTGAGTATATGGTTTTAATTTCAACTCGATACCTCCACGCGTTCTCGAGATAAAGGGTCTTGACAGACAGACATCAAAGTTATCCTTTAAGGGTTCTGTTGTTTCCTTTTGAGGTACGGAACCCTAAAAATATTAATAGTACATACATAGTTTTAATTCTATTTCAATAATATCTGTTATTTATTTATTGTGCACACCTATTACAGTGTTGTCTTTTTAACCCAATGGTTGACTGGTAGAGAATGCTTTGTGGCATTAAGTCCGCCTATGTACCACCACTGTACATGAAGTTTAAATAAATAAATAAATAGTTTTTTAACCAGACAGCAAATACTGTGAATTTATGTCCTTGGAGACCACAAAAAATATTTGTGTATATTTTTATACACCTGCGGACTTATGAACAATGATGAGTAGAGATTGTTTCATTGTTAATGTACTAACTTCAAATTAGCTTCAGCAAAAACACGTGCAAAGCATGATGTGGTCGATGTATAACTATCTGATTACTAAAATATAAAGGGATTGCTATTCGTACTGTATAATTGTCTCAGCTACTACCTTGCACTAGAAATTATGATGATTTGAAGTCGCCATACGTGAAAGAAAACTTACCTATGTCCAACTTTAGTGAGCGTAAACACGACAGTCTGTAGATCTTCGACGGCGACCACCATATCTCCCCACATTGCTTTTTCAGTGGAATACAGACTCAGCAAGCCTTCGAATCCACAAAGGGGCCCTAGGCCGGAACTGAGTAACTTAACGACGACGTCACCCGGCATTGAACATAGCCAGCATAACAAGCCGGCTGTCACTGTCGATAACTGAAATGAAATGTTTAAACATTAAAAATTATTTGGGTACTAGCTTTTCCTCGCGACTTCGTCCTCGTATACGTCGGTTATGAGCTACGGTGGTCGAGGTGAAGCCAGATAAAAATTTGCCTATCAACTGTGAAGTGCCAATACCTTCTAATATTTTTCGAGAAAATTACTTTTTAGCGCTTATACTTTAAATGTGTGTTTCCGCATTTTTTTATGAAATCTCCGAAGCTGATATTTAGTTACAACTGCATCATCACAACATTGTGGAAACGCCTCCTAATTAAACCAATGTGTCAATTTAAGGTGGTAGTGAAGTCCCAAAAAAATTTAGGTAGTAATTCCTTACTTTTTTGGGATGCCACTATACTATCATAAAACAAAATAATGCTAATTTAAAACTGAATTAAAACAGAAGTTATTATTATCCTAAATAAAATAGTTAATTTTTTTATTATTATATCATCATATGAAATTAAAAGATTATTTGAGTTTCAGCAAATTTTTGACCTCGTCTGTTGGGAGTTATTGACACTGCTTCATGACCTCCTTGGTGTTCAAGCTTACTCCATACGGAATTTTATCAAAATCTTTAGCCTAACAGACAGACAGAGTTACTTTCACAATTTATTTATTTAACACTTCATGCACATAAAGGTACAGAGGCGGACTTAATGCCTTAGGCATTTTCTACCAGTCAACCTTTGGGTGATGCAGAGAAGAATAGTGGTAGGTGCAATAAAAGAGAGAAAAAAAAGGTTAATATAAAAAGATATACAAATTAATCATATATACAATACAATTAAGTATATATATTACATAATATATACTTAATTTAATGAACTAAATACATATAATCAAAAAAAAAAAAACAAGAATTGGTCCAATCACGATTACAAATCACAATTATAATAACTGACCATCATTGATAGACGTAAGTTGATTAAAATACTAGTCAAAGCTAAAAAGCTTTGATTTGGTGTAGACAGAACGGAGTTTAACTTCAACCGGTCCATTCTACCATTAGTTAATGACCCATTACTCAGCCGTAAGGTAATTTAGGCAATCCCCGGCCCAATTCCACCAGAATTTGTATGTTAACAAGCCTTGAATAAAAATTAAACCAATACTACTTTATTAAATATGCTAAATTTGTAATATATAGCCCAAGTAGCACAAAAACCTGTATAAGAACTGTATAAAGGTTCAGGTGTACACTCTAAGCTGGTTAGTAAGCTGCATAAAGAACAGGCTTTATGCAGCTTACTAACCAGCTTAGTGTCTCTTTTTGCTGTTATAAGAGCTGTATAAGCGTTTATACAGATAAGCGCTTATTCAGCTCTTATAACAGCAAAAAGAGCCATAAATTATACATCATTAAGTGTTAGTGGAGAATAGTAGCTGAATAACAACAGCATAACAGCTGCATAAAGGTTCTTGTTTTCACTCGTAAGCGGTATAGAAGCTGTATATCGGTGTACTCACTTATAACCTCTCTTCTCTCTTATACAGCAAATTGCTGTAAATTGGTGTTTTAAGATAGAATTACGTAAGAATAAAACCTAAATAACGGTACTTTTTATTTTTACAAGACCCATAATACATGATGATCCGCCTTCAGCTCTTAGGACTTGAAATTTCCTCATACCTCAATTTTGGGCGGTTCATGGAGTCCAAAGCCACGGTAGCTAGCTGCTAGAAAACTAGGCGTTCTTGCAAAGGTCCGACGGTACTTCACATCGGGACAGCTTTTAATGTTATACAAAGCACAGGTCCGATCGCGTGTGGAGTACTTCAGTCACATATGGGCTGGTGCTGCAAAATGCCATCTAGCAGCTTTGGACTCAGTGGAAAGGCGTGCGAAGAGGCTAATTGGGGATCCAGATTTGGTTAAGTCCAATCTACAAAGCCTCGAGCACAGGCGCAGAGTAGCCAGCCTATCGGTATTTTACAGGTTACATTTTGGAGAGTGTGCGCCGGAATTGCATGACTTGATTCCGCCATCTCCTTTCTACCATCGGAAATCCCGACGATCAGCAAGTATCCACCCTTACGTTGTTGAAACTTCAACGGTCCGGACTAAGCGTTTCGCTTCGTCGTTTATACCGCGTACATCGAAGGACTGGAACAATTTGCCTGCTGCGGTCTTCCCGTCCAACTATAATTTAGGTGTCTTCAAGGCTAGAGTGAATAGGCTCTTAATAAACTAGTGCACCTGACCATCAATGATTGCATCTCCGCTTACCATCAGGTGGGATCGCAGTCAAGCACTGGTTTATATAAATTAAAAAAATAAAAACATAATACTAAATGGCGAATACGCCATTATAAATTTATAAGTAAATTAATGTTAAATTGGACTTGGCGAACTTATTTTAACCTTTCGAATTCCGTAATTACACACAATAGGAAGACAATGAGAGAGCAAACACCGGCGTTCCCTTGGGTTTTAATGAATTAACGGTGAATTTATAGTGCCGATTTTGTTTCTTTGTGAAAGTATTTATTTTCTCCGTGAAAACATTCACGCACCAGCGAAATAATTAAATCTAACATAAGAAAAATAGTAAATACGGTATGTTATTTACTACCCCACTGCAAGAAGGGTAATGTTTTTCGCGCGTATCTTGTATGTATGAATGTATGTATGTAATATTCTTTATTACCTCATATCTTCCAAAACGCTGAATGGATTCTTTCGATTATGTACCTCAATAATAATAATAATAAAAATCTTTATTTTGTACGTTTAACACACACAGTAACAGTATATGTCATGAACCGATATAACAGTTATACAAACACTGATCAGTGGAAATAAAATGAACATTTGACTCCTAAACTAAGTAAAATAAATACTTGTATTGTACTCAATAAATGATACTTTACTATCTCTACTGTTTGTGGTGTGTAAATAAATTTTCTGTTTTGTAATATTTAAAGATTCCCTTCTGACCTTCCTCTTGACTGCATGTTTTCTCTTTAACACACTTGGTTGACTGGAAGAGAATGCCTAAGGCATTAAGTCCTCTTTTGCACCTTTTGTATTGCATGAATTTTTAATAAATAAATAAATAAATAGACCGTACCAGATCTTTTTTTAAGGTTCTATACCCCAGTCAGCAAAAACGAAATCCTTAAAAGATCACATTTTTGTCTGTCAAGATCTTTTTTCTCAGGAATTAAGATCAAATAATCAGGTCTGCTAGGTACCACTTGGAACAGTGAAAACATCAAACTTCTAAGTTATTGCAATCTATAAATAAGGCCGAATTGAAGTGTAGCTTTAGGGGCGCTATGGTATAGGTGTTTTTTCAACATTTTTGTTGTATTGGTGCTTGCAAGGCGTTCTCAAAAGGGAGTAAAATTTTGGTTATTTTTTACCTAGGTTTTCTAGAGATTTGAATATATTTTTTTTAATTCGGTCCAGATGCGACATAGGGACGGCCCTAAGTTATACCTCGTCATCCATGTGTGTTGAAACACACATGGGTATGTCAGGGCTTAAATGGTTTCTATAGACAAGCTTAGTAAAATACTTTAATAATAAAAACAGGACGAAATCTACAAAAAAAAAAACTTCGAAAATTTGCCCCTAAGACCAGGTAAGTTTTTACGGAATCCTAGGTGCGCGAATCCAACTCGCATTTGACTGGTCTTTTTCTCCCATATTGATGTCAACAAAAACACAATCAGAGCGACTCCATTACTCATACAGTCTAACACTGTATTATAGCGATCATATAAGCTTATAGCTGTATAACAGTGTTACAGTCAGTAGTTATAACACCACAATAGTTATAACAGAGTACAATTACACCAAACGTATAAGAGGTATAATGGAGTTCATATAAACCAATATACAGCAATAAGTTTCATGTTATCCTAATATAACACTTAGAGCTGTATAAAGTAGTGACATCCAATATAACGGGTTTCTTACAACTTTAATTCTAAAACGCAGCTTAAAGTTTCACAAAATACTTTAAACTGTTTAGTAGAGTTATAATACTCTGATATATAACCATAAGCTTACGCGGATACCTTTTACCAGCGGTTTCGACAGCGTTAAATCGAAAAAATCCCACGCGAAAGTACCACTGAGATAAGATGTATCCTATCTCTTAACCCAAGCCATGATTTACCCAACCATTCTAACGTACGGACTCCTACACTAATAATGTAAAAGATAAAGTTTCTTTGTATTTATGTATGTACCTTACTTCTTCACGCGGAAACAGCTGAACGCTAAGCATTTTCTGGAATAACCATACCCATTAGTATGTTCCTTTGGGTTAATTTTGTACTCATCGCGCAAAGCCACAAGAAGCTAATTCATAATATTAGTAGGATTGTTACATGTTATAGTTGATACGTACCGCTTGAGAGAAGCAAGTGTCCCTTCTCGTCTGTAAAGCTGCGTGTTCACGCGCCCAGTGTGGCGACTCGCATCGGAGTCGCAACGCTGCGTGCGACACTCGCATCCACTTCGCTGCGTCGTCTGCACTCGACCTTACGCCGTCCATGAGCCCTTTTATTGTATCTAAGTCTTCGTCTGAAGAAGCTGCAAATTATTAGATCGGATCGTTAAAATGAATGACTGATGAGGATAATCCTCCCCATCAGTCGTAAATAAGCGTTTTCTCGTAAAACACTTATTACGACGCAATGGGTTGTTCATTGAAACTGCACCCAAGCTGCAAGCGCTTTAAACTGAAAGGTGCAATCACCTGCGACCCCAAGGGAATTCGATAACCTAGTTCGATAGCAGTTTCCACAATACTACAGATACCGGCAGGAATCTTGAGCGCTGACTTCTACAGTTCTACTTGCGCAGAAGCACACAGAAGTGAAATATTGGGTCTTGTTAGTGGTATGAAAAGAGACGCGGGGGCGGGGAGTGCAATCCTTGTACAGTGATTGGCTCGCTGATGTGTACGATGCGCAAAGCGATCCTCGCTCTTTCGCCGAGCGACCAAGATTCGTGCCGCTATACACAACAGACTTGCTTTAATAATAAGTCAGTTTAACATACCATTATTCTCAATAATCTTATTCAGTTCTGTAACAAGAGATGTTAGCGAATCTTCTACTACAGTGCCAACATTTCTTAAGAAAGCCAGGTTTGTCTCTCTCGTCGCTTGGTCGAGTTGTCCAACAGCGTGTAACGTGCCCGACTCTCGTCTCAATTCAGATCCCTGAAACGAAGAATTTTTACAATGAGTAGTGAAACATTTGATTTACAAATTCCAAGACTAAGGCAAAGGTCTACTGTCCACGGACGCATAGCTTCATAGACGCGTATTAGTCATTATACGCTTGGTGTACGCCTGCTCACAGATTACTTACAAAACTGTGTCGACAGAGCGGCAACGACACAACCCTGCTTCGTCGACTGAGTAGAAGTAGTAATAGAAGAGTCACATATATTTTATTAAATTATAATAATTAAAAATATAAGTAAGGCGACTATTCTACAATATCGTTAATTCTATATCAAATAGATTCGAAGTACAATAAAGTATGTTCAATCTACTTATACAAATAAAAATATTGGTAAACATTTGCATTGAAATAAGACATGCCATAAAAATATAACATCTTTTGGCCATTCTCTATCTGTGGTATTCAAATAGAATTTTGTCATGCTTGGACGCATATCCATTGGTGTGGGATGCAACAATGGGCGCATACGCTATCTTCTGCCAGTGGCTTTGCCTGCGTGAAAGTAGGTTTCATCTTACAAACTTTGCAACCCCATCTCATCCCCTTAGGGGGTGAATTTTGCTAAAACCTCTCTTAGTTCTCGCTTACGTGCCATTTGCAAAAACTCACGTTTCTAGTCCCAGTAGTTCCGGCTGATATGTCTGTCAGTCAATTTCTCCTTTTATATATTTAAATAATGGAAAGAGATAATAGACACGAACATGTCTAACTGTCACCGTATCATGATAAGTTTGGTCGGCTAACGCGGCGCCTTACATGGGCAATTTAACACGAATGTGATTGCGAAGCGATTCGACACGATGTGCGATTTCAAGACGACGCGGCGGGAGCGACTATCCTATGTGCGCACCAAATCGCCGCTTCAGCCGCCAATTATTAAAAAACAAGCTACCGCACCACAAGGCTTTGCACGTAAACATCACATCAACTGATTGCATCTGCTTCTCTTTGCTCTTCACTGCACCGCACCTACGTAGTCACATAGGCCACCGCAATAGAGTAATTGCTTGTTTCATTCGCGCCGCTTCGCTTCGCGATCGCCTTTGCGTTTAATGAAACACCGCGTAAGACTTTTAAACTTCCTGAATATCTTGATTTTCATCAAGTTTGATACCAGTTTTAATAGAATGGGTAGTAACCCCATCTTGTATGCATCGACTGCGTGCGTGCTTTTGTCTTATATCTTTGTTATTTTAAATTCCGATGCAACCTATTGTTACTGATGTGACAAAGTGTGTGTTGGTTGAAGAGTTAATGTCATCATTTATCCAGAGCCAGAAAGAGACGAATACATGACCGATAGCACCATCCCTTTATCGCAAAGGAATCATAATGAAATTATTACGTCATTATGCGGCCTCTGACCAAAAACTTAATCAATAAAGCTTAGGGAGGTTGCCCACGAACAACTCTTTGCATCTATTCAGTAGCGCATATTGATAGCTTATCGCTACATCGCTTCGTTTAGTCGTTTGTCATATTTGCAACGTACAGTCGTTGAGTCAATGCAAACGCACCACTGTATTGATGTTGCAGCGTGACTATCACGGCGAATTTGCAATGCTCAATCGTTGAAAACTCACAACTGTATTGATGTTGCATCGTAACTATCATGCAGAATTTGCAACGCTCAATCATTGCTTCAATGCAAACGCACCACTGTAGTGATATTACTTCGTGACTATCACGGCGAATTTGCAATGCTCAATCGTTGCACCAATGCAAACGCACCACTGTATTGATATTGCATCGTGACTATCACACCGAATTTGCAATGCTCAATCGTTGCGTCAATGCAAACGCACAGCTGTACTGATATTTCAGCGTGACTATCACGCCGAATTTGGAATGCTCAATTGATGTGTCAATGCAAACGCACCACTGTATTAATGTTGCAGCGTGACTATCACGCCGAATTTGCAATGCTCAATCGTTGAAAACTCACAACTGTATTGATGTTGCATCGTAACTATCATGCAGAATTTGCAACGTTCAATCATTGCGTCAATGCAAACGCACCACTGTATTGATATTGCATCGTGACTATCACGGCGAATTTGCAACGCTCAATCGTTGCGTCAAAGCAAACTCACAACTGCATTGATGTTGCATCATAACTATCATGCAGAATTTGCAGCGCTCAATCGTTGAAAACTCACAACTGTATTGATGTTGCATCGTAACTATCATGCAGAATTTGCAACGCTCAATCATTGCGTCAATGCAAACGCACCACTGTATTGATATTGCATCGTGACTATCACGGCGAATTTGCAATGCTCAATCGTTGCATCAATGCAAACGCACCACTGTATTGATATTGCATCGTGACTATCACGGCGAATTTACAATGCTCAGTCGTTGCGTCAATGCAAACGCATAACTGTATTGATATTGCATCGTGACTATCACGCTGAATTTGTAATGCTCAATCGTTGCGTCAATGCAAACTCACAACTGTATTGACGTTGCAGCGTGACTATCACGCCAAATTTGCAACGCTCAATCGTTGCGTTAATGCAATTGTGCGTTTGCAATGGTCGATCGTTGCGTCAATGCAAACGCATAACTGTATTGATGTTGCAGCGTGACTATCACGCCGAATTTGCAATGCTCAATCGTTGAAAACTCACAACTGTATTGATGTTGCATCGTAACTATCATGCAGAATTTGCAACGCTCAATCATTGCGTCAATGCAAACGCACCACTGTATTGATATTGCATCGTGACTATCACGGCGAATTTGCAATGCTCAATCGTTGCATCAATGCAAACGCACAGCTGTATTGATGTAGCATCGTGACTATCACGCCGAATTTACACCGCTCAATCATTGCGTCAATGCAAACGCACCACTGTATTGATATTGCATCGTGACTATCACGGCGAATTTACAATGCTCAATCGTTGCGTCAATGCAAACTCACAACTGCATTGATGTTGCATCGTAACTATCATGCAGAATTTGCAGCGCTCAATCATTGCATCAGTGCAAACGCACCACTGTATTGATATTGCATCGTGACTATCACGGCGAATTTACAATGCTCAATCGTTGCGTCAATGCAAACTCACAACTGTATTGATATTGCATCATGACTATCACGCTGAATTTGTAATGCTCAATCGTTGCGTCAATGCAAACGCACAACTGTATTGATATTGCATCGTGACTAACACGCTGAATTTGTACTGCTCAATCGTTGCGTCAATGCAAACTCACAACTATATTGACGTTGCAGCGTGACTATCACGCCGAATTTGCAACGCTAAATCGTTGCGCAATGCAATTGTGCGTTTGCAATGGTCGATCGTTGCGTCAATGCAAACGCACCACTGTATTGATGTTGCAGCGTGACTATCACGACAAATTTACAACGCTCAATCGTTGCGTCAATGCAAACGCACAACTGTATTAATGTTGCATCGTTAACTATACGCAACGGCATACATGCAAACACATAAACAGAATCATAAGGCGCTACAGCGCATGACTATATCGATATCATAAGACCAGCGAATGCATCGCAATCTTACTGCTATCGAAGAATCGTTGCAAAAAGTCGCCGCAGGCGATCCTTACATATATAATCAAAGCATAATCAGCCTTTTAATATTCCTACTGCTTGGACTCAGGCCTCCTCTCTTTAGGAGAGGAAATGGGCCGTAATCCACCACGCGGGTCCAGAGCAGATTGATTAATGTCACATGTCTTCGAATTTTTGGTTCTGAGACAAGCCGGTTTCCTCATGATGTTTTCCTTCACCGTTTTAAAAGCAGTAGTGATGAAATATTACACAAAATAATTGAAAATCTCGCCATGCATTATGGTAAAGATGCCGCTAGGCAAGCGCCCAAGACTACAAACACACGTACTTAGTTTTGCTTTGTATAAAAACGTACAGACGTGGCTAAAAAACAGGTGAAGCGCTCAGCTAACGTGGCAAAGCTCGCTGTGTACAATTGCACGGCTCACAGGAACATACAATCACAACCATTTAATTCAACTTCAATTACGCTAAGAATTAAACACAAATAAAAATATATAACCTATAGGAAATCGCTTAATAAAGAGAGAAACAAACGAACAATAATAACCGTACAACTGTTGAACATAGATATCATTGCTTTAAATTTCGATGAAAGCTTATTTCATATCATCTTTGAAATGAAAATGGCAATGGCTGAAACCTATACACATTCTAAATCGCAATGTACAAAAATGGGCTTATTCGAACAAGAGAATAAAGCACAAATCGTTCGTAGCATAGGCCACAGCATTACGAAATAATTTTTCTTATCGACTACATATTTTGCACAAGCTTAGCATAAGCACAATCAGCCTATATTCCCACTGCTGGGACACAAACCTCCAACGGACTGTAATCCACAAAGCGCGCCCAGTTTGAATTGCCACGTGTATTTCAATTTATTATGCTTTCCATTTTATAATGAATATCTCTGCAGAATTTTGAAAACTCTTACAGCTCAGTATATATATACAAACAAACTACTGACAACAAAACAGAACGGAACTAAATAATGAATATATTGCATTTATCACTACTATTAACAGCACGCCTACACCCAGTGTTGGGAATAAGTTACCTCTACATTATGTTTATGCCTTCTGTTTCGTACCAGAATCAGTGAAGTTGGTTATTTTCACATTAAAATTTCTTGATTTATTCTAATTGATTTATTTCACTGCAGAGCAAAGACCGTCTTTTATTCATTAGTTCAGCACCATTTATATACGAGCGAGTACATTCGCATTATAATTTATATTATCAGTAATAATACTAACGAATTAATAGGAAATGCGATGGATGACTACTAGCTTTATTATAATCGTCAAAATTCATTCTATTAAATGATAATGCCCTGGTCATTGCCGCTTAAGATTCACAACTTTTCAAGTTATGTCGGTAACCTTGGTTCTCCTGTTCTTATTTTTAATTTTGCGTAAAACCTTCGCTTAAAGCAAGAGCTAGGCAACAGAGGCGCAAATAATTACAAAACGTGGCCAGATATCTACATTAACAAGAAAATAAATAATATATTGTTAAGCTGCCTTATAGAGATACGAGCAAAAGCGGAGATTGATGAAAAACTACTAAGAATATTGTCACTATTAAATATTGAATTCGCAGAGAATCTTATGAAAAGGTTCGTCAATCGTCGTAGCTAACATACCATGAAATAAATTATATTCAGGTCACATTTACCTCGTATACGGCTAAAACAAACATTCTTACACTGTCGCATAGGCTACGTCATATTGCTAATACTTCATACTTATTGGCATAGCACGATAATTTTACATCATAACAAAGATACGCATATTTTTGACAAATAAAACAGAAAAGGCTACACGGCAGTGCAGGACTAAAAGCTGAATCTGGCTTAAAGCTCCATACCAACTTAAATATATTATTATGCAGCGCAGAGACCACAAACAGAAGATAATCGCATTATATAAGAAATTAGCACTTAAAATCCGGAATAATATAGCTAAAATCGTGACCGTTTAAAAGAATGAGTGAGACATTTGCATAGCGGTGGGACTACTAACTAGTAATAATAATAAAGAATAATATTATCAAACCCACCTTTCTCTTGTCATTCCTCAATCCATCAACCAAACATCGGTATGAAACTTGCTCCAAAGACGCTGAACTCTTGAAATCATGCCTCAAGCTGCCATGTCTCTTGCTATAATCAAATGAAAGGCTTTGTCCCTCCATCTTCGGCTTCGACAACCTCACAGACCGAAACGAATGGTTCAATCCTCCCCTGTCTCTATCTTCTATATCATTCTTGAAGTAATCGTTGTGGAACTGTAGTTCTGTTTCTAAAACCTTCTTTCGTGGGTAGTTGGAGATGTTGGGAACGCTTGAAGAGAGGGTGGGTGTGTCCCCGGTGGGTGAAGTCTCTTTTGAGCTAGAACTTGAGGAGGCGTCAAATGTATCGCAGTCGGAGTTCGTGTCGAACATGCTTAGTTGTTCCGTTAGCCGCAGTATTGTAGTCATCGTCTGGAAACAGTAATTTTTTTTTAAGTTTTAGTATTATGCCACAAAACTACCTGACATAAACGAAAACATCTATAGAAAAAATAGGTTTTATATGAAAGTAAATGTACCTACATTAGGCACTGAAGGTACGTATCATTGATATTGAGTCACTTTTGAAACGCATTGTTTTTACATGTTGGAACTCATAATGTGAAAAGACTAATTTTAATTCGGGTTTTAATTTTTATTAAAAACGACATAGTCCAAATTCCCAAATTCGACTATGTCAAGCATGACAGTGAGTATGTTTTTCTAACACCGGTTAATTCCATAAGGTCCTGATGTCAAATATAAATGCAACGGTTAATGCCACTTACCTGTTGATCAGTTTCTTCACTGCAGTTACTTTTTGGCCAGCCTATAAAAGACAACGATTCTTCGACCACAGCCGGTTCCCATTGTGCCAGTATGCTCTTAACTTTACTTTTAATTCCTGAAATTGACATAAATAGTAGTTAGAATACTGACCTCTGATTAATGAAATTGTTTTTTTTAATGTAATTGATCTCAACGTATTTTTTTAAGCTGACTTGAGATTGCGGCACTGCGCAACGCGTGCAATGCCGCGCGACGCCTGTATGCCAGGTACCGCATCCGTCCACCAGATGCGGAGGCCAGAGAGGCGGAGCTGTACGAGGGATACAAAGAGGCAAAGCGCACCCTCCGAGCGGAGATAAGGCGGGCCAAGGCCTCTGGGGACTCTGAATGGGGACGCCCGTACAACATCCGCTAACGCAGAGTCTCCAGGTCCACCTCGTAGAGGATGTGGTGAGCACTCGGTTCCCTATGCGAGGGGAACACTCTCCCCGCCCATGGCTCCGCCACCAGCGGTGTCGGACCACGATGGCGACGACAACGCTCCAGAGGTGACCGAGGTAGAGATGAGAGTGGCGGTACGAAGGCTGAGTGCCAAAAATACCGCCCCAGGACCCGACGGCTTGCCTGGGAAGGCCTGGGTCCTAGCCATGGATGATAGCTCTCGGGCCTCGACTCGAGAGGGCTCTTCAGCGCATGCATGGAGAGGGGCCAGTTCCCACTTCGCTGGAAGACGGGGAAACTGTTCCTCATCGCGAAGCCAGGGCACCCGATACGTGGACTCTTCGTCCACGTATCGGCCCATTGTGCTGCTCAATGAGGTGGGCAAGCTCTTTGAAAGAGTAATTGCAGACCGCCTCGTCGCGAACCTGACACGAGTGGGGCCGGATCTGGCAGACGGCCAGTTCGGTTTTCGCAGGAGGCGTTCCACGGTGGACGCCATTATGCGCGTGCGAGCTCTCACGACGGGGGATGCGGTGGCCCAGGGCAGGTGTGTCGTGTTGGTGTGTCTGAACATCGCCAACGCCTTCAACTCCCTGCCCTGGAGTAGCATTGGAAGCCTGGTCACCAGGGAGAGTGGGAACGTCGAGACATGTCGTATGGTGTTCCGCAGGGAGCGGCACTAGGGCCGCCCTTGTGGAACATTGGATACAACTAAGTGCTGCGCGGCGACCTCCCAGATGGGATCAGCTTGGTCTGCTACGCAAACGACACACTGGCCATGGCGCGGGGAGAGTCGTACCAGGCGGCGGTCGAACTATCGACACGCGGGGTTGCGACAGTCGTAGGAAGGATCCAGGAGTTGAGACTCGAGGTGGTATTGCACAAGTCCGAGGCCAATATGATATTTCACGGCCCTCGGAAAGCGCCACCAACGGGTTCCCAGCTAACGGTGGGAGGAGTCCACATTGGCGTCGGGTCGACGATGAAGTACCTGGCACTCGTTCTCGACAGTCGATGGGATTTTGAGGAGCACTTCCGACGTCCAGCTTCCAAACTAAATCGGATTGGGGGGGGGCGCCACCGGGCGGCTCCTGCTCAACCTGGGGGGGCCCAGACGCCTCCTGCCGGAGGCTCTACGCGGGAATCGTTCCATCCATGGCGCTTTATGGCGCACCGGTATGGGCGCCGGCGCTGCGTAAGCAGCCGGCGGCCCGGCTGAACGCATGCCAGAGGGTCATGGCCATACGGATGGTGCGAGGATACCGAACGATTTCCCGCGAAGCGGCGAGCCTCCTTGCTGGCCAGCCACCATGGGATCTGGGCCTTGCACACATGCACGATTTGCGCATGAAGATGCAACGCCGGGGCGAAACTCCGCTGCCGCGACAAGTCGCAGCATGGCGAACAGAGCTTCAGCGGGTTCTAATGGAGAAATGGCGACAGCGACTGTCGCCACCCAGTGCTGGGCACGGCACAATTATGGCGGTAAGTCCCCTCTTTGAGGCGTGGTTGGAAAGACCTCACGGCGTCCTCACCTTTCGCATGACGCAGGTTCTCACCGAACATGGTAAGTTCGGGAAGTTCCTGCACCGGATTCGTGCGGAAGTGACGCCCGGGTCTCGCCACTGTGTGGACCGCCCAGAGGACACGGTGGAGGTGTGTCCCGCTTGGGCAGAGCAACGCCGTGTCCTCGTGAAGGCGATCGGCGGTGGCAATCTCTCGCGCCAGGCCTTGGTTCAGGCCATGGTTCAGAGCGAGGAGTGGCAGGTGGTCGCCTCCTTCTGCAAAGCAGTAATGCTAGCAAAGGAGGCGGCAGATCGCGTGAGGCAACGGTCCTCACGCCCCAACCGCGGCCGGGATTTTGATCTCGATTTTCGGCCACCGTAGGCGCGGGCTTGCGGACGGCGAGCAATGGGTGGCTCGCCGTCTGACCGTCCGGTAACCATCGGTACCGAGCCCAAGTCGTCGACGGCGCATACTGTTTCACGCGCGCCTCAAGGAGAGCTGTCAGCAAATCGTAGGGGCCGAGCAGGGTCGAAACCTACTAGGGCCACGGGTAGTGTGAAAGCGAAACCCGGCGCCCTGGGACGAAGACAAAGACGGAACAGGAGTGGGTTGTTAGTCAGTAAAAGTCTGACACTATTTCGCGCTCCGCCTAGGAGCGAGATTTGTCATTAGATGATTTTCAAGCAAAAAAAAATAGCAACTAAGCCAATAAAAAAAACTATACTCCATCTGTTTAGGTAATTAACTAAATTTATTCTTAACATGCCTTTTATCTAAAACTTGCAAAAAAAAATTACAATTTATTATTTACCTATACCGATGTTCGGTAATCAACTTAATTTAAATAATCTTTGTATGTCTTTTATACGATTTTTTTTAAATTAACAGACGTTTCACGTTTAGTTGACTACCCAAACAAATGGAGTATAATTAAAACATATACACTAACTCCTACATAAAACATGGCGTCAAAAATTCCTCCGCATCGCTGTCAACTGCAAGTGTGCCCAAAAGACTGGCGGGATTGTCACGTTGTATGGCAAAGCTAAATCTCTGTCTGAGGTATGAATGATTACTTATAATCCTAGTTCAAACTGACCTTCAACAATAGCGGTGGCCCCTCCATACTGCTTAGCCTGCATTAACATGAGAATCTTCTCCATATCGTCGGAGACTTCCTCTCGCAACCTCCTCACCGCCACAAGGTTATCATACTCCGTCTGTATCTTATTCGTGACGGAGTTCAACTCGGGTTTCGTACTGCTTATGTCTTTGACTTGCTGTACTAACCTGGAAATGGTTAAAATTATGACTATAATAAAATCGTACAATAACAATCATAGCATAAAACTTTCGTCCTCAGATCCTGCAACAAAAGTGCAACATTAACTCCTTGGCCCCAACTGTCATTCGTGGATATTTGACAGATTTTACGGGCAATCACAAGGCCAACTGTTCTGAAAATTAGTCTTTCAAGGGTTATGATTTGACTCACACTACACTCCTGAGTTGTAGATATCAGAGAGACAGTCGCTCGTCTATGTAATGAAATGCTGATATACAGCTGCATCAATTTATATTGGAAATTAACTTCAACTTATTTGGGAAAACGACAGGTGAAGAACCTATATTTCCCAAAAAGGTAGACAGATATCTATAGTAGTAGTAGTTATCCCCATTCGACAAATTTGTTATAATTTTTAGGATCACTTTGTTGTCCGTCTGTCTGTCAAGACCCTTTATTTATTTATATAATGCTTTATGCACATAAAAGTACGGAGGCGAACTTAATGCATAAGGCAGGCGAACGCGGGCTTTATCTCTGGAACGCGTGGAGATATTGAGGTGAAATTAAAACCATATACTTAAGTTTGCGGTCTCTTGAAGTAGTAAAAAATCAAATATCTAAGTTAACAAACAAAAAGATACGGTCCTTTATGTCTCAAAAAACGTATATTTCGACAATCTCGAAGAAATCAAATCTCAAAGAAAATTCATAGGGTAGTTCCCGTTAACCCAGAAACCTGAAATTTTCAATAAAGGAAGGTCTAATAGCACAGGTATAGGAATAAATCTAAAAACTCTAAATTTGTTGTTACGTCACAACAAAAAAAAAATTGCGATTCAGAAATCTTCGAGACTCCATTCGGGCATTGAACTGTTTACATAGGTAAATTTCTACGGAACCCTCAGAACGCGCGTCCGACTCGCACTTGTCCAGTTTTTAGGGTTCCGTAGTCAGCTAGGAACACTTATAGTTTCGTCTGTCTGTCTGTCTGTCCGTTCGCGGATAATCTCAGTAACCGTTAGCACTAGAAAGCTTAAATTTGGTACCAATATGTATGTCAATCATACTGACAAAGTGGTAAAATAAAAGTGGAAAAAAATGTTTTATTAGGGTCTCCACAAGTAAGGTCTAAACAAAATAATTATAGTGATCTTATTTGTCAGAAAACAAGCTTGAATAGTGCAAACAATAGCCCATTAATTTTTACCGCTTGGCATAAAAGGCGAACAAAATATCTCGTGAACGTTATGGTAATCTGTGTGCGTTAGCTAAGTTCCATTGTTATAAAAAAACCAGCCAAGTGCGAGGCGGACTCACGCACGAAGGTTTCCTTACCATTATCTAGAAAAACGGCAAAAAAAATCATGTCAGTTGTATGGGAGCTTTCTTAAATATTTATTTTATTCTGTTTTTAACACAGAAATATGACGGTTCATTAGATACGGTCTGGTGACAGACAGACGGACAGACAGCGGAGTCTTAGTAATAGGCGTTTTACCTGCTGCTAAATATGGTTAACGTCTTTTTTTGTAATAAATCATCTAACACCTTCTCCAAGTCTGGCTGGGGCGAGAGGGCATAGCAGACTTTTACTGAACAAAACCTGCTTGAGTTCTTCCAGCTGCCCTTTGCTTTCAAGGGCCACGACCTCTCTTTCGAACAATCTTGCGTGCGAGTCCTGCCAGCCAACCCTAGCTCTCCTCTCTCACCTCTCAACTCTGGGTACAGGACTCACTGACACGCTTAGTTTTTAAATCGTTTTGATCTTGATTTACTTATGGGAATAGACAAACAACTTTTTTGACTATGAATTTGAACAGCCCCAACTTACGAGTTCAAACCCAGCACATTACTGTGTAATTTATTTCATCACAACTGCTCTCAAAACAGTAAAGGAAAACATCGTGAGGAAACCAGCATATCCTACAACCAAAAATTCGAAGACATGTGACATTCAATCCGTGCCCGCGTGGTGGATTGCAGTTCATTCTCTCTCCTAGAGAGGAAGCCCGAGTCCCATCAAGGCTGGTTATAGTAAAATGCTCATCATGTTATGGTTGCTGCACTGATTTCGTGTTTCTTGGATTCCTGGATTCGAGACGATGATACAGACTTCGAATGTTCTGATGCTGCAGTACATTCTCCTTTGTCGAGATATCAGAATACTATGTTCCGTGCTAAAACTATCAAATTTTCGATGAGAGAGACTTTTCAGAATAAGGAGTATCTGGTTGATCAAACTCACCTGATCAAGCCTCCAGTGCGCTCAGCCTTATGTGTGTGCGCAGCGAAGGCTCCAACAGTCACGATGTCATGGAAGCCGGTCTTATTCAGCGTATCATTGTGTACCCACATGCGTTGCAGGTGAAGGTTTATCGGAGCAAACTCTAAGCTTGCGTCATCTGTAACGTACAGAAATATATGTTATTACATAATGAACTTGCTTGATAATAATACTTCTCCTCCCTTTTAAACAATGTAACATTGTATAGTAATTTTCAACATTCCTAAAAAAAATATCTAAAAAAACTGCGATAAAAAGTAACACTAATCAACAAAATATTAAAAGGAACCTAATATTTTAAACAACAAACAGAAAACAAAACATTTTGATGTGGATAAATTAATAAAACGTACTAAATCTAATCTAAAACTATATACACATTGAAAAATCGACTAGTCATTGCAATATGGTTCCAACTCGCTAAGTCGCTTTCCGCATGGTGCGGCAGTCACAAAATTAAAAAAAAAAAATAAGGTCCAAGACCACTCGGCTTTTGAACAACGCACTGGACCGGGATTGACGATCGAACATCTCAGCTGAGTACACGTTCACACGCTCCTTTCCATATTTATTATTATATCATAACCACTTATGAGTGTGTTCATTTGAAGAAACAAGCTTCAGTGTTAACCCCGTACTAGGGTCTAAAGTCCTGGTTCAAGCACCTGGGAGCTTCACCCAACCGTCGAAAACCCTCCGTAACATCGACTACCCTGCGGGACGTCATCCTGTTGGCGCCTAGTCTTCGGCCTCCACGTCATCATGACCTCTTCCGCTGCCAGGCCAGGATAGTACTTAGCGCGCCTACTTCCATAGGCATAAATAATTTAAGAAACGGCTTTTATGTCTGTAACCCTAGATAAATATTTTTTTATGTAGATAGTGCTGCGTCTTGTCTCTTGATAGATATTTAGCCCGCAAACGCTACAATAACCAAATACTTAACATGTTTTGTATTCATCTAGACTTATTGTCTAAAGTGCTGGGACCTAAGAACTTCAGGTTCTTTCTAGTTCGGATTCAGGGGCTAAAACTTTTGTATAGGTGCGTCATCTCTCACATCGATTCTATGCATTTATATATATAGTGTTGTAAATTGCTGTGCTATCTGTGCTTATGCTATTATTATAATTATAATTGGCGAAGCAAACTTAACCGCCAAGCGTCGCCTATCAACCGGTCTATTACTTCCTATATTGGACTCCCGCAGCCATCACCAGGTCATTGGTCCACCTTATAACCCTGAAATAGCTCTGTAAGCTCACTTAAAAAGAGGTCTTACCCTTCCGACTGCTTTCCTTAAAGTGTTGACCGTCCATATTGACCATGCACCGCCGCGAGTGGCAGTAGTGCTTTAGCAAAGAAACGTGCGTGCTGACAAGCTCCAACTGTCTGGACTGCCATTGTCCACAGATCTCGCCAACTGACAGAAGCTCTTCTAATAACTCTTTTTCTCTCTGGATGTAGATGTCTCTGGAAAAAGTAAACGACTTGTTCAGTCAACTCATAACATAACAATAATGCCTGTATATCCCAAGTCAAGTCATTTTTATCAATGTTTAAAAAATCCTGACTCTGTGCTGCTAATGCTGTGAAAATATAAAAGAATGGTATGCAGTGGTGGGTCACTGCATACCACGACGCAAGCCATACATAGAAAGATTTCTACAACACTCACGCCGATTGTAAAACCTACCCTTATAATATTATAAGGGTAGGTTTGGCGGAGTCGACGTCAATAGAGTGATATCCCTCTATTGAACAATCTTGTACCTTTTATCTAGCCAGTAGAAAAGTCCATTTTGAAAAAAAAATTGCTATTTAAGAGGGGCCTTCAATAGAAAACAGAAGTAATAGTACTTATACAGGAGGGCCAGTATGTCGGCTGTGATGCCAGTAGTAACATACAATTTGTATGATTACTATATTACAAGCCGCAGTCGTTGAGTGTAGCATAACATGAAATACAGAAGGAACAGACATCATGACTCATAAGCCAGCAGTATCAGTAGCGCTTGTGAATAAAGCTACAAGGCATGCATTTAAGGTCCACTGTCTACGTATCGTGGCTTCATAGACGCGTATTCGTCATTATACGCTTGGTGTATATTGTTTTATATTAATTTTATTATTTATGTATTGTATATATGTAAATAGTACACCTGCGTATCTTTTTCTCTTTCTCACCCTATTAATTTATAGTTCCAATTGTAATTTTTATTATTGGTGTACAATAAAGAATGAATCTATCTAAGAAACTCCGTCGACGAAACGGCAACGTCGTGTCGATCATAGATAGGAAGGCTTACATCTTTCATGATAAAAGCAGTTAATGCTACGCTTCAGAAACCGTTCTACGACGAAAATTTCATCTCTATTCTAGTGCAAGAGAAAAGACTTCACAGCAAAATAACAAATAAAAATTACTTATCTTTATGCACACACTATATGGGGAGCTAGTCGACATTTTCTCTATACAAACATACTACATGAACAGTGGATTTTGTGTGGAGTGTTCGATTTTAGCGAAAACCATTTCCAAAGCTTAATTATTCATACTAAAGTTATCAATGTGAAAGTAACTCTGTCTGTTACACTTTATTTATTTATTTATTTATTTAAACTTCATGTACAGTGGTGGTACATAGGCGGACTTAATGCCACAAAGCATTCTCTACCAGTCAACCATTGGGTTAAAAACACAACACTGTGGTAGGTGTGCACAATAAACTACTACTAGTACTTTCACTGTTAAACCACTGAATCGTTTTGATGAAACGAAGGAAGCTTGAACTCCAAGGATGGACATAGACTATTTTTTATCCGCATCCGAAATAACAAACACTCACGCGGACAAAGCTAGTGCTTCAATATATTAAAAACAAAATAAACTAAAAACTATTAAGTTCAGCACCATCCAACGAAAACATGGCCACACTTGAGCCCGTAGCTTTTTAAATTCGTAAAATAAACAAACAAATACTCACAGCAATTGCACCGGCATAGTGAAGCACAGTTTCGGTTCCGCCATAATTTCATGAACAGTGATATCACCGCCGAGTCCCGAATGGAACCTATACGTCACTTGATGGCTGTTCACAAAATTTTGCTTCAGAAGACTTCCGTAGGATGGAAACTTTAGCTTCAAGCCTAGTCGAGGAGGTAAGGACTGTGAACGACGGTGACATAGGACCTTCTGTGGTATGTCTATACTGTTTCTGTCGTTAGTGTGGCTAGGACTTGTCCCTATGTAAGAAGGTTCTAGGCTCCAACCATTTATTGTGACGAAGCCGACTGTCTTCTGGTCCCGAGTTACTAGTGCTACGCGCATCCTTTGTGCTTCCTGTGGGCGAGAAATTAAAACTTAAATATAAAGATATTTAATTAATTTTCTGATGCTCTGCTGGCTCTAGAATCATTAAATAATGCACAATTATTTGTAACAAAGGAAACAGCAAATTCATCCATAAAGGGGTCCGATAGGAGATGACGGCTTGTTATGAATAATGCAGACTGTAGTACTGATTTATAGGATTTGGAGACCTTAACACGAGTCAGAAGCACAATCAGCCTTATAATTCTTGTCTCCAGACTTCCAGAGTGAAAATGTGAGGGCACACCACAAGCATGGCAGTGAGTTCTCTCTTTGAGGATTGGCTGGAGAGGCGTCGCGGCGTTCTCACCTTCCACAGGTCCTCACCGGTCATGGTAAGATGGCAAACGAAACGTCCTGATGTCACCATTGTGCGGACATAAAGACGTAGAGCATACAGTGGAGGCCCCGTATGCGCGATCTACGGCATCCCTTCGCACCCTTGGGCCCTGGTTCAGGACATGGTCCGGAGCGAGAAGGAATGAGAGGCGCTCGCCCCCTTCTGCGAAGGAAGCAGTAATGCTAGCGAAGGAGGTGGTGGTGGTGGTGGTGGTGGAGGTGGGAACGGGCATTCTCACGCTCAAGCCTCAGCCGCCGCGACCCCGACTACCGGCCACGTTAGGCGTGGGCTTGCGGACGAAGAGCAAGGGGTACCTCGAAATCCGGCCATCCGGTAAACGTTTGGGATGAATCCGAGTTATCGACGGCGCATCGCGCCTCAAAGAGATATCAGCAAACCGTAAGGGCCCAGTATGGCCGAGCAGGGTTTTTTATAAAAGGAAACCTGCGGTTCTAGAACAAAACGACAACTGAAGGACTCATCTGTGGTTTTAGACAGTAAAAGTCTGACACGCTCTCGAAAAGTCATTAATTACCCAGTCCAAAAAAAAAACACAGTAGTAATTTTTTTAAGACACGGTTTTTACTGTATAACTGTTTTTGATAAAATCACCTGTATAGTGCTGAGCAGCATTGATGTGTATCCCATGGGCACGGTGGTCTCTGATACCCGCTCCTTGACGTCATAAACTACGATGCGCACCAACGCCGACCCCGTGAGGCCGTCACTAGCACGGAATAGTATGGTTTTTGAGAAGGATGGGTTGCTGCATGTCTGTGGAACAATATAATTCATCGTGTAGAAGGATATATTTTATTTATTTGTATTCTTTACAGGATTACGATACAACCAATGCGCTCAACCAATCAACCAAACCAATGCGATCTCTTACGGACAACCTTTAAATGGACTGAAAGAGATGGATTTTGGGCTGTCAGTGTTATTTATTGTAAAAAAAACTGGGCAAGTGCGAGTCGGACTCGCGCACTGAGGGTTCCGTACCAACTTACCTAATATAAGAGTATATGAATAGTTCAATTCCCGAATGGAGTCTCGAAGATTTTTCGAATCGAATAGTTTTTTTTTTTTGATGTAACAAAAAATTTTCTGTTTTCAGATTTATTCCTATATCTATACTATATGATCTTGCTTTATACCAAATTTCAGGATTCTGGGTCAACAGGAAGTACCCTATGAATTTTGATTCCTTTGAGAGTGTCGAAATGCACGTTTTTTGTGACATAAACGGCCGTTATCTTTTTTTTCGTTAACTCAGAAGTTTGCTTTTTTCAAAACTTCAAGGGGCCGCGGATCTTAGTGTATAGTTTTAATTTCAAATCGATACCTCCACGCATTTCTGAGATAAAGGGCCTTGACAGACTGACAGACAGACGGACGGACAAGAAGGTTCTCTTCTGAATGTTCTTTTTTGTATCTTATTCAGCGATGTCTTCACCAATTATGAACCGATTTTAATGATTATTTTTGCAATCAATGGAAAAAGTTACATAGTATATTGGCTTTCACATCCTCGCAGCATAGCTGCATAGCATCATTAGAAAATCAGCGAAAATTCTCTTTAACCCCCCACAAGTAACAGGACCGCAGATCGCATGATGTTTTGTGACAATAAGTTAGTGCTAATAAGTGTGAAACAACTAACCTCGACAATTTCAGTAGATCCATATCTAACACAGAGTCCCTTATCGTATTTGACGTAGATAACGATGAGAGGCGACGGAGGTCTGCCGTGAGTGTCACAGAGAAGGTTGTCGCAGGACAGCGCCAACTCGCATAGCGGCACTTCGTTCATATCTGCGAATTAATAATGTTTTTTTGAAAACTGTGAATGATGAACGAATAGGAACCGTATCTTCTTACTGAACGAAAAGCAAAGTTTCCGAACACAGAATGCTAAACGGTCAGTAGGTCTATTAGTTCGCGCGGCGAATATGAATTATTGTGAAAGAAAAAGATCTGATAGGGGACTGAGTAAATTCATTCATGGATGATAAAACTCCCGATCGACCGCAATTCGTTTGTGTGAAATTGTGAATGTTATGTCTCCTTAATTATGTTACTATTTATTCTATCCCTTAGAAAGACACCTCAACTCTGGAATCTCCGTGGAGTTCACCGGTGTAGAATGCTTTCATGCCATTTTTAATCGCGTAAGAATGTATTATTACAAGTAAGCTGTAGAAGTTATTAAAATAAAACAGTTCTTGTGGAGTGTTTTAATAATCGGCAATGGAAAATCAATCGACTTGAAACAACTGTGATTTATTGTTGGACGTCAATTGGTTTACCTCAAAAAAAGCAAGTGACACACATCAGTAGCTTGACTGGTTAGGTTTAAACCGATGACCGAATAGATAGAACTAATACTTCAAATTAGTTTACTGACCAGACTAAACTAGTACGGTTATTTTTAAAGGCCTGCGCAGACGACGGACTTTTCTCCGCGGCGGAGAAAAAAGTACGCTCCGCGAATAAAAAGTCCGCCGCGGATTTACCGCGAACTCAACGCAGACGTGTGCGTTGCTTCGCCTAGTCACACGAGTTCTATTTTTTTTCGGCGACTCCCCTGTACTTTTATCCGGTCCGCTCTCTGCATGTCCTCGGTTATTCGGGGGACTTTTTGTACGCGATACTTTTAATCCCTCGTTAGCGTTACTCGATACAGTTGGAAGCAATCTATTTTATCGGACAAAATAGTCCGCGCAAAAATCCGTCGTCTGCGCAGGCCTTAAAATGAACGAGCAAGCACCAGACTACTAGCTGCCAGCTCCTTGCAAGTGGTTTATTCCTTAAGATCCTTGCATAAGATCCGTCTACACATCAAATATACGGCAAATGTTATAATACTAGGTAGTAAGGCCGGCAGCAGATGCTGCCAGTGGCTTTACCCGCCCAAAATAGAAAATTGTCTCAAGGTAACCTACTCTCGGGATAAAAAGTACCCTTCGTACTATTCCAGGACATGGCCTACCCGTGTGCCAAATTGCATCGAAATCCGCTCACCCGTTCTAGCGTGAAGAATTATAAAACATACACACGCGCGGCATAAAAAAGTACTTATATTTTTTTTCAAATCAATTATGAATGTAGTTCAAAGTTTCACAAAACTTCACGGACAGTCCCCTATGATCGTTTTCCTGTAAGCTAAGACGGTTTAGGTACCTGCACCTTTCTGTTTTTCAGGATAGTCATTCGAGTAGAGGATCGACATCAAAACTTACCAGTCACAATTCCTTTCTGCAGTCTATAAGTAGCTATATCTAGATTGGGCCTGATTTTGTTCAGTCTTTCCCTCAGCGTGTCCGCCAGCGCCTGTATGTTGTCGTAGGGCGCTAACTCGATGGCTTTCAACCACAGCGTCCGTTCTGACTCGTGAAACGTCGCCATTTTGTAGCAAACGCCGTTCTCCCAAGCTACAGTAAAAAACGGAATGATTTTAATCATATTCAAACTCACATTACAGGGAAATCTAGTGTGGAAACAAGGGAATTTGTAAAAACCTAGCATTTAAGACTATTATGTAACGCAATAAACTGTTGTACAATCAGATTACGAAACGATTTTATCGTGTTGATTTTGAAAGATTTCGTTACAAGTTTCAACTTATACGAAAGCGATATTAAAAATATACTATAAATCACACGGAATAGGCCACGTGAATGAACCGCAGGGGCTTCACTCTCGTGGCCTATTCCGTGTGTTTTTGGGGAAAAATTTTCATTAAGCCTACCCCACAGCGAATGTTTGCTTTTTATCAGTGAAAAAATCTTGAAATTTAATGAGAAGTTTCGGAGATAATAATACACAGTTAAACCCAATCTAGGGATATGTTAGTTATTCATGTATAAAAAAGAAACTACTCAGAAAACCAATGAGTGAGCTCAGAAGAGAGTTATGCCGCAAAAATGCATCATTTGGAGCAATTGGAACACTGGAACACTCTTCACTTTATGTGACCTGCAGCCTGCAGCTATTTTTAAATTCAAATTAAAACGTAAATAGTGTAAATTAATTAATTACTTGAACCTAAAATATCTACTTAAAATAATTCTTAAACTAGCCGCGATGTAACAGATGACGATTTATACCAGTCTGTCAGTTTATTGTGTCTGTGTTTGTATCTTTTAAGCCGTTGTTCCAAATGATCCAAATTATACATACGAGTATCATCTAACATTTCTCTGTCTGTGTGACTATGACGCGACGTAACAGAACCCGATTAAGAACAGTCAGTGTCTGTGTTTGTATCTATTGAGCCAATGTTCCAAATTATACAGTATCAGTGTTCCGGAACATTTCAGTGATCCAGATGCAAATGTTCCAATCGCAAAGATGACACACTGTGCTCACGCCTATCACAGAGCGTAGACGTAGCTTTATGACGTTCGGCGCTCCGATTGGCCCGCACTAAACTCTTAACCAATCAGAGATCCAAACGCGGTAAACGTTTTAATCGCGTTTACGTAAATACAATTTGCACTAAGCGCACAGATCAACTTACTTATTTGAAAAGGCCAGTGTCCATTCTCGTCTGGAGGTTGTATTTTTATTTGATGGTGTCCTAATACTATGACTCCCATGGGCTCGTACCATGGTTCCGGTCCTTTCAAGTAGAACAGCAGGTTACCTCGGAGACGAAACCATCGAACAGAACATCCTGGAATAGAATTAATACATTTACAATTTCAAGCATGCGTCAAACATTGCAATTAAATCTTTATAGCCATTTCGCATAAATCACTGTATTGTATAGATTTGTTATAATGTTATATTTTTTTAAGTTATGTGCCATGCTTTTCCTAAATAAACTCTTTTTCTTTCTTTCTTTCCATGATAGTAAGTTTTATGGCGCAAAAGCAGTTAAACTTAAAGACGGCAGATTTTGGGGGGCGCCAGCGGGTCACCTAATATGCATACGCACTTACACAGATATGTGTTCAAAACAGATTGTTTACGTTTACGTATGGTAATACGTAGTCAATCAGTTTTGAAAAGTACTTAATAAATATTCATTATATATATAGGCAACAATATTGTTCACTAAAAGAGTTTCATGTAAGTGGACACATTCGTCTCACGACATGCACCGGACAAGCGCCGTCCACGACGATATGCCGCCTGGTACTTTTTTGTTGGCGAAAGCAGTGCTCCGGGATTATTCGAAAAAGTTACTACGAGTCTGGAACGCAAAGGGCAACTGAAAGAACGCTGGTGAATTTTAATAAGTACTAGGCTGACACTTCTTGCTCTTTCAAGAGCAGGAGAAGTTATTTGATGATTTTCCGTCACAAAAAAAAGGGGAGGGCAGTCTTTGAGCGGATCGCCCGGAAGACACGATGGAAATCTGCCCTGCTTGAGCGGACCACCACCGTGTCCTTGTAAAGGCGATCAGCGACGGCGACTTCTCGATTCAGGCCATGGTCCGAAGCAGGGGCAATTGTGAAGTGATCATTTCCTTCTACAAAGCAGTAATGTGAGCGAAGGAGATGGCTAAAACTGACAAGGAGAGGACATCCTCTTGGAGAGGCGTCGGGAGAGCAGGCCTATTCTCGACCACCGTAGCGCGGGATTACGGATCGGATCACTCGGTAAGGACAAAGCCCGAGTCGACGTAGTTGTGCTCCATGCACGCCTCAAAGAGATGTCAGCATACCTGACTGAGCCCCCAGTAAGGCTGATGCTTGCTGGGGCTGCGAGAATGTTCGAAAGAGTTACCGTGGCGCTGGAACGCAAAGGGAAACTTAAGAAATAAAGGTGGATTTTAACAGTCTGTTCTCTTGCTCCACCCACCGGGAGAAGTCATTTAATGATTTCTTACCTCAAAAAAGGGGGCGCCGTCTAATTTTCGCACCCCGGCGCTCAATATGGTTAATACGGCCCTGGGAATAGGGTCATTGAGAATGAATCTATTATTGGTCATAACTTCAACGACACAATTGGATAATTCAAATTCTTTGCCAACCAGTTACTTAACAGATGCTAAACAGTTTAGAGGTTTTTGACATTAAAGAAGTTGTTTACATAAATTAAAGGGGTTCCTTCTATTTGGCAGAATCTTGATACTCCGAAATTTATTTGGCATAACACACTTGGCATAATCTTTTTTAATCGAATATTTATTTATTTACTCACACACGCACACGCTTCAACACTCGCACTGACACTCCAAGCATAAAACCACCTCACTCTAATACAATACAATGTGTGGTATATAGTTTTTTTTAATTGTCTTCACACCAACTCCCATTATACAGGCTTGCCTATTTTGGGAGCCCAGTGACCTCAAATACTTATAGCTGCGATACGTTGATCGATATAAGTGGGTTGCAAGTGGGTGGTGAAACAGTCGCTACCATAGCACAGGGCAGTTCCTAGTACCTATAGAATTCGGGTTCGTTCTCTCACCCCTTCCGAGCTGCATATATATCTTTCAAATGCTGTAAGTAGTTATAAGTCTGTACTTGAAAGTTTATTCAAATAAAGAATTGTATTTATTAAAGGATCATGGGTAAATTTGTATGAAACCTTGGCGAAAGACCAACAGAACCTCAACTAGTGCCAGTTCTTGGGATTCATTGCCAGAATTGAAATTATGTAAATAATGCCATATCCACCGGGTTTACTTGAAAAATTGTTATAACAAAATGAAATAAAACAAAAAAAACCTTCAATAATGATGTATCGTTTTATTGCCAAATAGACATAATTAAATAAAAATAAAATGTTATTTGAACGGTTTTTAATGAAAAGCATGTGTATAAAATAAATCAAATGAAAATAAACTCCGTGACAGAAACAATGCTTGCTGCAAGTTGCTTGCCTGCTTCCATGCTGCATGCCTGCTAGCATACTGTACGCCTGCTTGCATGCTGCGTGCTTGCTTGCATGCTACATGTTTGCTTGGTTGCATGCTGCATGCATACTGCATGCCTGCTTGCATGCTGCATGCATACTGCGTGCCTGCTGCAAGTTGCTTGCATGCTGCGTGCCTGCTGCATTTTGCATGCCTGATTGTATACTGCATGCCTGCTTGCATGCTACATGTCTGCTTGCATGCTACATGCCTGCTTGAAGGGGGTAGCTCCGCTACACTCCCGCCTTAGCAACCGCTTTTATTTTTTTAAACCACCCAGAAATAGGAGGCCTCCATCGACCTTATTCAAGCCGACAGTGTTTTATAATTAGGTTACCATTTTGATATTAACAGTAACATCATAGTCTATTCTTGTTTGCATGTATATGATCATAGCGAGCATAGCAAGGTCGGAATTTTAGGGCACCTCGATACAGACAGGTTAGATTAGAAGTTATTTCGTGGTTTTTTTTTTATAACCGCCCTGAAATAGGAGGAAGCCTCCGTCGATCCTATTTAAACCAACAATGTTTTGTAATTAACTTTTGGTTGCCATTTTGATATTACTTCCATCACAACTAATGATTATCAATATAAAATATATGCCAAAAGACAATTCTGACTGTGAATTTTCTGCCATGTGATGGTTCTGCTTTTAAATTATTATGGATATGAAATAAAGATGATTCTGATTAACAAAATTATGAGTTTTGAATGTATGACAAAGGAGTGTACGTGAAACGATTTTCTGTGAAATGAAGTTTATGCTATCCATTGTTACGCAAAATAATGTTATGGTTTTATTTATTTTTTTATTAATGATAGGTTCACGTTTGACCACCATCTCACCTGATGGTAAGCGATGATGTGGTAGATGGTAAAATACGCTTGCCTAGCAGTAGCCTATTCACTCTTGACTTAAAGACCCCTAAGTTGTAGCTGTCAGGAAACAGACTCCCGCAAGGAATTCCACTCCTTGGCTGTACACACAATAAATGGGTTCTCAAAACGCTTTGTGTGTGGGTGGAATTTCTACCATGTACCGGTGGCACAACGCCGTACGTCTAGTGGTCCGATGATGGAATGGACTTGGCAGAATTAGATCATGCAATTCCAGTGCACACTCCCTGAAATGTAAACGATAGAAAACCGACAGGCTAGCAACTCGGCGGCGATGCCCAAGGCTTTGGAGTGGTGACTCAACCAGTGCATCATTGCCGATGATTCTCTTGGCTTGCCTCCCTATCGACTTCAGCGCATCAAGCTGGTATTTGGAAGACCAATCCCAAAGATGAGGTCAGTACTCCATACACAATCGTACTTGCACTTGATAAAGGTTGAGCAACTGTTGCTGCGTGAAGTACTGTATCACCTTGGCTAAGTTACCCAATTTTTTGGCAGCCAGTTGAACCTTTGCCTTGATGTATGAGCAGAAATTGAGAGTAGACGACTATGTAACCTCAAGAAGTTCAAGGACATAAAAAGTTCTGCTATGAAAGGTAAACGCAAACTAAAGATACAAAAGGCACAAACAGTTTGTGCTCTTAACAGGATATCGTAAGTCTATTTAATTCATTAAACCCCAAGTAAATGCCATCATTCACTCTCTCATTGTCTTTCTATTGTCTCTAATTATGGTATTCGACAGGTTAAAATGTAGCTTCTTTGACTTTGACCTTATGTCCAGCATGTGAATTCCATGAAGTGTGATTATGATGCTATAGGCATAATTTGTTTACAAATATAAAAAAAAAATTAAAAAATTCTTTTAAAATTAAATAAGTAAGTACATTAATTCATTAAACGCTGAGCGCCGGCTTTGCTTGGTCACTGTCTTTCTATTGTGTGTCTAATTACGCTGCTCAAAAAGTTTTAAAAAAAGTATTTTTTCCATATTCCCATAAGCCTGTCTACTTATGTATGAAAAACCATTTAGGCCATGGCACAATGAACACAACACAATAGCAATGCAGTAAAGCTTTTATATACCTAATTAATAAGTATGAATAGGTACCTACATACCGCAATCACAATAACATATTATATTGTTGTGACAGAGATATAAGATAACGTCATTTGTATCAAGGAAGTTGATAACAAACTTGACAAACATTTCAACATTCAATTTTCTTTTTCTTATTTTAAATAATTGTGTGTGTGTGCTGATCGAAATTATTCAACAGGGTCCAGGGTTCAGGGGGTTAAGGAAGGCAAAAATTGTTTATCCTATGATCATAGTTATAATTTTGTAGGTAGGTATACTGTATATACTTTTTGTTTTTCCATACTGGGAAATCTAAATAGAATGAAAGTATTTTCTAGTATTTCATGATGATAAATAATATCCAGCTCAGAAGACAATCCTCTGGTCTATTAAATTGCAAAATAACTTACCTTCAGCTCTCCTAAAGAAGCCATCCTGCCTTTCTTTGAGCACCAACACTCCTTCGCGATCGAAATTCTGCGAAGTCTGAGATGCTAGTGCAGCCAATTCTTGCTTGTTATATCTCATATTTGTGAAATTAGTATAAAAATATCATTCTAAAAGTATGGGTGTATTTTTTCAGAATCACTAACAATGCAAAGTAAATACAGGTTTTATGGAGATTACTTAGAGACGGCAACTGAAGACCCTAGCGGCAACTGATGTTAGGCAGGATTGTATTCTACGGATAATTTATGGCATGTTGTTGTTAATTGGATCTTTTTGACGAGAAATGGTCAAATTACTGCAATTTATGTCCCTGAATTGAAGATTTGACTTTACAGTACAGAGTGACAAAAAGTGTTCCCTTGGTGTTCGCAGATAAAAAATCACTTGTAACCACAGACATTTTCTGTGTAGTGTATACTGTGTAAAGCAAAGTATACACGGAACTATTTTTCTCTAGTACGTACATTTCAACAGTTTCAAATAAAACAAAACATCAAAGTCTATCAGTAAAAAGTAGAACTTTATTTTTCGAATTCTTGCAACTGAGCTGTATAGAAGCTGATTGTATTGTGTTTTATTAACATTAAACCTATACGCAACAAATAATCGCTGGCGATTCACTAGCGATTTCTAAAAGTAACGTGAAAACAGAAAAGCAGAACCCGTCTGTTGCATCTATAGGAGATGCAACAGACGGGTAGCTCAGCATAAACAAAGCAAGCTATTAATTGGTAGATTAACCCCTTAATTCCTCCAGTGGATAGCTTACTTTGTCGTAGCAGTGACCTTAGAAAAGAAGGCTGTAAAAATATCTTTTAATACACCCTTAAGAACTTATCTTAAAATGTTACATAATCAATTAAACCCCACCTTAAAACAGTTTATTACAAGTTACTCAAAAGTTTTACCAGTTATAAGCAACCCTAAACATCACATTCCACTTATTTCTAATATTGGACCGACACTATTTAAAAAATTAAAATACATCGACACATATCAGCAATACCGCCTACCACATCATTAAAGGGGTGACCTTGGTTTACGAGTTTCGTTTGTGTTGCGGCTACATGGATGTAAACCACGCGCCAACACGTTCGGTGGTTGGGAAACCGCGCTTCCCAACCAAAGACGTTGAAGGTCACGGATTACAACTGCTGTCTACACGGATTGAAACCAGTAAGGTCAACTTAGTTGATTTGCAAACTTTCTGGTCACACCTTTACAAAGGAAAGGAAACTTTTTGCAAAATTTTACACTCCTAGTCCAAGTAGTTCCGGCTGTGCGTTGACACGTCAGTCAGTCAGTCAGTTTCTCCTTTTATATATATAGATGTCCTTTTAGTTTTAATGATTTTACTTTATATAAAATCTGCGCATATACATATCTCTGTAACTCCCTTTTGTTTTATTTCCAACAGTTTTCACACTTAGATGGTAAGTAATTTGCTTAGATTAAAAATACACCCGTCATTCTGATATCAGACTAGCGGCTCACAAGTTTTTTAAATAACTCTATTTTTATAAAAGCACATTGCTATCAATTTTACTCACATACCTCACATTGCTAGAACATTACTTTCATGGGTATAGAATCACTGTTTTTTGACGTATACTCGACATTCTGATGTTCACAGCAAACCAGACCATTACAGATTTATACAGTCACAGAACATTCAGCTGCTATGGCTGGTATGTTATATATGTCGACGCAAGGATGCCGATCATCATTGAAGCCCTCTCCAGGGACACTGTTTTGTGGGCGATGGCTGAGTATCGAGCAATAAACGAACTATTCCAGATCATACAACTGATTTTGATCGATCGAACTGATCGTATTCACTTCACACTACGAGCCGTGAGACAGTCCCCGAGAATAGACGATGTGATTCGCACGGCTACCGACAGAGGAAAGTGCACCGCACTTTTTTTTGCTTTGTGGGGCCTCTTGCAAGTCAACCTAGGAGGTTGTCGGCTGCTTAACCGGTCTTGCCTGTGGCGGCCTCGATTATAGAATCAAAGCCTCCATCCAGGGCTTACTTAAACTAACTTAAAAACCAAGCGACTACACGCTAAGGGCACACCCTGTGGGGTACGGACCTCGGCTTAGCGCGTCCCTGGAGGAGGGCAGCAAGGGAAGCACTTCGCACTTCTGCGATTGGCACTTTTATCTGCTCGGTTCGTGCAAACGTCAGCGCGGATTCTGTCAAAGTGACATGTGTCACTTTTCACTTAGCTCGTTCATTCGTTCTCAATCTACCCTTTTAAAAAAAATCCAAGCCAGTCATTTACGTCCTTTGTAGAATCCGCTTAGGGTTTGCTGTACTCCTGTTCTGTCGGAAAAATCCGAGTTCACGACTCTTCCATATGCGAGTGTGGTTTGGCAGAAGGTACATTGGATCATATATTTTTTTAATGCTCAAACAACGTTCCACCTTTAGATCTAAATAGCCGTCTCCCGAAATTCAAAACTCCTCTCCCAATTAATGTCCCCACCTTACATATCCCTCTCCAGAACTACTTCTGGCGCTGATGAGATTCATTCGTCACAATAACATCAAATTATAAGCCCTGATCTCTATGTAATTGTGGTTACGTGTATATTCCTATTTAATGCTCTAACAATTCTAATATTTATGTACTTTTATTTTTTGTTTGTTTCAGTCCGGTACTAACGCATGAAGTCCAATCGTATTATTCGAAGATTTATACACCAATAGTTACTACGTTTCTAGCATACCAATTCATTGTGTTAATGATATACATACTTCTTTATCCAATTTACTTTCGACATTTGCAGAATAGTCGACATTGGCTCTATTTGCCATCAATAAAAAATAGAATAGAATAGAATTCGTTCTCAAGCTTCCGTACTATTGACTTCTCCGACATATAAATTAAAAACGAATTCATTTAAACATATTTGTTTAATTTCATTTGGTCAATGTTTTCGATGGCAGGTATAAAGAGTGTTGATACTTTTTATTTATAATACGTTTAAACTAATTTAAAATATTTCTTTTCAGGCTTCGGTAAAGATACAGTATTAAAAATAATAAAAAAATTAAGATTCCTCAAATAACAGCGTGTAGTGCACGCCAGAAAAAAAGAAAATGGACTATCTTAAAAGTAAAGGCAAATACAGATTATTGAAACGCGACGTGACCCGACGCGATGCGACACGTGATGAGTCAAATTAAATCAGCTGTTTTCTATGGTCAGAATCACGTTAGGAACATCCGACGCGACGCGATACGCGCATACGCCACCCGATTCCAGCTAACCAGATCGACGTGTTGGTGATAGTGGGGGAAACACGGCACTCGACGCGACGCACGCAGTGTGTTTCCAGACAACACCCGACGCTACTTGCCAATCGATCGAGAATTATATATTGCGAACAGCATATATTGATTTCAATTTACTTTTTGTTTAACCGACTTCTAAAAAAGGAGGAGGTTCTCAATTCGGATGTTTGTATTTTTTTTATGTTTGTTCGCGCATAACTTCGTTGCTTGCCAACCGATTTGAAAAAATCTTTATTTGTTGGAAAGGGTATACTTTCCAAATGGTCCCATAGTCACCAAGTTGGGATCTGATGATGGAATCTTGGCGAAATCGAGGGAACTCCTCAAATATTATAGGCAACTATATAGTGATTTTGGTATTTTCATCGAGAACTTAAGCATTTACAGTCAAAAAGTAACATTTGATGAAGTGAAACTGATGAAGAAAACCAGAAATAGTCAACGGAACTTCTTACTCGCATAGATATCACAATGAAGATAGTTAAGCGACTATGACAATACAAATAAATGAATGGTTCTGAATAGTCACGTTGAAAATGGTATTATCGAAGTGATCTGATGATGATGATGGAGCCGGAAGGTAGGCACTGGAACTCCGTAATTAATCAATGTAATCTAGCCATGTTTAGGCTTATTAGAATTGTCATGAGATGCACTTTGGCTATAAGGTACTATCAAACTGATCTGATGATGGGGCCATAAGGTGGAAGGTAGACACAGGAACTTCATAATAATACAATGTATCCTAGCAGTGTTTGGGTTAATTGGAATTATCATGAGAAATAGGCACTCTGTTTATAAGTGTATCGCCACTAAAAAGTGTGAAATAAAAAACTGTTAAATAAGATACAAATAATACCGAGAAACACCGACTTCCGAAATTAAAGTTATTTTGATCCTTTACTGTTTTTTTTTTAGTGAAGTCGGTTATTCTTTTTTGTAAAAAGTTTTTTTATAAAATCTTCATCTGACTTGTTATTTATTAAATACATAACACACGACCATACAATACACTGATGTCAGACAATTATAATCAATAATTATTTGTCTGTCGTGGCATCGCGTGTTGGTAATGTGCACGGTACACATCGGGTGTCGATACGTGGTGTCACGTCGCCTTTCAATAATCTGTTTTCGCCTTGATCCTTGATGATTTTGATTAGTGACCCATCTGTAACAAAAATCTCCATTTTATGCTATAAGCAAAGAGGTGACGACTTCGAGGAAGCTACAACGCGTGTGAAAAGAAGATAAACTTAATAAATCGTGCATTTAAATAAAAATTTATTTTTCAAGTTCCCTCTTTCAAAGGAAAAAAACGGGACCCTTATAGAATCTCTTTATTGTCTTTCTGTCAGTCTTTTGTTTTTTTGCTCTTGAGAGGTTTGCGCTTGACCACTATCTCAGCTGATAGAAAGCGACGATGCGGTCGACGATGAAGCGCACTTACCTAGAAGTAAGCTATTCACCCTTGACTTAAAGATTCCCGGGTTGTAGCCATCAGAAAACATAGATTCCGGCAAGGAATTCCACTGCTGTACGCACGATGAATGTTTTCCCAAAATGTCTGGTGCGTATAGGTGGGATTTCTACCATGTATCGGTAGCACATTGCCGTACGCCTGGTGGTCCGATGATGGAACGGGCTAGGTGGAATTAGGTTATTCAATTCCGACGTACACTCTCCGAAATGCAACCAGTAGAAAACCGACAGACTTTGAAGCCTCGACTCAACGAGTGCATCATTGCCAATAATCCTCCTGGCTCGCCTCTCAATTGCCTTAAGTGCATCAAGCTGGTATCGGGCAGATCTGTCCCAAAGATGAGAGCAGTACTCCATACACGATCGAACTTGCACTTGATAAAGTTTGAGCAGCTGTTCCGGCATGAACTGTCTGACCTTCGCGACGATTCCCAGCGTTTTTGCTGCCAGTTGAGCCTTTATTTTTCTTCACATGTGTAATGAAATGAAAAACGTGGTTAAGATACACGTGAGTATTGATGATAACTCTCCCGCCTCTCGTATGATCCGAGTCGAAGGCGAGTATCTAAACAGTGCCTCAATTACCATTGACTAACATTATTCACTTATATCATAATGTACTAATGTGTAGCTTATTATTGCAAAGATTCATCACGTGAGTAAGTTTCACACTTCTTATTGAGCTACTTTTGGTAAGAGAACAGAGCCGCTGGTAGACGCTAGTTTAATATAGTTTCAAAATATCAAAATGTTACTGTCGCACTATGATGACGAAAAAGTGTTCTCAACATAACATAAACGATATTTATATACAACAGCGCACTCAAATCTTAAAACTGTGGCTTTCCGCAGAGACTACACGCCGTCTCTGAAATATCGCCAGCGAGTTGCTGGCAACTAAAGCTAAACGCAGAGTACCTTTTTATATATAGTCTGGGTACCTAGCATCTCTTTGTATTTCGTGATTTATAGAGTACGATTGTTTTATTTTTTAATGTAATACTATTGAAATAGTTTTGCTTATATTTGCTATTAAAATCTGTGTGTTATAGTACATCGATTCATAGCAAGCTTTAAAAATGTGTTCCTGTCAAGCGAATGGGATCTTTAATAGTCACGTGACTTATCCGTCATAGACAAATTGTCTTTTGTACTTCCACGCCCGGCGGCAGCTTGTGTCCTCGGAAAAAAATATTTATTTTCATATATAAATATATTTTATAATTTGTCGAAAAATACTTCATAATGGACACAAGGAAGCTTACAGAAATACTGCGTGGGACCATTGATATGAATCAGAGGCAGGCGGCTGAAGAACAGCTTGCGCAGGTGAGTGATAAATTCGCATCCATCAACCACATGCTCGAGAATTTTATAATGCGACCAAATCGCATAGTTCGTTTGAGGTTATACGGCTCTATTGTGTTAGAGGTATTCTTGATTTAGCCGAATAAATGACATGCCGCGCTGGTATGATAGGGAGCACCATGTTTTAACTGAACTTTTACATTATTTGGTTTTATTTGATGAAAATTCTCGGCATGTGTCTGTTTAGGTCTATCTTTATCTGGGCAGTCTATTTAGACGCTGTCTTCCTGAATGCGATAGGTAAAATACGTCAAGAAGTTCTAACCAAACTTGATCAGCTCATGTAAAGTCATTAGTTACTATAAATAGATCTCTTACAATTGATATTTTCGACGGGTTTGCCCGTCATTTTCAGAATTTGTCATACGCAAGCTTCTCTTGTGAGGGTTATTAGTAATGAAAAGAAGATAAGGATGCAATAACCAAATGATTAAGGACACTTCCATGTTTGGGCTCGTTTTCCCACAATTTTCGTCACAAGAATAGAAGATTAATAATGAATATCATTGTTGATATTATCTCCTGAGTTCTCATGAAATCCCATTTAAATAGCTTTAGAGGAATTGCTCCCAAAATCTAATACAAGAAGAATTGAATCCAGAATCTACAAAAACAGGCTGAACCGCATACACACATTAAAAAAACTCCTTTTATTTTATTGGATACATGTCGCAAGTAACAGAATAGTATTTTTATTTAATTCAACTAGCCATCTGAAGGATATTCAGCTAGGCAAATGACTTGGATTGATAATATTTAATTTCTTGCGTAGCCCAGTTATTTGAAAAAGGTTGTGGCAAGTTGTAAATTAATTAAAAAAAAATGGTTCATACTACTACTGGTAGTAGATACAACCAAGTTATAAAATAATGTAACATCATCAACTATAACAGTATAACAGAAATATGCAAATTCACTGTATACAATAAGAGATTTCCATTGTGCACATGTCGTGTCCAGTAGTTAGATAAAATTGCATACAATAAAACAATTTGTAATAATATTTGCCTGAAGTGCATCTACATCAAAACTTGTATCTTATGATGTTCTGTAATAAGTTTTCAATATTTTTTCTGAAACGATTTGTGGCCCAAGTCTAGACTTAGATTTTTATTTCATTCAGAAACCTGACAGGGATTCCAGTTTCTAAGAAATTTTACTTGATTGAATAAAATTCAATAAATTTTTCGTCATTCACTCTTCTGAAATAAAAAGAATTTTAAACAGGCATATGGTACTTGGTGAAATGCCAAGTAGTGAAAGTAAAATTTCTTTTTCATAATATTATGATTATCAACTGAAGCAATATATTCATTACCATAAGGTTACTTCTAGTCAAGAATGGTCCATAATCAACCACTTAAGACTTCATCATCATCATCATCATTTCAGCCGATAGACGTCCACTGCTGGACATAGGCCTCCCCCAAATGTCGCCACTTAAGACTTACCATCACATAATCAAAACAATAGAAAAGTAGCAACCTACAAATTGTCTAAGCCAGATGCAAAAATATGGCATTGTGATTTAATAAATAAGACTTCCTATACCTGGAAGTAAATTGTATGCCATCTTTATTGAGTACATCTAACAATAACAACTGTTTTGTTGCATTTAGCATACAATTACAGAAATTCATATAATCATGCAAACATTGTACATAATCATACATTGCTGCTATTGTAATTGTATAATATTGGGTCTTTTTAAGTCACACAGACACAATTTGGTATTTAGTTTAGTAGCCAATTGGTTGTGCTATTTTTAGTCTAGACATGTTCAGATGTTCATGAATTATAATTTTCTTAATAAACAACAGTACAAAACAAGGCTTTGAGATGCTTAAAACAAATTTCAGATTCACAAAATCATTGGCTTAGCACCATCCCTGTTGGAAGTGGTTATGCAAAATGATGTTCCCATGCCAGTGCGACAAGCTGGTGCAGTGTACCTCAAGAACCTTGTCACTTCCGGTTGGCGGGAAAAGGAGGCTGAAGAGGGTGAGCCCGTCCCCTTCAGCATTCATGAACAAGACCGAGCTATGATCAGAGACATCATTGTAGATGCTGTCATACAAGCACCTGATATAATAAGAGTGCAGCTGTGTGTATGTTTGAAGACCATCATCAAACATGATTTCCCAACACGCTGGACACAAATTGTCGATAAAATTCACATATACCTCCAGAACCCTGAGCCTAACAGCTGGATGGGTGCTCTTCTGTGTTTGTACCAGTTGATAAAGAACTATGAATACCATATCGCCGAAAAGAGAGTGCCGTTAATAGAAGCAATGAATCTGCTTCTTCCAATGATGTACAATTTGATTGTGAACCTTCATGCTGATCCGTCTGCAGAATCTGTTCTGATTCAAAAGCAAATTTTGAAGTGTTTTTATGGCCTCATTAAGGTATAACAATTTTAATATTTACTTTTGACATGTGTTTTGATGCCTTATAATAATTCACAGGAACTTTAATCATAATACCTATTTTCCAGTACATCTTGCCCCTAGACCTGATTACAAAGGACATATTTACAAAATGGATGGAGGTGTTACGCAGGGTGATGGAAGCTCCTGTGCCTGAAACTACTCTGCAAGTGGACGAGGATGAACGTATGGAGCTGCCATGGTGGAAGTGCAAGAAGTGGGCAGTTCATACCTTGTACAGACTGTTTGAACGGTAAGTTCAATAGTATTACTTAGGGTGTCCGTTGAATGGTGTTGTTGAATTATGAAGTTTAATATGTTTACTGAATGAATAAAGCTAGTCAGAAGTGACATCCATCTGTGGTAGGAATTAGTTTCAGTGTTTTTTTTTTTATTCTTGGTAGTTTCGCGCTTGATCGCTATCTCACCTGATAGAAAGCGATGATGCGGTCAACGATGGAACGTGCTTACCTAGAAGTAACTTATTACTACTTACACTCTTGACTTAAAGATTCCCGGGTTGTAGTCATCAGGAAATACAGATTCTGGCAAGGAATTCCTCTCTTTAGCTATACGCACAATGAATGTGTTCCCAAAACGTTTCGTGCGTATAGGTGGGATGTCCACCATCTAACGGTGGCGCATTGCCGTACGTTGGTCCGATGATGGAACGGCCTAGGCGGAATTAGTGTTTTTCTACTTTATGTTTTACAAAAGAAGTTAATTAGAAGTAGTATAACTGCTACGATTTTGTGATAATTATTTTTCGAATTTACTTCAACTGTATCGCTAGGGGTTATAACAACATTCTCTTCACTACATACTATAAAATAAATTTGCTTTTCGTGTCTGTCTATCCCTATGTATGCTTAGATCTTTAAAACTACGTAACGAATTTTGATGCGGTTTTTTTTTAATAGATAGAGTGATTCAAGAGGAAGGTTTACATGTATAATACACGCACAATATAGTAGAGGAACACTGATGATTTTAGTGTTTTCTAATGTGATGTCATAAACAAACACATTTTTTGCGCTTACATTGCAAACGCTGGCCGAACCCTAAGAGATAGATCAAAATAAGGTACTACAGTATTGTACACCTTAAAAAGGTCATATTACGACGTGATCAGCATTGCACCCGTGCGAAGCCGGGGCGGGTCGCTAGTTGAACATATTATAACTTTTAAAACTTAACATTCTAACATTTTTCCTTTGAATATCAATATTAAATCGTAATTGAAATATCTTCTACGAAAAGTAAGGATTCAATGAATGAAATCAAATCATTCAATTAGTTGATTGATTTGTAAATGGAACTACGATTTGTCCACCGTCGCAACGACTTGCTTGTTTACATTTCATCGAGACTTTTGCTCTTTGTGACTGATAACAGGGGCAATAAATTGCAGTGCTAATAAGGATGTGCATGTTCGGGATCTACAATAGCTCTCGCCTGCACTCGCATTGACAACTAAACTCGATAAGGTACCATCTACCGAAATAAAAATGAAATTAAAATATTATAGTAGTACCTTTGGAGAAATGTGATGAATATTATTTTTAGGGGCTGACTGAAGAGTCGGTTTCGACCAGTATATATATTTTTTAAATGACATTTTAAACTATTGCTAGTTGATTGCGATCCCATGATTATGCTAAGCAGTGATGCAATCGATGATGGTGAATCGCACTAGTTTATTAAGACCTTATTCGCTCTAACCTTGAAGACACGTGTATTATAGTTTCGGCCAAAAATACTGGTTTTGGCTGGAGTTTCGGTTTCGGCCAAAAAGTGACCGAATATTCGGCTCAACCGAACTTAACATCGTTCAGCTAACAGTTGATACTTGATACAAAGCCAATCAACCATTACATCAAAATGTCACCAATATCATCATTGCAGCCGGAAGACGTCCACTGCTGGACATTGGCCTCCCCAAGTGTCGTCATAATGAAAGGTCCTGTGCGTCTCGCATCCATCGCATTCCTGCGACCCTCACCAGGTCATCCTTGTGATAGGCCTTCCACCAAAGCTGCGTCTTCTGGTGCGCAGCCGCCACTCTTGCACCTTTCGGCTCCATCGCCCATCTGTTCTACGAGCAATGTGCCCTGCCCACTGCCACTAAGTTTGGCGATTCTTCGGTCTATGTCGGTAACCTTGGTTCTCCTGCAAATATCTTCATTCTTGATGCAATCACGCAAGAAACGCCGATATTTTTAATTTTTTTACAGTTTTTCTGTTACCACATAAGTTTCGGTTTCGGCAGGAAGTGGAAGAGCCGAACATTCGGTTGCAAATTGTGTTTTGGTCGATCTTTTGTTATTTTTATTATTTGGGCTATTTATTTTTCTTCACATATTAGTCTTTTTTTTCTAAATCTTATGTAAAGAATATATTAAAAAATTGTACTCCGCCGGTGTCGGATGGACCAAACTACCGATGGTTAGGGCTTAGGGCCTCCTAGTAACTGGAACCTCTTCACAATGCGACCCGGATCGAGGAAAACTGCCTTTTGTATCAGGCCCTTGATCCAACTGCGCAACGACAGCTTCGACAGGTAGTGGTTGTGGTTTTGGTCATCAGACCATTGCCCTGCATTCAAATTTGAGGTTAGAGTCAACTCTAATGACGTCATCAGAGTTGAAATCCTAGCCTCGCAATTTTGCACGCGAACGTAGAGTTAACTGTCAATGTCAAGCAAGTGTTAATTTTTAGTTATTTGATAATATAATATCATTTTAATTTTTCACTTGGATTTCCTGTTTTTAATTATAGTTGTTTTTAGTAGAGTGAGCTGGTGAGTGAGTGGGTGAGTTGTTTTGTTGAGTAGTTGTTTGTAAGTTGTTGATAACTTATTTACGTCCTAAATTTAGTATTTTTAGTTAACATAGGTACACAATTATAGACGTTGTCGTATTTTACTTGCCGCTAGAATCAACATCGAGGCTTAAAAACTGTTCCTGACTCACTAGTAATTTTCACAAATACCATATTTGTCGTTTCTCAGTCTATATAAAAAGTTAAACGTTACTTTACAGTTATCAATAAATATTTAGGACACAATTTTTTTTTAACTTTTAGAATTTAAATATGGCCGCTTACACCAACCAACCCTGCTCGGAGTTAGAGTTAGTTGGGTTAACTCTAGGGTAGCTACTCGAGTTATAAAAGAACGACCCTCGGTTGCAATTCGAAGCATTTTTGAACGGTTAGAGTAACGACCCAACCCTACTCTGGTTATTTTTGACCGCAGGGTTGGTGGGAACGATTGTCAGCACAATGACAGCCGAGTCCACATACATGTCAACAACCTCGTTAGCATACGAGGATGTTGACAGTTGAGATATTGAATTTGCTTCTCTTTCTCAGCTTTTTCGTCATGTTGTATGGTGATGTCGACTACCATTGTGCGGTGCTCTAATCAGTCTATCACCATTATATCCGGGTTATTGGCAACAATAGCCCTGTGATTGATGATGGACGGGAATGGATCACATATCTGAAAAAAAAATTATTCGCACTTCATTTTACCGAAAACTATTGACCGACGTCTTTTTTTGCTATATGCATTATTTGATATATTTTTAGATCATCGAAATATCATGTGTCATAGGGACTATTTTACCTAACTATATTTTGCCGATTTACAAAATAACTTTATGCTATTGGCCGAAGCCACTTTTAAACTTTTTATCTGCCAAATGTTTTATTTGCCATATTTTCACCACAACGAAAGAACATTTTACGGAATTTTGTTTACAAACATATAGACGGTACTTGGTAGTATTTTCAATATTAAATTAAATCCAGCAACCTGAAGCTGCGGCGGTATGCGTTAAAACCATTTGCGACGATAAGCTCGCGTGGGGCCGCACAAACCCCGCAGCGCCGGAGCCGTGACAGAAACAATTGCAGCAAGCATTTTGTTTTGTTGCATGCCTTTTTCATGTTGCATGCCTGCTTGCATATAGCATACCTGCTTGCATATTGTATGCCTGCTTGCATGCTGCATGAATTCTTGCATGCTGCATGTCTACTTGCATACTGCATGCTTAAAGCAAGCATCCTTGTTTGCATGCTTCTTACTGGGACCAATTAAAACCACTTTTTTTTCCTAATCAACTATATCATTATGTGCTAATGATTAAACTAATCTGGAATTAGTTCCTGTTGCCTCGATCATGCTGTTGTAATAATTATATTTCTAGGCGTTTGGTGTAATGAAAATATGGTAATTAAAACAATGTATATAATAATATAATAAATGTTCGGAAACATAATACTTCGAAAAAATAATATTTCAGCTAAGTGTAACATAGGTGAAAAGTTTTTCGACCAAGTGAATCGTCAGAGTACCGAAAAATTAATAATAGGTCAACTCGGCGTGCCCGACACCTTTATAGGGGGCAAGCCAAGGAACCTTGACTTATCTACTACCTACCCATTTACCTAATATTCCGAATAAAAAAAAAACTCGCGCTATAATCCGCCGTCACATATCATCTGTGCGAAATCTCTTGCTGTAATGCTGATTTTAATTGCTACATTTTCATTTGTTAATAATTGGATAGAAATTAAGCAAACATCATACTTGCATCATAAATAACTTAAAATATAAAAGAGCCATCTATTGACTGGCAGGTAGATTGGCAACTCTTGCTCGCTCACAACAAAATTCTAGCTGGCCACTAGATTACACATTACACAATACATACTACAAAAGATTGTAGTATTCAATGAAATCAATCATTTATTTACGATATTGATATGTAATATAATAATTAGCAAATACAATTTAAACAGCCATAGCGTATACAAACACATAGCCGTTCTTCGTTTCTTTATCGCACACTTAAAAATTTCATCACTTAACTGTCGAGAACACGGATATCGGTCGAGAAAGAGAATCAAGTTTCTATTCGCGGTTTACCAAAACTACAGAATGAAATAACAGTACTCAGTCATCAGATATCAGCATTCTCAAAAGCACTTGCTTTTGAGAATTCTGATATCTTTTCATAGCACCATCGAAGTTATTTATGTCATTCTAACCTGATGTATTCCAAGCATTTTTATCGTTTGAGAAAAATATGCAACACCAACAGAACAATTTGTTTAAATGCGAGCAGCAGGCAATCTAGTGAGTTTTGTAAACTGAGCGATGTTACTGAAATATTTAAATCAAAGGTGGGTTTAGTTGAAGTTAGGAGTGATCTTCTAACTGGATAAATATGATTATTTATCTCTAAAATACAAAGTCTTTACCTGGCCAAGTATTTTTTCCACACATTTTAACGTCACAATGGACAATTGCATTTATTTCCGAATTCATTTCAAAGATAATAAACTTTAATCACTTCAAAACCAAGTAAGTTACAGCAATAACTAATCATAAAACTTTAATTTTAAATAACAGACATCAATTTTTTTTCATAATTACGTAAACACGATAACTGCTCAAAGAAAATTTGGAATAATTTGTTTGCGGAACTGTTTTACGCGTCATAGATAGAGAGCGCCTCGTAGTTGGCGTAGTAAAAGTTCATTGATTAAAAATAACAGGTTGGGCTTATGATTCTTCCATGAGTGAGGAGCACACAGTATCAAATTTTACTCAAACAGAGTCACATTTTTATATTTATATAGGGAAAAGTGAGATGGCAGATCAAGCCAAATACAAAACCTCTGCGACAGAAAGAGGCAGCAACAATTATTGTTCATCTCTCTTTTTATTTGTTATGTGTTAGAGTGCTTGAGTGAGTGATTGCGGTCAGAGCGGCAACATTGCATGTCCTACGTATCATGTCTTATCAATGAATTTTAATATCGCATTGAACACGAAATGGCAACTTTGCGTAACCGCATAGGCACTCGAAATTAAAAAATGTGAGTTTTATTTAATTGATTTACGTTTGTTGTGTTCTATGTCTCACGCTCATCCATCATATGATAGACGAGCGTGGTGTGGTGAGGTGTGTTGTGTTGAGGTATTATTTTCATGTCAAACCAGGCTTATGTACTTGTATTGCTCGCACGTCCCTGGGTCAACCGATACAGTGGATGACGTGACATAGATGAAATAAAAAAAAAGAAACGAAAATAGTTATAAAGTTTTAGGTGAAATGAAATTCGGTCAAATATTTTTCAAACTTACGATAGGTAACCAAGATGGACAGATCCTAGTACAACGAGTTATTATTACTAGCTGTTACCCGCCACTTCGTTTGCATGGTAATCAAGAACAATAAGAGTAATTTTCATGAATACCAAGCAAACGAAGTGGAAAAATAAGAGAGACTTTGTCAGCCTAAAATTAAGTTCCATTCCGGCGAAAAAATATAAAAGTACTTTAAGTTTTAGCTTTTTGTAATATCCGTTAGAAAAAGTGCGTCAAAATCGTTCAAGCCGTTACGGAGATTAACCGGAACAGACAGAAACGTGAAAAAAATTTAAAATGACAAGAGTACGTCCAATCATGTATAACTGAGTTGAAATATTATCCAATGTAAACCAGCCTTTTATTGTGTACTTTTTAAACTTTTACACTTTTGACATAAATTATATTTAAACATTGTCAACAGATATGGCAGTCCAGTAAACACTCGCGAGGAGTATGCGCAGTTTGCTGAATGGTATCTAACCACCTTCACCGGCGGAATCTTGGAGGTTCTCCTAAGTATACTGGACCAATACAGAAACAAAGTTTACATCTCGCCCAGAGTTCTACAGCAGACAATCAGCTACATTGATCAATGGTGAGATATTCTATATTTTACCAGACGTTTTATGCTTATGCCTTGAGCCCTACCGACGGCGACGACTAACGACGTTGGTTGTGTAAACACACAATTTATAACAGCAGTGCACGAAGTCACGCGACGTCCCTTGTCATCTTGCCTCACGACAATGCCATTCTACTAACATTTGTATCATAATGTACGTACACAGTACACAAAGCACAGAATTACAATGAATGAAGATAAATTGCATCTTAACTTGAGCAGCTACAATTTCGCGTTTTTTATGTGTGATTATAATTTTTTTGTTATATAGCTTCACCACAATGCTATTTAAAAACATAAATGTGTATTTATAAAGTCTCAGATAAATAGGGAACAATATGCAACATGACGCGTAATGCTCAATTTACGTGACGCTGCTGCAACGTTGCTCAACGTCCCGCAACTTGCCCATCAACATTTTACAATGCATTCACATGACGCCGGACATGTTGTTAGACAATTTGACAGCGTTGCTTCGTCATGTTGGGAGATATTTGGTCCCCTAGTGTATCTGAAGTTTCATATACACATAATACCAGATTTTTTTTAAAAGTTTTGGTACATACTTGTTGTCTCTTTCCCAGCGTGAGCCACGCTCATTCGTGGAAGCTCCTGAAGCCTCACATGTTTGCCATCATTCAAGACGTGCTGTTCCCTCTTATGTCGTACTCTGAAAACGACGAAGAACTGTGGGAAACTGACCCTCACGAATATATACGAATCAAATTCGGTAGGTAAAAACCTTAATTAACCTAATCTTTAATATACCGCACTCTAACAAATTTACCAGGATCGTTTTGCTTGCTTACAGTCTGCCAACTCCAGTTGGAATACTATCGTAATGTTGCTTTAGTTATAATCAGATTTTTATTTGTAATGTGTGTGTGCATAACTGTTGTTCGATAACCGTTGTTTGATAACCGTTGTTTAGTACACGGCTAAAAGGACCAACACTTGCTACAATTCAGCTGACCAGATATTTAACTCGTCATTTTATAAGATATTTTTAAAGACTACTTTTACTGTTGCTGGTCTTTTTCAAATTGTGAAATAAATTCTATCATAAATCCCTATTATTATTTTTTTATATGTTAATCAAAACATACTGTATAGTCAGTTAATTTGCCATACAGTGATTGACACTATCCCTTACGACTGATCATTGTAGCAAGGAGGTCTGTGGCCAGTGTGGTTTATTAAATGTGCAGCGGAAGCAGCTCTCCATTTTGGAATTTTACAAGAATTTATGATTTGCCATAGAAAATTAAAGCCTTTGTAACAGGTTCTGTATTGGAGTGCTGAGTTGATGTTATTACTATTGCATTGTGTTTCAGTAATTTATTTAGTTGAATGATATCAGTTTAGAACCCGGTTTCTGAGGCTTCAAAATGATAATCTTAATAACTATTGATTTAATAAAATTTGCTTAGTGTTCAAAAACTAGATTAGAAATTTAATAGCTATATCAAATGAATAAGCTCCAGTTAAATTACCCCAGAAACCGGTAATAGGACCATTAATTATAAATATTAAATATAAATTGCATCTTGAGTAAAGTTACGGTTATGATTCACATTTTTATGTGTATTATTATATTTTTTAGACATATTCGAAGACTTTGTGTCGCCTGTGACTGCTGCGCAGACGCTGCTGGTTTCGTGTTGCAAAAAGCGAAAGGACATGTTAGGGCGCACTATGCACCTGTGCATGCAGGTGCTCACGAGCCAGAACGGCGAGTATGGCCCGAGACAGCGCGACGGCGCCCTGCACATGGTCGGCACACTCAACGACATTCTTATCAAGAAGAAATTCTATAAAGAAGAGATTGACTCGCTCCTCAGCCAATACGTATTCCCAGAGTTCCAAAGCACGCTCGGGTACATGCGCGCTAGGGCTTGTTGGGTACTCCATTGCTTCGCCAGTGTCCGCTTCAAAAACGACCAGCTTCTTCTCGAAGCTGTTCGCCTGACCGTCACAGCGCTTCTGAACGATGCCGAACTACCCGTCAAAGTTGAAGCAGCCATAGCCATTCAAATGCTATTATCCTCACAAGAAAAAGTACACAAATACTTAGAGCCACAAGTGAAGGCAGTAACGACAGAACTGCTCAAAGTAATTCGCGAGACTGAGAATGATAATATAGCGATCGTGTTGCAGAAAATTGTACCCTTGTATACTGAGCAGCTGATGCATATGGCATTTGAGATCACAGATCATTTGGCGACTACTTTTAGTAAAGTAATTGAGACAGATTCGGGTACTGACGAGAAGGCAATCACAGCAATGGGGTTGCTCAACACCATGGAGACTGTACTCAACGTGATGGAAGATAACCCAGAGATTATGGCGCAGTTGGAGAAGACAGTGTTGCGTGTCGTCGGACACATACTGCATCACAATATCATTGGTAAGGAGTCCATTTTTTTAATTGACTGCACATGTGATGTGCCGCAAACATTTGAGTGCTTCCAATATGAATGCTTCTAGATTGTACACTGATTTTAGATTTATGATTTACTAGCTTTTGCCCCCGAGTTCGCTCCCGTCAACTGACTACTCTATTCTGCTCTACCCAACTTCACCCTACTCCACCCTACTCTACCCTAATACCAATTTTTTAATTTTTTTTCACTTTAAAAAATTGTCAGGAACAATAACCAACACAACAAACAAAAGAAATATTGAAATCGGTCCAGCCGGTACGCGTGATGGCGTGACCAAGGGAAATAGGGATTCATTTTCATATATGTATATAGATTTCCATCACTGAATTTTAATGTGTACATCAATCATGGTCTTTTTGACTTCAGAATGCATAACTGAACTCGAAGAGAGCTTCATGAAATTCTAAATACATTTACGGCTACCTCTATTAGCATCATATGCAAAATTCGGATGAATGGAGCTAAAGATTTTATTTAAAGTACCTGTTGTATACCTACAACAATATATAAAACAGTATATATTACAACCAAAGCATCTGCCATGATTATGACTTTACAAGTTGTTTGAAGTTATTGTTTAGTATTATGTTTAAGGCTGAGACATATCAGCTAAATAACACCTTTTTTTTAATTGATATAAACTAGTGCTTGACTGTGATCCGATGATGCGCCTCACCATAGTTTATTAAGAGCCTATTCACTCTAGCCTTGAAGACACCTAAATTCTAATCGGACAGGAAGACCGCAGCAGGCAAATTGTTCCAGTCTTTCGATGTACATAGAGGTTTCAACAATGCAATAATTAATTAATGTAATTTTACTTTTACAGAATACTATGAGGAAGCTATGACGCTGCTCTGCAACTTGACTGCTAAAACCATATCTGAGGATATGTGGAAGGTTCTTGAGATGCTGTACCAAGTGTTTGAGAAGGAAGGTTTCGATTACTTCACAGACATGATGCCAGTCCTACACAACTATATCACTGTGGACACCAACGCATTCCTCTCCAATGAGAACCACATCCTTGCTATGTTCAACATGGCTAAAGCTGTAAGTGCATTGATATTTTCTTTTTATCCCATTTACAGCCATTTTGTGTTTTATGGCGTTTTCCCGCATTCTTGCCATTGCCTGGATTCTATACATATATTATTATAATGGGCATAGGTAATCCGCTTGCATGACTTAATCTGCATGACTGTTTATCATATAAAAATCCTAAATAGATAATATTTCTAAATAATTCTAAACTACCAGATTTTCTGAGACTTTTCAAAAAACAGTCTAGCGATTTTTACCATTGATACGTGCGCGACTTGCTGATAGCAAAAGCGATTACGATTTTTGTAGGTCTATCATTTGTAAGCGTCTGATAACATTTGATCCGGATATTATGTAGAACGCGCACTTTCATAGTAGAGCTATTATTATATCTTTTTAGATGCTTAAAATGCTCTTCACACATAATGCTATGTAGTCTGTTATAAGCCTTCCCCCTGAATTTTATTAGCAGTTCATAGTACAATGGAAAAGTAATATACACTGTTTATTATAGTATCAACTTTTTATCACAGATATAATCATTAGTTGGTTTCGTGTTGACATACGACATTTAGAAATGCGAACAAAAGTCTAAGCTTTGTGTTCATCTTGTAATTATAAGTGTGCGTGAAATACACGTGTTGCTGAAAAAAAAGTCATTCATTTGCGAGACGCGAATGTTTTGTGTTAATGAACTCAGTGTCTAACTTTATTGGAAAGCGGCCAAGTCGAGTGTTAAAGATAATGTCTGGAAGTATGCTTTCTTGTGTTATCAATAAAGTTCATAATTAGTTGCACAAGTATCAAAAGTCAGTCAGATTCTGATAGTGTAATTTTAACTCTCTGTAGTCATGTTAAAGTGCAAAGTTTCTTGGTTGTCTAGTTAGAAGTATTCGGAACAAGTTTGCGTTTCTTAGTGCTGTTTTTTTACGAGTCACATAATTATGATCGTCATAGACGGCGGTTAAACCCTAAGGACGCAGTTTTCTCGTCAAGAGGAATAAATCTTTTTTATTAATGCGACGATGTCAATCCCATCGTACCTACTATTTATTATCTACACTTTAATCACAAAAAATAATCTGCAATCTTAAATCTATAAAAGATGGCTTCACTACAGTTAGGTTTCGCTAAGATGCCATGAAAAATCGGTTCCGTAGCCAAATGGCAAAAACGGAACCCTTATGGATTCGTCATGTCTGTCTGTCTGTCCGTCCGTATGTCACAGCCACTTTTTTTTCGAAACTGTAAGAACTATACTGTTGAAACTTGGTAAGTAGTTGTATTCTGTGAACCGCATTTTTTCACACAAAAATTAAAAAAAACAATAAGTTTTGGGGGTTCCCCATACTTAGAAATGAAAGTCAATATTTTTTTTTAATCAAACCCTTTTTGTGGGTTATCTCTGTATAGGTCTTCAAAAATGATATTGAGGTTTCTAATATCATTTTTTTTCTAAACTGAATAGTTTGCGTGAAAGACACTTCTAAAGTGGTAAAATGGGTCCCCCCCTGTAACTTCTAAAATAAGAGAATGATAAAACTACAAAAAATATATGATGTACATTACCACGCAAATTTCCACCGAAAATTGGTTTGAACGAGATCTAGTAAATAGTTTTTTTAAATACGATTTATGAAATCGTAAACCGCAATTTACCTTTCAAGTTTGTACGGAATCCTCAGTGCGCGAGTCAGACTCGCACTTGCCCAGTTTTTTTTTTAATATTTGCGTCAGCCTCTTATTCAGAAGGTACTGTTTTAGTATTATGTATCATACCTTGCTTTAACTAAAGTCAGTATTAAAGTAGGTCTTTTCAAGAAACTTTGACAGAGAATTACAATAAACTAACATTTTTGCTAATTTTGGCTGCTTGAATCGTACATTAGATGTATTCGGAACGCGTAGTGAGCCTGGCTGTTAATATTTAACTGTACCGATCGTATTTGTATCAGGACCCCCTCAAGCCTTGACCTTATTTTATTGACTGTGTTATGTATAACAATGTATACATAACTGTGTATGTATAGAAATAGTTACGGCACGCTAGTCTTAGAATGAAACTGATGGATGGCAATTTACTTATTCGTCTGTTGTCATGTTTAACTTGAACTTATCATAGCCAACAGCAATCAATATTTGATCCTATTTTGGTGCTCCTTAACTTTCATTTCCTTAACTTTCTTGTTTGTTATTCTGCAGAGATTAATTCAGTGCATATCGTAAACATGACGGTCATCACGATATATTTGCAAACTCCTTTGAATTTTAAAGTTGTTCGATTTTATCTCATAAATAAACATTTTGATTCCATAGTCTTGAAAGTTTCCGCAAAGAGCTATGCGCATATCAATAATGAAGAATAACATGAAAGTCGAAAGTGTAGACCTGTTATCTATGTTTTTCTGTTTCCATGGAAATAAGAGTTTCAGTTATGGATTTTTACCACTTTTTATTACACAAACGATCGTAATATTTTTAATACACTGGAGTTAAGATGACTTGTATATTTTTTTTGTCGTTGCTGAGCGATTCCTTGGTACCATAGCACCTTTGGTACCGCTAAGAAAACAAGCGTGATCAAAAGCAGTTACAGACGAATACTAATTAAAGTAACATTATCCTAATACAAAAGTTATGTATTCTTAATGCGAACTGAATTTAAAATAAACTGTGCGCTTTGCGTTTGCTTGATATATTTTTTTATGTATGATCCAACTTCTTGCGAAACAGATTATTATTATATGGGTAACCATTAGTATGGCACATCGAGTAAAATAATGAGACTGTCGCACAAGTACGCGTGACAGGGAATACGGTCAATAAATCCAAATGAATATTTTAAAACCTGATTTGCCATACTTTGTTATTACATTAAAGCTCTAGATGGATATATTATATACTCTTTATTGTACACCTTATTAATTTTTAATTCACTATGTTTACACAAATCATGTTTACGACCAGGTACTGAACTCCGACGCTGAGGACGAGTCTGAGATCTACGCTGCGAAACTTCTCGAGGTCATGGTCCTACAATGTTCGGGCAAGATCGACCAATGCTTGCCTTCTTTCGTTGAGTTGGTACTGAACAGGCTTACAAGGAAGGTCAAGACTTCCGAGCTTAGAACTATGTTACTGCAGGTGAGAATCCCGATAGAAATACGAAGTTAAGTAAGCTGTATCCGAACGCGAGACGCAAAGGACGGTGTTTATCAGCCTATTATATTATGTTTGTTCCGAAACGTGATGCTCACAATGGTGCTCATCAGAAGGCTTTAAGTCACCAAAAGGAAACGGCTATGCTCGGAGTTTTAGGTCACATTGCTTGTAGAACAGATGGTCGAAGGGGCCGAAAGGTTCTAGAGTAGCGACCGCGTACCGGAAGACGCAGCATTAGAAGGCCTTCTGCAAGTTGGTCCGATGACCTGGTGAGAGTCGCGGTAATCCGATAGTGGGAGATGGGAGGACTATGTCCAACAGTGGACGTGTTTCGGCTGAAATGATGATGATATGTTTGTTCCTTTGTGGCTCTGTAGAAACCAAACGCGTGGGCCGATTTTGATCCAATCATTCACCTTTATCCACAGAAACTATCCACCGTCGCATTCACTTGTGGTTTGAAATATGAATAGGATTTAGGTTTTATCTTATTTATTGAACAAATGTATACATCATCATCATTTCAGCCGAAACGCGTCCACTGTTGGACATAAGCCTGCCCCCAAATGTCGCCACAATGACCGGTCCTGTGCGTCTCGCATCCATCGGATTCCCGCGACCCTCACCAGGTCATCGGTCCACCTTGTAGGAGGCCTTCCAACACCATTGCAACGCAAATGTATACGCTGATCGTTAATTGAAAAAATTAACCAGTTCCTGTTGCCAGTCACATGGTTTCAACAACATAGAAGCATTCTCAACGCAAATTGTTTATCTAGAAACTTAGGCTTGACGGTTGCAGCGATTTTTCTCTGTTTGATAGCGTCCCCGCCTTGTGACTCAGCAAGTGTTTTTTTTTTATTCACGTTCCTTTCAATAATTTAAGTAACAGCAATTGCAAATAAATGTAGTTCTGTGAACATAGTAATTTAGTCGCATGTTTAAATAAAATGTTTATTTCATTCTGCAGGTTCTAATAGCAATCCTGTATTGCAACCCACACTTGCTATTCACGATCCTGGACAAGCTACAGGAGTCAGTGCCCAACGCATCCATCACACAGCACTTCCTCAAGCAGTGGGTACACGACACAGATTGTTTTATGGGGTAAGACATTCCTTTTTAGAGTATACAACCTTTGAAGTTGCGAGCAACTTTCCTTGTAATAATAATTGTAATAATTTACTAATATAAAACATTACTATCTTAACTATTAATAAGGTGTTTTAAAATTTTAACAAACTGATGGACCAGAGTGACACTGTCATATTTTTTGTAGAGTATGCAGGTTTATAGTGTCAAAAAAAAAAACAGTAAATACTGTGAAGAAATAATTTAAATCGGACCAAAAATGACAAAGATACAGCAATTTTAGTGTTTTAGTCCCAGAAACGCGCCCGAGAATGAAGCGACTCGCTGTGACGTCATCTGTCATGATCGGTCTCCACCGGCGAATGAATACGATCAAGCCTTTCGTCGCAAGAATTATGACAGATGACGTCTTCTTAAACAGTCCAGCGAGAGCGCGCGTTTCTAATTAGCCGTTCAGAAAAACGAATAAATCCACCATTTCTTGACAGATATTAATAATTTTAAAAAATTAAATGCTCAGTATTACACATACGATGTACTTCGTAAAAATCGGATTTGCTATAATATGATACTTCTCCATTTCAGACTGCACGATAGAAAACTTTGCGTCCTCGGTATTTGCACGTTATTAGAAATGGGCCCGCAGAGGCCAAACCTTGAAGAGATCGTGCCGAAGCTCTTGCCGTCCTGCCTGGTGCTGTTCGACGGACTGAAGCGAGCCTATGAGGCCAGAGCAGAAGCCGATGAGGAGACATCCTCTGAAGAAGATGAAGACGAAGATGATGAAGGTAAGACTTTTATATTTGTTCCTCACAAGTGGCAGTGAAATTATGAGCCAATGTGTCCACTACATCCAGGTAAAGCTGAATCAGAATCAAAATCTCTTCAGTTTCTCTTAAAATGAGATTTCGTAGTCCTGAAAGAAGGTTAGGGATGAGTTTATCTCATAAAATTACATTATTTAGTTACATGAATATATTATAAACTAAAATTTTTTTTATATGTTATGTTTTAGGGGTAGATTAAAAATACGGACAAATATAGCTCTACGCTAAAATAGAGAATGTGTTTTTTTTATTAAGTATGTTTTTTATAGTGGTATTGGACTTAGATTCTTTAAAGTCTTTTTTAGTAATGATTAAATAATTTGGGTCTTTTATACATAGAGTTTTACGCACGGTTTGTGCAGTTTGGGTGTAGATGTAGTCTTTTTCACATTTCAGTTTTATTATTATATGGTTATGTTTATATGCATATTTTTACGAGGTATATTTCGCATAAGTATGCATTATTTTGTTTGTAAAAAGTGTTTCTGTTGGAGTTACATAGTCATAATTAAACATTTTGCAATTTGCCATAGGTTTGTATATATTTTAGCGACTGTACCCCATATTTCCACTAAGTCAATGTGTGAGAAGTAGATTGTGTTATACCATTATAAAGTTAATTAGGAAAAATATTTAGGGGGATTTCACGGTTAAACTACAGAACCGATTTTGATAAAATTTAGTACAGAGTAAGCTTTAACCCCAAGAAAGACATAGGCTACTATTTACGTGGCTTCGACTTCGACTTCTCGTCCGCGATAACCGATATTCTCACGAATGAAGCCACTGGCAGAAGCTAGTTTTATATAATACTAGCTGACTCGGCAAACGTTGTTCTGCTATGTATATAAAAAAAAAATTATCTAAAATTAAAAAAAAAAAAATAGATGTCCGATTCTCATAGATACCGGATAAGCACAAAAAATTTCTTCAAAATCGCTCAAGCCGTTTCGGAGGAGTATGGCAACGAAAACTGTGACACGAGAATTTTATATATTAGAAAGTGTTGCATGTTACAAAAACAATGTTACATCTACTCATAGGAATGTGCCCGAAATAAAGATGAACGCGACGCATTGCTGAGCGAATTAAAGTTAAATAGATTCGATGTAGGTATAATCCAAAGCATTCTATCAAAACCGAAATCGGAGGCGGCCAGAAAACTAAGTGGTTTAATAGCGGTCTTGCAACAGTGATTCGCCCTATTTAATATCTGTAATGTATTTTAGGTAAATATGTATTAGTTAATAAAGGTATGTGTGTGTAGTAATTGTTATAAGGTACGATGGGGCTGACATATCCTTTTTGGACAAAAGCCCCTAAATAAAATCTTGATTAAAAAAAAAAAAAAAATCTACTCATAGGGAGTGAACTATTTATTTTCCCTTGCTGGTCTTTTGGGTTTTTCTTGTGTTGATTCCTTAAAGTGTTTCTGCTATTTATTTCACTTATGATTGATCAATTTATCCAGTCTGGTTACAGTGAAAGATTCGTGGGTGATTCTTTGAAACCGAGAGAACGTCTCATTCATCTGGCCTAGTTTTCGGACCTATATAATTTTTTTCATAAGCCACTGGGCGCAGATGAGTGCCTTTGATACATTTAGTAATCGGGCAAAACTAATATGCAAATAAAAATATCAAATTGTAAAGAAAAAACTAAGCCAGATGAATGAGACTAGAGAGAAAATCTAAAATGATCTTATTAAATACTTGAGCTATAAATGTAGGTAGGTTTTCTTCTTCAGAAGTTATGGTTTAAAACGGAATGCATCGATAATGGCTTTGTGGAAATTATTCAGTTTAAGATTTGAGCAAATGCAGTCAATTATACTATTTGAAGCGTTTGATTCTCTCGCGCATTAGTTCTCGGCAGGGGGTGAGAGGCGAAGACGGGTGAAGTCAGGTAGTGCCTGAAAACCTGTTACCAAAAAAGTATCGCCCACTTTTTGTCATACTTTTGTCTATACAAAAAAAAAAACAAATGTTTTTAGCTAGCTAGCTAGTGAATAGTGTACAAATATGTATATTGTTTACTAAGAAAAAGTGAGACACAATGGGGTGGGAGGCTTTCGATGAGCTGTAGTGTTTAAAGATGACAATTTTTGACCAGAACGTGTTGCCAATAATATAAAATATCGTTGGTCATAATCAGCCTGATGCAATAGCTCTAAAACAAATTATACTACTAATAGAAAAGGCTATAATCGGACTTCCCTGCATGATCGGATCAGAAATGAGACGATCTATAGAAGAACTAAGCTAATGCCAACTAAACGAATTGCTGATTGGGCTGAAAGGCTTTAGTGGCTTTTTGATCTCAATTTAGTAATTAAACTATACTTCAACTTTTTTCTCGGAATGTTTTGTAATTGTCATTCCGTTGTCAATCAAATCAGTTATGATAATATCTGATTTGATTTTGCTTTTTGGTTCAGCAGCGAGATTATGAATAGTGGATTTAATACCGTCAATTCTTTCCTTAATTGTTGTTATATCTCCAATTTTTTTTTATAAGTTCCCTTTGTGTAGATTTCGAGTTTTTAACATTGTCATCATTTCTGACATTTGTTTACGCATTTCACTTAATTCAGTCCGAATGAGTTCATTTACATAATAATATTAAATTCTTTATTGACATAATTAACATTTTACAAAAATAGTGTGGCCTTGACTCCTGCGCTAGGCATATTGCCTGTGTTACAGGAGCCAGTGTCTTCTACCAATTACATGCGTCGTTTTATGCAATAAAACTCAAGACAAAAAAAAATGAAGTAAATAAAAAAGAAAAATAATTTGTATGTGTCATGTAGATGTTGGTGTGTATTGTCGTGTTTATGAATTTAGTGCTTATGTGGAATATATGTAGTATATCATCCATCTGCTTCCGCTTATAATTGTATTGGACTACTTTCTTATATCTGAAAATTATTTGGTAGTCACTGCTTTTAAATCCGAGGCTACTTCTTGTTAGTGAGTGTACTATGATTTATGTCTTTGTAGTGATTATTCACTTGTTTGTGTTCCCAATGTGTGTGAGAGATTTAAAAAATAATGAGTCTGTCTCTTGCACTGTAGACGACGATAGTGTTCTCAGGAAAAAACTGTTGTAAACACTTACACTCGTTACAGTTTACTTTGGTATTTGTTGTTCGTCCACTTTGGAATACCTGTGGTTATATACACTTTAGCGACATGTCTGCAGTTAATGAAAAATTGACCATAAAACATTTCAGAAGTTCTATCAAGTGATGAAGATGATTTAGAAGAAATGAACAATGAATACCTCGAAAACTTAGCACGGATGGCTGTCAAGAACAGCGCACAGCAAGGCGTCAATATCACAGCCAAGATTGAGGATTATGAAGAGAGTGATGATGTGAGTCCACTAGTTAGTATTACCCTGCTTTTCGCACAGTATGTGTTTTGGCATCAAGATTCATCATCTCGGGCGTTGGAGCAGCCGGGCGACGAAATAATGCTGGAATGCGGGTATAGCAGTATCTCACGGTAAGATATACATTTTCACTTCCTCAAAATGCAACTGCTGAGATGTCAGTGGCCAGTGGTCTGATTCTGATAAAGAAGCACGGAGGGGACTGGAATGTAAGTACAATGTGTTTCATTACTTATATTAATTTCTAATTCAAAAATTGGTTTATGATTTAATTAGTGCAAGTTTAAATCCTGAGTTAAAATTTTAATGAAAGTTCAAGCACTTAGGCTGTTACAAAGCAGTGCCTTAAACATTTTATTAATATAATGAAATGGTAAAAAAAATATACTTTGATCTGTTTCATTTAAGTTTACTTAGTTGTGAGAATCCGGCAAGAATAAAAAATGCCATTTAGTGTTAGATAAAAAGCCGTCTTTGTGGAATGAATGTTAACATATGTTACACTAGAATGAATCACTGTTTTCCTGAAAACGAAAACAATTTATCTAATAAGTTTGAGACTTGTTGAATGGTACTGTAGCACAAAGTTGAAATAATTTTGTTGTTCTGTTAAAATTACGGTATTTTCTGTATATATATATATATATATATATCGATATCGATGAATGGATGCTACTCAAGAAGCACCTGCTTTTTTCCTTTGTCAGTAAACTTGCATTAATCAAATTGTAAATATAACTAACTTGCTTACCGCAAACTAACTACTAGTTATTAATTATTAACTTTCTTATTTTTGGTGATGGGGTTGTGGTGAGTTTAAATAATAGTTAAAAAAATTAGTTCACTTCGTCTATACTCGTAAATATTTGGTTTTGAGAAAACTTGATGTCAACACAATCTTGAATTGCACTATCACTATTAAGAAGAGAAACTATAATTTAGTGTTTCGTAACAGAAAAACCCAAAAACCTGCACATTGGCTGGTTCCAGGCAGAGTCTACCATGGGACAATTTTGTAAGAGTTATATTGATAAAACACCTGTCTGCTTTATTTAGACAATGTAATTATTATCTCAATTATCTAGTGTTCATTCCATGTTATTGTCATGCTTGTTGTAAAGTATGGATAGGGCATTAGTTTCATTTAATGGTATAATTAGAAAAAGTTTACTATTGAAGCAAAATACAGTAATATCGAATATTAGGCGCATTAAAGTCTGTTGTTAATAGTGAACGATTCGGTAAAAAAATGACGTAGTGTATTTAAGATTGAATCGAGGCCAAAGTGTTGATTCTGGTCACCCTGTTACTTAGTTATAGGTTAATGTTAGACGTGATCCGTTCTGTTGACAGGACGATGATGATTACGACGCAGAAGACACGGCGATAGAATGCTACACCACTCCTCTTGATGAAAAAGATTGCATCGTCGACGAATACATCAAATTCAAGAGCACGCTTCATGGTATGTATTCAATGGATTTTCTTTTTTACTTTGCCGTATTTCTCTTGTCTTGCCAAATAAATTATAATAATGAGCTGGTGCTATTCTTTTTGCGCTTTTGATAATTTAGACATGCAATACTTGTGTACGTTGGCACAATCATTTTGGCTGTATATAATATATAATAAAGCCTAGTGAAGCAGTATTACTTTATATTTGATTTTACCACTACCGATCAATATGTAATACATATATCATGACTACACACAGCTCTGGCGTCGAGCGAACCGGCTCTGTACCACGCACTGACGAGCGGGCTAAACGAGGCGCAACAGAAGCAGTTGAATGCTGTATTCGTGCTCGCCGACCAACGCAAAGCGCAGCAGGACAGCAAGCGCATCGAGCAAAGCGGAGGTATGTAGTCATCAGGCATAGCGATGTGAACTTGAGGGACAGCTCACAATAAGATGCGACTAGGCTATACAGTGATTTCGCGCTGCGCATTGTTGCGCCTCAACGTATAATATATCATGAAGCTGGTTTAGCGGGAAGCATAGCTCTGTCGCCGAGACCTATTATATATAATATATAGAAATCTCTCATTGAAATTGTGCCATTTTTTTTTTTCTATGTTGTATTTCTGGCTTAAAACGTAAGTGCTTCGTTGCGTCGTGTGTCGGTGTGTGAGCTAACTCTGAAGGGCATATACTGAATAAACAAAATTCTCAATGTAAAATACAAGGAATCTAACCTTGTAATTTTTATTTCAGGCTACATGTTCACCGTACCAGCGCAAGTGCCAACCAAATTCAAGTTCGGATCGTAATTCATGATTAGCAGTTCTCGTTAACATTTATCACACTTGTCGAATATATCCTCCGATTTGACGCTTACTTACGTTAAATTCAAATCAAATATATCGGCTCTAAATTGTTCGTTATACGTTTTAGCATAGCAGTTAAGCATTACAAAACAGCTTGGCACTGAAGCGCCGTTGTCTTGAATAAAATATAGCTAGGTAACGCGCGTAGGCGGCTAGCTACGGCTTAAATTCCCAGTGAGGCTTTAGGCTAATGTAAAAAGGCTCTTAGCCTTTGTAGTACTTCTAGCCGGCAACCAGATAAAAAAGGAGCGTATATTGCAAGTGTGTGTCTTTGAATGCACATTCACTAAATGTGACAGGTTCTAGAAAATGTTTGAATAGTTGCAGAGTGATTCGTAAGTGAAAAATGATTACAGTCAATTTGGAAGGCCTGATAGTGAAAATAATTGTAAATATTCAATATATGAATTCTGATATTGTACTTCATATATTTATGTTTAGTTAATTGTTTTCATATTAATTATAGCAGATTTGATCAAGGTTATCAGTTTTTTTCCGCTTTAATAGCTTACTTCTGTGTCATCAATTGAGTACATAAAATGACAATGATTATGCTTGTAAATGTTTGTCTTTTCTTATTATTTGAACCAATTTAACGTCCACTTTCTAAAACCATTTTAGTTGCTCGAGCATTTAGCTGCGAATGGTAAATTGTAACATTATGATATGGTGACAAAGCTTGTCCACTACTGGTATAGGCCTAAAGGTCTACAGTGCGCGTGTTTTTCTTCTTGCCATTTTATAAACTCTGTCGAGAAACAGATAAGAAGATAGTGTGAAATAAGATAAAGCTATGAAGTAAAAATATCAGTATTCTTTAAAGGTGGAAGGACCTGTAATCTAGGCGCCTCAGTCGACGATCCATTGTTGTTTACACTGCAGTTATTACTACTATGGTAAATCGGGAACAGCATGTATCCCTAAGTTTGGTTTCATAACATAAAATCTGTTTGTAGTTAGTTGGGTTCCGTATTTTAATGTTCGTTAGCATTTCATGTTAATTTAGCAAATATATATTATGTATAAAAAACAGTAGTTGTAAAATGTATATACGTACAATATGTCTACTAGTGATGTAACGAATTTTAAATTAATTACATTTGCGAATGCGAATATTCAAATTCAATATTCGCGAATGCGTATGCGAATGTTGACTTTCAAAGTGCGCGAAAAATGTCATTCAGGTTTGACATTTTGTGTCAGCCAATTTTAAACCGAACATAGAGCCGTTATATTAAGTGTATTCGAAAAGATTTGTTATGATTTCAGATTAGTTAATATTATTGTATTTGTTAAATTTAAGTGATATAAAACATGACTATGACTCCAAACTTCGCTAACATTTTGTTTCACAATTTGTGACAGTGAAAATGTGAAATGCAAGTTGTGCTAAAGAAAAATATTAAAGTAAACAAAAAAAAATTAAATCATATCAGTTGTATTGTCATTCTATATCCATTCAAACAATATATTATTTCCTTTTTGTTCGTCAAAAATATAAAAATATTCGTCAAACGTTCGCATGTTTCTTGCGAATACGAATGCAAATGTCGAAAAATGTGCGAATATTCGCAAAAGCGAATATTCGTTACATCACTAATATCTACTTCAAAAATAATATAGGCGATGATTTTCCTGTACAGGAATTGATAGAGGCAGTCAAAGGTATATTAAGTACATATCATTACATCTTGCTTACTTGTCATTTAATTAGGACAAATACTTCATGGAAACCTTTAGAATGTTTAACTAGAATCTACGGAACCCTTACAGGCTGCGTGAGCATTTATTCGAGATCTTTTTATTGTAACCAAACATACATTTAGACACCGTTAATATTTTGCAATATAGACCTAAACTCCTAAAGTTATCTTCGGCCGTTATTAAGTAAATTATTGAAGTTTTGAGCCGTAAATTCCTTTTTTTTTAAAAACAGTAACCATTGTTTTGGGGTGATTGACAACATGTTTTTTTCACATTTACTAGAACCGGTTCCTATGGTATGTGAGTTCTAACCTCAACAGGAGATAAGTTCAAACTTGATAGGTTATCCACCAACGAAACGTGTATATCGACAATACTTTGTCACATGAGAAATGAGATATATGGACTAGCCTATAAACTGATTATTTAGCCTTTAGACGCTATATTAGCAGACGATGGATTTCTGTTGAAAAGTTACACATATCTATCTGATCTGAAATCATGAAATCGCATATTTTAATCCTTTGCGAAGCGGGACTTTTCCCCACAACTTTTCTACGAAACCGAAACCACGTGGGCTATCCATGGAACCCTAAGAATGTCATCGATGTACATCGCAAAGTTAGAAATATCAAGTTAATGCTTGGATAATTATACTTGGTATAAATAAATTGTTACTTGAAATATTTTGGTTGATTGATCGCAGTATGTACACCGAAGTGGACATCAGGACACACTCCTAGAAAAAGGAAGGATGTACCCGTAATAATTTGCAGATCTAAACGACCTGACCTGACCTCGGAATCGGCAACTGAAGGCGACAGTCTACTTGAGTAGTCCCTGTATTCTATATAGTTCTTATTATGAAAATATTTATCTAAATAGCGTTGTGTAATGAGAGTTAGACTGTCTTACTCTGAATTCAGACAGCAAGATCGCTTTAGACTGTAACCTTCGCGCAAGCTGCAAGCGAGCGGCGCATTCGCCAGGTCTGGACACCTATAGACTTCGGCTATTTAGTGGAATTTATTTGAAGACTAATTAATATTACAACTTTTGCTGTTTAAAGGCTAAATAGTCATAAATTTATTACCATAATTAAGTATTTTATAATAGTAATGTTAAATGTAGCTAAGTATGGTAACTTATTAGCCCTTCGAAAATGTTGTTCACCCCATCAGTTTCAATTTACCCCATGATTACGGTGCTCGTTATGCTTTTAATTGCTATTAATTAGTGTTATTAAATTATCAATCAAACGATTCTTTTAAATTAATTTGACTTGTGACTGTCGATATTGTAAATTTTTTTTGTTCAATGATAGTTCGAAATTAAATAAAATTGTCTCCAGCACAACAACAATGCATGAATTATTAATTAATAGAAATGGTGACATGCCCGACGGTTTAAAAAAAAACTTAGTTTTTAGGCACTAGTCTCCCATATAATATTTATAAATTTGTGTCTGTACACATAAGCGAATCATCTTCTGTAATTTGTGGTGAGAAAATTAATGATCATAATTATTATTACGTTATAATTTAACAGTAATTGATATAAATATAAAAAAAATGTTTGTAATGATTATTATTATTACAATTTTTTTTTTAAATGCTTGTAATGATAATAATCACTTACGCGTCTAAAACTTCGACTAAAACAGAATCTTTCATTTGAATAGGAACTGTTTTGGAGCACAAATAGGTACTCCAAGTTCAGGCCAATCAAAACAATGTAAGTTATTAATAAAATTCAAAGACTTTGCTGGTAAGAGAACGCTGCAACCATTTTCGTTTAACTTAATTAAGGTTTAGCTATCTGTGATAAAAAATCCAGAATCAATCGTGGAAGGAGAGAACTGTCAGTACTGAATTCTATAACTTTGAATACAATTATTTATGTCCGTGACTACCGTAGACTTCCAAATTTATTTCAATATCTTTTTAATCCTATTAATATATATTTTTTTTACGCATATATAAATAAAAATAGTACTTTTAAATAAATAATAGTGATCTATAATTCAAAATCCTAAGTGTTGTATTCAAAGAGAAATTAACTTGTGTTATTTTTTCCATGTCTCTAAATCTCCGCTTTTAACCCGACCAAATCGTTTAACGTTATCTTACTAGCGCCATTTTTCATTGTATTTTTTTTTTCACCTAGTATAAAATACAGATTATTATAATGTTTTATGCATATAGAATATGCATTTACCAAACTGGCAGTTATCGTTCAATCGTAATTGTATTAAGTTTTAAAAATTTATTACGTATACCATGATTTTTAATTGCATGGACCAAAGTGACAGCAGTGGACAATGCTGTCACTTTGGTCCCATCTAGTTAAAAATCATGGTATAAATGGCAAAAAGTGTTATTTCTGTTTGCAATTAGCTGTAAAGGCAAGTGACAGGTTACGTTTTGATAAATTTGCTCAGAAAGAAACACGAGGTGTAATATCGATTTGGGTGTAGTGTTATTACATTTGTATTCTTGGCGCTAATTGTATTCAGAAATTTTGTTATACATGTGACGATAAGTCGACAGATATTGACCATATTATCAACATCAATACAATCATTTCAATGATAAAATGCTTTCATAAACAATGAAATATTGTACATCACAGCTTTTGGACTGTTCAAAGTATATTTAGGTTAAATGAAATATCAAACGTTGGACTATTAGTGTTCAGTTTGTTTTGTTACCTTTTTAATTTGTTATTTATTTCGAAATGCAAACATTTCATGTTGTTTTACTGAGGCATAATGATGAGTAAGTACTTGTAAATGATGTGAGAACTTTTTTATTTGTTTATTCTTCTGGGTAGAGGTGCGATAAGACTGTTTCGACGACACCTGATGTTTCCATAACTGATTGAACTTTGCTGGAGTGAAGTCAGTGACTGAATGCCGCGAAGAACACCTAGGCGACCTCACCCTCGTCTGTATAAGGCCTCGAAGTCGTCTAACATAGTGGTGTGGTCTAATAATGTGATTGGTTAGAGATTAGCATGTAAGGCACTGGAAGACTACAGATGTGGGCCAAGCTCGTATATTTTTTATGAATTAGCCTTAAATTTGAGTCGAAATTGGTAAAGCAGATCTACACAATTATTATTTATTTATTTCTTTTGTTCTCATTCTAAACCCAGAATGCAAATTTGATTTTTGTATAAAACCTGATAAAATCTGCGATCTCATGAAAAAAAAAAAACAATTTTACTCATACCTTTTAATAATACTTATACCAAGAATTAAGGTTAAAAACTAGGGTGAACGAAGTGTTCGGAAGTTGATCTTCCTGTCTTAGCGATGAGGTATAAATCATTAGCAGCTTCTATTAAAGCTTGACACTTGTAGTACCTAAAATAACTGACCATTTAATTTTAAAAAGAGGTAATTTGTATTCATCACTCATTGCTAGACAGGGGGAGAGGGGGAAAAGGAATCCAGTACATGATTGTTGCAGAATAATTCTGTTTTCTACGAATTTTGTCTATTGTTTTTGTGATAATGTTATTTTCACAATACCTACTGAAAAGCGATGTACTTTATTGTATTATGTAGATGCACACATACGGTTATTACTCTATTGTAAATGGTCGGTTAGAGCACCAATCGGCAAAACATTACGTGACTATAATATTAAGCATTACTAAACTGCATGATGTCTAATAAACGTATGGTTAATTTAATTAATAACTGTCATCACTGAATTGTCTGTGTGATTTATATTATTCTATATCGCAGCTTAGATGTATACACGATTATAAATAATCTGTATTTTCTATAAATTCGTCTTTTATTTTTTATCCTTACCTGCCAAACTTATCTTAAGGGCTAACGCTGCGTTAAGGCTCAAGCGCCGTAGCAGTGCCATAAAACACTGACTTTCTGAAGCCTACTCCTCGGAAATGGCCAGGTTTATAGGTTTGAAAAAAAAAAATGTGTATTATTTAGATTCATGAACAACATTATCAACTAGTGACTTTTTCATGCGATTAATACTTTTGTAAAAAACCGTTTCCCTTACTCCTATGAAACGGCTTGGATCTTTAGAAACATTTTTACACAGAAAAACTTGGAAAAAAAAATACGCTAAATGTTGGCCCCTTTACGGATTTTCTGACTGCGGATCGCTCTGGCTCCATCAGTCTGCAACGAAAGGCCAAAAAAATAATATAATAATAAAAAAAAAATCCAAAGCGTAGATCTCTATCACAGTATAGATAAAATATGGAATCTATGGAGAAGAATGTGAAAGAAACTAAGTGGACACTCTTTTCAAGCATGTTATGTATCACAAAAATAACTCTGTTACATTTTACTTGTCGCTACTAGTATGTGAGAACAAGTGACTGAAATAAAATCGAAATTTAGATATTAAAACCGCCACTGGCAGCTAAGAGGTGACCAGTCTCAATCTCAACTGATAGAACCCATTCACGGACATGACGGGAATATTAGCACAACTCGGCTCAACCACAACCATTTTGAAGGGAACCAAATGATCCAACACACGCGCCATCATCAGTGAGACGTTTGAGTGAGCATGACAAACTCCCAACTACATATTTTATTCTAATAAATCTTCCTCTAAATACTTATTCCGACCACGTCCGTGTCTTGGGTAGAGCTGGCCGCAAACTCATCTGAGTCATGTTCGGATTCAGAGGTGCTGCTGCTTCTTCTAGATTTATGACTAATCGCTCTATTTCCTCGTACATAGTTAATTCTCTTTCACAATACATCGTTAAAAAAAGAGGAGGTTATCAATTCGGGTGTGTAATGTTAATGTTTACATGATTACCGTCGAGGCGGTATTTCTTATTTCTTAAGAGCCAAGAACGGTAATCGGCCGTAGACAACAAAAAAAAAAAACAAATTTTATTTGAATGTACGATTTAAACGATTTTTATTCAATAAATCGTTTGTACAAGTTAAATTTGTCCATTTTAACTTGTAAATTGGATGAATTAAGTAAGTAAGACACTAATTTATATACTATTGAACGCAATATTGTTTTGCGAACAAAGGGGTTGAACAAAAAGATTTTAACTACATTATAGCACTAATGCGTAATGGTCAATGTCACAAAATGTCACAGTTTGGTAACGAGTGGCGTTATATATCTAAGTGCAGTGCAATAAGAGTCACTTTCTGAACAAGTGCGTTGTTACCTCAGAACTCCGTCGTTTATGGACCGATTTGCTTATTGTTTTTCCTCCTAGAGGATTTTAATATTTTTTTTAGGGGTCAGTTTTCGTTTGGGGCATTGTTTAGGTGCTGAACCAGGATTTAACCAATTTGCTGAGCGCTTGCGATTGTCGAACAGAATCCATTTTTCGTCGCAAGAAACAGTGCGATTCAATATGCTACGTTTGTGTGACCGTTGAGGCTAAGGTAAGATATAAGAAAGAAGACTGTAAGGCTGACGCGTGTGTTAGAATAATTGGAGGAAGGTGATTATAATTGCCTAAGGCATTAAGTCCGCCTTTGTACAATGTTTCATTAGTGCATAAAGTTTTAAATAAATAAATAAATTATGTTGACATATATTATGTTAGATTTTTTGAGAAGGATAACTATATTGTTTTTATATTTATATGTACCTACATAAATCATGCTAAGTTGTCAAGATGAATTGATGATTAAACGAACTTACCTGTACGTGAAGTTCATCATAATAATACGAGCGCCTCGTCCTCGAGATTAGTAATTTACACATGTAGTTACGCTAGTTTTCACCACTCATGCACTTAGTTGAGAAAATAAGTATTTTATAAAAAATTTCTTTATCTATGGCAATTTAATTTGACATACCCACAAAACCATTTTTTATTTTTTTTATTCGTCGGTACTTGGTCCAGTTCCGCTCTCAGACGACTATCGCCAATCATTTAGTTTAGAATATACTTTCCTGAGGTTCATTGATGTATTTCCGAGACATACTATTTGGGGTATGCATATACGGTACTGGGAGGGGGCGATTACTAATCTCTTCGGATTCGGCGCTCGTATAATTATGATAGAACTTCACGTACAGGTAAGTTCGTTTAATCATCAATTATACGAGCGCCTCGTCCTCGAGATTAGTAATTTACACATGTATGACTTTGAGAGTATTTTGGGAATATCATCAATGAATGTTTGTAAATATCAAAATATTTTTTTATTTTGTTACAATTTAGTTACAATAAATAAACAGAAATAACAAGTTACTACTTCTAGGGTTAACAATAATTAGAAAGTTTCTTTGAGTATTTACTCAAAGGGAAAATGAATCAAAAACAAATGAAATTACTTAATAAACTAATGTATAACTATTCTTATAATAGCTATCATAGTTAATATAAAGATAGTTCTATCGTCATCGACTACCGTTCTCTGATAGAATTTTGCAAAAGCTGTGGAATACCCAATTCCAACCTTCCGTTTTACGGATAGTATCTACGAGGGTCATTCAATAAATACTTAGCCTACAAAAAGTAAACGAAAATTTTGGAGAAGTGGCAATTTATTTTTCAACATAGTCTCCTTTTAGTTCGATACACTTATCCCAGCGATGCTCCAACTTTCTTAACCCGTTGGAAAAATAATTTTTGTCAAACTCTGCAAAATAGGCCTCCGCGGCGGCGATGACCTCCTCATTCGATCCATATCTGTTCCCGGCGAGTGATTTTTTCAGATTAGGAAACAGAAAGAAGTCACAAGGGGCCAAATCTGGAGAATACGGTGGATGGGGCAGCAATTCGTAGCGTAATTCGACCAATTTGGCCATGGCAGCGGCAGACGTGTGAACCGGTGCGTTGTCGTGGTGAAACAGCACTTTTTTCTTCGCCAGATGGGGTTGTTTTTTTTTTAATTCGGCGTCGAATCGGCCCAATAAATCGGCATAGTAAAGCCCTGTAATTGTTTTACCCTTCTCGAGGTAATCGATGTAGATCACACCTTGTGAATCCCAGAAAACGGTGGCCATAACTTTTCCGGCCGATTTTACAGTTTTCGCCTTCTTTGGAGCACGTTCCCCGGTCTGGATCCATTGTTTTGATTGCTCCTTGGTCTCTGGTGTGTAGCAGTGGATCCAGGTTTCACCGACGGTCACAAAACGACGCAAAAACTCCGCTAGATTCCGCTTAAACAGCGCCAAACACGTCTCAGATGTGGTCTCACGGTTGCGCTTGTTTTCTGGTGTGAGTAAACGCGGCACCCATCACGCCGACAGCTTTCTCATGCCGAGTTCCTCGTGAAGAATATGATGCACTGTTCCTTCTGAAATGCCTACAGTCTCAGCTAGCTCCCGAATCCTCAATCGGCGATCTGCCAATACGAAATCATGGATTTTTTTTAATGTTTTCCTCCGTAGCAGCTGTTTTCGGTGCACCTGGACGTGGTTCATCAAAAACCGACGTACGGCCACGTGCAAACTCGTTGAACCAATTCTTGACGGTGGCCATCGATGGAGAAGAGTCACCGTACACAGAATCCAAGCGCTCTTTGATTTCGATGCGCGTTCTCCCTTCCAAAAATAGGAATCGAATCACCGAACGATATTGCTCTTTTTCCATTTTTGTAAAACCGATCGACACGTTCGCTTCCATAAGTTGTCAAATTAAAACAAATGAAGGGATTGGAATGAAAATTTGAAAAAAGAATGTGCTACACTGTGGTAAAACTCTTTTGAAACTACAGAGCCTTCTGGCGAAGAGGCTAGGTACTTATTGAATGCACCTCGTAGGCTGACGCCCAGTGAGTGCGCGCGTGACGATGCTGCATGTCTCGTGCTGTGTGCACTGAATATGCTCGCATCGATTCCACACTCACTGAATGTTTGCTTTATCCAGCGGCTAAGCGTTTGTGTTCCTACTGGCTTATGAGGTTTCCTAACTCCAATAAATAATTCATCAGATGTCCGTATTAATGAGGTGCGTTCTATGTAACACAGTAATGTAGTGGCTGGACAAATGGCTGTTTTTTCAATAAAAAAGGGTAAATGAATAATAGGTTGTTGAAATCCCGGTCGAGAAGTCTTTATAATGTCAGGGATTTTAATAGTAACACGCTGGAAAAGGTTTTGGACATTACTAACTTTAATTTTTGAGAGAGTTTGAACTCTGTGTGCGGTCGACAGGGCCAGTAAAGTAATAGTTTTATTTGTTAACTTATCTAATGTTAATCCTTCATTAGGATGCCATAAATATAATTTATCCAATACTAGGTTGGTCTCCCAGGTAATGTCATATTTAGGTCTTGGTGGCTTTAGTCTAAAAACTCCTTTGAGAAATCTTTTTATTCTGTCATCATTAATTAGTACTGGGCTCAGCACCAGGGAAAGAGCAGATTTGCATGAATTAAGTGTACCATATTGGCAACCCTTGTTAAAGAGTTGGGTTAAAAAGGAAATTATTGTGGGAACAGAGGCGTCATAAACACTTAGCGAATTAATTTTACAGAAATCCCACCATTTCTTCAAGTTAACGTCATATTATTTCATAGAGTTAGACCCTAATGATGCTAACATTATATCTAGTGATGATTCCGGTATGTTTTTTCTTGAAAATGACTCCCGGATAATATGCCTGCCACCAGGGTAATCGACTTGTGAATCTGACGGGAGCTGGAATGAGACGATAAGACTTGGCTTTCACGAGGAAATGTAACAGTGTCCGAAATAAGGAGAGATCTGAACACGGGGTACCATGGCTGTGTGGGCCAAAAAGGTACGACCATGATACCCTGTGCCTTGTCTGTTATTATTTTTCTAAGAGTTTTAAGTATAACTGAAAATGGCGGGAATGCATAGAAATTGTAATTTGTCCATGAGACTGTAAACGAGTCTATAGCGAATGCGTCTGGGTCCCGGTGCTAGGAAATGTATGTGGCACATTTGGTATTTATGCGACTGGCAAACAAATCAATTTCTGTATGACCAAATGCGTTGGTGAGAGCGCCAAATGCCCGATCGGATAGTCTCCATTCTATGTCCGGATGAGTTCTTCGTGATTCATAATCTGCGATTATATTATCACTAGATTTTATGTAAGAAGCAAAGATGAAAAGCTTTTTGCTTTCACACCAGTTCCAAATATCACGAGTTATTTGTGTGAGATGAGGGTATTGTATAACCCCCATTTTATTTATATAAGCTAGTGCTGTTGAATTTTCAACGCGTAGTAATACCTGGCAATTAAAAGTTTTTAGCAAAAACTTTTAAGGCAATAAATGCGGCAAGCAGCTTTAAATAATTTATGTGTTGTTCTCGTTCGGTGTTCGACCATTATCCGCTCGCAGATTTACCTTCACAGGCGGCCCCCCACCCCGTCGTTGAGGCGTCAGAAAATATCTCAACTTCGTAAATATCAATTTTAATTCTATGAACAGAATGTTCTATTTTATTGAGCCACCAGTCAAAGTCAGATTGTAATGATTCAGGTAGATTCATAGATTTGTTGTAATCGTCATGACCTTTCAAGTTGAGATATTTACATCTTTCCATTTCTTTAGTGTGCAGCCATCCGTATTCGATAGCTGGACACGAAGAAACTAATAATCCTAATAACTGAGCGAAGATTCTAATTTTACAACGCTTTAATTTTGAAAACGTTAATAGTTGCGTTTTTATTCGTAATCTTTTATCCGTTGGCAAACTAATCTGGAAATCGTGTGAATCTATAACCATGCCTAAGAATCTGCATTTTGTTGAAGGAGAAAGTGTAGGTACTCTTTCCAACATTAACAATGAAACCAAGTGAAATTAATAATCTTTTAGTTACATTTATGTTTTTTAGGCATTCCAGACGGGATTATCCAAACAATAACCAATCGTCTAAATAAAATGTTGACGGAAGGCCGGTAGAGCGCAATAATTTAGCTATAGGTTTACTATAGGTTTACATATTGGTCATGTAAAGAGGAGAGATGAAACACATGTTACTAAAAGAGTTATGAGTATACGTGTGGATGGGTGGAGAGGGAGAGGGAGGAGAAGATGGATGGATTGTGTGAACAGTGATATGAAAGAAAAGGAAGTTAGTGATAGTATGACGGTTGACAGGATAGAATGGAAGAAAAAAACGTGTTGCGCCGACCCCAAATAAGATGGGACAAGGGCAGGAGGTATGAGGTTTACATATTTTTGGGAAAACATATGGGGCTGTACTTAATCCAAATGGTAGAACATTGAATTCGAATAGTTTACCCTCAAAATAAAATCTTAGATATTTTCGTGACTCTTTATGCATTTTTATTAAGAAATATGCGTCTTTGAGATCAATTGTTGCCATATGAAAATTATAAGTTACCATTTTTACTGCCGTTCTCAAATCCTCTAACTTAAAATAATTTGTTTTAACAAACGTGTTAAGATTTTTTAGATTTAAAATAAATCGCATCTTGCCATTCGGTTTGGGTACCAAGAAAATACTAGCGACAAATTGGTTTTCACATGGAGAACATTCTGAGACTGCGCCTATTTTGAGTAGGTTATTAACCGCTTCTAAATAATGATTTTTTCATTAACCGAGTAAGTTGGTCTTGCGGGTAGTGTATGTTGTGCGACGGGTGATGTAAAGGGTATTTTATAACCTTTTATGCAAGATAGTGTGGACTGATCGTTTGTGATTTTAGTCCACTGGTGATAGAATTTAGATAAGCGGCCTGCGTACTTAACTGTATTTAGAAGCGGCTACGAGGGTACGTCATCTGATGGCCCCGCGATGACGTCTTGGATGACTGCGCATGCCGCGGCATGTACTGTGTCTGCGGCGGGGGATGCGGCTCCTTGGCGCTTGCGCCGGTCCCGCAGGCAGCCTGCGCGCCTAGGGAGGAGCTCTGCGGTTTAAAGCTCTCGATGTTGGTCCTTTATAGTTGGTGTTCGCAGTATTGTTGGTAAATTCAGCCTTCAGCTCAATCCCTGATTTATTTACAGCCTTTGCTGATTTTAAAGTCTCTGCTAGATTTTCACCGAACAGACACGTGTCTATCTTAGTGTTTTTAAGGTGTTCCTTCAAATCATTTTTGAGGGCAAATAAAATGAGATTTCTACGTGTGATAGAATCTGTATGTTGTAAATCGCATAGAATTCTGCTTATGTCCATAAATTTTTGTAACACGTCATTGGTTAATGTTTATGAATTTAATTGGGAATTTATAATGTCGACCAAACAAGCAATTGCGCTAGACATTTGTTTCTGTTTGTTTTCTATGCCTCTATCGCGTTTAGCTGCGGTATCAGTAATTGCCGCTTTAATTTCCAAATTTATTTTAGGAGCGTCTAGTTGGATACAATTTTTAGGTAATAGATATTTGGAGATCAAATTTTTACGATTTTCCTTCGTCAAACCATCTTTCACCTTACCTTCTTTCATCTTTCTTTCTTTTTTTCTTTTTCTTTCGTTCATTCGATGGATGCGAGACGCACAGGACCGGTCATTGTGGCGGCATTTGGGGGAGGCCTATGTCCAACAGTGGACGTCTTTCGGCTGAAATGATGATGATGATGAACCATCTTTAACAATGTGTAGCATACGATTTGCAAGTTCGTTGCGTATTTCAGGCCCGTAGTTGTCAATATTAGTAGGATCATCGCCTAGAATTTCTAGAATTTCCGTGTCCAGGTTTTTATTTTTTATTTTAATTGGGTGGGAAAATCATCCTAATGACATCCCCGCTCTTGGGCGGAGCGGGAGATAGTGTCAGACTCTTACTGACTAAAAACCCACTCCTGTTCCTTCGTTGCCTTCGTCCCAGGGCCCCGGGTTCCGCTTTCACACTACCCGTGGCCCCAGTAGGCTTCGACCCTGCTGGGCCCCTACGATTTGCTGACATCTCCTTGAGGCGCGCGTGGAACAATACGCGCCGTCGACGACTTGGGCTCGGTCCGGACGGTTACCGGACGGTCAGACGGCGAGCCACCCATTGCTCGCCGTCTGCAAGCCCGCGGCTACGGTGGCCGGAAATCGGGATCGGAATCCCGGCGGCGGTTGGAGCGTAAGGACCGTTGCCTCACGCGATCGGCCGCCTCCTTAGCTAGCATTACTGCTTCGCAGAAGGAGGCGACCGCCTGCCACTCCTCCTCGCTCCGGAGCATGGCCTGAACCAAGGCCCGGCGCGAGAGATCGCCGCCGCCGATTGCCCCCACGAGGACACAGCGTTGCTCTGCCCAAGCTGGGCACACCTCCACCGTGTGCTCTACCGTGTCCTCCGGGTGGGCCACACAGTGGCGACACCCGGACGTCGTTTCCGCACGAATCCGGTGCAGGAACCTCCCGAACTTACCGTGTCCGGTGAGGACCTGCGTCATGCGGAATGTGAGGACGCCGTGAGGTCTTTCCAACCACGCCTCAAAGAGGGGACTTACCGCCATTATTGTGGCGTGCCCAGCACGGGGTCGCAACAGTCGCTGTCGCCATTTCTCCATGAGAACTCGCCGGAGCTCTGTCCGCCATGCCGCGACTTGTTGCGGCAGCGGGGTTTCGCCCCGGCGTTGCATCTCCATGCGCCGTTCGCGCATGAGTGCAAGGACTGTTGCCTCCAGATCCCATGGTCGCTGGCCAGCAAGGAGGCTCGCCGCTTCGCGGGAAATTGTCCGGTATACCTGGCGCTGAGCACGTCCTGGAGGGACTCGGGGCATTGCCGCGTCGCAAATTTGCGACATGGCCTCCCGGAACCACTCTGCCTCGACGTCTATGTCGACAGGCCTGTCCGGTGCTTGCACCCAGGCCTGTACCGTCGCGGCTTCCAGGAGGAGCTCCCGGTCCATTTGCCTCAGCGCCCACCGCGGACCACAAGGGTTCTGTCGGACCGGCGCAATCGAGGTTTGGGCGGAGACGTCGAACCGGATGTACCGGTGGTCTGAAAACGTCTCCACCCCCTCCATAACGCGCCAGTCGACGACACGCGGCGACAGAGCGGGGCTGGCGAACGAGATGTCCACCACTGAGTCACCCCGCATCCGCACACACGTGGGGACAGAACCCCGGTTTAGGACGACCAGGCCTGTCTCCAGAGCCCAGTCCTCCTCCATCCGACCCCGCTGGTTCGTGAACCGGGAACCCCAAGCCAAGTTCTTGGCATTGAAGTCCCCGCAAACGACCACGGGGAGGGAACCAAACCCAGCGACGACGGCTTTCAGCTCCATTAGGGAGATGTGGAGATCGCCGAGAGATCTGCTCGGGGACAGGTAGACGCCTACCACTGCAATGTCCCCGAACCGTGCTGCCACGCAACCCCGTCCCCTCGTGACGGCCTCTAGGGTCGGGGTACCGGCGGTGGCCGACGAAATTAGGGTCACCGAACCGTCCAGATCCCATACCCAGTCTCCCCTGGGCAGGACATAGTACGGCTCGGAGACCACGGCGACATTGATCGACCACTGCGCCATGCTCTGGAGCAACAGATCCTGAGCGGGGGCGCAGTGGTTGATGTTCGCCTGGAGGAGACGTAATGGAGCCGTTATTGACAGTCCATTACCGTCTCCTCCCGAGCCCCACGTGAGGGCCCTGCCACGGCATTTGCGGCGGCGACAGCAGCGGCAGCCAGAGAGGAGGCTGCGGCGGAGAGGACGTCGGGGTGGGCTTGCCTCGGGACCTTGCCCTTGGCCTTGGCGGGGGGGTCGCAGGACCTGCTTCCAGCCCGGTGATCGGCGGGCTTGCCTGCCGCCGCACATGCGTAGCTGTGCGGCATAGCACGGCATTCTGCAGCCTTGTGACCGGGCTGACCGCACTGGAAGCAGCGGTCACTGCGGTCCACCTCCGCGGCGCAATAGGCACCCACGTGGTGCCCCACGTGGCAGCGGTAGCACCGCAGAGGTCTGGGCTCCAGCAGTTTTACCTGCGCGGAGACCCAGCCCACCAAGAGCCTTCGGCCTTCGCCAGTGATGGCCTTGGCCGCTGACACGGGGCAGCTCACCGTTACGGCTCGCATACCCGTGCTGTCAGCGCGGATGGTGCCCGCCCGCACCTGATCGGCGTGGCACCCTCCTGCCCTGACGATGGCGGCCACCACCTCGTCCACCCTGACGGAGTCGTCCAGGCCCATGATGCGCATGTCGATGCACTTGGTGGGCCTGGACACTCGAACCTCCTCGACGTCCAGGGACGCCCTGATCCTTGCGACCAGGGCGTCTGCGGCAGGGCCACTGTCCGCACCAGGGACCTCCAATATTCGGGCCCCGGTTGCGGTGCCCGCCTTCTTGCTGGCGCCGACAACCGTCCATTCGGCGCCAGCCGAGGGTTCTTCGGGCAGAGGAGGCGGCGGCAGGTGCGGTCTAGTCGCTGCCGTGGCAGGAGGTCCCACCGGTTTAGTGGCAGGCGCCGCCCTGCCCTTCTGCCGCTGCTGTTGTTTGGCGGCCGGGGCCGGCCTCGCAGGCTCCGATGCCACGGCCCCGCGCCCAGCTTGCCCCGACGGGCCCGCCTTGGGTGCGGCTGCAGTGGCCGCGGCAGCGGCGTAAGATGCCGCCTTTCGCTGGCCGGAGCCCGCTAATGGGGGGCGCAGCACTATGCCCTCCAGCAGGGCTGCTGGATCCGCAGCTGAAACTGCTGCTGCTGAAGAGCAGCCAGCTCCCGCTGCACCAGCGTCAGCAACTGGCCCTCCGGCTCTGCGTGGGGCTGGGGCTGACTTTGCCCCTGCCCTTGCTTGCGCTCCTCTCCAGCCGGCTCCCGGCAGCCGCTGACTTCCTGGGTTCCCACGAGCTCGGCCCGAAGCTCGGCCCGGAGCTCAGCCCGGAGTCGCGCCACCCTTTCTCGAGAGAGGCTTCGATAGCCTCCTCGATAGAGGCGGCATGCCGGTGGACCGTCTTCTCCTTGGAGGTCCTCTCCCTCTTCCGGCCCATGTCCCGCAGCGCGGCGACGACCAACTTCCCCAGGGATCTACGAGACTCCTCGGCGGAGTCCTCCCTGGCATCCCGCTCGCTGCCAGACGGTTCCGAGAGGTCCACCTGGGCGCTGGCCACACCGGGGTGACGCCCCTCCGCGGCAAGTCGATCGGCTCGCTTCGCCGACTCGTGGGCAGTGAGGCCCCTCCCTCTTCCGCTTGCTCGACCCGCACCCCGCCCGCTGGTGGGGATTTTTCGGGCCGAGCCCATTTCTCCATCGGAGGACGATTTGTCCCCCGATCTAGAGCGCTTCCGGTAGGCACTCACGTTCCTACCGGAGTCGCCCGCCACCTCCTCAACCTCCGAGCCCTCCGAGCTCCTTCCGGATGCCGCGTCGGACTCTGACCGCGCATCACTCTCCATGGGTTTTGTGAAAAATTTCGAATTATTCATAGCTGTTCCCACGAGTATTATACAATCTGTACTTGCTCAAAGTCAGTGGTCCGCACTAGAGACTAATTTAGCTACCCATTAGTCAAGCTAACAACCTCCCTCACGGTGCGCCGCCGCTTGGAGGTTTGGGGTAATTTTTTATAGAGGTTGTTTTCCTCGCGGCCCAGGCGGTTAAGCCAAGACCCTCGACCCCCATCAAAAGTCAGAAACATGACCTTGGACAATCTCTGGGGCTACGAGACTAACGGTGGCGAGCAGGAAGGAGGAGCAAGTCTTCCTCCTGCCTGCTCGGTGGCAGGGTGAGTGCGCACCGAGCCCGCTCTTACTTCGCCACTGTGCCCTCTGCTATAGCAGAGGGACACGCGTTGAAGTGATCCTTCAGACAGAACATTCGCAGGCGGACATCAAGATCCCTTAGGCAGAAGTACCCAAGGGGAGTCGTTGGCCGCCTCCCAGGGTGCACCGTCCCGCAGACTGGCCTTCACCTCGGACGTATCCGCAAGGGAACTACAGCCTGCGGGCACTCGTGGAGGTTTTCTGTCGTAGCACCCCTTCCGTGTCCAGGTCAGTAATATTAGCATCATGAGCAATAGGCTCTTCGGTGGGTACGTCCATTGAAGTACTGGGGCCTGGCTGAGGTTCAGAGGTTTCATTTGAATCCTGAACTGTTTCATCTTCGGGTAGCCATTCTAATAGCCAATCGTCTGGTCGCAGTGCGGGGGTGTGTGGAAATAAGTCCGTGACTATTTTTTATTAAAATTTCTTACCTTTATCAGTATAAAGGACAGAACTGTAGTCATAGTCGTAATAATTAGGTTAGGTTACAATCCCCAGCGGAAGGAACGACAACCGTTTTTTAAATGCTTCGAATCAGCCCCAATGACTGTTCAGGTTGCATTAAGGTAACATGAATACGTAGATACGTATAACGGACGGTAACTAAATAGTTATCACTTTAAAATAAGCAGGTAGGTAAATACCTGCTCCAAAATCTTCATCGTGGAAAACCACAGATTCCTCCAAGTCTGATACACTTCCCGAAATACTAATCTGTCTATTACGAATTTTACGTTCTAATTTTCTTATTTTATTTCTGTAACAGTAAATGTCTTCTTCACGAGATCTTGAACTTTTACGTTTCGGCATTTTTTAAATATACTGTGCGAAGACGCCAAATAGATATTGAGTGGTTGAGCACTAGAATGTGAATGATTAGCGATAGTCGTCTGAGAGCGGAACTGGACCAAGTACCGACGAATAAAAAAAATAAAAATTGGTTTTGTGGGTATGTCAAATTAAATTGCCATAGATAAAGAAATTTTTTATAAAATACTTATTTTCTCAACTACTTAGTTGAGAAAATAAGTATTTTATAAAAAATTTCTGCACTTGCAACTGCAATTTCATGCACTTGCATGAGTGGTGAAAACTAGCGTAACTACATGTGTAAATTACTAATCTCGAGGACGAGGCGCTCGTATAATAATGATTATTTACTATTATATCAAATAATATATCAAAGTTCCCATGACTGGTGTGTTAGGGAAAGGGTTTTATGAAGAAAAGTATAGAAAGATAAAACTAAATATGTATTTCAAATAAGCTAGTCCATTAATTGAATAACTAGTTGCTTGTTCCAAAACCAGGTCATCATGGGAAAGAAGAAGCAAGAAAATTCATGGAAGCTTCAATTATAGTATATTAAAGGCACATTTTACAACATCATTAATTATGGTTTATGGCATTAAGATCTATAAGAAATTCTATGTTCTATGTCTTGGATCATTTTATAATAGTAAACGGAATAAGTATTAGAGAATACATAATAACAAGTTAAAGTATGACACATACACAGAATCAATACAACCAATAGCAATAATAACAATAATCAAGATTAATGAACTTACGTGAGCTTTGCTGGATCACAAGTGATTTTTTCAAAGGTCAGAAACCCTTTTATTGTAAACTGTCGACGGGTGGATGGACACCTTTTTTAAACGTCAAACAATAATATCCCGCCATTTCCTACCAATCATAATCATCATAATTAAACTTATTTTATACCTCGGTCTTTAATTACAATTGTTATACATATAGTTACAACAGTATGAGATCATTTATGCAATTTTACAACACTTGATTTGTATTTCTTAGTTCTTATTTCATCGACTCAAACAACTTATTAAATTAAATATCAATTTAAAATGAGAGATATAGCTTTATGATCATTAATAATTACGAAATAATTTATAGGATTATCATCAATACGTCGATGTTTCGAGTTTTATATTTGTATACACAGTACTGATTAATATTGGTAGGTACTTTTACATTTGATTTGAACATAAATGTTACCAATTTAAACAATACCAAAAACAATATTCGTCAAATATTAAAATTCGTGATTTAAGCTGCTTCAGAGCCATCCTAATCTCGTACAGGCTGACGTCTGGGATATCTTCGGTATAGTGTCGAGTCAATCCAGTTCTTAGGTCGTTTGCTAGATTCGCAGTTGGTTTTGTGATTGACGTGTACAACTGTCCATAAAAAGCCTCGATCGCTCCCAAAAGCTCCGATTTGGCTCTCCTTCATAAGCTGGAGAGTTCGGTCTGTGAGCCTCTTGCTCTTATTTGTACGAGTCTTATAGAATTTAGACCCGACCGTATGTAAAAAGTTTAGTCCACTGTTACTGTCTTTGATTTTAAGGCGGTGTCCGGGTGACATGGCGCAGAGCTCCGCCGTTGTCTGCACCTTGCCTAGTTTTCCTGTTGAGTTTTTTTCCGAGAACACGGCTCCAAACATTTCTTGCTGCCCAAGCATGAAAACGGTGGTTGTAATAGCAGAGCCAGTCGGGACTACCAGGAGAGCGCCGTGACGTAGACTGGTCGCGGTTGCGATTACGGGACGCGGAACGGGACCAATTATTGTTGTTCCACCGACGTCTGAATTTAGGCCGTGATTTTTCCAGCTCATTGACCTTGAGGCTCAGCTTTGCTATTTCAGCCATGATAGTTTCTGCTTCTCGGCTCAACGGAGACTGCTGTGATTGTGACACCTCGTTAGCCTGATGGACTGCGCGCGACGTTTCGAAGACATTGTCAGCAATTGACGAGAGATGATCGATATATCGAAATTTAAATTACTAGAGAAAACTGGGCGGCAAAGTTTGTGTGGAAAATTATGTTGAATAGATATGGTCAAACTTACTTGAAACTTGATCTTAAAATTCTCTTTGATACTTTTGACTAAACCTTTTTAGTATTTCCTAAAATTAAACACATAAAGGATCCTTTTTTACGCATGCCTGAACAAAAAAATGGATTTGAATGACACATGGTATGCGTATGTATAAATTTAGTTGCAAGTTGCAAAAACTGAAATTGCTCGTCTGTTTGTGGGGATAAACTCTGGAAGTTCTGGGGACTTATTATGAAGTATTAAAATATCAGTTTTGAGAGAAAAAAATAGGGATGGAGTTATACACCCTATATAGATCCATCCCTTAAACAGTTCAGTTTAGGTCGTAAATCGAGTCGCGTTGACAGCTTGTGGTAGAACTGCTGATCTATTGGCTGAAGTCTTGTGCTTATAGGAAGTTACACTATCGTCTTGTGGTATAGGCTACTTATCCTGTTTATTTCTTTTTATTTTTGTATTCTTAATAGGTTCGCGCTTGACCGCTATCTCACGTGATGGAAACCGACGATGTGGTCGACGATGGAGCGCGCCTAGAAGTAACCTATTCACACTAGACTTTAAGGTTCCCGGTTGTAGCCATCAGGAAATACAGATTCCGGCAAGCAATTCCACTCCTTAGGTGTACGGTTCAAACATATTTCACTTGCGTGTACGGTAAAAACATAGTTTTTACATTTGGAGGTAAGCGGAACAGAGAGTAAAGTCCCGCAAACCTCCGTTGAAAAGGGAGGATCCTCCAACCAGACGGGTGTTATGTCTGGTGGGCTGCAACTGCCCGATAGATGATTTCGGGTTGTTCTATATGTTCTAATCGCGCGGAGAACTTTGATTGCGCGATGCAGGATTAGTTTTTATGTGACGCGATAGATGTCGCTACATCACTCCCCTCCGGAGATCGGAGATCGATGGTTCTTGATGCTTCTTGATGCGTGCCAAGCCTGTGGTAAGTTGGTTCCAGTGGGTCGGAACCGAATGCCGCATAGTTCTCGGTGAGTCGGAACTGTCTGCGGTGATGCCCCAGTGAGTCGGGGTGGTGCTGTCCCAGTGAGTCGGGATGATGCTGCAGGCTCCAGTGAGTCGGAGTAATGCTGCTGGCTCCAGTGAGTCGGAGCGGTGCTGTGCGACGTAGTGGCTTGACTGCTTGCGTCGACCAGGAGAGGTTCTTCATTGCTCTTCATGTGACTGGCCGAAGGTGGAGTGTGCTTCGCCAAGGTCGCTGATGACGCTGAGGGTGATGACCAGGTATGACCAGGTAGGCATGCTGGTGGTCAGGATACCCTTTAAAGCCGTGGGTGCTGGCTGTATGGCTCGCTGCTTGAAAGCTTGAGGAAGTGATGATGACGTCACGAAATAGTGTCTGCACGAAGGCTGCGCTGACGTTCTTTGTCGAGGGTCACCAGTTTGGAGGTATGTGGAACAGAGAGTAAAGTCCCGCAAACCTCCGTTGAAAAGGGAGGATCCTCCAACCAGACGGGTGTTATGTCTGGTGGGCTGCAACTGCCCGATAGATGATTTCGGGTTGTTCTATATGTTATAATCGCGCGGAGAACTTTGATTGCGCGATGTAGGATTAGTTTTTATGTGACGCGATAGATGTCGCTACATACATATCAAAAAACAAAGTTTCCCATCGCGTCTCTCTGTAAATATATTTCTGACAAACTTTAAAATTACTGAACGGATTTTCATGCGATTTTTATTAATGGACAGAGTGATTCACGATGAAGGTTTCGATGCATGTACAGTAAAGTCGAGAATTTCAAATACTGAAAACACGCGTGCGAGCGGAGGTGGGTTAGTAGTAACATTACAAATGTTAAAAATTGCAATTCTTTTGAAGATCATATATTTATCAACTAACTTCTACCAGCGCCTTCTCCCGCGTGATAATAGGTTTCTCCATACAAACTTTGGACCCCTGTTTCATACCCTTAGGGGGTGAATTTTAGAAAACCATGAAAAGAAAGACATGAAAGGAAACCTCATGCAAAATTTCACGCTCCTAGGCCCTGTAGTTTTGGCTGTGCATTGATATGTCAGTCAGTTTCTCCTTTTATATATAATAATATAGATTACTTCTCTTTGGCTGAACAAATTCGGACGAAACATAGCACACGTGGAGGTCATGTCCTATTTTTGGACTTAGGCTAATTTTATCTTGGTAGTACGTTCCTCGTACCGGAAGACGCAGTGTTGGAAAACCTTCTACAAGATGGACCGATGACCTGGTAAGGTTTGCGGGAATCCGAAGACCGTTCATAGTGGTGACTCTTGGGGGAAGCCTATGTCCAACAGTGGATGTCTTGCGGCTGAAATGATGATGATGATGATGAGTACGGTTTAGGGAATCCAATCCCGCATCACAATCGGGATTTGCGGGATTGGGAATTTTAATTTCTTTTTTGTTTAAGTACCTAGTAATAAACATAAAGATGGATCAAGTGCGAGTCAGACTAGCACACTGAGTATTTTTTATAAATTTTTCCTACTTATGTAAATAGTTTGATTCCCGTATTGAGTTTCAAAGATTTTCCGAATCGCAAAAAATAATAATTATATAATAATATAATATAATATTTTGTAATAAAAACTTACGATTTTCATATAAATAATAATCAACTGCTTTTATAGAACAATCTATTAAGATATTTAACTGACCTTCATCTAGGAAAGTAAATTCACGTGCTGTGGGGAATCCCTGGTCATAGAGTACTTAAACTGACATTGATTACGCCATACAGGACTCGTACAACAATATGAAATAGAAATTCAAAAATTATTTAGCTGCAAGGTAAAATCGAAAACAAAATAATTATTTTCCATACATATTCTTTAACAAATGTCACGAGTTCCATGTAAAGTTGTTTCATCACTTTTTAATGACTAGAGCTGGGTTTAATAAACAATCAAAACGGCGGCAGGTTGTCGGAATCCAATTTTTTTTTAATACAAAACTTCAATCCCGCAGACCCGCGGGATCCCGCATGAGTAGGTAATCCCGCATTTCTGACCCTGCAGAAAAAGACTGTCAAAAAAGCTAGTGTGTATAATTTTCGCAGAAAAGTTTGATTTTGAAGAAATAAAATTCCCTTTTAACCTCTCAGGCACCGGCGTACCGGATACGGTGCACTTCATACCAGCAAAAAAATAAGGTTTAAGTTAGCTGGTACCGAGGTGTACCGAATTCGGTACACTGGTGCCTGAGAGGTGAAGCACAGCCTAAACTTACTAATTTTTGTTACATTTTTCTAATTATTTAGTGCTTAGGTATTATAATTGATCTATAATGTGATTGCTGAGTCTGTACTCATGACAAAGTTGAATGTCAACTTCAACTTCAACTCTTCATTAATGGCATTTGTGGAAAAGACACCACAATTTTGTCAATAACACGTGCAAACTATTAATATGGTCCCCTTAAAAGTTGAATTTTTAAAAACCCCTTCATAGTGCTCGCCTACATCACAAAAGGAAGCCTCGTGTAAAATTTCACACCCTTCACCCTTAAATATTTCAGCCTTTTCTTTCTTAGACCCAGGTTTAGGAACGTGAAATTTAAATAAAAACTACTGGTAATTTCGGCTGGGCGTTGATATGTAAGTCACTCAGTTTCTCCTTTTATGTATACAATAATATAGGTAGATTTTCAGTCAGTCTGTGAATCCTCTTCAATCCGTGCGTTTAAAAAAACACAACGTCTTTAATTATCCTTTTGAATATTATATAATTTTCAATGTTTTGTAATGGATACCGTCCTTTAAAGGTCCGCCCTCGGCCCCTAGAGGACGGTATCTGCCGGATGAAACGCGATAAACGAAGTAGTGGAGCAGAGACCGACTTCACGCATGCGCCACTCATCACGTGTTGCCAACTCCAAAGTTCCAAGTACCTAGACTCTATGTATAAAGTCACTAACCGATTCTAATAGAGGCAAGTCCAACAAGAGGTTTGAAAAAATATTTATAATTTAATATTGCATCGTCTGCCACAAATATTGAAAAAATATCAACTACAATATATATTGTTACCTACACTAGATGCAGTGCTCAACACTTACTTTTAAGTTTATGTGCTGACTAAACTTTGCAAAGAGAGTAGCACACGCATATTCTTACTTGTTTGGAGGTGACGTATGTGTAAAAGAGTGTAAAGTCCCGCAAACCTCCGTTGAAAAAGAAAGATCCTCCGACCAGACGGGTGTTATATCTGGTAGTTTTTTTATGTAATTTCTTCCACTCTAAAAGTCGTTAGATAAGTCACTAAATAATTTTTATTGTAAAATATTTTTTTTAATGTAAGGCCGAGGCAAAAGTCCCCATTTTAGCGACCAAGTCGTTAAATTTGCAACACTGTTCTTTGCGCAGACTCCCTCACTTTAATGACTGTGATGGGCCAAGTTGTTAATAAGACATTATAAAAAATGTCTGTACACGTTTGAGAAATGCCCAAAATATAGAGGCATTGTGATAACAACGGATAAAATAATCAATTCGTCCGGGCATTATTTAGAATGCTAATCACCTGGGGACAGAGTAATTAAAACCAAGTTTTATGTATAAAACAAATAAAATCTTTCTTTTCATAGTTACTTTGCTGACCTATTATAATAAAACTGAAATGAACTGGAATTTTTAATAATAATCAGACTCATAATTATTTATACTTATTAGGACGACGTTCAAAATCCTCTAGTTATTAGTAAAAATCTCCTTCCAATGATTTAGACTAGTTAGTTACCTATACTCCATTTGTTTAGGTAGCTTGATATGTCTTTTTTTATTTAAAAAATATCGTATAAAAGACATACAAAGATTATTTAAATTAAGTTATGGTAAATAAAAAATTGGAAAAAGAAAATTTAGACTACTTTTAAATAAAAGAAATGACACGATTGTTTACAATTAGTTCGCCTCGCCATAAACTATCTGTATCTCCATATATTATGTTATGTTTTTGTGTACGATAAATAAGTAAAGACCTGTTGTTAAAATTTTGTTTATCATTGAATAAAATTCAACTTTAAATTTTTCATAAATAACAAAAAACAAAACTATCGGTATTCACAAAAAATAAAAAAAACTTCTTTCCTATACTCCATCTTACTACTTATCTTCTTCACCTTAGTTTGATCTCTGTAGTAATCGTTACCTATATTTTGAGTTCTCTTGATTATAATTGTGTGATATTTATCATAGTATTTATTAATTTATTATTTTAGTTAAATATGTGTTTTATTACTTATTAGCACTTCATTCTATATCAAATAATAATATTTATTGTTATTTATATGTTGTTGCACACCAACAACTGCACTGCTGTGTAGTGTTTTTAACTCGGGATAGAATTCCTTATTACATTAAAGCTGCCTATGTACCACTACTGTACATAAAGTTTAAATAAATGATCATATTTATCTTTGCAAACACAACGACTGCATGGTCAGCACGTGTCTTGCGTTTGTTCTTCTCCTCGCACCCCGTGTAATGTACTTGAATATCAGCGACGCCATAAATAAAAAAAAACTGAATTATAAGTATTTACTTTGCCCCAAGCAACTTGTAGCAATTATTCTTATTGTCCGGTTATTGTGAAAAATGCCCTAATTTATTACTTGGTCCGTAACATGACTACTGGATTTGTGGCGCATGCGCTAAGAACGAACCTATTTTTGGACTTAGACTATTTTTATCCTGGTAGTACGATCCTCGTACCGAAAGACGCAGTGTCGGAAGGCCTCCTATAAGGTGGACCGATGACCTGGTAAGGGTTGCGGGAATCCGAAGACCGTTCATTGTGGTGACTCTTGGGGGAAGCCTATGTCCAACAGTGGATGTGTTGCGGCTGAAATGATGATGATGATGATGATGAGTACGGTCTAGGGAATCTAATCCCGCATCAAAATCGCGATCTCGCGGGATTTGCGGAATTGGGATTTTTAATTTCTTTTTTGTTTTAAGTACCTAGTAATAAACATAAAGATGGATCAAGTGCGAGTCAGACTTGCTAGTCACTGAGTGTTTTTTATAATTTTTTCCTACTTATGTAAATAGTTTGATTCCCGTATTGAGTTTTGAAGATTTTCCGAATCGCAAAAAAATAATTATTTTGTGTTGAAAACTTACGATTTTCATATAAATAATAATCAACTGCTTTTATAGAACAATCTATTAAGATATTTAACGGACCTTCATCTAGGAAAGTAAATTCACGTGCTGTGGGGAATCCCGGGTCATAGAGTACTTAAACATACTGACATTTATTACGCGATACAGGACTCATACAACAATATGAAATAGAAATTCAAAAATTATTTAGCTGCAAGGTAAAATCGAAAACAAAATAATTTTTTTCCATACAAATTCTTTAAAAAATGTCATAAGTTCCATGTAAAGTCGTTTCGTCACTTTTTAATGAGGATGAGCTGGGGCTAATAAACAATAAAAACGGCGCAGGTTGTCGGAATCCAAGTTTTTTTAAACAAAACTTCAATTCCGCAGACTGCGGGATCCCGCATGAGTAATCCCGCATTTCCGACCCCGCAGAAAAAGTCTGTCAAAAAAGCTAGTGTGTATAATTTTCGCAGAAAAGTTTGATTTTGAATAAATTAAATTCCCTTTTAACTTCTCAGGCACCGGCGTACCGAATACGATACACCTCATACCAGCTAAAAAATAAGGTTTAAGTTAGCTGGTACCGAGGTGTACCGAATTCAGTACACTGGTGCCTGAGAGGTGAAGCACAGCCTAAACTTACTAATTTTTGTTACATTTTTCTAATTATTTAGTGCTTAGGTATTATAATTGATCTATAATGTGATTGCTGAGTCTGTACTCATGACAAAGTTGAATGTCAGATGGAACCAGTATAAGTTGGCGGCTTGGTAATCCATAGATAGATATATTAACCATAGATATATTCTATAATGTACAATTTATTTTTATGGACGGGGTCCAATGTTTGTATGGTGAAATCAAATTTCACGCGGGCACTCTCGATTTTTCTTTATACATGTACTTAAAAACCTTACTCGTGAATCAATCTGTCTATTGGTGACAACATGTTTGAGTTTATTGCGAGCAGATCGACAGACGAGGACAGGAGGATGTCTATTCATAGATGTTTCATTCCAGTGAAAGAATTTTCGTAGTCGAATTCCTTTACAAACACAACTTTTCCTGTGTGTGATATTAGTTTAGATCACTTGTTTACTAAGGTTATATTATTATGAAACACGTTCGTACACAAATAAACAAAGGTAGCGGTAATATACTCAAGTATCTCTGGGCAAGCAAGTGTTGACGTACCAATCTGCTGTCAATGTCCTTTGATCTTCAAGCGATACTTTAGTTTAATGTCCTGATTTGCCTAAAAAAGAAGCAACCACTTTTTACCAACACTTCGACATGAATTATACTGTTCTGATAAGTAGATGGCGTTATCCTTACTATTAGGCGGTACGAAGTGTGCCGGGTCAACTAGTTTTATATATTTCTGACGGTATTGATTGTCGCACTGTCGTATGTCGTATTGTGTGCACAGAACACACGAACAACAACAACAACAAACAACAGACGATGCCATCAGTGCCACATCTAGTAAAAATCAAATTCGTACATCACACATGTTTATCTTTACCAACATTTTATTTTATTTTTTTCCTCGCTACCTTGTTTTGTTATTTACTGTGCGCTCTAATTATTAATCTTAGTTTTAGACATTGTTTCTCAGTAAGTGAATTATGAATGCAATTCTTTAAGAGAAATAAAGTTTTTCTTAAATATTAGAAAGCAAGTAAAGTCGTCGGTCCCGGTTGTCATTCGTAGATCTTTGATAGTTGTTACAGGTAATCAGACGCCAGAAGGTTTGACTATCAGTCTATCCAAGGAGTATCGTGTTACCCAGTATCTGGGTTATGGGGGTCTAATAGGCAGTCGCTCGCATTCGGTTAGACTGAGAGCCAACCTCAAGCTAGTTGGGAAATGGCTAGGGAGATACGAGTTACACCTATACAAAATATTGAGGAATTATGTTGAATTGGATCTTTGGATTTTTAAATCAAGAGTGAATAGGTTACTTCTAGGCAAGCATGCTCCATTGTCGACCATATCATCGTTTATTCATTTCTTCGCAATTGTATTGAAAAAAGTCGTTTGATACACGTACAAATTTGTCACTGCAACCCCTCCATAACACACTCGCCTATGGTTTAAATAAACACAATGTCTTTCATCATCCGCTTGAATATAATTAATAACTTCCAATGTTTTGTATGGATACCGTCTTCCTGAGGTCCGCCCTCGGCCCCAAGAGGACGGTATCTGCCGGATGAAACACGACAAACCAAGTTGTGGAGAAGAGTCCGACTTCACGCATGCGCCATTCATCACGTGTTGCCAACTCCAAAGTTCCAAGTAACTAGACTCTATGTATAAAGTCACTAACCGATTCTAATAGAGGCAAGAACACTTACTTTTGAGTTTATGTGCTGACTAAACTTTGCAAATTTTCGTTTCGGAGAAAGAGAGTAGACCTGTGTAGCACACACATATTGTTACTTGTTTGGAGGTGACGTATGCGGAACAGAGTGTAAAGTCCCACAAACCTCCGTTGAAAAAGAAAGATCCTCCGACCAGACGGGTGTTATGTCTGGTAGTTTTTTTTTATGTAATTTCTTCCACTCTAAAAGTCGTTAGATAAATCGCTAAATAATTTTTGTTGCAAAATATTTTTTTTTAATGTAAGGCCTGGGCAAAAGTCCCCATTTTAGCGACCAAGTCGTTAAATTTGCAACACTGTTCTTCGCGCAGACTCCCTCATTTTAATGACTGTGATGGGCCAAGTTGTTAATAGGACATTATAAATAATGTCTGCACACGTTTAAGAAATGCCCAAAATATAGAGGCATTGTGATAACAACGGTTAAAATAATCAATTCGTCCGGGCATTATTTAGAATGCTAATCACCTGGGGGCAGAGTAATTAAAGCCAAGTTAAAAACAAATAAAATCTTTCCTTTCATAGTTACTTTGCTGACCTATTATAATAAAACTGAAATAAACTGGACTTTTTAATAATAATAAGACTCATAATTATTTATACTTATTAGGACGACGTTCAAAATCCTCTAGTTATTAGTAAAAATCTCCTCCCAATGATTTAGACTAGTTAGTTACCTATACTCCATTTGTTTAGGTAGCTTGTTATGTCTTTTTTTATTTAAAAAATATCGTATAAAAGACATATAAAGATTATATCGGTACAGGTAAATAAAAAATTGGAAAAAAGTTTAGACTACTTTTAAATAAAAGACATGTCAAGATTGTTTACATATAGTTCGCTTCGCCATGAACTGTCTGTATCTCCATATATTATTTTATGTTTTTGTGTACGATAAAGAATTAAAGACCTGTTGTTAAAATTTTGTTTATCATTGAATAAAATTCAACTTTAAATTTTTCATAAATAAAAAAAAAACAAAACTATCGGTATTCACAAAAAATAAAAATCTTCTTTCCTATACTCCATCTTACTACTTATTACTACTTACAGTCTTCTCAACCTTAGTTTGATCTTTGTAATAATCGTTACCTATATTTTGAGTTCTCTTGATTGTAATGATTTGATATTAACCATAGTATTTATTAATTTATTATTTTAGTTAAATATGTATTTTATTACTTATTAGCACTTCATTATATCAAAAAATAATATTTATTGTTATTTATATGTTGTTGCACACCAACAACTGCACTGCTGTGTAGTCTTTTTAACTCGGGATAGAATTCCTTATTACATTAAAGCTGCCTATGTACCACTACTGTACATAAACTTTGAATAAATAATCATACTCATCTTTACAGACAGAACGACTGCATGGTCCTAGGGGGTCCAGACGCCTCCTGCCGGAGGCTCTATGCAGGAATCGTACGGTCCATGGACCTTTATGGGGCGCCGGTATGGGCGCCGTCGCTACGAAAGCGTCCGGCGGCCAAGCTGAACGCAAGCCAGAGGGTCATGGCCATTCGGATGGTGCGGTGATAACGCACAATTTCCCGCGAAGCAGCGAGCCTCCTCGCCGGCCAATCACCATGGGATTTGGAGGCAACAGTCCTTGTATGCATGCACGATCTGCGCATGGAGATGCAACGCCGGGGCGAAACTCCGCTGCCGCGTCAAGTCGCGGCATGGCGGAAAGACTTCCGACGGGATCTCATGGTGGAATGGCAACAGCGACTGTCGCAACCCAGTGCTGGGCACGTCATAATTATGGCGATAAATCCCCTCTTTGAGGAGTGGCTGGATAGACCTCACGGCGTCCTTACCTTCCGCATAACGCAGGTCCTCCTCGGACGCGGTAAGTTCGGGAGGTTCCTGCACCGGATTCGTGCGGAAGAAACGCCCGGGTGCCACCATTGTGTGGACCGCCCGGGGGACACGGTGGAGCATAAGGTAGAGGTGTGCCCGCCGTGTCCTCGTGGGGGCGATCAGCTGCAACGATCTCACGCGCCGGGCCTTGGTACAGGATGGGCGGATGTCATTAGATGATTTTCCCAACCGAAAATAAAAAAAAAACGATGGCATGGTCAGAACGTGTCTTGCGATTGTTCTTCTGCTCGGAATTATAAGTATTTACTTTGCCCCAAGCAACTTGTCAACATTCTTATTGTCTGGATATAATGAAAAATGCCCCAATTTATTACTTGGTCCGTAACATGACTACTGGATTTGTGGCGCATGCGCTAAAAGAGGCCCACAACCTAAGAACAGAGTGAAATGAACTGTATTTGCTTCACCTTCGGTTCGGGATGGACGCAATAATTTAATGTTCTTACTAGTGGCGTAGCTGAGTGACCAACGCACCATGGGGCCAAAAAACAAAACTGGGTCCTTTTTTTACATGGGAAATCATCAAATGAACTCTCCTGCTCTGGGTGGAGTGGAAAGGAGTGTCAGACTTATACTGACTAAAACGAGTTGCCATGATTAAAGTAGTGTTGCAATCTATTTTATTTAGATGTTGAAGGTGGGAGATTTTCTAGAGAGACACTAGTGTTCCCCGATACTGGGGGCCCAGGGGCACTGCCCCGTCTAGCTCTTCGGTAGCTACGCTAGTTGTTCTTACATTTTAGGATGTGTCGCATAACTTTTTTAAGTTATGTGCCATGTTTGTCGTAAATAAACTCTTTTTCGTTCTTTTCTTTCTTCTTTCTTTATTTTGAAGGAAAGTTCTTTCATTCGATTTGACATTATTACCATGATAATGAAAACGAAACCCTAATTAATGTTAATAAATATCAGCCAAGCCAAAAGCCCTAAAACCGTGGCTCGGTTTGGAAACTTTGGACGTCACGGATGTAAGATGTTGTCAAACCTACGTTACGTTGCATTACTTTTTCTTCTGTTTTAATAACTACGTCGCCCCACACTAGGAATTACTTCTGTATCATGGATGCGTTCACAAGCATGTAAACTCACATACCTACACAATACATTTATGTTCCGAGTGGGAATCGAATCTGTGACACGCAGCGCAGTAGCTGATCGCTCAACCACTGCGCCAATTCATAATTTATTAGCTTCTGCCAGCTGCTTCGCCCGTGTAAAAGTTTTCTCCATACAAACTTCCAACCCCGTTTTACCCCCTTAGGGGTAGAGTTTCGTAAAATTCGTTCTTAGGGCCTCGTTTTGTTTTGTCTTTGATGATTTTTAACAAGAGCACTAAAAGCAGTGGCGTAGCTAGTCCTAATGGGGCCCCGTATCAAATATTTTTGAGGTATTTTTTTTTTTGTAAAATATTGGTCATACTAGCATAGAAGGCACTGGACCTTGAGAGGCCTCGAAAATGAAGATGAACTCGTTAATTGGAGCATTCATTCAGCAGTGCATTCTGTAGGTACTAGAATAGGTTGAGTTTTTATTTTCGCCTTACGTAGATAAAACAACGAGCGGAGGGAGCTTACAAATTATCATTTCTAGACACTACTGGCTTCTTATCAAAAAGAGAATTTAAAATTGTGGAAAAATACTACAAATTTTGGCACATGTTGGGGCCCTTGTGGCTTGAGGGCTCCGTAACATTTATACGGCTGATACGGCGGAAGCTACGTCCCTGACTAACAGTCATGTTTCTTCGTCAAAGTCCATGGCTTGGCTGATGTCGCATCATTGACATACATACGCACGGCAGTCATCTGACAACCGCTTAGTATATTACGGCCCATTCCCTCTCCTAGGGAGAAGGCCTGAGTCCCAGCTGTGGGAAAATTACAAGGCTGATCATGTTTATGCTATGTTATGAAAAGCTGTTCGTTAGTCTCGCTAAAACTCGAGAACGGCTGGACCGATTTGGCTAATTTTGGTCTTGAAATATTTGGATAGTCCAGGGAAGGTTTAAACGGTGAAAAAAAAAAATAGAAATAAATCACAAAAAAACAATTTGACTACAGCACCATCTCTAATTGCTACAAGTTAAACCGCTATTTGTGATTAATCGATGGATATACGAATAGTTTACAATGCCGTTTCACCTCAGCAAACGGAACCAGCGATAGGAACTAAACCGCGTATGTAAAGCGCATTGAGCGATAGTGTAAATTAGTGTCGTTCACCATGTTTACCGTTCAAAAGCTTATTTTGACATTATACACAATACTCGACTGTTCATTATGTATGTCCTTTTTGTGTATGTTCAGTGTAAACGTTAATGGAAGATTTGGCATTAAATAAATTAACATTTTGAAATATTTTGGCGTAGAAGCAAATCATTGTTCTTGCTTGAGTTTCAAACAAAGGAATCGTAGGTACTGCTTTAACGTTAGGAAATAGTTTTGCAACTCGATATCTGGCACTTGATTTCCCAGAGATCAAGTGTCCACAAATATGCTTGCATAAATTTACCTAAAACCACAAAACCTGTGGAGCTAGTGAGGCTCTTGTTCAGTTTTGAGCTTCAATCTCTGTAGGTAAAGTTCAAAACTGCTTGCAGGTTCTTTAGAGGCTGTTGTTTGTCAACAAAGAATAGTTATTGTCATAGATAGAACTGTATAGAAATATGAAGGTATTCAAGAGGCTAGGAAAATTTTACCTGCTCGGCTGTATAATAGTCAGTTTTTTTTTACCACCGTGTATACAAGAGTATAATAACGCTACTGTCATTTGATATATTTTTGGCATTTGAACGTTTTAGGGTGGAATGTGACAGAGACCAGAGGTTGGACTGCTCCTTTGGTTTGCAGTTCTATTGCAGTCGTTTCAACTGCATTCAAACTGCACTTGAACTGCAATTTTGCGGTTGGATTGCAGTTGAAATGCGGTCCGTCTGTCTAAAGCCTGATAAAGCGTCCACGCACACTATTAGTGCAGTGGTTGAACCATTGACTGCTGCACTTCATATCAGGGTTCGATTTCCGCACGAAACAAAGTTCTGAGTCTGGGCGTCTTGTGTACATGTGAGTTAGTATGTTTAGGATCACAACCTCGATACAAGATTTCGAAGAGTTTCAAATACAAAAAATGTCAGTCCGAAAGAACTGCGCACAAAACGGCATCTGTCATCAAAGATAGCGTCGCGTTGTATCAATCCGCGGGTGTGACAATGTAGCGGCCTTTTTAAGATCTTGTTTACATTGTTCAAAAGCTTCACTCGCTTCGTTTGACCACTGGATTTTAGTTTTATCATAATTTTTAGCGCTTCCTATATATACGTTGAACAAAGTCTGATATGACGCTGCATTGGGCAAATGGGCGCGATAGAAATTAATCATACCTGTGAAACGGCGTAGTTGCTCAACCGTCTCTGGTTTTGGGTACTCGATGATGGCTTTGACCTTCTGCTCTAACGGACGAATGCCTTCTGCTGACACATGGTAACCTAGATATTCTAATGAACTTTGCCCGAATGCACATTTAGACAAATTAGTCGTGATACTGTAATCTTGTAATCTTTGAAATCCTATTGACAAATGTTCAATGTGTTGACTTTCATTCTCACTACTTATATGGCGTCGTCAATATAATTAAATACAAAATCTCCTCAACCTCTGAAAACTGTATCCATAAATCTCTGAAAACTCTGTGCCGCGTTGCGCAAACCAAAAGTCATTCTCGTGAATTCAAAAAGACCCAAAGGCGTTATGATTGCGGTTTTTTCAACGTCTTTGGGTGCTGTTTCAATTACATGGTACGCACGATTAATATCGATTTTCTAAAATATTGTCTTGTTTGCTAGGGTATACATGAAATCTTGTAAACGCGGAATTGGGTATCTGTCGGGCTTTGTAATGGCGTTCAGTCGGCGATAATCGCCACACGGTCTGATGTCACCATTTTTCTTTTGAACTACATGTAGGGGACTTGCCTAAGCGCTTTTTGAGGGCCGACAAATACCGAGTTCTTGCATTTTCTGGAACTCAGCTTTAACAAGTTTATAACGAGCCGGTGGAAGTGGCCTTGCTTTAGCAAAAACAGGGGGTCCTGTGGTTTCAATACAATGCTGTACCGGGATTAGGCGGGGATTCTTGGAATGACATCGGTTTGGTGATGCACGGAAATTTTGATAGTAACTCGTGATAAGGATGGTCAATGCTAACTGACAGTACAGAAGGTTCACACATTGTTGTTACTTTTGCGATAACATTGAAATCGGTTACCTGATCGATAAGTTTTCGTGACCCGACGTCAACAAGAAGCTTATGGTGACTTTAAAAATCTGCGCCTAATAACGGCTGCTTCACGTCGGCGATCACGAAATCCCATCGGTAAGGCCGGCGTAACTTAAAGTTTAAAACTAATGACCTTTGTCCATACGTTTTTATCTCGGATCCGTTGGCTGCGAAGAGTTTATATTCACTATACTGGTTAGAACTGCACTTTCTATTCAATGGTAAAACTGACACATTTGGCCCGGTGTCCATTAAAAAGTTTAGTCCACTGTTACTGTCTTTGATTTTAAGATGGTGTCCGGGTGATATGGCGCAGAGCTCCGCCGTTGTCTGCACCTTGCCTAGTTTTCCTGTTGAGATTTTTTCCAAGAACACGGCTCCAAACATTTCTTGCTGCCCGAGCATAAAAACGGTGGTTGTAATAGCAGAGCCAGTCGGAACTACCAGGAGAGCGCCGTGACGTAGACTGGTCGCGGTTGCGATTACGGGACGCGGAACGGGACCAATTATTGTTGTTTCACCGACGTCTGAATTTCGGCCATGATCTCTCCAGCTCATTGCCCTTGAGGCTCAGCTTTGCTATTTCAGCCATGATAGTTTCTGCTTCTCGGCTCAACGGAGACTGCTGTGATTGTGACACCTCGTTAACCTGATGGACTGCGCGCGACGTTTCGAAGACATTGTCAGCAATTGACGAGAGATGATCGATATATCGAAATTTAAATTACTAGAGAAAACTGGGCGGCATAGTTTGTATGGAAAATTATGTTGAATAGATATGGTCAAACTTACTTGATCTTAAAATTCTCTTTGATACTTTTGACGAAACCTTTTTAGTATTTCCTAAAATTAAACACATAAAGGGTCCTTTTTTACGCATGCCTGAACAAAAAAATGGATTTGAATGACATATGGTATGCGTATGTATAAATTTAGTTGCAAGTTGCAAAAACTGAAATTGCTCGTCTGTTTGTGGGGATAAACTCTGGAAGTTCTGGGGACTTATTATGAAGTATTAAAATATCAGTTTTGAGAGAAAAAAATAGGGATGGAGTTATACACCCTATATAGATCCATCCCTTAAACAGTTCAGTTTAGGTCGTAAATCGAGTCGCGTTGACAGCTTGTGGTAGCACTGCTGATCTATTGGCTGAAGTCTTGTGCTTATAGGAAGTTACACTATCGTCTTGTGGTATAGGCTCCTTATCCTGTTTATTTCTTTTTATTTTTGTATTCTTAATAGGTTCGCGCTTGACCGCTATCTCACGTGATGGAAACCGACGATGTGGTCGACGATGGAGCGCGCCTAGAAGTAACCTATTCACACTAGACTTTAAGGTTCCCGGTTGTAGCCATCAGGAAATACAGATTCCGGCAAGCAATTCCACTCCTTAGGTGTACGGTTCAAACATATTTCACTTGCGTGTACGGTAAAAACATAGTTTTTACATTTAGAGGTAAGCGGAACAGAGAGTAAAGTCCCGCAAACCTCCGTTAAAAAGGGAGGATCCTCCAACCAGACGGGTGTTATGTCTGGTGGGCTGCAACTGCCCGATAGATGATTTCGGATTGTTCTATATGTTCTAATCGCGCGGAGAACTTTGATTGCGCGATGCAGGATTAGTTTTTATGTGACGCGATAGATGTCGCTACATACATATCAAAAAACAAAGTTTCCCATCGCGTCTCTCTGTCGATCTATTTCTGACAAACTTTAAAATTACTGAACGGATTTTCATGCGATTTTTATTAATGGACAGAGTGATTCACGATGAAGGTTTCGATGCATGTACAGTAAAGTCGAGAATTTCAAATACTGAAAACACGCGTGCGAGCGGAGGTGGATTAGTAGTAACATCACAAATGTTAAAAATTGCAATTCTTTTGAAGATCATATATTTATCAACTAATTTCTACCAGCGCCTTCTCCCGCGTGATAATAGGTTTCTCCATACAAACTTTGGAGCCCTGTTTCATACCCTTAGGGGGTGAATTTTAGAAAACCATGAAAAGAAAGACATGAAAGGAAACCTCATGCAAAATTTCACGCTCCTAGGCCCTGTAGTTTTGGCTGTGCATTGATATGTCAGTCAGTTTCTCCTTTTATATATAATAATATAGATTACTTCTCTTTGGCTGAACAAATTCGGACGAAACATAGCACACGTGGAGGTCATGTCCTATTTTTGGACTTAGGCTAATTTTATCTTGGTAGTACGATCCTCGTACCGGAAGACGCAGTGTTGGAAAACCTTCTACAAGATGGACTGATGACCTGGTAAGGTTTGCGGGAATCCGAAGACCGTTCATAGTGGTGACTCTTGGGGGAAGCCTATGTCCAACAGTGGATGTTTAGAGATAAGCGGAACAGAGAATAAAGTCCCGCAAACCTCCGTTGAAAAGGGAGGATCCTCCGGCCAGACGGGTGTTATGTCTGGTGGGCTGCAACTGCCCGATAGATGATTTCGGGCTGTTCTATATGTTCTAATCGCGCGGAGAACTTTGATTGCGCGATGCAGGATTAGTTCTTATGTGACGCCATTGATGTCGCTACATCACTCCCCTCCGGAGATCGGAGATCGATGGTTCTTGATGCTTCTTGACGCGTGCCAGGCCATTGGTGGGTTGGTTCCAGTGAGTCGGAACCGAATGCCGCATAGTTCTCGGTGAGTCGGAACTGTCTGCGGTGATGCCCCAGTGAGTCGGGGTGGTGACGTCCCAGTGAGTCGGGATGATGCTGCAGGCTCCAGTGAGTCGGAGTAGTGCTGCTGGCTCCAGTGAGTCGGAGCGTTGCTTTGCGACGTAGTGGCTTGACTGCTTGCGTCGACCAGGAGAGGTTCTTCATTGCTCTTCATGTGACTGGCCGAAGGTGCAGTGTGCTTCGCCAAGGTCGCTGATGAGGCTGAGGGTGGTGACCAGGTATGACCAGGTAGGCATGCTGGTGGTCAGGATACCCTTTATAGCCGTGGGTGCTGGCTGTATGGCTCGCTGCTCGAAAGCTTGAGGAAGTGATGATGACGTCACGAAGTAGTAGCTGCACGAAGGCTGCGCTGACGTTCTTTGTCGAGGGTCACCAGTTTGGAGGAATGTGGAACAGAGAATAAAGTCCCGCAAACCTCCGTTGAAAAGGGAGGATCCTCCGGCCAGACGGGTGTTATGTCTGGTGGGCTGCAACTGCCCGATAGATGATTTCGGGCTGTTCTATATGTTCTAATCGCGCGGAGAACTTTGATTGCGCGATGCAGGATTAGTTCTTATGTGACGCCATTGATGTCGCTACAGATGTCTTGCGGCTGAAATGATGATGATGATGATGAGTACGGTTTAGGGAATCCAATCCCGCATCACAATCGGGATTTGCGGGATTGGGAATTTTAATTTCTTTTTTGTTTTATGTACCTAGTAATAAACATAAAGATGGATCAAGTGCGAGTCAGACTAGCACACTGAGTATTTTTTTATAAATTTTTCCTACTTATGTAAATAGTTTGATTCCCGAATTGAGTTTCAAAGATTTTCCGAATCGCAAAAAATAATAATTTTGTAATAAAAACTTACGATTTTCATATAAATAATAATCAACTGCTTTTATAGAACAATCTATTAAGATATTTAACGGACCTTCATCTAGGAAAGTAAATTCACGTGCTGTGGGGAATCCCTGGTCATAGAGTACTTAAACTGACATTGATTACGCCATACAGGACTCGTACAACAATATGAAATAGAAATTCAAAAATTATTTAGCTGCAAGGTAAAATCGAAAACAAAATAATTATTTTCCATACATATTCTTAAACAAATGTCACGAGTTCCATGTAAAGTTGTTTCATCACTTTTTAATGACTAGAGCTGGGTTTAATAAACAATCAAAACGGCGGCAGGTTGTCGGAATCCAATTTTTTTTTAATACAAAACTTCAATCCCGCAGACCCGCGGGATCCCGCATGAGTAGGTAATCCCGCATTTCTGACCCTGCAGAAAAAGACTGTCAAAAAAGCTAGTGTGTATAATTTTCGCAGAAAAGTTTGATTTTGAAGAAATAAAATTCCCTTTTAACCTCTCAGGCACCGGCGTACCGGATACGGTGCACTTCATACCAGCAAAAAAATAAGGTTTAAGTTAGCTGGTACCGAGGTGTACCGAATTCGGTACACTGGTGCCTGAGAGGTGAAGCACAGCCTAAACTTACTAATTTTTGTTACATTTTTCTAATTATTTAGTGCTTAGGTATTATAATTGATCTATAATGTGATTGCTGAGTCTGTACTCATGACAAAGTTGAATGTCAACTTCAACTTCAACTCTTCATTAATGGCATTTGTGGAAAAGACACCACAATTTTGTCAATAACACGTGCAAACTATTAATATGGTCCCCTTAAAAGTTGAATTTTTAAAAACCCCTTCATAGTGCTCGCCTACATCACAAAAGGAAGCCTCGTGTAAAATTTCACACCCTTCACCCTTAAATATTTCAGCCTTTTCTTTCTTAGACCCAGGTTTAGGAACGTGAAATTTAAATAAAAACTACTGGTAATTTCGGCTGGGCGTTGATATGTAAGTCACTCAGTTTCTCCTTTTATTTATAAAATAATATAGGTAGATTTTCAGTCAGTCTGTGAATCCTCTTCAATCCGTGCGTTTAAAAAAACACAACGTCTTTAATCATCCTTTTGAATATTATATAATTTTCAATGTTTTGTAATGGATACCGTCCTTTAAAGGTCCGCCCTCGGCCCCTAGAGGACGGTATCTGCCGGATGAAACGCGATAAACGAAGTAGTGGAGCAGAGACCGACTTCACGCATGCGCCACTCATCACGTGTTGCCAACTCCAAAGTTCCAAGTACCTAGACTCTATGTATAAAGTCACTAACCGATTCTAATAGAGGCAAGTCCAACAAGAGGTTTGAAAAAATATTTATAATTTAATATTGCATCGTCTGCCACAAATATTGAAAAAATATCAACTACAATATATATTGTTACCTACACTAGAGGCAGTGCTCAACACTTACTTTTAAGTTTATGTGCTGACTAAACTTTGCAAAGAGAGTAGCACACGCATATTCTTACTTGTTTGGAGGTGACGTATGTGTAAAAGAGTGTAAAGTCCCGCAAACCTCCGTTGAAAAAGAAAGATCCTCTGACCAGACGGGTGTTATATCTGGTAGTTTTTTTATGTAATTTCTTCCACTCTAAAAGTCGTTAGATAAGTCACTAAATAATTTTTATTGTAAAATATTTTTTTTAATGTAAGGCCGAGGCAAAAGTCCCCATTTTAGCGACCAAGTCGTTAAATTTGCAACACTGTTCTTTGCGCAGACTCCCTCACTTTAATGACTGTGATGGGCCAAGTTGTTAATAAGACATTATAAAAAATGTCTGTACACGTTTGAGAAATGCCCAAAATATAGAGGCATTGTGATAACAACGGATAAAATAATCAATTCGTCCGGGCATTATTTAGAATGCTAATCACCTGGGGACAGAGTAATTAAAACCAAGTTAAAAACAAATAAAATCTTTCTTTTCATAGTTACTTTGCTGACCTATTATAATAAAACTGAAATGAACTGGAATTTTTAATAATAATCAGACTCATAATTATTTATACTTTTTAGGACGATGTTCAAAATCATCTAGTTATTAGTAAAAATCTCCTCCCAATGATTTAGACTAGTTAGTTTTCTATACTCCATTTGTTTAGGTAGCTTGATATGTCTTTTTTTATTTAAAAAATATCGTATAAAAGACATACAAAGATTATTTAAATTAAGTTATGGTAAATAAAAAATTGGAAAAAGAAAATTTAGACTACTTTTAAATAAAAGAAATGACAAGATTGTTTACAATTAGTTCGCCTCGCCATAAACTATCTGTATCTCCATATATTATGTTATGTTTTTGTGTACGATAAATAAGTAAAGACCTGTTGTTAAAATTTTGTTTATCATTGAATAAAATTCAACTTTAAATTTTTCATAAATAACAAAAAACAAAACTATCGGTATTCACAAAAAATAAAAAAACTTCTTTCCTATACTCCATCTTACTACTTATCTTCTTCACCTTAGTTTGATCTCTGTAATAATCGTTACCTATATTTTGAGTTCTCTTGATTATAATTGTGTGATATTTATCATAGTATTTATTAATTTATTATTTTAGTTAAATATGTGTTTTATTACTTATTAGCACTTCATTCTATATCAAATAATAATATTTATTGTTATTTATATGTTGTTGCACACCAACAACTGCACTGCTGTGTAGTGTTTTTAACTCGGGATAGAATTCCTTATTACATTAAAGCTGCCTATGGACCACTACTGTACATAAAGTTTACTGTACATAAATGATCATATTTATCTTTGCAAACACAACGACTGCATGGTCAGCACGTGTCTTGCGTTTGTTCTTCTCCTCGCACCCCGTGTAATGTACTTGAATATCAGCGACGCCATAAATAAAAAAAAACTGAATTATAAGTATTTAATTTGCCCCAAGCAACTTGTAGCAATTATTCTTATTGTCCGGTTATTGTGAAAAATGCCCTAATTTATTACTTGGTCCGTAACATGACTACTGGATTTGTGGCGCATGCGCTAAGAACGAACCTATTTTTGGACTTAGACTATTTTTATCCTGGTAGTACGATCCTCGTACCGAAAGACGCAGTGTCGGAAGGCCTCCTATAAGGTGGACCGATGACCTGGTAAGGGTTGCGGGAATCCGAAGACCGTTCATTGTGGTGACTCTTGGGGGAAGCCTATGTCCAACAGTGGATGTGTTGCGGCTGAAATGATGATGATGATGATGATGAGTACGGTCTAGGGAATCTAATCCCGCATCAAAATCGCGATCTCGCGGGATTTGCGGGATTGGGATTTTTTATTTCTTTTTGTTTTAAGTACCTAGTAATAAACATAAAGATGGATCAAGTGCGAGTCAGACTAGCACACTGAGTGTTTTTTATAAATTTTTCCTACTTATGTAAATAGTTTGATTCCCGTATTGAGTTTTGAAGATTTTCCGAATCGCAAAAAAATAATTATTTTGTGTTGAAAACTTACGATTTTCATATAAATAATAATCAACTGCTTTTATAGAACAATCTATTAAGATATTTAACGGACCTTCATCTAGGAAAGTAAATTCACGTGCTGTGGGGAATCCCTGGTCATAGAATACTTAAACATACTGACATTGATTACGCGATACAGGACTCATACAACAATATGAAATAGAAATTCAAAAATTATTTAGCTGCAAGGTAAAATCGAAAACAAAATAATTATTTTCCATACAAATTCTTTAAAAAATGTCATAAGTTCCATGTAAAGTCGTTTCGTCACTTTTTAATGAGGATGAGCTGGGGCTAATAAACAATCAAAACGGCGCAGGTTGTCGGAATCCAAGTTTTTTTAAACAAAACTTCAATTCCGCAGACTGCGGGATCACGCATGAGTCATCCCGCATTTCTGACCCCGCAAAAAAAGTCTGTCAAAAAAGCTAGTGTGTATAATTTTCGCAGAAAAGTTTGATTTTGAAGAAATTAAATTCCCTTTTAACCTCTCAGGCAACAGCGTACTGAATACGATACACCTCATACCAACTAAAAAATTAGGTTTAAGTTAGCTGGTACCGAGGTGTACCGAATTCGGTACACTGGTGCCTGAGAGGTGAAGCACAGCCTAAACTTACTAATTTTTGTTACATTTTTCTAATTATTTAGTGCTTAGGTATTATAATTGATCTATAATGTGATTGCTGAGTCTGTACTCATGACAAAGTTGAATGTCAGATGGAACCAGTATAAGTTGGCGGCTTGGTAATCCATAGATAGATATATTATCCATAGATATATTCTATAATGTACAATTTATTTTTATGGACGGGGTCCAATGTTTGTATGGTGAAATCAAATTTCACGCGGGCACTCTCGATTTTTCTTTATACATGTACTTAAAAACCTTACTCGTGAATCAATCTGTCTATTGGTGACAACATGTTTGAGTTTATTGCGAGCAGATCGACAGACGAGGGCAGGAGGATCTATTCATAGATGTTTCATTCCAGTGAAAGAATTTTCGTAGTCGAATTCCTTTACGAACACAACTTTTCCTCTTTGTGATATTAGTTTAGATCACTTGTTTACTAAGGTTATATTATTATGAAACACGTTCGTACACAAATAAACAAAGGTAGCGGTAATATACTCAAGTATCTCTGGGCAAGCAAGTGTTGACGTACCAATCTGCTTTCAATGTCCTTTGATCTTCAAGCGATACTTTAGTTTAATGTCCTGATTTGCCTAAAAAAGAAGCAACCACTTTTTACCAACAGTTCGACATGAATTATACTGTTCTGGTAAGTAGATGGCGTTATCCTTACTATTAGGCGGTACGAAGTTTGCCGGGTCAACTAGTTTTATATATTTCTGACGGTATTGATTGTCGCACTGTCGTATGTCGTATTGTGTGTACAGAACACACGAACAACAACAACAAACAACAGACGATGCCATCAGTGCCACATCTAGTAAAAATCAAATTCATACTTCACACATGTTTATCTTTACCAACATTTTATTTTATTTTTTTCCTCGCTACCTTGTTTTGTTATTTACTGTGCGCTCTAATTATTAATCTTAGTTTTAGATATTGTTTCTCAGTGTGTGAATTATGAATGCAATTCTTTAAGAGAAATAAAGTTTTTCTTAAATATTAGAAAGCAAGTAAAGTCGTTGGTCCCGGTTGTCATTCGTAGATCTTTGATAGTCGTTACAGGTAATCAGACGCCAGAAGGTTTGACTATCAGTCTATCCAAGGAGTATCGTGTTACCCAGTATCTGGGTTATGGGGGTCTGATAGGCCGTCGCTCGCATTCGGTTAGACTGAGAGCCAACCTCAAGCTAGTTGGGAAATGGCTAGGGAGATACGAGTTACACCTATACAAAATATTGAGGAATTATGTTGAATTGGATCTTTGGATTTATAAATCAAGAGTGAATAGGTTACTTCTAGGCAAGCATGCTCCATTGTCGACCATATCGTCGTTTATTCATTTCTTCGCAATTGTATTGAAAAAAGTCGTTTGATACACGTACAAATTTGTCACTGCAACCCCTCCATAACACACTCGCCTATGGTTTAAATAAACACAAAGTCTTTCATCATCCGCTTGAATATAATTAATAATTTCCAATGTGTTATATGGATACCGTCCTTTAGAGGTCCGCCCTCGGCCCGTAGAGGACGGTATCTGCCGGATGAAACGCGACAAACCAAGTAGTGGAGCAGAGCCCGACTTCACGCATGCGCCACTCATCACGTGTTGCCAACTCCAAAGTTCCAAGTACCTAGACTCTATGTATAAAGTCACTAACCGATTCTAATAGAGGCAAGTCCAACAAGAGGTTTGAAAAAATATTTATAATTTAATATTGCATCGTCTACCACAAATATTGAAAAAATATCAACTACAATACATATTGTTACCTACACTAGAGGAAGTCCTCAACACTTACTTTTAAGTTTATGTGCTGACTAAACTTTGCAAATTTTCGTTTTGGAGAAAGAGAGTAGACCTGTGTAGCACACGCATATTCTTACTTGTTTGGAGGTGACGTATGCGGAAAATAGTGTAAAGTCCCGCAAACCTCCGTTGAAAAAGAAAGATCCTCCGACCAGACGGGTGTTATGTCTGGTAGTTTTTTTTATGTAATTTCTTCCACTCTAAAAGTCGTTAGATAAATCGCTAAATAATTTTTGTTACAAAATATTTTTTTTTAATGTAAGGCCTGGGCAAAAGTCCCCATTTTAGCGACCAAGTCGTTAAATTTGCAACACTGTTCTTTGCGCAGACTCCCTCACTTTTATGACTGTGATGGGCCAAGTTGTTAATAAGACATTATAAAAAATGTCTGCACACGTTTGAGAAATGCCCAAAATATAGAGGCATTGTGATAACAACGGTTAAAATAATCAATTCGTCCGGGCATTATTTAGAATGCTAATCACCTGGGGACAAAGTAATTAAAACCAAGTTAAAAACAAATAAATCTTTCCTTTCATAGTTACTTTGCTGACCTATTATAATAAAACTGAAATGAACTGGAATTTTTAATAATAATCAGACTCATAATTATTTATTCTTATTAGGACGACGTTCAAAATCCTCTTTTTATTAGTAAAAATCTCCTCCCAATGATTTAGACTGGTTAGTTACCTATACTCCATTTGTTTAGGTAGCTTGATATGTCTTTTTGTTATTTAAAAAATTTCGTATAAAAGACATACAAATATTATTTAAATTTAATTAATTACCAAACATCGGTATAGGTAAATAAAAAACTGGAAAAAAAATTTTTTGACTTCTTTTAGATAAAAGACATGACAAAATTGTTTACATTTAGTTAATTATATAAATAGATGGAGTATAGTTATACTTTTAAATTTAAAAGTTAAACTAACCTCGAATATGTTCTTTTTCTATAATTCAAGTGTTTGCTGGGAGAAAAATCATTGCTCAGTTAAGCTCGCCTCGCCATGAACTGTCTGTATCTCCATATATTATGTTATGTTTTTGAACAATAAAGAATTAAAGACCTGTTGTTAAAATTTTGTTTATCATTGAATAAAATTCAACTTTAAATTTTTCATAAATAAAAAAAAAACTAAACTATCGGTATTCACAAAAAATAAAAAACATCTTTCCTATACTCCATCTTACTACTTATTACTACTTACAGTCTTCTCAACCTTAGTTTGATCTTTGTAATAATCGTTACCTATATTTTGAGTTCTCTTGATTATAATGATTTGATATTTATCATAGTATTTATTAATTTATTATTTTAGTTAAATATGTATTTTATTACTTATTAGCACTTCATTATATCAAATAATAATATTTATTGTTATTTATATGTTGTTGCACACCAACAACTGCACTGCAGTGTAGTCTTTTTAACTCGGGATAGAATTCTTTATTACATTAAAGCTGCCTATGTACCACTACTGTACATAAACATTGAATAAATAATCATACTCATCTTTACAGACAGAACGACTGCATGGTCCTAGGGGGTCCAGACGCCTATGCAGGAATCGTACGGTCCATGGACCTTTATGGGGCGCCGGTATGGGCGCCGTCGCTACGAAAGCGTCCGGCGGCCAAGCTGAACGCAAGCCAGAGGGTCATGGCCATTCGGATGGTGCAGGGATATCGCACAATTTCCCGCGAAGCAGCGAGCCTCCTCGCCGGCCAATCACCATGGGATTTGGAGGCAACAGTCCTTGCATGCATGCACGATCTGCGCATGGAGATGCAACGCCGGGGCGAAACTCTGCTGCCGCGCCAAGTCGCGGCATGGCGGAAAGACTTGCGGCGGGATCTCATGGTGGAATGGCAACAGCGACTGTCGCAACCCAGTGCTGGGCACGTCATAATTATGGCGATAAATCCCCTCTTTGAGGAGTGGCTGGATAGACCTCACGGCGTCCTTACCTTCCGCATAACGCAGGTCCTCCTCGGACGCGGTAAGTTCGGGAGGTTCCTGCACCGGATTCGTGCGGAAGAAATGCCCGGGTGCCACCATTGTGTGGACCGCCCGGGGGACACGGTGGAGCATAAGGTAGAGGTGTGCCCGCCGTGTCCTCGTGGGGGCGATCAGCTGCAACGATCTCACGCGCCGGGCCTTGGTACAGGATGGGCGGATGTCATTAGATGATTTTCCCAACCGAAAAAAAAAAGATGGCATGGTCAGAACGTGTCTTGCGTTTGTTCTTCTGCTCGCAATTATAAGTATTTACTTTGCCCCAAGCAACTTGTCAACATTCTTATTGTCTGGATACAATGAAAAATGCCCCAATTTATTACTTGGTCCGTAACATGAGTAATGGATTTGTGGCGCATGCGCTAAAAGGGGCTATCTACTCAGAACTTGGCGTTCCGAACTATGCGCATACTCGAAAAAATACGCAATACGTATTCGCCATATGATTCTTAAAAAGAATTACTGTGCATCCAACTGTACGAAGTTCGGAGCGATCAAGATATTTCCACCAACCACAACCTAAGAACAGAGTGAAATGAACTGTATTTGGTTCACCTTCGGTTCGGGATGGACACAATAATTTAATGTTCTTACCAGTGGCGTAGCTGAGTGACCAACGCACCATGGGGCCAAAAAACAAAACTGGGTCCTTTTTTTACATGGGAAATCATCAAATGAACTCTCCTGCTCTGGGTGGAGCGGAAAGGAGTGTCAGACTTATACTGACTAAAACGAGTTGCCATGATTAAAGTAGTGTTGCAATCTATTTTATTTAGATGTTTAAGGTGGGAGAATTTCTAGAGAGCACTAGTGTCCCCCGAGCCTGGGAGCCCAGGGGAACTGCCCCGTCTAGCTCTTCGGTAGCTACGCTAGTGGTTCTTACATTTTAGGATGTGTCGCATAACTTTTTTAAGTTATGTGCCATGTTTGCCGTAAATAAACTCTTTTTCTTTCTTTTCTTTCTTCTTTCTTTATTTTGAAGGAAAGTTCTTTCATTCGATTTGACATTATCACCATGATAATGAAAACGAAACACTAATTAATTCAATAAATTTCAGCCAAGCCAAAAGCCCTAAAACCGTGGCTCGGTTTGGAAACTTTGGACGTCACGAATGTAAGATGTTGTCAAACCTACGTTACGTTGCATTACTTTTTTTTCTGTTTTAATAACTACGTCGCCCCACACTAGGAATTACTTCTGTATCATGGATGGGTTCACAAGCATGTAAACTCACATACCTACACAATACATTTCTGTTCCGAGTGGGAATCGAATCTGCGACCCGCAGCGCAGTAGCTGATCGCAGTGGTTGAGCTGCGCCAATTTATAATTTACTAGCTTCTGCCGGCTGCTTCGCCCGTGTAAAAGTTTTCTCCATACAAACTTCCAACCCCGTTTTACCCCCTTAGGGGTAGAGTTTCGTAAAATTCGTTTGCGCAGTGGCGTAGCTAGTCCTAATGGGGCCCCGTATCAAATATTTTTGAGGTATTTTTTTTTTTGTAAAATATTGGTCATACTAGCATAGAAGGCACTGGACCTTGAGAGGCCTCGAAAATGAAGATGAACTCGTTAATTGGAGCATTCATTCAGCAGTGCATTCTGTAGGTACTAGAATAGGTTGAGTTTTTATTTTCGCCTAACGTAGATAAAGCTACGAGCGAAGGGAGCTAAAAAATTATCAGGCTATAGTCATTGCTAGACACTACTGGCCTCTTATCAAAAAGAGAATTTAAAATTGTGGAAAACACATTACAAATTTTGGAACAAGTTGGGGCCCTTGTGGCTTGAGGGCTCCGTATCATTTATACGGCTGATACAAAATACAAATACAAAATTGTTTATTTCAGATACCAAATATTTGTAACAATAGATTGTGATTGGAGCCTCCTTTTAGGTAAATAATACCTGTATTAGGAGACTCCGCTCTTCTATAACTTAGCAATATTTTAATAGTTTTTGGTTATTACAATGTACCGTTAAGTATTACCTATATTAATATTATAGAAATCTATTTGTATATGTGTGTGGGGTGCGCGTGTTTGTGTTTGGTGTGCGCGTGTTTGTGTTTGGTGTGCGCGTGTTTGTGTTTGGTGTGCGCGAGTGTGTATGTGTGTTTTGCGTGTCGTGGTGTGGCTACGGGAGTGTGTAAGGGATGGTTTATTTTACGTATTGCAGCAGTGCTTCCAAATGATACGGCGGAAGCTACGTCCCTGACTAACAGTCATGTTTCTTCGTTAAAGTTCATGGCTTGGCTGATGTCGCATCATTGACATACATACGCACGGCAGTCATCTGACAACCGCTTAGTATATTACGGCCCATTCCCTCTCCTAGGGAGAAGGCCTGAGTCCCAGCTGTGGGGAAATTACAAGGCTGATCATGTTTATGCTATGCTATGAAAAGCTGTTCGTTAGTCTCGCTAAAACTCGAGAACGGCTGGACCGATTTGGCTAATTTTGGTCTTGAAATATTTGGATAGTCCAGGGAAGGTTTAAACGGTGAAAAAAAAAATTAGAAATAAATCACAAAAAAACAATTCGACTACAACACCATCTCTAATTGCTACAAGTTAAACCGCTATTTGTGATTAATCGATGGATATACGAATAGTTTACAATGCCGTTTCACCTCAGCAAACGGAACCAGCGATAGGAACTAAATCGTGTATGTAAAGCGCATTGAGCGATAGTGTAAATTAGTGTCGTTCACCATGTTTACCGTTCAAAAGCTTATTTTGACATTATACACAATACTCGGCTGTTCATTATGTATGTCCTTTTTGTGTATGTTCAGTGTAAACGTTAATAGGAGATTTGGCTTTAAATAAATTAACATTTTGAAATATTTTGGCGTAGAAGCAAATCATTGTTCTTGCTTGAGTTTCAAACAAAGGAATCGTAGGTACTTTACAATAAACAGTATTAAATGTATGCTTTAACGTTAGGAAATAGTTTTGCAACTCGAAATCTGGCACTTGATTTCCCAGAGATCAAATGTCCACAAATATGCTTGCATAAGTTTACCAAAGAACCACAAAACCTGTGGAGCTAGTGAGGCTCTTGTTCAGTTTTGAGCTTCAATCTCTGTAGGTAAAGTTCAAAACTGCTTGCAGGTTCTTTGGAGGCTGTGGCTTGTCAACAAAGAATAGTTATTGTCATAGATAGAACTGTATAGAAATATGAAGGTGTTCAAGAGGCAAGGTAAATTTTACCTGCTCGGCTGTATAATAGTCAGTTTTTTTTTTACCACTGTATATACAAGAGTATAATGTTACTGTAATTCGATATATTTTTAGCATTTGAATGTTTTAGGGCGGAATGTGACAGAGACCAGAGGTTGGACTGCTCGTTTGAGTTGCAGTTCTATTGCAGTAGTGTCAACTGCATTCAAATTGCAATTTGCGGTTCGATTGCAGTTGAAATGCAGTCCGTCTGTCTAGAGCCTAATAAAGCATCCACGCACACTATTAGCGCAGTGGTTGAGCAATTGACTGCTGCGCTTCGTATCAGGGTTCGATTTCTGCACGAAACAAAGATTTTCATGACCTGCAGTTAGTCGTTCTGAGTCTGGGCGTCTTGTGTACATGTGAGTTTATATGTTTAGGAACGCAACCTCTATACAAGAGTAATTCCTAGAGTGGGGCAAAGTTTGTCCGTATAATGTGTTCGTGTGGTAAAATGCAGCTTGTGCGCTACTCTAGGGTAAGCCATCTCCGTTTTAAATATCCGTAGGATTGTGGTTGTAGTCCACACAGTATTTTTTTATTCTGCCATAATTTATTTTATATAGTTTTTTTTTTAACTATTGGTTATTTGATTTTCAGGTACCAACCTTACGAAACTTAAGGATTTGACGGAAGCCGTGAGTATTTGCGGAAAGTGCATAAAGCCATAGGTTTCAAATACAAAAAATGTCAGTCCGAAAGAAGTGCGGTGACGGAACGACCATACGAAACGGATAGAGTACTTAAAGATGATTACTAATAATAGAAATTTGACCGAAGAGCTTAGAAAAGACAAAGTTTATCTTGATGAAAGGTACAGAAAGAATATACGATACAATGTGAGACAGTAGAGAGATTATATTAATATGTAATTCTGTATGACAATCAATTTTAAGTACCATATTGTTCATGAAACATACTGTCAGGTACTACACTCCAGGGGCAAACCTGTGTATGCCTGTTTCCTCGATTTGAGCAAAGCTTTTGACTTAATCTATTGTGACATTCTGTGGAGAAAGTTACAAGAAGTAGAGTTACCGTCTGAACTTGTAAATCTCTTAAAGCACTGTTATAGCAATCAAAGTAATAGTGTGCAGTGAGCATACTTTCAGATGTGTCAATTGTAACGTGGCGTGAGATCAGCTGACTTGAGCTTCCTGCCTTTTTTATTTGTATATCAATGCCCTAATCGAGGCACTCAGCAACCAGCATGTTGGCTGTCTTATAAATTATCTAAGTGTTAATAATAATCTTAGCTCTGCGGTGAGCGCGGTGCTGAGCGCTTCGGTTTGTGGATTAGGAAACTGTCACATATTTGTGAAACTTATGCAGATGGTCACGGTCTAATGTATAATGTAAAGAAAAGCGAATATGTTATTTTTAAGACTGGTACTAAGTGTCCCTCAAGCGTGCCCCCTATAAATCTAAATACAGATGAGTTGACTACGGTTCACCAGTTCAGATACCCGGGTCATCTAATTACTGAAGTTCTTAGGACGACATGGCTATCAAACGTGAACGTGGAGCATTGTCCGTTATGGTAAACATGATTGCTCGCTGGTTTGCACAATGTACCAATGAGGTAAAAATTACTCTCTATAAAACCTTCTGTGCATCTTTTTAACCGACTTCAAAAAAGGAAGAGGTTATAAATTAGGTAGTTTCTTTAATATCACTATTTTTTTTATGATGGTTATCTCAGAACTCTATCGGCGTTGCATCTCCACGCGCAAATCGTGCATGAGCGCAAGGACTGTTGCCTCCAGATCCCATTCCATCCGCAGGCTATCAAGGAGGCTCGCCGCTTCGCGGGAAACCGTGCGGTATCCCCGCAACATCCGAATGGCCAGGACCCTCTGGCATGCGTTCAGCGGGTCCTTCAGTCGCTTTCGCAGCGACGGCGCCTACACCGGCGCTCCATAAAGGGCCATAGACCGAACGATTCCTGCGTAGGGACTCCAGCAGGAAGCGTCTGGTCCCCTTAGGTTGGACAAGAGCGGCTTGAAGGCAGCCCCAGTCCGATTCAATTTGAGAGCCATACGTCGGAAGTGCTCCTCGAAATTCCACCGGATGTCGAGGACGATTCCCGGTACTTCATCGTCGACCCGACGCCGATGTAAATTCCTCGTACTGTTAATTAAAACATCCATGGTATCGTGCTCTGAGGGCCGTGAAAACACATGGCCTCGAACTTGTGCAGCGCCTCCTCGAGTCTTAATTGATGGATCCTCTCAACGACTACTGCAACCCCACGTGTCGCTCGTTCGACCGCGCCGCCCAGTAACTGACCACGCTGACCCCGTCAAGGAGGTCGCCGCGCAGCACGTAGTTGTACCCGATGTTCGACAAGGGAAGTCCAATATAGTACCAATCCATAAATAAATGGTTCTAAATAGTTATGTTGTAGAATATGTATGTGACTTGATAGTGATGATGGAGCCGGATGATAGGCACTGGACCTTCGAAATTAATCAATGTATCCTAGCAGTGTTTGAGCTCATTATAATTGTCATGAAATGCACTTTGGCTATAAGGTACTATGAAACTGATCTGATAAAACAATGTATCCCAGCAGTGTTTGGGTTAATAAGAATTGTCATGAGAAGTAGCTGGTAATAAGTATAAACATATTCTGAAAAATCTTCGCAACTCAATTCGAGAATCTGATATCATAGGTAAGTTTGTACGAAACCCTCAGTGCGCGAGTCCAACTTGCACTTGCCCAGTATTTTTTTTAGTGAAGTGGGTTATTTTTTTTTTGGAAAGTTATTTACATTAGTATACTGTGGCCTATCTAGACGCAAAAGACGTACCGAAGAGCACTGCACAATACAATCATGCGCGTAGAGCAAAGATGCGACTGCCTCGCTACTGTAGTACACGCACAGCAGCACACTGCTGTTGCAATGCTGCTGCTCCTGTGCTGCGCACTGTAGTGTGTGTGTGTGTGTAAAGCGTCACGTATGTTCATGGAGGCGCGTGTCGACTGCTTCTACGCTACTCTCCGCAAGCGATGCGCGTCAATGCTGAGCAGCGAGCGGGTTAGTCGCAACACTGTTTTAAATACAATAGCCAGTAGATTGGAATGTCTGTGCAGAAATCAATGTATTTATGATCACATGAGTACCGGGAATCGATTCATGGGTCAGGCAGGGGGTACTAACACTATACTACTAACAAATTGGACCCTAGATATCTTAAATAAACGTTTATTATTATTATTAGTGGAGAGTTTTTCTTTTTCATGGTCATGGTGATAATATCGTGTCTCCGGCTTTTAGAAAACCTCATGGGTGCTCATGCTCATTTGATGACTCGAAAAAGAGGCGAATTGTGGGAAGAGAAATGCACACTGATCAACATTTTGATAACTAGCATCTGTTGCCCGCATCGTTAATAAATCGAAGGTTAAAGGCTAATTGATCTAAGCGACATTTTGTAAAACTTGCAGCAGGTCGGATTAAAGTTTATTTTTCTTTAAAAATATTCATAAATAAACAACTATTTCATAGACTTTTATTTATTTAATACAGAAATATATGACATAGTTGTTTATTTATGAATATTTATGAAAGTGTGATGTACACACATACATTGTCTTGGTCCCAAACTATGGATTTCCATTGTACTGTGGAAACCAGGAGCAACGAAGGTACCACAAACACCCAAACCCAACACAAATATCTGTTTCATCAACAAACATTTGTGTTGGTGCGGGAATCGAACCCGCGACCCTTGCGTCTCAACCGGTGCTCTAAATCACTGCGCTAAACGGTCGTCGTGTAATGAAAAAATACCCATCCCTAAAAGGTGATTCCTGATCTGTTTCTTGATGTCTATTCTCAGGGGTGCTCGGCACCTACTGTTTACTTCTTATGGGTGCTCGAGCTCCCGAGCACCCACGCAGTCAGCGCCCCTAGTGTCGAATGAATGAATTTCCCTCCAAAAGATCCTAAAATGTAAGAACTTTATTACCTACGATCATCCCGAACTATAGGTGAAACGGTTTTTCTCTTTGTTCATAATTTCTACGATGAATCTGCGTCGCAGAAATAGACAGCTATGATCTTTAGCGCATGCGCCACAAATTCTATATACGAAGTTGCTAATTTAGCGAATGTCGCTAAAAATGGGGAGTTTGGCTGTGATTGATGTTTTAGCGACAAAAATGACTTTTGATACAAAAGCGATTTATATAACGACTATTGGAATACAAATCGAAATAGTTTTAGATAAAGGATGAGTTCCTTATCGACTTTAGAAAAGTTATTAAGTATACTTAAAATTTTCACGTAAATATTTAAGTACATGGTAGGTAGGATTTATGAAAATGAATGTAAGTATCCTTTTTTATTAATACTGGGCGGCATAGTTTGCGTGAAAAGTTATGTTGGATAGATATGGTCAAACTTACTTGAAACTTGATCTTAAAATGCTCTTCGATACTTTTAATTGTATTTCCTAAAATTTTACACATAAAGGATCCTTTTTTACGCATGCTTTAACAAAAAAATGGATTTGAATGACACATGGTATGCGAGTGTATAAATTTAGTTGCAAGTTGCAAAAAGCAAAATTGCTTGTCTGTTTGTGGGGATAAACCCTGGAAGTTATGGGGACTTGTTATGAAGTATTAAAATATCAGTTTTGAGAGCAAAAAATAGGGATGGAGTTATACACCCTATATAGATACATCCCTTGAACAGTTCAGTTTAGGTCGTAAATCGAATCGCGTTAAGAGCTTGTGGTAGCACTGCTGATCTATTGACGAAGTCTTGTGCTTATTGGAGTTGAAGGCTCCTTATCCTGTTTATTTTTATTTATTTATTTTTTTAATAGATTCGCGCTTGACCGCTATCTCACCTGATGGAAACCGACGATGTGATCGACGATGGAGTGCGCTTACCTAGAAGTAACCTATTCACACTAGACTTTAAGGTTCCCGGTTGTAGCCATCAGGAAAAACAGATTCCGGCAAGCAATTCCACTCCTTAGCTGTACGGTTAAAACACATTTCACTTGCGTGTACTCTGGTTCCTGGTTCTGCCACGAGAGTGAAGACACGGTAAAAACATAGTTCTTACATATCAAAAAACATAGTTTCCCATCGCGTCTCTCAGTCGATCTATTTCTGACAAACTTTAAAATTACTGAACGGATTTTCATGCGATTTTTATTAATGGACAGAGTGATTCACGAAGAAGGTTTCGATGCATGTACAGTAAAGTCGAGAATTTCAAATACTGAAAACACGCGTGCGAGCGGAGGTGGGTTAGTAGTAACATTACAAATGTTAAAAATTGAAATTCTTTTGAAGATCATATATTAATCAACTAACTTCTACCAGCGGCTCCGCCCGCGTGATAATAGGTTTCTCCATACAAACTTTGGAGCCCTGTTTCATCCCCTTAGGGGGTGAATTTTAGAAAATCATGAAAAGAAAGACAGGAAAGGAAACCTCATCCAAAATTTCACGCTCCTAGGCCCTGTAGTTTTGGCTGTACATTGATATGTCAGTCAGTTTCTCCTTTTATGTATAATAATATAGATTACTTCTCTTTAGCTGAACAAATTTGGACGAAACATAGCACACGGGGAGGTCATGACCTATTTTTGGACTTAGGCTAATTTATCCTGGTAGTACGATCCTCGTACCGGAAGACGCAGTGTTGGAAGGCCTCCTACAAGATGGACCGATGACCTTTTTTTTTTTTTTTTTTTTTTTTCCGGTGGGAAAATCATCTTATGACATCCCCCGCTCTTGGGCGGGGCGGGAGATAGTGTCAGACTTTTACTGACTAAAAACCCACTCCTGTTCCTTCGTTGCCTTTCGTACCAGGGCCGAGTCTTCCTTTCAGAATCAGACCCTTGGCCCCAGTAGGCTTCGACCCTGCTGGGCCCCTACAGTTGCTGACATCTCCTTGAGGCGCGCGTGGAACAATACGCGCCGTTGGTAACTTGGGCTCGGTCCGGACGGTTACCGGACGGTCGGACGGCGAGCCACCCATTGCTCGCCGTCCACGAGCCCGCGCCTACGGCGGCCGGTAATCGGGATCGGAGTCCCGGCGGCGGTTGGGGCGTGAAGACCGCTGCCTCACGCGATCGGCCGCCTCCTTTGCTAGCATTACTGCTTCGCAGAAGGAGGCGACCGCCTGCCACTCCTCCTCGCTCCGGAGCATGGCCTGAACCAAGGCCCGGCGCGAGAGATCGCCGCCGCCAATCGCCCCCACGAGGACACGGCGTTGCTCTGCCCAAGCGGGGCACACCTCCACCGTGTGCTCTACCGTGTCCTCCGGGCGGTCCACACAGTGGCGACACCCGGGCGTCGTTTCCGCACGAATCCGGTGCAGAAACCTCCCGAACTTACCATGTCCGGTAAGGACCTGCGTCATGCGGAAGGTAAGGACGCCGTGTTGCCTTTCCAGCCACTCCTCAAAGAGGGGAATTACCGCCATGATTATGGCGTGCCCAGCACTGGGTTGCGACAGTCGCTGTCGCCATTCCACCATGAGACCCCGCCGGAACTCTGCCCGCCATGCCGCGACTTGTCGTGGCAGTGGAGTTTCGCCCCGACGTTGCATCTCCACGCGCAGATCGTGCATGTGTGCAAGGCCTGATGCTTCCAGATCCCATGGTGACTGGCCAGCAAGGAGGCTCGCCGCTTCGCGGGAAATCGTCCGGTATCCCCGCACCATCCGTATAGCCATGACCCTCTGGCACGCGTTCAGCTGGGCCGCCGGTCGCTTTCGCAGTGACGGCGCCCAAACCGGCGCCCCATAAAGGGCCATGGACCGGACGATGCCTGCGTAGAGCCTCCGGCAGGAGGCGTCTGGACCTCCGAGGTTGGGCAAGAGCCGCTTGAGGGCAGCCCCAGTCCGATTCAGTTTGGGGGCCAGACGTCGGAAGTGCTCCTCAAAATTCCACCGGCTGTCGAGGACGAGTCCCAGGTACTTCATCGTCGACCCGACGCCGATGTGAACTCCTCCTACCGTTAATTGGGAATGCCGAGGCGGTGCGCTCCGAGGGCCGTGAAAACACATGGCCTCAGACTTGTGCAGCGCCACCTCGAGTCCGACCGATGACCTGGTAAGGGTTGTGCGAATCCGAAGACCGTTCATTGTGGTGACTCTTGGGGGAAGCCTATGTCCAACAGTGGATGTGTTGCGGCTGAAATGATGATGATGATGATGAGTACGATCTAGGGAATCTAATCCCGCATCAAAATCGCGATCTCGCGGGATTTGCGGGATTGGGATTTTTAATTTCTTTTTTGTTTTAAGTACCTAGTAAAAAACATAAAGATGGATCAAGTGCGAGTCAGACTAGCACACTGAGTATTTTTTATAAATTTTTCCTACTTATGTAAATAGTTTGATGAATAATTTTGTAATGAAAACTTACGATTTTCATTTATATAACAATCAACTGCTTTTATAGAACAATCTATTAAGATATTTAACGGACCTTCATCTAGGAAATTAAATTCACGTGCTTGCATTGTTTTGTTATTTACGATGCGCTCTAATTATTATTCTTAGATTTACATATTGTTTCTCAGTAAGTGAATTATGAATGCAATTCTTTATGAAAAATAAAGTGTTTCTTAAATCTTAGAAAGCAAGTAAAGTCGTCGGTTCCGGTTGTCATTCGTAGATCTTTGATAGTTGTTACAGGTAATCAGACGCCAGAAGGTTTGACTATCAGTCTATCCAAGGAGTATCGTGTTACCCAGTATCTGGGTTATGGGGGTCTGATAGGCAGTCGCTCGCATTCGGTTAGACTGAGAGCCAACCTCAAGCTAGTTGGGAAATGGCTAGGGAGATACGAGTTACACCTATACAAAATATTGAGGAATTATGTTGAATTGGATCTTTGGATTTTTAAATCAAGAGTACTACTCTGTCAAGAAAGTACCGGGAAAAGATCAATAATACACAAAATGTCTGTTATTCATCCAAATTTATTTTATCACCTTCAAAGTATGCTCCTTTAGAAACGATACATTTGCGCCAACGAATAATTCATTCATCAAAACATTTTTTAAAAGCTGCTTCCCGAATTGAGTTCAGTTCTCGCCGCGAATTCTCCTTTATGTCTTCTATCGATTGAAAACGGGTGCCACGAAGTGGTAATTTGAGTTTAGGAAAAAGAAAAAAGTCAGCAGGAGCCATATCGGGTGAATATGGTGGTTGCTGGATGGTATTTGTTGAGTGTTTGGTCAAAAATTCGTTCACAATGATAGCCTTGTGCGAAGGCGCATTGTCGTGGTGCAAAATCCAAGAATTTTCTTTCCACAAATCTGGCCTTTTTCGTCGAATTCGCTCTCTTAAACGCCGCATAACGCTCAAATAATATTCTTTATTTACCGTTAGACCTTCCGTTAAGAATTCAGAGTGCACAACACCGCGATAGTCAAAGAAAACAGTCATCATGACTTTGACTTTTGCTCGACTTTGGCGTGGTTTTTTCGGTTTCGGTTCAGTTGGAAGGCGCCACTCCGAAGCTTGTACGGTACGGATCGACTCGTGAGATACAGAAAGTTGGGCGGCTATCTCTCTCAGAGTTGAATGGGGATTTTCAGTCGATATTTTCTTCACTTTTGCGATGTTAACTTCAGTTGCAGACGTTGACGGCCTACCAGAGCGAGGCAAATTTTCCATCACATCTCGACCGCTTTTGAACGCTTTGAACCACTCATAAGCACGAGTTTTTGATAAAGTCGATTCACCGTAAGCCTTCTGTAATATTTTCAGTGACTCCGAACACGAAATTCCATTGGCGATGCAAAATTTAAGACAAACTCTTTGTTCGATATTTTTGTCCATTATGAAATTCGCAATACACACTATATATGATATTACTAAAACCAGCACTATATTTAATATAAATAACAGATGCAACTCAAACTCCGCGCCAAAATGGAAAACAGTTGTGCCAATCTAACAACTACAAAAAAACAAAAATTTGAATTTGGAACCATAAACAAATCATCCATTCGTTAGTGATAGCATGACGAGTAACAGGGCAGAGTGGAAGAAAAAAACGTGTTGCGCCGACCCCAAATAAAACGGGGTAAGGGCAGGAAGATGATGAAACAAATCATCCATTCCCGATACTTTTTTGACTGAATGTATATACACTTCTGGACACATCTATTGGCCCACCTTAGAGTTTAGGTTTCGATGGCCCCTACCGAAATATGATTGCTAGATTGAACAAAAACTGTTGATGCAGTTTTAAACCTGATACATTTTACCATCTTTTTCGATCGTATTGTTTTAAATTTGAATTCAGAATACCATACGACATGGAGCTACGCCTAACAAGTCGGATATGCGCCTTGTTAAAGGCAATTGATTTTTGAATAAAAAACGTGTTTTATCAAATAAAGGTTTAATTTAAAAACGCGTCTTGCCTCCATGGGCATCTACCACAGCTCTCATACGATTAGGCATAGAGTTTATCAACCGCTCTATGAAATTTTTAGGGATCATCTCCCATTCCTCTTCTATGGCAGTTTTCAACTCCTGCATCGTCTGGGCAACTGGCTGACGAGCCCTAACACGTCTTTTTAGCTCGTCCCACATGTGCTCAATTGGATTCATGTCTGGGTTTCTGGCTGGCCAGTCCATAACTGTGATGTTCACATCCCGAAGATATTCCCTGACGATGCCGGCCGCATGGAATAAAAAGGAAATTTGGGCCCACATAGTCCGCGTATGGTATCACGTGAGGTTCTAAGCACTCACGAATGTACCTTTCAGCATTTAATGTTGGCAGCCGTGGTCCTGTAACAACCTCAAGTTGAGTTTTGCCGCTCGCGGATATACCGCCCCAGACAGTCCATGAGCCACCGCCATAAGCAACCCTCTCTTCAAAGCAGCATTGTGCGAAACGCTCTCCCTTACGTCGGTAGACCTTCTTCCTTCCATCATTGCCATGTAACACAATTTTAGACTCATCAGAAAAGAGTACACGGCTCCAATCTTGCTGTGTCCAATTTAAATGACTGCGTGCGAAATGAAGGCGCGCTGTTCGGTGGGCTCGCGTTAGTTTGGGCCCATTAGCTGGCTTGTGTGGTAACATATCGCGTTCTTTTAACCTTCTCCGAACAGTTCGAGCGCTCACAGATACTCCGTGGAAGTCGCGAAGTTGGTTTTGTATCTCAATGGAGGTAAGGTGACGATTTCTCAAGCTGGTCGTCACGATGAATCGATCCTGCCTTTCAGTTGTGACCCGAGATCGTGGCCTTCCTTGGCGACGAACAAAGCCGCCAGTCTCTAGGTACCTCCGATAAACATTTCGGACCGCAGATCGACTTAAATTAAGTTGAGCACTCACGTTTCTTTGGCTGTGTCCGGCCTGAATAAGTGCCACAGCTTGGGCGGCGACTTCAGGTGAAGTATCCATAGATTATTGATAGAACCTCACCTTAATGTTAAGAATAAGTAATGTTTGTTGCAAAACCAAAGATATCAATCACTTTTTCAAGAATTAAATCCAAGTAAACCAATAAAACCAAGTTTTCTTAGTATTCGATTGTTTGATATCAACAAACAGGCTCCAAATTGTCTTTTGTTTCTTTAAATTCTGTGTTCGAAATTCAAAAAAAGACTATTGAATGAAATTGTGAATGTGCCAGGTTCAAAACTGCATAAAAACTTTTTTCTCGACCTAATATAAAATTTTAGCTAGGACCAAACGAAACTGAAAATACAAGGTGGGCCAATAGATGTGTCCAGAAGTGTATAATAGGTTACTTCTAGGCAAGCATGCTCCACTGTCGACCCTATCGTCACCTTCGATCAGGTGAGATGGTGGTCCAGCGAGTCTATGAACAGTAAAAAAAGGAGCAGAAACATACACAGGTTGATATTTTTCAATACACTTACTCGAAAACTCGCTCTTATCCCATCGCTTTTAGGCACACAATAGACAGTTTTCGTAATAGTGCGCGTGCTCTCCCGCCACAATGTTATGACATTTATCGTATCAGGCTGGGCGCGCGTCGACCCCCTTGGGGCGCCGGTCAACCCCCGCTTATTCATTTCTTCGTAATTGTATTGAAAAAAGTCGTTTGATACACGTGCAAATTTGTCACTGCAACCCCTCCATAACACACTAGCCTATGGCTCATCTGTTAAGTCATGTGGTATCCATCGAGTGCAAAGCTTCCGAACCTTCAGATTCACATGTAAAATGTTTTGCACTTGACTCATTCCAGTGTCTAACAAAGCACGAATTTACTGGCTAGTAATTTTTGTCAGTTTCAATAAGTTGCCGTACGGTGTCAATCTCGGATATCGGTGTCAATATTCGAGTCTGTAACCGCAGTCGCCGGCCGACCTTCACGTGCTTCATCATAGAGATGATCACATCCACGACTAAATTCTCGAAACCACGAATACACAGAGCTGGGACATGATGCTTCATCACCAAATGTCAATTGATGTCTGGCAAATCTCTTGTTGAATTAAGCCACAACGAAAATCATAAAAAATTATTGAACGAAAATTTTCACGAGTTAAATTCGTTTTGATAGCGTCACAAAATTTTCAAAAAGACTCCACAATGAAAACTCAAAGAATAACATTTTCCCATACAACCCTTAAAACCCCCTAAACCGTTTTGTAGGGGTAGTTTTGAAAAACGAATAATGAAAACTTTTCTTATTTACTTGGGTTACTATTTATCCTAAGTTTCAAGAATAAATTCACCCAAATAATAATAATTCACCGAAAATTTTTTGCATACAAACAAATGGTCCCCTTTTCACCCGCTCAAAAGTTGAATTTTCAGAAACCCCTTCATAGTGCTCGCCTACATCACAAAAGGAAGCCTCATGTAAAATTTCACACCCTTCACCCTTAAATTTTTCAGTCTTTTCTTTCTTAGACCCAGGTTTAGGAACGTGAAATTTAATTAAAAATGACTAGCAAAATTTAAATTTAAACGAAATTAACTAGCCGAAATTACCAAATTTCGGCTGGGCGTTGATATGTCAGTCACTCAGTTTCTCCTTTTATTTATATATTAATATAGGTAGATTTTCAGTCAGTCACTGAATCCTGTTCAATCCGTGCGTTTAAATAAACACAAAGTATTTCATCATCCTTTTGAATATTATATAATTTCCAATGTTTTGTAATGGATACCGTCCTTAAGAGGTCCGCCCTCGGCCCCTAGAGGACGGTATCTGCCGGCTGAATCTGCGATAAACCAACTAGTGGAGCAGAGACCGACTTCACGCATGCGCCACTCATCACGTGTTGCCAACTCCAAAGTTCCAAGTAACTAGACCCTATATCTAAAGTCACGAACTGATTCTAATAGAGGAAAGTCCAACAAGAGGTTTGAAAAAATATTTATAATTTAATATTGCATCGTCTACCACAAATATTGAAAAAATATCAACTATACATATTGTTACCTACACTAGAGGCAGTGCTCATTACTTACTTTTAAGTTTATGTGCTGACTAAACTTTGCAAATTTTCGTTTCTGAGAAAGAGAGTAGACCTGTGTAGCACACGCATTTTCTTACTTGTTTGTAGGTGACGTATGCGGAACAGAGTGTAAAGTCCCGCAAACCTCCGTTGAAAAAGAAAGATCCTCCGACCAGACGGGTGTTATGTCTGGTAGTTTTTGTTTTATGTAATTTCTTCCACTCTAAAAGTCGTCAGATAAATCACTAAATAATTATTGTTGCAAAATATTTTTTTTAATGTAAGGCCTGGGCAAAAGTCCCCATTTTAGCGACCAAGTCGTTAAATTTGCAACACTGTTCTTCGCGCAGACTCCCTAACTTGTATGATTGTGATGGGCCAAGTTGTTAATAAGACATTATAAAAAATGTCTGCACACGTATGAAAAATGCCCAAAATATAGAGGCATTGTGATAACAACGGTTAAAATAATCAATTCGTCCGGGTATTATTTAGAATGCTAATCACCTGGGGGCAGAGAAATTTAAACCAAGTTAAAAACAAACAAAATCTTTCCTTTCATAGTTACTTTGCTGACCTATTATAATAAAACTGAAATGTTTAATAATAATCAGACTCATAATTATTTATACTTATTAGGACGACGTTCAAAACCCTCTAGTTATTAGTAAAAATCTCCTCCCAATGATTTAGACTAGTTAGTTACCTATACTCCATTTGTTTAGGTAGCTTGATATGTTTCTTTTTTATTTAAAAAATATCGTATAAAAGACATATAAAGATTATTTAAATTTAGTTGTATACCAAACATCGGTAGAGGCAAATAAAAAATTTGAAAAAAATATAATTTTTAGACTACTTTTAGATAAAAGACATGACAAGATTTTTTACATTTAGTTAATTACACAAATACATGGAGTATAGTTATACTTTTAAATTTAAAAGTTAAACTAACCTCGAATATGTTCTTTCTCTATAATTCAAGTGTTTGCTGGGAGAAAACTCATTACTGAGTTAAGCTCGCCTCGCCATGAACTGTCTGTCATGATCATCATCATTTCAGCCGAAAGACGTCCACTGTTAGACATAGGCCTCCCCCAAATGCCGCCACAATGACCGATTCTGTGCGTCTCGCATCCATCGGATTCCCGCGACCCTCAACAGGTCATCGGTCCACCTTGTGGGAGGCCTTCCAACGCTGCGTCTTCCGGTACGTGGTCGCCATTCCAGAACCTTTCGTCCCCATCGACCATCTGTTCTGCGAGCAATGTGCCCTGCCCACTGCCACTTGAGTTTGGCGATTCTTCGGGCTATGTCCGTAACCTTGGTTCTCCTGCGGATATCCTCATTTCTGACGCGATCACGCAAGGAAACTCCGATCATAGCCCTTTCCATTGCCCTTTGAGTACCTTTAAGCCTTCTGATGAGGCCCATTGTAAGCGACCACGTTTCGGAGCCATATGTCATCACTGGCAACACGCACTGGTCATTGAATTTTGTCTTGAGACATTGTGGTATATTGGACGAGAAGACACCGCACAGCTTCCCGAATGCTGCCCAGCCGAGTCGGATTCGACGATTGACCTCTTTCTCGAAGTTAGACCTACCCAACTGGACTGAACTGAACTGTCTGTATCTCCATATTTTATGTTATGTTTTTGTGTACAATAAAGAATTAAAGACCTGTTGTTAAAATTTTGTTTATCTACACTAATATTATAAAGAGGAAAACTTTGTTTGTTTGTTTGTAATGAATAGGCTCAAAAAGTACTGGACCGATTTTAAAAAAATTTTCACCATTCGAAAGCTACATTATCCACGAGTAACATAGGCTATATTTTATTTTGGAAGAAAATAAGGTTCCGTAAGATATTTGAGTTTTTCGGAAACAAGGTGTAAAAAGTCAACCAGAAAAGTTACTTATTTTGCGTACGCTGCCTAAACTATAAAAGATAGAACCATAAAATGTTCTAATTAATTGTAGATCTTATAAATATCTACCAAAGTTTGTTAGAAGAAACCTACTTTCACGCGGGCGAAGCCGCTGGCAGAAGCTAGTCATTGAATAAAATTCAACTTTACATTTTTCATAAATAACAAAAAACAAAATTAACGGTATTAACAAAAAATGAAAAACATTTTCCTATAATCCATCTTACTACTTATTACTACTTACAGTCTTCTCAACCTTAGTTTGATCTTTGTAATAATCGTTACCTATATTTTGAGTTCTCTTGATTATAATGATTTGATATTTGATATTTATTAATTTATTATTTTAGTTAAATATGTATTTCATGACTTATTAGCACTCCATTCTATATCAAATAATAATATTTATTGTTATTTATATGTTGTCGCTCACCAACAACTGCACTGCTGTGTAGTCTTTTTAACTCGGGATAGAATTCCTTATTACATTAAAGCTGCCTATGTACCACTACTGTACATACATTTTAAATAAATAATCATATTCATCTTAGCAAACACAACGACTGCATGGTCAGCACGTGTCTTGCGTTTGTTTTTCTCCTCGCACCCCGTGTATCAGCAACGCCATAAATAAAAAAAAAACTGAATTATTATTAATTATTTACTTTGCCCCAAGCAACTTGTCATTATACTTCTTGCCCGGATATTATGAAAAATATCCCAATTTATTACTAGGTCCGTAACATGACTAATGGATTTGTGGCGCATGCGCTAAAAGTGGCTATCTACTCAGTGTTGGTTTCATATCAGCAAACGGAACCAGCGATAGAAACTAAACCGCGTATGTAAAGCGCATTGAGCGATAGTGTAAATTAGTGGCGTTGACCATGTTTACAGATCAACAGCTGATTTTGACATTATACACAATATTCGGCTGTTCATTATGTTTTTCCTTTTTGTGTATTTTCAGAGTTAATGTTAATGGGAGATTTGGCTTTAAATAAATTAACATTTTGAAATATTTTGGCGTAGAAGCAAATCATTGTTCTTGCTTGAATTTCAAAAAAAAAGAATCGTAGGTACTTTAGAATAAACAGTATTAAATGTATGCTTTAACGTTAGGAAATAGTTTTGCAACTCGACATCTGGCACTTGATTTCTCAGAGAACAAATGTCCACAAATATGCTTGCATAAGTTTACCTAAAACCACAAAACCTGTGGAGCTAGTGAGGCCCTTGTTCAGTTTTGAGCTTCAATCTCTGTAGGTAAAGTTCAAAACTGCTTGCAGGTTCTTTAGAGGCTGTTGCTTGTCAACAAAGAATAGTTATTGTCATAGATAGAACTGTATAGAAATATGAAGGTATTCAAGGGGCAAGGAAAATTTTATCTGCTCGGCTGTATAATAGTCAGTTTTTTTTTAAGTATAATAACGTTACTGTCATTCGATATATTTTTGGCAATTGAACGTTTTAGGGTGGAATGTGACAGAAACCAGCGGTTGGACTGCTCGTTTGGTTTGCAGTTCTATTGCAGTCATGTTAACTGCATTCAAACTGCACTTGAACTGCAATTTGCGGTTGGATAGCAGTTGAAATGCGGTCCGTCTGTCTAAAGCCTAATAAAGCGTCCACGCACAGTATTAGCGCAGTGGTTGAGCCATTGACTGCTGCGCTTCGCATCAGGGTTCGATTTCCGCACGAAACAAAGTTCTGAGTCTGGGCGTCTTGTGTACATGTGAGTTTATATGTTTAGGATCGCAACCTCGCTACAAATGTCGAAGAGTTTCAAACACAAAAAATGTCAGTCCGAGAACTGCGTTGACGGAAGGATCATACGAAACGGATAGTGTACTTAAAGATGATTACTAACAATAGAAATTTGACCGAAGAGCTTAGAAAAGACAAAGTTTATCTTGATGAATGTTACACAAAGAATATACGATACAATGTGAGACAGTAGAGAGATTAAATTAAGATGTAATTCTGTATGACAATCAATTTTAAGTACCATATTGTTCATGAAACATACTGTCAGGTACTACACTCCAGGGACAAACCTGGGTATGCCTGTTTCCTCGATTTGAGCAAAGCTTTTGACTTAATCTATTGTGACATTCTGTGGAGAAAGTTACAAGAAGTAGAGTTACCGTCTGAACTTGTAAATCTCTTAAAGCACTGCTATAGCAATCAAAGTAATAGTGTGCAGTGAGCACACTTTCAGATGTGTAAATAAGAATGTAGCGTGAGATCAGCTGACTTGAGCTTCCTGCCTTTTTTATTTGTATATCAATGCCCTAATCGATCAGCAACCAGCATGTTGGCTGTCATGTAAATTATCTAAATGTTAATAATAATCTTAGCTATGTGGTGAGCGCGGTGCTGAGCGCTTCGGTTTGTGGAATAGGAAACTGTTGCATATTTGTGAAACTTATGCAGATGGTCACGGTCTAATGTATAATGTAACGAAAAGCGAATATGTTATTTTTAAGACTGGTACTAAGTGTCCCACAAGCGTGCCCCCTATAAATCTAAAAAGAGATAAGTTGACTACGGTTCACCAGTTCAGATACCCGGGTCATCTAATTACTGAAGTTCTTAGGACGACATGGATATCAAACGTGAACGTGGAGCATTGTCCGTTATGGCAAACATGATTGCTCACTGGTTTGCACAATATACCAATGAGGTAAAAATTACTCTCTATAAAGCCTTCTGTGCATCTTTTTAACCGACTTCAAAAAAGGAGGAGGTTATAAATTCGGTAGTTTCTTTTTTATCACTATTTTTTTTATGATGATTATCTCAGAACTCTATCGGCGTTGCATCTCCACGCGCAAATCGTGCATGAGCGCAAGGACTGTTGCCTCCTGATCCCATTCCATCCGCAGGCTAGCAAGGACGCTCGCCGCTTCGCGGGAAACCGTGCGGTATTATTATTAGTATTATTTTCTTAATCTAGTTTACCATTATGTTGCACCTATTATGCTATATTTCTGCACCACCCTAAGGTCGACTGGTAGAAAATGACTAAGGCATTACATAAGTTCGCCTTTGTACAGTGTTTCTTACTAGTGCATAAAGTTTTAATAAATAAATAAATAAATAAGTTACTGGGTATTTTCACATCTTTCGACCACTGTCTTAAGGAGAACAGTCTTTAATTTATTTTTCAATGTTCGTTTACGCATGCTGTTATTGTTTCTTAACTAGTCATAATCATTGAAAATTGTAGGCATCAAATACTTGTTGGTTCTTTTACCACAGTAATTTTTTATTGGTGGTCGCACGAGTTTACGTTCTCTAACGCTTCTAGTGTTATATTTATTTTGCACCCATATTTTAAATAGTTTGTTATAGTACTGTTCTAGGACCAACAAGTACTTGACCTTTTCATGTACTGGCACCTTACATGTAACAAAGTGTTTTTCATAGTTTTAGCTAGCAATTTTTGTGTGTGGGTTGACACGATATCTCATAAAACCTAAAAAATTTATACTGTTAAGATAGGTTTTAAATGTACGGCCATATGTGTTTAATCCATAGAATAGCAGTGACTCGGCGAGAGCAGAATAAATTACTCGCAGCGTTCTAGTGTTCCTGTCAGCAATAGCTTTTCCAGGTTATCTCCTCTCTTCTTGATATTGGTTGGTTGCAGGATTCAAAGATTATTCTTTGGCATATGGTGTTGAGTCTCATGGGTGTCTTGAGTTTGGCTATGGAGTCGTTGGTCCGAAGCTCTGTTCAGTGGATACCAAGCTTTTTCTAACACCACATCTCAAAAGTGTCAATCCTATAACATGTAAATAGCTTGAAGAAAATAAAGCTAGAATCAAGTGTAGCCAAGAAACAAGTTTAGTTTCGGTTTCGGCGTGTGCGCACACGCCGATCTGGGCGCTTAGTTCGCGTAGTTTAGCGCGTAGTTCTAGCATAAGGCAGCTTATTTGTGTGTGTTTGTGTATGCAGACTAGTGATACACAACAGAAGCAGAAACGAAAACCGATGTCAATAGCAAATTTTTCCGGATGCGGATGCGGAAGCGGAGTGTTTATACTATGAAAAAAGGAAAATTTAAATTTTTTAAAGCAACAAAAAGTTTATGTCGTAATCATGTCACCAGGCGCGGTGATGCGCAGAATGCACAAAAAAATAAAATAATAAAGAAACTTGTTGTGACACATTTGTGTACCACCCCCGCTTTCGATGTGTCCAGCCATTCACGCGCCCCCTATCCGCTCTCCTTGCTGTATTTCTCCGTTTAGAGTTCTGTTATAAATTTTGCGAAAGCAGAAGCGGAAACGGAAGTGAAAAAGCTTGCGGAACTTCTGCAGAAACGGAAACAGAGTTCTGTTTGTAACACTAATGCAGACACACATATAATATAAATAACTTTGTTGTTCTATCTGGCTGGCTACTACAAGTCCGTTTTTTCTTTTTCCGCTAAGAATTCCAAGTTCAAATCATTTTTAAAATATGGTATTCTTTTTTGAAAATGAATAGATCGCACCACCCCTTAATTGTTTAATCACTTCTGTTCTAAGAAAATTTCGTTCTAATTTCGATCCTAAGAAATGAAACCCGTGTTCGACCGAAAATTTTAGATGACAATGACGAATAAAGGCGATTGTGGAATCTAATGATTCTCAATCTACAGCTGGATGCGGCTTTCAATGTCAGCATCAAAACAATATTGGTTCATTTGCGTCGAATTAGCAAGGTAAGGAAGCTTGACAAATGGGTGCCCCACGAATTGAATGATCGCCAGCGCGAAGCTCGCGTGGAGTCAAGCCTTACATTGCTTCAACAGGCATACAAACGAAGGCATACTGAATCGCATCTTGCGACGAAAAAAACTTTTTATAAAAAATAAAAAACCGACTTCACTAAAAAAAAAAAAACACTAAAAGGATCAAAATAAATCATAATTTCGGAAGGCGACTTAATTCCTTTAGTACTAGTTTTATCTAAAGCTCGATGTGAGCTTATTTTATCTGAAAATCAAATATATTAATAATAAATTCTAGTTTTAACTGGTATTTCTAGTTTTAACAAAGGCATTAAGTAAAAACTAGTTTTAACGAGGGAAAATAAGTTCTAAAGACAAACGAGTTTTAACTGTAACATAATGCGAGATATTCGATATTTTCTAAAACAATCTGATACAGTCAAACGGGGTAAATAGAAAGAGGTTTATTCACGTTTTAAGAAATTATTTGCAGCACTTAAGTACTGCAATTATTTATTGCATTGTAATACAAAAATTATGGAAGTAACAGAGCTTCCAAACCAATTTCAGGAGAAATTAGTGAAAGTCCTAATCAACGTTTTGTTTCTATTCACCTCGTTTGACGGTATAATGTACCTGAGTACTGCCATCTATGTGTAGAACTAACAGTTACTCAAGAAAACTTAACTTCGCGCCATCTGTGAGTTAGAGAATATAAAATGACAGCCCAGTATGTACGCTTCGAGAGGGTAGATGGGAGAAGTAAAGAACTATTTTCTAGATGTAGGATAGATGGAGGCTTTGTGCGATCCAGTCAGTGAAATCGCAACAAATAAATTGTATTTTTACAATTTATTAAAAATAATAATAAATAATGAGCACCATAAACTTGATTTGGTTATCCTCCAATTCGCCTTCTTTTTCCATTTGCCACTACTCAGACAATGCACACAATGACGCAGAGATTAGCAAAATTGAAGAACTGGATACTGATTGAACTTTTTTCGTTGATGATTCGTAACTCAATACTATTTCAAACATTTATGGTTTTGCTCACCTTACCCAATTTTTCGATTTTACAGCTATATCAATCCTATTCTTATTTGGAACGCATTGTGCCTACATATGAATGCTCAGTACGGCATCTCTTACTGAAAGTATTTGAAAAATAATGCACATAAAAATTATTTACAAAGCGCTAATAAAGCGTCCAGGCACACTATTGGCGCAGTGGTTGAGCGATTGACTGCTGCGCTTCGTGTCAGGGTTCGATTCCCGCACGAAACAAAGATTTGTATGACCTACAGATAGTTCTGAGTCTGGGCGTCTTGTGTACATGTGAGTTTATATGTTGAGGAACGCAACCTCAAATACAAGAGTAATACCTAGAGTGGGGCAAAATTTGTCTGTATAATGTGTTCGTGTGGTAGGTGGCTAAAATGCAGCTTGTGCGCTACTCTAGGGTAAGCCATCTTCGTTCTAAATATCAGTAGGATTATGATTGTAGTCAAAGTAGCCGATTTTTTTATTCTGCCATAATTTATTTTACATAGTTTTTTTTTTAACTATTTGGTTATTTGATTTTCTGGTACCAACCTTACGAAACTTAAGGATTTGACGGAAGCCGTGAGTATTTGCGGAAAGTTTATAAAGCCCTAGAGCTTAGGCGGTACGAAGTTTGCCGGGCCAACTAGTTTTATATATTTCTGACTGTATTGATTGTCGCACTGTCGTATGTCGTGTTGTGTGCACAGAACACACGAACAACAACAACAACAACAAACAACAGATGATGCCATCAGTGCCACATCTAGTAAAAATCAAATTCGTACATGTTTATGTTTACCAACATTTTATTATATTTTTTTCCTCGCTATCTTGTTTTGTTATTTATTGTGCGCTCTAATTATTAATCTTAGTTTTATATATTGTTTCTCAGTGAGTGAATTATGAATGCAATTCTTTAAGAGAAATAAAGTTGTTCTTAAATCTTAGAAAGCAAGTAAACTCGTCGGTTCCGGTTGTCATTCGTAGATCTTTGATAGTTGTTACAGGTAATCAGACGCTAGAAGGTTTGACTATCAGTCTATCCAAGAAGTATCGTGTTACCCAGTATCTGGGTTATGGGGGTCTGATAGGCAGTCGCTCGCATTCGGTTAGACTGAGAGCCGACCTCAAGCTAGTTGGGAAACGGCTAGGGAGATACGAGTTACACCTATACAAAATATTGAGGAATTATGTTGAATTGGATCTTTGGATTTTTAAATCAAGGGTGAATACGTTACTTCTAGGCAAGCATGCTCCATTGTCGACCATATCGTCACTTTCGATCAGGTGAGATGGTGGTTCAGCGAGTCCATGAACAGTAAAAAAAGCAGGAATATACACAGGCTGATATTTTTCAATACACTTACTCGAAAACTCGCTCTTATCCCACCGCTTTTAGGCACGCAATAGACTGTTTTCGTAATAGTGCGCGTGCTCTCCCCGCCACAATGTTATTACATTTATCGTATCAGGCTGGGCGCAACATTTTCCCATGCAACCTTTAAAACCCCCTAAACCGTTTTGTAGAAGTAGTTTTGAAAAACGAATAATGAAAACTTTTCCTATTTACTTAGGTTACTATTTATCCTAAGTTTCAACAATAAATTCACCCAAATAATAATAATTCGCCCAAGAAATAAATTTTGCATACGAACAAATGGTCCCCTTAAAAGTTGAATTTTTAAAAACCCCTTCATAGTGCTTGCCTACATCACAAAAGGAAGCCTCGTGTAAAATTTCACACCCTTCACCCTTAAATATTTCAATTTTCTTTCTTAGACCCAGGTTTAGGAACGTGAAAAATAGAAATTACTAGTAAAATTTAAATTTAAACTACTGGTAATTTCGGCTGGGCGTTGATATGTCAGTCACTCAGTTTCTCCTTTTATTTCTATATTAATATAGGTAGATTTTCAGTCAATCACTGAATCCGATTTAATCCGTGCGTTTAAAGAAACACAAAGTCTTTCATCATCGTTTCATCAAGTTTTGAATATTATATAATTTCCAATGTTTTGTAATGGATACCGTCTTCCTGAGGTCCGCCCTCGGCCCCAAGAGGACGGTATCTGCCGGATGAAACGCGACAAACCAAGTAGTGGAGAAGAGACCGACTTCACGCATGCGCCACTCATCACGTGTTGCCAACTCCAAAGTTCCAAGTAACTAGACTCTATGTCTAAAGTCACTAACCGATTCTAATAGAAGCAAGTCCAACAAGAGGTTTGAAAAAATATTTATAATTTAATATTGCATCGTCTACCACAAATATTGAAAAAATATCAACTAAAATACATATTGTTACCTACACTAGAGGCAGTGCTCAACACTTATTTTCTCTTATTTCTTATTTACTGAGAAAGAGAGTAGACCTGTGTAGCACACGCATTTTCTTACTTGTTTGTAGGTGACGTATGCGGAACAGAGTGTAAAGTCCCGCAAACCTCCGTTGAAAAAGAAAGATCCTCCGACCAGACGGGTGTTATGTCTGGTAGTTTTTTTTTATGTAATTTCTTCCACTCTAAAAGTCGTCAGATAAATCACTAAATAATTTTTGTTGCAAAATAATTTTTTTTAATGTAAGGCCTGGGCAAAAGTCCCCATTTTAGCGACCAAGTCGTTAAATTTGCAACACTGTTCTTCGCGCAGACTCCCTAACTTGTATGATGTGATGGGCCAAGTTGTTAATAAGACATTATAAAAAATGTCTGCACACGTTTGAAAAATGCCCAAAATATAGAGGCATTGTGATAACAACAGTTAAAATAATCAATTCGTCCGGGCATTATTTAGAATGCTAATCACCTGGGGGCAGAGTAATTTAAACCAAGTTAAAAACAAACAAAATCTTTCCTTTCATAGTTACTTTGCTGACCTATTATAATAAAACTGAAATAAACTGGACTTTATAATAATAATCAGACTCATAATTATTTATACTAATTAGGACGATGTTCAAAATCCTCTAGTTATTAGTAAAAATCTCCTCCCAATGATTTAGACTAGTTAGTTACTCGTACCTATACTCCAAAACTAAGATACAAGATGTTGCCCGAAAAGCTGCCACTCTGAAGTGGGATTGGGCCGGACATGTCTGCTGCATGTCAGATGACCGGTGGGCTAAAAGAGCCACTTATTGGGTCCCACTAAACGCAAGGCGACACCTTGGCAGACCAAGGCGAAGGTGGAGAGATGAACTGGATGAATACCAGAAGGACTGGCCCGCAATGGCCGAAGACAGACTTGTGTGGAAAAGGGAAAGGCAGGCCTTTGCTCAGCAGTGGGACATAAATGGGCTATAAATAATTTACCAAACATCGGTATAGGTAAATAAAAAATTTGAAAAAAAAAAATTTAGACTACTTTTAGATAAAAGACATGTCAAGATTGTTTACATTTAGTTAATTATATAAATAGATGGAGTATAGTTATACTTTTAAATTTAAAAGTTAAACTAACCTCGAATATGTTCTCTCTCTATAATCCAAGTGTTTGCTGGGAAAAAACTCATTGCTGAGTTAAGCTCGCCTCGCCATGAACTATCTGTATCTCCATATATTATGTTATGTTTTTATGTACTTACAATAAACAATTGTTTATCATTGAACAAAATTCAACATTAAATTTTTCACAAATAACAAAAAACAAAACTATCGGTATTCACAAAAAATAAAAAACATCTTTCCTATACTCCATCTTACTACTTATTACTACTTACAGTCTTCTCAACCTTAGTTTGATCTTTGTAATAATCGTTACCTATATTTTGAGTTCTCTTGATTATAATGATTTGATATTTATCATAGTATTTATTAATTTATTATTTTAGTTAAATATGTATTTTATTACTTATTAGCACTTCATTATAAATCAAATAATAATATTTATCGTAATTTATATATTGTTGCATACCATATGAAAGAAAAATAAATTAGTGATAGTATGACGGTTGACAGGATAGAATGGAAGAAAAAAACGTGTTGCGCCGACCCCAAATAAGATGGGACAAGGGCAGGAAGATGATGATATGTTGTTGCACACCAACTACTGAACTGCAGTGTAGTCGTTTTAACTCGGGATGGAATTCCTTATTACATTAAAGCACTACTGTACATAAAGTTTAAATAAATAATCATACTCATCTTTGCAAACACAACGACTGCATGGTCAGCACGTGTCTTGCATTTGTTCTTCTCCTCACGCCCCGAGTAATGTACCTTTATAATATTATCAGCAACGCCTTAAATAAAATAAAACTGAATTAGAAGTACATTGCCCCAAGCAACTTGTCATTATTCTTACTGTCCGGATATTATGCAACATGCCCCAATTTATTACTTGGTCCGTAACATGACTACTGGATTTATGGCGCATGCGCTAAAGTAGTGTTGCAATCTATTTTATTTAGATTTCGAAGGTGGGAGAATTTCTAGAGAGCACTAGTGTCCCCCGAGCCTGGGAGCCCAGGGGAACTGCCCCGTCTAGCTCTTCGGTAGCTACGCTAGTGGTTCTTACATTTTAGGATGTGTCGCATAACTCACTATATTATAATATTATATATATACTTTTTTAAGTTATGTGCCATGTTTGTCGTAAATAAACCTTTTTCTTTCTTTTCTGTCTTTCATTTGAAGGAAAGTTCTTTAATTCGATTTGACATTATTACCATGATAATGAAAAACAAACCTCCCAATTAATGTCAATAAATATCAGCCAAGCCAAAAGCCCTAAACCGTGGCTCGGTTTGGAAACTTTGGACGTCACGAATGTAAGCTGTTGTCAAACCTACGTTACGTTGCATTACTTTTTCTTCTGTTTTAATAACTACGTCGCCCCACACTAGGAATTACTTCTGTATCATGGATGCGTTCACAAGCATGTAAACTCACATACCTACACAATACATTTCTGTTCCGAGTGGGAATCGAATCTGCGACACGCAGCGCAGTAGCTGATCGCTAAACCACTGCGCCAATTTATAGTTTACTAGCTTCTGCCATCGGCTTCGCCCGCGTAATAGTAGGTTTCTCCATACAAACTTCCAACCCCGTTTTACCCCCTTAGGGGTTTTTTTTATTGGTTGGGAAAATCATTTTATGACAAATCCCGCTTTTGGGCGGAGCGAGAGATAGTGTCAGACTTTTACTGACTAAAAATCCACTCCTGTTCCTGCGTTGCCTTCGTGTCAGGGCCCCGGGTTTCGTTTTCACACTACCCATGGCCCCAGTAGCGGAGGTAGAGTTTCGTAAAATTCGTTCTTAGTGGATGTCTATACCCTATAAGAAACCTACCTGCCAAATTTTAAGTTTGTAGGTGTTATAGTTTCTGAGATCGGTGAGTGGTATTTCGCTTTTATACAAGCGAAATACCACTCGTTGATTAATCATGAAATCTCAGATTTGACTTCAAATTATTCGCAATATTTTGATCTATTTAATTAGTTTTTAATTTATAGTGATGATAATCTTAATGTGTTCGACTTATTTGAAACTATTTTTAAATTGATGATACATGTAAAATTATGTAATGACAGATTATATTTTTCGAGGCAGCAGTATTATTATAGTGAGCGCTATGTATGCCTTGTCTTGTATTGTCATGTGCATTAGTCACTAATTATTTTTAAGATAGTTCCTTTTATGTAAAATATATCGATAGAATATGTTGAGTTTTTATTTTCGCCTTACGTAGATAAAACTACGAGCGGAGGGAGCTTACTAATTATCATTGCTAGACACTACTGGCCTCTATTCAAAAAGAGAATTGAAAATTGTGGAATACATACTACAAATTTTGGCGCATGTTGGTGCCCTTGTGGCTTGAGGGCTCCGTAACATTTATACGGCTGATACGGCGGAAGCTACGTGCCTGACTAACAGTCATGTTTCTTCGTCAAAGTCCATGGCTTGGCTGATGTCACATCATTGACATACATAGGCACGGCAGTCATCTGACAACCGCTTAGTAGATTACGGCCCATTCCCTCTCCTAGAGAGAAGGCCTGAGTCCCAGCTGTGGGAAAATTATAAGGCTTATCATGTTTATGCTATGCTATGAAAGGCTGTTCGTTAGTCTAACTAAAACTCGAGAACGGCTGGACCGATTTGGCTAACTTTGGTCTTGAAATATTTGGATAGTCCAGGGAAGGTTTAAACGGTGAAAAAATAAATGGAAATAAATCACAAAAAAACAATTCGACTACAACGCCATCTCTAATTGCTACAAGTTAAACCGCTATTAGTGATTAATCGATGGATATACGAGTAGTTTACAATGCCGTTTCACATCAGCAAACGGAACCAGCGATAGGAACTAAACCGCGTATGTAAAGCGCATCGAGCGATAGTTTAAATTAGTGTCGTTCACCATGTTTACCGTTCAACAGCTTATTTTGACATTATACACAATACTCGGCTGATCATTATGTATGTCCTTTTTGTATATGTTCAGAGTAAACGTTAATGGGAGGTTTGGCTTTAAATAAATTAATATTTTGAAATATTTTGGCATCGAAGCAAATCATTGTTCTTGCTTGAGTTTCAAACAAATGAATCGTAGGTACTTTACAATAAACAGTATTAAATGTATGCTTTAACGTTAGGAAATAGTTTTGCAACTCTAAATCTGGCACTTGATTTCCCACAGATCAAATGTCCACAAATATGCTTGCATAAGTTTATCTAAAACCACAAAACCTGTGGAGCTAGTGAGGCTCTTGTTCAGTTTTGAGCTTCAATCTCTGTAGGTAAAGTTCAAAACTGCTTGCAGGTTCTTTAGAGGCTGTTGCTTGTCAACAAAGAATAGTTATTATCATAGATAGAACTGTATAATAGAAATATGAAGGTATTCAAGGGGGAAGGAAAATTATACCTGCTCTATGCGGACGCTAGCGTTTAACCTCTGACCTGCATCTAGGAAATTAAATTCACGTGCTGTGGGGAATCCCTGGTCATAGAGTACTTAAACTGACATTGATTATATTCCGTTTTAGTTGCGATACAGGACTCATACAACAATATGAAATAGAAATTCAAAATTTATTTAGCTGCAAGGTAAAATCGAAAACAAAATAATTATTTTCCGTACATGTTCTTTAAAAAATGTCACGAGTTCCATGTAAAGTTGTTTTATCACTTTTTAATGAGGATGAGCTGGGGCTAATAAATGATCAAAACGGCGGCAGGTTGTCGGAACCCAATTTTTTTTTATAGAAAACGTCAATCCCGCAGACCCGCGGGATCCCGCATGAATAATTCCGCATTTCTGACTCCACAGAAGCGGTGCGGGATCCCGCGCTTGCGGGATTGGTTTACCTAGTACGGTCCCTTAGTATAGTTTGTTACTTCTACGCGGTCGTTGCTACTGTCAAAAAAGCTAGTGTGTATAATTTTTGCAGAAAAGTTTGATTTTGAAGAAATAAAATTCCTTTTTAACCTCTCAGGCAACAGCGTATCGAATACGGTACACCTCATACCAGCTAAAAATAAGGTTTAGGTTAGCTGGTACCGAGGTGTACCGAATCCGGTACACTGGTGCCTGAGAGGTGAAGTACAGCCTAAACTTACTAATTTTTGTTACACTTTTCTAATTATATACTGCTTAGGTATTATAATTGATCTAACTTCAACTTCAACTCTTCATTAATGGCATTTGTGGAAAAGACACCACAATTTTGCCAATAACACGTGCAAACTATTAATAGACCATCAAACGCTGAAGAGTATTTAGCGTGAATTAATAGTAAAATAAATATATATCTCTAAACATTAAAGTTCAAAATAAAAGAATTTCTTCGCAGACGCAGACAAACATTGTGACCAGACCACAGACTATGACTATGTACATGAAAAAAACTCGTAAGAGTGGTGAAAAAGAGAAAAAAAAGAGAAAAAAAAGAAGGAAATAAGTAGTTACAATAGTTACAACTTAATTTTATTAATTTCAATAAATTTGCATAGTTTAAATATAAAACTAGTAAACACAAAAGGAAGAAGACATTTGACGGAGGTTGGACGAGGAATATGAGTAGGAATGATTTCATGAAAAGAGAAGCGCAATTTAGGACAGGAGAAAAATAAATGGTCCATATTTCCTTCATCCAGACCGCATTCACAAAGAGAGTTATCCTTAATCCTAAGTTTGGCCAAGAAATGAGGGGTGCAACAATGATTTAAACGTAAACGACAAATAATTGAGGTAGTGATTTTTTTTTCCAATTGATATTTGAAAAACCACGGTTTGCGGGGAATCTCGGGTTGTATATCTCCATAAAATTTACCCTTTATGGATTTAGAGATTTGCCATGCCTTGGACTAAGATTTAAACAGAATTAGAGGAAGAGTAGTACAAATGTCATGGGAAAAATCTCAGAGTGGGCAAGAGAGCCAGTGAGAACAGCATTTTTGGCGCATGAATCAGCTGACTCATTACCAAGAATACCGACATGACCGGGAATCCAAGCTATGACGACCTTAATACCAAGTTCATGACATTGAAATAGCAAATCTCTAATTTTTAAAATTATAGGGAATCTTGACTTAGATCTGAAAGGATTAGATAAAATGGCTTGAAGGCAACTTTTTGAGTCAGAGTAAATTATGGAGTTATTTAACTTATGAGACAAAACAAATGAAATGGCTTCGAAAATAGCAATTGATTCACCTGTAAAAACGGATGTAACAGATGGGCACTTATAATTTAAAATAATTTTTGTATGAGGAATCCAAACAGCAACTCCTACAGGGCTATCATCGGAGACTTTGGAAGCATCAGTGAATATAATATTCCAATTATTATAATTCGAGGAAACTTTTTGGACAAACATCTTATGCGGTTCTATAATTGATCTATAATGTGACTGCTGAGTCTGTACCCATGACAATTTTGAATGTCAGTTGGAACCAGTATAAGTTGGCGGCTTGGTAATCCATAGATAGATAGATAAATATATTCTTTATTGTACATTTTTTTTATTTGTTTTAAGAGATAAGTACCTAGAATGTAAGTTGGTAGACCGTACTATGATTTATGAGAATTCTTAACGACTGCGCCCACATACAACCTTTGCCGCAAGACGTTTTATTTTGTTCATCCAAATAATAAAAGTGAGCGAACATGAGTGTCTACTTTATTGATTAGCACTGATTCAAAGAATGAATCAGAAAAATTTCGTTTGAAATTTTTTTTTTTTTTTTGTGCGTGGCCTCTCGCAGGTCAACCTAGGAGGTTGTCGGCTGCTTAACCGGTCTTGCCTGTGGCGGCCTCGATTAAAGAATCAAAGCCTCCAGCCAGGGCTTACTTAAAACTAACTTAAAACTAAGTGACTACACGCTAAGGGCACCCCCTGTGGGGTACGTACCTCGGCTTAGGGCGTCGCTGGGGGGAGGGGGGGGGGGCAGCAAGGGACGAGCTGGATCGAACAGATATTAATTATTATTAGTCGGGGATTTTTAAAACTACTGGCTCAGCGACGCGGGCTGGCTCGAGCAAGGGACGGGGAGGACGTTTAAAAGATTGTCGCGGCGGGCCTCGGCGGCGAGGACGGAAAGACGGCGGTTTGTGGTGTTTTTTAACTGTACTGGTTTCCCTACGGCTCTCTTGGAGCAGGGTAATAGGGTCATCGGGGGTGAGGAGAGTATGCCGAGGACGGCGAATTTTCGAAATACGGGAGGGTTCATAACGGGCGGCCGACACAATAAGGGGGTTGCGGTGTTTCACAGCAGTATCGAAGAAACGCTTGCAAAGGCGTTTCATGAACTGCTGGATGGTGGGGATTTTGAGATCTAGATGTAGATTCTCATTTCGGACGAATCGTTTGAAAATAATTTACGTCAGGACTTTATAGATTTTTTACAACGGCTTCTTTACCCGTGCGCTATACCGCATGGCCGTGCGTTATTTATTTATTCAATACTTTATGCACATAAAAGTACAGAGGTGGACTTAACGCCTTAGGCATTTTGTACCACTCAACCTTAGGTTAAAGCCGAGAAAAATAATAGTGGGTGCAATAAATACAGGTGGAAAAAAGGCAAAACTGTGTGGCTGACATACCAACGTACAGCCGAAAATACTGGAACTAGAAGCGTGAAATTTTCACAAGGTTTTCTTTTATGACGTAAGCGAGCACTAAGAGAGGATTTTCCGGGGATGACGGGGTATTGGACCCCGTCGTTTGTATGGAGAAATCAAATGTCACGCGGGCGAAGCCGTTGGCACAGGTTAGTACGGGATAAGATATTGGCTAGTGACCCGCCCCGGCTTAACTCGGGTGGTGCTAGAAATCTTTGGCCCTGCATGTACTTAAAAACCTTACTCATGAATCAATCTGTCTATTGGTGACAACGTTTTTGAGTTTATTGCGAGCGGATCGATAGACCAGGACAGGAGGATATCTATTCATAGATGTTTCATTCCAGTGAAAGAATTTTCGTAGTCGAATTCCTTTACAAACACAACTTTTCCTCTTTGCGATATTAGTTTAGATCACTTGTTTACTAAGGTTATATTATTATGAAACACGTTCGTACATAAATAAACAAAGGTAGCGGTAATATACTCAAGTATCTCAGGGCAAGCAAGTGTTGACGTACCAATCTGCTGTCACTGTCCTTTGATCTTCAAGCGATACTTTAGTTTAATGTCCTGATTTGCGTAAAAAAGAAGCAACCACTTTTTACCAACACTTCGACGTGAATTATACTGTTCTGGTAATGCCAGTAGATGGCGTTATCCTTACTATTAGGAGGTTTTTTTTTTTTTTTTTTTTTTTATTGGGTGGGAAAATCATCCTAATGACATCCTCGCTCTTGGGCGGAGCGGGAGAGGGCCCCGGGTTCCGCTTTCACACTACCCGTGGCCCCAGTAGGCTTCGACCCTGCTGGGCCCCTACGATTTGCTGACATCTCCTTGAGGCGCGCGTGGAACAAAACGCGCCGTCGACGACTTGGGCTCGGTCCGGACGGTTACCGGACGGTCAGACGGCGAGCCACCCATTGCTCGCCGTCTGCAAGCCCGCGCCTACGGTGGCCGGAAATCGGGATCGGAATCTCGGCGGCGGTTGGAGCGTAAGGACCGTTGCCTCACGCGATCGGCCGCCTCCTTAGCTAGCATTACTGCTTCGCAGAAGGAGGCGACCGCCTGCCACTCCTCCTCGCTCCGGAGCATGGCCTGAACCAAGGCCCGGCGCGAGAGATCACCGCCGCCGATTGCCCTCACGAGGTCACGGCGTTGCTCTGCCCAAGCGGGGCACACCTCCACCGTGTGCTCCACCGTGTCCTCCGGGTGGGCCATACAGTGGCGACACCCGGGCGTCGTTTCCGCACGAATCCGGTGCAGGAACCTCCCGAACTTACCGTGTCCGGTGAGGACCTGCGTCATGCGGAATGTGAGGACGCCGTGAGGTCTTTCCAACCACGCCTCAAAGAGGGGACTTACCGCCATAATTGTGGCGTGCCCAGCACGGGGTCGCGACAGTCGCTGTCGCCATTTCTCCATGAGAACTCGCCGGAACTCTGTCCGCCATGCCGCGACTTGTTGCGGCAGCGGAGTTTCGCCCCGGCGTTGCATCTCCATGCGCCGTTCGTGCATGAGTGCAAGGACTGTTGCCTCCAGTTCCCATGGTCGCTGGCCAGCAAGGAGGCTCGCCGCTTCGCGGGAAATCGTCCGGTATCCTCGCACCATCCGTATGGCCATGACCCTCTAGCACGCGTTCAGCCGGGCCGCCGGCTGCTTCCGCAGCCCCGGCGCCCACACCGGCGCGCCATAAAGGGCCATGGACCGAACGATCCCCGCGTAGAGCCTCCGGCAGGAGGCGTCTGGACCCCCAAGGTTGGGCAGGAGCCGCCCGAGGGCAGCCCCAGTCCGATTTAGTTTGGGAGCCAGACGTCGGAAGTGTTCGTCGAAATCCCATCGGCTGTCGAGAACGAGTCCCAGGTACTTCATCGTTGACCCGACGCCGATGTGGACTCCTCCCACCGTTAGCTGGGAACCCGGTGGTGGCGCGTTCCGAGGGCCGTGAAAGCACATGGCCTCGGACTTGTGCAATGCCACCTCGAGTCCCAGCTCCTGGATCCTTCCAACGACTGTCGCGACCCCGCGTGTCGCTAGTTCGACCGCCGCCTGGTACGACTCTCCCTGCGCCAGGACCAGCGTGTCGTCTGCGTAGCAGACCACGCTGACCCCGTCAGGGAGGTTGCCGCGCAGCACGTAGTCGTATCCGATGTTCCACAAGGGCGGCCCTAGTACCGATCCCTGCGGAACACCGCACGACATCTCTCGACGTACTATTAGGAGGTACGAATTTTGCCGGGTCAACTAGTTTTATATATTTCTGAAGGTATTGATTGTCGCAGTGTCGTATGTCGTATTGTGTGCTCAGAACACACGAACAACCACAACAAACAACAAATGATGCCATCAGTGCCACATCTAGTAAAAATCAAATTCGTACATCACACATGTTTATTTTATTTTTTTCCTCGCTACCTTGTTTTGAAACAAACAATAGGAAACTGTCGCATATTTGTGAAACTTATCACGTTCTAATGTATAATGTAAAGAAAAGCGAACATGTTATTTTTAAGACTGGTACTAAGTGTCCCCACAAGCGTGCCCGCTATATATCTAAAAAGAGATAAGTTGACTACGGTTCACCAGTTCAGATACCCGGGTCATCTAATTACTGAAGTTCTTAGGACGACATGGATATCAAACGTGAACGTGGAGCATTGTCCGTTAAGGCAAACATGATTGCTCGCTGGTTTGCACAATGTACCAATGAGGTAAAAATTACTCTCTATAAATCCTTCTGTGCATCTTTTTAACCGACTTCAAAAAAGGAGGAGGTTATAAATTCGGTAGTTTCTTTTTTCTAAACAGTCAGACATCATATTCGTATCCCAGAAACCCTGATAGCGCTCTTCCATGACGCGTAAGTCCAACAAGTCATAAGTGAACATTATCAACCATAAAATTCGCGGCAACAGACAAGAGTCTGTGGTCAGTTGGACCCGCTCGATTAGTGTCCGCGGGATCACTCGACCCAGTCCCATTTTGAATGGGTCGATTGGACCCACTGCCTAATTTTATTATAAGTACAGTCACGGAAGAAAGTCGAATCTTATAGTTTGATTTTTATGACTAAAAATATGTAATACATTTACATAATAATATTAATGAGAAATAATAATATATTAATATAATATATTTTAATATATTAATATTAATATATTTTTTATTTATTAAATTACGTATTTATACTTACGCACCACACTTATCTAATTATGACGATTTTTTTGCGAAACTTAGACTGGCCATTAGCTTGATTTGATAAAACTTGTTCTCTTACCGTTGTTCTTTCCAAAACGAAAAATACTTTCCCAGAAGTGAAAATAACGGGGTGTTTCTTTCACTTTTGTAGCAGTCTTTGGCGTAAAGCAAAAGAACTGGATTTGTCTAAAACACTAACATGCATCCTACCGGATGCATGTAAAACTTTGAGAGAAGAATCTATTGATGAAGGTTGGCTTTATATCATGGAAGAAAGTTCAGCTAGCGAAAAAATATTAAATTTAAGGATTATTATGTTAAGACCTGGTTGGAAAATTCTACACTAGCAAATACTTGGAGCACTTATCAAGAATTGCACAAAACTAATAACACCGTGGAAGTATGGAACAACCATATTAAAAATATATGTTAAAATTAAGCCAAATGTGATGTGGATGTGGCTTATTATTCAACTGCGGTGGAATCTCCTTACGGTATCAAAATATCAAAGTGGCTGTCTGAAATCAAGGAAAGAAAGAATAACATCGACTATGCTGTAGGTGAACTACTCAGCGGCCAGATTACTGTAGGGCATTGTTTAGAGAAATTGATATTTTAATCAAGTGAGACAGATTTTCAACTGATTTACTATTTTTAAATAATATTTTATGGCAATATGAACGTAAACATTTTTTTACTAGTGTTAATTTTTTTAGATGTTTTAAATGTTGATTTGTAAAATTACAAATTCTAGTTTTTATAGCTGTGATTTTTTAATAGATAGTAACTAAGGATTATTTTTTAATAATATTTACTAAATATGATGTGAAGGTGACCAAAAAAATCGTGCTGGAGTATGTGACTGATTTTATAAGGTGTTTTTTATACATGTTTTTATATAGTAAGTGGAATAGAGTTATTGTTGGTTGTTATAGTTGATTCATAGAATTATTACGTTGTTTTTAACTTTTTTAATGTTTGTCTTGATTTTACTTATATGTACAACCTAATTTAAAAAGATTTTACAATTTGATTGAGAATAAACGTAAATCTAACTGAATTGTGTTTTATTATATTTTGACTTACCACTTTTGCGCTTGACTGTATCCACCAGTAGCTTTAAACAATGTTTTTTTTTAATTAGATTGTGGGTCCATTTGACCAATGAAAATACAGAAAATAAATTGTGTGGTCAAGTGGACCCGCGGCACCAAAATTAAGCGGGTCCAATCGACCACAGACTCACAGACAAATAGTTAAATTTTGTAAACTAGTGAATAAATAATAAATTGAGACAACATCCCGTACATTGGTCCTGGTCACAAACTAAGGTTTTCCCTTGTACTGTGGAAACCAGGAACAACGAAGGTACCACAAACACCCAGACCCAACACAAATATCTGTTTCATCGACAAACATTTGTGTTGGTGCGGGAATCGAACACGCGACCCGTGCGTCACAACCGGCGCTCCAAACCACAGCGCTAAACGGGTCGTCGAGTAATAAAAAAATGCCCATCCCTATAAAGCGATTTCTGATCTGTTACTTGATATCTATTCTCAGGGGTGCTCGGAACCACTGTTTTTGTTCGTCGAAGTCGGCGCCCCTGGTGTCGAATGAATGAACTTCCCTCCATAGGATCCTAAAATGTAAGAACTTTATTACCTACGATCATCCCGAACGAAAGGTGAAACGGTTTTTCTCTTTGTTCTTAATTTCTAGAATAAATCTGCGTCGCAGAAATAGACAGCTATGATCTCTAGCGCATGCGCCACAAATTCTATATACGAAGTGGCCAATTTAGCGAATGTCGCTAAAAATGGGGAGTTTGGCTGTGATTGATGTTTTAGCGACAAAAATGATTTTTGATACAAAAGCGATTAACATAACGACTATTGGAATACAAATCGAAATAGTTTTAGATAAAGGATGAGTTCCTTATCGACTTTAGAAAAGTTATTAAGTATACTTAAAATTTTCACGTAAATATTTAAGTACGTGATAGGTAGGTACTTACATTCATTCTCATGAATTCTTGAATCCACAACGATAAAAGTTGGTTTTATTAGCTATTAGTTGAAAGCTCCAGCATGTAAGAAAATAAGTTTATTGCAAAGGAGGTCTACACTGTCTTTCTCCGAAACGAAAATTCGTAAACTGTATAGCGTAAAAGTTTATTCAGCAAGCGACTTGGAAGTTTTGAAGTTGATTTATATTTTTTTTATTTTTGTATTCGTTTATTTTAGGGTTCTGTCACCAAAGTAATTGGTGACTCTGGGTACATTGAATCTGCCAACAGTTGCAACACTGAGTGTGCGTAGGGCTTTCAAAATTACGGAAATGTCAATTACGTAACTAAATACGCAACTTTTTTCTCCAATTCCGTAATTACGTAATTTTACCTATTTTTTTTTAATGTTTTTGTTAAATATTGTAGAGTATCTAAAATTTTTACAATTGTCATTTACTATCGATGGTTTCGTGAAATATTCAGTGGCAGCAGTTTTAAAAAAATCCACATTGTTATGCAAATATTGCAAAACACCGAATACATTTGTTCGCCTTTCCTTTATTCTCTTTCTAAGAGTTGTGGCTAGTTTTCCACTGAGATGGTTTGACTGAAGATCAAGTTTTTCCAACATAAATCGAAACGCAGCGTCGGCCGTCAATAAGTTTGAATCCCGGCGAAATAATGACATACCTGTAGTTTTTATTACATCCAAGCTGTAATGAATGTCGTGAAGGTCTTAGATCTTTTCGTCTGTAAATTTTACATTCGATTTCAGATCTAATAACGCCTTAGATCTCTTAATTTTTTTATAGTACCTTTGTATAAAAAATCCGATTCTGGTACTCTGGTCGATTCTACAATAAACGCATCCTCATCTTCTTCAATTTCCTCTGCTTCTTCAGCGCCGGCATTTGGGACATCCTCCTGCACTTCAGGTTCTGGAGATTTTTGTGTTTTATATAAAACTTCAAGGACTGCTAGTTGTATCCCATGAGCCAAACACAATTGGTGGTGGCCGTCAAAATTTCTACCCATTTTGACCATTACACTTGCTCCATCTGTTGTGAAAGCAATTATGTCATCTTCCAGAATTAAACCAAAGTCACTCAAACGCTGCTGTAATAATTGAGTGCCTACTTCAGCTGGCAATGATCCCTGTATCCGTACCTCATATCAAAGTCTCTATTGTGGATATTTATATTCATATACCTTCTATTACGGGTAGACGTCCACTCATCAAACGTGATTGTAAATCTTTTATTTTCAGACTTCATAATTTTCAATTGATTTTTCAATTTGTTTTTTGTGTCATCACTCTGTTTTAGAATTATCTGTGTTATAGTCGTAGAAGATTTCGGCACATCGTAGCCAGAGTTTTTAAAAAGATATCTCATATCTTCTGAAGTACAAAATGTGCTCAATGGTATCCCATCCAGTGCAGCCATTCTGGTCACTCGAACCTCCATATTTGAAAAATAATCAGTGAGTTTAATTTTCTTTTGTAAAGGTTCATTCGAATTCGTACGTTTTCGTATTTGAATTACACTACTATTAGACGTTGACGTACTCGGTCTTTGCGACTCCTGATCATGCGGCATCTCTCCGATATGCTTGGCACGCATGTGAGTGTATAACGCTCCAGTTGCGCCACCAGGAGTTTTCAAATTTTTTTTAGTGCTTGCATTCTACACTCTGTCCATTATCAGCTCTCAAGAAATGTTCCCAGATAGAGCTTTGTGTACGTTTGTTCAAAAACTCCTTGTATACAGTCTTATTTGAAGAAGACCTGAAAAATAAATAAAAGGAAGTTAGGTTAATAATAATGATACTGGTTCCCAATTTATTACAAATGCAAACACTTTTTTTTTAAATAAAACGTTGCGCTACACTAGGAATTTCTTCCTGTATTGTGGGTGCATTTACAAACAAAGAAACTCACATTCACAAACACCCAGACCCGGAACAATTACTTGCAGATCATTCAAATATAATTTGTTCCGTGCGGGGATCGAACCCGCGACACGCTGCGCAGCAGTCAATCGCTTAGCGTACTACGTATTATGTATTTTGTAGCCAAACGTTTATTTTTCTATAATAGGCGACAGAGGACAGAGCATGCTTAGTTCATTCATTCCTGATTTAGAGACGAGATTTCAAAATTTTGGTAAATAATTTATTTTTCTTATGGGTTATGGATTAACCTGTTTTATGTTTTAATTAGTGTTCTTAATTAAATATGTATTTGAGAACCTAGATATTCTATAATCTAATAGGAATAAACACACTTTAAGGAAATGCTAGATTTATTAATTATTTTGTATGAATTATGCATGCTCTAGGGGGTTTTTAATTCCCTTTTAATACTAAAAGACTGATTTAGGCTTTGGTTCAAGTACTTACATCTTTTAAGAGATTCCACACATACAAAGTCACCCACGAAAAAGATACAACTGCTATGCAATTGTTAATATTTACGCACATTAACCACCAACTTTCAATTAAGTAATCAAGTGTGTCCAGAGTCTAGCGATGCGAACTGAACAACCGACAATTGAGCAATGAAACTACACTTTCATTTTAGTTAAGAAAGTGAAGAGCATAGTAGTTCCCAGTGGTCGTAGGGACATATGCACATAAAAGTAAAGAGGTGGACTTAATGCCTTAGGCATTTTGTACCACTCAACCTTAGGTTAATGCAGAGAAAAATAATAGTGGGTGCAATAAATACAGTGCATTTATCTATAGGTATATTATATATTTTATTGACATATAAACAAACAGCCGAAAATACTGGGACTAGAAGCGTGAAATTTTCACAAAGTTTTCTTTTATGACGTAAGCGAGCACTAAGAGAGGATTTTCCGGGGATGAACGGGTCCAATGTTTGTATGAAGAAATCAAATTTCACGCGGGCGAAGCCATTGGCACAGGCTAGTACGGGATAAGATATTGACTAGTGACCCGCCCCAGCTTTACTCGGGTGGTGCTAGAAATCTTTGGAATTCTCGATTTTTCTTTCTACTAATGCATGTACTTAAAAACCTTAATTATGAATCAATCTGTCTATTGGTGACAACGTTTCTGAGTTTATTGCGAGCGGATCGACAGACGAGGACAGGAGGATGTCTATTCATAGATGTTTCATTCCAGTGAAAGAATTTTCGTAGTCGAATTCCTTTACAAACACAACTTTTCCTCTTTGTGATATTAGTTTAGATCACTGGTTTACTAAGGTTATATTATTATGAAACACGTTCGTACACAAATAAACAAAGGTAGCGGTAATATACTCAAGTATCTCTGGGCAATCAAGTGTTGACGTACCAATCTGCTGTCACTGTCCTTTGATCTTCAAGCGATACTTTAGTTTAATGTCCTGATTTGCCTCAAAAAGAAGCAACCGCTTTTTACCAACAGTTTGATGTGAATTATACTGTTCTGGTAATGCCCGTAGATGGCGTTATCCTTACTATTAGGCGGTACGAATTTTGCCGGGTCAACTAGTTTTATATATTTCTGACGTATTGATTGTCGTACTGTCGTATGTCGTATTGTGTGCACAGAACACACGAACAACAACAACAACAAACAACAGACGATGCCATCAGTGCCGCATCTAGTAAAAATCAAATTCGTACATCACACATGTTTATCTTTACCAACATTTTATTTTATTTTTTTCCTCGCTACCTTGTTTTGTTATTTACTGTGCGCTCTAATAATTAATCTTAGTTTTAGATATTGTTTCTCAGTGAGTGAATTATGAATGCAATTCTTTAAGAGAAATAAAGTTTTTCTTAAATATTAGAAAGCAAGTAAAGTCGTCGGTCCCGGTTGTCATTCGTAGATCTTTGATAGTTGTTACAGGTAATCAGACGCCAGAAGGTTTGACTATCAGTCTATCCAAAGAGTATCGTGTTACCCAGTATATGGGTTATGGGGGTCTGATAGGCCGTCGCTCGCATTCGGTTAGACTGAGAGCCAACCTCAAGCTAGTTGGGAAATGGCTAGGGAGATACGAGTTACACCTATACAAAATATTGAGGAATTATGTTGAATTGGATCTTTGGATTTATAAATCAAGAGTGAATAGGTTACTTCTAGGCAAGCATGCTCCATTGTCGACCATATCGTCGTTTATTCATTTCTTCGCAATTGTATTGAAAAAAGTCGTTTGATACACGTACAAATTTGTCACTGCAACCCCTCCATAACACACTCGCCTGTGGTTTAAATAAACACAATGTCTTTCATCATCCGCTTGAATATAATTAATAACTTCTAATGTTTTGTATGGATACCGTCTTCCTGAGGTCCGCCCTCGGCCCCAAGAGGACGGTATCTGCCGAATGAAACGCGACAAACCAAGTAGTGGAGAAGAGACCGACTTCACGCATGCGCCACTCATCACGTGTTGCCAACTCCAAAGTTCCAAGTAACTAGAGTCTATGTCTAAAGTCACTAACCGATTCTAATAGAGGCAAGTCCAACAAGAGGTTTGAAAAAATATTTATAATTTAATATTGCATCGTCTGCCACAAATATTGAAAAAATATCAACTACAATGCATATTGTTACCTACACTAGAGGCAGTGCTCAACACTTACTTTTAAGTTTATGTGCTGACTAAACTTTGCAAATTTTCGTTTCTGAGAAAGAGAGTAGACCTGTGTAGCACACGCATTTTCTTACTTGTGTTCCGCATACGTCACCTACAGGTAACGTATGCGGAACAGAGTGTAAAGTCCCGCAAACCTCCGTTGAAAAAGAAAGATCCTCCGACCAGACGGGTGTTATGTCTGGTAGTTTTTGTTTTATGTAATTTCTTCCACTCTAAAAGTCGTCAGATAAATCACTAAATAATTTTTGTTGCAAAATATTTTTTTTAATGTAAGGTCTAAGCAAAAGTCCCCATTTTAGCGACCAAGTCGTTAAACTTGCAACACTGTTCTTCGCGCAGACTCCCTAACTTGTATGATGTGATGGGCCAAGTTGTTAATAAGACATTATAAAAAATGTCTGCACACGTTTGAAAAATGCCCAAAATATAGAGGCATTGTGATAACAACGGTTAAAATAATCAATTCGTCCGGGCATTATTTAGAATGCTAATCACCTGGGGGCAGAGTAATTTAAACCAAGTTAAAAACAAACAAAATCTTTTCTTTCATAGTTACTTTGCTGACCTATTATAATAAAACTGAAATAAACTGGACTTTCTAATAATAATCAGACTCATAATTATTTATACTTATTAGGACGATGTTCAAAATCCTCTAGTTATTAGTAAAAATCTCCTCCCAATGATTTAGACTAGTTAGTTACTCGTACCTATACTCCAAAACTAAGATACAAGATGTTGCCCGAAAAGCTGCCACTCTGAAGTGGGATTGGGCCGGACATGTCTGCTGCATGTCAGATGACCGGTGGGCTAAAAGAGCCACTTATTGGGTCCCACTAAACGCTAGGCGACACCTTGGCAGACCAAGGCGAAGGTGGAGAGATGAACTGGATGAATACCAGAAGGACTGGCCCGCAATGGCCGAAGACAGACTTGTGTGGAAAAGGGAAAGGGAGGCCTTTGCTCAGCAGTGGGACATAAATGGGCTATAAATAATTTACCAAACATCGGTATAGGTAAATAAAAAATTTGAAAAAAAAAATTAGACGATTTTTAGATAAAAGACATGTCAAGATTGTTTACATTTAGTTAATTATATAAATAAATGGATTTAAGTTATACTTTTAAATTTAAAAGTTTAACTAACCTCGAATATGTTCTCTTTCTATAATCCAAGTGTTTGCTGGGAAAAAACTCATTGCTGAGTTAAGCTCGCCTCGCCATGAACTATCTGTATCTCCATATATTATGTTATGTTTTTATGTACTTACAATAAATAATTGTTTATCATTGAATAAAATTCAACTTTAATTTTTTCATAAATAACAAAAAACAAAACTATCGGTATTCACAAAAAATAAAAAACATCTTTCCTATACTCCATCTTACTACTTATTACTACTTACAGTCTTCTCAACCTTAGTTTGATCTTTGTAATAATCGTTACCTATATTTTGAGTTCTCTTGATTATAATGATTTGATATTTATCATAGTATTTATTAATTTATTATTTTAGTTAAATATGTATTTTATTACTTATTAGCACTTCATTATAAATCAAATAATAATATTTATCGTTATTTATAGATTGTTGCATACCATATGAAAGAAAAAGAAATTAGTGATAGTATGACGGTTGACAGGATAGAATGGAAAAAAAACGTGTTGCGCCGACCCCAAATAAGATGGGACAAGGGCAGGAAGATGATTATATGTTGTTGCACACCAACTACTGCACTGCAGTGTAGTCTTTTTAACTCGGGATGGAATTCCTTATTACATTAAAGCTGCCTATGTACCACTACTGTACATAGAGTTTAAATAAATAATCATACTCATCTTTGCAAACACAACGACTACGTGATCAGCACGTGTCTTGCATTTGTTCTTGTCCTCGCACCCCGTGTAATGTAACATTATAATATTATCAGAAACGCCTTAAATAAAATAAAACTGAATTAGAAGTATTTACTTTGCCCTAAGCAACTTGTCATTATTCTTACTGTCCGGATATTATGAAAAATACCCCAATTTATTACTTGGTACGTAACATGACTACTGGATTTATGGTGCATGCGCTAAAGTAGTGTTGCAATCTATTTTATTTAGATTTCGAAGGTGGGAGAATTTCTAGAAAGACACTAGTGCCCCCCGAGCCTGGGGTCCAGGGGAACTGCCCCGTCTAGCTCTTCGGTAGCTACGCTAGTGGTTAGGATGTGTCGCATAACTCACTCTTTTGTATAGATATATTATAATATTATATATATACTTTTTTAAGTTATGTGCCATGTTTGTCGTAAATAAACCCTTTTTCTTTCTTTTCTTTCTTTCATTTGAAGGAAAGTTCTTTCATTCGATTTGACATTATTACCATGATAATGAAAAACAAACCTCCCAATTAATGTCAATAAATTTCAGCCAAGCCAAAAGCCCTAAAACCGTGGCTCGGTTTGGAAACTTTGGACGTCACGGATGTAAGATGTTGTCAAACCTACGTTACGTTGCATTACTTTTTCTTCTGTTTTAATAACTACGTCGCTCCACACTAGGAATTACTTCTGTATCATGGATGCGTTCACAAGCATGTAAAATCACATACCTACAATCCGTGCGTTTAAATAAACACAAAGTCTTTCATCATCCTTTTGAATATTATATAATTTCCAATGTTTTGTAATGGATACCGTCCTTAAGAGGTCCGCCCTCGGCCCCTAGAGGACGGTATCTGCCGGCTGAATCTGCGATAAACCAACTAGTGGAGCAGAGACCGACTTCACGCATGCGCCACTCATCACGTGTTGCCAACTCCAAAGTTCCAAGTAACTAGACTCTATGTATAAAGTCACTAACTGATTCTAATAGAGGAAAGTCCAACAAGAGGTTTGAAAAAATACTTATAATTTAATATTGCATCGTCTACCACAAATATTGAAAAAATATCAACTACAATATATATTGTTACCTACACTAGAGGCAGTGCTCAACACTTACTTTTAAGTTTATGTGCTGACTAAACTTTGCAAATTTTCGTTTCTGAGAAAGAGAGTAGACCTGTGTAGCACACGCATTTTCTTACTTGTTTGGAGGTGCCGTATATTATGTGTAAAAGAGTGTAAAGTCCCGCAAACCTCCGTTGAAAAAGAAAGATCCTCCGACCAGACGGGTGTTATGTCTGGTAGTTTTTGTTTTATGTAATTTCTTCCACTCTAAAAGTCGTCAGATAAATCAATAAATAATTTTTGTTGCAAAATATTTTTTTTAATGTAAGGCCTGGGCAAAAGTCCCCATTTTAGCGACCAAGTCGTTAAATTTGCAACACTGTTCTTCGCGCAGACTCCCTAGCTTGTATGATTGTGATGGGCCAAGTTGTTAATAAGACATTATAAAAATGTCTGCACACGTTTGAAAAATGCCCAAAATATATAGGCATTGTGATAACAACGGTTAAAATAATCAAATCGTCCGGGCATTATTTAGAATGCTAATCACCTGTGGGGCGGAGTAATTTAAACCAAGTTAAAAACAAACAAAATCTTTCCTTTCATAGTTACTTTACTGTCCTATTATAATAAAACTGCAATAAACTGGACTTTTTAATAATAATCAGACTCATAATTATTTATTCTTATTAGGACGATGTTCAAAATCCTCTGGTTATTATTAAAAATCTCCTCCCAATGATTTAGACTAGTTAGTTACCTATACTCCATTTTTTTATGTATCTTGATATGTTTTTTATCGCTGATCGCATAAAAGACATTCAAAGATTATTTAAATTTAATTAATTACCAAACATCGGTAAATAAAAAAGTGGAAAAAAAAATTTTTGACTTCTTTTAGATAAAAGACATGACAAGATTGTTTACATTTAGTTAATTACATAAATAGATGGAGTATAGTTATACTTTTACAACTTAAAAGAACTAACCTCGAATATGTTCTCTCCCTATAATTCAAGTGTTTGCTGGGAGAAAACTCATTGCTGAGTTAAGCTCGCCTCGCCATGAACAGTCTGTATCTCCGTATATTATGTTATGTTTTTGAACAATAAAGAATTAAAGACCTGTTGTTAAAATTTTGTTTACCATTGAATAAAATTCAACTTTAAATTTTTCATAAATAACAAAAAACAAAACTATCGGTATTCACAAAAAAATAAAAAAACTTCTTTCCTATACTCCATCTTACTACTTATTACTACTTACAGTCTTCTCAACCTTAGTTTGATCTTTGTAATAATCGTTACCTATATTTTGAGTTCTCTTGATTATAATGATTTGATATTTATCATAGTATTTATTAATTTATTATTTTCGTTTAATATGTATTTTATTACTTATTAGCACTTCATTTTATACCAAATAATAATATTTATTGTTATTTATATGTTGTCGCACACCAACAACTGCACTGCAGTGTAGTCTTTTTAACTCGGAATAGAATTCCTTATTACATTAAAGCTGCCTATGTACCACTACTGTACATAAATTTTAAATAAATAATCATATTCATCTTTGCAAACACAACGACTGCATGGTCAGCACGTGTCTTGTGTTTGTTCTTCTCCTCGCACCCCGTGTATCAGCAACGCCATAAATAAATAAAAAACTGAATTATTATTAATTATTTACTTTGCCCTAAGCAACTTGTTTATTCTTCTTGTCCGGATATTATGACAAATGTCCCCATTTATTACTAGGTCCGTAACATGAGTAATGGATTTGTAGCGCATGCGCTAAAAGTGGGTATCTACTCAGTGTTGGTCTCTGTGAACACGGCAGTCATCCGACTACCGCTTGGTGGATTACGTCCCATTCCCTCTCCTAGGAAGAAGGCCTGAGTCCCAACTGTGGGAAAATTATAAGGCTGATCATGTTTATGCTATGCTATGAAAAGCTGTTCGTTAGTCTCACTAAAACTCGAGAACGGCTGGACCGATTTGGCTAATTTTAGTCTTGAAATATTTGGATAGTCCAGGGAAGGTTAAAACGGTGAAAAAAAAAATGGAAATAAACCACAAAGAAAAACAATTCGACTACAACGCCATCTCTAATTGCTACAAGTTAAACCGCTATTTGTGATTAATCGATGGATATAAGTAAAGTAAGAGTAGTTTACAATGCCGTTTCACCTCAGCAAACGGAACAAGCGATAGGAACTAAGCCGCATATGTAAAGCGCATTGAGCGATAGTGTAAATTAGTGTCGTTCACCATGTTTACCGTTCAACAGCTTATTTTGACATTATACACAATACTCGGCTGTTCATTATGTATGTCCTTTTTATGTATGTTCAGAGTAAACGTTAATGGAAGATTTGGCTTTAAATAAATTAACATTTTGAAATATTTTGGCGTAGAAGCAAATCATTGTTCTTGCTTGAGTTTCAAACAAAGGAATCGTAGGTACTTTACAATAAACATTAATAAATGTATGCTTTAACGTTAGAAAATAGTTTCGCAACTCTAAATCTGGCACTTGATTTCCCAGAGATCAAATGTCCACAAATATGCTTGCATAAGTTTACCTAAAACCATAAAACCTGTGAAGCTAGTGAGGCTCTTGTTCAGTTTTGAGCTTCTTTCTCTGTAGGTAAAGTTCAAAACTGCTTGCAGGTTCTTTAGAGGCTGTGGCTTGTCAACAAAGAATAGTTATTGTCATAGATGTGTATAGAAATATGAAGATATTCAAAAGACAAGGTAAATTTTACCTGCTCGGCTGTATAATAGTCAGTTTTTTTTTTACCACTGTATATACAAGAGTATAATGTTACTGTAATTCGATGTATTTTTGGCATTTGAACGTTTTAGGGCGGAATGTGACAGAGACCAGAGGTTGGGATGCTCGTTTAGATTGCAGTTCTATTGCAGCAGTGTCAACTGCATTCAAACTGCAATTTGCGGTTGGATTGCAGTTGAAATGCAGTCCGTCTGTCTAGAGCCTAATAAAGCATCCACGCACACTATTAGCGCAGTGGTTGAGCAATTGACTGCTGCGCTTCGTATCAGGGTTCGATTTCTGCACGAAACAAAGATTTTCATGACCTGCAGTTAGTCGTTCTGAGTCTGGGCGTCTTGTGTACATGTGAGTTTATATGTTTAGGAACGCAACCTCTATACAAGAGTAATTCCTAGAGTGGGGCAAAGTTTGTCCGTATAATGTGTTCGTGTGGTAAAATGCAGCTTATGCGCTACTCTAGGGTAAGCCATCTCCGTTTTAAATATCCGTAGGATTGTGGTTGTAGTCCACACAGCATTTTTTTAATCTGCCATAATTTATTTTATATAGTTTTTTTTTTAAAACTATTGGTTATTTGATTTTCAGGTGCACCTTACGAAACTTGAGGATTTGACCGAAGCCGTGAGTATTTGCGAAAAGTCCATAAAGCCATAGGTTTCAAATACAAAAAATGTCAGTCCGAAAGAACTGCGGTGACGGAACGACCATACGAAACGGATAGAGTACTTAAAGATGATTACTAATAATACAAATTTGACCGAAGAGCTTAGAAAAGACAAAGTTTATCTTGATGAAAGGTACCGAAAGAATATTCGATACAATGTGAGACAGTAGAGAGATTATATTAAGATGTAATTCTGTATGACAATCAATTTTAAGTACCATATTGTTCATGAAGCATACTGTCAGGTACTACACTCCAGGGGCAAACCTGTGTATGCCTGTTTCCTCGATTTGAGCAAAGCTTTTGACTTAATCTATTGTGACATTCTGTGGAGAAAGTTACAAGAAGTAGAGTTACCGTCTGAACTTGTAAATCTCTTAAAGCACTGTTATAGCAATCAAAGTAATAGTGTGCAGTGAGCATAGTTTCAGATGTGTAAATTGTAACGTGGCGTGAGATCAGCTGGCTTGAGCTTCCTGCCTTTTTTTATTTGTATATCAATGCACTAATCGAGGCACTCAGCAACCAGCATGTTGGTTGTCATATACCTATGTGTTGATAATAATCTTAGCTATGCGGTGAGCGCGGTGCTGAGCGCTTCGGTTTGTGGAATAGGAAACTGTTGCATATTTGTGAAACTTATGCAGGTGGTATAATGAAAAGAAAAGTGAACATGTTATTTTTAAGACTGGTACTAAGTGTCCCCACAAGCGTGCCCTCTATAAATCTAAATAGAGATAAGTCGGCTACGGTTCACCAGTTCAGATACCCGGGTCATCTAATTACTGAAGTTCTTAGGATGACATGGCTATCAAACGTGAATGTGGAGCATTGTCCGTTAAGGCAAACATGATTGCTCGCTGGTTTGCACAATGTATCAATGAGGTAAAAATTACTCTCTATAAAGCTTTCTGTGCATCTTTTTAACTAACTTCAAAAAAGGAGGAGCTTATAAATTCGGTAGTTCTTTTTATCATTTTTTTTTTATGTGTGTTATCTCAGAACTCTATCGGCATTGCATCTCCACGCGTAAATCGTGTGCGAGTGCAAGGACTGTTGCCTCCAGATTCCATGGTGGCAGGCCAGCAAGAAGGCTCGCCGCTTCGCGTAAACAGTGCGGTGTCCCAGCAACATCCGCCATGACCCTCTGGTGATGAAGCCGGAATATAGGCACTGGAACTCCGTAATTAATCAGTGTATCCTAGCCGTGTTTGGGTTAATTAGAATTGTCATGAGAAATAGCTGGTTATAAGTACCATACTTCAGAATAAACATATTCGGAAAAATCTTCGAAACTCAATTCAGGAATTGAACTGTTATCATAGGTAAGTTTTTACGGAACCCTCAGTGCGCGAGTCCAACTTGCACTTGCTCAGTTTTATTTTTTAGTGAAGTTGGTTAATTTTTTTTTTCGTAAAATGTTTTTTACACTACTAGACCGTAGGCTATCTTGACCCAAAGGGCGTACCGTATGGCACTGTACAATACAATATTGCGCGTAGAGCGATGATGCGACTGCCCTGTCACTGTACTACACGCACTGCTGTTGCAATGTAGTGTGTGTGTGTGTGTGTAAAGCATCACGTATGTTCGTGGAGGCGCGTGTCGACTGCTTCTACGCTACTCTCCGCAAGCGATGCGCGTCAATGCTGAGCAGCGAGCGGGTTAGTCGCAACACTGTTTTAAATACAATAGCCAGTAGATTGGAATGTCCGTACAGAAATCAATGTATTTATGATCACATGAGTACCGGGAATCGATTCATGGGTCAGGCAGGGGGTACTAACACTATACTACTAACAAATTGGACCCTAGATATCTTAAATAAACGTTTATTATTATTATTAGTGAAGAGTTTTTCTTTTTCAGGGTCACGGTGATAATATCGTGTCGCCGGCTTTTAGAAAACCTCATGGGTGCTCATGCTCATTTGATGACTCGAAAAAGTGGCGAAGTGTGAGAAGAGAAATGCACTCTGATCAACATTTTGATAACTAGCATCTGTTGCCCGCATCGTCAATAAATCGACGGTTGAAAGGCTAATTGATCTAAGCGACATTTTGTAAAACTTGCAGCAGGTCGGATTAAAATTTATTTTTCTTTAAAAATATTCATAAATAAACAACTATTTCATAGACTTTTATTTCTTTAATACAGAAATATATGACATAGATGTTTATTTATGAATATTTATGAATGTGTGATGTACACACATACATTGTTTTGGTCCCAAACTAAGGATTTTCATTGTACTGTGGAAACCAGGAGCAACGAAAGTACCACAAACACCCAGACCCAACACAAATATCTGTTTCATCAACAAACATTCGTGTTGGTGCGGGAATCGAACCCGCGACCCTTGCGTTTCAACCGGCGCTCTAAATCACTGCGCTAAATGGTCGTCGAGTAATGAAAAAACACCCATCCCTAAAATGCGATTCCTGATCTGTTTCTTGATGTCTATTCTCAGGGGTGCTCGGCACCTACTGTTTACTTCTCATGGGTGCTCGAGCTCCCGAGCACCCACGCAGTCAGCGCCCCTAGTGTCGAATGAATGAATTTCCCTCCAAAAGATCCTAAAATGTAAGAACTTTATTACCAATGATCATCCCGAACTAAAGATGAAACGGTTTTTCTCTTTGTTCTTAATTTCTACAATGAATCTGCGTCGCAGAGATAGACAGCTATGATCTTTAGCGCATGCGCCACAAATTCTTCACAATTCACGATGTTGCCAATTTAGCGAATGTCGCTAAAAATGGGGAGTTTGGCTGCGATTGATGTTTTAGCGACAAAAATGATTTTTGATACAAAAGCGATTAACATAACGACTATTGGAATTCAAATCGAAATAGTTTTAGATAAAGGATGAGTTCCTTATCGACTTTAGAAAAGTTATTAAGTATACTTAAAGTTTTCACGTAAATATTTAAGTACATGGTAGGTACTTACATTCATTCTCATAAATTCTTGAATCCACAACGATAAAAGTTGCTTTTATTAGCTATTGGTTGAAAGCTCCAGCATGTAAGAAAATGAGTTTATTGCACAGGAGGTCTACACTGTCTCTTTCCGAAACGAAAATTCGTAAGCTGTATAGCGTAAAAGTTTATTCAGCACTTAAACCTTAACGCCACCACTGACTCTAAATTAACAATACTCTGGAATAACACATTGGGTAGAATCACTTAGCGACTTGGAACTTTTGAAGTTTATTTATTTATTTTATTCCAAAATGGTATGTAAAGTTATAAACCAAGCCCCACAAAACCGTTGCAATGGTTTGTTTGTGGGGTCGTGAGTAACTTACACTTAACACATTTCTAAATAATATATTTTTAATTTACTTCTAAATCTATTTTTCTTTCAATCCATAATATGTCTACCGCCCGACTGTTCAATAGATACTTGTTTGTGTAATTTATTCATTTTCTAGGATTTTTTTAAGTAAAACGACGTGTATTTAGTTTGGCAGTTTATTTTGAATTGAACTAATCAAGTGGACTGTAGATTTGAACGTGGTTCATTCGTTCGTTCGTTTCGTTCTCATTACTCACATATATAAACTATTTGGACATACTTATGATATTCGTTTTTTTAGGATTCTGTCACCAAAGTAATTTGTGACTCTGGGTACATTGAATCTGCCAGCAGTTGCAACACTGAGTGTGCGCGACGAGAGGCGCATGCGTGAAATCGCTCTCTGCGGCACTACCTAATTTATCGCGAGTTCATCCGGCAGTCTCGACTAGAGGACGAGACTGCCGGATGAACTCGCGAGGGCGAGGGCGAGGGCCGAGGGCGATAAAAGAGATGGTCACTGGACTGCACTGATATTATATTGACACAATGATGTACAGGCAACGAGTGTGTGTCGCGCGCTTTGCGGTCACATATTTATAAGCTTACGCTATTACAGTGTGTGTGTTGTATGCGCTATCTAACCCCTACAACATTCCTCCCCTTTGGATTTTTTTTTTTACACAAAAATAAAACAGTTAAAAAAAAATAAGCACATGTGATTATGAGGAACGTATGACATAAATTTGCAATGTTGCAATAATGACATACATGTTGTGATAAAATTATTTTGATTAATTTAAAATTAATATTAAATTTGGTTAATAAAAATAAAAAATATAGAGAAAAAAGAGCCTTATTTCATTAAAAATGGCAATTTTATAGGTAAATACTAAAGTAATATTCAATCAAAAAACTAGGCAAATACCTTGGATCGATAAAAAATATCTTGTTTAGTCCAAACATTTAAGAGAGGCTTTGGCAAGTCATAAAATTCATTTTTATTTGCATTCAGAGGCTAGCCCGCCTAGCTAAGTTACAACCGTTTTGTTTCTATTCTCTTTCCGTCGATCACCTCGAGTCTGCCACGCCTCCTATTCCTTTGTTCTGACCACGTGACTGAGCGTTGAGATGAGTCAGAACAAAGGAACAGTAGGCGTGGCAGACCGATGGAGCCCGACACTCGTCGGAGCGCCTACTTCAATCTGCAGAGCTTAAAGGAACCGAACATGATTTTTTATTATATTGAGTTGAAGTTCCATATTCAAATACATTATTGATAAGCGGATTATAATAAAACTGCTACCTGCTACTGCTACCTCGCCCTCATGACAGTAGAAAATTAGATATTCCAAGGGAATAAACTCTCGGGATAAATTTTATCCTATGTGCTATTTCAAGACATGGTCGATCTTTTGCGCCGGGCCCGTACAGGCCATGGTCCGGAGTGAAGAGCAATCAAATGGCAGGCGGTCGCCACCTTCTAGTTCTACGAAGCAGTAATGCTAGCGAAGGAGGCGGCCGCACGCGTGAGAGTACGGCCCTCACGCCTCAGCCGCCAGGATCCCTATCCCGATTTCCAGCCATCGTCCAACCAGGCGCAACCTTGCGGACGGCGAGCAATAGTTAGCTCGCCGTCCGGTCGTTCGGTAACCGTCCGGAACGAGCCCAAGTCTTCGACGGCGCGTAGTGTTCCACGCGCGCCTCAATGAGATGTCAGCAAAGCTCAGTAGGAGCCCAGCAAGGTCGCCTTTGGAGCCATGGGTTCGCTTCCGAAAGGAAAACCCGGGGTCCTAGAATGCAAAGTAACGAAGGAACATTGGAGTGGGTTTTAATCAGTGAAAGTCTGACACGCCCTCTCGCTCCGCTCTAGATCGAGAGACGTCATTAGATGATTTCCTACACAAAAATACCATATCCTGATCGGTCTCGAGACGTCACCTGATCATCGTCATCGAGTTAGTTTTTTAATAAACATTTTTTAAATATATCTTGTTTTCAATCCCGACTTAGTTACTCTAGTACTAGTTTTAGCTAAAGCTCGATGTGAGCTAATTTTATCTGGAAATTAAATATATTAATGATACATTCTAGTTTTGACTAGGTATTTCTAGTTTTAACAAAGGCATTAAGTAAATACTAGTTTTAAAGAGGGAAAATAAGTTCTAAAGAAAAACGAGTTTAACTGTAACATAATGCGAGATATTCGATATTTTCTAAAACAATCTGATTCTGAAAAACAATTCACCCCGTTTGACAGTACAGTGTAGTGTACTTATGTACTGCCATCTATGTGTAAAGCTAAAAGTTACTCAATAAAACTCAATTTCGCGCCATCTATCACATCCAATGTGCGAAACTACTCAGTTAGAGAACATAAAATGACAGCCCAATATGTACGCTTCGAGAGGGTAGATGGCAGAAGTGAAGAACTATTTTCTAGATGTAGGATAGATGGAGGCTTTGTGCGATCCAGTCAGTGAAATCGCAACAAATAAATTGTATTTTTACAATTTATTAAAAATAATAAAAGAAAATGAGCACCATAAAGTTGATTTGGTTAACCTCCAATTCGCCTTCTTTTTCCATTTGCCACTACTCAGACAATGCATACAATGACGCAGAGATTAGCAAAATTGAAGAACTGGATTCTGATTGAAATTTTTTCGTTGATGATTCGTAACTCAATACTATTTAAATCATTTATTGTATTGCTCACCCTACCCAATTTTTTGATTTTACAGCTATATCGATCCTATTCTTATTTGGAACGCATTGTGCCTACATACATATGAATCCTCAAAAAGGGAACTCTTACTAAAAGTATTTGTAAAATAATGCACATAAAAATTATTTACAAAGCGCTAATAAAGCATCCACGCACACTATTGGCGCAGTGGTTGAGCGATTGACTGCTGCGCTTCGTATCAGGGTTCGATTCCCGCACGAAACAAAGATTTGTATGACCTACAGATAATCGTCCTGAGTCTGGGCGTCTTGTGTACATGTGAGTTTATATGTTTAGGAACGCAACCTCGATACAAGAGTAATACCTAGAGTGGGGCAAAGTTTGTCTGTATAATGTGTTCGTGTGGTGGCTAAAATGCAGCTTGTGCGCTACTCTAGGGTAAGCCATCTTCGTTCTAAATATCAGTAGGATTGTGATTGTAGTCAAAGTAGCCGATTTTTTTATTCTGCCATAATTTATTTTACATAGTTTTTTTTTTAACTATTTGGTTATTTGATTTTCTGATACCAACCTTACGAAACTTAAGGATTTGACGGAAGCCGTGAGTATTTGCGGAAAGTTTATAAAGCCCTAGAGCTTAGGCGGTACGAAGTTTGCCGGGCCAACTAGTTTTATATATTTCTGACGGTATTGATTGTCGCACTGTCGTATGTCATGTTGTGTCCACAGAACACACGAGCAACAACAACAACAAACAACAGATGATGCCATCAGTGCCACATCTAGTAAAAATCAAATTTGTTTATGTTTACCAACATTTTATTATATTTTTTTCCTCGCTATCTTGTTTTGTTATTTATTGTGCGCTCTAATTATTAATCTTAGTTTTAGATATTGTTTCTCAGTGAGTGAATTATGAATGCAATTCTTTAAGAGAAATAAAGTTGTTCTTAAATCTTAGAAAGCAAGTAAAGTCGTCGGTCCCGGTTGTCATTCGTAGATCTTTGATAGTTGTTACAGGTAATCAGACGCGAGAAGGTTTGACTATCAGTCTATCCAAGAAGTATCGTGTTACCCAGTATCTGGGTTATGGGGGTCTGATAGGTAGTCGCTCGCATTCGGTTAGACTGAGAGCCGACCTCAAGCTAGTTGGGAAATGGCTAGGGAGATACGAGTTACACCTATACAAAATATTGAGGAATTATGTTGAATTGGATCTTTGGATTTAAAAATCAAGAGTGTATAGGTTAATTCTAGGCAAGCATGCTCCATTGTCGACCATATCGTCACTTTCGATCAGGTGAGATGGTGGTCCAGCGAGTCCATGAACAGTAAAAAATGCAGGAACATACACTTACTTGTAAATTCGCTCTTATCCCACCGCTTTTAGGCACGCAACAGACTGTTTTCGTAATAGTGCGCGTGCTCTCCCCGCCACAATGTTATTACATTTATCGTATCAGGCTGGGCGCAACATTTTCCCATACAACCTTTAAAACCCTCTAAACCGTTTTGTAGGGGTAGTTTTGAAAAACGAATAATGAAAACTTTTCTTATTTACTTAGGTTACTATTTACCCTAAGTTTCAAGAATACATTCACCCAAATAATAATAATTCGCCCAAGAAATAAATTTTGCATACAAACAAATGGTCCCCTTAAAAGTTGAATTTTTAAAAACCCCTTCATAGTGCTCGCCTACATCACAAAAGGAAGCCTCGTGTAAAATTTCACACCCTTCACCCTTAAATATTTCAATTTTCTTTCTTAGACCCAGGTTTAGGAACGTGAAAAATATAAATTACTAGTAAAATTTAAATTTAAACTACTGGTAATTTCGGCTGGGCGTTGATATGTCAGTCACTCAGTTTTTCCTTTTATTTCTATATTAATATAGGTAGATTTTCAGTCAATCACTGAATCCGATTTAATCCGTGCGTTTAAAGAAACACAAAGTCTTTCATCATCGTTTCATCAAGTTTTGATTATTATATAATTTCCAATGTTTTGTAATGGATACCGTCTTCCAGAGGTCCGCCCTCGGCCCCTAGAGGACGGTATCTGCCGGATGAAACGTGATAAACGAAGTAGTGGAGCAGAGACCGACTTCACGCATGCGCCACTCATCACGTGTTGCCAACTCCAAAGTTCCAAGTAACTAGACTCTATTTCTAAAGTCATTAACCGATTCTAATACAGGCAAGTCCAACAAGAGGTTTGAAAAAATATTTATAATTTAATATTGCATCGTCTACCACAAATATTGAAAAAATATCAACTACAATACATATTGTTACCTACACTAGAGGCAGTGCTCAACACTTACTTTTAAGTTTATGTGCTGACTAAACTTTGCAAATTTTCGTTTCTGAGAAAGAGAGTAGACCTGTGTAGCACACGCATTTTCTTACTTGTTTGTAGGTGACGTATGCGGAACAGAGTGTAAAGTCCCGCAAACCTCCGTTGAAAAAGAAAGATCCTCCGACCAGACGGGTGTTATGTCTGGTAGTTTTTGTTTTATGTAATTTCTTCCACTCTAAAAGTCGTCAGATAAATCACTAAATAATTTTTGATGCAAAATATTTTTTTTAATGTAAGGCCTGGGCAAAAGTCCCCATTTTAGCGACCAAGTCGTTAAATTTGCAACACTGTTCTTCGCGCAGACTCCCTAACTTGTATGATTGTGATGGGCCAAGTTGTTAATAAGACATTATAAAAAATGTCTGCACACGTTTGAAAAATGCCCAAAATATAGAGGCATTGTGATAACAACGGTTAAAATAATCAATTCGTCCGGGCATTATTTAGAATGCTAATCACCTGGGGGCAGAGTAATTTAAACCAAGTTAAAAACAAACAAAATCTTTCCTTTCATAGTTACTTTGCTGACCTATTATAATAAAACTGAAATAAACTGGACTTTCTAATAATAATCAGACTCATAATTATTTGTACTTATTGGGACGATGTTCAAAATCCTCTAGTTATTAGTAAAAATCTCCTCCCAATGATTTTTTTTTTTAATCAAGATTTTATTTAGGGGCTTTTGCCAAAAAGGATATGTCAGCCCCATCGTACCTTATAACAAATGATTTAGACTAGTTAGTTACTCGTACCTATACTCCAAAACTATGATACAAGATGTTGCCCGAAAAGCTGCCACTCTGAAGTGGGATTGGGCCGGACATGTCTGCTGCATGTCAGATGACCGGTGAGCTAAAAGAGCCACTTATTGGGTCCCACTAAACGCAAGGCGACACCGCGGCAGACCAAGGCGAAGGTGGAGAGATGAACTGGATGAATACCAGAAGGACTGGCCCGCAATGGCCGAAGACAGACTTGTGTGGAAAAGGGAAAAGGAGGCCTTTGCTCAGCAGTGGGACATAAATGGGCTATAAATAATTTACCAAACATCGGTATAGGTAAATAAAAAATTTGAAAAAAAAAATTTTAGACTACTCTTAGATAAAAGACATGTCAAGATTGTTTACATTTAGTTAATTATATAAATAGATGGAGTATAGTTATACTTTTAAACTTAAAAGTTAAAATAACCTCGAATATGTTCTCTCTCTATAATCCAAGTGTTTGCTGGGAAAAACTCATTACTGAGTTAAGCTCGCCTCGCCATGAACTGTCTGTATCTCCATATATTATGTTATGTTTTTATGTACTTACAATAAATAATTGATTATCATTGAATAAAATCCAACTTTAAATTTTTCATAAATAACAAAAAACAAAACTATCAGTATTCACAAAAAATAAAAAACATCTTTCCTATACTCCATCTTACTACTTATTACTACTTACAGTCTTCTCAACCTTAGTTTGATCTTTGTAATAATCGTTACCTATATTTTGAGTTCTCTTGATTATAATGATTTGATATTTATCATAGTATTTATTAATTTATTATTTTCGTTAAATATGTATTTTATTACTTATTAGCACTTCATTATAAATCAAATAATAATATTTATCGTTATTTATATATTGTTGCATACCATATGAAAGAAAAGGAAGTTAGTGATAGTATGATGGTTGACAGGATAGAATGGAAGAAAAAAACGTGTTGCGCCGACCCCAAATAAGATGGGACAAGGGCAGGAAGATAATGATATGTCGTTGCACACCAACTACTGCACTGCAGTGTAGTCTTTTTAACTCGGGATGGAATTCCTTATTACAATAAAGCTGCCTATGTACCACTACTATACATAAAGTTTAAATAAATAATCATACTCATCTTTACAAACACAACGACTACGTGATCAGCACGTGTCTTGCATTTGTTCTTCTCCTCGCACCGAGTAATGTAACATTATAATATTATCAGAAACGCCTTAAATAAAATAAAACTGAATTAGAAGTATTTACTTTGCCCTAAGCAACTTGTCATTATTCTTACTGTCCGGATATTATGAAAAATGCCCTAATTTATTACTTGGTCCGTAACACGACTACTGGATTCGTGGCGCATGCGCTAAAGTAGTGTTACAATTTATTTCATTTAGATTTCGAAGGTGGGAGAATTTCTAGTGAGACACTAGTGCCCCCCGAGCCTGGGGTCCAGGGGAACTGCCCCGTCTAGCTCTTCGGTAGCTACGCTAGTGGTTCGTACATTTTAGGATGTGTCGCATAACTCACTCTTTTGTATAGATATGTTATAATATTATATATATACTTTTTTAAGTTATGTGCCATGTTTGTCGTAAATAAACCCTTTTTCTTTCTTTTCTTTCTTTCATTTGAAGGAAAGTTCTTTCATTCGATTTGACATTATCACCATGATAATGAAAAACAAACCTACCAATTAATGTCAATAAATATCAGCCAAGCCAAAAGCCCTAAAACCGTGGCTCGGTTTGGAAACTTTGGACGTCACGGATGTAAGATGTTGTCAAACCTACGTTACGTTGCATTACTTTTTCTTCTGTTTTAATAACTACTTCGCTCCACACTAGGAATTACTTCTGTATCATGGATGCGTTCACAAGCATGTAAAATCACATACCTACAATCCGTGCGTTTAAATAAACACAAATTCTGTCATCATCCTTTTGAATATTATATAATTTCCAATGTTTTTTAATGGATACCGTCCTTAAGAGGTCCGCCCTCGGCCCCTAGAGGACGGTATCTGCCGGCTGAATCTGCGATAAACCAACTAGTGGAGCAGAGACCGACTTCACGCATGCGCCACTCATCACGTGTTGCCAACTCCAAAGTTCCAAGTAACTAGACTCTATGTATAAAGTCACTAACTGATTCTAATAGAGGAAAGTCCAACAAGAGGTTTGAAAAAATATTTATAATTTAATATTGCATCGTCTACCACAAATATTGAAAAAATATCAACTACAATACATATTGTTACCTACACTAGAGGCAGTGCTCAACACTTACTTTTAAGTTTATGTGCTGACTAAACTTTGCAAATTTTCGTTTCTGAGAAAGAGAGTAGACCTGTGTAGCACACGCATTTTCTTACTTGTTTGGAGGTGCCGTATATTATGTGTAAAAGAGTGTAAAGTCCCGCAAACCTCCGTTGAAAAAGAAAGATCCTCCGACCAGACGGGTGTTATGTCTGGTAGTTTTTGTTTTATGTAATTTCTTCCACTCTAAAAGTCGTCAGATAAATCACTAAATAATTTTTGTTGCAAAATATTTTTTTTGTTGTAAGGCCTGGGCAAAAGTTCCCATTTTAGCGAGCAAGTCGTTAAATTTGCAACACTGTTCTTCGCGCAGACTCCCTAACTTGTATGATTGTGTTGGGCCAAGTTGTTAATAAGACATTATAAAAAATGTCTGCACACGTTTGAAAAATGCCCAAAATATATAGGCATTGTGATAACAACGGTTAAAATAATCAAATCGTCCGGGCATTATTTAGAATGCTAATCACCTGTGGGGTAGAGTAATTAAAACCAAGTTAAAAACAAATAAATCTTTCCTTTCATAGTTACTTTGCTGACCTATTATAATAAAACTGAAATAAACTGGACTTTTTAATAATAATCAGACTCATAATTATTTATTCTTATTAGGACGATGTTCAAAATCCTCTAGTTATTAGTAAAAATCTCCTCCCAATGATTTAGACTAGTTAGTTACCTATACTCCATTTGTTTAGGTAGCTTGATATGTCTTTTATCGCTGATCGCATAAAAGACATTCAAAGATTATTTAAATTTAATTAATTACCAAACATCGGTAAATAAAAAAGTGGAAAAAAAAAATTGACTTCTTTTAGATAAAAGACATGACAAGATTGTTTACATTTAGTTAATTACATAAATAGATGGAGTATAGTTATATTTTTACAACTTAAAAGAACTAACCTCGAATATGTTCTCTCTCTATAATTCAAGTGTTTGCTGGGAGAAAACTCATTGCTGAGTTAAGCTCGCCTCGCCATGAACAGTCTGTATCTCCGTATATTATGTTATGTTTTTGAACAATAAAGAATAAAAGACCTGTTGTTGAAATTTTGTTTACCATTGAATAAAATTCAACTTTAAATTTTTCATAAATAACAAAAAACAAAACTATCGGTATTCACAAAAAAATAAAAAAAAACTTCTTTCCTATACTCCATCTTACTACTTATTACTACTTACAGTCTGCTCAACCTTAGTTTGATCTTTGTAATAATCGTTACCTATATTTTGAGTTCTCTTGATTATAATGATTTGATATTTATCATAGTATTTATTAATTTATTATTTTCGTTAAATATGTATTTTATTACTTATTAGCACTTTATTCTATACCAAATAATAATATTTATTGTTATTTATATGTTGTCGCACACCAACAACTGCACTGCAGTGTAGTCTTTTTAACTCGGAATAGAATTCCTTATTACATTAAAGCTGCATATGTACGAGTACCACTACTGTACATAAACTTTAAATAAATAATCATATTCATCTTTGCAAACACAACGACTGCATGGTCAGCACGTGTCTTGCGTTTGTTCTTCTCCTCGCACCCCGTGTATCAGCATCGCCATAAATAAATAAAAAACTGAATTATTATTAATTATTTACTTTGCCCCAAGCAACTTGTCATTATTCTTCTTGTCCGGATATTATGACAAATGTCCCAATTTATTACTTGGTCCGTAACATGAGTAATGGATTTGTGGCGCATGCGCTAAAAGTGGCTATCTACTCAGTGTTGGTCTCTCTGAACACGGCAGTCATCCGACTACCACTTGGTAGATTACGGCCCATTCCTTCTCCTAGGGAGAAGGCCTGAGTCCCAGCTGTGGGAAAATTACAAGGCTGATCATGTTTATGGTATGCTATAAAAAGCTGTTCGTTAGTCTCGCTAAAACTCGAGAACGGCTGGACCGATTTGGCTAACTTTGGTCTTGAAATATTTGGATAGTCCAGGGAAGGTTTAAACGGTGAAAAAAAAATAATGGAAATAAATCACAAAAAAACAATTCGACTACAACACCATCTCTAATTGCTACAAGTTAAACCGCTATTTGTGATTAATCGATGGATATAAGAGTAGTTTACAATGCCGTTTACCTCAGCAAACGGAACCAGCGATAGGAACTAAACCGTGTATGTAAAGCGCATTGAGCGATAGTGTAAATTAGTGTCGTTCACCATGTTAACCGTTCAAAAGCTTATTTTGACAATGTACACAATACTCGGCTGTTCATAATGTATGTCCTTTTGTGTATGTTCAGTGTAAACGTTAAAGGGAGATTTGGCTTTAAATAAATTAACATTTTGAAATATTTTGGCATAGAAGCAAATCATTGTTCTTGCTTGAGTTTCAAACAAAGGAATCGTAGGTACTTTACAATAAACAGTATTAAATGTATGCTTTAACGTTAGGAAATAGTTTTGCAACTCTAAATCTGGCACTTGATTTCCCAGAGATCAAATGTCTACAAATATGCTTGCATAAGTTTACCTAAAACCACAAAACCTGTGGAGCTAGTGAGGCTCTTGTTTAGTTTTAATCTTCAATCTCTGTAGGTAAATTTCAAAACTGCTTGCAGGTTCTTTGGAGGCTGTGGCTTGTCAACAAATAATAGTTATTTTCATAGATAGAACTGTATAGAAATATGAAGGTATTCAAGAGGCAAGGAAAATTTTACCTGCTCGGCTGTATAATAGTCAGTTTTTTTTTACCACCGTGTATACAAGATTATAATTATTTTCCATACATATTCTTTAACAAATGTCATGAGTTCCATGTAAAGTTGTTTCATCACTTTGTAATGAAAATGAGCTGGGTCTAAAAACAATCAAAACGGCGCAGGTTGTCGGAATCCAATTTTTTTTTATACAAAACTTCAATCCTGCAGACCCGCGGGATCCCGCATGAGTAGGTAATCCCCCATTTCTGACCCCGCAGAAAAAGACTGTCAAAAAAAGCTAGTGTGTATAATTTTCGCAGAAAAGTTTGATTTTGAAGAAATAAAATTCCCTTTTAACCTCTCAGGCACCAGCGTACCGAATACGGTACACTTCATACCAGCAAAAAAATAAGGTTTAAGTTAGCTGGTACCGAGGTGTACCGAATTCGGTACACTGGTGCCTGAGAGGTGAATCACAGCCTAAACTTACTAATTTTTGTTACATTTTTCTAATTATTTAGTGCTTAGGTATTATAATTGATCTATAATGTGATTGCTGAGTCTGTACTCATGACAAAGTTGAATGTCAGATGGAACCAGTATAAGTTGGCGGCTTGGTAATCCATAGATAGATATATTATCCATAGATATATTCTATAATGTACAATTTATTTTTATTTGTTTTAAGAAATAAGTACCTAGAATTTAAGTAGGTAGATCGTACTATGATTTATGAGAAATCTTAACGACTGTGCCCACATGCAACCTTTACCGCAAGACGTTTTGTTTTGTTCATCGATATCTCCAAATAATAAAAGTGAGCGAACATGAGTGTCTACTTTATTGATTAGCGTTGATTCAAAGAATGAATCAGTGTATGTAAGGAGAATTTCGTTTGAAAATAATTTACGTTAGGACTTTATAGACTTTTTACAACGGCTTCTTACCCGTGCGCTATACCGCATGGCCGTGCGTTATTTATTTATTCATTACTTTATGCACATAAAAGTACAGTGGTGGACTTAATGCCTTAGGCATTTTGTACCACTCAACCTTAGGTGAGGCAGAGAAAAATAATAGTGGGTGCAAAAAATACAGGTGCGTTTATCTATAGGTATATTATATAAAAGGAAAAACTGTCTGGCTGACATATAGAAAATACTGGGACTAGAAGAATGAAATTTTCACAAGGTTTTCTTTTATGACGTAAGCGGGCACTATGAGAGGATTTTCCGGGGATGACGGGGTCCAATGTTTGAATGGAGAAATCAAATTTCACGCGCATTCTCGATTTTTTTATAATACTAATGCATGTACTTAAAAACCTTCCTCATGAATCAATCTGTGTATTGGTGACAACGTGTTTGATTTTATTGCGAGCGGATCGACAGACGAGGACAGGAGGATGTCTATTCATAGACGATTCATTCCAGTGAAAGAATTTTCGTTGTCAAATTCCTTTACAAACACAACCTTTCCTCTTTGCGATATTACTTTAGATCACTTGTTTACTAAGGTTATATTATTATGAAACACGTTCGTACACAAATAAACAAAGGTAGCGGTAATATACTCAAGTATCTCTGGGCAAGCAAGTGTTGACGTACCAATCTGCTGTCACTGGCATTTGATCTTCAAGCGATACCTTAGTTTAATGTCCTGATTTGCCTCAAAAAGAAGCAACCGCTTTTTACCAACAGTTTGATGTGAATTATACTGTTCTGGTAATGCCCGTAGATGGTGTTATCCTTACTATTAGGCGGTACGAAGTTTGCCGGGTCAACTAGTTTTATATATTTCTGACGGTATTGATTGTTGCACTGCCGTATGTCGTACTGTGTGCACAGAACACACGAACAACAACAACAAACAACAGATGATGCCATCAGTGCCACATCTAGTAAAAATCAAATTCGTACATCACACATGTTTATCTTTACCAACATTTTATGTTATTTTTTTCCTCGCTACCTTGTTTTGTTATTTACTGTGCGGTCTAATTATTAACCTTAGTTTTAGATATTGTTTCTCAGTTAGTGAATTATGAATGCAATTCTTTAAGAGAAATAAAGTTGTTCTTAAATCATAGAAAGCAAGTAAAGTCGTTGGTCCCGGTTGTCATTCGTAGATCTTTGATAGTCGTTACAGGTAATCAGACGCCAGAAGATTCGACCAGATTTCGCCAGAAGGTTTGACTATCAGTCTATCCAAGGAGTATCGTGTTACCCAGTATCTGGGTTATGGGGTTCTGATAGGCAGTCGCTCGCATTCGGTTAGACTGAGAGCCGACCTCAAGCTAGTTGGGAAACGGCTGGGGAGGAGGAGTTACACCTATACAAAATATTGAGGAATTATGTTGAATTAGATCTTTGGATTTTTAAATCAAGAGTGAATAGGTAGAAGTATCTAGGCAAACATGCTCAATTGTCGACCATATCGTCACTTCCGATCAGGTGAGATGGTGGTCTAGCGAGTCTATGAACAGTAAAAAAGCAGGAACATACACTTACTCGTAAAATCGCTCTCATCCCACCGCTTTTAGGCACGCAAAAGACTGTTTTCGTAATAGTGCGCGTGCTCTCCCCGCCACAATGTTATGACATTTATCGTATCAGGCTGGGCGCGCGTCGACCCCCTTGGGGCGCCGGTCAACCCCCGCTTATTCATTTCTTCGTAATTGTATTGAAAAAAGTCGTTTGATACACGTGCAAATTTGTCACTGCAACCCCTCCATAATACACTAACCTATGGCTCATCTGTTAAGTCATGTGGTATCCATCGAGTGCAAAGCTTCCGAACCTTCAGATGCACATGTTAATTAATTGGCACTTGGCTCATTCCAATGCCTAACATAGCACGAATTTGCTGGCTAGTAATTTTTGTCAGTCTTACGGTGTCAATCACGAATATCGGAGTCAATATTCGAGTCTGTAACCGCAATCGCCGGCCGAGCATCACGTGCTTCATCATAGAGATGATCACGTCCACGACTAAATTCTCCAAACCACGATTCTCCAATACACAGAGCTGGGACATGGTGCTTCATCACCAAATGTCAATTGATGTCTGGCAACTCTCTTGTTGAATCAAGCCACAGCGAAAATCATTGAACGAGAATTTTCACGAGTTGAATTCGTTTTGATAGCGTCACAAAATCCTCGAAAGGACTCCACAATGAAAAAACAAATGACCACTCAAAGAATAAGATTTTCCCATACAACCCTTAAAACCCCCTAAACCGTTTTGTAGGGGTAGTTTTGAAAAACGAATAATGAAAACTTTTCTTATTTACTTGGGTTACTATTTATCCTTCTTTTTTAGGAATAGTGTAAAAGCACATATTTATTTATTAACACAGTAATATAATTCTACATTTATATATATACAGAATTATATACAAAAACACTTAACTAATTAAAACTATATATATATATATATACATTAACGGCTACTCCTAACTAAAATATGGCGTCATAAAACTCCGCATCGCTGTCGACTGGAAGTATGCCCAAAAGGCTGGCGGCATTGCCACATTCCATGGCAATGCTTGATCTTTGACCAAGGTAAAAGCCAGCCCTTGGGTCACGCGAAGTGTCAACTAAGCGTTTGAATAGTTCTTTAAAAAGGGTATGAGCACTCGGACCCCACGGCCCAGGAGTTTCAACTCCAAACGGCTCAAAAATATAACTGCTGACGAGGTTGTTATGTTTTCGACGCTTGAGGTTCTCCACAGCCGCAGTGGCAGCACCAGCACAGCACGATGAGCTAGGAAGATGGGATGGCGCAAGAGTTTCGACACAGGTAGCGTCCCACACTAAAGGTCTACCCATATTCCACGGAAATAAAGACATACCGTCCGGTCTCTTACCATCGTCGCGTGCCAGGCCATAAGGTTCCAAAACAGCCGGAAAGCCGACGGTGACAAGGGCTCGTCGGATAATGTTGCTACGGTTCGCGTGCCGCGCTATGCGTCTCGCGCTTCGACTGCATGACAGGCCGTGGTGACCGAGGCTGTTGACAATTTCGCCACAGTGGCAGCGACGAGGAGAACAGCAAGGAGCGCCAAGGCGTAGGGCAACAGCTAGGCGAAAAGTAGTATCGTCGAACAAGGTGCCAATATTCGACGACGGCAGTGCGTGAAGCCAGAGACCTGACTCCCAATTCCCCACAGCCAGCAGGCGCGCACGCTCCGCAGTAGTAGCTGATGATAGCATTTATCCTAAATTTCAATAATAAATTCACCCCAATATTAATAATTCGCCCAAGAAATAAATTTTGCATACAAACAAATGGTCCCCTTAAAAGTTGAATTTTCAAAAACCCCTTCATAGTGCTCGCCTACATCACAAAAGGAAGTCTCGTGTAAAATTTCACACCCTTCACCCTTAAATATTTCAGCCTTTTCTTTCTTAGACCCAGGTTTAGGAACGTGAAATTTAAATAAAAATTACTAGTAAAATTTAAATTTAAACTACTGGTAATTTCGGCTGGGCGTTGATATGTAAGTCACTCAGTTTCTCCTATTATTTATACATTAATATAGGTAGATTTTCAGTCAGTCTGTGAATCCTCTTCAATCCGTGCCTTTAAATAAACACAACGTCTTTCATCATCCTTTTGAATATTATATAATTTCCAATGTTTTGTAATGGATACCGTCCTTAAGAGGTCCGCCCTCGGCCCCTAGAGGACGGTATCTGCCGGCTGAATCTGCGATAAACCAACTAGTGGAGCAGAGACCGACTTCACGCATGCGCCACTCATCACGTGTTGCCAACTCCAAAGTTCCAAGTAACTAGACCCTATATCTAAAGTCACGAACTGATTCTAATAGAGGCAAGTCCAACAAGAGGTTTGAAAAAATATTTATAATTTAATATTGCATCGTCTGCTACAAATATTGAAAAAATATCAACTACAATACATATTGTTACCTACACTAGAGGCAGTGCTCAACACTTACTTTTAAGTTTATGTGCTGACTAAACTTTGCAAATTTTCGTTTCGGAGAAAGAGAGTAGATCTGTGTAGCACACGCATATTCTTACTTGTTTGGAGGTGACGTATGCGGAAAAGAGTGTAAAGTCCCGCAAACCTCCGTTGAAAAAGAAAGATCCTCCGACCAGACGGGTGTTATGTCTGGTAGTTTTTTTTATGTAATTTCTTCCACTCTAAAAGTCGTTAGATAAATCGCTAAATAATTTTTGTTGCAAAATATTTTTTTTTAATGTAAGGCCTAGGCAAAAGTCCCCATTTTAGCGACCAAGTCGTTAAATTTGCAACACTGTTCTTCGCGCAGACTCCCTCACTTTTATGACTGTGATGGGCCAAATTGTTAATAAGACATTATAAAAAATGTCTGCACACGTTTGAGAAATGCCCAAAATATAAAGGCGCTGTGATAACAACGGTTAAAATAATCAATTCGTCCGGGCATTATTTAGAATGCTAATCACCTGGGGGCAGAGTAATTAAAACCAAGTTAAAATCAAATAAAATCTTTCCTTTCATAGTTACTTTGCTGACCTATTGTAATAAAACTGAAATGAACTGGACTTTTTAATAATAATCAGAATCATCATTATTTATACTTATTAGGACGACGTTCAAAATCCTCTAGTTATTAGTAAAAATCTCCTCCCAATGATTTAGACTAGTTAGTTACCTATACTCCATTTATTTAGGTAGCTTGTTATGTCTTTTCTTTATTTAGAAAATATCGTGTAAAAGACATGTAAAGATTATTTAAATTTAATTTTTTACAAAACATCGATAAAGGTAAATAAAAAATATTTTTTTTGACTAATTTTTGATAAAAGTCGTGACAAGATTGTTTACATTTAGTTAATTACACAAATAGATGGAGTATAGTTATACTTTTAAATTTAACAGTTAAACTAACCTCGAATATGTTCTTTCTCTATAATCTAAGTGTTTGCTGGGAGAAAACTCATTGCTGAGTTAAGCTCGCCTCGCCATGAACTGTCTGTATCTCCATATATTATGTTATGTTTTTGTGTACAATAAAGAATTAAAGACCTGTTTTTGAAATTTTGTTTATCATTGAATAAAATTCAACTTTAAATTTTTCATAAATAACAAAAAAACAAAACTATCGGTATTCACAAAAAATAAAAAACTTCTTTCCTATACTCCATCTTACTACTTATTACTACTTACAGTCTTCTCAACCTTAGTTTGATCTTTGTAATAATCGTTACCTATATTTTGAGTTCTCTTGATTTAATTGTGTGATATTTATCATAGTATTTATTAATTTATTATTTTCGTTAAATATGTATTTTATTACTTATTAGCGCTTCATTCTATATCAAATAATAATATTTACTGTTATTTATATGTTGTTGCACACCAACAACTGCGCTGCTGTGTAGTCATTTTAACTCGGGATAGAATTCCTTATTACATTAAAGCTGCCTATGTACCACTACTGTACATAAAGTTTAAATAAATAGTCATACTCATCTTTGCAAACACAACGACTGCATGGTCGAGTAATGTACCTGTATATTATAAGCAACGCCATGAATAAAAAAAAAACTGAATTATAAGTATTTACCTGCCCCAAGCAACTTGTCATTATTCTTCTTGTCCAAATATTATGAAAAATGCCCCAATTTATTACTTGGTCCGTAACATGACTACTGGATTTGTGGCGCATGCGCTAAAAGTGGCTATCTATTTAGTGTTGGTCCCTCTGACCTAGGGATTGCAAAATCCGGACTTTTAATAAATTCGAATTTCTGTACTCTCCTCCGATAAAAATCCGGATTATCCGGATTTTTTGAACTTTTGAGTGTTTTAAGTCGATTTTATATAACTGAAATAAATAGAATAATTAATTCAAAATACGTATTTATTCGCTCAATTCACAGCACGACAAATAAAATCAACTAAAATAATCCACAAAACTTTGGGAGCCATACGTCGGAAGTGCTCCTCGAAATTCTACCGGCTGTCGAGGACGAGTCCCAGGTACTTCATCGTCGAGCCGACGCCGATGTGAACTCTTACTGTTAATTAAGAGCGCCATCGTGTCGCGCTCCGAGGGCCGTGAAAATACATGGCCTCGGACTTACGCAGCGTCACCTCGAGTCCTAATTGATCGATCCTTTCAACGACTGCTGCAACCCCGCATGTCGCTCGTTCTACCGCGCCGCCCGGTAACAGACTACGCTGACCCCGACAAGGCGGTCACCGCGCAGCACGTAGTCGTACCCGATGTTCCACAAGGGTGGTCCTAGTACCAAACCCTGCGGAACAAAGCACGACATCTCTCGCCGTTTAAACTCTCCCTGGTGACCAGGGTAGATGATTTTTCTGTCCGATAGGTAGGCCTTGATCACACGACAGAGGTAGTTGGGCAACAGAGAGAGTCAAAATCAGAGATCTAATGTCACGTGTATTAAAGACAAGGTGTGTGTGAGTGTATGTGGGAATAGGTAAGTATTTAGGTACAAATTTTTGACAATAAGTAGGTAAGGATGGGGTGAAATTAAACCAATAATACACATTGCTAAAGAACCTTTATTTTAGAAGAAATAGGAAACAGTTATTAAAACGTCAAACGCTATGTCGATCTCCACATCTACATTGTGCAAGTATCGAAACAATCTACAGAAAGTATTGCTGTGAGTACAGCGTGAAGAGTGGCCATGATCATTGTTAGTGTCCAAACGAAGGAAGAAGCGTGCCTTGCGATCCTAGCAACTTTCATGATTTGCTGAATAGCTAGGACTTTTCTTGCTCATCTGGGGGAGCTTTATGAAGCACATCGATTCCATCTGGTTCTTCAGTATCTGCAAATAGACAAAAGTAATAATGTTAATATTTTTTTATGAACTTTTAAACTTTTCAGAATCCCTAAGGGTTCGTCAGGGTTCACGTATCTACCTACCCCACCATGAGAAACCCTGGTTTAACACGTTGAGTGCTGAATTAGGTCTAAGTAATAGATACGCTTCGTACGTGTCTTCTTTGCGGTGCGGCTAAGAAAAACAAAGTCTTCTCTGCTTTGCGGAAGCCATAACTTCAATTTTAGTTAAGAAGAGATGAATGTATATCTAAGATGCATATTAAAACAGACATAAGTTTTGCACCTACTTATATACGGGGTCACTTTGACCGCGTAGCGCAATTTAAAAAAAAGATGTTAGTTTCTCAAACGTTACGGGGTCTATTAAGCCACTTACTTTCATAATTATAGATTTGAAACAAGGTCTTAAACGCCCCGTACCAAAGTAATAGAAATATTGCAAAAATTAGTGTCCCTGTTAAAGTGTTAAGTAAAAAAAATAAGACTGCGGCACGAAATAGGCACTCATCAAAATGAAAGAAGAAACGTAAAACTGCATTCGTAAAATTAAAAACTGAAGCATTAGATAGATAACTATTTACAAAAGCTAAGAACTGAAACAGCACTTTGGTAATTTAAACCTACGCAGACTCGGTACGGCGCAATCAATCAATACATCTGACATGGCGCCCCTCCCTCCCTTTTGCGGCGAACCCCCCTCCTATGCACCGCTCCTCGTTGCCATGCTTATTTAAAATCACAGCAATAGTGTGATATAATTCCTAATATAAATTTTATTGATAATTTACATGGAATCAGTCATCAGATATATCTAAATAACAGCTATAACTTCAACATTTTTAAAATACGTTGTAGATCATCTAATGTCTTCTTCCGCTATGGATGGGGCGAGAGAGTGTATTAGACTTTTTTCCCACCTGTGTTCCTTCAGTTGCCCTTTGCGATCTAGGGCCACGGTAACTCTTTTGAACAATCCTGCTGTTCAGCCCCTAACTACTGGCGTAGCTACCAAAGGGCTAGGCGGGGTTGCAGTACCCCGAGGCCTCCAAGCTCGGGAGACCGCTTAATTAGCAAACCTTTTTTTGAACTAGCAAAAAATTTTCCCACCAAAATCAAAATAAGATATTTTACCACACTAGTTTAATCATGGAAACTCGTTTTGGTCAATAAAATTCTGACACTCCATCACCCTCCACCCAGAGCAGGAGAATTTAATGATTTTCCAAGTAACAAAATGCCTAGGGCCGTTGTTCACGTAGTTACGCCACTGTCCCTAACTTGCATTTTTTGGCATAAATGAAACTGACGTCATAGTAGAGTGTGGTACTAACCTTGCTCCGCCTCGCCTTCGTCCATTTTATCACTCTTTTGTTCTCCTCTGCTGATGTTGATGTCACGTCTCTCCTCCAAGAACTGTTCCTTCTAAATGCCGCAGTGCCGGGGCGCGGGTCTGCGACACTCCCTGCGTTTCCCGCGATCAATGCAGGCCATCGCAGAGCGCAAGTGCATTTCAGGAGGCTGGAGAGCGAAAATACGGGTCTATTTCCTGCCAAGCACGCTGTGATGTTGAAACTTCATTATATTTTTAAATATCTAGTATTTATTTATTGTGCACACCTACCACAGTGTTATCTGTTTTAACCCAATGGTTGACTGGTGGAGAAACCCTTGTTGCATTAAGTCCGCCTATGTACCACTACTTTGCCTACATGAACTTTAAATAAATAAATGCTGTACGCCGTGGTGATAAAGGACAAAGATGTGATTTGGGTGCTCGTCCATGATACAGAAGGAAATGTGTACGTGGAGGGTTTTTTTTTTACAAAAAGTACAAACGACTAAAACTGGAAATGTTACAGTGTTTCTGGTTTTGTTTTTTCTTTATTTAACACTGACTTCTGAAATTAAAGTTATTTTGATTTTTTTTGTGTTTTTAGGGTTCTTTACTTTAAAAGGAAAATAATGGACCACTTTGTAGTCCGTCTGTCTGTCTGTCTGTCAAAACCCTTTACCTCGGGAACACATCACACATGGAGGTATCAAAATCAAACTAATCAATCAACGAAAAAAAAAGATACGGTCGTATACGTCGCTAAAAACGCATATTTCGTCACTCTCAAGGGAAACTTCAAAGGGAAAAAATCCTAAAATTTGGCTTAAAGCAAGGTCTTATATATTATAGCACAGGTATAGTAGTAATAAAAAAATTGATTTCAGTAAATTTTTTAAAACATAACAAAAAAACTTTTTTTGCGGTTCGGAAAAACTTCGAAACTCCATTCGGGGATTGAACTATTCACTTAGGTAAGTATGTACGGAACCCTCAGTGCGCGAGTCCGACTCGCACTTGCACAGTTTTTTTTACATTGAAGTCCAACCGACTTTGATCCAATTCTAGTCTAGTCTAGTTAGCCCTTTATGTATCACTTCTTAGTGACGGCTTCTCTCTCCCTGTTCCACACATTTGTCCTCGACCATTGCGGGCCAGTCCCTCCAGTAAGAGTCAAGCTCATCTCTCCATCTTCTCCTTGGTCTGCCGCGATGTATCAGCTTTTCGGATAATGTCTTTTATATTAGTTTTGGCGCGCAGTATTGTATCCCTTGCGAGGTCTGAAACTCGAACCCCTAGGATACTGGTCTCCATGGCTCGCTGATAAACCTCGAAATTGGACCTCTGATGAAGTGTGAATCATTGTATTTTATTGTAACAAGTTTTTTATTTTACACTTTTCAGTTGTGTTACCCCTTTAGAATAAAACCACTGGTACATTATGCTATACGTGATTACGGTATTTAGGCCTGAGCCGAAGGCAAGGGTCTTAAGAGAGCTGAGGTCGGTAACCATCAATCAGTCACATGTATCATTTACGACGTTTTATGACACTTGCAAAGAGAAATATATAAAAAAACAATTAGTAAATGTGCAGTTAGTAAAGTTATAATGTACTATTTTTGATCGTATAGCGGAACCATGCGACAGAATTTTTACTGAAATACTTTCATTTTACATTGTTATTTAGTTCATTTCCACTGCTCACAAAGCGGTGAAGGAAAACATCGTGAGGAAACCGGCATGTCCAAACCAAAAATTCGAAGACGTGTGACATCCACCGATCCGCACTGGGCCCGTGCGGTGGATTAAGGCCCATTCCCTGGATTTCTGGATTCTGATAAATAAGACTAGATATAAGACTTACGGTACATTTATTGTTTTTCAAAGTATATTCCCTCGCAATTAATGCATTTTTCATTCACTGAAACCTCTGTACAAAGCAGTTGGGCCAGTCTTTTTTAGGGACTTTTTCAATGGCTTTATGGAACGCTTGAACGCTGATTCAGGGCTCGTAAAAAGTGTGTCATTAACTTTGTCTTTAATTTTTGGAAACAAATAGTGGTCGTAGCGAGTCGTGCGAGGTCCGGGCTGTAAGGCGGATGCGTCAATAGTTCCAAATTATTAAATTTAGCATTAACAGAAGCCTATTTGAAGGCATTAGCCTTCAAATAGGCTTCTGTTACCTTAGCGGAATATGAGGATGCGTTATCGAGGTGGAGGAGTAAATTGCTTCGAGGACGCTTTTCGCGAACTTTTTCTAAGATTCTGGGCAAGCAAGAGTTCAAGTGATACTTTCGTTAATGTCCTGATTTGCCTAAAAAAGAAGCAACCACTTTTTACCAACACTTCGACGCTTCATAACTTTCACCGGCAAATCAAAGGGAAAGACGCACTCTGTTGACTGGCTTTTTCTTTCGGGTTCAAAGCAGTAAGCAGTACACCCAGGTTTCGTCATTTGTTATTTCCTACCAAAAAACTTTACGAGCGTACTGAAGTGTTAACTTTACGTCAACTCTTCATTCTAAATACGATCCTACGCAAGCACTCTCTACTTACATACCTCTTCTCTTTGCTTGTTTTGTAATTTGCCTGTTGCGGTCTTCCCGTCCAACTATAATTTAGGTGTCTTCTAGGCTAGAGTGAATAGGCTCTTAATAAACTAGTGCGCCTGACTATCAATGATTGCATCTCCGCTTACCATCAGGTGGGATCGCAGTCAAGCACGGGTTTTTATCAATTAAAAAAAAAAAATCCTATAATCCTACCCTATTTGAAGGTAAGCGGCGTAAACATGCTGTCTGTTCCACAGTTCGGTTTCATACAACTTTTGCCCCTCGACATTTTGGTTTTCTCGGAAACTATTTATATAATAAAATTAACGAGATCTTAACAATTTATGCCCTACCAAAAAAACTTTGCAAAAAAAAACTCTCAGCCTGGTTACAAAAGTTAGATTACGATGCCACTGAGCAGTTGCTCATTGTTTCCTTGTAACCTCGTAAGACGTATGTATACACCCTACACGCACTCACTCACACTCACACCATCACACTGCAAGCACTTTTCATGACACCTACAATCTACACTTCACTTTTATTTCTATATAAAATAAAAAAAATAAAATTATTTATAATTAATAATTTTTGTTTGTATTCTCGCTAAATTGTTAACAAAGCTCAAATCTTTTTTTTTTTAGTCATTTGTTTAGTATTGTAAATAATTAAGCATCGGTATTTTGGGGTGAGAGCCTGGTGATCTGTCACACAGGGTATCCTAGTATGGACTCCAGACTCTCACAAAGTTCTTTTATGTTGCATTAATTATGGTAAATAAACTATTATTATTATTTGTTACGATATTATAGGCAGCAAATGACTGTCCTCTGGACTGGCACCACTGGACACGCAGTCGTTTCTGGTTCTCTGTTAAGTCATGTGGTATCCATCGAGTGCAAAGGTTCTGAACCTTCAGATGCACATGTAAAATAATTGGCACTTGGCTCATTCCAAATGCCTAAAATAGCACGAATTTGCTGGTTAGTATTTTTTTTCAGTTTCAATAAAAAATAATAACAATAAATTTTCACTAGTTAAATTCGTTTTGATAGCGTCACAAAATCTTCGAAAGGACTCCACAATGAAAAAACCAATGACAACTCAAAGAATAAGATTTTCCCATACAACCTTTAAAACCCCCTGAACCGTTTTGTAGGGGTAGTTTTGAAAAACGAATAATGAAAACTTTTCTTATTTACTTGGGTTACTATTTATACTAAGTTTCAAGAATAAATTCACCCAAATCATAATAATTCGCCCAAAAAATATTTTTTGCATACAAACAAATGGTCCCCTTTTCACCCCCTTAAAAGTTGAATTTTCAAAAACCCCTTCATAGTGCTCACCTCCATCACAAAAGGAAGCCTCGTGTAAAATTTCACACCCTTCACCCTTAAATTTTTCAGCCTTTTCTTTCTTAGACTTGGGTCTAAGAAAGAAAAGGCTGAAAAAACCTAAACCTGGGTTTAGGAACGTGAAATTTAAATAAAAATTACTAGTAAAATTTAAATTTAAACTACTGGTAATTTCGGCTGGGCGTTGATATGTTAGTCACTCAGTTTCTCCTTTTATTTATATATTTATATATATATATATATTTTTATATCCTCCTGAGACCCCTGGTATCACCAGTGATACGCTTAGTTAAAAATTTATTTCCACGCCATCTTTCAGTTTTCGTTTGTACTTTTTTTTTTCGATGGTTAGCATAGATATTCTTTATATTTCTAGTCACTCACCATTTCTCTAGCTGTCAAATTACATCGATTGTAGTCAGTTTAAAATCGAACATTTTACTGTTACCAACATGCTGACTTTACGTAAAGGTAAATATTTATTTTAATCAGTGATTTGGTGTTTTTTTGTTTTATTTAAGTAATATTATACGTAAACTTTGTATTGTTGTTTAAATATCATAAAATATCGCAAATACAAACAGTCATTTCAACGTTTTTGTAAAAGTATCGCGGGTGATACTTTGGGCCATAAGTACTTATTTTGCAGGTCATTTGGCTGAAAAAGATATCGTGGAGTTAATTAATTTTGACATATCAGATATTGAAAATGAAGGTAGCGATGATAAAAGCGATCTTCAGTCATGGCATAAAGAAGTAATAGGCCGATAGAAGAGAATGGGAACGAATCTGATGACAAACCTATAGCATCTTCCGTGGTCGAGCCCCAATCTTCTCGAAGTGACCGTGTACAATGGAAACACACTAAGAACTTTGCTTTTACTCCTGAGGAAGACCAACTGACGTCCCAATTGATCCAAGCACACGTGTTAAAAGCCCGTACGAATATTTTTTTCAATACATCTATAATAGTCTGTTTGAAACTATGTCTGAGTGTACAAATATTTTTAAAGTAGCGTGTTCAGGATAGGTAAATCATTAAATACAACACTTAATGAACTCATATAGTTCTTTGGATGTTCTATGGCCATGAGCATACTTGGCTTGCTACGATTGAAGATGTATTGGGCATTGGACACTAAAGTAAATTATGTAGCAAACACCATCACTCGGAACCGCTTTTTCATTTAAGATCGAACTTAAAGCTGGTAAATGATCAAGCTGTTGATCAAAATACTCGAGACATTGACAGGTTTTGGAAAATACGGCCTGTGGTCTCTGGTGTGGAAAAAGGCTGCAGAAAAATATACGAGACAAGCATGTTGTTATTGATAAACAAATAATACAATTTACGGGTAAATACAAGCAGAAAGAATTGGTCAAAGGTTAGCCAAATCCAGAAGGCATAAAGGTTTTTATAATGTAAAATATCTACATGCAGTAGTCGAATACAAAGTCATAGTGGAAGCTCTCGGAGTAGTCCTAATCCGGTAGAACCAGAAATAATAATAAGGCCAACAACTGCGGGTAGGAAACACAGATTGGTCGTATTAATTCCTCATGCTGCTAAAAAAACAAAAGAAGGAAAACATTTACCAATATGTGCGAAGGGTTCTCAAAACTACAGATCCAAATGTCGCCACAAAGGCTGCAATAACTTGACTTTCGTAAAATGTTTGGAATGCAACATTTTTCTTTGTGTTAATGTTAACCGAAATTGCTTTTTCAATTATCATACAAATTAATGCAAGGTACAATAATACACAAACAACAACAACACACAACACAAACAACAGCAACTGATTTTTTAAATTTTAATTGATTTCATTTTTCTTCTAAAATAATTTGTTTTAGTACCACGTTGAACCCAAGGTATCACTGGTGATACCCTCGCTTACGCTAAATGGGGTTGGGGTAGATTTTTTTATTTGATGTTTGTTTATCTCCATGTTATATTGAACCATAGAAATTAACTTCCATCAATTAAATATTCGTAAATACGTCTCGGGTCTCAGGAGGATAAATTTTACTTCAATCCGTGCGTTTAAATAAACACAAAGTCTTTCATCATCCTTTTGAATATTATATAATTACCAATGTTTTGTAATGGATACCGTCCTTTAGAGGTCCGCCCTCGGCCCGTAGAGGACGGTATCTGCCGGGTGAAACGCGATAAACCAACTAGAGGAGCAGAGCCCGACTTCACGCATGCGCCACTCATCACGTGTTGCCAACTCCAAAGTTCCAACTCCAAGTAACTAGACTCTATGTCTAAAGTCACTAACCGATTCTAATAGAGGCAAGTCCAACAAGAGGTTTGAAAAAATATTTATAATTTAATATTGCATCGTCTACCACAAATATTGAAAAAATATCAATTACAATACATATTGTTACCTACACTAGAGGCAGTGCTCAACACTTACTTTTAAGTTTATGTGCTGACTAAACTTTGCGAATTTTCGTTTCTGAGAAAGAGAGTAGACCTGTGTAGCACACGCATTTTCTTACTTGATTGTAGGTGACGTATGCGGAACAGAGTGTAAAGTCCCGCAAACCTCTGTTGAAAAAGAAAGATCCTCCGACCAGACGGGTGTTATGTCTGGTAGTTTTTTTTATTTAATTTCTTACACTCTAAAAGTCGTTAGATAAATCGCTAAATAATTTTTGTTGCAAAATATTTTTTTTTAATGTAAGGCCTAGGCAAAAGTCCCCATTTTAGCGACCAAGTCGTTAAATTTGCAACACTGTTCTTCGCGCAGACTCCCTAACTTGTATGATGTGATGGGCCAAGTTGTTAATAAGACATTATACAAAATGTCTGTACACGTTTGAGAAATGCCCAAAATATAGAGGCATTGTGATAACAACGGTTAAAATAATCAAATCGTCCGGGCATTATTTAGAATGCTTATCACCTGGGGTAGGGTAATTAAAACCAAGTTAAAAACAAATAAAATCTTTCCTTTCGTAGTTACTTTGCTGACCTATTGTAATAAAACTGAAATGAACTGGACTTTTTAATAATAATCAGACTCATAATTATTTATACTTATTAGGACGACGTTCAAAATCCTCTAGTTATAAAAATCTCCCCCCAATGATTTAGACTAGTTAGTTACCTATACTCCATTTGTTTAGGTAGCTTGATATGACTTTTTTTTATTTAAAAAATATCGTCGTATTATCGTATCGTATAAAAGACTTACAAAGATTATTTAAATTTTGTTAATTACCAAACAAAAAATAAAAAAATTAGATAAAATTTTTAGACTACTTTTAGATAAAAGACATGTCAAAATTGTTTACATTTAGTTAATTACATAAATAGATGGAGTATAGTTATAATTTTAAACTTAAAAGTTAAACGAACCTCGAATATGTTCTCTCTCTATAATCCAAGTGTTTGCTGGGAAAAAACTCATTGCTGAGTTAAGGTCGCCTCGCCATGAACTGTCTGTATCTCCATATATTATGTTATGTTTTTGTGTACAATAAAGAATTAAAGACCTGTTGTTAAAATTTTGTTTATGATTGAATAAAATTCTACTTTAAATTTTTCATAAATAACAAGAAACAAAACTATCGGTATTCACAACAAATAAAAAACTTCTTTCCTATACTCCATCTTACTACTTATTACTACTTACAGTTTTCTCAACCTTAGTTTGATCTTTGTAATAATCGTTACCTATATTTTGAGTTCTCTTGATTATAATGATTTGATATTCATCATAGTATTTATTAATTTATTATTTTCGTTAAATATGTATTTTATTTTTGATTTTGACTGGCCTGTTGGTCTAGTGGTTAGTGGCCCTGACTGCTATGCCGGAGGTCGTGGGTTCGATTTCCACCCAGGACAAATGTTTGTGTGATAAGATTATATATTTAGAAATATATAAGTATGTTTATCAGTTGTCTAGTACCCATAATACAAGCTCTGCTTAGCTTGGGACTAGACGGCGTTGTGTGATAGTTGTGTGAATATTATTATATTACTTATTAGCACTTCATTCTATATTAAATAATAATATTTATTGTTATTTATATGTTGTCCCACACCAACTACTGCACTGCTGTGTAGTCTTTTTAACTCGGAATAGAATTCCTTATTACATTAAAGCTGCCTATGTACCACTACTGTACATAAAGTTTAAATAAATAATCATACTCATCTTTGCAAACACAACGACTGCATGGTCAGCACGTGTCTTGCGTTTGTTCTTCTCCTCGCACCCCGTGTAATGTACCTGTATATTATCAGCAACGCCATAAATAAAAAAATCAGAATTATAATGTATTTACTTTGCACCAAGCAACTTGTCATTATTCTTGTAATGTTCACACTGTTGGGACTCAGGCCTCCTCTCTAGGAGAGGGAACGGGCCGTAATCCACCAGGCGGGCCCAGTGCGGGTTGGTGGATGTCACATGTCTTTTGAATTTTTGGTTATAGGACATGCCGGTTTCCTCACGATGTTTTCCTTCACCGTTTTGAGAGCAGTGGTGATGAAATAAATTACACAAAGTAATGCGCCTGGCTGGGTTTGAACCCGCGACCTACAACTCGTAAGTCGGGGCCGTTACCACTCGGCCACCACAGCTCAAGTCAGCTCAGTCATTATTCTTATTGTCTGGATATTATGAAAAATTCCCCAATTTATTACTTGGTCCGTAACATGACTACTGGATTTGTGGCGCATAACGTAGTAGCGCAGAATCCAGTTCTTCGATTTTCTGTCTTCTGTCTGAGTAGTGGCAAATGGAAAAAGAAGGCGAATCGGAGGTTTTCAAAATCAAGTTTATGGTGCTCATTTTATTTTATTATTTTTAATCAATTGTTATAATACAATTTATTTGTTGCGATTTCACTCATTAGACTGGATCGCACAAAGCCTCCATCTATCCGATATCTAGAAAATAGTCCATCACTTACTCCCATCTACCCTCTCGAAGCGTACTTAGTGGGCTGTCATTTTATATTCTCTGAGTAGTTTCGCACATTTGATGCGATAGATGGCGCGAAATTAAGTTTGATTAACTGTTAGTTTTACACATATACTTAGGTACATTGTACCGTTAAACGCAACGCGGTGAATAGAAACAAAGGGAGCATTGATTAGGACTTTCACTTAATTCTCTTAAATTTGGTTTTAGCAAATCTTCCATTATTTTTGTATTACAATGCAAGAAATATTTGCAGTACTTAAGTGCTGCCAACAATTTCTAAAAACGTGAGAAAACCCCTTTCTATTCACCCCGTTTGACTGTATCAGATTGTTTTAGAAAATATCGCGCATTATGTTACAGTTAAAACTCGTTTTTCTTTAGAACTCATTTTTCCTCGTTAAAACTTTTTTTCCTTGTTAAAGTTTTTACTTAATGCCTTTGTTAAAACTAGAAATACCTAGTTAAAACTAGATTTTATCATTAATATATTTAATTTTCAGATAAAATTAGCACTATAGGAACTAAGTTGAGATTGAGAGGGAGAGGGAGGCCAAAGAAAAGATGGATGGATTGTGTGAACAGTGATATGAAAGAAAAGGAAGTTAGTGATAGTATGACGGTTGACAGGATACAAATAAGATGGGACAAGGGCAGGAAGATGCTGATGAGAAACTAAGTTGGGATTGAAAACAAGATATATTTTAAAAATGTTTATTAAAATACTAACTCGATGACGATGATCAGGTTATGTGTCGAGACCAATCAGGATAAGGTTTTTTTTAGGTGGGAAATCATCTAATGACGTCTCCCGATCCAGACCGGAGCGGGCGGGCGTGTCAGACTTTTGCGGACTAAAACCCACTCCAATGTTCCTTCGTTGCCTTGTATTCTAGGACCCCGGGTTTTCCTTTCGGAAGCGAACCCATGGCTCCAGAGGCGACCCTGCTGGACTCCTACTGGGCTTTGCTGACATCTCATTGAAGCGCGCGTGGAACACTACGCGCCGTCGAAGACTTGGGCTCGTTCCGGACGGTAACGGGACGGCCGGACGGCGAGCTAACTATTGCTCACCGTCTGCAAACCCGTGCTTACGATGACTGGAAATCGGGATCGGGATCCCGGCGGCTGGGGCGTGAGGGCCGTTATCTCATGCGTACGGCCGCCTCATTCGCTAGCATTACTGCTTCGCAGAAGTAGGCGACTGCCTGCCATTCCTCCTCGCTCCGGACCATGGCCTGTACGGGCCCGGCGCGAGAGGTCGACCATGTCTTGGAATAGCACATAAGATACATTTTATCCCGAGTGTATGTTCCCATAGAATACCTAATTTTCTACTGTCATGAGGGCGAGGTAGCAGTAGCAGGTAGCAGTTTCATTATACCCCGCTGATCAAATTTGAATATGGAACTTCAACTAAATATAATAAAAACTTTTTACAAAAAAATAATAACCGACTTCACTAAAGAAAAACAGTAAATGAATCAAAATAACTTTAATTTCGGAAGTCGGTGTTAAATAAGATACAAATAATACCGATAAACATATTCCAGATCCATTTACTATTTTTCTTTAGTGAAGTCGGTTATTATTTTTTTGTAAAAAGTTTTTTATTTCATATTTTTTAGTTGCGATACACTTATAAACAGAATGCCTATTTCTCATGATAATTTCAATTAACCCAACCACTGCTAGGTTACATTTTTTATTATAAAGTTCCAGGGTCCACCTTCCACCTTCCGGCTCCATCATCAGATCAGTTCGATAGTACCTTATAGCCAAAGTGCAAGTACAATTTTTTTAAGAGAGTAACCATGGAGTTTCTTGCCGATTCTTCTCCATAGGAAACGACCAATTTGAAACCGTGCACTAGCTTCTGACATTTTATAAGTGCCCATGTAAGCCTATGTGAAATAAAAATCATTTGACTTTGACTTTTTTTAGTGAAGTAAGTTATTATTTTTTTGTTAAGTTTTTTTTTTCGTCGCATGAAACAATGCTATTCAATATGCCTTCGTTTGTGTACCTGATAAGCAGTGTAAGACCACGCGTGGAGTCGAGTCCACGCGTGGTTCGCGCTGGCGATCATTCAATTCGTGGGGCACCTATTTGTCAAACTCTTTTACCTTGCCAATTCGACGCAAATGAACCAATATTGTTTTCGATGCTGACATGATGAAAGCTGCTGCTAATCCAGCCGTAGATTGAGAATCATTAGCTTCCACAATCGCCTTTAATTCGTCATTGTCAACTAAAGTTTTCGGTCCACCACGGGGGGGTTCATTTCTTACGCGGCGAAGGGGGAGCGGGGGCGGTACACAAATGTGTCGCAACGAGTTTCTTTATTATTATATATTTTGTTCATTCTGCGCATTACCGCGCCTGGTGAAATGATCAACTTAAACCTTTTTTGATTTAAAAAATAAAATTTTGCGTTTTTCATAGTATTAACTCTTCCGCTTCTTCTTCCACACCCGCAAATATTTGCTTTTGACATCTGTTTCCGTTTCCGCTTCCGTTAAGACAATTCCATTGTGGGTCAGTAGTCTGCATACACAAACACACACACAAAGAAGCTGCCTTATGCTAGAACTAAACTGCGCTCAGGCCGATCTAGGCGCGTCGGTCTCCATACATTTTATACTGAAACTAGACTTGTAGGCTACACTTGATCCACGCCACGTGACGACGTTTTACGTAGGTACAAATCAGGCTGTTATTTCTAGCTTAATTTTCTTCTAGCTACTTACAAGTTACAGGATTGGGACTTTTGATATGTGGTGTTTGTTTTAATTTTTTTTTTAATTCTTGATAGATTCGCGTTTGACCGCTAACTCACCTGATGGAAAGCGACGATGCGGTCGACGATGGAACGCGCTTACCTAGAAGTAACCTATTCATTCTTGACTTAAAGATTCCCGGGTTGTAGCTATTAGGAAACACAAATTCCGGCAAGGAATTCCACTCCTTAGCTGTACGCACAATGAATGTGTTCCCAAAACGTTTTGTGCGTATAGGTGGGATGTCCACCATGTACTGGTGGCGTGTTGCCGTACGCCTGGTGGTTCGATAATAGAACGGGCTAGGCGGAATTAGGTTATGTAATTGCGACGCACACTCCCCGAAATGCAACCGGTAGAAAACCGATAGGCTAGCAACTCGGCGTTGATGCTCAAGACTTTGGAGCCTCGTTGTCTCTTTGGAGGTGTTGGAGAAAAAGCTCGGAATCCACTGGACAGAGCATCGGACTAACGACTCCATAGTCGCACTCAAGACACCCATGAGACTCAACACCACATGCCAAAGAAGAATCTTTGAATTCTGCAACCATATTGTCAAGAAGAGAGGTGATATCTTGGAAAAGCTATTGCTGACAGGAACACTTGATGAGAAAAGACCCAGAGGCAGGAGTCCGATACGTTGGTCAGACCAAATCCGAGCTACACTACCACAGTCTACGATGGCCTATTTCGCCATCACAGTCCACAAAAAAGTGATTGGTTGAGTTCATGACCCTCAGCATTGAAAATAAACGACGCAAGATGGAGGACATGTTGGTATTACCATTTTAAATCTCATGTTGTGTTTGTCTAAATATCTCAATTACTCAACTCACTTTATGTCCGCATACCATGTGTCATTCAAATCCATTTTTTAGTTACGGCATGCGTAAATAAGGATCCTTTATGTGTTACATTTTAGGAAATACTAAAAAAGGTTTCGTCAAAAGTATCAAAGAACATTTTAAGATCAAGTTTCAAGTACTATATCTATCCAACAAATTTTTCCACACAAACTATGCCACTCAGTTTTTTCTAGTAATTCAAATTTCGAAATATCCTTCCTTTTTTTTTAACAATTAAATATGGGATCAAACGGATTTGTGTTCAGCTTTCTAAGTCTCAGGGCTTTGAAGAGTCTGTGACTAAATGAGACAGTCGGAATTTTTGTTTCAAATCAGCTTCAAAATTGGGTGAATGTTCTTATTCGTAGATAAATTTTTAGTCAGTCAGTAACTTCTCATCAGTGAAAAATAAAAATAATCTAAAAAAACAATTTTTGTCTTTGGATATTTTATCTATAATGTTGGGCTGTGAAAAAGACGCATGAAAAAAGATTGCATGTAGCGGAGATGAGAATGTTGAGATGGATGTGTGGTGTGACGAGAATGGATAAAGTAAGAAATGAATATATTAGAGGAAGTTTGAAAGTGGCGCCAGTGACTGAAAAGTTGAAGGGGAATCGTTTGTCTTGGTATGGTCATGCAAAGAGGAGAGATGAAACACATGTTACTAAAAGAGTTATGAGTTTACATGTGGATGGGTGGAGAGGGAGAGGGAAGCCAAAGAAAAGATGGATGGATTGTGTGAACAGTGATATGAAAGAAAAGGAAGTTAGTGATAGTATGACTTTTGACAGGATAGAATGGAAGAAAAAACCGTGTTGCGCCGACCCCAAATAAGATGGGACAAGGGCAGGAAGATGATGATGCTCAATGCGCTTTACATATGCGGTTTAGTTTCTATTGCTTGTTCCGTTTGTTGAGATGAAACGGCATTGTAATTTTTTTTTTTTTGTGTGTGTCCTCTCGCAGGTCAACCTAGGAGGTTGTCGGTTGCTTAACCGGTCTTGCCTGTGGCGGCCTCGATTAAAGAATCAAAGCCTCCAGCCAGGGCTTACTTAACTAACTTAAAACTAAGCGACTACGCGCTAAGGGCACCCCCTGTGGGGTACGGACCTCGGCTTAGGGCGTCGCTGGGGGGGGGGGGGGGCAGCAAGGGACGAGCTGGATCGAACAGATTTAATTATTATTGATCGGGGAAACGGCATTGTAAACTACTCTTATATCCATCGATTAATCACAAATAGCGGTTTAACTTGTTGCAATTAGAGATGGTGTTGTAGTCGAATTGTTTTTTTTTTTTGTGATTTATTTCCATTTTTTTTACACCGTTTTAACCTTCCCTGGACTATCCAAATATTTCAAGATTGAAATTGGCCAAATCGGTCCAGCCGTTTTCGAGTTTTAGTGAGACTAACGAACACCTTTTCATAGCATAGCATAAACATGATCAGCCTTATAATTTCCCCACAGCTGGGACTCAGGCCTTCTCCCTAGGAGAGGGAATGGGCCGTAATCTACCAAGCGGTAGTCGGATGACTGCCGTGTTCACAGAGACCAACACTGAGTAGATACCCACTTTTAGCGCATGCGCTACAAATCCATTAGTCATGTTACGGACCTAGTAATAAATGGGGACATTTGTCATAATATCCGGACAAGAAGAATAAACAAGTTGCTTAGGGCAAAGTAAATAATTAATAATAATTCAGTTTTTTATTTATTTATGGCGTTGCTGATACACGGGGTGCGAGGAGAAGAACAAACACAAGACACGTGCTGACCATGCAGTCGTTGTGTTTGCAAAGATGAATATGATTATTTATTTAAAGTTTATGTACAGTAGTGGTACATAGGCAGCTTTAATGTAATAAGGAATTCTATTCCGAGTTAAAAAGACTACACTGCAGTGCAGTTGTTGGTGTGCGACAACATATAAATAACAATAAATATTATTATTTGGTATAGAATGAAGTGCTAATAAGTAATAAAATACATATTAAACGAAAATAATAAATTAATAAATACTATGATAAATATCAAATCATTATAATCAAGAGAACTCAAAATATAGGTAACGATTATTACAATGATCAAACTAAGGTTGAGCAGACTGTAAGTAGTAATAAGTAGTAAGATGGAGTATAGGAAAGAAGTTTTTTTATTTTTTTGTGAATACCGATAGTTTTGTTTTTTGTTATTTATGAAAAATTTAAAGTTGAATTTTATTCAATGGTAAACAAAATTTTAACAACAGGTCTTTAATTCTTTATTGTTCAAAAACATAACATAATATATGGAGATACAGACTGTTCATGGCGAGGCGAGCTTAACTTAGCAATGAGTTTTCTCCCAGCAAACACTTGAATTATAGGGAGAGAACATATTCGAGGTTAGTTCTTTTAAGTTGTAAAAGTATAACTATACTCCATCTATTTATGTAATTAACTAAATGTAAACAATCTTGTCATGTCTTTTATCTAAAAGAAGTCAAAATTTTTTTTTCCACTTTTTTATTTACCGATGTTTGGTAATTAATTAAATTTAAATAATCTTTGAATGTCTTTTATGCGATCAGCGATAAAAAACATATCAAGCTACATAAACAAATGGAGTATAGGTAACTAACTAGTCTAAATCATTGGGAGGAGATTTTTAATAATAACCATAGGATTTTGAACATCGTCCTAATAAGAATAAATAATTATGAGTCTGATTATTATTAAAAAGTCCAGTTTATTGCAGTTTTATTATAATAGGACAGTAAAGTAACTATGAAAGGAAAGATTTTGTTTGTTTTTAACTTGGTTTAAATTACTCCGCCCCACAGGTGATTAGCATTCTAAATAATGCCCGGACAATTTGATTATTTTAACCGTTGTTATCACAATGCCTGTATATTTTGGGCATTTTTCAAACGTGTGCAGACATTTTTTATAATGTCTTATTAACAACTTGGCCCATCACAATCATACAAGCTAGGGAGTCTGCGCGAAGAACAGTGTTGCAAATTTAACGACTTGGTCGCTAAAATGGGGACTTTTGCCCAGGCCTTACATTAAAAAAAATATTTTGCAACAAAAATTATTTATTGATTTATCTGACGACTTTTAGAGTGGAAGAAATTACATAAAACAAAAACTACCAGACATAACACCCGTCTGGTCGGAGGATCTTTCTTTTTCAACGGAGGTTTGCGGGACTTTACACTCTTTTACACATAATATACGGCACCTCCAAACAAGTAAGAAAATGCGTGTGCTACACAGGTCTACTCTCTTTCTCAGAAACGAAAATTTGCAAAGTTTAGTCAGCACATAAACTTAAAAGTAAGTGTTGAGCACTGCCTCTAGTGTAGGTAACAATATGTATTGTAGTTGATATTTTTTCAATATTTGTGGTAGACGATGCAATATTAAATTATAAATATTTTTTCAAACCTCTTGTTGGACTTTCCTCTATTAGAATCAGTTAGTGACTTTATACATAGAGTCTAGTTACTTGGAACTTTGGAGTTGGCAACACGTGATGAGTGGCGCATGCGTGAAGTCGGTCTCTGCTCCACTAGTTGGTTTATCGCAGATTCAGCCGGCAGATACCGTCCTCTAGGGGCCGAGGGCGGACCTCTTAAGGACGGTATCCATTACAAAACATTGGAAATTATATAATATTCAAAAGGATGATGAAAGACTTTGTGTTTATTTAAACGCACGGATTGTAGGTATGTGATTTTACATGCTTGTGAACGCATCCATGATACAGAAGTAATTCCTAGTGTGGAGCGACGTAGTTATTAAAACAGAAAAAAAAGTAATGCAACGTAACGTAGGTTTGACAACATCTTACATTCGTGACGTCCAAAGTTTCCAAACCGAGCCACGGTTTTAGGGCTTTTGGCTTGGCTGAAATTTATTGACATTAATTGATAATAATGTCAAATCGAATGAAAGAACTTTCCTTCAAATGAAAGAAAGAAAAAGGGTTTATTTACGACAAACATGGCACATAACTTAAAAAAGTATATATATAATATTATAATATATCTATACAAAAGAGTGAGTTATGCGACACATCCTAACCACTAGCGTAGCTACCGAAGAGCTAGACGGGGCAGTTCCCCTGGACCCCAGGCTCGGGGGGCACTAGTGTCTTTCTAGAAATTCTCCCACCTTCGAAATCTAAATAAAATAGATTGCAACACTACTTTAGCGCATGCGCCATAAATCCAGTAGTCATGTTACGTACCAAGTAATAAATTGGGGCATTTTTCATAATATCCGGACAGTAAGAATAATGACAAGTTGCTTAGGGCAAAGTAAATACTTCTAATTCAGTTTTATTTTATTTAAGGCGTTTCTGATAATATTATAATGTTACATTACTCGGTGCGAGGAGAAGAACAAATGCAAGACACGTGCTGATCACGTAGTCGTTGTGTTTGCAAAGATGAGTATGATTATTTATTTAAACTTTAAGTACAGTAGTGGTACATAGGCAGCTTTAATGTAATAAGGAATTCCATCCCGAGTTAAAAAGACTACACTGCAGTGCAGTAGTTGGTGTGCAACAACATATCATCATCTTCCTGCCCTTGTCCCATCTTATTTGGGGTCGGCGCAACACGTTTTTTTTTCCATTCTATCCTGTCAACCGTCATACTATCACTAATTTCTTTTTCTTTCATATGGTATGCAACAATATATAAATAACGATAAATATTATTATTTGATTTATAATGAAGTGCTAATAAGTAATAAAATACATATTTAACTAAAATAATAAATTAATAAATACTATGATAAATATCAAATCATTATAATCAAGAGAACTCAAAATATAGGTAACGATTATTACAAAGATCAAACTAAGGTTGAGAAGACTGTAAGTAGTAATAAGTAGTAAGATGGAGTATAGGAAAGAAGTTTTTTATTTTTTGTGAATACCGATAGTTTTGTTTTTTGTTATTTATGAAAAATTTAAAGTTGAATTTTATTCAATGATAAACAATTATTTATTGTAAGTACATAAAAACATAACATAATATATGGAGATACAGATAGTTCATGGCGAGGCGAGCTTAACTCAGCAATGAGTTTTTTCCCAGCAAACACTTGGATTATAGAAAGAGAACATATTCGAGGTTAGTTTAACTTTTAAATTTAAAAGTATAACTATACTCCATTTATTTATATAATTAACTAAATGTAAACAATCTTGACATGTCTTTTATCTAAAAGTCGTCTAATTTTTTTTTTTCAAATTTTTTATTTACCTATACCGATGTTTGGTAAATTATTTATAGCCCATTTATGTCCCACTGCCGAGCAAAGGCCTCCCTTTCCCTTTTCCACACAAGTCTGTCTTCGGCCATTGCGGGCCAGTCCTTCTGGTATTCATCCAGTTCATCTCTCCACCTTCGCCTTGGTCTGCCGCGGTGTCGCCTTGCGTTTAGTGGGACCCAATAAGTGGCTCTTTTAGCCCACCGGTCATCTGACATGCAGCAGACATGTCCGGCCCAATCCCACTTCAGAGTGGCAGCTTTTCGGGCAACATCTTGTATCTTAGTTTTGGAGTATAGGTACGAGTAACTAACTAGTCTAAATCATTGGGAGGAGATTTTTACTAATAACTAGAGGATTTTGAACATCGTCCTAATAAGTATAAATAATTATGAGTCTGATTATTATTAGAAAGTCCAGTTTATTTCAGTTTTATTATAATAGGTCAGCAAAGTAACTATGAAAGAAAAGATTTTGTTTGTTTTTAACTTGGTTTAAATTACTCTGCCCCAGGTGATTAGCATTCTAAATAATGCCCGGACGAATTGATTATTTTAACCGTTGTTATCACAATGCCTCTATATTTTGGGCATTTTTCAAACGTGTGCAGACATTTTTTATAATGTCTTATTAACAACTTGGCCCATCACATCATACAAGTTAGGGAGTCTGCGCGAAGAACAGTGTTGCAAATTTAACGACTTGGTCGCTAAAATGGGGACTTTTGCTTAGACCTTACATTAAAAAAAATATTTTGCAACAAAAATTATTTAGTGATTTATCTGACGACTTTTAGAGTGGAAGAAATTACATAAAACAAAAACTACCAGACATAACACCCGTCTGGTCGGAGGATCTTTCTTTTTCAACGGAGGTTTGCGGGACTTTACACTCTTTTACACATAATATACGGCACCTCCAAACAAGTAAGAAAATGCGTGTGCTACACAGGTCTACTCTCTTTCTCAGAAACGAAAATTTGCAAAGTTTAGTCAGCACATAAACTTAAAAGTAAGTGTTGAGCACTGCCTCTAGTGTAGGTAACAATATGCATTGTAGTTGATATTTTTTCAATATTTGTGGCAGACGATGCAATATTAAATTATAAATATTTTTTCAAACCTCTTGTTGGACTTGCCTCTATTAGAATCGGTTAGTGACTTTAGACATAGAGTCTAGTTACTTGGAACTTTGGAGTTGGCAACACGTGATGAGTGGCGCATGCGTGAAGTCGGTTTCTTCTCCACTACTTGGTTTGTCGCGTTTCATTCGGCAGATACCGTCCTCTTGGGGCCGAGGGCGGACCTCAGGAAGACGGTATCCATACAAAACATTAGAAGTTATTAATTATATTCCAGCGGATGATGAAAGACATTGTGTTTATTTAAACCATAGGCGAGTGTGTTATGGAGGGGTTGCAGTGACAAATTTGTACGTGTATCAAACGACTTTTTTCAATACAATTGCGAAGAAATGAATAAACGACGATATGGTCGACAATGGAGCATGCTTGCCTAGAAGTAACCTATTCACTCTTGATTTATAAATCCAAAGATCCAATTCAACATAATTCCTCAATATTTTGTATAGGTGTAACTCGTATCTCCCTAGCCGTTTCCCAACTAGCTTGAGGTCGGCTCTCAGTCTAACCGAATGCGAGCGACTGCCTATCATACCCCCATAACCCAGATACTGGGTAACACGATACTCCTTGGAAAGTCTGGTAGTCAAACCTTCTAGCGTCTGATTACCTGTAACGACTATCACAGATCTACGAATGACAACCGGGACCAACGGCTTCACTTGCTTTCTAAGATTTATGAACAACTTTATTTCTCATAAAGAATTGCATTCATAATTCACTTACTGAGACACAATATCTAAAACTAAGGTTAATAATTAGTGCGCACAGTAAATAACAAAACAAGGTAGCGAGGAAAAAAATAAAATAAAATGTTGGTAAAGATAAACATGTGTGATGTACGAATTTGATTTTTACTAGATGTGGCACTGATGGCATCGTCTGTTGTTTGTTGTTGTTGTTGTTCGTGTGTTCTGTGCACACAATACGACATACGACAGTACGACAATCAATACGTCAGAAATATATAAAACTAGTTGACCCGGCAAAATTCGTACCGCCTAATAGTAAGGATAGCGCCATCTACGGGCATTACCAGAACAGTATAATTCACATCAAACTGTTGGTAAAAAGCGGTTGCTTCTTTTTGAGGCAAATCAGGACATTAAACTAAAGTATCGCTTGAAGATCAAAGGACAGTGATAGCAGATTGGTACGTCAACACTTGATTGCCCAGAGATACTTGAGTATATTACCGCTACCTTTGTTTATTTGTGTACGAACGTGTTTCATAATAATATAACCTTAGTAAACCAGTGATCTAAACTAATATCACAAAGAGGAAAAGTTGTGTTTGTAAAGGAATTCGACTACGAAAATTCTTTCACTGGAATGAAACATCTATGAATAGACATCCTCCTGTCCTCGTCTGTCGATCCGCTCGCAATAAACTCAGAAACGTTGTCACCAATAGACAGATTGATTCATAATTAAGGTTTTTAAGTACATGCATTAGTAGAAAGAAAAATCGAGAATTCCAAAGATTTCTAGCACCACCCGAGTAAAGCTGGGGCGGGTCACTAGTCAATATCTTATCCTGTACTAGCCTGTGCCAATGGCTTCGCCCGCGTGAAATTTGATTTCTTCATACAAACATTGGACCCGGTCATCCCCGGAAAATCCTCTCTTAGTGCTCGCTTACGTCATAAAAGAAAACTTTGTGAAAATTTCACGCTTCTAGTCCCAGTATTTTCGGCTGTTTGTTTATATGTCAATAAAATATATAATATACCTATAGATAAATGCACTGTATTTATTGCACCCACTATTATTTTTCTCTGCATTAACCTAAGGTTGATTGGTACAAAATGCCTAAGGCATTAAGTCCACCTCTTTACTTTTATGTGCATATGTCCCTACGACCACTGGGAACTACTATGCTCTTCACTTTCTTAACTAAAATGAAAGTGTAGTTTCATTGCTCAATTGTCGGTTGTTCAGTTCGCATCGCTAGACTCTGGACACACTTGATTACTTAATTGAAAGTTGGTGGTTAATGTGCGTAAATATTAACAATTGCATAGCAGTTGTATCTTTTTCGTGGGTGACTTTGTATGTGTGGAATCTCTTAAAAGATGTAAGTACTTGAACCAAAGCCTTAATCAGTCTTTTAGTATTAAAAGGGAATTAAAAACCCCCTGGAGCATGCATAATTCATACAAAATAATTAATAAATCTAGCATTTCCTTAAAGTGTGTTTATTCCTATTAGATTATAGAATATCTAGGTTCTCAAATACATATTTAATTAAGAACACTAATTAAAACATAAAACAGGTTAATCCATAACCCAGAAAAATAAATTATTTACCGAAATTTTGAAATCTCGTCTCTAAATCAGGAATGAATGAACTAAGCATGCTCTGTCCTCTGTCGCCTATTATAGAAAAAAAAAAACGTTTGGCTACAAAATACGTAATACGTAGTACGCTAAGCTATTGACTGCTGCGCAGCGTGTCGCGGGTTCGGTCCCCGCACGGAACAAATTATATTTGAATGATCTGCAAGTAATTGTTCCGGGTCTGGGTGTTTGTGAATGTGAGTTTCTTTGTTTGTAAATGCACCCACAATACAGGAAGAAATTCCTAGTGTAGCGCAACGTTTTATTTAAAAAAAAAGTGTTTACATTTGTAATAAGTTGGGAACCAGTATCATTATTATTAAACTAACTTCCTTTTATTTATTTTTCAGGTCTTCTTCAAATAAGACTGTATACAAGGAGTTTTTGAACAAACGTACACAAAGCTCTATCTGGGAACATTTCTTGAGAGCTGATAATGGACAGAGTGTAGAATGCGAGCACTTTAAAAAAAATTTGAAAACTCCTGGTGGCGCAACTGGAGCGTTATACACTCACATGCGTGCCAAACATACCGGAGAGATGCCGCAAGATCAGGAGTCGCAAAGACCGAGTACGTCAACGTCTAATAGTGGTGTAATTCAAATACGAAAACGTACGAATTCGAATGAACCTTTACAAAAGAAAATTAAACTCACTGATTATTTTTCAAATATGGAGGTTCGAGTGACCAGAATGGCTGCACTGGATGGGATACCATTGAGCACATTTTGTACTTCAGAAGATATGAGATATCTTTTTAAAAACTCTGGCTACGATGTGCCGAAATCTTCTACGACTATAACACAGATAATTCTAAAACAGAGTGATGACACAAAAAACAAATTGAAAAATCAATTGAAAATTATGAAGTCTGAAAATAAAAGATTTACAATCACGTTTGATGAGTGGACGTCTACCCGTAATAGAAGGTATATGAATATAAATATCCACAATAAAGACTTTGATATGACCAAATATAAAAATTTGGGACTTGTACGGATACAGGGATCATTGCCAGCTGAAGTAGGCACTCAATTATTACAGCAGCGTTTGAGTGACTTTGGTTTAATTCTGGAAGATGTCATAATTGCTTTCACAACAGATGGAGCAAATGTAATGGTCAAAATGGGTAGAAATTTTGACGGCCACCACCAATTGTGTTTGGCTCATGGGATACAACTAGCAGTCCTTGAAGTTTTATATAAAACACAAAAATCTCCAGAACCTGAAGTGCAGAAGGATGTCCCAAATGCCGGCGCTGAAGAAGCAGAGGAAACTGAAGAAGATGAGGATGCGTTTATTGTAGAATCGACAAGAGTACCAGAATCGGATTTTTTATACAAAGGTACTACGTACGACGGCCGACGCTGCGTTTCGATTTATGTTGGAAAAACTTGATCTTCAGTCAAACCATCTCAGTGGAAAACTAGCCACAACTCTTAGAAAGAGAATAAAGGAAAGGCGAACAAATGTATTCGGTGTTTTGCAATATTTGCATAACAATGTGGAATTTTTTAAAACTGCTACCACTGAATATTTCACGAAACCATCGATAGTAAATGACAATTGTAAAAATTTTAGATACTCTACAATATTTAACAAAAACATAAAAAAAAGGTAAAATTACGTAATTACGGAATTGGAGAAAAAAGTTGCGTATTTAGTTACGTAATTGACATTTCCGTAATTTTGAAAGCCCTACGCACACTCAGTGTTGCAACTGTTGGCAGATTCAATGTACCCAGAGTCACCAATTACTTTGGTGACAGAACCCTAAAATAAACGAATACCATAAGTATCTATTGAACAGTCTGGCGGCAGACATATGGATTGAAACAAAAATAGATTTAGAAGTAAATTTAAAATATATTATTTATTTATATAGGCATACCAACTACTTATTTACAACACATTAACTACAACATATTTACGAGGGTATCCTGTGTAAAAAAGTCACTTAAAGATTATATAGAAATGTGTTAAGTGTAAGTTTCTCACGACCCCACAAACAAAACATTGCAACGGTTTTGTGGGGCTTGGTTTATAATTTTACATACCATTTTTGAATAAATTAAATAAATCAACTTCAAAACTTCCAAGTCGCTTGCTGAATAAACTTTTACGCTATACAGTTTACGAACTTTCGTTTCGGAGAAAGACAGTGTAGACCTCCTTTGCAATAAACTTATTTTCTTACATGCTGGAGCTTTCAACTAATAGCTAATAAAACCAACTTTTATCGTTGTGGATTCAAGAATTTATGAGAATGAATGTAAGCACCTACCTATCACGTACTTAAATATTTACGTGAAAATTTTAAGTATACTTAATAACTTTTCTAAAGTCGATAAGGAACTCATCCTTTATCTAAAACTATTTCGATTTGTATTCCAATAGTCGTTATGTTAATCGCTTTTGTATCAAAAATTATTTTTGTCGCTAAAACATCAATCACAGCCAAACTCCCCATTTTTAGCGACATTCGCTAAATTGGCCACTTCGTATATAGAATTTGTGGCGCATGCGCTAGAGATCATAGCTGTCTATTTCTGCGACGCAGATTTATTCTAGAAATTAAGAACAAAGAGAAAAACCGTTTCACCTTTCGTTCGGGATGATCGTAGGTAATAAAGTTCTTACATTTTAGGATCCTATGGAGGGAAGTTCATTCATTCGACACCAGGGGCGCCGACTTCGACGAACAAAAACATTGAGTGCCGAGCACCCCTGAGAATAGATATCAAGTAACTGATCAGAAATCGCTTTATAGAGATGGGCATTTTTTTATTACTCGACGACCCGTTTAGCGCTGTGGTTTGGAGCGCCGGTTGTGACGCACGGGTCGCGTGTTCGATTCCCGCACCAACACAAATGTTTGTCGATGAAACAGATATTTGTGTTGGGTCTGGGTGTTTGTGGTACCTTCGTTGTTCCTGGTTTCCACAGTACAAGGGAAAACCTTAGTTTGTGACCAGGACCAATGTACGGGATGTTGTCTCAATTTATTATTTATTCACTAGTTTACAAAATTTAACTATTTGTCTGTGAGTCTGTGGTCGATTGGACCCGCTTAATTTTGGTGCCGCGGGTCCACTTGACCACACAATTTATTTTCTGTATTTTCATTGGTCAAATGGACCCACAATCTAATTAAAAAAAACCATTGTTTAAAGCTACTGGTGGATACAGTCAAGCGAAAAAGTGGTAAGTCAAAATATAATAAAACACAATTCAGTTAGATTTACGTTTATTCTCAATCAAATTGTAAAATCTTTTTAAATTAGGTTGTACATATAAGTAAAATCAAGACAAACATTAAAAAAGTTAAAAACAACGTAATAATTCTATGAATCAACTATAACAACCAACAATAACTCTATTCCACTTACTATATAAAAACATGTATAAAAAACACCTTATAAAATCAGTCACATACTCCAGCACGATTTTTTTGGTCACCTTTACATCATATTTAGTAAATATTATTAAAAAATAATCCTTAGTTACTATCTATTAAAAAATCACAGCTATAAAAACTAGAATTTGTAATTTTACAAATCAACATTTAAAACATCTAAAAAAATTAACACTAGTAAAAAAAATGTGAACGTTCATATTGCCATAAAATATTATTTAAAAATAGTAAATCAGTTGAAAATCTGTCTCACTTGATTAAAATATCAATTTCTCTAAACAATGCCCTACAGTAATCTGGTCACTGAGTAGTTCACCTACAGCATAGTCGATCTTATTCTTTCTTTCCTTGATTTCAGACAGCCACTTTGATATTTTGATACCGTAAGGAGATTCCACCGCAGTAGAATAATAAGCCACATCCACATCACATTTGGCTTAATTTTAACATATATTTTTAATATAGTTGTTCCATACTTCCACGGTGTTATTAGTTTTGTGCAATTCTTGATAAGTGCTCCAAGTATTTGCTAGTGTAGAATTTTCCAACCCGGTCTTAACATAATAATCCTTAAATTTAATATTTTTTCGCTAGCTGAACTTTCTTCCATGATATAAAGCCAACCTTCATCAATAGATTCTTCTCTCAAAGTTTTACATGCATCCGGTAGGATGCATGTTAGTGTTTTAGACAAATCCAGTTCTTTTGCTTTACGCCAAAGACTGCTACAAAAGTGAAAGAAACACCCCGTTATTTTCACTTCTTGGGAAAGTATTTTTCGTTTTGGAAAGAACAACGGTAAGAGAACAAGTTTTATCAAATCAAGCTAATGGCCAGTCTAAGCTTCGCAAAAAAATCATCATAATTAGATATTAGTGTGGTGCGTAAGTATAAATACGTAATTTAATAAATAAAAAATATATATTCTCTTTAATATTATTATGTAAATGTATTACATATTTTTAGTCATAAAAATCAAACTATAAGATTCGACTTTCTTCCGTGACTGTACTTATAATAAAATTAGGCAGTGGGTCCAATCGACCCATTCAAAATGGGACTGGGTCGAGTGATCCCGCGGACACTAATCGAGCGGGTCCAACTGACCACAGACTCTTGTCTGTTGCCGCGAATTTTATGGTTGATAATGTTCACTTATGACTTGTTGGACTTACGCGTCATGGAAGAGCGCTATCAGGGTTTCTGGGATACGAATATGATGTCTGACTGTTTAGAAAAAAGAAACTACCGAATTTATAACCTCCTCCTTTTTTGAAGTTGGTTAAAAAGATGCACAGAAGGCTTTATAGAGAGTAATTTTTACCTCATTGGTACATTGTGCAAACCAGCGAGCAATCATGTTTGCCTTAACGGACAATGCTTCACGTTCACGTTTGATATCCATGTCGTCCTAAGAACTTCAGTAATTAGATGACCCGGCTATCTGAACTGGTGAACCGTAGTCAACTTATCTCTTTTTAGATATATAGCGGGCACGCTTGTGGGGACACTTAGTACCAGTCTTAAAAATAACATATTCGCTTTTCTTTACATTATACATTAGAACGTGATAAGTTTCACAAATATGCGACAGTTTCCTATTCCACAAACCGAAGCGCTCAGCACCGCACTCACCACATAGCTGAGATTGTTATTAACAATTTATATGACAGCCAACATGCTGGCTGCTGAGTGCCTCGATTAGTGCATTGATATACAAATAAAAAAGGCAGGAAGCTCAAGCCAGCTGATCTCACGGCACATTCCAATTGACACATCTGAAAGTATGCTCACTGCACACTATTACTTTGATTGCTATAACAGTGCTTTAAGAGATTTACAAGTTCAGACGGTAACTCTACTTCTTGTAACTTTCTCCACAGAATGTCGTAATAGTTTAAGTCAAAAGCTTTGCTCAAATCGAGGAAACAGGCATTACACAGGTTTGCCCCTGGGGTGTAGTACCTGACAGTATGGCACATGCACAATATGGCACTTTCAAATTGATTGTTATACAGAATTACATCTTAATATAATCTCTCTACTTTCTCACATTGTATCGTATATTCTTTCTGTACCTTTCATCAAGATAAACTTTGTCTTTTCTAAGCTCTTCGGTAAAATTTTTATTATTGGTAATCATCTTTAAGTACTCCATCCGTTTCTTGTGGTCGTTCCGTCAACGCAGTTCTTTCGGACTGACGTTTTTTGTATTTGAAACTCTTCGACATCTTGTATCGAGGTTGCGATCCTAAACATATAAACTCACATGTACACAAGACGCCCAGACTCAGAACTTTGTTTCGTGCGGAAATCGAACCCTGATGCGAAGCGCAGCAGTCAATGGCTCAACCACTGTGCTAATACTGTGCGTGGATGCTTTATTAGGCTTTAGACAGACGGACCGCATTTCAACTGCTATCCAACCGCAAATTGCAGTTCAAGTGCAGTTTGAATGCAGTTAACATGACTGCAATAGAACTGCAATCTAAACGAGCAGTCCAACCTCTGGTCTCTGTCACATTCCGCCCTAAAACGTTCAATTGCCAAAAATATATCGAATGACAGTAACGTTATTATACTCTTGTATACTGGTGGTAAAAAAAAACTGACTATTATACAGCCGAGCAGATAAAATTTTCCTTACCCCTTGAATACCTTCATATTTCTATACAGTTCTATCTATGACAATAACTATTCTTTGTTGACAAGCAACAGCCTCCAAAGAACCTGCAAGCAGTTTTGAACTTTACCTACAGAGATTGAAGCTCAAAACTGAACAAGAGCCTCACTAGCTTCACAGGTTTTGTGGTTTTAGGTAAACTTATGCAGGCATATTTGTGGACATTTGTTCTCTGAGAAATCAAGTGCCAGATTTAGAGTTGCAAAACTATTTCCGAACGTTAAAGCATACATTTAATACAGTTTATTTTAAAGTACCTACGATTCATTTGTTTAAAACTCAAGCAAGAACAATGATTTGCTTCTACGCCAAAGTATTTCAAAATGTTAATTTATTTAAAGCCAAATCTCCCATTAACGTTTACTCTGAACATACATAAAAAGGACATACATAATGAACAGCCGAGTATTGTGTTCATTGTCAAAATAAGCTGTTGAACGGTAAACATGGTGAACGACACTAATTTACACTATCGCTCAATGCGCTTTACATACGCGGTTTAGTTCCTATCGCTGGTTCCGTTTGCTGAGGTGAAACGGCATTGTAAACTACTTGTATATCCATCGATTAATCACAAATAGCGGTTTAACTTGTAGCAATTAGAGATGGTGTTGTAGTCGAATTGTTTTTTTGTGATTTATTTCCATTATTTTTTTTTCACCGTTTAAACCTTCCCTGGACTATCCAAATATTTCAAGACCAAAATTAGCCAAATCGGTCCAGCCGTTCTCGACTTTTAGCGAGACTAACGAACAGCTTTTCATAGCATAGCATAAACATGATCAGCCTTGTAATTTCCCCACAGCTGGGACTCAGGCCTTCTCCCTAGGAGAGGGAATGGGCCGTAATATACTAAGCGGTTGTCAGATGACTGCCGTGCGTATGTATGTCAATGATGCGACATCAGCCAAGCCATGAACTTTAACGAAGAAACATGACTGTTAGTCATGAAAAACAATGTATAACGCTATATGTTTATGTGAAACTTGGCTATCACCAGAAAAATTGAATAACTTACAGTTTAGTGGTTACAAAATTGCTGCATCTTACTGTCGTCGTACTCGAGGAGGTGGCGGTGTATGTATCTTGTTACAAAGTCATCTCGAGTATAAGGAAATTTGTGATATTAATAATATGTCTGTTGAGTATTGTATAGAATTATGTGCAATAGAATTACCTAATGAGAATTTAGTTATAGTTACAATTTATTGGAATAGAAGAGAGGAGGAAGTATTTACTCGCCAATTAAAAGAAATGCTGTATTATATTAATAAAAAATATTCAAAACATAATGTAATAATAGGAGGAGATTTAAATATAAATATCTTAGATAACTGTTTAAAAACTAACTTGTTCTTGGATCTAATGTTGGAACACAAATTCACACAACATATCAAAGTCCCCACACGTATCTCACAAACAACCTCGACATGTTTAGACTTAATTTTTACCAATTTTAATAATGGATATAATAATACCACCGTAGAAGAATTAGGATTTTCAGACCACTGTGCAACCATCTTTCACACGAACACGTACCTAGCAACAGCAATAAAAAACAACACTGGTTCGTGAAAAAAAGATTATATAATACACAAAACGTTGAAAACTTTAAATCAGAATTGAAAAAACAAAATTGGAATGAAATAATACAACCAAATAAAAATATAAACGAAAACTACATTGCATTTGCAAATACATTAGATAAAATTTTAAATTTATGTATCCCGCTACAGAAAATAAAAATAAAAAAAACATTTAAAAAGTATTGACTAACAAAGGGTATCAAATTATCTTGCAAAAATAAAAGACTACTTAAAATACTTACCACTAAAACAAAAAATCCCGTATTATTAAAATATTATAAAAAATACGAAAAAACCCTAAAGCAATCTGTAACGACAGCAAAAAGACTACAATATATAAATAGAATGAAAAAGTCAACAAATAGAGTAAAAACTATGTGGAACTTAATAAACGAAAGAACAAATAAACCAATGGAAAGGGAAAAAAATAATATAAAATTACATAAAAATGGTAACTTGATAACAGAACCTAAGCAAATAGCTAATATTTTCAATGACTTTTTTGCTTCTATCGGGGAAAATATCTCACCAGCAAAAGGAGCCCCTGTGATGTACCCCACAGAAAACTCCATGTTTCTCAGCCCTGTTGATCCTTATGAAGTAAATAAAATAATAAAAAATTTAAAAAATAAAAAGAGCTTTGGAGTAGACGAACTTCCCCCATTTCTACTAAAACAATGTGCAGATGAACTAACCCTACCATTTTATAAATTAATTAACCAATCGTTTGATGAGGGTAGTTTTCCAAATCAACTTAAAAATGCACTCATAAAACCCATACACAAGAAAAATTCTAAAACTGACCCTAGTAACTATCGCCCAATCGCGTTGTTACCAACTGCGTCTAAAATCTTTGAAAAGGCTATGTGCACCCGCGTATACTCTTTCTGTGAAAAAAATAAAATATTTGACGACTGCTAGAACGGCTTCCGTAAAAATAGATCTACAACGTTAGCAGTCTACAAATACATACAAGAGGCTCTATCTGTTATTAATAACAAAAAATATGCCGTAGGTATGCTCCTCGATATGACTAAAGCCTATGATAAAGTACAATTTAAAATATTATTAGATAAGCTATATGGGATAGGAATACGAGGAAAAGCTCATGAATGGTTTGCGTCATACCTAAAAGATAGGGTACAGTTAGTTGAAGTTGAATATTTCGATAAAAACACGAATGAAATAATAAAAATAAGATCTGACAGGAAAGCGGTTAATGCATCAATCCCCCAAGGGAGTGTTATAGGCTGTTTATTATTCCTTATCTATATTAATGACCTTCCTAAAATTATAAAAAGCCCATGTGTCTTATTCGCGGACGATATATCAGTACTCACACCATGCCAAAATGACGACAATATAAACGTCGAATTAAATTCCCTTCTCTCTACAACAGTAAACTGGATGAATAACCATAGCCTAGAAATCAACTTCACAAAAACAAAATTAATTACTTTTCATCCCCATCAAAAACCACCATTAAAATTAAATTTTATATATAATAATACAAAATTAGAACAAGTAAACGAGTTTACTCTCCTCGGTTTGTCTATAGATACCCATGTAAACTGGAAATCCCATATACAGAAAATAAGAGCAAAACTATCAAAATTTTCTTACGCCCTTCGCGAAATTAAAAAAACTACCAACCTGCAAACTGCACTTATTACTTACTATGCATATGCCCAAGCATGGCTTAGCAATGGGGTCATGCTGTGGGGTAACAGTACTGATTCGCAGACCATATTTATTTTGCAAAAAAAGTTAATTCGAATAATAACCAATATAGAACAAACAGAAAGTTGCAAACCACACTTCCTAAAACACAAAATACTCACACTTCCCTGTTTATACATCTTAGAGTTATGTAAATTTGTCAGAAAACATCCAGATTTTTTCACATATTGCGAAGAAACACAAATAAGATACACTTCTCGACACAATAAAAACAAAGTAAACATACCTCGATCCCGATTAAAAATGCACTCAACCAGTCCTTTAGTAATGTCCGCTAAAATTTATAACAAACTGCCAAATGAAATTAGAGAAGTAAGAAAAACAAATATATTTATTAATAAATTGAAAGAATTTCTAAAATCTAAGTCATACTACTCGGTAAAGGAATTTTTAGATGATAAGTCGATTGGAAAATAATTTTTTTTCTATGTTATTATTCAACAAAAATTCTATAAAGACATTTATAAAATATATTTAATATAATAGAAAAATAGAAAATTTAATAAAATATAAATTGCCAGATAAATAATTTACCTGACATAATTTATCAATACTTACACACGGACATAATAATAATAAATAATACGTAACTGATTTCAATGAATATATAATTTAATAATAATGACAAAAAATACCTGACAAAAATTTACCTACTACTACACAATGACAAAAAAAAAAAAAAATTGACATAATTTATAGTTACTTATACAAAATTGACATAATTTATAATTACTTAGACAATTACATAGACATAATAATATGCATACACAATTTAATTTAAATATATACATACATAATTTAATAATAAAGATGACAAAAAATAAATTAAAATGTCGGACACAACCTACCAATACTTATACACATACATAATAATATACATCTATTAGATCTACCTACAATAATTAATTCCATGAATTGTTACTTTGCCGCCATCCTCTCTCCTACATTTGCTGTGCCCGACAGGGTCCATATTGATCTTGACTATATTTTATACCACCTATGTACATATGGAATGCAATAAAGTATTGAGTATAGTATTGAGTATTGAGTAGTCAGGGACGTAGCTTCCGCCGTATCAGCCGTATAAATGATACGGAGTCCTCAAGCCACAAGGGCCCCAACATGTGCCAAAATTTGTAATATGTTTTCCACAATTTTAAATTCTCTTTTTGATAAGAGGCCAGTAGTGTCTAGCAATAACTCATCATCATCTTCCTGCCCTTGTCCCATCTTATTTGGGGTCGGCGCAATACGTTTTTTTCTTCCATTCTATCCTGTCAACCGACAATAGCAATGACTATAGCCTGATAATTTTTTAGCTCCCTTCGCTCGTAGCTTTATCTACGTAAGGCAAAAATAAAAACTCAACCTATTCTAGTAACTACAGAATGCACTGCTGAATGAATGCTCCAATTAACGAGTTCATCTTCATTTTCGAGGCCTCTCAAGGTCCAGTGCCTTTTATGCTAGTATGACCAATATTTTACAAAAAAAAAATACTTCAAAAATATTTGATACGGGGCCCCATTAGGACTAGCTACGCCACTGCTTTTAGTGCTCTTGTTGAAAATCATCAAAGACAAAACAAAACGAGGCCCTAAGAACGAATTTTACGAAACTCTACCCCTAAGGGGGTAAAACGGGGTTGGAAGTTTGTATGGAGAAAACTTTTACACGGGCGAAGCAGCTGGCAGAAGCTAATAAATTATGAATTGGCGCAGTAGTTAAGCGATCAGCTACTGCGCTGCGTGTCACAGATTCGATTCTCACTCGGAACAGAAATGTATTGTGTAGGTATGTGAGTTTACATGCTTGTGAACGCATCCATGATACAGAAGTAATTCCTAGTGTGGGGCGACGTAGTTATTAAAACAGAAGAAAAAGTAATGCAACGTAACGTAGGTTTGACAACATCTTACATCCGTGACGTCCAAAGTTTCCAAACCGAGCCACGGTTTTAGGGCTTTTGGCTTGGCTGATGTTTATTAACATTAATTAGGGTTTCGTTTTCATTATCATGGTGATAATGTCAAATCGAATGAAAAAACTTTCCTTCAAAATAAAGAAAGAAGAAAGAAAAGAACGAAAAAGAGTTTATTTACGAAAAACATGGCACATAACTTAAAAAAGTTATGCGACACATCCTAAAATGTAAGAACAACTAGCGTAGCTACCGAAGAGCTAGACGGGGCAGTTCCCCTGGGCCCCCAGGCTCGGGGGACACTAGTGTCTCTCTAGAAATTCTCCCACCTTCAACATCTAAATAAAATAGATTGCAACACTACTTTAATCATGGCAACTCGTTTTAGTCAGTATAAGTCTGACACTCCTTTCCACTCCACCCAGAGCAGGAGAGTTCATTTGATGATTTCCCATGTAAAAAAAGGACCCAGTTTTGTTTTTTGGCCCCATGGTGCGTTGGTCACTCAGCTACGCCACTAGTAAGAACATTAAATTATTGCGTCCATCCCGAAACGAAGCAAAGGTGAAGCAAATACAGTTCATTTCACTCTGTTCTTAGGTTGTGGGCCTCTTTTAGCGCATGCGCCACAAATCCAGTAGTCATGTTACGGACCAAGTAATAAATTGGGGCATTTTTCATTGTATCCAGACAATAAGAATTTTGACAAGTTGCTTGGGGCAAAGTAAATACTTATAATTCCGAGCAGAAGAACAATCGCAAGACACGTTCTGACCATGCCATCGTTTTTTTTTTTTTTCGGTTGGGAAAATCATCTAATGACATCCGCGCTCTTGGGCGGAGCGGGTCAGTAAAAGTCTGACACTAGCCGTGTCCGACTTTTACTGACTAAAAACCCACTCCTGTTCCTTCTCTGCCATTTTTTTCCAGGGCCTCGGGGATCTCTTTCGCATCACCCATGGCCCCAGTAGGCTTCGACCCTGCTGGGCCCCTACGGTTGCTGACATCTCCTTGAGGCACGCGTGGAACAGTACGCGTCGTCGACGACTTGGGCCCGGTCCGGACGGTTACCGGACGATCGGACGGCGAGCCACCCATTGCTCGCCGTCCGCAAGCCCGCACCTACGGTGGCCGGAAATCGGGATCGGAATCCCGGCGGTGATTGGGGCGTGAGGTCCTTTGCCTCACGCGATCCGCCGCCTCCTTTGCTAGCATTACCGCTTCGCAGAAGGAGGCGACCGCCTGCCACTCCTTCTTGCTCCGGACCATGGCCTGTACCAAGGCCCGGCGCGTGAGATCGTTGCCGCCGATCGCCCCCACGAGGACACGGCGGGCACACCTCTACCGTATGCTCCACCGTGTCCCCCGGGCGGTCCACACAATGGTGGCACCCGGGCGTTTCTTCCGCACGAATCCGGTGCAGGAACCTCCCGAACTTACCACGTCCGAGGAGGACCTGCGTTATGCGGAAGGTAAGGACGCCGTGAGGTCTATCCAGCCACTCCTCAAAGAAGGGATTTATCGCCATAATTATGACGTGCCCAGCACTGGGTTGCGACAGTCGCTGTTGCCATTCCACCATGAGATCCCGCCGGAAGTCTTTCCGCCATGCCGCGACTTGGCGCGGCAGCGGAGTTTCGCCCCGGCGTTGCATCTCCATGCGCAGATCGTGCATGCATGCAAGGACTGTTGCCTCCAAATCCCATGGTGATTGGCCGGCGAGGAGGCTCGCTGCTTTGCGGGAAATTGTGCGATATCCCCGCACCATCCGAATGGCCATGACCTTCTGGCTTGCGTTCAGCTTGGCCGCCGGACGCTTTCGTAGCGACGGCGCCCATACCGGCGCCCCATAAAGGTCCATGGACCGTACGATTCCTGCATAGAGCCTCCGGAGGCGTCTGGACCCCCTAGGACCATGCAGACGTTCTGTTTGCAAAGATGAGTATGATTATTTATTTAAATTTTATGTATAGTAGCGGTACATAGGCAGCTTTAATGTAATAAGGAATTCTATCCCGAGTTAAAAAGACTACACAGCAGTGCAGTTGTTGGTGTGCAACAACATATAAATAACAATAAATATTATTATTTGATATAATGAAGTGCTTATAAGTAATAAAATACATATTTAACTAAAATAATAAATTAATAAATACCATGATAATTATCACACCATTATAATCAAGAGAACTCAAAATATAGGTAACGATTATTACAAAGATCAAATAAGGTTGAGCAGACTGTAAGTAGTAATAAGTAGTAAGATGGAGTATACTGCCGTGCTTGTGATATATACAGTAAGTACCATAGAGACACTTTCGAGAAAAAGGCGATCAAAGTTTTTGTTTTTACTTTTGACGTTGCTCCCGAAGTATAAATTAAACCTAAGTTTTCTAAAATGTTTTAGATAAACATGTGTTTGGTTAACAATTTGTATATTATTATTTTTATGTAGTAATAATATTTAAATAATAAAGCTTGAAAAAATATATATGTTAAGGAATGATCAATTAAAAAATAACGTGTTTTTAGTAATTGGTACAGTAAGTGTGTGACTTACTGTAACAATCTTTAGTTTGAAGTACATACTGTAACAATGATTACGAAATGAGGTAAATGTTTAAATGGAATAACAAAAATTACACAATTTGCCTAATATTACTTAATCACTTACTGTAATTATAGCTAGGAGCAATATGTAAACTTCTGGCATCTACCATGAATCATTATTAATTTCGCTTTCTCAATATTATTGGTAGATAATTCAAAACAAAAGAGATCTCATGAAATTAAAGTTTAATAGAAAAAGTACACAGCTTTATTATTACTATAAAAATAAAAAATCTGTTCTATTTATTGTATTTTTTGAATTCTTTAGAATCATAATAAAAACTAAATAAAAAAAAATACAATTCGTGTTTGTGCAACTGGCTTTGTACAAGAAACAATCATAAACAAAGTAAACTAAGCACTGTTTTTAAATAATTACAGTATTTTTTTTTAAATACGTATTTATACTACATATTATCTTAAAAAAAAAACATTTAAAATAAATACTTTGTTTCCAAAAGACAGTTTTCTCTTTGATTTTTTTCATTATAAAATAAATTCTTTATAAGTCATTTAATCTCTCAGGACGATAAGTCATCATTATTTCAACCGAAAGACGTCCACTGTTGAACATAGGCCTTCTCCAAGTGTCGCCACAATGACCGGTCCTGTCCATCTCGCATCCATCGGATTCCTGCGACCTTCATCAGGCCATCGGTCCACCTTGTGGGAGGCCTTCCAACGCTGCGTCTTTCGGTACTTGGTCCAGAACCTTTCGTCCCTTACGGCCATCTGTTCTATGAGCAATGTGCCCTGTCCACTGCCACTTAAGTTTGGCGATTCTTCAAGCTATGTTGGTAACCTTGGTCCTCCTGCGGATATGTTCACTACATTGTTTCGGAAGCTCTACTGAGGTTACCGAGCATTGTACTGAGCTCCTTCTTAGACTCAGCCATGACTACTGTGTCTTCGGCAAACCAAAGGTGATACTGTATGATGATATAGATCTACTCGCCATTGACATTAATGCCTAGCCCTCTCCATTCCAGAACCTTGAAGACATCCTCCATTGCGGCCGTGAACAGTTTCCGAGAAATTAGATCTCCCTGCCTCACACCCCTCTGCAAGAGGATAGGCTTCAAGGTCTGATCCTAAAGTCGGACTGACATGGTGGCATTTTTGTATAAATACTTCAGCACTACGATGTATTGATAGTCAATCTGGTGCTGTTGGAGAGACCGCAGTTGTGTCTCGATCGAATCAAAGGCTTTCTCGTAGTCCAGAAACGCTAAGCAGAGAAGCTGATTATACTCCTCAGTCTTCTGTATAACTAATCTGCCACAGCATATGTATGTGGTCCATGGTGCTGAAGCCTTTTCGAAATCCAGCTTGTTCGGGAGGCTGGAAGTCACTCAGTCGTTGAACTTGCCTGCGAGACGGTTTGTGATGACATTGGAAACCAGCTCGTAAACATGGCTCAGAAGTGAGATGGGCCTGTAATTCTTAAGCAAGGTATTGTCTCTCTTCTTAAAAAAGAGTACCACCACACCTCTGCTCTATGCCTGTGACGTTTTTCTCTCGAGTATGACGGTACCGAACTACTTCTGAAGGGCCTGAAGGATTGGTATCCCACCCACCTTCAGGAGTTCGGCCGTGATTCCATCCTCACCCGGTGCCTTGCTGCTTTTAAGCTGCTTCAGAGCTATCGTAATCTCGTACAGGCTGACGTCCGGGATATTTTCGGTATAGTGTCGAGTCAATGTAGCTCTTGGGTCGTTTGCTAGATTTGCAGCGGGTTTTGAGATTGACCGTTTCACATTGATCCGTGACTGCAAAATTAACGTACTTGCCCCACCCCGCACTACCCATTCGGATCCTTAACGCCTTAGAATAATTGCAGTAAGTAACGTGTTTATCTAATTTATTCCAGGCAAGTCTACACATAAGATGAAATATTCCTAAACATAATTACAGTAGTGAATCTTGCTGTTATTACGTCTACACGTACAATTTTTTTTTTTAATTTGCTGACTTATCATAAACACCGTAAGTTCTACTTACTGTACTTATGCCAAGATAATACAATAATACGTTGCGAAATGCTTAAGCATTAATATAGTATATACTCTTACTGTAGATATGTTAAGGTTTAGTATACTAATGTTACTTTCCAATACTTAATATAATTATAGCAAGTGGTACTTACTGCTAATATGTTTCAGTGATACTTGATGAAAAACACTCCTAACTTAAAAATAATAATAGCAAAATTACTTACTGTAGCAATACCTAGGAAATAGTTTTAACTTTATGAAAAAGATCGACCGTATGTGCCCTTACTGCAATCATAATTAGTATGCCTTGGCGCAAAACGTGCCTTACTGTAATTATGCTTAAGCTTATTTCATTAACTATACCACATTTTCAAATTTTAAATATACAGAAATGTAGATCTCAATCTCTACATTTTAAATATATACTTAACTCAATATTGACCAAAATGTGACTTACTGTAATTATCATAAGCGCGGCAGTATAGGAAAGAAGTTTTTTATTTTTTGTGAATACCGATAGTTTTGTTTTTTGTTATTTATGAAAAATTTAAAGTTGGATTTTAATCAATGATAAACAAAATTTTAACAACAGGTCTTTAATTATTTATCGTACACAAAAACAACATAATATATGGAGATACAGACAGTTCATGGCGAGGCGAACTAATTGTAAACAATCTTGTCATGTCTTTTATTTAAAAGTATTCTAAACTTTTTTCCAATTTTTTATTTACCTATACCGATGTTTGGTAAATAACTAAATTTAAATAATCTTTATATGTCTTTTATACGATATTTTTTAAATAAAAAAAGACATACCAAGCTACCTAAACAAATGGAGTATAGGTAACTAACCAGTCTAAATCATTGGGAGGAGATTTTTATTAATAACTAGAGGATTTTGAACGTCGTCCTAATAAGTATAAATAATGATGAGTCTGATTATTATTAAAAAGTCCATTTTATTTCAGTTTTATTATAATAGGTAAGCAAAGTAACTACGAAAGGAAAGATTTTATTTGTTTTAACTTGGTTTTAATTACTCTACCCAACAGGTGATTAGCAATCTAAATAATGACCGGACGAATTGATTATTTTAACCGTTGTTATCACAATGCCTCTATATTTTGGGCATTTCTCAAACGTGTGCAGACATTTTTTATAATGTCTTATTAACAACTTGGCCCATCACAGTCATAAAAGTGAGGGAGTCTGCGCGAAAAACAGTGTTGCAAATTTAACGACTTGGTCGCTAAAATGGGGACTTTTGCCCAGGCCTTACATTAAAAAAAAATATTTTGCAACAAAAATTATTTAGCGATTTATCTAACGACTTTTAGAGTGGAAGAAATTACATAAAAAAAACTATCAGACAAAACACCCGTCTGGTCGGAGGATCTTTCTTTTTCAACGGAGGTTTGCGGGACTTTACACTCTTTTCCGCATACCTCACCTCCAAACAAGTAAGAAAATGCGTGTGCTACACAGGTCTACTCTCTTTCTCAGAAACGAAAATTTGCAAAGTTTAGTCAGCACATAAACTTAAAAGTAAGTGTTGAGCACTGCCTCTAGTGTAGGTATCAATATGTATTGTAGTTGATATTTTTTCAATATTTGTGGCAGACGATGCAATATTAAATTATAAATATTTTTTCAATCCTCTTGTTGGACTTGCCTCTATTAGAATTGGTTAGTGACTTTATACATAGAGTCTAGTTACTTGGAACTTTGGAGTTGGCAACACGTGATGAGTGGCGCATGCGTGAAGTCGGTCTCTTCTCCACTACTTGGATTGTTGCGTTTCATCAGGCAGATACCGTCCTCTACGGGCCGAGGGCGGACCTCTAAAGGACGGTATCCATTACAAAACATTGGAAATTATTAATTATATTCAAGCGGATGATGAAAGACTTTGTGTTTATTTAAACGTACGGATTGAAGAGGATTCACTGACTGACTGAAAATCTTCCTATATTAATGTATAAATAAAAGGAGAAACTGAGAGACTGACATATCAACGCCCAGCCGAAATTACCAGTAGCTCAAATTTAAATATTACGGCTGAAATATTTAAGGGTGAAGGGTGTGAAATTTTACACGAGGCTTCCTTTTGTGATGTAGGCGAGCACTATGAAGGGGTTTTAATTCAAATTTTAAGGGGGTGATAAGGGGACCATTTGTTTGTATGCAAAATTTATTTTTGGGCGAATTATTTTTATTTGGGTGAATTTATGCTTGAAACTTAGGATTAATAGTAACTCAAGTAAATAAGAAAAGTTGTCATTATTCGATTTTCCAAACTACCCCTACAAAACGGTTTAGGGGGTTTTGAAGGTAGTATGGGAAAATCTTATTCTTTGAGTTGTCATTTGTTTTTTCATTTTGGAGTCCTTTCGAAGATTGTGTGACGCTATCAAAATTTAACTCGTTAAAATTTTCGTTCAATGATTTTTTTATGATTTCCGTTGTGGCTTAATTCAACAAGAGAGTTGCCAGACATCAATTGACATTTGGTGATGAAGCACCATGTCCCAGCTCTGTGTATTCGTGGATTGCAGAATTTAGTCGTGGACGTGATGATCTCTATGATAAAGCACGTGAAGGGCGGCCGGCGACTGCGGTTACAGACTCGAATATTGACACCGATATCCGTGATTGACACCGTACGACAACTTATTGAAACTGACAAAAATTACTAGCCAGTAAATTCCTGCTATGTTAGGCATTAGAATGAGCCAAGTGCTAATTATTTTACATGTGCCTCTGAAGATTCGGAAGCTTTGCACTCGATGGATACCACATGACTTAACAGATGAGCCATAGGCGAGTGTGTTATGGAGGGGTTACAGTGACAAATTTGCACGTGTATCAAACGACTTTTTTCCAAACAATTGCGAAGAAATAAATAAACGACGATATGGTCGACAATGGAGCATGCTTGCCTAGAAGTAACCTATTCACTCTTGATTTACAGATCCAAAGATCCAATTCAACATAATTCCTCAATATTTTGTATATACTCGTATCTCAATAGCCGTTTCCCAACTAGCTTGAGGTCGGCTCTCAGTCTAACCAAATGCGAGGGACTGCCTATCATACCCCCATAACCCAGATACTGGGTAACACGATACTCCTTGGAAAGTCTGGTAGTCAAACCTTCTAGCGTCTGATTACCTGTAACGACTATCACAGATCTACGAATGACAACCGGGACCAACGACTTCACTTGCTTTCTAAGATTTATGAACAACTTTATTTCTCATAAAGAATTGCATTCATAATTCACTTACTGAGACATAATATCTAAAACTAAGGTTAATAATTAGTGCGCACAGTAAATAACAAAACAAGGTAGCGAGGCAAGAAATAAAATAAAATGTTGGTAGACATAAACTTTTTGATGAATATTATTTTTACTATATAGATGTGGCACTGATGGCATCATCTGTTGTTTGTTGTTGTTGTTCGTGTGTTCTGCGCACACAATACGACATACGACAGTGCGACGACAATCAATACCGTCAGAAATATATAAAACTAGTTGACCCGGCAAATTTCGTACAGCCTAATAGTAAGGATAACGCCACCTACTGGCATTACCAGTACAGTATAATTCACGTCGAAGTGCTGGTAAAAAGCGGTTGCTTCTTTTTTAGGCAAATCAGGATATTAAACTAAAGTATCGCTTGAAGATCAAAGGACAGTGACAGCAGATTGGTACGTCAACACTTGCTTGCCCAGAGATACTTGAGTATATTACCGCTACCTTTGTTTATTTGTGTACGAACGTGTTTCATAATAATATAACCTTAGTAAACAAGTGATCTAAACTAATATCACAAAGAGGAAAAGTTGTGTTTGTAAAGGAATTCGACTACGAAAATTCTTTCACTGGAATGAAACATCTATGAATAGACATCCTCCTGTCCTCGTCTGTCGATCCGCTCGCAATAAACTTAAAAACGTTGTCACCGTTGTCAGACAGATTGATTCATGAGGAAGGTTTTTAAGTGCATGCATTAGTATAAAGAAAAATCTAGAATGCCAAAGATTTCTAGTACCACCCGAGTAAAGCTGGGGCGAGTCACTAGCCAATATCTTATCCCGTACTAGCCTGTGCCAATGGCGTCGCCCGCGTGAAATTTGATTTCTTCATACAAACATTGGACCCGGTCATCCCCGGAAAATCCTCTCTTAGTGCTCGCTTACGTCATAGGGGCCGTTCAAGTATTACGTAAGCAGATTTTTAGCAAATATTGACTCCCCCCTCCCCCTAGTCAGCAAAAGTAAGCAAAACTCTCACCCCCCCCTATGCTTACGTAAACATAAGTACGTGCATTTGTCAATGTGTTAGTTAGGTTATTAACTTATGAGCAGTAGTTGTAAGTCTAGAAAAAAGGAATACTTGAAATTAAGGAAAAAAAAAAACAGAGTAATTTTTAAAATTTTGACATATTTTATTCAAATTAACAGTTCTCAGTCCATGACACCAAGTCTTCAATGACATTAGATGTATGCTGTTTAATGATGTGTCTCTGCTCGCTTTCTTGTGATTTAGGAACATCGACATTGTTCTCTAAAAAAACTAAAAAAAAATGCGCTGCTGACGTAATCACCATCTAGACCCCCCCATCCCCCATGTCATCAAAAATAAGCAAAGCAAAGACCCCCCCACCCCCCTGTAGTGCTTACGTAATATTTGAATGGCCCCATAAAAGAAAACCTTGTGAAAATTTCACGCTTCTAGTCCCAGTATTTTCGGCTGTACGTTTATATGTCAATAAAATATAATATACCTATAGATAAATGCACCTGTATTTATTGCACCCACTATTATTTTTCTCTGCATTAACCTAAGGTTGAGTGGTACAAAATGCCTAAGGCATTAAGTCCACCACTGTACTTTTATGTGCATAAAGTATTGAATAAATAAATAAAGCAGAATCAGTGCTAATCAATAAAGTAGACACTCATGTTCGCTCATTTTTATTATTTGGAGATATCGATGAACAAAACAAAACGTCTTGCGGCAAAGGTTGCATGTGGGCACAGTCGTTAAGAATTCTCATAAACCATAATACGATCTACCTACTTACATTCTAGGTAGGTACTTATTTCATACACAAATAAAAAAAAATATACAATAAAGAATATATCTATCTATAGCCGCCAACTCATACTGGTTCCAACTGACATTCAACATTGTCATGAGTACAGACTCAGCAATCACATTATAGATCAATTAAATGCCTAAGCACTAAATAATTAGGAAAGTGTAACAAAAATTAGTAAGTTTAGGCTGTGCTTCACCTCTCAGGCACCAGTGTACCGAATTCGGTACACCTCGGTACCAGCTAACTTAAACCTTATTTTTTAGCTGGTATGAGGTGTACCGTATTCGGTACGCTGGTGCCTGAGAGGTTAAAAGTGAATTTTATTTGTTCAAAATCAAACTTTTCTGTGAAAATCTAGCTTTTTTGACAGTAGCAACGACCGCGTAGAAGTAACAAACTATACTAAAGAACTGTACTAGGTAATCCATTCCCGCAAGCGCGGGATCCCGCACCTTTTCTGTGGGGTCAGAAATGTGGGATTACTCATGCGGGATCCCGCGGGTCTGCGGGATTGAAGTTTTGTATAAAAAAAATTGGATTCCGACAACTTGCACCGTTTTGATTGTTTATCAGACCCAGCTCATCCTCATTAAAAAGTGATGAAACAACTTTACATGGAACTCATGACATTTTTTAAAGAATATGTATGGAAAATAGTTATTTTGTTTTCGATTTTACCTTGCAGCTAAATAATTTTTGAATTTCTATTTCATATTGTTGTATGAGTCCTGTATCGCAACTAATACGGAACGTAATCAATTTCAGTTTAAGTACTCTATTACCAAGGATTCCCCACAGCACGTGATTTTAATTTCCTAGATGAAGGTCCGTTAAATATCACCACTCAAACCCAAACGAACGCCGGCGTTCGCGCGTGATTTCGCGCCGTTTAGGTTAAACGCTAGCGTCCGCATAGATTATAAAATATTGAGCGTTTTATTTATAGAGTATTTATCCAAGTACATTCTTCATAAAGTAGTCTAGTAAATATCGAAAATAATCAAACCTTTCCGTTATTCTCTATATACCTATAGATATCCATAGGTTAATAGATTGTTCTATAAAAGCAGTTGATTATTATTTATATGAAAATCGAAAGTTTTCATTATAACATTATTATTTTTTTGTGATTCGGAAAATCTTCGAAACTCAATACGGGAATCAAACTACATAAGTAGGAAAAATTTATAAAAAACACTCAGTGTGCTAGTGTGACTCGCACTTGATCCATCTTTATGTTTATTACTAGGTACTTAAAACAAAAAAGAAATTAAAAATACCAATCCCGCAAATCCCGCGAGATAGTGATTTTGATGCGGGATTAGATTCCCTAGACCGTACTCATCATCATCATCATCATCATTTCAGCCAAAAGACATCCACTGTTGGACATAGGCTTCCCTCAAGAGTCACCACAATGAATGGTCTTCGGATTCCCGCAACCCTTACCAGGTCATCGTTCCATCTTGTAAGAGGCCTTCCGACACTGCGTCTTCCGGTACGAGGATCGTACTACCAGGATAAAACTCGTCTAAGTCCAAAAATAGGTTCGTTCTTAGCGCATGCGCCACAAATCCAGTAGTCATGTTACGGACCAAGTAATAAATTAGGGCATTTTTCACAATATCCGGACAATAAGAATAATTGCTACAAGTTGCTTGGGGCAAAGTAAATACTTATAATTCAGTTTTTTTTATTTATGGCGTTGCTGATAATATACAGGTACATTACTCGGGGTGCGAGGAGAAGAACAAACGCAAGACACGTGCTGACCATGCAGTCGTTGTGTTTGCAAAGTTGAGTATGATTATTTATTTAAACTTTATGTACAGTAGTGATACATAGGCAGCTTTAATGTAATAAGGAATTCTATCACGAGTTAAAAAGACTACAAAGCAGTGCAGTTGTTGGTGAGCGACAACATATAAATAACAATAAATATTATTATTTGATATAGAATGAAGTGCTAATAAATAATAAAATACATATTTAACTAAAATAATAAATACTATGATTAATATCAAACCATTATAATCAAGAGAACTCAAAATATAGGTAACGATTATTACAAAGATCAAACTAAGGTTGAGAAGACTGTAAGTAGTAATAAGTAGTAAGATGGAGTATAGGAAAGAAGATTTTTATTTTTTGTGAATACCGATAGTTTTGTTTTTTGTTATTTATGAAAAATTTAAAGTTGAATTTTTCGTCTTTAATTAATTATCGTACACAAAAACATAACATAATATATGGAGGTACAGACAGTTCATGGCGAGGCGAACAACATGTAAACAATCTTGTCATGTCTTTTATTTAAAAGTAGTCTAAATTTTTTTTTTTTCAATTTTTTATTTACCTATTCCGATGTTTGGTAATTAACTAAATTTAAATAATCTTTTTATGTCTTTTATACGATATTTTTTAAATAAAAAAAGACATATATCTAGCTACCTAAACAAATGGAGTATAGGTAACTAACTATTCTAAATCATTGGGAGGAGATTTTTACTAATAACTAGAGGATTTTGAACGTCGTCCTAATAAGTATAAATAATTATAAGTCTGATTATTATTAAAAATTCCAGTTCATTTCAGTTTTATTATAATAGGTCAGCAAAGTAACTATGAAAGGAAAGATTTTATTTGTTTTTAACTTGGTTTAAATTACTCTGCCCCGCAGGTGATTAGCATTCTAAATAATGCCCGGACGAATTGATTATTTTAACCGTTGTTATCACAATGCCTCTATATTTTGGGCATTTCTCAAACGTGTGCAGACATTTTTTATAATGTCCTATTAACAACTTGGTCCATCACAGTCATAAAAGTGAGGGAGTCTGCGCGAACAACAGTGTTGCAAATTTAACGACTTGGTCGCTAAAATGGGAACTTTTGCCCAGGCCTTACAATAAAAAAAATATTTTGCAACAAAAATTATTTAGCGATTTATCTAACGACTTTTAGAGTAGAAAAGCAAATGTATAAAAAAAACCACCAGATATAACACCTGTCTGGTCGGAGGATCCTTTTTTTCAACGGAGGTTTGCGGGACTTTACACTCTGTTCCGCATACGTCACCTCCAAACAAGTAAGAATATGCGTGTGCTACACAGGTCTACTCTCTTTCTCCGAAACGAAAATTTGCAAAGTTTAGTCAGCACATAAACTTAAAGTAAGTGTTGAGCACTGCCTCTAGTGTAGGTAACAATATGTATTTTAGTTGATATTTTTTCAATATACAAAAATTGAAAAAATATCAACTACAATACATTATTAAGATATTTTTTCAATATTTGTGGTAGACGATGCAATATTAAATTATAAATATTTTTTCAAACCTCTTGTTGGACTTGCCTCTATTAGAATCGGTTAGTGACTTTAGACATAGAGTCTAGTTACTTGGAACTTTGGAGTTGGCAACACGTGATGAGTAGCGCATGCGTGAAGTCGGTCTCTTCTCCACTACTTGGTTTGTCGCGTTTCATCCGGCAGATACCGTCCTCTTGGGGCCGAGGGCGGACCTCAGGAAGACGGTATCCATTACAAATAATTGGAAATTATATAATATTCAAAACTTGATGAAACGATGATGAAAGACTTTGTGTTTCTTTAAACGCATGGATTAAATCGGATTCAGTGATTGACTGAAAATCTACCTATATTAATATAGAAATAAAAGGAGAAACTGAGTGACTGACATATCAACGCCCAGCCGAAATTACCAGTAGTTTAAATTTAAATTTTACTAGTAATTTATATTTTTCACGTTCCTAAACCTGGGTCTAAGAAAGAAAATTGAAATATTTAAGGGTGAAGGGTGTGAAATTTTACACGAGGCTTCCTTTTGTGATGTAGGCGAGCACTATGAAGGGGTTTTTAAAAATTCAACTTTTAAGGGGACCATTTGTTTGTATGCAAAATTTTTTTCTTGGGCGAATTATTATTATTTGGGTGAATTTATTCTTGAAACTTAGGGTAAATAGTAACCTAAGTAAATAAGAAAAGTTTTCATTATTCGTTTTTCAAAACTACCCCTACAAAACGGTTTAGGGGGTTTTAAAGGTTGTATGGGAAAATGTTGTGCCCAGCCTGATACGATAAATGTAATAACATTGTGGCGGGGAGAGCACGCGCACTATTACGAAAACAGTCTATTGTGTGCCTAAAAGCGGTGGGATAAGAGCGAGTTTACGAGTACGTGTATTGAAAAATATCAACCTGTGTATGTTCCTGCTTTTTTTACTGTTCATGGACTCGCTGGACCACCATCTCACCTGATCGAAAGCTACGATATGGTTGACAATGGAGCATGCTTGCCTAGAATTAACCTATTCACTCTTGATTTATAAATCCAAAGATCCAATTCAACTTAATTCCTGAATATTTTGTATAGGTGTAACTCGTATCTCCCTAGCCATTTCCCAACTAGCTTGAGGTCGGCTCTCAGTCTAACCGAATGCGAGCGACTACCTATCAGACCCCCATAACCCAGATACTGGGTAACACGATACTTCTTGGATAGACTGATAGTCAAACCTTCTGGCGTCTGATTACCTGTAACAACTATCAAAGATCTACGAATGACAACCGGGACCGACGACTTTACTTGCTTCCTAAGATTTAAGAACGACTTTATTTCTCTTAAAGAATTGCATTCATAATTCACTCACTGAGAAACAATATGTAAAACTAAGATTAATAATTAGAGCGCACAATAAATAACAAAACAAGATAGCGAGGAAAAAAATATAATAAAATGTTGGTAAACATAAACATGTACGAATTTGATTTTTACTAGATGTGGCACTGATGGCATCATCTGTTGTTTGTTGTTGTTGTTGTTCGTGTGTTCTGTGCACACAACACGACATACGACAGTGCGACAATCAATACAGTCAGAAATATATAAAACTAGTTGGCCCGGCAAACTTCGTACCGCCTAAGCTCTAGGGCTTTATAAACTTTCCGCAAATACTCACGGCTTCCGTCAAATCCTTAAGTTTCGTAAGGTTGGTACCAGAAAATCAAATAACCAAATAGTAAAAAAAAAAAACTATGTAAAATAAATTATGGCGGAATAAAAAAATCGGCTACTTTGACAACAATCATAATCCTACTGATATTTATAACGAAGATGGCTTACCCTAGAGTAGCGCACAAGCTGCATTTTAGTCACCACACGAACACATTATACAAACAAATTTTGCCCCACTCTAAGTATTACTCTTGTATAGAGGTTGCGTTCCTCAACATATAAACTCACATGTACACAAGACGTCCAGACTCAGAACGACTATCTGCAGGTCATACAAATCTTTGTTTCGTGCGGGAATCGAACCCTGACACGAAGCGCAGCAGTCAATCGCTCAACCACTGCGCCAATAGTGTGCCTGGACGCTTTATTAGTGATTAGTAAATAATTTTTATGTGCATTATTTTTCAAATACTTTCAGCAAGAGATGCCGTACTGAGCATTCATATGTAGGCACAATGCGTTCCAAATAAGAATAGGATCGATATAGCTGTAAAATCGAAAAATTGGGTAGGGTGAGCAAAACAGTAAATGTTTGAAATAATATTGAGTTACGAATCATCAACGAAATAAGCTGAATCAGAATCCAGTTCTTCAATTTTGCTAATCTCTGCGTCATTGTGTGCATTGTCTGAGTAGTGGCAAATGGAAAAAGAAGGCGAATTGGAGGATAACCAAATCAAGTTTATGGTGCTCATTTTCTTTGATTATTTTTAATAAATTGTAAATATACAATTTATTTGTTGCGATTTCACTGACTGGATCGCACAAAGCCTCCATCTATCCTACATCTAGAAAATAGTTCTTCACTTCTGCCATCTACCCTCTCGAAGCGTACATATTGGGCTGTCATTTTATATTCTCTAACTGAGTAGTTTCGCACATTGGATGTGATAGATGGCGCGAAATTGAGTTTTATTGAGTAACTTTTAGCTTTACACATAGATGGCAGTACATAAGTACACTGCACTGTACTGTCAAACGGGGTGAATTGTTTTTCAGAATCAGATTGTTTTAGAAAATATCGAATATCTCGCATTATGTTACAGTTAAACTCGTTTTTCTTTAGAACTTATTTTCCCTCTTTAAAACTAGTATTTACTTAATGCCTTTGTTAAAACTAGAAATACCTAGTTAAAACTAGAATGTATCATTAATATATTTAATTTCCAGATAAAATTAGCTCACATCGAGCTTTAGCTAAAACTAGTACTAGAGTAACTAAGTCGGGATTGAAAACAAGATATATTTAAAAAATGTTTATTAAAAAACTGACTCGATGACGATGATCAGGTGACGTCTCGAGACCGATCAGGATATGGTATTTTTGGGTAGGAAATCATCTAATGACGTCTCTCGATCTAGAGCGGAGCGAGAGGGCGTGTCAGACTTTCACTGATTAAAACCCACTCCAATGTTCCTTCGTTACCTTGCATTCTAGGACCCCGGGTTTTCCTTTCGGAAGCGAACCCATGGCTCGCATGGCATGGCTGGGCTCCTACTGAGCTTTGCTGACATCTCATTGAGGCGCGCGTGGAACACTACGCGCCGTCGAAGACTTGGGCTCGTTCCGGACGGTTACCGGACGACCGGACGGCGAGCTAACTATTGCTCGCCGTCCACAAGGTTGCGCCTGGTTGGACGATGGCTGGAAATCGGGATAGGGATTCTGGCGGCTGAGGCGTGAGGGCCGTACTCTCACGCGTGCGGCCGCCTCCTTCGCTAGCATTACTGCTTCGTAGAACTAGAAGGTGGCGACCGCCTGCCATTTGATTGCTCTTCACTCCGGACCATGGCCTGTACGGGCCCGGCGCGAAAGATCGACCATGTCTTGAAATAGCATATAGGATAAAATTTATCCCGAGAGTTTATTCCCTTGGAATATCTAATTTTCTACTGTCATGAGGGCAGGTAGCAGTTTTATTATAATCCGCTTATCAATAATGTATTTGAATATGGAACTTCAACTCAATATAATAAAAAATCATGTTCGGTTCCTTTAAGCTCTGCAGATTGAAGTAGGCGCTCCGACGAGTGTTGGGCTCCATTGGTCTGCCACGCCTACTGGCCTACTGTTCCTTTGTTCTGACTCATCTCAACGCTCAGTCACGTGGTCCGAACAAAGGAATAGGAGGCGTGGCAGACTCGAGGCGATCGACGGAAAGAGAATAGAAACAAAACGGTTGTAACTTAGCTAGGCGGGCTAGCCTCTGAATGCAAATCAAAATGAATTTTATGACTTGCCAAAGCCTCTCTTAAATGTTTGGACTAAACAAGATATTTTTTATCGATCCAAGGTATTTGCCTAGTTTTTTGATTGAATATTACTTTGGTATTTACCTATGAAATTGCCGTTTTTAATGAAATAAGTTAAGGCTCTTTTTTCTCTATATTTTTTATTTTTATTAATCAAATTTAATATTAATTTTAAATTAATCAAAATAATTTTATCACAACATGTATGTCATTATTGCAACATTGCAAATTTATGTCATACGTTCCTCATAATCACATGTGCTTATTTTTGTTTTTTAACTGTTTTATTTTTGTGTAAAAAAAAAATTCCAAAGGGGAGGAATGTTGTAGGGGTTAGATAGCGCATACAACACACACACTGTAATAGAGTAAGCTTATAAATATGTAACCGCAAAGCACGCGACACACACTCGTTGCCTGTACATCATTGTGTCAATATAATATCAGTGCAGTCCAGTGACCATCTCTTTTATTTATCTCTAATTACCACATCTCCTAAATTCTCATAAGTGAAAAAAAAAATTGTTCTTGGATATTATTTTAAATATATTAATAATTATATAAACCTATAGATAATAGATAATTATATAACCTATTATATTCAAAATAATATCCAATAGTTTGTAATGAATCCCGTCTTCTAAAGGTCCGCCCTCGGCCCTCGCCCTCGCCCTCGCGAGTTCATACGGCAGTCTCGTCCTCTAGACGAGACTGCTGGATGAACTCGCGATAAATTAGGTAGTGCCGCAGAGAGCGATTTCACGCATGCGCCTCTCGTCGCGCACACTCAGTGTTGCAACTGCTGGCAGATTCAATGTACCCAGAGTCACAAATTACTTTGGTGACAGAATCCTAAAAAAACGAATATCATAAGTATGTCCAAATAGTTTATATATGTGAGTAATGTGAACGAAATGAACGAACGAATGAACCACGTTCAAATCTACAGTCCACTTGATTAGTTCAATTCAAAATAAACTGCCAAACTAGATACATGTCTTTTTACTTAAAAAAATCCTAGAAAATGAATAAATTACACAAACAAGTCGGGCGGCAGACATATGGATTGAAAGAAAAATAGATTTAGAAGTAAATTAAAAATATATTATTTAGAAATGTGTTAAGTGTAAGTTACTCACGACCCCACAAACAAACCATTGCAACGGTTTTGTGGGGCTTGGTTTATAACTTTACATACCATTTTGGAATAAAATAAATAAATAAACTTCAAAAGTTCCAAGTCGCTAAGTGATTCTACCCAATTTGTTATTCCAGAGTATTGTTAATTTAGAGTCAGTGGTGGCGTTATGGTTTAAGTGCTGAATAAACTTTTACGCTATACTGGTTACGAATTTTCATTTCGGAAAAAGACAGTGTAGACCTCATGTGCAATAAACTAATTTTCTTACATGCAGGAGCTTTCTACGAATAGGTAATAAAACCAACTTTTATTGTTGTGGATTCAAGAATTTATGAGAATGAATGTAAGTACCTACCTACCATGTACTTAAATATTTACGTGAAAATTTTAAGTATACTTAATAACTTTTCTAAAGTCGATAAGGAACTCATCCTTTATCTAAAACTATTTCGATTTGTATTCCAATAGTCGTTATATAAATCGCTTTTGTATCAAAAATCATTTTTGTCGCTAAAACATCAATCACAGCCAAACTCCCCATTTTTAGCGATATTCGCTGAATTGGCAACTTCGTATATAGAATTTGTGGCGCATGCGCTAAAGATCATAGCTGTCTATTTCTGTGACACAGATTCATTGTAGAAATTAAGAACAAAGAGAAAAACTGTTTCACCTTTAGTTCGGGATGATCGTAGGTAATAAAGTTCTTATATTTTAGGATTTTTTTGGAGGGAAATTCATTCATTCGACACTAGGGGCGCCGACTGCGTGGGTGCTTGGGAGCTCGAGCACCCATAAGAAGTAAACAGTAGGTGCCGAGCACCCCTGAGAATAGACATCAAGAAACAGATCAGGAATTGCCTTTTAGGGATTGGCGTTTTTTCATTACTCGACGACCATTTAGCGCAGTGATTTAGAGCGCCAGTTGAAACGCAAAAAAGAAACTACCGAATTTATAACCTCTTCCTTTTTTGAAGTCGGTTAAAAAGATGCACAGAAGGCTTTATAGAGAGTAATTTTTACCTCATTGGTATATTGTGCAAACCAGCGAGCAATCATCTTTGCCATAACGGACAATGCTCCACGTTCACGTTTGATATCCATGTTGTGACCGTCTGTCACTTATTCAAAATTAATAACAAAATATTATATTTGTCTTTGAACATCACGTCTGGCGACATGGGCCACTTGGACCCTCATAAATTGTCCTTTTAATGAAAGGGCCGACAGAATTCTGTAGAAACGAGTAACTTATGCAATTTCTAATGGCTGCACATGTGCAAGTCAGACGAGTCATTGAGACCCGAATCTTCCCAAACCTTTTTAGAAACAATTAAAAGACTATGCAAAAACAAAGCAATAAAAAAGCTTGTTAGCTAAACGTGGGAACGGCGAAGGGATGCTGGGTCGTAGGTGGTGAGGGTTGACTCGGCCACGAGAGGACACTTGGCTTCAGGGCAGGATAGGGTACGGACGTCCAGCAGGAGCAGCGAGCTAGGCTAGCTGACTCAGTAGATACCATAGGGTTAGGTCCCGTTGTAATTCTTAGGAGGGCTAGGATTGTGATACAGTATTAGGTACAAGTGGATTAAGTTTAGTTTAGGCTTGTATAATAATTATAATACAGACCTGTGTGTGTGAGTTGGAATACGAATGGATGGGCGTAAGTAGTGTGTAAGCACGCGAGTGAATCTCAGCGACTGTGTTGGTGACTGAATGGGTGAGTGTTAACTCTTTTATCCTTCCATATTCCATTCTATGACAAGGTGACCTGAGCTTGCGGTTGGTGTTAGGGACTCGGAGAAAGCCTTCCTTTGGCACTTAACACTGACTTTCTTTGGAGTGGGTTTGAAACTGACTTTCTTTGGGGTGACCTTCACACTGACTGTCTTTGGGGTGGACTTGACTCTTGCCGGCCGGCGTACTTGACGTGACCATGACCAAAACACTGCCGATTGAAGGCTGAACCGAATATGTATTCGTTATATACTAGAGCCAGTGTGAGCTATAATGATATTACGAACCACCAAACTTTCCTCCGTTCCTCCTAAGGACTGACCGACAGTAGGATTCTTTACATTGCTCTTGATATGCGCACACTTCCAGGGAGAGGGGGGTAGGCTTCACCAAGTACCCTGAACTGCATTGATAGTCGTTCTAAGGAACGCTAGGGATCGCATCTCGTTAAATCAACCGGCCCCCGTAGGCCAGCCTCTGATACAAAAAAATAATATTTAGCGAGAGACGAAACTCGGACACATTTCTGAAAAGTTCCGCAGCTAGACGTAGCTCGGAGGCGTGTAGGTTATGTTGTCCTCACCTTGGGTCAGAGTAAGGAAGTGAGAAGTGACGATTTATAAACCACTTCGGCGTCTAGCGAGGCAACTGTAAATAGTTCTGCGATGACTGACGATGCGTCACGCTTGTTTAAGTCTTGTATTGTATTAGTGATGGGTGAGTAGGCCGTTATAAGGGGTTAATTATTATAGAAAGTATGTCTTATCCAATGGCAGAGGCCTCACAACCCTTTGCCTTAGGATTGGTCAGGACATATACGGGCGAAAAGGAATGAAGTAATTCTAAAATAAGTTAATTTGCAAATACAAGCGGCACGTGTCATATTCCCTTTTGTAGCCCCCTGTCTTTTAAATTTTCATAACTCAAAAGAGAAGTAGATTATTCTTCCTTATCTCCTTATCATTCCTATTCCTAATTATTTTAACATTGTTTTCGCCATCCCCTTCTTGTCCCCTAGCTTTCTAAGTCTGGACAAGGGGATATATTACTTGGGAATCCATTACTGTCGGTGGAGGTTTGTCCAAGTCATTAGGATGAGAACCACAAGGTAGGGCGAATGGTGGGGCCCTACCTTCTCCCCTTAGGGGGGACCGACCTTTATACCTTCATGTAGGGAAGATTCAGGAAAAACGAAAATTTTATCAGCCTAGGGTCTTTTAGGAACAGTCACAATGTCGTCCTAAGAACTTCAGTAATTAGGTGACCCGGGTATCTGAACTGGTGAACCGTAGTCAACTTATCTCTATTTAGATTTATAGGGGGCACGCTTGTGGGACACTTAGTACCAGTCTTAAAAATAACATATTCGCTTTTCGTTACATTATACATTAGACCGTGACTATCTGCATAAGTTTCACAAATATGCAACAGTTTCCTATTCCACAAACCGAAGCGCTCAGCACCGCGCTCACCACATAGCTAAGATTATTATTAACACTTAGATAATTTATAAGACAGCCAACATGCTGGTTGCTGAGTGCCTCGATTAGGGCATGATATACAAATAAAAAAGACAGGAAGCTCAAGCCAGCTGATCTCACGGCACATTCCAATTGACACATCTGAAAGTATGCTCACTGCACACTATTACTTTAGTTGCTATAACAGTGCTTTAAGAGATTTACAAGTTCAGACGGTAACTCTACTTCTTGTAACTTTCTCCACAGAATGTCACAATGTCAAAATTCTTCGACATCTTGTATCGAGGTTGCGATCCTAAACGCCCAGACTCAGAACTTTGTTTCGTGCGGAAATCGAACCCTGATATGAAGCGCAGCAGTCAATGGCTCAACCACTGCGCTAATACTGTGCGTTGACGCTTTATTAGGCTCTAGACAGACGGACTGCATTTCAACTGCAATCGAACCGCAAATTGCAGTTTGAATGCAGTTGACACGACTGCAATAGAACTGCAAACCAAACGAGCAGTCCTACCTCTGGTCTCTGTTACATTCCGCCCTAAAACGTTCAATTGCCAAAAATATATCGAATGATAGTAACGTTATTATACTCTTGTATACTGGTGGTAAAAAAAACTGACTATTATACAGCCGAGCAGGTAAAATTTTCCTTGCCCCTTGAAAACCTTCATATTTCTATACAGTTCTATCTATGATAATAACTATTCTTTGTTGACAAGCAACAGCCTCTAAAGAACCTGCAAGCAGTTTTGAACTTTACCTACAGAGATTGAAGCTCAAAACTGAACAAGAGCTTCACTAGCTCCACAGGTTTTGTGGTTTTAGATAAACTTATGCAAGCATATTTGTGGACATTTGTTTTCTGGGAAATCAAGTGCCAGATTTAGAAATGCAAAACTATTTCCTAACGTTAAAGCATACATTTAATACAGTTTATTTTAAAGTACCTACGATTCATTTGTTTAAAACTCAAGCAAGAACAATGATTTGCTTCTACGCCAAAATATTTCAAAATGATAATTTATTTAAAGCCAAATCTCCCATTAACGTTTACTCTGAACATATACAAGAAGGACATACATAATGAACAGCCGAGTATTGTGTATAATGCCAAAATAAGCTGTTGAACGGTAAACATGGTGAACGACAATAATTTACACTATCGCTCAATGCGCTTTACATACGCGGTTTAGTTCCTATCGCTGGTTCCGTTTGCTGAGGTGAAACGGCATTGTAAACTACTCGTATATCCATCGATTAATCACAAATAGCGGTTTAACTGGTAGCAATTAGAGATGGTGCTGTGGTAAAATTTTTTTTTTGGGATTTATTTCTATTTTTTTTTTCACTTTTTAAACCTTCCCTGGACTATCCCAATATTTCAAGACAAAAATGCCGTTCTCGACTTTTAGCGAGACTAACGAACAGCTTTTCATAGCATAGCATAAACATGATCAGCCTTGTAATTTTCCCACAGCTGGGACTCAGGCCTTCTCCCTAGGAGAGGGAATGGGCCGTAATCTACCAAGCGGTAGTCGGATGACTGCCGTGGGTATGTATGTCAATGATGCGACATCAGCCAAGCCATGAACTTTGACGAAGAATCATGACTGTTAGTCAGGGACGTAGCTTCCGCCGTATCAGCCGTATAAATGATACGGAGCCCTCAAGCCACAAGGGCCCCAACATGTGCCAAAATTTGTAATATATTTTCCACAATTTTAAATTCTCTTTTTGAATAGAGGCCAGTAGTGTCTAGCAATGATAATTTGTAAGCTCCCTCCGCTCGTAGTTTTATCTACGTAAGGCGAAAATAATGGTATTTCGCTTGTATAAAAGCGAAATACCACTCACTGATCTCAGAAACTATAACACCTACAAACTTACAATTTGGCTTATAGGTTTCTTATAGGGTATAGACATCTACTAAGAACGAATTTTACGAAACTCTACACCCACTACTGGGGCCATGGGTAGTGTAAAAACGAAACCCGGGGCCCCGAGACGAAGGCAACGAAGGAACAGGAGTGGATTTTTAGTCAGTAAAAGTCTGACACTATCTCTCGCTCCGCCCAAAAGCGGGACTTGTCATAAGATGATTTTCCCAACCAATAATAAAAAAAACCCCTAAGGGGGTAAAACGGGGTTGGAAGTTTGTATGGAGAAACCTACTTTTACGCGGGCGAAGCAGCTGGCAGAAGCTAGTAAACTATAAATTGGCGCAGTGGTTGAGCGATCAGCTACTGCGCTGCGTGTCGCAGATTCGATTCCCACTGGGAACAGAAATGTATTGTGTAGGTATGTGAGTTTACATGCTTGTGAACGCATCCATGATACAGAAGTAATTCCTAGTGTGGGGCGACGTAGTTATTAAAACAGAAAAAAAGTAATGCAACGTAACGTTGGTTTGACAACATCTTACATTCGTGACGTCCAAAGTTTCCAAACCGAGCCACGGTTTTAGGGCTTGGCTGAAATTTATTAACATTATTTGTGAGGTTTGTTTTTTATTATTATGGTAATAATGTCAAATCGAATGAAAGAACTTTCCTTCAAATGAAAGAAAGAAAAAGAGTTTATTTACGACAAACATGGCACATAACTTAATAAAAGTATATATATATAATATTATAACATATCTATACAAAAGAGTGAGTTATGCGACACATCCTAAAATGTAAGAACCACTAGCGTAGCTACCGAAGAGCTAGACGGGGCAGTTCCCCTGGACCCCAGGCTCGGGGGGCACTAGTGTCTCTCTAGAAATTCTCCCACCTTCGAAATCTAAATAAAATAGATTGCAACACTACTTTAGCGCATGCGCCATAAATCCAGTAGTCATGTTACGGACCAAGTAATAAATTGGGGCATGTTTCATAATATCCGGACAGTAAGAATAATGACAAGTTGCTTAGGGCATAGTAATACTTCTAATTCAGTTTTATTTTATTTAAGGCGTTGCTGATAATATTATAAAGGTAAACTGTAAACTATTATAATAAACTAAATGTAAACAATCTTGACATGTCTTTTATTTAAAAGTAGTCTAAATTTTTTTATTTACCTATACCGATGTTTGGTAAATTATTTATAGCCCATTTATGTCCCACTGCTGAGCAAAGGCCTCCCTTTCCCTTTTCCACACAAGTCTGTCTTCGGCCATTGCGGGCCAGTCCTTCTGGTATTCATCCAGTTCATCTCTCCACCTTCGCCTTGGTCTGCCAAGGTGTCGCCTAGCGTTTAGTGGGACCCAATAAGTGGCTCTTTTAGCCCACCGGTCATCTGACATGCAGCAGACATGTCCGGCCCAATCCCACTTCAGAGTGGCAGCTTTTCGGGCAACATCTTGTATCTTAGTTTTGGAGTATAGGTACGAGTAACTAACTAGTCTAAATCATTGGGAGGAGACTAATAACTAGAGGATTTTGAACATCGTCCTGATTAGTATAAATAATTATGATTCTGATTATTATTAGAAAGTCCAGTTTATTTCAGTTTTATTATAATAGGTCAGCAAAGTAACTATGAAAGGAAAGATTTTGTTTGTTTTTAACTTGGTTTAAATTACTCTGCCCCCAGGTGATTAGCATTCTAAATAATGCCCGGACGAATTGATTATTTTAACCGTTGTTATCACAATGCCTCTATATTTTGGGCATTTTTCAAACGTGTGCAGACATTTTTTATAATGTCTTATTAACAACTTGGCCCATCACATCACACAAGTTAGGGAGTCTGCGCGAAGAACAGTGTTGCAAATTTAACGACTTGGTCGCTAAAATGGGGACTTTTGCCCAGGCCTTACATTAAAAAAAATATTTTGCAACAAAAATTATTTAGTGATTTATCTGACGACTTTTAGAGTGGAAGAAATTACATAAAACAAAAACTACCAGACATAACACCCGTCTGGTCGGAGGATCTTTCTTTTTCAACGGAGGTTTGCGGGACTTTACACTCTGTGCCGCATACGTCACCTACAAACAAGTAAGAAAATGCGTGTGCTACACAGGTCTACTCTCTTTCTCAGAAACGAAAATAAGTGTTGAGCACTGCCTCTAGTGTAGGTAACAACATGTATTTTAGTTGATATTTTTTCAATATTTGTGGTAGACGATGCAATATTAAATTATAAATATTTTTTCAAACCTCTTGTTGGACTTGCCTCTATTAGAATCGGTTAGTGACTTTAGACATAGAGTCTAGGTACTTGGAACTTTGGAGTTGGCAACACGTGATGAGTAGCGCATGCGTGAAGTCGGTCTCTTCTCCACTACTTGGTTTGTCGCGTTTCATCCGGCAGATACCGTCCTCTTGGGGCCGAGGGCGGACCTCAGGAAGACGGTATCCATTACAAATAATTGGAAATTATATAATATTCAAAACTTGATGAAACGATGATGAAAGACTTTGTGTTTCTTTAAACGCATGGATTAAATCGGATTCAGTGATTGACTGAAAATCTACCTATATTAATATAGAAATAAAAGGAGAAACTGAGTGACTGACATATCAACGCCCAGCCGAAATTACCAGTAGTTTAAATTTAAATTTTACTAGTAATTTATATTTTTCAAGTTCCTAAACCTGGGTCTAAGAAAGAAAATTGAAATATTTAAGGGTGAAGGGTGTGAAATTTTACACGAGGCTTCCTTTTGTGATGTAGGCGAGCACTATGAAGGGGTTTTTAAAAATTCAACTTTTAAGGGGACCATTTGTTTGTATGCAAAATTTATTTCTTGGGCGAATTATTATTATTTGGGTGAAATTATTCTTGAAACTTAGGATAAATAGTAACCCAAGTAAATAAGAAAAGTTTTCATTATTCGTTTTTCAAAACTACCCCTACAAAAAGGTTTAGGGGGTTATAAAGGTTGTATGGGAAAATGTTGCGCCCAGCCTGATACGATAAATGTAATAACATTGTGGCGGGGAGAGCACGCGCACTGTTACGAAAACTGTCTATTGCGTGCCTGAAAGCGGTGGGATAAGAGCGAGTTTTCGAGTAAGTGTATTTAAAAATATCAGCCTGTGTATGTTCCTGCTTTTTTTACTGTTCATGGTCTCGCTGAACCACCATCTCAACTGATCGAAAGTGACGATATGGTCGACAATGGAGCATGCTTGCCTAGAATTAACCTATTCACTCTTGATTTATAAATCCAAAGATCCAATTCAACATAATTCCTCAATATTTTGTATAGGTGTAACTCGTATCTCCCTAGCCGTTTCCCAACTAGCTTGAGGTCGGCTCTCAGTCTAACCGAATGCGAGCGACTGCCTTTCAGACCCCCATAAACCAGATACTGGGTAACACGATACTTCTTGGATAGACTGATAGTCAAACCTTCTGGCGTCTGATTACCTGTAACAACTATCAAAGATCTACGAATGACAACCGGGACCGACGACTTTACTTGCTTTCTAAGATTTAAGAACAACTTTATTTCTCTTAAAGAATTGCATTCATATTTTTTATATTTCACTCACTGAGAAACAATATCTAAAATTAAGATTAATAATTAGAGCGCACAATAAATATAAAAACAAGATAGCGAGGAAAAAAATATAATAAAATGTTGGTAAACATAAACATGTACGAATTTGATTTTTACTAGATGTGGCACTGATGATGATGGCATCATCTGTTGTTTGTTGTTGTTGTTGTTGTTCGTGTGTTCTGTGCACACCACACGACATACGACAGTGCGACAATCAATACAGTCAGAAATATATAAAACTAGTTGGCCCGGCAAACTTCGTACCGCCTAAGCTCTAGGGCTTTATAAACTTTCCGCAAATACTCACGGCTTCCGTCAAATCCTTAAGTTTCGTAAGGTTGGTACCAGAAAATCAAATAACCAAATAGTAAAAAAAAAAAACTATGTAAAATAAATTATGGCAGAATAAAAAAATCGGCTACTTTGACTACAATCATAATCCTACTGATATTTAGAACGAAGATGGCTTACCCTAGAGTAGCGCACAAGCTGCATTTTAGCCACCACACGAACACATTATACAAACAAATTTTGCCCCACTCTAGTTATTACTCTTGTATTTGAGGTTGCGTTCCTAAACATATAAATCATATGTACTCAAGACGCCCAGACTCAGGACGACTATCTGTAGGTCATACAAATCTTTGTTTCGTGCGGGAATCGAACCCTGACACGAAGCGCAGCAGTCAATCGCTCAACCACTGCGCCAATAGTGTGCGTGGACGCTTTATTAGTGATTTGTAAATTATTTTTATGTGCATTATTTTTCAAATACTTTCAGTAAGAGATGCCGTTTTGAGGATTCTTATGTAGGCACAATGCGTTCCAAATAAGAATAGGATTGATATAGCTGTAAAACCGAAAAATTGGGTAGGGTGCGCAATACAATAAATGATTTAAATAGTATTGAGTTACGAATCATTAACGAAAAAAGTTCAATCAGAATCCAGTTTTTCAATTTTGCTAATCTCTGTGTCACTGTCTGAACTGTCTGAGTAGTGGCAAATGGAAAAAGCAGGCGAATCGGAGGATAACCAAATCAAGTTTATGGTGCTCATTTTTTGTTATTATTTTTAATAAACTGTAACGTGTTAATTTATTTGTTCAAATTTCACTCATTGACTGGATCGCACAAAGTCTCCATCTATTCTATCTAGAAAATAGTTCTTCACTTACTCCCATCTAGAAACGTACATATTGGACTGTTATTGTATATTCTCTAACTCACAGATGGCGCGAAGTTAAGTTTTCTTGAGTAACTGTTAGTTCTACACATAGATGGCAGTACTCAGGTACATTGTACCGTCAAACGGGGTGAATAGAAACAAAACTTTGATTAGGACTTTACTAATTTCTCCTGAAATTGGTTTGGAAGCTTTGCTACTTCCATAATTTTTGTATTACAATGCAATAAATAATTGCAGTACTTAAGTGCTGCAAATGATTTTTTAAAACGTGAAAAAACCTCTTTCTATTTACCCCGTTTGACTGCATCAGATTGTTTTAGAAAGTATCGAATATCTCGCATTATGTTACAGTTAAAACTCGTTTGTCTTTAGAACTCATTTTCCCTCGTTAAAACTAGTTTTTACTTAATGCCTTTGTTAAAACTAGAAATACCTAGTTAAAACTAGAATTTATTATTAATATATTTGATTTTCAGATAAAATAAGCTCACATCGAGCTTTAGCTAAAACTAGTACTAAAGGAATTAAGTTGGGATTGAAAACAAGATATACTTTAAAAAAGTTTGTTAAAAAACTAACTCGATGACAATGATCAGGTCACGTCTCGAGACCAATCAGGATAAGGTTTTGTTTTAGGTGGGAAATCACCTAATGGCTCCTCCCGATCTAGAGCGGAGTGGAAGGTGTGTGTGAGTGTCAGACTTTTGCTGGCTAAAACCCACTCCAATGTTTCTTCGATGCCTTGCATTCTAGGACCCCGGGTTTTCCTTTCGCAAGCGAACCCATGGCTCCAGAGATGACCCTGCTGGACTCCTACTGGGTTTTGCAAAAAATACTGAAAAACAACGACGTGGTGCGATCTATTCATTTTCGAAAAAAAATTCCATATTTTAAAATAATTTGTACTTAGAATTCTTACCGGAAAAAGAAAAAACGGACTTGTAGTAGCCAGCCAAACAGAACAACAAAGTTATTTATATTATATGTGTGTCTGCATTAGTGTTACAAACAGAACTCTGCTTCCGTTTCCGCAGAAGTTCCGCAAGCTTTTTCACTTCCGTTTCCGCTTCTGCTTCCGCAAAATTTATAGCAGAACTCTAAACGGAGGAATACAGCAAGGAGAGCGGGTAGGGGGCACGTGAATGGCTGGACACATCGAAAGCGGGGGTGGTACACAAATGTGTCGCAACAAGTTTCTTTAATATTTTATTTTTTTGTGCGTTCTGCGCATCACCGCGCCTGGTGACATGATTACGACTTAAACTTTTTGTTGTTTTAAAAAAATAAAATTGTGCTTTTTTCATAGTACTAACACTCCGCTTCCGCATCCGCACCCGCATCCGCATCCGCAAAGATTTTCTATTGACATCTGTTTCCGTTTCCACTTCTGTTATGTATAACTAGTCTGCATACATAAACACACACACACAAATATGCTGCCTTATGCTAGAACTACGCGCTAAACTACGCTAACTAAGCGCCCAGATCGTCGTGTGCGGCACACGCCGAAACCGAAACTAGACTTGTAGGCTACACTTGATTATAGCTTTATTTTCTTCAAGCTATTTACATGTTACAGGATTGGCACTTTTGAGATGTGGTATTAGAAAAAGCTCGGTATCCACTGGACAGAGCGTCGGACCAACGATTCCATAGCCAAACCCAAGACCCCCATGAGACTCAACACCATATGCCAAAGAATAATCTTTGAATTCTGCAACCAACCAATATCAAGAAGAGAGGTGATAACCTGGAAAAGCTATTGCTGACAGGAACACTAGAAAGCTGCGAGTAATTTATTTTGCTCTCGCAGAGTCACTGCTATCCTATGGATTAAACATTTATGGCCGTACATTTAAAACTTATCTTAACAGTATAAAATCACTGCAAATTCTTTTTATAAGATATCGTGTCAACCCACACACAAAAATTGCTAGTAAAGAAAACTATGAAAACCACTTTGTTACATGTAAGGTGCTTCCAGTACATGAAAAGGTCGAGTACTTGTTGGTCCTAGAACAGTACTATAATAGACAATTTAAAATACGGGTGCAAAATAAATATAACACTAGAAGCGTTAGAAACCGTAAACTCGTACGACCACCAATAAAAATAATAAAAGAACCAACAAGTATTTGATGCCTATAATTTTCAATGATTATGACTGGTTAAGAAACAATAACAGCATGCGTAAACGAGCATTGAAAAATAAATTAAAGACTGTTCTCCTTAAGACAGTGGTCGAAAGATGTGAAAATACCCACTAACTTATTTATTTATTTATTTATTAAAACTTTATGCACTAGTAAGAAACGCTGTACAAAGGCGAACTTATGTAATGCCTTAGTCATTTTCTACCAGTCGACCTTAGGGTGGTGCAGAAATATAACATAATAGGTGCAACATAATGGTAAATTAGATTAAGAAAATAATACTAATAATAATACCGCACGGTTTCCCGCGAAGCGGCGAGCGTCCTTGCTAGCCTGCGGATGGAATGGGATCAGGAGGCAACAGTCCTTGCGCTCATGCACGATTTGCGCATGGAGATGCAACGCCGATAGAGTTCTGAGATAATCATCATAAAAAAAATAGTGATAAAAAAGAAACTACCGAATTTATAACCTCCTCCTTTTTTGAAGTCGGTTAAAAAGATGCACAGAAGGCTTTATAGAGAGTAATTTTTACCTCATTGGTATATTGTGCAAACCAGCGAGCAATCATGTTTGCCATAACGGACAATGCTCCACGTTCACGTTTGATATCCATGTCGTCCTAAGAACTTCAGTAATTAGATGACCCGGGTATCTGAACTGGTGAACCGTAGTCAACTTATCTCTTTTTAGATTTATAGGGGGCACGCTTGTGGGACACTTAGTACCAGTCTTAAAAATAACATATTCGCTTTTCGTTACATTATACATTAGACCGTGACCATCTGCATAAGTTTCACAAATATGCAACAGTTTCCTATTCCACAAACCGAAGCGCTCAGCACCGCGCTCACCACATAGCTAAGATTATTATTAACACTTAGATAATTTATATGACAGCCAACATGCTGGTTGCTGATCGATTAGGGCATTGATATACAAATAAAAAAGGCAGGAAGCTCAAGTCAGCTGATCTCACGCTACATTCTTATTTACACATCTGAAAGTATGCTCACTGCACACTATTACTTTGATTGCTATAGCAGTGCTTTAAGAGATTTACAAGTTCAGACGGTAACTCTACTTCTTGTAACTTTCTCCACAGAATGTCACAATAGATTAAGTCAAAAGCTTTGCTCAAATCGAGGAAACAGGCATACCCAGGTTTGTCCCTGGAGTGTAGTACCTGACAGTATGTTTCATGAACAATATGGTACTTAAAATTGATTGTCATACAGAATTACATCTTAATATAATCTCTCTACTGTCTCACATTGTATCGTATATTCTTTCTGTAACTTTCATCAAGATAAACTTTGTCTTTTCTAAGCTCTTCGGTCAAATTTCTATTGTTAGTAATCATCTTTAAGTACTCTATCCGTTTCGTATGATCGTTCCGTCAACGCAGTTCTCGGACTGACATTTTTTGTATTTGAAACTCTTCGACATCTTGTATCGAGGTTGCGATCCTAAACATATAAACTCACATGTACACAAGACGCCCAGACTCAGAACTTTGTTTCGTGCGGAAATCGAACCCTGATGCGAAGCGCAGCAGTCAATGGCTCAACCACTGCGCTAATACTGTGCGTGGACGCTTTATTAGGCTTTAGACAGACGGACCGCATTTCAACTGCTATCCAACCGCAAATTGCAGTTCAAGTGCAGTTTGAATGCAGTTTACATGACTGCAATAGAACTGCAAACCAAACGAGCAGTCCAACCGCTGGTTTCTGTCACATTCCACCCTAAAACGTTCAATTGCCAAAAATATATCGAATGACAGTAACGTTATTATATTTAAAAAAAACTGACTATTATACAGCCGAGCAGATAAAATTTTCCTTGCCCCTTGAATACCTTCATATTTATATACAGTTCTATCTATGACAATAACTATTCTTTGTTGACAAGCAACAGCCTCTAAAGAACCTGCAAGCAGTTTTGAACTTTACCTTCAAAGATTCAAGCTCAAAACTGAACAAGAGCCTCACTAGCTGCACAGGTTTTATGGTTTTAGGTAAACTTATGCAAGCATATTTGTGGACATTTGTTCTCTGAGAAATCAAGTGCCAGATTTCGAGTTGCAAAACTATTTCCTAACGTTAAAGCATACATTTAATACTGTTTATTCTAAAGTACCTACGATTCTTTTTTTTTGAAATTCAAGCAAGAACAATGATTTGCTTCTACGCCAAAATATTTCAAAATGTTAATTTATTTAAAGCCAAATCTCCCATTAACATTAACTCTGAAAATACACAAAAAGGAAATACATAATGAACAGCCGAATATTGTGTATAATGTCAAAATCAGCTGTTGATCTGTAAACATGGTCAACGACACTAATTTACACTATCGCTCAATGCGCTTTACATACGCGGTTTAGTTCCTATCGCTGGTTCCGTTTGCTGAGATGATACCAACACTGAGTAGATAGCCACTTTTAGCGCATGCGCCACAAATCCATTAGTCATGTTACGGACCTAGTAATACATTGGGATATTTTTCATAATATCCGGGCAAGAAGTATAATGACAAGTTGCTTGGGGCAAAGTAAATAATTAATAATAATTCAGTTTTTTTTTTTATTTATGGCGTTGCTGATACACGGGGTGCGAGGAGAAAAACAAACGCAAGACACGTGCTGACCATGCAGTTGTTGTGTTTGCTAAGATGAATATGATTATTTATTTAAAATGTATGTACAGTAGTGGTACATAGGCAGCTTTAATGTAATAAGGAATTCTATCCCGAGTTAAAAAGACTACACAGCAGTGCAGTTGTTGGTGAGCGACAACATATAAATAACAATAAATATTATTATTTGATATAGAATGAAGTGCTAATAAGTCATGAAATACATATTTAACTAAAATAATAAATTAATAAATACTATGATAAATATCAAATCATTATAATCAAGAGAACTCAAAATATAGGTAACGATTATTACAAAGATCAAACTAAGGTTGAGAAGACTGTAAGTAGTAATAAGTAGTAAGATGGAGTATAGGAAAATGTTTTTCATTTTTTGTGAATACCGTTAATTTTGTTTTTTGTTATTTATGAAAAATTTAAAGTTGAATTTTATTCAATGATAAACAAAATTTTAACAACAGGTCTTTAATTCTTTATTGTACACAAAAACATAACATAAAATATGGAGATACAGACAGTTCAGTTCAGTCCAGTTGGGTAGGTCTAACTTCGAGAAAGAGGTCAATCGTCGAATCCGACTCGGCTGGGCAGCGTTCGGGAAGCTGTGCGGTGTCTTCTCTCAAGACAAAAGTCAATGACCAGTGCGTGTTGCCAGTGATGACATATGGCTCCGAAACGTGGTCGCTTACAATGGGCCTCATCAGAAGGCTTAAAGGTACTCAAAGGGCAATGGAAAGGGCTATGATCGGAGTTTCCTTGCGTGATCGCGTCAGAAATGAGGATATCCGCAGGAGAACCAAGGTTACGGACATAGCCCGAAGAATCGCCAAACTTAAGTGGCAGTGGGCAGGGCACATTGCTCGCAGAACAGATGGTCGATGGGGACGAAAGGTTCTGGAATGGCGACCACGTACCGGAAGACGCAGCGTTGGAAGGCCTCCCACAAGGTGGACCGATGACCTGTTGAGGGTCGCGGGAATCCGATGGATGCGAGACGCACAGGATCGGTCATTGTGGCGGCATTTGGGGGAGGCCTATGTCTAACAGTGGACGTATTTCAGCTGAAATGATTATGATCATGACAGACAGTTCATGGCGAGGCGAGCTTAACTCAGTAATGAGTTTTCTCCCAGCAAACACTTGAATTATAGAGAAAGAACATATTCGAGGTTAGTTTAACTTTTAAATTTAAAAGTATAACTATACTCCATGTATTTGTGTAATTAACTAAATGTAAAAAATCTTGTCATGTCTTTTATCTAAAAGTAGTCTAAAAAATATATTTTTTTCAAATTTTTTATTTGCCTATACCGATGTTTGGTAAACAACTAAATTTAAATAATCTTTATATGTCTTTTATACGATATTTTTTAAATAAAAAAAAAACATATCAAGCTACCTAAACAAATGGAGTATAGGTAACTAACTAGTCTAAATCATTGGGAGGAGACTTTTACTAATAACTAGAGGATTTTGAACGTCGTCCTAATAAGTATAAATAATTATGAGTCTGATTATTATTAAAAATTTCAGTTTTATTATAATAGGTCAGCAAAGTAACTACGAAAGGAAAGATTTTATTTGTTTTTAACTTGGTTTTAATTACTGTCCCCCCAGGTGATTAGCATTCTAAATAATACCCGGACGAATTGATTATTTTAGCCGTTGTTATCACAATGCCTCTATATTTTGGGCATTTTTCAAACGTGTGCAGACATTTTTTATAATGTCTTATTAACAACTTGGCCCATCACAATCATACAAGTTAGGGAGTCTGCGCGAAGAACAGTGTTGCAAATTTAACGACTTGGTCGCTAAAATGGGGACTTTTGCCCAGGCCTTACATTAAAAAAAATATTTTGCAACAAAAATTATTTAGTGATTTATCTGACGACTTTTAGAGTGGAAGAAATTACATAAAACAAAAACTACCAGACATAACACCCGTCTGGTCGGAGGATCTTTCTTTTTCAACGGAGGTTTGCGGGACTTTACACTCTGTTCCGCATACGTCACCTACAAACAAGTAAGAAAATGCGTGTGCTACACAGGTCTACTCTCTTTCTCAGAAACGAAAATTTGCAAAGTTTAGTCAGCACATAAACTTAAAAGTAAGTAATGAGCACTGCCTCTAGTGTAGGTAACAATATGTATTGTAGTTGATATTTTTTCAATATTTGTGGTAGACGATGCAATATTAAATTATAAATATTTTTTCAAACCTCTTGTTGGACTTTCCTCTATTAGAATCAGTTCGTGACTTTAGATATAGGGTCTAGTTACTTGGAACTTTGGAGTTGGCAACACGTGATGAGTGGCGCATGCGTGAAGTCGGTCTCTGCTCCACTAGTTGGTTTATCGCAGATTCAGCCGGCAGATACCGTCCTCTAGGGGCCGAGGGCGGACCTCTTAAGGACGGTATCCATTACAAAACATTGGAAATTATATAATATTCAAAAGGATGATGAAATACTTTGTGTTTATTTAAACGCACGGATTGAATAGGATTCAGTGACTGACTGAAAATCTACCTATATTAATATATAAATAAAAGGAGAAACTGAGTGACTGACATATCAACGCCCAGCCGAAATTTGGTAATTTCGGCTAGTTAATTTCGTTTAAATTTAAATTTTGCTAGTAATTTTTATTTAAATTTCACGTTCCTAAACCTGGGTCTAAGAAAGAAAAGACTGAAAAATTTAAGGTTGAAGGGTGTGAAATTTTACATGAGGCTTCCTTTTGTGATGTAGGCGAGCACTATGAAGGGGTTTCTGAAAATTCAACTTTTGAGCGGGTGAAAAGGGGACCATTTGTTTGTATGCAAAAAATTTTCGGTGAATTATTATTATTTGGGTGAATTTATTCTTGAAACTTAGGATAAATAGTAACCCAAGTAAATAAGAAAAGTTTTAATTATTCGTTTTTCAAAACTACCCCTACAAAACGGTTTAGGGGGTTTTAAGGGTTGTATGGGAAAATGTTATTCTTTGAGTTTTCATTGTGGAGTCTTTTTGAAAATTTTGTGACGCTATCAAAACGAATTCAACTCGTGAAAATTTTCGTTCAATAATTTTTTATGATTTTCGTTGTGGCTTAATTCAACAAGAGATTTGCCAGACATCAATTGACAATTGGTGATGAAGCATCATGTCCCAGCTCTGTGTATTTTTTTTTTTTTTTTTTTTATTGGGTGGGAAAATCATCCTAATGACATCCCCGCTCTTGGGCGGAGCGGGAGATAGTGTCAGACTCTTACTGACTAAAAACCCACTCCTGTTCCTTCGTTGCCTTCGTCCCAGGGCCCCGGGTTCCGCTTTCACACTACCCGTGGCCCCAGTAGGCTTCGACCCTGCTGGGCCCCTACGATTTGCTGACATCTCCTTGAGGCGCGCGTGGAACAATACGCGCCGTCGACGACTTGGGCTCGGTCCGGACGGTTACCGGATGGTCAGACGGCGAGCCACCCATTGCTCGCCGTCTGCAAGCCCGCGCCTACGGTGGCCGGAAATCGGGATCGGAATCCCGGCGGCGGTTGGGGCGTAAGGACCGTTGCCTCACGCGATCGGCCGCCTCCTTAGCTAGCATTACTGCTTCGCAGAAGGAGGCGACCGCCTGCCACTCCTCCTCGCTCCGGAGCATGGCCTGAACCAAGGCCCGGCGCGAGAGATCACCGCCGCCGATTGCCCCCACGAGGACACGGCGTTGCTCTGCCCAAGCGGGGCACACCTCCACCGTGTGCTCCACCGTGTCCTCCGGGTGGGCCACACAGTGGCGACACCCGGGCGTCGTTTCCGCACGAATCCGGTGCAGGAACCTCCCGAACTTACCGTGTCCGGTGAGGACCTGCGTCATGCGGAATGTGAGGACCCCGTGAGGTCTTTCCAACCACGCCTCAAAGAGGGGACTTACCGCCATAATTGTGGCGTGCCCACAGCTCTGTGTATTCGTGGTTTCGAGAATTTAGTCGTGGATGTGATCATCTCTATGATGAAGCACGTGAAGGTCGGCCGGCGACTGCGGTTACAGACTCGAATATTGACACCGATATCCGAGATTGACACCGTACGACAACTTATTGAAACTGACAAAAATTACTAGCCAGTAAATTCGTGCTTTGTTAGACACTGGAATGAGTCAAGTGCAAAACATTTTACATGTGAATCTGAAGGTTCGGAAGCTTTGCACTCGATGGATACCACATGACTTAACAGATGAGCCATAGGCTAGTGTGTTATGGAGGGGTTGCAGTGACAAATTTGCACGTGTAACAAACGACTTTTTTCAATACAATTACGAAGAAATGAATAAGCGGGGGTTGACCGGCGGAGTGGCGCCTTCCAACTGAACCGAAACCGAAAAAACCACGCCAAAGTCGAGCAAAAGTCAAAGTCATGTTGACTGTTTTCTTTGACTATCGCGGTGTTGTGCACTCTGAATTCTTACCGGAAGGTCTAACGGTAAATAAAGAATATTATTTGAGCGTTATGCGGCGTTTAAGAGAGCGAATTCGACGATAAAGGGCAGATTTGTGGAAAGAAAATTCTTGGATTTTGCACCACGACCATGCGCCTTCGCACAAGGCTATCATTGTGAACGAATTTTTGACCAAACACTCAACAAATACCATCCAGCAACCACCATATTCACCCGATATGGCTCCTGCTGACTTTTTTCTTTTTCCTAAATTCAAATTACTACTTCGTGGCACCCGTTTTCAATCGATAGAAGACATAAAGAAGAATTCGCGGCGAGAACTGAACTCAATTCGGGAAGCAGCTTTTAAAAAATGTTTTGATGAATTAATTATTCGTTGGCGCAAATGTATCGTTTCTAAAGGAGCATACTTTGAAGGTGATATAATAAATTTGGATGAATTACAGACATTTTGTGTATTATTGATCTTTTCCCGGTACGTTCTTGACAGAGTAGTACTCTTGATTTAAAAATCCAAAGATCCAATTCAACATAATTCCTCAATATTTTGTATAGGTGTAACTCGTATCTCCCTAGCCGTTTCCCAACTAGCTTGTGGTCGGCTCTCAGTCTAACCGAATGCGAGCGACGGCCTATCAGACCCCCATAACACGATACTCCTTGGATAGACTGATAGTCAAACCTTCTAGCGTCTGATTACCTGTAACAACTATCAAAGATCTACGAATGACAACCGGGACCGACGACTTTACTTGCTTTCTAAGATTTAAGAACCACTTTATTTTTCATAAAGAATTGCATTCATAATTCACTTACTGAGAAACAATATGTAAATCTATGAATAATAATTAGAGCGCATCGTAAATAACAAAACAATGCAAGCACGTGAATTTAATTTCCTAGATGAAGGTCCGTTAAATATCTTAATAGATTGTTCTATAAAAGCAGTTGATTGTTATATAAATGAAAATCGTAAGTTTTCATTACAAAATTATTCATTAAACTATTTACATAAGTAGGAAAAATTTATAAAAAATACTCAGTGTGCTAGTCTGACTCGCACTTGATCCATCTTTATGTTTATTACTAGGTACTTAAAACAAAAAAGAAATTAAAAATCCCAATCCCGCAAATCCCGCGAGATCGCGATTTTGATGCGGGATTAGATTCTCTAGACCGTACTCATCATCATCATCATCATCATCATTTCAGCCGCAAGACATCCACTGTTGGACATAGGCTTCCCCCAAGAGTCACCACAATGAACGGTCTTCGGATTCCCGCAACCCTTACCAGGTCATCGTTCCATCTTGTAGGAGGCCTTCCGATATTGCGTCTTCCGGTACGAGGATCGTACTACCAGGATAAAACTAGTCTAAGTCCAAAAATAGGTTCGTTCTTAGCGCATGCGCCACAAATCCAATAGTCATGTTACGGACCAAGTAATAAAATAGGGCATTTTTCACAATATCCGGACAATAAGAATAATTGCTACAAGTTGCTTGGGGCAAAGTAAACACTTATAATTCAGTTTTTTTTTATTTATGGCGTTGCTGATAATGTACAGGTACATTACTCTGGGTGCGAGGAGAAGAACAAACGCAAGACACGTGCTGACCATGCAGTCGTTGTGTTTGCAAATATGAGTATGATTATTTATTTAAACTTTATGTACAGTAGTGGTACATAGGCAGCTTTAATGTAATAAGGAATTCTATCCCGAGTTGAAAAGACTACACAGCTGTGCAGTTGTTGGTGTGCAACAACATATAAATAACAATAAATATTATTATTTGATATAGAATGAAGTGCTAATAAATAATTAAATACATATTTAACTAAAATAATAAATTAATAAATACTATGATTAATATCACACCATTATAATCAAGAGAACTCAAAATATAGGTAACGATTATTACAAAGATCAAACTAAGGTTGAGAAGACTGTAAGTAGTAATAAGTAGTAAGATGGAGTATAGGAAAGAAGTTTTTTATTTTTTGTGAATACCGATAGTTTTGTTTTTTGTTATTTATGAAAAATTTAAAGTTGGATTTTATTCAATGATAAACAATTATTTATTGTAAGTACATAAAAACATAACATAATATACGGAGATACAGACAGTTCATGGCGAGGCGAGCTTAACTCACCAATGAGTTTTTTCCCAGCAAACACTTGGATTATAGAAAGAGAACATATTCGAGGTTAGTTTAACTTTTAAATTTAAAAGTATAACTATACTCCATCTATTTATATAATTAACTAAATGTAAACAATCTTGACATGTCTTTTATCTAAAAGTAGTCTAAAATTTTATTTTATTTTCAAATTTTTTATTTACCTATACCGATGTTTGGTAAATTATTTATAGCCCATTTATGTCCCACTGCTGAGCAAAGGCCTCCCTTTCCCTTTTCCACACAAGTCTGTCTTCGGCCATTGCGGACTAGTCCTTCTGGTATTCATCCAGTTCATCTCTCCACCTTCGCCTTGGTCTGCCAAGGTGTCGCCTTGCGTTTAGTGGGACCCAATAAGTGGCTCTTTTAGCCCACCGGTCATCTGACATGCAGCAGACATGTCCGGCCCAATCCCACTTCAGAGTGGCAGCTTTTCGGGCAACATCTTGTATCATAGTTTTGGAGTATAGGTACGAGTAACTAACTAGTCTAAATCATTGGGAGGAGACTAATAACTAGAGGATTTTGAACGTCGTCCTAATAAGTATAAATAATTATGAGTCTGATTATTATTAGAAAGTCCAGTTTATATCAGTTTTATTATAATAGGTCAGCAAAGTAACTATGAAAGGAAAGATTTTGTTTGTTTTTAACTTGGTTTAAATTACTCTGCCCCCAGGTGATTAGCATTCTAAATAATGCCCGGACGAATTGATTATTTAACCGTTGTTATCACAATGCCTCTATATTTTGGGCATTTTTCAAACGTTTTTTATAATGTCTTATTAACAACTTGGCCCATCACAATCATACAAGTTAGGGAGTCTGCGCGAAGAACAGTGTTGCAAATTTAACGACTTGGTCGCTAAAATGGGGACTTTTGCCCAGGCCTTACATTAAAATAATATTTTGCAACAAAAATTATTTAGTGATTTATGTAACGACTTTTAGAGTGGAAGAAATTACATAAAAAAAACTACCAGATATAACACCCGTCTGGTCGGAGGATCTTTCTTTTTCAACGGAACTTTACACTCTGTTCCGCATACGTCACCTACAAACAAGTAAGAAAATGCGTGTGCTACACAGGTCTACTCTCTTTCTCAGAAACGAAAATAAGTGTTGAGCACTGCCTCTAGTGTAGGTAACAACATGTATTTTAGTTGATATTTTTTCAATATTTGTGGTAGACGATGCAATATTAAATTATAAATATTTTTTCAAACCTCTTGTTGGACTTGCCTCTATTAGAATCGGTTAGTGACTTTAGACATAGAGTCTAGGTACTTGGAACTTTGGAGTTGGCAACACGTGATGAGTGGCGCATGCGTGAAGTCGGTCTCTTCTCCACTACTTGGTTTGTCGCGTTTCATCCGGCAGATACCGTCCTCTTGGGGCCGAGGGCGGACCTCAGGAAGACGGTATCCATTACAAAACATTGGAAATTATATAATATTCAAAACTTGATGAAACGATGATGAAAGACTTTGTGTTTCTTTAAACGCACGGATTAAATCGGATTCAGTGATTGACTGAAAATCTACCTATATTAATATAGAAATAAAAGGAGAAACTGAGTGACTGACATATCAACGCCCAGCCGAAATTACCAGTAGTTTAAATTTAAATTTTACTAGTAATTTATATTTTTCACGTTCCTAAACCTGGGTCTAAGAAAGAAAATTGAAATATTTAAGGGTGAAGGGTGTGAAATTTTACACGAGGCTTCCTTTTGTGATGTAGGCGAGCACTATGAAGAGGTTTTTAAAAATTCAATTTTATGGGGACCATTTGTTTGTATGCAAAATTTATTTCTTGGGCGAATTCTTATTATTTGGGTGAAATTATTCTTGAAACTTAGGATAAATAGTAACCTAAGTAAATAAGAAAAGTTTTCATTATTCGTTTTTCAAAACTACCCCTACAAAAAGGTTTAGGGGGTTATAAAGGTTGTATGGGAAAATGTTGCGCCCAGCCTGATACGATAAATGTAATAACATTGTGGCGGGGAGAGCACGCGCACTGTTACGAAAACTGTCTATTGCGTGCCTGAAAGCGGTGGGATAAGAGCGAGTTTTCGAGTAAGTGTATTTAAAAATATCAGCCTGTGTATGTTCCTGCTTTTTTTACTGTTCATGGTCTCGCTGAACCACCATCTCAACTGATCGAAAGTGACGATATGGTCGACAATGGAGCATGCTTGCCTAGAATTAACCTATTCACTCTTGATTTATAAATCCAAAGATCCAATTCAACATAATTCCTCAATATTTTGTATAGGTGTAACTCGTATCTCCCTAGCCGTTTCCCAACTAGCTTGAGGTCGGCTCTCAGTCTAACCGAATGCGAGCGACTGCCTTTCAGACCCCCATAACCCAGATACTGGGTAACACGATACTTCTTGGATAGACTGATAGTCAAACCTTCTGGCGTCTGATTACCTGTAACAACTATCAAAGATCTACGAATGACAACCGGGACCAACGACTTTACTTGCTTTCTAATATTTAAGAACAACTTTATTTCTCTTAAAGAATTGCATTCATAATTCACTGACTGAGAAACAATATCTAAAATTAAGATTAATAATTAGAGCGCACAATAAATAACAAAACAAGATAGCGAGGAAAAAAATATAATAAAATGTTGGTAAACATAAACATGTACGAATTTGATTTTTACTAGATGTGGCACTGATGGCATCATCTGTTGTTTGTTGTTGTTGTTGTTCGTGTGTTCTGTGCACACAACACGACATACGACAGTGCGACAATCAATACAGTCAGAAATATATAAAACTAGTTGGCCCGGCAAACTTCGTACCGCCTAAGCTCTAGGGCTTTATAAACTTTCCGCAAATACTCACGGCTTCCGTCAAATCCTTAAGTTTCGTAAGGTTGGTACCAGAAAATCAAATAACCAAATAGTTAAAAAAAAAACTATGTAAAATAAATTATGGCAGAATAAAAAAATCGGCTACTTTGACTACAATCATAATCCTACTGATATTTAGAACGAAGATGGCTTACCCTAGAGTAGCGCACAAGCTGCATTTTAGCCACCACACGAACACATTATACAAACAAATTTTGCCCCACTCTAGTTATTACTCTTGTATTTGAGGTTGCGTTCCTAAACATATAAACTCATATGTACTCAAGACGCCCAGACTCAGGACGACTATCTGTAGACCATGACTATCTTTGTTTCGTGCGGGAATCGAACCCTGACACGAAGCGCAGCAGTCAATCGCTCAACCACTGCGCCAATAGTGTGCGTGGACGCTTTATTAGTGATTTGTAAATAATTTTTATGTGCATTATTTTTCAAATACTTTCAGTAAGAGATGCCGTTTTGAGGATTCATATGTAGGCACAATGCGTTCCAAATAAGAATAGGATTGATATAGCTGTAAAACCGAAAAATTGGGTAGGGTGAGCAATACAATAAATGATTTAAATAGTATTGAGTTACGAATCATTAACGAAAAAAGTTCAATCAGAATCCAGTTCTTCAATTTTGCTAATCTCTGTGTCACTGTCTGAACTGTCTGAGTAGTGGCAAATGGAAAAAGAAGGCGAATTGGAGGTTATCAAAATCAAGTTTATGGTCCTCCTTTTATTTTATTATTTTTAATAAATTGTAAAAATACAATTTATTTGTTGCGATTTCACTGACTGGATCGCACAAAGCCTCCATCTATCCTATATCTCGAAAATAGTTCTTCACTTCTCCCATCTACCCTCTTGAAGCGTACATATTGGGCTGTCATTTTATATTCTATAACTCACAGATGGCGCGAAGTTAAGTTTTCTTGAGTAACTGTTAGTTCTACACATAGATGGCAGTACTCAGGTACATTGTACCGTCAAACGGGGTGAATAGAAACAAAACGTTGATTAGGACTTTCACTAATTTCTTTTGAAATTGGTTTGGAAGCTTTGCTACTTCCATAATTTTTGTATTACAATGCAATAAATAATTGCAGTACTTAAGTGCTGCAAATAATTTCTTAAAACGTGAAAAAACCTCTTTCTATTTACCCCGTTTGACTGTATCAGATTGTTTTAGAAAATATCGAATATCTCGCATTATGTTAGTTAAAACTCGTTTGTCTTTAGAACTCATTTTCCCTCGTTAAAACTAGTTTTTACTTAATGCCTTTGTTAAAACTAGAAATACCTAGTTAAAACTAAAATTTATTATTAATATATTTAATTTTCAGATAAAATAAGCTCACATCGTGCTTTAGCTAAAACTAGTACTAAAGGAATTAAGTTGGGATTGAAAACAAGATATTATTTAAAAAAGTTTGTAAAAAAACTAACTCGATGACAATGATCAGGTCACGTCTCGAGACCAATCAGGATAAGGATTTGTTTTAGGTGGGAAATCACCTAATGGCTTCTCCCGCTCTAGAGCGGAGTGGAAGGGGGTGTCAGACTTTTGCTGGCTAAATCCCACCCCGGGTTTTCCTTTCGCAAGCGAACCCATGGCTCCAGAGGTGACCCTGGTGGGCTCCTACTGGGTTTTGCAAAAAATACCGAAAAACACCGACTTCCGAAATTAGAGTTATTTTGATCCTTTTAGTGTTTTTTTTTTTTTTTTAGTGTTGTCGGTTTTTTATTTTTTATAAAAAGTTTTTTTCGTCGCAAGATGCGATTCAATATGCCTTCGTTTGTATGCCTGTTGCAGCAATGTAAGGCTCGACTCCACGCGAGGTTCGCGCTGGGGATCATTCAATTTCGTGGGGCACCCATTTGTCAAGCTTCCTTACCTTGCTAATTCGACGCAAATGAACCAATATTGTTTTGATGCTGACATTGAAAGCCGCATCCAGCTGTAGATTGAGAATCATCAGCTTCCACAATCGCCTTTATTCGTCATTGTCATATAAAGTTTTCGGTCGAACACGGGTTTCATTTCTTAGGAACGAAATTAGAACGAAATTTTCTTAGAACAGAAGTGATTAAACAATTAATAGGTGGTGCGATCTATTCATTTTCAAAAAAGAATTCCATATTTTAAAAATGATTTGAACTTGGAATTCTTAGCGGAAAAAGAAAAAACGGACTTGTAGTAGCCAGCCAGATAGAACAACAAAGTTATTTATATTATATGTGTGTCTGCATTAGTGTTACAAACAGAAGTCTGCTTCCGTTTCCGCAAGCTTTTTTACTTCCGTTTCCGCTTCTGCTTCCGCAAAATTTATAACAGAACTCTAAACGGAGGAATACAGCAAGGAGAGCGGGTAGGGGGCACGTGAATGGCTGGACACATCGAAAGCGGGGGTGGTACACAAATGTGTCGCAACAAGTTTCATTATTATTTTATTTTTTGTGCGTTCTACGCATCACCGCGCCTGGTGATATCACCAGGCGCGGTGATGCGCGAAAAAGTTTAAGTCGTAATCATATGATTACGACTTAAACTTTTTGTTGTTTTAAAAAATTAAAATTGTGCTTTTTTCATAGTATTAACACTCCGCTTCCGCATCCGCATCCGCATCCGCAAAGATTTGCTTGTGTATCACTAGTCTGTATACACAAACACACACACACACAAATAAGCTGCCTTATGCTAGAACTACGCGCTAAACTACGCTAACTAAGCGCCCAGATGTGTGCGGCACACGCCTAAACCGAAACTAGACTTGTAGCCGCACTGGACACACGTTGGCTACACTTGATTCTAGCTTTATTTTCTTCAAGCTATTTACATGTTACAGGATTGGCACTTTTGAGATGTGGTGTTAGAAAAGCTTGGTATCCACTGGACAGAGCGTCGGACCAACGACTCCATAGCCAAACTCAAGACAACCATGAGACTCAACACCATAATTATGCCAAAGAATAATCTTTGAATTCTGCAACCAACCAATATCAAGAAGAGAGGTGATAACCTGGAAAAGCTATTGCTGACAGGAACACCAGAAAGCTGCGAGTAATTTATTTTGCTCTCGCCGAGTCACTGCTATTCTATGGATTAAACACATATGGCCGTACATTTAAAACCTATCTTAACAGTATAATTTTTTTAGGTTTTATGAGATATCGTGTCAACCCACACACAAAAATTGCTAGTAATGAAAACTATGAAAAACACTTTGTTACATGTAAGGTGTCAGTACATGAAAAGGTCGAGTACTTGTTGGTCCTAGAACAGTACTATAATGAACTATTTAAAATACGGATGCAAAATAAATATAACACTAGAACTAGAAAAAATTGCTATGGTAAAAGAACCAACAAGTATTTGATGCCTACAATTTTCAATGATTATGACTGGTTAAGAAACAATAACAGCATGCGTAAGCGAACATTGAAAAATAAATTAAAGACTGTTCTCCTTAAGACAGTGGTCGAAAGATGTGAAAATACCCACTAACTTATTTATGTATTTTTAAATGTAGATATAATTTCATTGCATCGCATTTGAACCAATTGTCACAACCAAGCGCTAATCCCGCCGACAAACTGTTACGCAGTTTGGTGGGTTTATAATATGTAATACTTAGTTGGTCCAAATAAACGATTTATTATTATCATTATCTTTATTTATTTTATATATTTTTAAATATTTTTAAAACACACATATAAAAAAAACATTCAAAAGTATAAATATAATAAAAGTAGCCCACTGGCATCGGGAACAGGGTCCAAGCTGCCGGCGGTCAGGGCTCCTGAGAGAGGAATCTCCTAACGAAGCGCGCCGTGTCCAAGAGTACTGCTTTCTGGATTAGGACCTTGACCCAGCTGCATATTTTTGTTAAGGCGTGCGTAAATAAGGTTCCTTTATGTGTTAAATTTTTGGAAATACTAAAAAAGGTTTCGTCAAAAGTATCAAAGAACATTTTAAGATCAAGTTTCAAGTACCTAAGTTTGACCATATCTATCCAACATAATTTTCCACACAAACTATGCCGCCCAGTTTTCTCTAGTAATTTAAATTTCAAAATATCCTTCCTATTTTTTTAACAATTAAATATATGATCAGACGGATTTGTGCACAGCTTCCTAAGTCTCAGGGCTTTGAAGAGTCTGTGACTAAATGAGACAGTTAGAAGTTTCGTATCAAATCAGCTTCAAAATTGGGTGAATGTTCTTATTCGTATATAGATTTTTAGACAGTCAGTAACTCCTCATCAGTGAAAAATAAAAATATCAAAAAAAAACAAAATTATTATTATTTTGAATATAATAACAATTATATAAACCTATAGTATTATATTCAAAATAGCATCCAATAGTTTGTAATGGATCCCATCTTCTAAAGGTCCTCGGCTCTTAGAGGACGAGATCTGCCGGATGAACTCGCGATAAATTAAGTAGTGGAGCAGAGAGCGATTTCACGCATGCGCCTCTCGTCGCGCACACTCAGTGTTGCAACTGCTGGCAGATTCAATGTACCCAGAGTCACCAATTAATTTGGTGACAGAATCCTAAAAAAACGAATACCATAAGTATCTATTGAACAGTCGGGCGGCAGACATATGGATTGAAACAAAAATATTTTTTTTATAAATATATTATATAGAAAAGTGTTAAGTGTAAGTTACTTACGACCCCACAAACAAACCATTGCTAAGGTTAACCATGGCTTGGTTTATAATTTTAATTACCATTTTGGAATATAAACTTCAAAGTTCCAAGTCCCTTGACTTAATATCAAAAGTTGCTAAGTGACTCTACCAGGCAGAGGCAGATCCAAGAAAAGGCCTAAAAAAATAATTAAATGTTGCATCGTCTGTACCTAATAAATATTGATAAATTATCAATAACAATACACTGGTAGATACCTACTGTGTTATTCCAGAGTATTGTTAATTTAGAGTCAGTGGTGGCGTTAAGGTTTAAGTGCTGAATAAACTTTTAGGCGTGTTCGAAAATAAAACAGTTTACGAATTTTCGTTTCGGAGAAAGACAGTAGATCTCCTGTGTAATAAACTTATTTTCTTACATGCTGGAGCTCTCAACTAATAGCTAATAAAGCCAACTTTTATCGTTGTGGATTCAAGAATTTATAAATATAAGTACCTACCTACCATATACTTAAATATTTACGTTAAGTATAATTAATAACTTTTCTAAAGCCGATAAGATGTAAAAGATAAAACTATTTCGATTTGTATTCTAATAGTCGTTATATAAATTGCATTTGTATCAAAAATCATTTTTGTCGCAAAAATAGTTTGTCACTTCAATCACAGTCAAACTCCCCATTTTTAGCGACATTCGCTAAATTGGCAACTTCGCATATATTCGTACGACTACTTACTGAATTTGTGGCGCATGCGCTAAAGAGCTGTCTATCTCTGCGACGCGGTTTGGAGCGCCGGTTGAGACGCAAGGGTCGCGTGTTCGATTCCCGCACCAACACAAATGTTTGTTGATGAAACAGATATTTGTGTTTGTGGTACCTTCGTTGTTCCTGGTTTCCACAGTACAAGGGAAAACCTTAGTTTGGGTCCAGGACAATGTACGGGATGTTGTCTCAATTTATTATTTATTAACGATGCGGGCAACAGATACCAGTTATCAAAATGTCGATCAGTGTGCATTTCTCTTCTCACACTTCGCTACTTTTTTGAGTCATCAAATGAGCATGAGCACCCATGAGGTTTTCTAAAAGCCGGCGACACGATATTATCACCATGACCATGAAAAAGAAAAACTTTCCACTGATAATAATAATAAACGTTTATTTAAGATATCTAGGGTCCAATTTGTTAGTAGTATAGTGTTAGTACCCCCTGCCTGACCCATGAATCGATTCCCGGTACTCATGTGATCATAAATACATTGATTTCTGTACGGACATTCCAATCTACTGGCTATTGTAATTAAAACAGTGTTGCGACTAACCCGCTCGCTGCTCAGCATTGACGCGCATCGCTTGCAGAGAGCAGCGTAGAAGCAGTCGATACGCGCCTCTGCGAACATACGTGACGCTTTACACACACACACACACACTGCAGTGCGCAGCACAGGAGCAGCAGCAGTGCAACAGCAGTGTGCTGCAGATCGTGTACTACAGTAGCGGGGCAGTCGCATCTTTGCTCTACGCGCATGATTGTATTGTGCAGTGCTCTTCGGTACGACTTTTGCGTCTAGATAGGCCACAGTATACTAAAGTAAAAAACTTTACAAAAAAAAAAATAACCCACTTCACAAAAAAAAAAATACTGGGCAAGTGCAAGTTGGACTCGCGCACTGAGGGTTTCGTACAAACTTACCTATGATATCAGATTCTCGTATTGAGTACAAGTTCAGACGGTAACTCTACTTCTTGTAACTTTCTCCACAGAATGTCACAATGTCAAAATTCTTCGATATCTTGTATCGAGGTTGCGATCCTAAACATATAAACTCACATGTGCACAAGACGCCCAGACTCAGAACTTTGTTTCGTGCGGAAATCGAACCCTGATGCGAGTCAGGCTCAATGGCCCAACCACTGCGCTAATACTGTGCGTGGACGCTTTATTAGGCTTTAGACAGACGAACCGCATTACAACTGCAATCCAACCGCAAATTGCAGTTCAAGTGCAGTTTGAATGCAGTTGACACGACTGCAATAGAACTGCAAACCAAACGAGCAGTCCAACCTCTGGTCTCTGTCACATTCCGTCCTAAAACGTTCAATTGCCAAAAATATATCGAATAACAGTAACGTTATTATACTCTTGTATACACGGTGGTAAAAAAAACTGACTATTATACAGCCGAGCAGGTAAAATTTTCCATGCCCCTTGAAAACCTTCATATTTCTATACAGTTCTATCTATGATAATAACTATTCTTTGTTGACAAGCAACAGCCTCTAAAGAACCTGCAAGCAGTTTTGAACTTTACCTACAGAGATTGAAGCTTAAAACTGAACAAGAGCCTCACTAGCTCCACAGGTTTTGTGGTTTTAGATAAACTTATGCAAGCATATTTGTGGACATTTGTTTTCTGGGAAATCAAGTGCCAGATTTAGAGTTGCAAAACTATTTCCTAACGTTAAAGCATACATTTAATACAGTTTATTTTAAAGTACCTACGATTCATTTGTTTAAAACTCAAGCAAGAACAATGATTTGCTTCTACGCCAAAATATTTCAAAATGTTAATTTATTTAAAGCCAAATCCCCCATTAACGTTTACTCTGAACATACACAAAAAGGACATACATAATGATCAGCCGAGTATTGTGTATAATGTGAAAATAAGCTGTTGAACGGTAAACATGGTGAGCGACACTAATTTACACTATCGCTCAATGCGCTTTACATACGCGGTTTAGTTCCTATCGCTGGTTCCGTTTGCTGAGGTGAAACGGCATTGTAAACTACTCGTATATCCATCGATTAATCACAAATAGCGGTTTAACTTGTAGCAATTAGAGATGGTGTTGTAGTCGAATTGTTTTTTTGTGATAAACAAATCACCACATTTTTTTTCACTGTTTAAACCTTTCTTGGACTATCCAAATATTTCAAGACAAAAATAAGACAAAAATTAGCCAAATCGGTCCAGCCGTTCTCGACTTTTAGCGAGATTAACGAACAGCTTTTCATAGCATAGCATAAACATGATCAGCCTTGTAATTTTCCCACAGCTGGGACTCAGGCCTTCTCGCTAGGAGAGGGAATGGGCCGTAATCTACCAAGTGGTAGTCGGATGACTGCCGTGCGTATGTATGTCAATGATGCGACATCAGCTAAGCCATGAACTTTGACGAAGAATCATGACTGTTAGTCAGGGACGTAGCTTCCGCCATATCAGCCGTATAAATGTAACGGAGCCCTCAAGTCACAAGGGCCCCAACATGTGCCAAAATTTGTAGTATGTTTTCCACAATTTTAAATTCTCTTTTTGAATAGAGGCCAGTAGTGTCTAGAAATGATAATTTGTAAGCTCCCTCCGCTCGTAGTTTTATCTACGTAAGGCGAAAATAAAAACTCAAGATATTCTATCGATATATTTTACATAAAAGGAACTATTTTAAAAATAATTAGGGACTAATGCACATGACAATTAAGGCATACATAGCGCTCACTATAATAATACTGCTGCCTCGAAAAATATAATCTGTCATTACATAATTTTACATGTATCATCAATTTGAAAATAGATTCAAATAAGAATAGAATAGAATAGTATTTATTCGATGCAGGCAATACACAAAACAACACAACAACACAAGAAAAAAAAAAGTACAGGATTACAATAAGTCGAACACATTAAGATATCATCACTATAAATTGAAAATATTAAAAACTAATTAAAAAATTTGGCTGGTAGGTTTCTTATAGGGTATAGACATCCACTAAGAACGAATTTTACGAAACTCTACCCCCGCTACTGGGGCCATGGGTAGTGTGAAAACGAAACCCGGGGCCCTGAGACAAAGGCAACGAAGGAACAGAAGTGGATTTTTAGTCAGTAAAAGTCTGACTCTATCTCTCGCTCCGCCCAAAAGCGGGATTTGTCATAAGATGATTTTCCCAACCAATAAAAAAAACCCCTAAGGGGGTAAAACGGGGTTGGAAGTTTGTATGGAGAAACCTACTTTTACGCGGGCGAAGCCGATGGCAGAAGCTAGTAAACTATAAATTGGCGCAGTGGTTGAGCGATCAGCTACTGCGCTGCGTGTCGCAGATTCGATTCCCACTCGGAACAGAAATGTATTGTGTAGGTATGTGAGTTTACATGCTTGTGAACGCATCCATGATACAGAAGTAATTCCTAGTGTGGAGCGACGTAGTTATTAAAACAAAAGAAAAAGTAATGCAACGTAACGTTGGTTTGACAACATCTTACATTCGTGACGTCCAAAGTTTCCAAACCGAGCCACGGTTTTAGGGTTTTTGGCTTGGCTGATATTTATTGACATTAATTGGGAGGTTTGTTTTTCATTATCATGGTGATAATGTCAAATCGAATGAAAGATCTTTTCTTCAAATGAAAGAAAGAAAAAAAGTTTATTTACGACAAACATGGCACATAACTTAAAAAAGTATATATATAATATTATAACATGTCTATACAAAAGAGTGAGTTATGCGACACATCCTAAAATGTAAGAACCACTAGCGTAGCTACCGAAGAGCTAGACGGGGCAGTGCCCCTGGGCTCCCAGGCTCGGGGGCACTAGTGTCTTTCTAGAAATTCTCCCACCTTCGAAATCTAAATAAAATAGATTGCAACACTGCTTTAGCGCATGCGCCATAAGTCCAGTAGTCATGTTACGGACCAAGTAATAAATTGGGGCATTTTTCATAATATCCGGACAGTAAGAATAATGACAAGTTGCTTAGGGCAAAGTAAATACTTCTAATTCAGTTTTATTTTATTTAAGGCGTTGCTGATATAATTATAAAGGTACATTACTCGGGGTGCGAGGAGAAGAACAAATGCAAGACACGTGCTGATCACGTAGTCGTTGTGTTTGCAAAGATGAGTATGATTATTTATTTAAACTTTGTGTACAGTAGTGGTACATAGGCAGCTTTAATGTAATGAGGAATTCCATCCCGAGTTAAAAAGACTAAACTGCAGTGCAGTAGTTGGTGTGCAACAACATATCATCATCTTCCTGCCCTTGTCCCATCTTATTTGGGGTCGGCGCAACACGTTTTTTTCTTCCATTCTATCCTGTCAACCGTCATATTATCACTAATTTCTTTTTCTTTCATATGGTATGCAACAATATATAAATAACGATAAATATTATTATTTGATTTATAATGAAGTGCTAATAAGTAGTAAAATACCTATTTAACTAAAATAATAAATTAATAAATATTATGATAAATATCAAATCATTATAATCAAGAGAACTCAAAATATAGGTAACGATTATTACAAAGATCAAACTAAGGTTGAGAAGACTATAAGTAGTAATAAGTAGTAAGATGGAGTATAGGAAAGATGTTTTTTATTTTTTGTAAATACCGATAGTTTTGTTTTTTGTTATTTATGAAAAATTTTAAGTTGGATTTTATTCAATGATAAACAATTATTTATTGTAAGTACACAAAAACATAACATAATATATGGAGATACAGACAGTTCATGGCGAGGCGAGCTTAACTCAGCGATGAGTTTTTTCCCAGCAAACACTTGGATTATAGAGAGAGAACATATTCGAGGTTAGTTTAACTTTTAAATTTAAAAGTATAACTATACTCCATGTATTTATATAATTAACTAAATGTAAACAATCTTGACATGTCTTTTATCTAAAAGTAGTCGAGTATTTTTTTTTTCAAATTTTTTATTTACCTATACCGATGTTTGGTAAATTATTTATAGCCCATTTATGTCCCACTGCTGAGCAAAGGCCTCCCTTTCCCTTTTCCACACAAGTCTGTCTTCGGCCATTGCGGGCCAGTCCTTCTGGTATTCATCCAGTTCATCTCTCCACCTTCGCCTTGGTCTGCCAAGGTGTCGCCTTGCGTTTAGTGGGACCCAATAAGTGGCTCTTTTAGCCCACCGGTCATCTGACATGCAGCAGACATGTCCGGCCCAATCCCACTTCAGAGTGGCAGCTTTTCGGGCAACATCTTGTATCTTAGTTTTGGAGTATAGTTACGAGTAACTAACTAGTCTAAATCATTGGGAGGAGATTTTTACTAATAACTAGAGGATTTTGAACATCGTCCTAATTAGTATAAATAATTATGATTCTGATTATTATTATAAAGTCCAGTTTATTTCAGTTTTATTATAATAGGTCAGCAAAGTAACTATGAAAGGAAAGATTTTGTTTGTTTTTAACTTGGTTTAAATTACTCTGCCCCCAGGTGATTAGCATTCTAAATAATGCCCGGACGAATTGATTATTTTAACTGTTGTTATCACAATGCCTCTATATTTTGGGCATTTTTCAAACGTGTGCAGACATTTTTTATAATGTCTTATTAACAACTTGGCCCATCACATCATACAAGTTAGGGAGTCTGCGCAAAGAACAGTGTTGCAAATTTAACGACTTGGTCGCTAAAATGGGGACTTTTGCCCAGGCCTTACATTAAGAAAAATATTTTGCAACAAAAATTATTTAGTGATTTATCTGACGACTTTTAGAGTGGAAGAAATTACATAAAAAAAAAACTACCAGACATAACACCCGTCTGGTCGGAGGATCTTTCTTTTTCAACGGAGGTTTGCGGGACTTTACACTCTGTTCGGCATACGTCACCTACAAACAAGTAAGAAAATGCGTGTGCTACACAGGTCTTCTCTCTTTCTCAGTAAATAAGAAATAAGAGAAAATAAGTGTTGAGCACTGCCTCTAGTGTAGGTAACAATATGTATTTTAGTTGACATTTTTTCAATATTTGTGGTAGACGATGCAATATTAAATTATAAATATTTTTTCAAACCTCTTGTTGGACTTGCTTCTATTAGAATCGGTTAGTGACTTTAGACATAGAGTCTAGTTACTTGGAACTTTGGAGTTGGCAACACGTGATGAGTGGCGCATGCGTGAAGTCGGTCTCTTCTCCACTACTTGGTTTGTCGCGTTTCATCCGGCAGATACCGTCCTCTTGGGGCCGAGGGCGGACCTCAGGAAGACGGTATCCATTACAAAACATTGGAAATTATATAATATTCAAAACTTGATGAAACGATGATGAAAGACTTTGTGTTTCTTTAAACGCACGGATTAAATCGGATTCAGTGATTGACTGAAAATCTACCTATATTAATATAGAAATAAAAGGAGAAACTGAGTGACTGACATATCAACGCCCAGCCGAAATTACCAGTAGTTTAAATTTAAATTTTACTAGTAATTTATATTTTTCACGTTCCTAAACCTGGGTCTAAGAAAGAAAATTGAAATATTTAAGGGTGAAGGGTGTGAAATTTTACACGAGGCTTCCTTTTGTGATGTAGGCGAGCACTATGAAGGGGTTTTTAAAAATTCAACTTTTAAGGGGACCATTTGTTTGTATGCAAAATTTATTTCTTGGGCGAATTATTATTATTTGGGTGAATTTATTGTTGAAACTTAGGATAAATAGTAACCTAAGTAAATAAGAAAAGTTTTCAGTATTCGTTTTTCAAAACTACTTCTACAAAACGGTTCAGAGGGTTTTAAAGGTTGTATGGGAAAATGTTGCGCCCAGTCTGATACGATAAATATAATAACATTGTGGCGGGGAGAGCACGCGCACTATTACGAAAACAGTCTATTGCGTGCCTAAAAGCGGTGGGATAAGAGCGAGTTTTCGAGTAAGTGTATTGAAAAATATCAGCCTGTGTATGTTCCTGCTTTTTTTACTGTTCATGGACTCGCTGAACCACCATCTCACCTGATCGAAAGTGACGATATGGTCGACAATGGAGCATGCTTGCCTAGAATTAACCTATTCACTCTTGATTTTTAAATCCATAGATCCAATTCAACATAATTCCTCAATATTTTGTATAGGTGTAACTCGTATCTCCCTAGCCGTTTCCCAACTAGCTTGTGGTCGGCTCTCAGTCTAGCCGAATGCGAGCGACTGCCTATCAGACCCTCATAACCCAGATACTGGGTAACACGATACTTCTTGGATAGACTGATAGTCAAACCTTCTAGCGTCTGATTACCTGTAACAACTATCAAAGATCTACGAATGACAACCGGGACCGACGATTTTACTTGCTTTCTAAGATTTAAGAACAACTTTATTTCTCTTAAAGAATTGCATTCATAATTCACTCACTGAGAAACAATATATAAAACTAAGATTAATAATTAGAGCGCACAATAAATAACAAAACAAGATAGCGAGGAAAAAAATATAATAAAATGTTGGTAAACATAAACATGTAAGAATTTGATTTTTACTAGATGTGGCACTGATGGCATCATCTGTTGTTTGTTGTTGTTGTTGTTGTTCGTGTGTTCTGTGCACACAACACGACATACGACAGTGCGTCAGTCAATACAGTCAGAAATATATAAAACTAGTTGGCCCGGCAAACTTCGTACCGCCTAAGCTCTAGGGCTTTATAAACTTTCCGCAAATACTCACGGCTTCCGTCAAATCCTTAAGTTTCGTAAGGTTGGTACCAGAAAATCAAATAACCAAATAGTTAAAAAAAAAACTATGTAAAATAAATTATGGCAGAATAAAAAAATCGGCTACTTTGACTGCAATCATAATCCTACTGATATTTAGAACGAAGATGGCTTACCCTAGAGTAGCGCACAAGCTGCATTTTAGCCACCTACCACACGAACACATTAATCAGACAAACTTTGCCCACTCTAAGTATTACTCTTGTATAGAGGTTGCGTTCCTCAACATATAAACTCACATGTACCCAAGACGCCCAGACTCAGAACTATCTGTAGGTCATACAAATCTTTGTTTCGTGCGGGAATCGAACCCTGACACGAAGCGCAGCAATGATTTAAATAGTATTGAGTTACGAATCATTAACGAAAAAAGTTCAATCAGAATCCAGTTTTTCAATTTTGCTAATCTCTGTGTCACTGTCTGAACTGTCTGAGTAGTGGCAAATGGAAAAAGAAGGCGAATTGGAGGTTAACAAAATCAAGTTTATGGTGCTCATTTTCTTTTATTATTTTTAATAAATTGTAAATATACGATTTATTTGTTGCGATTTCACTGACTGGATCGCACAAAGCCTCCATCTATCCTATATCTAGAAAATAGTTCTTCACATCTCCCATCTACCCTCTCGAAGCGTACATATTGGGTTGTCCTTTTATATTCTATAACTCACAGATGGCGCGAAGTTAAGTTTTCTTGAGTAACTGTTAGTTCTACACATAGATGGCAGTACTCAGGTACATTGTACCGTCAAACGGGGTGAAAAGAAACAAAACGTTGATTAGGACTTTCACTAATTTCTCCTGAAATTGGTTTGGAAGCTTTGCTACTTCCATAATTTTTGTATTACAATGCAATAAATAATTGCAGTACTTAAGTGCTGCAAATAATTTCTTAAAACGTGAAAAAACCTCTTTCTATTTACCCCGTTTGACTGTATCAGATTGTTTTAGAAAATATCGAATATCTCGCATTATGTTACAGTTAAAACTCGTTTGTCTTTAGAACTCATTTTCCCTCTTTAAAACTAGTTTTTACTTAATGCCTTTGTTAAAACTAGAATTTATTATTAATATATTTGATTTTCAGATAAAATAAGCTCACATCGAGCTTTAGCTAAAACTAGTACTAAAGGAATTAAGTTGGGATTGAAAACAAGATCATCATCTTCCTGCCCTTATCCCGTGTTATTTGGGGTCGGCGCAACACGTTTTTTTCTTCCACTCTGCCCTGTTACTCGTCATGCTATCACTAACTTCCTTTTCTTTCATATCACTCTTCACACAATCCATCCATCTTTTCTTTGGTCTCCCTCTCCCTCTCCATCCATCCACATGTAAACTCATAACTCTTTTAGTAACATGCGTTTCATCCCTCCTCTTCACATGACCATACCAAGATAAACGATTCCCTTTCAACTTTTCAGTCACTGGTGCCACTTTCAAACTTCCCCTAATATATTCATTTCTCACTTTATCCATTCTCGTCACACCACACATCCATCTTAACATTCTCATCTCCGCTACATGCAATCTTTTTTCATCCGTCTTTTTCACAGCCCAACATTCTGATCCATACAGTATGACAGGCCTTATCACGGACTTGTAGATTTTACCCTTCAACTTGAGGGGCATCCGTGGGTCACAAGTTGTTCCCGTGACCTGTCTCCATTTCATCCATCCTGCGTTGATCCGATGTGTTACGTCCCGGTCTACCTCACCATCCCCTTGGATGAGTGACCCGAGGTACCGAAAGTCAGAGCAGATCGGTATGGGCGTTCCAGCTAGAGCTAAAGGCACTGGATTGGAGAGACCGCCGAAATCGCAGAACAAGTATTCCGTTTTGGTTCTACTCAATTTCAGGCCAACACTCTCCAGTCTGTGCCACCACACCTCCAATCTGTTCTGGACTTCTAGGCCACTCTCGGCAACCAACACAATATCATCGGCAAACAACATACACCAGGGAGCCTCTTCCTGAATGTCCGACGTCAGAGCGTCCATTATCATCAGGAAGAGGTAAGGGCTGAGAGCCGACCCTTGATGTAAGCCGACTGCCACATTGAAGCTGCCAGTGGTACCCACTGTAGACCGGACTTGGGTACTGCATCGACTGTACATCGCTCGGATCAACTGCACATACTTCCCAGGCACACCTTTCTCCTTAAGGGCCCACCACAGAACCTCACGAGGTACCCGGTCGTATGCCTTTTCGAGGTCAACGAATACCATGTGCAAGTTTTTATGCGCACCTCTATATTTCTCGCACAGCTGGCGTATAGCAAAAATGGCATCCGTTGTACCCCGACCAGGCATAAAACCGAATTGGGTCTGTGAAATTTCACTCTCTTCTCTCAGCCTCCTTTCAATAACTTTCTCCCAGGCTTTCATAGTATGTGACATTAGCTTTATTCCTCTATAATTGTTGCACTCAAGCACATCACCTTTGTTTTTAAAAATCGGCACTAAAGAGCTATTGCACCACTCATCAGGTATGGCTTCTTCCAGCAACAACTTATTGAAGAACAAAGCTAACCTCGTCCATCCATCCACTCGCAATAACTTCCACACTTCCACTGGTATTCCATCTGGACCAATGGCTTTACCATTCTTCATTCCATTTACTGCTATTCTGACTTCATCCATATTAACAACTAGCTGTTGCCCGCGACTTCGTCTGCGTTAAGTTCGTAAAACTGTACAATCACTCTGTGCTTGCAATTCATTCCGAAAGCATCGCAATAATTTATTGTACTTTAACATAAAACGGTTAAAGGTAAAAATATCCGAATTGAGAACCTCCTCCTTTTTTAGAAGTCGGTTAAAAACACAAATTACCTTCAGGAAACATGTTATGTACTCGTCCAGATCCAGGTGTATGAACGTCAATGAATAGAAAGAGTATGGGTCGTAGCAGTTGGCATTTCTGCCTACCCCAAGGGAAAAGTCATTAGTTTATGTATGTTTCTGGTTTATGTTCTGGTAAAACAACATTGTATGATTTTAACCCCTCGCCACAGTGAGCACGCCACAATCAAATCGCAGCGGTAATGCCTGTCTTTGAGAAGTGTCTACAGAGGCGTCACGGCATCCTCTTTTTGTGCAGGACTCACCGGTTGTGGGTGTTTCGGAAGGTATCTGTGTCGAATTCAGCGGGAAGAAACACTCGGGTCTCACCATTGTGCGAATCACCCGGAGAATACGATGGAGCATACGGTGGAAGTCAGTCCCGCTTGGTCGGAGAGCCGGCGCCGCCTTGTCCTTATGGGGGCGATTGGTGGAGAAAATGACAACCAGTAGCCTCCTTCAGTGACGCACTACGATCAAAGAAGGTAGCTGAAACTATGAGGGATAGGACATCCTGACTCCTCAGCGGTCGCTGCAAGGGACGCTCCGGGTGTTGGAAGCCGCAAGGCAATTCCCAGCCATTGCAAACACGGGATTGCGGTGGTGCTGTCCGGCCGTCTGGTCAAAGCAGTCCTGAATCGACGGCGCGTAGTATTCTACGCGCGACTCAAAGAGATTTCAGCAAATGGATAGGGCCCTCTAGGGCCGATGTCTGCTAGGGCTGCAAGATTGATCGAAAGAGTTATTTCCCATAACAATTTTCGCCTCAATAACTTTTCACTGAAGAGTTTAAGCAGTTAGACAGCTTTGATAGAGGTAAACGAAGGAGCATAATCTGGACACCGACCTTCAGCTGGATAACGTGCACTGATAGTGAAAAGCCTTAAGTAAATCCCAAAACTACCATCATCATCCGGCAGGCATTAAGTCCGCCGCTGTACATTAGTGCATAAAGGATTAAATAAATAAATAAATAAATTATCAACTATCTTCTTCCACAACAGTACTTATGAAGAATTTGCGAGAGCATGCTTGCATTGATTATTGCAGTTTGATCATTTTAAGCGTTAGAATTACTTGTTCATTTACCTAGGATATTTTGGTGTGTATTTAATTGATATCCCCGTATATAAGACAAATGATTTTTCCATAGTGGGAACTACCTAAGAGTCTCCAACTTATGAATGAACTACGGCGAAAACTTGTGCGCGTGTATCCCCGTTCAATCGAACTCGCATATTGATGGCCAAACCGAGAAATTACTGACACCGATTGCCTCTATGAGGACACGGCAGTTCACTCAAGATGCATAGACCTCCACCGCATGCTACACCGAGTCCTCCAGGCGATTCACAAAATGGTAATATCAGGGTACTTTCAACCGAACCCAGAACAGAAACCGTTCGAAACACCCACAACAGTCCTGAGCTTATCCATAAAACAATGAAATTACGGTTAACAAATGTAGCAGCCGATAAGTGTTATCCCTGAGACTGGCCTCCCTTAGAGGGTTGTTCCAGTGTTGGTCACCACTCATTGGAAAGAGGTAACGTCCAGATATCGACGTAAGGCAGCAAGGAATCTGAGATACATTATACGTTGTCGAACTGTGATCAGAAAAACACATTCGATCCCGTTTTATATGAAGCAGTGACTGTAAATAATAAAAGACACCATTATTAATCCGCAAGGTGCCATCATGCCGGAGGACACAGTGGAGATGTGCCCTGCAAGGGCGGAGCACCGCCGTGTCCTCGTGGAGGTAATCGGCGTCAGTGACCTCTCGCGCCGGGCTCCGATCCAGAGCGAGGAGTAATGGCAGGCGTTCGCCTCCTTCTGCAAAGCATTAATGCTAGCGAAGGCGGAGGCCGCACGCGTTAGGGAACGAACGGCCTCACGCCGAGCCGAGATTCCGACCCCGACTACCAATCACGGTAGACGCGGGCTTCCGGACGTCGAGCAATAGGTAGCTAGCCGTCCTGTAGTTGACCGGATCGAGCCCAATCCTCAACAGCGCGTAGTGATAGACACAGGTGTAGTTTTAGTCAGTAAAAGATTCTGACACTATCTCCCGCCCCGCCCAAGAGCGGGGGATGTCATAAGATGATTTTCCCACCGGAAAAAAAAAGTCAGTAAAAGATTGACACGTCCTCCCGCTCCAACCAGAGCGGGAGAAGTCATTGGATGATTTCCACTCTTAAAAAAAGAAAAAAGGTGCCATCATCATCATTATTATTTCAGCCGAAAGACGTCCACTGCTGGATATAAACCTCCCCAAGTGTCGCTATAATGACCGGTCCTGTGAGCCTCTCATCCATCGGATTCCCGCGACCCTCACCAGGTCATCGGTCCACCTGGGGACCATCCAACGCAAGGTACCCTGTAACCCCTTCCGAAAATGTGGCCGTGTTATTTTAAAGTGAATAATTAAATACATATAGGTATTTACTTTTATCGTCTTTGGATGGTATCCCTTGAATAATCACGGTCAATTAGCTTGCTACAATAATGGGAAAAAAATAATAAAAATAAGCAGTAGGATTGTTAAAAATGCCTTCGTCTTACACCAGTTTAACCATAACTGTAAACGTGGGCGATGGCCATTCTTCTGCCACTCAGAAAATTACGTAAAATACGCAATGCCATCTATCAAATTTAATATGAAGTTCAACCGTCATTGTCATCACTATTTCTACTTTGAGTCTTTTTAGATGGCGTTGCGAGTATCTGAATTGCTTATGGTGTCATATTTTACTTCTCGAAAACTTTGATTTCATACCGTTTGTCTTTCATATGCTTTGTTTCATTGCGATGAAACAAAGCCTAAGTAAGACAATTATCAAGTTCCAATTCCAACAATTTAAATGTATAAAAGTTATCTACATCGATTTCTAAAATTAATAATACGCACTTCACTAAAAATTTCTACAGATATATTATATACGTAGATTTATATAAAAAAAATTGTAAGCATGCAAAAATATATAAAAAAATCTTATTCACGATGACAAAATAGAACAAAAATTTCTCCTAAGAGAGCCGTATGGGATTTGAACCACCTTCACATTACATGAAAGTCTAGTTACGAAACCACTGTGCTGCGGTCTTCGATGAATAAATTATAAAATAGACGTTCTTATATAAACGTCATAATTGACTGGTTGGCTCCCTAACGATGATAGCGTGATGATTTTCGTTTTAGAAGTTAAATTTGCAGCTAAATGGAATAATGTAACATTATAGTACGTGATTTTACTCGTCGTTTTGATTTTATTATGTGTTTTGATTAGTTTTTACAAAATATTTAGAAGATATCGAATAGAAATGTCAATTTTATTTTGAAAAAATGGTAAAAGTTATTTTAATACAAAAAAATAAGACACAATAATGTCAAAATTTTTAACTGTAGCTGGGAATTGAACTCGCGGCAAATGTCGTTCAATACCTACATTTTGGATTATTGCTCACCCCACATAGCAAATAGCGTGATAGTTTATAGCCTATCAGTTGCCCTGACCTATAAGGATTGTGTATGCAAAATTTGAACAGGATCGGTTCAGTAGTTTTTGCGCCAACTAATACCATCACAAAAGAATTTTACTGTTTTATTATATGTATAGATTCGCACTAATCCCACATTCACTGGTTTATTCTCTAACACCCCACTCCAATTATTTTCCTCATTCATCAGTCTTTCAAAATATTCTTTCCACCTCTTTTTGATTTTTTCATCATCCGATAGAACCATTCCAGTTTCATCTCTTATACATCTTACCTGACAAACATCCCTCGCCTTTCTCTCTCTTATTCTAGTAAGCCGGTATAGCTCTTTTTGGCCTGCAGGACTGTCCAGTGTGTCATATAGTTTGTCCTGGGCCTTTGATTTTGCTATTGCCACGGCTTTCTTAGCTTTCTTCTTTAGAACGTCATACTCATTCTTTTTTTCAGCTTTTAAACTAGCGTTTCCTGGCTCTACACACTGCCATTCTTTGAATTTTTTCTTCTTTTCTTTCAACACACTCTGAATTTCTGTCGACCACCACTATGTATCCCTATCTATTATACCCTTTCCTCTCGTCTCTCCCAAAATATCTTTCGCTGCATGCCTGATACACCCAGCCATCTCATTCCAGCTTTCATTTATACTTCGATCATTCATGTCTCCCATCTCTATCATTCTGTCCACCACTCGCTCCCTGAACTTCTTCGCACAATCATTCTTCTCTAACATATGCCATTTTATTTTAGGGGGAGGACGCTCTTTGTATTTGGTAGAGAGTACTTTGACCACTGATGTCATAACCAGGAGTCTGTGTTGTGAGACTAGGTCTTCTCCTGGCAGTACTTTGCAGTCTTTGACGTGCTTTAGTTGGTTGCGCCGAACTAGAAAGTAGTCTATTTGGGTCTTATGATTACCACTTTTGTACGTGATCATGTGTTCGTCTCTTTTCTGGAACCACGTATTGGCTACTGCCAGGTCAAATGCAGTAGCGGATTGCAACAGTGTCTCTCCTTCACTGTTCGGACTACCGAAACCCCATCCCCCATGTACTCTTTCATAAACACCTTTCATTCTTCCCACATGTCCATTAAAATCACCTCCAACTATTAATTCTTCATGAACAGGGATGTTCATTAACGCTCTATCAAAATCCTCCCAAAACTTCTCTTTCACCGTTTCATCACATCCTACTTGTGGTGCATACACACTAACTACATTCAACATCACATTCTCTAACATAACTTTCACAACTATAAATCTATCATTAATCCTTTGTACTTCCATCACGCTTTCTTTCAATTTACTGTCTAACACTATTCCTACACCATTTCTTTTTCCATCACTTCCACAGTAGTAGAACTTATATCCCTCACCAATTTCTCTCGCTTTTGTTCCTCTCCATTTAGTTTCCTGCAAGCATGCTATATTTATCCGTCTTCTTTTCAATACATCCGCTAACTCTCTGGCCCTTCCAGTCATAGTCCCAACATTCCAACTTGCATACCTCAATCTCACTTCCCGAGCTAACTTCTTACGTTGCACCCGCCCGAGGTGGTGCAACAACCCTGGTCCATTTCCCACAGGAGCCGGGTGCTGCCCCTGCGCGTCGCTTGTGGGGTACGCCCTAGCCCTATCGCGCATTCTATTAAGACCGAACATGTTGCTATGGGATTTGGCTAGTTTTATTTTAAAGTCGGCCGCCAGCCTGACACCAACCCTCCTTGGGAATGCTTTTGTTGGTAGTTTACCCGACACCACGGGGTGACCTAAGGTGCTGTAGTATGCACAGAATCTAAATATCCCTTAGTCGCCTCTTACGACACCCACGGGAAGATATGGGATGGTGCTATTCTTTACGTCCGACACCATACAGAACTAAACAAGATATACTTTAAAAAAGTTTGTTAAAAAACTAACTCGATGACAATGATCAGGTCACGTCTCGAGACCAATCAGGATAAGGTTTTGTTTTAGGTGGGAAATCACCTAATGGCTTCTCCCGATCTAGAGCGGAGTGGAAGGGGGTGTCAGACTTTTGCTGGCTAAAACCCACTCCAATGTTCCTTCGTTGCCTTGCATTCTAGGACCCCGGGTTTTCCATTCGCAAGCGAACCCATGGCTCCAGAGGTGACCCTGGTGGGCTCCTACTGGGTTTTGCAAAAAATACCGAAAAACACCGACTTCCGAAATTAGAGTTATTTTGATCCTTTTAGTGTTTTTATTTTTGAGTGAAGTCTGTTTTTTTATTTTTTATAAAAAGTTTTTTTTCGTCGCAAGATGCGATTCAATATGCCTTCGTTTGTATGCCTGTTACAGCAATGTAAGGCTCGACTCCACGCGAGGTTCGCGCTGGGGATCATTCAATTTCGTGGGGCACCCATTTGTCAAGCTTCCTTACCTTGCTAATTCGACGCAAATGAACCAATATTGTTTTGATGCTGACATTGAAAGCCGCATCAAGCTGTAGATTGAGAATCATTAGCTTCCACAATCGCCTTTATTCGTCATTGTCATATAAAGTTTTCGGTCGAACACGGGTTTCATTTCTTAGGAACGAAATTAGAACGAAATTTTCTTAGAACAGAAGTGATTAAACAATTAATGGGTGGTGCGATCAATTCATTTTCAAAAAAGAATTCCATATTTTAAAAATGATTTGAACTTGGAATTCTTAGCAGAAAAAGAAAAAACGGACTTGTAGTAGCCAGCCAGATAGAACAACAAAGTTATTTATATTATATGTGTGTCTGCATTAGTGCTACAAACAGAACTCTGCTTCCGTTTCTGCAGAAGTTCCGCAAGCTTTTTCACTTCCATTTCCGCTTCTGCTTCTGCAAAATTCATAACAGAACTCTAAACGGAGAAATACAGCAAGGAGAGCGGATAGGGGGCGCGTGAATGGCTGGACACATCGAAAGCGGGGGTGGTACACAAATGTGTCGCAACAAGTTTCTTTATTATTATTTTTTTTTTTCATTCTGCGCATCACCGCGCCTGGTGACATGATTACGACTTAAACTTTTTGATGTTTTAAAAAATTAAAATTATGCTATTTTCATAGTTTTAACACTCCGCTTCCGCATCCGCATCCGCATCCGCATCCGCAAAATTTCTATTGAGATCTGTTTCCGTTTCCACTTCTGTTGTGTATCACTAGTCTGCATACACAAACACACACACAAATAAGCTGCCTTATGCTGTTATGCTTAACTACGCGCTAAACTACGTGAACTAAGCGCCCAGATCGGCGTGTGCGGCACACGCCGAAACCGAAACTAGACTTGTAGGGTACACTTGATTCTAGCTTTTTTTCTTCAAGCTATTTACATGTTACAGGATTGGCACATTTGAGATGTGATGTTAAAAAAAGCTCGGTATCCACTGGACAGAGCGTCGGACCAACGACTCCATAGCCAAACTCAAGACAACCATGAGACTCAACACCATAATTATGCCAAAGAATAATCTGTGAATTCTGCAACCAACCAATATCAAGAAGAGAGGTGATAACCTGGAAAAGCTATTGCTGACAGGAACACTAGAACGCTGTGAGTAATTTATTTTGCTCTCGCCGAGTCACTGCTATCCTATGAATTAAACACATATGGCCGTACATTTAAAACCTATCTTAACAGTATAAAATCACTGCAAATTCGTTTTATGAGATATCGTGTCAACCCACACACAAAAATTGCTAGCTAAAACTATGAAAAACACTTTGTTACATGTAAGGTGTGAACATGAAAAGGTCGAGTACTTGTTGGTCCTAGAACAGTACTATAATAAACTATTTAAAATATGGGTGCAAAATAAATATAACACTAGAAGCGTTAGAGAACGTAAACTCGTGCGACCACCAATAAATAAAATTACTATGGTAAAAGAACCAACAAGTATTTGATGCCTACAATTTTCAATGATTATGACTGGTTAAGAAACAATAACAGCATGCGTAAACGAACATTGAAAAATAAATTAAAGACTGTTCTCCTTAAGACAGTGGTCGAAAGATGTGAAAATACCCACTAACTTATTTATTTATTTATTTATTAAAACTTTATGCACTAGTAAGAAACACTGTACAAAGGCGAACTTATGTAATGCCTTAGTCATTTTCTACCAGTCGACCTTAGGGTGGTGCAGAAATATAACATAATAGGTGCAACATAATGGTAAACTAGATTAAGAAAATAATAATACCGCACGGTTTCCCGCGAAGCGGCGAGCGTCCTTGCTAGCCTGCGGATGGAATGGGATCAGGAGGCAACAGTCCTTGCGCTCATGCACGATTTGCGCGTGGAGATGCAACGCCGATAGAGTTCTGAGATAATCATCATAAAAAAAATAGTGATAAAAAAGAAACTACCGAATTTATAACCTCTTCCTTTTTTGAAGTCGGTTAAAAAGATGCACAGAAGGCTTTATAGAGAGTAATTTTTACCTCATTGGTATATTGTGCAAACCAGCGAGCAATCATGTTTGCCATAACGGACAAAGCTCCACGTTCACGTTTGATATCCATGTGTGTAATTAGATGACCCGGGTATCTGAACTGGTGAACCGTAGTCAACTTATCTCTTTTTAGATTTATAGGGGGCACGCTTGTGGGACACTTAGTACCAGTCTTAAAAATAACATATTCGCTTTTCGTTACATTATACATTAGACCGTGACCATCTGCATAAGTTTCACAAATATGCAACAGTTTCCTATTCCACAAACCGAAGCGCTCAGCACCGCGCTCACCACATAGCTAAGATTATTATTAACACTTAGATAATTTACATGACAGCCAACATGCTGGTTGCTGATCGATTAGGGCATTGATATACAAATAAAAAAGGCAGGAAGCTCAAGTCAGCTGATCTCACGCTACATTCTTATTTACACATCTGAAAGTGTGCTCACTGCACACTATTACTTTGATTGCTATAGCAGTGCTTTAAGAGATTTACAAGTTCAGACGGTAACTCTACTTCTTGTAACTTTCTCCACAGAATGTCACAATAGATTAAGTCAAAAGCTTTGCTCAAATCGAGGAAACAGGCATACCCAGGTTTGTCCCTGGAGTGTAGTACCTGACAGTATGTTTCATGAACAATATGGTACTTAAAATTGATTGTCATACAGAATTAGATCTTAATTTAATCTCTCTACTGTCTCACATTGTATCGTATATTCTTTCTGTAACTTTCATCAAGATAAACTTTGTATTTTCTAAGCTCTTCGGTCAAATTTCTATTGTTAGTAATCATCTTTAAGTACTCTATCCGTTTCGTATGATCCTTCCGTCAACGCAGTTCTCGGACTGACATTTTTTGTATTTGAAACTCTTCGACATCTTGTATCGAGGTTGCGATCCTAAACATATAAACTCACATGTACACAAGACGCCCAGACTCAGAACTTTGTTTCGTGCGGAAATCGAACCCTGATGCAAAGCGCAGCAGTCAATGGCTCAACCACTGCGCTAATACTGTGCGTGGAGGCTTTATTAGGCTTTAGACAGACGGACCGCATTTCAACTGCTATCCAACCGCAAATTGCAGTTCAAGTGCAGTTTGAATGCAGTTAACATGACTGCAATAGAACTGCAAACCAAACGGGCAGTCCAACCGCTGGTTTCTGTCACATTCCACCCTAAAACGTTCAATTGCCAAAAATATATCGAATGACAGTAACGTTATTATACTTAAAAAAAACTGACTATTACACAGCCGAGCAGATAAAATTTTCCTTTCCCCTTGAATACCTTCATATTTCTATACAGTTCTATCTATGACAATAACTTTTCTTTGTTGACAAGCAACAGCCTCTAAAGAACCTGCAAGCAGTTTTGAACTTTACCTTCAAAGATTCAAGCTCAAAACTGAACAAGAGCCTCACTAGCTCCACAGGTTTTGTGGTTTTAGGTAAACTTATGCAAGCATATTTGTGGACATTTGATCTCTGGGAAATCAAGTGCTAGATATCGAGTTGCAAAACTATTTCCTAACGTTAAAGCATACATTTAATACTGTTTATTCTAAAGTACCTACGATTCTTTTTTTTTTGAAATTCAAGCAAGAACAATGATTTGCTTCTACGCCAAAATATTTCAAAATGTTAATTTATTTAAAGCCAAATCTCCCATTAACATTAACTCTGAAAATACACAAAAAGGAAATACATAATGAACAGCCGAATATTGTGTATAATGTCAAAATCAGCTGTTGATCTGTAAACATGGTCAACGACACTAATTTACACTATCGCTCAATGCGCTTTACATACGCGGTTTAGTTTCTATCGCTGGTTCCGTTTGCTGAGATGAAACCAACACTGAGTAGATAGCCACTTTTAGCGCATGCGCCACAAATCCATTAGTCATGTTACGGACCTAGTAATAAATTGGGATATTTTTCATAATATCCGGGCAAGAAGTATAATGACAAGTTGCTTGGGGCAAAGTAAATAATTAATAATAATTCAGTTTTTTTTTTATTTATGAAGTTGCTGATACACGGGGTGCGAGGAGAAGAACAAACGCAAGACACGTGCTGACCATGCAGTCGTTGTGTTTGCTAAGATGAATATGATTATTTATTTAAAATGTATGTACAGTAGTGGTACATAGGCAGCTTTAATGTAATAAGGAATTCTATCCCGAGTTAAAAAGACTACACAGCAGTGCAGTTGTTGGTGAGCGACAACATATAAATAACAATAAATATTATTATTTGATATAGAATGAAGTGCTAATAAGTCATGAAATACATATTTAACTAAAATAATAAATCAATAAATACTATGATAAATATCAAATCATTATAATCAAGGGAACTCAAAATATAGGTAACGATTATTACAAAGATCAAACTAAGGTTGAGAAGACTGTAAGTAGTAATAAGTAGTAAGATGGAGTATAGGAAAATGTTTTTCATTTTTTGTGAATACCGTTAATTTTGTTTTTTGTTATTTATGAAAAATTTAAAGTTGAATTTTATTCAATGATAAACAAAATTTTAACAACAGGTCTTTAATTCTTTATTATACACAAAAACATAACATAAAATATGGAGATACAGACAGTTCAGTTCAGTCCAGTTGGGTAGGTCTAACTTCGAGAAAGAGGTCAATCGTCGAATCCGACTCGGCTGGGCAGCGTTCGGGAAGCTGTGCGGTGTCTTCTCGTCCAATATACCACAATGTCTCAAGACAAAAGTCAATGACCAGTGCGTGTTGCCAGTGATGACATATGGCTCTGAAACGTGGTCGCTTACAATGGGCCTCATCAGAAGGCTTAAAGGTACTCAAAGGGCAATGGAAAGGGCTATGATCGGAGTTTCCTTGCGTGATCGCGTCAGAAATGAGGATATCCGCAGGAGAACCAAGGTTACGGACATAGCCCGAAGAATCGCCAAACTTAAGTGGCAGTGGGCAGGGCACATTGCTCGCAGAACAGATGGTCGATGGGGACGAAAGGTTCTGGAATGGCGACCACGTACCGGAAGACGCAGCGTTGGAAGGCCTCCCACAAGGTGGACCGATGACCTGTTGAGGGTCGCGGGAATCCGATGGATGCGAGACGCACAGGATCGGTCATTGTGGCGGCATTTGGGGGAGGCCTATGTCTAACAGTGGACGTCTTTCGGCTGAAATGATGATGATCATGACAGACAGTTCATGGCGAGGCGAGCTTAACTCAGTAATGAGTTTTCTCCCAGCGAACACTTGAATTATAGAGAAAGAACATATTCGAGGTTAGTTTAACTTTTAAATTTAAAAGTATAACTATACTCCATGTATTTGTGTAATTAACTAAATGTAAAAAATCTTGTCATGTCTTTTATCTAAAAGTAGTCTAAAAATTATATTTTTTTCTAATTTTTTATTTGCCTCTACCGATGTTTGGTAAACAACTAAATTTAATAATCTTTATGTCTTTTATACGATAAATTATAAATAAAAAAAACATATCAAGCTACCTAAACAAATGGAGTATAGGTAACTAACTAGTCTAAATCATTGGGAGGAGATTTTTACTAATAACTAGAGGATTTTGAATGTCGTCCTAATAAGTATAAATAATTATGAGTCTGATTATTATTAAAAATTTCAGTTTTATTATAATAGGTCAGCAAAGTAACTATGAAAGGAAAGATTTTGTTTGTTTTTAACTTGGTTTAAATTACTCTGCCCCCAGGTGATTAGCATTCTAAATAATACCCGGACGAATTGATTATTTTAACCGTTGTTATCACAATGCCTCTATATTTTGGGCATTTTTCAAACGTGTGCAGACATTTTTTATAATGTCTTATTAACAACTTGGCCCATCACATCATACAAGTTAGGGAGTCTGCGCGAAGAACAGTGTTGCAAATTTAACGACTTGGTCGCTAAAATGGGGACTTTTGCCCAGGCCTTACATTAAAAAAAATATTTTGCAACAAAAATTATTTAGTGATTTATCTGACGACTTTTAGAGTGGAAGAAATTACATAAAACAAAAACTACCAGACATAACACCCGTCTGGTCGGAGGATCTTTCTTTTTCAACGGTGGTTTGCGGGACTTTACACTCTGTTCCGCATACGTCACCTACAAACAAGTAAGAAAATGCGTGTGCTACACAGGTCTACTCTCTTTCTCAGAAACGAAAATTTGCAAAGTTTAGTCAGCACATAAACTTAAAAGTAAGTAATGAGCACTGCCTCTAGTGTAGGCAACAATATGAATTGTAGTTGATATTTTTTCAATATTTTTGGTAGACGATGCAATATTAAATTATAAATATTTTTTCAAACCTCTTGTTGGACTTTCCTCTATTAGAATCAGTTCGTGACTTTAGATATAGGGTCTAGTTACTTGGAACTTTGGAGTTGGCAACACCTGATGAGTGGCGCATGCGTGAAGTCGGTCTCTGCTCCACTAGTTGGTTTATCGCGTTTCATCCAGCAGATACCGTCCTCTAGGGGCCGAGGGCGGACCTCTTAAGGACGGTATCCATTACAAAACATTGGAAATTATATAATATTCAAAAGGATGATGAAATACTTTGTGTTTATTTAAACGCACGGATTGAATAGGATTCAGTGACTGACTGAAAATCTACCTATATTAATATATAAATAAAAGGAGAAACTGAGTGACTGACATATCAACGCCCAGCCGAAATTTGGTAATTTCGGCTAGTTAATTTCGTTTAAATTTAAATTTTGCTAGTAATTTTTATTTAAATTTCACGTTCCTAAACCTGGGTCTAAGAAAGAAAAGACTGAAAAATTTAAGGGTGAAGGGTGTGAAATTTTACACGAGGCTTCCTTTTGTGATGTAGGCGAGCACTATGAAGGGGTTTCTGAAAATTCAACTTTTGAGCGGGTGAAAAGGGGACCATTTGTTTGTATGCAAAAAATTTTCGGTGAATTATTATTATTTGGGTGAATTTATTCTTGAAACTTAGGATAAATAGTAACCCAAGTAAATAAGAAAAGTTTTCATTATTCGTTTTTCAAAACTACCCCTACAAAACGGTTTAGGGGTTTTAAAGGTTGTATGGGAAAATGTTATTCTTTGAGTTTTCATTGTGGAGTCTTTTTGAAAATTTTGTGACGCTATCAAAACGAATTTAACTCATCAAAATTTTCGTTCAAAAATTTTTTATGATTTTCGTTGTGGCTTAATTCAACAAGAGATTTGCCAGACATCAATTGATGATGAAGCATCATGATGATGACAAACATTTGGTGATGAAGCATCATGTCCCAGCTCTGTGTATTCGTGGTTTCGAGAATTTAGTCGTGGATGTGATCATCTCTATGATGAAGCACGTGAAGGTCGGCCAGCGACTGCGGTTACAGACTCAAATATTGACACCGATATCCGAGATTGACACCGTAGGACAACTTATTGAAACTGACAAAAATTACTAGCCAGTAAATTCGTGCTTTGTTAGGCACTGGAATGAGTCAAGTGCAAAACATTTTACATGTGAATCTGAAGGTTCGGAAGCTTTGCACTCGATGGATACCACATGACTTAACAGATGAGCCATAGGCTAGTGTGTTATGGAGGGGTTGCAGTGACAAATTTGCACGTGTATCAAACGACTTTTTTCAAAACAATTACGAAGAAATGAATAAGCGGGGGTTGACCGGCGCCCCAAGGGGGTCGACGCGCGCCCAGCCTGATACGATAAATGTAATAACATTGTGGCGTGGAGAGCACGCGCACTATTACGAAAACAGTCTATTGCGTGCCTAAAAGCGATGGGATAAGAGCGAGTTTTCGAGTAAGTGTATTGAAAAATATCAGCCTGTGTATGTTCCTGCTTTTTTTACTGTTCATGGACTCACTGAACCACCATCTCAACTGATCTAAAGTGACGATATGGTCGCCAATGGAGCATGCTTGCCTAGAAGTAACCTATTCACTCTTGATTTAGAAATCCAAAGATCTAATTCAACATAATTCCTCAATATTTTGTATAGGTGTAACTCGTATCTCCCTAGCCGTTTCCCAACTAGCTTGAGGTTGGCTCTCAGTCTAACCGAATGCGAGCGACTGCCTATCAGACCCCCATAACCCAGATACTAGTTAACACGATACTCCTTGGGTAGGCTGATAGTCAAACCTTCTAGCGTCTGGTTACCTGTAACGACTATCAAAGATCTACGAATGACAACCGGGACCGACGACTTTACTTGCTTTCTAATATTTAAGATCAACTTTATTTCTCATAAAGAATTGCATTCATAATTCACTTACTGAGAAACAATATCTAAAACTAAGATTAATAATTAGAGCGCACAATAAATAACAAAACTTTTTACAAAAAAAAGATAACCGACTTCACTAAAAAAAACACTAAAACGATCAAAATAACTTTAATTTCGGAAGTCGGTGTCTCTCGGTATTATTTGTATCTTATTTAACACCGACTTCCGAAATTAAAGTTATTTTGATCGTTTTAGTGTTTTTTTTAGTGAAGTCGGTTATCTTTTTTTTGTAAAAAGTCTTTTATTTCACACTTTTTAGTTGTGTAGCGACATCTATGGCGTCACATAAGAACTAATCCTGCATTGTACAATCAAAGTTCTCCGCGCGATTAGAACATATAGAACAGCCCGAAATAATCAATCGGGCAGCTGCCCACCAGACATAACACCCGTCTGGCCGGAGGATCCTCCCTTTTCAACGGAGGTTTGCGGGACTTTACTCTCTGTTCCGCATACCTCCAAACTGGTGACCCTCGACAAAGAACGTCAGCGTAGCCTTCGTGCAGCTACTACTTCGTGAGGTCATCATCACTTCCTCAAGCTTTCGAGCAACGAGCCATACAGCCAGCACCCACGGCTATAAAGGGTATCCTGACCACCAGCATGCCTACCTGGTCATACCTGGTCATCACCCTCAGACTCATCAGCGACTTTGGTGAAGCACACTGCACCTTCGGCCAGTCACATGAAGAGCAACGAAGAACCTCTCCTGGTCGACGCATGCTGTCAAGCCGCTACGTCGCACAGCACGCTCCGACTCACTGGAGCCAGCAGCACTACTCCGATTCACTGGAGCCTGCAGCATCATCCCGACTCACTGGGGCATCATCCCGACTCACTGGGGCATCACCGCAGACAGTTCCGACTCACTGAGGACTATGCAGCATTCGGTTCCGACCCACTGGAACCAACCTACCACTGGCCTGGCACGCATCAAGAAGCATCAAGAACCATCGATCTCTGATATCCGGAGGAGAGTGATGTAAAACCATCTATGGCGTCACATAAGAACTAATCCTGCATCGCGCAATCAAAGTTTTCCGCGCGATTAGAACATATAGAACAGCCCGAAATCATCAATCGGGCAGCTGCGCACCAGACATAACATCCGTCTGGTCGGAGGATCCTCCCTTTTCAGCGGAGGTTTGCGGGACTTTACGCTCTGTTCCGCCTACCTCCAAAGTTGGGATACACTTATAAACAGAGTGCCTATTTCTCATGACAATTCCAATTAATCCAAACACTACTAGGTTACATTGTTTTATTATGGAGTTCCTGTGTCTACCTTCCACCTTCCGGCTTCATCATCAGATCAGTTCGATAGTACCTTATAGCCAAAATGCATTTCATGACAATTCTAATAAGCCCAAACACGGCTAGGTTACATTGATTAATTACGGAGTTCCAGTGCCTACCTTCTGGCTCCATCATTATCATCAGATCAATTTGATGATACCATTTTCGACGGAACTATTCAGAGCCATTAATTTATTTGTATTATCATAGTCGCTTAACTATCTTCATTGTGATATCTATGTGAATATGAAGTTCCGTTGACCATTTCTGATCTTCTTCTTCAGTTCCACTTCATCAAATGTTACTTTTTGACTGTAAATGCTTAAGTTCTCGATGAAAATACTAAAATCACTATGCAGTTGCCTATAATATTTGAGGAGTTCCCTTGATTTCGCCAAGATTCCATCATCAGATCCTGACTTGGTGACTATGGGACCATTTGGAAAGTATAAGCTTTCTAACAAAAAAATATTTTTTCAAATCGGTTGGCAAGCGACGAAGTTATGCGCGAACAAACATAAAAAAAAAATACAAACATCCGAATTGAGAACCTCCTCCTTTTTTAGAAGTCGGTTAAAAACAAGGTAGCGAGGAAAAAAATAAAATAAACATGTGTGATGTACGAATTTGATTTTTACTAGATGTGGCACTGATGGCATCATCTGTTGTTTGTTGTTGTTGTTCGTGTGTTCTGTGCACACAATACGACATACGACAGTGCGACAATCAATACCGTCAGAAATATATAAAACTAGTTGGCCCGGCAAACTTCGTACCGCCTAATAGTAAGGATGACGCCATCTACTGGCATTACCAGAACAGTATAATTCACGTCGAAGTGTTGGTAAAAAGTGGTTGCTTCTTTTTTAGGCAAATCAGGACATTAAACTAAAGTATCGCTTGAAGATCAGCCAGTGACAGCAGATTGGTTGAATGCCTTTCTTTTCCCGTTCTCCGGATCGGGAAAAAAAAGGCCATCCGCTGGGGCAGGGTGTTTTCTCTCCAGATCTGCGAGAGTATCTGGAGAACACGGAGCCACCACATCACTACTAAAAAGAATCCTGGCTGCTCCGCTGATGTCACCTTCCCCCAACTTTGTTTCTACCAGATGGGATTATACCTTTTAAAAGGGTAATCCTTTGTATCGGAAAGTTTGAATCTAAATGACAGGCCGAAACATTACAGTTTTCTTTAATTACCTTTATATCGGAAATTTTGAATCTAAATGACAGGCCGAAACATTACAGTTTTCTTTAATTATCTTTGTATCGGAAATTTTGAATCTAAATGACAGGCCGAAACATTACAGTTTTCTTTAATTTGTGCAGTTAAAGTCTTTTTTGTTGCCAAATTCTTTTGGACGAGTAAAATTCTGTAGGGGAAGGTGAGCAGGTATTCCCAAGCACTTTGCGTGTTCTCCCGTACGGCAAGGCGAACTCACCCTGCTAGGTTTTGCGCCACAAGAGGTCTAGCTCCGCGGGAAACTCGCTTTTAAACTGGGCAAGAGTTTTTGAATTTTGAAAGAATTTTCTAAAACGGATCTAAAGATGGTGTAGCTTAGGTGTGGGAAATGGTGTACTTAGAGGGTTCGAAGTGTAATTTTGGGTTTTATGTACTTTCCCAATATGCACACTCAAACCCCGCTTACCTTTAAAAAATCGTGCCTGGGTGTACAGAGGGCACCTCTCCAGGATGTTTAAAGGTTGACTGGCACTGTTTTCGACCACTTCACTGTTGTCGCTAAGCATGTATAAAATTTACGCTTATGCACTAACTTATGTACAATAAATATAGCTAAATAGAAAGAAAATCACTAAAGAATAAACACTGACAAAAAAAATCATTCGAATGTCACAAAGAAAATGACAACACGTGTCAAATGAAGCAGCGCAGTCACGTAGGCGGCCTGCGGCGCCGCGACACCGATGATGGCATTTCGGTGGCGGCGCCCTAACAACCGTTGCCGGGTGATGACACGCGTCGCGACCTCGGCGTCAACGTCAGGCGGCACGTCAGCGAAGTTATTTAGTATTGTGCACACAGAGCACTTTATAATATTAGTGTACAGTACGGCCGTTTTAATTTGGCGGCCCTGAAGTTTGCGCAGAAGGCTGCGCACGAACGTTTTTTAGGAACAAAATGGTGGCATGAGGCGACGTGCGCGGGGCGGAGGTGTAAGCTAGAGATTGACTCTATGTAAACACAATCGACCCTTTATTCAATCAAATATCGCAATCGATTTTTATCGATTTGGAATTTATTGATTTTTGTTTATATGACATATTGAACGAAATAGATTTACAAACATAGTAAATGTTGTCGTTAGTAAACGAGATTTCGACTTTAATAATAAAAAAACTAATAATATTATACATATTTTCTTGGTTGAAAGATATGATTTAGTTAAATATCAGTTAATTATAAACGACTACTACAATAACGACTGTTTGAGAATATTTTAAACCTCCTTATAAAATTTAATAAAATATATTTTTATTATTAGATTTCAATCGATTTGAAAAATAATCGATTAAACAACACCCTCAGACGCGCATATTGGACATCCCTTTTTCTTTACTCCGTAAAACTTCGTGCATAATCGGCAATGCTCGGGACGCGGTAATGTGTCTCACTCACACATTAGCATTGGTGTCGTGTTCGTGTCGCTGTCTCTGTCTTGAGCACAGGCGGTGACAAAAGTTTTCGCTGGTTTTTATTAATACATTGTTAAGTTTTTTGTGTAGTGTTAGGTTTGTTTCTTTAATTCATAAGTTATTTTTGTAGCTTTCTGTCTGAAAGTGTTTTAATATTTATTTTATTTGTACTTGGTCCCTGTATTAGTAAAATTTTATTCGTATTTAGGTTTTAAAAAAATAACGTCAATAACAGTTTTTTTTACGACTGTACATGCGCTAAAGTTCGCAGAGCCTATGTTCACGGGCGCCAAGTTAGAACGGCCGTATTAGATTGCGTTGGATTGTGTTGGATGATCCAGCAAGCTTTAAAACAATTCTCAGGTTGACGATAGATGACTGGGAAAGGCCCCTCTTATGCTTGTAACACCGCCTACAGCTGTCAAGTAACACTAAATAAATAGATTTCTTTTGGAATATTGTCAAATATTTTTCGATAATCGTACAGGGCTCGCTGAGCTGCGTTCAAAAATCCAACAAATGCTTATTTACTACAATAATGGGAAAAAATGGCATGAATCTCGAACGAAACTTGACGTAACCAATAAAAAAGAAATTTTCCTTTTATATAATATTAGGTAGATAAACGCACCTGTATTTATTGCACCCACTATTATTTTTCTCTGCATTAACCTAAGGTTGAGTGGTATAAAATGCTTAAGTCCATCTCTGTATTTTTATGTGCATAAAGTATTGAATAAATAAATAACGCACGGCCATGCGGTATAGCGCACGGGTAAAGAAGCAGTTGTAAAAAGTCTATAAAGTCCTGACGTAAATTATTTTCAAACGAAATTCTCCTTACATACACTGATTCATTCTTTGAATCAGTGCTAATCAATAAAGTAGACACTCATGTTCGCTCATTTTTATTATTTGGAGATATCGATGAACAAAACAAAACGTCTTGCGGCAAAGGTTGCATGTGGGCACAGTCGTTAAGAATTCTCATAAATCATAGTACGATCTACCTTAAATGCTAGGTACTTATCTCTTAAAACAAATAAAAATAATTGTACAATAAACAATATATCTATCTATGGATTACCAAGCCGCCAACTTATACTGGTTCCATCTGACATTCAACTTTGTCATGAGTACAGACTCAGCAATCACATTATAGATCAATTATAATATCTAAGCACTAAATAATTAGAAAAGTGTAAAAAAAATAGTAAGTTTAGGCTGTGCTTCACCTCGGTCCAGTTGGGTAGGTCTAACTTCGAGAAAGAGGTCAACCGTCGAATCCGACTCAGCTGGGCAGCGTTCGGGAAGCTGTGCGGTGTCTTCTCGTCCAATATACCACAGTGTCTAAAGACAAAAAAGTCTATGACCAGTGCGTGTGGCCAGTGATGACATGGCTCCGAAACGTGGTCGCTTACATTGGGCCTCATCAGAAGGCTTGAAGTTGCTCAAAGGGCAATGGAAAGGGCTATGCTCGGAGTTTCCTTGCGTGATCGCGTCAGAAATGAGGATATTCGCAGGAGAACCAAGGTTACGGACATAGCCCGAAGAGTCGCCAGACTTAAGTGGCAGTGGGCAGGGCACATTACTCCCAGAACAGATGGTCGATGGGGACGAAAGGTTCTGGAATGGCGACCACGTACCGGAAGACGCAGCGTTGGAAGGCCTCCCACAAGGTGGACCGATGACCTGGTGAGAGTCGCGGGAATCCGATGGATGCGAGACGCACAGGACCAGTCATTGTGGCAGCATTTGGGGGAGGCCTATGTCCAACAGTGGACGTCTTTCGACTGAAATGATGATGATGATGATGATATTTATCATAGTATTTATAATTTATTATTTCAGTTAAATATGTATTTTATTACTTATTAGCACTTCATTCTATATCAAATAATAATATTTATTGTTATTTATATGTTGTCGCACACCAACAACTGCACTGCTGTGTAGTCTTTTTAACTCGAAATAGAATTCCTTATTACATTAAAGCTGCCTATATACCACTACTGTATATAAACTTTAAATAAATAATCATATTCATCTTAGCAAACACAACGACTGCATGGTCAGCACGTGTCTTGCGTGATGATGATGATGATGGTGATGTTGTGCTTCACCTCTCAGGCACCAGTGTACCGAATTCGGTACACCTCGGTACGAGCTAATTTAAACCATATTTTTTAGCTGGTATGAGGAGTACCGTATTCGGTACGCTGTTGCCTGAGAGGTTAAAAGGGAATTTTATTTCTTCAAAATCAAACTTTTCTGCAAAAATTATACACACTAGCTTTTTTGACAGTAGCAACGACCGCGTAGAAGTAAGAAACTATACTAAGGGACCGTACTAGGTAAACCATTCCCGCAAGCGCGGGATCCCGCACCACTTCTGTGGAGTCAGAAATGCGGAATTATTCATGCGGGATCCCGCGGGTCTGCGGGATTGAAGATTTCTATTAAAAAAATTGGGCTATTAAAATAATTATTTTGTTTTCGATTTTACCTTGCAGCTAAATAAGTTTTGAATTTCTATTTCATATTGTTGTATGAGTCCTGTATCACAACTAAAACGGAATGTAATCAATGTCAGTTTAAGTACTCTATGACCAGGGATTCCCCACAGCAAGTGAATTTAATTTCCTAGATGCAGGTCAGAGGTTAAACGCTGGCGTCCGCATAGATTATAAAATATTGAGCGTTTTATTTATAGCGTATTTATCCAAGTACGTAATTAAGAAGTTCTTCATTTTTTTTTTTTTTTATTCTCGATAGGTTCGCGCTTGACCGCCATCTCACCTGATGGAAAGCGATGATGCGGTCGACGATGGAACGCGCTTACCTAGAATTAACCTATTCACTCTTGACTTAAAGATTACCGGGTTGTAGCTATCAGGAAACACACATTCCGGCAAAGAATTCCACTCCTTAGCTGTACGCACAATGAATGTGCTTCATAAAGTAGTCTATTAAATATCGAAAATAATCAAACCCTTCCGTTATTCTCTATATACCTATAGATATCCATAGGTTAATAGATTGTTCTATAAAAGCAGTTGATTATTATTTATATGAAAATCGTAAGTTTTCATTACAAAATTATTATGTTTTTGCTATTCAGAAAATCTTCGAAACTCAATACGGGAATCAAACTATTTACATAAGTAGGAAAAATTTATAAAAAATACTCAGTGTGCTAGTCTGACTCGCACTTGATCCATCTTTATGTTTATTACTAGGTACTTAAAACAAAAAAGAAACTAAAAAGCCCAATCCCGCAAATACCGATTTTGATGCGGGATTGGATTCCCTAAACCGTACTCATCATCATCATCATCATCATTTCAGCCGCAAGACATCCACTGTAGGACATAGGCTTCCCCCAAGAGTCACCACAATGAACGGTCTTCGGATTCCCGCAACCCTTACCAGGTCATCGGTCCACCTTGTAGGAGGCCTTCCGACACTGCTTCTTCCGGTACGAGGATCGTAATACCAGGATAAAACTCGTCTAAGTCCAAAAATAGGTTCGTTCTTAGCGCATGCGCCACAAATCCAGTAGTCATGTTACGGACCAAGTAATAAATTAGGGCATTTTTCACAATATCCGGACAATAAGAATAATTGCTACAAGTTGCTTGGGGCAAAGTAAATACTTATAATTCAGTTTTTTTTTTTATTTATGGCGTTGCTGATAATATACAGGTACATTACACCGAGTGCGAAAAGGAGAACAAACGCAAGACACGTGCTGACCATGCAGTCGTTGTGTTTGCAAAGATGAGTATGATTATTTATTTAAAGTTTATGTACAGTAGTGGTACATAGGCAGCTTTAATGTAATAAGGAATTCTATTCCGAGTTAAAAAGACTACACAGCAGTGCAGTTGTTGGTGTGCGACAACATATAAATAACAATAAATATTATTATTTGATATAGAATGAAGTGCTAATAAATAATAAAATACATATTTAACTAAAATAATAAATTAATAAATACTATGATTAATATCAAACCATTATAATCAAGAGAACTCAAAATATAGGTAACGATTATTACAAAGATCAAACTAAGGTTGAGAAGACTGTAAGTAGTAATAAGTAGTAAGATGGAGTATAGGAAAGAAGTTTTTTATTTTTTGTGAATACCGATTGTTTTGTTTTTTGTTATTTATGAAAAGTTTAAAGTTGGATTTTATTCAATGATAAACAATTATTTATTGTAAGTACATAAAAACATAACATAATATATGGAGATATAGATAGTTCATGGCGAGGCGAGCTTAACTCAGCAATGAGTTTTTTCCCAGCAAACACTTGGATTATAGAGAGAGAACATATTCGAGGTTAGTTTAACTTTTAAATTTAAAAGTATAACTATACTCCATTTATTTATATAATTAACTAAATGTAAACAATCTTGACATTTCTTTTATCTAAAAGTAGTCAAATTTTTTTTTTTCAATTTTTTTATTTACCTATACCGATGTTTGGTAAATTATTTATAGCCCATTTATGTCCCACTGCTGAGCAAAGGCCTCCCTTTCCCTTTTCCACACAAGTCTGTCTTCGGCCATTGCGGGCCAGTCCTTCTGGTATTCATCCAGTTCATCTCTCCACCTTCGCCTTGGTCTGCCAAGGTGTCGCCTTGCGTTTAGTGGGACCCAATAAGTGTCTCTTTTAGCCCACCGGTCATCTGACATGCAGCAGACATGTCCGGCCCAATCCCACTTCAGAGTGGCAGCTATTCGGGCAACATCTTGTGTCTTAGTTTTGGAGTATAGGTACGAGTAACTAACTAGTCTAAATCATTGGGAGGAGATTTTTACTAATAACTAGAGGATTTTGAACATCGTCCTAATTAGTATAAATAATTATGATTCTGATTATTATTATAAAGTCCAGTTTATTTCAGTTTTATTACAATAGGTCAGCAAAGTAACTATGAAAGGAAAGATTTTGTTTGTTTTTAACTTGGTTTAAATTACTCTGCCCCCAGGTGATTAGCATTCTAAATAATGCCCGGACGAATTGATTATTTTAACTGTTGTTATCACAATGCCTCTATATTTTGGGCATTTTTCAAACGTGTGCAGACATTTTTTATAATGTCTTATTAACAACTTGGCCCATCACATCATACAAGTTAGGGAGTCTGCGCAAAGAACAGTGTTGCAAATTTAACGACTTGGTCGCTAAAATGGGGACTTTTGCCCAGGCCTTACATTAAAAAAAATATTTTGCAACAAAAATTATTTAGTGATTTATGTAACGACTTTTAGAGTGGAAGAAATTACATAAAAAAAAAACTACCAGACATAACACCCGTCTGGTCGGAGGATCTTTCTTTTTCAACGGAGGTTTGCGGGACTTTACACTCTGTTCCGCATACGTCACCTACAAACAAGTAAGAAAATGCGTGTGCTACACAGGTCTACTCTCTTTCTCAGAAACGAAAATAAGTGTTGAGCACTGCCTCTAGTGTAGGTAACAATATGTATTTTAGTTGATATTTTTTCAATATTTCTGGTAGACGATGCAACATTAAATTATAAATATTTTTTCAAACCTCTTGTTGGACTTGCCTCTATTAGAATCGGTTAGTGACTTTAGACATAGAGTCTAGTTACTTGGAACTTTGGAGTTGGCAACACGTGATGAGTAGCGCATGCGTGAAGTCGGTCTCTTCTCCACTACTTGGTTTGTCGCGTTTCATCCGGCAGATACCGTCCTCTTGGGGCCGAGGGCGGACCTCAGGAAGACGGTATCCATTACAAAACATTGGAAATTATATAATATTCAAAACTTGATGAAACGATGATGAAAGACTTTGTGTTTCTTTAAACGCATGGATTAAATCGGATTCAGTGATTGACTGAAAATCTACCTATATTAATATAGAAATAAAAGGAGAAACTGAGTGACTGACATATCAACGCCCAGCCGAAATTACCAGTTGTTTTAATTTAAATTTTACTAGTAATTTATATTTTTCACGTTCCTAAACCTGGGTCTAAGAAAGAAAATTGAAATATTTAAGGGTGAAGGGTGTGAAATTTTACACGAGGCTTCCTTTTGTGATGTAGGCGAGCACTATGAAGGGGTTTTTAAAAATTCAACTTTTAAGGGGACCATTTGTTTGTATGCAAAATTTATTTCTTGGGCGAATTATTATTATTTGGGTGAATTTATTCTTGAAACTTAGGATAAATAGTAACCTAAGTAAATAAGAAAAGTTTTCATTATTCGTTTTTCAAAACTACTTCTACAAAACGGTTTAGGGGGTTTTAAAGGTTGTATGGGAAAATGTTGCGCCCAGCCTGATACGATAAATGTAATAACATTGTGGCGGGGAGAGCACGCGCACTATTACGAAAACAGTCTATTGTGTGCCTAAAAGCGGTGGGATAAGAGCGAGTTTACGAGTAAGTGTATTGAAAAATATCAGCCTGTGTATGTTCCTGCTTTTTTTACTGTTCATGGACTCGCTGAACCACCATCTCACCTGATCGAAAGTGACGATATGGTCGACAATGGAGCATGCTTGCCTAGAATTAACCTATTCACTCTTGATTTTTAAATCCATAGATCCAATTCAACATAATTCCTCAATATTTTGTATAGGTGTAACTCGTATCTCCCTAGCCGTTTCCCAACTAGCTTGAGGTTGGCTCTCAGTCTAACCGAATGCGAGCGACTGCCTATCAGACCCCCATAACCCAGATACTGGGTAACACGATACTTCTTGGATAGACTGATAGTCAAACCTTCTGGCGTCTGATTACCTGTAACAACTATCAAAGATCTACGAATGACAACCGGGACCGACGACTTTACTTGCTTTCTAAGATTTAAGAACAACTTTATTTCTCTTAAAGAATTGCATTCATAATTCACTTACTGAGAAACAATATGTAAAACTAAGATTAATAATTAGAGCGCACAATAAATAACAAAACAAGATAGCGAGGAAAAAAATATAATAAAATGTTGGTAAAGATAAACATGTACGAATTTGATTTTTACTAGATGTGGCACTGATGGCATCATCTGTTGTTTGTTGTTGTTCGTGTGTTCTGTGCACACAACACGACATACGACAGTGCGACAATCAATACCGTCAGAAATATATAAAACTAGTCGGCCCGGCAAACTTCGTATCGCCTAAGCTCTAGGGAAGCCGTGAGTATTTGCGGAAAGTTTATAAAACTTTCCGCAAATACTCACGGCTTCCGTCAAATCCTTAAGTTTCGTAAGGTTGGTATCAGAAAATCAAATAACCAAATAGTTAAAAAAAAAAAAACTATGTAAAATAAATTATGGCAGAATAAAAAAATCGGCTACTTTGACTACAATCACAATCCTACTGATATTTAGAACGAAGATGGCTTACCCTAGAGTAGCGCACAAGCTGCATTTTAGCCACCTACGACACGAACACATTAAACAAACAAATTTTGCCCCACTCTAGGTATTACTCTTGTATTTGAGGTTGCGTTCCTAAACATATAAACTCACATGTACACAAGACGCCTAGACTCAGAACTATCTGTAGGTCATACAAATCTTTGTTTCGTGCGGGAATCGAACCCTGACACGAAGCGCAGCAGTCAATCGCTCAACCACTGCGCCAATAGTGTGCCTGGACGCTTTATTAGTGATTTGTAAATAATTTTTATGTGCATTATTTTTCAAATACTTTCAGTAAGAGATGCCGTTTTGAGGATTCATATGTAGGCACAATGCGTTCCAAATAATAATAGGATCGATATAGCTGTAAAATCGAAAAATTGGGTAGGGTGAGCAATACAATAAATGATTTAAATAATATTGAGTTACGAATCATCAACGAAAAAGGTTCAATCAGAATCCAGTTCTTCAATTTTGCTAATCTCTCCGTCATTGTGTGCATTGTCTGAGTAGTGGCAAATGGAAAAAGAAGGCGAATTGGAGGATAACCAAATCAAGTTTATGGTGCTCATTTTCTTTTATTATTTTTAATAAATTGTAAATATACAATTTATTTGTTGCGATTTCACTGACTGGATCGCACAAAGCCTCCATCTATCCTATATCTAGAAAATAGTTCTTCACATCTCCCATCTACCCTCTCGAAGCGTACATATTGGGTTGTCATTTTATATTCTATAACTCACAGATGGCGCGAAGTTAAGTTTTCTTGAGTAACTGTTAGTTCTACACATAGATGGCAGTACTCAGGTACATTGTACCGTCAAACGGGGTGAAAAGAAACAAAACGTTGATTAGGACTTTCACTAATTTCTCCTGAAATTGGTTTGGAAGCTTTGCTACTTCCATAATTTTTGTATTACAATGCAATAAATAATTGCAGTACTTAAGTGCTGCAAATAATTTCTTAAAACGTGAAAAAACCTCTTTCTATTTACCCCGTTTGACTGTATCAGATTGTTTTAGAAAATATCGAATATCTCGCATTATGTTACAGTTAAAACTCGTTTGTCTTTAGAACTCATTTTCCCTCTTTAAAACTAGTTTTTACTTAATGCCTTTGTTAAAACTAGAATTTATTATTAATATATTTGATTTTCAGATAAAATAAGCTCACATCGAGCTTTAGATAAAACAAGTACTAAAGGAATTAAGTTGGGATTGAAAACAAGATATTATTTAAAAAAGTTTGTTAAAAAACTAACTCGATGACAATGATCAGGTCACGTCTCGAGACCAATCAGGATAAGGTTTTGTTTTAGGTGGGAAATCACCTAATGGCTTCTCCCGATCTAGAGCGGAGTGGAAGGGGGTGTCAGTCTTTTGCTGGCTAAAACCCACTCCAATGTTTCTTCGATGCCTTGCATTCTAGGACCCCGGGTTTTCCTTTCGCAAGCGAACCCATGGCTCCAGAGGTGACCCTGGTGGGCTCCTACTGGGTTTTGCAAAAAATACCGAAAAACACCGACTTCCGAAATTAGAGTTATTTTGATCCTTTTAGTGTTTTTATTTTTTAGTGAAGTCTGTTTTTTTATTTTTTATAAAAAGTTTTTTTTCGTCGCAAGATGCGATTCAATATGCCTTCGTTTGTATGCCTGTTGCAGCAATGTAAGGCTCGACTCCACGCGAGGTTCGCGCTGGGGATCATTCAATTTCGTGGGGCACCCATTTGTCAAGCTTCCTTACCTTGCTAATTCGACGCAAATGAACCAATATTGTTTTGATGCTGACATTGAAAGCCGCATCCAGCTGTAGATTGAGAATCATTAGCTTCCACAATCGCCTTTATTCGTCATTGTCATATAAAGTTTTCGGTCGAACACGGGTTTCATTTCTTAGGAACGGAATTAGAACGAAATTTTCTTAGAACAGAAGTGATTAAACAATTAATGGGTGGTGCGATCAATTCATTTTCAAAAAAGATTCCATATTTTAAAAATGATTTGAACTTGGAATTCTTAGCGGAAAAAGAAAAAACGGACTTGTAGTAGCCAGCCAGATAGAACAACAAAGTTATTTATATTATATGTGTGTCTGCATTAGTGTTACAAACAGAACTCTGCTTCCGTTTCTGCAGAAGTTCCGCAAGCTTTTTCACTTCCATTTCCGCTTCTGCTTCTGCAAAATTCATAACAGAACTCTAAACGGAGAAATACAGCAAGGAGAGCGGATAGGGGGCGCGTGAATGGACACATCGAAAGCGGGGGTGGTACACAAATGTGTCGCAACAAGTTTCTTTATTATTATTTTTTTTTTCATTCTGCGCATCACCGCGCCTGGTGACATGATTACGACTTAAACTTTTTGATGTTTAAAAAAATTAAAATTATGCTATTTTCATAGTATTAACACTCCGCTTCCGCATCCGCATCCGCAAAAATGTTCTATTGACATCTGTTTCCGTTTCCACTTCTGTTGTGTATCACTAGTCTGCATACACAAACACACACACAAATAAGCTGCCTTATGCTGTTATGCTTAACTACGCGCTAAACTACGTGAACTAAGCGCCCAGATCGGCGTGTGCGGCACACGCCGAAACCGAAATTAGACTTGTAGGCTACACTTGATTCTAGCTTTATTTTCTTCAAGCTATTTACATGTTACAGGATTGGCACATTTGAGATGTGATGTTAAAAAAAGCTCGGTATCCACTGAACAGAGCTTCGGACCAACGACTCCATAGCCAAACTCAAGACACCCATGAGACTCAACACCATAATTATGCCAAAGAAAAATCTTCGAATTCTGCAACCAACCAATATCAAGAAGAGAGGTGATAACCTGGAAAAGCTATTGCTGACAGGAACACTAGAACGCTGTGAGTAATTTATTTTGCTCTCGCCGAGTCACTGCTATTCTATGGATTAAACACATATGGCCGCACATTTAAAACCTATCTTAACAGTATAAATTTTTTAGGTTTTATGAGATATCGTGTCAACCCACACACAAAAATTGCTAGCTAAAACTATGAAAAACACTTTGTTACATGTAAGGTGCCAGTACATGAAAAGGTCGAGTACTTGTTGGTCCTAGAACAGTACTATAATAAACTATTTAAAATATGGGTGCAAAATAAATATAACACTAGAAGCGTTAGAGAACGTAAACTCGTGCGACCACCAATAAAAAATTACTATGGTAAAAGAACCAACAAGTATTTGATGCCTACAATTTTCAATGATTATGACTGGTTAAGAAACAATAACAGCATGCGTAAACGAACATTGAAAAATAAATTAAAGACTGTTCTCCTTAAGACAGTGGTCGAAAGATGTGAAAATACCCACTAACTTATTTATTTATTTATTAAAACTTTATGCACTAGTAAGAAACACTGTACAAAGGCGAACTTATGTAATGCCTTAGTCATTTTCTACCAGTCGACCTTAGGGTGGGGCAGAAATATAACATAATAGGTGCAACATAATGGTAAACTAGATTAAGAAAATAATACTAATAATAATACCGCACGGTTTCCCGTGAAGCGGCGAGCGTCCTTGCTAGCCTGCGGATGGAATGGGATCAGGAGGCAACAGTCCTTGCGCTCATGCACGATTTGCGCGTGGAGATGCAACGCCGATAGAGTTCTGAGATAATCATCATAAAAAAAATAGTGATAAAAAAGAAACTACCGAATTTATAACCTCTTCCTTTTTTGAAGTCGGTTAAAAAGATGCACAGAAGGCTTTATAGAGAGTAATTTTTACCTCATTGGTATATTGTGCAAACCAGCGAGCAATCATGTTTGCCATAACGGACAATGCTCCACGTTCACGTTTGATATCCATGTCGTCCTAAGAACTTCAGTAATTAGATGACCCGGGTATCTGAACTGGTGAACCGTAGTCAACTTATCTCTTTTTAGATTTATAGGGGGCACGCTTGTGGGACACTTAGTACCAGTCTTAAAAATAACATATTCGCTTTTCGTTACATTATACATTAGACCGTGACCATAAGCATAAGCATAAGCGTGGGCATAAGTTTCACAAATATGCAACAGTTTCCTATTCCACAAACCGAAGCGCTCAGCACCGCGCTCACCACATAGCTAAGATTATTATTAACATTTAGATAATTTACATGACAGCCAACATGCTGGTTGCTGATCGATTAGGGCATTGATATACAAATAAAAAAGGCAGGAAGCTCAAGTCAGCTGATCTCACGCTACATTCTTATTTACACATCTGAAAGTGTGCTCACTGCACACTATTACTTTGATTGCTATAGCAGTGCTTTAAGAGATTTACAAGTTCAGACGGTAACTCTACTTCTTGTAACTTTCTCCACAGAATGTCACAATAGATTAAGTCAAAAGCTTTGCTCAAATCGAGGAAACAGGCATACCCAGGTTTGTCCCTGGAGTGTAGTACCTGACAGTATGTTTCATGAATAATATGGTACTTAAAATTGATTGTCATACAGAATTACATCTTAATTTAATCTCTCTACTGTCTCACATTGTATCGTATATTCTTTCTGTAACTTTCATCAAGATAAACTTTGTATTTTCTAAGCTCTTCGGTCAAATTTCTATTGTTAGTAATCATCTTTAAGTACTCTATCCGTTTCGTATGATCCTTCCGTCAACGCAGTTCTCGGACTGACATTTTTTGTATTTGAAACTCTTCGACATTTGTAGCGAGGTTGCGATCCTAAACATATAAACTCACATGTACACAAGACGCCCAGACTCAGAACTTTGTTTCGTGCGGAAATCGAACCCTGATGCGAAGCGCAGCAGTCAATGGCTCAACCACTGCGCTAATACTGTGCGTGGACGCTTTATTAGGCTTTAGACAGACGGACCGCATTTCAACTGCTATCCAACCGCAAATTGCAGTCCAACCGCTGGTTTCTGTCACATTCCACCCTAAAACGTTCAATTGCCAAAAATATATCGAATGACAGTAACGTTATTATACTTAAAAAAAAACTGACTATTATACAGCCGAGCAGATAAAATTTTCCTTGCCCCTTAAATACCTTCATATTTCTATACAGTTCTATCTATGACAATAACTATTCTTTGTTGACAAGCAACAGCCTCTAAAGAACCTGCAAGCAGTTTTGAACTTTACCTACAGAGATTGAAGCTCAAAACTGAACAAGAGCCTCACTAGCTCCACAGGTTTTGTGGTTTTAGGTAAACTTATGCAAGCATATTTGTGGACATTTGTTCTCTGAGAAATCAAGTGCCAGATTTCGAGTTGCAAAACTATTTCCTAACGTTAAAGCATACATTTAATACTGTTTATTCTAAAGTACCTACGATTCTTTTTTTTTGAAATTCAAGCAAGAACAATGATTTGCTTCTACGCCAAAATATTTCAAAATGTTAATTTATTTAAAGCCAAATCTCCCATTAACATTAACTCTGAAAATACACAAAAAGGAAATACATAATGAACAGCCGAATATTGTGTATAATGTCAAAATCAGCTGTTGGTCTGTAAACATGGTCAACGACACTAATTTACACTATCGCTCAATGCGCTTTACATACGCGGTTTAGTTCCTATCGCTGGTTCCGTTTGCTGAGGTGAAACCAACACTGAGTAGATAGCCACTTTTAGCGCATGCGCCACAAATCCATTAGTCATGTTACGGACCTAGTAATAAATTGGGATATTTTTCATAATATCCGGGCAAGAAGTATAATGACAAGTTGCTTGGGGCAAAGTAAATAATTTATAATAATTCAGTTTATTTTTTATTTATGGCGTTGCTGATACACGAGGTGCGAGGAGAAAAACAAACGCAAGACACGTGCTGACCATGCAGTTGTTGTGTTTGCTAAGATGAATATGATTATTTATTTAAAATGTATGTACAGTAGTGGTACATAGGCAGCTTTAATGTAATAAGGAATTCTATCCCGAGTTAAAAAGACTACACAGCAGTGCAGTTGTTGGTGAGCGACAACATATAAATAACAATAAATATTATTATTTGATATAGAATGAAGTGCTAATAAGTCATGAAATACATATTTAACTAAAATAATAAATTAATAAATACTATGATAAATATCAAATCATTATAATCAAGAGAACTCAAAATATAGGTAACGATTATTACAAAGATCAAACTAAGGTTGAGAAGACTGTAAGTAGTAATAAGTAGTAAGATGGAGTATAGGAAAGATGTTTTTCATTTTTTGTGAAGACCGTTAATTTTGTTTTTTGTTATTTATGAAAAATTTAAAGTTGAATTTTATTCAATGATAAACAAAATTTTAACAACAGGTCTTTAATTCTTTATTGTACACAAAAACATAACATAAAATATGGAGATACAGACAGTTCAGTTCAGTCCAGTTGGGTAGGTCTAACTTCGAGAAAGAGGTCAATCGTTGAATCCGACTCGGCTGGGCAGCGTTCGGGAAGCTGTGCGGTGTCTTCTCGTCCAATATACCACAATGTCTCAAGACAAAAGTCAATGAACAGTGCTTGTTGCCAGTGATGACATATGGCTCCGAAACGTGGTCGCTTACAATGGGCCTCATCAGAAGGCTTAAAGGTACTCAAAGGGCAATGGAAAGGGCTATGATCGGAGTTTCCTTGCGTGATCGCGTCAGAAATGAGGATATCCGCAGGAGAACCAAGGTTACGGACATAGCCCGAAGAATCGCCAAACTTAAGTGGCAGTGGGCAGGGCACATTGCTCGCAGAACAGATGGTCGATGGGGACGAAAGGTTCTGGAATGGCGACCACGTACCGGAAGACGCAGCGTTGGAAGGCCTCCCACAAGGTGGACCGATGACCTGTTGAGGGTCGCGGGAATCCGATGGATGTGAGACGCACAGGATCGGTCATTGTGGCGGCATTTGGGGGAGGCCTATGTCTAACAGTGGACGTCTTTCGGCTGAAATGATGATGATCATGACAGACAGTTCATGGCGAGGCGAGCTTAACTCAGTAATGAGTTTTCTCCCAACAAACACTTGAATTATAGAGAAAGAACATATTCGAGGTTAGTTTAACTTTTAAATTTAAAAGTATAACTATACTCCATGTATTTGTGTAATTAACTAAATGTAAAAAATCTTGTCATGTCTTTTATCTAAAAGTAGTCTAAAAATTATATTTGTTTCAAATTTTTTATTTGCCTCTACCGATGTTTGGTAAACAACTAAATTTTAATAATCTTTATATGTCTTTTATACGATATTTTTTAAATAAAAAAAAAAACATATCAAGCTACCTAAACAAATGGAGTATAGGTAACTAACTAGTCTAAATCATTGGGAGGAGATTTTTACTAATAACTAGAGGATTTTGAACGTCGTCCTAATAAGTATAAATAATTATGAGTCTGATTATTATTAAAAATTTCAGTTTTATTATAATAGGTCAGCAAAGTAACTATGAAAGAAAAGATTTTGTTTGTTTTTAACTTGGTTTAAATTACTCTGCCCCCAGGTGATTAGCATTCTAAATAATACCCGGACGAATTGATTATTTTAACCGTTGTTATCACAATGCCTCTATATTTTGGGCATTTTTCAAACGTGTGCAGACATTTTTTATAATGTCTTATTAACAACTTGGCCCATCACAATCATACAAGTTAGGGAGTCTGCGCTTCGAACAGTGTTGCAAATTTAACGACTTGGTCGCTAAAATGGGGACTTTTGCCCAGGCCTTACATTAAAAAAAATATTTTGCAACAAAAATTATTTAGTGATTTATCTGACGACTTTTAGAGTGGAAGAAATTACATAAAACAAAAACTACCAGACATAACACCCGTCTGGTCGGAGGATCTTTCTTTTTCAACGGAGGTTTGCGGGACTTTACACTCTGTTCCGCATACGTCACCTACAAACAAGTAAGAAAATGCGTGTGCTACACAGGTCTACTCTCTTTCTCAGAAACGAAAATTTGCAAAGTTTAGTCAGCACATAAACTTAAAAGTAAGTAATGAGCACTGCATCTAGTGTAGGTAACAATATGTATTGTAGTTGATATTTTTTCAATATTTGTGGTAGACGATGCAATATTAAATTATAAATATTTTTTCAAACCTCTTGTTGGACTTTCCTCTATTAGAATCAGTTCGTGACTTTAGATATAGGGTCTAGTTACTTGAAACTTTGGAGTTGGCAACACGTGATGAGTGGCGCATGCGTGAAGTCGGGCTCTGCTCCACTAGTTGGTTTATCGCAGATTCAGCCGGCAGATACCGTCCTTTAGGGGCCGAGGGCGGACCTCTTAAGGACGGTATCCATTACAAAACATTGGAAATTATATAATATTCAAAAGGATGATGAAATACTTTGTGTTTATTTAAACGCACGGATTGAATAGGATTCAGTGACTGACTGAAAATCTACCTATATTAATATATAAATAAAAGGAGAAACTGAGTGACTGACATATCAACGCCCAGCCGAAATTTGGTAATTTCGGCTAGTTAATTTCGTTTAAATTTAAATTTTGCTAGTAATTTTTATTTAAATTTCACGTTCCTAAACCTGGGTCTAAGAAAGAAAAGACTGAAAAATTTAAGGGTGAAGGGTGTGAAATTTTACATGAGGCTTCCTTTTGTGATGTAGGCGAGCACTATGAAGGGGTTTCTGAAAATTCAACTTTTGAGCGGGTGAAAAGGGGACCATTTGTTTGTATGCAAAAAATTTTCGGTGAATTATTATTATTTGGGTGAATTTATTCTTGAAACTTAGGATAAATAGTAACCCAAGTAAATAAGAAAAGTTTTCATTATTCGTTTTTCAAAACTACCCCTACAAAACGGTTTAGGGGGTTTTAAGGGTTGTATGGGAAAATGTTATTCTTTGAGTTTTCATTGTGGAGTCTTTTTGAAAATTTTGTGACGCTATCAAAACGAATTTAACTCGTGAAAATTTTCGTTCAATAATTTTTTATGATTTTCGTTGTGGCTTAATTCAACAAGAGATTTGCCAGACATCAATTGACATTTGGTGATGAAGCATCATGTCCCAGCTCTGTGTATTCGTGGTTTCGAGAATTTAGTCGTGGATGTGATCATCTCTATGATGAAGCACGTGAAGGTCGGCCGGCGACTGCGGTTACAGACTCGAATATTGACACCGATATCCGAGATTGACACCGTACGACAACTTATTGAAACTGACAAAAATTACTAGCCAGTAAATTCGTGCTTTGTTAGACACTGGAATGAGTCAAGTGCAAAACATTTTACATGTGAATCTGAAGGTTCGGAAGCTTTGCACTCGATGGATACCACATGACTTAACAGATGAGCCATAGGCGAGTGTGTTATGGAGGGGTTTTTTTTTTTTTTTTTTATTGGGTGGGAAAATCATCGGGCGCCGACGCGCGCCCAGCCTGATACGATAAATGTCATAACATTGTGGCGGGAAGAGCACAAGCACTATTACGAAAACTGTCTATTGCGTGCCTAAAAGCGATGGGATAAGAGCGAGTTTTCGAGTAAGTGTATTGAAAAATATCAACCTAAAAAAAAAAACCTGTGTATGTTTCTGCTCCTTTTTTTACTGTTCATAGACTCGCTGGACCACCATCTCACCTGATCGAAGGTGACGATAGGGTCGACAGTGGAGCATGCTTGCCTAGAAGTAACCTATTATATATACATTCAGTCAAAAAAGTATCGGGAATGGATGATTTGTTTCATCATCTTCCTGCCCTTACCCCGTGTTATTTGGGGTCGGCGCAACACGTTTTTTTCTTCCACTCTGCCCTGTTACTCGTCATGCTATCACTAACGAATGGATGATTTGTTTATGGTTCCAAATTCAAATTTTTGTTTTTTTGTTGTTGTTAGATTGGCACAACTGTTTTCCATTTTGGCGCGGAGTTTGAGTTGCATCTGTTATTTATATTAAATATAGTGCTGGTTTTAGTAATATCATATATAGTGTGTATTGCGAATTTTATAATGGACAAAAATATCGAACAAAGAGTTTGTCTTAAATTTTGCATCGCAAATGGAATTTCGTGTTCGGAGTCACTGAAAATATTACATAAGGCTTACGGTGAATCGACTTTATCAAAAACTCGTGCTTATGAGTGGTTCAAAGCGTTCAAAAGCGGTCGAGATGTGATGGAAAATTTGCCTCGCTCTGGTAGGCCGTCAACGTCTGCAACTGAAGTTAACATCGCAAAAGTGAAGAAAATAGTGACTGAAAATCCCCATTCAACTCTGAGAGAGATAGCCGCCCAACTTTCTGTATCTCACGAGTCGATCCGTACCATTTTAACTAATCATTTGGGTATGAAACATGTTGCTGCTCGGCTAGTCCCAAAAGATCTGAATTTTCTCCAAAAACTCAATCGCATGAAAGTCGCTGAGGACATGCTAGAACGAGTCAGTTCGGACCCAACATTCATGAAACGCATTGTTACTGGTGACGAGACGTGGGTTTAGTTTGACATGCAAACTAGTCAACAAGCTTCGGAGTGGCGCCTTCCAACTGAACCGAAACCGAAAAAACCACGCCAAAGTCGAGCAAAAGTCAAAGTCATGTTGACTGTTTTCTTTGACTATCGGGGTGTTGTGCACTCTGAATTCTTACCGGAAGGTCTAACGGTAAATAAAGAATATTATTTGAGCGTTATGCGGCGTTTAAGAGAGCGAATTCGACGAAAAAGGCCAGATTTGTGGAAAGAAAATTCTTGGATTTTGCACCACGACAATGCGCCTTCGCACAAGGCTATCATTGTGAACGAATTTTTGACCAAACACTCAACAAATATCATCCAGCAACCACCATATTCACCCGATATGGCTCCTGCTGACTTTTTTCTTTTTTCTAAACTCAAATTACTTCGTGGCACCCGTTTTCAATCGATAGAAGACATAAAGGAGAATTCGCGGCGAGAACTGAACTCAATTCGGGAAGCAGCTTTTAAAAAATGTTTTGATGAATGAATTATTCGTTGGCGCAAATGTATCGTTTCTAAAGGAGCATACTTTGAAGGTGATAAAATAAATTTGGATGAATAACAGACATTTTGTGTATTATTGATCTTTTCCCGGTACTTTCTTGACAGAGTAGTACTCTTGATTTAAAAATCCAAAGATCCAATTCAACATAATTCCTCAATATTTTGTATAGGTGTAACTCGTATCTCCCTAGCCGTTTCCCAACTAGCTTGTGGTCGGCTCTCAGTCTAACCGAATGCGAGCGACTGCCTATCAGACCCCCATAACCCAGATACTGGGTAACACGATACTCCTTGGATAGACTGATAGTCAAACCTTCTGGCGTCTGATTACCTGTAACAACTATCAAAGATCTACGAATGACAACCGGGACCGACGACTTTACTTGCTTTCTAAGATTTAAGAACCACTTTATTTTTCATAAAGAATTGCATTCATAATTCACTTACTGAGAAACAATATGTAAATCTAAGAATAATAATTAGAGCACACAGTAAATAACAAAATAAAGGTAGCGAGGAAAAAAAATATAATAAAATGATGGTAAACATAAACATGTACGAATTTGATTTTTACTAGATGTGGCACTGATGGCATCATCTGTTGTTTGTTGTTGTTCGTGTGTTCTGTGCACACAACACGACATACGACAGTGCGACAATCAATACCGTCAGAAATATATAAAACTAGTTGGCCCGGCAAACTTCGTACGGCCTAAGCTCTAGGGCTTTATAAACTTTACGCAAATACTCACAGCTTCCGTCAAATCCTTAAGTTTCGTAAGGTTGGTACCAGAAAATCCAATAACAAAATAGTTAAAAAAAAAAAACTGTAAAATAAATTATGGCAGAATAAAAAAATCGGCTACTTTGACTACAATCACAATCCTACTGATATTTAGAACGAAGATGGCTTACCCTAGAGTAGCGCACAAGCTGCATTTTAGCCACCTACCACACGAACACATTATACAAACAAATTTTGCCCCACTCTAGGTATTACTCTTGTATTTGAGGTTGCGTTCCTCAACATATAAACTCATATGTACTCAAGACGCCCAGACTCAGAACGACTGTAGGTCATACAAATCTTTGTTTCGTGCGGGAATCGAACCCTGACACGAAGCGCAGCAGTCAATTGCTCAACCACTGCGCCAATAGTGTGCGTGGACGCTTTATTAGTGATTTGTAAATTATTTTTAAGTGCATTATTTTTCAAATACTTTCAGTAAGAGTTCCCTTTTTGAGGATTCATATGTATGTAGGCACTATGCGTTCCAAATAAGAATAGGATTGATATAACTGTAAAATCGAAAAATTGGGTAGGGTGAGCAAAACAATAAATGATTTAAATAGTATTGAGTTACGAATCATTAACGAAAAAAGTTCAATCAGAATCCAGTTCTTCAATTTTGCTAATCTCTGTGTCACTGTCTGCTGAACTGTCTGAGTAGTGGCAAATGGAAAAAGAAGGCGAATCGGAGGATAACCAAATCAAGTTTATGGTGCTCATTTTTTGTTATTATTTTTAATAAACTGTAACGTGTTAATTTATTTGTTCAAATTTCACTCATTGACTGGATCGCACAAAGTCTCCATCTATTCTATCTAGAAAATAGTTCTTCACTTACTCCCATCTAGAAACGTACATATTGGACTGTTATTGTATATTCTCTAACTCACAGATGGCGCGAAGTTAAGTTTTCTTAAGTAACTGTTAGTTCTACACATAGATGGCAGTACTCAGGTACATTGTACCGTCAAACGGGGTGAATAGAAACAAAACTTTGATTAGGACTTTACTAATTTCTCCTGAAATTGGTTTGGAAGCTTTGCTACTTCCATAATTTTTGTATTACAATGCAATAAATAATTGCAGTACTTAAGTGCTGCAAATGATTTCTTAAAACGTGAAAAAACCTCTTTCTTTACCCCGTTTGACTGCATCAGATTGTTTTAGAAAATATCGAATATCTCGCATTATAGTTCAGTCTTCAGTCATCAGTTAAAACTCGTTTGTCTTTAGAACTCATTTTCCCTCGTTAGAACTAGTTTTTACTTAATGCCTTTGTTAAAACTAGAAATACCTAGTTAAAACTAGAATTTATTATTAATATATTTGATTTTCAGATAAAATAAGCTCACATCGAGCTTTAGCTAAAGGAATTAAGTTGGGATTGAAAACGAGATATACTTTAAAAAAGTTTGTTAAAAAACTAACTCGATGACAATGATCAGGTCACGTCTCGAGACCAATCAGGATAAGGTTTTGTTTTAGGTGGGAAATCACCTAATGGCTCCTCCCGATCTAGAGCGGAGTGGAAGGTGTGTGTGAGTGTCAGACTTTTGCTGGCTAAAACCCACTCCGATGTTTCTTCGATGCCTTGCATTCTAGGACCCCGGGTTTTCCTTTCGCAAGCGAACCCATGGCTCCAGAGATGACCCTGCTAGGCTCCTACTGAGTTTTGCAAAAAATACTGAAAAACAACGACGTGGTGCGATCTATTCATTTTCAAAAAAGAATTCCATATTTTAAAATAATTTGTACTTAGAATTCTTACCGGAAAAAGAAAAAACGGACTTGTAGTAGCCAGCCAAACAGAACAACAAAGTTATTTATATTATATGTGTGTCTGCATTAGTGTTACAAACAGAACTCTGCTTCCGTTTCCGCAGAAGTTCCACAAGCTTTTTCACTTCCGTTTCCGCTTCTGCTTCCGCAAAATTTATAGCAGAACTCTAAACGGAGGAATACAGCAAGGAGAGCGGGTAGGGGGCACGTGAATGGCTGGACACATCGAAAGCGGGGGTGGTACACAAATGTGTCGCAACAAGTTTCTTTAATATTTTATTTTTTTGTGCGTTCTGCGCATCACCGCGCCTGGTGACATGATTACGACTTAAACTTTTTGTTGTTTTAAAAAAATAAAATTGTGCTTTTTTCATAGTACTAACACTCCGCTTCCGCATCCGCACCCGCATCCGCATCCGCAAAGATTTTCTATTGACATCTGTTTCCGTTTCCACTTCTGTTATGTATAACTAGTCTGCATACATAAACACACACACACAAATATGCTGCCTTATGCTGTTATGCTTAACTACGCGCTAAACTACGTGAACTAAGCGCCCAGATCGGCGTGTACGGCACACGCCGAAACCGAAACTAGACTTGTAGGCTACACTTGATTATAGCTTTATTTTCTTCAAGCTATTTACATGTTACAGGATTGGCACTTTTGAGATGTGGTGTTAGAAAAAGCTCGGTATCTACTGGACAGAGCGTCGGACCAACGACTCCATAGCCAAACCCAAGACCCCCATGAGACTCAACACCATATGCCAAAGAATAATCTTTGAATTCTGCAACCAACCAATATCAAGAAGAGTGGTGATAACCTGGAAAAGCTATTGCTGACAGGAACACTAGAACGCTGCGAGTAATTTATTTTGCTCTCGCCGAGTCACTGCTATCCTATGGATTAAACACCAGTATAATTTTTTTAGGGTTTTATGAGATATCGTGTCAACCTAGACACAAAAATTGCTAGTAATGAAAACTATGAAAAACACTTTGTTACGTGTAAGGTGTCAGTACATGAAAAGGTCGATTATTTGTTGGTCCTAGAACAGTACTATAATGAACTATTTAAAATACGGATGCAAAATAAATATAACACTAGAACTAGAAAAAATTGCTATGGTAAAAGAACCAACAAGTATTTGATGCCTACAATTTTCAATGATTATGACTGGTTAAGAAACAATAAAAGCATGCGTAAACGAACATTGAAAAATAAATTAAAGACGGTTCTCCTTAAGACAGTGGCCGAAAGATGTGAAAATACCCACTAACTTATATAACTATAAAAATATAATAAAATGATGGTAAACATAAACATGTACGAATTTGATTTTTACTAGATGTGGCACTGATGGCATCATCTGTTGTTTGTTGTTGTTCGTGTGTTCTGTGCACACAACACGACATACGACAGTGCGACAATCAATACCGTCAGAAATATATAAAACTAGTTGGCCCGGCAAACTTCGTACGGCCTAAGCTCTAGGGCTTTATAAACTTTACGCAAATACTCACAGCTTCCGTCAAATCCTTAAGTTTCGTAAGGTTGGTACCAGAAAATCCAATAACAAAATAGTTAAAAAAAAAAAACTGTAAAATAAATTATGGCAGAATAAAAAAATCGGCTACTTTGACTACAATCACAATCCTACTGATATTTAGAACGAAGATGGCTTACCCTAGAGTAGCGCACAAGCTGCATTTTAGCCACCTACCACACGAACACATTATACAAACAAATTTTGCCCCACTCTAGGTATTACTCTTGTATTTGAGGTTGCGTTCCTCAACATATAAACTCATATGTACTCAAGACGCCCAGACTCAGAACGACTGTAGGTCATACAAATCTTTGTTTCGTGCGGGAATCGAACCCTGACACGAAGCGCAGCAGTCAATTGCTCAACCACTGCGCCAATAGTGTGCGTGGACGCTTTATTAGTGATTTGTAAATTATTTTTAAGTGCATTATTTTTCAAATACTTTCAGTAAGAGTTCCCTTTTTGAGGATTCATATGTATGTAGGCACTATGCGTTCCAAATAAGAATAGGATTGATATAACTGTAAAATCGAAAAATTGGGTAGGGTGAGCAAAACAATAAATGATTTAAATAGTATTGAGTTACGAATCATTAACGAAAAAAGTTCAATCAGAATCCAGTTCTTCAATTTTGCTAATCTCTGTGTCACTGTCTGCTGAACTGTCTGAGTAGTGGCAAATGGAAAAAGAAGGCGAATCGGAGGATAACCAAATCAAGTTTATGGTGCTCATTTTTTGTTATTATTTTTAATAAACTGTAACGTGTTAATTTATTTGTTCAAATTTCACTCATTGACTGGATCGCACAAAGTCTCCATCTATTCTATCTAGAAAATAGTTCTTCACTTACTCCCATCTAGAAACGTACATATTGGACTGTTATTGTATATTCTCTAACTCACAGATGGCGCGAAGTTAAGTTTTCTTAAGTAACTGTTAGTTCTACACATAGATGGCAGTACTCAGGTACATTGTACCGTCAAACGGGGTGAATAGAAACAAAACTTTGATTAGGACTTTACTAATTTCTCCTGAAATTGGTTTGGAAGCTTTGCTACTTCCATAATTTTTGTATTACAATGCAATAAATAATTGCAGTACTTAAGTGCTGCAAATGATTTCTTAAAACGTGAAAAAACCTCTTTCTTTACCCCGTTTGACTGCATCAGATTGTTTTAGAAAATATCGAATATCTCGCATTATAGTTCAGTCTTCAGTCATCAGTTAAAACTCGTTTGTCTTTAGAACTCATTTTCCCTCGTTAGAACTAGTTTTTACTTAATGCCTTTGTTAAAACTAGAAATACCTAGTTAAAACTAGAATTTATTATTAATATATTTGATTTTCAGATAAAATAAGCTCACATCGAGCTTTAGCTAAAGGAATTAAGTTGGGATTGAAAACGAGATATACTTTAAAAAAGTTTGTTAAAAAACTAACTCGATGACAATGATCAGGTCACGTCTCGAGACCAATCAGGATAAGGTTTTGTTTTAGGTGGGAAATCACCTAATGGCTCCTCCCGATCTAGAGCGGAGTGGAAGGTGTGTGTGAGTGTCAGACTTTTGCTGGCTAAAACCCACTCCGATGTTTCTTCGATGCCTTGCATTCTAGGACCCCGGGTTTTCCTTTCGCAAGCGAACCCATGGCTCCAGAGATGACCCTGCTAGGCTCCTACTGAGTTTTGCAAAAAATACTGAAAAACAACGACGTGGTGCGATCTATTCATTTTCAAAAAAGAATTCCATATTTTAAAATAATTTGTACTTAGAATTCTTACCGGAAAAAGAAAAAACGGACTTGTAGTAGCCAGCCAAACAGAACAACAAAGTTATTTATATTATATGTGTGTCTGCATTAGTGTTACAAACAGAACTCTGCTTCCGTTTCCGCAGAAGTTCCACAAGCTTTTTCACTTCCGTTTCCGCTTCTGCTTCCGCAAAATTTATAGCAGAACTCTAAACGGAGGAATACAGCAAGGAGAGCGGGTAGGGGGCACGTGAATGGCTGGACACATCGAAAGCGGGGGTGGTACACAAATGTGTCGCAACAAGTTTCTTTAATATTTTATTTTTTTGTGCGTTCTGCGCATCACCGCGCCTGGTGACATGATTACGACTTAAACTTTTTGTTGTTTTAAAAAAATAAAATTGTGCTTTTTTCATAGTACTAACACTCCGCTTCCGCATCCGCACCCGCATCCGCATCCGCAAAGATTTTCTATTGACATCTGTTTCCGTTTCCACTTCTGTTATGTATAACTAGTCTGCATACATAAACACACACACACAAATATGCTGCCTTATGCTGTTATGCTTAACTACGCGCTAAACTACGTGAACTAAGCGCCCAGATCGGCGTGTACGGCACACGCCGAAACCGAAACTAGACTTGTAGGCTACACTTGATTATAGCTTTATTTTCTTCAAGCTATTTACATGTTACAGGATTGGCACTTTTGAGATGTGGTGTTAGAAAAAGCTCGGTATCTACTGGACAGAGCGTCGGACCAACGACTCCATAGCCAAACCCAAGACCCCCATGAGACTCAACACCATATGCCAAAGAATAATCTTTGAATTCTGCAACCAACCAATATCAAGAAGAGTGGTGATAACCTGGAAAAGCTATTGCTGACAGGAACACTAGAACGCTGCGAGTAATTTATTTTGCTCTCGCCGAGTCACTGCTATCCTATGGATTAAACACCAGTATAATTTTTTTAGGGTTTTATGAGATATCGTGTCAACCTAGACACAAAAATTGCTAGTAATGAAAACTATGAAAAACACTTTGTTACGTGTAAGGTGTCAGTACATGAAAAGGTCGATTATTTGTTGGTCCTAGAACAGTACTATAATGAACTATTTAAAATACGGATGCAAAATAAATATAACACTAGAACTAGAAAAAATTGCTATGGTAAAAGAACCAACAAGTATTTGATGCCTACAATTTTCAATGATTATGACTGGTTAAGAAACAATAAAAGCATGCGTAAACGAACATTGAAAAATAAATTAAAGACGGTTCTCCTTAAGACAGTGGCCGAAAGATGTGAAAATACCCACTAACTTATTTATGTATTTTTAAATGTAGATATAATTTCATTGCATCGCATTTGAACCAATTGTCACAAACAAGCGCTAATCCCGCCGACAAACTGTTACGCAGTTTGGTGGGTTTATAATATGTAATACTTAGTTGGTCCAAATAAACGATTTATTATTATCATTATCTTTATTTATTTTATATATTTTTAAATATTTTTAAAACACACATATAAAAAAACATTCAAAAATATAAAAAATAGTAGCCCACTGGCATCGGGAACAGGGTCCAAGCTGCCGGCGGTCAGGGCTCCTGAGAGAGGAATCTCCTAACGAAGCGCGCCGTGTCCAAGAGTACTGCTTTCTGGATTAGGACCTTGACCCAGCTGCATTTTTTTGTTAAGGCGTGCGTAAATAAGGTTCCTTTATGTATTAAATTTTTGGAAATACTAAAAAAGGTTTCGTGAAAAGTATCAAAGAACATTTTAAGATCAAGTTTCAAGTAAGTTTGACCATATCTATCCAACATAATTTTCCACACAAACTATGCCGCCCAGTTTTCTCTAGCAATTTAAATTTCAAAATATCCTTCCTATTTTTTTAACAATTAAATATATGATCAGACGGATTTGTGCACAGCTTCCTAAGTCTCAGGGCTTTAAAGAGTCTGTGACTAAATGAGACAGTTAGAAGTTTCGAATCAAATCAGCTTCAAAATTGGGTGAATGTTCTTATTCGTATATAGATTTTTAGACAGTCAGTAACTCGTCATCAGTGAAAAATAAAAATATCAAAAAAAAACAAAATTATTATTATTTTGAATATAATAACAATTATATAAACCTATAGTATTATATTCAAAATAGCATCCAATAGTTTGTAATGGATCCCATCTTCTAAAGGTCCTCGGCTCTTAGAGGACGAGATCTGCCGGATGAACTCGCGATAAATTAAGTAGTGGAGCAGAGAGCGATTTCATGCGCCTCTCGTCGCGCACACTCAGTGTTGCAACTGCTGGCAGATTCAATGTACCCAGAGTCACAAATTAATTTGGTGACAGAATTCTAAAAAAACGAATACCATAAGTATCTATTGAACAGTCGGGCGGCAGACATATGGATTGAAACAAAAATATTTTTTTTATAAATATAATGTTAAGTGTAAGTTACTTACGACCCCACAAACAAACCATTGCTAAGGTTAACCATGGCTTGGTTTATAATTTTAATTACCATTTTGGAATATAAACTTTAAAGTTCCAAGTCCCTTGACTTAATATCAAAAGTTGCTAAGTGACTCTACCAGGCAGAGGCAGATCCAAGAAAAGGCCTAAAAAATAATTAAATGTTGCATCGTCTGTACCTAATAAATATTGATAAATTATCAATAACAATACACTGGTAGATACCTACTGTGTTATTCCAGAGTATTGTTAATTTAGAGTCAGTGGTGGCGTTAAGGTTTAAGTGCTGAATAAACTTTTAGGCGTGTTCGAAAATAAAACAGTTTACGAATTTTCGTTTCGGAGAAAGACAGTAGATCTCCTGTGTAATAAACTTATTTTCTTGCATGCTGGAGCTCTCAACTAATAGCTAATAAAGCCAACTTTTATCGTTGTGGATTCAAGAATTTATAAATATAAGTACCTACCTACCATATACTTAAATATTTACGTTAAGTATAATTAATAACTTTTCTAAAGCCGATAAGATGTAAAAGATAAAACTATTTCGATTTGTATTCCAATAGTCGTTATATAAATTGCATTTGTATCAAAAATCATTTTTGTCGCAAAAATAGTTTGTCACTTCAATCAAAGTCAAACTTCCCATTTTTAGCGACATTCGCTAAATTGGCAACTTCGCATATATTCGTGCGACTACTTACTGAATTTGTGGCGCATGCGCTAAAGAGCTGTCTATCTCTGCGACGCGGTTTGGAGCGCCGGTTGAGACGCAAGGGTCGCGTGTTCGATTCCCGCACCAACACAAATGTTTGTTGATGAAACAGATATTTGTGTTTGTGGTACCTTCGTTGTTCCTGGTTTCCACAGTATAAGGGAAACCTTAGTTTGGGACCAGGACAATGTACGGGATGTTGTCTCAATTTATTATTTATTAACGATGCGGGCAACAGATGCTAGTTATCAAAATGTCGATCAGTGTGCATTTCTCTTCTCACACTTCGCCACTTTTTCGAGTCATCAAATGAGCATGAGCACCCATGAGGTTTTCTAAAAACCGGCGACACGATATTATCACTATGGCCATGAAAAAGAAAAACTCTCCACTCATAATAATAATAAACGTTTATTTAAGATATCTAGGGTCCAATTTGTTAGTAGTATAGTGTTAGTACCCCCTGCCTGACCCATGAATCGATTCCCGGTACTCATGTGATCATAAATACGTTGATTTCTGTACGGACATTCCAATCTACTGGCTATCGTATTTAACCTTTTGAGTAGCGTAATTAGAGACACAATAGAAAGACAATGACCGAGCGAACGCCGGCATTCGCTAGGAGTTTAATGAACCGCTCGATGCTCAGCATTGACGCGCATCGCTTGCGGAGAGTAGCTTAGAAGCAGTCGACACGCGCCTCCACGAACATACGTGACGCTTTACACACACACACACACACTACAGTGCGCAGCACAGGAGCAGCAGCAGTGCAACAGCAGAGTGCTGCAGTGCGTGAAAACTGTAGTTGTAGTAGTGTAGTTGCCACTGTAGACAGTGGCTGGGCAGTCGCATCATCGCTCGACGCGCATGATTTTAGTATACAGTGCCATACGATACGCTTTTTTCATCTAGATAGCCCACAGTCTAGTGGTGTAAAAAAGTTTTGCAAAAAAAACCACATCACTAAAAAAAAACTGGGCAAGTGCAAGTTGAACCCGCGTACTGAGGGTTCCGTACAAACTTGCCTTTGAAAGCAGTTCAATTCCCGAATTGAGTTACGAAGATTTTTCCAAATAGCAAAAATGATTTTTGTTTTGTGACGTAACTACATATTTACTGTTTTCAGATTCTTTCCTATACCTACTTATGCTCATAGCACAAAAGCCACGAAGCATGGTCTCATGAGACCATGCTTCGTGGCCAATTTCAGGATTTTATGTCAACGGGAAGTACCCTATGAATCTTGATTCCAATGAGAGGGCCGAAATACACGTGTTTTGCGACTTAAACGGCCGTAACTTTTTTTCTCGGTAACTCAAAAGTTTGATTTTTTTTCACAGCATCAAGGGATCGCAGACCTATGTGTATGGTTTTAATTTCAACTTGATACCTCCACGCATTCCAAAGATAAAGGGTATTGACAGAAAGATAGACAGACGGACAACAAAGTGATCCTATAAGGGTTCCATTTTTTCCTTTTGAATCTCAAAAAACAGAAAGGATCATAATAATTTCAATTTCAGAAGTCAGTGGTTCTCGGTTTTTTGTTTCTTATTTAACACCGACTTCAGAAATTAAAGTTATTTTAATTCTATAATGTTTTTTTTTTATTTTTTAGTGTTTTTTTTTAAGTTTTATATTTCACACATTTTAGTTGCGATACTTATAACCAGCTATTTCTCATGGCAATTCCAATTAACCCAAAACACTGTTGGGATACATTGTTTTATTCTGAAGATCCCGTTTTTATCTTCAACCTTCCGGCTCCATTATTAGATCAGTTCGATAGTACCGTAGAGTCAAAGGGCATGTCATGACAATTCTAATAAGCGCAAAAACGGCTAGGATACATTGATTAATGATGGAGTTCCAGTGCCTATCTTCCGGCTCCATCATCATCAAGTCATTTCGATGATACCATTTTCAACATAACTATTCAGAACCATTTATTTATTTGTATTGTCATAGTCGCTTAACTATTTTTATTGTGATATCTACGTGAGTATGAAGTTATTGGCACACTTAAAAAGTCCCTAACAGAAAGCAGACTATTAAACCATGGACGACTTCTGACCTCTTGAGGTGCATGCGAAATCGAGACCAACTCCATAAAAAAGCAATGTAAAACCCTGAAGACTTTACTGCTAAGCTAACTCTAGATACCGAAATTACTGTACAAATTTATTGAAGACTTTTAAATAATTTTGACCAAAAAGAACTCCTGAAAGCCAAAAGCAGATGTCCCAAAGCAACTTGGGACATCTCAAAATACAACCGAATTGTAACGTACTCCTTTTTTGAAGTCGGTTAAAAATGGTATTCTATCGCTGAGTGCTTGAGGCGACCGACGCGGCGACGGAGCGAAGCGCACATGCACATGCAAGGCGCCCTGCGTTTGCCACCCGCTCTACCGCGGTGGGGTCCAGCGCCACGGCCGAGTGCACCTCATTATCAGTGATCGGAGTAGGTGAATTGAACTGGGGTCATTTATCCGAAACGTATATATTAATATGAACATTCCTCCGGAATTGATTGATTATTAAACAAAAACCGGAACTTAGGTAGGAATTGTATTAAAATGAGCAATATGATATTCTTCATAATTTTTTTTAACGGCACGCAGTCACGATTTGATACAACCCAACGACGACAAGAACAAAGAATCTTGGGTTGTGTACTAACTGGTTATCAAAACAATGCTGAAATATTGAAATTTAATTGCAACAATTTATAAAAAGTGGTGGCCTTATAAAGGCTAAAAAATAAATTATTAATGTTTCGATCGGAATTCGATTGTTTTTATTATTCAACAGATAAATAATAAATTAATTTACTTTCGATACTTTTCTTTAAAATTGAATTGAGTAGTAATAATATCACTACCAACATTAACAATATTTAATTGAACCCGGAAATACCGGATTTACTTCCCGGAAAAATGGCTTATCCATGTTATTCTTTCTGTGTGCATTTATGATACAAGTACCAAAAATCAATCTACCTACTCCGATCACTGCTCATTATACACCGAATTAAATAACGAAGGAAAACCATTGGTACACTCAATTCCATTATTTTTTTTTTTCTTTTGTTTTGGTATTCGAGTATTATTGCGTCTAGTCGTGCTATTCTCTAAGAAAACGGCCTCCAGGGGCCAAAGTGCAGTTCCGCTTTACCAATGCTAAAATGTTTAAAATTTCTTTGTAGAAGAGGGTCAATGGTTCATGAATGATTTAATTTGTAGTATAGAATCTAAAGTATTGAATAATTTAGTTGTGGACTATTGAACTTCTACAATAAAGAAATTTTAGACACTTTAACATTGGTAAAGTTCAACTGCACTTTAGATCCCTGACTGTACATAGGATTAACAATACAATGAACTTGTACATTGGATTGTTATTCTATGTGCGTATTTGGATTTCGTCGCTGCGGCCAGCGGTGTACTCAAGCCTGTTTTCTTAGAGAAAAGCGGTACAGCTTGCTTGCCAGAATGATTTTTAGATTGTTTATTTATTTATTCATTTAAAACTTTATGCAGTAATGAAACATTGTACAAAGGCGGACTTAATGCCTTAGGCATTTTCTACCAGTCGAGTTTAGGGTGGTGCAGAGATATAACATGGCAGGTGTAGCTTAAAAGAAGAAGACTGACAGAGAGGAAATAAGAACAATAATATATACCTACTTAGATACATACATACAAATAAATAATTATTGTTCTTAATTACTTATTCGTATTTGTTTGTAACCTGCGTAATTTTCTTACGTTGATATTAATTTAGAGGTACGTGGAACGGGGTGTAAACTCCTGCAAACCTAAATTGAAAAGGGAGGACGGTCTGACCACTTGGATGTTGTGTCTATTCTGGCCAATTGTATATTTTCTAATTTAGTTCATACGCGGAGACATAGATGTCGCTAAACTAATGTATGTCTAACTAGAACTTGACTGTATGAAAAACATTCATCGTCACTTTTTAATCTCGTAATTTTAAACATCTTAGGATACCACCTATTTCTTCTAATATCCAATATTAATCAGGCGTGAACCAAGTAGGATATTTACATCTATTCGCACTTTTATTTTTTAAGTTGTAAGTAATTTTTTTTTGTTAAAAACTTTTAAAGAACATGACGATGTGCTATACACAGTGCCCGTACACCCTAAAATTTTACAATCTTTCAATTTATAACTCAAGTATTTGAAATAACAGATGTGAAGTGAAGTTGAAGTGAAGAAGAAACGACCAATATAAGCCATCCTGGGAACCAGGAGACATTTCATTAGTGTTGTCACATAAATATATATTTATGTATGTTTCATCTGCCAATATGAAATTCTCGTAGGTACCTAATGCAATATGTGGGTATTTCAAAATTGCTGCAGTACCAAACATTGTTCGTAAAACCACAGAATTCATTTTGCAGATCATATATGCATTGAAGTATTCTTCTAGTTGAGAGGGTCCTTAGGTAGCTCTGTGTCCTGGGTCCGTGCACTTGCGCAGTTCCCCGACGTGTAGAAATCAATAATCTCTTGGAATGGGGTCCGGCTGAACCGGTCTTCAGCTCCGCATCTGACAGCATCATTCCGGTTTACAGAAAGTGTAAGGTAAGTGTTCTACTAAACCCTTTATTGCAGATATAATGGTCGCAGTTCATGTGATTTTCTGGCTATTGTAGGTAACCTATTGAGTGCTCCTCAGTTCAGTGGTATATTCGGTCTCGAGGTCAATTCGTGAATAAGTAGGTGACTGGAACATCTTTTCATTACGTTCGAGACTGCCCCAGACGTCGCGCCAAAATAAACACGAAGATTTGAAATTAGAATTTCATTCAGGTCCGAATAATTTGAGGGTTAATATTCCTTGTCATTGTGTTCATTCATTTTTATTAAATACTGCATGGTACAAATACCTGTGTATTTTTCGTTGCAAAGATAATAATTTAGTGTGTTTTTATAATTGGTGACTTCGGTCTCAATGCAAGGCAGCTTTTATTTTAGATAGATATTTGATTAGGTTATTTATTTTGCAAGTCATTTATTCTTTTTTTTATAAATCATTAATCAGCTAGCACTTGTTTTGCGATTTAGTTCTCTTTTATGTGAAGATGTTTTTTAAAGTACCTAAGTGCAGTGATAGAGGTAATTTTTTAATTAATCCATTTCACTTTTATTCATTATCAAGAAATAAACCTTGAAGTTTCATTTAAATCTTATGTTTATGTAAATACGCACGGCTTTAATTGTTTTGGGTTTATATTTCGAGGTTTTTAAGCAATTACGTCATGTCAACTTATTAGATAGGCTTTCACTTCGAAACGTTAATACATATCTTTTTTTAATGATATATTCAGCGATCCTTCCTGATGTTAAGCTGTGATGAAATCGTTAACTGTGAAGCGCATTACATTAAAAGCCTATTCATTCTAGCCTTGAAGACACCTAAATTATTATCGGAAGACGAGGCGAAACGCTTAGTTCGGATCGTAATTATAATAATTATGTAATTATGCCACCTCATTTATTTATTACCCCATTGGGTGCCGGATCGCAGACTTACACAAATTACAATGGCTTTTTAATTGTTTTTCTAATTGTGTACGAAAGGTTAATATAGAGAGTCAATCTTTAAAGTTAAGCAACGCATAACGGCTGGCCTTGAACTTGGTTTTATGAGTGCTTATCATAACATACCTACCGATATTCCTCCGTGTCGCGGAAAGCACGCTAACAGGTGGACCAGACGTTTGTAATCCAGCGTCCCAACAGGGGTGATCTTGTCAGTTTCAATCCGTGTAGGCAGCTGACAGATGTAATCCATGACCTTTAACGCCCTTGGTTGGGAGGCGCGTATTCCCAACCACAGTAACTGATATTTGCGAACGTGTTGGCGCGTGGATTAAATCCGTTTAGCCGCAACACAAACCAAACACATAAACCAAGGTCCAACCAGGTTGACCTTGTTTGGAACCCTAGATTGCAACCGTCTGGTCCACCTTTTAGCCGTTGGTCCCGGCTATTTGTAGATCTTTAACAGGCATTACGTATAGCCAGTAAATCTGACAAGAGTCTTATCAAGGGGTATCGTGTTACCCGATTATTGGGTTGTGGAGGTTATATAGGCAGTCGCTCTATATAAACTACAGGCTGTATTGGGATGAGGCTACGCAGATTGATTATTTAAAAGTCTACTTAAAATAGGATATATTGTCCTACTGCCAGTTAAAGGAATCCTTTTTTCTCTTCCACATAATTAGTTATATTATTATTTTTTCTATAGTCTGTGCCATTCCTCTTGGCAGAAAACTATATAGGTATATTTACGAACGTAATCCCTAATCTACAGGGGGTAGGCCCTTTCCTATTCTACCTAACGTCTGTGACATCTTCACTTAGTAATGGACTGCGAGATCGTATGTTACATCTTCACGTAGTAATGGAATGCGAGATCGTATGTTAGACTTGCCGTGGCCCCTGAACGCAAAAGAACTGCCGAAGCTCACGTGGGTTTTATTCAGTAAAATTCTGACACTCCCTGTTGCTCCAGCCAGAGCGGGGGAAGATATTTGATGATTTCATACCTCAAAAAATAAAGTTCACTTAATAATTTCCATTGGTGTTTTAAGGATTATTTTTTAAGTCCCGAGTGTGGACTCGGGACTTGAAAAATAATCCTTTCCTTAATATGGATAGTGGTATCCAAATACGTTGAGGTCTTATCAAAATGGATTACATCTGCTACCTACACGGATTGCAACTAGCAAGGTCACCTTTGCTGTGACGCTTGATTACATCCGTGTTTTCTATGCTTTAACTTTACGTGTAATAACGTAACCTTTGATATAAACCACTTAGAATAGAGACATCTAGCTTACGACATAATTAATTAACCAATAGTTCGTATTAAAAATGTATGTGTGCGTGACGAGTCTAGAAAGGGGGACATCAACGTTGTTGTGATTTAAGGAGGGTAAGGGGGCTTTCCAACCTTTCGTGTCTACTGCTACCTTACAACATTTAATTAACCATTATCAAGTTCGTATTAAAAATGTATGTGTGTGTGACGAGTTTCGAAAGGGATGTCCCCCAATGTTATTGTGATTTAAGAAGGGTGAGGGGCCGTTGAACCTCTCATGTCTATTGCAACTCCGAAGTAACAGGAAAGCATAGCGAATAATAATGCGTCCATCTGAATATTTTAAGGTTTTGAATTTGGATAACTTATTATAAGGACCAGAGTCGTCTTTCACCTATTAGTGGCCCTAGGCACATTAGGATAATGGGGCCTCTATGACCATAATAAAGTACTATTTTGTTAGAAGAGACAAAGAACAGTTAGAAGAGAAGGTTTTTGAGTTTTAGGAATAAAAAACTTTTTGCAGTTCGGAAAAATCTTTGAGACTCCATTGAACTGACCTGATGATGGATCCGGGAGGTGGATGGGAACTTCATAATAAAATAATGTATTCTAGCAGTGTTTGGGTTAGTTTGAATTGTCATGAGAAATATGAACTAAAAAGTGTTAGTGTTAAATGACAAGCAAACAATACCAGGCGCACCGACTTCCAAAATTAAAATTATTTTGATCGTTTTAATGTTTTTTTTTTTGTAGTGAAGGTGTTTTTTTGGCATTTTATACCTCCCTTGTATATATACATATAGCGAATAAAACCTGTGTTATTCTGTTCGTATCGGTGGCATGTCCTTGATGGCGCCGGTGTATTAGCAGTTGTTAGCATTAGGTTAACATATACATATTATTTATTAGGTTTTGTAACTGAATTCATTCTGTGTTTCATTGTGTATTATATTTTGAATTACGTTCATTTACTATCTTGTTTACTATTGCAACGTATTGGTCACTTTTTCATTCGTTCATTCATTTACTAATTTGTAAACATAGGTAACATTAAGGTATTAAATAATATTTTTTTAACGCTATGTTAGCTAATAATAGCCATACAAATTTATATCATAATTAGACAATGGATAATTTAGATTAATTAATTATTATCACTAAATGTCAATAAAATTATTTTATCTTTGAATAGTATGTACACTAAAAGTCTGACGTAAAGAACGTTTTACTTTTTAAACAATACTACACACAATACTCTTTTTATGTGTTTTCAAGCAAAACCGTTTTATTTTCAGTAGTTCGTAGATTTCTATAACGCACATCAAAGTCAGCGCATCGGAGTGAGGTCTCGATGCGGCATTTATTAAATAGTACATTTATCACCTAGGCGATGTTTTAAGTTCATTTTAAAAAGAAAAAATACGGATGGATGAATTATTGGTAACTAGCTTCTGCTAGCGGCTTCGTCCGCGTGGTAGTAGGTCTCTCCATACAGACTTTGGACTCCCGTTTCATCTTACTAGGGTGTGAATTTCGGAAAATTCTCTCTTAGTGCTTGCCTTTGTCATGAAAGGAAACCTTGTGCAAAATTTTGAGGCGTGGTTGGAAAGACCTCACGGCGTCCTCACCTTTCGCATGACGCAGGTTCTCACCGAACATGGTAAGTTCGGGAAGTTCCTGCACCGGATTCGTGCGTAAGTGACGCCTGGGTGTCGCCACGGTGTGGATCACCCGGAGGACACGGTTGAGCACACGGTGGAGGCAATCGGCGGCAGCGATCTCTCGTACCGGGCCTTGGTTCAGGCCATGGTCTGGAGCGAGGAAGAGTGGCAGGCGGTCGCCTCCAGTAATGCTAGCAAAGAAGGCGGCCGATCCCGTGAGGCAACGGTCCTTACGCACTGACCGCCGCTGGGATTCCGATCCCGATTTCCGGCCAACGTAGGTGCGGGCTTGCGGACGGCGAGCTATGGGTGGCTCGCCGTCCGACCGTTCGGTAACCATCCGGACTGGGCCCAAGTTGTCGACGGCGCGTACTGTTCCACGCGTGCCTCAAGGAGATGTCAGCAAATTGTAGGGGCCCAGCAGGGTCGAAGCCTACTGGGGCCACGGGTAGTGTGAAAGTGAAACCCGGGGCCCTGGGACGCAGGCAAAGAAGGAACAGGAGTGGGTTTTTAGTCAGTAAAAGTCACTATCTCCCGCTCCGCCCTTTTATTAACATGATAAAGATAAATTTTTCATAAGATGATTTCAAACCCAATAAAAAAAAAACACTCCGGTGGTCCCAGTAGTTTCGGCTGTGTGTTAATATGTCAGTCAGTTTCTTTTTCCTAATGACCGGTTTGTACACGGAATACGATGCATGTGGTTGGTTCATACTCATACAGTTTTTGTACGTGTGGCTTACCCGCAGTAGAAAACTACCCTATTCTAAGAGTCTTTATTTAATCTATCTTTTTATAGTTGCAGAAATGAACGGTTCGGATCAGCAAGTTCCCGTGGTGATGTCACCGCTCGGTGACCAGGGCGGCATCGAAATGAAGGAGTACAAGCGAGGTTGCTTCAGTGTCGTGGTTGCCATGATGCTGGCGAAGGCACGGCGCGAATGCGACAGTACCGACGACATCACTGCGGCCGTGGCCAACTGTCACATCACCAGCCAACCAGCAGCGCCCGCCAACCAACCCAACCCATTCTAAATTTAAACGTCACTGTTCTAATCATGCCTATTATCTTTTCTCCTGTGCTCTTATAGTTTTCTGTAATCCTCCGTCTAATTTTATCTCTTAACTGCCAGTATACAATAATTATGTTAACAATAATAATTGTGTGTGTTTTTGATACTTTATGATGTTAGATATTTCTAATCTAAAAATATTGCATATTAAGGATGGCTTCTATTAGAACCTGCTTGCGAATAATTTAGTGTTACTATCTCTGATGTTATAATAAATACCAGTAAGGCCTCACAAAGGCTGAATAATTTACATAGTAATGCCAAATATTTTATTTAGATCAGTATTATTATTATTATGAAAAAGATAAAGAAATAACTGATTTTGGATCAATTTTGGATATACTTTTGGAAACATAAAATGTTTTGTTTTTGTAATAAATCTGGATAGTTAATGGTGATTATCTTGTGAGGTAAGCTGAACTGTTTTCATGATGTCCTCTCTGTGTGTTGTGTAAAATAAATGTCTTGGCAAAAATTATGTATTCTTTTTCTTATTCAAAACACCATTTGAGCACATTTTTTTGAGTTATGTAATCATTAAATAACTACTCAGGCTCTAGGTAAAGTGAAAGGGGGTGCCAGACTTATACTGACTAAAATACACCTGTTTTTCTTCAGTTGCCGGTTAAAGTGGCTTTTACTGACTAAAATCCACCTGTGTTAATTCAGTTGCCAGTTAAAGTGGCTTTTCAAGAAATGGCAGAAAGCAACAAGGCCAACATTAAAAAAAAAGTTTAGTTAGTGTGTTCTATGGTGACGTCACGCTTATTGACACACAAGGCCAGACATACAAAATTTGTACATACTCGTAAAATAAGTCTGATCAGTGTCTAATGCGAGTTTGTATTACATTAAGGGCTATATTTCACTGGGACACAATGACGACGCGAACTTAAGTGCAAGCGTCCGAGCTGGTCGCGCCACCGAATTAGTTGCGTAACCATACGGACACCAGGTGAGTAACTCACTATAGAGCTATATACATTTTGTTGGTAGCGGCGACTGGTCGCGCCGCCATGGTGTCTCAGTGAAATATAGGCCTAAGATCTTTACAATTCTCTTAAGTGCGTCTGTCGAAACCATGCTGGATAAGTACAAGAATACAGAGACTGCTGAGATACAGCTGGACAGCGACGACTGGAGACGAGATGTGAGATGTGATGGTCGTTTGATAGAAGTGCAGTCAAATGACCGAACAGATAAATAGGGAAAACCAGTGTTGCCACAACCTTCTTCTTTGATCGCTATAACCATCATCATTTCAGCCGAAAGCCTCCCCAAGTGTTGCCATAACGATCGGTCCTGTGCGTGTAGCATTTATCGGATTCCCAAAACTCTCCCCAGGGCATCGGTGCACCTTGTGGGAGGCCTTCCAACACTAAGTCTTCCGGTACTTGTTCGCCACTTTAGAACCTTTTGTCTAGAACATCTGTTCAGTGAGCAACGTACCCTGCCCATTGAAACTTAAAAGTTCAGCTACTATAAGTACGAATTTGTATTTTAAATAGAAATAAATGATATGTAACTTACTTTGGCAATAAGACAAAGGCACACATTTAGTATTTAAAGCTAGAACTACACTGCGCACACGTGTGCCACACACGCCGATCTGGGCGCGACGGTCTCCATACATTTTATACGGAAACTAGACTTGTGGAGCTACACCTGATCCACGCCAGGCGACGCCATGCGACGTCGTTCTACGTACAAATCTGGCGTGTTACACGTATGCATCGGTCTAACGTAGTTCTAACTTTAGTCAAACACTCATAAACACCATTCAGTAGTTAGAAAAAAAATACGTTATAATAAAATGACAGAATGTTTGCTTGTAACGAATAAACTCAAGAGAAGAAGAGTGAAAACTAAAAGAGAAGAAATCTATTTATAAACTAGCTTTTCCCCGCGGCTTCATCCGCGTAGAAGTCGAAAATGGTTTTATTAGGCTTTTTGAGATACGAAAATATGAAATATTATTTATTATCGTCGTCGTGAGTGATAGACCATTGAATTGTATGACGAGCGATATTGTATCTTAAGATAAAATATTATAGTGTCTTAACCGTGTGCAGCGCTCTTCAGTGAACTCCACTGTGGGTGACGTAACCTACTACAAACTTATTATTTGCGGTTGGTACAGTAATCGGGTCTAGGGATCAAACCGCAATTTTTTTTTTTTTATTGTATATACTTTTCCGGGATAAAAAGTACCCAGTATGGTGCCCAGGATATTAAAGAATAATTATGCCAAGTTTCATCTTAATCGAACCGGTAGTTTTTGCGTGATGCCTGAACAAACAGACAGGCAGACAGACAAAAATTTTATTATTCACATTTTTGGGTTCGGTGTCGGTCTAGTAACACCCCCTGCCATTTATTTTTTTCACTTCTACAGATTTATTATAAGTATAGAATAGATATTAACAATATATTATATGATACTAAACGGTATATACGGTATAACGATATCTTTGATATACTTCACAATATTTTTTTGCCCACCTTCTGGGCACATTTCCTGATGGCAGCGATGTGGAGGAGTACTTCGACGCCTGAGTGTATTTTGTGTTTCTGTATTATACATATGTAAAATATGTTTGTTGATTTTTTAACATTTCTTCACTGGAACTAATGGTTTAATGTCATAATTTTGATTGTATACCTACCGTTTATTAATTGATCTAATCGACATTTTTAAACTGTATACAAATACTTAGTAATGCAAACCAGCAACAACATTAAGTCAAAAAAACCAACCATACGAGTTGAATACGGGTAGTGTGAAAGCGGAACCCGGGGCCCTGGGACGAAGGCAACGAAGGAACAGGAGTGGGTTTTTAGTCAGTAAGAGTCTGACACTATCTCCCGCTCCGCCCAAGAGCGGGGATGTCATTAGGATGATTTTCCCACCCAATAAAAAAAAAAAAAAAAACCATACGAGTTGAATTCGCCTTGAAATTTTAACCTTTTGAGTAGCGTAATTAGAGACACAATTGAAAGACAATGCGTTCGCTCGGGGTTTAATGAATTAAAATGAATATATTATAATAAAGGACCTATATTAAAATTTAAAAAAGTGTGTTATTGAGCAATACAATTATTACATTGGCTTAATATCAAGTAACAAAAAAAGCAAGCCTATACAAAAAGCATGAAAGCACTAAGCATTGCGTGGTTCAACCTTTCGAATATCTACCGTAATTAAAGACAATAGACAATAGAAAGACAATGAGAGAGGGAACGCGTTCGCTTGAGATGTAATAATTTAGGGTGAGAGTAATCCAAACTAACTTTTCCGATTTGGATACATTGTCGCATTGAAGAAAACATGCTATTTACATTTATTTAACCTTTCGAATACCGTAACGTAACGTTAATGTCTCAGTAATTTTTTTTTAATTTTTTTAATTTAACATTTTTTATTTATTATTATCTTATATCACTATTTATTCATTCCATTATAGGCGTACATTTATCACTTTAAAGTTCACAGCCCTACCTAATCATCCGCCTCACTTATTTTATATCTTAAATAAAATTGAAGTGTCTGTTTGTAATATTAAAAAATATATATCAAAGTGTATTCGATACCTATATTGAATGATTTTTGAAATTTTTAGTTATCTATAAACAGATAACTAAAAATTTATTTGTTCCAGCTAATATCCGAAACGGCTAGATAGGACGGATAGATGGTGAAACCTTAGAGACATTGTTTTATTTTTTCTACAACCTCCATTAACTAGGTTTATTTCAGCTTTGTAATTAACGGTGTAAGCAACTATTATGTTTTCGTGTTAGTATAGTATTTTCATCACAAGTGAAATTGACAAACAAAACGTCGTGCTGTTGTGTTCCTACTGCCATGATGTTTTTTTTCCATCATATTGCACTGCAGGATTAAGGCCTCTATATATATACATATATATATTTTTTTAGATATCGTCTATTTTCCACACACGCTGCAACGAAAATAAAAATACTTTTTAAATTAATAATATAATAATATTCCACAACTATCACACAACGCCGTCTAGTCCCAAGCTAAGCAGAGCTTGTGTTATGGGTACTAGACAACTGATAAACATACTTATATATTTCTAAATACATACATATATAGATAAATTACACCCAGACACAGAACAAATGATCATGCTCATCACACAAACATTTGTCCTGGGTGGGAATCGAACCCACGACCTCTGGCTTAGCAGTCAGGGCCTCTAACCACTAGACCAACAGGCCAGTCATCAATCAATCATCAATTGCTATGCATGTCAGTGAACCAGCACTTTTTATAACTAACTACATGTTAAAAAAAATAATATTGCCTAAAATAAACAGCTGGCACAATCAAAGTCCTCTTATGAAACTTTTTTATTATGGTACAGAATGTTTTACAAATTACCAACAGCACACATAGTACAATACGGTACATATTCTAAAACCTCGTTTTAGGAATGCATCTTACCCTTCCCGCCTCAAAATGCGAGCACCAATCAGTGCCCAGGAAGGGTTAGGGTTAGGGAAGGGGTTCCTGGCATCTAGAATCTAGAAGGTTCTAGAAACTGGGATAAAATATAGTCACGCGTTCATCGTTCGCCAGCCTGGGCACGCACCGCTAGTTCGCGTTTATAAATTTCGCGCTTTGTTAAATACTACTGTGTATAAGTGAAATCCAATCAACAGATTAGCGATATAAAATGAAAAATGTACGGGTTTAATTAACCTTTCGAGTACCGTAATTAGAGACACAATAGAAAGACAATGAGCGAGCGAACGCTGGCATTCGCTTGGGAGTTTTTTTTAAATTTGAAATAAACTAGTGCTTGACTGCGATCCCACCTGATGGTAAGCAGTGATGCAATAGTTGACAGTGGTTGACAATGAGAGAGTCTCTCTCATTGTCTTTCTATAGTGTCTCTAATTACATCGCTAATCTGTCATCGCTAATACACAGTGGTATTTAACAAAGGTTTCGATTGCATCACCTAATGACATAGAAGTAAGTGGGTTCTCATCATTTTGACCAAAAATAAATAGTTTTGTTCGTACTATATAAAATATAGGAAACAACTGACTTCTTTCTCATTAACAAATGTGTCCTACATTGATCATCTTTGGAGTGTAGAATGCAGTGTTAAACGGCTTTGGTATGTATAAACTTGTAGATATTGTTTTATGATGTATTGTTTTTGTGGGTACTTTTTATTTAGCATATAAATTGGCTTTGTGTGTTACCTACCCTGTAAAGTTGTCTGCTGGGATGTTAAATAATAGGTAGGATGTTCACTAAAAACTGTATTGTTAAAAATGCAACAAATATTGATGATGATTGATGAAGCGAGAGCACGCCGTCTGATTCTTCTACTTCTGAATTCTGATACTTAATTAATTATTTTGATCGTTTGATGATGGGGCTAATTGCAATTTAATGCTATGATGTATGTTTCGCCGTACATACCCCTTAGTCTGACACTGTCTCTCGTTCCGCCCAAGAGCGGGATTTGTCATAAAATGATTTTGCCACACAAAAAAAAACCATAGGGAAAAGGCGAGAATTCATATAATTTCATATATATATATATTAACCGTTTAAATAAAATCTCATAAGTACATATTTATTAGCACAACAAAAACCCAAAACAAACCATATGGGCCGACGCTGCGTTAACCGGGCGCTCGCTTAACGCTGCTTTAGCCCTAAGTATCTCTACTACATCTATATATCGTCTGTTACTCTGTCTCATTGACATAAGGATCATATTATAGTAATTTTGAAGATACAAATAATTCTACAAAAGTTTTAGCGTAGTATACTTGGAACTTCATTTAACAATACAACTTCGAGTCAAATTAATTCAAATTCAAACTTAACAAAACTCTCAGGAAGTCCAGTGTCTTCAGACGTAAATAATAAATTCGTGTCGACCTCTTATTGCACAGACAATGAATTGAAGACTTCGTTTTATGGGTGAGAGAAACAACAATATAGGATTCGTGTAAGTCTTAACTGACGACCTAACTGCACTTGCGCAGTTCGGGACTTCGACAATCAATAAATAAAATTTGAGTCCACTGCAGTGATAAAGTGTGTCGGTGACTCTTTGCTGTTGTTCGGTAAACGTCTCAGTAAAGATATTATTACAAGTGTACCTGTTGATTTAGCCGTTTTGAACAATTAGCTGTAAGTTGCGCTGTACTGTGTGTTGAAAGAACATTTTGTAATAAGCTGTTACATAAGCTGTAACTTGTTCGTTGAAGAAAGACTTTGATATCGTTATCTGTGACGCCATTTTATGTTTCCTAAATAGGTTAATCTTTTAACAAGTTCGTCTGTATACAGAAAATGAACAGTGACGACGTGAACGATCGCAAGCAGAAGCTGAGTAATATCATCAAGAAGATTACGGAGAGTCAGCTGCTGAAGATAAGGGAGGCTGATAACAATGGGTGTAACCGCCAGGATTGCAAGTTCCCCATGAGCGCACAGGAGAGAGATAATGGTTGGTTATAATTTTTTTTTAAAATTTTAATGTAGTACGACAAAAGGTCCATAACAATTTTTATTAAATTCCTTTTCATCATTTACATTCCACATTTACATTTTACGAAAAATATCATGTTACCCCTTATTATCTCTTAACACAGCGAAAAATATAAAATACGCTTAGGTTGGCATATATTCGGCACAGGTGTTGTTTTTTTTATTAATTATTAAAATTATTTTAAAAAAATATATTTATTAAAGTTATTAAATTATTTTGTCAGTGGTATACTAGACAAAGACATTTAGCCTTAGTTTTGATGTCCCAAAGAATTTATATTAGATTTGAACTAGTTTAAAAATATGATATATGTACTACGCCGTAGCAGCCTCTACGGCGTAGCAAGTAGACCATTCATAAATGTTCAAGTCGTGTTCTTTTTGATAAAATTTGACATAAAACGACAAAATACTTTTTATCCCGATAGTACGTAACTTTTCACTACTGTTTGTTTGTCTTTAAGTCAAGAGCGAACTTCTAGGCAAGTGTGTTCCATCGTTGACTTCATCGTCGCTTTCCATCAGGTGAGATAGTAGTCAAGCGCAAGCCTAACAATATCTATTTATAATCCATTCACGATAGCATTAGACAAAACAGATACAAAGAAGGATTAATTCAAACAATTTTAACAAATAATCATTTAAATATAAAATTTTAACATTACCTACTTAGATAAATTTTATTATTGTTAGCTAAGTACTAAACACTTAGATAGGTAAATGAAATAGATTTGTTTAAAAATAAACATGAATAACTTTATTTCAAACAATTTCACTTTTTTTTTAAATGGCGTTCTATTTTTCTCTTTACAAAACATATGAATTAAACACAATACAAAGCAACAAGATAATTATTTAACATTCATACAAATATAAATAACTAATATTATATAGTATAATTAAAAACGTTCCAGGTACTGACAACCCCTGCTTCTTTTAGATTTTTAACATGTACACTAGTAGTATTCATTTTAGTATATGTTGGTATATAAGTTGATTATAATAAATTCACCATCGATCTTAACTGTGATAAAGCACAATACACATATATTGCACTTTTATTACAAAGTGTGGGTACACCCTAAAACAACCTTTTTTAACTTTTGTCTAATGCTATTGCGAATAGACTATAGTAAAGCAAAATCTTTGTTGGATCAGCTTCCAGTCTATTCGAATGCAGCTGGAGGAGTGGCTGTTTATCAGACAGACAAATTAATATATTGACAAAAAAATATAGGTATACTGGCAAAACTGAGGCCCTAACATAAAGTGTTAAAGTGTAAAGCGAGAAAGAGTGATGGAGCCGTACACCCCATAAAGCTCTATTTTTATGGATAAACAAACAAAAGCAGCATCATCATTATCGTCATGTTAGCCGAATGACGTCCACTGCTGGACATAGGCCTCCCCCAAGTGTCGCCACAGTGAACAGTCCTGTGCGTTTCGCATCCATCGGACTCCCGCAACCGTTACCAAGTCGTCGTTTCACCTTGTAGGCCTTCCAAAGTTACGTCTTCCGGTACGTGGTCGCCATTCCAGAACCTTTCGGCTCCAACGGCCATTCATCATTGGTCTCATTCCTGATTGGTCCACGCAAGGAAACTCCGAGCATTGCCCTTTCCATCGCCCTTTGGGTGACTTCAAGTCTTCTGAAGAAGCCCATTGTAAGCGACCACGTTTCAGAGCCATATGTCATCACTGGCAACACGCACTGGTCTTAGACTTTCGTCTTGAGACACTGTGGTATATTGGACGAGAAGATACCGAGTAGCTTCCCGAACGCTGCCCAGCCGAGTCAGGTTCGACAATTGATCTCTTTCTCGAAGTTAGACCTTCCCAACTGGACCGTGTGTCCCAGGTAAACGTAGCCATCCACAATTTTGAGTGTAGAGTCCCCGATCACAAAAGCATACTCTTAGTCAATGTTGAATAATTACTAAAACTTAAACAAAACTGATTTCAGAGATGAACAAAGCGATGTCCATCAAGCTGCTGAACGAGAAGGGTCACTTCGGGGCCCCAGCGGGAGGCTACAATCCCGATGTGGCCGGCCCCAGCGCCGAGCTACCCACAAGCCGGCCTAAGCGCAAGGGGCCCGAGTTCTCCATGTAGCTCACGAAGCTGCTGGAGCATTTCATGGGTTATCGTGAACGCGCTCGCTCCAGCAACAAGTCCCCTAAAAAAGTGGTGCCCCAACTTCAGATCGATACGTACGTAAGCACAACTAACTGTCCACATATGTCATGCATGAGGGAACGGCCCTCGATTTCCAATCACTTCTAGACAACGAGCAATGGGTAGCTCACCGTCCGGCCGTCCGGTAGCCCGAGTCGTCTACGGTGCGTATTGTTCCACACGCGCATCAAAAAGATGTCAGCAAAACCTTAGCCAGGGCCCAGCAGCCTACTGGGGCTGGGCTAACTTCCGAAAGGAACGCAAGGCCAAGAAGGGACATAAAGGAGATAGTGTCAGACTTTTACTGATTAAAAACCCACTCCTCACTCCTGTTCTTTCGTTGCCTTTCGTGCCAGGGCCGAGTCTTCCTTTCAAAAGCCCTTTGGGCTCAGTAGGCTTCGACCCTGCTGGGCCCCTACGGTTTGCTGACATCTCCTTGAGGCGCGCGTGGAACAGTACGTGCCATCGACGACTTGGGCTCGGTCCGGACGGTTACCGGACGGTCGGATGGCGAGCTACCCATTGCTCGTCAGTTTTAACCAGTATGCAATGGGATAATTCAGTGGGATCCCCCCCATTCATAATTTTACAGTAAAATACCTGACAGTTCAGTTTAAATAGCCTAACCTAGTTTTAAATTTTCTTCTTCAACCTGCCTATATTCCGTGTTACTTGATTTTCGCAAGTCGTCTCTCACACAATAATTCATTTATATTTTCTTTGCTCACTCTCTTTTTCTCCATCTACTACCTACTACTACTACTATTGCATGAATTTAATTTTGTTCATAACAGTTAGTAATATTCATAAGAATCTCTGAACAGTTAAATACTTGCTAAGCGGATTCTTCTTGCTAGTTCAAATTCTCCATAGGAGATTAAGCATGAAATTTTCGAAAATCTTTATTTTTAACTAGATATTGCCAGCGGCTTCGCCCTCGTGAATTTAATTTTCTCCATACAAACTTTGGATCCCTCTTTTATCTCCATACGGGGTAAATTTAGAATAATACCTTTTCAATGCTCGCCTGTATGGACCCCTGTTTTTTCACCTTAATGGGTGAATTTTGGAAAATTTTCTCTTATTGCTCGCCTCTGACATAAAAGGAAACCTTATGCAAAATTTCAAGTTCCTAGGCTCTGTAGTTTCGGCTGTGCTGGGCTGACTGATATGTCAGTCAGTCAATTTCTCCTTTTATATATGTAGATAGTATGTCTATTTTATATTGGATGAATATTATTTTGTATTTTGCTATGCTGTATTTTCTGTTTGTATGTGTGTGTGCGATGTTTTTTGCGTATTTAATTATTATGTGCACTGCCAAACTTTAACACCAACATAAAAGCCTTTGCGATGTTTTGCGAAAGCGTGCGTGTTGTTTGTTCAGTAAATACCTATCTAAGCTGTCGCGCTTACTGTCCCATCACGCAACCGTCATTTGCTACCTAATAGCAATGTATACATATTGTTTTGTTGCAAAATCAACTAAAAATAACTGTGATGACATATAATTTCTGCTCTGCATCATCACTCATAACAAAAATATAAAGATCAGCGATTATGATACAAATTGCACAAAAAGCTTTTGCCATTATTTTCGTCTTTGAAGTTTATTTACTTATTATCATGTTTTGATTACTTACCTTATTTACTTAAGTAATAAACAATAAGTGGCATTATCTTCACCTGATGATCAAAAAAGAACCTGCTGCTTCCTGCGCTCGTAAATAACAAATAGACTCCAAATTCAACATACAATTTTGAAAATAACAATTTTATGCGTAATTCACAATCTAACATTCGCAAAGCAACGTTTTTCTTTCATTGTGTAACTGAATCATTACAATCAGAAAAGCAATAAATTAAAACTGCGAATTGGAAATACAGTTCTAAGCATTAGAATTTATGTGGAAACTTTTAAACTCAAAGCGACATCTTTATTTGAAGTGAGAATTTAAAACTAAAATTGGGCTGCCTGCACTCCTAGCCAAGTTGATAATCTGCAATCGTTAACGCTAGTCGAAAACTAATCAGTTGTATGGGAATGACATCATCTCAACGTAAAGTCACGTGGTTAGAACAAATAAATAGAAAATTCGTAGCCTAATTCACATCTTTCAAAATGATAGAATGAATTTTAATCTTTTTTACAATGTTCAACGATACATACTTTTTTATTGTAGAACGACATTGTAGAAAGAGCGGCCGACTCAGGCGCATCAACATGGCTACCAACTTTTCGTTTCCTACAATTGCTGACACCGAGGCGTTACCGATTGGAGTACGGAATTGGAAATGGTTGTAACTTGGCTAGGGGGGCTGGTTGTAGTTAGTTCTGCAGAGCTACCACGAACTCTTAACGCGATCCATTTTACGACCTAATCTCCTCCATCCCTTTGTCTCGCTTGCTTCCTAGTCATTTTAACACGTCATTGTAAGGACCACTTTAAAATAAAATGCAATAAAGTATATAGGCGATTTGTAAACATTCAAAAATTCGTATTTATATTTCAGGGTGGATTAAAGCTCCGTGTTCAAATGAAGAAGCACAGGATCACCTGGCGTACCAACAATATGTTTTCAACAGGTTAACCTAACTAAATTACTATACGATTCGAATAAGAATAGGATCGACTTAGTGCCATTTTGTGACGTCATAACTGTCAAATCGAATCAGTTTTTTAGATGAAGAAGGTGAATTGTTACCGACACTGAAAATAACAAAGAAAATAGTTTTTATTTGAAACTAATTATGACTTGAATAATATTTCTAGTTAGCTAATTGTAATATAGATTAAACAATAACGTGCTTAGGGTTCCGTAGTCAACTAGGAACCCTTATAGTTTCGCCAAGTTTGTCTGTCTGTCTGTCACTAGTTTGCTGGAATTTTGTATCAATATGTACATCATCACGCCGACAAAGTGGTAAAATAAAAAGTGGAAAAAAATGTTTTATTAGGGTTTTTAATTTCAACCCTAACGTGTGATATATTGTTGGATAGGTATTTAAAAAAGAATAGGGTTTTACTGTAGGTAATCATTTTTTGATAATGTTAATTGTTTCCGAAAAATCGCTACAAAAGTAAAAAAAAAAATATATTTTTGAACCTTAAGTTTAGAAAATATGAAAAAAAAATCATAAAAGTAGAACTTTATAAAGATTTTCTAGGAAAATTATTTTGAACTTGATTGGTCAAACAGTTTATGAAAAGTTGTTCAAAATAATTTCTGAACTAAGTTTGTAATTTAGGCAAGCATTTTTTTAACTTAGTTTACATATTTTATTATCCAGAATGTATCTTCTTTAAAAAAAAAAGAATTATTCGTTCATGCAATCCAAAATTACCAATGAAAACCTAACATACATAACCCGTCTAGTTTTTATAAATTAGTAACCCAATTTCCCGAGAGATGACGCTATACTTTCAGCTACTTCGCGCTGTTAAGATTTTTTCTGAGTTGATGGGGTCGGGACGGGTTGCGGGACCCGTCCCGCTATTATATTTGTCGAATTGTTCGGTTGGTCTCTCGTTGGCATTGGTGTTATTTTTTCTTGTCTGTCGTTCATTAACTCTTAAGTGGGGACACTTATTGTGACGGACGGGAAGCTAAGGAACCCTACACTGAGCGTGATCCGACACGCTCTTGGCCGGTTTTTACTTCACATAGATTTAACTAAGATTCGGTACAGTTTTCTTTGCACACCGTACTTATATAACATTTGACAGATAGATGTCCTTGACATTGGTTCCTATTCTTATTTGAATCGTATTGTAGGATAGTCCTAGTTAATTCCTGATTGCTGTAAATACAGGTTTCTTATAACTCGTTTGGAGTGCAGGTATTGTTCATGTTTTTTTTTAAGGTTTAAAGGTATACTGGTCTTATAATCCTAATCGAATTATGTGTAAACTTTGAGACTGTACTTTAAGTTTTGTAGTAGCTGATATATAAATGTTAAATGTCCATTGTACCTAATAGTGCTTACAAATTATTGCATTTGTTTGCTTAGTTGTTATTTATATGTAATACAGGCGCCATATAAACTTGGAATAAATTACATTGACCTTTTCTTAATATATCGGAATAAGTACCCGAAAAACAAGCAATTAACTGTTTTTCATTACTAAAAAATGATAAGGATCGCGATATAATAATAATGCAACGGAAAACAGTCCTTCACAACAGGGAATGATGAACCAATAAGGATTAAATAGGAAATATTTCAGGGCGACAGTTTGAGTCCATTTTAGTTTTGCTTAGCCCTGAATCCTCTAAGCACGTTGCTGGAGCATTCAGGTCTAGGCTATCGGTTGAGAAGAGGTGGTCAGGTCCTATCTCACCTGCTTTATATGGATGATTTAAAACTTTTTGCCCACAACAATTTGCAACTGATGGAATTACTGAAGGTAACTGAAACTTTCAGTAGTGTCATCAGGATGAAATTTGGTGTGGTCAAAAGTGCAGTCATGCATGTAAAGCGAGGGGAGATTGTGGAATCCGAGGGAATTCAATTTCATACACCCTAGAACCCTCTCCTCGATCGAAACTAATAAGTATTTGGGTATGTTAGGCATTAACGTCTCTGACATGAAGCAAACCTTGAAGGAGCGCTTTGTTAACCGCCTGAAAAAGTTTTTAAAACAGTCTTCTGTCAGGCGAAAATAAGGTGTGCGCCTCCAACGGCTGGGTCATGCCGTTTTATTGTATTCTTTCGGCATACTCAAATGGACTTCGACCGAGCTAGACGCTCTATATAGGCGGGTCCGTACATTGCTGACCGCAAACCGGATATATCACCCACGACCATCGGTGATGAGACTGTAAATCCCGCGGAAGTGTGGAGGTCGCGGCTTCTTGAATGCAATGACTCTACACAACCACGAGGTGTACAATCTCAGAGAATACTTTCTCAAAACCGATGTGGGTATGCACCGCGATGTGGTCGCAGTGGACAAGGGACTCACCCCGTTGTCCATGGCTAAAGAGAACTGGCCTTTTTTTTCGGTTAGGAAAATCATCTAATGACATCCCCCGCTCTTGGGCGGAGCGGGGCATAGTGTCACACTTTTACTGACTAAAAATCCACTCCTGTTCCTTCTTTGCCGTTTTTCCAGGGCCCCGGGGATCTCTTTCGCAACACCCATGGCCTCAGTAGGCTTCGACCCTGCTGGGCCCCTACGGTTCCTGACATCTCCTTGAGGCACGCGTGGAACAGTACGCGCCGTCGACGACTTGAGCCCGATCCGGACGGTTACCAGACGATCGGACGGCGAGCCACCCATTGTTCGCCGTCTGCAAGCCCGCGCCTATGGTGGTCAGAAATCGGGATCGGAATCCCAGCGTCGATTGGGGCGTGAGGACCTTTGCCTCACGCGATCGGGCGCCTCCTTTGCTAGCATTACTGCTTCGCAGAAGGAGGCGACCGCCTGCCACTTCTCCTCGCTCCAGACCATGGCCTGTACCAAGGCCCGGCATGAGAGATCGCTGCCGCCGATCGGCCCCACGAGGACACGGCGGTACTCTGCCCAGGCGGGGCACACCTTTACCGTATGCTCCACCGTGTCCTCCGGGCGGTCCACACAATGGTGGCACCCGGGCGTTTCTTCCGCACAAATCCGGTGCACGAATCCTGATACAGAAGGCAGTACTCTTCCATATGGCTCACATTGTGAGGAGGTCGTTTCTGGAGCCCTAACCACCGGTAGCTTGGACCCTGTTTCCAACACCGGCGGACAACTATTTTTATATTTTTAAATGTTTTTTATATGATTTTGTTAAAAAAATATATTTAAAAATGTAATTTATATGTTTAAGAAAAGAATAAACGAGATAATAATAAACTTTATTATCAGACCAAAGAGATAGAGAGATTCTGTTTTTTTGTTAATTAAGAATGTCAATAAATGTAGGAGGGTCAATGACCGTTAGTCTAAGTTTAACTGGCGTCTACCTTAGAAGAAGTTTTCCTTCATATGCTGCAAAACAACATGTAATGTTTTGACTTTATGCTAAGTTAAACACGTAGATAAGTGTTATTGTGATATTCTGTGAATGTCTAATCAAAAATTATGGTAGGACACACCTTGTTGGACTCGCTTTTATTGCCCTGTGAGTTTCTAATTTTGGAAAATAGGCCTAAATGTGAAATCAACTGCCAGTAGCCGTCGCATTTTTATCAGAACTTTTGCTAATAGTAGTCTGAAAAAGTAAATTTTGATACAAGTGAAGAAAGTACACTTACGAAGAAAAAAATTCTCTAAAAATCACGACGCATTTTTATTCATTTTGTACAGAAGAAAATTTTCTAAAGTTGCCATACATTTAAGTTTTGCTTTAAAAGGCAGCAGGCTATCGCAAGTATTTTTTAAATCAATCACAATATCTAACGGCGTAGCATCTAAAGAATTCTTTTAAAATTTTAAATTGGAATTTTTTTTCACAAATAAAAATAATAAATAAGTTAGTTAAAAATTAGGGGTTAAAGTATGAAATTACCGATTAATACTGAAATATTGAAATTGTTTTTTTTTTAATTTATCATGTTTATTTAATCAAAATAATTACCGTTATTATCTATACATTGCTGCCATTTAATAGGAAGGTCATTTATGCCTTTCTGGTACTCTAGATTTGACAAACTGTGTGAAAGCATTTTGTACTGCCTCCTGAGAAGAAAACTTTTTATCATGTAGAAAATTGTCCAAATCACGAAAATAATGGTAGTCCGTTGGTGCAAGTTCTGGCGAATAAGAAGGGTAACGAATGGTTTCTAATTGCAGTTCTTGTAGAGTTAATGCGGTTTCTCGTGTTGTATGAGGTTTCGCTTTATCATGGTGCAATAATGGTGAAGATCGATTTATGAGTCGGGCCTGTTTCACTGCTAATTTCGCTGTCATTGTTTAGAGTTTGGCACAGTAGACATGTGCCGTTATTGCTTGACCAGATCGGAGAAAACTATAGTGAATTACACCATGCTGAGACCATCAAACAGTTACCATTACCTTTTTATTGGTAAACTTTGCTTTAGGACACTGCACAATTTTTAAAAGAAGAACTTCATAGGTACCATGTCAACAAGTTTCACTCAAAAATCTCAAACCATGAAGGTTCTATTCAATTCTTCTAGTCAATTCGAAGTAGTACCTACCTATTAGAATAAATCGGCCATTTCATACTTTAACCATTATTTAATATATTTTTTTCCCGCGCTTAACCTTTGTAGGTTGAAGGAGAAGCAAAGGTATAAAACCGTTATACATCCTAATTTAAAAAAAAGGAAATTCAAATATTTTTTATTTTAGAACACAGATATTGTTAATTTGTTGGTAATAACACATTATTGAGTAAATAATCATATTTATCAATGATATTCTCTTCATAAACTCAATATAAATTTTCATTAAATATTAAAACCCTACTAATATCCATCTTTTGGGTTTAAAAAAAATCACCGTTGACCGTGGCGAAATAGGAAAGAAAAAACCCTTATTGTAAAATTTAAAAAAAAAACACGTGGTTGATATAAGTGGCATGTTGAACCTAATACTAGTGCGATAAGAACCAATTTTCGAGGAAGTGTATTGAAAATATATTATAATATGATACATAGTTTTAAATCAGCATCGTATGTCCAAATAACAAGGACGTTATATTAAATATGTATATGTTACCGGAAATCTGTATAACCCTATTCTATACTATTGTATAGAATACCAAAAACGTGTAGGTAATGTATGAAATATTATTTATTTTATACTTTGCCTAGATATTCTATACAATACCGAATGCGCAGCCAGTAACGTGTGTAAAAAACGAGAGCAGGGAAGGAGATGACGTCATTTTAGGGCATCCCAACACGGACAGGTTAGGTTAGAAGGTGGAGGACCTTCTAAACTAACTTGTAACCCTTCTTCTTCTTACAAGTTCCTGCTTGTAAGCAAATCACAAAGTTACTTAATATGACGCTAATTGTATTAAGTATAAGGGTTCAAAACTTATTTCAATCCGCGGGGTTTACCGTAAGGCTCTTATTTCCGGGTGGTTATAAAAAAAGTAAGCACGAAGACTAAGGCGGGAGCGGAGTGGAATGGAGCTCCCGCCTTAGCTTTCTAGCCTAACTTGCCCGTGTCAGGGTGCCCTGAAATTACGTCAACTCCTTTACTGCTTTCGTCTTTTACACACATTGATTGTAAGTAATAAAATATATTTTATTTGCCCGACGTTTTGTAGGTAGGTCGGTTAAAATTGATAAATATATAAACCAAAATCTATTTATTTTACACATTACCGGTGGACGAGTCGGTACTCTATACAAATCCTTGGAATTGTATACATTACCTAGGTAAAGTATGTGATGACCATAATATTCATAATATTTCATACATTGCCTGGATGCCCCAGGTATTCTATACATTGTCTAGGTATTGTATAGAATACCTGAATTTTACAGATTGCCGGTAACAGATACATTCAAAATAACGTTGTTCGTAAGACTGTTTTATACAAAATTGTAGTGATTTTAAAATATAATTGCATGATTAATTCAAATGTCATTTTTAATTGGATAAATGTCTACGGTTAAAGTAAATGTACGATGTATGTGTACGATCATTAGTTTTGTACTAAATATGTACCAAAATAATGAATGGATAAAATTATTCTAAACGTGTAAATTACCACTGCCAAATGTGATCAATTCTAGACGTAACACCATTTTTTTTTATTATTACTATAGATAAGCTCGCGTTTGCCCATTATCTCACCTGACGGTAAGCGATGTTGTGGTCGACGATGTACCGCGCTTGCCTAGAAGTCACATTAACTCTTGACATAAAGACCCCTGGATTGTAGTTTTCAGGAAACACACACTTTGACAGGGATTCTATCCCTAAAGGTGGGTCTAAGCTAGAGGAGCCAAGTACGAGAGGAGTACGAGCCGAGCTCAAATTCGTGTAGTATCGCTCAAGCTCAGCTCCTCTGGAGTTGGTCCACACTATGCGAACACTATACGAGGACAAGAAAACGAGGTTAATAACGAGTATACTCGTTTTATTGTCCTTGTCTTGTTTATTGTTCTTCATTTGCAAATTTTCTTTTTTTATTATTAACATCTAACGTGATATCCATGACAAGTTAAGAAACAACAGCCGATATTATTCTAAATTCATCAATATTTCTTTTAATACCTGTCTTTTAATAATATCATTTAGAAGGTTAAGATTGATAAGAATGTTTTTAAATGAAATCGACACAAATAAAATTACGACGTCAAAATACCAAACAGAGGCTATAGTTCGAAAGGGTAACCATCGTTAAAGTTATTTGATAATTACGAGTACCTAGAAAAATATAGTTGTATCATTAAATATTTATACCCTTCGAAATTTTGCCAATCAATTCATTTCTTAACACTATTGTATTATTGTGAGTAGGTAACTAATATTTGTAATATACATTTTAGGATTTTAAGGTCTTTTTCTCAGATTCTAATTAAACACTTCGAACTTTAAAACTTCACTGACAATATTATCTGCTTGATAACCTGATAAGTGTAAGTTATTTGGAGACTGTAAAATCCAAATGTGATAAAAACAAAAAAAATAAAAAACGAATCAGTACACTTAATCGAAACCGCTCTCTTATCCCTACCGGTTTTAGGCATGTCACTTACTGTCTTCCACACGAGTGCGGAAAAATGCTCGAGCTCTCCCCTGCCACAATTTATTGTATTTATAGTATTAGGCTGGGCTCTAAGCGGCCCCCACAAGTTGCGCGTCAACTCTCATTTCTTCAATTCTTCGTAAGTATATTAAAAAAAACGTCGTTTGATACACATGAAAATTTGTCACTGCAGTAATCGGCTCCATAACAATTATTCCGCCTCAGTCGCAATGACAAACTTTCTCCACTTGTATCAAAATGTAGGTTATTACTGCACCTAATGTGTCCGACAATTATTTTTTATATTATAATATACCAGAAGAAGAAGCTTTTTTATTTTTGTAAGATAATAAATAAAATTAGAATTAAAGTATTGGAAGTCATTCAGTGATAAAATCATAATATTCTTATATCCATTTTCGTTTGATCAAACATATTTATTTGTCTAATAAACATTAATTTCACTGCTTCTTCTTCTTGAAAAAAATCTGCAAAAGGTTTTCAGTGTACTTTATATTCAGGTTATTAAACGTGTATTTGGTAGAAATAAGGAGTATTATGAAAGAAAAAAGCCTTTTAAAGGATGCTTGCAATTTTTATTCGCTCACCTATTTAGATAAATCTATCTAGTCTAAGCAGTATTGATGTGCTAAATGAGTGTGTAAATGTCATGTGTTTAAAGATTTTATTTAAATAAGACCAGCGTCGTCATCACTTAAGATTACTAAGGTCTTTTTAACATAGCATGGGTCAGATGACAGCAGGACGAAAATACGCATCTTTAAGATGATAGAAAATAATAGGTAGCTACATTGTATGAACCCGACAGCTGTCATCCGCACCATCCTATAGAAATTGTAGTGTAATATTAGTTTAAAAAAGACCCACGAATTTTAAAATTTTGTTAAGATAGACTTGTACCTGTCCATTTACTATATCTATAAGGTTGTCTATATTATGCATTTTGTGTATTTATAAACAAAAACAATGACATATTTTCTGTCGTGATTTCTTTTTTGTACAGTTTGTCTTTTATTTATTGCAACAACTACCCAAATATACCCTATAGACATTCAGCCTTACCTAAACCAGGAGCCTGAGAGCCTAAGATCCCACAAACCAAGAGTATTTCTGAAAGGCTTCTAGTATGCTTATATAAATATGTTACCAGCAATCTTTATAATCCGGTATTCTATACAATACCTAGGCAATGTAAAGAATACCTAAAACATGTAGTGTATAAAATAAGAAATATTCCATACATTACATGTAATATTACTTATTTTATACTTTGCCTAGGTATTCTATACAATACTTAATGCGGAGCCGGTAATGTGTTAAAAAGACGAGAACAGGGAAGGAGGTGACGTAATTTTAGGCACCCTCACAGGGACAGATTATGTTAGAAGGCTAACATTGAAGGTTATAACAAAAAAGTTAACTGCGGGGCTTAAAGTGAGGTTTCCCTCACTTTAAACCCCGCAGATAGAAATAAGACACAAGTACGTGTAAGCAAATTATTATTATTTTTTTTTTTTTTTTTTAATTGATATAAACCAGTGCTTGACTGCGATCCCACCTGATGGTAAGCGGAGATGCAATCATTGATGGTCAGGCGCACTAGTTTATTAAGAGCCTATTCACTCTAGCCTTGAAGACACCTATATTATAGTTGGACGGAAAGACCGCAGCAGGCAGATTGTTCCAGTCCTTCGATGTACGCGGTATAAACGACGAAGTGAAACGCTTAGTCCGGACCGTTGAAGTTTCAACAACGTAAGGGTGGATACTCGCCGTTCGTCGGCTTGTCCGATGGTAGAAAGGAGATGGCGGAATCAAGTCATGCAGTTCCCGCGCACACTCTCCAAAATGTAACCTGTAAAACACCGATAGGCTGGCTACTCCGCGCCTGTGCTCGAGGCTTTGTAGATTGGACTTAACCAAATCTGGATCTCCAATTAGCCTCTTCGCACGCCTTTCCACTGAGTCCAAAGCTGCTAGATGGCATTTTGCAGCACCAGCCCATATGTGACTGCAGTACTCCACACACGATCGAACCTGTGCTTTGTATAACATTAGAAGCTGTCCCGGTGTGAAGTACCGTCGGACCTTTGCAAGAACGCCTAGTTTTCTAGCAGCTACCTTGGCTTTGGACTCAATGAACCGCCCGAAATTGAGATCTGAGGAAATTTCAACTCCTAAGAGTTGAAGGCGGTCGGTGCACTCCAGGGATACATTCTGAAAAGCGGGAGCCAAGGTGAACGGGCTCCTCTTAGCGGTGATCAGACACGCTTGTGTTTTGGCGGCGTTGAATCTTACCAGATTGGTTTCACCCCACTTGGAGACTGCCTGAAGTGAGACATTCGTACGCTCTACCATAGCCTCTTGTTCGGACCGAATTTGCTCCTTACTGGCCCGAGGACCTGGCAGGTACCTCTCTACAACTGTGCTATCGTCTGCATACCCATAGATACCGGGCATCAGCAGATCGTTAATATGCAGCAGGAAAAGAGTTGCAGAGAGAACTGACCCCTGAGGAACTCCGGCATTAGTCGTCATGGGCTCTGATGAGCATCCATCGACAACAACTCGGAGAGACCGTTCACTCAGAAAGTCTTTTACCCAGTTAATCAGGCCAGGGGAAATGCCGTACGCTGGAAGCTTACTCAAAAGGCTGGCGTGCCATACCCTGTCGAAGGCCTTCGAGACGTCTAAGGAGACAGCAATCGCTTCTCCATTCTTCTCGAGGGCCTCGCCCCACATGTGAGTGGTATACACTAGTAGGTCCCCAGTAGACCGATTTTGGCGAAACCCGTATTGTCGGTCACTGAGGAGATCGTTACCTTCCAGGTATGCCAGGAGGCGCGAGTTCAATACACGCTCCATAATCTTGCAGAGTATGGAGGTTATTGAAATCGGCCGATAGTTGGCAGGATCGGCACGACTGCCCTTTTTGGGCACGGGTTGCACGTTGGCAAGCTTCCAGGACTTGGGCACTATACCAGTCCTAAATGAGAGGCGATACAAGCGCGTCAATACAGGAGACAACTTGGGCGCACATGCCTTGAGAACTATTGCTGGTATACCATCTGGTCCACTAGCTTTATTCACGTCTAGACGACACAGTGCTCTCAAAACTTCTCTGTTCCTTATGCGAATATCGGGCATTGAGGTGTTGCAGTGAGGTAGAGTTGGTGGAGTAGCACTGCTAGTGTCAAGACGAGAATTGTGGGCGAAGAGAGCTGCAAAGAGACCTGCTTTCTCTCTCGCTGTGTGAGCCAGTGTTCCATCAGGTTTAACCAGCGGAGGCAAAGTGGGCCTACAGAAGTTCGTTTCGACCGATTTGGCAAGGGACCAGAATGCTCTGCTACCGGACGGCTGTGCAGAGAGCTTTGCGCCAATATGTGTAATGCGGTCGAACCGAGCCTTCTTCAGTGCCTTTTTGTAGGACTTGGCAGCATGGTTGAAAGCTCTCTTCTTTGAGCTCAGATCCGGAACTTTGCGATCACGAGCGTCAACCCATGCGAGAAACGCCGAATGCTTACGCTCTTCAGCTTGAGCGCAATCGGCGTTGAACCATGGTTGAGCTGAGCCTCCGATGGGTACGTCTCTATAAGGGATGAAAAACTCCATAGCTTGACGTATCACATCGGATATAGCATCTGCACAGCTCGACGGACTTTCAGAAGAGAAGCAGACCTGCTGCCAAGGATAAGACGCAAAAAAGTGCCGCATCTCATCCCAATCTGCTGACCTGTAACGCCATATGCTCCGTTGACCACGTGAGTCGCAGTCAGGTGGGGAGAAGCACGAAACAGACTTCACCAGACAGTGATCTGAAGTTCCCAGTGGTGAGGAAACTGTTACAATACATCTGTCCGGATCGGTGGTCAGCAGAAGGTCCAAACAATTGGCAGTATGACCAACTACATCAGTTCAATTACAGATCAATTACATTACGTTAGATACTTATAGCCAGAAGAATTTTTTATTTCACGTTAATTTTATTATGTAAAAGCACTCAGGTCCTAGTTCCGTCTTAAGTAAGGCTCCTATTTACGGGTGGTTCTAAAAAAATATCTTCTAAACTAATCTGTCCGTGTAGGGGTGTGTGAAAATTACATCAATTCTTTCATTCACATTGATTTTAAGTAATAGGACATGTTTAATTTGGCCGTCATTTTATTGGTAGTTCGGTTAACATTGATAAATATAGACCAAAATCTATTTATTTTACACATTGGCGGTTGATCAGTAGGTACTCTATACAATCCCTAGGAATTGTGTACATTACCTAGGTAAAGTATGTAATGGGAAATAATTTTTATAATATTTCATACATTGCCTGGACGCCTCAGGTATTCACATTATTGATTGATTTGTTTTATAAACAATTTTTGATAATAAAGTTTAAAGTTGAAAGTTTATGATAATAATATGTGAATCTAATATTCTATGAATCTAATACCTACTACAAAGCAAAACAAAGATATGTAAATTACAGAACTGAAGTTTTAGAACATAATATAAATGTCACGTTAATAAATTACACAAATACATCTTGTCATTAGAAATAGTGACAACACCATTACATATGTTAAAAATAAAAAGTAAATAAAGAAATACTCGTAGATTAAAAATGTCAATAATAAAAATGTCACGTCAATAAAAATAAGGGCCTGCGCTCATTTGAAACATACTGTCTTAGACAGAATTGTCTACGACGTCGCAGACTTGTCTACGAGACTGTTTTGTCTACGTCACGGCGCACACTATTTCAGACAACAGAATAGGTACAAGGTACACTAATTGAGGCAGAACAAATTGAGCTTTCTATTGCAGTCAATTCCTTTTTTAAGTTTAAACTTTCGTCAATGTGAATACCGTAACGTAAAAAAATTTTACGTTGTCCACTAATGTTATTGCATTTTCATTCAGTAACTATTCTCTACATTACCTAGGTATTGTATAGAATACCTGAATTATACATATTGCCGGTAACATATCACAAATTAACTCAAAAATATCTGATTTGATTGTTTTGTAATCAGGTCGAATAATAAAAAAACTTCATCACTTGGTGACATAGGCATATATTTCCAACATTCACGCAGTTACCACTGGCAAAAGCTGGTAAGAAAAAAATCAAGAAAATGATTTCGAAAAGAAGACATTTCGTATAATAAAAAGCTAACTTATAGAAACATTTTAGTGAGTATGCGAAGGACATAATCAACTCTTTCAAAACCTTCTCTTAAATCACCTTTCTACTAGTGATGCAAAGCAAGTGTCTTAACGGAAGCAGAAACGTAAACAGATGTAAAAAGTAAATCTTTGCGGATGCGGAAGTGGAAGCGTTAATACTATTAACAAAAACCTCAATTTTATTTTTTTAAAACATCATATGGTTTACGTCGTAATCACGTCACGAGCACGGTGATACGCAGAATAAACCAAAAAATATATAATAATAAAGAAACTCGTTGCGACACGTTTGTGTACCGCCCCCGTTCCCCCCGCGCTTCTTCCAATGTGTCCAGTCATCCACGCGCCGCCTACCCCCGCGGTGCTCGCTGTATTCTTGTTAAAAGTTCTGTTATAAATTTTGCCATTTTGGAAACGGAAGTGAACAAGCTTGCGGAACTTCTGCAGAAGCCGTGGCGGAAGCAGAGTTCTGTTGCAATATTACTTTCTACCATCGGACTTCCTGAAAAAGGCGAGTACCCACTCTTACATTGTTGTTAACACCCCTACGGTCCGGACTAAACGTTTCGCCGCGTCGTTTATACCGCGTGTATCGAAGGACTGGACAAATTTTGATCAATTCCTGCTGCCGTCTTCCCATCTGTTTATTATTTAGGAGTCTGCACTTCACCATCAATCTGACTGCAACACTGCTTACCGTCATCGCTGTCAAGCACTGGTTTATTTTAAAAAAATTCGTTGCTAACACTCAGAATTAAGTTCATTACGCTTTCGTTGTTAAAAAGTTATCAGAATTCGTCATGATTAGCCCCATAACTTTAGAAGGTCTAACTCTACTGTTAAGTGCTCTTAGCGTTTGTGGAACTATTTATAAGATACAGTAGGCACCGTCCTTGACCGACCATGTACTTATAATGATTTCATACAGCAAAAGTATAACATGGATATGCTTTAAATTACGAAATTAATTTTAAAGAGTAGTTTTTTTATGACACTATCAGAAATATAGCAGAAAAAAATTCTTCCTGCATTAATTACTATATATTATTCAGTGAAAAATACTAATAAAAATTGTATGTTATCTTTGGTTTATTTGTCTTATCTATCTCTGAGCATTTTGTTATTAATTATTTGTAATATTGTTGGCCACACAGGATTTTTCATTAGAAATCCCGGAAAGACCCATATTAATATCAACATTTCGATGCAAGTACATCAATAACTCTACTTAATTCCGACCTTTGGTTAGGTATCATTGTAGGCATCGTCCTGCGGAAACGATGGAGGTCTGCCCCACTTGAATGGAGCACCGTCGTGCCCTGATATGGAGTGAGAGAATATGATAATTGAGCCAGTTGGCTGCGACACATACATATTTTCTAGCACATATCTGTCAGGTGTCATACAATAAAATGAAGCTATGGTTATGTCTTTCACATAAAATACCACTCAATTCATTAAACCCCAAGCGAACGCCGGCATTTGCCTTTCTATTGTGTCTCTAATTACAGTATTCGAAAGGTTAATAATTAGTACTTGGTTTAAAATGTCCATTTTCTTTTGCAAATCTTCATTGGCAGCATTTCAGATTTTCATTTCGACCCAATTTTCGTTCTTAGCGACCATGAAAACGATACTTATATCAAAAAAAGCTAAACAATAATGAATGGTAAGAGCTCCTTTTAAGTGGGCGCGAAGCGTCGAATCGACCGCACTCGATATAATTTACGATCATAATTTCAAAAATTGTCTAAAGTATTTATCAGTAGCCTGACGTTAGTTCACCTTCGAATGAAAAAAAACTACTTGCCCTCCTTCTACACCCCTTCTAAGAGACACAGAATGTATATTGTTCTATATATTGTATATTGTTTAAGTCTCGAAAAGACTACACGTGCCTCTCTTATTTTTACATTGAATTGAAGACTAATTCTGAAGAAAATTAGCTAATTATTCAATCTCTGAATAAGAATTAAAAAAAAAAACAGTCGAGTAGAATTGATTCCTAATCCAAAGAAACCGGTTTATCCTTAAAATTTAGTTTTGAATGCAAACAAATATTATCTGAATTTAGAAATCATTACACCGGTCGTCGTTTTTTAAGTCCCTGAAATCTCTCATCGGTCTTTTAAGATACACGCAATAGCCGCGCGCCCTCTTTAAACATAAAATTGTAACTCTGTGGCATACAACCTGTGTTGTGTAAGTTGTATTACCAACACCGGTCAATGAGTGTCATGTCTGACAAAAACGTACCAGGGGCCTCTTCTGACGATCCGATGGAGGATTCGCCACCGTCACATATCTACCGATCATCGGAGGACCCATATTTCGAAATGGCAGGTAAAATGGATTACGGGAAACATAACTAAAAATTGCAGTTGCGCAGCAATGACTACAAGCGGCCATCAATCAATACATAGGATTCGAGAGGCGTCTCGTTTTGTAGTCTTGTGGTACAGCTTGATTGGGGACGCGGAAGTATTATTGTCTGTTTTCGTGATTTGTTTATCCCAAAAAGTGGTAAATCAAGAAAAGTAAGTACTTTAATGTAAAGTATAATTGGTACATCTCGCTACACAATGTTATTTTCCAATTAAGTGATCAAAATTTCGGGTGTTACGTAACTTATTCAATTTGATGCTGCGGGTTATAACTATATTGTATTTATTTAGTAATTTTGTGCAAGTGAAAAGAAATGAATTAGAAACAGTCGCCGTTCGTAGTGTAATTAAGAGTGAGATTAACTTTATTTAAATATGTAGGCTTCGATCTTCGTCTTGGGTGTTTGTCCAGTGAAGTAGTCACCTACTTTCAGTATAAGTTAAATATGATTGATTATGCTCTTTGTCGGAAGGTTCGTTAATAACAAATCACACACAGATATATTGAGTTATAAATATATTCAGATTTTTTTAAGATTCATAATATTTGCTCAACATTACGAAATATTGACATAAACTAAAACTTAATAAAAATAAATTATTTACAGCAGTGGTTTCAAGTTCGGATGGTCAAGAACATTTAGATCATACCCACTCGGTGCCGTACAATAGTCAGCAGATCTGGGTTCAATGTTCTAACTTTTGCCATGTTTGTTACAGACATGTTCGAGGTTGCCGAGAACATAGTGATACCGCCAATTTTGATGCCATTACCGGAGCCTGTTTCGTTAAAACCGATGGAGGAAAAACCTCAGCCACGGATCCGTAATCATGCTCCGGGCGACTACTGCTTTTTCTGCAGGTGCGATGACTGTAGAAGGTTCTTTGGGACAGGAAAACCCATCCAGTGCGTTGACCCTCGCACTCTGGAGACTCCGCTTCGTCCGAGGTACAGCTACATGCTTTTTGTGGATTCCATGCGTGCCGCTGCGGCCAAGCGCGAGGAGGAGCGCCAAAACAAGCGTCTGGCTGAGCGCGAACAAGCGGCCGGCGAAAAGTCACCGAAAAAGAGCAAGGCCACCAAGACCTCGAAAAAGAAAAATCTGCGTCAAACCGCAAAGCGCCGCCGTGTGTGAATTGTTTGACAGCAATATGAGACATATCCCTTACAATGTATATGGTTTTTGTTCAAGATTTTCCCTACTGCATTAGATTTCCATATTTGATTTTCGCTTTTTAGATATGTCACATAAATACAGTAGATGTAGCAGCCGTGTACTATGAACGTAGAAAAAAGTTGAATCAGGAAGTTAATGTGATTGTTGTATCTCTTCCCCTTGTTATATTTATTAACGTAATCTTCCTATTATTTTATTTAAGGAGAGAGGCACCAGTGTGACTGATTTATACCTACTCTAATAGTTATTAAGAGTGGGTTGCACTAAGAACCACGTTACAGTTTCCGTTTAAGTTAACAGTAGCATTAACAATGATTATTGATCATTTGATCTGCTGTCATGATGCATGCTGTATCATCATGTAAAACGTTAAAGTTTTGTCAAAAATCGTCATTGTTTGTGATCTGCTTTAGCTCTAGCTTTTGCCAGAATGTGAACAGTTATTTTCGTTATCGTGACGTCACTTTCGTCCTTCTTGCATCATATTCCTCAATGCTGAGGGTCGTGACCTCCCTGCTTCATCACTTTCACTCATACGATGTTCTTCCATCTGTTTCTGTCTCTGGCAGTGTGAAGGGCATTGTATACCGTAAATCAAGAACGGTGTGGATCTGGTCGGACCACCGTATATGTCATGAGGCCTTTTTCCATCCACTTTGCCGGTCACGATGAGCATTTTGAGGTTTCCACCTTCTTTCCTTGCAATGTGACCGAAGTATTGTAGAATCTTGTGGACTAGGACGACAACCGCGAGGAGATTTTGAGTTCTTGCAATATGGATACGTTATATCGAAATGCTGTCCAAAGAATACGGAGCGTCCTTTTCCAGCACCATATCTCAAAGTCGTCAACTCGTGACGTCACTTTAATCATATCTAAATTGGTAAAACCCGTTTTTCGCTTAACTAGATATTTGCCGGGTAGACGAAGCATTGGCTCTCATTATATATTGTTGGTGGAACTCACTATAAGAGTGAGTTTCGTCCCAAATAACTATAGGTCACAGTAACGTTAAAGTAGATGACAAATAATTAATGTTTTTTGACCAACACTTTTAAGTTTTATATGATAGTGCAACAGCAGGGGCCTTTACATGTCATGTTGAAATATCAGTCGTGCGAGTTAGAAAAAGAGATAAATAGTGTATAGCTCCATCCCTGTAACAATTCAGTTTAGCTCGTGGTAGGGCCTCAGATGGTAAAATTAAGTGGACATTGTTAATGTTACTGTTAAATTTAACTATATAATGGAAGCTGTAACGTAGCTCTTACTATAACTCACTCTAAGGTTTTTACTTGCGTTAACTTGCCGTCAAACGGTTACTGTGTATATAGTTAGTTTCGACAAAAAGCTTTAATATAACTTTTTAGGTCCAAATTTTGAAACTCCTTAGTTATAGAAGCTAGCAAGAGTGCGTAGCTAGTATTTAATCGTCACAATTAGTTCATTTTCATTTGAATCATATTACGCAATCTACACTAATATTATAAAGAGGAAAACTTTGTTTGTTTGTTTGTAATGAATAGGCTCAAAAACTACTGGACCGATTTTAAAAATTCTTTCACCATTCGAAATTTTATTTTGGAAAAAATAGGGTTCCGTAAGATATTTGAGTTTTTCGGCCACAAGGTGTAAAAAGTCAACTAGAAAAGTTACTTATTTTGCGTACGCTGCCTAAACTATAAAAGATAGATCCATAAAATGTTCTAATTAATTGTAGATCTTATAAATATCTACCAAAGTTGGTTAGGAGAAACCTACTTTCACGCGGGCGAAGCCGCTGGCAGAAGCTAGTATTAAATATAAAGACACGTACCTAACTCAACAACAAGGTATATTTTTGAAAATTAAATCTTAAAATATAGACTTTTGAAACACAATCAAGAAAACATATATTGTTGAAGCATGTATTGTCAAAAATATACGATTCAAATACAAAAACAATTTCCAAATCCAAGTGATCTAAATAAACATGCATTGTCAAAAATATGTGATTCAAATACAAAAACAATTTCCTCATTACAGAACAGAGGTATATAAAAATCATAGAACATGTTTTAATTACAAGAAAACATGTTGTAAACATGTATTGTCAAAATAATACGATTCAAATACAAGTGAACTAAGTCAAAAAAGTTGTATTTGAAAATTGAGTCATAAAACATATTTGTTAAGATTCACTTTTCACGTACTTTTTACTTCAGTTAGATCTCTTTAAGATTAAGCGTGCGATAAGACCCCATGATGAGACATATATATATGTCTATGTCCTAGCTACGTACTTAGGTTAGTAACAGAGCTTATTTTATGTAATAAAAATCTTTGATCATAAGTTAATTAGTGTCAAACTAAACAAATGTCGAGGCCAAATTTTTCTATTATTATTAAAAAAGAATGAAATGAGTTTTTAGTAAAGGAAGAAAGAAACTTATTCTTTTTAAATCTTTATATTCATATTTCTTATCTTATTATATTTAGTTGAAGTTATTTCCTACTGTTGTTTTGAATGTTTCAACATTCAGACATTGGGTGTTGTGCGTATTAAATGTTCTTGAAAAATATGCCTTGTTTACTTTTTTTTACTGTTTTATAAGCTTTCTATATCTATTTAGGTACTTATATCACAATAATGTCGCATAACCGAAACTACTGGGACAAGGAACGTCGAATTTAGAGAGACTTTTAGAGGTGAGCACTAAAAGGGGTTTTTAAAAATTCTACTTTTTTAACTTTGAATTTTAGTATATAAAAATTTGCACACAAAGGGAGAATTTTTTGTATGCAAATTTTTATCCCTTGGGTCAATAATGCCAATATGTTTGAAACTTAGCAAAAATAATAACCTGAGTAAATAAAAAATATTTTCACTATTCAAAACTACCCCTATAAAAATATTTATGGGGTGTTAATACAACCTTGTATTGGAAAATCTTATGCCTTGGGTTAACAAACTTGAAATATGACACATTAGAAAGATGTAAAATACAGATCACTGACGTTGCTTAGAAGATGAGCTTGACAAAACAATCAACTTGTAGTCCACATCCCTCTGGATTATAAAAGAAAGAAGTCATAGAGAGAGTCCTTTACTTTTTGACAAAACATTTAGGTATCAAACGAAAAATTAGTATTAAGCAGCGCAAGTAAAGGTATAACTGAAAAAACAAGTGTCATAAAATGGTGCAAATGCTTCTCTGAACAAAAGACAGAATTGATCATTACATTTTAAAGTAAAACTTGAACGTACCCTCGAGAAAAAAGTTGAAGGCAACTTTTGCCTTACAATATTATTAAAACGTCAGAAATCTTGCCCACTTGCTTTTAAAAGTTTTGAACGGCTGTAGAGACGTCACGTCGTCCTCACCTACCGCATGATGCACGTTCTCACCGGACATGGTAAGTTCAAGAGGTTCTTGCACCGGATTCATGCAGAATAAACACCTGGGTGTCACCATTGTGTGGACTGTCTGGAGGATACGGTGGAGCATACGGTGGAGCATACGGTAAAGGTGCCCCGTTTGGACAGAGGGCGTCATATCCTTGTGGAGGCGATCGGCGGGAACGAACTCTCGCTTCGGGCCCTGGTACAGGCCATGGTCTGGAGCAAGGAGATATGGCAGGCGGTTGCCTCCTTCTGTGAAGTAGTAAAGGGGGGAACGGCTCTCACGCCCCAGCTGCCGGGATCCCGATCCCGATTTCTAACCACCGTAGGCATAGGATTGCGGACGGCGAGGCAATGGGTAGCACGCCATCCGGCCGTCCGGTAGCCGTCCCCACTGAGCTCGAGTCATCGACAGCATGTAGTGTTCTACGCACGCCTCAAAGAGTTGTCAGCAAACCGTAGGGGCAGCAGGGTCGAAGCCTACTGGGGCCTTGGCTTGTGCGAAAGTGTACCCCTGTACTGGAGTAGGCTTTGTTCAGTTAAAGTCCGCCCAAGAGCAATCAAAATTTTTACGCCACTTTTACTTTGCGGGATTTGGGGTACATTTTTATTAATTGATTTAAACCAGTGCTTGACTGCGACCCCATCTGATGGCAAGGTAAGCAGAGATGTAATCATTGATGGTGAGGCGCACTGATTTATTAAGAGCCTATTTATTCACTCTAGCCTTGAAGACACCTTAATTATTGTTAGACGGGAATGACATTACATTCATTCGTCCATAATGTCCTGTACATTATGGACGCAATACTTTCTACCTAGGTAAGTTCCATTAAAAGCTAGTAAAAACTCTGTAATGGTTTTTAAGTTGAATTGAAATAGTACCTAAAATGTTTTTTTTTTTAGATTGGGAATTATACAAAGACTTCTCCCGCACTAGAGTGGAGCGGGACCTTTGTAAGACTTTTACTGGCTAAAACTCACTATGTTCCTTCTTTACCTTGCGCCCCAGGACTCGAGGTTCCCTATCGGAAAGCCCATGGCCCCAAGGAAACACTTTTATGGCCTTTTCTATTTTTTAGCGTTCACTTATTTTTATGGAAACTATAAACCATAACTAGATATTTGTAAATGAAGATTCGCAGAACACTTTATAATTTGCATTGATAAATATACCTCAAATTATGAATACACAAAAATATGAATCGAACATCTGTGGGAAGGAAACAAACACCCTTTGTGTAACTAATAGTTGAGTGTCGCTATTGCTTGGCACGATCAGCTCCCCTAGCAAAGTTACGATCATTTCGTCTGCGTCGAACGCTGTGAGTAGGCCACGCCTCCGATTCATTTGTGATTGAGCGTTGAGATGACGTCAGAACAAAGGAATCGGAGGCGTGACCTACTTGATGCGTTCGATGCAAACGAAACGATCGTAACTTGGCTAGGGGGGCTTGAATACATGTACTATGTAAATGGCATGCATGTAAATTTATTTTTATGTTTTGCATTATTGATTCTCTTGATCAATTTTCTTGAAAGGTCCCAAAATTACGATTTTAAAGACTCCTTTCCCATACCTATAGCTATTTATTTAGTTTAAATTATCCTAACTGTATTTTGAATTTAAACGCTATAAAATAGTTTTGGCAACTGTAGATACAGAGCACTATCTCTCATCTCAATTGTGATAGTTATATTTATACATATAAATATATTAGGTATGATATTTATTTATAGTAGAAGATAGATAGAGATAATAATAATATATTCCACAACCATCACACAACGCTGTCTAGTCCCAAACTAAGCAGAGCTTGTGTTATGGGTACTAGACAACTGATAAACATACTTATATAATCAGTTATATATGTATTTTATTTTTATATTTAACTACATATTTGTATTATTTGATAGTTTAGATTTTACACATTCTTCTTCTCTTACTTCCTACGCACTACATTTCTTTTAATTTCACCTTTCGCAGCTCTGCTGAAAGCATTTTTTTGGAAATAAGCAGCACCTTTGTACTATTGTCTATTTTATATTGTCTTTTACTGCTTTTTGGGTGTACATAAATAGTAGAATAAATAAATAGACACATTACGTTTAGTTCTCGTGCACGTTTCGTCACGCTACACGTCGCGTACGGATGCCGATGCTTGGTTAGCAACGCTCCCCTTTGCCAAAATTCACCCGCCCTTGTCGCTATGCAGAATTATTGATTAAGTGCCCTATAGTTATTAATAGAATATTTTTTCTGCCCATGGTCAACTCATACAAACACCGCAGATCATTATAGTTTTCCTCTAATTAGAAGGGAAAAAAAATCAAAAGGAGCGTTGCTAACGCTCCCCACTTTGGCAAAATTCGCCCGCCCTTGTCGCTATGCAGGATTATTGATTAAGTGTCCTATGGTTATTAATAGAATATTTTTCCTGCCCATGGCCAACTCTTATAATCACCGCATGTCATTATAGTTTTCCTCTAATTAGAAGTGAAAAAAAAAACAAAAGCATTCAAGTTGTACGTCAAAATATGATTCGGCATCAAAATGGATGTCCATCTTAAATTTTATGGCGTCCTATTATATGAAAAATCGATCGTTTCACATAGTAACGGTGGCTCCACCCTACATAGAATCAACCGACGCTATCCCCACCAAAAAGGATCTATTCCACTGTATTTTTCAATAATTTAACATCAAAATGATCTTTAACTGCGTAGCAATAAGGTTGTTGTTACAAGTAAAATAGCGGAACAGCCTGTAAACAGGGGTAAGAAGACTACTATCGTAGATTAAAAAAATGTTCGAAGACAGTTCAAGCCTTTGCTTTGACCATGCTTCAGTTAAAGAATAATGGATCTTTAAAATCATTTGTTAATTAGCGTAGATTTTGTTTTCTGAAAATGTCCATGAAAAATAAATACATTCAGGAAAAACGGCGTTCTTGTAAAAACAAGAAAATAGAAAGCTGTCACACATAATATTTACCGCTAAATGTTACTTTCGTCTGGTCTAATTCGTCAATAGTGGTATGGACCTGAAACAAGGACGATCCAACAAAAGCACCGTAAAAAAATTGACGCTCTTGAGATGTGGTGCTGGAGGCGTCTACTGAGGATAAAATGGGCTGCTCACCACACTAAGGTTTTCATTCTGAAAGAGCTTCGCATCTAACAAAGACTTTCATCGATTGTGCTGGGCATCTTCAAAATGTTTGGACATATCAACGTTTAGTGGTACGGGGAAGAGTAGAGGGCCAATAAGGGCAATTAGGGTTGTAATGTAATATGTTCTCGAGGCCGACCTATCAGATGACCTCATTAGATCATCTTCGAAGTGTTCCCTCATTGAATGTATACTCGTGGCACTACAATTAGAGAGAGATGGCGAAATCTCGCAAAAGCCGCAACTAACCAGACGATACAAGATCACGACCACTCCGCCGGAAGAGTATGACTAAGAAGAAATTCCCCAATAGGTTAAAAACTCTGAAGCTAGGTGAAAAAACATGTTAGAGACAAATGAAAAAAAAACCTTTTTTATAACAAAACAACACAAACTGGTTTAACCGTATATTCATATGAAGGTGTAGATAGATAGATAAATAATATACTCCATATTGGTGTATGGTTTTGCGGTTATGCTTTCAATATTTTATTTAACGTATGTTCGACGCAATTTATACGAAAACAAAAATGTTTTTTGCTACAATATAATGAAATGCCAGATGGCTCTTTGTCTGTGTACCGCAATTACTTTGTCCTCCAGATGTTTGACATGATAATTCGTAAGTCAAAAAGTGCATAACCTCAAATTATAAAACAGTCCCTTAAAAGCCCGTCTTCAAATTGCCGCGGCACGCTACTTTGTTATTTACATGGAATAAAAAAAGAAGCGCTGCCGTCGCGCGGCCATTTTCGGCTAATTTGAAGGCGCTCTAAGCCTTTCCTAACAAAAGGGATCCGAACCACATTCATTTACTCGTATTTTACATTTTTGCATTAGTTTATGTTGTTTGGGTGCCGTTAAACTTTACGTAATTTCTCTCACGCACGCAAATAATAATAAAAACACTTATTTATGCCACAGTGGTTTCTGCCAGTGGTTTAACTTAAAATTATCGTACGGGATTGAATTAATAGGATAACAACCCATTTTCCAAGTTTTTTTTTATTTTAGTTGATATAAACTTGTGCTTGACTGCGATCCCACCTGATGGTAAGCAGTGATGCTATCGGTGATGGTGAGGCGCACTATCAAACATTCACATTTTAGTATTATTAGGAGTTCAAGGCAGCTATTGTAGCGAGGGAAAGTATTCCTAGTAGAAATAAAAATGTAGGCATCCTATGTACTAGTCATAATTTACTTGTGTGCCAAGTTACATCTGTGCAACCATTGAGACTTGATTGATTAATAAACACGCAAACATGGAGCTGTCACATCAATTAAGCAGGTAAGGTAGTGGGATATATCAATATGTTAATGATTATAAAGTAAGGGAATAACAATTAGACGATCGATGAAAGGTGTGTACGAAGATAGAAGTTCAAACAAGCAAACCCTTCGGATTTATAATGTTAATAGGTAAAGATATGTCGGCAATCCGTTAACGGAGGTCATTTACAATCAAATGGGGGTCATTTATGCCAAATATTACCTTTAATTTGAAATAGTGTGTTGTCAGTTGTCTAACGTAAAACCGGGCAAGTGTGAGTCTGACTCGCGCATCGGGGATTCCGCAAAAACTTGCTTATGTAAATAGTTCAACTCCAGGATCAAGTTCAAAGATTTTTCCGAATTGAAATAAAGTAAGAAAATTTTATGCAATTTTAATTGCAAAAATGTGTGTTTTTTTGTGATGTACTCGTAACTATTTTACAGTTTTCCGACAATTTCACATACTTGTGTAATGAGACTGCTTCATGCCAAATTTCAGGATTCTAGGTTAACGGAAAGTACCCACTTAGAGTGTCAGAAATTTGCGCCTAAACAGAGCATAAACGACCTTATTTTTAAATTTCGTTGTCTTGGAAGTTTATATTGAATTTTTTTAATGCTGCTTGGGTTAGCAGATCAGAGTATTTGATAATAATTTCGGTTTCATACTTGGGTTCCTTCTATTTGGCAGAATCTTGGTACTCCGATTTTTATTTGGCATAACTCACATGGCATAATCTTATTTAATCGAATATTTTTAAGGCATAAAAATTATTTAGCATAACTTTTGTTTGGCAGAATATTTAGTTGTCCGAATTTACAATGGCATACTTTTATCTTGGCAGAATTTTGTTTTGCATAATTACCTTTGCCATAATTAATATTATGCATAATTTTGTTTAGCATAACATTTATTTAGAGATACGATTATTTGATATGGGTGCATATTTGAACATCAAAAATTAAAATAGATGTATCTTCTTGTAAAAATTAGTGTTCAAAACATCAAAAACTTATAATATATGGTAAAAAACTGATAATTTAAATAAAGTAAATTTATGCTGTCGAATGGTTAGATAACCTACGTGCAATGTATTTAAAATCGAATGGTCTGCAAAAGTGACATAGAATGTTCTAAATATAGCATGTATTGGTAGCATTTTCAATATTAAATTAAATTTGTGTCATAAAAAGTCAATACGTTGTGCTGCAAAATTTTGTGACAGAAACGAATCGCTGCGAAACCGACTTTACGCAGTCTTGTCTGCCCTACCCCTAGAGTGTAATTTAAACCCGCGTAGGCGCGGAGGGGTAGGGCGGCCCGCGAGCTGAGGAGCAGGTGGTTTGAAGGCCCTCCATCGCGGCTGAGGCTGGCCGGCGAAGCCGGCCAGCAAGCCGAAGCTGCGGTGGTGAGCGTTAAAACCATCTGTGACGATAAGCTCGCGTGGCGCCGCCCAAACCCCGCAGCGCCGGAGCCGTGACAGAAACAATGCTTGCTGCATGTTGCATGCCTACTTGCATGCTGCATGCCTGCTGCATGTTGCATGCCTGCTTGCATGCTGCATGCATGCTGCATGTTGCATGCCTGCTTGCATGCTACATGCATGCTGCATGCATGCTGCATGTTGCATGCCTGCTTGCATGCTACATGCATGCTGCATGCATGCTGCATGTTGCATGCCTGCTTGCATGTTGACTGGCTATCGATATAAAATGTATGCCAAAAGACGATTCTGACTGTGAATTTTCTGCGATATGATGGTTCTGCTTTTCAATTATTATGGATATAAACATTATGCCTAAAGATGATTCTGACTAACAAAATTATGAGTTTTGAATGTATGACAACTGAGTGTATGCGAAATGATTTTCTGCGAAATGAAGTTTATGCTATCCGTTGTTATGCAAAACAATATTATGACGTAAAAAGTTCTGCTATAAAAGGTAGACCCTTCATACTTCCATGCGACAACAAAGTGATCTTTTAAGGATTTCGTTTTTGCTGACTTAGGTGCAGAACCCTAAAAAACTGAAGGGATTATTTGTTTGTTTTATCGTGCTAATCTCAGGAAATACTAGTTCGAATTGAAGAATTATTTGAATGTCGAATAGTCCATTTATCGAAAAATTTAAACTCAACGTCTCCTCCTGCCGCGTTCATGTAATAAGTGACTTATGTATATATAGTTTTGAGTTAGCTTGATGAAACCTATTGGTTTGAAGTTTGGTCAAATCTGAGCAGGATGGGGCTTTGCTTCTAACGATATATGGCCATCGACGACGCGTCGCATATAGACTACTACTTGCAGTATCATCACTAAGAGTTGTACCAACTAACTTTGATGATAACCAATGACTCATCAAAAGAGTTGTAAATCATCATCATCATCATGATTTCAACCGACAGACGTCCACAACTGGACATAGGCCTCCCCCAAATGTCGCCACAAAGAACGGTCCTGTGCGTCTTACATCCATCGGATTCCCGCCACCTTCACCAGGTCATCGGTCCACCTTGCAGGGGGCCTTCCAACACTGCGTCTTCGTATGGTAGGCCTCCCATTTGGTCTATTTTTATCTATACATATAATAAATCGGAAGAAGTTTTGAGTTGTGCGCGCATCATGTAAAATGTATAAAATCGATGTAGATAATTTTTATACATTAAAATTGTGTGTAACTTGATATATTACTTAGGTTTTGTTTCATCGCAATCGGTTAACTATATCGAAAGATATACTACTTTCATTGACTGTTAGGCAGTACGAAGTTCGCCGGGTCAGCTAGTTTATAATAATCACGTACTGTAAGAGCGGTTCATCAAGGTTACGGACATAACCCGAAGAATCGCCAAACTTAAGTAGCAGTGGACATGGCACATTGCTCGCAGAACAAATGGTCGATGGGGACGAAAGGTTCTGGAAAGGCGACCACGTACCGGAAGACGCAGCGTTGGAATACCTCCCACAAAGTGGACCGATGACCTGGTGAGGGTCGCGGGTATCCGAGGGATGCGAGACGCACAGGACCGGTCATTGTGGCGACATGTGGGGGAGGCCTATGTCCAACAGTGGCAAATTTCTATAAAACTGTTCTTACATCATTTCAGCTGAAAGACGTCGGCTGAAATGATGTAAGAGCGGTAAGCCAGGTAAGCCTAACTCTTGGTGCAACCCACTCTACACAAAGTAACATTTTATCGCCTAAAACCACCCGAAATTAAAATATCGCTGTCTATGCATACTTTAATCCTAAATATAATTTATTTAACGGATTCGAACGTTAAACGGAGAGTCCAAGTCCTGGACATAGGATACTTTTTATCCCGGGAATAGGTTCTGTATTTATCCCGGGAATAAGTACTGTTTTCCCGGGAGTAGGTATGTTCCCTTGAGCTAATGTTCGTGGTCAAAATCGCTGGAAGCTAGTTATTTATATTTTGTACAATCATTATCGCTAATAGGATAATTAGCAAATTCTGGAGCCTAAGTACGAAGCCATCTCAGAGACCAAGCTGAAATATCAAATGTCTAATAACGCCAGCATCCATACCGTTAATACGTTGTTTCGAACATATTAATTCATCTCATCTGTTGTTCCTGTCGAAAAATAAGCCACCGTCTGAAACAAAGCAAATGATTCATTAGCAGAAGTCGTATTTAAAATTATAAAGGTAAATGAAATAAATCAAAGAAAATACATTTATTACAGTTACTTTTAGGTTGTTTTATATAGGGACTAGTTGAATCGGCAAACGTTGTTCTGCTATATAAATTGACAAAGAATAAAATGGGGGGTGGGAGTGGGAGTATGAGGGTAAAAAATAGCATATTCTCAGACCTACCAAATAAACACAAAAATTTCATAAAAATCGGCTGTTTCGGAGAAGTTCGTTATCAAACACTGGGATACGAGATTTTTATATATATTTTATTATTGAGTTTTTATTTTACGTTACATTGACAGTGGCACTCATTTTTATATAATTTCCATTTCTGCGGTACTGGGCGTTCAAGACCTCGTTTGAAAACTGTCATTGTGGTGATAAGGGGCTTATTAGACCCCGTGATATTTAAGAACTAAAAGCTTTTTTTTACTAAGTTCGCTACGAGGTCAAAGAGACCCCGTATTAAAGTAGACACACCACTGCATTCGGTTTTGATAGGGCCTCTTAAATATATATTCATCTCTATTCTAAACTAAACTAAAATAAAAATACTGCCTCCGCACGGCAAAGAAGGCTATATGATTTTCTAAGCCGCACCGCAAGGAAGGCGTACACGGGCGTATTTTATTACGCCTGAAGGAATAACCAAGTTACATTCTGCCTGACTCTTCAACTTCAAAGTCGCTCTTCGACGATTAACAGCGACCCTGAATGAGAAAGGCGTAGGCACACTACCTTCCGCTTGTTAGCCACTTCTGAATTATACTATTCTATGACCTTTTGATGTCTAAATTTTATAAACTAGATGTCGCCGTCAGCGTCATCGAAAACATTATTTATTAATAAGTAGAATTTCGATGAGATATTCTGCGAATATATGAATTATTTAAACACATCAATAAAAGGATTTTTAATCACCAAAAAAGTAATATCTTACAATTTGCATGTTTTTGCATTGGCCACTTGAGTTTTTATTTTTCAATTTTATACTTTACAGGACTAGGGAATAGAGTGTATTATTTAGTGTTTAAGTAAAGGCTTTATTTCAGATGTTAAAGTATTGCCAGCGTAAAATTGCGTAAAGCGACGCGGTCCGTGAAAACATCAATACAGGCCAATTGGAAGGCTTCGCTGTCACAACCAGTCTAATATTGCCGCTACATTGTCAATTACTGTTTCTTTGAATAGAAAAAAACATGTCTGAAACACTTGAACAACTGGCAGAGAGGGCCGTGAAAATAATCCAAGGTTAGTTGAAATTCTTTATCTTTTTTCTTGTTGTTAGTGTGCTCCGAACCTCTCCGAACATTAATTTTTCCCAGGACGACGTCACTAGCATTACGTATGATTTATTATTTTAGAAGTAGGTTTGCTTAGCGGTGTTGCAAAGCGCGAAGACATTATGTCGTGAACTGTATTTTACTACATTTTTGTTCTAAACCCAAATGAGTTCTTTATCCTAGACATAAAAATCATTTGTTTTACCCTGCTCAGCAAATTTACATTTATACTTTTTTTTTCGTGAAAGCGACTGGCGTATCAATTTTCAGCGAAGAGTTTTAGTAAATCATAAGTTTATGTGTTTCATTCATGCTTGGTGAACATCACAGTACCTTTACATAAAACAAAATGGCGCCCAGAGGGCACACGCCCCTCGTAATGAATTTTACAGCGTCAAATCTATTTTCGTAGTGTTTTTCCTTAACTACTATCTTTTTACTATGACGAATGTTTGTTTAGCCGATTTTCTGAATGTGGCTTTCAGTTTTTTGGGTGTCGGTCTATTACTGTGGTTTTTGTTGATATATAGAGATGGACATTGGAACGATTAATTATTAACTAATATTCGATTGGTGTATTTAGAAAATGGTAAAATAAAAAAAAACAAAAACAACAATTGGTAATCCTATGTTTTGTTTAAGATCGTGTTCTTGAATAAAAATATGGAAAATTGTTTTAGAGACTCTATAAATTATCATGGCATTGTTCCCACTGCTGGGACTCTAGTGGGGCACGGGTAATGTGACAGTAAAACCTGGGGCCCTGGGACGAAGGCAAAGAAGGAACAGGAGTGTGTTTTTAGTCAGTAAAAGTCTGACACTATCTCCTACTCCGCCCAAGAGCGGGTTTTGTCATATGATGATTTTCCCACCTTAAAAAAAAACCAAACTGTTGGGACTCAGGCCTCCTCTCCAGGAGAGGGAATGGACCGTAATCCACCACGCGGGCCCAATTCGGGTTGATGGATGTTCTAGGACAAGCCGGTTTCCTCACGATGTTTACCTTCACCGTTTTGAGAGCAGTGGTGATGAAATAAATCACACAAAGTAATGCGCCTGGCTGGATTTGAACCCGCGACCTACAACTCGTAAGTCGGGGCCGTTACCACTCGGCCACCACTCATGGTATTTAGATAGTAATAATCCTAATACTGTGGATTAGGATTAGGTGATGGCCAGTCCTTAGTTTTGATAAAGTACGAAACGTTTGTTTCCAACCACACTTTGATGGATCAAGCATTATGACCCAGTATTAAGTTTGATTGAAAGAACCATTCTTAGTTATGGAGCATGATGTTGTTATCAACTTCTCAAGAATCGTACCGTGACACACTTGCCGATGTTTTGACACCTTTGTACATACACCTTACCAAATTTTTAATTTACTGAAGTCTGATAATGTCCACGTTGTTTCTGCTGACTAGTTGGGAAGTCTCTATAGACCATTGCGAGTAAAATTGCTAATTCTGCTTGTTAATACATTGTTCAATAATAAAAAAATTTCGCCAGTAAATAAAATTTTCTAGGAGTTCCCTGTAATTACTGCTAGAAATTATTTTAGAAATAATGTAAAATGTGTAATTTATCCATAATATGTATGTATTTAGAAATATATAAGTATGTTTATCAGTTTTCTAGTACTCACAACACAAGCTCTGCTTAGCTTGGGACTAGACGGCGTTGTGTGATAGATGTGAAATATTATTATAATTACTATTATAGTGACCAGTGCGTTGCACTGTAGCCTACAAGTCCTAAATCATATTTTAAAATAAGCTACAAGGTTCTTGGTACTATATTAATTTCCTAATTTAAAATCTCTTGCTTTTGGACATCATTTCTTCGAATTCTTTTCTTCACTGCTTCGATCGTCATTTTCGTACAAATAGTACATGGAAGGCCAGATCTTATTCTGTCAAAGATGAGCTAGCTATCAATAGTTCTGTACACAAACATTCGACTAATACCAAGTGGACGGGGAGTTTTAAAAATTGCATTTGGGTCCTTAACTACTTTGTGTAATGCTATCACAGCAATCCGGTTCTCTATATCACCTCACTCCATTTCAATAGCACAAAAATATTTAACACCAATTGGTGCAAATTGAGAAAAAACAATGAATATTCATTCATAATAGGAATGGCAGATTCCAATTTCAAATGTATTTTTTTTTTTATTCTAACAATCTCCAGACTTAATATGTTTACTAACCATCAAAAAATTTAGTATAGTTTTTTATCATCAACATAGGTAAAATTAAGATTGACTTCATTATTGATATCATCTGTTTTCCTATAGGCTACTCCATCTGACTAGATCTGCGTCAATCAAAATGTAAATTTCCAAAAACGTTTGTTAATAACATGAAAATTTGTCATTTTTCAGGGGATATCGAGGAAAATGATATGATGGTGATAGACCCGGATGACGGCACGGGCAGTAGAAATTTGGCAGTAGCTGTGGTGACCGGTACTTATAATCCAGAAACAAATACTATTCTTCTTGCTGCGGTATGTAAAGATACCGATATAGTACTTCCACCAAAAAAGGAGTCAGAGACGTTGCCTACGGCGCTACCAAAGAAAAAAAAGTCAAAGAAAACCAAACACGAGCAAAAAGTAAATGACGGGAAGGATGACAAAAAAAGTCGAGAGTCCAGAAGAACTAGGGAGCCTAAGCGTTCAAATTCTAAAGATGGTCAAAATACGGATCAACAAAAACCACAGAATTCCGGGGATTCACAAGATCACGAGGAACCACGCGAACCCAAAGATCAGAAGGATGATAAAGATAAAAAAGACAAAACAAAGAAAGAGAGGAAGTCCAAAAAGGACATTAAGAAGAATAAAAATGAAAAAGATGAAAAACAGACGACAGAACATCGCAAGGACGCAGAAAAGCCAAAGGAGGTGGAAGAGGTAAAAAAATCAAATGAGGTTGAAGAACCAAAGGAGCCAAATGAACGCAAAGAAAAAAAACCAACGACAGAAAAGAGTGAAACAAAAGATTCCAAAGAAAAAGAAACGCAGATGGAGATAAAAGAAAAAGACTTGAGGGAGGTAAAAGAAGTTAAAGACCTCAAGGAGGAAATCGAAAGACACGAAAAAAGGAAAGCACAAAAACGTTTGGAACTCAGAGATAAAAAGAAAATTCTGAAGGAACAAGAGAGAAAAGATCAAGAGAAAAAAGAGCTAAGCAAGAAAAATGAACGCTAGGAGCGCGAGGAGACAAAGATTAAAGACCCAGAGATACAAGACGAACAAATGGAGTTAAAGAATATGTGGAAATAGAGTAAGCAAAAGGCAGGGAGCGAAGGAAAAAGAATCAAAAGGTCCGCAAGAAAAAAAGATAAAAAAAAGTCAAGACTTAAATACATAGTATTAATGTAGTATATGTGTGTGTGTGCATTACCTTTGCATGTAATATAACGTACATATGTATGTATACATTCCTTTTCATATTAACCAGATGCTGGCAAATGTATGGGTAAACTGGGTGAAATAACGTGGAAAACATGTATCAGCTTACAATAAAATCAACTTAGTGCCGAAGGCAATCTGTAAAAATGAGCTCTTAATGTCGTCTTGTATTTCACATACATATAAGTGTTGTGACATTGTGTTCTTTTAATGATAAAAAAAAAACTGGCTCAGTCCCTAGATTTGTAATAATATTGTCTCAAAAGACAGCTAAATTAATATACGTATTCGAGATTGGCCAGAACCCTTTACTCTGTACCTGTCTATTATTTAAAGAATTTTTTTTTTTTACTTTTTATAATCTAAGTTTAGTTTGATCAAAATTATTATTATTAATGTATTGCATATCAACTCTTATTTAGGAAGATCATCCAAATTATTCATTATTTAATATTCGACATAAATAGTTACTTAAAGTTTTACTTCTCAACTTCACAGGGTAACATAAAAAAATGTATTTTATTTAACATATTTTTAACTAATTTTGAAACAAAAATGTTTTTAGTTTTTTTTTAAGTATTTTCTAATAGATACTAAGATCTACTGGTAAAAATAATTCTATATACATAATCTTACAGTTAAGAAAGAAAATTGTAATCTAATTTCTATTAATAAATGGTAATTAAGAATATGGTTTTATTAAAAATTATTCCCTATGACGTCTTAAAGCAAACTAAGTTTCTGTTTGGGACACAGTAAGAGCTACTCAAAACTAATAGCACTTGCTGGACTGATGCTGGACGTCATTGATAAGTCATCGTCCAGCCCCTGGGGTTCTAAACAAAACAGAAAGTATTATGTTGTTTCTGATATTTAATATTAGCCTGATCTAATCATAATTTATCAGCACCAAATTCAGAGCAGAAAATGGGGTTGAACTTGTGGCTGTTACTTTAAGTAGATATACTTGATAGAAGGATTGGTAATCGTAGTTGAGTTACTAACAGATTAAAAACGTTCGCTCCTTATCTTGATAGTCTTGACATTTGATTTTAAAGTTGAGAGTACAAACATAATACTATTACTTAAATTAACACAAACATAAAGTCTAGAATGTCAAATACATCTTTAGAGTGTGTTTGACTATTAAAAGCCTACTAGAAAGAAAGATAAATATTTGATTAGGCTCACATAGATACACACAGTGTAGAAACAACATGTAGAAACTTAAAATTAAAAAAAAGGATAACTAAAATTGAAAAACAAATCCAAGGTCCAGGTCCAGTTCAGAAAAAAATCACATTACTTTGAACCAAAATATCAGATTTCCATCACAGAAGATATTGAAAGTTCTCATCGATGTTCTGCCAGCATATGATATTGGAAATTATGGAGTTAGTTGAATTGAAATTACTTAATCTGTCGAAGTCGCTGTTCGTGCTGAATCACGATTTAGAACAATGCGAGCTTTGTTTGGAGTTGTAAACTTTCTGGAGTAGTACCTACTAATTTTAAATCCTAAAGTTCTATAATATTTTTTAAGTGAATTTTTAACTCTCATTCATTCAGAAGCCAATGATGTGTAGTCTATTGGGTCATATATGTTTATCTAGGAACGCTGTACTCGCAGGTGGGTGTGTCTTTGGCTGGCTAAGCAACGAGCTGAATTGCACTTGCGCACAACCTATGTGCATCAATCAATAAGGAATTTTGAAACGTGGTCTGAGTGTGGTTACAGCCGGCTTGCTAATTGAGTTAGTTTCTAGGAAAAATCCTCGCTTTTTTGAAGTGATTTGGTTTAATAGCCTACCAGTTGAATTTTATAGTGAAACAACACTACAATCACCGCATTTCGTAAGTACTATTTATTTGTTTTCATTCCCACGATATCCCGTCTGTAGCTTCTTTTGTTTTTAAGATTTTTATTGACTCTCGATGGAACCTTCTAAACTTCTTGATGGAGTTATATTACGGTATCATTAGTGATAATTGTAATGAAATTTCAATTTTTTTTTCTTGTTTGGAATGGAGGGACATCATTGTTTCCTAGTCAAAATTTGTTTGTAAATTATGACGATATATGAATTTACAAATATATATTATGATTATAACTTTATTAGTACTTGTATTATTTGTTGTATTGATAAGATCATAGTTTGAGAAATTATAAATCAACTATTTCAATCACTCGTCTAAACCAGATGTAATATACCTATATAGTATATACTTATTTAAAACTACGTGTGAATGCAATTTAAAACACTTAATTTGTTTAAATCAACAACATTTTACATATTGATTTGATTATAAGCCTTGTTAACATTTATCATGTTTTAAATTTCAGAAATGTCTTCGGCTGCCCTTCAACACGAAGTCAACGTGACCAGGAGGATTCGCACCCAAGAATACGCGATGAAACATGCGAACAACAAGGATGCTATCAAGGACCCCATTTTCAGTTGTCGTAGTGACATTATCACGACTAAATGGTACTGTGCATGCAAAGACTGTATCAAGTTCTGCTGCTATGGAAAGCCCATAAAGTGTATTGATCCATATCTTATGGACATGAGATTCACTCACTGGATTTACCAAGGTCTTGTGGCAGCTAGCAAGACGGCTAGCACCCGCGTAGATACGACTACCATAAAGCAAATTCTCGCAATAAACAATGAGGAGCCTAAGCAAAAAAAACGTAAACGTTAAGTTGTCCGTTTATTAGAATAACCGTTGCCTGTTTTATGTTTGACAACATGAACTCATTGTTTATTCAAGAAATTTTTGCAAAATATGGTAAACCATTTTTTCTGTAAGGTTTGATTGTTTGAAGCAATAACATTTGTATTGTTTAGTTATTTTAATTATAAGGTTAATATAATTTTGATAACTAAGATAAGAAGATCTAAAAATGAATGAAACGTCTAGTAAGACTGACATAGAATGAAGATACGATTGTTATTGACTGGGTTGTAATATTTGAGCTAAGAAGAATGTAAGGAAAGCATCGTATGACTGACTATTATTTTACATTGATTCAAGACCTGATAACTTTGTGTAAGTTGATTTGTGTGATGGCTTGAAGATTGATGACAATGATATAGAGATGATGATCAGACTTTTGGTGCTATTTACGGGCTTAAACTGTGGGTTATACTGAAAGCTCTGTAACTGTATCTCTGAACAGGGTTTACCTTTATATCTTTTAAAACCATCATGTTTTTATGATAACCTAGCAGGCAACTAAGGGTAATTTATACTCGGGTATTTTACAATAATTTTATATAATAACAATATGTTACAGGAAAAATATAACAGCAATAATGTGTTTATTGATTTTTGAATAATTATTTTATACAATTAGAAGCTCATATATACGCTTCGGACTATTTTTATGTATACATTATAACTTTTCTAGGTACGATATTTAGTGACAATATATAATCATGTCACTCTTGTAATCCTAAAGCAATAAACATTTTTCGATCCATATTTTCTTATTTACTAAAGAAGTCTTCAAACTGTACAATTTTGATAACCTATAATAAAGCTTTTCTAAAAAGATAGGCATAGTGGTATTAAGCTGCATCAGATAAGAATGGGAGTCAACCCAAGCTTAATTGACAAATATTTAGGCAAATTGATGACAATAGTACAATAGTGTTTTACTACGTTGTCATATCGACAAACCAGGACAGCCTGTCCTGGCGCAGACTTGTGAAGAGACCGGACCCTGGGCACGCCACAATTATGGCGGTAAGTTGCCTCTTTGAGGCGTGGTTGGAAAGACCTCACGGCATCCTCACCTTCCACATGACGCAGGTTCTCACCGAACACGGTAAGTTCGGGAAGTTCCTGCACCAAATTCGTCCGGAAGCGACTCCCGGGTGTCACCACTGTCTGGACCGCCTGGAGGACACGGTGAAGCACACGGTGGAGGTGTGCCCCGCTTAGGCAGAGCAATGCAGTGCCCTCATGAGGGCGGTCGGTGGCGGCGATCTCTAGCACTGGGCCTTGGTATAGGCCACGGTCCGGAGCGAGGAGGAGTGGTAGGCAGTCGCCTCCTTCTGAGAAGTAACGCTAGCAAAGGAGGCGGCCGATCACGTAAGGCAACGGTCCTCACGCCCCAACCGCCGCGGGAATTCCGATTCCGATTTTCGCCCACAGTAGCTGCGGGCTTGTTCCACTCGCGCTTCAGTGAGATGTCTGCAAATCGTAGGAGCTCAGCAGGGTCGAAGCCCTACACTACTGGGGCCACAGGTAGTGTGAAAGCGAAACCCGGGGCCCTTGGACGAAGGCAAAGAAGAAACAGGAGTGAGTTTTTTGTCAGTAAATGTCTGACACTATCTCCCGCTCCGATCAAGAGCACGGGATGTCATAAGATGATTTTACCATCTAAAATAAAAAAGAGACCCGACCCCAGGCAATGCGATGGGTAATGGGACAAAGAAGAAGAAGAAATTATTGATATTATATATGTATTATGTCTGATGTATATATTTTGTTCACTATGTTTATATTTAATTTAATCTATCAGAAGTGACTTGAGACTAAAATCAATACTTTCCTTTCCCTACTTACTTGGCTTATACAAATACAAAAATGGACTTATTTTGATCATGATTGTTGATATAGAATAATTTCAATGGTAAAGGGTGCTGAGGTAGATGATAATAACCGGAGTTATGTTGTGGTAGTGTGTGTCTCCAAATAATGGCTTTAGGCATCTTGTGTCCCTAGTTAGTACTGTAACTTACTAGGAGCTAACATCACCAAAGACTTCTCCATAAAATAAAAAAGCTTTTCAAGTATTGACAGCTTTTTCATACAAAATTATCCATATTTTAAAATATTATTCGCAGAATAAAACTCAGGTTTACCTAGTAGGTATAAAAGAATTTGGCGGTAAAAAACACAGATTTATATTCAATAATGTATAATTTACTTTAAATTAAAACACCAACAATTTTTCAATATTTGATAAAAAAATATACATGTATCTAAACCACAGTTTCATCAAAATTCACACTATTACATTTAGTTTAGCCAAATATAAACAAAGAAGTTACCCGGAGGTATAAAAATAGAATAATTTACAAAATTAATATACATTCGAAGAGCCATTGTAGCGAGGAACAGATACAGTTTTTAGTTGTAAGAATCTATAAAATGACCCAAATATTCCAGAGCTTTGGAGGTAACGACTGCGCCTAAAATCAAGTCGATACCCAATAATGATAAACTAAGTCCTGTAATAAAAATAACAGTTTCAAAATCCTGGAGATTCTTTGCAAAATAATCTACAATGCTATCCAAAAGAAACACCATTTCAAAATACAAACACAGATTCCATACAAAAATAGTTATTAAAAAAGTACAGTATTAGAAATAAGCCTAAAATAGTAGAGGTAATAATGTGGAAGATGAGAAGAGTCCACAGTGAAATCTTCGCATAAAGAGCACTGTTTGAAAAATCACGATAACACTTAGGGGACACGTAGACACGAACTCAGGACACAAAACTGGAAACTTATTGATGATTTGTTTTTATTCATCGCGTTGATTCTCTGCTACAGGAAGCGCCGACCGGAGAAGATCATATTATTCCAGCAGCCAATTCAGAAGGAAATTCCAGTTGAACTCTTCGAAGGTGTAGAATATAACGCCGTCCAAAATATCCGGTTCTTTGGCGCTTCCCAGCACCAGTTTGGGTAGTGGAGAAGCCACCGCGATGCTCCTTAATTTATTGAGTTTTCAATTTGTCTGCGTTTTCGCGGCTTGAGTTCGTTATTGATGAAATGACGCCCGAATATGTTATGACAGCTCGAATGTGGGCGGATATTAATTATGTTTATGTAATGAAAGTAATGATTTTCCCCCGTTACTATTATTAGATCAACGAATCACCATCGTCCACGTCGGCATTGTCTTATTGATCTGGACCGTGATTGGTTGTTACGAAATGAAATGGAATATTCTAGATACCGGAAGTTAATATATATGATATATTGTGATATATCTTGTGTAGATTGTGGTGCCACCCCGAAAAATCACCCATTGCGGTCTGGTCCACCTAATTAAATTGCAAAAGCTTACATTCGATTGTTTTCTAACTTTAGAATTAAATAGTTAAAATAATATAAGCGGGTATTATGTCTTCAAAAATAGTTGGTATTATGTCTTCAAAAATAGTTGATATAATGATTTTTACTTTTTATTGGGTTTAGTCACTAATTACATACGTCCCTAAAAATACTGTTCTTTTCCGTAAAACTCTTATTAAATACCTTCCAATAAATTGAAATTGAAAATGAAAGACGCAAACCTTGGTAACAATATTAAAAAAAATAGACTTGTTTATTAACTGTCTTTTTGGTTCAGCTCAGGGTGGCGCTTTAAACAAAGGTCCAGGGTCCAAACTCAGTACTGTATGCTTAGTTCGCTATTTCGCCACCCTCCCATATAAAATTGGTAATATATCCCACATAAAAATTTGTATTTTTAAGTCCACTTAATAAATAAAATTTAATATTTGTGACAGTCTTTTTATTTGTTTTATTATTTAGTAGATTATATAAACTCTCAGTAATCTACTAAATAGAAATTATTCGAAATATGATTCAAAATTGTTTTTAGTTTTCATAGTACTTGATATAATTATGTTATAAACCATGTATACTAAATAACAAAGGGGTTGTATTTCCAATCGTTTCGATTTAGGGCTATTTTACGACGAATGATACCCACTTACGCAACTGTTTTTCTACCATTTGGAAGTATAGCGGGTAGTGAAATGTACACTACCTTTCATTATAAAATTGTGATCTATTGGTAATTTCAAATTCATACAGCTGATAAAAGATGCAAGAAAAAGATGTTTGTTTTAATGAGTTTTGAAAAGTCATTAAAATCTATCGACCAAATTCAAATTCAAAAATACCATATATGGAAAATAAAATATGAAATCCAGTATATTATTTATTATTCCACCTCCCTATTATTTATTATTAATAGTCATACCGGTATTTTATAAAAATCGCATTATTTTTAATCAAAAAGCTTTGTTTTGATGATTAAAATAAACTTCATTGTGGCTTGTCTACAGTTTTTTGGAGATATGTACAAATTTCCTCCTCAAATATTCAGTAATACCTAATATTGTGTAAGTCAAATAACATCAATCAACATTATTTTAATATAAAGTAATACTTGTCATGATGATAATATATACATAAGACTACACTTAATGTAACATGGCACAGTATCATTCAGCTTTTTGGTTAGCAAATTGAATGTAAAAATATTCATAAAGACTATTATTCTACGCAAAAACGTCAATATTTTTATTATTAGCTAATAAACGAGTTATAAAAACGACTTCTAAATGAGATTTATGAAAGCAAATCTGCGCTGAATTCGGATTCTTAACTGTTTGTGGAGCAAGCAAAGTAGAATGGTTAATTAAATAGAAAACGAATCCAAAAAATGTTTTTTTAAACTAAAATTAACAAAATTAAAAGAAAAAAAAATCAGGAATAATTCACTGAGTTTTCAGATCGTAGCTTTTTAGATACAAAAACACAATTATACAAAATACGTTATTACGAACTTCTTATCTAAAAGTACACAAAATGACTCTAGAGTTTATTAACTACTGGGTAAACCGCGTTTTTTATTACTGCCGCCCATAAAGTCAGTGTCTATTATTGGTGTTTATAATGCTATTAACGGAGCAATCTATGTATTTATGGAAAAGCTTCTGGTGTTGAACTTCAATACTAGAAGTCTTTTTTTGAGGTGGTAAATTATATCATGACTTCTTCATTATGATTAAGCTATTTGGATACATGAGTTTAAGGGCAGGAGCGTATTGCTGTGTCAAGAATTTTTAAATAATTCAGAGGTCATCAAGGTCGAGTTTTGTTTAAATTTGTTCACATTTTAGATAGAGGGACAAATCTGTCTTTCTTTACTATTATGCTACGCTGAGATGCGACAGCGATTACATTTTGAAAGTTAAAAATTGTATTGGCCTTAAGAAATATATTCAGTTTCTTTCTTCTGTGCCAATAGTCACAGAAATGAAATTTTAGTAACTGTATATGAACTAAGAATTGATAACTAATGGAGCAAAACATTTTTATAATATTAAGTTTTTGGTTAAAAAATCGAATATACTTAAATACACATACTCGTACAACAGAATTTGGTCTACTAAAAGGCACAGTGTGTTCAATCAGACATCTATCAAAATTTACTTAATTTAATGTTTCACCTTTTTACAAATACAGTAACGACCATGAATTAACTAGTTTAGTAGATTTTATTACTATGCAACACGGCCCGATCAATACCCGCCTACTCAACTCTGTGGTAAGCGTCAGGCGGCCGCTATTGCTGATCTGATAGATATTTCTTATTGTAAAATTTTGTAAAATTTCTTATTGTTGCTAAATCTGAGTCTTAGTGAACGTTCTAAATATTTTTCTAATCGTCAAGTGTCCCTGCAGTTGTGGTAAGGTAAGTGAAAACACGGAGTCTATACATTTAACCTATTTTGTGCTTTTTTCACACCGCCTACGTAAAGAGTTTAAAAATAGAAAAATCACTTATTTATTTTTTTACATGCTTTTATTTAGTTTTACCTGCCCCGATGTTTGTTTGTCTGTAATCAAATCTTGCAAATTAAATTCGATCCACTTCCCGGTTAGCGACTGAGCCGACATTTTTCATGCATATATTCATAATAATAGGTAGTCATAGGAGCTCGGTAGTTAAACGAAACAACCCGATCGATAACAACAGTAACATTGATGTTTGTGATTGTTTTTTTTTTTAATTTAGTGCTTAGTTTTGTAATTTTATTGTGCTTTTGTGTATTGTCTGTTTATTTTTGTGTGCATCAAATAAATGTTATATCTATTTATCTATTCATCGATTTTGAACTCGTTCGATCCGTCTTGACGAATGCTTTTTAGAATGGTCCTAATGCGTATTCATTATATAGGTATAAATAGCGCAATGAAAGCTTGCTTTGAACAAAAGATTTTAATTCAAAAGTATAAATTCTTTTCATATTCATATATGTAATTTTATTAATTTTTAGAAATAGGTAATAGGTAGGAGTCATAAATCAAAATTGTTTATAAAATAATTAGATAAAAAATAATTAAATAATTAATTCCGATGCCACATTTCACCAACCACCCCTTATATCTTCCCGTTACTACGTGCCCTACCTTGGGCGACCATTAAATACTACGCTTAATTAATTTCATTACCATAAAGCTAAGGAGATCCTTATAATGGGAACCTCTATGTTCTAGAGTTATTAACTCCTTGTTTTAATCGAGTGTTTTTTTACAGTATAAACCAAAATTAATTTCTTACTATTGGTTTAGTGGTTTTATATGAATATATCTATAGTATTTTAAAACAATAAAAAAAAATATCAGACTGTATTTTTGCAAATTATTTATATAATATTTTTTGTTAGGTAGGTACCCCACTATCTACTCTTGATTAATTATTAGTTATTTAAAAAAATATGTTTGTTATTTTAATAAAACATTACATAGGTGATCTGTAAATTCATTAACAAATTCATTTAGTAAAAAAAACCATTACATTACCTCCCAAAAAAAACCCACAATACAGGAGTAGGTCCCAGTGTAAAACAAAATTTAAAAAAAAATCGGTTTAGTGCGAGTTGGCCTCGCGCTTTGAGGGTTCCGTACAAACTAATCTATGAAAACAGTTCAATGCCAATCGAATCACGAACATTTTTCCGAAACGCAAAAATGTTTTTTTTGGTGACGTAACTACAAATTTAAAGTTTTATATTTTACCTATATTTGAGCTACAAGACTTGCTTCATGCCAAATTACAGGATTCTAGGTCAATAGGATACTTCCCATTGACCTTCCCATTCTCTATGAATTATAATTCCCTTTATTTGCGACATAAATGGCTGAATCTATTTTTTTTAGTTAACTTAGAAGTTCGATTTTTTACAGCTTTATGGGACCGCAGATTTGAGTATCTGTTTTTTTATTTCAAATCGATGTCTCCACGCGTTCGAGAGATAAAGGGTCTTAACAGACAGACAGACAGATAGACAGACAGACAGACCGACAGACCGACAGACCGACAAACCGCAAAGTGATCTTAGGCCTAACTACTTCTAGGATTGAAAGATCATCCTCCATTTTGAAACAGATTATTTACTTGTTAATTATATAAGTCTTTATACATTTAACTACATAGGTACCTTGTATAATGTATTTTGTGTAGTTACATAAATAAAATCCGTTCGATATTAGACTCATGACAGCTTAAGTTTAAACCTCATCGGTTTTTGGTTTTTATTTAATAGAATCATCCTGTATTATTTCGTATAAATAATTAATACTGGCTATTGATAAAAGTAGGTCAAGATTTCGCAAGCGATTATTTACTTAAATTAATATTGTTCAATCAATACGTCTGTACGCTGCGATCAGAAGTTGGTAACTCCAACCCATTAAAAATTAAATTATCCTATGTCCTAACATAGGGTCTATCCCCGGACCTTAGATTAGGGCACAGGATAATTTACATATTGGGGCTACATCCAATTAAATTATTTTTCTACCTTCGTGCTGGTAAAACCTCTTCTACTAGTTTATTAAAATTCTTATTTGGTGTAATTTTTAAGTGTGTATTTTTATGTTATTCCAGGATGAACCTAGCTCAAGCAAAGGACAGGCAGGTGAAACTCATTGTGAAGTCGATGCTGTCAAATAATATTGCTTGGAAAGCATTCAGCGATTTCAAGGAGCCTCTGCGCTCTCAACTAAAATGCATATATAAGGAAGATAAATGTATCGTGGTCGTAGTAGTTAGAGAGGATGCTGATGAAGAGGATCCGATATACGCCGTGGGCGTTTTGAAGGTCCCTGGAAGCAAGAAGGATACGGAGTCTAGTGACTACGGTTCCGACGATGAATCCGATCATGTCACCGACGAAGAAATCGACTATGACATCGGTGTCATGGTCGTCGGCGTCAATCCCAGCGAAAATACTGATGATGAAACCGACGTTGAAATGCCCAATGACTCCGACGATGACGACGATGATGACGATGACGTTGTCGACGAAGATGACGATAGCGAGAATGCCAACGATGATGACGATAGCAACGATACCGACGATGAGTCTGACGACGACAGTGATGAAGACATTGATAATGACGCCAAGAACAGCGCCCGCGTTAAACCTAACGTTGCCAAACGCAAAAAAATCCATAACGCTAGTTTCTATTTTTTCTCATCTCGTTAAGCTGTCTCTTGAAAGTCGGACAACTATAACCTTATATGTACAAAACTTTCCTGCATATTTAATGCCCTTTCTGTATGTTTCTTGTTACATATCAAATCAGGGTCAAAATTGAATTTGGTAAATATTAAGAAAAACGCAGTTTATATTACAAAATTTCCGTACTCGTAAGAAAGGTGTACTTGTCAAAAGATTATTTCACAGTTTGACCAACATTTGGATATTACAATATTTTTTTTTTTGTATTCTTGTAGGATGTCTTTTGATATGATAATGCACATTTTTTTATACATTAGACCGAAAGTAGCTTGGAAATAAATAAAATGAAATCCTTATGGTGTTTCATTTTACCTTTTTGTTTTTTAGACCGGCTCTTGTCAGTTGGCACTTTTTGTCCTAACCATCATAATTGTTCTATCTCTTTAAAGCGAATTGCAATTTTTTGTACACATTTCTATACTGTACCTATATAGTTACATTCTACTATTTTCCTTTCAACATTGATAGGTAGCTACAGAAGCGAAGCCGCGTTTTGGTACCGATCTTCTGACAGCAGTGTTCTATTTCTACACAGTGTGCCCTGAGTCGATTTTAGGTCCTGTCTTGTGGGATCTCGCATGTGATATTGTCCTGTTTGGCGATCTACCCATAGGTGTAAATGTCGATTGTTTTACAGGCGACAAATTATAATAATAATAATAATTTATTAGCAGACACAATAATAGCACACAAAATTCATAATGGCTGACCAAATTCAACAATAACAGTTAGAGATGCACCACTAAAATATTAAAATCTACCTAATATACTATTATATACCTATAGACCTAAATTTTCGGCCAAATAAATTTCGTCCACCCGTGTGTACAAAACGAAAATTAAGCGTTTTTCAAAGTCACTCAGGTTGTACAGACGTATGTACAATCGGCCTTCGAGAGGTAGAACTACACTGCGCACACGTATGCCACATACGCCGATCTGGGGGCATCGGTCTCCATACATTTTATATGGCAACTAGACTTGTAGAGCTGCATTAAATCTACGCCACACGACGCCACGCGACGTCGTCCTACGTACAAATCATGGTCCACGTGTGCGTCGGTCTAATGTAGTTCTAACTTAAGAATCTTGGCCTAACATTAGAATGGTCGATTGGGTGTCAAAGAGCATTTCAATCACCAGGTCTACAGCGTAGAACTGGTGATTGAAATGCACCGGATTGATCAATAAGACTGCCACTGCAAAACAAAAGCGAATTCCAGATTCGTACCAGGCAAGGGGCGATAGTGCCCGGAATCGTTTTCATAAGGTTGAGGCAGCAGGAGAGGTGATATGTGCTGAGGTGCTCAGAATGAGGACTTAGATCACCCACCGAGTAATTCCAAGAAAGACGGCGGTCCTGTGATTGCCTGTTGCACAGCGAGGCTTAAGGAAGACTTTACAACTTACAGATGTGTAGTTTTATTGAAGTAGGAATCCCACACTCCTTGGTTGTCTCCTGAAGTCCGGGCAGCTTTTAAAAGTAAACAAAAAAGGGGGCTAAACTGTTCACCTACGACATACGAAACGTAAAGATAAGATATTAATTTATTTATTAAAACTTTATGCACAAGTAATAAACACTGTACAAAGGCGGACTTAATGCCTTAGGCATTTTCTACCAGTCGACCTTAGGGCGGTGCAGAAACAAAACATGGTAGGTGCAGTTTAATGGTAAAGAAATAGAAAAGAAATACAATAATAAATATACACTTAGGTACATACATACAAATTAACAATGTAATTATGAAAAACGAATCCAACAAATCAACGCTCTGATGATTACAACAACTTCCTGCGAATGTGTTCACGTGCCTTCACCTTAAAAGTGAACCGACTGGACGCTATCCTGATGTTCAGCGGGAGTGAATTCCAAAGAGAGATCGCCTGGACAAGAAGGAGGACCGGATAAACCCAGAGCCGTGTGTGGGACATCGTAGAAAACGATTATTGGTAGATCGGAGAATAATAGAAATCAAGTCTGTAATCTATTGTTTATGTAGTCAGTACTTGAATAATTAACTTAAAAACTAGGCGCTACAGATGCCTGAAAAAATCGCATAAAAAATGAAGATATCCGCAGGAGAACCAAGGTCGCCGACATAGCCTGAAGAATCGACAAACTAAAGTGGCAGTGGGCAGGGCACATTACTCGCAGAACGGACCGTCGATGGGGCCGAAAGGTTCTAGAGTGGCGACCGCGCACCGGAAAACGCAGCGTTGGAAGGCCTCCCACAAGGTGGACCGACAACCTGGTGAGAGTCGCGGGAGTGCGGTGGATGCGAGACGCACAGGATCGGTCGTTGTGGCGTCGCTTGGGGGAGGCCTATGTCCAGCAGTGGACTTCTTTCGGCTGAGATCATGATGATGATGATGATGACAGATGCCTGAATGAAATTCAAAACTTTATGATGGTGTTTTAATAGGTTTCCAGGTGTTAGATAAGTTTTAGTCATGTTTTAACATAAAACCTAGAATAAAAATTACATACGGTGGAGACAGTGCATAATCGACTATTTAAAAACAAAAAGATATTTACCTAAATGCCTTGTTTCTTTCAAATGTAACTTCGTCTAAAATGTATTAAAAATCTTATTATTATTATTTAGTTCGAAACAAAAATTGAAAACATCAATAAAACGTACGAAGGTAATTATGTTTATTATGAACTCGACTAGGTTTTAAACATAGCAGAGGTTTTACAGAAAACGTATTTTTTATGTTTGATTTTCAATTAATTCACAATAGTACATGGCTTTTAAGATTTTTTTTATTATAACAACTATTTAATAAAAGATCTATGTTCCAATATTACTCAAGTTATAGTAAGAATACAGTACCCAAATTAACATTTCTACCATTATTTTGGTAACAGAATGAAAATAGACACTGGTTATTTTTCCATTGAAGTTTTGGACAAAATAATAAAATAGTATTTCTATATGAATATTGTGAAGAGATAAAACTGGACGTTGGTACTTAGCTTTAGATTTACTTTAGAGTTACTGTAGGCCTGAAACGTAAAGAGCAAATGAAGGACCATAGGTAGGATTTAGCCTATATAAGTCTTGCGGTCTACGGCCCTTTACGGAGCGCAAGTGGAAGCAAACGGCAGCCAAGCTGAACGCGATCCAGATGGTCATGGCCAGTCGGATGGTGAGGAGATTCCACACGGTTCCCCTCGAAGCACTGACCCTCTTTGTCGGCTTGCTACCATGGGATCTGAAGCCCTTGCAAGCCTGCACGATTTGCGCATGGAGATGCAAAACTGGAGCGAAAATTGGCTGATGGCGGTCAGAGTTCCAGCGGGATCTCAAAGTCTATAAAAGTCTGACATTCTGAGTAGTGATTTCCCACCTCAGAAAAAGAGTCAAGCGAGTGAACATACTGGAAGAAAGTAGTGATTCATTATAGAACTATTTGAAATTATTATGTTTTATTTTAAAGCACATTTACTCATAGTAGCCGCAACCGAAGAGTTAGATTATATTTTAAATTAGAATGTTATTAAGTTAACAAAACACTATTAACCTTTTGAGTAGCGTAATTAGAGACACAATAGAAAGATAATGACCGAGCGAACGGCCGGTGTTCGCTCGGTCTCTTTCTATCTCTAAACATTTGTAAGATCTATACATACGCGGATGATGCTGCCCTTATCATAGATGGTAATGACTGGCCTCAGGTATACCATAACGCTGAAGCTGCGCTCTTCTCTGTGATAAAATGTACGTAAGGTAGGTACCTGGGGGTACTTACAAATCAGAGAGACAGCGCGTAAGGTACCTGGGGGTATTTATCAATCAGCATCTTAACTGGCACCCTCATATAGTCAAAGTCACGTCCCGGATATGTAAACTCATATATGTTTTTAAGAAGTTACGAAACTCTGTTGATTGTGAAACAATAAAACTAGTATACTTTGCCCTTTGCCGGTCCGAGCTAACGTACTGACTTTGTGTTTATGTCATTTGCTTGTAGGTACGCCAAAAGCTTCCTATTTAGCACTCGTTCCATACTCTTTCACAAGATGGAAGTTACAGAAATGGGTCTGTAATTCGCTGGGTCAGTTCGACTGCCCTTCTTGGACACTGACTGCACGTTACCTTCCTTCCAAGCAATCGGCACTTTTCCAGTCGTATAAAAAAGATGAAATAGTGCCTATTTCATAGCCATAGCCTATTTTCAAGATCAAAAATAATTCAGGCGCATAAGTTCTAAGGATTATTGCCGGAATCCCTTTCGGGCCAGTAGCTTTGTTCATGTCAAGGTTACGCAGTAGTTCTGATGGCTGCCAATTTCCAACATACTCGTCTCACCTTCATCAGGAGTAGCAGGGGGCTGCGCATCAACAGAAACTAGACATGAAGATCCCGCAAAAAGATAAACAAACAATTTTGCTTTCACTTCAGCGGTGTGGGCCAGCGACCCATCCCGTTTCTGCAGTGGAGGCAGTGAGGTGCGACAGAAGTTCGATTCAACCGACTTGATCAGGGATCAAAATGCTACCTGCCGGTTGTGAAGCAAGTTGGTTCCCTATTTGGCTAATGTGATAAAACCGAGACCTCTACATCCTTTTAGCAGGACTTGGCACTGACTTGGACTGAAGGACTTCTTCTTTTGACTAAACAAATGCTTTGCGCATACGAGCGTTGACCCAAGTTCGAGCTTCGCCAGAGATTGATATGTCAGAGAGTGGAATGTAGTACTCCATTCTCTGACGCTACACATCTGTAACGGCATTTACGCTTCTCTTACGAGTTTCTGCAATGTAGTCATAATGTGAGTCTGCGTCTACGAAGAAATTCTTCTATTTTTAACTTTCATATTTTTTTTATTACTGTTAATACTCGCTAAATGGTCTTCTCCAGCATTTGATGGTCTATTAATAGTTCGCACCAGTTATTGGCAAAATTGTAGTGTCTTTTCCACAAATACTATTATTGAAGAGTTGAAGTTGACGGTGAATTTATGAAACGGTAGCATCAAGATGAACAAGAAAATATAAATTTACTCAGAAAGTTTTGAGAAAGTAAATATAAAAAAGATAAAATGTTTTTATTAAATCTTTTTAAAGAACTATCCACATTGATGATTGTTCTCCTTTGGTACACATATTGATGCACTCACTTCTTGGTTGCGAAGGCTAATTTATATTTTCAAGTCTCTCCGTCACGTTGCTGATACTGGGATGGTTCGACTCGTTTATCTAGCCATCTACCAATCAATAATACAATATTGTATAGTTGTTTGGGGAGGAGCAACAACGTCCCACATGCTAAAATTAGAACGTGCGCAGAGCTCTAATAAAGGTTGGTTTTTTCCTACTAACGATCTATATGAAAAATGCTCAGTTCTCTCTATTGGCAAATTATTTGTCCTTAACCTTTTATTAAGTAAACACGCTCAAACTTCCCACGAACCCTCCAAATTTAGTTCCCAACGACTAAAACACAACTGTATGTCCCGACTTCCGTACACAATGTCGCACATCGCTACGAAGCTTTCTATTCCTTGGCAGCCAGGTCTATAACCCACTCAACAAAATATTAAATATTTATCATATGCGCAAATCAAACTGTAATAAAGCAATTTCGAACACACACACAGACATACACACACATACACGCATACACTCTCGAATAAGTAAATGCTTAGCCCTCGTCCATTTTGGACGTTGGAGCGTGAGTACTTAAATTGCACTTACGGACACAACGCCCCCTACTGTTAATTTTGTTTTAGAATTCATCATCATCATCATCATCATTTCAGCCGAAAGACGTCCACTGCTGGACATAGGTCTCCCTCAAGTGTCGCCACAATGAACGCTTCTGTGCGTCTCGCATCCATCGGACTCCCGCAGCCGTTACCAAGTCATCGGTCCACCTTGCAGGAGGCCTTCCAACGCTACGTCTTCCGGTACATGGTCGCCATTCCAGAACCTATCGGCCCCAGTGGCCATCCGTTCTGCAAGCAATGTGCCCTGCCCATTGCCACTTAAGTTTGGCGATTCTTCATGCTATGTCAGTGACCTTGTTTCTCCTGCGGATATCCTCATTCCTGATTCGATCACGCAAGGAAACTCCGAGCATAGCCCTTACCATTGCCCTTTGGGTGACTTGGTTTTAGAATTAATTTATTTGTATTCATGTTTTCTCCTCTCAACACATGAACTCCTTTAATGACAGTAGAACGTAAGTACAATTGGAATTGGAATTTTGAAGGTGTGAGCCTGGAGTTCTGTCACACATGCCCTGTTGCAGTACCAAGTATAAACTCCAGCTCTCACAAAGGATTGACTGTTACAAAATAATTATTAGTTATTATCAGCCTTTGTACCTTTATGAGAGAAACAAATAAATATATTATTATTATTATTATATTACTAGACGAATTGATTCATCAGGTTCATGCATATTATAGTGGAGAATTTAGCCAAGAATTTCATTTGTAACATCCGTCCACCGCTAGTATATTATGAACTAGCTGACCCGAGAGACGTCGATCTGTCAAAAGTTGTATTTTTCACTAACTCTATTATTGACCGCTAGGAACATATTGTAGCAAAAATATAAGGGTTTCACTATTATTTCTATCCATGGGTTCACTTAAGAAAGGAAAACCCGTGGTCCTGGAACGCAAGCCAAAGAAGGAACATGGGTGTGGTTTTAATCAGTAAAAGTCTGATACGTCCTTCCACCCCGCCCTAGAGTGGGAGAAGTCATTGAATAATTTCTTATGAAAAAAAAAAACACTTTCTATAATTTAGAAACAATACAAAGAAATTAAAAAGGTTTGAAACTTCTGTGTTTACCAAAAAAATAAACATAAAAACCTACTAGCCAAATAATAGTGTCAAAGTAAATAATCGCCATAGTGCGGACTGCCCGGAGAATACCGTGAAGGTGTACCGGCGGAGCATCGCCGTGTCCTCGTAGGTGCGATCGGCGGCGGTGACCCTTCGCACTAGGCCCTAATTCAGGCCATGGTCCAGAGCGAGGGCGACAGGGCGGCGGTCGCCTCCTTCTGTTAAGTAGTAATGCTAACGAAGGAGACGGCCGCCACAAGGGAACGGACATCCTCACGCCCCAGCCACCGAGACCCAGACCCTGACTACTAGCCACCGTGGATGTGGGCTCGCAGACGACGGGCGATGCCGCCGTCCAGCGTCCATAGCCCTAGTAGACACAGGGCCTTCTGCCTACCAGTGCCATGGGATGACTTCTGAAAAGGTAACCCGAGAGTCCTAGGACGTAAAAGGCAACTGAATATTGTCGATCGGATTTAGTCAGTAAATGTCAGACACGCCCTCTTGCTCCACCTCCGCTCCGAGTGGAAGAAGTCATTAAATGTACCCAACTTAAAAAAAATCCATCATTCTAATACCAATTAATTATGAAAATGGTTGTTTGGACGGCGAATATAGTCTCATTCATACATCATTTCCTAGTCGGTCTTAGAGTAAAAACCTGATAACAAAAACAGTTTCGCAGACCTTGATTTGTTACGACTTTGGAAGATTTTTAAGTTTAGTGCCACACCGTGTACTTTATTTGGTTGGTACACAGGTCGAAACTGTACAGGAGAGAAGCTCCGCCTCTGGATCAATATCGTCTCATTGGTTTTATTGTTAGCGCTCAGCATTCGACGGCGTCCATTAAATTCTCTACCACAGCAGTTTTCTTAAAATCCAGTGTCCTAGCAGTTCTGGTGAAAATAGCGAGGTAAGTAGAATCGGGGAGAATCAGTCAATAAAAAAGTTTTTTTTTGTTAATGGGACTTTTTAATATGGACTCTTCATGACAGACCTAAGTTTTCTTATGGTCGGCAAGCTAAGAAGTGGGTAAAGCGTGATTTAATGGCAGAATTTAATGGACGCAAAGAGCTGCGTGTCCCCAAATATCATGTAATTTTTTCGTAGTAAAATCTTATGGTGTGGTCTGAGAGTCATTGTACCGTGAGCAAGATAGCGTCTGCCTGTTTGCCGAATATATCAGAACAAAGACTTTCATGACACATGACAAAACCGTAAATATGTTCGAATACAATATGTGCGAGGGTCATTGTCCCGTGAACTAAATGGCGTCTGCCTGTTTGCCGAATATATCAGAACAAAGACTTTCATGACACATGACAATAGAATCTGTTACTTAAGTTACTGTTTTAGGAAGATTTGTTTAGAAACAAAATACAAAAAGGGAACGTGAACTATGTATAAGTAACTTGATTTTTGAAATAAAAATTCATCATCATCATCATCATCATTTCAGCCGAAAGACGGCCACTGTTGGACAAGGCCTCCCCCAAATGCCGCCACAATGACCGGTCCTGTGCGTCTCGCATTCATCGAATTCCCGCGACCCTCACCAGGTCATCGGTCCACCTTGTGGGAGGCCTTCCAACGCTGCGAAATAAAAATTACAAAATTATTATTAGGAGACGTAGCACAGAATAAGCTCACCTATTCCTGAGCAAATATTTTGTTATTAATATTTCAGTAACTAACCAAACATTTGTAATGTAATTCCAGGATGAATCCTGCTCAAGAGACGAAGCCAAAGACGGCTGCAAAGGAGAAGAACAAGACAAGCCCAATAAAAATAACAACAATCACTATAGAACGCGGTCAGAGTTGGTTGGTGTTCTTTGACACCACCGAATCTGCCAGCGGTGCCGCTGCTCCCATCGAAGTATTTTATGAGTGTGACGAGAAAGACATAGACACAAAGCTGGTGCAGCTGCTGTCAGAGAAAACTACCAATGACAAATAAGCTTCTTTTATTTTATTTATTTATCTTACTCTGTCTCTCTATCTGTATCCTCTCTTTCTTTTCTGTCAATAGCGTCATGAAGGATGGAGCAGAACAATAGCATTTTTAGAAACATATTCTAAATCTTTCCTGCTGCATATCAAATCAAAGTCTTTCCAAATAATGTTACTGATTTCAATTTGTGTCAATGAAAGGTTTTGTTCTGGTTCCTTTGTATGTAAATTAAAAAAAAATCTTAATATTTCTTTAATAACCTTTAGAAGTAAAACTCAATTGTTGTTATTGTTTTTATACATTTTTGGTATTCAATTTTTCGAAGATTTTACATTTCTTGTTCGTATTACAAAGACTTTTGAGATGATTTTGCACGCTATTTTACATTTATTAAGTAGATGTAGTATGGAATAAAATTATATAAACCAATCCGAGTTGTAATTCATTTTATTTATTTATTTTTCCATCAGTACTTCAAATGGGCCAACAGAGCCCTCACCAAAATGAAAATGAACCAACATGACCCCCATATGTCATGTTGGTTAATATTGAGTCAATACTACTTTCATTCTCATAGATTAACATCAACATTGTAGGTAAGAAATCCTATTTGGCCAATTTAAAGGCAATAAAATGGAACAGAATGAGGGAAATATTTTTTCAGTTTAATTTTAAAGCAACTGAAAATATTTTTACCATCACTTTATAAATAGTATGCTACCTTCTATTGTAGGTAAGCTTCCCATTTGTAAAACTTACTCATTCCCACTTATAGGCTCGTCACTAAAGTCGAATCATATATTTTAATTGGTATTTAAGTACAAATTCGATTTAAAACGAAATAGATTTAGTTAAACTAATAACGTGACATGATTTGCTACATTTAATTCTTAAATCAAATCTGAAACTCAAACCTGTTTATTTAATCAATAACTTGTCAACACAATCTTGTCAGGAGCTAATAAATTTAATGGCGCACACTATGAAATTGATAACAGTATTTTTTCTTGTAAGTATTATATTTATAGACATGTGTGTAGGAGGTTAGCACTGTCCTGAGTCGGGACCTAGCGAGACGTATATAAGCAGTACCTGCATTAATAAATAATTTCTCGTCGGCATAGGATGTATAAATTTGTCCACTTGACCTACTCTATGGGGCTAGGAGATAGGAGTAATTTGCACTTGCGCACAAATAATGCATGGCCATCAATCAATATATAATTTCCAAACGTCTTAATTCGGGTGGAGCTGTATTCGTGTTTTGAGGAAAGTTGAGATATATCTAGAAGTGGTGCGTCAAGATTTTAAGAAACAACCTGTTGATCGCGTATTAGGTTAAGCCAACGTGACTCTACGTAAGTACAGCTTTTTATCGCTATTTATCCCGTCGGTAACTTTCGTGGATATATTTTCAACTGTGTTTGATAATAGTGTACATATTAATTAATCATGTTTAGCCACATTTCACATACTTTAACTAGGGATTGAGGTTACTACAGTGTTAAGTTAGTATATCTATTCATCTGTCACTACTTCGCGTAAAATTCTGACAGCTTAGTTTCCATGTTTACATGATAAGATGTAGACGAAAGATTATTAAGGTTAGTACAAAGTACTAAGTTAAAGGCAATTTGTGTGAGGAAAATGGATTCGGTGAACATTTATCCCCTTCTATTACTTAGGTATTTACTCTGGGAGGATAATTTTGCCTTACATATGTAGAGTAAGTTGTTTTTAGTTACCTATTGTTATTTGTTTGGTTTATTTTTAAGGTTAAGGAGGTTAAGCATAGGAAAATTGGGAAAATTCAGCGTTTAAGTTCACCATTGTACAGTGCTCTAAGATATTTTAATTATGTGTTGTGTTGTGTTTTATGATGAATTTATAAATGTCTTTTCAAAAGGCACTTTTTCGAATTAATTTACAAAATAGCTGTGATAACTTGTAAAAATATAGAAACTATAATTATAGAAATTTACTTGTTGATGATTACAAGTTTACAATTAGTTCATTTTATGCCATTTTCATAAAGATTTCCGTTTTGATATTCGGTTGGTCATAAACCAGCCGAATATAAAAAATCCGAGTAAAAAAAGTACATGTAACTATTTTCTACAAGAAATACCCTTCCCAATGATGTATCATACTGTTATACACATATAGCCATCGAAAAACAAATAAAAAAATATAATAAATCGGGAGAATTAGGTGGTCAGCCATTTTGTTTCGCAGACCCCCTTCAAATAAAAAATCTAATCTTAACTTAAATTTTGTACCTTTTGAAGTATATTTTTTGGCTGAAACTATTATCGAGTAAACATTCAATGCCATAGCTATTACTTTTTACTTAGAACTGGTCTCACAATTTAATAAATTACAATAGTATTCTGACTAAATTGTAGTACTGTTACAAATGCACTGAAAACCACACAGAAATAGAAATATACTTACCTTTGGTTTATAAAAATATAAGTTAATATAATACGAATTAAAAAAACAAAGTACTAAATAAGAGAGATCTCAATTAATAATAATTTAACTTATTTAGGATTGCTAAAAGTAGCGTAGGAATACGCTTTTCATTGCATTTATAAGGATTCAATCGAGAATCTGTTTAGTAATAGTTTACTATAATAATGTTGATTTTAAGTTTAGCTGATTTTAATGGTAATTATCGTAGTACAAATTACATTGATTGTATTATATTTTATAATCAATCAATACAGCAAGAATTAAACGACATTGTTTGTCTTCTTATGAAATTAATTTGTTTTATTTTCTTTCTCTTATTTTTTTTTGCACAAGCAGAAAAAGAAATCAATATTCCAGTATACATCGGAAATATATTCTACTAAGAATTAATTTAATATTTTCAATTTTTAATGTCTAAATCATTTTTGTTTTTGGCTGAAAATGAGGCTGAAGCCAAAGCTTTGTTTTCATTTTCGGCTGAAAATCCATTTTCTGTCGGACACTATTTAAAATACATTCAAGAAAGTTTAATTTTTTTTTCTTAGATATATAGAAGGTTTTTTAGTGTTACTTATATTTTATTTAAAATAGGAAAACGTAGGAGAAGACAAAAATAAATAATAAGTACGTAAATTGATTTCGATTATATTTTAGGTGTGTGTGTGTAGATGCCGGAGACCAATACCGATGCGCTACCAATGTAATGCGTTATTTATTTATTTATTTATCTTTATTCCAAAAGGTAAGTAATTCATAAGATAAGCCCCACAAAACCATTGCAATGGTTTGACTGTGGGGTCGGTGAGTCTCTAGACATACTTAAATATACTTAAAACATTTCTAAATAATATAATTTTAATTTGCGTCTAAATCTATTTGTGTTTGTTTCACTCCTTATGTCTGCCGGCAGACTATTCAATAGGTATGGTATTCTCTTTTTTAGTGTTCTGTCACCAAAGTAATTGGTGACTTTGGGTACATTGAATCTACCAGCAGCCATAGATCGTGTATTATGATTATTGTATACGTGAGTTAAGCTATGCTCTTGGGTACTGTGGTGGTTAACTAATAAAAGATATTTATGTTTTAAAGTGATCGGTAGGATTTTGCAGATTTTAAATAATTTTCTATAATCTCCCTTACAACTGCTTTTGGTTTTTTTAGTAACAAGTAGTTTTAGGTCATTTGAAGAGCTTCTAATTTACCTAAGTTAGTTTTGAATGTTAGCCCATAGCTGTCAAGAGCATAACTCATAATAGAATCAACTAATGACATACAAATACATCTTAATATATTAATAGGAACTTTAAAGCATAGATGGTACATTTTACTTAATAATATTTACTTAATTTACTAGAAATGTAGTCTACGTGTTGGAATCAGGAAAGTTCTCATCTATTTTCTATTTTAATTCTTATATTTGCATAAACATAACCATTATTGGCCTTATATTGTTCCCACTGCTGGGATTTCGGGTCTCTTCTCTAGGAGGGGGAATGGGCCGTACTCCACCATGTGTTGGTGGACGTCTTCGAATTTTTGGTTCCAGGACATGCCTCACGATGTTTTTCTTCACCGTTTTGAGAGCAATGGTGAAATCAGAAATCAGAAACGTTCAATTCAAATAGACCAATAACAGGCACTTTTGAATTGTCAAAATGTCGGTCAGTCAAAAAAAACAAGTGAAGCTAAATTGCACGTTCCAAAGCGTAGATCTCTATGGAAAAGAACGTGCAAGAAACTCCATGAATACTCTTTTAAATCATACTAAACATTACATAAATCTTGGTTACATATTTCTTGTCGCTTCTAATATGTGAGCACAATGTAGATAAAAAGTAATAATTAAAAAAAACTAATGTTGAAATGGTGTTGAAATAAATTACATAAAGTAATGCGCCTAGCTGGCCGTGACCTACTGCTCACCCTATAGTATATTCCTACTATAAGAATACCTCATTTCTTTAAAAAAACTTTTATTTGTGTTACATATTACATACTGTGTTTTCATGGAAAAGTTTCTTTAGACTGTGGAGGACACATTATTACAACAGTTATTCTGTCATCTTACGAAACCACTATTTTTAAGATCCCATACCTCAAAGGGAACAAACGGAACCCTTATACGATCTCTTTGTTGTCCGTCCGTCTGTCTGTCTGTCAAGACCCTTTATCTCTGGAACGTGCGAAGGTATCGAGTTAAAATTAAAACTATATAATCATAACTGCGGTACCTTGAAGCGTTTTTTGCGACATAATATTTTCCGACATTCTCAAGGAAATCAAAATTCATTGGGTACTTTCGCTTAACCTTGAATCCTGAAATTTGGAATAAAGCAAGGACATCAATAGTACAGGTATAGGAATAAAACAGAAAACAGTAAATTTGTTGATAAGTACGTCGCAAAAAACAATACTGTCTTGGAATACAGAAAAATTTTCGAGATAGAGTCTCGAAAATTTTTCCGTATTCCAAGAATTCGGGAATTATAGTTTGTACGGAACCCTCCGTGCGCGAGTCCGACTCGCACTTGCCCAGTTTTTTAAACTTAAAATTTTTTTCGAATTACAGAAACGAGCACACGCGGAGACGCCGGCGAAAAAATGCGAACCAATAAATGGGCCACTAAACACGAGAAAAAAAAAGATACTTTGAAGCAGAAAGGTTTCGACTACCGCACACACATCGTCACTACCTCGCTGTACTGCGTCTGTAAGGACTGCATCAAATACTGCAACTACAGAGAACCTGTCAAGTGCATAGACCCATATCTAATGGACATGAAGCACACCTATTGGATATACCACGGCCTGGTGATGGCCAGTAAGACTGAACGAGCTATCAGCATAACAGTTCCTGATAACGTTCAAGACAAACCGGAGGAAAATGAAGAAAATGCTACAGGAAATTAGTTAAATATATGTTAAAGTATGGTCAAAACAATGGCGTCCAAATGTGTGTTCAATTGAATTTTGATCGCGGTAATCACAGAATTCGCTGGTGTGAACATACAAGTTTATAATTATTAACCAAACGCCACCGTACACAAAAAAGATGTAATGCTGGACGCCGTTAGTCTGTCCGTATTTTTATAAATGTTAGTTAGGTATACAATGTGTCAAAAATAATTGTTAGATTATCGTACTTTTAGGACTCCCACACAAAACTACGATGTGATGCGATACTAAGTCACATCGTAGAAAGCAGCGGAGGGGTTTTGTGCGGCATAGCAGCGGTTCAGGTTACCATACAATGCGCGATGCGAATCAATACGCAAGTCCATGCGATGCATCGTGCGAGTTTGCAGATTTTGTGAGGCATAGCATCGGTTCAAATGACCATACAATGCGCGATGCGAGTCAATTCGCAATTCCTTGCGATGCATTGTGCGAGCTCGCAAATTTTGTGCAGCATAGCATCGGTTCAGGTGACCATACAATGCGCGATGCGAATCAATACGCAAGTCCTTGCGATGCATTGTGCGAGCTCGCAAATTTTGTGCGGTATAGCATCGGTTCAGGTGACCATACAATGTGCGGTGCGAATCAATTCGCAAGTCCTTGCCATGCATTGTACGACCTCGCAAATTTTGTGCAGCATATCATCTGTTCAGGTGACCATACAATGCGCAATGCGAATCAATTCGCAAGTCTTTGCGATGCATTGTGCGAGCTCGCAAATTTTATGCAGCATAGCATCGGTTCAGGTGACCATACAATGTGCGGTGCGAATACATTCACAAGTCCTTGCGATGCGTCGTGCGAGCTTGCAGATTTTGTGTGGCATAGCATCGATTTAGGTGACCATACAATGTGCGATGCGAATACATTCACAAGTCCTTGCGATGCGTCGTGCGAGCTTGCAGATTTTGTGTGGCATAGCATCGATTTAGGTGACCATACAATGTGCAATGCGAATACATTCACAAGTCCTTGCGATGCGTCGTGCGAGCTTGCAGATTTTGTGTGGCATAGCATCGATTTAGGTGACCATACAATGTGCGATGCGAATACATTCGCAAGTCCTTGCGATGCGTCGTGCGAGCTTGCAGATTTTGTGCGGCATAGCATCTGTTCAGGTGACCATACAATGCGCGATGCGAATACATTCGCAAGTCCTTGCGATGCGTCGTGCAAGCTCGTAGATTTTTACGATGCGACGTTGCATCGCAGTTTCGTATTTGGGTCCGTAAACCTCCGGCTAATATTCTACACGTCACGTTGTCATCTACCTGAACCACTGGCTACGAATTAAGACTGAAAAGTCGACTTTTTACCAAATTTGATAAAGAGGAAATTTTCCCTCGTTTTTTTTTTTGTATTTAGTTCTAATGTTACCAAATATCTCCGCCTAAATAGATTTATATTTTATTTTAAGACCGTATTTTTGGTCTCATCTTTATATTTTTAGTTAGTGAATTAGATCCTCAAAGAATACAAACTAATTACCTAAGCCACTCAGAACGAGCCATTGTAATTATGTAATTTAATGTATTTTGTAAAAATTTATTACATTTAAAATTGTGTTAATTCTAACCACAGACATAAGTAAATGATACCCAAGCCGATGATTATCCAAAATATCTGCCCCACCGCACAGTTTGTATAAAAAAATTGTCAGCAGTTTGTATACCAATTTTATCAGATTGTATAAAAATATTGTCAGTTTGTATAACAATATTGTCAGTTTGTATAACAATATTATCAGTTTGTATAACAATATTTTCAATTTGATTAACAATATTTTCAGTATGTATAACAAAATCAATGGTTTTAGAACCTTGCATTAACAAAACATAAAAAATCTTGAATATGTTTTCCCTAGCACTTAATTACCTACAAAAAATATTATATTTATTGCAACGAAACTATAAAAACATCGCTTTAAAACAGGCTAAATCAATACTAATTACTTTTCTTGTTTCCAATTGTTTATTAATTTTATTATTTATACAATTTTTCCTAGAAATATTTTTTATTTTTAAAGATTTTCAAACGAACCAAATTATAGTTTACATTTCTTTATGATGCTGATGTTACTTTTCTGAATAAGGCCTTATCCTAAAATATCTAGTCACAAACAAGTTAAATATTTTTGTGTGTTTTTGAAACGTTATTGTACTTTTAATCGTTGATGTTAATAACTTTATAAGGTAATTTGTATGTTTAACTTAATTATGATGCCCTTTGATGTTATGATAAATGTGTATGTTTCATTTTTGTTTTCATTTTAAAAAAGTACCTAATTATTATTATTTTAATTGTAAGTCTATCCAAGGAGTACCATGTTGCCCAGTAACTGGGTTGTGCAGGTCTGATAGAAAGTCGCTCCATGTAAAATACGAAGATCCAGCCCACAATCCAGCCGCATCCGCGCAGGGTCGAAGCCTACTGGGGCCAAGGGTCTGATTCTGAAAGGAAGATTCGGCCCCGGTACGAAAGGCAACGAAGGTACAGGAGTGGGTTTTTAGTCAGTAAAAGTCTGACACTATCTGCCGCCTCGCCCAAGAGAATGTCATAAGTTTTCCCACCAAAAAAAAAAAAGCCGCATCCGCGCAAGCTAGTTAGGAAAAGCCTAGAGCTGGATGATTGAGATCTATAATCAGTTCCAAGGATCGACGCAACGCTGGTCGAGCTCGGTTAACAGATAGGTTATCAGCGATCACACCCCAAGACCCCACCGCGTCTAGATAAGCACTGTCATTTGTAGATCCTTAATAGTTAGACCAATGGAGTACAACAAGGAGGCATTGCGATAGACTAAGTCGAAGGTGATGAGACAAAAAGACATGATGACATCTATATCGCCGCTTACGAAACAAAATTAAAAATCCTGCAAAAAAATAATATTTTTTTCCTTGATTATATACACCACAATTTATTGATTAGTACAAAAAAGAATGGGGCTCTATCCGTATCCGTTACTAACCCTATTTGTGCAGTTGAAAGTAAAAAAAAAACCAAATCCTAAAATTGTCTATGAAAATTAATCATAATTGGTAAATTCATAATTGAATTCATAACAATTGCTACCAGAAAATACTACGCGAAGTGTTGATTTGCATGCATAATCATAGCCTGTACAATATTTCCATAAATTAAGTGACATTTTAAAATATAAACGAACGCTAATAACTTTGCTGTTTATGAATATTATTTATTGAGACTTTACTTAAATAATAACAAAACCTTTTCTAATAAGCCCTTTAAGTATTTGTACTAATTTAAAATTTGTAGTGTATATGGCAGAACAACCTTTGCCGAGTCAGTTAGTAATCTGTTGATATATAAAAGCGAAATACCACTTACTGATTAATCACAAATTCTCAGAAACACACACAACCTTAAAATTTAGCTGGCAGGTTCTTTATAGGGTGTAAACATCAGATAAGAACGGATTTTACGAAACTCTACCCCGAAGGAGATAAAACGGGGTTAGAAAGTTTGTATGGAGAACTGCTACTTTTACGCGGGCAAAGCCGCTAGCAGAAGCTAATAGTCTATAAACGAAGAAACTGACTGACATATCAACGAACAGTCAAAACTACTGGGACTAGGAGCGTGACATTTTGCACAAAGCTTCCTTCTATGACGAGGGTGAGCATTAAGAACGGATTTTTCAAAATTCAGCCCCTAAGTGGATGAAAGAGGGGTCAAAAGTTTGTATGGAGAAACCTATGTCACGCGTGAGAAGCCGCTGGCAGAAGATAGTAAGAATAAAAATGTATTGTTCTCTTTTTGCAAAGGTTTGCTTTACAAAGTAACCTAATATAAATGAGTAAGAAGCTCCTTTGTGAGAGACTAGAGTGCGTACTAGAAACCCTGTGTTACGGATTGCCAAGCCATCAACTTAAAGTTTAGAAGGATTTAGCGCACAAATAGATATACGCCGAAAGTGACTGCTTTATACTACGTAGAGATAGATACGAAAGGATCTAAAGATTGAAGAATAAGTGTACTATAAATAGTACATTATGATGAAAGTGTGTCATGTCGGTGATTACCTTTGAGACTTCCGTTGATTCTCAGCCCCGTTTTGCCAAGATCGCGCCTGTTTCAATGATTCCACATACTGTCCAGTTGTGTAGACAATTCAGACATAAAATTATACCAACTTTACGTCACAATATCGACTAGGAATCAGTTTGCGAATAATTATCGTGAGTTAATTACTGCAGTCACATATGGGCTGGTGCTGCAAAATGACAGCTAGCAGCTTTGGACTCAGTGGAAAGGCATGCAAAGAGGCTAATTGGGGATCTAGATTTGTTTAAGTTCAATCTACCTCGAGCAAAGGCCCAGCCAGCTTATCGGTATTTTACAGGTTGCATTCTGAAGAAAATGCGCAGAAATTGCATGACTTGATTCCGCTATCTCCTTTCTACCATCGGACAACCCGACATACAGCGAGTGTCCACTCTTACCATACGACCCAGTAGAGCTGATGCCCGCTACGGCCGCAGATTTTTTTGAAAGAATTACCGTGGCTCTTGGAATGCAAACTTGACGCAAGCGCAAGTCCGATCGTGTATGGAGTACTGGTATCGTACGCTGGCCGTCTTTAAGACGGATCTACCCGATACCAGCTTGATGCACTTGAGGCAATTGAGAGGCGAGCCAGGAGGATTAATGCCAATGATGCACTCGTTGAGTCGAGGCTTCAAACTCTTGAGCATCGACGCCAAGTTGCTAGCCTGATGGTTTCCTACCGGTTGCATTTCGGGCAATTGTATATCCTAATTCCGCCTAGCCCGTTCCATCATCGGATCACCAGGCGTACGGCGATGCGCCACCGGTACATGGTAGACATCCCACCTTTACTCACAAACGTTTTGGAAACACATTCATTGTGCGTACAGCTAAGGAGTGGAGTTCCTTGCCGGAAGCTGTGTTTCCTGATGGCTACGACCCGGGAGTCTTTAAGTTAAGAATGAATAGGTTGCTTCTAGGTAAGCGCGCTCCATCGTCGATCACAACGTCGCTTTCCATAAGGTGAGATAGTGGTCAATGGCAAACATGAAAGAAAAAAAAATACTTGGCATTCTAGTAAAGGACAAAGGTGGGTTTTCATCATCATCATCATCATTTCGGCCAAAAGACGTCCACTGTTGGATATAGGCCTCTCCTCAGTATCGCCACAATGACCGGTCCTGTGCGTCTCGCATCGGTCTTAGTCAGTATAATAAAATATAACACGATCTCTTGCTCCACCCTAGAGAGGGAGACGTCATTAGATTTTTTTTCAACTCAAAAAAAACCCTACTAGTAATATGTATGTGTGTAAGTACATGGCGGAGAACTCATCCATACGCACAAAACTTTTTGGGATATATTCATTGTGCGTACAGCTGAATGACCGGTCGTCATCTGTTCTGGAGGCCTTCCAACGCTACGTCTTCAGGTACATGGTCGCCATTCCAGAATATTTCGGCTCCAACGGCCATCCGTTCTGCAAATAATGCCCTGCCGATTGCCACTTAAGTTTGGCAATTCTTCGTGCTATGTCGGTAACCTTAGTTCTCCTGCGGATATTCATTATTTATTATCTTTTTTTTTATTCCTGATTCGAACACGCAAGGAAACACCGAGCAGTAGCCAGATACCTTTACAAGGGCAAGCCAAGGAACCCAGTACTACTCACTTACTTAATATTCCGAATAAAACAAAAATATTCCGAATAAAACAAAAACTCGCGCTATAATCCGCCGTTACGTATCATCAGTGCAAAATTTCTTGTTGTAATGCTGATTTTAATTGCAACATTTTCATTTGTTAATAACCAGATAGAATAATTTAAACATCATACTTGTATCATAAATGATGTAAACTACGAGGGTGGATTGGAAAGTTCGCGGCCTCAGCAAGAAAACAATATGAAATATAAGCAAAAGTAATTTTATTTTTCCACGTAATCTCCACTTAACTCTATGCACTTCTTCCATCTGGTTTCCAACGCCTGTATTCCGATCATAAAAAAAAGTTTCTTCAACGCCTTCAAAAAAGTCACCCACCACAGTTTCGACCTCCACATTTAATGAAAATTTTTGACCTCCAAGGTGATTTTTTAGGTTTGGAAATAAATGAAAGTCTGAAGGTGCCAAATCAGGGGAATAGGCGGGAGGAGGCAGTAATTCAAAGCCACAATCACGAATTTGAGCCATAGATTCAACAGACGTGTGAACGCGTGCATTATCCAGATATATAGTAATAAGCCTAGTTTATAGCTTCAGCTTTTGCAAGGTAGTCCACCATGATAACACCCTTAGCATCCCAAAAAACTGACACCATCACCTTGCCAGCTGACAAAATTGTTTTGGCTTTTTTTGGAGTCGGGTCATCAGGTTTTTTCCACTGCTTGGATTGCATTTTTGACTCTGGGGTGTAGTGGCATCCATTGTTACAAATCTGGCAAAAAAAATCTATTGCGATAGAATTTTACAATTTGACAACCAGAGAGTAAATTAATGGAATGAGGTCAGTTATATTAAAATAATTTAAGTATTTATGTGTTAGGCCGCGTATTTTTCAATCTATCCTCGTATATAAGAACCATCTATTGATATTTTTTGGGAAGTCTTGCTCGCTCACAACATTATATAGCTGTTTACTTCTGAATCCACTAGATAGCGCATAAAAGATTATAGTAATCAATTATTTGTCTAAATTAATGTACATAAGTATAAATTAAAGTAATTAATGTGTAGTTGTAATATAATTAGCAAATACTCACAATTTAAACAGCCAGTATTTCGTTCTTCGCAATCACACAAGATTCTAACCAACTTAAGAATTGAATGTACCTACTTAGAAATTTGGTCACGAGAAATTTATTTCCCGGTTTACCAAAACTACAGAATGAAATAACACCATTCAAGTGCTTTTGAGAATTCTGATGTCTTGTCATAGCACCAGCGAAGGTATTTACCTAAGTAACCTGATGTATTCCAAGCATTCTTATCGTTTGAGAAAAATAAAAATGCCTAATTTGTGATTTACTTTTCTGAGAATTGAGTTACGAGTTCACATTTATCTCTGAAACTCAAACAAACTCAAAACTCTATTTGGCCAATTATCCACACATACACCACAAGCAACCACAAGTATCATTTCCGAATTAATTTCAAAGTTAATAAACTCTAATCACTTCAAAACCAAGTAAGATACAGCAATGACTAATCATAAAACTGTAACTTTATATGACAGAAATCAAAAATCTTTTTTAACAATTACGTAAGATAATCGCTAAAAAGCAACTAATTTGTTTGCGGAGCTATTTTACGCGTCATAGATAGAGGGCGCCTCGAAGTTTGCGTAGTAAAAGTTCATTGATAAAAAATAACAAGCTGGGCTTATGCTAATATGATTTTAATAGAAAAAGCACTTGCACACAGTATCAAATTTTACTCACACAGACTCACATTTTTATGTTTTTATAGGGAAAAGTGAGATGGCAGATCAAGCCAAACACGAAACTTCTGCGGTAGAAAGAAGCCGCAACAACTGGTGTCCTTCTTTTTTTTCTTATGTTTTAGAGTGAGATCGGAGAGGTTGCGCTCAGAAGTCAGAGCGGCAAAATTGCATGTCCTACGTGTGTTTTATCAATGAATTTTAGTTTTGCAATGCACGAAATGGCAATTTAGTGTAACCGCATAGGCGCGCGAAATATAAAAATTAGAGTTTTATTTAATGTAATTCATTTGTTGTGTTCTATGATATAGATAGATGAGTGTGGTGTGGTGAGGTTTTATTTTCACATCAAGCCGGGCTTATTAAGATGTATTGATGGCACGCTACTGACTCCGAGCATAGCCTTTTCCATTTCCGTTTAGGTGACTTTAATCTTCTGTTGAGACCCATTGTAAGTGACCAAGTTTAGGGGCCATATGTCATCATATCTTGAGACACTGTGGTATATTGGACGAGAAGATACCGCGCAGCTTAACGAACGCTGCCCAGCCGAGTCGGATTCGACGATTGATCTCTTTCTCGAAGTTAGACGTACCTAACTGGTCCGTCTATCCCAGGTAAACGTACACTAGCTTCTGACGTTTTATAAGTGCCCATGTAGGCCTATGTGAAATAAAAATCTTTGACTTTGACTTTGACTTCGAGTGTATGCTATATGGCTGTTTACCATGACTTTGGTTTTGTCCATGTTCATTTTAAGTCTCACTATTTCGGAAACTTTACTAAGGTCACCATTATTGTCTTACAAAAGAAATATTAAAAATACCAATTATGTTTTTAAAAAATAATTTATGTAAGAATCATGAATTACTTTTTATTAATTCAAACATATGATTTATTTATATTATATCACATGTTTACTTATAAAAATGCAACGATAGCTATAATACTCTTTGGTACCTCTAACTAACATTCAGTGGAAAAGAAACTTAGGTAATAACAACGTCGAGGAACACGGAGGAGCATACGGTAGTGGTGCGCCCCGCTTGAGCAGAGCACCCCCATGTCCTTGTGGGGGAGATAAGCGGCAACGATCTCTCGCGCCGGGCTTTGGTAAAGGCCATGGTCCGAAGTGAGGAGGAGTGGTAGGCGGTCGCCACCTTCTTCGAAGCAGTAATGCTAGCAAAGTAGGAGGCCGCACGTGCATGCGCGAGGGAGCGGCCCTCACGCCCCAGCTGCCGGGATCCCAATCCCGATTTCCGGCCACCGTAGGCACGGGCTTGCGGACGGCGAGCAATGGGCAGCTTGCCGTCTGACCGTTCGGTAACCGTTCGGACAAAACAGTAATGTTCTTTCTTTGGTATTTGGTAAGTCTTAGTGAATTGAACTACACGAATACTGACAAATGCATGCACTGACTGGGCAGGTCTTCTCAAATGCCTGTGGTTCTTTCCTCAAAACACCATCTCAGACATAAAAGAAAATGATTTGACTTTAAAAGTGACCTCAATATTTGTTTCAGTGTAGGAGTATTTCTATTGGCCTCATTTAATATATACTTACGAAAAAATTAGCAGAATAAACCTTCTTAATTGGTGTATAGTAACAGTTTCTAATTAGAGACAGTTCTTTGTTCGTAGGCAGGTTGGCGGTAAGTAGGTAAGATTTCTAAGAAAGCTTTGGGTGGCAACAAGTAAACATGTTTACCTTGAGTTAGTTCTAAGTATCCAGTCTTTGAGAACCAATCGACGAGCAATATCAAGTACCTACTGCCGCTAATTCTTAACGTTTTCTGCTCATATTTTGTATGAATAGGTTTATAGATATTTTTTAGGGTTCGGTACTTCAAAAGGAAAAAACGAAATACTTATAGGATCACTTTGTTGTCCGTCCAACTATCTGTCTGTCTGTTTGTCTGTCAAGACCCTTATCTCGGGAAGTCGTGGAGGTATCTAGTTGAACTCAAAACTATATGCTTAGATGGTCCAATGAAGTTGTGAAAAAATCAATCTTCTGAGTTAACGAAAAAAAAAAGATACGGCCGTATAAGTCGAAAAAAACGTATTTTTCGACACGCTCAAGAGAATCTAAATTCATATTCCCGTTGACCTAGAATCTTGAAATACGGCATGAAGCAAGGTCTAATACACACATATGTCGAACAGTAAAGATATGTTTTAAGCACAAATTTATTCATGTTCAGATGTCTCAAACCACACCCGCTTATTTCACTAACACAAAATGAAAAACTATAAGAACAACAGACAAGCTCATATTTTTCACGAACATAACTATACTGACTTCACCATAAATGAACACAATTATAGAACAAATTCGAAAAAGAGATAGAGCATGTACTTGTAACTATGGAGTCAGAATAAACACACATACTCAAATTATACAATTACTGATGTTAAGTTGCAATCATAGAAAAAAATATCGATAAAATTCAGAGTTGCAATTGTTCTATCTCACCAACACTGTGTCATAGAAACAAGCTGGCGCTTACACAGGAACGAAGTGTAAAAGAGTCTACACACACATCCAAGATCAACACCACCTTCGTGGGATAGGACACCCCTATACCTATAATATCTGCTGTCTTTCCTAAAAAATATCTTGACTGTGAAAAAAAATCTATAAATTTTGTGTTAAGAGTGAAGTTTGATCTTAATTCATAATCAGAAATTGTAATATTAACTGTTAATATCAAAGTTAATTCGATTTTGTAGACACGATCCAGAGACTTTATAGTTCTAGTAAACAGTAGCAGTTAACTTCTAATATAATAAAATCAGTGTACTTCAAAACTATATTCTTTCATGGAAATCTAACAAACCACCAACATTAATTTTGGACTGATTTTTTCAAAATTGTATAAAGTTTTTATTTTAATATCAAATTATTAACTAACTTCATTTATATGGAGCACGCTTGGTAGGAACTGCTCTTCAGTGGCCAGTTAATCGTAACTTAAGATACTTTTTAATCTAAACTACTACTATAAAGAGGTCACCTTCTCGAATTTAGAAAAACACAAGTAAAATCATCAGGGTTTTAACGGATATTCATTATACTGACAAGTAAAATGTAAATATTTATTTAAAACTTAAAACGTAATTTGTCAAAATCATCCGCAACTTCAACGTTGGAACCGCCCATTCGAAGAGCCGTCAAGTTTTCTCCATAGCTTGAAAGAAATGGGTTCAAAGTAAGAAGAGCGTATTGTACTATTTTTATAGAAAACCAGTTTGGACCACTACCTGTCTCAATCATCAACTTTTCTTTTATTTTTGGATTCTTCGGATAGCTAACAATTTAAAAGAAAAAAAGGACAGATGATATGATTGATAGTGATGAAATGAATGATGCAGGAGTATCATAAGGGAAAATAAATCAATAGTTTCCTATAACATTAATAGGTTTTATCAGTTATTAAATTCCCGGTTCCTGAAGTTCCCAAATGTGTGTTTCAATAATATTAGTTTACAAGATTTTTGTTGTTAAAAAGAAACATGAGTTCATTATTTTAAGCCTGCTAACCTTGGGAAAAATATTATTAAAAGCCCAGGACGTTGAATATTTGGGATATTAACTAAGATAAAATACTTACAAGAAGTAATGTAGAAGAAGAACCAACAAAGAAAAAGAATATTTTGTTCTTTTTTTAAATATTTTTTCTCTTCGTGAAAATTAATCTCAACCACATGATATTCCTTTCAGTAGTTTTTGAGTTTATTGCGAATAGACCGATATACAGATGCGTGGGGAACTGTTCTATAATAATATATTTGTAAGAATTAATCATTAAAATTATCTTTTATATCGTACTAGGTAGGATCGTGCAAAATATCGATAACCACAAACATTACTTCACATTTCTATCAAACAAAAACCGGGAGCACCCGCATCACGAAACTGTCGTGTAATTGAGAGTATCTGTTAAATACTCATCCATTGCGCAACTAGGTCAGCTGCTAGATCTGTACTAAGCAAGCATTGATATTTGTTCTCAAATCAAATAATTGATTTTACACATCAACGTGTTTTTTGGTATCTAGAAGTATTTTTTTGTTGAATTTAATATGAAAGACCTTAATATATTAGTATTTAAGTGTAAAATGAGATAACATATTTCGTGTAATTTACAATACAGCTGTTATTTTTGCAAACAACCACTGAACAACGCGGAATTTTATAAAAAATCATAAGCAAAGAAAAAAATCGCTAGTTGACATTTGTCTAATGGCCGAAAATGACATCGAGCGCATAGAAGCACATATCTGGCTTGATGTGTTCGCAAGCATCACGCCCCCGTACCATATCTCTACTGTTTGACATATCTGTGGTCTAATAGCACGGGAATAGGAAAAAAAACTAAAAACTGAAACATTATTATTATTATTTGTAGTTACATCACAATTTATATACCCCTCAGAACCCTCAGTACGCGAGTCCGACTCGCACTTGCCCGGTTTTTTATCCTCTTGACGCTTTGTTAATGTTTTTTCGCAAAAATTCGGGAATATTTTTGTACAGTCTACCGACTATAAAAGAACTCGTTTTACCCGGAAAGTCAGTCAGTCTATTCTGGAAATTCCTACGAGTCAGTCTGTTTTGAGGAATCATACAAAAAATTCGATTTGTTACACCTTACTGGTCAGTTCATTTTTAGAACTCATTCTAGTCAGTCGTTTTGAAAATTCGTAGTTCATTTAGTATTTTTTTTAAACTAAGTTCTAAGTTCAAATAGTATCGTGCGCTTTCTGAGTACAGTGCGCTGTAGAACAGGTAGGTACAGTTAGAACTAGCATAGAATACTGTGAACAAACTCATATTTTAGTTACCAACCAGTACAATGTAAAATACCGTTTTCTTTCTACTTTATAGTCCCGTGAAAAAAATCTCGATTTCTTCGTTTCAGTTACTGTGAAATAAAAGAAAGAAGAGAAGTTTGTTCGGTGAGTACCAGCTGTATGTTATGCACGAAGTAAAGATTTTCTGATACAAAAAAGCAGCCTTTGCTTAGATACTTTTCAGTAAGATGATAGTTTCTAATACGGGTTTTTTTTAAATACGTAATTATTTTTTCTTTGCTCAGTTTTGTTTGTTTTTTTTTGTCATAAGTGTTTTTTTTATTGGGTGGGAAAATCATCTTATGACAAATCCCGCTTTTGGGCGGAGCGGGAGATAGTGTCAGACTCTTACTGACTAAAAACCCGCTCCTGTTCCTTCGTTGCCTTCGTCCCAGGGCCCCGGGTTTCGCTTTCACACTATCCGTGGCCCCAGTAGGCTTCGACCCTGCTGGGCCCCTACGATTTGCTGACATCTCCTTGAGGCAACAGGCGCGTGGAACAGTACGCGGCGTCGACGATTTGGGCTCGGGCCGGTTACCGGATGGTCGGACGGCGAGCCACCCATTGTTCGGCGTCCGCAAGCCCGCGCCTACGGTGGCCGGAATTCGGGATCGGAATCCCGGCGGCGGCGGTTGGAGCGTAAGGACCGTTGCCTCACGCGATCGGCCGCCTCCTTTGCTAGCATTACTGCTTCACAGAAGGAGGCGACCGCCTGCCACTTCTCCTCGCTCCGGACCATGGCCTGAACCAAGGCCCGGCGCGAGAGATCGCCGCCGCCGATTGCCCCCACGAGGACACGGCGTTGCTCTGCCCAAGCGGGGCACACCTCCACCGTGTGCTCCACCGTGTCCTCCGGGCGGTCCACACAGTGGCGACGCCCGGGCGTCGTTTCCGCACGAATCCGGTGCAGGAACTTCCCGAACTTACCGTGTCCGGTGAGAACCTGCGTTATGCGAGGTCCAGTGAGGACGCCGTGAGGTCTTTCCAACCACGCCTCAAAGAAGGGACTTACCGCCAAGCTCATAAGTGATAAGTCCCTTTGCTGTCCGTCAGGCCACACCCTTTTTCTCAAGAACACATGGAAGTATTAAACTGAAATGAATATCTCAAGTGAGTTACCCTTTAGGGCAAAGAAAAAAATTAATTTCTAAATCAAAGCAATCTTAAAGATAAGGCCGTTTATGGCGCATATTTTAACATTCGCAAGGAAATCAAAATATGTAGGGTATTTCCCGTTGATCTAGGATCCTGAAATTTCCCAAGAAGCAAGGTACCTACTGTAAATTTAATGTTACTTCACAAAATAATTCACTTGACCAGTTTCCTTTTTACACAATCCTTGTTAAAAAAAACAATTGGCCAAATAAGTTTATTCAATTAGAATTCATGTGTTTACATACACATACATTTAACAATATTTTTTTATTTATGTAGAATCACTTGTTGCCACCCGCGGCTTCGCCCCTTTTAATTTGGTACATCCTACTTGTATAAACGATTTTTTTTTTAATTTTATTGTGATTTTTAGGGGTTTTCCTTATCTCTTTGTTTTAAACCACAAAAACGAACAAAACAAAAATTAGAATCGGTCGATCCGTTTTTTAATTTTAGTGAGACTAACGAACAGCAATTATTGTTTTTTTATGTATAAGAAGAAGATTAAATGTTACACCGTTTATATCCTCACGCCCTAACCGCCGCCGGGATTCCGATCCCGATTTCCGGCCACCGTAGGCGCGGGCTTGCGGACGGCGAGTAATGGATGGCTCGCCGTCCGACCGTCCGGTAACCGTCCGGACCGAGCCCAAGTCGTCGACGACGCGTGCTGTTCCACGCGCGCCTCATGGAGATGTCAGCAACGGGTCGAAGCCTACTGGGGCCACGGATAGTGTGAAAGCGAATCCCGGGGCCCCAGGATGAAGGCAGGAAGTAAAAGTCTGACACTATCTCCCGCTTTGCCCAAGAGCGGGATTTGTCATTAGATGATTTTCCCACCGAAAAGAAAAAAAATAAAACACCGTTTATATATGGGATCAAACTCAAAATCAAAATTACTTATTTCACATTAGCCTACATGGGCACTTATAAAACGTAGGCGCATCTATTTTAAGCAAATTTACTCAATATGTCAACTAAAACCTTTAAAGAAATAAATGGATCAGTAAACTGTCACTTGTACAGCGCTACAATCTAATATTTTGTTCGGCGATAGATTCCCGTTGGTGCGCTTGCGACTTTTGAATTATCTTAAACCATTCGTCCAAATAATATGCAAAAAAAAAACACATGTATTTAGTAATTTTTAAAACAAACATGCTTATTTTTATAAGGATTAATAAATTGGTAATAACAGGACCAGTTTTTTTTTTTAAATTGATTTAAACCAGTGCTTGACTGCGATCCCACCTGATGGTAAGCGGAGATGCAACCATTGATGGTCAGGCGCACTAGTTTATTAAGAGCCTATTCACTCTAGCCTTGAAGACACCTATATTATAGTTTGACGGGAAGACCGCAGCAGGCAAATTGTTCCAGTCCTTCCAGTTAAATATCAACTGATGGTTTTAATTATTTATAGTATACTTTTAAATATATATATGTGAGTTACCAACCCGCACTGGGCCCGCGTGGTGGATTACGGCCCATTCCCTCTCTTTGAGAGGAGCCCTGAGTCCTAACAGTGGGAACATTATAAGGCCGTCTATGCTATGCTATCCTACGAGTATACTTTTAAAATCATGACATTTTCGAATTTAATCATTAAAACAGCAATATGCATGTACTACATACTGAACCAGGCATTAATATGAAGTAATATAGTTTATTTTGATAAGGATTAATGCTGGCTTTTCTAGACGCGTCGAATTAATTCAGCATATAAATTGAAACAAGTACTTAGTTTGATATAACTACATAATAATAATGGCTATATTTATATTTTGTAATTACAATAGGCGTTTTGCTAAGTCATAGTACATTACTTTGTTCTATCATGAATAGTTTTTACTGTGCATACGATGTAAGGAAATTTATTTATACTTTGTTGGTTATGTTATTGTAGTTTTAGTAAGGAATCCTACTGTTTCTTTTTGAAATTTAAATATATATTATGATATTTTGTTTTTTATTTCAAATTTGTACGCCTTCACGGCAAAACATAGCGCACATATATATTAACCTAAGATCTTTATGTAAATGTCTATGTTTCACAAATAAACATTCTGATTCTGATTCTAATAAAGTAGCATTTCACATTTTTTAAATTGATTCACTAGTTTTTAAGTTTATTAATTACAAACAATAATCCAAATTTAATCTTTTCTCTTTATAATAACGTTATATTATATTATAGTATTACAAAGTATAGTAGTAGATTTGAATAAAATGCTTACATATGTAACAGTAGTAAGTATTACTAAATACAACAGATAGATTGGTCTGATTTTATCATGAAAGACACTAACTTAAGCTTAAGTTATATTCTTTAAGCAATGTAGTTTGTAGGGTCATATTATTAGCTAAAGAAGTCATAAGGTTTTTACTTGAACATCTCCAAACTTAATTTTAGATTTTTAGACCTTTCTACATAATATTTTAAGTTTTGCCTCTGTTCTACATTGAAATAGACTTAGTAGGTTGATTTTCTAATGAAAACTTAAACAAAGTTTTGTATTCTATTATATTTATTCATGTTACAAAGATCTGGTCATTAACTAACAGATAGTAGTCAGTAACTTAAAGGAACCCGCCATAACACAAAACATCAGCTCTGCAACATACGTACGTAGCTTTACTTATGTATTTGTACGGGGTAAAAGTATATACAGGTGTGTGTGTGTATAGTCAGGGCGTTTCCCCTTCGAGTTGCCTCATCCTCAGTTTCGTTCTAAAACATCGAAACAACTTTACTCAATTGCATAAAAAATAAATTCCATTTACAAATTCGGTTGAGTCTACAAAGCCATAATTGAATGAATTATAAAGTTTGAGTGTTATATTCTTTTATTATTGTAACAATGGGCTGGCGTGGGGTGGACCCAATAACGAAATCTAAGCCTCTAACAAAAATCGTGGCCTAAATGAGACATTCATTTTTAAATCAAAAACATCACGTGTTAACCATACATTCCCCTTTTTAACCACGGCCAATAATGCTGCATATACATGCCAGTAACCCTTATTTTTACCGGAGTGTGGCCTACCATAGAGGCAAGTAAGATGCCCCACTTTTTACGAAATCTACATAATAATATCCCCTCCAGCAGAAAGAAAGAACGATGCACGGTAGGAATGTTCACTACAAATCGAATTTTAGTGAACGCGAAATTATAAACCGATGTTGTACTCTGAGGAGCCAAAGAAAAAGTTACAGTTGAATCTCATGGGTAAGTTTTTAATAATCGGTTTCTTTGTATTTACGTTGTGAGGGTACCTATTTTAAACTTTCTAAAGCAATTTCTAGGATTATTACTGCGTATAACATTTTCATTTTATCAGGTTTAAAGCCCTAAATTTTTTTTAAGGCATATTTTTGTAGTACGAACGATAAAAAAATCCCGTGCAAAAAAAAACTTGCATAATTTTAAATTATTAAAATTTACTTAAACCCTAATATTAATTTTAAAAATTCATTAACTCTTTGGGTGAAGCAGGAAATTTACGTGAATTAAGCGTTTCCGAGCGAATCATTTATTGTATAAGGTTCAATTAAAAAGTTATTAGTAAGGGTCTGTTCACAAGGCAAGCTTAATTTTGTGCGAATTTTCATATTTGGTAATATTTTGATTGTTTATATATATATTTATAAATAAGGTCCTAAATATTACAGCATTATTTAAGATTAAGTCTAATTAACAGACAAATTAAAGTTAATCATAATAATTTGTATTTTATGTTCTCGCGAACTGGTGTCCTGATCGAAAGCGAAGTAAAACTAGTAATCAGTCATTTAACTTCCTAAATGACTTGTCTTATAATATTCTCTTTCTGTTGTGTCTTATTATTCATTTGTGTCTTATAATATTCTCTTAGGTTTTTAATTTTAATTAGTCTGCTTAAAAATCTGCATACCAAAAGGTTTCCATTGTGGACATGAGAAAATTGCACTTGCGCAGTCGTACCTTGCCGAGCATTAAATCAATAATTTTCTTTGTATCAGACAGTCGGTACGCCCAAAGCTCTCTGTGTCCTACGCTTGGTCGTAAAGTTTTCAGCAAATTGCGATTTATTAACTCTTTAGTGCGTGGTTGCCAATAGATAAGTAAGTCTTTATGTATGAAGCGACTCGTATGTTGGTCGCGTGTCCTAAAAAGTCCTTGAGCATCGCTAGCGGTTTCAGCGATTATCGATCGAATCCGTCTCGCGACAAGTGTTGGTTCATTCTGTGATTTCTCTTATTTATGCTTTAGCCTCACATATTTTATATAATATGTCGCAATTATACATATTTTAGTATCTATTTGTTTTTTAAGGCGGCGTCCTGCTATTGATTGATTTTAATTCTGCTGGGTAGTAAGATGCCGTATAAGCGGAAGGCTGAAGGCAAGTGCTAGATAATAAGTTTTGGCGACCAGCGATATTTCATTACATTATGCTAAAAAAGCGACTACAATGAGCCATATTAGCGACATTACCGTTCAAGTTCATTAAGCATTTTTTATGTACGCATTACGTTTTTTATTCATAAACCCATCCTCCATTTTGTTTGCCAGGAAACTTGTTTTTTAACTAATTATAATTCACAGTGGCATTCATGTTCAATCCGACAAACAGCCAGGCAGTCTTCACACACATTATTGTTTTATCTACTGTACAAAGGAAAATGTGAGTCAGATAATTATATTCCTAACATATATCTTGTTTTAATTTCAGAGATGAGTTCTGTCAACGCTTCGAGCGTCGCCAAGTGCCAGCAGTGGCGCAATGACCTCCTTATGAAATCAGAAATGACACCAGTATCCTCTCATGAGATCTTCAAGGAGCCGACTCTGCAGAAGTTTCAGAATCAGCAAGCAGCGCAGCACGGTCAGTTCGGCCAGATGGGACAGCATGGCCTACATGGTCAGCATGGCCACCATGGTCATCATGGTCAGCACGGTCAACATGGTCAACATGGCCAGCATGATCATCATGGACAGCATGGCCAACATAGACAGCACGGTCAGCATGGCCAAAACGGCCAGCATGGCCAACACGGCCAGCATGGCCAACACGGACAGCATGGCCAACACGGCCAGCATGGCCAACACGGCCAGCATGGCCAACACGGCCATCACGGCCACCACGGCCACCATGGTCAGCATGGCAAACATGGACATCACGGCCAGCATGGCCAAATAGGCCTGCATAGCCAGATGGGTCAACACGGTAACCCAGGACAACAGGGCCTCTCAGGGCAACAATGTCTTCAACAAGGCCACTTTTGCCAACATGACCAACCGAACGTAACTGGCCAGCCAAGCCAGCCGGTTCAACCGACACAACTGGTACCGCAAGTGCTGGCTAACGCCACCGTATGCTGCGATCAGAGCAACTGTGACCGCGCCAAAGTGGAACAATACTTCCAAGAACCAGGTAACAATCAATATTTATTTAAGCTGCTCATGGACTATACTTATTTGAACAGTGGATTACACATGTTTGAATAGATTATATTTATGTTTCAGCTACACCATTCACGCTGATGAACCCGGCCGACGGCTGTGACCCGCAGTCGCTTAAGAAAGACCCGGCTGAACAGTACGTGTACTGTCCCTGCGGCATGACCCGCGGCCAGCTGATCACCATCTGCTGCACAGGCCGCGACTGCGACAACGCTTCTAAGATTGACGAGGTGCCCATGGGCCCCCCAGAGGAGAAGATTGCCAAGACCACTTTCAACCAGAACCACTACAAATACTAAATTGATCATTCTCGGTGTTGTGAACGTGTAAACCCCATCCTCCTTATTCTTAAATTCACAAAAAAATATGTCATTTTTAAAATTCAAGTTCTTGTTGATAGATAGCCAATATTGCACACAGTTTTTGTACACTTTAAATTTAAAATTGTTAAATCTTAGGGTTTTGGAACGAAACACTAATGGCCATGTTGGAATTTAGATGAATCCTTTTATTGAGGATGTCACTTTCTTTAGAAGTCGGCGCATAAGTTTTATAAAAAAAATCTATCAAATATTTCAGGGTTCACTTGTAAGAAACAATTGAAAATGCTTTCAAGCTGGTTTTATTTGATATAATACATTCTACATGATTTCAAACGAAGATTTGGTCATGGCAAGAATTCCTTTGATGTTACTGGATGTTGTTCGTGTTGATGTTTTCTGACCGTATATTGAAGAGTCAGACTAGTTTAAGATGAATGTAGTGGTTTAGATTGTTGTGGATGAGATGAAGTGGCGGATAGTTAGCATAACATCTCATGATTAGCTAAATATGCCACAGAAACAAATCAGTCCGCCACTGACCAACAATGAAGCTCAAAGGTTATTTTTTATCTTTTTCATAACTGACATGGAACCTACGAATCTCTTGCAAGCTATTTTGAATTGTATTTCAAGTGTTAAATTTAAGTTTCGTTTTAGTTATCATATCATTGTTAATTATATTTAAAAAGGAACAAATTTATTTTTACTCTTCTATAAAGGTATTTTTCTTAGAAATTTTACTCAATGTTGGTATAAGTAGAAAAATCCACAAATTCTACAAATGTATACTTATAATATACATATGTGGTAATAAAACGTTTAAAAACCCTGTCGTGTTTGATTAACCCAAGGTACAGCTTTCAATAATCAGAAAATAGACTCACTTTAGGTTTTAATTAGTGAAACCCTTACGATTCTCTTTTACAAAGATATAAAGGTGTTGATTTTTGTCAAAAAAGTCTTCTAATATTCAACATCAAAATTCATTAGATACCTATTCTTTTGATTAAAATCAAGGTATGTTATACAAATTAATATCATTATCCTGTCGAAACTAACAAAGTTACAAACAAAACAAAGTTACAACAGTTAACCCATTTTCTTACACCAAACATATACAAACGTCACAGCGTACATATAGAAAAATATTGATTATCAGGTTATAATGCGAGTACCTAAAAGGGGTGGCGTGGCGACAATCAATAAAATTTCGCCCAACCTTTGGCTTCAATGCCAAATGTTTGTTTAAATATTCATGTATACAGCTTTTAAAATACAACATAACAAAATGTTCATTAGCTATTTTCACTCGATCAATTTCGATGAGGATAAAAGGTTGGTGGGTGGTTTAAAGTGACTAACGTTTCTTTGTAGAAGAGTATCAATGGTTTATGAATTATTTAATTTGTAGCGTAGCATCTAAAGTATTGAATTAATTACTTATAAATCATTGAACGTCTACTATATTGAAAATTTAGGCACTTTAGCATTGGTAAAGTGCAAATGCTCTTTTGACCCCTGACTACATTGCTACATATACATACAAATAGTTTATATTATAAATAAACCTATCAAATTAAAGGCGTATTGTACTGTAATTCGTATTCAGATGGTATCTGGACTGTGCATTCTAAAAAATAGCTATTTAAAAAATTGCATATTGTGATTAAATACAGTGGTTATATTTTACTTTACAATTATGGCATAATACCACAAAAACTACTTTCTCTTCTATGTAAAGTCCATTCGCTGATCACCACAAAAAACGTTTAACGGTTATTTGACCCTCGGATTAAGCGCCTCTTCTTGACTAGCCAGCAAGAGAACGGTGTCTTATGAAAATTAAAAAAAAAATCTCTGGAAGGGTAATTTGAATAAAGAATCATCGAGTACTTTAGTATAAAAAAACATTTCAGTTGAATCTCATTTCACACTAGACGGGATTGAATGCAAGGGGTCTATTTTAAATCTGGACAATCCAGCTGTGCTCGGTAACGGTTATTCAATGTTTCAATACATGTTGAACAAATGGCTCTTTATTTTATTATATCTTTTTTCTTTTACACAACAACGAGGTCCAGTTCTCTTTTATTCGCTAATTTTTGCAATCTGTCTGGTCCAGTTTGGCAGATGCAAGTCTGGCTTTTTACATGATAATAAAAGGGTTAAACTTATTATTAAGCTGCTCAGGTAACATTAAGAGAAATTCTAGTTTATTATTAACGTATAAAAGGGTTAAAGCATTGAATTATGAGCTAAGAAAGCAGACAAAAGTGTGCCAAAGAAAAAGAATACCTGCTATTTTGAGCCGACGGCTAGTCTACAGTTACCAGGTGACAACGGTACATAAAAACGCCACTCACTTTTCGTAAATTGGTTTACTTTTAGTCTTAAACTTGACTATATATAGTATTTAGAGAACTATTCCAATGCTTCCTATAAGCAGTCAGACCATTCCTAGGGTCCTAGTATCGCCTAGACTCGATGACAGCGTTGCAATAAGTGAGCACGAGCGTGATATTTGTTACACGATTTAACAAGATATACGCGTATTTCTAACTTATGTAAAAAAGTATTTAAGGTTCTTATGTAAAGGAAGCACATAATTTTACTAAGAGCTGAAAGCATCTGGCAAATATTACCGCCGACGGGAAATGTTTGGCAGCTTAGATTTTTCTAACGACATTCTCTAAAAGATACTTAAAACTAAGTCGGCTCAAGGTAGCAGCTATGCTTGCGCTCAAAGTATATACTAACTCTACTTTTTACCGTTTATTTTACTTACGAGAAAATAAGTAAATTCTAGCAGCTCTGTGATCTTGAAATATTACAGAACATGATTCTTACTGGAAGGTCCGACAGGCCTAAACACCTGTGTTTTGTGGACCTTATGCCAGTGACGACGCAGATTATGTGGGTACCACTGTGTTCAACCTATCATCAAAAAGTTTACAATCGACTCAAAAACAATAAAAGCTAGGTTTTTCGTTCATTAAGGAGTCGGGCAGCTTACGAAGCTCTGGGGTAGGCGCGGTCACTACGGTTGCGACCCGCCGGCTGAACTCGTGCCTCATTTCATGGCCACCCAGATGTTACGCAGTTACCGCACAGTCTGAAGTGAGTTGGCGAGTATCCTTGCTACCATGCGATCTGAGGCTCAAGATCTGTCCTTGGACACCCGCACGATTGATGCGTGGAGGTACAACACCGGGGCGAAACTCCGCTACCGCGACACATCGTGGCACGGTGGACAGAGGTGGACTTCGTTGGGATCTCTTGGTGACATGGAAACAACAACCATCACAACCCAGCGCTGGGCACGCCACATTCTCGGAGCTAAGAGGAGCTGGTACAGAGACTATAGTTCCTTAGTTTTCCTGTTTCGGATGCGGCGCCGGCTGATAGAAACACTGCGAATCTTTCGGAGGACACGGTGGAGCATACGGTGCAGGTTGGCACAGCTTGAGCGGACCACCGTCGTATCCTCGTAGGAGCTATCGGTGGCTGTGATCTTTCGCATGCGGCCCTAGTCCAGGCCATGGTACGGAGCGAGAGGGTCATCCCCTTCTGCGATACAGTAATGTGAGCGAAGGGGAAGCGGAGATAGTCATTAGACGACTCTTGGCCATCGTAGACGCGGGTTTGCAGACAGCGAGCAATGAGAAGCCCGCCGTTCGTTAAAGAAATGTCAGCAAGATGGTAGGTAGCTCAGGGCCCGTTAGAGCCAATGCCTGCTGAGGCCGCGAGATTGTTCGGGAGAGTTATCATGGTCTTGGGAAAGCCATGGCAGCAGGTGATTCGGAGACAGCTAATTTTTTAAGCTATAGCTTGAAATTATTAGAATTGAAATCCCTATCATTTCGATTCTATTTTACAAAGTAGAATCAAAAATGATTAGGTACTGGTTTAGTTTATTAGTCCACCTGTTTATATAGATACATTAACTAAAGAAGTTCCTAAAAATAAGTCTTTGCTTATTGAAGAGAAGAAAAAAATTGCTTCTCTAAGTACACGCACGACGAGCCATATTTGTTACTCGGATACAAAACAAAGTTACAACTATTCCCACAATCATAACAAAACGGAACTACTTCCGAGGTCTTGAACCTTTACGAAAGTACCTAAATCAGGAATTTGTTTTTATTGTTAAAGTATATAAACATAATTTTAACATTTTCATTTCGGTAAACATATTAAAGGTATTTTTACTAATAAGGTCAATTAAATAAACTTATATTAAGATACGCGTACAAAAATGTAAGCCTAAGGATTTTAGTATAGATAGATATATTCTTTATTGTGTACCAAAAATACAAATTACATTAGGAACTTAAAATTAATAGGGTGTCACAATGGACGGTCTTATCGCTAAGAGCGATTTTTTACAGACAACCAGGATTTATTTACTTTAGTCCTATAAGAAGGTTGCATAATAATATAAAGTCCTAAGTAAAATGCTTACATGAACCAGGACAGTAAACCATTTCAAAATAATTAGAACTTACAAAATGTTCTATTTCGCGCGCTAGCCAAATGACCGTGAAACAAATTTGTAAAAAAAAAAACGTGTTCTTAATACACACTCATACCTCTTCCGTTTTGTGTATGTTAGAGTATTGTGATACTCAGATACAACACAAATACATTTCCTCATACTCACACAGGCAAACGGGACAACTTCCGGGTTCTCGAACCTTCTCGAAGGTTCCAGAATCATAAACTGAACGTGTTCTATAAAAAAAATATCATGGTAACTTTATGGTTACTCTTCAAATTGAATATTTTCATCCGTACCATAATCATCAGAATTTTTTCCATTATCAAGTTATTACTTCAGAAACCTATAATATGAAAACTTATACATAAATGTGAGCTTTTTGATCTTCTAAACGTAACACCTTTGTCAACGTGACAACGAAAATATTCAATATCCATTGCTGCTTAAGTATTTTAACTAAAGAAGCGGCAATGAAATTGTTAAAAAAGTTTTAAAAAAGCTTAGATATAAATTAAAAGCTCGTACGCCTACGCTTCACTTAAAAGAATAGTGAAAAAAACAATACTTTATATTATTTAAAGTATATCATTTCTTTTACTACGGATATGCAAAAGGACCAATTATCCGGTCAGTAAAAGGAAATCGTGTTAATACACTCTCACAAGCATACCTTCTACAGTGTCTCGTTTTTAGGAAATATGTCTGTAGTAGAATTGAGGCCCAGATAACACACACAAACATCAAATCAGTACGATTGGCCGGATACAAAATTGTAACAACCAATCAGCATGCAATCGAGAAGCTTCTAGAACAGGAAATTGATCCTGCAAAACCGGATAACTTCCCCAAAATGTCCCGATTGACAACTTTCATTGCATAAATTGAATATTTTATCTTGAGAAATATTTTTTTGGTGGTATTTTATTTCACGTATAATAGTTATATATGTGAACGTATGCAAATATACATCGATAATAATCGGCACAAGGATTTAAGGTGTCAACTTGGCAATGAAAATTTTCGACATCCATTGCTGCATATGTATGAGGAAAACGAAAGCTGCCATCAAAATTTTAAAAATAGGGTATTAAACCTTCAATGTACATCGAAAGCTCGAAGGGAGGAGTTTATAGGGGATGTTACTAGCGCCACCAAAAACTTAGCGTTAGGGTATAGCCGTATGACCTATGTGTGCGTTTGCAGGCTAGAGGGGTGCTCATTAAATCAATACTGGTCCTCGGTCCTTTCGATCCAGAGCAGCGGAGCTGAGCAGTCGTCTCCAATTCATCTTTGTGAAATAGTATCTTTTTGCAAATAAACTCAGTGTTCACAGTTGCTGGTGCCATCGCAACCACAGGTAAGTGGGAAAATAAGAAATTTAGGGTTTTTTTCGTATTTTCTTGTTCAGTTTTCCATTTACTCCGACGTCCCATATCTAAGGTAGGACATAGGCGCGTTTTATCTCTTTGTTCTCAAATATAGTGCAAACAATTTGATTAAGTGTTTTTATTGCGAAAAATACAATGTTTTCATCTAATATACCGTTTTCCGAATATTAAACTTTTTTCTTAGGTAAATCCATCATACATCGGTGTATGTTTTTATGTCTTCTAAAAGTATTCATGTTTCAAGAACTAGATTACCTTTCATATTAAAATCGCGGAAAATTTCGGCGTCCAAATCGCGGAAAATTCTTTTGAATAATTTCGGGGATAACACAAAATGGCGTCGGTCCTACGCCCAAGACCGTCCGCCATTACAAGTTAATTGTTGATTCTTACTGTTATGTTATCGTGTTCCAGGCATGAACAAGCCATCCGAGCCGCCACCGCCGGCGGCTAAAGCAACCCACGACTTCACCGTGGAAAACATGCAAAAGCTGGCGGAGGAGATGCTGAACGACCCGGAGCTGGGCTGCCGCAGTCGCGTGGTGTGCGCGTTCAGCGGCGATGGGCAGAACACCGGCCCACCGCCCGGCCCCATACAAGAACAACCGCGCTATGATTTTGATTACATAATCATGTCAATCTAGACATAGCAGTACCTCGGTACTTAGATGTAGTGTTTTGATGTCGTCTTGTCTTAAATGTTAGGAATAACAGTAATAAGCTCGTTTGACATTTTGTCATTTACCATTTGTCATTTTAACTGTACGTCTATAATATTACTCTTTTTAATATTGTCAGTATAAGAAGGATACTCTAGCGTGTATTCTTCATTGACCTAGCATAGTAAGTATTCACTGTGTGTAATGATTTTATGTTAAAATACAATGTACCTTAGAAAGATAATCATGATCATTGCAAACTCTTTTATATATGTTAGGTGTAAGCTTGCGAATACTTTGTAAGGTGTGTTTAAGATTTTTAAAAAAAAAAAGCTGATCAACATAATATTTAAGGTTAATATTTATAGTTTAAAAATGGCCCTATACGATTTGTGTAGGATAAGTATAATCTTATATAATCACTTGTAGTTTTAAGAACCTATAACAATATCACATGTATTACTAATTTATTGGGAGATCTGTCTAGGCAGTGAATGTTTTTGTCTAACAGTTTGCATTAAGTAGGTTGGCATCGATATTTGGAAAAGTAATTTGGATCCATAGTATTTTAAGAGCTGTAGTCTTACTATTTCATTCTATCAAGTGCATCGACGTTCAGAGTTTGGGTGTTGAACTTTCCGTGTTTTAATGATTAAGGATTACAAGAAACTTAGATTGAGATCGAAACATATGTAATTGGTGTCATTTTAAATATCTGTGTGTCGTAATAAAAAATTCAAAAAACCAGCTCGTCTTTTCATTTGAAAATCTTTTTTTCTTCCTTAATATTTATTGGTGGGGTTTTATTTATTTATCTTCTTTTTTTTTAAATTGATATAAACCAGTGCTTGACTGCGATCCCACCTGATGGTAAGCGGAGATGCAATCATTGATGGTGAGGCGCACTAGTTTATTAAGAGCCTATTCACTAATATGCTACACAATTTAATTTAATAATTTTTATGTGGGTTAATGCCGGAAACAATCGAGAAATAAATGAAATGTCGATTGTCATTAATTTCTTCACTGTCGCAACTTCTTTTTTGTTAGTACTATATACTCTTCCTTAACTGAGATCGCACCTAATGGTAAGCAGAGATTTAGACAATTTTTGATGGTAAGTCGCACTAGTTTATTAGGAGTCTATTCACTCAATTATGAAACTATTGCAATATTTTCTAAGGATACCTAACGTCACAAGTATTTAGTCTTCTCTTAAAGGCGATAAGCTCATGAAATGGTGTTTGAAGCACATATGTATACCTCCATCAAAATGGACGTCTGAAGTTGGTTTGAAATTAACCAAACAATGGGCTAAAGTGTGATGAGGTGAGTCACGTAAGTCTTGTGTTCATTGATCTTTGGTCCCTGGGCAATGTTTTCCACAAAGCAATTACCTGAGGATGGATGACGCAGCCGAGCTCGAGCTGGGAAGAGGTGGTGAGACGACCTAGTTGCCTACCACAAGGACTAATTAGAGGAACTCTGCGGAATTGTTCGAAAGAGTCAACATGGCTTTGAAACGTAAAGGGCAACTGAAGGAACACGGATAGGTATAGTCAGTAAAATTCTGATACTTCCTCTCGCTTAACCCAGAGCAGGAGAAGTTATCTAAAAAAAAAGATTGCGTCGAGAAAAGACTACGTGAATGGTTTTCAAGGAGGTGTTTGGCAGTGGAAAAGTTTAAGCTAAATAAAAAGATATGTGCTAATAATTAGGAAGACTATGCATCAGCGTAGGCTAGTGATGATGATAATGATTAATAAATATTATAAATATTATTTCGTAGTTTATTTTAAAATTAAAATCATAATTACATTAAGTGTGAGTTATAACATCGCCTTGGACTAGTCTGTAAAGGTGTTATAATTTAATAAATAAATAATAATAAAAATCATCATCAAATAAATATAATAAAAAAGAACCAAATAAAAAAACATCTCACTAGCAGACTAGATACTTATTTATATTTTTTGCTAATGAACTGCACCCATACTAAAAATGATATCAGAAATTTAAGCTCCAACATCACTTGTTTGGTGATATTGGGCACTTTTTTTCAGTGCTATTTATAGGGTTTTATTGGAAAAAACCAGGTAGCACGGCTGCTGTTAGGAAGCGCCGTGCTTCTCTGGGTTTCTACCGTATCATGGCTCGCTCCCGGCTTATATAGCCCTCAGGATCTCTGTACTGATAACCGCAAAACAGGAGTAAAAAGCGACCACGACTAAAATATAGCTGTCCCTTATTTTCTTAAGATACCGCCCCATGAAAGAAAACCCCATTCTTTTCTCCCACTTCCTTCTAAACATATAATAATAGTAGCACTCACACAGATGTTACTGAAATTTACGCATCAATTCAAATTTAATGCTGCTAATAAACGAAGTCGTTACGCACCTAATTTCAGAACCATTTTAAAGATATTTCAATTTATTCGTATTCAATTAGGGCTGTGACTCACTCAAGTTCATGTGTCACAATCTTTCTTTTGTAAGTTCCATTCCATTTTAAGTATCGTTAGCTTTCCAAATACATTTTAATAAGTTATTTAAAAAACCATCAAAAAGTGCAGTTTAATCAAAGTTTCGGGACCTAATATAAAACCTACAAAACAATATTATTCTCGAAAAAGCACATCAAATATTCCTTTAATATTATAAACAACGTGGATGTTTTTTTTCGTAAGATAAATCGACTAATTTTCCATCCCCGTATTTAGTAAACCAGAGAGCTTTCAGTTTTATGTTTGTTCTTGTCTATCATACCTGAAATATCGTATGTGTGAAGAGATTGTACAGATAGAAATGGTCTGATTAATGGGCGGTCTTTGAGTTTCTAATAATAGAGTCTCCCTTACTTAGGGAAATTGTTGGAGTCGCCTTTTTCGTCAGTGTAGAACTGGCTTAGTGAGCGGAGAAAAGTTGATCATCGTTTGAATATAGAGGAACAAAATTTTTGAAAAATCTACATTCACAGGAGCGAAGCCGCTAGCAGAAGCTAGTATCTTATAAATATGCAGGTATGTATAGGTTTTTAAAAGGTTTTTATCTATAAATTTGCCGTTTTTTAAAACGGGTTGCTCTGAAGTGTTATATCTTTGGATTGAATTGGAATTATAAGTTCAAATAAACTTTATATTAAAGGTAAGGTTATTTTTTCAAAATTAGGTATTTATTGTTTTTTTTGTGTTTTATATTTTCTATAATATCGCAATACTTATAACCTACCAGTTTAAAGCAAATCGTTTTAAAAACGGCAGTTTGGTAGGTAAAGACCTATTATTATTTGTTGTAAAATTTGTAGCATGTTTATGTATGTTTGTATGCCAGTGATGCGCTATTTAAAATCCAAAACCAAATTGAACATGTGGTGTATGTGACGTTGCAGTCCGAACGAACCAGCAAACACCAGCGTTCGCTCAGTCATTGTCTTTCTATTGTGTCTCTAATTACGCTTCTCAAAAGGTTAATTGATATCAATATCACCTGACGGTAAGCAAAGACGTGGTTGACGATGGAGTATGCTTACCTAGACGTAACCTATTCACTCTTGACTTAAAGACCCCCGTCAGTACTTCGATGAATGTGCTTGGTGGAATTAAATTTTGCAATTCCTAGACAGAATAGCCAAGACCACCTAGCAGGTATAGACTCTTAAAATGCTAACTTTAAAGTAAAGGCTTAATATACACGAGGTCACTAGAAGATAACTGCTGAAGGTACTAAAACACTATTCTACTCGACTAAATCACGTCTCTAGTCTGAACCAGTCTTTAGCGATAAAATCAATAGTTACCCTAGAATATTCTATTCTCAGAGGCTGCTGCTAACCAGTTCGTTTGCAAAGAGTCGCTAAGTAATAATCTTATTTATTTCTTGAATCAGTCATCATAGAGAGCAAGAACATCAAGCATGTAAGTAAAATAATGCTAATTTGTAACACTTAACGAATTAAAACTATATATACACTAAAGGCATAAATTCCTAGCTAAAATATGGCGTCCTCCGCATAAGTGCCGACTGAAAGTGTGCCCAAAAGACTAGCGGCATTGCCACGTTGTATGTAAAAACCAGCCTTTGGGTCACGCGAAGTGTCAACTAAGCGTTTGGATAATTCTTTAAAAACCGTATTAGCACTCAGACCCCACGGCAGAAGAGTGTCAACCCCAAACGGCTCAAAAATATAACTGCTGTCCAGGTTGTTACATAAAGATTCTAGAATTTTTAAAAAATACGTAAAAAAATAATTGAGTAAATACTGCGAAGTTTATCCCCGGAGGAGATGGCTGCCATTTTACTTCAATAAGTTACGACTTATTGAAGTAAAATGGCAGCCATTACGATGCATATATATAAAAGGAGAAACTGACTGACTGACATATCAACGCACAGCCGAAACTACTGGGACTAGGAGCGTGAAATTTTGCACAAGACTTCCTTTTATGACTTCAGCTAGCACTAATAGAGGATTTTCCAAAATTCACCCCCTAAGGGGATGAAAAGGGGGTCCAAAGTTTGTATGGTAAAACATATATATTCACGCGGGCAGAAGCTATATAATATAAACAATAAGAGATAAATAAAGTTAAACGACAGTTATATCAATCCATTAGTGAAATGACTAAAACTATCCTATTACAACAACTTAAGACGCCTTATACGATTCACTCAGTACAGTGGCAACACATGCTCTGTCCATCGAACCCTAAGCAAAGTTCCTAGTTAGCCCCCGTAACACTTTCACGAGTTATAAACCTACTAAATTATAATAATTTCTATTACAGAAAATGGAGCCTGCCGATAAATACCCGAGAGCAAAAATGGCAAGGCTAGAATATTTATACACCGTCGACGTGCTAAAGCGGCTGGCTGCTGATCTGACTGCAGCTAGAAGAAGCAGGAACCACTTGCATACTGTTAATTTGCACTGCCAACGTCGTAACCAATATTGGCTGGAGCATGCATTTCTTAACATGGACCGCGATAAGGCAGTGATGTCAATCTAAAACGACTCCACACGAAACCCCCGACCTGGCGCTGCTTCTTTGACGATGATCTATATTTAACCATGTGTGTAATCGCGATTTTAGGATAGTTTTGTTTCTTATAAGTCTAGTCAGAGCTTCAAACCTACTATGACGTGTCATCGTCATCATGATTTTGTTATATAAGCACGTAAAAATAGTTGTCTCATGACTAATTAAGTTGTTAATTTCGGGTTTGTTTTCGATGTTAAGTTAGGATATTTCAGAAATCTCAACTCTCTTGTGCACAACTGCTGAATGCTAAACAATCTAATGTATTTTTGTTTTAATGCTGTGACTATTTTTATAATTTCTAATTATGTATATCTGCGATTTCTAAGCGTCTATTTAATCGATATATAATCGTATGTTTAGTCTTTCAATAATCCATGCATCGTAGCGAATAAAAATTTGAAAAATGTTGTCTGACTTTCATTGTGTTAATATGACTGTTTCGATTGATTTTCGAAAAGATACACAGAAATCTCTGATAGGTTAGTATTCTGAATCTAGATGGTGAGAATTGAGGTTTGCTACTAGGACGCCTTCTACGAAGCACTAGCAAAGGAGGGAACGGCCCTCATGCCCCAGCCGCCGGAATTCCGATCCCAATTTCCAGCCATCGTAGGTGCGGGCTTGCGGACAGCGAGCAATGGGTAGCTCGGTTTCCGACCGTCCGGTAACCGTGCGGACCGAGCCCAAGTGGTCGACGGCGCGTAGTGTTCCACACGCGCCTCAAGATGTCAGCAAATCGTAGTGGCCCAGCAGGGTCAAGCCTACTGGGGCCATGGGTTGTGCGAAAGTGAACCCAGAGGCCCTGGAACGAAGGCAAAGAAGGAACAGGAGTGGGTTTTAGTCAGTAAAATTCTGGCACGCCCTTTCGCTCAGCCCAAGGGCGGGAGATCTCATTAGATGATTTCTTCGCAACAAAAAAAAAAAGGATTCTGAATCTAGATGGCGAAAATAGACCAGGTTTGCTACTAGGAGTTTTAAAGTGTGCTGCGCAGAACTAAGTAAGTATAGTTGAAAGCAAGATTGTTAGAGTTAAACCATAATTAGAGATCTATCATTCTCATTTAGAGAGAAACTTGAGTAAGAATTGCTACTTTTTTTAAGTACCTTGAATCTTTATGAAAAAGCTTACACGCTTAATCCTGTGAAGAGTTTGATCCATGGCTACTAAACCAAGTTAGTAATTTAGAACTTTAGGCAAGTCAATAATCCTTCAATCCTTGGAGGCTGCACTAAGTGTATTAGAAGCCAGGTTATGTTCAAAGTTACTTAGACTCTATCACTCTTAGTTACCCCTAAATATCATGTAATTTGATTGATAAAGGTAAATAGCATAGACTTATGAATTTGTACTTTTAGTTAGCTATATCTATATTTGGTTGGTTACAGCTCCAATTTTATTAATTTCAAAGAAAGCCAGCTTACTTATTTAGGCTGTTTCTGCTTCATTACTATTTTTATCCAACACTCTTGGATTTTGGTACAGAAGAAGGTAGATCAGGCTTGTGACTAAGCATTGCAGAGCTAGTAAATGAAAATAGCAAGTATATAATGAAGCAAATGTGATAATATGATAAGACAGAATATCTTGATAAATCTAGTGATATAATTTTGTCATTATTGTAATATTCGTAGGCTGTCTATATTTATTTCAAATGATATAAATTAGTGGTTGAGGCACACTAGTTTATTAAGAGCTTATTCACTCTGCCCTTGAAGACACCAAAATAATAATTTGCTATGAAAGCTGTATTAAAAAAATTAGTATATTCGTTCATTTTTAGATCTTAATGAAAAGTAATAAACTTGTGATGATGACTCTAAAGAACAGATTACAGATATTAATCCCAATTGCATTTTTGGGTTTTGTTTAGTTTGTAACACATCCCAATCTTAATTTCATTCATATAAGTATGATTAATGGTAAAGCGTTTAAGCATAGTAAAGCATGTTTAAAAAAAAAGTGATAATTGTTGCAAATGTTGTTTTATTTCATAATAATGAACAAAAAAATCAAAATCACAGTCATACACAACAAGATACAAGAAAAAAATGTAAAGGTAAACAATAAAGAAATAACAAGATATTGTAAAAAAATATATTTATCATAAAACCTATAATATATAGGTATAAATGAGTACATTTCTTATAATCATAATATCTAAATATGAGCCCTAACAATGGATGTTGAGTATCATGTGTTTAGTAAGGTTCATCAAGAGTTAGGTTATATGCAGATTCAAAGATATTTAATTCTCATAAACACACAAAATCTCTTATTTTTTTATATTTTATTTCCTTACTTGCTAAAGAAATATTTTTTATTTTTGTTTAACTCAACCAATTAGCCTCAAAGTGAGTAATTTGTTATTATTTATTACATATTGGACTGAGTGGTTCTTGAATGCTTTAAATGAATTTAAATGTTGTATACTTAGGGCTTATTATTTTGTTATAAAAAAGTGTGGTTCTTCAAATGTCGATAGTTATTTGCTGAACTTAATTCTTGTCTTTAGTAAGGTTAGGAAACTAGCAGAGTCAAAGTATTAGACAAGAAATCAACAACTTTGTTACTAAAGTTCTGAGACCAGTTTTCAAAAATGTTAGATATCGCTTTAAAGAGTGTTAGAGCCGCGAAGGACGACATTATAATGAAGTTAATTTAAAAAAAAAAAATCCTCATGTTCTTAGTTATATGTGTAAGTATATGAATGTATTTGTTATTGTTTTATCCATCTACAAAAATGAGTTTTTGAAGATGAAGGCATATGAAGTAAAAGATATTGGACCACTATGGAAAATATGTATTCTAAACTGACATCAAAAAAGTTGAGATTAATGCTAAATTAGGTGCAGTGAACTATGATTAAGAAAACTTAAATAATACAGTTTGAAGAGTAGGTACATATATGTAAGTACATATACCTACGAATCTTAAGAAAATCTTGATTAATTTTAAATATATCCTGTATATAGAAAGTCTTATTACTTTTGCTTCTTATATTCTAACCTAAAACCGGTTAATCTTGCATACATATAAAGTATTGACAACTAAATATAACTAGAACATACTTATAAACAACTAAACATTCTTAAACAACTTAATAAACTATACCATTATAGGTTTGTACTTTAAACAAAAATTCTTAAGATAATATCTTAATAAAAATAACAACCAAAAACTTAGAATAACATTGTAAATAAATCTAAAACTCTAGGAAAACTTATAAGTATAAAAAGGTTGGGATGGTAAACTTTGCCCATAGTTGCTGTATAAGTAGTTGCAAGGAAGTCTTATCATGATTCAAGATGTTACATGTGACTAAAAGAAATCTAAGAAAAAAATTTCAGAATGGAAAATTTTATGCTAATTGTAACTGAAATATTATTAAGATTATTGTTACACTAACACTAGCATTTTTGATGTATAAGCATAAGCGTAATCAGCCTTTTAATGTTCCCATTGCTGGGACTCAGGCCTCCTCTCTCTAGGAGAGGGAAGATGATTGATGATTTTAGATGTATAGTCCACATACACACATAAATGGCATTTTACTATCATGATAATAAAATAAAAGTAAACTGTAGCTACTAATTATGTTTAATCACAAAATAATTAACAGAAATAACTTAATCTTATTGTATATTTAAAAGTAGATGAAAATATTGAAGGATTAAAAGGTACAATAGAGAAAAAGCAAGTAAAAAAAGAGAACAAATATTTACTATGAATTCATTGTAAAATAGGTGATAAGGATTGCTTCAATTTAAATAATTTATAACATATAGTTATTATAACCTTACATTGTACACTGAAGAACATCATGAAAAATATGGACAGAAAAAAACAGTAATAAAGAAGGGTTATTGCAGTGTATTCCAACTATTACTATGTATTTAGTGAGAGAGACCTGATCAAGCTTCAGAAATAACTAAGGAACATGTAGTCAATAGAAAAATAATTATATTAATTTTAATGAGATTTTTATGCTCTCAGCATCTGGTTTAGTTCTAGGATTATTGTTGCTATCAAAATATTCTTAGATAGGTATATAGTTCAAAATAAATTAATTTGTATTGTCATAAAATGTAAATATTGTTATGAAATACTTCCCTACAATCAGTCTTATTCTTGCAAAATCTGATTAACTATTAAGTACCTGTAGGATGAAGGCAAATAAGGAACAGAAGTGGGTTTTAGTCAGTAAAAGTCTGACACTATCTCCCGCTCCACCCAAGAGCGGGATTTGTCATTAGATGATTTTCAAAACTAAAAAAAAAAAAGTACCTGTGGTGCTAAATCATTCAGAGACATTGATGAAGATTAAAAAATCATATCAGTAGGTACTAGAAGTTCAAGTTAGATATTCAAGTAAAAAAATTATATCTACCTAAATATCATTTGAATTTCCCACTTTAGTTTTGATCCCATCTTCCTTTTTTACTTTATTGTTTTTAATTTAAATGGTTGAAAATTAAAGAACTACTAACAATAAAAACATAATCTCTAATAAATAAGATCCGTATAGCATGTATGCAAGAGAAGCATAATAATAAGCATAATCAGCCTTTTAATATTCCCACTGCTGGGACTCATACCTCCTCTCTAGGAGAGGGAATGGGCCGTAATTCACCAAGCGGGCCCAGTGCGGGTTGGTCAATCTCACATGTCTTCGAATTTTTGGTTCTAGGACATGCCGGTTTCCTCACGATGTTTTCCTTCACCGTTTTGAGAGCAGTGGTCATGAAATAAATTACACAATGTAATGCGCCTGGCTGGGTTTGAACCCGTGACCTACAACTCGTAAGTCGGGGCCGTTACCACTCGGCCATCACTGCTGCAGGAGGAGATTTGTAGCAAAATATAACAAAAGGTGAGAATTATTGTTATTTATACAGAGTGATATTACAGAATGAATACCTACAGTCCTATTTATATTAAAACCCCATAAAACTTTTCACAGAGTGAGTGTCATAGTATTACTATGACAAGTCTTCAAAGATGAATGAATACCTATGGAAAAAGAAGATGTAGAGCGCCCACCCCAAACAAATTGGGATCAAATCTACCACGAGCTCTTAACGCAATCTATTTGACGACCTAAACTGAATTGTTATAGGTATGGAGGCCGGTAGATAGGGTGTATAGCTCCATCCCTCTTTCACACTCGCACGCGTAAAATGTTAACACATTATGGAAAGACCCCTGAGCAAGCACAAACAATTTACCTATGTAGATAATGTATTCTAATTAGAAAAAAAATATACAACCGACTTCAATGTAAAAAAAATTACTGAAAAGTGCAAACTAACTTTCATTCCGAAAGTCGCAACACTCGGTCGCTTTTGCAGCGCGGGGATCGTTCGGTCCATGGCCCTTTACGGGGCGCTAGTCTGGGCGCCGTCGCTGCAAAAGCGACTGGCGGCCTTGCTGAACGCTTGCCAGAGGGTTATGGCCATCCGGATGGTCTGAAGATACCGCACGATCTCCTGCGAAGCTTCGAGCCTCCTTGCTGGCCTGCCACCGTGGGATCTGAAGGCAACAGCCGAGGCGAAACTCCGCTTCCGCGACAAGTCGCGGAATGGCGGACAGAGTTCAGGCGAGATCTCATAGAGAAATGGCGACAGCGACTGTCGAATCACGGCGGTAAGTGCTCTCTTTGAGAAATGGCTGGAGCGACAACATGGCGTGCGCATGACCTTCCGAATGACGCAGGTGCTCACCGGACATGGCAAGTTCGGGAGGTTCCTGCATCGGATTCAGGCGGAAAAAGGTCCGGGTTTCACCATTGTGTGAACCACATGGAGGACACGGTGGAGCATACGGTGGAGGTGTGCCCCGCTTGAGCGGAGCAGCGCCGTGTCCTCGTGGAAGCAATCGGCGGCAGCGACCTTTCGTGAAGCGAGGAGGAATGGCAAGTAGTCACCTCCTTCAGCGAAGCTGTAATGCTAGCGAAGGAGGAGGCCGCACGCGTAAGGGAACGTATGTCCTCACGCCCCAGCAGCCGACATTCTGACCCCGACTACGAGCCACAGTAGACGCGGGCTTGCGGACGTCGAGCAATGGGTACCTCGCCGTCCGGCCGTCCGGTAATTAATCTGACTAAGCCCAGTTGTCCGTAGTGATCCACGCGCTATTCAAAGAGATGTCAGAAAAAAGTATGGGCCCTGCAGGGTCGATGCCCGCTAGCTAGGCCCGCGGGGAATTTCTGAAAAGGAAACCCGTAGTCCTAGAACTGAAAGGGCAACTGAAGGGCACAGGTCTGGTTTTAATCAGTAAAAGTCTAACACGCCCTCTCGCTCCGCCCAGAACGCGAAAAATCCTTGGAACATTTCCTCCGTTAAAAAAAAAAATTGCTACGGTAGGCGCGGATTTGAAGACGACGATCAATGGGTAGCCCGCCGTCAGGGATGGGTAGAGTGGAAGAAATCTTTAGATGATTTCCTACCTTAAAAATACACGGTACAGGTACCAGCTTGATTTATGCGTAATTACCCGTTTTTCTTACTTCTCAACGACACGGACCGTAATTTTATTAATTTTTTGTTATCAATTTTTTTTTTTTGCAGTATTTTTAAACACTATCTTAGTGAGACTTTGCAGTTACGTATATATATTATTTTTATCTGTCTTTAAAATGCCAGTACGTTGGATTACCCATTTTCGTAGATGATGTTATTTTAATGTCGTGATTTGTCACTAAATAGGTACTTGACGTGGCTGTTCACACGTACAGTAGACTATGCAAGTACTTAGTGCTTAATATGATTTATTATTAATATTTATAAACGCAATTTTTCGTTTCCAGTTTTACAAAAACTAAGCAGTAAATCAGAATTTTTACAAGTGACAATTACTAGTATATTATTTATTTTTAACATGATTTACTTATAAAACAGTAAGACCAACCCTTTAAGTATACCATTATGGTAATGCTGAATGTATAAAGACAGATGTCAAAAAACTCGACAAATTCAGTATGTTATAGTCCCCTATTTGAATACGTTCATTTAAAATCATGTCTCGAACTGTGAACCGTGTACACTTCCATCGTATGAACGTTGCCTTAGTACACTAAGGCAACGTTCACACAATAAGGGTTGTGGTCAACGCTCTCAGTGAAATATTTCCTAGAAATCACGTGGCAAAATCACCTACGCCAAACGGATTACATAAAAATATCCGAGTTAAGGAAAAATCTGACGTGAAACACCACGGCATGAATCTATCATTAATCAGTAAAACACCATAAAGTAAAGTTCAACACCGCCGTGTGAACCAGCTTATAAAAAAAAAACAACAAATTCTTTGCCAACCTATGGTGATACTTGTCGCCATCAATCCTAGAAGCACGAAGGGAGATTTAAATCCGTTTGAATTTGTATCATCCTCATCGCTTCAGCAGATACGAGTATATTCCGTGACTTAAAATGGTATGTAATATTTTAAAATGTGTATTAGTAAACGTGACCTACAAGTAGGTTCGTACAGATATAAATAGGGGTTGAAAACTGCACTTGCGCACAAGGCACCAGGGAACCGGTCGATGACTGCAAAATTCGTCCCGTGTTCGAGGCAGACATCTTCCTCGTCTGAAAACGGTTTTTAAAGAAATATTGGTTCCAAGTGTCTAGTGTTAAATTCAGTTTATCACCCAATCAAGGTAAGTGATGTTTTGTGCCCATTCTTCAATTGTTTTAGCCCCGAACACCATGGGAACAGAGCAAGCGGTAGTAAATGGAAATACCTTTTTACTTTTGCGTATTTGATGATTTTTTTTTACACTTAATTGTGAATTATTTTCGTTAATATTCTTTTTTGTCTTATTCGTAATTTACGTTGTTAGTTATTTATTAAAAAAAAAATTACATAAAAAAAATTAGGGTTCACAGCTAGTGCGACAGTATTTATGATAAGGATGTATTTGCGAGTGAAATCGTATAAATTATTAATTACGCACTACGCAAGGTCCACGCACGTCGGAGGTTATACTTGAGAATAATGGGTCACCTTGTACTAGTACTGTTACCAAGGACAACGCCCCACTGCACTATTTGACCCAACAGACGTTGTCCTGAACCAATTTCAACATCATTGAAATAATATACAGAAAATACACCTTTTTCACGCGACGGGTGTTATAATAACAGTGTTAACTAAAATATTAGAGTCAAATCTTTCTAAGTCTCAGTCTGCTTTAGGACACTACGTTTCGAAAAGAAAAAAACGAAACCATCTTCGACTATTTTTAAACATAAACTAACATATTCCTTATAAAAATTACAGGACAAGAATATGGCTGACCCGTTGCTGAGTCATCGCCATCCTCACGAGCATAGACACTGCACGCCTCGTCGGCAGTTGGTGTCCATTAGGAAGGCTTCGGGCGATGACCCCGAGTACGTGGTGAACCTGGATGAGCGGCGTCCAGTCGTGGTCGCAGCCATGCGGGACGTGGAGACCGAAAGGAATGATACGGCTCTACGCTGCCTTCAAGAGAGGACTCTCAGCGTGGCTGCTGTCGAGGGTACCAACCATTCAATCTAATTTCTCAGTTTTCGTAATATACGAAACCTTTATGTTTACGTGTTTGTCTGTAGAAGTTCGTCTGCCTATGATAACCGAAATAGAAACTTGTCTTAAACGCTACAATTATCGACTATTTTTGTATTATGTTTTCGTGTCAATACGAAATTTTTAGTGTTCACGTGGTATGTCATCGTAAGGTCTCATTTTGCCTAATTTAAAACTTTTGTGGTATATATAGTCTACCTGTGATATCTCTTAACCGAATTAGGTCCTTGTCATTTTAAACGCTATAAGTAGAAAGTTTAAATTTGCTGTCTTATATTTTAGATATAATTTTTTTTATTTAGTATAATTTACGCCTTTGATAAACTTAACAGTATTAGATCATATCCATTAAACATATCATCACATTACCAAAAACGCCATAAAAATAAAGATTGTACTATCATCTATTAACTGCTGTAATTCATAAACATTTTTTAGGTATATCACTAAATCATCAAATCAATCAAAATCACATAATAGGTACCACCATGTAATTCATGTATCATCCTATTTATAACTAGTACCTAAAAACTAACAAAAACTTTTATGTTTAACGTTTACCTTATTAAGTTATTCAAATTCTATTTAATATAAAAAATAACATTGTTATAAAAAGAAAAGAGTATTTATAAAAATCCCACAATGTGATAAGGAAAGAAGTCTATTTTGGTATAAAGATTCTAAGAAACCAGGTCAAGCTATTGTGAGCGATTTTCGAATTTATTATCACATACAATTAGTATCAGTTTTGCTCCTCAAGAAGGAGGTTGTCGGCGTATTTATTATTTATATGTTCCAATTTCTAAGGGTGCAATATTAGGTATGATATGTGTCTTGCGCAAAGCAGTAATGGCAAATAAAATCTTAAAAAAGTACCTACCTAGGTAGGCAGACTAACCATCGAATCTATTGCATTTGCTAAGGCAGAGATGAGCCCTAAACATTTGAGCCAACATTAAAGTATTTTGATTAAAAAATACAATCGCCTTTACTTTGAAAATTCGCGAATAAATAAATATTTCTATAACGTATACTTTTTGCACTGTTACAGAGGGGAAAGCCCAAATGAACAAATCACAAAAATGAACACTTATGTCAAAATGCATGCAAGAATTAAAATTAATATTATTTCATTTAATTTTTTATTGTACCTACTTATTTTCTATAATTTTATAAGTTTATTAAATGCTCTAAAAAATCAAGTGTTATCTAATTATTATTTCATCTATAGACGTTTAAATGTGTGTATCTTTTATTACTAATTTGAATTAAATTTCTTGATGGTGTAACATTATGGCGTTTCAATGCTACCCCTACTCACCATAACTTTGCACCCTACTTGCGTTTTTTACTCTATGTTTTATATATTTTTATAATTAAAAATAAATACCTAAATATAAATAAAAATACATAGGAACACAAATATACAAATAAGTGTTATTTAAATAATATAATATTTATTTTGTGGCACGTCATTTCGCTAACGGATCACAAACTGTTTACAAAATGACGTACTATACGGTATCGATTTTTAATGTTCGCCATGCTTTCTAGAAAAATATATAAATTATATAGATTACTTACATAATTTCATAATTGGAGAAGTTACGGAACTTATATAATAATATGTTACGTAAATATTTATATAGATAGTTATTTTTGTTAAAAGACACCAGCACTTTGCGACCACGATTGTGATAATGCACCACCGTGGTAGGAAACCGTTGGGGTGCTTCCGATACAGCAAATTCAGCACCCTTGTGCGCAGTCGTGAGAATTTATTTGGGCCATGTATTGATTAGTAACAATGTGCCCTAAACTTCTGCAACTTTTTGAAAAAAAAATAATCCAGAAAAAATCGCCTAGAACCCACAAAAAATATTTTTTATATTTTAAACTGCAGATGCAAGTCTGCTCTATCTGTGACCGCTTTCTCCAAGCACCTTTGAACAACTACAACTTGGTATGAGGATTATACCCACAACAAAACGGTCATGTCGAACATGTAAATGAGAAAATGTACAATATGCATGTTACATAAATCATTATCCTTGATAGATCAATGGAACAAGAAAGAAAGAGAACGCAAGTTAAGAGTGAGGGAGGGCGAAGTATGTTAATGCTCTAGCATGCATAGAACGAGGGGACAACCAACCTAGTTTTGCTGTATTGATTTACTTGAACCTAAACCGGCGGTTACGTATTTTTATTCTTGGCAGCCTAATAGCGTTAAACTCAGTCACAGTGCGCAGCTTATAAGGTCACTGCGGTCAGGATTTACTTTAGGTAGATAGCGATGACCTAAATTTGAAGTATTATCCTTGAAAATTTGTTTGGTTAGCATTCAAATAGAGTCAAATGTTAAGTTAGGTATATGAAGCACTAACATGGAGATCAGCAAAAGATCTATGGATCGGAGTCAAAAAAATAAATAGATTCTTCAAGTGCGGTTGGAGGTCAAAGTGATCCCGTGTTAAAGTAGATATACCATTGTATTCTGTTTATATATTGATCTCTTTCCTAAACTAAACCAAATTGAAGCTACGGCTTGCGCAGAGAAAACTTTGTTTTTCTTTGCCGCACCGCAAGGAAGACACAGACGAGGCATATTAGACCTCGTTCCGCACTGAACGTATTAAAACTAGTCACATTCCAGAAAACAGACACAAAGCTTTTTTTTTAGGTGCGGGAGGTTGTATCAGGCTTTAACTGACTGAAACCCCACTCCTGTTCCTTCTTTGCGTTTGTCCCTGGGGCCAGGGTTTCACGTTCACACTACTTTTTTGCATGAATCCGGTGAAGGAACTTCCTGAACTGACCATGTTCAGTGAGAACCTGTGTCAAACGGAAGGTGAAGTCTTTCCAGCTACTTGTCAAAGAGGAGACTTACCGCCATAATTATGGTGTGCCCAGCACTGGGTTGCGACAGTCGCTGTCGCCATTACACCATGAGATCCCGCTAGATCCGGAAGTCTTGCAGCCTCCGGTGATGCATCTCCACGCGCAAATCGTGCGTGCGTACGAGGACTGTTGCCTCCAGGTTCCATGGCTAGCAAAGAGACTCGCCGTTTCGCGGGATAGTCACATAGCTAGTTTAATCAAATCAATTGTTTCTGTAGCGCAGCTAGATTTGAACTATACAATTTTCCTGTAGCACGGCTAGATTTGAACTATACAATTTTATGACATCAATTCGAAAACTGATTTATTTACACGTTCAATGAAATTTGCTTAAAATGAACTTTAATTAACTTAATAAAATTGATGTTGATTTTTTGATGGTTTATCAGCGAAAGATTGTCAACTTCAACTCTTCATTAACGGCATTTGTGGAAAAGACACCCCAATCTTGCCAATAACACGTACAAACTATTAATAGACTATCAAACGTTGGAGAATATTTAACGAGTATTAACAGTAATTAACAATAATATATTAAAGTTAAAAATAGAAGAATTTCTTCGCCGACGCAGACTGACACTATAATTACATGACAGAAACTCGTCAGAATCGAAAAGAGAGAAGAAACCTAAAGAAAAGAAATATTGGCAAGAAGACCAAAACGAATTCCATGACACTGAATATCGTACTGACTTGATGACATTCGTTTGTCTTTGAAGCTCAAAGCCCTTGTTAATAAATATAAACCTCTCTTTGAAACTGTACTCTAAAAAAATAAGAAAAAGTAATTACGTTTTTTAAATTAACCTGCACTTAAAAGGCTTATTTATGGAAGATATTTAGCAATTAGTAGAATAATTAAATTCTAGTTTAATTACTAGAAATCGATTTCTTTGTTTTGGCAACAGTAGCCTTAATTGGTCGGTCTTAAATTAAAAAAGTCCTGAAAAGAATAGGCTTTTTCCTGCGACAAATAAATTACAAATGGAAAACACCTTTGGAATATCTATGAGGAAAGTCAACTGGAAAGTTGAAACTAACGCCACCATAAGAATGTTTTAATTGCTTTTTCTTTGGGCAATAAATAATTTATTTTTATTAAGTAGTGTCCGATCGAAAATGGATTTTCAGCCGAAAACGAACCTTTGGCTTCAGTCTAATTTTCAGCCGAAAACGAAAATGATTTAGAAATTAAAAGTCGAAAATATTGAATGAATTTTTAATGGAATATATTTCCGGTGTATATTGGAATATTGCAATTTTTTTGATTAGCCAAAAAAAATTGACAGATAAAAAATAAAACACGATAATTTCATAAGAAGACAACCAATTTCATTAATTTCTTGCTGTATTGATTGATTATATAATATAATAATAATATTAAAAAAAAACTCCTGATTTATAATATTTCTTTATTTGTTTTTCGATGGCTATGTGTATATCAAGTGTGATACATCATTAGAAAGGGCATTTCTTTTAGAAAATATTTACGTAGATCATAGATATGCTTTTTTACTCGGATTTTTGATATTCGGTTTGACCGAAGCTTCGGCTGGTTTATGGCCAAAAACGAAAATATAGCAAAATATCCATTTTTTGGCCGAAAATGGCCGAAAACGAATATTTGGTCTGTCACTAGTTTTAATTGGCCCTTGATATCATAATGGACTTTTTAATAGCATTGCTATCATTACAACAATCATTATTCCAGTATAAAACCTTCATATGTAATTCCATGTAAAATAATTTTATAGCCCAGAATATTAGGTTGATTTTATTTACATGGGCTATAAATTTCAATATCTAATAATGATACTAAGTACCAATTTGCTTCAAATTGTATAGTTGTAATGTTTTATATTTTCACGATTCTATGTTAAATAATGTAAGTGGACATTTACCCTTTTAATTAACTATAAGTAAATAATTTCTAATAATAAAAATATAGTCCTCCTGAGTAGGGACTTTCAACCGACTTATCTACACAATAAAATTAAATGATTAGAACAATGTGACATTAAAAAAGGAGGCACTGCAATCCCTTTCAACTTTAAAGATGGTGCATGATGATGACCATCAGTCATCCAGTCAGTCTAAGTCGTTTTAGATGAACATTTCGTAACTTAAGTGACTACTTCTATTTTGGTCGACTTATCGGTAGTCCCTTCATAATGTCTCATTGACATGATAAAATTTATTATTTAGACACTGTGCAAGATGATGGAATTGGAACAGGGAAGGATAATCGTCGCGCGTAGATATACAACTGGTTTATCTCATCATGACCACCACCAAGCAGTGTTCCTGTGAATAACTTGCAACACTATTACACAAAGTGGGCTATGTACACACATACACATGCATACACTAAATAGTCTGTCTTGTACGTCAAACATGCTGCTTTTAACGTTAAATCTCAAACGGCGGGCGACTTATGAAGCCAAACTGACTATAATAGATATTTGACCAAAATGAGATACCTACACTTGATGATCTATAATTGAGAGATCACATAACTTACGAACACAAGTAGATTTTGCTGCAGAGACTGAACACAGTTGAAAACTACTGTGTCCAGGGCATGTTCAAGATTTGTACTTGATTAGCAACTAAATACTACGTCAGAAAGATCTGTTTATCGACCGCTCAATCTTGATTGGTACATGTTAACATTTTGCCGCCTCCCACAAGTGACGTCATATCGCGTGTTACTTTTTCACACGCCCACAAAATGCGCTGGCGCCGTTCTCTTGAACATTCTCGAAGGAAGGCGGAGCTTAAAAGCAACCCGTTTAAATCACGCGCTCTGACGTAAATTTTAGACGGCTGTACAAAATCCTAAAGCGAGGAGATGCATTGTCCTCTCCTAAAATCTCATCTGTTTTATCATCCACTAGGACCCAGTACAAATAACACAATTTAATACCGTATTCGAAACCAATAATTAAACGATATTTATATGATTCTCGATTTTGACACTGCCTATGAGAAATAGGACCATAATCTTGTATTTAAGCGCTACATACAAAACAATCCTACTAATAGATTAGACATTTTAAATACGAGTACATATATAAGATAATGATCTATCACAACTCTTCGGCTGATCTTCGATTTAAACCTAGCATATCGGTGAACCATGACATAATTAAAACATAGGCTGAAGTTGCAAATTACTTATATAATTAAAGCGCATCACACAAGTGCATAAAGTATTTAATAAATAAATAAATTATATGAACTAGCTCAATACTTAGCTAGTTGCTTTGCCCGCACGCAAGTAGAAAATTGTTCCAAGGGAACATACTCCCGAGGCAAAAAAGTATTATATATTCTATTCTAGGGCATGGTCTACCTATTTGCCAAATTTCATTTAAATCCGTTCAACCGCTAGAGCGTGAAAAAGTAATAAACATACACACTCACGAACGCCTTTATAATATAAGTGTGATTAAATGATGACTGCTTTCATTATTATTATTTCAGGGGAAAGACGCCCACAGCAGGACGTAGGCCTGCACCAGGGGCCGTCACGTCGCCAGGTGGTGGGCTTCCCGCAGCCGACTGTTTCCCGCCGCTCTCACCATGACATGGCTGGGATGTCAACTTCAATGGGGCATTTCGCTACGTTTTCCGGTACGCATAGGCCATTTGTTCGTAATTGCTCGTCGATATTCGTGATTACTTTTATAGAGCCCATAGTATCTGTCAGTGAAGATAAGCTTGCCTTAAAAAGAATACTTTAAAAAATAATACTTTTGTTACACTTACTGACGCTAACAAGGACTATTCGCCCACAAGGACTAGTTGACAAAAGGAATAGATTAACTAGTAGAACGAATTAGTTTAACTCCAAGAAAATGATTGAATTGTTTTGGATGAAGTAGCTTAAATTGCTCCAAAGTGGAGGAAGTGAAGGATTAAATATTAAAAAATTATATGTGATAAGCTTCTTATAAATACTGTGAGAAAAGAGTCCTTTGATACCATGTGTGTCACTACTACTACCACCATCGGCATGTTTTTTCTTTATAGACGTTTTACACACTATTTCTACCATTGCAATAGACATTATTCCCTTTCAAAGAATTTTATAGCCCAGGTTAGTAAATTGTATTTATTTTCTTGGGCTATAAAATTTTGTATGAAATAATGATTCAATTCAATTCCAAGCTGAGTGAGGACTTTACACGAAAAATTTAAAAGATAAAGATCTATGTGACAAAATATAAAAATACAGCACTGCAATAACTTTCTTCTTAAAAGTCAGTTCATTATATGTATATGATGACCATCAGTCATCCGGCAAGGCATAGGTTCAGATGAAAATATTAGTTTTGAAGCCCGTACAAACTTTTGTAACTCAAGTGACTACTTTTATTTTGGTGGGCTGGTACAACGCGGCGTTTAGAAATAAATACTTCGAATAAATTGAGGAATTTTAAGGGTTTTTCTGGTTGGTGGTGGTGCCTTATCATAGCAAACTCTGTAATTATCTTACGCTGCTATTATGTAAATACATAGTCTGTATTGTATTGTCAAACATCACATCTGTAGCATTGCATCTTAAAAGGCCTATAGCACATGAGACCGAACCGGTTCTTATAGCTATTTTTCCAAAATGGAATACAATTACTTGATCCTCCAAAGCAGAATGATCATGATTTACGTATGCAATTTGACACTGCTGCAGAGACTAAAAACCTATGAATATATGTTTCCAGAGGATATTTAGGATAAATATTTCACATTATGAACCGGCAGTGACAATATATTTGGGTAATGGCTAGGATGATTGATTTTGATCAGCGGTCGGTGACATCTTAAGGAAATAAAAAACTAAACGATACATCACAGCAGTCTGTTTCTCGATCGCTAGATCTTATAATAATAATAATAATAATATAATAATATCTTTATTTCATCTTTTACACAAAATAGTTACATGTAACAGCGACAAATAAATCTATGTTATGTATGTTTATGCTAGTGCCCAAGAAATAATAATAATTAACTAATCAGTATTTAAGAACTAAAGGAAAATTGACTTTATTAACCTAGAATTATGTATAATTAGCGACTTGCCCGAGCTAGGTTTATAAAACCTGTGTTTCGAGTCATCACACGAGAAGCCTTGATTGGTTCATGTTAACATCATCGCATCACGCGAGCGATACTGCCGGCCAAAGCTAGTACCTTCATTTTAAAGGTTAGGATAGGTTTTCAAGTGGTGTAACGTTTGTTTCAAACGCAATGAACCGAATCTCTATTTACATGAATTATGTGACGCCTACCTTCATTTACATAATTTCAGCTGAAAGACGCTCTCAGCAGCCCTTCGGCCTGCCTCAACTGTCACCGGAGCGCCCGGTATTGAGCTACTCGCAGCCGTCTGCTTCTCGCCGCTCTCGCCGGGCCTCCGGTACTCCCTGTGTGAGGCCATCCGGTAGTGGTATGTGCTATCATCACAAAAGCTTACAATGTTACTGTAATTATCTTGTGACTATTATATACAGTCAGGGGTCAAAAGTGCAGTTCCACCTTACCAATGCGAAAATGTCTATAATTTCTTTGTAAAAGAGGGTCAATAGTTCATGACTAATTTAATTGGTAGCATAAAATCTAAAGTATTGAATTAACTAGTTGTGGACTATTCAACTTCTACAATAAAGAAATTTTTGACGCTTTAGCAGTGGTAGAGTGCAACCACACTTTTCATACCTGACTGTACATAGCCTATATATCAAACATCATCCTGTTAGCGATGCATCTCAAATGGTAGGCGGAACATGTGGCCGAACTGATTACAAGAATTGGTCAAAAATGGAATACACTTTGTTGTCCATAATGATAACGACTTCGTAGGCAAGTAAGACAGAAGATCGTTGAAATACACTTTGCCTAGGGCATATTCAGATTGATTTTGATGAGCTGTCAGTAACATCTTAAGGAAAGAAAAAACCAAGCGCTATATATTACAACGGTCTGCTTCTTCATCGCTCGATCTTGATTGATTCGTGTTAACACATCGTCGCCTCCTACAAATGACATCATATTGCGTCATCATTTCTTGAGACGTGTACAACTGGCGCCAGCACCACTCTCTGGAACATTCTCGAAGAAAGGCGGAGTGTATAGCTCATTTCAAACACGCGATCTGACGTCAATTTCGGAACGCAGTCTAAGATTTGAAAGTAGAGCCTAAAGTGTATGATTCTCGATTTCTTCCAGTTTTATATGCGCTACACACAAATAACCCTACTAAAAGATAAAATATAGTAAAATACGAGTACAACGACAAAACGACGATTTAAACATAGCACATGAGTACACCATGATCTGGATTAAGACAAAATGTAATCATAAATTGACTATAATTTTGTTGTTGTTAATTTTGATTGGACTGGATGAATTTTCAGCCGGTGTAACATTAAATATTTCGAATTTAATGAACTGTATCTATGTATGACTTTTTATATGAATCATTTGATGACAGCTTTCATTATCATAATTTCAGCTGAAAGACGCTCACAGCAGGACGCAGGCCTGTTTCAAGATTCATCATCTCAAGGCGTCCCGCAGGCGGCTGTTTGCCGCCGCCATCGCCAGGAATTCGGTCCACCTTCTCCAAGACCTTTCCCTACGTATTCTGGTACACAAATGTCACTTGAGTACCCTCCAGCCTCATCTAATATCCGTCCCGATGGTTATTACTAATTCCACAGGTTACAAACGAGCTAACAACAAAGCCTACGAGAATCGTATTTTCCAATGACCTGGGGCTTTAGGCAATATAACAATAGAAATTGTCAAAAGTACAAAATATTGTCCTTCAAACCCAAATGTTTTGTGCTTCAGTTAGCTTGTCACTAACCATGGAAAAAATCTGGAATAACTTTTAATCCTATGTTCTGAATGCTCTGTATACTGCTATTGTAATACTTCATCTTTCTTCACTGTATTTTATACAAATAAATATACTAACCAACTTCCCTATCCTCTCGACCCCTGTTTTGTTTGGCAATAAATACCTTCCTTACACGAGAAACGTTTTGCGTGCTATAATTGTCGGCAACCTTGAGGAGCAAAACACGTGCGGGGGGAGAATACGCCGATCGAAAAATTCGCCCTCGCAACTAGCTACCGAGACATAGCAACCGACAAAACACGGCCAAACACAGTAAGACGCACTCTGTTGTGAGTATTAGTTAAACTCCCTTCTGACACAGTAGCTGATGGAATACGGGAACATGTTATGTCGGGGCTATTTATTACGATGAAACGCTATTCTATTTTCGAATCTATGATACACTGATACCTGTAGGTAATTGGTTTTTTTGTGGTAAACAAAATAATCTAATTAATATCACGATACTTTCATTAAGGTGACCACACAAAAATATCCACCATATTTGACTAACTTTACAGACGAATTTTAGTAATACTAATGTGTTGTTTACTTACAAAGATCCTACGGAAAACATTTTGAAGTGCAAGACGTGAGTGTAAAAAAATGACGGGGACGTCCTAGAACGACATACAGTGACCTTAATGTTCTTCAACGTCAGGTGTGTGGTAAGAATAAGCGAGCGTGTCCCACAAGTATGAATTTTAAAATGTTAAGCAATGTATTTGTAATTTTTGCCTACCTCAATGAGCAAAAAGTGTAAAGTTTTGTATGTTAGAGTAGGTACTTATTTAAATTACCAATATACCATTTTAATATTGTATAAAACAATGTAGAAGTGCATTCAGGTGTGTGTGCAAGTGTGTGTGTGTATATGTGTAATTTCAGGGATATTTGTCAAATAAAACACGAGAAACTACGTTTTAATTATTTTATTGACACACATCCAGTTACATTCCGACAACGCTATTCGTTGTGCAGACAGAAAAAGAAACAACGATTTGAAAATAAAAAATACACGAGGCCCTAATGACGCTTAGAACTGAGCCCAATTGGCCATATTGCGCATGAAATTGCGCTGATCCTCGTTGTACATTCGCAGATGACCAACCCGCAAGCCTTGACCCAAGACTTCGATGTGTGCCAACGGGTCGCGGAAGCGCTCCAGGATGTTGAAAGACTTGGGGTCACACGCCATCTCGATGGATTTTTCACTTCTTAGCACCTGTAACAAGCATATACGATAAATGTTAACGTAATGTAAAGTGCGACGCTACAAGCTTCTATCTTCTCACAAGGATCTCAAAACACTAGAATACTTCACGCCTGTATGATCCGGCGAGCAACCCTGTTGGGGAGTGGGGCAGTCTAGGTTTACGTCATAATGACGTAATTAATCATATATTTCAGGATCATTGATCAAGTTAACAAATAAACTAACGCGAGACAATGCGAGCCCACATTCTAATAACAAACAAGTCGCACACATTGAAATGAAAATCGTGAAAAACTCGTCTAATTGTAACAAAAATACATTGTAAAGAGTTATTGCACAACAAACAATCACGACGTGTTAAAAATATGATTTTCAGAGTTCTACTTACCAAAAGATTCCTTCGAGCAACAGAGCTGTCCGACGGCAATCGCGATCTGACGCCCTAATGGCACCCAACGCGTGACTGCCGATCGATGCACCCTGCAATTTATCAAAATGTTGGCTAAACCGATTGGCTCTATGGTCTAGATACTAGAACCAATAATACAATAAAAATCGTAAAAAGATTCAGTAAAAAATATTATTTCTTGTTAAATTCAACGACTTACGAACACTAAAAGCAGTTGTGTTTACTCGGGATTACGCCGCGTTTATCTGACGGAACAAGTTATTCGATTTTCCCGCGTCCTCCCACGCGTTGCCCCCTCCCCTATCACTTCGCCGTCATTCGATACCTAATAATTACTTATTTAATTTACTATAGCATTTAATATTCATGTAATAAGTAAACACGATTTTAATTTTTCTTTGGTCTTATTTTGCTAATTCTATTAAAGAGGTGTTAAAAATAATTATTAAAGTACATTCAGTTGATGTTCATATATTATCGAATTTTACAAAAAAAATACAATTAAACGATAATTAAAATTCGTAAAATATTGTAACATGTTTTAAAATAGTTCTACTAACTTCGATTTGTCAATTGTAGCCTATCTTAGGAATTATTTAGCAGTAATGTGTGTTGCATAACGGGATCATTGACATGTCGGTAACTTAAAAATATTGTTTACATCCGGTTCGATATGAGATAGACAACCGATTTTTTTTTTCTGAGATATTCATCCTTAATATTTAGGAACAGTCATCATTCTTCTCTCAACCATTAAAAAAAAAAAACTTTTATGTCCAAAAGGAGTTCAAAATATTTTTATTTCACATAGACCTACACTTATAAAACGTCAGAAGCTAGTGCTTAAAAAAAAAGGAATGAGACACCTTTCTGGCCAATGTTATTATAATTTTTGGGTTAAAATACAAGTTTTATTTTTAGTTGTGCTAGTCTTTCCCCTTGGACCCTAAAGGTGAAGATTCTCTTTTGAGAAAACGTGGTCGTTATAAATTGTTTATATTATCATCACTTGAAAATATCATGTTTATAAATATATATGTAGACAAACGTTCGAACATAACTATTGACTTACTCAATTAATTACCTTACCTGATTCATTATTCATTAAAACAGGCTCAAAACAATAATATTATTTGGATGACTTAGAGACCCCGCAAACTGCAAACTATAGGTAAATAAATATAAATAGATTAAGCAACAACTATGGGCCGATCGAAAGTCTGCAGTTGGCGGGGTCTCTAAATAACGTGAATAGGAGTTCTCCTAAAGTCAGGCTAGTAGCTGATTCGTTAGGGTTAGCTTTCATTAGGGGCCACATATGTTGATATATGGCCCCTAATGAAAGCAAACCCTAACAAATCGACTACTAGCCTAACTTTGAATCTAAAAAAATCAAAGGAATGATTTTTTTGGGTTGTGTTCACGATAAAACAGGCTTATGAGAGGTATCGATTTATTTATTGCTTATATTTTGCATTAAAAATAATAAGAAAATTATGGCACAGATCAAATTAATTTACCACTGATATGGCAACACCCTCCCCTTGTCCTGTATAGTTATAGATATGTATATAGGTATTTTAGATAGTGAACAGTGATGTATGATTAGCACTTTACCCGCGAATTCGTTCGCGTAATTCTTGTGCTTTTTTTTACTTAGGAAACGTCAAATATTAAAACCACAGCCAATTTTGCTTATCTACCGTTTTATCCAGTCGAGAGTAGATTTTTGAACAACTGAAATAGGCATACTTACAACTTTTTTCAGTAAAATTTTATGATACCACGTTTAACTTGGTTGACCTTGGTTCATTCCAAAGAGTATTAAAATATAGGGGAAAAGGAATGGTTCATTCTAACAAAGTAAAATGATTTTAAACCCCCTTGTGGCGATAGTTTTAAAAGAACTAAATTTTTTTTTACTATTTTAATTAGTACTTGATGATGATTGGTACTTATGACAATTTTTTAAGTTTATTACTACAAGCAATATGGTTGTTTCATAGAAACTTTAACATCCCCTAAACCGTCTTTTAAGGGTAGTTTTGAAAAAAAAATTACCATATTATTTATTTATTTAGATACATATTTGTGTCGTCTTTCTAATATATTTATGTTACAAAAAAATGTTATAAAGAGTGTCCATTGAGTTTCTTGCAGATTCTTCTCCATAGAGATCTACACTTTGGAATATGCAATTAGCATGATTTTTTCTGACTGACTGACTTCTTGACGTTTCAAAAGTGCCTGTAAATGGTTTATTTGAAATAAAATGCTATTGATTTTGATTTTGAAATATAAGACTTATTATTGTTTTTAAAGTATATTCCTTCGCAATTAATGCATTTTTGCATTCGCTGAAACCACTGTACGAAGCAGATGGACCAGTATTTTTTAAGGTCCTCTTCATCTCTCGGCTTTATGGAACGCATTCATCGCATATTAAGGGCTGGTAAAACGTATGCCTCTACGTTTGTCTTTAATTTTTGCAAAAAAAGTCGGTGGGTGCGAGGTCTAGGCTGAAAGGCAGATGCGTCAATAGTTCCACACTTGAAGCCTTCAAATAGCGACCTTAGCGGTATGCGAGGATGCGTTATCGTGGTGAAGAAGTACACCTTTAGAGACCTCTTCAATGGCTTTATGGAACGCATTCATTGCATATTCAGGGCTGGTAAACGTATGCCTCTACGTTTGTCTTTAATTTTTGGAAAAAAATAGAAGTCGTTGGGTGCGAGGTCTAGGCTGGAAGGCAGATGCGTCATCAGTTCCACACTTGAAGCCTTCAATGCGAATGTGGAATGCGAGGATGCGTTATCTTGGTGGAGAAGTACACCTTTAGGGACCTCTACAATAGCTTTATGAAGGAGGTGGCACTGCACAAGTCCGAGGCCACGTGTTTTCCAATTCATAAGTATTGATTGACTTGTTGAGCGTGTCTAAGCTGTTATTCAACTTTACTTATATAACAAGATTATACGTAACTGGTTGAGACATTGGACAGACAATGTGATTTAGTTACTTTATATTACCCACATAATTATGTGACATCACTAGAAACTGTGATCCTCTTCAATGGCATGGAACACATTCAACGCCAATTCAGGGCTTGTTAAACGTGTACCTCTGTTTGTCTTTAATGTTTTAGAAACAAATAGAAGTCGTTGGGTGTGAGGTCCAGGCTGTAAGTCGGATGCGTCATCAATTCCATATTTAGAGCCGTCAAATAGATTTCTGTTACCTTAACGGAATGCGTGGATGCGTTATCGTGGTGGAGAAGCAAATTGCTTCGAGGACACTTTTCGCGAACTTTTTTTTAAGACTCTGGGCAAGAAAGTATTGACGTATCAATCTGCAGTCACTGCCTTTTGATCTTCAAGCGATACTGTAGTGTAATGTCCTGATTTCACGAAAAATAAAACAAACATTTTTTTACCAACACTTCGATTTTTCTTAACTTTCGTCGGCAAATTATCAAAAGGAAAGACCTCTGCCGACTGGCTTTTTCTTTCGGGTTCAAAGCATGTCGCACGCAGTCGTTTCTGGTCCTCCGTTAAGTCATGTGGTTTCCATCGAGTGCAAAGCTTCTGAACCTTCAGATGCACATGTAAAATGTTTTGCACTTGGCTCATTCCAGTGCCTATAAAAGCACAAATTTGCTGGCCAGTTAATTTTTGGTCAGTTATAAAAGTCTTCGTACAGTATCAATATTCGAGTCTGTAACTGCAGTCGCCGGCTGACCTTCACTTACCTCGTTACAGCAATGATCACGTCCACGTCTAAATTCTCCAAACCACGAATACTCAGAGCTGCGACATGGTGCTTCATCACCAAATGCTAATTGTAGTCTCTGGCAACTCTTGTTGACTTAAGCCACAACGAAAATCATAAAAAATCATTGAATGAAAAAGTTCACGAGTTAAATTAATTTTGATAGCAACAGACAATCTTCGAAAGGACGCCACAATGAAAAAATAAATGACAGTCTCGCAAACTAAAAAGTAACATGCCCTCAAAGAGTTCCATTTATGAATTCTATAATTGTTTTGTCATTCTTTTATTGTAAGTGGCCAGATCCAGAGACTTTCAGTATGCCCCACGCATGTAAAGTTCTTGGAAATTGGTTGAAACTTTATGTGTATATATAAAACCAACAGAAAAAAGGTGGTATTTATAAGGGTCAATTTATAACCTTTTTTGAATGAGATTTGAGTCTATTTCGACACCCGCATCGAACAAGGCAGTATCTCGAATTACAGTCCAAACAAAATTCAAACATGTCACTATCACTTTTGGTTCATTTTAAAAAATTACTGAATTAATGTTACAACCTTGTTCGTTGCGGGTGTCGATTTGTACTTATTACTTGAAACGTGATGCTAAAACCTGAATAAGTAACGCTTCTGTACAAGAATATAATTTTACTTTTAATTTTTATGATTAACGCCATAAAACCCAATTTTACTTCCCATATTTGCAAGGAACGTTGCATATAATAATATGGTAAGTAAAAGGGCTGGCTAGTAGTCGATTTATTAGGGTTCGCTTTCATTAGGGGCCTTATGTTGCCCTATTCACGTTTACGAGTATATTTCACTTGAATAATATTATTGGTCTTTTGAACCTGTTTTAATGAATTAGGTAAGGTACCGTCTGTTTTAAAAATGCCAAGTGATGATAAAGTAAACCATTTATTACGACCACGTTTTCCCACAGGAGAATCTTCACAAAGTTTCGTCATCAAAACTAAAAAAGAGGCAGAAGCTGCCAGCAACTAAGCCCGCGTGATTCTACGGTAACACATTACCGGGATGTGTGCAGTCGTATGTTCTAGTCCAGGTCATGTTCCTGTTCATGTGCCCGTCCAAAACTGTGATGATGATCTCAGGATATCTGTATATAGCTGTGTTATTATTTAAAAGAGTTACCGTGACCCTGCATTGCAAAGGGCAACTGAAGGTACACAGGTTTTAGTCAGTATAAATCTGACTGATGATATCTCAGTGAAAAACAAATGACCCCCCTTGTCTCTACGACACTGTTAATAAGAGTCAGTGACCGAATTCTAGGACACAATTTAGTGTGTCCAAGGGGTGACACATTTTAAAATAAAACTAGTATTTTAATCCAAAAATTAAAATATCGTTGATTTCATTCCTTTCGTAGTTCATTTTGGAAATAAAAGAAGTTTTTACAAATTATTGAGAGAAGTTCATACTTCTCTCAATAAGGAGCAGTCGTCATCGACTGCTCCTAAAAATTAGGGATGAAAACTTAAAAAAAAAAACTCGGTTGTCTATCTCCTATCGAACCGGATGTACACAATATTTTTAAGTTACCGACATGTCTAAGATCCCGTTACGCAACACATATTATTGCTAAATAATTCCTAAACTAGACTTCAATTAACAAATCGAAGTTAGTGGATTTATTTTAAAACATGTTAATATATTTAACGAATTTTAACAATCCTTTTATTGTATTTTTTTGTGAAAATCGATAAAATATCAACATCGACTGAATGTACTTTAATAATTATTGTAAACATATTTTTAATAGAAATAACAAAATAAGATTAAAGAAAATTTAAAACCGTGTTTAATTATTACATGAATATTAAATGCTGTATTAAATTAAATAAGTAATTATTAGGTATTGATTGACGGCGAAGTGTTTGGGGGAGGGGTCAACGCGCGGGAGGACGCGGGAAAATCGAAAAACTTCATTTGTCAGATAAACGCGGCGTAAACCAGAGTAAACACAACACAACTGCTTTTAGTACTCGTAAGTCGTCGATTTTGACAAAAACTAATATTTTTTCTCAATCTTTTTACGATTTTTATTGTATTATTGGTTCTAGTATCTAGACCATAGAGCCAATCGGTTTAGCCAACATTTTGATAAATTGCAGGGTGCATCGATCGGCAGTCACGCGTTGGGTGCCATTAGGGCGTCAGATCGCGATTGCCGTCGGACAGTTCTGTTGCTCGAAGGAATCTTTTGGTAAGTGGAACTCTGTAAATCATATTTTTAACACGTCGTGGTTGTTCGTTGTGAAAAAACTCTTTACAATGTATTTTTGTTACAATTAACCGGGTTTTTCGGGATTTTCATTTCAATGTTTGCAACTAGTTCTCACTTATTAGAAAGTGTGCTCGCATTGTCTCGCGTTAGTTTATTAGTTTACTTGATCAGTGATCCAGAAAAATATGATTAATCACATCATTATGACGTAAACCTAGACTGCCCCACTCCCCAACAGGCTCGCTCGCCGGATCATACAGGCGTGAAGTATTCTAGTGTTTTGAGATCCTTGTGAGAAGATAGAAGCTTGTAGCGTCGCACTTTACATTACGTTAACATTTTTCGTATATGCCTGTTACAGGTGCTAAGAAGTGAAAAATCCATCGAGATGGCGTGTGACCCCAAGTCTTTCAACATCCTGGAGCGCTTCCGCGACCCGTTGGCACACATCGAAGTCTTGGGTCAAGGCTTGCGGGTTGGTCATCTGCGAATGTACAACGAGGATCAGCGCAATTTCATGCGCAATATGGCTAATTGGGCTCAGTTCTAAGCGTCATTAGGGCATCGTGTATTTTTTATTTTCAAATCGTTGTTTCTTTTTCTGTCTGCACAACGAATAGCGTTGTCGGAATGTAACTGGATGTGTGTCAATAAAATAATTAAAATGTAGTTTCTCGTGTTTTATTTGACAAATATCCTTGAAATTACACTCACACACACATGAATGCACTTCTACATTATTTTATACTATACTAAAATTATATATTGGTAATTTAAAGTACACCGCTATACAAAACTACACTTTTTGCACATTGAGGTAGGCAAAAATTACAAATACACCGCTTTATATTTTAACATTCATTACTGTGGCACACGCTCGCTTGTTATTAACACACACCTGACGTTGAAGCACATTAAGGTCACAGTATGTCGTTCTAGGACGTCCCTGTCCTTCTTTTACACTCATGTCTGGCTCTTATTAATTGCGGACCGTCTCGTCGCGCACCTGGCTCGGATGAGGCCGGATCTTGCGGACGGCCAGTTCGGCTTTCGCAGGGGGTACTCCACAGTGGACGCCATCACGCGCGTGCGAGCTCTCACGACGGTGGTGGACTTGTGCAGTGCCACCTCGAGCCCCAACTGCTGGATCCTCTCAACGACTGTCGCAACCTCGGGTGTCGCTTGTTCGATTGTCGCCTGGTGCGACTCTCTCTGCGCTAGGACCAGCGTGGTTTTTGCCTTGTAGTGAGATGGTTACAGGCTGCTATTATAACAATTAAAAAGATGATATGATAAGAGATCTTTTGTTTATTTCATTGGCTATTACTGCGATTTAGAGCTACCACCATCTATCTGTTTGGGGCCCAGGATTTACATAATTCATAAGTATCGATTGACTTGTTGAGCGTGTCTAGCTGAGGTTATTCAACCTTACCTCGATAAGAAGATTATTGTATATGCCCTAATGATTGAGACATTGGACAGACAATGTGATTTAGTGACTTTATATTACCCACATAATTATTTTACATCACTAGATACTGTGATCATCTTAGATATGGTGTATGCTTGTAAATGTGTGTCTTGTGTAACTGGATTTGAGGTTTAAAATAATAAAATAAAACTCCAGACATTTAATACATTTATTGAAGATTCACAAAAGCAGTTTTTCGAGAAAAACTTTCACATTGATTTAATTTAGTCAAATAAAAATTACAAGTTCATTGAGCGAGCTTTCGTAAGCTTGTTTAATGTACTTCTTTTTTTTATTTACCGAATTTATGCAGACGAGACGACACATAACTAACATCGCAAGCACCCTAGTGGTGCAATGATAGGGAACGTGCTCAGTTAGCACGATCGCGGGGATCGATGAGCCCTAACTGCCCCATGATGAAGCGGCGGGAGCCATGGAGCTCGAGACGGTGAAGCTGGCGAGTGTCCTCATTGTTGGGCACCACCACCCCGTCCGGCTTGGCTAAGAAGCGAAGAGCCGAGTCGAGATCAGAAGACATGTTGTGGCCTGAGATGTTGCGTTCGCAAACCTGGAATCAATTTAAGTTAATATGTTAACATAAATAAAATAAATGGTCCGCTTTGGAGGAGGGATTATATTAGTCATACCTAGATGGATGCGGGGCGTGGCACAGACGCCATCTTATTATATTTTGAGGTCACGGAGCTTTTAGAGCTCGGCCCAAATAATCTAAAATGGCGTCAGCTGAAATCGATGCCTGAATACTACTAGATCCACCCGCTTTACTTGAATCTAGGATAAAGTACCCAATGAATAGTAATCATAGTACAAAGACTTTTTTCATCTCGACTCCTACCAGTACTCTCTACTAGTACTAATTCAACCCCTCAAATGATGCCCATGAAACAAAGGACTCACAAAAAAGGTGAAAAATATCAGCGAAAATAAATGATTCTACCTCTCTATAAACAACGAAAGACGGCTCAAGGCTGAGGTCGAAAATAATATAAGTACTTACCGAAATAACTCGCAGCTACAGCTTCCGCAATAAATCACCTGCCTCCACGGAGAGCGACGACCAAGTGACGCCCTTGCCGCATCGATCAGTTACTGCACCACCCTTTGCGCAATGCAGATTTTGGTCGGATACATAGTCTAGAATAGAAATTTTCTAAAAATCGACTAAAGTTTACCATATCTATTTTATGTTATTTTAATAGCCTATAATTATTTAAGGCAGTTTTTTATGTGACATCTCTTCAATGGAATAACGACTTGAATTTGTTTAATTTTAAAATAAATATTATAGGATTCCGCCAGTTTTATAACTATAAAATATAGTTTTGCTGGAGTTGTCGATGTTATATTTATAAATGCAAATGCTTCTAGGATTAAAAAAATATATATTATTTTGAAAAATTAAATTAGATTAGATTTTATTACTCACACCGCTTTGTTAGGGTATGTGCGCCCCCTACACGTATCCAAACTCACCTGGATACTAGCAATTCAGGATGAGTTCTTAATAAAACAGTACCAATTTGATAAAAGTGGAGAAAGTTAACTTAGCCGAGTGCTGCAGTGAGAAATTTCTACGTGTATCAAACGACATTTTTCAGTACTCGAAAAATAAATTGACAAAACTTTGTTTTCCATAACTTAAAACTTAAATTATACATTTTAGTTTTGATTTAGATGGCTATTGTAAGCATTTTTTGCCTTAATCACAATATCTGGCGGCGTAGCATCATTCCAAAACTTAATCACAATATCTGACGACGTAGTATCACTTCAAAACTTAATCACAATATCTGGCGGCGTAGCATCTCTTCAAAACTTAATCACAATATCTGACGGGGTAGCATCATTTCAAAACTTAATCACAATATCTGGCGGCGTAGCATTTCTTCAAAACTTAATTACAATATCTGGCGGCGTAGCATCATTTCAAAACTTAATCACAATATCTGGTGGCGTAGCATCTCATCAAAACTTAATCACAATATCTGGTGGCGTAGCATCTCTTCAAAGCTTAAGCACAATATCTGGCGGCGTAGCATGTCTTCAACACTTAATTACAATATCTGACGGGGTAGCTGAGGTTGTCAACACTACAATACAATTCTCAGCTCCATTTTACCAAGATCGCGCATGTTTCAATAATTCTATATAATATTATGCAGTTGCGTAGACACTTCAGATATAAAATTAGACCAATTTTATGTCACAATTTTTAATAGGAATCAATTTGCGTATAATTAAAATAGCCACTGAACTTCAATTGCAGAAATCACGCCAATAACCATATTAAGATTCAATTTGCTTGTTTTCCCGCGATTAACCTTTGCAGGTTGAAGTAGAAGGAAAGGTATGAAATCGCTATACATCCTAATATTAAAAATAGGAAATTCAAATATTCCTTAAGAACACAGATAAATGTTTTTTATTCTAAAAGTAAATGATTGTACAAACAATTATGTTCATTTATGATATTCTGTTCAGAAACACAACATATCAGACAAAATAAAACTTTTGGTTGTAATAAATGAATAACAAAAGTACGAAGGGTACATTGCAAGTTGAACCTAAATGTAGTGTGATAAGATTTAGTTTGATAAGATTTTTTTGAGGAAGTGAAAATGTATTAACTGAGTTGTTTTGGTTGTAGGTATGTAGTACATATTTTGCACCGATAGATACATTATACAAATTATGTTCTGGGGCATTAACACATATTATATTTGGGATTTGGTAATTTTAGTCGATTTATCTAAATTTATATTAGAAACTTTCTGGAGGTATTTTTCCCAAATTCAATTCCTTGCCTGATCCAGTCTTCACACTGTTATTACATCTCTACGTGAACAGGTAACAGGGCACGTGACGCGAGATGGGTTTTGGGATATGGTCTGCATAGAGGTGCCGCACAAACACTGTAGTACGTTTCTTTAGTCGATTTTTGGAACTTGAGATTCAAGATTTGGCAAATGTTCATAGTCTAGAAATAAGAATCAATGGTCATTTGACTCAATTATTATTATGAATTTTATGATTTAGTCGATTTTGGTATGTGTCAATTATACTTTTATTGTTATTATAAAAGAGTCACCTTTGGTGTTGTTAAAATAATATATGTAACTAACTGACCCGGCGAACTTCGTACCGCCTAATAGTAATGATAACGCCATCTACTGGCATTATCAGAACAGAGATGTCGTTGTATTCGTTTTTTTTTTCCGTCTTTTTTTCGATTTTTCTCACCGTTTAAACTTTCCCTGGATTATCTCGAATATTTCAAAATCAAAATTAGCCATATCGGTCCAGCCGTTTTTGAGTTTTAGCGAGACTAACAAACAGCTATTTATTCAAAAAGATTAATTAGAACTAACAAAATACAGGCTATTTCATTGATTGCTACGCCGTAGTAGTAGTGCTACGGCGTAGCACCTCAAACAATGCGAACAATGACGAATATGTGTATATGAAGCTATGCGTCCGTGGACAGTAACTGGTCCTAGGCCTTAGGGCATAACCTTTATGGTGAAATCATAATCAGGATATATGGTAAAATCAGATATTTTACATATAAAACATCTGATTTTACTATACATCTGCGTCATAGACATTAGGTTATAGGGTGCTCCTTATGACCATTTATAAGTAACACGCTCCTAAAAACTGCCATAAATAACATAGGTAGCTTTTTTTTTAGGTGGGAATATCATCTAATGACAAATCCCGCTCTTGGGCGGAGCGAGAGATAGAGTCAGACTTTTACTGACTAAAAACCCACTCCTGTTCCTTCGCGTATCGGTAGCTCGGTAAATGTCATTATTAAAAAAAGAAATGGCTGTACGCTCAGTGACTTGTATAACTAATATTAGTCATTGATTCGAGCTACGCTGATTGAATAATGCCATACAGCCTGCTGTGCCTTGGCAATATTAAATGAAATTAATTATGTTTTTCTTTATAATAAACGATTTCTAAAAACCATTTGTGAACACCTTAACTTGCCTGGGCTAAAACCAAAATAAATTAAAATGATGTCCTTCATTCGATAATAATGGTCTTCATTTTTAAATTAAAATTATTTTTAAATTAAAATGATTTTTAAATGTCTTGGTTTTTGTTAATGACTTGTTTCTGGTCGACCAGGAACAAGTTTTTGGAAAGTAATCAAGTGAATAGGTTACTTCTTCACATCATAATGATTGCGGTAAGTCTCCTCTTTGAGGAGTGGCTGTAAAGACCTCACGGCGTCCTCACCTTCCGCATGACGCCAGTTTTCACCGAACATTGTCAGTTCGGAAAGTTCCTGCATCGGATTCATGCGGATGTAACGCCCGGGTGCCACCACTATGTGAACTGCCCGGTGGACACGGTGGAGCATATGGCAGAGGTGTGCTCCGTCTGGTCAGAGCCCCGCCGTGTCCTTGTGGAGGCGATCAGAGGCAGCGATCTGTCGCGCTGGGCCTTGGTACAGGCCATGGTCCGAAGCGAGGAGAGGCAGGCGGTCGCCTCCTTCTGCGAAGCAGTAATGCTAGCAAAGGAGGAAGCCGCACGTGCACGCGTGATGGAGCGACCCTCATGCCCCACCCAGAAACCACCGTCGTCGTGGGCTTGCCGGTAACCGTCCGGACCGAGTCCAAGTCATCGACGGCGCGTACTGATCCACGAGTGCCTCAAGAAGATGTCAGCAAACCGTAGGAGCCCAGCAGGGTCGAAGTCTACTGGGACCAAGGGTTTGTTTCTGAAAGGAAAACTCGGTCCTGGTATGAAAGGCAACGAAGGAACAGGAGGGGGTTTTTAGTCAATAAAAGCAGGCTTTTATTGACTAAAACCCCACGCCAGGACCACACAGGCCCACAGGCTCCCACGTCAGGACGTGGGAGCCTCGCCCAAAAGCAGGAAATGTCATTCGATAATTTTTCCCCCTAAAAAAAAAGGTAAGCACGCTCCATCTTCGACCACATCGTCGTCTTCCATCAGGTGAGGTAGTGGTCAAGTGCGAGCCTATCAACAATAAAAAAGGACATCAGATACAGTATTTTCTACCTTTCTTAACCAAAGCTATTACGTATCCGTTACCCAATGTCTATTAGTGTATCCGTGACAAATTTTATCATCAACTAAAAATGCTGAAATTATATAGTGATCTTTGCGGTCATTAACGAACTGACCGCTGAAGAAAGTGCTAGGTGTTGGAAATAATGATCAAAATCCAGTCACAATAATTTTATTAGAAGAGTATCAAACATGTTTTTTGACGATAGAGAGGAAGTATAAAATTATTATTAATTACAAACTAATAAGTATTACATTATGAATAAATTAACAAACACTAGATGAATAATTTGTACAATCATAAGTCTTATCGAAAAGATTAACAAATTTTATAAAAGATTTGCCAGCCCGATTTTTTTTCAAAACAAAAAATAACATCGAAAATAGAATTATCGATCATTTAAAAGATGATCTGTGACAGGAATATGATCAAGATGATTGTTGCGTTGAATAGTGACGCGTACACAAGTGCAGGCAATATGACTTCTTTCAGCGTCCACACGGAGAAAATACGATACATATCATTTTGAGCTTGTAAGCCTTCGTTTTCATTGTCATCCGGAGCGACTTCTATGAAGTGCTCAGCTTCCCAGGATCTGAAGCGGTCGAGACGGGAGAAAGTAGCTCCATCTAAAGCCATCTTGAAAGCCTGTAACCAGTTGATTGTTATTGAGAAGGTGGGGATTAACAAAATAGCTGGTATACGATCACAAACTGCCTTGCTTACAAAACCATGATTGTTAAGAAAACACATTTTCAGAAAAATGTCTTAAGTTGTTAAAGGAAACCTTAAAGAGAAACTCCCCTTAATTTGATTATGTTCACTGTGATAAACAATCAGATAAAATAAATATCGACCGACTATTTTCTACCTTTTTTGGTTTTTATTTTAGTTATAGCAGGCTTTAAGTATTTTTATTGGTATAAAAAATAATTCTACTAGTAGCAACATCGTTCTTCTGTCATAATTGAAGCAAAATGTCAACGAAGCGCGGGCACTTGATTCTTCTCAAGGTAATTGTTTTTATTTTGCATGTTTTTCATAACTAAACTAACTTTTTATGGTTAATATTTACTAAACAATATTTGTGTTTGTGCTTTTGGTAACAGTTTTTTGGGGGCAAACTTGTTTGTTCACCACAGTGAACACTGCCAAATACTCGAAAAAGTATTGCCATTTTAATATGTTCATTGTGATGAACAGTGCCAAATTAGGTAAAACTATTATTTTTCAAATAATATACTTTTATGTGGTGGGCTTTTGCTGAGCTTGTTTTTTTTCCTGCTTTTTGACAATAAAATAAAAAAACTGCACGCATAGAATACTAACACTGGTCCCTGTCGAGCATGCACTGTCCAACACTATTTATTTATTTATTAAAACTTTATGCACAAGTAATAGACACTGTACAAAGGCGGACTTAATGCCTTAGGCATTTTCTACCAGTCGACCTTAGGGTGGTGCAAAAACAAAAAACATAAAATTAAAAGTATTGTAAAAAGAAAAAACAAAAAATAGAAGTTGATTGCCCGCAAATTGTTCGCGAGTACAATAAACATATGGGGGCTGTAGACCTGGCAGATGTGTTGATATCTTTATATTAAGTTCCATTTAAAACTAGATGGTTGTACATAGAAATATTTTGGTCATTTACTAGATATATGAATAAATAACGCATGGCTATTGCATAAACGTAACTTTAAGTACATTTAAGTATGTCTAGAGACTCACCGACCCCACAGTCAAACCACTTACCTTTTGGAATAAAGATAAATAAATAAATGATAAATAACTGTTATAGAAATCAACGAAAATCAAAGTCTTTGAAAAGTTTTCGTTAGGAGATTTACTAAAGTTTAACAATAAAAATAAAACAGATCTATACCTCGTGAAAAAATGCAGAAATGTCAAATTGTAAACCCTCAATCAGCCAGGCCTACAAGCTCCATAAGAGTCGATAATACAGGACATTATTCAAGCACAAAAGAAGACAGGGGCGATGCAAGTTTTGCCAAAAAACTACAACAGTGTATTGCATAAAATGCAATATGAGACTTTGCTTTGTTACCGGAAAAAATCCTCGCAATTGTTTTTCACAAATTAAATAATTTTATTTTGACATACATACTTTTTCTATTTTGACCTATTTTAATGACACTAATTGGGCAAGATTTACCACAGTGAATATTACAAATTACTTATTGTTTTCAACGTATTTCGCTGTGATAAACATTTCCTGAAAACCTGTAAATACATCATTTTTTTGTCTTTTTTTCTGAGTTGTATTTAACCTTAGAACTGCACAAATACATCTTATTTCATAAAATAAGACAACTTAGATCTCTGCCAAATTAAGGGCAGTACTTATAAAGGTTTCTTTAAGGTTTCCCTCAACAGGTAGCATTAATCAGTATTATGGCCACTTGTATGATTCACCAACGGGGAATCGTTTCTTGAATCTCCCAAGTCATCTACTGAAGTGTTATGTTTTTGAAGTTTTAAACGTCATCAAGAACTTTAATGTAATAAAAATAAATTTTTGAAGCAACTTACCTTTATTTAGCAATCAGCAAAGCAGAGGACAATCAATTAGGCAGAACGTAAGATGATATCAGTGTACCCTGGATTTTATTGATCGTTTTATCCTCCCGCCCGCACCCGTTACAGTTTTTACGTCTATCAACACTGATTGATTGACTCGACTAAAATTAACAAAACTCTGGTATAAAATTATTTTATTCAATTTATTTAACTTAATTTAATGCAAATAATTTTATACTATGCATTGAAGTTAAAGCAAAAAGCTAAAAAATCGACTAATAGTGTTGATAGAGTGCCAAAAGTTTGTTTTAAGGACTGAAAAGATAGTCACTTGTTACAACACTACATAAATACTACGCGAGTACTAAGTTTGAAAGTTGTACACACAGTTTTTTCTTAAAATCTACATGCTCTGGGTCGCAAAAAATCAAGGTAGCAAATAACAGTTGTGATAATTTCTTGAATACAATAAGATGAATTCGTGAAACTGTAGTATGTTATAGATGAATGATCAATACATAAAATAAAATACATAATACTTAAGTATACCTTTTCATTTTAATTTATATACTAAAATGTATTAAAACAACACTTCTATCTTATGAAAAGAAAAATACAAAAAGCAATTTAGATATATACAGGAACTATTGGGACTAGAACGGTTCTCAGACTGATCTCCCAGTCTCAGAACCGTTCTAGTCCCAATAGTTTCGGCTGTGCGTTGATAGTCTTTCTCCTTTTATATATATAAAAAAACATAGTATGGATTTTGCGTTTTTAGGATAAACCGAATACAAAAATAACTCAGAAAATAATCACATTTATAGAATCATTAAATGTTATTAATTTGTTATTACAGCAGCAATAGAATTATACTTTCTGAAATAAAAATCACACGGACGGACGGATTTGTCTGACACACAGTCGTACAGCAAGAAGCTTTCTAATAGGGTTCTGTTGATTGGGCCTAGGGTATAGATCCCTAAAAAAATCATTTATAATAATAATAACTTTACCGCCGTATTTCTACGTTGACATCGTGGTGGGCCTTGCGTGCTTCAATAAATCCTAGGTCTGCAACGATAGAGTGTGCTTTGCTAACAATAAAATATATTAACATTTTTTTATATTTTTTATATTATTTTTATTTTTTCTTAATTTACTATAATGGATAGGAATCCCTTTTTTTTGTATAGGCCTCCTCCAGCTTATTCCAGTTTTCTCTAGGTGCGGTGTCTCATATCCATTCTTTTCCCACTACTGCTGTTATGTCATCTGCCAAGCAGTGTTTCATTGGTCTCCCTTGTCCTGTCCTGTCCGGTTGGGTCCTGTCCAACGGGTCGCCTCTATGGTCCATCTGTATTTGGTATAGCGGGCTAAGTTTCCGGCCCATCTTCACTTGAGTGGTAAAGCATAGTGCAGAGCATCAGTAAACTTTGTTTCCGTCATATGGATTGACTTCTGACTTTTTGTATTTTTCTTATTTTTAACATACTTCTTTCTTATTTTTGGAAAGAAAAACAGGTCCATTTACCAATTGTAATTACAGTCTTTCCTGCACCTTAGAGTTTAGTTCACGTTTTTTCCTAATTCTTATCATTTTTTTTCCAATTGTCATAATTTTTACGTGAAAGTGAGAAATGAATATATTAAAGGAAGTTTGAAAGTAGCACCAGTGACTGAAAAGTTGAAGGGGAATAGTTTGTCTTGGTATGGTCATGTAAAGAGGAGAGATTAAACACACGTTATTAAAAGAGTTATAAGTATACATGTGGATGGGTGGAGAGGGAGTGGGAGGCCAAAGAAATGATGGATGGATTGTGTGAACAGTGATATGAAAGAAATGGAAGTTGGTGATAGTATGACGGTTGACAGGATAGAATGGAAGAAAAAAACGTGTTGCGCCGACCCCAAATAAGATGGGACAAGAGCAGGAAGATGATGTCATAATTTTTACCTAAAAAGGATTTTAGCTGGATTTCTAGCATGGAGATGACCAACACATAGCTAATTTTTTTGGTCGAAAGAAACCAGGCGTGTCCAAAAGCACAAAGGGTTTATGATATCGTCAAGGTCTAAGGAAAAACAAGTGTCAAATCTACCGATCTTTAGCTTCACACCGGTAAGCATGGCAAAAGTCAGGGCAAAGGGCCCCCCGCAAGCTTGACGACCTAAACTGAACTGAAAAAGCGATGAAGCTGTAGGTGTATAGCTCCATCCCTCTTTCTGGCTCACATGCCCGACATTTTAACTCGTCATGGCATGCACAAGCAGTCGATGATTATTGTAGTATACTGTAACATTTATCATTTGGCTTCACTTTTTTGACTGACCGATATTTTGACATTTCAAAAGTGCCTGTAATTGGTCTCTTTGAAATAAACGTATCTGATTCCTGATCATGACATAAATTTTTTAAAAAGATTTTGTGAAACAATGGGAAACGTTGGGGACGTTGGGAACGTTGGGAACGTTGGGAACGTTGGGAACGTTGGGAACGTTGGGAACGTTGGGAACGTTGGGAACGTTGGGAATGTTGGGAACGTTGGGAACGTTGGGAACGTTGGGAACTTTGGGAACGTTGGGAACGTTGGCAACTTTGGGAACGTTGGAAACTCCGTGTTTTATAAGTTTCTCGGAAAAAAAGGAAAATGTTGCGAAGAAAGTTCTGAGTATGGCTGCAGGGAACAAAGAAAAAATTGATGATATTGGCTAGAAAGGAGTGAAGGAGTGATAAGTGATTTTTAACCGACTTCAGGAAAATCCAAAGGAGGACGTTATTAATTTGGTTGTATATTTTTTTTTGTGTTTGTTACCTCAAAACTCCGTCGTTTATGGATCGACTTGCATTTTTTCCCGTAAAAAGATATGCTTACAGATTGGTCCTATTTTTTCAAAATCCTTTTCTGACTACCTTTTAATTTGAAGTTATTTTTATCTTATTTGTCAACATACAAAATTTATTAAAAATAGTAATGTCAAACAAATACAAGAACAATGTTTTGACATTGTTCTTGTACTTGTACTACAAAATATATGTCAAAATTAGAAGATTTATGTCAAATTTACAATATGGATGTCAATATCACAATATGAATGGAGTCTTAATATGTCAAAATTACAGGATTTATGTCAAAATTATAAGATAATGTGAAAAATACAGGAACCATATCAAAAATTATAACTACAAGCAATAGTGTCAGGAAAAATATTAATTCAAAAAACTTTTGTCGGCTAGAAATTCTGAGGCACTACAATATGTTGTTTGCAAAAGGAGCATTTTGGATGCATTATTTAACTATTAGGCAATACTTTAAATATAGTCATGACGATATTTTTGTGCATTTGTGCCGTTTTTGTTGGATAGATGCGAAGAATAGTCATATCTTTTCTGTTACGCGGTGCGGCGTCTTCTAGACGTGGAAACAGTTTAAGGTGTGTTTTAAAAAATATTGCAGTTTCGAGAATGTTTTGTACTTTATAAAATATGATGTTGGAGTATTTCGCCGTTGACGATTCTCCAGCAGTTTTTGTAGGTGGTAAATAAATTAACACCAAACCACTTAGTAACACGTTAAAATATTTATTGGTAAATACAATAATGTTATGTATGGAGCCGCACTTATTTATTGCAAACACATCACCACGTGACGGAGGTGTAGTTACGACTGAATTAAATTATTAAGTTTAATAAGCTTAACGTATTTTGCTGTATGAGCTTTATTGGCATGTATCTATCGTTTATAACCCAAACATAGATCTCATGCAAAGTCCGCAAACATATATCTCATACATCAAAGAAATATGCCTGTAGTATTCCATAAACTCTCTATGTTCTTTCTTAAATAATGGCTTAACGATAAAAACAATCTTTAGTGTGTCAGGAAACTTAATACCAGCCATAATACTAAGATTGATAATGTGACACTAATGGTGGCATATTTCAGAAGCTACACAGCTTTTATTATTTTCGTTGAGATGCCATCGTAGCAGCTATTACACGTAGTATTTTTTTAACTCATAATAATATTATGAGCCTGTTGATCACAACCGACACCGGCACCCAGTACATCAGTACTGGGTGCCATAAACATCTGTTTTTGTTATTAAACAGGAGTGATGTAGTTTTATTACTAGACTTTATTGGTTGTATTTTGTCAATAAAATAGTTATTAAATTTATTGGCAATTTCTTTCGTGTCCGTAATTTTGTCGTTATTGATTTTAATTTTCGATATATATAATACTAGCTTCTGCTAGCGGCTTCGCCAGCGAATATTTAGTTTTCGCGATACAAACTTTGGACCCCCGTTTCATCCTCTGGGGGGGCGAATTTTAGACAACCCTTTCTTAGAGCTCACCTGCGTCATAAAAGGAAACCTTGTGCAAATTTCACGCTCCTAGTTCCAGTAGTTTCGGCTGTGCGTTGATATCTCAGTCAGTCAGTTTCCCCTTTTATATATATAGATGTATCTAAATAAATAAATAAATAAGATGGACAAATTATTTTTTCAAAACTGCCCTCTAAAGACAGTTAGAGGGTGTCAAAGTTTCTATGAAACAACCAATCACATTCCTTGTGTGTGTTAATTAACTTGAAAAGTTGTCATAAGTACCAACCTGAATACACACACAAAACACACAAATACACACAAATTTAATTAGTTCTTTTAAAACTTTCGCCACAAGGGGTTTAAGATCATTTAACTTTGTTAGAATGAACCATTCATTTTCCCCTATATTTTAATAATCTTTAGAATGAACCAAGTTCGACCAAGTTAAATTGGTATAATTAAATTTCACTGAAAAGAATGGTAAGCATGCCTATACCATTCTTTTGCCTATTTGACTTGTTCAAAAACCTACTCTCAACTGTACAAAAGGGTAGATAAGCAAAATTGCCTTCAGTTTTTTAATCGACGTTTCCTAAGTAGGAGAAAACACAAAAATCACGCGAACGAATTCGCGGGAAAAGCGCTAGTCATATAGCACCGCTCACTATATAAAATACCTATAACCAAACAGAACAAGGAGAGGGTGTTGCCATATCAACGGTATATTAATTTGTTCTGTGCCATGTTTTCCTTGTTATTATTTTTGATACTAAATATAAGCAATAAATAAATCAGTGCTCACCTCTCATTAGCCTGTTTTAACGTGAATATTATACAACCCAAAAAAAGCATTCATTTTTTTTATAGTTTCAAAGTCTTACTAGTCGATTTATTCGAGTTGGCTTTCATTAGTGCCCATATGTTTTCCTATTCAGGTTAATAAGTCATCTAAATAATAATTTTGTTTTTTTTTCAGGGTATGTTTTATTGAACCAGGTAAGGTATAATTGAAATTGAGAAAGTCAGTAGGTATGTCCGGATGTTGGCGGACCTACCTATGTTTAAAAACGTGATATTTTCAAGTGATGATTAAGTAAACAATTTATTACGACCACTTTTTCTCAAAAGAGAAACTTCACAAATTTTCGTCATCAAAACTAAAAAAAAGGCAGAAGCTGCCAGCAACTAAGCCCGCGTGATTCTACGGCGACAACTGCACACATCCCGGTAATGTGTTATACCGGGATGTGTGCAGTCGTATGTTCTAGTCCAGGTCATGTCCTATTCGTGTGCTCGTCCAAAACTATGATGATGATCTCAGAATATTTGTATATAGCTGTGGTATTGCTTAAAAGAGTTCCCATGGCCCTGGCCCACAAAGGGCAACTGAAGGAATACAGGTTTTTGTCATTATAAGTCTGACTATACGAAAGGGCAAAATTACTCCCCCATGTTTCTACGACACTGTTAAGAAGACTCAGCGACCGTGTCCAATGGGAGAGACATTGGGCACGCCAGCAGAGTCGAAGCCTACTGAGGCCATGGGTATGCAAAACAGAATCCTGGGGCCCTGGAACGAGAGCAAAGAAGGAACACGATTGGCTTTTAGTCAGTAAAAGTCTGACACGAAAAGGCAGGAGATGTTATTTGATGATTAACAAAAAAGGGAAGGGGCATTTTAAAATAAACTAGTATTTAAATCCAAGAATTAAAATAGCGTTGATCTCATTCCTTTCGTAGTTCATTTTGGAAATAAAAGAAGTTTTCACAAATAACTGAGAGAATCAAGTCTAGAGTGAATAGGCTCTTAATAAACTAAAGCGCCTGACCATCAATGATTGCATCTCCGCTTACTATCAGGTGGGATCGCAGTCCAGCACTGGTTTATATAATTTAAAAAAAAAGGTAAGAGTGACGACTGTTCCTAAAAATTAGGGAGTTAAAACCTCAGAAAAAAAAACTGATGCCCGAACCGGATGTAAACAATATGTTTAAGTTACCGCCATGTCAAAGATCCCGTTATGCAACACACATTATTGCTAAATAATTCCTAAGATAGGCTAAAATTAACAAATCGATGTTAGTAGATCTATTTTAAAATGTGTTATGATATTTAACAAATTTTAATAATCCTTAAATTGTATATTTTTAAGTAAAAATCGATAAAATTTGAACATCAACTAAATGTACTTTAATAATTATTTTGAACACCTCTTTAATAAAAATAGCAAAACAAGATCAAAGAAAAATTAAAATCGTGTTTACTAAAAACATAAATATTAAATGTTACATTAAAATAAATAAGTAATTGTTAGATATCAAATCACGCAGAAGTGTTACGGGGAGGGGTCAACGCGTGGGAGGACGCGGGAAAATCGAAAAACTTGTTCCGTCAGATAAACGCGGCGTAGACCCGAGTAAACACAACACAACTGCTTTTAGTACTCTCAAGTCGTCGATTTTTACAAGAACTAATATTTTTTCTTAAACTTTTTACGATTTTTGTTGTATTATTGGTTCTAGTATCTAGACCATAGAGCCAATCGGTTTAGCCAACATTTTGATAAATTGCAGGGTTCATCGATCGGCAGTCACGCGTTGGGTGCCATTAGGGCGTCAGATTGCGATTGCCGTAGAACAGATCTGTTGCTTGAAGGAATCTTTTGGTAAGTAGAACTCTGAAAATCATATTTTTAACACGTCGTGATTGTCCGTTGTACAATAACGCTTTTAATTATATTTTTATTACAATTAACCGGGTTTTTCAGGATTTTATTTTCAATGTATGCAACTGGTTCCCACTTGCATTGTCTTGCGTTAGTTTATTAGTAACCCGGATTTGTGATCCTTTATAGATATGAGTGATCATTTCATTATGACTTAAACATAGACTGTACCCATACTTCCCAACAGACTCACTCGACGGAACGTACAGGCGTGATGTATTCTAGTGTAATAGAGATGAAAGATGCTTGTAGCGCCGCACTTTACATTCATCCCTTCATCTGGCTTTGTTCGGATTGATCTGTAGTATCTTAAGCTCTCTAAAAGCGAAGTTAAGTCATCCGTGCTCCTAAGTGGTACCTACTAGCGAATGATTGGTTAACATTTTTCGTATATGCCTGTTACAGGTGCGAAGGAGTGAAAAATCCATCGAGATGTCGTGTGACCCCAAGTCTTTCAACATCCTGGAGCGCTTCCGCGACCCGTTGGCACACATCGAAGTCTTGGGTCGAGGCTTGCGGGTTGGTCATCTGCGAATGTACAACGAGGATCAGCGCAATTTCATGCGCAATATGGCCAATTGGGCTCAGTTCTAAGCGTCATTAGGGCCTCGTGTATTTTTTATTTTCATATCGTTGTTTCTTTTTCTGTCTGCACAACGAATAGCGTCGTCGGAATGTAACTGGATGTGTGTCAATAAAATAATTAAAATGTAGTTTCTAGAGTTTTATTTGACAAATATCCCTGAAATTACACACATACACACATGAATACACTTCTACATTATTTTATACAATACTAGCGAACCGCCCGGCTTCGCACGGGTGCAATGCTGATACTAAATATACTATAGAATGTCTTTATAGTATACAACGTTCACTCCTTTTTTGTCATTAACCAATACAAACATGTTTTCTTTTGAGGTTACTCTTGAAAGAGCGACATATAATTGGCCATGTGAAAAACTCTCGCACTCAAATCTAAGCCTGCAACGTTGAAAATTTGACAATGCGATTTATTAATGGTCATTGCAAACGATATCTTTATCGGAAGCTAGTAGTATTAACTGGCATCGGCAGCCCAAAATCGTTGATCGAAAAGTAATTGCACTACTTTGTTCAATTCAAATAATGCTTTCGTCAAATATGTTCTGATCATATTGTACATCATCCATCATCATTATTATTGTAGTTCCTATTGTAATTTTATTTTTTGTGTACAATGAATTTCTATCTATCAATCATCTGAAACTAACTCTCGCCGTCGCTGAATCAGAATGTCACTGGGCATATTTTCTAGAATATCTTCGAAAATATTCATTTAAATGAGATGTCGTAATGGGCAATATTGATCTATATTAAATACACTATGTATTTAAGATACTTAATTGGATAAGGATTAATGCTGTATTGCTTAAAATCGCTTGGTAAATCCATTATTTCTCGTTAGAGTCAAAGAGTAAAAATTGGTTATTGTGCGTTATTCCTAAGAGATAGATATATACCATCGCGAACTTTTTTGTAGACCGTTTTAAGGTGTGCAATACTGTAGTAGATTACTTTGATTTATCTTGTAAGGTTCATCCAGTGTTTGCAATGTAAGCGCAAAAAAAAAGTATAAATTATCAGTATATGTAGGTACATGTATTATACATATAAACCTTCCACTTGAATCAATCTATCGATTAAAAAAAATGCATCAACATCCGTGGCGTAGTTTTAAAGTTCTATGCTTACCTACATAGGGACAGACAGCGGGAAGTGATTTTGTTTAATACTATGTAGTGATTAAAATGGTATATTACTAATTTAAAAGTACACAAAAAATTACAGTCTTTGCTCATGGCAAAAATTACAAATACACCGCCTTACATTTTAACATTCGTAGCTGCGGCACGATCTCGCTTGTTGTTAACAGACACCTGACTAGAACATTAAGGTCACTGTATGTCGTTCTAGGACGACCCCGTCATTCTTTTAAACTCACGCCTGCCTCTTCAAAATGTTTGCCGTAGGATCTTTGTAAGTAAACAACATATTATGATTACCGAAATTCCTGAATTACAATACAAAGCCCATTTCTTTTCTTACAGGCACGTCTATTAGGTGGTCCAGCTGTTAACTCATATGTTAAAATAGCCCTTTTATCTAATTCTGCATGTTCTAGTACAGAAGTTAAAGTGGTGACGTAGCAGATACAGACGGTATGACTGAGGCACCAGCTACAACTCGCTCTGAAGTCGAAGTGTTTAGCTCCATTAATTTGATTGCTAGTGGTTCCTCTGATATTGTAGCGTTATTGTCATCATGTAGCTTCGTTGAGAGCATCATGTGTGGGTATGAGGTAGACTGGAAAGCGAAATGCACGAACGCGACGCAAATAAGAAATTAAAATTGAAAATATTTATTTAAGACCTAGTAATGACACAAGTCCATATTATGTTAGTACAAACTTATAACAATGTTAGTAAAATTTAAAATTATTATTATTTTGGACGTGCATTTTTTTTTTTATTGGGTGCGAAAATCATCCTTATGACATCCCCGCTCTTGGGCGGAGCGGGAGATAGTGTCAGACTCTTACTAACTAAAAACCCACTCCTGTTCCTTCGTTGCCTTCGTCCCAGGGCCCCGGGTTCCGCTTTCACACTACCCGTGGCCCCAGTAGGCTTCGACCCTGCTGGGCCCCTACGATTTGCTGACATCTCCTTGTGGCGCACGTGGAACAGTACGCGCCGTCGACGACTTGGGCTCGGTCCGGACGGTTATCGGCCGGTCGGACGGCGAGCCACCCATTGCTCGCCGTCTGCAAGCCCGCGCCTACGGTGGCCGGAAATCGGGATCGGAATCCCGACGGCGGTTGGAGCGTAAGGACCGTTGCCTCACGCGATCGGCCGCCTCCTTTGCTAGCATTACTGCTTCGCAGAAGGAGGCGACACTCCTCCTCGCTCCGGACCATAGCCTGAACCAAGGCCCGGCGCGAGAGATCGCCGCCGCCGATTGCCCCCACGAAGACACGGCGTTGCTCTGCCCAAGCGGGGCACACCTCCAACGTGTGCTCTACCGTGTCATCCGGGTGGGCCACACAGTGGCGACACCCGGGCGTCGTTTCCGCACGAATCCGGTGCAGGAACCTCCCGAACTTACCGTGTCCGGTGAGAACCTGCATCATGCGGAATGTGAGGACGCCGTGAGGTCTTTCCAACCACGCCTCAAAGAGGGGACTTACCGTCATAATTGTGGCGTGCCCAGACGTGCAGGAGGGACCACTGCCTCAGGATTTGGCTGTCCACTCTGTCCGGCACCACCGCCGGAAGCGTGTTGGTGCTCCTCTTTATCCGAGATAGATAGATATTCTTTATTGTACACCAAAAATACAATTTACATAGACCACAAGGATTCCGATCAAGGAGGAGGAGGGGTTTCGAGGTTCAAGGATTTCTGAGACCACAAGGAGGCCGTTCTCTTGCAAAGTATAGCCTGAAAGCCATCCGTGCTGTGGTTGACGAACATGCCGCAGGCTCTGCACCGCCATGGAAGTCCCAACAGACCCCTGGACGCATTGTTATACTGGACGCGCAGAGCACTATAGGCTTTTTTAGTGTAATTGCTCCACAGGTTGCACGTGTGTAATGTTTGGCAATAACTTTTAATTAGTGTGATTTTAACGTCACGTGAGCAACGCGCAAACCTACGAGATAGCATATTACCTCTTACCGCCAATGCTCTGCGCTCCCTATCTATGTCCATTTCATCCTTAAGTTTATCATTGACCCAGTGACCCAAGTACTTAAATTCGGATACTTGCTGTAGAATGGTGCCATTTAGTTTGATGGGAGGAACAGGTTAATTTTTAGTCCCAGCCTTAAAAACCAACAGCTCACTCTTCTGAACATTGTACCTGATCCCATGAGTCAATGCATACCGTTCAAATACGGCCAATAGTGACCTCACAGAATTGATTGACGGGCCCAGCAGTACCATGTCGTCTGCATAAATAATATTATTCATAAAAACACCCATCTACCGAACAACCGACACCAGCACTACTGAGCTCCTCAATCAGTCCATTTACTTTCTTAGATTAAATAGAGTAGGTGAAGTTAATCCCCCTTGCCTTACTCCACACTCCATCCTATATTTATCAGAGCATTCGCCCATCCATCTTGCAAAATTGCTTTGGTTATCATACCAATATCTAAATAAATTGATGACCTCAACAGGCAGCCTGGTGTTAAGCCTCATCTTCCTCCACAGAACATTGTATGACACCATGTCAAATGCTTTTGACAGGTCCAGGAAACAGGCATACACTGGTGTTCGCCTGTCAGTATAGTACTGGACAGTCTGCTTAAGACACAGAACTGCAGATTCTGTGGACAACCCAGGTCGGAAACCAAACTGAGCGTCATGCAGAGAGACATGTCGGCTCAAATGTCTGTTAAGCACACCGTCCAGCACCTTACCCAGGGTCGTGGCCAGAGATATAGGTCTATAATTTCCCTTTTCCGATGCGTCACCAGTCTTATTTTTTATTATAGGTACCACTATGGTTTTCATAAGATCGTCTGGTAGGTAGTTATGACGAAGACAGAAAGTAAACAACATAGATAGGACTCTGGGTAGATGAACACCTGCATGCTGCAGATGCTCAATGCTGAGACCATCATGCCCCGGTGACTTCCCTCTGGTCATCTACTTAATAACCTTATCAACCTCCGCATAAGATATTTTAACTGGGGGGTCACCGGTACCCAGTTTCCCAGCATCAAGCATCATTTCGCCGTCATCCATTTCCAAAAGGGGCTTTACTCTAAATCGGTCTCTAACAGGTTAGCCACATCACGGGGAGCAGTAATCCCTTCCACACTGGCTGGGAGACTCAACTTTGGTTTAAGTTTGTTTGTAGACTTCCAAAACTGACTGAAAATTTTAGACTTATGATGTTCGGCAATTATGTCCATCTTTATTTGATCTTTATGATTAAGGCAGTATTTCAGCTTGGCTTTAAAAATTTTTCTAGAGTTATGCATGGCCTCATAGAGCCTATCCGACTTAGGCTTACCATACAAACACCATTCTTGGAAATGGAACCTAGCCTTTTGATGTGCATTCCGAACATGCTTATTCCAACCCGTTATGTGGCGCCCCCTCACAGGTTTGCCTTTGTGACTGGATACCGAGGCCTCCAGAACCACAGTCAGAACATCTCTGTACAACCTATTAATCACATCTCTATGCTCAATATTATGACATAACCTATCTGCACAAGAGTTTAATGGCTCAGGAAAATCAATATATTTTAATTTATTTTGACATATCTTATGGTACTTTTCTATCTGCAACTGATCCCTTTCCCCCCACATAACACCTATTATTACGTCATTGCTATTAATACAACTATTTATAGATGTCTTAGAGGTGGAGTTGCCTAAGTTAATTACAATTTCCAAGGGCAAATGATCAAACCAAAATACATTGTAGTGAATCCTTGCACTTTCAACATTCTTCCTAGCCGCCAAATAGGTCGCACAGTGATCAAGCCACCTCCTACATCCGTGACTATCGCTGACAAAGGAATACGAGTCTACAGGCAAAAGTTCACTACAATATTGCTTAAGCTCGTCATAAAAGGGCATGCCAGGGTGCGCATTAAAATCACCCAACAAGTAAACCAAGTCTACATCTTCACTCTCAATAATCGCACACATTACGCCCAGATATGAAGAGTACTCGTCAAAATTTTCATATTCATCATTAGGCATATACACTGATAGTACAATCATAGATCGATCACTCATTGTAACCCTAATACCCGTCAGACACACACTTTTGCACTGAATTATGGAGACACATGGAAACAAACTCCTACGCTATAGGAGCGCGACACCACCGTGTGGCCGGCCACGCAGAACTCCCGAAGAAAGATCGACAGCCGTATTACCGGTGTATGAAAATTCCGAGTCTATTGTTCCCAGCACTGGAACGTCATGATGTAGTAACCAAGTCTCTTGGAGTGCAATAATATCCGCCGACTTACATAGATTCCTCACACACTCCATTGAGCGCCCAAGACTCTTACAGGTAAAACTTAAAAAATTACAGTACCTGTTTATAATTGCACTATCCATTTTTTGGGTCTTGTTCGTCCTTGCCTTTCACTTTGGGTTTCGAGAAATCCACAAAACACCTAAACAATACACCCTCAGGCCAAAAGTTTTCATTTAGAAATATGTCTAGTTTCTGTTTAGGTACAAACACTTTGTATGCGTCATAACCTTTGTCACTTTTCATAACTAGTTTATTTACCTGCACTTGCATTTGAGACTTATTGTACACATGCGCACTATTGCGCACTTATATCCTGAGGAGTAGCAGACTTGTTGACATTGTATATAAACAACGGAAAAGTTTATGTCAGCCGCCTTAAAATTGCCTTGCGGTTCTGATGCTGCGGCACCTTTTCTTCCTACAATCCTGTTTCTTAGTCTTTTCCTCTGAACCAATTTCTATTCTTCCGTTGTATTTCCGGGTTTCCATTCGCCAGGAGCCTTAACTACGTCTGCCAAAGTCGCTGGGGATTCCAGCTGGCATATTTGTTGTTTTAACTGCGCAGAACCAGAGTCCTTTTGCAACATCGGCGATCTTACGCGCACAAAAGGACTACTACGGAACAAAGGTGGTTTTGTATGCGCATTACTTGTACACTGTACTAATCACCTGTTTCAACATTCGTGGTGTTGACGGCACACCGAAGCTGTTTACATTTTTTTGTCCGTTAGACATACCGACATCTTGAATTATTTTTTCGCGATTTGAATTAAGAAACGTTGCATTTGGTGATCCAATAGTATTTAACACTTGACTATTGTTATTATTAGGACTAGATTGGGAAAAATGTTGTAGTCCCATCGATCCGCTGTCACAATGATACTCGTTTTGACGATAACAGTCTCTTTTCAAATTAACGTTGCAATATTCGTCATTGAAACTTAAAGTTGATGTTTTTATGATATCTACATTTTTTTGCAATGCTTTGAATGTTTCTACTGTGACATAGCTGTCTTTCACTGCTTCCAGCTATTCTCTCAGCACCAGAATATCCTTGAGGAGTCGTGTCACATCTACGTGTTCGAATGTGATCGGCGGCAATTTCTGAAGGTCACGGGACACAGAAACTGGAACCATCTCAGGATCAGTCTGCTTCAGAAGCGTAATGATATCATCGATGTCCCGCTGCGATTTCTTATCACCTTTGCGAGTCCTCAATGGATGACCCGACGGAACCAAGTCGAGCAGAGGATTCTTTGCACTGAGGATTTCTTCGGACGAAAACTTCGTCACACATATTTTACTCAAACCGTCCTCGTCCATCACATCAAGTTTATTTTTCACAAAAGCCAATACTTCACAAATTATCAGGTTACAAACTGGGCATTTCACTAAATTAGACGCCATTATTTAGAATTAAAGACGCGCACGCAGTCTAACACACGCTCGACGCTAACGAAGCGCGCGCGCTGACTGAGAATATAATAATAAGAACTAACATGTTTCTTTTTTTTTCATTTCATGGAATCAGTTCTGGTATTTGTAGAAATCCCTAGATTTCTTCAGGGAAATGATAAATTTGAGTTGTTATTTTAACAAACTTCGTGATTTGATGAAACCACTCTGGGAATTTACCAAATTTCTGTTTTTATCATATCCCTGCGACATTTAGAAATCTGATTATGGAGCGTGACAAGGGGCAAACTTATTCAAGTTTGTCCTAGAACAGGAATGGTGAACCCTTATTGGGGAACGTAAAACACTAAATACAAGAAAAGAAACAAGGTGGTCATGACGTGCCGCTAAAGAATTTTTACTTTGCCATAATTCGTATATCGTAATGTTTATAGTTGTTTGTTTTTTTTAATTAAATAAAACAGAACAATTTTGTGATTACAGGAGTATCAATTCACCACCATGTTGTACCTATATCTTACAGTCATCATCATTATCATCATTTCAGCCGAAAGACGTCCACTGCTGGACATAGACCAACCAAGCCAAGGTCACCGAAGGTTTGGTAGGTGAACCAAGGTCACCGACATAGCACGAAGGATCGCCAAACTTAAGTGGCAATGGGCAGGGCACCTTGCTCGCAGAACGGATGTCCATTGGGGCCGAAAGGTTCTGGAATGGCGACCACGTACCGGAAGACGTAGCGTTGGAAGGCCTCCTACAAGGTGGACCGATGACCTGGTAACAGTTGCGGGAGTACGATGGACGCGAGACGCACAGGACTGTTCATTGTGGCGGCACTTGGGGGAGGCCTATCTTACAGTGGCGTGCCCAAATTATATTGTCGCGTGCCATAGGTTCGCCATCCCTGTCTTCGAAGAAGGCTCTAGAAGCTTAAGGCGGCTCGCGCCCTTGCAACCAGGTGGCGTTCGCAGCCCCGGATTTGCCAACAGCTCGGCGTGCTGCAGACAAACGCATAGCAGCCGGTACACGAAGAAACTACGCAAGGCGTCATCCTTCCGCACCACCAGCCTACTGTACCCTACTATTTCCATTAACAAAAGACTCAAGTACATGAGTGAGAAGAAGAGATACTGTTTTGAATACAAAAACCAAACTTGTTTTTTACTCGACTCCAAGAAGGGTTAAAAAACATCAAAATTAAAAAAAAAATGCAGAAGCTGCCAGCAACTAAGCCCGCGTGATTCTACGGTAACACATTACCAGGATGTGTGCAGTCGTATGTTGCAGTCCAGATCATGTTCTATTCGTGTGCCCGTCCAAATCTGTGATGATGATCTCAGGATATTTATATATAGCTAGCTATAGCTAATAAATAAAATAAAATAAAATAGCTGTGTTATTGTTTAAAAGAGTTACCATGACCCTGGCTCGCAAAGGGCAACTGAAGGAACACAGTTTTTAGTCAGCATAAGTCTGACTAATAATATCTCAATGAAAACAAAAATTACTCTTATTTTTCTCTTTTGTTTTTATTTTCAATTGTGCTCTTTATTATTATTATTATTTTACAATTTGATATTGTAGATTATTTTTATTTTGCAATTTGACTTTATTTATTTTTAATTTTGACATCAATATTTACTTTATTAAGTAAATTACATTTTGTAAATTACATATATACTTTTCTTATTGTGAACGTTTGAACAATGTTGATTGCCTTTTTTTTCCATTTCAGTAATTTTAACGTATGTCTGGCAATTTGAGTATATTCTGCGGCCTACCCAAATGTCCTTTCCTTGGTATTGTTCGTCAAGTCGTTGAGCTCCTTAGTAGTCCTGGGTTGAGCTTTGCGAATACTGACAAATGCTTGCACTGACTGGACAGATTCACTCAAATCTGTATGGTTTTTTCTTCAAAAGACCATCTCAGACAAATCTGCACTGTTCTCATGTGATTTGACCATTACATATTAACTGTATGGACTTTAAAAGAGACTTTGACCTCTGAGTTTGTTTCGGTGTTTCTTCTCAGGGTAGTCAGCTAGGAAACACCGGCCTCATCTAGTTTAAAATGACAAAAAAAATTGACTTGTAAAAGTTTTTTTTTAAACCTACTTACAAAATAAATATCATTTATCATTTATCACTCCCCCAAGTTTCTACGACACTGTTAATGAGAGTGCGATGCGATGCGATTTGGGTATCAAAGAAAAGGGCTCATCATGAGGATTTCAAAATGGTACATCAGGTCCATATTAAAAATAAATACAAAAGGAAATATGTAATTTATTATCGACTAACTGTTACTCGCGACTTCGTTACTCCCCGTTTTATAATTTCTAATAAATTATTCTTTTAATAATGTGGTAAATTCTGAATCTAACATAGAGTTTTTTCAAGAGATCCAACGGGAAACACTCACACGGCATATCGAATTTTAAGTTTTTCGTAGCCAACACGTACAATATTTATTTCAAGATCGAAATATTCGAAACTTGCTCGAGCAATTGAACAAATGAGATAAAATATCAGTAGAAATAATTAATAAACCCAATTGTACATCACCGTGATTAAATGGCTGAATAAATAATCTTTGCCCATATTTATAGGTTGTTCAAATCTCTCTCAACGTACAGTTTTATTTTTAGTATGATATATTTTTACTTTTTCTAGTATTGTTTATACACACAGTACAGTAAACCACCATTATGGATAATAAAATACCCCGTTTTTACGTTAACATATTTAAACTTGTACAAACAAAACAAACAACGTGCGTCGCATAAACCCTAGACGAGTCCACTGACTGAGCCTGCGTTAACCGGTTTTTTCCAGTGTCGTCGCGTACGCAATAACACGGACAGTGGACACTCACACATTCCCCGTGTGGTTGATGTAGTGCTTTGTCTCTGTTCCGTTTATCTACTTATGTGCCAGCAGGGCCGGTGCTAAATATGTAACCCGTGGTCCTGAAAAGCAAAGGGCAACTGAAGGAACCTAGGTGTGGTTTTACTCAGTAAAAGTAAAAGTCTAGCACGCTCTTCATCTCCGCTCTAGAGCGGGAGAAGTCATTAGATGATGAATGAAGAAACCAATTTAATTAAAACAAAACTGCAACAGTCGGGACCCATTCAAATAATCTAGACTAAAATCATTCCATATAATATGGGTCCCGACTGTAGCAGTTTTGTTTTAATGAAATTGGTTTCTACTCTACTGGACTAAACTTGTTTTTTTTCTTTTCAGTTTTTATTTAAAGTTATTTTTTTCGCAATCGGGTTTTTTATTTTTCAAATTAATTTCTGTTATTATAAGACTGTGTTTATCCTTACGGAGTTTCGGAGACGGCTCCGTACCCTAACCACCGCTATGTTCCTGAAGTCCTTGCATTGCCTTAGAATAAACCCGAGATTTGGGAAAAAAATACCGCACATAATGTGCCTACAAATCAGCAATTCCGGAGCCATATTCATCTCCAGGTTCCACATGCATGATTCGTGGCTTCCATCTCATAGTGATGCAGCAGAGAGGCTGGGCAGTACTTTACTACCCTATCAATATCTTCTTGAAGGCGTTCACAGTCCAAAGTGTTTGGCCACCGACTATACAACTCAAGGTATTCGCCGACGAATAGAAAACACTTCACCACCTTAACGTTTTCAAAGTGATCCTTTTATTGACTATCAATATGAATCCTGATGGAACAATATTGCTAAGTTAACTCATCACCGAAACCATGAAATTAGGCTTAAAAATGTACCCATTATTTTGCACGTACTGCTGGGGATCACTAAGGTAGTTCGCGAAGAAATTCATAGGAAGCGATGTAAAACTAAATGTCAAAAACATTATAGACATCAACACATAGTCGACGGTGTTGAACGCCTTCCGAAACTCAAAGTACGCAATGTCCACCTGCCTTCCTTCATCAAATACTGACGCCAGTTTTCATGAAGTCCTACTTGAAATACACTAGTGCAACACCAATCCAGATACCTTAGCAAACATCGGCAGTACCTGCTGCTATCGGTCGGTACACTCTAACATCAGATCCCGAACCCTCTTTTGGGACGGATATCACTCTAAGAACTTTCCATTTCGTTGGCTAAGTACTGACCTAACTTTAAATCAAAATTCAAAATGTGCAGTAAAGACTCTTCAAACACCGCGCTACAGTCTTCCAAAATATAAGGCAGAATCCTATTTGAGCGCAGCGCACAGCTCGCGCAAGCCGAGATGGCCAGGGTGCAAGCGCAAGCCCGTACTCGTGCCTCAGCGCCAGGGATATTTCATTATATACGAAATTAAAGAAGGAACTCAACTCTATTTCATCTTTTGCTATTCAAATTTTATTGCGTCCTGCTCGCTTACTTCTAACAATATTCCAAAATGTTAAAGCTACACATGGTTTACTTTGTCAAAAAGTGATTCGGGAGAAAAGGTTATTATTTTTTATTTTATTTACGATTATTTTCTCGATTTTGATATCGTCAGTACAGCAAATTTCCGCCACGTGTCAAACTTTTGCCATCCCAGTCAGGATGTAGTGACTACACCAACTAAAAATTCTGTCTGAATTGCTTCAAATGTAGCTACTCTATTCAATGGCAAGGAGCCCATTTATGAACAGAGTTTTAATAGCACTTTTGAACACTTGTTGATAAACCCACGCTATGTGTGTACTAAAGATGTGGCCGACGGATGCCAGCAAGGAAAGCGTGCAAGAGACACGAGGGTGTGTGCCCGCTAACTGCCAAACTACACATCCTCACATAGTGCAAGCTCTACGAACAGTTACAGTGTAAACAGTCTCAGATAATCACAGCGGCACTATATAGTACATTACTCGCAACATCTATGGTGGAAAAACAACCCAAAAAAAAAGGTCAGATCAGAAGATATTATTTGGTTTATGACTTTTCGAGAAACAGCTGTTTTATATTTATTATTTTTTCACATCAATCGGCTTTCGATGTGTTTTTTTAACAGAATACAACATCATCCATAATTATTTAATCATCCACTAATAAAGTGAAATGAAATAAACACTAAGATTTACAAAATTTATTTTAAAACCAACTTTATTAATTAAACCATTACGAAAATGAGTTCAAAATTGAATACAATAAAACTCAGAACCATTAGGTCGATATTCAAAATCGCATAGCCGTCAAAAACTCGAAATTATTTAAATTAGCAGTAAGTCGCCAAGATACAAAAAAAATCGTTTTATTTTTTTGTAAAATTAGTTTTGTACTTCGTACTTAGTTTGAGCGAGGAGTATTTCACTACATATTATTTAAGAAATAACAGATGAGATAAAAATAAATAACAAAAAAAAAAAACATTGTAAGGACAACGGCTCTCTACTAAAATCAATAACGATTTTCAACTGTTAAATTACATTCTTTACACCGACTTCTACAAAGAGACCAGAAAATGATAAGTGTTACAAAATATTCATATCAATAAATTTAGAAGGTACGTAGGATGAAAGCAATAGCTTCGAGGATTAGGTACACGTAAGAAAAGGTTCTCATATTTAAGAAGTTTGCGGTGAAACCCCTCGGCTGGTACTCGTCACCAAGATCATCGTTTTCATTAATAAACTCTTCCAACTCGGCTAAGATTTCTTCATCATCATATTCGTAATCACTTTCATCACCTGGGTCAATGTAAATCTCAACATCCTGAGTTCGGAAGCAGTCGAGTCGATCTGACGTGTGAGGGTCTATAGTCATCTTGGACAGTCTGAAAACAATACACGATAAATGAGAACAAATCATTCGCTGCAACGCTAATCATTCGCTACCCCTATATTGTGACAGCATTGCACACAGTCTTCGCCAGAAGCATGAATGTAAAATCAAGCTGGTAATTCAAATCTATGAATCTACCTATTATTGATAATTGACATGAAAATGTATCTCAACAGTTATATGTGTGAGATAAACTATAAGAAACATCTTACTTCCGAACAAAAATAAAGAACGTCGCTATCAATAAAATGAACGTCCTAATTCCAAAATGATTCTAAACATGCAGCGCGCCACTTACCAAAAAATAGTTATTTGTAAGCACAGCAGTGAGATATTCAAGCAGATGACAATATGGAGATATCAGCCTCAATTTTATTGATCATTGTCATCCTCCCACTCCCACCTATTTTATCGTAGGACAACACTGACACCACTTTAACTCGATTAAGATTAACAAAGATCTGGTAAAATTATTTACTATTCAAAAGGCATTAATGCATTTAGAATAACAATAAATCTTTTGTTTTTGTAAAACTACATAATTTGCCCATTAAAGTAATATGTCCAATAACCACGTTCATGGGCAAATTATGAAATCGACTAAGCAATCAAAGCTATGATATTGTTGTTTATTCTTTTAGGGGCTGGTCAGGAAAATAAAAGAACATATTGTCGCTTTTATTATTTTTACATCTCGGTGCTGGCTTTATCTTTTATTTGGATTTGAACAAAACAATAACACCATTCATAAATCTTTTTTTAAATATAATTGATAAGCTCGCGCATGACCCCTATCTTACCTGATAGCTGAGCAATTATGTGTTTGACGGTGGAGCATGCTTGCCTGAAAAGTAACCAGAGGACGGGACGGAAAGGTTCTGAAGTGGAGACCGCGCACCAGAAGACGCGAAGGAAGTCCTCTCACAAGGTGGACCTGGTGAGAGTCATGGAAATCCGATGGATGCGAGACACACAGGACCGTTTGTTTTGGCACCACTTGGGGAAGGCCTATGTAGTAAATGTCTTTCGGCTGAAATGATGAAGATGATGAGGAAGCTATTAACTTTTGACTTAAAGACTTTAAGATTTTTCTTTACTCAAAAGTTCAGAAACAAATAGCGTTGGTCTATATTTGTCTGGGGCCTGTCTCGACAAGCAGGTAAAATTGAGAGCCAGGAGAATGCCGGATGCAAATAGCAAGTTTGAAAATTGTTACCTCTCGCCTCGGAAAGATAAGATTGTCTTTCAGACTGGAAAATCCTCTGTTCTTACTACACTTATGACAATTATGACATTATGATGATATAAAAGACGTCTATGCAGAAAATACAGGATGCTAATTTTTCACTTCCGGCCTGATGAGGATGCTTCAAGATATCAAGGAAAGAAAAGAGTCAGTTGTAACTCAGTAGCTACAAAATGATTGTTACGTTGTAGAAGAAAGCTGCCACGTCATAACAAGTAGTAGTCACATCGTAGCAAATAACAGCCACGTTGAATAAGGTGTAGAAACCACGTCGTTCACTACCCGTTACTGCTAGTTAAACAAAACGTTAATTGCAGTTTAACTTTTATCAAGCGCATGTTCAATCGTGACCATTCACGTCGCAGAGATGAGAGCTGCACTCCATAGTACAGCTCTCATCTCTGGGACGAGTCTGCTACGCCGGTTTGATGCACTTGAGTCGATAAACTTTCAACAAAACTGACTTTTATCTGATTATAATGGCGAGTACATCACTCACCTTCGGTTTGCCGACGACATAGTAGTCATGGCTGAGACTAAGGAGGAGCTCAGTACAATGCTTGGTGACCTCAGTAGAGCTTCCGAAAGTGTGGGACTTAAAATGAACATGGATAAAACCAAAGTCATGGTAAACAGCCATGTAGCACCCACTCCTATCAAGATCGGAACCTCTACACTCGAAGTTGTGGACGACTACGTTTACTTGGGTCAGACGGTCCAGTTGGGTAGATCTAACTTCGAGAAAGAGGTCAATCATCGAACCCGTCTCGGCTGGGCAGCGTTCAGGAAGCTGCGCGGTGTCTTCTCGTCCAATATACCACAGTTTCTCAAGACAAAAGTCTATGTCGTTTAAATTACGCTATATATGACAACCGCTATTTTGTAGCGGGTAAAACCTACGTCATTTCTCCGAAACTGTTCACGGCCGCAATGGAGGATGTCTTCAAGGTTCTAGACTGGAGTGGATTAGGCATTAATGTCAATGGCGAGTACATCACTCATCTTCGGTTTGCCGACGACATAGTGGTCATGGCTGAGACTGCGGAAGAGCTCAGCACAATGCTAAATGACCTCAGTAGAGCTTCCGAAAGAGTGGGTCTCAAAATGGACATGGACAAAACTAAAGTCATGATAAACAACCATTTAGCACCCACTCCTATCAAGATTGGAGACTCTATACGAAAAGTTGTGGACGATTATGTTTACCTTGGACAGACAGTCCAGTTGGGTAGATCTAATTTCGAGAAAGAGGTCAACCGTCGAATCCAACTCGGCTGGGCAGCGTTCGGGAAGCTGCGCGGTATCTTCTCATCCAATATACCACAGTGTCTCAAGACGAAATTCTATGACCAGTGCGTGTTGCCAGTGATGACATATGGTTCCGAAACGTGGTCGCTCACAGTGGGCCTCATCAGAAGGCTCAAAGTCATCCAAAGGGCAATGGAAAGGGCTATGCTCGGAGTTTCCTTGATTGATTGAATCAGAAATGAAGATATCCGCAGGAGAACTAAGGTTGCCGACATAGCACGAAGAATCGCCAAACTTCAGTGGCAATGGGCAGGGCACATTGCTCGCAGAACAGATGGTCGATGGGGACGAAAGGTTCTGGAATGGCGACCACGTACCGGAAGACGCAGCATTGGAAGGCCTCCCACAAGGTGGACCGATGACCTGGTGAGGGTCGCGGGAATCCGATGGATGCGAGACGCACAGGACCGTTCTTAGTGGCGACATTTGGGGGAGGCCTATGTCCAGCAGTGGACGTCTATCGGCTGAAATGATGATGATGATGATGAAAACTTACGCCATCGCAGGTAGTAGCGACGCCGTTACAGGTCGTTGCTATGACGTAGCAGGTAGTAGCTACGCCGTAGCAGGTAGTTCCAAAGCCGTAGCTGGTAGCTGCCACGTTGCAGCTTCTGCTTAACCAAACCTAGTCATGTTTTCAGTATTTTTCCAAACTATCTCTGACACATTAAACAAAACAGTTCGTCAAATACTTTAAGCATGACAAAGTTTGCTTAAATTGGAAGATAGATACAAAAAACAAATGAAACACAAATATATTCCCGCGTGTTTATTGTTATTCAGCCTACCAATCTCATTTTCACAATCCGAAATACATCTTATATTATTATATTATTAACTATCTTAATGTTGTAGAACTCGAACCCGCATCTTTATTAATATTACTTACTTTATTCGAATTAATATCAATTAATATTAGGAAATATTTTCAATCATGAGAAAACAATTATCTGCAGAATAAATGACAATCTGTCATATTTTGCAAATATACAAAAGCTATCAGATTGCTATATTTATTTCTATAGATGAAACTTATCTGATGATTAAAAAAGTTTTTCCTAAATCAATCGAATGAAATTCAACACCGCGTCTTTATTAATTATCACACAATTCTCAAGATCATAATTTTAAAGTACACCTAATTTTATATCTAAAATACAAATTCAATCCAACGTTGTTAATACAACAGCCATCTCAATACCGACACTCCGACTTAAAACTATTTTACGACTAAATAGCTTACGTAAGATTAGATTAAGTTATACTCTTATAAAATATCCAGATGTTATGGCGATGATTATATTCGCTAGTACACAAATGTTAAGAGCCGATGGTATGGCATGACGTTAATAAGTTAGGCTAAGTTTTATGCCTGCCCAGATGGTACGACAGACAAGCTTATACTAAAAAATAAGATGATAACAAACAAATCATAATCAAAGGCCTAAATATTTCATACCAAAATACGAATTCAAAAATTTATTAGTAAAATAAAGTTTTCTCTGGTGTAACTTATAAAACTTATGGCGACAACAAGTTCGTTTTCTCGCAACTCAAATTAAATTTCTATAAGTAAGGCTTGTATTCAATTAAAGGTCACCTAGTTCTTTGCCTGCCAGAAGGAATTGTCCCTCGTTCAGGCAAAATACTCGTTACCTGGCTTCAATTCAGGCTACAAAATAATACTTTTTAAAACGAAAACTACATTCAACGAAATATTAAAAAAAAAAATTACAGAAACAATGTTAAAAGTAATTCTTAATTGTAAATGATTATTTTTAAAAACTAAATTAAAGTATATTAAAAAGAATTTAATAAACTTATTTTGAATTGTCAAATTATTGAAATTATCAAAATTTACTAACACTGCCCTTTATGTTTCGCACACAATTATATTTTGTGACAAAAACACAAATACGAACAATGCAAATTATAAAATAAAAATGATTTTTATCTGACTTACATACGTGAATTCTCTAACCATTCGGTTAGATGTATCTAACTGTACCATAGTGAATCCGTGTTGAAAACAAACCTTAGAAAGATGGTGTGTTGCAGCTGTTTATCTGCATAAATAAAATTGATCTAACAAATGAAGTTAATGTCATATGTTCGTAAACCAAGGACCGCACGAGGTCATAAACAAAATAGAAGAAAATAAAATCGCGTGGTATTTCAGAAAGTCCGTTGTTCGATGGCCGGGAATATAGGGAAAGCAGTATCGGAGGGTCTTTGGTGAAAAAGTTGGTAAAGAAACGAGGTGGTGTCAGGGGTCCGACTCTGTGGAGAACACGTGCCGACGGTAGCACAGGCTGCTCCAGGGATCCTTCAGCAGCATCCCCGTCTGTGTGTCGATGTTCTTCACACCGCCTTCGGGAGGCCGGTTACGTGTCGCCGCCGCCTTCTCCTCCATGACTGTAATTTTAATAAAGTTATCTTATAATCACATCGTCTCATTTTGTTCTAATGGATAGAGCAGGAGACACACATTGGCAATTTTGAGGACTGTTTTGTGCAGTGGGATAGAAATCCTCAAATATCTTCTCACGCACTTCGGTGGAGCAAGAGGGCGTATCAGAGTTTTAGTTCAAGCGGTAGGCCGCGGTTACCCTTTTAAATGTTACCGCACCGCAGTACTTAGGAGGACTAAATAAACAAACTTCAACTCGAAGAAACTAGATAGGGTTGGACGTCTTATAATAGCTTCAAGTAGTTTAAGTTTTCAAAAAAGACGGACGTGTAAAAGGACGTATTGTTTAACCAAATTGCAAAAAAATAAATTCAGAAGAAAGTTCACGCTTTAGGAGTATACCTCACGCTATTTTTTCTAGTTTACGTACCCGTAGTACGTACACGTAGAAACTTTGATTAGCAGGATATTACAATCGATTCTATTGACGTAAGAATCTTATCTAATAAATGTTGACAGATTTAAATCCAATTGTCTGCAAGTGATAGAAAATGTGACAATATGTTATTGCTCGTGACTGTACTCGTTGAATATTTTTAGGCAGAGATGACCGCGCAACTGATTTATAACTGTTACAGGACCGACAAACAACGCATCGAGTCCTTCGAGGTACGTGGTATAAAACCGACCAATTTGCCTGCTGCGGTCTTCCCGTCCGATTAAAATTTAGGTGTCTTCAAGACTAAAGTGAATAGGCTCTTGACAAACTTGTGCGCTTCACAATCAACGATTGCATCACTACTTACAATCAGATGGGATCGCTGTCAAACCACATGAGTAAGATACACGGGTCAAGCACTAGTTTATATAAATTTAAAAAAAAGCGTAGGTATTATATATCGCCACTGTTAGACATAAGCTTCCCCAAGTGTCGCCACAAAATCAGTGAATAATATTGTTGAATAGAAATATTAATTGGTTTCAGTTTTCGCGTGAAAATGCATGATTAGGTAAAGCGAATATTAAGCAGCCTGGAAGTATGAACATTGACATACCTACTCACATAGGCTATATCTATGAAACTCAAAAGTTATTATTGCCCATCCATAATTAACCTTACTATAGCGGTCGACCTCATCGTCGCTTCCCTTCAACCCCTCAAGCCAAGGTACGACCGTGTCGTTTCGATTTTCTTGCATCGAACGTCTCGAGTAAACCACGCCTCCGATTCCTTTGTTCTGACCACGTGACTGAGCATTGAGATGACGGCAGAACAGAGGAATCGAAGGCGTGAGAATCGAAACGATATGGTCGGAACTTGGCTAGGGAGGCAGGTGATATAATAGTCAAACGTGAACCTACATAATAATAAAAACTGACTTAAAAAAAAAGAAGATTCTCATTTCGACGGTAGAAATGAAGTTTCGAAAACTATTTAGAGAGCCTTAATAATTTAATATTCGCAACTAATTGTCAACAAATTAGCTAAGTGCTGCATCTCGCGGCGGCGAGCTTTCACCATTCTCACGAGTGAATATGCTAGCTAACCATAAATTGCACAATTGGATTTAAGTATACATTGAATGAAATATAAATACTTCAGTATAAGGCGAGTTCAACAAGATGGCGGACGTTATCGATCCATCGGGACGCACCCATGACCTATTATGACGTAACGTTAACAAAAACTCTCCTAAAAAAGAGATCTGCGTCCCAGCCGTGGGAGTATTATGAGGCTGATTATGCTTATCCTGATAACAAATAAGAGTATCCAGTCCCTAAACACTTCCTAATTGAAGTATCACTTGGCTGTAAGAACGACAGATAAAGGAAAATTCGCACAATAATTTATTATGAAACAATTAACGCGCGCCCTTGCTTTATATCTAACATCAGACTTGTCGCGAAACCTATATCCACATACCTACAAAAGATGAAAACACACACACGCAATATAATTAACTGTCAACTCCATTGGAACCCCAGCCCATGCATTATAACAATGAACATGACCTTTACGTAACACAACCTACACGAAAATTGTGAAACACCCAATTTTACTTTCACTCAATAACTAGAAAACCCTCCCGACCACAATCCTCAATTAGTTAGAGACAAAGGAATTGATCGATAAAAAATACTAGAAATCGCGCAACATTTGCATGGAAAAAATTAATTAATTACACAATTTTACTTACCCTAAACATCAGTTGGCATCACTGGATAAGTCCCGACCACACCTCGCAACTAATTAGAGACCTAGAACCTCACCTTCAAGTAGCACCAGACTTCAGGTAACCCATTTGAAAATCTATGTAGACACAATTCTACTTACCCCCAAACGTCACTTGGTCGTTCTCTTCTACCAAAGATGTGAGATGGTCTTCAACAGGAAAAGATGTGATGGCTGTTGCAGCGCCGGACGCGACCGTTCGCTGCAGGAGCCGCCGGGAAAAGGGCCGTTTGTGAGCTGGCTTCTGCGCAAGTGCAATTTTTGACGCATACGTACACCTGTTACGGACGTTTTACACTGCACCGAGTATACCGGACGCCGGGAAATATGTCGGATGCAATTAAATTACTTAAAAAAAATTATTTTTTCAAAAATTTGGATTCCTCGTTGCTTTAGTCTCGTCTCGGTCTTGGCGGTTTGACCACTATTTTTTTGATAAAAAAATTTTGATATCGATCTGACATTGGCCTTGAACTTGACACGTTTTGCTAGAGGGGTTGAAGAAATCGATGCGCACCCCAGATAGCGTGCCCGATCGATGCCCTATAACAGAAGGGTACAACGATGCAATGCCCTGAGCTCATTTTTGCATTGAACTTATCGCATAAAAGTTTGTGTTTCATAAGAAAACTGTATTGCTATTTTGTAAAAGCTCACCTCAAATGAGGTTTGGTGTCGATTCCACTCTGTAAAAATCTCACCATGAAAAATTACCTGAAGTGAAGTTCTACCCTAGACGGCAGACCTTTGCGAGGCCCTCGTCCTTTTTACTAAGTATGTGTTTGATACACATACTTTGCGGAAAAACTACTAGGAAACACCCAATAGTAAAGCACCATAGGAGAGATGAAAAATGCAAAATTTATAAAAAGGTACCTAATGCATACTTCATTGTGTGTGTCTATATGAGCTAAATAAATGTATTCTCATTATATCTTCTTTCTTTTATAAAAATATTATGTAAATTGAAATTATATGTAACTAATGACCTACCCCGGCTTCACACGAGTACAAATTGATGTATCCAAATACATTCCTTCTTTATTGAACTTCGTTCTTTGTTTTACATATTTACTTTTGTCCAGATTTTGTTGCTTACCGCTGTGCCGAAATACTGAATAATATTTCGCAATAAAGTGCCAAGTGTCATAACATCTTTATTGTGATGATAGAAGGCACCAGTTTGAATTACAAAAGTGTTGAGGCGCTTGATGGTGTACTCGAAAACGTTATATGCGTTAGTTTTTATTTGTTTATGATAAAAATACATTTTTCTTGTACTTTTTTTTAAGTGATTCGAAACACTTTTGTATATTGTTAAACATGTGACACATTATGAGAATACATCAATATCATCAAATTTAACTTTTAGTGGGTTGACACACTATTGCTTAACTGCATCCATATATAGTAGCGGCCTTAGGGTTAGGGTAGAACCTCGCTCTTGAAGGGGGAGGCCCCTACAAGAGCGAGGTTCTGAGCGCTTCATTTCGTTAGAAAAAAAAAGTGAATATTTACTACTACTATTCTACCTACTTTTACCTTTCATAGTACAGTTTATTAATAGGTAGTAGGATAAGTATACAAAAATAAAAACAACAACATTGTGTGTCTCACGGTTGTGCCAAATAGGTCCAGTTCAGCATAATGCCCGACAACTAGGCAGTAGTTTCCTGAGACTGGTTTTCGACTGAAAAAAAATTAACCAGTCGAAAATATTAAATACTATATAGGTTTCCATAATGATTAGGTACCACTTAATTCACATGACCTAGAACTTAAACCCACAGCGGGCATACCGCAAAGGGGTAGAAGCAATCGATGCGCACCCCTGGTAAACATCACCGATCGATGCCTTCGCGGAGCACAACGGCCTCAAGCACTCCCTATGTAGAAGGTCTTTTTCTTTACATACACTGCGAGGACAGCTTATAGGTCAGTTTGATTGCAGGTTTTGAAAGTAAGCCATAGGTCACCATAATTTACATCAAACCTCATTCAAATCGGAATGAAGTGAAGGGGCATTATAAGGTAATCCTCCTTCTCAGTCGTATCGTCTGAGGGTTGTGAAGTCCCGCTAAATTTGCTTCTTATTGATGTGTGACGGTTCTTGGCTTCGTAGGGTAACTCTACTTCTCTACTTTAAAATACCATTGCTCTACCTTAAGAAATACCATCGACTGTTAGAATCTATCTACTAGTAAACAGTTTATAAGTTTGATATTGATTGAGAGCAGTGGTAACCGAGTGTTAACGGCCCCGACTTACAAGTTGTATGTAGGTCACGGGTACAAACCCAGCCAGGCGCATTACTTTATGTAACTTATTTCATCACTACTGCTCTCAAAACGGTGAACGAAAACATCGTGAGGAAACCGGCATGTCCTAAAACCAAAAATTCAAAGATATGTGACCTCCATCAACGCGCATTGGGCCCGCGTGGTGGATTACGGCCTATTCCCTCACCTAGAGAGGAGGCCTGAGTCCCAGCAGTGAAAACATTAAAAAGGCTGATGCTATGATATCGATTGACAAAAATACTATTAGTGGAACGTAGCGACATCTAGCCAACTTCGAATTAACCAAGGAAGGAATTATTACTAGTAGTTCTTATTCTACCCATAGATGGCGTTGAAAAATGCGTTGGCGGGATCTGTGCTCTTGTAGAACTCCACAACACTATAGGAACTCCAGGAGTTCAATCGATATACATGTTATTTCTTATCAAAAAGATTATGTAACACAAAATCTAACGAAGAAATAAACACTAGATGTTTTAATAATAAAATCATTCATATTTTTATTCCTGCTGCCCCTTCGTCAATATGAAGAACCATTAGTAGGCGTAGGGTGACCTCGTTTGACCTCTATTGCTTGGGTTCTGTTAGCTATTAAAACATTTAACCTTGACCCTAACCCACGCCGGTGTTTGCTGTGTTCATAGGGATCGATAAGTACGCGCCGCATCAAAAGGGTAGAACGTAGAACGAAACCAAACCTTTTTAAACATGTTACCTAGAACAGGGTCAACAGGGCACTATAACGACTGGGGATGGCTCATAGTCAGCATCCATGTGTACCTAATTAAAATAGATTATTCATGTCGTTAGGATATACTGATAAGCCACCAGGAGAAAAAATTAAAAATGTAAAAAAAAAATATCTACGGTGTTCTGTAATTCGCATAAATTACAGCAGAACATAGATAATTTTGCTGTCCTTTATTTTCACTTTAATATATATATTTTTTCTATTAAGTATAATTGACTGTCAATATAGTTCAACCAATGGATCCTCCTAACAAAAGCCCACCAACATAATTACCATTCTATTGACAGGATCATCATTCATCATCATCATTTCAGCCGATAGACGTCAACTGCTGGACATAGGCCTCCCCCAAATGTCGCCACAAAGAACGGTCCTGTGCGTCTTGCTTGATAGGATAGGTCAACAATATGGAAATGGGGACCTCAAATAATGGCTCCATACAAACTCGCTGAATTGACTCAAACAAAAAAACAATCAAAACCTCGTTTGAACCTGAAAGATATTTACCCGTAAAAACATTACAACCCAAAACGTCCGACATCTAGGTTCCAAGGCAAGCACTGCGACAGTATATTGTAAAGGGGTCCTTAACTATGCAGCATTTCGGGACGCCTGAACGGGGTCCGGGGCGGGTTGCCATTGGAAACACAGAGGTGGTGTGAGGGATGTATTGATCTGCCATCCACTAGACGCACTACCTATCTATCACAATAGCAATATGCATCTATACCTTTGTAGCTATGTAGTTCTGGATTTTTCACATCCTTGATTACGTACCTATTCCTAAAAGAATCACGAGATAATCATGGTGCCTTATTAGTAGATTTATTCATGTACTTGCATCAAAATTTCCGGGATTTCTAATGAAAAATCGCTTGTGGCCAACAATATTAAAAATAAACAATAATAAAAACCTCAGAGATAGATAAGACAAATGAAAAAAAGAAAAATTTTTATTAGTATTTTTCATTGAAAAAGATTGGAGATTATATACGTTTCCTCTCTACTTCAACTGTGGTGAGGTTAACAAATTTAAACACTTCCTCTTCCTCGTCGTTAAAACAGGAAGAAATTCTGCTATATTTCTGATGCTATCATAAAAAAAAACTGCTCTATAAAATGAATAATTTTGGGATTTGAGGCCATTTCCACTTCCACTCCACTGTATTCTTTCGCTGTGTGAAATCAGTGTGAGTATATATAGATCAGAAGACAGAATTTAATTTCTAAATTCGTCAAAAGAAGTAAAGTAAGAAAGAAGTAAGGTAGAAAGAAGGAAGTAGTAAGTTTTTTAGTTCTTATGAACATTATATATCATACGTCGCTTCGCTTGACATGATACTGCTGTATCCACTTCCCACGTGTCTTGCGAGCCAAGCCAATATACGAGTACCTACTTAATTAGCTAATCTTTCTCAGCTTTCAAGAGGTTCTCGTCATGTCCACTGGTCAGTAGCTCGTAACGATAGGCCAATCACAAAAATGTTAACAATTCCATAAAGAAAGAACAATGAGTAGCATTAATTTTCACTCAGCTGAGACTTTCCTATAACCCATCGCCGTATTTTAAGGCATATAGTCCCTTGAATATCTGGCCGGAGTTAAAGTACGCAAACTCGTTCTGCCGCCTGCGACCTTTAAAACTATTCTCTTTGCGAAATATTGATTGATTTACATCATTATGCTATGTACCTACATTCTGAAGAACACTCAACCAGCATTTTTTTTTTGGGTAAACATATGTTTAAAGATCAAAGCCGTTTGAAAGGAGTAAGGAAAACAAGCTTAAAAATATAATTTCATTATTTTATTTATTTTTTTGCCAATATTATTAGTCGTAAGAAAAAATCATATCCTGATAAATGTTGTACATGAATCTATAATACACATATATTTTTTTCGAACCTATTGACCAAGCCGTTACCGGGAAGTAGGCTTCAAAAGTCACTGTTTTAGGGCACTTTTCGGGAACTAGGGCCTTAATGTGACGTCGTGCTGAGGCTTGCGAGCTCTAATGAATTCTGGGTTTGTACCAATAGAATTTGATAACATGCCTAGGGCGAGGGGCCAGAATATGAGAAGTACAATTCGCAAGGCAGTTTTGTGGCAAACTATTGGGCAGTAGTGACCCCACGTACCTGATCACCCGGGAGAATTCTTCCCCATCTCCGACTTGGTTTTATTGACCGACAGTAATGAAAACTCATGAGGAACATGGAGTTACCACCTCACTCTTGCTTTTATTGGCTGGCTTGACTGTTGAATTTTCAAGATCAAACGTGCTCGAGAGTTGAATTTATAATCCAGTAAGATGCTACTGGCACGGATTTTGACCGTACTTTCGTGATGGTCCTGATTAAGGAATCAAATCCCGAAAGTGCAGGATCAGAAATGCGCGATTACTCGTGCGGGATGTTTTTTCTAAGATAAAAACTTTACAAAAAAAAATAACCGTCTTCACTAGAAAAAAACACTAAAGATATCGAAATAACTTTAATTTCGGAAGTCGGTGTTTCTCGGTATTGTTTGTTCCCGAAATTAAAGTTATTTAGATATTTTTAGTGTTTTCTTTTAATGAAGTCGGTTTTTTTTTTTGTAAAAGTTTTTATTTCAAGCTTTTTAGTTGCGATACACATATAAACAGATTGCCTATTTCTCATGACAATTCCACTTAACCCAAACTGGTAAGACACATTGTTTTATTATGTAGTTTCTGTATCTACCTTCCACCGGCTCCATCATCAGATCAGTTCGATAGTACCTTATAGCCAAAGTGCATCTCATGACAATTCTAATAAGCCCAAACACGGCTAGAATACATTGATTAATTACGGAGTTCCTGTACCTACCTTCCGACTCGATCATCAGATCAGTTCGATAGTACCTTATAACCAAAGTGCATCTCATGACAATTTTAATAAGTCCAAACACGATTTGGTTACATTGATTAATTACAGAGTTCCAGTGCGTACCTTCCGGCTCCATCATCATCATCAGATCACTGCGATGCATTTTCAACGTAACTATTCAAAACCATTAATTTATTTGTATAGTCATAGTCGCTTAACTATCTTCATTGTGATAACTAGGTGAGTATGAAGTTCCGTTGACCATTTCTGGACCATTCTGGTTTTCTTCATCAATTCCACTTCATCAAATGTTACTTTTTGACTGTAAATGCTTAAGTTCTCGACGTAAATACCAAAATCACCATATGGTTGCCTATAATATTTATGGAGTTCTCTCCATTCCTCATGGATCCCAACATCAGATTGGATTCTGAAAAAATGGGCCAAACAGGAAAGCATATCCACTAAGAGGAAAAAAAAATTTGCAAATCGGTCCAGAAACGACGGCGTTCTGACGTAACACACATAAAAAAACCTCATTTTTTTTAAATCGGTAAAAAAATGTATTTAGACGACGAGCAGTTCTGATTTAAAAAGTAATTAGTTAGACCCAGCACAGCCTCCATTTGATTTATCAACTATTCACAGACTCGTGACTTTTCTGTAAAATTTGTAGGTACACATAGAAAATAATTTTGTTTTTGTTTATTTTTATATTACAGCTAAATAAATTTTGAATTTCTGTTTTGTGTTGTGCGAGTCCTAAATCGGAAGGGGAATAGAACATTGTCAGTTATAGAACCTACTCTATCTTCCTAAACCTGAAAAATATTTAATTTATCATTCTTGATTATTTATAACTAACTAACTCTGTTTTTGCATTTTGCAGGTCCCAGTGCCACTCTGACCTTCAAATGCAAAAAAAAACTTAAGACAATTTGAGTTTCGCAGGCTACCTTTGAGCATGCCGTTTAAAATATAATGAAATATTAGAAATCTCGTCCTCTTTACTAGTAAGCGTTTATACGGCCCATTTATTAAGTTTACAATTCACTCCTTGCCATTTTTTATCGATTGGTTAATTACATTATCTAGGCAGGAGCTAATCTTAACATTATCTTTAGTAATCCAGCCCACTTAAGCCTTCCAAAACCATAGTCCTATCTTTGTTTTCTATGTGTCGCAATAGATAGTTTCCCAACAACTAGGGGTTGTCCTCGGGTGCACTAGCAGCGTGTTCTGTCGTCGTTTGGTACCACGTTCCATGATAAGTGTCTAAGGGGCTTCTGCGAGTCGAGTTTGGCTCCTCGTACGCCTTCCAAAGGACTTCAGGATCCTGAGATAGTAAAATAAATAAAAACAATATAGAAAATCTTAATTTATAACCTAAGCTTAAAATTATTTAAGCTTAGGTTCGCGACAGTTCTGCTATGACCCTATGAGGAGTTCTGTTCCATATCTTCGAAATTCATAATCAGATCATAACAATATTTCTATGCGACCAACTTGGAAGCATAACCAATCAAGAAAAAAAAATTATATTCGGTCTTCAATTGACCGAAAAATCGGTGAACATACATAAAAAAAATAAACATACATTTAGCCGAACATAGAATCTCCTCCTTTTCGAAGTCGGTTAAAAAGTGCTTAAATTTGAGTTTATGTTGAGACTATGTACAAAGTTAATTATTACATCAATTTTATGACGATTTTTACAATATTGTTATATTTTATTACTACTATTGATTATTTTTATAGTTGATTTTTGCATGTTTTGAGACTTAAAAGTTGATAACATAATCCTTTAATAAGCATTTTTGATTATTAAGTGATGTAAAGAAAAGCGAAACTTATTTTGCAAGAAGTTTATTTCTGAGTTATCTATTAAGTATTATTACACTGCTTTAAAAAAATACTTGAAAGAAATATTCCATGTAGAGTAGGTATTTTAATTTTCTGTACTGAAAACTGAACAATGTATTGTACTCGTAATAATAATTAAAACCTGTGATCACTCTAGGACAGTCTATATTCTATTCTCTAATTAAAATATTCAAACTATATTTTTCCTAATTCTTAAAGTTATGTATAATAATTTTAGTAAACTATGTAGGTTATACTACAGTACTAAAATTAATACAGTAATAAAATTTTGTTTAACATCTTCTGCTGATGGTACTTTTATGCTTAATTGAAGAGCAGTTAGTACCAGCCGTTGCTTATAGGTCCTATATGGTAAGTATTTATTTACCCAATATAGGTGAAAATAATAAAAAACCTGGTACAAAAAAATATCCTTTATTACCACAAAGTCAAAATGTATAACACCAAAAGTAAATAAATAATCTTGATAATACCACCACCAGTAAAAAAAGTTCTTAAAATTATAACTTATAATAGAAATACACTTTAAAAATAAAGTAACTAAAGTAAATGCTTCAAATTAAGTAAATAAAGATAAACTAAACAGATTCAACATGACTGAAGTGGTAACAGTACGATTGAACTTGATACTCTTAGATTGCCGAGTATCAAACTCTTCAAATACTATTAAACACAGTAAAAAAATAATAGCAAGCCTACTACTACATACAACAAGAAAATAGTGTCCACATGTATACATATAAAATGAGAAACTGACTGACTGACATATCAACGCACAACCGAAACTACTACTACTACTACTACTTGGGCTAGAAGCGTTAAATTTTGCACAAGGTTTCCTTTTATTACGTAGGCGTGCACTAAGAGAGGATATACCGAAATTCACCCCCTAAAGGAATGAAAAAGGCGTCCAAAGTTTGTATGGTGAAATCTACATTAACGTGTACTATTAATATATAGAATCACAACTTACTTAAATATTTCAGAGTTAAAGGTAATCTTTAGAAAAACCCTGTAGCAAGAGGTACCAGTAATTACAAATAGATTAGTAATGAGAGTTGCTGACTATTTGGTCATAGTGTCTGAATCAACACTTTTATTTTCAATATTTTATCACTAACGATTTGGACACCACCAAAATTGAAGTTGTTATGTACAATCAGATAAAAAAGTTTTAAAATATAATAATAGGGGTTAAAGTATGACATTGCTTTTTAAAACGGGTTGCTTTGAAGTGTTATATCTTTGGATTGACTTGGAATTATAAGTTCAAAGAAACTTTATATTAAAGGTACGTTATTCTTTTTCCGAAATTATGTGTATATTGGATTTTTTTGTGTTTTGTATTTTGATATATCGCAGTTTTTAAAAAACGCAGTTTCACACTTTCACCTCAAATATTAAGAAATATATTACCTGAAGTTGCTGCCCCTTTTTCCCCATACATTATATTATTTAAAAAAATATCCGACTGTAACAAACAGTGTGTCTAAATCATCAGAGAATAGAAGATTGAAATCAAAATGTGCCAAATCATCAACAACTCAATAACATTCTTATTTGTATTAAATAAGTAATTTTATCAAAAATATTTTTTACTAAAAATATCATCGGAGTTGGTTAGAATAACGATTTTGTACAGTTTAAATTGAAAGACATACATGTAAAATTCCACCATTAAGGGGTCCAGCATCATGTACTGGATCCATGGTATTTGTTTGTGCGTCAATATCAAAGACACCCTGTATTATGTGTAGATTCACATGCACATAGTTTCTATATATATAACCTATTTTCTATGACGCCAAGCAATCTGAGCTTGTTTTTGTATTTGTATTTTGGTTCAGTGTCCACAACTCTATGTTTAAAGCATGATTTTGAGTACGGCAGAGCAATCTGAGCTTATGAACAATGAAAATAAGTCGACACCTGCAAGGAGAAACATATTCTCATGGCATAGAATGTAGAATGCCACTTGCCTAAAACTGAGTTACAATGTTATTCCAGGTGTTGAAGTGTATATGAACTTAGACACATCTTAGACCAATCAACCTTTGTGTGATAGAACAACTATAAGTACTCTACGTTGATCCCAGCAGTAAAATGTAAGCCTGTTTGGGCTGTGGGAACAATCAAAAAACACAGGTGGGTTAAACTCTGTAAAAGTCAGACACACCCTCCCACTCTACTCAGATTGAGAAAAGTTATTTGCAATAACCACTGCTAAATTAGATCATTTTTGTATACATTTTTGTAATAGTCATCCACTTTGATAAGTTTGGCAACAGTCGCTGTAAAACGGCTAAATGTAAGTCTGTTACTAAGATTTCTTTTACTAGAGATCATTGAATCATTATTATGTTAAAAATTGACACGTAATGTACATTCACTCAAAACTAACATAATAATACCCTCAACCTTACTACTAAATTAAATTAAATTGCTATACTCCTGAAGTAATCATAGCGGTTACGTCGCTGGTCCTGTAGCTGCCCAATTTTAGAGGCAGTGTCACAATCACGACACACACCACAAAATGTGCTTGTTACCACATGGAACGGACTCCGGTAATACAAATTGGGGTCTTCTAGTTTTTTATTCTTCTTGTGGCAGCGTACATGCAAGAATACCTCCAGTATCATGAGAATGACACAGAAGAGGCCAGGAAACATCATCAATGATGGTATTAGCAGCAAGCGGTAGCTCAGTTGGTTGGAACCAGCAATAATATTTGCTTTTAGTGACTGGAACTTCTTTGTCTTGCTCATATAGCCGCGAGGGAACTCCATATACTTGGCCTCGGGTTCCCGTGTATCCAGATTCCTGATATTTACAACGGGTGGAGATGTATTTTCAAGTAGTGGTTCACCAGTTTCATCGTTTATATCGTATGTAACAATTTCTCCAGTCTCATCGTCATAGCAGAATCTCCGCACAGGACCTCTGTTTATTGTATTCATTTCTGTAAATAGAGCACGCTGAATTTAATATTCAATTCCACTAAAATATTCATGGAATAGATAGTTTAACAAACATCAATGGTAAATTTGAATATATCCTAAGTTTAACTTACTTTGTCGTTTAAAAACGTTTTAGATAACGTTTTATAGTGTTTTCTGACTTTTAAATAATTATATTGGATATGATTTTGCTTGAAAACTAAGTTCTAAAAAGAAGTACACAAATAAATAATTGACAAAAGAATGACACTTGTCAAGTCAATGAACTAGAGTGGCTGCCACTGATGCGTAGCTATTCTAACTAGTTAAATAGCGGCTATTCAACAATTCTAACTAGCTAAATAGCAGCTACTCAAGCTATATATGCTCGACCACACAATAGCTTGTTATTGATTACAAAGAATATAATGATAATAATGTTTTTATTGACATAAAAAGACTGTTACATATTCAATTGAAGCCCTGACTCCTGCGCTATGTGGTACCTGTGTTACAGGAGTCAGTGTCTTCATTCGTTTGTGGAACATTAACAATTATTTATGCAACAAAATTTAAATTAAAATGTATACAATTAGTGCAAACTTGCTCTTGTGTGATAAGTGTATGTGTACATGTGTTGTGTATATGTGCGAGTGTGATGTAGTGTGGTGATGTGATGGTATAATGGTGTGTGTGGTGGTGTGATGGTGTGTGATGGTGATGGTGTGAAGGTGTGTGTTTGATGGTGTGAAGGTGTGTGTTTGATGGTGTGCTTCTCTGTGTGATGGTGTGAAGGTGCATGTTAGATAGTTTGTTTCTCTGTGTGACTGTGCTAGGTGGTTGTATTTTGAGCTATATCTGACCGGTTTACGATGCAAAAGTAATAGCAATAGTCACCAGGATATTTTGGGGTATCTGCTGGCATCTACATACGTTGAGCCGAGCTGAACAAAACAAACTACGCAAATTTACAGTTTTGATCAGTTTAGACAGTTTTTAATTTATTTCAAAATTATTTATTTATGTATGTTTATAGGTATTTATTTATTGTATATATAATGTTTATGTATAGTGTGCTGTATACATATCTGTTTAGTATATTTCTAGTTTTAAGTTAGATTTAATGTATGTGTTTAATTTTTTTTTGTTGTAAATTCAAAGTTCCTCAAAATTTGTAAATTTTCTTTTTAAATCATGTAGTTTGCTGTAAGAAAACCCATTTGTGGGTTAACTTCGCCTATGTTCATCAACTGTCCTATTTTTATTGATTATATAAAATTGTGTGTACAATAAAGAATAAAGTTAAGGGAATTATTAATTTTCAAAAGTACAAAGAAGGAGAAAAAATAGGCCTATATTCAAAATGAAATAATTATATAAATGGGGTGATAAGTATTGGCCTACTATTGATAACAGAAGAACAAAACCAACAACAAACATAAGAAAAAAACAACGGAAGATCTACGCGCTTACATTATGTCCAGTCATCTACGAGCCCCCCACCCCCATGCTACTCTTTGTGTTCTTCCGCTAAGAGTTCTATCATAAAGTTTGCGAAAAGAAACGGAAAAGGTAGTGAATACGCATGTGGAACTTCCGTAGAAGCGAAAGCACTGCCCCCCTAGCCCAGTTACAATCGTATCGTTCGACGTCATCTCAACGCTCAGTCACGTGGTCAGAACAAAGGAATCGGAGGCGTAGCCTACTCGGCGCGAACGAAACGATTGTAACTTGGCTAGGGGGGCAGTTCTGTTGCAACACTGGTCTGGACCTAATTTTATGTTCGGATAATGAACCACTTTGCAATACAACAAGCAGCCACCCTAGCTGGGTGGTTGTTGTAGCGCTTTTGTTGAGTACCTACTGGTAGAAAGCTACCTGGGGTAACTAGCCGCCAATAGGTGCCTGTAAACGCTGCAAAGTTTATCTGTACTTGTCTATTTCATAACTATGTATACTAAACTAAACTATGTATATGTCATTCAACAGTGTAGGATTATAAAATTATGAAGTTGATTGTAGAAAGTTATTATTAACTTTCAATTAATTGAAATGAAATTATTACATTGATTACACAAACCGGTACGTGGACCGAAGATTGACATAAAAAAGTTAACATAAAAACTTGTCTGATTATAATTAATAACCACGTTGCTTGCGCTATCATTTGCTTAATTTATTTTATTCAACAGCTATATAACTGAAATAGCTGATTATCAAGGTAAGTTGTTGAACCCTAAAACTAAAGAGTTGTAAACCACAGATAAAAAAATCAACTATAGTGATGCCACGTTTTACTCGATAATTTATGACCAATATCATAGAATTTGTGTGAAAATCGAAAATTCGGACATGTAACCGAGCCCATTTGCTTATTATGTATATTATTTATTATTTCTCATAATGGTCCATTTCTAAAACATCATAAATAATCGTTTTAGTAACATGAAGAAATAGTAATACTATTTTACTTCTGGCATTAAAGCATGTCCTGTGCCATATTCACAAACAACGCTCGTAAGAAGTTCTTCGTGGGTTCAGGGTTGATGAGAACTAATGTCACGTTTATTATTTTCTGTGAATACTTTTGTTAATTTTATATTACCATAAGTTGTGCGTAAAGTTTATAAAAAAGGCCTTACTGTTTTACTTCATGTAACAGTTGCTCTCAGCGGCGGATCTCCACGTAGGAAAACACAATTTTTGTTTGAGAGGTACGGACTTTATATATTTGATAAAATTTCCCTATTTTGTTGTAGTGCATTGTAAATATTCAGTAAATATAACCTCAAAAGTCTCAGTTCATCAGTTTTGTTTCGTTTTTCAATAGAAATTGTAATGCTTTTGAGTATTGTTTTCCTGAATTTTAGTTGATGATATGTTGATTAAAATTTACTTTAGCTTTCTCTTTTAGGTTTTTCAGAAACTTTATTTGTACATAACATAGGTCTTATATTTCCTGTAGCTGATATGCTGGTGTAAGCAAAAAAAAAGGAACTAACTAATTAAACTCAAGCATGGTAAATAATACAGTTTCAGTTAGTCTTAGTTGAGCAGTTAAAGAAGTTGCATCTGTTCAGTGTTTGTGTGGAGTCTTTCTGCAGACCATGTCCCACCTTCCATCCTGCATCAGGTGTTGGTTATCTGTTCATGAAAGGACCTAGTAACAAATACTGGGCCAGGCATGGAATTTAAGTTGAACTAGTTTTGCCATCAACACGCTAAGAAGAAGATTGGGCCAAAATACTAAAAAGAGATAAAGTATCCTAGTCTTAATTTAGGTCAAGATCTATCCTTATTCTCAAATATTTATTAATATAACTAGGTTTGTCTTACGTCTTTACCTGCATGCAAAGTAACTATTTGTTTTCTCAAGAATATATCATATCAATACCAGAAGTATGAAATAACCTAAGGAACATTTTTACGCTTTGTGTAAAATACCCTTACATAAATCATCACTTTCATTGACATAGACATTTTATCTAAAATGTAAAAATGAACCTTAATTTTTATATTTTACGTTAACATCCCTTATGTTATTTCATATTTGGTGTGGATGGATGGATTGTGTGAAGAGTGATATGAAAGAAAAGGAAGTTAGTGATAGCATGACGAGTGACAGGGCAGAGTGGAAGAAAAAAACGTGTTGCGCCGACCCCAAATAACACGGGACAAGGGCAGGAAGATGATGAGTGTATGCTATTGTTATAAAAGTATCCATTATCAAAATCCAGATCAGGTTCTACCTGAGTTCTGAGTCAAGTCTACTGACCCTTTAGATGTGATTGATTATTTAACAAACTTATTAACATTTAAGATACAACTCTGCATTTTTTTTTCTTTTTCACTTGGTGGCCTGGGATTCAGGTTGTACAATAATCGAAAAATCTTAAAAAATAAACGAATATACTAAGCATACTTTGAGTTGGACTCGCTAGTCAGTTACTGGATAAGAACGCAAGTCTAGAATCAGCAATGTATAACAATGACTTGGGAAGCAGGCTCTGGACAAACTGTTGCATGTTGTTGGCACTGTATGCATTAAATTATATCAAGGCAACATACTAAAGGAGAAATAGTATTATAGTCTTAATTTAAGTCATGGTCTACCGTTGTCCTCAAATGTTTATTAATTAATTAGCTGGTGCCCGTCAGTTCTAAGCCATTTGCAATTTCAAATTGTGTTCTTTTTGTGCAGAACCCTAATTATTTTTCAATAAAAGCAGCCTAAGTAACTACTTATAACATCAGTTATCTACCAGTGAAATTACCATCGAAATTGGTCTAATGATTTTAAAGATTAAACTGACTGATAACAATTAGGTATCATACATATTTAGGAAAAAATATTATTTTGATATTACAAATATATATGTGCAGATTTATGTATTTAGTTTAGTACAAAATTAAACATAAGTAAATACCCAATAATTATGACAACACATTAGAAAGCCATAAACTTTTGTAACACATGTCCTATATTTATATGCCTATTTTAATTCAAAGGTTTTTATTTTACATAGGCCTACATGGGCACATATAAAACATCAGAAGCTAGTGCATAGTGTATTGCTGTACACCATATTCACTTAATCTATGATATACATCAGGGTTGGCGAACCAATGGCACGCGGCCATATAAATTGGGCACGCCAGTGTAAGATGTACAACATGGTGGTGATTTGATACTGCCTGTAATCACACAAATTTTCTCTCTTAATTTAAATAATTATATAAACAAACAATTGTAAACATTATATGAATTATGGGATGCATAATATACAGTTTATAGTTGCCAAAGTTTTCAATTTAAATTACAAAGTCAAGATTCTTTGGCATGTCGTGAACATAATTTTTTTTCATGTATTTTGGTGGCACATTTTCGAATAAGGGTTTGCCGTCCTTGATATAAATAATAAGTTTAAATTTCTCCCACATTTATTGTTTATCTAGTTTACTAATTGCGAAGATTTCTACCTAATTATGCTTTACCAAGCTTTTTATACTAAGCGACTTGATTTTGTTGTTAATAGCTATACTTGTTCTTTAAATGGTGTCTATATTTTAATTCTTCTACAAGATACAAATAAAGAATAAGAAGCAAAGTAGAAAAAACAATGCCACAGACTTTTATAAAAAAAAATATTTGTCTCAAATATGAGACTAGTGGCGCAGGCAAGAAATAGATTTGTCACATATATCAGACTATGGCGTTGAAAGAGTTAAAAACTTATAAAATTATTTTGTCGCACCTAAAAGGATTCTCAACCTACATACTATGTATATATAATATACTATAACACTATCATAACAATACAATAAATTAACACCTTGATGTTTTAAACTTATGCGATATTATTTGATATAGCGCACTCCGCATTGCGATTGTCATTAAACATGTTATGATTTCCTTTTATTGAAAAGGAAATTATGATGATGCAAAATGTTGAATTTCATGTTTGCTGTTGCATTTAGTTCTAGCATTATATGTGGCGTCTGCGCACACCAAGAGTAGAGCAAAGCTTTTTCTGAGATTATTTGCAATGTATGGTATAGTTATAAGATTCATTTTTCAGTAGTCTCCGAGAATGCTCTGTTCTGCTCTGCTCTTGGTGTGTGCTAATAGAGATTATTTTTCTAATACTATGGCGCTTTTTCAAGGATCGGCTTTACAATTATGCATTAGTGCCTAAAATGTTTGTCAATGCTAAAGACTGCACCTGCGCTTGTGTAAATTCATCCAAGAGGTGAATAGCAATTAGTACCATTTAAAGAATGATGCCAATCATAATACACTTTATACATAATCAATGAATTGCGTACAAACAATGATTATTAAAAAAAATATTAATATTATAAAAGAAATTTATTTTTTAATTTCTAAATTAAAATTAGCTTTCTCTATACAGGCGTTGGACCCCCGTTTCATCCCTTCAGGGGGTGAATTTTGAAAATCCTCTCTTAGTGCTCGCCTATGTCATAAGAGGAAACTTTTTGCCAAGTTTCTAGTCCAAGTAGTTGCGGCTGTGCGTTGATATGTCAGTCAGTGAGTTTCTTCTTATAAATAGATAAGTCTCCGACCCCTTTCGAGCTTCATTAGATCATGAAACCCCATTGTCTTTCTATTGTGTCTCTAATTACGCTACTCAAAAGGAAATCGTCCTGCAACAGTTAATTCATATAGCAATACCACTATTTATGTCAAAATTGATCGGTATTTGTTTGCACATGTATATGTTTTTTACTAGGCGCTGCGTCGCTCGAGCTCGCGCTTGTTGCACATGTTGAACGATTTAAGGCTTATAGTCCCTTGAACATCTGGCTGGAATTATTTGCACACATATTCGTACTATCGCCTGCACCCGCATAGAGCCAAGCTGACCTTTAATTTAAAATCACTTTCTATGCGAAATATTGATTGATTTTCATACGCTATGTACATTCTGAAGAACACTTAAGTAGCAATTTTTTTATGTAAACATATTTCTAAAGAACAGAGCCTTTTGAAAGGAGTAGGGATACCAAGTGAAAAAGTATCATTGTTGTTTTTTTTGACAAATGCTCATGCGAAAAATCATATGTTGATAATGTTATATATGAATCTATTGACCTAGCCGTTTCCGGCTTCAGAAAATCACTGTTTTATGACACTGCTCGGGAGCTAGAGCCTTAATAAATCTATGCATGCGGTTCAAATGATATCTACGCCTTGAGTAGCGTATTAAATTCTCAATTAATATTTTGTAATATCGAAATGGTATATTTTTTTTTTAAATTGTTACCTTGGAGTTTCTTGCCGGTTCTTCTTTATAGGAAAGTACCAATTAAAACTATGCATTAGCTTCTGTAAGTGCAATTATAAGTGTCCTTCGGCCTTATCATGATATAAACAACGTCAGTCGTGCGAGCGAAAAGAGATGAAGCTATACACCATATTATTATGTAGATCCATCTACTCACTATAATTGTTGTCATTTTTATTTTATAAATTTCCGTTTTCGTTATTATTATTTTTAAGTTGACGATTATTATTTTACAATTATGTAATTGTTTTTATTTTTATTTTTACAATTTAACGTTGACAATTACTTATATATATATATATTTTTTTTACAATTTGCAATATTTTGAATGTGGAGACTAGAAAAAGAAAATACCACCATGATTACTATGTGGATTACTTTTCCTGTTCTTTAATTTTGTCTGTGAGTTATGAGTACTTTTTGCTACCTACCCTAATGTCCTTTCCTTTATAGTCCTAAATTGAGCTACACGAATACTGACTAATACTTGCACTGATTGGACAGGTCCACTCGAAACTGTGTGGTTCTTTCTTCAAAAGACCATCTCAGACTAAAAATCTGCATGGTTCTCATATGATTTGACCATTAAATGTTTGCTGTATGACTTTAAAAAAGACTTTGACCTCTGAGTTTATTTAGGTATTTCTTTTCGGGGTAGTCAGCTAGGAAACCAAGACCTCATTTAGTTAAAATTGACGAAAAAATTGACGTGTAAAATGGTTTTTAAAAACCTATTTGCAAAATAAATATCATTTATCTCCTTAACATTTTAGGTCGTGAAATGGATCGTGTTAAGAGAAAGTGGTAGGGCCTCAGGTAGGCGAAATAAAATATTTTTAATCGTATTCATTGATACAAAACAAACCATTAATCAGAGTGCTTATAAATATAATCCATACTAAGTAGTCTTTGAAGTAGTTTTAGTCAATATAGACAGTTAAATCATTACAATTGCAGGAAGTTTGATTATATTTGGCACACAACTAGACCATGACCGGTGTTAGGAAATTATGATACTATTTTTCTAGTACATTCCTGCGGGAAAATTTGCTTCTGTGACATATATTTCAGCAGCACATACAACCGCTTTAATACCGAAAGGGTTAAAGGCGAAATTGAGCGGAATATGGGCTCCAAGGTCTTTGTTATAGATCTGTCTATTAGGAAGAGCCAACCCACCTGCTGTAAATTTAGCAAACTACCCAAAAGCTAGATTGACCTGACGCTATAACGAAAAGACATCCTGGACATCAGCCTGTACGAGATTAGGATGGCTCTGAGGTAGCTCAAAAACAATAAGACTTCTGGTGAAGACGGAATTTTAATTGAATTTCTAAAGGCAGGTGGAATATCGGTCCTTAAGGCCCTCAAAAGTTTTTTGAATCCGTCATAATCGAGAAGAAATCGCCAGAAAAATAGAGGATAAGTGTGGTGGTATTCTCCTTTAAAAAAAGTGACAATGCCCTGCTCAAGAATTACGGCCCAGTCTCACTTCTGAACCATGTCTAAAAGCTGTTTTCCAGAGTCATCATCACGAACCGTCTCGCGCGCAAGGTTACCAAACATCGCTATATCCGCTGCGGCGGGTTATACAGAAGACCGAAAAGATTAATCTGCCTCTTTATTTAGCATTTATAGTGTACGAAAAAGACTTTGATTCGATCGAGACTTAGGCTGTACTGCAGTCTCTCCAACGATGCCAGATTAAGTATCGGTACATCGAAGTGCTGAAGTGTTTGCGCGGAAACGCCACCATGTCAGTCCGACTTCAGGACCAGACCTCGGAACCTGTACTTTTCTTATACAAGAAGACGTAATTTATCAGAAACTATTCATAGCTGAGTCTATGGAAAACTTCAGTACAATGCTCGCTGACCTCAGTAAAAGTTCCGAAAGAGTGGCCATGGTAAACACCATGTAGCACTCACTCTTCTCAAGATTGGAGACTCTGCACTCGAATCTGTAGACGATTATGTTTACCTGGTACAGACGGTCCAGTTAGGTAGGTCTAACTTCGGGAAAGAGGTCAATCGTCGAATCTGACTAGGCTGGGCATTACTGGGTAGTGTTCGGGAAGCTTCACGATATTTTCTCGTCCAACGTACTACAGTCTCTTCTAGAGTAGGGACCGTGTACCGGAAAACACAGCGTTAGAATTCCTCCCACAAGGTGGACCGATGACCTTAATAGCTGATTACGTTTCTTACGACAGAAGGGGTCTTGAGCTTCCGTGTCGGTCACACCCTCAAACCATTTACTAATTTACGATACGGATACATCATAAGCAGTGATAGGAATAGGTAGTGCCTATTTGCCTAAACTTCGAAGAACAGAGACAAGAAACGGAGACTTCCTTAGGACTAAATTTTTTCCGAGACATCTGTCCCGAAATTTCGAGACAACACATAAATACATTTAAAAAAAATGTTATTTGGAATAAGTAATTCGTCTATATTTACCTAAAGTTTGCGACTAGATATATCGTAATAAAATAATAACATACACAGTCGTTACAACCATAAAATTTTCTGAATTTTTTTTTGGAGAACATTTTGTAAATGACTTGTTGATCGTAATACACAATGAATCACAATGTTTGAATAAGAAGCAGTACACGTTTCGAAGTAAATATCTTCTTTCTAGCTCACTCTCGGCTACGTTTAATGAGATTTCTAAAGTTCAAGTGTAAAAAAGGCATTATATGTAACACATACTATGATTTAAAAGAGTGACCATGGAGTTTCTTGCACGTTCTTCTCCATAGAGATCTACTCTTTGGAACGTGCAATTTAGCTTCACTTTTCTTGGACTGACCGACATTGACTATTCAAAAGTGCCTGTAAATGGTCTATTTGAAATAAATGCTTTGATTTTGATTTTGTCGGTATTTAAAATAAATAAATAATTCATTTATTTGCCAGAATGTAGGTATACAAAGTGGTATGATCTTAATATTAATGAGGTCCCTTTACATTCTACCATTATACATGATGTGCAAATATTTAGTTACAAATGAAAATACAAATACCTTTTTTCTTTCATCTTAATGAAATATATTTCTAAAGTATATTTAAAAATGTGCATGATATTAAAATAATTGATAATAATGGTATCACATTTTACGGCAGCGCGTTTCGTTATCTATTCTTAGAAATTACAAAAAGTAATCGCCATGGTCGCATACCTGTGCGGCGCGGGGAGGGTCTACATACCCCCTCCCCTCCTACTCCCTACCGCCCCGCGTGCGCGCAGGTTACCTTCACTTCAATCCTGTACTTCGGTTTGTTAAGTGCGCATCTTCCTGTATTGTTTTTGTGAATATTGTTTTTCACCCTCGCTCGTTTTTTGGTTCATTGGATCTTCTTAATACGACTACTTTGGCTTGAATTTATGGATTACGATTTGCTGCAATAACATTGTTCCTGTCTGTCTACATCAAATAATACGGTACGGACCGGCGATTTTTGAGCATTTTTTCTTTCGTTTTTTTTTTGCATAGAAATCTCCTAAAAATCGCCAGACAATATCGGTGGTGTGAAAGGACCCTTACGTTTTTTTTTTAACTAGTTAATGCCCGCGGCTTATCCCGCGTGTACTATTGTTTTTGTATCCCATGGGAACTATACTTTTTTTTAATAGGAAGTAGCATATGTGCTATTCCACACCTTAATCTATATCACTACCAAAATCAGCATTTTCAGTGGAATTGAGTAATGGACATCCATACAAACTATCACATTTATAGACAAACTTTAGATAAATATAGACGAATTACTTATTCCAAATAACACATTTTTTTAAATGTATTTAAGTGTTGTCTCGAAATTTCGAGACAGATGTGCCGGAAATAATTTAGTCCTAAGGAAGTCTCCGTTTCTTGTCTCTGTTCTTCGAAGTTTAGGCTAATAGGCACTACCTATTCCTATCACTGATCATAAGGACCGGGAGAGGTCCTTCCTTAGGCCCTGTAATTATAAAAATCTTTGCTTCTATTAAGTGACACAAGAATTAATAATATTTTTCTCTGCATTACAGATAGTGCCTGCAAACTACCAATAACTTCAGAGAAAATGGGAAAAGAGTAAGTGAAATATTACACAAACTTACTATTATAATGTAGTACGCTATATTTTTATATAAATCTGTACATATAAATTTTCTTTTTGACTTTTTGGCTCTTAAGACCATAACTTTTTTCAATACTCTGAATGGAAACTTTTTGTAAATCATCTTCTTTGTTTTCTGCTTGCTTTCTCATCTTGATTTTCTTGTCAAACATTTGACAATTGTAACTTGGCATTGTAAATAATAGTGTTATCGTGCTATTTTTGTATAAAAAGAAAGAGCTTAAAAAAATGTTATGCCTGTCTTAGATTTACACAACTGATCGCCACCGCGCAACTATGAGCAAATCAACAATTACCATTGATATTTCCATTGAACTGAATAATTCCCCTAAAGGAGATGCAAGGTTAAGCTTTATAGGTTACGAGCAATCCAAAGAAACGTTTCATATTAAATTAGACGTGATTTCTTTTTGTTTTTACGTGGGAAATCATCAAATGTTTTCTCCTGCTTTGAGTGAAGCGCGAGAGTGTCAGATTTACTGACTAAAATCCATCCTTCAGTTGCCCTTTGCGATGGCCACGGTAATCTCTTTCGAGCGATCCCGCAACCCTGGCAGGCATTGACCTTAGCGGGCCCCGTCACTCATGCCGACATCTCTTTGAGGCGCACTCAAGCCGACATGTGTTTGCAAATCTATAATAACATTAAATGCCTACTGTGAGTAGATTAGAGCCCAAAAAGTTAATCCTCACAAAGTACTCTTTCGTCACCACTGCTGAAGCTAATGAATCATAAATCAATTAATTAACTTTAGTAATAATAAGACATCTATCCTATTCGGCCGATTTAGATGTTAGATGCCGAACTATTGACCAGTGTTCTATTTATGACGAATTGTCCTCGTAGAACAATTCGTCGTTCTGTCGTCATTGCATCGTAACCTATACAAGTTTAACTTTAAATAAGTGTAAATCTTGCTGAACCTTACCTAGCTGATGTTTTGGTATAACGTTACAGAGTTGTTCGATATATTGTGAATGGAAAAGACTTGGAAGCTACACAGAATAAAGATATAGTAAGTATATACAAGTTTCTTTTGTTAACAGAAAGAAAGCAGAAGTGGAGAAATCTACCAATGGTGAAAGCGTGGACGACGAATCCAAGAAAAAAAAGAAAAGTAAGAAGCACAAGAAACACAAACGAGTTGTAGAGGAAATTATCGACAAGTCATCTAAAAAGAAGAAGAAAGTCAAAAAAGAAAAACATAAGAGTCCTAAAGAAGAAAGTGAGACTTCTTTATCGGACGTAGAGGAGCTGATTAAGAAGTCTACTCGACAGCGGCCACCCGTGGAAATTAAACGACCACCCGTCGTAGTGGTCAAAGCCAAAAATGGCGACGCGCCTTCTAAAACTCACACTAAAACTACCTTTACTAGGACAGTTGAAAAACAAGAAACTTTAGAGATTATATCTTCTAATTCTGAGACTGAAAACTACCAAGAAGACTGCGCGAGTCCTGAACTGACACTAATAGAAGATGACTTGAATCTGGAGGACCTTATGAAGCAAAAAGAGTTACTTCAAGCTCGCCTCTACGCCTACAACTCCGAAAAAAGCGATGAGGACACAAAAGAAGGGAAATACAGTGAAGTTATATGTATTAACGACGACACTAGGTCACCAATTATGAAGAAACGGAAAAAAGATAAAGATCACGATCATAAAAGAAGTAGTAAACATAAGTCGAGTAAAGACCGCTCTACTGAAAGAGACAAATATAAACCTAAGAGGCAAGAAGAGGACTTGAGAGAGATAATAAATAGGGAAAGTAGAAAAGAAATGGAGCGTCGATTAGAAGAAAGGGAGAGTCGAGACAAAAAAGAAAAGGAACGTCGAAAGGTGGAAGAAAAAGAGCGAGAAAAGAGGCGGGAGAGAGATAGAGAGATCAGAGAACGAGAAAGGGAACGCGACAGAGAGAAAGAACGTCGATCAATAGAAGTGCGGAGAAGAGGCGGGGACAGGGGAGACCTCTTGAGAATCACTCGTAGGTCGCGAGAGCGATCGCCTCAGCAGATGCGCCGCGACCACAGGGTTGGTGAGCGAGAGCGAAGATCCCGCGAACGTTTAACGGACAGGCGCGATAAATTCTCGCGAGCAGATTTCCGGGCTAAGGTAAAGGATAAGAAAACTAATTGTAAATGGAAGCTGAACAATTATATGAACTGTTTTTTTACTTATTGAACAAAGTATTTTCCTTGAATCAATTGTAATTTGATGACGAGACAGACCAATTGTTCTTACTGAAACTATTGTGATATTGCATCGATCCACAAGTCCGTCAATATTCAATGTTATCGTTTTGGTTTTTCAGAATACTTCAAACGAGGTAGCACAGATAGTGCCAAGCTCTAGCGATGAAGAACTCAACATATCCATTAATACTGATGATGAAGAGGAAACTGAGGAGCAGATCATTGAAAAGCGGCGCAAGCAAAGAGAACAGCTTATGAAGGTAAATTAAGAGGCAAGCTCCAAGGTAGTCCGCGGATATCAAGTCATATTTTCGTATGTATGGCTTGATTACTGCGGGTGGCCGCGGTTTTGCTCGTCGTTTGCTTCGTGTTGTTTCAGTGGTTTTAGTTACTATTATGTTAGGGCAAATATTATAATCCATTCATTATGAAGGTCCCACTCAAATTGCGCCCAAGATGTATCGATGTCCGGCGAAGATCGCGGTTAGCACATAGATAGGCCTGATCGAAGTGGTCGTTTCACTGAATGATGACGCTAATCTATTTCCATGTTATTGTTTCTGCTGGGCGCCCTTTTTTAGGGTTCCTTACTTATAGGGTAAAAATGGGACCCTATTGCTATCGCTCCGCTGTCCGTGTTTCCACAGATGATGTATTTCTGTTGCCGCTGAAACAAAAAATACGAAAAACAGAAATCAGAATAATTTATTTGTAAACATAGGTCACATTACAACTGAGTGTGAGGTGTTAGAGATAGGTAGATCCTCTATGTTTTGCCCAGAGGCGTACAAATATTTATAATTAACATTATCAGTTTTCATTTAACTTGTGAGATTAAGTAAACTTTCACATAATTAATAAATTCAGTATTAAACTGCACATTATTACAAATGAAATTAAATAAATTTCAATAAATGTCAAAGAGACTAAATTACATATCAAATTAATGCTAATGACAAAATAATACAATTTAAGACCATTAACATAGGTCTGCAATTGTATTGTGTAATCTTTTATATCTTTAATAAAGTTAATATTAATAAGCATATCATTACAAATTACATTAAAAATACAACTATAAAATTTGTAAATAATTTTAAATTAACCACGCTCAGTCCGTCATTTTCATCTAAGGAAACAAGTTCAATTTCATCTGATGTTTGTTATTGAAATCCTCCGAAACGATATGTATTTAGTAGGTCTGAGAATAGGTCATAGGCTATGTTTTTCCCTCCCCCACCCACCATTTTTTTCTTTGATAACGTATATAGCAGAACAACGTTTGCTCGGTGCTATTATAATAAAAATCAATTTACAGAAAGCTATTAGTTGATAGTTGAGTAAGTCAGTGGGTAACAAATAAAAATTATCGAAAACACTGATTTTAAATTTAATCATTGAAATCTCTATCTATATTAGAAAATGCAGAGTCCGTGTGATGGCCCCATTGTAAGTATGCTGACTGTAGAGACAGCAAACAACGTAAGTTTTTGAAAATACGCTATATCGTTGTTTAAAAGTCATTGTAAATCCTATAGTGAATTACTTGAAGTATGACTTGGCCAGTTCAAAATCAAGACCTACTTTTTCAGTAATTTTATTCTTCGAAATATTTAATTAGTATGATTGTGTAAAAAAATGTGTTATTTATTCGCCATAAATATTAGTTATACGAATAGAAATAATTAACTAAAACAGTAGAAACATTTAGATTAGCGCAATCAGAAAGTAATGTTAATAGTTTTAGTTTTCTTTAGTAGTATTTGTTGTATTCTTTGCCAATAAGGGCGTACTTTATTTCATAAAAATATTATGTAACAGCTTTAGCCTCAGAATTAGTCTGCTTGGAAGTTAAACTAATACGTTGGAAACACCGATCTGAGGCTCTACCGTGAGCTATACTATAAACTGAACTTATTAAGGGGCTATCGCCACGAGCGAGAGACTCGCGACGAATCCGTGCTTCTATCGTCGGGTAGTCTCCACGAACGAGCGATTATTCCGACAGATTCGTAACGGAATTGCCGCGTGTCCGCGCCTACTCGTTACGGAATCGTCGCGTTTCCGCGACAAGGCGTTGTGCAATACTTTTCTCTATCCCGGTACTCTGGCAACTGCACATCGTACAGTGCAGGTCTCTCTCTCACTTCAAGTATAAACTTTTCAATGTCAAACATTGTTTATTGTTTAAGAAAACTTGCCAATAGGTACGTTTTGTCCTTGCTTGGCAGACAGGCAACACAGAGATGACCTGCGTTTGATAGCGCTTTCGTCGCGCTCTCGCTGCGAGAGCGCCACGTTTCGTGGCGGGCGCGCGGCGGGCCCACTGTCTATAGCGACAGGTGCGCGAAGATGCTATGACGTTTCGCTCGCACTCAGCCACTCGTCGCATCGCTGCGATAACATCGCCGTGTTTAGACACATTCTAAGAGAGTGTATAGAAGTACGTGCCACGACGATAACATCGCCGCGATTCTCTCGCTCGTTAAGATGTCCCCTAAGGATGGAGCTAAACAGGGTGTATAACTCCATTCCTCTTTCTCCCTCGTACGCCTGACATTTTAACACGTTATGGTAAGTCCTCTCGTAACAACAACATGCATTAAGCCCATATTAAGAACTAGATGTTTTCCATTAAATACCATCATACGAGTATATACCGCGAAAGTTTTTGATCTTATGTATTTAAAAAAAGGCTAAGTCTTGACTCACTTAATGACTCATTAACGCCCAATCCAAACCCTGAACGTTGAAATTTTGCACAAAGTTCCCTTTTATAATGTATGCTAAGTAAAGAAATGATTTTCCAAAATTCACCCCTTGAAGTGATGAAACGGGGTTTCAAAGTTTGTGTAGACAAAACTACTTTCACACAAGCCGCTGGCACAAGCTAGTGTGTTATATATATATGCTTCAAGGAGCAAATTCCTTTTTAAATTGATTTTCTTTTCGTTTTAAAGCGGTACGGCTGCGAAAATGTTTCCACTAACGACGACGCTTACACTCCCCCAAAACCAGATGAGCCTAAAACTAGTAAAACAAGCTCCGGTTCTGGTACACCAGAGCTCCGGAAAACAAGTAAAGACGAGGTTATTGATGAAACCCATCTGAAAGAGCATTCCAGTGAACTAATAAGGAATATCCAAGATGAACTGATCGTATGTTTGTATGGATATTTGTAGGAGTTGTGTAGTCAGTAGATCAGTTTTACTCAAACCATTTTAGGGTCTTCGGTTGTACACATGATCTACGTTCACAATCATAATTGTTGTGAACGCAGGTCGTGTGGGTGTGTTATTAATGTGTTTTAATTTTACACACAGTATATAATCAGACTAGTTAGTAGTTAGTCTGATTATATACTGTGTGTAATTACTAGTTAACGGACCTCGTTCGAACGTACTGCTGTCGGTAGTACAGTGTAACAACACCGTGTAATAATTTAGTTATCTTGATAAATGAAACATCATACAGTTTTACAAAAAAAGGTTCCATCGTCAATTTTCAGTAGATCTGGTCTTCGCGTAGAAACAGGGTAAACTTTATTGTGATTTCCTTCTTTAAAATGGTTCTTTTTTATTTTCTAGCGTCTCGGCAGCGACAACGCACCCGCTAAAGTCGAGGAAACAGAAATGAAATCACCCCCACCAAAAACAGAAGCAAAAGTCGAACCTAATACGTGCAAAATAGGTTCTGATACTCCGGAGGTTCGAATGTGTGGGAGTAAAGATCAAGATTATAGTGACGCCAAAGACAAGAAGAACCTTAAAGATTCTAAGTTAGACAAAGCTTCTAGTGAACTAGTAAAGAATATCCAAAATGAACCGCATTCTGAACTCAAGTTGGAAAAGTCAATTAAAAGTGGAGAATGGGATATGTTTGCTGATCAGGACTTTGGCAGTGTTGACGTAAGTATTATTACTGTCACCGTAAAATTGCAAATACCGTTTTTGAATTAAAAAAATATATTTAGTGTTAGTCACCAAACATAGCCTCTTTGGACACGAGACTGACAAATCAGGGACAACCTTCAAACAGTTTACAATTCAACATTTTCACTTCGATATATTATAATTTGCAGAAAAATAATGCGTTAAATTGTAAGTTGTATGACGGTTTACAATCTTTCGACAGTTTACAATCTCGCGAGATAGAATATAATCTAACGGCAACGGTAGGTACAATTTTACAATGAAACTACCATTACTGTAGATAAGCAATGGTAATGTCACTGTAATATTTTCAATTGACATGACTAATATCATAAAGAAGTAAAGTTTGTGTTTTGTTTGTAGGAGGTAATCTCTGAAACTACTGATCCGATTGCTAAAATTTTTTTACCGATGTAAAGCTGCTTTATTCCTGAGTTGCATAGGCTATATTTTATGTACGCAGGCAAAGCTGAGGGTAAAACTAGTGGAGCATAATTATACTGAGCTCGCATTTAGTAGCGTTGTTTTGCGGAGTCATTTTTATATTAGGAAAATATGTCCTCAAATACAAGGTGGCGCAAAATTAATCACTCTATCGGAAGTTGTTATAATTATTGCAAATGGCGACGTACGTCAATCATATTTGGTATTTGTGAACTCGACAGCAGCAGAATATAAAAAGACAAGCAATGGAACGCTATACTCAGCAAGAGCGTGGAATAATTGTGTCGATTCTTTTGACCAATAATAATCGGTTGGTAGTGTTAGCGCAGCGTGCATTTTGACGTCGATTACCTAACTGTATCGCGCTAACTTGGCAAACATAAGCTGCTCGACTCGAACAGATTGCAACGCGGCCACACCCTGCAAGGTCTGGTTGTTCAAGACTGGGAGTTCTGCCGAGAATATCGACGCTGTGGCTGCCGATGTCGTTGAGAACGAAAAAACATCACCAAACAGACCCTACAGCGAATTTTAGTGAAAGACTTCGACTTCTTATTGCTGGTATTGGGATGAGAGGAGCTTGGTGAACATGTGTTTTCAACAAGACGGTGCAAGCGCATACACAGCACGCGCTGGTTGCGTAATCTCCCTTTTTGGCGATTTGATATGGCCAGCAAGATCGTCCGATTTAACTGCCCCAGACTTCTTTCTTTGAGGCTACTTGAAGTTACGGGTTTATGGCAGCAAGCCTTAGTCACAATCGCAGCCCTTAAAGAGAAAATTCGACAGGAATGCGAACACTTATCACCGAAAATCTCAATAAAACGAGCAAAAATGTGTATCGATACTGGTGGCAGCCACTTGACGGATGTCATCTTTTCTACTTAACAGAATAGTACATTATGATATAAGTGTGTAATGTAAGTGATTACCGTCGAGCCTAGCCGTGGCGAAGGTCTTAAGAGAGCCAAGAACGGTAATCATTATTAATTACTCACGTATGTCATATGATGTTTTTCAATACACTTGTGAATAAAACAACCGTAAAACTAGTAAAATGTTCAGTGATATGGCGGTAAAAATCTGTTTTCATAAGCGCGCGCATCATTTTTTTTTTATTACCCCTAGAGGAAGGCTAAGGTATTTTGATCATACTGCTTAGTCTTACGTTTATGTTTTCTTGCGTGAAAAGTTTTTATGATAATGTCTTTCGTAGTGACAATAGAATACGGATGTAACATTTTGTAATGATTTTTTAGTATTTTTTTTTATTTCATTAATACAGCCAACTGAACTTCACTGGAATAAAAAAATTCACGCCAAAAAACCACGCGCATCTTAAAATGGTGGCCATAGACCATAAAAAAATAAAAAAAAATAAAATCATTTATTTTATTTAGTAAAAAAGTTATACAAAAACAAAATTTGTCAATTTTGCGCCACCATGAGGCAGAAGTGGTAAAGGGCAGGACATAGACGTAGATGCTATGATCGTTAGGCTACGTGTGAATGGAGACTGGGAATCAACAAACGTAAGGTGTGATTCCTCAGGTTAAGCAATGATCGTCGCAAGGTGTCTGATTGCAGCTGGATGAAATGTTTTAGAAAATTGAGATAAAAAAAAAGTGCGATCGGACAAGCTTACGTACAGTAGTGGAGTGCTGTAAGCTGATGATGATGTCATTTACTCCAAAATATAAAAATAATAATATATAAATAGAGTGAATAGGCTCTTAATAAACTAGTGTGCCTCACCATCAGCAATTTCATCACTGCTTACCATCAGGTGGGGTCGCAGTCAAACACTATATTATATCAACTTAAAAAAAAAAATGCAAAAATATTCAGAGAATAGGGGCCTTACCATGACGAGTTAAAATGTCAGGCGTGCGAGCGAGAAGAGGGATGGAGCTATACACAGTTCAGTTTAAGTCGTTAAATGGATCGTGTTAAGAGTTGGTGGTAGGGCCTCAGCACAGTTGCAACCATGGTCGTTCAGCTACGCCTCATCAAAAGTTGTGATCTAATGACATATTTCGTTTCCACAGACGCCGACTGCTGGTAAACCGAAGAGTAAGAATGCTGTAGATAATCCCTCGTTGACCGATAATTGGGATGATGCAGAAGGATATTATAGGTAAGACCTGATTTAATACAAACTTTGTGTTGCTTATTAGAGCCACCCGACACAAAAAAAAACAGCACCACCTCGCCTCAAGTATTCTTTGTATAGCGTACTTCGGATAAGTTTCGATATACGCTCACTACGTCCACTCCGGAGTGCCTCGCCCGCGGGCTGACCAGTCGCGGGCGGCGAGTGAACCACTCGGTGGTCACCCGTTGCTCGCACGTTTGCCTTACATTGCCTACGCGCTGGTTCCGAATGGATCGTGTGCTATCTACGAGTGGTTCACGTGTCAAGACGATGATTTGGTGGCACGCCGCACCCTTTTCCGTCATTCCTTAATAAATAATTGTCTATTCGCGGACAATGCTATGTCCACTCGTTGACTACGTGACGTTTACTGGTTGACACGCGGCATACAACCGTGGAACGTCTGTCGACGAGTGGAGCGTTGAGGTGGTTCTGGTCGCATTTCGGGTGTGTCTAAAGAGCTATGGACCTTTAAAGATCACTACATTTCTTGATACAGAATTGCTTCATTTAATTACGTCCGTTCTTTGAACGCAGGAAGTCAAAATTATTGACAGTTCCTGCCTAGCTTAAACGAAATAAGTATTAACTGACACTAGACATTCCATACAGTAATGCAAAATGGAAGCACTTTTCATACAGCTGAGTAAACCCTTTAAAGCTTCAGCACCTAAAGTCAACTTTATCCACAGGGTACGTATCGGCGAAATGCTGGACAACCGATACACAGTGTACGGTTACACTGGGCAGGGCGTGTTCTCGAACGTGGTTCGAGCCAGAGACCAGGCACGTAACAATAGCGACGTGGCTGTCAAGATCATCAGGAACAATGAGATCATGTGAGTACATAATAAAAAGTTAACATTGCCAGAAAACCCGCAGTTGGTGGAATTTATTTTAGTTTATCACATACAAAATACACATACACTCGAAAAACACACCATCCTTCTAGCGTAGTTGGATAAAAAGAAATGTAATAATAATTAATTTATTTAAATTAATTTACAATCTTGCAACAGATTTGTAGGCTATATTATTATTGAAATGTTTATTCTGCACAGACATACCTGCACAAATGCAGCATTGTATTCAGTATTTAATTCACCATGTTGCACATTTTTATATACAGGAAAAGTTTTTAACCAGTGCGCAAATTTTGACATGATAAACTTGAATATATTTTAATAAACACATACTTTTTTATTTTGGTATGTATTAATTTCCATCGTTTACTCGCCATAAAACGATACTAATCTATTCTGAATGTCTAATAACTACAATACACTCGACATCACGCTTCTCAAGGCTACACACTAACAGTTCCCAATCTATTTGTGAAGAGCATTTAGTAAAAAATAAAGTTATCGCTTACGAGACTTATTTTCTTAGAAACTAATTTTATGGCCAAGCCTCGCGCAAGTCGAGCGCCGATTAGCTGATCGGCGCTCGACCTGCGCGGTTTGTAGGTAAAGTACTGCGCGCAACTCACTACTTTCTCAGCTCCCGCCTTAGCCCTCTTACTAACCTACCTGTCCGTGTCAGGGGGCCCTGAAATTACATCAGTTCCTTCTCCGCTCTCGTCTTTGACACATTGTTTTGCACTTCCTTAGCTGCTCTCGTTTTTTACACACATTAACGGCTATGCATTCGCTACATTACCGAATACGTATTCTATACAAAAACACAAATACGAAATATTATTTATTTATACTTTACCTACCTAGGCAAAGTATAAATAAATAATATTTCAGATATTACCTACACGTTTTAGGTATTCTATAAATTGCCTAGATATTGTATAGAATACCAGATTATATAAATTGCCGGTAACATAAATATAATTGTTCTGTACGTGTGATTGTCACCGAACTCCTCCTAAACAGCTGTTTAGGAGGATGGTTTGAAAATGCAGTTGAACCCAGTAGGTGGTGTTGCAATCGTGTTCTCAATTTTTTTTATCCTGTTAAATAACTAGCTTACAAACAGGTTGTCTGTCTGGACCGCTAGTTACAATATATATTTATATAATCTATACTACCAAAAAAAGCATAGACCCCCTACATAAATAACTGATTGACTGGTCTACGGAATGACTGACTGGTAGTATAGAAATATTTTAAGATCAACCATTTTTGAAAAGAGAAGCTTTGGAGTTTCCTGACGGTTCTTTTCCATAACAAACGACCAATTGGAACCGTGCACTAGCTTCTAACGTTTTATAAGTGTCTATGTTTTGGAATACATGAAGTAGCACCAGTTTACGAGTGAGTCTACCAAAGACTTGCTATCCTGTAAAAATACTCTATCACATAATCCATACAATATTCTAACGATAATAAATTAATAACCTTTGCTTCATTCCACAGGCACAAGACAGGTCTTCGCGAATTGGAGATCCTGAAACGCCTGAATGACGCCGACCCCGAAGATAAGTTCCATTGTCTTCGCTTGTTCCGTCATTTCTTCCACAAAAGACACTTGTGTATGGTCATGGAACCTCTGTCAATGAACCTACGAGAGGTACTCAAGAAATACGGCAAGAACAGCGGAATACATATCAAGGCCGTCAGGAGTTATACTCAACAAATGCTTTTAGCTCTTAAACTGTTAAAAAAGACTGGGATTTTGCATGCAGGTAAGGAAAGCTATTTAAGAGTTTTTTTTTTCAATGGGAAAATCATCTTGTGATATTCCCCGCTCTTGGGTGGAGCGAGAGATAGTGTCAGAATTTATTGACTAAAAAACCCACTCCTGTTCCTTCGTTGCCTTTCGTACCAGGGCCGAGTCTTCCTTACAGAATGGGTCTGATTCTGTAAGGAAGACATTAGTTAATTTATTGTAATAAAATAATGTTTGGAACAATAATAATATATAATGACTCAGTATAATAATTAAGGAGCAGTGGTGGACGAGTGGTAACGGCCCCGACTTACGAATTGTAGGTCAAGGGTTCAAACCCAACTAAGCGCATTACTTTGTGTAATTTATTTCATCACCACTGCTCTCAAAACGGTGAAGAAACATCGCGAGGAAACCGGCATGTCCTAGAACCAAAAATTCGAAGACGTGACATTCACCAACCCGCACTGGGCCCGCGTGGTGGATTACAGCCCTTTCCCTCTCCTAGAGAGGAGGCCTGAGTCCCAACAGTGGGAACATTAAAAGACTAATTATGCTTATGCTGTAATCATTAATTGATATATACAACTGTATTAATTATGTAATGTACATTATAATGCATGCAATATTAAGAATAATATGTGGCTGTACCCAACCAGAGTCCATGTTTGAGACACTACAATCGCGTAACGTTGATTTATAACATGTATGCAATAAATAAATAAATAGTAGTATTTTGTAAAGGATATGTGTTTAGCAAAAATCTTTAAAAAAAAACACTACCGTTCAATTTCATTGGTTGAATTATGATTGTAACTTAATTTTCTAATTGTGGTGTATATTATTAGTATTTTCTAGTAGCAATTGTTATGAATGATTAATTCTATTATGAGTTTACCAATTATGACAAATTTTCGTGGATAATTTCGGGAATCTTTTTTTTTATTTTCAAAAATATGATCAGTAATTGGTACGGATAGAGCCCTAATGTTTTGTACTAATTAAAAAATAGGGGTGTATATACTGCAAAGTGTTCATCCAAGCTGACATAGAAAATCTAGTGGTCTATTTTTATCTGATAGATTGCCTTGACGCAGAATACACAGAAAAAAAAACTTCACTGCTTTTCTTCGCTCCACTCCACCCAGCTCCACTTTAGTGAAAGTGCACCCTAAGAGTGTGCATAATTCCAGTTACATGTTGTATAATAACTCATTTCGCTTCTGTTTTCAGACATAAAACCCGACAACATACTCGTAAATGAAAACAAATTGATGCTGAAACTCTGCGATTTTGGAGCGGCTGGACACGTGAGCGATAACGAAATCACACCGTACCTCGTGTCAAGGTTCTACAGATCTCCAGAAATCATTCTCGGCGTCACCTATGACCACGGAATAGACATGTGGTCCACTGCATGCACCATCTTCGAACTGTCCACAGGAAAAATCATGTTCAGTGGAAAATCAAATAATGAAATGTTGAAATATTTCATGGATCTTAAGGGGAAGATACCGAATAAGATCATTAAGAAAGGCTTCTTTAAGGAGCAGCATTTTGATGCCAATTGTAACTTTATGTATCATGAACTGGATAAGATTACTGAAAGGGTGAGTTGTAGTTTAACTTTATATGTCGTGGCCAGATCTTAGATATTGATCACTTCATGATATGGCCAGGGAAAACTGGCCAGCCCCCCCCTAGCCAAGTTACGATCGTTTCGTTTGCGTAGAACGCTTTGAGTAGGCCACGCCTCCCATTCCTTTGTTTTGACGTCATCTCAACGCTCAGTCACGGTCAGAACAAAGCAATCAGAGGCGTGGCCTACTCGAGGCGTGCGACGCAAAAGAAAAGATCGTAACTTGGCTGGGGGGCAGATCGTTTTAAACGTTAAAGTTTGATGAAATGTCAATCCTCGTTTGACCTACTTTTTTTAGACCTTTTATTATCATAGAAGTCCTACATCAATGGTATGGCCAAATGAGGATTGACATATTATCAAACGTTAGAGTTTAAACGATCTGGCCAGTTTTAGTTGGCCATATCATGAAGTGATCAATTCTTAACAGCAAATTTTGAAATTTGTATCGGAGAGGCATCAGCTGTTCACCCCACGTCATGGCGTCCCGTCGCCGCTGATATATTGACATCGACGCGAGAAAGTTATAATAAAAACATAATCGGCAAGATTCCAGCTGGATCTAGCTAGGGTCTGATAATGATGGCTGGGTGGAAACACTACTGGCGGATCCTATCTATGGATTGAGTTGCGAGACCCCAACTTTCCTCAAGATATTTGCCAGCCAGTCTCGATCTAGAGTAACTCTACCGACAAAGCAATAACACGATGACAACGTGGATACATCCTAACTAGGGATGATTCTTATAACCGTGTTTTTATACTCGGGGTCGACAGATGTTTTCCTCTTCCATTCCACGCGTGTAAATCTCACTTTATTATGTGAGGGAATGCATAGACATATCAGACTTCACCGTCAATAACCATCGATGAATGTATCACGAATGACTGAGACGATCTGATCGTGTCCGGGTTTGGTGTCCTAAAAATCCTACTATCCTAATATTTAGACGTGATTGATGTGTGTGTGTAGGCAGAAACTACAGAATGCCACCAGCAACGATCCATATGCGTCTTTTATGTTAATGAATCCTGTTACACAAAATACTAATGGTGGTTCTCTTATTACAGGAAAAGATTGTAATAATTTCTAGTATAAAGCCGACGCGGGACCTGCAGGCAGAGCTCGCGCCGCCACACCACCGCATCGCCGCCCCTGAAGCCAAGAAGATCGCACAACTGAAGGATCTTTTGGAGCGCATGCTCATGCTCGACCCAGCCAAGAGGGCCTCTGTCAACCACTGCCTCGCACATCCTTTTATACAAGATAAAATTTAACATTATCCACGACCTAACCCAGTTTATAGGGGCAGGTCCAACAAACATAAATACAGGAACCGCGTGCTATACTAATTCGACGTGAATAGAATACAGACAAATTAGTGAAGATTTGAGTCAAACTTGTGATTGTAGCATGCGCGCGTTTTAAGTTCCATGAACGATTTATGTAATGTCATCGATCCAATTTGATAAGTATATAGCGAAATTTTTTATGCCACTTCCATCATATTCTGTCCTCATAAACCAGATAAACAAATGAAAGTGGCAGATTTGATTGTTGACATAATTTGACAATAGAGCTAACATCGAAGTAAATTGTATTATTTTTTAGTTCTCCGAGCAATATTATAATAAATTATTATTCTTGACCCAATTTAAAGTTAAATATGCATATGTGAACAGTAAACCCAATTATTTAAATAGAATAATGCAATAAATAATTGTAGAATGAACACGACATAATTTCTATACATTGCGTTAAACAAGTGTTACAATAGTATGAAATCGTCTAAAAACGTGTTCCTAATAATATTATTAATAATTGTGAACTAGATAGTTTCGACAATGAATTGCAATGAATTGTAGTACTTAATCCGTTGACTGTATCAAAAACGAACACTGACCTGCTACAAGAGCGGTATTTTACTTAATATTAACAATGTATGATTCTATCCCAACTTTCACTTCCAATTCGTCAATATATAGGTACCTGGTATCAAAAACTTCCTATTTAGGTGCTAGGTGGTACCTACAAACGTTGTAGGTTGGTTTGTTATATTATTCCTAGATAACCATTTCCCTAACATTAGGAGAACTGATTATAAACACTAGTAAATTTTAACGTTGCTAAGTAAAACCGCCTAGCGATAGAGTTTGATAAATCCCAACTAGCCGTTTTGTAAATAGTTATATCCATAGTTATACCTGTTATGATTATACGTTATATCTTATTAAATGGTTATTATACAGTGCCGAGTAGTTGTATCGTTTCGGGGGGATGGGTGATGTGACACAAGTCGTTGTTGCAAGTAGTGATGTACTTAATGTAGTTCCACTACTTGACACAAGTTTTTTGAACTTAACATAGCATGTTGCGAATAAATTATTTAGGTATCAATTGTTATTTTATTTCTTTATCTTTTACACTGAACGAGGCAAAGAAAATATTGTTAACTTTGTACAGTAAAAGTTAATAAATTCTTACTAATATTGTAACGGTGAAATTGTGTTTTTTTTTGTGTCTTACTACGGCTCTCAACGATTCTCTCATTTCAGTGTAGAGTTAGCGACACTGACTGTGAAAGTCACCAGGCCTTTCCCAGCGTTTCCTAGAAAACTGGGTCCTCATCTGGCGCCTAGTCCTGCGGTATAAAACTCGACAAAAAATTATCTCTAGCTATCGACCTTTTTTACATTAAGCGATAGGTAACGATATCGTGGAACTCGTAGTCTCATTTTCTAACTACGCAAGTTGCTGGTACGACTAGGTAGGTACTTTTTTTTTCGGTGGGAATGTCATCTTATGACATCACTCGCTCTTGGGCGGAGCGGGAGATAGTGTCAGACTTTTACTGACTCAAAACCCACTCCTATTCCTTCGTTGCCTTTCGTACCGGTACCGAATCTTCCTTTCAGAATCATACCCTTGGCCTCAGTAGGCTTCGATCCTGTTGGGCCCCTACAGTTGCTGACATATTTAGGCGCGCGTGACACAGTAAGCGCCGTCGACGACTTGGGCTCGGTCCGGACGGTCGGACGGCCGGACGGCGAGCTACCCAATGCTCGCCGTCCGCAAACCCGAGATAGGTACTTGGGACTGTACTCTACATCGTCAGGCACATCAAACTACCAACTCCACAATCGATCGGTGTCGTATCGTTATCGTTATCGCATGTTGTCAACTCTGCCTCAGATTTAGGCTAGACTTACACTAACTCTTTACCGCACGATGATTATCTCATTATGATTACCAGTTCAAAGACTTGAACATCTAATCGTGAATCTGAATGGCGCTCGTGCTCGACAGCTAACGCGCGAATCGAGTAACGCACGGTGGCGCGTAATTCAGGCCGACTTTATCCAAGCGTCGACGCGCGTTTTAATAATTGCATAACATCTAATAATGAATGAATTAATTAATAATTATTTTATGAGAAAATAGGGATGATCATGTTAAACGCGAAAAACGACGCATCGCGGCGCTTCCACTCTGTGCCAGAGTATGTTGAGCCTTAAAATGAAGGATGTGTGAAATCGTGAATAGAATTCAGTTTTTTTTTTACGCTATGTTAGAAAATGATCTGCTAAGTTCACGTAATCTTAAAACGTGTCTAACTTTGGGGTGTGGATGATGATAATTAGCAATAGACTCGACTATGATTGGATTAGTAACTAGTGAATTGTGTGCCCATTCACTTACAAATGCGATTTTCTTTCGCGAGATTAATTTTACTTTAGGACTTGTTTTGAAAGGCTTTAGTCCATTTTTTCTACTAATTCTACTAAAAACAAAATCCCTATTGTCTATGGCTGCTTGCTGGCTATTCGCCAGATTTTCTTAAGTACTATAGACTAAAAAGTTTATATCATTGTGTTTTTTATTGTCAAAAAAATAAAATGTTTACTACTTTAAATTTGTTTTTAGCTTGAAATCCAATATAAATAATAGCAATCAGATTGTAGCAATTATACCTAAAACTTACGTGATAGTTTGTCAAGTAAGTACTTCGCCTTTGTTTATCAATGAGTCCAAATTTATAGGTTATGTATGTAATGTTTTGGTACTTAGAATTTAAATTATCAAATAAATAAAGCGAAATACCGTGCTTTACTATTCTATTATAATATTTTCACAGCTTCAAATTGTTTAGTAAATACTTTCTTTGTAGTTGAATGACATACAGTACTAAAAATAGAATCATTCTCTTAGTTTCAAGTTCAGTTAAAATTTATGTATTTCCACTATTAGGATGTCGTCGTTGGAGCATGTTTCGCGAGTCCGTAGACTCTACAAGCTGATATTTCGTGTGCATCGCGCTCTCCCGCCAGAACTTCGGATCATGGGAGACAACTATGCAAGAGATGAATTCAAAAGACACAAGAAATGCAACCCTGAAGAAGCTAAGATATTTCTCAACGAATGGACGGTGTGTGATCTTGATTTTAAACTCTGAATGAATATCAGAAAACTTACTTTTTCATTCTCTTTAAACACTTGCTAAAGAGTGCTTGTTATTCTGATTGTTTACTTCGGACACTGTCCTATAGTATACTGGACACTGTTCACGGACGGTATTCACCTGGTTACAGATATAGATCTGTAACTAGGTGAATAAACATGATTTCCTTGAGTAGTATAGCATTGCACTATTATAATCTATAACTTTCAACTCTTCACAGTCATTAATTTGAAGATCTGACTCATTAAATGATCCAATAGTAATTTTTTTTGGTGTCAAAAGTCAAAAGGTCTGACACCTGCTAGGGGATCATGTTATTTAGTTACTGGATTGTAAAGATAAGATAGGCAATGCATGTGCTCCTAGACTGCACAGGCGTAACTGAAATAGATACAAAAACCTTAGGATCCCTGAACTCTCTTATTGACGCCCTGAAAAACCTAAGAGGCCTAATCTGTTTTTGGAGAGAGGTGGGCTGGTTGGAATAAGCCCACCTAAGGTTATGGCGGCCATGGCCCACATACGATGGTCCACATAGGACTAAGTGCAGAAATCATACCTAAATAGATAGATAGGCAGTAGTGGCCTGGAAAAGCTGGGCAGTTTGTTTATAACTTTCAACTTGTAAGATATGAAGAGAAGTTGTAGTAGTCTTATAATCCACACTTTACAGTGCCACAAAATTAAAAATCACGCTAATATTAGAAAGTCAAAAGTTTGTGTGTGAGTGAGTGCATGTATGTTTGTTACTGCTTTGCCCTCGAACAGCTAAACAGATTTCAATAAAACTTGGTACACAGTAGACCATGTCCTGAAATAGTACACATATTTTACTTTTCATCTCAAGGAGCAGCAGCTAGTAACTTATAAATTCATATAAACTCAAGTAATACCATTTTTATTTACAGGATTACGCAATAACACTAGCAAAGCAGATGAAACCATTACAACAAGCAAAGAAGAAGAAAGTTGGTGATTACTTGGACCCCCAGTTGCTAGATCATATGACAGACGAACAGATAGTCCAGCTGTATGAACTACACAAAGCTGCCACAGAATCTACAGATGAAGATATACACTTGTCAGATAATAAGAAATAATTCTTGTAGTAATTTGAGTATTAATTAAGTATCTGTAATTGACTAATTGCAGTTATTTATTACTGAATGGGGTGAGCTAATTTTCAATTATCAGTATCGGAATTTAATTGTATTTAAGTTAAAGTGGCACCATGATTGACCAATTTTAGCAGTCTTGTTTATAGATATACAGGGGCCCTTCAAGTATTATGTAAGCACTACAGGGGGGTTGGTCTTTGCTTTGGTTATTTTTAATGACATCAGCAGTATATATATATATATTTTATTCTTTAAGAGTAAATGATGTTGCTGTTCCAAAATCATAAGAAAGTGAGCCGACACACATCACTGAGCAGCAAACATCCAAGTCATGGATTTGTATGTCAAGGTCCAAGGACTGTTTCTATGCAATTTTTTTTAATGAATTTGCTTTTGTTCTTCTATTTCAAGCCTATTCCTTATTTCTGAGCTTATAACTGGTCATAAATTAATAATAAAGCCAGGACTCATTGAAAAATGTGAGTACCATGTATGTCTACAAAGACATACATGGTACACACATTTGTCTATGTAGACATACATGGTACTCACATTTTTCAATGTGATGTGTTTGTGAATTTGATTTTTAAATGTGTGTGTTTGGTTACATAACCATGGGGGCGGAAGACAACTATACTTACTTTTGCTGATGAGGGCGAGAGGGTGGTTCATATTTGCATAAAATCTGGTTTTGTAATACTTGAACGGCCTCAAAATCTGTATTTATACTTAATCTTGTTTAGGCAAAAATAGTCTTGAATTATGTTCTGTGTATGTGTTGTGTGGTCATCAATATTTATCACTAATTATGAAAACAATAGATTTTTGTTATAAAATTTGAGATGGTACAAAGTAATAAAGGAAAGGTTAAATGTATAAAACACAAAAATTGTAATCAGGCTGATCAGAAGCCCTTTAGACTTATGTTGACAAACCTTTGCCGCCAGTTTGTTGAAATGAAGTTATTCCTTGTACTAGTGTACATGTCATAATCAATTCATCCATTATGCATCCCATGCTAATGCGTATGTTTTCACACATCACCGAGGCAGTTTGGTTTTTCCCAAATAAGCAACTTAGCAGGCCACCATTATTTGAGATTTTGTTCATCCCAAGTTTAGTAAAAGTTAATCTGTTTGTTACCTCTTTATAGTCTGTATGCAGTTTGTTTTATTTCTGTGATTTGCTTTTTTAATGTGAATTTGTAAATAGTATTATTTAGAAGAATTTTTGTTATTTCTAAGCATAATTTATATTAGGTAGAAACAAGAATAATTAGTAAAACAATTTCAACGGTATATTTGTCTGTTATTTACCCTGTATTTTATTTAAAATTACCTAAATAAGCAGTAAGGCCGAAAGCACTTTGAACGCGTTTTTCCAAGAGCCACAAATGTTTGCAGTCTTCAATCAGGCGAAGAACTAGGACCGAAGCTGCGTTAAATGGACGCTCACAACGAGCACCCGTCGCGTGACAAACCGCGTGTGTCGTGTGCGACGGTCCCAAAGAGTATAGTTAAGTCCCCGTCACAGAAACCGGCTTATGCAGTGTCGCAAGTTCATCTTTAACGGTATGCATGTAGTCGTGTTGATGGAGAAGTTAATATTTATTGGGATCCCTTCTTTTCGCATAATGTTCTTTGTCCTAATATACTTCGGCATAACGATTTTGGCATAATAATATTTCGGCATACATTTTATGTGGGCATAATCATCTAGACTAATTTGTTTGGGCATAAATTTGATTCGCATAACGTTAGTAGGCCTAATGACTATTAGCATAACGTTAGTAATGAACAATGAAATAATATTGTTGGTTTAAAATTTAATATGCTGTGCAACGAAAGTTAGTGACAGAACCGAATTGCTGCAAAACCGACTCCACGTAGTTTTGTTTGTTCTACCCCTAGAGTGTAATTTAAAATCGCGGAGGCGCGTAGGGGCGAGGCGGCCCGCGGGTTGAGGAGCAGGCGGCTGCAAGCGAGGCGCCGCGGCTGAGGCTGGCCGGCGAAGCCGGTCAACAAGCCGAAGCTACGGCGGTGAGCGAAAGCCGTCTGCGACGATTAGCACGCGCGGGGCCGGCGGAGGCCCGCAGCACCAGAGCCGTGAAAGAAACCCTGCCTGTTGCATGTTGCATGCTCGCTTGATTGCTGCATGCTGCATGCCGCATGCTTGCTTGCATGCTGCATGCTTGCTTGCATGCTGCATGCTTGCTTGCATGCTGGCATGCTTGCTTGTTTGCTGCATGCTGTATGCTTGCTTGCTTCATGCTCCCTACAGCGAAATAAAAAAAAAACACCGAAATATACAGCGAAATATGTTTTAATATCATTATGCGTAAATAAATTTATGCTTTAGGATATTATGCTTATAAAAGTTATGCTTAATAAATTTATGCTTTAGAATATTATGCTTAATCATTATTATGGTTAGAGAAATTATGCTTAAAAAATTATGCGTAAGCTGTTATGCGTAATTATATTATGAGAAAATATAATTATGCCAAACAAAATTATGCTAAGTTATATTAGGTCTTAAAATTTTATGCAAATGGATAGGGAACCATATTTATTATGTAGCTAGAAGGGGGGCGCAGGGCCTAGCTCCCCGCGACGGATGCTCGCGCGGTACTCCGCAACGGAGCACTTTGGTATGGGACCGCGAGGGCGTAACGTAAGGGCGTTAGCTAGCAGCCCTAGCAGATTATAAATTTTATTCGTTACGACTTACAATAAAAAGGAGTAATATGCGACTAGTGTGCACGCTAATTACGTTCGGTTCAATTAAGGTACGATACGATACAAAATAACACTTCATGATATGGTCAACTAAAACTGGCCAGATCGTTTAAACGTCAACATTTCATGATTTTTCAATCAACGTTTAGCCATATCATATTGTAAGGTTTCCATGACATCAAGGGTTTAATAAAAATTCCAAATGAAGAATATTAAAGATAAATAAGACATTTTAAATAGTTCTAATTTTAAAAGAACAATATTTGAGATTGTAATCTACTAATCTGTGAAATTAGTTCCGAACTCCAAGGGCTTATATGTTGCGCTCGTTTTTTAACCGACTTCTAAAAAAGGAGGAGGTTCTCAATTCGGATGTTTGTATTTTTTTTTTTATGTTTATTTGCGCATAACTTCGTCGTTTGCCAACCGATTTGAAAAGTTATTTTTTTGTTAGAAAGGGTATACTTCCCAAATGGTCCCATAGTCACCAAATCAGGATGTGATGATGGAATTTTGGCGAAATCGAGGTAACTACTCAAATATCATAGGCAACCGCATAGTGATTTTGGTATTTTCATCGAGAAGTGAAGCATTTACAGTCAAAAAGTAATATTTGATGAAGTGGAACTGATGAAGAAGACCAGAAATGGTCAACGAAACTTCATACTCGCATAGATATCACAATGAAGATAGTTAAGCGACTATGATAATACAAATAAATTAATGGTTCTGAATAGTTCCGTTGAAAATGGTATCATCAAATTGATCTGATGATGATGATGGAGCCAGGAGGTAGGCACTGGAACTCCGTCATTTATCAATATAACCTAGCCGTCACTAAAATACAAAATTTTAGTGACGTTTCGGAAAGATTACTCCAAATTAACATACATTCGGCCATTACCCTAATTCGTTATTGTTATTTCGGCCCTAAATTAATATATTTCCTTCGTGCTTCCCACTTATGGAAGCACTTTCACCTTTTGGAAAAAACGGACAAAATTATTCGGCATACACTTACTTTAATTTTAAATATGACCTTGGACGATCGAGCTTGGGATCAAGTTACTCTTCCCATCCGTATAGGAGGCCTCGGCGTCCGCAAAATTACCAGTATTATTCATATCTTCGGTTCACAGCATTGATAAATTAATCAGGAATATTCTAACTTCCACACTGATTTCTTTTGAAGTGCCGTGCTTCACCGAGGCTATGGATGCCTGGAGACTCGCTTGCCCGAATACTAATCCACCTGACAACCCAACCTCTCAGAGACGGTGGGACGAACCGCTCTGCAAAGTAGTCCAGAAAAACCTAATCCTTACTTCTACTACTACTGCAGAGCGTGCGCGCCTCCTGGCTGTGGGAAATTGGGAGTCAGGTCTTTGGCTTCACGCACTGCCGTCGTCGAATACTGGCACCTTATTCGACGATACTACTTTCCGCCTAGCTGTTTCCCTACGCCTAGGTGCTCCTTGCTGTTCTCCTCATCGCTGCCACTGTGGCGAAGTTGTCAACAGCCTTGGTCACCACGGCCTGTCATGCAGTCGAAGCGCGGGACGGATAGCACGGCACGCGAATATTAACGACATTATCCGACGAGCCCTTGTCACCGTCGGCGTTCCGGCTGTTTTGGAACCTCATGGCCTGGCACGCGACGATGGTAAGAGACCGGACGGTATGTCTTTATTTCCGGGGAAGATGGGTAGGCCTTTAGTGTGGGACGCTACCTGTGTCGACACTCTTGCGCCATCCCATCTTCCTAGCTCTTCGTGCTGTGCTGGTGATGCCGCTGCTGCTGCGGAGAACCTCAAGCGGCGGAAATATAACAACCTCGTCGGCAATTATATTTTTGAGCCGTTTGGGGTTGAAACTCTTGGGCCGTGGGGTCCGAGTGCTCATAAGCTGTTCAAAGAATTATCCAAACGTTTAGTAGACACTTCGCGTGACCCAAGGGCTGGCTTTTACCTGGGTCAGAGATTAAGCATTGCCATAGAACGTGGCAATGCCGCCAGCCTTTTGGGTACACTTCCAGTCGACAGCGATGCGGAGGAGTTTTTTGACGCCATATTTTAGCTAGTAGTTTTTGATTTAAGTGTATATATAATTTTAATTAGTTAAGTGTTTTATGTATTTATTTTTAAGGCTTAGTTGTTGAATATGACAAATAAATTTTCGACCTAGGCGTGTTTGGGCTTATTAGAATTGTCATGAGATGCACTTTGGCTATAAGGTACTATCGAACTGATCTGATATTCGAGCCGGAAGGTGGAAGGTAGACACAGGAACTTCATAATAAAACAATGTAACCTAATAGTGTTTGGATTAATTGGAATTGTCATGAGAAAGAGCACTCTGTTTATAAGTGTATCCCAACTAAAAAGTGTGAAATAAAAAACTTTTTACAAAAAAAAGATAACCGACTTCACTAAAAAAACACCAAAAGGATCAAAATAACTTTAATTTCGGAAGTCGGTGTTAAATAAGATACAAATAATACCAAGAAACACCGACTTCCGAAATTAAAGTTATTTTGATCCTTTTGGTGTTTTTTTAGTGAAGTCGGTTATCTTTTTTTTGTAAAAAGTTTTTTATTGAATGGCTTTTTGAATATTACTAGCAGTTTTAGCAGAATAACCACAAGAATAACTGTCCGCCGCCATGATTCATAACAAAAAAAAAACAACAACGCCTCTATCGGTGGATAATGTAACAATTTTACGATATGCTCAACCATGTTTGGCCATATCATGAAATAATTATGCGTTTAGCCGTTTATTCATTAAATGCTGAGTGTTCATTGATTTAGCTTGCCCATATCATAATATGGCCAGCAGATGAAGTTCTATATCATGAAATGCCACCATTTCATGATATGGCCGATCACATCATGAAGTGATCAGTTCTAAGATCTGGTCACGATATATCTACCAAGCGCGCGTCAAAGAGGTCTGAGCAAACCGTTGGAGGCCAACAGGGCCTCTACCACCAATCTAGATATAAATTCAGACAAACTTTGAAATTATGACAGGTGGGGTTCTCTACTTATAAAGAAATGTAAAAAACTAACGTTATCTAGGTATTGAAAATTTTAGCGTAATGGTAACAAAGTTGAAAAGAAAAGCGATGTTCTTCGTTATCGCCGTAAGATCGTTAGAAATAAGTGTTTCGCTCATTAAAAGTGGGTGTATGAGAGTTATTGACTCATTGTGGGCACCTACCGATTAGGGAATCAGAATTTCTTTTGCAAATCAGTAGCATTTTTAGCACAGACACAGAATAAGTAATAGTGGCACAGTGCACATTTATATAAGTAGGTACTGTCGCACTCTGCGACGGGTTTCTTCGAGGACCGGGATTTTATCTACAATGAAATGCTCTATAGGTAAGTATATCTATAATACTTTTCTTCAACATTTCAAAATAAGTACATCGCGCTACAATGGTTATGTCCGAACTGAAAAAACTAGACATTTTTTTGTTCTACTCAATTTTTAAACCTATTCTAGAACAACAAAATCCTTAAAAGTATATTTTACTTGCCAGTTCGTTAACCTAACTCATGCGATATCACAGTACCTACTAATGATTCTTGCCACACTTACCACACATCTTACGTCTTTAAATTGATGGCAAACTGTTCCAAGCTTTTGACACCGTCTTTAAAACATGGAAGAGGATTTTAATTCGCCTGTATTTTGTTTACGTTAGTTATCTCAAAACTGTGTCATTTATGAACTGATTTCGAAAATTCTTTGTTAATTTGAAAAGACATAATTTCAGATGGATCCCATATCTATCAAATATTATAGGCATAACGTATAGTGGTTTTAGTATTTCCATCGAGAAATCCATCTAAATTCAGAACCTACCTACCTACCTATCATTTGATAAAGCGGGACTCATGAAAAAGGCCACCGTTTATCAACGGAACTTTACACACTCTCAGACATCTCGAATAAGGTAGTTAAGTACGTACCTTACTAAAAAAACTTTGAAAGACTCAAAAAAAAAACTGACGACACAAAAAAAAAAACATGCTTCTGAATGCTTTTAATGAAAATGGACTGATCTGGTAGTGGAAGTCAGAAGATAGACACCTAAAAATAGCCGGCGACGACGAATAAAAAAAAAATACAGGCGAATAATAGTAGATTTTGTGACTAGGGGATAAAGTAGTGTCTTTAAATCGCGGGCGGCATGTTGAATTCCGAACGAAGGTTGCTAATTTTAATCCCGAACGTTAGTGAGGGATTTTTATATTGAACCTGAATGAAGTGAAGAATTCAAGCCGCTCAAGACAAAGACAGCTTTATCCCCGTGTTGGATATTCTACTTTTTACAACATCTGTGAAATAATTAAAAAAAAAAAATAGTGAAACAAATCATATATTAGAGAAATATAAGTATTATTAACAAGTTAATTTTAACTATCACTCAACATGTTTAGATTTGAAACAAACAAAATTCACAATTCAAAAAGATTCTATAGTTTAAATGTTCTTTATCGCTCCCGCTTATCTGTTTAACTTTGCACTTGTTGTATCTTTGTGCCAGTTTCAAGTAGTAAAAGGTAGGGAAATATTTTTAAGGAAAATATCGGAGAATCAAGAATTTTGTAAGGTTCAGGAAAGGAAATAGTTTATTTTCATAGGATAAAAATAAAAATGGATATAGATAAGAAATATGCTAACCAAAATTTTATATCATTGTTTAACAAGAATGCAGATATCACGTTAAAATATTCAGTAGGTTTCAATCTGTTAACTTCCGTAACCACATTTTATTCGGTTATTTTTTTGTTAGTGGCCAGTTTGAATTTTGAATAAACTTGTTTGACGCACTACATTTCAATTCACATATTGTTGACGGTTTTTGACATTCCAAATTCAAATCTCATTATTCCCTAGGGATCGCCCATACTGAATTATCTTCCTAGGGACATACATAATGACTTGCTTTATGTGATAGTTGTATGACATATAAAAGGGCATTATCGAGCTGATGATTGTATGTTTGTGTTTACCGAACAAGTGGAAGAGCGGCCAACTGGAGGTGTATTATCATACAACCGCTCTTACGTGATTATGATGTACACATATTGCTCCAGATATATTGGATACATAGATATCTTGTGGATATTATTTAGGCTTCTATGTAACTCCAAATTTAAATTTGTGTAAAACTAATCCAGTAAAGATCTCTGAAAATCTGCTATTTTACGTGATCTTTGGCCCTCAAAAAATAAAAGTAGGGACATTCATAGAAGCTTTGCACATTTAATCAAGATTATCAATGACGACAATTTTCCTCAAGCTTTTAAACCATGCACGACGTTAACAATAGACGGATTGGTTACGCCAAATACCTACCCACCAGTCATCCAGCTCTAGTTTGGAATTAAAAAAGAAAACAACCATAAAATAGGTTTCAAACCAATAAGTTTTATTCGAAAACCAAGATATATTTCAGAAAATACAAAACAAACACTGCCATTAATGACGCTTAAATTTTTGTGATTCAAATACATTAATGTATGTACCGAGTCGGTGGATTTACGCTTCTATTATTTACAACTAAACATAAAAAAGATTATTATAATAATTATTATTTTGAGTCAAGCGAGATCGTTGCAGTAATATTTGTGTCCATTTAAAGCACATTTTAAGACTGACATACTATGGACTGGAAATAGTGGAATGCGACGACCTGTATTGTGAAACCCGGTCTATAGTTTCCCACTTTTGGTATTCAGAGGCCCTTTACCACAAGCTCTTAACGCGATTAATATGACGACCTAAATGAAGTCGTTAAAGATATGGAGCTATACAGGGTGTATAGCTCCATCCTTCATTCTCGCTTCATTCGCATGACTGACATTGGTAAGGCCCCAGGGCATCTCTCTGTGACCGATGTTATACTGTTATCTACGCCAGCCTCCTTAGCCAAGTTACAATCGTTTCGTTTCGATTCTCTTTTCGTTGATAGCCTCGAGTCGGCCACGCCTCAGATTCCTTCGTCATCTCAACGCTCAGTCGGTCAGAACCAAGGAATTATCATTATTTATTTATCTTTATTCCAAAAAGGTAAGTAAATTATAAGATAAGCCACACAAAACCGTTGCAATGGTTTGACTGTGGGGAATAAAGAAGAAGGAAGGAATGGGAGGCATGGCCGACTCGAGGCGATCAACGAAAAGAGAATCGAAACGAAACGGTTGTAACTTGGCTATGAGGGCAGAGGGGCAGAGACTATCCGTGCGGACTGATGAAAATGGAAAAATTCCTTAACCCTGTAGGTAATATTGTAATAACTTGAACGGATATTTACCTACCTATTGTTTGGTTTTAGGTACTGGCATTAGTTCTGAAATTTATAGTACAAACATAATGCGGGCTTATTTTATGTTAGGTCCATTATTTTACAGGCCATAACATGTGGCCGAGTGGTAACGGCTCCGACTTACGAGTTGTAGATCGCGGCTTCAGACCAAGCCAGGCGCATTACTTTGTGTAATTTATTCCATCACTACTGCTGCCAAAACGGTGAAGCAAAACATCGTGAGGAAACCGGCATGTCCTAGAACCAAAAACTCGAAGACATGCCACATTTACCAAACCGCACTGGGCCCGCGTGGTGGATTACGGCCCATTCCCTCACCTAGAGAGGAGGCCTGAGTCCCAGCAGTAGGAACATTGAAAGGCTGATTATACTATTATGCTATATTAACATGTATTAACCATATGTCAATAAACACTGTTTTTCTCTTAAAGTCGGCATGGAAAATATCATCATCATCATCATCATTTCAGCCGAAAGAAGTCCACTGCTGGACATAGGCCTCCCCCAAGTGACGCCACAACGACCGATCCTGTGCGTCTCGCATCCACCGCACTTTCATTATATTTTCCAAATAATAGGAAAATATAATGAAACAAAAAAAAAAAAAACTTAAAGAAACGGGACAGAAAAACCAAAGTGCTTATTTTTAACCAATCGACTAAAAAAATAAAGCTTTTAAAACTAATATTTAACTAGAATAACAATTAAATGCACTGAGTATTTATATTGTTGAGATAAACTCACTTTTCTTAGAGAAGCTTATGTCTAGATTAGAAACTATTATATAGTAACAGCCTAATGAGAAAACTCGCATACAAACTGCTTTGTATAGGAAATTAGATTAAAATACATACAACTACCTAGTTGTGACACTTCTTCAAAATATACATTGCACGGAATCAAAATAAATCGACAAAATTAACAAACTATATAAATTAAACAAATCAAAAAGGTTTTTGAACTTAAATTTTCAATAACCAAAAAAAAAATTAAACTTAATTTTCTCAAAATTGTATCACAACCGTGCAGTGAGCTAGTTATTATTGTTTCATTTACTACATAATCATATAAAAATACATAATTCTACGCATATATCGACTTCGTGTAACTAAGAGGTATTTGGCAATATTGCCAGAACACTGGTTATTTAAACACATCCAAAAGTATTTCTTAAGTTTAAAAGTAGTTCATTTTTGATGAAATGTATATTGTCCACTCATATTTTTCTTTCATTCAGTACACGTTTTCTGAGCTCAGACCCTCCTGTTGCACACTGCGGGTCTTTTATAGAAATAACCACAAAACACTGCTAGTCTTGTCTCAATTAGCACATGAATACATTTTTCAGCCACTGTGAACAAAATAACATTAAATTAGTAAGTCTGTGTATATGTAAATGCACACAATGTAAATAAAATAATAGTCATTCAGTAACTATTTCTCAAACTATTCAGAAAACTGCAATACCCTGGTACCGCCACTTGTCTTAAGACTGGTTAAAAACTGTATCTGCATAATGTATCTACGAAAATAATTCTTCTGCTATTCGCTAGCGCCGGACCGAAGTCTGTAGTCCATTGTGGCCACTTATTACTTAGGGGCTGAAAATTTTTATCTTAGGTATCGCAGTGGTTGTTCCTAAGAAGTTAGAGGCAGTGCCAGCCCAGGCGCAGGGCGTAGTCCTTTTAGGGTCGCAAAAACTTTAGGTATATCTAGTTGTTTGTGCAGTTATAGAAGCTCGCACTAGGCGTATTAAAGTCAAAGGCACTAGTAAGAGGTACCTCTTTGGTAGCTGAACTTGCATACATGCATTGCCTCTCATTTTTTGTAGCTTCTCGGCGATCAACCTCGGAAATTGTTCATTGCATAGAAATCTAAGGGTATATCTGTTAGATTTAGGAGGATTTCCTAAAAGACTTACCTCTGTTAGATTCATTTGAACACCTTCCGTTCGAAGACTGTTGCTTTTGTGGAAGATTTCTGAAAAAATTAAAGCATTGTCTTCATTATTAAGAAATTAACATTTTTAAATAGGAATTTAACCAGTTAGTTATTGAACAGAATAAAACAATAAGCAATATAAATGTTAATTTATCTCACATTTTCTTGGACAAAGGATTTCCTTAAATGCAGGACATATTTTTGTGATCATTCTCTAGTTCTTATTCCAATTTATTAGCGGTTGGCGCAGCATATCAAGTTTCCATCTACAATACTCACTCCCTTTCTAGCTATACCTGTCAAAATATACGTTCGTTTCCACCTGCTTACAAACGCTCAATTCTTGTGGCGGATTACGAAGTCGGTTGACTTTGTATGGACATTGCGATGCTTTCTCAGCATATAGGAATATCAGACTAGGAAGTAGTGGCGGATTAAGCCAGCGCGAGGCTTGTAGCAAAAGCGACCAAGGGGCCCCTGTGTGGACCTATTCAGTACTTATTCTCATTCCTATTCTCAATAACCCAATAGATTTTAAGATTGGGTAAGATACGTGGAAATTACGGTAATGAGGGAAATCTAAGAGATTGACTAGGAATTATATTCAATGAAATAATCAGCTGTATTCAGTTTTCAATATATATATATATTTTGACTAGATTTTTTTTTGCGTTCAAATGCAGCGTCTCCGAACGGAACGCGCGGGGCCTGCATTTGCTACTGTTGCTACATGGTAAAGACAACCGACTTCGTTTCAACATTTTCGTTCACCGCTACTATCCTCTTAATTTTAAATTTCATTTCATCCATATTAGAAAAAGATGCTTACCAAACGCCCGATGCAGATGCATCACAGCAGAGACGAAATCGCCAAACCTGAGCATGCCATCTTTCCTCATATACCTCAAGACAAGGAGGTTCATAACTTTCTCTGGGACTATAAAGCCGACGTCGCGTAGGGCATCGCGAAACCTCTCGGCTCTGAGGACTCCCATCTTTTCTCTGGCGTGTGTCCGGAATACAAGCTGCCAGTGTTTTAAACTGCACATAAGATCCTTGAAGTCGGATAAGGAAATGCGACCTGTACCTTTTTTCTGTAGTTTATATTAAGGAACATTGAGTGATAGAGATGGTGGCTGGTGCAATGTGTTCTTAGTGGTACAGTAAGACTCTTAATCTAGCTGTAGATAATACTTATGGCATACCTAGAAGTTGTGTTTAACTGTGTGTCAGCTTATGTTTTAGCTAGATCATATACAAAGTCTAAAGAGTATAATTAATTTGTTATTTAATTAATGGCGAGCTCAAATTATCTTTTGTTATGCTAATTAGATCATACTGTTCACCATAGATGAGCTGAGCTGTTATTAAAGCAGTGAACTGGTAAATTGCATCCTGCTATGATGTTATTACCGCCCGTAAATTTTAGGCCTGTATCTAGGCATCATCTACGAAGCCTTCTACCAACTGTAACTATTGCAGAAAGTTTCCAAATGCACTTTGCGTGCTTGCGGACGGCGAGCAATGGGTAGCTTGCCGTCCGACCGTCCGGTAACCGTCCGGACCGAGCCCAAGTCGTCGACGGCGCGTACTTATCTCAAGGAGATGTCAGCAACTGTAGGGGCCCAGCAGGGCCGAAGCCTACTGGGACCAAGGGTCTGATTCTGAAAGGAAGACTCGGCCCTGGTACGAAATGCAACGAAGGAACTAGAGTGGGTTTTTAGTCAGTAAAAATCTGACACTATCCCTCGCTCCGCCCAAGAGCGGGGGATGTCAAATTTAATATGACACCCTTAATCGTGGAGAGATCTAACTTAAAAAAGGGGCTAATTAAATAATAAAACATATTTATAAATAATAAGGTTCAATTTTCTAATACCCTCCTTTTTGAGTTAGGTCTCTTTTTTATTAAGCGAAGATGATTTCCCACCAAAAAAAAAACCTATGGCGGCGACATTGATGAAGTAAAATAGGAATGTAATTAAAAAGGATACATCTAAAGAAAGAACAATTTGTCTACACGTGTCTATTGATGCGCAGCTTTTGATATAGTCATTTGGCAAACATGCGTCGAGCAGTTCTTGCAGTTCAAACGGATCTATAGTCTTATGTTCATCGGCCAGCTGCAGGAATACGGCTTCATACTGAGCGAAGCTATTTACTTCCACTACTGGAGGTGCCTTCACTAATGCAGTCTTCGTCATTTTCGGTGGATTGTCTAACACTTTCATCTTGATTGGTTTGTTCGAAAATATTCTTAACGTGAAGTTGGCTTCGTCGCGTGGTTCAAATGTTGTAGGCATTATTATGAAGGCACTCGCTTCTAGAGGAGATCTGGAAAATTGTAACAGTATAATGTTAGTGAATGGTTTGGGTAGATGATGATGTGGGGTTACTGGATTATATTATTAACTAGCGACCCGCCTCAGCTTCGCAGGAGTGCTACAAATCTTTGAAATTCTCGGCTTTTCCCCACCATAATTTTCATGCATTATACACTCAAACCTTCCTCATGAATCACTCTATTGTCTATTGGTAAAAACTGCATGATAATTCGTTAAGTACTTTTTGAGTTTATCGCAAATATATAGACAGAGAGATACAGTGTGTGACTTTGTTTTATAATAAGTAAGTACAGGTATCGGCACGGATCTTGAGCGCAGAAGTAAAATTTCAGGTCTTTTTATGTGGTATGAAGTGAGACGCGGAGGCGGGGAGTGTCAGTGATTGGCTCGCCGCGCATCGCATCATAGACGTCACTCGTAATTGGCTCCCTGCGCTTGCTGCACGTACCTAACGACGACGAGTAGACTTCCGTGCCAATAAATTGACTCGGGATTTTTGTTCCATCGATTTTATTTTTAGTGTTGGTTATTTTATTATTGGTTAGCCGAGAACGCATAACAGGCACACAGAGAAAGTTCCTTTCAAAGTAGGTAAAATGTTTGGAATTTCTTCGTAGGGGTGTTAAAAATTTTTGAAATTTTCGTCTTTGCTACAATATGCATACCTTCCGGTAGAAATGATCTAAAAGATAATGAAAACTGTATGAAAATCTGTTGCATGGTTAATAAGTAAACGGAAAAACAGACCGACGAACACAGCGACTTTGCTTTAAACTATTTATGTTTTTTTTTTTTCAACTTTTACCTTCAACCAGAATTAAGAAGATAAAAGGTAAAAGAAAAAATAAAAGTTTACATTTTTTTTGTCATAAGTGTACGATGCGCAGAGCGATCCCCACTCTTTCGTCGAGCACTCAAGATCCGTGCCGATACCTGTAAGGATATCAAAGATGGTAAAATAATTCATCAGTCTTTGCGATTAATACTGGCTGTATTAATCGCAAAGGCTTAAGAAGAAAAAACGAAAAGGTTCTAGTTTGCACCAATGACTGTTATAATGAATAAATTACTTTTAGAAGATTCTGGTTCATATGTCACCAACAGACATTGGAAAAATCAATGCCAATTTTCGTTGTAATTTTATAACTCAACAACGGGCTCACCTATCCAAACCAAATGTTTAGGTTTTGTTCGAACTATTTAGTAGATGGTTTATGTGAAGTTTGCATAAAATCGGTGGAGCGGTTCTTCATTATTTTATCACATTATTGCACCCGTGCGAAGCCGGGGCGGGTCGCTAGTCTGGTATAAACAATTCTGGTCACGATTTCCCGTTCAGAAAATGAATATTTATTTCAAATGCTTTTAGTAAAGATAAATTTTATCAAAGAACGCACCTGTGTGTTACTTGCCGACTATTCGTGTATTGTGAATTTATGGTACTCTTCACTTTTCTAAAGAACAGAGCTTTCGCTGTCTCATTTAGTGGAGATGGAATTTTATAAATGCTGAAGCCTATGACTTTGGGTTCCATAATGCAATGCTGGTTCAGAGATATGATCACGGTGTCCGGTTCTGTCAATACTATTTGTATTTGAGGGTTCGTGTGGAAGAAATCTAGAAATAAAGATAAAAAATAGATTAAGTTAATGGTTATGTAGATAACTGTCATCGTACAGTGGATGGTTAAAAAAACTTTTAGTCCTTATGATGACACTGCAAAGTAAAGGCGTTTACTTTGCAGTCTAAACTATTTAGACTATATAAATGATTTTTTATTAGTACAAAAATAAATTGGGCTCTATCCGTACCCGTTTTTTTTAGATGGGAAAATCATTTTATGACAAATCTCGCTCTTGGGCGGAGCGGGAGATAGTGTCAGACTTTTACTGACTAACAACCTACTTCTGTTCCTTTTTTACTTTCGTCGCAGGGCCCCGGGTTTCATTTTCACACTACCCGTGGCCCCAGTAGGCTTCGACCTTGCTGGGCCCCTACAGACCTGCTGGGCCCCTACAGGTTCGTACCCGTTACCGATTACATTTTTGTAGTCAAAAGTACCAGGTACCGCTGCCAGGTACCGCTTATCATCAAGTGAGATGGTGGTCAAACGCGAGCCTATCATTAATAAAGGAAAAAAACGAAATCCCAAAAATTGTCTACGAAAATTGGTAAATTCATAATAGAGTTAATAATTCATAACAATTGCTCCTAGAAAATACTAAGAGCAGTGTTTTTCCATTTTGATCGTCATTTATTCATTCGAAATCAATAGGCTGTACAATATTTCCATAAATTGAGTGACATTTTAGAATATAAATAAACGCTAATAGCTTTGCTGTTTATGAATATTATTTATTTAATACTTTAGGGTAGGTACATCTACTTAGGTATATCTACTTGGGCCTTTTAGTTTCTTTCGAAAACAGGCAGGAGAAGGAAATCGATCGCCGTATCAAACACGCTTGGAAAAGCTACTAGACCACATGACTGAGCGTTGAGATGACGTCAGAACAAAAGAATCGGCGGCGTGGCCTACTCGAGGCGTTCGGCGCGAACGATACGATTGTAAGTTAGCTAGGGGAGCTGGTCCATGAAGACGCTAATGAAGGGAGATCTACCAATCTCCCTGAAGCGAAAACTCACTGATATATGTATCCCGCCCGTCCTAACCTACGGTGCCCAGACATGATCGCTCACCGAGTCGCAAAAGTTTCGCCTTGGGGTATTCCGGGTGGCAAGAGGGCCGACAGAGTGCGGAACACCACGCTGCGTCAAAAGACGGGGATTACGGACGTAGGAAAAAAGGCTGCCAGACTAAAATGGGATTGGGCGGCTCACGTCAGCCGCATGCACTCTGACCGGTGGGCGAGAGTCTCCACAAAGTGGGTAACCTGAAGATGGACAACGCCGCTGAGGTCGACTTGGGAAGGGTTGGCGAGACGACCTAGATACCTACCGTAAGGACTGGTTCGAGGTAGCTCAAGAAAAGAATATCTGGAAGAAGTTGGGGGAGGCCTTTGCCCAGCCGTGGGACAGCACAGGCTATAAAAAAAGAGACTGCTTAAATAATAACAACGCCTTTTCTAATAAGCTCTTTAAGTATTTGCACTAATTAAAAAGTGGTGTATAGACTGAGCAAGGGCTATAGACACTTTACCTTAACGTATTTATAAACATTCTTTTTACGAACAGGGTGTAAAGACTCGCAATTATTCTCCATTAAGGAGGATCCTCCGACCAGACGGGTATTGTTTTTAGCTTGGGAAATTGCCGGTGACTTAATTTCGGACTGTTGTATATAATTTAATCGCGCGTTTAACTCTTCCGCGATCCGGGTTTTTTAAATTTAGTTCCTATGTGTCTATTATAGATCTCGCTACAACACTTACGCACGTAATTCCGGCATCCACCAGCGGAGACACCTCTCTTCCAGCCAGCTTGGTGCATCTTCATCTGCCATTTGAGCTTATCAGCTAAGAAAGGTTCTGCTCTACAGGTCTCAGAGTCCAAGTGAACTACTTCTATGCGAGTGAAGACGCGTTGGAACTCGGCGAAGAGCATCCAGATGCCTTTGGGCGTCGAGATGAAGCGGTCGCGTTCTTGTTGCGGGATTGTATGCCAGCTATCGAGAAAAGTGAGCTTGTTTTGAGTATTATTAATATTATTATAGTACATACATAGCATAAAGTTTACCACAAAACACAAACAGCGCACCGAAAGTCACAAGAGACGTTACACACTTATACCTACTCATAGAAAAGTGCTGCCTAGCAATAGCCGCTAAGGCATTTCTGTACACACAGGTCAATGATGACTGAAACAGAGTCTAACACTTAAAATTATCTCTTTTATTTGAGCTTTGTCTGTCTTCGTAAACCAGAGTTCATAAATGATATTCTGGCTATCTTCAAGGAGTCCTTTAACCTACAGTTGTGTGGAAGATAGGCCTAACAAACTTTAGAATAGTTGTTTAAAATAATAATTTAAACATGGTCATAAAGAAAAAAACATACAAATAAAAATATACGATAATATTAGAAATGAAATTACGTACGGAACGGTAAGATATACTTACGATTCTGGGTTTAAAACAATGTAGGGTACAGGAACTTCTCCAATGCCGAGTGGCCGACGTATACGGACGACGTGTACTGGGCCCTTTGTACTTTCCACCTGTAATGTTGAAAAGGAAAAAAAAATGATGGTAGGCAGACCTAGAGCCACAATACCATATACACTAACACAACGTCAAAGGTTTCTCTAGAATTTATAACACAGTTATGTAGAGGAGAGGAAAGAGATGATAAGGATAGGTGAAGAGACCAATAAGAGAACGCATAAACTGAGAAATTTGTATCTACATAAAAGGAAGTTTGAAAGTGCAGCCAGTGCCAGAAATGTTGAAAGAGAATCATTCGTTGTGGTATGGACATGGGATGAGAAGATATGAAACAAATGTAACAAAAGATGGATGGGTTGTGAGAGTGAAAGAAAAGGAAGGAAATGACAGAGAATAGTTATTGAAATGGGTTATGCAGATAAATAATCCAATACCATATCAATCCCAATACCATAAGAGAAGTTGATGATGATATCATAGGCATTATTGATGCAAAAATCAAGCATGCCATTAAATTAGGAAATCTATACTAATTTATTTACCTGTTCCACATTCAAGACAACGTAATTCATTTCTGTTTGAAGCTCAGGAATTTTATCTTCAGGTGCCTGTAAAAGTCATTAGATGAATTCGTTTTGCTGTATGCAGCATGTGTTCTATGTTCAGCATTTTTATGTTAGAATCTATGTATATTCCACATGCATGATTTGTGTCTTAAAATTAAAACACCAATGTAGTATTATTTTTTAGGTGGGAAATCAATGACTTCTCTCGCTCTTGGGCGGAGCGAGAGGGCGTGTCAGACTTTTACTGACTAAAAACCACTAATCGTTCCAGGGTACATTTTCGCACAACCCATGGACCAAAGTATGGTATCAAAATTTCAAGACACACAAAAACATGTTAATATAACCTGTGTAATGGTGATTTTCATTAAGAAAAATACACTTTGTCGCTCTCCTAAATAGATTAATGAGATAACCCAAACAACTATCTTTCGTATACAAATTATTCTACGGGGCAGTTACAACCACGTTACAACCCAAAACTGTACAACATCAAATCAGGAGTCGCGTGGTACATCACCGAAATATGTATTCACTTTCCATTAGTAGATTTAATTTATGCATTCGCATTTGCACACAAAATACGCCTGCTAGGAAGTGGTTGATTACCTTTGCTGTGGTTACATTGGACGTGATTGGCTATGGTGGACTAACGTCGGGTATGATGATAAAACTTACAGCAGCCACATGATGAGCGGTAACAAGGCTTGTGTTCTTTAACAAGTTCCTCAGCATTTCGGCATCAGCCAGTTCCGCCATCTGCAGTGACTCGGTAATGCCCCCTGTGAGGTCTGCAAGCCCATCGAGCAAGCTCCCATACTTAAGAGCTTCATAGGACCCGTGCAGTCTGAAAATAGGAACACAAAAAATCTTATTTTCTTAAAAAAAAAGTTGCTCTGTCATGACAGAAGTTATATGTTTGTAAGTCTCTTAGGTTGCTAACGTCGGATAAAATATTGTGACTACTGTTTTTTTATCTCTGATTGTGACTGTAGTAATTTATTACTTATTCATCACAGCAAATTATACATGTATATTATAGGTTATTAGCTAATTGCTATTCCATCATATAAGATCTTTTTTAGCAGGTAGGACCGGTTACTTACTGACATTACATTAATTGGTAGTTTGTTTACCTTTCCAAATTGTTGAGAAAGCTTGTTAAATCAGTCATAAAGAGAAAGAAAAAACATTTTTGCGAAACTATTGCGTTCTTTGCTCTAGCTTATGAGAATTTTGTAGTTGCATGAACATTTGTTCCCTAGTAAAATTACCCAATATTTCTCTTTATTCACATAGAACCCCTTTAAGCAGGCCCTTTATACTCGCTTATCGTCAACATCGAGCATGTTTTAAAAGCACATATTATTTCACATAGGCCTACATGGGCACTTATAAAACGTCAGAAGCTAGTGCACGGTTCCAAATTGGTCGTTTCCTATGGAGAAGAACCGGCAAGAAAATCCAAGGTTACTCTTTAAAAAAATTGTTGTTACAATATTTCCATATTACAGCATAAGTCAGCATTCCAGGAAATACGTGTACTTTTTAAACCCTTAAAAGTTTTTCAGAAAAAAAAATCGTTATTCAGAATCTCGATTAAATGTGCGAGGCTTCTATTGATGTACTTTTTTATATTTTTAATATATGAGTACATTATGGAGGGCCAAAGTTCACGTAAAATAGCAGAGAACATTTTCAGAGGTCTATACTAGCTATTATCAAACTCGAGATTCATCACAGACGGTAATGAAATTTGTAATGTATTTAACTCGTTTTTTACATCAAAAAGCGTAGACTTAGCTAATAAAATACCTAAAATGTACCATACATACGACAGCAACTACACACATGAAATAACTTTGAGAGAACTACCCCACCGTGACACTAACGAAATATTAAAAATTATTGAAAACCTCGAATATAGTACAGGTTTAGACAGTATCAGCACAAAAGCCACAAAATGCATTAACCTTTCGAATACCGTAATTAGAGACACAATAGAAAGACAATGAGAGAGCGAACGTCCGCTTGGGGTTTATTTAATTAAAAATATAATTGCTGAAAGATTATCCGTACGTACGGCAACGCGCCACCGGTACATGGTGGACATCCCACCTATACGCACAAAACGTTTTGGGAACACATTCATTGTGCGTACAGCTAAAGGCTGGAATTCCTTGCCGGAATCCGTGTGTCCTGATAGCTACAACCCGGAAATCTATAAGTCAAGAGTGAATAGGTTACTTCTAGGTAAGCGCGTTCCATCGTCGACCGCATCGTCACTTTCCATCAGGTGAGATAGCGGTCAAGCGCGAACCTATCCTCTATATATACCTCTATATACCTCCAACTGTATAAATATTATGTGCTTAACTCACAATATTTTCCCCGACTAGCTTAAAGTTGCAAGGGTCAGTGCTATTCACAAATCTAGGAGTAGAACTGCCCCCCAAGCCAAGTTACAACCGTTTCGTTTCGATTCTCTTGTCGTCGATCGCTTCGAGTAGGCGACGCCTCCGATTTCTTTATTCTGACGTCATCTTAACGCTCATTCACGTGGTCAGAACAAAGGAATACCCAAAAAACATTTTAAGTGAAACTTTTAAAAATGATATACTTCGTGAATGTAAAAGGGGAAACAGGAAAATTAATTATTGAAAATAACATTACTAAAATGTTATCCGTCTCTGGTACACTTCAAAGTGATCCCTAACTTTCATGAAAACGTGCCTCAGAAGATATAGAAGATATCAATAGCCATCTCAAATACATACTGTACTCTGTATCAATATGTTAAAAACTTATCAGTGTCCATTATATTTATTATTACTGCCGAAACCAACAATAAATATGTCACTAGTTTAATTATATATTTAAAATGTTTTTTTTTTATATGATATTTTCTTTGAGTGAACCCTAATAATTTTGCTAATATGGCTTATAATTTACAATATACAGATAAAAAATAAGTGCATGGAACGAAAATTCGTCTAGATGTTTTATTACAGTTGTGTCTTAAACCCTTAGTCTTATTAAGGTAATTTTTAACACTTTCGTTAAAATAAATTTTAAACTGTTGCTTACTTTAAAGAAAATATAACGCGCTTTCATTATATTGAGAAAACTAGTGCATATTAATTACTCAATAAAATTAATTTCCCTATAGATTAATGTACTTGAACACGACTTTCGACCATAAATATAATTTCTAATGAATAAATAAAATGGCTGTACTCCTCTTTTAATGATAAAAAAAATATATTATTGTTACACATTAGTAGCAGTAGTATTAACGATAAAATACCGCAAAGCAGCGCTAATAAACACCATAATTCGACGAAAAGAGGTCCTTATGACATCTATACGACCACTCCATGATCAAATAGTGATTAATACGACTGCTGTGTAACTCTATTACGACACGGATTCGTATAAAATGGGCCTATTTTCGGTCATATCAATGTGATAGCGACGTATTTACGACCAGCATATAGAACCAAAAGTTAAAATCAGCACGTTGTGGCGACCGATCAAATGTTTGTTGGGTGGTAGGCGTGGCCGACTTGAGGCGATCAACGAATAGAGAATCGAAACGAAACCATTCGAACGAGTAACCGAATGTTTTCGATATGATATATAACCGTCTAAACGTGTATTAAACTAAGAAAAATATTTTTATTGATCAACAATACGGTTTCCACCCTAAATCATCATCATCATAAAAAGTTTGTTGTAGGTATTTTCATTTTTTTTTTTAAATTCACATCTATCACACAACGCCGTCTAGTCCCAAGCTAAGCAGAGCTTGTGTTATGAATACTAGACAACTGATAAACATACTTAAATATTTCCAAATTCATACATATTATAGTCTGTTTAGTGTTTTCCAGGTGGGCCATGGCAACTCGTCTCCAAGAGAGAGGCTCTCCGACGGCTCGACGAAATCATCAGGAGGGTTAAACTTCTCCCGCCAGAGGTCGCATCTCTCCGAGGTGCTGTTGCCTTGAGATGGGCTCACGCTTGCAACAAAACTTTTACGACTTTTAAGTCTCAGGGGCACCGAACTGTAATTGTGCATTGGATGACGAGGGTCGTTTTGTTGTTTCGTCCTTTCTATGTGGCTAGCCACAGCCCTCCGAATTTCTAGGCTGCAATACCGATAAGTGGATACAACATTCGTACCGGAGTCGGTTTAAGGCAACCAGTAGCAATTCGGCAAGTCTCATTAATTGCTGTATCCACTAAATCGGAGTGGGCGGAGCGACTCCATACTGGACAGATATATTCACCAGCGGAGAAGCAAAGCGCCATCGCAGTTGTCCGCAAAACTTGGGGAGACGCCCCCCATCCAGTGCAAGTTAGGCGACGTAGCAATTGTTTTATTATGAAGTTCCCGTGACAACCTTCCACCTTCTGACTCCATCATCAGATCGGTATGGTTGGCCATATCTGGTCTATTAACTTAAGAATTTTCTAGCAAAAACAGAAGATTGGTTTTGACAAAGCTTTTCAAATAATATACGTCTTGACAAAGCCGACAACGGCTGGGCGATTGCCGAACCAAACGAGCTCTCCCCGCAAGAGTCGTGTACTTTGTCTCTGTTAGTACCGCTTCTGTAAAGCCGCCTTGTCGCGAATTCGCGATTATTAATAATGCGAATTCGCAGCGAAATCGCTATCTTTCTCCTTTTACAGTATAGCCGCATGAATTGCTTATCTAATTCGTTGTAAAGCATAATTATGTGCAATGTAGCCACATCATCGCCAAATTTTCGCTTCTAATGTAGCCAAAACATATTTAACTCGTTTCGTTCTTCCAGTCACATCGCAAATTGCTGGCTATTGTAGCCTCAGCCTAAATGCTAAGTCCTCAATGAAAATAGCAAAATAACGGTATGGTTGCCTATAATATTTGAGGAGTTCCCTCGATTCCTCATGGATCCCATCATCAGAACTGTATTTTGAAAAAAATGGGACCAATCTGGAAGCATATCCTCTAAAAGAAAAAAAAATCGGTCCATAAACGACGGAGGTCTAAAGTAATAAACATAAAAAAATACCAACAGAATTGGTAACCTCCTCCTTTTTTTGGAAGTCGGTTATAAATAGATAACTTGAAAAGCTCGATGCAAAAATATCCTGGAGATAAATATATTGTCTTTTAATTTATACCATGACATCTTCGTAGTTATGGTTCCTAATGCATCTTAATGGTACCCAAAAAACCAAGATATTTGTCAAAAAACGTAAAAGCGACCTTGATATTTCTCATATACAATATTATTAACATTGATAATAAGGTTTGAAAGGGCACCTAACATTATGCAGACGATACTTGCTAACTACTAAGACCGTCGACCAACGGACAATAATGTGTTTAATTTCTAGATAAAATATTGACGTCATATTATAGGGAATTTCATAATCTAGTGTATGGTTTAAAAACATTTTCAAATGGTCGTATAGTTTTCCCATTAGTTCACCAACAGTTCTAATCCAAGCCGTTTTTAATACTAGCGGTTGACGGTCTAAGCAGATGCGAGATAGTAGTTACACCGTGTATCATAAACTTACAAAAATTTTACTTTAAAAAAAGATAACATTGACTAGAGTTGGATTAAAAAAAAATACGATAGCTGTAAGTTTTCATTCCAGAAAAGTTATCTCAAAACTGTCATTTTTAGCCATTTTTCGAGATATTAAACGTGTTAGTTTAGGATAAAATATGAGGCATTTTTGTTTTTTTTTAGACTTATTAATTGAACACATTAACGATATAAGACATGATACAATTATTTTTTTAATAACTTATTTGTTTACACTACAATTAATTATTTAGTATCACTATATAATAGACGCGGAAACGTGTCAGCGCCAACGCGTCCGTCGGAAATAATTGATTTTGGCTTGTGCGTGGTTTTAACAGATGAATGATCTTTACACGTGGAAAACATCCTATACATAAGATCTTTTCCGCGAAAAAATAAACCACTACCCTATTTCTCACCTCTAACGATTGAAGGAGAAATAATCAAACGTTCTAGTCACGAAAAATATCTCGGGTTGTGGGTAGATGACAAACTTACGTGGAAACTGCTCATCGATCATGTCAAAACAAAACTAACGGCATTATTAGGAGCAATATTTTGTGCCCGAAAATCGGGCAAGCTTTTTTTAGTATCTAATTTCTTAGAACTTGGGATTATAATTGCGAGACGAGGACTCCCGATTGCCTATTTTTTATAAAAGAATGTAAATTAGTACTTGAAAAAAAAACCATAGAAACAGTTGTAGCTCAAAGTTTGATGTCCTTTTAAGATTTTATTGAAGTATCTTTACGTTTACAAAAAATATCCAGGCTTTATTTGTTCAAATTAGCAGATTTATGGCTCATTTTGCAACTTTATGTTTTTTATTTTATATCGCCATATTATTACGTATTTTGATTTGTAACTAGGACTGAAATGTTCTTTTCATTTACGTTTATCATTCTACAAACAAAAGGATCCCAATTAAGGATCCAGGAATTATTCTAATTCGATTTTTATTTGGATAGGTTTGTCACTTCATAAATTTAATAAACGTAATATTTTGAGTTTTTTTTTGGTTTTTGAATGTTCAGTTTAAAATCCAATAAAAGATGCAGTGAAAGGGTGTGCCCTAGTTAGGCCACGGTTAAAACCTTGCACCGACACACATATTTTCTGGGAGAACGGGGGTGAGGCACCATGAAGCTATCAAAGACCCATGGTGCCACTTTGCCTCAACAGGACCTGAACCGGATGTCTGTCCAGGCTCCGGCCAGTTGACTTACTGCAAGGAAGGCATGAGGGCGCCAATCCTCATGTTGGTCCACGAGTGGCAGTTGAAGCTGTGGATAACACCACAGTAGGTACTCTTCGTCCTCCGAGAGTATTCGCAAGTACGCAAGGAGACGTAATTAGAAAGCTCGATGTTTATAAATTATTAATCACCAAATCGAAAGAAATGGGATCGATAATTCGCTCTACTGACTTGCCTTTACAGAGCTTATCTTGTCTATTTTAGGATTTAACAAAATGAACTCAATGATGATAAAGGCATTCAAAGAGGCAATAGTCACGTCTAAATGTGAAATGCTCTACCAAAAATGTAAAAATAATTTTTACGTTATTTGTAAATAAGAACAACACATGGCTTAACACTTAACAACACATACTTATAATAGAAGCTATTTGAATCTCATTTTAAGTGAACTGTAATAATTGTTCTTAAGAGAATAAAATCTTTAAACCTACTATATGATAGCAAATCTTCCGGGATAGCTGAAATTGCATGTTTGTTTATTGTTGACACCCTTTTATAACATAACATCATGCCAGTACCCTCTGAAGAGGTACCGCAGATGTGTACATATAGCTACCCTCATTTTACCAATAATGTTCAAATTCCACGTTATTAGGATTATTAACCTTTTGAGTAGCGTAATTAAAGACACAATAGAAAGACAATGACCGAGCGAACGCCGGCGTTCGCTGGGGGTTTAATGAAATTAGCACATAACTTTTTTGTTTATGGATCGATATTGATGATTCTTTTTGTGTTGGGTTAAGGTGTAACTCCGTGATAATCCCGTTGTTAATATTTCATTTGCCAATCCTAAAGCAATGTGTGAATTCAGTAATTATGGATATTTTGTTAATCATATAGGTAAGTTACTGGAAAATTAGCATGCTATTTAGATTTAGCTGTGGGGTACCACAACTAAAAACAGTTTTTTTTTACAAATAAACTATTTCCGAAAAAAAAGTAACCGACTTCACAAAAAAAAAACACTAAAAAGGTCAAAATAACTTTAATTGGTTATTTTTTTTTATTGTAAAAAGTTTTTAGTTTCACAGTTTTTAGTTGCGAAACACTTATAAACAGAGTGCCTATTTCTCATAATAATTCCAATTAACCCAAACACTGCTAGGTTACATTGTTTTATTATGCAGTTCCTGTGTCTACCTTCCACCTTCCGGCTCCATCATCAGTACCTTATAGCCAAAGTGCATCTCATGACAATTCTAATAAGCCCAAACACGGCTAGGTTACATTGATTAATTAAATTACGGAGTTCCAGTGCCTACCTTCCGGCTCCATCATCATCATCAGATCACTTCGATGATACCATTTTCAAAGAATTTTGTAATGTTTTTAGATGCCAGTACCATAACTACCAATCTTACCTAAAAACGCCTTCTGATGAGGTACATTGTAAGCGACCACGTTTGAGAGCCATATTTGTCATCACTGGTAACACTCCTGACTTTCTTTGTGACACTGGTATGTCGAACGTGACAATACCGTGCTTCCCAAATGCTGCCGAATTTGACGATTGATCTTTTTCTCGAAGTTAGACCTACCTAACTGGACCGTCTATCCCAGGTGAACGTAATCTTCTTTTTTTTTTACAAAAAAATATAAGTACATTTTTATTTTTTGTTAATTTTTTAGGTGCCAGTACTATAATTAACCTACCAACCTTGCCTAAGTAAGACGCTGTCGTGTCGTTAGCAACCTTATCTACCAACTTACTTTTGCTTGTGTGCCTTTGCTAGGTGCATGCATTATATGTTGGTAAGTACCAATGACAGCCCCATTTCTTGTCCAGGCAATTACTGTCCATTCCAGGTTGCCTGGAAGAGCTCGCGGAATGCGATAAGGCCGCCCATTGTATGTACGAATGTGTTTATTTTTAGGTTCCTTTTATTTTTTTATTGGTGTACAATAAATAAATAATAATTCCATACTCACTTTGCGTAAGCCTTTTCCAGTAGCGCTGGCCACATCTGTTCTGTGTGGTTGCTCTGGAGGAAAGCCAGCTTGCCATTGACCGTTGGCAAGCGATCGTCCACGAGCACCTCCAGCCATTGTCCACACCACCATAGCCGAAATCTGGGAATAGAAATAGTAAATTTTTATACAAATTTCCACGTTTATCGAACGTCGTTTTTCAATACAATTACGAAGAAATCAATAAACGGTGATTGACCGGCGACACGTGGGGACCCCCACGTGTCGCGTCGTAGCGTCTAGACTGATAAGATGAATACAATCAATTCTAAGGTAGGAATAAGAGAGGGGTTTCGACTATTATTAGTGTATTGAAAATTATTTTGGTAGTTGAGTTTTCTGTATTTCTTTTAGTCTTTGATCTTTCTTAGAAACAAGATAAATCATGGCAAAAAAACTCTATCAGTATTTTTAAATCTTGTTATTGCTAATGTACTCGCAGACTGAAGTATTAAGGGTCCCCAAAACGGTCAATTGCTATTGACAATATTTAGGTACAAGATTTTAAAAAAGATGGATGAAAAAAGATTGCATGTAGCGGAGATGGGAATGTTGAGATGGATGTGTGGTATGACGGGATTGGACAAAGTGAGAAATGTTTATATTAGAGGAAGTTTGAAAGTGGCGCTGTTGACTGAAAAGTTGAAAGGAAATCGGTGGTCCGTGTGTTGTTGATATGGTCATGTGAAGAGGAGGGATGAAGCGCATGTAGATCGATAGCCAAAAAAAAGATGGATGGATTGTGTGAGGAGTGATATGAAAGAAAAGGCAATTAGTGATAGTTTGACGGGTGACAGGACAGAATGGATTAAAAAAAACGTGTTGCGCCGCCCCCAAGTAATATGAAATAAGGGCAGGAAGAAGAATAAAATATAATAATATAATTGATCGTTTAACTTTTTCGACTGAAGCCATAAAAAAAACGAAGGAAAGTCTTTTATACATGTTTATTTTTGCTACAATTGCAACGATTAAAAATATATCCATACGCCAAACATCGATTGACAATAATATCAATTGAATAATATAGAAAGAGTAGGTATGTACCTGAATACGCCAGCGTAAGCTTCATCAACCCTTTGATCTGCTGGCACAACTCTGTAGAAGAGACCCTTTGTGAGGTACAGGACTCCGAGGCAGGAAACCATCCATTTGTCACCTGCAACCAAAACGTGCGGCTCAACATAACATATCATTAGGTGCTATATAGTGTAAACTACTTGATGATTCATGAAGTACTACAATAACTTGTCAATGTCATAATGCCTCTCTCGGTAGTATGGTCACGTGCAAAGACGCCCAGATAATCATATGGTGAAGCTTGCCCTTGAACTTGCCTATGACGAAGACCACCCTCCACTTGGTTGACGACGGTACAAAGAGAACTCAAAGAAGAAATCGTGTACAATGCAAAACGAAGACAAGATGGGTTACCATGACGTTTAAAGTAAGATTGTTTCTTATTTCCAGTGTGGGTAAGAGATGGCGCTAGACAACCTGTATAGCTCTGTCTCTTACCCAAACTAGAATAAGAATGAAATAATATTACTAAGAACGTCATGGTAACCAAGTGGGCCGACCCCAAATACTTAAATGTGATAACGTCTAGCCATAAGAAGAAAGCCATAATGAGTCTCTTATGAAAAAGGAATAGGGCTAATCATTTTGTTTATCTGTCGGAGGCAACTAGGTTGATTAGTTTATAGCTTAGTCTTTTTACTAAACAGCGCGATTCAATTAGTTACCCGAATGATGTATTCAAACATTCAATCAAAGGCTAATGATTTGAACCGATAACGTTTAATCACTTGTATATCCCAAATATTTCAGGACGGTTTTGGTAAGTCCTAAAACTAATATTGATTTGTGTTCAGCCAACAAAGTACCTATGTCGTAAGTAAGAAAAACCGATGGAGCCAATGGGTGATTCATTAGCTCGTTTTACTTAATCACTCTAGACCCCATCATCCTCTTCGAACCTGAGCGTATGATGGCTTATCCGTGGCGCTTGATGGCCTAAGTTTTAAGATCACATGGCCACCCTTAGTATGAATGGAATAAGCATTAGCCAGCTAGTTCAAATATTATTAAAATAATGTTGTATTAGACGCAACGGCTGAATTCAGTCATCCTTATTGGTCAATAAAAGTCGCATAGCTAACCAATCGCCTCGCACATTGAGACCACTGGTTGAACGGCGCCATTTATGTAGTTATCAGGTTAGGCTGGTAACTAAACACAGAATTAAACTGTTAGTTTTTCGCATGAACTAAAACAATGATTAAGTTTCTTTGTGTATTTATAGATCGTTGTCCTCATGTGCAAATTTTTTATGTCATTTAAAGACAGGTTTGCAGTAAAAAATCCCATTATGGGTTATGCTCGCCTGTGTACATCTTGATTTAAATTGTTTTGAAAAGATAAGAATAAGAATGATTTTGGAAGTCTTAATAGAAAAAGAATGCCTAAAAACCTCAGAAGTGGACATTGCCTTATCAGTATATATAAAAGGAGAAACTGACTGACTGATATATCAACACACAGCCGAAAATACTAAGACTAGGAAAGTGAAAATTTTCAAAAGGTTTCCTTTTATGTCGTAGACTAAGAGAGGGTTTTCCAATCTAAAGGAATGAAACGCGGGTCCAAAGTTTGTTTGGGGAAACCTACTTCACGGGCGAAGCTGCTGGCAGAAGCTAGATAGTTGATAAAACTCGCACAGCTAATTAATCGCAATGCTCAACAAACATCAAACATTTCTTTCGTAGCCCTACATTTTACAAAAGCATAATTATCATTACAGTGGCCCGTGTCCGTAGGTGGTACGTGGTAACATAGGTAATAAACGAATAGGTGTCTTCAAGGCTAGAGTGAATAGGCTCTTAATAAACTAGTGCGCCTGACCATCAATGATTGCATCTCCGCTTACCATCAGGTGGGATCGCAGTCAAGCACTGGTTTATATCAATAAAAAAAAAGAATACTGTCAAACAAATATTGTTCGTGCTGCAACTTCGTATATATCTAGACTGCGCTGCGAGTTATCTAGCATTACGCTAGCCATTAAAATCATGCGCTACAGCAAGCAGGCCGTGAGAATGAACGTAGGTGCTTGTTATTTACACTTCGAAGTTTCCACTGTGTTCACTTACTTTCTTCGCCTTTACTTTGTATTTTGAAAGATAATCTTAGAAGATGCCAATCCTGCGGGAACGTTTGAAACAGTTAACTAGCCCTAGAACGCAAAGGGCAAATGGCACGCCCTCTTGTTTCAACCTAGGGCGAAAGAGGTCATATTTAGACGATATCCCACTTAAAAATAGAACGTACAGAGGCCCTACTATGACTTATGAGTTCTTAACGCGTTCCATTTTACGACCTAAACTGAACTGTTTAAGGAATGGAGCTATACCTACATATTATTGTAGGGTGTATATCTCCATCCCTCGTTTTAAGAAGGCATGGTAATTATTTTTAAGAATCTTATGGCGAATGCGTATTGCGTATTTTGTCGAGTATGTACTTCAAATTGGCCAACATATATTTTGGCCGTAGGTACTTTATCCACTTAAATACCCACCACGAATATTTCTATTTTGTCAGCAGAAAATATAATCATAATATTTAAAATATAATATTTTTATTTTTACAAATGGGTACCTAATGTGCCTATCTACATAAATATAAGAAGAATGAATAGGATTGAATTGATAGTGGTTGAAATATTTTACTCATCATGCTAAAATCATCTTATGACGTTCCCCGCTCTTGGGTGGAGCGGAAGATAGTGTCAGACTTTAACTGACTAAAAACCCACTCCTGTTCCTTCGTTGCTTTTCGTATCAGGGCCGATTCTTCATTTCAGAATCAGACCTTTGGCGCCGCTGGACCCCTACAGTTGCTAACATCTCCTTGAGGTGTGTGTGGAACAGTACTCGCCGTCGACGACTTGGGCTCGGTCTGGATGGCTACCTGACGGTCGGACGGCGAGCTACCCATTGCTCACCATCAGCGAGCCCGCGCCTACGGTGGCCGGAAACCGGGATCGAAATCCCGGCGGCGGTTGGGGCGTGAGGACCGTTGCCTCACGCGATCGGTCGCCTTCTTTGCTAGCATTACTGCTTCGCAGAAGGAGGCGTCCACCTGCCACTCCTCCTCGCTCCGGACCATGGCCTGTACCAAGGCCCTGCGCGAGAGATCGCCGCCGCAGATCGCCCCCACGAGGACACGGCGACTCATTAACTGTTAGAGTCTAGAAACCGTGGCATAACTATTATGCGCACACTGACCAATTCGATGCAGTATGGAGGTAAAAATCTTCCGCGATGCTTCGCAGGTTGTTAGAATCGTCGTTGACAATCCTAACAGCATCCAGCAGAGCTATTTTCTAAGAAAACAGTCTTGAGCGCAGCGTTGGCCGCAGCGACGAAATCCAAACAGGTACATTGTCCCTGCTGCAGTCGATAGCGGCCCGGGTAGATAGACTGCTGGTGCAGACGCTGGTCGATCGGACCGGATTGTTAGTAGTTATTTAGTACTGACATAGGGTAAGAGGTTTTGTTACTAACACGGGGACCTCTGTGGCGGTATGGTGTATCACGATTGTGGACATTGTTAATTTTTATTTAATGACATTTATTTTAGTGACATTTTTAATTTTTATTCCATGACAATTAATTTATTGAAATTTTTAATTATTAATCAATACCAGTTAATTTAATGGCATTTTTATAATTTTTATTCTATGACATTTAAATTAGTGACTATTGCAATTTAATTTAAAATAAAATTTGTTTTATGGTGAGAATACCAAATTTTGGGTTTTTAGTGTCTGTATCATAAAAATAAATGATACTGACATATAATGTGGACCAAAAGTTTTTATTAAATAAATAAAACCCTCCCTCCAATGTTTCGAAACAAATAAACACAACAACCGAGGTACCCATAATGTCGCAGAAATTTTTCTAGTAAACGGATAACCGCCCTAACCCCAACGGAAGTGAAAATAAACTCAAACATTTTCTAACTGGCTGTATTTTTATCGAGTTTAAGGAAACTCAATAAAGGGTGCCGGCAGGTTCTGGCTTATCTTATTTTAAAGCGACGTTTATTGCGCATATTTTTTACAACACCTCGGGATGGTAATTTAATATTGCCCCAGACTTGTCGCACCGATGCAGGCGGTCTGCACCAGTAGGTACCTACTAAAACATGGCAGCTAACGAGTTTGAAAAATATTATCATATTATGTTTTATCCTTTTATTGAAACAGGAAGTTTGTTACTAAATATTATTACCTTTAGCTCCCTGACGAATATATAGGACTATCAATTCACACAACGATTTCCGATTATACTCGTAATTTGGGTGTCTTCAAGGCTAGATTGAATAGGCTCTACATGAGCTCCTCTTATAAATATTGATGAACAATAAACCACTATTATTATTAACTAGTGCGCCTCACCATCAACATTTGCATCACTGCTTATCATCAGGTGATCACTAGATCAAATTATTTAAAAAAAAACGATGGTTGACAGGGCAAAATTGAAGAAGTGCGGGACAAAGCCAGGAAAATGTTTAAAAGCAGCCGGAGGTAACTAAGCTTTTATCAATCTATCTACCTTGCTTTTCTTCAATGTTGCGGCTTCCTTTCTAACCAAAGATCTAACCACCTCCACAACACAATTACTGGATATCATGATATCGCTTGGCAAATTGACAGATTTTCTGACTTCTGCTTCTGACTACCTACCCGGTCTGGGGTCATGGCTTAACGTGATGTCCGAGGCACGGAGGAACCCCGGTAATCTCGGTATCTATGCAATGTATGACCTACCCTACCTACATCGATATTTAACACTTTAAATAAAGAATTGCAATCAACGGCATTTAAAACTATCTTCTAACGAGTTTGTCCTATTTTTACAAGCAAATTTTATACATCACCAACATCCACAGTTCAACTTCATCCATTGCATAGGCCATTCTTTTCTCGCCAATTCTTATGTTCCTATACCAGCTTCAATCAGGTTTTACCAGCGAAGAATATACACGTTACGCACATCATCGCCACATCATCGTTTGACACGTAAGTATATTTGTTCAGAGATACACGTTTTAGGTTCTAACACGTTTTAAGACTTCAGTTCTTTGGCGAGAATATGAAAATTTTACGCAGTGGGCCACCTTTCTCATTGCCCTAAGACTGTAATGAACATTGCCCACATGTATCAAATGACTTTTACCCACATACTTACCTATTCAAAAATAATATATTTATTAGCATCCGGGCGCCTTGTCGTGTGTTGTGGAAATGTGAATAACACGGAACCGGCGACCAACCTGATTCAATAAATATAGGTAATAAATTGCCGCGATTTTTCGAGATATTTGAATGCGAGACTAAAAGTGGTAGAGCTGGGAATGGATCAGTTTTTCGAATAGGTGTATTGAGAAAATAATTTTCCTTTTCTGAGAAAAATATATTTTTTAGAGTAGGTAGGTACGACTATCTGCCGGTTATAGTACCTATTTGAGTTGAGATCTTAAGGGCCTATTATACTACGCGATATTCAGCTCACGATATTCAGACTGTCTTATTTTTTGTTTCGAGTAAGACCGGTCTAACCCTTATTACACTACGCGACATCGAATAAGACTGTCTGAATATCGAGTAGTGTGATAGGCTCTTTTGTTGATAGGTCCACGGAACCACATAATATAGGCATAATAATAAGGCATAATATAGGCATTAATATCTTATCGAAATAATTAATTTATTCTACATTTGAATGTGTCAGATTTAAACACGTAATCTGTTAAAGGCTTCCTAAGTGCCTTTTCTTTCTTTCTTTTTAATTCTACTTTTTTGAGGACTAAAAATTAGTGTTATTTGTCAATTTAAGAAGCACTATTATTTTTTTGTTGGGAAAATCATCCAATGACATCCCTCACTCTTGGGCGGAGCGGGAGGGCGTGTCAGACCTTTACTGACTAAAAACCCGTACCGAGTTTTCCTTTCAGAAACAGACCCTTGGCCTCAGTAGGCTTCGATCCTGCTGGACCCTCGCGCTCCGCCTTAGAGCGAGAGAAGTCATTAGATGATTTCTGACCTTAAAAAAAGATCATGTCGTAATAAGAACATTCATAAAATAAAACTATGCATACGTGTAATATAAATATTTAAGTCTGTAATAGTAATTTTTAGTAGACATCCAGTAGTAGGAATGTATGTAAATCAAAACCATAGATAATAATCCCAAAGCTGAGTTAAATTTGGTACAAATTATCCCTCGTCTAGCCGTCTGTATTTTAGGGAGCATTGTGCGCAGTAGGGGCTCTTTTAATGAAGTTCGACACAGGCTTAATTGTACCTACAGACAGGGGATCTGATGTGGTGTCCACAGTGCACAATGCCGAAAATAATAAAAAAAAACTACAGGTGACTGGACAATCTCATAATGCCCAGTTAGTAAAAAATGTTACTCCGATATGAATCTGGACGACGAAGGGGATATTCTTGTTCTTATTAGGAAATGAGTGGAACGAGAGGGGCGGTGTCAGATTTTTACAAAAAAAATTATACCTGTAGGCATGCGGGAGCAGGAGTAATCCCGCATTTCTGGGATCCCACGCTGGAGGGATTGGATTTCCTAGTCACAGTTATTTTGTTGCGTTTCGCTTTCAAATAAACAATGATCTTATTGATTTAACTTTGGAGTTGGGCTCTCTAAGTCCATAGTTCTTTAGAAAACCTTTTCCAGGTTGTCCTAAGGAACTCGAAATGGCTATGTTTCACACTAAATGCGGTTTTGGAAATATCTTGGGGTCCATCTCGACTTGGTAAAATTCATTTGATAAATCTAAGGTATCAATACTTAAGTGTCCATGCACTTCCCTAATTTATCAAGGACGTTATTGATATTTTGGAATAAATGTTGTCAATCTTATTCTCATTCAACTTAGGTATAGTTATCGGCACGGATCTTGAGCGCTGACTTTTACTTGCGCAGAAGTAAAATATCAGGTCTCTTTATTGGCTCGCCGCGCATCGCATCATAGACGACACTCGTGATTGGTTCCCTGCGCTTGCTGCACGTACCCTAACGACGACGAGTACACTTCCGTGCCAATAAATTGACTCGTGATTTTTAATCCATCGATTTTATTTTATTATTGGTTATTTTATTAGTGGTTATTATGTCACCAAAAATGGTTTAGCCGAGAACGCATAACAGGCACACAGATAAGTTCCTTTCAAAAGTAGGTAAAATGTTAGGAATTTCCTCGTAGGGATGTTACAAATCTTTGAAATTTTCATCTTTGCTACAATATGCATACCTTCCGGTAGAAATTCTCTAAAAGATAATGAAAACCGTATGAAAATCTGTTGCATGGTTAATAAGTAAACGGAAAAACAGACAGACAGATTTATGTTTTATTTTTTTAACTTTTACCTTCAACCAGAATTACGAAGGTAGCAGGTAAAAGAAAAAATAAAACATAAATAGTTTAAATCAAAGTCGCGGTGTTTTTCTGTATGTTTTTCCGTTTACTTATTAACCATGCTATAGGTGTACATTTTTTGCCATAAGTATACGATGCGCAAAGCGAACCCCACTCTTTCGCCGAGCGCTCAAGATCCGTGCCGATACCTGTACGAAAAATTACTATCTAGGACACGCCATGTCTGTTTTTTGAAGCATCTATTTTTTTAGGCATAATCCAGGCTTAATATGAAGGCAAAATAGCTTAATGACTGAAACTATTCTTTACTAATTATTTAGAGGCTAAAAAATGACAGTCCAAAGTAGACGTATTACCTAACCTAATATGTAGGTACTTGTATGAAACAACATTTCCAATTCAGATATTTAGAGTTCTGAATTTAAATTCTGATTCGGATCTGAACGGAACCGAACTTAGCGAATACTTTTCTAATTTTATATAATTTAATTTAGAACTCTTCGATTTATCCCGAAATGCTTAAAATCATTGTGATATAAATAGAGAGGGGTTGCAAAACTCGCTAATCCAGTTATTGACACGTACAATGGACTGCATCAGTCGAGTTAACGAAAACTGACATGACACCAGACGGCTTAGTGTAGGTACTGGTAGCACCTGGCTCGTACCTATTGTTGCGAACTGAAATAAACTTGCAGATACCTATTTAGATAGGATAAGTTTCATTAGAAATTCTTGATTTGGGACAAATTGATTTGGTTGTGGATATCTGGATTGTATAAAATCTACCTACAAGACATTGCGTAGTTGTGATAACTGTACCATACCCAGACTCTTTCATCTACACCATTTGGTAGCTTGTGCTTGGTGTGTTTTTAGTAAACCTCTCTTCGCTGTCCAGACCTGTGACCACTGGAAGCTCAGGCTCATCCACCTCCGAATGAATAGCTCCTGTTAGTCATGTCTTTTCTGCTAGCGTTACCACCAGTGGCGTAGCTAATAGTCCTAATGGGTTCCCATATCAAAATATTTTATAAGGATCATTCAGAAGGTAGGTACCTACTAAGATAGGTTGAGTTTTTATTGTCGTCTTATATGTAGAAAATGCTAAAGCGAGAGGAGCGTGCTACAAAACTATTTACAGAGTATCATTTATAGTCATTATTCATTCACTTCTGGTCTTTTATCAATGTATTTCTAACATGTTACGAATTTAGGCATATAATTATGTCGGGGCCCCTGTAGCTCGGGGCCCCGTATCATTAATACGGCTAATAGCGCGGTAGTTACGCCTCTGGTTAAAATAGTAAGTACAAAATGGATGCATACCTGTCACACCTCTCATTATGTGATTTCTCTGAAGGTAAAGTTATTACCACACATTTTGTCAAACAAGCTATTTTGTTTTAAACGAAACAGACCATGTCCATGTTCCTATGCGTCGGCGTGATTGGTGCGGTGTAATGATGAAAAAAGGGCTCGAAAAGTATCTACATTTACATTTAAAAATGATGGTGATAGATTGAACTAAAATATCTGCCACTAACTGCACCTGCGTGAAAAGTGATTCTAACTACTTGGAACATTTTCCGATGGTTGGTGCTGCATATTTTTCATAATTGTTTTAAGTCCCTATTTATTTTTCCTTTCCATATTGAAGCAACGTGAAATAAAAAAGCTATTTTAATTCGCTTAACTTCCTCTTCCCCACTTACCTCCCTTGTATTGATTGGTCAGAACGAGGTGGTCCAGGGAGGTGACGAGTTCATAGGAAATTATATTTTTAGGATAAGTCTATGTTGTTACCATGGAAGACTCGCCCGGGTGCCACCCCAATCCTCCCGTTGCTACAGTGATGTGAGTGAAAGGAGTGATATGGGTCGGTGTGGAAATTCAGTGGATATTTTATTATATTTCTAGTTTTTCTGTCGATAGTATGTAGGTATTGATCTATCCACAAGCGAGCGCTCTCTCCAGGTTATCAAAACTTTATTTCCGTCGTCGAAATAAGAACCTTCTTATTTTTTTAAAGTCTGTTAATTATGTACGGGCTTTGAGTTTCATAGATATAGCCTATGTACCTAAACCCTGGTGAAACTGACGTAAAATATTTTAACGTTTATGGAATTTATCATGTCAATGTTCATACTTCCAGGCAGGCTGCTTATTATTCGTTATATACCTAATCAAGGATTAAAATGTGAAAACTGAAACCAATTAATGTTTCTAGTCATTAATATCATTCACCAATTTTTGTAGCGACAAAACTAGTTGATACATCTGCGTACTGTGTCTTTGTCAGAATAAACCGATGGCAGCTGGCAACTCGTCATATGATCTGCCCATAGGTAATTGACTGACCTGTTGGTCTAGTGGTTAGTGGCCCTGACTGCTATGCCGGAGGTCGTGGGTTCGATTCCTACACAGGACAGTTTGTGTGATGAGCACGATCATTTGTTCTGTGTCTGGATGTAATTTATATATATATGTATGTATTTAGAAATATATATATATATATATATTTTTAATTGATATAAACCAGTGCTTGACTGCGATCCCACCTGATGGTAAGCGGAGATGCAATCATTGATGGTCAGGCGCACTAGTTTATTAAGAGCCTATTCACTATAAGTATGTTTATCAGTTGTCCAGTAACCATAACACAAGCTCTGCTTAGCTTGGGACTAGACGGCGTTGTGTGATAGTTGTGTGGAATATATTATTATTATTATTAATTGCTAGCAAATATCTAGACTAGCAACCCCTTCGCATTGCAACAACGTTACTAAAGCCGTATTGTCCCACGTGCATCTGTTTGAATGCAGCAGCTGGCGGACTCGCCGTATGATCTGTCCATATTTGTACTTAATTGAAGGGTCATGTCTGAGACTTGCCTAGCAACCATTTCAAAATGCAAACATGTGCAATAAACCGTTACTTAATACGACAAAAATGGTATGCTGCACTTAAACACAACGGTCGCTATCTACTTAGGACATACTGAAAGTTTCTGGATTCTGATATATAAGACTAGATATACATGTATTGTTTCTCAAAGTATATGCCCCGCAATTAATGCATTCGTTGAAACCACTGTATAAGCAGTTGGACCAGTCTTCTTTAGGGACCTCTTCAATTGCTTTATGGAATGCACGCATTCACCGCCGATTCAGTGCTCGTAACTCGTGAACCTCTAAGTTTGTCTTTAATTTTAGGAAACAAATTTAAGTTGCAGGGTTCGAGGTCCGGGCTGTAAGGCAGATGCATCATCGGTTCTACATAATATGAATCCTTCAAGTACCTAGGCTTCTGTTACCTTAGCGGAATGTGAGGATGCGGTATCGTGATGACGACGCTTTTCGCGAACTTTTTCTAAGACTATGGGCAAATAAGTGTTGACGTACCAATCTGCAGTCACTGTGCTTTGATCTTCAAGCGATACTATAGTGTAATGTCCTGATTTGCCGAAAAAAAACATCAATTTTTTTACCAACACTTCAACTTTTCTTAACTTTTGTCGGCAAATCTTCAAAAGGAAGGACCCACTCTGCCGACCGGATTTTTCTTTTGTGTTCAAAGCAGTACACCCAGGTATCGTCACCTGTCACTATATTATAGACAGCCAACGACTGTCTTCCATTAAACTTTTTATCATTTTACGGCTACACTGGACAAGCAGTCGTTTCTGGCCATCTGTTAAGTCATGTGGTATCTATCGAGTGCAAAGCTTCGAAACTTGAAATGCAAATGTAAAATGTTTTGCACTTGGTCAATTTCAATGCCTAACAAAGCACGAATTTGCTGGCAAGTAACTTTTTTGTCAGTTTTAATAAGTTGTCGTACGGTGTCAATATTCCAGTCTGTAACCGCGGTCGCCGGCTGAAGTTCACGTACCTCGTCATAGAGAGGATCACGTCTAAATTCTCCACAACCACGAATACACAGAGCTGCGACATTGGTCAATTGAAGTATCTGACAACTCTCTTGTTGACTTAAGCTCCAACGAAAATCATAAAAAAATCATTGAATGAATTTTCGTTCACGAGTTAAATTCATTTTAATAGCGACATCTTCAAAAGGACGCCACAATGAAAAAACCAGGCAAGTGCGTGTCGGACTTGCGTACTGAGGGTTCCGTACAAACTTACCTATGAAAACATTTCAATTCCCGAATTGAGTTACGAATATTTTTTCGAATCGCAAAAAAGGTTTTTTTTTGTGCCGTAACTACCTACAAATTCACAGTTTTCTGATTTTTTCCTATACTTGTTTCTAAGAGACCTTGCTTCATGCCAAATTTCAGGATTCTAAGTCAACGGTAAGTACCTACCCTATGAATTTTGATTTCCTTGAGTGTCAAAATATACGTTTTTTGCGACGTATACGGCCGAATCTTTTTTTCGTTAACTCAAAGTTCAGTTTTTCATAGCTTCAAGGGACTGCAAACTTGAGTTTATGGTTTTAATTTCAATTCGATGCCTCCACGCGTTTCCGAGATAAAGGGTCTTGACAGACAAACAGACGGACGGACAACAAAGTGATCCTATAAGGGTTCCGTTTTTTCCTATTGAGGTACGAAACCCGAAAACAAATGACCGCCTCGCAAATTAAAAAGTAACATGCTCGCAGAGTTCGATTTTCAAATTCTATGATTGTTTTATCTCTTTAACCTGTTCGAATACCTAGTCACCATTATCATCATTTTAGCCGAAAGACGTCCACTGTTGGACATAGGCCTTCCCCAACGGAGACTTAGCTCCCTAGACCCCAGGGTTGTGCTCACGCCCGTCCACGCCAGCAAAGCTGGAGTCACCGGGCACTCGGGGCGTCTCTTGTTCTCCTATCCATTGGGGGGGTTTGTACTATAACCCGCCATGCTGGTCCAGTGCGTGTTGGCAGATTTATAGATAAGATATTTAAGCCTCGTTTATTTGTCAGCAGGGTGCATCACGTGCAGGCGTGGTTGGCTTGAGTCCCGACAGACGTTGATTGGGATCCCGTATACACCCCAAATAGTACCTTTTTTTTTGTTCTCGAGGGGAATCCTTCGAAAGGCGCCCGGACTTTGGGGACAAGTCCGGGGAGTGTGGGATTTTTACCGCACTAAAACCACCCCGGTGATCACCATCACCACATATAGAAGGGGCGCCGTTACCTCTTAAAAGACCATTCCGGAACCCCTTAGTGCAACGCCTGTTAGGGCACATCCCTGAGGAGACAACGGTCGCCCCTGAGCCTCTTTGTGCACGGTAGCACCTGATCACTGTGCCACCGTCTTCCTTGGAATCACTCGATGGGCGGGCAGTCCCCACTCTGCACGCTCGTGGTTCCAGAGTCCCGTCTGCATTGGATGATGCAAGCGGGGTTTCGGCGTGTTAGGCATCGAGACGGTTGCCTCCCCAACGCCTTCTTCTCCTAGCGGGATCAGCCCTCTCACGGTCCCGCTCAGCCGCCTCGACCACCGACAGACACACACGGACGGTCGGACGGTCTCACAGGAGGTAACTTCTTTCCAGTTTTCTGGCTTCGCCAGCATAGCTCTCACTACTGCTGGTAGAGACAGATCCTGCCCGATCCTGGCAACCAGGACTCGCCGCTGGACAGTCTTCCAGCGTGTGCTGTGCAGAATCCATGGGGCTTCCGCAATGGTGGCAATTTGCCGTGGCCTCTCACCCAATCCTATTTAGGTACTCGAGTCTGTAGGAGATGCGCTCCTTTCTTTTCAGCATCATAATCTGCCTAGCTGGTTCTGTGTATGTTGGCAGGTCGCCATAGCCTCGTTCGTTTGTCAGCAAGGTGCACCACGTGCAGCTGAGGTTAGCTTGAGTCCCGATAGATGTTGATTGGGACCCCGTATACACCCCAAATAGTACCTAGTTGGGTGTTTTTTTTCAGCAAAATAATTGTTCACGAAGGTGATTGCCTCCGTATTTGAGGAAAATCTCTATCCTCCGAGTGCAATTATTAGATGAGGGAACAAAAAGAAGTCGCTTAGGGCTAGATCTGGTGATTAAGATGATCAAGCAGTTCAAACCGTAATTCGTAGATTTTCGCTGTGGCATTTTCGGGGTGGTTTCCTGTTTCTGCATCTCACACTCGACTCACTCAAATGACTGTTAAATAACAACTGCGCGTTCAAAATGACTGAAACTTTAGTGAATAACTGTCAATAAATGTAAAACTACATTCATAGCATAGCATAGTCGGCCTTATAATGTTCCCACTGTTGGGACTCAGGCCTCCTCTCTAGGAGAGGGAATGGGCCGTAATCCACCACGCGGGCCCAGTGCAACCCGCACTGGGCCCGCGTGGTGGATTACGGTTGATGTTACATGTCTTCGAATTTTTGGTTCTTGGACATGCCGGTTTCCTCACGATGTTTTCCTTCACCGTTTTGAGAGCAGTGGTGATGAAATAAATTACACAACACCCGCGATCTATAAGTCGTAGGTAAGGGCCATTACCACTGCTTTAACACTACTACTACATTCACTAGCTTTTAATGACGAATACTCCTATCTTCACATTGAGGTCAGAAACTTTTCAGACCACCCATGTAGATGTGTTACTTAGGGATCGTTTGATTGATGAGACCGAAAGATTTTTAAATCTTAGCAAGCGCGTCTCGGAAGACGCAGTGTAAAAACCGCGGAAATCCACTGAATGCGAGATGCACAGGACCGGTTAGTGTGGCGATGTATGGGGAGGGGAAGCCTGTCTGTTAGTAAACAATTTTCGGCTGAAATGAAGATGACAATGATGAAATCATCAATTCATGATTACATGAAAAACTCTCATTAAGAATACCTTTTTACTGCTAATCCGAATCAACCATAATTTTAAACAAAAGGGCTTTAGCTACACGAGTTTGTAGGTACAGATATTCTACTGCATCCAGTTATATCTACCTGCTGAATACAACATAGATAGTTGGCTTAAAGCAGGCAGATTGATTTGAGTCGTAGGTTCAATGGCGTCCATTAAAACAAAAGAAAGAAAAGATAAGTGTTCAATTCAGGTTCTGAAATTGAAGAAATTATATTTTTCAAACAAACCGTTTTACGTGTCAATGAACCAAAATTGGTTTAGTGTGACTAAGTATATAGGTATAGAGGAGATAATTTTACAAATTGAGAAAAATAATTTTATTGTACATCGGGTTGGATTTTATTGGATCGGTGTCAACCTCGCAGTCCAATCGCGTAAAAAAATATTGCGGAGCTAATTTAATTAATTGTGGGTTATAGGTATAACATTTGAAACAACTAACAACTAAGTTACAAAATGTTTTTATTGTTTTAGCAGTCTTTTATAAGATACATTCAGAATCACATCTACAATTAAATATGTAAGTAGTACAATATTTTACCGATGGTTATATGTAGTTAACATTAGACTTAATAGTATAGATCTGCTAATGGAATGGCTAATTATTTATCATACGTATGTAAACAAAGAAAAGCATATCGTGAAACCATGACACGATAAAGATGCTTTTCAAAGAATTCAAATGATTTTAATGCGTAGTCGAATAAAATGTCATAACACAATTCACCAATTTCGAGCGCGAACCACATTTAAGGGACTGATATGATATGAATATAGCAAAAAAGCTACTTTTTTCTGAGGTGGGAAATCACCCGTCCCGGGTGGAACGAGAGCAGTGTCAAACTTTTACTAAAACCCAATTGTGTTGCTTCAGTTGCCTTCGTTCCAGGACCAACTCTTTCGAAGAATTCTGTAGCCCAAGGCGCTTTTTTTTCGTGATGGAAATCTGGGCCTGTCAGACTCTTACTGACTAAAAACACCCCACAGGTGTTCCCCTGCACACTTGGGTCGGGGGCTGCAGGTGCAGTGTGAATTCCGCATTCCTGGACTAGTGGTGACCCGGTAGTCGTGGGTCTCGTTTCGTATTGGAGAGTGGCTCTCCTATACATTTAGAGAGGCGCGTGTGGAACACTACGCGCCACCATCTCGAGTCCAGATTGATGGACCATCAGATGTCCCCTAATATTTCGATCTTTTTTTAGGGGGGTTGGAAGAGGGCATTGTCTGCCCTTCCTCAACCCAGCCCGAGAACACCTGGCTGAACCTTAGAAAACTTACAGATGGCCTTCTTGAACCAACACACAAAATTTTACCTAAAATTTTAGAGTTTTTTCGAGCTCCACGTATTTGACACAGGTCTTTTAAAGCCAGAAACTTGCTTTGAATAGATGCCAATAGTGTATGGTATCCAAACAACAACCCAAAAAAGAAATCCCGCTGCAATTTTATTGCGACTTTAGATGTTTTAATGACCTGACCTAAAAGCCAGGAAAACTGCATCACAAACTATGTATTGTCTCATAAACTTTCCTGGCATTTGTCCCGAAATCTACAGCTGAAGCAACTTCTCCGCTGTTACTGATCGTGTAACATAATCAGGCCTTTCGATAAGACATAGCCCGTGTGTTTCACACGTGCCTTCAAGAGACATCAGTAAAATCGTAAGGACCCAGTATGGGGCGCTATGACAACGCAAGGGGCAACTGAAGGACGCAGGTGTGTTTTACTCGAGAAAAATCTGACACGCCCTCTCATTTTATCCTAGACCGGGAGAATTCATTTATAAGTATAGGGATTTCCCACCACAAAAATAAGGTTTCCACAACAAAGAAATTTACTTTTTAAAAATAAAGCATGATAAAGTAAACAGCTAACAAAACATAAATTTTATACAAGATAACATTAATATGTAGGTTTTACTAATTTAAAATAATTTAAAACATGACACAGCTTTGTTTAGATTCGAGAGAAGAATCTAATACATAATGTTACACATTACACAATATTTTTTATATTAAGTAGTAAGCATTTGACATGCCAGATAAATACTTCACAAGTAATAAATAATATATTAAAGTCCATGGTTCTGGATCAATTTTATAAGTTAATTTATACACTAGTACTTACAGTTACATTAAATACATTTAAAAGTACCATAATGTCATAATTATATTATATCATTAATGTGAAAATGTTCAGAGCTTAAATGTCTAATTAGGTAGGTACTACTTATAGGAGGCATGGACCTACAGATTAAAAAAGGTAAGTACATGGAATACTTATTTATAATAAGAATTAATATTAAGGGCCTTTGAGGTTTTGAGTCATTTCAATTACCTTACACCCTGTGCCATACTTACTAATAATATCAAATTTTAATAGTTGTCAAGGTGCTTCCATATTCCTAATTTTTTTTTGAGTTATGGCACTTTACAGACTAGGTACTTAATAGTAAACTACACTTATTTACTTAAAAACAAAAGTCAAAATAGCATAAGTCTATCATCAATGTATAGTTGATATGAATATCAAACTAATATCTTGGATGGACTCGCTATTCTGTAAAATATAATTTTGGTTTATTCCCATCTGCCACCGGGGTGGTGGCTGGCACTAACTGGGGCGTCTACCACCCCAGAGCCCAATGGCACTTAGTGTCATCTGCCCTCTTCATGATTATAGTAGACTCCTACTACATACAACATAATGCATTGTGTTCAAGTATGTGCAAAAAAATTGAGAAAATTTACTAAGTGCATCAATCATTAATAAAGAACACTGCATGGCACAAAGTAGGTTCTTATGTTGTAGATTGTTTGACCTTGTTTTATAAAACCCTTAAGTAATATTTTGGAATATGAGTTTTAGTGTGGCAAGAATGTTAGAAACAATATGCAATCCACAGGACCTTTAATAAGCACCTTTCTGTCATAGAAGTTACAGACAGCTCAGTCTGCAAAGCCTGCATGGAGAAGGATGAGACAGCAGCTCAACTGCTGCAAAGCTGCCTGGTGGTTGCTGGATATAGGGCAAAGTACTTTGGAAACCCAGGTACCTTTCTTGAAATAGTAACACCAAAGCGCTGCTGGCCTTCCTTGCAGAGCTGGGGTGGATCAAATGAGAAATTTGTCCCACTAGAATGTAAAATATGTGCTTTAGTCGTGGAGTTGTGGAACATCAGCCCGAAATACAATGGTATGCAATATTGTTAAAGTATATGGAATACTTAGAACTGCTAGAGAGGAACATAGCCTACTTATTGTCCTGGTAAATCTACAGGAATGTACACTATGTGGGTAAAACTACAGAGCATAGTCAGCATGACATAAAGACAGAAATACAGGGCTGGTGCTAACTAGTAGTATTATATACCACAGGGGTGGTAGAAGCTACTAGTTAGTGCCTGCCAACCAGCCAGTCCAAAATCAAAGGGTGCAGATGGGAATAAACATGTTTAATTAGCATTATACCATTCTAAATTAACAGTGAGTTTCAATTTTTTTAAATTGACAAAATGACAATACTGAGACAGTAAGCAGACATATCATTTTTATAGTAGAAAAAAGATACACCTTTAGGTGTCAAATCTACTTGAAGTGTCAGTATAATAATAAACTTAAATATAACGGAAACACATTTCATTCCTATCTCAGTTTTTGTTTTTTGGTCATAAACTTATGTACTATTTACATGCAATCTTATGCTTAGTAAAATTGTTGAAGTTTGTATGTATAGGTACATAACTTCGAAAAATGTTTATATAAACTAGGTCAAAAAGGTAAGTCAACATAGAGTAAATTAAATTTCGACTTTTTCTACAATTTGATTGTTCTTTTTGGTTTATAATATCAGAGGCCATAAAATATATTTCAAAATTTGTTCATTTTTTTTTTTATAAACTTCAGAGGTGTTTAAATTACAATAAAATATTATGTATACTTAAGCCAGTTGTATGTATTGTAGAGATTAAAACTATATGAATATAACTTTCATAATTAATATGATTGAGAGTTTAAGTCTAATAAAAAAGGTACTTACAGTACCCACAATGTTAGAAAAAAATAATTTTTGAATTTTTTATGTAAAGTTACCCTTTTAGTTTGAATTTTACATAAGACTAAAATTATCATAATACTTACATTTTATGCAGGTTAATAACAAAAATCAAATTAAAGAAGCTCTTGATTTGCTTGTAAATGTTACATTTATCCACATTATCACACACACACATCACAAAAAACACTTTCTCTTAAATACTAACAAAATAATTTATCAGTCTTCAAAATCATCAGTTCATCATTAATTTGATAATCGCTGCAGATCTACACCACACAAGTTTTTCAGTGTCCCACAATATGCAATGGGGTCTCGTCTGGGCTTACTTGATCAGTTTTAGGACTTTTCCAAATGCTATAGTTTTATTTTCATCTCTTAAGGTAAATCTGCTCATCGGTTCAAATTTTTTGAATGGTGCAATACAGATAGTACCTGCGCATTCGACCCTCATTATGGCTACTTGCCCTTCTTTAACAAAGCGTGGCCAGGTTCGTAACTTTTCACCAGTTTTTTTGTCAACTAAGCAAATAAGTGCCTTTACTGTGATTTCCTCTACCACACAATGTATGTGCATAACTGCAGAGAAACCAGCAGTAATGATTGATTTGGTTTCCAAGACTACAATTTGGGCATCAAATACTTTTCCTGTAGTTATAGGTTCATTGATATCGCAAAGAACAAACCCCAGAGACACTTCTTCCTCTTCTATTCCTTTGAGTTTTATCTTTACATTTTCGCCAGATGCAACTGAAGACACTTCTAAATTGTCAGACCATAGCTGGTCTACAACAACTGGTATTTTGTTTGGCATCAGTAACAGAGTACACCCCTTATATGTTTCTCCTGATTCCACTTTACCCATTAGTATAGTCCCCATGTCTTTGTATTTGTCACCAACAGGCATAACAAATGGGCCATCTATACAACGTTTGATGGAGGGTAGCTCTTCAATCAGTTGTATAAAGGAAGGTCCAGAATACCATGGACAGACATCCTCAGATACTTTATCAAGTATACCTTGTCCAGTTTGACCAGACACAGGTAAGAATGATAAATCCTTTTCAGGGTTAAAGCCTAGTAATTTCAAATAGGGCAAAATCTTATCTACACAATAATTATACCGGGTTTCTTCCCAATTAACTGTTGGATCATCCATTTTGGTGATCAAGATCACCAAATGTTTTACTCCTGCTGTTTTTACCAACATTGCATGCTCACGAGTCTGCCCTCCCTTTTCAAAGCCAGTTTCAAATTCCCCTTTACGGGCGGACACAACAAGTACGGCAATATCAGCTTGTGCCGCACCACCAATCATGTTAGGCACAAAGCACTTATGTCCTGGAGCATCAAGTATAGTGAAATGCCGCTTTTCAGTCTCAAAGTAAGCTCTACCAAGTTCAACAGTTTTACCCTTGTCACGCTCCTCTTGGCTAGTATCTAATGCCCAAGATAAATACCAGGACTCTCTAGATTTCTCACGCGCCTCTGCCAAATATTTTTCAAATGTTCTATCATCAACCATACCTGTTAAAGACATAATTTGTCCCCCAATGGTAGATTTTCCAGCATCCACATGACCTACTAGAACCATGTTTACATGTTCTTTTGTACTTTTTTTCCCTGTACACTTTTTTTTAGGGATTGTTTTATCCTTGCATTGCAGATTTTGTTCAAGTTTTCTTCTTTTTTTTTGTGTTTCTTTTGGTTTCACTGAAGGTCCGGGAATGGGTTCTTCGGAGGACGAGGACGGCACCAAAGATTTTTCACGCGCTGGCAGCGGCCCGATGTATGATGATGGTCCAGGGGCATAATAGTCGGGACAGCACAGGCCTGACGGTCCTGCTTCACTGTCTGAATACACTGTTGCACTAGGCACAAATTCCTGGGCATGGACGTTTAGCTTTGACATTTGAATCGACAGGTTTTTCGCTTCGTCATTTTCTGAGGACATTGTTGCACCAATGAGAAATAACCTGATCAACTGTTGTATGTTCAGCCGACTAAGCGAGTTTGATTAAGCTCGCGCGCCTTTATATGTCTTGTCCTTCAACAAACGGCGCCGAACGCAGTGTTGCCAACTAAGCATTTATTTTTCTGCTAAAAAAGGGAGAAGTAGTTTAAGTGATCTGTGTTGTCGTAATAATTCATAGTTAAAGTTCGTAACACAGACAGTCTATAGTTTGCAAGTTTTCTACATAAATGTGAGAAGAATTTTATTCACTGACATCTAACCACTTACTATAAAGAGGTCAGTGGTTTTATTTGTATTATGTTTTTGGCTTGAATACCAAGTCTTTTAAGCCATGTCTTCGTATAATGTAGTTAGTTTGTTTTCTGTTAATGTAACACATTCTAAAGCTTTTGCAGTATTTGTTAGTAAATGACTCGAGTCAGAGTAGTCAACACTACATTAAAATTTTCAACTCAATTTTACAGAGATCGCGCCTGTTTTAATGATTCCACATAATTATTGTTCCACTATGTAGACACTTGGGATATATGATTACACCAATTTTACATCACAATATCCTCTATCGAATACCACCGAATAGCCACCGAATTTAATTAATTAAAGAAATCCCACCGAAAAGTAGGTACCTAGATGAATAGTATATTTCGATTTTAAAAGTCAAAAGCGTACTTTCTATAATGCTACGGACACACGTAACGACTTTAATCATCGACAACTTGATGGCGACTTTGTGGTTGTGGAATTTAAGTCTTACGTCAAGGGGGCCATGTTAAACCTATAATGAACATTCTATATTAAATTCTCGGATGTAGAGAGGGTACTTTAAGCCTAAAACCAAAACACCTTTATCCCAGAGAAAGATAATCTACTATTCACACCTATTGCCAATATGCTATAGGTAGTGTTGCTAGGTGTCCCGATTTGCGTGGGATATCCCGATTTTGAGGGGTCTGGAGACGCGTCCCGATTTGCGCCTGCTCGGGACACTAAAGGTAATAGATATATAAATAAAAAATATATAGATAAATAACAGACTACGGAGGAGCTCAGTACAATGCTCGGTGACCTCAGTAGAGCTTCCGAAAGAGTGGGACTTAAAATGAACATGGACAAAACCAAAGTCATGGTAAACATCCATGTAGCACCCACTCCTATCAAGATCGGAGACTCTACACTCGAAGTTGTGGACGACTACGTTTATCTGGACAGACAGTCCAGTTGGGTAGGTCTAACTTCGAGAAAGAGGTCAATCGTCGAATCCGACTCGGCTGGGCAGCGTTCGGGAAGCTGTGCGGTGTCTTCTCGTCCAATATACCACAGTGTCTCAAGACAAAAGTCTATGACCAGTGCGTGTTGCCAGTGATGACATATGGCTCCGAAACGTGGTCGCTTACAATGGGCCTCATCAGAAGGCTTAAAGTTACTCAAAGGAAAGGGCTATGCTCGGAGTTTCCTTGCGTGATCGCGTCAGAAATGAGGATATCCGCAGGAGAACCAAGGTTACGGACATAGCCCGAAGAATCGCCAAACTTAAGTGGCAGTGGGCAGGGCACATTGCTCGCAGAACAGATGGTCGATGGGGACTAAAGGTTCTGGAATGGCGACCGCGTACCGGAAGACGCAGCGTTGGAAGGCCTCCCACAAGGTGGACCGATGACCTGGTGAGGGTCGCGGGAATCCGATGGATGCGAGACGCACAGGAGCGGCATTTGGGGAAGGCCTATGTCCAACAGTGGACGTCTTTCGGCTGAAATGATGATGAGATAAATAAAAAAAAAATATTGCCACAGTATGCGTGAGCTTACGGACGATGAGCAATGAGAACCTCGACGCTCGCCCGTCCTGGATGGACCAGGCCCGAGTCGATAACGCGTCGTGTTGCGTTCTTCAAAGAAATGTCAGTAAAACTGAAGGGGCCTAGTAAAGCCCCGATACCTGCTTGGGCTGCGCGGGAACGTTTGAAAAACTGATTGTAGCCCTGAAACGCAAAGCGCAAATGAAGAACATAGTTCCATCCTAGAGCAAGAGAAATCATTGAAAGAAACTTATTAGTTTTGCCATCGGCCCCGATTTTAATCCAATCGGACCTGGCAACACTAGCTACAAGCAATGGTGGCTAGCCACCAAAAGCAGTCCCGCAGTTAGGTCTCATGGTAAAGTTTTTATTTGAATGTTCAGTCTGTTGAGGTTCCAAATTCAAAAAACATTACACTGTTAGTCAATAGGTACAACATTTTAGGGCATTAATGACTTTTTGTCCCTTTTGAATACATTTACATCAAATTATAGTTTTCAAACAAGTAGTGTGAAAAAATACATTTCAGAAATTCCCATTAGAATTTATATGTAGGTATATCTTATTTTAATTCCTTTTGATGACGGGGAGTGAAACTCTTCTATTAGATACATACCCGTCATGTTTAGGCTAAGTGTACACAGAGCAGAAATATTGAAAACTGTCTATAGTGGCTCAAACTTAAAGAACGTCGAATTGGATCACTAATAAAATGGTTCCGTTCTTTGCTTGTAAGAGTAAACAAAAATAAGGATAAAAGTCTGTTAAAATTAAGTACATTATATTTCTTCGCGATAAAGAAAACCTTGTGAACAAGAAAATCTACACTAATGTCCTACGGCTTTGTCCTTCTTATACTTTTGATTTTACGTATTGTACAGTTTATATTTACCTACAGTTCATAATTCTGTGGAATGCGCTTCCCCTCTATGTCAGGACGGCCAACAGTCAGTAATGATCTAAGTTGAAGTTGCGGAATTATTTTCTACATAAATAGCAGTTTTCTCAAAATACCGTTCATACATAATAATTATATAATGCTTTTTTATTTTTATTATATACTTTTGCACCCTTTTTATAAGTTTTTTCTTTTTTATAGGTACACTGGTAGAGATTGCCTATGGTATTGTCTGTTTTCATATTAGGCAATAACGGTAACGATATTGTGGCACTGGAAGGTGTTCTGTGTTCGTTAGATATAGGATTATCAGCCCCACAATTTAAGTCCACCTTTGTACCTTTGTGATGCATGAAGTTTTAATAAATACCTAATCAAATGTCTCCCAAATTACATAAATAGACAGGTAATAAGTAATAATTTGACTAGAGCCGTTGAATTGAATTATAATTCGCGTTCGCAATGCAAAAACAGCTAAGCAATAACTTGATATAGGTACCTACCTAAGTATATATATTAAAATTACATTTCCTAAGCGTTCTGTGGATTTTTATAAATCTCTAGGCATTCCATCTGCAAACATTAATGTCTGTCTTAGTAAAAATAAAGTCGCAATTAGCATAAGTTTTATCAATTTAGTTAGGTTATGTTCACAGCGCTATCACCAGTTCAGATTTGTTAGCCGCAAAGCTTTATTTTACTTACCTAATTTACCAGGTATAACATCAAATACTTCGTTTCTATCGTGTATAAATGACGGGTTCGGGTATATTTCCTGTGAACAAAACAAAACAGTATCAACATTAACGATCAATCAGCTAAGTATTTTGTCGACAACCATTCGGTAACGTCAAGCAATGTGACATCTCTGAAAGCTTGAAAGCTTTCAGCTCAACTGCTAGACTGCTTGTTACCCCTCAGTAATGTTGAGTCTGTGGTCGATTGGACCCGCTCGATTTTAGTGCCGCGGGTCCACTTGACCACACTATTTATTTTCGGTATTTTCATTGGTCATATGGACCCACAACCAAATTTTAAAAAATATCCATTGTTTAAAGCTACTGATGCATACAGTCAAGCGCAAAAGTGGTAAATCAAAATATAATAAAACGCAATTCAGTTAGATTTAAACGTTTATAATATTGTGTGTGTTATATAAAGCTGTAAGTGTCACCTATGGACGGAAAGGTCCGAAATAAACGTTTATTATTATTATTTTGAAAAATCGTTGATTATTGCTTAGCTCTCTAGCTAGTTTTTAGCTACATTAACGGGTCAAGTCAAGTCAATGTAGCGTGTGTGTAGTTGGTGTGAAGGGGATGTTATGAGGAGAAATTTCATTTTCCTCTATCTACATGAACTTTCTCACTATTATTATTATTCTCAATCAAATTCTAAAATCTTTTAAATTAGGTTGTACATATAAGTAACATCAAGACAAACATTAAAAAAGTTAAAATCAACGTAGTAGTTGTATGTATCAACTATAACAATCAACAGTAACTTTATACTATCGGTCATATTGGTCACCATATTTAATAAATATTATTAAAAATAATCCTTAGTTACTATCTATTTAAAAATCGCAGCCATAAAAACAAGAATTTGTAATTATACAAATCAACATTTAAAACATCTAAAACAATCAACAATAATAAAAAAATGTCAACCTTCATTTTGCAATAAAATATTATTTAAAAATAGTAAATCAGTTGAAAATCAGTCTCATTTGATTAAAATATCAATTTCTCTAAACAATACCCTACAGTAGGCCGCTGAGTAGTTCACCTACAGCATAGTTGATTTTATTCTTTCTTTCCTTGATTTCAAACAGCCAGTTTGATATTTTGATACCGTAAGGAGATTCCACCGCAGTTGAATAATAAGCCACATCCTTACTCAATCCTTCTAGAAGTTAAGCGATATTTGGCTTAATTTTAACATTTTTTTTTTAATATGGTTGTTCCATACTTCCACGGTGTTATTAGTTTTGTGCAATTCTTGATAAGTGCTCCAAGTATTTGCTAGTGTAGAATTTTCCAACCAGGTCTAAACATAATAATCGTTAAATTTATTGTTTTTTCGCTAGCTGAACTTTCTCCCATGATATAAAGCCTATACCTTCATCAATAGATTCTTCTCTCAAAGTTTTACACGCATACTACCTGTTAGTGTTTTAGACAAATCCAGTTCTTTTGTTTTACGCCAAAGACTTCTACAAAAGTCAAAGAAACACCCCGTTATTTTCACTTCTGGGAAAGTATTTTTCATTTTGGAAAGAACAACGGTAAGAGAACAAGTTTCATCTAATCAAGCTAATGGCCAGTCTAAGTTTCGCAAAAAAATCGTCATAATTAGATAAGTGTGGTGCGTAAGTGTAAATACGTAATTGAATAAATAAAAAATATATATTCTCATTAATATTATTATATAAATGTATTACACGTTTTTAGTCATAAAAATCAAACTATAAGATTCGAGTTTCTTCCGTGACTGTACTTATAATAAAATTAGGTAGTGGGTCCAATCGACCCATTCAAAATGAGACTGGGTCGAGTGATCCTGCGGACACTAATCGAGCGGGTCCAATCGACCACAGACTCTAATGTTATTGTGTCGCCAGATGCATTTGCAAAATTTCCCCCGTTTAATTTTATTCAATAATGTGCTCGAAAACTGGCTTGCATCACACTAGAAATGGGTTCACCAAAAAATCACATTTATTTAACTCCTAAAATCAAAAATATTTATATTTCTTATTTTTAATGTAAGGAAAATAGCAAATTTAGTCTTATTATTGTATTAATTTGTAAAAAAAATCGAATTTAATTTTTGAAGAGAATTCTTATACCTACTACGCCGCCAGATATTATTTTGAGGCACAAAATACTTTCGCGATAGCCTGTTGCCATCCAAATCAAAACTAGTGGTAATTTTGGAAAAGCTTCAGTGGAAAATGAACAAAAACACATCGTTACTTACTTTAAATATACAGTTTTATATATATAAAATATAATTGTACAGTGTATCTATGTATCAACCCTAATCTTGCAACCCTTTTTTATTATTAGTAATGTGTTTGACTACACTCTGCCATTTTATGGTGCGTTTACACGTGGTCCCAGCCTTGGCCAATCGCCAGTGTTCGGAGTTTCCCCTTTTACACAATGGCTAGGGATGGCTATTGACCGATGCTGGGCCCACGTGTAAACGAGTTCCGCAGGGATCAGTACTAGGGCCGCTCTTGTGGAACATCGGGTATGACTACGTGCTGCGAGGCGTCCTCCCTGACGGGGTCAGCGTGATCTGCTACGCAGACGACACGCTGGTCCTGGCGCAGGCAGAGTCCTACCAGGCGGCGGCCGAACTTGCGACACGCGGGGTTGCGATAGTCGTGGATAGGATCCAAGAGGTGGCATTGCACAAGTCCGAGGCCATGTGCTTTCACGGACCTAGGAACGCGCCACCACCTGGTTCTCAACTAACGGTAGGAGGAGTATTGGAGTATTGGAGTTCACATCGGCGTCGGGTCGTCGATGAAGTACCTGGGACTCGTCCTCGACAGCTGATGGAATTTCGAGGGGCACTTAACGACGTCTGGCTCCCAAACTGGATCGGACTGGGGCTGCCTTCAAGCGGCTTCTGCCCAGCCGAGGGGGTCCAGACGCCTTCTGCCGGAGGCTCTCGTTAGGTTATGGGGCGGCGGTGTGGGCGCCGTCGCTGCGAAAGCGACCGGCGGCCAAGCTGAATGCATGCCAGAGGGTCATGGTCATCCGGATGGTGCAGGGATACCGCACGGTATCCCGTGAAGCGGCGAGCCTCTTTGTTGGCCTGCCACCGTGGAATTTGTTGGCAACAGTTCTTGCACGCATGCACGATCTGCGCGTGGAGATGCATTGCCGGGGCGAAACTCCGCTGCTGCGCCAAGTCACGGCATGGCGGACAGAGTCCCGGCGAGATCTCATGGTGGAATGGCGACAGCGACTATTGCAACTCAGTGCTAGGCACGTCACAATTATGGCGGTAAGTCCCCTCTTTGAGGAGACTTTGGAAAGAAGACACGGCGTCCTTACCTTCCGCATGACGCAGGTCTTCACCGGACATGATAAGTTCGGGAGCTTCCTGCACCGGATTCGTGTGGAAGAAACGCCTGGGTGCCACCATGGTGTGGACCGCCCAGAGGACACGGTGGAGCATACGGTAGAGGTGTGCTCCGCCTGGGCAGAGCACCGCCGTGTCCTCGTGGGGGCGATCGGCGGCAGTGATTTCTCGCGCCGGGCCTTGGTACAGGCCATGGTCCGGAGCGAGGAGGACTGGCAGGCGGTCGCCTCCTTCTGCGAAGCAGTAATGCTAGCAAAGGAGGAGGCCGACAGCGCGAGGCAACGGTCCTCTCACCCCAGCCGCCGGGATTCCGATCCCGATTACCGGCCACCGTAGGCGCGGGCTTGCTGATAGCGAGCAATGGGTAGCTCACTGTCCGACCGTCCGGTAATCGTCCGGACCAAGCCCAAGTCATCGACGGCGCGTATTGTTCCGCGCGCACCTCAGGTAGTTGTCAGTAAATCGTAGGGGCCCATCAGGGTCGAAGCCTACTGGGGCCACGGGTAGTATGAAAGTGAAACCCGGGGCCCTGGGACGAAGGCAAAGAAGGAACAGGAGTGGGTTTTTAGTCAGTAAAAGTCTGACACTATCTCCGGCTCCGCCCAAGAACAAGATTTTTTATGAACTATTTCGTCAGTGGATGTTCAAAAAATAAAAATACAGTCATCATCTTCCTGCCCTTATCCCGTGTTATTTGGGGTCGGCGCAACACGTTTTTTTCTTTCACTCTGCCCTGTTACTCGTCATGCTATCACTACCTTTTCTTTAAAAAATAAAAATACAGTATGTATTATAAAAGTTACGGCATGAATAACACTAATTTACAAAAAAAAAATAATCTTTAAATGAAACATAATTTGTAGGCTATTTAGGGTAGTTAAAAACGTGTTTTTTCTCTTCGTACCACATCACAATTCTGAGATAAAGAAGTCTTTGTTTTGCCCCTGCTCTGTATTTACGAATCTTTCTGCGGCTAAACTAAAGGAAAGAATATTTGTGGGTTGATGACGATCATCGAGTTGGTGACGAATCAGACGCAATTTATATTTGGACATAGTTTATCGGTATAGTTTGTTTCTTATTTAACACCAACTTCCGAAATAAAGTTATTTTGATCATTTTAATGTTTTTTTTAGTCAGTTATTTATATTTTGTAAAAAGTTTTGTATTTCACACTTTTTAGTTGCGATGGAACAGGTATAGGAATCTATCTGAAAACAGTAAAAATTTTTTGTTACGTCACAAAAAAAGTTGCAATTCGGAAAAATCTTCGAGACTCCATTCGAGAATTGAATTATTTACATAGGTAAGTTTGTACGGAACCCCCAGTGCGCGACTCCCACTCGCAATTGCCCAGTTTTTTTACATTGAAGTCAGTTGTATTTTTTTTTATAAAATGATTTTTTAACTATCTATTGTTTATTTAGACGTAGTTTTTTGTAAAAATCTTCTTATTAAATATAAAAAAAAACTGACGTGCTGGTTTTTTTAAATATTTTTTACGAGATGTAGATATCCGTTTTTACGAAGCATATTCAATTAAATTAATTTATTAATTTTGTGAACACAGGGTATAATGATCTTATATAATTATATATGTAATGTTTGGTCTATCCTATGTTCCACCGAAAGGCATACAAAATAGTGATGAATATCAAAATATACTATGAGAATTAGATTAATTCTAAGAATGTACAAAATCTCTTAAAAAAAAAAATGTCTGCAAATAAAGATTGTTAAAGTTGAAATAGAATAGTAGATACAAAAATGGGCATAAGAAATATTGCAACAAGAGAGTCGAAGTCTCGAAGAGTACTTCTTATAATCCGAGTAAAATATGTAGTAGGCACCCCCACTTTATCAGTTAGGTACTTGTCTACTATTGATCGGGCAGTAGCCGTCCTAAAGGGCCTATTACACTACGCGATATGACAAATCATAGACTAAAACTGTCTGAATATCGAGTGGTGTAATAGGCACTTTAGTATCAGGACCGACTGCTGTTTCGGTACGTGAAATGACCTCTTATTATAATGAAATTAGCATGTACTTAGGAACATGCTAATTTCATTACAATAAGAGGTAATAAGAAATTACAAGCAGACCTTTAAATAGTAGATGTTTCTTACAAAAAGCATAGATACCTACATAATAAAATATGTTTGTGTTTGAACCCACGACGTACAACTCGTAAATCGGGGCTTATAACTACTTATAAAAGGGCAATAGAAGGAAGGAACACAGGTGGGTTCGGTCAAAGCTTGAGTCGCCTCAAAATAGGGTTTCTTTTTTGCCGTTTGCTTACGGAACACACGTGTCTCAAAGAATGTATGAAAAGTAAGAGGTTGTATGTATGTGGGTGGCAACCGTGGTAGGCGACCTTGCCACCCACTTGCAGACAAGCTGCTCATCTTGGCAGTTCGTTGATACCTCCACGATGGGCGGGTTGTGAAATTAGCACTGTTCCTTCTGAGGTCACGTATTGCAAAACTAGACATCAATTCTTTAAATACGCTTTTTTTTAGTAGAAGTTAATGGTACCACCCAAACCAAAGATAAAATACCATTAAAGTGTTTATAGATACTGGTGAAATAGACAATGTAATTAATGTAATTAGGTGGTGTCCGCATCTTAGGACGGAATATTCTCGAATAAAAATATAAATAGTCAGAATTTCTGAAAAGTTGAATGACAGCTCAATAAAACTTTCATTCATTTATCATTTAGTTAAGTATTTTTTGTGAAAATGTAACAAAGTTTACAAAAAAATAAAAATATAATCACCCCGTACAATAGTCGGCGATATCAATCTCAAATTCAGTACCCAAGTCGCTTGCTTAAACTTCGAGGAATATTTAGTAATTAAAGTATTAATTCTTAGGAATTTAAGGATTGAAGTATATCAATGTAAGCCTTTATAGAAAGTTAAGTTTCCTAAAAGCGCTGTTGAGTGACCGCCATATATGTTTTAATGTAATTGTTAATCACGAACTTGTTTATACCTAAATTCTGTTAAATGTTTCAGAATGTATCTTTGCTTATTTATTAAAAAAAAAAACCGACTTCGCTTAAAAAACACTAAAAGGATCAAAATAACTTTAATTTCGGAAGTCGGTGTTTCTCGGTATTGTTTGTTTTTTATTTAACACCGATTTCCGAAATTAAAGTGTCCAAGGGGTTTCTTGTACGCTCTTCTACATGGAGATCTACGCTTTGGAACGTGCAATTAAGCTCCACTTTTTTTTGACTTACTGACATTTTGACGATTCAAAAGTGCCTGTAATTGGTCTATCTATATGTATAAAAGGAGAAACTGACTGACTGACGTATCAACGCACAGCCAAAACTACAGGGTCTAGGAGTGTGAAATTTTGCACAAGGTTTCCTTTTATGACGTAGGCGAGCACTAAGAAAGGATTGCCCAAAATTCACCCCCTAAGGGGATGAAATGGGGGTCCAAAGTTTGTATGGAGAAACCAAATTTCACGCAGGCGAAGCCGCTGGCAATAACTAGTTTGAAATAAACATTTCTGATTTCTTAGGTTATCATCTAAGGGAAAACTTATCAGTCTACTATCACGCGGGCGAAGCCACATGCAGCAGCTAGTATTATATATAATACTGAGATATTGAAGGAGATCGAATGTGCTATTCCTCTTATTAACTTGCATTCTAGTTAGACAAAAATACCTTTTAAAGTTTATGCAAATGTAGAATATCCTTACGACTGTCGAGCGAGCACCATTAGCTCACTTTAGAAAAGGCCTCTGCATTTCATTGAACTAAATTGTTTGTCCCTCACAATTTTAAGATTTTGTTTTTTTCTTTCGCTTGGTGTTTAACCTGTTAAGTCAAAAAACTTAGGACTTAGGCTGTCAAATTGCTAGGCAGATACGATAAAGTATCTATTCATACGAATAAACCTGATGATTAGATGCACAATAGTCTTTAATTACTCTCTGCCCCAACAATACATAATACTTTAAATCCTTCTTATTCCGCTCCGCTTATGACCGTGCCTGCAGCTCTATGTCGAAAACCCTACCAAACCAAAACGTATATTGCGCTACGAACCACTCTTAGTTTCTACGCACCACGTCGGTTAGCAGTTTATATTACAAATCCTAACGGGTTCTGCCGATACAATCGCGTGTTTTCAATACGAGATTTTTTATCAAGATGACGTCACCATTATTGAACTCTTTTGTATAATATTTAGGTAATACACGTATGGTATTATGTTTGCGATAGGTTCGTGTGTATTACGACCTTGTGTCGTAATGAAATAGTCAAGAAAAATGGTGAAAAGCGAAAAGGAAAGGCTTAATCGGTATTCATTAACCGACTTCAAAAAAAAGGAAGAGATTATCAATTTTGTCTAATTTTCTCTTCATGTTTGTTTGTGAGACCCCATTTATTATCAAAAAAGGTTATCAAAATAGGTTACTCGTTTATTCTCGAGTTTTGCGCTTAGCAACACCCACACACCATTATTTTTTATTTATTTATCTTTTATTAGGTTTATGGTATGTTTATCATCAAATAATGCAGTCAATTAAATTACTGTGGGCTATAAAAGGTTTAGCTTCCTTGCATGGGTGTTTTGCTTTGTTTTGTCTACCTATATTTTTAAAGGATTGGTGCGTTTTCTATTATTGCGTGGATACCAAGATATCAGGGTTCCATTTAATATTAGGTAATTACGTTTCCTTTTTAAGGATTGATTGACATGGTCAGTTCAATTGACTATAAAAAAAAAACGTAATTTCCACGTTTTTACGACAAATACTATTTTTTAGGTGGGAAAACATCCAATGACGGCGGAGCAGCGAAAGGGCGTGGCAGACTTTTACTGACTAAAACCCACTCCCATGTTCGTTCTTTACCTGGCGTTCCAGGGCTCCGGGGTTCACTTTCTCTTAACCCATTGTTAAGTGAAAGTGAACCCCGGTAGGCTTCGACCCTGCTGGGCCCCAACGATTGCGACAGGTGCAGTCATTTTATTAAAGAAAAGGACAATTACTGTCACCTGTCGCCTTTATTAAGTAGGCCCACGTTATTATGCAATTTGTGTTTTACTTTTGCTGCGCGGTATCTTCTCGTCCAACATACCAGTGCCTCAAGACGAAAGTCTATGACCAGTGCGTGTTGCCAGTGATGACATATAGCTCCGAAACTTGGTCGCTTACAATGGGCCTCATCAGAAGACTTATATTCACCCAAAGGGCAATGGACAGGGCTATGCTCGTAGTTTCCTTGCGTGATCGAATCAGGAATCAGGACATCCGCAGGAGAACTAAGTTTACCAACATAGCACGAAGAATCGCCAAACTTAAGTGGTACTAGGCAGGGCACATTGCTCGCAGAATGGATGGCCGTTGGGGCCGAATTCTGGAATGGCGACCACGTACCGGAAGACGTAGTGTCGGAAGGTCTCCTACAAGGTGGAACGATGACCTGGTAATGGTTTCGGGAATTTGATGGATGCGAGACGCACAAGACCGTTCATTGTGGCGACACTTTTATAATTTAAAAATTCTCATATCCTTAAACGAAATAATAAAATTATTAATATCCGTAACCGTATCTGAAACCTGTATAATATTATTCCTATATTAATATCCGAATCCAGATACAATTTTTTTTTTATACATAACATTATCTATTAGCATTCTGGCCGTACTTGCGGAGAAGCTTGATTGTTGCATCAGAATGCACTGTTCTATGCGACACGTGACAAGGTAGTAACGTAGCAGACAATCTCTTCTTAAACTGATTTTAATTTTTATTACATCTAATTCGATTAAACTTACTGTACTGTACATAATTATCTTGATTTAAATTATTAATTGTTATCGATTTTAATTGTGACTATTCTGTTTTTATTAATTGTTTAAGAGTCATTGATACTTGAAAACAAATTGTTATTATTTATTATCGGTTGAGTATAAAATTAAACACATACCTTTGAACGCTTCCATTCGAAATGAAAAGGGGGAGTCTGGTAGTAAAATACTGAGGACTGATTAGCGGGGAAATCAGGGTCCTCCCAGAGCTCCGCCTTTTCCAGGCACGTCTGTTTTATGCGCTCGTAATCCGTCATCCTGGGGACAAAGGGAACTTCATTCAGTGACTTCATACAAAAGGCAGAACTTCATATATTTATTTTGAATAAGTTAGGCCGCTATCCCATTGGTATTTTACGAGCGCTGGCGCTTCTCCAACGTCTGCACAGCGCCAACGTTGCGCAGACGCGACGTTAACGTCGCGAGTTTCTCGCGTTCATCTAACCGCCCAAATGATTGCTGGAATAATCCAGCAATCATTTGTAAATACATATTATAGATAAATTACACCTAGACACAGAACAAATGATCGTGCTCATCGCATAAACATTTGTCCTGGGTGGGAATCGAACACACGACCTCCGCCATAGCAGTAAAGGGCCATTGACCACTAGACCAACAGGCCTGTCAAAAACAAAAAAACAAGAAAAACCTATAAAATTAAATAACTATAAAATTGGCATTTGAAGATATCATTAAAAATCATTACAATACAGATATGATTTAAATTTCAAAAGATTTTAAGATTCTCTGTAAGATTAAGCGCGCGGTGACATTATGTTCAAACATTATCTTGGGTCGTGGGACTCTTTAAACCGGAAGCGGTTCCGATTTCCAACTATATATATATTTTTTTAAGTAATATTTTGGGACCACCAATAAAATAAATACAGTACTTTACTGCCTTTTTGTTTTTTTTAGGTGGGAAAACATTTAATAACTTCTCTCGCACTTGTGCAGAGCGAGAGGGCGTGTCAGACTTTTATTGACTGAAACCACTCTTTTGTTCCTTCTTTGCCTTGCGTTCCAGGGCTCCAGGTTTTCCTTTCAGACGCGAACTCATGGCTCCTGTAGGCTTCGACCCTGCTGAGCTTCTACGGTTTTGCTGTCATCTTGTGGTCCCAAAATACTACTCAAAAAATATTTATGGTTTTAGGTGGATATTGAGACCGCAGTCCCGGTCCAAAATACCCCATGATCCCCTGAAACATCACATCACATTTTTTATAAGTAGTTTCCCGAATACTTATTGATCTGATAATCACAAATATCGTCGGTACCTAATCCTATTTTGACATAACCAATTGGATTACCCAAAATCGTGTCTTCACCATCCATAAAAAACATTTACCGTGAGCGTTACCCGTAACAGCAGGTTTCTCTCATTCCATTGGAAATCGCAGCTTATTGTTTGAGTCTACAATAGAAAATGAATTTAAAATAACTTCAGAACTCAAAGGGATTCCACTTTTTATAAGCACTTTCGCAATGCGAATGTTTTAGATCGCGGTTGGGGGCAAGTAATTAGTGTAAGTGAACAACTGACACTTGATGTGATTTTAATAATGTATGTATTCATAGCCCGACCGGCTATGAATACATAGTGTGTTGCTCATTTTCATAGTAGCTTACTTTAGGCGGGACTAAATGTTGCCTGCACTTGTTGGACTACTTTAAGTACGAGTACCTAAATATTTCTGCGCGTTGATGTCTTTTTTAGGTGACTAAATTTTTAAGCATGGTTTTCACCGTCAACCTTTTTCATAGCAGGATAAAGTTATTTTGAGTCTCGTTTCGATTAGTGTTGCTACAGAATTCTGCTTTCGCTTCCGTTTCTGCTGAAGTTCCGCAAGCTTCTTCACTTCTGTTTCCGCTTTTGCTTCCACAAAATTTATAACAAATGTCTAAACGGAAGAATACAGTATGAAATGCGGGGTTAGGGGGCGTGTGGACGACTGGTTACATAGGAAGATTTATTTATTAAAACTTTATGCACTAGTAAGAAACACTGTACAAAGGCGGACTTAATGCCTTAGGCATTTTCTACCAGTCGACCTTAGGGTGGTGCAGAAATATAACATGGTAGGTGCAACATAACGGTAAACTAGATTAAGAAAACAATAATAAATATATACTTAGATACATACATACAAATTAACAAAGTTATTATGAAAAACGTATCCAACAAATCATCGCTGTGATGATTACACCAACTTCTTATGAATGTATTCACGTGCCATCACCTTAAAAGTGAACCGACTGGAAGCCGTCCTGATGTTCAGAGGGAGCGCATTCCAAAGAGAGATCGCCTGGACAAAGAACTCTTTCTTTGTCCAGGCGATCTCTGGATAAACCCAGAGCGATGTGTGGGACATCGTAGTAGGCGATTATTGGTAGATCGGAGATTTTAATTATGACCAGAGCAAAGAAATTGAACTTGAGAAGTCAAATAGGAAGGAGAAGAAGGTTTATCCAGAAAAGAATAGAGCTTTGTCAAGGCTCTTAGCGCTCTACGCTGAGGGATGGTTAACCATTTTAAAAGTGATCGTTGCTCAGATACAAGAAAAAAAAATGCTTTCTCTTCATAGTATTAACACTTCCGCTTCCACAACAACAAGCGGTCATCAGCCAATGCGACGCAAGTACTTCTTGGCACATTCATTTCCAATAAGGACCTGCACCAGCTGGAAACTGCTCCTCTCCAGCAATTATTCCAGAACAGGCTGATTTAAAAGAGTGTACATAGAGTTTAGTGCAAGAAATTGAAAGTGAAGCTAGATTGTAGTAACAACAGAGTAAGCTGATGATGATTAAAATAAAAAAAACTTGTTACAATTATGAAAGTTAGCAATTAGCATGTCTTGGACTAAATGTAACTAAACGTAACTCCGGCCCCCAAGATACAGGCACTGCCTAGTTTAGGGACCACAGTTCAATTTACTGTTAGTTTTACCAGTTATTGTGAATATCCATAGGTAACATAACTTTAGTAGATTAAGATACATTCTGTAACATTGGAATAATAAATTATTATTATTATTAGCATTAGAACGTGAAATCTAGCTTTACTTTGTTTTTGGACCGACATTTGACTATTCAAAAGTGCCTGTAAATGGTCTATTTGAAATAAATGCTTTTGATTTTGATTTTGAGGCCTTGCTTACAATATTGTGGCGTACTCTCACCTGTGTTAAGTTGTTCCCTCTATTTTTTCTATTAGATCCCTCTTCAAGGTTTTCGCATCCAGATCCCAGACTTTGATGTGACTAGGAAGCTTACCGTCTCATATAGAAGATTATCTAGTATCCCCTCATCGCCCTGGTAGCCATCGCTCTCTGTGGTCTTCGTAATATTGGCAATATTATCGGCCCGTCAAGTTTTTTGACCACACAGGCGCCCTATTCTGCACTACTTTTTAAATAGTACAAATACTTAAAGGGCTTATTAGAAGGTCTTGCTATTTAAATAAAGTCTCGATAAATAATATTCATAAACAGCGAAGTTATTAGCGTTTGTTTATATCCCAAAATGTCACTCATTTTATGGAAATATTGTAAAGGCTATTGATTTTATGATGGTGATCAAAATGGAAAAACACTGCGCGTATACTACACGCAGCGTTTCTGTACTAAGTACTGCGATATTATAGAAAATACAAAACAATAAATAACTAATTTCGAAAAAAGAATGAAGTATCTTTAACATAAAGATTATTTGAACTTATAATTCTAAGGCAATCCAAAGAAACCCGTTTTAAAAAACGGCTTTTTCATAGGTAACGTATTATATCTAAGCATTTGATGATGAAATGATGAAAGCAGAAGGTAGGCTTCGGAAGTCTGTATTGAAGCAAGCCATGTTATGGTTTCTTTTTTTAATTCGATATGAACTAGTGCTTGACTGCGATTCCACCTGATGGCACAATAAGCACTATAATTTCGCATACTGGCTGTAAGGGTTGCACACGGGCTATCGGCCACACCACAAAACGCCGCCACTGGCATATTTCCTGTAGGTTTCATACATTTTATAAGGATTCGCCGCACACGGTTGACGTCGGTGGCCGCCTTACGCTACAAATCGCCGCTGCTCGCTTTTTGTGGCCCGGACCGGCCACTAAACGTCGATACAAAACGCCGTCACACGCCACTTGCGCATTTAAACCTTCTTCGTCAGAGTCCATTACGATACTGCGCGTACAGGTTAAAAAAAGTAGCAGCCACCGGCCACAAGTGGCTGTCGCGCGCTTCAGCTTCTTATCGTGGCGGCGTTTGTGGCTGTGGTATGTGGCCCATGTGTGGCATCACTAAATGATTTTAAAGGTTATATTCTATAAGTAATAAAGTACTAAACATAATTATATACACAAAGTTCTACAGTAACATCCACAGCACAGTATTTGGGTTTAGTTGTAGACAACAGTGTACAGCACTTAGTGTGCTGTAATTTTTTTTTTTTTACAAATAGTATAACCGAATTTCAATATAAATATCACTGAAAAGTGTAAATTAGCTTTAGTCTGTAATAAACAACGATGAAACAAAACTAGAAACATAGAATTAAAATAGTTTTGTAATTTTTAGTGGTTTTCTATAATCATAAAAAGTGCAACCCCATTTTGTGTCCAGACAATCTCTTTCCATACCACGTTGCCTGGAGGAGATCGCGAAATGCAATAAGGCCGCCAATAGTATGTTTTTAAATATAAGTTTCAAATATATCATTTATTGTCTTGATGTACAATAAAGTATATATAAATAAATAAATACAAGTCGATTTTTTTTTAAGTTTATTTCATCTATCTAAATCAAATGGCTGCGGATCATACCCCATAAAACGGATCGAGTATCAACATTTCCAGTACCGTTGAAAAATTTAATTGAGCGAAAAGTTTTCATGTTCATCTCTTGGTAGACATTTCGACCTGAATAGCATCGTAGCGGAGCGGCTGACGGCTTGGGCCTCGTACCCACTATCGCTTTACACAATACATAGTTTGTTTGTCTACCTCATTTTTGATCTAAGCTTGATAATATGATAGTCAACATACAATAGCTATGTAGGAAGCTTTAGTTAGGCAAGTGAAATGTTAGTAAAGAATGCTATAAGCTATAGCGTAGCCAGGGCCGGATTGACCGGTAGAGTAAAAGTAACTGCCCAGCTTCAGCTAGGGGCATAAAAGAAATCGAAAATGCTTTATACAGCGAAAATTGTATTGAGAAATTAATACCTATCCTCAATGACAATAGATATGGGATGTTCAGGGTTCAGGGTAATTTGAATTGAAAGATAAACATAAATCGGTAGGATAATACGGATTTCCTGATAAATTAAACTAAAGGGTTAAAAAGTGGCCCCAAAATTGTATAGCCTATGGGCCCCGATATCGTTAATCCAGCCCTGAGCCTGAGCGTGGTGGTGACGTTTATCAAAAAGACAAAAAATGTACGGGATTGAGAACCGCTATCCAAATGTCTCGTCCAGAAGACTATCCATGACCGTCCATAGAGTCTCCACAGTTGGTAGAATTGACTTAAGATTTGTTAAACTGGTTTAGTTTAATATTAAAACATGTATTTTGTAACTTAAAAGGACACAGATAAAAATATGCTTTATTAGCATCTGAACCCTAATTATAGTAATTTTGAAATGGTTATAACTTTTTAATTCAATTAACTAGACGCATGTTGTAATACAATAAAATGTTGATTTTTTTCCAATCTTCAATTTAAGGTAGGCCGGGAAGTGCTACATTATTGGGCCGATTTGTTTAAGCATTATTACATACTTGAAGTACTGTATCACAGTGTGCTGTGTCATTAGAGCCACAGGAATTTCATTTTATCTTCACTATTGGCAAAGTGTCAGCAAATCCTTTAATAAGCAGGTGTCATTAGACGTTAAATACTTTCCATCAGGTGAGCTGCTGTCTTGTTTGATAAACATCAGAATAACGTGGACGCATGTCATCTTAACGTGATGTATTATGAATGTTCCATGTAGCGTATCTAAGATGCTCCGACCGTTAATAATGCGCTAAGAGTATCATCAAGTGCATCAATCTGTACTTACTGCTTTTAGAATTTTGCTAGAAAACATTGAATCATTAGTGTTAATCGTCATGACAAAAAATGGAGCAAGGACAATCTAAATTGACTTTCAATTTGCCACTGCGTTGACATTTTACAAGAAATTCGTCATACTCAAAATCTACTTAACATAAATCTTAAACTCACTGACAGACAATGCTTAGTTCACTCAGTTGCTCAGCTATAGTTTGATTTATAATTCGAGATATTTTTTATCTATCGCGTTGAGCGTTTTGTATTCTAAGTGACCATTTGTTTTAAAAAGGACCTTATAATGAGGTTGCATTAAAATTTAAACTTTCTTTTGCATGACTTAGAGTTTGTTTGTTTTTTGAATTTCGAAAAAACTGAATTTAAATATAGGAGAATAGGTGTATTTTCTTTTTTTTTTTTTATAAAGCGAGCTCTATAGCAAATGTCTTTTAAGTATTTATACCGACATATATTTAAAATTAATATTATATTCAGTATGTCAAAACGTAAGAAAAACTTTAAGGGCATTTTTACCTGACGTAACCGAGATATTTGTAATACATAACATGATTGAAAAGAGTGTCCATGGAGTTTCTTGCACGTTCTTCTCTCCATAGATCTACACTTTGGAATGTGCAATTAGCATTTTTTTTTTCTGACTGACTGACTTCTTGACATTTCAAAAGTGCCTGTAAATGGTTTATTTGAAATAAAATACTTTGAATCTTTGAATCTTATGGAAAATCCCGTTAGACAAACGACTTGTATTTTATTTATTTAAAAGTTGCGTGCTACGTAAAGGTACGTTATTTTGTGTGTAAAATTCAATCTTTATCGTCATGACATACTTTGTATAGTTTATGTCAAATCAATCTTAAAACTTTCTTTCCTTCTATCTTCTTTGTTAGTAAGGAATAAACTACGGGCCTACTTTCCCGATATTTATTAATAATTATAGCTTCGGCCTTGTGGAATTTAGCAAATATATACCAAGGGAATATACTCCCAGAATATTTCTTTTATAAAAAACGTCTCATACTAGGAATTACTAGGTATTTTAGGTGTGTTTACGCACATGTAAATTCACATACACAAATTATCCCAATCGTTCGTTCAGCCGTTTGAGTGTGAAGGACTAATAATAATAAAAACTCGCCTTAAATTATTATTATTATTGTTTTTTTTTTGTAGGTGGCACTTCATCACGCCTACAACCTGTCCATTATTTTATATCGAACATAGTCACATATTTATAACGCATTTAAGTAATTAATTTAGAAAGGGACACTGACATACGATTAACTCCATTATGTTAAAGCGCAACACGAACGTTAGCACAGGTAATAGTCATAAATAATTCAAGAATTAAATCAATTGAAATCAGTGTCGCAAGTAGTGGTAGGGTAACATTGAGAGCAGAGAGCATTCGAGAGCAGTGGTGGCCGAGTGGTAACGGCCCAGACTTACGAGTTGTAGGTCGCGGGTTCAAACCCAGCCAGGCGCATTACTTTGTGTAATTTATTTCATCACCACTGCTCTTAAAACGGTGAAGGAAAACATTGTGAGGAAACCGGCATGTCCTAGAACCAAAAATTCGAAGACATGTGACATCCACCAACCCGCACTGGGCCCACGTGGTGGATTACAGCCCATACCCTCTCCTGGAGAGGAGGCCTGAGTCCCAGCAGTTTGGAACATTATAAGGCCGACTATGCTAGCATTGATAACGTTCTGTCAGCCATTTCCCGGAGATAGCAACATTGGGACCTACAACCACAGGCGGTTGCGTCGTCGCTTGCGTTCTTGCGTAATATATGTGTCAATAATGCAATATAAATGATCGCTTTTAGTGAAAGTGAGTTAACTTATTTGTAACACTTAAGGTACGGATAAATGGGTTAATTAGGAAATTGATCTTGGTTTTAATAAATAACTTGCTTCTGCCAGCGGCTTCGCCTGCGTCCTTATGTCACACAGTGATATACAAAAAGTGAATTCTATTAGTGAAATATTTTTTAAAATCGGTCCAGTGGTTTTTTAATTTATTCATTACAAACAAAAGCGCAATCATACAAAAATACAAATAATTTCTCTTTATAATATTAGTATGGATTTATACAAAACAATTGGTCTTTTGCTTACCAAATTGACAAAATTGATTGATTGATTTTACTGGCCTGTTGGTCTACTGTTTTGCCGGAGGTCGTGGGTTCGATTCCCACCCTGAACAAATATTTGTGTGATGAGAAAGATCATTTGTTCTGTGTCTCGGTGTAATTTATCTATAATATGTATGTATTTAGAAATATATAAGTATGTTTATCAGTTGTCTAGTACTCCATAACACAAGCTCTGCTTAGCTTGGGGCTAGACGGCGTTGTGTGATAGTTGTGGGAAAAAATAACTTGAGGAGATTTTTTTAATTGTTTTGCTGCTTGCGTTTAGAATCCAGTCTTGCTTTCTCTGTGCTAAGCAAAATGCTAACATTGTTGAAATAATAATAATATTCCACAACTATCACACAACGCCGTATAGTCACAAGCTAAGCAGAGCTTGTGTTATGAGTACTAGACAGACAACTGATAAACATACTTATATATTTCTAAATACATACATATTATAGATAAATTACACCCAGACATAGAAAAAATGATCGTGCTCATCACACAAACATTTGTCCTGGGTGGGAAACGAACCCACGACCTCCGGCATAGCAGTCAGGGCCACTAACCACTAGACCAACTGGCCAGCCAGAAATAGTCATTCAATAGATTTAGATGAACTGACACGGTTGTATTGAATATTTTAATGATTATAACTTAGTAAAACCATATTTGTTACGCTCGCAAATTACATTTAGATGAACATAGAATTTGACACTGACATACAAAATTGAAAAAAAACTTAAGATAATTTGTATTTCGCGAAACGTTCGCCTTAATCAAATCTACATTTAAGACTATCAGTAGTAAAAACGAAGGAGCATTTCGTCAAATAAAAATCACCTGAGGGTAACGGATTACTCATAGCACTTGACGTCTTGACGACAGGGCACTGACCTTAAAGTCACTACTTTACTACTGAGCTCTTCAAACCCAATATTTTATTCTGAACGTGCCTCCTAAGTACCGCGCCGTGATATTTTGTTAGTACCGCTCCATGGTCTACTTACCTTATAACCATTCCAATTTCAAATCGAAAACAATGATATTTTATTGTACGTGAATTTTATGTAAAGTGGGTAAAGGTACTTTGGGCCGAATATTTATTTATGTGCACTTAAAAGCGAAAAGAACAAATACAGCTGATAGAAAAGCGCAATGGTGCTGCTTATTTCAAACGAAATTTCTTCAAGCAGAACTGCGACAGATGGATGACAGATGTAGACACAGTGTGCATAAATAAGTTAGAAAAATTAGTATAGACTATATTATCTAAATTAAATCATATTCTATATATATATGCACAATAGAGATACAATGCATAAATTAATTATAAAAATACATATCTAAAATATATAACTACGAGGTGGTAGAGAGATAACGTTCTTTGAATGTTTTAAAGCCAATGAATATAAGACTTGAAATTGTTAATCAACTCAAAAAGGAGGAGGTTGTATGTATTGTTTTTATTTTTATATTTATGTTCAACAATTTCTCGGTCAATTGTGGACAAATTTTGTTTTTTTTTATTGAAATGTTATGCTTCCGAGTTGGTCCCATAGAAATATTGTTATTATCAGATCATGAACTTCGAAGAAATGGAACAGAACTCCTTATAGGATCACAGCAGAACCGTCATAACAAGTAAAATGGCTTGTTTATACGTGTAGTCGATGACTGACTGACAGAAGAAGGGGAATATATCGAACTGATCTGTTGTTGAAGCCTGAAGTTAGGCACAGGAACTCTGTACTAAATTAATGTTATCTAACCATATTTAGGATTATTAGAATTGTCATGAGATGAACACTGGCTATAAAGTATTTAAGTTTGGCTGAAGGGAACTTTTAAGTGGTGGTACCATAACTAAAATGTGTAAAATAAAAAAACTTTTTACAATAATGAAATATAACCGACTTCAGTGTAAAGTCGGAAGTCGGTGTTTCTGTAATAGTTTTGTATTTTCGTTATTTAACAGCTCCTTGTTTTCGAATAAATACTATAATAATAATTGTTTAAATTTTATTTCAGACTAACAAGACCTGAACCAGTCAATCTTGATAGTAATCATCAAATTATCATACGGAAGCGCAGATTTTCTTGGGTGTTTTGCTAAACATAATGAAAGTAAAGAAAACCGCGCGTTAGTGCGTCCGCCGGTGCTACCGACCCAGTTGTTCAACTCTCCACCGCATTGAAGTGTGCAACATTTGTGTGCGTATGTACGTATAAGCGGTAGCGGGGAGAACCGAAGACTCGTGTTCATGTACTAGGACAATAGAATAATGTGTGGATTTGAAGAATCTCATATAATATTGATTTTTGGAAAATCGTTATCACATTATAGATTAACATTCAAACTAGCTTTTTATGAATGCTGGGAATAGTAGTGAGTGGTTCTGCATCATCATTTAGCCGAAAGACGTTCATACGACATAGACGTTCCGCATAAGCATCACCACAACGACTAGTTTTGTGCGTCTCGCATCCATCGGATTCCCGCGGTTCGTTTCTATATGTGTCTAAACAGCCATGGAGTGCAGGGTTAAAGGTAAAAAAAAAAATAACACAGATGCATAGTTTAGTAGTATGTGGTGTCGCTATTCTTAATATAAAATAGTAAATCGTATCGTAATTAATGTTTAGTAGTCAAACTATACTATTGTCGGAACCGAGCTCTGGTATGTAGGTCTTGGTTCCCGGGATGTGTACTCAAAGGAATCATATCATATATTCTATTATGTTCAAATCATACCTGTAATAATTTATGATTCTTTCAGTGTCAAAATAATTCCATTTGCAACTAAAAATCACTTCTTAAAACTAATAACAGTTCTCGTATTCTAAATATGCAAAATCCTTAAAAGTACTCGAAATCACACTATGTAAAAAAGCTAACTTTATATCTCATATCATGTGTACCTTCGCGGGTACGGTTTTTTAAATATATTTGATTAATGTTATCCGCTGGCGTCGATCCCACGCACCACACGTTCAAACAGACTACCGGATGTTAGCTACCACGTGAAACGTCACCATTCATATACGATGTGAACTGTTACACTATTGTTTTTGCGTCTTTTCATTGTCAAGGGGCGTTTATACATATATATATAAGGCATCGCTAACTTTTTGTCCGATCACGAAAGCAAACTTGTCGAGTATTTTTCTGTGTTTGACGATCCTATTATGGCTGGACGAGTAGGTATTTTGTCTTTGACCTTGCTAGTCATAGGTTGATTATTGCTTGTTTATCTGTTATGTTTCTCATCGAAAATTATAATGTATCAAAGAAATGATTCATTAGTTAATATGGCTTATTAGCAATAACGGTGTATTTATCTTTCTTCATGGTTTGCTATTCTAATAGCTTTGAGGTGTTTTTAACTTCTTTTGTCGATGTTTCTACGAGTCTATGTTTAGTAGTGCGGTAAATTAAGAAGCGTATCAGACTTATGTCTGTCTTAGCATAGATTTACTTCATTTTTTGTGTGTCTGTATCCGTAGTCTAAAAGGATAATAATAGGTTATATATAATAATAGGTTAGGATAGCCTTTGAAATTGCCGTTTCTTAAAACAGATTGCTTTAAAGTGTTATATCTTTGATTTGACTTGGAATTATAAGTTTAAATAATCTTCTGTTTTTTTTTGTTGTTGATATAAGCCAGTGCTTGACTGCGATCCCACCTGATGGTAAGCAGTGATGCAATCAGAGGCAAGACAAGACTGGTCAAGAGGCAAGACTCTGGTCTTAGAAAAAGTCCTCGAAGCAATGTACTCCTCCACTACGATAACGCATCCTCACATTCAAGCCTATTTGAAGGTTTAAGATATAGAAATGATGACGCATCCGCCTTACAGCCCGAACCTTGTACCCTACGAGTTCTATATTTTTCCAAAAATTAAAGACAAACTTAGAGGCACACGTTTTACGAGCACTGAATTAGCTGTGAATGCGTTCCATAAAGCCATTGAAGAGGTTCCTAAAGAAGACTGGTCCAACTGCATTGTACAGTGGTTTCAGCGGATGCAAAAATTGCGAGGGAATATACTTTGAAAAACAATAAATGTATTGTAAGTCTTATATCTAGTCTTATTTATCAGAATCCATCAACTTTCAGTATAGCATAAGTGTCTTGAACTACTATCCAAGATTACCTAAAGCTTATTGAAGATTTGGTTGGCCTTAAAATTTTGAATGTAATTCCACTCATAAAAGTGACCAAATGATTTCTTGCTACTTGGATCTGAATCATTTGAAAGTGTTGCGATTCGATCTTAATGTCGGCAATAGTCAAGGACTGAGCTAAAAATATTTATAAATTAATCTTTCAATATAATTAACTATGATTCATTTATTGGTCGTGATTTTAGCTCTGAACGTGTATTTATAAATCTTTCCAATATTTTGATTGTTGACAGAATTGTGTTTAGCCACTTTTTAGCCTCTTACCTAATGGAGTGATGATGGGGTTCAAAATTGAACATGCTTACCTAGAAGTAACCTACTCGTACTGCTCTTGACGTTAAAAACCTTAGCATAGTATAGCATAGTCGGCCTTATAATGTTCTCACTGTTGGGACTCAAGCCTCCTCTCGTAAGGGTTGGTGGAAGTCACATGTCTTCGAATTTTGGTTCTAGAATATGGCGGTTTCCTTACGATGTTTTCCTTCACCGTTTTGAGAGCAGTAGTGATGAAATAAATTACAAAAAGTAATGCGCCTGGCTGGGTTTGAACCCGCGACCTACAATTCGTAAGTCGGGGCCTAAAGAACCTTAAGTTGCAGCTATCTGGAAGCATACTACAGCAGGGAACTCCACTTTGGAATTCATATTTTGCGAGTACGTTTTGTGCATATAGGTGAGGTGTCTACCATGGACCGGACTCAGGTGGTTTTGGGGATATCAATCTGTTTGGTTCGTGTTCAAAATACGATTAAAGTAAGCAAGTAAGTGTACATAGTAAGTAACAGTGTTGATTTGCTTATATAATTGTTTAAAAATGTCCAACAGTGGACGTCTTTCGGCTAAAATGATGATGCTGATGAAAAAACCGAGAAGTAATTCATCATTTTAAGATTCGTAACACCAAGTCATATTAAACAATAAACGAATTCTTTCAGTCCTATATATTTTTTTTTAATATCATAATTTTAAATATTGGTGAGATGCGGTAAATGTTTAATTGAATCTATTGATGTATTGATTATCTACTGAATGTACAATTAACATTCCGTAACAATCGTAACAGTTGGAATATGCTGACATCATAGGCTTTTTGTTTAAAATGGATGTTTTTAAGTCATCATGACATTAGCTTGTGAAATACAATACATCGATTGAAATAATTTGAAAACTTAACAATCGAATGTGATGGTTGAGAAAAAAATAAAAAATAAATAAAAAACTCGACTGCGTAAAAAGTAACTTTAAATAAATACTGCAAAGAAAAAATACAAGTTCAGTCCAGTAGCGTAGAAACCAATTCAATTGCATTAATTTAAACACATAAAATAAAACAAATAATACATTCTAATACGGAACATACAGACTGCAACAGACGGGACCCATATTAAATGGGATGCTGATTTTAGTCTATATTATTTTAATGGGTCCCGACTGTTGAAGAAATGAAAAACGGAACTTCATACTCACATATATATCATAATGAAGATAGTTAAGCGACTATGACAATACAAATAAATTAATCCTACTAGCAGTTTTTGGATTAATTGGAATTGTCATGAGAAATAGGCACTCTGGTTATAAGTGTACCGCAACTAAAAATGGATCTCTTTCTCGCTCGGACGATTGATATTTTAACACATCATGGTAAGGCTCCAGTTCTGTATGTTTCATGAGAGATAGGCCTCAAATTGGTATTTGATTAGTCCTTAAATCCATCATCATTAGTCATAACAACTTGATGTAAAATGTCGTCTTAGTCGGTAGCCAAGACATTTCTGTCTTTACTCTCATTATCATCATCAGTCATAACACCTTGTTGTAAGATGCTGTCTTAGGCAGTAGCCAAGACATTTCTGCCTTTATTCTCATTATCATCATCAGTCATAACACCTTGTTGTAAGATGCTGTCTTAGTCGGTAGCCAAGACATTTCTGTCTTTATTCTCATTATCATCATCAGTCATAACACCTTGTTGTAAAATGTTGTCTTAGTCGGTAGCCAAGACATTTCTGTCTTTATTCTCATTATCATCATCAGTCATAACACCTTGTTGTAAGATGCTGTCTTAGGCAGTAGCCAAGACATTTCTGTCTTAATTCTCATTATCATCATCAGTCATAACACCTTGTTGTAAAATTTTGTCTTAGTCGGTAGCCAAATCATTTCTGTCTTTATTCTCATTATCATCATCAGTCATAACACCTTGTTGTAAGATGCTGTCTTAGGCAGTAGCCAAGACATTTCTGTCTTAATTCTCATTATCATCATCAGTCATAACACCTTGTTGTAAAATGTTGTCTTAGTCGGTAGCCAAGACATTTCTGTCTTTATTCTCATTATCATCATCAGTCATAACACCTTGTTGTAAGATGGTGTCTTAGACAGTAGCCAAGACATTTCTGTCTTTATTCTCATTTTCATCATCAGTCATAACACTTTGTTGTAAGATGCTGTCTTAGGCAGTAGCCAAGACATTTCTGTATTTACTCTCATTATCATCTTCCAGATCTTATCACGTGACTTGGGATCGGTGCATGTCGATTTCGTTTTCCCTTTTACCCTGCCAACAGTATCATATCATTCAATCTTTTCTTTTCCGTTTCTGTATTAACTCAGTTATAGACTAGGAGGTATATTCTTTTCCTTTCTGCTAGGATTTCCAATTTCGTCACTCGTTCAGGTACTTATCGTGAATTTGGCGTAAACGATTTCACTCTGCTCCTCATTGAAATGGAGTATGGCCCACATTGTGTACATGTTCTATGTTATGTTTTACAGTTTTTATTTTTATACGTATATTCTTTAAGTTATGTCTTATTTTAAGTTCTGTGTTTATTATGGGTAGAGTCACCGTCTTATTTACTCTAGGAACGAAATGAAATCACCACAAAATTGTCTTCTGCTGTTCACATCCAGATTCTATACCTATCTAATTGACATTTGTTCTATTTTATTTAGTCATTCAATTGTTTCTAGAACACTAACACATTCAAAACATATGTCCAATTCCTCTTGAAGTGTTGCCAAAGTTGGCTCTGGCCTTAGCATTTGTAACCAATACATATTAAATACCTTATAAGTGAAAATAATGCTTAACCACCCACTGTAACGCCTTAGTGAGGCATTAATTCAATTAAATTGTATGTATATTTGAATTTCTCTTAGTTTTTAAGGAAACAGTTCCAAGAACGTTCAGCCATTAATAAACATGAACCTTCTAACTCCTGAAACATCATGATTAAAAAAAAAAATGCCTGCCACATTATCATCCCCATCTCTTCTTTTAATATTGTACACACAGCTTGTTGAATATTTTCATGAATATAAGAAAAAAATAGTATCGTTTGCGAAAAAGTTTGTATGGGTAGTTAAAACCTTTTTATTGTTTGAGCTTTAGTAAAAGGGCTTTAAATTTTAGTTATGTTGCAAGCAACATTTAGAAAACGGGTTTGTTTTTAGACAATCGTATTTATTTCATAACTCGGTCTACATTTTCCTTTAAACGTAAACTTCGGAACTACTACTTGAAGTCCTCTCAACTTTAGTTTGGTCTTCGTCAGAATTATTATTAACAGTTAGAAAACGGGTTTGTTTTCAGACAGCCGTATTTATTTCATAACTCGGTCTAAATTTTCCTTTAAACGTAAACTTCGGAACTACTACTTGAAGTTCTCTCAACTTTAGTTTGGTCTTCGTCAGAATTATTATATATTATATTATATTTTTCATAGTACTTATTAGTTTATAATTTTAGCATATATATGTATTTTATTATTATAAATAACTCATTTTTTTATGTTATTTTTTCTGTTTGAATTATCTATTATTTGTTTATTGTGCAAGCTTATCACAGTGTTGTCCTTTTTAACCCAAAGGTTGACTGATAGAGAATGCCTTGTTGCATTAAGTCCGCCCATGTACCACTACTGCACATAAGGTTTAAATAAATAAATAAAAAAGCTATAAGTACTTACCACCTACTTGTTTATTAGGACTAATAAATCAGAAAGCGTGTTTAAATCTTTATTACTCAATCATTTCGAAACGCCCCAACAGATTCCGGTGAAACTTGCAACGAAGATGAATCACGATCTGGACTTCACACTATTTTAGGATACTAACTAACACAAGCGACTCTCACGCACACTAATCGTTTTTATCCCGACGTCGAATCTGGTTCCCGATAACATCGGTTTCGCTAAGAAAGCTTGTTTCTTTTAAGTTATTTATTTATATATTTTTGTCGCAGCCACCCAGTACGGTGACATTTACATTAATGTGTGATATACCATACCTTATTATATAAACTTAACAATAAAAACATCCAGGTCCATTAAACCAGTTTCATTCACTAAAAAATACTGCACTATGACGTCACGTAAAACTAGATCCTCACTATGTTCGCACTTAAGCACCAATTTTAAAAGCATAAAAAAAAACTATTTTTCACATACAAAACGGTACTCGATTAAGAAATTGCTCTTACAATGTACATAAGTAAATATAGCGAACTTTAAAACCCAGTAGTTGACTAACTCGGTCGGACCGTAAAAGTGGTTTATTACTTAACCGGTTTATGTTATAACGCAACTTTAAACAGTTGTACTTAAACTGAAAATTGGTATTTAATCCATGGTTTCTGTTAAAAAGGAGTGAAATAAGAGAGTTTGTTACCAACCTGGATGGGACATGAATAAGATCACAAAAACAAGATTCACTCGCGCGCACTCAAGATGGTGTCAGCCGCGGCACTGCCGGTACTCCCCTCTCGCGCAGCCTTCCCCGTACGGCGGCCGGCGTACCTGCGCTAAGACTGCGCGTGAGTGGAAAAGATAGCGGGTGTCACAACTTCACGAGCGGATGACTTAACACCGGAGTCACCAATGCCCTTTATTTTTGTATTAATGATGTTTTGTTCATTACTACTGTACTACTGTCTTGATTGTCCGTTGTTTCTTCCTTTCATAGCCCTGAATTTCTGCCGAACAATAACAATGGTACGAGGACACAACAGCCAGTTGTAGAATGATGTTTATATTTAGATCTATCGTTCTACTTTTGTTGAAAAACATGTCCCTTCCCATTGAATCTCATGTTTAGAATAAAAGTGTTTTGAAATGAACAACCCCCCATTTTGGGGACGATGCTGTCGATCTTCGCATTTTCTACATCTCTTTAAGTTCTGTCAGCCGCATTTCCCTTTCAAGACAAAGATCATTTAATCCATACTAAATGCGAAAGTAACTCTATCTGTCTGTTAAGCTCTTACACTTAAACTGCTGAACCGATTTTGATGAAATTTGGAACGGAGTAAGTTTGAATACTTTTTATCTGACTTTGACTTCGTGTCCCTACTTACGTTATTAGTCGCGAGCTAGGATGTAAATCAAATATTGTTATTAATCCGCTGTCATTATTAATGTAACTTAAACCTTATTGAATTATAATAGATGAATAGATAGACAGAAGCTGCGGAATTGTTCTATTTATTGTCCCTAGCGGTGTAAGTACTTTTAGAATTAGGTTTATCTATAAACCTCTATTTTTTTAATTAGTACCAGAAAGGGTTCTATCCGCACCTGTTACTGATCATATTTTTGATCCCCCTGTCTGTGTCCTCCCCCTGTCTTCGGACTTTGGATAATCTCATAATACTCCATCGTAACCCAATCAATTCTTCCTCAAGTTCATCATTTCTCATCGGACTGAAGTGTACGCGTGTTGTGTATTGCCAGGTCCAGTCGTCGTTTATTAGCTGGGGTGGCTGGAATCCTTCATGTAATCTACCGAGGTCGTTTGACGGTTAATCGATCTCGCCTGGAGATTCGGAGATTCTTAGCTCCCCAGAACCCCAGGCTTGCGCCCACGCCCGTCCACGTCAGCACAACCGTTAGTCACCGAACACTCGGGGCGTGTCTCTTGTTCTTCTATCCATTCGTGGGAGTTTGGACCATAACCCACCACGCTGGTCCAGTGCGTGTTGGCAGGTCGCCATAGCCTCGTTAATTTGTCAGCAGGGTGCACCACGTGCAGGTGAGGTTGGCTTGAGTCTCAACAGACGTTGATTGGGGCCCCGTATACACCCCAAATAGTACCTACTCGTAGTTGGTGTTTTTCTCAGCAAAATAATTATTCACGAAGGTGATTGAAGAGAGAAAAACTCTATCCTCCGAGCGCAATTATTAGATGAGGGAACAGAAAGAAGTCGCTTAGGGCTAGATCTGGTGATTAAGATGATCAAGCAGTTCAAACCGTAATTCGTAGATTTTCGCTGTGGCAACCGCTGAGGTCTGAGACAGCATATTGTCTTGATGAAAATGGATTTTTTCTTTTTTTAGATGTTGATTGGGACCCCGTATACGCCCCATGTTAATTGGGACCCCGTATACACCCCTATTGTATGGAGTACATACATAATAGTTGCAGTTGTAAGCAAGAAAGCTTTATTATAACTGAAAGGGATGTTACTCTATACCATGTATACGAAATCCTATTACTCAATTTTCAATTTCATAATATTTTAGATCAACTAGGAAATAATATTTAAAACACAACACAACCAAATCGAAATGTTTCATCTTCACTCGTCAATTTAATAGGATCTAATAATATATAGAATCCATTTATTCATGACATTCTTATCTTCAATTATCAGTTAAGTGCTTGCAGATGTCAACGCCCGACATCACATGTTTAAGCCACAGATGTTCCAACACTTAAAATATATCTTCAGGTTTTTTAACTTATAATTTATATTAAAAAAGCTTCTTTACATATTTTGACATACAAAGTAAGTAGAAAAGGAGATGGCGGGACGAATTGGATGACTTCCTTAAGAATTGAAATGAGAAAGCGTGGAACCGTGATCGCTGGATAGAATGGAGGAAGGTTTTTGCCCAGCAGTGGGATAATATGGGCTAGCTATATTTATAATAAAGTAACTCAAAAGAGTGGCCTGCAAGATTGTTTGAAAGAAATACCGCGCAAGAACGCAAAGGGCAACTGAAGGAACACTGGTGGGTTTTAGTCACTAAATATCTGACACTCCCTCTCGCTTCACCCAGAGCGAAACAAGTTATTTGATTTATTTCCCACCTCACTTCCTTTGGTATCTGTATTATTCTTTATTTAGGTAAGAAATCATCTAATAACTTCTTTTGCTCTAGGGCAGAGCCGGAGGGCGTGTCAGGCTTTTACTGAATAAAACCACACCCATGTAGGAAAATAGATGTGAAACCCTGGGCCTTGGAATGCAAGGCAAAGAGAAGGATCTTTACCTAGCTTTTTTAGTTTTTTAACCCATGGTCCCATTAGGCTTCGACCCTGCTGGGCCCCTACGTTTTTGCTGATATCTCCTTGAGGCGCGTTTGGAAATACTACTCACCTTCGATGACTCGGGCTCGGACCGGACGGTTACCGGACGGCGAGTTTATTTTTTGTTCGCCGTCCGCAGGCCCAAATTCTTATACACTGATATTATTATTGACGATTGTTTACATCGCAAGTTAATAAAGAACTACGCAGTACTATATTTGGCACGAAAAGTCTTATAAAAAGTACTGTGATCACCATAGTGCAATTTCAAATATTTTATACAGATTGAAAGAGAGTGAAAAGCTGAATAAAAGTGCATCAAACTGTATATTTCTCCAAAATGGTGTATACGCCTTAAATTTTAATATCCAAATAGCTTGCGAAATCACAAAGCTATGTAAAAACCGTACATAATTGTCAAGATAATTATATATATAAGACTTTTCTTATAAAAAGTACTGTGATCACCATAGTGCAATTTCAAATATTTTATACAGATTGAAAGAGAGTGAAAAGCTGAATAAAAGTGCATCAAACTGTATATTTCTCCAAAATGGTGTATACGCCATTTTGTTCTGGCGGAAAGTGTCACTATAATTATGTGTAGTATACCTATAGGTTTATTTAGGTCTCTGCGACATCATAAAGTTAAATAATCAAATTTTTCCCGAATCTGCCTACATTTAAGTTACACCAAAAGCATCAGTGGGCATCCACCCTTGCAGCGCCTGTTTTTCAATAGCTTGTTTTTGATAATACATCCAGATTTCATTATTATATTTTTTTAAATAATATTGTTCATTTACTCAGTAGAAAGGCGTGCGAAGAGGCTAATTGGGGATCCAGATTTGGTTAAGTCCAACCTACAAAGCCTCGAGCACAGGCGCAGGGTACCCAGCTTATCGGTATTTTACAGGTTATATTTAGGAGAGTGTGCGCGGGAATTGCATGACTTGATTCCGCCATCCCCTTTCTACCATCGGACAACCCGATGTACGGCGAGTATCCACCCTTACGTTGTTGAAACTTCAACGGTCTGGACTAAGCGTTTCGCTTCGTCGTTTATACCGCGTACATCGAAGGACTGGAACAATTTGCCTGCTGGGGTCTTCCCGTCCAACTATAATTTAGGTGTCTTCAAGGCTAGAGTGAATAGGCTCTTAAACTAGTGCGCCTCATCATCAATGATTGTATCTCTGCTTACCATCAGGGAGAATCGCAGTCAAGCATGGTTTATAAAAATTAATAAAAAATTACCTTAACTTTCCAGGATAAATTTCGATCGTGATTCGATACGATATCGTATTTAATTCAGCGTCTTTTTAAAGCTCAAGGCGGCCATTTATATTCTAACTAACTTTTGCCCACGGCTTCGCCCGCGTGAAAAGTTTCTTCATACAAAATTTAGATCCCCATTTCATCCCCATAGGGGGTGAATTCGAAAAATCCTTTCTTAGAGCTCGCCTACGTCATAAAAGGAAGCCTTGTGCAAAATGTCACGCTTTTAGTCCCAGTAAGTTTGGCTGTGCGTTGACATGTCAGTCAGTTTCTCCTTTTATATTTATCGATAAAAGCGTCTCTGTCGAATTGCTAATAAATTATAGATATAATTTCAATTCACAAACTTTTGCAACAACACATTGGACACTTATTTTTTTAGCCTTAAATTTTAATATCCAAATAGCTTGCGAAATCACAAAGCTATGTAAAAACCGTACATAATTGTCAAGATGAAGAAATATCGATTCAACATTTTATGCAGACGATTTTAAACACTAACTGTAAGCAACAAGGTTTCTTATAGATATTGAATATTGCATTTTATTTGCTTTCATTGTGTCACCTTTGAACTATACCTACTATTGAAAAATATTAACAAAACCGGACATGCCTAATGAACGCATCAATATCTTTAGAAACAGACGAAGTCAGATCTGGCCAATTTGTTAAGAAATCTGTTATCTAATGTATGCCTAGTGGGTAGTTACTATAAGTATATGGTTTTTACGTCTAGTCTAGCTGTCTTAACCTTAAGCTTATGAGGTTTGAGATATCTTTATTTCTCAGAAGAATTTCAATTCACTTAGGTACATGAGAAAACTTAACAATTAAGTTACAGGTACCGGCACGATCTCTCTCTACCGATCTTGAGCGCTGACTTCTACAGTTCTATTTGCGCAGAAGCACGCCGAAGTGAAATATCGGGTCTCTGTAGTGGTATGAAAAGAGATGCGGTGCCGTTATACGATCCCCTAACTCTAATTTCCTTTTGAATCCCCTAATTGTTCGTTCGTTGTCACCATTACCATTAACAGTTCCATGATGGAACTACTGATGTTTTTTTTAAATAACAAGTTCAATTTCAAAAGAATCTGGAAATAATGGAACTAATATTGAATTTTATTATTACTAGTTCCACATTATTTTTTATTATTTTATGTGCACGTGCAGCTTACCGAACCCTGCCCGGAAAGCCGTATCAAATTCGATGGTTGACTTCTTTTTGAAGGTAGACCTACCTAATTTTCTCTAAGGGTCGCCACACACGGGCCACCGGCCACAACGACGAAACGCTGCCACCGGTATATTTCCCGTAGGTTTCATACATTTTATATGGATTAGCCGCACACGGTTGACGCCGGTGGCAGCCATCCGCTACTCGCTGCTCGCTTATTGTAGTCCGCACTGGCCACTAAACGCCATTACAAAACGCCGTCACTCGCCACTCGCGCATTTAAACCTTCTTCGTCAGAGTCCATTAGGACTCGTATGGGTTAAAAAAAGTAGCAGCCACCGGCCACAAGTGGCTGTAGCGTGCTTCAGTTTCCTTTGTGGTCGCTTCTAGCTTCTAGTGGCGACGTTTGTGGCTGTGGCATGTGGCCCATGTGCGGCGACACAAGTGTTATCATCATCATCATCATTTCAGCCGAAAGACGTCCACTGTTGGACATAGGCCTCCCCCAAATGTCGCCATAGTGACCGGTCCTGTGCGTCTCGCATCCATCGAATTCCCGCGACCCTCACCAGGTCATCGGTCCACCTTGTGGGAGGCCTTCCAACGCTGCATCTTCCGGTACGTGGTCGCCATTCCAGAACCTTTCGTCCCTATCGACCATCTGTTCTGCGAGCAATGTGCCCTGCCCACTGCCACTTAAGTGTCACTCACACTTAAGCGATTCTTCGGGCTATGTCCGTAACCTTGGTTCTCCTGCGGATATCCTCATTTCTGACGCGATCACGCAAGGAAACTCCGAGCATAGCCCTTTCCAGCGCCCTTTGAGTAACTTTAAGCCTTCTGATGAGGCCCATTGTAAGCGACCACGTTTCGGAGCCATATGTTATCACTGGCAACACGCACTGGTCATAGACTTTTGTCTTGAGACACTGTGGTATATTGGACTCTTAGTGTAATCGTCTATAACTTCCAGTGTAGTCTTCGATCAAATACTCATATAGCACCCACTTCTGAACTTTGTTTATTGTATTAATTTACGATCTACTCTTTCGGAAGCTTTACTGACATCATCGGCCATTGTACTAAGGCCTTCCATAGCCATGACGACGTTAATACCTTGTTCGTGCAGACGGCTGCATCAATTGGGCTGGCTGTACTTACATTAAAATACTTTAGAATAGGGGGTAACTAGTTGATGACGCTGTTTGAGCAACTAGACTGAGCCCTTCCTGTTTGATGCAATTATATCCTTAATCGGTCTTTGACTTAATAAAGCAAAGTGCCATATACGGGGAAAGAATAATTATTAGTCGACTTGTTGACTGCAATTCATTTGTTTTGAATCTACATAATTAAGTATTCTATATACCTACATACAATTTGACGAAGGCGAGTTAGTCTTGGTTGAGTGTGTGTAGATTCATGTGCACATTCTTTTCTTTAAACTTTACCATTTTTTCTGCCCCCATAAGAATTTACTTCTGTATTATGGGTGCTTCCACAAACATGTAAACTCAAATACGTATACCACTCGGACTCGGACCAATCATCTGTGGGTCATACAAATATTTGATCGGTGCGGGAATTGAACCCGCAATACCCAGCGCAGCAGCCAATCGCAATATCTTCAGATATTCAGTAACCCATCCCATCCCATCCCGGCTGGATGCTGGACTTGGATTTAAAGCGGGCGAAGCCGCTGGAAAAAGTTTGTAAAATGTAAATAAAAAACATAGATACTTTGTGAATATTTTATTACATCTAAAACTATAATGAATCATCAGAAATTAACTAGTTTATAACGAGTACAGTACAATACAATAATTACAGTAAAATAAACATAGTCACGCTTCAAATAGTTCAGAAAAAAGTGCTGTCTAATTTATCAATTATTTATTATTTGCAAACACGTATCTATTACATTCAGATAATTAATATTAAAAAAAAGGAACACAGTGATATAAAAAGCGCACGATATATGCGTGATCGTTGCTCTAAAGCCTGGCTCACAGACAACCGGCCAACTTTTTATAATAATAAACGTGAGCTGAAAAACTTGGAAAAAGAATTAGGTGCTGGTCATCGAGAAATTGTGTTACTATTAAGATCCATAAACTCGCAAAAACCACAAAAGATAGTTATTTAATTAGAGGCTATTTACATCAGATATTTACATACATATACAGAAATTGGGACATATAGAAGTCGTAACAATTCACGAAGATCCCTTCACACACCGACACCATTGAGTTAATCTTCAGTGTGACCGTTGCACTCAAGTTACACCGTACCATGTATGCTATACATTTGCATACTCAGTTGGTACACACATAACACATACAGCCTCGGTGTCTGTTGCGATTAAGTCTTATTAATCTTAAACTACAAGATAAAAAGTCAAAGAGAAAGTTACATTTAATTATTGAAAACAAATCGTTACATTTTGAATTTATTGAAAATATTGACTTATTTCATGAAATTCACGTAAATAATTACAGTGCAATATCAGAAAAGATACCTAATATTATTAAAGATACATGGGAGATCATCCAATATTTAAATTCTTAGAGTATTTGATATAACTTAGTCAATATTGGCTATGCCGCAGTGAGAGGCGATAGATATAAGTAGGAGCTTTTTAAAATACATATTTTAATACGTGTGGTCATTATACATTGATGTAACGGGACGCTGAGCTGATGGTAATCTCAAGGTTATAAGATCAGCCCTGACTAAAAATATCTATGAATGAAATAGCCTTATTCTCATTTTATACTCAATGCGTACTTACACTGAAAAGTGCTTTCTACTCCTACCGTAATCATTTTATTGAATTTAATATATAATAGTCTACGAATAATTTATTATTACACAGAAAATTGCACCATAGCCAGCTAGGAAATGCAGAAATAGAAATGCAGCGTTTTTCTACTATTAGCATAGAAAAAACATTTCTAAGCAATAAATTAGATTTCAATTCGGTAGAATTAAATGTTTTTATTTTTGTTACTAATATAAATTTACACGATGCAATCTAGGAATTACACGGATCAACAATGATACTTTAATTTATTACTGGAATAAAGCAAAAATCATCATTATAATGTTGATTAAAATACAGAATTACAGATTAAGAGTTCTCATTTTTTTTTTTTACTATCACACTAGTATTTTAAAGAAGAAAGTTTGTGAGGGTGTGTGTTTGTTACTCCTTCACGCTAAAACTGCTGAAAGGATTTTGATGAAATTTGGTACATGGCTAGACCACGTCCTAAAATAGCACATAGGATATAATTTTTGCCCTAGGAGTATGTTCAGTTGGGATAATTATCTACTTTCACGCCAGCGAACCTACTGCCAGCAGCTAGTAATATATAAATTTGATAAGTGAGTGCTGTCTTAGTAGTACCCCCAAGTCCTGATTTGTAAAGGTTCATAACAACAACACACAAATGAAACCCACCCTGAAATATGACATGATGACCGTTGTCATATCTCAGTGGCTTCGGTTTACAATGGTACCCAATACTATTGATTCTACATGAATTATTACCTATATAGCAAGATGAAGAATTTTTGTCACAATCCTAGCATAAAGTTTGTTTATAAACACTGGGATTCTGTAAATATATGAGATTCAATTTTATGTCAGGCATATATTAGTGCCTTTAATTGTAATTTCCGCTATGCAGGTTATTCTTCAATCTGAAACAAAAAGTTGTATGAATATTTAAATAAACGTTGCCCTACACTAGGGAAAACTCCTGTATCTATCGTGAGTACGTTCACAAACTCATAAACTCACATACAAGACACCCAGATCCAAAACAATAGGGTATTACACTCATTTGTGACACGTGTCTCAATTAGATTCTATAGTGATAATAAACCACTAAAAACACAAACGTTTTATTCAGTCGCTAAAGTACCCTAAAAATGCATTTTCAAATTTTGTGCGTAGTGACGTCAGTTGGCTGCGTAAAGAAATGCGCTCAGTATGGCCGAACAGTTGACTGCTGTCATTTTATTTTACACAGCCGAATGACGTAATAACATGGTGGCTACTATTTCAAGGTGATAAAGAACAGATAATTAAAACTTTAAAATGAATTTTAATTATTATTATTTTATTTCATGAACACTTACCGACGGCATTTTACCTAAACCATCTTAATAATATATTTTAAGATTATTTCTCTTAAAGAGTAAAATACCCTATTGTCTGTAGGCCATACAAATATTTGTTCAGTGTGGGAATCGAATCTGTGACACGTAGCACAGCAGTCTATCGCTCAACCACTACGTCAACAGTACCGTCAAAGAGTAATAATAATAATATTCTACAACTATCTCACGACGCTGTCTAGTCCCAAGCTAAGCAGAGCTTGTGTTATAAGTACTAGACTACTGATAAACTGACATACTTATATATTTCTAAATACATACATATATTAGATAAATTACACCCAGACACAGAACAAATGATCGTGCTCATCACACAAACATTTATCCTGGGTGGGAATCGAACCCACGACCTCCGGCATAGCAGTCGGGGCCACTGACCACTAGACCAACAGGCCAGTCAAAATAAGTAGCTAGCTTAGTTCATTTTTGCTCACTATTTCAGTGGTAACATGCCGCCGGCTTATTTGGCAGAAGCAGTCAAGCTGACATCTACCGAAGCTTTCCTTTGAAGACAACATTAAAAAGGTGAAAGTTACACGTGTTTAGAACCCCACCGGAGCATTCCTCTTCAAAGGATCATTCATTCGAATAAAAATCAAATGGATATGAATGAAAAGTTTGCAAAAATGCGTAAGCATTGAATCTTTAGGATTATTTTTTTGTTTGAGGTTGGAAATTATCAAGTGACTTCTCACGATCTAGGTTGGAACGAGAGCGCATTTCAAACTATTGCTGACTAAAATCCACCTGTGCACTTTTGTTGCTATTGTTGTGTTGTGTTCCAGGGCCACAGTAAACCTTTCAAACCATCCTTCGGCTGGTAGTTACGGTATAGCAAAACTTAATGGTGCGTTTACACGTGGGTCCGGCCTCGGCCAATCGCTATTTTTTAAACGGGGTGTCCCTGTTTATAGGCTGGGCACACGTGTAAACGGTACATTAGGGGCTCGTGGCCTATAGCTGCTAGCGCTACGAGGGATTTCTGAAAAGAAAACTTGTGATCCTAGAACTCAAAGGGTAACTGAAGGACACACCCTCTCGGTCTACCCTAGAGTAAGAGAAGCCATTGGATGATTTACTCAAAAAAAGAGTGTTAGTTTAGCTATTATTAACTCTAAATAACTATGAACTACGTACCGCGGATAGTATTCTTGGTCATGATTGGTTTCCATCTAGAGTTCTGTTCACTGTAAATAAAAAATAAATTAATATACAAGGTGTCTTTGACATCGACGCAGAAACGAATACCACGGATCCAGTATATGATTCTGGACCCCTCAGTGGTGGAATTTTACGTCAGCCTTTTCTTAATTAAAAAAAAACTGTAATTTTTTAAATTTAAACTGTATAAAACTATTATTCTAACCAACCCCGATGATATTTTTAGTAAAAAAAAAAAAACAAAAAAATATTTATTTTGAATTAATTCATTAAAAAGTCATCGGGTATATGAAATCGTTATTTTAACTAACCCCGATGACATTTCCAATTTTAATAGTAATTCATTTATTTTTTTTTCACTAAAAATGTTAGAATAACGATTTTATACAGTTTAATTTAAAAAACGACAAAAAATTCCACCGCTGGAGGATCTAAAATCATGTACCCTGTATTCAGGTTACAACATTTTTTTTTTTGCCCAGAAGAGAAGCACAGCAATCGGTGATTTTGTTTACTACTGTATCTAAACAAAACGTTCGCTTCTTGCCATTTTTTTTTTGCAGAAAATTGGTCATAATGGAAATTTAAATTAAGAGTTGCCATTTAAAATAATATTTCTTGAACTTACGGGTCGCAGTCATGTAAAAAAAAGTCATGTCAAAAAACTGTTTTTGCGATACGAAAAAATGTAAGTTAATTTGTACGGAACCCTCAGTGCGCGAGTCCGACTCGCACTGTCCCAGTCTTTTTGAAATTTCCGGCTTTTCTTTAATATAATATGCAAGTACAATACACCTAAACCTTACTTATGAATCATTTTGTCTATGTTGTGAAAACCGGAAGAAAATCCGTCTAGTTTTTGAGTTTATCGAGAATATACAGACCAACAGTCGAGGTGGAAGACTTTGTTTTATAATAAATAGGTATGTAAGGATGTGAAAGTAACTCTGTCTGTCTGTTACGCTTTCATGGTTAAACCATATACAGAACCGATTTTGATGAATTTGATTCAAAGTTAGTTTGAACCCTAAGGAAGGATATAGGCTATTTTTTATCTGGCTTCGACTTCGCGTCTTCTATAACCAAAATTCACGCGAACGAAGTTATGGGTATTGCTAGTCATCTATAATTTTGTGACAAGAGAATAATGGTTGCACAACCTTGTTGAAAACTACGACTGATTTTTACAATAACTTACGTTTCATCTTTTCAGCAGTATTAGGATTGATACATTATCGCACAGCAATGACAATAGACGATTACTTTTTAATTCGCACAATGTTGTTGGTATACATTTTGATACTTATATAGATAATGCAGTTGTATGCCAGAATGCGGCAGCTAGTCCAACGTAGCGTGAAGTCCGATCAGATATGTTAACACATTGGTCGCAGAGTTTAGCTTCCTAGTCCGTAAACTTAGAAAATAATATTTTTACCAGTAGTGAATCACACTGATATTAAAATGTCGGAAGTTTCTGAATGTATATATGTGTGTGTGTGCTTGTTTGTTACTTCTCCACGCTTCACGCACGGATTTGGATGAATTTTTTTGCTACAAGGGTATAATGTCGTGGAATAGCAAATAGAAAAATTTATCCCGGCTGTTGGTTCTCTTGGGATAATTTTCTGCTTTAGGCAAAGCCGCTGGGAGCAGCTAGTAAGGGCGCTGTCAAATTAGCTGCAAAGTGCCGTGCGGCTGCGGCGCTGCCGACGCGCTGCTTTGTATTCCATATGACAAGGGCGCGACTGCCGCGTTACACCCGCGCTGCGGCTGCGCACCTTTGTTTTAAGGAATAACAAAGCAGGGCGGCGGCAGCGCTGCAGCCGCAATGCCGTCGCGCTGCACTTTGCAGCTAATTTGAAGGCGGCTCCCACATATAATAAACAACAGAAAATCCACGTTTGAAACTTGAGTCATTCGATTGTTTCATGTCTTATTGAGTTATAAACAAATGAATGACGAAACAAATAGAACTCAAGTTACTAGAATATCAACAATATTACAACTGTTTAATAAATTTACAACCCCATAAGTGTGGCATGAGGCTTACTGTCCACGGACGCGTAGCTTCATAGACGCGTATTCGTAATCATACGCTTGGTGTACGCCTGCTCACAGCTTACAGCAACGAAACGACTGCACGACATTGCTGTATAATTACGAATAACGTCTCTGAAGCTACGCGTCTGTGGACGGTAGGCCTTACTCTTTCAAATATCACATTAATATTATAAAGGTTTGTGTATGTGTGTGTATGTTTGTTACTCCTTGACGCTTGAAGTGGTAGACCGCATCCTGGAATAGCACATAAGATATTCTTATCCCGGGAATAGGTATGTTCCCTTAGGATAATTTTCTTCTGCCACATGGGCGAAGCCGCAGGCTTTTGAAAGTTAATCAGTTTATATGTCACAATTGCATAGCATTATTTCATAATATAGTAGCTGAGCATGATATTCGTAAACTAGTTAGGTTACTTACAGTTTTTCCTGTCAGAGATTCGGTTCCTCCTGCGCTCTCTAGCGACTGGTTTGCGTTTAGACGTGGCTGATCTCACCAGGCTCTCTAATATTTCATCATCCGCTGATAAGTCTCCACTAAAAATTTAATATATATTTTGTATTGTTATTGATTTGTTTTAATTTCTTTTTTCTTAAGAGATCAATGAAAACTGATTTGATACAGGCAGGTAGATTACAGCTATTTACAATCCAATCCTCAAATATCCAAAAACTAGTCAAGTTATAATTCAAAATGTGGTTCAAACCACCATCAGCTTGATTGCAATAAACCAATATTTTTTTTTTTTGGGGGGGAAAATCATCTTATGACATCCCCCGCTCTTGGGCGGAGCGGGAGATAGTGTCAGACTTTTACTGACTAAAAACCCACTCCTGTTTCATCTTTGCCATTTTTCCAGGGCCCCGGGGATCTCTTTTGCATTGCCCATGGCCCCAGTAGGCTTCGACCCTGCTGGGCCCCTACGAATAAACCAATACTTAGCAGTGCATTATAATATTATTAAGTTACCATCGATAAGTCATTTCGTGACTTTTAACATTCCATAATCATATACATATTAAAGGTGGTTCTATTATTTTCAACGTTATCAAAAGAAAAAATAGTTCCCTCACTTGACTAGAATTCTCCTGCTGTTCTTCTGACTCTTTCTCCTGCCATCTGTGAGGCTATCGGTATCAGGATCGGTCTTCAACAGTTCCTTCAGAGCACTGTCTGCAGTGTGATCTCCATTTTTGTTTGAATAGTTGCCCACCTAAAACAATAGTGAATCTCGTAAAATTTCAACCTAATCCAAATTATAATCAAAAAAACAAAAATCATCAATATTTTTGTACCATGATAGTGTAATCTGGTGGTTGACTTACGTCAATTATCATTTTGCCTCTAGTCTTGTTTCTCTCTCTGTGATTGGCTTTCTTCTCTAGCTGTTGCAGTACTCTTTCCCTTGTGGTTCTATATTCCAGAGAAAACTCTGCTATGACCTTCAAGAACTCTGCAGGTTTGGTCTTGTGTATGTCACAGGGAGGTACTCCTAAGAATAGCAAGAACTTGTTGAATCTGTAACAAACAAAAGCCTCTTTGTTCTCTCTATCTCATATTTACCGCAAGCCATCAACAATTCGCTAGGAGCTAATTCGCATTGCTTAGTATATTTAACGTTATCACAACTGCATAGGCATTTATTACTACTCAAGTATTCAAAGTTGTCAAGCAAATCAAATAATCTAAAAATCTACTTTGTGTATAATAGTAACAGTTTAGACCTTATTGAAAATTTTTAAGTTTCTAAGACCAAAATGATTTGCTTCACTATTCAAGCGTATTACCTGCTCATCACCCTCTTTTTGATGACTGAGAGTAAGATGATCCTCTCAGCTGCGTCAGTGAGGAACTCGTTGATCTTTGTCTTGAATATCTGTGAGCTGTCGTGTTTAGCAACGCGTTTCATGTGATCCCAGGACGCTTTGCAATCAGACTCTAACTTCTGGAGATTGGCTGAGAGGACGTCGAAGTCTACTTTGGAGGCTCGGATGACGGGACCAACCTGAAAGATCAGAATAATATCGTTATAATACTTCATTGGACTTTCTTCCAAATATGTCTGTATATTTTTACGTGTTACTTCGTTGTTTAGTTTTGCAGTATAGCTACATTGTTAAAGTTGCTAAACACGGCCTCGTATTTTATAAAAGTTTAGAACATCCATGAGATTGTATTTTTGACCATCACCAACAAGTAAAATAAACATTTTCAACATACAAACTGTGTACTAACTTCACTGAAAAAGTCGGAGCTATCCGGGAACTTCTCAATAATCATTTCGCAGATATGGTACAATAGTGGATGCTTATGTACGGTGTCTTTGACTTCCACGACCTTGGACAAGTACTCCAATCGGAATCCTTTAGCGTAGTAGCCATTTAGGTTGTTTCCAACCGTCCTCAATGTAGATAGGATCACTTTGAAGGTCTTATTCACCTTCAACAATTCTATACCTTGCTTCAGATCCATCAGTGGTTCGGCGATTTCTTTCTGCAATTTGAAGAAAACTTGTTAGATGTTCATGTTCTATATATTTATGACTCTTAAAGAGCTAAGGATTGGTCTTACCTCTAAATTGTCAAAATCCAATTTGAATACCCAAAGTTTGAATCGGGATGAGAGTTCGTTGATAGAAGCTAGGGTAAGAAGGAACTGCTCGGCACTACCCAGGGGCAAGTCAGGATTGGCGTACTGAAAAAACAGAAACAGAATTACAATGCCATATTGTGGCTTCCGAAAGAGTTAAAGCCTCTTTTTACTTTTTGGGTAGACATACATACCTGTGCTTCTTGAATTTTAAGTTTTTCTTCTTCTGTCGGTAACATGGTTAGTAGTTTTTCGATCCCCTCTCTGCCAATGACAGTAGCATCCATTTTCATAATAGCTGCCTTGATAGTCTGAGGTGTGGGTAGCTTTTTCATTGCTATATTGATAGCGTTAGATCTTTTAGCATCTAAAATAAGGTTTCTCTTTGGTTCCATTAGTTTCTGTAAATGTACAGCGCAAAGTTAACAACACACTCTTTCAGTTTATTTAGTTATAAATTGTAGTTTTAAAGTATACTTTCTCAAGAATGTTTAATTGGAATATGAAATAAATAGTACGAAATGAGAATCAAATGTTAATAATGTTACAAAATACCGTGATACTTACTTCCTGAAGATGTCCGCAGGAGTACATGAAAAAAAAAACAGAAAGTAAATGTAATGTAAAGAAATACTTTACAATAATTCACAAGTTTCTAATACCTAAATACGTCGTAAGCACCATTATTTAAGTGAAAAATTGTTTTTATCGAAACTAATATTAAAACCAAGAACATAAATTACATCTGCTGTTGCATAGTTAGGCCTAATTTTTTTTTAAATATCTCAGTCTAAAGTATGTAACTTTAGGCTGAGATATTGAAAAAAATTTGAAGAAAACAAAAACTCACTTTGATAATCAAGTCATTTGTCCTGGACTCAAACAGGTGCTCTAACATGGCAGTATCCACGCTGACATCAGGCAGGTCATCCCATATAAACCCTCCAACCTTTGGTCTTATTGCCACTGGCGTTGGGTTCTCTTGTATTTCCCGCCAGAACAGCTTCACAGTCTTTTTATTCTTCTTTATAGTAGAGCTGTCAGAATCATTTGACATTTCCAAAGATAGAGATGGTTTGGGTGGAGAAGGTACGTTGTTTTTATTCAACATTGGCAAACAGCCAGGCAGGGGAGGAGGTATTCCCATTGTAGGGAACATTGTTGGTGGCGGCGGCGGTGGTGGACCACTTGCCGCGTTCACTGCAGGTGATGTCACGTCATCATCAGAGTCGTCGCGTAGATCAGAAAAGTCCAGGTCACACAAATGAAATTCTCTGTGAAGACACCCTTTCTTTAGTTCTTCCCAATGTAAGTCGTTCTCCGACACTTTTATTTCGTGTACTTTTGGTGATTTCTCTATTGTTGGACTTTTAATAATTTCTGAAAAAAAAAAACAAACGAAGAAAAATTTACTATGATGTCTGTCAATGTCCAATCGATTGTTTAAAAACAAGACAAGTTCGTTACCTTTTGACTGCGATTTAGCTAATTCTTCTTTGGCCTTTGAAACAATTCCTGCCATATCAGATACCCTTAGAGGTTTTTCCTCTGTGGTAGGACTGACTGGGCTGGTCAGCCTTTGTGCCAGATCTTTGATGCTGTGTTCTCTATTCAGCAGGACATCCCGGTCATCTTTCACCTCAGGGATGGGATCAGTCTGTTTTTGCCGCATCACGGTTATCGCATCAACAGCATTTACACTATGGCCTAGAGTTCCATTTTGGATTCTCTGTTTCAGACCAGATGTGTATCTTTGGTTTCCTGCCAATAGTCAATTAAAATATTTAATATTAAATCAATCGTAAATAAATACATAATAATATGAATTTCAACAGTTACAAGCAAAACAGAAGCAGAAAAAAGCGGGTGACAAAAGAATTAGTAGTGGGTTAGTTCAAAGCACAAACCATTCTTTAAAACGTCTGCTAGGTTAAAATTCTTCGTCCTATTAACAAATTTTTCATCTTCCTCCTGATGTCCGTTGACTCCATTCGGTAAACTTGAACCATTGACAGCGCCATTGACACCAGAGTAGCTCTTATTATTAGTGTATGTACCATTGGTATAGTTTCCGATTGTAGTCGTGAAACTCCCATTAGTATTTGTATAATTCCCAATAATGCTCGGGAAACTCACATTATTACTTGTAAAGCTTCCATTGGTGCTTGTAAAACTTCCATTCAAACTTGAGAAGCTGCCGTTCGGGCTTGTAAGACTGCCATTAGTACTCGTCAAACTGCTATTGGGTGTTGAATAATTTCCATTTGTACTTGTGATACTCGTGAAACTGCCGATGGTGCTCGTAAAGCTTCCATTAGGGTTAGGAAACAGACCATTGTAGATGTCGCTGGAATGGTTTAACATCTCCTGTTGCTGGATAATATGATGTGCTTGTCTCGCATATCTGTCTCGTCGTCTTCGTAAGGCTGAGCTTAATTCCTTGTTCTCCTTGTTGTGGTCAGTGATTGGTGGTAAAAATGATGCGCGATGGTTATTCGTTATTTTCGTAATGCTGTCTGTTTCTGTATGAGTGATGACTGGTTTTGCTGTTGTTAGTGAAAAATGGCACAAAATAAAGAACCTGGATTAAATTGATGTTGTTTAAAAAGCACTTGATGTTTGTTTTAGTAAAAGGTCAAAAGTCCTGTAGCTTACTTTATCTAGATAACCGTGATCAAGAAAATGTCGTAATATTGTTCTTTTTAAACAACACTGCTGATAAAAACTTGGCAAACACTAAACATCAAGCCCAAAAAGAAAACTGTATTAATAATGTACTAATTGGAATATATGATAGAATAAGTAGTATATTTAAGGTATGAACTGACATACCATGCAGATAACGATGTAATAACATGGGTAAAAATAATTAAAGCACACTGAGAAGTTTTAAAACACGAAAAACTTTCACTGACATACCTTTTTCCTTGTTTTGCTGTTTTTTTGATTTTCTTCTGTCAGTACTAAGATTAATGCTTCTGCGGCGAATTGCAGTGATCACTGAGTCGTCTAATTGCCTGAAATTATTTATTTTATGATTTATAAATCGGGATTGTATTAAAGGTTTAGTAGTTATTGAAATGATTTCGGTTTATAGACCCTAAATGCAGGGCTGTACCGACAATTTTGTTAATATAAGAAGTCTCGTTTTAAAACTCTCGCAGTAAAACCTGATTGCATTTAAATATCGTGGGTTGGTACATAAGTTAAGTTGAACCTTCATCTTCTTCTTGTTTTAAAGCAACATCACCAGCGAACAGGGAGGCCTTTCCTAAGCAGTGTAACTTTATGGGATAATTAGGTTACTTTGATTAAGTTCATAAGTAAAATTAACTTACTTTAATGCCGTTCCAGTTTCATCACCATCCTCATATAGCAAAACTGCTTCGAAGATCTGTAGCTGCCTCAGCAAATCTAAGTCTGTCCCTTGCTTTGACATATACAGTTGGATTATGTCATCTATCCCCTGATCCTGCAGGGCATCTACTTGATCATAATAAGTGTCTCTATCAGGAACATTGTTCAGACACCTATTTATCAAAGTCGTAGCGTAGATTAGAAGTTCAGTGTCTGACGCATCGAAGTCTTGTAAGATTTTCATGATATTGTACCAGGGTTGTCGGCCATTGGAGCCGTCAACAGAAACAATGGCGTCGATGAGGAGTAGACAATTCTTGTCAGTGTATTCAACGAAGACTAGAAGTAGTTTGAGAGCAGTTTTAACTACGTGGCGGAATTTACTGGCGATTAGAGAGTATAGCCACTGGACGCAACGTTTGTGCGCCATCACTCCGTGCATACCGTCGACGTATAGGAGGATCTGAAAGTGAGAAAAGAAGGTTTTTTGTTATGCAATACTTTTATATGTTATAAATAAATAACATGACACATTTTTTAACCAACTTTTTCTAACATTCTGGAATTAATGCTGTTGATATATAAATCCCCAAGTTCTTCATCGTTACAGGAATTATTGTGTTAATGAAATAAACCTGGGGAAGGGTCGACTAATCGATTTAGACAGTCTGGGACTTCAAACTGTTGTTTGTGAACAAGAAAATGCGTCTAGGATGAATTTCTTCAAAGTAAAAAATCGAAGAGTCGACTGCCGAATAGTCGCTGACTAAGAAGGTGGATGGATAGTCGGTTTACCGACTAGTTGGCGAGTGGTTGGAATATCTTTATTAATTATCAACGAAAAGAAACTTTTGAGGGTATTCGGCAGGATTTCTACGAGTGTAGTGTCAGTGTCTGTTTTAATTATTCGCAAATTTTTTCCTAGTGCATTATATGATGTGAAATTGGTGTAGTTTTGTATCTCAAGTGCCTGCGCAACTGGACAATATGTGGAATTATTGAAAACGGCGCAATCTCATTAAAATGGAGCAAAGAATTTTATTGTAGTTTTGGCTATCTCAGCGAAATTTGTCGAGAAGGTTGACTGGATACATTTGCTGCCAAATACTACAAAAACATTAGAATGTGTACATCCATATTCTAATGGTAAACAAATTGACTATTATTACGAAGACATGGTTAAAGGACTAAAAACTTTTAACTACCTACTATATTATTCGACTGTTCTCCTTCGGTTATTGAGTCTATAATAAACGAGTATGTAACTTTATTCTGATTCATTATACTTTTTTATATTATCAGAGTCTTAGGAAAACATGACCTAAATCATTTTATTATTCTAGGGTAACATGAAACTATTTCTGGATATTTGTTATTTTGTGCCTAAACGCATATTTGCGTAAAGTTCATGGATGATTCAGCTTGTACCCTACTTCCAGAGTACAAAAGAATGCGCGTTTAAGAAAAAGAAAATATTATTGATCATGATGAACGAAATCAAGATAAGAGAAAGATGGGTGTTTGAAAATTGCACGCAATGTGACGTGGTATCATTGTGGCTGGATACTGCCAACTTATATTTGCCAATTATACGCTTCTATGGATGTATTCGTCCTGTAACCAGCGCTGGGTGTCTGACGCCCACCAAATGCTGAGGTGGTCACCCTTTCGGTGCGGGCACGCTCGGCGCATACTGTATTTTTTTTCTTTTTTACTTAGTGTTTGTAACCGTTGTGCTGTGTCTGTCCCGAATAAAAGTATTTCTATTCTATTCTATGTATAGAGCCTATTACAACAATTCAGTGCCTTAAAACTATACGTAGATTTGACCAGATACTTGTATCTCGTCAAGTCATCGTCAATCATGGGTATAAGAAGTTTACCTGTCCCAGAGCTCGAAGTATGTAATCCAAATAGTTTTGGTCCGCCATGTTCCCGACCTGCATGAGGCAGTCCAAGCCTTTGTTGGCGACAAACTCATGTACGAGGTCCTTGTCGGATTGTAGTATCTGCTTGAGGGTGAATAGTGCTCTGCGGAGCTCACGGCCTTGAGAGTGGAGTAATCTCTCTGTAAGAATAAAAAAATAAGAAATTTTTAACCATTTTCTGAGAATTGTATCATTAGTATCTGGACCTTAGTGGTGGTTAACAGCTTGTTCCCTCTCTTAGAGATAAGGCCTGATTTAGTGGAAAAATTAAATCATAATTATGATTATTTTTATATCACTAATACATTACCGGCTCTTTAACGACTTGCTTATAAACACGAGGCAGTATGTGTATGTCAATAACAACATGTTCCGGTAACTAATCCGGATGTCAAGCGGTGACTATGGCAACACCCCTAGCCTCGGTATTACCCTTAGCAGATACGCTTATTTTTTTAGGGAGTTACGCAATTAGAGGGGCTTAAAAAAGTATTAATCTTAAATCTTATTTTTTTGTAACAGATTAAGCCTCGGCTATCAAAATAAAGGTGAAGATACTTAATATTTGTTTTCAAATAAAATATCTGACTCTTTCCAAAATCATGTTAAAAGATGGCATATTATCTTCTCACTATGAATACAGAATCACCTAGACACCAAATAAAAATAAATAGTTAAGGCAGCCTGGTGTTTAAGGAATTAAAAACCTCTTATAATGCCACATATTAAGTTATTTATACAATATTTAATATTATTATTTCATCATTCTAGTAGAAGAAGTTTCTCCAGAATGTCTACTGTCTGTCTGACTGTCTACTAAATCTACATTTTGGGGCAGTTGATTCGTTCAAGGTCAATTTTGAAGATTATTACGATTCAGGGGCATAACTCGGCAACCACTTGAGTTCATCGTTACATATTAAAAAATACAAACACATTGTTTAAGAAAAACCCACAACATCATAAAATACATGTGCATAAGGTAAATGCATTGATTCAAGCTCCCTATGTTTAGTTGGTATATCATCCAACGACTTCCCTCGTTATTGGGCGGAGCGCGAGGGCGTGTGAGACTTTTACTGACTTAAAACCCAGTCAGGTTTTCGCACAACCCATGGCCCCAGTAGGCTTAGACCCTGTTGAATTACTACGGTTTTGTTGACGTCTCCTTGAGGCGCGCGTGGAACAGTACGCGGTGTCGACTACTCGGGCTTGGGCCGGACGGTTACCAGACGGCCGGACGGCAAGCTATCCATTGCTCGCCGTCCGCAAGCCCTCACCTACAGTGCATTGATTCAAGCTAACATTTGAAATAAGAATCAAACGTAATTTTTAATACATGTCTAAATTATAGTGCTTCAAACATAGGTTCTTCGAAATACCATAATGTGTGGACAGCCTTAACTCTAATGATAACACAGCTTTTCTATCCGGAGCAACTTCAGTTCCAGACTTTGTCAGTACCTACTAAAGTAGTTTAAAAATAAAAGGCCTGTTTTGACATTTGAGAAATACTCTAGAATGTAACTTGGAACGAAACTAAAAGAAACAATAAAATAATAATTAATTACAAAAAGTGTTTAATAAAATACATATATATTTTTTGGCGCGATAAATAATATGATGGATATTGCGAGTATTATTTTTGCGAATTTAAGTATTCGGTTTGATAGATGTCAAAACGGGCCTTTTATTTTTTGACAACTTTATCGCCACAGAATAAGTAATAGTAGAACTACCGCGAAATTTGTAAGGGAACTTTGCCCGTGTGTGATAAGTTTGAATTTGAAGCCATAGTTTTACATTTCATAACCCTAATGATTTCCAAAATTTTCAACAACATACGCAAGACATCATAAGAATCTGTGTTAACTACTCACTAACACAAAACAACAACAACAAACAACAACAATTTTAATTTACCATCAGTCTGAAAATCTGAAAATGTTGCCTACGGTATCTTGTAACCCAGTTATTGGGTTATGCAATTTAGATCAGCAGTCAAGCAGTAAGGCAGTTGGATATCAAGAGTGACAAATTGGTATAAATGGAGATATATACCAATCAGTCACTCTTGATACCCAACTGCAACCGATTAAACTAATAGCCGACCTCAAAATAGTTTACCCGTAGAAAAGACAACGCAGATTGAGCACATAAAGAATAAATTCAGGATTGCGAATCAACAATCTTTGAAAAATATGAACCTACACATAGGTTTAATTAAATATTTTAATTAACCGATACAGACAATCCGCAGTGATTATTATTATTGATATGTAAACCTTACCAATGATGGCGTGGACGCGCACAGACAGTTGAGTGCGAAGGACCAAGGCATTCTTGCGACTGAAACAAATAAATTGAAATGTTAAGGTTATTAAAAAAATATTACGCTTGTTCTCCCATATTTCATTCGTTTCGTTTATGTGGTTAAAATTAAAAGTTTTTAAAGCAAATAGTATAAAACAAAAAAGAAAATTTTTACCAAAGATAATCCAACGAACAATTTTTTTTAAACATTAACATAAAAACGCCGTAGTTTACGGTATACGTTTCCGTGTACTACGAACTAATGATTTAAGAAAAAAAACGTTTTTGTAGAAAAATACAATTGACTTTATTATCAATAACGTACTTTCAAGCTTTATGTTATATTATGTTTTTTTTTTATGGAATTCAAACGACTTCTATAAAAAAAAAACTAATTATTTTCTAAAAAGTTTCATTTTTATTTTACACTCCTTATTTGTAGTATCCCTTATCTAAACCTAAATATTGTACAAGTTATATAGTAAGGTATCTATAGAATATAACCATTAAAACCATTTAGGTACAGCTTGAGTACCTACATCTCAAGATAATTCCAATAAGCCAAAACATGGCTAGGGTACATTGTTTTATTAAAGAGTTCCCGAGACTGCGATCTTGTTTCATCAGATCAGTTCGATGCTGTTTTATAGCTAGAATACATCTCATGATAATTTTAATAGGTCCAAACACGGTTAAGGTATATTGATTTATTACGGAGTTCCGGCGCCTACCATCGCACTTCATAATGAGATCAGTTCGATATATCCTTTTCTCCTCTTCCTTTCGTCAGTAATCGACTATACGTATAAACAAAGCAAATATTACTTATTACGAAAGTTCTGCTATGATCCTATGAAAAGTTTCGTCCAATATCTGCGAAGTCCATTATCAGATTTTGACCTCATGACCATAAAATTTCACCTGGGAAGTATGTTTTTGGTTTTCGAGTAATCGGCAAGCATAAAAAAATTAAAGTCCGATGAATTGAGAACCTCCTCCTTTTTTGAACTCGGTTAAAAAAAAAAATAATGAAGTACAAAAAAGAAATCACTCGAAAGGCAAACCAAGAGTAATACAGTTATTTCATATAAATAATGTATTCATTATAATCTATTTGTTTAGGTAGTTAACTAAACGTAATCTTGTAATCTTGATATGTCTTTTTTTATCGTATAAAAGACATACAAATATTATTTAAATTTAGTTAATTACCAAACATCGGTATAGATAAATAACAAATTGTAAATATTTTTAGATAAAATTTTTAGACAACTTTTAGATAAAAGAAATGTCAAGGTAGTTAACATTTAGTTAATTACCTAAACAGATTAAGTATATATACTCATCGATTGATTTTCAAAAACTAAACTGCTACAATCTACAAGTAATATCTAATTAATCTTCTAACTATACTTTAATATTGCAATAAAAATGCACCCTGATTCCTTGCAACGATCTACAGTTATTTAATTAGAAATTTCATAACCATAAATTCATAAAAATCTCTATAGAGGATTTGAATGAAGACAACCAGTTCATGTAGTTAACCAATTCATAGATAATGAACGAGACTAAAACGTAAATAAAAATAAAAAAAACTACTAATTGACAAAACAACACAACAATACACAATAAAATTTATTGTTGGCAAATAATATCAAAATATTCAATAAAAATGTGTAGCGAACTTCAACTCCTCTTCTACACATTTCTATTGAACAAAAAATCATTTTTCGACTTACAATTCTTCATCAAGAAGATCTTCATCTTCATCTTCGTCATCCGACATGTAAAAGTCCAAATCCAGGTTAAACTCAAAATTCACTTTCACATGACCCTCGTCCTCATCGGCTATACCAGAATCTAATGACACTTGTCTAAATTTTCTATTCGGTACTGATCGCTCGGGATGTGCATTTCCCTCAGACAAGTTGGATCGTGTGAAGTTTCGCATGTCATCTTCCATTTTTCTCCCACTAATTGTATACAGGCTGTTGTTTAAAACTAATGAATTTGTCAATATTTCTTTCGTTTAATATTAAGTGCGTTGAAGACAATTCTTAATGGTTCGCTTGTTATTGCACTTTTTGATAGGCGTCACATTTTTAGAATCTTGTAAAAATACTAACAGGAAAGAGTTCAATTTACTTAACCACGTTTTTTAAAACAAATGATCCACAAAACTTGTTTAAATTCGAACACGACATTATTTTCATCAGAATATTTATTTTTAAGCACGGTTACGTTTTTTTTAGGTCAGTCTTGTGAGAGATGCGTCTCCCATCGCTCCCTACTGCGGACTGAGGGTACTCCTCAGTCCGCGTTGATGATAAAACACTGGTCAACAAAATTTTACAACAAGTAATGTGCTAACTAATTTTGTAATACTAACCTACACTCATTACAAATCCGTATTTATTTTGTTATGATCAGGTCTATATCTGCGAATTTAACAACTTTAATTTAATTCCGGGTTTTTAGTTTTCAGTATAGTAGTTGTGTTTTAAGTTTACTGTATTGATTGTTTCTCAAGTAATATAAAGTGATCCTGACGCTTTTTGTTACTTTGGTGACGAAATAATAATAATACTACTAGCTTTTTTTAGCGGCTTCGCCTAAAAGTGGATTTATCCACACAAAAATTTGGACCCCTATTTCATCACCATACCACATAAATTTTAGAAAATACTTTGTTTGTGCTAAAACCCAAATACGGCTAAGATAAGGCCTTGTGCAAAAAATCGCGTTCTCAGTCCCAGTAATTTCGGCGCTGATATGTCAGTCAGACAGTTTCTCCATGTATATTTATATATTAAATCTCAATAAATAAATTTTAATGTACGATTATAAGAGCAATATATACTTTAATTTGGTAACTGTTCGTACCTAAATAATTCTGATTTCAATTTCATATTAACCTTTAGATTTTTTTTTTAATTGCAGCTTATTAATGCTAAGAAAGATGTAGCATGATTATGCAGCAGATAAAAAAAAATAGTTGCTGCCGACAACTATTTTTTTGTTGCCCTGTGTAATTTTCCCGTCAAGCGTAAGTACACGCAGGATAAACTACGGGACACGCGGATGTAGTCCGGCAATTTTCAATTACTGCACGATCCCACTTCAGGACCCTGTTCCTGACTTTCAGATGTATGACTATCATATTGTCTGATTTTTGATCTCGAACCAGATTATGTAGCGGATTAGGTGAGTTTTTCTTGTGTTTGTGTATCATTTCTGAACATGATCTTTATTTACCTCATTGTAGAACAATGACCTACTTTTGTAATGTTCCAAAATACATGGGTACTGTACAAAAAGTGGACATGTGTACCTTCTGAAACCCTAAAATAATATAATACACTACACTACAATTGCTATAGGATGGTGCGGCTGACAGCTGTCGGATTCATTCAACGTAGCTACTTATCCTTTTCTCTCATCTTAAAGATGCATATTTTTGTCCTGCTGTCAGGTAGGTAGGAACCTATGCTATGTAAAACAAGACGTATTGTAGAACAATCACCTACTTTTGTAATAGTCGAAAATACGTGGGTACTGAATAAAAATCTAACGTGAACCCATAAATAATATAATAAACTATAACAACACTAGAAGTACATTTCTTTTTTATATAGCACGTGTAGGATGACAGCAGGACGAAAATATGCATTGTATGAATCTGACAGCTGTCACCCGCACCTTGTTATAGCATTTGTACTGTAGTTAGATTTTCTCCGTCTAAAGTTACCTCACCCTGTGTTTAAGTTTTCGCAGTGTAAGTTCATTGTTTGAGCGGAGACTAGGTTTTTGCTAACGTTCGACTTCATCACGATTGAAACAGTATAAAAAAACTTAACTGAACAAAACATGGTTGGTTTCGCTCGCTGCTAATACCCATACTTTCTACCATGACGATATAAAGTGACATGTTGCGATGACAAGAAATTAATTAACCTCCACGATGCTGATATTTGACTAATGTGACTTTACTGAACTTAAATATGAAGATGGTACGGAGAAACAAAGTATGTGAGCTGTATGCTTTATCTATATCTGTATTTAGTTTTACTGTAAGTATAGTTATTAGGCTTTTCATAAGTACGCTAATACATTATGATTCGTACAATAGTAACTTACGTCTAAGCGCCTCATTACTTACAGAAAAGCACAGCATGCACTACATTATGTGCAGAAATAATAAAAAATAAGAAAGTATACATTGCTTATATTACTCATCAAATTTAGATTAGATAAAATAATAATAAATATAATTTGAAATGGGTTTACTTCGACGTGATAGAATGTCAGGCTCGCGAGCGAGAAAGGATGGAGTTAAACACCTTATATGGCTCCATCCCTATAACAGTCCAGTTTAGGTCGTAAAATGGATCACGTTAAAAGTTCATCGTACGGCCTCTGTACTTAATTTCTGCTTAAGAAAACTAAAGGTGAATTGAGACAATTGAAAAAGAAATACCGTCTTCTGTAATTGTAATAAAGTAATGAACAAATGATCTGTATCGCGATCTCGTACATATAAAACCGCGAATCCACGCGTTTACCCGGTTAGTAGTGTAACAGTAACCCAAATAAATCTACATGTGTCGAATCCGGTACTGATCTATTTTGATCCCATGAAAAACGGTGCGACGACCTTTAAAGATCGTTAGATGAGTCTTAAATGATTTTAAAAACAATTAAACAAGAAGGTATATTAAAACTAGCTCCTGGCAGCGGTTTCGCTCGCGTTAAAGTAGATTTCTCCATACAAGCTTTGGAGTCCTGATTCATACCTGTAGGGCGAGATTTTTTTTTTTGATCGATGCTCTTCCACCTCATAAAAGAACACTGTGCAAAATTTCACGCTCCTAGTCCAAATAGTTTCGGCTGAGCGTTAATTTGTCAGTCAGTCAGTTTATCCTTTTATATACTATATAGAATAGCTTCTTCCAGTGGCTTCGCCCACTTTAGACCCCGTTTAGCCCCCAGGGCCTGAATTTTTGAAAGTCCACTCTTAGTGCTTACGTACGTCATAAAAGGACCATCTCGTGCAAAATTTCACGCTCATAGTCTCAATAGTTTCGGCTTTGTGTTGATAAGACAGTCAGTCAGTTTATCCTTTTTATATATACAGATAAACATAACAACTTATTTGGTCAAATAAAAATAGAAAATAATGTAAGCGTGTAGTTTAAAAAAATAAAAATAAAAATGAAGATTTTCTGAAATGACGTTCACCGGTGGCAGTTCCGAGTCGTCAGTTCCAGGCACCTGTCAAATCGCTTATGTTAGTGACATTAGTTCCATTGACGTCAACGCAACCCCCATTTATTGAATAACAAATAAAACGTTATCATAGGAAGCTAAAAAAAACTTTTTACAAAAAAAATACAACCGACTTCAATGTAACAAAAATACTGAAAACTGCAAAATAACCTTAATTTCGGAAGTCGGTGTTTCTATAATAGTTTTGTCTCTTCGTTATTTAACACCGACTTCCGAATTTAAAGTTATTTTGCACTTTTCAGTGTATTTTTTTTTTGGAAAAAATATTTTTATTTTACACTTTTTAGTTATGGTACCACCACTAAAAAGTATCTCTCAACCAAACTTAAATACCTTGTAGCTAGAGCTAAAATCTCATGAAAATTCTAATAATTCCAATCACGGTTAGATTACATTAATTTATTACAGAGTTCCGGTGCCTAACTTCGGGATTCATCATCAGACCAGTTCGATATATTCCTCCTCTTCTTTCAGTCAGTCATCGACTACGCGTATAAACAAAGCAATTTTATTTGTAACGACAGTTCTGCTGTGATCCTATGAGGAGTTCTGTTCCATATCTTCGAGATTTATGATGAGATCATAACAATATTTCTATGGGATCAACTCGGAAGCATAAAGTTTTGTTACTATTTTGGTGTACAATAAAGTTTATTTTATTCTATTCTATTCATAAATTTTCAATAAAAAATAAAAAAGTCGGAGAAATCGGTGAACGTACATAAAAAAAATACATTCTGCCGAACATAGGACCTCATCCTTTTTGAAGTCGGTTAAAACACCGTGAGTCTAAAATCGAGTAGAAAATCGTAATGAAATCGCCCAGACCAAGACAGAATGACACAGGAGTAACCTATAATATAAATAGTTTTTCATGTGTGTAACAGGAAGGCTTTGTCTATACGACTTTTTTGATAAATAGGCTAGCTAATCAACACTAAAATATTTTTTTCACTAAAATATTTTTTTTTAATTTGAAATCATGTTCTTATCCCGGTCGCTTTTAGTCACGCAGTTTACTGTTTTTCGCACTAGTGCGAAAAAGTCCAAAATTTTATTACATTTTATCGTATCAGGTTGAGCGGTAAGGGACCATCACGAGACACACATCAACCATCACGAGTCGCGCGCCAAATCCCTTTTATTTATGTCTTCATAAATGTATTGAAAAACGTCGTTTCGGCTGCAGTATTCTATGTGAATTTTAACAACCTCAATGCTATCGCCAATTCACCTGTCGTAAGTGGCGATTATAGTAAAGCACAGCCAACAAAAAAAAACCCCTCAGTGTCCGGCAGCCTGTCTGTCTTGTTCTAACCGACGACAGGACTTGGCATTTCGGCAACATAATAAACACACCAACACTTTGGACTGACGAGAAGATCACCGAGGAAATGAGCTGGTTGCGATAGAGTACAATAAACAAACCTGGGTAAATCCGAACACAGGGGGACTCTATAATCCTCATATCCTAACTTGTTCCATATCCGGGAGGGCGACGAGCAGTCCCATTGTGGTATCGGGTTTATAGTCTATAAGTCCCTTGTAAACATGGTGAGATATCAAGAGTATGTTGACAAGAGTAATGTACTTTATACTCAAAATTATCATTCATCATCAAAGACATTCACTTTTGGACATATATTTACCTCCACAGTGGTCACCACAACGACCAGCCCCCCTAGCCAAGTTACGATCGTTTCGTTTGCGTCGAACGCCTCGAGTAGGCCACGCCTCCGATTCCTTTGTTCTGACGTCATCTCAACGCTCAGTCACGTGGTGAGAACAAAGGAATAGGTGGCGTGGCCTACTCGAAGCGTACGACGCAAACGAAACGATCGTAACTTGGCTAGGGGGGCAGGGCCTCAAGTCTGCTATTACAATAGTGTCAGAATGGTCTGTCATTGATTTCATAATTGTTGATTTTGGTAATCTACTAATATAATGGTCAACCACTGACACTCCATTGAAAGAAATGGCATGTTGAATGTTAATCTCGTACTTATTGACAAATGAATGTCTGACGTATGCGGTAATCTACAAAAAAATTTACAGTTCCTTTGATCAGTGACCTACTATCAGAACGTCATAGTGCAGTCATCGCTTTTAATAAGCTCAACATTGTCATTTTACCACAACTTTTTTACGAGACCATTGACCGATCAATGATCGATCATTATGAATTAGCAGACTACGAACTTTTAGCCAAATGACAATGGGGTCGTGTTGGAATGACGAATTTATAAAAATAGCAGACTTAGGCCCGGTCCTGTGCGTTTTGCATCCATTGGATTATTGCGACACTCAGGTCATCGGTTCAACTTATGGGAGGCCTTCCGACGCTACGTCTTCCGATAAGCATTCACCACTCAAAAACATTTCGGCCGTATCGACCATATGCTCTGCGAGAAAATAAGGGATGAGACACAAGATGCAGATGCAGATGTTATAGGCATCTTCTGCGGTCAGTCAAAGGCGTTTGGTTAAAAAAAATCATGAAATATTATTTGGCAAAAATTATTAGGCTTAGTTAAATGTTTAAAAAATCTGCTAGTTTACGGATGTTGATACTGCGAGACTAGTCTATTTTAGTTACTTTCATAGTATCATGTCTTACGGTATCATACTATGAGGACGGGCTACAGACATCGAGTCTATTTTTATTCTGCAGGAAAGAGCCGGCAGAACCATGTTTAAACGATCTCCAGGGTTAGGGAAAAGAACTGTTCAAGGATATTAACATCATGATGGTTCCATTTTCAATATATCTTAACACATCATGTACGTTGAAAATAATCTTCATATTTTAGTAAAAGAGGCAGAGGAAAAAATAAAATTAAAAATTAAAAGGACAAAATTGACTGACTGACTTATCATCGCACAGCCGAAAATCAAATTGGGACTAGAAGCGTCAAATTTTGTACAAGATTTCCTTTTGTGACGCTGGCGAGCACTATGAGATGATTTTCCAGAATTCAATTCCTAAGGGGATGATACGGGGGTCCAATGTTTGTCTGGAGAAACCTAGTTTCACGCGAACGAAGTCACTGGCAGAAGCTAGTGTATTATATTGAAGACAAAAATGTTTGTCTCCTTCGTGGTCCTGTTCCGCAACCACTGGGGTGCACAAACTAATTGGTTAGCTTTTGGGAACGTTGTTAGACCCTATGAAGATTATAAGATAATATTTTCATTGTATAAACTAAAGCTGTCTCTCTCTGTAGCATTATAAAAGTTATTAAGGGCACATAATGTAAGTAGAATGTACAGTCAGGGGTCAAAAGTGCAGTTGCACTCAATTATTTAATGTGTAGCGTAGCATCTAAAGTATTGAATAAACGACTTATGGATCATTGAACGTCTATTATACGAAATTTTAGGCATATTAGCATTGGTAAAGTGCAACTGCTCTTTTGACACCTGACTGTACCTTAAACTACTTTTACTGGCTATGTCTTTGACTTGAATGTACCTTGGCGGTTGGAAGTGTCATGCTCACTCAAATGTTTGGTTGACGGCGCATGGGCTGGATCATACGGTTCCCTTCAAAATGGTCAACCAGCCAACCAGTCAGATTGAGCTCAAGCTGAATGGTGCTGGCGTATGAGTCATATTCTTGACCAGTCGTCGTCAGTTGGGACTGGTCATCTCTCAACTGTCACAGTTTATTTTAGTAAAATTTTAGTCAAAAATACTTACCATGAATGTAGACTCTCATGGTGCTAGGCAGCACTCCTTTGGTAAATTTTAGAATTTGTCTCAGACACGTAAAAGTTGGAAAAGTCATCACCTATTCTGCCGTCATAAGAAAGAAGGCCGTAACTGACACTTTTGTTAAAAATGAGTTATTAACACATTCGGAATCAGCAAAGAAAATGCCATCTTAACCTCATTTCTGATAAAATTGTCAGTTACGCCATTCTTTCTTATGACGGCAGTATTATTTTTCTTAGAACTTTTTTTAGATGTAGTATTCAATCCCATGACAGCACTCTTGATTTTTAGAATATTGCTCAACACGAGAAAAACTTTTTGACCTGATCACACCTGCCATACTTAAAAACCTTCTCAGAAAATACATTACATCTAACAAGCTTGTTTCGACCTCTCCATCTTTATGAGGCGTTCAATAGCATTACCAAATTGATTTGGCCTAATCAACTAATCTGTGCGCAAAAAAGCCATCTGGCCATTAGAATACTTGTTGCAAATCATTTTTCATCATCCGCTTAGGTAGATTTGCAGACCCCTGCATTTGCAGTTGTATGTCAATCATCATGCAGGATATAGTACCCAATCCACTCGAAGAAAATAAACTTTTATTTTTATACCAATTTTAATTTTATACCGTTTTATACCTTTATGCTTCCGTTCAACTTTCGATTCAAGTATCATTATTATATGAACGTGTGATAAAAGATTATTAGTCAGCCGGGTTTAGGAATACCTTTCGGTTGACGTCACTTTAGCAGTGTAAACAATTTAATGTTAATATTTGGAGGTTCTTTATTTTATTTTTCCTCGTACAATGGTCCGGAAACCAAAGTCCGGACAGATTTACCGAAGGATATACGTAAGGACTAGCTAAAAGTGGGTTTCCTCACATAAACTTTGAACCTCCGTTTCAAGCCCTTAAGAAAAATCCTGCCTTAGTGCTCGCCTACGTCATAAAGGGAAACCTTGTGCAAAATTTCACGCTCCTAGTCCCAGTAGTTAAGGCAGTGCGTTGATATGTCAGCCAGTCATATAATTAGTTTAACGTTTTTAGAAAGATTCTATAATTTTTATTTTGATCTACTTAGTTAGGATATATGCATAGATGTCGGTTATTATTTTTATTAGCATTTAATTGATAGACGACCTTGAGTCTGTGTGCAGACCAAGACAAAATAGTTTTGTCTACAGTCATCTAAACAAGTTTCTCAGTATTATTTTGATAATACCTTCCACCATGTTGTTGTGCACTATCATTGGTCTAAGTTCAAGGCCCTAGCGCCCGAGCAGTGCCATAAAACTGTGAGTTTCTGAAGCCTACTCCTTGGCTAGCTGGGTTAATAGATTTAAAAAATATACATATTTATTATAGATTCATATATAACATTAATTTTTACGTATGACTAATTCTTTTGCCAAAAAAAAAAAACGCTTTAATAGTATAGTTTTGTTTTAGGTACGGGCTACCCTTTGAGTAGCGTAATTAGAGACACAACAGAAAGACAATGACCGAGCGAACGCCGGCGTTTGCTCGGGGTTTAATGAACTAATGGACGCCCAACAGGCACTGATGTAGCTACCAGAAGACTAGGCGGGACAGTGCCCCGGGGTCTCCAAGCTCGAGGTGGGGGGCGGGGGAGTGGCTAAAACCTGATTGTTTGTCAATCAGGTTTTAAATTAACGAAAAAAATTCCCACTTTCGAAATCTAATCTTTAATTATGGCATTTCGTTTTAGTTAGTAAAAGCGTGACACTCTCTCTCGCTTCACCCAGAGCAGGAGAAGTTATTTTATGACAAAATTAACTGGGGCCCCTATTTACATGGGAAGTAAATAGGGGCCAGGGCAGTTTTTTTAAGCCCCGGACCCATTGGTCACCTAGTTACGCCACTGCCAACAACAGGCCGAAGTCTTGTCATGTGGGCAAGATTCATGACCAAATGTGGAACTATCAAAAGTCGAATTCAACCTCAATACACGATTTCCTAGTGGATGGTAGGTTGGCCATATTGACATAATTATGGGAACTGAAGGGGAGCAGTGCCGGAACGAAGCAATAAGCGGCAGTGAGGGACCATTGACGCATATTCGTTGGGACTCTAAATAATTCATATAGCATAATAATATGCTGCTAAGCATAATCAAATTAAACCTACAGACACGCACTTGTCTTGATTCAATTAGTGCCAACGTCTGTATTACTCTAAACATATTAGCGAATATGGGAGCCATCATATAAAGAGCTAAAAATATTATTACACATACAATATAGTACGTGGGCCATGGCGGCCATAACCTTAGGAGGAGTTTTTGGTGAGGGCTTTATTGAGGTGTAACATGGCCTCTTTGGCCTGCCTGCATCCTGGTGTCGAGGACCACCATCATTCTTCTTGTATATGTGTGTGTTCACGTAGCTAACTACGCAGCTGACCAAAGAGGACCGGCAAAATGGGTTCGGGCCTAAAGACCACCACTCCAGATCCTCTCCTGGCCAGTTCGTCCGCTGCTTTGTTTCCCAGTGAGCCACTATGACCTTTCATCTACTGTAGTGTCACAGTGTGTTTCGGCACTGTGGCTCTTTCCAGTGCAAAGTGGCATTCTTGTATAATTCTCGAGGTGGTAGAGTTTTTGCCTAGGGATTGTAGGACTGAAACACTATCGGAAGACGGTGTTGAATTTTCCTAGCGTTCTGGATATTCTGATATTGAGGTCATTGGAGAAGACTCCAAATCCCGTGCCAGTATCTGTCTTTGATCCATCCGTGTAGACCCTCAGTTCTGCTGGTACTGAGTAGTTGTACACTATTGAATGTTGAAATGCTTTGTCTATACGCCTTTGGAGCTTTGTCGCTAGGTGCTGCCATCATGGGCTGTCGTTTGATAGCGTCTTCCATTATGCATATGTTTTTGATTCTGGAATCTTTACTCAGGGAGCCCGATACGCTAAGCCTGAAAGCTGCTGAGGCCACCTCCTCCTGCACTATTAGATGCAGTGGAGGCAGTCCTAACATCGCATGTAGGGCAGCAGTGGGCGTGGTTCTCATGCTGCTAGTGATCGCCACGCAGGCGAATCGTTGCAGTTTTCAAAGTCTTTTGGGCTGTGCTCAATTCGGTTCCGGGCCACCAAACTGGAAGCCATATGTGATTATTGGTCTGATAACAGTGGTATATAGTCAGTGGGTGATCTATGGGGCTATGCCCCAGCTGCGGCCTAACATGCGTTTACATTGCCTCATAGATATACTGGCTTTTTTGGTGATGCAGTCGGTGAGTTTTGCCCAATTCAGCTATTTTTCCAGGTAAAGCCCAGGACTTCAGCTGATAGGCTAAGGGTAGTTCCAAAGAAACGTGGCAGTTGTAGTGCTGCATGTTTCGGCTTTCGCATATACAAAGACAAGTATGTACATGCATTATATATAGTTTGGATCTCCTGACGACCATTATAAATGGCAAAAGATTTGTTACAGTACGGTGCTGTCTTTAGTAGGTTTGATAAATTAAGGTATGATTAATTCTTATGACTCTTAAAGAAAGTATTTTTTCAAACTGCTTGTGAGTCAGAGAACTGTAACATTACATTAAGGCGAGGTTGCACTAATTTTGAACTTTTTTTTACCTCTGGAAATGCACAAATATAAAAGAAAAAGCTATGAAAAATTATTTTATGAAAATTTACCTTACATCCAACCTGGGTAAAAATTAAAATATTATATTTAAAATTAGTGGCTTGATAAAAAAAAAAAATACGAATCTGACCTTAACTTGCGATTTCAAACGTGTACCGCATGTATAAATAGATATTTTAAAATAGATATTATCTATATATACTGTTTATGGAAATATTGTGAAAACAACATTTTTTTTTTTTAAATAGTAACGAGTTTCTTTCCGGTTCTCTTCCATAGGAAACAACCAATTTGGAACCGTGCACTAGCTTTTGACGTTTTATAAGTGCCCATGCCCATATAGGCCTAATATGAAATATAAAACTTTTGACTTTGACTTGACTTGCTAGTAGATTATTTGTTTGTAAATGCTAGGGACTAGTGCTTGACTGCGATCCCAACTGATGGTAAGCAGTGATGCAATCGTTGATGGTGAATCGCACTAGTTTTTTAGTTTAGTTATGTTGCAGTCTATATTATTCTAAAATATCGATAGAGAAGTAAGTACCTGTCTTGAAGACCATCAAGCTCTTCATCTTGCTCCCCGAGGGTGGAGTCCAGATCCAGGTATGGTCCATAATCGCCATCTTTAAACACTTGTAGTGTCGCGTCATCCAACTGAAGCAAAAAGAAAATTCGTTAATATAACATTGATTTCTAAATTTTAATTAACTGTGCAGTAGGTGCATTTTTCATAGTGAACGTGTGTGAGGCATAATTTGTTGTCTTCAAATGATAGAAAGAAATAGAACAATGATTTATTTCGTGTAGTGCTAATTGCATTAATTTTTAGCAATAGCCAATAGCCCAATATATAAATCCTTCAGTTCCTTAGCATAGTTAATTAATAAGGATATGAAATAGAGGTAAATTCAATTTACCCACACGTTCAAGCTTGGAACATGAAGGTATATTGTGCCGATAGATCGACCTGTGAAGTTAAACGACGTTAAATCAGATTATCGGATGGCCCGCATACGGTCCGTGTATCGGACAACCGTTTCGAGCAGGGTTGGCCGAGGTCAGATGGCTAGTTCGTTAAAATTCTGACATTCAGGCAGATCTTCTACCTACTTATCTTGTTAGACTAAAATACCGCTAGACTTTTATTTTGCTTGGTATAAATTAATTTTATCTGTATTACCCTAACATACTGTTGTTAAAACTGGAACAGGTCTATTCTGCAGTCGAGGACTTTTTTGGTCTTTAGTAAATTAAACAATATCCTCGGTAACAAATTTAAAGACAAGAAGTCCTATTTTAATAAAATAGGATGAAAATGAGTCCTTTTTATTAATCTTGCTTACCCTAGGTAGAATAGAGGCGTAATTATTTTGTTTCATATTTCTGTTTTAGCGCCATCTATGCAGCGTTGTAAACACCACTCAGGCTGGCTGTTGCTTTTATTTCATCTAGTTTATTGCATAGTGTATAGATGGCGCTAAATACAGATGTAGATTTATACTCGACGATTCCAATTAAACCTACGCAAAACTAACGTTATCTTTGTTATAAAAAGGGCATGGTTATTTGCAAAGCCCACACCTTTCGGTATCAATTTTTAATAGCTTTTTATTTGCTAGATATTGTAAATATTTACTTATTTTCGGTGAAAATTTAGGTAGGCAAATACCTAAATCAAATATCGAATTAAATATCGCTGAAGTTATCAACATATTTTATTGGGCACATTCTACGCTTTATTGAGATTAACAAATTATATTTTAACGAGTTAGCAACTACTTTAATTTAATTTTGATAAGAGCTCAGTTCCCGTTACGTAAGTAGGTACCTACTTGGGTTATTGAGTAAAATGGTTTGGAAAATCACGCTGATTGTAATTTATTATGATAATTATTTCTACTGAAACATTATATTAAGGTGACCCGTATACAGGTAATAAGTACCTAATACAGGTAATAGTAGTATATATATATAGTATATATAATAATCATTTAAAAACGCGCAATGTAATTTTCAAAATTTGTAGGTAAGTAATAAACATTCATGAATGAAGAAACACCAAACTTTGTAGATTATTATTTTTTTGTTTAATTAGCACTTTTATGTAGATATTCATTAATGTGTGTACTTAAATTTGTTTAGTAGGCGTAATAATATTTTATTTAAATAATATTTGTATGCAACTATATGGCAGAACACAGAGACACTAAAACATTTGTAACAACTAAATTGTACCTACCTGTGTACACAATAAACTTTTTTTGTATTTGTATTTGTACTTTGAACATACTTAAATTTTTTTGAAATTATAAAAACCTGGTATAGGAACACTTTTTGCTACATGTACACAGGTAGGTAGAAACCTAACTAGGTACTTAATATAGGTAGGTAATATCTAAAAGGTGTTGCTAACGACTACTGAGAATAATTAATACCTAAATTATACTTATTAAGAAACGTGCTATTACGTAACATAGGTAGGTACCGTAAAGTACGATTATATATCTACCGTAGCATACTATTTCAAACAAGTCTTGGTAACTGAGTTAAACTCTGGCAATTTATGAATTTATTAGGTCAGAAAGCATTATATCAAATCATGCATTTATGTTTTTCAAATAAACTATTTACTATTTACGGATTATCTGATACTATAGTACTGAGCCATTTATTTTTGGTGTACTATTAACTTATTATTTACATTTTTTTAAATAAAAAAGAATATATAAAAAAAAGTAGTAACCCACCAGCATCGGGAACAGGGTCTAAGCTACTGGTGGTCATTAGGATCTCAAGGGAAAGATGAGCGAATAATACGCGAGCTGTCCAGGAGTAGGTAGGTAGGAACTGCCTTCTGGATTAAGCCCTTAATCCAATTGTCCAACGAGAGCCTCTTTAGATGTTGGTCGAGGCTCTTTATCTTTATTATTATTACTTAGAGGTACTTTTGAAATATCAAGAAGTTGGTCCGTCAGAAAAAAAATCTAACGGCATGTTCACGACTTCGGTCTTAGTGGCGAGCGGTGCGGCTAGTGGTGCGGCGAGCGGGGCGGCATCGGTACGCGCGCGCACGGCGCGGGCCCTAGGAGAGGCGTCTCGTGGCGTGGTTCAAACATTTTTATACCTTTGATCTTACGATCGCCGCCCCGCGGTTAGCAAGATTGTGAACGGGCCGTAATACATAGGTTCACTAGAGCTTTGTCAGTGACTTCGCCCGCGTGAAAGTAGGTTTCTTCATACAAACTTTAGAACCTCGTTTCATCCCTTTAGAAGAGAATTTCGGAAAATCTTTTCTTTGAGCTTGCTTACGTCATAAAAAAAGCCAGTGCAAAAATTTTGTGTTACTAATCCCAGTAGTTTTGGCTGTTGATTATGTCAATGATTCAGTTTTCCCTTTTATATACCTTTATAAGGATAAACTAACTGACTGACATATCAACGCACAGCAGAAACTACTGGGACTAAATACGCGAAATTCTGCAAAAGGTTTTTTTTTTATGAAGTAGGCGAGCACTAAGAGAGGACTTTCCAAAATTCATCCCCTAAGGGGATGAAACAGGGGTTCAAATTTCGTATGGAGAAATCTACATTAGTGCGGGCGAAGCCGCTGGCAGGAACTGGTATATAGATATGGAGAAACACGTGCAAAAAACTCCATGAACTCTTTTAAATCGTGTAATCTTACAAATATTCTGGTTACATATTTCTTGTCGCTTTTACTATCTGAGATCAATGTAAATACACATATAAATAATAAAAAAAAAACTAAAAATATAGGATATTATATCTATGTTGTGTTAAATGTTGAATATCATACATGTATCTGTCATTTATTTGTTATATATAAACGTAATATCACTTATATTTGAAGTTCGCTATTCACTATTTATACTAGTATGTGTATTTTCTATTTCTCCTATTTAGAAATATTTGACCCATTTTACTTCGACGCCAGTTTAGTTAAATCCCATTTGTATGGTTTCGTTTTCTTTAAATGTAACGCGTTACGCGCGTTTCATTCGCTCGCGATACGCATGATTTCACAAAAAAAAAATACGTGTAATTTCATTGAAACTATGTCTAAATCTACTTAACGTTCGAATTCCGAGGAAAATTGGAATAAGACTAATCGACTCATGTCTGATCAGTATGAATGATTCGAAAATAGCCAGATTCGTTTTACAAACGTGAAATAATCATAGACCTATTTTCTAAAGATCATTGAAGCTCAGATACCACGAACTCTTAACACGATCCATATTACAACCTGAACTGAACTGTTCAAGGGATAGAGCTATATAGGGTGTATGGCTCCATCCTTCGTTTTCCCCCGAATGATTGACATTTTACACGTCATGGTAAGGTCATAATCCCCCCACCCTAAATTCCCCCCCACCAACCACCACCACCACCAGGGCCCCTATATCTAATATTGTTCCAGAATTGGAAATACGCGTAGCTAGTAGTAGGTAGAGTCACACTTGATCTACAGTGTCTTTTCCTTAATTAATACATCGTTTATTAATTTAGTTGGATATTGATAATAAAAAGAATGAATTAAAGTATGAATTTGCCGTTTTAGTGTAATAGGTACTTCGAATTGACATAGAACCTTCGTGGTTTGAGATTTGAAACTTTGTTCACATGGTACCTATGAAGTTCTTCTTTTAAAAAATGTGCAACATTCGATTATCGACTCCCAGTTTTTTTTTCAGCTTAGACAAGAAAGATGGATACTTCGAAAATTAGAGTAATTTTTGAATACAAGTTCCGACGCGGAACCAACGCAGCAGAAACAACTTGCAATATCAATGTTGCGTTTGAAGAGGGGACTGCTAATGAACGGGTTAAACGTTTTCGTGATGGAAACTTTGATTTGAAGAACGGACCACGTGAAAGACCGCCCACACAGGTGAATAACAATGAATTGAAAGAGATGTTGGAAGCCGATCCGAGCCAAACTACCCAGGAATTAGCGGCATGGTTTAACTTTACCTTACCAACAATATTGACTCATTTGCGTCAAATCAATAAAATAAAAAATATGAAAAATGGGTGATATGATTTGACTGATCTGCAGAAAGAAACGCGTGTTGAAACTTGTGTTGCTTTGTTGAACCGATACAGAAATGAAGGAATATTGGATCGAATTGTGACATGTGATGAAAAGTGGATTCTTTACGATAACCGCAAGCAAAAAATGCATTGGCTGACCCCAGGTCAAAAGTCGCAACAGGGGGTTCCGACGGGGGTTAAAAAGGTAATGGTAATTGTTTGGTGGTCTCAGCATAGTGTTATTCACTATAGCTTTCTCCGATCCGAGTCAAGGAATAACGGCAGATGTCTACTGTGCCGAACTCCGATCTTCATCATTATTGCTCCATGATAACGCAAGACCTCATACAGCACGAGATACCGTTTAACTCTACAGGAACTGCAATTAGAAACCATTCATCACCCTCCGTATTCGCCAGATCTTGCTCCAACGGACTACAATTTTTTTTGTGATTTGGACAATTTTCCACGTGATAAAAAGTTTTCTTCTCAGGAGGCAGTATAAAATGCTTTCACACAGTTTGTCAATCTAGATCACCAGAGTTTTATTGCAAAGGCATAAATGACCTTCCTATTAGATGGCAGCGCAATGTATAGATAATAATGGTAACTTTAAAATTTAAATTATTCAATACAAATCGGCAATTACATACCCCTAATATGTACATATACAGCATTCTTATAGTATACGTATTACAGTATACGTGAAACCTGAAAATAGTTTGTTCACAATCAGTAACTGAAACCATTCGAATAACTTTTATACCATGTTATATTTTGTTCCAAATATTCAATTCCTAATTACACACATATATGTCTATATATTTGCAAACGCAATTTTCAATGTCAATATTCGATTCTATATATAATAAAACTAAACTTAGACTGAAATAAACAAAAATTGACATATTAATATCGATTCCTAGATATCGTGTTTACTTACATCTGCATATCCACACTGTGTAGTTTGGCAGCCATCCAAAACGTACCTACCTGTTGGTAGGTGTTAGGAAGCCGAATGGGCTGTAGAAATAATCCGAACGCGATAAAAATGTACTAAACTGTTTCTTTCCAGAACAGCCACGAGATGAAGATACAGGTGTACAATAATATTATTCTCCTCCCCTTTAATCGCGAGTGTTGTGTTGTCCTATTCGTCAGAGTCATGTGTTTGCAACTGGGTACTCCATCTTTTCAATGCCCTTAGGTGACAGAAGAGCTGATGAGGATGGAGTGTTTGGTCGTGGATGTGCGACACAGGCAGAATAAACGCGAGAGTGTTTGTCGAATATATCCGACATAGGCGGTTAAATGAAGGTCAAATTTTTTTTTCTAGAAATACGAGTGCGAACAGTTAATTTATATTCCTGAAGTTCAGAATTTTAGTAATATGGATGATTTTTTCATATTACCTTATTATTTTTTATGGGTTTTATTAAATACTAGCTGACCCAGCGAACTTCGTACCGCCTAATAGTCAAATGAATGTTGTGATAAATAACTTTTAGCTAAACTGTTAAATGATAACGCCTCTACTATCATTATCAGAACCAGCATATTCATTTAAAATTATATTTAAATTTGAGATGGCGTTGAATTTGATTTTTTTTTTGTGAAATACCTATATTTTTTCACTGTTTAAACCTTCCCAGGACTATCACGAATATTAGCCAAATCGGTCTAGCTGTTCTCGAGTTTCAGCGAGACCAACGAACAGCTATTAATTTTTATATATAGATAATCGGTTTTGAGCTTGCAAATCAAGTTTCTTAGCAATTTATTTACAACATTAGTTATTGTTAATCATTTTATTGTTATCATTTTTATTGCTTTTTCTATTATTGTAGAAGAGAAAACAAACTATGTTCTTCAAATATTTGTTATTTCATGCATTGTAAATGGTTTAACGAAAATTATACAGTTTCAACGATAAATTCTTATATCTTTGCTAAACGTATTTTTTTTAATATAACTCCTTCTGTTAAATGTAGAAATCTGGGTGTTAGTTGTTATAGTATGAAACTGCCAGAAAATAAAAAATTATAACATTCTGTTTCACTTCTGTACGTTTCAGTTTCAAATAGTAATGGTGAGTATAGCGGTTAGTTTAACTTTTATCTCGAAGTTGCCGACGCATCGGCATGTCTTGTGATGGTTACAATAATAATCACTGTAATATGACGGTTGACAGAAGAAAATGAAAGAACAAAACTTTTTGCATGGTCTAGGGGCCAAGATTATGATAATGTTGACTGTATCTAAATAATTATTACTATTACATAATTAGGCCAGGGTTGTTCGAAAGATTTATTGTGACCCAGGAACACAAAGGGTAACTAAAGAAACACAGGTGCATGTTAATCAGTAAAAGTCTGACGCCCTCTTGTTCTCGTCGACGGCGCATACTGTTGCACGCGCGCCTCAAGGAGATGTCAGCACCTACTGGGGCCACGGGTAGTGTGAAAGTGAAACCCGGGGCCCTGGGACGAAGGCAAAGAAGGAACAGGAGTGGGTTTTTAGTCAGTAAAAGTCTGGCACTATCTCTCGCTCTACCCAAAAGCGCCCACACCTAAAAAAAACGCCCTCTTGTTCCACCATGAGCGGTAGAAGTGACTTGATGATTTCTCATTAAAAAAGGGATCACTACCGTTATCATCGACCTTCCGATGTTTGGTGAGAAATCCGGAAAAAGCATTCCGCAGTGACTGAAAACTAAATCTATACTTAAATCACGCAAGTGTGTGGAAATCGGTTGTCACTGTATGGGCATATGCAAAGCAATAAGGAACACAACATATCGTTAGGATAATTTTGAGTATGAATTTGCATGGCTATATATAGAAGTAAAGGAAGGTTAAAAAAACGACGAACGGATTGTACGAAAGAAGATATGGCCAGTAAGGAGAGGAAGTACCCTAAACAAATTGCTGTACGGGTGATGAATGTCATCTAAGTATCGTATCATTTTACAAGAAAAACTAGCTTAACGGAAAGCACTTTAAGTCTGATAATGACATGATAATATTGTTAAGCCTGATAATGATAATACTGTCAACTGTAGACTTTAGTCAGAATCAATTTGCCTGCTGCGGTCTTCCCGTCCAACTATAATATAGGTGTCTTCAAGGCTACAGTGAATAGGCTCTTAATAAACTAGTGCGCCTGACCATCAATGATTGCATCTCCGCTTACCATCAGTTGGGATCGCAGTCAAGCACTGGTTTAAATCAATTAAAAAAAAAAAAAAAATAGAATTAAGGATAGTCAGAATCCAGTAAATCTAACACCAGTCTTGCCAAGTAGTATCTTACTACCCAATGACTGAATTGTAGACAGCAGTTAAGCAGTCGCCCCATAGAATAGAATAGAATAAACTTTATTGTACGCCATAAAAGTAACACAACTTATACATAAACTTAAATCTATGGGTACAATGGCGGTCTTATCGCTAACAGCGGTATCTTCTAGACAACTTTAGGATGGATCGTAAGAACTTAAAATAATACAGGGGATAGTCTTCGCTATACTGCTAACAAATTAATCAGTCTCTATATATTTAAACACAATACATAACTAAAAACCATGACAAATACTGATATCTAGCTGCAACCGTATTGACTAGAAGCTGACTCCAACATAGTTGGATTGGCAGATTAAGATTGAAAAAAAAAAAACTGGGCAAGTGCGAGTCGGACTCGCACCCTGAGGGTTCCGTACAAACCTACCTATGTAAACGGTTCAATTCCTGAATAGAGTTTCGATTTTTTTTCCAAATCGCAATTTTCTTTTTTGACGTAACATCAAATTTACTGTTTTTCGATTTATTCCTATATCTGTCCTATAAGGCTTTACTTATGCGAAATTACAGGATTCTGGGTCTACGGGAACTACTCTATGAATTTTGATTTACTTTGAGTGTCGAAATTTAATGTTTTTTGCGATATAAACGACCGTATCTTTTTCTTTAGTTAACTTAGAAGTTAATTTTTTTTACAGCATCAAGGGACCGCAGAATTGACTACATGGTTTTAATTTCAACTCGATACCTCTACGCGTTCCTTAGATGAATCGTCTTGACAGACAGACATACAGACGGACGAATAACAAAGTGATCGTACAAGGGTTCCGTTTTTCTGTTTGAAGTACGGAACCCTAAAAACAAGCAAACAACACAAACACATGTGTTTTAGATAAATAGTTACAAAGAATAAAACAATTGGAATACCTCTACCGCTTTGCAGCTTTGGGAAAATCAGAATATATAAAACTAATTTACATTTAAATATCATAAGCGAACCTGTTTGACGAAAAAAATGATAATAGCTGACTGTTAGATAATATAACAATATTATCTAACAGTCTACAACTAAAATAATGCGTAGTATCATGAAATTAAGATTTTGGATTTTGAATGCCAATTATTATATGTAGGTACCTATAGTCGATTACCGAAATCATATTATTATTGACGTCAATCCTTAAAGTACCTACAAGAGAATTGTTGAAACTGATAAGTGTCTAAGTAGTTATTGAGAAAGAAAACGCAAAGTGATTTCACAAAATTTACTGTACCTTTTTTTTTTTAAATTGATATTAACCAGTGCTTGACTGCGATCCCACCTGATGGTAAGCGGAGATGCAATCATTGATGGTCAGGCGCACTAGTTTATTAAGAGCCTATTCACTCTAGCCTTGAAGACACCTAAATTATAGTTGGACGGGAAGACCGCAGCAGGCAAATTGTTCCAGTCCTTCGATGTACGATGAACAACGATGACGAAGCGAAACGCTTAGTCCGGACCGTTGAGGTTTCAACAACGTAAGGGTGGATACTCGCCGTTCGTCGGGTTGTCCGATGGTAGAAAGGAGATGGCGGAATCAAGTCATGCAATTCCCGCGTACACTCTCCAGAATGTAACCTGCCAAAGTGCTAACCCACTTGATGTTAATTTATGATTTGACTAGAATGTTTTTTTTCATACGTGGTTTAAGAAGACCAGGTGCAATACTTCAGAACGACTCTAAATTGGCCTAATATCATTTCCCCAGGAACCAAGAGGAATAAGTTTTCGGAGAACCAAGGTTACAGACATAGCCCATACTTAAGTGGCAGTGGGCAGGGCATATTGCTCGTAAAACAGATCGTCAATGGGACCGACAGGTTCTAGAGTGGCGACTGCGCACTGAAAGACACAGCGTTGGAAGGCTTCCCACAAGGTGGACCGATGACCTGGTGAGAGTCACGGGAATGCGATGGCTGCGAAATGCACTGAATCGTTCGTTGTGGCGACACTTGAGAGAGGCCTATGTCCAACAGTTTACGTTTTTCGGGTGAAATTATGAATGACTCCATTTACCTATAGAACTTGTTCTTAATGTCGAGCATCCCTTTGGGCTTTGCGGGTTGGACGAAAACCGAATCTTCATTTCTTAAACCCCCATACACTATGATAAATCACTGGTTTGTCCCTGATTTCTCAGCTTCAATTGTGGTGTGACTCAGTTCGTTGTAACACCATTTTAATTTATCTTATGAATAAGTAAATGCTTTTGCATATTCAAAGCGGTATTCCCCAGTTATTCGGTAGCAGAAAAATATAGTTTGGTCTGAGGAAAACGGATGCCTATTGTGTCACAGAATAAGTAACTGTGTTAGACTCATACCTTGTAACTGGTAATCTTGAGCATTAGGGCAGTTTTTTAAGTCCACTTGGTGAAAGGAACTATGTTATAGAAACAAAGACACAACTTAGATATTTGCGACCATCACCATTATCATCTTCCTGCCTTTATCCCGTTTTATTTGGGGTCGGCGCAACACGTTTTTTTTCTTCCGTTCCGTCCTGTCACCCTTCACTCTATCACTAACTTCCTTGTCTTTCATATCACTTATCACACGATACATCCATCTTGTCTTTGGCCTCCCTCTCCTTCTTTATCCATCCACATGTATACTCATATTTGCGACCATCACTATTACAACTAAAGAAGATTTGCAACAATAGACCGGACATACATCCAGTATGGCTGCAAATTCCCTGGTATGTCCTATTTAGCTCTGCAGCTCCCACAATCGCTTTAGGGAGCGAGTTTAGGGGTTCTTTAATCGCTTGAACCGGTTTCCGAATTCACATAATATGTCAAACGCATAAGTCCATAAGTATTTTATACCAACTTGCATGTTACAAAGAATTTGAAAAACTTCTCTTTGGCAATTTTGTAAGTGCCACTGTTCAATGAGCCCAGTATATATGAAAAAAAAAAAACTATTGATACGAAAAAATTTAGCGGCTCATTTACAATACGAGTTTGGATTTTATTTGAAAAAAGGACGAAGAGTCCATTGTCCGGAATTTATGTCAGAGATAGCATATCAATAGCGTCAAGGTCATAAAACAGTAGCAAAAGCACTAGCAGTATTGTTCATTATAATATCGTGACCACCCACGAATTTGTACTACTAGTCATTGCCGTCAACGAATGTTCGCGTGTTATATTCGACAAATCATATGACCTTGTCGTCCTGTTCTTTTATCTTGGGATGACTCAATCTGTGACTGACATTTGGGGCTTAAATGACATCTATTTACACTGTTCCTATTGTTTTACTTCAAATCATGTCAAATATTTGTCGATTTAAAACTAATGTTTTAGGTACACACTTGAGTTGTTAAATAATTGCCATCTCATTAATTCAGTGGTTTACTAATGTAGATATCTTATACTTATTATTAATAAGCAGCTTGTATGCTACACTAACCTTTCACCTCAGTCAATACGATCATGACCATAATAGCTCAGCATGATAATGAAATTAATATAGACATTTCCCTCCGACCAGGTCATCGTGAAAGAACCGACTTTGATTTATATCAGTTTATTAATACCTACGTTATGAGGTGATAACGTTGTACTTATCTCAAATTGCTATCTATTATGGATATATTATAGTTACTAGCTATATTATACTTGCAACCTGGCAAACTGTTTGCTCAAATAGGAATGGAGACAGAGTTTTTGGCGGGATTTCTTCGAGTGAAGTTCAATGGCTGTTTTAATTACCTACTCGCAAATTGATTTCTAATGGATATTGTGACGTAAAATTAGTGTAGTTTTGTATGTCAAGTGTCTGCGCAACTGGAATATATTATATGGAATCTTTGAAAAAGACGAGATCTCGGAAAAAATGGAGTTGAAAATTTAATTGTTTAATTTAATACTTAGTTTTGGTTACCACAGCGAAGTTTGCAGAGAACGTTATAAATTCCAATGACTATAAAAACATTCAAATGTGTACAAAACATCCATATTCTAATGGAACACCAATGAACTATTCACATGAAGACATGGCTTAGAGGAATATTGAAGCCAAAAACATTAACAAAAGAAAGAATGGAGACTAGAAAAATGACAACGATAATAATTTAAGAATTCCCATTTCACAAGCTTTCAGCAAAATGCCAAAATAGAAGATGTAGAAATAAGTTGGAAATGATCCGAGCCCTCTCGACCTACATTTGACGCATCGTATGTTCGCAGTGCACCATCTCACGCACGTTCACAGATCGTTTCCTGGAACACGCAGTCCACATTATTTTTGGCAGATCTAGTAATGCGATGACACACATGTTATATCACAGCAGAGGAAGTAAGGTCAGAGGGATCTGAGGGATGAGACTGAATGACTGTTTGGCTTTGACTACTGCTCTATTATATTTAATATTTTGAAAAAAGTTCCTTTTTGTATTGGTGTTTTCTAGAATACTCTCTAGAATTATATTCATATGAGACGAGTGTTTAAATATGGTGTTTATAAACTCGACATTTTATTATTAAAAGGTTCAGTGGGAAATGGTTGTATCGTTATCTCCTGAGTGTATATTATTACATCTGTTTAACCTTTTCCTTTCATAACCCAGCACTTCTCCAAAGCAATTTACATATTTACATCTTTTTAAATGCAATATGAAAGTAATTTTTTCAAGGATACTGTGGAATGTATACAATGGTCTCGCGCAGAATTTTCTGTATCGTCTGGGTTCATATAAACAAAGATAAAATGCATGTACTGGTGATGATTAATAAACTTCCGATGAACGGAATGAGAAAAGAAAGATTAATCTACTAAGGGCGGAATGCACTAATAAAACTAATCGCGTTTTAACGTTATCGGACGGCGAGCTGCCTATGGCTCGTCTTCCGCAAGCCTGCACCTACGAGTACCAGGGGACGTCTTGCGGCTCATGAAGCCCATAGCGTCTCCGCTTTGTGGTTTCCGTTACTTCCTTCCCTCACGTTAAATATTGACAATTATTATAAAAAAACCGGGTAAGTGCGAGTCGGACTCGTGGACTGAGGGTTTCGTACAAACTTACCTATGAAAACAGTACAACTTCCGAATTGAGTCACGAAGATTTTTCCTAATGGCAAAATTAGAGTTTTTTTGGGTGACATAACTACAAATTTACAATTTTGAGATGTTTTTCTATATTTGTGCAATGGGACTAGAGTTTTTAAATTCCTGACGATTTCAAAGTTTCGGGACACGAGACAACGTACAATCAAAGTCTCGGGAATTCCTGGGATGTCGAGACATTAAAAAAAATACTTTTTGTTGTTTTTTTTCTAGATATAGGTAAGCCTTTTTTGAAGAATTTTAATTGAGTTAAATTCACGTGAAACTTTAAAAAAAGGGCATCAACAGCTTTGTCCGACCATCTGTTTCTAATTATTGTAATAATGCCACCAGACAAGGAGAACACTGTTTCATTTTAAAAAACTATTTTTGGAAAAGCTATAAAACGTATAATAAACGTAAAACTTTACGTTTTGTAGCTTTTCCGTAAAAATTGACAATCTTGTGTCGTCTCGAGTCTCGACCCGAATGTACCGGGACTCACGACAGCTAATATTGCGAAAAGGCCCGGGACTTCACGACACGAGACATCCCGGGACCCAAACTCTATATGAGACCGTGCTTAATGCCAAATTTCAGAGGTCAATGGAAAGTACCTTATGAATTTTGATTTCCTTTAGAGTGTCGAAATGTACGTTTTTGCGATATAAACGACTGTATCTTTTTTTTTGTTAACTCAGATGTTTGATTTTTTCACAGCTTCAAGGGACCTCAGACTTGAATATATATATGGTTTTAATTTCAACTCGATACCTTCACGCGTTCCTGAGATAAAGGGTCTTGACAGAAAAACAGATTGCTGGACAACAAAGTGATCTTATAAAGGTTCCTTTTTTTCTTTTTGAGGTACGGAACCCTAAACATGCAAAAATAATGAAGTGGCAAGTAAAAAAAACCCTTTCTCTGCATTTTTTAAAAGGTTACCTAAGAGTGACGTGATTGACATGTAATTAAGGGCCGCTGCAATAGTACTAAAATATTTTAAAAAAACCGCTTCCACTTAGCCTGAACTAGAGCATGTGATAACATGCACCGCTTTACATATAATTACTTTATGTGCCGTAGAACATAAAGTAATTATAGTAATTTTAATTCATCAATTTACTGTGCTCCCGTTCTTTCGACTACACATCCTGTGACTTACGTCAGTAAGCAGGTATACTTAGACTATAATTTTGCTAATCTGTGTAATTGAGAATGCGCTCTGAACGAGTTCGGACAGATGTTATGACAATGGAAACTGGTTCTATACCGGGACTGGGTCTAAAGGTAATAAATGTTTCACTTCAGATTTAAGTGCTGGGTATTATGAGCTAGTTGCGGATAAGTGGACTTTTCTACTCTCACACTACTCGGGCACTTCTTTCTGATTTTTTGCTACGAATCAAGAATTTGAACGAGGGTTGTACCTATTTTAGGAGTACGTATTTCATAAACCGTTTTTTTTTTTAGAAGTTGTTGTTGGAGATGGAGAAAAATCACTAGTAAGTCTAGCTAGGCTAGACAACCATTTTGACCCTAAAGTAGCTAGTTTGGGGTCAAAATGCTTATATCGTGATTTGCTAGTGCACCTCATCTTTTCAAAGATATTTATTTCGCTCTGACTGACCGAACCATCCAACAACCAGAACTTTGTTGGTAATAAGTTATGAAAGTCATGATGCAACGGACTGCAATGGTTAGCCCATTTTTAAGCACACTAGTATGTTTATCCTTAGAAAACCAACGCTAGTGTTATTGTCGTGAAGTGTGACTGAGTAGAGATATGACATCACACGTGGATGAACGGCATTATAGCGTCGTCCTGTCTGCTACAAGCGAAAACGAGGCAGACATGGTGATTATGGCCATTTCCTATTCGACCAACCATTTACTGTAGCGATGTAGCCGAAGTTGCTAATGGACTTAAACTGCCTTAATGAGGATGAAAGTACTTTTCAGCTTCAGATAATATCAAGTAGTGTCAGACATATAACCGTGGGTGGAGTCTTAAGTCACCACTGACGTTTCTGACTCAATTCACAGGAATACAACAAGGGGGGTATTACGGTCCACGACCTATAGAATGCCGTCGGAACAAGCAACTACCTAGTAATAAGTGACATTATGTCATAGCAACACCTGAGAGAGGTAGCGAGAGAATTTAGAACGTATAATTTTAGCCAAATACCGCGATGAGTAACACTGGTATTAGTAATAGGTGCTGTTTACTTCCATCACATTTATAACGTACTGGACTATTATTAGGTTTGCTCTTTAATGTATTGTGTGCTATGGAAAGTGCTTCCCTATCGATTTGCTTCTGACCGCAAGCTTGGAACTAATGAATTTTAAAGGATCTTTCGTGTCGAACCCATTTCGATCGCTTTAAATATTCCTTCGGTTCTTGGGGTAACGATGCACTATCGTGTTTCTGTTTCTTATTTCTGTAACTTGCATAACGTTCTTCGTTAATACATAAGTGGTCAGCGTCGGCAGTGCCTTCGTTACAAATGCAGTAGTTGACGTTGATGTGTGTTGTGCCATTAGGGCACAAAAGGTTACAGCGTTTATCTTTTGTTTTTTTATGATACAAAGTTTATATTGGCCATTTTTTTGCATATTAGAGTACGCCATGATTGTAGTAAAGGTCATATAGGTACAATATCTTCAATTTAGGGGTAGAATTTAATATTGATCGCTAATGTTATTTTTCTCGTTGCAATCTATGAATGAAATGATACACAATTGTACAAAGGTGAATTGTTTATATTTGTCTAGCAAAACAAAGTGTCTCTATTAACAAAATGACGCGTTATATTGTTTTATGACAAATTACTTATTATCATCGTCCTTAGTATTATCACCTATTTTATTTTAAATCAGTCATTTGAAGATAACAGACGACTATCAGTGACTGATTTTATTGTCAATATTTACGTGTTGGTGCGGTGCGTGAGCGCTAGCATGCGAAATAATCGGCGATTGTTTTTTAATTAAAGACGGAGGTCGTACACGTATGTTATTGCAAGTAATAAAAACTGTTTACGGTTTTTAAAAAGTAGTTAAATTGTTATATAACAGGTAACACTCACCCGGTGTGGGGCCTGCAGCAAGCGATGTACGGCAGCTATTTGGTAGGATAATGGTATGGTGGTGTTGAACGTGTGGTAGAGCGGCCGCGGAGGTTCCCGCACATTGTACTCCATAAAGGGATCCAGGTCGTCCAAGTACTGAACCCGGCACACGAACGAATCCGTTCCGATATCTCTCATTGTTCCGTTTACCCTGTTGTCATTCACTTTTAACAGTTCAATCATGTTGTCATGCACTAATTTGTAAGATCACAGTTTTAATCACATTTTACACTTAAACGAACCTGTTGTGGGAAAGAGTAATTTAGAATAAGACTTGAATTTAAACGAGAAATTGATTTTGGAGCCGGTGTTTGATTTTAAATATTTCCGCGCAGGTTTATCTTTCCGGTGTGTAAGATATGGCGGGCGCGCGGCGACTGCACTCGCGGTGTGTTTGGCGCTGCGGAGCTCACGCTCGTCTGATGGTAGTGCCACGATAAGCGCGCCAGATGTTTTGATTAAGTTTTTTCAACATCTCGACTAAGGATGTGGTTTGGTTCGTTTGGTGCAAACGCTAACGAAGTTCATTCTCTTTCTAAAAGGTACCGTTATTGCGAAATGACAAGTAAAAAAAACTAAAGTATGTTCCCCCGATGCTAGCGAGTGAATAAACAATTTCACGTCAAGGTTTCTCAAGATTATAAACAATGTAATGTAAATATAAATATGAAACGGATTCTATATTTTAACGCTACTGTTTGAAGTAGTAATGGAAAACAAAGAAGCTGTATAATTTCATACTTCATTATACTACATGAGAATGCAAATAGATTTTGTTTCGTTTCTACCAATAATCGCTACGTGATAACTTATGACTTTCTTTTGACGGATCAATTGATTTCGAATTCGTTTATTAAACTTCACGTCTGGTCACAAATGTATATTAAGGGGGTGCAACTCGACATACATTTTCACTGTTTTTAATACAACCACTCTTTCGCGATAAAGACGCTAATACTCATGTTAAACTAAATATTTTGGAAATACAGTATCTTATGGATATTATCTAGGCTTTTATTGAAATCAATTTATAAATTTGTGTAAAACTAATTCAGTAAAGACCTCTGAAAATCTGCTATTTTGCATGAACTTTGACACTGCATAATTTACTCAAAATTTTTAAAAAAGTATAACAATAGAGGCCTTGCAAATTTAATCAAGATTCTAAATGGCTACAACTTTTTTGAAAAACATCTAAGTGTTTAATAAAAATACGTATGTTCTAGAATAAGTTTTGTAAAATATTCGAGTTAATCGCGGAATTACCGAATGCTAAAAGACTTTTCCGGCATTATATCTCTTTTTTCGCGTTGCCTTTTCGTCAAACATTACGTTGGATTGCGTTAGATGAAGTAACAAACTTTTAAACCATGCTTGATGTTGACGATAGGCGAGTTGAAAAGAACCCTCTTTATATATGACTCTCGGCTAAGGACAGCCCAACTTTGACATATAGAATAAATCGCACTGGGAATATAAAATCACTCTCTGATTCTTATTCTCTGGTTATATAACATAGAGACCAATAAAACGTAACGTTGAAGCCAAGACATTAGTAGATTAAACACTTTCTTTTTCACCACTGAGACAAGACGATAGAAATAATAACGAAAAAACAAAATTTTACACCACAACAGGACATAGTAGTTAATCGAAAAAAAAATCTGCAAGTATGTTTGAATTATATACGAAATTCTCTGAAACTACACATATCATCCAATTTAAAATAAAAAAAATTGTTAGAAAGCTACATTCTCGTGTTTTACCTATGGGACAGGGAAAGTCATCGAAAATGCGAAAAAAGTCAGATTTTATGAACAAAAACTGACCAAATATTGCCAAGGTAAGGACAAATTTTCCAATGACTCTTGACATTACATTTTCAATGTAAAGTCCTCTTAACGACACCTATATTGACGCGAGGTCGTGTGCTCGACTATGACCAGTGTCGTATGAAGTATTATACAAATTGTAATCAATTCAATTCACATTCGACTGATTGCATTGACTATCTGAATAAAACGTCCATCTTTATTTAGGAAAATGGGCCAATACTTAATGGTATTGTATGGTCAATGTTCAATATTTGCAGCCGTGTCAATTATTAACCAAGTTTTTTGAAAAAGGCTTAATTTTTGGATCTATATAATATTTAAAAGGAGAAATTGACTTTCTGACATATCAGTGCACAGCTGACACCACTCGAACTAGAAATATGAAATCCAAATGTTTTAAAGATTGTTAAAGTTTTGATGAAAATATTCTCGTAACCGAAGTCACTGGCAAAATGCTAGCCTTCTGTATTTCTTAAAATGAACGTAAACTTGAGGATCAATAGAATTTATAACAAGTTAAGAACGATAACAGTGTAGGTGAACTCGTATATACAGGCTCATAGAAGCTTGTTCTTACTTAAAGAAAAATCAGAAGTAAAGACGAAATAAAAGGCATGCAAAAAAGGAAACTTTACAGAAGGAATCTAAAACTACAATCTATAAAATTTTGTAACAGTGCTTGTTTATAAGTGTCTATTTTAGTTAGAAATTTGGATGAGTTTTCAGTTGAAAGGATATTAAAGTTATTATCGTAAAAACGTCAAATGCTAGCCAGCTTTCCGTGAAGACACTTAAAATTTTTAAGAGGTTCTTGTGAGTTTTAATTGATGGTGATACAGGTTACTAAACTTTACTATGTGAAACTAAGACCTGCGTATGGCCTTTCTAACGTTATAAAATACAAATTACCAAAGTTAAACTCCCAAACTTTTTATTTTAAGGCGATGAAGCAGTAGGTCTATCACAAGCGCGATCCATTTTGCGCTAAACTGAACTGTTGAAGGAATAGAGTTACATAGGGTGTATAGCTCCATCCCTTTTTATCGCTGACATTTTAACCTGTCTTGGTAAGTCCCCTGCCCCCCTAGCCAAGTTACAATCGTATCGTTCGCGCTGAACGACCACATGAAGAACAAAGGAATCGGAGGCGTGGCCTAGTCGAGGCGTTCGGCGCGAACGAAACGATTGTAACTTGGCTAGGGGGACTGATCTTTAAAGTAAGGTTCTACTGACCGACAATATTGGAAGGATAATGCTTTAACTTAATGCCTATTAGCTGAATGACGTCACTTCTCAAGAAAGATGAAAGTGAAGAATACCAATAGAAAGTGTCGTCATAGATGATGGCATCTTCATTATGCTGATGGTGCTAACACTTACAAAGGAGAAAAGCGGAATCCTATTAGCATAGGATTTTCCTATGCGTAACATTTTAGTTCTTATAGCCCGAAGACAGTTTGAAAGACATAATGATTGAGTTCATTATGGGTCAGATCTTAATTGTGTTGTTATCAGTGAAGTCACTAATTCGAAACATAGATTTTCCATTAAAACCTGTTATGCAATTTTATGGATACTAATAAAGTGTATAGTATAGGTATATACTTATCTATACTAATAGAGTGACGTTATTGATCACTAGCAAACTTATTAGTTCACTAAAACGACATATTATATATACTTGTATTTATTTGTATTGCACAATTTGCTGAAATCATATTATCTATATGATTTACTGATATTTACAATTTATTTAGTAAGTTTAAATAATTTATTTACTAGTGGGCAAGTGAGCAGTGGTGGCCGAGTGGTAACGGCCCCGACTTACGAGTTGTAGGTCGCGGGTTCAAACCCAGCCAGGCACATTACTTTGTGTTATTTATCTCATCACCACTGCTCTCAAAACGGTAAAGGAAAACATCGTGAGGGAACCGGCCTGTCTTAGAACCAAAAATTCGAAGATATGTGACATTCACCAACCCGCACTGGGCCCGCATGGTGGTGGTTACGGCCCATTCCCTCTCCTAAAGAGGATGCCTGAGTCCCAGCAGTGGGAATATTATAATGCTGACTATGCTATGATATGCTATTCACAAGTGATGACCAATCTTGTTGATATTGCGTTAATTTTGATGATCATGATTGACCTTTTGGTCTAGTGGTTAGTGTCTCTGACTGCTATGCCGGAGGTTATGGGTTCGATTCCCACCCAGGACAAATGTTTATGTGATGAGCACGATCATTTGTTCTGTGTCTGGGTGTAATTTATCTATAATATGTATGTATTTAGAAATATATAAGTATGTTTATCAGTTGTCTAGTATTCATAACACAAGCTCTGGTTAGCTTGAGACTAGATAGACTAGACTAAAGAGTTGTGTGATAGATGAGGAATATTATATTTGTCGAAAATTCATTTTTATCCTAATTGTTGAATTGGGGAGTCTGAACTAAGGCATCGGTTTCAATTGCACCATTGAACAAAACCATCGCTTTTCCGTCATTTGTACTTTAAAAATTAGGGTCTCAACGTAAGCTATGATCAAGTGATGGTTGCCCAAGATCGGGGCGTGATCATGACCGTGAACGGTCATTGTTCGTGCCTACTACTAGTCTTGTTACGTCACTCGATCGTCAGAGTCCAACTTTATAAAGTTTGACAGCTTTGTTGACTTCGATTTAAGTGAACAGAAAAGTATGTGGTTTGTACCCTCAAATAATAGCATATATGAACAACCCCGTCCCATGAGATATTGAATGACCCAGTGGAATTTCCCAGTAAAAAATGAGGGTTTATTACAAAAGTTCCTGGCAACAATTGCGGGGGTACTAAGCAGGGAATACCCAGCTGGGTAATTTGTCGTATCCTACCTTTCATGTAATTATTATCTATATCATTAGCCATTATTATTTATTGTGCTATCATTAGTCTGGATCCTTTTTCATTATTATGACCCAACGAGTTTAAGGTAACTTACTCAGTTTCACTAAATAGTTTTATGTTATTTCTTAAGAAAAATTCTCTAAGTGTCTGTTCCCAAACTTTTTGTTCGGGAAATTGTTTCATGTGAGGTCAATGATCCCGGCGCACGCGCCGCTCGCTCTGTTTCTACGATTCATCACGCCTGTGATTGGGGACTCAAATAAAAAAAATATATTTATATACTTACTACTGATTCCGGATAAAAATGTTTCGTAATCGTGCGCTCTAAGGCCAAATCTGTTTAGATTTTTTCAACTAAATTCTTATCATTATAGATTTTTGTTTAGATTTTGTGCACTGGTAAAGTACTGGCCATTGTAGGTTTAACAGTATTCTTTACGCATATCAACTTTGGGCAAGGCGTATGCCCAGCAGTGGGAAAGCAGAAGATAAATAAAAAAAAAACTGTAAGTTACATGGGCACTGATTTGCAGGGCATTTCCTTTATTGACTTGTTAGTTGGATTTTAACTGTTATCATTGTAATAAGTGTGACAGATAGAAATATTTATAAGTCTACGTAAATATTTTATAAGCACGTGTTGATCTGCAATATCTCATCTTTATAATGGGGTACGTATTACGAGAGAAACGACGAAGGAAGCCTTTGATGAGGCCAGGATATTTGAGTGAAGCAGGAAGTCGGAAAAATTCCTTGAATTTAATGTTTCGATGACATAATCTAGACATAACTTTCATATGTACGGTGGTTAACAATTCTTTGTATTTAAAACATTTATGCTGAAAAATCGTAGAAACATTTGTAACACTCATTTAGTCTAACATGATTGCGCTATTTGCCGTTTCAATAGATGTACTGAACTTGAACAATATGGAAAAATAAATTTATTTATTTATTTAAACTTCATGTACAGTAGTGGTACATAGGCGGACTTAATGCAACAAGGCATTATCTACCAGTCAACCTTTGGGTTAAAAAGACAACAGGTCTTTTGTGGTAGGCTTGCACAATAAACGAATAACAGATAATTCAAACAGAAAAAAAAAGTTATTTATAGTTTAGTTTAGTTATTTATTTTTAATGTTACACGTAGGTCACCGACGCAGTTGATGCTATGCACGAGTGATAGAAGATCACTCCACACTAACGTCCAAAGATTTTAGAGAAATATTAACAGATACTAACAGGGATAACCTGGTAAAAGATACAACAAGAAATTTCCCCTTTCTCCTATCAAACCACATGGTTTTGTAATGAGAAAGAGGAGATTTTCCCCTGCAGTTTGACATAATATAATAAACAGCCAACCTTTACTATTTTCTTTATCCACAACCATTTGTTCTGTGTCTGGGTGTAATTATCTATAATATGTATGGATTGAGAAATATATAAGTATGTTTATCAGTTGTCTAGTACTCATAACACAAGCTCTGCTTAGCTTGGGACTAAACTTGGTCCATTAAACGGAGAAATAATGTTATTACCTATGTTTCGTTTTTAACTATACTAATTGTTGTTGTCACTTATTTTCTTACCTTTATATTTAGTATGTATGTATTTATGTATCTAATTTTAGTGTTAAGTATTTTTTTTTTGTTTTTCCGCCAATTGTTTAGCTTGTTTTGAAATGCACCAAGTGCAACCCCATCTTGTGTTACGACAATCTCTGTCCATTCTAGGTAGGCAGGTAGGCTAAGGCTGCCAATTGTAACATTTATATCTTAGAGTACAATAAACTATATATATATATAAATAAATGAAAACACTCTCATCCTACCATCATCTCATCGACTCTTTTCACTGTCTGAAATGTGTGAAAATCGTTGATTTTTTTTTTTTATTCGGAAATTCTTTTGCAAACCTATCCTTCATTTCGAGAAAAAAAATTGTTCATAGGTATATCTCAAAAATAGCTAAGTCAACCTTTTCTATTTGCAGGATTCACAAAATTTTATAAATTTTTTTCATCCCTTTTTATATACGCGTGCAATTTTAAGACACAATAAATTAAAAAAAAACAAATGAACTCAACCGTCCAAGGCTCATCTTATTCCTTTCTCTTTTATTATCCATTTCGTGTTCAAAGATATTAATTATAATATTTGTGTGATGTTCAGTGGCCATCGGTACTGTCGTGATGCTCTGTGACCTGGACGTGAACTTACTGGCCAAAGTCGTGATTGTGTTAGCATTGTTACCAAGTATGATTTGCTTTAGACTGTGACTATATTATTTTCTTTGTTGGTTTTATGTTCACTATTGTGAGACACGGTTTTGAATACTTGTTATTTAATTTTATTAACTTGCTTTGCTCTTTTCTTCTCATGATTTTGTATTGGGATTATTTTATGGTTCTGGATTCAACTGTTGAGAAGAATGAAAATTGTATATGAATACTTACCAAAGTGTTGAACTAAGTCTGTATGATAATCATTTCTTTTTAAGATCCTTTTACTAAACATCGTGGTCAGATTAAAGAAAGCTTCAAATTTTTTTTTTTTGCAAGTTTTGTATGAAAATTATAATGTTTGGTTACCCTAGACCCGTTCGACTTGTGATCACGACTGCAGTTCAGTTAGTTGATAGGCTGACTCTCTTTACTTTTATTTTTAGTAATCTTGATTTTATTACTGCTTTTATTTTGCGGTTCATTTATTGAGTCGTGTGACTGTGAAATGTGACCACCAAAATAAAAATACACATAAAATAAAACAATGGCAATGATTTTAGAGGAAAAAACTCATGCTACTAGGCTTATGTTTTCAAAAAAGCTTGGCCTTTTCCATTCACTGTGTTTTTTTTTTTATTGATATAAACCAGTGCTTGACTGCGATCCCACCTGATTTTTCCAGAAGATGCATATCGCGAAAAACGGTAACCGTATTTCTGTCAAATTGGTATTATAAATTGACAGGTTTTTGATATTATCATTGGTAAATATCTCAGACTTGGTAGATAACCGGTTTCCCTTAAACAAAAAAACTAAAATGGTGTTGATAAACTTTGACGTCAAGTTTACAAACAAACATCGGTCCAACACAATAATAATAAACGATAACAAATCAATATAAATCATGTTTAGCACCTATTCTTGCATTTAAAAGCTAGATTTGACAGGTGGCATTATTTTGACAAGCACTACAAGCCGTCATTAGGCGGTATTCTATTCTAATTTCGAAGCGGTTACGTAACGTGCGCGTGGGCAGGAACGAATGTAGGTAGGCAACAGTTGAGCAATACGCGAAAATGTGGACACTGGGCCGTCGCGACTGTTATTGTTCTAATGGTTTTATATCATCGGTATCATCTATCTCTTTTATTCTTAGTTTACAAGTAGGCTAAGCTTTATTGCAGTCTCGTTTTGTAGAAAAGCAAGCAACATGAAAGAGGTTTTGTGCTTTTATGAAGTATAATTTTGTTAGACTGTCTCGATTAGGACCTGTACTTTGACGTTTAAAGTAAGATTATTTCATTCTTATTTCCAGTGTAGGTAAGAGGTGGCGCTAGACAACCTGTATAGCTCTGTCTCTTACCCATTTTAGTTAGACTAAAATGCACTAGTGTCAGTCTGACACTATCTCCCGTTCCGCCCAAAAGCGGGGAAGTCATAAGATGATTTCCCACCCAATAAAAAAAAACCCACACAGAAATAAAAATGAAACAATCTTACTTTGAATGTCATGGTAACCCCGTAAGAAGATGTTCTGAGAAAACTAAACCTAATTCTTAGGCAACATTATCGTTGAAAGTGTTATTGGGATTTAAACCTCATTGTTCTATAAAGATTAACTATCTCTTAATTATAATATTGGCTAATTTCACAACCTTTATACTAAAGAATGCAAGTTGGGATTCTATTTAAGAAAGTGAAAGGTCAGCTTTGAGTAAGCGTCTGTAGTTATAAAATGAGACCACATTTAATAACGAGGTGTGAACTATTAGGAAGTGCTCGAATTGTTTGGAACGGTTTGCGAGTTTAACGAAGAAGAACGTTATTAGTTTTCTTAGTAAGAGATAGTGTTTTTCCGCAAGTTATGTTCTCGTGTTTAGCTTTCACTTTGGTAAAAATAATCTTTCTTTAAGTAGGTATTATGCTGAAGATGTCAATTTTATAGATGTGCATAAATTCGTATATAACCGACCCCTTATGAAAAAGTTTTGTGGGACGCGGACGTCGAAATAGCTTGTATTACGATTGTTTACGTTTAAATGTTTTATAGTTTCTTAATTTTCTTTTATTCTAAGTTTATTACCAAAATATATACCAATTATATTATAATATTTTACTTTTTTTAGGGTTCCGTACCTCAAAAGGAAAAAAACGGAATCCTTATAGGATAACTTTGTTGTCCGTCTGTCTGTAAAGAGCCTTTATCTCGGGAACGCTTGGAGGTACTGAGTTGAAATTAAAATCATATATTTAAGTTTACGGTCTCTTGAAGCTGGGAAAATATAAATTTTTTAAGTTAACTAAAGAAAAAGATACAGCCGTTCATGTCTCAAAAAACGTATGTTTCGACACTCTCGAGAAAATCAAAATTCATAGGGTACTTCCCGTTGACCTAGAATCCTGAAATTTTGCATAAAGCAAGGTCTTATAGCACAAGTATAGAAATAAATCTGAATGCTGTAATTTTTTTTTGCGAAAAAAATGCGATTCGGAAAAATCTTCAAATTCTGTTCCGGAATTGAACTATTAACATAGGTAAGTTTGTACGGAACCCTCAGAGCGCGAGTCCGACTCGCACTTACTCTGTTTTTTTTTAAATTGCGACGAAATAACCCTACGTTACAGTTTTTGGACTGGGGCCTTATCATGACGTGTTAAAATGTTAGGCGAGCGAGCGAGAAAGAGGGATCGAGTTAGACATCCTTTGTAGCTCCATCTCCTTAACAGTTCAGTTTAGGTTGGATCGTATTAAGAGCTCGTGGTAGCAAGGCGCAACCAAGCTGTACGCATGCCAAAGAGTCATGGCCATTCGGATAGTGCGGGGATACAGAAAAGAAGGAATAGGAGTGACTTTTAGTCAGTAGCCCAAGGACGGGAGATGTCATTAGATGATTTCCCACCCAAAAAAAGGGCCTCTGTTCGATTGTCAGCCAAACATAAGAAGTCCCATGCATGTAGGTAAATAAACAATCTCTATTCAACATCATTAGAGGAAATCGTGACATTCTTTCTTACGAAATAAACTCAAGACATTAATCACTTGGAGTCGAACTCACATAAAATTTATGTTTAAATCGAAATAACAAAGAAGAGAAACTGGACATCACTCGATAACCTATAATTAACGAATTTAACACACGAAAAAGCGTGCTGGACCGACCAATCTATACTGAATAACTTATTGAATCTATTTTGCATATATAGAAGCTAGTTCATGTCATAATCGATATCGAGTCATCTCCATCCATCGATATAGAGGCATGGTATCGAGATTTTAATTATCATGAAAAAAGCTTTTATGCGCAACAACTGCTTTAATAATAATTGTTTATTTATTTATTTAAATTTCATGTACAGTAGTGGTTCATAGGCGGACTTAAGACAACAAGGCATTATCTACCAATCAACCTTTAGATTAGAAGATACAATATCGTGGTAAGTGTGCACACTTAATAAATCTATATCTATACTTATATTAAAAAGAGGAAAGATTTGATCTTTTGTTTATTTGTATATTACGATTTAACTCAAAAAATACTTGAACGATTTCAAGAATCACTAAGTAACATAGGCTATTTATTTCACTATTTCATGCAGCCGAAGTCGGTGGTAAATCTATCATATAATAAAATCAAGTATCATTAAATTAATTTGCTTATAATAATAAAATACATTTATGTGCTAAAATTATAAACTAATACTATGATAAATATCAAATCATAGTAGTTAAGAGAACTTAAAATATAACAATTATGACGAAGACCGGACCAAGGTTGAGAAGACTTCAAATAGTAAGAATTTTACGCTTGAAGGAAATTTTACTTTAATTTTTTGTTGTCTATTTATATAGGTGAATTTTTTAAGGCAAAATACAATTAGGTGGAAAAGTTATCTTTGCTACTTCAGGCGTCCTATTCAAAGATATTAAGATGGCCAGGTATTTTATAAACCACGAATCTGCCTAACCCTTTAAATTTGACTTTGTTATGTTTAGACTATATTGGGGTCGGCTTCAAGTCGTACCGAATGCAGCTGCCAAAATTGTATATGAAGCGACTGCCTATCTTGTTGACCATCTGTCTAACTTCCACAATCTAGTAACTGAGTAAAACACATGGCATTTTATAGACATACCTATGCTCTTTGAACAATGTGTTGTTGTTCATCATCAGAATCACCTGACCAGAATTCTTTGTACTGTCAATGTATGTATTTGCAAATTGTTAACATTACATATAAATAAATCCAGCATATTCATTTTTGGACTATTTGTATGCAATTCGCACTATCGACATTCCTATGCAATCCATCCAAAATGAATTAATAACTGAATAAAATGAGTATCTTTAAAGTCTTTCAATCTGTAGTGAAGAAAATATGTTGGAATTGTCATGAAATTCATTGTTTGAAAAGATAGTATAGAAAAAAACCGGACGATTGATCAATCGGACCGAAATGATTTTACATGTCTCAATAATCATAAGTCATTTTTGACTTATGACTTTTAACCTTTGACTGCGAAATCTATATTACGAATATGAATACTTGGATATTTAGATGTTCTCAATCACGCATCATCAGTTAAACGAATTAGGACTAATCTTGGCTCACGGTAGAACTTAATATGCATTAGGATACATTTTATCAAGTGGTACGTTCCCGTAATATACGACTTTCACGAAAGCAAAGCAGCATGAAAAAACTGGTATCAAATATTGCATAACTCATGCAGTGTAAACATTTCTATTGTCAAATCACGTTCACGATCAGCGTGTGTTTGGTACGCACGTTATTTTAAAACAGATAGACGATTTCGAACATTGTTATTCAACATGGGACTGTTAACAATTAATATGAAATACCTGCACGTTTTGTTACACCAAGTATGTTACATTTTGATAGAAAGATACAGGAAGGTAAAGTAAAACAAGTAGTTGAAATAATAACGGACAATGAACTGCGAGTATAAAAACATAATAGGATTGTTAGAACTAGCAGTTCTCTAGGTAGTATGAAATCATCGTAAGGAGCAGGTTGCACTTGATTAGACATAATATTTCTATTGATTGTGAATATCAAATTAAATAGACTCATCATCATCTTCCTGCCCTTATCCCGTATTATTTGGGGTCGGCGCAACACGTTTTTTTCTTCCACTCTGCCCTGTTACTCGTCATGCTATCACTAACTTCCTTTTCTTTCATATCACTCTTCACACAATCCATCCATTAAATAGACTGAAGATCTAAAAAAGGCGGTTGAGACAAGTAGGGTGGAGAAGGCTGGGGAACCGAGTACTGAGTACATGGAGGTGTACAATATGAGAAAGTCTAGTGGCAAGACTACTACTGTCAGAGTCGACAAGTGTCACTTAAAACAAGTGTGCGTATGTCGTGACCAGACCTTAGATAATTTTATGATGTCACTGGCCATTCATGGTATGGTTGCTTTCATAATATAACTGGCTAGTACCGACCAAATCATTTAAACGTCAATATTTGCGGATATGGTAATAAAAATTCTAATTATAATATTAACATATCAAATATTATCATACCAAATATTATCATATTAAATATTATCACAATAAAAAAATATCTCATAACAATAATTAAAATAACGTACGTAACGTAACGTACGTTACATTACATACAAATCCAATATTAAATACCTAACTTTTGTTTATATAAATGCTGTAACCTAAAAATAATATTGAACTTCAAAATTGATGGTTTAGTATTTTTGATCAAAAGACCACGAAATTTTATATTACACATAATAAGCTTTGAATGTAGCTTAGCATCGTAACGATATTCCACAGCACTTTCATCATTAATATGAACAATTATTATTAGCTTTTCATACAGAAAGCTGTCTGTTACACCAGAAAAGTAAAGCGAATTTAGCACCTCTACCGGTGGGCAACATAACATGAAATAGTCATGCTTCTGTCCATATCTTTACACGCAGAATGTTGTTCGGTTCTGTCATAAAATACGTCCATTTCATGAAATAGCTGAACATATAATAAAATGTTCAATACCCTCAAGGGCCGACTACATACATCTGTACAACTTGAGTGACCTAAAAAAACACTTAAGTATCGTTTTGTACACACGGGTGTACGAAATTTATTCGGCCGAAAATTTTGGTTTCAGTATCTTCGTTTTTTCTAGTTTTCTAGAAAAATGCAGAATAAGTTTTTTTTTGGTGATTTTACGTAAAAACGCACAATTTCGTAATAATAATACCTCTATGCGCGCGAGGGGTTAAGATCTGGCCACGAAATAATTATGTATATAGAAAAATATACTCACCGTCAATGAGTCAAATTAGAAGAGTACTTCCAACCGACTTTCAACGACAATTAATGATCATTAGAGTTTATATTAAGATTAAATGAAATATAGTAACAAAAAAACATTATCCAACTATCGTATGTTAATGAGGTCCAATAAAGTCCTTAACTTGACATTGGCATTGGGACGTACGAGTTGTTTACTTTTCTCAATAAGGCCGCGAACATACTGTCGTACGGTGTATTTGGCTCTATAGGCACCTTATCACTAAGTGACTGAATTTATGATCCTTCTTATCAGCATAGACATAAAAAACTAGCTGAGACTACCCGAGACTTGATTTTATTTAAACCAGTTGCTTATAAAATGATCAAATTATCTAGAAATTAATATTTAAATGACATTTCTTACAGATGGTATAGTCTCACTAAACGTCCATAATGTAAGTGATACTATTTCGAATATTAACAGTAGATGATCGTGTGTTCGAACCCTCATGGTAATTAACACAAAACATCTGAGTCGCCTCGTGAGAACATACCACTTGACAGACAGGTGTAAATTGTATGGCAAACCGGCGTTCTTAGCCGGTATGTACCTTGTTAATAAACTCTATGAACGCGAAAATATTTCACGGCATAATAATTACCATGAGTAAACTCTTGTTTTCTTTTTGCTTAATTTGTTTACAGGTCCCAAGATAGTTCCCTGGGGAACTCCAAGTTTCGTCGCTCGGTGTTTTTTGTTAAATGACTCTTTTTATTCTGGAATGCGATTCCATAATAGGCAGTACTAATTATACTATTTGTATACTCTACTCCGAGTCTAGTTTACCGATCGCATTTATTTATATTATCTTCCGATGATGTGAACTTGTTTGGGAACTATGGAGCGCTTTATTAAAATTAAAGATAAAAAACATACTTTCTACTTTGCCAGGTAATACATCAGCTCCTACAATTGGCATCACCAAACGTCGATAGCGCAATGTTCGCGTGATCAGAATATCTACACGACTTTCTGCTTACAACAGACGACCATACTTCCGGTATACCGGCTTTGACGTCACTGGCTATTTTAGGCAGTGAATAGCCAGTGATGTTAATTTCAAGCTATGGTTACATCAGAAACTTTAAGGAGATGTCATCATTGCTATTAAGTGTTAAAATGTTACTTAATCCATGCAAAAAACTTCCAAATGTTTTTTGCATAACAGTTGCGGTCTTGGCTTGTAGACAAACATTCGTTCGTTCGTATGTCATGTGTTGTAGCGTGTTTTAAGAAAACATCTGTATTCTAACATCTTCTGCGGCGGTTCGCAAAGGCCCGCTAAAAGTCAAGCGACCATTAACGACTGAATGACCAGTTCCTTCATTTTGTATGGACCGTTTTACATGTATCGCCAATATTATTTAACCACTTCTTACCATCACATTAGATAAAATGAACTATGTAGGTACCCCGAGTGTTCTAGTTTTTTGCACTGCACTGTTATGTAGGTAATGCAATTTACTACACCGCAGGTGAACGTCAGCTGAAAATACTGAAGCTCGGTAAAAAATCACAAACAAATCTGGTACACATAACTGACACTTTTATTGAACCACCAAATTATAAGACAAATTAATATTGTAGCAAAAAATATACCGTTTGATTTCGTACCGTTGAAAAGTAAAGTCTAAAAGATCATTAAAATTATCGACTGTCATTTATGTTGGCTTTTAATATAACAGCTAGAGTCAGCCTGTGATGCGTTCTAACTAATAAAATTAAATCCTTGCATATTTAAGTTGAATAATGTAGATATTGTTTCGTATTATGAAAGTATTGGTTCTATTTCATCAAAACATTTGACAAACCAGCTCTATTCACATGTGTCACATAGAAAAAATATGAAGGTTCACATTTTTTGACCTAATGACCATGATCATTATGTCATTTTTCAAAAGTCAAACTGAAGTCATTTTCAGTTACTTTCCCTAAGAAGCCGAATGCAGAGACATGAGACATATGTGAGGAATTTCGAAAAATTAGTCTAATGATTCAATTACCTACTTAAAATGTTTCACATTATGAGACACGAGTATGCTTAAGAGCAATCTTGCTCAACATATTTTGCATAAGAACAAAATCTCTTCTAAGAGAACTCTCTTGTCTGATTATGAGATTAGAAAGAAAGAAAGAAAAAGTGTTTATTCGTGCCTCACACAATCGTATAAACTATAATTACACAATAAAAAAATACATGATAATAATGTCATAATATATTACATGGTCAGTTTCGTTTCCAAGCTTCAAAAGATAAAAGCAAGAAGAATTGCTGCGTTAATTTCAAGATTTCAGAAGCTTTTCTATGCACAACGATATTCAAGGTCTATGATAATCCTTATATAGTCGAGGTCAAAGCTTCCACTCAATATCAATGATTATTTGCAATATATCGATTGCTAATTGGATGAACGTAAAATCGATTCATTATGCGATTTATGCAGGCAATTCTGGTAGAATCTAACTGATCGTATCAATTCAAGGCTATGTATTATTTTAATAGAGTTATAGCTGAACAATATAAAAAATAAATAATCAGTACAAGAATAAGGAAATAGAAGGCTAGATTGGATCAATATGGTTAAAACCCCTTGTAGAAAATATAATTTTAAATAAAACCGCATTGAATTGAGTTCAATATAATAAACAAACGATTTTATACTACAGGACAAAAATAAAACTTACTATACCTGTCTGAGATCGAAATTAATGTTAAAGGCCCTGAAATTTCTTTAACTTTATAGCACCGGGGTCAAATAAAATATAGTATTCCTATGATATGGGTGAGATGGTTCACGTGTTATACGGTATAAGTAAATACAACAAAGAGGATTCCGTTAACGTCACTGTTCCACGTGTGCCGAGTTCCTTACTAACGAGATTGGCCGTGACTTCACGCAGTGACCCAAGCGACAGGCGACAGCGATTGGTGGCTTAAACAGCTTACTTTTAACATTAAGCCTATTATTTCTTTCTCTCAACGATGACGATGAATACGCCGCGGCAGCTAACGAAGTTCAAATAATTATTTCATTATTACTCACGTTCAAAAGTGAATTAATAATTCTAATCACAGTATCTACTGGGTATGTTAGCGAGATATTGCATTGACAGTCGGTTGTCGTTTAAGTTAAATAAAATGTGATGTGTCATACGAAAACATAATTTATGTTCATCTTTTACATAATTATTCTTTATACCTAATTATTTTTTTGAGAAATAAAAACGTGCTAAGAATCGAACCTTGCGGAACTCCTCTTATATGTATGGTGGCAGATACTAACGTCTCGTCGGTTTTAAGGTCCATTGTTAGTATCCTATATTTCAAATAAGAAATAAATAGCTATTTCGAACCCTATGTAATGCAATTTTCTTTCTGACTAATGAGACATATAATCAAAAGCTTTAGATTAAGCACAAAAATATTTGGTACATTTAATTTAAAAAAAAAATGAATAAAGGGCTAGTCTGAGCGCGCAAGGTAAATTACTTGTCCCACAAACTTCATACAGCCAAGGCCGTAGGTCAATGTGTAATCCGTGCTTAACGCAAGGTATACGAAATGCAAAGCCAGACAAACGGGAATGTTTTGTTGAGAATCAAATGCGCGCAGTGATTGTTATCGATTTTTATATCGATTCTATCTTGATTTAAACTTTTTTGACGATTAAAGTTTTGTATTTTTTTTTAATGGAATTTAGTAGGTATTTTGAATAGTTTTAAGTCGTTGTGTTTTTAGTACCGTCTGTCTTTGCTGTTAAATTTAAAGCGTCTGAATAAATTGTTTGGACAAGAGCTGTGTAATTTCCAATCTAGACGCTCTAAGTACAGCTAGGTTACAAGTCGTAACTTGGCGTTTTCCCGTACATTTATATTCGTTTCTAGACATCACAGCATAAGTCCCGTACAATGACATGTTTTACACGCCGCGACCCCCGGGTTATTCTTCATTTCGCAGAATATGCTAAAAACAACGCCATACCGCTTTACCTTAGAACAGCGGATCATGGGAAATATGAACAATAGTGCAATACTACAGTTATTACAATTATGTATGATATCATCGTTCGGATTTATTGATTTCATAAAAAAGCCACAGACTATCGCTTCTGTTTAATCTCATTATACATCATCACATATTTTCTTAATCGTTGTCGACCATTTTTTGGAGGTTAACTCTTAAAAAGTCTTAGATAGATATTTTTATTTAAATAAAGGACCATTTAAGGATATTTAAGAGTTTAAAATAAATGAAGTAATAATAATTTTCTTAGTGATAATAAACAGAAAGCGTACGGATCTCAATCGTGTTGTTAAAATTCTTCGATTATGAGAAAAAACCTTGACATGTCAGTGCCTAAAGATTATCTCATTACAAGCCGTAATCTATGGATAATGAATGTACTCAAATTCAAAGCAAAGTGACAGATGTAGTCGTCAGGTGTCACTTCCTACAGTTTTTTGTAGCTTTGTTTAGGAGTCCCGTTAAACTCGAGTTTGTTTTCTTTTTTATCTGCGCTATTTGTCTTTTGTTCCTATTCTTGTTACTTTTAACACACTTCAGCCGCAACGATCTAGATGGATCTAGCAACGCTTGTTTTGTTGTTTTATTTATTTTTAATTACAGTGTCTTCTGAGTACTAATTATACTTTAAGTACCTATATATTAGTATTCTTTGAACTTAGAGCATTCTTTTTGTTCTTTTTCTTTCCAATCAATGTTCTTAATAAAACAGTATGTACTATTTTGTAATTGCTGATTCCTGGGGATTTTTAAGTCAAGAGGAAATAGGTTACTTCTAGGCAAACGTGTTTCATCGTCGACCACATCGTCGCTTTCCTTCAGGCATATACTATAATATATACTATATACTATAATATATGTATAATTATATACATAATTTTATTCAAAGACCATTTCTAGTCCACATTATATTACTTATTTCTATGTTAGTTAAGACGTAACAATTTTTATTTGGTAGGATTCCTTCCATAAAATGAATTTCATAATTTTTAAATTCGAATTACAATGGTGACTAAATGAAAATGTCATAGAGTAAAAATTTAAAAATGTCACTAAATAAAATGTCATTGATTAAAAAATAAAAATGTCAATAAATAGCATGGAAACAAAAATTTAAATGTCATGGAATAATAAATAAAAAAATAATAATATTATAAAACTGATACATATATATATATATATATATATTTATAAAACTGAGACCATCAGATAGAGAACTTGACCAGTGAGAAAAAATGAGACCACTTGAACCTGAGAGAGAGAGAGGCCAAGTGCGAGCATTGCAACAAATTAAAAATAATCTGTATGATTCCTATTACACATTATTCCAAAATATACTGTGCAATTTGTTTCGTAGTTGTTTATTGGTAGTTATCAGATTAACATGTGCGAAGGGGAGGTAATTGAAAAAACTAATTAAATACTTGATATTAAATATCATCAGATTAACTTTTTCTAATGCAGTTCATATTATTATACAATTATTACAATAATATTATAAGACGAAAAATTATGATTTTATTCATTATATACTTTATTGTACATTATTACAAACGTACAAAAAGGAAACTGAAGGTTCCATTTGAACCTTGGCTGCAGGCTGAGGATGCAGGCTGCGAATCCAAGTAGCACACGCATGACACGCAGCCGTTTTCTGCATCTGCAGCCGGGAGTGATTCCGAGGCTAGCTGCACGTACTGCCAGTCGCAAATGTACGATTCAGTCCAATATGAGCGCTATCGGCTCCAAATAGCGATTATTTCGGACTTGTCGTACACGTAACTACGTGTGCGTCGACTTGCGGCCGATACTACTGGTTTGCGATCGGCTGCGGGTACAGGTCGCGGAAGCAGTCGCAGCCGAAGCTCGGCAGCACGTGCGGCTGCTGCCGCGTTCGGAATGGTTTTCACAAAAATCCATACTATTACATAGAAAACCAGTCGTGTAGCTGCAGTCGGTTTTGTGCAGCCGCCGCATGGGCTGCCTGCATCCGAAGCCTGCAGCCGAGGTTCGAATGACGCCTTAAAACATACATACAATGGGCGGCCTTATCGCATTCAGTGATCTCTTCCAGTTATTCTGAAAAGTTTCTATGTATATTTCTTACTCTTTCACACTCAAACGGCTGAATGGATTTGAATAATCTCTAGTGTATATTCCCTTGGGAATCGGGATATTATTCTACATTTAAGCAGGACGCGGAAAAAGCTGCTGGCAGAACCTAGTCATAAAGCGGAATGCCGTAATATTGTAAATATAGTCTATGATTCATTTCTATATTGAAGGATCTCAGACATAAATCTCTAAAGTATAAGGTCATCAAAATTCAGACTGTGTACCATTTCTAGAGAACATGTGACATTGCTTGCGAATATATAGTAACGGTAAAATAATAATAGGCAGAGTGACGTTAATGACTTACCTGCGTGACTCAAATGATCAGAGGTCCTACTCTGACGTCTTATAACAATTATAATTCAGGTGTGACTGTGTGAGAAAGAGACCGAGCTATACAAATCGAATTCCCTTCTACGATAGAATTATGGTGGCATTGGCATTTCATAGTGCGGCGAGAGATATTTATTTATTCCTTTATTGTAAAACATTTTTTCTCCATATTTACATATAAATTACATTTAAAATATTTAACTAACTACAATTACAGTAAAAACAAAAATATGGCGTCAAAAAATTCCTCCATATCGCTGTCGACTGGCAATGTGCTCAAAAGACCGGCGGCATTGCCACATTGTATGGCAATGCTTATTCTCTGTCCTAGGTAAAAGCCAGCCCTATGGGTTACAAGAAATGTCAACAAGACGTTATAGTAGTCTTAGTTTATCTATAAATCGTTATTTGAATGATAGCAACACTGGACCGGTTCCGGCTGAATGATTTAATGTATGAGCTTATTTAGTGTGTCGATGTTTCGAAAATTACTGAACCGATTTGGGTAAATTGAATTGTCCTTGAATTCGATTAGTGTTCCGCATTTTTCTCATCACTGATACTCCTAGAGCAGGCGTTTACACAAAATATTTAAAAAATACTACATATTAAGGTATGTTTAGGTTGTTTCAAAACAGTGAGAATGATAGGTAATATTTAGATACTAAGAATTTCTTGATTGCTGATATGTTACAATTCTTTTTTTTATTTCAGCTTGCTAGCAGGTGTAATTTCATCTTAATGATTAATAAATTCGTTAAACATAAGTCTAGAATTGTATTTAATTTTTTTATATAAAAAATAACATATTCATTGAGCAAGTATTTTAACATTCATCGATTCGACTTTTTGATTATAATAACGATTGTTTAGGCTGACCATCAGATGGACTGCACCGCAGCAAACGAACGCTGTCGATATATTCAACTGCAGTTGAATATAACAGTTGCAGTTGTACGTTCGACTTCATTCAGTCATGTTATGAAATATAATTGATCGGCTGCAGTCGTGAAAAGTTAATATAAACTGCAAACCGTCGTGACTTCAACTTTATGCGGTTGGCTACAGTCGTGTAGTGTCGACGTATGCTGTCCATTGCTAACTGCATACAGTTATTAGTCAAGGTCGCGACGGACGCACATTGGCATTATGCAATCAATGTCATCTTTACTTTGAGGCTATTAAAAATCAAATCTAGATGCGTGTTAGACGCAAAGTCATTTCCAACTGCAGATAACTGCATGCAGTTGAATATGTTGACGGTTGCTGCGATGCAGTCCGTCTGTTGGCAGCCTTACAGTATATGCATACCGACCTCATTGTTGTTACTTTTACTCAGCAGTCTATTGCAAATGTAAAATTTTGTAAAAGTTACTGAACCAAGGAGATAGGCATCTGAAGGTAACGTAAATTCTTTAACGCTACGATTGCAGATGTGCATAATAATTAGAATAAAACATTATGTGATGCAACTTGTACCGTTTTTGTTATTGCTAAATATAATTACGGAATTGTGCTGTAAATAATAGTCTGATTACATTTTGATTTATTGTAGCTTGCCTAGAAAATGTACTTATAATTCCTGTTTATAATAATTTAACATCAATATAATTATTTAATTACACGAGTTTAAAAATTAATAAGTCTGATAGGTAGAGACATTATTTAATGCAAAAAGTCTTTAAAAAAATGCTTTTTTAATTATGGAACAAATTAACACATTCTTGCAAAAAATGCAAATTGTCGCTTACGATGTTTTTCTTCAAAATGGTATGGAATTAACCACTTGAAATTTCTGTAGCGCATGTCAATCTTATGATGGTACGTGTAGAGGACGATCCTCTTTATTACCGATAATCTCTTGTCCCCTTTGAAAAATAAATGTAAATATCGTATTTACGTTAAATTATTTAATGTTCCACTAAATTCATTTTTAAGTTTTTATTATATAAACCAATGCTTGACTGCGATCCCACCTGGTAAGCCGAGATGCAATCAATGATGTTGATGCGCACTAGTTTAGTAATAGCCTATTCAGTCTTGAAGACGCCTAAATTATAGTTGGACGTAAGTTTATTAGTAAAATACAGACTGTCAGTCTTTAAATTTAATAATAACATTACACTTTTTTTAAGCCTATGTGACAGAGTGGAATAAATACGCCTTCGTAATCGTTTATCGATAGAAAAAAAAAATGCCCATAGACTTACATTTTTGACTTATCGACAACCATTTATGATGATAGAATGTCACTAACTTTTATCATACCAACATGTAGGTATTCTTGGTCACCGTTTTTTTTTTATTATTTCCGTGTACAATTCTCAACTCAATTATTTTAATAAATTCACTGAACATTTGGAATTCGGTTCGACCACACAAGGGAAAGCGGTTAGTATATAAGTATAATAATCAACCCAATGCGTTTTGTCGTTCAATTTAATGTTTTGTTTTACGGCTCATGCATTTCTTGCTGCAATGCGCTCGCGCCATTACCGTGGGCATTTCCCGTGACCATTCCTTCTTAAAAAAAAACTTTAGAATGTTGAGACAGGGCCTTGTCAGTAAACCGATTATTACGCATCACAATACCAACCCTCTTTCTTTGAACTTGGAAATTGTTTAGTCAACCTTAAAGTAAAGTGTTAAGGTTGATTCTTGAATGAAAGAAGCTTTAAGAAATTAACAGGAAAAATGTTCCATTCAGGAGCCCATTGACAGGTTGTAATCAAAGGACGGCGTAACGCTACTGTACTTTCTGAGTGTTCATAGAATTATTGGCTTTATAGTAACTACTTTAAGTTGAAATTGGTGTGACAAACGTGTTTATTTATTTTACTGTCCTTATTTTGAAAAGCTTTCGTTTTGAAGGTAAGAATCTCTTTTAGTTGAGTGATCCTGTTAATGAGATGATATTTTCGATTTGGAACATAAATATAATTATAAATGACTATAGTTTTTTCGGTGATATTTTTAAGTTAATTAGTATAATAGTACATACCAGGTTCATCAGAAAAGATCATGCCCAACTTACCAATTAACACTGCTAAATATGTTTAAGGGAAAAATAACAAAGTCACTACTAAACTCATTCAGTAAATTGGGTCACGATGACCCTACAAATTGGTTGATTGTCAACCAATTAATAAAATCCCTGCGATCCGTCAGTTCATTGTTAAAAACTAACCCACGAGTCACTGGGTTAATGTGTAGGAACTAAAAAACTGGTGTAATTAACACGAGGACGAACACGTAATGATGAGTGACAACCCTGACTATTTTAATTAATATAGCAGCCGCAAAAAATCTGTTACAATGACTATGTTATTATATGATGACCATTGTTAAAGGGCTTATTATATTTTTACTGTTGAATGTTCGTTCGACTGAAAGTGAGGAAGACAGCGGGTAGAACAATGTGCCTTGTTGATTACAAATTATTTAGTCTATATAATTAGGTTTTTTTTATTCATTGAATTTTACTTATATAGTTGAAGTCAATGAATAAAAAAAAAAGTTCAATTAAGTTTATTACCCCGAAGATTCGCCAAACTTAAGTGGCATTGGGTAGGGCACATTGCTCGCAGAACAGATGGTTCTGGAGTAGCGACCGCGCACTAGAAAACGCAGTTTGGGAAGTCCACCCACAGGGTGGACCGATAACCTAGTGAGGGTCGCGGAATTCCGATGGATATACGACGCATAGGACCGTTCGTTGAAGCGACACTTGGGGGTGGCCTATGTCCAATAATGGACGTCTTTTAACTGAAATGATGATAATGATAATGTTTATTAGAACTTTGTTTCATTTTCGTAGTACAATTATTAAATGAGAGGTCAAAAATACAATGTAGCTCATGAAAATGTACATATTTTTTTCATATTTTATGTTAACGCTGATTTGATTAAAATTGTATCAATTAACTACACATAGAATTCAATATATATCACTTTAATTTAAATCGAAAAATGCAGACTTTCTGTGTGAATATAGCTCAAAGCTACTCCATTCAAACAAAAAATCTATAAGTACTTTTTTTGTCAACATCACTAGAAATTTGAAGAAGCATCTTGGTATTTAGAAATAGATCGAAGCGACTGTACTCAAGTCACTGTCGGATCAGAAAAAAACAAACAAAGAAAAACTTGTCAGGAACGTGCTTCCAAATTTGACAAGAACCGAAAAATTTCATCCATAAAATGTTTTAGTTGATTTTATCCTAGCTCGGCTGGTTGTTATGAAACTGCTTTAGTAAATAAATAATGCTAGACACGCAGAGTTCCCTAGTTCGCTTCTGTCGTGCTCGTGTGTGACATTACAAACGCAAATGACACGCACAGGGTATATCCAGACTGGGAACAAATATGGCCACCGCAGTCTACGGGTCACGAGAAATAGACAATATAAAATTCAAATATTCCTTATTCGTGGCTCTAAGTTGTCTCATAAATCTGTTTTCAAGAGAATCGTGACCAGAACAAGTCAAAACATATTTCACACTTCATTTTGGATGAAACGATTTTAGTAACTCATAAAAATAAGTCGTATACGGAAGTCTTAACGTTTTTAGATGTGCTATAAGCAGTAATGAAAAAAGTTGTAAATTGCAATCCGCCGTATGTTTGTGATGCGTTTACGTCATTGCTATATAATCCGATGAGGAGGATAAACCCGATCAAATATCGAAGTGCCCTTGACTCGTTTATGAGAAGTCTTAGTGATCCATGATTATTATTTTTATTGTGTGTATTATTTTCATTGTGTTCTGTTGTGTGTTTTTCATTGTATTTCACTTGATTATCATTTGAAATAGAGTTGTTTCTCCTTTAGGGATTTGCTTCACCTTTTTTGTCTGTTCCTTTGATTCCAAATTTGATAGTAGCTTCTGTTGTTGTTCTTAAATTTTCATCGGTTGTATCGTCCAACTTTGCTACATTTTCTCATTTATGGTATGGCATGTAGAGTTTTGCGAATTTTCCAAAGTCAGTAATTCCTGACCTACAAAACCATGACCACAAAAATATAATTGCACCCAGTTACGATGCAACTTAGCATTGAATCGTTTATGAATAGAGTATGTCTGTCTGTCTGTTACAGTCCATTTAACCTAGACCCGGTTGTCCGTGTTTTGTGACAACGTCCCACATTCGATCATTGTGCGAAGATTGTATGTAATAGACGTAATACATTTGTGATACCACGCTATTGTATACATAACATTTAGTTGTATGTATGTCTTCAAGAACCTCTGTAATGGACTATTGCAAAAGGTAATGAGTATTTGTTTAAAAAAATTGATAATAGCATGAGTATAAAACCCTTTGTTATTGTTTATTTTTAGTACTTATTTGTTATTGTTGTTAGTTATAATTAAGTAGCTAGTTTGATTAAATTAAAATTCTGTGATGTTACTTTTTCATGTTCATTTATTTTATTAGCAGTACACCGCAGGCCTCCTATTATTCTGAGATTGTTCGGTCTGTCCAAAATTGGTTTGGTAGATATCACAGGTAGCGATAAGACTTCCATTGTACCCATAGTTTTAGGTTTGTGTAAAAGAATTGTGTAACTGTTTTCTTGTATAACAAAGTATTATTTATTATATTCAACTAATTTCTGTGTATTTATTGTTTTTCTTTTGCAATTATGTCTATTTAGTTTACCTTATTTCTCTATTTCATTTCTTGACTTATTTTTTTTCGTGCTTGCACTCTATTTCAATTCGTAACTCTATTTACTGACTTTGAATTACGTTTTGTGGCAAGAATTATTTGATAAAAAAGTCTGTTTCTCTTTGTCTGTGTGAATTCTTGTCCCAATATAGTTAGCACGACGCCCACAGAACTTCGAGTGTTATTTTCCCACGTTTGCCTATTTATGCATAGGAATACAAGAATGTTTTTCTGTCTCCTTCTTTTGTATGTAGTATGAGAGGGATAGAAAACTCTGTGTATTATTTGGGACGTGGCCCGCTTTTGTATGCGTGGTCACTCCCCTAGGACTCACTGCGCATTTTATGACCTGACGATATCAGTACAATGTAGCCAACATATTAATATGGCACTTATGTCAAAACATTTCGATTCATTCATAAAAAAAACAATCATACCGTAGGAGTATTTCTTTTTTCATCATCAGATTATACCACGGACTAAATGAAAGAGTACATATGCATATCATAGCATAGTCGGCCTTATAAAGTTCCCACTGCTAGGATTCAGGCCTCCACTCTAGGAGAGGGCTATAATCCACCACGCAGGCCCAGTGCGGGTTGGTGGATGTCATGTCATCACATGTCTTCGAATTTTTGGTTCTAGGAAATGCCGGTTTCCTCACGATGTTTTCCCTCACCGTTTTGAGAGCAGTGGTGATGAAATAAATTACACAAAGTAATGCGCCTGGCTGGATTGGAACCTGCAACCTACAACTCATAAGTCGGGGCCGTTACCACTCGGCCACCACTGCTCTTTATAAGGTATGTTAAGAAATAATTATAAGGACATCACAAGATATTTGTAAGTATTATGAATGTTAAAAAAATAAAAATTAAAGACGTGCATTTGTGCAAAACATGTTGAGATGGATGTGTGGTGTGAGGAGAATGGATAAAGTGAGAAATGAAAATATTAGACGAAGTTTGAAAGTGGCGCCAGTGACTGAAAAGTTGAAGGGGAATCGTTTGTCTTGTTATGGTCATGTAAAGAGGAGAGATGAAACGCATGTTACTAAAAGAGTTATGAGTATACATGTGCATGGGTGGAGAGGGAGAGGGAGGCCAAAGAAAAGATGGGTGCATTGTGTGACCAGTGATATGAAAGAAAAGGAAGTTAGTGATAGTATGACGGTTGACAGGATGGAAGAATGGAAGAAAAAAACGTGTTGCGCCGACCCCAAATAAGATGAAACAAGGGCAGGAAGATGATGTATGCATTTGTGCAAAACAATTTGAATATAGAATCTTCATCGTTAAGCCCAGACCATGCAGTTCGATTGTCTACAGTAACCACAATATCTTAAAACAACGATACCCCATTCAGGCAGCACCAAATCAATAACATTCCAACTACACATTAGTTTACAGAGATCTTAAAAACACGACGGGACTACATGAATAAGAATATGACACACTTTGCGCTCATGAATAATACCATCCGATACTAAGAACCATTGAAATGCAGCAGGGCAATGCCGTTTATCGGCTGCTTATCATATACCGATCCCTACTTACTTGGCAGCATTGATCGTGTGAAACTGAACAGGTGCAACTCAATTTTACTCCAGGCAACATTATCCACAACTTCTTCGTATTCGATTTTCAAACAATTCCTATCATCAAGAGTATTCAAGACCAGTTAGAATGAATTATCTTTATACATATATAAAAGGAGAAACTGACTGACTGACTGACATATCAACTCACAGCCGAAACTATTGAAACTGAGAACGTGAAATTTTGCACAAGTTTTAGTTTTATAACGTAGGCGAGCACTAAAATTTAGAGAATATTTTTCATTTTCAAAATTCGCCCCCTAAAGGCATGAAGAACTAAATTTCACGCGGGCTAAGCCGCTGGCAGAAGCTAGTCTGGAATAGTTTGATTCCCAGTAATTTGTTTAATGGAAAAAGAACTAAAAAAAGATAAATAGTACATTTTGATACACGTGCAGAAAGTTAAAAAAGTCATTGCGACCCAGGAGGAATACCGCCGCAGGCGAGTGTGTTATGGAGCCGAGGGCTGCAGTGTTAAATTTGCTCGTGTATCAAACGACTTTTTTCAATACACTTATGAAGAAATTAATAAACGGGGGTTGATCGGTGCCCCAAGGGGGTCGACGCGCGCCCAGCCTAATACGATAAATGTAATAAAATTGTGGCGAGGAGAGCACGTGCACTTTTTTACACTACGGAAAACAGTCAACACTCTGTTGCGTGCCTAAAAGCGGCGGGATAAGAGTGGGTTATCGAGTAAGTGTATTAAAAAGGATTTACCTTTTATTAGATTTTGTGTGTGATTCGCACACAAAATCTAACCTAACCAAACGTAAGCAGTGCCAAATCGTGGTCTTGAGAATTAATCATATTAATTTGTACAACTTATTATGAAAAAAGAACACTTCTACAGCTTCCACTAGCTACTAGTTCCGAGCCGATGGATGTGACACTTGGGGGAGACATATGTCCAATAGTGGACGTCTTTCAGCTGTAATGATGATGAGAAGTTAGATCTAATTTGTATTCAATGAAAATTCCAAGACTATATTTACAATATAGCGTTTTTAGATTTCAACAGATACTTGAGAAGTTAGAATGTGATCACACAACCAGCAGTATGTCAGTAGGCAACTGTGCATTCGACTTCTCGAGCACCAATTGTACATACGGTTGTACAAGTTGAATGACCTTGAAAAACGCTTAATTGTCGTATTGTACACACGGGTGTAAGAAATTTATTCGGCCAAAAATGTTGGGCTCTATATCTTCGTTTTTCCTGAAAAAAACTTATTTATTTCTTTTTTTGGTGATTTTACGTAAAAACGCGCAATCACGTAATAATAATTCCCCCGTTGCGCAAGAGGTTATGAGTAATTCTAAGTAACTTGTCTACATACGCGTTCGATATTAAAGATAATCTAAGTAAGAAACCTTTTAAAGTGGTCTTGGACTTTGCATAAAATAATAAATATTATCGCTATTCATAATTTGTAAAATGAATTTATCACCAACATTTTGCGAATATAGGCTATAATAAGAATAACCTTAGGTAGAAATTTCTAGATATAACCGAATAAGGAAAACAAACAGTTTTCAGGTTTAAGAAACGAGTGAGTAAATAAGGTAAGTATTTAGACAAATATGACTGTGACATCATTGGTAAAACGCAACAAAAACATTCATCTGCTATTCTATTATGCTAAACGGATTGAGGTTAACAAATCCAGTGTTCTGCGTAACGTCTCTATCCATTTATCGTTATGTATTATATATAATATGTCATCGTCTTTATTATAATATTTTCCATTGATGCATATTTGAACTCTTTTTATTTTATACAGATATAATCTCAACGCTAAGAAACTCTGATCCCTGGGGCCCTGGAACAAAGGCAAAGAATGAGCAGGAGTGGGTTTTAGTCAGTAAAAGTCTGACACACATTCCCACTCCGCCCTAGAATGATTGGATGATTTCCCACCAAAATAAAAAAAAAATACACTAAGAATTTTCATATCAGTTTAGTATATTTCGTTCGCTTAATGCAAGAACGCATTAACTGACAAATACAAAACTTTGAATTTGAAGCCACTTTTAGTTACTTGTTGTTTTAGTGGATTTATTCAAAGTTTGGTATATATTAGTTAATGAGTTCTTGCAGTAAGCTGACGATTTCATATATTTCTTTTTATTTATTAATTTACATAACGTAATGAATTTTATAATTAGTTATTTGCATATCTTAAGAAACAGTGCCTAAAAAGATAAATTGTTATTGCACAAATATTTTATTGTCGGTCCACTGTTTTAGTTTTAGCCATTATAATCAACAGTTACTTTTCCAATTTGCATAAAATCTAGAACGAATTTTAGATAGACTGAACTGGATTATTATAGTCTACATTAATTTGATTAATTACATGAGACAAGGTGAATCAACTTATAGGTAGAATTGTGGTTATTATATTGTCAAGAATATTTTTAATGAAGTTAATAAAGTTACAAGCATTCAAGACAAGAACTTTATGAAGCAGATATATAGTGTGAAAGATAATACGTTTAAGGACAAAGGTCTTCCCTTTCTTACTGACGACATTTCACTAGTCGTGCTGGGATGATGGTTAATAGATAATTGTGGAAGAAGAGGACATGTCACACTGACCTCGAAGAAATTGGGATATAGACAAGAGAATGATGATCATATTATATTGGGTTTGAATGACTAGTAGTGCTGCAGTCCACCACCGTTGTCTTCTTGATCGATAAAAAGCTTCTATCTAAATAATTATGCCAATATTGTTCGTCTTTGAATCGTACCTTTGTAACCTTGAAACGCGGACGTTTATAAATTTATAGTAAATCTTGTGATCGATAGTAATACAAGTTGTCAAAACCACAGATAAAACTATGAACGTAGATTCTTTTTCTATTTCTAAAATCATAAATAAATTTATAACTGAACGATATCGATATTTTTTTTTACCAACTTTCTCATTTCATACTTGTTTATTATTTATGTCTGCAATTAGTAGATATCTATGTATCTTTCCAAATATTATTTTGAATTTCAATGAACAGTATGTTTGTCTATAGCAACATTACATAATATACGTAATAATTATACATATAGCAATAAGTATAAATTGCTAAAATGTTTACAATTATATTAAAAAATATAATTGTTAAATTTGTGAGACCATCCTGTCTGGTGACAGCAGTAAGCAGTACTGTACAGACTGGCCTGTTGGTCTAGTGGTTAGTGGCCCTGACTGCTATGTCGGAGGTCGTGGGTTCGATTCCCACCCAGGACAAATGTTTGTGTGATGAGCACGATCATTTATTCTGTGTCTGGGTGTAATTTATCTATATATGTATGTATTTAGAAATATATAAGTATGTTTATCAGTTGTCTAGTACCCATAACACAAGCTCTGCTTAGCTTGGGACTAGACGGCGTTGTGTGATAGTTGTGGAATATATTATATTATATTATATTATACTGTCTTGAAATATCGATAAGGGTAGAGTTAAAGCAGTATAAGTATATCATTACAAATTGTCTATGAAATAGGTAGCTGCGAGGAAATTCAATCATTAATCACCAACAAGATTAACATTATTGTCCTAAATATTTGCAGACGACGATCAAGTTCCTCGCTTTATAACCCATAAATCGATTTATAATAGCAGCCATCTCGTAAGTTCATTACTTAGCAGAACTAGTTTCCTCAAGCTGTCTTACGTTTGCTTTAATATAGTCTTCTTGGTTGATAATCGTTTTGGATTTGTTTTTAAATTGTGTTATATCATAGCTATAATCTTTCTAGTTGATTAAAATGTTTATACTTATTTAATCAACAGATTGAGAAGAATTGTCAGCTGTTGATATAATTTTTAAGTCACCATTTCCATCGGCCGCAGTTTTAGTGATGATGTCAAAGTTTACCTAACCATCTTTTATTTTTGATGACAACTTGTACTATAAGGTATTTCAATTTCTTGTCTTTATCTGAGTGTTCCGTGCCTTGAGAGCTAATAAACGCATGGAGATACTCAAAGTATTTGAAAGTAGAAATAAATCTTTACGGCTTTTCGTTTGCATATCTAGCAATAGAATTAAGTGTTAGAGAAAGCATTCTAGAATAATCAAGAGTTACTTAGTTGCAATCCACTTAACTAATAGATGTGTTACACGTGGGTTAAAATTCAATCAGTAGAAGATAAAACAAATGCATGTATTGAAAAAGCGATCAAATTTGCAGTTAGCATTTGTAGACTTGCACTAAAAAAATGCGAGGATCTAGAAGGCTAACCATGTTCACTCAATTATACTACTAGTGGCACGTCAGGAATCGATATTATTCGATATCAAATTTTAAGTCGCAATACATAGGGGTCAATGCCTTTCCGTCGTCTTGACCGTTCACATCTGAAACTCTATTATATTATACCTACGTAATAAAATGACAAGCTCGGAATCAAAGCTAAAGAAAAACTTAGAATGTATCAGTTGCTGATCTTAGTATTAAAAAAAAAACTAAAAAAACTGCACAAGTGCGAGTCGGACTCGCGCACTGAGGGTTCCGTACTAACAAACTACAGAGTGTCGAAGATTGTGTGTGAAGTGCAAAAAAGTTTTTTTTTGTGACGTGTGTAACAATAAATTTACTGTTTTCAGATTTATTCCTATAGCTCTGACTGAAAGACTTTGCTTTATGCTAAATTTCAGGATTCTGGGTTAACGGTACCCCATGAATTTTGATTCCTTTGAGAGTATCGAAATAAACGTTTTTTGCAACATAAACGACCGTATAATTTTTAATCGTTAACTTAGGAGTTTGAATTTTTCACAGCTAAAACGGACCGCAGATTTGTGTATATGGTTTTAATTTCAACTCGATACCTTCACGCGTTCCCGAGTACTGGGTCTTTACAGACAGATAGACGGTCGGACAACAAAGTGTAATAAGGGTTCCTTTTTTTCCTTTTGAGGTACGGAACCCCAAAAACGATTATTATTTCGATGTTGTTGGCGACGAGCTGGGCATTGGCCAGTATCGTACATTCATTGTTATAAAATATCTCAGTTTTATGCGTTCAGATGTGGGTACTGATTTTTCGTCAAGTTACGCTTCAGAGTGATATTTCTTAAACTTTTTTTAACTATAATCGTCGTTTGGTGTCATGTTCCATTATAATTATTTAGTTGGGTTCGCCTCCTTGTACGCTTCCCAAAGATCCAGGATCTCAGGGTCCTGAGATTAATAAACGAATAAAAATAATAATTATACGTTTATTTTAACCATCAGAGGTTATTGCTGTTTTCTTCCCAGACAATATAAAAATTTCCAAAAGAAAATTATTATACGTTGTTGAATGTTTTAAATCGTAACTTTTCGGCATGTAATAAAAATAATAATATGTGTTTTTAAAAAATCTTGGCAATTGTTATGAAATATTTTTCTCAAACACTAGATAAAGGATTTTTTACTATTTTTATTAGGTCTATAAAAAAAAAAACACTAATCAAAAATAAATTGTAGTAGATCTTGACAGTATATGTATCAAACCATACTGAGATCCAGATATTTGAAAGCTAACTCATAAATCGCAATGATTCAAGATCGAATCTGGAATCATGGTTCACGAAAGCTATATGTTCATTACAACAGCAGAAGTCGTGGGTAAAAGTGTGTTATAAAATAAGATAATGTAAAGAATTATAGCCTTTAGCCAACATAAATCTAACAATCGTTCACTTTCTTTTATACGAAAAAAATATATTTATAGAAACGTAATATTCATATTCACTACTGATAGAATCGTAAATTATATTGAACTCTCATGTCGATACAAAATATTCTTACTGTCTGTGAATTTATGGTCCTATAGCAAGCCAATTTTGACTATCCATCGTAGTTTAGTTCGAAGATTATAAACATAAAAGCATAATCCACCTTTTTAATGTTCCCACTGCTGGGATTTAGGCCTCCTCTCTGGGAAATGAAATGGGTCGTTGTCCACCACGCGAGCCCAGTGTGGGTTGGTGGATGTCACCGTTTTGAGAGTAGTGGTGATGAAATAAATTGCACAGAGCAATGCCCCTGGCAAAAACTGACATTCACCAACCCGCACTGGGCCCGCGTGGTGCATTACGGCCCATTCCCTCTCCTAGAGAGGAAGTCTCTCAACATTGGGAACATTATAAAGCCGACTATATATCCATATATATAATGCCCCTGGCTGGGTTTGAACCCACGACCTACAACTCCTAGGTAAGTCGGACTCGTTACCACTGTGCTACTAGTTTTCACGTGCTCACTGCTCAGTTCGAAGATTGATATTTGTTATTTATATAGTCAGTTATTTGAACCAAAACAACTTTTAGAATAAACTCTGTAATCAACCAAGATACTTACTTTCGGCCTTGTTCCTAAAAACTCGATACAACTGCTACTTATTAATTACTCGACTATTTAACGAATCGACTAAAACTGATTGACAGGACGTCACTAGTGGGACCGGTTGCACCAATATTTAAATCAATGAATTAAAAAAAGAAGAATTAAACTGGCTTGCGTCTATCTGATCATTCGTCCTTTGTACTTTCCACGGTGGCGAGTGAAACCGTCTTAACCAAGGCTTTCTAATCTTTTGTTAATTCATTAGGAAAGCTCGTGTCATATTTTAATTGCTAAGAGGATTGCTCCAATCGTCTTGTATGGGGGTACCATACTAACATCGCGAAGAGAAAAATTCTTACTTATCTATATCTACTTCTAATAAGGAAGTAATTTTATTTTTTGTTTGTTTGTATGTGGTAATCTCTGAAAGTACTGGTCCGATTGCTAAGGCTAGAAATACACTGCGCAAACGTGCCACACACGCCGATCTGGGCGCGTCGGTCTCCATACATTTTATATGGCAACTAGACTTGTAGAGCTACACTTGATCCACGCCACGCGACGTCGTTCTACGTACAAATCAGGCGTGTTACACGTGTGCGCTGATCTAATGTAGTTCTAGCTTAAGAGTTTTTCACCGACAGAAAGCTGCTTTATTCCTGAGTGACATAGGCTATATTAAATGTACGCGGGCGAAGCTGCGGGCAAAAGCTAGTACCAAATAATGTACTGATATATATTTATACTAATTTTACTGATCTCAGGAATTACTGCTTCGAACTAAAAAGTTATTTAAGTGTCAAATAGCCTACTTATCGAGGAAGGTATATAACATCACGCTGCAACTAATAGCAGCAGAACAGCCCCCTAACCAAGTTACGATCGTTTCGTTTGCGTCGAACGCCTCGAGTAGGCCACGCCTCCGATTCCTTTGTTCTGACCACGTGACTGAGCGTTGAGATGACGCCAGAACAAAGGAATCGGAGGCGTGGCCTACTAAAGGCATTCGACGCAAACGAAACGATCGTAACTTGGCTAGGGGGGCTGTAACCAAAGACGCAGGTGAACAGTTATTAAAATTATAAAGCTGGTGAGTTTGTTTGTTGAATATACTAATCTCAGAAAGTTCGAAATATATTTTTTAGTGTTGGTTATCCCATTTATTGAGGAAGGCTATTGGCTATGTAATATCACGCTTTGACCTATGAGAGCCGAGTTGCCGAGGACTTGGTTGACAGCTTGTCAGATTAGGTAGGTTTAATAAAGAAAGGAAAAAAAACTTAGTTTGTTGATCAACTCTGTGAGTTCGGTGATATTTCTATTGTAGTGGAAAAGTTGCATCTATTGAATAAAATAAATCAAACCAATGACCCATCGATAGCGTTTACTTATAAAACATCGTAAAAGTCGGTGTAACGTCCTCTCTTCCTAGCAACCGGTTGATGCGAAACCTGTCCGTTTTGGGCCCGCTCAGGTTCCGGTACAACGAAAAAGTAAACCGACATTAATTTTCAACAAAAGATGCACTGAGATGTCACTGGTGAAAAATGTTCGGTAATTAAGAATGTTAGATTTTCTTATTGCTTTTAAATATGGAAGTAGATGGAGCTTAATTGGTTTATTGTTAACTAGCTGTGACGAGCGGCTTCGTCCGTGTAATAGTAGAAAATTATTGCAAGGTGACATACTACCTGGATAAAAACTATTCTATGTGCTACTCCAGGACGTGGTCTATCTATCCATGTATAAAGTTTAATTAACCGGACGGTCGGAAGGCGATCTATGGGTAGCTCGCCGTCCGACCGTCCGGTAACCGTCAGGACCAAGCCGAGAGGAGGCCGCACGTGCACGAGCGAGACAATGACCTATTGGTGGGCTTGCGGACGGTGAGCAATGGGTAGCTCGCCGTCCGGTAATCGTCCGGATCGAGCCCAAGTCAAAGACGGCGCGTAGTGTTCCACACGCGCCTCGAGGAGATGTCAGTAACCGTAGGGGCCCAGCTGGGTCGAAGCCTACTGGGGCCAAAGGTTTGATTCTGAAAGGAAGACTCGGCCCTGGTATGAAAGGCAACGAAAGAACAGGAGTGTGTTTTTAGTCAGTAAAAGTCTGACACTATCTCCCGCTACCGCCCAAGAGCAGGGGATTTCATTGGATGATTTTCCCACAGAAAAAAAAAACACACACACACTAATAAAGTTTTGCCTAGATTAGTTTGACAAGCTGCTGTCAGCGGCGTCGCCCACGTAATAGTAGTTAACTATCCCAAAGGAACATCATCCCAAGATAAAAAGTATCCTATGTGCTATCCTAAGACATGGTCTACCCGTACACTTAGTTTCATTGAAATCTGTTCAGCCGTTCGAGCGTGAAGAACAAACACATACAACACACACTCATAAACTTTCGTCAATATAATATTTGTTTGATAACGTGATTATATTAGAGTGGTGCTGGTTGCTCTTGTAAGAACTTAAAATATTTAAATAAGTACTTAGTTGTCCGCACCAGTAATCTGGTCTTTTCTATTTTTGGGCTTGTAAACTGAAACTGGTACTTTGGATTATATATCCGAAGATAAAAACTAAATATCTAGAACAGACCATAAACTGGTCCACTATAAAGCCTCCCACATAGACAAGCCAGGTATAAAAACACTAGATTTTTTCAACTTGCAGTACGGTCAAACTATAATAATAATAATATTCCACAACTATCACACAACGCCGTCTAGTCCCAAGCTAAGCAGAGCTTGTGTTATGTGTACTAGACAACTGATAAACATACTTATATATTTCTAAATACATGCATATATAAATAAATTACACCCAGACATAGAACAAATGATCGTGCTCATCACACAAACATTGGTCCTGGGTGGAAATCGAACCCACGACCTCCGGCATAGCAGACAGGGCCACTAACCACTAGACCAACAGGCCAGTCTACGATGATACTATGATGACCACTTAGAAGTTAGGCGTTCCGAACAATACATATACTCGAATAAGTTTGCAATACTCACTCGCCATATGATTCTTAAGGCCCTAACTACCGAGCAGTGCCATAAAATAGTGTTTTTCTGAAGCTTATTCCACGGTAATGGCTTGGTCAATAGGTTACTATAAATTCATATATAACATTATCAACATATGATTTTTTCGTATGACTAATACTTTTACCAAAAAAAAAACTACATGATAATTGTATTACTTGTTTTCCCTACTCCTTTCAAACTGCTTTGATCTTTAAAAATATATTTACACAAAAATATTGCTGGTTAAATGTTCTTCAAAATTTATATAGCCTATAGGTATAAATCAATCAATATTTCGCAAAGAAAATTGATTCAAAGGTTAAAGATTACCTATCATAAGTTCAAAAAATATTTATTCGAATTTCATTTCACCAAAAATTTTTCAACTATTATCGTTTCGTTTATTTTTTATTTCATCAAAGTCACGTCTGCTACTGTATCAATTGATCAATTCGATTTTTTTCGTTACTCCGACGTTTCATTTGGTCGAAAAACTTTTCACCGATGTTACACTTAGCCGAAATAACATTTGTTTGAAGTATGTTTCTGAAATTTCATTATATCACCGTTTTAAATTACCATATTTACATTTGACCTAATATTAACCAAATATTTTGTTTAATTAATTATTTAATTGTAATGGTACTTAATAATACAGTTGATTATGGACACAACTGGTTTTAATTAAGAAGAAGCATGCAAACAAGGAGGCTTGCTTTAAGTATGTAGCATGCACGCAGACATGCAGCATGTAAGCAGGCATGCAGCATGCAAGCAGGCATGCAGCATGCAAGCAGGCATGCAACACACAGCAGGCATGCGACATGATACTTTTCACGATATAAAAATATATATATAAAATATTGGAGTACTGTACGCTTTACTTTAATTTTATTAACAATAATATTCCACAACTATCACACAAAGCCATCTTGTCCCAAACTAAGCAAAACTTGTACTGAGTACTAGACAAGAGGGCCCTTACCATGACGTGTTAAATCAAGCTTGCGAGCGAGAAAGAGGGATGGAGCTATACACCCTATATAGCTCCATCCCTTTAACAGTTCAGTTTAGGTCGTCAAATGGATCGCGTTAAGAGATCGTGGTAAAGCATCTGATAAAGATACTTATACATTGCTAAGTACAAATATTATATATACATACTATAGATAAATTACACCCAGACGCAGAACAAATGATCGCGTTCATCACACAAACATTAATTTAACTGGAATCGAAGCTACAACCTCCGGCATAGCATTCAGGGCCACTAACAGCTAGACCAACAGGGCAGTCAAACATTATTATCGTTCTCTTTTCCACATATCCATGTAGTACCCAGAAACATCTTGTTATTTGTTATCAACAACTAACACCTGCTTTTTTAAAACAAAAAATTTCGAGTTTAATGGAATTTCCTCTTACTTCCAAATATGTTTGTTATCCTTTGTTCGAAGGTGCTAAAGCAATAAACCTCTTATCGGGTCCCAAGGTCCGGAACTGACCGGACGTCTTAAAAAACCCAGTGAGTGAACAATGCCCTTTTTATCTAAAACTAAGGGGTATCTGTTTACCTGAGAAAGTTTTGGTAATTAGCCTATTTTATTCACATATTTGGAATGTCCTAAAAGAGATTATGAGACAGTTGCAATTAGGACATAATCGATTGTCTTTTAAACTTGGTAGATGTCGAGGGATATACCTGCGGTTTTTATTTTTATTTTTAAGTGGCTTCTCGTATGTCACCGTTTGAGATTGTCATCTACTTAACTGGACTTGCTTGTAGCAGGTTTAATAAATTAAAGGCTACAGTGAGGACTTGCAGTCAATGCTTAGCAAGCTTAACCCAACTCCAGCAACAACACTTATCTTTGCATATTTTTTGGAAACCGCCGGGAACTTGACAACCCTTACGGTTGTCAATACTCCCGAAATAGGTAAGGTCTACGATGAGAATACGCACTGGAGAGGGCGCTCCCATTACGTCTTTCAATCCTAGATCTTTTTTCAAAAATGTTAACGTCGTAACTCTAGTGGATAAAATGGGAATGAAAATAATTTTGCTCTTATGCGTGGTAACCAAATCATAGTGCGATCTAATTTTCTTGTTCTGCCATCTATAGAGCACGACACAAACCGTATTTAATTATTTGGATTAGTTCGGTATAACTTTCATGAATTATAAGCGCTCACCATTCTAATTCGTCATAATCACTTTTTATTAATCATAGCATTGGTTTCACTTAGTATGGGCTCCTGCCTCCCATCTTCAAATTTGTTTTTCTCTAACTGTACAAATTTAATTACTTATGACACAAAATAAATAATTGTTTTAATTTATTTATTAATTAAGTTAGTTTAACTCTTGATTTGTTTTTAGAATCTTCCTAACAATGACAAAAAAATTAACGTTTTCCAGATCTGCTGTATGTAAAAAATAAACTTGTGATATTTTAATCTAAGTAAAGTCTGAAACGTTTGTTATAATATGTGAAGAGAGTCTAGATGAAGAATTGAGTTGGGGGAGATCTTGGCTCAGCAGTGAAATAGTAAAGGCTAGAAAAAAGTTGTATAAAGTACTTTGAAATTAATCATTATTTTCAGGACTAAATGATTCCGTTCGCGTAAAATGCCGACAGATAAAGTTATTATTTTAAAATGTTTTTTGTTTTTTTTTTTGTAGTTGTTTGTTTGTTTTATGTTTGCCATTACTATTAGATATTTTATATACATAAATTTGTTGATTATAATAGATCTGATTTTTGAGTCCTTAAAAAGGCAGGACAAAAATGATTAAAACAATAAAAAAGCAATAAAAAAAAACATACAAAACGAATGTTCTACAAAATAAATGTTCCAAACTTTTATTTTGTAGGAGAGATTGATAAACTGTTTATATTTTTTCCATCTAGTTAAACGTAACTTCCTCGGACTACCAGTTTTTATTCCCTAAAGTTTTCGCTAGTCTAGATGCTAAAGCAGTCAGGAGTAAAGCTTTTGTAGTGAAAAGGGCCAAGTTTTGTATGTTCGTATCTATAAAATTTGCTGTGAAACAATGTCTATTTCTTTAGTAATTCCATCTTTCTTAAAGCTTAGTTACCTAAAGCTACCACTAATACTAACCAAGTTCATCCTATGCATTTTCTATTCCTTCCAGAGAATATTATGCAATATAACAAAATAAAAAAACCAGTCGTTATTATCAATACTAGTACTATAACATAGCTACATCAAGATAACGATGAATTAATAATTTTTAAAATATATTTAAAATGAGTTCCTCGCTGGAATACAGTCGTACGTTCAAAAAAAGTAAAAGGATCGTAAAACAACTTAAAATAACACACATAAACAATAGCAAAATATTTTACCACGATGTACAGTAAGAAAGCTCGTGCATAAAAAGGAAAAAAGTTTCAAAAACCGGCTTCAAGATCAAAAGTTTGCGCGTATTTTTTACGGGTAAATATATGAGCTTTAAACTCTACCTTCAGAGATCAGAAAACGGGATCTGTATCACAATATTCCCTGCATTGTTTGTTTCCAAGTTTTAGGGTGCGAAGACACTGTGCGCACACCCGAGTAGATACCGGCACCGACTCATAAGTATTACTGAAGAGCTTGTGAGACAACTCGCCTCAGCAACTCTGCTCAGGTACAATTTTCACGTCTTTATTAACCGGTTATTCTGAACAGGTCGGTATTGTAGTAGCGCTGTGCGGACGTAGTCACCTACTAAAAATGGTCAGGTTGCATCGAAAAGAACATTGTATCACATCGTCCGGCGTGGAAGAAAGAGATGAAAAGTGAATGACTGAACCTTCGCATAGACTAACTCTGTTTATGCGTAGAGGGACTAAACAATTACAATTAAGGTTGTAAAATAAGACACTGGTGTAAATGGGGCTATGAGTTATTTTATGCTGTGCGGATTTTAAATAATTATTAAGCAAAACTCGTACTAGTATGATTATAATTTTCTTAAAAATGTCTTTTAAGTTGAGCAAACCAACACTCATTTTTTTTAAGCGTTCTGTCTTATGGTACATAATTAAACAGACATGTGTAGGTTTTGTTTTGCGTCTTTTTGACAGCTACACACCTCCTACTTGCAAATCACCTGTCTCTGCAGCCCTCACTTCTTGTGAATATTATTGGACATTTTATATGAGACGTTATTTTTTAAAATAATATATATAAATATAATAATAAATAAATAAACCTAATTAAATTAAAGTTGGAAGGGAATCGTTTGTCTTGGTATGGTCATGTAAAGAGGAGAGATGAAACGCATGTTACTAAAAGAGTTATGAGTATACATATGGATGGGTGGAGAGGGAGAGGGAGGCCAAAGAAAAGATGGATGGATTGTATGAAAAATGATATGAAAGAAAAGGAAGTTAGTGACAGTATGACGGTTGACAGGATAGAATGGAAGAAAAAAACATGTTGCGCCGACCCCAAATAAGATGGGACAAGGGGAGGAAGACGATGATGATGATGAGTAGTACCTAATTATCCAAAAATTTTTTAGCTTTTAATTTTTTTATAACTAGAAAGTTTGAGCTTATGTGTTTAGGTTAAAATTAAAGTAAAATTTTTAGTCTTGTGTTATACGTTCGTACGCATGACACACTCTACTACATAAATATGTTATAATAAAAACAAAATCATTATTTTAGAAATTATTGAATTATTTAATTTTCTAATTTAGGCTCGTACCTAATCTTGAAATCGATAAGGCTTTTTATTTTTTTGCTTCTTCAATACGCACCATATTTTTAGGTATGTTGAATGTAGTTAATTTTTCTGTTTTAAGTCTGGTTGATAGAGTATACACTCGTTACTCAATTTATGGAAATATTGTACCATCTATTGATTATTCTCAAAACGGTGAAGGAAAACATCGTGAGGAAACCGGCATGTCCTAGAACCAAAAATTCGAAGACGTATGACATTTACCAATCCGCACTGGGCCCGCGTGGTGGATTACGGTCCATTCCCTCTTCTAGAGAGAGGAGGCCTGAGTCCCATATTAAAAGGCTGATTATGCTATTATGCTTATGGAATAGATTATGAATGAATAAATGATGATCAAAATGGAAAAACACTGCGCGTAGTATTTTCTAGTAGCAATTGTTATGAATGATTGATTCTATTATGAATTTATCAATTATGACCAATTTTCGTAGACAATTTTGGGATTTCTTTTTTTTTACTTTTGACTACAAAAATATGATCAGTAAGTACCCGCTACTAGATAGAGCCCTATTTTTTTTTGTGAAAATAATGAAAAATATCGGTGTATAGGTATATTCACCCCTCAGAATTTGTTACGGCACAGTGGCAAGCAGGATACTTTGCTACTTTTGGTGAGATACATACACGTGTATTTAGGGCTTAATTCTCACCACCCTTCTGTATATTTCCAACTCTTTGACACTGACGTCATCATTGTAAAATGTCAGCAACGCGCACCATGTTGCCGTCTCATTCTTTCGTCGAGCTCCCATACGGGACCGTTTCAAGGATACAGTGCACTCCTCAGTTCACTGCTCCCGCTCTTGCGTCGAAGCCTTACTCTGCGCAAGAGTCTTCGATCGTTTTTTTTACTTCCCGAACTCATACAAATTCTTTAGTTTGCAATTTTTTTTTCGACTAGCACTTTTTCGACTTAGATTAATGTTGATTAGAAAATTAGAATTTGAGATCATTTAAGAGAAAAAAAAAATGTCATTAAAATATTATGTATGCTTAATCATCTTAATAAATTATATAAAAAATGGTAATACGTTATTGAAATCGGGGATAGGTAAATATTAATTACGGTAAGATCTCAAGTCTGAGAAGCAAGTCCGTCTCCATTACACCGGTAACCGACTTTGCTCGGCTCACACTTCTTTTTTTATTAACATGGACAAGTTTTTGTCCAGCCAGCTGACGTATTAGCGGCGACCGCAATTTATTTTAATGGCCTGTGTAAATATTTGTCCCTATTCATTTAAAAATAAGAGCGCCCTCTATGAATGAAAATCTTGAACTTGCTTACTAGAAAAGTATGTTTAAAATGAAATAAGTAGGTAAATTGATTGGTTTGTAAAAAGCAAAGAACTCTTCAGTGCCCTTGTATTAAAATAATACAATGTTATTTAATAAAAAAAGCTAGTTAAAGAAATTCAGAGACTAGATTTCTGTAGCTAGCTTTTTTCACACTATATTTATTATAAAGAGAGTGTCACGTATTTTTTTATGTTTGTTACTTCTTAAAGGTCGAACAGCTGAGCAGATTTGTAAGAAATTAGGCATACGAATTTTAAATTTTAAAAAAATCGAAAAATAAATTTGCATGATTTGCAAGCTTTGTGTTATCTCCTTTTTCAATGCAGTCTGACAGTGACGAGCAAATCGTGTATGCGTGCAAGGACTGTTGCCTCCATATCCCACAGTGGTAAGCCGGCAAGGAGGCCCGCTACTTCGCAGGAAACCATGCGGTATCCCCACACCATACAGATGGCCATGACCCAAGATGTCCACTGCTGGACACAGGCTTCCTCCAAGTGTCGCCACAGCGAATGGTCCTGTGTGTCTTGCATCAATCGCATTCGCGCGACTCTCACCAGGTCATCGGTCCACCTCATGGGAGGCCTTCCAACGCTGCGTATTCCGGCAGGCGGTCGCCACTCTAGAATCTTTCGGCCCCATCGACCATCTGTTTTACGAGCAATATACCCAACCTATTGCCACTTAAGTTTGGCATACTTTACGTTTTACTTTAATTTTATTAACTAACTAATTATTTAATTAATTCGGGCTATATCGGCAACCTTGGTTCTCTCACGGATATTTTCATTCCTGATGCGATCAGGCAAGGTGACTCCGAGCATAGTCCTTTCCATTGCCCTTCGGGTGAGTTTAAGCCTTCTGATGAGGCCCATTGTAAGCGACCACGTTTCAGTGTCAATGTCATCACTGGTAACACGTACTGGTCATAGACTTTCATCTTGAGACTCTGTAGTTTCTGTTAGTGTCTCTGCCAAATGCTAAGTATAAAATGTATGGTAATGAAATTACCTATCACGGGATTTCTCCGCAGGTAATATCATTGTCATTCATTTTATATTTAGCATTTGGCGGGAACGCTATTAGAAAAGTAATTTATCTAAGAATGCTGTAGTCATAAAAAATTACAGGGCTTGGTCCCATTTTAAAACCTGGGCAAGTGTGAGTGGGACTCGCGCACTGAGGGTTCCGTACAAATTTACTTATGTAAATAGTTCAATTCCCGAATGGAGTCTCGAAGATTATTCCGAAAGGCAAATTTTTTTTTTTTTGTGACGTAACAACAAATTTACTGTTTTCTGATTTATTCCTATACCTGTGCTGGAAGAGCTTGCTTTATGCCAAATTTCAGGATTCTGGGTCAACAGGAAGTACCCTATGAATTTTGATTCCCTTGACATTGTCGAAATATACGTTTCTTTCGACATAAAGTGCCGTATCTTTTTTTTCGTTCACTCAGAAGTTTGAATTTTTTACGGCTTCAAAGGACCGGAGGAGTACTTATATGGTTTTATCATCAAATCGATACTTCCACGTGTTTCCGAGATAAAGAGTTTTGACAGACAGACATACAGACAACTAAGTGATCCTATAAGGGTTCCGTTTTTTACTTTTGAGTACGGGTACGGAACCCTAACAACCCATAGTTTCTTTTATTACAAAATACAGTCGTTTTTGTTCTGCATGTCGCCGCTTATGACTTTATCTACAACCACTGATTCAATTTACTTTATCCGATTAGATCAGGTTATGTCGGTCGGGTTTCACTGCATATTTCACATGATCGTTTTGCTGCACATTTTATAAGTCTACTATTACAATTACTGAGTTCTGTAAAAAAAATATGATGCTAAGGTAATCCTTAGCATTCAGATCCGCCAACATCCTGTTGACTAGCTGATATTTTTTACCAAGACATATGTGTGTGTGTTTTTAGGTGGATTTTTTAGGGCAATACTGTTAGTTAGGAATGAAACCAAAATTTTTAACACTTTAACAGCTTGTTCCGTCGTATCCTTAGAGTGTTTTCGTGTCCTATTAGCCAGGGTCATGTGGTCGCGACTGGGTACTGGTGACATAAGAGCTGACGAAATGGAGTATTTGGTCGTGGATGTGTGACCCTGGCGGAATAAACGCATGAGTGATTGTCGGATATATCCGATGTAGGCGGTTAATTGGTTTTTGCTAAATACGCTGGATTTGGTCCAAATCCAGTGAACTGGAAACAGTTCACTGGATTTGAATGCATTGATGTCTGAATTTTACATTCACTCTATGTACTACCTATCTGAACTCCACAATTTGGTTAGGGGCTAAAAATTACGTAATACTTTGTCAAAAATTTACCAACCTGTATTCTAGTGCCCAGCCAATGTCAACCTTGAGGTCATGCCGATACCAACGAGATAAGTAGTTACCATAATATCCTAAATCGGGGATCAGAACAATCCATGATTCATTCAGCCCACAGTTTAAAGGTGTGTCAGATGGGTCACGTTGAGAAGGTCGTTTGATAAATGAAGCAGCAATTTTCGAAAGAACAATAGCCTTAGGAGTTTATGAGTAAATGAACCCGCCTGAGTCATTTGGGTCTAGGTTAGATTCTTAAAATTATCTACTAGATAAAATCTTATGATCGTAGTTAAATAATATTAAAGTGAGAACTCAATTTTAAAAATAGTAAGTTTTTTAAAATTATATAATTTAACGAAATCCATCTCTACACTTTCAATCTTGACTGCATTGTGTCCATGTGTCTCTAAAAGTACATTTATTTAAACAAATATACTTGATAAAAATTTAAAAAAAAAACTGCACTCACTTGGTCCTCATCCCGGTATTCGATGATATTGCTTCTGAAAAAGAAAAATGGTTTTTGTTAGGTATGTTTTATATTTTTCATTAGTAATTTGCAAAAACCAAGCTACTTTGAAGAGAGTAAGCAGATGTCAGAATACACGTTATATATTGAACTATTTATTATTTTGAAAGCAGGTAGGAGCTGATTTTCCAAGAGCGTCAAAAAATCAATGAATTTGAAGGTCAGTTCATGTACTTAAAAAAAATTCACAATCAATTCGCAATCTTTTCTTAGCGACTATTCAAGTCAAAAGTAAGAGTTTAAAGGATTCTTCAAAATATTGCATCTGAGATTAGATTACAGAATTTCTTATTATGAGAATTGGTCCTCAGAATAAGTACTACGAAGTCAGCAATTTGAGAAAATTACCATAACTTTTCCCTGCTACCTAGCCCATAGCATAAACAAACCGTTTTTGCATCAATGTTCAGAAATAGCATAATTTAAATGTATTAAAATGCCTTACCTGGAACGAATCTTTTTAATAACAGGTCGCTGCGCCGTACTGTCATGGATTTTGACTTGCGTTGGATCTATTTCTTCACACGCGTCGTCGTCAAATGGTAACTGACCAGTTCTCCTAGCCAGTATTGAGTCCATAAATGGACTGTATATTTGACCAGATGTACCAAGGATATCGTCTATATCAGTATAGCGAGAGATGTATTTGTTTACGCCTTTCTGATAAGAATTTGTTGAAGGTCTTCTAAACTGACGATGGTTTTCATAAGGTGACGAACGACCTCTATAGTCGTCATTTACTTTTGGTGTCTCTAAGCCGTCTGGACTTCTTCGAGCTCCTAAAGGTTCATCGTCAGGTAAGTGTAATGGGAACGGCGGGATATGTGTTGGAGGAACATAAACTTGGACTTCTGAATCGGATGAGTCACTTTCATCCTGCGGTGGAGGCGTAGGCAACTTTTCAATACCTTCTGGAATATTCTTGTCACTTGCCAGCCACCAAGGTCGCTCACCAGATTCTATGTGACGTATTCTCCTCAATGGGAAGCTGCGTTCTGAACCAGACTTACTGAGCATTTGGTTTTGTTCCGGCTTGTTGCTATTACTTGAGTTTTCATTACTCGTGACCCACCAATCTTTTTGGTCTCCTGATTCAATATGGCGCACTTTGAAAAAGTTGAATTTATCACTTTTTTCACTGTCACTCGACGATTTCTTGGGCGGACTAAGTCGTTCTATTCCTTCTGGTATATTTGCGCAACTGTCTAGCCACCACGGCTTTTCGTCATCAGCGAATTTACATTTCTTAATAAGTTTATTTGATTCCGAATTTTCTGAAGAATTTCCACGTAGCATTTGATTTTCGTGTTTACTTTCGCTACTAGATTCCAGCCACCACGCTTTTTCTCCTGATTCAACATGTTTTATCTTACGAGGAATATTCTTTTCTGACGGAGACCTTTGATTCTCATTACTTTGTAAGCTATTTTTTTTTTCAGATTCAGAGTCTAACCACCACGCTGTTTCTCCAGATTCTATGGGTCTTATTGCTTTGAGTTTTACTAAATTATCATCGTTGGAAGCAATAATATTCGTAGTATCATTTTTACTTTTACTTGATTTATCCGTTTCTGTGGTAATATTTGATACGTCTTTCCCTGTTGATTCTGAAGTGGAATTTTCTAACCAACGACTATTTTCACTGCTTTCTTGATGTCTTTTAAATAGATTAGTAACAGGTGCCAGAGCTCGTATCAAGAATGATTTAGCTTCTTCAGTACCCGTTTCATTTTTTTGCGGTGATGGTTGTTTTCCGGATCGGTCTGTTGGAATTGATAATTCATCGGCAGAAGTCCTAGAAACTTCATTTGTTTTAGACTTAGAAACAGTTTCATCTTCACTGATAGACGACTGCGTTGATAAAGTGATACTCGATTCTGGGCTAGCACTCTCACGTGACTTGGAATGTTTTAATTTCGAAAGTCCATTTTGTAAATTACTGCTTGACGAATTCTTTTGTATACTTTTTGTTGGAGTTCCTTTTTCACTTACTTCACTTCCTTGATCTGAATCAGTAGAACTCACTGATTTACTTCTCCTCTTGATAACCTTTTTTTTGGAACCTGTATCTGAAGATGAGTCAGTACTTGTTTTTTTCACTTTTATTTTTTTTGTTTTTGTAGCCCCCTCTGTTTTCGGTGGTTGTGGTGGCAACTGACTATTTGTTATCGTGATTTCAGGCGAAACTAGTTCAGCAGATGCTACTGGACTTTTAGCTCTTTTTAACTTCAGATTTACATTAATTATGATTTCCGATGTATCATCGCCTTGGTTCTGTTCGGCATATACTGCCATAGTTTCTTGCTCTGCTTCGGCTACATGATTGGATACATTGTTATCTATACTGTTATGTTCAGAAAAAGAGTTACAACTAGAGGTTTCCCGTCTATCTGGTTCTGTACTGTGACTTCTACCTGACCTTTCATTGGGGGAATAGGAATTACTTCCTGAATTTTCTCTTAAATTTGAATATTGCGTTGAATATCTACCAGCGTATCCTGTATAGCTGCTAGAGTTTGGTGTATAATAAGACCAGTTGGTAACGCTTGTTCTTGCCGTACTAGCAAATCTACTTGATCGTGTTGGATCATCTAATCTATCAGATTGAATTTCCTTATCTATCATTTCAGGCCTTTTTTTAGATCGGGTTATCGATTTTTCTATAGTTTTTGCCATGTCCGCCCTTCTACTTCGAACGTATGCAGAAGAACCAGGAGGAGTAGGTGAAGTATGACGCGTTACGATAGTAACTGTTTCAATTTCGTTTTCTTCTGATTGTGTTTCTTTTGAATGTAAAGTTTCTCTACTTTCGTTGACTGTTTCATTTTGTGGTTTTGTTTCTTCTGTTATTACAGGTTGTGGCTGTGGTACACATTTATCCGGTTCACTTTTAATGGAGTCGCTGTGGTTTACTGGAGATAAGGATGCTCTTTTTACAGTTGGAGGACTTCTTAAATAATTGGAGGACAGCCTATTTGCTATAGCGTATCTGTTTACTGTAATTTCTGGCTTGGCTTCTGCTCTAGAAGCAGGTCGTGTGAAATTTGAAGTTCGAGGATATATCTTGTAACTCGACAGGCTATTATAGCCTGCAGACTTGTCAGTCTTACTTGGAATGTCTTTGTCGTGATCCCCTGGGCTAGGATCTCGGCTTTTATCTTTGAAAGTTTTCGTTGTTCTCCTCTCTGGGCTCAAGTGCCGAGAAGGTCGGCTCAGACTGTATTTCGATGTAGAAACGGGACTTACGTCTCTACTTTTATTCGTGGTAATTGATGGTACGGTAAGTTTTGAATAATCTTTCTTTTCATATTTAGATGTGGGTTTCTCTGTTTTACTTGTACTATACGTATCATATTTTGAAGCAGGTTTATCAGATTTAGTCGTACTATAAGCATCGTATTTGGAAATAGGCTTGTCAGTTTTACTAATACTGTAGGTATCATATTTCGTTGCAGGTTTGTCTGTTTTACTAGTATTGTAAGCATCATATTTAGTGACAGGTTTCTCTGTCTTACTGGTGCTGTAAGGATCATATTTTGTAACTGATTTATCAGTCTTAGTCGAGTTGTAGGCATCGTATTTGGTGGGAGTTTTCTCTGTTTTACTATAGTTCGCATATCGATTAGCAATGGCTGAGATTGGAGTTTCTTCCTTAGCCGAACGTTCAGGGCATAAGACAGGGATGCTCGACGACTTGTAAGACGGTGTTGTATTAAGGTACTTCGCTGTAACTGTAGTCGGCCGTTCTGTGGCGGCACTCGAGGAACTCCGTCCGGTGTCTCGACTACGACCGTATGACGGCGTATCATACTGAAATGAAAAACATTTATGTTACTATCTTTTTATGTTTTGGTGGTCAATTAAGGAAACAAAACATTGTATTCTCACTTCGCATACAAAGAGCTGTAAAGTGAAGTTCTTCATTTCATTTTCCTTATACAGTACTAGCTTCTGCCAGTGGCTCAGTTCGAGTGAAAGTAGGGCTCTCAATACAGCCTTTGGACACCCGTTTCATCCCCTTAGGGGTTGAATTTAAAAAATCCTCTTTATTGCTCGCCCATGTCATAAAAGGAAATCTTGTGTTAAATTGTACACTTCTAGGCTCTGTAGTTTCGGCTATGCGTTGTTATGTCAGTCAGTCAGTTTGTCCTTTTATATGTTTAAAGATTACCATAAATAATAATAAAAATCTTTATTCCCAACTTTACAATTTTACAATAAGTGGCTCGCCATAGTTGTTTAATATATAAAACAGTTCCGTTTTATAAATAGCGAAGGGAGTACGTGTACTCATATGTGCTATACTTATGAAGATAATATGCGTGCAGTAAGGGATTTTATTGAGCCCTTCGTTATTCAGTATTTTAAGAGCTTGAAACTGATTAATCGCTGGCTAAAGTGCGGAATCTACAGACAGTTTATTAGTAGGGATTTCAAGAAAATTTCTAAAATGGGTAGGACATTAACCTGTCTAGTTTAGAAATATGCAATCCGTTTATAAAATATTTTTGCGCCTGATGTAATTTACATTATCGTATATCTTCTCATCGAATACCGTAATTAGAGACACAATAAAAAGACATTGAGACAGCGAACGCCGGCTTTCGCTTGGGGTTTTATGAACTTAAACCCACTCCTGTTCCTTCTTTGACTTCGCTCCAGAACCCCGGGGTTCTCTTTCGCTCAACCCATGGCCCCAGTAGGATTCCTTGAGGCGCGCGTGGATCATTACGCGTCGTCGACGACTTGGGCTCGGTCCTGACGGTTACCGGACAGTCGTATGCGAGCTACCTATTGCTCACCGTCCGTAAGCCTGCACCTACTTTGGCTGAAAATCGGGATCGGGATTCAAGCTGCTGGGGCGTGAGGGCCGTTCTCTCGAACGGGCGGCCGCCTCCTTTTTTAGCATTACTGCTTCGCAGAGGGCGACGACCGCCGGCTACTTCTCCTCGCTCCGGTACAGGCTATGGTGGCATGTACCAAGGCCCGGCATGAGAGATCGCTACTACTGATCGCTCCCACAAGGGCACGGCGGTGCTCTGCCCAGGTGGGGCACACATCTGTCATATACTCCACCATGTCCTCCGGGTCGTCCACACAATAGTGACGCCCGGACGTTTCTTCCACACGAATCCGGTGTAGGAACCTCCCGAACTCATCATGTCCGGTGAGGACCTGCGTCATGCGGAAGGTAAGGACGCCCAAAGGTGCGGCCAAGGCGATCGTCGTCATGGGTGGGGGAGGTAGAGGGGGGTCTTTCCAGCCATTCCTCAAAGAGAGGACTTACCGCCGAGTTGCGACATTCGCTGTCACTATTCCACCATGAGATCCCGCCAGAACTCTGTACGCCATGCCACGAAATATTGGCGTAGTGGCAGAGGCTTATTGGAAGGTAAATCGACACTCTCAATTTTGATTTCTTGAAGCGTTTGACTTGCAAGACGAGAACCTTTTAAGCTCTAACCAAGAAAAAACAACAAATGTTCTAAGTATCTAGCAAATATGGTTGTTTGTAACTTCCAAGAAACCATATTAAGTCGATATCGTTATAATAATAGTGATGCGGCCAAATTCTCGAATCATGTAATTAGTACATTCAAACTTTGTAAATTACATACCAATCGACTGCAAATAAGGGCCCTAAACATAAACAATGTATTTGTTGTTTTTTTTTTTTTTAGGTGGGAAAATCATCTAATTACAAATCCCGCCCTTGGGCGAAGCGGGAGATAGTGTCAGACTTTTACTGACTAAAAACCCGCTCCTGTTCCTTCTTTGCCTTCATCCCGGGGCCCCGAGCTACGCTTTCACACTACCCGTGGAATGTATTTCTGGCTGGAGTCATAAATATATACATCAAGCCAAATATTAATGATAAAAACAAAGCAGTGTATCCAACAGTCCAACTAAGATCAATAACTGTTTGGATCATACCTTCTGACCAGCAGAAATATTATATTATACAGTTCTTAGAGAACAGCAAAGCTTTGGTATTGCTAAACTTTTCCAGCATACACTAACAATTAAATAAAGTTCAGTACGTAACCAACATTGATTACCATGCTGCTCTGGAGTGTTAAAAACATAAAAAAGTTGGTTCTAATGCAAATAAAACTACGTCCCAAATCATTGGGGAACTTAATACTGATACTCTAGGAATGAAGAAACTGCCACTGTCTTGAAGCAAAGCATAACCCCTGGTCTGCTCTACTGTATACGCCATAAGGACAAATTACATGAAAAACCACTAGCTGATCCAAACAGCTATATTATCAAAGCAAACAATCTGTATATTAACTTACAAAAGATACAGCAACTGCTATTACGCACTACTTAGATAATTGAAAACCAAGCATAAAAAATCAATCATTAACAACATTGAGTATATCTAAAGAAACCTCAAAAACACTCAAAACCATAATAAATCTGAAAAATCTATAATCCTCAGCCTGACATGTGAAGTTCTGTTTAAAATATTACAGAAACGCGAGAATAAACGCTTATTTTGGCGACTTAGGCCAACTTAGGTAACTTGTAGCCATTGTACTATCTAACACCAACTCTCAACCTTCTCCATACAAGTTTGATGTAATGTCTACTGACAACTCTATTGTGTTTCTCTCTCCTGATGAATCTGAGATCACGACTTAAAAAAAAAGGACTTTATCAATCTGCCTAACATTTCCTAACCGTATTATGGTCGGCTTTCAATCAAATCAGGTTAAATTTTTTGTATCAGTTTTTCCAGAAACGAAGAATTGCTAAAATTAGTTTTTAGGGCTTTTTTTTCGGGTGGGAAAATCATCTAATGACATCCCCCGCTTTTGGGCGGTGCGTGGTATAGTGGCAGACTTTTACCTACTAAAAACCCACTCTTGTTCCTTCTTTGCCATTTTTCCAGGGCCCCGGGTGCCCGAAAGTGGTTATATTCTCGCTGAATGGTACAACTCAACATTTTTATTTATTTTGTTTTTAGTGTATTTGAGCATTGTTAAGTCTGGCGAATGATTGCTTCACACCATCTAATCCTGACCATTCATTTCTGCAACTGTCGACTTGAGTTCAACGCCATCTAGCGAGTACATGACTACACACGGGCCCGTAATTTTAAGATTATAACTAGGGACGACAAATGAACAGTTTAACCGCGAGATGGCTGCACTGTAGTTAGTCCTGTCACTCACTTTTCTTTCTGTTTATTCCTTTCCTGCATTTCATGTGAGAATATAGTGTTACAGATTTTACTCAAAAAGTTTGACAGAAATATTACCTGTATTTAAAATGAAAAATCCACCTTGTATATGATTAATATGTGGTATAAGGTAGAATATCTATCTTTCTATAATAAAATTAAAAAAAATAAAAGTTTTGAACAATAAAACGAGTTCCTCTGATCATCTCCTTTCGCGCCCTTCACTACAATTATCGTTAACGTCTTGCCCGCCAACTCGCTTGCGCCGGCGCATGTCCTGCCCTTTGCAAATAAACGATTAATATGTTGCGTATCATATTATTAGGCCGCTCGCTTGGAAGGGACGGCGTAAAGTTTTAATTAAGTAGACTGATACAGTCAGGCGGCGAGATGGGCAAATGATATTGTTGCTACCACGGAAAGAATTAGATGAAAATAGACGTCTTTACCCTATAGGGAATATACACGCAATTTTTATTTGCTAAATTAAATAATTTATGTTTTAAAGAAATATGAAAGAATTTTTAAAATATCTTAATTAACAACAAAGTTAATAAAACTACAATAAGATAAAAAGTTCGATGTGGTTTTTGACGTCGAAGTTCAATCGCATTCACACAAGTAGCCACCATAGAAAACAGCGTTTTGACGTTTGCGTTTGTGTCTACTAATTTTGATTTTGTTTTTATATTCTATTTTTTTTTTGTATATTTATTGATAAATTGGTTAGAAAACAAAAATATTTTTTTCATGCATATTTCCTGTTGTGGGCTAAGTGTAGTGATGATGACGATACAGTTTGACCTATTGAGAACAAGCGTCAGTTAGTAGCTAGCGGAAGAACTTTTAAGTGAACAGGACCTCATTATCGTGTGGCTTTTATTAAAACTGCACGATAATGACCTTGAAGACTGTCAAGGTCAATCAGTGCTTGCCGAAGTCGGTCCGTAGATGGGTGTCCATCCATTACGTAACAAAACTTCTCCAAATCTCATAAAGCACATTAAACCGTTAGCTCTGGATGTCATTTAAAGATATTTGACATTCGTTACGCTGGTTGATCGAAAGAAAATTTGACACCGTTCTTGCCAAGAGGTATCGCGTTATCCAGAACAGATACTGAGATGTAAGGTTCATGTAGGCAGCCACTCGCGCACCATATAAGATAATGGTAATTGGGAAATGGTTAAGCAGATGATTAAACGGCAGAACTTTGTGTTTACTTTGGGTCTACGATGCAACAAGCTTGCATTCATCGAGTTAAAACCTCAAAGTCTTGAGCATCGACACCAAGTTGCAAGCCTGTCATTTTTCTACCGGTTGCATTTTGGGGAGTGTGCGTTGGAATAGTACGACTTAATTTCACAAAGCCCGTTCCATCATCGTATCAGACGTACGGCGATGCGCCACCGATTTATGGTGGATATCCCGTCCATACGCCCTAAACGTTTTGTGTACACATTTATTGTGCTTACAACTTTCTTGGTATCTACAACTTGGTGTCTTTAAGCGAAGATTGAATAGGTTACTTCTAGGTAAGCAAGCCTCATATCCGACTACAATCGCTAACTATCAGATAGAAAGTGGTCAAGCGCGAGCCCATCAAAAATGAAATATTCTGAACGCCTATTAACTCGTTATTTGAATGCTGATGGGTTTAAAGAGGTGGCTATTGTGTTAGAAGTAAAAATTTTCTCGTTTCAATAACAGTTCATTGACCCAATGCGGGATTGTTCGAATGAGTTACAATGGCCTTGGAACTCAATGAACGACTGAAAGAACACATGTGAGTTTTAGACAGTAAAAGCCTGTCTCTCTTTGTTGCTTCACCAAGAGAATGGAGAGCGGGAAACTTACCCAAAACTTAATATTATCAAAATAAACTCTTAAGTATATTTTATATAAAATGAAATATTTTCATAATTTTTTTAACAGTGATCATGAATGACTTTGTTTTCTATACTTTGGAGACGATTCTGCATGTTTCTCTTCGTCGCTGTTTATAATGTTAGGTTTAAAATACTTACATAGTTTCTAAAAGACATGTTGCGAAGTCATCAGCTCTCTTCCATTAGGCGGGGCGTAGCATGTATCCACCTCGAGTGAATTCTGAAATGAAATTAATTATCGTTTTAATTTTACAACATAATTTATCGTGCTAGCATTACGCCATTTGATGTCATATGGTTCAGAATCGTTGGTCGTGGCTAAAAAGAGATTATCTTATTTCTTCTTGTAGGTCGGTGATTTCTACGAAGGGATTATAAGTAGGTAGGTGACCAACAGGAGATAATATTAGTAAAGACCAAATATATATTAGTATTTATTTGGTCTTTTCACAAAGAAATAAAAATAATAATATTTATTTCACCAAAACTTTCTACGAATTACATAAACTTAGAGGCGACGAGAAATCCAACATCTTGGTTATAAGAATCAGCAAGTTTGTATAGGATTTTCATTAAGTTTCGATCTTTGAAGTTAAATGAACTGACAGTATAGTGTTATAATTTCTTTTATTTTGATATGCATTATGTGTGGACTATAATTTTGGGCAAGACTGCTGCGTATCTGCTGTAATTGAGCAACCTACTGAATTTTTTTGAGATCCTATTTCTTGTAAAACGCAAGTTATTTATTTATTTATGTACACACTAATACTTAAAAATGAAAAGGACAAATACAGATAGACGAGCACAAAGCTACTGTTTATTTGAAATGAAATTTCTTCTAGCCGACCTGCGACAGGGGAGTTGGATGATAGATGTAGACACAGTGTATACAAATAAGTTAGAAAATTAAAATTATGCTCTTTTATCTAAATAAGATCATATAATACATATATATGTATATATCAATAACAGTATGTAAATAAAACACATAAATAGATACAATACATAAATGAAATTATAAAAATATGTATCTATAAACACAACTAACTACGTATAACTTTACGAGATGGTAGAGAGGTAATGTGTTTTGACTAGCTTTTGAAGAATAAGAAGAATATGAAGATGTTATTTGTAAACATAGGTCAAGTTACAATAAAGTGTGCGATGTTAAAGACAGGTAGATCCTCTATGTTTTGCCCAGAGGCGTACAAATATGTAGATAGCTAAAATAATAAATTTTGAACACATATATAACTTCTATGATTATTACAATTTCACATCATTAATAAATTCAATATTAATTGGCACATGCTTAACATTACAAATAAAATAAAATCAATTACAATAAATATTAGAAATTTACATATCATATTAATGCTAATGTCAAATAAAAATTATGATAATCAAAATAAGTCAAGTGATGTACAATTATCTGAAGCAGTAGGTAATTATGGAAGTCAATATTAATTAGCACATGCTTATCATTACAAATCAAATAGAATAATTTTTGAAGATAGATATATATATGTATAGAGAGTAAGCTTGAAGTCAAATAAACAGACAATATAGTTATATTGCCGTTATTATTTCCTATTTTTATGTTAGTCTTCAGGACGGCAATCATATGCGGTTTGAAGAAAAAGGTATGAGATTTAAAAAAGAAAGAAAGATAGAATAAAACGTTAATTCGTACCTTACACATACAGTAGAATTACTTAAGTATGAAAAAAAAAAAAGTCTGCGCAAGGCCAAAAAGGCGCCTAACTCAGCACGATTCACGTATTCACGATTAGATTTTACGTAGCTCCATAGAAAATAGACGAGTGACATTAAGTGACACGATCTCCTTGTACAGTGAGTCGAGATATACAGGAATTGAACACAGCGCACGGAAATTTAGGTGAACAGAACATTGATTTAGATATATATTTTTTTAAATAATTTCATAAATACCAAATTCAAATTTGACAGCTGTAGCTTACTGAAGACAGACCCGCTGTACACTGTCAATAAACGAACATAGCTATTGAAAAATCATACGGTTAACATTAATGTATCCTAGAATTTATTAATAATAATCAATATCGCACAGCTTTCTGTTGTGATGGTTCCTTTTCGACAAATTATTTTAAGTCTGACAGGTTCCTAAGAGCTTTTCGTGTCGAAATTGGAAGGAAAACCATTTTAAAATTAAAATATACATATGTTTTTTTTTATTTCACTTTCTATTTTAGGTCAAACCAGCAAGAAGGAGAAAATCCTCTTGGTCTATACAGAATAATTATGTTGTGTAGACACTCGTAGCACATTTATGCGGCCAAAACGACCAGGAGCTATACCTACCATGACGTGACGTGCGAGCGAGAAACGGATGGAGCTATACACCTTACATAACTCCATCACTTTAACAATTCAGTTTAGGTCGTAAAATGGATCGTGTTAGAACATCGTGTTAATACTGCTGATGCTGCTAGTAGCGTCGTTTTAGAGGAAAAGAAACTTATAGACACTTAAAGAATAACGTAATGGACGGGGCCCACTAGGGCCGATGCTTGCCAAGGTAGCAGATTATTTGAAAAAAATTGCGTGGCCCTGGAACAGTGAGTGAAGGAACACAGGTTGGTTTAGTTGGACAAAATCTGACTCTCCTTTTAACTCCACTCAGAATGAGAGGTGTCATTTGATGATTTGTAACTGAAAAAAGGCACTTAAAGAATCAAAGTTTTATTGATTAGAAAAACACATTTAGATAAATTATCAAATGAGGACTAACAGAACCCCGTAATTTACCGGTGTGTAATAACGGTTTTAGTAAATGGAATGTACATAGATGGTGATTCTCTATTCCACAGTAAAGCCATAAGTTTTATTTTACGATTAGTGTTCGGTTGAGTACCTCGCATGTTCGAGCGTGTACGTATGCTAACGAAACCTAGTCTACAAGCTGAGTATCTTAACTGGAACAAGCTTTATTTCCTTAAGAAGTATTCCTTAACGAGAATAGTGCCAGTAAGATATATATATATATATATACAAATATACATATACATTAGGAGAACCTGACTGACTGTCATATCAACGCATAGCCGAAACTAATGAGACTAGGTGGGTTACCATGACGTTTAAAATAATAATAATAATTTGATACAGAAGGCAGTACTTCTGGACACGGCGCGTATTGTTCGGAGATTTCTCTCTCAGGAGCCCTGACCACCGGTAGCTTGGACCCTGTTCCCGATGCCGGTGGGCTACTATTTTTTATATTTTTAAATAATTTTTTTTATGAGTTTTGTTTTTTATCTTTTGACAGGATAGAATGGAAGAAAAAAACGTGTTGCGCCGGCCCCAAATAAGATGGGACAAGGGCAGGAAGATGATAATGATGATGTTTTATTAAAAATATTTAAAAATGTAACCTAAGTTTATATTGAAAAAAATAAGGAAATAATAATAAAAGTTTATTGACATAAAGGTTTTACAAAGAAATGAATATCCTGGTCCATAAACTAGTGTAAACTGTATCATAGGTGTCTTCGCCAGTTTTCGTAAATACATTATTATGTCAGAAATACTTTAAAATTAATGTTAAATAACAGAATAAATACTTAGGTCTAGATTTAAAATTAAGCTTTTTGTGGAGTGTGTGTGTGTGTTTAGAATTATTTAAAGTAAGGTTGTTTCATTATTATTTCAGTGTGGGTAAGAGACAGAGCTGTACAGGTTGTCTAGCGCCATTTTTAACCCACAATGGTATGGTCATGGCAACCCACTAGGAGCATAAAATTTTACACAAGGTTTCTTTTAGTAGGCGAGCAATAAGGATTTCAAAAATTCACCTCATAAATTGATGAAACGAGGGTCTAAAGTGTTTGAGGTAACCTACTTTTACGCGGGTGAAGCCTGAAGCGTTTCCAAAAATTTATAAAACTCCAGAGTTTATCAATATTTGAAACATTTTTCATTCACAAACAACGGTATATCCAAACCTAAACCGATATAGATATATTCAAAAACGGTTAATATACAAGGCCCTAACTGATTGAAACGAAGATATATTTTTAGTTTCAAGTTTCCTATAAATAGTAAACGTCTTCTCTTTGGTGAAGACAGAACAAAACGTCATCGAAGTGCCCACGCGTCCACGTGTACACGTCAAAGCAATAAGAGAACATCGAGATCCTTTGCGCAAACGCACCGAACAACAGACCCATTCTATACACGACTACGTAAGAAATACCAGTTTCTTTTTAGTTTCAAAATAGAAACGTTTTTAGTTTCCGGACTGACCTATATCTATTGAGTCAATGAACAAAAGATGGATGGTCAAGTTCCTAGCATTTGGCTCCACGATGATTCTGAACTTTATCCTTTTGGGGGCAAAGTTTAAATTCGTTTGTGAATATTTCCTAATTATTCCGATCCATGTTTCGCCTCTGGTGTACTAAGATATAGATCACACTGACAGATGCAACGATTAGACTTGTTTTTATTTACGTACCTAATTGTAGTGTGTTGCTATATCTCGTGGCTGTTAATATACATTCAGTGAAAAAATAATAGGACAGTCTTGTACGGATTTAATAACAGCTTAAATATATTTTGAGTTTCCCGGAATAGCGTTTGGTTTATGTCTTCTTTATCCTTAAATGTTTTCTTATTATTGACGACTCTGTATCATTAAGTTTTTGTGTCCGGTTGCTCCATTTTAAATTAAACTCGGCTTTCATTTGCTCTTAACTTTTCATTGATTTTTAATATTAATAAAAAGGAAATAAAGACACAGTCAACAGCGTTAGTTGAAATTCTCAATATCTTTATTTTTAAATAACTTTATCTACACTAATATTATAAGGAGTTAATGTTTGTTTTTTTTTTTTGTTTGTAGGAGGAAATCTCTGAAAGTACTGATAATACCGATTGTGATAATTTTATCACCTCTAGAAAGCTGCATTATTCCTGAGTGACATAGGCTATATTTTAATATACAGGCGAAATCGCAGGAAAAAGCTAGTTGTTTATATTCTTATTAAGAGACTTATTTGGATATTTTTTTATGCCAAATAATATGCTTGAAAGTATTAAAATTTAGACATATTAAAATTTATTTCTGATAATGAGATTCTTGAAAAATTTAGGGACCTTTTCAAATAATAATATAATATACAGTAATATTATTATTTTCATTAACAAATCAAGCATACACTCAAAAAGTATTATTAATTGGTGAAATGAAACTGATGAAGAAGACCATTGAAGGACACCCGAACTGCTTTATGCTAGCTGTTTCACGAATCTTTTCTGAGTTCTCGACAGATAACTCGTTTAAGATAGTTTAGCGACTATGGTGGAATAAATTTAAATAAATAGTTCTGACGAAACTGGTATCTAGTTCTGGAAACTATCGAATCGATTTTATATTTTGATGACTTCAGAACCCTAGAATTTACTCTCAGAATTGTTATGAGATAATATCTAACTATAAATGATTCCTCCTCTTAATCCGTTTGCTGGTTTGGGCGTAACTCACAACGGTCAAAAATTTTACTATATTAAAATTATGGAAATTCTCACGCATGTTGTTCAGTTTTGAGTAGGTTGCATTACAGATCTGTCGCATTAGGTGGAAGCCTGGAAAGGCAGTTGTATGAGCTATAAATTAATTAATTTCAAAGCAAAATACATAAATATGGAAGTGTCAACGACCTCTTCCAGGTTTTGAAATAATTGAACCAAATACTAATAATTCGAATACGGGTGATTGTACTCCGTGTATAATTTTGATGAAAAGTCCCATACACACACTCTACTAAAATTTATACATAAAATGTGAAAGTCTGTATGTTTGTCTACTAATCACAAATGACTGAGCAGATTCAAATAAATTTTGACACACGACAGAGACAGACCGAAGCTGAAACTACACTGCGCACACGTGTGCCTCACACGCCGATCTGGGCGCGTCGGTCTCCATACATTTTATATGGAAACTAGACTTGTAGAGCTACACTTGATCCACGCCACGCGACGTCCACGTGTGTCGGTCTAATGTAGTTTTAGCTTGATAGATACTCCTAACGTATTGCTTGGATATTATTCGACGTATGCGCGAACAAAGTCACTGGCAGAAGCTAGGAAATAAATATGACTATATTTACTGAAAAATAAATTGCTCGGCAACTTCCATGTGTATTGAAGTCTGAAGATAATACAAATAAAATAGCGTTTGGACAATCGCCATCAGACTTGAAACATAAATTCTTATTTCCGCGTGTTTTGAAGCGATTTACATGTTTGTACGTCTGATTACGATGTACCTAATGGTGGAATATGAGAACCAAGAATATCTTTTGTAATAAATAAACTATTGGTGCTCAGTATTATACCTAAATAGATTTATTTTATGCATAGTTCAGTTACTTTAGCAACAAAATTAAATTGTATCTAATATCTGGCTTGTTGTGTCGAAACACTACGAGATCATCAGAATACCAATATTTGTGTGTATTATTTAAAGTTTATTGCAGCAATAAACAAGGTGGCTAAATTGAATGTATATAATTTTAAACTGAGTTAGATTTTTATAGCTATAAAAATGATAGGATTTTTTTCCACGATTATTATATTAAATAAGCTCTGCATTTTTTATAGTAACGGTACTATTCTCAAATTTCTAACTTACGATGCCTAAAAATGATCTAACTTTGTACTAAACCTATGATAATAGCTTTTGTCAGTTTTTTTTTTAGTAATAATTATTCGTTTATTTTTTTAACTTTTCTGCCGTCAAAAACAAAGGTATTTTTTTTTTAAATCGGTCACAAAATTTTCTTTTATACATAATTACTGAACGTAATGAATGAATGATTTTAAAAACTTTACAAAACAAAACTGTACACATCCGATTTAGATTCTCTATAATAATAATAAACATATTTTAGGATCTAATTGTGAACGGACTTATTTCCTATACCAACCTCAACGTAAAACTGGGAAAGCGGCTAGTTTGATGTTAGAACTTTAATATTGATATCTTATCTTTCACGACTTCTATTGGCTTAACGAACTACGTATCAAACTTAACACTCAGGCGTCGAAGTACTCCTCCACATCGCTGTCATCCGGAAATGTGACGAGAAGACTGGCAGCATTGCCACGTTGAATGGCAATGCTAATTCTGCTTCACCATTTTTTAGCATCAGGCTGTTACTTTTGCCTACAAGAACATCACTATTAAAATGAAATATTAGAACCTAGCGGCTTGGTACGTGATGATGGGAAGGGACCAGATGGTATGACGTTGGTGCCGTGGAAGGTGGGTAGGCTTCTGATGTGGGACGCAACCTGTGTCAACACCCTTGCCCCATCCCATGTTTTTAGTTCGGCGGGCTGTGACCCTCAAACGGCGCGAATATGTAAACTACTCGTAGATATAAATTTGGATACGAAACTAAGTAATTGCATCACTGCTTTCCATCAGGTGGGATCGCAGTCAAGCACTGGTTTACACAAATAAAAAAAAAATTGCTGTTCAATCGATAAAATGATGTATTTTAATAAATTATGTAGTTGTACGTACAATATAAATCAAGTTTAAATTTTAAAAAAAACCGTGAAAGTGCGAGTTGGACTCGCGCACTGAGGGTTCCGTACAAACTTACTAATGAAAACAGTTCAATTCCCAAATTGAGATTTTTCCGAATCATTTTTTTTTTTTGAGACTTAACTTAAAATTTACAGTTTACAGATTTTTTGCTATACTTGTGCTATGAGACCTTGCTTCATGCTAAATTTCAGGATTCTAGGTCAACGGGAAGTACCCTATGAATTTTGATTCCCTTGAGAGTGTCGAAATATACGTTTTTTGCGACATAAACGGCCGTACCTTTTTTTTTCGTAAACTCTTAAGTTTAATTTTTTTCATAGCTTCAAGGGACCGCAGACTTGAGTCTAGGGTTTTAATTTCAATTCGATACCTCCATGCGTTCCGGAGATAAAAGTTTTGACAGACAGAAAAACGGACTGACAGATAGACAGACAGATGGACCACAAAGTGATCCTATAAGGGTTCCGTGTTTTTCCTTTTGAGGTACGGAACCCTAAAAAGCGAGACGTCTACAAAGTCGCAGTAATTTTAGTCACAAATCAAAACCTGTCTGACTAAAAAGTAGGTAAAACTATTTTAAATGAAAAACACACATAAGTGCCGAAAAGTAAATAACTACAGAAGAAAAAAATAAACACTCATTGGACGCATAATATTCGCACACCGTTTCAGTACCTAATAAGAGCATGCTGATAAAGTAACGCAGAATATGTCTGGCCGGTAATAAAGCCCTAAGTCGGGACAATGGCCATAGATCTTGAATAAATACTGGGCAGCGTAGCGCGACTGTAATTACATAATATTTTAACAGCAATGTGAAATGTGCTATTTGTGTCCTTAGTACATTACGGCGACCTGTTGTCTGCTTGATCTACGTCCGTGAGATCTCAATTGCTGCGAAACATAATAGGAGTTTAGGTGATGTTAAGACCTAGTAACTTGTGTGTTTGGTCAAGATATTTTCGGTTTACCAAGAATCGTGGTGATAGTTCCGACTTACCAATATTTATTTGGCTAATGAACTTTGGTTAATAGCTGAAGTGGAAGTGGGCCATGTCGCACGAATGCTTAGGCGAGGATCGTCACTCATTGAACGCCCGAGGAAGGACGATGTCGCCGAGTTCGATCGCGGCGAAATTGGTGTGATTGTCCGATCATGTTCGCGGGACAAACATGGCCAGAGATAGCCCAAGACAGAGAGGTTTGGAAAGAGAAGGGAGAGGCCTTTGCCCAACAGTGGGTAACTATTAAAAAAAATACTTGAAAATGGTCTCTTCAAGGCTAGAGTGGAAAGTCTCTTAATAATGTAGAGCACCTAACCATCAACAATTTCATTACTGCTTACCATCAGGTGGGCTCGCAGTCAAGCACTAGTTTATATCATTTTTAAAAAAAACGGTGTAAGATTTCTCTATAGTAGGTACCTAATTGTATAGACTATAGTTTACTGTATATACATTTGACGGTGTGTATATTGTTGGTTGCACAAAAGTCTCTGATCCACGTCTCTTATCAAGTAAATAAAAAAGTAGACAGTAAATTGATCGATTCAGTAGTCAGAAGCAAAAATAAAAATAGAAAATCATACACCGATATAATTAATAGTTTTTCAATTAATTGACTCTCACGGTAAGATTTCGCTCTGAGAACCACTACAGAACCACATTGTGTTCATAAAAAGTGGTAGTACGTGGTCACTGCAGCAGTCAATTTCATCTGTCACATTACACACAAAAAACTTGTTGGCAACTTGTTCAGCACGTCTGTAGAACAACGACTAACTTAAATCTTGTCTTATAAAAGAGAAATAAAGAAACATCATGGGAAAATATATCGCATATGTGATAGTATCGAGTATCGTCTCATTTTTCAATGAAGGCTACTCTCTGTAAAATAAAAATATTTTTTAATTTATGTACGTACTCCTTCGTGAAGTTTTGACACTTTTATGATGACTTCCTGTTTCGGACCGAATTGTTTTTTTTATTTTGGGCAGAGGTTAGCCATATAACGCAGCGTGGCAGTGCCGCCAATCTTTAGGGTACATAACAAGTCGACAGCGATGCGGAGTTGATCAACGCCATACCTAAGATTATTTTATTATTAAGTGTATATATACCAGTATGATAGTTAGTTAAATGTTTTTTATTATTATTTGATAGCTTGTAAATGAAGTCCGTATAGAAACCTAGATAATAAAAAAAAAAATTGTAAAACTAAATTAGGAACTTTCGCCATTTTTATCTAAGACTAATTAAAAGCTATACTTTCGTTGAACAGATGCGATGTGAAAACAAAATCGTTGAGTTCAAGCATCGCTCACATTCTTTACGTCAGTCGAGACAAAAAACACTTTGCTGTACAAAATGGAATATTTACACAATAAATTGAATGTAAAAGGCGTAATTTATTTTAAAATGGTGGTTTACAAACCGAGTAACTTTGCACAAAGTGAACAGAACAAATGTGAAATCCGATGGAAAATAAAATTAGATAGTAGGCACAGTTTTGTTTTCCCAGAGCTTATGTTCTCACTATCTTGCTTTGAGCTATTTGTTGCCGCAAATCTACGCACATATACGTGCCTTCTATTTGAATTCGGTTTACAGAACACCAAACGGGAGCTCGAACCAAACAATCACTATAGGAACTGTTAGATTTATTTCTGTCGAAAGTACATTACGAAAATAAATGGCCTACTCTCAGTAGAAGTGTCAAAGACTTGGGTTCGGAGCGGGTTGTTGCCTCGGCCGAAATGGGGTCGGATCGGCTTCCCGTAGGTATCCGCCAACACCTTGCTGCCAACCGACTTTCTAAGATCAGTTTTCACAGGTGCAGCCTGGTCCCTGGTACTCAAACCTGAGGGCTGTGGACGTGCTAAGAATAAGACGCCTCAGTCAGTCTCCGTTGTGAAACTTACTGATCTGATGCTCCAATCGAGTGTTCCTCGTAAACGATACAGTTCCACGAAACGCCAAGCGGCATCTGGATTGGGCTTTCATGAATTTCCCGAAACTTTGAGTACTTTGCGATGCTTAGCTGATTGCCCCAGATAGACTGATGAAATTAGTAGGTACTTCATTGTTACAGTTTCATGTGACACATAGTTTATGTGTAAGGCTAGAATTGATTTCCATACATTCGATATTTAACAGATTTATAAAACTATAGCAGACCATCTCGCTCTTGCTGGCAATCATTCTTATAAAGCTACCAAACAAAATAATATAATCTTTTCTATGTAATCTTTATTTCATTTGTTTTTGATTAGTTAAATAATATTTTTATAAGAATAGATATACACGTATACAATTGCTTAACAAGGTAGAAGGCTAAGCAATTTCTGATTTGTCAATGTTTGATTAAGATTGATATTGTAGGTCCTGTACAATATCAATAAAAAAAAATCAAAAAACCAGAAATTTGAGATGTCTGAAATTATATTTGTGAACTACATACTACTTAGTATCAATGTAACAAAATATGTAAATTTAATTAATTATGAGTAACATGCACGATGACCTAATTTCAGGCCATCGACGGAAAATAAAATGAATCTTGCCAATAAAACTAGCAATGATTGATGATATTTTCTACTAGATTTATGATTTGCATACAACTTCTAAAAAATGATCTTGTCTTTTAATATGATCCGACTTCCTTTCTAAATATGTTATTTTAACATTTCTGCTGATTTTATTAATCTCATGAAGTTTTATGAGTTGTTTTGGTTTATGATTATGGTGACCTAGAGAAGAGGAAAAAAGTAGAAGTCGTTTTAGGGGGCAGGAAACAATGTTTATTGAATCTTTCTTTAACATTTATCTACGTAAACGAATCAAGGTTACCAAGGTTAGTTTCCCCGAAGACATTCCAAACTTAAATGGCAGTAGGCAGGGCACTTTGACCACGTACCTGAAGACGCAGAGTTGGAAGGCTACAAGGAGAATAGGTGGAGGTAAATATGCCATGGAAAACCACTGGACGTTGCACAGAACCTCTCGATTTCGCAATGCTTAGGGTAGCCTATTTCTAACAGTAGAGGTATTCGTCTCCTTTTCGGTATCGCTTGCCATAACAGGCACGTCTGGTCCTGCAAAAAGCAATAAGACTTATCTTACAACCTTGCTTGTTGGCTATTACAAAAGTGAGGATGGTCATCAGAGTTCATGGCCACCACCACACACCGTACACCAGCAACGCTTTATCTCGTACTCTTGATACAAACAACCAGCCTTGTAAATGAGCTTGTCAATACGACCATCCCTGGCAAAAATACTGATCATCTCTCTGTTCCTCAACAGCAGAGCTTTCCTGGCTCCTCACTCTGTGGGTATACAGACCTGCTCTCAGTCCTGGTACACAATGATAGTGGCAAAGTTTCAAAAGCCACTGATCCTGGAAAAACAGTTTAATATACTGCGACCTTGTGAGAACCTTCAAGAGTAATCAAGATCTTGCCTCAGTAGACAAAATTTACACATATTTTATTTTATCTATGATCAGCTTTAGTCATGTACCTGAACCTGGAAACCATTGTAAAGACAAAATTAAAATCAGCTTAAATTTGAACACAATAGTACGGTACGTTATGGCAGTCACGATAGCCGTTAAAACCGTGGGTGATGGCTGATGGTTCGCTGCCCGAGAGCTTGAGGAAGTGATGATGACGTCACGGTATAGTAGCTGCACGAAGGCTGCGTTAACATTTCATAGTCGAGGGTCACCAGTTTAGAGACATGCGGAGCAGGGTTTAAAGTGCCACATACCTTTGTTAAAAGAAAGGATTCTCCGACCTAACACCCGACTGTGTTGTTTCTGTTGTGGGCAACTACTCGATAGTTCATTTCGGATTGTTATCTATAGAAAAATAATGCATGATTTCTGTATTAAGTTCTTATGAGGGGTCATCGGTGTCGCTACCCGTCCATTCTCAAACTGGCTAAAATTTTCATGACGAGGCTGTAGCAACGGCTTTTTCATTACAAGTAAATGAGATCTGTCATTAAATGTTACTGATAACACCAATTCGATCGATATCTGTAGATGGTGTGATAGTTATAGCTTTGATTTGCTGCAGTAGTACCAACTGCTGATCGACGTCGATCATTTGGTGTGCTTTAAAACCGTTTCACTAATGACTATTCCCCAAAAGAAGAATTTACAGCATATAACGTGAATCGAATTTGAGTTACTTCACATACCATGAAAAAGTATGTGAATATACTAAATACAGAGTCACAGTCCAGTTTACAATCATATTAAACACTGAAATAACGTATCATCCTTTAAACTCTTTAGCAGCGAGGCGACCACACACAGATTCTCGGAACGCCAAAGAAAACCAATAAATTGTGAAGCATAAACTCACAGGATATGTGATCCTTTACGAATCATGGAAGAGGTTGAAATATATACTTCGGCAAATATGTTGAACAATAGAGGTTATTAGCGACATTTTATTCTAATCTCATTTATTCTGGTTAGTAATGTTTTTTTAAGGCTGTTGAAGTACCTGTCTAGTTTGCGGTTGAAGCGTGCACAAAATGATATACAAAATTGCGTGCCTATAATATTCGTCGGAAATAGAATAGCAGAATTATAGTGTCTCAAATTTAAAAATACTGACTATTTTATATTATTTTAAAAAGTATTTAAAATAAAATGTTTCGATGCGGTCACTGTGTCCGAATATATTGTGTCCATATTGTCAGTAACTCAAGCTTGCACAAAATTACCTAACAGGGTGTGGCAAATATTTTATCGTTTTCGTATCACAATAACCTAATTCCTGGGGCATATTAACATTCGTCAATGTACAGTAGATAATATTGAAAACTGACTCCAATCTTATTTTTTCTACAGGTTTTTTGATAAATTGTATTGCAATGATAAAATTTATTAAATTGAATTTTTCTTGGGCCTGTATCGTAAGTTTTAAGTTTTGTTTGAATTTGAATAGTATCAGAAATAAAGGCTATTTTTACTTGAAATTTTTCCCTAACCATATATGTTCATATTTTCAAACAGCGACGACAACTACTGACGCAAATTTTTATTTTGAGGTTATGATATTGGCAGTTTCTTTAAAATTTTAATTATACTGTCAGTCTACCCTACCATCAAACAAGCTTGGCTGATCCTCAATCTCCTGGTTTGCTACAATATAGATACTGTTTTGCCAAAATGACTAAAATGTTTTTTCAATATTTTTTAATTTTCTTTTGTGCCAAATTTATACTAACAAAGTTTCAGCTTTAAAATCCATAGTATAATGTTTTTTTTTTTTTGTATTTTGATAACACTAAAACTTTATTGTATAGATTACAAAAATCAAAATCGCACTGACTACTGACCCCTATCGGCGCGATAGATAAATCGTGGCCAGATCTTAGAATTGATCACTTCATGATATGGCCAACTAAAACTGGCCAGACCGTTTAAACATTAACATTTGATGATATGTCTATCCTAATCCTCGTTTGACCATATCATTGATGTAGGATTTCTATGCTATTAAAAGGTCTAAAGAAAGTAGGCCAAACGAGAATTGACATATCATCGAACTTTAACGTTTAAAACGATCTGGCCAGTTTTACTTGGCCATATCATGAAGTGATCAATTTCTAAGATCTGGTCACGACAGCTATATACCTGGCAATAATAAAAATTTAAACATTTTAGGATGATGTCACGGCAGCTATATACCTGGCAATAATAAAAATTTAAACATTTTAGGATGATGTCACGGCAGCTATATACCTGGCAATAATAAAAATTTAAACATTTTAGGATAATGAGAAAAAAAATTAACAATTTCAAATAAATTTTCAAGTGAACTGGTTAGTTTACAATTTTGTTGATAGTACTTAGAGCAATAGTTATAATATTCAAAGTAAGATTAGGTTTGCACGACAGACAGTAAGGTCTTGATAAGTTGACATTTTACCAAAGATTACCAAGTAAATCGAAACATATGACACTACAATGGATGAAAGTGACCTAAACCAAAGCCTGTAACTTCTAATAATTGTGCTATTAACTAAAATTTAAAAGCCCACTAAGAATAGCTTTATTAGAATAGCATGATCTATGTTTAGGCATATAATGCATGTTAACAATTAAACACATGATTCATTGGTTGGTCTTAAGGGAAGTAATAAGTACATGGTGTTTACTTAAGATTGGGAACTCGAGGTACATTTCCATACAACCGTTCTTACGTGATTATGATTTTATTACATATATTTCTCCAGATATTTTGGATATACAGATATATTGTGGATTTTATCTAGGCTTCTATGGAAATCAAAATATAAATTTGTGTAAAACTAATCCAGTAAAGACCTCTGAAAATCTGCTATTTTACGTGAACTTTGGTCCTCTATAATGTACTCATATATTAAAAATATAAAAAGATACATCCATAGAATCCTTGAACTTTTAATCGAGATTCTGAATGACAACAATTTTTTTTAAAAACTTTTTTGTTAAATATTCGATTAAATCACGGAATTACCAAATGCCAACTGGTTTCAGGCGTTAGAGTTCTTTTTTCGCATTGCCTCTTCATCAAACATCGCGTTGGATTGCGTTAGATGAAGCAACTAGCTTTTAAACCATGCTCAACGTTGACGATAGGCGAGTGGAGAAGGACCTTCTTAACTCCTCCTTCGAACATCTCCTTTGAAACATCGAGAGAGAGGACAGGAGAGATATTTTTTTACTTATATCAACATTAAACCAAAACAGTTAGCGCTGCGGGAACGTTTGAAAAGTTACTGTGGTCATGGAACGCATAAGGCAACTGAAGGATACACATAGGTATTTTATCTTATCTTATCTTGTTGTGGGGCTGGCCCTGGGCCAGAGCACTTTGACTATTCTGGATCTTTTATGCTATGCCCCTCCTGTCTCCTCAATGCCGAGCCCTCCGTGCACCTCCTTCATGTGTCCTAGTATGGCCTTAGTGGGGATGAGCCTGTAGTCCTTTGGTCTTGGATATGATTGGCCCAGATGCTCTAGTCTTTTGGAGCCTAGTACTGTACAATCGCACAGCAAGTGTAGTCTCCTCTGCATCTCCACAGATCCAGCAAGTCGAGTCGTTTGCTAGTTCCATGTTGTGGAGCTGTTTGTTGGTGGCATAGTGCCCCATGAAGACTCCTGTGATTGTTCGGAGCTGTGATCTGCTGTACCTCCATAATTTTTGGGTCCAGGCCTTATCTATGTCATTAAGAAATAGCTTTGCATGCTTCTGGCCTGTGTTGCGCCAGTGTGTACTGTGTATCTCTAACGCAGCCCATTTCAATGTTTGGTTGATGACCCTTGGTGAGGGTCCTATGAAGGGTTCGGGTCCGTATAGGGACGCCTTGGATCCTGTCCTTGCCAAAGTGTCGGCACTTTCGTGGCCTTCTACTCCTGTATGACCTGGCACCCAGATCAATCTGACCTTGTTGCACCTTCCTATCCGGTTTAGTATTTTGATACAGTTTAGTACCAGCCCTGAATCCACTCTATTGGATGGGTATCCACGTGGGTATTAGTCAGTAGGTAAAAGTCTGATACGCCCTTTCGCTCCATCTTAGAGTAGGGGAAGTCATCTGATGATTTCCTACTTAAAGAAAAAAAAGAGTTAGGTCATTATTATTTTCAGAGTACGATGTGCTACCAAAATGTCACCAAACATTTTTAACATTATGAACAGCCATAGTACCTAAGTACTATGGCTGATACTGCGAAATCACAGTGCCTAGTGCTCTTTCTATATTAAATTAAAAATGAAGTGTGAATAATAGTAATAGTCAACAGTGGACGGTTTAGATAATGTTATTAGACCTGCAGAATTGTTGTAAATGTCAACGATGCCGTGGAGAGCAAAGACCAACTAAAGTAAGATAGGTGGGTTTAAATCAATAAAAGCTACCCAGAGAGAGAGAACTTAGAATTATTTGATACTTTCTCACCTTTAAACCAAAACCAAAGGATTACTTATGAGGCAGGCGTAGAAAATAGCTAAAGCATAGGAATTTCTTAAATTTTTTGGTTTTGCATACACCATTTAAAATAGCTAATGCAGTTCGCCCCAGACTAAAATAAATGAATGGTACAGAAAAATGAGTTGGTACGTAAGAATGGGCGATGATTTGAAGTGATGAAACCGCGCACAGTCACTCTTTGGAATCAAGCCACGTGGTTGTTTGTTTACAAGGTGACTACTGACTGTTGAATCATCTAACTACATGAGATTTGGAAGGCAGTAGTTTTTATTTGAAGTCTAATAGGTATGAGGTATCTTGAATACTTACGCGTAGGCGCTTTAATATTAATTATATGTTTTATTTATATCTTAAATTCATATTTCTTAGTTTTTATAATGTAAATTGAAGAATTATTGTTTACCTATCTTTTCATTATTTTGCGGTGTTTCTCAGTTTTCCATCTTGAAAATACATTATAACATTCCCATAAATTGGCGGTGTTATGACAAACATACAACTTTAAGTCATAAAGTATGAGATATAGTAAACATAGACTATATTACTAAAAGTTTACTGACGTCGTCTACTGAGTCACATTAATTTGTTGTTTCTATGACTGCCATAATAATAGTCTGTTTCTTCGAAGAATACGTAGTAAAAATTTGTAGTGTTGATGAAAGCCAGTAAAAAAGCCGAAAATATATTGTTCTAAAGATAGTAGGCCTATAGTAAGAGGTGAAATGTATTACAATGGACGGCACAATGCCCGAGTGGCCTATATGTTTAAAGGCAAACAATAATTAGGTACAGGAAAACACTCAATTAAGGCGATTCTTAGAAAACTTTTTTGTTGTCATGAATTGCAAAATAGTAATATGACAACGGACTCGAATCTTGACCTGTACCATGAGGTTTAAAGTAAGATTGTTTTATTCTTATTTCCAGTGTGGGTAAGAGATTTGCGTTAGACAACTTGTATAGCTCTGTCTCTTACCCACACTGAAATAAGAATGAAACAATCTTACTTTGAACGTCATGGTAACTCCTCTGATCATTAGAGCTAACTCTCACTGGAGCTATTCCAGCTACCCCGTGTATAGAAACAAACAAAAGTGTTTTTTTTTTTACAAGTAATTCCAATTTTACATAAGGATTAGTAATCAAAAGTCAGCCAGTTCTATTTAATAAAGAAAAATAACTTGTATCATTAATTCGCTTATATCGCTTTCAAGCGCAAAGACCTATGTTCCCACTTCTTAAGACTTCACATAAAATCACGTTTAAACAGATACAAAAACAGGATATATACTGTTACAATTAGTACGAAAGCTAAAGCACTAATTGGAAACACGTTTGGGCTAGATACGGGGGACAAAGATTGAATAAAATCTAATTAGTACTCAGTAGTGTGTATCAATACAACACCTCTACTGGTATCGGGCTTCAGACAGGCTACGATATTAGCTGATATATTTTGCTCAGTCTTTTTGCTGATAGATTGATGGTGGATTAATGAGATTCAGTTACCTGTAGTTTAAGAGTAGGATGCTTGTACACTCGTATTTTAATTGACTAGATACATAATAGGAAGTGTGGAAGTGGTACGGTGATTGTAAAGCTATATGGTATAATGATTAATTTCGATATGTCGAATATGTAGTGAGGAAAGTTTTGAATACCTGTGAACGTGGATGGCTGTAAGAGTAAAGGAAGATTGATAGTACAATAAGTGGACTATCTACTGAGATGAAGTCTAATAGAAAAGTATGAAAAAATGGACAGAATAAGGGCAAGAAAAGATAGAGAAAATAACGGAAATTGCTCTAATTGTAAAGAAGAAGAGATCAGCTCTAAATGGAAACAAAATACGATCAGCTTTCGTCGTGCACCAATGAATCTCACGCACACTGTAGAACAATTCGCAACGCACATACATACATGCAATCACGTACATACACACACGCAGAGCTTGTCAACATAATTTTATCACTACGTACGACCGTTGCGAGGGTACAGTTCTTGACTGCAGACCAAAATAACCTACAGCTAACATTTCAATGCGATGGGATATCCTGACAAATTATTTTTATATATCCCAGTTTGTCTCTATATCCGTTAGGGATGGTCCCTGTTTCTAATTGTTTGCTGTAGGGGACTATTTTTGTTTCAATATAGTATTTCTGTATGAAAGTAGTGTGAAATGTGTGAAAGTTAAGTTCTTTGGTTTGCTACATCTGTATTAAGTTCTAGATAACGATTTCTCTATTAAAGTCAGGTGTTTTTTTAGTAAGTGTTTAAATATATAACTAGAGTTTAAAAGTAAGTCTCTTAATAAAATGAATGTGATGTTCGTTTTGTGTTGTTTTAAACTTGCAACTTGACATATAAAACAAACACATATTAAAATTCACTCTAGGCCCAAGTAGCGGCATATCAAAAGAAGGCCATAATAGTATCTTATAATATGTAACTACATGTACGTTCAAAAATGTTCCTTTTCACAACAGTAGCCGGGTCACACAGAGATAAACCAAATATGGCTTTTTGTGATAGTTGCCTACCGACGGTACATGTCTTGATTCTCATTCTTCATCTCTTCAGATTGTATATTTCTTCAAAATGGAAAAATAGACATAAAAAACAATATTATCAAGAAATCAATATTCGCAGTTAGGAAGTGTTACAAATAAATCATACGTTGTTGACTTAGTGAAAGATAGTAATAATTTTTTACAGAGGAAGGAATTCAATTTTCATCCTGAAGAAATGATTGAATTGGATGATAATAAAAATGAACTAAGGTTTTCTTCTAACAAATTTAATGAATGTTAAGCTATTGATTTAAATTATGAGCTGGCAATTGAACCGTTCTTTACAAAATTTCAGATTTATAAGATAAAAACAGAGTGAATTGACATTTAAATCCTTTAGAGAAAAAGTATTAAATTCTATTCTAAAATAAAGTTTTTGTTATTGCTTATGCTGATGTTCAAAAATACTCAAAATGCTGATTAATTACGACGAAAATCAAAATAAAATTATTAAGGTTTCCTGTGATATTAAATTAATACCACAAAAATATCTAAAGGACATATTTTATATATTATCAAACCTTACTTATTCACATAAATACGAAGCCATAATTATAATATCTCATTATTTTACCTGAACGAACGTTGTAGCACAAAGGCTTGCAAAAAGTACAAGTATCGGATAATAGACACTATTTTCTTTGAAGTTGAGCGCAACAGTTATTAGAAATATTCTGTTCATAAGCTCCGACATTTTAGAGTCTACGGTAATATTCAAAGACAGGAGGAAAAACTGAATAGTAAATTATTAAGGATACCTACATAGGGAGGGTTGTATGTGATAGAGAAAGTGCATGTGAATTAAATGAAAAAAAAAATCGTGGTGGCGTACAAAATTAGAACTTTACAATTCCCACATACATTTTGTCTTTTGTGAACAGCATCACAAAATAGTATTTTTTTGTTGAATGTTGTGATGTAATTGTTATTTCTTTTCTTCAGAATTCGTCGTTCACAACGTGACGTCAAACATTACCAACTGGATCTATCAATCAATGAATAGAACGAGATAGTCGAGATGCTGTCCGCCTCTAACAAAATATTATCTAGACAATGTCTTTAGTTCTTTACTATATGTATTGATTATATATTTTCAAAGTGTTTTGTCCATACATTAGTTTCTAATTTTAGAAAACAAAGGCATGATTTACAAATAGTCAGACAGCTGTTATCTAAAGAATAAATTACATATGATATATTTCTAAACCAAAGCTGTCAAACCGCCATTTTTTATTTTTTTATTCAAACCAGTGCTGCTTGACTGCGATCCCACATGATGATAAGCAGTGATGCAATTGTTGATGGTGAGCCGCACTAGTTTATTAAGTGCTTAAAGATTATGTACACCTAAATTATAATCGGACAGGAAAACCACAGCATGATTTTATTCCTAAATTTTACAAAAAAAAAACATCTGTGTATTGAAAAAAAACTTACAGATTTGATTTCTATTAAAAAGGTTGATTTATGGGGTTTCAACTCGACATACATTTTTACTGTTTTTTCATACAAACGCTTATACGCGATTATGATGTTATTACACATTTTTCATTAGATATTTTGGAAACACAGTATCTTGTGGATATTATTTAGGCTTCTATTGAAATCAATTTATAAAGTGTAAAACTAATCCAGTGAAGACCTTTGATAATCTGTTATTTTGAATAATTTAATAAAAAATTTATAAAGTCAAGAAAGTATAACAATAGAAACCTTGCAAATTTAATCAAGATTCTAAATGACGACAATTTTTTTCAAAAAGTTTTGAGGGTTACATATTTCCTGGAACAAATTTTGTAAAATATTCGAGTAAATCACGGAATTACCGAATGCTAACAGAGTTTTCAGGCGTTACCTCTCTTTTTTCGCGTTGCGTTTTCTTCAAACATCGCGTTGGATTGATAGATGAAGTAACAAGGCGAATGAAAAAGGAGCCTCTTAAATGAAACAAAAGAGTTTGTATGTGATTCCTAAATTTATAAAAAAGCGGTACGGTAATCGAGCGTCACCTTGACCGAGTATTTTGGTGCCACTGCTTCTGTTGTTCATTTAGATTTACGTGAACGTTCGCGAAATATTCCGCGAGAACCGAAAGGAACGGCGAGAAAAGCTTATTAAGCTAGGTTTTCTAAACAATTTTAACCCTTACGATTACAACTGTCAAGTTACGATTGTTATTGGCGATCACAGACTGATCACCAATAAATTATCATTGGTGATCAGTAGGTATCGGAGAGCAGTGGTGGCCGTGTGGTAACGGCCCCGATTTACGAGTTGTAGGTCGCGGGTTCAAACCCAGCCAGGCGCATTACTTTGTGTAATTTATTTCATCACCACTGCTCTAAAAACGGTGAAGGAAAACATCGTGAAACCAGCATGTCCTAGAACCAAAAATTCGTAGACATGTGACATCCACCAACCCGCACTGGGCCTGCGTGGTGGGTTACGGCCCATTCCCTCTCCTAGAGGGAGGCTTGAGTCCGAACAGTGGGAACATTATAAGACCGACTACGCTAGGTATCAGTATTGACCAATATTCTATAATTCTCATCAACATCTTCATTTTAGCCGAAATACGTCCACTGTTGAACATAGGCCTTCCTCAAGTGTCGCCACAACGAACGGTCCTATGTGTCTCACTACCAGCGATTCCCGCAACCCTTACCAGGTCATTGGTCCACCTCGTGGGAGGCCTTTTAATGCTGCGTCTCCTATCATTCTAATGAGTTTTTTTTTTTAATCTGGTTCTATCACTTCCAGTCCACTTCAGCACCAAGTTATCAAGGTGAGTTTATGCAGATTAGAAAATGCGAAGGACCTATTCAATAAAATCGATAGACACATGGTAATCCTGTCAAATTCATAAGTTTCTTTCGTTTATTCTGACAATCATTACAACTTTTGGCAGAGATATCGCATTGATATATTTATGATAAAAATATTCCACAACTATCGCACAACGCCGTCTAGTCCCAAGCTAATCAGAGCTTGTGTTATGAGTTCTAGACAACTGATAAACATACATATATATTTCTAAATACATACGTCATACATATTATAGATAAATTAGACACAGAACAAATCATCATACTCATCACACAAACATTGGTCCTGGATGGGAATCAAACCAACGACCTGCGGCATAGCAGTCAGGGCCACTAACCACTAGTGGTTTAGTGGTTAGTGGCCAGTCAAATATAAAATAGGGCCGGTTTTGGTGGGTGAATGTTTTAGTTATTTACAAAATGATTCCTAGTGGATATTGTGATGCAAATTTGGTGTGGTTTTGTGTCTACAGAATAAAATAGCTGCAAACTCAATAAAATGAAACTGAGAATTTAATTGTAGTATTGATTACATATGGCTCTGAAACGTGGTCGCTTATAAAGGGCCTCATCAGACGACTTAAAGTTACCCAAAGGGCAATGGAAAGGGCTATGCTCGGAGTTTCCTTGCGTGATCAAATTAGGAATGAGGATATCCGCAGAAGAACCAAGGTCACCGACATAGCACGAAGAATCGCTAAACTTAAGTGGCAATAGACAGGGCACATTGCTTGCAGAACAGATGGCGGTTGGAGCCGAAAGGTTCTGGAATGGCGACCACGTACCGAAAGACTTAGCATTGGAAGGCCTCCTACAAGGTGGACCGATGACCTGGTATCGGTTGCGGGATTCCGATAGATGCGAGACGCACAGGACCGTTCATTGTGGCGTCTTTAGGCTGAAATGATGATGATGAATGATTACCTGAGCGAAATTTGCCGAGATGGTTGACTGAATAAGTTTTCTGCCAAATGTAATCTAATGTAAAAACATTAGACTTTGTTACATACGCATTCTTATGGAAACCAAAGTGACTGGTATCACAAAACTAATTATACATTCTAAATTTGACACTGGCTAAATGCACAGACCATGAAAAGCCAAAAGCAAAATAAATTTTAAACGTCGCTGCCTAACCTCATGCCTGATCTATATAACCACTAACTATAATAGGCTTTAGGGTAAACAAAAATTGGATAATGGTAGATAACTGTTTTATGAACTGCAAACATATCTACTGATTTTCAATCGCATGTCACACAACGTAAGATGGTTTTTGAGACGTGAATTTGTTTTGCAAAAAAAGTTTAAGCATTCATTCATTAAAAACAAAAGAAGGAAAAACAAAAAAAAAAGTGTAAATGCACAATAGATCAACGAGAAAAGCTTACAACTACAAGAGAATGCACTGCATGCACATTTTACATTTCAAAATGTAAACATTATAACTCACTCTGTCTTCATACGTAGATAAGTTCTATGTTCTTACGCATGCATTATCCTAAATATATTACGTACCCACTTTCGTTTACTAGACTCAGTTAAAACTATTCCTGTTATTAGCCGCTTTACTCGGTGTAATTAAAAGCAAAGATTTCTGTAATAAAACACTGTCAACGTGAACAATTTTGCTTATATCATTTGGTAATTTTGAACCTTGTTCGTTTGTAATACAGTTCAAATTTGTAATTGGTTGACAATTTTATTCCTAGTCTAGCTGAGCCCGTGAATCCGTCCGCGTAGATGTCTGGACGACTAAAGTGTTCCTAAGACATTTTAGTGACATCCTATCAGTGATAGCGACTGTTGAAAAAGCAAAAAGGTATGGAATGCTTTGCCTGTGTCAATTATGAGTGCGCAAACGCGCTTTTTAAACACAGGAATTGTTTAAAAAGCTTGCGAAAGTACATTACTTGTCACTGTTATCTTGTGTTCGTTTTACCACTTATTCTCTTGCTTATATATATTTTGTATGCATGTATATATTTTAGTATTAATAAGTACCTATATAATTTTTTTATTTGCACCAAGTGCAACCTCATTTTGTGTCCAAGCAATCTGTACATTCCAGGTTGCGTGGAAGAAATTGCCGAGTGGGATAAGGCCTCCTATTGTACCGTTTTTTAGGGTTCCGTAATGTGTAAAATAAATAGATTTTAGTAAATATATATACTTGAAGTGATACGATGTGGATATTTAAATAAATATCAGTGTTAACAGACCTACTTATAAAATGACGGGTTTTAAACATATTCTATTAATTAAAATCAAAGTGTGTAAGAGACGAAAGCAGGGAAGGAATTGACGTCATTATAGGGAACCCTAACATGAGCAGGTTAGGTTAGGTCGCCTTAACCTTCGTGGTTATTTTTTTTTATTACCACCCTGAAGTAGGAACCTTACTATAAACCCCGCGAAATAAAGAACCTGATTACTTATCTACACTAATATTATAAAGAGGAAAACTTTGTTTGTTTGTAATGAATAGGCTCAAAAACTAACTGGACCGATTTATAAAAATAGTTAGCAAAAGATCCTACAGGACAAAATGCGCTTAATAACTAAATACCATAATTATTACTTTGTTTTTATTACATTAAATGGCATGTCCCCTGCCCTGGCTGTTTCCCTCTCCTAGAGAGGAGGCCTGAGTCCCAGCAGTGGGAACATTAAAAGGCCGACTATGCTATGCTATGCTAATGGCATGTCAAATATTCTAAACAAAGTGATATTAAACAAAGTTCTATTCAGTACGTGTTGCCAGTGATGACATATGGCTTGGAAATGTGACCACTTACAATGGGCCACATCAGAAGTCACCCAAAGGCCAATGGGAAAGGCTATGTTCGGAGTTTCCTTGCATGATCACATCTTGAAATGAAGATATCCGCAGGAGAACCAAGGTTACCGACATAGCCCGAAGAATCGCCGAACTTAAGTGACAGTGGGCAGGGCACACAGTACGCAGAACAGATGGTCGATGGGGAGGAATGAAGACGCAGAGTTGAGAAATCCTCCCACAGGGTAGACAGATGACCTGGTGAGGGTCGTGGGTATTCGATGGATGCGAGACGCACAGGACCGGTCGTTGTGGCGTCGCTTGGGGGAGGCCTATGTCCTACAGTGGATGTCTTTCGGCTCATCAAATCAAATGGAAATCATCAATGGAATCATCATCATCATCATTTCAGCCGAAAGACATCCACTGTTGGACATAGGCCTCCCGCAAGCGACGCCACAACGACCGATCCTGTGCGTCTCGCATCCACCGCACTCCCGCGACTTTCACCAGGTCGTCGTTCCACCTCGTGGGAGGCCTTCCAATGCTGCGTTTTCCGGTGCGCGGTCGCCACTCTAGAACCTTTCGGCCCCATCGACCATCCGTTTTACGAGCAATGATGATGATTATTCTATTCTATTCCAATAGGGACAAAGCGGATCTAACTGTACATGACAAGTAGGTGAAAACACACATGGCAATATTCTTTCTGAGAATCTATCTACTTACATATGTGATCGTATGGCAATTACACCTAGCCGCAATACTTCAAAGGCTAGGATGACACCGAAGTAAATTGATACGTTTACTCCAGGTGCAATCAAAGCCTTACGCACGTGTTTTGTTTACTAATAAAATTAAACACATCATTTACGGTTTTCTATTACACTGCTATAATGGCCTATTAGACGTGTGTTAAATTTTCTACTTATTACTAAATAAAAAATAAAAATAAAGACTGATCGATCGTTCAGATAATAATAATAACTTATATTTTGGATAGATTCCATTGTACAGGTAAAAGCATCTAAAAGTAGTTAAATACCCAGAATAGAAAAATATTGCATATTTAATGCAAACTTTCAAGTTACAAATCTTAGTAATATAATTATTTACAGAATAAAAATTAGTATATTCTCTAACTTGAACTGTGAAAGTTTCATTTAGTTTAGAGTGTATACTGTTTTCTTTTTTGTATTAGAATATGTTATGGACTTTTCTTTGACTTACAACTCCTGCCGGCCGCAGAGTGTATAAGGTTCGATATTTTCAAAACAGTGTATTACACTAGTAATTCAAATTTACTCCTGTATCGTGGATGTGATCACAAACATTTGAACTGACATTTACACAGGACGTGTAATAAAATATACGCACATTAAAAGTAGTGTGTTCAGAATCGGCTACTAAAACGATTTCAGCTATTTTATAAAAAAGATACCCAATTTTTAATCCTTAAATAATTTCTAGATTTTTTAGAATAAAGAATGACCTATTTTTATAAATTCTTTATAAATCTTGATTGCGTAATTAGAGTGTTTGTGTGTATGTACGTAGATATGATATCAATTCCGATATGCTACTAGTATAGTGTGTCTACAATTAGTATAGCTAATTTCTTAAAGAAAACTGGGCAAGTGCGAGAGAACAAAACAGTTCAATTCCCGAATTCAGTTACGATGATTTTTCCGAATCGTAAAAGAAGTTATTTTTTGTGACGTAAAAACAAATTTACAGTTTTCAGATTTTTTCCTATAGTTGTGCTATGAGACTGTACTTAATCCCAAATTTCAGGATTCTAGGTCAACGGGAAGTACCCTATGAATTTTGATTCTTTTAAGAGTGAAGTATACGTTTTTTACATAAACGGCCATATCATTTTTTCCATTAACTTAGAAGTTTCATTTTCTCACAGCTTCAAGGGACCGCAGACCTTAGTATATGGTTTTAATTTCAACTCGATATGTCCACGCGTTCTCGAAGTAAAGGGTCTTAACAGACAGACAGAAGGACAGACAACAAAGTGATCCTATAAGAGTTGCGTTTTTTCCTTTTGTGGTACGGAACCTTAAAAAAGTAAAATTTTAGTGTTTGTATTATGATTGTAACTTCATTTTTTAGTTGGGCTGTATAAGGGGATGTGGATTATTCCAGTTACATATACGTACTTATTTAAGACCGTTAAAGCTGTGATGATGATGAGTGAAACGCATGTGGGGAAAAGTGTTGATAGGAAGGTAGAGGAAGGCCAAAAATGGTCGGATAATTGCAGGAAGTTAATCAAAGATTATTCTAGAGGTCTAAATTTAAGTGATTTTTTCCCCAAAACTGAATTATGCTACTGTCTTCACCAGTGTGTATTTGGATCATATTATATGCCAAAACCAGTGGCCTATTTAGTAAACAAGCATGTCTTGGCAACAGAGATCAGTCGGTCGGTCAATAGCTCCAACAATATTCTATTATATTTACAATATTGTGAGACTATATTATAACAGCCACGGTTTCAAAATGTTTAGAAATCTCATACGTTATTTTTTTTAATTATATAAACTAGTCCTTGACTGTGGTTTCACCTAATAGTAAGCTGTGATGCAATCGTTGATGGTGAAGCGCACTAATTTATTAAAGAGCCTAAATTATAATTCGATAGGCAAATTGTTCCAGTCCTTCGATATACGCGGTATAAACGACGAAGCGAAACGCTTAGTCTGAACCGTAGAGGTTTTTAAAAATGTAAGGATGGACACTCGCCGTACGTCAGGTTTACGATGTTAGAAAGGTGATGGTGGAATCAAGTAATGTAATTCCCGCGCACGCTCTCCAAAATGCATCCTGTAAAATACCGAAAGGCTGGCTACCATACGCCTATGCTCCAGGCTTTTTAGAAATCAATATCCTCTGTGCGCAAATTGAATTGAACAGACAACGTATGCACAGTCAGGGGTTCAAAAGTGCAGCAGCACTCTACTATCTCTAAAGTGTCTAATTTTTTTTTGTAGAAGGGCATCATGTTTCATGACTGATTTAATTGTAGCATAACATTGAAAGTACTGAATAAACTAGATGTGGACTATTGTACTTCTAATTTAAGGAAATTTTGATACTATATCATTGGCAAAGTACAACTAAATTTTTAATCCCTGACTGTACATGCTGATAGTGTCATTATCATAGTCTTGGAAAACTGAGCTAAACATTATCGACGTAAATCTTAGTAATATGTCAAAAGTGAAACAGTGAATGATTATTATTTGGTAGAATTTTTTCGATTGAAGTTCAGCCCTCCTAACTAAGTTACAACCGTTTCGTTTTGATTCTCTTTTTGTTTATCGCCTCGAGTCGACCACGCCTCCTATTCCTTTCTTCTGATCACGTGACTAAGCGTTGAGATGACGACAGAACAAAAGAATAGGAGACGTGGCCGACTCGAGGCGATCGACGAAAAGAGAATCGAAACGAAACGGTTGTAACTTGGCTAGGGGGGTTGGGGCTCTCTTAATATTAGCACATTGATTTCTACTGGATATTGTGATCTAAAATTGGTGTAGTGTTGTATCTCAAGTGTCTACTACATAACTGGACAATATATAGAAGCATTGAAACTGGTGCGATCTCAGTAAAATTAAGCTGAGAATTTTATTATAGTATTGATTATCTCTGCGAAGTCAGCTGAGAACGCTGACCATTTTCTGCCAATTATGTTATATATCCATTTTAATTGAAAGTGACTGTACAGTAGAATCCGTTTATTATGACTTCGCCTATATTGAATCAATAAGCCAACCGCTTATTATGAAGCAATTACAAAGCGAAGTTTGGTTTTCATATAAAATTCTATATAAAGTCAGATTTTTAATTAATGGTGTCCGTTTATAGTGAACGACATGATTTCTAACACCTTCAGCAGTGTTCAGGAGTGTCATGTGACACCCGACGACGCGCGTGCATGGTTTGTTTTTTTGAGTCTCAGTTGGTAATTGGTAGTTAAAGGTCACGCTTACTGATTTCATATGTAAAAAATGAAAAATATACACGTGTATAATATACTTATTACGTATTTTTTATTTTATTTAATATGCTTTTTTCTCTCTATTAAAATAAATACATAGTAAAAAAAACAAGAGATTGTTTATTTTCTACAAAATGCTTTGTATGACGTCCGCTTAGTATGACGTGTTTGTCATTTTCCTTCGATGTCATTATAAATGGATTCCAAATTATTTTGAATCAAAAGCTAAATACTTTACAAACTTCATACTAGCTAAATGCACCACAGAGCGAAGAAAAAAAAATGGCACTGACATCCCGTGAATCACAAAGCTGGCAAAAGATAAAAGCTTTCCGAACGATTCGTTTGTCCCTCTCATACTTTTTTGATCATATTCTTGACAGTCAGACCAGAGGGTAATTCGTGTATCTTCAAGGAACGTTTACATAAGCATCACGTTTATAAACTACTAGCTTCTGCCAGCGGCTTCGCCCGCGTGAAAGTAGGTTTCTCCTAACAAACTTTGGTAGATATTTATAAGATCTACAATTAATTAGAACATTGTATGGTTCTATCTTTTATAGTTTAGGCAGCGTACGCAAAATAAATAACTTTTCTGGTTGACTTTTTACACCTTGTGTCCGAAAAACTCAAATATCTTACGGAACCCTACTTTTTTCCAAAATAAAATATAGCCTATGTTACTCGTGGATAATGTAGCTTTAGAACGGTGAAAGAATTTTTAAAATCGGTCCAGTAGTTTTTGAGCCTATTCATTACAAACAAACAAACAAAGTTTTCCTCTTTATAATATTAGTGTAGATTACAAAACACGTGTAATTTCCCTACATATTGACATTGTTTTTTTTTTAAATATAATATTCCTTAATTAATATTGCACAACTGTCACACGCCGTCTAGTCCCATGCTAAGTAGAGCTTGTATTATGGGTATTAGACAACTGATAAACATACTTATATATTTCTAAATACATAAACAAATAGATAAATTACACCCAGACACAGAACAAATAATCATGCTCATCACACAAACATTTGTCCTGGGTGGAACTCGAATCCACGACCTCCGGCTTAGTAGTCAGGGCCACTAACCACTAGACCAACAGGCCAGTCTAATATTATATATATTTGTTTTCATTTATAATAAAATAAATGAAACTTATGACGCTCTTCTGAAATATCAGCATTTTGGTATAGCCACTTATGTTTTAAAAGCGGCCAACCCGAGATACTATTCCCATACCACACAAACGCTCACAGATATCTTGTGGATATAATCTAAGTTTCTATTAAAATATTTTTCTTTTTGAATCGATGAAAATCAAAATATAAAGTGTAAAATTATTCCAGTAAAGATCTCGAAAATCGACCATTTAGGACAAATTTTAACTTACATAATTTACTCATAAATTTAAAAAGTAATAAAAATATAAACCTGGCATATTTAATTAAGATTCTGAATGATGAAAATTTATTACAAAAAAATTTAAAGTTTTTAAAACAGCACATATTTCCTGGAACAAATTTTATGAAATATTCGAATGATTGATGCAAGTTACCGAATGCTATCCGAATATTCACGTGTCATTTCTCTTTTTTCGCATTGCCTCTCTGTTAAATCTTGCGTTAGATTGTGATGGATGAAAACAACAAGCTTTTAAACCATGTGCAATGATGAAGATGGATGGATCGAAAAGGATCCCTTTTAAAGTTTATACCAATATTCATATTTATTTATTATTGCATGTGGTAAAATCATCCAATGACATCCCCCGACTCTGCTGGACCCCTACGGTTTGCTGTCATATGATTGAGGCGCTCGTGGAATAGTACGCGCCGTCGACGACTTGGACTCGGTCCGGACGGTTACTGGACGGTCGGACGGCGAGCTACCCATTGCTTGTCGACGGAAAGCCCGTGCCGATGGTGGCCGGAAATCGGGATCGGGATCCCGGCGGCTGGGGCGTGAGGGCCGCTCATTCGCGCGTGTACATGGGGCCTCCTCCTTTGTTAGCATTACTGCTTCGCAATAGGAGACGACCACCTGCTACTCCTCTTCGCTTCGGACCATGCGCGAGAGATCGCTGCCGCCAATCGCTCCCAGGAGGACACGGCGATGTTCTGCCCAAGCGGGGCACACCTCTACCGTATGCTCCACGGTGTCCTCCGGGCGGTCCACACAGTGGTGACACCCGGGCGTCATCTCCGCACGAACCGGAACTTCCCAAACAGACCAAGTTCGGTGAGAATCTGCGTCATGCGGAAGGTGAGAGGGGACTTACGGCCATAATTATGGCGTACCAAGCGCTGGGTTGCGAATGTCACATTACCATTTCACCATGAGATCCTTCTGGAAATCTGTCCACCATGCCGCGACAAGTATTTTCAAATAGTAGGAATTTTCGCTCCGGCGTTGCATCTCCACGCGCAAATCGTGCAGGCGTGCAAAGACACACAGATCCCATGGCGGTCGCTTTCGCAGCGACGGCGCCCACACCGGGGCCCCATAAGCCATAGACCGAACAATGCCTCTGTAGAGTCTCCGGCTGGAGGCGTCTGGACCCCCTATGTTGGGCAGGAGCCGCTTGAGGGCCTCGGTTCGATTCAGTTAGGGAGTCAGACGTCGGAAGTGTTCCTCGAAATTCCACCGGCTGTCGAGGACGAATCCCAGGTACTTCATCATCGACCCGACGGCGATGTGAATTCCTCCTACCGTTAATTGGGAACGCCGCTGATGGTGCGCTCCGAGAGCCGTGAAAACACAAGGTTATTTATATATAGGATACTATTATCACAGCACTATGTTAAAAAGTCAATAGACACGAAAAGAAGAAGAAGTATGTTGTCATAACATAATATCCGACCTCAACCCGACCGAAGCCGCGGACAAAAGCTAGTTAAATAATAAAATAATTTACGCAAACTTGACACAGATATCTGGCAATTTTTAACGAAACAATGTACGGAGGAAATAGTGAGAGGAAACAGGCGATCGTATTTTTTTATTAACCTTAAAATTGACGGTGTTGGGTAATTAATTAATAAAAACAATGTTCGGTATGCTTTGTATTTATTGTGGGGTAACTGGATTAGCTTAGATAAATAAAAAATGTACACAGCCTTTAACATGCATTTTTTCATTAACAAACATTCCAACGCCTTTAATACCCTACTTTGAAGTTGCATTAGGGAGAGACTCCGATATCACTGGTAACCGACCTACTTCTATTGTGTGATTGAGGTCTATTAGAAATCAGAAACGTTTATTTCAAATAGACCAGTTACTGGCACTTTTGAATTTACAAAATGTCAGTCATTCAAAAATAAAAATAAAAGTGAAGCTAAATTGCATGTTCCAAAGCGTAGATCTCTATGGAGAAGAACGTGCAAGAAACTCCATGGACCCTCTTTTAATCTTTTGAGTAGCGTATAGAGACACAATAGAAAGACAATGACCGAGCGAACACCGTCGTTAAATGAATTAAATCATATTATGAGTTACATTTTTTTTTTATTGATATAAACCAGTGCTTAAATAACATCAATCTTGGTATTATGTAGACAGGGTCGTTATTTACCTCTATCACCAGGGAGAGTGGAAATTTCAAGAAATATCGCGTGATAGCAGGGATCTTTTTCAACTAGGTTGGTGGGGTAGGGGGTTTTTAGTCTAACCAGATACAGTTTTAGAGTGACACAAATATATAGGTAGAAACAAACGCAAGTACTGCTTTAACATCAGCTTCTAGGGGGCAAAATGTCCCCCAACATGACGCGCAACGTTCGATCTACGTGACGCTATAACATTAATAATAATTTTATTAATTTATTTATTAAAGTAATTCAATAATTTATTAATATTTTTTTAAATTTTTTAATAATTTATAAAGTCTAATGTATTTTATTTAATTTATTTTATAATATATAACAATTTTATTTTTTAATTCTATAATATTACTATGGGTTAATTAATGCCTGAAATAAACGATAAATAAAAAATAAAATAATAATAATTACCCGGTGTCCAGCAACTTACCCACCAACATTTTACAACGCAATTTCTTGACGCGAGACATGTTTTTTTTTCATAATAATTAATAATCAATAAAATATTTATTTTGGACCAAAAATGTTGTACATTTTAAATGTTGGACAATTTAACAGTGTTGTGTGTCACGTTATATATTTTGTCCCCTAATGTATCTGAGGTTTACGATGCAAACTGTAATGGGGATTAATTTCACTCCATCAAATCATAGGCGTAGGCAGGTAGATATTCTCTTTAAAAAAATTATTTCACTCGAAGAGACTCAATGGCCATTAAAACAAAAAAAACACTCAACTTAGAGCCGCTTTCGCAATGTACAGATAAATTTTTGTGACTATTGAAAAATTAGCTAAGTCGAGACTAACTTATGCCTACATTCAAAGTCATCACTGGAAGTAATAAATTAAAATGTAAGCGTAAGTCAGTTTTTTCTCAAAAAATACACCATCATAAAATGCATATCAAGTGTCTGCACTGCCTGTGCCAGACAGTTATTGATTTGAAAATGTCAATTCCGGGAATACGAATCTTTTACAAGGCAACGTACGAGTCTATTTCCGGATTGCACACTGCTTTGATACCAAACAAAACGTAGACAACGTGCTCGAAAATCGATTGTCAAAGAAGCAATAACTAAACAAAGGATTTGTGACTATCTGCAGTACACTTCTAAAAATATCACTCTGAAGGAAAATTGGCTCGGCTACCTATTTGTTTTTCCCTTGAACAGCAAACCTTTTATTTTCAATTCGATTCTTTACTCGTTCCATTATATTTTTCAAGATATAAATAATTGCTTATTATAAAATGTTTGCAATTGTAGCTCTTTAATAAGCATAATTAGTTTATTATTTGATATTGTATTTGTGTATTATATAGTTTTATAAATATAAATCACATTAAATATATATGTATGTTGTTGTATAGCCTTAAATCTTTTTCTAAAGGTCGTCTGTAAGAAATTGTCCTGTGCGATAAGACCGCCTATTGTACATTCATGTTTATAAATATTTGTCATGTGTGAGTCAATAAAGTATATAATAATAATAATTAACTTTATAGTGTCCCTCCACTCAGGCCTCCTCTCTAGGAGTAGGAATGAGCCACGTGGGACCGACGCGGGTTATTGGATGTCACATATCTTTGAATTTTTCCGATTTCCTCACGATGTTTCTCTTGTTGCTTTTTAGAATTTAAAAGCTTTAACTTCAAAACATGCAATGGGCTGTGTTATCGCATTTTGCGTTAATAAGATGTAGACTGTTGTTTGTATCAGAGTTTTTTCTCTGGATATTTGACGGTAGGTACAGCGTACAGGTTGGTGCAGCAGTTGAGCAATCACCTGCTGCGCTGCGTGTCGTGGGTTCGATTTCCGTTCGGAACAATTATTTGTGGCATCACCGCGGGCCCTAACAGAATACCAGCGCTGCGTTATTTATCGTTTTAAATATCGCAGCATATGCGCCTTTTTGGCCTTGCACAGAACGCAGTTATTATTTTTAGTCCTTAATTCTACTATATTTTAATTCCAATGAATTCTACTGTATTTTTAATTTTACTGTATGTATGAGGTAAAAATAAACGCTTTTTCTTTCTTTCTTTCTTATTTGTTTGACCTACAGATAGTTGTTCTGAGTCTGCACGCTTTGTGTATGTGAGTTTACATATTATGTTTTGTGAACGCACCCACGATAAAGTAATTCCTAGTGTCCGCAACGTTTTTTTTTAATTAATTTATTATTCAAATAAGAAACACCAAATGAAATCAAACATTTAGTTCATTTAGCAGTTGTAACATCATTTCCGCATTTATTTTTTATTTTTATTATAAATTCACTTCGCTCAAGCATAAGACACCAAATATTTGTTATTCTACAGATCTGCACCCCTAGCCAAGTTGATACTCTGCAATCGTTAACGGTAGTCGAAAACGAATCAAATGTATGGGAATGACATCATCTCAACGTAAAGTCACGAGGTCCGAACAAACGAATAAAAAATTCGTAGCCAAGTTTACATCGCTCAAAATGATAGAATGAATTGTTATCGTTTCTACAATGTTCATTCGCTACATCCTTTTTACGCTACAATGTAGAACGAACGGCCGACTCAGGCACGTCAACATGGCTACCAACTTATCATTTTCTACAACTGCTGACACCGAAGCGTTACCGATTGGAGAACGGAATTCGACACGAAACGGTTGTAACTTTGCTAGGGCTGCTCACTATATTTGAGTAGTGACGAAAAGTGTACTCTAAAAATTATAATTATCTATTTATTTCAAGTAATAAAGACTCATTTTAGTTACATAATCACATACAGACAATATATATCATAAAATTACATACAATTGAAATATTAAAATTAAAATAATTTAAATTGCATTTGATGTTCATTATCATCGGATTGGATTATCATTAAATATACAACAACGCTAAAAAGAAATGGAGAATGCAAATACAAGCTTGTTACATTGAAACCATAGATATCTAGAACTGTGCCGTAGTGTTGCAACTACTGTTTATTTATATAAAAATCTGCTGGCGTTGTCATAGTTCATCTCACTGGCAAGAAAGTTGAGTTCACTATCCATACCAAAATAGAATCAATCAGACTACCTGGTTATAAATAATACACATATGTTTACATCCATCTACTAGCTAGTATGTAGTGTGTGTGATCACAACTATGTTCAATTACTTACATATTTTGATGAAATAAGTTAAAAATTGATTATAACTGATTTGTGATTTTTATTCATAATCTTATCTTTTTTATCATCATCATATACCTTCTTTCGTTCTTGAAACATTTCTACCTACATTTATGTAACAGTAAATATATATATATATAGTACTGACAGTCCCGGCAGACGTTATCTTGCCCGAAAGCTAGGCTGGCTTTTCATCAGTAAGAAAAATTGAGAACCTGATTGCAGTGCCAGGTACCGAGTTCAATAATTGCATTTTCAAACTAACCAACTCGAATATACACACAAAGTTTCATCCAAATTGGTCGAGCCGTTTAGAGGAAATTAGGTGAAATATACACGTACGGAAGAATTATATTTATAAAAGATACATATATATATCACGAATTTTGCATATTTTTTTTTCCTTTTTGTCAGAAATAAGAAAAAAAAAAGAATTTATTTCAAAATGTCATTGTTTGTATTGATCATTATCAATATCATATCTATTAACTGAAAGACGTTCAGTGACTGAATACAGGCCTACCCAAAGCGTCAATTTGTAGTCATAAATTGATATCATTAAAATATTACACTAATACTTCCGTTAGCTTAATTATCAAGCTATCGGAAGATTTTTGAAGTAGGAAAATATGTAGGCATATTTCTATCCTAAATATTTCTGATGCATTATATATTATTAATAAGAGATCAAAATAAACAACAAACTTATTAGCGCATAATATATATAGGATTTATTCCTATGACATTGAATTATTCTATGTAATTTTCTAACGTGCCAAACGGCCACCTGACAATGCTTAAACATCTTTTTAAAATAAAATATTAATGTTTAAATCTTCGTGTTGAGTAAAAGAGGTCTAATGCTTTGTAGTACTCATAGAATTCAATTCAGTTAAAAGGGTCCATCACACCGAATACGTTTTAGAGTGCGTCAAACTAAAATCATCAAAATTGATATATCGAGTCGATGTGCCCACTATTAAGGTTTGGGAATTCCCGATAATTTCAAAGTCCCGGGACACGAGACAGACTACAATCAAAGTCCCGGGAATAACATCTTTAAGAAAAAAAATATTTTATAAGAGGTGTAAGCCTTTTTTGAAGAATTGTAATTGAGTTAATTTTTTTTTGGTAGTAATCATTCATCAAACAAAAAAATTAATCTTAATAATTTAAACGTCGTCAGCTTTTATAATTGCTTTGTTTATTTATTTTAATCACACAGATTCACTTTTAAGCAGTTAAATAAATAAATAAAACGAACGAACCTACTAAACATTCATACTAATTCTTAATGACTTTACTATTATCTAGTAAATGCAGTATATAATCATAACATTATTGAATTCTCATAATCACATATTTGTTTCATAATTAAATAATCTTAACATAAATATTAAATAGACTTATATAACAGTCTTTTAATTAATCAACTAACACTTTAATTAGATTTTTATGCTGATTTAATCAAATAGGCTTTTAAAAAAATCAGAGCGTCAACAGCTTTTTCCAATAATTTGTTTCTGATTGTTGTAATAATGCCACTGGACAAGGAGAACACTCTCTCGGTTTTCAACATAATATGTCGGTTTAATTGTGTTTTATGAAGACATTTTTGAAGACAGAAATAAAAAATGGTAAGTACTACCGAATAATAAAATGCGAGTACCACACGAGCATCCACGTGACACTTCTCATCTATCAAACAATGCTGATTCACTATCAGTATTAATTTGTACCGTCAACTTATTCTCGCACGACCGACGCGTGTTTATCTAAAAAGTGTTGCAATGCCTATACAAAATGCCGTTTTGGTTAATTACACATTCAGCCCGAACGACATGCATCGAATATACTCTGCTACTAAAATAAAATTTATGTCGAATGATCGCGGATAGGGCGACGAACGTTTTCTGCAGTTTGGGTGGCTAAAGTTTTTATAAATGGATGTATTTTAGTTCATAATGCAGTGGCTCTGACCTGTATTGATGTGGCGTGGAGGTGCGCGTGCGCTGCTGGGCGGGCGGCCGACGACTGGGCGGGCGGCGTGTGGTGACTCGTTGCCCCGACCGAGGCCGATTCACACCGAGCGAGACGTCGGCGGTACGACTACGACACTTTAGAGCACAGCGCACATCTTAGTGGGCCACGCCAAGTTTTTAACCGACTTCAAAAAAAGAAGAAGGTTATCTCGTTTATGGACTGATTTGCAAAAATTTTTTTCATCCCATCGTTGCTTTCCATCGGGCGAGATAGCGGTCAAGCGCGAACCTATCAAGAATAAATAAAAAAAAGATATGCTTTCCGATTGGTGCTGTTTTTTTCAGAATCCAGTTCTGATGATTGGATCCATGAGGAATCGAGGGGACTCCTCAAATATTACAGGCAACATAGTGATTTTGGTATTTTCATCGAGAAATTAAGCATTTACAGTCAAAAAGTAACATTTGATGAAGTTGAACTGATTAAAAAGGCAAAAAATTGCCAACGGAACTTCATGCTCACTTAGATATCACATTGAAGATAGTTAAGCGACTATGACAATACAAATAAATTAATGGTTCTGAACAGTTATGTTGAACATTTTTAATAATCGAAGTGACCTAAATGATGATGGAGCCGGAAGATAGGCACCGGAACTCTAAAATTTGGCTGAGGGGTACTTTTTAGTGGTACCACCACTAAAAAGTACCCCTCAGGCAAATTTAAATACTTTGTAGCCAGACTTTGTAGAGAGTTCCAGTTTTATCATCAGATTAGTTTGATATATCCCCTTCACCTTTTTTTTTAAGTCAGTTATCGACTACACGTTTAAACAAAGCAATTTTACTTGTTACGACATTTCTGTTAATAAATAATAAATAAATGCTATGATCCTATGAGGAATTCCGTTCCATATCTTCGAAGTTCATGATCAGATCTAACTTGGAAGCAACACAACCTTTCAATAAAAAAAAATCTAAATCGGTTCACAATAATAATTGGCCGAGAAATCGGTGAACATAAATAAAAAAAAATACTTTCAGCCGAACATAGGACCTCCTTCTTTTTGAAGTCGGTTAAAATATGAAAAGACAGAAAGACATGTGTCTATAACACTAAATCAATTCTTTTCACTTTTACTTGATATTTCTTAGCACGTCGATGACTCCACAGGACGTCAGAAATCAAAAACGTTTACTTCAAATCTAGACCAATTACAGGCACTTTTGAGTTGTCAAAATATCGGTCAGTAAAAAAAAAACAAGTGAAGCTAAATTGCTCGTTCCAAAGCGTAGATTTCTATGGAGAAGAACGTGCAAGAAACTTCATGGGCACTCTTTTAAATCATACACGTTCGCCGTGAACCAGCCCGCCGAATCGAAAAAGGAAAACAGAGACGAGAAAACCATCACCACCCATACGGGCATCAACTCCTACCACGCTTGAAGATTCGTAAGAGTTATTTCAATGCTTCGGACCAGAGACACGACCTGTGAAGAAGCAGAGACCCTAGCACAAGCTCTTAAGGGGATCCATTTGACAACCTAAACTGAAATGTTAAAAGGATGGAGCTGTATAGGGTGTGTAGCTCCATCCCTCTTTCTGGCTCGCACTCTTGGCATGGTAGGTCCCTGATATTCCACTTTCACTTCATCTCCCCGGCAGAACATTTCCCAGCTGGACATGTACTGCAGTGGCCCATCAGGAAATCTCTGAACCGATTGCAGATTACGGTTGGCTGCTGTTGAAGCAATCTGGCCAAATGGACTCTCCTTGACCTATCGCAAATACAGAGTCAGTGTGGAAAACCTACACAGGATATGCGTTTATCTACATGTATAAAAGCGAAATACCACTAACTGATTAGTCACGAAATCTCGGAAACTATAACACCTATAAACTTAAAATTTGGCAGGTAGGTACCTTATAGGGTGTAGACATGCGTTAAAAACTAATTGTTCCGAAATAAACCCTATAAGGGGTTGAAACCGAGGTCCAAAATTTATATGGAGAAACCGACTTTCACGCGGGCGAGTCAGACTTTTACTGACTAAAAATCACTCCTTTGCCTTGCGTCTCAGAACCCTGGAATTCCCTTTTATATAACCCATGGCTCCAGTAGGCTGCAGCCCTGCTGGGCCCCATCGATTTTCCTGACATCTCTTTGAGGTGTGACTCTGGCTCGGTCCGGACGGTTACCGGAAATCCGGACGACGAGCTACCCATTGCTCGTCGTCCGCAAGCCCACGCCTACAGTGGCTGGAAATCGGGATCAGGGTCCCAGCGGCTGGGGCGACAGGAAGTCCGTTCCCTTACGCTTGCGGCCGCCTCCTTCTAGCAATACGCGTGTTTTACTAAGGTATCAATAATAATCGTAATCTACAAATTTAAACTTATCAGTGAACACTTACTTTGGCCGCAGTACCGTATTACCATACCATAAACAAAATAATATTCCTATAAAGTGTGAGAAATGCCCTATGAGAGTAATTATCGCGGTCAAACATTCCGTTAGCTTGATTCGCCTTATCCAGTAATTAATGTCTACTTTCCAATCAGTGAAAATGTAAATTACGGATAAAGCTTTCTACTTTGATAAGTTTAACCCGTTGGCGTTTGTGGCATCTTTAGTAAAACTCTATAGACCTAGGTTTATTTCCTAAGATGTACAAAGAAAATTCAAACTAAGTGGTAATAATAATAATACCTACTTTATTCAGGTCTGGTCTGGTTTTCAAGCTTCTATTCATCTCATCATCATCATCATTTCAGCCGAAAGACGTCCACTGTTGGACTTAGGCCTCCCCCAAATGTCGCCACAATGACCGGTCCTGTGCGTCTCGCATCCATTGGACTCCCGCAATCGTTACCAGGTCATCGGTTCACCTTGTAGGAGGCCTTCCAAAGCTACGTCTTCCGGTACGTGGTCGCCATTCCAGAACCTTCCGGCCTCAACGGCCATCCGTTCTGCGAGCAATGTGCCCTGCCCATTGCCACTTAAATTTGGCGATTCTTCGTGCTATGTCGGTGACCTTGGTTCTATTTATCTATTTAATTAGATTAACCAACAATTGTTTACACTATACTTTTCTGACTTTTTTTTTATTAATGATGGGCTCGCGTTTGACCACCATCTCACCTGATGGTAAGCGATGATGTGGTCGACGATGGAGCACGCTAGCCTAGAAGTAGCCAATTCACTCTTGACTTAAAAACCCCTAAGTCGTGTTGTTAAGACGTAATGGCTAGGGTAACATTTACAAGTGCAATAATTAATTCATGCACAAAGAACGGCTTTATAAATAACTTACTTATAATATCCTATTGAAATTAGAAGATATACAAACAAAAAAAAAAGAATTAAAATTAAGTAATCTATATATATAAAAGGGGAAACTGACTGATTGACATATCAACGCACAGCCGAAACTACTGGGACTAGGAGCGTGAATTTTTGCACATATTTATCTTGTATGACGTAGGTGAGCACTAAGAAAGGATTTTCCAAAATTCACTCCCTGAAGGGAAGAAGCAGGGTAAAGTTTGTATGGAGAAAGCCGCGGGCAGAAACTAGTATCAAATTAAAACGGGAGGAACAGACAACTAAAATAACAAAATTAATAAAATTGGGTTATTGAAACGTATAAAATATTATTTTTTTAATAATAATGAAGAAAATTACTAAATCATATAATTCTGTTTTTATCATTATCATTTTGTTGCACTTGTCCCGTTTTTCTTGGGGTCAGAGTAACACGTTTTTTTCTTTCATTCTGTCATGTCAACCGTCACGCTGTCACTGACCCCCTTTTCTTTCTTTTCACTCCTCACACAATCAATTCATTCTTCAATCTTTCCTCTCAGTCTCCATCCCTCCACATGTGGTGCATATACTCATTACTCTTTCAGTAGGTAATACGCATTTCATCTCCTCTCTTCACATGACCATACCAAGACAAACGATTCCCTTTCTACTTTTTAGTCACTGATGCCACTTTCAACCTTTCTCATCATCATCTTCCTGCCCTTATCCCGTATTATTTGGGGTCGGCGCAACACGTTTTTTTCTTCCACTCTGCCCTGTGACTCGTCATGCTATCACTAACTTCCTTTTCTTTCATATCACTATTCACACAATCCATCCATCTTTTCTTTGGTCTCCCTCTTCCACTTTCAACCTTTCTATATCATACTAATTTTTTACTTTATCCATTCTCGTCACTCCATATATCCATCTCAACATTCTCATCTCTTCTACAAGCAGTCCTTTTTTATCCACCTTTTTCACAGCCCAACATTCTGATCCATATAGCATTATAGGTCTAATCGACAGACTAGTAGATTTTTCTATATACAATATTATTTGTCATTTTTTCTAAAATTTAGGTAAACGTTACACCGATGTGGTCTGGGAATCCTGATATGCAGGCTGTATAATACGTTTCGAGTTTTCTCTAGATAACCTGCGAAAGTTTTGGCTTTATTATATTTAGACTTATTTTTACTTACTTCGATTGTAAATATATAAAACTATGCTATATTAATCCTCCTGATCGAATTTCGATCATAGTGACCAATCTCAATAAAGGTTAACCAAGTACGCAATCTAGTGCTGTAAAGTCCCCTTTTTAAGGAGTGGCTAGAAAGGCGTCACCGGACATGTTCAGTTCATAACATTTTCAGGCCCGCTAAAGAAGACACCGAAGGGCGTCGGGAATCGCAGGGCAATTTCCGGCTACCGCAGGCGCTGGCTCTAAGGCGTATTAAAAAACGTTCCTCAGCTCAAGATCTCAAACTTGATGTCAAGCTCTGATCATGAGTGCAGACCGACCGGTACTTGAAGTCGTGATTAGCGTAGCGCGAAATATGGAGTTTGTAAATATTTTAGGTCAAATTAATTATTAAGATAGAATAGAGTACTATGATGTTATTTTATGGCTTTTGCGATATGGTTTATCAAAAATGTATAAATATGCAATGCCTCAAATTCTTTTGAATTACCAGGTAAAAATTTCAAAAAAAGATTCGGATTGGTTCGAGATTCAGTGTTTTTACATATTAGTCTCATTTTCTTCTTTAACTAACCTAACGTGAATTTTGTTTTAAACTTCAGTCAATATGATGTAATCGTACACGTAAGCAGAGCTTGAGTACAGCACACTGAGGAGCTGATCTTGGTAACTGAGATTCTGTACTCATGTGTTTATTAATTAGTAATTACACTCAATAATCTTGAGCTTCTGACATCCTATAATCGGGGATCAAATGATATCGCACTTGAGGACAGAGATGAGCACAGAGATGAGCACCGTTTATTAATACGGATCTAGGTCCGCCCGTCCGATAAGACCAGGCCCGAGTCGGCGACGCGTATTGTTTCACACGCGTTTCTTAGAGATGTCAGCAAAACTTTGGAACGTTTGATAGAGTGACCGTAACTTTAGAACGCAAACGCCAATTGAAAGACACAGGTGAGTTCTAGTCAGTAAACTGACACGCCCCCTCGCTCCACTCGAGAGAAGAAGTCATTTGATGACTTTTCACCATAAAAAAAAGTTCGTAGAAGATATTATGTTTTTTTTTTCGGGTGGGAAAATATTCTAATGACATCCCTGCTCTTGGGCGGAGGCGGACTAAAAACCCACTCCTGTTCCTTCCCTGCCATTTTTTTTCCAGGGCCCCGGGGATCTCTTTCGCATCACCCATGGCCCCAGTGCTTGAAGGCTTTGACCCTGCTGGGCCCCTACGGTTGCTGACATCTCCTTGAGGCACGCGTGGAACAGTATGCGCTGTCGACGACTTGGGCCCGGTCCGGACGGTTACCGGACGATCGGACGGCGAGCCACCCATTGCTCGCCATCCGCAAGTCCGCGCCTATAGTGGCCGGAAATCGGGTTCGGAATCCCGGCGGCGATTGGGGCGTAAGGACCTTTGCCTCACGCGGCCCGCCGCCTCCTTTGCTAGCATTACTGCTTCGCAGAAGGAGGCGACCGCCTGCCACTCCTTCTCGCTCCGGACCATGGCCTGTACAAAGGCCCGGCGCGAGAGATCGCTGCCGCCGACCGACGAGGACACGGCGGTGCACTGCCCAGGCGGGGCACAAGGAGATATTATGGTGCATAAGAGGGTGCGTACACTGGTGCACTCTCTGGTCCTTTACTCTCATAGCCCGATGTGACGGCAATACATCACGACCGGAGAGAGATCAGGCGTAGGACCAAGGGTGTCAAAACCACCAACTTTCAAACACTTCTATAGAGGTTTGCTATAGAGTAATTGTTAATAGAAAAATCCACTCAATAGTCATTCTTGTGACCACGAGATCAACAAGGCAGTTGAATGCAATAACAAATGTAGCCAGCGATGTATGGGTAAGCAGCCTTTCAATATTTTACAGGATTCATTTTGGAGAGTGTGCGTGGGAATTGCATTACTTGATTCCGCCATCACCTTTCTGCCATCGGACAACCCATCGTACGGCTGGTATCTACTCTTACGTTGTTGAAACCTCTACGGTCCGAAGCAAACGTTTCACCTCGTCGTTTATACCGCGTATACCGAAGGACTGGAACAATTTGTCTTCCCGTCTGATCCTCCCTTCCCTGATGTCCCGTGTGACAGGAATAAAAAAAATAACCGTAACTTAACCTGTACTTGACGGGGTGCCCTAAAATTATCATGTAATTTTAGGGCCTCCTTCCTTGCTCTCGTCTTTTACAGACATTATCGGCTGCGCATTCGGTATTGTATATCGGTGGCTCATCGCCGTCCATTTGGTCCAATGATGATACGGGCTTAGCGGAATTAAGTTATGCAATTCCGAGGCACACTCTCCGGAATGCAAGAAAATCGACAGGCTAGCAACTCGTCTTCAGTAATCAAGACTTTACAAGTTTGACTCGACGAGTGCCTCATTACCAATGATCCTCTTGGTTCGTTTCTCAATTGAGTGAAGAGCATCAAGCTGGTATCTGGCAGATCTGTCCCAAAGATGGGTGCGTTGATCTAACTTGAGCTTAATAAAGTTTGAGCAGCTGTCCCGGCGTGAGGTACTTTCTCACCATTGCTAGGTTTTCTAACTTTTTGGCAGGCCACTGAACCAAGACGGTCAAGATAGTCGGAGATGTAGGTATATACTTAGTTATTATGTACATTGCGTACAGTATGTCGTAGTTGATGATTGTGTTCCTTGTGATCTTATATTTTTGAATGGCCATAATTACCCATATATTTGTCGGATTGAACATATTATAAATGGTATTTCTTTTATAATACTGAAAGCAAAAATAACCAGCTGTAAAGTGCTGCTGCTGCCAGGCTGAATACATCTTTAAAACGTGTTTTGCATTGTTTAAATCAGACTTTTGTGATCGAACTGTCCGAAATAAAAATCCAGGTTACTTTTGAAGTTTTATTGCTTTTTTTTTTCTTTAACATAAATAGCATTTATTTTTAATTAATAAAAGTTACAGTTACAAACGTACAATATGCATTGCACCATTAATAAATAATAATATAAAATAATTCTTTTATTTTAAACTACTGCACCTAAATTACGGTACATAACGACATTGTATTCTATAGCGCCGGTGACCTTATATTAGAAAAATATTGAAAAAAAAAGCTTAAAGTTTTTGGTTCCTTTATTTGGTTGAATTAGCGTTACATTAAAAACGTCCGTTGGGACGAGCGGTCGGCGTTTGGCCGAAGTAGTGCGGAGACACGGCAACGTTAGGGCGAGCCGATGCGCCGAGCGCCCGTCCCGACTCGCTACCAGCGGTAGGGGACGCGGGCAAGCGGGCACGCCGCGCTTCCCGCGCCATCTACCGTCTGTACATCACTTAATGAACGACTAGGCTTATTATACCCGACCGGAATTGCGCCCCGATATCGACTGATGGAGAGAAATGCTGGTGTAGTGGGGCTGAGGGTGGGGCGCTCACATACGCTCTGAGCTGATGGCACGGGACTCCTGCACCAGGTAGACCTGGGAGCCGGGCACGGTGGAGGTGGTGACGAAGGTGCGGTGCTTGGCGCGGATCAGGGACAGATTGCTCTCGGCACAGTCGGCGCGGTCTTCGGCGGCTTCCAGCTCGCGCTGGAATCGTCGTACCCTGGTCACGCTCTGCTGGGACATACCCTCCTGTTGGCAGAAGTTAGAATTGATTACCTATCACCAAAACACAAGTTGATGACGATTTACTATAACTATAATCGTCATCTAGTTTCAAAATAATCTTGCATTATTTAAGTATTGAATTTCACACATCAATGCCCGTTTTGCGGAGCAGAATAGCTTGGAGTGTCTTTTTTACTCGCCATAATTATGTTATGGAATGGATCGTACCTGTTCTGTCAGTTGCCTCTTGTAGATGTTGACCTTCTGGCTGGTCTTTTCGAGCGAATCCTGGAGCAGGACGATGTTCTTCTGGTCCTCCTCGCACTGGATCATGACCTCCTTCAGCTGGCGCTCCTTCTTGCGGAGGATCTTGATGGTCTCAGCGTGCCTCCTCTTCTCCTCATCAATTTCCAGTTCCATGTCCTTGATGCGGGCTTCAAGTTTGCTGATGATGCGCTTGCCACCGACAATGGCGTTGGTCTCGACCTCTTCCAGGCGGACAGAGATGTTCTACAAAGAGAAATGAGTTTTTAAGTTTCATAAGCTCTTTTTATTCTAGCCTGCTTGGTTGCTGGAATTGCGGCCCAGTCCCTCTTGCTGAAAGTAGACTTGTGTCCCAACATTGGATTATAGGCTGTTTATGCTAAGCTTTTAATATATCAAGTGACACCACAAACAAACCTGCAGATAAAACTGTATACTGTAGTATTATCTGGTCTGTGTTTACGAAGACGAATAACATTTAGAACATTATTTTTAGTATTATTTTGGTAACATTCGAGTGTATTTGCATATGTGCCTATAGCATATAATAAGTCAGTCTATTAGGAGTAGTGTCTTTATTATTATTTTACTACCGAATTACAAATAGAGGTGACGTACCTTTACTTCAATCTCGAGAGACTTCTTGACAGCTTCGATCTTCACGATCCTTTCCTGCTCTTCGTGCAAGTGCTCAACGGTGTGTTTCAGTTCAGTCTGGAAAAAAATGTTAAGAAATTAATAGTTGGTCCTTAAATTTTAATCTGGTAAAGAGCACGCATGTGATTTTGGTGCTAACGTTTTTACTATTCATGAATTAATTGAGAACGAATTAATTCTAAATACTTGAAAATTATTTAACTACATAAACAATCTAAGTCAAAAGAAAGTAAATCTATTCTATCCCCCGATATCTAAAAAAAATTCTTTTTGAGTATTTGTTAATACATACTACTTTAACTTGAAGTCATTTGGCAAAAAAGTAAAATTTGACTCGATCTTAACTTGAAATACTAAACTTAGAAACCTGCTCTGTTAGATCTTGTAGCAGGTTGATCCAAATTACATCTAAACACGTGAAACTTACTAATTGTCTTTATAAACAAATAATTGTAAATACAAAAATCAGAACTAACCTGGACGCGCTGGTATCTCTCGTCGGCGATACGCAGCTCCTTGGTGATCTCATCGTAGTCAGCAGCGACGGTGGCGAGCTCCTGCTCAATCTTAGCCTTGTTGCTGGACAGGTTGACGTTGATCACGGTCAGCTCATTGATGCGGGTCACCGCCTCCTCGTACGACTGCTCGACGGTGCGCTTGGCGCGAAGGGCCTAGGTGAATCATACGTCTTTATAAGAAACTGTTAGCTGTTTTTAAGTTTCGGATAGTTGTGCCAATATATGATTCATTATTGGCATCTGGTCATATCAATGATATAACGATACAAAGTAATGGATACGTCTGTAAAGATTACAATGTTGTAAAGCTTAAATTCTCGACCAGACTTTACAGCGGTAGGTGTAACTACGTACTGTTTGTCGTCACCAACGTGATTCATTTGTTTCCTCATTCGGCTTACAATATATTGGAATTAAACTGCTATCAAAAATTTGCGGCATATGCATGGAATTTTTATAGTATTTTATTTCTCTTATTAGGTTTTCACACTGACCTGCTCGTAGTTGCCACGGATCTCTTCGACCTCGCCGGTGAGGGACTGTATCCTGCGCTGGGCGACGCCATATTGGTCGAGGGTCACCTGGAGCTGCCTCTGGACCTCATCGTAGTGGTTCTGGATCTCAGTAAGCTAGAAACAAGAACATGACATGTATAATGTGATTGAAGAAAATGAAGAAATTGGGTCAGGTGGCTGTGATTTTTCAATTGGGCCAAATATTATTATGAGAATTAAAAAAAACCCTTAGAAGTTAATATACTAATATTTTTTTGCCATTTTTGTAAGTTCTTATTGTATATTATATTGTGGAAGGTTTACCTGCAGGGACTGCTTCTTGACGACCTTCTGGAGATCGATGTTGGTCTTGTTGGCAACATCGAGAGAAAGCTCGAGCTCGGTGATTTGGATCTGCAGCTTCTTCTTGATGCGGGTGACCTCAGTCTTCAGCTTGGTCTCAGCCTCAACCACACGAGCGTTCAACTGCTCGATCTCGATGCTGGTCTGCTTGCTGTTGAGAATACAAAACCAAATTCAAACACTAAAATCACTCTTAAATATTTGTCACTAATGATCATCACAAACACCACGTCACCTCGAGTCAATCATTAAGCATTCACTAAGTTCATCAAATTGTTTAATCGTTTTTTTAAGTTCGTTCAGAGGGTGCAAGTACGAATCATCTACATGGACCTCAGCCGGCATTTCTTTCACTCTTACAATGCACGTAGATGGTGAAGTTTCTCGTATAGCTTTATGAATAGTTTCCGTCATCTTTTCTGATATATGATTAGCCGCAGCACCCGATATACTCGATGCTGCCACTGCCTTTGATAATGCGTTCTGAGTTATTTGGGACAAATTTTTGTCAATTACACTCCTTTTTCCACGATATTCTATCCTAGTTGGCCTTTCTTCAACAACAACTTTTCTACTCTGATACCCCGATCTAGTTGGTCTATCTTCTATAATATTTCTTCTACTTTCCTCTAAAAGTGTTTGAGCGATTGCTTTAGCCGATTTGCCTCTATACATTTTGGCTTTTCCTCTAAGTTCAGCACCCACATTTACTTCCTTTTCATATAAATCCAACTCCTTGTTTATTTCGTTTATTCTCTTTTTTTGTCTCTCGATCTTATATTTGTCCCTCTCTTCTTTCTTTTTCTTTGTTTTGGAAGTTAAACTTTCAGATTCAATATGTTTTACTACGTTCGCCGCATCGGCAGTAGCGATAACTGAGAAAGGGGATCTTTTCGCAATACTGAAAGTGTTGAGATCCCGCTTGGCTTGATCTGCGGCCTGATGGGAAAGTCTCGTCACGTCCTCTTCAGAGTAGGTGCGTATCGGTTTATCAAACCTGTACTTGTCCAACCCTCGTTCGTTGTTCCATGGCAGGTGTGGAGGCTTTGCGGCAACGCCTTGGTCTTTAGCACTGATATAATCAATCATGGGTTGATAAAAGTTAATACCGTAGCCATAATTATCTTCGTATATAGCGGTAGGTGGTTTATTCCACTTATTATAGTTAGGCACTTTAACCGGCGGCATGATGAAAGATAAACGAGTTGCGAAGATTTGCTACGATTGAGACGCGGTCACCCCGATGTGCGCCGTCCGGGGCCGAGGTTGCGTAATTGGGGGCGCGAGAAAATGAACATCGTCTTTTGTACATTTTCTGTAGTACTTATTGCCAAAGCTTGCATGCGATCACCGGTAATAAGCACCAATCAGACGCGCGGATATATATAAACGAAATTCGTGCCAATTATTTGAAATATATTTTCTTAATGCATAACTGCAATTAGTTCGAATGGACGGTGTCGGAAGTGCGATGTACTGTTAAATTCCATTAGTTTTCGTTGGCTTAAGCGTAAATTGGAATTAATTTTGATGGGAGATAATTTCTGTAAATTGTTGAATTTAGAAGTACTCATCAAATTTCAATAAATTGGCGTCGATCCACTGTAAAATTGTGTCATGGTTGTGATTTGTTGATTGCGTGTTTGAATGACACCCATCAGTCAGCGCGGGGAAGTGGTGGGGCGTATTCGTTGAAAGATATAGTAAGCTAGTAGTTCCGAGATGGCAATCGTCGAGTGAGGTGTGTGATGATACTTCAGTCATACGTGGACATCATCGGTATAAACATTGCAACAAATATCATTATAGGTTAGTGTCTTAATTAAGATAGAAAAAAAACCCTTTGCGAGCTAAATTCTAATCAAAGTTTTTGATAAACCAACTGGAATAGTGATTTTTTTTTATTGTATCGGTACAATGTAAAGATATCGTTTAGGATCCAAAGAATAGGCTCTTTGGATGCTAAATGATATCTTTCCCCAAAATTTGCAACATAAGACTACTTATTCCTTTGGTTTTTCAGATTAATCCAATTTTGCCTCAAGATTTCTAGGTAATACAGAAGAAAACATCAACTTTTGATCGACAAAACAATTAAGTAATATTTTTAGTGTGTTAAGGGATTTACTTTCAAGTACGAAAACTTACCGGATGGATTCGATTTCCTCTTCCTTCTCCTGGAGGCGGCGCTCGGCCTCGTGACGGAACTGGCCCAGTTCAGAGGCTAGTCTCATGGCACGTTGCTCCTCAGCTTTGCGGCCCTAGTAAATCAAACACAACATGGTCAAGTGGATATCTACTAAATTAAATGTTGGATAAGGTTTGATCAAATAAACAAGTCCAGTGGCGCCATCAATCATGCTAAGTATTCGAGGAAGAAGGTAATTATATTCTGGATAATTGATTTACGTTTTTAATGTTGTTGCCAGGAGTTTTGGTATTAATAGTGACACCTACGCTATAAATCAGTTAAAAATAGACATCACTGCTACACATGGTATTTATTTATATATTTATACCGTTATCATCGGATCACTTTTCATCTGCATAAATATATTTTAACTTCATTTAAAAATAAAGCGAACATATTTTTATATGCGATTTCATATGACAGCGATTTTATTGATAAAATTCAAACAACAAAGCATCGCGAATTGACGGACTGCGTTTTATTGTACCCTTTCATTCTCAGTCGGTCATTAACACCTCGTAAAAGTTGACGATTTCAGTGAATAACTTTAGATGTGTAGTGTAAATAGACTATTGTCCTCGCAGCTAAATATAATCTTCACTATTTTTAGCTGTTACGGAACCCTGGCAAGACTGTTGGTATCGTGTTTAGTAGCTGATTGCTTGCCAAAGCGTTGCTAACAATCTGTACAAGAATGACCTATTAATTACTTTTGTCAAATGAGCCGTTCTGTTACTTGGTTATTTTTATGTCATTGTGAGTTCGCGGAAATTCGATATATCTATTGAGATATTATTAAACGTTATGTAAAGTCTGCATATCCATAGATTAGAACTTATAATTCAATTTTATACAATTAATTTAGTTTAACTATGGCTACGAAATTATACTTTTCAGTAAGGTAGTGAGAACTAAAGAGAAATAGAAGCATTTCTGTAAAACGGAAACAGTTTTAGTTCAGAATATCCGACGTTGCCCACTAGTCAGTGACGTTATAAATTAGCTTTACATTTTGATGCTCTTTCAAATAATAAATATTGTAGTTTTAAAAAGTTACTTTCTTGGTTTTAACTATGTTTTTAGTATGTGGGTAAAAAAACAATGTACCTACATTATGTCTTATCACCGACCACTTATTTAGATCTCGTCTTTGTAAAATTTTATTTTAACTGTTTTAGTGGTTTATTCATGATGAGATAAAAAATAAAAAAAATTCTTTCGCATATTACAACAAAACTGGTTCCTGCCAATACGACTGAACTACGAGTAAAAGAGGCATTACGAACAAAAGGGCTCCACACAAAGTTAAATTATATTAACTAGTGTCAGAACTGCATAATGAAATTTGTCTTATCCGTCAGAGACACGTGACCTGCTACTTCCAAGGAATATGAAAAACGTGAACGTATGAACGACGGGGCTGTAAAGTTCCGGAGTAGCAACCGCGACACCTGGTCTATCTATCAATCGTCTGGTTTCTGCATTTAGTCCTATGCGGGTCGTTGAACGTAGCAAATGGGAGCCATCTTTTGGTGGGCCTTTTTCATTCAGGCCCCTTTAAAACAGATTACGCTCTCCGAGTTTTCTAGGGAGTCTGCAAGGGAATTCCGGGATCCTAGGGTTCACATTCGTATATCTGAAACACCTGTGCAGGCAAGGTGCATATGCGCGATTTTTTCTTACCTATAACCTGGTATAGGCTGCGATAATCCGGTATATGCCAGACGCAAAGGACTTGTTGTTGCTGAATAATGACAATGAAAAAAGGAACTTACGGCCTCAGCCTCCTTGTAGGCGGCAGTGAGTTCCTCTCGCTCGTTCTCAAGACGGCGCAGCTCGATCTCGAGCTCGTGAAGACGGCGGTTCAACTCCGTGAGATTGGCGCGTGCGTCGTGCAGGTCATCTGTTGACAAGGTACACATTAGATGATATTTGACATCTCTTAGGCAGGGAAAGGCAACCTGAAATTCCTTTGGCCACTAACAAAAACTACAAGTAAAATAACGAGTCAATGTTAGGTTCTAGAATAAAAAAGAGAGTGATAATTACATTAGGAGTAGTTTACTGAGGAGCAATGAATTATGAAAATCTAGAAATATGAATACACATAACGGTGAACAATTTAACTTGCTTGCTCAATAACGGATATGGGAAAGGAAATGAAGAATATAAATAAACAAATAAAGTTCAGTAGAGCAGCTACTGCATCCAGTTTACAGTTTTTCAATCAAAAGTTTAACTTCTCTACTCTACTCTATGGTTTACAACCATAACGCAGTCGAAAGATTCATCATCGCTTACCAACAGGTATATAGGTATATAAAAAAGTCACATAGTGCAAAAAACGCTGAATGTATGGACTTTGATGAAAAATACATATTAGATGATTATAGTTCAATTTAACCCTGTGTGGTCTCATTGCAGAGCTAAGACTTTTAAGAATACACTTACCACCCAGTTTCTTGTTCTCGCGGCCGAGGGCATCCTTCTGCTCACGGGTCTTGTCGAGCTCGTGAGAGATGCGCTGGATTTCAGTGACCTTGACGCGCAGGTCGCGCTGGGTCTGCTCGTACAGCTGTACGGTTTCCTCCAGACGTGACTTGATCTCGATGTTGACACGCTCCAGCTGTTCAGTCCTCTTCTGAAGCTCCCGAGCTGTTCCGTTAGCCTTCTCCAGGTCGATGATGAGAACCTCAACCTGTGAGATTTAACGAATTAGTAGGTCTATTACCAATACATATATGTAAGTTCTAAATACTTAAATTCGACTTTATCTATTGTTATGTAAGTGAAATGGAGGAACCATTCCTACTATCCTAATTTGTAAAATTTTTGCATTCATACCTCACTCTGCAGACGAGACTTCTGCTTCTCAATGCTGCTGATCTTAGCGATGAGGGTTTCGATCTGTTCCTCCTGCTCCTGGATGCGGATGGAGTACTTGCGGCGGATCTCCTCAATTTCCTCAGCCCTGGCAGCAGCCTCGGCCTCGAACTTGGACCTCCAGTGGCTGACTTCGCCATTGGACTTGACAAGCTGGCGTTCCAGGTCCAAACGGGCCTCGGATTCCTCCTCAAGCTGGACGCGGACGGACTCCAGGTCGATTTCAACCTAGGTTTAAGAACAGTTTTGATATGTTTAGATAAATTGATTAACAAAGAATGTAAAATTAGAAAATGACTTCATCTTAATTTTTTTTTTTAAATCGCAAATATAAAATAAAATATTATACAAATCTGAGATTAAACATAAATGTTTAGGATATGGAAGAGGAATCTAAATAATGAAAAAAAAACGAATTTCTTACCTGGTGAAGGCTAGCCTCGAGCAAAGAGCGCCTCCTCTCCTCATCCTCCAACCTGCGGCGCGAATCCTCAAGCTGGCTGGCCAACTGACTCCTCAGGTACACCACATTCTCAATGTTCACCTGGAAAGCGTAACCATTATTTTTAGTATCTAGACATACATAAAAATTTATAAGAAGCTCCTGAGGAATTGTTTTGCTGTTGTTGCAAAATTTTATTTTTAAAATAAATCCAAAAGAAGTTTACAGAAAAGCCATGTTTTCAAAATTCTTCACATTTGTCTGTGCTATGGGAAAAGTATTAGCTCACCTTAAGGTCCTGAACTTCCTTGATGAGCTCAACATTCTCCTGGGACAGGCGCTGCTTGTGGGAGGTAATGTCCACAATGGTGCGGTTCAACTCCTCGATCTTAATGTGCAGCTCGCTGATGGTGACCTCCAGCCTCTCGCATGTCCTGGAGATGGTGATCTTCTCCTTGGTCACGTTCTCCACTTGGGCCAACAACTCGTAGACTTCAGCCTGGAATTTGGACTTTTCCTTCTCGGACCTGATGACAAAGAAATATATGTTGCAATCATAGGAAACGACAATATTTTTAGTATGATGTTGGTGGGCGTTTTGTAAGTGATGTATTAGTGTAAAGTGTAGACGCATAGCAATTTTCGCAATAGGTTTCGCATAGCTTATTCTTAATTCTAAACATTGAAAACACACTCAAGTTAGTACAACGATGACTAGATGTTTATAGAGGGTAGTCAGTGTGTCCTCACCTGGCTTTGCTTTTGGTAAGCTGGTCGATTTGTTCCTGGAAGTCAACCACGATCTCCTGGTGTTTCCTCTTGAGCAGGTGGGCGGTCTCCTCGGACTCAAGATGGACATCTTCCAGTAGCTTGCGGAGCTTGGTAAGTTCGGTGTCGCGTTTCCTGTTGATCTCGAACTGAAAAATGTATGGCACCATTTCAAAATACGACCCCAAAACATGGAATCTTTGGGGTGGACATTTGAAATATTATTTTCGTACTACGATCAAAATGGTTTCTTTGATGCACTAATTGGAGCAAATTACGGTTTTTATATCTAATAATTTATTACTGAATTAGTGAAACTAAATATTTTTATAACAATGTCTTAATTTATTAAACCCCAGCGTTCGCTTTCTCATTGTTTTCCTATTGTGTCTTTATTTACGGTATTCGAAAGGATTGTACAAAATGATATGAATTAGAAAACAAAATCAATAGTAATCCAATAATATTCCTTAAATATATAAAGAATAATATTTACTATATTTACTTGGAAAAAATCATGATAAAATATTTACCATCACTTTCAGTAATATTCAGTATGTAAAATGATCAAAAAAGCTTTATCTTTAAAATAATTTATGAAACAATTTACGTGAAAATATAATTATATATGTTTTTATGTTTGATTTGTTTCACTTTTTTCCTGAAATATACAAATAAGAGACATAATATAAAAAAGTCGCTAAGCAATAGATCGCAATGGTAGCTTGTAAATAATTTCGCAAAGCAAAGGTTTCACAAATTTGTTTGTTTCACTTTCTGCAGGCTTTTGTTTTGAGTTTTCTTTATTCAGTTTAATCTTTCTTCCTGGAGGTTCAATGGTTAGTTTCTTTATTGTATCTTTTTCGTTTTTCGTTGTTTCCACTCCTCGCTTAAACCCTGGTATTCTTTTTCTTTACATAAGTCGGTGTTATTTATCTCATAGGTTTGACTTTTTTGATGTGTTCCATGCATCGTACATCTTTGTTTTCTGTTTCATTTTTCTTGATTTTTTCTTTAATATTTTCTTAATTTTTTTTTTGTATTTTCTCGTTTGCTCCTTTTAAGTCCTTACCGATACTTTCATAGTTATTGTTGTTATGGCTACTTTAACAAAATTAGTAAAAAGATGTTTGGAATATCTACCTGACTCTCGGCCCCGCCTTCAGCTTCCTCCAGCCTCTCAGAGAGTTGGATAACTTGCACGCTCAAATCTGCCTTCTCCCTCTCGATCTGGAAGTTACCAATAATTATTCCAATATGGAAAATAAACTATGCTAAAATTCTGTTATGTTTTTAGTTGTATACTGTTAATCTTTGCTAGTCATGGTTTCTTTATTAAAAAAAATATTTCAGTTAAGTTAGGTGTTGTTAAGTTCATATGATTATGGCAGGTTTAATTAATTTGATATCGATGTTGTTAATAAAAGGAACTACAAGATATTGTGCGTCATCCCCAATAACAAGTGTTGTCTTTCCTAGAAATGTACCTTTTCACATAAAATATCTTTCTTTCAACCATTATGCAATAACAGGTTTCGGGGTAACTCGTCCTTCACATATTTCAGCATTGTACCATCTAAAATAAGAAACAGTTTATGTCTCACGGCAGCTCTGACTAACTCGGATATTTTCGCTACTCATACCGCGGTCTATTATTATATTTCAATATTGTGGCATTCTCAACGGGAACGAGCATCATTTGGCCCAGTTTCAAAAGTGAGACCGGAGAGCGAGAAGTTGAGATTTCAGAGAATGCTTTCGCTACAGAGCTAAATATATCGCAGAGTGAGGAGCGCCGGCAAGCGCGAGTCGAAGCCGCAACCGCCTGCAGCACGCATGCGCAGAGCGCTCGCTATTCTATGACCAGTTGACCACGCAACCGCGACACCAAAATAGATTGCGCGAAGCTTGATCAGATGTCCGTCCTGAACAATCTTCGGCATATTGTGTATGACGTCCACCGTTATCTATGATATTGAACTTTATCACACGGATATGCATATATGAGGAGCCACAATATCTAAGGTCACTTCAATCCTGTTACACAATTTTACTCTCACAATTTTTCACTGAACGATACACAAATGTTGTAAAAATGATTATTTTTTTTTTAATATAAGGTAGTTAATAAGCTGAGAAAAAAAATTATAATTTTGGTTTGTTAAAACGTAGGAATTCTATCAAAATTAGTGATGAATTTATTACAAAAATGGGGTAAAAGTATGCACTGATGGGGGTGTGAACGCAATCAAAGGCGTAGGGCGGGCGGTATTAATAGAGGTGTTGCGGAAGGCGCGCGCCGACACCTGCGCGCGCGCCCTGTATGGCGCGCTCTCGCCTCACGCGGATCACATTTCGCATGCTCGATCAGCTTACCCTCTGACGCAGCTCCCTTTCGGATTCCAGATCATCATGGAGGAGACGGATTTTGTCCTGAAAAATACAACATATTCTATCATGTGTCCGCAAACACTTCACTCGCACTGCACTGTGTCGTCGCGGCCGGTACCTCCAGCCTGGAGAGAGCACTCAGGTCGGCGCTGTACTCGATGTTGACGTCGGTGGTGCCACCGCCGCTGCTGCGGTAGGTGTATTTGGAAGTCTTCGCCACGGCGGACATTGTCGCTGGTTCGTCTCTCGATCGGCAGTCGGCGCTACGTTACCGGTCGGGCACCGTTCGACTAGTGAGAGCGGGAGCGGGCGGCGCGCGCGCACCAGGCGGCCCCGCGCCCCCGCGCCCCCGCGCGCCCCCGGCCCGCGCTCCAGGGCGGCCGGCCGGCTGGAGCTCGCGGATCGTGTTACCACCCCCGCGCACCCCCCTCTCAGCCTTTTATAGACACGCCCGTCTTGACGCCGTCGCGGTTCTCTTTTATTTGTTTTGCCCAAAAATTTGGCGAAACCCTTCACGTCCTAAATTGTGTTATCATGCAGCAGTGCAGGCGCAGCGCGGCTATATCGGCGGGCACGGAGTTGTTGTAAACAGCGGAGTCGTGGGCGGGGAACCGGGTCCAGGCGTTTCCTGGTGGATTCCTGTCGGTCCCTGGCAGGCGCCCGCGCCCCGCTAAATGCCACCAATCGACTGAACTTAACAATGAACTTCTTGTACTTTTAAATTAACCCCTAACAACCGACGACTCTGCTCTGTGTTTACAAACATTAATTAAATCTAATTTTATCGGTTGATCTGGAGAGTAAGACATGAATTTGAATATTAAAGTAATTCAGTGGAATTATGTATTGGTAGTCTTTTATTTTATCTTAAGGTCCACAAGTGTCCAAACGTAGTTGTTACTTATGTTTGTTTATATTAGAGGAACGCATGCACAGGGGGCTACCATGACACTGCATCGCGTAGCGAGGCGTCGCAGAACTTAGTAGCAGTTAACGTCTTTGAACCTTACTTATGTATTAATTTTATTCAAAGGTTTAGGTACAGTAAAACGTAGTAGATATTGTGTTAAAGATTTAATTAAATAATTCTTGTAAAAGATTTAATGAGATTTAAGGGAATCTACAATTCACTACACTACTTGAATAAATTAAAAAGAAAATGAAGCGAAGACAAAAAATTACTTTCGAATACTTATTAACACTATAAAATGATTACTTTAGAATAACTGTATCAATTATACTTAGTCAATTTTTCGCTGGACAAACCTGGAAGGGCGGCCAATGATAATTTAACCCAGTTATATGACAGGATCAAAAACGATTTAGTTCGAAATTTAAATTAAAGGGCACATTTCCTTTAATAAGTACCTATCATAAACGCAGACTTGGCCACAAGTAAATAAATAACTTTCGACCAATTCTAAAACTTGAACCCCAAAAGAAGTAACGTTTTAAAAGATAGAAATGGTAAATGTCAAATGCTGCCTAAATACGATTACGGTTGACTCAGTAGTTGAGCGATCGGCTGCGGTACTGCAGGTCACGGGTTAAATTTCCGCTCAGAAAAAATATTTGCACGGCCTATGATGTTGAATTCCGGGTCTGAGTGACTCGTGTGAAAGTGAGTTTACATGTTTGTGTATGCATCTACGATACCAGAGCAATTCAACATTAAGAAAATATATATATAAGTTTTTTTTTGGGTGAGAAAGTCATCTTATGACAAATCACGCTCTTGGAAGGAGCGGGAGATAGTGTCACACTTTTACTGACTAAAAACCCACTCCTATTCCTTCTTTGCCTTTGTCCCAGGGCCCCGGGTTTCACTTTCACACTACCCGTGGCCCTTCTGGGCCCCTACAATGTATATAGGTACATGATGGCCATTAGCTACCTTTTTTTTTAATTTATATAAACTAGTGGTTGACTGCGATCCCACCTGATGGTAAGCTGTGATACAATCGTTGATAGTGAGGCGCACTAGTTTATAAAGAGCCTATTTCACTCTAATCTTGAAGACACCTCTACCTATACAACCTAGATTGTGGACCTCAAAAGTTGCAGAAACTTCATATAAAATGATGGTCTGTAGGCACTTACGGCTAGACAGGAGATGAACCTCTAAATAAGTTAGAGCAAGGCTGGACGCAAATCCACATGGTCTTTCTAAAATATTATTATAAGTGCATAGAGCTGATTTTACTTAAGTGATATTTAATTATGTTCTTTTTTATCGTGCTTATTAGTAATCGTAAGTTTTCTACTATTTTATGTTTCAACCCGCGAGAACCTGTAACTGGCTCAATGTCTCTTAAACTATTGTTATCTTTTTGTTAAAACTGTTGGTTCTCCTATTATTAAATAAATAAATTATAAATAAGTCAAGAGTGATTAGGTTACTTGTGGCAAACGTCCTACATCGCCAACCACATCATCGCTCACCACCACCAGGTACGATAGTAGTCAAACGCGACACAGTCAATAATAATCCTGCTTCCAAATAAAAAAAATCGCATCCAAATCGGTTCAACCGCTTAAGAGCTACGGGGCTACAGATAGACAGACACATGTAGCGGTCAAACTTATAATACCCCTACCCCAGGGGTTGGAATTAAGTAGAGTTATTCATGTGCTTGCATTGAAATGTTGATATTAATATGGATCTTTAAGGTATTTCTAAGGAAAAGTCCCGTATGGCCAAAAATAATACAAATAAATAATAATTAAAACCTCGGAGATAGATAAGACAAATAAAACAAAGATAACAAACATATTACTTTTCATTGAAAAAGAACGTCAACTGAGGTAAGGTTAATAAATTTATACACGTCCTCCTCCTCGTCATTGAAGCAGGAAGAATTTTTTTCTGCTATATTTTAGATAGTGTCATAAAAAAATCTGCTCTTTAAAATTAATCTCGGGATTTGAGGCATATCCACTTTATTCTTTCGCTGTATGAAATCGGCGTAAGTACATGTTTAATTCTACCTGATTCCGACCTCTGATCATAGGTCCCGGAAAAGAGAATGGTTCCTGCGTGATAAGCCATGCAAACGAAACCGCGGAATCATTTTGTACGAAACATACATTTTTAAAAGTGATTCTTAACAAAATTTATCATAATGTAGTATAAATAATCGTAATATATTATATGTACGACTGCAAAGTGACTTTCAGGTCCCTAAAGGTGATAATGTCAAAATGTTGGATAAGTTGAAGTTTGTTTAAATGTCACTGAATCCATTAAACTATACGATAAGACGTCTCAAATTTATACAAGACAAGCGGCCCGGTACGTGCTTCGCTACGAAAATGAGAAAAATGTAATAAATGAAGAACCGCTCGACCGATTTTGTGTAAAGTTCACATAAACTATCTATTAAATATTCCGAATAAAACCTAAACATTTGGTTTGGATAGGTAAGCCCGTTCTTGAGTTATGAAATTACAACGAAAAGTAGCATTGATTTATATATATATATTAGTAATCCTGTTTTTATAATGGACATCGTGCTTTAAAATACAAAGTTAGTATTTCTCTGCATTTTAAAGCACGATGTATATCGCAATATTTTTGAAAATAATTATTTTTAGTCCAACCGTCATGACCCAATCATATCCTCCAACTCAGTTCCACCTTGAACTCTTGGAATGGACTTCTATAGCTTTTTAAATGTATTGACGTTCATCAAGAGTTTATTTTTTCGGTGCGATAGCGATTGAGTCGACGGCATACCAATCAAACGGACTCGGAAAATGGGTTCATCACCCCGGTTTCAGAATAATAGAAGCTGATATCAGATATCAGTGACTGAAAAGTTGAAGGCGAATCATTTGTCTTGGTATGGTCATGTGAAGAGGAGAGATGAAACACATGTTACTAAAAGAGTTATGAATATAGGAGTTATTTATTTATTCCCTACATGTGGATGGGTGGAGAGGGAGAGGGAAGCCAAAGAAAAGATGGATGGATTGTGTGAACAGTCATATGAAAGAAAAGGAAGTTAGTGATAGTATGACGGTTGACAGGATAGAATGGAAGAAAAAAACGTGTTGCGCCGACCCCAAATAAGATGGGACAAGGGCAGGAGGATGATGATGATATCAGATATCAGCTTCTATTATTCTAAACTTGTCTTTAGAGTGAGAACTTATTACTGAAGTAATAGGAGCTCGGAACAGTTTTAGAATCAATAAATCAGTCTTCGATCAATAATTCTTAACAATAACACGCAACAAAAAGATTTAATGTGTGTGAACTGTGTATAAGATTTTATGTTTTCTTTTTCTTATGATAACCAATGCTTGTCTGCAATCCTACCTACCAACAGGTAGGATTGCAGTCAAGCATTGATGCAATCGTTGATGATGAAGCGAGCTTTGCAGTTTATTAACAGCCTATTCATTATAAACAAGTTTATTAAGAGCTTATTCACTCTAGCCTTGAAGACAGCTAAATTATAATCGGACAGGAAAACCGCAGCAGATTAATTGTTCCAGTCCTTCGATGTACGCGATATAAAAATGTAACTAACAGCCACATACACTAAAATCATGGAAACATCTAGAGGCTGAAACCGACTTTAAACATGCATTAAAATTAGACAGAAGTTTACATTTTATTACCATGTAGTTTAAACAAGCATTTTTTTTAAATTAACACGTTCTGCTAATTTTTATGCTAAATTTACAGACGGTTTCCAATATACACAGGTGTATTTGAAAAGGGGAGCACCTGCAAACGCGGCGGCTGTACCGTCATAAGTGAAATGTCAACGATATTTTCTCATATGTCCTAATGTACTGATATTAATCACGGATTTATTTAGGTTAGTGCTCGTACTGTCGCTGAGAAATTATAATTCTATCTCGCAAATATCAAAACATATGCAATAAAATTAATTGAATAGTTTATTTTCAGCTTTATCTTATTCACGAATGTATTTCTATTCTAGTCCAGCTTGAAAAATACTACAGATACTTTAAACATTTATAATTGTTTTAATTTTTAGGGTTCTGTTCATCAAAAGGAAAAAACGGAACCCTTATAAGATCACTTTGTTGTCTGTCTGTCTGTCTGTCAAGACCCTTTATCTCGGGAATGCGTGGAGATATCGAGTTGAAATTTAAGCAAATACTCAAGTCTGCGGTCCCTTGAAGTTGTGAAAAAACCAAACTTCTGAGTTAACGAAAAAAAAGATACGGCCGTTTATGTCGCAAAAAAACATACATTTCGACATTACATTTTTATTATAAAAAGTGCACTTAGAACAAGAAATAATCGTCCCTTAGCTTGCACCGCTCAAGTCGAAAAATGTCATTTTTCACATTTGAATGCCTTTAGATTGAGCTGCTCATTGCGCGTCTATGCATTGGTCACATGATATAGATTTCAGCCAATCAGAACCCATAATTTAAAACATAGTGACAGCGTGCAAGTCGGCTGGCCTCTCAACACCACACAGCTTTTTTCGTTTACTGTAAAGTTGATAGAAATGACTTATGCGGTGTTGTATCTAAGGGACGTAATGTGATTTAAAGTGTGTAAGGTGCTCAAATCTTTCATCAAGTCCTTGTTGAGCTTTGTCTTCTACAACTTTACATTCAATCATCATCAATTGATTATTATATCCTGTCAACTAATTTTTGGGTTGACTCCTCAGCCTTAGCAAGTAGTGTCTAAAAGAAGAAACTGACTGACTGACATATCAACGCACAGCCGAATCTACTGGGACTAGGAGTGTAAAATTTTGCACAAGGTTTCCTCTTATGACCTAGGCGAGAGAGAAGATTTCAAAAATTCACCCCCAAAGGGGATGAAATGGGGGTCCAAAGTTTGTAAAGAGAAACTTACATTTACGCGGGCGAAGCCGCTGGCAGAAGCTAGTTTATTATAATTAGATAATTAAAAGACATTTTTGAATGTCAATATAAAAATTAAAGTCAAGCTAAAAACTTATTGAAGACAATTTAAATATTCGGGCCCATCCATCATTAGGATTTAAAATTATCAGCACAGAAGGTTTCTCTTTATTAGTGACTAGCTTGTGCCCGCGGCTTCGCTCGCGTAAATGTAGGTTTCTCCATACAACCTTTGGATTCCCGCTTCATCCCCTTAGGGAGTAAATTTTGGAAAACCCTTTCTTAGTGCACGCTTACGTCATAAAAGGAAACCGCGTGCAAAATTTAACGCTCCTAATCCCAGTAGTTTCGGAAGTGCGTTAATATGTCAGTTAGTCAGTTTCCCCTTTCATATATTTACCTATATAGATTTGGTGGCTCCGTATTCTCTAAATTGCACAAGCAGCTGTAAAGATCAAACACCCTGCTCCAGCAGATGGCTTTTTTTCCTTACCCTGCCAATCTGGAAAATCTCATCATTTTAGGTCGTGAGGTGATCATAACTGTTGACTCCTTCCGGAGCGACTCTGCTGGCAACTTCGATGGCCTAAGTCCTGAGCATCACATTATCAACTGACTTCTCTCGCTCTAGAGTGGAGCGAGAGGCTGTGCCAGACTTTTACCGACTAAAACTCACCTTTCTCTTTCAGTTACATATTGCTATCCAGGGCTACGGTAACCTTTCAAATGTTCCCGCATCCTTAGCGGGTATCGGCCGAAATTGAACAAGGACAATAAATGTACTACGCGTAAGAGGTCGACTTCAAAAAGAAATTTTTTATTTTTATTATGTAAATTCAATTCTCAAAAAAAGTTGTCTCAAAAAAAAAATCATAAACAGCAAAGTTATTAGCGTTTGTTTAAGTTTTGTCGTTTGAAGAAAAAAACACAACTAGAACCTTATAGTACTTTTTATTGTTTTTCAAAGTATTCACCACGTTGTGTAATACACTTTTCTATCCGCTCAAACCAGTTATTATAACAACACTCCACTCTAAACTGAGGGTGTTAAAAATGGCTGACTTGAAAGCGTCGACTGCTTCTTCACCGGACTGGAACCATTAACCACGAAGACTTTTCTTAACTTTAGGAAATGTAAAGAAATTGTTAGGGCTTTGGTCAGGACTGTATGGAGGCTAATCGAGAATTTCTACTTTTTCCTGCTTCAAAACCTCAATCGTTTAACAAGCGCTGTGTGAGCTTGCATTGTCGTGGAGCAGGATGATGCGTCGCTTTGAGTTAGATTTTCGAATTTCGGCGATGACTTGTGGTAAACAAACTGTGGTATACCACTCTACGTTAACCGTTCTACAATCTTCAAGTGCAATAGTCGCAACATGGCCGGTTTTTCCAACGAACGTGGCCACCATCTTCTTTGAAGTGCTTCAAGAACGAACAACTTTAGTCGGCTTTGGCTCGTCTTAAAAGACCCAGATTGTTGTTTGGAATCAGGATCGTAGGCATAGATCCAAGATTCGTCACTACTAATATTGTCATAGACGTAATTTGGACTCTCCTTGGTGAACCAAAGAGAGTCAAATAAAAAAGTCAAATAAATAAAAGGTTCAAACCTTGTGATCGTCGGAAAGCAGATGCGGTATCCAACTTCAAACTAGCTTTCTCACACCAAGCGCTTCATGCAAGATCTTCTGAATGGTTGTTCCTGAGATGCCTAATAGAGCCTCTATCTCTCGATACGTCACATGAAGATCTTCGAGAATTAGATGTCTCACAGCAATGATGTTATCTTCAGTGAAGGCGGATTTTTGACGTCCTTCGCGAGATTTGTCACTAACACTAGTATGTCCACGCTGGATTTCTAAATACCAGCTTTCGACAGCCCGCAGACATGGGGCTTTATCACTGAATACAGATGTTAGCTTTTCAAAACACTGAAGCCGTGTTAAGCCTCTTCTAAAGTTGTAGAAAATTTTCCTTAGAAAGATTCATTTTCGTACGTAACCTGACAGATTCCAATCGACGCTGTGACTAAACAATAGCATTAATCCTAATGCTTTCAACGGTTTTGAAATTCAAAATTTAAACACATTCGAATATAGAACAGTTCCAAATTAAAAATTGCCGGGAAATATGGAAACAACAGAACTTAAAAGGCTTGCCTCATATGAGTGAATAAATGACGATCAAAATGGAAAAACAATGCACGTAGTATTTTTTAGTAGCAATTGTTATGAATTATTGATTCTATTATGAATTTACCAATTATAACAAATTTTCGAGGACCATTTTGAATTTCTTTTTTTTTACTTTTGCCTAAAAAAATATGATCAGTAACGGGTACGGATAGAGCCCCATTTTTTTTTTTGTACTACATAAAAAATAGGGGTGTATTAAGATTGCGACAAGAAAGACCGACTACAAAGCCGACTACCTCATAGGTCGATTAAAAAGAGGATTATTATTAAAAAAAAAAAACTCACAACCGTGTTTTAACTTTTGTAATGCTATTATATGTTATTATATACGACATTGTCTCCACGTGTATGCTAGAGGATGACAAATCCAGTCTCTGGCAGTGAGGTGTTAAATGATTGGATGCAGATTGATTTTTATTTTATTCGGTGGGAAAATCATCCAATGACATCCCGCGCTCTTGAGCGGAGCGAGAGGGTGTGTCAGACTTATACTGACTAAAAACTCACTCCTGTTCCTTCGTTGCCTTTCATACTAGTGCCGAGTCTTCCTTTCAGAAGCAGACCCTTGGCCCCAGTAGGCTTCGACCTTGCTGGGCCCCTACGGTTTGCTGACGTCTCCTTGAGGCGTGCGTGGAACAGTACGCGCCGTCGACGACTTGGGTTCGGTCAGGAAGGTTACCGGAAAATCGGACAGCGAGCTACCCATTGCTCGTCGTCCGCAGGTCCGCGTCTACGATTAGATGCAGATAAAAGCGACTTTGATCCCTAGTGTGTTCCGATATTCTTCTCATGGTAGAAGTCAGCTAGGAAACATCGGCCTTATTTAGTTAAAAGGTTTTTTCTAACTTATTTGTTAAAATAAATATCATTTATCAGATACCATCGACCAACAGGAAATATTCTTCAGGTGAAATTAAGATGACATTAAAATAATCAGCATACCTATGAGTTCGGAAGTGCCTAAATAAATACGACTGTGAGAATATGGGCACTTGTGCGCTTCCTCCCATTCAATTCCTATTTTCAGGTATTCGTGATTTTTAAGCATTTCGTGAAAATGTATCCAAAATCCATACCTACAATTATTTAAATCTGAATACCAATAATTGTACAAACAGCCTATGTCTATAATAATTTGTGTTTAATTCCACAGTGCCAGATTTATGAAACTAATAAATGAGAGATGAAAATCTGTGCACAACTGTCTTGCGCCCCGATTTCCAGCCCGCAGCGCACGCGCAGGTGGGAAACTATTCGGTTATATTCGTACCTGCGCGAAGTGGGCCGAGCGCTTTCCGCGTGCCCCCTCTCCCCCCACGTCGCACCCCCTTTAGCGAATGACTCAGCCGACTCTGGACTCGATGGAAATTATTAATGCCAGCTTTTCCAACGTGTTTATGTGTAGCCACGACGCTTTTTAACTTTACGTTTCTTCGAATAAGAATAGTTATTAATATAGTTATTTTGAAACTAATTTAATTTGAATGAGATAGCTGCAAAGCTTACGGTCTACTGCTTGGTTTAGGAGAATTGGAACTGTGAATTGGTATCAATTTAGTGTGCTGTGGGATATTTTTTTTAAGGCTGGATCTTTTATCGATAATAGACGTCTTTTAACAAAGATTTCGTTTTATTGATCTCAAGCTTCTACCAGCGGCTTTGCTCGCGTAAATGTAGGTTTTTCCATACAAATTTTGGACCCCCGTTTCATCTTCTTAGGGGGTGAATTTAAGTTTTTAGGCGTTATAGTTTCTGACATTTCGTGATTAATCAGTGAGTGGTATTTTGCTTTTATATATGTAGATTACAGAGATTGTCAAGGTTTATGCAACGTAAGAATTCTGTTAAAAAAAATGTTAGTAATGCTAAATCACATAGATCGCTAGTCAAATACCAAAGATAATTTTGTAGAGATTTATTAAAGACTTAGTAAATGTAATATTATTTCATTAATAATAGTTTTCATTTATAAATTTAATTAATTTATTCAGCAACTTTTACATAGTCACAAGCGGTGACTATGTAAAAGATGCTGAACGAATTTATTAAATTTTTGTAGAAAATAAAAGTGTTTTTTAAAGACTTTAGTCTCCTTCTGCGAAGTACTAATGCGAGCGAAATTATAAGGGAATGGACATCTTCACGCCCCAGCCGCCACCTGAGAAGACGCCCTGGGTGTAGGAAATCGCAGGGCAATCCCCAATCACCATAGGCGCGTGATTGCGGACGGCGAGCAATAAATAGGTCGCCGTCCGGCCGTCTGGTAAGTACTAAACCCGAGTCGTCGACGGCACGTAAAGTTTCACTACGCGCACCTCAAAGAAATGTCAGAGTAACCGTAGGGGCCCAGCGGGGCCCATGGTCACTAAGGCTGCGGAAACATTTAAAAGGATTCCCGTAGTCCTGGAGCGCAAAGGGTATCTGAAGGACACAGGTGGGTTTTAGACAGTAATAGTCTGACACACTCGCTTGCTTCACCCTAGAGCGGTACAAGTCATTTGATGATATTATCCCATCTCAAGAAAGAACTTGTGGACCTATCTTAACATCATATTATATTGTATCTGGCAAGAAAGTGCTTGAGTTGAATGTATAAAAATGTCTTTTATAAAATAACTAGCTTTTGCCCGCGGCTTCGCCCGCATACATAAAATATATGCTTATGTAATTCAGGAACAAAGCAGCTTTCTAACGGTGAAAAATTTTTAGCAATCGGACCAGTACTTTCGGAGATTACTTCCTACAAACAAAAAAACAAACTTTACCTCTTAATAATATTAGTGTAGATTACATTTGATATTTTTTCTCAGCACATGTATAATTTAGCGGGAACGCTTTCAATTGCTTTTAAAAATAATCGTAAATAAAATGCAAAACACTGGCTTATACAGTTCATTGAACGAAATCACAAAAATTCCGAATGTCTCTACGTATAGATATATTCAGAACGAAAGGGCATTCACTTGGTGATATAGTTTCTTGCCAAAACACCTTGTCTAGTAAATGAAGTCACTATGGACTGCTACCAATTATATTATTAGGTTAATTTTTTGAGAGACACCTGTATACAATATGTGTCTACAAACTGGACATTCATTGTTTGTAATAAGGATTATATAAATATTCTCGAGCTTCATCATTTCAGTAGAAAGACGTCCACTGCTGGATATAGGCCTCCCCCAAATTTTGCCACAACGATCGGTCCTGTGTGTCCCGTATCCATCGGATTCCCGTAACCCTCACCAGGTCATCGGGCCACCTTGTCGGAGACCTTCCAACGCTACGTCTTCCGGTACGTGGTCGCCATTCCAGAACCTTTCGTCCCCGTCGACCATCTGGTTTGCGAGCAATGTGCCCTGCCCACTGCCACTTATGTTTGGCGATTCTTCGGGCTATGTCTGTAACCTTGGGCTCGAGCTTCACCTCTATCTAATCTGCTCCCCTAGCCAAGTTACAATCGTTTCGTTCGCGCCGAACTCCTCGAGTAGGCCACGCCTCCGATTCCTTTGTTCTGACCTCGTGATTGAGCATTGAGATGATGTCACAACAAAGGGATCGGAGGCGTGGCCTACTCGAGACGTTCGGCGTGAACGATACGATTGTAACTTGGCTAGGGGGGTTGATTGATAGCAACGATGTCGTTGACGATGGGCACGCTTGCTTACATGTAACCTATTCACTCTAGACTTAAAAATTCCCAGGTTATAGCTATCAAGAAAAAAAACAATTCAATAAAACATGTAACTTTGAAAGCAGGTGGTGGTAATGGCTCCGGCTTACGTGTTTAGGTCGCGGGTTCAAACCCAGCCAGACGGATCACTTTATGTAATTTATTTCGTCACCACTGTTCTCTAAACGGTGAAAGAAAACATCGTGAGGAAACATGCGTGTCCTAGAAACAAAAATTCAAGACATGTGACATTCACCAAACCGCACTGGGCCCGCATGGGGGATTAAGGTCCATTCTCTCTCCTAGAGAAGAGGCCTGAGTCCCATCGGTGGAACATTGAAAGGCTGATATTATATGTAACGTTAACTGAATATGTCGATAGTAGTATATATAAGTATAAAGTATAAATTGGTAACGAAAAAGATTTAAAGATTTTCTTATTACACTTATTAACTGAGATATTTTTCTCATCACTGGTTTTCCATAGCAGTGTTGAGTAGTGGTGCTCTAGAGGTAACGGCCCCAACTTATGAGTTCCAGGTCGAGGGCTTAAACCCAAGCAGGCTCTTTACTTTGCGTATTTTATTTCGAAACGGTGAAGGAAAACTTCATGAGACCAATACGCAATGAGTCCTCATGGTAGATTACTGCCTATTCCCTCTCCTAGAGAGGAGATCTGAGTCCCAGCTGAAGGACCATTAAAAGGCTGATCATAATGCTTATTTATGATAGGTTTTAACTACCAGGTTGTTCCGCAAACCTAATCGATCTGCAAAGGGTCATAGGTCAACGAAATTGGAATCGTCAATACATACCGTAATGTCAGCCAAAAAGTGAAAGTATCAAAATAACAATCTAATCTTAGACCAAATGAATCATTTCGATAAATCGACCTGCTATGTCAGTGATGTGCATCATATACTCGTCGAATCATCCGGAATATTTTGACGTGGCGAGTCCTAAATACATTCAGAAATCGTAAGTCAGCGAGCCATGGCAGTCGTCTTCGCAGCCGATAAAGTTTATTTTAATCTTTACGTCCCTAACAGCCATAAAGGAGTAAGCGCTGGTGCCAACAATTTAGGTTATTTACGGGTCGTTTCGAATACCTCTACATTTCATGTCATTGTGAGAGTTGCTTGCGGTCGGTACAAAAGTTTCATGTAAGAATAACGTTTATTTGTTCATTGTTACCTTATAACTATTACACAATCATTTATCTGTCATATTTTTAACTAGCTTCTAGAATATGGTTTTTCCGTAAGTATAAACTTTGGAACACCTTTTCATCCCCTTAGGGGGTGAATTTTGGAAAATCCTCTCTTAGTGCTCGCCTACGCCACAAAAAGAAGCTTTGTGCAAAATTTCACGCTCCTAGTCTCATTAGTTTCGGCTGTGCGTTGATATGTCAGTCAGTTAATTTCTCCTTTTATATATATAGACATATAAGAATTCGTGTTATATTTTGATAGCGGAGTTGTATGCACTTGTCAAGCGCTGAGGTCTTAGAAATCTCAAAACCGTGGTGGTCTTTATTTGAATAAATAATAAAGGCCTTTCTGCAAGTTTTTTTGTTTAACACAGCAAGTCTCTATTTCGCAATAAATAAAACAATGTTATTAGTAAGAAATTCCCTCTCTTCTAGATAGATACTTCAATTTGGAATAAGGCATTTGCCTGCAAAGTGTCCGTTCAGGTTTCTGACATATAATACCCAGAAAAATAATATCAGCCAAAAGAGTGGCCTATTGTTATCTATATCTAGATTGCCATGACGCAGAACACCCATAAAAAAAATTAGAATGCAATTACGAAAAACAGTCGAATTTAAAATAAATATTCTGTGAACAAACTGGTACCTACTTACAATTTCAATCGGAAATCCGCTGAAGCATTGACTACGTTTACCTACGCGTTGTTTGGTTGACCTATTCCCCAAGTGGTCCGCTATTTATCTGCATAGATCTGTTACACTAATAGCAGGTGGGGCTGCGATGACTAACACAAGTATTTACGAAGGTATCTACACCGATCTAAAAATATTTTGTACAAATTTTAAGAACTACCCGAGTCATCGGCGGCGCGTAGTATTCTACGCGCGTCTCAAGGAGAGGTCAGTAAAACCTTTGGGGCCCACCAGAGCAGATGACCACTGGGCCCCTTTTGGAAATTTTTGAAAAGGAAACCCGTGATCCTAGAACGCTAAGGGCAACTAAAGGTTTTAAGTCAGTAAAAGTCTGACACGCCCTCTCGCTCCAACCTAAAGCGCGAGAAGTCCTTAGATGATTTCCAACCTTAAAAAAAATATTTAAGTAAATATTTAAGCATAAAGTTTCATGAATCTACTGAATACATAATTGACGGTAGAAATAATATATCGAAAACAGTGAACTGGAGTGCTAAATATTGAAATAGTGCTTAATATTGTTTAATTGTATAATTTATTTATTATTGAATTTAATCTAATCTAATTTGCATAGACAATCTAATTTAATTTGTATTCATTCAAATTGATTTAGTTTTTAATTTAATAACAATCGGACATTATCAATTTTTAATCTTTATGATTTATTTATTTAATTAATTATGTTTTTGTTTGTGTTTTGTGTGTTTCTGTGTATCTGTATTTGTTTTAAAATATGGGTATCTTACCTTAAATAAATGTTTATTAATATTATTAAAGGTCAAACAATGGATCTGCATGGAATAAAGGATTCGTTTTGATCTAAGGGATGTGGTTTTGTTGTCAATAACTAGTTGCATTTACATTTCTAGGACAATATTTTCAGTTACATTGTTCTGATAACCGACATTGCTACACACTTAAAAAATTCGAAAGGTTTTTATTTCACATAGGCCTACATGGACACTTATAAAACTTCAGAAAGTAGTGCATGGTTCTAATTAGTCGTTTACGATGGAGAAGAACCGGCAAGAAACTCCATGCTTCTCCATCTATGGTTAAAAAAATATTGAAAATATAACATATCTTCTTTTAATCGGAAATGGGAAACAGGACATGTCTACCGCAGGTACGACCAGCTGTCTCATACTGCATAGATGACCATGTACCACCGAGTGGCTGCCCTGAGACTTTGAGACGGGGTTTCAGCAGACAGAAACAGTTTTATAACAAGAAATAACATAATTGTGACATTTAGTGTTTAAGTAAACTAGGTTTATAATATTATAAATAATTTAATTATATTTTTCCCTATTTAGAGACTTTGAATGTTAAATATTGTTATGAATTTTATTGTCCTACAAAACAATAGTGTAAGAGCTTCTACCGCCTGTGATACAGGTTTATCCTAGTACAGGCACTTAACATAGCCATGCCTTTGTAATTTTTCCTAAGATTTTATGTAACTATTTTACCAAATTTTAACTCTGAATAAATATATTATTATTATATTATTAGACTACGGAGGAGATGGCTGGATGAACTGGACAGATTACGCAAGAACTGAAAGCAAGAAATACACACACAAAACATGGAAGATTTGAAGGGAGTCCTTTACCCAGGAAAAGGACAGAATAATCTAGCAAAAAACAAATTGCAATTGAACGAGAGATAACTCTACAATGCAGTCGTACCTCCTCCCCCAAATCAAAGCGACAACTAGCTCACAGTCCAATCGTTACTGAACATATTGAGTTTGTCATATTTCTATTTTTGCAAATATAGGTTTCTAGTGCTGCGAACGAATAAGCAAAACCTACGCGTGGACGTTTGAATCACCGATTCTAATATCGTCGTTATTTTGTTTATTCGTTTGTGGCTGCATGCTCATTAAACCTCAGGAGGTAATCAAAACTGGGCTGCTAAAATGGTTTGTAGGTCTTTTGACAAGCAGGCAAATACCAGAGGAACGTGCGAAAGAGAAACAGGGATGGAGCTATGCAACCTACATAGCTCCCTCCCTTTAACAGTTCAGTTATGTCGTAAAATGGATCACGATAAGTGATAGGCTAGTTTGAGTCGCCATCTATGAAACAAGACTGGTACCTACGTCAAAAGAATGGCTGTTGATTGAGCTCAGATGAAGAACTGAAAAAAAAAGTAGACATTGTCAAAAAGTCTAAAATGTTCTTTCAACTTTTTCAACTTTAAGAAGTCTGATGCAGTTAGCGGAATTAATTTTAGTTCACTGTAACACTTGACACCATCACACACACTCGAAAAACATAACCCAAGGAGGGTTACGCAGTCAGGTATAATCTAGTGTTGAGCTGAGGACTATTTTTTTTGGGTGGGAAAATCATTTGGTGACATCCCCCGCTCTTGAGCGGGGCGGGAGGGCGTGCCAGACTTTTACTGACTAAAAAACCACTCCTGTTCCTTCTTTGCCATTGTTCCAGGGCCCCGGGGATCTCTTACGCATCACCCATGGCCCCAGTAGGCTTCGACCCTGCTGGGCCCCTACGGTTGCTGACATCTCCATGAGGCGCGCATGGAACACTACGCGCCGTCGAGAACTTGAGCTTTGTCCGGAAACGGCGGCTGGGGCGCAAGGGCCATTACCTCGCACCACTGCCCGCTTGCCACTCCTCCTTGCTCCGAACCATGACCTGTACCAAGGCCCGGTGCGAGAGATCGCTGCCGCCGATCGCCCGCACGAGGACACGGCGGAGCTCTACCCAGGCGAGGCTCACCGCTACAGTATACTTCACCGTGTCCTCTGGACGGTCCACACAATGGTGACACCCGGGCGTTTCTTCCGCATGAATCCGGTGCAGGAACCTCCCGAACTTACCATTTCCGGTGAGGACCTGCATCATGCGGTGAGTAAGGACACCGTGTTGCCTTTCAAGCCACGCCTCAAAGAGGGAACTTACGGCAACATATATATTTCGTGCCCAGTGCTGAGGATTACTGGAAAACCATCGATCGTTCGATGAAAATTCAGAACTCGTGAAATATTCATTTTAAACAAGGGTGCATGCACTCACTGCGTGTTTACTCAATCTAGTTTTGGTCTGAAATCGATCGACCTAACCCAATGCCCTCGATTTTTCTCATGGGCACTTATAGTTCCTACCTCAGGCAAATACTACGAAGGCTCATCATTTGTACTTTTATTTACAATTTTGTAGAGATTCATTTGTCATGACTCTTGATTTAATTTTTCATTTCTCTAAAAGAGGACATAATTCTTTCAGGTTAGCAGGAGAAGACATTGTAAAAACAAACTTGAAAAGTAACAATCAGAGCAGAAAAACTAAGAAGAAGCGTCACGTATATTTATGAAAGCTGATACTAAGTAAGACCGCCTTTGTACCCATAGATTTAAGTTAATGTAAAAGTTTTTGTTACTATTTTGGTGTACAATAAAGTTTATTCTATTCTATTCTATTCTATTCTATTCTATTCTATTCTATTCTATTCTATTCTAAGTAACTGTCGCTATAAATTGACAGTTACTAATTATATAGCTTTCATAAATAGTGCACCACGTGACGTTTCCTTTACATTGTCTTCTCAGATTGCCATGGTTTCATTTTGAATATTACATCACACTCACATTAGAAATGCAAAAGTTAGTGAGTGTGCGTGTATATGTTTCTTACTTCTTTACGCTCGAACGATAGCATGGATTTATATGAAACTTGGTACACGGGTTAAATATGCTCTAGAACACCAATTTTTTTTTTCTATTAAAACCCGCGATAAGAGAGATACGAGATAGATTTTATTTTATAAGAGTGAGATAACATTTTCAATAGGTTTTTCAAGCAAAAATATTTCTTTAAATTTTAATTTTGAATATTAGTCTTGTGACTTTTTTTTTAAATTGATATAAACCAGTGCTTGACTACGATCCCACCTGATGGTAAGCGAAGATGCTATTATTGATGGTCAGGCGCACTAGTTTATTAAGAGCCTATTCACACTAGCCTTGAAGACACCTAAATTATAGTTGGACGGGAAGACCGCAGCAGGCAAATTGTTCCAGTCCTTCGATGTACGCGGTATAAACGATGAAGCGAAACGCTTAGTCCGGACCGTTGAAGTTTTAACAACGTAAGGGTGGATACTCGTTGTTCGTCGGGTTGTCCGATGGTAGAAAGGAGATGGCGGAATCAAGTCATGCAATTCCCGCGCACACTCTCCAAAATGTAACCTGTAAAATACCGATAGGCTGGCTACTCTGCGCCTGTGCTCGAGGCTTTATAGATTGGAATTAACTAAATCTGCATCCCCAATTAGCCTCTTCGCACACCTTTCCACTGAGTCCAAAGCTGCTAGATGGCATTTTGCAGCACCAGCCCATATGTGACTGCAGTACTCCAAACACGATCGGACCTGTGCTTTGTATAACATTAGCAGCTCTCCCGGTGTGAAGTACCGTCGGACCTTTGCAAAAACGCCTAGTTTTCTAGCAGCTACCTTGGCTTTGGACTCAATGAACCGCCCAAAATTGAGGTCTGAGGAAATTTCAACTCCTAAGAGCTGAAGGCGGTAGCTGCACTCCAGGGATACATTCTGAAAAGCAGGAACCAAGGTGAACGGGCTCCTCTTAGCGGTGAACAGACATGCTTGTGTTTTGGCGGCGTTGAATCTTACCAGATTGGTTTCGCCCCACTTGGAGACTGCCTGAAAAGAGACATTCGTACGCTCTACCATAGCCTCGATTAACAATTCTAGCGAATTCACAAAGTTATAAAAAGATTTTTATTGCATGTGGCACATCACTAGCAAGAGGATAAACTACAAAATTTTTGAGAGAGTTGGAAGATTCTGGTTACTTTTGTTTTTTTTTTTATAGCCATGTAAATAGCTGTAACTGGACAGTTTTCATTTAAGTCCAAAATTTTGCGAAATTAAAAAAAAAAAGTAGATAGCTATGATATCATTCATTTTAAATATAAAAGTACACAATACATATCTAAATAAAATTAAAATTCAGAGTCTACGCTTTATATATTTTTTTAAATTTGTATTTAAATAAAAAAATTGGTTCTTATTTTCATAAAACAATAAATTTTTGTCAATTAAGAGTCGATTTAAAAAAATCCACAGGTCATGAGAAATGTTTAGGGGACTGAAAGGATAGCAGATGACCCCTCTCCTTCGACCAATTTGGCACAAGATGCACCAAACACCCTGTATAATATAATATTCATACAACTATCACACAACGCCATCTAGTCCCAAGCTAAGCAGAGCTTGTGTTATGAGTACTAGACAACTGATAAAGATTCTTAAATATTTCTAAGTATATAAGAATCTTCAAAAATAAATTACACCCAGATACAGAACAAATGATTGTGCTTCATCACACAAACATTTGTCCTGGGTGGGAATCGAACCCACGACTTCCGACATACCTAACAGTCAGGGCCACTAACCACTAGACCAAGATAAACGTTCAGTAGTGTATGTAGTCGACTTTTAATCAGGCTGGCATACAGTCCTTATTTTGATTTGTTTGAATGGTTTGACTGGCTTCTACCAGCGGTTTCGCCTGCATGTTAATACAAAATATATAGACTATGTCACTCAATAATAAAGTAGCAGTCTATTTGAGTAAAAAAAAAAATCGGATAAGTAGTTTTTGTGTTTATACATCTCAAACAAAGTACAAATCTTTCCTCTTTACAATCTTTGTTTATACATAATAATTCTTCTGTACGTGTTTTTATTAACTCCTAAACGGCTTAACCAAGTTGGATGAAACTTAAGTGGGTCCCTGGATGGTTTGAACATACAATTGAACTTGGTAGGTGGCGCTGCAATCGGGTTCTCATTTTTTTCAGAGCCAGCTTTTGTACAGAACAATATCTCTCGGGACTGCTAGTGTTAGTATAGATTTGGAAATTAAAAATAACTATAAAAATGTTCCCTTTCTTACTAATGAAAAAATCAGGAAATCCATGGGACTTCTGTATGAGCTCGGTGAAAAGAACGTCTGTCAGGTCAGCTATTTATTAAGCGAATCAGAACCTCTACCATGACGTTTAAAGTAAGATTGTTTCATTCTTATTTCCAGTGTGGGTAAAAGATGGCGCTAGACTACCTGTATAGCTCTGTCTCTTACCCACACTGAAATAAGAATGAAACAATCTTACTTTGAACGTCATGGTAACACCGTTAGAATGTAAATTATAGATCTTACTGATATGGGGTCCATAGATACAGGGGCCCAGGCTGTGTTTAGTAGAAAACAGCATTGATGTTGGAAAAGAACCATCTAAGGCCTTTAGTTTTTCTTTTGTATGATATTAACTAGGGCTTGACTGCGATCCCGCCTGGTGGTAAGCAGTAACGCAATCGTTGAGGTTTTTAAGATGTAGAAGTGTGTGTCTGAATAAGTAGATTGTGTAGTCTTCATCTTTAGAAATAAAAATGCACAGATAATAAAAGAAATCAAAAATTGAATGGAAAATTTTCGAAGATCTGAAGATTCATAGAAACTAAATAACAAGGTAAAATTTTTGCAAATAAAATAGTAATAAAAGTGTTCACTAGAAGAATAATTTAACAAATCACCCAAAGATATTGTGTCATAATAATTTTTACATCAACAACAAACCATATTTTTTTGATGTGAAATGAAACATGCGTCCGTTCTATTCTTGTACCGCGTACCCACCTAATACATTTTGCAAGTTTTAACCGAGTGTTTATTTTCGAACCACGTCATCATCCTCTCAAGTCTTCCCGTTTAATTTTAACCCGTACAGGTTAAAAGCAATCTGGGACTCTTTTGAAGGATGAGATCTGTTACGAAAATAAAAACATCATCATTTCCATACTCTTTTTATCATCATCAATTGGCCCGTCTTACACTAGGGAGGGATAGGATGGATGGTGAGGGAAAAGGAGGCCAAAGAAAAATTGGATGGATCGTGTGAGAAGTGATATAAAAGAAAAGGCAGTTAGTGATAGTTTGACGGGTGACAGGATAGAATGGAAGAAAAAAGCGTGTTGTGCCGACCCCAAGTATTATGGGATAAGGGCAGGAAGAATAAGAAGAAGCTCTAGGGAGGGAAAGAGAGTTCTAGAATTTTACTGACTAAAACCCGCCTGTGCTCCTTCAGTTGCCTTTTGTGTTCCAGGTCTACGGTAACTCTGACGAACAATCTCGCAGCCCTGGGTAGGGTAAGCGAAATAGGCGGCCGCGCGCTCCAGCCGCCGGGATCCTGAACCCAATTTCCAGCCACCGTAGGCGTGGCCTTGCAAACGGCGAGCACTGGGTAGCTCGCCGTCCAGTAATCGCCCGGACCGAGCTCGATTCGTCGACGGCGCGTAGTATTCCAAGCGCGCCTCAAGGAGATGTCAGCAAACTGTAGGGGCCCAGCAGGGTCGACGCCTACTGTTGCCATGGGTTGTACGAAAGAGAACCCCGGGGCCCTGAAACGAAGCCAAAGAAGGAACAGGAGTGGGTTTTAGTCAGTAAAAGTCTGACATGCCCTCTCGCACCGGTCAAGACCGGAACCATTGAATGATTTCCCGCTTAAAAAGAAAAAGCCCTCGTAGGGTTGAATCTCTTGTCCATCCATATCAACATGACTTCTTCGTTAGTCTCTTTGGAGTCAGAGTCACTTCCTTTATTCACAGGTCATGCTTCTCGTAATCCGATCATCGTTTCTTTCCCCTACTCTTCTTATCCACGTTCTAAAGTTATGCAACGTCCTTGGTGTACAATTAAGTATTCTATTTCTTTCATACGTATTTTTCCACTAAATAATCCTCACTCGAAATATTCATCGTTTTGAAAGCTGAGTATTTGAAACACTATAATAAAAAAGTAAGGCACGCATCGACATAGTTGAACTGACAAAAAATTTACGTATAAAAGTGTTTCTTTTTTTTTTTAAATCTATTGCAAAATAAATATCGTTTACGTACACACATTTTTTAATATTGCTGAACCTGTTGTAAATATGTGTTATTTTATTTAACACATATTAATAGTGGGGTTTAGTGGTAGGGATGGATAGACTTCTCATAATTATATTTTAGGAAATTTGTGAGTGATGAAGATATACACAGGAGAACCGAAGTTACCCACATAGCCCGAAGAATCGCCAAACTTAAGCAGCAATGGGCAAGAAGAGGAAAGAATCTACAGTGGCGACCTCATACCGAAAGACGCTGCGTTAGAAGGCGGACCGATGACCTGGTAAGGGTCGCAGGAATCCGATGGATGCGAGATGGACAGGACCGATTATTGTGACACTTGGGCGGAGACCCTATGTCCAGCAATGGACGTCTTTCAGCTGAAATGATGATGATGATAATGATAAAACTTGTGCGTACATACTTACAAATTCACTAACCTATATAAGCGAAAATTTCAAAACGGATTTGTTTAAATACTTCTGCGTTTACCGAATGTTATTGAAACAATGTTCGGTATTGACGTCATACTTATAAATAGTTCGTTCCTAACGAAGACAACAGCTTTAACACGTTACATCACGGGCTCATTTCCACATGGATTGAATTGTTTATGTATTAATCGTAGACATACTGGGGTTGTAGACAAATCGTACAATATTAACGAAGGCGAAGCGTGGTGTTAACGATTGTCAAAAATTTACTTAAAAAAATACAGGGAATTGACAAGTTTAATCGGTAATTAAATCGTGATCAATCCCTCTTTTTAGCATAGGAAATCATCAAATAGCTTCTTCCGATCTTGGTGGAGCAAGAAGGAGAATGTCAGATTTTTCCTGACTAAAACCCGACCGCGTTCATTTACTGACTCTTTACGTTCCACGCCCGCGGTAACTCTCGAAAAATCCCGCCGCCCTACGTCATTATGGTAATTATTAGGGGTCGGAATTAGGTACAGCTATTCATGTAGCATAGTCGGCCTTATAATGTTCCCACTGCTGGGACTCAGGCCTCCTTTCTAGGAGAGGGAATGGGCCATAAACCCCCACGCGGGCCCAGTGCGGATTGGTGGATGTCACATGTCTTCGAATTTTTGGTTCTACGACTTGTACTTGTCTTGTACTTGCATGGAAATGTTGATATTATTATGGATCTCCTCAGGATTTCTAATGAAAAATCCCGTACGGCCAACAATATTATAAATAAATAATAATAATAGATAAGAAATAATAATAAGAATAAGAGATAGTTATGACAAATAAAACAAAAACATTTAAACATACAATTTTTATTAGTATTTTTATTGAAAAAGATCTCTCGGCGTCAACTGAGTTGATGTTAACAAATTTATACTTTTCTGCTATATTCCTGACAGTGTCATAAAAAAAATGCTCTTTAAAATTAATCTCGGGATTTGTGGCATATCCACTTTATTCTTTCGCTGTATAAAATCAGTATAAGTACTTAAATAACTCTACCTAATTTCGACCTCTAGTCATTACATTACGGTAATTACTATTCCTGGTAAAATGACACTTTATATGCAACCGCCAACTGGTCTCCGTCTATTTTCAGGTCTATTATTACAACAGGTGAAATATGAGTGTACAAAGTATTTAGGAACTAATTGATTTAGAGTAATTTTTAAAACAATTCATCTTATTTGGAGCCTACGCAATCGCAGTGTCAATTATTCACGAAAAGATCATTATCATCATCATCATTTCAAATATCCTGAAATTATTCACGCAAGTAAAATCAGCGTTGGCGTAAAGATGATTCATTCTGAAGTAAACATTATATATGAGTCAACACGGCTGGTTCGCTTCACAGAAATATGTAGGTAAAGTAAAAAAGAAAACTCCGGGATAATTTCGTGATTTCAAAGCTTTCAGACGACTTTGTCATTCTTTTAGTTAATTTAGATATTTATTTTGTGTTGTTGCAGGTAAATGTTTTAGAGTTCCGCAAAGAAACTATAGAATAATTAAAATGTCAACATCATTTGTTGTTTTCCCATATGTCCATTTTGTGACTAGACTATTTTCAGTGTAATTGATTACTGACTCTATATCATAGTCAGTTATCAAATACGCTGAAAACAAATTAAGCTACTTTTCGAAAATAATAAATTCACAACAAAGCACTTTTTTTGTCTTGGCCTGAAACAGATTTTGGAGTGCTTCGGTTTACTAATTAATATTGTCCTGAAGAAGAAAATGTACTATGCGGCCATCCTGGGCAGCACTTGGTCCAACATCCATACAAACGGTTGACGATGCCCTTTACTGATTTTCAATTTTAGTGAATATGGTTATAATAGGGATTGTTTCCGCACTATAGGCACTAGCTGAGCCGGCGGACGTTATTCTGCCATATAAATTATTAAAAAAAAAATGGAGTGTATAACGTGAACATAATAATTATAAATCGATGAAGCCGTTTCGGAGGAGTTCGATAACAAACACTGTGACACGAGATTTTTATAAATAGGTATATGAGACTAGCTTCACTGCTCGCCTACGTCATAAAAGATTACCTTGTGCAAAAGGCCAATGCAAACTATCGGCACGTTTTACTTTTTTCTTTTCGCCAGAAATGAAACCTATGTTATATGTTAGAGGCCAATACGAGGAATCAATAGCAAAAAGAACCAGATCTTTAAACCATAACTAAACGAAAAAACGTATAGAAGCATTGCCAGTATATTTTTGCCAGGCGTTACCTATTTTCGTTATATTATAATAAAATGGAAATATAATACGTAATATTTTGAGGTTTCCACTGATAAAATAGATTAAATTGGTTATTACTGTTATATTTTTTCCACACTCGCAGTTTTTCATCACTAAAACTAGTTAAAAAGGATAAGTGATACACGAATCGAAAATATACACGTTAGTGTTGAGATATTGATTGACACTATTTAACGCGTACTCATCATAAAAACCATTGAACAATGAAAAAATTTAAAATATCAGACACAGTTTTATTTAAGAAAATTAACGCCTGGTAACAAACTATAGTATATATATACTAAATACACAGCTACAGCAGCACACACGGTTACAGCTGGTAGACATAATTCTTTTTGCTATTGATTTATCATACAGTCCTTTAAGATATGGGCTAGGTTTCACTTTGACCGAAGAGAAAAAAAATACATGCCAGCAATGTATGGGAAAAGTTTAATTTCCCTTCTTAGTCCCAGTAGTTTTGACTGTGCGTTGGTATGTCAGTCAATCAGTTTATTCTTTTATAAAAGGTAATAGATGCATATATACTGACCTGCTTGTTGCTGCTGTTGACAAGCAACAGCAGCTCCGGCATAGCAGGGCAGTCAGGGCCACTAACCGGTAGTGGTTAGTGGCCCTGACTGCTATGCCGAAGATCATGGGTTCAATTCCCACCCAGGACAAATGTTTGTGTGATGAGCACGATCATTTGTTCTGTGTCTGCCGTCCTCCTCGCTCCGGACCATGGACTGTAACAGTGTCTAGGGCGAGAGGTCGTTACCACCGATTGCCCCAACTAGGAGATGGCGGTGCTCTACTCAAACGGGGCACACCTCTACCGTATGCTCCATCGTGTCGTGTGGGTGATCCACACAATGGTGACACCTGGGCGTTTCTTCCGCACAAAACCAGTGCAGGAGCCTCCCGAACTTACCATGTCCATGTCCGTTGAGGACCTTCGTCATGCCGAAGGTGAGGACGCCGAGACGTATCTATAAGCTGGTTGCTTCTAGCCATTTGGTAAAATAGTCCCTTATCTCATGCTTCAAACGAAGAGTAAACTATTCTTAGTCGACCATCACATAGCATAAATAAAATGTACCTCACTTGTGTTATGTTGAAACAGTTATGTTTTGAGAGTATAAGAATTTCTTGGAACTCCTATCGAAAGAATTCGAGTTTTACGAAACTATCCTGCCTTATTAATAGATTCATAGTTTAATCAGACTTCTATAAGCAGGAACTTATTTTTAGAAGCGAAGACTATGGTTGCAGATTAATAACGTTTGTTGGATTTCAAATTTTATTCTTTTTCTCGCTGCGATGTGGTTGGAGACACAAGAAAGTCTAAAAGGTCTTGTTATATCCAAAACGTTTGGCGGACACTAAGGTTTGGGAATTCCCGACATGATCAAAGTCACGGGACACGAGGTGGCCTACATTCAAAGTCCTGGGAATTCCCGGGACATCGAGACTTTTAAGAAAAATCATGTTTTTTGTTTTTTTTTGTTATGAGGAGTTGGTCCGGCCGTCTAGTAAGGAACAAATCCGAGCTGAAAACAGTTTGTGTTTCACGCGAGCTTGAAAGAGATGCCTGCTAGGGCTGCGGGAATGTTCGAAAGAGTTATCATGGCTGAAGGAAAACAGGCGGGTTTTAGTCAGAGAACAGGAGTGATGGGATAAGTTATTTGATGATAACTCACCTCAAAAAAAATCTTACCGAGCAATTTTTCTAATTATCAATTTGACAAAGTAATTGGATCCAAGTAGAAATAGAGCAGTGGTGGCCGAGTAGTAACGGCCCCGACTTACGAGTTGTAGGTCGCGGTTTCAAACCCACTGCTCTCAAAACGGTGAAGGAAACCGACATGGCCTAGAACCAAAAATCCGAAGACATGCGACATCCACCAACAAGCACTGCGCCCGCGTCAGGCCTAAGTCCCAGCAGAAAGTGGGAACATTAAAAGGCTAATTATGCTTATGCTTAATTGAATCCAACCAATGTGAACAATGCCACCAACGTAACCTTTCCAAATCATTCCAGAACTAAAAAAAATTTGAAAATTACACAATCGTATGATTATTATCAACAGAATGATTATTCGAGAGTTCGGATTAGATCGCCTCACCTCTCCGCCTGTAAGGTGCGAACATTCCGGAGTCAACAGAAATAGTCCCGCGTAGGTGTGCAATCACCTCCATCGTGGTATTTGGAAACTAAAAAGTGATGCAAACAATATTCAGATAATAAAGCGAGTCAAGAAGATTTTACATTTATCTAGCTTTTGATTTTGTGGGTGGTGAAATTGTCTAATGAAATCCCCCGCTCTTGGGCGGAACGGAGGGGCGTGTCAGACTTTTACTGACTAAAAACTTACTCCTGTTCCTTCTTTGCCATTGTTCCAGGTCCTCGGGGATCTCAGGGCTTGAGGCTTCGAGCCAGCTTGGCCCATACAGTTGCTGACATCTTGAGGCGCGCATGGAACACTACACGCCGTCGGCGATTTGGGCTCGGTCCGGACGGTTACCGGGCGGTCGGACGGCGAGCTACCCATTGCTCGCCGTCCGACATTTATCTAGCTGTTTGACAATTTACATAACGAACGTACTGATACTGTCGGTTTAAAAAATATCATAAGTGTAGGATAAAGCTCCTGGACATAGGACATTTCGACCATGAAGTGTTAAAATGTGAGTCGTGCAAGTAAGAAAGAGGGATAGAGCTATACACCCTTTAACACTTCACCCCCCCTAGCTAAGTTACAACCATTTCGTTTCGATTCTCTTTTCGTCGATCGCCTCGAGTCGGCCACGCCTCCGATTCCTTTATTCTGACGTCATCTCAACGCTCAGTCACGTAGTCAGAACAAAAGAATAGGAGGCGTGGCCGACTCGAGGCGATCAACGAAAAGAGAACCGAAACGATACGGCCTTAACAGCTCGTGGTAGGACATCTGAGCCAGGTTATGATTGCCCGTGTCCAGTTTCATTCAGCTCGGTGACCATCACCGGGCCATCCGGGTGATTGAGGGGTTGTTTTGCCCCCGCTTCCAGCTGTGCGCTGGCGCCTAATGCCCACTATGAGCTGCCGTGACCTGTTTTGTACTTAGTATCGATGGTGTTGAACTTGTGACCTTTTTAAATATTTATGGGAAAAAAAAAATTACATGGTGTAAGTATCGGTAGGAACAACGAGTACAGTCGATGTCGTGATGCAAATATTAGCTAGTCAGTTCCACTATGGAACTGCCTGTCCAGGGTAGGTATTGCGGAGGTCTGTCTACATACGTTATACCCTGTCATATGTGAATGACTAGGTAGTACATTGTACCCCTTCGTAATCACCAAGGTCGCACTACATAATCTCCTACTCCCTAGTTTAATCCCCAAATTCCTAGGCCCCTTTCGAAGATTTACAAAAAAAGAAGATGGTTATAAGAACTACGATATAACAGAAAATACAAAACAAAAAAAAACAATAAATACCTTATTTTGAAAAAAGAATAATTTACCTTTAATATAAAGTTTATTTGAACTTACAATTCCAAGTCAATCCAATCAATCCGCAAAATTACTAGTATTAGTTTACCAGCTTTTATATCCTCGGTTCACGGCACTGAGAAATTAATCAGGAATATCCTTTCTCCCTTACTTATTGATTTCAATGTGCCGTGCTTCATCGAGGTTAAGATGCCTGGAGACTCGCTTGCCCGAATGCAAATCCACCCGACAACCCAACTTCCCAGAGACGGTGGGATGAGCCGCTCTGCAAAGTAGTCCAGGAGAACCTAATGCTAACATCAGCTACTACTGCGGAGCGTGCGCGCCTGCTGGCTGTGGGGAATTGGGAGTCAGGTATTTGGCTTCACGCATTGCCGTCGTCGAATATTGGCACCTTGTTCGACGATACTACTTTCCGCCTAGCTGTTGCCCTACGCCTTGGCCCTCCTTGCTGTTCTTTTCATCGCTGCCACTGTGGCGAAGTTGTCAACAGCCTCGGTCACCACGGCCCGTCATACAGTCGAAGCGCGGCACGCATAGCGCGGCACGCGAACCTTAACGACATTATCCGACGTGCCCTTGTCACCGTCGGCGTTCCGGCTGTTTTGGAACCTTATGGCCTGGCACGCGACGATGGTAAGAGACCGGACGGTATGACTTTATTTCCGTGGAAGATGGGTAGACCTTTAGTGTGGGACGCTACCTGTGTCGACACTCTTGCGCCATTCACTATCATTCTAATAGTAATAACAGTAGTCTGTTAATTCTGAACTTTGTTACTACATTTTTTATTGTAGAAAGATATTGGATATCTAGTCGGTACAGCAATTTGTAGCCACATTATGCAATTTAAATATCTATTTTAAACTGCCAATAATTATGTCCGAACTAAACGCGTTTGCTATTAGTGGTTTGGCTTTCCGCACAGAACTCTGCTTACGAACGGTTAGGACAAGCTTGATGTTATGTAAACTCGGCGCCAGATAATCTTGCCAAGAATGTAAACAAGATATAGGTGTAAGATAAATGGTAATGTCGTAAAAATATTGTTCTTCGAAAAACTAATCATACTTCAGGGTTACAAAACATACACACGAGAAAATAATAGAGGTTAAAGTCTGATATTGCCGTTTTTTTTAAAACAGGTTGCTTTGAAGTATTATGTCTTTGGATTGACTTTATATATATACAAAATTATATACAAAAACACTTAACTAAAATATGGCGTCATAAAAACTCGTCCGCATTGCTGTCGACTGGAAGTGAGCCCAAAAGGCTGGCGGCATTGCCACTTACACTTACATTTGTATGGCAATGCTTAATCTCTGACCAAGGTAAAAGCCAGCCCTTGGGTCCCGCGAAGTGTCAACTAAGCGTTTGGATAGTTCTATAAAAAGGGTATGAGCACTCGGACCCCACGGCCCAAGAGTTTCAACCCCAAACGGCTCAAAAATATAACTACCGACGAGGTTGTTATATTTTCGACGCTTGAGGTTCTCCGCAGCCGCAGCGGCAGCACCAGCACAGCACGATGAGTCGACACTCTTGCGTCATCCCATCTTCCGAAGAGACGTCGCAAAAACACTGAAGATAGGAGCCGTCTGAAAACCCCCACCTGTGTAGATTGTCGTTGCTACAGCAGGACAATCAAACCTGAAACGACCATGTTACATATTTGGTTCAGCTAATAGTTCCTACTAACTGAACATCATTCATCATCATCATTTCAGCCGAAAGACATCCACTGTTGAATATAGGCCTCCTCCAAGCGTCACAATAACGACCTGTCCTGTGCTTCTCGCATCCATCGGATACCCGCGACCCTCACCAGGTCATTGGTCCAGCCAGTGGGAGTGCAGTGAGCATGTGAACTTTCTTGGCAGTGGGAACTATGTGTCCCTAATTAGCTACACATTATCCATCAACCTGATGTTAAAATATATCTTACGTATAGTTCAATGTAGGCGAGGTTAGCTCATAGCGGCCATAGAAAGTAAAGTGGCCACGATTCATATTTCAGTTAATTGATATGGTACAGTGATGTTACCTTACCACTGGCGCATAGTAAGCATCCTGCCACGCCCCATGCAGAAATACGATGGCGATAGGTGAAGGCTGGCGGTTGTAGCCACATAAATATTGTTTTTGCACGTTTTATTAAAAAAAAGACAAGATAAATTCATCCTACTTTGATTAATTTCTAAATATTTAAATGCTTCTATTATGTTGGTGTGAATACTTATTTATTCAGCTTTGTCTGTGTAGTATTAATTCCGAAATATGATAAAAAATCAAGATAAAATAATGTTTTCAAAAAATTGGTTGTCAAAGGCAAAGCGGACCGGGCAAAGCGGCCTGCCGATTGCTTTACCCTTAATTGAAATATATATTAATAAGGTATTTACGATTTTATTGATAACTAATTTTTTGTCTGTGACTTTATCCGCGTGACCAAGGTAACTTATAAGAATCGTGAATTCTATTAATTTTTCTGGAATAAATAGTAGATTTCAAGATTTATTTTCGATATATTGACTATCTCAAAGTATCATGTGTGTAAAACTACGAATAAAAGTATCAACAAATGTACAAAACTTATCTTTTAGAATACATTAGTTATTGTTTTCTTTTTTAGTACAACTATAGAGGACTCATGCCAGGACCAGGGGTCATGGGTTGAGGTTATTACAGATTTTCAGGAAAATATCGATTCAGTCAAATTTATAGCCATCAAATTTCCTTTTAAAGTTTGATGGCTGCATATTTAGTTTAATTTAGGTACATTTAAGACTTATTATGTTCAAAGCGAACATGAATACAACACACATGATGTCGTTTGAGGGTATTTTTAAGTAATGAAGATATGAAAACTGATACCTAGTTAACAAAAATCGTTATTTTTAATAAATATATTTTTAAACAATATTTTTAATATTTTCATTTCATCAACTGCGATATAATATGCCATCAAAAACTATACATTTCATATGAATGATTATGCTGGCCAAGTTGGCCTTACCCCTATGGCCGTTTTAGGCAGGCTTTCGGGCAAAGCGGTTCTTAGACAAATTTTCGTAATAAACCAATTATAAAGTAATTTTAATATATTTTCGACAAATTTGATTTACACTTAAAAGAAGTTTAATAAATTATCTTCCCAGTAGTATATTATTTTCTTAAAAAATCTGTAATTAACGAGATTTGACTACATAACCCTAAAATACACAAATATAAACACAACACTTTTCGACCAAGTGCTTTTTTATTTCCTTAGCACTTAGCTGGTATATCAACATAGGATATTGGATTTATTCCCCTTCTAGGAAAACTTCTGAAACCGAGATGGGACAATCTGATTCACATCCGGTTTGAATTATACACGCTGCATACAGTAGCGTAGCTAGGTGACCTACCACCCTGGGGAAAAAAGAAACAGAGGTCCTGCTCTGGGTGAAGCGGAACGGAGTGTCAAAACAAGTTGCCTTGATTAAAATAGTGTTGCAACCTCTTTTATTTAAAGTTCAAAAGTTCGTTTAAGTTGTAAAATTTTTTGTTGGTTCAATAAGTTTTCTTAATCAGGTTATGGAGGGCCCCCGAGCTTCGGGACCCTGGGGTCTTGTCTCGCCTAGTCCTTTGGTAGCTTCGTCAGTGACTGCATCACTATCACTATATAGTATAAAACAAAGTCGGTTCCCGCTGTCTGTCCCTATGTATGCTTAGATCTTTAAAACTACGCAAAGGATTTTGATGCGATTTTTTTAATAGATAGAGTGATTCAAGAGGAAGGTATACATGCATAATATAGTAGAGAAACACCGGTAATTTTAGAGGTTTCTAATGTGTAAATAAACACCTTTATTGCGCTTACGTTACAAACGCTGGCTGAACCCTACGCGATAGATCAGAACAATGTACTACAGTACTGTACACCTTAAAAAGGTCTACAAAAAAGTCCTGAATGGTCTGAATGGTAAGTCTATTTCTTAGGGATAACCCACAATTACCAATTTTTTTCCTTAACTTTTTACGAGAAATTTTAAGCAATACAGTATTAATACTTATCCGATTAAGTACCTTAAATACATTATGCATTTAATATAAATAAATATTTTCGAAGATATTACAGATTTAAAATGCAAGGACATAGCGGTTGCGGTGGTATCAGCATTGCACCCGTGCGAAGCCGGGGCAGGTCGCTAGTATACATATATAATGATTTTGCAATCGTTAAAGTGCACATCCTGCATTCGAATGAATACAATGAACCAATAAATCTTAGAGCACTAAAGTATCGATAGTGAATGACCTATTTGTTACCTATTTGTTACTCGAGTTGAATCGTGAGAAGACGTCATTGAAATGCAGGAAAATAATGATGTATAACAAGGGAAAATATCTTTAGTCAGCGAGTATAGTAATAAACCCTCCTGACGAAATTTCCATCACGGTGGCCAATCTCAACAGAGATTAGCCATACGAAAGAGATATTATACTGCACAAATGCGTGCGCAAATACAGGTGCTCTCCCTGTTCCTTCAGGCCCGTGACTCACTGGGACGCCATAGCGGCGCTGCCAGCTCGCGCAACAAAGAAAATGCATGCAGCTCTATAGTGTGTATCTCATCTGGCCACTGTTGGCTACGCAGCTAATCCATTTTTTTTTTTTTGTGTTAATTTGACCTGGCTATGCCATGGCGTCTTAGTGAGGCTCAGCCCTTACTCTCATAGTCAGAAAGATTAGGCGCAGGATCAACGGCTTTACTTGTTTTCCGAGGCACGAGGTTGTCACACCACCAAGTTCCAAACTCCGGGCAGTTACATCCTAATGGAAAAATCCAACAACAGTTTTTGCCTGACCTGGGAACCGAACCCAGGACCTCACGCTCAGCAGTCGCGCTTGCAACCTCGAAATCAACGAAGCAGTCTGTGTGTATGAGTCAGTATAGTATATTATTATAATAATATACTATAACGACTGCTTCGGAGCGGGGAGCGGGGGCAGAATTTTGCCCCCGCCTCCGAAAGTGCAAAACTGTCATCTGACCAGCATTGTATCTTCGCAACTGAGACTACCTCTGCAAGTGGTAGTTCTGGATTTATGTATTATTTTGTTCGTATTATTATTTGTAATTTTAAATTGTATACTATTGGATCCTACCGGCTATTGTGATCTCTCTCTCTCTCTATCACTCAATGGTTTGCTAGAAGAAAACTCAACTTTGGGTTAAGCTCGCCTATATACATAAACCTTGTTTATCTACTTATTTTATAAGTTATATAGTGTACAATAAATAATTAAAGAATGTTTTTATTAGGTATTCTGAAATGCAAAGGGCAGCTGGAGGAACACAAGTGGGTTTTAGACAGTAAAAGTCTGACACTCCCTCTCGCACCGTTCAGAGCGGGAGCGTTAATTTGATGATTTCCCTCCTTTAATATTTACTCATTAAATAATAAAACTTACTTTGAACTCTAACATCGAGATCGAAAATGAACAGAGAAAGAAAAATTAATAATACTCATGTGAGTCAAAAAGTAACTTGAAAAAAAAAAGATCTTGTCCCATATTTGTATTGCAGGTGCTAAAACATGTAAAGCACAAAAAATAATATTAAGTATTTGCCCGTTTGACGGGGTCATAGGGTCAAATATATAGTGTGTTATATTTCAATTTACCCTACCCTATTGGAGGCTAAATGTTTAAAGGTAAAATATATAATGTACATATTTCTTTTTAACTAATATAATAAGATTTGAGCGTGATAATGTCAATCCATCACTGTGTGACAAAAGTAACAACAGATAAAGAACATGAATTTACTTTTCCTAATCTTACTCACGAGTATAGAAAAAAATCGGAAAACGGTAAATTTATAGGTACGTCTTGAAAAATCTTCGTAACTCAATTTGGGAACTGAACTGTTTTCATAGATAATTTTGTACAGAACCCTCTGTGCGCGAGTTAGACTTGCCTTTACCCGTTTTTTTTTTTTTAATCATATGGGACGCGAACTTAAGTGTTAAAAAAGCAACTGCAACATACTCATCACTACCTTCATTACCAGAAACAATATAAAGCAGCAATTGCAGGTGATTCCAATCATATTTCATTTTCACAAACTTTAATTCAGGCTTAAAACCTACGTTTGCTGGGAGTCAAACTCATTATGACATTAGCTCAAGCCGCTCAGGGCCCTATTACTGAAATTATTAAAAAGGTACTCCAAAAACATCACAGAAATCACATAAAGCAGCAACTACAGGTGATTCTGATCAAGATGCGAAGGTAGGAAACTGGCGAGCGAAAGACGCGCGCGCACGATACTCAAGTACTATATTTAGATCGCTCCACATCCGAACAAAGTTTCGCAACGCCGCCGCAAGCGCCGACACCGGCCTTGCATAGATCAACCGACACCTGGACGAAAAAAAAAGAGTTTTTCATGCAATTACACCTACTTTTCATATAATTATGATTTTATTTTATCTGGATTTAAGGAAATATGGCGCTATTAACCTATGACGCAATATAACCGCACCCTGGCGTACCTTGTTTTAACTTAAGACTTTTTTTTTTCATTGATGATAAGCGATGATATGGTTGACTGCGACTATAGAGGACGCTTGCTTAGATGTAACCTATTCAGTCTTGACTTAAGGACCCCTTAGTGGCAGCTATCAGAAAACGCAAACGTCAAAAATTGAAAGCCCATCTGCTTCAAATCATCATCTGATCATTAACCATCACATGATGCAGACGGGCACGGGTAACCAACAGATATTTATACTAACTACTGGGTTGCACGAAAAATAGTGGACATAACTTACATACACACATGGACTAAATGCGGGAACAAATCTAGATAACGTAAAAAACTAGTAACATAAAATAGTATAAAATACTAACTGAGATCACCTGAAGTCTATGACCAGTGTATGTTGCCAGTGATGACATATAGCATTAAAACATGACCGGTTACAATGGGCCTCATCAGAAGGCTTACAGACACCCAAAGGGCAATGCCCATTGCCACTTAAGTTTGGCGATTCTTCGTGCTATATCGGTGACTTTGATTCTCCTGCGGATATCCTCATTCCTGATTCGATCACATAAGGAAACTCCGAGCATAGCCCTTTCCATTGCCCTTAGGGTGACTTTAAGTCTTCTGAAGAGGCCCATTGTAAGCGACCACATTTCGGAGCCATTTGTCATCACATATCTGTCGCCTATGGATATCTGCAATACCAGAGGCATTGCCGGTGCGTTGCTATCCCAGAAAATACAGTGAAAAGGTCAAATGCCTGCCTAACTGAGAAGAACTCAGTAACATTACTTAGCGGTAAAAATAGGTTTGGTGATAGTACTTCCTTAAACGACCTTCTAGTTGACTAATAAATAATACAATACCTTTGATTGAGCACCTTATTACCTATGTCAAAATGACCTCTTCAGTTCCAACTACTTCTCTGAGTTTCCAATTCTTGTCGTCATTTCTTTGGAGTAATAAAGGCGTCATATCCAATACCATATTGACCATGGACTGCTACCGTCCCGTTTTTTCATTACGTTACTACATCATAGATCTTTGGACGTATGTGGAACAGAGAGTAAAGTCCCGCAAACCTCCTTTGAAAAGGGAGGATCCTCCGGCCAGACGGGTGTTATGTCTGGTGGGCTGCAACTGCCCGATAGATGATTTCGGGCCGTTCTATGTGTTCTAATCGCGCAGAGAACTTTGATTGCGCGATTCAGGATTTTCCTATGTGACGCGATAGATGTCGCTACAGATCACTGTCTAGTTAGTATCAGCTGTACTTGACCTACCCCCTACATTTTAATCTTTGCAGTGTCTTTAACAATATCAGCAGGTGATTAAAATATGGTTTATGTGGTCTCTACCTGAGGGTAAAGTTTTTTTTTCATTTTTCTAGTCTATTGCAACATCGAAAATCGTTCGAGTTCTTTTAGATGTTAAACTCGTTTTGCTATCTTCTTCTTGTTTTTGAATCAAGTAATTTAGTATCCATTCTTAGAGTAATTCATCCATACGTGGAAGACGAAGCGTTGAAAGGCCTCCCTCAGGTGGACCGAAAACCTGGTGAGGGTCGATGGAATCCGATGGATGCAAGACATAGAACTGTTGGTTGTGGCGACACTTGTGGGAGGCCTATGTCCAGCAGCTGAAATCTTTCGAATGAAATGAGGACGATATAGCCGTCCTAAATTTATTTTACTTTGACGGCTGTGTTGTTTAAAACTAAACATGTTATTGAAAAACATACTTTTATGCCTACTTGCTGTTGATCACACTTCTAGAAAGTAATCTTTGGCTTCGTTGAGTATCTGGCATTAAACAGGAGAATATTTCTTGACGGCTTTGTTATTTGTTTATTACTTTACTGAGATATTTCTACTGAAGGCCATTCTTATGGAACACGAGTATTTTTGGCGCCTACATTTCCATACTTCTGTATCGAGTCCAACTTGGTTTGTTTTTAGAATCATTCGGAATCACAAATTAAAAAAAAAAAACAGTAGATTTCGTAGTATGAGGTACGCATTTGTAATATCTCTGGGCAGTTGACTATGAAACTTTTAACGAATATAATACTGTTTTCGTCAAATAATTTCGTTGAATCTTAATTATATTATTAGCCCGTTAACTGGTTTATCAAATTTTGGAAAGGTAAATTTATCAAGAGAGTTAATAATAGGAACTGCATCTAGAATCTCATTCTTCCGTTCGACACGTCCTCGAACTGCAGTTCAGCAAGAAAGTTAAGAGAAGGTAAGGGAAACTCCATTTCTGCAGGATTGCCATAATATAGGGAATCCAATCCCGCATCAAAATCGTGATCCGCAAACCTGCGGGATTTAAGTCAGCAATCACAGGGATCCACGAGGGATTTGCGGACTTGGCATATTTTAAACATTTGTTTTATTTTAAAGAAAGAAAAAAAGAAAAAGAGTTTATTTTGAGGGGGATGCTTAAAGGTAGCCCGCGAAATTCTAGTTTTGTTAAGTTTTTTTTTTGGCATTTTGTCAAGTCATCAAGTCATAGTGTTACTCAGAACTGCAAATAGCAAAAAACTTAAGACAATTTGTCAAAATAATTCAGGACATTCTTGTTTAAAAAATTCAGTGCAAAAACAAAAATCTTGAACAGTTAGTAAGTCTTTTTTAATAAAAAATAAAACAGATGTTATGAGACAAATACAGAAGTGGTGGTATAACGTGTGCGGCAACGCTAAAGCTATAACTTACATTAGACTGACGCACACGTGTAACACGCCTAAAGGTAGAACTACACTGCGCACACGTGTGCCACGTACGCCGATCAGGGCACGTCGGTTTCCATACATTTTATATGGCAACTAGACTTGTAGAGCTACACTAAATCTACGCCACGCGACACCACGCGCCATCGTTCTACGTACAAATCAGGCGTGGTCCATGTGTGTGTCGGTCTAGTGTAGTTTTAGCTTAGTTTGTACGTAGAACGACGTGCCCAGATCGGCGTGTGTATGGAAACTAGACTTGTAGAGCTACGCTAGATACACGCCGCGCGACGTCGTTCTACGTACAAATCAGGCGTATTACACGTGTGCGTCGGTCTAATGTAGTTCTAGCTTAACACTTCATTTTGTGGTTACAATATTACACTAGCTGCTGCCAGCGATTTCACCCGCGTGAAAGTAAAAAAATATCCCAAGGTAACATACTCCCCAGTGGTGGCCTAGTGATAATGGCCCCGACTTACGAGTCGCGGGTTCGAACCCAGCCAGGCGCATTACTTTGTGTAATTTATTTCATCACCACTGCTCTCAAAATGGTGAAGGAAAACATCGTGAGGAAACTGGCATGCCCTTAAACCAAAAATTCGAAGACATGTGACATCCACCAACCCGTACTGGGCCCGCGTGTTGGATTACGGCCCACTCACTCTCCCAGAGAGGAGGCTTGAGTCCCAACAGTGGGAACATTACAAGGCTGACTATGTTATGCTATAACATACTCCCGGGATAACAAGTATCTCAAATGCTATTCCAGGACATGGTCTACCGGTGTGCCAAATTCTTTCTGCAAACAAACACACTCACAATTAAGTAATAATTTATTGCGCAAGCAAATTATAACCCTATAAATAACATCAGTGATGATATACTAATAATGAGAGTGGCTATTTCACATAAATAAGATCACTGTCCTACAAACTAGGAATCAATCCTGTATCTTGAAGAACAGTAGGTACCTACATTTTCACATGCATTGATACAGTTGCGATTTTGGGAAAACGCGTTTCAGATTATTCAATTTCATGGTTCATAGAAAATTAACGGCAAGAGAATAAAAAATTCTGGCGGGTTGACATGTCGCCCATCAGCGTCCCAGTATGAACAGTTGTGTAATCAGTCTGATGTTAACAAACCTTCGCCTTTATAATACCCCCCTCCCCTTCCCCCTCCCCCTTTTCGCCTTAAGTTGTTGAAACTTCAACGGTCCGGACTAAGCGTTTCGCTTCTGAGATAATGAGAGTGAATAGGCTCTTAATAAATTAGCGCGCCTGACCATCAATGATTGCATCTCCGCTTACCATCAGGTGGGATCGCAGTCAAGCACTGGTTTATATCAAATAAAAAAAATAATGGGATAATATTCCACTGCGGAGGTCGTGGCTTAGTAATATTAGCCCCACCGACCCTCAGATATGATGGATAAGCAATCATTATACACCGAGACCCCTCCATGCTAAACAGGACAGGATGATTAGGATCTTCGAAAGTCGTTAAGCCAGTCAAAAGCCAGAAAATTTGACACCAGTCTTACATAATACTGAATTATGGAAGTAATGGTGCCTATGGTGCGTTTTGTTTAGATTGAACCGGAAGAATCATCAAACTTAAGTGGCACTGGGCAAAGTACAATGCTTGCAGAACAAATGGTCGATGAGGCCGAAAGGTTCTGGATTGGCGACCGCTTACCGGAAGACGCAGTTAAAGGCCTCTCACAAAGTGGACCGATGCCTGATACCTGGTGATTGTCGCGGGAATCCGATGGATGCGAGACGTACAAGAGAGTTTGTTGTAACGACTCTGGGGAGATGGACATAGGCCTATGCCTACGTCCAACAGTGAGCGTCTTTCGGCTGAAATGATGATGATGTATGCGATCGTAACGTTTAGATACTGTCTTTGATTTTATGATTGGTTCAGACCTTGGAGCGGCCCAATCGAAACGCCGAACGTCCTAAACGTGTCAATCGCGTCAACGTGAAACAAACTGCACTAGGCACTCGGATAGGAAGTCGCTCCATGTACGTAGAATACTGACACTAGTACGCAGAAGCATCCACCCCCTAGCTAAGTTACAACCGTTTCGTTTCAATCGAATTTCGTTGATCGCCTTGACTCGGCCACGCCTCTTATTCCTTTGTTCTGACCACGTGACTGAGCGTTGTACGACATCTGAACAAAGAAATCGGAGGCGTGGCCGACTCAAGGCGATCGACGAAAAAAGAATCGAAATGAAATGGTTGTAACTTGGCCAGGGTGACTGGTTAGACTGAAAGTTGACGCCAACATAGTTGGGAAAAGGCATAAACTGATTTGATGCGTGATGAACAACTGCAGCAATTCGCTATCCAAAATACAGTTAGTGTGATTGACAGAGGTATACCTGCACTATGTAAGTACCCGCAATTGCTGTCAGCTCGGACTTCAAACACCTGCCCAGGTGTGCAATGACTGCCAAACATTCGCCATAATGATTGACGACCGTGCAACGCGTGTGGACGTATTGATAGTACGATTAATGAAGACTGTTACAGGTGTTAATGTAATAATCATGTTATCGGTAACTGCGTCAAGAAATTCTTAAAAATACTGGGAAAGTGCGAGTCGGACTCGCGCACTAAGGGTTCCGTACAAACTTACCAATAAAACAGTTCAATTCCCGAATTGAGTCACGAAGATTTTTCCGAATGACAAAAAGTTTTTTTTAGTGCCGTAACTACTTATTTACCGTTTTCAGATATTTTTTTCCTAGACTTGTGCTATGAGACCTTGCTTCATGCCAAATTTTAGAATTCTAGGTCAACGAGAAGTACCCTATGAATTTTGATTCCCTTGTGTGTGTGGAAATATACGTTTTTTGCAACATTTCAAGAGACCGCAAACCTAACGTTTCTTCACAGCCATATTTCATCTATATACATATAAGAAGTCAGTGTTAAAAAACTAAGAGACAAAACTATTATAGAATCACCGACTTCCGAAATTAAAATTATTTTGCACTTTTTAGTATTTTTTTTACTTAGAAGTCGGTTGTATTTTTTGTAAAAAGTTTTTTATTTTACACTTTTTAGTTATGGCACCACTACTAAAAAGTACCCCTCAGCCATACTTAAATACCATATAGCCAGAGTGCCTCTCACGACAATTCTAATAATACCAAACACGGTTAGATTCCTACCAACCTTTCACGCAAAGTTGAAAGTATTTATGGCATTTAGCAGAATTAATTTGAACTTTATGTTTCAGTAACTCATTAGAAATTTTATTGATAGGACTAACTGCAACTGGAGTGGAGCGTTTAGTGTTCGAGGAAAATGACAATGAGCAACAAGGAACATAACTTTCCAAAGTGTTTGATTTGAAACTTTTAGGCACGTCACATTGAGACTATAAGTATATGCTTAAATAATATTTGTTTCATAAATTGAGTTTTTAATTCATCATCATCATCATCATCATCGAAACCGAAACTGAAAGACGTCCACTGTTGGACATAGGCCTCCCCCAAGCGACGCCACAATGACCGATCCTGTGCGTCGTCGGTCCACCTTGTGGGAGGCCTTCCAACGCTGCGTTTTCCGGTGTGCAGTCGCCACTCTATATCCTTTCGGCCCCATCGACCATCCGTTCTACGAGCAATGTGCCCTGCCCACTGCCACTTCAGTTTGGGCTTTCATCGGGCTATTTCGGCGATCTTGGTTCTCCTGCGGATATCTTCATTCTTCATGCGATCACGCAAGGAAACTCCGAGCATAGCCCTTGCCATTGCCCTTTGGGTGACTGTAAGCCTTCTGATGAGGCCCATTGTAAGCGAACATGTTTCAGTACCATATGTTAACCACCACCATATGTTATAGTTTTTAATTAAATAGCAGCAATTGTGTATTTCCAAAAAAATTTGGCAATCAAATTTTTCCTATCAGACAATATTTCTATATATATATTTCTTTAAAGGGCTATGCCCGGAGTTTCCTTGCGTGATCGAATCAGAAATGAAGATATCCGCAGGAGAACCAATGTGGCCGACATAGCACGAAGAATCGCCAAACTTAAGTGGCAATGAGCAGGGCACATTGCTCGCAGATCAGATGGCCGTTGGGGCCGAAAGGTTCTGGAGTGGCGACCGCGTACCGGAAGACGCAGTGTTGGAAGGCCCCCTACAAGGTGGACCGATGACCTGGTGAAGGTTGCGGGAATCCGATGGACGCGGGACGCGCAGGACCGTTCTTTGTGGCTACGTTTGGGGGAGGCCTATGTCCAGTAGTGGACGTCTATCGGCTGAAATGACGATGATGATGATGATGAGACAATATTTCAACGGCAATAGTTCTATTGTGATTGGAAACAACAATCTCCAAACATCGAATCTGGTCTTCCGAAGATGTGTGTGGCTGCTGTTTATTAACTTGTTTTTTTTATTTTACAATGACTGTGGACAGACATAATTATATGGAAAAGGGAGAGGGAGGCTTTCGCCTATCAGTGGGACATAATAGACTGACTAACTTTTCATCATAAACACCGTTTAATTGATTTTCCGTCGTAAAGTGATTAAAAAAATCAAGAGAAATGTTAGAGCTTCACCAAATAAAAGCCCTAAGGGTACGAGGTAGCTTGATGTTTCGAGAGGAAAACATTACCAGTGGGATGTCTTCATTTTCTTAGCTAGGCTGAGTGCGGCTCTACAAAAAGCGAGAAGTGTGTGCGAGGGATGCGAGCCAGGAATGTGTGCGAGAGACGACACGTCGAGAGAACGCTACTCATTCTTACATTACTCAGCTATAAACCGTTTCATTATAGCTTCGCTACTCATCCTCGCACAGTTTTGATGGAAACAAACATAAAATTTCAGAATGTCGCATCATGTCGGATATTGATGAACTTTGGCGCACTGGTAGAACATTCCTAGGAAACTATTCCAGGACACAAATATACAGTCAGGATCAATAGTAACCTATGTTGACGAACAGGATACTTTTTATCCTTCAGATAATTTTCTCGGGCAAAACCATTTTCAAAAGGTAGTAAGTACGAGTATGATAAAAACGAGAGTAATAGCACATTTTTATACAAGTGCAGAAAATTTGTCATTGCGACCGAGGTGGAGTTCGCACGAGCCGTAGGCGAAGATGTTATGGAGCCGAGAGCTGCAGTGACAAATTGGCACGTGCAATCAATACACTTACGAAGAAATGAATAAACAAAATAGAGTATGAGCACTTTTCTGCATTAGTGCGGAAACAGTCTATTGCATGCCTAAATGGGAGGGATACGAGCGGGTTTCGAGTAAATGTATTGAAAAATAATATTGTAACTTCTACTGCAGTAGACGTAACAATAACGTATTTCATAAGTGAGCATATAATATTACATACCGGAAACGGAAACCGTGCTTCAGAAAGCACGTTAAGCTGATACGCTATCATTTATTTTGATCTTTGATTGTCACTTGGGATACAAAACCTAGAAAATCTATTCAGACTTGCCAATGGCTATAATGTTACTCAGTTACTGTGCTGAAAAGGACAGATATAGACTCCTTGTAAAATACTGGTATTTGGTACAGATCTACTAAATACCAGTATTTTACAAGGAGTGTATAAACTGGTGGCTGGGGTTTAACTAGATGGTAAGACTAGAGGCCAACCCCAGCTGTCAGGATTCCGATCCCGATTTCCGGCCACCGTAGGCGCGGGTTTGCACACGGCGTGCAATGAGTAGCTCGCCGTCCGATCGTCCGGTAACCGTCCAGACCAAGCTCAAGCCGTCGACGGCGCGTAGTGTTCCACGCGCGCCTCGAGGAGATGTCAGCCAGCAACCGCAAGTGCCCAGCAGGGTCGAAGCCTACTGGGGCCAAGTGTGATGCGAAATAGATCCCCGGAGCCCTGGAAAATGGAAAAGAAGGAACAAGAGTGGGTTTTTAGGCAATAAAAGTCTGACACTATCTTCCGCTCAGCCCAAGATCGGGAGATTTCATTAGATGACTTTACCACCCGAAAAAAAAGCTTAATTGGGAAAAGGATATTTAGATTGATATCACCTACTTAATACTCACATCATCATCATATAAGCCGAAAGACGTCTACTGTTGGATATATCACTCCCCCAAGTGTCGCCATAACGAACGGTCCTGTGCGTCTCGCATCCATATTTATTTATTTATTTATATATACTTTATTGCATACCCAGACTACAAATTGAAATTATAATACAAGAAACATACAATGGGTGGCCTTATCGCACTCGGTGATTTCTTCCAGGCCACACAGAATGGATAGAGACTGCTTGAATACAAAATGGGGTTGGTACGGTCAAGCGCGAACCTATCGAGAATAAAAAAAAATGGGTTTGCATTTTGTACAAATATAAAAGTAAACAAAACTTGATACCTAATACTAAAATATAAGAAAGAGATTAAGTAATGAAACGAAGACATGATCACAGTGACAAGTAATGATCCATCACAAGAACATGAACCTTATACAAAAGTTTTCAAGTCGCTCAAGTTTATCCCGTTGTACTTCAGAGAGGTGAAGATAGCTCACATCAGCATAATCAAGGATGGGTAAGAAGAGATTGTCCAAGCGCAATCTTGGTGGCAGTCGACAGAAAATTACGCAGTCTTCTCAACGATCCAGCAGATGCAAATAATTTGCGGCTGACTTCTTGTAGTTGGGCAGTCCAAAAGAAATTCTGGTCGATGAATATCCCTAAGTTCTTAACTTTCTCGCTGAAAGGAATTACTGAACTGTCAAAAAAACTTGGGGAAGAATCGTCTAGTCGATCTAGATCTAGAACTATCTGTATCTATCTGGGAGGCCTTTCCATTGATTCGTCTTCCTGTGCGCGTCCGCCACTCCAGATCCTTTCATCCCCATCGGCCATTTATTCTGCGAGCAATGTGCCCTGTCCATTGGCACTTTAGGTAGGCGATTTTTCGATATATATATAGATATAGTATATATATAACAAAGAACTAGATTACAAAGACCTAAATGTTTAATGATCCATATATCGTCTGCGGTCCACGATGACTGTCCCCATGACGTTTACGATACAGAGATGCCTGCCAACACATCTCCCTGATGAATCATTTGAAATAAATATAAACTAAAAACAAATTATCGCAGAACGAAGACTCGATACTGCTGAAGCTAGATATTCGCAACGCGTTCAATACTTTGGAAAGAGACGTTCTGTTGAGCGAGGTCAAGGAAAAAATCCCATCTTTATACCCCTCCCTTCATCAGGTTTATAGACTGCCTTCTAATCTTTTCTCCGATAACAGTCTTATTCTTTCAAAAGTGGGAGCCCAACAGGGGGACCCGCTCGGGCCACTCGTTTTCAGTTTGGCCATTCATAAGACGATTGTCAAGGTGAAATCTGGCCTAAATGTGTGGTACCTTGACGATTGCACTATCGGGGGCAGACCGGAAGATGTTTTTCAGGACTTAGAGGCTCTAGTCCCTCGCCTCAGAGACCTGGGTCTGGAGTTGAATCCCTCGAAGTGCGAATTTTTCCCCTGTAGTATTGAAGCTCGTACACACTTTTCTCGCTTTAACTCCTTTCTTCCTGGCCTCAGAGAACTTTCATGCTCCGACTTCTATCTCTTAGGATCCCCTATCTTTCTTAGTGCAGTTCCTGAAGCCATTACGTCTCGAACTCGGCTCCTTCTTTCTGCTCACGAGCGTCTTAAAGATCTTTCCGCGCACGTTGCGATTGTCCTATTGCGCATGTGCTTCGCTCTCCCAAAAATCACATATATGTTGCGGACCACCCCTACTTGGTTATGTCCCGAGGAAGTTTCCTCGTTTGACGATGCCTTGAAGGTGGTGGTGGAGTCTGTTCTCAATGTCTCCCTAGATGGGCCCCAGTGGAGGCAGGCAGCTCTACCTATCCGTTGTGGTGGTCTCGGGGTGCGGTGCGCACGGGATGTGGGTCTGCCGGCTTTCTTGGCGTCTGCGCATGGGGTTGCCAACCTAGTCACTGTATTACTCAATACTAATGGTGACGGGGGAAGCATGCCCTTTGCGTCAGATGCTGTCTCAGCTTGGTTGACCCTCAACTCGGGTGCGACAATCCCCGAATCAGAACATGTTCAGCGGGCGTGGGATGACATTGGGGTGAAGCTGCTTCAAGAGCAATTGTTAGAGGGTGCATTGGGAGTCGATAAGGCCAGACTACGAGCAGTGTCGCAACCCGAGTCCGGGGCGTGGTTACAGGCGATTCCTTCGCCTCATTTGGGCACTCTACTCGACAATGACTCTTTGCGTGTGGCGGTGGCTCTCCGCCTAGGCTGTAAGGTGTGCGAGCCTCATATATGCACCTGCGGTTCTTTGGTGGAGGCCGATGGCCATCACGCACTGAGCTGTCGGCGCTGCACAGGGAGGTTCCCGCGTCACCACGCCTTGAACGACATTGTCCGTAGAGCCCTTATATCGGCAAACATCCCCTGCGTGCTTGAGCCTCCAGGTCTTAGCAGGTCTGACGGTAAGAGGCCGGATGGGCTGACTCTGGTGCCGTGGAAGAACGGGAAGTGCCTGATCTGGGACGCAACTTGCGTCAGCACTGTCGCCGCCAGTCACCTGAGTCGCACCATGCACACTGCTTCTGCCGCCGCTGAAGACGCCTGCTTTAAAAAAAGGCTGAAGTACGCTTCCTTGGTGCAGCTTTACCATTTTGTGCCTGTTGCTGTGGAGACTCTGGGCAGTTGGAGTACGGAGGCAAAGCGTTTTGTGGGGGATTTAGGCCGTAGGCTCGGGGAGGCAACGGGTGACTCCCGGTCCGGGTCGTTCTTGGTGCAAAGGATGGCCATCGCTATCCAGCGAGGTAATGCGGCCAGTATTATGGGCACTTTTGCACCGGGAACGATCAGGGGCGGGTTGTATATGTCATAAATAATATAGTTAAATGAATTGTAAAAATAATTTAGATAATATAGTATATTTTTATTTTATAAAACAAATTATAATAATGTTATTTATAGAAAGTGTATGTCATGTATTGTTTTACTTTGCAAGTCAGAGAATCTAGTAGAGCTGACGGCAGTCTCCCAGACATAATTATAATCTCCAGTTAAACGAAGAATTTTGTAACGTTAATAAAATACGTAGGTAACGACAGACTGGTGCATTCATAAAATCATACTATAACTACTTACCACCATACAATTATATGTAGGACATATTGAAAGTCTCTGGGTCTGGCCACTTACAATAAAAGAATGCAAAAACAATTATAGAATTCGAAAATGGAATTCTTTGCGAGCATGTTACTTTTTAATTCGCGAGACTGTCATTTGATATTTCATTGTGGCGTCTTTTCGAAGATTGTGTCGCTATCAAAATGAATTTAACTGGTGAACATTTTTGTTCAATGATTTTTTTATGACTTTCGTTGTGGCTTAAGTCAACAAGAGAGTTGCTAGCTTCAATTGACATTTAATGATGAAACACCATCTCACAGCTCTATGTATTCCACAAAACAATATCCACCACGATAACGCATCATCACATTCCGCTAAGGTAACAAAAGTCCATTTAAAGGCTTCAAATGTGGAACTGATGACGCATTATCCTTACAGCCCGGACCTCACACCCAACGACTTCTATTTGTTTCCAAAAATTAAAGCAAACTTAGAGGCTCACGTTTTACGAGCCCTGAATCGGCGATGAATGCGTTCCATAACACCATTGAAGAGGTCCCTAAAGAGGTCTAACTGTTTTATACAGTAGTTTTAGTGAATGCCAAAATGTATTAATTGCAAGGGAATATAATTTGAAAAACCATAAATAAGTAAGGTAAGTCTTATATCTAGTCTTATTTATCAGAATCCAGAAACTTTCAATATGCCCTAAGTAAGTAACGACCGATTTCACAAATTTAATCTCCCGCAAATACAACCAAATGAAATTCTACAAATAAAATTTTAAAATGTCAGGATAGGTACTCTATACTTTGAATAACAAAAGAGATTCGATGATTCAGAATGCTTTGAAAGATTTGTCCAGTGATTTAAAGATTACTATGGAGATGATAAACTTTACCATAATGCAAGGCTAAAAATTGAAAATCGAATGACTAGGCCTGGTAATTTTTAAAATGATAAAGAGGTACAATAATAAAGGTACGATTATATTGGGATTTATGCGTTTCCCATACCTACTACTACTCTAGTTGTGGAATTACCTAACACGTAAACGAACTACATAAAGTTAAGGGCAGCCAATACTCCTCAGTCCCATGTACATTACCCATGTCGGGCGTTGCCTGTGCTAAATAGGCAACACACGATTGCACATGCTTGAACTTAGCGAAAAATGATTGGAAATGAGAAAGATTCTGGTTTGGAGGTATGCGGAACAGAGAGTAAATTCCCACAAACCTCCATTGAAAGAGGAGGATCTTCCGACCAGACGAATATTATGTCTGGTAAGTATCTGCCCGATAGATGATTCTCGATCGGGCTGTTCTAAATATTCAAATCACGTGGAGAACTATAATTGCGCGGTACAGGATGTTCTTATGTGACGCCATAGATGTCCTACACTGGAAAATTCACAACTACGAAGTCTTAACAAGATCTAGCTCCCGTGGCAGCTGGAATATCTTAAGATTTCGTTTACTGCGATGATATTTGTTTTTTTTTTTTTTATTTGATATATTTTTTTTTTTGCGATGGTATCTGTACCTTTGTGCATAAAGTGTTAAATCATCATCATCATCATCATCATCATTTCAGCCGAAAGAAGTCCACTGCTGGACATAGGTGTTAAATAAAATAAATAAATAAATATTTTGTTGGAAATTTGTGTGTTCATTATTATTATGTTTTGGTTGGTTGGTAAAAAACTCATTACCTACATTGCATGAGCCCAATCGTAGTACGGAATGTATTGAAAAATGTTTTTTTTTTTTAATGTAAATCTACCAAAAGAACACACATGTATCTGGAACCAATCCTTAGGTTACCGGTATATATTTCTGGTCATAAATGCAGCAATTTATTAGTGAATGTGCCAAAAACCTGCAAACTCGTCGATCACCCGTAGTCTAAATGACGAAATGTCAAAATGTCTTTGGACTCTTCGCAATGTCTAATTGCTACGCGCAAAAGGTGACATAAATATCTAACGGTCGAAAGTTCTATGAGAGATGCCTAATGGTAAGTATCACTTCCATCGGGTTCCGTCAACATAATCAGAAAACTGAAATATGTACAACAAATGAAGACGAATTTCAACCCAGCTGACATCACCGTAGGCGTGGGCTTGCGGACGGTAAGTAATGGGTAGCCCGCCGTCCGGCCGTTCGGTAACCGTTCCGAAGGAGCTCAAGTCGTCGACGGCGTGTAGTGTTCCACGCGCGCCCCATGCTTTAGGATTATGGGTCGACGGGAAGTATCTTTTCAAGTTTGTTTCCTTTGAGTCTTCTTTTAATCTTTTTTATTGTTAACTTAGAAGTTTTAGTTTTTTTACCGCTTCAAGGTACCGCAAACCTGATTATATAGATTTAATTTCAACTCGATACCTCCACGCGTTCCCGAGATAAAGAGTCCAGACAGACGGACAACAAAGTGATCCTACAAGGGTTCCGTTTTTTTCCTTTTGCGGTACAGAACCCTAAAAAAAAGTGTTACTTTAATTTTTTTCATAAATTATTAAGATGCAAAGAGCGAATTACAAAAATGCCTGTATATTTGTATATTCTTAAATAAAGTTTAGTTCAATAAAGTTTATTCTATTCTATTCTATTCTATTCTATTCTATTCTATTCTATTCTATTCTATTCTATTCTATTCTATTCTATTCTATTCTATTCTATTCTATTCTATTCTATTCTATTCTATTCTATTCTATTCTATTCTATTCTATTCTATTCTATTCTATTCTATTCTATTCTATTCTATTCTATTCTATTCTATTCTATTCTATTCTTTGCTTCGTGAGTAAAAACCCTCAAAACGCTCTTTATCTTCCTTGATATGTCTCTCTACAAATGCATTATACCAACCCTTAAAATAAATAAAATTGTCAGATATAGATTGTTATATACATTAACCGATGCTTTTTTTATTTGTGTGTAATTCCTTCAAACGATCTTGAAATAATGGGAAAAACTTCAAAAAGTTTGTTATATGACATTTATGATTTTGAGAACTTATTTGCAAAAAGTTTTCAAAAACACTTTTACACGGCCATTTATTTGTCAATTTAAACTACATGAGGCCGGTATTTACTAGCTGACTACCCTGAGAAGAAACATCAAAACAAGCTCAGGGGTCAAAGTCTCTTTTAAGTCCATTCAGCAAACACGTAATAGCCAAATCATGTGAGAACCATGCAGATTAATGTCTGTTATGATCTTTTGAGGAAAGAACTGCAGAGATTAGAGTGGACCTGTCCAGTCAGTGCAAGCATTTGTCAGTATTCGTATAGCTCAACTCAAAACTACTAAGGAGCTCAACGACTTGACGAACAATGGAAAAGTACATTTAGGTGGGCCGCAGAAAATACTCAAGTAACAAAACATACGTCAAATTTACTGGAAATAAAATATATATCAAATAGCCTGAGGACTATGTGGAATATTTTTTCGACGAAGCTTTTTGTAGTATATATAGAAAGGCACGTAGGTGTCCTACCTACGACATAATTAAGAAAAGAAAATAACAATATCATGTTGTCTATAAACAAGAATATCAGCAATAATAAAATAAAATATCAAAACAAACTGAGACAACGGAAAACTTATAGATTGTCATGGAAACGTTCTATTTGTTTCACCGTGCGTGTATTTTATTATATATATTCAGCCTTATAATGTTCCCACTGCTGGGACTCAGGCCTCCTCTCTAGGAGAGGGAATGGGCCGTAATCCATCACGCGGGCCCCGTGCGGATTGATGGATGTCACATGTCTTCGAATTTTTGGTTCTAGGACATGCCGGTTTCCTCATGATGTTTTCCTTCACCGTTTTGAGCAGTGGTGATGAAATAAATTACACAAAGTAATGCGCCTGGCTGGGTTTGAACCCACGACCTACAACTCGTAAGTCGGGGCCGTTACCAATCGGCCACCACTATTTATCTATACTATTTTTATTATTAAATTATTATACTATTATTATTAAACAGTATAAAGAGGAAATCAAAAAGAAAAAGCGTTCCTAGTCCCAGTAGTTTCGGCCGAGCGTTGATATGTCAGTCAGTCAGTTTCTCTTTTTTTAAATATAGATGAATATATTAAAAAACTAATTTTATACTTTATCAATATTAACAATCTTTTTAATACGAGCTTTTAACAAAAATACACTATATATTGATCTTTAAGTTTAGCAATGCTTGTCGAGGTCAATTTGTAGATTTGAGATGACTACTCATACCGAGATTAGGGAAGTACATTAGATAAGCTGTAAATTTTTAAAAATTATAACGAGAAGCAAAAATCCAGACAATCCAGTGGCCGTACCGCGAGCTCTTAATGCGATTCATTTGACGACCTAAACTGAATTGTTAAAGGAATGGAGTTATATAAAATGTAACTGTATAGCTCTATCCTTATTTCTCGCTCGCGCGCCTGACACCTAACACGGCTTAGTAAAAAGGTTACCTATGTGGTTGGTCTGAAAAGTTTCCGACCTCAATGTGAAGATAGCAGCCCCCCTAGCCAAGTTACGATCGTTTCGTTTACGTCGAACGACTCGAGTAGGCCATGCCTCCGATTCCTTTGTTCTGACCACGTGACTGAGGGTTGAGATGACGTCAGAACAAAGGAATCGGAGGCATGGCCTAGTCGAGGCAAACGAAACGATCGTAACTTAGCTAGAAGGGCAGTACTCATCAATAAAAGCTACTAAATGTAATTGTGCATATTTTGACTGTTAGTTGTTACTCACCAAAGTTTCAACCATTTTTGACGCGTAATTATTATTTGACAGTAATCTTAGTGAGTCGATGTGAGGTGCAGAAAAAAAAATCTTATTTATCAAGACACACCTCAGCGTTTGCTACGGCGAGAATCTACGAATTACGGTTTGAACTGCTTGATCATCCTTCTTACTCACCAGATCTAGCCCTAAGCGACTTCTTTTGGTTCCCTCAGCAGAGGATAGAGATTTCGTTGAATTTTATCGAATCGAAGTTTACGTAAAATGCTGACGTAAACTTCGTGAATTATTATTTTGTAGAGAAAAACGCCAAGTACTATTTGAATGGGTTAGAGAGACGCGGGCATCGCTGGGAGATGTGTGTAGAGTTACAAGGAGACAATGTAAAAAAAGAAAAATAAAATATTTTTATCAAGGGCCTATTACACTACGCTATATTCAGCACACGATATTCAAACTGTCTTATTTTTTGTTCCGAGTAAGACCGGTCGAAACCTTATTTATATTACGCGACATCGACTAAGACTCTCTGAATATCGGGTAGTGTAATAGGCCCTTTAGATCGGAAACTTTTCCACCTGTGTAGGTATCGTGTTACACAGTTACTGAATTGTAAAGGTCAGATAGGCGGTAGCGTCATGTATAGTACAGAAGTACCTACTATATTTTTTTTTATGTGATAAAATCATCTAATGACAAATCGCGCTCTTGGGCGGAGCGGGAGATAGTGCCTTCTTCCCAGGCCCCGGGTTTCGTTTTCACACTATCTGTCGCTACCGTCTATCAACTTATTGTAGCTGTTTAAAAAATCAGCTGCATTAAGTTAAGCAATAACTTTGGAGGCCCACACCAACATAACTAGGAAAAAGCTAAATTGATTGAATGTATATTGCACCAGTTTTTCTACTACTCAGATTGATCCAGATGCGACATCTTCAGGCAAATGGGTGAACTACGTTCTGATGAGAGCACACTTCGCGCGGTAATATTAAAATCAATGAACTCGTTATTAGTTTACCCAAGCCGCCACCAGATGGAGCCCCTTGACAAGGCATGATTAAAATTGTTGCATTATCGATCCAGACTTTTAACCTATGAAGAAAAGAAGAGGTACAGAGGTTAAAATTGTTAAATCAAGCCGGTTTCTAAATTATAGAGTTGAGAGTGAGTCAAACCCTACTTTAATACAAAATTTTGAATAGTTGTTAAAGTAAAATGTAATAATAAATATCAAATTTAACTTCCAATTATAAATTACATAATCAGGAGAATTTTGTAAAATACGTTATGTGGTTAAAAGTATTTACACGTTAGAAATTAAGCAGTGATCATGTAATTACTAATACGTGTACGCTTTTTGTACAATCGTAAAAAGTCATTTTTATTAAGCATGCAAAGCGCCTGAAAAGCTACATAGAGCAAATTTTCTTATTCAAGTGTATATTTTATAAAAAAACGCTACATCTATATCTATCTATATATAGTATAAGCATAGCCTGAGCCTTTTAATGTACCCGCTGCTGGGACTCAGGCCTCCTCTCTCTTAGAGAGGGAATAAGCCGTAAGTAACCACCCGACCCTAGTATGGATTGGTGAATGTCACATGTCTCCGAATTTTTGGTTCTAGGATATGCCGGTTTCCTCACGATGTTTTCCTTCACCGTTTTGAGAGCAGTGTTGATGAAATAAACAACACAAAGCTATGCGCCTGGCTGGGTTTGAACCCGCGACCTACAACTCGTAAGTCGGAGCCGTTATCACTCAGCTATAACTGCTCTCACTGCTATATATATATAAATACAAAAGTGGAAACTGACTGACATATCAACGCACAGCCGAAACTACAGGGCCTAGGAGCGTGAAATTTTGCAAAAGGTTTCCTTTTATGATGTAGGCAAACGCTAAGAGAAGATTTCCCAAAATCCACTAGATAAAGGGATGAAAGAGGTTCAAAGTTTGTATAGAAAAACCAATTTTCACGCGGGCGAACCCGCCGGCAGAAGCTAGTTCAAGATAATGGAGTTTAAATAAACCATCCATACTATTTGATTTACCTTCTATGGTTTTTCTCAGGAGATCTTTGACAGTTGCATTAAGACGCCAGAAAGTCTAGTCTGGCGTCCATGATGCGTAAGGTGCGTGGGAGCAGCAACAGCATTCTGAGGGCCATTAGTGATAAACCGTATTGCGCCAATTTGGCACACTTGGTGCATGTACACTAACATAGTTTGTAAGGTGTATGATTATTAACATAATAATATGGACCATGGTCTTTCAGACCTTAGTAAAGTATTTTTATATCCCGCTAATGTACCCCGCACTATTTGTATTGGGTATGGTAGGGTAAAATGAGCTCAGGGTGCGTCGGGAATTCAGTCTCGTTGTGTATTATAGTGAAGTTCTGCGGGGCATAGTGCATAATCCCAGAGTGCTGCGCACCTGAAACTCAACGTGCCGTACCGGTACGTGTGGAGGGGGCGACGCCCGCAAATACTGAATATTCCGGTAGCTTCTGGCTACCAACCTGCTGGCGAAAACACCCCTCATCCAATTCGTATTGTGAATGAAGTTCATGAGCGACAGGATGTATTCTCGTGTACGCATTTTGAGTGAATTCCCAAGAGCTTTATTAAATATAGTTGTAAGACAATGTAAGTATTATTTATATTTAACCCTTCGAATATTAATTATTTATATTTATTCCCTCTCTTAGAGAGGAGGCCTGAGTCCCAGCAGTGGGAACATCAAAAGGCTGATTATGCTTATGTTTTAACCCTTCGAATACCGTAATTAGAGACACAACACAACACAAAGCCAGAGAGCGAACGCCGAGAGATTATACATTTTTTTAAAATATTATATTTAATGTATGTTTAGATTTAGGTACCTAAGTATATAGTTGTTAGGTGCACTGTCGAGAATAAAAGGATAAAAAATATATATTTACGCAAAAAAAATTGCTGGTTAAATGTTCTTCAAAATGTACATAGCATAGGTAAATCAATTAATATTTCGCAAATAAAATGGTTTTAAAGGTCAGCGGACTCTATGCGGGCGCAGGCGGCAGTACGAGTTCGTGTGTATTTAACTCCAGTCAGATATTCAAGGGACGATTCGCCTTAAGTTTACATGATTGCTGACTACATGGGTGCCTAGAGAGGGATATAATATGTAGGTCGTTACGTTGGTTGTAAGTACTGCGATATTACAGAAAAGACTAAACACAAAGAAACCATTATATATACCTATATCCAGTCCATATATGTACATCAATATTGCATACCACTTGAGACACATTGTTTCCACGGTAGATCTCATATTAGAAAATAAAGTGAGTTTTCTTATATTTCATACAAAAATAGTTACAAGTACTGCGATATTACAGAAAATACTTACAAAACACAAAGAAACTAATAAATACCTTATTTAGAAAAAAGAATAACGTAGGTACATTTAATTTAAAGTTTATATGGACTTATAATTCCAAGTCAATCTAAAGATGTTACTTCAAAGCAACCATTTTAAAAAAAGGCATTTGCATAGGTAAAGACTTATTATGAGAAAACGCGTGAAAATGTAAATATAAATGTAATATCTGAAAATGTATTAGAGAGTCAAATAATTCAGAGTGTGAAATATTTTATAAACGTTTAAAATAGTGCTTCTAGCAATATAAACCTAATAATGAACTAGAAACGTTTCATTGCGTCTCCGCCTTCACAATAATATAATAATAATATGGTCCTTATCATCGAGCTCTGAACTTTTTAAGCTTTTCTTCAAAAGTCGACTAACCAATCTGGCGCTGAGTCGAAGCGTTGCGTTGCGTCCAGTTTTTGAACTACAATGCGTGGCGATGCACGTTGTCGCGCGACAACGCACCCAGATCACAGTGCTGGTGGCGCTGGACAAGTTCAGAAGTTCAGAGTCTTGAACTTTCGTGAATGGTTCTCGTGCTGACGCGTCCCTTCATGCGAGTAACGCACGGTGCAGCGACGCACGATAACTCCCGACTCTAACCAAACGTTGTCGCACGATTCAACACTTGTATAACACCAATTTATATCTTAATTATGAGAACAAAGATATGAATATGCTATAGGCGAAAAACATAACACGTCGCCGCCGCCGAGCGCCACTCCGTGCCACCGTGACGCTTTGACTTTACACCAGTGTGAGTGGAGCTTTATGGAACAAAGCGCGAGGAACGGATTTCGAAGAAGAAGAGATTTAAAAAACAGCCAATGGTGCGGCCACATCTATCATATGTCTAGGGTAGGCTAAGGCATACTCGTAGGTAGGAAACTTCTATAGCAATAAGTTCGCCTGTACAATTAATAGACAAAAAAATATTAATAGTACCATGGTGTTGCTAGTTTTAATTAGTGTTTAATATCTTTGTCTTGTAGGGAAATCCATATGACGACATATACTGCATCCTCGGGGAAGTAAGTTCAAACATTTCTCAAATGCTTAAAATAATTAAAAAAAGTATTTTTATTATTGGAAGTCACACAAATTCTGATACCAGACGTTTCCAATAACGTGCTTTCAATTAATTTCCATAGAATTTCTCGCAGGCTCTTCTCCGTATTTCCTTAAGATCTTACCTACGTTTAATACCAATTAGCTATTGGCTGCCTGTTTCCTTGGCAATTTAGAAGAAGGTAACTGTAAGTTGCACTACGTATAAAGGCATTACGGTGCTGTGGCAATTCCGATGCGCATTCGATTCGTAATAGGATTTGAGTACCGCGTTACATCCAAATTGGAAATGTATTGAATTCTAGTGCAAAGTCTTAAATATCGCTGATTTGTTAAAACTGTATAAAGCTAGCAGAGTTAGCAGTATACAGTACCTACCAGAGGCAATTGAATAAGGATTACCCGTACGATGGGCCAGAATATTCGTGCCCAGGACTTAAAGGATCACGACATAAAGTACGATAACGATATATAAAACGGCATTATCAAGCATGTGGTGTAAAAATGATATTTATTTTGCAAATAGATTTAAAATAGTAGGTACATTTTGATACAACTGTTTGACATTGCAGTTTGTCATTGCAACCGAGGCAATAAACATGACATATTGTACCTAATCGTAGTGCGATAAGAGCCAGTTTTCGAGTAAGTGTATTGAAATAGTACATTTTGATACAAGTGCAGAAAGTTTGTCATTGCGACCGAGGCGGGATTCGCACGAGCCGTAGGCGAGTGTGAAGTATAAATCCGAGAGTTGCAGTGACAAATTTGCACGTGTATCAAACGACGTTTTTCAATACAATTACGAAGACAAATAATACGAAAGTATTTTTAGTACTGAATTATTGAAGGTGCAGTTATGAAAATGATACACAGAAGATTTTGTTGGCATTTTTACGGTTTGTGGAATGTTATTGTTAACAATTTCATTCATTTCACAGTTTTGTGTGTTAGTGAATGTTGGAGATGATGGAATATAAGAGGTGGAATGTTCTATTTGCTCTTCAGTAGCTTTAGCTATAGGAGACACTAAGTCATTATTGGCATATGAAGTAGAAGGTTGCGGTTCAAGGCAAAACTTCTTAGGAGCTGGCGCCTTATTAATTGCCTGTGTTATCTTGATACTAATATTTGTGTTGTTATGTATCAAGTCTTGAATATAAGATTCAGCGTGTGTTAGACCTCCATCCACCATGACGTTTTAGAGTCAATATGTCGGCTCCAGCATCAGCCAGCAATGTAGCTGAAGTTCTTCTGAAGCTATGCCCGGTGTATAAATCAGCATCTGGTAAACCTAAAAACCTGGCGATTTCCTTTGGCATAGCACCAAGTTCACACCAATAGGTTGAGCCGCGCATTTAACCTTTTGGTAGTTTTGGAAAAAAAAGTCATTTGTTGCTTTTGTGGAACGTAGAACTTGGTATTTATTTTGGCTTTGGCTTACTATTCCATCAATGAGTTTTTAGATGATAGAAGCCTAAAATAAAAAATGTCCGATTCACTTGTTATTATTCTATCTTGTTTACGACGTTACTTGTTTGAAACAGTTTTATTTAGTTTGTAGTTTTTTACGCCTAATTTGTACGCCTTGCAAGGCAAAACATAGTGATACAACGCAAATTTTATACCATGTACCTTATTACCTATGTTCAACAAATAAAATACTTTGACTTTGACTATTTTTTACTTTATCATAAAATGGACCGTGAATTGTAAATGGTCGAGGAATATTGTTTTTTTTTTTTTGTGTAATAAATTGCCATGATTTTCATCATCTTTTGTTCTTATTTGACTTAGCTCTTGACGTCACATGCGCCATTTACCCCGAATATAAACGCGACCTTTTTTTTGGGTGGGAATATCATCTTATGACAAATCTCGCTCTTGGACGGTGTGGGAGATAGTGTCAGACTTTTACTGACTAAAAACCCACTCTTGTTCCTTCTTTGCCGTCCCAGGGCCCCAGGTTTCGTTTTCACACTACCAATAACCCCAGTATGCTTCGACGGGGCTGGGCCCCTACGATTTGCTTACATCTCCTTGAGGCGCGCGTGGAACAGTACGCGCTGTCGACGACTTGGGCTTGACGATCGGACGGCGAGCCACCCAGTGCTCGCCGTATTAACGCTTTCTAGAAATAAATAATTTATTTTACAATCTGTAGCTATCTAAATAGCTACAGGTTGTTGAGCGTGCGGTCGTAGCCCGTAGGCTAGGTAAAATAGATATTAATTAAATTACTGACCTTTGTTGCCAAATACTGGTTATCCGGAGCCTCGTTCAAAAACTTTTCAACGTCATTTGATAACAATACCTTTGATTTTTGTGCAATATAACCGACTAAGTGTCTTTTTAGAAACGCAGTTAGGTTTGAATATGTTTTGATGTCCAGGCCGTGTTTTTGCAGAACCGTGCTTTTTAACATGGAATGTAAACTCCATAGCGTGTTCGGTTTATATATGATGGCAAGTTCATTGAAGTATGCCAAAAATACTTTTTTGAAAATGATGACGCGTTTTTGTTAATTTTCCACTGAAGAAAATTATCCAAAGTTGGCATATATTTCCGTTTAAATTTAGATGGCAACAAGCTATCGCAAGCATTTTGTGTCTCAATCACAATATCTAGAGGCGTAACGTCTAAATAATTGTCTTCAAAACTTAAATTCACCATTTTTTTCACCAATATCATCAATAATGTGATTTTCTTTTTTTCCCGCGCTTAACCTTCGCAGATTAAAGGAGAAGCAAAGTTATAAAGCCGATATACATTCTAATACTAAAAATAACAAATTCAAATATTTTTGAATTTAGAACACGGATAAATGTTAATTTGTTAGTAATAACGAATTATTGTGTAGGTAATCATATTTATTTATATTATTCTGATCAAAAATACAATTTAAATTTATAATATCAATAATATCATTACATATTAAAACCTTAGTAAAAAATAATAATCACCGTTGACCGTGGCGAAATAGGAATGAAAAAAGCCCTTGTTGTGATAAATTAAAAAAAAACACATGAGGGTGATAAACAAGGCATATTGAACCTAATCGTAGTGTTATAAGAGCCAATTTTCGAGTATTATAACTTTATGAGGCCGCTATTTCCTAGCATACTACCATAGGAAGAAACACCGAAATAAAATCAGAAGTCAAAGTCTTTTTTGAAGTCGACACAGCAAATATGTACTTAACGGTTAAATCATATGAGAACTATGCAGAATAGTGTCTGAGATGGTGTTTTCAGGAAAGAACCATACAGATTTGAGTGTGCCTGTCCAATCAGTACAATATGTATTACTCAGTATTTGTTTAGCTCAACTCTGGAATACTAAGGAGCTCAATGAATTGACGAACAATACCAAAGGAAAGTACTCAAACGGCCAGACATACGTTAAAGTTACTGTAAAGATAAAAGTACAACAAAAAAGAAAATAAATTTATAAAAACATAATACCTTTACAAAGTAAATGTTCACGGCAAGGTTGTTTTAAAATTCTCTTATAAAAAATAAAAATAAAAAGGACTATAGAAAAGTGACAATAGAAAATATAATAGCAATTGGTGCTGAAGTAGGTCAATCACAAGCCTTTTTAGTTTCAAGGTACTTAGTAGAAAACTCTGTCAGAAGGCTTTTATACTGTAAATAGCATAAAAAGCCTTTTAAAAAATTTCCGCTATACAAATTATTTGAATTTATTATAACTTAGCTTTTGAATGTGACATTTATACTTATATTAAATTTGTAGAAGTGAAAATTCTGTAAATTTAAAATTAAAAACAAAAAAAAATGGCAGAGGATGTTACTAGATTGACACCGAACCCAAAAATGTGATTAAAAGAATTTGTACTAGAATTGGTACTGTAATAGGAAACAAAAGCTTAAAATCGATGCCATTTCCTCACAATAGAATACCGTATGACACTATGGAAATAGCAAAAGTTAACTAAACGGACAAATTCTGATTTAGATATCTCTATATCTAAATCAGAATTTTTCTAACAGTGAATGCTGCAGAGCTAAATTTTTTCGACAATTTAACTATTACGATGTTGAAACCTCTACGGTCCGGACCAAGCGATTCGCCTCGTCGTTTATACCGCGTACATCGAGGGACGTCCGATTATAATTTAGGTATCTTCAAGGCTAGAGTGAACAGGCTCTTAATAAACTTGTGCGCCTCACCATCAACGATTGCATCACAACTTACCATCAGGTGGGATGGCAGTCAAGCACTAGTTTATAATAATTTTAAAAAAAGTATCTGTGCTCCACTGAAGCTTAGTATCTGGAGCCATTCCCAAAAAAACTCTAGTATCATTAAGGCCAATCTATTTAATTTTTATTAGCACAAACAAATGAAAACTAGTGTAAAACTCACCTAACATGAGGCATCGTAAACTAGTTTTTTAAACTACATTTACCTTTAAATTAAACTATTATAAGGCGCAACAATCTTTGCGATCTTTTTATCTTCTACAATTAGTATTGGTTTGATAATACTAATTACAGAAGAAAAAAGATCGCACAAATTGTATCTTTCATTTGTGTCAATGTTCTTAAAAAAACAGAAGACGATTAGATTGCATTACTTGACTGCTATCTAATCTCAAATGTTTTCTGTTTTATCTATTCGTGTGACCAATAATATCTATTAATTATAAACTGCCCCCTAGCCAAGTTATGATCGTTTCGTTTGCGTCGAACGTCATCTCAACGCTCAGTCACGTGGTCAGAACAAAGGAATCGGAGGCGTGGCCTACACGAGGCGTGCGACGCAAACGAAACGATTGTAACTTGGCTAGGGGGACTGGTGTATGGTGCAATTATTGCTACTATTAAAGACGCATACGTCTAAGAGTGTCTACTCGCCTTACATAAAAAAGACTATGATTTCATAAAAAACTAATATGGGCATAGGCATAGAAAAAATAATAAAATTCTAAACGCGAAAGCTAGCCCATAATAATAAAAAACGTTAAAAATAAACTATATGTTTTTATTTACAATAGGCATAAACGGACAATACATCAGAAGTTAGGAGTTATTCCAATTTGAATGGCACCAGAGGTATTCCATTGATATTTTTCACAGGTGCCCAAAGTGGAATAGGTACTTTATTATTTAATATTTTATTCCACGTATGGCACCTAGTGCACACTAAATTGGTTTTACAAAGGGCCAGTATTAATGAAAAACTAGAACAACTCATTTGAATATCTTACTACTCTTTTTTAATCTGTATTTACATTAACGCTCAGCTCAAACAAATCCCTTGGACCTAGAATGCTGAAATTTCGCACAGAGGTTTCTTTTATGAGGTAAACAAAGACTAAAAAAAGACTTTACAAAATTGAAATGGAGGCCCAAAATTTGTATTTCAAAACCTACGTTCACGCGAGCGAAGCCGCTGTCAAAAGCTAGTTAACTATAAGTAATCATTAAAACAAGCAAATAGTCTCCTTAACACAGTTTTCGTCCCACGCTTTATCACTATTCTAAGACCGAAACTTAGATTTCATACCAACAGCAGCCAAGACCTCGAAGCCAACCCACCAACCAACAAGGGAGTAACCCTGGATGGCCCTGTCTTACCAAAGGAACGCAAAGGCAACTTAAGGAACACAGGTGAATTTTAATCAGTAAATTCTGACTCTCCCTTCCACTCGACCCAAAGGACAGAATAAGTAATCCCAAAGCGAGAGAAGTAACATATATATACATATAATTAGTTTGTTTCTTATATGATATCTGATTATGTCATGAATTGTGCGGATCACTCTGGGATTGTTCCGATGTTTCTTCTACTCTGAGAAGTCAGCTAGGTAACACCGGCCTTATCTAGTTCATATGACAAAAACATTGACATCTAAATGTGATGTTTTTAACCAATTCACAGAGAAAATATCTATAATTCAATCCCTGATTTCTGATTAACCACTTGAGGTTAAAATTTCTAAAAACTAAGACTACCCTAAATACATCTTAAATTTAACCTCGTCCGTAACTCACAATTCTCAATTAAACTAAAAGCTATCTCAAAAAAAAAAAACACAAATAAATTAAAATATGAAGAAATAGTTGAGGCCGTAATCCTGGCGATCGTTTTGAATGGGGCCTTTGAGTCCTTTGAACACGTGAGGCCTTTGAGCTCATCCCTGGCGGGACGCAAGTGCATTGAGTGCTGCAGCCCTTCCGCCCGCGCCCCGCACACCCGCGAGCCCGCCGGGCGCATGCTGGGTCTGGAGGCTTACCTGCGCAAACGCCGGCCGCTCGCTCAGTGATATAGCCTCGGAGAACCGCTACTACGTTAGCATAGATAGCGCATGTGCAGACTGGACAAGTAATTTTACGACGCAATATGAATACAATTTATGGTAAGGCGTTAAACAAACTTATGATTTTTAACAGATTATAAAGTTAAGCCCAACCATAAAACCGTTGTTAATTATATATTAAATAAGGCTTAATTTTTTTTTTAGTTTTAATAATTTTTGTTTTTTTTTATTATATATATTTAGTTAATTAAATTAAGTATATATTATAATTATTGTATTGTATCTGTGATTCATTTGTATATCTTTTTATATTAACCCTTTTTTTTCTCTCTCTTATTGCACCTACCACTATTGTTCTATGCATCACCCAAAGATTTACTGGTAGAAAATGCCTAAGGCATTAAGTCCGCCTCTGTACCTTTATGTGCATGAAGTATGAAATAAATAAATAAGGCGTAAAATCAAGAGCGGCTATAAACATTTTCTCTATTAAACAAGAAAATAAAATGAATTTTTTGTTAAGGAGTTTATTTCTTTATTAAAATTTAATACAACACAAAGGCACAAACAAATTTAATGCCTAAGGTACCTATTCTCTACTAGTTAACCAAGGGTGTGTAAGACATATTCTTAACAAACATCGTTTTATAGTGCAAAGCCGAAATGTTACTAGACGCATCCTATATAGTATTCACATATCAATACAGTATAATAATAAGTGGTAGTAAAATATAACATGTACGTCTTAACAAAAAAAATTACAACTGTTGAAAATGATTAAAATAACATACTTTTCTGAAGAAACTCAAGAAAAAAAAATTGCTACGACTAGAATAAAGTAATCTCTGTAAGTAGGGGTATAACTTTAGAATGGCGTCGCAGGAGAGGGGCATTGGTAGTTGGGGGGACCCCCGGGTGTTGATTCATCAGAGATCACCCATTTTAACGTTCCGTTTTCCCTTTAATCGGATTTGAGGTTAGAAACTAATTTTGTAAATTTCTCGAAAAATAATCATTACCTTGTAATAAGAAAGTAGCATTATAATCGGGGACCCAAGTCCGCTCAAGTCCAAGCTTTTACCCTTTTTAGTTCCCAACTCTTGCTACACTAAACTAAAGTCAAGCCCTATATTTTTGTGTACGCGGGCAAAGCCGTGGGCAAAAGCTAGTAATTAATAACTATAATGATTTAATTTGCTTACCATACCCGAGCGTAGTTTCTATGATATGTCTGTTCTGCGCGATAGTGCAGTGTTTGTCCGTAGACCAACGCTACACGGGCCAAAGCAACATTTATTGGGTGTCGCGCAGCGCGGCATCGCATCGTCCGCCAGTTGTGTCGCACATTTAAGGCTGCGCTTCTGTGCGGAGCGGACGTGGCGGTACTCGGAGTATCCCACCAGCCTGATTCAAGTGACGGGTATTATGTTCGATGCCGTGTTTTTGTGAATGTGACTGTGACATTGTGAAACTGTGACCATGTGGAACTTCACATTCTTCACACTCTTCGCCCTCATCCTGGGATGCCATGCTGAGCTCCAAGAAAGAGGTAAGTTACAACTTTTTAAAAGTTACACGTTTTTATTTGACTTGCACTTAAATTAAGATACCGAAGCATGCTGATTGCGGAGTCCAGTTGCTATATTTAATGGTACAAGCTAATCGTCTTACGACTTACGGTAACTTTAATGCGAATAAGTTCAAACTGTTATGTACGACGTTGTTAATATTTCCGTAATACTCTTCCTGCTTCTACTTAAGAAGTGAAAACAGTGCTGTAGAGACAGCGTTTGTGATTGTTTGATAAGTTTTTCGAGTAAACTTTTATACATGATCGCACTAGTTACTAAAGTAAGGTGAAAATGTAGTTGAGCTCGCCTTTAAAGACTTGATTGGAGTTGTTAACCTTTGTTGTTAAGATAACAATGTTTAAAGTTTGTGTTAGTGACGTTTGAGAATTTTATTATAGCTCTTAATGCCAACTACGGAGAAGGTACTATGGAATGCGAAACTTTTATTGGACATTATGTGGTCTATCCTAATGTGGATCATTCTTTTAGGCTGAGCTTTTTGTTTGGGCACGGCTATTACAAGATAGAATGGTCATAAATAATGCAACTAGCAATAAGAATCACGCTTATATGACCTTTATCATATTTGTATGAAGTACGTGTGTGTATATATTTGTTTCTTCACGCTCAAATGGCAGTATGAATTTGGATGAAATTGGGATATAGGTAGACCATTTCTTAGAATACTTTTTGAGATAAATACTCTTTGTACCGGGAGTAAATTTCCTTGGGATAATTATCTACTTTTACGTTTAAATAATTAATTAAACAAAATATGCTTGACGTAACCTAATTAAATCTAACTTACAAAATAAAAAAAAAATAAAAAAAAGAAATCTAAAGTACGGCGCCGAAAAACTCCTCGGCATTGCCACGCTGAATGGCAATGATTATCCTTTTATGTGGGCAAAGCTGCTGGCAGAAGCTAGATCCCTTTTGTTTTAGCGGCTAACCCTCTTGATGTTGATTTCTGGTCCTAAAGGCTATGGTTGCTAATCTACAGATACAAATGACATTAATTCATCTTAGTATTTAGGATAGCAACGACTTCTGATGCTGATAGCCTTACTAGGTATCCACCCATCACCTCTCGAGACGAAGGAGTGGGTTTTTAGTCAGTAAAAGTCTGACACTATCTCCCGCTTTGCCCAAGGGCGGGATTTGTCATTAGATGATTTTCCCACCTAAAAAAAAAAAACTTCTCTAAAAGTTTATTAATCTCAATCCTAACAGATAATTTGCAACATATGTTTTGGCATTTTTTCTCGTTATTTTCACGTTTACATCTTTTTTAAACGTTATTTTACTTTAAATTTTTTCATTGTATGTACTGCAGCCTTTGTAATGTCGACGATACTTTTTACCCGACTGCAAGGAGGGTTATTAATAAATAAATACTTTCGATATGAAGTCGGTCTTAGGTCCTAAACCTAATACTACATAGCTCTAACAATTATCTTATACGAAGCTCTGAAACCGGTTGCTAGAACTTTGTGATCGGTCCTAGAAGAAAGGTTATCAGAAAGCGTCACATTAGCAACCGAACATATACAAAACAAAAGTAATTTTAAAACATTGTAGTAGATATGCCAAATCCACTGAAGAACTGCTTATCTTAATTCTTAGCATGGTAGATGCAAAAACCAAAATAATGATGGAAGAGTATGTTTAACAGCTAGCAGATACAGATGGCAGATTCCAATTTCAAATCTAGCTAACAATTAACAAGGGCGTATGTAAGTAAACGGACTTTGAAGAAATCTGTCTTCGTATTAGTATCAAGGGCAATGATTAATCCAAGAAAAATTTTAGAATTGTGTGGTCACCATTTTCATTAGTGAGGGAACGAAGAGGAGGCCACCTTGATTCCTAATAAACAATAATAGAGTATAGGTACATCACGCACGATCTTGCATACTGCTTGCAGTCTGCAGCATAAACACAAGTTTAGGGTCTACATTATTCTAAGCACAATTCAAAATATCTTAATGATAAGCATACCGTCCGGTAACCGTCCGGACCGAGCCCAAGACGTCGACGGCGCGTACTGTTCCACGCGCGCCTCAAGGAGATGTCAGCAAATCGTAGGGGCCCAGCAGGGTCGAAGCCTACTGGGGCCACGGGTAGTGTGAAAGCGGAACCCGGGGCCCTGGGACGAAGGCAACGAAGGAACAGGAGTGGGTTTTTAGTCAGTAAAAGTCTGACACTATCTCCCGTTCCGCCCAAGAGCGGGGGATGTCATAACGTGATTTTCCCACCCAATAAAAAAAAACACAATTCAAAATATCTTAATGATAAGCATACTGTATTCGATAAATGGAAAGTTTGTAAAGATACTATCGCACTGACATCTTAAGAAAACAAATTGACTTAGGTCCAATACCTAAGTTCTACAAATCCGTATGAGAATCACACTGGTTTCCTGTCCAAAATCATACAGACAGTCATGTGATTGCAATCTTTGATGAATGGAGGACTGGTACAAAAGGCCCCACGCGGTTGGGGTATATTATGACGTCACCCTTAAGTCCGCCTCAGAACAAGTGTACAACCTGTAGATTCAAGCTTACATTTCTTGTATTTTGCAATATCTTTGTCAAGAACAGACAGAAGACAGGTCTTCGATGCTTTCTGCTCTACGAGAGCGGAAAAAGTATCGGAGACCTGAAAGCTCACAGATTTTTCTCTCCTGTCTCTCAAACAGCCGCTAACTATATTCTGTAAAAATCTATGTGGAGCAAACTTGAAGTTGTTACTCCAAGTTCATACCAAATGGTGAAATGACTACTTGCTTTAAACTCATTTCTCGATGAGGTTTTACATAATAGGACTACGGAATCCAGTGCTATAAAATAGGTATAGATACAGATATTCACAACAATTGAACACCCGACATGGAATACCATGGGTTTAAAAAAATCTAGAATAACTATGTATTTTAAAGAATTTTGTGAATACTCCAAAAAAACTTGGGTACTTCATTGTTGCAAATAGAACACCCTATCACAATTTACCGGAGATACGTAAAGCTACCAAAAACCATGTCGATAGGATACGAGTTCCTATGTGATTCTCTGCTTAGGTGTACCGCAAGGCATTCCCGATTTCCAGCCACCGTAGGCGCGGGTTTGCAGACGGCGAGCAATGGGTAGATCGCCGTCCGATCGTCCGGTAACTGTCTGGACTGAGCCCAAGTCGTCGACAAGCGCCTTAAGGAGATCTCAGCAAAACCGTACGAGTGGGTTTTAGTCAGTAAAAGCTCAGCCCAAGGGTGGGAAATGTCATTAGATGATTTTCCACCCGAAATAAAGGCAGTATTTTATAAGTTTATTTTTTACACCACCTGCTCGATAATGCTATTTTATATGCCATAACCATCACTTTACGTAAGTCATTCTGTCCCTAGGGAGATAATTTAGTATGGGTGATCCCTAGGAAATAATGAGATTTGAATTTAGAACGTCAAAAACATAGAGTAAATTAAAATGCATGTGCATCAAATAAATATAATCGAAGATCAACCTAGCCAATAAAAGAAAAAGAATAAAATGTGATTACTGAAGACTCTATGAAAAAAAAATATATATATGACGCTGACGCCCTGAGCGATATAGAAAATTAAAACTAGAATTTTACAGTAGTGAATTTTGTTTGTTTCAAATCTCAAAACATGTTAAGTTGTAAATAATACTTATATTTTCTAATACCTATATAATTTGTTTTAGTAAAATGTCTTTCAATTATCTCGCAGATGGTGTAAAAAGTAGAGTATCCAACACGTGGATGAAGCCTTCTTTGTCTTGGGCGGCTTGTATTCCTCACTTTACTCAGGTTTCTATATTAACTCCCTCACAATGCTCGGGAGTTAATTGTATAAATCCCTCACTACCATTCTGGATTAGAACTTAGCAACCAGTCATTTCGTTCGGAATTCAACATGCCGCCCGCGGTCTGAAGACACTGCTTTATCCCCTAGTCTCATAATCTTCTATTATAATATGTAAGGATCACTATAAAAGTCTCTCACCAGTTTTGACAAAAGCAAAAGCAGAACAACGCTTTGTTGTTCAACACACGAGAAATAAATTCCAAATGTCAAATAATAAAACAATACATTTTCATGCAAACATTTGTGTGCAAAACGCAGCGTATCATTATAGTTCTTCCCACAATGTGTTTTAGTTCAAATAATTTAATGAAGCCGTTACTGACACCTGCTCTTTACGCATGGTGGACAAAACAAAATATAAGGAGACACAATGTCATAATATGTACGAATTTATCAATTATTCAAGTTCTTATCATCATTGAGACAAATCTACATAAAAACATAAGTCTTAAAATATTGTTATAAATGTATCTTCACAAATAAAACGAAAAGGAGAAAGTCTCAAACACACAGCATCAAACAATACCAATTCGTCCATATCGCTGTGAATTAGGAAAGTGCCCAAAAAGCTGACAAAATTGCCATATTGAATGGCAATCAAAGCATTTATTTAAAAAAAACCATTTAAAGGCACTTTTGAATTGGCGAAGTCAGATCTCTATGGGAAGACGAAGAATGTGCAAGAAACAAAGATGATTCTTTCGTGGAAAAAGACCTGTCCTCTGGTCTTGGTCTCTAGTGTTTCAATACCAAACGGCTCGAATATGAAGCTCCTAATTATCTTATATAAACATAACTAATAAATCACCTCAAGACTAGTAGGTATATGTATTCCGGTTTGGTCAAAACTTAGTTTTTATTGAGATTTTTCTCCATGAAAATACTCAAAATAAACTAAGCTATCAACGTCAATAAAGCTTCGATACTTTGTTTTACAAACTCTTGCGTAGCTATGAAATTTTCCTTTCTTATAACGTATATTTTAATATGGACATTCCTCCGAAATTGGTTGATTATTAAAAAAAAAAACTGAAACATAAGTAGGAATTTTATTAAAATGAGCAATATTATATTCTTCATATTTTTTTTTAACGGCACGCTGTCAAAATTTGACACAACCCAACGACCAATCAGAACAAAAGATCATGGGTGGTGTACTAACCAGTTATCAAAACAAAGCGTATGCGTAAATATTAAAATTTAAGTATAAAAAGTTGTGGCCATAAAAAGGCAAAAAAAAATTATTAATGCTTCGATCGGAATTAGATTGTTTTTATTATTCGACAGATAAATAATAAAATAATTTATTTTTGACACCTTCCTTTAAATTTTGAATTGAGTAGTAATAATACTACCTACGTTAACAATATTTAATTGAATTCGGAAATACTGGAATTACTTTCCGGAAAAATGGCTTATCCATGTTACTCTTTTAATGAATTTATGATACAAGTACCAAAAATCAATCTACCTACCCCGATCACTGCTTATAACACTGCCTTCTTACACTTCTAAACCATTTGAAAAATTATGTGATTCTTGTCTGCTGTTTTTAATCAGTATGAATTACTTTATTTGGGTCTCTTTTTTATGATCTTCGTTTAATATTAAACTTAATGTTTAATATTAAATGTTAATTTCCTAATGTAAATTGTATTTTTGGTGTACAATAAAGAATATCTATCTATCTATCTTAATTTTTCCTAAAAGTACGATGATTAATTTGGCCAATCCGTGTTTGCGTAATATCCAAATATAATATTATCCACCAATTTATTGGCTACATTTTTATAGGCTTAAAGACATTTGAAATAAAGACACTGATAATCATCACACTAATATTTTAGAAGCGAAAGTTGGTATGTTTGTTACTTCTTCATGCTTGAATGGCTTATCGGATTTGGATGGCATCTGGCACATGAGTGATGATACATGTACTTTTTATCTCGGCAGTATGTTCCCTTGAGACAATTCTCTATTTCCATGCGGTGCGGGCAAATCCCCTGGCTGCAGCTAATTAGGTGTAAGTCAGGTGAGATAGCCGTTAAGCGCGAATCTATCAACAATACAGCAACAACAAAAAATGGAGTTTACTTCTATTTCTTTTCTCGCCCTTGGGTGAGTGAAAGGGTGTGTCCAACGTTTACTGACTAAAAACCCACTCCTATTCCTTCTTTGCCTTCGTCCCAGGGCTCCGGGTTTCACTTTCGCACTACCCGTGGCCTCAGTAGGCTTCGACCCTGCTGGGTCCATACTTGTTACTTCTATGGATTTGTTTTTCCTTTATTTATGAGTATATCTCTGACAGGACTAAATAGCGTCTGTCATGCCAGCCAGCACTTGATAAAAAATCTAAACTATTGCTTTATTTTGAATATCTAGATCACATTGAGCAAGTGAAGGCTCGTGAGTAGAAAGTCAATAATATCAGTCTGTGACGATCTTTTCCTTACGAAACTTAGTCAAAATAAAAACCGCTCCTAACCACTCCTTAACCTTATCTTCAGATAATTGTAGCGATATAACAATCCTGAATATGATAACAGAAGTAGGTACTTACAATAGGAAACGCAAACAATATTATTAATAAACTCCGTCCGGTATATTAAACGACCAAAAAAAAAGTATACGATGCATTTAGAAGTACTCATCAAATAAAAATGAAAACAAAATAAGAGAAAATCGTTGATAACGAAGAAGCTATTGGAATAGATACTATTACTTTAAAACATACAACTGCGTACTCCTTGGTACTAACCACAAGCCTTTAATGGCAGTCCGGTAATATAACCTAAGCTAATACGGCCCATCTCTTAGAAATCCTAGAAATAATCTTTAAACTAGTACCTCCATAATGAGAGGGTAAAAGCTAGGCGTGGTAAACTTAATCGAACCACAGCGGAAGAGAAATCTTGAAAAACATGTGTTAACCAAACAAGTCTTGTATTTCTAGAAGCACTAGTGCACTAGCTATAACTAATTAAATAAACGTGTTCGTTGAATTAAGATGTAATGTAATCATATATTTAAGCAATGATGAGGGCTCTTAGTATCTTTCGGTTTCCGTTTATAAACCTGACAATTATAAATTGATTGGACATCGACATAAGATAGAAGAAAATATCCAATATTCTATTCTTTTCTCCGCTTGAAAATTGTCTTTTTATATGCGGCGAACATCCAAAGCTGGACAGAGTCCACTTTAATGCTATCGACAAGTTTATGACATTCGGCGCTGCAATTGGCTCACTCCAAGCTTTTAACCAATCAGAGAGTACTACGCGGAAAACTTTTCGATCGCGTTAACGTAAAAACAAATGGCACTCGGCGCACTGATTTGTTTAAAACCTTAAAAATAGCTTTGATAAAAGTTCCATCAAAATGATGCTTTTCCAATTTCAATTTACAGCTCAGACTGCATTTAGGTCAGACTAAGCTCTCACACGTCAGAATCCCGAAAATAGAGCCTGCTTCGATGTGTCGCGGAATTATTTATCAGCGATATCTGATCTGTTGAACGCCACACTTGGTCTGACATTTACAAAAAATACTATGGCTCTTCCGGCATTTCAAAGAAGCGGAAGTGAACGGGAGTAAGTACGCATGTAATTTTATAAAAAAAAACAACACCCTATGCATCCCGGTGCGTCGCAGCGTGCACAAGTGTACCAATTTCGGTTCGATTTTTGAGTTCGACTTTCAAGGGTGGTTGAAAGGCTTAGAATACCAATTTTATAATATCCTCATCCGGGTTCTCTTTGGTCTAGTTATTCAATGGATGGGCACAAAGATCGTGTTGTGGGTAATGATTTTTCATGTAAGAAGACTATTTACGTTTTTACTATTTCATGTCTATTCTTTTCTAATAAAGTTCACAATAAGCCAATGATTGTTAGTTTCTTTCAGCAGTCTGGTGACAACCAGTTTACGTATCTAAAGCAAAAATTAAAGGATAGCGAAAAACTGGTAATTATCAGGAAAATTCGGAAAGTAGGTATGTAACATACTATCTATTATGTATTTCTTGGCATTTCAGACAGTTGAATTTCATGCGAGTAAATAAAACAATTACATTATTTTTATTTAGTAAACAACATTTTCAGCAAAAATAATCGGTTCCATATTTTTGTGTGAATTAACAGTATATGGGATTGAAATTCTCGGGAAAATGTTTAAGTTCTCCATTTTATTTACGCAATCATCCGGTCCTATCGTTACAATAAAAACATTCATAACCATTATTTCATTATTTTATTTAAACGAACACATGTAAGAACATTATTCTTTGTTCTACATTAAAGAAATACCTACGTTCAAGATTGTTTTAGCAGGGCGTCGCATCAGCACTCTAGAACAATTAATCGATCAAAACGTCGTAAATGCACACAATGTGTTAACGAAAATGGACTTTGTTTTACACGCATAGGTTCTATATTAGTGTGGAACGTGATGTAGTTCTAGCTTTCTGTTTTAATAGAATGTCGGACTGATGACTTCACTAATCAGTAGTAGATGTATATTACACGTCATTCTTATCAGGATACTGTGCCTTATGTCAGTTTAGCTACAGGAAAGTATTAGCTTGTAACGTATAGCGGTAGGTACACTACTTGGATTGCCTTGTTGACCTAATGGTGGCAAACGGGATTTGATTGACGGGTGCTGAATAAGAGAAGTTCGATTAACAGGTCGAGCAATCGTATCGAGTTTTTCTATTAGGAATTTCTCTGTAGCAGTCTAGTTTATTACAACAGACTCGCCCCCTAATACCTACAGTGAGGTCTAAAAATAACTGACGAAATCATTTCATAGTACAAAAAAAAGGAAACGTCGAAATCGGTTCAAATTAGCCGAAAATGAAAAAAAAGACGACTTGAGAACCACCTCGTTTTTGGAAGTCGGGTAAATACAAATTAGCTTTCTGAGTCTCACTGATTATCCACTAAATCTTCCTGAACCATGATACGGACTTTGATGCGATTTTCAGAAATAGATGTAAATAGGATAAGTCAATATTAAACAATTGCTATGTACACACTAGTAAGCTCACATTACGCACTACACGACACTAATCTCTCTCAGACATAAGTAAACTGTAAGTAACTGTATATACCCACAGGCCGAATACACCATCGGCCTGAGGAAATAATGTAACATAATAAATATGAAATAAAGAAATTAACATATGTCCATTCTATTCTATTCACTAATAGAAAAAGCAATAAACAAAAGAACGTTTATGTAGGAGTATATAATTTATAAAAAAAACAAAACCAATACGATTGTACTTCACTATCCCATCCTGAATTCAGGCGTAATACTTTGTTAGCATAGCATAGCATAGTCGGCCTTATAATGTTCCCACTGCTGGGACGCAGGCCTCCTCTCTAGGAGAGGGTATGGGCCCTAATCCACCACGCGGGCCCAGTGCGGGTTGGTGGATGTCACATGTCTTCGAATTTTTGGTTTTAGTACATGACGGTTTCCTCACGATGTTTTCCTTCACCGTTTTGAGAGCAGTGGTGATGAAATAAATTACACAAAGTAATGAGCTTGGCTGGGTTTGAACCTACGACCTACAACTCGTAAGTCTGGGCCGTTACCACTCAGCCACCACTGCTCTGTTATGTTTTAGTAATAAATGCTTCACAGGTTTTCAGTTTTTTTTTTATCTAAGATCGTTGTGTAGTCCTTGGAAAACTTGTTGAGTAAAAACGTGGTCACTGAAAATGTGTTTATTTTATTTTAATTTAACAAAACAAGGATTTTTTGTTGCATAAATCACTGCCCCATTACATTTCAGTAATAAAATTACATGAATATTTTTTTATGTAGATAATCATCCAATGACTTCTCCAGCTCTGGATGTGTCAAACTTTTACAGACTAAAAAAATTGTGTCCTTCAGTTACGATTTGAATTCCAAGACCACGTTATCCTTTTCAGTAATTCCAGTGGCCTTAGCGGGCATCGGTCCTGCTGGGCCCCTATGGCCCTATGGTAATTCTGCACGTAACTCCCACACAGCCTTCCAAGATAATTCTTTTACAAATCAAATAAATGTTTTAATGTCATTGATATTTAAAGACTCTCAACAGTAAGTTATTTTTCTACGACTTCTCTCGCAGGCAGACATCGTACCAAGTTTTCACAGATTGCGAAAAGGTTATTTTAACTTAGCAATTTGCCACATAATTTTTATTTTTTATGTTTTCAGGATCCTATTATAATATTATTTCCAAACCAGCTCGCAGAAGCCCTTGAATATTTTTTACGAAACGTTCTACCAACTGACGACAGACTTGTACGCCCTGAGCAAGCGCATGCAAGGTCAACCCCTAGTTGGTGGGAAATTATTGCGACGTATGGAAAACAGAATTAGGGCTATTTTGTTTAGTTCTAGGAACTGTGTAATGACTACCTTAAACAATGTTATTAATATACCTTGATAAAAAAGGCAGGGCAAACTAGGCAATTATCATTATTATTTCGAAATGTTTTTTAAAATAATGTCGCTGAGATGAAACGGCGACTGAACATCTTTTTAAATCGAGTATTTGTTTTTTGTTCTCTTTTAAACGTATACACGCTGGGGTATACCTGACAGGATTGCCTGCACAGTTATACCTGTCAGGTAAGCTTGTGTGGAAACCTGCACTGCTGTGCAACATACACGCTCCAATTTACCTATAAAACTCAACTATACAGGCAAACCCTAGCGTGTATGGCTAGGATCTATTTCGAGTCTGAATTTTCGTGCGATTACGATAAGCGAAAGCTGATTGTTTTACCTAATCAATGCTGGTGTCGATATTAGAGCGCTACGATTTCTTTTATTGTTCGCTATGAGTGTTCACCTATTTTTCTGCCAATTGTTCCTAACACAAAGCGAGATCGTATGTGATTGGTAGGTACTAAGAGGCACATAAAATTGAGAGAACTTCGAATAATACTTCTTTTCAATGCTTTAGGGTTTTGTTAAATCTTATTATGACACTGATCAACCAATTTTCACGCATAGTACTGTAAGGACTACAGGTGTAGCTCGAAGTATAGGCACCTAAGATCTGTGCGCTGAGTGCTAATTGTTTTTACAATCGAAATGTTTACCGCGTTTAGCTCTCTGATTGGTTAAGAGATTGGAGCGGGCCAATCGGAGCGCTGAACGTCATAATCGTGTCGATCGCGTATAACCCGAATTCAGATATTTATGAAGATAAACTAAGGGCACAATTTTATACTACTTTATAAGTTTTTAAATGTTTTTTTAAAAAGTTATAAATGTTTTAACAAAACTAACTTAAAACAATACAACTATTTTTCTGTCAAATTTAAATCATTATGATTCATATTATACAAAAAGGAGAAACTAACTGACTGACATATCAACGCACTGCCGATACTTTGGGAACTAGGAGTATGAAATTTGACGAGGTTTTTTTATGACATAGGCGAGCGCTAAGAGAGAGTTTTCTAAAAATGGGCCCCTAAGGGGATGAAACGGGGGTCCAAAGTTTGTGTGAAGAAACCAATTCTCACGCAGGCGAAGCCGCAGGCAGCAGCTAGAGCTAATATATCTTTCACGGCTCCTTCCGCCTTATATCAGGTGACTATCTAGTTCTGACTTTAAGTAGGTATAACACTTCGTACTTTCAACAATGCCAGTTTAGTCAATGTTAAAAATTGTTGACAAAATATTCACAGTTCTCCATTGTTCTCGTTCCTCGATGCTTCCCAACCACGGTCTTGGTGACCGAAGTGTTCATGTTTTGGTCTATTTTTTATAGATAGTAGAAGATTGAGGGTCGCAGGAATCCGATGGATGCGAGACGCACAGGGGATTTAACATGATGTTTTCAAAAGTGAGGCGTGAGACTCTCTCTCTCGCTGTGAACCGTATATAGCTCAATACCTTTAATAGTTCAGTTTACGTCGTCAATTAGATCGCGTCAAAAGCTCGTGGGCTGGTCGACGTGTTGACCTTTAGGGGAGCCGAAGTTGATTTTATATTACTTACACGTGTTTTAAATTTATTCACATGTATTTTATTTCAAACAGATAATTTATCTGTTCTGTTTAATTAATATTCAACATTTTAAATCACTTACAAAGAGTACTGCAGCTTTGGGTTTGGATTATCACGAAACATTTAAGGAACCTCGTTTGTCTGTATTACATTGAAAATGTTCTTACCCGTCAATAATAGGATGTTAATCCTTAATATAAACTGGGTACTTTAATTTATTCCAAGAATTTTTTTTTTCTGTTTACATTAATATCGTTTATGACAGAACCACGTATTCTGACGGGTCAGCTGGTCAGCGATTACTCGCGCCGGGCCTTGATTCAGGCCATGGTCCGGAGCGAGGAGGGGTGGCATCGATCGCCTCCTTCTGCGAAGCAGTAATTCTAGCAAAGGAGGCGGCCGATCGCGTGAGGCAACGATCCTTGCGCTCCAATCGCCGCCGGGATTCCGATCCCGATTTCCGGCCACCGTAAGCGCGGGCTTGCGGACGGCGAGCAATGGGTGGCTCGCCGTCTGACCGTCCGGTAACCGTCCGGACCGAGCCCAAGTCGACGGCGCGTACTGTTCCACGCGCGCCTCAAGGAGATGTCAGCAAATCGTAGGGGCCCGGTAGGGTCGAAGCCTACTGGGGCCACGGGTAGTGTGAAAGCGAAACCCGGGGCCCTGGGACGAAGGCAACGAAGGAATAGGAGTCGGTTTTTAGTCAGTAAAAGTCTGACACTATCTCCCGCTCCGCCCAAGGATTTGTCATAAGATGATTTTCCCAGCCAATAAAAAAAACGGGTCAGCTTGTATATTATAAATTCTCTTATCCTTCAATTCTTGCATGAATTAAAAAATACATAAAATGTTTTTTAAAGACACATTCATTCGCAAAATAAATACTTATTTTTCAGTTATTTAATTTTTTTTTTTCACGAGTTTGGTCTCGCGTATCTTGAATCAGTAGTGGTGTTTTAAAAATTCTTTTATGGGTTTTATTCAGTAAAAATTCAGACTTTTACTGACTAAAACCATGTTCAGCAATAATACACACATGCATTCAAACTTTCGCCTGTATAATATTAGTGTGATTCCAACAAAATCTTTCGTCTGCCCTAGCAACTGGAAACACAATCACACATTTCGCATAATTCAGGAAAATCAATCACAAATTTCGCTACATAGGAATGACTAACAGGATATATAATATCTATTAATAAATAATAATATTCCAGAACTTTCACACAACGCCGTCTGGTCCCAATCTAAACAGAGCTTGTGTTATGAGTACTAGACAACTGATAAAATTACTTATATATATTTCTAAATACATACATAGCATAGTCGGCCTTATAATGTTCCCACTGCTGGGACTCAGACCTCTCTAGGAGAGGGAATGGGCCGTAATCCACCACGCGGGCCCAGTGCGGGTTGGTGGATGTCACATGTCTTCGAATTTTTGGTTCTAGGACATGCCGGTTTCCTCACGATGTTTTCCTTCACCGTTTTGAGAGCAGTGGTGATGAAATAAATTACACAAAGTAATGCGCCTGGCTGGGTTTGAACCCGCGACCTACAACTTGTAAGTCGGAGCCGTTACCACTCGGCTACCACTGTCTCAGTCGGGAGCGTTACCACTCGGCTACCACTGTCTCATACATACATATTATAGATAAATTACACCCAGACACAGAACAAATGATCGTGCTCAACACACAAACGTTAGTAGTCAGGGCCACTAACCACTAGACCATCAGGCCAGTCAAGGGGATTATTAGTATTCATGTGTAAAATTTAATTATTTACTTTTAAAAAATACCTTGCTAACTATAATAATTTACTTAGTACTACTATATGGGATGTTTGCTGAGGCACGGGTTGATGGCTTTGCCGCCATAATCAGGAAGAGATGTGCCTCCCTACTCGCTCGCGTTCGTGGCAGCACCAACACTGAGTGTTTTTGCAGATAGGTTGTCCCCCATGCTACAAAGATGGGTGCGGCTTCATTTCGAAGTATAGATATGTAATTCGTGTTGTTAATGCTTACTAATATTAGTTTTAAGATAATTGTTACTTACAAAATATGGATAAATGTTTCATCGTTATTATTTATAATTACAATAAAATAAAATAAAACCCTTAACTAATTACAACTAACTAAAAACAAACTAAAACATGGCGTCAAAAAACTCTTCCACATCGCTGTCGACAGGTAATGTGCCCAAAAGACTGGCGACATTGCCACGCTGTATGGCAATGCTTATCATCTTTCCGAAGTAAAAGCCACCGCTTGGGTCACGCTAAGTGGCACCTAGACGTTTCTGACAGATTTATAAATAATTTGTGAGAACTCGGGCCCTACGATCCAAGTGAAAAATTTTAAAATATTTGCCGGTAACAGAGATTGAACTAAATACTAAGAGTTTCTCCTGTAGTGCCAATTGCCACGTCAAACTACATTTCAACTAACTGACACTTTTCCTCGTTTTTTGTTGTCACTCGTAATTAGACAAGCATCAGAAGAGATCGATGTAACGGATAAAGATGTCGCATGGGTTATCAAAACATTTATCTCTCAGTGAGAGTAAAATTGTAGTACATATCCTCGAGTCGATTATTATGGATTTCCAACAATATTATGGTTAACTTTCACTCCAACCAATGTTCAACTGTACTGCTACTATTATATTAACAATTTAAATGAATCATTAAAAATTTATTAACCTTTAAAATTCGTCACTGGTCTGCATGTTTAACAAATAATATTTTGTCAATGTGTTTAAGCAGATGCAAATGTTTTGAATACTTGAATGAGTTACAAATACGAGCTGGCGTGTGTAATGCATAAAATATATAATTAACTAGCTCCTGCCAGCGGCTTCACCTGCGCGAAAGTAAGTTTCTCCATACAAACTTTGGATCCCCCTTTTATTTCCCGAGAGTGAATTTTGGCAAATCCTCTCTTAGTGCTCGCCTACGTCATAAAAGGAAACCTTGTACAAAATTTCACGTTCCTAGGTCCTGTAGTTTCGGCTGTGCGTTGATATGTCAGTCAGTCAGTTTTCCCTATTATATTTATACTAGGTCTTGCTTGCAGCTTCGCTTCCGACAATTGACTACACTATTCTATTCTACCCGACTCTAGCCTTCTACACCCAACTCTACCCTGCTCTACCCTACCTACCCTACCACCTTCCCGGTATAGTGGTGAACAAAACAAAATTATTAATGATCCAGCCGTTCTTAAGTAAGAAGAAGAAGAACTTAAAACATAGTCTCGACATAAACTCAAATTTAAACACTTTTTATGTAGACAGAGAACAGAAAAAAGAATAAAAATAAATGTAGGTAATCATATTTATTGCATTCGGGTACCTCCGTTACGGCGCTCTCGGGGATCGCGGCTCTCAGGGAATAATCCCGAAATTGTTGTTTTGACGTCTTACGGTTAACTCTGTATCGTTTCTAATAATGACATTTATTATCTACTTATTATCTTTTGAAATCCACGTAGAGAGTTTGTATGCCCCTTTTAACGACACTTAAATCATAAATATGCTATACCTATCTTGGCTTTTTTCCTTAAGCCAAAAATAATTATTTTATTCCGTCTGATGTCAATCTGAGGTTAAATTATACGTGGCTTACCACGTATAATTTAACCTCAAATTGATCTTAATTAAAATAAGATTATACTGTAAGGGCTGATGTTTCTATAGTCAGATAACTATTATCTGGAAAATAAAAATGGCGGTTTGACAGATTTTCAGTACAATAATTGTCAAACCGCCTTTTTTATATCTCAGTTGTTAGTTGCAGCCATGAATAAGATTTCTGTCTTTTTTTTTCATAACAAGGTTTTATGGCGCAGTATTGTATTTAAAATACTACTGTAGCTTTTTAGAATGGTCTTGATCAGTATCAAGACTGAATGTATTGATATCCGAATGGCCATCATCAGACCAGCTCTTTTACCAGCATTTTAGCTGATTCGGCAAGGGGTAGCTGTTTTAAAATCCGTTTGCAAGATTTGCCCTAAATATACATAGAAGTTAAATAAAAAACTTATAAAAAATAGACACTTCTTGAGCAATCCAACCTTAAAACAATCCTTGAATTTGTGATCTCAATAAAGTGTTTTATGCCACAAAATACTCATTGTAAAATACACTATTATTATACGTAGTCTGAAGTGTAGATACATATCTATGAATTGTGGCCTTGTAACACGTCGGTTGGTGAACAATGTACATATTAAATATTATCTATTAAGTCGTTATTCCGCTGTCGACTGACTTGCATTAAAATAGGCATTAAATTATGTCTACAAAGGAACAGTCTTCAGTCTTGAAGTATGAATAAAAGTAGCTTCTAACAGGACCCCGTTTTATCCACTGGGGGTGAATTTTGAGATATTTATTCTTAGTACTCGCCTACGTTATAAAAGGAAACCTTGTGCAAATTGTCACGCTCCTAGACCGAGTGGTTTCGGCTCTGTGTTGATATGACAGTCAGACAGTTTCTCCTTTTATAGATAAAGAAAAGAAGTAACTTGCACTTTTTATTTGTTTGTTGATAACCTTCAGAAATACAAGTTTATGCATAATCAGCCCGATAATGTTCTTACTGCTGGAACTCAAGCCACATTACCACATATGTTACGCTGGCCTACTGCTGATTGTCGGATGGCACATGTTTTTATTTCTATTATTTTAAGTCCGATTGTCAAATTAGATTAGCTTAACTTAGTTTTAATATTGTTCTCATAAATTCATTAAACCGCAAGGGAACGCCAGCGTTCGCTCTCTCATTGTCTTTCTATTCTGTCTCTTATTACGGTATTCGAAAGGTTAAATGAAAATGTAATTTTCCTTATGAGTATTAAACATCGAGAACCAGAATAACAGGGCTTTCCCCGCAGCCAAATAAATAAAAACATTATGCTAGTAAATGACGTAATGCCTACTCAAAAGTTACTAATATTAAATAAAGTACTCGAGATACTGCAACAAAATTTCTCTCTTCATTTTATATTTTCAACTATATTCTAAATATAAATCTTTTCCTGCTTAGTGTTTTCACTAGCCACTAGCCATTGGAAAATAATGCACCTTCGCCTAAGTCTTACGTATTTCAAGTTACTTTTCTTAGAAGTGTAAACCGTGTGTTGTTTTGTTTGCACATAGCGTTATGCTCAGTTTACACAACGGTCAGGACAGAATGCTTAGCATCTAAGATAAGTACGCACGACTATGAACTGCTTTGAGCTATAGGTTTATGTAAGGACCAGTCTTATTTTTGTTAGTCATAAATCGGGGGAACAAACGGAAATAAAAGGCGTAGTTAGTTTATGTGTCTTCAAGGTAAGAGAGATTAGGCTTTTAATAAACTAGTGCGCCTCACCATTAACGATTGCATCACTGCTTACCATCAGGTGGGATCGCTGTCAAGCACTAGTTTGTATTACTTAAAAAAAAAATAGTCAACTTTAAAATTTCCACACAAGCTTACTTAGCTTCTATTCATTAATGGTTTAACCAGTATTTTTTAAAACCCTTCGATAGTGATGAGTGCGTTCTGAAATAATTATTTATATATAACTAAATATAACTCTAGTTTATAAATTTTGTAAAGACTTCAAGATTTTGCTTTCAAAATCTACATTCATAATTAAGTAATAATGTTACGTATACAAACCACCACTAATTTTCTATATACATAAAAGAAAGTCGTGTTAGTTACACTATTTATAACTCAAGAACGGCTGAACCTATTTGACTGAAAATTGGTGGGGAGATAGCTTAGAACCAAGAGATGGACATAGGATACTTTTTATTCCGTAGGGTAGGGTAAGGTGTAGAGTTGGGTAGAGTAGAATATAGTAGTCAGTTAACGGGAGCGAAGCCGCGGGCAAAAGCTAGTATTATAAAAACCGAAGTTTGTATGTATTTCTAAGTGTATGTATATGTTAGCTCAAATGGTTGAACGGATTTGGATGACGTTTGGCACACAGGTAGGCCATGTCCTGAAATAGCATAGAGGATAAATTTGATCCCGGAAATATATTCCCTGGGGATAATTTTCTACCTTCAAGAGGGTAAAACTGGTGGCAGAAGGCAGTAGCTACTCAAGTATCATTATGATAGCCGTTCCCACTGACGGCTGGAGTCAGTGGCTGGAGTCTGAATTTTTTTCAATCATCACCATTATTTTTTATTGTTGTAAGTACCTGTGACTTGTAAAAAACTTCGTTCTGTAGGTACAGTTGTCAGTCCCCTCTTCGCAATCCTGTAATCACATGAATTGGCTTCTGCGCAACCACTCGCCTCGTATTATCCTTTTAAATCGTACTACATACCGCATCTATATAATATTTATTATTTTCCTTGTTTGAAATTGAGATGAGTCTTCAAGAGTAAATGATTGTTCATTTGCTCCAATATATACTTATCATTCTCGCAGAATGCATGATGACCAGCGGATGTCTAGATAAGGCCATCTACACGCATTATCTCATGAACTGCATTATTGTTAATGATAAGATTGCAAAAATATTGTGACCACAACAGCTTAACTATGAATCATTCATTGCCTATCACAAAGAATAAGGAAAATTATATCTTATCATTTTGAGATTCTATACATACTCAAACATATTATAAAACAGAAACTGCCTGTGGAACTGCGTAGTTCTTTTCTACGTGACGTAATTAAGGTTTCCACTAATAATTATTATATTTTATTAAATATGTATATTATGTATGTTTACTTTTAGTTTTATGTATAATTTTGTAATACTTATTATCTAAATAATATTTTCTTTTTTTTATGCACCTGCCATATTCTCTCCACTACCCTACCCTAGGTTGACTGGTAGAGAATGCCTAAGGCATTAAGTCTGCCTTTGTACCTTTTGTTGCATGAAGATTAAATAAATAAAATAAATCAATTTAGGAATTTTGTTCCAGAATATGAAATCCATATATTTACACAATTTAACATAGATTAAAATAAAATTATATCGATAATACTTTGTTAATCAGAAAACTACACATTGAAACCGCTTTTTGGGGGAATGGAGTCTGAGAGACTATTCTGAATTGATGAGTGAATCGGAACAAAATTTTCCTACGTAACTGAAGTTAAAATTAATGTTTTAAGACATGCTATGGTAACGCATGTCCGGCCTACGTAAAAAATTAACTGATCACGGGAACATTTTAAACAAATGCTTCAATACCTCTGTGTAATTTATGGAGATTATTTTTAAAAAAAACCTACAAAACACACACTTAATCAAAAAGAGACGTAACTCAAAATAGAGCGTATTTGAAAACTGAACCTTATTTTTGAGACATATGTTTTCAGATTCAAATAGCCAATTTTTTAGTCAAGTCTTTTTTGAATATGCATGCAAAATATTCAAGCAAATGATTAAAAAAATAAAATGAACACAACATCATGAATCTACTTCCAAGGTATCAGCAGTTGTTTTAAACAACTCTTGCGCAGTTTCCCATAGATGATAACATCGGCCACAGCTGTTATTAAACTACGTACCATAACGCGAAGGACTTTAGACGCTTCTGGAAACACGGCGTTGGGATCTTGCTCACGAATACCTTTCAGTGTTAATTTATAGAGAAAGCTATTTTGTTTACATATTGTTCACCCTTTAACTACTTTCGACGGATTGATGCGACGATTGTTTTCGTGTCCTATACGCCAGGGTCGTGTATTTACGACTGGATACTCCATAGCTCTTCAATCCGCATTGGTGACGAAAGAGCTGACGAGAGTATCTGGTCGTAGATGTACGACTCTGGCGGAATAAACGCGAGAGTGTGTCCGACGTAGGCTGATATAAAAGACTGCGATCCCACCTGATGGTTAGTGATTCAATCGTCGATGCTGAATCGCACTAGTTTATTAAGAGCCTGTTCACTGTTTACACAAGCTTCAATTCCAATATTTTGATAAAAATATTTCATGCAATCAATCCAACTGATATTTTAAAGGTTCAAGCATCGTGTGCAGTATTTAATACGCCACTGGGAATAAACCTGTATACAATATTTTTATAAGTACCAACTTATGTTAAAAAAACCAAATTGTTATAACCATTTATATTTGAAACGACAGCTTGTGTGGTGTTCTTTGTTTGTCATCTAGTCTGACTTGCATGAATTAGAAAAGAAACCATTTACCAACCGATGTTTGGTATAATCTAGTAGTAATTTTTCATTGAACGAAAAACTATAGGTCCAGACTATACATCCCAGTGACAATTCCAAATAGAAACGTTCGTCTAACGTATATTCAATGTGTAGCGTGTTCATTGCCATTTCAATTAAATTATTAGTATTACTGGTATAGTACGGTTAACTCATCCGTGTTGTGCCATCGCCGTGAATGAAATTTTTATGCAGTTCTAATCCTTGTTTTTCTATGTCTTCATTCTTGAATTCCATCACAACAGTAAACGTAATATTTATTACTTTGACAATGATCTGCACTAATATTATATTTATTTATTTTTTGTTGTTTTTTGTTTGTAGGAGGTAATCTCTGAAAGTCCGATTGCTATTTTTTTTTTTTCACAAATCGGAAGCTGCTTTATTCCTGAGTGACATAGGCTACATTTTATGTACGCGGGCAAAGCCGTGGGTAAAAGATAGTTAAAGTTAGCGTAAATTTGATAAAAAACACGACCATATGCAATCGAGTTTTTAGGCCACCATAACTCACTCAAGTCTAAATTATATTGATCATTGAAAAATATATGGCAATTTGTCGTTAAATAAAAATATAAAAAATTCAAAGTTACATAAATTCGATTTGGTCATCATTTTTGAAGATATTGAATAAACCCTGATTATGACTTTCACTCTTGGTTTTAGGGCTGATAGAGTTGAGAAAACAAATGCCGTTGCTGGCAGACAGTTCCATAAGTCATTATATATCAATAAGTCATTTCGAATCGGAACTGCAATAGACATTTCAGCCACCTAAACCTCTAACGTCATTTATCTCAAGCCTGTAACATTTTAAAATAAGAATCCAAATGACGCTGCGCTGTGAATGGACTATGACAACAGCTAGGAATAGAGAAGTAAGAATATTCGTAAAAGAAAGACATTTTATGCCGACTGAAATTGGGTTAATGGCAAGACAATGATGAATTGAATTGAAGATTCAATTTTAAGTTGATAATAATTCGTTTTTTAGGGTTCCGTACCTCAAAAGGGAAAAACAGAACCCTTATAGGATCACTGTTGTCCGTCCGTCCGTCTGTCTGTCTGTCTACCTGTCAAGACCTCTCGAGAATGCATGGAGGTATCAAGTTGAAATTAAAACCATATACTCAGGTCTGCAAACCCTTGAAGCTGTAAAAAAATCAAACTTTTAAGTTAACGAAAAAAAAAGATACGGCCTTCTATATCATAAAAATCATAAATTTGGCACTCCTAAGGAAATCGAAATTCATAGGGTACTTCCCATTAACCTAGAACCCTGAAATTTGGCATGAAGCAAGGTCTTAAGCACAAGTATCAATCGGAAAACAGAAAATTTGTAGTTACGTCACAAAAAATAAACTTTTTTCTGTTTGGAATAATCTTCGAGATTTGATTTGGGAATTGAATTATTTACATAAGTTAGTTTGCACGGCACCCTCAGTGTGCGAGTCCTACTCGCATTTGCCCAGTTTTTTTTTTTATATTTTAAATGTTTATTATTTATCGGTTTTACATCTTTTTTTTTTTTAAATTTATATAAACCAGTGCTTGACTGCGATCCCACCTGATGGTAAGCGGAATTTATTTAATTAATTAGACCAATTGTGAATTTTGTGCATACCTGTAAGTGACTTTTTATACTGGATCATCTCATAAATATTATTATTATGTTGTAAATAAGTCGTTGGTGTACATATATAAATAATAAAAAAATGAAGTAGCATAACATTTCAAGTCTTGTCTTCCTTAGTTTTTACAACGAATTAAGTTTACATTAGAGAACTATTAGACTAAATGATGACCAACCATAAACACTTTACTACTACAAAATTACTTAAATACGTATATTAGTCTCCGGCGTAACCGAAAACAGCTTATTTTGTTATAAATACTTAATTGTAGTTTCCTTTTGTAGTTTGGTTTCATACACGTGCAACAATACCTTCTTCACACCCTGTGCCTTCCTCGGTAAACATTTATATTATTCTATTAATTTTAAGTACATATATGTCGGTGAAGTCAATAGTACGGAAGCTTAAGAACGTTACTGTGAAATGTAAAAGGTTAGTGTGAAATGTAAAAATTGAGATTTGTTAGCACTCCATTCCATTCGTAGCTCCATTCGCAATAATCTTATACATTTAAACAACTACATTACTTTTTCACTGTCCGTTCAACCGATTTCGACTTCTATTCTGTTGTTATAAAGATGACATTCAAAGCAAAAAAGTTGTTACAATACAAACTTTTTACTGCACCTGCGATATGTCATGCTAACAACGCAATAGAAGTCAAAATGGTTTGAACGAACAGTGAAGAAGTTTTGTTTCAAATGTCTAATCTTATTTAAAATGGAGTTTATGTTGATTAAATATTAATGTTAATAATATAAAATTTTAACATTAAGATGTTAAAATTTTAACGTCAAAAGTCAAAAGTCAAAATATGGGATTATTTAATGTATTAAGTGACCGATTTGTAATTAAATACATATATCTCCTTTTCTCTCATTAGCTATTCAATGATTACAATGACATAGTTTCCACGGTACAGGATAATCTAATTAGTAGAACGCGAGTCGCCGCATGTGGACATGGAACGGTTGAGGTTCCTTTTTAAAAGGACGTATGAAACTTAATTCCTTTGTACTGATAAGCAAGAAAATATTTTAATAGAGTAGACTAATAAATGAATAATAATAATAATATATCGACGGTGAAGTGCCAATAACTCCTAACTGTCGAAGTCAAAAATCTTCTATCTTAAAAACGTCAGGAGGTAATACTATGAATTGACATGCTTATTTAGTTAAGAGGTGTTTCCACAATTTAATTTGATGCAGTAGCAACTAATATTCGCTTCAAGAGATTTCACAAAAACATGCAGAAACACACATTTGAATTAAGAGCGCTAAAAAGTAATTATCTCGAAAAATGTCAGTTAGAAGGTATTGGCACTTCACCGTCGATATATGTACATATATATTATTACAACCCCGGTTAGCAATTAATAAAAAATAAAAAAGTTATATTACTGTGGGCGACTGTGGGCGTACCGCCCACAGTAATATAAAATCAGCTTCAAAAATTGAAAGTGAAATTGACTACAATTTTTCATCAAGTTGATTTTATATTACTTACACGTGTTTTAAATTTATTCTCATGCATTTTATTTCAAACAGATGAATTGTTAATTAATATTCTACATTTTAAACCACTTACAAACGTATGAAATCATTGTATCGGCAAATGGGCTTGTTTTAAAAGCACGCGCTGTTCGAAATTTACCTTTATTTATATTTCGAATTCGCTTCATTTTAAACATATTTTGCAGAAATCATTATAGCAGTTACACGTGTTAAAAATTAAAACATGAGTATTTGATTTACAAAATTACTAGAAGATAAAATTTTGTTTCATATTGTTACTGGTGTATGTATTACCTACAAAAATATTGCTTTTCCTTTACTTTTAGAAATACACATTTACAATTCGTATTAGTGTTTACTTCAAAAGAAAAGTTGGAACAAAGGACCAAAAGGTTTATCAGGTATTTAGAGTGTGTTCGAACCATACTTTGTTCTTTCATAAATTAGTGCTCAAGATCATCACAAGCTCAAATGGTATGTTTAATTATGACTAATATTTAATTGAGATCTCGAGGTGAACGTCGTTAACTCTAAAATATGACACGTGGAATATGATATCAAATTGGCGCGAAGTCTACATTCAATACTTTTCTTACCTGAAGGTACTTGACTGTACAGATAACAAAAACTCTCTTGTCTAAATGTATTTCTAGGGTCACATTCTTGAACTCTGTTCCAAAAGCGTCACACTCAAGTGCCCTTGACTTTGACATATGCAAGCGTCGAACTATTAACAAAGTTACAGTCTTCCTTCAAATCTTATGTCGCTTTTCGACCTCCTAATATTAATGTAAACAAAAGTCATTCCTGTGCATACTAAGCATAGTGCGCCGTGCACGCCCACCACATACCACACTACTCGAATGGGATCACAGGGCTCCCATTTTTAAAACAATGTCAAGCACCAAGTTTTGTTTTTATTACATCACAGTACAATGATCCACACATTGAAACTTTTGTAATATTATTGCTATAGAGAACAATGCCCACTAAATAAAAACTTTTAGTTATATGTTGGACGAGTGATTTTAGCCATCTGACAACAGTGTCAGCATAGTGATATGACCAAAATTATATACGACAAAAGTTCGTCGCCAACAAGCTACTTAGAAAAAGTTAATAGATTTTTTATACAATTTGTTTCTTGTAGCAAGTCGTTTGAAATGAATAATAGCCTTCTTTAAACGCAACCAACTTCTGGAACTAAACATTTGTTTGGACCTATAATTAGATAACTATTTACATGCCTAACACAGACCAATTACAACAAAATAAAACAATAAAGACCCCGTGATATCATTACACCCATAGATCTCAATAATTAGTTGAGTCACCCAGCGTGCGCGCACCTAAGAAATTGGGATCTGGAAGCCGAAGGACGCCGAACCCGGCCGAAGATTTCCGAAGGCGGGGAGAAGGGGGGAGTTCGGTAGCCCGTGAAGCCTGGCCAGCTGAGCGTGACGTCTCCTACTCGCCAGCCTCGATACCACATGATGCCATCCTGTAATCCCGTTTTATATCAATCGTTATGCTAACTGAATACGTTTGCAGCTCCGCCCGCGTCTCACTGTTATAACTTCACGAGTCTGACGTGTAAAGGGAGTTATCATAAATGTATTAGTGTCTATGCTTGGGTGACTAAAGTAAGGGCCCTTTTTGGCATGATAATATGCTATTACAGATAGAACAGCGGGTCCCAAACAATAAATTTTAGTTTGAAATTATTTCTGACAAGAAGAAGACAAATAATTTCTAGTTGTATATCTTAACCTTCAAGTACAAGGTTTTAGTAATTGATATCATTGGACATTTGCGTGCAACGCGGCTAATGATTTTAAAAGAACAAAAAGTGACGCCTCTGTGCCATGACCAACTTTGACACAATGACGATAACGAATAGAAATAATGGCGTCTAGTTAGTGGGGTAATTACACAAGTAATTCTTTGATGGGTTACACAGAGGCGGCTGCTCTTAACTTCAATCTTAGTATTATGTACTTTATCATTCTCTCTGGTTCTTTTATTTTGAGTGTCTTGTGTATACTACGTTGAGTTTACATATTTGTGAACGCACCCACGATACAGGAGTTTTAATTGTGGAGCAAGGTTGATTTTTTGGGTTGCGTACCTCAAAAGGAAAAACGGAACCCTTTTAGGATCACTTTGTTATCCGTCTGTCTGTCAACACTCTTATCTCGGGAATGTGTGATGGTATCGAATTGAAATTAAAATCACTCAGGTCTACGGTCCCTTGAAGCTGAGAAAAAAATTAAACTTCTTAGTTGAGGAAAAAAAAGCATACGACCGTTTATGTCGCAAAAATCGTATAAGACCGCTATCCCACTGGCGTTTTACGAACGTTCGCGCTTATCCAACGTCTGCGCAGCACCAACGTTGCGCAGACGCTACGTTAACGTCGCGAGTTTCTACCGGTAAGCGCCAACGTTGAGCAGACGCGACATTAACGTCGCGGTTTAGGGGTACGCAAGAAACTCGCAACGACGTTAACGTCATGTCAGCGCGACGTTGGCGCTGCGCAGATATTGGAGAAGCGCTAACGCTTGTAAAAAGCCAGTGGGATAGCGGCCTTAAGGTACTTCCGGTTGAGGCAGAATCCTGAAATTTGGCGTAAAACAAAGTGTTATATTATAGCATAGGTATAGGAATAAATCTGAAAAACAAAAAGACAAAACAGTTAATTTTGTTGTTACGTCACAAAAAAAAGTCAGTCTTCGTGACTCCATTCGGAAATTGAACTATTTACGTAAGTTTATACGGAACCCTCAGTGTGCGAATCCGACTCGCACCTGTCCGGTTTTTTTAATATAAGAACCATTCGAAGACGGAATTAATGAAAAATAGTGGTAGAGTTCTTGTGTAATTTTATAAATATAATTTCGTTGAATATTAACGTAAAGTTTGATACATTAGAAAGGTAGAAAGCTCGTGAAGACGAAAACCAGTGCCGTAAGTATATATAAATATACATCCATCTTCACGTTCCTCTAAGTAATGGTAATATACGAGCAGGTGCTGTTTTTCCATTCTAATCAGCCCATTAACTACTATCAAGTTACATATATGTATATAAAGATTATAAATGAACTAAATGCGTTCAAAAGTAACTGTAATAGATTCATGAGATAATAGTATACTGCATTTTTAGATTAACTTTATCAAACAATTTTGTCAGGAAACCGTCACCTTTCCACCTCGGCCGCATTCCTGTGTTACTATCTACTCCGGAAGAAAACCACCTTTGAAAGTTTCTACGATTTTGAAGAAATCAGCAAAAAACATTTCGGTACAAAAACAACAGTTACAACCGACGATTATCCGAAACATCTCTCGATCCACTTTATTTAATTATTCAGTTCTGTTATTTCACATAAATGATATAAAATTCCAATATACAAGTTTATTTTTATAAGTTTCTCACGGAGTCTGATTACTGTTGGAATTATACGGCGATCGTTTAGAGAAAGATTTCAAATCGTAAACAAATTATTATTAATTTAATATATTGATCTATAGATTTTTATCTTGATATATATAACTTTCTGTAGCGGTTTGTGTGGATTAAGATAGTTTTATCTTAAACATCTGTTAATGACATTGTAATATCTGTAAAAAAAGTAACGTGTTTTTTTTTTATATGGGCCAACTTTCCGCTCGACCGTCCGGTAACCGGCCGGACCAAGCCCAAGTCGTCGACGGCGCTTAGTGTTCCAACGCGCGCCTCAAGGAAATGTCAGCAAACTGTAGGGGCCCAGCAGGGTCGAAGCCTACTCCCCAGTAGGGTAAGTGAACCTATGGCCCCCCATAGGTTCACTTCTGAAAGGAAAACCCGGCCCTGCTATGAAAGGCAAAGAAGGAACAGGAGTGGGTTTTTAGTCAGAAAAAGTCTGACACAACCTTGCACATTTTCCCACCTAAAAAAAATAATGGAGTTCAGATAGACAGTCACTCCATGCCGACCAAAGTCGACTCTAACAAAGTTGTGAAAAGGCTTGGTACATTGACAACGCAACGCTTATTAACTCAAATTATATCGTGTCAGTTTGAAAAATACGCAGGAACTTGCTAATAGGAAAATGGTAACGTACAGATGGAAATAAGTCGTTAACTGCGACGTTTCAATGGAAGAGAAAAATGACATAATGGTTAAGTAAGGTCGCATTCAGTGTAATGCGTAAGCCACTTCATTAACGGCTGAAGTTGTTAGCGTTTTCCGGCCATGAAGACTTAATGATTAATTATATCATCCGTGGCGGCTCTGATAATGAAGCTCAAAAAACCTATAAAGTCTAGAAAAACTATTCAGTTCTTACAATTGCAAATTATTTCTGTTTCGATAGAATCAACAGAGAATTCATTCGATTTTAGCCAATGACAAAGTTTCGTTTCACTGCAGGACCATCTCATTTTATCTTAAGTTTACACACCTTACGAATGTATACCTCGACTAATGCAAATGAGGCATTACTGTGGAAAATTAAGTGAAAATTATTGTTCCTGCGGATTCGAGGAAATTGAACTATAATGTGGTCGTAGATACTAAACTGAATCAACTTTACCTTTTAAAAAGTTTGGTGGTTTAATAAGGCACTCGTTTAACCACTAGATCTCCTGATGGTAAGCGACGATTTGGTCGACAATGGAACACGCCTAGAAGTAACCTATTCAATCTTGACTTAAAGACTTCTAGGACCGCCTAGGCCACTATGTTATCAGGAAACACAGACTCCAGCAGGGAATTTTACTCCTTAGCTAGAGTCCAAGTCTGCTATTTTTATATAAATTCGTCATTCCAACACGATCCCATTGTCATTTTGCTAAAAGTTCGTAATCTACTTATTCATAATGATCGATCACTGATTGGCCAATGGTCTCGTAATAGAGTTGTAGTAGTAGAATGACAATATCGAGCGGTCTCGTACCAACTGCACAATGAAGTATTTGTGGTAGGTCACTGATCAAAGGAACTGTCAAAATTTTTGCAGATTACCGCATACGTCAGACTTCACAGCTCTGCTTAGCTTGAGACTAGACAGCGTTGTGTGATTGTTGTGGAATATTATTATTCATTGGAATTATGTACAAGATTACCATTCTATGCCATTACTTTCAATGGAGTATCAGTGGTTGACCATTGGAAAATCATAATGACGCCATTATATTAGTAGATAACCGAACTTGTCAAAATCAAAAATTATGAAATCAATTATAGACCATTCTTACACAATTGTAATAGCAGACTTGAGGCCCTCTACGCACGATGAATGTGTTCCCAAAACATTTTGTGCATATGGGTGGGAGGTCCACCATGTACCGTACCGCTGGAGTATCGCCGTACATCTGATGGTCTGACTTCATCAGCGTCACATTAGTAATGTTATAATTCAAGGCCAAAGCAACCCAACTTAATGGTACTCTACAAATCATATTCGCGACTACTTGTAAAATAAATTTAACACATACTTGAAAATCCCTTCGATTCTCATAACTTTGTAATAAAAGCTAAATTATTTTTGTAACAAATGTATCTACTTCATGCGCTTGTTCAACAAATCCTACGATATCAAAATATAGAACGCCATCAGCACTATAAAATTGTTTGTCGACCTTTTAAGACTAGTCATAACATAAACTAAACGATGAAATAATATACACGATACATGTGAGACATATGATGAGAAACTGCTGTACATGTAAACAAGGTTTCATTAAAAACATTGTATTATTATTCGAAGGTTTGAGTAGGTACTGTTTCAACGCGTTATGATTTCACAGGTTCGTGATTTTTGACTCGAGTTTAGGCGTCTTTAAGTCAAAAGGTAATAGGTTACTTCTAGGCAAGCGTGCTGCATAGTAAACCACATCATCGCTTACCTCAGGTGGGATAGTAAAAGTTTTGATGAAAATCTTGCTTGATAGACCTCTAGAGATCCGGCTCGAAGGATCACGCACCATCTTCTTTTTAGAAAAATCAATAAATAAATTACTACCGAACTATTTTCCAGGACTTTTATAAAAAATGTAGTAAAAACCATCAAAAGGCTTGCAAATTAAGTTGATGTTAAACAAGTCTCCATACAAAGTGTCTCCATAAAATCTGTAACATAAGGGCATATCAGATGCAGGTTAGATAAACACTTGCCGCTAAGACACTGCTAAAACAATGATTTAGAAACTGCTTCACAACTGAGTATCACTATACCTTCGTATGGGAAATTGAAATTATAATTGTAAAGAGTAACACTCACAACCTAGCTCTGGAGTCGTTGTTAAACGTAACTATTGTATTCATGCCCAGGATCTGACTTGCGAGTCCAAGACTAGATTTTTTTTTTAATTTTCATTTATTTTAGGTACGTATCCATGTTGGATCCTTGGCACCACATTAAGAGACCAATGAAATTACTGTGTTTTCAATTATGCCAAAATATTTGCATAACGTATTCGGGATTATCAGGAGCAAGTCACAAAAGTACGTTATGTTACGTAGGTAGCAGAAGTTTTGATACAGCGACCGGTTCAGTAATCAGCCAGCGGACAATTCGCATGCGGCCCCATTGCGCAGTCACGCTTGCCTGACTCCCTACGAGATGGCCTCACGGTTCTTTTTTACTAATCGACTAACTTGACGTACTTTTTACTATACAACAATTGATTATTTATAGAAAGTGAGTGATTTCTTGGGTATGCGACATAGATTATATGCTCGACCTGTCTCTGTACTAAATGAGATTCTAAAAGCCATAAAGATGCACGATGCTCTAACAATTAAAATCCCAAACAGTTGTTAGAGGATCGTACACCGACTGACCACGTGACGATTGGTCAACGCATGGCAATGTCCATACTATCGCAGGCGTATATAAAAGGAGTTTTTTTTAATTTACAATTTTCTTTCACGGCCCACACAAACCCCCGGTTGAGTGGGCCGTGAAAAATATTGTAAATTTAAAAAATGATTAAATACTGAATGTAAGTACATTCAGTATATTTTTAAAAGGTAAAAAAGAAGAGGAAAGATTACTGTATTGTCCGTTTAATTAAGTTTTTTTTCGTATGCTTTGGAAATATCCAGGTTCTTAGAAACATGTTCAAGACTGGCGTTTAAATTATTTAGACAAGCCGATTTTGTGTAGACACGCGTTGGTGTGACCGTAAGAAAACCTAAGAAATTGCTAATGGAAGAACAATTTTGAATTAAATTACACTACACTATAAAATGAGAGCAGTGGCTGCCGAGTGGTAACGGCCCCGACTTACGAGTTGTAGGTCGCGGGTTCAAACCCAGCCAGGCGCATTACTTTGTGTAATTTATTTCATCACCACTGCTCTCAAGACGGTGAAGGAAAACATCGTGAGGAAACCGGCATGTCCTAGAGTCAAAAATTCGAAGACATATGACATTCACCATTTCGCACTGGGCCCGCGTGGTGGATTACGGCCCCATCCTCCTAGAGAGAGGAGGCCTGAGTCCCAGCAGTGGGAACATTAAAAGGCTGATCATGCTATATACACTAAAAAAAAACTGTTAATCACAGTGCCTACATACTTGCTTTCCTCTCGTGATAGAAACAAACTAAGTACTCGTAACATGTTAACGGATACATATAATAACAGTCATGGTCTTACCAGTTCTAAATGTTTAGATTTTATGAATCTGCGCACGTTGCAAATTACAGGGAGTGGAGTATGCAAATGCGATATCTAATGACACGCAAATATGGACCTAATAGTTAACACTCTGTACATTTTTTAGGGCCTGCGCACACTTGAGACAAGACTGTCTTAGACAGACTTGTCAACGACACGGCGTACACCATCAAAACAAAACAGTCTAGCAGCGTATGACCAATGTTGCCAACTTATTGAATTTTCCACTAAAACTGGTGATTTTGACTTGATTTCGCCATCTCCTTTCTACCATCGGACAACCCGACGAACAGCGAGTATCCACCCTTACGTTGTTGAAACTTCAACGGTCCGGACTAAGCGTTTCGCTACGTCGTTTATACCGCGTACATCGAAGGACTGGAACAATTTGCCTGCTGCGGTCTTCCCGTCCAACTATAATTTAGGTGTCTTCAAGGCTAGAGTGAATAGGCTCTTAATAAACTAGTGCGCCTGACCATCAATGATTGCATCTCCGCTTACCATCAGGTGGGATTGCAGTCAAGCACTGGTTTATACCAATAAAAAAAAAAAAAAAAATTTTAGTGGAAAATACCCATTTATTTGCGAAATATTGGTTTTAGTGGCTAGTGCATTTTTCTAGTGCTTTAGTAAAATTCAATTTCTTACTAAAAATGCAATCATTCGGTACACCCGAATCAAGTCTGTTTAAGACAGTCTTGTCTCAAGTATGCGCAGGCCCTTAACCAGTAGCTTCTGACAGCGAGTTCGCTCTAGTGAAACTAAAAAATAAATATCTATATCACTCAGTCATAAAGCACCGGTATGATTTAAAATTGGTCCTGTAGTTTTTGTGTTTATTCAGTACAAGCAAAAATACAAATCGGAAAGATTTTTTTGTAGTTTACATCAAAAAGGGTTTTATTTTTAAAGATGTACACCGGTACACTGGATTATTTTATTTCTATCAAAATAATCAACAATGACTGATTCAATTGAGTGCTTTCCCGTGTTTATTTTTGCACAATATTTTTTTCTAAACAACAAAAAACACTAAAAATACTTTTTTTGAAAAAAACTTGTGTTGGTTTTTAAGTGAAGTAACAATTAGCATTTCAAATACCGTTGTGAGGAAGAGTCAGATCGTTTTTTAGGGTTCCGTAGGGAATTTAACTGTTTTCATAGGTAATTTTGTACGAAACCCTCAGTGCGCGAGTCCGACTTGCACTTGCCCGGCTTTTTCTTATTGTTGATAATTTCGCGTTTGTTTTTTTTTTATTGATTGGGAAAATCATTTTATGACAATTCCTGCTCTTGGGCGGAGCGGGACATAGTGTTAGACTTTTACTGACTAAAAACCTCTTGTTTCTTCTTAGAATATCTCACTTGGTGGCTTTTAGATAGAGCTACTTTTAGGAATAAATAAAAAAAAATTAAACCTAATTAGCAAAAGTCTTGCAAGGCAACAGGCGTACGTAGACGATTAGTTTTTATAAGCAAGTTCATATAGACTTAACGCGCAAACTTCTAAAAGCCAGCAAACAGAAGCTAAGAGCGTATATCTTTCAATCCGGAAAGGAGTCACATAAGGCGATCCCTGGTCTCCCAAACTCTTGGTTTAACTTAGCAAAACTGATGAAGAGTCATTTTGGTAAAAGTTCGTAATCTACTAACTCATGATGATCGATCATTGATCGGTCAATGGACTTGTAATAGAGTTGTGGTAGAATGACAATATCGAGCTTATTAAAAGCAATTACTGCACAATGACGTTATAATGGTAGGTCACTGATCAAAGGAACTGTCAAAATTTTAGCAGATTACCGCATTCGTCAGGCATTCATTTGTCCATATGTACCAGATTACAATTCAATGCCATTTCTTTCAATGGAGTTTCAGTGGTTGATCATTGGAAAGTCATATTGACGCCATTATATTGGTAGATTACTAAACTTGTCAAAATCAACAATTATGAAGTTAATGATAGACCATTCTGACACTGTTGTAATAGCAGACTTGAGGCCCAGATTGATTTTATACGGAAGGGGAGTAAAGGATGACAGTTACTCTGCAAGTCAAAAAGCGAAACTAAGTATTCATATGTTTTATTTATTTAATGTTAGGACCTAAAGACTGAGCATGTGAACGTTAAAGCGACTGCGCAACACGTCCGCTAGTCTTAAGAATTAATTGGGATTGCGAGTGGCTTACGCAACTATACCGATCACGGTTCGATTTCAACACCTCGATTCTGTTTAAGAATCGAACCAAAAAAATGTTACTTCAGTTGATCACAATTTAATTATTACTTTTGTAATTTATGTCTTTTATACTTATTTCGTTGGTAACATTTATTTGACTTTTCAAAGTTGTAAAAATATTGGTTAAAACAAATATGGAAGCTGGACCGTTGACCTGGTGAGAATCGCGGGAATCCGATGGATGCGAGACGCACATGACCGTTCATTGTGATGACACTTGGGAAGGACTTGTTTCCAACAGTGGACGGCTGAAAATGATGATGATGATAGAATGATTTGCATAAATTTTATTATTTTCTGATTACTCCAGTAGTAATAATAATAATAATATTCCACAAATATCACACAACGCTGTCTAGTCCCAAGCTAAACAGAGCTTGTGTTATGAATACTAGACAACTGATAAACATACTTATATATTTATAAATACATACATATTATAGACAAATTACACCCAGACACAGGACAAATGATCGTGCTCATCACACAAAAATTTGTCCTGGGTGAGAATCGAACCCACGACCTCCGGCATAGCAGTCAGGGCCACTAACCACTAGATCAACAGGTCAGTAGTCATTTTGATACATATCAAAACCAGTCTGGTAACTTATTGAACTGGTGTTAAATGAAAGAAACATAAAAACAATAAGGTTATTAAGTCATTCTAATACTAAAATAAAGATTTAGTTCACAATTGACCATTTTTAACTGACCACATTTACTTACAAATTTTAATAAAAATAGACTCGACTACAACTTAGGTACTTCACTAGCAAGTAATAAATACGGTTTTACGTGGTCGTAACTGGAATTCTAACCGCAGTGTAGGTAAATACATACCAATCGTTAATAATATTGTCAATAAGAGAACTGAATTCACTTGGTTTTCCTCTTAAGAGTTCCGTCCACCATCTTATTATTAGAAAAAATAGAACATACCAGGAAATTGCTCTCAAAACTAGTATCCTAACAAATGAATCCTAGAGCAACAATATCATATATGAAATTGTATTTTTACTTTAAAGATTTTATTGAAAGCTATCGAATATTTTTTTTTAAATTAAAACTTTATGCACTAGTAATAATCAATGTACAAAGGTGTACATAACATGGTAGGTGAAGAGAGAAGAAAGAAATAGATAGAAATACAATAAGAAACATATACTTAGATACATACATACTAATTAACAATGTAATTATGAAAAACGAATCCAACAAATCAACGCTGTGATGATCACACCAACTTCCTGCGAATGTGTTCACGTGCCACGTAAATAATACGAAATAATTCCCGTCCGATTATAATTTGGGTGTCTTCAAGGCTAGAGTGAATAGGCTCCTCATAAACAAAGTGCGCTTCACCATCAACGATTGCATCACTGCTTACCATCAGATGGGATCACAGTCAAGCACTAGTTTATATCTCTCTAAGAAAAATGCCCAGTCTTGTCTTTTTTTTTTAAATTATATAATGTAGAAAAGTATGAGAAAAGGTAGACGATAAAAAGCAACTCTAAATAGACATTTCTAAAGTCGATATTTAAGTGGTTGTAAATAATCTAGAAATCTATATACAAGATGTTCTGTGTGTTTGAACTGAGTCAATCTATAGTTTCATGTCAAAATTACAGTTCAATTGAAAACTTGACCATAGTTTTCATAGATTACAAAATAATACTGCAGTACTTGATTTGTACCTCTGTCTGCAACGACAGTTCAAGTGAAGGACGATCTTAGGACATCTTGTAATCTAAAATTTCCAACTGTTATTCATAGATCGACAGATAAAAGTGAAAGAAAATATCGTCAAAACAAGGTAATAGATCCTTTATTTTGACGAGTTCCTAATAAACAATGTAATCAGAAGTACGATATAGCGAAGCAATTATTTTTATCTTGTTTATTCTTTTATAATAAACAAGATGTGTAATACACACTCTTATAAACAAGATACAAATAATTAGTACGTAGGTATCATGTTACAGTCAGAAGAATAGAAAAAACTTTATTGTTCACCAAAACATACCACCCACCACTAGAAATCAATAAAATTGAAGTGTGTCTGTTTGAAATAAAATATATATTTTTGTAAATGCATCATTTAACTTTTATCTGTTTATTTGTTTGTCTGTATATTTGTTCTAGCTATTTTCCGAAACGGCTGGACCGATTTTAATTTAACTTTCACTGTTGATGCTGTAAGGAGTTAGTTAAGCTGCTTTTATTCAAGAAAATTAATTAGGGTTTCGCGTAAAAAATATAACTTCATGAAATTGTGACCAAATATCATTATTTTGTTTGTTTTACGAGTTTGACGTGGATGAAGTCACGTGCAGACCTAATACAAAAATTATCCTGAGCAGGCAAAATTAAATAAGTTATTGCCATTATTGCACCATTCGTAAATATATTTTTGTCATTTGTGGTTTTAGATCACCCTATACTCAGTAGGTACCTACATTTACAAATATTTGCAATAATATGACGAAATCATCGTAGTATTTATTTTATGTAGGTGAAAAAGTAGCTACAGACATGATATAAAACTATATGACTCGACTTTATTTTGGAGCAGTTTTTCATGTATTTTTCCGCTCTCGGTCAAAATTTCTCAAATAATTCGATTCACTCTAATAATAATATAATAATAATAATAATATTCACACAACTATCACACAACGTCGTCTAGTCCCAAGCTAAGCAGAGCTTGTGTTATGAGTACTAGACAACTGATAAACATACTTATATATTTCTAAATACATATATATTATAGATAAATTACACCCAGACACAGAACAAATGATTGTGCTCATCACACAAACATTTGTCCTGTGTGGGAATCGAACCCACGACCTCCGGCATAGCAGTCAGGGCCACTAACCACTAAACCAACAGGCCTAATGTGTAATCCAAGGCCAAATAATAATGTCTATCTTACATGTGGCCCTATATGAACGAGCGTAGCTGGAAGCAAAATTGTCCATTTACTTCAGTGAGCCCTATACGCAAAATTTCTCGAGTACAACAACTATCCACAACTTGTATTTTAACCCCATCACTGGTTAGCTGTCAGATTCTTGACCGATGCTGTAAACACCTAAAAAGTAACATATCTAAACACGAAGTTGCTCGAGAACCTATCTTCTCAGATACATGTGGCATACATGAGCCGCTCTGCAGATTGGTACGGGTTAACCTCAGTATGCGCACCTACGAGTCTTTGGCTTTAGGCATTACCGCATGCTTCATGATACCTCCTTCCTCCCGCTACATGCCTGCTTCTAGTCTAGTCCATCTAATCGTTACTATGGCCTATTTTACAGCAGGAATGATAGGATAGCACGGCGCGCCAGTATTAATAACATCATCCGTCAGGCCCTCGTCACGGATTATTATGTCTGGCCTCTTTCCATCGTTATCCGCCTTAGAATCTGGATAGATAAACCTTTGGTGTGGAACGCAACAAGTGTCGATCCCTTTGCGCCATTCCATCTTCTTAGTAAGACGGGATATCCTTGGATGGCGCAAATTTTACCATCTTAATAGGAGTTAAACGTTTGAGCCGTTTGGGGTTGATAGGCTAGAGTCATAGGTTCCAAGTTCACAACGCGTGTTTCGGGATATCAATCAGCTAGTCGACTTTTCACGTGGCCAGGTAGCTGGGTTTTTCTTTTGCTCACGAATCATCATTGCTATTTAACGTGGCAATGCTGCCAGCGTTTTGGTCACCTTTCCCGTTGACAAAAATGTGGATAATTTGTTTGAAGCCCAATGATTTCTTTAATAGGCATCTGTAACTATATTATTATCAATTTGCAATTTGCATATATAGCTATTAAGTTATTTATATGCTTTGCGATTTGATTTTTTGAATTCAAAAATATTTTTCAAAGATTAATTATATTAGAAATACAAAAGAAAACAGTGAAAGATAGTGCACATTGCATATAAAAGTAATCTTTTATACATTGACAAAAAATTCTTCAATGTCAAACATGATTGGTGATTACGTGTCCGACATCTCTTAAATTACAATTAAGAGTACCAAAATGAGTCAATTTAAGAACAGCTGATCTTACCACCTGCCTCAAAAGCAAACGAGAACAATATATTTATTTACCATTATTTGCCCTTTGTTAAGTAAAATAAGTTTATTACATATCATTTCGACTTACATTGCTTGTCGATGAGTCTCATTTAAGAAAATAAATGCCTTTAGTTGAAGGCTCCGCTCTTCCCTTACATTATAAATATACAAACAGACAAATAAAATAAGAAAAAAAAAAATAAAGAATTAAAAAATTAGGAAAAATTAGAATATAAACTATAGAAACTAACCCTAACATAGGGTAACATATTTATTTTTTTTGTTTTTAATTGGGTAATGGTCCACCATTACCTTCCTCTCTCCAGAGAGAGAGGAAGTAACAGACTTTTACTGACTAAAACCCACCTGTGTCCCTTCACTTGCCTTTTGCGTTCCAGGTTTGCGGTAACTCGAAAATCTTGCAACCCAGATGCAGCTTTATTTTTCCAAAAAGCCAGTAGTTTTGCTGTGTTTAAACATAGCATCAAGAGAATGATAGGATGAAATATGTATGTATTTTTATAGCACACGAAAATTTGTTCAAAAGCGCATAACCCCTTTTCAATATTTGCACAAAAGTCCTTGTCCTATATAAATAAAATTCCAACCCAGTACAAAGCTGAATAGCTTCAATAAACTATATTGGACTGACGTGCTCAACATGGTTCATAGTACAAACGGAAATCTTCCGCTCCATATGAATCAAAGAGGCTGACAGTTATGACATTATGCAATACGTATATAAATAAATAAGTATTTTTATCCTTTATGTCATTTATAATAATAATATATATATTTGACAACTACATTGATATCAGCTACAAAAAAAATGTAAGTTCAAAAAAGTACTTGAATAATTTTGTAATTTAAAATTGCTTAAAAAATAATAAAATTATTTATTATTTATGACGAAATTCAATTTATATTTGACTAGCTTTTGCCTGCGGCTTCGCCCGCGAACATAAAATATTGTCCATGTCTCTGACTCAGAAATACAGCAGCTTTCTATCGGTGAAAAAATTTTTGCAATCGGACCAGTACTTTCAGAGATTACTTCTTAAGAAAAAAAAACTTTACCTCTTTATAATATTAGTGTAGAATAACAGATTAAATAATGAATCAAATCATTTATCTGTGAGTCCACTCTTAAAGGTATGAGCTTTCGTTGATATATAGAAAATGGGTTCGACTGCACAGTTTTAACGCACCGATAGAAATGAAGGTAAAGAAAAAACCTTTACCTCTTTATAATACTCGTATTAGTGTAGATTTAATTTGCAGCACTATAATTTTTCATGTACCATTCCATGGGAATCGGAATCCTTAAATAAATTCTGGAACTATGTGTCACGCCTCTCATTGATTCACGCGATCATTTGAGATGATGATTCAAAAACATTGACACATATCGGTTCTGAATCGGTTCTTACTAGTTCAGCAATCACCAATGAGTACTCTGAGAGACGGTGATCAATTGGCGTAGTAATAAAGATGGCAATGTAAGCTTCCGTTCTGTTTTCAATTGTTTTCAGTGTCACTCTGAAAACAATTGAATTGATTCATCTTTTCCTCGTAGGTCGTTGTTGATTGGACTCCTCCTGAGAGCGTTGTAAAGGGTACTCAAAGTTGTTTGCGGTGAATACTTGTGATATTTCCATTACTTAGGAGAAATTGCAAGCTGCTCGGTACTAAATATAAACTTACTTCAAGCGAACTTCTAATGTAAACCTACAATCGATAAACCAGAATATAATGGAATAGGGTTTTTCGGTTCAAAATGTTCTTTATAAATTGACATTAGCAAACAAATAGATATTAGTAAACAGGAAATTACTCAGATATTGTGTTCTACGAGTTATGAAATTAATTGTCTCAGTGACATTGACTTAAACAACAAAGCAAACAGATAAAAACTGTAATGATCATATCTTAAGACATCGAACAGTATAACCCATTTCCTTCTCCTTCGGACAAGGAAAAAGTTTTTCAGCAAAGGCAATCCCATCGATACAAACACGTTTCAAATAAAATACAAGTATTTACATCGAGACGTATGAAAACGGACCGTTACCAGCGGCAGCTGCATAGGGTCAATTGGTAGTGACCCTAACATTACAATCCGACCAATTTAAGACGCTTCGATACTTGACACGAACATACCCAATAAAACAGCATTACAAATCGGCGCGGTTACATCTTGAAACATCTTGAATGTCTCTTGCGAACGAAAGAGTATACGACCGAGTTAGAAAGTCAACAGTTTTAATCTTTCAAGTTCAATATTTGGTTGTTTTTAATCATTGTCGTGTAGTATCAATAAATGAATATTGACTAATAATATCAGGCCAGAAACACATGCCTCGTTATTAAGCTCAAGGGAACATATGCGGGCTACCACGTGTTCCTGGCTAAATGAGCCCCCACTTCAATCGAATCCCTTAAGAAAAAAAATAACCAAGAAATCCAAGTCGGGATTGAAAGCCCTACTTGAAATATGTCATTTAATGCCCTTTTTAGGTGATTGTGCAAAGACTTCAATTAACAACAATACAAAGTTGACACAACGTGTAAATGTAAGCACGCTATGTCACAATCCTGAAAATATCACAAAATCAAAGCGAGTGATGGATGGATGATTGGACCAAAGTAACAGTTAAAGTGAGCGTAAGAAAAAAAATACTACGTCCTGTTGAAGTTTGTACTATATACTCATTACAAGCAGAACATAAATGGCAATTACATTGTAAGATGTCCGCAGGGAACTAATGAGAAAGAACAGGTTACTCTGTAACGGTGCCCGGTTCGACGGCCGGCCGGCCGGCCTCGAGATACTTCGGATATCAACATTAAAAAGTGCCTTGATAGCTTTGAGATATAACAAAGTGGCATGCTGCAATATTTATTGATTTTCTAACATAAGTGAAGGGTGTTTTGCTGATAGTATTTTAAAGCTTTTGATTATAGCTCATTTGAAAAATGCAACTTTATGTCCTGGTTCACTGTACATTGTAAGACGCAAAGTAGTGTTGGCTGCTACTTTGAACTTATTTGTCACTGAAATCGCAAACGCCATAACATTGTAATAATTCTTTCAAAAATGTCGATTACTAATCTATTCATGGAACTTTTTTTTTGTTCATATTGGTTTTTGTGTTTTTTTATCTTCATAGAATATTGATTTTTATTGTCGACATTGTCGAATAATGTAATGAAATAGTGAAATTGTTTTTTTTTAATTCAACTAGTTCAACTTCTTCCAATGACATATTTTCCAATTATCAATTTAGTCTTCATCAAAATCAGTATTCCTAATAATTTCAAATTTGACAACCACGCCCACTTGCAAAAATCAACCTGTTTATTTATAAGTACATCAATACAAAGATTGTTTACATAATTCGTTTATGGCGTGAACTAGACACGAATATAATTTAAAAAAAAAAAACACGAACTATGCCATGGCGGCAAGTTTTCCCGCGTAAACGAGCACATGTGCGCACGACGCGGTTCCCAGTGCGCATGCGTGGGAAACAAACGCGCCATCTTGCGCCCTCGCCTTTTTCAGCGGCGCGTGTTTTTGTTCTGTAAAAGCATTATTGAAGACCCTGTTCGGTATTTTTTGAAAAAGTTTTGATACATTGCTATGCTTTACTAAAATGGTAGTGGTTTTAAAAACTGGTTTCAGTTTAAAATAATTCGCGTGTTTATTCGTAACTACTAACACTTGCTTATTTAAATATGTGTATAAAAATATATAAAAGTAGCTAATGTTTTAAGGAATTAGGCTTATTATTTTAAAAAAAGAATGAGCGCACAAAATATCTTGAAGTTGTAACCAATTGGCATTGTGCTTTTTTTTCGGGTGGGAAAATCTAATCATCTAATGCGTTTTACGAATCTGACGCGAACAAAGTCGCCTATAGCATTTGCATTCAATTGAAAATGTAAAAAATAGAGTGTGCCCTGGCACCCATAACACAAGTTTACTCTTAGCTTGGGTGTCAGAGATGGATAATCTGTGATTATGCAATTTTAATAGAAACGATGTCAAAATTGTATTTTTGGAAATAAATTATTATTATATTATTATTATTCACATTTGATTGTAAATACTCTAACATTAAAAATGGAGTCCTCCTGTACTAGTGACAGTTAATGCTTATGCGACTTAGTTGTATATAATAAATAGACTAGCTTTTGCTCGCGGCTTCGAACTTATACATAAAATATAGCCTATGTCACTCAGGAATAAAGCAGCTTTCAATCGGTGAATAAATTTTAGCAATCGGTCCAGAACTTCCAGCGATTACCCGAACAACCAAAAAAATAAACTTTGCTTCTTTATAATATTAGTGAGACTATCTATCATTAAAATTATTTATTTAGAAATATATAATATGTATGTTTATCAGTTGTCTAATACTCATAACATAAGCGCTGCTTAGCTTGGGACTAGACGGTATTGTGTGATAGTTGTGGAATATTAAATTTTTATTATTATAAAGGCGAAGGTTTGTACTATGTTCATTTGTGTGTAAGATTCTTACTAATTAAATCCATTCCACCGTTTCAGGACATGTCTTAAAATAGCATAAAAAGTACATTTTTATCCCAGGAGTATAGTTCCTTATGACAATTTTTAACTCTTACGTAGGCGAAGCCGCAGGCAAAAGCTATTCTAATATACAAAATTAGTTTTAGTATATGCGAAACCCGAAACATATGTCTAGTATTTTTATGTAAAGAAACTAGGTACAAAATTTTGTAACCGTATCATAAAAATCACAAATTTATAAGCTTGTTATGTTACTTGGTTGTCCGCAAAAGTACATGGTCACCGGGCCATCCGGGCGACTGAGGGATAGTTTTGCTCCCGCACCCAATTCCTGCCGCCAATTATTAGCTCCCAATTCCTGCCGTGAACTGTGTTGTACTTAGTGTCGATGGTGTCCAACTCGTGACCTGTTTTAAATATTTTTGGGAAAAATTATAATGAGGTGCAAAAAATATTGGAATCGATTCAGCTACTGATTCTGAACCAACTATTTTCAGGTTTCGCATATACTAAAAATAATGTTGTATAAATAATACCAGCTAGCAGGAAATGTAACTTCCCAATAATAAATCCATAGAAACGGTAAAAAAATACTTTTAAAAAAGGAATTTCGATAAGTAATCAAAACCACACGATTATTTTTCCATTAAACATTTTAATTAACCGACGTTAACGAGAACAAAGTTACACTTAAGATAATGATCGCTTTAGTGGCACGGACATCCGCCCAGAGCGTCGATGACTTCCGAACTCCGCAGCCAGACGCATTAATGAATGAGAGAAGAACACTGCACTTTCATTCATGTATCCTCAGTTGAACTGATGCCAACGCACCGTAATCTCACGAGACGCCGAACGAACACGAAGCGCGCCGAACGCTAAAAGTTACGACCTTAATACTCACTTCACATTTAATGGGTAATAGCAATCACTTTTGTACTCGATCTTAGTTTTTGTATTGACATTTTTTTTTTGTTGTGCTGCTGCATTCTTTTTTATTTTACTAACCTGCGTTTGCCGATGTGTGATCTGATTTTGAAAATGGTTATTTGCTGAATTTTCTTTTCAGTTGAAAACCGAATGGTCCAATAGCCATGGATTTTGAAGTTCCGAGTTTTTCTTGAAAGTTTGGTTCGAACACCGAACCTAAGGCATTAATATAACGTGTTAAAATGTCAGGCGTACGAGCAAGAGAGAGGGATGGAGCTATACACCCTATATACCTCCATCCCTTTAAAAATTCAGTTTAGGTCATCAAATGAATCGAGTTAAGAACTCGTGGTAGGGCCTCAGCTAAACAATATATCGACCTTATTAAATTTTATTCTTATCAACGCTTTAGCTGCTGTGTTTTGCTAGCCTTCATCTGCTGCCAACTGTTTTAAAGTCAGCAAAGCTAAGGGTCGCCGTACACGGGCCACATTTCACAGCCATAAACGTCGCCACGAGAAGCAAGAAGCGGCCACAAAAGAGCTGAACAGCCACTTGTGGCTGGTGGCTGCTGCTTTTTTAAATCCGCAATATCACAATGGAATCTGACGAAAAAGGTTCAAATGCGCGAGTGGCGTGTGAGGGGGTTTTGTATCGGCATTTAGTGGCCAGTACGAAGAAAGAACAGCGGCGATTTGTAGCGTCTGGCGGCCACTGGCGTCAACCGTGTGCGACGAATCATATAAAATGTATGAAAACTATAGGACATATGCCGGGGGCGGCGTTTTGTGGTTGTGTTCGGAGGCCCGTGTGCGGCGACCCTTAGAAAGTTTGTACCTTCAGCCTTGTCGAATGATGTCAAAGTATGTGTGACTTGATTTGTTATGAGGTTGTTATTTTTTTGTTATTTAAAAACTAGTTATTTACTTATTTTAATAAAATTATGTCAAGTAGGTACACAAACATCCACCACGGTGCCAACTAAAATCCGACTAAAACACCGTAGGCGCGGGCTTGCGGACGGCGAGCAATGGGTAGCTCGCCGTCCAACCGTCCAGTAACCTTCCGATCCAAGGCCAAGTCGTAGACTGCGCGTAAATATTCCACGCGCTTCAAAGAGATTTCAGCAAACCGTAGGGGCCCACAGGGTCGAAGCCTACCGGGGCCATGGGTTTGCTTCTGAAAGGAAAACCCAGCTCTGGTATGAAAGGCAAAGAAAGAATAGGTGTGGGTTTTTAGTTAGTAAAAGTCTGACGCACCGTTGCGCTCCGCCCAAGAGCGCGAGATGACATTGGATGAATTACCCACCTACAAAAAAACAGCGCTGAGTGATGACGCCAAGCAAAATAGCAAATGCTGAGCTGGTAACCCTTTCCATACGGGCACGTTCGATGCATTCTATACTATTCTTTTCTTTTACTTTGTTTTTGTAACTGCTGTGCTTTGTCTGTCCCGGATAATTTTTTTATTCTATTCTATTCTACTATATTAAAAGCCGTTCCGGGTTGTCGTTGTAAAGGTTCGAATTTTGACATAATGAAGTCTGCGGGAATTCGCTGGATGCGAGACGTACAACACTGTTTGGTGTGGTGACTCTAGAGTGGTAGCACTAGATCTACATCTACTACATCAACCTACGCCCACAGATATGTCATACTGGTTGACATATCTGTTGGTAGGCCTACGTCCAGCGACTGGAGCAGGACGCCATTCGGCTCAAATAGTGATGATGGTTACCTACCTAAAAATGAATTCTAGTTTTTAAAATGCCAATGAAAACAAGTTTATGCTACGAATAAGAGTATGTTTAAACATTGACTCTATCAATACAAATTCCTGAGTTTTATGAGGATAACCATGACCAATATTGCCATATGCTAATAAAAATACACATACTGATATTAATTGACCAACAACAGGCTGGTGCTGACGCATATTTGCAATGCAATCAAAATTTCACGACTATCAGGTACAAACTGGATCGAAATTCTAGGAAGTGTAGGTATTTATTCTCTTGTCAACAGTCCACTACGATGAGTTGCTGACGTTTCGGACATATTCGGACAGTGTCAGAATTGACACATTTTTATTTCAATATATTTTTCACTTAGATGATTTTTCTGCTCAAAAAGGGTTTGCATTGCTATTAAATAACCATCTGTAATTTCAAAATGCAATCATAATCTTCCGTAACACTAGAAGCGCATATCGTGCTACTTTCTAAGCCGGTCGTCGTCCGGGCCGGACTGCCTGACATCCGGCCCGAACATACGGACACTAACATTGTAGAAGGCCTGCATCCTCACCGATTATATTATCATTCAAATGAACTTTTAAGCTGATTTCTCTAGACTGTCACTTGACCGGTAACTGTAATAAACTTTCCGGCTTTTCAGGAATAATCTCCGAGAACATTGTTTAGCCAGTGTGTGTATCGTATAGAAGCGAGCGGTAAGGCGGTTTTATTCAATAAAAAAAAAAACAGTATTTAGAGGGTCCTACCCCTTTCGCCTATCGGCAATGTGAGCATGGTTGAAAAGCCTGATATTTCGTCTAACGCAATGTTTAATAAAAAAGCTACGCGAAAAAAGACTGATAATCCCAAAACGCTCTGTCCGGGTAATTCCATCATTCACTTGAAAATTTCATAAAACTTGATCCAAACACACACATTGAACATCGACGTTGGTTTTTATTTTAAAACGTGAAAAGTTTTGGAAAAAAATTTCGTCGTTCAGAATCTCGATTAAATGCAAGATTTCTATAGATATTTATTTTCAGGAATACATTAAAAAGGGCGAATGTTCGCACGAAACAGCCAATTTTCAGAAATCTGGACTAGTTTTACACAAATTAATAATTTGATTTCAATAGATAATATCCACGAGATATCCATATTCCTAAAATATCTAGAAAAAGAGGTGTAATAACGTCATAATTCCCTAGTATGAATATGTATGTAAAATATAACACTCCCTCTGACCCCACCGTGAACAAAATAATTTTTTTGATGATTTCCCACCCAAAGATAAAAACAGGGTCCAAAAGAAGGAAGGCAGGACTACACGCTTTAGATCTTTTTATAAATGTGTGGCAAAAAATTAAGTAAAATAAATTTTCAATGAAAACAAATACAGTACGTATATCCGTAGAAACGGATATTTTATTTAAAAATTGTATAACCTCGTAGTTATTTTGTTTCTGTACATTTTTGCTGTTTCCATATTCGCTGAATCCTCAACATTATTTGGGACGTCAAAGTCTGACATTTGATTTTTAAGTACTCTGCTAATCTGCTAAATAAGCAAGTCTAAAACCTACGGCGAATAGCTGACTTTCTTTAATGCAATAACAAAGAAACCACTTCTATGAAGGACCTATTTTTTACTTATGTTACATTATAGGTTTGACTTTTTGTATCTTCATCATATTTTTCTAATTCATAATGCGATAATTCGAATTGCCATTTTCCACTTGCAGACGATAGCGAGATAAAATTGTTCGTGCATTAAACAATTAAAAAAGCTGATTAAAGTTCTCCTCATGTTCGTTGCAGGGGGACAATAGCCCAGGACTATCGTGAGCCCAGGCTAGTGGCTAGGCTATGGGAAAGGTCATGAGTTGAACCCTGCACCGTTGGCCCTTCGTGACTGACTCACTGACGCAGGCGCATGTGCACTAACATAATAGTTACAAACATGGCCTTAGACTTTTGAAGAGTATTGAAACATCATTTTCAAATAAAGAAGAGCTATGATACTTTATTTAATGATATATGATATAGGATCACAGTCAAGCACTGGTTTTGACTGCGATCCCATCTGATGGTAAGCAGTAATGCCATCGTTGATGGTGGATCGCACTGGTTTATTAAGAGCATATTCACTCCTTGAAGACACCTAAATTATAATTGGATGACAAGACAGCAGCAGGCAAATTGTTTCAATCCATCGATGTACGCGGTATGAGCGAGGTGGCGAAACGCTTATGGGCCTGTTACACTACTCGGTACTCAGACTGTCTTATTCGATGTCGAGTAGTGTAATAAGGGTTAGACCGGTCTTACTCGAAACAAAAAATAAGACAGTCTGAATATCGTGTGCTGAATATCGCGTAGTGTAATAGGCCCTTTAGTTTGGATCCGGATCGAATTAAGAAAATCTTTGCTTCACACTAGGAATAACAGCAACGTCACATGTTTGTGAATGCACCCACAAACATGTGACCCGGAACACCTATCCACCTATGTAGATCATACAATTATTTGTATAAATATTTGTTCTATACGGGATTCGAACCTGCGACACGCAGCGCAGCAACCGATCGGTCAATGACTTCGTCAACAGAGCCGTCACTTGTTATGAGAAAATTAACTTTTAGTTACTTTACAGTAACTTTTATTTTTCATAAGTCATAATCTTACTCCAACATTTGCATATTGTATGCCATTCAGAGTGCTTGCATTCGAGCACTTTTCCATTGTTGCTTTTTTAGACTTCTATTCTTCTTTGTATTCCTGCCTCGATAGTTATTTAGATTTTGTTGGCCTTAAACTTCGCAATTTACAATTCATATTTTTTTTCCTAATTTTTATAGTCCCCGAAAACTGCAGACTTTCGATCAGTCGATAGTTTGTTTGGTTACTTAAGAGCCGGTTATAGTTACAGAGTATTTTGTATAAACTTAGCCCGGGTCAATGTCGACTTCGCGGCCCCATAATAGCTATTTAATTTTTATTAAAAAAAAAACATACTATCTGTTCAAGACTTTTATTTTTTTTCAGACCCTTTTAAAAACACAAGTTTTATTATTTTATGTAATTTTCAAATATTGCCGTGACGTAATCTCGTAGATATACACGTTTGAAATCATAAGTTAGGGCCAGATTCGCGATTTTTTTTTTATCGAGACAATTAATTAATATCATGTTTTGATTTTTACCCAGCAATTGATCATATGGTCATATGTAATAAAATCATTTTTCATCGTGTTCACTTTTATATTTGTGGATTTCCAGAGGTTCAAAAAAGTTCAAAATGAGTCCAACCTGGCCTTAATCAGTATGAAGCTAAACTTTTTTGTCGGCCGATTCTTAATCGTTTTGTGTGCGCATTTCCATACAGCTTCATACTCATTAAGCAACCAAATAAACTATTGGCCGATCGAAAGTCTGCAGTTTGCGGGGTCTCTTACTATTCATATTTTAAACGACACTTGCCGTTTCCAATTAGGTATACAAAAGCACGTTCTACAGAGTTTTATATTATAATTAATTGATACAGCAAAACTACATTTAAATAGATTAACAATGTATACTTAGTACCAGTAGTACCTGCGTTGGTTTTAATGAGTTGCAATACTTGCAATATACTTTGAATTTTAAGCAGGCTCTGCAAACTGTGGGTACCCAATTAGGAATTGTGCAACATTCAACAAAAAGGTACAAAGTTTATTGAGGTTAGCACCTCTAATTGATTATCTAGTTTCATAATTTATTAATTAAGCACTTTGTTTAGGTACACAGGTAAAAGAAGAAATTAATATTTATACATATTATTTTAATTAGCAAAAACATGACGCAATTACTTTTCTCGATATGTTACAACATTCTCAACGACAATATCGCTGTATTCGATATTCTTGTGTACCTACAATACCATCGTGCTTACAATATGCAAATATTGGTATGCAGTGAACGGAGACCAACCGTCTCAATATCAGACAACTAGAACCCATAAAAACCCTCGTTCATGATTGGGCGATGATGTGATTGTACTCCTTTATGATTGGCTAAAACCTCTCCTATTCTTAAACTTATTGGATATTCATCTTCCCGCTATTTAGTTTATTATGCATTTTTTACAACAAAAGACTTTATTGTTAAGTCAATAAGGTACAGGTTGTGTGTTCTTGGTTAATTTGTTTGTATTAGTATGTTCACTGAAATTGGTGTGGTATTCGAAGCACGCATGCGATAGCTTGTACTGGATGCCCGTGGAATACTATATGTCAGGCTAAAGCCGTGTACGGTCTGCATTCAGATTGTTTTAGTTATTTTAGGATCAGCTTAAATGGTGCTCATTGAATGCCGTTTAACTAAGATGGTGGTTCTACTCGCTGGTTCTGTGCCATCTAGGAGCCTGTTTAAGGAGAGTGCGTTTGCTATACAATGAGATTAATCGCAACGATTTCATATTGCGTCTTGTGGTCAAAGCTCAACTTAAAACATATGCATGCTTCGAGAGTAAAGCTATTGTTCTTCTTTATGGTAATTGTAGTGTTGGGGTTATAGCAATGTTATGTTTATTCAAACTCCTAAGCCATACGTCAACCCATGAAGTATTTTTGTATGTTAATATTGTTTGAGTACTACTAAGTTATTTTTTTAAAGGATATATATATATGCATAGAGTTATGGAAACATTCCAGAAAAGTTACGCTATTTAATAATAAAAGAATACTTTTATTATTATTATCATCTAAATAGCCAAATAGTCGAAAGAATATCGAATAATCGCAATTGAAATGTTACTTAGTACTATAAATAGACATCAGAATGCCATTATTCGACACATTGCCTTTTTTAAGTTGATAGAAGCTCTTTTTTTCGACTTATTTATTATTGTAATATAGCAGTGCGGTTGCAAAAGGTTGTGTTGTGTGGATAGAAATAAAAACAAATGTTATATTTTCCCAAAATGCCATACAATTTTACTGTCATAATGACAATTAAATTTGTCTTACTTCCTTAAAAGGAATTAATTTTTGTCTTCTATGTTCCTCACATTTTAGTTAATTTTTCATGGGCCGTAGGATTTCTTAGTGAATAATGATTCATAAATAATATTAATTTAATAGTAGTATCTAGTTCGCCATTGATAGCATCTCAGTGAAAATTAAAAAGCATTCATTCAGCTTTTCACCGAGAAATTGAAATGAGGTTTCATTACTACGACTTCTAAGACAGCCATTGCAGTTAGTTTAGGGTTCTTTAGGGGAAAATGCTAAACGGCAATAATTATAGAACATTTTTGCAAAGATTTTGTTTATCGGTTATGCCAGTATAATCCAGAACCAACAGTAAATATATTAATCTTAGATGTATTCGTAAATTAGGAATTCTTAAAAGTTGTAGTTAATTTTCTATAAACAGATGGATTAAAGTAACCAATATTTAAAATTTAGAACGAGTCTGTCTGTTTGTTTGTTTGCACGCGCTAATCTCAATGTATTACTAGTTTAGTTCTGGTGCAGCTCGTTTTATTAAATAAATATTTTGTTGAATAACCCATGATAAAGAAGCCTATAGGCTAAATAACGTCACGCTATGTACAACCCATAGGAGTGGAGCAGTAAGCATAGAGACGAGTGAAATCGCGGGGAATAGCTATTCATTTGTAATTTCACTGTTCTCGGACTTTGTACTATAATTGTCATTAGCACTACTTTGAAATCAGACTCTTGATCATAATAATATTTTCGGAACGGTAAACTCACGTCACAAGTTGACGGTTTATAAATTTCTATAATCAATAGAAATGTGAATATTTCCTACAGAACCCGCACTTATATTGTGTGATCGCTTATTGAACTTTTTTATCACTATTACGCTGTAAGGCGGCTTTCAAGTTATGTTTAGAGTACCTTTGGCGCTGAAATAGATAATTTTAAAGCGTTTTTTCAATTTTAATAACGAAGCCAATGAAAGCCTTGCAGAAAGCTATCTTATGATATTAAGTGCTAGTATAGTAACTGGTATGAATGAATGAACAGCGTTTACTCTACAATAATGCTGCAAAAATCAAATCTCGAAAGATAGTTCTTTCGAAATAGTTCTTTATAAATATAGCATTAGCTATATATTTACGACATATTATTATTAGCAATTCAGTTGCTTTTAAAGAGCTTTATACGACTTACGGTTGTATGAAGGCTATCTAAAGATATCTTTATATGATTGTCGAATAACAGCGATATGAATTCGTCGAGTCCACGTTTACTAGACATGTTATACGGCTAAAAAGCTTTGAATGCTAAAAACTCTACAAACTGCTTTTATATAGCTTTTAGGATTAATAGGACCATTTTTTATCTATAGTCGTAAGAGTAATTGCGTATTTTTGCCAGTTGAGTTGTTTTAATAACTTCGCAATCGAAAAAGGAGAAAATGCAGGAATAAAACTATAGGAATATCATTTTGTGTTTAGGTTTAGGTTTATTTTCGAACATTGCCGATCATTTTCCGTCACCGCACGTTTGCAAGAACCTACGTCTTACATAATAATAGTTCTCAGTGTCATATTGTAAGATATTTATAAACAAATGCCTTTATTGGCCTATTGTACTGTAAGGATCTTCGGAAATTACTGGCTGTTAGGTGAATTGTTTGGTGCATAAGAAACATGATCGTCGTGTATTGCTTTCGATGAAGAATTTCGCATAATATGTAAATTTATTTGTCCTTTGTTTTTTTCACATCACATTCGTGTGGATTGGAATGCGAGTCAGGCATTCAACATAGTCCCCAACAATAGGCTCAAAAGGTATAAAAGGAAGTGAAAATTTGTTTATTTTATCGATTTTTTTATTTAACTGTGCCACAGCGGGTCGTGAGCGCCCTGCGTGTCCAATAAAACAATTCTTTCAGGTTGGTCATGAGACTTCCTTGCTAATGTCAGCAATCTTTGCCGACACACAAGTAAATGGCTTCCATGCCATCATTCGTAAACGAGCGGCATCGACGATGCATAGGGTGAGGATCAGTTCCAATAGCTAGCTGAAGGCAATTGCTAGTAAGTTGAATAGTTCTCTATAGAGGCAATGAATACATATCCATCTCAAATAATATGCCTCATGTACAAGTATTAGAGTAGGTACAGATACCGGCACGAATCTTGAGCGCTGACTTCTACTGTTCTACTTGTGCAGAAGCACGCAGAAGTGAAATATCGGGTCTCTTTAGTGGTATGAAAAGAGATGCGGTAGCGGGGAGTGCAATCCTTGTACAGTGATTGGCTCGCCGATGTTGTACGATGCGCAAAGCGATCTTTCGCCGAGAGCTCAAGATTCGTGCCGCTATCTGTACTAACATTTATTCCTAAGTTTCTTTTTACTAAGTATTTTTACTAACACTATTCATTGGATACATTAGTCTGAAAATAAAGATATTGAATTAACCTTTTCCGAAGAAGATTTTAATCGTATTCGGGTACAGACAGGTAGATACTGATAGAAAATATACGACTGCAGAATTCGATACTTTTGGAGTGTTCGTTCAGTTATATATTATCAAGTTAATGATGGGAAGGAAGCCTGTTATCTTGACATTGTCGACGTCATCGGTTGCAGTGGCAGTAACCTTTCTTGGTAAGTCGACACGGTGTCGCTTGTGTGCCGTTACACCATGACTCCATATGTCTGTCATACTTCACATGCTCTCACTCGCTTTTTGTGACGATTTTCAAATTGATTGTCTGTTGTTACCTATATAGTTGTACACGGTACAGCAGAGTGCCTAGTGCGAGTTTGTATTACGTTCACGATGTATGACGTTCGGCGATTCGATTTTTCCGATGCATGCTTTTAAAGTTGTCAAAAAATAAAAGGCCCGTATTGACATTTGTATTTTGACTACCTAGCGGCTGGTCCGGTGTAGTGTAGCTACTAGTAAAATAGCTAAACAGCTACTACTACATCGGAGCCCTAATTATTATTTTATTGTTTCTTTCAGTTTCGTTCCAAGTTATAAGCCTAGCCTTTTTCTCAAATGACAAAACGGACGTTTTATTTTTTAACGAGTTTAACCAAACCAAAGCAGGGAGCCGCGGTAAACGTAAACTCGCACTACGGCCTCGGACCGTACAATTTTGTTCTCTTAATCGTTATGCACAACCACGCGGTTTTCTTTTTCGGGTGGGAAAATCATCTGATGACATCCCCCGCTCTTGGGCGGAGCGGGGGATAATGTCAGACTTTTATTGACTAAAAATAGCCCCGAGGATCTCTTTCACATCACCCATGGCCCCAGTAGGCTTCGACCCTGCTGGGCCCCTACGTTTGCATCAATCTCCTTGAGGCACGCGCGGAACAGTACGCTCCGTCGACGACTTGGGCCCGGTCCGGACGGTTACCGGACGATCGGACGGCGAGCCACATTGCTCGCCGTCCGCAAGCCCGCGCCTACGATGGCCAGAAGCACAACTAAGCGGTATGCAGTGACAGACACATAAGTTTCATCTCGGTTGATACAAAGTTCGACGTTGCGTAGAACGATATCATGTGATTATGATTCCAGTACCGCATCCCTCAGCGTTGTACGTTGTGTTAAGAGACTAAAACTTTACGGAGATAAAGAGACGAAACATAAAGGCTGTGGTCAGTATATGTCGGCCTCGTATCACTATTTAACACTACGTCAGGTCAAGTCTTACCATCGGCGTACGTTCGACTGTACCTGCATATTATCCCACGCATTCGGTATATCGTAGAAAAATCACTGGTCTCGTGATGCTTATAACATATTGGTATGTCTAACATGTAATGACCATCAACAAATAAGGATGCGAAACTCGAAATTAAGATAGATATCACTAAGTAATGCACTTCGCTTCGCTTCTTCTGTGTTTTTTCTTTCATTCTTTCACTTATTACCTATTATCTAAGAACTTCCTTTCTTCCTTGAAGAAGGCCGTTCTAAAGATAGAGTGATGATATAGTTGCCATGGCTAGAATTACCTGGCAAGGGATAATAATAATTATTATTATTTATTTCACAAAAAAGTACTTATTTTGTTTTAACAAATAAATGCTCTAAACAGTAATATACAATGTACACAAAAGTTTTAGCAGCTGGAGCCGAACTAGAAGGAATCTGTATTTAGATAGAACGAAATGGAGGAGGTATTTCCCGCCAGAGCGGTCTTTACACGATACTAACAAAGTGATAAGACTAACAAAAAAGAAAATACAAACACAACCCATAATGCATAGAAATTTTAAAATCAGTGAAAAGAATAAATAAATATTTTATTACTAAATTATGATCTTACAACTTGCTTTAACTTGTACAATTAATTTGAATTAAGTAGTTATCGTTTCTAGAAAATAATGTAATGGCTGCGGTGATGTGTATGGGAGTCATCAAAAGTAAATAGTCACGAAATGCGTTCTGTATCCATTAACAAGTCAAAGACTGTGAATTCGGTAACAAAGGCATATCGGAGGTTGCGTAAAGGCCTCTTGTGCCAGTGAAAGTGTCGAAGCCAGCCGCTCAGTTCTAGCTTTTGACAAATCATGCTGTAAATTCTTTAAGAGCACGAACTATGACGAATGCAAGAAAGCCTTGACCTCATAAAATTCTATCTATTGAAAACACGAAATAAATTTGACTTCTTAGCAGCACAATAAACATTATCAAGATTTCTTAGAAAGTAAACAAAAACATTCATTCAAATTCAGTGGAGCCATTAAACAATCAAGAAAAATCTATCGATAAAGTTGACTACTAAGAAACTTACTTCGACTTTATCTTGGAATGTGATAAGAGTGTTGACCGATACTCTGGAATACGAGTTGGCCGTTCCCGCTTTAGGAACGCAGATATCAGGCCGTATAAGGTTGTGGTAGTAGTACCGTTCGGATCACTTCAGAAGCTAGGGCAGGCTCCAGTTTTTTACAACATAACGGTCCTTGTAGCTAGGCTGTATGTAATTGCGATAAATCGAAGTGGATGACAGCGTCATTTATAAACAAAAAAACAGTTTATTTACTCAGTCAATGCTCAACTATAGGCATAACGGATACCATCGGTAATTATTAATTAATTTTATTGCCTTTTAGATTACGTTTTCCTGTCGTGAATGAAAGTGGATTTTTGGCGAGATCCGGTTATTTTACTCGCAGTTTGCTAACTGAAGAAAGGTGTTTAAGTTTTAATATAGTGTACCATTCAGAAAATATTTGAATGGATGCATCAAGCACAATAGTATACTGTCGCATGTCGATAATTATGATTTTTAGGTATGGAGAATAACCAACAACCTTATCCAGTAATAATATTCCACTACTATCGCACGACTCTGTCTAGTCCGAAGCTAAGCAGAACTTGTGCTATGTGTACTAGACAACTAATAAACATACTTAAACAAAAAATAAAAAAAATATAAATAAATATAAAATATTAATTTGAATGTATTTAGAAATCTAAATACATTCAAATTATAGATAAATTACACCCAAACACAGAACAAAAGATCGTGCTCGTCACACAAACATTTGTCCTGGTGGGAATCGAACCCACGATCTCCGGCATAGCAGTCAGGGCCAACTAGACCAACAGGCCAGTCAAAAGCAAGGCCAATCAGATTGATCAAGATCTACAGGCACACATAGGTCGTTATTATCTAAGGGTGGGCACACACTATTTGAAATAAATGATAAATACATAACACCGAGGAAACCGTGAGAAAACCGGCATGTCCTAGAACCAAAAATTCGAGGACATGTGAATTCCACCAATCCGCACTGGGCTCGCGTGGTGGATTACGGTCCATTCCTTCTCCTAGAGAGGAGGCCTGAGTCCCAGCAGTGGGAACATTATAAGGCCGACTATGCTATGCTATGCTACATAACACCGTTGACTCGATACAAAAATACCTTCGTTTGTAACATATAACACATTATCGAAACTCAAAAGAAACAAATACACAACGGCACGAATGCTAATTGGTGCCCGATACGCGGACCGCCACTTACACCGTTGCATAACCTTTTACTGCTAGCTACGAGAAGTACGTAAAATATTTAGATTTTATAGGTGTGCCCGCTAATAAGCGGTATAGTTTCAAATATCGGACAAGTATATTAATAATTATACTTGTCCGATATTTGAAACTATATTTCAAAGAAAATCCTAGTAAAACTTGAATGATGAATGATTATTCAATGATTATTAATATTCTGACGTTACCTGACCGACTCCATCATACAGTAAAACATTGCGTTTATTTTAAAAATATCATGTACCCACAACGTACGTTACTTTAATTTACACTAGTGCTATATTCATCATTATGGCTTCATTGTATGATATGTCAATCAAAGGTTCAATGTTTAATAAAAATCAAACATATTATAGTAAATTAATTGCAAAATAATAAAAAAATACAAAAACGAAGAAGTCTGAAGTCAGAATCTAAGGTTAAAAAAAACAAAATTTATTCCCGTATTGAAAACCTTCCGATATTACCATACCAAAAGATTTGATCAACTAGCTCAGACAGCAGACGCATTGTTTTGAAAACACCGCCGCTCGATTTTCCGTCAGATCATGCAGACGTAATAGCGGGAGTCTTTCGCACCCTCCCTGAACACTACCTATGCTGAACACGACGCCATCTCATTATAATCAAGGAGATCCGGGTGGTGTGCCACTGCTAACATGGTTGAAAGTAGATTCCTGACGATTCGTGTCCATTGCTTTGATGAAACGCGAGTGTACCCCATGGGTCGTATTTCGCCATGTCCTCACTTACGAAAGTCGATCCTTCGTTGCAGTTGTTTCATAGATTTAATATATTATATGAATGTTCAAGAATGAGCATCACTAAATCTCCAATCGACGAGACGGCTTGGAATTTACAAGGTCTTTTATTATACCTGTACAAGGATTAAGGATTATGCTCGGAGTTTCCTTGCGAGATCACCTGATCACATCAGAAATAAAGATATCTTTGCAAGGCTTCCCACAAGATGGACCGATGAACTAGTGAAGGTCGCGAGAATGCGATGGATGCGAAACGCACAGGACCGATCGTTGTAGCGATAATTGGGGAAGGCTTATGTCCAACAGTGGACGTCTTTCGGCCGAAATTATGATGGTGATGATATTGTTACAAATATTTGAAAGTACGATGTTGCCAGTATAATAAACGTACTACTGGGATATATTATTTTTGAACTTTAATAATAATAAGTAGGACTTTGTGATAGTCTAAACATAGCACTCTCTCTCGTCGTCTCTTGGTTCACTAAAACCTCCCAAAACCATAGCCCTATCTTTTTTTTCATATTTTGTCGCAATACGTACCCACCAACCGAAGGTTGTCCTCGAGTGCACTAGCATAGCGCTTACAGGGATAGTCGTCGGTTGGCTTAGCTCCAGAAAAAGTGTTTAAGGGGCCGCTGCGGCGTTTAGGGTTCTTCTTATGCCTTCCAAAGGTGAAAGATACAAAAAAAAAGTAAAATTATATATTAAACGTAAAAAGTACACCATAACTCGGAGCGTCAAAAAAGATATTTAAACGCAAAGATAGCCGTGACGAAAACACAACTATGTGAGAGAGGGCCTCATGAAAATAAATATTATCAACGTGCATTCGTAACACGACGTTCGAATGCCAAACATGTATAAATAAGGTATCGATAGACAGACGCGAAACGATTTTCAAAACACGAGCTCATTGTTAGCAGTCTTGTAACAAAGTATAATGTGTGTCAACATTCACAAAGGAACCACTTCGCGAACTGTATAATGAACTTTGAAATTAAAGAATTATTTTTCTTCGTGATCTATTTTTTTTTCTGAACACCATTTCAACGTGGATAACGACATTAGGCGGAAAATGGAAGACTATAGTTACTAGCCAATGAAAAGATGCGTGGATTACGTGAGAATGTCTGAATAAATCAATACTTATTTTAAAAAAAATTTTTTGAACATTCACGACACATTTAACTTTGCCAAGCCTGCCTATAAAATTTCACTAAATTTTGACCTTGGAACCCTACCTGAAAAAACATTATCATCATCATTTCAGCCGAAAAACATGCACTACTGGACATAAGCCTCCCCAAGTGTCGCCACAATGAACGGTCCTGTCCGTGTCGCATGCATCGGATTCCCGCAGCCCTTATCAGGTCATCGGTCCACCTTGTGCGAGGTCTTTTGGTACGCGGTCGTCACTTCAGAACCTTCCAGTTCCAACGGCCATCTGTTTTGCGACCAATGTATTCTGCCCACTGCCACTTAAGTTTGAAAGTATATCCTTTTAAAAAAAATATATTATTTTCCAAGAGTAGTCGAGAAACACAAATAAAAAAAAGAGATTTCGACGAATTGAGAACTTCCTTCTTTTAGAAGTCGGCTAAAAATATGTGAATGATAGCGTAATAGCCTAGAAGTCAGAAGACTATGGAACAAGAATAAATGTTTTAATGGTGAGGCAAGTAACATGCACAGGAAGATGATGATTAATTTATTATTATTCTTACCCTCGAGAAGTGTGAAGATAATGATCGAAGTGACGTTCGTGATGATGTTTACATACTTCATAAACAGTGAGCTACACCACAAATAAATAAAGTCATAATAGAAAAGTAAAATGCCGACCATCTAAAACAGTAGAAGCATAGTTTACAAAACCATCACGTACCTACCTATCTGCATAAAGTAACTATGTATAATAATATGTTACTCGACAATCGTTCATTTGTTTTCAGCTTTTGTTCAATATTCAATAAATCGAAGACACGATTTTAACAACATTCGCAGAAAAAAATGTACCTTTATTATCAATCTAAAAAGGTTTACGTCCATTTTAAATTCATTCACAGAAAAACTATAAAAAAAATACCAGATAACTTATTGTAACCATCGAATGAAATTACTTACCTAATTCACACTTGAGTATATCAAAAAACAAGGGTCATGGTACTCTAACTACTTTAACTATCAAAACTGCCAGGTTTCGAATCAATTTAAAAATGCAAAAGAAACCTCGTACCTATCAACATACCTATAGGATAATATACCTACTTTTTCTCCGAACTCAACTAAACTCGCAAAATGACTTTTTTGCATTCACTTCCAACTGTGGCAGAAAAAAGTAATCATGCTCAATAGCAACAGATGCCGCCATTGCGTTTAATTATGTCCCATATGTAAGACATTTTTATTGCTGTGTTGTACCAACAAATAAGTGAGATATTATATCAAACCTAGCTAATCTTAGCGGGTGGTTAAAAACATCATAATTATATTATTTCATTAAAAACATTGTTAACTGGAGGAATTCATATATCTTCGTGGTTTCTGCTATTTATAACTCGGACTTCAGATTAAATCGAATTACATTGTTTAATGAGTCAACTCTCGCATCGTTTTAGAATTCAATAAATAAATTGATATTTAATTGATACAACAATAAATTGTTATTAAATCCTTTGTTATTCTATACTTCTTTAAAATAACTATAATAGTTGCTTCTTTGAACATCAGAACTTGAACCTTATACTGATTCTCGGGAAATATAAATTGAAATCGTGAATGATTTATAGCTGCACATGCAAATCATAATAACGGAAATACATGGATAGTATAGATACATCAACTTAATATGCCGGAAAATCAGAAATTAATGGACATCAGCTTTACTTAGAACTAAACAAGAAATAAAATGTTAAACTAGTCACTGATAGCATAATATCATTATCTCCGATATTGAACGCCCCAGTCTACACCCAAGCAAACGCCGGTCGGTCCGCGTAGATTATAAAATATTACACGTTCTATTTGTAGCAAATTTATCCAAGAAAGTAAATAATCAAATTTCTTCAAGCAGTCTGCAAATATCGAAAATATGGTCTACAAGAAGTGGAAGAAATGCATGTCCGTTAAATAGGTATATACATTTATATCAAAAGGTTAATGACAGCGTTAGATCCGGAAAAAAAAATCTTTTCTTTCTCAAACATCAACAAAACCATACATTATGAAAACCAAAACTGCTTCTTGGCACACTTTGGTTCCCGTACTGTCTTTTGAAAGCTTCAGCAAAAAATACTCACTACATTCTATCTCGCTCACACTTCTCCTCGATTCGCTATCACCCTTCTCTATCACTACCGTTACTAAACTTTAGAATGCATATAAAAAATGTACGGCTTGTCTGTTCGTTTTCCTTTTGAAAATAGAATAGAAATAGATGATATAATGAGATTTTTTCTATGGTCACATCGAATTTTGTAATAGCAATTTTGGTGCCTCTGACTCTCTGACATGTTTTGGCTTCTTGTATTGTTATGTTTTCCTGGCCCGTGTAAGTTGAACTTCAGTTAAATTCGCATAACTTAAACTTATGATGACCAATACAAGAATGAAACACTTATTTTAATAATAAAATTATCAGGCGCTAATAACTTGTAACATTATTTTGTTTTTTATTATTCGAGTTTGTTTATTTTAAGTTATGGTATTTGCGGCTTTGTATGACCTTAAATAATTATTTTAAATGCTCTTGTTCATAACTAAACTGAGTCATACTGCATAAAATACTCGTAATACTTCTTAAGCTAAACGACAACGGTATTACTATCTAAACTTGTAAGAATAAGTTTTTAGAAAAACTATTTTTTTATTCTCAGTAAACTGTCTCTGATGAAGCAATAAATGTTACGGTATGAAAAATATTATGTTACAAAATTGATCAAAGAAAAATATTACTCAACGTTTTTTTTCACAAACTCTTCAAAGAACACATTTTTTAATTTTAAAATCCTTTGCAAAACGTTTCAAAGAAAAATATTTTCCAAATCTTTCATAACTTGAGTTCACATTACACGCAAATAATTCGAAGAACCATTTAAAGCCGTCCATCACATTGACGACAACGACTTAAAGAAATCAACACTATTATTATAGTCAGTACTTCTTAGAAACCACTTACTATCATATCTTTATTGAAATATCAAACGTACTTTCGCATACAATAATATAATATGTGACAAATTCTTAAAAAAAACATCTTTAATGTCATATAGAATGTAAAAAATAAGCTTGACCATAAAAAATCATTATGTGTAGAACAATGTTTTCTTAGAAATATATTTTCTTCTCGGAACAAAGAAAGCTCATTGTGACGAACATTATTAAGACGTAACCAAAGAGTTACAATCTGTTCGTTGGCATTTGGAGTAATAAAATTTGTATTACAAATACCACACAGGGCACACAGACGAATTAAGTGTGATTTATTCGCGACACTCGTCACACAGGGTTCTTTTCATAAATGTCTTCGTTCAGACATGAAAGACGAGACTCATTGTTATCTGTGCAGTGTCAGGTGCTATAATAGGTGCTGTAAGCAGAGACTAATCGTGCTCCAAGTATGTACAAGCGTAGCATGGCTATTACCTTTCAAGTAACTGCACAACCGTTAGTACCTATACGTGCAGTTATTTACTCACGCGCTCAATATTCTTCGAACAGCCAAGCATGATAGTCTTTCAAGTACACGGTTTCAATGAAAAAAATTGTTTGTATCTTTTTTTTTTTTTCAGTTGAGCATTTTATCGTAGGTACACTCTCTTGCTCAGCTTTCATATTGTATGCTAGGGTTGCTTGGGTGTCCCAAAATTAACTCAAGATTTTAATTAAATAGAAAATACAGTTTTTATTTTTTTGGGTTTGCCTACAGTTTCTTGCGCAAATGGCGGCAAATTTAAATCTTGGGTTAATTTTGCAACACCCTATACAAACCATCGATTTCTGAATTTGAAGTTGAGTATTTATAACTCTACTTTAGGATGAAAAGCCTTTAAAATTGTTGCTAAAGGACATGTGACACGTTTTTTACTCTAAATATCTATTTCAGAAACCGCTCCAAAGGGGAGAAAAATGTTTAGTAGCTACATACGTATATGAATTTGGGTCACAGAAGGAGGTGCAAGATTTCAGTAGGGCGTTTCAGTCGGGGGCGTTGGCAACGGGTAGATAAGGGCAATTTTCAGAGGCGGAGCGGAATGTCCCATAAAACGTGTAGACCTCGCGGGTTAACCCAACCCTCTAGCTCGCTCTCTGCATTATGGTAATGAGGTTTTTAGCCCAGTCATGAAGTCACAATTAACGAATGCTAAACCGTTTTAAAAACTGACATTGTTTAAAATTTAAAAATAATAAATACGATGACCCTATTGCTAGGATTGCTTTATAGTTTTTACCCTATGGATACGGAGCTCTAAAAACGATGACACATGTCAACGTCGCTCCTCACTTAGACTTTCACGAAATTTTACCTTATGGAGCAATTTTATTTTATGATAATAAACATGATCATATTGTTATATGTACCAAGCTATAGACCAACTACAATGAAAACAAGACGGACAGCGGAGCGATAGCAATAGGGTCCCGTTTTTACCTTTTGGATACGAAATCGTGAAAAAAGTAGCGATTTATTTGAATATTATATACAATAGGTAGCAAGCTATACTACAATGACCTGGGCGATTTAAAACGTTTACGGATATTATGTCAGCAGCCTTATAAGGGAGACGTTTACAAATTTTACTACGAGGTTACGATGTCGCGAGCTCGTGGGAGGGCGTCGGCCAGCGTCTGCGCATGTGGGAGGGGAAGCCGCGAATTCGGTTTCTTAAGGCATATAGTCCCTTGAACATCTGTCCGGAGTTGCACACATACTCATACTGCCGCCTGCGCCCGCATAATGCCCCTTTGATCTCTAAAACCATTTTTCTTTGCGAAATATTGATTGATTTACATATGCTATGTAGATTCTGAAAAACATTAACCAGCAATTTTTTTTGTGTAAACATATTTCACGAGCACGCTTGGCCAGAATTAAGCTATTCACAAATGCCTCCCTCCCCCCTCGCAGCCCACCCCCCCTAAAAGTATTTTGGTATGTACCACTTAAGTAGTAACATATGTTATAGATACGTTTTTATTGACGTTGTTCAAATTGTAAATTGTAACAGACATAACATTAAAGTAATTTATTTGTGTGTATATTTTATGCGAGACCTATGTTCACAGTCGCTACAGTTGTCATGACAACTGAAAAATCCTCGATTAATATCAATTAGTGACATTTAAAACTGTCGATCGAGTCTCGTGTTTATAAATGGGTTATATTGGATTTACTAAACCACGTCCCTCATCCTACTTAAAATACAATATACATATCCACATATGTTGGGATAATCGTGCGTGCGCAAAACTGCCTCTAAGTAATATATTTAGACAACAATGGTATTCCCAACCAATAGGAACCACTGAAAAGAAAACGCCCACTGTTTTAATTTACCGGCCCGCTGAAATTATCGCCTTCCAAATTTAGACACCTCATTCAGCTTTTAAAGCCTACCTATTGTAATTTTTTTATGACGAAACTTCTTCAAAGAGAGGCCATGAACTACCTAGGTCGACTTTTTGAGAGCTTGAATGTTGCTTTCTTTTTTTTTTTGTTGAACTGTAATGCTACCTAATATAGGTACATTAACCTACTTAATATTTTTAAAATTGGAATGACAGCTCCTATTCCAATTTTACCGAGTTCCAGATTCATAAAAATAGCAGGCCTAATAAGCCTACGATTTCGATTCGATTTTCGATTGAAAAATAGCTTTGATATTTTCCTTTTTATGTCACTAGTATTGCAAATCAGTAATTATAGATATTAAATTGATTTCAAAAGGCAAACAATGATCTTTGTCATTGCATTTTTTTTCCTTTTTGCGATCTGACCTTCTTAGGACATAATGAAGTAGGTAGATCACCTGATAATCAGAGAGATCTTCAAGGTAAAGTTATGCATGGCGAGGTCGGTCCGTGGATGGGTTACCATCCATTACGTAAGTTCATACCTCGAACCGGTCATTTGTAAATCTTCAACTATTTAGTTAGGGGTAGGTAGGTAAAAGCCAGAAATTTTGACACTCGTACTGCAAAACTAATATCAATTTACACAGTTACAGATTATAATGGATAGATAAGCAATCGCCTATCTGACTATTACATAGGGTATGTCCCTGTGTGCCTTGGTAATGTAGTAATTTTTAGATGGATCTGATAAAAACTGGAAGCCGAGATCAGCAGGCCAGTTCTCGTGCTTATAAAATCAAGCCATCAAACATTCACGGCGCAATGCCATCTAGGCGACAGTAAATATAAAAAACTAGTCAAAATACATGGGAATTAGAGGAACTTTTTTGGTGACAGTTTGCAACCGAGATGCAAAATTCATGAAAATATTCGGTAAGGTATCTACGGACGCGTAGCTTCATAGACGCATACAGCGGCCACTAAACGACGCGCGACGGCACGATTTCTCCGCTTCGTCAACAGAATTTCATAGTTTTATATGTAACCTGAGAGCAGGGCCCCAAGTCTTCGTCATTCCAACTCGATCCCATTGTCTTTTTGCTTAAAGTTCGTAATCTGCTAATTCTTAATGATCTATCATTGATCGGTAAATTGTCTCATAATAGAGTTGTGATAGAATGACAATATCGAGCTTAATAAAAGCAATGACTGCACAATGACATTCTAATGGTAGGTTGGTGATCAAAGGACCTGTCAAAATGTTAGCAGATTTCCGCATACGTCTGACGTTCATTTGTCAATATGTACGAGATTACCATTCTATGCCACTTTTTCCAATGGAGTATCAATGGTTGACCATTGGAAAGTCATAATGACGCCATTATATTAGTAGATAACCAAACTTGTCAAAACCAACAATTATGAAATCAATGATAGACCATTCAGTCACTATTGTAACAGTAGACTTGAAGCCCAGGTGTACACCAAGCGCATATTGACGAATACGCTACGCGTCCGCCAAATATTTCACTCTGCTGATGACCAGTGATCTTACATGGTATTATGAAATCAGAGCCCCTACCGATCGATGCAAGAATTCACTCATAGTGTTTATTTTAAGTAAGTAGGTCTTGTGGTATATTTTGATACTTAATGAATATAATATGGTAGAGTCTATGGTCATATGTTTAAACCCAAAACCCAGCAAGGCGCATTACTTTGTGTAATTTATATCATCACCACTGCTCTCAAAACGGTGAAGGAAAACATCGTAAGGAAACCGGCATATCCTAGAACTAAAAAAAAAATTTGAAAACATGTGACATTCACCAATCCGCACTGGGCCCGCGTGGTGGGTTACGGTCCATTCCCTCTCCTAGAGAGAGAAGGCCTGAGTCCCAGCAGTGGGAACATTAAAAGGCTGATTATGGCTATGGTCATATTTGCTTTGATTGTCAAGTTAACAGTTTTACTTACTCGTAGGTATTTATTTATGTCGTATTTATTTATTTCTTTGGGAAAACAAACAGTTACAGTTAAAGTTTACCGTATTGTGTTTTATTGGATCCTTGGACGGATTTACATTTCGGATTCAGCTCCCAAAAGTGGTTGATGTTATGTATGTAGTAATATTTTAATATACTTGAAATTAGCAGCTTATACAAATTAAAATACAAGCTAACAGATTTGGATTCGTATTTGAGTATCTAGTATATTTAAAGATAGTTTTAAAGCTCGAGACTATAATAAAAAGCAAATTAAAATGAATATCGTAGTGCATGCAGAATGCAGGTGCATTAGTACGTATTCCGACACTGTCTGTTTACACTACAATCACACTGACATATCAATCCAACGCATTTCTCACAAATATATTTCGAATTCCTACGCACTACCGACACTCAATGGAACGGGAACGTATCTCGGATCTCATTCATAAAAACGATAGTTCTAAGGCTAGCGAATACTTGGCACTCCCACACAAACACTTTGATACGAGATACCTGTTGCTACGCACACATTCATGACAACAGGTTCAAAAACCATGGGAGGGGGGTGTGTGAACCGGAGCTCCATGCAGCTTGGTATACGGTAAAGAAATAGTTTTGATACTTGTTACTTAAGTGTGCTGTAATATGCCAAAGGTTGTCTGTTGACTGTTAGCAATAACACCGCCATTGTAAGTAGATACTAGTGTAGTATGTAGATAACAGCTGTGTACCTAATTTAGTGTTAAATAAAATTTGTATGTATATTTTATCTAATTAAGATAATTAATTCTATATATTTCATGTATGAAATGTATATAATTTAATAATAAGTAAAACTTTTTTAGTATTAACTCTCTTTTTCTTTTTTTGCAGGTAAAAATCATAGAATGGCGGTTATATATTATAAAGATTTATGAAGGCGTGACGTAAGTAAACCTATCAACAATAAAGAATACCATTCCAACTTCATTCCCATAACAAAATAAATATAATTATATTAAATAGGTAAATAAGTATCTAAAATGCAAAATGCATATTACGTGTGCACATGTTTTTTTCCCCATGGTCCTTTTTTTGACATGAATTTTCTGCAATTTGTCAAGATTATCAAAACCGGTTGATCGCAGTCTCCATCTCACGTGAGATGCCGCCGGGTCACCCAATATCCCTGACAGATGCTGTACCGGGCGGGACGAAACTTAAGAAAGAAAAATCGACCTTTTTTTACGTCACTATCTATCTCTCTCTCCACAAAAATTCGTAACATCGAACACATGTTGCGTAGACTTTAAGGATATCCGAAGTTTTTAGGGCACACCCACATCCTGAAGCTTAAGTAAAAACTGAGAAGCATTACCAAATGTTTGAAATTAAGAAATTAAAGTAGGGATATTCATAAAAAAAACACGTAACTTTAGTGTGTGACTGCAACTATAAAGACAAATGATTTATTATCTGTGGCGTAACTTTAGCCAGTGTTCTTAGTTCATTTGAAGGAATTCAACTCAATTCACCCGCTAGGTAGGTATAAAGAGAAGTGCTTGAAAACTGTGTGTGTTTTTATTGATATAAACTATTGCTTGACTGAAGAAACTAGTGCTTGAAGATTTTTTGAAGGAATTCAACTTAATTCAGCCGCCATGACAACAGAAAATAACCCCTCGATTTAATGTCAACAATAACAAGATCTAACTGTTAACTGATTCGAGTGGAAAATTACTTTCAAAAAGGCAAAATTATTATAATTATTATATAAGAACAAAGGGATATAAATTAATAAAAAAAATAATCTAAAAAAATATTCCTTGATACATTATCTCACTTCTCACTAATATTATAAAGGCGAAAAATTTTGTATTTTACTCCTTCAGGCTCTTACAGCAGAACGAATGTGAATTAAATTTAGTACACAAATAAACAATGTTCTAGAGTAGGGTTCAGAAATATATTTTGACATATTTCATGCCGGGAAAGCCACTGGCTAAAGCTAAACTTAAGAATTAATCAGAAAATGGACGCTGCCAGTCGAACCTAAAATTGACACTGCCAGTCTCACCTAAAATTAGAGATCCAAGTCCAATCGTTTTCGGGCTGTTACCTATTTTACTTCGTTGTCGATGCCCTAGATCCGGTACGAATTGAGTTCACTTAAAAAATATCACAAAATATTTTCTACTTTTGCTCAAGTTATTGAATATAATAAACTAGCCTCTGCTAGCTGCTTTGTCTGTCTATCTCTAGCTGATTTTACTAAATAAATTAGCATTTTACTGGTACGAGATTTTTTACAGTCAGTTCTTTAGTTTTTAAGTTTATTCAATTACAAACCAAAATGCAAATCTTTTCTCTATATATTATTAGTATAGACTAGGACTAAATAGAATGAATGAAATAAATGAACTTATGCACGTTGTATGTGTATGCAGGCCTATGTCCAACAGTGGACGGCTTTCGGCTGAAATGATGATGATGATGATGATGCACGTTGATGCTTTGTTTGAGTAAGACATTCCTCAGTAGCTATATGTGGCCGATTTTATATATATAATTTTTCTGTACGTGTGTTTTAAAATCAAAAAGCATTTCAAAATAAAAAAAAGCATTTATTCCTAATAAACCATTTACAGGCACTTTTGAAGGCACCTAACTCCTCCTATACGGCTAGATCGATTTGGAAATTTTAAGTGAATATTTGAGTAGATCTCTAGATTGTTTGAAAATACAATCAGACCCGAAAGATGGCGCAGCCTGGTAATGGATTATATTTTTTTTTTTTCTAAAAAAATGTCAGCCCGTAAGGCAGGACAAAGTCTGTTAGTATTATATATTTTTCTAACATGTACCTTGAAATACGAGATCAAAAACCGCATTTATGCAACGACACTCAAGAAACACATTTTTATACTTTCTTCAAGTCTTAGTAGCATCCGTATCTTCACGTTTCATCTCACCGAGAGGTAAACAGAACGTGTATCTTTAATCTTTTAACTTTGTTAAGATTATTCATGACTTCCCAGTAGATTTTATATAAAAACCGGCTAAGTGCGAGTCGGACACGCGCGTGAAGGGTTCCGTGCCGTCCGAAGCAAAAAACCACAAAAAAATATCAATTTTGTTGTATGGAAGCCCCACTTAAACATTTATTTTATTCTGTTTTTAGTTATTGGTATAGTGGCAACAGAAATACATCATCTGAGAGAATATCAACTGTGATAGCTATATCACGGTTCATGAGATACAGCCTGTTGACAGACAAACAGACAGCGGAGTGATAGCAATAGAGTCCCGTTTTTATAATTTGGGTACGGAATCCTAAAGGGACGACTCACGTCAACATCGCTCCTCACTTAGACATTCATAAAAACTTTGGCTTAAGTAGCGATTTTTTTCTATGAAAATAAACAATCATATAATTTTATGGACCAAATTATAGACCAACTACAATGAACCTAAAAGGAATTCAAACATTGAAAAAACGAGCTACATAGTTTTAGTTGAATAATCTTATGATACATTTATGAGTTAGATACCTGAGCAAAACAAGACTACAAATCTAGACTGAATCTAGCCTAGATTTTCTAGCTACAGCACTAAAAGTACCAGGATGCCAGACGTAACAAGAAGTGACTTACTTGAATCTAATGTACGAGTATTCACAGAAATATAAATTTATTCGGATTCTAACTCAAAAACAAACATTCCCAGTAAAGCGAATTCTATTAAAATTCTGTACGCACATTTTAGCATACGTTTTATTTCTAACCTGCAAAATACCTCAGTAAAGTTCTTGTGACCTGCAAATATCTATGCTTCGATGTTGTCATCTCTTTCGCACGCAGAGTCCATCGCATCGCTGCATCTCTGCAATAGTATGCACACCACGTTTTAGACCAAAGAGACTGATTATTCTTTATGCCTTCATTCCTTTTCAATATTAGGTTTTTAGCGTCAGGAGTAATAAAAACTCAACAGTTAATAAAAATAAATTAACAAATAAGTACTCAAGCTTTTGGCTTTTCGATTAAGCAAATCCTAAGTTAGGTACATAAACCAATGACGTATGGCTTCTTGTTAATAATAAAAAAACCATAGAAAGAATTAACCAACCAAATCACATTATTTTGAAGTCGCCTTTTTTGTATTCAAAATTTGCTGGCAAAATTAACCATGTGTGCCATAACTTAATAAAAAAATAATATCATTCTAAGAATATCATCACAAACTAACACAACTCACAGCAAAAATTATGGAAAGTTTCACCGAAGGAAATATACCAGAAATACATAAACAATATCGCTTTAACATCGTTTTAAATATATGACTTTTTAATCGACTGCAAGCCTGGTACCTGCAAATATTCTTTCGAATTACAAGTTTAATCCTGTATTGAAATGATTTCCAATTTATCGACACCGTCATCGTTACCTAAAAGCGCCCGATTTCATAATGCAAGTCGTAAAGATGGTCATCTCTTTTTTTTTATTTTGTCTGAGATTGAGAACGAAATATGGTAATGCTCTCATGTTAATGATTGATTTCTACGTTAAACTTATGGAAAATTTTGAAAAAAATTTGGAACTTTTTTTAAAATTGAATTTTTTAAATAATATTATTGTGTAGACTACTTTTAGAGAAGGATTTAATATTTAATAATGTCACACCTGAAGAGAAAGGCAAACTTGTAAGTATCCTTAGTACTTATCAATATGTAAGTATAACTACTTAAAATAAGTATAAATCCCAAGTCTTAACAGACGAGTCTATCGTCTTCAATTGTTTATAAATACAAAATGTTTTTCAAATTATCAATAATAATAATAAGTAATAAAACAATAACCAGCTATTATCGTGATCCTTACTTGCAAACTTATAAAAATTGCTATTTTTATTTTTTAGGCGTCGATTTAAAAATTTAATTTTTATTCAAAAATGTGTTTCGGTGCATTATTTCTGCATCAATTCAATTCAAAAATATTTTTTTCGTTTTCGTATAAATACTCAACTTCAAATACTTAAATCAGAAATCGTGGGACTGTACAGTAAAGCAAGGATAAATAATATAGTTTGCTCAACGGCCGATCAATTAATTTATTAATATATGCAGGAATCATATTATCTGAATCCTTTATGCCTAAAGCAACAAAATGCCGCTAACATCGAAACCAAAACTTAATACTTTCCAGATAATAATTTTAATATTTTACCCTGTAATTTGAACCTTCTTAATTACTCCCGCTGCATTCTTAGCCTTTGCATACAAGCCACAAATGTAGGAACATTAAAAAAGATGCGATAAAAAGTGCCGAGGACCGCGGGGATCTGGAAACTGGTTTCTGCAAATAAAACAAGTGATCATGATGTCGTGTCCTCTCGTTCGCGTCATAACCACCGCATTCATTCATGCTGGTATTAAAACGGGTAAAACTTGTACTGGACTCGAGTGAGCTCACTAATTTTAGTGCCGCGAATGTCATTTTTACATAGTTTATCGCCAAATTTACGTTGAGACAAAATTCTCGCATTATTGAATTTTAGTTGTGGATGGCTTCCCGATGCGGAAAAAAAATAAAGTAACATTTGAGACAGTACAAAACTCTGAGGAACAACAACACCCTGGTAGCTTTTGTTTTAACTTAAAACAAATACAAATAGGCGTGTTGATAACGAGTTGGGCTCCTACCAGCTAAGAGTGGAAGAATGGAAGTAAAACTTAGCCCTGCTGTGGGACACAACGGGCTCCTAATAATAAAAATATATAGATATAAACGTGTGACTGGTTTGCTGGGAGATGGATAGATGTGTGTCGTGAATGTCTAGGGTTTTGTGAGAAGATGGATAAAAAATAAATTAACATTGATCATTTGTTTTGAGGCATAAAGTATACCTATGTATTTTCTTTTTATTTCTAAATTATATGTTAGTTAGTTTTTTTCTTCTTCTTCAATGTGTATGGATTTGTTATTAGGGTATTATTGTTTTTATTAAAAAAATTTTTTTTTAGTTGTTAGTTTCTACCGTACAACGGCTTGGACATCCTCTGTAACGTTGTACAAGTACATGTAAATCTATATATATAAAAGAAAGTCGTGTTAGTTACACCACTTATAACTCAAGAACGGCAAAACAGATTTGGGTGAAAATTGGTAGGGAGGTAGCTTAGAGCCAGGAGACACTTTTTATCCCATAGAGTAGGGTAGAGTAGGTAGAGTAGGGTAGAGTAAGGTAGAGTAGGGTAGAGTAGGGTAGAGTAGGGTAGAGTAGGGTAGAGTAGGGTAGAGTAGGGTAGAGTAGGGTAGAGTAGTGTAGAGTAGAATATAGTAGTCCGTTGACGGGAGCGAAGCCGCGGGTAAAAGCTGGTAAATAAATAAAAATGAAGACCCAAGTATAATAAATGCTAGCAAGTGACAATGTGGCGAATTTTAATATACTCGTAGCAGAAAGTGCAGCAAAGGGACTAAGCTGAACATAGTGGATGTTACAAAACCGCATGTCGAAAACATTACAATCCTAAGTCGGCTAAAAGCTAGCCAGCTGAGCCAGGATTGTAACTCTGAAACCAGGAGCCCAAATACAAGCACTATCATTCTGCCTCGCCTTTTTCTTTGCTATATCCTGATCGAATTCTAGTCTATCGGGTTACAGCTGAATAGGTATCAGTATTTTACATGAAGTGACTGACAATGTGAACTCAACAACCCAGTAACTGGATAGCAAGCCACTAGGCAAGACTAGATTCTGATTTTCTGGCTTCACGCCACCAGTAGCGAATGTAGATAAATTACAAATGACAGACGCGACCTACGGCCACATGAGTAGATAAACGGAACAGAGGCAAAGCTTCCTAAGAACGTGCAATATTGCTATCTATTTTGGTAGGGTTGTCACATTAGGATTAAATAAAACATTTGTTAAATAGTTTTATTATTCGGTATGATATTTTACAAATTACTTTCACGCACACATTCCCCGTGTGGTTGTAGTAGTGCAACCGATTCGCGCGGTTGTATGAAGCTTTGACTCTGTTCCGTTTATCTATTCATGTGTTGCGACTTACCCTAGCACTCCGAGGCACTAAAAATAATGGCGCATACAATTCTGTCATCATTTACCGTCACCTATGCTTATTTACAATCAACGTGAGGTGTTTCCACAAAAACTGTATTAATATTAAACACCAATGATTTTTAGAATATATTTAATTCGACATTGATTTTCGTGTCCACGACCAGGCGTCGTGATGAATACTAATAGTGCTTAAACCTTAGACCTGAACGTGACAAATGTTGTTCTTATTATATTTGTACGTTTTTGAGAATAATAATAAAATATGTTTTAATATAGATTTAAATAACGTAATCTAAAATTATAGACTGTAATAAAATAAATAAAAAATTAAAACTGTTTATTATCAGACAGAGTCCATTGTAGGTAACATTATCAGAATACAAATGTATTAAAACAAAATTAAATTAAAATCACTTTTATAATCAGAATGAAATAAAAAAAAAAATTAAATAAATAAATCAAAATGATAATCACAAGAATGTCCAAACTAAGTTAGTAAAAAAAACGTAGACACCTTAAATATTCCGATTTTTTTCAAAAACCTACTTGGGTTGCTTTTTTTATTTTCTTTCCGTTACGTTCACTCGTGATGCGCGAACCAATTTCAACTCATAAAGCCAAATAAATAAGATAATTAAACGCACAGATTAAACAAAAAACAGCGCTTAAAAAGATTGAATGAATAAGTACTATGTAAACAAAATACACTCCAAGCATGCTATGTGCTAGAAAATAATGAACTAAATATTTTATTACTTTATTTTAACATTGATTGCATATGGCATATACCCTTACTAAACACAACCCTTTCTTCAATGGTGCAGACAGCAAATATAAAGAGCTACCTGCTGTAAAAAAAACTGGGCAAGTGCGAGTCGGATTCGCACCCTGAGGGCTCCGTACAAACTTACCTACTTATTAAAATAGTTCAATTCCGGAATGGAGTCTCAGAAGATTTTTCCGAATCGCAATAAAGAAAAAAAAATTGTGACGTAACAACAAATTTACAGTTTTCAGATTTATTTCGTTACTTGTGCTATAAAACCTTGCTTCATGAAAAATTTTAGGATTCTGGGTCAACGGGAAGTACTATAATTTTGATTTCTTCGGGAGTATCGAAAAGTACGTTTTTTTCCACGTAAACTAAAGTATCTTTTTTTCTCGTTAAATTACAAGTTTGATTTTTTTACAGCTTCAAGAGTCCGCAGACCTGAGTATATGGTTTTAATTTCAACTCGATACCCCCACGCGTTCCCGAGATAAAAGGTCTTGACAGACAGACAGAGAGAGACGGAAGGACACAAAAGTGATCCTATAAGGGTTCCGTTTTTCCCTTTTGAGGTACGGAAACCTAAAAATAATTATCTTCCTGTGTAGACACATTAATATAAATAAATAAAGACAGATATAATAGAATTTTTAAAATACCTATAAATTAAATTGATATTGTAGTACCTACATAAAAATATATATACCCGTGTGTTATAGAATTTAGCTCTAATGATCTAAAAGACCAGTAATATCTAACCAGCAAATCTTACACTTCTCAGACAACGCATTGCCTGAGAAACAATTGCTTTACAAAAATGTAAACATCAGTAATTGGTTACGTTTCAAGCTCCCCCCTCCTCCCCTTGCCCTTTCTACTTGACATGAAGGGGCCGATAATTAAATGAACAACAGCATACGGGCACAAATTTAATGGACTGACCGATTAAATGCTCCCAAGTCCCAATGTGTTTCGACACTTACGGAGATAAAATTCCTTGATGAATAACTTTGATGTCTTTAAACGAATGTAGAAGATAAGAACTCGAAAAGACGGTATTTTCGGACGTAGGCATCAACATCATCATCATTCGACTACCGCAGTCCACGGCAGGACTTTGGCCTTACCAATCGTACGCTATTTAAGGCCCTAGTGCCCGAGCAGTGCCATCATAAAACGGTGACTTTCTACACCACAAGTCTACACCTCGATAACGGCTGAGTTAATAGATTTGGAAAAAAAAATATCATAGATTCATAATTCACATTATCAATATATAATTTTTTCGTGCGATTAATAATTTTGTCTAAATTATCAACATGATATTTTTTCGCTTGTTTTCCTTACTCCTTTCAAACGGCTTTGATCTATAGAAATATGTTTACAGAGAAAAATAGCTGGTTAAGTGTTCTTTAGAATGTACATGGCATATGTAAATCAATCAATATATCGCAAAGAAAATGGGTTTAAAGGACAGCGGGGCTCTATCCGGGCGCATCTGGCCGGAATTAAGTCCGGCCAGATGTTCAAGGGACTATACGCCTTAACTCGATGCTCGATAACTCTCATCCAGCTGCCACCAACGACCCTGAGAAGAATCTTCATTCCACCTAACCTAGGAGTGTCAAATTCGGCATCGTCATAAGAATAACAAAACCACAAGGAAAAAATAAAGAATCTTTACATTTTTTTAGAAGTGGGAAACCATCAGTATCTTCTTGCGCAAAACGAAATGGCGTGTCAGACTTGTGCTAACTAAAACCCTCTTCGCCCTTTGCGTTTAAGGAGCCCGGTGGCGGTGGCTCTTTAGAACATTCTCGCAGCTCTTGCCTTACATCTCGTAAAGTTTATTTGAACTTAGAATACCAAGTCAATCCGACGTTATCACAGTTCAAAGTGTGCAGTTTCATAAGCAAATACCCTAATATATGTGTACAAAAAGAAGAGATTTTAAGTTCCTTCTGTAATTTTATTTTTGGTGTTCAATAAACAGTAAAGGTATCTATCGAAAGACAATCATCTTAGTCCAAACGCGACTACTTTGTGTGAATCAATAAATGCAGTTAACGATTCGGTTTAGTAAAACCCATCTTCAGCCCATCTCTACTGAAGCATTTTTATTTAAATTAAGTTTTTTTCTGCCTTCCTATTTAAATGAGGCCTTAGGCTACCACGGTACCATTTGATTAAAATCTACAAAAAAACTTTCAGGACACATTTAACAATGTAATGCAATCATTACTGCATTACGTGTTCAATTATGTGTCCTGGCAATTTTTTAAAGTCGGCTTTAATTAGTTTTTTTTTACGTTTGCCATGCCGATTTGCTGCTGTGTGTACAGAGTTGATGAGATATATATGTATTTCTTTTTTGTTAAAGTAATGGAAAAGTAACACATTGAACTACTCAACAATCACTTCGATAGATACAATAATAATGAGTTATATACATGGGTCATAAAAATATTCGAAATAAAAAGTCGTTGTTTATCAGTCTCATTTATTAGGTCATCATACAAGTAATTAGAAATTAATCAAAAACCAGATCGTTATTCAGCAAGTTATTTAACTTTAATTTTTTTTACGTCCACAGAAAAGACCACTTTCCACAGAAGAGAGGTTAATCACTCTCATATTGATATTTACTTGCCATTTAAACTCGTAATAATTAACAAAAGTTATCTAGCCAATTATAGGAACTTTGGAAAAAAAGAACAAAAAAAATCTTACCAACAACCTTTATTTTTTTTAAAAATATTTGTATATTCGACTTTGAGTACAAAGGCTCCAGCTAAGTGAGAGTGTGATTCGAAAAATGAGAATTTATTACCTACGAACACTACACACAAACACTACACTCATTTTTTTATTGTGTACACTTACCACATTGTTGTCTCTTTTAACCCAAAGGTTGACGAGTAGAGAACAAAGGTTGACTGGTAGAGAATACCTTGTTGCATTAAGTCCGCCTATGTACAACTATTGCACACCAAGTTTAAATAAATAAATAAACACTATTGAAAACACACTTAGTAATTTAATAAAGACAAAAGTTTGGATGTATTTTGTAATTTATGTATGTATGTGCGTGTTTTTTTTTTATGTGGGAAAGGATCCAATTACTTCTTTCGCTCTAGGGCGGAGCGAGAAGGCATGCCAGGCTTTTACTGACTAAAATCTACTCCTATGATCCTTCTTTGCCTTGCTTTCCAAGACCCCGGAGTTCTCTTTCGGACCACCCATGGAATTTGTTTCTCCTACCGCTCAAATGACTGGAAATCTGTTTTCGATTAAATTTTATAGATTCATAAGTAGACCATGTCCTGAAAGAGGTTCCCATATTCGATACTTTTAGTCCTGAGAGTATTATAATTTCATTTGGATAATTATCTATTTTCACACAGGCAAACTCGCTGGCAGAAACTAGTCGTCTTCATTTTTCCAGTGAAATACCAATTTAATGACTCCATTATTTAGAAAACTAGGAGATAATGCAGGTAGAATTGTCACCAAAGACAAAATTATATATTCTCTAATGTACCATTTGAGTAGTGGATTACCATTAGTGGATAAATTCGTATGTCTAAACCATACAATCGCAAAAAGTTTGAGATTAAGTATGCCATGAACATGCACAAAGTACAAGTTAACACTTTTAATACCCAACGTCAATGCGGTACCCCTGTTCAGAACATGAGCCACCCATCGAAGTCCCCAAGTGCCCGTACACCTACACTTTGGAGGACTCAATGAATGCCACCGATGATCTACAGCTATCTACTGGGCCCAAACCACATAAAGAGTTTACCATTGACTCAAAAAGACGAAGGTGCGTACGACAAAGATACTGGCCAGATGGTTTTAAACGTTAAATTTTCATGATATACCTATCCCAAACGAGGCATCTTTCTTTAGGCTTTTTATCGTCATAAAAATTCTCAACAATGATATGGCAAAACTAGGATTGACATATCATCAAATGTTAACGTTAAAACGATCTGACCAGTTTTAGTTGGCCATATCACGAAGTGATCAATTCTAAGATCTGGCCACGACATATGTATAGGTACATTACGTTGTGGAGATAGGGATCTATATGCCAATATAATTTTTTAGTTGGATTTTTCGACTCTGCGACAATATGCCTGCCTATGTCATAATATCGTTGCCTGTAACTCGCATAACTGTATGCAAGTAACTAGCATTCTAGCGTGACTTTACAAATACAGAGTACCACAAGCTCTTAACGCGATCCATTTGACGACCTAAACTGAACTGATAAAAGTACAGAGCTAAATAGAGTGAGCTCCTTTGCTCTTTCTCAGTCGCACGCCAAACGTTTTGAGTTTTTCCGTCCCCCGATTAACTTATTACGGCTTAACGATAAAAAATAATTATTTGGTTAAATACAAATCCCAATTAGCTCATCATCAGCAGAAGCTCACATCGTGGCGGGGGGCAACGGCCGGGGCAGCAGCGCCGGGCCTTAATTTCATGCCTCACTTGACAGATATTTGATTACAGTCCATCTCTGACGCCCTACCGCGAAGTTTGCGTTGCAACTACCTATACAGATTCAAGTTTCTTTATCAGCCGCAAAGCTACTCTCTCATTGTATATTGCGATCTTCCTGAAGTGGGTAAGAACCTTTTTATGTGGTTTTGTAGACGAGTGCGAATGTATGTTATTATGCGAATTCGATGTGTGTGTGTATGTAGCTCATTACCAACGGTCAGTGGCATTGTGCGATTCTAAATTATGAATTTTGTTTTGTTTGATAATATTGACTACTAAATGATGGCAGCAAACAACTCCGTCAATTAAAATATAAGTACCTACTAAGTCTCAGAATAGGTTTTTAAAGAATTGCAACTATGCTTCGACTGCTCTTAGCTCTTATCTTTTCTATCTTTTCAAACTTTCCTCAGACATTTTATAAAAATAAAAATTATTTCGGTTAATTTTAAAATTCGGTATTTATTTACAAAATAATAAGTTACTTTTCTATACCTCCATCTATTCTTTGCTATCCTTTGATGAAGATTCTTCATCAATGGATAGCGAATAATATTCTTCAGAGGTTTTCTGTAACCAAATGGCAAAAGGACAATAAATTATGCTAATTGATTTTTTATGAAAACTTATGTTTCATAAAATTATCTGAAGAAAACTTACTTCCTACCCGTGTGCTATGTATTGATTTACATAATAGGCATCTTATCTGAGTACTAGACAAACTGACAGAGTAGGGCAGTTTCGCATAAATAAGTATATATAATATATGACAGTGTGAATTTAAAAAAGGGATATACTTATTGAATAAAACAGACACCATGGCGCCGCTGCCGCACTTGTGGTTAAACCTATTCAAAAATTTAACCTGTGATTCAACCAATGGATTGGGTTACGTGCTGGTACTTAGTACCGCCATCTCGCGGCAAAGTTTTTAACAGAAGCCTCCAATGGCAACTGTAGCACTATACTAGCGCCATCTATGTATATCATGATGCACGATTTTCTAGGGCATGTCTTATGCTAGGTGGCGCTTTTGCCTACGTAAACCTTGTTATAATGTGTCATATACGATCCTTAATGGCTAGAGAAAAAGAAAATTTACCTAATGCCTTTATAAAGTCTATTGATGTCAACATCAAACAGTACTAGCGCCATCTACACTACGACTTACGCAACAGTATGCTACCACTGATTCGTGTCGTTCAACCATGGTTCTTGGAGTAGTTTTAAACGTACCCGACAGATGGCGCGAATCTAAGTTTGTTTTTAATTTGAAGCTCTGCTTATAGATGACACTACTTACCTCGTTTTTAAGTCATTTTTAGAATTTGCTGAATATCTTCTTTATAACGTAAGAAAAAATCAAACCAATATAGGTTCCACATACGTATTCGTGCTGCGTACAATAATCAAACAAAAAATTTGAAAAATGTGACTATGATTTTTATGCGGTTGGTAACCGCATTACTAAGTTTGTAATTCTTTTTTTTTCATCAAAATGGTATGCGCTTTATGTATATTACATTTCTGATGCAACAAATCCTTCGGGATCATGTTATTATTTTTTATTTAATTTTTTTTTTTTTAATTTTTTTTTTTTTTGTGGAGAAGACATTTTTATCCTGTTAGGCATCAACTATATCAAATTATTTTACTAACACTTATTTTTATTTCATTATATAAAGGTATACAAACGGAGTGACATATTCGCAAAGAAAAAAAAAACAAGATATATTCCAAGTTCTCTTGTTTCTTTTATAGGTTGATTGAAAACTTCACATGCGTTTCATAGTAGGTGTCCATGAAGAGCTGCTGCACTACAAAGCCATAGCACAGAATAAGAAATAGTAACCATAGGTACCTACAGATAGCGGCACGAATCTTGAGCGCTCGGCGAAAGAGCGGGAATCGCTTTGCACATCGTGCACATCAGCGAGCCAATCACTGTTCAAGGATTGCACTCCCCGCCCTGGCGTCTCTTTTCATGCCACTAAAGAGACCCGATGAAGTCAGCGCTCAAGATGCGTGCCGGTATCTATACCTTAACACCTATACAATATTAGTTTTAATTTATGCGAATAGTTTATCCGTATTTTTATGTACGGATCTATGTACGTACAAAATTTCATAACTGGATCATGAAGAATCACTAATTTATAAGATTGTTATGTTACCTGGTTGTCCGCACAACTACGTGGTCTGAGGGATTGTTTTGCCCTCGCACCCAGCTGTGCGCTGGCGCCTAATAACCACTATGACCTACCGTGACCTGTATTGTACTTACGGCCGGTTGACGACTTCGGTCTTAGCGGCGAGCGGGGCAGCATCGGTAGGTGCGCGCGGCGCTATGAGCGGCGTCTTGTGGCGTGCTTCAAACATTTTCATACTTTTGATTTTCCGCTTGCCGCCCCGCGCTTAGCTACCGCTCATACCGGCAAGGTCGTGAACGGGCCTTTAGTGTCGGCGGTCTCCAACTTGTGAACTTTTTTCTAAATTTTTGGGAAAAAATATAACATCGTAACACCTAATTATTGGAATCGATTCAGGGTGATTCTGAACTTACTATATTCAGGTTTCGCATATACTAAAAAAAATATATGCGAAAAAAGAAATTGTAAATATCTAGGCAAATTATTAAATTAACTAATAATTGATGTATAATTATTAATTACAGTCTATTGTAATTATTATTCTATATGCTTCAAGAAAATTGTTACTAATAAAATATAATTCCTGTAATTATCTCACTTATTACTCACTAGCATGTTACCTACCTCTTTCATCTTTTCCGTGGTACATAGTCAACGGGCTGTTAGTGAAGAAACTAAACCCAAACATTTTTACAAGCGATTATTTTTCCCAGCAATCAATGTGTAAACTGCGAGGGTTAAAGTCAACTAAGCCACAGAATAAGTAACTAAGACGTTTCATTTTTATTCACATTTTACACCGATGAAAGCACTATGCGCCTAAGCAATATAAATAGCATAGAGTCGCGCATTATATGAGCGGAACATAAAACTATCAGGCGCTAAAATATCGGTAAAAGTACTTAGATTTACACCTCACTCATGGGGCGGCCTTATATACATCGTTAGGTGGACTATTTCTCATTTTTACATAAATAAACTAACACCAAATTTATTAAGGCGTGGGAAGTCATGCCAGTCTGATATTTACGAAACACTGTCAGCCTATCTATGGTGCGTTTTCGGCTCCGTGACCGCTAATTGCCTTATACGGTATTCTACGACGAACTGTTACCTGATTACAAATTCGGTAGCTTGATAAACGAAGTTCAATAACTAAAGTTTCTACAGAAGTATGAAAAAATGATGACAACATTTTCATCATGATCTACATGCTCATTTCAAACCCTTGATGCTTTCCGAACTTCCCAGCGGTCATACAACTCTCAGGAATTTTCGTATCATTTATTAATAATTGTAATTATTTATTTTCTTGCTTTTGTTTATACAGTCTCTTTTTATATAATGTGATTGTGAGAACACTGTAGACTCCGCGAATTCTTAGGTTACTTTTTATTATGATAATTTTTATTGTACTTTTTAGTACAATATTGACCAGTCTACACTGTCCTTACATAATATCTACTTATACTGTAATATGGAAATATTGTAAGAACAACAATTTTTTTTAAACGAATAACCATTGAGTTTCTTGCCGGTTCTTCTCCGTAGGAAACGACCAATTTGGAACCGTGCACTAGCTTCTGACGTTTTATAAGTGCCCATGTAGGCCTATGTAAAATAAAAAACTTTTGACTTTGACTTTGAATTAAAATAATACTCGTACCTACTTTCTTACCAACAGGTGATTGCATCACATTAGCGAAATCCAAATGCTAAGTGCGAACACCTAGAAATCGCTTTTGATACATACGATTCATACCGGCAAATCTATGACATCACTTAGCATAGTTACAAGCTACTCACCATTGGTTGATTGCATATTATTCGTTTGCAGACTCCACGCCACATTTTATTCTACCTTATTATTATAGCAATAAAGTACACTTTGACTTCTGTTTTGATTTACGTTAAGATACAGATTCGAACTAAATATGGATTCGATTCTATTCAATATTCATTGAAAGGAAACAAGTGATCGCGTCATGCGAACGATTGTCCTTATTTGGCGATACGTTGGCCTGGAGGTAGTTATTGATTTGACTGATTTATCGATTACAAATCTAATGCATCAGTTCGTTTGTGAGTTAATTTATTTGACGAATTGTCATTTAAATTGATCAACGATCTCGTCGTTTCTTGATCAGTGTACATATCCCTTTTACAAATATAATTAAGGACGGCTTGAAGTCGTATGGTGAGTGGTCCAGGATAGCTCGAGAAAGTATTTTCGGAAGTTTTTTGAAAATTCGCAGTTCAGTGTCAGATAGGTAGTAGGTATGGTAACAAGAATTATATTTGCGGTAACGCCATGTTTGTATTATACAATTATACTCATTGAAACCATCATCGTAACTCTCTGTTAGAATTGTTGTAAGTAATGAGTATTTTTTTTTAAATTGTGTAAATACACACATTTCAATACCTACTGCAAATTACAAACTACTATCCTATAGTAGGTAGTAGTATCCTGTAGTAGGAGCCAGTGGTGGCCAATTGGTAACGGCCCCGACTTACGAGTCGTAGGTCGCGGGTTCAAACCCAGCCAGGCGCATTATTTTGTGTAATTTATTTCATCATCACTGCTCTCATAACGGTGAAGGAAAACATCGTAAGGAAACCGGCATGTTCTAGAACCAAAAATTCGAAGAGTCATCCACCAACACGCACTAGGCCTGCGGGGTGGATTACGGCCCATTGACTCTCCTAGAGAAGAGGCCTGACTCCCAACAGTGAGAACATTATAAGTCCGACTATGCTAACCTATATTAAAGTGCAAATTGCAAAAACCGGACGAAAATTTGCAATTTACCCTGGAGCATTCTCCTTGTACCTATACTGCTTAATACCAGTAAGTAGGCAAGTATTTTATTAGGAGCTGCTCTCTATCTAACAATACTATCCGGTTATCTAACGGGTGAAAGGCATCCCTTCACCAAGGGAAAAGACTGAAACCTTTGCCTTTTTTTGCCTTTTTTAACCTTTTTTTGACTGGGGCCTGACTGATTGTCAGGCCTTCAGTTTTCTGACTGCCCGTGTAAATGAGACCCATCCACTTTTCGGCCTCGATAGTCGTTGCTTAACTTTATCGTCCCAAATGCGTAGTTGTTATTTCTAATACAAGTTTATGTAGTTAGGTACTCTTAATACGTAGTATTAAGAAATGTGTGGTTTGTTTTTCCGAAAACCGAATAAAAGTCTTGAAATCGTTCAAGCTGTGACCGATATGATAAATGGTATAAAATCATCAATGGGTTTTGCTCAACCTTGCAGCATTAGTCATCGCAGGAATTCGGTTCCTTCCGCAAGAAACTCAAGTAAGACATCTACCTATTCTGTCTATCGTTATAAAATACATCTAACCGTCTAAGGAAACTCATTAAGTTTCATTTTCCTGCCTTTTAAAATACATAAAAAAAAAAACTGAAACATTTCATGTTAACACGATCAAAACAAGGATAAAGTAAAATTAATGTTGATTGCCGAAATTTCTTAGAATTTCACGTGAAAGAACCACAGATTCTATCCCAATTTGCTCAATTCTACTAGGTAGGTAATACATCAGATTGGTTGTCGTACATAAGTAGATACAAGACTTAAAATAATAGTTAGGTACCTTGTTAGTTATGTAGGCACACAGATACAGTTGTATATTGGTCTAATTTAGGTCAAAACATCTAAACCGGTGCTAACCTTGCTTTTAGCCTATAGATTTTGGGATTTAAACAACGATAACGCTAAGAAATATCTAGGTTTGTTTACATTTCTGAATAAATAAATTATTTATCAAACAAGTGTAGTAAGTCACTTAAAGTAAGTAATGCTTTCAAATAAATAGACAGCTAAAAATCATCAATTAATTTTCTAATACCAGAGGGCGTTCACACCTTGTAAGAAACATTGGATGTACCTAAGGCTAAAATCACATGTAACTTACTATTACGCGCCCGCCGCACAGCCTCCGAAGTGGTGGTGGTAACATCGGAATGCCATAACTCAGGCATACCACCTTAACGGTACGAGAGAGCGAGACGCACACATACGTTAGAGCAGCACGCAACATCGACATGGTTGAACGACCGATCAAATAAGTTTGTACGCCGCTATCGTATACCACGTAGGTTTTATTTCTTCTAAATGTGTCGAGGGCGCATGCGCTATAGACCGATTTCCAAGATGGCGCATGCAATTTTCCTTTCGGGATCTGTGTTTGGCGCGAAACTACAACAGCGAACAGTTATGTTTAAAATTCAATCCAAGATTTAACGACATTTCGCTTCGAATTTCTGTAGGTACTTATCTATTTGTTTTGTAAGATTTACTCGATATTTACGTGACATCACATCGGGACAGATTCTATTACGTTTACGTCCTCAAATGATCGTGTCTCCTCATAAGTTAAAGAGTCGTTACATGTTACTGATATTGCATAATTATGCTGCAGAATAATAAATTAAATAGTAATGGCAGACCGAGCAATTTACCTGATCATTATTTACACCTTATCAATAGGTCTCAAAAAACAATATGAGCCAAATCTTGAAACAAATCTTTTGTAACTAAAGTCATTTATTGAAGACATACGTCTTTAATTACATAATGTCACATACATCTACTTATTTAAAAATATCTTGGTGGTCTGTCCTAAAATTCGTAATCACTCTTTTTATTTTCCCACAACGAATAATCTAGAAATGTTACTTTAAATCACATTTTCCTGCCATAAGCCTATAATTTTGTCAAGTCTCTAACTACATATTTGCCAGTTTACCATGGTCTTGGTGTCTTTAGTAATTGTGAGTGGAAGTAGGCCAAGATTTTTGGTCATTTCGACCACACAAGAATTTGTCGTGACAGACGATGTGTCGTGTCCACTACTAAATAGTTTATCTTAATAGTTACATATGTGGTTATTTTGATTTTAATAATGTCTATTTACTAGATAGTTTATATCACAAAGTCTGCTTGGATCGGCTTCATTAGATGCTAACACTTTATTTATACATACATTATACATTTTTTGTTCCCATATGATGCATTTCTTTGTAATAGCACTAGCACCCAGTTTTCTTGACTAACTATAGAATTATTACAGTAACAGCAACCTCTGAACATTATAAAAGGTACATAACATACCACACACACACTTTTACATACTTTTTCGTGTAAGTGTTGTCTCAACCCGGAACACGTCGAATGCATTTTGCATCGTTTGATGCACTGATGCACGTTCTACTCTCCATACATAGTACAATAATTTAAAATACCTTTCATTTTATCGCACGCGTGTTTACATATGAAATCCTGTGTCTGGGCACGCGATATGACCGCGTTTGTGATCGCGGTGTTGACTGCGTATCAATCACCAAAACGCTAAGCAGTAACCGTTGGATGAATATCAAGGGGACGCTAACAAGAGGTAATCCATCTTACATATGCAGTGCGCAAACGCATCGACTAACCAATACGTCGAGACAGATAAATAAAATTGTAATCACTGTCTAGGATTTCGGAATACATCAATCTATTTGTTTTGAGATTTATTTATTTCATGTATGTACTTACGTATAAAACACAATAAAAAAATCTTTAATTCTAGTAAAGGCCCAAAAGTAATGCTTATTTAAAAAGAAATTTCTTACAGCTCAAATAGCAAACCCTATCAATTGTATGTTAAATAAAAAAAAATTTACCCGTGTGATAAATCGCAGCCAGCTCATAAGTTTCGTCCAGAATATTTTAATCCATGAAGAAAATATGTATTCTGAAAAACAGATGACGCAACAAAGGGACTCAAATGAGATGTCATGTCAGCTCATCATTGTGCGGTGTTGCGTGCAAGTATAAATTATAGGGATAAGAACATAAGATGAATATATCTCGAAGTGTGTAAGCTACATCAATTGTGGTTTCAGAACTGAGGTGTTTAACTAATTGCAAGAAATCTTTGCAATCCATTGTGCACCCGCAAAATGTTCAAAGAGTAATGTAAACCACAAATCAGGAAATGTACAGAGAGATCGTAATTTAAGGCTTTATGTCGAGATAAAACTTCAGCCCATAACCAAACAAAACCTAAACCACAAACATTCCAACTCAACTAATTACGAGAGAAATTTGTAACCCTACCAAAAAAAGATATGGAACTTTCATCGCTGGAGTAATAAAGTGATTCCTAGTCGGAAAGACGCTGGAACATTTAAAAAAAGACCAACATCCAATCACGGGTCGACCTTCGAGTTACACCGAGGTCGATACAAAACGGGTCATATATTAAAAAAAGGAAAAAAGAGGCCTCGTGCGTGAACACGGCTCGTGTTGGGCCCTTACAAATTTGTACCGCGTTGTTCTTAAAAATAAAAGCCTTCAACTGAGTGCGCCCGGAGCCTTGCTTCGAAATCGTGCTAAACATAGCTTTGATTTTATAGAACTGACTTTTCTCTCTTTAGTAGTTTACATAATTATCTTTTGCAGTAAAGATTTAAGTATAGATAGTAGTTACCAATATAGACAATTATAGATGCTGTATTACCACAATTAACATTATTAACGTTTTTGAAAGCCGTGACTGAAACTTTGGTGCCTACTCTGAGCCCAATGCAGTTCAGGTTTGACACACACAATAGTATTATTATAACAAAAGCAGTGCACGAATTTATTTTCCAATGTCAATGATACAGCACCAAAATTATACGTCTACATAGGATAGGTACTATTCCTCTTCAATCCTCTGATTCTTTTCAAAAGCTTCGATTTGTAATTACAAACGCGGCGCGAACAAAGAATGACACTACATCTAAACCAGATTTGCTTATCAAAAAGAAAGAAGCATTTAATAATACACCTTATTGCTTCGATATAAGAACTGTACCATTTTACGTGGGCGTTGATAAAGTTTGTAATATCGGACAAAAGGACCGAAATAAACTCCCATGGTGTGTTATTATCAGATGTTTTAAGGACCCTATTATAAAGTTAATAATGGATTCGATATTTTACAGGAATGCTGGTAACCTTAGAATATACATCATGTCCTACGGGCATAGCATTACTAAATCTAGAGTTGCCAAAGACCATAATTATTGAGGTAAAAATCGGTCGGTACAATGAATTAAATTGGTGCCTATCACAGGGCGGCCTTTTGGGGAGGATAAAGTTTATTTTTATTATTATATCCCAAGTATGTTTGTGATCTGCGATGTTTATTATGTACAATGAATATTGAATGAAGTAACGCCGAAAGTTTTGTTTAGCAAACTTATATTGGATCATTACAAAAGTTCCATAAAATATTGTAGAATCAAAACTCAGAAGCAAGAACCTCAAAATTAACATCAAACATCTGCATACAACCAAATATCTATGCCCGAACAAAAATTGTATTACACGGTGTTCGTTAAACTCACTATGAAAACTTCTAATAAACAACCAAGGCCAGTTTTTTAATAGACACACAAGAATTCACAGTGTCAGCACAGAAGAGGAATGTTGGAAAGTTTCGACACACAAAGTAGTTTGTGTCTGTAGTTGGAATACGAGCAAAAGTAACATTATAATGGCAAGCGGCGCGTGCGTCGACTAACTAACCCAACACGCTCACGTCAAACGACTAAGGAATTTCACTCGTATATGAGAAACAAAGATGAGGCTTTTTAGAGTATGTTACCTAATTGAACAAGTAATGAGCTCGGCACAGGACGGGTTGAATGCATGTGCATGATACAAAGGTCTCTTGATGAAATTTCAAATCACGGCCGAGTTTAAATTCATTCCTGCTCATAAAACTTATTATCTAATTAATCCACAATCGTCCTTTTTATTCATTTGTATATCCAGAAATGGTAAACTGAATCGGGAACTAAAGACGTACGATAACAGTAAAAAGTAACATATTCCGGTGAACATCCTAAATAGTGGCGAAATAGTATTAAAGAGAGCATCTCCTACATATCATCCTACGCATATTAGGGTCACCAGTGGGACTGGTTACGAGAGGCGTCAAAGTGGACGAGATATAGAAAGTTCATTCCATCCACCTACCTTTGACACTCTTTACAAGATGACAAGATATACAATTTGTTGCAAGAAAATACACAAAAGTTATCGAAACTAAAAATGTTGAACTTCAAATAAAAGTAATACAATTCGAAATACTTTAGCCAATAGCCCGAGATAATGAGATAAATACACATATTAGGATTGGTTTTTTCAAAAAAAATATACATTTCCTATTCGGTGTCTTAAATTTTAATGCATGGAACTAGAACAATCTTCTTGTAAGCATAAAAACCAGGCAATTTGAACCAGCGCAGTGATTTCATTAAGATACAATTTTCGCAATACAAAATTGAATAAGGATGACTGACCATTTAATTCCGTTTCTCGGCTGTTTCAAACGTTGTCTGCGCTTGAACTCTTTCGTTTCTATGAGAACATAGTAACTTATCTATCATTAGGATCTCTAAATCAGACTATATATATCTATCTAAAGCTATTAGTAATGTAACTAAAGTAACACGTCTTTCTTTCGTCTTCATCTACTCCTGCACCCTCATTCTTTGTATCTCTTATTTCTTCAAAACATCATACGTACAAGAGATTATTTCAAGATAAGAGAATATTTGGATACTTAAATATTATGCTAAATGTGCTTTTACATCACTAAAGCCTTTTCAAAAGATTTATTTGATACACTTAAATAGGCTTTTTAACGTTCCTTCTGAGATTCAAATCTCTTATATGAAAGGGACATATCAAGGACGGTAGTACGGACTGGAAAATGTTACAAGTTTCAGAATTTTAGATTAATTGACATAGATAGATACGAGATGGTGAGTATCTAGATGATGTTTTAAACATTATTTATTTATTAAACCAATTCATTAGACTCATACTCTTGAAGAGCTGATCGGACCCACTTTCACAGTCAATCAGTATTTAAAGATTCATTCGACGAGAGGTAGCTAGCTTCTCTTAGTATGGCAAAATAGGCTTAATAGGTTTTGATGTAGGCAGTATTCACGTCTTCAGTTTATGTTTAACTTGCCAGCTTATTAACCAATTCACGATGTTTGTGATTTCAAGAACTGATTAATCTACTGTCATCATCAGCATCGTTTGATTCTCTACTTTGGGGCATTTCAATAAGTTCCTTACCAGATTTGTATGTACCCACAGTATTGACTTAAGTTTAATAGCAGTTTATATACAGATTCACAAGGCTCATAACTTTAGGAGCTATTAGAACTCCGTCACCGTCAGTCAGTATTGCCTCAAGATTGAGTCCATGTGGTCTCTAATCTCCAGAGTGCTCTGTTTAGTTTTGTTTTGAGTCGTGCGCGGCGAGAGAGCGAGATGGCCCGATACGCGCCGCACGACGACGCCCGGCCACGACCGAAGATATCGCGTCTATCTGACGTCTTGCTTACTCGTTCTTTTTTAAATTTTGATATACAGCCTTTATTGTGGTCGATGCGTCGATATTTCGAGCAGATATACGGTTCGTGAATCTGCCGAAGAATTTCTTTGATCTCGGAGATCTAGGCAACGTAGGTTGTTTTTAAAAATTTCTACTATAATAAACCCTAACAAAATTTTAAAGGTTTTGTTTAAATAGTACCTAAAAATGAAGGAAATAAATAAATAAAAATGAGTGAAGTGAAGAAGTAAGCGCAAAAGGTTTTTAAGAACACATTCATTGAACGTACAGCTAATGAGTGTGAAGTCCCTGTCAAACTCTGTGTATCCTGTTTTGGTTGTTATTTGTCCAGGCCCATCCTAAATATTACATTTTTTGATTGGCTTGTAAAACGAACTTGTTTCAAAAATGGAATCCTGATCAAAGCTACATTATTGGTGGTGCATAATTTCTTTGGATAGTCTCAAACAGCAAAGGATCGAAAGTGAAACATCCAACAGGTTTTTATAGTAGGGCTTGTACGACCGTGAACTTCCTGCCAGTTATTGTGTACATCCGTCATAAACTCGGCCCGCTGTAGGCTACCACCTTCGTAAAATAAAACTGTAACAGGAAATACAACTCTATAATATAAGAAATAAGATACACAAGGACACTGATGACGGTAATGTAAATTTTTTACGTAAGCAACTTATTTGTTAATTCAGTATTTTGCTGTCATGAAGGTAAGGTATTAAGATTTAAAAAAAACAGTTATGTGTTCTCAATTTATAGAAAAAATTTGGTGATAGGATACATTTCCATACTTACATGGAAGGGAGAGTGAAATTCAGGTCTTGAAGCAGCTTGATACTTGATTCTCTTGATTCAAAGGTTTTTTTTTTATTGGGTGGGAAAATCATCTTATGACAAAACCTGCTCTTGGGCGGAGCGCGAGATAGTGTCAGACTCTTACTGACTAAAAACCCACTCCTGTTCCTTCGGTTACCAAAGCTACTTACTTTTTAGAATAGAACCTAACTACCTAATTATGTATACTAATCTATACTAATATTATAAGGGGGAAAGATTTGTATTTTTGTTTGTAATGAATAAACATAATTATGTGTAAACATTATATAAAATAATTAAGGAAAAATACCTCATTTTTAATCAGTTAGAATTGCAATGCTTGAAAAAGGCTGCTGAGACATAGGCACTAAAATAATCTATGAAATGTCAACATTGTAAGTGTTTAATGTTGACATTTCATACAAACCAAGTGTGGTTTGCAATAAAACTCTTTGACTTTAACACAAAATCATCTAAACCAATTTTAAAAATTCTTTCAGTACTAGAAAGCTTTTATTATCACTGAGTAGTATAGGCTATATTTTATATTAGAAAACCGTAGGGTTCCCTACTAATACTGCAATAAGGTAACCCAAAGTGTGAATAAATTGCCTATAAATTTCCTTGCATCGCGTGCGCTGCAAAAACTATCGATGCTAGAACAATATAATGTACTACGATTTTGTAGATCACATCATTATCTACAAAAAATGTCGCGACATAATATGTCTAACTATTATATTTATGTCACACTAACATATTTTTTTAAATTTTATTTGTACGGTTTCTTCGTATTATTTTTTTACGAAATAAATTATTTCATATTTAAGTCTGATTCAGTGCCTGTATATTGCTTTTTGAATAATTTAATTTGGACATTCCAATCGAGAGATATCATGATTTTAAAAATATATCAGAAATTATATAAAATCGTTGAATGATGTTTAACCGGTCATATTATCAAAAATGTATTAACCCTTATAAAAATAAGCATGTTTGTCGTCACAATTACTAAATATATGTGTTTTTTTACTTTTTATTAAAGAGATAATACGAGATTTAGCGCCAAATGCTTCGTCTAGCACTCTAGCCAAATTAAAACGCGATTGTCGCAGCGATACGAATAAAAGTTGAGCCATTACATTAAGAAAAATGTCGTCAGTCTGAACTAATTTTACCAAAGAATTGATCCCATAAACGTTTAAGGTGTAATCTTTAATATTCCATGAATTCCGTGTTCTCTATTTATGTCATGGGTCTAAAATATGTTCTTAACTGGGGAGTCTCAAGTAAGGTTACTAAAAGTAAAGCTTCCTCTTCATCACTAAAATAAAATGCTTTTCACTGGTTATGACCGGTTACAGTGATCGACACGTGGGTGTTCACTGAAGACAGTAATAATTAATATTATAAAACTCAAGAGTTTGTTTGTTTGAACGCGCTAATCTCAGGAAATACAGATACGAATTGAAAAAATATTTTAGTGTTGGATAATAATAAAGAAATAATAATAATAAAAATCAAGAAAGGATATAAGCTACATAACATTACACAAAAACCCACGGGAGCGGAGCAGTGACTAAAAACGCGAGTGAAACCGCAGGGGACGTCTAACTCTAAGATAATCTACGGAGCCACTCACTTATCCGTTCATGTTTTACGTCCGTCAATAATGCTCCAAAGAAAACTATAAATAATTATAATTACTGTAAATAATCTACAAGACCTATTAAGACATTCAACAAAAATAAGACACCAAATACCTAAATCTCAATCTAAAACACAGGGGGAACCATTCAAAGTTGGCGTCTCGTTACCGATATCAAGAAATGTAGATTTATAAAACTATATTTATGCAAATCAAGTGGTTGCGAAGCGGTGTTCCGCGTACCCGACATTTATACACGAGTATAAATATTCAAGTATCACTTAGCCTATGCAAATATGCAGGACCTCGGCGTCTTATGCCAATCACGTACCAAATGATATAATATTTCGCTTGACAACATGTGACGCATTCCGTATCGAGTATTTAGAGCTTTTCATTTGTTTCTTCTTGTTAGTCCCCGATTTGAATAAAGAACGACGATTTTTCGTCCTCTTTATGCATGTCAATGGTTTTTCGCCTAACTGTTTTGGCTCGATGCTAAAGAAAATCTACCATTTTTTTATTCTAAACCTCTATCAACGATTACTGTAACTGCGTTGTTAAATTTAGATCGCGCAATAATTTCTAAAAACAAAATACGTAATAATTTGAAGTCATCATTCTAGAATTTTGGTATAATATCCCTATGATCCTAAGGTTGACTTGTAGAAAATGCCTAAGGCATTAAGTCCGCCTTCGTACAGCTTTATTACGAGTGCATAAAGTTTTAATAAATTAATATCATATAATACTTAAAAAAATATAAATCCTTCTCTCGTTCCTTTATTGCTTCTGAGAATTTATTAATTAGTCAAATAATCGTAAAAGATTTTTATCGTTGATTATATCTTTACTTAATAAAAGATGGAAAAAGCTTAAAGATGGAAGAAATGAACTAAAAAGAAAAAAATATATTATCTAAGATATTAATCCAAACATTTTATTTAATATCGTAGCTTAGATTCCGTTAAGATTTCGCCTGTAGTGGTTTACGAGCTTTTTAGAGTGGCGCCTTTATCGAGCGCCTAAATTATTAGAATCTACTTAAAATATGTTATTCACGATAGCGCGCGGTGATCGGTCTTATATCGATATGGGATAGATAAGCTACGTTTAAGTCCATCTCTTATCTCTAGACAAATACTGCTCCCGTCCATGCTTGTATTGCAAACAGAATCGAGAAATAAACATAAACCAAACGTTAGGTACTGTGTATACAAAAAAAAAAATCGATGGTTTTATCAGTTAAATATTGAAATCGATGTTTATGCCTACCTATGTGCGGTATATCTATTCTCGGAATTCGGTCGTAAAAGGGAATGATTTGTCGAAACGGGGTTCCGATGTATTATTGTGGGTAAAATGTCCGTAATATAAACACGTTTGTATTTTAATTTTGCCTTTAACGACGTGATTGGGCATCGAGTAAGTCTTAAAAAATCTCGAAATAAATTAACAACTTTAACAAGGTACTAAATTAAAATGCCTTCCTAATTTATATCGTGGCCAGTAATTTATGAGCCATTGCCTTAGTTTCCACAAGTTCTAGTATGGAAGAGTCAGCTAAAGACATGATTATGACAGCACTTGGCATAAAAGTAACTCACATACTTATTCATCTCCGTAGATTTTTTCCAACTAGCCCGACTCCAACGTCGACGAAGTCTGTCTGTGTGTGTCTGCGTGTGTGTGTGTGTGTGTGTGTGTGTGTGTGTGTGTGTGTGTGCGTGTGTGTGTGTGTGTGTCTTCGTGACTTCATAATAGTAACAGAGCTTTTATTTTTAATTTATTTAGGTAACGAACAACAATACACAAAGTATGTTACAGAGTAAGTGTTTTACAGTAATCGATGGCTAATAACAGTTTTCCCATTCTAACTGAGACAATTATAAAAAAAAAATGTACCTATAACATGCGAACGGACTAATAAGAATACTACTACTACTATACATATACTACTTTAAGTTAAATTTGGAATAAAAATTAGTTAACAAAATAAATCGAAAGGTGATCAATTGCCAGGCATTATTGGCCTTCGTCAATAGTTTTTACATTACCATTAACCATTGCATCGAACTAACCTACGGGCCTAAAAACAACACCTGTATAACTGTACAGCAATCACACCATGTACCTATAAGCCATTAGGTAGTTTCGCAAAACATTCCTCCGCACACAAATTCTAATATGATATTAATAGCGTAGATTAGCCTAACAGGTTTTTAACTAACACCCGTAATTTATATTAAATCATAATCAATGTTTGACAGTATCGGGCAAGCGAATCTCCCACTTCGTTTCCGTTATTTTACGAGTTTCGATATTTGTGGCACATCCCTATACATTAAGAAATCAGGGGTCTACTTACCATGGCGTGTTTATAATGTCAGTCGTAAGTAGGGTTGCCAACTTTTCACCTCATTTCAAAAGAGGTACACAAGCTGCCATGACAGCACAAGTTTCAACCTTAGTGGTTTTTGGTTGCTATTTAACTTAGAAAATCCTGTATTCTTTTGTATTAATGATAATAAATGAAAAAAAGGTTAATAAAAGGTACAGATTTATAAAAAAGAGTATCATTTATAAATAAAATTTAAAAAAAGGTTTTTGGTACTTTTTATTGTTTTTAAAAGAATTGTATGGCTCCAAAAATTCTAAGTTCACATAGATCAAAAGTTCACTTTTAATCAATTTCAATGAACCCATTCACATTCATGAAAATAATTGACTTTTTTGGTTACGATACCAAAAAAGTCAATTATTTTATTACATTTTATTTTAGACCTATGCATAATATTTGTGTGACTGACACTAATATAGTAAACAGTTAAACACTGTGTAAAAAAGAGTATTTCAGCTTCCTCTATTAGTGTTCTAGATAATAGAGTACAACTACGTGATACAGAGTACAATACTCTATTTTAGAGTACGGTTGGCAACCCGCATGGAGCTATATACCCTATCTTTATAGTTCCATCCCTTTAACAGTTCAGTTAAGGTCGCCAAATGAATCGCGTTAAGAGATCGTGTTAGGGCCTCAGTATATATAACCTCTTCGTGCGACGTACTACTTGTCTTGCTCAAATCTTGCGGATTTTGTACTAAGATGAGGCATCGTCTGGCAGACCTCTAGGGCCATCTTGTTAAGTTCTCCTACAGTTATTAATAGTTCTATCTAATTACTTAATAACTATGTTTCACCTTCTGCGACAGCACTCTGACTTCCAGCAAACTGAAGTACTGAGGCCTCGAGTGTCACCATTTTGTGGACCGCCCGGAGGACACGGTGGAGCATACGGTGGAGGTGCGCCCCGCCTGGACAGAGCAACGCCGTGTCCTCGTGGGGGCGATCGGCCGCAGCGAACTTTCGCGCCGGCCCGCCGGGCCTTGGTACAGGCCATGGTCTGGAGTGAGGAGGAGTGGCAGGCATTACTGCTTCGCAGAAGAAGGCTTCTGCGAAGCAGTAATGCTAGCAAAGGAGGCAGCCGCACGCGTGAGTCAACGGTCCTCACACCCCTTCCGCCGCCGGGTTTCCGAACCCGATTTCTGGTCACCGTAGAACTTAATTAATACTACAATTCAATAAAACGCGTTCCATCGTCTAGTGGCTAAGTGGCGTTAGCAGCTCGCTCACTACTGGCGAAGAAAGAGGGTAGGCGTGAGCAAAGTGCGATCTTTGCAACTGGAACATTTGCATCTGATTTTTTCGAAGATACAGATTTAAAATGCAGGGACATAGCGGTTGCGGTGGTATCAGCATTGCACCCGTGCGAAGCCGGGGCGGGTCGCTAGTAGAGTATAAGATATGTTGGTCGACACATTAGCAACCAAAGTACCCAGATTATTTCTTAATGCAGTGCCATATGTGGTCATTAGAAATGAAGAGACGGTCATCTTCAAATCATAGAATCTATTCTGCGATCATTTGCACACGGTTTTGGCCAGACTTCATCTTATGCGTCATGACGAACCAATGATTAAATTCTCATTAAAATAAAATAAGAAACATCCAACCATTTACGACGAATGCAGCATCATCTACCTACGATTCCAAAGAGGTTGTCATGTTTAATATTCTTCCATAGCGTGTTTTTAAGACATGAATATTGAATAATTCTAAAACCACCATCAAAATGGTCTCGGAAAACCGACTCGAACCGTCTATTTTACATACTAAAGCTATGAGCAGTGTCATCTGAGCGTCGCATGCGCAGGTTGCACGTTTCATAGAAATACCAGCGCCTAATCACTTCGCGGTATCGGGAGAAAACTCGACAGCGTCGTGTTAAAACAATTTTACACCTTCTAAGCATTGGAAGGTCCAGAACCCGTTCTGTACGAACCCTCTCTATTAGTACCTGTTACTTCGTTTAGGAAGTAAAAAGGTCATTTAGTTTTCAATACACTTACTCGAAAACCCGCTCTTATCCTACCGCTTTTAGGCACGCAATAGACTGTTTTCCGCACTAGAGCAAAAAAGTGCGCGTGTTCTCCCCGCCACAATGTTATAACATTTATCGTATCAGTTTGGGCGCGGGTCGACCCCAAGAGTCGCCGGTCAACCCCCGTTTATTCATTTTGTAAGTGTATTGAAAAAATTCGTTTCACACACGTGCAAATTTGACACTGCAACGCTCGGCTCCATATCACACTCGCCTACGTCTCGTGCGAATTCTGCCTCGGTCGCAATGTCAAACTTTCTGCACTTGTATCAAAATGTACTATTTCCGCACGTAGATATATTTTTTCCGTCCGGTTTTGATGTTCCACATTAATGTAAACGGTAAATCATTCCGTATGTATCTATTAATTAACACGCTGTCTGTAACAACAAATGTAATAAACCTTCTATGGTGCTCAGAGTTTTTAAATAAACATAGGAATTGTATATTAACTTATTTTTTTCGGCCCCGATTTCCTGTAGAGGATGTTTTGGCTATAATTTAATGGGCCTACCTTGTAAATGTGCTCTCATGCTTTTTTGCTTCTAAATATTTCTTTATCGTGACAAAAAATGTGCATATATGTATAGGTTTTGTCTCCATAATTTAAGAGGCAAGTCAATATACAAATATATTTCCAGAAAGTGATAAGTATGCAGACAGAACGTTTAGAATCACAAAAATGTATTCAGAATTCGAAAGTTATGCCTGAAGCTAAGAATCCACATAAACATGAATCCCTCGCATGTAAGATCAGTTATAATAAGGATAATGATAGGAGCCCTGAACGTTTTGGCACGGGCCTAATTCCAAGGGGGTTTTACAAAAATCTGTAATTTTCTGCACGCGAATTTGTGTTCCAAATGTGTTGGCCTGATTGACCATCTACGGCGACGATGGTGTTAACATGGTGTAGTCCTACGCTAAGTTGTGATGAAAGTTTGACAGTTACGAATTCTAGATATTATTTCGACATAAAGAATATTTTGTTTGAGTTTGGTCGACATTTAAAACGTATTTTATACTTGGCTGCATACTAAAGTACGAGTAAAACTGGACATATAGATAGAAATGTTAATAACATATAGTAGGAAGACCTAAGAAAGGAGGAATGGTTTGTTTGAACGAATAATAAATGGCTGATAAGAGCCGCAGAGATAATTATAAGCTGTAGAAAAAATAGATGCTACACCAATTTGAACATACACAAAAGAACTAGAGGCAACTCTTGATTAGTCTCACGAGTTATGGATAAAGTCAATCAAACGCTTTCCACGATTCCATAACTGGCTTTAGGAATGTGGCATAATATTACATTACGTAGAACAAAACATTCCTATGTGGATCTGACTAGCATACTAGTTGTATTACTTATTTTGAATGTTATCTAATATTAAGCTTAAGCCATGTAAATACCACCTATTTGTACTTTTTGTATTTAACGATAAGTGAAATTTTAATTATTCTATTTATTTAATGTGTAAGTGCTGTCTTCACAGCAGCAATCTAAATCAGAACCTTGAAATGATGCAAATAGACCATTTAAATACCTACGTACCGCGTATTTACTACATTCGATAACAGTAATTTTATCTAGTAATATTCTAGAATTGAGTATATTTTCATAATGTGCTAGACCATATGGAGGTTAATTTGTTCCCAAGTTCCCTTTTTTCTTTGCGTACGTCATTTAATTATCATATTTCTTATCTAATGACTAGCTTCTGCCAACGGCTTCGCCCCCGTAAGTTAATTTCTGCATGCAAACTTTGGACCCCCATTTCATCACCTTAGGAGGTGAATTTTGAAATATCCTCTCTTAGTGCTCGCCTACGTCATAAAAGGAATCCTTGTGCAAAATTTCACGCTCCTACTTCCAGTAGTTTCGGCTGTGCGTTGATATGTAGTTATTTTCTCCTTTTATATAGATAGATAAGTAATATTCCTATTATTTTACGTGTTTCGACTAGATGCTCTACCACGATCCATTTGACGACCTAAACTAAACTGTTAAAGAGTTGGAGCTATACATATAGGGCGTGCAGCATCATCCCTCTCTTTCGCTCGCAAGCCTGCCATTTAAACATGCCATGGTAATGCCCCAGGTATCCTCACATTCTCATGAAATAATAATCAACATTCTGACTGATTAAATGAATTTGAGACTATATTTTCTTTGTCTTTTTCTTTCGGTCAACATCTCTGTTCATCATCAGTGTTTACTTAGGTCTTTCTAACCCATTATCTTTCTTCGCACAACCCACCTCCTCTTTAGTTATCCTTAAATGCTGCGCTAGTTTCGTAACAAATATTAAATTTCTAACTTAATAAATACCTACAACACCATTTCTGTGCCTTGTTAATGGGTGTAAAAAGAGACCGAATGATGGTTCGCTTTCTCGAAATTCCAGCCGCCTCCAATTTGCCCTATCCATCGAAGACATCTCGATTGATATCGTAAAACAGTTGGCGATTATAATCGAGTCCAAGAAAGGGACTTGCTTTCCTTAAATAATATTGAAGAGATTTCTCATATTTAAAATTTTATGTAAAATTCAAGTATTTGTAAGTTTTCTGCGATTCTTCATTTCAAAGGTGAAATGTTGATGGCCTACCATAAAGGTAATTAAACTATTACAGTTCTTTATGTATTTTCTAACAATTAATCAAGTGGAATCGCATTCAAACAACAGATCATATTAATTAAAAAAATAGCCTTTGTGTCCCTAGGTCACAATCATTACAACATTTTCGAATGGTTTCCAAATCATTCGAAAATGTTGTAATGACCCATATAGGATTCCTTCCAACACTAAATTTTTCGCTAAACGGTCACGTGTCTAGAAACTAGTAGGTGACCTACTTGATTTTCATTAGATATCATTTTACAATTTTTTCCACATAATATCTAACTAGAAACTGCTGAATAGCTGAATGAACTATGAGGCAAATAAATAATATTCGCCTCGTGGCTCCTATAATATAATCGTCCGCCAACGGTCTACAACTAGACAGATTAGCATTGATTATGAAAGTGCTAATTCATCGCTCATACCTTGAGTACGTAATGAAGCAAATAGACTATTTATATTTGTTGCATATTTTCTACTTTCGATTACAGCAAACTTTTCTAGTAATGTTCTAGAATTGAGAATATTTTCATCATCTGATGAATAATAAACCTTTTCGAAAAAAATGCTAAGTTAGCATGCTCTCTCCCTGTATTCTTATTATATAGATTTGAATCACTTTTCTTGTTCAGAAATGGTTTTCCTGAATCATTAATAATCTTTGTACTCACATCATTCCTCTCCAAGAGAGAAGGCCTGAGTCCCATCAGTGGGAAAATTATAAGGCCGACTATGCTAAGCTATATTCACATCATCAGCATCACTGGCAGCTCTGGCCCATGGCTTACCCTGCTGTATGTTCAGGCTTCCGAGATGCTTCTCTGGTTTTTCTATGCGACCCTCAATCCTTTTGAGTAGGATTTCCACCTATCTAGCTGTATAAACTATCAAAACCATTCGTGGAAAATGTTGTAAAAGTATGGGTGTAAATTTGAATTCCACATATTTCTTAAAAAAAAGTCTTTGAAATTGAAGCACATTACAAACTTTTTCTTTCTGGGTCACCGAATGAACTCTGCCGCTCTGGGTGGAGCTAGAGAGCCTGTCAGACTTTAACTAATTAAAACCTAATATAATGTGTTCCATTTTCCAGTTTATCCACTGGTGAACCTAGGTCGCCGACTTAGCCCGAAGTATCGCCAAACTAAAGTGGCAGTAGGCAGGGCACATTGCTCGTAGAACGGATGGTCGATGGGGCCGAAAGGTGCGACGTTGGTGCGGCCTTCCACAAGGTGGACCGACGACCTGGTGAGAGTCGCAGGTTTGCGGTGGATGCGAGACGCACAGGATCGGTCGTTGTGGCGACGCTTGGGGGAAGCCTATGTCCAACAGTGGACGTCTTTCGGCTGAAATGATGATGATACTATGTACCTTCAAAAACCCTTTGTGTTCCGGGGCTGCGGTAACTCTTTCTAAAAATCCCGCAACTCTGGCAATGTAGGGTCCACAGTTCTATTTCCATATAAGGTTCTGTAAATTGGTTCCATTCGTTCCCCTTCCCTAGGTGAGGTTGCTACAGGTTACGAACAGGGAAGCACATTAAAATTGATTAATTTGTACCAATAACATTAGGGATGACCTTAATCCCCCTAAGGTGACAAGTTTGTGTGTTTTTCGTAAAATCATTATATTTTACCGTAATAAAGTAATTATGTCCATAACCAGCAGACATTTGAAATCGCCATCCGACCTTGAAATATAACAGTGGAACTATGTATTTTTGTAATTTGCTTGTTTCTGTCTTAAATGGAATATCTATATTAAAACGTTATTGTGCACCAAAATATATAGTAACAAAAGAAACTAAAATAAAAGAGGTCTTACCGCTGACAGCGATATTTATTAAATGACCTTCATAGCATAGTCAACTTTATAGGTACCAATTGCTCCCACTGCTGGGAATCAGTCCTCTCTAGGAGAAGGAATGTGCTAAAACACACCACGGAATTTTTGCTTCTAGAACATGAAGATTGATGATTTTTTGAGAGCTGTGGTGATTAGGCGGTGCGAAGTTTGCTGGGTCAGCTAGTTATATTTTATAATCCAGACTCCGGATGGCTGAGAATGAAAACAAATTCAATTTAATAAAGTCGGTTTGCCAACCAGGGGATAAATTCAGGACGCCACGCACAGACACAGAGTGTTTGCGTCCACTAGACCAACGAAGTAATCAAAAGTATAAATGCAACACTGAAACACACAAATTAAATCGGCTTATGATCTAACAGAAAATCTAATCCACTTTTTTAGAACAAACAAAAATTCTATCTCCATTCTAAAAGCAAGAGACGGCCGCCGCTTCACAATACCACTTAATTTACCGAACACTCCCAGGTGTCGCTCGAATGCTACGGCAAAACTACCCACTTTTAGAAAACAAAATGAGTAACGTCAAATGTAAATTAAGTATTGATTTGTCCAGTTATTTTGTTTATTTCTTTATAATCACAACACGTAAAATAATCTTCATTCTAAAGGAGATTCTTATAAATAAAGCGAAGATATCTATGATAATATTTTTAGACAGTTAAGTCACTTTTTAAAAGTTATTATAATTTATTTTGACAAAATTCGCGTGTTTGCTATTCAAAGCTAGATGGCGTCACTGAGGCATAGGATGACAGTTTTTCTAAGACATTTCTCCTGATAGCCGCTCTATTGTATCTCTTTAAATCTCTTTGATTCTAAAGGAGATTCTTATAAATAAAGCGAAGATATCTATGATAATATTTTTAGACAGTTAAGTCATTTTTTAAGTGTAATTATGATAAATCCTGCATCTCGCAATCAAAGTTTTCCGGTTAGTTAGCATAGACATAAATTGTAATGATCTTAAAGTGGGGTGGACCCCTCTTCATGGTAAACCGGGTGTAGTCGTGCCGGCCAAACTCGACTGTGGGTGATTTCGCTAATGAAAGAAAGTCAAGAGGTTCGTGGGTTGAACCAACACCACCAAAGAAGAGACTTTGTCCACTCATATTTTTGGGTGGTTAAATAGTTCGTTGGTGATTGAAAGCTTTTGGACTTTAGTATCATTATCATTTCAGCCGAAAGACGTCCACTTTTCGCCAAGTGTCGACACAATTAACGGTCCTGTGTGTCTCACATAAATCGGATTCACGCAAACCTTATCACGTCATCGATCCACCTTTTAGGAGGCCTTCCAACTCTGCGTGGAAGACGCAGCGTTGGTACTCGGTCCCCACTCCAGAACCTTTCGGCTCCAACGGCCATCTGTTCTGCAAGCAATGTGCCCTGCTCATTGCCACTTAAATTTGGCGATTCTTCGTGCTATGTCGGTGACCTTGGTTCGCCTGCGGATATTCTCATTCCTGATTCGATCACGCAAGGAAACTCCGAACATAGCCCTTTCCATTCCTCTTTGGGGGTAAAAGGGGGTATTTTTGTGCAAATACAATATGTTTAATATTTACTTAAATACGATATAAAACTTACACAATATTGCCAGTATCTGGGAAATAATTAACTGGCCTGTTGGTCTAGTGGTTAGTGGCCCTGACTGCTATGCCGGAGGTCGTGGGTTCGATTCCCACTCAGGATAAATGTTATTGTGATGAGCACATCATTTTTCCTGTCTGGGTGTAATTTATTTATAATATGTATGTATTTAGAAATATTTAAGTATGTTTATCAGTTGTCTAGTAGTCATAACACAAGCTCTGCTTAGGTTGGGACTAGACGGCGTTGTGTGATAATTGTGTGAATATCTATAATATGAAAATAAATAGCAGTTCGTTAGTCTCGCTAAAACTCAAAAACGGCTGGACCGATGTAGCTAATTTTGGTCTTAAAATATTCAGGAAGGTATAAACAGTGAGAAAAAATGAAAAAAAAATCCGAATACAACGCCATCTCTAATTCAAATGTCATTATAAAATGAATTATGCTGTTCTGGTTATGCCAGTAGATGGCGTTATCCTTACTATTAGGCGGTACGAAGATTGCCGGGTCAGCTAGTTATATATTTTATAATCAAATCTGAAAATGAAAACAAACTCAATTAAAAAAAAATCTGTTTGCCTAACCAGGGAATAAATTCAGGACGCCACGCACAGACAGATGTGGTTGCGTCCACTAGACCAACGAAGTAGTCAAAAGTATACGGGCAACACTGAAACACACAAATTAAATCGGCTTATGTGAACTAACAGAAAATATAATCTACTTTTTCGAAACAAACAAAAATTCTATCTCCAATCTAAAAGCAAGAGAAGTATGGCCGCCGCTTCACAATACCACTTAATTTCTCGAACACTCCCGGTCTCGTTCGAATGCTACAACAAAACTACCCACTTTTAGAAAACAAAATGAGAAACGTCAAATGTAAATTAAGTATTGATTTGTCCAGGTATTTTGTTTATTTCTTTATAATCACAACACGTAAAATGATCTTCATTCTAAAGGAGATTCTTATAAATAAAGCGAATATATCTATCATAATATTTTTAGACACTTAAGTCATTTTTTAAGTGTAATTATGATAAGTCCTGCATCTCGCAATCAAAGTTTTCCGGTTAGTTAGCATAGACACAAATTGTGATGGTCGTAAAGTGGGGTGGACCCCTCTTCATGGTAAACCGGGTTGAGTCGTGCCGGCCAAACTCGACTGTGTGTGGATTTCACAAATTAAAGAAAGTCAAGAGTTTCGTGGGTTGAACCAACACCACCAAAGAAGAGACTTTGTCCACTCCTATTTTTGGGTGGTTAATGAAAGCTTTTGGACTTTAGTATCATTATCATTTCAGCCGAAAGACGTCCACTGTTGGCTAAGTGTCGCCATAATTAGTGGTCCTGTGTGTCTCAAATCCATCGGATTCCCGCAACTCTTATCATGTCATCGGTCCACCTTGTAGGAGGCCTTCAACTTTATCTGACTTTTACTATATGTTATTTCTATCTATGTGTGCCAAATAAAATACTTTTCTTTCTTTTTTCTCTAATTGAAGGAAAACATTTGACAAGAAACAAAAACATTCCTTCTCAACTTTTGAGGCGCGTTTTCATCAATGTTTAGAGATCGCTTTGAAGAGCGCCAGAGCCGCGAAGGACGACATTTTAACGTTATTTTCAAAAAGGAATTTTCTCATGTCTTCAGTTATTGATATGATGTTAGCTACTGCCAGCGGCTTCGCCTGCGTTATAGGAGTAAATCGTCCCAAGGGAACAAACTTACGGGATAAAAGTATCCTCACTGCTATACTAGGACATCCTACCCGTGTGACAAATATATAGAACCGTTTAAAAATTCGAGAGTGAAGAAGTAACAAACAAACACTTACAAAATTTTGCCTTTCTAATATTAGAGTAATATTTGTAATTTTTCTATGCATCTACTAACGTGAGTTTTTTCTGGAACACCCATTATAGCTTTAGCACAAAATAGATAGGTACAGAAGTCAATCTACATACAAAGCGCGCTCGAGCATCGCATACAGTCACCGCTCACGGACACGATATCTCGGCTCAATTCAGCTCAATTCGACCTCGAGTCGAGAGTTTTTGTGGAAAAATGGACCAACAAAAAAACCTTACTCTAACCATTCAGCGGACGGTTGTATAAATTCAACATTAAACAGTAAATTGACGTTTTTTAGGATACCAGTTGTTTCAGAGAGGAAAGTGACACAGAACAAGCCCCGCGCCGAGAAAGAGAAGATGATTTTGTGGCCATGTAATATTTTTACAATTCAGATTAGGTGGACATTTATCACCGCGACCGGTCGCACTCGGAAAGTTCGGCGCCACGCGCTGGCCCTAGCGCGATCGTCGAGCGTAGGTATGAAAAGTGAAGTACATACATGAGATTGACTTCTGTACCTATTTATTTGGTGGCTTTTGTGAGTTTCCCGCCAATTTTCTTCGCGTCATGAATTTATCATTCGCACGTCATGTAAACAAACATGGCCGCTCGCTAAACCACTCGCAAGCTCTATTTGTGTTTTAAAATTTAACGGTTTATCAGTTTACCTAGTTAGCTATCAGTGTCAACGACACCTAATCTCGGTCCGCTATCATTATCTAGTTACTTATACATTACATTACATTTTGGGTCATTACGGACTGTTTGCTTTGGAGTACGGTGCATTTACTATGGACTGGCCGAATTAAGTGTAGAAAACTGTAAGAGGATAAAACCTTGTTTCATCGCTGTAAAATATTTATATTTGATTCACTTTCATCATCATTTCAGCCGAAAGACGTCCACTGTTGGACTTAGGTCTACCCTAAGTGTCGCCACCATGAACGGTCCTATGCGTCTCGTATCCGTTGGATCCCGAAACCCTCACAAGGTCATCAGTCCACTTTGTACGAGGCCTTCCAACGCTGTGTCTTCCGATACGCGGTCTCCACCCCAGAACCTTTCGACCCCAACGGTTGTCAGTTGTCTAGCACTCATAACACAAGATCTGCTTAGCTTGGGACTAGACGGCGTTGTGTGATGGTTGTGCGAATATTATATTATTATTACTATTATTGCTTCTATATTTCTCCTCTTCGAGCCAAGTGAGAAAAACAATTTGATAGCAATTATCGTTAACAGTTGATCATTTCTCATAGAGTGGAAACCTTCCTTTCTACCCTAAGAGAAATTAAATATAGTTATAAAGCTGAAGTTACATAGAAAACTAACTTACTACACAACCGATAAGCATCCATCTAGGGACCGCAGAGACTTCCAAGAAAAGGTCCCGGCGGAGGCTGCGCAAGCACGTGAAAGAGACAGCCACATACGTCTCACACGCGAGTGAGCGGGACAAAAAGTCAAGTGGATTACCTTCACAACTAGTCTTGTACATTAATGTTATTTAAGCACTGTATAGTTTTTTGTTTCTGTGTACTATGCACTTATTAGTGTTTTTGTAATTTGTTAGCTCTTGAATATTCGTATGTTTTCGTCATAGAGAAACCTTCGTTGCTAGCTGGTCTAGAATCTGTGTAGTAATATTTTGTCATTACAGCAATTTTTTGCTGTTTTTCATAGGTCGCATTCCAATTCTGTAGTTGATATTGCGAGTAACTTTAATCCACCTTTTTCTTTAGTAAGAATACCTAACGATTTATAACATTGGGCTACTAGAAATTAATGTTTTAGGGACCTATTGAGAGTGATTGGCTCGTTTGCTACTATTTTTTTAAAACAATTCCTCTGTTTATATTTCATCTCGGGTTCATTAGCGAGAGAATCATTAATACGCTTTAAGGTATGCTTACTAATTATACAATAAATTACCAAGTAATTTTTCTCGCACTAAGTTGAAAGATAGTTTTATGTTACTCGTTTCTTATAATGACGTCAGCGTTCTTCCCACGTGCCAACAAATTTGCCTTCTACCCCACACTTACCATTGAATTCGCTTAGTAAAGAAACAAAACCAAAGAAGCCACAACCTTATTACGTCAACCATAAAGCATAAAATGCAGAAACATTGTTCTTCAGTAGGTTCAAGCAGCAAGGCACGCGTCGATTGCGACACCGTGGAACGACTGACGACGTAACTCCATTTTCAAAACGGTACATCAACCTGTATTTATCAAAAACAGACCAAGGATAGGTCAAAATAAAGTCGAGATTGCCATGTGAGGTGGAGACGAAAACTAGACGCGATGATCGCCCAGCGTCACCGTCGTCAACCTACATGGTATTAGGCAATTGCATCACCAACCAGCTAAATGCAAAAGGTTGGAATAAAGCAGAATCTGTTCGAATTGGTTGATTTTTTAACTTGGTCAGGTAACATGACATTGCAACGGTGGACTGTAGGTGTATTTATTCAATATTAAAAGGCTTTTTGACCGAGCGGGGGCGATGGTTTGATAATGCAACTGTGTCAAAGGCTGCTTCTACGGCTATAAAGATACATCCGGTCTTTAGATTGCCAAACGAGACATTAATGAGTGTTATACAATTTTAACAGGTGTGGATCGGAAGGCCTGAGCTTCTTATGTAGGCGGACTGCTTTCTGTCAAGTAATTACGGAGATTCTTTGGCCTAATAAGACAACCTTTGTAGATTTCGGAAATTAGGAGGACGATATCAGTAGGAAGAATATCTATTTAACAGCAAACAACGACTAAACAACATAATCGTGTTGTTTGAATTGGTTTTCAAGTTTATAAAGGATCTAAGGAATTGTTTGAAATAGTTACCGTGGCCAGTGTCGTAACTAGTGTCGACCATGTCATCGGTGCCCAGGCGCAGGGCGAAGAAATTATCAAACCAGGGCCAAGTTTATAAACTACCTTCATTATTTGTTGTGTTGTTAATACTGTTGTTGACGCGCTCTCCCAGGATTGCCGATTCTGTAAGTGCTCAGAACTCCAGTGTGGTGGTGGTAGGCATTGGAGGAAGTCCGCCTCTGTACCTTTCTGTGCATGAAATATGTAATAAATAAATAGTGACAGTATGAAATAGTTGTTGGAAGCATTTCGGTATGCGTATTTTTTATTATATCTAATCATTTTTCTTTTTATTGTCCGGGCCGGGCAGATTTTTTTTATAATGCATTTATTGGAATTTCTAGAACCTCTCACCGGGCGTTTAAAAGACAAAAATTTAGCAGAACCAGCATTAATTTTCTTTTTTAAACTTTTTGATCCATTTTCCTAGTTCTCAGCAAGCAGACACCAACCTCAAGCGTTGGGTTTAACGTTTTGTATGAAAATATCTGTCAGTCCGAAGGGGATGTCATTACTTGCCAAGGAAGGAAGCGATCACTCAAAGTTGATCAAGTTCCTTATAGACAAAATCATTAGGTTTCTTCTCAGCCTTCGTAAAGGTGTTTAATTAGAGATTTCCTTCTGCAGATTATTTTTTTACTTATTTTAGAACTGGCCAGCGTCTTCACACGCAAAAAAGTTGAAACTATTATATGTGTTTTTCAAGACATGGTCTACTCGTGTACCGAGTTTCATTGAAATCCGATCAGCCATTCGAGCGTGAAAAAGTGATAGACATACTCACACTCATAAACTTTGGACTTGAATACAATAAAAACACACATAAAATTTACCACGGAAATCGGATTCCATAATAATATTCAAATATCGAATAGCATACTTCGGGTTATCTATTTCCTTGAACCATATAGAAGAGTTATTCTTTGATTTGGTACACAAAAACGAATATTAAGAATATTTTTAACGTACTTTAGGCGATCCATTTGGACAGTTCAGTTTAGGTCGTCAAATGAATCGCGTTAAAAGTTCGTGGTAGGGCTTCTAAACTGAACTGTTAAAATTGTTATTGTTGAGCTGTTCTTCTTCTTAGCATATCTATGGCAAAACTAGTTAAATTCCTTGCCTGGCCGTCCGCTGATGCTGTCATTAGGTCCTTACGTGAACAAGTAACAGGGTACGTGATGCAGGACGGAAGGTGGGATATGGTCACAAACACTGAAGATCGGAACCGTCCGAGAACCCCCATCTGTGGAGATTGTCCTTAGATGCGGAGTCTTTTTAGAGTTTTCCAGGTGGGCCATGGCATCTCGTGTCCAGGAGAGTCTCTCCGACGGTTCGACAAAATCATCAGGAGGTTCAAACTTCTCCCCCCAGAGGAGAGGTTGAGCTGTTGTTGTTGTTGTCGTCATTGTGTTTTATTGTTGTTGTGTTTGTATATAGGGTGTATAGCTCTATCTCGCTCGCACGCCTGTTATTTTAACACGTCATGCTAAGGACCTTGGCTGAAAGGATCAACATTGAAGTCATTAGGTACTAAATGTTGAGTTCATCACGCATTGAGCACCATACCACAAAATGATTTGTATATATAACTCTAATTCGAATTTTAAACAGAAAAAAAAACATTTAAAAATAGAATATCATTAAAGAATAAAATATTATTACTAGAAATAAATGGTCATTTCCAGATTCGTTGATTGCAATTGTAAAGAAGGTGATTGTTTGATTGTTACCTTTAGGAAGAAACGAAGGAAAAACGCTGTAAATATAATTTGTTTTTATTGTTAAAACTGTTTTTAACGTAAATTAAGTCTTTTTTTAAGTTTTTTCTTTTGTGTTGTAAATAATCAAATAAAATTTATTCAGTAAAAATCTGACACTCCCGCTCGGCCTACAGCAAGAGAGTGTATATGGTGATATCCACCAAAAAAAAAATAAGCTTAGCTAAACATGTACCTAAATAAAAAATTTGAATGAGGTCTAGAGTCAAAATAGATTTTAATTGTATGGTCATATTAAATGTAGTAAATAAGTCGTTTTCTATGGAATTCTAGCTGTCTTTGTGCAGTCCAATTATTTGAATGCCCATTAGACAATTTCATAATACCTTTTAACTGATTGTTATGCACCTGGAAATTTCATTCAAGACCTTTGTAAATCATACCGAAAATTATTTGAATTTCGAAGGAAAAAGGTGGTATTTTTCCTTCGAAATTCAAATAAAAATCCGGTAGTATTGAAGTGTCAACGGGTCAGATGTATGAACCACGTTGGGAGGCACACAATGGAGCGCGAATGAGTATAACTAAGTATAAAGTTTTGAGTGTAACGTTGCTGGGCACACTTTCGACCTGCGTAGGCGCAGGGCAACCGTCCAAAAAATAGGAGGAAGCGGATTTAGTTTTGATATAACTATGATTTACTAACAATAAAGTCAAAACAAAACTTTTTGAGTACAAAATATCAAGAGTCGTTAAAATATATGAATAAAAACTTGTAGAAATAAACTTGGAGTATGATACTTCAAGTTTATTTCTGACAATTATTGCTGATTTTTGACCCCCCCCCCTCCCCCGTCCCCGGTCCCTTAGAAGGGCCCAGAAAAAAATGCTGGATGCTCCTTTGACTACTACAGCTATTATTTTCTAACAAGAGAGACCAGTCCTTGTTCCACCACAAGGACTTGTCTCTCTTGTTAAAAGTGCTTCGAAGTCGATTTCATCCCATAACTTGTACCACTCAAAAACATAATCCCTATCGAGAAGGGTCAGGGGGGGTCTGGATTATAAATTTTCTAAAGAAAGTATCACGTGGGTTGCGGCGCGTGCCATGTTACGAAATGAACAACAAATGAAGGTTTGACTTCAAATATAACAAGAAACATGTTCGGTATATTGTTGATTTAACGTTTAATGTCATCGATATGTCTTTGAAGAGTTTGTATTTAAATGTACAACGTGTAAACTGAGAATATTGCTTAGATTTATGTGAACTTAGTGAAATTCAAACGTGGGAAGGTTCTGTTGCCACCTGATAATGCCAAGCTAAATATTGTTAAATTAATAATAAAACAATATAACCTATTAGTGTTTAGGTTAAAATTGGAATTGCCATGAGAAATAGGCACTCTGGTTATAAGTGTATCGCAACTAAAAAGTGTGACTTTTTACAAAAAAAAAAAAATAATAACCGACTTCACTAGTTAGGTTTTTTTTTTGTGAACAGTGTTTTACTTAAAAAGGCAAGTCTATATCCAAAAAAAAATTGTAGATATCAGTGACTATTTGTATTATTAAAGAGGTATACCTAAATGTATACAAAATCCAAATTATTTCCGGCTTTATCAGATAAGCAGCTCAATGAAGCAAAAAAAACTACAATCTGCCACACATAAACCAACCTTGGAAGTCCCGGTACGTACCGACTTCAAACCAAGTTTCAAACGTCCATTTAGAGAGCAATGAGGCAAGCTTTTGTATTTAGCGCACTAGTCTTATTAATGAATGTTTATGTATGTGGTTCGAAGAAGTCAAATAAATACAACATTCATTGTAATTCGATCACGCCAAAACGTAGACTTTGAAGTTTGAATGTAGGTACTTTTCACTAACGACAAAATATTTAAAGCTTTGTGACGGGCGAAACTGCCTAAATAGCTAGTAATAAATGGCACAAAAAATCTTTTTGAATTTTCCACTAAGTTAACTCTGAAATAAGTAGCACTCTGGAGGATTTGTTGAGTGCTACCGATGCTGCTATTAATGTAGCCCAAACAGTTTGACGAGTTTACCCATAGTCGGCCTTATAATGTTCCCACTGCTGGGACTCAGGCCTCCTCTCTAGGAGAGGGAATGGGCCGTAATCCACCACGCGGGCCCAGTGCGGATTGGTGGATGTCACATGTCTTCGAATTTTTGGTTCTAGGACATGCCGGTTTCCTCACGATGTTTTCCTTCACCGTTTTGAGAGCAGTGGTGATGAAATAAATTACACAAAGTAATGCGCCTGGCTGGGTTTGAACCCATGACCTACAACTCGTAAGTCGGGGCCGTTACCACTCGGCCACCACTGCTCTTGCTCGGCCACCACTGCTCTTACCTCTCTACGAGTTTACCCATCGAATCGAAAAGAAGAAGAATTATCTATAATTACAACTTCAGCCTAGTGACGTCCTCTGTTGGACATAAATAGACCAGCCCTATGCTTCTTGCATCCAGCGGATTTCTGCTTACCTATATTAGCCAGATTGTGACTGAAAAACCAAGCATACATACTCTAAAATCATCACTTTTTTATAATATCTATTACATTACAAATTCACATACCTATACTAAACCAATTCAGTGTGTGAAACATTCAAGATTTTGTGAGAAAAAATGTTCCTACTCCCAAAATCCCAACAAAGTCACGGACATAAGCTAGTATTAACATAATGTTATAATCATAATTCAAATAAATTCATGTTTATTCTCCTTGGCCCCATAAACGTTGATGTTTCCTTGTGATATCGCGAATATGTTCGATATATTTACAAAGGCACCCTAGTTTTGTGTATCCTTGAAGATACGCACTGATATATGACCTTGTGCTGATATGATTTTGAGGCAAAATTAACATTTAACCTCGCAGTTATATAATATTAATAGATTTATAATATTACAGTATGTAGGTACGTACTTAGGGCTTCCTTAAGAATTGGAAAGAATGGAGGGAGGCATTTGCCTAGCCGCGCGACAATGACGGCTAGCTATAATAATAATATAATAATGTAGGTACTTGTATAAGTATCTACATAAAAGAAATCAATCAATTTACATTTTACGATTTCTTGTGTACCTCTGAAACCAGTCATGAAGAAATCGATGAATTTATCATCGATTTCTTCATGACTGGTTTCAGACAAATAGCTGGTTTTCAGGCTAATCTAAAAAACTCAATTTTATATTCGTAATCCAGTGATTGAAAGAAAGTTAAAGAAATATTTTCAGCTTATATCTTTTTACAACCCGCCAAAAAAATTCGATATTCGTACTACAGATTAATTCATAAAAATCGTGTCAGTGTCAATACCAAAACTTTTTATGCCAGAAATTAAATTTAAAAGTCGAATGCGTCTATTCAGGCGCAGAATAGACGCGGATGACAGCTAAATGTTTTGGTTACACAAAAAATCAATTACTAGCCATGAACGGCTACAAAAAGCTTTCTTGTTTACGCTTTTACTTTTGACAAAGGGTTAGTCAAATCATGATCGAAAAACATTATTGGATGTCATACAGCGCACGTTAATAAGTCCAAAACTAAAGATTGTGCTTATTTTCATAAAATATTACTTATTTATAACAATGAAAAAAAAAATATGTAGGTAAGCCGTTATATTCAATCCAAACAAATATAAAATAATCAGAAAATTCTTCAAGAAAGGCCTCCCACAAGGTAGACCGATGACCTGGTGAGGGTCGCGGGAATCCGATGGATGCGAGACGCACAGGACCGGTCATTTTGGCGACATTTGGGGGAGGCCTATGTCCAACGGTGGACTTCTTTCGGCTGAAATGATGATGATGACTTCAAGAAAATGGAAATAAAACGCTAACAAGATTAAAAGTATAAAAAAACTAGTTCAAGGATAAAAACTAAAAATCGATAAATCAAAAATATTACTATCGACCGGTAATTGGTGCCTCCACCTTACCGCTATTAAATAGGACACGGGAAACTGTAAGGTCACAAACAGCTTGAGTAAATATAGTATTGACACAGAAGTGAGATTTTTTGGAAGTTTGGCTACACAAGTAACCGATATTGCATCCTTGAATAGCTTTATTAAGCGAATATTACGCCAGAAACACGTTACCAACTGTTAATTAAAGTAAACTGCATTTTTTATTAATTACACACATTATTAACTAAAACAAAAGCAAATATTTGACATTAACTGCCTACGCAAAGCATCAACTATTGATAGACGCTTAATAAGTAACTAAAGTCATTATTAATTATAATTATAAAACGTCCATCAAAGGCTTTCGAAGAATTGCCTTTTAAACATCTTTTCCGTTGCACACCTGTCAAAAAACCTTTGACCTACAAATTAAAATTTTTTTCGGGTCTGTCCTATTGTATCTGTGGCGCTATTTAAATTTCGAATGTTGCGTCAGGGCCGAATTCGCGCCTAGACTCAGTTGTTGTTATTTTTTAATGTTTCATGTAGGCTGCGCCCACTTGCCGTTGCCTCGTAGTGTTGAAAAGAAACGTGGGCTAGTTGTAAATATCACTTAACAAATCAAAAGACAACCAAATAGAGCCTTACGTCATTGTAATAAGGTTTAATTTATTTTTTATGGTTGTAAATAAAATTGTCTTTAGTTTTAAATATGGCTACCCACACACCCCCTCAAAAACTTTTTATTTCGCAATTAACACGAAGGATAGCTGCTTTCGCTTTGCTATTCGTAGAATATTTATAACAGTTGGTGAATACGTTTTTAATTACAGTATTTTGAGACTTTTAGCTTCAACGAACTCACAACATTGAAATATACAATGTTATTGGCAAAAGTTGACATAAAACTCCATTCTAAAATTAAATTTTTGAGCAACAACATTCACCGATGAAGCCTAAAGCGAATCAACATTACAAGTACACCGTACACACGGCAAAAGTGTAAAACAGCGTGTAGGCACCGCCTCCCGACTCGAATCTGAGGGAATTTTAACGACCAGTCGAACAAGTTCTGCTTCATAATGCGTGTGCCCAAAGGCCTAAATGAGCCTCTCAACGGATTCGTATCTTATTAATTGGTACTCGTGACTTTGGACAGGGGAATACTTGCTTTAACTTGTGTAGCTACCTCGATAATCATTAAAATATCTCTTAAGTTTAGGCATGGAGCGTGATTTCTATTATTTTCATGGAGAAACAGTCGTTTAAGTTTTTTTTAATGTTTTTTACTAAGTTGTTTGATCTGCTTCGGTGTGAATAACACTTAGTTTAGGTGTTATGTATGTACTGGAGGTTTTCGTAATAGGTTGTTAGTTGTACATACATATATATACATCTAAGCCGTGACATGGTTTTAAAAGAAACCAGTTTCATAAAGATCGTACAATATAGGTTATCTTCTAGTCTGAAGTTTAAACTAAATAATTTTCCATCATTATAAAATCTATTTTAGGGTGTTTTTAATCTATTTTTTTTTCGTTAACTCAGATAAAAAAAAAAGATACGTTTACGTCGACACTCTTAAGGGAATCAAAATTCATAGGGTACTTCCCGTTGACCTAGAATCCTGAAATTTGTCTCATAACACAAGAATAGAAAAATATCTAAAAACTGTAAATTAGTGGCCACATGACACACAAAAAAATTGCTATTCGGAAAAATCTTCGTAAATTAATTCCGGAATTGAAATAAAATACAGCTGTTTATGTCGCAAAAAACGTGTATACGATAACAGACACTCTCAAGGGAATCAAAATTCATAGGGTACTGACCTTGAATTCTGAAATTTGGCATGAAGCAAGGTCTCGGAATTGCGTCTCGGAAAAATCTACGTAACTCAATTTGGGAATTGAACTGTTTTCATAGGTAGACAGCGCGCGAGTCCGATTCGCACCTGACCAATTTTTTTTTTTAGGCAACGTCTGTATATTCAGATAAATAGAAATAAGCCTTTGCTCATTTTTCACGTCTCATTTACAACTTTTCTTGACATTTCAAAAGTGCCTGTAAATGGCTTATTTGAAATAAAATGCTTTGAATCTTTATCTAAGTTTAAAAAAAAACAGTTTCTGCATAAAAAAAAGAAAAAGATAATATTTAAATAATAATGCTCATTTAGTGGCATTCTTTATCACATCTTTTGAATCTTTACAATTTTATGATTATTCTAACTGATTCCAACTTTTCCTTTTACAGGTAAGCCATGCCATCACATTCAAGCAAGTCGTACGTAGGCAGACAAATGAGTGAGTGTAATTCACAAGTGTTAGATGTGCAACTAAAACAAACAATAACAGGCAATAAGTCTATAATCATATAATATGTTGAGCAATCGGTCGTGGGCAGGAGCGATCGGTAAACTAGCAACTTCTAATAGACACCCACTGTATACGATTAGTACCTACCTTTTTGTAATGTTAGGAGGTCGTACACAAATCAAAACTGACAAATCAAAGAACGGATCTGTTAAAGAAACAAGTGAGTAACTGGCAGTGTAACCGTAACTGTCTTAGTTTTTGTAATTGCTGTGACATTGTGGCGATAAAATTAATACGTAATTATTATTATAAATTATTTGGAGTAATGCGTTTTTGGTGGGAATTCATTAAATGACTCCTGATTTATAATAATAATAATATTCCACAACTATCACACAACAGGGCACATTGCTCGTAGAACGGATGGTCGATGGGGCCGAAAGGTTCTAGAGTGGCAACCGCGCACCGGAAAACGCAGCGTTGGAAGGCCTCCCACAAGGTGAACCGACGACCTGGTGAGAGTCGCGGGAGTGCGGTGGATGCGAGACGCACAGGATCGGTCGTTGTGGCGTCGCTTGGGGGAGGCCTATGTCCAACAGTGAACGTCTTTCGGCTGAAATGATGATGATGATGATCACACAACGCCGTCTAGTCCCAAGTTAAGCAGAGCTTGTGTTATCAAGCTTGTTAAGAGAGTTGTAAGATAGTTTTGATAGAAACAGACCCTTACCTACATTCATTAAACTTAACTGTTACCTTATTTATAATAAGTACAAATAAGTATGCAATCATCGTAGGGGCCCAGTAGGGTCGAAGCCTACTGGGGCCATGGGTGATGCCGAAGAGAACCCCGGGGCTCTGGAACGAAGGAAAAGAAGGAACAGGAGTGGGTTTTCAGTCAGTAAAAGTTTGACACTATCTCACGCTCTGCCCAAGAGCGGGGGATATCATTGGATGATTTTCGCACCGAAGAAAAAAAATGTATGCAATCATGAAAGGCTTAAGTATAATCAGCCCACAGTGTTCCCACTGCTGGGACCTTCTTTCTAGGAGGAATGGTCCGTAATCCACAACACAGGCCAAGTGCGGGTCGGTGGGTTTGTGTCGATTTACCGAATTTTTGGTTCAATGACATGCCGGTTTCCTCACGATCTTTTCCTTCACAGTTTTGAGAGGCACGAAGATCCTAAATTAATATAAAAATTAACACCTACCTAACTAATGCAAATTCATTTTGGTATCTCCACTAAACACAATATATTGTAACTCAAGTTTCAAGTTAGAGATACGTTTGGTTTTATCTTCACCATCTCGCGTCAAAACCCGGCCGTCGCATTTTATATAAAAATATCAGGTTTTCCGATGAATATCTCTGATATGCTTCGAAGTAAGAAGAGATACCATCAAAACAAAATATTTAAAACAGTTGAACGCTGAAATAGTTGAAACTTTACACTAACGGTGGTACTATTAGTGACTACGGCGGTCATGGCATTTCTCTCAATACTTCTTTCCACTTATATTATCTTTAGATTCATGTAAAAGATTTTTTTTTTCGGTGGGAAATCATCTTATGACGAATCCCGCTTTTGGGCGAAGAGGGAGATAGTGTCAGACTTTTACTGACTAAAAACCCACTCCTGTTCCTTCGTTGCCTTTCATACCAGGGCCGAGTCTTCCTTTCAGAATCAGACCCTTGGCCCCAGTAGGCTTCGACCCTGCTGGGCCCTACAGTTGCTGACATCTCCCCGAGGCGCGCGTGGAACAGTACGCGCCGTCGTCGACTTGAGCTCGGTCCGGACGGTTACCGGACGATCGGACAGCGAGCTACCCATTGCTCGCCGTCCGCAAGCCCACGCCTACGGTGGCCGGTAATCGGGATCGGAATCCCGGCGGCGGTTGGGGCGTGAGGACCGTTGCCTCACGCGATCGGCCGCCTCCTTTGCTAGCATTACTGCTTCGCAGAAGGAGGCAAACGCCTGCCACTCCTCCTCGCTCCGGACCATGGCCTGTACTAAGGCCCGACGTGAGAGATCACCGCCGCCAATCGCCCCCATGTAAAAGATTGCCGTTTGTGTCGGATATTAACATGAGACTTACAAACAATGAGACGCATGAAATTAGTCTCTGCACGCTTACTGTCACAGTTGAAAAAAGAAAGAAAATAAGCAAACAGTTGTAATTAATTTTCCAGATCTTAGTTCCGTTGATCAGTTATCAACTGACATTTTGTAGAAAAGAAATTTGAGATTTTATATGGAAAGTATTAGAACGTATTAATGAAACATGATAAAACGTTGTTTTTGTGGAATATTTATCATATAAATATATACGCAGGCATCATATTCTGGTCCCGCCCGTGTAATATGATATTTTCAAGTTGCTCAAGGAACTGTGATCAATCATTTTACCACCAAGTTGAATAATATGCATAATTTTACCATACGTTCACATTAATGAGGCTACGTCATATTAAAATGGTTGAAGAGTCTGTAAGCACAGCCACAACTTTCAGGGCACCCTGAAAGTAGTATGTTCAGAATCGACTTCAGCTTTTTTTTAAATTAGGCATTTTTTAACCTAAAATAATAAATTATACAAAAAAATATTACTATAAATATATAATTCACTAAATAAATGAAAAAACCTTAAGAACTAAATAAAAATAATCTAAAGTATTGCGTCGAAAAACTCCTCCGCATCGTTATTGAATGGTAATGTACCCAAAAAAAATGGCAGCCATGCTTATTTATTTATTTAATATATTTATAAATGTGGTTGCTGTAAGTTAAGTGTTTTTTTTTAATATCTAAAAACTGTAAATGTGTAAATCAACTAAAAAGTAAATAGATAAAAATATTACCTATTTCAATAAATCTTTGATAAATCGTGATGGCGTCACTGTGTTTGTGTGCGTAGATACCAATACCGATTGCGCTACCAATGTAGTGCGTCGATCCCCATATTATTTGCATACAATTAGGATACTTAACTAATTAAAAAAAAACACTAGATACATAATTGCATTTGATTAAATTTCAGTGCTTGAATTACGATTGTACCAGAATTTACTAGCCCCAACTACACCCAACACAACACCCGTGTGTCATTCTTCAAGTTATATGTTGTATACACGGCTTTAAGTTCGAATAACGACTCTTTTCCTTGCGCATATATCTTAGATATTTTAAAAGCAAATCACATACCTTAATACATTAGTTAGCATAAGCGTTCGATAAACTAAAAGGCTCTAATGTTTTGTTCCCGACTCTTCAACGAAGATTACAAACAAGAGTGGCCTCGGGTTTAGATAAACGTTAAGAGGTTTGAGACCACACTAATGTGACCACAGCTTTATCATACCTCGGAATCTCCTTCTTGGGTGATTTGATGCGCCTTTAGTTTTTACCTGTTGTAATAAATTACCATAATTTTTAGTTAATGGAGAAAATGCGATTTTGGTACTTGGAGATTATTCTTGTTTTGATGCAAAATATCAAACATTGATTATTTCAGAACGCTTGTTTTTGGCAGTTATTCTAGTTATTTTATGTGCTACACTTGAAAATGGAATTTTATTTGGGGTCGGCACGTTTTTCCCTCTCCATCCATTTACATGTATACTCAGAACTTTCTTAGTAACATGCGTTTCATCCCTCCTCTTTACATGAGCATACCAAGACAAACGATTGCCTTTCAACTCTGGTGCCACTTTCAAACTTCTTCTAATATACCTACTCATTTCTCACTTTATCCATTCTCGTCATACCACACATCCATCTCGTCTTTCAAAATAATCCTTCCACCTCTCTTTGATTTCTTCATCATCTAATAGTACCATTCCAGCTTTATTCCTTACACATCTTACCTGCCAAACATCCCTTGCTTTTTTCTCTCTTATTCTATCAAGCCGGCAAACTCTTTCTGGCCTCCAGGATTGTCCAGTGTGTCTTACATTTTATCCAGGGATTTTGCTACTGCCAAGTCTTTCTTACCTTTTTTCTCTTCATTCACCTTTTTTGCAGCTTTCGATCTGCCGTTTTCCGCTTGTGTGTACAAGCTGCAATTCTTTGAATTTTCTTTTCTTTTCTTCCAACAGACTCTGAATTTCTGTTTACCACCACCATCCCTACCTATTGAGCCTTTTTTTCTCGTCTCTTACAAAATATCTTTCGCTGCTTGCCTAATAAACTCCTTCATTTCATTCCAGCTTTTATTTATACTTCGATGGTTCATGTCTCCCATCTCAATCATTTTGTCCACCACTCGCTCTCTAAACTTCTTCGCGCAATCATTCTTCTCTAACATTTGCCATTTTATTTCGGGGGGAGGACGCTCTTTACTTTTGTTAAATTTTATTTTGATTACTGATTCCATAATCAAAAGTCGGTGCTGTGAGACTAGATTTTATCCTGGCAGCACTTTGCAGTCTTTGACATGCTTTATGTTGTTGCGCCTAACTAAAAAGTAGTCAATTTTTATGTTGTAGAGACCGCTTTTGTACGTGATCAGGTGTTCCTCACTTTTTTGAAACCAAGTATTTACTACTGCCAGGTCAAAGGCGGTAGCTGATTGCAGCAGCGTCTCTCCTTCATTATTCGGAATTCCGAAACCCCATCGTCTATGTACTCTTTAACAAATACCTCTCATTCTTTCCACATGTCCATTAAAATCGCCTCCAACTATCAATTGGAGGTGATGGCGATGGCAATGTACGGAGATGGTCATTAAAGCAGAGTCAAAATCCTCCCAAAACTACTCTTTCACCATTTCATCACATCCTACTTGTGGTGCATACACACTGACTACATTCAACATCACCTGCCTTAGTCTCCAGTACACCAATAATATACCTACATACGTTTTTTGTAATGTACGTACGTACTTCGCCTAGTTTATCTCTCATAGCAAACTAATCATGGCCATCCTTTACGCAGGACAGTAAAAAATGCAGCGACCATCCAGTTGATTTACAACGTTCTTTCGCTCTCCGATTTCACGGTCGGCTCGTAAAAGGCATAGTATTCCTACTACGTGCACAGGTAGACATGGTCAGTCCACTTTACTACTACAAACTATCATCACAATTTGATACAGTGTCAAATGTGTCCATAACTTTGGATACGCTAACGTTTCCCTATGAACTCTTCCAATAAATTATGTCTCAACGAAGCTCCGGTATGCACAGATTGGCAGAACAGTCGGTTATTCGATAATATTTGATTATAATTTACATATTATTTATTGCATCAAGAAATCTTGATAAAATACCAGTATTCTTATAATGTAAGGTGATTCAGAATCAAAATCCATATTTTTGTACCCTGTCATCATATAAGATTTCTTGAAATTTAATGTAAGATTTTCCCTAAGTTTATAAAATTAAAAAAAGACTATAGGTGAAGTGTTTAGGTAACAAGTTACAAATGATTCACGTTTAGGCTCAGTGTAGGTGTTCGTATCAATGAAATACACATAATATTAATGTAGGTAGTGTTTTTATTGCAAAATAAACAAATAAATTATGTGTTAAGACATTTTAATGTTATTTATCGTGAGCCGCTAATTATTAAGTATAGGTTTTATTTTTGTAAATGAGCAGCCCTCAGCGGCTGCGCAGGACGTGCGTCAAAATACCTGTTTCACTTCGCACACTTAAAGCGTGTGTATAAATTGTATATTTTTAAGTCGTCCACATCAAAGCGGTCACGCGTAATTCAAATATGAGACGTTTTAGTGAAACATTTAAGATGTCCTACCATTTTTCGGTTGAACACCGCATACAAGATCGTTTACAACCTGTTTACAAAATGGACTCGACTTTTTTTAATGTTAAAAGCGTTATCTCTTTTTAGAAGTTCCCTCTGACAATTTTAAGAGCCCCGTCGTATGTGAACTTTTGTTTTTTATTTATCCCGGTTTGGTTTGTCGCCGCATGGTCACACTTAATGGGGCATGTAAAATTATTAATAATTGTCATTTATTTCCAGTTTTCTGGTTTCATTTTTGGTATGATTCTGATATTTTTTTGAATGGTTCGAGTATTTTGAAGTAAGCTAAGTAGAATTGCGTAACCAAGTTGATATGAAGTCGGGACTTAAAGGAATGTTTTTCTCCAGCTCCGGGCAAAGTTTCAACATGTATAATTTTTATTTTGATGTTTCTTGCTTACAGACAGTCGTTAAAGCAGGATTGCTTTGATATCGTATTATCGTTTGCTGGTTTTTACGGTTCGCGTCGTAACACGAGTGATAATTACAATTATCATTTTAATTTGATGCGTTGTTAAATCCTTTAGAGACCTTCGTTTATTACTCTAGAATAATATTAAAACGAACATAAAACAGAAAATCTAGGTAAATAGTGGGTCTTGGGTTCGTTACGTTTATAAATGTCCAATGAAATATCATATTCTGAAAATAACATGTCATTGAAATATCATATTCTGAAAGTGGTTTATCATCATCATCTTCCTCCCGTTTTATTTGGGGTCGGCGCAACACGTTTTTTTTCTTCCATTCTATTCTGTCACCCGTCAGGCTATCACTACTTCCTTTTCTTTCATATCACTCTTCACACAATCCATCAATCATTTTCTTGGCCCTCTCCATCTAACCACATGTGTACTCATAACTCTTTTAAACATGCGTTTCCTCCCTTATTTTTTTTATTAATGATATGCTCTCGTTTGACCACCGTCTCACCTGATGGTAAGCGATGATGTGGTCGACGATGGAGCACGCTTGCCTAGAAGTAACCTATTCACTCTTGACTTAAACTTCTTCCCTTATTTTTATAGGACCATACCAAGAGAAACGATTCCCCTGATAGCGGTTATTTTTCCTAATTTAATTAAAATAACCTCAGTAAAACTGGCCAGAATGAAAATTCCAAAAAAAACTTGGAACTTGGCTATTTATACAGTGTTAGTTTATTTTGTGTGACACCTAACATTTGGCCTGTATTGTTTTGAGAAAATTTACATTATGTTCCCTTCATTATCAGTTGCCAAGTGATTGTATTAGTAAATAATTATGTTCATGGACTCTTTTGTTTTGAAATGAATCGCTGTATAAACTTACATATTGGGCGTTAGTCTTCCTTTCATCAGTTGTGTCCATGAATTATATCGTCAGTTCAATGATAGGACACCTTATGTAGACCTACATAGTCGAGCTTAGCACAGAATTGTTCAATGATAGGACAGCTGATGTGGGCCTACTAGTCGAGCTTAACACAGAATTGTGCAATGATAGGACAGCTAATGTAAAAAAATCAGAGAGTTGAAGAGATTTTCAAATCAGTACAGTCTGCTCACTAAGAGCACAAAAATTCAATCATGATGTTGTAAAGTTTAAACTACTATAATTTGATCATGTATGAGTTCACTTCACTACTAAACATAAAGTGCTTCTCCACCAGACTTAAACTTAATCTTCTTCAATAAGCCACATGCATGCCATAGTGACATCCACCAATCAGAACTTATTATGGCTTACTATCATGTAAGCTACTTGTATACTCTAGTACCGACGACAGACAAGTGTATTGCGGCCGACTCGGGGAGATTATTCAATGAAGACGTAGGTGTATGTGAGAAATCATTAAAAATAAAGTCGTGTCACACTCAACTGTTTGCTTATAACTACTCGTAAGCTTTCTGGTATTACTCCAGCTGTATCCAGACCTGCTGACGGTCTGTGCTTGTTGACTGGATCTTCTTCAAGTCCACATCCGATTGCTTCACCGGATGATGGTTGCTTCTATCACTACAGAATCAGGCTACGCCCTTGATTGTCCCTTAGACAAATTAAAGATCAGCAGACCATTATAAAATGGAGCGTCCATTAACTGAACAAATCGGTCAAAATGCCTGTTTATTTCAATCAGATAAGCGCCTATTAATACGTCATGCCATTTTAAATCAAAGTCGCGGTAAGGTGAATGAGTCTACATTTATAAAAAGTATTTAATAAGAAGTATTTATCACGTCCACTTTATCTTTATATTAATATCTTGATAGAGTTTTAGGCATGAGGATACCTACAGGCACGCTACGTTCTATTGCTAAAACTATTCGACCTTCGGACTCCACACATCGGTAGATTTCCTTCCCATATGAATCACAACGTCCAAGACAAGTTTATTGGTGTTTGCTTGTTAGAACTACGCAACACTTCACACGTGAAACGATTAAAATGAGATCCAGGGCCGAATGCGTGTTCCGAACACATTGCGCGCCAATCACCTGTCAGCTTCGCCAACTTTATATAAAATCCTTCTATGTAAACGAACATTTAAGTTTGCATATTTAAATTCTACTCCGCTTTGCCTTTTAAGCAATTTTCTTAAAGACGGGTATTGGGTTTTAATATGTATAAAGTACAACGAAATCGTCACATTTACATTCAGTGTCGCTAACTATTTGCTACAAATTTCTGAACAGTATATACGGCGGAATTATTCAGTTTTATACGCATTTGCACGGTTTTAGGAATCTGATGTGATTCGCATTTGTTATTTGGTCGCTTCTCGTGTTTTATGGGAACATACATCCCTGTCGATACTCCTGTCTGCAAGCTTAAATAGTGATCTGAGAATGCTCGTTTAACTGGTTGCTTGTTTGTAAAAAAAAACCTTGTAACTAGAATCCCACTTAATGGGTCGGTAAAACAAATAATTGCCACAAGCGCACTTTCTATTTGCGTGCATCTGTGACTGTGACGAAGGAACCTTATTCCGACGATCGTTTAATTCAAGACTGGATTTCAGTCGTTATCACTGGATGTTAATTGCAGTCCTTTATTAATTCATGAGGTACCAAGAGCCGACTATAGGACAACACCGAGAAAGGTAAAAAAAACCACCAATGTGAATAGGCCTGTTTAAAATGTAAGTTGTATGCGAGTCTATTCGGTATACACGAGGCGGGCCCGAGCGACCGGCGGCCAACCACTTCGACACCGCGCGATAATTAGTTTTCGGCTGTCCAGCGGTCACGAATCCGAACATTCCAATGTATTGCCGACTCATCTAAAGGCTTATCTATATAGATACAGGTGTTTTTGTGTAGAATCTCTACACAAATCAGTTTGCGAGGCTGGCGGTTGAGAAATGATTTTAAGTTTAACAGTTCCGTTAAGTGCGCTGTAGCCAAGTCGTGATAGACAAGAAACACTGGGGTAATAACGAACTTTTTATTATTTCTATTAACATTTGTTGAATTTATATAAGTCCAACATCCACAGCAATACGAACAGCATTCACGAGCCGCATCTTGTGTTCCTCATGTTTGATTGGAGTCAACGGCCAAAGTTTTTCAAGCGGTATGCGATCAAAACCAGAATACTTCATTTCGAAAGATTGTAGGGTGTCGCAACGTTCACTGGCCAATAAGGGTAATGATGTGACAGATGCTAGTAGTCCAAAACTACCATATTTCTTCAACTCTTCCTTTAACATCTCAAATGAAAATACCTTATTTGCATCGATCCCCATGTCTGTCAAATAATACTTCAAAGACGTGTAGTAAATATCGACGGCCTCCAGAAATTCAACTTTATTACGACACAGATCGCTACACATGATTATGAAGTACGACAAGTCTGTGGCGGGAGACGCACATCGCAATAATTGAAAATCAATAGCGATTGCTTTATCTTTGCAGCAAAGGAAGTTGGAACACCAAGCGTCCCCATGATTAAAAATGGGATGATCACCTCGGCTGTTAACAATGCGTATCAATTGTCCATAAATGTCGTCATTAACCACGGCATTAAACCTCTGATAGTAGACGCTTTCCGGATCTTCAAATTCTGCGAGCGCTTCCATATCTATTTTAACAGCTTCCGCGAGATAGTTCGCATACCAGTTCCTATTCTTATCATTATAATAAACTTCGTTCAGTCCATTCGCAAGCTTCGCAAAGGTGTCAGGTTTTTTGATTCGCAAAGCAAAGGACACAGCGTGAAAATGTGCCAAAGATTTTAAAGTCAAATTCCTTTCGTATAGTGTAATATGTTCAGATAAAGACAAACACTCCTTCTCAGATAGATCTTCCATCAAAATATAATCGTCTTTACCATCGAGGTGGCATCCATAACATATTGGAAGATAGCTCTGAATCCTCTCTTTTGCACCAGAAGTCTTCTGTATTTCGCACAAGATAGGTAGAATGGTGGAAAAGAAAAAAGCTTCTCGTTTAAAGTATGTGTGACAGTCCAGAGATTTTTGCATGAGAGGATCATTTACTAGCCCTTTCGCGATGAATTTGGCAGTGTGACTTTTGCCAGTCACTTGGATCCGATACACAGCGCTGATGAGGCCCTCTCCTGCAGGTGCACCTCTTGAAACTTCAACACTTTGGACATTGTCCTCACTATTCGTTTTTAACTTGAAAACTTTGTCCATAACATCCTCAGTCAGATGCTTGGAAATATTAGCTAATGTTAACCGAACCATGGCGCTGTCGTCACTGGTCCTTGCTTCTGTTGCTAGAATTATTTAAATGTTCCACCAGGTACGAGGTGTGATTAACATGTCAACTTTAATCATTCTTGTTAACATTTGCAATCTGTAGGTAATTAATGTAAATATTATACATATAATCTCTTTGACGCTAAAATAAATGACAATACTATTTGAACATTAGAAAACAAAGAGTATAAACGTGACTCCAGAAGATAAGAAAGTGAATTGATTTGTGGAATGTTTAACATTGTAATCTCAAGCATCATGTATATTGTCTCCAACCAAATAAGTGAAATGTCTGATGAAATTTAAAGAAATATTGCAACTTTATTGCCAGATATAATCTGCTTGATACTAAAATTGTGATTTCTCAATTCCTCCTCATTTGTTCAAATTAGCACCAATAACTCCGGTTGCAGTCAAACGTGTTATAATTGCAGTGTCTTCTGAAAAAATGATCCCTGCTTTGGAGCCCCAATTGGGTGCTTTACATCAGGATGATGGACTGCAGGCTCGGGGCAGGCAGCCCGGTCGTGACGAGGCGTGTAAACGTCATCACGAAGCGCCGCCGGAGCCCTTACCTGCTAGTACTTGCTACCATTTCTCATGCAGACCTTTATTATGGCCCTCTCTAGTTTATGGATACCAGTAATGTTGGGTATTTGTTATTGGAAGACGTTCCTACATGTCTGTTTACAGATTGGAATTGCTATTATATTTTCTAAGGTATACAATATCTGTTGCAGTATTTAACTGCAAGTCGATCTAACTTTATTTATTTAAACAAATAATATACTACTTAACTAACTATAATTATAGTAAAATAAAAAGAATAATAAAAAAGAACCCTACACTTATTACAACTAACTAAAAACCAACTAAAATATGGCATTAAAAACTCTTCCACATCGCTGTTGACGTAATGTGCCCTAAAGACTGGCGGCGTTGCCACACTGTATGGCCATGCTTATCCTCTGTCCAAAGTAAAAGCTAGCTCTTGGGTCACGAGAAGTGTTTACTAGATATTTCGACAGATCTTTATAGAACTTTTTCAGCTGATTAATAATACTCATTAGACACTTCTAAGTTGACCGATAAGGTTTTAATTTTTGTAGGGACCATTTTAACTTATCATATTGTTTACTTTTCTAACGAGTCATTCGTTTAACTCAGTTAAACTCATGCAACTTTATCATGTAAATTAAACAATCTGAGTACAGTTATAAATTAAACAACACATATCATAATAGACTATATTTGTCACCTGTAAACATTGTTTCGTGGTTACCATTTCGTCCTTGGCAATTTTCTGTGCCATTGTCAACATTTCAGGCTATTTTTAGCTCATCATATATATTTTAAGTTTAAGAATATTTAAATTTTCGTCTACAATATATGACTGCTTATGGAAAACAAAAATGTTATGACATTAACGTTAATTATTTACCTAACCTTGGCCAAAAGGATCATATTTTCCATAAATGCGAATGAAATGCTAGTGATTATATTTTAACTAACCAGTTCGTCAATATTAAAGGGTGTTTTAATAATATCTTTAATGTTTTATTGATCATGATGGATGCACGGCGCCACGAGGTACATGATAAACTTGCGCCAACAACATGCCGACAAAATCTTTTGATGTATCTCATTTTGTCCGATGCCTAGTGATGTTCTTAGGCTTACTATGAACATCGATAAAACTCTCGTGTTCACCATTTTTCTTTATCATATTCCTATGACTGTTGTATTATGACTTCGTACTAACATTGTTTCTTTTTCTTATTTTGCGCAAGCAGCTAACGGACTACGCTACTTCCATAACCTAAAAGGTAAGTGAAATTACTACTAACTCAACTACTAGTCATAACTAAGAATACAATCATTTGGTGTCATATTATAAAAGACTGCAAACGCTTTTCTTGAAAAGTGCAAAACTGCTTTAAGGTCAATTTTTGTACACATCGATATAATAATATCGAGTCAAGTACAACACTATAACTTGGTAGCTGCACTTACAGTGATTACCCAATGAAAGGGAGCGAGCAGTGAAAATAATTTGACATTAACCACTACGCGCACGACCAAGGAATATTACCATAAATTCTGCAGGCTTTAAGTGCTTTACTGAGGGTGAACTGGATTCTAGCCTGCCTTTACCTCTATTACTTAGTACACTAGACTGAACGTGAGCTTATTTAGGTACTAGCATTATTTAGATGTGCCTTAAACTTCTCACCAGTAAAATGGGGTAGGCCAAGTCGAATGCCAAATCATAGAAATTCAATTGATCGATCATGATTTATGATTCAATTGATCGAATCGTAATCGAATGTTTTCAAAGTCGACGTTCATCCAAAATAGTCAAAAAGCAATTTGCGACAACGCTATGAAAAAAATCGACGCTGCTACGACGCCGCTGCGACTACCCTATGACAACGCTACGAAATCACTACGGCACAGCTATGACGCCGCTAAGACTCGGCGAGATCATTATTATAATACTAGCTTTTGCCGGCGGAGTCGCTCGCGGGAAGAAAAATATAGCCTATGTTACTCAGTCACTAAGTAGCATTCTACTGGTGAAAGAATTGTGAAAATCGGCCCAGTAGTTAAAATTGTATTAATGATTATATAATTATATACTACTACAATAAAAAAAAAAATATCTTTTCTCTTTTTAATATTAGTATCTATAATAGTTACCAATATGAGAGAACGTGAAAATTAGTCATTGTATCCTAAGCTACGACAGCGACTTCTCTGCGTCTATGCTACGACGGCGCTACGAAACCACTACGATAGCCATGTCGCTACCAAGACTAAGCTACGAATAAAACCCCGCTATGGCAAATCTTTAAAAATTCATTGTTTACTACTAAATATTTAGTCTCAATTAGCTTTCAAACGCTTATATATTTGTTTATTAAAATTACACTAGTTAAAACAATACTGTACAAAAATCAGCATGTCGATTTTTTTAGTCTGCTGAAGTGTAACCATTTAACAACTATTCGATAAAATGAACTTTCGATTATTCGACATATTATATCAATTATTCGATGTTTGGCATTCGAACCTATGTAGCCTATATTCGAACTATAAAATTTGTATCCATCGGAAAACGCCATTTAACCGAGATGCTAGTCATCATCATCTCGTTTGTTCATAAGGGGATGCAACTCGACATACATTTTCACTGTTTTTCATACATTTTCACTTACGCGATTATGTCGTTATTACACATTTTTCATTAGATATTTTGGAAACACAGTATCTTGTGAATATTATCAAGGCTTCTACTGAAATCAATTTATAAATTTGTGTAAAACTAATCCAGTAAAGGCCTCTGAAAATATGCTATTTTGACACTTCATAATTTAATCAAAAAATAAAAACAGTCAAAAATGTGTAATAATAGAAGCCTTGCAAATTTAATCAAGGTTCGAAGAGGTTTTAAAAAAAACATGTATTTCCTGGAACAACTTTTGTAAAATATTCGAGTACGCTAACAGAGTTTTCAGGCGTTATTTCTTTTTTTTCGCTTCGCCTTTTCGTCAAACATCGCGTTGGATTGCGTTAGATGAAGTAACAAGCTTTTAAACCATGCTCGATATTGACGATAGGTGAGTGAAAAAGGACCCTCTTAAGACATCAAACTGGCCAGTACTAACATTATTTATAACCATACTTTATTCTGTACTAACATTTTCCTGTTTTTTACCTTGCGCATGCAGCTTACGAACCCGGATTCTTCCGTAATCAGAATGGTAAGTGTAACATACGACTATAATTCCAAACCAGTTTATTAACTCTCCTTATTAAAAAAGAATCCTTCTCACCGAAGGTTCGGTCACAGTGACCAATTCCAAAAGAAATTAGGCAGGAACGCAAGATATATAATACTTGTAAATCTTTCTTTCTTGGCTAATCTCTGGAACAAGAATGACAGAGAAGAGGAAGAAACCTAGAGTATACCAAGTATACACTAGTATACTAATGTCTAACGTATACTAGTGTATACTCTCTGTTCCTTTACTCTCATAGTCTGATGAAACAGCAATCAGATACTTACACATACTACCGCAGAAGCAGAGGAAATTCAGAAAAAAACAACCGACTTCTATGTAAAAAAAACACTGAAAAATGCAAAATAAATTTAATTATCTTCTCTCTTCTCTTCTTTAAGTCTCTTCGTTATTTAATACCGACTTCCGAAATTAAACACTTTTTAGTTATGGCACCACACTCAGCCATACTTAAATACCTTATAGCCAGAGTGCATCTCATGACAGTTCTAATAATCCCAAACACGGTTACATTACATTAATTTATTACAGAGTTCCGGAGCCTAACTTCAGGCTTCATCATCAGATCAGTTCGATATATTCCCCTCTTCTTTCAGTCAGTCATCGACTACACGTATAAATAAAGCAATTTTACTTGTTACGACCGTTCTGCTGTGTTCCTATGAGGCGTTCTGTTCCATATCTTCGAAGTTCAGATCAGATTATAACAATATTTCTTTGAAACCAACTTGGAAGCATAACCTTTCAACCAAAAAATTTTTTTTCAAAATCGGTCCGCATTTGACCGAAAAATCCGTAGAACCTCCTCCTTTTTGAAGTCGGTTAAAAAAGCAATACTTTCTCTGATCGGAATGTTCTTGTTTCAAATTCCAATTCCGGTCAGGTAAGTAGCTGTAATTACTTAGACCAGACTCTTATTCTCTGTTCCTAAGGGTATTCACCAATGATACCTGCTCATTCAGTAACCCTTATTTAATGTCCTAAATTATGTTCCAAAAAGGAATTCTATTTTATTCGAACAATGTTCCGTTCCTGTTCAAAAATGCTCATCTATTTCTGCTTTTTTTTTCAAGCTTCCGCGGAAAGACACCTTAATATGCAGCAAGGTAAATATGGTGGCCTTTAAAATCACCATCATTTTCATGATCATCATTCTGATGTTAGTCTTGTAATGCAATCATTTTGTCCATGACTTCATGTCATTCACTTATCAAGTGTATGTTCGTCATCATCAAGTCATCATCTCGGCTATCTTTTACTCAATACGCTTTATTCGTTCTGTCTCATGGTTCTTGTGTACTGTGTGTGCTACACCTCATCTGTCGATTTTCAGCAAGCCTTAACTGTTGTTGTTGTGTTGTTGTTGTTGTTGTTGTGTTGTTGTGTTGTTGTTGTGTTGTTGTTGTGTGTTGTTGTTTGTTTGTAGCTCCCTGTTGGGAGCTTTACCAATACCAAGGTAAAATAGAATACTCTTTTCTAAGCCAGGAACTATCGCCATAAATCTGTCTTCCTAGTTCATCAATAAATTAATAATGTAATAATTGTTGCATTGCAAGTGTACATAAAAGGAAACATGGAAGTTAATGAAGAATTGTATATAATCGAGTTTGCGAACATCTGTACATAATATGTACATACAATACGAGCCAACATCCGCATTCATACGTTAATCAATTAAAGAAAATATTAGCTTGGTCAATCGACGCCATCTTGGGTTTAGAAAATAAAAACTTAATCATATAAAAATTAAATTTAAAAACTATTTTTGATGCCTACAACAGTGGCCGCATTATTTACTCGTATTTTTTAAAACGTGTAAAATCACACCGAACGGTCGTCTAAGTATATAATTATGCAAACATTCCAAATATTGATTTAACAGCACTACAGACTTCAGAGGAAAGCCGAATTTTGAAACCAAGCATGTTAATTCTGGTTTGGAAGTCTGAATCTAGTATCTAAGAAATTCATAATGAGAAATCTGACTTCCAATCATTCTTTATGTTGTCATTAAAAACGTCACTTAATTTCGATTCAAGTTTTGATTTATTTTAATTCTAGATTGAAAATAAAAATAACCCTATTAATTGTAGACAGCACTTGAGTATGAAAAAAGTGTGACAAAGAAAAATACAGATCTGAATCAAAAATAGGGTCGAGAAGTTTCTTTTGCAAAATAGACCTTTGTCACAATAAAATAACACCTTTATTAATGAGTTATTCATCAAAGTATTATCCAATCTAATCACAGGAAATTGAGAATTACCCATATAATAAAATAAATGAGATTTTTTACATTGCGACTTTTAAATTAACATAAAAAATGTCGGTAGGTAAATATTATGTTTCCTGTTTGTTACGAGGATGCATTTTTGGTACCTAATGATTAGTTTAGATTAATATCATTAATGGTATGTTGGACGAAGACCCGTTTATCACGCCACCTCCGAACATATTATTAACGAATAGTCTTGTAATGGCTATCTTTCGAACGGTCAGAAAAAATTGAAGCCCGAATTTAGCCTTCTAGTTTCGCGTTATTGTCCGAAAGCATGCTTAGTTCAATTAGTTCATAAATAGGCCTAAGGTGGTCTAACTTCGTGCTATGTCAAATTAGTGTCTAAATAAAAGCTGTCTAAAGTGGCCTTTTTTAGGTGGGAAGTTAGCCAATGACTTCATCCGCTCTTTTATTTTATGGTGGGAAATCATCCACATGACTTCTCGCGCTCTGTATGGAGTGGAAGGGCGTGTCAGACTTTTACTGACTAAAACCACACCAATGTCAATTACCCTTTGCGTTCTAGGACTACGGGTTTCCTTTTCAGAAATTCTCCGCGGTCCTAGCTAGCGGGCATCGGCCCTACTGGGCACCTACGGTTTGCTGACATCTCTTTGAGGAGCGCGTGGATCACTACGCTCTGTTGACGACTGGGCTCGGTCCGGTTAATTACCAAACAGCCGTACGGCGAGCTACCCATTGCTCGACGTCCGCAAACCCGCGTCTACCGTGGCTGGTAGTCGGGGTCGGAATTTTGGCGGCTAGGGCGTGAGGACCTTCGTTCCCTCACGCGTGCAGTCTCCTCCTTCGCTAGCATTACTGCTTCGCAGAAAGAGGCGACCGCCTGCCATTCCTCCTCGCTCCGAACCATAGCCTGAACCAGGGCCCGACACGAAAGGTCGCTGCCGCTAATTGCCTCTACGAGGACACGGCGGTGCTCCGCCCAAGCGTATGCTCCACCGTGTCCTCCGGGTGGTCCACACAATGGTGACACCCGGGCGTTTCTTCCGCCTGAATCCGATGCAGGATCCTCCCGAACTTGCCATGTCCGGTGAGGACCTGCGTCATGCGGAAGGTCAAGACGCCGTGTTGCCACTCCAGCCACTCCTCGAAAAGGAGACTTACTGCCGTGAAACTTCATCCGTGTCAGATTTTTGCTGACCAAAACCCGAATTAACCTTTGCGGCTAAGCCAAATTTTATTTATTTTTTAAATTATTTATTTTATTAGTTATGTATTGTATATATGTAAATAGAACACCATGATCTATCTCGGTACGTCGCTTTTAGCGATAATACCCCTATTAATTTTAAGCTCCTACTGTAATGTATGGTGTACAATAAAGTAAAATTATATCTATATAAGGTGGTCTAAGTATGTTTTGTGACAAATCCAATGTTGTCGGGGCAATCGTTTTCTAAATTAATGTACACCGATTTAATATATCGATCTCCTAAACCTGATACTACCTACTAGTTACGCTACCTATTTAAAAATATCTATGTCCTATTCTATTTGACCGTGTAACATTTACTCAATGTTTTATTTTAAATGGGCCAACGAGAGTAAAATCCGTAGTACCCTGAGGCACGGAACCCCAAAACCGTTTCGATAATGAATATTTCCTGCTACTGGTGTTTCCCGTTACTTAATTAGTAACCTCGAATCGTAACAAACTACCTAACAAGCCATAAAACATGCGGATTATTGAAAAAGAATAACAATAAAAACGTGAAGCAAAATGGCCGAGTTACCTGCGCGCGCCATCGCTCCTTCGGACTTTTTTTTTCAAATATAAGGAACGAGCACCGGCGTCCAACAGATAAAAGCCTGTTGTAGACACGAGTAAGACAAAAGCACGCCGTGTTGTAGTTTTATTTTTGATTTTAATCGTCCATTTTGGTCGTCGAGTGGTGTGGCATAACGCTCGTTTTTAAGTCAACGATTTATGAGCGTCTGTCAGTCGAGACTCCGAGAACGAATATTTAGCCTTGGTTATGTCACTCTGCACTTTCTTGTCCAGCTCTATATAGTACTCTTGAATATTGTTTTATTTAGTCACATGATCACTTCACATGTCAATAAGGCTCAAAGCTAGACCAAGCTGCGCTTGTCCACGGACGCGTAACTTCATAGACGCGTAAAACTATGAAACTCTGTTGACATAGCCGACATTATATAACCGCTTCGTCGTCAGAGTTTCATGGTATTATATGTAAGTTTCACGCAGGCGTACACCAAGCGTATGATGATGAATAAGCGTGTATGAAACTATGCGTCCGTGGACAGCCGGCTTTACTTCTACTACCATAGGCATGGGCTTGCGGACGGTGACCTATGGGTAGCTCGCCGTCCGATTGTCCGGTAACCGTCCGGATCGAACTCAAGTCGTCGACGGAGCATAGTGTTCCATGCGCGCCTCAAGGAGATGTCAGCAACCATAGGAGCCCAGCAGGGTCGAAGCCTATTGGGACCATGGCCCTGGACCAATGGTAAAGAAGGAACAGGAGTGGGTTTTTAGTCAGTAAAAGTCTGACACTATCTCCCGCTCCGCCCAAAAGATTGATTGAAATGATTTTCCCATTTTAAACCGCTTTTATTTAGACACTAATTTGACATAGCACGAAGTTAGACAACCTCAGGCCTATTTATGGATTAATTGAACTAAGCATTCTAATAGTCTAAGAGTTAGGTATGTATCTTTCTTAGTTTTTTCAAATATATTTGCAATTTTTTTTTTCTCCGAAATCCAATTCGCGTAGGTATCTAGTAGATATCTGTTTACCAGAATTAACAAAAAATATTCAGCCCAACCCGCTATCAGTAACAGAACTCAGATGGACGCGATAAGAGGATAATACTTGGCATACAACTCTAATGTTGTTAGCCATTAAAAATCTCGTTAAAGAGTTTACTCAACTTAAATATGAGCGATAAGAATGACTGCGTAAAATAGGTCAGCTGCATTTTTTTGAGCTGATTTGGCAATGAAGACATACTTACTTATGAGCTGATGCGAACCCTTAAGACTTTTATCAACACATGAAGAAAAAAAATGTTGTGTGTTGATATATATAAACCTCATACGTTTCTATTAATTAATTGTAATAAATGTTCCTAAAAAAATACTTTATTTAAAAATGCAAATAGACAGATTTTTTTAAAATCTGTTCAAAATTAAGCAACTTAAAAGCCTTTCTGTTGGAAGAGAAAAGATACTGTCAAGTGCTCTTTAAAAGGATGTACAAACTGAACTTCTCACCCCTTCCCCACTCTTTTTTATTTAAAATGCAAATTACTATATAAACTTATTTTGATGCTATCTACTATAACATATTATACAAAAATAACTACAGGAAAATCCCTAAATATTACTACTACATGCAAGTATATTCAAATAGAGTTCAAACTACAACAAGCCAACATAACGGTAAGCGCTAATGACTTAAAATCTAAACTGTTCTCACTGAGTCAATTTGTCAAAAAACCTCATTTTAATTTAATTGTTCTCTCAGAAAATTAAGTGTAAGACATTGGCAACATTTCCAAGTAGCCAATGGGTAAAAAAAAGTAAAATTTGAAATAAGAAGGCAGAATCCCACAATGTGATTCGCGTTTAGATTCCGTTTGGAGGCTTCTACAAAAAACGTGGTTTTGTGGCGAGCGTGCGAACGGACCCTTTGTCCGTCTGTATGTCAAAAGTGCATCTGTTGGGACGCTTATAATTTCAGTAGTGTATTTATCAGCGACATGCCATCTTTATACTTGTTGTGAAGCGATGGGCTCTGATTTCCAAGTTATAAACTTAATGTATGCGCGCAGACAGCCCGAACTTCGTTTTAGTATCTAGCGTTGGAAAAATAAACACTTGCGATTCTTAAGAACTTTCAAGTATTTTCAAAGTACTCATCCAATTAGCATAATAAATAATAATTTGTATAGATGTTTTGCAATGTATTTTAGAATGCACAACCTTTTTCTCCTTCAAAACCGTCGCGCAAACTGAAAGACCATTTGTAAGTAACAAAAGAGAGAGTCAGACTGTATAGTAATTTAGTCGTATTTTATTTTCCGTAGGACTTGAGAGAACAGGCTTCAGGAACCCAAAACCCGAGGGCGATCGTACCTCAAATACCACACATTACCATGAGAATTGCTCAGAGAACACATGCAAGCTACTTGATGCATATCTTCTGTACAAACGCATTCTAAACGATCTTTGCATAGCTTTGTGCATCGCTATCTTTCCTTTGTATATCCCAAAGATAACTAATTTTAAAATACATAATTCTTTTTAACGTTTATCGGAGTATGTTATCCATGCTTGCATCGTATTGACTGCTTCGTTGAGTTGCTTACAACAATTCGAAGATTTCTCATTCAGGCGAGTGTGAACCGCCGCGAGCGACCGCCAGATAGATTTATAATTAAGTACCTTAATTTGTGGTTCGCTCACAAATAACAAATCACTGATAAGGATCAAGTTTTTATGAAAATACAAAACTCTATCGTTTGTAATTATAAAACACTCGACTTTCAAATCAAAAGGAACGAACCTGATGGTATCGTTAACGCACGACGTTATGATCGATTGATATCGATAAAAATAAACTTGCGGCCTAACTTATTGATACCATTACGACGAGCAGTTGGGGGTGGCAGATGCCTCGCCCTTTGATTTCTTTACATTTCGGACACACTCTAACTTATTCTTTATTATTAACACCGTATCGTATTTTGTGCACAGTCAACACATACCTGTTGAGATGGGTCTTATTGTGGAGGGGAGACGGTTCAGTTTCGGATGTCAGACAATCAAGATCGTACATCATAAACTTGGATCTCCAACCCGTCGCAGTGGGATACTGGCTGGTATTCAAGAATGCGTTTTTTATGACAACATTTATAATAGGCGGCAATTATTAAGTTTCTACGTTTAGTATTAATGATCAGAAACATAATTTTTAATGTCTCTAGGTTGCGGCCCCGTCTGTTGCCTTCGTCGTTCACTCGTTTATTTTCTACACCACACAACCTTCGTTTCGAGAATTAGTATTGGGCCTGATTGCATCAGGGTAGAAGTCATTTTTATCATATTTAATAGTTCGTGGGGTCATTAGATATAAAACAATTTTTATTTAAAATTAATTGATGATTAATGCATCTTTAATTGAAACATAAATATTCGGTCGTATGGCAGGTAAATGCGACTTAATTCATTAAGCGACATACAGGTTTCTCGATGGCATTTTTGCAAAGTTTTGACACCAATTTAAATGTAAAAATCTTGTTAGGAATGTTGCTAATTTAATTATACTTAGAGATGTAAAGCTTTTTGAACGGATTTAATACTAATCTTTATGATGTCAGGCTATTAGAACACTCGTTAAATGTAGGAAAGTTTGGCGCCAAATGATAAAATGATGCATTAATTCATTAGGTCATCAGAATACATTTGCTCATGAATTGCCATTGAATAAAATCTCGAACAGTGAGAAGTGAGCAGTGGTGGCCGAGTGGTAACAGCCCCGACTTACGAGGTGCAGGTCGCGGGTTCAAACCCTGCCAGGCGCATTACTTTGTGTAATTTATTTCATCACCACTGCTCTCAAAACGGTGAAGGAAAACATCGTGAGGAAACCGGCATGTCTTAGAACCTAAAATTCGAAGACATGTGACATCCACCAACCCGCACTGAGCCCGCGAGGTGGATTACGGCCCATTCCCTCTCCTAGAGAGGAGGCCTGAGTCCCAACAGTGGGAACATTATAAGGCCGACTATGCTAAAATCTTGAACATGTCGTGATATATCAAGCTAATAGATCCAAAAGATTACTTTAAATTACCAGCTATTTTCGCAATTTTTAACGCTTGCTACTACGCTATAAATAAGGATACTAAAAATAAATCATCTTGTTATTCCAAGTTCAGTTTTATTTGAATATGGCAGGTTCTTAAAAAAAAAAACACACACACTTGTACTAAAAGTATAAGAGAACCCGTTGTCTTGATTTCGCTCTTATTAACAAATTGATGACGACTACCTCTATTCACAATCAAAGACTTATTATTATACAATATAAGTATAGTATAAAGAATATTAAAAATCGTTGCACATTCAAAAAACGATCAGATTCGTAGAACACAAGCGTTTTGATCGCTAAAGTATTTAGTAAGGGGACCACCCGTACAAAAAGCTAAGTTGATCACAACGCAACCATTTCGGTAGTTCCCCCTCCAACAGGCCGCACTGAATACAAACAACCCATTTTGTTTGTAACATACGTGTTAACATAGCAATTTGGACTTATGTAATAAAAACAATTAATTAATATGAATCTTGGGTATTGGAGGCACTTCTAAAGAATTTAAAATGTGAGAGAAGGTTCTTTAAATCAATGTAATCCGACGCAAAGATTTATTTAGAAATTTTAATTTGTGAAACTTCATCACACTAGTTTTTGAAAGGACATTGACATTTTTCATTGAGCTTCGTTTCTTAATATATAGGATAGATATTATTTTAGTTGTTCGGTTATATACTGTTGAAAGTCGCCTATAAAATTGCCTGTTAATTATTAAAGTACAGCATAATACAGAGTTATAATGTACTTAGGACTCACGGGGAATGGGCCATAATTCATGATGCGGGCAGGTTGGTGGATGTCACATTCTTCGAATTTTTGGTTCTGGTACATGTACATTTCCTCACGATATTTTCCTTCACCGTTTTAGGAGCAGCGTGCTTAGTGCGAGTTCGAGCGGTACGTTTATGAAGGTCGGTGGTCCGATTAGACGGATCCAAACTCTTAACCAATCAGAGATCTGTAGGGGCCCAGTAGGGTCGAAGCCTACTGGGGCCAAGGGTCTAATTCTGAAAAGAAGACTCAGCCCTGGTACTAAAGGCAACGAAGGAACAGTGAGTTTTTAGTCAGTAAAAATCTGAGACTATCTCCCGCTCCGCCCAAGAGCGGGTGATGTCATAAGATGATTTTCCCACCGAAAAAAAAGCCAATCAGAGATCCAAATTCAATAAAAACAACTCACACTCAGGGCAGCTGTGAGGAAATAAATTACACGAAGGAAAGCGCCTGATTGGGTTGTTACCACTAGGCTATCACTACTTTCTAATTATTGAAGTATTCCATACATATATTATATTTCCTATTGTAAAAGTACCAAGCAGACTATTATAATACTTATACGACCCAAAGAAATCAGCCAGGTAACCATAAACCCTTTAAACTAGGAGTTAGATTATGCATGTCTGTAACCACGATGCAGAATTGAAATTTCTAAGATTAGGTTTGTCATTGATTACAAGGCGCGATAAATCCGCAATTAAATAGTAAGAAGCAATCTTAGTGTTCGAGAAATTGCCGCCAACTTGCTGGGCTGGACCGAGATAGTCTAAATCTCTGAGGAAAGAGAATAACCACTATATTTAAATAATAAGTTCGGAAAAGACTGTAAGGCCAAGATTAGCTGAGAGAAGCTGTTTGTCGAACAGATTCAAACAGTCTACCTAGACTTTCTTAACTATACAGCAATGAAAAATAACAACGGCGAGAAAATTGTTGATGAAATTAATTAATTGAAAAAAAAGAAAAAAAAATGAAATGAATAAATGAATATATATACCTACGTACCTCCTTACGTAATACTTAATCTCATAAACTTTAAAGTGGAATATCTTTAATACGACGATTCTATTAATACTAATATCTAAGACAAAATTGTTTGGAAATTTAATCTATATACCATATTTTATTTTTATTTTTTGTATATTATTACATCACTATACGCTAAAAACATATACTTACCAACAAAATTTTGTTCGAGAATCTGCATCACTCTTTGTATCCTATAAGTATTTTGTAGCGTTGGCCAAATCTATACTTTATCTAGGACCTTACCATTATGTGTAAAAATGTCAGGCTTGCGAGTGAAAAAGAGGGAGCTATACACCCTATATTCATCCATCCCTTTAACAGTTCAGTGTAGGTAGTCAGGGATGGTCATATGGATCACGAGAGCTAGTGCTAGGGCCTCTGGTTAGTGCAATCAAACCGAAGCAAGGCAGAAAGGTTGCGTACGGTCTTTCTAGCACATCATCTTTATATATAAAAGGAGAAAGTGACTGACTGACATACCAACGCACAGCCAAAACAACTGGGACTAGGGTTGTGAAATTTCGCACAAGCCTTCCTTTTATGACGTAGGCGAGTACTAAGAGAGTATTTTCCAAAATTCACCCCCTAAGGAGACGAAACCTACATTCACGCGGGCGAAGCCGCTGGTATGGAAGATAGTAATTTATAAAAAAAAACACCAATACCACCTGACGCCAGCTTTGTTTGAAAACGTCTGTGTACTCATAAGGTTTGACTGAAAAAAACGTCATCATCCATAGTTCTATCTTTATCTCTTAAAATTTGGCAGCTAAAAACTTAACGTACGCTATCTAATTCTTTTATGTGTTGGCAACAGGCCCTTGGCGGACGATACCAACAAAGCCACTCCAACCACTTGACTGTATTATATCGCCACAATGGCGCTTTGATTTCACTATTGTGCGCAGACGCAGGTAGAACCCCGTGCTTTACTTGTAATCCTTAATAATGTTTTGTTTGCCGAGTTTGGAATAAATGGCGGAGTATTGAAACTCTTGTTTGAGACTTCCAGTACGTTTTATTAAATAGGTTTAGCTTTATCTGTGTTGGTGACTGAGCAAGCCCTTATGGTCACAAGAGTACCAACTCTTGGGACAATGAGGACTTGTGGAGTTGCGAATCGAATAGGTACGTACTGAATTGAGTTTCAAGTTTAAAATACATACAGAAAATTTTTAAAAAAAAACTTTAGTCTTTACTCTATGGTCCTTCCTGAACAATGAAGTTTCTATATTTCTAAACTAAAAAAAAACCGAATTCCTACATATCCGCCCGATACAATTTTATTAAAAATTAAAATGATCTCAACTCAGGTTCCCAAGATACAGGTTCTACCTAGTTTGGGGACCACCTTCCAAATATATATATAATTACAAATTAGTTACAGACAATATTAATCACTATGTAATAGTTTTTAAGGTGTTCATTATTTATTGTAACAATGAATAATAAACATTATTCTTATTCTTTTATCTCCATTAAATTTGAGTAAGAATAATGTATAATGTTTCAGATTTTAGAAAAAAAAACATGCTTGATCATTGTCTAAAATCTAGACTAGTACTCAGCATTTTGCCATATCCCGTTTATCTTAATCTATTCCAATATAAACCATATTGTCTGTCTTCAATTCCTGTCTGTAATTTTCTCGATTATTATTACATTTTATTTAACCTGATAGCATTCTCTCGTCACGATAATAACAAAACTATCATTATGAATACTGGTGACTTTCAACTCAAGAGTCCCTAGTAGTCGCAATTTAAACAAGCCACGCTTCTTATTATGAAGTTTACTCGATATTTTATTGACAGCCTGACGAGGCGAACTCACCTGTAGGCGTAGCGTAAGGGCCATATTTCTCAAATATGCGTACAACACAATCGATAATCACACTTCGGCTTCAGCGATAAAGACGAAGGTGCCAGCAAAATTATGTTAGTCATATCTTACTGGGAAGTAGGAACTGAAGTTGTATTGTGAACACAGTGCACACGTTGTCAGTAAGTGTTGGTTATTTTGTGAGAAATTATGCGAAAAGGCCCTCTCAATAAAGATTACAATAAAAGAAATTGATTTATGTTTCTTCACGTTCTCGAGTAAATAAACATATCGTATAAGACGTCGATAACACAAAATGTACAATTAATGCAGTTTCGAATCTATTAGACATTAATTCATCATTCTGCGGAATCGCAATGCTTTCAAATCTGAACTTTACGATTAATGAAAAACTCTTGAACACGATTAAAACATAAATAACAAAATAACAAAATGACATGTCATATTGTATTTAATGATAATTTTAACGACTAAAATTATAAATTGTTTCGCTACAATACTATTTTCCGACATATTCATACATCTACCACGACACACGGAGAGATTTGTAAGAGCATTTTAGACCGTGAAGGCTCTATAGTTCAGGAATGTGAGGTGAACCCGCTACGACTTAACGACTGACCAAACATTCATTGCGCGAATCCGTTATACGCGACAACTTGAAACTTTCACATACATTACGCTCTCGTAAGGTAAAGTTAGATCACGCGTTCAAATGTATCGAGCTATGGATACAGAGTGAAGAGATGTGGTTGTATAGTGCGGTTAGTATGAGTGTCGTGGTTAGTGTAAGATCTCGACTTTCGTAAAGAGTTCAACGCGCGCTTGCTATCTGTGTCCACAATATAATCTAAGTAGGTAAATAAAGTAATTGATACATTACACTATAAATAGTGTAAATTAATGTCCACTGCTCGTTTATGATGTTTGTCAACGTATTAGCGACGCGGAGGTTTATTTTCATAATTGGCGGTTTTACCGTATTTCGCTTGATTCCAAATGATGCTTTTTACGTATCACATCATGTGCGATCTTTTTCAAGAGACGTTTGTACGGATGATTTGAAGGTCATATTTTATTGTTTTTTTTTTTTTGTATCTTATTTATAGGTAGTGTCTCTCGCTGCTTCTCTGATCATAAAACTTAAACTACTGTAAAGCCATACCTCTAAGCTTTAATACGACGTACTGTATGGCTGTGTACATGAATATTTTTTGTTAGGGCACAGATCTATACAAATTCCGTCCATGTCTTTTCTCTTGATTATACTTTGCATGTGTCAGTTATTTTTCAGTAACCAACACCTAAGCCTCATTATCTCTGTCCCGTGTCCATCAATAACGCATAGGACCATCTCCTGAAAGTTTACTTTAAATTACTTCAAGAATGGCCCAGTTATGATGGTTTTTCAGGAGAATATCCGGGTTGTCATATACGATTACATAACAAACTGTACAAAACAATTAAAATAACTGTTAAAATTATTTCTTAATATTACTGCTAAAGTTTCTTTATTTACCCTTTTACCGCTACTCAGTAAACCTGTAAATAACCAGCACAAAACAAGTATTTAACTATTTATGTTCACTTTAAAATTAATTTTCATCGAGTAATATAAATTTATACTGATGAGACTGTTCTGCGAGCAATGTGCCCTGCCCACTGCCACTTAAGTTTGGCGATTCTTTGGTTCTGGAATGGCGACCACGTACCGGAAGACGCAGCGTTGGAAGGCCTCCCACAAGGTGGACCGATGAGCTGGTGAGGGTCGCGGGAATCCGATGGATGCGAGACGCACAGGACCGGTCATTGTGGCGACATTTGGGGGAGGCCTATGTCCAACAGTGGACGTCTTTCGGCTGAAATGATGATGATGAATAAGACTAGGTTTGAAAATGTTTTACTAGTGTGAAAGAGATTTTACTAGTGCAAAATGAGAATAATTTATTTTATGGCATTAAAATATATTTTATATATATATTTTAGATTAGTAAACTAGGAGGCCAATGAGAATGCAAGAATCTTAAAAATGTAGTCATGATAGAAATATCATTGGAACGTAATTTTTTAATGATTTGTATTTAGTTTCACATGTTAAAGAATTTAAAGTCCAAATATTTAAATTTTATATTAGACCACTTCGTAATGGCGATATACTTAGATAATAAATAATACTAAAAATAAATAATAAACGTGCTGGTGATCGCTTTTGGGGCACCATTTATTGAATGTGCAAGTCACCTGCTGCCTTTTTATCGATGTATATTAAAAAACATTGATTAGGGCAGGGGCCGTATTCTTAACATAGAGACTCTATGGGCTCCTTAAGCTTCCAACACCGCCCTATATTTTTTTTATTCATATGTCGCAATAACTTTCCTCCGACCAGGGGTTATTCTTGAAAGCATTTGCATAGCGTGTACAGGGATAACATGTAATTGGTAGGTACCATATTCCTTGAAAAGTGTCTTAGAGGCCTTTCGGCCCCACGTATCGTATGCCTTCCAAAGATCCAGAATCAGAACAAATAATCTCAAATTTATGAACAAATAATGTACCGCATAAATTCTTCCAAGTCTAGGAAATTAGAAGTATAAAATTTTGCACCAGACTTCCTGACCACTACGGGCTGAAACTGTGTGAAGCGGGCGCCCGCGCGGTTTCCTACAAGAGAGCTCCGTAACGGGGACCCGCGCGGGCACTTTTGTATGGAACCGCGCGGGCGCCCGCATTACGCAGTTTCAGGCCTAAGAGAAGATTTTGGAAATTATAAAGTTAAATAAAGACTGAAAATGTATGTGCAAATGCGCCATTTTTATCTGTAATATTTGCATCTCACTGGTTTTACGGGTTATTATCATAATACATTACGAAATAGATAGGTATACATTTCCCTTGCGGGTTAGGCCGAAACAGTTACGGTGGCCCTAGAACGCAAAGGGCAACTGAAGGAACACAGGTAGTTTTAGTCAGAAAAAGTCACGAAAAATTTTTTTTTACAAAATATTTACAACAGACTTCCGTAAAAGAAAAAGCACTAAATAAGTACAAAATAACTTTAATTTCGGAAGTTTGTGTTTCTATAATAGTTTTGTCTATTCGTAATTTAACACCGACTTCCGAAATTAAAGTTATTTTGTACTTATTACGTATTTTTTACTTGGTAGTCGGATGTATTTTTTTTAAATATAAAAATGGTACCTTATAGCCAGAGTGCATCTTATGACAATTGTAATAATCCCAAACACGGTTAGCTTACATTGATTTATTACAGAGTTCTGATATATCCCCTGCCCCCTTCTTTCAGTCAGTCATCGACTACACGTATAAACAAAGCCATTTTACTTGTCACAACAGTTCTGCTATGATCCTATGAAGAGTTCGGTTCCATATCTTCAAAGTTCCTCATCAGATCATAAACACTCAATCAAAAAAAAGTAAATTCAAAATCGCTCCACAATTGACCGAGAAATTGGTGAACATACATAAAAAATATATTCAGTCGAACATAGATTTTACAATAATAACATTTCAACAATTTTATGACCGTCTAAGTTATAGGTGAGTTTTGCACTAGGAAATAAACACCTACTAGTATTACTAAAACCCATATGAATTCGCCTTACATGCTGTGAAGCATAAGCCTTTCAAAGGGCAATATTTTAAAAATAATTGCCCAATCATAACTGAGGCTCAAGCATCGCTTGCTCTACAGTTGTACAACTATCCAATCGTAATAAAAAAACATTCAACAAATAGGACTAATTAAGCCAATGAATGCATATTTTAAAAGAATAACGTCATCTATAAACCTTGTGTTATTCATCGGAGTCCATTTAAAATCGATATTACTTAGACATACGTTTATAATAATATCAAGAACGAAACAAGATATTTAGAGAAGTAAAGAATTGTAATAATATCAAACTGGTTAATAAAATAAAAGATATGTAATATATTTGAAGGCGATGTTTGTCGTATGAGAAATGCGAGTAATCATTTAATCAGGTACGCTAAACCTTTTTTCTAGTTAGTATACCTGGTACGGTGCCTGAGTTACGCCGACCGAAGATTGAAGACCTCTGGTTTCGATTTTCAAACGCTGTGTGGAATTAAGCGGTAGATGTAAAGGATTTGATCATTTAATCAATGAATTATGCTTATTAGTAACGCGTGATTACAAGACGTAAACTAATGTGGGTATGACTTTATGGTATTATACCATAAAACTGTTGACAGTTTGATTTGTGTGAGTTTTAGGTTTTAATACGTTCCTTAGTTTTAGATACAGAGCTGAGAGAGCTTACAGCCGGTCAAACGATGTTATGTGTACAGTCAGCAGTTTAACATGTTCAGCTAATACTATAGGTTTTCTTCAGACGGCACTAATCTCCCTATGTTTCTTAGGTTCCAGTAAAATGCCTATTTAGGCGAGTACCCTTAAATCGATTCCGACATTATTGCTTTCCGACGATATATTCTGAAACTTTTAGAAAGTTTTCTGGATGTATTTCACTTATGATTTTAGGAATGCTTTAAGTCAAGAGGGCTTTCAATAGTATATTTTTTCTAGCTTTTTTGAACAGACTTCTTTAACAGCTAGCTGAATGTTTAAGGAAAATCAAATTAAATAAAGTTAAATAAAGCAGATATAAATAAAGATTGGATAGTAAACGTTGCTCGTTACCTACGTTGGGCAACGGTAACGATTATAGTGCCACAAGAACCTGTAACATTAGTCACTGGCCGAGTTTAGCTTAAGGGACGTCACTTAGACTGAGCTTAGCGCGATATTCGAGAACATTTGTAAGAAGCCAAATTATTTTAAAATTTTGATTGCTATTTGGCAACCCTATATTTCAGCGGGTTCTGTATCCTGTGTATAGACCAGGAGCCACACATATTTTTTTATTAATCGTTCTATTTTTTTTTTCTAATAGAAAACTTATTCGGTAGCTTCAGAGCAATGTAATAGTAGTAGTGGAAGCTCTTGCAGCTCAAACGTCAAACCGAACAAAGCTGCACCTATATTAAACGAATAAAAAATCGAACACATCACAGACTTTAATTACTAAATCCGACAAAAAAGTGCATGATACGTCCAAAAGCTACATTTTCGTCTGTCCATCATTACAATTTGTTCGTATCTGTAGTTTTGTACTAGGTGAGCACAATGCGTTATTAAAAACTTTTGTTACGTGGCTTTTTTTTCTACGGCGTGTCGAGTGCGACGCATACCTGCGTCCTTGTCGACGTTTACCTGTGCTCGTGAGAGGGCAGAGGTAGACCGCCACAAGTAGTAGACGCGGCAAGCGGTTCGGTGCCGAGCTCACGAATAACTTTAAAATGTTCACTATTTAGTGAAGTGGCTGTGAAAAAGTTGATAGTGCTTTGAGACATTCAGTTTTAGCTTCATTTAAATGTAGTAATTTTTATTCCAGTTTTTTGGACGTTTCTGGTGTGCTAAATTGATCTTGTTTATTATAGTGGACTTATAGAAAGAAGACTTGGATTGTTCTAAGACTTTTATAGCCTTCAAACAAAGCTGGTTCCAACCAGAAAGCACACCGAAAATTCGTAGGCCAAACTTTCCCGCCCAAAGGCAAGCCTTCTGATCGGGTCTGAAGAGGCTTGGATCTGTGGGTGCGCCCGCGCAACGCGAGGCTTCACAAACCGGGCGGGCCAGTACACGATGGAAGTTAGTGCCGGCCGGTCGTGTGCGTAGCTTCGCGAGTGATGTCGCAGCATGGTCGCTGCGCGTGCCTTGTTGTGGTGCCTTTGCCTCGTCGCAGTCGGGACCCCGGCCGCTTCCCGCGGACACGGGAAACACCACGTCCCCGCACGACACAAACATTCGGAATTCGTTAAAGGAAAGAGTAAGTGCTGTGCCGCCCACGGCGCTTTCAAAGTTTCAAACCTTCACGCCAATGTGTTCTGTGATATAGTTGTTAACGTGATACAATATAAACCTGTAACCTAAATGTAAACCACACGCAGTGACCGTAAAATAACTCCATAAAACTGTAGAAATAAAGACGCGGTACCTGTTAATCGCTGGAATAAAATAAACAAAGCTTATCTCGAGCCAACAAACATAGCCTTATATAGCGTGGAAAGCTGCTTGACGGTACACTGAACTGGCTTTAAGAGGCTGCCTGTACGAACAATTACACTCATTTTGTGTGACAAAGTTTTCCGAGTACCTTGAAAGGGATGCAGACAATATCCAACGGGATGAAAGGCAAGGTGCACGTATTGTGAAACGCTTTAACTTTCAAGTTGGTGGTTGCAGCTTTTGTGCGCCTGTCTCGGACGGACGGACGGATTGACTAAATTATATATTGCTTGCCGAGCGCTCTCCACAAGGACTGTTTTGTTTATATTGTGGAGCCAGGTTCAGAGTTAGGATAGGATTGAATTTTTGAATATGGAATTCTGAGAACCAATGTAAAGGTTTCGGTATTAAATACATTAATTTTATCTGAGTATGATCAGACATCAATGTTTGAACGTAGTTGCATTCTACTTAATTTAAAAAAAAATGATCCTTTAAAACATATATTTTGAAAATAACAGTCAATATAACTTCTCCTTAAGTTCCAACTCCCTCTCATAATATTATCAAAAGTATGGTCTTGTACTATAAGATTAGTACATTAAACGACTCGTAATTTTAAACTTGTTTTGACCAATTGTTATAGAAATCCGTTGCTATACCGCGAAGTCTTTCAAAGCTCCATTGTTTTGTTTTATTATTATGTACCTTAATCTGGATAAAAAGCCTTGAAGTTAAATCCTCGACTGATGTTATTGCTTTAGATTTGACACAATTGACGGATTAGAGTTATTGGCTTAAATAACTCAAGTACGACTAATATTATGGTCTACGACTAATATATGTAGTTCTACGACTATTATTATCCCATAAAACAGCTAAACAAAACCGTATTAGAAAAAAAAAACTGCATACCAACCTAAATAAACGTACGAATATGTCAAACTCCCATTTTTGAATTAAGAATTTGAAGTGGACTATTGGTCAAATTCTACTTTAACCTTAAAAGCTCTCAAAGTTAGGCAAAATGCTCAATGCAGAAACCAGTACATAGACTCAAAATTATTGTTTTAATCATTAATACTCACGCACACATTAAATTAAATAGTTTTGGCGACACGTTCCGTTCTAATTACTAATACCATTAAACAGACGCAAAAGCCGTTATAAATGACCCAAAGTTTTGTACATTGTCCAACAATACCAAGTACCTAACAGGTATAATTAATTTTCAATTCAAAATAATGTCAGGCATCCACAAAATATTGTCAAATGAATTTCTACTCTATTCTTTCCTATATTCGGAGTGATATTCATTTGCGTTTTTCTGTGACTTAATGACCCTGTCATAATATAATGTAGACATTCCAAAATTCGATTTTTGTTGTAATAGCAAACTCTGGTAACGTGTGCAAAGTCACAGTTATTAAAAACCCCAATTGGTTAATAACCTATTACCTACTTTTATTTCGGTATGTCGAAATAATCGGTTTTCTAAGAAACACGCATTTTAAAAATCCGCTGACGTATGTGAACGGTACTTATTTGTTCTACTTGTCTAATGTTTTCTATGGTTCTTCTATACAACCTCCAATTTGTTTTGGTTTATTTCTGACGACGACTTTTTTAAATTTTTATTAATGTTAGGCTCGTGTATGACCACAATATCACCTGATGGTAAGCAATGATGAGTTCGAATTGTGTTTTGTCTTATTTTATTTTTTGCAGGAAAGTTTATGCTGAACTTGATTTTTTTCCGAGATTTTTTATATTTATGGAAATAAACTCTTGTTACTTACATTTGTACTAGGTACTAATATATTTAAAAAAAACAATTTTCGATGTAGATACTATGTCTAACACATCCCTTTTAATAAAATCTGCCATCCGTCTGACGTCTTTGACGACCAAGAAAATGTCGGGGTGGTCCTCTCATGGCCTCTACTTTTGAATTACAAATATCTTAGCTGATCTACATATGAAAGAAATGCAACGTTTGAGCGGCGACTATAGGCTTTGTCATAAGAGCAACAAAAACGACCGGAGAAATCAGTTGCATATTCCAACTGCATTTGAAAAATAAATGCAAATATAAATTGTTATCTACTTTGTTACGAAAATTTCTTGTATTTGATGTTTGACTCTTGACTAGGATTATTAATATTCATGTGTGGCATGTTTATTTTCCTCCAAAGATGTTTTTTTCTACTAAAAATATAAAACCTCAAACAAACAAAGTACACAAATAACTGTCTAACTGCTGCCTGCGGCTTCGCCCTTGTAATATAGCATATAAATAAAGTACCCTATGTGCTATTCTAGGACACAGTTTACTTGTGTACCGAATTTCATCCAAATCCCTTCAGCAGTTATAGCGTGAAAAGATAACAAAAACACACACAAAATTTCGCCTTTAAAATATTAAAGGGATGTGATTCATTTGCCTGTGGCCTATCACACAGAAACCGTACATATTTCCGGGATGATTAGTAGCTAATACATAGAGATAATGTAGTTTTCTATCAGAGAAACACAAACAAAAAACAATTTTTTATCTTTACTGGCTGACCTGACAGACGTTATACTGTCTTAGCAATGAACTGTCAAACGTGAGAACTGTTAATCGCGCTAAAGTCGTAGTTTTCTATAATTTATCTATTTTCTGTGCAATGTTCTTAATTTTTCTTTCCGTAATAACCTTTTATAATTTAAAATAAAATATGTATGAAATTGGTAAGGCCATTGTGTTACGCAGGGAAATAGGGATTCATTTATGGCCCCGGCTTCGCCCGCGTACCTAAAATATAATAGCATATGTCACTCAGGAAAAAGCAGATTTCTTTTGGTGAAGAATTTTTAGCAATTGGACCAGTACAGAGATTACCTTCCTACAAACAAAAAAGCAAAAAGACAAACTTTTCCTCTTTATATTATTAGTGTAGATAGAAACCTCGTCGGCAGTTACATTCTAGAGCCATTTTGTGGTTGAAAGTAGGCCGTGGGGTTCGAGTGAGAGATACTATTTGAAGATTTATCCAAACGCATAGTTAACACTTTGTGTGTGATCCAAGGGCTGGTTTTTACCTTGGCCAGAGATTATGTATTGCCATCCAACGTGGCAATTCCGCCAATATTTTGGGCATATGTTGTCAGTTGACAGCAATGCAGAGGAACTTTTTGCCGCCAGATTTTATTATATGTATTTAGTAAGGAGTTTTTCTTAAAGTTGAATTTTTTTTAAATCTCTGTATGTTTAGTTGTTTATAATATTAGATTAATGCTTTTCTATGCAAAGCGTTATATTTTTAACACGTAACTAAAAATTTTCATTGCAATGAAAAATGCTTTGAGTGAATTGGTTACTTGTTCACAAAAGCGTGACTGTCACATCCAAAGTTTAAACAAATAAACAGAACGCCTATATTTAGAAAAATAAATACATGGACTCGGGCTACTTGATGTCAGTTGTACCTTGTTACTCAGCGGTTACAAACATTTTAGCCCATAATTTTTATGTCTTCATTATTCCAAATTAGAAAAGAAACCACTAAAAATAATTTTTGCCCGCTAAAATATAGACACATGACCGACAGACCTTATACTGTCCAGGAATATAAGGCCATTAAATAAATTAGTGCTTGCCTGCAAAGGAAAACCTGTATTATTTGTTATGTCAGCTCACATCCGATCGGTGGTTGGAGTACGTCTAAATTATAGCAACTACCTTGTAACGCCATAGACTAATAAACCAACATTAGTTCCAATGGTGATTGACTCCAATATTTCATGTCTATTGTGTACCTTGAAAATTGCCACTATTCTGTCTCTGTCTCTCTAACGAATCATGCGAAGGACAGGTAGAGATACAAGATATTAAAACGCGTCACATCCTCTGTTACAACATTGCTAATGTTTTTATAATAAATGTCAATTAGTTTTATTAGATACTTGTTATTTACCACGGTCATAATTTCTATGATATATCTAGTTTTATATGACATTTGTTCCCAGGGTTTGTTTTTAATTCATTGCACGCAGCAATCTCTACAAGAGCTGTATTATGTTTTAAACTTAATTCGATATGTCGTTCCAGGTTCGTAAATTGTTACTGAGATATAATTTAAAAAAAACGTTACAATATATTGAAAAACTATATTTCTATTTCGAGTGATCTATGTTTTTTTATTTAACAGTGATGACATAAACTTGCAACTTTTTAAGTTATTAGTCTGTGGCATCGCGGTTATGCGCAGTGATTATTTTCATTAGGACTTGGAGCAGGCACCTACGTCATTACGTTGCACACCCCTGCAATTACGCACGCGTACCTGACAACCTTAAAATTGAATTAAAGCTTATACTGTTGAGAATACACTATGTTAAAAAAAAAATTAAATGTAGTAAAGAGTACAGTGTTGTTGATTTTCGAATATATATTTTGTCCTAACAGTTTAAAAGTAAAATAAGTTAAAAAAAAATATCGAAAAAGATACAAGCTTGGCAGTTTTGCATATATCAACTTGATCACGGTAAATCTAAGTCACATAACTTGATTATTTTAAATAAATATGTACTTCCTAGTCATTCGCACAAAACAAGCTGAATCAATACGATAAAAACCATGATACCAATAAAATACTTTTAAATATCACCAACAAGGAAAACCCAGTATAGCGTGTGATGATTTTATGCCGAGACCTTACAGAAGGAAATAATATGCGCCTACGCACTTCCATGGAATTATGCACGTGTGTGGCAAAAGATATGACAATCTTACCACCTGGCTCCGTATTTGCACACTTTTTGGTGCTTTAAGGCCCACGTTTTATTTTTATAACCCTTTTTATTTGCTGCAATACGTAAATCTAGGTCATTTGTATTTTAATTACCTTGTTTTGGTCAGAAGTATAAAAATAATGTGTATTTACAAAACTCTTTGTCTATTTTTGATTAAGCGCCCCATGATCTGTTAGTAGACAAGTGCTACTATTCTATGAAAGTCTTCTTATTGGACAAATCACTGCTCCAATATAGCCCCCCCTCAGTCATTATGTAATCAGCTTACTGATGTGTACCTACATTACACTATAGTAACCTACATTAGTTCGTTTCGTTTGGTTTTATCTTTTTATTTTTTATGTGAAATATTAATCATTTGTAAAATTTATGTACCTATAATCCTATATCAACTTCTATATATATTACCAACCCGCATTGGGCCCGCGTGGTGGATTACGGCCCATTCCCTCTCCTAGAGAGGAGACCTGAGTCCCAGCAGTGGGAACATTGAAAGGCTGATCATGCTCATGCTCATGCATTCCTATATCACTATTGTGTGCCCCAAGGGCAGGACGTAGCTGATCTGTTTAATTATTTAAGACCTGTATTATGTACAAACCTATGATCCACAATAAAGATATTGAAATTGGAATGTATGAATTTCCCAATGAAAGATTTCAACGCAGAAGAAAGAAAAACTACAACCTTTTTTTAACTTTTTGTATTTTAATATAATTATTTTTATTGAAAATAAGTCTTTGAAACACGTGAAACTGTTTATAAATACTTGCAAAATACAGTTTAAGACTGTTGTAACTGTTGTTGAAAGTTTATTCCTAAGAAAAAAAATACAAATCAGTTATTATGAGAAATACAAGTTATTCTTACATATTGAATACGTTGACATAAGAAACGTAGGCACTCAATTAAACTAGTACGTTGAAGACGTACAATACTTTATATTTTATTACAAGAAAACGTAGATATATATTGAAACTAACAATAGATTGAAAAATGCATTAGTAAGCTTTTTGACAAACTATGTCGCTATTAACTCTAAGTTCAGATCTTTTTTGTTATGAATATAAAACATTTTCTATATATATATACAAGGAGAAACTGACTGACATATCAACGCACAGCCGAAACTACTAGAACTAGGAATGTGAAATTTTGCACAAAGTTTCCTTTTGTGACGTATGAGAGCACTACGAGAGGATTTCCAAAATTTACCCGCTAAAATGAAACGGGGGTCCAAAGTTTATATGGAGAAACCTAATTTCACACAGGCGAAGTCGCTGGCATAAGCTAGTTTTATACAAAACGGGTACGAGACAACATTTTATTGACAAGATAATATTTAAATATACTCTAGGCACTAAAACATAGAGCAACGTTAAAATAAAACTATATAATTAACACCATGAATTAATGAACCGATTTGATATTTCAAGTTGACTAGACTCAATCGAGTTCTAAATGATATGCGTGCCGAGTTTCTTGACCCATCGCTATGTATCGAATATCGAGCTATGTAAGAAACTAAAAGAACCGGAATTTATGAGTCAGCTACTCTCCTGAACTAGGAAAAACATCTAATTGGTGATACGACGTGTAAAGGTGGAAATATTTGAACGAAAACTGTTATATGTTATATATATATATATACTGCTCTATTAACTAATTTCAGACTGGCCTGTAGGTCTAGTGGTTAGTGGCCCTGACTGCTATGCCTTAGGTCGTGGGTTCGATTCCCACCCAGGACAAATGTTTGTGTGATGAGCACAATCATTTGTTCTGTGTCTGGGTGTAATTTATCTATAATATGTATGTATTGTGAAATATATAAGTATGTTTATCAGTTGTGTAGTACTCATAACACAAGATCTGCTTAGCTTGGGACTAGACGGCGTTGTGTGATAGTTGTGGAGTATTATTATTAATATTGCAAAAAGGTAAAATTGCTCGTCTGTTTGTGGGGATAAACTCTGGAAGTTCTTTGGACTTATCATGAAGTATTAAAATATCAGTTCTGAGAGCAAAAAATAGGAATGGAGTTATACACCCTATATAGATCCATCCCTTGAACAGTTCAGTTTAGTTCGTAAATCGAATCGCGTTAAGAGCTTGTGGTAGCACTGTTGATCTATTGAAGAAGTCTTGTGCTTATAGGAAGTTACACTATCGTCTTGTGGCTTCTTATCCTGTTTATTTCTATTTATTTTTTTATTCTTAATAGGTTCGCTAGACCGCTATCTCACCAGTTTGATTACCGTATTGATTTTCGAAGATTTTCCGAATCACAAAAAAAAAATATTTTTTAATGATAACTTACGATTATTATTTATGTGAAGATAAATAATCAACTGCTTTTATAGAACAATCTATTAATATATTTAACGGAGCTTCATCTAGGAAAGTAAATTCAAGTGCTGTGGGGAATCCCTGGTCATAGAGTACTTAAACTAACATTGATTACCTTTCGTTTTAGTTGCGATATACAGTTAGGACTCATACAACAATATGAAATAGAAATTCAAAAATTATTTAGCTGCAAGGTAAAATCGAAAACAAAATAATTATTTTCCATACATATTCTTTAAAAAATGTCACGAGTTCCTTGTAAAGTTGTTTCATCACTTTTTAATGAGAATGAGCTGGGGCTAATGAATAATCTAAATGGCGGCAGGTCGTCGGAATCCAATTTTGTTATACAAAACTTCAATCCCGCAGAACTGCGGGATCCCGCATGAGTAATCCCGCACAAAAGGTGCGTGATCCCGCATCTGCAAGATTCCGCGCTTGCGGGATTGGATTCCCTAGTACGGTCCCTTAGTATAGTTTCTTACTTCTACGCGGTCGTTGCTACTGTCAAAAGTGTGTATAATTTTCGCTGGAAAGTTTGGTTTTGAAGAAATAAAATTCCCTTCAATTCATTTGCTGTGACATTGTGGCGATAAAATTAATAAATTATTGTTATTATCAATTATTTGGAGTGTTGGTTTACGATGGGAAATCATTAAATGACTCCTCCCTCTCTGATTTATAATAATAATAACAATATTCCAGAACTATCACACAACGCCCTCTTATCCCAAGCTAAGCAGAGCTTGTGTTATGAGTACTAGACAACATACTTATATATTTCAAATTACATACATATTATAGATAAATTACACCCAATGATCGTGCTCATCACACAAACATTTGTCCTTTATGGGAATCGAACCCATGACCTCCGGCATAGCAGTCAGGGCCACTAACCACTAGATCAACAGGCCAGTCCAAAAAGAAAAAAAATAATTTTGCAGTGATTACGATATTTTTCCCTTTTGCTATCTTTAGCTTATTCTCAAGATAGCCAGGTAAACAAGAAAACGGCTTACGTAATAAAATATTTGCACAATACCTTGCATCCTCGCTAGCTTGGCTTTAGACTGCATTTTACAGTAACTATTTATCTAGCCGAGGACTTATAATCCAGTAGTTGTGATAATATGTTTCGCTATGCATCATTATTTCAGCCCAAATACGTCTGTTGTTGACAAGGGCCTCCCCCGAGTGTCGCCACAACGAACAGTCCTGTTGGTCTCGCATCCATCGGATTCCCGCGACCCTCACTGGTCCACCTTATGGAAGGCCTACGAACGCTGCGGCTTCTGGAGTTTCGGCACGCGGTTGCCAATCCATCAACCATGGGGCCTTGCAATGATGATTTAAAATGTCAGGCAGGCGAGTGAAAAAGAGGAATAGAGCTATACGCTCTATATCCAACCAGTTCACACCCAAGCGAGCACCAATGATTTCGCACCATTTTTAAACACCAAGCGAACACGGTCCGAGTAGATTATATTGCGCGTTCTATTTGTAGGAAATTTATCCAAGAAAGTAAGTAATCAAAATTCTTCAAGTCATTAAAAATATCGAAAATAAGGTCTACAAAAAGTGGGAGAAAGCGCGCAAGCCGCAATATAGGTATATATATCAAAAGGATCAGTTCAGTTTAGGATCGTCAAATTTAATGGATTGTTACCACATAAGTTTCTTTAAGCGATACTGCGGGCTATGTCGATAACTTTAGTTCTCCTGTAAATACCCAAAAATAAACATTCAACTGAAAATTACCGCTTAATATTCAACACTTGGGTCCAATTAGTTTATTTAGTACGCTGTCAATTATTTATTATTCACAAAAGGGTCAAGGATATCTACATACATGAGGTAGTTTGTGTCGGTCTTCAGCACAATGTATGATTATCTACATAAAACCAAGTAATAATGAATTATTATGAAGGTTTTTGTCCACCATGTCGGGACCTTTGTATATGAACTTCTTATGTTCTCTGTGCGCCTGGTACAACGGGATTAAAAATATCTAATTTTAATTAAGCTGCTCCAATATTGATACTAAATAATTATTCAAAAAATAATCCTTTGATTAATCTCAACTTTATACGCAAAGGAACTCCTGTGTAAAAGTTATTTCACTTTCGTGGAAATTCTGGTTCGGTTTTCGAACACCTTTGGTCGTACTTATCTGTGATATCGAAATGCACCAAGTCCAATGCTTCATTTCTTCATAAACATAAAAGGGAACTGCACTCGGGCGCGGCATGGCACACCATACAATAATGGATTGTAGTGAAAGGTCGTGTTACAAGAACGAGATGGTGGCGGGACAAAACTGGTTCCAATGCTTCAGAATGCAAGTAACTGGATAAAAACATTGCCTTAAGACAAACCAGTCGAGGCGAGCGCAGCGGTTGGGTTCCTTTCGAACTTGGTCGGGTTGCACATCAGAATACAACCCAAACATTTTCAGATGCTTCTATTTCACCACGCTATGTTCGGTATGATTAAGTACAGTTAAGCGCATCGAATATGTAGAACACTCATTTTCAAACAAAGTTTTACTCGTTTACGTACGTTCATTTAAGGAAAACTGGGTTATGCTTATCACATTCATCGTTGAACAAAAAACCAGTGCAGCTGAGATCAAAATACATCGGGATTTCAGGAACTAATAAGTGATGTGTCTAAATTCCAAATAGGAACAAAGAACCAAGCAAACAAATGATTACATAATAGCCTTCAAATAAATCCGTTTACTTACTATTAATATGTTGACGACTTTGATACGGCAATCACATCTGCATACATAGTTAAGATTAACTCAGTAGATCCTTATCAGTGATTACTATGACATTGTTGTACTGTTGCCACGGACATTCAGATTAAAATAAAATGTTTATTATCCATGTCTCTTGCAAATCTAATGAAGTTTTACAATTATTTTGTAAGATAGTTATTTGTTTGTGATTTATTTTATTTATTTATTTATCTTTATTCCAAAAAGGTAAGTAAATTATAAGATAAGCCCCACAAAAACTTTGCAATGGTTTGACTGTGGGGTCGGTGAGTCTCTAGACAAACTTAAATGTACTTAAAACATTTCTTGTGTTTTCACTCCTTATGTCTGCCGGCAGACTGTTCAATAGGTATGGTATTCTCTTTTTAGTGTTCTGTGATGTTTACTTTCTTTCTTGTAATCTATCTTCTATCTACGAGTATATATATTGGTCTCGTCAGTCGCCTCTCGTCTCGCCAGGACAACATCTGTCAGGTCAGATAGTTTTAATAAAAAGTCATACTACAAATATAATGATTACTTATCCCTAAAACTCGTTAAATATTTTCAATGATATTTAAAAATAAGTATTATTTTTTCCAAAAGTCCGTAGTTTTATCAAAATCAATATAAAAGGAAGATTATTTTTGAATTACTTCATAATCAAATCACTACATAGGCTCGAGCACAGCCGGTGAAAACACACTTTCATTTGACGTTTCAAATGTCCAGTTCGACCCACGCATTATTGTTTGCTCTCAGCATTAAATAATGACTTTTTTATATCTCTGAATCTGTGAGCACATTTCAATAGTATCGCGTATGTCATCAACAGGTTCAACTAGGTCGACCGGACACTACAACGACGCTCACATCAAAATGTTAATGTTAGAAACAATATTTAGCATTCCATCGCATTTTTTTAATTAAAAAACTGCATAGTTGACTCATTTTTAGGATTCCGTACCCATAGGGTAAAACGGGACCCTTACTAAGATTCCACTGTCCGTCTGTCTGTCCGCCTGTCACCAGGCTGTATCTCATGAACCGTGATAGTAAGACAGTTGAAGTTTTCACTGATGTATTTCTGTTGCCGCTATAACAGCAAATATTAAAACACAAAATAAATAAATGTTGTAAATGCAGACACTGAAGTGTGACGTCACCCCCATTAAGTTACATGCATGCGTACAAATGCCTCACCATGCCCCCAATATTCCTCATACCAATATTGGAGATGCTAATTGCTGTTTCATTTAATAAAAATTATTGATGCTGTTTTCAAAAAAGATTTAGTGTAGATGTTGTTAGTAGTTTTTTAGTACAAAAATAAACATAGGAATGTACCTACCCAAATGTTAATCAGGGTGCAAATAGCGCAATCGCAATGAGGAGCGAAAAGCGGTTTGTTGTTTTGTAATTGCAAACCAAGGTAGCAAGTTTAAACAACCAAATATGAAAGTCATAAATCATGCGCACTCGTCGAACAGTTGGCTCCATCTCAAATCAGACACAGACGTGGGTGGCAACGCATCCGAATTGTATAGGTGTGCGACTGCGAGCAACTCTGTGGCATGAAACGATTCATAATTTTGTCGTTATGGCGGATGGCATTTTAGAAAGTATCAATTAAATTAAATGTTTGACTACATTTTGACTACGTAAATTGATTCTATAATTATGTTAACCAATTTTGCAACTGCAACATGAAGCATAAGGATAATCAGCCTTTTAATGTTCCCACTGCTGGGACTCAGGCCTCCTCTCTCTAGGAGAGGGAATGGGCCGTAATCCACCACACGGGCCCGGTGCGGATTGGTGAATGTCACATGTCTTCGAATTTTTGGTTCTAGGACATGCCGGTTTCCTCACGATGTTTTCCTTCACCATTTTGAGAGCAGTGGTGATGAAATAAATTACACAAAGTAATGCGCCTGGCTGGGTTTGAACCCCGACTCGTAAGTCAGGGTCGTTACCACTCGGCCACCACTGCTACTCACTGCAGCATAGCTAAGAAAAAATGTTTACCTCATGATTATTCTGTTGGTGTCTGAGGTACCTATATGCATATGTATATTTTATCGTACCTAATTGAAGACACGGAGAAAGTTATATCTGTGGCTACCTCTTTAGAACTTCGTATCGGTGTGCGATGGTGAAGGAATACGCTTACCTTGACGAGCGTATGTAGGTAACTTGTGTTAGCACTTAATCTAACCGCACTCGCTTCACTGCCACACGATAAATAAGTTGACAGACTCCGGCCACAATAAATACGTCGACACATTGGTTTCAATATTATTGCTCTTAGATGAAAATATATGACGGTTAAATAAACCAATCGAGTTGTTAGTTCTACTCTAAAACACTCCAAATATAAAGTTTTGAGTCGCTTCGGCATGAATATAAACAATCTTTAATGTAAATGTAATGTTTGCTTGGATTCAAGTTACCTTTGCAGGAGAGGAAATAGGCCGTTGTGTTGCCCACCACGCGGGCCCATTGCGGGTTTGACAGTTTGACATAATCTTCAACAGTAACAATTATCTATTAGTTTATGTCATTTATCATTTTTCAAAACAGTTTGTCTATAAATACTTTGGACCCTGGAACGTAAAAGGCAACTGAAGGAACACAATTGTGTCAGTTAAAGTCTGACAAACCCTCCCACTTTAAACAACTCCCGCTTTGGGTTTTTTAGTTGGTAAAATCATCTAGTGACATATCGCGCTCTTGGGCGGAGCGAAAGATAGTGTCAGACTTTTACTGATAAAAACCCACTCCTGTTCCTCCGTTGCCTTCGTCCCAGGGCACCGGGTTTCTTTTTCACACTACTCACGGCCCCAGTAGGCTTCGACCCTGCTGGGCCCCTACGATTTGCTGACATCTCCCTAAGGCGCGCGTGGAACAATACGCGCCGTCGACGACTTGGGCTCGGTCCGGACGGTTACCGGACGGTCGGACGGCGGGCTACCCATTGCTCGCCGTCCGCAAGCCTGCGCCTACGGGGATATTTGATATTTCCCCAACTCAAAATAAGAAGCCCTGCTTCATTGAAAATCTATACAAACATACGTATTACAGATAACTCAAGAAACAATTTTCATAATGTGTCTCGATTTATACCAACTAGACACCTTTGCCATTCGAGGAAAACAGGCTAGAAGTTATAATTATGACGATAATGTATCTCCAATAAACACGGCACAGGTAATTGCCAACCGATATGTACATACTTGAGTATATTACCGCTACCTATGTTTATTTGTGTACGAACGTGTTTCATAATAATATAACCTTAGTAAACAAGTAGGTAATTGAAAAAACATCATCTTAACTGATCTAAGCTAATATCACAAAGAGGAAAAGTTGTGTTTGTAAAGGAATTCGACTTCGAAAATTCTTTCACTGGAATGAAACATCTATGAATAGACATCCTCCTGTCCTCGTCTGTCGATCCGCTCGCAATATACTCAAAAACGTTGTCACCAATACACAGATTGATTCATTAGGAAGGTTTTTAAGTACATGCATTAGTATAGAGAAAAGTCGAGAATGCCAAAGATTTCTAAGACCACCCGAGTAAAGCTGGGGCGGGTCACTAGTCAATAGCTTATCCCGTACTAGCCTGTGCCAACTGCTTCGCCCGCGTTAAATTTGATTTCTCCATACAAACATTGGACCCCGTCATCCCCGGAAAATCCTCTCTTAGTGCTCGCTTACGTCATAAAAGAAAACCTTGTAAAAATTTCACGCTTCTAGTCTGTCTTCTAGCAGTTTTTCCTTTTATATAATATACCTATAGATAAACGCACCTGTATTTATTGCACCCAATATATGCAGTACAGAGCACGGGTAAGAAGCCGTTGTAAAAAGTTTATAAAGTCCTAACGTAAATTATTTTCAAACGAAATTCTCCTTAAATACACTGATTCATTCTTTGAATCAGTGCTAATCAATAAAGTAGACACTCATGTTCGCTCATTTTTATTATTTGGAGACTTCGATGAACAAAACAAAACGTCTTGCGGCAAAAGGTTGCATGTGGGCGCAGTCGTTAAGAATTCTCATAAATCATAGTACGATCTACCTACTTACATTCTAGGTACTTATCTCTTAAGACCAATCCAAAAAAAATTATATCCTATTCTATTGACACACTTATTACTACTTACATATATATAACTAGACGTTATTAAAAATTGAACTAACAATTCCTACTATCACTTGAGATAAAAACTCCTAACTAAAATATGTCATCAACAAATTCCATCGACTAGAAGTCAGCCCAAAACACAAAATCAAATAAGTGCAAAGTAGAAAACATCATGAAATTCGTAGAGTTTAAAATCATCCAAATCTTGACTGCTACAGTGCTACGGGAAACTTGAACAGGTAATAAAATGAACTCAAGTTAAAAGTCTTTAAAACCGCTGGTCTCTGTCACATTCCGCCCTAAAACGTTCAAATGCCAAAAATATATCGAATGACAGTAACATTATACTCTTGTATACACGGTGGTAAAAAAAACTGACTATTATACAGCCGAGCAGGTAAAATTTACCTTGCCTCTTGAATACCTTCATATTTCTATACAGTTCTATGACAATAACTATTCTTTGTTGACAAGCCACAGCCTCCAAAGAACCTGCAAGCAGTTTTGAACTTTACCTACAGAGATTGAAGCTCAAAACTGAACAAGAGCCTCACTAGCTCCACAGGTTTTGTGGTTTTAGGTAAACTTATGCAAGCATATTTGTGGACATTTGATCTCTGGGAAATCAAGTGCCAGATTTCGAGTTGCAAAACTATTTCCTAACGTTAAAGCATACATTTAATACTGTTTATTGTAAAGTACCTACGATTCCTTTGTTTGAAACTCAAGCAAGAACAATGATTTGCTTCTACGCCGAAGTATTTCAAAATGTTAATTTATTTAAAGCCAAATCTCCCATTAACGTTTACTCTGAACATACACAAAAAGGACATACATAATGAACAGCCGAGTATTGTGTATAATGTCAAAATAAGCTGTTGAACGGTAAACATGGTGAACGACACTAATTTACACTATCGCTCAATGCGCTTTACATACGTGGTTTAGTTCCTATCGCTGGTTCCGTTTGCTGAGGTGAAACGGCATTGTAAACTACTCGTATATCCATCGATTAATCACAAATAGCGGTTTAACTTGTAGCGTAGTAGAAGAAACTCGCTTGAGAGTCCGCCCACGCGGCAACGCCTCTTCGTTAGACGAGCTCAGTTCCTAACTTGTCGAACGTCGACCCAATACAAATACATTGTTTTTATTATTAATACATGAATAGACAAACACCCTATTAAGTAACACTTGTATTTTTCTGGCTCGTGTGTTTAAAGCAATATTTTCTTTCTTTACAGTATGCATCGGAACAAATGGACGGATGTCGGTGCCATCGAATCGTGACACCCACTACCGAAATCTTCGCGATCGATTTACAAACTGCACATACGTCGACGGCAACCTCGAGCTGACATGGCTGAAGAACGAAACTATGGACTTGTCTTTCCTCAAGTACATACGAGAGGTGACCGGTTACGTGCTCATATCGCATGTAAACGTACGACATATTGTGTTACCGCAACTGCAAATTATTCGCGGACGGACGCTGTTCAAGCTGAACGTGAGAGAAGAAGAGTTTGCTTTGATGGTCACCATGTCGTCTGCGTTTACCCTCGAGCTGCCGGCGCTTCGAGATGTCCTCCGCGGCAGCGTCGGTATCTACAAAAACTACAACCTCTGCCACGTCAAGACTATAAACTGGGACGAAATCATCACTGGACCCAATGCTACCTATGTCTACGTTTATGACTTTGCTGCCGCAGAACGAGACTGTCCACGCTGTGATAGTAGTTGTGAAGCAGGTTGTTGGGGCGAAGGCCCCGAAAACTGCCAGAAGTTTTCTAAAACGATATGTAGCCCACAGTGTGCACAAGGACGTTGCTTCGGGCGGAACCCCCGGGACTGCTGCAACGCGTTCTGCGCCGGTGGCTGCACTGGGCCATTGCCCAGTCAGTGCCTCGCCTGTAGGAACTTCTATGACGAAGGCACATGCTCTCAAGAATGCCCGCCGATGCAAAAATACAACCCCACCACTTATTCTTGGGAGCCAAATCCGAATGGAAAATATGCTTACGGTGCGACGTGCGTACGCAACTGCCCTGAGCATCTCTTAAAAGATAATGGAGCATGTGTGAGAAGTTGTCCCCCCAACAAGACTGCTGTGAACGGAGAGTGCATCCCGTGCAATGTTACATGTCCGAAGACATGCCATGCGGAAAAACCCATTCACTCTGGAAATATAGACAGTTTCAAAGATTGTACCATCATTGATGGTTCGATTGAGGTTTTAGAAATGACCTTTACTGGATTTCAGCATGTAAACCCTGATTATTCATTCGGTGAGCGCTATGCAAAAATGGAGCCTCACAAGCTCGAGGTGTTTAGCACGGTGCGCGAGGTGACTGGCTACCTGAACGTGCAAGCGCACCATCCAAACTTCACCAGCCTCTCTTACTTCCGCAATCTGGAAGTGATCGGAGGGCGCCAGGTCGTCGAGAACCTCTTCGCTTCGCTCTACATAGTCAAGTCGTCACTCAAGTCTCTGGGACTGAAATCTTTGAAACGAGTCAACTCTGGCGCTATAGCTATCATGGAGAATAAGTTTTTATGCTTCGCCGACAAAATCGCATGGAATAAACTCGTGAAATCGAAAGATCACAAGCAAATAATACAAAACAATGGAGATCCCAAAACTTGTGGTGAGTTGGCTTTGCGATTTAATTTTTGTCTTGAGGATCCTCATTTTAAAGTTAGGTTAAATTACTTTAGTTAGGTTTTTTATTTGCCTATGCGATTCAGTTTATTTATCTTTTTAGCAAGCGAATTTTTATTTTCTCTCTATGTCCACACACTCAGACTAACTCATTAACAGCAACTGCCTCAGACAGCTCCGCGACGATTAATACCCTAAGATGCCACCAAGCATCATCACACTATATGTGAGACATTGTTTGTTCCTAACCAATGCATTTTCAACAGAGAGAGCCGACTTAGTATGTGATCCTGAATGTTCTGCGGACGGCTGCTGGGGCCCTGGACCGGATCAATGTCTAACGTGCAAAAACTACAAATTCAACGAAATGTGCGTCCAGAACTGCAGCGTTTTACCGGGGTGAGTATCAACGCCATGAGACACTAATATACCGAAATAATAATATCAAGGTTAATATTTGCACAGCGATTGTTTTGCCATATTTTTTTACGATTTTATACTAACGTGAATAATTTTTTTATGACGGTCTATTTCAATTTATGGAGCACTTAATATTTTTTGCTTTCATTGTAAATTATGGGACCATAAGTAAGTGGGACTATATGTAATGTAGTGATTTTGTTCAAGCTTTTACTACTTAGTATTTTCTATCAGAGAAATGCACCTATCACGTACGGCGGCATTTGTCAATTTTGGCAGCCTTATTAACATAACAAAGGCGAAGTATGTGTGGGTAGTACACAATTTCGACGTCTGAGCAACAGCCATATTGTCTCTGAGATATACCGATAACTGCTATTATATTCATATAGCAACCGACAAAGCTAAAAAAAACTCTATTGACGTAAAGTTTTATTTTCGTTTCAGGTTATACAAGGACGGACCGAAGAGCTGCAAAGAATGCCATCCGGAGTGCAAGGACGGCTGCGACGGACCCACTCGCGCCAACTGCACGAGTTGTCGACACGTGCGTGACGGCCCATACTGCGTCAGTAAATGTCCTGAATCAAGATACACAGCGGATAATGCTACTTGCCAGCCATGCCATAAGAACTGCTTCAACACAGGTTGCACAGGACCAAATAACACGGTTGGTGAAGGCGCCTGTAATTCCTGTAAGAAAGCCATTATCAGTATCGAAGCTACTGTTGAAAGTTGCCTAAGTGAAAACGAACCATGTCCCGATGGTTATTATAATGAATGGGTCGGTAACGTCAAACCGCTCGAAGGAAAAGTAAAAGTAGTTTGCCGAAAATGTCATCCAAGATGCAAGAAGTGTGTTGGCTTTGGAATACATACACAGGTGTGCCTAATGTGTAACGGATACAAGAGAGGAGACCAATGCGAGGAGGAGTGTCCAGCTGATCACTATACTGACGAAATTAACAAGAGTTGCACGCCTTGTCATCCTGAATGCAAAGGTTGTGTAGGCTCTGCTTCTACACAATGCGTAAAATGCAAAACTTTAAAAATATTTTTGACACCAGATGACCCAGACAACCAATCATTCTTTAACTGCACTGATACTTGTCCTCCTCATATGCCCCACAAAATATATTTTGATGAGCAGTTACAGAATCCCATCGAAGAACCTTACTGTTCCACCCACACAAATGGTAACCCTAATATGGTAGCAGCAAAGATACCACCTGTACTGGTTATCATACTTGTACTAGCATTTTTATTGTTGGTGATTCTTGGAATTATAGGTTACACATGTCGACAGAAAGCAAAGGCGAACAAGGAAGCTGTTAAAATGACAATGGTTCTAACTGGCTGTGAAGACAATGAACCTCTTCGCCCCACCAATGTTAAGCCGAACTTAGCCAAATTAAGGATTGTAAAGGAAGTAGAGTTACGGAGAGGAGGAATGCTCGGTTTTGGTGCATTTGGTAAAGTGTACAAAGGCGTGTGGGTACCAGAAGGTGAAAATGTTAAGATACCGGTAGCTATCAAAGTCCTGAAGGACGGCACGGGTGCTAATACTAGTAAGGAATTTTTAGAAGAAGCTTACATCATGGCCAGTGTTGAGCATCCAAACTTGCTTCAATTGTTAGCTGTCTGCATGACCAACCAGATGATGCTTATCACACAACTGATGCCTCTAGGATGTCTACTCGATTACGTCAGGACACACAAGGAAAAAATTGGCTCCAAGGCCTTTTTGAACTGGTGCACGCAGATAGCTCGTGGTATGTCTTACCTAGAAGAGAAACGATTGGTGCACCGAGACTTAGCTGCCCGAAACGTACTTGTGCAAACGCCAAACTGTGTTAAAATAACTGACTTTGGATTAGCGAAGTTATTAGAAGTCAACACTGATGAATATAAAGCTGCTGGCGGAAAGATGCCAATCAAATGGTTAGCCCTGGAGTGTATTCAACACAGGATTTTCACTCACAAAAGCGATGTCTGGGCTTTTGGCGTTACGATCTGGGAACTGTTAAGCTACGGTGCACGGCCATACGAGTCAATATCTGCTCGAAATGTCCCCGAACTAATAGAAAACGGGCTAAAACTACCACAGCCAGCCATTTGCACATTAGACATTTATTGCATAATGGTGTCATGTTGGATGCTGGACGCCGACAGTAGGCCTACTTTCAAGCAGCTTGCCGACACATTCGCTGAAATGGCTAGAGACCCAGGCAGATACCTAGTGATACCAGGTGACAAGTTCATGCGGCTGCCGTCCTACTCCACGCAGGTAATAATCACTTCTTACTTAATATTTTTATATTTGTTTATCTTACTACCGAACGTCAATAATCAGGGTCTTGTACGACATGACTTTAACGGATTTTCATATTTTTACTATTATGACCAATTCGATCTAAATTCTTGGCAAGGTAATAAAACTATAAATAAAAATTACCATATCGAATGTAGATACAATATTTAAAATAAGTAAATAGCTCATACAACTCTGCCTAACCATAACCCAGGGGTGACGATAAGTTATAATTCATTTTTTTTATAACTGGACACTTTTTGAATAACATTACACAAATTAAGAAATCCCTATTTATATTCCAGGATGAAAAAGAAATGATTCGAAACCTGTCATCGGCGATGGAAGGTCCGGAGTCCCTGGTTGAAGCTGATGAGTATTTACAGCCCAAGTTCAGGACTGGGCCGAGCGCTAATACCACGATTTCTGTCATTGAGATCCACCAAAACGCTATGAAACAACCTTCGTCTTCGTGGCCATCTGGTGCCCCTAACAACGAATGTGGAACTCCAGATGGGACAAGCAAGCCGGAGACGTGGGACCATGAGCTCCTCAGGTACAATCAAGCCAACCCTTGCGGAGACGCCACTGAACTACGGCATTACTACAACAACGGCGTCTGCGCATCTGACAGCTCAAGCTCAAGGTACTGCAGTGATCCGATGAAAGGTCGACCTGAAGCCTGTGAAACTAATTTCGATAACATGTCGAAAATCAAAGAAGCACAAGTTGGAAACCTAAAGTTGAACCTCCCGCTGGACGAGGACGACTACCTGATGCCTTCGCCCCAGCACACGCAGAACGCTTCCACTTACATGGACCTAATAGGTGAAGGTGGCGAAAATCAGGAGGGTATGAAGGACCTAAGATTTAGTGGTTTTGTGGGCAAACGGTGTGTGGACAATCCTGAGTACTTGATGTCGGAGGAAAACGTGCTGCCGCAGACGTTGGGCATTCCGACGGAGCCGGCCCCGCTGGAGTCGCTGTGCATGAGCGAGGGTAGTGGCAGCGAGTCGACGCCGCGCCCGAGCACCAGCAAGTACCTGCCGCAGCGCTCCGTGGAGGAGGAGTCCATGTCGGACCACGAGTACTACAACGACCTGCAGCGCGAGCTGCAGCCGCTGCGCCGCAACGAGACCACGGTGTGAGCGCGCCCCTACAAACCCACTGATCTCCTCTTATAATTGAATATGTTTACTTAACAGTGCCGTGCGCACGACCCGTGCCATTGATTCGATGGCTAGTGTTAGATCGTTGAAACAGTTTCTAATATGAATTTTATTGTAGTTATAAAAATACAGTTTGTTAATTTTTTACTTAAAATGTAAAGGTACTGTTATTTTTAATTTGTATATTATTATATGATGTGCCCGTCTGGTGCACTTAACAAAAATATAAGTTATTTATTAATTTACGTTAAGGACGGCTATGTTTTAGGATTTCGTGCGCTTATGTTAAAGCGTGTTTATTTTAACGTTATACCTGTGATAATTAGTTTTTAATTTTTTTTTTTTATAATTTGCAACCAGTGAAAAGTAGGTGTAGAGTAAGATTCGCATGCATTGTGGACACTGCGAGAAAACATTTGCCATTGATGTCTAGTAGTAACTTTGCTCCGTTGCAATTCGCTCATTCTTATTACAGTCTCACTATAGAGAAAGTGTTATTTCTACTTGCATTTATATTGTCGTCACATTCCGTAGACAAGTGTGTAGTAGATGGTAGGCAGCAAACAATTAAAGACAAATATTTAAAATAAAAAGTAGTTGAATGTTTATCTTCTTACATAAATATTTAGGAGATAATATTAAATACTTACTATGAGTAAAATACATTTTTAAAGAAATATTTACTTATTTAAGGCAACTAGAAAGAATGGATGTTGTGTACAAAGCTCATTTAGTTATTTCATGTGATCTTGCCATTTTTGTTAACGTTAACTAGGGATGCCAACCAACTCTTTTTACATTCTGGGTGTTTTCCATGTTGGCAGCCCTGTTGACGAATGGCCGCATCTTGCATTACTACCCACTCTATACCTGCAGCTGTTTATAAATGTACATAATTATTACATAATTAAAAAAGTATTTAAAAGACAGGGGCACACCCCATTAGCACAAATTAAGCTCAACTTTCAACTAAAATGCAAATTCTTATTACTTTAGATTTTATTGTTTCAAATAAGACCAAACTCCTTCGTTTGCCATGTAACATGTAAATAATATGCTATTGTATTTAATTATTTCCAATTTACGTTTGTATGTTGTAGTAGTAACTACTCACATATGACATACCATGTAATTATATTTCGTTCGTTTTTATCTTTTATCAAAAGTTCTAAATTATTTTGTGCCATTAAAATGAAATAGATTTAAAATTCATATGCTTAGATGGTGTTCGAAATAGGAATTGTATTCAAAATAAGAATTAAAAATAAATAAAATGCTTTTATAGGATGTTTATTGATTAGTTGCACACAAAGGTTTTCTATAAACCTAATTTTCAATTATATTTCTGACTTTTTTGTGGACGTAATCAATAGATAGTTGATCAAATGCATTTTATTGTAAACAAAAATTGTAATTATTACATGGCTAACATTTTATTGTTCAATCAACGTAGATATTGGTATCGTATTATTACGATGCAACTGTAGGTACATGTACCTTGATAAATGAAATTAAAAATAAAGTCGTTGTTTATTTTTGAACCTTCTACCCTGATGATGTGATTATAATAGTACATTTTGATACAAGTGCAGAAAGTTTGCCATTGCGACCGAGGCGGAATTTGCATGAGCCATAGGCGAGTGTGTTATGGAGGGGTTGCAGTGACAAATTTGCACGTGTATCAAACGACTTTTTTCAAAACAATTACGAAGAAATGAATAAGCGGGGGTTGACCGGCGCCCCAAGGGGGTCGACGCGCGCCCAGCCTGATACGATAAATGTAATAACATTGTGGCGGGAGAGCACGCGCACTATTACGAAAACTGTCTATTGCGTGCCTAAAAGCGATGGGATAAGAGCGAGTTTTCGAGTACTTAAGTGTATTGAAAAATATCAACCTGTGTATGTTCCTGCTTTTTTTACTATTCATGGACTCGCTGGACCTGGTGGTCCGTCTCACCTGATCGAAAGTGACGATATGGTCGACAATGGAGCATGCTTGCCTAGAAGTAACCTAACATAATTCCTCAAAATTTTGTATAGTTGTAACTCGTATCTCCCTAGCCGTTTCCCAACTAGCTTGTGGTCGGCTCTCAGTCTAGCCGAATGCGAGCGACTGCCTATCAGACCCCCATAACCCAGAGACTGGGTAACACGATACTCCTTGGATAGACTGATAGTCAAACCTTCTGGCGTCTGATTACCTGTAACAACTATCAAAGATCTACGAATGACAACCGGGACCAACGACTTTACTTACTTTTTAAGGTTAAAGAACAACTTTATTCCTGTCTAGCTTTTGCCCGCGACTTCGTCCGTGTAGAAGTCGAAAATGGTTTTATTAGGTTTTTTGAGATACGAAAATGTGAAATATTATTTATTATCTTCGTCGTGTGTGACAGTCCATTGAATTGTACGGCGAGCGATATTGTATCTTAAGATAAAATATTATAGTATCTTAGCCGTGTGTAGCGCACCTTAGTGAACTCCACTGCGGGTGACGTAACCTACGACAAACTGATTATGCGATTGGTACAGTTATCGGGTCTAGGGATCGAACCGAAAAATTAAGTTTGTTTTTTATTGTATATACTTTTTCAGGGTAAAAAGTACCAAGTGTGGTGCCCAGGATATTAAAGATGAATTATACCAAGTTTCATCGTAATCGAACCGGTACTTTTTGCGTGATGCCTGAACAAACAGATAGACAAAAAAAATTTTTAATCACATTTTTGGGTTCGGTGTTGGTCTAGTAACACTCCCTGCCATTTATTTTTTTGATATTTTCAATGTACAGAATTTTCACTTCTACAGATTTATTATAAGTATAGATAGATAAAAGGAGAAACTGAATGACTGACATATCAACGCAGAGCCAAAACTACTGGGACTAGGAGCGTGAAATTTTGCACAAGGTTTCCTTTTATGCTGTAGGCGAGTACTAAGAAAGGATTTTCCAAAATTCAGCCCCTAAGGGGATGAAACGGGGGTCCAAAGTTTGTATGGAGAAACCTACTTCTACGCGGGCGAAGCCGCTGGCAGAAGCTAATTTCTCATAAAGAATTGCATTCATAATTCACTTACTGAGAAACAATATCTAAAACTAAGATTAATAATTGGAGCGCACAGTAATAACAAGGTAGAAAGAAAAAAAATGTTGGTAAACATAAACAGATACCTAACATACTCAATCGTAAGTTAACCGATCATAACATGGATGTACGAATTTGATGTTTACTAGATGTGGCACTGATGGCATCGTCTGTTGTTTGTTGTTGTTGTTCGTGTGTTCTGTGCACACAATACGACATAAGACAGTTCGACAATGAATATCGTCAGAAATATATAAAACTAGTTGACCGGGCAAACTTCGTACAGCCTAATAGTAAGGACAACGCCATCTACTGGTATTACCATAACAGCACAATTCATTTTAATCTAACATTTTAATTAGAGATGGCGTTGTATTCGAATTTTTTTCCTAAGTATTCCATATTTTCTTACCGTTTAAACCGTCCATGGACTATCGCAAATATTTCATGACCATAATTAGCTAAATCGGTCCAGTCGTTTTTTTTTTAGGTGGGAACATCATCGAATGACAAATCCCGCTCTTGGGCGGAGCGAGCTTTGTCAGTTCAGACGGTCCAGTCGTTCTCGAGTTTTAGCGAGACCAACGAAAGAGAGGGAATGGGCCGTAATCTACCAAACGGTAGTCAGGTGACTGCTGTGCGTATGTATGCCAGTGATGCGACATCAGTCAAGCCAGTCATAGACGCTGACGAAGAAACCGAGCCACGGTTTTAGGGTTTTTGGCTTGGCTGATATTTATTAACATTAATTGGGAGGTTTCTTTTTCATTATCATGGTGATAATGTCAAATCAAATGAAAGAACTTTCCTTCAAATAAAAGAAAGAAAAAGAGTTTATATACAAACATGGCACATAACTTATGCGACACATCCTAAAAAGTAAGAACCACTAGCGTAGCTACCGAAGAGCTAGGCGGGGCAGTTCCCCTGGGCTCCCAGGCTCGGGGGACACTAGTGTCTCTCTAGAAATTCTCCCACCTTCAAAATCTAAATAAAATAGATTGCAACATTACTTTAATCATGGCAACTCGTTTTAGTCAGCATAAGTCTGACACTCCTTTCCGCTCCACCCAGAGCAGGAGAGTTCATTTGATGATTTCCCATGTAAAAAAAAGGACCTATTTTTCTTTTTTGGCTCCATGGTGTGTTGGTCACTCAGCTACTCCACTGGGAACATTAAATTATTGCGTCCATCCCGAACCGAAGGTGAAGCAAATATAGTTTCACTCTGTTTTTAGGTTGTGGTCGATCGAAATATCTTGACCGCTCTGAACTTTGTACAATTGGATGCGCAGTAATTCTTTGCATACGTATTGCGTATTTTTTCGAGTATGCGTATAGTGCTGAACGCCAAGTTCAGAGGGATCAACACTGAGTAGATAGCCAGTTTTAGCGCATGCGCTACAAATCCAGTAGTCATGTTACGGACCAAGTAATAAATTGGGGCATTTTTCATAATATCCAGACAATAAAAATAATGACAAGTTGTTTGGGGCGAAGTAAATACTTATAATTCAGATTTTTTTTATTTATGACGCTGCTGATAATATACAGGTACATTACACGGGGTGCGAGGAGAAGAACAAACGCAAGAAACGTGCTGACCATGCAGTCGTTGTGTTTGCAAAGATAAATATGGTTATTTAAACTTTATGTTCATAGGCAGCTTTAATGTAATAAGGAATTCTATCCCGAGTTTAAAAGACTACACAGCAGTGCAGTTGTTGGTGTGCAACAATAAATAAATAACAATAAATATTATTATTTGATATTGACTAAAATAATAAATTAATAAATACATAAATATCAAATCATTATAATCAAGAGAACTCAAAATATAGATAACGCTTGTTACGAAGATCAAACTAAGGTTGAGAAGACTGTAAGTAGTAATAAGTAGTAAGATGGAGTATAGGAAAGAAGTTTTTAATTTTTTGTGAATACCGATAGTTTTGGTTTTTGTTATTTATGGAAATTTCAAAGTTGAATTTTATGCAATGGTTAACATAATTTTAACAACAGTTCTTTAATTCTTTATTGTGCACAAAAAAATAACATAATTATGGAGGTACAGACAGTTCATGACGACGCGAGCTTAATTCAGCAATGAGTTTTCTCCCAGCAAACACTTCATTTATAGAGAGAGAACATATTCGAGGTTAGTTTAACTTTTAAGTTTAAAAGTATAACTTTACTTCATCTGTTTATGTAATTAACTAAATGTAAACAATCTTAACATGTCTTTTATCTAAAAGTGGTCTAAAAATTTTATCTAAAAAAATATTTATTTACCTATTGTATATATGATATTTTTATTGACCTATTTATATAATAAAAGCTACATATCAAGATTTTTACGTTTAGTTAACTATCTAAACAAATGGAGTATAGGTAACTAACTAGTCTAAATCATTGGGAGGAGATTTTTACTAAAAACTAGAGGATTTTGAACGTCTTCCTAATAAGTATAAATAATTATGAGTCTGATTATTATTAAAAAGTCCAGTTTATTTCAGTTTTATTATAATAGGTCAGCAAAGTAACTATGAAAGTAACGATTTTATTTGTTTTTAACTTGGTTTTAATTACTCTGCCCCACGGGTGATTAGCATTCTAAATAATGCCCCGTCCGGGCATTGATTATTTTAATAGTTGTTATCACAATGCTTCTATATATTGGGCATTTCTCAAACTTGTGCAGACATTTTTTATAATGTCTTATTAACAACTTGGCCCATCACAGTCATACAAGTGAGGGAGTCTGCGCGAAGAACAGTGTTGCAAATTTAACAACTTGGTCGCTAAAATGGGGACTTTTATCTATGCCTAACAGAAAAAAATATATTTTGCAACAAAAATTATTTAGCGACTTAATCTAACGACTTGAGTAGAAAAAATTACATAAAATAAAAAAGTCGGAAAATCCTCCTTTTTCAACGGAGGTTTGCGGGATTTTATACTCTGTTCCGCATACCTCACCTCCAAACAAGTAAGAAAATGCGTGTGCTACACAGCCCCCCTAACTAAGTTACGATCGTTTCGTTTGCGTCGAAAGCCTCGAGTAAGCCACGCCTCCGATTCCATTGTTCTGACGTCATCTCAACGCTCAGTCACGTGGTCAGAACAAAGGAATAGGAGGCATGGCCTACTCGAGGCGTTCGAAGCAAACGAAACGATCGTAACTTGGCTAGGCTCCCAGGTCTACTCTGTTTCTCCGAAACGAAAATTCGCAAAGTTTAGTCACCACATAAACTTAAACCCCAACACTACCTCTAGTGTAGGTAACAATATGTATTGTAGTTGATAATTTTTCAATATTAATTTGTGGCAGACGATGCAATATTAAATTATAAATATTTTTTCAAGCCTCTTGTTAGACCTGCCTCTGGAAGAATCAGTTAGTGACTTTAAACATAGAGTCTAGCTACTTGGAACTTTTGGAGTTGGCAACACGTGATGAGTGGCGCATGCGTGAAGTCGGTCTCTGCTCCACTAGTTGGTTTATCGCGGATTCAGCCGGCAGATACCGTCCTCTAGGGGCCGAGGGCGGACCTCTGGAAGACGGTATCCATTACAAAACATTGGAAGTTATATAATATTCAAAAGGATGATGAAAGACTTTTTGTTTCTTTAAACACACGGATTGAAGAGGATTCACTGACTGACTGAAAATCTACCTATATTTAATAAATAAAGGGAGAAACTGAGTGACTGACATATCAAAGCCCAGCTGAAATTACCAGTAGTTTAAATTTTACTAGTAATTGTTAATTAAATTTCACATTCCTAAACCTGGGTCTAAGAAAGAAAAGACTGAAATATTTAAGGGTGTGTGAAATTTTACACGAGGCTTCCTTTTGTGATGTAGGCGAGCATTATGAAGGGGTTTTTGAAAATTCTACGTATGCTAAATTTATTTCTTCGACGAATTATTATTATTTGGGTGAATTTATTCTTGAAACTTAGCATAAATAACGTAACTTAAGTAAATAAGAAAAGTTTTCATTATTCGTTTTTCAAAACTACCCCTACAAAACGGTTTGGGGGGTTTTAAAGGTTGTATGGGAAAATATTATTCTTTGAGTTATCATTTGTTTTTTTCATTGTGGAGTCCTTTCGAAGATTGTGTGACGCTATCAAAACGAATTTAACTCGTGAAAATTTTCGTTCAATGATTTTTTATGATTTTCGTTGTGGTTTAATTCAACAAGAGAGTTGCCAGACATCAATTGACATTTGGTGATGAAGCACCATGTCCCAGCTCTGTGTATTCGTGATTTGGAGAATTTAGTCGTGGACGTGATCATCTCTATGATGAAGCACGTGAAGGTCGTCCGGCGACTGCGGTTACAGACTCGAATATTGAAACCGATATCCGTGATTGACACCGTATGACAACTTATTGAAACTGACAAAAATTACTAGCCAGCAAATTATAAATACTAGTGCTATGTTAGCCATTGGAATGAGCCAAATGCCAATTATTTTACATGTGCATCTGAAGGTTCGGAAACTTTGTTTGCACTCGATGGATACCACATAACTTAACAGAGAACCAGAAACGACTGCGTGTCCAGTGGTGCCAGTCCAGAGGACAGTCATTTGCCGTCTATAATATCGTGACAGGTGACGAAACCTGGGTGTACTGCTTACTGCTTTGAACCCGAAAGAAAAAGCCAGTCAGCAGAGTGGGTCTTTCCATTTGAAGATTTGCCGACGAAAGTTATGAAACGTCGAAGTGTTAGTAAAATGTGGTTGCTTCTTTTTTAGGCAAATCAGGACATTAAACTAAAGTATCGCTTGAAGATCAAAGGACAGTGACAGCAGATTGGTACGTCAACACTTGCTTGCCCAGAGTCTTAGAAAAAGTTCGCGAAAAGCGTCCTCGAATCAATTTACTCCTCCACCTCGATAACGCATCCTCATATTCCGCTAAGGTAACAGAAGCCTATTTGAAGGCATTAAATTTGGAACTGTTGACGCATCCGCCTTACAGCCCGGACCTCGCACTCTACGACCACTATTTGTTTCCAAAAATTAAAGACAAAGTTAGTGTCACACGTTTTACGAGCCCTGAATCGGCGGTGAATGCGTTCCATAAAGCCATTGAAGAAGTCCCTAAAGAAGACTGGCCCAACTGCTTTGTACAGTGGGTTCAGCGAATGCAAAAATGCATTAATTGTATAGGGAATATACTTTGAAAAACAATAAATGTATTAGTCTTATATCTAGTCTTATTTATCAGAATCCAGAAATCCAGGGAATGGGCCTTAATCCACAGCACGGGCCCAGTGCGGATTGGTGGATGTCACACGTCTTCGAATTTTTGGTTTTAGGACATGCCGGTTTCCTCACGATGTTTTCCTTCGCCGCTTTGAGAACAGTGGAAATGAAAGTATTTCAGAAAAAAATCTGTCGCATGGGTCCGCTATACGATCAAAAATAGAACATTATAATTTTACTAACTGCACATTTACTAATTGTTTTTTCATATATTTCTCTTTGCAAGTGTTATAAAACGTCGTAAATGATACATGTGACTGATTGATGATTACCGGCCTCGGCTTTCTCAAGACCCTTCGGCTCAGGCCTAAATACCGTAATCACGTATAGCATAATGTACCATGGTGGTTTTATTCTACAGGTACCCCTGTAGAAAAAACACAACTGAAAAGTGTAAAATAAAAAACTTGTTACTTCATAAGAGGTCCAATTCGAAATTTATTAGCGAGCCATGAAGCCCAGTATCCTAGGGGTTTGAGTTTCAGACCGCGCAAGGAATACAATACTGCGCGCCAAAACTAATATAAAAGACATTATCCGAAAAGCTGGTACTCTGAACTGGAATTATGTCCCATTAAGCGGAAGGCGACATCGCGGCAGACCAAGGAGAAGGTGGAGAGATGAGCTTGACTTTTACTGGAGGGACTGGCCCGCAATGGTCGAGGACAGATGTGTGGAACAGGGAGAGAGAAGCCGTCGCCAAGCATACACACATACATATACATAATAGGCTAACTAGACTAGACTAGAATTGGATCAAAGTCGGTTGGACTTCAATGTAAAAAAAACTGGGCAAGTCCGAGTCGGACTCGCGCACTTAGGGTTCCGTACATACTTATCTAAGTAAATAGTTCCGTAGTTAGAGTAGTAGAAGATAATTCCGAATCGCAAAAAAGGTTTTACTGATTTCAAATTTATTACTATGCCTGTGCTTAATAAGATGCTTTAAGCCAAATTTCAGGATTCTGGGTCAACGGGAAGTACCCTTTGAATTTTGATTCACTTGACTGTGTCGAAATATACGTTTTTAGCGACGTATACGGCCGTATCTTTTTTTTTCGTGAACTGGGAAGTTTGATTTCGATACCTCCATGTGTTCTCGAGATCAAGGGTTTTGACAGACAGACGGGCAACAAAGTGATCCAATAAGGGTTCCGTTTTTTCCTTTTGAAGTAAGGAACCCTAAAAACACAAAAAGAAAATGTAAAATAACTTTAATTTCAGAAGTCAGTGTTAAATAAAGAAAAAACAAAACCAGAAACACTAACATTTCCAGTTTTAGGCGTTTGTACTTTTTGTAAAAAAAAAACCCTCCACGTACACATTTCCTTCTGTATCATGGACTAGTTCCTAAATCACATCTTTGTCCTTTATCACCACGGCGTACAGCATTTATTTATTTAAAGTTCATGTAGGCAAAGTAGTAGTACAAAGGCGGACTTAATGCAACAAGGGTTTCTCTACCAGTCAACCTTTGGGTTAAAAAAGATGACTCTGTGGTAGGTCTGCACAATAAATAAATAAGTCCTATATATTTAAAAATATAATGAAGTATCAACATCACAGCATGCTTGGCAGGAAATAGACCCGTATATTCGCAAACCAGCCTCCTGAAATGCACTTGCGCTCTGCGATGGCCTGCATTGATCGCGGGAAACGCAGGGAGTGTCGCAGACCCGCGCCCCGGCACTGCGGCATTTAGAAGGAACAGTTCTTGGAGGAGAGACGTGACATCAACATCAGCAGGGGAGACCAAAAGAGTGATAAAATGGACGAAGGCGAGGCGGAGCAAGGTTAGTACCACACTCTTCTATGACGTCAGTTTCATTTATGCCAAAAAAATGCAAGTTAGGGACAGTGGTGTAACTAGGTGAACAACGGCCCTAGCCTTTTGTTACTTTTAAAATCATTAAATTCTCCTGCTCTGGGTGGAGGGTGAGGGAGTTTCAGAATTTTAGTAACCAAAACGAGTTTCCATGATTAAACTAGTGTAGTAAAATATCTTATTTTGATTTTGGTGGGAAAATTTTTTGCTAGTTCAAAAAGAGATTTGCTAATCAAGTTTTGAGGCCCCTCGAGCTTGGAGGCTTCGGGGCACTAAAGCCCTTTGGTAGCTACGTCAGTAGTTAGGGTCATGTGTGCTGTATTGCAGGATTGTTCAAAAGAGTTACCGTGGTCCTGGATCGCAAAGGGCAACTGAAGGAACACAGGTGGTTTTAGATAGTAAAAGTCTAATACACTCTCTCATTCCATACATAGCGGAGGAAGACTTTAGATGATCTAAAACGTATTTTAAAAATGTTGAAATTATAGCTTTTATTTAGATACGAGTATATCTGATGACCGATTTCATGTAAATTATCAATAAAATTTATTTGAGAAATTATATCACACTATTGCTGTGATTTCAAATAAGCATGGCAACGAGGAGCGGTGCATGGGAGGGGGGTTCGCCGCAAAAGGAAAGGAGGGGCGCCATGCCAGATGTATTGATTGATTGCGCTGTACCGAGTCTGCGTAGGTTTAAATTACCCAAGTGCTGTTTCAGTTCTTAGCTTTTGTAAATAGTTATCTATCTAATGATTCAGTTTTTAATTATACGAATGCAGTTTTACGTTTCTTCTTTCATTTTGATGAGTGCCCATTTCGTGCCGCTGTCTTACTTTTTTTACTTAACACAATGACAGGGACACTAATTTTTGCAATTTTTCCATTACTGTGGCACGGGGCGTTTAAGACCTTGTTTGAAACCTATAATTATTAAAGTAAGGGGCTTAATAGACCCCGTAACGCTACGCGGTCAAAGTGACCCCGTATTTAAGTAGATGCAAAACATCATCTTAGGTATACATTCATCTCTTCTAAACTAAACCAAATTGAAGTTATGGCTTCCGCAAGGCAGAGAAGACTGTTTTTCTTAGCCGCACCGCAAGGAAGACACGTACGAATTGTATCTATTACTTAGACCTAATTCAGCACTGAACGTGTTAAACCAGGGTTTCTCAAGGTGGGGTAGGTAGACACGTGAACCCTGGCGGACCCTTAGGGATTTTGAAAAGTTTAAAAGTTCCTAACAAAATATTAACATTATTACCTTTGTCTATTTGCAGATACTGAAGAACCAGATGGAATCGATGTGCTTCATAAAACTCCCCCAGATGAGCAAGAAAAGTCCTAGCCATTCAGCAAACCATGAAAGTTGCTAGGATCGCAAGGCACGCTTCTTCCTTCGTTTGGACACTAACAATGATCATGGCCACTCTTCAAGCTGTACTCACAGCAATACTTTCTGTAGATTGTTTCGATACTTGCACAATATAGATGTGGAGATCGACATAGCGTTTGACGTTTCAATAACTGTTTCCTATTTCTTCTAAAATAAAGGTTCTTTAGCAATGTGTATTATTGGTTTAATTTCACCCCATCCTTACCTATTTATTGTCAACAATTAGTACCTAAATACTCACCTATTCCTACATACACACACACACACCTTGTCTTAAACACACGTGACATTAGATCTCAGATTTTGGGCCATAGCATAGGGACACACGATTCGACTTCGTATGGCGCCGAGTTGTGACACCGCATCGTGATTGGGATGTCGTATTGTGGTAGGTACTCCACGACGTGCATATTGCTATGCTATGTATGCATGTCGGGGAGTTACTTGTGTGTTTGGAATGCATTAAAGCTAGAACTACATTACTCTGACGCACACGTGAACCACTCCTGATTTGTACGTAGTAACGACGTCGCGTGGCGTCACGTGGTATGGATCTAATGTAGCTCTTCCATATAAAATATATGAAGACCGACGCACCCAGATCGGCGTACGTGGCACACGTGAGTGTAGTTCTACCCTAAGAGTTCGAATACTTGGTATAAAGGGCCTTGCCACATCAAATGATTGCCGCCACTCCTCCTCGCTCCGGACCATGGCCTAAACCAAGGCCCAGCGCGAGAAATCGCGACCGCCGATTGCCCCCACGAGGACACAGCGTTGCTCTGCCCAAGCGGGGCACACCTCCACCGTGTCCTCCGGGCGGTCCACACAGTGGCGACACCCGGGCGTCACTTCCGCACGAATCCGGTGCAGGAACTTCCCGAACTTACCATGTTCGGTGAGAACCTGCGTCATGCGAAAGGTGAGGACGCCGTGAGGTCTTTCCAACCACGCCTCAAAGAGTGGACTTACCACCATAATTGTAGCGTGCCCAGCACTGGGTCGCGACAGTCGCTGTCGCCATTTCTCCATGAGAACCTGCCGGAGCTCTGCCCGCCGTGCTGCGACTTGTAGCGACAGCGGAGTTTCACCCCGGCGTTGCATCTCCGTGCGCAGATCGTGCATGTGTGCAAGGCCTGTTGCTTCCAGATCCCATGGTGGCTGGCCAGCAAGGAGGCTCGCCGCTTCGCGGGAAATCGTCCGGTATCCTCGCATCCGTATGGCCATGACCCTCTGGCACGCGTTCAGCCGGGCCGCCGGCTGCTTCCACAGAGCCGGCGCCCATACCAGTGCGCCATAAAGGGCCATGGACCGAACGATTCCCACGTAGAGCCTCCGGTAGGAGGCGTCTGGACCCCCCAGGTGTGGGCAGGAGCCGCCCGAGGGCAGCCCCAGTCCGATTAGGTTTCGGAGCCAGATGTCGGAAGTGCTCCTCGAAATCCCATCGGCTGTCGAGAACGAGTCCCAGGTACTTCATCGTCGACCCGACGCCCGAACCCGGTGGTGGCGCATTCCGAGGGCCGTGAAAGCACATGGCCTCGGACTTGTGCAATGCCACCTCGAGTCCCAACTCCCGGATCCTGGCAGCGACTGTCGCAACCCCGCGTGTCGCTAGTTCGGCCGCCGCCTGGTACGACTCTCCCCGCGACAGGACCACGCTGATACCGTCAGGGAGGTCGCCGCGCAGCACGTAGTCGTATCCGATATTCCACAAGAGCGGCCCTAGTACCGATCCCTGCGGAACATCGCACGACATCTCTCGACGTTCCCACTCTCCCTGGTGACCAGGGTAGATAATGTACCTATCCGACAGGTACGCCTCGTCTACACGACAGAAGTATTCGGGCGTCCAGTGATACCGGAGTGCCCTCCTAATGCTACTCCAAGGCAGGGGATTAAAAGCATTAGCGATGTCCAAAGACACCGCCACGACACACCTGCCCTGGGCTACGCTCTCTGAGCTCGCACAAGCATGATGGCGTCCACCGTGGAGCGCCTCCTGCGAAAGCCGAACTGGCCGTCCGCCAGATCCTGCCCTTTCTCTTTGAGGTGGAAAATCATCTAATGACTTCTCCCGCTGCAGGGCTGAATGGTCACGTGGGGTCGGTGCTGACGTCATCTCAACGCTCAGTCACGTGATCAGAACAAAGGAATAAGAGGCGTGGCCTATTCGAGGCGTTCGGCGCGAACGACACGATTGTAACTTGGCTAGGTTAGGGGCAGGGGTAACGTTACTCCTGCAAGGGGGTACGGGGTATCGTTTTTTCTATTTTTTTCCAAAACGACAACACGCACTAATTTTATATGCAGTGCACATTTACAGCAGATTACGCACTAATTATACTTTCCTGTTGGGGTAACGTACACGGAGCTTCATAAAATTCTTTTCTTTTAATTTGTTCGACGCATTCGTCTCGGATAAGTGTGCGTTTACCTGTAATTTGTGTGGCGGTAGATCGACTTTAAAGTTTACTATATTAACAAGTCAAAGGTCGGCAGGGTTTCTATGACTTGCCTTATTGTTTAAAATAGAAAAAAAGGACATTTCAAAGAATACAAATGATATTGATGAGCAATACATTTATTCATAATTAGACACCAATACACATAAGTTCATAGAATCTAAGAAGTAAACGTAAACTTTACAATAAAAAAATATATAAACTAAATATAGAAAAAAAATAAGTTTAAGACTTCTTTTATTTAAGTACACAATGCTACAAAAATATAAAATAATTTAAAAAATGCATCTTATAAATTATTTATAATTAGAATCAGAATATTTTAATAATCTAAACTGCTTATCAGCAAAACCATAAATTAACAGTAATAAATTACAAGTCATAGTCATTACAGTAACTTCATAGAATAAATACCTTACATGCTATAACTTTAACGTAAAATCGTTAAAAAAGTAACATTAAAATAATGTCATCATAGAAAAGCATTTAGGGTGTGCCATATTGCACTGCAGCTGAAGTACATTCATGCTGGCAAGTGACAGGCCTAATGTGGGATTTTTTTTTATATCCAAAATTTGTATAACTTTGTGCGTCCAAATGTTTGGAAGTCTTTATCGTTTCAAAAATCCTAACTACGTTAATTTACTCCGAAACTGTGTTCCGAAAAAGGACGGCGTCGCGTTCCGCTTACCACAATTTTATTAAAATAAACCACCCTCAGGGTGAAATACAAAAGGGAGTTTAGCTGCTGTCTATTAAAAAAAAATGCGTACTACATGAAAAATAAAATCGCGTTGACATATCAATCAAATTGCAGGGAAAGAATGTAACTCTCTAACACAGATGTATCTTTGCAGTTGACAACATTCAGGGTGAAATACAAAAGGGAGTTTAGCTGCTGTCTATTAAAAAAAAATGCGTACTACATGAAAAATAAAATCGCGTTGACATATCAATCAAATTGCAGGGAAAGAATGTAACTCTCTAACACAGATGTATCTTTGCAGTTGACAACATTGATTTATATTTTACTACAAACGGTTTGAATGTTCTACTCACTAATAATTCGTACTATAATGTACCTACAGTAAACACAGTCAAAGAATGGGCAGATTCAAATATATTCTTACCCAGTAAACATTAAAATATCGTAGACTTACATTTACGAACCAACCATCAAGAAATTGATTGGCAAACACTTCTGAGATTCAGATATAGGATGTATAGATTCAAAAACTACGAAACGTTCCAAACAAAACTGAGACTTATAAGTAAAAGTAGAGGAAGACATGGCTTCATAGGCCGTAAACAGTAATCCAAACGAACCAACCATCAAGAAATTGATTGGCAAACACTTCTGAGATTCAGATATAGAATGTATAGATTCAATAACTACGAAACGTTCCAAAAAAAACACTGAGACTTATAAGTAAAAGTAGAGGAAGACATGGCTTCATAGGCCGTAAATAGTAATCCAAACACTTAAGATACCCTACAACATTATAATGCCCGTATTCACTATCACTAACAAACGCCTGTCTAAGGAACTGAGTGTTCACTTCAACGCTTTTATGGGTCGTACTTTTTTTATGCCAAAAATCGCCTATCCCTTCAAAAAATAATGTAAATATCGTATCTAGGCTCAACATATTGATTTTAGCTACCTTAAAGTCGAAGTGTCGCGTACAGTTTTTTAACTAAAACACGTAGCGATGCGCGACTACGCTCACATTAGCTCTGGACCAATGGACACGCACGGCGACACGTAGCGGCGCGCAAATGCCACCCGACTCTAACAAAGCGTCGACACACGATTAAATATTCGCATAATACAAATTTGTATCTTAATAATGGGATTATAGAGCACACAATTTGTACCTTATTATTGGGATAATACAAGCGAAAAACATGACACATCGCAACGCTTCGTATCTGTGCCAGTGTGAGTTGAAACTTCGTTGAAATTTTTTGAATTCTAAATTCTCTTTTATTCTGAGGCCTTTGGTATAATACATAATATTTAACGAGCGTTGAATAATATTTTGTCTTTTTTTCCATGACAGAGAAGACGAAATAAGCCTTTTTGTACTGATCGATTGTCGATAAAAATAATAAAAACATCTCTTATTCATTTAGGCGTCCACTAGTGCTACTGAAATCGGGAATAAGTATCTCAGCATATAGTAAGCTCTTGTTGCAGCGCATTGGGCATCAAATACCTCTACTAGTGCTGATCAGACCATGGGACAGTCAATCTTAATACTAAATTTTGCCTATACAGGTGGCATTTAAAACAAAATAATTTAAGATATTATTGATTAAATGCATATTATTTGGAATGAACATTTGACTACAACATATCTATTAAATTGCTAATGTTTAAATATATTATGTAAGTACCGACATCCAGATCTATTTTATGAGACATTAAATGAAAGATCGTCTCCTATTCAATAAAATACTTCGATCCATAGAATGGTTAGTAAAATTAAACTTATAAACTATGTTGCTACTGACACTTGCTACAGTTTTTTTTTTCTATATTGTCTGCCTGCGTTTTGGTGGTATGGGACAGATGTCTCGAGATTCATTTTCTAGAGTTTTATAGATATTTAGGTATAACGACTTCTACATTTATAAAGTTAAAATGCACAGATCTATACTGATTATGTTTATAGAATTACTACTGAAATTGGATAATTGATTCACTAAACATGCATAATTAAGGTTGTTATATATGGTGACGCGTAAACAATTATATATCTGCCAAATTCTGGTGATTACGATATCCTTTTTTAATTAAGTAAATGAACTGGAATATTGTCATGTAAATCATTACAATTTCGCATCGCCTGAGAGTCGCTAGAAGGTTTCCGAAGAAGTTGTGCCAGTATTCGCTCATGAAGGCGCCAGGGTCGCCTTCAGCCGTATCCTACAAATCGATTTTGACGGCGGCCGGGCTCGAGTTGTCCTTCTTGTTGCGGCGGTTCCTGCGGTGCTTGCTGTTGGACAGGATCTCGTAGGCCTGCTGGATCTCCATAAAACGTTCTTGAGCCGCCCGGCGAGCGAACTCGTCCTTTACCTTGTCGGGGTGGTTTTCGCGGGACAGCTTGCGCCAGATCGACGTTATCTCCTGCTGGCTAGCGTCGCGACTCACACCCAGCACCTGGAATTTTTATTGAGCATATTTTAGAACATATGTAATTAAATTAAATTCTCTCTTCGCTAAGTCCGCTGAAATCCAATTGTTGGATGCAGATTATTTTGGTTTCTTATCTATATTTGTAATTTAATAAGCCAAAAAAGCTTTAAGTAAATAAAGTGCAAAATTTATACATCCAGAATCAATTTATATAACAATGATTAACAGCTTATCGTTAAAAACATGGCTAGTAGCAGACATTAAGAAAAAAACAAGGACAAAATGAAATGCACGTAAAACAAAACAACATTACTTTTAACATCAAAAACACAGCTGAACAACAATAGTATAGCGTGTTACCATTCGAGCATGGATAAACAAATAGTAAATCTAGACATTTGCAAAACTTTATTGAAAGTATACTTTCAGTAGTTGTATGAAATTCAGTCAGATCAATTCATTAATAAAGCTTTGGAACATTTAGGGTGGGTTTCTGAATCGAGTATTTTGAATAAAGAACGTGAGACAGCCTACTTAAATGCCAAATTTTGACAGGTTTTCAGGCTAAAGCAGAGTTTGAGAAATACTCAAATCAGAAAACGGGTGTGATACCCTAGAAAAATTCGCTCTTTAGTAACACACTAGTAATAAAGAAATACTATGCACATTCATTCAACACAATAGCAGCTACGGATCAAAAGTATTTTTGAATTTTACCAATAGGCTCATATTTGTCGCGAGAGGGGTTGCAATCATCTGTAATACATTCACAAGGTTAGGGCTTAAAGAGTGAAAGGTAATTTGAGTATTATACCTCTAAATATAAGGTTTGCATTTGAACTAGCAGGATACAATATATGGCATTTTTCTGTTAACTGGACCAAAATTCATTGTTTTTTTTTTTAATTCTCTATTGTTTTACTGGAACAAGCTGTCGGGTTAAATGACAACCCATCTACCATAAGGTGCAATTAGATCTTGGTCAAACGATGACTTATAAATTTCCACATCATATTCTTTTTTTTTGGATGAGAAAATCATCTAACGACAAATCCCGCTCGTGGGCGAAGCGGGAGATAGTGTCAGACTTTTACTGACTAAAAACCCACTCCTGTTCCTTCTTTGCCTTCATCCCGGGGCCCCGGGCTTCGCTTTCACACTACCCGTGGAATAGTCTTAGTGTCATAGTCTTGAAAGGGCATTGACCTAAATAAGTCGCCATCGCAATTTTGTTTTCTTTTCAATTTTTTTTCCTTCAGCAACACAAAAATTGATCGATAAATGGGGCCCTAGGCTGCCGCGATGACGAGATATTTGGAGGCAAACAATTTAGATGAAAGATTCAAATATATGACTGATGGTTACAGGACAATTTCTATTCAATGCACATTGTTCAACTGAGGTCTGGTTGTTGCCATTTAACTTTCCAAAAGTAACAAGAACTGTGATATTACCTTGTACGCATTCTGTTCTCCATGAGGGTCTGAAAGGTCCACGACTTGTTTCCAAACTTCGTACCAACCGTGGTGCTGTGCATACTGATATGTCTCGGCCATGCACTGCTTCACATCCAGCCACCTGGGGATTATGAAGATCACAGATCATTGACGGTCAGGTTAATCTGGAAGCCGACACAATCCTTGGCAAAAGGCTATGTAAATGACAGTGAACATGCATTTACACTTATAACATACAATATAATTTATGTACATATATGAAATACGTACAGGAGTCCCTTAATGCGGCTTGCAGAATAAAAAAAAGACAATTGTTAGATGATATAAGTACAATTATAGAAAAATAATACTGACACTGCAATCATAGTCGGACAGAAAATATTTCGTTGTCTATTTAAATGATTTAATGATTTTCACCGATGTGTGTTTAAATCTATCTATCTATATATATATGTATATAAAAGAAAGTCGAGTTAGTTACAATATTTATAACTCAAGAACGGCTGAACCGATTTGGCTGAAAATTGGTGGAGAGGTAGCTTAAAACCAGGAGATGGGCATAAGATCTTTAAGACTTTTTATTGAGTAGGATAGAGTGAGGTAGAGTAGAATATAGTAGTTAGTTGACGGGAGCGAAGCTGCGGGCAAAAGCTAATATATATATAATATATAGTGGTGGTCATATAATTAAGAACGACTATTTAAATCAAGCTTTTTTTCAAACTTAAGAGAATTACACTTTTTGCAGGTCTTTTTGTATCTCTTAAAATTTGTAAAAAAATAAATATTTGTAAGGTAAAATAGTAAGTGATTTTAATATTTACTCTTAATCCCGTTTACTCTATCCATGTAGCTATTTCAAAACATAATTAATTACATTTTCAGTACATATGACATTGTTGTCTAAAAAATTACTGGTACTACAAATCGTTCTTAATTATATGACCACCACTGTATATATATGTTTTATTTGTTACTTAGAAATTATGAGATAAAAATTAAGTTTAATTAGCAAGTAGTATTTTGGGTTTACTGACAATCGAAACGGAATAACAAAATGAAAATTAAATATGAAATACTGTTAGTTGAGAAGTAACGTAAATGATAATGTGTCTATTAGGTAACTTATAACTTACCACGGACTAGTGAAGAAATGATGGAGAGCCTCGTAAACTGGTATCTCATCACCTTCACTGTCTGTGATGGTACCGTAGAAGTACAAGTAGCTGCACCACAATCCAATGTACAGGAAACAACAAACCGATAGTATGGCCACGCGTCTATGAAACAAAATTAAATTATACATGTCACTTTTATAAAACAGTTCGATATAAGGCTAGCCAGAAATATTATTATGTCTTTATATGCTCCGAAAACTTCCAAGACAAAATCTTACTTGGCAACATGGCGCTTTTTCTTAGGAGTCCTCCTCCACTCCTTGGCATACGAGTCAAACAGACATGCTGATGTGATCACCATGATAGTTAGCCAGACGCTGTCGTCAAACACGTAGTAGCGAACGGGGTACGAGATGTATGAGCCTATCACCGCCCACTTCAGGCGACCTTGCTCGCGTCCAATATTACCCACAGTCCAAACACCTGAAACGTCATACAGTTTATAGAAAAACCACAAAAATGTTTACAAAAAAAAAACCGGCTAAGTGCGAGTCGTAGTCGCGCACTGAGGGTTCCGTACAAACTTAACAATGAAGACAGTTCAATTTCCGAATTAAGTTACGAAGATTTTTCCACATCGCAAAAATAAAAATTGTGAAGTATGCCAAATTTCAGAATTTTAAGTCAACGGGAAGTACCCTATGAATTTTTATTTCCTGTGAGTGTCGAAATACGCGTTTTTTTTGCAACATAAACGGCCGTATCTTTTATACAGCTTCAAGGGACCGCAGACCTGAGCATATGATTATAATTTCAACTCGATTCCTCCACGCATTCTCGAGATAAAGGGTCTTTACAGACAGATAAACAAACAGACGGACGGACAACAAAGTGATCCTATAAGGGTCCAGCTCAGATTTTTCCTTTTGAGGTACCGAACCCTAAAAATGAAATAGGGTGAGGCGTGTTTGGATCTGAGAGACACACGGACAAACGAAAATCTACATATATTATAACTGTAAAGTTTTTAGTCGTGCGCGCATCACGTAAAATGTACGAAATCGATGTAGATAACTTTTATACATTAACATTCTGTGTAACTTGATATATTACTTAGCCTTTGTTTCATCGCAATCGGTTGACTATATCGAAAGTTATTATTACTTTCAATGACTGTTAAGCGGTACCAAGTTCGCTGAGTCATTTAGTATCTAATAATTCAATTAATAAAATATTATACCAACAACAACTTACCAAGCCCGGTTGCCAATGGTACAAGAAGGTTAAGATACTTCAGGTTGATACCCCAGAAGTCTGGGGGTATCGCGTACATCGTCATCTGCGCCCAGGAATACCCGACCATCAGCATACCCGTAAACCGATTCATAGAGAATGGTGGCTGAAAACAATGAGCAAACTGTACCCCGCATTGCCCATACATAGGGATAATTCCCGCTTGTCAGCACGGAACAACGCAGACCATCCAATAGTGCTGAACTCATAATCAAAACATAGTTTAGCACACTAAAAGGATGGGCTGGGCTGCTCCGGCTGCTGGAGCATGCTTGCACGCGTGCGCGAATGCATCGATCAGCCGATGTTGAATGAAGCGAACGGACAACACCCTGTACAAACCACACGGCTGGACAGGACGCGCAGCTATTTCGTGATAACAATGGGGATAAAAATCTAAATCGAATCTACTATCTAAAAGAGATAGTAGATCCATCACAAAAGAGTTTGCCACACATTCTAGTTGCTCTGCACTTAGTTACACATTGGCCACATTTTTGCAATATAATTGCAAAACAATGGAAATGCAACATTTTATTGTAGCTAAAATTTGAAACTACTAAAGTAAATAAAAGATTTAAAAGGAAATTTGTTACTTTCCTAACAGATTTTTGTCCGTCGAAAAGTAAATTGCTTCCTGCAAATTAGTAACATACCCGTAAATTGAGATGCTTCAATGTTATGGATGCATGCTAGAATATGATGAGTCTTCAATTCAGTATAATGTAGTATATTAGTTAAATAGACCTAGAGGTTTAGTTATCAATAGCAAAAGAATGCTAAAGACAGTAGATGTAAAAAAAGTTCAAGTTAGGCTAGGTTTATACAGTTGCATTTTATAATGGTAATGGTAATTACACTTGGTAATGTAATGATAAAACATATAATAAAAAATAGTTGGGTTATTTACTGGTCATATACATATGTTGTCAATCTGCATGAAACAGTGGATGTAGATGCTGTGATCATTATTTAAAGGTAGTTCAGAAATATGTGTGTAAGTGTTTTAAGTGACGAGAAAGACGTGTGAGATGCGCACACATTTCTCGCCCGCATCCCTCACCACTCGGTTTTTGCATGTAAAAATATTTAGGTCTACTAGCCTTCTTCTAGCAGAGCCGCAATAAGACTCACTAGGAAAATGAAGTGATCGCCTTGGTGGAAATTTTTCTCGCGCACAGCTTTCCTACTTTTTAAATCTTTGATGTAAAAGCAACCTAAATATATGGTATGCATATGTATCTCTAAGATTTATACATCTTCAAATTAATATAAATTCCTAAACTACCCCTTCCTCAGACCCACCTCCAGAAGGAAGCTGTTGACTGCCCATCTCTTATGATACCAGTTCAGTGTTAGAAAAACCTTGTTATAAAATAAAATGTTTCCATTTCGCACTGCGCCATATTGCTTATTAGTATGAAATAAATAAAATGCTAAAAACTGTTTATTAGTGCATATAATTGTTGCCTCAGCAATACTGTGAGGTAGTTATATTATTATGCAACAAAATGATGCAATCAAACAAGTGAAACCTTCATAAAATCCAATTAACTTGCATGTTTTAATTAAACCAATCCGATTAGGTTGATGTTTAAAATTCAAAGCTTAAAATTATGCACGCTTGAAGAGGTTTTACATTCATGACATACTTACTCTGTACATACAGCATTATCGGTTTATAATGTAGGGTTTTATGTCTATCTACGAAACTAGAAATGCGATTACATGACAAAAAGCGTTACAATTTGTTTTCAATTAATTTACTTTTAATAATACTCGTCTAATTCAATGTTTTATTTGGCTAAAAGTTGCCATTTAAAGGCAAGAAAGAAACATATTTATTTAAATTATTGCAATTAAAATATTTGTACAGGAATATTCGTCATTTTGCTAAGAATAATGATAATTATCATGAGAAGCTTTAAATTAGTATTATATTGTTAGTTAGTGGAAATATTTGCATTAGTATCAGCAGAGAAGCGAAGCGAAATGTAGTTTTTGGTTAAAATAAAACCCAGCACCGTACATACACATACTTACAGTATGAAACCAAGTAGTTCGCCCAAAGGTCAGCAAGTCAAGTCTTTAAATAGAATACAACCAGAGTAATTAGAAAAATATGACATCCATCCCAAATACAAGATTATTAATATACTTAAATTCAAATATAGTTTTATATGCATGAAATATAGTTATAAAACAGAGCAAGTTTTTAACACTACAATTTTATTGAAAATGTTCAATAAATGACTAATTTAGTTTTATAATATCAATATTTTGAAATGCTGTTGTATGATGTCACTTCATTGTTTTAGCTGAGAAGTACAGCATGTAGTAGTAGTATAAGTGTAGTGGAAAAAAGGACTGCTTCAAAGCATCAAGTTTCTTCTTACATTGTCTAGTAGTCATAGATTGCTCATTCAATGTGTAGTAAAAATGCAGATATTTAGAAGCAATACACTTCATATCCGATAATTATTGAATATCATTACTAGTTTTAGTTAGAGATAAGAACCTGCACCAATAATACATAAAAATGTTAGGACTCGTAACTGATTTAGTGTGGTTAATACCTTTTTTATAGTTCTATGTGAAACATATTGACACCCGCATCAAACAAGGCAGTATCTCGGATTACAGTCCAAACAAAATTCAAACATAGCACTATCAGTTTTTGGTTCATTTTAAAAAATGAATTAATTAATTCATTAAACCTCAAGCGATCGCTGGTGTTCACTCGGTCATTGTCTATCTATTATGTCTCTAATTATGCTACTCAAAAGGTTAATATTACAACCTTGTAGTTTGGGGGCATTTTTTATGCCGTTGAAATTACATAACAACTGCCAACCACCAATACTGTCTATTAATAGTTTCGATGCTAAGAACATACAATAATTTTGACTAGTCTTTATGCCCAATACTTGACTAGCGTTCTCAAATCTATGTCTGCATGTTCTAAAATCGAAGTATGCTTAGCAATTATTAAGTACGCTTAGCATACTTAGATTTAACTTTTTAAAATAACTAGTATGTGTACATCGGGTTTTTGGTACCGAAAGTGGTAAATGCCAACCGCAAGGGAATTGTGCAGTAATTGGCAGCTGTACAATGCAATATGTACCAATATTCAGCTGCTAGTCTAGTTTGACCAAAAGCCCAACAAACTAGGAAAAAACTAGGAAGATTGTTTTTGCATTGTTACTTGGCAGTTTTACTACAGCTATGACATGTCAACTATGACCACATTGTAATTTTAAGGCACCTGCTAAGTTAGTTACTAGGAAACCAAAATTTAAACCAAGTCCTCGCCTAAACATTTAATATGTTAGTAAAATCCCTTTATTAGCACAACAATCTTTTGAGAATAGAATAAGTAGCCCTGTACTTAATTGTTTTTACTTTGAATTGAAATATTTTAGTACCGTTTGTTTATTCTAATAACCATTTGAACTTGTAAACTATTATCATATAGACAATAACTATTCTACCCGTCTCATGTCTTTCTATGGTAAAACAATAGTATAAGAATACAAAGAAGTTTTAAATAATAAAAACCTACACTGTTATGAAGAGTAAATTCTTAAGCTCAAATAGCCTGAGCTCAGCTGCAAGTACCGCAAATGTACATAAAACATAAAGTTTCATTATCATACCTTGTTGGTTTTTCTCATTCTGGCGATGACCTCCTCCATGTGCTTCGGATCTTCGTTAGCATCTCTGACGTACCTAGGAATGCGAAAGACTTCTCCTAGCCAACCGATTAGGAATCCGCCTAAAGTTGTCCACCAAACAAAGGCGTGGCGGTCCCGTCCCAGATAGAAATGATGGGCACCGAATATGCCCGCCAACATCCACAGCAAATATGCCACAATTACAGACTTTTTACTCGGCATTTTGGACATTTTACCACCCTTTTGTAGAAAAACTAAACTATTGATTGAACATAGAGTAAATAATTAGGTCGACTATTGATCACTTGTACTACTCGCTATTGTATTTAAAATGAACACTAAAACAATAGTACACGCGGCGGTCTAGCTGTAAATGGATTATTGCACGATATTCATAATTATTTGACGCGATTCGAAATTTCCAACATGACGTGGGATCTGTAGAATTTGACAGTCAAGCAAACAGGAGGGGGTAGAACAGGGCGAGGCTCTGAATTATTGATTAACAAAATGTTGCTATTTACAAATAATCTACAATTCGACTATTTGATGAACGTAATTTTAACTTTTTTTTTTCTTTCGGTGGTTTGCCATTTGATCAGTGATAGAATAACCAATTCCTTCACTACAGCAAAATATTGGGTTGAATTACTGGATTGGACTGATTAGTATTTCTAGCATCTTTTCACTTATAATGTCAACTAACCTCCAAAACGAGCTTATACAACCTTTGAGAGTTTGAGAGCCATTCGATAAAAAATCTACGTGCTAAGGTAATTTCAATGCATATTTTATTGAAATTCCGGAGAAATAAGTTTAAAAAAATACAAGCAACAGGTAAAAGCTAGTAATGCTAGGTTCACACACATCCTCACTAGTTTCGCCGGCAATTAATGTGTATGAGTGTGGTGTGGGTGATGATTAAAAAAAAAACAACGAATGTTTTGTTTTTTTTTAATGCTAAATTAGCAGATAATTATTATTTGAAATCACTGGCTGAGTCGTTTGTGGACGTCATAATATGAATATCAAAAACCCATGAATTGTGTAAAGTGAGCTAAAGTCTACTAAAAAAAATCAGCCTGGGTGTAAATTGATTGACCACAAGTTCATTTGACCAATTTTTTTTTCAATTTAGGGCAACAGAATTTTTTATGGGTCCAAAGACTTTAAAATGACACAAACCTTACCATGGAATCGTCAGCGCACTGCATGTGGACCTAGTTAGAAGATGCAGTTTTACAACGACCAAAAACTTCAATTGGAGTGGAAGAAGATTATACAATACTAACTACAATAATATTTCACAACTTCAAATAGAAAAAAAACATTAATAATAATTTCAAAACTAATCAATTTGTACACCAGGTGGTAGTGGCGCTGACCCACTATTGAGCCAAGCCTTTTTATCTTGAATATAATCCTCCAACTTATAATATGCTTGCCTGTATAGTGCGTTTAATACAAGATCTAAATTTCGTTTCGGTGGTATTTTATTATAAAATTTCAAACATTAACCCATGAAAGAAGAGGCCACTTGAGCCAGTCTGAAACCTGGTCGAACTAATTGGTCCCTATTTCTTGTAACATAATTATGTCTGTCGCCTCTTTTTCTAAAAAGATGAAGATTTTTTCTAACGTACGTGTTTTCATAAATATATTGACAAGGCACCGTCATGATGTTAATATCCTTAAACAGTTCTTTTAGAGAATCGCATCGGTGAAGATTGTAAATAGCTCTGATGGCTCTTTTCTGTAGTATAAAATTTATTGAGTCAATGTCTGAAGCCCGTCCCCATGGTAAGATACCGTATGACATGATACTATGAAAATAACTAAAATAGACGAGTCTAGCGGTGTCAACATCCGTAAATTGGGGGATTTTTCTAACAGCATATGCAGCTGAGCTAAACCGTCTTGCAAGAGATATTAAATGAGGACCCCATTGTAGCCTTGAGTTAAGCGTAATCCCCAGGAAAACCGTTTTATTGATAAAATCTATACTATACTACTGATATTCGGTAAGGAAAATCTTATGTATTTAGTTTTTTTCCCGTTTAAAACTAGATTATTAGCAGTGAACCAGTTTTGAATCTGCTTTAGGGCCTTAGTTTCGTAGTCCTTCTATTTATCTTAAAAATCAAAAAAGTGTCGTCGCCAAACAACACCTTCATTGTTCAATACTATGTCACAATCAATACTATGTCACAATCAATACTACTGATATTCGGTAAGGAAAATCTTATGTATTTAGTTCTTTTCCCGTTTAAAACTAGATTATTAGCAGTGAACCAGTTTTGAACCTGCTTTAGGGCCTTATTTTCGTAGTCCTTCTATTTATCTTAAAAATCAAAAAAGTGTCGTCGGCAAACAACACCATATTAAGTTTATTTTGCAACAAATAGGGTAAATCATTAATATAAACTAAAAATAAAAAAGGCCCTAAAATTAAACCTTGGGGTAACCCCATTTTCACATTTAATCCCGACGAATTGACACCGTTTATTTGAACTAGTTGCTGTCAGTCAACCAAATAAGATTTTAATAAGCCCAGTCCGTAATGCTCAAGTTTCAGAAGTAGTGTTTCATGAACCACTTAATCAAACGCCTTAGACAGGTCGCAGAAGATGCCAATAGCATCTTATGCCTCTTCCCACGCATTGAAAATGTGTTTTAGTAAAGAGACACCTGCGTCAGGTGTACAACGTCCTTTGGTGAAATCATACTGTTTATCGAGTAAGATGTTATTTGTTTTAAAATGATTAAGCATTTGATTAAATATCACCTTTTCCACCATGAAAACCGGCAACACGGACACCGGCCTATAATTTTAGTGTCTTTACTGTTACTATATTTTTTCCTAAAAATTTAATAAAAGGACACAAGTTGGACACCATCGACACTAAGCTCGATTTTGTCCACCATTCAATTCTCATCGACAATTTGAATAACATCGGAACAAGAGTTCCAGCCTTAGAATGGTTCAAATCATACCTATTCTTGAAGTCTAATCACGAGAATCACTAATTTTAATGACAAAATTATTAGCATCATTAATTTTTATTCACAATCTCGACATTATCGCTTTGGAGTACCGCAAAGAAGCATCTTAGGGCCACCGTTATTTCTCGTATATGTTAACGATTTTCCTCAAGCAGTCGAAAAAGACTGTGTCCTTTTTGCTGATGATACGACGATAATTCTTAATAGTAAAAAATCAGATATCAACGACACCATACACAAAATTATCACTTGGTTAGAGAATAATGATTTAAAACTAAATGTAGATAAAACTAATATATTTCATAAAAACCAATTAATTGGACAAGTCTATAAAATAAAATGCCTTGTAATAAACACAGGACGAACATTTCACCTGGAAACATCATTATAGACGAAATTTGCATGAAAATTAACAGATTTGTTTTTGCCTTGAAAAAAGTTATAAAAGAGACATATAAACCAACGGCAATAATAGTGTATAACGTGTATGTTCTATTATTCGGTATGGTATTATTTTTTGGGGAAATTCCTCTGAGATGTCTAAATACTAGTAGCACAAAAAATCATATTATATCTTATCATATGTATACAAAAATATACGCTATCTTTAACATGGACTGGAATGAATCATGTAAACCCGTATTTTAATCACAAAAGCTTCTTACAGCTCCATGTATTTATATTTACGAAAATGCAAAATTCATTATAACTAATTTATCAATTTTTGAAACTAACAATAATTTTAACAAGCGGAGAGTTACACAGTACTTATTAAAGATCCCCGTACCTAGGATAAAAATGTTTAGACGCAGCTGCGTATATGTGGCGCCTCTTTACATAACTCATTACCTAACTGGATTTACTTTACAATAAATTTCGTGTGGTTTTAAAAAAAGGGTTAATATCGCATAGCTTTTATTCATTATGTGAATTTCTAAATAAAAAACATGTCAGTCATTCTACTTCAGAAATGCAAACTTGGCAAAGTGGTAAAGTTGGCATTAATTTATATTATTAAATTAATTATATTTCGTTTATTCCTGTTACAATACATATAAATTATATTTTTAAATATTCCACTATAAAATTAAAAACATTTAAAAATATAAAAAATAGTAGCCCACCGGTATCGGGAACAGAGTCCAAGCTACCGGCGGTCAGGGCTCCAGAGAGAGGAACCTCCTAACTATACGAGCCGTGTCCAGGAGTACCACTTTCTGAATCAAGCCCTTGATCCAGCCGCCTAACGTGAGCCTCCTGAGATGTTGGTCGAGGCTCTTGGCTATTAAGCCATTGGCTGACACGACTATCGGTACAATGATCGCTGAGTCCACATCCCACATGTCGACAACCTCGCGAGCCAAGTCAATATACTTGATTTGTTTATCTTTCTCGGCTTTCACGAGGTTCTCGTCATGCGGAACGGATATGTCAACAATCATTGCACGCCTCTCACTTCGGTCCACCACCACTATATCAGGCTTATTGGCCACAATAGTCCTGTCAGTGATGATGGACCGATCCCAGTACAATGTGATATCGCCATTATCGAGAACTGGGTCGGGCACATACCTGTAGTACGGCACCTCCCATTCCACAAGAGAGTACTTCAGAGCAAGTTGCTGATGGATAATCCTGGCTACAAGGTTGTGTCTATGCAAGTATTCCCCGTTAGCTAAACGAGAACAACCAGAGATAATGTGGCGGATTGATTCACCCGGTCGGTGACATGCCCGACAGATGTCAACCGTACCGTCCTTCACGATAAATCTCCGGTAGTTATTCGTCATGATAACTTCGTCCATAATTGCACAGGCAAAACCTTCAGTTTCCCCAAAGAGGTCACCGAAACGCAGCCAGGCTACGGGCGCTAGTTTGTCTACATCGGGTCCATGCAGGGCCCTGAAAAAGCGTCCGTGAAGTTCCTTACTCTGCCATACTTCCTTGCGATCGTTAGTGTCAAGTACTACAGGTTTGCGCCAGTTCTCGTTAGCCAAGGAAAGCGGGGTGAGTCCCTTGTCCACTGCCACTACATCACGATGCATACTCACGTCGGCGGCTAGGAAATATTCCCTGAGACTGCATACCTCGCGATTGTGCAGGGTCTTAGCATTTAAAAAGCCTCGACCCCCACACTTTCGCGGGATATACAGTCTCATCACCGACGACCGTGGGTGATGCATTCGGTTTGCAGTAAGCAGTGTACGAACCCGCCTATCCAGGGCGTCCAGTTCTGTTTGAGTCCATTTGAGTACGCCGAAAGAGTACATCAATACCGGCATGACCCAACCGTTGAAGGCGCGCACCTTGTTTCCGCCTGAAAGAAGGCTATTGAATACCTTCTTCAGGCGTCCAAAGAAGCGCTCCCTCAAAGATTGCTTCATGTCAGTGGCATTGATACCTAAAGCTTCCGACATACCCAAATACTTATAGGTTTCAGTTGGAGAGAGGGATCTCAGGTTTATGGAGTACGAGAGCTGAGTACCCACGGACTCCACAATCTCCCCTCGCTTTACATGCATGACCGCACATTTGTCCACACCAAACTCCATCCTGATGGCACTACTGAAGGTTTCAGTTACCTTCAGTAGCTCCATCAGTTGAAGCTTGTTGGGGGCAAAAAGTTTCAAGTCATCCATGTAAAGAAGGTGAGATATAACCTGACCACCTCTCTTCAACCGATAGCCTAGGCCTGAATTCTCAAGCAGTGTGCTAAGAGGATTCAAGGCTAGGCAAAACCAAAGTGGACTCAAACTATCACCCTGGAATATTCCCCGCTCGATTCTCACCGGTTCGCTGTTCCTCTGAATATGTCGACATCCTGGATAGCGAAGGACCGTCCTCCATTGCCTCATACACGACATCAGGAAGGTGCGTAATATTGCATTAATTTTGTACAATTCTAGCACCCTCATGAGCCATGTATGAGGAACAGAGTCGTAGGCCTTCTTATAATCTATCCAACATGTCGACAGATCCTTTCGGGAGCGCCGAACCTGTTGGCTAATGGCCATATCGATGAGGAGTAGCTCCTTAGTACCGCGGGACCCTTTCCTACATCCGTTCTGAGAGGCAGACATGATTGAATTATTGTCTATATGGTTGTTAATCTTACCTCTCAAAATGGATGTAAGAACTTTATAGACCGTAGGTAAGCACGTTATCGGTCTATAATTTTTAGGTTCCACGGTACTACCTGATTTGTGGAGCAGGTGGGTAACTCCTGTTGTAAGGAACTCGGGTAGCGAACCAGACTCCAAGGCAGCCTGATACTGAGATGCCAAACGAGCATGCGATCTTTGTAGCCACTTTATCCAAAAATTATGCAGTCCGTCCGGCCCTGGAGATTTCCAATTAGGCAACGGACGAACTGCACGTGCTACGTCTTGGGGGCTGATTGTAATTGCCCCCATTTCTGTTATTGAATCGCACGCTCGCTCGACCTCCGGAGTCCAACTACCTTCGGTGTGACTGACAGGCACCGACCAGATGCTGCGCCAGAATGAACACATGGCGTCATCATCCGGCAGGCGCGTGTCAGTCACACCTTGGTCCGGCCGCTCCCAAGCCCTATATACCCACCTTTCATTACTCCGGAATGTGCTATTCTGGGCGTACCGCTCCACTCGCCGCTTATACCTTCTGATTCGATTTGCCCATGCATACACCTTCTGCTTCAGGAAGTCGATGCGCTCTGTGACACGGAATATATAATCTTGGGGTCTGATATCAGTCCCCAGAAATGCCCGTCTCACAAAGCGCATCACTCTTGGGCGGGTGTTACCCTCCCTGAAGCAGATTAGTTTGCCGATGAGTGCTCTGGCTTCACCAATACGACGCTCGATCCTGCACTGCCAAGCCGGCACGGCTGATTTCGGTCGTGTAGCTACGTCACTATTTGGAAATTTGACGTGAGCTACACGACATGCCGCTACAGCTGCGCAGTAAATTATCGAGTGTGTATCGGTGAGATCTTCGCAGTCGTCAAAATAATTTGACAACTGCAAATCCAGAGCAGCCACCAGCGCCTTATTCTTGTTATGCATGGGCAAACGAGGTAAGCGCGGCCTAAGTTCTAACGACATGTTTCGATATTCCCGAATAGCACACTCCAAAGCACTCCTCAATTCGTTATTGCACTGGGTACTTACTTGTGTAACCATGTCAGTACTTTCTTCGTCAGCGTGGTTGGTAAGATGGTTGGGCGGTGGTACCATTACTGGTACCACAGTCTGCGACGAAGGGGCAATGGCATGGCTACCCATTTCCGTTCGGAGGCGATCAAGTACAGTATCGTCCAACATATGATTACGCTGGATAACCCGCACCTGATCCGACAGTCGTTGTGCCGAAACGTTGACGGCTGGCTCAAGCACCTGAAACAAAGAGAGCATCCGAACACGGTACGCGGTCAGATTGTTTCCTCCCTCTGTAGCCCCATAGTATGAGCGCATGACGTTCTCATTGATGGATTGCGTCCATCGCATGCGCTGCACACTTCCGCCGGGAGCTGGGACCCTATCAGAGGCCGGTGGGCCTCGAGATCCTAAACCACTCGGCGGCCGGCGTCCTCTCCGTCGACGCGCAGGTGGTGGTGACGTGGGCGGAGAGAAGTACTCGTCGCTGGAGCTCGACGCAACTGCCACGGCCGGTGTCACAGCATTCACGGTGGGGCTGGATGCCGGCGGCGGCGAGGCGGAGCTGAGCGACGAGGCCGGAGGTGGTAGGCGTGCACGGCGAGCTGCAGCTCTTGTCAACATTTTTGGTGTTTTTTCAGCTTCAAGTTTTCATGGTTTCGGATAAATTATTTGTTCGTTATGGTATGATGATGTATATATGGTTATATAATAGTTATTTTTTTTCGTTTTATTTTCATTATTTCGGGTTGTTTTGAGAATTTTTTGATTATTTGTCGTAAAAATGTGAAGAGAAAAAATTTTTACTTGTCACTTGGTTGACAGCCGAGCCACAGATTAATTATAATTATATTATTATTAAACTATGTTTAAATTTAGATTGCATAAAAAGGGTTTTGATTTATTTGTTAAGTGTTTTTTTTTCCAATATCCTTGACCTTGATGACCTTTATTACTGTAATACCAAAAAATTGTAGATAGTTGTATGTTGACAAATATCTTTGTATGTTACTGTGTATATACCAAATATTTGCATGCTAATACTTAGCGAAACATGTTTGCCCCTAATTGTTCTCCTTTACCATATTGTACACTGTGTTTTTAGCAAATAAATATATTACTATTAAAAATGCGACACAGGTCACGGCAGGTCATAGTGGTTTTAGGCGTCAGTACACAGATGAGTGCAAGAGCAACGGCCAGAGGGCCCGGTGACCATGTAATTGTGCGGATAACCAGGTAAGATTACACCTTATAACTTTTTAATTTTTTTAAGATACCCCTGTGAAATTTTGTGCATAGATTCTTTATATAAAAATATTAGACATAGGTTTCGAGTTTCGCATATACTAAAACTAATATTGTAGAGAAAAAAAAAATTAATAAATCGAATGGACATTGGGCGTTAAACGCACTAACAGACAGAAAGACGTTGCATTTTGAAATATGTTTAATTGAATAAACCAGGTTGTTGAATTATATCAGCCAATGACCCTAAGCAATTATTACATAGGAAATAACATTATTCAGCCACTACAGCAAGGTACCTACTCGTAGTAATAATTCAGTTCACGAAACAATTGGCTGCTGTCGGTATTGTCGTTGCACAATCTAAGGACGTAATAAAAATTAACTCAGTTTTATTATCAGGTGCGTATTTCTATTCTGCCCCGTTATTTCCTAGTTTTATAAAATCGGATTAACTATAATGATAAATAATTTTATAAAAATTAATTGATAATATTGATTTTCCTGCCGTAATTATTATTTTCTCAGAACCTTTAACTTTTACTGATGTTGTAATGTAATGTGTGCAATCGTGCATCGGTGCGTGTACGGTTTTATAACTTGACATTAGTTTGAGTTGAGCAGACTTTTACTCGGAATATGTCCCTTCTAGTCATACATCCGGAAACGATGTAGGGCTACCAACCAATAATAATGTCATCGACTCTGGTCATCGACAACTTCCATCGCCAACTTTTTTTTTCAACAGTCAGCAAAAAGACCTCAATCAGACAAGACATGGTGTGAACGTAAATCTATTTTCTTTTCCTACGTATTTACGCAGTCAAAATACTACAATTTTAGTGTTCTTAATTATTTAAAGAAAACGAAGTACAATGTAATACGTGCGATGAAATGTAAAATATTGCCTTATGGAGCAGTTTTTTGAAGTCACTCATCGATCGCGTCATCAAATAATATTATCCACTATTTAATCATGTTTGAAGAAAATATTAATTAGACGCCCTTGCGTTGAGATAGATAAAGTGATTTCGTATTTCTTAACTTGACTACAATTTGTTTCCAAAATGTACGAGGATTCTTCGGAGACGATCTATGGGACCCATGAAGACTCCCACGTCGTGATGTCGGAGAAGGTCCAGTCTCTGGCAGGGAGTATATACCAGGAATTTGAGCGCATGATAGCACGTTACGACGAAGATGTAGTGAAGACGCTCATGCCGCTGTTGGTGAACGTGCTTGAATGCCTGGACTCTGCATACCAGACCAACCAAGAGCACGAGGTGGAGCTGGAGCTGCTTCGTGAGGATAACGAGCAGTTGGTCACGCAATACGAGCGCGAGAAGGCGGCCAGGAAGCATGCGGAGCAGAAGGTGAGTGAACAAAACAATTTGTAAGAAGGGGCCTTGACTGTCTTCCTTTGTTTTGCATCACAAGGCTGCCTTAGAACGTATTTAGTAGTTTACTTAGCTCAGTATTTAATGCACGCATATTGTTGTTATTTATTTTTATTAATGTGGTTCAGAGTTACTCAAGACTTGTGGTTATTTTTAGTGGAATGTGCCATCCATTTTGTTATCTGAATCCCAAGGTAAACAAGATTATTTGGTATCACGTTTGCATAATAAAGGAAACAGGCATCTGGTAATTGTATCAAGGTTCAGGCTTGTGTTGGTATTTATCATATAATTAATAGTGTGCTGCTTGACCCGAGTTGGTTTATGTTATTGTTTATTCTAAAAGTGGAACAGCACATATGCAAGTGATATGTATTGTTACATTTTTAGAATAGTAATTGAAAGTTTTGTAGAAACTTGTTTAATGTGTCCAATTACTTTTTACCTAAAACTGGCCCAGTCCATATTTTAAAAACACTGTGTAAACATTTCAGTTTGACTCCAATAAGATTAAAATTGTGTCGATTGCAACATTTCTAAACTCACAGATTTAGTAATTTTAGATATTCATTTCATTACTTCACTTCAGGAACCAAACTGCAGGCAAACTATTCTGAAATAGTTGAATTCATATTGAATAACTTTAATATTATGGTTAATTTTATAATTTAATTTAAAAATGATGTGTGATATAAAATTGGATAACATCACGCTTCCTCACGGAGACATTGTAAGGTACCTTGGATTAAATCTCGACCGTCTAACGTGGAAACATCATATAAAGACCAAGAGGCACAATATCAATATTCGATACAAAAACCTACACTGGATAATGGGACGCAATAGCATATTAAGTGTTCACAACAAACTCCTTATCTACAAAGTATTCCTTAAGCCAGTGTCTATGGAATTCAACTATGGGGAAGTGCCTGTAAATCAGGTATTAACATAATAAAAAGTATGCAAAACATAATTTTGAGGTCTATTTCTTATGTTCCTTGGTTCATTACCAACACCGAAATCCACGATGAACTAAAAGTGAATACTGTGTCTGTGTACTATATGAATGCATTATACACCTAAACCTTCCTTATGAATCTGTCTGTCTATTAGTGAAAATCATATGATTATCTATTCAGTCATTTTTGGATTTATTGTGAAAAGACAGCCATATGCAGGCGGTGGGGTCTTTATTTTATAATGTGTAAGGATAATACACATGTTCACCTGGTACTTTCAAGTCAATTCCAAGCATTTTGATCCTGAAAACTCCTCTGTTAGTACTTTTGATGTTGTTTACATTTGTGTTACAATATATCCTGGAGTTCAGTGTGCCTTTTCGCAAAATCCTCCGCTAACATCTTCCATTGCTTTCTGTCCTTTGAACCTCTTTCCTTTAGTTTAGACCTGCTGTGAGCTTAAGTTTGTCTTCCCATCTTTGCATTGTTAACCTTTATTTCGTTTACGTCTTCTAAGATACCATTCTGTCGGGACTTTGTTCCGTTTTACTCAGTTTGGTCTTAGCGAGGATGTCTACCATTCTTGTCCTAGTTCTTACGGATGAGTTTTTTTCTCTGTCTAGTTTTTTGATTCTCAGCATGCTTCTCTCCATAGATGTTGACAGTGTTCCAGCATATTCCTGAGGTATTTGGAGAGTGCCCGCTTCGCACCCATAAGTAAGGCAGGGGTTTCATAATCTCTTTCATTGCCCAATATCTTATCCATCTGTTGGATATTCTTCACTTAATTTTTTTTGTAGTTAGAATGGTTTGAGAGATTATTTGTCCCAGCTACATGTAGTCTGTCAAATATCCTAGATCTTATCCTTGTTAATTTTTATTTATATGCATACATTACACATTATTGCATTATAATTTACATGAAATTAATTAATTACTCATGATATACGGCTTTTATGTAATGGTATCTAAGAGCGTTCTACTTAGTGGCTGCTATGGGCCCATGAATGCTCTATCATGGACCGAGTGCAGAAACTAAAATCCAGATAGCTCCAGATAGAAGTGTACAGTCATAGTGTATTTTCAGTAAGCTTAGTAAATTGAAAATTCTGAACAAATAAAAATAACAAAGGTTTGTTCTCTCTGATGTAATCAAATATATCTTTTGTTGAAATGCATCATATATTATAAACTAGCTTTTGCCCGCGACTTCGCGCACATACATAAAATATAGCCTATGGCACTCATAAAAACAAACTTTACCTCTTTATAATATTAATTATATTATAAATTTAAATTTAACTCGTTATTACTAGCAAGTAACCTTGAATGATATTATGATCAATATATTATTCAAAGATACAATTTAAAAGCGAAACTTTATACCATTTTTTTTCCGGTGGTAAAATCATCTTATGACAAATCGCGCTCTTGGGCGGAGCGGGGATAGTGTCAGACTTTTACTGACTAAAAACCCACTCCTTCGTCCCAGCGCCCCGGGTTTCACTTTCACACTACCCGTGGCCAAACTTTATACCATAGTATTTATGATCTATCTCATACAAACATATTATATAAAGAAATATTATAAAGAACCATTTTTCAGAGAATCATAAATTGATTGATAGGCGATTGATAAATGATATTAAGTGACAAATATATTCTTAGAGGCCTGATTTGTATTTATTATACAAAATAACTCTTCATTACATTAACTTAATATGAATCACACTAATGTTAAAGGCGAGAGTTTGTATGTTTGTTATATCTTCACATTTAAATATCTAATGATTTGGTTTGGGTAAACAACATACTGGAACATGACATAAGAATTTTTTTTCATATAAGAATATTCTGTTGGGGTAATTTTTGACTTTCACTTGGGCAATGCTGTAGGCAAAAGCTTGTATTGTATAAGTTTTTACCAAAATGTTCTGTGATAGTCAAGTTAGTAAGAGTGATCGAACAAGATCAGTGTGAACTTTTTGTGTTCAAAGTACACCTAGAAAACCAGAAATTTTTGGAGGTGACACCATAAATGAAAAATCAGTTTTTACTGATTATTAATTAATAAAACTGAGTTTCTGAAAATATTCATTTTAATGAGCGCTCCGTTTTTATTCTCTGGTTTCATATCTCTATAGATATAGATAGATCGATATCGGTAGATAGATCTATCTACCTATGTAGATAGATCTATATTTTTCTGAGGCACACCAACTAATCACCACGGTACACCAGTGTGCCACAGCACACTCTTTGCGGTATACTATGTTAGATGTGCATAACACCAAGTATATTTATCCTCAAAATGATTTTCTTGATATTTGTTACTGATGCCACTAAATACTTTGAAAGTGCTACTGGGTTGTTTAATTTGTAGATGACAAGTCTTTGAATGTGGTTCTACTTTTAGTGCTCATAATTATCTATTAACTACTATCAGTCAATTTTCCACCAGTACTTTAGCATCCCATCCATATGTACAAAAATTTGGGAACACAAATTCCCTGCCGGAGTCTGTTCCTGCTAGAGCTTAGGGATCTTTAAGTCTAGAATGAAAAGGTTACTTCTATGCAAGCATGCTCCATCGTCAACCACATCAAAGGTAACGCATGAGAATTACCTCTTAACTTTTGGGAAGTTCTAATTTCGCATGTGTAGAGCCACAGGCAGTAACTAGTGAACCTAATAATGTGACATATTTTATATATATATATTTTTTCTCTCTCATGTTTTTAAATAACAAATGGTAATAAATTATCTCTACTTATATTGTAAAGGAAATAATGCACAAATTTGTTTTCAAATGTAATTATAAGTTGGAGGCCCCATTTTCCTGTGTGATATATTCTAAAAATAATTATTGGAATTTAATGTTCATTGCCTTGTAAATGCAATTGAAACTTATTACTTTATATATTATTATATGTTGTAAGTAACACAAAGCTGCAGATTGAGATTTCAGAAAGCATTTTAGGTATGTAGGTACTATGTTATTATTAAGAAATTGAAGTGGTCAGCTATTTTGTAATGTGAGTTACAAACTAAGGTTAAGAACAATCTCTGAGGAGAATATGTTTGTACACAATGTAATGTTTTTATTTTCCTCACTATAATATAAAACACATCTTAAATGTTAGTGTGTGATCACAACTAACATGTCAAATTAAGGTAAATTTAGACGAAATGTCTTAGTTTTCCTATTTGTTTGACTGGAAACCAAAAAAGTGAAAAGTTTGTAGGGTTTTTCTTATATATTCCACAGAGCACTGAATATAGTATCAAAGACAGATTATAAATAAAACAAGCTTTGCTATCATGTATTCCTTGATAGTTTATTCTTTAGTAGTACGAAAGTCTCTAGTATATATTTTTACAGTACATTGTAAATGAGGTAAATAAATTGGCCAAATTAAAGACTTACAAAATTGGACAAATTAAAGACTTACAAAATTGGACAAATCAAAGATTTACAAATCTTCTCATTAATTCACTTAATTTTATGTAATGTGAGATGTGTGTTAGATTAGATTATTATTGAGTGTATGCAACATGTTTTTTTTTTAAAATCCCCTAACTCTTTAGTATGAATGAGACCATAATTATCAAAAAATCAACTGGCATACGAATTAATTTTTAACTATTTTTTTTTTCATGCTTTATAATTCGATAAGTTCACGATTATTAATGTAAAAGACCCTTACGTAATACCGTAAATATGTAATGTAATTTTTTCCACTGTCATATATTTTTATAACTTTACTACACTACTGCGAAATTTGGCAACGTCGCAAAGGTAAAGATTTGTCATACGGGTTTTTTTTATTGGTTTGGAAAATCATCTTATGACAAAACCCGCTCTTGGGCGGAGCGGGAGATAGTGTCAGACTTTTACTGACTAAAAACCCACTCCTGTTCCTTCGTTGCCTTCGTCCCATGGCCCCGGGTTTCGCTTTCACACTACCCGTGGCCCGAGTAGGCTTTGACCCTGCTGGGCCCCTACGATTTGCTGACATCTCTTTGAGGCGCGCGTGGAACAATACGCGCCGTCAGCGACTTGGGCTCGGTACGATTACCGGACGATCGGACGGCGAGCCACCCATTGCTCGCCGTCCGCAAGCCCGCGCCTACGGTGGCCGGAAATCGGGATCGGAATCCCGGCGGCGGCGGTTGGAGCGTAAGGACCGTTGCCTCACGCGATTAGCCGCCTCCTTCGCCAGCATTACGGCTTCGCAGAAGGAGGCGACCGCCTGCCACTCCTGCTCAAGGCCCGGCGCGAAAGATCGCCGCCGCCGATTGCTCCCACGAGGACACGGCGTTGCTCTGCCCAAGCGGGGCACACCTCCACCGTGTGCTCTACCGTGTCCTCCGGGCGGTCCACACAGTGGCGACACCCGGGCGTCGTTTCCGCACGAATCCGGTGCAGGAACCTCCCGAACTTACCGTGTCCGGTGAGAACCTGCGTCATGCGGAAGTTGAGGACGCCGTGAGGTCTTTCCAACCACGCCTCAAAGAGGGGACTTACCGCCATAATTGTGGCGTGCCCAGCACTGGGTCGCGACAGTCGCTGTCGCCATTTCTCCATGAGAACTCGCCGGAGCTCTGTCCGCCATGCTGTGACTTGTCGCGGCAGCGGAGTTTCGCCCCGGCGTTGCATCTCCATGCGCAGATCGTGCATGAGTGCAAGGACTGTTGCCCCATGGTGGCTGGCCAGCAAGGAGGCTCGCCGCTTCGCGGGAAATCGTCCGGGTATCCTCGCACCATCCGTATGGCCATGACCCTCTGGCACGCGTTCAGCCGGGCCGCCGGCTGCTTCCGCAGCGCCGGCGCCCATACCGGTGCGCCATAAAGGGCCATGGACCGAACGATTCCTGCGTAGAGCCTCCGGCAGGAGGCGTCTGGATCCCCAAGGTTGGGCAGGAGCCGCCCGAGGGCAGCCCCAGTCCGATTTAGTTTGGGAGTCAGACGTCGGAAGTGCTCCTCGAAATCCGATCGGCTGTCGAGAACGAGTCCCAGGTACTTCATCGTTGACCCGACGCCGATGTGGACTCCTCCCACCGTTAGCTGGGAACCCGGTGGTGGCGCGTTCCGAGGGCCGTGAAAGCACATGGCCTCGGATTTGTGCAATGCCACCTCGAGTCCCAGCTCCTGGATCCTGCCAACGCGTGTCGCTAATTCGACCGTCGCCTGGTTTTGTCATACGGGTGACAATTTTTGGTCTAAATTAATTAATGTTGATGATATCTTCGAAACTATCATTTTTGGAGCACATGTTCTGGGACTTCCGAGCCGAACCCGTTATGGGATATAAAACAACACGTACTCGTATATACAAGTCAATAGCATACACAACACAAAACTTTGCTTATCATTAATATTAATGACTATGGTTCATTTGTTGTTGATTTAATAATAAGTGTCCAACATTATCTTTTCTTATATCCTTTTTGTGGTTTACGTGGACAATGATTAAATGACTTCTCCGGCTTTGTGTTTGCTCACTAAAACCCATAGTGTTTCTTCAATTGGCCTTTTCGAAGGCCACGGTATCTTTTGAACAATCCACAGCGCAGGCATCAACCCTAACTGGCTCCGTCAATCTTCTTGATATCTCTTGAGCCGCGCTAACGGTTTGATGCTTACCGGACGGCGACTAACCATTGCTCGCCGTCCACAAGCCCGCGCGTTCGGTGTTAGACTCTTACTCTACTATAGTGGCGTACCCGAATATTGTATGTTGTCTGGGTCTATCTTTTTATGAAAAAGCAAAGGTATTGGAGAATATTTTATTGTGGGGCAGTCAAAATAAGCCATAATAATAGAAATGAGCTTCAGGTTGTTGGTTGTTAAACTTGGAAATCTGAACTTACATCCATTAAACATTTCTGACAAAACTAAGGGTGGAGTACACAAACATGCTAATGAGTATGTAGAAGTTTTTCATTATTATTTACATTATGTTCTTTTTATTAGAGGCTTCACCACAGTAACAAAGCTAGAAATAAAAATTGCAGTTAATTTTCTGTATTTTAAAGTTCACGTCTTGTGTAATAGATGATAGAAATAAAAAGAACAATGAACTTCTCTGGAAACTTTATCCACAGTATAATGCTTCCTAAATATTGAATAGCACATAATATTTGTATAATTTTTTCAAAGAAATCAAATTAAGATTTCATCTATACGGTATAGAAAATACAGGATAGAAAGAAACCCCCGCCAGGGACGCCCCGAACGTCGCGCGTCTGTAGTAGCCGGGTGATTCCATAGAGGCATTGCGGTTGACTATTTAGCTTATAATAGCATTTGCCAAGTCTTAACATACTTAAGTGCATTAGTTTTTATATCTCGGTCTTAAAGTTCGGTACAAGACCTGTAAAACATTTATAGGACACTTTTACTAATAATAAGCATTTCACAAGAGTAGATATTCTCAAGAGCATTTGCTTTTATATCTCAGTCTTGTAGTTACATTTTCTTTTAGGACATTTTAGGAATAAGTCTCCTCCTATATCGTTTTATAGTAAAACTGAATAATCCTGAATAACATTTTGATCCTATAGCAGCATTTTGTGAGAAAATAGGTTATTATAACATACTTAGCTGAGATCACTATAAGTTTGCGCCGTTATAATTTTAAAAGGAAACATTGCATTAGCAGGCATATTTCAAGGGAACGCTAATATGTTTTTAAATGGAGGCAAGTTATCTGCTCTGAAACTTTTACAAGTATTAATTTACCTATATTGGTTCTATAAAGTACTTGATGAAAAGTAATTTTAAAACATGGCAAATATTCATAAGAATTAATGAAATATTTTATTCACAACGACATACTAATCTGCTATTTTTCGGAGGGGATTGAAAATTAAATACATTGCGGTACACATTTATAGTAAAAAGGACTTCCCCACGAGTTCTTACAGTATATTTACAACATACATACGGATGGTGCGAGGATACCGGACGATTTCCCGCGAAGCAGCGAGTCTCCTTGCTGTCCAGGAACCATGGGATCTGGAGGCAACAGTCCTTGCACTCATGCACGAACGGCGCATGGAGATGCAACGCCGGGGCGAAACTCCGCTGCCGCGACAAGTCGCAGCATGGCGGACAGAGCTCCGGCGAGTTCTCATGGTGAAATGGCGACAGCGACTGTCGCGACCCCGTGCTGGGCACGCCACAATTATGGCGGTAAGTCCCCTCTTTGAGGCGTGGTTGGAAAGACCTCACGGCGTCCTCACATTCCGCATGACGCAGGTCCTCACCGGACACGGTAAGTTCGGGAGGTTCCTGCACCGGATTCGTGCGGAAACGACGCCCGGGTGTCGCCACTGTGTGGCCTACCCGGAGGACACGGTGGAGCACACGGTGGAGGTGTGCCCCGCTTGGGCAGAGCAACGCCGTGACCTCGTGGGGGCAATCGGCGGCGGTGATCTCTCGCGCCGGGCCTTGGTTCAGGCCATGCTCCGGAGCGAGGAGGAGTGGCAGGCGCTCGCCTCCTTCTGCGAAGCAGTAATGCTAGCTAAGGAGGCGGCCGATCGCGTGAGGCAACGGTCCTTACGCTCCAACCGCCGCCGGGATTCCGATCCCGATTTCCGGCCACCGTAGGCGCGGGCTTGCAGACGCCGAGCTATGGGTGGCTCGCCGTCTGACCGTCCGGTAACCGTCCGGACCGAGCCCAAGTCGTCGACGGCGCGTTTTGTTCCACGCGCGCCTCAAGGAGATGTCAGCAAATCGTAGGGGCCCAGCAGGGTCGAAGCCTACTGGGGCCACGGGTAGTGTGAAAGCGGAACCCGGGGCCCTGGGACGAAGGCAACGAAGGAACAGGAGTGGGTTTTTAGTCAGTAAGAGTCTGACACTATCTCTCGCTCCGCTCAAGAGCGGGGATGTCATTAGGATGATTTTCCCACCCAATAAAAAAAAAAAAAACATATATTAGTGTCTTATTAATTTTCTACAATAATATACAAGAATAGTAAAAGAAATTTACGTTTTTATCAAGTATTTGACACAAAACAACCGGAACCTCCAGCCGAAGCAACAACAAACATAACTTCTATAAAATATACTTAAGTACATCACTAGTGCATTATAAACAAGATTGCTTTAGTAAGATACTTATGCATTTGTGCTAGTAATTGTGTAGTCTCATATCATTATAGTAGGTATTGCGCTTCTTCAATTATATTATTGGGCTTATTAACATTTTAAAAGTTGATTATAAGATAGTTATAGAAATAAACGCTCCAAATACCTGCGCCCAATTCCAGCTGTGTAGCATAATATAAGTGTCTTATAAGTGAATATAAAAGTAGTCTTGAGATTGTTTTAAGTACTGATTTTGCTAGTTGGGTGGAGCGAACACAGTTAATAAGATTACACCGATCACTCAAGGAAAAACACGCCCATTACTACTTCAGTCAGACATGACAAAATTATTCTCCTGTGTGAAAAGTGAAAATGTTTTGAGCAATTTTATTTTCTAGCGATGTGTCCAAACATCGCGAAAACGTTACCCCGGTTGACTGTTTTTAAAAGCAACTTTATTATTTATGTAAAAACAACTTTATTATTTATCTAACTCTAAATTGTTGTCAACAGTTACTCGAAGCTGAGGATCACTTCGAAGGCGAGAGGAAAGAGCTGACAGGCAGACTGGAGGCTTTAGACAGCATTGTCAGAATGTTAGAGCTCAAGCACAAGAACTCTCTGGATCACGCTAGCAGGCTCGAAGAACGGGAGAATGAGTTGAAGAAGGTAAGTCAACAATGAGTTTCTAAAATTGATGCATAGGTATGCGCAGTGCCATGGTCGATATTGGAATACAAGACTTGTATGATTGTGTCTGTCTGTCGGATTAGTAACAAGGAAAGTCAGGATGTGATGGAAAAGGTCATGAACTCAGCTAGTCTAACACCCCAATTGCGTAATACATATTTCTATTATATACCTCTAATTTTTAATTAGTACAAATACCTTGATATGTAAAGAAAGTAATATTTATAAACAGCAAAGTTATTAGCGTTAGTTTAAATCCCAAAATGTCACTCAATTTATTTTGTTAATATTGTACAGGTTTTAGGTACATTGATTATGAATTGAACAAATGGCGATCAAAATGGAAAAATACTGCGCGTAGTTATTTTCTAGTAGTTATTGTTATGAATGATTGATTCAATTATGAATTTAGCAAATAAGACAAATTTTCGAGGACGATTTTGGGATTTCGTTTTTTTTTTATTTCATAATCAGTAACGGGTACAGATAAAGCACCATTTTTTTTTGTACTAATTAAAAGATAGTGGTGTATATATTGTGATGAATGTGGTGATATAATTACTATTCGTTGCAAATATCAAATGGCACGGCCATTTGATTTTTGATAATTTCGACTGTTTGTCAATGTCAAAAAACTCTTTGATTGAATTTACGTAATTACTCCGTAGTTAGACGATTTTCATAAGGATAGCTCTTAGATAGTGATTATTGAACGTATCTGAATAAACCGGAAGATTTGTTCGACTTGATGCTGATAGACAAGTATGAATACAATCCAATTGAAATAACGATAGGTTCCAAGTAATGGTTTTGAACTTTTTGAATATGGACTCTTACGTCTCTGTCCAGTATCCAGGGGCCCAAGTCTGCTATTTTATATATTGGTCATTCCAACACGATCCCATTGTCATTTTGCTAAAAGTTCGTATTCTGCTAATTCATAATAATCGGTCAATTGTCTCGTAATAGAGTTTTGGTGGAATGACAATATAGAGCTTATTAAAAGCAATTACTGCACAATGATATTCTAATGAATGTTTCATTCTATAGGTTATTGATAGGAACTGTCAACATTTTAGCAGATTCCCGCTTACGTCAGACATTCATTTTCAATATGTACGAGATTACCATTATATGCCACTTCTTTCAATGGAGTGTCAGTGGTTGACCATTTGAAAGTCATAATGACGCCATTATATTAGTAGATTACCAAACTTACCCAAAATCAACAATTATGAAATCAATGATAGACCATTCTGGCACTATTGTAATAGCAGACTTGAGGCCCTGTTGTCGTTATCCAATGATGTATAGAGCTGCTTAGAGCCTTTATGCGGTCGTATCATCATATCAAACAAACTACTTTGTTTTCTGCTGGCACTTTTAATGGCATTCACATTAGTCCAGCAAGACTTTTTGTCTCTCGGAAGAGTGTATGTAGGTACATAATATTACGTATGCTTTGTACTTTAAGACTTTTTGGTAATGCAATAATTTGAGGTTGGCTTCAATGACGTTTTGTATTTCGTCAGTATGTCTTTGGTCTGTAACACTTTTGCCTAATTGCTCATTTACCCCATTGCAATGAATGCCAATCAAGGCAGCCGTATTCTCGAAATATATCTGTGATCCCAACAGACGTTTTGTTACGGAGAAAACTACGTAATACTGATAGGATACACATTTAAACAAAAAAGAAAGGTGAAGTTAATTTCCTATAGGCCTGTGGTTTTGAACTACCTAACTTACTAACAGAAGAGAAGATAGAAAAGATGCTCAAAATGTACGTCTGTTATTGTTTTTCACTCTGTTGAACACAAATTGCTATGTCGAATGCGATAGTAAATTGTCATATCCATATGTACAGAATAAAATACGACAACAAGTAGATGCTTGAAATATTCACAGAATATTTAGTTGTACATATTTTTACTTTAAAAATAAATAATTAAAATAAAAAAAATATTTAAGGGGACTCCCATAAAACAAACGTGATTTGTTTTCCGTTTTTTGCTCGATATTAATATTACAGTACGGAACCCTTCATCGAGTCCGACTCGCATTTAGTCAGTTTTTTTGAAGTGTTCGTTACCTCTGTTCAGTTTTTTTTGTAAGGAATCTTTTTATGTGCAAGCAAATCCTGTCTTAGATTTCATGACGCTGCATATTTTAAGCATTACTACACAAAAGTAGTTTAAGTATGTCTTACACGTTACACTGACGCTAACCACTCTGGAGCATCGCATTGTTATAATTATGTAGACTGTGTCTGTGAAGTACACAAATCTTATGCCTTTTAAAAACTGGGGCTTGGCTTCCGTTCTGTACTGACGATTTTCTTTTGTTTCCACTAAACTAAAACATTATTAGTTCTTTTGCTTTAGATCGATGGTAATATTGAAAACAAGAATAGTTAAATTTCTATAGATGGCTTTAAAATATATTGGTGTAAAGTATCCCGACGATAAAGTCAAGTCAAAGTCAAAAGTTTTTTATTTCACTTAGGCCTACATGGGCACTTATAAAACGTCAGAAGCTAGTGCACGGTTCCAAATTGCTCGTTTCTTATGGAGAAGAACCGGCAAGAAACTCCATGGTAATCCTTTTAAAAAATTTTTGTTCCTACAATATTTCCATATTACAGTATAAGTAGATATTATGTAAGGACAGTGTAGACTGGTCAATATAGTACTAAAAAGTACAATAAAAATAATCATAATAAAAAGTGAGTCATAATAGGAAGTAACCTAAGAATTCGCAAAGACTACAGAGTTCTCACATTCACATTATAAAAAAAGAGGCTATATAAATAAAAGCAAGAAAAATAAATAATTACAATTATTAATAAATTATATGTTAACAAAATAAATTACTAACGAATTTATGGTGGTTGAGGTCTAATAATATAAAAAAATATAGCAAAAGCAATGTGTTAGAAGGAAAAAAGAAAATAAGTATATATTACAACAAATGAGGAGCAGTTAATGGATACATTTACACAATATTATGAGCTACCTGGGGGCCACATGTGCAGAAGCAGTCATTGCCAAACAAGCGTGTCTTCGACATAGTCTTTAACCTTATAATACGCTTTTTTAGTTAGGTCACACTTAATATGGATTTTGAACTTTCCCTCGCTAAGTTTAGTCACCACCTTTGACCGCTTGTTATAAAAGCGTATGCTGTTTACTAAAAATGACTTGCTGGTCTTAGCTAATCTCCATTTGGGTAATAGAATTTCGTGTTTACTACGTGTATGTATGTTATGAAAATCGCTTCTAATTTTGAAGAGTCCTAGGTTTTTACGAACATACATAATACTTTCTAAGATATAAAGAGAAGGAAGAGTCAGTATATCGATTTCTTCGAATTTATTTCTGATAAAATATCTTCTTTACTTTACGCAAAGTAAGCTATTGTGTAGAATGTAAGTTATTGTATAATATGGACACTTTGTTTATCAATGAGACAAAACGTAAAACTTAGGCAAATGAGTAGGCTAAAGCGGCAGGTGAGACTCAAGGGTGCATTGGATACAAACGTAATCGGTCGGGTTTCAGGATCAACAATGGAGGCCACTCATAGGTTTGTACCCAGTAGATATTACTTATTCTGTGCCAGCAGTGTTAGTCGCGTGACCGGGCAGGCGCACGACACATTCTAGATGTGCTTGGAGAAGTGTGTGGGGTTGGCGCTATGTCCTCCCTCTACAGGTCAGCGGAAGGTTTCGGAGCTGGCTTGGCGACAGATAACTAACGAGGGGTCTTGCCAGGGGTATCCGTTTCTTTATATATAAATTTTATAGAAGACACAACTTCATACTCGCATTCGGAAGTGCAAGTAGCCGCAGAAGACATTCAAACAATAGCATTGAGGTCACCGTTCGAAACCTTTCAATTTACTCGCGACCGTTTTCGTTTGGTACTTAAAGACGTAAAAACGTAAGACGTAAATGGTGGCGTATTTTGATGACATCTTAAGAATATCTGACAATCTGGTGCGCAACCAGCGCACCTACAAGATCTACACCAGGTCAAGATTATGCCTTGGAGATGCAACGTGCGCCGCGCGAAATTCCTTTGCCGCATGGCGGACAGAGTACCGGGGCTTGTACGGAGCACCGCCATGTTCTAGTGGGGGCGATCGACGGCTACAAGCTCTCGCGCTTGGCCCTGGTACAGGCCATGTTCCGGAATGAGGAGGAATGACTTCTGCGAAGCAGTAATGCTAGCGGAGGAGGCGGCCGCACTCGCGAGGGAACGGCCCTCACGCCCCAGCCGCAGGGATCCCGACCCTGATTTCCAGCACCGTAGGTAGCACGCCGTCCGGTAACGGTGCGTATTGTTCCACGCGCGGGCTCAAGGAGATGTCAGCAAAACCGTAGCGATCCAGTAGGGTCGAAGGCTGCTGGATCCATAGGTTCGCTGCTGAAAGGAAAACCCGGCGCTCTGGAACGCAAAGCAAAGAAGTGGGTTTTAGTCAGTAAAAGTCTGACGCGTTCTCGCGCTCCGCCCAGGAGCGCGAGAAGTCATTGGATGATTTCTCACCTAAAAAAAAACAACAATTTAACCTAAAGGTGAATCATGAAGAATGTGTTTTTGCCTGGCAAAAAGTTACGTATCAAGGGCACATAATCACAGACCAAAGAATTGAACCTGATCCGACTAAGGTCCTAGTGGTAATGGTGTTACCTCAAGGTACTAAAAAGCTTTCACCAGTTTTTAGCATAGCATAGCATACTCGGCCTTATAATGTTCCCACTGTTGGGACACAGGCCTCCTCTCTAGGAGGGGGCGCAGTTTTTAGCACTTACGAGTTTTTGGATAAGGGCCAACCTCGAGGAAAGACTCATGTCAGCCTCTCAACACCTTACGTCAGTGACTCCAAAGCTATCGTACATGGTCGGAAGAAAGTCTTCCACTACTCGAGCCTGTAGTGATAGCTCGGCGAATGAAGTAAAGGCACCCTTTATTGCTTTCTCATATTTTCCTATGGAGCAGGCCTTACGCCATACTTAGCTGTACAGGATTTTCGGGAATGTTTGCATCGGTAGCTGGGCGATAGATGCTCTTAACGTAAATACGAAAAGATCTATTACACAAGTAAACATCTCTTTAATTATATTCAACTAGCTTTTGCCCGCGGCTTCGCTCCCGTTAACTGACTACTATATTCTACTCTACCCAACTCTACCCAACTCTACCCAATTCTACCCTACTCTACCCAACTCTACCCAACTCTACTCAACTCTACCCAACTCTACCCAACTCTACCCAACTCTACCTAACTCTACCCAACTCTACCCTAGTCTACCCAACTCAACTCTACTCGATAAAAAGTATCCTATGTCCGACTCCTGGTTCTAAGCTACCTCCCCACCAATTTTCACCCAAATCTGTTCTGCCGTTCTTGAGTTATAAGTGGTGTAACTAACACGACTTTCTTTTATATATATATAGATGAGGTGGGAAGGGCTGACAAGAATGGTTGACGCATTAAATAAATGGCTTGCTACCAGCTCCTGACCGGGTGTTTCACGCTCTACCACCAGGTAGCCGCAAAATCAGTGAGCAGCATTGGAAGGCCTCTCAGAGCCATGGCGTCTTGGACATCAACAGTTTTGTGTGTTAGTGTTTCACACTCTGCCACTAAGTCGCCGCAAAATGAGTGAGAAACATTGGTAGGCCTCTCAGGGCTAGGCCGTCTTGAACATCAACACCAATAAATCTTACATTCAATCTTACATTCATCTTACAGTACTATTATTATTCAAGTACTTACATTCATCGTTGGAGTAGGCACCGCGGCCTGTGCAGGCGGCTGCGACTGTAAGCAAAACACCAATTGTTGGTCCGTCATAATGACGGTTGCGTACTTGGCGGTTGCGGTGAGGCGATGAGTAGAGCATACTTGTGTTGTGGCGTCTGCGAATACACAGGCAGCTCAAGTCCAAACAGCAGCGGTGATGATGGGGCTGCGGCAGCGTCGACGATCACGCATCGAAGAATTAGTCGCACCTATATCAGAAGCAGACAGTATCACACCGTCCACCTGCTCACCAGTCATAGTGGATCTTCCGGCTGTTGCCTAGCACGCGAACGTGTTAGCACTTAACACTATGTCTTTAATGCACTATAAATAAAGATCCAACACAACAACTAGGAAATAGCACACCTAGGTAACCCAGATAGTCATATGTTCGGCTACTGTTCGTACACAACACGTAAGTAAGTACTTGAAAACGTACGCGGATGTTTAACACTTCGACACGACTCAGTGTTCTTAACTTAAAAGTCACTCGCACAAAAGCGTCTCTATACACAATGAACTTTAGTACCTACAATCTATAAACAAAGTTTATACGATAACGACTTCTGACAAATTAATAGTTTATTGTTCGATGTGAGTAGTCGACTGTTCTAGGAAGTATATAGGCCTATGTACTAGAACTAGAGCTAGGACACCTAGCTTCATAACCGCATATTCATCATAATACGGTTGGTATACGCCTGCGTGAAGCTTATACTATGAAACTCTGACGACGACGAAGCAGCGTCGTGCCGTACGAAGAAGCAGCATCGTGCCGTATGAAAAAGCAGCGTCGTGTCGTCGTGTCGCGACTTTGAAGTTCCGCGTCCGTGGACCGTAGGACATAGTTTTGTATGTAAGCTTCACGCAGGCGTACACCAAGCGTATAATGACGAATACGCGTCTGTGAAGCTACGCGTCCGTGGACAGTAGGCTTTAAACGTGTCATAACAAGTTCAAACCATAAAATCCACTATAAACACTAAAAAGTTTTACTTGAATTGGATGTGCGTTTAAAACGTAACGAAATTGTAGGGGATGCAGGCTCAGTATTTAACGAGTATAACTACCCACAAAGCCGTATGAAGAAAACCCGAAAAAGTCACTGTTTTAGACACTCAAACACTATTTTTCGAGTCGATGACATATGCATTAACACTTTTACACCAAATAATGTTTATTTTTCCGTTTTTTTAACACCAAACACGGCTGCACGGTTATAGTCGGGGTAGTTACTTTTCACAAAGAAAGCTCCCGAACTATGGTGTATACTGTATATTTTAAGTTATTTTATGAAACAGATACTTGTTTATCAATGGTACAAAACGTAAAACTTAGGCAAATGAGTAGAATGCGAGGCGCTAGAATGCGCAGGATACAAACGCATGCGCGGGCCACGGGTTATCGGGACCAACTACCAGTACTATTTGGCGAGAGGACGCACATAATATGTGCCCAGTGCACAGTGTAGAATTTGACCCTAATGGTGGTCGTCTATATTTTATGTTTTCAGTCGATAAGCCTAGCTAAGAAGTAAAACTTCGGAAAGTCAACCACGAAGTTTTTTTTTTTAGTTTTGGATGAATGTATTTTGAAACACGAGAAAAACCCGAAAGCTTAGAGATGCATTATTTGTTCTAAATAAAAGTTTGGTAAGGGTTCTATATATTCTGTCACGTAAGTAGAGATTTCTCACTAATCTGCTAAACCCTATTTATAATATCTATTCTCATGAAATATATTAGTTATTATATTAATCAAAACGGTCTCTAAAATCTTAATGTAAATATGTATCTTAAATCATAGTTTAATCACTTTTTTCTGTAACGTGAATATAAGGTCTACCCTCCAAAATAGTAAGTTATGGACCGCTAAAATATATTTGTATCTAAAATAGCAGATCTTTCATTATAAAGGTCTAATCAACAATCTATTAGTACAAAATTTTGATTAGAATAACTAGTCAAAGAGCGAGCGAAGCGAGCTCAGAATTTAAGGGCACTACGACGGGAACAGGTTAAATTAGAAGGGTATAATGGAGTCTAGAGCGAGCGAGCAAGCTAACGAAGCCCTCGTTATCCCTTTTGTGTTAGGTTACTTTAAACACAGGAGCTAGAAATATGAGGTTCCTGTAGGGGGACCCGTTGACCCTAACAAAGCCAACGGTGTACTAATAGCGATGCGTTACGAACTCAAATTATTGCTAAAATAATATTTTTAGGTATCCAAATTTAATTACAAACATTGTTGATCGAAGCATACATACCACCAATGAGTTACAAATATGCACTACAAAGAAGATTGTGTGACGACTGGTATTAAATATTTCAAAGTAACTCTTTTATCTTTTATTCAATTATTCAATTTTCAATTATTCTTTTATTCAATTTAAGTGAAGGATCTATTATTTTCGGAACAAATATTATTAGGTAATTGATAACATCATACCCTTTTTGTAAACTTCATGGTATGATTTTATATAAGGCAATTTTAAGTACCAGTATAGTTGAAGAACAACAAAAAATAGCTGTGTCGTAACGAGAAACTAGCATTTATTGCAAATACAGAATAATATTTTTGTCTGAAAGTCTCATTGTGGTAGCATTTTTTTAAGACTAAAAGATAATTATATTGTAGTCACCGATACCACAAAAAAAGATGCGAGGTGGCCTTCAATTTATTCTTTCAAAGAGCTTGCGTCGAGCAGCATGATGGGCCGGTATGCAGACAGAGTCCACATGGATGCCACCGCCTTCTGGATAAGAACCAATTTCCTTGTCCTCCAATGGCGTGGTAACTGGCCCCTTTCTCTAAGCATACGCTTAAGGCCGTAACTCCCGAGCAGTGCTATAAAACCATGACTATCTGAAGCCTACTCCTCGGTAACGGCTAGGCCAATAGGTTTGAAAAAAACCTGGGTGGTCTGAAATATTTCCGACCTTAATGTGAAGACAGCAGCACTCGTCAATAAAAGCTAGTAAATGTAGTTGTGCATCTTTTGACTGTTACTCATCAAAGTTCCAGCCATTTTGGACGCGCTGTTTTAGCTTGACAGTCATATAAGTGAGTCGATGTGAGATGCAGAAAAAGAAAGTCGTTTTTCACCAAAACAACGCACCCTTTCACACCTTAGCAGTTAGCTTAGCTTAGTCGGCCTTATAATGTTCCCACTGTTGTCCCCTCTCGAGAAGAGGTAATGGGCCGTAATCCACCACGCGGGCCCAGTGCGGGTTGGTGGATGTCACATGTCTTCGAATTTTTGGTTCTAGGACATGCCGGTTTTCTCACGATGTTTTCCTTCACCGTTTTGAGAGCAGTGGTGATGAAATAAATTACACAAAGTAATGCGCCTGGCTGGGTTTTGACCCGCGAACTACAACTTGTAAGTCGGGGCCGTTACCATTCGGCCACCTTAGCAGTTGCCATGCCGAAAACCAAGAATTGCGGTTTGAACTACTTGATAATCCGCCTTACTCACCAGATATAGCCCTTAGCAACTTCTTTTTTTTTTCCTTATTTAATAATTGCGCTCGGAGGATAAAGATGTTCATCAAATGCGGAGGCAAACTTCGTGTACAATTATTTTGCAGATAAAAACGCTGACTACTATATGAACGGTTTAGGGAGATGGGGGCCTTGCTGAGAGAAGTGTTTAAAGATACAAGGATACAATGTAAATAAAGAAAAATAAATTGTAAGAAAAAATGTGTTGTCTCTTTGTTAGATCAGAAACTTTTGAAATACCACATGTGTATATATTTATTATAGATTCATGTACAACATTATTAACATATGATTTTTTCGTAAGAATGATACTTGTGCAAAAAAAAATTACTACATGACATTTTTTCACTTGTTTTCCCTACTCCTTTAGTCGAGGCCACTCCACGCGGGCCAGATCTTTGGATCACAGCATTTCTGCTCAAAGGGCATATGAAACTGTTACTTGAACGAACTTAAATCTAAAGAAATTACATTACATTCCAGATGATAAATATGTTTATTTATTATTACGAGGAACAGTCGTTACTTAGAGAGATAGGTACTTAGAGATACTTCGTAGAGAAGGGATGCTAATGAACTCACCGTGCGATTTTGGTTTAAACGCTTTCGTGATGGAAACTTTGATCTGAAGTACGAACCACGTGGAAGACCGTCCATATCATCTCTTTCAATTAATTGTTATTCACAGCAATTAATTGAAAGAGATGGTGGAAGCCGATCCGAACCAAACTACCCAGGAATTAGCGGCATGGTTTAACGTTACCTTACCAACAATATTGACTCATTTGCGTCAAATCAATAAAATATAAAAAATGGGTGCCTCATGATTTGACTGATCTGCAGAAAGAAACGCGTGTTGAAAGTTGTGTTGCCTTGTTGAATCGATAAAGAAATGAAGGAATATAGGATCGAATTGTGATGAAAAGTGGATTCTTAACGATAACCGTAAGCGAAAAATGCAATCTCTGACCCCAGGTCAAACGCCGCAACAGTGTCCTAAAGCAAAGCTTACCAATAAAAAGTTAATGGTAACTGTTTGGTGGTCTCAGCATGGTGTTATTCACTACAGCTTTCTCCGATCTGGTCAACCAATAACGGAAAATGTCTACTGTACCGAACTCCGAACAATGATAGCAAAACTAGCCGTGAAACAGCCCCGACTCATCAATCGATCTTCAGCATTATTGCTCCATGATATCGCGAGACCTCATACAGCACGAGAAATCGTTTTAACTCTTCAGGGACTGCAATTAGAAACCATTCGTCACCGTCCGTATTCGCCGGACCTTGCTCTAAGGGACTACCATTTTTTTCGTGATTTGGACAATTTTCTACGTGATAAAAGTTTTCTTCTCAGGAGGCAGTACAAAATGCTTTCACACAGTTTGTCGAATCTAGATCACCAGAGTTCTAGCGCAAAGGCATAAATGACCTTCCTATTAGATGGCAGCAATGTATAGATAATAATGGTAATTATTTTGATTAAATAAATAGGTTAAATTAAAAAAAAAAACGAATTAACCCCTTATATTAACTAGATGCTATACTGGCAGGTAATTTTATAGACATTCGATAAAACTAGCAGCGGCAAAGGAAATTTAATAATTACCTACCTTAATATATTTCAGTTCGAGTGAAGCGCCTAATTAAAAAAATACAACAATGTCGTTTCATTGTCCATTAGTTTTTTTACATGCAAGTTTTAGATCCATTCCGCGAAACCACCATACGCGTACTGTAAGTATTGACATTTCCCGTTTAAAAAAAAAACACGGGAACAAAACAATCTACGTGTCTGTGTTTATTTACAACACATATATGACCGCCGTGTGGGTAAATTCTACGTTGTGTGGAGTTAGTCGCCTTATCGGGATAGAATGATTAATTACCATGAGAATCAGCTTTTATCTTTCTAACCAAAGGAACGACTCCTTGAAACATTTCACTAGAGTAAGGTACTCGTATAATTTATGTAAAATTGATAGTTAACGATTTGATCGAACCTCAAGTCGTTGTAGAAAATATCGATTAAATAAAAAAGAGAAACATGCTGACAGACATTTAGTTTAATCCTCTTGCGTTAATCCAATAACGTTTTACGTTTAATACTATTTTTTTATCGTTACAAAAGTACAGTGGCACAACCTACAGGTGACTGGCAAACCAGGTCACATTTGACAGACCGGAGTGCTTGACCTATTTTACGAATTTTAATGAAGCTCGGATTACTTACATAAGCTTCCAATTAAAATCTATAGGACTTTGTTTCAATAGCAATTTAGCCAGACCAATCTGTGGGAGCCACATGCTTCATACATAACAGATGAGATGTCAATATTTCGTAAGCGGTTTTCGATATCGAAACTGAAGGATGAATCGTTGTCTTTAGTACTTGTTAGTGTAAGCTATGCCAGAAAATACAGTACTTTATACTGAGTATATTAGGGTCTACTTTTATACTGAGTTAATTAGGGTCTACATTTATACTGAGTAAATTAGCGTCTACTTTTATATTGAGTAAATAATTGTCCACTTTTATACTGAGTAAATTAGGGTCTACTTTTACACTGAGTATATTAGGGTCTTCTTTTATACTGAGTATATTAGGGTCTACTTTTATATTGAGTAAATTATCGTCTACTTTTATACAGAATATATTAGGGTCTACTTTTATACTGAGTATTTTAGGATCTACTTTTAAACTGAGTAAATTAGGGTCTACTTTTATACAGAGTATATTAGGGTCTACTTTTATACTGAGTATATTAGGGTCTACTTTTATACTGAGTATATTAGGGTCTACTTTTAGTCTAATTATTAACTACTAGCTGCTGTCAGCGGCTTCGCCTGCGTTATAGTAGAAAGTTATCCCAAGGGAATATACTCCTGGGGTTGAAAGTATCTATGTGCTATTCCAGGCCATGGTCTACCCATGTGCCAAATTTTATCCAAATCCCTTCAGTAGGTTTTGCGTGAATGAATAACAAACATCCATAAATATGGATGTATGGACATACAATATATTAGCGTTTTATAATATTAGTAGGATTTATTGCTTTCAATTAAACGTCCGTCTAAACTAGATAGACAGCAGGTGAAAGAAATTGATTTCATTAAATACTTCACACAGTACGGAGGTCGATATAACGAATGACACATTTCGCACGTTTTTATAGTACAAAGAAACTTCTTTGTACTTCTTATACGGCTTTAGTTTCTTTAAGAAACTTTTAGTCTGGCTACGTAATGAATGCAACCTTAACGGTGTATTATTTAGCCTGCTAGGACTGTGGTAATTCTCGAAATAGATTACCGTGGCCCCAGAACGCAAAGGACGACTGAAGGATACATATAGGTTTTACTCAGCAAAAGTCTGAAACGCCCTCTCGCCCCACCTTAAAGCGGCTGAAGTCTATATGAATCACCACCTCAAGAGGCATATTATTTATTCACGTTACATGACAAAAACACAGATTTCAACTCCATTCCACCCTTCCTTGATTCCATGGGTGGTCAAAAAAAGAGACAGTTATAAAAATGTTTTCGATAGATACACCTGAAAGAATATTTAAGATTGTATTTGGTTGGTTGGTTTGGGCAATGGAAAGGGCTATGCTCGGAGTTTCCTTGCGTGATCGAATCAGAAATGAAGATATCCGCAGGAGAACCAAGGTTGCCGACATAGCACGAAGAATTGCCAAACTTAAGTAGCAATGGGCATGGCACATTGCTCGCAGAACAGATGGCCGTTGGGGCCGAAAGGTTCTGGAGTGGCGACCGCGTACCGGAAGACGCAGTGTTGGAAGGCCCCTACAAGGTGGACCGATGACCTAGTGAAGGTTGCGGGAATCCGATGAAAGCGAGACGCACAGGACCGTTCTTTGTGGCTAAATTTGGGGGAGGTCTATGTACAGCAGTGGACGTCTATCGGCTGAAATGATGATGATTGGTTTTGTAACGTTTTTCCTTGAGATCGTAATAAAAAAAGATTCATTAAACTTACTCTTATGTTTAATATACATCCGTCTTAAAATCATGTATGTTCTGTACCAATATTATTTCGAAACTTCCTTCTCTCTCTTGAAATATCGCTCATTTGAAGGACTAATCTAAGATGTATTTGTTAACGAATGAAAGATGACTCTGGTTGTACTTCTGAAGTATTTATAAGATAGGCTTGTAAATAATAGGTTAATAGATTAATAATAACATCTTTACTAATGTTATTGGCTGATAGCCGTTGTTTGCCAAAGAAATGGCTCTTAGCTTGAGTATCTTACATGACTGTTCCTCAAATAAACTATTTTGTCTGCAGGAGTATTCGAAGCTTCATGAACGATACAATGAACTGTTCAAGACCCATGTGGACTATATGGAGCGGACCAAGTTGCTGATGAGCACGGCTAGTGACAGAGGAGAGGTGCGGGGAAGACTTGGTCTTAACCCTATGAGATCTAGTGGTGAGTTTATCATAATAAGCTACTAATTCCATACTGAAACCACCCTTGTTGCTACAATAACAGACGTAAACTATCATAAATTAATCAAACAAAAAGCCCTCCTACCCCGACCCCCCAGGTCGGGGTAGGCTGCTAAAAACCTTAGACCTTTTCTCAGACCTACCAAATAAAAACAAAATATTTCATAAAAATCGGTCAAGCCATTTCGGAGGTGTTCGATAACAAACACTGTGACACGAGATTTTTATCAGTAAAATCACCGCTAATGACCGTAAAGTAAGACATAATCTTGTCATCAAATTGATAAGTTGACTGACGTACCATTTATTCAATTCATAGCAAAAATATAAAAGTTTTTATTTTTTCAATATTCTATGGATACGTGAGACTTATATTATTTTACTGCCAAACTTCGTCTTAGTCGTGCCATTGATTCTAGGAACTACCAAACTGACCCATCAACAATGTAACGAAACAAAAAGTTATGAAAAAACTAACTTTGAATGGCGTGATAGAAAATTAGCAGCGTTCGCAATATGAAGGCCGTTTTAGATAACTACTTATTTTAGTAACACACTGACAATGAGTCATTATACAAATATGGACTAATCATTGTCGGCCCGCCTTAATCTTAAGATGCGGTTTATTTAAATTGAACTAAGGAAGGACTTAGTCAAATAAGATGTGATGTATATTAACAACATATAAGGATTTGTATAATGCCTGAAAAGATTGAAAAATCAACATATTTGTTTACCTTTAGCCGAACGTTGCGTTACGCGGGCACCCGCGCGTTCCCATACAGAAGTGCTCCGTCCGTTGGACTTAGGCCTCTTTCATCATCATCATCATTTCAGCCGAAAGACGTCCACTGTTGGACATAGGCCTCCCCCAAATGCCGCCACAATGACCGGTCCTGTGCGTCTCGCATCCATCGAATTCCCGCGACCCTCACCAGGTCATCGGTCCACCTTGTGGGAGGCCTTCCAACGCTGCGTTTTCCGGTAGGCCTCTTTAGGAGAGGGAAAGAGCCATAGTCTTCCACGCAGACCCCGTCTTCTTAGCGTGTCGATGGAAAAACTAGTTAAATTCCTTGCCTGGCCTAGTATTTGGCCACGGCAATGTAATAGACGACCGATATCATTGGTCCCTACGTGAACAGGTAACAGAGCAACTCCTAAGTCTGCTATTTTATAAATTCGTCATTCCAACACGATAACATTGTCATTTTGCTAAAAGTTCGTAATCTGATAATTTATAATGGTCGATCATTGATCGGTCAATGATCTTGTGATAGAAGGACAATATCGAGCTGTCTCGAAATTACAAGCAATGACTGCACAATGACGTTCTGGTAGGTCACTGATCAAAGGAACTGTCAAAATTTTGTCAATTATCCGCCTATGTCAAATATTCATTTGTCATTATGTACGGGATTACCATTCTATGCCATTTCTTTCAATGGAGTGTCAGTGGTTGACCATTGGAAAGTCCTAATATATCGCCATTATATTAGTAGATTACCAAACTTGTCATAATCAACAATTATGAAGTCAATGATAGGCCATTCTGATACTATTGTAATAGCAGACTTGAGGCCCCTGGACCCGTGCGGGGGTTGGCGGATGTTATATGACTTCGATTTTTTTTGTTCTGGTATATGCTAATGCCCTCACGATGTTTTTGGGACGGAAGTACTACGGAACGGTTGTTTTTCGATTCTAAGAGTTTGTTTCTTATTGAATTGCGTCTTTGAAACTCAATATGAAATAAAATGGCAGAGAAGGAACAGGAGTGGGTTTTTAGTCAGTAAAAGTCTGACACTATCCCCCGCTCCGCCCAAGAGCGGGGATGTCATGAGATGATTTACCCAACCGAAAAAAAAAAATATGCCTGTCAAATTATGAATGGTAATAAAGAAAATCAGGTGTCTGAATTCTTGCTTTCAATACATAGTACTTATGAGAAGTTTATACACTCCGAATCTCATACTTTTAGCATTGAGAAAAATTACGTGATTTGAAGCCTTAATGAAATTTTGACAATAAAATCGTTCATTTTTAAGTAAACGCGCAATTCTTTCGATCGAGTCTGTATGTCGTTTTGTTCGCGATAAAGTCAAAGGGACGCTAGTTAAACATAAACAGATCAACAGAGCATAAAAAACTGGGCAAGTGCGAGTCGGACTCGCGCAGTTTCAGTTCTATTACCTAGTATGGGGAACCCCCAAAATTTAATGTTTCTTTTTTCTATTTTTGTGTGAAAATCTTAATGCAGTTCACAGAATACGTCTACTTACCAAGTTTCAACAGTATAGTTCTTAAAGTTTCGGACACACAGATAAGGGTTCCGTTTTTTGCCATTTGGCTACGGAACCCTAAAAACTGCGTAAAAGTGTATCAAAAAATCAATTTATCCAACATAATCTTTACACCTTTTGTAGCGGAAAGAGATAATGTTTAGCAGTGATCAGCTATAGTTTGAGTTCATTGTTGATAGGCAGTACATCATCAGATGTCGAACTATTTTCCGGTCATCCTTCATCAATGCACATTGATTGTGTCACTGAGTTGACCAGATACCAGCTGAATGCACGTCTTCTGAACGGATACGAGTATGTACCTATTGTCTAAAATCGCAATGTGGAAACGTCCGATAACCTACTATAACAAAGCTGGAGGATTCTAGAACGGAACAATATCAACATAAATCCATAAAGGTATATGAAGGCTTGTTAAACTTCAAACGCCTTCAAAAAGTCCGCTGAGTCTATATAAAAAGGCTCAAAGCTGTTGGCGTTTTACAAGAATAGCATTCCTGCCTTTTATTAAGGGATTATCTCGAGGATTTTCCTTTTTAATCACAGAGTGAGTTGTTTGTGTCATAATACGCCTAAGCTACCCTTCTTTCAACCCCATTCAAATATTATTTCATTTCCACGAATAGCGTTGTAAGTAGGTACTTACAAAGTTTTTTTTACCGTAAATAATTTTCGTTCACATTCATTTCAAAGTTCAAAAATCAATGTAAGTACATAGCTTTTTCCTGTTTTTTTTTGTATGCTGGAAAATCATCCTATGACATTCCTCGCTCTTGGGTGGAGCGAGAGAGCGTGTCAGACTTTTACTGACTAAAAACCCACACCTGTTCCTTCGTTGCCTTTTTTACTAGGGCCGAGTCTTCTTTTCAAAAGCAGACTCTTGGCCCCAGTAAGGCTTCGACCCTGCTGGGCCTCTACGGTTTGCTGACATCTTGAGTCGCGCGTGGAATAAACAGTACGCGTCGTCGAGGACTTGGGCTTGGTCCGGACGGTTACCGGACGGTCCGCAAGCTCGCGGTGGCCGGAAATCGGGTTCCGGATCCGGATCTGGGGCCTGAGCTTCGCACCCTCGCGCGTGCACGTGCGGCCGTCTCCTTTGCTAGCATTACTGCTTCGCAGAAGGAGGCGACCGCCTGCCACTCCTCCTCGCTCCGGACCATGGCCTGTACCAAGGCCCGGCGTGAGAGATCGCCGCCGCCGATCGCCCCCACAATGACACGGCGTTGCTCTGCCCAAGCGGGGCACACCTCCACCGTGTGCTCCAGTTCCGGGCGGTCCACACAGGGGCGATGAAATCCCACCTAAAATAAAAAAAAACAATCTGGTAACTCGGTAACACGATTCCCCGTTGGTAAAACTGGTGTCAGCTGTTTTAGCTCCCGTATACCCGTAATGACTGTCAAAGATGTACTAATGACAGGCTAACGGTTGAACGTACCTTCCGAGGCACTGAGGAACCTCGGTACCTATGTAATTGTTGATTCGGTCAATACTTGTTTATTGAAATTTCACAATCATCTCTATTGGTCGAGAACCATCCGCATCGCCTCCTTGACTTGTACCATAACGTTTAAAGTAAGATTGTTTCATTCTTATTTCCAGTGTGGGTAAGAGATGGCGCTAGACAACCTATACAGCTCTGTCTCTTACCCACACTGAAATACGAGGGTGGATTGAAAAGTTCGCGGCCTAACACATAAATACTTAAATTATTTTAATGTAACTGACCTCATTCGATTAGTTTACTCTCTGGTTGTCAAATTGTAAAATTCTATCGCAATAGCATTAACTGTATTTAAATTAGACTGAATTTTGTGAGCCTTTGTGCAGCGTTTTTATAGAATGGAGAAAATTGAGCAACATGCGGTCATCAATAACCTGTTTAAAAAAAAAACTGACTCCAAAAGAGATTCACGAAGATATGTCAACAACATTGGGGGAATCTGCTCCGTCGTATACGACTGAAAAAGTGGGTTGCTGAATTTAAACGCGGACGAGAGAGTATTGAAGATGACCCTCGCTCTGGCCGGCCTATGACGTCTACGACTGACGAAAACATCGGGAAAATCTGTGATCTGATATTGATAGATCGGAGATTGACCATCAGGGAGATTGCAGACACTATTGGCATCTCGTATGAACGAACACAAAATATCATAGTCAATGAACTTGGATTTTGTAAGGTTTCTGCGCGGTGGGTACCCAGATTGCTTTCAGTCGAACAAAAACGAATACGCCTCACGATTTCTCGCGACTGTTTGGAAATGTTTGAGGCTGATCCACAAGATTTTTTGGCCAGAAATGTAACAATGAATGAGGCTTGGGTACACCACTACACCCCAGAGTCAAAACAGTAATCTAAGCAGTGGAAAAAACCTGATGAACCGACTCCAAAAAAAGCCAAAACAATTTTGTCAGCTGGCAAGGTGATGGCGTCAGTTTTTTGGGATGCCAAGGGTGTCATCATGGTGGACTACCTTGCAAAAGGTGAAACTATAAACTCGGCTTATTACTGCACCCTCTTACGTCGCTTGCGTGAAACAATCAAAGAGAAAAGGCCAGGATTACTCAGCAAGAAAGTGTTGTTCCATCAGGATAATGCACGCGTTCACACGTCTGTTGAATCTATGGCTCAAATTAGTGATTGTGGCTTTGAATTACTGCCCCATCCCGCGTATTCCTTTGATTTGGCACCTTCAGACTTTCATTTATTCCCAAACCTAAAAAAACACCTTGGAGGTCAAAAATTTTCATCAAATGAGGAGGTCGTAGCTGCGGTGTGTGACTTTTTTGAAGGCCTTGAAGAAACTTTTTTTATGACCGGCATACAGGCGTTGAAAACCAGATGGAAGAAGTGCATAGAGTTAAGTGGAGATTACGTAGAAAAATAAAATTACTTTTGCTTATATTTTATATTGTTTTCTTGCTGAGGCCGCAAACTTTTAAATCCACCCTCGTAAGAATGAAACAATCTTACTTTGAACGTCATGGTAACCACGCTTGTTACATGCATCGCTAGTTTGATGTGTGCACGTATGCCATTATCTTATTACACATGCACCACTCTGGTGGAATGCTACAGTTAATAAGAGCTATCAATTTGAAACTGTTTACAAACGTTCCCGTTCAAATGGTACCTAATTTAACGTAATTGGCTTACTACAAGTCAACAATAACTTTTCACGATCGCTATCTATAATTTGATTTTATTCTTTAATATATCGTATTATTCAATTAAATAGCATCGCGAACCAAAAAAAAAGTATAGAAAAAACTTCATTAGGCTTGATTAAAAATATACTGAAGCACTAGAAACTGAAGGAACCATACAAATTATTATGATTTGTACCGTCGCGTCGTAAACCTTCGCGCCTATATTAATTCATGTCAGTATATCGCTCACCTAGTAAAATATTGGCACATTTACAATAAATGCGAAATTGAATTTTAACGCCTTAAGTGTTTAAAAGCCGATAATTAAACATATCTTTGACTATCTATTATGGTCTATATACTAGTAGCCAACATCACAATTTCTGATATAGAATATAAAATGAACTCAAAACATCGTTTTAAATACTTGTACAATCTTTACTTGTAAAATAGGAAAAATGTAGATGTGCCAATATATTGCTAGGTGAGCGATATCATAACCATTTAATGCTGCAGTTTCCCTTTGACCGTTTCGATTGATTCTTTTTTTCCGTATAAATAATGCTTGTACCAGATCTATTTGGAAGGTCTCCCACAATGTTGACCTATGACCTGGTGAGTAATGGGAATGCGGGGGATATGAGACGCACAGGACCACGGATCACTGGACCGTTCGTTGTGAAGACTCTTGGGAGGCCTGTCTTCAACAGTGGACGTCCATCCGCTGAAATGATGAGGACCAGATCTGTTAAGGAACGGCAATTACTCAATAAGGTCCTTTTTTTTAGGTGGAAAATCATCCAATCACATCTTGGAAGGCGTTTCAGACTTTTATTGACTAAAACACACTCCTATGTTCCTTCGTTGCCTTGTATTCCAGGGCCCCGGGTTTTCTTTCAGAAGCGAACCCATGGCCCCAGTAGGCTTCGACCCTGCTGGGCCCCTACGGTTTTGCTGACATCTCTTTGTGGCACGCGTGGAAAGCTACGCGCCGTCAACAACTTGGGCTCAGTTCGGACGGTTACCGGACCGTCGGACGGCGAACTACCCATTGCTCGCCGTTCACAAGCCCACGCCTACGGTGGCTGGAAATTGATTCCGAAAACCTAACGGTTGGGGCGTAAGGGCCGTTCCTTACACAATTAGGTCTAAGAATCGAACGGCTATCGAAGCATCTATTTACGGGCACTTTCCATTAGTTGTGAAGGGAATCGCAGCTGCTGCAATTACGATCGGAGATACGTATTTATACGGACGAGCGTCTTTATAGTGAAGCAATCCTAACTGAAGTATTAGGGTAAGACAGAGCGCACAGAAGAGTTAAAAACTTGCTGTATCAAAGGAACAGTTGTACCGATCATTTTTTACTTTAGGATAGATCTAGAGGATTGTTCTCAAGAATCATCTCGGTCCTGGAACGCAGAGTCCATCTGAAGGAACAAGGCTAAGTCTTAGTCAGTAATAACCTGACACTCCCTTCTCACCACACCCAAAGAGACAGACGTTATTTATTAATTTTCTAACCTCAAAAAAGAAAAAAAGCAATGAAATTGATTATCCGAAAGCCCGTCTAGCGCTGAAGAGTCCACTCAATCAATAGTAAAGCACCAAATATAGAAACCAATCCACCGAAGTTTTTCTGCATTATTTAGTTTTCTCACTATTCAGTAATGATTGCCTATAAATTTAAATTGAACTTCGTCGGTGAAATGTATTAGAGCTGCCTTGTAACACAACGTAAATGTCAGAGCTTAAATTAAAATGGTTTTCAACAGAACTCGTGGCTTTTTCCAATGAATTCTGATCGAAAAGCAGCTCTAATTAATTTTATATACGGGTTCTTTTCTTTTGATATAAACTAATTGAACTGTACATTGTTCGTGCAATATCTGACGGTATGTCGTTGCTATAGTTACACGGGTTATTTGATAGAGCGGGCAAGTATGAATGTCTTCCCGGCTAAGTCATTTAAGTCAAGATGAATGTCATGAAACTATTGAAATTACTCAGTTTTTAGAATTCCGTACCTCAAAAGGAAATACGGAACTCTTATAGGATCACTTTTTTGTCTGTCTGACTGTCAAGACTCTTATCTCAGGAACGTGTGGAGGTATCGAGTTGAAATTAAAACCATATACTCAGGTTTGGGGTCCCTTGAAGCTGTGAAAAATCAAACTTCTGAGTTAACGAAAAAAAAAAGATACGGCACTATATGTTGCTAAAAACATATATTTCGACACTCTAAGGGGAGTCAAAATTCATTGGGCACTTCCAGTGGATCTAAATTCTGAAATGTGGCATGGAGCTAGGTCTCAAAGCACAAATTTAGGAAAAAATACTAAAAGCTGTAAATTTGTAGTTACCTCACAAAAAAAAAAAATGTGCGATTCAAAAAATCATCGTAACACAATTCAGTAATTGAACAGTTTTCATAGGTAAGTTTGTAAAAAACCCTCAGTGCGCGAGTCCGACTCGTACTTGCGCGGTTTTTTTTAAAGCTAGAAAATCCACTCCCAATCCCACTCTAGGGCGGAGCGCAAGGGCGGTTCAGACTTACTGACTAAAACCACATCTATGTTCCTTTTTTGCCCTTTGCTTTCCAGAATTTCCTTTTTGGAAATAATTGCACGGTTATGTTATTGCATTACCATATACCTAGTAAACCGTCTTGCACATCCTGTACTATCAGATGAGCAACTAAACTTAATATTATATTTTATCAGAACATCATAGGCTTGCAAAATTGAAACGGAATCGAATTACGGGGACTGGGTGAAGAGATGACGAGATTCAGTTATAGGACGGAAGCTGAATAAAATCGTTTGAAGACTAACTGATTTATTTCGAAGAAGGCACTTACTTGATTTCTTGGTAATATATATTTTTGCAAGATTTTTACTGGTACTGTGAGCGACGTTCTAGATCGTATATAGGTACCTTAGCCAATAGCTGAGAGCGTCCGATAAATCAATATCGACGGTGAAGTGCCAATAACTCGTAACTGTTGAAGTCAAAAGTCTTCTGTCTTAAAAACGTCAGGAGGTAATACTATAAATTGGCATGCTGGTTTAGTTAAGAGATGTTTCCACAATTTAAATTGATGCAGTAGCAACTAATATTCGCTTCAAGAGATTTCACAAAAACTAGCAGAAACACACATTTGAATTAAGAGCACTAAAAAGTAATTATCTCGAAAAGGTCAGTTAAAAGGTATTGGCACTTCATCGTCGATATAACCTTTAATATTATTACATGCTACATCCCCAGACGTTTCTAAGTTTACAAAGCGTCTACAATACTGTAAGTAAACTTTATTGTAAAACTTGAATTCTCCAATAAGTCCGTTAGGGAATTCGCGTTACAAAAAAGGTTACACTCATTGAAGAATATGACTAACTTCTGCTAGCGGTTTTGCCCGCGTAAAAATAGGTTTCTCCATATACTTAGGACACTGTTTCATCTCCTTAGGGGGTGCATTTTGGAAAATCCTCTATAGTGCTCGCCTACACCATAAAACAAAAGCTTGTGTAAAATTTCACGCTCCCAAGCCGTATAGTTTCGGCTGTGCGTTAATGTCAATCAGTCAGTTTTCCTTATATTTCGCATTTTTCTTGAAGTTAATTGTTAAAATGACTACCAATACTTAAGACTCAGAGAATTTTAATTGATTTAGGTGTTTTAATAATTAGGTGAACTAGTTGCCCTTGGCTATCCCAGCTGTAATATGAAAATTAACATAATCTTCATTGCCACTGTGGCGTACAAGATAATAAAAAAAAAAAACAGTTTTCACAACAATTTGGTATATTCAATTTCTACTACAGATGAATAAATATAACAATCCTCACAGGCAACCTCCCACAAGGTGGACCGATGATGTGAAGGTCGCGAGAATCCGATGGATGCAAGACGCACAGGACTGGTCGTTAAGGCGACAATATGGAGAAGCCTATGTTCAACAGTGAACGTCTTTCAGCTGAAATGATGATGATGGTCCTCGCATATTTGATAACTGTGTCTGTCTTTCGGGTTTCACCAAGACAACCAGATTCATAATAAAGATTTATACGATAGCAATAATACATGCATATTATAGTAGAAAAACCGGGCAAGTGCGAGTCGGACTTGCGCACTGAGGGTTCCGTACAAACTTACCTATGAAAACCGTTCAATTCACGAATCGAGTCTCAAAGAAGAATCGGATTCCTAAAAAGGCGGAATTCCAAGATATGTAACACCCTTGCGTAGCTGGGTTGGCTTGCTTGTCTTGATTATCACTTTTTTTTAGACTCATATTTTGACGTTCGTAATGCAATATGGGTTTGTATTATGGCACTCTATGTTCAAGTATTATGAATCACAACAATATGCAAATCACTTCGTTAGTATCAAAAGCGGATTAGAGGATTACCTGTGCACTAGCTTCTGAAGTTTTATAAGTGCCCATTTAGGCCTATGAGAAATAAAAAGTTTTGACCAATGGGAGCTCTAGGCCGCTGCGAACAAATATATATAATCTGCATTGTACATCTCTATCAGTATTGCGATTTGGAAATCAATCTCGTCTAATAGGTACTTTATCTGCATCATAATGCCTATCACAGTCAGTTTGATATTGTATAATCAACAACAATGGTACCTAGTCTGTAATGCACGGCAATTGATAGTTCCATTTGGGATTTAGCTCCATTATCTAAACCATGTGTACGCTGAACATGACTGTCATGAACGCAAAGGGCAACTGGAGAAACATGGGCGTGATTTTAGTCAGTAAAAGTCGGACACGCCATCCTGCTCCGCCGTAGAGCGGGAGGAGGCATTAGATGATACCCCACCTCAATAAAAATGCTGACCTTCAAGGATAGGGTTGTATAAAATAACATTGTACATAAATATAGTCAACAACACATTCCTAAATTTGTTGTAGTCTTAAGTGAGAGTTCGAAATTCGATAACGTTGATCGATTTCATTCAACAAAATGAAATCGTTTACCGACTAAGCATCGCAATCTAGTCGCACGACTTTACAAGTGATCAGTCTACATTTCTTGCTTTCTACGGACACAAGCTTACTAGTATAACCCACATTGCATTATGTTATCCATCGCCCTGATTGGCTAAATTAGACAGAGGCCAATTGGTTCTAATAAAGAGAATAAAATTTTATTTCTGTATCGTCCCGACTTAATCTAATGAACACTTTGTAGTATGAAATTACTTTGAACTATGCTTAGGTTGGTATATTAGGTTGTAATCATTTATAATAATTACGCTATGTTAAAATATATTTTTGACATAGCGTAATTATTCGCTTTCGTAACATAAAAACAACGTTCGTATAAAAAATATTTATTTGTGATATTATCAACTGGGAAAACATAAACATATTATTTTTTGTGTAAGTTTGTATTATGGTGATTTTAATGTCCGAAGTATGAAGTCCTGTCAAGTATCAAGTATGTTGTTGTGTTTTTTTTTAATTTTACCCCAAATCTCTAAGCTTTTTATAAATAAGAATCGTCTAGACCATGAACCAGTTGCAGACAAGTTATCAATAACTTAAACAAAATATTTGACATGTGGCATCCACCAATCCGCACTGGGCCCGTTAATTACGGATCATCCCGCCCGTCTGCTGAATTATTCTTATTATTTATGCTAACTTATCCATTCCTAAGTATCCTGCCCACTTCTTCAGGTCCCATATCTTTCGGCTTCGCCTCACTGGAGAGTTCGATGCACAATGTGGAGCAGACAGAAAGCATGCCCGGTAGCCCCGTCAGCCTGTCCTCGTCGCCACCATCACCGCCGACTGGCTCCGATCTGGCAGCAGTGAGGACTGTGGAGTGCGCGCATCAGACCGACCCCATCACGCAGCAGAGTCAGGTAGGACTTCCTGTATTTTCTAGCTTTGCTTTGTAACGTGTAGTACGAGTACAAGTTCTTCAGAGTGCCTAGTGCGAGTTTGTTTTACGTCAAGGGGATGCAACTTGACATACATTTTCACTGTTTCTCATACAACCGCCCGCTGCGATTATGACGTTATTATACATTTTTCAATAGATATTTTTGAAACACAGTATCTTGTGGATATTATCTAGGCTCCTATTGAAATTAATTTATAAATTTGTGTAAAACTAATCCAGTAAAGACCTCTGAAAATCTGCTCTTTTGCATGAACTTTGACACTTAATAATTCACTCAAAAATTAAATAAAGTAAGTATAATAATGGAAGCCTTGCAAATTAAATCAAGATTCTGAAAGACGACAATTCGTTTCGTTTTCGCAACGTTTCGATCGCGTTAACCTAAAAAAACTCGCACTCAGCGCCTTGGTGAATCGTAAACATCATCCATCGAATCTTATGATCCAAAGAGATGGAGGTTAAGAGCAGCATCGTATTGCATTCTTTTTTGTAGACAGGATTATTTTAATTCCTGATAAAATAATCCTGTCTACAAAAAAGAATTGGCCGTGCACTATACGAAACTTTACCGACAACATGTGTGAATTCCTCATTATTTGCTTGATAATAATCTAAATCTCTCATCGCGCCGTACGAAATAAAACACAGCCGTTTGGGCGATGTTAAAAGACTGAGGCACCCAGAACATTCACAACAAGGATTAAAATTATATAAATCAACATAGCTGTTTGATTACATACTTTTTTATTGATATAAACTAGTGCTTGACTGCAATCCCACCTGATGATAACCAGTGCTGCAATCGTTGATGGTGAGGCGCCTTAGTTTATTAAGAGCACTCTACACTTGAAGACACCTATATTTTAATCGGACAGGAAGACCGCAGCAGGCAAATTGTTCCAGTCCTTTGATGTACGAGGTATAAACGACGAGGCGAAACGCTTACCGTCCGGACCGTAGAGGTTACAACAACGTAAGAGGATACTCGCTGTACTTATTCCTTTAGTGGACTGTACTCTCCAAAACTGTCCTATTTAGGAAATTGACTTAGGTAAACGCAATCAAGGTAGATGGGGTACACTAAAAATAGGTACGTTTTCAATCGGCATTTCCCTTTGATCGCTGATAGGAGCTTACGTTAACACTACCGCGTTCCAGCTCTAAAATCCGTAAAGCAGTGGAAAGCTTTGAAGCGCTACTTTTGAACCAATATAGGAACTGAAACTTATCTGGGTAAACAATGAAGATAAATATACTATAACGAGGAAATAGAATATTCTCATTTAAATAAGACGTGTTTATTTATTATTTATTTATTTATGTACACACAGACACTTAAAAAGGAAAAGAACAAATACAAGATAGAAGAGTACAAAGGTATTGTTTGCGAGTAGGTACTGTCTTAACAAATATAGTAGGTATGTTAGGCCTAGTCCCGGTTTTGACGATGGGGCTGGAAGGTGATCACAATAGGATTCAACCATCATAGAGATTCAATTATAAAACAAAATTGCGTCTAGGCATTTTTTTTTTTTAGTTGGTAAAATCATCCAATGACATCTCCCGCTCTTGGTCGGAGGGTGTGTCAGACTTTTACTGACTAAAATACTAAAACCCACTCCTGTTCCTTCTTTGCCTCCGTCCCAGGGCCCTGGGTTTCACCGTGGCCCCAGTAGGTTTCGACTCTGCTGGGCCCCTACTGTTTGCTGACATCTCCCTAAGGTGCGCGTGGAACAATACGCGCCGTTGACGACTTTAATCGGTCCGGACGGTTAACGGATGGTCGGACGGCGTCTAAGCATGCTGACGTTAATATTTTCAATACGATATTTTTTATTTAAAATTGTTTAGATATTGCGTGCACAGTGCTGTATCCGTTTGCTATTAACTATAATAATAAAAATTGAATGTGTGTATGAAGAATATGCCTATATGGTATTGTTTATAGTATTTATTCAATAAAGATTTTACATAATGAACGAGCATTATTATATTATTATGATAGAGGATTACAATCCCATAGCAAAGAGATGCCTCGGCAGCCACGAATGGAGACAGCATTGTCAACACCACTTGCGTGTGAGTAGACGCCTCCGTTCACTCATAGCAACAACCACCTGTCACAATTGGGCTGTATTTTATATTAAATACAAAAATATATTTTTTACAAAACCCTCCAAATATTGGTATGAAGAAGAAGTGTGATGGGGAGGGGGCGTTGTAGAAACATTTCGCTCTTATGTGAACAATGTATACACATAACTTGATGACTGAACGCCACATTTCAGTGTGGGCATCCTTATTCTGTTGCTTAATAGATTCCCCTTCCACCAGATTCGAAAGGTCATCAAATAACCCCTCCCGCAGTGCGAGCCTCGAGACTTTCACTTGACTAAACGTACTAAAACCCACCAGAGTTCCTACAGCTGCCCTTTGCTTTCCAGGGCCTCGTCAGTCTTTCGAACAGAGCCGCCAAGTCTGATCCTTTTAAATAATAGCGTTTTAAACAAATCAATACATGCGAGGTACTGAAGTAGCAGTTCCTGTGGACGTCTCTCAGCTAATAGTTGAATGTAAATATTTAAAATGAATAGAAACACTTTTATAGATCACAAATTTATTACTACTTCTTACAATAATACATATTTACAACGAAACTTTTAGTAGCTAATTCAAAGCCATTGCTAATAGTAGGGAACACAAGATAATCTTCCAACTGAGCATTATATTGCTCGCAGAGTTGCAGCCGTCTGCATTACATTCGCATACATATGAGTTATGTACGTTGCTGAATTTTGACTGGACACACTTCAGGGGTTCTTCGTACATATAGGCACATTCTCTTATTACGTTAACGTCTTGGCCAGACATAAAGTAATTTATCTGAGATAGCGACCTGCAAACTGGTCGCCCTTTGTCTTCTTTGCAGTCTTTCAAATGTGCACTGTTCAAGTTATATTTGTAACAGCCACGACTGGTTAAAGATGAGCACTGATAACATTTTATGCACACTACTTTGCACATCACGGACAATATTACTATTAATGTTAGTATTTTATCAGCTAAAAACCATCGCATTTTATCGCATTTATCACATTTTATACAAACCATTAGTTTGACTGCTGTCAGATTGACAATTGTGTTGACTTTTCCAAATTCGAAACACATCAGTGGCCAACCGCTTTTTTATTGTAGTTGTATGCTTCACAGTGAGATACTCTTTGCGGAAAAAGAGTTAATCGAATGTAATTGTGTTCTTCGGGAACTCTTCGGGAATCGTCGGAAATATGAACTTTAGTATTTTTTGTATTTATCATGTTCACTTATCTACTAAATTATGAATTAACTATATTCAATTCTTAAATTCTTTTAAAACACGTTAAGAGTGACAAAAGATGATCTGTGTCTGGAGTATCCGATATAGAGAAAACTTCTACAAACTGCGACAGTTGAAGAGTTTACTTCTGTGGGGCTACATGTAACGCGACGTTCGTTTCGTTTGCAACACGAACACTACCGAAGCGCACACCTTTTCTAGCTTACCTTGTACGTGTGTAGTTAGGAATATTAACTGTTAATGCTTTACCGATTCATGCGCTGGCAATTATTGCGTCGATATACATGCGTTAGCAATTAATGCAGCGCAAACGAACAAGGATTTAACACTTTGTCTAATAATTTTAATGATGCAAAAACATTCAAGTTATACTGCGCCCTTACCACGAGCTCTTAACGCGATCAATTTTATGACCTAAACTAAAACTATTAAAAGAATGGAGCTATATAGGGTGTATAGCATCATCCCTCTATTTCGCTCTCGCACACCAGACATTTTGCCCCTGAACTGTGAAAAAGATCATGAGATTATTTATATTAATTGACGACCTTGAATATCGTAAATGAACCACAACGACCTATTAATATAGAATATAGGAATATTCACATTTGAAAACAACTCTATTTCAGGCAACATCGCCAGTGGTGCCACCTAACGCTCCAAACACCGGTAAATCGCAAACCAAGAGCGAGAAACGAAGTGGCAACACTCTGTATCAAGAGCTCGCCTTCCAAGACGTCGACCCAGGCATTGCTGAGGGTGAAGACGGAGATATCACAGGTAAATCATCAATCAATTGAGTCTGTCTTAAGATCATGAATAGTCGCTGATTTTTGAAAGCCTATTGATAGTGCATCTGATGTGCGATCATCGAAGCAGAGCTGCGAGTGCTCGATTAACAGCGATCTATTTGTACTTACATCATTATCAAATCTGATAAGTGTGTTTGTTATCGAATTTTAAATCTGATTTGCTAATACGGTTAGTATTAATAGGAATCAGACATATGACTACAGACAAAAAAGAAAAACAAATAAGCTTTCAAAAACCGAAGTTAAGATTGTGTTTTCACTGAAGTGGCGACGGCGATTAAGGGGAAACGAGATGTTGAATGGCTAACCGGATTATTGGAAAACGACATCTCGCCTTTGCTTTATAATTAGATTGGTCTTTGATCTGTGTCTCCACTTCAAACGAAACTTAGTGTGAATCTATACAGATTCAGACAAAGTTATACACCGTCGTAGGTATACACCTATGCAATGTTTGTGCTCGTCTTTTCGTGTTTTAAAGTATATTACTGTATGCTTTCCCTAACAGGTAGTTGGGTCCATCCCGGCGAATATGCGTCTTCCGGTAAGTGCTTCGCATATATATATTTACTAATTATCCATTAAGACAAACTGTTGTAGTTATTAAAGACGCAGGAAAATCGAATTTTTTGGACTTATTGCTATAAAAAATAATTTAGTTAAGATCAACTGCCTATTAGTACCTATTAATACAAATAAAGAAATTATTATTATTATTATAGTCCATTAAGCCTAAAAAACAGTGTTAATACATAAAAAAAACACTTAATTAGCACTTTTTATGTTCAGTAGCTAATATTATAAGAAAGATAGCAAATAGAAAAGGATCGAACAATAAAGTGCCTGTTACTGAACAAACAATACGGTCAAAATGAACCACGTATACCTTCGTTGCATCGATTTGCTGCTTAAATGATAATAAGGCATAATTTGTATGCAACAATACGTTTTCATTCAAAGTTTTCCCAACAAATACTTTTATTTAAGCTCCATTAAAAATGACAGCTCTTGGAAACCAAAGGCTGGCTTATTAATATTTAACTTATTCACTGTTAGTCATAGTCGCTCGGCAATGAAAGCCTCGAACCATTTTTTTTAATAAAAGACCATAGATTGCATTAAATATTTTGCAATTCAAAAGACACCACAAATATCTGTCATATTTTTTTTCAAGAGACGGTATTTTTTCCTAAAGGTATGTGCGCAATCAAAACGTGTTTACCATGTTTAGTTTTCTGATTGGTTAAAAGCTTGGAGCGGGCCAATCGGAGCGTCGAATGTTATAAACGTGTTAGTCGTGTTAACGTAAAACAAAAAAGCAATAGAGACGGTTCTTACGAGGTTTTCACTGGCAAGCGACGTTATACATATCGACGGTGAAGTACCAATAACTCCTAACTGTCGGAAGTCAAAATTATCTGTCTAAAATTGTTAGGAAGTAATACTATAAATTGACACGTTGGTTTAGTTAGGTGTTTGTTTCCACAAATTAATTTGATGCAGTTGCAACTAAATATCCGCTTCGGATATTTTACGAAGCATGCGGAAACAGGCATTAAAAATATAAGCACTCAAAAGTAATTTTATCGAAAAATGTCAGTTAGAAGGTATTGGCACTTCACCGTCGATATACATATTTGCGTTTTGGTACCTGTTCAAATATTCTTCGTAAGCTTATAACAGTTTGTCTACAGTGGACAGTAGTTTTAAATAACAATAGTAGCTTCTATTTACTTAACTGGCTTTAAAAAAACTAACTGCCTTCTAGTAAATGAAAAAAAAAATTGCTGATCTACCACACTGTTTTGAACCCAGTGATAACAAGCAAATCCTGACTCATGTTGAGCCTAACATTATTTTCTGTTATCAAATTTAGAATAATGGTTAAGTACTTGGTGATATTACTAACTTTATTTAATTCAGTTGAAGTTAATTCGGGTTTTTTTGTCGTTAATGTGTAAATATGATTTAGTATTTCATCAATTTATATAAAAATGTTGGTTAATAGTTTTGGTTTTCTTGTATATAATTTCACCACTGGAATGTTTATTATAATATTCTATTACTTCTAACTTTTTATTTATTGTATTGTGCATATGGTTTTTTTTATGAGATAAGGATTATTCTTTTACCACCATGAATAGATGAATCAGAAGCAAAGGACAACATGTTTTGTTCGAACAATTAATCATAATAATTTACGCTTATGAACGGGTTATTGATGGTTTGAATAATTTTATGATCCACTGTATATTAGCAAAATCATGCCCCTAATCTTACTTAAATTGCATTTATTTGAGTTTCTTAGCTTTGTATTGGATAGCTTAAACAAAAGACATGTTTAAGGTATAATATAAATAAATTGGAGCAAGATGATGAATAATGAGGAAGCATCATCTGTATCACGACTACATAAATTCTTTTATAATATTACTAGCTTTTGCCCGCGGCTTCGCTCCCGTCTATATTCTACTACTCTACCCTACTTTACCCTACTCTACCCTACTCTACCCTACTCTACCCTACTCTACCCTACTCTACCCTACTCTACCCTACTCTACCTTACTCTACCCTACTCTACCCTACTCTACTCTACTCTACTCTACTCTACCCTACTCTACTCTACTCTACCCTAATCTACCCTACTCGATAAAATGTATCCTATGTCCGTCCGTCGGTTCTGAAATATCTCCCCACCAATTTTCAGCAAAATCGGTTCAGCAGTTCTTGAGTTATAAATAGTGTAACTAACACGACTTTCTTTTGTATATATAGATATTTACGGCGGTGGTAAGAGTATTGATCCTTTCTTTATAGAAATTTAATCATATTCTTTCTATCTTTAAGTTAGCTTACACACCACGCCACTCTATTATTGTTTCTTTGTTTATGAAATAACTTATAAGATTTTACGCCTTTGTGTGTTTTGTTTTGTTCTTGTGTTTTGAGCTAGCTTAGACGAAAGCAAGCTAAGCACATTTTATTATATTGCTTTGTTAAAAGAATGCAGTACTGCTTTTACTGTTTAAATTATTTAACCCTCAGTTTCTTGACAACTGTTCTGGTTGTCTAATTTTATATTTGGTTACATTATTGGTATTTTGATAATAAATATGAGATTTGAGAACGGTTTCAGCTATCTGATTGATTGAGCTTGCAGAAAACGAGGGTTAATAAAAAATATATTTTCTTGTAAGCTTACATACAATGAATTCCGACAAAACAGATATTTTTCAACTATAATAGCTATGCTTGACACCATATATGATTATAAAAGCTACTGTAAACATATAGAGCCACTAATGAAAATATGTAGATTGAAATAAGCAATTATTTGTTGCGACTTTATGTCTACCTAAAGTGGCGTCGTGTGTGAGCATTTTAACTAGTATTCTACATTAATAAATTTTCATAAAATACTAATAACTGTACGTTCTTTCCATGCGTTCTAACAAAATGTTGCATCAACGCATGATTGCAGTTAACGACAATTATTTCGGTAAGTAATTTGTAAAATATTGATAGAATTATATTACTAACATTTTTAAACGTTTTATTACGATTTTGAAGTTAAACATTTCAATCATATCATTGAAAATATGACCATCTCACACACTACGTCGCATTACGTTGCAATTATGTAATGCCAACTGTAGTCGATAATCATAAATTATTGTTAGTAAATAGTCTTACATATTTGTTGACGCGATGAAATTGTTGTTGCTAACGCATGCGGCGAAGTGTGTGACGGGCCTAACGATCGCTTGCGATTTCCAAAGCGCAAGATGCAAGTAAGTAATAGATTCGTATAACTGTCTTTAGAGTCTTTACTGCTGCTTGTCAGGGTATAAATCCTTTAAAGAAACAATAATATTTATAATGCCATCAAAAACATAACTTTAAAAAAAACCAAGGCTCGCAACTCAATTATTTTACCATAAAAAGTTGCGAGATCCACTTATTTGGCAATCAGACTAAACAATCTAATTTAATATAATAAGTATTACTTGTGATTCTATTTATTTAAAACACAAAAGATTTGTAATATTGATATGGTCACTATAAGATGTTGCAAAAGGTACATCAAGTAGGATAATTCAGGTTTCTAGTTTTATCTACAACAAATGGAGGGTCGAAAATGGCCTGAACTGTTTCGAGAAAAGGATGGACGCGGGCTTGCGGACGGCGAGCAATGGGTAGCTCGCCATCAGTCTGACCAGTAAACGTCCGGACCGAGCCCAAGTCGTCGACAGAGCGTAGTGTTCCACGCGCGCCTCAAGGAGATGTAAGCAAAACCGTCGGGGCCCAGCAGGGGCGAAGCCTTCTTGCCATGGGTTTGCTTCTGAAAGGAAAACCCAGGGCCCTGGAATGCAAGGCAACGAAGGAACATAGGGGTGGGTTTTAGTCAGTTAAAGTGTGACACGCTCTCCCGCTCCGCCCAAGGGTGGGAGATGAAATTGGATGATTTCCCACCTAAAAAAAAAACTGATTCTAAATCCAGATACACTGGAAGCCGACTTCAATAAATTTGGGATAAGGCTATGCAAATTGATCAAATTTTTTGGTATTCAAAGGGGTTTTCTATAGAAAAAGTTCAAATTAGTAAGAACTTCAAACTCCGCAAGCTTTCAACCGATCAAAAGTCTGAAAAACACAATAATCTTAATCCTCCTCTTGACTCAACAGGAATGGGCAAAGAAGTAGAAAATCTTATTCTGGAGAACAACGAGTTGTTGGCGACGAAGAACGCGTTGAACGTGGTGAAGGATGATCTGATCGTGAAGGTGGATGAGATGACCGGGGAGCTCGAGATCCTGAGGGAGGAGGTGGCGAACTTGAGTTCTGCGCGGGAGAAGCTGCGTGATAAAGTCACCGAGCTAGAAGATGAAGTTAGACATTTGAAGGTAGGCTGGATTTTAATTGTTAGTTATGTCCAGCCTTTTCAGCAAGAACATCGTAAGGGCCAATTTGCGCAATTTGCAGAAGGGGGTTTCCCTTTCTGCATTAAAATAGTACATTTTGATACAAGTGGAGAATCTTTGTAATTGCGACCGAGGCGGAAAATTTGTAATGCGAAATGCTCTTTGCTGAATGAAATGCCACTTAAAGAGAATTAAACGGTTTATTATTGTTATCTGTGACATAATCAGAAAAAATAAACCCTTATTTATTCGTGTGATAAAAAAAAACACGAGGGTGATGTACATTGATTGTTGAACCTAATTTTAGTGCAAAACGAGTTCGTTTTCGAGGAAGTTTAATGAAAAGAAATACTTGTAAATAATAATACTTTAGTAAGAACTATTCTAATAGATCAACATCAACAATAACAAATCATTTTTTTTTTTATAAACCTATTGTTATTAATACTGTCCCTTAGACAGTATCCCTTAGACAGATGTTCTTCCTTAAAAGGTTTGATATTCAGACTTAAAAATGGCTGAGACTTTATGAATTTATTAAAGACTAAAGAGAAACACTCCAACATGAACATGGCAGTATCTTCATCTTTAAAATTGTATATTATCATTCATTGTGGCGACACTTGGGGGAGGTCTATGTCCATCAGTGGACGTCGTGATTGTTAGGGAACAATACCTAAGTGCATTTAAATAACATTACACGGTTATGATTGTAACTTAACTTTCTAGTTGAATTGTATAGGGGTGTGCATTATTCCAATAAAATGTAGTATAAGTGCGAATTAGATTTTTTTAAACTTTGTTATAAGTATGATGTTTAGTTTTTGCGTGGCCATGTGACAGGAGACGGTGAGCACGAACGCGGGCGGTGGCGACAACAACGAGGATGAGGCAGACGTTCCGATGGCGCAGCGCCGTCGCTTCACTCGCGTCGAGATGGCTAGAGTCTTGATGGAACGTAATCAATATAAGGTGAGATCTGTTCACTATTTTGCAATGTATTTATTTACTTATTGTGAGAGTCATTTTGATAATAATTCCAGAATGTTAAGAAGGAACATCAGTAACAGCATCTATTCGTATTTTATATGAAGATGGGTACATCATGCGTTCGGATAGATTCTCATTTTTATGTGCTTCCGTATCTTCTTTATCTAGCAAAATAGCTATTTTCAATAGAATATTCTGGTTCAGGGTGTTTTTAATATCGTGCGGGTTTCATCACGGATGCGGATTTGCCCCGCATGCAGAAAATTCTGGTTGTGACAATGGACGAAAAATGCGTCCCGCGTGTGTATTCCACGCATTAAAATAAATATTTGTATGAAAAGGACATTTACATGCGCGTAACCCCCACGCGTACTTGGCAATCCCGCATGCGTGATCAAAACCGCACCATGTTAAAGACTTCCTCGGTTTTAAGAATCGGAAGTTGTTTTCATTGAGCCGCATTTGCTATGTAGATAACAATTGGAAGGCCTTTGAAGACCAGAGACATTAAAATTTGCATTCAAAAGAAAAGTACATTGCGATTTATTATGTCTGTACAACATTGCATGCAATCCAAACATTTGCAACAGAAGCATAGCAGCAGTGCGTGGTGATTGAACTCTCGATCTGTCGCCAGTCTGCACTTTATCCGATGGTCTATTATTATCAATTACCAGAATTTCAATTTAATTATCGTCTTTCCCTTTTTTATTTTAGAACACTAGGTTCATAAAATTAATAATATAAATCATTTATTATCAGGCATCTTGGCCCTTAGATCTCATGTTACCTTACAGACTAACATGAGATACAACATTTCGTTTGTAAAGTTAGTAACACTTTACACTGAACAATATATTTCAAATCCCGTCTATTCCGCAAAGTCATCGTTCCTAATTTTTATTAACTGTTTTTGTGATAATTTCCAGGAGAGGTTCATGGAGCTCCAAGACGCAGTTCGCTGGACCGAGATGGTCCGCGCGAGCCGTGTGGACTCCACCATGGACAAGAAGAATAAACAGAGCATATGGAAGTTTTTTAGTAACCTCTTCAGGTAAATACTGTGAGACGGCAGATGTCGGTGTACTGCGTACTCCGAGGAATCACTAACACAGAAACAGTTAACAATGTTACTGAATTTGGCAAAAGCAGAAAATATTGACCTAAGATGTAAAATCATTGAGACTATTAATAAAAAATACTTTCGATTTGTGACTTGAGTGTAGCCTGAAAATTATCCTTAACTATAAATTCCCAATACATAACCGGTTAAAAAAGTGCACAGTACACCGATGTCTTCGATGTTATTATACAATACATTATTGGTATAAATTTTATACTGGCTAGCCACTATAACATTTACTAGTAAAAGCACCAATAATGTACCGACTGGTGGTCCCTGGAAATGTTGAAAATCAGGAAATGATAACTTTTAAGCATAAGCGCTTTTAGATTGAAAAAGTCACCCATCTAGGAATACTTGTTTTGTTTTATTCCTTTCCCTATATTCTTACATAATGTACATATCTTAACAATCTACAACTGTAAAGAATCAGCAAAGTCCTGACTCTCACTGATTCATCCACGAACATAAAAGTCAGTTTGATTTCTGTTGTCGCAAATTATCTAGATGCTAAGTAATTTGGTGTGGTATGTTCGAATTTAATAGCTACGTTTCATAGGTTCATCCCTGATCTATATTAAGAATAAGAAAAAGAGTTTAAATTTTGGATGCAGAAATCTACACTCACGTGGGTGTAGCCACTAGCAGAATCTGATTTCTAATAGTATTTTTCATCTTTATTCCTATTGGAGTCATACTTATGTATTTACTCTGCTTAGCGCTTGAATTTTCCTTTGTTTTATTTATTGCATTTTGCTGTGCTTATTTTATTGAAAATTGCCTATTCATATGCAAAATATAATAACCCATATTGCAAATTCGCGATTCAATTAAGTTTACTAAATGTTAGTAGAATTTTTAACATACATTATTCGATTCAGTTCATAATGAAAGAGAGCATAATTTGGCTTGAGATCAGATTTTTGAATGATATCTTTTACATCTGTTATTATGTTATATGCGAATAATATTTGGTTTTTTATGCATAGCTCTGCGAATTGTGCTTATCATTTTTATTTTATGTTTTTTTCGCATAACAAGCATTTGCCAATGTAATTGTACAAACCCTGCATAATGTGTATGTATTATAATGTTGGTTTTATTTTGTTATGATTCTGAGGCGTATCTGATTGTATTAAAGACGATTTTGTATTATATGGCCTAAATGCTATCATATGATAACAAAGGCATTGGTTTATTGAATTTTTATTTTCTTGCGAATATTTGTTTGATTGTGTCAAGTCAAAAGTTTTTTATTTCACATAAGCCTACATGGGCACTTAAAAAACGTCAGAAGCTAGTGCACGATTCCAAATTGGTCGTTTCCTATGGAGAAGCACCGGCAAGACGCTCGATAAATAATGTGGTTAGACATAAGTAATTACTCATGCTTGCTATCTATTATAAGTAGTATCTGTCCTCGAAAGAACTGACGTCGGGCTTGAAGGCTTGTAAAAAGTGACTAAGAATGTGTTTTCAATAGTTGCCGAAATTAGTCATTCCATTGTGAGCAATCTTGAAAGATATATAGATATATTTATCAGTGGCCTATGTTTTGAAGTAGAGTTATCAAAACTTATCTACAAATTACTTAAGGTTTTGAAGAAAAATATATATTTTTATTAATTACCTGATATTCTGATATAAAATTAGTAGCGACTGTATTTTTATTTGAAAATTATAAAAACTGTTAATCATGAGATAATTTCCGTGGCACTCAAGCAACAAAATCTTTTCTTGCGAAGTTTTGAATATAATATAAACGTAGATATATACATAGACATAGATTGAACTGTCAAATCTGCAGCTCAGCGAGTGAATGCAAGCTCAGCATATTTCTTTTTTTTTGTTTGCGTTTTTTTTTATTTTGCTGTCATTTGTCTCTAATTAGTCATTACCATCCACTGACAAAGTTATTTATTTTCCATATTCTCTTATTTGAAGAATTTTGACTGTAAACTACCACTACTATGAAAAAAAATTGTGACCTAACTAGGTAGTTCCAAATCTCTTCTACCAAACATTACAATTATACGCCGATATCAACGACACACCTTTCGTTCACCACATATTCGCCTAAGACTTCAGAGCATACAGGCCAGTTGTTATGTAGTAACAATCCTAGGTCTAAAACTACCTTTCACCTTCAACCCTACGCTAAAGGCAGAGGGTATATTTTTGAACGTCACTTTAAACCTCATTGCAGCACCGGCGAGCGTCCACAACGACCGCTTTCGACGCCGCATCTCCGCGCAGTTGCCGCTCCGCAGCCCGCCCTGCGCCACTCACGCACCCAGGCCGACTTCTTCGAGACACAGCTGACCGACCATCACCACAACAGGCGCCATGAGAGAAGCGAGCAGTTCCGCCAGGTATGTTGAGACTTTTTTGGTAAATGTTATCGAGAGTAAGGCCTACTATATATACTGTCCACGGACGCATAGCTTCATAGACGCGTATTCGTTACTACACGTTTGGTGTACGCTTGCTAACAGCTACATACAAAACTATGAAACTCTGTCGTAGAAGCGGCAACGTCTTCTCGTTGTTTGTCGCGTCTATGAAACTACGCATCCGTAGACAGTAGGTCTAAGTCTGGCCTTCTACCAGAGATCTGCATCTAAGCGGCAAAGCTGTGCTGCGACATTTTAAAGCAATGATGGTTCCAATCTGAAAGAGATACGTGGCTCTGTAAGACGACGAACGTTACTCTTTTTTTATAATATAATTAAGGCGCTACTATAACAGTAGCGCCCCAGAGCAAATTGGTGTTTGTAAAACGAATAAGATATCCGTCTGAAGTGTACGTTAAAACTTCGTTTAAATCCTTACGGTGTTGAACCTACAGTAATTCATTTATGTGCCCACAAGTACATAACGCGTAGTTGTTATACCTACTTATTGTTGATTAGTCTTCATGCCCAGTAGCCATAGTTTTTTTTTTTAGATTTTTCAGTTATTGTACGATCTATTTGCTGGATCCTTGGCACAAAAAGTGTTAACCAGAGCTAACCTACCCTACGCTATCATAATAAAACGATCCTATGAGTTTGTTAACATATACCATCCATCGATATGCAGCTTTGCACATCTCTGTCAGAAAGTCAGCCTAAGACGAACTATTACTAGTAAGATGTAACTGTTGTCTTATTTAGCGTGAGGTCGAACCGCAAACCATGAGTGATTTTTTTGGTTAAAGTAATCGGTAACTGGGGGTTTGGTTAAAGTTACATCATGCTAAAATACTTTTTACTTTGAAACCAAAATTTTTACCGAAAAGTCCGTCTGAATGCCAAACATAGCAATCCTTTGATTGCCTGTGTTATGTGGCGTGTTATGTGGCTAAGGCCGTTCACACTGCGAAGGCCAGTAAAATGTTTTACTGTATAATTTTGGGATGACTTGAAATTTTTACACGGCATTTTGTTTTTTAATCTCATGAACGTGTAAACCTAAGATTTTACCGTAAAATTTCGTACTGAGCTTTTTTGTGTTTACGGAGCCAGCATCGGTCCATATTATATAAGCAACCCACGCTTTTAATTTTTTTATATAAATTCCTAAAGTCGTTTTTACATCTCAGCTAAGTAAATATTTGATTCAGTAAAGATTTACGGTAAAAATTTACTCTAATTACTTAGAGGAAATCATTATCGTATTGTTGGGTATTTACTTATGTGGACCTATGTATTGAGATCTTTATTTACTTTTCGTTGTATGTACTTGTCTTGCGCCGGTATTCTACGTACATTCCTATTGGGCTGGAAATATTTATTTCGTAAGCTTTAAAGTTCTTCCTCTATCTACACATTTCCTTCGCTTTACATTTTTGTTTTATAAGTTATTATGTTTAATTTAAGTATACATAATGTATTTGCACTATAAATATAACTAGATACGTATTCGCTATACATATGCCACCACGTTTCTTTCATTCCGACGTAATCTTAAGCGTTTGCAGTTTATTTTTTTAAATCCTGTTTATTATTTAAGTTTTTACGTAAGTATTGTAGATAATTGTTATAAAATGCGTTCTGCTTCAGAACAGTAGTAGGTCAAAAATAGGAACTTTTATAAAAAATGGAGGTGTTTTTCAAGTTAACATGTTTTTTGTTTTATCCTCGTACACTTTAACTGCATAGAAATTATGGAATTCATTCGGAATATTGCGTAAATCATTCCACTGCCTCATGTTTAGACTACTGCGCATACACTTGTGCAGCTTGTTTGCTGGGTATTTTTGGTACGCATACACATTTACTTCAAGTAAAGATAAAGTAAAAAATGTTTAAAACACCCTGAGAATGAAAGAATAATGTCCAAATTAGTATAGAGTTCTCCCCAGCCAAAACCCAGAATGCAGATTTATGTCATTTGATAGCTTTTTATCGAGTCCTTTATAAGTTTTCAAATTAATATCGTGATTGTTTAGGATAGTTTGGTAGTTTACTTTTTCTGCATTATTCTGGGTAACAAACGGGCATGATTCTCTAGTCAAAACATAATGTTCAACGTGAGTGAAATTATTCAAAAATCCTATTTTTAACTACTACTTAGTTCTATAAAATTATAGCATAAATGCCATTGCCACAACACCAGTAGCGCATTCACCCGCGTAGACTGCAGCTTGTCACCAAAGCTACTGCTATCCGCAACCCAATCCCGACGCAGCAGAGAGACGCTTCTCAGTTCACCCGTCTGTACATCTTCTACATACAATCATTTTGTGTGCTCTCTCGTGTGTGCCATCTGTGTACTCAGTGTTCTGTTTGTGTTTTATTTTCATTTCTTCCTCTCCCTGTACCTAATTTCCTTTCCTTTCTTTTGTTTTCAGCTGAATCAATGACGGCACGTTTTTCAAGTTATTGAACAGTGCTAGTGACTTTAAGTGATATTAGTTATAGGCATGTGTATAGTGTTTTTACGTATTTATAGTTACATTTTTTTTTTAATCGCTAATTAAATATGTACGTTTATATTTGTGTTTGTTTTACCTGCTTTACCTTGAAACATATTTGGGTGATGTCGTTCTCGTTGGGTTGATATCGTACACATGTGCGTGTGTGCGTGTAGGTGCGGGCTCACGTTCGCAAGGAGGATGGGCGCACGCAGGCGTACGGTTGGAGCCTGCCCAGTAAGACCGGCCAAGGCCCCAAAGGTCCGAGCTCGTGTACGTCGCTATCGTCGGGAGGGGTCCCTGTTCCCGTACCCGTGTTCTGCAGGTCAGTGATGATATCCTGTACGTTTATTACTCACGAGAAAATTGTCTCAACGACTAAGACGAGAATGTTCGTGCAAAATTTGTAGGTGTATCGCCAGGTCATTTATTGCAAAAAATGTGTTTACACTTCTGCTCTAGTCGAAGTTTCACTTTGAATAACTAAATAAATCACCTTACCGTGATTATTATGGTGATTAAGTTACATCACCTTGAATTTGAAATAATGTGATTGTCTGCAAAAGTGCTTCTTTCGAAGAGGGTTACACCAAATTGGCCCGCAATGGCCGAAGATAGACTTGTGTGGAAAGGGAAAGAGAGGCCTCTGCTCAGCAGTGGGACATTAATGGGCTATAAATAATAATAATAATAATACACCAAATTATATATGTATGGGGAAGCTGGTTATTAGCAATTTTCCTGTAAGCATTCTTTAAAATTAAATAAACAAATTATTAAACCCACCCCACCCCCCGCTTTCCTAGTGTGGTCTGGTAGGAAAGATGACGGATCCCTCATTCATATCAGCTACTGTCGTTGAGATTTTCTGAAAAGAAACGTATAATTTGCAGACCTATAGCAGAGAATGAGCCTCGTATGACGCTGTTATGCGCGGCCGCCGTCAATCTGAACGGAGGCCGCACTCCCGATGGCGGCTGCATGGTTGGAGAAAGCGTCTTTTATGCGAATCCAGAGGACAAGGCTCTTGAAAACACCATGTCTTTGGGTAAATATTTCATATGATAGATGCTTAATTACTACTTTTTGTTTTGATGTTTGTTAAGCAATTTGACTATTACTGACAGAGCTATACAGGTTGTCTAGCGCCATCTCTTACCCACACTGGAAATAAAAATGAAATAATCTTACTTTGAACGTCATGGTACAGGTCTTAGTCCCAAACTAAGCAGACCTTGTGTTACGAGTATTAGATAACTGATAAACATACGAATATATTTCTAAATACATATTAACTGACCCGGCGAACTTCTTACCACCTAACAGTCAATGAATTTAGTACATATTTCTGTGTAATCAACCGATTGCGATGTAATAAAGCCTAAGTAATATATCAAGTTACACACAATTTTAACGTATAAAAATTATCTACATCGATTTCGTTCATTTTACGTGCGTGATGCGAGCACAACTAAAAACTTCTACAGATTTATTATATGTATAGATAAATTACACCCAGGCACAGAACATAAAATGGTGCTCATCACATTTTTCCTGGGTAGAAATCGAACCCACGTCCTCCGGCATAGCAGTCAGAGCCACTGACCATTAGACCAATAGGCCCGTCAAAAATATAGCTCTCTCAAAAATATAAAAATAGATTTTATCATTGTCATCACTAATAATACACTTTTCCCTACAGCATACGAGATGAGCAAGGCTCAGTCGGTGCATTCGCCCGAAGTGGAACAAATAAATCAGCAGCTGCAGTCTACTCAAAACGTGGAGTACACTGAAAAAAATCTATCATCTCTAGTCTGGATATGTTCTAGCAATCAAAATAAGGGAATCGTTATGGTAAGCATTAGTTATTTTTTGCTTTATTTGTTACTCTGGTCGCACATGAAGTCTTGCTTGTCAATAGTCTGTCGATTTTCTTTTTATTCTCTTCATTCAGGCAACCCAATGGCGCTTATATCATACTAAGTGTTCTACACGGCGCATATGTTCTCATATTTTCCGTGTTTAAACGTACTAAGAGTAAACATCGGTTCACCGAAGAATCGCCAAACTTAAGTGGCAATGGGCAGGGCACATTGCTCGCAGAACGGATGGCCGTTGGGACCAAAAGGTTCTGGAATGGCGACCACGTACTGGAAGACGTAACGTTGGAAGGCCTCCTACAAGGTGGACCGATGACTTGGTAACAGTTGCGAGAGTCCGATGGATGCGAGATGCACGGTCCTGCCGTTCATTGTGGCGAGACTTGGGGAGGCCTATGTCCAGCTCCACTGCTGGACATAGGCCTCCCCCAAGTCTTTCAGCTGAAATGAATAAAAAAATAGTAAACATCACAAATAAAATAAAAATAAAACTAGCGTTATTCGTCATTATACGCTTGGTTTACGCCTGCGTCAAGCTTTTACACAAAACTATTAAACTCTGTCTACGAAATGGCAACGACACGTCGCGTGTGCTTGCCATTTTATTTTATTAGTCTAATAAAATGTACGTTTATATATGTATAGTAAGCTAATCTGTAACACTACTCACTGCTTCATAAAATATAAGACACGCAAGTCATGTTACATCATATGTTTGACTAAATTTACGATATAATTCCAGATTATTGACGCGAACAATCCAGCAGAAGTGATAGAATCGTTTCCAGTGACGGACAAGCACATTCTATGCGTTGCGTCCGTACCGGGCGCGGTGGCCGAAGACTACAGGGATTACCAAGAAAGAGTCGCCGGCTCCACCGACAAGAGAATGCCTGTATGTATATTTGGAATACTATAATAACACGAAGAAATGAGTAAGTGAACGTCTGAAAGTGCCTTTAGTGACTGAAAAGTGGTGTAGAAATCAGGTGTCGTGGTAAGGGAATGATATGCGGAAGAATAAGAAACTTGTGAGAAATGTTTTGAGTATGAATGGACTACAATATCAGCAAAATCGTGGAAAACACCAGAATGAAGGTTGCATAAAATCGGGAGGTATGACGGAAAGAAAGGCGGCCTATTAAATGCTTTTTTCCAGGATTAAAAAAATAAAACGTATTTCCTGGAACAATTTTGTGAAATATTCGAGTGAATGTCGGAATCACCGAACACTAACAGACCGTTCTGGCGTTATCTCTCTTTTTTCGAGTTGCCTCCTTAATAGACATTGCGTTGGATGAAACAAAAAGCTTTTAAAGTTAATGGTGGACATCCCACCTATACGCACAAAACGTTTTGGGAACACATTCATTGTTCATACAGCTTAGGAGTGGAATTCCTTGCCAGAATCTGTGTTTCCTGATGGCTACAACCCGTCAAGAGTGAATAGGTTACTTTTGGGTAAGCGCGCTCCACCGTCGACCCCATCGTCGCTTTCCATCAGGTGGGACAGCGGTCAAGCGCGAACCTATCAAGAATTAAAAAAAAATCCTCTACTCCTTCTTTTTTTAGCGAGCCCGCTTCCTCCTTCCGGGGCAGGTTTGGCAAAATCTGTTCAAGTCCCACCTGTTCCTTTGCTATGCTATCCTTTGGTATGCTGCTACCCCGTCTCACTGTCTCAGGGCACCAACTCTGTGCTACTTTGGCCTATAGTTTGTTAGCCATGTGTCAGACATGTCCTGCACAGCCCCATTTAAGACGGGCAGTCTTTTGGGTATATGCATTAGTTGGAGAATGGAAGACGAAAACTTTTTACGCCGAGTTAAGTGGGGCCTTTTTTACTTGCGTATCGTCAACATCGAACATAGTTTATAAGCTTGTTGCTTCATCTAATGCAATCCAACGTGATGTTTGATGAAGAGGCGATGCAACATTCGGTAATTCCGTGATTTACTAGAATATTTCACAAAACTAGTTCCAGGAAATACTTTGTTTTTTAAACCTTAAAAGTTTAAAAAAAAAATGTCGTCATTCAGAATCTCGATTAAATATTGAAGGCTTCTATAGATGTACTTTTTTATATTTTTAATATATGAGTACATTATGGAGGGCCAAAGTTCACGTAAAATAGCAGTTTTTCAGAGGTCTTTGCTTGATTGGTTTTATACAAATTTATGTTTTGATTTCTTTAGAAGTCTAGATAATATCCACAAAATAGCGGTGTGTCCAAAACATTCAGAGAAAGGTGTGTAAACATTATCAGCCTTTTAATGTTCCCACTGCAGGGACTCAGGCCTCCTCTCTTGGAGAGGGGAGGGAGGCCTACTACGTCACAAAAAAAAAAATTGCGATTCGGAAAAATCTTCGTAACTCGATTCGGGAATTGAACTGTTTTCATAGGTAAATTTGTACGGAATCTTCAGTGCGCGATTCTGACTCGCACTTGCGCGGTTTTTTTTTTATTGTTATCTATAGGCTCGCGTTTGACCACTATCTCACGTGATGGGAAGCGATGATATGGCCGACAATGGAACACGCTTGCCTAGAAGTATCCTATTCACTCTTTATTTAAAGACCCCCTAGGTTATAGCATCAGGACACACAGACTCCGACTGGGAATTTCACTCCTTAGCTGTATTCATAAAGAATGTGTTCCCAAAACGTTTTGTACGTATGGGTGGGATGTCAACCATGTACTGATGGCGCAACACCGTAGATCTATTGGTCCGATGATGGAACGGACTTGACGGAATTAAATTATGCAATTCCAATGCACAGTTCCCAAAATGTAAATGATAGAAAACCGACAGGCTAGCGATTTGGCGTCTATACTAAAGACTTTGGAGTTTTGACTCAATAAGTGCATCATTGCCGATGAACTTAGCTCGCTTCTTAATCGACTATAGTGCACCAAGCTGGTATTTGGCAGACTCATCCTAAAGATGTAGAGCAGTAGTGCTCCATGTTCATTTTTTAATATTATTTTGATCGTGAAACGAAATAAGTAAAAAATTAAAAATTGTGTTTTTTTTTTTGCTGCAGTCCCTGTTTTGCGCAGGCAGAATAGACTCAGTCGACGTTGCACCAAAGAACAATGTCGCCGGTGAAGAGAACGGTGAGAAGGATGCCGTCATCGTTGGAACTACGCGCTTAGTAAGTTGGTTTAAACAGTTTTTTTTTATTAAATTAAAAATAACTCTACCTAATTCCGACCCCTAATCATCATGGACTCCTGAGTTTTTGTTTAGGTGGGAAATCAAATTATGATTCCCGCTCCGTGGGAGCGAGAGGGAGTGTACAGAATTTTATTGACTAACGTTTCAGGGTCTGATTAGGATTTTCAAGAATAAACAATTGCTGTCTTTTATACAATGTGGGCTACTTTACCAGGTCGAAGCCGCAAAATAATGCTAGTAATTAAAAGATAGCTCTTGCCAATTTAGCCCATTCAACTTTGTTGTTGTTTCTACTTTGCGTTGCTTAAAAGGAAATCTGTTTACAAATATTATTGCTTGTAAAAGACTTTGTAACCTACATCAATATTGTTTATGGTTATCCTCATGTCCAAAATTTCAAAACCTAAATGTGGGGTTGCCTGTGTACGTCAGCTGTCCTGATTAAATATTAAATTGTATTTGAAGTTTTGTGTACAATACATTATGAATCAGCATGTGAATGGTCCGTCTATATTCCACTACTGTACATGAAGTTTAAATAAATAAATGGTAACAATTTTAATTTGGCAGCACCTTTACTAAGGAAGAGCAATATATTCAACGCCCAGCATCGAAATGGTCAGATATTGTTGTCATCGCGGATAAAAAAACGATTATGTTGGCGCAAAGACGTGGGGGTTGATAAAAGAGAAAAGAAGTGGAAGTGGGGTTGTGGATGATATCAAAATCATTAAGAGCAGTTTCTGTAGTTCAAGTGTTACTATTTAATTAAAGTGTAGTTTTCTCTGCACCCTCTTTATATCTAGATTCTTGTTAATCTACTGCTGTTTTAGTTTGAAGGTGTTAGTTGTAAATTATATTCGCTTAGGGATGGGAACTCTAGAACCTTCGGCCCCAACGACCTGCGAGCAATGTGCCCTGCCCATTGCTACTTAAGTTTGTCGATTCTTTGTGTTATGTCGGCAACCTTGGTTCTCCTGCGGATATCTTCATTCCTGATTCGATCACGCAAGAAAATTCCGAGTATAGTATATATATATCCTTTCCATTGTCCTTTGGATGACTTTCAGCCTTCTGATGAGCCCCATTGTGAGCGATTACATTTCAAAGCCATATGTCATCACTAGCAACACGAACTGGTAGACTTTCGTCTTGAGACACTGTGGTATGTTGGACGAGAGGATACCACGCAGCAATGGCGACCGCGTACCGGAAGACGCAGCGTTGGAAGGCCTCCTATAAGGTGGACCGATGACCTGGTAAAGCGAGAAACCGATGCATTCATCGGATTCGAGACGCGCAGGACCGTTCATTGTGGCGACACTTGTGAGAGGCCTATGTCCAACAGTGGACGTTTTTCGGCTAAAATGATGATGACGAGTATGGGAATATATGAAGTGGCCGAGTAGGTAGGGCCAATGTCTGCACGAATGTTCGAAAAAAATACCGTGCCCCTATAACACACATAGTCTGTAAAGTCTGACACGCCTTCTCCCTCCACCTAGAGCGCGAAAAGTTATTTATTAATTCCCCACTTAAAAAAAGGGATAGGAATTGATAGACCTAATTAAGCCTGATTGTATTTTTTGTTTACGTCCAAAGATAGACTATATAAATAATTGATAAAATCAATACTTCAGCGGTTTTAACCAGCTTTTCCACCCAACAGGTCAAAGCCGCCATCCTGACGCCGCCAAGCACTCCAGTGAACGAACCAGAGACAGCACCGGAACCACAGAGCGAAGAGCCGGTCGTGAAGAAAGTGGACGAAGCCGATCCCTTACATCCGGACAGTCCACCGCTCAGCTCTACACCTATTAACGGTAGACCAGTTTTATATATCACAAATTGCATTGTCATGAGAAACAAACGTGTGCGCAAAAATTTTAACACAATCGAACACCGGGTACTGGTTCAAATGTAACGTGACACTTACATATTTAAACAACGGGATAGTTGTACTCAATTAAAGTTTGTAAAAATATTACTTAAATCATTAAGTCATTGATAAGGAGCTGGTGGGTAAATATTTAATAGCCGCAAAGATAGATCTTCAAGTTTGGACAAAGATAGACAAGGTTCGTGCATACCCATGCACGAACCTTGTCTATCTGGAGACCCCTCCATTGTGTCTAAATCTTTCCGTGCCTCTAAAAGCACGTCAAGCTGATCTTTGTGGAAAATTATAAGTCCGTTAACCAGTCTTACCAGTGGATATCGTATTACCCAGTAACTGGGTTGGCAGTCTCTGATGTAAAATACTGTTATTCAGCAGTATTCGGTGAATTGGAAGCCATCCCAATATAGGTGGCAAAAGGATAGGTGGAAAGATTGATTGAAACTTGATAAGCTCTTATTTATTTACAAACATATCATGAGCAATAAAATACTGCCCTTTGGCCAGTCCTCCTCCAATCTGTACTGTCAGGTTTCCCAAAAAGGATGTCTATCCCGCAGCAGTAGAAACACTATGGTCTGATTATGTCATGTTCTTCCGAGCACAGCTCTGTTAGTATTCTAATCTATTCTATTCAGTCTCTGCTGGTAATAATAATACCATGCTAGGACGATCGATGTAGCGACGATTGTGGACAACAGTGAACGGCCTTTCACTGACTTATGCTAATATGTCCGCCATTACTAGGATATTTCTAGTACTACTTCTTTCAGCGATTAAGGAAGAGTAAAGACAGCGCTTTTGGTAGGTTGTTTTGATATCATAGCCACTAAAACTAATTTGGCGTCGATCTCTGAATAATGTATGCATACTCTATAAATATTTTTCATTTATGACTGTATGTTCTCAGGTGGCCATTTGAGCTCTCCCGAGCCTGGCGTCGAAGCATTCGCCCAGCAACAGAAAGCGGAACCTCGCCCTGAGACCACTGCCACTCAGGAGCGTAAGATGTCTACTGTCATGGCAACAATGTGGCTCGGCACCAAGAGTGGAAACCTTTACATACACTCCGCTGTGGGGAACTATAGGAAGTGCTTAGCTAGGTGAGAATTACAGTACAGCATCATTACCATCTGCCATTAGCAGTCCATTGCAGAAAATTAACCTCCAGTCGCGCACTATGCAACTTGATCTTATTACTTCCACAGTTAATATATATTATCGGAATCGCAATATGAAATACTTATCGTAAATGATAATTGTGGCGTATTTTTATACAGAAGACCCAGTTTTGATGAACATAATGCGAATTGATACTGACGATATTTGTTTAGTACTAAGCTTTATATAATCCGATTTCATTTCCCAAATTATTTGACCACGGCACAGCACGACTGTTTAGGCTTGATTTCCATCTACGTTGACAATATCGGTCGTTGATGTCGGTCTAGCGTACCGGGTTGCGTATGACAAGGAAAAGTAGCAATAAATCTGTCGCGGACGTCAGCGTTGCTGTGTGGTGGCCCATAGAACATTGTGTTTATTCGTACGCGCTACAGACGTCAGCCACAGATGTCAGCGTAGAAACAAAACCCAGCCTTAGTCGTCATCTGCGTTTATTAATAATATTTAACCATATTATCTTTCACACAATCAATATCTAACTAATAATAATTATTAATATCTATCTCTAGTCTAACTTTTACTATTGAATTACAAACGGAATGCTACAAAAGTTTGACCATACCTTGTCTTTTTTCCAGAGTGAAGTTAAACGACGCCATACTATCAATAGTAGCATGCGCTTACCGATGCATCGTAGCTCTCGCCGACGGCACTGTCGCGATATTCGCGCGCCACGCTGATGGACAGTGGAACTTTGGACAGTATTGGCTGCTGACGCTCGGGGATCCCAAGTGCTCCGGTAAGTTAGACAGAGATATCATAATGATAATATTAGACTGGTTCTATTTATTTGTTTATTCTTCATACAACTAAAGGTACAATGGCGAACTTAATGCCTTAGGCATTCTATAACAGTCAACCTAAAGTCATGGAGAGATGTGTAGCAGGTGCAAATAAAATAAATAAAATAATCATACATATTTAATGTTATATGTATGTGGGTGACTCTATCCAAGATGTCAACATACATATACACTAACACTAAACACTCCGTATAAAATGATGTGACGCATTGGAAACACCTTGGCATTGTAGATGACGCGCCGGCGACAGTTTTTCTTCTACCGCCGCATAGATATATTCGTTTCTCACCAGTCACGACCTACGCTGCTAGAAAGACATACGTGCGCTCGCGCCGATAAAAAGTTGTCGACACCTACCCGCGCTAACTCATCGCTGACTTGCAAAGACTGTATTCTAGCTGTTACAATATACGTGCTTGAGTGTGTGAGGAATATACCTGGAGATTCAGCAAGGAATTTTATTTATTCACCACTACCCATTGAGTACCTACACCACACGCACACCATCCATACAACCAAATATATATTTACGAAGTAAAGGAGTTTTTGAGACGATTCTGCTATTGGTTTAGAAAATAGTTCCGCAACTTCCGCTATGCATACTGATTCGTGGCCGTGCTGATATCGAGAGGACGTGAATTCCATAGAAAGATGGACTATATAGAAAGAAGAATAGATAAACTCAGAAGTATGGAAAGGATAAAGCAGTTGCAGATTCTATGAACTGTTTTGTAGGAATATGATATAATTACCATAGCATAGTCGGCCTTATAACGTTCCCACTGTTGGGACTTAGACCTCCTCTCTAGGAAAGGAATGGCATCTATTCATCACGTAGGCCCAGTGCGGGTTGGTGGATGTCACATGTCTTCGAATTTTTGGTTCTAGGACATGCCGGTTTTTTCTTACACAAAGTAATGCGCCTGGCTGGGTTTGAACTCGCGACCTACAACTCGTAAATAGGGGCCGTCACCCCTCAGCCACTACTGTTCCATAATTACCATGCTTAGCGTTATATTTTTTGTCATAGATCATATTTTACTAACAGGGATTACCCTGCGTGGAAGTGTTTTCATTAGAAAACACTTCCACGCTCTAGAATATACTCGTAATAATGAAAAAACTTAAAGAATTGTGTTGTTTTTTCAGTAATGAAGTGACTTGAGTGAAATGTTATATTTTTGAAGTGGACAGTAAAAATACAAGATATTATTGCGACGTCCTAGATGTTTTCTTCAAGTAAAAATCTCGGAACCGAGGCCTACCAAAGCATAGTCCCCACAATACCTATGGATTACCCTTGCTCGGTACCTCGGATAACTACCTAGTTATGAGCTTAGAAAAAATCTATATATTACTTACGAAAGCGTGCTGGGCGTGGAAGCTTGTCTAAAGTCACTTGCGCATCGTTTCTGTGTTCGTAAGCTATTTCCTACAATAGCCATCTTCTGTTCTGTGTGGGCAAGGACACAATAATCACACATCTCAGACTAACCCGTCTTGATAAGCTAGCAACAACTATACTTGACATAAATTGAAAGATGTAGGTTACTTCTAGACCAGTGTGCTCCATCGGTGCCCACATTATCGCTTACCATTTAATGAAATAGTGGTCAAGCGTGAACCTACCTGCTTATTAAAAATTAAAGTCACGTAATTTTAAAGGAAATTTCAGTTACAATGTCTTAGAAATGCTCCCCTGTATTCCAGTGCGTTGTCTAAGTGCTGTCGGCTGCACGGTATGGTGCGGCTACCGCAACAAAGTCCACGTGATAGAGCCTCGTTCACGTCTGCTACTACACTCGCTCGAGGCGCACCCGCGGCAGGAGAGTCAAGTACGGCAAATGGCTTGCGACGGCGACGGAGTCTGGGTAAGTGGCACTTTCTATACATCTTGTTTAGGGCACTAGCCTCTAGTCTTCTATAAAACTGTTATTTGCCGTTAACGTCAACATTCTCTAGTATTTCGTATGTAAGCATTTTATAGATTAAGCATGACGTAGCCATTGTCCTTTAAAGAAAACAATTACGTAAATTCAAGGAAATATTCAAATAACTTGTCCCGCTCTAACACTCCGTCCTGGTGGACCGGGGGTCAGACTTTTACTGGTTGAGTATTCACTCAGTTGCCTTTTATTGCGAGGGCGCGGGCTGTTTTAATTTTCTAATATATTTTTCAACATCAGGTTTCAATCAAGATGGATTCGACCCTTCGCTTGTACCACGCGCATACGTATCAGCACTTGAAGGATGTTGACATTGAGCCTTATGTCAGTAAAATGTTGGGTACTGGCAAGCTTGGTTTCTCACTGGTCAGGATCACGGCGTTGTTGATCAGTTCGGGTCGGCTGTGGATTGGTACGAGTAATGGCGTCGTGATATCTGTACCACTATCTGAAGGGTCTAGTCGAGATTCTATTGGACCCCAGCCGTCGACTTCACGGTCGCCTGCGCAACGTGAGTAATATTTGTTTTTTTTTTTAAAGTAGATATTATGTAAATTATAATGGTCATTATCATAAAAGAATAAATAAGGCGTTTGATTTGTTTTTGTGCCGAGTACAAAAATACCTTAAAATTTTAATGAATAAAATCCAGCCCTAATTCCATAATCACACCTTCATTACATCTTACTAGAATTTAACCTCGATTTAAAATTCCACTCACATTACCACATTCACCTTTTCCAGCCGCCATAGCCGCTTGTTCCACCGGTAACATACCATGGTGCTCGATGGCCCATGCCCAGCTCAGTTTCCACGGCCACCGCGATGCCGTGACCTTCTTTGTGGCAGTTCCCGGCGTGGCTGGGTCTCCCGCGCGCACGCCCGAGTCTCCTCGGCGGCACTCACCGACTATACCACCTATGCTGGTCATTTCGGGTGGCGAAGGATATATTGATTTCAGAATAGGTACGTTACATTTTTGATTTTGGACTGATGATTTTTTTATAGACCATTTATAAAGCCAGTGGCAGATATAGCTTTAAATATTTGAAGATTAAACAAAACGGTTGTTCCGAATTTTTATTGGAACTTTCATCATACTTGGGCATTTAGATAATATTTGAAACTATGTCTGACACCAGCGTCAGAGCTATTTGTAGGTCACTCAATTCTACTAATGCTAGGAAATATTTCGTCTGATACATTGGATGTGTATGAATTACGTGATGAGAGATTAGAAATGTGATTTGTTGTTTGAGTGGCGACTGGATACCCGTACTCATTAAAATAAAACAGTTTTTTTGGACAATTTATACATTTGTACAAATTATTGACTAACTTTAATGTGTCACTAATTTTGTTTGTATCTAAATCCCTAAAAATCATTTTTGCATCATAATCAAATAAAAATGTTCAATCAGGCTAACATTTCATTAAATATTTTAACTTTCCACCAACATTGTTCAATAAGAATGTTTAATCTTGATGAGGACCACAACTTGGAGTCCATAGCTTCTTTATCAGGCGATACATTTACAGGTGCTAGCAGTATTTCCCATTAGATGCCTCAATGTACTAGAAAACAAGAAAATAAATCGTTTGTTTTATTTACGAAAAGTAAGCAAATGTTATGAATAAATCATGTATTGCTAGTAAACTATTAGATGTCATTGGACATTGCTTACAGTATGTGTTTTGTCAATAGAAGCATTATATAAACGTTTTTGTCGCCAGAAGTTACACAACATTGTAGAAGTGTGTAGCATTCTTTTACATTACATACATCAGTTTTAGGTTATTCATCTTTCATTAAAAATATTAAACATAAGTTCACCAGCCATACATATAAATAATACGTTAATTTAGACTGTAATTCCATGAAAACTGGTGCGAGATATTTTGGTAATGTTGTTATTGTTTGTCAACAGAAAAATTATTCTTTTTAAAATTATGATCATTTTACAAACTAGTGTAATAATTAGTTATAATAAAATTTCTTAAAATTTAAAAATCTTGTTAAGTAGAAATATCTAAGCCAAACAGTAAAATTAATTCGACTCCGCTTACCCTCAATTCATCGTCATAATAGTTAAGTTCTCAGAAGTATGTATTACAATAAATCTATTTTCCATTGTCTTCATTAATTTAATAAACAATAGTAAAGGACATCAAATCTAAAAAAGTGCCGTTTGACGTTTCATCCTTTTCACGCCAAAATAACTTTTTACAGGCGTAACTCACAATTTCAGTTACCTTTTCCGTAATACCATGGAATTATGAATCTATTTTTATTTTATCAAAAGACACAATTTATTGATCAACTAATTTAATTTTTTTAAACAAGACATAATAACCCAATAAGTATATGCAATAATAACACAGTAGATAACTTTTTTAGACTTCGTTTCAAAGTTACGGTTCCTCTACCGTAGTGTTGCGACTCTTCAAATTCACTTGTATAGGAATAATTGATAATAATGTCCGACTAATCGAACTTATTACTTGTACTTGTATTTATATCATTTAATTTTCCGCAGATATCCAACTGCCAAAGAAATACAAAATACTTCTTCAAGATTAATGATTTCAGTCAAATTAAAATTATTTTACCTCTATTTAACTACGAAACTCAATATCAATAAATGAAAAGTCCGTTTGATTAAGATGGAACTGAACAGTCCAAAAAGATATTTCTCTCTTATAAAATTCTGACATTTACCTACAGACGTTGGTATATCCTAAGATTTATTAGTTAAATCTAAGATATAACAATAAAGGGCTTTTACAGTAACATACGAATCTGTAAAAATTTAATCGATTGGTAAATCTAAAGAAATGAAATTAATATCACATAAGAATCGGAAATTATAGTAATCGATTTCTTTAACCCAATCCGTATTCTTCAATCTGTCAGAACGGTCAAATGGTACTTCTTAAATTTGATGGGCTTTAATGAAATAGTATCACACATTGAAGCTGGCCACAATATTGCGCTCTTAACTTGAAACCTCCGTGCTCGAGCATGGCCATGTCTTAACTTGCAGTGTAGCCAACTTTAAAAGTCCAAGTAGCTAAACTCAATATCAAAATTCGCTAGAAACTAGCTAAAGGGCAAGACGATTTTTACTACTTTTTGACAAGAAAGTGAAAGTTTTTATATAATTCCAAAGATAAATAAGTATTATCATATTTTAATCGACATATATGTGACCTGCAAAATTGAATTTTGCGTGCTATCTTGGCGCTTTTACCATAAGCAAAAGTCATTTTAAGCGACATAGTTGCTAAATTGGCAACACTATTCGCTAGACGGCACTGAACTCAATATTTTTAGTTAATTTGGTTTTTAGTTTATGGAAACGTATTAAGTCAAGGAAATGGATGCGTGGAAATCGGAAATTCCACTCAATCCTCAAATTACTTAATTCGTAAAAACATATAATAGGTATTAAAAGGACTTGATTCCGCCATCACCTTTTTGCCATCAGACAACCCGAAGTACGGTGGGTATCAACCCTTACGTTGTTAACAACTCTACGGTCGTTTATGCTGCGTATATCGAAGGATTGGAATAATTTGCCTGCAGCGGTCTTCCCGTCCGATTATAATTTAAGTGTTTTCAAGGCTGAATGGGGTCATAATGAATTAGTGCAATTCAACATCAACGATTGCATCTCTGCTAAATTATAAAGTATAAAATTTTAAAAAAAGCTGATAATTCATGACTCTATAGTGCTTAAGTACAGTGCAGTAAGCTAGTCTACATTTACGATTACACGCAAGATTTTGAGGCAAATACCATTCCCTTGACTTAATAATGCTCCCATACACTGAAAAACAAACTTAAAATGTTGAGTTCAGCGCCATTTTGTGAGATAATGGCAACGCTCGAGCCCGTAGCTTCACCTTACATTCTAAACGCGCACATGACATCCATGAAACTCAAACATAGCTACTCAATAATGACTTAAAAAACTCAAAACAAGCAATATGCACGTTAGTTTAGTCTAAAACTCATCCCCATTGCGTTTAGTAAGCTTTGCTTAATAATTGTAGACTATTATAGTATGACGCTTTTACGCTTCTACGCATAGTATTAAGATTTCGTCTTTATTTGAAGTAGGAGAACATTGTGATAAGGATTTGTGCCTATTGTTTGATTTGAATTTCAGGTGTTTTCTACTAAAATGTGTTGTTTTTTTTTTTTGGTTGGATCATTATTTTTTTCTAACCCTTGGAGTGGAGGTTTTTCGTTCACTGTATTTTTGTTAACATTAAAATATAACTTTTTCGAAGGCTATATTGTAATAAGCTTTTCAGAACTTACAATTCCCGTGAAATCTAACTCTCTTTCATTCTGAGGGCTGCATACTTAGATGATCTTCGAGAGAAGTGTAAAAGGCCGTGTTGATAAAGTTCCATAAGCCTTAGTTTTTTTATATAACTCCATTTCAAGATATTTTCGTATTTTCACTTTGAACGAATTCCGAAAAAACAACTCATAAAATCCTAGCTCACAATTTTAGTGGAAAATACGCCCTGAATAGGCATAACGCAGTTAATGATTTTAATTTCCCCGGTTTTTTTCTTTTGCCGATATAGAAGAGCATGCTGATGACATACGTGACACAGCCTCCCACGTCATTGTATGGCAGGTCTTAAGAGATTCCTGAACGTACCTGAACGTAGCATAATTAATTTATATTTATTACTGGTACGTTGAATTTTAGAATAAAACCAGCATGTGCGCTTGCTGACACATAACACGAGCTAACAGAGCATGTAGTTCACGGTTAAATGTCGACAAACAATGGGTCTCATGAGGTTTTGACATCTCGCGTGAGTTACATCTAAGGCCTACTGTCCCTGGACGCGTAGCTTCATAGACGCGTATTCATCATTATACGCTTAGTGTACGCCTGCTCACAGCTCAGAAAGCGTCAACGTCGTTTTGTATGTAAGCTGCGAGCAGACGTACAACAAGCGTATAAAGACGAATACGCGTCTATGAAGCTACGCGTCCGTGGCAGTAAGCCTTACATAACATATTCATGCTTGTATTGTAACTTCTTTCTTAAATTGATGGCATGGTTGGCTCAGCGATTGAGCGATCGGTTGCTGCACTGCATCGGCTGTCGCAGGTGTTTGTTCCGGGACTTGGTATCTTGTGAATGTGAGTTAAATGCACCCACGACACAAGAGCAATTCATAATGAGGAGAAAAGATTTTTTGAAAATATATCAGTTTTTTCTAAAATAAATCAAACACAAGCTGGTCTATTGACAGACTACCTTCTCCTGTCAATTTACTGTCAAAACCTCAACATTCATACCATCAGTTCACGCATCTTAGACTCATTCTAACAAATCACTAAACTCATTACTAACACGTTGGTTTTCGGTGTAACACATCCGTCGGCAGGTGAGCACGATGTTACATAAGTAACTAATTATGTTCCTAATACATTGCTAACGTGTATATTGCTAATACCAGTATATAGATATGTAAATAATAACAGAGTCTCTGTGTTCAATGTACGTCAGTGTAGTTGTAAGATACTAAATAACAATTCTCAATGTGTCATATCTCTTCGCTTTTAAGTCGCTAAAACAGAGGAAACTGTACGTTGAAACATATGCACTATGATTTTTTTTATTTTTGCAATGTTTTAGCTAAAATGTTGGAGAAGCGTCGCAGGAAAGGAGCTCGTTTAAGAAGTATACCGTTAGTTTATTATTGCAAAGTGCAAATTGTTAGATGGCTTTCACACGTGTGTTCTTTTATGTGAATAGAGCACGCCAAGCAATACGTGTTCTAGCAGCCACTGAAGAAATAGCTATTATTTCTTTTATTGTGAACATTTCTATGTTATCATGGCAACAGCACCCCATATTCGTTATCATTTATAATCATTCGTCTTCTATTATTATATTTTTCTGTTGCCTCTATCCACTTATTTTCCGGTCACTTTTATTTTGGACTACAATATTTAAAACTATAATTTTGCTATTCTAAATGGTAAATTTTGCAGGTACTGAAAACAAAATGGGACTTGTGGCGGATTAAGCTGTAAATAGATTATGGCATTACAAAATAACCAATGTAACATTTCATTTGCAGCCGACTCAGAAATGGAAGACAGTGTAGTAGTTGCGGAGGATGGGTCGTCAAGCGGACACAGTTCGTTGGCCGAGCGGGCTTCCAAGAGCCATTTGATAGTGTGGCAAGTCGCGACCGCCTAACGCAAGGCCAGCCGTGTGCGACTTGACTCCGATTCGGACTATGTGTATGTGTGTACGTCTGCTAAGCCGGCGACGCTCATCAACGCGTAAGTTACCACGTGCATGTGAATAGGACGACGGTTATGGAGATGCGTGGAGTATACTTCCCTTTTGACAGTTGAACAAAGCGTTTTGTGCTTGGAGTCCTCCATTGTACAGTAGTTTCGTTGTTGACATAGATTCTGTATTTTATTTAAGTTAGGTCAGTTACCTTTATAATTTAAGTGAATGTTTGAGATTGTTTTCTTAAGATCCTGTAGGTTATCATTTCGACAAGCTATTACGTACACAACGATTTTAGAGGTCACAAAATTATTACTGTATAATGAGTTCGAAGAAAACTTAGTACAACTTAGGCCAATATTGTAATATGTAATAGCTTAATGTCAACCTTCGACCTTGTATTGTAATTTGTACCTTATTTTCTCTATTTTATTCTTTGTCACATCTCCAAACCGTCGAATCAAACGGATAAGCGAAGTGTAGGTCGATCAGTATTTTCGGTAATGTTTTATATCTTACGAGTTCGGTTGCAATCGCAATTAGGAATTGATTTATGTGTTGGTCCTTCGTATCCATTTTTATCCTATTAGCATTACTTATTAATATAGGATATGCGTGTTTGAGGAACTGAAGAAAAAAAAAACAGTATTGATCTTATGAAACGTCTTTTATCTGATCCAGTCCAATTAATTACTATATCATTAAATTTAAGACCTTGATGTGTTTTAATCCTGTTGTTTGTATGACTAAATTAAATAGTAAGATAAATAAATCTGAATTAATGCACTTCATACATATCCTAAATTGATAAGCAATGTGTAACTCACTGTGTTGATCATGTCACCACACACGTCATTACACGCTCCAATCGATGTCTCACATGGCATTATATAACTTTGTTATATACACCTACTACATTGTATCATTCATCATATAGTTACTATGTGTGCTTAATATTTGGCTATATTGTTTCTTGGCGCTATAGTCATTAATATTGCTCATGTCAAGAATTGTTTGGCCGAGGGAGACTTGTTTCATTTAAGGTGAAATTTACGGATTCGAGTTTAGTTATGGTCTCTTTAGGTAATGCTCACTACAGTTACGAGCCATGAACATTCAGAATTAAGTGGATTTTGAGGCAATAATTTTATTAACTCCAATGAAGTGGAGTAACCCATTTTTGGCAAATAACATTTCTTTGATTTAATAGTGCTCCTATACACTAAAAACAAAATAAAAATGTTGAGTACAGCGCCAGCTAGGAAGAACGTAACCATGCTTGTGTCCCTAACTTTCACCCGTAATGTCCACTTCGGTCCAAGCTTAATCTCATTAAAATTATGTACAAGATGTAACCACCAAATAATACGTTTTAGTAGTGTTAGTTAGATTAAAAGAATATATTGAACATTTTTATAATTATAAATACACTATAGTTATTATAAATCTTCTCAAGGAATGTGACCATTTGGGCTGTGGTTGTCATCTGCATCACAATTTTATGACTTTAATTTATTTTTAGATTTTTATGTAATGAATTGAAATTATTTTTTTTTAGACGCGTTGCGGTACGCTTGCGGTTGAATATCGATTTATAAATTGATTATATTTACTGCACAGTACAGCTTGTATGTTATGAAATGTATAATGAAGTCATACGCAAGATTACCGTTCGCGAGGTAAGTAGGAAAGTTTTATTTTGACTGAATTATTAATTATATTATGAAATTATTTTTCATTTTTAGTAGATGCTGGTGTTATTTTTATCAAATTACTAATGGTGCATAAATAGATTAGGTATATATTGTTCTATTGTATTCACTATGTCACATGTGAATGTAGCCTTCACCACTATTTAAATGCGTAAAACTATTTATACACATAAAGCACTCGGTACACGAAGCGGGCCTACGACGTCACACTTACAAGTGAAAAGATATCTCAAAGTGATGTCGCTAGCGTTGTTGTTTGTCTAGTTACAAAAATATATCTAAAATTATTATTGCAATTTTGTATCAAGACTACACAGTTGTCGACCCGAAAGCAACATGTTTCGTGTAACGAAAGCCTTTTAATTATTCATTATTAAACCACATGTAAAGTGACAGTTATTTTTGTATATACTTTATCACACATTTTTCGCTCGATGTGTACTCATATTTTATTGGTAATCATCATAGAGTTTTAATTAGTGCTATACGAAATCATAAAATTAATATTTTAAGTTATTAAACAAAAAGATTACAGCAAACGCTGGTTGAGGGTGGAATATTCAGATGATAACTGCTTCTAGTATTTGTGTGTTCTTAAAGAGAAGTTGGCTATGACTTATGCTGTCACTGTGTGGTATTTTGCTGGTAGATTGTGTCCCCTTTTAATCCTTGTAACAAACTTAATGGTTTACCCCGCTTTCATGTTTTCGTGTAACAAAGTAAGACGTCTAGAAATAGTTATACTATTTCTAGACCTACTTCTTTAGTCGCGAATGCCTGCTTTCGCACACATTTGTATACTTGAATTTTTAATTCGAGTTGTTTTTTTAATTATGGAATGCCATTGGAACCGATACTTTTTCATAATCTTTTTTTAAAAAATCGTCCCTTAATATACATAACGCTCAAGTCGATATTTGAATTGGTAGTTATGGATCGAAATTATCTCGAATTATTTTTACAAGTATACATAATTATAATAATGTTCTCATACACACACAATACATTCTATTTTACAAGATTTTGAATGTATTTATTTATTATTATAATGTATTGCGATTTATTTTTTAATCACGTATTTACTAATTAATCGTATCTACACTATGGTAGTCATTAGAAAACAGTTGTGCTAATACACATAGACAAATATTGTTATCCGGGTTTTTACATTAAACAATCTTATAAAGATTAAGTCAGTATGAAACTGTAGTGTTAGGTCCTTGTGGTGTGCCTAGGATGGAATTTGAAATAAATCGGTCATACATACTACTAACAAGATGTTTAATCGATAATTCATTCACTATAATAGGATACACGTTTTAAAGATATTACATTTCAGTGAAATAAAACTTGTCAAACAGAACTAGTATTTTAAGTGTAGATCACGAATTATTCTGTATACATTTAAGTACGTGTTTCATTTCCATTGGCCAGTTTAATCCTGAACCATCGTTGACTGTAAGTGCTAGTCAAAATATCGACATAGTGATGTAAATTTAGATAGGCTTACATTGTTTTGCTAACGTAGCTGTAATTGAGGTTGACATTCACGCAGTACATGCTGCTTGCCGCGTAGACGCTCTTGCGCGTTATCAGTCCCGATAATACGCGGTATTGCATCGGTACAATTGTGATAAGAATTTCGTAAAGGAACTTACTATAAGGTTACCTTCATGGTGTGTGTTTCACCGCTAAATCCGCGCGGGAATTCTTTGTACTAGGCATCTTGTTGCCTATGTGTGCGTCTAACAAAAGATCCTAACTATATCGGGCGTTTGTATAGTCTTGCTAACCCGTATGCTCACGTGATAGCTTTGAAACTCGATTCATTGTAGCGTATCTTGTGATCGTAATGTCATTAAGAATATAGACAAACCATTTATCGATTAGGTTTGAGGACATACTGTATGTCCATTTGTATTCATCTCGGCGTTTGTCTAGGCTATTGACAGGTTTCGCTATGCTTGAAACCGATCCTGCGTTCACTCGCCAAGCAAGAGCAGTTCAGATCTGACGAGAGACGACTGCCTTTTTAATTCTAGTACCACAAACCAAGATTTGTTGGTATCTATTCAACTGATAAGGTTTCTTAGTGACCGTTTACTACCGGTCCTATGGCGGTCTCTCTCCAACGCTCATATGGTTACCGCGTGTGCATGTAACTTAACGTATAATATGACTGAAAAGCATAATACGTGTTAGATATTTGATATTTATAGTGTAAATTGGTTGATATTTATTATTTGTATCTTGTACTTATTTTGACCGTGGTATTTTGTTATTTTTACGCTTTACAGTTTGAAACAAACGTCTTTTTTATATGTATTGAAATGAAAGCGGTTTATGTCACTATTCGAAAGAGAGGCAATGAGTTCGCTCACTTTTACATAATCTGGTTTTGTCAGACGAAATGCACTTAGATTATTTGATAATCTGTATTCATAAACATTATATGTATTTAATAAGTAATAACTGCCTTCATTTCAGTTAAGAATTCTCATGTATCTCTTACGTGAAAGATCAGTTCTCATGAACACTATTGTAAACAATCTGTAGATTGGCTAGATAATGTACAAACAGGTCACACCTATGAAACAAACATGTAATATTAACCTAATGTTTTTTCGAATGATTAGAAGTGATAATGACTCGTGGGTTTATTATACAGAGTACTAATACCAAACTAGCGTTAATGTGTTTTTATTGTAAAATTAAATTAAATTAATTTCGTATTTTTGCAAAATGAAATTTTGTTTACCTATTTATATTTTTTATATTGTATTATTTGGGAGGTATAATGATCAGTTTTTATATATTTGAGTCATATTAAACGTAAAATATCATGTAATAGTACTATATTGACTACTGATATTTTTTCTGTTTTAATTGCAATTAAAGACGCTGGAACTTATTTTAATGTTTTTATTCAATAGAATTGTTCCCCGATATTTCCGTTTCAGGCAAATAAATGAATAAATCAAAAGACTCATTAGCAGGTGGTCTTTAGTAATTTCTTCACAAGCTTCTCGATAACTATAGTTCAGTGCTATAGTATTAGAGAAGCTTGTGAAAAAATCTTATACTTCTATTATTTTTTTAAGCCAGCGGGCTTTTCATTTTTTTTTTTTTTTTTTTAATTGATATAAACCAGTGCTTGACTGCAATCCCACCTGATGGTAAGCGGAGATGCAATCATTGATGGTCAGGCGCACTAGTTTATTAAGAGCCTATTCACTCTAGCTTTGAAGACACCTATATTATAGTTGGACGGAAAGACCGCAGCAGGCAGATTGTTCCAGTCCTTCGATGTACGCGGTATAAACGACGAAGCGAAACGCTTAGTCCGGACCGTTGAAGTTTCAACAACGTAAGGGTGGATACTCGCCGTGCGTCGGCTTGTCCGATGGTAGAAAGGAGATGGCGGAATCAAGTCATGCAGTTCCCGCGCACACTCTCCAAAATGTAACCTGTAAAACACCGATAGGCTGGCTACTCTGCGCCTGTGCTCGAGGCTTTGTAGATTGGACTTAACCAAATCTGGATCCCCAATTAGCCTCTTCGCACGCCTTTCCACTGAGTCCAAAGCTGCTAGATGGCATTTTGCAGCACCAGCCCATATGTGACTGCAGTACTCCACACACGATCGGACCTGTGCTTTGTATAACATTAGAAGCTGTCCCGGTGTGAAGTACCGTCGGACCTTTGCAAGAACGCTTAGTTTTCTAGCAGCTACCTTGGCTTTGGACTCAATGAACCGCCCGAAATTGAGATCTGAGGAAATTTCAACTCCTAAGAGTTGAAGGCGGTCGGTGCACTCCAGGGATACATTCTGAAAAGCGGGAGCCAAGGTGAACGGGCTCCTCTTAGCGGTGAACAGACACGCTTGTGTTTTGGCGGCGTTGAATCTTACCAGATTGGTTTCGCCCCACTTGGAGACTGCCTGAAGTGAGACATTCGTACGCTCTACCATAGCCTCTCGTTCGGACCGAATTTGCTCCTTACTGGCCCGAGGACCTGGCAGGTACCTCTCTACAACTGTGCTATCGTCTGCATACCCATAGATACCAGGCATCAGCAGATCGTTAATATGCAGCAGGAAAAGAGTTGCAGAGAGAACTGACCCCTGAGGAACTCCGGCATTAGTCGTCATGGGCTCTGATGAGCATCCATCGACAACAACTCGGAGAGACCGTTCACTCAGAAAGTCTTTTACCCAGTTAATCAGGCCAGGGGAAATGCCGTACGTTGGAAGCTTACTCAAAAGGCTGGCGTGCCATACCCTGTCGAAGGCCTTCGAGACGTCTAAGGAGACAGCAATCGCTTCTCCATTCTTCTCGAGGGCCTCGCCCCACATGTGAGTGGTATACACTAGTAGGTCCCCAGTAGACCGATTTTGGCGAAACCCGTATTGTCGGTCACTGAGGAGATCGTTACCTTCCAGGTATGCCAGGAGGCGCGAGTTCAATACACGCTCCATAATCTTACAGAGTATGGAGGTTATTGAAATCGGCCGATAGTTGGCAGGATCGGCACGACTGCCCTTTTTGGGCACGGGTTGCACGTTGGCAAGCTTCCAGGACTTGGGCACTATACCAGTCCTAAATGAGAGGCGATACAAGCGCGTCAATACAGGAGACAACTCGGGCGCACATGCCTTGAGAACTATTGCTGGTATACCATCTGGTCCACTAGCTTTATTCACGTCTAGACGACACAGTGCTCTCAAAACTTCTCTGTTCCTTATGCGAATATCGGGCATTGAGGTGTTGCAGTGAGGTAGAGTTGGTGGAGTAGCACTGCTAGTGTCAAGACGAGAATTGTGGGCGAAGAGAGCTGCAAAGAGACCTGCTTTCTCTCTCGCTGTGTGAGCCAGTGTTCCATCAGGTTTAACCAGCGGAGGCAATGTGGGCCTACAGAAGTTCGTTTCGACCGATTTGGCAAGGGACCAGAATGCTCTGCTACCGGACGGCTGTGCAGAGAGCTTTGCGCCAATATGTGTAATGCGGTCGAACCGAGCCTTCTTCAGTGCCTTTTTGTAGGACTTGGCAGCATGGTTGAAAGCTCTCTTCTTTGAGCTCAGATCCGGAGCTTTGCGATCACGAGCGTCAACCCATGCAAGAAACGCCGAATGCTTACGCTCTTCAGCTTGAGCGCAATCGGCGTTGAACCATGGTTGAGCTGAGCCTCCGATGGGTACGTCTCTATAAGGGATGAAAAACTCCATAGCTTGACGTATCACATCGGATATAGCATCTGCACAGCTCGACGGATTTTCAGAAGAGAAGCAGACCTGCTGCCAAGGATAAGACGCAAAAAAGTGCCGCATCTCATCCCAATCTGCTGACCTGTAACGCCATATTCTCCGTTGACCACGTGAGTCGCAGTCAGGTGGGGAGAAGCACGAAACAGACTTCACCAGACAGTGATCTGAAGTTCCCAGTGGCGAGGAAACTGTTACAATACATCTGTCCGGATCGGTGGTCAGCAGAAGGTCCAAACAATTGGCAGTATGACCAACTACATCAGGCACCCTAGTCGCTTGCTTAACCAGCTGGGAAAGGCCCATCGACACTGCAAAGTTTCGCGCTTCTCTCCCAGCATGGTCGGTCTTCTGGTATGGGAAAAGCCAGTCTTGGTGGCAGGCGTTAAAGTCCCCCAGAGCGACGAGCTGCGCATCAGGGTGCCGATGCAGAGCCTTATCGGCGGCCTCACTGAGGTGGTCGAACAACCGAGTTGTCTCCTGATCACCGCTGTGCGATCGGTAGACACAGGCATAAACAATTTTGTCCATACCAGTGTCCACCAACAGCCATAGCGTGGATAAATTTGGGTCTTCAAGGTGACGGAGACGCTGGCAGCAGATGTCATTACGGACGTACACACAGACCCCGGCACACTGCAGGAAATGATGCTCCAGTGAGTATCCCGGGTAGTTGAGGTACGCCGTATCTGACGGACATCTAATTTGGGTCTCCGTCAAGAAAAGCAAGTGTGGCTTCTCAGTCTCAAGATGGTGGTGGACCGCATCGAGATTAGAGTGCAACCCTCTAATATTTGAGAGGTGCACTAGAAATGAGAGGACGTGCATCCGCTGTAGACACTTGCCTTTCTTTTTACCTTTCATTTTTTATTTTATTTTGTGGAGTGAATAGGAGAGATGGAAGATGGCAGTTGAGCGAGGTGATGCGATTTTAAACCCTACAACACGACCAGAGTTGCTGCGCCAAAGGAGGGTTGATCTGGAGACTGCGGGGACGCCCGAACCCCCCCAGGGATCGCCATCGGGTCCTCCCGCCCGGTCGCCAACCGGCACGATGGGGCCACCCTGGGATTTTTCGCAGTTGGCGGGGCAGCCTTTCGTGTGTGGCTGGCACACTACTTGGGCCCCCAACTACCTGCGGTCGGCCAGCGGAGCACCGTGCTTCGGATCCCGCTACCCTCCACGATCAAACATCCGACACAACAACAGCTGGCGCATCGGACCCAGTATACGTCACAACACAACTGCTCAGACCCATCTTCCACCATACGGCTTCACCAGACATCACGCCGGAACACGACGGATCGCTTGGCGGCATGGCTTTGTCTGGTGGGTGGTAACTTTTAAGCCGGCAGCCGATGCTATGGCCTACCACCGCATTTACTGCTCGTTTAGCACTACCCAGGGGACACGTGTAGGGTGGTCAGAACTAAGTAAATCCTACGGACGCAAGCAGTTCATCCCCCAAAAGCAGTTCATCCCCCATTTCATCCCCCATTTTCATTAATAAGAGCAGTGGTGGCCAAGTGGTAACGGCCCCGACTTACGAGTTGTAGGTCGCGGGTTCAAACCCAGCCAGGCACATTACTTTGTGTAACTGTGTTTAATTTATTTCATGACCACTGCTCTCAAAACGGTGAAGGAAAACATCGTGAAGAAACCGGCATGTCCTAGAACCAAAAAATTCGAAAACGTGACATTCACCAACCCCCACTGGGCCCACGTGGTGGATTACGGCCCATCCCCTCTTCTAGAGAGGAGGCTTGAATCCCAGCAGTGGGAACATTAAAAGGCTGATAATGCTATGGGCTTTTCATAACTTCATAAATAAAGTATCTGTCGTATTTTTGAACTCGAGTCTTAAAGTACAGAATAGAAAGTAGCTTCTACAACCACACCTATTAAAACCCGGACACAAGTGGTGTCCATTGAGATAGTCAATTTGTGACGATTGGGCCAGGTGTATCCAACTTTGGGGAGCGAGTTTTTTTGTCTCTGAAGGTAAGAGCTTGATTGGACCGTAACGCAGGAGAGCCTCGTGCCAGGTCCGGATGGTATCGCTTACCGTGCATGGGTTCTGGGTCTGGCTTTTCTGGGGTTGAACAGGTGCCTCCGTCCGGGTGTATTTCTCTGCAACTGGAAAGTGGTTTGACCTGGCTCGACGAGGTTTCCAAGTTATTCAAAAAAATAATTACCTAAAGACTTGGGCTAATCCCGAACTTGCCGATTGCTAGTAACGCAGCAAGACTGGAACAATTTGTCTGCTGCGTCTTCCCGTCCGAATATATTTAGGTGTCTTCAAGGCTAGAGTGAATAGGCTGATAATAAACGCGTCACCATCAACGATTGCATCACTGTTTACCACCAGGTATCGCAGTCAAGCAGTATTTTATATTATTAGAAAAAAAACCTGGCGTCAGCGTTCTACGCATCGTTTCAGGGTGGGATGGCGTTGACGGTTTGGATATTGTCAAGGCTTTTAATTTGCTGCCCTGAGCAATAAGGGCGGTTCGTCGAAAATTACCTAATCGACCGGCACATTCGCTTTAGGGGTTGGTTTTGGATCCTCCCTTGTGAAATCGTGCATACGACGTGGTGTTGCGTGTGAGCTCTCATCTACATCGAGCATCTTCGACGAGAGCATATGGGTTTCCAAGCTCTCGGGATAGTACAATTCGTAGCGTCGAATCACGAGCTGAGTTTAGAAATAGCGCCTCTAGGGGCGGAATTCACCAATAAAACTAACTTCACTTGTAAAAATATACAACAAAAGAAAAATACAGACAAGTGACACTAGTGACAGCGGCTAAACGCGATTATGAGAGCCAAACGTTAAAACGCGATTAGTTTTATTGGTGAATTCCGCCCTTAAACGTGCTATGGTTACATGGGTTACATACACTACCGAGTAGCAGAGAATCAACCAACTCGTTAGTCGTTAGTAACCTTACGCAAGTTTAGATGAGCCAGTACATTAAGTATTTTGGCTTAATCGTGGACTGTTTCGAGGACGTTTTCGAGCGTCTGATTCCCCGCATTTGAAGGACAGTGGGTGCTTTACACAGACAGGCGTGCAGCTGAGGCGGCAGGAACAGTGACATCTACCTAAGGCAGGTAGGTATACAATATGCGCAATACTCGTGCATTCGCTTTATAGTACCTACGCATCGTGCTACAGTTCGAAGCATGACTCCTATAAGCTAACTCAGGCATTGACCGACCACACGCACGGTTGCTTCGGTGAGTACCGATCTGAATAGGAAAGAGTGAAAGCTACGGAAAATTTCCATCATGGCAGTGTTGACTTTAATTGTCAAACTCGAGAAGTGTTTTGCGTTGGCTTTTGAGCGACGCGTCTTGGTTTTCAAAATCGGCAGAGATCTTTCTCTACCAGAAGTATTGAGGGCTACATTTTAACTTTTAATCAGTAGCACTTCGATTCAGCTGCGTCCCCAATTTATGACGATGAAGGAACGCGTCGGCTATGTCCCTAACTTTTGACGCAGTAGTGACAAGTCGGCTAGATTGAGAAAAGTGACTAGAACTGGGTGAAATCTAAACTTGATCTCCAAACTTGTGTCGCAGAAGTGATGAATAAACTAGAACTTCAAGCTTCAAATTCAGAAATGATGATTAGGTTAGAACTCGTAAGTTTGTGATGTATAACTCTGCGGTTTTTTTTTGAAGTGGTAAACCATCCAATGACTTCATTGCGGTAGTGACGACTCTGCAACATTTCTAGCTTATGATGCAGACGTGACGACTCTGCGACTTCGACAATTTGACATGCTATGCCCGAGTAAACGCTGCGAAGAGAATAACACGTTACGCTGGGCATGGCCGTACCCAGGGTGTGGCAGGTGGGGCAGCTTGCCCCATCCTGCTCAAGACCAACTAAAAACATTTACCTATAGAAAGTATCAAAAAAATTGGAGCTCTCTTCTTTCGTTCTTACATTTTACATTCACAAACTTTTTACCCGACTGCAAGAAGGGTTATGTTTTTCGCGCGTTTCTTGTATGTATGTATTTAATATTCTTTATTACCTCATATCTTCCAAACCGCTGAACTGATTTACACAATTAAGATATTGTTAGATTCGCCTTGATATCCCAAGTGTTCTTAGATAGTGATGGTAAAAAAACAACATAAAGACTGTGAGACGCCTTAATTTAAGGTAAAACAAATTTTTTTTTGTTGTTGCGATATGGGTATCAAAGGGCTTATCATGAGCATTTCAAAATGGTATATCATGTTCATATTAAAAATAAACATAATAGGATTTTTTTAAATGTTATTTATTATTTACTAACTGTTACTCTCGACTTCGTTACTCCCCTTTTTATATCCCCCCTAGGAATTAAGTCCCGTTGTAGCGTGAAATGAAAAGTAGCCCATATTACTCCTTGTAAAATCATCGACGAATTCCGGACCGAGTCCAAATCGTCGACCGCGCGTCGTATACTACGCGTTACTCAAAAATATGTCAGCAAAACCGTAGGCGCCAGCCAGCAGGGCCGGTGCCTACTGAGACCATGGGAGGATTTCTGATAAGGTAATCTGTGGTCCTGGAAGGTACACGGCAACTGAAGGAATCTGGGTGTAGTTTTACTCAGTCAAAGTAAAAGTTTGGCACGCTCTCGCACTTCGCTCTAGAGCGAGAGCAGTCATCGTCCCTCAAAGTCAGTCCAGCCGTTACAAAGATGTCCAGTAGCTCCGGGAATTAAGATCATCCTCGAGAAATAATAGTCTCGTCCGCGGAAATATAAAAATTAGATTAAGTTACTCATTATAACATTAGCTGTATCCCATTAAACAGTAGCCTAAGTAACAGCTTGTAAAATTTGCTATCCGTCAGTGAATGTCCTGTCAAAAACGGTCTAGCCGTTTCGGATGTTAGCCGGAACAAACCGATAACTAATCAAATATTTCAAAGTTCACGTTCTTGTAGGTATCGAATACACATAGATATAATTATGTACACTTAGTAAACAAATGTTTTTAATAATACAAACAGTTACCTCAATTTTATTTAAGAAAAGCGAATCGGATGACACATTGTCATCCGATTCGCTTTTTTAGGTTTGTCTATATTTAAGTGTCAAATGTACGCCTAAATTCTAAAATAGAGTGAATAAATAGTGATATTAGATTATAATAACAAAAAAGTGCAAAATAAAAAAATTAATTTAAAAAATACAAATAGCCGACTGTGCGACAAAAGTAGCTTTAAATAAAAACTGAAGAGAAAAAAACTAAGTTCAGTCCAGTAGTATAGAAACCACATTTAAATCCTTATTTTAATGGGTCCCGACTTTTGTAGTCAACATGTTCCGTATTAGGATTTTTTAACAAAAATACCCGACATTTTTGTTTTTTTCAATTATTTTTCTCCTTATGCCTCTTCAAAGTAACTGATAATTGAAAGAACAAAATCAAACAACGACAACGAGACGTGTACAGATTTTTTTTTAAACTGTCGAAAATCTAATACATTTTCCAGCTCGCTTAACTCGTTCTTATGTCCGGCGTTTTCACTTTTATACAGAAAAGCCAGAATGCAGTTCTTGTATTTTATTTATATATACTTTATTGTACGCCAAAATAATAAATTATACATTTGAGCCTGATATTTAAAAACATACAAATGGTTGGCTTTATCGCATTTCGCGATCTCTTTCAGGCAACCTGGATGTTATATGAAAGGTCAGAAGCCAAAAGTCCTCAATTTTATAGTTTGATGGCTGGTTATTCCATTTGGTATAAGCCAAACGAGATTTGTTGCTACTGGGATGAATGATCCTACTTGGTTTTGCTGCCTTTTTTTAGAGTTCCAATCTTCCAATGACTTCTCCCGCTCTGGGCGGAGCGAGAGGGTGTGTCGTCAGACTTTTACTGACTAAAACCACACCTGTGTTCTTCAGTTGTCCTTTGCGTTCTAGGACTACGGGTTTCCTTTTCAGATATTCCTCGCAGTCCTAGCTAGCGGGCATCGGCCCTATTGGGCCTCTACGGTTTGCTGACATCTCTTTGACGAGCGCGTGGATCATTACGCGCTGTCGACGATTGGGCTCGGTCTGGTTAATTACCGAACGGCCGGACGGCGGCTACCCATTGCTCGACGTCCGCAAGCCCGCGTCTACCGAGGCTGGTAGTCGAGGTCGGAATCTCGGCACTGGGGTGTGAGGATGTTCGTTCCCTCGCACGTGCGGCCTCCTCCTTGTATCATAGCCTAGGGCGAAAAGTCGCTGCCGCCGATTGCCTTCACGAGGACACGGCGGTGCTCCGCCCAAGCGGGGCATATCACCACCGTATACTCCACTGTGCCCTCCAGGCGGTCCCCACAATGGTGACATCCAGGCATTTCTTCCACTTGAATCCGAAGCAGGAACCTCCCGAACTTGCCATGTCCGGTAAGGAGCTGCATTATGCGGAAGGTTTTGTTTTTTTTTTTTCGGCGGTAAAATCATTTTATGACATTCCCCGCTCTTGGGTGGTGCGGGAGATAGTGTCAGACTTTTATTGACTAAAAACCCACTCCTGATCCTTCGTTGCCTTTCGTACCGGGGCCGCGTCTTCCTTTCAGAATTAAAGCCTTGGCCCCAGTAGGCACCCTTGGCCCCAGTAGGCGTCATGGGGATGGTGAGGACGCCGTGTTGCCGCTCCAGACACTCTTAAAAGAGGGACTTACCGCCGTGATTATGGCGTGTCCAGCACTGGGTGGCAACAGTCGCTGACACCATTTCATCATGAGATCTCGTCGAAACTGTCCATCATGTCGCGACTTGTCGCGATAGCGGAGTTTTGCCCCGGCGTTGCATCACCATGCGCAAATCGAGCATGCGTGCAAGGACTGTTGCCTCCAGATTGTTTTGCTGCCTTGGAACCCCGACAAGATATTACGAGTCAAGCCACAGATGCTGGGTACTACTCTACTATTCGTTTGTGGCAACACTATAACTCTAAAAGACGTCATGTCACGACTTAAAGGCGCCGAACTCAATCCCACCGAAAGTTATTTTGTCTGTAGGCATAGATTCAAGACCTAGGTACCATAAAAGTTGACTAAAGTCTGCATCTACACCTACGGGTTATAATATGCAGTTGTGCAGATATAATGTATTCCATTTCCTTAACTTATTTTAAACTTTTAAACAAAATGCTCTTACGATCATGTTCCGTTAAAAAGCGTTACCACGTGGTAAGACCGCGTGGTATGGAGGTAAATTCTGCAAGGGATGGGGAGGAGAAAACCGCAAATAGTGGGTGGCAGTCGCCCTTACGGTGTGGGGAGGGTTACCTAGCAACGGCGTTGTTTCTTCCCCCCAGTCAGCTGCGATGCGACTGCTCTGCCATCTGCCGACATTTCCGATCGAGCATGGACGCTAACAGACAGCTGATTTACGAGTGTAAACAAACCCCTCACATGTTTTAAATAAATCGTATTAGTGTAAACATAGTTCTGTGACATATTAAGTATATACTTTACTGTCTTGAATAAGTAGTTTTATACATAAAACTTAGAAAAATCTTAAATTACCGTCCGAGTTTGTGCGCAATTAGAGTTGCGAATTCCATCCGCTAGGTGTCACGAGTAGTCCTTGCGGATAGAAAGAGTTTATGATTACATTCTATTATGCGCGTTTGTTGGTTTTGCAAACACGACATGAATTGATAGAGTTTCCACTACAGGTGGTCATTTAAAACACTCATTCATATTCTTGTATCGCATTTCTTAGTTTATTACCTACCAAGATAATTTATTCCAAACTGATTTTGAGGTTTTCAGGTTTCACTCAAGGAAGCAAATATTTGAGGCAGTTTTTAAAGGATTGCTATTTCTATGAATTAAATCGAATCAGTTTTTCGATGACTTAGAGGACGTTTAGGCGCAGAATGTGCAATTCGCAAAATGCCCAGCGGACTTTCTGCGCCTAAACGTTTCTAACTAGCTGACCTTATAGTTACGCTTGACACACTATTAAGGGGATGCAACTCGACATACTTCTTATTTCACTGTTTTTCATACAAGCTCTCTTACGCAATTATGACGTTATTACACATTTTTCATAAAATATTTTGAAACACAATATCTTGTGGCTTCTATTGAAATCGATTTGTAAATTTGTGTAGAACTAATCCAGTAAAGACCTTTGAAAATATGTTAATTTTCATGAACACTTCATAAAATACTCAAAAATTATAAAAGTCAAAAAAATATAACAATAGAAAATTTCATCAAAATTCTGAACATCAATAATTTTTTTTCAAAAACTTAAGGGTTTTCTTTTTTTTTCGCGTTGCCTATTTGTCAAACATCACTTTGGATTGCATTAGATGAAGTAACCATGCTCGATGTTGACCATAGGAGAGTTACAAAAGAACCTCTTCACTACTGAAAACTAAGGATTTCAGCATTTAAGCAATCACTACAAGATTATAGTAACGAGCTTATTAAAAATCAGTTTTTCAGTCTTGTTTTTCTTCTGCCGTGATTATAATCGATTAAAATAACAATTACGATTTTATTTTTGCTGTATACGTAAAAATCATGAAGCATCTAATGTGATTTCAGAACGGTAGGATCTGTTATTTTTTATAAAATTAACCTGCGTAAGAAAAAGCTCTTTCTGCTTCTAAGCTGCTACAAATGGCTTAAGAATTTGAAAACTATTTCAAATTCTGGAAAACATTCAACACGGTTTGTAAGTCATACAGAGTTAAAAGCAGAGGTTTTATTATCTTTTATATATATTTGGTGTACAATAAAGGATATAATAATCCTTTATTGTACACCAAATACAAAAATAAAAGGAAACTAAAAACTAAAACACGTACATATATGTAATGGGCGGCCTTATCGCATTCCGCGATCTCTTCCAGGCAACCTGGAATGGACAGTAATTGCCTGGACAAGAAATGGGGCTGTCATTGGTGTAACAAAACCAGCATTAAATAAATTATACTATAATAGATACACAAATATATACATATGCTATATAATAGATACATATATACATACATAATTATTTAAAACTATAGACAGAAATATGAGTCACGACTATCGATACTCACAGCGACAGGTAATGTTCCCTAACAAGTCTTTTAAAAACAGGCAACGATTGAGCGCGTTTAATCTTCTATTACCTATGTCATATTCAGTTTTTAGTAAACGGTTAGGTTTATATTCTAGGTCTTTTTTGCAGTTAAGCCTAGCTACAACCTAGAGGTATTTAAGTCAAGAGAGAATAGGTTAGTTGCGTGGATGTGTCGCATAACTCACTCTTTTGTATGTTATGTTAAAATATGATATATTTTATTTTTATTTTTTGTGTCATGTTTGTCGTAAATAAACTTTTTTTTCTTTCATTCTTACTAGGGAAGCGTGCTCCATCGTCGATCACATCATCGCTTACCATCAGTTGTGATAGTTGTCAAACATGAGCCTATCAATAATAAAAAACCCGTGAGCTCTTGCATTGTCCCGTTATGTTTTGGAGTACTTGTATTTGCTGGATAGCTACCAGATGGCTTTTCAATCAGTGATTTATTTAATCATTCGTATTATATGTTTAAATATAATGTAATATCTCCAGTAATGACATATGGCGCCGAAACGTGGTCGCTAACAATGGGCCTTATCAAAAGACTTAAAGTCTCCCAAAGGGCAATGGAAAGGGCCATGCTCGGTGTTTCCTTGCGTGATCGAATCAGGAATGATTATATTCGCAGGAGAATCAAGGTTACCGACATAGTACGAAGGATCGCCAAACTTAAGCGGCAATAGGCAGGGCATATTGCTCGCAGAACAAATGGTCGTTGGGGCCGAAAGGTTCTGGAATGGTGACCACGTACCGGAAGACGTAGCGTTGGAAGGCTTCCTACAAGGTGGACCGATGACTTGGTAATGGTTTCGGGAGTTCGATAGATGCGAGACGCACAGGACCGTTCATTGTGGCGACAGTTGGGGGAGCCCTATGTCCAACAGTGGACGTCTTTCGGCTGAAACGATGATGATGATGATCCTTCATTATTGAAAGTTTGAAAGGACCTAACTACCTCTCAATGAAATTGAATAGGATTGAGAAAATATTGCAAAATACTTGCCTTAGTGAGCCTATTTTCTTTAATAGGGTTAAAGAGTTTTTTTGGAAATCTAATTTATGAAGGCACACATTCAAAACGGTATCTGCTGTTAAGTGTTGTGTCGTAGCGTGCAGTGTGCAGTATCTGCTTTAGTAGATTTTTTTAAATCTACGCAAGTCTTTAAAGTCTCTTTATTCCCAAGACTGGAGGTATAAATGTCGGCTCTTGAAAATGCGCATAACTCGTCGAGACTCTCGATATTTCGAGACCAAGATTCCCGGGATGAAAACCCTTCTGAAAACGACTCTTGAATTTGCTTGACAATAGACCACCTACGTGGTATGCGTGTGACAGCGTTGTACGTATACAGTTTGTCTTTAGCCTAAAACAGGTTTTAAAAGAAAGAATATCTACCTCATATCTACATATTAATATTTAGTATTAGCTGTTGCCCGTGGCTTCGCCCGCGCTCATAAAATATAGTCTATGTCACTAAGGAATAAAGCAGCTTTCTATTGTTGAAAAAATAAATATTAATCGAACCAGTACTTTCAGAGATTCCTTTTTTTTTTTTAATTGGTATAAACCAGTGCTTGACTGCGATTACTTCCTTCAAACAAAAAAATAACTTTTCCTCTTTATAATATTAGTGTAGATTATTTGGAAGTAACTCTGTCTGTTTCTTACGCTGCTACTGAGCCCATAGCATAGCATAGTCGGCCTTAAAATGTTCCCACTACTGGGACGCAGGCCTTCTCTGTAGGAGAGGGAATGGGCCGTAATCCACCACGCGGGCCCAGTGCGGGTTGGTGGATGTCACATGTCTTCGAATTTTTGGTTCTAGGACGAGCCGGTTTCCTCACGAGGTTTTCCTTCACCGTTTTGAGAGCAGTGGTGATGAAATAAATTACACAAAGTAATGCGCCTGACTGGGTTTGAACCCGCGACCTACAACTCGTAAGTCGGGGCTGTTTATTGAGCCCATTTTGATGAAATTTGATCCGAAGTAAGCTGGAATTCCAACAAGGACATAGGCTACATTTTATCTAAGTTCGACTTCGCGGCCACTATAACGGAAAGTCATGCGGACAAAGCAACTTTAACTGAAGCTAATTTTATACACCACTAATTTTTAATTAGTACAAATACTTAAAGGGCTTATTAGAAAAGGTCTCGTTATTATTTAAGTAAAGCCTCAATAAATAATATTCATAAACAACAAAGTTATTAGAGTTTGTTTATATCCCAAAATGTCACTCAATTTATGGAAATATTGTACAGGCTATTGATTATGAATGAAAAAAAGTTAGCTGCAATTGTTATTTATTAATAACATTGATTCAATTATGAATTTCGTTTCTTTATAAATATGATCAGTATCGGATATGGCAGGAAAAGAAAAAAAAAAGGAAAGAGTTATGAGTTTACATGTGGATGGATGGAGAGGGAGAGGGAGACCGAAGAAAAGATGGATGGATTGTGTGAAGAGTGATATGAAAGACAAGGAAGTTAGTGATAGCATGACGAGTGACAGGGCAGAGTGGAAGAAAAAAACGTGTTGCGCCGACCCCAAATAACACGCGAGAAGAGCAGGAAGATGATGATGATGACGATCGGGTATGGCAGGAGCCCCATTTTTTTGTACTAATTAAAAACTAGGTGTGTATATTAACGCAAAATAGTAATAAATCCTATAGTTTTAGGCGCATAAACCTTTCTTTTATTTATTTATTTTGATTTATTTAACAATTTATGTACAACACAATAATAAAAGAAAAGAAGAAGGGAACAAAAGAATAGTACAAAAGTAATGCTTATTTCTAAAGAAATCTCTTCCAGCATACCTGCGAAAGGAGAGTTGGAGAAAATAGAGATGTAGACACTGTGTGTGTGTGTACTTTATCTTCAAACCTAAAAGTATTCTACGGTCAGCCTAGGTACATATCAGTCTGTCAGTACTTACTAGGTACTCGGGTTGGCTTCGGTATAAATATACTGTCCAGGATTTTTTTTAGAACTGGAGTATTGCGTAAAATATAAAATATATTACAAAACAAAATGACCGATTTCGCTGTAAATAAATACACTTAAACCCCTGGACGTGCACGTGTCCGTTCGGTTAAAATAACTTTAATTTCGGAAGTCGGTGTTTCTCGGTATTGTTTGTTTCTTATTTAACACCTACTTCTGAAATTAAAGTTATTTTGATCGTTTTTGTTTTTGTCGTATTTATAGTGAAGTCGGTTATGTTTTTTTTTTTAACTTTTTTATTTTTCACTTAACTGTCTTCATTGTGATATCAATGTGTGTATGAGGTTCCGTTGGCCATTTCTGGTCTTCTTCACCAGTTCCATTTCATCAAATTCACTATAATATTTGAGGAGTTTTCTCGATTCCTCATGGATCCCATCATGAGAACTGATTTTTTTAAATAAAGGGATCAGTCTGGAAGCATATCCGTTAAGGAATAAAAAATTCTAACCGGTGCATACACGACGGAGTTTTGAGGTAATAAATATAAAAAATTCTTAAAAAAAAACACAACCGATTGATAACCTCCTCCTTTTTTTGGAAGTCGGTTAAAAACTAACTTGTTTCAATAAACACGATTTAGATATCCCAGCAACATTAGATTTAGATAGTAGTCGATTCACACGAAAATAATGTCATGAGACAGTTCCGTAGAACCATTGGTACCTACTTACTTTACTCATCATCATTTTTTTCATTACTGACATGATAGCACGTTAGGCTGCACGGAAGGCCTACTGTTCCTGGACGCGTAGCTTCATAGACGCGTATTCGTCAGTATACGCTTGGTATATGCCAGCTCACAGCTTCACAGCAGTCGACAAAGCGACATTGACACGAGGGCACGACGTTGCCGCTTCACGGCTTTCACCAAGCATATAGTGACGAATACGCGTCCATGAAGCCATGTATCCGTGGACAGTAGGCCTTTGTGTTAATAAAGCTAAGCGGATTCACATGCTATTGTGAAACATTGTACTGCACCAAATCAGCTCAAGGTCAAGGTCGGTGATGGAACAGTTGACGCAGTGGTTGAACGATTGGCAGCAGTGCTACGTATAGTGGGTTAGATTTTCACATAAAACAAATGTAGTAATTTTGTGTGAAAATCTCTAGTTTTGTGTAAAAAATAAGTGTGAAAAACCTGCACAAGACACCGAGACCCGGAGATCTCAGTATCTTGTGCGGGTGTACTAAGCCAAATCGAATTTCAAATAATCGAATGTTCATAATATCGAATGTTTAATAAATCGAACACTCAATCAATTTGATTAATTGATATTTGATTATTTGGAATTAAATTTGGCGTAATATACTCGTCTTGTGCATGTGCAGCCTATTGTGGTAGTGTATATTTTGTATGCGTTCTAAGAGCTGATTATTACAAAGCTTTGATGTAGGCTATGGCATTTGATACATTAACATGTAGGTATTAACTCAAATATCTTTTGAATTACCAAAATGTTATCTTATCATTTATTATAAAACTGCTTCAGAAGAATGCAATATTTGTATTGACTGATACTTTGCGGTATTTCGGGTATATACCTGAAATAGTACCGTTCATAGTATAGCTGTATAGCTTTGGTAGATATGTTATGAATATCATCGTAAGTGATAATAGATAGCACCAATTAAGGTAAAACTACACTGCGCACACATGTGCCAAGTACGCCGATCTAAGCGCGTCGATGTTCATACATTTAATATGGCAACTAGACTTGTAGAGCTACATTAGATCCACACGATGTCGTTCTACGTACAAATCAGGCGTCGTCCACGTGTGCGTCGGTGTAGTTTTAGCTTTATTCTGATAACTTTGTCTATCTCATAAAGGATGGTATTGGAGAAGGTGAAATAAAACCACTTGAATACAATTAATTTTTATGTATAGTCAAAATAAATCTGTACACAAAATCACACGTTGCAACAAAATTAATATGAAAAGCGGGTTCACATAATTACAAAAAAACTAAAAAAAAAAATGCGTTCGTGATGTCTTGTGTAACTACACCCTTACATTTGTGCAGCGATAGCGACAAACGTACCTACCATTTATTTCAAATAATAACAAAAAATTATAATACATCAATAATTTAAGCTAGAAAAACTTAACCAAAAACAATTGTTTCAGAAAAATAACAACAATGAAAAACATTGGCTATTTTACTTTACTTCAAACACACGTAAGGTTCGTGTTTTGTATTTTCGTTGTTATTCGAGCGACCTTGACTTCAGTTACGTGTCCTTGAAAATGAAAACAAAATGACGGGTAAAAATAAGACTTATCAGAATTAAACTGGATTTGTTTGTATTGAACTAAGCACTGTTATTTAGGTATGATTAAAATTGAATGTAACTTGAAGAAAGCAGAAAGATCTGCCACAATTTGGTAAATAATGTTGGTTGAATTTTTGCTTTCTAGACTATTCCACTGTATGGAATGTCGTTTGACAGGTCTTTCAAAAATATTGTGGGTAATTTTAATATAAATGCTGATAAGTTTATTTATCCCCAAAGCAAGTCGTTTAATTTGAACTAGGTAACATCTACATTATGACGTAACGCAGTGGACCCTAGGTACTTAGATTACATTAAATGCGTTATACATTGAACTTAAATTTACTAAGCTGTAAAATCAGACAATAATACTCATCTAGGAAAATGAGGAACAATTTTAGGTGAATGTCATAATGTCGGAGAAAAACGGAGATGTTATTAAAAACAAAGTACTTTATTGTTACGTTATGAATGACTATACATGATAATAATTAAATATATTTATTTTATTTACAATATTTTTTTTTTCATTGTTGAAAGAATCTGTTATTGCATTGTTTAATAAGTGAGGACAGGGAAGCTTCTCGATAATACTGAAACAATAATATTAGAATTAACTTGGAAAGTGTAATTTTCACTGCATCCGACATTACAACATCACAAACAATCGAAATATAAAATTAAATTCGTCGTTTCTCACCAAATACAACACTTGGGATAATTCTTCATTCGCTTAATTATTATTACACTATACTAAAAGGTATAATAATATTTTTCATGCAATGTTATCAACTAACTCTGTAGGTACTTTTTGGTATATATTAATTGCATAATAGGAAGGAATACGTGAATTAAAAAATTGACATACTACACTTACTGTAATTATATTAAATTTTAAGGTCATAAAACAATAACTACATGGCATGGGTATATCGTTGAGTTATTATTTTAAATCTAGAGCGAAACTATAGATTTAGCCTTAAATATGCATAGTTATTGGTCAATTCTAAGTATCACTGCTCACTGGGATATCTCGATCTCAATAGCTAAAGATGTTATAGAAACAACGATAGATGGTAGTCTAACGTCGACAAGCATAATTATACAGTAGTTAAATCGTGCTTGCTGGCTTGTTTACTACCAAGCCCTTGCTAGCACTTGGATGTAAGGGCGACGAACACACGTGAACAGTGAACCTCAGTGAGAAAACTACGCAGAAATACAAAAGTGACATTCAATACTTTGGTCGTTATTATTAATTATGAAATTGTTGGAATCAATATTCTATGAAGTAATACGTCATTACATAGAAACGTTCAAACTTGGTATATTTGTGATCTTATTTTATATTTATTCAAATTATTGTATAAGTGAGCATGATGAATTGATAACAAATTATGTGTGTTCCACATAATTCCTCATTGCAACGGCAATCTTAATAAACTCATAATTTGGGAGCAACAGTAAAAAGAGGATCATTTTCAGTTTCATTGTAATAATGACTGAAAAACTTATTCGTCATCTAACAGATTTCAAATTTTTACGATGCCTAAATTATTAGTGGTAATCTGTCAAAATATATCAATAACGTTATACGTCAAGCTCACTTGTACAAAAATTCATAAGGCAAACTCAGTAATAATCATCAATCACTTCAGTGATACTTACTACACTTTCTCACCTAACATACTATCTACTCTTCCACTCGCTACGATGCATCACATTATGTAATCACCTTTCTTTCTACTGCTAAGGTTATTATATCATTTACATTAATATGACTAGCTAGAATACTATGCCTACACTATATATCTAAACTATTCCGACCTAAATTAGGTTTACTGTTTCCTTTTGCTATCAAAAAATTGCTGTTTCTTTCTATGGCTCGTTCATAACTATAAAACAAACTTCATTGTTTTCAAATCTGTCATAATTACACTAAAACGACCTCAAAAGTGACTATCTCCCATCTATAAGTACAACATATGAATAATTTAAATATCCTAAATCGCTAGCGATAGTAAATAATTTTGACTCTAATTTCGTTGTGCAAATAAATTACGAATGAAAACGATTCGTTGTCGATTTTCGATTTTTTAATAATTATCGTTGTCTCAATAATTGTTATTCTCTTAAACATTAATATTGCTGATAATAATCACTTTAAATTTTATATTGCTTTTCGTTCCTAAACCTTATTCACATACATATAGCGCCTAAATTGTATTTTTGGACCTACAACAGACGCAATAATCATCGTTGTTAATTCCATTTATAACTTTTAATATAATTATTTTTCAAGGGTTCTGAACCTTGTAAAAGTAGGGAAGGGAAGTAATGTGTTAAAGTTGAAACTATACATTAATTGATCACGATTACTTGAAACGACAAATGAAAGGGGTCGCGGTTCTATAAGAAGGGTCTCGACTCGAGTTGAGTCTAGTCAATAGCTAGATTACAAGAAAAAAAAAACTAGGAATTAGAGAAAAAGAATCTGATTGTAATTCATGTCCTTCTTCTGTTTAATATCATCATAGTTTCTCAATATATAAAGATTATTTTGTACCACATAATTTCCGAAACGTATCTTCAATATCTTAGTGTATATCCTAAATCCAATATTCGTCTAAATGTCTTCCTAAACTTGGTAAGTCCGTGCATACATAATATATTCTTCCATTTATTAAAGTTTATAATGCCATAAAGTTAAGAGATCCTTCAAGACGCGTCGCGAAACGGACTTATCATTCGTTTACCGTCATTTTTATTACATTCTTCGCCAATACTTAAGTACATAACAATAAATTTTGATGTTTACGGACCGACAGACTGATTGGTATTTCAGTAAATATTTTTCTGTATTTATCTTCTCATATAAATTTTTAAACGATCATATTTTGTACGATTTTAAGTCGAATCCTGCCCGAGCATTTGTTATACTAATTTATTTATCCAGGTGTTTAGCAAGCTTCTGTCACCATTGTTTTGTTTTTTAATATTTAGATTAGATTCAGGATAATATCAAAGGTAAAAGTATTTTTCTTTAATTAGTCAATTAGTTGTACATTAGTACAGTTGCGTTTATCACTATAATATTGCTTTTGTGATAATATAGATGTTAAAAAACGCTATATTCATTCTATAAGACTTTTCAAGTATTTTTAGTCGAATAGTTAAAATTGTATAAGTCAAAGTCCATGACGAAGTATTAGAGAGCAAAAAGAGTGCAAGCGACAGAGTTTTACATAGTGACCAAATCGCACAACCGACACAGGTTCGGTTTAGTCTTTTCAAGTTTTTGCTCTTCACTTTATAAAAGTTTTTATATAGACAGTAGCTACCTACTATTTTTTTTTTTGTGTATTGGATAGCAACACGTTGTTAATAATTCAGTCTTAATTAATATGCACAGCTTTAATGACGCTCAATAATACTATTTCGAGCTGAATACAATTATTCTTTTCCACATCGCAACCAAGTTACTACACTTTTCGTTTCGTGCGCAATAATACTTTCTAGTATACTTCCAACAGTCAATGTTCATAAAACTGTCGCCTATGCCATTTTTGCAACTAAATCCTCATAAATATATTGACAAACCCGATTTATAGTTTCATGTATTTTAAATGTTGGTAAATATAAATATCTATTATATTTTAGAATCAGTTCGTTTCTAAACAGCTTTCTTATTCGTTCAATAAATACATAAATATTGTTCATAGTATTCTGCTGGGTCACGTCAGCGCAAAATGCTTCATAGTATAAAACAAAACACTCGTAGCAATATGCTACGTCGTAGCGCACTCGTAGCTCGCTCGTAGCTCATAACGTTTTGCTGAGTAGCGACAAAATTTGTTTTCGAGTGTCGAATGATACAACCTCGCGTCATAGTCCACATCTAATTGAATATTCTTTTGAATCGATTTCATTTAAAACAATGTCATTCTAAAAATAGTAATTGCCTTACTTTTTTATAAATGAAAATTAAACATTTTTCGTAACTTTTTTTATCCTAAGCAATAGAAACAATGTAATTTTATAAAACATCATATCACTTTTGTTTCCAGTCTACTTATTTAGCCGAGTTTAGTTTCCGCATCCCACAACTAAATGTAAAAAATGATATTGCTTTATTATTGCTTTTCTTAATAGTAGTCACATTATTGCCATGTACTATTATAGTAGTTTTCTATAATTATGGTATACTTTCTGTAAACGATGTTAGGGCTTATTGTGAGTGCATTGTGTATCGTGTGTTTCATAAAAGGGAATAGATTAATAGGCAGCTCGTAAACCAGGGATTTTTTGATGAATGTGCAAATCGACCATGTGGTGGGTTCAAAGATACGTATTAAGTTTGAAATTTGGTTTCGAGCATACAAAACGCAGCCTATTGTATGCTCACTATTTTTATTAAAGTCAATTTGTCCTGTTGTGAAATATTCCTATTCGTGCTCACGTTCACAAATCGATGTGTTAATTTTATACGTTGTACCGTGCTGCTGGTGTTAAATAATTATTAAAATTGACGGCGAACGTGTTGCTGTGCAAGCGAAACACTAATGAATTTCAAATAGCAAAGCCTTTTAATGCGACCTAAATGTATTTACTTTGTTTAATTAACAGACGTGTACATATGCAAGTTATTTAAAAAATATATGAAAGGCTGTGCTCTGCGCAGTTTAAAAACAGTTTGTTTTCGTCTCTAAATTATATTTTACGCCTAACTTCGTTTACAGCCTCGAGATTAACCTAATTAATATTGCTTATCATATTGCTAATTTGGACATTTTTTTTTTTTGGTTTTATCACTGAGTTTAGTTTAGCTATAGAACTTACTGATCAATTCGAATTTGTCGACTTATATTCTTTGAATTAATTTATAATGGAGACATTTCGTGTGTACCTTGCATTAGTTAAAATAGTTTTATACAATATCATTTTATTTGTATAATTCTTCTCTACTAGACTAACAAAAATGGAGCTTTTGGGTAGAACACGATTCGTTTTTACCGAGGTTTTTTCAAACGAAACATAAATGTTTTGTAGGTGCGCAATTTAACAGGTAGATAACATTGGAGTGTACTCTATCAAGTCTAAAGGTGGGCTTACTCTATGGTTCCGAGTCACCCCGTCACGCCTCTATACTATATGTAAAGTACTTTATAATAAAGTTAATTTATTAATACTACATCTACAAAAATTGTAAAGAAGGGAAATTTGGTACACGGGGACATATTTACATTACAATGTATATTATATATTTTTGTATAGTATAAGTTGGTTTCGTTAATATTAATCGTTAGTTACTTAACTGTATAACCGCTACAATTACAATAACGTTAGTATAAATATTTGAATAAAATATCTTCGTTTTTAATTTTTATCAATCATCAAAAGCAATTAATTTGCAAATTTTTCTACTTAAGACCAGTAGGGAGAGCTAAGAAGAATAATATGAGAGAGTTCCTCGAAGAAGGGAGTATTAGAGGGAATACATAGACGCACTAGACTAAGAGTAAGGCTAGATACTAGGAAGAAGTTGAAACATGATGAAACTCAGTAGGTTCGTAGAAAACTGAGACGATAGACTTTACTAAATATTTTTTTGAACTGAAGAATGTTCGCACTTATAAATTACTCAATATTCGATGTTGATTTCGTTTCAATTTAGTACAATATAACTCCAAAGCACCAAAATATCTAATAATCTAATTTTCATTAATAACCAATAATTTCTACAGTAATATTGCTTATGATTTACATTAATATTGCTTTTAACGCGTCACCTTTGTCTGGCGTACCCTATCTTTATAAAACTATATAATTTGTAACCGCATGATCGCCGCGATGGTACAATGTACCCGAGTGTACACCGTCTATACTAAAATTAATATATTATCGTTAGGTATCAGTATTATTCTTCAATATATTAATGATTAAATGTCTTACAGAGACTAATCAGTCGGCGATCAAAGGGTTAATTTAATACGAAGGGAAGAGAACTATAGTATCTATTAAAGTAGATATAATGTGGCACTACAGCTACTAGTAGGAGTATGTATTTGGAGAAGGAATATAATGACTAGTGTGCTCGGTTTAGTGCCTCTAGGGGCGGCCCTGTCGCGTATTATGAGATCAGTAGTAAAAATATTCAAACGTTATTCTCAATCAACTTGACAGCACTGATATAAATCCAAAAAAAAATATGATACTTCCAACGCCACATTAAAAAATATTTTTGGAAATTGTGACTTCAAATTATTTTATATACGTACTTCTAAAATTATTCTTAATGGAAGCCTGTGGTTAAACGCAACCATTGCATTAACAGACACACAACTCCTCACAGAAAAGTTATAACCGCAACGGTTTTACACACAACTAAACGTATTCTAAAAATTTATTCGAACGTTTTCATAATGGAATCCCCCAAAATGGTTTGTTATAAACTTATAATAGAGGAACTCTGGAAAGATATTTAATTGACTGGGTTCAAAGAAACACCAACGACGAATTGACTCGAGGCACTAACTAATAGACTAGGGAGGGCATCGGGGCCGCGGGCGGCACTACGACCTGCCGAATGAACTCACTACACACTAGCTGCTACGTTTCCTACATCGCGTTTTATAGCGCATTACTTTCGTGTCGGAGTAGCGCCCGCGGGGCCGACTGTAAAGACAGCTAATAACTACGGAGCGCTATAGGGATAATAGAATAGTCTGCTGCGTCTATTTGACAGCGGTGCGCGACTTTATGCCTACATTATTATTGCTTTTCGAATACCCATTTCTGACCGAGCACCTCGTGCTCGCCTCGTTAACCTAAGTTATGCTACCTTACGCTAAGTTAGTTTATTGCCAGTTACGTTTGACTTGTCAGCTAAAGACACACGCTCGTCTGAAGGCTTGCAGGCTGTGCGCGGCCCTGCCCTGTCGCGCCACAGGGCGACCGCCCCCCGCCCGCGTCGACATGCGCCCCCGACACACATCACATCTAACAATTTTATCGTTAAAATTTCATTTCCACTGTATTTTATTCAGCAGGTACTAAAGTTGACTGGACGAAAAGTTGTACTATGAACATTTTGCATTGATAATGAAACAGATTATTATAGTAGATTCTTAAAACTGCGTGCACGTTTACTGAATATTTTTATTATTTTTATAAATGTGTAAAGTATGGAGGGTGCGTGCGATGGTTGGGGGTGCGGGGGTACGGGGTGGTGTGCGGCGGGCGAGAGGTAAGGCACTGTCGCGGGCCCGCGGAGCGCTGCGGTGCGTGCTGCGGAGCGTAGGACGGAAAGTTTTGGCAAGTTCCTCACCGAGGCGGAGGAGGCGCCCTCACCCACGACCTCGGCGCTTGGCTCTCGCATCTCGACGCTAAACTTACTCCCTAATACTCTCTAACCTACTTTGCGGTTGTAAAAATCACCTACAAAAGATATTAGTTTTCATTCATATTTCAATACATCTATGTATATAGGGGTATATTTTATCGACGACTATATACATAATTTAATATTAAGTTACCGCTATCGGGACGTGTGACGCTACGGCCTGCGGCTCGCGGCCGGGCTCTACGGGGTCGTACGTGATTCGTTGTATGCGAAACATTGCTTGAGTGTCGCGGCGCGTCCGGCGCGCGATCGGCGCCCGCCCGACGCGCTCGCTCCGGTTTCATATTGTAAATTTATATATTACGTTAACAAGCTAAATTCATATTAATACTTTACGTTTACGTGTAAACCATTCGGCGGTGGTTACGGTCCCTAGTTGCGTCGGCTCCAGCCGGGGCGCCCTAGCCGGACGCGGAGACGGGCGCGGCCGGCTCGGGCTCCGCCGAGTCGTCGTCGTCTTCGTCGTCGCGCACGCACGCCGACTCCTGGTGCTTGTTGAGGTAGCTCTTGAGCGCGAACGTCTTATGACATCGCGTGCACTCGAAGTTTTTGTCCGATGAGTGCGTTTGCATGTGTGCGCGCAGGTTCGATCGATCCGCAAAAGCTTTCCCGCAGTGCGCGCATCCATAAGGTTTTTCTCCCGTGTGAGAGCGCAAGTGGCCTTGCAGTAGCCACGGCCGTGAGAACAGCTTTCCACACACCCCGCATACGTGCGACAGTTGGTGTGTCAGCACGTGCATGGCCAGCGCCGGCATGGACACGTACGCCTTGCCGCACTCGCCGCAGCGCTTGGCCGCCACCGAGTCCAGGCTGCGGTGCGTCTGCTTGTGACGCGACAGGTTCGATGACGTCGCGTATCTTTTGCCGCACTCGCTGCATGTATACTTCGATTTCGGTTCCGGCGGTGGAACCGCCTCAACCGGCGCATTAGCATAATTTCTACGTTTAGACCGGCCATCGCTTACGAAGAACGCGTCATATGTGTATGCAATAGTCTCTCGCGGCCGTTCAGTGGTGGACTCTTGTACAGGCTGTTCGGGTGGCGGCGGCAGCGGCAGCGGCGGAGGTGGCGGTGGCGGCGAGGGCGCGGGTGGTGGAGGGGGCGGTTGTTCCGGCGGCGGAGGCTCCACTCGTGGCGAGAGGAACACATGTTGGCTGAGATCGAGGATGGCATGCGCTGCGTTTAAGTCCTCTTCGGGGCGGTTTAGGTGCGCCGCGCGGTCCACGAGGCAATACGGGCGGTAGATATCTTTCTTCTTAGGTGGCAGAGAGAGGATGGCGCCGGTGCTGGTGTAGCACATGGAGATGGACTTGCCGCTCGCCGGTGGCGGGGGAGGGGAGACAGGCGAAGACTGGAGCTGAACCTGGAGGAAGGGCGGGTCTGTCGAGTCGGAGGCGGAGAGTTGCAGAAGGGCATAGGATAGAGGCTGAAGCGCCGGCTGAGGGGCGGCGGCGGGGCCGGCGGGGGCCGGGCTCAGCTCGCGCGGCAGCTGCGCGGTGAACTGCGTGGAAGGCTGCTCCTCGGTGTAACCTGCGGAAGAACAAACGCACATCATCAAGCTGGTCTATTATAGGGAAAATCTTGCGTCTTCTATTCGTGAGCCTGACGTGATGAATGAATTTGAACGCTTCAAAAAGAACTACTTACTCATTCTTTATGGCAAGATTAATGCAACATCATAAATTTAACTTTTATGCTATAATATTTGCCAGAGCTAAGCACTTAAAAAAAAATTGTAACTTTAAATCGTGTTTTAGCTGCCAATATTTGTAGCCCTTCCGCTTTACCCAGAGCGAGAGAAGACATTGGATGATTTCCTAACATAAGAAAAATCAAGCAAACAATGTATTATATCCCAAGTGGAACTTAAAATTAAAAACATACAACAATTTTTACTAATGACAACAACCATTCTTACGAAGCCTCCACCACGACTGTCTGTCTGTTCACGATAAACTCAAAAACTCCTGTACGAATTTTTATGCGGTTTTCATCACTAGATTTACGAGGAAGGTTTATATGTATATAGTAGCGAAAAGCCGAGAATTCCAATGATTTCTCCCACCCCTGCAAAGCAGTGCGGTTTGCTAGTATGTAATAATATAAGTATTAAAGGATTAAAACTGTAACATTTAACATTTGTAACCTATTGAGGACTTGCTAGACCAATCGATACGCTAGCGTATCGTCCCGATGGGCGAGTTCGTGTGAAGAAATTGCATCAGCGTATAGAAAGATAGCTGTGACGTTGCAGTCTGAACTAAATGGCACTATGCGGGCATTTCTAGTGCCAAGAAGTATTTACGGCGCTCCTTCGGGTAACGTCTGCTAGCCAAAAGGGGAATTAAATTGATAGCACTTTATTGCTTCTGTTAAATAAAATTGAATAACAACATTTTTATTCAACTCTTTTAAAAGCTTTTGAATGACTGGTATCATTTATGACTGGCTTGTTGGTCTAGTCGTTAGTAGCCCTGACTGCTATGCCGGAGGTCGTGGATTCGATGCCCACCCAGGACAAAATGTTGGTGTGATGAGCACGATCATTTGTTCTGTGTCTAAATATGCATCTATTTAGAAATATATAAGTGTGTTGTCAGTTGTCTAGTACTCATAACACAAGTTCTGCTTAGCTTGGGAGTAGATTGTGGTGTGTGGAAGTTGTGGAATATATTATATTATTATTATATTTACTTTTTATGAGAAACAGTGGCTTATTTACCAAGCGATTTTAAGCAACACAGCATTAATTCATACCCAATTAAGTACCTTAAATACATTGTGCATTTAATATATCTCAATATGGCCATTTTTATTATGTAATTTAAATAAATATTTTTGAAGATATTACTGATTTAAAATGCAGGGACATAGGGGTTGTATATAAGGACATTCTGTCTGATTCTGTACTGTTTTTAGTATCAGCATTGCACCCGTGCGAAGCCGGTGCGGGTCGCTAGTTTATACTAAATAATGTTTTCAATTTATGGTAAATTAAATTCTAGTCATTTTTTTTATTGATCAAACATTTATTTTCGCCATAAGGCAAAAATTATTTTTATAATTGTTCTATCTCTTTTCACAGGAAATTTTATATAAATGTATGCGTAAATGCATAAAAGTTGCCCAATGGTAACGGACCTGACTTACGAATTGTAGGTTGTGGATTGCTTTATGTAACTTATTTCATTACCACTGCTCTCAAAACGGTGCAGGAATACATCGTGAGGAAATCGGTATGTCCTGGAACCAAAACTTCGAAGCCATGTGACATATCACTCCACACAGCACTGGGACCGCGTGGTGGATTACGGTCCATTCGCTTTTCTAGAAAGGAGTTCTAGCAGTGGGAACTGTATAAGGCTGATTAAGTATGTACGTATGTATGTGGAAATGAGGATTAACACACTTCAGCTACATCGTTTTCTTTGAGGAATATTTCCAAAGCCGAATGTTAAAAAAAAATAAGTAAGAACTTTTTTGTATAAGTATTACAAAAAAAGTTCATTCTTAGTTTATTTTTCCTATAGAATAACGAGAATTTTACTGACACGCGAACTTCATATTAACATTGCGCGCTTTCGTATTCCGTCCTTATTATTGGTGCTTTGATTCGGCAAATGTTTTTTTTAAATATAATGTTTTGTTTTTGGTTGTTTATTGCGGGACAAATCCTAGGAATTTCAGTTTGGGTAGGCACCAGAATAACGGTCATCGACCCTCCTACATTTATTGAAAAACTTAATTTAAAAAAAAACCGACTTCACTAAAAATAAACTACTAAAAGGATCAAAATAACTTTGATTTCGGAAGTCGGTGTTTCTCGGTATTGTTTGTTTTTTATTTAACTCCGGTTTTCGAAATAAAAGTTATTTTGATTGTTCGAAAAAGTTACCACGTGCCCTCGAAAAAGGGCTTCTGAAGAAACACTGTGGATATAAGTCAGTAAAAGAATGACAATCTTTCGCGCTCCACCCAGAGTGGGAGAAAACATTTGACGACTTTCCACGTAAAAAAATGAAAAATATCCTATACTTAAGAAAAAATCTTTAAAAAACGAGTTTTAAACAAAAAAGCCCCAGAAGTGTAACTATATGCGATATACCAAACAACATAAAAACCTTTTTTTCCCAATGCCTACTTAATATTTTCTGCTCGAACAAGATCCGCCATTTGTAGACCAGGTAGGTACTATACGAAAACCAGTAATTCAAAAAGCTCTCCCGCAGCACGGAGGTCGTACGTTACCCCAGTTTGAGGGGGAAAAGGGGGTTGCTAAGAGTTATTATGAGTTCGTTAATAACTGGCAAAAAGCAACCTGTGGCGTAGCAACCTGTGGCACGAGTCACGACATTGTGCATTCCTGCCTTTAGCGTCCGACGGTGATTGTCACGAACCGCTGAATAATAAATAATCTAAGGGCCTGGACCATGTAACGTGGCCGTGTTGCTAAAGTGAATTGACGTCTGACGTGGCGCTTGAAAGCGACACTTTTTTTTTTCTTTAATGATATACTCTTAGACTGTGATTCCTTCTGATAGGAAGCAGTGATGCAATCTTAAATGGTGAACTGCACTAGTCTATTAAGAGCCTACTCAATCTAGCCTTGAAGACACCTAAATTAAAATAGGACGGGCAAATCGCAGCAGGCCAATTATTCCGATGTAGACGGTATAAACGAGTAGAGACAGTGGTGGCCGAGTGGTAACGCCCCCGACTTACGAATTGTAGGTCGCGGGTTCAAACCCAGCCAGGCGCATTACTTTGTGTAATTTATTTCATCACCACTGCTCTCAAAACGGTGAAGGAAAACATCGTGAGGAAACCGGTTTGTCCTAGAACCAAAAATTCGAAGACATGTGACATCCACCAAACCGCACTGGGCCCGCGTGGTGGATTACGGCCCATTCCCTCTCCTAGAGAGGAAGTCTGAGTCCCAGCAGTGGGAACATTATAAGGCCGACTATGCTAGATGGTATAAACGACGAGGCGAAACGCTTATTCCGGACCGTAGAGGTGTCAACAATGAAAGGGCAACACTCACCGTACGTCGGTTTGTCCGACAGTAGAATGGTGACGGTGGAATCAAGTCACTTAATTCTCACGCACACTCTGCAAAATACATCCTATAGAAGACCGAAAGACCCTAAACCTGTGCTCCAAGTTTTCGTGTAAATATACGGTTCCTAGTATGGCACCGTGTTGTTCAGGCACTGTCCTCAAAAATTTCGCAATTAGTCTTCAACCAAAAGGTTTAGCCCCATTGCCGTGTCGTGTATTTATACGAAGCGGCACCATATCGTGCATCCGCTCGACATTTCTTATCAACGCAGCAATGGGTAGCTCGTTGTCCGACCGTCCGGTAATCGTCCGGTACCCCCGAGTCGTCATCGGCGCGTAGTGCTCCACCCACGCCAAACAGAGATGTTACCAAAACCGTAGGGGCCACGCAAAACCGGTACTTGCTAGGGCCACGGGGTATTTCTGAAAAGGAATCCTAGATCGCAAAGGGCAACTACAGGACACAGGTGTGCTTTTAGTCAATAAAAGTCATCCTAGAGCGAGAAAAGTCATTGAATGACTAAGCACCTTAAAAAAAACTGAAGTAATGTAACCAGGCTTTAATTCAACCAGCACCCACTCACTAGCTTCAAGTTTTTGGCTTGTTAAGACTAAGTTACTCCAGGATTGTGATAATATATTCGATGTTGAATCAGTCGGGGGAAGTTTTAACGATCTTGCAGAACTATAGCGCACTAGACGGACTTGTTGTACATTGTATCCATGTTATTATAAACGTTGTGCTCAACAATTTACATAGCACTATGCGTATGTATTTTGGATATTAGTTTAAATCAAAATTATCTGTTTAAAATGCTATATAGTATCTAGGTACTGTGATATCGAAAGGAGATCGCATGAGTTAAGTTAACGAACTGGTAAGTAAAATATACTTTTAAGGATTTTGTTGTTCTAGAATAGGTTTAAAAATTGAGTAGAACAAAGAAATGTCTAGTTTTTTCAGTTTGGACATAACCATTGTAACGCGATGTACTTATTTTTAATTTTTGAAGAAAAGTATTAAAGAAGTATAAAACTTTTAAAGCATTTTATTGTAGATAAGTCCCGGTCTCTGAAGAAACCCGTCGCAGAGTGCGACAGTACATACCAACAGGTTTTCCTGCTACATGTGCGTCGTAATTGCTGAACTAAATTCACCAGATGAAGCCAGACTAGACTTATATTGGCTTGTTGGCCTAGTGGTTAGTGGCCCTAACTCTATGCCGGAGGTCAAGATTCAATTTCCAGCCAAGACAAATGTTTGAGTGATGAGCATGATCATTTGATATGTGTCTAGGTGTAATTAATTTATAATATGTATGTATTTAAGAATAATGTAAGTATTTTTATCAGTTGTCTAGCACTCAGAGCAAAAACTCTGCTTAGTTTGGGGCTAGATGGCGTTGTCCGACCGTCAATGATGTTGTTGTTGTGTTGATGGTGTTGTTGAATAGTGTAATATTATTACGGTAAGCTTAGAGTGATTACAAACTGGTTGTACTCCAGTGCAAGCAATACATAGACGTCACATACACTGCCCGTTGACACTGCGCAGACTTTGCGATGACATAAACACATTATGAATAATCCAGTAACAACAAAACACAATAACTCCACTTAAAACAACGAACAAGTTAATTAATACCAGTTTGTAATCAAATTATCGAAAACCAATACTGCTGTAACAATTACATGTTTAATAATTTAAAACGAGATGAACACGGAATTAAATTTCCTGCCACTTTAATACGACAAAACAATGTTTACTTACCTCATTTGATAAACATTCGATCATCGAATCAACGTGTTCAAACAAAACGGTGGGTTGTATTTTAATAAATGCAAAATGTTGATGTTGTTCGCAAATATTTTTGTAGAGAATGGCGTCGCATCGATGGAATATGTCAAATAAAGTGATTTACATCGGCGTTCATGCAGAGACGTTATACGGAATTGGAAAAGCTGTGACCGCATTTTAGATATGTGAATATGTTTAGGTGTATTTGCATGTGGCAATGTTCTCATATTATCTATCTATATCTATAATAAATCTGTAGGAGTTTTTAGTTGTACGCGCATCACGTAAACTGTACGAAATTGATGTAGATAACTTTTAAGTAACACACAATATTTTATACATTAAAATTGTGTGTAGTTTGATATATTATTTCGGCTTTATTTCATCTCAATCGATTGACTATATCGAAAGATATTCTACATTCATTGACTAAAAGGCGGTACGAAGTTCGCCAAATCAGCTAAAAAAAGTTTTTAGGTATTTCGTGGTGTAGGTATAGGAATGATTTCTTTTTTACTTAGAAAATCATTAAATGACTTCTCCCGTGCTGGGTGGAGCGGGTTCTCCCGCTTTGAGGTCGGACTTTTAGTGACACACAGTGTTGCTTCAGTTAATGCTCTTTACGACTCTTTCTAACAATCTAGGCGTCCTTTTATTTAATTCAAACAGACAAAAGTAAAAAAAGACAAAATAATAATTAAAAATAAAAACAGAGAATTCACAAGTCGCGCAGGACTTTTAGGGTAAGGTAGGTATCTACCTATTTAATAAATATAATACACAATCGTACATTCATCACACAAAATTTCATACATTCTGGCAGGATGATACTTACTTATAGCTGCCCAAAGATACAAACAACAATAGGGGTAGGAGGAGACGTAGCTTGAAGTTACTTAACTTACTAACTAACTTAGATACTTATTTTGTTGTCACTTACTCACTGCAGGATAGATTAAAGTTGCTCCCTTTGTCAAAAGTTTACATTTTAAGGAGGGAACTGTTTCATTCAATATCTTGACTGATTATGAAAACAATTCATGAAGTTAAAGTCTTGCTCTGCTCGCTTTACAACTTGACAAAACACGGAGACTTCTTTATATATCTACGTGTAAGTTTAATAACATAGGCCAACGATAAAAATACTTTATCATTGACTTTATCTAATTTTATGTAATTCAATGTATTGAATTCGGAAAATATTAATAAAGAAGTCGTATCTCCAATCAACTTCTCACATTTTAAATAAAAATAAGTTCAAATGGATTTGAGGCATTCCATATATATACTTTTTTGATTATCAAAGTACTCTATTTTATCGTAATAATTAATTTGACTTAAAATATTTACAAACTCCATATTTCGCACTACGCTAATCACGACCTCAAGTCCCCGTCGGTCTGCACTCATGATCTGGCATCTCGAGTACGCAGATTGTTGTAAACTTAAGTGTTGAGTTTCGTTTATTAATCAGTCAAAACTCGGCTGATGACGTAAACCTAAGCCAAAACTTGAGCTCAAGTTTGAGCTTGAGCATGTGAATCTCGTTTATTAATACGATCAGGACCTCAAGTTTGACGTCAAGTCCGAGATCTTGGGCTGAGGAACGTTTATTAATACAGGCCTAAGGAGGTGCTATTTGGCTGATGAGACAATTATTTAACATCACCATATCCCTGCCATTTTTCCATTCTACCTTATCAACAAACACTATACAATACAAGTTGTCAGTATTGTGAAAAAAATTATATTTTTACCAGTAGTTTTGGTTTAGCTAACAGCTTTCTCGACTATACTTTCGTTAAAACTCCTTTCACTAATTATTTACGTTCCGATCCTCGTAAAGCGCGTTTGTTATTGCTCATTGCCTCATTTGGCCTTCTTTCCCCTCTTTTTTGTGCCGGCATAGATTAAGCAACAGCGCAACGGGGCTTCGAAAATAAGGGTAGCTCAGCGAAACTCGAGCCAAACAAGTTGCTCGGTAATAACCCTCACTCGAGCGTTAATTTAAGCTAGTAAACAAAGTTGAAATTAGTACCCACTTACATGATATTTTGTACTAGAAAATTTTAAAATCGACCTGCATATCTTCCTTTAGAATTGGAAAGAGTAAGCGAGGAATTGTGATCTTTGGAAGGAAAGGAAAGGCTTTTGTCCAGCTGTGGGATAACACGGCCTAGTAATAAAAGTTATTATAATAACTTTTATAAAAGTGTAGATTTCCAGTAGAAACCTGGGATCAATGAAGCAGTATTTCTTGAGTACGCATAAGAAATTATTTCTAAGATAGTTTATTTTGCATTTCTTCTATTATAATACTAGCATTTGCCAGCTGCTTCACCAACGTGAACCGAATGAACATACAAATATTCTTTGTGCTATCCCAGGACAAATCCTACTTGTGTACCCATCCTAATCTGTTGAGAAGTTTGAGCGTAACAAGCGTTTTGCAAAAGGTTTTTTACACTGTAAAGGACTATCTTGCGGATAAAAAGGCTTGGGATTGACCTGCTCCAGTATGCTCTAAAATTATTGTAATTTTAATTTTTAGTCTCTTTTGAGTTTTTTTAATATTTCAATTGCGTTTTTTTATATTTTTTTACAATTTGACTATGATACATGTTTTTATTTAATATGTATTATGAATTTACTTATTTTTTTAGACTATGTGGATCATTTTTATTTCTTTTCAGTTATTTTGACGTATTTCTGGCTATTTGAGTATTTCTGCAGCCTACACAAATGTTCTTTCTTAAGTACTGTTTGTCAAATAGTTGAGCTCCTTAGTAGTCCTAAGTTGAGCTATACGAATACTGACAAACGCTGGCATTGACTGGACAGGTCCACTCAAATCTGTGTGGTTCTTTCCTCAAAATACCGCCTCAGACAATAGTCTGTACGGTTCATTCATGATTGGACTATTACATGTCTGCTGTATGGACTTTAAAAGAGACTTTGACCCCTGAGCTTGTTTCGGTGTTTCTTCTCAGGGTAGTCAGCTAGGAAACACCGGTCTCATCTAGTTTAAACTGACGAAAAAATTTACGTGTAAAAGTGTTTTTAAAAACCTATTTGCAGAATAAATATCATTTATCATTAATAACGTAACAAACATTCACATGTACGAGTATGTATTCGCCGAACAAACAAACTGTTGATTTTTATGTAGTAGTAATTTTTTGTAGTATTATACACAATTTAGTAGTATTAGACATAGTTTTAGTAGTATTATACATAGTTTTAGTACCATCACCTGCATCATAGTAGAAAATTATCCCAAGGAAACATACTTCCAGAATAAAAAGTATCCTATGTGTTATTCCAGGACATGGCCTACAAGTGCAACAAGTTTCATAGAAATCCATTCAGTAGTTTTTGCGTGGAAGAGTAACAAACATCCATACCTTCAAACTTTCGCTTTTATAATATTAGTAGGATATTTCGTCATACAAAACAAAGCAAACGAACTACTCGGAATTGAAAACAAACAGGGATAGATAATATAATTATTACAGATAATACGATACTACTGAAGCACTAATTGACTATAAAGCGACCAACCTCGATGGAAGCAACACAAAGGAAATTTTGTTGAAACACAGTTATCGCCTGTATTTCACTGTTTAATTCGTTGATTGAACGAAATATTCTGCGAAATACACGTGCTTGCTCTGTTGCAATTCAATTTCCCGGCTTCGATTGAAATTGACCGACGCTGACGCCCGACAACAAACCTCCCTGTATACCCTTAATTAGCTGCGTTATGCTCATAAGCGGGTCGCGCCGAATTAGCTCACAAATTTTCACTTGAATGCCATCATTTTATCGGATCTTTCCCCACCGAATGCTGTAGACCGAGGGGGAAGCATTTACGTCGGAGCTTTTGAGCGTCGCCGGCTTAAAGATAGGTATGTTAGCTTAGCCAGGACACATGAGGCATTAATATTAGCTCAGTTAGGACGTCGATGAACAAGGTGGAGAAATAATAGAAGAATTGGCAAATAAACAAATGGACATCATCTACTGTAGATATGTGTATCAAATATAAAAATAGAAGCAATTAAAAACAATTAATCGTGATGATGATGATTTAATTAAAAAGAATAATTTTATACGAAAAACGTCGTCATCTCCCAGCCCTTGTTTTATACTTGGGCGGCGTGACATGTTTTTTTTCTTCCTATCCGCCGTCACGCTATCACTGACTCCCTTGTTTTTCATATCACTCCTCCATATCCATATTTTTCTTAGCCTTTCTCTCCATTCCAGCCGTCCACATGTATATTCACAACTATTTTAGTAACATGCTTTTCATCCCTCCTCTTCACATGACCATACCAAGATTAACTGTTCAATGAGTAATTTTATGTAGTGGACAAAAATTTATAATGAAAGCGTCAGTTCCACGCCTAAATCCGTGGGTAAATAATTTAATATACAGTCGAAAAACTGCCACATTAGAGGAAACGTGCAAGATTTAGTTGACGTCAAGCTTAACGAGCTAATCTCATTGGGGCTAAAACGTTTGACCGTGACATTTTGCGGCGGTAGAACGGAAATTAAACGAGTAGATGAAATGATATGTTTTCTACCGTTTGATTTTTTCAACACTTCGTGAAAACGGTGACCGCATTTTTTTTTACAATATTTTCGTAGTAGGTAGGTACTTTTAAAAAACAAAGCGAATTTTTTTACCCTATTTATCTCTGCGAACTATACTATACAAGTCAATGACCTGTCTGCAACTGTGTCAATTTTCTGATCACACAGTATAAAAGAAAATAAAATAACACGTACCTGCAAAAGTAATGGCCCAGCACTACAAAAACTTAGCAAAAGAAGCGCTGAAAATAACAATTGCTATAGAAAGTAATTAAAGACGATGCAGCAAAACAAACGTAACAAAATGAACGCAAGGCGCGCCAAATGCTCCACGGACAATGGCAAAAACAACGCAGGGAGGTAGGGTACACCGCATTGCACCAGTTGAATCTCACCCCTCCAGAGGGGGCTATCCCGACCCCCCCTACCCCCGCGGGATTCTATAGGGTACTTGTTGACGTTGGGGATGTGAACTGCGTAACCAATTGATTTTTCGCGAAGTCAGCCTTTCTGAGATGAATCTCTAGTCTCTGTAGTGCTCCCTTTGTCGAAAACTTTTTGTTCTGATTAGTTTTGAATTCAAAATGCGGTGTGATCGTGCAAACTTTCGCGGAGGTAATTGACATAATTTTGGTGAATATTTAGGTAGTGGATATTTTTATTATATTATGAATTGGTTCTTGGTTCAATTTATGTTTAAAAAAAACCATTTAAAATAGGAAAAAAGTAAGTTGGAAATACAATTTGAAAATTAAAATTGTCGGTTTTGAGTGGTATTTATAAAAAATAACCGACTAACAGATTTTATAAAATAATTTGATTTTATGACTAGATCTTACACTCGAGAATTAGAGATCGTAAGTAGTTACTACTGCATTTACAGTGCTTACCTACGGATTTCTTGAGTGCCGAAGGTCTCTTAAGAAGATAAACTAAATTCATAAAACCATTAGCGATAATTTCATTAAGACCAATGTACACGAAGATTTATATCTACCAAACTCATTAACCCTATACAATTATGCATTGAAGCTTATTAGTGATGTAGTTGATATAGTTAGTGTCAAGCAATAATTGAGTAATCGGTATAGTTTGGACAAGGCTATTGTATGTTTCGGCACCGGCCACGTCAATGCGATTCTCTCCAAACACGAGCAGTGAGCAATCACTCCATTGTCATCATAGATATTGTTTGAACCGACCGTCAAGATGAACATGGCCACAAAACAGATAGGTACAGAAGTCAATCTCAAATTCTCAATGCATGTACTTCACTTTTCACACCTACGCTTGGCGGTCGTGCTAAATATGCAGTCAAGTCGCGCGACTCGTACGCGCCCGGGTGGGGCGCGGGCAGAGCGGTGGCGGCTGCGCAAGCAGCCGGCTAGCCGAGCAGTTCCTATCTTAATTTTATTCGCCGTTTAATGTTGAATTTAAACAACCGTCCACTGAACAGTTATAATATTTTTTTTTTGTTACTTCATGTTTGCTTAAAAAAGTTCACAGACGCGTGTCTCAAGCGAGATGCCAACGAGCCCGAGATACCACGGCCGTGAGCGGTATCTATATGTGTGTTGTTCGAACTCACTATTCGTATGTAGATTAACTTCTGTACCTATTTCTCTTTTGTGACACAGTTATATGGCACTTTGTTAATGCTGACGTGTCAACAATGATCGATTTATCATAATCGAAGCATAATACAATTTGAAGGTTTGCTTTTAACCATAGTTTTGTGCGCTTAGTGCGAGTTGTTTTTACGTTAACGCGATCGAAACATTAACCGCGTTTGTCTCTCTGATTGGTTAAGAGCATAAAGTGGGCTACACGGAACGAGGAACGTCATAAACGTGACGACGCGTTAAAGTAAAACAAATTCGCACAAGGCACAGACAGTACGGTCCATCAGTTTTGCATGCTGCCACACAAACCTCCGCAGACTAAGCTTTAGTGAAAGTTGGACCTCAGAGTCATGCACATACAAAATCCTAATGAATAATATTATTATTGAATAAGCTCATCAGTGATAGTGTGACGAAACAAAATGGAACAAAAAAACGTGTTGCACTTAGGTATCTCAAATATTGTTAGTGACTCTACATACTTTTCAGTAGTTTTTTAATTAATTTTGAACGTGTTATAAATAAAGTTCTGTATAAAATATTGCAAAAATTACATCGAAAATAGAATGATTGTATCTTTTTTTGTTGATTTCCATCTTGTCAGCAAGTCAGAGATTGTTTATGTACCTATTTTCTGCAAGTCTAAGTTGCCTATTATTAATGTAAAGTAGGTACCTAATTTGTATTTTACACAAATATTTTAGTAGATTGAGGCGGTTCCATAAAACTCAACATGTAAACAAAAGTAATTATGACAAACTCATTTTATATAAAATAGCTACAGCATAATTTCAATTGCTTTTTTTTTTAATTTCCTAAAAAACTTTTGAATTTTATGACGAAATTCGCAATATTTCGTCGAATCAGCTGCCGTGATAGGTATATGCCAAATACTTGTCGTGCAGCGTGATAAGTTAAATGGCATGTTTCAACACTAACCAAAAGGTTGATGCCAAGTAAAGACTGTAGATAACTTTTGTGAAAATTTTACAATAGAGCCGACATTTATTATTATTTCGCAAAACAAAACTTACTAATTTAGCTTTTAGCTATATTTACAATTTCTCATATCGAATGAAATTTATTTAGATTCCTTTCCAATCAAAGTACCTACGGGCAAAAGAGCGAGGAACGTTCAAATGTGGAATGAATTCGCTCGATGGTTTTATTATTTGTGGGCTATCGAGAGTTCGTTCCCGTGTTCCGGGACAAAGCTGGCGCAGCTGTGCGCGCACCTCTATGTTCCCACTAACGAGATCAGATACAAATGTTAAGAGCACGTCTAAAACGGATTTCCTGATATCACAATAACAAAATGTCTGTGAAATTCGTCGAGTTTCACAGAAGTAATGGCGTCTGCGGTTTTATTTCTGACTCAATTAATATTCAAAATATTCAACATTTACGAATCAGCCGGAAAAGGGTATAAAATATCAGATTAAATATTATTTTAATTTTGACCATTTTTTTTTTAGGTTTGAAAATCATCTCATGACATCCTCCGCGGAGATAGTGTCAGACTTTTACTGACAAAAAGCCCACTCATGTTCCTTCGTTGCCTTTCGTACCGGGGCCAGTATGTAAAGTACATCAGTAAATTATATGCAATAATTAATTCATGACACGACTCATTTTAATGAGCTGCTCAAATAGCTTGTTACGTTTAATAACGAAATGATGGATTTCTGGCATTAAATAATATAATTAACGATCATAATACGTTTCAGTTAATTTAACCGCATCGTTCAGGTATTAGTGTACCGACATATTATCTGATAAAGAGACTAATTTGTCAGTATTAGCTGTTACAATTATGCGGTAAATTTCTAATATTTCGGTTGAGTGGTTGTTCAGCCCTCATTTAGTTATACCTTAATGAGCTTTATAATGAAATTGGAAATGATGAAATAAGTAAATTAAGCAGGTAATAACGAAAATATAATTATTATAATATTAGTTAAGCTATGATATTAAAAGTACCAATGTTACTAAAAGAGTTCTGAATTTACATGAAGATGGATGGAGAGGGAGGCCGAAGAAAAGATAGATGGATTGTGTGAGGAGTGATATGAAAGGAAACGGAGTTAGTGATAGTGTCATGATTGATAGGACAGAATGGAAGAAAAAAATGTGTTGAGAAGAAAAAAAGAAGAAAATTAAAAGTCCCAATGTGAATTATACAATATATATTATATACTTTTCTAAGTTTATCTAGGATATTACTGACACCCCTCGGAAAGCATATGAAGCCGTTGGTCCCGGTTATCATTCGTAGATCTTTGGCAGTCGTACAGGTGCCAGTAAGTCTGACCATCAAGCTAACCAAGGTGTATCGTGTTACCCAGATAATGTGTTCTAGAGATCTAAGCAGTCGCTCCATGTAAAACAGGTATTTAGACGCATTTGGTTAAACTGGAAGTCAATCCCAATCTTGGGCAAAGTTTGTCATCTTTGTGATTGGAATCACTGAAATGTTGCGAAACAATGATATGTATCATTTGGAACATTTGAAACATCGCGTCGGGTCAAAAAACACAAACGGAACATTTAAAACATCAGGCACGTCGACTCACAAGATACAAACGGAACGTTTGAAACATCAGCTCCCAAGATACAATCGAAGCATTTGGAAAAACGGCTCAAAACATACAAACACAGACATTGACTGTTATGAACCGTGATCTGTTACGTTGCGGCATATACACCAACAGTTTTTTTTTTATTAATTTTGATTTAAAAAATAATTTAAAGCTGATGTTTTTAGTTCAATTCATTAAAATTTACATCATTTACCGTTTTAATTTGAATTTTAAAAAGACTGCAGGTCACTTAAGGTAAAGAGTGTTTCAGTGTTCCAATTGTTCCAAAAGATGCATTTAAAACATTTCTGCTGTTCCAATCTTTCGGACCGCTAAAATGTTTCGGAACAGTGAGTCGGTTCGGTGAAGAGTTGCACACGCCTACAATCTAGTTGGAGATGATGACTAAGAACTGAAACTTAACATCCGTACAATTCCTAGTAAAACTGTTGGACGAGAAGCTTGAATAAAATTTTGTACACGAATACGCATTCGCATCTTCACAACGCTTTCAGACGACAAAACAACGCAATCAGATGTTTTCGGCTATAAATTATGTTATGCGGAAAACTGTCTTCATTGAACACTGTCACTTCCATTTGTCTGTGTAGCTGTTCAAATGTGGGGGGGGTGTGTGACGAGGGTGTAAGTAGGGGTGTGTTTGTGGCCTACATCGCTCCAATCTGACCTAGAAGAGACACATTACTGTCCCCGCGATTCTTCGTAGGCTCACTTCCGAATTTCTTGCGAGACCTTTTGTTTTACTGCGGTTCTATTTTATTTAAGAAAGGCAATGTACTCGTATTTTCTTTTAGCGTTTTTCTGCCATATTGTTGCGAGCTCCATTTCAAGTTTGTTTGCACGTTTGCTGCCAGATTTATTTACTTACTTCAAATACATCAATACACAATTGATAAGTTTATGGAATGTGTTATCGTGAGATGAAATTTGTTTAAGTAGTAGGTTGTGAGATACACAATGTATCAGTGTTGTTTTTTTCTAAATTTGGCATTTTATAGTGTGCATCTATGCGTGCCTAGTAAAATATTTTTCTTTCTTTCAAGGTTTCCGCTTTTCATAAAATTATATATTATTACAACTATGGTTGTTTTAGCATCAGGCGATAACGACAATGACACGATATCGTGGGACTGGTAGTTTCATACATTTTGTCAAGAACAATGTATTTTTTGGTATGACTTGGTACTCAAGACTGCTCGGTGACATAACGCATACTGACTATTGGTTAATGACAACTCGATTCAACTTTCCAGCTACCATAGGCGCGGGCTTGCGAACGGTGAGCTACCCATTGCTCCGTCCGGTATCCTTGACATGTCAGCAATCATCATCATCATCAAGGAGATGTCAGCAAAACCGTAGGCAGGGTCGAAGCCTACTGGGCCAATGGTTCGTTTCTCAAAGGAAAACCCTGGTCCCTGCAAGACAAAGAAGGTACATAGGACTGTGTTTTAGTCAGTAAAAATCTGAAACACCCTCTCGCTCCGTCCAAGAGCGCGAGAAGCCATTGAATGATTTCCAACCTATAAAAAAAATCATTATCACCTAAAGTGAAAATAGCCAATCACTGTTTAGTTTAAATCATGGCGTTAGATACAGCTTAACGTTTCACTACAACGGAAATTTCCCCATCAACGTGAAAGTGACAATATCCGTTCATGTGCAATAATTATCTATTCAACGCGCCAATCACGTAACAGTCTGTTCACGTTCGATTATGTCACTGTCAATACGTAGCAAATTAGTTGAGGTTCACCGCTGAATTATTGTGTGGCGTGAAATCGATTAATGCTAATATGCAGGAAACGCCCGCTCTATTCTAAATCGAGACACCTGTCGATAACCGGAATTGAGCAGTGGTGACCTAGTGGTTAGGGCCCTGATTTACGAATTATAGGTCGCGGATTCAAATCACACTAAGCGCATTAATTTGCGTAATTTATTTCATCATCATTGCTCTCAAAACGGTGAAGACATACCGGTTTCTTCAAGATGTTTTCCACATCTTGAAGAAACCGGTATGTCTTAGAACCAAAAATTCGCAGTCATGTGACATCTACGAACACGCACAGGGGCCGCGTGGTGATAACGGCCCAATCCCTGTACTAGACAGGAGTCTTGAGTTCCAGCAGTGGAAACATTAAAACGCTGATTAGGCTTATGCTAACATTGTATCCGGTTAATATTAAAGCTTCAGTCTAATTTGTTGTTTGAAAGGTAACTAGTCTTACCTATAATTTCCTTTTTCTGTATTAAATATTACTATTTTGACACCAATACATGTAAGAGCGCTTATATGCTTTTAAAGAATTATCTAAACGCTTAGTTGACACTTCGCGTGACCCAAGGGCTGGTTTTTACCTCGGTCAGAGATTAAGCATTGCCATACAACGTGGCAATGCCGCCAGCCTTTTGGGCACATTTCCGTCGACAGCGATGCGGAGACTTTTTAAGACGTCATATTTTAGCTAGTAGTTTTTGCCTTAAATGTATTAGAGTTAGTAATTAGAGTTTAAAAAAAAATATACATGTAAGAATTTTTTTTTTTTCATAAACAATGTGTCTTCAAACATTTTTGAAGACACATTGTTTATGAAAAAAAAAAAATTCTTACATGTATATTTTTTTTCATGTGTTTTTTTTCATGTTCACCCTATTGTGACAAAGGAGGTGTGGTGGAGAGTGTACCCACCACTCACTATTTATAACAATTTTACTTGCATTATAGGGAGACTTACACATGTAAGTCTTCTTTTTCTAGTTTATCGTTAACTTTCCAGATAAAGTACTAGTAAGTAGGTGGCGTAAATAGCAGTGTACGCCTTCGAAACTGTAGATGTATGGACACATAAGGCACTCCAGCATGTGGGTCATGTTCTAAATGGGAGCAACGTGTACGTACCTCGGTATAATGTTTAGGTACTTTATCTACACTAATATTAGAAAGAGGTAGTTTGTTTTTTTGTTTGTAGGAGGTAATCTCTGAAAGTACTGATCCGATTGCTAAATTTTTTTCTTCGATAGAAAGAAAGAAAGAAAAGAAAATAGGTTTATTTGGGACAGTACACTGTGATTCATTAATCAACAAATAATTGATTTACAAACTAAAATTAAACATTAAAAAATTAAGGAGAAATAAAATTAACAATAACAATATGTCTCATGGCTACGCCGAATATGTTTAGTTCAGCATAATGCCAGACAACTACACAGCAGTTGCCTGACGCTGGTTTTCAACTGAACCTTAAAGTGCAGATACGGATGAAAATCAGTTTTAGTTCTTAGTTTTAGGAATGAAATAAATAAATATACAAGTATATATATGCATATATTAATGTATATAAAGTGATAAATCATAAATATATGTTTAGTGTTAGATGTGTAAGTATGTAATAAGAATAAATATGCAAGAAAGCTGCTATATTCCTGAGTGACATAGGCTATATTTTATGTACACGGACGAAACCGCTGGCAAAAGCTAGTGTATTAATACAAGAAATCGCAAATATGTGTGCTAAATCATATCGTAATCCACTCACACAACTTTCTACGGATTATACGCTATTATAATTGTAATATTCAAAGTGACGGAATCAGGGCAGACGTGTAATGGGGGCGAATTCTACGGTGCTAGCCACTTCTTGAGTGGTGCCGGTGACTAAGCACGAGCTGGAGTGGCTATACAATATACATCGACCCCAATTACGTAAGTAGCCCGGGATGGGTCTGACGCTTTTCATAATGGGTTTTCTACTTGATGTGGTAAAATGGATACTTATTATAGAAAGTTAGCAAAAATAAAAAAAAGCACGTAAAAGTTCCAACGAAAAATATTTTTTTGAAAAATGTATTGTTCAAAATAAATATGACACAATTTAGTTTATAATAAACTAGCTGACTCGGCGAACTTCGTACCGCCTAATAATGTGATGAAAATGAAGAACCGCTTGACCGATTTTGTCCTAACTTCACATAAGTAGATGGTTACTTAATGGTCCGAACAGAGCCTAAACATTTGGTTTGGATAGTTGAGCCCGTTGTTGAGTTATAAAATTACAACGAAAAGTGGCATTGATTTTTATATATATAGATAACTAAAAAACAAAAATGTTTATGAGAAATCTATCTAAACTATATCCTATACCCCATGTATCCCATGTATCTATACTATATCTACTATTTTGACTGGCCTGTTGGTCTAGTGGTTAGTGGTACTGACTGCTATGCTGGAGGTCGTGGGTTCGATTCCCACCCAGGACAAATGTTTGTGTGATGAACACGAACATTTGTTCCGTGTCTGGGTGTATTTTATCTATAATATGTATGTATTTAGAAATATATATGTATGTTTATCCGTTGTCTAGTACTCATAACACAAGCTCTGCTTAGCTTGGGACCAGACGACGTTGTGTGATAGTTGTAGAATATTATTATTATATTATTATTATCTACCTTTGTAGTAGTAGTAGTAGTTTATGTCTCAAAAAATGTACATTTCAACACTCTGGAGGAAATCAAAATTCATAGGGAATTTTCCGTTGACCCAATCCTGAAACTTTGTATAAAGCAATAGCTTTAGGTACAGGCACAGGTATAGGAATAAATCTGAAAACTGTAAATTTGTTGCTAAAAAATATTTTGCGATTCGGAAAAATCTTTGTGACTTCATTTGGGAATTGAACTATTTACATAAGTTAGTTTGTACGGAACCCTAAGTGTGCGAGTCCGACTCGCACTTGCCCAGTTTTTTATTATTACTGATATGTTCAGTCCTGACAGCTATTGCGACAGCACAGGTGGGTCTGACTCTAAGTTTGTGATGTGGTCGACAATGGAGTACGCTTGTCTAGAAGTAAACAATTCACTCTTGACTTAAAGACTTGACTGAAAAGCTTATTCATATCAGGAAATACGGACACACTCCTTAGTTGTACGCGAAATGAATAAGTTAATTTTGTGTATATGGGTGGGATGTCCACCGTATTTGCGGCGGCGCATCACCGTTTGTCTGGTGGCCTGATTATGGTACGGGCTTGGCGGAAATTAAGTTATGCAATTCCAATGCACACTCCCCGAAATGCAACCGGTAGAAATTTATTTATGAAATGAAAATAACAATATTTCTACATAAGAAAGTTAAATTTTAACTGTGAAAACAAAATGCACTCACCTGAGTGCATTAGCAGCGATACCTATCGCATTGCTCCTTTTCATGGCGGTAATTCAATGAGGAGTAACACAAGATACGCCTAAGCGTAAACGGTTGCGGGCAGGAATGATGTATCCATCTATCATAGTGCCTTTCATTCTCCCACGTACAGCGTGCACACTCAAATTTGTGGGCCGAGGATAGGTAAGCTGGCTCCTTAATTCATTTGGAATGGGCCTCAAAATTCTTCTTTTATAGAAAAAAGAAAGAGAGTTTTTTTTTCTTCCTTTATAATACCAAGTCAGCCATCCAGTCATCGTCATACGTTAGCATCCACCCCCTTTCTGTTCATATCATTTTTCACGCAATTTACCTATCTTTATTTTGGTCTCTATATCTCGACACTTCATGCGAAATAAGATTAGACATTTAAACCTTTTTTACCGTCCGTTCAACTGATTTTGAATTCTATTTTGTAGGAATAAGGATGGCATCAAAGGAAAAAGGTGGTTATGATACCAACTATTTACTGTAGCTGCGATTAATCATGCCACCAACGCAATAATAAAAAATAGGTTTTAAAGGTTAATCTTATTTATTTATTTATTACGGCACTTCAACGAATAGTTCGACGATACGTTTACAAAAAAAAGTCTTATTAATATACAATTAATCCAGCGAATTCTTCACTTAAAGGTGTGCACAGCACTTACAGAGTTTAGTAAATTAATAATAATTATATTTTAAATTAATTGTTCTACATTATACGGTCATGCAATAAATAATAAAAAGGTACAGATAAAAATAAATACAAGGCAATAAAAAATAATAAAATACAGAATAAGGAATTATTAATAATCAATTGTAAATAGATAAAGTCAAATTTAGTTAAATTAAATTAAATAGGTGGGTAACATAATGTCATTGTTAATCGAATATACTAGTAAATAATTCATATATGCTCAAAATTTATCTTAATAAAAACGGTGTATTCGTACACATCACACACCTATATCACGAAAAGTTACAAAGTAACTCCATCGATCTATCTGGAACTCTCGTATGAACATAACTTAATACTTTCAATGACGGGGTTGGAAAATACGGCAACGAACATCAACTTTAAGATAAGAAGATAATGTTAATTAAAGTTTCAAGCGCATTTAACTTAGTTAATTAATTAGTCCGCGATAGAGCTAATAGGCTTACCAGATCGCTCATCTCCGTGAAGCGGTTACTTCATATTGCTAAGCCTTTCTTAGACAAGCCCTGCAGCCACCGTAAACGAAAAAAAAAATATTTTGTTCTATTAACCCGTTTGTTACGGTGTGCTTAGAAGAAATTTAATGCGGAGTCAGAGAAATACCGTGATCGAGATAAAGCGGACAGTAAATATGTACTGAGCAGATTATTTTCCACACCATTTTAATGGATTTGCCTCGGGTTTGTGCGCACGTTGTGGTGTATTTAAAATAGAATAAATATGGCTATTAATCCTTTTTAATGTTTAAATTTAATATACCTACTTTAATATAATTTTAACCTACACTTTACTCCATTTATGCCTATGTTACGGATTAACGGGTAATTTAGTCCAGCAAAGGTAGTGAATCAGCTACAAAAAATGAAAATATTTTTCATTTCAATCCAATAAAGGTAAATATGAAATGTTTGTTTTTAAGCACGCTAAGTTAACAGCCGCCGCCACAGCCCTACCCAGGTTTTATTAACATTTTAAAAAACCAATAGTGTTAACTCATATCGATAAAAGTATTCACAAAAAATCAGTTTGTATTTTACAACGTGCTTCAATTTTAACGAATCGAATACCTGCCAGTTATTTGTACGGACAAAATAAAAATAGACCGAGGGTTCCCGCGAATCTAGATTTCATTTTTTGGATTGCTGGGATGAAACGGCCATTTTTAGGGTTCCGTACCTCAAAAGGAAAAAACTGAACCCTTATAGCATCACTTTGTTGTCCGTCTGTCTGTCTATTTATCTGTTTGTCTATCAAGACCCTTTATCTCGGGAAAGCGTGGAGGTGTCGAGTTGAAAATAAAACCATATAACACAGGTCTGCGGTCCCTTGAAGCTGTGAAAAAATCAAACTGTAAGGAAACAAAAAGATACGGCCGTTTATGTCGCAAAAAACGTATTTTTGACACTCTCAAGGGAATCATAATTCATAGGATATTACCCTATGAATTTGACTTAAAATTGTGAAATTTAGCTTCAAGCTCCTATACTTGCCAAACTACTACCTATTACTAGGAAAAAATCTGAAAACTGTAAATTTATTGTTACGTCACAAAAAAAACCTTTTTTTTTTGCGATTTAGAAAAATCTTCGCATCTTAATTCGGGAATTGAACTGTTTTCATAGGTAAGTTTGTACGGAACCCTCAGTGCGCGAGTCCGACTCGCACTTGCCCAGTTTTTTATTAAACCTCCACTCGATTTTATTACTTTTCAACAGCCCGGAGGCTTGTATATGCTTTGTGAGACGCGTGTACCCGGAACAAATATTGCCCTATCTCAAACGTTCGTATAAAAGTACTTCACTATTTCGGTTGAATAATATTCGACCTGCAGTTCTAGGTTCATTGGAATCGTTATTTGTTTTATTGAGGACTCTGAAAATTTAAAAGGTACTGAAGTCTGGATGGCAGTTTTTTGACTTTTGACGTATATTGCGACGATATGGAATATGAAATAAATTGTTACAAATTCTACGAGAGTTTTATATGTAACGATATACTTAGGTAATATAGTTAATATGTCACACTTTGCTTCAACATAATATAATTATATGATTCGGGAACATCTACTGTTTTCTCAACGCTACTCTCCTTATTCCTCTATTATACGCAATTAAGCGAAATCTAATTTAATTAATTTCCTCTAGAATGAGATCACAGCGATGAACGAAATACGTTCGTAAGCCGAGATGCGGAACGAACGAGGAGCGGGATTAAAACGATGGTTTTACGCCATTCGGCAAGGATCCCTGATTTTATTGTCTCTTTTGCTTTATCTCATTATCTTCATTTGCTTTAATGAGAGAGTTTAAACGGAGTTCTCTGGGTTTTGGAAGATATTTATTGCATTAGTCATGATTTCTTTATTTGTTAAGATGATGGAACGTAATTACACACTTCTAAATTTTTTTAAAAATATTATTGATAGGTTCGCGTTTGACCATTATTTCACCAGATGGTAAACGATTATGTGGCTGACGATGGAGCAGGCTTGCCTAGAAATAACTTATTCATTCTTGACTTAAGGAGATGCATTTCGACATTCATTTTCATTTTTTTTTTATACAACGCTCTTACGTTATTATGACGTTATTACACATTTTTCATTACATATTTTGGAAACACAGTATACTGTTGATATTATCTAGGCTTCTATTGAAATCAATGTATAAATTTGTGTAAAACTAATCCAGTAAAAAGACCTATGAAAATCTGCTATTTTGTTATTTATTTCATGAACACTTCATAATTTACACAACAATTAAAAAAGTCAAAAAAGTATAACAATAGAAGCCTTGCAAATTTAATCAAGATGCTGAACGACGAAAATTTATTTCAAAATCTTTTAATGGTTGAAAAACAAAACACGTGTTTCCTCGCACAAGTTTTGTGAAATATCCGAGTAAATTACGCAATTATCGAATGTCGACAGAGTTTTTAGGCGTTACCTCTCTTTTTTTGCCTCGCCTCTTCATCAAACATCGCGTTGGATTGCTTTAGATGAAGCAACAAGCTTTTAAACCATGCACGATGTTGACGATAGGCGACTGGAAAAGGATCCTCTTAAATACCTCTAGGTGTAGGTTAGCTATAATATCAGGAAACAGACTCCAGCAGGGAATTCTTCTCCTTAGATAGATAGATAGATATTCGTTATTGTACACCAAAAATACAAATACATTAGGAACTTAAAATTAATATGGTGTCATAATGGGCGGTCTTATCAATAAAAGCGATTTTTTACAGACAACTTTTGGATAGATTTGACAGAGAAGGAGAAAAAAGACGCAGGTAGTTCGTGGTTTACATATATACAATGCGTAAACTAATAAATTGCATATAATACAAACAATATACTAAATATATATATAATAATGAAAGCAAAGAAATGATGTACTTAGCCTTGGCTACAGCTAAATAGCGAATATACCCACACCCACATATTTTAATCATTTTACTAAACACTAGAACTTAAGTTAAACCACGTCCACCTCAGTATAAATAAGAAAGTATGTTTATTCAGGTTGAATAATACAAAACGTTTAAGTTTTCAACTTAAACACGAAACTGGTTTGCGGCTATAATAAATAAATGATTAAACTGTTTCGTGAAACCGATGGAAATCTATATTACCCACAAACGAATACTTCAGAAGTGAAATTGATAAGCTGTCAATACGTAACAAGTTACCAACAGCAGCTTGTTCACGTGTCCATGACATGGAGTGGGATTTCTTCTTTCATCATTTATAAAGTTTCAATCAAAGTGAAGGCTTTACTTTGAAAGTCAATAGTGAACTTTAAAAGGTCAGGGTTTCTTTTTTGTGCTAAGCGCACTTATTTACAAAACGCCAATGGCTTTTTTAATACTTTTTTACTGTAACCCAGTTCTACAATAATTGGTTATTATAGCTAGATAATATTGATTTATTATTATTCTGATGTGAGCCTGTTTAATAATATTATACATAGGTTGATTGGTAGGTAATAGGCGTTCTTTGGTCTTCGCAGAATTAGTTTATTCTTGAGCCATTAGAAAACTGTTTATTTAACATCAAGAACAATGTCTCATAATTAACATTTATTGGTAAAAAAGTGGACGGTAAGAGGTGGAAAATTGCCAGAAATGGTTTAAAAATTAGAATGCCCCTTTAGTTTGAATCCTGAGTTAATAGGATTACAATTAGCTGTTTGCTTGTTTGTTTGTATACGTATAGACAGAGGGAGAAAAAAGAAAAAACGGATGAATTGTGTGAGTTTGACGGGTGACAAAACAGAATGGAAGAAAAAAACGTGTTGCGCCGATCCCAAATAATACGGGATAAGGGCGGGCCGAAGGCTTTTTGCGGATACCCGGTTTATGCTACTACGAAAAAAGAAAATTTGCATTCTTTTTAAATGCATGGTTTTATAATAGTTTCAAACCATCTTCGCATTATTGCTTTTCTTATAAAACCGGTCTGGGGGATACAGGTTAGGTGATTTCAAAGTCTATAACGGATGTAGGTGACATAGGTAGAAATATTTTTGTGTTTATATGTGTTACATTTTTTTAAGGCGGAAAATCAACTAATGACTTCTTCCAGTGTTTATATTAGCGGAATATTACTTATTTCAAGGAATTAGATTAGGACCTTTTTTTTTAGGTTCAATGTCAAAGAATTCATCAAACAAATCATTAGGTTCAATGAAAATCATCCAATGATTTTTCCTGCTATTAGGAGGAGCGCGAGGGCTTGTCAGAATTTTACTGACTAATACCCACTCTAGGGTTTCGGGGTTCTCTTTCGTATAACCTAGGTATGGCCTTAGTAGGCTTTGACCCTGCTGGGCCCCTTACGCTTTGCTGACATCTCTCTGAGGCGCGTGTGGAACACTATGCACCGTCAACGTGCTAAACTCCCGCAAGCTTACGCCTATGGTGGCTTGAAATCGGGGTCAAGATCCCAGTGGCTGGGGCGCGGACAAAAAATTCGAAGATATGTGACATCTACCAACCCGCAATGGGTCTGAGTGGTGGAATACGGCTGAGTCCCAGCAGTGGGAACATTAGAAGGCTGATGATGCTATACAAGGAATTTACTCTAATACCAGTAACCTTATCTTGATTAATCTGATTACGTAACTATTAAAAATGTTTGTCAATCACCGAGACGAATCAGGTTTTCAGATGGTTTCACTCGAAACTTTATCACGTTTCGTTTAAATGAGCTTTTCTACCTCCGATGTGGAGCGAACTGGTTTGATCGAAATGTTGAATTTCATTAACGGTATCTGATTTCATCTTTTGCAACATCGTAGAGTGGTTTTTATTTTTTCTGGCTCGCTGAAGCGGACATGAGCTCAAAATGTTAAAGTTACAGTACGCAATGTCTCCAGTTTTCTTTAAGTCTGTGTTTTTAAATTTCAAAAACTTAAAGTTCTTCCTTTGCCACGTTTATATTTAATTTGACTGGCCTGTTGGTCTAGTGGTTAGTGGCCCTGACTGCTATGCCGGAGGTCGTGGGTTCGATTCCTACTCAGGACAAATGTTTGTGTGATGAGCACGATCATTTGTCCTGTGTCTGGGTGTAATTTATCTATATATGTATGTATTTAGAAAAATAAGTATGCTTATCAGTTGTTTAGTACCCATAACACAAGCTCTGCTTAGCTTGGGACTAGACGGCGTTGTGTGATAGTTGTGGAATATATTATTATATTAATAATATATATTCTTGAAATAACTGTTCATGTTAAGAAAAATTATAATTTTTTCGAGACAAACACTGACAGGCCAAATAGCCAAACATAAAGACAGACTTCGACTGCCACAAACTAGGAAAAAATTATTTAAAAAAAATAAGATATACTGCATGTCGATTATTATTCAAAATCAGTTACAAAATAGTTTACAAGACTTACCACTGACAATGTTTAAAAAAATGCTTTTCTATATGTTACTATTTAAAAAAATATTATACTGTTAAGGACTATTTAGAAGACAAGTCAATATAACCTATAATTTCCAAGTTAGAATAATTGATTTCACTGACTGTAATAATATAATAATAATAATAAGCAGAGCTTGTGTTATGAGTACTAGAGAACAGATAAACATAGTTATGATATATACATATTATAGATAAATTACACCCAGACACAGAACAAATGATCATGCTCATCACACAAACATTTATCCTGGGTGGGAATCAAAACCACGACCATGCATAGCAATCCGGGTCACTAACCACTAGACCAACTGGCCAGTCGACTGTGAATATATTTGTCCGCCATGTAATGGCAGGATATGCTGAAACAAATGTACTGCTTACTTATTACTTGCTAGAACTTACTTGCAAAAGGTAAGGTGGTTAATTCTAGTAAATAAATGTTTTGATTTGATTTGATATTTAGGCAAATTTCAAGTTAAACAAGCTGTGTAATTCAAGTGTTAGTCTATTTTGTCTCCGGCTGCGCGCTTGAAAGAATTATTGCTGCAATAGAAAACAAAAGGCAATTTAAAGAACACAGGTGGTTGTAGTCACTAAAAGCATGTCACTCCCTCTCGCTCAACCTTAGAAAAGGACAAGCCATTTGGAGATCCACCACCTCAAAAAAAGAATAACGTACAAAGGATGCACGCAATAGATATATATTGAGTACGGCATAATAAGTGTGTAGGTATCTAGTGTGACCCTTAAATTATAAAAGACCCCAGCATGCAAGAAACAAATAAAACAACTAAGCTACTAAAGAGGTAATGTTTGTTTTATCTCTGAAAATACTGGTCCGATTGCTAAAAATTTTCCACCGATAGAAAGTTGCTTTATTCCTAATTGACATAGGCTATATTTTATGTACGCCGGCGAAGCGGCGGGCAAAAACTAGTTACAAATAAATTAAAAATAGAACGTTGAAATCGAAATACTCAAACAGTCATAAAATACAAAACTTATCTGACTCAATTTTGTCCGCGTCAGGCCTTGTTTGTTACACATAGCTTTTAGTTAGTTTACAAACAGAGCTCAAAAATTTCCAAATACCAACTAAAATGGAAATGAAACACCAGACTGCATAGCTAACAATTTTACAAGTAAACTTGCTGAATAAATTGCAGGATTCTTCATCATTTTAGAGAGTAGTCTCTAGCTTCAGTTTAAGTAGAAGCGACCTAATTTCTGGAACATCCCAGACTTAAGGCTTCATTTTTGGGGTGCGAAAGTTGTTGAGACGCTTTTGAACGACTTGAAAACTTTGTCTTTTGAACATGTAGTTCAAGTTAAATTAAGCCAGTAGAGCTAAGTATTCCAGAACATAGTTCAGGGCTATGGGAGGAAGTTAAAGACGTTCATCGTCACAATGCATCGTCTAGACTAGATTCTAGGTAGTGGTAAAGTGGATTTTTGACTCAGTAAGTTTCTGTAGACGCGTGTCTGAGATCCAAAAGGATTACGTATTAAAGTTTATAGAAGGTTCGTGCTTTTCGACAAATCTATATATTCATAATAGACGAATTCATATTTCAGTGTTTTTATCGTGATCGAATCACTTGATTTAAAAGAGTGCCTTCCAAAGTGACTGGCCTGTTGGTTTAGTGGTTAGTGGCCCTGACAGCTATGCCGGAGGTCGTGGGTTCGATTCCCACCCAGGACAAATGTTTGTGTGACGAGCACAATCATTTGTTCTATGTCTGGGTGTAATTTATCTATAATATGTAAGTGTTTAAAAATATTTAAGTATGTTTATCAGTTGTCTAGTACTCATCACACAAGCTCTGCTTAGCTTGGGACTGGACGGCGTTGTGTGATAGTTGTGTGAATATTATTATATTATTAAATCAGTTTTTTTTTTGAAGCATGGAAATTATGAATTAGCTCCTTCTTGGGTAGTGCGGGCAAGTGTCTGCTGTGTTCCTTTAGTTGCCCTTTGCGTTTCAAAATTGTGGTAACTCACTCGATAAATACGGCAACCCTGGTAATTTCACGGCTCTGGAAGCTTTAATTGGCAGTTCCATTTCGAAAACTAACTATTAACGACCATGCTAACAAGATTGGAAACAAATATTTGGAACGACATTTAATTTTAAATTTACCTGTCTCTTTTTATTTTATTTTATTTGGAATCTCATCTTCAACCTGTAAAATCAATCGTTGTTGCTAGAAGCTTCGTTAAAATCGAATCTTCGTTAAATGCTCAAATGGATTACCGAACACTAATTGGATAAATCGAGCCACGAAAAGGTAAAAGGTCTCACACACCTATTATATAATATAAATGTAGTAGGTGTGTGTGTACATTAGTAGGGAAACATGACAGTGAGTAAAAAAAAATGTTACACAACAGTAACATTTTTTTTTTCATGAACTGTTTGTTCAAACAAATTGTTTCTCTTGTGCATATGACACATAAACTCACATGTACACTACGCGTACCCCACCACCACGGAACTAATATTTGTATGGCTTACAATTATAATGTTCTCCGTCTGGGTGTCTTGTTTAACTGAGTTAGAGTGAGAAACATGTTTGTAAACACAACCACGATACAGGAGACACTCAGACCAGGAACAACGATTTGTAGGTTATGTTATTTTTATCAGTCCAATGATTATATTTTTTGTTAAAAAATGTAATCCGCAGCAACTGTAAATGCTAAAATTATTGGGAGATAACAGTATTAATGAAACATAATCAAACCTAGACTAAAACTAAAAAAAAATGCGAATATCTTGCTGCAAATGACTGATGAATTTTTTTTTTGTATAAAGCAAAAAAACAAAGCTTTAAAAACTTGATACCCTTCTCTAACATGTCTGTACATGTAGTGATACATTATTAGTACTGTGTAGTGTCCACGCTTCACTGTCACTTTACCCCTTGCATTCTTGTTAAACGGGACAGGAAAATTACCTAGGGATACTTTGATAGGTAATACCGTTCATGCTTGCATTCGCTTTGAAACGAGATATTTTTAGCCGGAGTTATCAGATAGTACTTCATTCTATGTTAAGTATCGATTACTTTTTTATTGTGCACACCTTTTTTATTATGCCTAGACATGCGTTTGACCACTATCTCTCCTGATGGTAAGCGATGATGTCGCTGACGATGGAGCACGCTTGCCTAGACGTAACCCATTTTTCATCTTGACTTAAAAAAAAACACCTAGGTTATAGCTGTCAAGAAACACAGACTACGGCAGGGAATTCCACTACTTAACTGTACGCATAATGAATGTGTTCCCAAAACGCTTTGTACGTATGTACCATGTACCGATGGCGCGAAGCTGTACGTGTAGTGGTCCGGTGACGGAACGGACTTTGTGGAATTAAATTGTGCAATTCCAATTTCAGTGCACATTCCCCGAAATGTAAATGATAGAAAACCGACAGGCTAGCAACTCGGCGTCGATGCTACACCTACAAAAGTGCAGTCTTTTTGAACTCAAATGTTGGCTAGTATTTCGTCCATCCGGGATTTCGTCCTTTTGGGCATTTGAACATCGGTATTTTGTGTTTCGATATAACGACTATCGGCATTTAAGACTTTCAGTATTATAAATTTCGGTGTTTTTGGTTGTCGGTATTTCAATCACAGGTATTATGAACTAACGGGATTTTGTTACGTAGCCATGCTCTTCTATATGCTTTCGTTCTTTTAATTTTTAAGTGTTTGTGTGTACATATATAAATAAAGCATATGCCAACATAGACTCTACTTAAACTATCAAACATTTACAACTTAAAGCACTGCCTGTCCAATTATAAAATCTCTATCCGTACATTTTGTCGGAAAGCGCTCAATTAGCGTGCTTCAATTAACGCTTCGCTGGTTCGAATATTAATAGATTCGATAGAAACTTCTACCTATAGCTTATTGCAATTTTGTGGACGTTAACATCCGTTATGCATTCTGCGAGCTCTGGTGCGGTGCAGGTAGTAAGTAATGATAGAATCGTCTCGCCGATATCTCGTTAAAGATAATAGTAAAGGTTGGATGGCATCTCCCCATAAGGTGGATTAACGAAATCTGATTGATGCGAGACGTACAGGACCGGTCCTTGTAGTGACGCTTGGGGAAGGCCTATGTCCAACAGTGGACGTCTCCCGGCTGAAAAATGATGATGATGGTAATGATGAATAGTTCTATAGCTATATTGCGATACTTTTTTCTCGTGAATTTTTTACAGCGGACTTTGTTAGCTTTATTTGGAGTATAGGCTGAAATAATGATGATATATAATGCATTGTGAAAGTAATAACTTAGAGATAAGTGAAACAGGGCATAAAGTACGGCAAACCTCTCCTAAAAACGGAATATCCTGCGGCCAGACCAGTTTTATATCTGATCCTGGCAAGTGCCCTATACTTAGTTGTTTTTCGGGCTATTGTATATATATGTGCTTTAATCGCACGGAGAATTTTACTATGATATTGCGATGCATAATTTTGTACTTAAGTTCCTACGGAAAAATAAATGTCGTTACAGTAAAGATGTTGATAAGATAACCAATGAATAGCAGAGGTAGAGATACTAGTCAGTATTTATTAGGTAACTAGTGCATACATAATAGAAAGGATAGGGCAGGAAGGTAAAAAATAGCCTACGACTTATTCTTAAACCTAAAAATATACATGTTCCCGAGGTGTTCGATAATAGACACTGTGACTCAAGATTTTATATATTAGACAGAATACAACACTTGAACCAGACAGTCGAATCCCAAAGATAAAATCATAACCTTCCTTTGGCGCTTGGCGTAGTCGGGTAAAAATGGTTGAACCCGTAACATTGTCATTCTGGCAGAAAGTTGAAATTATATCGTTTCCGATAATATAAATATTATAATATAATATATATATAATATTATTTTTATAATTTATATTATTATTGGTTTTCATTGACTCACTTTCCCTCGCTTTGGAAATGTCGAATGAAACTACTAGTTGCTTCTACGTTACCATTTCTCCAGTGCAGTTGGTTAAAAACCATTAGGTTACGTAAGCTTAGCTGGGTTTCAATAAAAACCAACATGCAGAAAATTAAAGCAATTTGCGTCATGGTGCTATTTTACGTGTAGTTTTCTTTAAAATGTAAGCTATGTTATTTTTAGTTTTATAATTGAAATTATACGCCTTTGTCTTGTGTGATCGTGAACTTCGAAAAATTCTCGGGTATGATTAAAAAAAGGAATTCAGAACTTATATAATCCCTTCTGTATGACATCAGTCTCCTAAATCTATAGGTATCAAATACATGTGTATGGAAGTGGTTTTATAGTGTATAAAACATCGCAATGATTTTGATTGATTTGATGAAGACTTTTTTTAAGCATTATCTTACGTAGATATAGATCTACGTAAGATAATGCTTAAAAAAAGTCTTGTTACAGTGGACGCAGAACTATTTTATACCTTTGCCAGTTTTCTCTTTTACAAATCACCATTTTCTTGTCCTTTTTCCGTGTTATTTGGTTGGCGCAACATGTTCCTTTCTTCCATTCTATCCTGTCAGACGTCATGCTATCACTAACACCCTTTTTTTATTCTTGATAGGTTCGCGCTTGACAGCTATCTCACCTGATGGAAAGCGACGATGACCTTTTCTTTCATATCAACTTTTTTTTGGCCTCCCTCTCCCTCTTCATCCATCCACAACAAATCTTTCACACATCTTTATCTTTTTCAAATATCAACTCATATCTAGGGTTTATTTTAAAAGATTGTTAGGTACTACGTTTCTGGAATATCAAATACAAATAAAATAAATATTTAATTTAATCGTGAAGCATCGTGCTCAAACACGATCATTAGCACTCGTATCTTGAGAACAATGTATGCAGCGTGCACCCCTTCACTGAAGTCGTCTGTTTTATTTTAATATTCGCTCACAGTCTGCTGGATGTTCATGGATGACTGGACAGATCCTAAATTGTTTCGAGATGAAAAACGATTTTAATTGGATACCGTCTCCGATCCGGCAGTTAGTTTCATATTTATCTGTACCAATATAATATTATAATTTAGAGAGAAATGATTTGAATTTCTGCTTGTAATAAATAAAATCAAAAACTAACTTGAAAACTTCATTCACCAGTAAAATACTATAATATGACTCAGTGACATAGGCATAATATATATATATAATACTAGCGACCCGCCCCGGCTTCGCACGGGTGCAATAATGTGATAAATGAAGAACCGTTCGACCGATTTTGTGCAAACTTCACATAATCCCTCTACTAAATAGTCCGAACAAAGCCTAAACATTTGGTTTCGATAGCTGAGCCCGTTCTTGAGTTATAAAATTACTACGAAAATTGGCATTAATTTATATATATATAGATTTTCTACTATCACTCGACCGAAGCCACTGGTAGAAGCTATTTCAGTCTAGCTAAGGTATTATATTATTACGAATAAACCCACGATGCTTTATTGAGAAAGTAGACTAACTTTGAAAAGTCGAGCTACCCATTGTGCGATTTTTTAATGAGACGACATAATTATTTTTTCCAGTCCTCTGTTTGTTAACAATTTATTCAAATGAAAAACTAGAACTTAAACACGAAAGCCAGAAGCTCAACAAGTGGTTTACGAATGCAAAGTCAGATACGCTTTTAAAAAAACTTTTACAAAACTCTGCTGGTTCGGCTTTCAGACGAGTTCAATTATAGTTACATTATTCGTATATTTCAATCCTCAGAAAAAGGAAATTCAGTTTTGTAGAGAACTTTATTTAAATCTTAGGAAGCGTATTGAATTGCAAGTTCTATTCGATTTAATTTAAATCAAGCAGATCTAGTCGCTTTCGGAAGCGCTGGAAGCTTTTGAAAGCGATCGACGATCTGTGTTTGAAGCGTGACTTAAATCAGACCAAAAGTGCTTCATTGCTGAATGGTCCAACTGCACTTCCAATTCCAACTGTCCGAAGATTGATACTTAAGTAATAATGGTTTGGGGGCTATATATTGTATATTTTACCTCTTACCTAAATGTAGGTACACTGCTTAAGTAAGACTGGGCTGGACATGTCTGCTGCATGTCGATCGGGGGGGCTTGAAACACAAAATTGGTGCCCTGAAATCGCACGACGGGGTCGTGGCTGACCACGAAGAAAAGGAGATGGCGGCATGACTTAGGTGTCTTTCTTAGGAGGAAGAAAAAAGGCGCAAGTAGTTGCTCGGAGCCGGAACCAATGCAAAAGTGTAGAGAGGCATTTGCCGAGCCGTGGAACAGTGTGGGCTAGATTATGATTTATGAGCGTAAATATTTCTTAATAATTTTCATGCCAATGCGCCTCTAATTTATAAAATATTGTGTTCATAGTGCTTTTTTCTTTTTTTGGATCGTAACGACGCTGTGGTATGTTTTTCAAACAATTTCCATAGCAAATTGTAGGCCGATTTAATCAAAGGAGTAATTGATCCACATGACCCTTCATCTTTTTGTGACCAAAATTATAAAACTATAGAAATTTTCTTAATTTGTTGGAAGTATATATTGGTTAATATTTGACGCTTTCCTGCTCAGTAATCTATTCCCAAAACTGAAAACGTTATAATGACTCTATTCCGCATTTAAGTTATTAAATAACTACGTAAAAGAACAATGAAAAAATTAATAACACCTAAAAATTTAACAAGAGACAGTTTGTCACGGAACTAATTGGTTTTAAACGTTGTTGGGCGCCGGCGCTGTTGTGACAAAATTGCATATTTCAGAAGCCTTGATTCAATCGAGCTGGCGGCACTTTTGGCAAAACCTTTTAAGATATTAGTTGGCTATTGTTCTGTTGAAATTACCGCCGGTCTTGGAATAGCTTTCGTAATTAAATATGACACTTGCAAGACACCAACGTTGATGATAAAAGATTATGAGAATAAACTTAATGTTTTATGACGTATTTTTAGCGCGGATGTTATTATGTAAAATGGGCGTACGGACACGTTTTCTGCCGAATGTTTTTGTTGAATGAAATCTGAAGAAAGAACGTTAAATATTTGTACTTCTGAGCGTGGGTTTGCTAATTCGGAGTCGGGCTCACCGGACGAAAGATAAGACTCTGCATTCAATGATTTAGCTTCATTTGTTATATAGTAGGTACTTTGGACATGAGAATACCTACTTACAGCATGCACTTTTATTAAGTTATGTACGGACATTTTAGCTGGTAAAAAGCTGCGTTAAAAATGACATGGAAGTACTCTATTTTGTAAGTCACTGCCATTAAAGCGGAGGAAATTAAAAAGATTAAAATTACATATTTCCGTGAACTAACATGTTAAGCAGCTTTTTATATCATGTCATTTGTCGGATGTAAAGTGAAATTAAAGTTTCTAACATGGAACGTATTATCCGAAAAAATATTGAAAAGAAAATTAGGAATTAAAGCTTCACGCGAAAGGTGAAAATGATTTTTCAAAAGCATAGACTTGTTTCTCTTCTTTACATATTATAAAAAAAAGTAGTTCCCCATTACATCTGTCTGTTCGTAATAAACTTAAAAACTACTGAATTAATTTTTATGTGGTTTTTACCAATAGACAGAGTTATTCATGAGAAAGATTTAAATGTGTAATACATGAATATTATAGTAGAGATAAGTCGAGAATTTTAAAGATTCGTAATATCCGTGTGAAGCTGCGGCGAATTGCTAGTATTAGACTAAAGTCAAGAATGGCATGGGCACGCCACAATTATGGCGGTAAGTCCCCTCTTTGAGGCGTGGTTGGAAAGACCTCACGGCGTCCTCACATTCCGCATGACGCAGGTCCTCACCGGACACGGTAAGTTCGGGAGGTTCCTGCACCGGATTCGTGCGGAAACGACGCCCGGGTGTCGCCACTGTGTGGCCCACCCGGAGGACACGGTGGAGCACACGGTGGAGGTGTGCCCCGCTTGGGCAGAGCAACGCCGTGACCTCGTGAGGGCAATCGGCGGCGGTGATCTCTCGCGCCGGGCCTTGGTACAGGCCATGCTCCGGAGCGAGGAGGAGTGGCAGGCGGTCGCCTCTTTCTGCGAAGCAGTAATGCTAGCTAAGGAGGCGGCCGATCGCGTGAGGCAACGGTCCTTACGCTCCAACCGCCGCCGGGATTCCGATCCCGATTTCCGGCCACCGTAGGCGCGGGCTTGCAGACGGCGAGCAATGGGTGGCTCGCCGTCTGACCGTCCGGTAACCGTCCGGACCAAGCCCAAGTCGTCGACGGCGCGTTTTGTTCCACGCGCGCCTCAAGGAGATGTCAGCAAATCGTAGGGGCCCAGCAGGGTCGAAGCCTACTGGGGCCACGGGTAGTGTGAAAGCGGAACCCGGGGCCCTGGGACGAAGGCAACGAAGGAACAGGAGTGGGTTTTTAGTCAGTAAGAGTCTGACACTATCTCCCGCTCCGCCCAAGAGCGGGGATGTCATTAGGATGATTTTCCCACCCAATAAAAAAAAAAAAAAAAAAAAAAAAGTCAAGAATGGCAGACATTAGTTGTGAAGCATCTGTATCACGTATACAGGTTAACAACTCGTTTAAAGTGCTTTTTAACCCACTGAGGGTTAAATAGGTTTACATTAAACTAAAGGAGTTTACTACCTACTGGCCGGATGCGGATTACAACCGCTTCTAATAGCCCAACTACCAACGTTGCTTTTCACAGTTTAGTTTAAAGATTTTTTACTACAAAAGTTTTAATGTGCAGTAAATGTTCATTTAAAAAGATTTTACCAGCCAGCAGGCTTTATATAATAAAGAGATTTTGTACGTTGGTAAAACGGGTTTTCATAAGCAGCTGTATTTTCTTTTTACCTTCGTAGAATTTAACGCTGAAAAGTTATTTAAAGCAGCGCTGTGTAAGACGAAATAAAACCGGAAAACAGAAAATAAATACATCTCTTTCTATTATTTCCAGGACGTGAAACAAAGAGGAATTTCGACGATTTAGCATATCCGCTAAACAAAAAGCAAACAAAACAAAAACGATCCCTTTGTAGTTGCTGTCAAAATGAGCACAAATAGAAACAACGCACCGAAATTCAAATTCCTGTTCTCGATTTAGTCTTTTGTGGAGTGAATTTGAGCAAGAATCATATTTTATAATCAATCGACGTGGCGGGTGGCGGCCATTTTGGTCGTATGCAGTGCGGTTACCGCCGCCGGAATCCATTCCGACTGGCCGACAGTACCCCGTCACCCCGGCTTTGACCGTCCTAACTTTTCACCGCACACAAAATACTGGTCTGAAGTTTTGAAAGCGTTGAGCACCTTCATACTTCATAATTGAAATTGTCTGTTGTTTTCGGATTGTTAGGCGAGAATCACAATTCACATTACAAAAGTTGGCTGTTACTTTCTGTTTTAGTACTAACGGATTTTATGTTTATAATTTAGATAGTGAACTGTGAAAAGTCAAAACTGATAGTAAGTAAGGCAGCCACATCCTCACGTCCCAGCCACTAAAACCCCAACCCAAATTAACTGCCACCATAACAGTGGGCTTGCGGATGACGAGCAATGGGTAGCTCGCCGTCCGACCATCTGGTAACCATCCGGACTGAGCTCAAGCTGCGTCGTCGGCGGCGCGTAGTGTTTAATGCTGTCCAGTCCTAATTATATTATTTTACCAATCATCATCATCATCATTTCAGCCGAAAGACCGTCAAGTCAAGGTCCTGTGCGTCTCTAATCCATCGGATTCCTTCAACCCTCACCAGGATATCAGTCGTACGCTGCGTATTTTACAAATCATTTGTAAGAAATTATGGCTTTACCAGTTTGGAACATTAAATAAAAACACATCATTATTTTAACCGTCGTTCTCACCAGAAGTGTGAATTCAAACTGTTTAACTATCTCTTTGGACAAGTTGCGTGGTTTCTAAACGCTGACGCTGCACACAATGGTGCTGCCGACGACAACGCCGACGTCGACATCTCTAATTCACATAATTACGCTTTGTCAATGGACTCGGCGTTAATTACTTTGTAGTTTGTTGAATGCATTTGTCAGCGTTAGAAACTATTGTAGTGGGATTATAACACAGAAGGCTGATGTAATGCGTTTGTGAGCGTGAATAGTGCTGAAAGCAACTTTAGATGGTATTAGTGTCTCGTGGACTGTAAGCTTAGGTATAACTTGTTAAAAGTACCATTTATTCTATTTTTTTTCTTTTGCTTTGCGCAGTATACAGTTGTCACGGTTTAATATTAGAAAGAACTTAGTTTTTGATACAGGATACAGTCACTTTGTTTTTTATTAGAAAATAGATTATACACCTTCCAACTCTACGTCTTCCGGTACGTGTTCGCCATTCCAGAACCTTTCGGCCCTAACGGCCATTTGTTCTGCGAGCATTACCACTTAAGTTTGGCGATTCGTCGTGCTATGTCGGTAACCTTGGTTCTCCTGCGAATATCCTCATTCCTGATTCGATCACGCAAGAAAACTCCGAGCATAGCCCTTTCCATTGCCCTTTGGGTGACTTTAATTCTTCTGATAAGGCCCATTGTAAGCGACCACGTTTCGGAGCCATGTGTCATTACTGGCAATACGCACTGGTTATAGACTTTCGTCTTGAGACACTGTAAACATGGCAGAACTCAATTGACAACACCAAAACTGTATTAAATTGATTCTGCGGTCCAGTCATCTAACGGGTACGAAAAACTAACAATTCTGTCGTCACTCTGAAATTGAAAACGGGTCGACCGCACAATTTAATTTTGAACAGGTAAAATATTGATCGTCGTCGACATCACTTTTTTGTAAGTTGCGTTCGCACGAACTCGAGTATTGGTAGCTCAGTGGTGACCGCCGCAACTTACATGTTTGTATGTACCGGTATATCAAAAAGACAAAAAGTTGGACATGAGTCGTCCATCAAGCCGCATTGCGCCTTTGGAAAGGTGGTTTATTATTGGAACATTTTGATTTTTGCTATGAGTGAACACACTACGTTAAATGCTACGCAATGTGCTACGAAATGTACTGCGAGAAGTTCTACGCTGCTACGGGGCGACGTTGAAGGCTACGCCGACTAAAGACCGAGTACAAAAACATTAACTACGCATACGCTGCAACCCTTTTTATTTACCAGTAATCTCGTGAAACGTTTGCTTTTTACATCTTCTGTTTGCATATTATATAAGACCACTTTTCGCGTCTGCAATAAATGAAAAAGGTTTCATTTGTATCCGTTTGAGGTCCTAGTAGGTCAGTAAGCACATCTATTTATTTACATAAACAGTTATTTTTTATTGGCTTGGTGCTTAAGAGCGTCCTTTTCGAGGTAGATTTTCATACAACCGCTCTTACGTGATTATGATGTTATTACACATCTTTCTCTAGATATTTTGGGTACACAGCTATCTTTTGGATATAATCTAAGCTTCTATAGAAATCAAAACATAAATTTGTGTAAAACTAATCTAGTAAAGACCTCTGATCGGCTATTTTACATGAACTTTGGCCCTGCATAATGCACTCATATATTAATAATATATAAAAGTACATCAATAGAAGCCTTGCAATTTAAATCGATATTTTAAATGACGACAATTTTTCTGAGATTTTTTTAAGGGTTTAAAAATGCCAACAGAGTTTTATAGAATTGCCTCTGCATCAATCATCGCGAAGGATTGCGTTAGATGAAGCAACAAGCTTTTAAACCATGCTCGATGTTGACGATAGGCGAGTTAAAAAGGACCCTCTTAAGTCCGTGTTATGACCAAATGCCGTCACCGTCGGACTAAATAAAAAAGAAAAAGATGCATTATGTATAACAGCATTCATCGATTTACTTAAAAACGAGTGGAGTAACTACAAAGGTTTGCATTAAGATTCGATTCATTATTTGTTATCAATTTTACCGACATAGTTGTCTAGTATAAATGGGCCTCATCAGAAGGCTTACAGTCACCCAAAGGGCAATGGAAAGAGCTATACTCGGAGTTTCCTTGCGTGATCGCATAAAGAATGAAGATATCCGCAGGAAAACCAAGATCGCCGACATAGCACGAAGAATCGCCAAACTAAAGTGGCAGTGGGCAGGGCACATTGTTCGTAGAACAGATGGTCGATGGGGCGCCGAAAGGTTCTAGAGTGGCGACCGCGCACCGGAAAACGCAGCGTTGGATGGCCTCCCACAAGGTAGACCGACGACTTGGTGAGAGTCTCGGGAGTGCGGTGAATGCGACACGCACAGAATTGGTCGTTGTGGCGTCGCAATAGTGGACGTCTTTCGGCTGAAATGATGATGACGAGTTTGCTAGTATTACAGGAAAATAAAATTAAAAGGTTATGAGGTAAGTTTGACGTTCATTTCTATCGAGATTTTAATTATTTAACGTATTTCGGAAATAACCATGTTTTCTGAAATATGAACATAATATATATATTGTGTATTTTTAGCGTTCCGCATCCTTTAAAACGAGACCTTATTGCTATCACTACGCTATCCGTCTGTCTGTCACCAGGCTGTATCTCAAGAACCGTGATAGCTAGACAGTTGACATTTTCACAGATGATGTATTTCTGTTGCTACAATAACAAAAAAAAACTAAAAATAGAATAAAATAAATATTTAAGTAGGGCTTCTATACAACAAACGTGATTTTTTTGCTACGGGCTGTACGGAACCGTGGCCAGTTTTTTTTTACTTTTCACAGCTTCAAACTTTTTATCTATGAGTTTTTAGTTTTGTGAATGATTGCATCTTGCTTTAATTTGTTGATAACCAGTGGAGGCGGAGCGAAGGCGTGCCGGGGGCGGAGCCTGTACGAATATTGTATCCATGAAACTGCTTTCAAATAAACTTTTCAGTAATATCAATTTTGATTCATGAAAGTTCTGTGGCATCCATTTCATAAAACTGTTTCTTTTGTAAACTAAGAAACTTATTATTATGTTTATTTGTTTAATTTTCTCGTTTTTAACGTTTTTTTTTTTATATAATTTAATGTCGACTCTTCGCGTGATCAGAGGGCTAGGCTTTTCTTCGGTCATCGAATAGGCATTGCCATCCGGCGTGGTAACGCTGCCAGCGTTCTGGGCACTTTTCTCATTTACATCGATGTGGACGAATTTTTTAATGCCCTATGAGTTCTTTTTCTACCCGTTTGTACATAATATTATTTTCAGTTTGTTTAAATACCTATTAAGTTATAATATTTAATATTTAAAATGTATATATTTATATATATTAATAAAGATTCTACAATTTAATGTACACTTAACATTGATTTATGTGCTTAGTTTTGTAATTTCATTGTGATTTTGTGTATTGTCTGTTCATTTTCTAAATGTTCTATATATCTATTATAATATTTGTGCTCAATGTTACAACGGTCCATTATAATCTAACAATTCTATAATTTGAAAAGAAATAAAGCCATAAATCTATTCTTAATCGACATTTACTATCATGATCCAACAAAATATTTATATGAATTAAAAACTATAAGTGTAAAATATTATAGTATATAGTTAACCAGCCATACATGCCCCAGTCGGTAACGAGCTCCACTTGCATAACTAAGACACATATTTAAAATTTGCCGCTTATTTGAACTGATCTGGTTAATATTGTAAATATGACGGCGATGTTGGTTACATCTAGGGTTGCCAACTTATACTTTTTACTGTTTAACAAAAATAAAGTATACAAAACACTGTTTTCAGCATCAAAATGCTTAACGCTATACCTACTCGTGTTAGGCGCATTTACAAAAAAAAAAAATGATAATAATAGAGTTCCCCATTTATTTTAATTTTAGTTATGATTATGGTAAGGCGTTTGAATTTTTCAATATATACTGTTAATTAAAAGTTGTGTGAGAAGCTCTAAAAAATATGCATTTACAACATTAAAGAAATAAATAAAGTTCATTTTTTCTAAAATACTGTTTAATATTCTTCTCAGATAAAAAATACTTTATTTCTTGTAAAAAAAGTTGGCGATCCTAGTTACATCGCCGTATAAACAACGCAAGTTTAGTTTGCATTAATTTGTATTGTTTATGTAATTTTAAAAGCGTATCTTAGTTTTGTAACCAGTCGTCCAGTACGTGCTCTAGTCGAAAATTTGCCTCACATTACCGACTGGGGCACGTGTGACTGGTTTACCCTAGGCTTATTGCATTAATAAAAAAATAATAACTATAGGGGCAATAAATACTAGCAAGCAAATATTATTTATTCAAACCAGACACACGTAACAAATAAAACCAATAATTATTGTCATATTTATCCCCACAGTTAAAAAAATAAGTTCCTAGAAATATAAAATTATTCTTCAAATTAGCCTGACACATTAATGTGTCAATCTATTAGTGTGATTGACGTCCCTTTGTTTTATAAAGAACGCGCATGAGTGGGGAAAACGACACGTGTTTTAATGCGTACCTGCGTGTCGTAGTACGTACGTGTGCACGTGTCACATCGCAGGGGAAGCGAAATTAATACCTACATACAAATATTTTATTAAGTATCAATTATTATTTACCCTCGCCCGTGTGTCACTGTGGCCAATTGAAAAACAGCGCTATGCAACCCTTTCGGTGTGGACACGCACGGTGCAATTTTGTTAAAGTAAACACTTCTTTAGTCACGATGAGTAATTTATTTTGTGAGTATTGAATGGGTTTCATCAGAAGGTTTAAAGTCACTCAAAGGACAACGGAAAGAGCTATGCTCGGAGTTTCCTTGCGTGGTCTCATCAGAAATGAAGATATCCGTAGGAGAACCAATGTTACTAACATAGCCCGAAGGAAATAGGCCTCCTAATGTTTTGCATTCTTTGGTTTCTAAGTATAAGAACAATTTTTCATTACTTAAATCAATACTTTTGAAGAAATGTTGAATTTTTCAATAATAGTTAACTTACTACTCTCTTATCTAATAAAATAAAATTGTATGTACATTCTTTTTAGAGAATTTTTTATCTACGTGTGGAAGCTTGAAATTAGCTTTTTTGGTAATATCAAACACTTTGTCATTGGTTTGTTAGTCTGTAAACCTTCTGATAAAGATAAATGGTAATTTAATTAATTTCAATAAGCATAGAGAAAAATAAGCACAATTTTTTACACGTGTTTGTACGATTTACAATCTATTTATGAAAAACGAATCCAATAGTCCAGTTTCTGTTTCAAATAGGCGACAATTGGTGTCGACCCCGTGTAAACAACAACTGTTTAATGAGCGTACTACGACTGATAGTCGCACGTAACTTGCTCATACATAAATGGCATAGCAACGAGCTAAGAGGTACGACTCGTAGCTTATAAGAACCGTACTTTGCGAACTTACGACCCGTACATAACAGGAACAGGTTATATTGCAGGAACCGCACTTTCGAACTTACGGCTCGTTTCAAACTTATTGCAAGTTCCAAACGACGTGCTGGTCAAACGTGTTAATTGTTTAACCAAATGTTGTCCTTTGGCCGAACTATTAATGTGTAATATTGTGTGTGTGTGTGTGTATTTGTGTATGTGTGTGTGTGTGTGTTGATTGTTATGTATCATTAATATGTTGACTAAGTATAGTTTAACATTCTGTATATGACTTGTAAGAATCCCTTACCAATAAACGACTATGACTCAAATAATTACGCGGCTCGGAACGATAAGTTGTAAGTAGTTTGACTTTATATTAGATCGGATTATTGTGCACGGGTTTTTCGATAATTTAATGGAAGCGTGGAAGCGTTTATGTTTTATAACCTTTTTTGTCTTTCTTTCTAAAAAGTAATTATCTTAAGAGAGTCCTTTTCCACTCGCTTATCGTAAACATCGAGCATGGTTTAAAAGATTGTTGCTTCATCCAACGCGATGTTTGATGAAGAGGCAATGCAAAAAAATAGAGATAACGCCTGAAAACTCTGTCGACATTCGGTAATTTCGTGATTTACTCGAATATTTGACAAAAGTTGTTCCAGGAAATACGTGTTTTTTTTAAACCCTTAAAAGTTTTTCATAAAAGTTGTCGTCATTCAGAATCTCGATTACATGTGCAAGGCTTCTATTGATGTAGTTTTTTTATATTTTAGTATATGAGTACATTATGAAGGGCCAAAGTTCACGTAAAATAGCAGATTTTCAGAGGTCTTTACTGGTTTAGTTTTATACAAATTTATGTTTTGATTTTTATAGAAGCCTATATAATATGTACAAAATAGCTGTGTATTCAAAATATCTAGAGAAAGATGTGTACGAGAATTACATCGTAATCACGTAAGAGCGGTAGTATGAAAATGTACCTCGAAAAGGACGCTCGTAACTACATTTACAAAACTAAAACCTACTTATTTTCTACAAATACACAAACACTATCTTCTGTTTCAAAAATTTAGTTTTTTACAAAATTCATCCCGGGGGCCTTAGGAAGTGTTAAAGTGTCAAGCGTGCGAGAGAGAAAGAGGGATGCAACTTACACCCTATAAAGCTCCAACCTTTTAACAGTTTAGTTTAGGTCGTAAAATGGATCGCGTTAAGAGCTCTTGGCCGAGCTTCCAACCCCTGTAGGTACCAGTTCGAACTGTACTACGGTGGAACCTTACCATATTCTACGAAATACGATTTAATGTGATGCAGTAAATGTAAGAGTGAGAAAAACTTAGGTTCTAGAGGACATTCTTTCAGCTATATCGATCGTTGAAAAATCAAAATGTCATGAAATGATCTTATTCGTGATATTTCGGTAACGCTATATGGTTATCTCTAAATTCACCTAAAAAAACTGGTAGTGCCTAATCGTACACTTGTCTTCACTGTGCATCTAGTATTCTTACATAGAGATTGTGAGTTATTTTTATTTATCTTTTTCATATATTAGTATGTAAGCAGTAGTTTGATTTTATATTTGAATAAAGTAGCAAAGTTCATGTTAAATGTAGAACAGCAAACAAGTAATAATGCACAAAAAATCATACGTGTTGATTTCTAGCACTCAAAAGCTTTCGTGTTTGGTTTTACAAACACAATTTGCAGTTTGAAAGTTATATTTTGGACCAGCTTCTTCCAGTGGTTGCGCTCGCATGAAAGTCGGTTTCTCCATACAAACTTTGAACCTCCGTTAAATCCTCTTAGGGGCTGAGTTTCTGAAAATCCGTTCTTAGCGGTTGTCTACACCCTATAAGAAACCTACCTGCCTAATTTTAAGTTTGTAGGTGTTATAGTTTATGAGAATTCGGAGACTTTTTTTAGATTATCACGATGGAGATCGTCTTTCTACGTTAGTTGAATTTTTGGGTAAACGGACTTGTTTTTTGTAGGAACGACTACGGTATTTTCTATTTGCTAACACGAATTCTGAATTTGAAATATCGTATCTATTGCTTTTCGAGTTTCGAAATTATTATAGTTTTTGGTGGAAGATGGTGTGACGGAATTTTGCGATATAGGACTTGGTCTACTGTTCACGGACGCGTAGCTTCATAGACGCGTATTTGTCATCATACGCTTTGTGTACGCCTACGTGAAGCTTACATACAGAACTATGTAACTCTGCCGACGGAGTCGTAACGTTGTGCGCCTTAGCTTGTCTTTTTATAGTTCCTGTCTGGTGGTATAGATGTCGCACATTAACTCTTCTATCGATCGTAATTAGGTATCTACTTTATTTTCTATTCTCCTATTGTTAGCGAGTGATTGATGATTCTTAACAAAGGGCAAAGTTGACTCCGGACTTAATAAATATCTCACAACGATAAGATATTGTAGAAGAGATATTGCAAAGTCATGCCATCTTTTAGCAACGTCATAAATGTAAGAAATTGTGTTAGATATCGAAAATAAACAAGGTCTGAGGTTGAGACAGTCTGCTGTATCTTAGTTATTTTATCATTTAAGAGTGTTGGTTCTACTCATCTAATACATTCAGTTATTAAGTAGGTAATTCATGAAATATTAGGCCAATTGGTTGGGCTAAAAACATTTACATCGAAAATTTTATGGAAATATAGACCTTAATTAAAAAACAGCTATAAATCTATATTTAGTTTTAAGTACCTATTCATCGGGACTCAGGCCTCGTCTCTAGGAAGGGGAACAATATAAACAATATAAGGCCGACTATGCTATGCTATGCTATGCTACCTATTCGTCTATTTACATAGATAAATAGACAAATAGGTACTTAAAACTCTTCATAGAAATGAAGCTGCCTTATAATAATATTTATTTTCTCACCATAATAAACATTAAAAACATTGGAGCGCTTATATACAATTGATGTTTTGTTTATTCTAATTTATTGTGGGAGACTGGCGCCTAAGCTAGGCTTTAGGGGCCTGTATTTTAGGTCGACAGGTCTCCTGACTCTAACAGATAGATACATTTATTGTAGGTAACAGTAGTTATTTAAAATTTAGATTTTATTATATCCCTTGTAATTTGCGGCTCGATTTATGAAAAGGTTTTGAAGATGTTAGTTTTTGTTGTGAGAGTGTTTATGAGTAAATGTTTTGTGTGTGGGTGTGTATCGTTGAGAAAATACGAATATAAGATCGTACTAAGTAAACATTATGTACAAATGGTAAGTATGTGGTGTATTTTTCAGTATTAGCATAGTTTAGGTCCTGGGGACACGTAGTTAGCTAGCTAATGCAAATATCATAGTTTACGAATATCAACGAGTTTTGCATTCACGTTGTGTTAATATTGAAATGTGAAGTATTATTTAAATTCTTTGCTAAATGTGTAAATACTAGCTTCCACCAGCAGCTTTGCTCGTAAATTTCTCGATATAAACTTTGGATTCATCACCTTAGGGGTAAATTTTGGAAAAACCTCCCTTAGTGGCCACCAGCTTCATAAAAAAAAATAAAAATACAACCGACTTGTTAGTTTTTGTTGTGAGTGTTTAAACGGTTAAAAGTGTAAAAAAAATACAACCTCGTCCTCACGCCCCAGCCACCGGGACTACGACTCCGACTTCCAGCCACCGTAGGCGTGGACTCGTGGACGACGAGCAATGTGTAGCTCACCGTCCGGCCGTCCGGTAACCGTCCACACTGAACTCGAATCATCGACGGCGCGTAGTGTTCTAAGCGTCACCGTATTATAATTGTCACCTGTCAGTGTCTTAATCAAAGATCTGCAATCCAAAATAACAATATTGCATAGTTACAATGCAATACGTCTAGCCGCTACTAGCCCTACGGATATATGTGATTGACACGTCATTAGTTTGTGAATCGCTGTCTGTTACATGCCCATAATTCCTGGGGCATGCTGAGACGTGCCGGAACGTGTCGGGTCAATCGATGTATAATAGTTCGTAATTGCTTTTCTATAAACAATGTCAAGTTTATAGCGTGTAGTTTCTCGTGATAAGGTTTAGGAAAGAGTTATCCATATTTGATTAAAGCTTTTAATTTATAAAGGAAGTAACTATCATGAGAAATTTTAGAGGAGAATTTTAACCAGTAAAAAAAAAACGGAACCCTTATAGGATCACTTTCTTTTCCGTCTGTCTGTTTGTCAAGACCCTTTATCACAGTAACGCGTGGAAGTATCTAGTTGAAATTACAACTATATACTCAATTTTGTGTTCCCTTGAAGCAGTGAAAAACTAAAACTTCTAAGTTAACAAATAAAAAGATACAGCCGTTTTTGTGGCAAAAAACGTATATTTACCCTTAAGGGGATCAAAATTCATAGGGTACTTCCCGTTGACCTCAAATCCTGAAATATGGCATGAAGCAAGGTTCCTACCTTGCTTCTTCCAGACTTTTTTTTTGTGGTACTCATACCACAAGTATAGAAAAAAGTCTGAAAACTGTAAATTTGTAGTAAAGTCAAAAAAAAACTCATTTGCGATTCGGAAAAATCTTCGTAACTTAATTTGGAAATTGAACTGTTTTCATAGGTAAGTTTGTACGGAACCCTCAGTGCGCGAATCCGGCTCGCACTTGCCCGGTTTTTTTTAATATACATAGGTTCGTGCTTGAATGATTATTATAATTATATTATAATAATTATATTATTATTATAATAATAATAAATAATAATATTCCATCTCACCTGATGGAAAGCGACTATCGATGATGGAGCCTGCTTGCCTTGAAGTTACCTAATTACTCTTGACTTAAAGACCTCCAGATTGTAGCTATTAAGAAACACTGACTCCGACAGGGAATTCGTATTTATTTTGTTGTCATTGTCTAACTTATTAGATGAACTTATAGAATTAATTCTAAATAGGAAACATTATAGAGGATTATAATAAATACATTGAATTTCCGAAAGGGTGGTTCAAACAATAAATGCGATTACTGAAAAACAATCAACTACTTCAAATGCTTTGTATGTATTATTTTACGACAGAGTGTTTTAATTCTAATCATTAAGTTTACTATTTAGTATACCTGGCATGGTTTATGGTGCAAATGGAGCAATTGTTTAAAAAAAGTTTTTTTTTTTTACAAAAATCGAAGAAACAAAACCAGAAACACCGCGGTTTCTAAAATTAAACTTTTTTTTTACAAATTTAGTATTTTTTATCAAAGGCAATTCGCAGACTTTAGCCTTTTTAATAAAAATCTGTTATGTTTTTCACTTTTTATTTCTGTTACCCTATAATAAAAATTAAATAGTGAGCTAGTTCTCTGATAAGGTTAATTTACACATTGCTTTGGGATTGGCACAAAGGAAATGTAAGTAATGAGATTATTATTAATTTTCACACATATGCCTCTAATATTCAGTCGACTTGAGAACCTATTCTATTTTGAGAATATTGTAAACTAAAATACCATCTAAAATCATTTTATATAAAATTTGAACCTCTGCGTTAACAATATGACGACTATCAATCGCCACATTGTAAACGTTGCGCTAGACATCCTCCATCAACACATTAGAAGGGTCGCAGAAGCTCAGAGGTGAAGTGCCAAGTGCTGTGTGCTCAAGAGTAAGTCTTGGGTCCCCCGGGACAAACACTCGGCTTACTGCAGGTACATGTTTGTGGAAAGACGCCATGTTTATACGGGGCTGAGACGTAAACAATTTAGACAGACAGATTCACGCAGGCTGTACTACAAAGCTTAACATGTACATACCCAAATTATAACAATCAAAATCAATTATTTTCTAAAATTCTAGACAATTTTCCTGTCAACATTATTGTTTTTTCTTTTTTTTATGGGCATGTACCGTTTTAATTAACTATAAATAAAATAACTAACTATACCCCCAAAATATAATTAGGTATAAAATCAATATCGGCATGGTAAGCGAAACGGCGCTACTTAATTCGTCTTATCCGGTTTGGGTCGGAATCGATACGCGTTTGTCTTGGCCGTGGGAACGTGCGCCGAAACAGAAACTATGACGTGGTCATAAGCATAAGCATAATCAGCCTTTTAATGTTCCCACTGTTGGGACTCAGGCCTCCTCTCTAGGAAAGGGAATGGGCCGTAATTCCACCACGCGGGCCACATGTCTTCGAATTTTTGATTCTAGGACATGCCGGTTTCCTCACGAAGTTTTCCTTCACCGTTTTGAGAGCAGTGCTGATGAAATAAATTACACAAAGTAATGCACCTAGCTGGGCTTGAACCCGCGACCTACAACTCGTAAGTCGGGGCCGTTACCACTCGGCCACCACTGCTCTCAGTCGGGGCCGTTACCACTCGGCCACCACTGCTCTCAGTCGGGGCCGTTACCACTCGGCCACCACTGCTCTCAGTCGGGGCCGTTACCACTCGGCCACCACTGCTCTCAGTCGGGGCCGTTACCACTCGGCCACCACTGCTCTCAGTCGGGGCCGTTACCACTCGGCCACCACTGCTCTCGTGTGACGTGGTTATACCTAGGCATAATGGTGACACCCGGGTGTTTCTTCCACACGAACCCGTTGCAGGAGCCGCTTGAACTTACTATGTAAAGTGAGGACCTGCGTCATGCGGAGCAATTAGACGGCGACTTATATTATCTATATTATTGGTCTTATTTAAGCTGCCGAAATTGCAGACGTAACAAAAACAAAATGTATTCAGGTAATCTCTAGAAAGTTTTAATCTTGAAAACCCTTTCTGTTCTAGAAATGTACACTATTGTTTAGAGCCAAATTGCAAAAAGTGCAAGGTTGTTGTGAAAATTATGGAATAGAACTCGGGAGCGAAGCCGGACCAAAAAGCTGGTCAGATATAAGGGCACAGTACAATAGAAAAGGTAATCCCTCTAATCTAACCTACAATTACGTAATTCAGTTCATTTTCTAAATTCCTATCCGTAAAAATATATTTCGAGTAAAATAGAGAAAAAAAGATTAATTGATAATACAAAACTAATGTTCAAATCTGCTACATTTTATTGTGCGACGTGATGGAAAGCTAGCCCAGAAAAATGTTAGTAGGTAATATTTCCTTTAGTGTTAAAACAACTTACACCTTAATATCATACGTTAAGCCTCTTTGTCGTACGCTCGACTGACCGTCCAATATATTGGACGTTGTAGAGAACTCGATAAATTGTATTGTCACTAAATCCAGACGGATTATAATATGTTTCAATGGGTTTTCGGTGGAGCGAGCCGGTCTGTTAGATTTAAGCGGATAGTTTAAAAGCATCACACAATGTGATATTTTTATAATCTAGAGACACAGTTTTATTGTTAAGAGATGTAATAAAAAGATAAATATATAATATAAAAAATATGCGTTACACATAAAATACAATCAAGACTCTAGAAGTATATTTCAATAAAATATTTGGTACATAAAGAATCGCCAAATTTAACTAAAAAGTGTAAAATATACTTAAAACTTTTTATAAAAAAAATACAACCGACTTTAATGTAAAAAAAAACACTGAGAAGTGCAAAATAACTTTAATTTCGGAAGTCAGTGTTAAATAACGAAGAGACAAAACTAATATAGAGACATCGACTTCCGAAATGAAAGTGTTTTTTTTTTTTACATTGAAGTCGGTTGTATTTTTTTTGTAAAAAGTTTTTTATTTTACACTTTAGTTATGGTAGCACTACTAAAAAGTACCCCTTATAGCCAGAGTGCATATCATGACAATTTTAATAATCCCAAACACGTTTAGATTACATTAATTCATTACAGAGTTCCGGTGCCTAACTACAGGCTTCATCATCAGATCAGTTCGATATATTCCCCCTCTTCTTTCAGTCAGTAATCGAAAACTAATAACGTCACTCGACATTCGATTTCGTTGAGTACAATGTCAGAGAGGCCGCTGTTGCTCATATTTTAGTAGATAGGTAGGTACTATCGATAAAATCATAAAGAAATATTCATCATCATCATTATTTCAGCCGATAGACGTCCACTGCTGGACATAGGCCTCCCCCAAATGTCGCCACAAAGAACGGTCCTGTGCGTCTCGCATCCATCGCATCGGATTCCCGCAACCTTCACCAGGTCATCGGTCCACCTTGTAGGGGGCCTTCCAACACTGCGCCTTCCGGTACGCGGTCGCCACTCTAGAACCTTTCGGCCCCAACGGCCATCCGTTCTGCGAGCAATGTGCCCTGCCCATATTTTAAAGAAATATTATTCATAAATAAATATTTTAAAGGTAAGGTACGGTAAGTTCACATCCCATTACTTTAAAAGAACATCCAAAGTTCAAAGTTAGAGATCGAACGAATAAGTAACTGGTAGCTTTAGAATTTGTTTCACCTTTGGCATTAAAAGTTTCCCTGCTCGATTTTAAAACATATTTCTCGGATGAAATATGAGAGTATTGAACCTTTCAGATATTAAATAATAAAAATAACAGATATCCCCTCGTATCAATCAGCGGGATGGGCTTTAAAAAGTTTTCAGTGATAAATGGTAGATCGCGTCTGGCACTTGTCGAACGATGAATTGCTATTCACAGCTTCGACAGCTGTCAAATGGCGTTCGCGAATCCATACGATAATATAAAATATAAGACTAGCTTTTGCCAGCTACTTTGCCTGTGTGAAAGTAGCTCTTTCTTCACACAAAATTTGGATCCCCATTCCAATCCCTTATAGGAAAATCCTGTCTTAATGCTCGCCTACGTCATAAAAGGAAACCTTATGTAAAATTTCACAGTCCTAGGCTCTGTAGTTTCAGCTGTGCGTTGATTGTCAGTCAGTTTTTCCTTTTATATATATAGTATTTTTGATGTGAATGTAAGGGTTGCTTATTTGTACATCTTCACGCCGCCGTTGCAGGTGACGCGCGTGGTGGCGGCGACGTCAGGAGTCGCAGGGAGATTCCAAGCTATCTAGTTACGGGCTTGCATACGGCAAGCAATGGGTAGCTCGCTCTCTAGCCATCCGGTAAATACCTTATGTGGCAACAAATAGACGGGGCCCAGTAGTATCAATGGTGCGAGAATATTCGTAAAAAAGGCAACTGAAGGGACTCAGATAGGTTTTAGTCAGTAAAGGTCTGACACTCCGTTTCACTCAGCATAGAGCGGGAGAAGTTATTTGCTGATTTTTAAACTCAAAAAAACTTACCAATGAAACAGTTCAATTTTCGAATGGAGTAACGAAGATTTTTCCGAATCGCAAAGTTGTTTTTTGTGACGAGTGACGTCACAAAAATAAACTTTTTTATTGCGATTGATGAACTACAAATTTGCAGTTTTCAAATTTTTCCTATACTTGTGTTATGAGATCTTGCTTTGTGCCAAATTTCAGGATTCTAGGTCAACGGGAAGCACCTTATGAATTTTGATTCGCTTGAGAGTGTCAAAAAACCTACTTTAAAAACCACGTTTTTTGCCATATAAACGGCCGTATCTTTTTTTTCGTTATCTCAGTAGTTTGTTTTTTCACAGCCTCAAGAGACCTTCAGACCTGAATATATGGTTTTAATTTCAACTCGATACTTCCACGCATTCTCGAGATAAAGGGTCTTGACAGACATACAGACAGGCGGACAACAAAGTGATCCTATAAGGGTTCCGTTTTTTTTTTCTTTTGAGGTACGGAACCCTAAAAACAAATGAATGCCAAGGACCAAGTCGGTATTGATTGGTTTTGATTGATTTTCCTGTAGACAGGCCCAGAGTTGTCGTATTGCTTCAATTACTAATTTGCATTGCGACCGCTGGCGCTGAAATTCGTTTCTCAGAATATGCATTGAACGTCGGTTAGTGTTCTCGAGTAGCAGTCACAATAGTTTGGGGTCAAATTAAGTCAAATGCTTCGTTAAATAAACCTGAGCTCATGAATTATTTGCAAGTCTAGAAAAAAGTTCATTTTGCTCGTTATTTTGTCGATGAGAAAATTGAATTCATAAGTTGTTATCGAAAATATCCAGCTATCAGCAGAATTCAATTTAGACTGAAAAATATAGCAGTATCTAAAATTGATTTCTGTTTACTTTTTAGCCATCCTGAGCAGTGGTGCCCAGTGATAACAGACACGACAAACGAATATTAGATTGTGGGCTCATACCCAGTCAGGATTACTTTATATCATTTATCTCATCAACACTGTTGTTAATACGGTGACAGGAAAAATCGTAAAGAAATCGGCATATCTTAGAACCTAAGTTTCAAAGATATGAGGAGATTACGTCGAATTCTATCTCCTTAGAGAAGAGACATTAAGCCCCAGCCCCCCTAGCCAAGTTACGATCGTTTCGTTTGCGTCGAACGCCTCGAGTAGGCCACGCCTTGAGATGTCAAAGCTCAGTCACGTGGTCAGAACAAACGAATCGGAGACGTGGCCTACCCGAGGCGTTCGACGCAAACGAAACGATCGTAACTTGGCTAGGGGGACAGCCGTAGGAACATTTAAAGGCTGATTATGTGTTATTATTCTAGCTATCCAAATTCAAAACTATAAGTTTTGTCTAATGATTGCAGAGATCTTGTCTAGACAGCAATTAGATCAACCCCTCTCCAATTAACATTGATACATAATTGGATGAACAATAAGACACCGCTTGTTGTCATTCGGTAATGCACGAGACAATTCCCTGCTCTTCTTGCAATAGGTATGGTATGTATTTATTCTTATATACTTTATTGCACACCAAACATTTATAAAAAATAAGTATACAATAGGCGGTCTTATCGCATAGGGCAATTTCTGACAGACAACCTTTGGAAGTTTGGGTGGACTGAACGTAAGGAAAAGATTTAGGGCTGTAAGTGCACAACAACATAAATAATGTTAAAAAAATACAATAAAAAATGTTTAATACATAATATAATAACAAATATTATATCTACTAATAAATATAAAAAATATGCAATTGGGAAAGGAGAAAAAAAAATTACAGATTTAGTTTTCTTTTTTAAATTTTTTTAAACATCTTGGTGTGTGTGAAGTGTTTGTAATCTTATATTGTATTATTTAATATTAATAATCATCAATGATTTAATGGGCTACAGTTTTTGTGTGTTGGCGAAACTGGGTAGTAAGGTTACTACTAACATTACTACCCAGGTGCGCCAACACAGCAAAGATTTTAAAAGTTGTCAAAAAAAGTTTGAATTAAAATCATTCATATTCCCGCGAACGTGCGATAAAGTACAACATCGATAGTGCCGCAGTGTTGCGCAATTTCAATTTGATAGAAAAAAAAGAACGCCTACCAAACTTAATCTGCCACAATCAATTGGTTTTAAACTCACAACAATCATAATTCAAAAACTGCAATTTCAGATTTCCTACACCTCACGCTACACCAGCGCCTCTAGTGGTTAATTAAATCGCGATATCATTCATTACTCCTTCCATGCTGTACGGCGGATTCTGATTGGTTAGAGTAATATATTTTGATTGGCGGTCTCTTTAAACTGCGCAGACAGGTTGCGCAGTTTGCTTGACATATATATTAGTACTGTTTCGTTATCTAGATACTGCTGAGAAATAATTTACTGTATATTATAATATTGTGCACTTGTACTTAACCTAAAGTAGTAAAAGTGTTCAATAGTGCATTTTGATACAAATGAAGAAAGTTTATCTTTGTGACCGAGGTGTGGGCGAGGATATTATTGAGCCGAGTGCTGCAGTCACACGTTTCCATGCGTATCAAACGACGTTTTTCAATACACTTACGAATATATAAATAATCGGGGGTTTTTTTTTTTTTTATTGGGTGGGAAAATCATCCTAATGACATCCCCGCTCTTGGGCGGAACGGGAGATAGTGTCAGACTCTTACTGACTAAAAACCCACTCCTGTTCCTTCGTTGCCTTCGTCCCAGGGCCCCGGGTTGATGCGCGACTCATGGCGGTCGCTTAGCGCCCAGCCTGAAACGATAAATGTGATAAATAGTGGCGGGGGCGACCACGCGCACTTTTCCGCACTAGTGCGAAAAACAGTTAATTGCGTGCCTAAAAACGGGAAAACCTTTATTGAGCACTTTATCATAGTTTATTTTTGAAAAACTTGTTTTGTGAGAAAAAATCTTCAGTGTTGAAAAAATAAAACATCCAAGAAAACAAACTCCATAACTGTAATAGATCAAGTGAACATTGTGATGTAAAATTTGTGTAATTTTGTATCTCAAGTGTCTACACAACTGTACAATATGTGGAATTTTTGAAACCGGCGCGATTGACTAACAGTCTGTACACTGGAGCTGAGAATTTTATTGTTGTTCTGACTACCTCAGCGAAGCTTGCCGAGAACTTTGACTAGAACAATAAAATGTGTACATCCATATTCTAATGGTAAACGAATAAACTATTCATACGAAGACATGGCTTAAAGGACTGGGTATCCAAGTCAGAAATTTTACGTGAAAATAGATCAAGTGAAATTTGTTTTCAGTTTTCTTGAACTCAAACCGCCATTATTTTTCTTTGATAAAGTACAAGATTTTGCCAAGGATGCGGTATACTTAGATTACCCACCGTTTACTTAGGTTCAAAGTTTCAAGAACGCGTTTTATTAAAGTGTAGAGGTGAAGTAGACGCCTCGGAAATTCTTCAGTGTTTTTCCTCTAAAGGTTTTTTTTGTTTTAAAAGATTTCTACCTACCACATCATTATCGTCCATTTTTTTGTTTGTATTATATTATGCATTGTATACACAGAGCAATAACATAGTGAGGTTTTATAATTTAGAAAAAATCTTTTTTTTGTGTCTTTATTTATATGTCATAGCATAACATCATGCCTATACATGTAAACCGATGACCTAGTGAGAGTTGCGGGAGTCAGATGGATGCGAGGACCATTATGGTGAAACTTTGGGGAGGCCTATGTCCAACAGTGGACGCTTTTTGGATGAAATAATGATAATGATGATGATGCCTATATTTTCACAGGCATGGAGACATGACAGAAGTGTACAACACCTACATTTAACCGACTTTCTTGAATACTACAGTATGGTCATAACATGTTGACCACTCTGAAGTTAGGCGCATTGACGTATACTTGAAAAAATATGCAATACACATTCGCCGTAACATATGATTCAGACTACTGTAATGTATCATGCAATGTTGTTACATACAATTCTGAATTGAGAATTCTGTGGAATTCCCATAGTGTGTACGCGTTGCGCACGCGAACAGTGCACACTACGCGCGCGAACTGAGCATTTCATGTCATGCGCGCCGCGATGGAGGAAGAAGACACAGCGTCGTCGTCCAAGTCTTCGGCTTTTTTTACCACATGATTCACCGACAATCATCGTAGCCAGTAATTGGCCGTCATGATCGATTCTCTTCGCGGGTTCTTGGTAGACAGTGCTATGTTCGCGTGCATGCTTGAAACACATGCGACCGAGTAGGTGCTCGTTTCGTGCGCGCGCTGCGTCCACATTTACGAAATGCTCCTTTCATGTTACCTTGCATGTTTCGTTATAGCCCAGTCTGTACCCGGCTTTAGAAAGAAGGACTGCGCGTAGCCAATTTGTCGAAGTTGGAAGCGGTCGAGAAATTTCGGCCGTACCTACTATACGTTCCGTAAGTGTGTCCTTGGCATTACTGCGGGCCCGTTACGAATGCCAGCGCTGTGGTGCCTATACATTGTTTTAAATACAGAATATGCCGAGACAGGCTTTTTGACCTCGTATAGACTATTCTTTTTTTCATATATATTTCCAGTCTTAATAAGTTGTATGAGACACAAATAAACATTTTTCTTTTTTTACTTTTAAAATACATATATCCCGAATATATGTATTTTAAAAGTAAAAACCTGACTTGTAGACTTTTCTTAGAGATTTTTTTACTCTCTGGTTATCACAGCAAAGTTGCAAAAACTTTAATGGAAAAAAGCATTGAATGAGTTTTAAATTTAAAATCTATCTACCCGGTCTTCAAGATACAGGCACCGCCTAGTTTGGGGACCATTGTAATAACCCTGGTAAAATATAACTCCTGTTACCGCTAAGCAAATAGGTTATACCTATGTCTAAGTAAATATTTGTAACAATGGTGAAATAAAGTTATTCTTATTCTTCTTATCTTGAATTAAAGAATTCAAAGAAAATGAAGAGTTCAGAAGATGGTTCTCGATTCCAACATGTTTATAAACTTGGACCCCATGGGGGCGACCTTATTTATTGTCGATAATGAATCAGTAAAAAATTGCATTCAATCCGTTTAACAAAAAGTAACATATTATTAGTTTTTTAATAACAAATAGGATTAAATTTTCAGTTTTCTTTTTTAATATCTTGTTTCTAAATGTTGTTTCTTCTACCGTGTGTGTATCTACGTTTTAGTCTGTAAAATTGCGACATTTCCTTCCACTTCAACCAGAGCTTGAGGGGCTTATTCATGGTTTTCCAATAAAAAAGACGTACTTAAATCCAAACGAAAATTAGACTGCCGGCCGAACATATGGATAAGAACTGATTTTTTGTAGGTCAAGGTCAATTAAGAACATCGATCAACCGAAATAGCGCGACGACCAATCATCTAGGGGACGAAATTTTTGGTAGACACAGCGTAAGCGATGACTCAGGTTTTTTTTTAAGGTGTGAAATCGTCCAGTGACTTCTCGCGCACTAGGGCGGAGCGAGAGGGCTAGAACCATGCATACCTATGTTCCTTCTTTGCCCTTTGTGTTCCAGAAGCAGAGGTTACGATGACTCAGTTGGATTTTAAAAACGATTGATTTTAATTAGGTACCCTATTTAGGTAATCTGGCCTGACACAGTACACAAGTACAGGTCCGATCGATGTGATGATATAACCAGACAGTTATTAGATTTATATGAACTTTGAGCCTACACCTACACTACACGACATGTTTATTCTTATTAATAGTAACATTTGTATTTGAAACTGACATTAGTATTGTTTATTGACATTAGCATTGTAAATTGACGTTAGTATTGTAAATTAATATTAGTACTGTAAATTGACATTTTGAATTTAATTTTGATATTTTGAATTGTACATTGACATTTTGTATTGTGTATTGACATTTTGAATTGTATTTTGACATTTTGTATTGTATAATGACATTTTTTCTTAATTTTTGTTAGACATCAGTATTGTGAATTAACATTAGGCGTCTTGACATTGATTTTATTTTGCCATTCATTATTAATTATTGGGCTTATTTTTATTTGAATATTGTTGGCCGGCTTGATTGTAAACTTCTCACAAACGTTTGTACGCCCTCTGGCATAACATTCTTGCTAAACCTTTATTATATTAAGTACCTATGTTTAACAAAGGAATAAATGAGTTATGACACCACACCGTCGTTTTTTGTGACGTCGTCGTTTCGTTATCCGATATCGCGTCATGGTAAAATTACACAAAAAAACGTTTTTACAAAGCATGTAGGCTCTTGTAATTATATTCTAGAATCTATAGTTAGTATATTTTTAAATAATATAACAAAGCGGGAGGGTTTTTTTTTAATCCCGCTAATTTCAGTCGGATTAGAGAAGCATTTTGATACAAGAAGAAAAAGTTTGTCATAGCATTCGAGGAGGAATTTGGCGAGGTGTTATGAAGCCGAGTGCTGTGTCCACTTGTATCAAACAAAGTTTATCAATATACTCAGGAAGAGATAAATAAACTTGAGTTGACGCGGAATAACGCCAGCCTGATATGATACGTATCATTGTGGCGAGGGCAAGCGCCCGAAAACAGCAATGGCTGCCTAAAAGCGGTATGAATAAGAGTGGGTTTTCGAGTATGTGCATTGAAAAAAAAGCATAGCGAGACTTATGATGAATAGTACACGCTACGACTCACGGAAGCGGAGCAGTAACCAAAAACCTGGTAAAACCGTGGGGATAGCTAGTATTTAACAAAGAAATAAATATTTACAACGCTCCTAATAAACTTAATATACGTAGGGGAACTAGGTCAGGCACCTCTTTCCTACAGCGCGCAACAGCTAGCGCCGAAAACAAAAATCCTCTACCAATCAAGTCACTTATTCATTTTAACCTTTAACTTTCGTACACGGTCACCTAGCAACATAAATTTCGTCAACAAGTGTATTGTAAGTATATGCTACATTGTTGGTTTACGATCGGAGTCAAAGGGGACCGCCAACAGGAAAGCGTAGCGTGTTCCAGCCAACCCTCTCGTGGTCGGTGGTCAGGCGACATAGCTAGTGTAGGAAACTACGTAACGTTTGTGTCGCTCTGTGAAAGTACTTTGATTAAGTAACTACTTGTAGAATGTCAAACTATAAACTGGACTAGCTTCTACCAGTGGCTTCGCCCGCGTGGAAGTAAGTTTCTCCATACAAAATTTGGAACTCCGTTTCACCCCTTTAGGGGGTCAATTTTGGAAAATCCTCTCATAAATATTATGCAAAATTACACGCTCCTAGTCTCAGAAGGCTGTACGTTGATATTTCGGTCAGTCAGTTTCTCCTTTTATATATATATAAAAAGATATAAATAGATAATTTTAATGATGGGTTTGCTCGCAATATACAAATACAAACAACGTTTATTTCTGATAATATATAATCACAATTATGTTTTTCAAATTGTTTACAATCGTCGAAAATCATATTTATTTAAGCCTGCGCTCTAATTAGTAGCATTACCTTGTGTAAATAGTCTAATATAGTGTATAATGTAAATAGTATAAAACCAGTGCTAAAACTTTTTTGTACCTAATATATTATTGTGTTATTTACGAACTTGTAATGTAATATAATCGTTAACAATACGAACCACTTTTTAGATTTTAAACAATTAGAACACAATCTTATTGCTTGCAATTTAAAATTTTATGACAATAAAGTCCTTTATAAATCAATTAATAATATTTTGATGGACCTGTAAAATGTAAAAAAAAAACGTAAGTGAATTTGAATTCCGTAGTAAAGTACCTTGACCCCTTAATCCTAAGGTTGTTCTACATACTTTTTCTACGCTGTGTGTGCCAAATAAATAGGTTTTCTTTTATTTATTTCAAATTTAATGTATTAATTATGTTTTCTGTTCGCCGTTTTACCTTTAGCTCCAAAAGGCTAATTTGTGACTTCTTTGTAATTTTAATGAGCAAGTCGTTTTCCACGAAAGATAAACGAGGGCAAGCAACATGTTCGTCGGCTACATTTGTAGTATGTCTAGGTCTAATGCTCGAGCGTGAACGAGGTGACCTCCTTTAGGTGGTTACACCTATGTCCATGTCCACCTATGTAATTGAGTACTTGCCTGTGTTTATTTTTCTACAATATTTGTTACAAATAATTCGAAAAATAAATATTTTTCTGAAAAACGCATCAAAATTGCATTTAAAATATTTGTTTAAGGAAATGTGGGTGACCTCATCAGAAGGCTTAAAGTCTTTCAAAGGGCAATGGAAAGGACTATGCTATGCGTGTTAGGAATGAAAATATCCGTAGGAAAACCAAGGTTACCAACATATCCCGAAGAATCACCAAACTTAAGTGGCAGTGGGCAGGACACATTGCTCGGGCCGAAAGGTTTTGGAATGACGACCGCGTGCGTGAGACGTAACGTTGGAAGGCCTTCCACAAGATGGACCGATGATCTGGTAAGGGTCGCAGGAATCTAATGGATTTGGACGCACAGGACCGTTCGTTGTGGCGACATTTGGGGAAGGCCTATGTCCAACATTGGAAGTTTCTCGGCTGGAATGATGATGATGGTCATGATGAGAAGTTCTAAAGCTATGTTATATTCCAATATGTTTTTCTCCTGAACTTTTTGTTGTTCGAGCTAGCGAATTACACTGTCAGTTTTCATTACTTCTTTATAAAACTTCTGTTGTATTTATTCTTTCGATAACTTTTTTGTTTTATTTCGCTTTTTCTCCTTTCTAATAAATTAACGACGTGCACGCGTGAAACGAGCCATTACATGAAAAGTTTAAAGTATATTTTTTAATCGACTTCTAAAAAAGGAGAAGGTTCTCAATTCGGATGTTTGTATTTTTTTTTATGTTTGTTCGCGCATAACTTCGTCGCTTGCCAACCGATTTGAAAAATTCTTTGTTTGTTGGAAAGGGTATGCTTCCCGAATGGTCCCATAGTCACCAAGTCGGGATCTGATGATGGAATCTTGGTGAAGTCGAGGGAACTCCTCAAATATTATAGGCAACCATATAGTGATTTTGGTATTTTCATCGAGAACTTAAGCATTTACAGTCAAAAAGTAACATTTGATGTCTGTTTATAAGTGTATCGCAACTAAAAAGTGTGAAATAAAAAACTTTTTACAAAAAAAATATAACCGACTTCACTAAAAGGATCAAAATAACTTTAATTTCGGAAGTCGGTGTTAAATAAGATACAAATAATACCGAGAAACACCGACTTCTGAAATTAAAGTTATTTTGATCCTTTTAGTGTTTTTTTTAGTGAAGTCGGTTATTTTTTTTTTTGTAAAAAGTTTTTTTTCTTGTTTAAAACTTACCTACCAATGTATACCTACGCGAAAAACTCAACTGTATCCACAATTGAGAGTTTGGTCATAAAGTTTATTAGTAAATGTATAAACGAGGAACAATAAGTGCCATAATTCCTTGCTATAAAATATAAATTGGACTACGTATAGAAGGAGAATATTGTTTCATTGCATGGGATTACAAGCTTTATGATTGTAGTACTCGTACTACTACAGAATAAAGTTAGGGTGTTTATGACAATGCCAATGACCTATAAAATAGAATAAAGTTATTAAAGATGAATTTGATGTTATGCGCCCGCCGTAAAGACGTGGATGAGTTCTTATACGATACGACCTGAAGATTGCTTACATGGGCTGTTCTTTCTTTTTAAAAATAATGTAAATACGCTTCACCAATTCTTTTTATTACCAGCATTGTACGGTCAGCAACTACAACATTGGACTTCGGCCTGATTAGCAATTACTGCAAATCTAGTAAAAGTAGGTTTGCTGTATCTCTTTAAACATTTTATTAAAATTTTCAGAACATTTTTTAGTAACTATAGGTCTTTTTTATGGTGTGGAAAAATTATCTTATGACAAATCTTGCCCTTGGGCGGAGCGGGAGATAGTATCAGACTTTGACTGACTAAAAACTCACTCCTGTTCCTTCTTTGCCTTCGTCCCAGGGCCCCGAGTTTCGCATTTATTTAACACTAGCTGATACTGGCGGCATCGCCCGCTTCAAGTATAAAATTGCCCCAAGGAAACATAGTCCCGGGATAAATTAATAAATATAATTAATTCTCTGTGTTATTCTAGGACATGGTCAAACTGTGTGCCATATTTCATCCGAATCCGTTCAGCCGTTTGAGCGTTAAGAAGTAACAATAATACACATACAATTACCTTTATATTATTAGTTTGATTTTAGTTTAACTTGAAATAGAAACGATAAGAAATGTGTAACAAAAATTTATGTGACTCATAATAGGATTTAAAAGAGATCCACGCTTTGGAACGTGCAATTTAGCTTCACTTTTTTTTTGACTAACCGACATTTTGACAATTCAAAAGTGCCTGTAAATGAAATTTTGGAAATAAACGTTTCTGATTCCTAAATATTAACTAGACGTTTTTAAGGTTATCTTATAGTTGGGAGCTACAGTGGCCTGTCCATTAGTGAGATGGTATTGATCGCTGCAAAGAGGGCACTATTACTTATTCTGTGAAGAGGGTTCCATTACAGGAGGGCTGCTACGTGGAGCACACTGTAGTCCCACGTGATACGCGTAACGGAGGGATGTTAAAGTGTAGATATGTCTTGTTAATTGTCTCGTCAAATGGATGGTCTGATTTTCAGTTAATGCACCATGATATTTCATTAGTTTGAGTGTTTTACTACAGCCTGGTTATTCGAATAATGTTTTTTAATAAGGATCTAAACAATCTTTGGAAGAAAAAGTCGTTTTAGATGAACCTCTTTTAAATATTTTTGAAGTTTCAGGTTAATGCGTAGAAAATGTGTTTTTATTATTATACTTTTTTTTTTAATTGGTATAAACCAGTGCTTGACTGCGATCCCACCTGATGGTAAGCGGAGATGCAATAATTGATGGTCAGGCGCACTAGTTTATTAAGAGCCTATTCACTCTAGCCTTGAAGACACCTAAATTATAGTTGGACGGGAAGACCGCAGCAGGCAAATTGTTCCAGTCCTTCGATGTACGCGGTACAAACGACGAAGCGAAACGCTTAGTCCGGACAGTTGAAGTTTCAACAACGTAAGGGTGCATACTCGCCGTTCGTCGGGTTGTCCGATGGTAGAAAGGAGATGGCGGAATCAAGTCATGCAATTCCCGCGCACACTCTCCAGAATGTAACCTGTAAAATACCGATAGGCTGGCTACCCTGCGCCTGTGCTCGAGGCTTTGTAGATTGGACTTAACCAAGACATTCATACTGTTCCTACATGATAATATTAGGATTTATTCTTACTATAAACTACTTTAAGCTTTTGACTGATTGCTCCCTCGTCTGTCAAGTTAGCGAGTTACTAATCTAATATATAAAAGGAGAAACTGACTGGCATATCAACGAACAGCCAAAACTACAGGACGTAGGAGCGTGAAATTTTGCACGAGGTTTATTTTTATGACGCAGGCTATCACAAAGAGAGGATTTTTTTAAATTCTCTCCCGTATAGGATTGCCGTTTCAATCGTCCCGTACGTTTCACGGTCCAAAGAATGGAATATACCATTTTCACGGGCGAGGCCGCTGGTAGAAGTTAAGGTATTTTTTAGATAGCATAGGTAGGTTGACAGTAGGATAAAAATACATATGCATTTTTAAGATGACAGAAAAGGATGTGATACTACATTGTATGAAGCCGACAGCTGTCACCCGTACCTTCTTATAGCAATTGTAGTATAGTTGTAGTGTAGTAAATTCATATTCAGCAATAACTTAGGTATCTACCAACATAAATCTACCTTTATATCTAAAACGGTTCGACTAAAACTCCTAGAACTACTACCTACTACCAATTAGCAGATCAATCCCAAAAGGGTTCGGTCCAGACAGCAGCTTCGCTGTAGGCCCGTTTGATCTCCAATATTAGACTGCAATGGCCACTGATTGGATGCCGGCGCAAAGAGGTATTGTTCTCGCCAGGCAATTTGATGGAAAACTGTTCATGGCAATTTGTTCTGGTAAATAGATAGTGAATTTCTCGTTAGTATTTGCGTGTAGTGATGGGGGTAATTATAATTGATTGTGTATAATAAATGTACATCAGCATCATTAAAATCATTGTAATGGCTGAATAAAGCTCTTAATGTACAGTTCTATTTTTAGTATGATATATTATTACTTTTTCTAGTATTGTATATACACACAGTACAATAAATCACCATTATTGATTATAAAATGGGGATAATTATAATTGATTGTGTATAAAAAGTGGTCGCCTTTATCAGTTTAAACATTTTTTTAATTATTTATAGGCTTGCGCTAAATCAATAACTATCTCATCTGATGTCAAGCAATGATATGATCGCTTAGGTAAGCGTCCTTTAAGAACAATGAACAATTTATATTGCTTCTAGGCAGAAGCAACATACGTTTGTGTTTGTTTAAAAAATGTAATATATTAATGTATTTAAAACGTATCATCAAAAATCTTCCCGATGCGGTGAATACCGCTGCTGCGCTCTGTGAGAATAACGCGTTGTTGAAAAGGTCGCTAGACGCGCATTTCGACGGCACGAGATGGAGGATTATAATTTGCTTGCCGCAAGAAGTGTGTTCTGATACGTTGATATAAAGTGCAAAATATAACGCCGGTTATTTAAATAAAAATTTTGAAGTAAATAAACGCGATATTATCTAAATTATATGTCTGTTTTGAAACATATCAAACCATTATTTACATATCAATCCCAAAGACTAAAAGGCAAAGGAACTTAGAATTCTTAAATAATTCTCATATTGAAGGTAAATGTTAAAATGTACGTTTATTTGCCTACTAAGGGCAATAAACTGTAGTTCGATTATAAGCTACCAAATACGGTTGTGCTCGTTCGTAAGCCCACATGACTGTTGGAAATGTCGGTAATTAATGAACTGTCAAGAAAATGATTCATGAACTTAATTAAAATGTAATTAAAACCATCAATACAGTGACTGTTGCAAGATGGAACCTCATCGAGTAACGGTTATTACCTACTCACTGGGTTTCCTTCAAGTAGCAAAATATTTGGAAGGACTAGAACAATTTGACTGCTGAGGTCTTCCCATCATATTATAATTTGGGTGTCTTCAAGGCCAGAGTAAATAGGCTCTTAGTAAACTAGTGCGCCTCGCCATCAACGATTGCATCACTGCTTACAATCAGGTGGGATCGCAGTCAAGCACTAGTTTATATAAAATAAAAAATAAAACACCCATGGCATTTTTTTGTTGGATCATTGTCAAAAGACTTCTCCGCCTCTGGATGGAGCGAGAGGGAGTGTCAGATTGCGTGCACAATCCTTATTGTGTTACTTGGCAGTTTCCCTTTCCATCAGATTTGAAAGATTTCTAACTTTCTCAATTTTGAAAGGATTTGAAAAATTATTTCTATTTGCAACTAGCTGACCCTGAGAACTTTGCACCGCCTAACAGTCAATGAATGTAGAATAACTTTCAATATAGTCAACCGATTGCGGTGACACAAAGTCTAAGCAATATATCAAGTTACACACAATTTTAATGTATAAAAGTTATTATGTGATGCGCGCACAAATAAAGACTTCTACAGATTTACTTTATACTTTATATACAAGCAATTAAATAAATTGAGTCAATTAGGTGTATTTAAGGACAGTGACAGGGAACAGTGTAAGAAATTAAGCATAATAAACCCTTTTAATTTTTTCACTGCTGAAACCAAGACCTCCTCTCTAAGAGAGCGAATGGGTCTTAATCCACAATCCAGGTGCCGTGCGATTTTTATTTTTCGAATATACCAATTTTCTTATAACGTTTTTCTTCATCAATTTGGAAGTAGTGGTGATGAAATAATTACACAAAGCGCCTTATGATTTGTGCGATTTATGATTTGAGCGTTACTTAAAACGCATAAATCATAAATCGCTCCAATTACTACTGGCCTACCACTGCTCAGTTCATCAGAACTGTATTCGTAATTTTGAACTGGATTACCGTGAATAAAACATCAGCAGCTAAACGCAAACCACGATGAGAAATATTGCCTCAGTTAATTTCCACATTTCGAATGTCCATTTTAGCCGAAATTGCTTACAAATCGTGTTAAAATTCCGTTCGTGTATCGGAATATTCGACGTGCCATTCTGTTATAACCATTAATTAATTGGATGCAGGTTCTGTCAATGTGAGCACAGGGGACAGTTGGCCGGCAGCGTTCTACCGGTTTATTGAAACACATTTTAATTGACGATTCGTGTCGCTCTGGCTAGCGCTTAAGGCTTCTATTGAAACTGTTTTTTTCGTTGCTATGAATGCTGTTTTCTAGCGAATTTTGTATTGGATTTTCTTTGGATTTTAAAGTTGGAGAAACGTCAGCTGTATGTTTTAAACCAATGGTGCTTTCAGTTCTTTCGTTCTTTGCTTCTTAATTAAGCAGCATTGCATTTAATTAATTTGAAATAATGAATACTCAAATATTAAGTATTATTATATGGCTAGTTCTACAAATTGGGGAATTATTGTTGGCTCAGGGCGTAGAATAATAATTTTTAATTATTTTTATTAAATGACATTATGAAATAAAAGTTTGTATTGGTTACTAATTCGACACTGAAAATCATATCTCTCAAGCAAATATTTATATGACAAATTTAACTCAAAATAGGTAAAATTGTCACTTCCCTGTGTGGCAAATTTCCGAAATCCAAAAGGTAAGTTCATGTAATAAGGTTTAAAAAGCAGTTTAGTAGAATAATTTTATCATAAGATAATAATCATTTGTAGAGGGTTTCCAGGAAACATATAATGGTTTTACGATCTCTTATTTTCTCCGAGATTTGGTCGACTTAATAACGGCGACACATATTTAGTATCTTCCCTGTCACTTCAAAGATTGTTAAAATCACTATGAAATTGGATAGCAAGCTTTGTTCCCGCTCGGGTAATATCGGAGAATATTCCAGGGAAGCGATAAAAGGCATGTTCTGTGGCTCTTAAAACTAAAGAAATTGTACAGTGCGTCATTACAAGCTTTATTTAAGTAGCTCTGTGTGTTAATTATGTGAAAGAGCAGTGGTGGCCGAGTGGTAACGGCGGGACCGCTACGGCAAGTGGTGGCCTCCACTTACGAGTTGTAGGTCGCGGGTTCAAACCCAGCCAGGCGCATTACTTTGTGTAATTTATTTCATCACCACCGCTCTCAGAACGGTGAAGGGAAATCGCTTTTAGCGATAAGACCGCCCATTGTGACACCCTATTAATGTTAATTTCCTAATGTAAATTGTATTTTTGGTGTACAATAAAGAATATCTATCTATCTAAGGACAACATCATGAGGAAACCGGCATGTCCTAGAACTAAAAATTCGAAGACATGTGACATCCTCCAACCCACACTGGGCCCGAGTGGTGGATTACGGCTCATTCACTTTCCACGACAGGAGGCCTGAGTCCCAACAGTGGGAACATTATAAGGGCGACAATGCTATGCTATGTGTGTTAATTATTAAGCTGTTGTATTGGATGCTTGGATCAAATTTTGCAAGTCAAATTTTACCAACTTTCTAAGGTTCAATCTAGTTGAAATTTCATGATTAATTTATGACATGTGAAAATTATTACCGGAAAATATGCAAGGACAGGAAAGGAAATTGAAGGATAATGTGAGATCAGAAAAAGTGAGAAGAGAACAGAAAATTAAGAAAACTTGACCATTTGGGCAAATATGCAGTGTAAAAACCGATGAAAAAGGAAGTCGACAAAGAAAAAAAAAAGAAAATGAATTTGACCATTATTCTTGTGATACAATTACTATTAGACAGTATTATTTTTTTTAATTATCACTCCCCTGGTTGGTATTATAGTGCATATTTAAATATACTTTGCAAACCTTTGTAAGATATTATATATATATATTAAATAATCTATAATGTTTTGCTGTCAAGTCGATTTTAAAGTCATTAAATTTTTTATAGTCACTTCCCTGTGTTCTGTAGATTATAAAAAGGCGTTTATTAATAACGTTTAAATTAATAAATATTTTGACTGACCCTATCAATTATAGAATACTCCATCTTATTTTATTATAATAGTTATCTTAGAAATTAATAACATTAAAAAAAAATGATAATCTAAAAATAATCCAACTTTATTTCCTTATCTGTAGAATCAGCCATTTACGTAAATTATTTATAGAATCTTACTTTATATCACGCACTCCATTAAGACCTTAAGCGATGCGCCGACCCCTAACAAAACGGGACAAGGACAGGAGGATGGTGATGACTAAAATCTTACTTTTTATTTTAACATGTAGTAAGTTAGTAAAACCATAAGTATGAAATAAATGGCAACTCGAAAAGTCGTTCATAAGTTACTTGATTCCAAAAGTATTATTTTAAAACGAAAAATACGGCAGGCATTTCAATCTAAACTGAATCGAATTATTAATGTTTAAAATTTAATTGATTGACAGCTGCAATTAAGTTTCAATCTAACAGGTTAGGAGAGTCTGTCCAATAGAAATTAATTTCAATTAGCTTGCGAGGCTGACACGAACATGTCTTTATTAATGAGCGTGGCCACGGTAACAAATGTTTTGTTCATGTATTATACTTGTAACCTAGGTAGGCTTGACATTTGGGACCTAAACCTAGTAATTGGGTAGCCCGCCGTCCGGTAACCGTCCAGACCGAGCCCAAGTCGTCGACGGCGCGTATTGTTCCACGCGCCACAGGGAGATGTCAGCTAATTGTAGGGGCCCGGCAGGATCGAAGCCTATTGTGGCCATGGGTAGTGTGAAAACGAAACCCGGGGCCCGAAGGCAACGAAGGAGTAGGAGTGGGTTTTTAGTCAGTAAAAGTCTGTAACTATCTCCCGCCCCGCCCAAGAGTGGGATTTGTCATCAGATGATTTTCCCACCTACAAAAAAAGCTAGTAATTGGAAAAAAAAGTGAAGGGAAAATTACAACTGTGCTTTGTAATTGAGAAAACAAAAAATAACTAAAATCTCAATCTGTAGTTTATTCCTGAACATGGTGTCCTGAAACACAGGCCTAGAGTCCTTAGGCACCAGTCTCCAACAATATATTGTAATAACTGATTTGTTTTTGTATACTCATTAAAATGTTTGATGAAAAATGTATATTGTAGTGAAAATAAAATATTATTATTAATTCAAAAGGAGTTAAAAACAGTAAAGGGAATTCATAAAGATAATTTTAGAAAACTCGAGAGATATTGGCGCTGATTTACTTGTACACCAACTAACGTTATTTTAAACTATCGCTTTCTTTTACTAATCGTTAAAAACTAGAAAGAGATTATTCCTAACAAATTAGTTTACGTGATGTACTTCATTGTATTCTTATCCAACTGTTAATCTAAACGTTCGAAATTACGATTGTATGGTAAACGAAATTCTGACTAATTTATTACTGACTCATTGTTTAAAATAAGTGTAGTTTGTACAAAAAATTAGGCGCCATTGTTTAAATATTTTCACTAAAAGTTAATATAATGAGTAAAGTTTATTATTTATAAAAAATAAAGAAACGATCATCTTCAATAGCATTTCTTTACAAAAAATCGGAAAAAAATCTTCGATACAAATCGAAGCCCTAGCGAAGGACACGATCGAATAATAAAGCAAGGAAAACGAATAAGATATATCTTTCTTCGTGCAATAAAAGGCCAATGGGATTACGTTTCAGCAAATGCGACTTGGCTCGGAATGTTCAGTCTATTTCATCCCATTCACTACGTTATTTATAAAATTATATCAAGAATGCGTTATAAAATGTATTTAGTAGATTTATATTCGTTAGTCAAAGTTTATTGTCATAACTGTATGGTAAAACTTTTCTAAAGTTCGTTGCTAATGAACGCAAACGTTATAATTGGCATAAAAAAACGTAGTATCGCTTTAAAAAAGTTTATACTTTCACTCAACTGCAATATGGAACGCAAAAAAAATAAAAAAAACAAACAGAACGGTACAAAAACCATGAGTGCCAATTGATGCCGTAATCTAGCCGCAAAAGGTTTTAACGAATATGTTTTTGGATGAAATTGAATATTTCGTAAATATTGGCGATTTGACGCTTTACCGCGTAACTTTAAATATTGGCAGATCAAATAAAAGTAATAGTTTTATTGGTTTTGAGGTTTAAAATTGTACACGTTTGGGAAGATTGCTTATGCTTACGTGGAAGTATTCTACACGTAGAATTTCAATTAGTCTGTGGTTTTCAGCGGAGTATCTGTAACTGTTGGTGGACACAATACATTATACCTACTTGGATGGGTTCGAGTTTTGGCAACGTTGAAATATAAAAAAGGTAGTTGGAGTGCGTCGCTCATACTTAGTGCTATTTGGCGCGCTGGAGGCGCCTCCGCCGTGGCGCCGTGCCAAGACCCATGAGCTCGTGACTCCGCTCCGCAACTGTTGCTCAACTGTAGCTACTTCTTGTGCCTACGTGCTAACACAAGACTGTTGCGTGCTTCCGAACTTTATCCTATGCTTATGCTTTACTGTGACTCAGAAAATCAACTAATAAGAACACAAATTAACAATGTTTACATGATTAAGCCAATGGATTAAATAAAAGGTAATTACAGAAATCGCTCGCATAGCTTAGTCGATTATAGTGAATTCGCATAGGGACAGTCGCAGAAAGCACAAGATAGGAGTAAGTTCGTAAGTGACAAAACAGCAATCTGTAGCTGTCATGTGGAGTTGTTGACCGTCGGCGTCGCGTCGCATGCTGGGAGTGCGGCGTCGCGAGACCTTGGCACTAGTTGCGGCCGCGCGGGCCTTGACACGCGCGACCAGCCACCAGCGCCGACACCTGCGGGCTACGGGTGCTTACCGTTGTAGAGGAGCGTCGGCTCGGGGTCTCTGGGCGAAGGCCCCGGGGCGGTGGCGGCGGGCGCGGGGCTGCGGCCGCGCCCCTCGCCAACCACGTCGATCTCCTCGTCGGACTCCTCGGCCAGCTCCGCCGCCGGGGCCACCTTCCACTTCTTGGCCATGAGGCAGCGCGGCATGGCGGCGCCCGCATCGGCCTCAGCGCGGCCGCATCAGCGAGAGACAGACGAACAGAGAAAAAGAGAGAAAAGAGAAAGAGCGGCGCCCCGGGCGAGCGGCTTAGCGGGCGATCGCGCGCGTCCTCTTGCGGTTGTGGGGAGCTGGTGTGAGGGTAGCGCTTTATATAGAACGCGGGGTGTTGCGCGCGCCGCCACTTCGATCGCTGCGAGCGGAGGGGTGGTCGTACAACGCCACACAAACTTTGCTCGCCAACTTGGAGCGACACTTGACGGAGCGAGCACCGAACCCCACACGATCAACCAGTGGACTCCGCGCTCCGTGCACACGCGACTCGATTACGCGCTACAGATAAGCTTATATCCGAGCGCAAAGAAAATCGCAGCGCTCAACTTAGCCGGCCAATGAAATCTTTTATTTACTTTCCAACAGTTTGTTTGAATAAGTAAAACAAAGCGGAACTCAGAAACTGCTTCTTGCCAAACTATGGCAGGAGGATGTTATCGATTGTGCTGCTGTATATTCAGAAGGTTTTTAAAGTTTGGGGTATTGAAATATTAATTTATAAGTTTACAAAGTTTGAAATGCGATCTTGATTACACTAGACGTGAGATCGAGCTTTTTTGAACGGTTATGGCACCGACAGTTCGTACATACGGGGTGGGTAGAGGTCAGGTTAATAAAGCTTGACGTGTATTAGAGATAAAGGCGAGTGAGCTAAGATGAATGGTGAGCCGCGCAGGCTTCCTCCGTCCCCCGGGGGTAAGATAAGGAACCCCTATAATACAGTTATTCTTCATCGACTGTACTAGTAGATATTTATTGACAACTGAGCCACCAAGAAGCAAATATTTATATATTATATAATAGAATTTTTTTTAAATTCTTATTAATAACAACAAGTCGAATGTGTGTTAAGGAAACAGTAAATACATGTTTCATTTAATTATGTATTTTTTTTATCTTATTAAGAGTTTTATTTTATTACAATTTCAGGATATCAAAAAGTCAAGAACTAATGTAAATACAAATAAACTAGTTTTATTGAAACATTTTCTACTTAAACAAAAAAACAGTTTCTCAAATAAATGGACTTGTCAGAAAACAGACTCTGGCAAGAATCCAATACTGTAAAAATGTATGCAAGACAATAAAAGGAATGTAGATAATACATCCCTCTTAACACGTATATGATTTAAACATTCCACAAACTCTCAGCACAAAGTTTATGTTAACTTTAACGAGTTAGTTCTGCAACCAACTCAAACTGTAAAACTGATCAACTTAAGCTGCCCAGTCCGCTGTGATTCCCGCCACGAAGAGTAACCATAGTAAAATTAACTTACTACCGCGCGTACTATGAAAGTCATTCATTCATCTAGTTCAGCGAAACCAATCGCAGTTCCATTCAGTAAAGTCGTGATTTCTAGTTCATTGTCAGTCTATTTCAAGAGAAGTTCAAATACCCTCGGCTTAACTAAGTTCTTGGTATTTTAGTTCGTTTTATTGTGTAGAAAAAGTTCTGCCGACAGGATAACTCAATAATAATGACGGATCTTTCGAACTACGAGTATACGGGTTGAGTTTTATAACTTGCTGTGAGTTAGATACTTGGTTGTATGTTAGAGATAGGAACTAAGTTAACCCATTATCGTCATCAATATCATTTTAGCTGAAAGATGTCCCTTGTTGAGTTTAGGTGTACTCTAAGTGCTACCACAAAGGCCTGACCTCTGCATCTCGCATCCATCGGATTCCTGCGACCCTCACCAAGTCATCGGTCTATCTTGTGGAAGGCCTTCCAACACTGCTTCTTCCAGTACACTGTTGCTACTACCGGACTTTTCGGATGGGGCTTAAAGGTTCGACCATCTGTTCTGCGAGCAATGTGCCCTGCTCACTGCCACTTCATCATCATCATTTCAGCCACTGATGCGAGACACACAGTGCACCACCACTGTGCGTCTCGCATCCATCGGATTCCCGCAACCCTCACTAGGTCATCGGTCCACCTTGTGGGAGGCCTTGCAACGCTGCGTCTTCCGGTACGTGGTCGCCATTCCAGAACCTTTCGTCCCCATCGACCATCTGTTCTGAGAGCAGTGTAGGACACATTGCAGAAATGTGCCCTGCCCACTGCCACTTAAGTTTGGCAATTCTTTGGGCTATTTAGCGGTAACCTTTATAAGCTCTCGTTCCCAAACTAATTAAGAACCCTTTTTCCTATTTTGTTTTTTTTACAGTTGTCAAAGAAGAGAGGCCTTCTTGAAATAAGAAGAGGTATCGTAGGAGTACACTACGCATTGTCAACATAATGCGGCATCATAATGTTAAGACATGATGAATTGAAGAAGTTTAGGATTTAAAATGATATTCTTTTCACCATTGGTCTTTGTCTTCAAAATAACTTAACTAAAGAGTACAAAGCGACTTCACTCACGTGAAATAAGAAAATTTATTTAAACTTCATGTACAGTAGTGGTACATAGGCGGACTTAATGCAACAAGGCATTCTCTACCAGTCAACCTTTGGGTTAAAAAAAGACGACACTGTGACAGATGTGCACAATAAATAAATAACAGGTATTTCAAGTAGAATATAGTATCATTAACTTAAGTTAGGTACTTATAATAATAAAATAATATATATGTATTTTTGCTATTATTAAAAACTATTAAATATTTTATATCAAATTTAATGATTAGGAGAACTTAAACTATAACAATTATGACGAAGACCTAACTAAGGTTGACAGGACTTAGGACGTAGTAGTCCAACGATAAAAAATATTCCAAGATTATATTGCAAATTTCATTCAAATCCGTTCAGCTGTTCAAGCGTGAAGAAGAATATAATAGAATAGAATAAACTTTATTGTATACCAAAAAAGTAACACAACTTATACATACACTTAAATCTGTGGGTACAACGGCGGTCTTATCGCTAACAGCGATATCTACCAGACAAACTTAGGATGAATCGTAAGAACTTAAAACTTGTTCAATCCCTGTATATATAAATAAAACACAATACATAACTAAATATACACATACATATAATAATAATAATATTCACAACTACCACACAACGCCGTCTAGCTTCAAGCTAAGCAGAGTTTGTGTTATGAGTACTAGACAACTGATAAACATACTTATATATTTCTAAATACTTACATATTATAGATAAATTACACCCACACACAGAACAAATGATCATGCTCATCACACAAACATTTGTCCTGGGTGGGAATCGAAACCACGACCTCCGGCATAGCAGTCAGGGCCACTAACCACTAGACCAACAGGCCAGTCATTCATTTCAGTTCAATATGTTACACAATTTCATCAAAAAAGGGTCGAAATAAAGAAGAAAAGGAGAAAAAGAAAGGATAAAGAATGGAAGTATGGTGGAAGAAATTAAACCACGTAGAACCAGGATAGACCCTTAACAACTTTCCTTATTTTCACACACACTCGCTAACTTTCTCCTTTAAATATTAGTGTGAAGTGTGATGTCACACATATTTGTACCAATTTTTTTTTCTCATTTTGAAACCAATGTAAAATTTGTACTTACTTACCAGTCTACTAACCTGCATTTTTATCTCAAGGAGCCCTTCAACTCTTGCTATCACATCTTTAACGACGAATGGTACAAATGAAAATGTCGCGAATTTGTAAACAGGCCAGGGACACTCGAAGTGTTGGCAAATCCGGGCGGAAATGAAACTTGAATGAGTCGCAAGTAGTGACGTGAACCAGTCCATTCCGAAGTGGAACGAATGAACCTTGACTAGAGTTAGTTTACCACAGCTGTCATAATTATTGACGCTATGAGTATATGAGTATTGACGATATTATTTATGTGTCTCATTTATATGACTTAAAGGACAATGGAAAGGACTATGGGTAGAGTTTCTTTGCGTGATCACATCGGAAATGGAGATATCCGCAGGAGAATCAAGGTTACCGACTTAACCCACAGAAATGCTAAACTCAAGTACTGCTACTTGGCAGGCTTGCTAATGGGCAGGGCCCATTGTTCGCAGAACAGATGGTCAATGGGGACGAAAGGCCACAGACGGAGTGTACGACCACGTACCGGAAGACGCAGCGTTGGAAGGCCAGCAAGGTGGACCGATGACCTAGTGAGGATCGCGGGAATCCGACGGATAGGACCGGTCGTTATGATGATACTTGAAGGAGGTCTATGTCCAACAGTAGACGTCTTTCAGTTGTAATGATGATGATGACGAAGATAATTTGACACAATTTTAATTTGTTTTATTTATTGGTCATTATTTCTTGTGCGATCCCAAATAAGCAACTTTTTTTAACCCCCCTTCTCGGAAAAAGTATTTTTGCTCTTCGGTATCTGAGTGTAAAAGCCGTTTTTATTCGCTAGAGGAGAAAGGAAATTAAATTTAGAACATCGTGTGCACTATGTTTATATTTATTTATTTAAACTTCATGTACAGTAGTGGTACATAGGCGGACTTAATGCATCAAGGCATTCTCTACCAACCTTTGGGTTAAAAAGACAACATTGTGGTTGTGTGGTGTGGTTTGTGACTTCAAAACATCATTAAATCTATTTTCTTCTACCTCCGTAGTGCCAAATTTATCATACAACTTTTTTTAATTTGTTAAAAACTCAGACTCGAAACCTCCTTGGCGTACTTTTTTTTTAATTTCCTTCGTGCGCGCCATTTTCTTTTCAGTATTGTTAAAACCTTAATTGAAAACAAGTGAAAAACCTAAAATGAATGATTCTAGCGACGAAGAATTTTATTTGACGCCAACAGAATTGACTGAAACTGTTAATTATGCGTAAATGAGCTTTCTCCCCCAACAATCACGCGAGAAGTATTTGAAACAGAATGATATGTTTAACACGTGGCGACTAGCTAAAGCAACCAAAACTTTCTCAGAAAACGTTTTGCTGGCATATTTTATTGAATTATCCGAGACCAATCAATAAAGCACTCTATGGAGTACGTATTCAATGCTAAAAGCAAAAATAAAGATGAAAAAAGACATACATATCGAAACCTATACTAAATTAGTGGCATTTTTAAAAGAGCCTCTTCTCATAAAAAAAAATCGAAGGTTTCTGAAATTGAAAAGTTTCTTAACGAAACGAAAGTTCCTTAGTTTAAAAGTTTCTGATTCCGTATATTTTGCGGCAAGAGTAAGTCATTCACACATCCAGTATCTACTTAAGTATATTAATCTACTACTTTATGATAAGTAAGTAGTAAGTTATTACTCGAGATTATTCTGTAATCAGAAAGTAAATGGTTTTTTTTTTTATGTATGTTCACCGATTTCTCGGTCAATTGTGGACCTATAGAAATATTGTTATGATCTGATCATGAACTTCGAAGTTATGGAACAGAACTCCTCATAGTATCACAGCAGAACCGTCGATACAAGTAAAATGACATTGTTTATTCGTGTAGTCGATGACTGAAAGAAGAGGGGGAATATATCGAACTGATCTGATGATGAAGCCTGTAGTTAGGCACCGGAACTCTGTAATAAATTAATATAATCTAACCGTGTTTGGGTTTATTAGAATTGTCATGAGATGCACTATGGATATAAGGTATTTAAGTTTAGATTAGGGCTACGTTTATTTGTGGTACCATAGCTAAAAAGTGTAAAATAAAAAAAAAAGTACAAAAAAAAAAATACAACCGACTTCAATGTAAAAAAAAAACACAATGAAAAGAGCAAGAAAACTTTAATTGCGGAAGTCGGTGTTGAATAACGAAGAAAAAAATTATTACAGAAACACCGACTTCCAAATCTTTTCGAAATCAAAGTTATTTTGCACTTTTCAGTGTCTTTTTTTGCATTAAAGTCGGTTGTATTTTTTTTTATTTCTTCCTTTGTTGCACTACTCAATGTATTAAAAAAATGATCAGAAGGGGACGGGCAGGCCTTTATTAAGTTCATATTTATTGATATATTAATCCTATTATAATTTAATCATGTACAGGGTTGCCAACATTTATGAACATTCAACAAGTCTAGTCTAGACGCTAATTCAAATCAGAAATTCGGTAAAATTATTTCTCTATGCCTTAGGGCCTAGATAAATGGGGTCAAGTATTGTTCGAAAGGTTATCAATCGTTTAAGTTTTGAACTTGCAACTTGATAATCATTATCGTCTAAAACGAAAGGTTTTTACTTCAATATATAAGATTTATTTACATCTTCTAGATTTTTTGGAATAAAATAATACCTTACGACGGTCGAATTGAAAATCAATGGCATGATTTCCGTAAGAGAAACCTGGGATGCCAGGACCCAGCGTTGTTAGAAGGAACAAAGGTGTGATTTTAGTCAATAAAAGTCCACCTCCAAAGAGTGGGTGAAGTCATTGGAGGTTTTCCCGCTCAAAAAAAAGAAGCCCCGATTTTAAAGTCAGTTTTTAGATTAAGAACTTAGATTGAATCCGGACTGAAGAATTGAATGGAAAATATATAAAAAAGTGTATTAAAGTAAGTAAGTAAGTGTACAAAGTGTGTGTGTGTGTGTGTGTTGTGTGTGTAGATTCTTGCACGCTCATCTTTATAGAGATCATATGCACTTTGATTCATTTTTTTGCCGGAGCGAGTTCTTAACAATTTAACTGCTTGTACATTTTTTATTTATATTAAGCACTTGGCTTTTTTTTTTTTTTTTTTGTTAGTATCTCGCTTAACCGATGGAGCGCGCTTACCTAGAAGTAACCTCTTGACTTAAAGATTCCTGGGTTGTAGCCATCAGGAAACAGACTCCGGCACGGAATTCCACTCCTCAGATGTAAGCACAATAAATGTGTCCCCAAAACGTTTTGTGCGTGTACACAGGCTAGCAACTTGGCGTCGATACTCAAGACTTTGAAGCCTCAACTCGACGAGTACTGCATCATTGCCAATGATCCTCCTCCATTTTATTTGATTAAGTTCTAACCACTGTGCTTTAGATGTGTAAATTTTGTTACAACCCTAGGGTTTTTATGTCATATTTTGAATCAATGCAATTAGAATCGATTCAGTGATAGTAATGACATTTTACGGCTCAATTTGTAGGGTTACCGCCTATAGGTACCGTACGCGGATAACGCACGTGGTAGGGGAGTTTGCGACTTACATCTTAGTTAACACATTTAAATGGGACCACCTGCTGGTGGTCCCAATTAAATTTGCTAGACATCTGATGAAGAACTTTAGAGATTGACGGGGCCAGTTAAGGTCGGTGCTTGCTAGGGCTGTGGATTCTTCGAAGGAGTTACCGTGGCCCTCGTAAAAAACAATTGAAAGAACATAGAATTAAATAGAATAAACTTTATTATACACCAAAACAGTAACAATACTTACAAACTCCAGCTCCACCCACAGCAGAAGTACTTGTTTGATGATCACCGCCGCAAAAAAAAAAGTTTTTACATGTAGGTTTTATTTGTTTAAATATTATTCTGTAACATTCAAGTTAAAAAAATAAAAGCTGTTGAAACAAAACCATATCAATTTCACTAAATACATGAATTGTGTTCGTGTTCGAAGTTCCCAATAAATAGCATTTCACAAAATCATTCGCAAATAATTCGTCTCTGAAATGGAATATTTCACAATACGCATGGAGGATTTGATTTTCACAAAGCGAGCCATTTCGTCAAAATCGTCATTGAAAGGTCATACAAATTTTACCTTGCATTGAAATAATATTGTGACGAATAAAACCAGTATTGGTTGCCCAGATCAAAATATGTATCGAAAATCATTTTGTGACCATTATATTCAATTATTATTTTCGGCCCTCATTCCGAAAATGACAATATAATCGGCGGCCAATGTTCCATTCAATCTAGCCAGTCTACGATGGACAATATTGATGGATCGAAAAAGCAATAAAATGCAGCGCTCAACCCGTCCGACACCTACTGCATTGAAATTCAGCTCGCTCTCTGTAACGTACCAACGTTGACTGTGATAACAACCGAGTTAACTTTCTGCAATAATTAAGCGGTGCAACTAGCAAAAAGATCGTATCAGCAATTACTCTCTCGACTATGGATCAAAAAATATTCGTATAAAAGATCCTATTATTTCAATAAGCCGTATAATAGCAGCTTTCTAAATTTTTGAGCATTTTGGCTCTATAGCATGCAGGAGAACCAAGGTCACCGACGTAACCCGAAGAATCGCCAAACTTAAGTGGCAGTGGGTGGGCATATTCGTAGAACAAATTGTTGATGGGGCCGAAAGGTTCAGGAGTGGCGACCACGTGCGGGATGACGCAGCGTTGGCCTCCCACAAGGTGAACCGACGACCTGGTGAGTGTCGAGCGAACCCGATGGATGCATGTGCTGAACCGGTCGACATTTGGGGGAGGCCTATATCTAGGAGTGGACATCTTTCGGCTGAAATAATTATATAGTCTTACTGAAGAATAGGCTTATTTTTAAGATAGGAAATCGTGCAATGACTTCTCCCTCCCTAGCGCTGTGTGGGAGGACGTGTTAGACTTTTCCTGACTAATTATTGTAGGACCGGGGTCCTGTTCGGGGTTTAGCCTTTCGGAAGTAAACCCATGGCCCCAGTAGGCTTTGGCCCTGCTGGGCCCCTACGGTTTTGCAGACATCTCTCTGAGGCGCGCATGGAACACTACGCGCCGTCGACGACTCGGGCTCTGTCTGGATAGTTACCCAACGGCCGGACGGCGAGCTACCCATGGCTCGTCGTCCGCAAGCCCACGCCTACGGTGGCTGGAAATAGAGATGACCACTTGCCATTTCTCCTCGTTTCGGCTATGGCTTATGCCAGTCTAAGTAATTATAGCTGCTTAGGCAATGTTCAAGGTTAAGCTGCTAAACGAGGTTGGGACCATCCAGTACGTACTGAGAGTCCTCAGTGCCCCCGAAAGCATGTTAAGCCGCTGGACTCAATCTTGTTTGAAACAAAAAACGCAACTGCGACTCGGACTCGCGTACGAAGGGTTCCGTACTGACCGTAGTAAAAACGGAATAAAATCACGTTTGTTATATGGGAGCCCCCCATTAATATTTATTTTATTTTGTTTTTAGTATTTGACGATATAACGGCAAAAAAATTATAACTACAACGAAAATTTCAACTATCTAACGTCACGGTTCATGAGATAAAACCTAGTGATAGGCAGACGGACAGCAAACTGATAGCAATAGGGCGGGACTATATTGCTTTCAGTCTGCTGTCCTTTTTTTACTCTTTTTGGTAAGGAACCCTAAAAAAGAATTAAAATATATATTATTTCGCACAAACGCAAAGGCACATACAATGAGATTGAAGGAAAAGAAACAAAAAGTCTTGTTATACACCAAGAAAATAATTCGGAAAGTCGTTACGGATAGTTAGAAGCAAGAAAATGTAACACTAGCCTTGGCAAGGAGTATCGTGTTACCCAGTTGCTAGCTTGTCATGATCAGATACGCAGTCGCTCCATGTGAATAAATAAGAAATACTGAGCCCTAATATTGTTGGAAAAAAAACAGGAAAAATGCGAGTCGGACCCGCGCACTGAGGGTTCCGTATAAACTTACCTATGAAAACTATTCGATTCCCGAATTCAGTTACGAAGAGTTTTCAGAGTAGCAAAAAAATACTTTTTTGTGACGTAACTAAATATTAACAGTTTTCAGATTTTTCTTATACTTGTGCTATGATACTTTACTTCATGCTAAATTTCAGGATTCAAGGTCAACGGGAAGTACCCTAAGAATTTTGATTCCCTTGAGAGTGTCTAAAAACACGTTTAAATAAATTACACAAAGTAATGCGTCTGGCTGGGTTTGAACCCGCGACCTACAACTTGTAAGTCAGGGCCATTACCACTCGGCCACCACAGCTCTCGTTCTCGCGCTCTATTTTATTTAAATACAATGTAATATTTCAAATGAATTGATAGTAACAGTCACAGTAATCAGTAATATGAAACTTTGCACAAAATGTAAAAACAACAAAACAGAACATTTTAAGCTCTTAGTAAAGCTTAACAAAGAACCATTATTAATTCTCACAAAAACCACGCCAGTGAAAAGCGGATTTGCGAAGAAAGAAAAAACATTATGTCCATCTGCGTCTATCATTTCTGTTATTTTAAGTTAATACTCGTAATATACCAATTTTTATTAGTGAATATTATTTATTTTCAGACTTTAGTTCAAGTCCAATTAAACACACACACAATCTATCACACGTACTACTGAAGCATGCGCGCTCACACGTACATCATCATCATCATCGTCATCATCATCATCATTTCAGCCGAAAGACGTCCACTGTTGGACATAGGCCTCCCCCAAGCGTCGCCACAACGACCGATTCTGTGCGTCTCGCATCCACCGCATTCCCGCGACTCTCACCAAATCGTCGGTTCACCTTATGAGAGGCCTTTCAACGCTGCGTTTTTCTGCATGCGCGGTCAAAAACGGGCTGCCAGGCACTAAGGCCCATTTTTTGGTTGTGCTTATCATAAGGGGGGTCTTAGCCATAATCGCCACACTTGGCAGAAGGGTTGGCGATCGCAGTGTAGTGGTTGTAATGCACAGAGGATACTGCTGCCCATTCTCTGGTGTGTCCCTTAGTCGCCTCTTACGACACGGGAAGAGATGGGATGGTGTTATTCTTTACGTCCGGACACCATACGGAACACATATACATAAATTATTGTTATTGTTACACGTTTGGTTCACTGAATTCTTGTAAACTGTAATAACGGACGAATGGATTTCCTTTTGACTACGGTTCATTTCCGAGAATTCTCGAGCCGAGAATACGTGGGAAATTTTTGGGTTTTGTTCCCGGGAGAGAAGATGATTTTGCCTTTGCCGTTTTGTTTATAAACGTATGCCGCGGGTTTCGACTCGGAAAATGTAGTGTTTGTTTTTAAAAGCGTCCTTCCTGAGATACATTTTCATACAACCGCTCTTACGTGATTATAGCGGCAACGTTATTACACAAGTTTCTGTAAATATTTTGGAAACAGATATCTTTTAAATATTATCTAGGTTTCTATAGAGATCAAATTATAAATTTGTGTAAGGCTAATCCAAAAAAGACCTCAAAAAATTTGCTATTTTGCGTGAGATTTGGACCTCCATAATGTACTCATAAATTTAAAAAATAAAGAAAATCCAACTATTGAAACATTGGACATTTAAATATAAAATACTAAATGATTTTTTTTCCCAAAAACTTTCCTGGAATTTGTTTTCTGAATTATTCGATTTAATGGCGGAATTACTGAATGCCCACCGAATTTTCAAGCGTTATTTATCTTTTTTTGCGCCAATTTATCTAACATTGCGTTGGTTGAAACCACAAGTTTTAAAACCATGTTCACGTTGACGATTGGGGAAGGGCCCTCTTAAAATAGAAACTATGTTTGGTTCCTAATGTTTATAATGAAAGAAATTTTGTTTTGTATTTAGATTTTTTTAGGCCCATGACAGTCCGATGAAGAAAACTATATCCCTATTGCTTGTGCGGAATGATTATCTCAGGTGTTTAAGATAGGCAATGGGCCTATTTCGGCCCGCCGTCCCAACAGGCATCTGGCGTCCTAATGCCGAACAGAGCGCACGATCCGCCAGCTAGTGTAGTGCTATCTAACTGATCTAACGTAGCGTTAATTCGATATAATAACCGATGAAAAGCAATAAAAAAATTTGGGAAATAAATTAAATTGCTTTGCAGTTATTGATAGTAACAGCAGTGAAAAAATATTTTGTACCTTAACTTTTTTATTTCATTTGAGAACCTATTTATTAGTTTCCAACAGTGGGAGTGAGACCACTTATACTGTAAATAAATCACAAGAAAAAAAAAAATCATTTCAGGAAATAATATTAATATTTTAAAGACCCATAAGTAAAGAAAGATCTTCTTTCATTATTTTACGAAAATTCTGTTTTATGTTCGATATCGCCTTATTTTTCTTTATCCCATCACTACTAAAACTTACTTTCTATTGCGTTTCAAGTCGATGTCGGCCTGCCGCTACCTTTGGTTTATTTCTCATTTCCTGTTTGATAGATTCCGAGGCGAAGCAAACTTGAGGAAGTTGGGTTTAAGGTTATTCTAACAGTACAAAACAGAAATAGTATACGTTATGTTTTCGTAATGTTATAGCATTTTAATTTACCCTAGTGCTGGTGGGTCGAGAAAGACCTGCCAGTCCCTAGTGGAAGTATCTTTGGGGGCGGATTTCGACCCGCCGCCTAACCAGATGAAGGTTCATGATTTTACTTGCCGCAGAGGGATTAAAGACCCCAAGGTTGTAGCTATCACAAAACACAGACTTCCGCGGGGAATTCCACTTCTTAGCTTCATGCATAATGAATGTATTCCCAAAACGTTTTGTGTGTATGGGAAACATCACAGTCTACCATGTAGCTATGGCGCTGTGTTGTACGTTTGTTGGTCCAATGATGGAACGGGCTCAGCGGAATTAAATTATGCAATTCCGTTGCACACTCCCCAAAATAACTCGTTAATATGAACAGTTTAATTCTCTACGTTAGAAATCTTTTCGGATGGGTAATTACGAGATTGCGATGAAGAAATCGGTTGATGAAGACCTGGATTGGGCATGAGATGTCCTTTGTGAAATACCTTTCACGTTCCATACCCGTAAAGCAGCATGGTATTGGCAGAAGTGACGAGTATTGGAATGACGTGGAGCGTGGTGAAGCGTGAAGCTCAGGATCGGCCGCGATAGGTGACTATTATGGACACCCTCTGTCCTAGCCAGGGGACATAGGATCATAAGTCGAGTCAGTTTATTATAGCCCTAATTAATTTAACTTTGATCATTGATATGCTTTTTTTTGCTGCAGATCTACATACCTTGTCAACTTACATTTATAGTGTATAAATTATTATGTAATCATTTACGCTTGAGTACATACGTACTCGAACTTCGAATTTTAATGAAGATAAATGGTAGGTAAACTATAACAACCTACTTAAATCGTCTTTTTTCCCATTTATTTTGGAATTAAAATTCGTGTCAAACACTAAAGTGATTTTTTTATACTAACCTTGTTCTGACATTAACAAACACAAAAAACAATATCCAATTTAGTGCAGTCATTCGGAATTTCGGCAAATCATTTTTATTTATATAGAAGACTAGCAAAATGCCTGCGACTTCGTTCGCGAGAATATTATTATAAAAACTTTAACACTCCTCGTAAGGTAACTTGAGGGTAGATTTGAAGAACTAATAATGACAGTCTTCATTATTCATTTAGATTAGAATTTGTGAAAAGTATCAAGTTTATTAACCCAAGAAATAAGACTCCTCCATACAATCTTTAAAACTCCCTATATTATCCAATTGCGGGTAGATCTGTAAACAAATAATGACCACCATTACATATTGGTACACGGCATGAGATTTTGCCTCCAAACGAACGTTCCCTCTTTTTGCCCATTTAAATTTTGAATTTCCATTAGCTCCTTTGTGCTCGCTTACGTCATAAAAAAATTCCTTGTGCAAAATTTGATGTTCCTAGACTCAGTCATTTCCGCTGTACTTTGTATATGTCACTCAGTTTCATTTTTTATTCCAATTGATAAGACCCTGTTATTTTTATTATTAGCTAAAATACATGCAACTGCAAAGAGGGATAATGTTTTTAATAGATTAAGCTCTATAATTCAGATATGATCGTCCTTTTTGCTGGTCAGTAGGAAAGCTTTCAAGTTAGCTTAGCATTAATCTGATAAAGAACTTTTACAAGGCTTGGTAATTAAGCCCTTTTACTTAATTAAAAATCCTTACTCTTTATACGCACGCTGCCGAACCACATCATGGCGCCCATCTAATCACGGAAATTTTAATCCGTAAATAAAATAACGTATGTTCTTGTTTGTAAAAGACGTGATGCTGGCTGAAATTCTACGTTGCATTAATGTTTCTGTTTTCCTTTTAATGCATACGAGTTTACACATGGTTGGTTTTTGAAAATGATTTTAAAAAAGGGACTACCTGTGTAAAATTGCGGATCCAATAGAGGCCCTACCACGAGCTCTGTACGCGATCCATTTAACGACCTAAATTGAACTGTTAAATGGAATATTATATATATTATAAATTTAAAATAATAAAAACAAAATTTTCACTTGTTAAGGTGTAATTTATATGTCGACGCAAGGATACCGATCATCATTGCAGTTCTGTCCAAGGACTCTGTTTTGTGGGCGATGGCTGGGATATCGAGCAATAAACAAACTATTCCAGATCATACAACTGATTTATTATGATGCAAGCTCGTTGTGTGTTGTATTCACTTCATACAACGAGTAAAAATATATGGCTTGGCTGTTTCGTTACTTACCTCAGAAACTCAAAAATATTCGCATCACCTCCACGACGGTGGCGAAACGGCGAAACCATACATTTTTACCGATATGTAGAATTTGTGAAGTTAGGGTCGGTAGAGTTAGGCCGTGTAGATTCAGAAGCTTGGCTCTACATGAGATCTGATATCTTTTTCACAGGGCAAACCTTATGTGGTCGTCTTGGCAACATTTTACATGAAATGTTTTTGGTGTGATGTACTTTAACAGAAACCATTTATTTTGTTAGCGAGGGTGTTATAAAATAACTTTCAATTTTTATTAAAATGAAGTATTAGTTTTTATTGCAAATTGGTAACTATTGCGATGGTCAAAGGTCAGGAAATCATCTGTTTTGGCAAGGGGTACTTATTATATTCCACAACTTTCACACAACACTAGTTCCAAACTAAGAAGAGCTTGTGGTATGAGTAGGTACTAGACATAAATTACACCCAGACACAGAACGAATGATCGTGCTCATCACACAAACATTTGTCCTAGCGTGGGCATTGAACTCACGACCTCAGGTACAGTAATCAGTGCCACTGACTACTAGACCAACAGGCCAGTCAAATCAATAATTACTGAGTGTATAGATATACACCGCTACAAAGTAATTGCTGATACTACACCATCACTTGAACCTTGAACAATCCATGATGAATTGTCGCTCCATGTAAAGTAGGTATTATTTTTCAGATGCATCCGGTTATACAACACTAAAACCACTTGAGGTCTCACAAAGAGCCGTACTAAACCATTTCGTAATCCATACAAACTTCTTTACGAGTATTGTGAGGTCTTGACTGTACGCCAACTTTTTCTCAGTATTATTTCAAACCAACCTACTAGTTTGGATTGTAATCCGATCCTGTCAGCAAGAAGGGTCAGTATGTAATACATTCTTGCAACCAAAAACAGCATTTGCACAGCAGTTTTAATCTTTTTCTGGCCTATATACCTATTTATATTAAAAGGAGAAAAAAAACCACCGCTACCGCTATGGCCCTGCATTTTAAATTTGTAATATCTTCGAAAATATTCATTTAAATTACCTGATGTAAGCGCAAAAAAAATGTGTTTGTTTACGATATCACATTAAAAACTTATTGGGTTAAAAACTTATACCTATAGTTTTTCTATTATATTATGCATGTATTATACGTATAAACCTTCCTCTTGGATCACTCTATCTATTCAAAAAAACTGTATCAAAATCCGTTGCGTAGTTTTAAAGATCTAAGCATACATAGGGACAGACGGCGGGAAGCGACTTTGTAGTGATATTTTTTTTTGAGTAGTATTTTGGGACCACAAGGAAAAAGAGCATTAAGGTACAGTTATCAAAAAACTGTATTTATTTTATTTGTAGTCCCAGGATACTACTCAAACATATTTATTTTTATAAGTGGGAGTTGGGTCATCTTACACACCCGACCTCTGAATATTATATAGTTTAGTTATAACCATATAATTAAGCCTATTTTTTGTAAAATTGTTTCTTTTGTTTTGAAGCTCACATGTTCCACCTCACTCGAGGGCTTGAGGCGCTGCTTGCTGAACACAGACACACAGATCTAACCGTAAGACATAATTGTATTATTAAGTTCTTACATAAAGCAATTATGTTAACATTTTTTTACTTTGTTGTCCCGTAAATATATTATTAAGATTGAAAGCCGACTTCATACATAACTGGAAAAAAGTTAAGCAGATGGAGTTATTACAATATTTTTTTTAGGTGTGTAATTATCTAATGACATCTCCTGCCCTTGGGCGGAGCGAGAGGGCGTGTCAGACTTTTATTTACTAAAGCCCACTCATTTGTTCGTTCTTTGCCTTGCGTTCCAGGGCCCTTCATTTTCACTTAATCCATGGCAACAGTAGGCTTCGACCCTGCTTGGCCCCTAAGATTTACTGACTTCTTGAGGCGCACGTGGAACACTAAGTGCCGTCGGCGACTTGGGCTCGGTCGGGACGGTTACCGGACGGCCGAACGGCGTACTACTTATTGTTCGCCGTCTACAAGCTTGCGCCTACGGTGGCTGGAAATCGGGAACCTGCTTCTTGCGGAAGATGAGGACGCCACGTTGTCTTTCCAGCCACTCCTTAAAGAGGGGACTTACTGCCATAATTGTGGCGTGCCCTACTTTACGATATGATGGTAGATAAAAGAGTTTTCGTATCTATATTTAGTATTACTACTATATTTACATAAATTAACTTTTACAAACTTAGGAACAAACAAAAAGATACTTCTTTAAGATGCTAGTTTTTTTTTTGAAGTGATAAATAATCCACTAACTTATCTCGCTCTAGGGTGGAGTGGGTGTGTCAGAATTTACTGACTAAAACCACACCTATGTCTTTCAGTTACCCTTTGCATTTTAAGACCACAGGTTTCCTTTTCAGATATTTCCCGCGGCCCTAGCGGGCACCGGCCCTGCGGTTTTACTGACATTTCTTTGAGGTTCACGTGGAACACTTCGCACCGACGACAACTTGAGCTCAGTCCGTATGGTTACTGGACGATCGAACTATGAGCTACCCTTTGCTCATCGTCCGCAAATCCACTTGGGATGCTAGTTAGGAATTAAAAAAAATAAAACTGTTTTAAAGTTATGTTATAAATCTGTGTTAATATTTTACAATTTTAATCACACGATCCGCTAGCGCAATCTAATTTTGTGCTTTATTTCTACGTTCATTACCTTATTATTGAAGCTATTAGGTCCCGATATTGAATTGTGCTTTACGGGCTCAGCGTTATAATGCAATATCTATTGGGAGAGCAATTTGCCGGATGTAATAACGTAACCGGTAGCTACTACTGCGAAGTACGATGGGATATACAGAGACTGCAATACCTACGAGAATTTTATTTAATTAAGTATCTAGTGTACGACATAGATCTAAAATTGAAACCGTTGAAACAGTTGTTTCAATTCTACGAAAGTATGGGTTCAATTCATCTAACGAAATTCCATAGCTGAAACATAAAATAGAATTGAATGTTATTATTATGTATTAGTCTATTATTTTGATACGCTTACAATGGGCCTCATCGGAAGGCTTAAAGTCACTCAAAGGGCAATGGAAAGGACTATGCTCGGAGTTTCCTTGCGTAATCGCGTCATAAATGAAGATATCTGCAGGAGAACCAAGGTTACGGACATAGCCTGAAGAATCGTCAAACTTAAGTGGCAGTGGGCAGGGCACTTTGCTCGCAGAACAGATGGTCGATGGGGACGAAAGGTTCTGGAATGGCGACCACGTACCGGAAGACGCAGTGTTGGAAGGCCTCCCACAAGGTTGACCGATGACTTGGTGATGGTCGCGGGAATGCGATGGATGCGAGACACACAGGACCGATCTTTGTGGCGACACACACAACAGTGGACGTCTTTCGGCTGAAGTGATGGTGAGTTTATTATTTTTAAGATTTTTATTTATGTATAGTGTTTAAGGGCCTTAGTAGCCTGAAATAAGGAGTTATTATTATTATAAACATTTACTTTAAAAATAAAAAAAGTGACTCAGCGCGCTGGAAATAAATGCAAACATCTAATATATGCATAGCCAGAAAAAATACCGTTAGTGCAACGATATGCCATGTCAACAGTGTTCAAATAAAATAAACAAATATATTCGAATAGGCATTTATGTAAACACTACCTTTGCTAGCAGCTTCGCACAAATGAAACTTGAAAATTATCCAACGGAAATGTTTTCTTGGGTTGCTAAGTATTCTATATTTTAATCCACTTCATCGTCTGCCTATGTAAAAATTCAGTCCAACCATTGAGGCGAGACTGAAACGCACACATCCAAACAAAGGCTTTACGGACAACGAGCGATGAGTAAGTAGCTCACCGTCCAGCCGTCCAGTGCTTGTATGGACCGAGCCCAAGTTGTCGCAGCGTGTAGTATACGCGCTCCTTAAATAAATTTCAGCAAACCGTAGGGTCCCAGCAGGAACGATACAGGGGTCTTGGGGATTTTCTGAAAAAGAAACTCGCGGTCCTAAAATGCAAAGAGCAACTGATAGACACAGGTGTAGTTTTATTTTATAAAAAGCTGACAAGCCCATCGCCCTATCCTAAACCGGTCGCTGAATGACTTCCTACCTTATTGACGATCTTAAAAAAACACATCCAAAAGAACCACAATAATTCTAGGACCTTCAATTGATTCTTCTCGTACCGTAATAATTAAAAATCACATCAAGCAAACCAAAGTCAAAGATCATAAATGTTTGAAATGTCTTGAAATTCAGCCATGCAAGTCACAAGGTCAGACAAACCCAATTGGTGTTGCAAACCATATTAGATTACCGTAAAATGATCGAGAAACCGCACGCTTTCCCAGCCAACCATTTGAACCGGATTCTCGGGATCAAGACGTTCAGACGGCAATCAAGATAAATGCAATTTATGTAGCGATATTTGATACACCAGTAATAATTTATGACGCTAAATTGGACTTTAAAAGTAAGTAGTTGAGTTAGTGGTGTCTGCGCACAAGCTCGAGATGTTATAAGTGCCTTTTTCGAACGGAATAAGTTTTTCGCTCGCGGAATAATTTTTTGGGTAGGACGTCTAAAATATATCTTTGCCAGAGATAGATTTATCGAAAGTCGATGAACTATACGGCTTTATATCGCTGTTATTTGAGGAACTATTAAACCATTTGAGCGTATTTTGAAGAAGGCTATAACTTATTTATTTCCTACTGCTAATTTCAATTTCAGAATCCCAACAAGGAATCCTTGTTGCATTGGTATTTTGGTTTATCCATGACCATAAAGGGTGATGTTTGAGGGTTTACTAAAAGATTCTCATCACTGACGAGATGTATCATTCAAGTAGCAGCTTCTAGTAATTTCGCTGATGACCTGGTAAAGGTGGTGGGAATCCAATGGATACGAGACGCACGCGACCGTGTATTGTGGTTACACTTGGGGGAGGCCTATGTCCAACAATAGACGTCTTTCGGTAAAACTTATTAAAATTATACACACCACTTAGCTACTTACCTAAGTATGAATATAAGGGAAGGTTTATTAAGATAAATAGACTAAAAGTGTTTTTTGTTTTTTGTTTTTGCGTAGGTTTAGAGTAGAGCGAATATCAAACTGACTAAAACCATACCTGTGTTCTTCAGTTACCCTTTGCGTTCCAGGACCACAGTTTCCCTTTCATGAATTCCGATGTAATAATTCCTCCCGACCGTATTTCGATCACGGTGGCTACTCTCATCAAAGATTAGCGCAGTACGCAGAAGATACATATTATGCATAAGTGCGTACGCAAACACAGGTGTATTCTTTGTTCCTTTATTCTCAAAGTTCGATAGGACGGCAATCCGACACGACCGAAGAGAAATCAGGCGCAAGAGAAACGGCATTACGTGCTATCCGAGTCACGAGGGTGTGTAAGTCCCCTTTTTGAAGCGTGGTTGGAAAGACCTCACGGCGTCCTCACCTTCCGCATGCTGCAGGTTCACACCGAACACGGTAAGTTCGGGAAGTTCCTGCACCGGATACGTGAGGAAGACACGCCCGGGTGTCGCCACTGGGTGGACCACCCGGTAACCGTCCGGACCAAGCTCAAGTCGTCGACGGCGCGTACTGTTCCAAGCGCGCCTCAGAGAGATGTCAGCAAATCGTAGGGGCCCAGTAGGGTCGAAGCCTACTGGGGCCACGGGTAGTGTGAAAGTGAAACCCGGGGCCCTGGGATGAAGGCAAAGAAGGAACAGGAGTGAGTTTTTAGTCAGTAAAAGTCTGACACTATCTCCCGCACCGCCCAAGAGCAGGATTTGTCGTAAGATGATTTTCCCACCCAATGAAAAAAAACTCACACCACCAACTTCGCAACGGGAAACCAAATAACACTTTATGCTCGACCAGGTAATCGAACCTAGGACTCTACCGCGACTGACCGCGAGTCCATGAGGTAGTTATTCTGATATATTCTTCTGTCGAACAATCCATCACTCAGTCGACCGTATATTCGTAAACTGACTTGATTTGCTTCTTGTCAATCATGTTAACTGTGTCCTCTATAGACGATCAATGGCGAATGATAAACTTGCAACGATTCTGTCATTTTATTATTGATTGATTACCTGTCCAACGCAACATTTTGTATTGTATGATGAAAATTACTTTGTGAATTAAATGGTCATCGCAGTTGTATGTATGAAATTGATGATTTCATTTGGTTTGACAGACAATGATAATAAGGGGCTGACTGGTGTAATTTAAACGCATAATCATCACTTCATCCGAAAGACGTCTATTGATGGAGATCGGTCTTTTTTATTATTGATAGGATTGTGTTAGACCACTGTCTCACATGATGGTAAGCGATGATGTGGCCGACAATGGAACACGCTTACCTAGAAGTAACCTATTCATTCTTGACTTAAATACTCCTAGGTTGTAGCTATCAGGATATACACACTCTGGCAGGGAATTCCACTCCTTAGCTGTACTCATAATGAATGTCTCCTCCAAGTGTCGCTATAATAACTGGTCCTGTGCGTCTCGCATTCATCGGATTCCCGCGACCCTCACCAGGACATCAGTCCTTGTGGGAGGTTTTCCAACGATGCGTCTTCCGGTACGTTGTCGCTACTCTAGAACCTTTCGTCTCCATCCTTTCTGCGAGCAGTGCTCTGCCCACTGCTACTTAAATCTAGTTATTTTCGTGTTATGTCGATAACCTTGGTTCTCTTGCGGATATTTCTATTTCTGATGTGATCACGCAAGAAAACTCCGAGCATAGCCCTTTTCATTGCCCTTTGGATGACTTTAAGTCTTCTGATGAGGCTCATTGTAAGCGACTACGTTTCGTAGCAATAAGTCATAACTGGCAATTTAAACGCTACAATTCCTTATCTATATAAAAGGAGAAACTGACTGACATACCAACGCATAGCCGAAAGTACTGGGGAAAGGAACGTACATTTTTTCACAAGGCTTCCTTTATGATGTGGGCGAGAACTAAGAAGGGAATTTTGAGAATGCTAATTTTAAGTGGGTGAAAGGGGGTTCCAAAGTTTGTATAGAGAAACCTACTTTGATGCGAGCGAAGCCGCTGCATATGTTTTCGTAAGTTTTTAATTTTATTATTAATTAACAAAAGATCAATTAGGCATTATCTTCCTAACCTTTTCCCAAGTATATCGGGGACGGCTCTCAGTCTAACTGGATGTGTTTTACATGGAACGACTGTCTGTCAAACCCCCAAAACGCAAGAATGCGTACTCATTATATGGAAATGGTACATTTTGATACAAATGAAGAAAGTTTGTCATTGTGACTGAGGTGGAATTCGTCCAAGCCGCAGGTGAGGGTATTATGGAGCCGAGTGCTGCAGTGACAAATATTCACGTTTATTAAACAACTTTTTCAATACTCGCTAATCGGTCTATCACCAGTATATCCGGCTTAGTAATGTAAATATTTATACAGCCTATAGATAGTTGTTCTAGGTGTGGGTGTCTAGTGAATTCAAGTGTACATAACTTTTAATGCTCCCACGATACAGGAGTCATGCCTAGAGTAGGGCAACGATTTTTAAAAAAAGATATGTGATATGTAATATTATGGAAACTGTGAAAAAGATATGCTAAAAATTACAAAATCAGCTGAGCCATTAACTTGTTGCTGTTGATTTGAAGTGGAAAGTATTGATGAGTGGGCAATGCCGTCACAATGTTATCTGATTCCAATGCAGTGGAAAATTATTATTAGTTCTTTATAAAATAACATATGAAGTCTTTTGGAAAAATTTTGAGAGGACTTCGGTTTTAATAGCGGTGGGACAACAGATAAAAACAATAATAAAAAATCGAGAAAATTACAATAGAAGTTTCTCTATCCAAACTGAAACTACGAAATCTACGAAGATTAGAGTTATGCTAAAAGCAATGTTTCGAGCTTCGTAGCTGCCTACGCCGTAGCTGCGTAGCTGTCTACGGCTACGAAGTTACCTCTTTATATACTACGCAGCTTGACTATTCACGCTGTGTGCTATGCAGATGTTACCTACGCTCTCAGTTAAGCTGCTGCCCACTCTGAAAAGCCATATGCTAAAATTCAAAGTTGCCTTCGCTTTAAACTGATACAGCTGCTTACGGCTATGACATAAACTACGAAATTGCGTAAGATGCGTGCTACGCCGTAGAACCGTAGCGCAGTCTTATTTCGCAACATTTTTATCACGGTTAATTTAAGTTCGTCAGTTGGAGCCGTTACCACTCGGCCACCACTGCTCGCTAGGTCGCGGGTTCAAACCTAGCCAGGCGCATTACTTTGTGTAATTTATTTCATCACCACTGCTCACAAATCAGCTGACATTGGGATGAGCTCCACATCGGTGTAAATGCGGCGAAGGAGTCTACCGCCTCAGACACCATGGCCTATCCTGCAGTAGAAGCGCTGGTCGGTTAGCACGGCATGCCATTATTAATGACATCATCCGCCAAGCTCTTGTCGCCACCGGCCGGGGTACCAGCTGTTTTAGAACCCAACGGCTTGACAATAACGACGATGGAAAGAGGCCAGACGGGATGACTATAATGCCCTGGAAGTTGGGTAGGCCTTTGGTGTGGGATGCAAAATGTGTCGACATCCTTGCGTCATCCCATCTTCTGAGCGCGGCAGCTGTGCTGGGGCGGATGCTGCAAGTGCAGAAAACCTCACCTACTGATAGGCTCCATATAAAACAGGCGCAACTGCTTAGACCGGAAGCTGACATCAATTTGGGAAAAAGCTAGGGCAGGGATGGAGAACATATAGCTAGCGTGCAAGTGGTGTATACATGTTGTAATAATTCGTTCACGCTATTATAAGATATCTACTTCATATTTTTTTTAAATTTTATTTGAAATTTGAACAGAACTACTGTTAAAATAACAGTTAGAATGTTAGGTTACAAATAAAGAGTTCAGTTAATAAGCAACTAGTTCTGATTTCTATCCACTAAATGGATAAGTCAAGATTCTTTGGGCGCACGTCATGACCACTTTATTCCATCGTTTTATGTTTGAGAGCACGAGCACCAATAAAGGTTTAGGATGAAGCTGTTAATTGTATGGCGAATTAAGCTAGTTGGCTGAAACATGGACACTAAGAACTAACAGCAAGCGCGCCCCTGGCGGCTTTTCAACACAACTGTAGTTTGGCGCGCTTTCTAGAGTCGCGGGAAGTCGCTACGGTAGGAACAGTAGTAGAGAAGACTAGCTGTTTATGTGGTTCAGGTTAAAGATTGTGAATTTGGCGCTCGCGTGGCTGTGGATTTAACTTGTCCTGTAGAAAAAATAAAATTTAAAATAACCCTCGATACATAAAGAAATTAAAAAATAAGATAACAAATTACTTATTTAATAATGTAGCAAATAAATAAGAATATTAATTATACGACAAAACAAATAAAATCAGGTAAAATAACATCACAATAAAAATTAAAAATTTAAATAAACCTCCGACTCAAAAATAAATAAAACAATAAGTTAATAAATTACTCTCTCAGCCTTTTAACTTCATTAAAAGAATCTATAAATATTTTAAAGATGAGTGTCACTGAGTCGGGGGACCGCAATGTATAGAAGTTAATTTAGCTTTAACAAATAGAAAATACCTAATAATTTCAAATGTACGTATGAACTTAGTGTTTTTGTGTATTAATTTATAACCTACCTAGCTTCCTTACTTAGTGGTCCCCCGACTCAGTAACGCTTTTTATTTATCATCATTATGTTCATCATCATCATCATCATTTCAGCCGAAAGTCGTCCACTGTTGGGCCACGGTCCTGTGCGTCTGGCATCCATTGACTACCGCAACTTTTACTAGGTTATTAGCCCACCTTGTAGGAGGCCTTCCAACGCTGCGTCTGCCAGTACGCGGTCGGCACTCCAGAACGGCCTCGACGGCCATCTGTTCTGCAAGCAATGTGCCAAATTGCTACTTAATTTTGGTGATACTTCGAGTTATTTCGGCAACCTTGGTTCTTCTGCGGATATCTTCATTCCTGATTCAATCATTCAACGAAACTCCGAGCAATACCCTTTCCATTTCATTGCCCTTTGGGTGACTTTAAGCCTTCTGATGAGATCCAGTGTGAGCAACCACGTTTCGGAGCCATATGTCATCACTGGCAACAAGCACTTGTCATAGACTTTTGTCTTGAGACACTATGGTATGTTCGACGAGAAGATACCGCACGGCTTCTAAATCTAAAACACTGCCCAGCCGACAAATGAATTCATTGATTAATGAAATGAATTTATCGCGATATAGAATCAACGTAACCTTTAGCCTTCGACTTATAAGTTATGGAATTTTGTACTTAAATCTTATTATTTGAAACCAAGTTTAAATTAGTGTTGGGGTGCATGAAAGGAGCCTCCTCGAGCAACGTACCATCCGAGTTACGTTCCTGTTACGTCTGGCGCACCCTGGCCAATCGACTTCGGTCGATTGGCAAATCGTTTCACCACGATTTAAAACTTAAACTCTAACAGGCCCTTCTCAGGGTCTAGCAGTCCACTGACAAAATCAGCCATGTGTGTAATCTCGATCAACATCGAAGGGTCACAGAATAAAGCATTAATTCTCTCAGAATTAGCTCGAAAGACACACTGTGACATCTTATGTGTTCAGGAAACTCATCGGGATACCTTACATTCCTGGACTGTTACTGGTCGCCGAGATCCGTTTCCCGAAGCACGATAACGCAGTGTTTGCTGCTCCCGGTGTATCGATATACTAAAATTCATATAAACCAGTGCTTGACTGCGATCCCACCTGATGGTAAGCGGAGATGCAATCGTTGAGTTATCTTAATGATGTAACTGATTCCCAGAACAAACTATGTATGTATGACATTATTTCACGATTATACCATCTCCTATTCTAATATTAACTTGCCAATGACCTATGAAATTGGCATTTTTTTAAAGGAGCTAGTTTGAACTGTTTTCCTCTGATTGACTTTGAATTATAAGTTCATATAAGTCAAGTTTTTTTTTAATTAGTGAATGCTAACAGGATAGAATGGAAGAAATAAAGTGTTGCAACAAAAGCAGGAAGATGATTATTACGAGTTACTTATTGATGTGTTTTTGTTTTGTATTTCTGACTGGCTTGTTGGTCTAGTGGTTAGTGGCCCTGACTGCTATGCCGGAGGTTGTGGGTTCGATTCTCACCCAGGACAAATGTTTGTGTGATGAGCACGATCATTTGTTCTGTGTCTGGGTGTAATTTATCTATAATACAGATAGTTTTACACAATATTTTGAACACATATAGTTAATATGTATGTATTTAGAAATATATAAGTATGTTTATCAGTTGTCTAGTAATCATAACACAAGCTCTGCTTAGTTTGGGACTAGACGGCGTTGTGTGATAGTTGTGGAATATTATTATATTATTATTATTATTTCCGACCTAAAAAAAAAAATACCTACGAGTACTTACATAGAATGGTTGGAGGCAGCGCAAAGGTCACTCTGGCTGTATTTTTAGAGTAAATAGAGCATGATAGGTTAAAAAATTAAATAACTTCGTGCTAGCGATATTTAGATGAAAAACTATTTGTCATTTCTATTATCGCCATTAGATATCTGCCCTGTTTAAGAGGGCCCTTCTCGACCCGTTTATTGTCAGCCTGAGCATGTTTTAAAAGTTTGTTGGCTCATCCAACGCAATGTTTGGCAAATTGAAAGGCAAAGCGAAAAAAGAAATATGACACCTGAGCGCTCTGTTGACTTTCGGTAATTCCGTCATTGATTCAAATATTTCATAAAACTTGCTCCAGAAAATACGTGTTATTTTAAAAAACCTTAATAGTTTTTGGAAAAAGAATTAATTATTCCGAGTTTTGATTATTTCATTGATTAAATGTGATAGGTTTTTATAGTTATAAGTAAATTTTTTGAGATGAGTTTTTTTTTTATTGGGTGGGAAAATCATCTTAGGACAAATCCCGCTCTCGGCGGAGCGAGAGATAGTGTCAAACTTTTACTGATTAAAAACCCACTCCAGTTCCTTCTTTGCCTTCGTCCCAGGGCCCCGGGTTTATTAAAATTTATAAGTTACTTTTTTAAGGACAAAAGTTCAAGCAAAATAGCGGTTCTCAGAGGTCTTTACTGGATTAGTTTTACAGAAATGTACAATAATGTATGATTTCAATAGAAACCTAGATAATATCTACAAGATATCTCTGTTTACAAAATGTCTAGATAATGTTTATAACATTATAATCACGGTTGTATGAAAAATATTGAAAATGTATCTCAGGTTGGACGCTCTTAAATACTAATCGCAAATGGAGTCAGGACATAAGGCATAGGTTGTTAAAATAAAAGACCATTTTAGTGTACTACAAGTATATTTATAGAGAATCAAAGGCTAAATTGTAACCTACGGCTAAAAGCTGAAGTATTTTTGCTGCCTCGCAGAGTCACAAGATTGTAATACAGATGTGCGGAAGTACCTTTTAGTTACAGAGTACTAAAATAGTGATTAAATCAAACGGCTGTAGTTTTTCGTACTGATGTACAGTTAGTATGGCTCGTAAATGCTTGGGATAGTTTTAAATTGCAATTTGGGTAAATTGTTTGCGAACAAGTCTCGTGTCAAACGGAAAATTACGAACTTCCAAACAAACTTTCATACCTACCTTATCTCAACTCTTACTTTAGTATCCGAATTTTCAAAAATCTTTCTTTAGTTTTGTGGAAAGTTACACGTTTGCAAACGAATATTTTTTTATGTGCACAGTCTGTCAGTGAATTTATATAAGATTTTTATTGAGTTTAATGGAAGAGCTCAGTTCATTATGTTGCTCTTTGAATGTCAGAATTCTGATGCAACTTTTGGTAAATTAATTAAGATATCGTTTTCATTTTGAGATGTTGCATGGTCTATGAATCATTTATATTAAGTAGTGTATTAAAAATATATATTAAATTCCTTCCCCAAATTGAATTCAATCCCATAACTGGAACAAATTCGACTACCAACTTCTACATATTTTAAGTCATTAAATAAACCACTCTAAAAATTTTCCTCAAGCATCTACCAGCCGTACTTAAACGTTTGAGTAGGTAAATTAACAATTTTTACCTGCCCAATCACATTTTCTGTATGAAAAATTACTCAATTGTATAATATAATATATTCTGTAGTGGATGAATGTTACCTGAATTAATAACAACGCTAGGAGTATGTACAAGAACTTATAGAAATAACTCTAGATCTTAATTTAAATATAGAATTGTAGATACAGCAAGAAATAAATAAATGTTTCAGTAATTTTTTTTTTTTGTAGGATTACACATGTCAATGGCAAATAGCGGATATATTTTTGATATTTGATTATTTTTGTATAAAGATTGAAAAATATTATCATTTTCACCATTTGAATATTGCATAAACTGCGTAAAAAGCCTTCTGGCATAATAACTACTTTCAACTTTTTAAAATAGGCCTCTGACTAGTATAAGGGCCGTTTATATTCTTATCAATGCAAATGCAAAAGATAACTAATTTAATACAATATGTATTTATTTTGATTGCTTATTATAATTATTTTAGATTATTATTATTTAATTGCTTCATTCCTATTACGCACTGGACATCGTAACCAAACTATAGCAAGAACTTAATTATGTTACATGACATACAATGTAATAATTTGACAATAATTTGAAGACAAGATATACAGTTATTAATTCGACAATTATATATTAATTAAGAAATATAAATGGACTTCTGTTAATTCATATTAAAAATTCTGTCAGTAAGTAAATAGCTATTTTAATTATTTCATTTTAAAATTATGATAACTCTAAAATATCCAATATTACAGAAATCAAACTTTTTTTTATTTGTTTTTTGTTATAATTATTTTGTGTCTATAATGGTATTTTTTTATTTATTTATGTTTTTTATATTATTTTTTTTGTAAAACAGTCGTTGTAATCTAAATTCGCCGTTATTACTCGGTGTTAAGGTATATTTTATATACAAATACGATATTTTATAATCAAATGCGTATATATTGTTAATTCGTTGTATTTTTAAAGAAATACGAGAGCGATATTATTTTTATAGTTTTTCATAATTTTTTTTTTTAGAAGATAGTTTTTAAACATGTGGAAGTCAAGTATATTTTTTGCTTGATTGTATAAAGATTTGTAAGTTTTAAACTAGGATTATTAATATAATATAAGTTTGATAGTAATATTAGTAATTGAAGTACTTGTTGAACGTTGTTAGTACATACTGTCAGAAGACGAACTATAATTAAAAATTGGAAGCACGTGCTCAGCGAAGTATTGAACATGTATAAATTTTATGAAACATTCTGTACAATAGTGAAACGGCTGGAAACTTTAAGAAATCTGTACATATTACGTACATAATAAGGCGGAAAATTAATGAGACAAAAGTCGTTATGTGTATAATATTTTCTATTTCTTCGTATAAATAGTAATCTGCTTTTCTATGTTTGGACTTTAACTAGTCAAAAATAAATATTGAATAGATCATAGAAGAATACTTTACTTATTAGATATGAGCTAAAATGCAGTAGTAAAAAACTACTCATAAAAAAATTAATACCTTCTAAGCCAAAATTCCATTCTGAAATAAACCTTTGTGTAAATGAAGCCACGTGAATACATTCCAGTAATTTAGAACAGAACCATGTCCCTCACAAAGCTTTTCCTATAATTGTCAATTGTAATACGCCGAAACTGATCGCATTCCCAAACGATCAATGAACAGCGCACAAAGCAGTCAGAACAAATGAATTGCAATTCAGACAAGCATGATATTCACTGTCACGCCACTGCACTCTGTACGATCTTATCCTCAGATTTCAAACTGTGAATCCAATATCCCATACACTCCCCTCATTCAACAAAGGAAAATTGTTTTCGTGGAATTTACAGAATGTAAAAATAAGGAATCTTTTCCGATATAATCCGCTTTGTCGGATTTATCCTATCAGATATTTTATTGATAGCTCAGTAAAATAATAATTTATGCTACGCTTGAAAACGTAAATAATGTTGCAGCTTTTTTTATTATAGCGTTTGGCGTTATGGCGTTTGGCCAATGTCTCACCTGATGATAAGCGATTATGTGGCCGACGATGGAGCACGCTTGCCTAGTAGTAACCTTTTCACCATTGACTTAAAGACCCCTAGGTTGTAACTATCAGGAAACACAGACTCCGGCAGGGAATTCCACTCCTTAGCTATAGCTTAGTGTGTTCCCAAAACGTTTTGTACATATGAGTGGGATGTCCACCACGTACCGATGGCGCAACACCGTACGTCTAGTGGTTTGATGATGAAACGGACTTGGTAGAATTAAATTGTGCAATTCCAATTGTCGAAACACAGTTTTTTGCAACATAAACGGTCGCATTTTTTTTCATTAACTTAGAAGTTCGATTTTTTCACAGTTTCGAGGAACCGCAGACGTTGAATATATGATTTTAATTTCAACTCAATACCTCCACGCATTCCCGAGATGAAGGGTCTTGACAGACAGATGGACAATAAAGTGATCCATTTTTTCCTTTTGAGGTACGGAACCCTAAAAAAGTGTCCAATTAAAGGGTTTTATTGTGAACCTCCTTTTATCTGAGTCACAAACGGATGGGGACAGCGTTCGCCGGAAGCCGGACGCCGGACGTATTGTGTTTTTATTTGATTTGAAAATCCAGCTCACGAACCTCCGCGCCTCTACAAAAGAGATCCCGGCGCCAATACCCCTTTGTCAACTATTTTCCTTCTGACAATTGAATGGCTGCCACTATGTATTTCATAAAATATTTCGCAAACCAAGTTCAAAGTTTTTGTATTACTTTTTAACTTTAGCAACTTTTGCTTATTATTAGTTTAATCGGTAACACTGTTATAATTAGGTAACAAATATTTAGCTTGTTAGTTTTCAGTCATGGTAGACGGATTGTGAACGGGTGAGCAGATTTTAACATGTAGCCAGTTTTTGCTGAATCGCACCCAATATAGTAAATGAACACGATGACAAGTCTAGCGTAAGTAAATTATAGATAGTTTTGTAGATTTACGTAGAAAACTGATTTCAATTTGAAGTCCATTGCTCCAATCGGATTCAAAAATCTGATAAAATTTCAAAGAAAACAATCAATGTATTTAGAACGGAAGCCCGGTGGCAAATCAGGTGAAGGCAAGGAATTTTAAACGTTATAGTTTCAGGTTTATTTGGAAGTTCTGTCGAGATTAGCTTGAAGCTCACTGAAAGACTTAAGAGATGAAATATTTTGAACATTCTAAGATGAAATAGGCCTTATTTGTAATGTCATACAGCTAAATATTATTATATCTATTGTTTTGGCGTTTATTCCTGTTTATATCTAGTAAGGTTTAGAGATGAAACATAAAAAACTAAACGATCTACCGAAATCCCTTAATAGTTAATAAAAATAACGCTAATAGTCATTTAAGTTTAAGTTTTATATAATATAATTAGACTCGTATAGTTTATAGGTAAATATGCATTTTTTTTATAATATTTCTAAACTTTTCGCAAAACTGGATAAAAAGTTTATAGTAAAAAATTTGCCTTACAATGTAATCTAAGAATTGTACGAATCATATTGCTTTTCTGTTTTTATATTTGTTAGTTTTTTACTAAGCTATTTGAAAATATGTAATTTATAATTATTACAATGTTTACTTAATGCTAGTTTAAACGAACCTTAATTAGTAATAATAAACCTTATGCAGCCGACACAAATAGAGAATGCCTTGACTTTTTAACTATACTAAATTCTAATCAGTATTCTATTAGTGTCCTGGATGATAATTTATATTCCAATTGGTTGCTAATGTTTGATTATGTAAGAAAACTTGCGTAAGGCTTAGAGCACATTTAAACTTGACTGCATTATTTTTTAAATATTTTAGAATAATCTAGTAGCATGGATTGTGTGAAGAGTGATATGAAAGAAAAGGAAGTTAGTGATAGCATGACGAGTAACAGGGCAGAGTGGAAGAAAAAAACGTGTTGCGCCGACCCCAAATAACACGGGACAAGGGCAGGAAGATGATGATGAGAATAATCTAGTAGCAGTATTGAAGCGCAAATGGCATACTATTATAAATTGTGTTCTAAGCCTAAATGACGGTTTGTGTCGACTGCAGCTTAACCCTAAATTTAGTCTTAAATGGCAGCGCCCTGTCAGGGATATTGATATGGCTGCTTCACCGTAACACAAACCTAGGTGTAGCCTTTCGGTTTTTCGAGCGCGCATTTACAATAATTGACGAAATAAATAATTTCTTAATTAATGACTATGTTGAACATGTTTGGTTCAAAGTATTTATTTGGTATTATAGTTGTATTCTTTGGTTTCTAGTGGTACAATGAAAAGTTTTTTTTTTAAATTTTTATCAAGCATTTTCCGAAGTTAACTCAACGTGATTTCAAATTTCGAGTAACATCTGACGTCATGATTCATTTGTTAGATAACGTATGGGGTAGACTGGCCCTTGGGATCGGCTGGGACCGGACCGGGCTGACATGACTTACGTTATTGACGCGCCAGTCCGGACTGAAAGATTACTTAACAAGCCAGCCTGATAGCCTAGTACGCTAACTGTATTTACATTCTACAGCTATAGTACAGTCACCAACGACAACATTTACAAACATTATTTCGCTTACAGTATTGTTACAGCTAAAATTGCATTGGTGCTGGTGAAAGTGGTGATGTGAAAAATGAGGTACGATGTTGTGTCTATGAATTAGATTGATATTCGGGGTGCAACAACCCCTAAGAGCTGTGAGAAATATTATGGAAGACATCACCTGACCCGTTGAGATCACTTGCAATTATAGTATAATTAGTTACTTATAACAACATAACCTCACGCTCTTTCTATCAGTCTTATTCTGAACAGTTTCCATCTGAAACTGAAGGCCCATACAGTAATTTCTGTCGCGTTACATTTTAAGTAGGAATGTCTTTTTTTTAGTAAGTTAACAATAAGTTTCGGTAATGTTTTTCACAAAACTTGTCAGTGATTCATTCTTGCTTTTTTTTTTGTTTAAATTATTTTCTTTTATGCACTTTTATGTATCTTTTTTTAATATTTTCAGTATATCAAAGTATTAAAAATTCAACTCAAGAATTTTTTTCCAAGTTCAGATTATTACTGAAAGAACGAGTGTAGCGTACCATTTAATGATAGGTTTTCTTTTTACGAAATTGACGAAAATGACCGAAATTGACATAAGTGATTGAAGATGAGTAGTTACAATATGCAAAACTATCTTACAAGTGCAATCACTACGTAATGTGACATAAAGAAGTGCTTTAAATACTAAGGGTACTGTCACATTCAATATTTTTTTGTTTTTTTTTTATAATTTTTCTGTGACAATACTTAGGCCTAAAAATAGAATCAATGACTTCTACATTTATACATATTGAGCAAACATAATAATTTTGTTTATAATTTATATCAAACATGCTTAACGTGAATATATTTCTGTTTTAATCAAGTTTTCGTTGAATCATCGTACTTTTGTCATATTATTGTTAATTTACGGAATATCTTGGTCATGAAGCAGAATGATATGTCAAACAACTTTTTTATGAATGTTTGTAAATATCAAACTACTTCATTTTGTAGGGCATTACATACAACACATTATTATTTTACCTTATATTATACACTTAACACAGTATCAGCTTTCACTCATTGCTTATCAAAAGACACTCGGCGAACAATAAATTATGACTTTAAAAGGGAATCAACACATCTTAATTCAGTTGAACCTCATAAAAAAAAATGTAAACAACTAAATGTTTGTCATAACAAATCTATTCACAACAAAGTGTAAAAACTTACTTATAAATAACCTACAGATAAGCTTAATACTAAAGACACTACCTATAACGAAAGACGTAGTGAAATATCAAATATTCACAATAAAATGTAACTCTATAAAAATACATCTCTTTTCTCAAATAGCGCATCCACTGCTTTATCATTCTGTGTCTTAACGAACCTGACGATCCTCAAATTAGTAACACTTACTGCTAAGACGATACTTGATAATTTTGAGAAGTGTAGGTGGGGACTTAGGACGCCTCGCAACTAAGTTATGAGTTGTGAAACCATCGTTCTGTATTTGAATTCAGAATTGGGAATATTTCAAACAATACGACTAAGTTTAAATTTTATTGCAACCCGTACTTTTTTCTTTACATATATGGTAATTTAAAATCTACTTGGAATACACTAATGAAGTCGATACTTGAGTTGGTGGCGATGGATTTAATTTTCTGATTCGATTGATTCAATCTCGAATTAAATTATTAAATGAAGTAGCTCAGCGTTGTTATTTCCTTATTTATTAACGTCCAACTGGCGCGATGGCAGTCGCGTCGAGAATTGCTTCTTTAACGGTTTTTTTGCAAACGTGTTTATTGTACCCGGCAAGCAATATCATTAATTTATCTAAAGCACTAAGCCGAAAAAGTGGAAAGATTTCGATCGAAATATCATTTTCTGGTGTATTTTCACTATTTGAAATTTTTGTTGTAGTTTTTTTTGTGACTAGTGTCTTGAAAAAATTTATTGATGGATTAATATTCTCCTTCATAATAATAACATTGGTGTAAAGATTTTTTTTCTTTTATTATATTTCTTTTATGTCTGTTTTTAAACCCTTAATGAAACGAATAAATGAAAGAAACTGCGTTGTAAATGGGACCCGTTTTTTCTTGAAATAATAAAAAAAAAGTGTGCCCATTTACTATTTCACAACAAAAATCAAAATTATCGGAACACCATGGAAGCGGGCATATGCCAATATCATTATTAATTGGATGGAGATAGATCGATATTATTGAAAATAAATTTATGTTGTAGGAAAATAATTTAGCTTTCCTCCAGATATACATTTCTGAGAAGTATTTAGTACCTTGCAATCATAATATTTCCAGCGTAACAAGAATAACTGTTATTCAAACTTGTCCGTGAAACACGTTCGTTACTGAATTCCGGGAAAGACTACTTACGATTTAAAGCGCTGGGAGCAGTATTGCGAAGATTTATTTATATAATAATATTTAGCAAAGGACGTATTTTGTGGAAATGTTTATGAATAAAATAAAAGGCTTGAGGGAGCCCGCTCCCACACTGTGGCGTTTCCATTGAATCTACGAGATGTATGAATATACAATCTATATAGAACCCTTAAACTAAATATTATTTTCATAATAATAACTACCACGCAGTTCGTGTGGTGAAGTGTGCTTTTAATTTTCCAGATATTTCATAAATACATTTTTAAAGTTGTTTTTTTTTTTTGTTTTTTTAAGTTATTGGGTTCTGTAAATGTGTTAATACTTTGCCAAACTACACGCCGTCTCTTTTGCCTGTCAGACGAACAATATTGAGTTAGATCACGCGTCTTCAATCATTTTCACCCTTTGATTGAATTTGTTCATTAACTTCAAAGTCAATTATCGAACGAGCGTTGTGTATGTTTGCTCAAATTTCATTGGAAATACTAACATTGTCAAATGAGATACTGACGCATGAGCAAAATGAACGAGCTTTCATTTTCCACGTAACATTATTACGTATTCGAGAGATCACTTAATTTCCAATTAGGTATATCACTTGGTCATGAATTAACACTAGGTAGCTATAACAGTTAGTTCCTTGTAAAAGATCGCAATAGCTATCAGATCAGAAGTACGCACGGCCGTAGTCTCATACTTTGTAGCCGCGGAGGAGGATACTCGGCGCTCCAAACTTTGCAATGAATGCCAACAAGTGACATATGAAAACTATACTGCTGATACCTGTTAAACTTTTTATTTAAAACGATATCATACAAATATCATACAGCTTCTTTGAAGAATTACATCAGTATAGTAGATAAATTTGTTAATTTTGCTTATTCGATATTCACAGTTAAGTATAATATCATGAATCCGAACAGATTGTCCATTTGAATCAACATAGAAATTACATGACTAGAGTTATACTAACAACACTTAGTATATCTTGTGGACATCGACGGCGTCACTCGGAATGGTAGCGGTGGAAGTTTTCACGTGGCACTTGTTGTCATGCACAAGTGAGCGAGTGCTCCGGCCCGCGGCCTGGCGGCGACAGCCCGCGCAACAGTTTGGTCCTCCCGGGCGCGCTATACCGTAGCGCACTACCGCCGCACGCTAGTCGTGCGCCTACTGCCACTCTACACTCGTTACTTTATTGCTCTCTTTGTACCACAGCTCGACGGTTTCATTAAGTCTCTACGTATCACCGTAACTACACCTAAGTCGCACTCCGACCCGCGACGCGACGCTTACTTACTTACTTATTGTTACTATATAAACATTAACCTACGCTGTAACATTGCAGGCTCTTGCCATAAATTGACACGATTGCTTCCGTCATTACCGGACTAATAATTGAAAAAATACGTTTTATTTTAATTTCACTTTGCTTTAATTTTATCTTCTTTTAGAATTATGGAAAGAGCCATAACGAGATTAGGTACATTATTATTGCTTATTATTCATTCGACGCCGTCGAACCTACGAGCATCTACCCTATAAAATATGTTCCTTTCAGTAATACAAAGGTGTAAAGAAGTTCATAGAGAAATAGTTCGTTGCAACGTTTGTAGGATGCGCGCGGCCGCACGTCACTCGTCCTCGTCGTCCTCGGTGTCAGAGCGCGCGCACGCCGCTTCCTGGTGCTTGTTGAGGTAGCTCTTGAGCGCGAACGACTTGCCGCAGCGCGTGCACTCGTACTTCTTATCGCCCGAGTGCGTCTGCAGGTGCGCGCGTAGGTTAGAGCGGTCGGCGAACGCCTTACCACACGAAGCACAGTTGTACGGCTTCTCACCCGTGTGAGAGCGCAGGTGTCCGCGCAGCAGCCACGGCCGCGAGAACTGCTTGCCACACACGCCGCACACATGCCCCATTCGGTGAGTCAGAACGTGCATGGCCAGCGCCGGCATGGACACGTACGCCTTGCCGCACTCGCCGCAGCGCTTGGCCGCCACCGAGTCCAAGCTGCGGTGCGTCTGCTTGTGACGCGACAGATTCGACGACGTTGCATACCGCTTGCCACACTCACTGCAGTCATATTTGGCGGGTTTTTCTTTGGTGGCAGGCAGTGGCTCGCTTTCAGGAGGCTCGGGCACCGGTGGTTCTGGTGCCGGTGGCTCGGGCACCGGCTGCTCATGTTCGGGTTCGGGGGTCACCTCTTTGTATTCTATGCGGTACTCAGTGGGCTGCGGCTCAGGCGGCGGCGGTGGCTGGTACTCAACGTAGCTAATCTGAGTATCCACGAACTCGACGGGCTGCAATGGCGTGACGGTTTGCACGGTGTGGTACACGGGCTCAGGTGGCTCCTCGGCCAGGATGTAGATGTTAGTTGGCTGCAACGTATATGTGTAGACGGGTAGGAGCGGCGCCAGCGGCACTTGGGACTGGAGCGGTGCGGGCTCGGGCGACAGCACGGTGAGCACGTGTGCCGGCGGCAGCGGCGGCAGGCTGTGTGCCAGCGACAGCAGCTCGTGAGCCGCCTCCGTGTCGGCCGCCGACCGCTCCGACAGCGGCACGCCCAGCTCCGCATATTCGGTGTTACGGGGTTCTGCGAACGAAAATTATGTTGCAATTCCAATCCTCATTCGCCAAACTAAAACGGGACTCTACGTGCCAGTTCGAAAAGTAAAACATGGCATGGAATTTTGTCATGGAGTTTTGGAATGTCCAACTAGTTACTAAATTAAAATTACAATTTGGCAAAACTACATTCTGGAAATCAAATGACGTGAAAGCATCAAGCCATCCAACCACCACTAAACATCTTAAATCACTTCATCAACTCTTGGAATTGAACACTGAACCCCACCTAACAGTCGTTTTATATAGGGTCATCCAATTCCTGCTTCCCAACTTTTATTGAAAAAAATTCATACTAATTGTTAAATGTTCATATTATTTTTACAATATATGTAGTAATATTTATTTTCTATCATCGATTAGGGGATATCTCGGCAATTGCACGCCTCTTAATAAGACCCCACAAAAATAAAACAGGTGTTAAGGAGCCTGATATAGGCAGCAAGATTGACCGCAATTTTCTTGAAAACATCGATATTTAAAACAGTTCTTCCTGTAAACAATAACTGAATAATTTTAACGCTTCAAGCGAGTTTTAGAATCAAGCCATTTATATTATAAATTAGAAGTTAATATTTGACGCTCAAATCGCACGTCATTATTGATGACTGTTGTTCAAACATAAGAACTTCGAATTGGATCACCCGATCATAAACTAAAAGAATAATAAATATCAAGAGATAATAACTCATAATTGTGTCAGCCATTGCACTGCAAAGTTTAACTTCTCATAAAAAGTTTTGTTTTGAACTAATAAAAGTTTATAAAACACTGTTAAACAATGCCACGAATATGTTTGGAGATGGACTGATAACAGGTATACAAGTTTGGTTGAATTTAAAAAAAAGTTATAAATCACAAATGTAAGTGTCGTCACGCAATATCGGATGCACGTGCATTCCGATTGATAGAGAACTGTGAAATAATTCCCGCGTCGGGCGCCCGTTGTGCCGCCCAGCAGCCGGGCCCCGCCTCCCATGCGCGCGCTTATATAGGTGACCAGGTTATTACACAAACATTCATACAACTGCATACTATATTTAATAAAACTCCGCCCAAAACAAAACATAAACAAAGTTTTTCCTATAATCTTTCATAACATATAACTTAACCCATTAATGCCCAAAATAAATACAAGGATTTATTTGCAACTTTGTGTATATATTATTTATTAATAATTTCTACCAGCAGCATCGCCCACCCGAAAGTAAGTTTCGTCATACAAACTTTGGACCCCTTTTTCATTTCCTTAGGAGGTAAATTTAGGGAAACCCTCTCTTAGTACTCGCCTACGTCAGAAATAGAAAACTTACGCAAATTTTCACGCTCCTAGTCCCAGTATTTTCGGCTGTAGGTGGTTAAGTAAGTCAGTCAGTTCCTCCTTTTTAACCGAGTTAAAAATAGGAAGAGGTTATCAATTCGGTAGCATGTTATTTTTTATTATTGTTACCTCAGAACTCCGTCGTTTATGGACCAATTTTTTTTCCTCATTAAGGAATTGCTTCCAGATTAGTCCCATTTTTATCAAAATCCAGTCCTGATGATGGGATCCATGAGGAATTGAGGGAACGTCTCAAATATTATAGGCAACCATAAAGTGATTTAGGTATTTTCATTGAGATCTTAAGCATTTACAGTCAAAAAGTAACATTCGATGAAGCGGAACTGATGAAAAAGACTAGAAATGGCCAACGGAACTTCATACTCATATAGATATCACAATGAAGATAGTTAAGCGACTATGACAATACAAATAAATGAATGGTTCTGAATAGTTATGTTGAAAATGGTATCATCGAAGTGAAATGCTGATGATGGAGCCGAAAGATAGGCACCGCAACTCTGTAAGTAATCAATGTATCCTAGCCGTGTTTGGGTTAATTGGAATTGTCATGAGAAATAGGCACTCTGGTTATAAGTGTATCGCAACTCATCATCATCATCATGTCAGCCGAAAGACGTCCACTGCTGGACATAGGCCTCCCCCAAACATAGGCCACCCCAAACATAGGCCACCCCAAACAGAGGCCTCCCCCATTCTGTTGCCATATAGAAATCAGCAGGAGTTAGTTCATAAATAAATATCACAATATTACCTACAAAGACAGCCACTAATCGCATTTCTTATATATTTTAATTAATTTACCCTTGATCTGGAAAAGTCGGAGAAATCTTCAACAATTGAACGTAATTGAAAGTGGGTTAGTTGCTGATCCTTCCGAGAACGTTCTTTTTGCAATGAAAGCAATTAATTATAAGAACCAGATTGAAAAGTTCTACAATACTTTATTACAGTACCTAGTAAGATTTTTAATATTTATTTATATGTTAAGTTACCTACTACTTGAAAATTTTGTGAATTCATTCAAAATTAAGTTTAGAAACCTTTTCAAATATGATGAAAGGGGAAACTGTCATGAAACAGAATAAAATATACAAACCTTGACATGTGACGTCATCAATATTAAGCGATTAAAAAAAAGATGGTGAGATGTTACCATCACGCTCCCACGCTCATCCTCATACAAATATTTAAGATAAATCAAACACAAATTTTTAGTTATGGCTGACCAAACAATGCAGTCGTAATTTTAACTTACAACAATTTTCACTAACACAATAGGTAATAGAAAAACTACGTAGAAAATAGCTCTGCCCACACGCACATCTCAATCGTAAGCTCCACCATGTCCTCTGGGCGGTCCATACAATAGTGACACCTGGGCGTTTCTTCCGCACGAATCCGGTGCAGGAAACTCCCGAACTTACCATGTTAGGTGAGGACCTGCATCATGCGGAAGGTGAGGAGGCCGTGTTGTCTTTCCAGCCACTCCTCAAAGAGGAAACTTACCGCCATAATTGTGGCAAGCCTAGCACTGGGTGGCGACAGTCGCTGTCGCCCTTCCACAGAAACTTTTACATTTAATATTAGATTCAAAGAAATTTCGAAACGATTTCAATTCCAATATACAAATACCTAAAATAGATTGCCAGCAAAATTTGGAGTTGACGTACACAATTTTTAAAATAGGAATAAGTTTCCTTCCTATATAAATAACAGTCATTCTATTTACGAGTCTACTGTTATGACTATTCTATATCCAAAAATACATCGCCCATATTTATGAAACAGGAAATATGATACCAAACGTTGGTGGATAATAATGGCAGATTAATTACGTTTTAAGTAGAAAAGGTTAACTGTGACATAATATCTAAATACGCTTAATACGTCAGCAGATTATTTTCGGTTCTTCGTTGTAATGAAAGGAAAATCGTTTCTTATTTTTCACACACGCGAATACATTTCATTCAGTGGATTTGTAGTTGCCTTAAGGGCATGCAATTCGACATATATTTTCACAGTTTTTCATAGATTTATTACATAACCTTTCAACACATCCTAAAGCACAAATAATGCATGGATAAACCAAAAAGCACAAAAAAAAACAATAAATAAGGTTAAAAAAAAAAATTAAATCAAATGTCGAAAAGATAATAATTGAAAAATTGGATTAAAAAAAAAGTACAGTCAAGTAATAAACACTTTCAAAGTATTTCAAAAACTTGTTTGTATAACCCAAAAAAAAAACTCATCGTGTTATTTTACGCTATCAAAAGTGGACAAAGTAAGATGAAGGTGGAGATTCAGATATCATAATAACTGATTGAAGCTATAAAATAAAGTTTGAAGAAAGACATCGAAGTACGAAAATTTCAGACAAAGACAAACGAAGATAGTTTTGTCTTGTTTAGATAAATACCTAATAACATATTTCTTTAAGACTAATGGTTATCCGATGGATGCGAGACGCACAGGACCGTTCATTGTGGCGACACTTGTGGGAGGCCTATGTCCAACAGTGGACGTCCTTCGGCTGAAATGATGATGATGATGATGATGGTTATCTAAAGTTTGCGTTAGTAAAGGATTCTTAAGTTACATAATTTGCATAAAACTGATGCCAATTATTAATTAAGAAGAGTAATTATAACGAGCACTTTGCTAGCGTCTTTGTTCGCGAACATGTTTTCTTAAAAACAACACCCCCTTTTTTTCCATCCCCATTGTTGCATACGAGCTTGCAACCCCGTTGTTCATATCACCGTTAAATAGAAAAATATAATCTACTACTGAATAAAAATCAAAACTTAATTAATTCATTGATAGAGAACACACAGTCTAGAGAGTCAACAAGTTTGGAGAAAAGTTCCAAAAACCGCGAAAGTGAACGCGAGGTTTTTTTAATTACTGACTTTCTATAGGGATTTTATAGGGGATGCAACTTGGAAGGAAATTTATAATAATAAGACTGTAACACACAAATTACTAAGTTACTTTTTTGCTATTAGGAAATCATCAAATTAACTTCTCCCGCTCTAGGGTGCAGCGAGAATCAGACTTTTACTGATTAAAACCCACCTGTGTCCTTCAGTTGCCCTTTGCGTAAATCTTTCAAACGTTCCCGCAGCCCAACTACTAAATAGAATACATATTTGCATGTCACAGTCTGGCAATACATTTATATTATTGGCAATATTTGGTCTATCAATCAAACCGTAAATATTTACAGTAATATAATTACCAAAACTCCAATCCGGTATTTGGTAACAAAGCAGGAATTTGCTTTGCGAAATTCTTGCTTTGTATCTATCTACATTTGATCATTGCTAAATGACAAGTGCACGTACTACAAATTGCTAGTAAGTGCCCTACTAGCAATATGCACTAATTTTTAGTACACATAATTGAATATTGGTGGTCTTTGTGTACTCTGTTGCGGTGGATTGCGCGTTAAGGGGATAGCATAGCATAGCATGGTCGGCCTTATAATGTTCCCACTGCTGGGGCTCAGGCCTCCTCTCTAGGAGAGGGAATGGGCCGTAATCCACCACGCTGGCCCAGTGCGGATTGGTGGATGTCACATGCCTTCGAATTTTTGGTTCTAGGACATGCCGGTTTCCTCACGATGTTTTCCTTCACCGTTTTGAGAGCAGTAGTGATGAAATAAATTACACAAAGTAATATGCCTGGCTGGGTTTGAACCCGCGACCTACAACTCATAAGTCGGGGCCGTTACCACTCGGCCACCACTGCTCCCACTCGGCCACCACTGCCGACCGCATCACCGTTAAGGGGATGCAACTCGATAAACATTTTCACTGTTTTTCACACCACCGCTCTTACGTAATTACATATTTTTCAACAGATATTTTGAAAACGCAGTATCTTGTGGATATTATCTAGGCATCTATTGAAATCAATTTATAAATTTGTGTAAAACTAATCCAGTAAAGACCTATGAAAATCTGCTATTTTGCATGAAAATTAACGCTTCATAATTTACTGAAAAATTAAAAAAGTATAACAATAGAAACTTTGCAAATTTAATCAAGATTCTAAATGACGACAATTTTTTGAAAAACTTTTACTTGTTTCCTGGAACAAGTTTTGTATAGGCGTTATCCCTTGTTTTCGCGTTGCGTTTACGTCAAACATCGCGATGCGTTTACGTCATACAAAAAAAAAAAACAAAACAACAAAAAACGAAACATCGCGATGGATTGCGTTAGATGAAGGAACAAGGTTTTTAACCACGCTCGATGTCGACAATAGGTGATTGAAAAAGGACCCTCTTAATTAAATTAATTGTAATTGCAGGATTATTATTGTCTAGTTCTGCCAGTGGCGTGAAAATAGATTTTATCCCATGGGAACATATTCCCGAGAAAAAAGTATCCTATGTCTATTCCAGAACATGATCTACTATTGTGCCAGCAAATCCGTTCGAACTAGCGATGGGCCAACTCGCATTGTCGACAACTCGAGTTAATCGAATTGGAACGGTAGTTAATTCGAATTGCGATTCGAATCAACACGTTCCGTCGAATCTACTCGGTTCGCCGACTCAACTCGGTCCGTCGACTCAACTCGTTCCATCGAGTCAACTCGGTCCCGAGTCGCGTCGCGACTCGCGTCATCCAGTCTATCTGCGTTCTACTGAGTTGATTCACGCGAGGTGTCGCAACTCGCGTGGCGTCGGCATTGACTTGCGAGTCAATTCGAATTGAAGGAAATAGCAACTCGAATTGATTCGTTTGTTGTTTGACTCGAATAACTTGTTTAAGTAACAAATATACACTAGCACAAATTTTCGCCTTTGTAATATTAGTGTTATTAGTATGGTGTTATTTAGTGTTATTAGATGGTTGCGAGATACACAGAACCGTTTGATGTTTGTTGTTTGTGTATCGCAACATATGCTGAGGCGCCTTTTAGGCCTTGCACAGATTTTAAAGCTATTGTTTTTTTTTTCATACTAAAGTAATTCTACTGTATGTATGAGATACGAATAAATGTTTTTTTCTTTCTTTCTTCTTTCTTTCTTTCGATGTGGCGAAACTTGGGGTGCCCTATCCGGCAGTGGACGTGCTCAAGAGTGCTGAAGGGATACTTTCTGGATTGTAATACTATCTAGAAAGTATTTTTAGAATGATGACCTTTTCTTTATTCTGAATAGTCTCACGTTTGACTACTATCTAGCCTGATGGTAAGCGATGATGTGGCCGACGATGAGCAACGCTTGCCTGGAAACCTATTTACTTTTGGTTTAGTTATGTAAGATTATGTATACCTACTGTTCGCCTAAAAGTATGTTTTGGCGCCGCCACGCCTGAGGGAATAGACACCTTCATGCCCTAGACAACCGAGACTCCAACCCCGACTACTGGCCACCGTAGGCGTGGGCTTGCAGACGACAAACAATGGGTAGCTCATCGTCCCGCGGACCACTGACCGTCCGGATTGAGCCCGAGTCGTCGACAATATGTAGTGTTCCACGCACGCCTCAAAGAGATGTCAGCATATCCGTAGGGACCCAGCAGGGTTGAAGCCTAGTAGGGGCTTGGGTCGATTTTTGAAAGCAAACGCCGTGGTCCTAGACCGCAAAGGGCAACTAAAAGAAAATGGGTGTGGATTTAGTCAGTAAAAGTCTAAGACGCCCGCCCTCCCGCTGCGCTCTAGAGCTGGAGAAGTCATTAGGCGCTATCCCAACTTAATTCGATAATGGTGCACTAGAAGAAAACCATTTTGAAAACGAAAGTACACACGCAAATGTACCGGATTTGCTAAATAATTTTCAAATATCTTGGATAAAATGATTTCCGAATATCTTTGATAAAATCCAGTGAGTGCTCAAGCCAATCCGAGCGTAGTAGAATGGGCAAACCGAATTCAATCACTATATTTAAACTTCGAACTGCAATGTGTACAGTTGCCAAAGGTTCAGAAGAAACATTTCACCGTATTTTTCAGCAGCCAGTTATTTTTTACGTTGTCTTTTAATAGGATTTCCGGAAATGGTCCAACAGTTGTGTCTGTATACAAAGGTTTGATTTTTGAATTTTGTCTTTTTAAAAGCATCCTGCATAAAGCTTGCCTATGGTGAGAGTTTTTCAGATCGTACAGAGGTCCGTATCAATCAATGTACCCCTTTATGTTCTTTCTGTGTAGTTTTAGACCACAGCTTCTTCAGTTTTCTATTGAAATTGACAGTAGGTTTTGATGACACTAGTTTTCAATTCTCAAACAAATTGGGACTGTTTTTTTAAACGACTTCAAAAATAAATTTCTAAAAAGATATGAAACGGAACTCTACACACAGCACACACACACAGCAGTACTATCGTAACAAGTAAATTGGACTTGTGTACGTGTAGTCGATGACTGACTGAAAAAATGGGGGAAAGGGTTATATAGAACTGATCTGAAGATGAAGCTGGATGGTAGACACTGGAACTCTGTAATAAATCAATGTAACCTAACCGTGTTTGGGATTATTACAATTGTCATAAGATGCACTCTGGCTATAAGGTACAAACAAGCTAATCTGACGATGATTAGCTGAGGGGCACTTTTTATTTAGTTGTGCTACCACTACTAAAAAGTGTAAAAAAAAACTTATTATAAAAAAAATACAACCGACTTCAATGTAAAAAAAAAACCGGCGACTTTCATCGTGACGATGAAACTCGAAAATTACAAAAAAGAAAAAAGTCGTGAGTCACAGTTCAAAATATTGCTCTCCGTTTAACTGCAAACCCCTACGCGTGCCCAGTGTATATTAGTAGATCTCACGGTTCAAATGTAGAAATGGAATATTCGCAAACATATTCCAACAGAAATACCTTCCAAATGCAATGCAGGTTTATTGAAATAGCTCAACTTTATTACTTTTAGTGTGGCTTCAAAAACTACGATATTACCGTGCGTATATTGGTTACAGTTACCTGAAACCTGGATGTTCAAAAACTAATTTAATATCCTATAAAGTAAATAGGAATTCCAACTTCTATCGCTCAGAAACGAAATGCGGACTGTTTTTAATGAAAGCAATTGCTTGTTTTGAATTGTTTTTATTTGAACACTTGTTGTTGTCATCGGTTTTGTCCGTGTGAAAATAGAAAATTATCTTAAGGGGACATACTCATAGAGAACAAAGTATCCCATGTCTTATTTCAGGACGAGGCCTACCTACGTACCAAGTTTCAAACCAATCCTTTCAGCCATTAAGAGTGTGAAGGAGTTACAAAAAGAACTTTATTTACTTCGCACGAATGCAATGCTGATACCGCCGCTACAGCCATATCCCTGAATTTTAAATCCGTAATATCTTCAATAATATTCGCTTAAATTACATGCTGTAAACGGCCATACTGATTTATATTAAATGCACAATGTATTTACGGTACTTAATTGGATGAGTATGAAAGCTGTATTACTTAAAATCACTTCGTAAATGCCATCATTTCTCGTAAAAAGTAAAGGATAAAAAATGGTTATTGTAGATTTTCTCTAAAAGATAGATGTATACATACCATCGCGGATTTTTTTGTAGACTTTTTAAGGTGTACAATACTGTAGTTAATTATTTTGATCTATCTCGTAGGGTTCAACCAGCGTTAGTGCAAAAAATTGTGTTTATTTATGACATCACATTAGAAACCTCTAAAATACGCTCCACCCAGAGCTCGGAAAAGTTATTTGAAAAATTCCCACCTCAAAAAGAAGAGTGTGTTTTAGTATTTAATTTTATTTTATTGAGTAGATGAGAGAGATGAGCGATGAGCGATCGGTTAAACTTTATACCTAACTAGCTTTTGCCCGCGACTTCATCCGCGTAGAAGTCGGAATAGGTGGCATCACATATTATAAAAATATATATTTTATATAAATATATACCTACATACTATAAAAACAATATACGTAATATATATACACCCCTATTTTTTAATAATTACAAAAAAATGGGGCCCTATCAGTACCCGTTACTGATCATATTTGTGTAATCGAAAGTAAAAAAAAACGAAATCCCAAAATGGTCTACGAAAATTCGTTATAACTGGTAAACTCATAATAGAATCAATCATTCATAACAATTGCTACTAGAAAATACTACGAGCAATGTTTTTCCATTTTGGTCGATATTTATTCATTCATAATCAATAGCCTGTACAATGTTTCCGTAAATTAAATGACATATTGGGAAATAAACAAACGCTAATAACTTTGCTGTTTATGAATATTATTTATTGAGACTTTACTTAAATAATAACAAGACCTTTTCTAATTAGCCCTTTGAGTATTTGTACTAATTAAAAATTAGTAGAGTATATGTACTCAAGCTAGAAAGAAAGAAAAAAAGAGAATACACGAATCTAGTGAAACAATTGTTGCAGACAAATGACGATACTACTGCCAACTTCTTACGAATATACTCGCGAACTTTCACTTTGAAGGTCAATCGGTTGGTTGCCATCCTGATTTCCTAGCGATGCACTACGCATTCCAAGGAGAAATAGCTTGAACATGAAAAGAATAGTGAATAAAGTCAGTACAGTGAGTGGGTTGTATTTCCTTTGAACAATATAGCGAGTCCGTTCTTTGTACTTATGCCCAAGTTAGAAACTTGTTCGTTCCAGTGGCGGGCGTTAATAACTGAGACAAAATGTTACACTTCCGCAGTTACAACTGTTTTATTGTACACAAGTGTGGTTTTTAAATAAAAAATTGTCTGGTTTTGTATTGTGTTATTACTTTCTTTCTGTAAATGTTCATTAATCGTTAGCGACTATCTGTGACTAAAAGTGACTTACACCAACAGTGCCGTAACGAGGGCGATGCCAGCGGGCACAGGGCGCTGTCCCTGGAGTGGCGCAAAAAAATCGTATTTAGTATCTACTTTTGTGTTTGTATTGTACTTTTTTGTATAAAAGCTCGCACCTACTAACATTAACTATAACTTATACCTAGCATAGCATAGTCGGCCTTATAATGTTCCCACTGTTGGGACTCAGGCCTCCTCTCTAGGAGAGGGAATGGGCCTTAATTCACCACGCGGGCCCAATGCGTGTTGGTAAATGTCACATGTCACTTATACCTAATCATCCCTCAAATCTGTGGTTAGGCGAAATACGCGTTGCACTTATACAAAAATTGGAAAAATAACATGGCAGTTAATACCGACCAACCCGAGATATGTATATTTCCATACAACCGCTCTTACGTGATTATGACGGTAATAAACATCTTTCTCCAGATATTTTCTGATAAAATGAAAAAATAAATTTGTGTAAAACCAATCCAGTAAAGCCCTCTGTTAATCTACTATTTTACGTGAACTTTGGCCTTTCATAATGTACTCATAAATTCAAAATATAATAAATATATCGAAACCTTTCAAATTTAATCAAGGCTCTGAATGATGAAAATATGAGGTTAAAAATTTGTTTTAAAAACAACTCGCATTTCCTGGAACAGGTTTAATTAAATATTCGAGTAAATATTTCGTAATTTTCCGTTATTTCACCAAATACCAACAGAGCATTCAGGCATAAACTTTCTGTTTTCGCGTTCCCTCTTTATCAAATATTGCGTTGGATGAAAAAAAAAGCTGATGTTAAACCACGTTGAAGATAGACGAGTAGGGAAGGACCCACTTAAGGGCTAAAGTTACATATGAAGCAGATGACAAACAATGATATATTTTTTTTTAAATTAAAAGTTTCGTTTTACTTGATGATGCAACGGCAGAATGACGGTAAAACTTAATGGTCATTATTAATTTTCGGCTGCGGCTACACTAGACCGCGATGCGACCGACGATACATTAGCGATTAAAACAAATAATTGCAATTCACGTTAATGGCTCCGACGTCAAGTATTACTAGCGATATTTGATTTTTGTAAGCGATTGGAACAACAGTACTGTTATCATAGCATCGGCTACATTAAATTATCAGCGAAAGCGAAAGTGAAATTTAAGCGAATTTATTAGATAATTTTTCACTTACGCGACAAGTTCAACAGTGCTACCTAATATGTCTGTAGCGACATCTATGGCGTCACTTAAGAACTAATCCTGCATCGCGCAATCAAAGTTCTCCGCGCGATTAGAACATATAGAACAGCCCGAAAATCATCTATCGGGCCGTTGCCTACCAGACAGGACACCCGTCTGGTCGGAGGATCCTCCCTTTTCAACGGAGGTTTGCGGGACTTTACTCTCTGCTCCGCCTACCTCCAAATGTCTGTGGCTACATTACGCGTATCGTTAACAGCGATAGACCATTGATCGCTGATCGATACGCTCGTAAGTAATATTATGTGGCTACACTACTTGAGCGTTAAATTCAAAATAAAAATTTTAGAGGATTCGCTGTCTAGTGGCTACATTGTCACGCTAAAGATGGCGATCGCTCACGTCACGGCGACGCGTTCAAATCAGTTTGTTTTGATCGCTCGTCGAAAGAACATTAGACAATAGACGTGGAATTGTTTGTGCGTTCTTGTATTATTCAAAGAATGTTTCTGTAAATTGACGCAGGGCTTTATTTATTTCATGAATCGAATTGATTCTTTGTGGATATTATGATGTAAAATTGATGTAGTTTTGTATATCAAGTGTCTACAAAGCTGAACAATACGTTGAATAATTGAAACAGGTACGATTTTCGTAAAACTGAGCTTAGAATGTTACCGTAGTATTAACTAATTTAATGAACCTTGCCGAGAAGGCTGACTCGATACATTTTCTGCCAAATAATGCAAAAACGTCGAATGTGATACATCCGCATTCTAATCGAAAACTAAGTGACTGTACTTTCTAAATTGGACATTGGTTAAATTAACAAAAATTGCGAAAGCAGAAAAAAAAAAACACATGCTCTATTCAGAAGCAGTGGTTTACATTAATCAAATTAAATCAAAAATATTTATTTGTCAGAATATGGTACAATAGATGTTACAATTTTTGTTCCAGTACATCCTGCCTTACTATGGCGTACAAATAAATAAATAGGTAAAGTTTTATTTTGAAGATTGCAGATTTTTTTATTAAATTACGTAATAAAAGGTTAGTTTCACGCCGAGAAAGTAAAATATACAGAAATACTTATAAATCAACCTTCTCCGGCGATCGTCAGGAAACGGCAGCGGATAAAACTTAAATGATTAAAACTTTGTATTTTTCGATTGAAATTACTTTTGCACTCCCGTATTCTTAGATCAGTTTGGGTTTGGGAACATAGTTCAATTAAACTTATTGTAACAGTGTTCAGCATCACGATAATATCGAACTGCGTTGTGTTTTCTTACTCTGGGCGTAGTCATCATCATCATCATCATTTCAGCCGAAAGACGTCCACTATTGGACATAGGCCTCCCCCAAGTGTCGCCACAACGACCGATCTTGTGCGTCTCGCATCCACCGCACTCCCGGAACTCTCACCAGGTCATCGGTCCACCTTGTGGGAGGCCTTCCAACGCGCGCGGCGTAGGGATATACTGTCAATGCTAATGATGATCAAAAAAATTTTTGAGTTCCATTTAAATTTGGACGTAAGACATTCTAATGTTTTTGCAATATTTGGCAGCAAATATGTTATAACAATCAACATTATTTGGTCGTCAGGCTTGCTATAAAATTCTCAGTTTAATTTTACAAAGATCGAGCCGGTTTCAATTATTTTCTTTTCTGTGCTATTATATGCATGTAAGTCTACTATGAAATCGCATAACAACGTAAACAAAATGTTATATTTTAATTGTATAAAAATGCTATATGCATATTATATGCATATTTTATTTACTATTTCTATTTTGTGTTAACAAGTGGACAGTTTATTTAACGTTTTTGAAGTTTTGCAAGGGCGCAAAACAATTATTTGATAAGGATTTCATTTGATCACTTCCTGTTTATTTCTTTTAATATTGCAACAACCTGTTGAATTTATTTAAGGATTTAATTTGATAACTTCCCTTTCGATTATTTATGCCGAATTAAATGACGAATACCTTTCTAATTCTTAAAAAAATTATAATATCCGGTTAAACTTGTGAGGATTTAACCTGACCACTACCTTTTTATTTCTTTAAAATATCAGAGCATCCGGTCATATTTAAATAAGAATTTACTGCGACAATTTCCATTCTGTTTATTTATTTTAAATATTTTGCTACCTTCATAGTGAATTTTTATGCTTATCAATTTCTGTGTATAAGAACCGATGTAGGTAATAAGATTAGAAAAGCACTATTTCGCCGCCCATGGAATAAACACCTGGAAGTAAAGTATTTCATTATTATCACTCTGTAACATTTCCTGCCGTTCTATATTATTTTGACTGTGTGTTTTGTATGACGTCGACACCGATGGTGATCATACGCCGACATATACCTGTTAACCGTCCATATGAATTACTACACGACGTGGAGCTTTGTTCTATATCCTTAAATATGTAAGAATATGTATACTTATATTCTTAAATTTTAATAAATGGTTAGATGGATATTGTGTCGCTTCAATATGGTAGGGGAAACCTAGGAGATTCGTGATAGAGGTGACTTGTGTCAGGAACGATTAATCCCTACCTATAATTGTTACACACACACATGACATATTCAATTCTGCTGATTTTTAAAAAAAATTGTTTGAAGAACCCCAAATTACATGATGCTGTTGACAAAGCTCTATGAGCATCGATACCTGTTTGTTATACCACACTACTTCCATATTTACTAGATGTTTCGTCTTGCTCTCCATTCGAAGTGGGGAACACGGCAACATGTTTCCTAAACAATTTTTTATCCCCTTTTATAAACTGTTTAAAAACATTGTTTAAAAACTGTTTAAAAACATTGTTTATAAACTGTTTAAAAATAGTGTTTATTAACAAATGTTGCCTAATGAATACTAGGCTTTATTCCAGTTACATGTTTTATATTGTTTTAGTAGGATATATCGACGGGTGTAAAGTGAATGAAGGTTTTTGTAATTTTAAACGGACACAAGAATTAGTAACATTTCTACGGTAGAAACCCACATCATCATCAAATAGCATAGGCCTCTCATCTTTTCATGTGCCAATTGCACGCTTATATGCCACCCTCGTTTAAAACAGTAAATACTAGGGATGTAAGAGAAGCTGAAGTATATCGGAACCGAATTCCAAACCGGACTGCAACGAAGGAACAGGAGTGGGTTTTTAGTCAGTAAAAGTCTGACACTATCTCCCGTTCCGCCCAAGAGCGGGGATGTCATAAGATGATTTTCCCACACAATAAAAGAAAAAAACCGGAGTTTTTAAATTTGGTTTGTCGGAATCGGAACCGAAATCGATGTCAGAGGCGGAGGCAGAAACGTCAAATAAAACACCAACTAAAACTAATAAAAAACTCAACATTCCAAATACGAAACAAATAAACACGTCAAAGAGTAATCGATAAAAGAAAAAGAGTTTCCCCGCGTGACAACAATATACTTATTTGTTACTCCGATATAAGTTCCAATTAAAATTTATAGGAATCGAATGTGCAAAATCAATCGGAAGCTCCTACCAACGAAATCCAACATTCGTAACATCTCTGCTAGAAACCCACACAAAGCGTAAATTCTATATTCAGCAGCAAATAACAAGCCCAGCAAATTAGGAGCTCTGAAAACATAAGCTCCACTGAACTGAATTTCTGTCTGTCAGGTTTACATTTTGCCGCTCAATGAGCGAATTAATGTTCATCGAATTTTCATTGGACATTGTTGCGAACACAGTCAACACGTCGGTGAACGCTGGCAATCACGAGCCGATCGCGAATAACCTGAATAAATAACGCTACGGCTGCTCACTAATAGGTTAGGTATAAATTTTAGTTATGGCTAGTACACTCTCATGTCGTCAGTTATGTTAAATTTTACGTTATTATCAAGCTGTTGGGTCTGAGTGCTTACGAATTACGCCTCTATTATATATTTTTAAGGTAGGTATCGAGGACTGGTTTGAGACGGTGCGGGACAAGAAAGTCTGTAAGGAATTGGGGGAGGCCTTTGCCTATTAGAAGGACAGTAAGGGCTAGATAAATAAAACCGGTCAAGTTAGAATCGGACTCGCGTATTGAGGGTTCCGTATAAACTTACTTATGAAAACAGTTCAATTCCCGAATTGAGTTACGAAGATTTTCCGTATGGCAAAAAAAGTTTTTTTTTGTAAATTTACTACAAATTTACAGTTTTCTACTTTTTTACAAAATCTGAAAAGGACTGAAAGGAGCAAGGTCTCATCCTTGCTTCATGCCAAATTTCAGGATCCTAGGTCAACCGGAAATATCCTATAAATTTTGATTTCCTTGAGAGAGTTAAAATATACGTTTTTTGCGGCATAAACGGCCGTATCTTTTGTTTTCGTTAACTTAGAATGTTGATTTTTTCACAGCTTCAAGGGACCAAAAATTTGAGTATATGGTTTTAATTTCAACTCGATATGCGTTCCCGAGATAAAGGGTCTTGACAGACAGACAGAAAGACAGACGGACGACAAAGTGATCCTAAAAAGATTCAATTCATCCAATGACTTCTCGCGCTCTAAGGCGGAGCGAGAGTGCGTGTCTGACTTTTACTGACTTAATCCATACCAAAGTTTTCGCCTGAGACAGAAACAAATGTAGGAATATCATACAAGTGAAAGTGAAGAAGCAGGCAGGGAGGAATACGATAAATCCGTACTTTTTATTTACCTCCTTTGAAATGAGATATAATCTATTTCTTCTTATAAAAGTTGGCAATCCTACTTTTCGCCGACTACGATTCGAACCCAAGACTCCATGCTCAAAAGTCGCTCTTTTCTTATAGGTACATAACGTAGGCTGTACCTATGCAAACTGACGCCGTATTTATACGAACATTTTTTTTTTTATATAGACATTCCACATTTTATATTTACTATGTTACCTATAACCCGAGATTGTTTAGCTCTTGTGTGTTAATTGGATGTTTTTTAAATTTATTATTATTATTCTCACCTGCCCCCCTATCCAAGTAACAATCGTTTTGTTCACGCCAAACGCCTCGAGTAAGCCACGCCTCCGATTTCTTTGTTCTGTCCACGTGACTGAGCGTTGAGATGAAGTCAGAACAAAGGAATCGGAGGCGTGGCCTACTCGAGGCGTTCGGCGTGGACGATACAATTGTAACTTGGATAGGGGGGCTGATATTAAGCGATGATGTGATCGACGATGGAGCTCACTTACCTAAAAGTATCCTATGCACTTTTGACTTAAAGACCCCTAGGTTTTAGTTATCAGGAAACACAGACTCCAGCAGGGAGCTCTACTCTTAAGCTGTATAAACAAATAACTTACGGCATACATAAAAGGGTTAAGTAAAATTTGATTTTAATCCTATTCATCTACTAACTTTTATATGTACAGTCCCAACAGCCAGGAGATGAATCTTATCTTAATTAATCTGGACATAATTACTACATTCACTCAAATTAATACGAACTTACTTTGATAGACTTTCTTGATAACAGGATTTCACTAATCACGTCAGGTTCAACATATGATTCAAGCTAGAACTACATTAGACAAACGCATACGTGTAACACGCCTGATTTGTAAGTAGAACGACGTCGCGTGGCGTGGATCTAATGTAGCTCCACAAGTCTAGTTTCTATATAAAATGTATGGAGACCGACGCGCCCAAGTCGGCGTGGGTGGCACACATTTGCTCAGTGTAGTTCTAGGTTAAGGGTGTTTTTAATATGGTGCTGTTTTGTTCACGCATTCAGGATTGCTCCGCACACGTAACCCCCCAAATGTCCATTTCATACAGTATTTATTGTAATACATGGAATGCGCACGAGGGACACAATTTTGCATTTTGATGCAAATAAAAATTGAAAAACACTCTAAACGCTGTACGTTATCAACAACGAAAGACGATTAAAATTCTGGCTTCTGCGTAATTATTCTCTCTCCCATATACTCCCACTAGCTTCTGCCAGTGGCTTCGCCCGCGTGAAACTTGGTTTCTCCATACTTTCTTTTTCTTCTTTCTTTTTTATCTTATGACATCCCCCGCTCTTGGGCGGATGCGATAATGTTAGACTTTTGCTGACTAAAAACCCACTCCTGTTCCTTCGTCGCCTTTACAAACTTTGGACCCCCGTTTCATCCCCTTAGGGAGTGAATTTTAGAAAATCCTCTCTTAGTGCTCGCCTACGTCATAACAGGAAACTTTGTGCAAAATTTCACGTTCCTACTCCCAGTAGTTTTGGCTGTGCATTGATATTTGAGTCAGTCAGTTTCTCCTTTTATATGTATAAGATGATTTTACCAAAAAAAAACCTAAGCCGAAAAAAAGGCAAAAGTCAAAAGTACTGACATGATATAGCACTAACATTTTACACTTTGTTCGCAATAAACGTTTTGACTTTGACTTTGAACCAATATTTTTATAATGTTGTGATTTAAAAGTCTATTACCACTTTGATTCATCAAAGTGTTAATAGACTTTCGTAGCTAGCAGTACACATAGCTCTCATTTTAGATCAGATAGGGTAAGTTGAGCGTGTTCCCAACTTATTTTGCTCCCGGCGTGAAAGGATACACAACCTATCAGCAATCTTAGCGAAGTTGCCAGCTAGCAACGTGAAGACATGGCTATTTATACAACGCTGACACGAGTTTCTTACACTAGTCTCTTGTATCTTCAATTAAGAGCTCATAGAAGTTTATACTGACACTAGCGACCCGCCCCGGCTTCGCATGGGTGCAATTCTGATACTAAATATACTACAGTCTTTATACAACGTTAACAGCTTTTTTGTCATTAGACAATACAAACATGTTTCCTTTAGATGTGATAATGAAAGAGAGACATGTAATTGTCCATGTGAAAAACACTCTCTAAGCACTCAACCTGCGACGTTGAAAGTTTGAGCCTGCGATTAATTAATGGTCATTGCAAAAGATATCTTTACCGGAAATTGTAGGTGTTTAAATTGGAACGGTAAATCCGATTATATCAGAGGAATTCGGGGAATCAATACATCTTCCACATCCGATGAGTATTGTCGATCTATTATGAAATTTTTTAGTATTTTTACCAGCAAGCACATGCATAAAATAACAGGTCAACCTACTTTCAACACCATTTTATGAGGTCCCTCCTCAGTCAGACGGGTTCAAAGAATTAAGAATTCTGTAGGAAAATAAACAGCTTCTTCCAAATCGAGAACAGTATCGACCGAGTAGTCTATTTGCTCAGCGCATCGTTAATAATATATTATCAATTTCGGAATAGACATTGTTGACCAACTCTTGGATTTATCGTAACGTACTTATAAGTACGGATTACGTTGTCACGCTGAAAAGCACGTAAGTAATAATTTTATTTTACTTGCTCCGGTAAACGCGTGCGATTGCTGCTAATCATAAAGTGCTTATAGGGCGAAGCGCGGATTTCGACTTGCTACTACTACCGCAACCGCTATGTCCCGCATTTTAAATCTGTAATATCTTCGAAAATATTTATTAAATTACATGCCATATTGATCTATATTAAATGCACAATGTATTTAAGCTACTTAATTGAATAAGAATTAATGCTGCCAATGCGAATTATTAATGCTGTATTGCTTAAAATCGCTTAATAAATAAGCCATTATTTCTCGTAAAAAGTAAAGGATAAAAAATTGTTTATGTGGGTTATACCTAAGAGATAGACATATACTATTACGGACTATTTTGTTGACCTTTTTACGGTGTACAATACTGTAGTACATTATTTTGATCTATCTCGTAGGGTTCAGCCAGCGTATACAATATAAACGCAAAAAAATTTGCTTATTTACGACATCACATTAGAAACCTCTAAAATTAACAGTGTTTCTCTACTATATTAGACATGTATTATACATATAAACCTTCCTCTTTAATAATTCTTTCTATTTAAAAAATCGCATCAGAATCCGTTGCGTAGTTTTAATGATCTAAGCATACACAGGGACAGACAGACAGGAAGTGACTTTGTTTTATACTATGTAGTGATGATAGACTTGTAGTTTGATTAGTTCAACGTTTACATCCATTGGGGAACTTTCTTTCAGTCGATTGATTTTTTGATTAAGTCTTTTTTTATGTTTTTTTTTGGGTTGTTACATAGGAGTGGTTCCCAACCGATGCAGATGGTACAAAAGATCTAAGAAATATGTAAAAAATTCAAACTTTTTGACTGAAAAGTACCATTGATGTGATCAGCCTAGCAGTGCAGTGTGTGCAGCTCTTAAAGCGATCCATTTTACGACCTACACGTTAACACCTCAAAGACACACATGTGTCATCAAGCAGAGGGGAGCGGGCGGCGTGGTAGCGCAGCGGTTCGGCGACGGACCGCGCCCCCGTCACACACTCCTTTTAACAACGCGACCACGATCGCATCGATTTTTAAATAATTAAATTTTGACCATTGTAAAAACTTAATATAAACTAGAAATACAGTCCGCTTTTTAATTCTACCTGGGCCTATCTAAAAGAATAGAACTATATAGGGTGTATATCTCCATGCCTTTTTCTCACTCGCACAAGTGATATTTAAACTCCTCATGTTAAATCCCTTGACGTTAAGTTTCTATCAGAAATATTGTGTTTTCTTCTCAAACGATGCTCGTTATTTTTTATTCTAAAGAATAGCTGTTGTTCTGCAAGTTTTGAATTTATGATATGTATTTTGATATGTATTTTCAACTTGCCATACTCATACAGACAATTTAGTATTAGAAACAATTACATATTTAGAATATTTATTTTTATTGTTTTATTTTGTTAGTGATACTTTACTTTTACCCCGGTAGGCAGATTGCTACCGGTATTTGATTGTATTTGATTTTATTTGATTTGATTTACATAAATGATTTAAAAAAAACTTGTTACAATTATGAAAGTTACCAATTAGCATGTCTTGGACTAAATGTAACTAAACGTAACTCCGGCCCCCAAGATACAGGCACTGCCTAGTTTGGGGACCACAGTACAATTTATCGTTAATTTTAATTTTACCAGTTACTGTGTATACCCATAAGTAACATAACTTTAGTAGTTTAAGATACATTCTGTAACTCTGGACTAATAAAAATTATTATTATTATTATTATTATTTTTTTATCGTAATACATTTAAGTTTTCTTTTGGACGCCTGTTGAAGAAACCAAAGTCGTCCCCGGACAATAAAAAGATGGGAACTACTGGTATGTAGGCAATTTAAAATACATGAATAGGTGTGTCGATAAGTCTCCGTCCAGTACCTACACAATGGCAGACAAATGCGGCGTGTTAAAGCAATACGTTTTTATTTTTACTTTTTTTGTGGTAAGAAATCATCAAATATCTCCTCTCACTCAGGTTGGAGTGTGAGGAAGTCTCAGATGTCCACTAAAAAAAACTCACCTTTTTTTCGGTGGGGGAATCATCTTATGACATCACCCGCTCTTGGGCGGAGCGGGAGATAGTGTCAGACTTTTACTGACTAAAAACCCACTCCTATCCTTCGTTGCCTTTCGTACCAGGGCCGAGTCTTCCTTTCAGAATCAGACCCTTGGCCCCAGAAGGTTTCGACCCTGCTGGGCCCCTACAGTTGCTATCATCTCCTTGAGGCGCGCGTGGCACATTACGCGCCGTCGACGACTTGGGCTCAGTCCGGACGGTTACCGGACGGTAGGACGGCGGGCTACCCATTGCTCGCCGTCCGCGGCGCGGGCCTACGATGGCCGATACTCGGGATCGGAATCACGGCTGCAGTTGGGGCGTGAGGACCGTTGCCTCACGCGATCGGCCGCCTCCTTTGCTAGCATAACTGCTCTGCAGAAGGAGGCGACAACTAAAACTCACCTGTGTTCCTTCAGTTGCTTTATGTGTTCCAAGGCCGCGGTAGCTTTATCAAACATTGCCGCAACCTTTTTTACTTAGTTAAACTTTTGCTAGATGCTAACATTGTAACAAAACAAACCTTTGAACACACATCAGCCACCTTTTAGAAAAAAGACAATAGAAAATCTATTGCTACCGGTCATTTGTGACCCGCATGGCTGGCAAAGCTGTAAAATTCCCACTGTACCCCGAAAACAAAGTCGTCCTTTTTAAAGCGTATATTCGCCAGTAGGCATTTTTAAATGAAGCCGTTCTGTTGTCACATACTCGTATTCACAACATGAGGCTGCAATTTTTCTTACTATTTTTGCCATTTTTTAATCTTGGATTTGAAAAACTTGAAACGACTGTGCTACGATAAAATAAAATTCACGCTGCAGTGGCTCTGCTGCCTTAATTAAATTAATAAAAGATACAAAAATATTGCAAAGATACAGCAGCATACGGCAGAGTCTACAGGAGTGGTCTCCCGTTTAGATTCTTTATGTAAAAATAAGATACATATATTAGCTAATTTTGTAAATAATATGTTCACATAATTGCTAAAACAATTAAAGTGATGTTTCTCTCTTTCACCAAATTACGTGAATGTACAGAACATGTTTATAAAGCAATCGGTCGTAACATTACTTCGCTGGGAAATGTTGTAAAGCTAACTATATGCAAGGTTATAAATCAGCCATAAATATTTAAAAAAAGAACTTAGGTATACATATATATAGGTACAAAAAGTCCACGTACAATGGTCTACCAAGGACAAAGTTCAGAAACCAGACCACAAAGTTTGAAGATGATAGAATAGAAATACACACCGAGCATTGTGTTAAAAAGTTACACAAACCGGCTGACCTGTTGGTCTTGTGGTTAGTGGCTCTGACTGCTACGCCGGAGGTCATGGGTTCAATTTTCACCCAAGACAAATGTTTGTGTAATGAGCACGATATGTATGTATTTAAATATATATAAGTATGTTTGATTAGTACTTATAGCATAATCTCTGCTTAGCTTGAGACTTATAATATTCAACAAATTTCACACGCCATTTAGCGTTGAGAGTAAGTTGTTGAATATAATATTATTTTATTTAAACAGCTCACCTTAACTTTATTTACGTTTTAAAATTCATGTAAAGCTCCTTAATTACGCAAGTAGTTGAACGTTGACGATGAAATTTGACTACTTTAGAGTAGTCAAATAACATCGAGCTCAGTTAAAGAATAAATGACTTGTACTTATTATTAAAAGGTTGTATGCATCTGTTGTATTTTGACTACTTTAGAGTAGTCAAATACCATCGAGTTCAGTTTAAGAATAAATGAATGGAACTTGTTATTAAAAAGTTATAAGCATTTGACGATGGAAACTTACACTACTACTACTACCTACTTATGGATGGATACTTTAGAGTAGTCAAATACCATCGACGTCAGGTTAAGAATATATGACTCATACTTATTGATAAATTGATGTATGCAGTTGACGATGGACTTTTGACTACTTTAGAGTAGTCAAATACCATCGAGCTAAGTTTAAGAATGCATGACTCGTACTTATTGTAAAAAAAAAAAACTTTACTTAAACACAAGACTTAAAAGATTGTAAAATCCATTAATCTCATTGCAATACAGATCCGAAATAAAAAAAAAAATTCAAGCGAACATGAAAAGAAGCTTTGATATTTCAAATCTTTTAAGAAAATTGGTATCCTATGTGCTCACGGTACCCACAGCGGCAGACACAAGAGGCAGCAAATACTTGTATTTATACGAGATCAAGTCTGAATAAGTATGGTTTATTATGGTTCTCGTGTTTTAATATTCATGAATAAATATTTTTCGTTCATACTTCGGATAGAATTATTATCAGAAGGTAAAATTATTGGAATGTAGGTATGGGATAATCTTTTGAAGTACTTCGATACACTGATTTATGGTTACCGACATAGCCCGAAGAATCGCCTTAAGTGGCAAGCACATTGCTCGCAGAACAGATAGTCGATGGGGATGAAAAGTACTGGACGGGCCATCACGTACTGAAAGACGCAGTGTTGAAAGGCCTCCCACAAGGTGGATCGATGACCTGGTGAGGGTCGCGGAAATCCGATGGATGCGAGACGCACAGGACCGGTCGTTATGGTGACGCTTGGGGGAGACCTAATTTCAAGTGGACGTCTTTCGGCTGAAATGGTGACGATGATTTTTGATTATGTAATTAAGTATTTGTTTTCCACAGTAAAGAAATACTAAGAACAGGTTATTTTAAAACTGTTGCTACCTACGTAGAAAGAAAGAAGTAAGCTTATAATCGTAAAAAGTTAAAATTTTCTAATGAAACTACAATTTCCGGTTATCGGATTGTTTTTCTACATTTTTGCTTCTGACCAAATTTCATGAGTCTAGGTCAGTGGGAAGTCACCTATTTTTAGGGTTCCGCTTTTTCCTTTTGTGGTAAAAAGGAAAAAGCGGAACCCTTATAAGAACACTTTGTTGTCCGACTGTCTGTCTGTCAAGAATGTTATCTCGGGAATGCTTGGAGGTATCGAGTTGAAATTAAAACTATATTCTCAGGTTTGCGGTCCCTTGAAGCTGTGACAAAATCAAACTTCTAAGATAACGAAAATAAAATATACAGCCGTTGCAAAAAAAGTATATTTCGACACTCTCAAGAGAATCAAAATTCAAAGGGTAATTCCCGTTGGCACAAGTGTAGGAAAAAATCTGAAAAATTTAAATTTGTAGTCATGTCACAAAAAAAAAAATTTTTTGCGATTCGGAAAAATCTTCATAACTCAATTCGCGAATTCAATTCGGGAATTGAACTGTTTTTATAGGTTCCGGAACCCTCAGAGCGCGAGTCCGACTCGCACTTGCACAGTATGTTTTTTTGATTCCCTGGCGAGCGTTAAAATAAGCGTTGCTAACGGAACATAGGCTGCCTTATCCTTAGATTACGTAGTTCGTTAACTTAGAAGTTAGATTTTTTCATTGCTCCGAGGCGTGATTGAGGCGTAATTTCAGCGTGATAGCTCCACCTCCACGCGTTCTTGAGAAAAAGGATAGACAGGCTGACGGACAACAAAGTGATCCTGTACGGGTTTCCGTTTTTACCGTCCGAGCTTCAGTGCCCTAAAAATTAAAATGCTTATCGTGTTTTAAATTTTTGTATTCACATACAATAATTAGACAGACCCACTAGACCGTAATAAAAACTTTATTAATTATTTTTTAATAAAGATAAAATTTAAAATAATTTTTACACATATAAAATAACAAAATCGTTTCAACGTATTCTCTCTGTATCGCTCTTTCTCTTATTCGTCTAAGCAACAATTTATTTTAAATGAGATTACACCTAAGAAAATTTAAACAAACACTATTAAATACTACAAATATACTACGATAGAGTTTTTGTTTAGCGCAACATTTGTCTAAAACTAAAAAGTCACACGTCAATATACAACCCGCCCCTGATCGTTTCCGGTGCAAAAGTGCCCATAATACTGGCCGCATTACCTCGCTGAATAGCGATGGCCATCCTTTGCACCAAGAACGACCCGGACCGGGAGTCACCAGTTGCCTCCCCGAGCCTACGGCCTAAATTCCCCACAAAACACTTTGCCTCCGTACTCCAACTGCCCAGAGTCTCCACAGCAACAGGCACAAAATGGTAAAACTGAGCCAAGGAAGCGTACTTCAGCCTTTTTTTTTAAGCAGAGTTTTTGTTTAAAAAAATCCTCAAATAATATCACTGAATGCGTTTTTATTATCAAAACTAGCTGTTGCCCGCGACTTCGTCCGCGTTAAGTTCGTAAAACTGTACAATCACTCTGTGCTTGCAATTCATTCCGAAAGCATCGCAATTACTTATTGTACTTTAACATAAAACGGTTAAAGGTAAAAACGCAAATTACCTTCAGAAAATATGTTATGTACTCGTCCAGATCCAGATGTATGAACGTCAATGAATAGAAAGAGTATGTATGGGTCGTAGAAGTTGGCATTTCTGCCTACCCCAAGGGAAAAGGTATTAGTTTATGTATGTTTCTGGTTTATATTCTGGTAAAACAACATTGTATGATTTTAACCCCTCGCCACAGTGAGCGCGCCACAATCGCAACGGTAATGCCTGTCTTTGAGAAGTGACTACAGAGGCATCACGGCATTCTCTCTTTGTGCAAGACTCACCGGATGTGGGTGTTTCGGAAGGTATAAGTATCGAATTCAGCGGGAAGAAACACTCGGGTCTCACCATTGTGCGGAGTCCCGCTTGGTCGGAGCGCCGGCGCCGCCGTTTCCTCATGGGGGCAATTGATGGAGAGAATGACAACCAGTAGCCTCCTTCAGTGAAGCACTCTGATCAAAGAAGGTGGCTGAAACTATGAGGCATAGGATATCCTAACTCCTCAGCTGTCGCTGCAAGTAACGCTCCGGGTGTTGAAAGCCGCAAGGCAATCCCCAGCCATCGCACACACGGGATTGCGGTGGTGCCGTCCGGCCGTCTGGTCAAAGCAATCCTGATTCGATGGCGCGTAGTATTATCCGCGCGACTCAAAGAGATGTCAGCAAATGGATAAGGCCCTCTAAGGCCGATGTCTGCTAGGGCTGCGAGATTGTTCGAAAGAGTTACCTCCCATAACAATTTCCTCCTCAATAATATTTCACTGAAGAGATTAAGCAGTTAAAAAGCTTTGGGGGAGGTAAACAAAGGAGCATAATCAGGATACCGACCTTCAGCTGGATAACGTGAACTGATAGTGCAAAGCTCTAAGTGAATCCAAAAACTACCATCATCATCAACTATCTTCTGCCACAACAGTATTTATGAAGAATTTGCGAGAGAATGCTTGCATTGATTATTGCAGCTTGATCATTTTGGGCGTTAAAATTACTTGTTCATTTACCTAGGATATTTTAGTGTGTATTTAACTGACGTCCCCGTATATCAGACAATTGTTTTTTTCAGAGTAGGAACTACTCTATGAAGAGTCTCCAACTTTGAATGAATTTCGGCGAAATCTTGTGTACGTGCATCCCTGTTCAATCGAACTCGCGTATTGATGGCCAAACCGAGAAATTACGACGCCGATTGCCTCTATGAGGACATGGCGGTTCACTCAAGATGGATTGGGCACGCCGTAATCACGGTGGTAAGTTCCCTCTTTGAGGAGTGGCTGGAGCGGCAACACAGCGTCCTGACCTTCCGCATGACGCAGGTCCTCACCGGACATGGCAAGTTCAGGAGGTTCCTGTATCGGATTCAGGCGGAAGAAACGCCCGGGTGTCACCATTGTGTGGACCGCCCGGAGGACACTTTGGGACATACGGTGGAGGTGTGCCCCGCTTAGGCGGAGCACCGCCGGGTCCTCGTGGAGGCAATTGGCGGCAGCGACCTTTCGCGTCGGGCCCTGGTTCGGGCTATGATTCAGAGCGAGGAGTAATGGCAGGTGGTCGCTTCCTTCTGCGAAGCCGTAAATCTAGCGAAGGAGGAGACCACACGCGTGAGGGGGCGAAGGTCCTCACGCCGAGCCGAGATTCCGACCCCGACTGCCGGCCACGGTAGACGCGGGCTTGCGGATGTCGAGCAATGGGTAGCTCGCCGTCCGGCTTTTCGGTAATTAACCGGACCGAGCCCAGTCGTCAACTGCGCGTAGTGATCCACGCGCTTCTCAAAGAGAGGTCAGGAGACTGTAGGGGCCTAGTAGGGCCGATGCCCGCTAGCTAGGACCCGTAAAACCCGTAGTCCTAGAACGCAAAGGACACAGGTGTGGTTTTAGTCAGTAAAAGTCTGACATGCCCTCTCGTTCCACCCAGAGCGCGAGAAGTCATTTGGATGATTTCCTACCTTAAAAAAACCCAAGATGGTAATATATCACGTTACTTTCAACCGAACTCGGAACAAAAACCGTTCGAAACACCCACAATAGTCCTGAGCTTGTTTATCCATAAAACAATGAAATTACGGTAAACAAATGTAGCAGCCGATTAGTGTTATCCCTGAGACTGATCTCCCTCAGAGGGCTGTTCCAGTGTTGGTCACCACTCACTGCAAGGAGGTAACGTCCAGATGTCGACGTAAGGCTGCAAGGAATCTGAGATACATCATACGTTGCCGAACTGTGATCAGAAAAATATATTTGATCCCGTTTTATATGAAGCAGTGACTGCAAATAATAAAACACACCATTATAAAGCCGCAGGGTGCCATCATTCATTCAACAGTGAAGATGTGCCCTGTAAGGGCGGAGCACCGCTGTGTCCTCGTGGAGGCAATCGGCGTCAGTGACCTCTCGTGCCAGGCTCTGGTTCGGGCTATAATCCAGAGCGAGGAGTAATGGCAGGCGGTCGCCTCTTTCTGCAAAGCCGTAATGCTAGCGAAGGAGGAGGCCACACGCGTTTGGGAACGAACGCCTTCACGCCGAGCCGAGATTCCGACCCCGACTACCAGCCACGGTAGACGCAGGCTTGCGGACGTCGAGCAATGGGTAGCTAGCCGTCCGGCCGTCCACTAGTTGACCGGACCGAGCCCAGTCGTCAACAGCGCGTAGTGATCCACGCGCTCCTCAAAAATATGTCGCAAAGGGCAACTGAAGGACGCAGGTGTGGTTTTAGTACGTAAAATATTGACACGCCCTCCCGCTCCAACCAGAGCGGGAGAAGTCATTGGATGATTTCCACTTGACTTGACACCACAATGCCATCTATCAAATTTAATATGAAGTTCAAATGTCATTGTCATCATTATTTCTACTTTGAGTCTTTAGATGGCGTTGCGAGTATCTGAATTGCATGTAGCATTATATTTCACTAATTGAAAATTGTTTTTATTTCATAATGCGTTGTTTAATTGCGACGAAACAAAGCCTAAGTAATATATCAAGTTACACACAATTTTAATGTATAAAAGTTAGCTACATCGATTTCTAAAATTTTGCGGGATACGCACATACCTAAAAACTTCTACAGATATATTATATGCGTAGATTTATAAAAAAAAATGTAAGCATGGAAAACTATATAAAAAAAAATGTTATTTACGGTGAAAAATAAAACAAAAAATTCTCCAAAGAGAGCCATATGGGATTCGAACCACCTTTGTGCTACATGCAAGTCTAGATACGAAACCACTGCACTACGGTCTTCGATGATTGAATTCTAAAATAGACGTTCTTATATAAACGTCATAATTGACTGCATGGCTCCATAACGATGATAGCGTGATGATTTTCGTTTTAGCAGTTAAATTTGCAGCTAAATGGAATAATGTAACATTATAGTACGTGATTTTACTCGCCGCTTTGATTTTATTATGTGTTTTGATTAATTTTTACAAAATATTTAGAAGATATCGAATAGAAATGTCAATTTTATTTTTAAAAAATGATAAAAGTTATTTTATTACAAAAAAAATAAGATAAAATAATGACAAAATGTTTTAACTGTAGATGGGAAACGAACTCGCGGCAAATGTCGTTCAATACCTACATTTTGGATTATTGCTCACCCCCCATAGCAAATAGCGTGATAATTTATAGCCTATAAGTTGCCCTGACCTATAAGGATTATGTATGCAAAATTTGAACAGGATCGGTTCAGTAGTTTTTGCGCCAATTAATACCATCACAAAATAATTTTACTGTTTTATTATATGTATAGATAAAACGAATAGTATTTTAATGAAATCATAATAATGTCTCACTTTCTTTTAGAAATAAAATTTCGCCGTTTGTGTCTGTCTATACTATTTAATACAAAATCTTATCATGGGAGACATGCACAAAGAGGAAAGAAAAACGCTCTTTACAAAATGAACAAAACTAGAAAACGAACAAAAACATACAAGAATTATTGTACAAGAATACACCGTCAAAGTGGCGTAGCACGAAAATATTGAAGCCCCAAAAGACATTGTTTGCCTTATATCATTTCAGTTTCACCCCCAGGGTGCTCCGAAGAAATCCGTATTATCATGCGATATTATATTTTAGAACAATGCTTTAGAAACTAGAATTCGTTGTTTCAGTTGAAACTTATCAGTTCCATCAAGATTTTCACGTAATTTTAAAGCTTTCGACGTACGATTTTAAATTTTGTACGAGTATCCCGTAGAAAAAGAGGTTTAGCTATATTTCACATTCAGTTCATCATTAATTTAGTCAAAAGAAGTCCACTGCTGGACATAGGTCACTACGACAAAGTGTCACCACAAGGAACGAGCCTGTGCATCTCGCATCCATCGCATTTCCGCGACTCTTACTAAGACATTGGTCCACCTTGTGGAAGGCCTTCCAACACTACGTTTTCCGGTATGCGGTCGCCACTTCAAAACATTTCGGTCCCATCAAGCATCAGTTCTGTGAGCAATATGCACTGTCCACTGCCACATAAGTTTGTCGATTCTTCGGGCTATGTCGACCTTGGTTCTCCTTGTGACCTTGGTTCTCCTTGCGACCTTGGTTCTCCTTGGTGATGAAACAGTTAGAAAAACTTAGTAAAAGATTGCGTTAAGAATCCCTTTTTACAAACTGTTATTTAACAAGTAACATTTGCATGTATGTTTGCTTACGTCAAATGCTACAAATTAATTTCAAAACCGTTACCCGTAATTGATTGAACTGAATGCAGACATGTTCAGTTGAATGACAATGCATGCTTGGCTAAGTGACATCATTCTAAATCCAATATGGCGGACTTCTAAAAATAGCAGACCAGTTATTTTTTTAAGTACCCCCAACCAATTATATGGGTATCAATTGAAAGGGTTTGTTGATAAGAACACGAAAAAATAAGCTATGTCTAATTGTAGTAATTAATTTATAAAGTAAAATTAATAGTGTAATTTTAAAATTAAACCGTCATGCTGCAGCTTTTCTCTGCAGATTTTACTAATAACTAATAAAACATTTGAACAATAGGTACCGCATCTCCCCTAATATCAGTCGTCTATATTCCTAATTTCAAGTATCAAATATGATTATTACAGAACTTCAACCGCAAACTGTCTAAACAAATATCTGAGGATATCAACAGTCCCAACTGGGACGCTTGGCAAATTGTTGACTGCATTACGGAGACTGTCAACTTCAACTTCATAGCATTCAGCATTGAAATCTAACCGAAACTAATCGTTAAATTCACGCAAACTAACCGGTAACTGCTCATACAAAAGGGTAGTGCCGACGAAGTAGGATTTCTGTCTGCCTCCGAAGTTGGATAGTGTTTGTTCGGCTCTAAGCGGTTGAACTAAACACAGGACGCAGTGTCTCGGCATGCAATTGCTCAGAAACCGAATCCAGTTTAGTGCAACGAGTCATAAATATCTTATCAGACCTGTTGTATCAAGAATAGTCTGTATTGCGCCATTTTCCGAGCTGTTATGTAAAAGCCGGTAGCAGTAGAATTCATCTTTTGCAATTGTAGGTAAATTCTTAAGAAATTTTTAAGTAAAACGAAATTTTGCCGATTTTAGAAAAAGACGAAATATTTTAGTATTTTTTTTTAAATTGATATAAACTAGTGCTTAGTAAATTTAACTATTTTTTTTGTCGTTTTTAGCAATAACTAATTCTTAATATCGTTTCAAGAAAAAAGTAAAACTTGCTGGCGTTTAATAAAAAAAATAAAAAAATAACTGTCATATTTAAGAAATACTAAACTTCGTCGTTTAATAGTATAAACAAAATTTTAGTGCCGATTTAAGGAAAAATTCAATCTTGCTGCCGTATTTAGAAAAAAAAAAATGTTCCTATTTTTTTTTAAGGGAAATCTAAATTTTGCAGCCCTTTTTTGGAAACAATACATAGAGCTATCGTTTTTCGTAAACACTAGGTATATCATGTTGTTATTTTTCGTTGTTAATTAAACTACGACTGTCAACTTGCGTCAGCGTAACTTGCATAATTCTGCAAATCTTCATTATTAGCCTATAGTGAATATACATTGCAGTACCTACTCATAATAAAGGTAGCGTTAAAATTAAAAAATCAAACCATTTCCGAATTCTAACTACTTAATTAGAGTAAATATCAAATCACTCTAACATGAACCAACTCCTGTACTAATTGGGATAAAAGTTGCAAAACTGTATGAATTTATTTAGTGCTTGTCGGACATAAACAGCACCCGCTAATTAGTAACGTGCTTTTATCATTTAATTTAACGTCAATCCAATTTCCACTTTTACTACGTCACCTTCAGACCTGCTTGCATTTTTTGATATCCTAGTACCTAATCCCCCCTTTTTTAATGGATAATCATCGAATAATTCCTCCCGCTCTGGGTGGACCGAGAAACCGGGTCAGACTTTAACTGAATGAAACCACACCAGGATTTTAGTCAGTAAAACGCTCTCTTGCTATATACTAGAGCGGGAGAAGTCATTGGATGATTCTTCTCATCAAAAAAGCTATTGTATAATTATGTATCTCAACAAAACTAGTACATAACACAAAGGCTGAGGCTACACGAGACCACGATGCGACCGGCAATACAAAAGCCATTAAAAAAAATAATAGAAATTCACGTTTATGAACACACTACACGCCACATATACTTACACATTTTATATATTTACACTGTACGCCAAATATAACTAGCGATATTTGATTTTTTAAGCGTTTGGAACAACAGTACTGTAATCATAGCATCGGCTATATCAAATTATCAGCGAAAGCGTAAGTAAAATTTAAGCGAATTTATTACATTATTTCTCACTCACGCAACAAGTTCAACAGTGCTACTTAAGATGTCTGTGACTACATTACGCGTATCGTCAACGGCGACAGATATTGATCGCTGATGGATACGCTCGTAAGTCATATTATGTGGCTACACTACTTGAGTGAATTTAAATCAAGGAGCGATTTTTTTGCATAAAGTTAAAAATAACAATTTTAGAGGTTTCCCTGTCTAGTGACTATATTATCGCGCTAAAGATGGCGATCGCTCACGTCGCGGCGACGCTTTCAAATCAGTTTGTTTTGATCGCTCGTCGAAAAAACATTTTCATCTACAATAGACAATGAATTGTGTCCGAAGTACAAGTACATTCTTGTGTTATTTAAAGAGGTTTCTGGAAATTTACGCACAAATCTTTATTTATTTCATGAATCCAACACAATCTCTTTTTAAAAAATAGTTCGGTTTTAACAAAAATACAAGGTTTGGTTTTGACAAAACTACTTTTCAAATAATACACGTTTTCACAAAGCCGAAAACGACTGGGTGATTGCCGAACGCGTCGTGTACTTCGCTTCTGTACCATTTCTAGGTAGCCGCCTTGTCGCGATTAGTAATAATGCAAATTCGTAGTGAAATTGCCGTCTTTCTCCTTTTACAATAGCCTCATGAATTGCTCATCTAATCCGTTGTAAAGCATATGTGTAATGTAGCCACATTATCGCCAAATTTTCACACCATATTTAACTCGTTTCGCTTTTCCAATCGCAAATCGCTGACCACTGTAGCCTCAGCCAAACGCATTTCGTGACTAGCGCAATCGTATAGAGTTTTTGAGTGCGATTTTGTATGTACTCTGTACTGTATGATCTACCTACATGACTACGGGACACTGTTTTCTAATTACTTATCTAACAAAGACAAAAACTTTGGCGTGACGCCACCCACATTTATTTATTGACGTCATTATAAAATCTTTGGACTGCATTAATTAAAAGTAAATACAGGCAAACATAACCGAAATGACCATGTTATTTGAAATTGCAAAGTTACCAGCGACAATTTTATTCGCAATAACTCATCATCATCATCATTTCAGCCGATAGACGTTCACTGCTGGACATAGGCCTCCCCAAATGTCGCCACAAAGAACGGTCCTGTGCGTCTCGCATCCATCTGATTCCCGCAACCTTCACCAAGTCATCGGTCCACCTTGTAGGGGGCCTTCCAACACTGCGTCTTCCAGTACGCGGTCGCCACTCCAGAACCTTTCGGCCCCAACGGCCATCCGTTCTGCGCAATAACTAGTTTTCACAAAATTAAACGATATTTTTGTTACGTGCTCGAAACGTAAATGTTTTTTGTTTGATTTTTATTAACACTGGTGATATTCCACAACTCTGTGTGCATAGATATTAGGTACGTGATTTTTATAAATCCAGGAAGGTCGATCGACACGAATCGTTGTTGTATTTTAAATATGGACACTGTTATTTTAAGCTTTGCACATTGTTAGTTTTAAGATTTGATTGAATTTAACAAAAAAAACTGGGCAAACGCGAGTCGGAGTCGCACACTGTCTGCACTGAGGGTTCCGTACAAACTTACCTATGTATATAGTTCAATTCTCGAATAATCTCGAAAAAATTTCCGAAATGCCAAAAAATGTTTTCTTTTTATGTAACAGCCAATTTACTGCTTTCAAGTTTATTCCCATACCTGTGCTATAATACCTTGCTTTATGTCTTTAAGGATTCTGTGTCAACGGGAATTACCCAGAAGTACCTAGTAATATAAATTTTGATTCTCTTGAGAAAGACATCGGCCGTATCTTTTTTGTTAATTAAAAAATTGATTTCTTCACAGCTTCAAGGGACAAGACCTAGATATATGGTTTTAATTTCAACTCGATACCTCCACGCGTTACCGAAATAAAGGGTCTTGGCGGACAGACAAACCACAAATGATTCTATAAGGGTTCCATTTTTCCCTTTTCAGACACGGAACCCTAAAAACTGGCCATTTTACCTTCATATAAGTATTCGAGGCGATTCAATATAGCTTTGTTTGCTGTCTATCGAGATTCGGAAATTGAATTGCACGTTATCTAGGTCAGTGCCAAGGCTTACATAGGTTGTTATTTACCTTCCAACGTTAGATCAAACGAAGCGACTTAGATTACTACGGAAATGCTTTTATTGTGTGACTGGCTCGTTTCAAAAAACATTCCATCGATATAAGTAACTATATCGATGGAATGCTCATCAATTTCAACTGAAAGACGTCCACTGTTGGACATACCAAACAGTGGACATCTTTCAGCTGAAATGATGATGATGAACTACCGCTGAAGGCAAGCCTGTAGTTTTTATTTATCTTAGAATTTCGCGACACACAAAGTGGAAGATCCAACCAATGTATTTTTAAATGCCAGCAATTTGTCCTGACCTTTTGAACCTTTAGACTTGAAAGTAATGGCTAGAACTAGGTGACCAGGTAAACGAGCAGTGCGAAAGTACTTCTGTCAATCTATATTTCGAGCAACAGTTCATCGGCCAAACGATCATTCGTGAAAATATTTTTTGGCAATCATTCGTTCAATCAACATTTTCGTGTGATTCAAGCCTGGCTTTTACCTCGGTCAGAGATTAAGCGTAACCATACAACGTGGCGATGTCACCAGTCTTTTGGGTACACTTCCAGTTGACACCGATACGGAAAAACTTGTTGACGCCATATTTAAATTCAGAACAATCTGCCAACAACCAATCAATCAATCTGCAATCTGGAACAATTTGCCTTCTGCGGTCTTCCCGTCCAACTATAATTTAGGTGTCTTCAAGGCTAGAGTGAATAGGCTCTTATTAAACTAGTGCGCCTGACCATCAATGATTGCATCTCCGCTTACCATCAGGTGGGATCGCAGTCAAGTACTGGTTTATATCAATTTTTAAAAAAATAGAAGGCTTTCTTCGGTCCAGTAAACCTTGAACAATCGTGACTATCCTTCCACTAAGTCACAGCAGTTGGTTTCATGCCCACCGTCTTACACCTAATTCATCATCATCTTCCTGCCCTTATCCCGTATTATTTGGGGTCGGCGCAACACGTTTTTTTCTTCCACTCTGCCCTGTTACTCGTCTTACACCTAATTACTATACTTATTGTTCGTGCATAATTTTATCATTGAAGTATTATAGGTTTTTTTTTTTACTGGGTGGGAAAATCATCTTATGACAAATCCCGCTCTTGGGCGGAGCGGGAGATAGTGTCAGATTTTTACTGACTAAAAACCCACTCCTGTTCCTTCGTTGCCTTCATCCCAGGGGAAGTATTATAGGTATACTTATCACGTAATAATAGTTTGAAATCAGTAAGGCACATGATAATTCATTTTTTGTTGTCATTTTACACTATTATATTATTCTATATCTATACATTTTGATAACATTATTACCTTGTTACATAAACATTTATATTTAGTTGAAGAATATATTTTATTTACCCTCATCCGTACGTCACTGCGGGTTGCCCAATAAATACCAGCGCTGGATGTCTGAAGCCTAGCAAATGCTGAGTTGATAACCGTTTGTGAAATTCTATTTTATTTTGTATTTATTTCCGTCTATACTTTATTATAGACACTCAATATAAGCCTGATGGAGTTGACTGTGAGGGTTCCAATAATAACTTCTGGTACAACGCAATCCAATAACATTTTTAAGTTATGAGTGAGTTTTGTAAGCCCGTAATATTTTTAAATCAACACTTATTAATAGCAAAGTCAACATTTTACTTTAATACGTCGGTCTGTTGGTTTTCTAATAATTGACTTGCCCAGTTAGGTACCTACTGGGAAAACCCACCACTATTTACCTTTCCTTTCTGTTTTAGTATAGAGCAGTTAATTACTTTCATATTCATCCCTCAAATAATCATAATATTTTATTCAACTTGTGAGTGTGCAGCGAATTTAAAAATAGTGTTTTATTTCCTGTTTGTTTTCATTTTATCCTAACATGTTGTCGAAAATTTAATTTATTTGCAAATGAAAAAAGTTTTTGTGGTGCATACAATACAGGAAAAAAAGAACTATACCTACAATTAACATAAAAACCAGTATTCCATACGAACTTTTCATTTTGAATTCGAATTGAAAGTTCAGAACATTATGGACGTGAATAAATGTAGACTGAATAACAATAGAAAACGAGTCGCATTCTATTCTGTTGTGTTTAATTCCTGTATTCAAACTAGATAACAGGAACTACAGCGGTCATCCGTAGATTGTTTAGAACGAAGTCACCTATTAATCTGGACTAACTTTGGACTAATTAAAACCAGTCGGTATTAATCCAACTCCGCTGTATCGTTGATTAAGAACTTGTCTCGCGAAATGCTCTCGTTAATCTGTTTATTTCGCGGATTTTGTGCTGGTTAAGATCTGGATTGCTTGTTGGTTGTTGTAAGTTGTAAAACCAGATCTATCTATCTATCTATACAGATAAAAATTAATAGCTGTTCCTTAGTCTCGCTAAAACTCAAGAACTTCTGGACCGATTTGGTTAATTTTAGTCTTAAAATATTCGTGATAGTCCAGGTAAGATTTAAACGGTGAGAAAATATGGAAAAATTCACGGAAAAAAAAACCGAATACAACGCCATCTATAATTAAAATGTCATTAGAAAATGAATTATGCTGTTCTGGTAATGCCAGATGATGGCGTTATCCTTAATAATAGGCGATACAAAGTTCGCCGGGACAGCTAGTATATATATACTAAATATATATATAAAGGAGAAACTGACTAACTGACATATCAATGCGCAGCCGAAACTACAGGGCCTAGGAACTCCCTGTTATGACGTAGGTGAGCACTAAAAAAGTGTTTCAGGTAATTTGACCTACAAGGGGGTCCCGCCCCGCCCAAGAGCGGGATTTGTCATAAGATGATTTTCCAACCCAATAAAAAAAAACCTATAAAGGGGTGAAAAGGGATTTCGTGTGAGTGAAACGGCGGCTATAAGCTAGTGTTATATATGATAGGAATCGCAGCTATTTGCAAAATATCTTAAAGCGGATTGTCTGAGGCTCCCAGAGACACAAGAAATATTTTTTTTATCCACGCGTTATAAATTAGACCCTCGGCAAGTGGTTCGATTGTAGGTTAAAAATATTTCTAACAATCACGGCTTATGAGGACGTGTTTAATAATTTGTCTTAAATTTTCGGTCAAGTAAAATTCAATTTTATGAATAATGGTCTTCTATTTATTTCATTTTAAATTATAGTATATTGACGTGTGACTTTTTAGTTTTAGACAAATGTTGCGCTATACCATTTAGTTATTTAAATTAAGCTTTTATTTGTTCTATTCAGTATGTTATGATTATATTCTTTATCTTAGTTTAATAAAATTGGAAATCGTGGAGAATGTTTCTGTTCATAACATCGAAATATGTGCAGTTTATTAAAGTATTTATAACACACGAGCCAAGAAGTTGTATGAATAAAATTTTAAATTATAAAATAAATTATATATCTAGTGCTTACATATTCACAGAAGAATTAAAGTTACATACATAGCTTGAAGTATTGCAGAACAAAGTTTAGTGATAGTATGCAAAACATAGTGTTCACAAAACATGTGAACACTATGTATCGGATGGGCTAAATGGTTCTGGAGTGGCAACGCGGCATTGGAAGGTCACAAATGTTTGTGTGATGAGCACGATCATTTATTCTGTGTCTGGTTGTAATGTATCTATATTATGTATGTATTTGGAAATTTTTTGTGTGTTTATCAGTTGTCTAGTACTCATAACACAAGCTCTGCTGAGCTTGGGACTAGACGGCGTTGTGTGAAAGTTTTGGAATATTGTTATTCTTATTAAAGTAAACCGATGACTTGGTAAGGGTTGTGGGTTGCGAGACGCACAGGATCGGTCGATGTCTAGCAGTGGTCGTCTTACAGTTGAAATTATGATGTTTTTGACTACATGCTTTTAATTCGAATTATCTAGTTAAAATAACCTAGAGTGTGACGATATGGATACAATACATTTTGTTGTTTTCCATACATCCTTTCTTTTTACAAACTTATATTTGGCGTCTTGCCAACTCTGAGTTTACTCGTGGGATCGACGAATGGAGGTCGTCTTTTTTCATTCAATAAATTGTTTTTCTGTACTACTTTAGCACCCAATTTCTGATTTTAGATAAATTGAGCGGCGCCTAGCTTCGTCGTCGAACTTACACGTTGTTACTTTTTTAAGTTCCGTAAAATAACGCTATTTTTCCAAAAAATGTTGACAGATTGGTCCTATTTTTTCAAAATCCAGTTCTTATGATGGGATACATAAGGAATCTAGGCAACCATATACTGATTTTGGTATTTTCATCGAGGACTGAAGCATTTACAGTCAAAATGGAAAAGGATCTGAACCGATAATTTGATAGGGCCAAAAGATAGACGAACAGGACCGGTCGATGCGTACTATAAAATGTATTCTATTCTATTCTATTCTTGGGGAGCTTTATGTCCAGCAGTCTTTCGGTCGATATGATGGTCAAGCTAACGGTTTTTGCTTAGCTTCTTAAATCTACCTTAGACTGTGCTGTTGATCGAGAGGTTTACCGAAACACTCTTGTACGACAAAAGTGTCCGACTAACTACATACTGGTGGTAAACAACTAAGATATAAGGTAGCTACTTACTGGTGGCAAACCACAGAAAAAAATATAAAGCTATCCCAGTAATCTCGTACTGGTGGCAAACGACAAAGGTGTCCAGGTAACCAAATACTGCTAGTAAAATACAAAATTATCAATAGCCACATACTGGTGACAAATGATAAAAAGCTATCTTAGTGGCCACATCATTTGCCTCCAGTACAAATGATAAAGCTATCCTATAAGCCAAATACTGGTAAGAAACGACAAAGGTATCCGAGTAGCTAGTAACTGGTTGCAAACGATAAAATTATCCGAGTAGCCACATTGGTTAATTTTATAAAGTTACCAAGTTTATAAAGAATAAATTTGGTTGGGCAAAATTATAAAATAAGAGAATCGACATGAGAAGTAGACGTACCTTTACCATTTTTTTTAATATAATAATAATATTTATTCATTCCTCTCTTTGTATGTTATGCTAGATGAATGAGTGAGTGTGGGAGGGTGTGTGTTTAGTCGAGTATGAGTGTGGGTGGTGTCTGGAAAGGACATGTTATTGACTGAGATACTGTTTTGTGTTCCATTAATTTATTTTTAATGTAGATACTTAGAGAAATGTGAATATATTAGGGGAAGTTTGAAAGTGGTGCCAGTGACTGAAAAGTTGAAAGGGAATCGTTCGTCTTGGTATGGTCATGTGAAGAGGAGGGATGAAACGCATGTTACTAAAAGAGTTATGAGTTTACATGTGGATGCATGGAAAGGGAGAGGGAGACCAAAGAAAAGATGGATGGATTGTGTGAAGAGTGATATGAAAGAAAAGGACGTTAGTGATAGCATGACGAGTGACAGGGCATAGTGGAAGAAAAAATAGTATTTCGCCGACCCCAAATAACACGGGACAAGGGCAGGAAGATGAAGATGATGACTTAGAGAAATACTGATATATTTGAGCACAAGCCATGGTATTAAGTAGCGTAACGTCTATATATATATTTCTTTAATAATTATAATAACAACGAGCCGCGTGATACGAGTAAATTATGTAAATTTAATTTAATGACAATAGTAAGATCTATACATATAATAAATCTGTAGAAGTTTTTAGTTGTGCTCGCATCACGCACGTTAAATGTACGAAACCGATGTAGATAACTGTTATACATTAAAATTGTGTGTAACTTGATATAATATTTAGGCTTTGTTTCATCGCAATCTGTTGACTATACTAAAAGATATACTACATTCATTAAGTGAATTCTAATTTATTTCAAACTGTAAAGTTAATTAAACTAAAAACTTAGTTTATATATATAAAGAAGCATGTTTTATTTTTCTCATAACAATAATATATGTTTTGTAGATCAAAACCCATCTCCAGAAAACAATTTTCACGAAGCATAAACGTTATTTCGATATACTTTCCCGGCTTAACGGGAAACGTCATATTCATTTTACTTCAAAACTTAATATCGCCTTACAATTCCTAAAGGGATCCTCGCAACTAAAATTGAAAGAAAACGCAACATAATAAGGCTTTGCGCAGACCTGAGACAAAACTGTCTTTGAGAGAGATTGGAGCTAACTAAAAAAATTATGGTGCATTGCAACATTTTGTCTCAGATACAGATCACTGCAGTGCACACAGCTTTTTGTTTCAGAAAGACGATCTTCTATTATGATTCTTTAAGTGGAAATAAAAAGGACTTTTCATGGAGATACAAGTCCTTTCTTTATTCTTATTCTTACACTGTATCTACCATATAACTCTGGAATGTGCTTCCCCTTGATATCAAAAAAGCAAAAAGTAAATTTTCCTTCAAGCGTATAATCCGGAACTACTACTTGAAGTCCTCTCAACCTTAGTTCGGTCTTCGTCATAATTGTTATATTTTAAGTTGTCTTAATTACAATGATTACATATTTATCATAGTATTTATTAGTTTATTATATTAACATATATACGTATTCTATTACTATAAGCCGCTTTATTTAACGATACTAAATTCTATTTCATATATCTGTTATTTATTTACTGTGCACACCTACCACAGTGTTGTTCTTTTAACCCAATGGTTGACTGGTAGAAAATGCCTTATGGCATTAAGTCCGCCTATGTACCACCACTGTACATGAAGTTTAAATAAATTAATAAAAACCAGTAACTTTATTTCTACATCCAGTTGACAGAAGTCCTCAAAATATAACATTACGGCTTTGTTATATTTTGAGTACCATACTATTTTAATTCTTTGACAAAATAAAAATTTATAGATGCTAGTAGCACACTTATATGCGACGTCTGATATCTTTTTATTATATTTATTTTATTTCTTTGAAATATCAATAAAATTACCTAAAGGAAATAACAACAATAAAAATTAAAATTGATAATTATGTAAACAGCAGTGTTGCAGCTGTTAGTCTCCATTGAGGGCTAAAAGTAGGTACCTAAGTACCTACTCGTAATATTAAAATAATTAGCAATAACATGTTTTTTATTACATCAGAATAAAATTGATTACAATGACATAAATTCAATTAGAATAAAATTACGTAATTAATTAATTTAAATCAAAGAATTACAGCAATTAAGATTTACAGCAAATTACTAATGACCTTCCTGCAAAAAGTATTATTTTGCTTACGCATTGTATGCATCTGTCCTTCTGGATACTTATTATCAAATTCTGTAGCAAATATCAAAACAGTCATAAGCATTATTGCAATTATTGTCTAGAAACATAATCTTTAGAAATATTCGCCGATTAGCATGGTTCGGAACATTGTATTTCCTCAATAAATGAACGTACAACGCAAAGAAATAAAAGCATTTGCATTTTATATTTCGGCGTTAAGAATTTATTTTAAGTCATAAAATACAGTACCTATTATAATCTAAATATCGCTTCATAAAAAATAAAATGACGTGTGGTTTAAGTTTACCTAGAGTGGTAAACTTAAACCACACGTCATTTTATCGCAAGCTTGCGCCTTAACTAGTATAACGTTCATAACTTGACTCAATAAAAGACGTGAAATTCATGTTTTCCAAGAACGATTCTGTCGTTAAGAAGTTACTGAAAAGGCACTGAAACTTCTGTATAAACCAGATTGAATTTATTTTTTACTGAGAACGTTCGAATATAAATGTTCTTGAGATGAGATGCAACTGACGAGAAGTAGTTACTATTTGTGCTAAATCTTATTTGTCCGGATGTCGAGGAGTCAGCAAGAATCGACTTGTTCGTTAATACTCGATTTGAATCGTTTCCTGATTTAGCTGGAAGTAAATAATAATAAACGATATTATATTCTATAAATTTTCTTTGAAGCGTAAAGTTCAAAACTACTACTTCAAGTCCTCTCAACCTTAGTTTGGTTGGGAACGCCATTATCTATGGCGGTAAGTCCCCTCTTTGAGGAGTGGCTGGAAAGGCAACACGGCGTCCTTACCTTCCGTATGACGCAGGTTGTCACCGGACATGGTAAGTTCGGGAGGTTCCTTCACCAGATTCGTGCGAAAGAAACACCCGATTGTCACCATTGTTTGAACCGCCCGGAGGAGCATACGATAGAGGTGTGCCGCCTGGGCAGAACACCGCCGTGTCCTCGCAATGAGCAATCTCTCGCGCCGGACCTTGGTACAGGCCATGGTCCGGATCGAGAACCCCTGAACTTTAAAACATTCTCACAAGTATTTCTACCGGTGCAATATAATTTTCATTACTCATACTCGGAAAGTAACTCTGAAATTGCCTGAAAAGCGGGTTGAATGTAATAGTTTTCAACCCTAGAGAGAATCGATTTCAACTGACAGCTGTCAAATTACTAACAAAGAAACTGGTTTTATTTTTAAACGACTTCGAAAATTTATGGTTCTATGACCGGCTGAATGTATTTTTTTTTAGTATATTTTCACCGATTTCTTGTTCAAATGTAGAACGATTTTGTTTTTTTTTTTAATTCTATTGAACCATGTCCCAATTTTCTATACAGTCACTCAATTACAAATCTATGCACAGTTGAAATAACATTAAGATATGTAGGTATAAATTAAAGAAAATACTTTTTTTAACTGACTTTATTATAATTTACTTTTAACTAAGAATATTTCTTTAAAACAATTGTAAAAAATATTTACCATTTTTCAATGATGAAAATGAAAAATAATGGCTGAATAGCCGACGGCCACAGAAAAAAAAAACAATATAGGCAGGAAGGCCGCAATCCGATCTTCAATTGTTTTTTCGAGTTGTAAAGTTTTGTTTATGTATACTTTACTAAATCTCTACTAAGAGAGATTTGTATTAAAACGATAAGTTTATCAGATTCCGATTTGGATTTCACACTTGATTCATAAGAGAAGAGGCAAAAACAATAATGTTTTTGTAGTTTTACCCCCTAAGTCAAAAGAAAAATACCTAAAATCATACGACAACTCAGATTTTTATTTTTTATTTCCTTGTATATTGCGATAAGGGAGAAGCAAATGAAAAGCTTCTGGTTCAATTATACTGTTATTACCTATATTGTATGAAGCTCTTTCTAATACATTTTATATATAAAATTACGTTTATATTTTTATTGACATCCCCGTAACTCAATTGTTTTTTAATCAATCCTAAACTTTTTCAAAACATAAACCTTATAAAGTATATCTTGCCAGTTTGCAAGTTAGTAGTACTAATGTGACCTCTATGGTAGCCACAATATATTATGAAAGGTACAATGTTTACCTCGGGTTAAAGACTTATTTAGACCCTCGAACTACTCGCTACGCTTGGACGTCAAACTCCTTCTTAGGTCTAAATAATTTACTTTCACCCCTGGGTAACAATGTAAGACTAAACAGCGACTTAAAAATTGAGTTGTTTCAGTATTCGACCGTAAGTGGCATACCACTGCTTCCCCATGGGGCAACATGCGACGCTCATTTCATGAATAAGTAAACGAAATTGATCATCTGAGAATATTACACGTCAGGACGAAATGCAGTGAAAAAAAATTCAACGTTTTATAATAACTGTCCAGTAAAAACGGAAGTTTAAAAGATGTAACATCTTCATTTTGAAAGCCATATTAGACACATAATATTATATTATTACTTTTTCTGTTTATTTATAAGTAATATAGTCGATCATGACATGATGAAAATATAAGAAAACGGACGTTCTATCACGGATTCAATCTACATTTACGTTACTAACAGTAATAACTTATTAGTGTACATACTAGTTCCATGCAATAGATTGCAAGTCACGAACACACGTCATTGATGTTTGGAATAATTCCAGACATGGAAGCTCGATTATGAAATTTCACAACCATACATGTTCCAAATTCAAACGTCATAACCCAAGGATGTAATTCTGAGCTGTCATTAACAAGTTGAATCCGTTTGTAGCCGTTACGTTATGGATATTAGTCGAAGCCTTTTGTTCGATAACGTCAATCAGGTTGTGTAATTACATTCTATCACATCTGTGCCCGAAAGGCATATCATTGTCTATGTCTGCCTAAGGCTGGACACGGTTCGTTCTCTCGTTTATTTCATCTGACATTTGGTACGCAATGATATTCTAGTACAGGGATGGCGGGAAACAACAATGTGAAGTTTGTTTTGTTACTTTTTTATATTTTTGTTTTAGCCAAACAATCTGTTATACTTAAAATGAGTAAACCAAGCCGTTTTACATATCAAAAGCCCTACTATAAGCTCTTAACGCTATTCATTTTACGACCTAAACTGAGTTGATAAAGGGATGGAGCTATGTAGGGTTCTAGCTATATAGCTCCATCCCTCTTTATTGATCGCACGACTGATATTTTTAACATGTCATGGTAAGGCCCCAGGGCTAAGCTGCAGAGCTTAACGTCACCTTTTTTTAAAAAAAATCTTTAGTAATCGTTGGACACTAGAACTTATTCCTGTATTGTGGGTGCGTTCACAAATATGTGTCCCTTCCCCAGTTTCTTCCTAAAGAAAATCTTTTCAAATTTTATAAGTGCCTACTACATGGCCACTTTGAAATATTAAAAGCCGTTTATGTGAATTAAAAAAAAATGTTTTTTTGCAAACATAATTCTAAATTTAAATGAGAGAGATGAAAGTGATGAGTCATGTTTAACGTGTTGCCATCCCTGTTCTAAATGTAAACTTACGCACAGTAACTTTACACATATATGTGTAATGCCTATGTGTACGTTAGTGAGCACTCACTAATGAGTGTTCGATTTCGAAGGGTCAGTGGACTATCCAATTTGTATTGAATAATAATAATAATAATCTTTTGAGCATGAGTTGTATTATGTTACGTATATCGCAGAAGGAATTTTCACTGTTTAATGTACATACATAAGAAAGAATAAAAGGAGGAAAATACGGGTATTAAATTTTAAATCAATTGTTCCAAGAAATCTATTCTTCTTATTTATGACTAGCTTCTGCCAGCGGCTTCGCCCGCGTGATTATAGGTTTTTCCATACAAACTTTGGACCCCCTTTTCATCCCCTTAGGGGGTGAATTTTGGAAATTCCTCTCTTAGTAGTCGCCTCCGTCACAAAAAAAAGCTTTGTGCAAAATTTCAAGATCCTAGTCCAACAGTAGTTTCGGCTGTGCGTTGATATGTCAGTCAGTCAGCTTCTCCTTTTATATACAGGGTGTTTAGTGCATCGTGTGCCAAATTGAAATGCTCGACTGGACGGGTCATCTGCTATCCTTTCGGGTCTAAAAGGATTTAACACTTCTCATGCCCTGTGGATTTTTTTCATCGACTTTTTATTGTTTTATGAAAATAAGGGCCAAATTTTACATTCAAATACCAATTTAAAAAACTATATAAGGTGTAGACTCTGAATTTAAATTTTATTAAGATGTGTATTGTTTCAGAGCACTTTTAAATTTAAAATTAGTGACATTAGCTATCTAGTTTTTTTATAAATTTAATTGCAAAATTTTGGACTTAAATTAAAGCTGTCCATGTTACAGCTATTTACTTATAAAAAAAAAAAAAACCAAAAGCGACTGGAATCTTCCAATTTTCTCAAAAATTCTCTAGTTTATCCTCTTGCTAGTGATGTGCCACATGCCATAAAATCTTTTTATAACTTTGTGAATTCGCTAGAATTGTAAATCGCGTCACATAAGACTAATATACAAAATTTTTATTTAAAAAATATTTTTGCTTAAATGATACCTGAAAAACCTATAAAAAATGTTATCTTACTCTTATATCACTGTTCGGTGAATTTTAAGCTACAATCATTTTCACGTCAAAATCCGTATAAAAAATAGTTACCTAAGTGACGTAAAGGTTGGCTCTTTTATGTAGTTTAACACCAAACCATTAAGTTATTACGAAATTTAAACGTGAAAATTTTTAATACGAAATGATTATATCCAGGAACATTATTTGCAAAAATCTGTTTGCACTTGCATTTTTGTTAACTTATTTCTGTATTAAAGTGAAATGGTAAACATATTGGTTTACCTTTCACTATGAAACGATATTACGTTTAAATAAATTTTGCATTTTGATCAATCATTTTACAGCCTTATTTAAATTATTGGCAATCTTTGAGGCTCGTATGATGCAGTATTTTATTTCCCAATTCAAGAACAAGGGCAACGCTGATGTATCAAAAGTGTTACATAAATAAATTATTAATATTCCGTTTATTCTCTTAGTTGATATATTTCAAAAATAAAAACTATACGAATATTTTAAAAATATAAACATAGTAGTCCAATTGTATTGGGAGCAGGGTCCAAGCTACGAATGATTAGGGCTCCAGAGACAGGAAGCTCTTCACAATGTGAGACGTATCGAAGTGTACTGCTCTCTGTGGTCAGGTCCTTAATCTCACTGCGTATTGTTACGCAGTAGGATTAAGGGCCTGATCTCGATACGCTTCACAATGTGAGGCGTATCGAAGTGTACTGCTCTCTGTGGTCAGGCCCTTAATCCCACTGCGTAACAATATGTCAGGTGGTCTTTGCCGGATAGGAAGCGCGGCTTGCTGTTATGCTCGGTCGTCCAAATGCCACATTTAACGTTTTGAGTAACGTAATTAGAGACACAATAGAACGAAACTGACCGAGCGAACGCCAGTGTTCGCTCGGGGTTTATTGAATTAAAATCGTCGATAGCGTGTTCATAACGATTTTATCGACTTTTTCAAAAGTTGTGGGTGTTTCCAAAGATGGGAAGAGCGAGGCTATATGTAAATTTTGGCTCAAAACAACAATATCGAATAAGTGCCGAATACATGCTAATTTTGAAAACTATATCCGAGATATAATTAAAGTTTTGTATTTGCATTAGAATAGGATTTGAATTTGATACAAAAATATTTGAATAAACTTTTGACAGAACATGTCACAAGCTGAAAGGAAATCGGTTGTCTTGGTATGGTCATGTGAAGAGGAGAGATGAAGCGCATATTACTAAAAGAGTTCTGAATATACATTTAGATGAATGGAGAGAGACGGGGAAGCCAAAGAAAAGATGGATGGATTGTGTGAGGAGTGATATGAAAGAAAAGTCAATCAAGTACCCCCCTGAGTTGGTTTTTATTTTTTCGCAGGGCAGCTAGGAAAAACCAGTTTCATCCAGTTAAAATTGTCTTAAACATTGGCGTGTAAAAGTTTGTGTGTGTTTTTAAAAAGTAATTGCAAAATAAATATCATGTGTCCTTGGATTATATTCGAGACCACGTTATAGGCCTTACGAGCGCATAAATCGCTGCTTAGGGAGATAGCGTACAGGACCCTGCCAACCCTAATTAATGTTTTTATTATATTTGTACCTAACTAGCGGATACCCGGCGTGTGCTACACTAAAACAGAAATACAAACAAATGTGACGAAAAAATTCATTATTTTAATGGTCTTAAATGATCATCGCGTTATTTTCTCTCTATTAAAACCAGTTGGATGGTTTCAAACTTTAAAACAATATATATAGTAGAAACAAATTTTGTAATAGGTACCTAAGTCTCTCAATTTATTAAAGAAATTATAAGTCACCAGGCAAGATCTTTCACTAACAGGTCTTTAATTAATTAAGAACCTATTGTAACTAAAGCTTTGTCGTTAATCATCAAGGTTATATTTTGCAGAATGCTCGATGAGGCCGTAACATAAAAACGCCACACTTAACACTGTGGAGCTGATCTACACGTGACCCCTGCCTGTGAGGACAGAAGGCTCGACGAGCCTACAAAAAAGGGGCGCCATGTTCGCCTTCGTGAGAAGTTCTACAAGTGACCATACCTACGAGGGCAGAAAGCTCCAGGAAGCTGTAACATTAAGGCACCACGCTTGCAACCTTTGGGCTGTGATCTACACGTGATCTTACCTGTGAGGGCAGAATGCTCGGCGGGGCTGTAGCACGGGGGCGCCACGCTCGCCTCTGTGGGACTGCACGGGGGGGGGCCTTCGTGCCGCTGCACACCTTTCTTGACCATGTAGCAGCGCGGCATTGCGGCCAACGCTGTAACAAAGAAATTTTGCTTGTAGTTAAAAAAACATAATATAAAAAGGTTCATTTGGAACATAAGTAAGATAATGATTTATTTGGAATATGTATGAAAGCTGCTGATGAAAAGTTAAGAACTGTGTCACAACTCTTAACGCCCGACTAGATTTTTTTTTTATGACAGCAAACTTCTATAACTTTATTTCAGCTAAAATGAATACATAAAACACTTAACTAATTAAAACTATATATATACTTAAATATTAAACCAAAAATTAAATATAAAAATGTTCCAGACATATTCAATAAGTATAGTGCGTATACTTATTGAATATGTCTGGTGTGCGTTTGTATCTATTAGTACTAGTTAAGGTTCCACAATTTTCTCAGTATCATTCTACGAGAGTGTTTATAACCACTCACTCTTTTTTTTCTTAGGTTATTAATATTTAAGGTCTTAGGGATACAATGTCTAAATTACAATTATAATATAAGCATAATCAGCTTAATAATGTTCCCACTGCTGGGACTCAGGCCTTCTCTCTAGTAGAAGAAAGTGGGTTGTTATCCACCACGCGGACCAAGTGAGGGTTGGTGGATGTCACATATCTTCGAATTTATTTCTAGGACTTGCCCTTTTTAGCAGCAGAGCGATGGTGATGAAATAAATTTCAGAAAGTAAGTCTTATATGTCAGGGCCATTACCACGCAGCCACCCAATAGAAAAAAGAAACAAAGAATTTAAAGAAATAAAGAAAGTAGAACGAACAGAAAGAACTTGGTAAAAACAACGCTTAACTATATACAAAACAAGTTTGCAAAACCTCTGGTCGCATTGTTCTCGGCTCGTTTTGATATAAAAGATGGCAGGTAAGTTCAGATGACTGTACACTACAGAAATAATAGTATAGAAAACTCGGTAACTAATTAAGCCAACCACCCGTAATTAAGGATCCGTACTGAAAATATAATGTGCTAAAGTAATTCTGTTTTGTTTTGTGGAAATGTTTGAATGAGTGACCTTGGTCTTAACACAAGTGGGTTTTAGTCAGTAAAAGTCTGACGCCCTCTCGCTCAATCCTAAGGCGTGAGAAAGTTGAAGAATTAAAAAGTAAAAAAAAACTATCAGTTTGTTATCTCTTCACGTCTTAACGATTAAACAGATTTGAATAAGACTTAGTATATGAGTAGATTATAACTTGGAATAAGATATAGGATGTAAGGTTGAATGGGGCGAAGGCCAGCCCACATACCATGGTCCTTCATGGACTAAGAACAGAAACCAAACTTCGATGATTAGATAGGATAGTTTTTTCCAAGAGTACGTTCCCTTGGGATAAGTTTCGTCTTTTACACCAGCAAAGCAGCTAAATAAGCTAGTGAAAATATACATTAAAAAAATGGTAGTAGTGCTATATATTATGCGAATATATATCTGCAGGGGTGAAAAGGGACAGAACTTTGATCCCTATTATTATAACATGTATTTTTCATTTTGATATCAGACTATTAGTTTGACCAGGCATCGAAATATTTAAATTAAAATTCAACAAAGAGCACATAGTTAAATACCGCAAACAATATGAAAATAACAAGAAAATACTATTCACTACTGCATTTCTATCACCCAGTTTAACGGTAAAACATAAAAGCACATACGAAAGCAACAAAAATCATATAGGTTCATTTACAAACGCAGCCACCATATAAAAATCATGTAGGCACGGTAAACTAACCACGTATTCGTGCCACGATAACTTTACATAATATTTTTATAAGGAAAACGTCTAAGAAATTCAACGGTAAAATTTTCTGTAGGCAGGTTCATACTGCCGGTGAAACACGACGGATCAAATGGAAAATGCGGTCACGGAATCGTATAGTAGACGCCCTTATTATTCAAATATATTTGAGTACGATGTTTAAATGTAAGCTGAAATAAAGGTCGAGGTAACACAATTACGATGCGAACGATGTTTAAATGTAAGCTGAAATAAAGGTCGAGATACCACAATTCCCTTTATAAGTAGCTTAATAGAAAGAAAGAAAGAAAGAAAACACATTTATTTGGCACACAGGTACACACAATGAAATAACAATTACAATATAGAAACTAATAATAATAATAATCTGAGGAGGCTCTCGTTAGGCAGTTGGATCAAGGGCTTGATTCAGAAGGCAGTACTTCCAGACACGGCGCGTATTGTTCGGAGATTTCTCTCTCAGGAGCCCTGACCACCGGTAGCTTGGACCCTGTTCCCGATGCCGGTGGACTACTATTTTTTATATTTTTAAATGTTTTTTTATGAGTTTTCTTTTAAAAAAATATTTAAAAATGTAACTTATATGCATATTGAAAAAATAAAGGAAATAATAATAACAAATAATAATAATAATATAATAAGACTTGTTTCTCAGAAATCGGAGTCAAGACATGCCTTTAGGTTTAAATTGATCGAACTTTATCGTATAGTCATTCAACGTATAGTCATATTACACAATAACAAAATTAAAACAAAATACCACGGTTCGAGCGACTTTATAATCTTTGTAAAGAGTCCTCATTTAACCCATTTACTACAGGTTATTAAACAGACAGTCCAGTTGGGTAGGTCTAACAGCGAGAAAGAGGTCAATCGTCGAATCCAACTCGGCTGGGCAGCGTGCGGTGTCTTCTCGTCCAATATACCACAGAGTGTCTCCAGACAAAAGTCTATGACCAGTGCGTGTTGCCAGTGATGAGATATGGCTCCGAAACGTGGTCGCTTACAATGGGCCTCATCAGAGGGCTCATAGGGCCATGGAAAGGGCTATGCCCGGAGTTTCCTTGCGTGATCGCGTCAGAAATGAGGATATCCGCAGGAGAACCAAGGTTACGGACATAGCCTGAAGAATTACCAAGCCGCGTTCTGGAATGGCCTCCTACAAGGTGGACCAATGACCTGGTGAGAGTCGCGGGAATCCGATGGATGCGAGACGCACAGGATTGATCTTTGTGGCGACATTTAGGGGAGGCCTATGTCCAACAGTGGCTGTCTCTCGGCTGAAATGATGACTACTAAAACCTATTCTGCATACACTCGACTGAATGCTGTCTTTTTTAAAAGTGCATTTTACTCGTACTTATATGAAATTTAATTATATTCTTTTTCTTATCATGCATGTTAATGATCCTAAGTTTTCTTTAATTGCTGTTGGTTCTCCTACGGTTAAATAAATAAACTTCTAAATATAATACCGCATCAACAATAAACAAAATCTTTGTGATACGCATCTAAAACCACAAAAATAGAATGATATAATCCTCCCGACCGAATTCAACAGAGTTTAGCCAAGTACACAGGAGATATTACATATAGTACACTAGTGCACTGTCTGTATCTTTACCTTCATAGTCCGATGGAACGGCAATCCGATACAACTGGATAGAGATGAAGCGGACTAACGAAGTTTCGAGGCACGAAGTTGATAGTGCATCACACTATCAACTTCCAAACTACGGGCTGCTATAGAGTTATTCTTAAAAATAATAGCACTTTTTAGTCGACCCCGTAATCGAACCTAGTCTCCACGCGCAACAGACGAACTTGCGCGAACGAAGTAATCTATACTTATAATAAATCTGTACAAGTGAAAATTCTGTACTTTGAAAATATCAAAAAAATAAATGGCAGAGGGTGTTACTAGACTGACCCACCACACGTTTTTGACCCAAAAACGTGATAAAAATTTTTTTTGTCTGTCTGTCTGTTTGTTCAGGAATCACGCAAAAACTACCGGTTCGATTACGATGAAACTTGGTATAATTATTCTTTAATATCCTGGGTATCACACTGGGTACTTTTTATCCCGGAAAAGTACATTCAATAAAAAACAAACTTAATTTTGCGGTTCGATCCCTACACCCGATTACTGTACCAACCGTAAATAATAAGTTTGTCGTAGGTTACCTCACCCGCAGTGAAGTTCACTAAGGGGCGCTGCACACGGCTAAGATACTATAATATTTTATCTTAAGATACAATATAGCTCGCCATACAATTCAATGGACTATCACACACGACGAAGATAATAAATAATATTTCATATTTTCGTATCTCAAAAAACCTAATAAAACCATTTTCGACTTCTACGCAGACGAAGTCGCGGGCAAATCTAGTTTAAAAATAAAACAAGAATCGCAACACAAACCAAAAAAGTATGCACATAAAATGGAACAAATTACCACTCTTCAATGGTTTTCAGAGAGATTACCGCTGGTCGACTCTGCAGTCCAACTAGACACGCCAGTAATTCCTATTAAATGCCCTATAATAGCTTATAGGTATGTCTCTCTTTGTATGCAAACCGGCAAAACCGTAAGTCAATGCAGCGCCGGAGTGATCCCATTATTGGTAGGAATATCGCCGTTAGCAGGCTATTAGGTCGAGACGCTTCTCGTCTAAACCACTAAGCTCTAAGCGCTAACAATTGTCGAAATCGGAGACCTTTGTTAGGTTAGTTAGTCGAATAACTATTGAGTTAAATCAACTATGTCCCCTTTAGCCCCCAAAACTAGCTCTAAAATAGCTTAGCCATCTAGCGTTTAGATTGTAGCCACGTGCTATTGTATGGTACAAAGCAGGGATGTTGTGGAATTTAAATTTCGGATACAGATACAAGAATAATATTATAGAATTATAATATATTTCGGATAACCCGCTAGTTTCAGTTACGGATATTAGAACTTTTAAATTATAAAAAAAAAATACAAATAGCAAGATTTGACTTTTATTTCTTGTCCAGAATATCATTTGATTGGCCGGGCAAATAAACAAAAACCTGTCATAACCTGTCATTCGGTGTCCATTTTTATCCGAAACGTATATTTGTTTTAGTTACGATTTCGGATATTTTTTTGTTTCGGATATCTGATAGTTTCGGTTACAGTTACGGGGCTCCATGACATCTTTAGTACAAATTTACATATTATAGTTTTCTTTTTAATTTAGACTAGTTTGTGCCTGCGGCTTTGCCTGCATCAATATAGAATTTTATCGTAAGAGAACATGCTCTACCCGAAATACGTGAAGTCATTTGAGCGCTATAACGATCCTTGTAAGCAATTACAAGTATAGCTTACCAGAGCACGTATTCTTAAACGGAGTTACACTTTTGCAATACTTTTATAGGACGTCTTAGCTTAAACTGTGCTGTTGAATTAGTTCTATCCCCTCGGGCGCCCTGGGGTATTATTATTACGTAATTGCGCGTTTTTATGTAAATAACAAAAAAAAACTCTGGATTATTTTACGAAAAACAAAGATATAAAAAACAAAATTTTCGGCTAAAAAAATTCGTACAAACGTATGTACAATCGGCGCTCGAGGGACTATACACGTAAATAAGTTAACGTATAAGAAAATATGTAGGTACTTACTACAATGCCAAACACACTCCGTGCAAACATTATAAACATTGCCGCAAATTTTAGAACCACTAAGAGACCGTTATAAGTGTTGTAGGCCTATAAAGCTTACACTATAGGATAATTTTGTTGATTAGGACATAGCCACGCACAGCGTGTAACTCTCACCTTAATAAGTAAGTAGGAACTTCGACGTAGAAATTTTATAAATTGAAAAGCTTCCTTCACTAAAGCGAAAAGCTAACGAGCCTATGAAAGCGAATCACATTACCCCCGAGCCTTTGTTCCCAAATTTAAATTCCAAACAAACACAAACTGAACTTTTTCGCTCCCCGCACGTTTAGTTTCTGCATATTAATCCCCGGCTTACGAAAACACGTTCGCACTAATTAAGAGCATTGAAGCACGTTTCAATGTGAACAGGGTAATGGAAAACAGTACAAAATAAATTATTTGTTTCTTATGACATGTAAAGGATGAATATTTATGGACTCGTATTGTTGCTGCTAAGAACCAAAAGAAAAGGTGACGCAGGATTTTCTGCCGGAGCCTGTTTACTGATAGCTACAACCAGTGTCCACCTCCAACCAACCTCTTTAAGTCAAGAGTGAATAGAGTCGACGCCCACATTATCGCTTACCATCAGCCTCCCTAGCCAAGTTACGATCGTTTCGTTTGCGTCGAATGCCTCGAGTAGGCCACGCCTCCGATTCCTATGTTCTGACCACGTGACTGAGCGTTGAGATGACGTCAGAACAAATAAATCGGAGGCGAGGCCTACTCGAGGCGTTCGACGTAAACGAAATGATCGTAACTTGGCAGTAGAGATAGGATGTGCACTAAAAAAACTTATCGATTTTCAACAAATATATCGTTGGCAAAAATGGAACTCTAACCTTTGATTAAATGAATGGAAACTTATCGCTGTAATAATTTAATTGATGGAACATTTTTTCCTTTCGCCATTCCGCTGACCGACCAATCATCTGATAAATTGTTAGTGAGGTCATGTTTATTTTGCCTCTTAATTGGTTCGCTGCGACAGTTTTGCATAAAGTCGTTCTTGGACGAACTTTTTCTTCTTTAAAAAATAAAACTCGGACTGGGAGTTTCGAAAATTGAGCTCTTTCCTGCTGAAATGGGGCTCGGTTCATAATATAGAATGTCTCGGGTAGAAAAGAACAGAGCTCCTAGAACGCTTGAAGCGGATTTCCTGTGACAAGACACGTCGACAAAATGGCATATAATGCACCTTTTTATACGCGGAGTATGGTTAGGTAGCACCTGGGCCGCCGGCGCCCCGGCGCGACCGTTGTATGTGCTAGTCATAAGCTACCTTCATACACGCTCATGTGTGTGGATACTAGGGGTATATTACGCGTTATTAATAATGCACTGTTCAAAGACACCTTTTCCAGTAAGTCTGGAAAAGGTTTCTTTGTTTAAGTTCATAAATATACTTTCATCAAACACAATTAGATCTGTTTCTAATGCATATATGGTATCATTAGGTACGTGTATTTTCCTTTTGAAAGCGTTTTCCGTTCACATAAATAAATAAAGCTCGCATGGAAACTAATATTTTTAACCCCCGACGGAAAAGAGGGGTGTTATAAGTTTTACGTGTCTGTGTGTTTGTGTCCGTGGTACTGTAACTCCCAAACGAATGGACCGATTGATGCAGTTTTTTTCTTTGAAAGCTAACCTAATCGAGATGATTCTTAGCTACAATTTATGAAGGTCTGTCCAAGTTTTCAAGGTCATCAGCTTGTTTGTTAACTGGTGTAGGGATCTTAAACACTTTAATGGGTATTTATTTACTTTACTTTTAAACAAATGTGTGACCTAATATTTGAAATACTCTTGTACATGCTGGTGCCATCGAGCTGATCTGTTGATGGACCTCGAAGTTATAATAGATGTAACCCTGGATTGCCTATTAGTAAACCTATCGAGTTTGGGCTCATTAGATTCGCCTTAACTAGTGCTATATATTTCTCGTGATGACGAAGACCTGATGCTAGAACTGGGAAGGAGCTGATGAAACCCTGGAATGCCTACTAGTAAGTTTGAGCTCGTTAGATTCGTCTTAACCAGTTTTATCCATTTCACATGGTGACAAGAACCTGATGCTAGAAGTGGGATGTGGTTAGTCTGTATAATATTATATCAGGTAGGTACCTGAATGGTTTCCCCCACGAATTCGGGGCAAACCGCTAGTTGATAATATTTAAGAACATGTAATTTAAGTAGTTATCACAATAATGGGTCCCGCGAAAAATTTAAAAAGTGGAAATCAAAACACCAACAGCCAAATCCTGAGGCAGTGGTCGCTCATGCACGTCCAAAATAATAATAATTTTAAATTTTACTAACATAGTTATAAGTTTGTACTAACAAAATATGGACTTGTGTCATTACTCGGTCTGAAATAAATATTTTCAATTTCAATTTCAAAATAAAATGAAAAATTTAAGAAAATCCCTGACTTAAAAATAAATAAAAAATAAGTTAATAAATTACTCTTTCAGCCTTTTAACTTCATTAAAAGAATGTATAAATATTTTAAGGATGAGCGTCACTGAGTCGATTTATCAGAACGAAGTACGAACGAATATTAAGTTTTAGATTTTCCGATGACCTCAATAAACAATATATGTCACAGAGCAACTGAATAGTATGTTGTTGACGTTTGCTACCCCATGTAGTTACCTACACTGTATAATGTATGTAGTATTTGAACGCATCTAACATATTCGCAGTGTAGTTTAGTTTTTATTCTCTTTTCTCCTATCAATAGAGTCGATTTCACCGAAGTAATACTTCGTGAATATTTCTTGGTGGCAGGTAGCATTTATTTGGCGTGAACCCAATCCGTCGACTCGAGAGTGGGGTCGGTGTTCGCACGAATAGTCAATACAACGTGAGCCGTGAATGCGAATGCGATATTTTATAAAGCTCCTATTTGATTAAAATTTTATTTATTGAGGCTCCAACTAACAGGGGAAAAGTGAAAACCAGTTTTCATATGTTTTTTTTTTCAGATATGTGTTGACGAAGTAAAAAAAAATAATCATTGAAAAATTATTTTTCATTAATGATTAATCAAGACTGTTAGGGAAAAAAGATCGCCAAATATAGCATGAAATATCAAGAGAGACTATCTGTACACAATAATATATTAGCTATAAAACTAAGTGGATGCAGATCTCTACAGCACAATCTTCTAAAAAGACTGCGTTCCACTCCTGGACAGATTCTGCCACATGAAGGAGAGGAGGTTAGCAACACTTATGGGAGGTTTCTGGCATAGCTCACTGTGACTAAAATCACTTCAGATGAATATTATGAGCCAGCAGCAAGGCTTACTGTTAAACAGATCGCGTTGAAGCAGTACGTAAAAAAAAGTTTTTTGTTTGTGTTTCTGTATGTATTATTGTACTTATTTCTATTCCCTTTCTTTCTATTAAGTTGTACCCGCCATGTTCTGTTTCTACGCCACCCTAAAACTGACTAGAAGAAAAAAATTAAGGCATTAATTCTGCCTCTGTACAATGTTTTTACTAGAGCATAGAGTTTTACTTACTCGAATGTAATTAAAGTGTAAGTTTTATTACATTCGTGTAAGTAAAACTCTATGCATAGTGTGTGTTTGTATATAATTATTTATTTGTGTTTGTATATACAGGAGCAGTGGTGGCCGAGTGGTAACGGCCCTGACTAACGAGTTGTAGTTCGCGGGTTCCAATCCAACCAGACGCATTACTTTGTGTGATTTATTTCATCACCACTGCTCTCAAAACGGTGAAGGAAAACATCGTGAGGAAACCGGCATGTCCTAGAACCAAAAATTCGAAGACATGTGACATCCACCAAGCCGCACTGGGCCCGCGTGGTGGATTACGGCCCATTCCCTTTCCTAGAGAGGAGGCCTAAGTCCAACAGTGGGAACATTATAAGGCCGACTATGCTATGTATGTATATAACTACTTCACGCTCAAACGGCTGGTCAATATAAAATAAAATTGTTATCATAATAACCTATGTCCTATATTAACAAATAAGCAATAATTTCTAATAGAACAAAGTACTAATGTAGAGCACTTAGTATGCCAATGGCAAAAGCTAATAATTAAATAAACGTCTCATGATTAATCTGAACCACTTTGACCATTTTACCATCATCATTGCAGACTAGACATCACATTTACTAGAAGCCAAGTTCGAAGATCCCATTTACAAAGCAGTGTCCACTTGAAATTCCGAACTAAGTTACATGGCGGCCACGAAGCACTGCAGTTTGTTAAGTAAATAAAACGATCTTAGAATCATTATGACAAAGTTCGCGGCGTTAGAGGGAGGGGGAGCAACAAGTCCGTCTGCTCTCTCCCTTAGGGCTGTCAGGCGACCGGATAAAGCAGGACAGTAAAGATTTTTAGAGGAGCTTGTGGCTAAGGAATAATAGACTGCACATTTACTAAAAAACTAATAAACTAATGCCCACTATCAACGATTGCATCTCTGCTTACTATCAGGTGGGATCGCAGACAAGCACTAGTTTATATTATTTAAAAAATAAGGTCGAAGGTTCAGAAATGCTGGTCGAGATTTTTTCGTAGATGGGTTTTTTTTTATTGGGTGGGCTAATCATCTTATGACAAATCCCGCGCTTGGGCGGAGCGAGAGATAGTGTCAGACTTTTACTGACTAAAAACCCACTTCTGTTCCTTCTTTGCCTTCGTCCTTGGGCCCGGATGATTCATAGATGGATAACTATCACACATCGAGACTCCGTTCACACTCGGAACGCCGGTAGTCCCAGGCATTGATTTGTAATTTTTTTATAACTGTTACCGGTATATAACAACCATAAAATCTGACACCCGTCTTGCTGAGGGCTATCGTGTTATCCTGCAGTTACTGGGTTGTGAAGGTATTTTATTTTATTTTATTTTTAAAGTTTTAGTTGACAAGGTCCTTAGAAGCGGGTGTCAGGCCATACTAGACATGGTGTGGTCGGTTCAAGCTTTATTAGGCTTACCTGTAATTTTAATTTTTATTAATACTCCTAATAAAAACAATGATTTCTTTAGTCTTCTTTGGTTTCTTTTATCCATATCTGGCAAATGCGCCGCATGCGAGCCGCGTGTGGTGGAAATTTTTCAAGGGAAGTTCAGCGGCACTTTTAATCATTCGCAAATTGATGTTAGTAAAATTAGTGTAATTTTGTATCTCAAGAGGAGAATTTATTTGCAATACCTATTGACTACCTCAGCGAAACGTGTTGAAAAGGCAGACTGGAAACATTTCCTGCCAAATAGTACAAAACACTACAATGTGTTACATCCGCATTGTGATAGAAAACAAAGTGTTACAAACACCATGCGAAACTAAAACAAAAAAAAAACCTTGCAAAACGGTCGGATTGAACTAGACCTTTGTTAAAAGTTCCCTGCCCTGGTCGACGTGTTCTTTTTTTAATTTTAGCGCTGGCAACCCTACTCGCTCTTAACCTTAGGCTGATTTCACACGATCTGCGGATGAACTCGTGAACGGATTTAGAGTTACGAGAGCTTTTAATTAAACTTTATGCAAGTGGTATATGGATGCATCCCGTTGAACGTGAAAGTTTGTTAGTGTACTTCATGTTACCTAGTTAACTTAGAAGAGAGAAGAGAGTTTTTCTTTTGACCTTGACTTTGTGTATAAAACGTGTGTAATGAAGGTCGATTTTATTTTTTAAATAATGAAATATTAGCGTTTGACTGCGATCCCATCTGACGGTAAGCAGTGATACAATCATTGATAGTGAGGTGCATTAGTTTATGTCTCGTTTTGATTCGTATATATTTTTAAATTCCTAATATTTTTTTTATTGCTATTTACATAATTAAAAATCATAGTCCTGACTCACTCACTGACACCCATGGACCTGGAATGACCGCCCCCTAAGGAGATGAAACGTGAGTTTAAAGTTTGTATGGAGAAACCTCCTTAACCCGCGGACGAAGTCACTAGATATATATACTTTTTCTGGTAGATTAATAGATAATGCCTTGTTGCATTAATAGATGCCTTTTTGCATTAATAGATAATGACTTGTTGCATTAATAGATAATCCCTTGTCGCGTTAATAGATGCCTTTTTGCATTAATAGATAATGCTTTGTTGCATTAATAGGTAATGCCTTTTTGCATTAATAGATAATGCCTTGTTGCATTAAGTCCGCCTATATACAGTCAATGGTCACAAGTGTAATTTCACTCTATCAATGCTAAAAGTGCCTAATATTACTTTGTGAAACAGAGTTAATGGTTCATGGCTGAATTAATATGTAGCCAAAAATCTAAAATACTGAATAAACTAGTAGTGAACCATTGAACTCTTACTAAAAATAAATTATAGACACTTTAGCATTGGCAGAGTGTGACTGCACTTTTAGCGCGTTAATTGTAACACTACTGTACAGTACATAAAGTTTCAATAAATAAATTAACATTATGTTGTTGTGTCTAGCCATGAATCCACTGAAATTTTGTTAAACTATATGGAATTTCGTATTGTATAATTTTAAGAAATTATTTTTAAAAAGTAGAATGTTTCTACTTACTTTACATAATTATGCTCTAATTACTTTCAGGATCGAAGGTGGGACATCCTGACCTCTCCGCAGACTATGTCTCACCTTCGATCCTGCATCACGTGCCCTATTACCTGTTCACGTAGGGACCTAATGACAGCATCAGCGGACGGCACTGCCTTGGTCGAATACTGGGCCATGCAAGGAATTTAACTAGTTTTGCCATCGATACGCTAAGAAGAAGAATTACTTTCAAGCTGTCAGTGAAATGAAAAATATTTTCTTTAACATAGTAAGCATATATTAACACAGTTAAATACTTACTAAACGAAATCTGACATTAAATTTAATAAGTATCACAGCAAGTCACCGTTCTCGCGCAAGACATGCGAAACACATTATTTGAGTATTGCTCCAGCGAGTGCTCAAAGGGTACTTACTTAAATAACACTCATTTCGAGAGCTCGGTGTGGCAGAGCGGAACCACGCCGTCTCTGTGACTATTTCCGAACGTTATTCATTTATTTGAATTTCAACCTGGCACTTTTCTCCCTACACTTCTTACATAGAGGAAAATACACTATATAATATACTAGCTCCTACCAGCAGCTTTATTTACGTTTTCAAAAGGAAACCTAACTACTCCCACGATAAAAAAGTATATCTGTGTCCCCATCCTAATTCATTCAGATGTTTGAGAGTTAAGGAATAACATACATGTACGCACACATAAATACCTACAAACTTTCGCTGGTATAAAATTAGTCTGACGTATGTATTTGTGTGTGTTGTGGGCCTCATCATAAGGCGGAGTTTCCTTGAATGATCGAATGAAGTTTTTTTTTTTTTTATTGGGTGAGAAAATCATCCTAATGACATCCCCGCTCTTGGGCGGAACGGGAGATAGTGTCAGACTCTTACTGACTAAAAACCCACTCCTGTTCCTTCGTTGCCTTCGTCCCAGGGCCCCGGGTTCCGCTTTCACACTACCCGTGGCCCCAGTAGGCTTCGACCCTGCTGGGCCCCTACGATTTGCTGACATCTCCTTGAGCGCGCGTGGAACAAAACGCGCCGTCGACGACTTGGGCTCGGTCCGATTACCGGACGATCGGACGGCGAGCCACCCATTGCTCGCCGTCCGCAAGCCCGCGCCTACGGTGGCCGGAAATCGGGATCGGAATCCCGGCGGCGGCGGTTGGAGCGTAAGGACCGTTGCCTCACGCGATCGGCCGCCTCCTTCGCTAGCATTACGGCTTCGCAGAAGGAGGCGACCGCCTGCCACTCCTCCTCGCTCCGGAGCATGGCCTGAACCAAGGCCCGGCGCGAGAGATCGCCGCCGCCGATTGCTCCCACGAGGACACGGCGTTGCTCTGCCCAAGCGGGGCACACCTCCACCGTGTCCTCTACCGTGTCCTCCGGGTGGGCCACACAGTGGCGACACCCGGGCGTCGTTTTCGCACGAATCCGGTGCAGGAACCTCCCGAACTTACCGTGTCCGGTGAGAACCTGCGTCATGCAGAATGTGAGGACGCCGTGAGGTCTTTCCAACCACGCCTCAAAGAGGGGACTTACCGCCATAATTGTGGCGTGCCCAGCACGGGGTCGCGACAGTCGCTGTCGCCATTTCTCCATGAGAACTCGCCGGATCTCTGTCCGCCATGCTGCGACTTGTCGCGGCAGCGGAGTTTCGCCCCGGCGTTGCATCTCCATGCGCCGTTCGTGCATGAGTGCAAGGACTGTTGCCTCCAGCTCCCATGGTTTCTGGCCAGCAAGGAGGCTCGCCGCTTCGCGGGAAATCGTCCGGTATCCTCGCACCATCCGTATGGCCATGACGCTCTGGCACGCGTTCAGCCGAGCCGCCGGATCGAATGAAGATCAGAAATGAAGATGTCCATCTTCATTTCTGATCCTCATTCACTTTCCCTGCGGATGCAGGAGAACCAAGGTTACCGACATAGCACGAAGAATCGCCAAACTTAAGTGCAGGGCAGGGGCAGGGCACATTGCTCGCAGAAAAGATGGCCGTTGGGGCCAAAAGGTTCTGGAGTGACGACCGAGTACCGGAAGACGCAATGCTGGAAGGCCTCCTACGAGGTGGACCGATGATTTGGTAAAGGTTACGGGAATCCGATGAATACGAGACGAACAGGATCGTTCATTGTGGCGACACTTGGGGGAGGCCTATGTACAACAGTGGACGTCTATTGGCTGAAATGATGATGATGATGCATTTGTGTATTTTTTTTAATATTTCATACTTAATATTTCAAAATGAAAGGCAGTCCTATTTCATGTCTTGACAAATTCTGTCCATTCCAGATTGCCTGGAAGATATCACGGAAAAATGCGTTAAGGCTGCCCATTGTATGTGTATCAAAATTTATAATATAAGCAAATAAACAATGGTGTAATCATAAAACATAACATTTACCATCCTAATCTTAATGGGTAGCAGTTTCCGGAAGATGCTGGTTTGTAAAGTACTGACCTATCATCACTTAAAGGAGGATTTACTTTTGTTTGTTTCCTACGTCCTATTTAGGTAAGTTAAGGTCTTGGACCGCCTCGTCATTAATACAGTTACATTGAATTCCATTAGAATGTGGACGTAATACATTATAATGTGTTTGCACTATTTAGCAACGAATGTATCAAGTTTGTCTTCTCCACTAGCTACGCTGAGATAGTATATCTTCTAATAAAAATCTTAAATCCATTTTATTATGATTGTGCCTGTTTCAATGATGCCACATATTGTTCAGTTATGGACACAATTGAAATACAAAACTACACCTATTTTACACCACAATATCCACTAGGTATCAATTTGCGAATAACAAAAACACCCACTTAATTTCACTCGAAAATATCCAGCAAAAAAAATATTTTTATCCTATAGGCTGCATGTGACGAATGAGACGTATGTAATTTCTAAGATTATTGTTAGCGAGTTCTATAAATAGCGATGAAAATCATAGGGCAAAATATATCGTTTCATCAACATATTTTTAAATCAGCTTGTTCCTGGAATTCATTTCTCTCCTCTGAAGAATTCCTTGAAACAATTTTCAATTTTCATACCACGTTAACAGTTTGCCTGTATGCAATTGTTAATTAAGTTTTTCCTATGATGTTCTTTTGACGAAACCTGCCATTAATAATTTATTTCATATTGTTGATGATTGCTGAAAATTCTTTAGACAGCACAACACAGTTTCAATTAAAATTTCCTGTTACAGAGAATTTTAAAAATAAATCTGTTAAAGGTTCAAAGTCAGATGTTTGAGCATTTTACAAAAAGAATTTACCAGAAATTCAAACAGACCGTAAACGTTTGAACATTAAATTACTTTTGAAATTGTACCGAACATAAAGTCAAAGTCAAAGTTTTTTATTTCACATAGGCCTACATGGGCACTTATAAAACATCAGAAGCTAGTGCACGGTTCCAAATTGGTCGTTTCCTATGGAGAAGAACCGGCAAGAAACTCCATGGTTACTCTTTTAAAAAAAAAAAATGTTGTTACAATATTTCCATATTACAGCATAAGTAGATATTATGTAAGGACAGACTAGACTGATCAATATTGTGCTAAAAAGTACAATAAAAATAATCATAATAAAAAGGAACCTTAAAATTCGTGGAGTCTACAGTGTTCTCACATTCACATTATAAAAAAGAGGCTATATAAATAAAAGCAAGTAAAATAAATAATAATAAATAAAAAAATATTGCAAAAACAAAGTGTTTGAAAGAAAAAAAAAGTATATATTACAACAACAACATAGTACATCATATTTCGATAATGAATTCCTTTTCGTTAATGAATTATGCAGCTAAACACATTTCGTATTCCTGTTTACGTTACATTAGCTCATAAAAGGTTATCATAATATTAATTTGATGCAACGAATGGCGTTTATCACAATTTTTTATGCATATTAATAACATAATTAAACTCAGGCCTCGCAAATGGATCAGCGGTAATCCATCCACTGCGGACTGATGGATGTAAAATGTCTCCGAATTTATGGTTCTAGGACATGTCGGTTTCCTCTCGAGGTTTTCTTTCACCGGTTTGAGAGCATGGTGATGAGATAAATTACACAAAGTAAAACGTCAGCCTGGGTTTGAACCCACGGCGCCAACATGTGCTCACTAACATGGGAACACTACTTACTCGTTTTTTTTTTTTTTCGATACTACTTTCAAAATGCGGCTAATCTATGATTGAACCGACATCGTCTACCAAGAGAAACTTACGGAGTTATTTTTGTTACTTCAAAAGTTTTTCAATAATATTTCTATCCAAAAACTTTGACTGCATCTACGCTTCTATTGTTAAGGGCGTAGCCCATGTGATTTATCATCAATGATTGCATAACTGCTTACCATCAGGTGGGATCGCAGTCAAGCACTGGTTTTCTATAAATTAAAAAAAAAAATCGAAGGAGATCGTGTGAAAACGTACCGTGTGGGCTGGTGGCAGGCTGGTGGCTCGAATATACTTTTAAAGGGATTCGAAAATTTACAATAAGTTTTGAATTTGATAGGAAAATAATTATACTAATAATATTATAATAATTATTTTAACCCTGTTTTTTTTCTAGGTGGGAAATTCTAATGACAAATCCCGATCTTGGGCGGAGCAGGAAATAGTGTCAGACTTTTACTTACTAAACCCACTCCTGTTCCTTCTTTGCCTACATCCCGAGGACCATCACTTTTGACCTTTTTGAGATTGAACTTAAGATTACCGGTTAGTGAAGAACATCCGTGTCTGAACTAGATAATAATATTAAATAATAATAAAATAAAATTTATTGCAAATAACGTTTACAAAAAAGGTACATTAAGCCAACAGTAATAAGGATATTCATACAGTTCAGTGCCTAAAAAAAAAAATATACTATAACTAAAATATTATTAAAGGTGCAAATAATCGTGGTTCCGATGTGCCATGTTTGTTAGTGGACCGCCCGAACTAGGTTCATTTTCACCTGTGTTTCAGGCCATATTATAATAAAATCCGTGTTCCAGACATCAGCGTTCTTCCCCAGATCTGTGCATCACTTAAATATAGGCAATAATAACAGTAGCCTACAACTACAACTTAAGATTATATGTACCGATTTAAGACAATATAAAAAAAACCTTTAAAAATTAAATCAGAAGGAACATCAAAAATCTAACATTTAGAAATTACAATATGAAATTAAAATACATTAATAAATTAAATGATTAAATTAAATTATAAAATCAAATCAATTTATCAATCGAACCTTTAGACCTTGTAATATATAATCCGAAAATATAAGAGCCAGATTCCAGAAGCATAGGTGTACATCAAGAGCCCACGCCCCCTGTAAGGCCGCGTTCTCACTATGTCGTAACGGGTAATTTATCGTCCGACGACTATCGTCTCTAGCTGTTCTTATTGTAACTGCTCTCCTAGCCAAGTCACGATCGTTTCGTTTGCGTCGAATGCTTCGAATAGCCCAGGCTTCCGATTCCTTTGTTCTGACGCCACCTCAACGCCCAGTCACGTGGTCAGAACAAAGGAATAGGAGGCGTGGTCTATTCGAGAGGTTCAACGCAAACGAAACGATCGTAACTTGGCTAGGGGGGCTGCTGTTTGTTATAGCCACGAAATAAAGACGCAACAACGACACATGTTTTACCGTCACGGTTTAGTATTAACCATTATTTATCATTTTACAACTGTCGTGGTAGCCAATCCCACCAGGTATCATGAAAATCTATTGCTACCGTAAAAAAAGTTGTAGACAACAGTTAATCTTGTCGACTTATAAATGAACACGTCCATTTAGCCACGTTTATAAGCCACGACACTTAAAACTACACGATTATCTGTCGTCACGACAAAGTGGGAAGGCGGCCTTCCTACAATATTCCCATCTCTATTTCATTTAAACGTCCGACGTTTAAATGAAAGTGCGGTTCTCACAAATTGTTTGATTACAGTCGCTTGGCTTGCCCGTCCCGCTGAACTGCGAACGCTTTGCTCGTTTGAGTAATTACCTATCTCAAATAGCACCAACGTGTGCTGTATACATCACATGCCATAATAGGTGTTTGCATGTAGCTGTACCATTCGACTATCGGCTTTATTAAAGGTTGACAGACATTATCCCCACCTATAAACACAAAAAAAAAAACAAATACAAAATATTGACAGTTAAAATATTTACGACCCAATTATTTTAGATAAATCAGCGTTTTTAACCTTCTCCCTACTTCGATAGGATCTCGTTCCAGTTCAACTGGATGCAGCTGAAAGTTATTGGGCAAATCACACTATCGTAATAAATGTAATGTATAAATACGCTTGACGGCACGATCTATGATTGAGATATTGGCTGCTGCATAGCGTGTCGCAGGTTCGAACTCCACATGGAACAAATATTGGGATGACCTACGATAAGTGTTTCAAGTCTGAGTATCTTGTATATGTGAGTTTCCATATTTGTAAACGGACTCACGATACATGAGTCAAAACCATGAATAAGAATACAAAAAAAATCGTATGTACATCAATTTATTGATTTAGCTAGATTACTTATTTATATCAGTAGCCGCCATTGCCCAATGGCTTTTTTTGGTGGGAAATTATCTAATGACTTCTCTCGCCCTCGGGCGGGGCGGGAGTGCGTGTCATACTTTTATTGACTAAAACCCACCCCTGTTTCTTCTTTGCCTTCGTTCCAAGGCCCCGGGGTTCTCTTTCGCACAACCCATGGCCCCTGTAGGCTTCGTCCCTGCTGGGCCCCTACGGTTTGCTGACATCGACTTGGGCTCGGTCCAGACGGTAACCGGACAGTCGGACGGCGAGTTACCCATTGCTCGCCGTCCGCAAGCCCACGCCCTCAGTAGCTGGAAATTGAGTTTGGGATCGCGACGGCTGGGGCGTGAGGAGCCGTTCCTTCGCGCGTGTGGACACCTCCTTTGCTAGCATTACTACTTCGCAGAAGGAGGCGACCGCCTGCCACTCGTCCTCGCTCCGGACCATGCCTGCCTCTCGCGCCGGGCCTTAGCCCGGCGCGAGAGATCGCTGCCGCCGATCTCCCCCACGAGGACACGGCGGCGGCGGTGATCTGCCCAGGCGGGGCACACCTCTACCGTATGCTCCACCGTGCCTTCCGGGCGATTATCCACCGGGTTACATTATCACATTATAAATATTACAATTAATTGTTGAGTTAAGCTCGCCTTTGTACATAAACTGTATTATCTCCGTGTACTATGTATGTTTTTATTTTGTGTACAATAAAGAATTAAGAATTTATTACTATCGTTTCAAATTAGTTAGCTAAATTAATTAATATAATTATAGTTTCGCCTTTATATAATACTAGCGACCCGCCCCGGCTTCGCACGGGTGCAATGCTGATTACTTCATAGTATAAAACAAACTCACTTTCCGCTGTTTGTCCCTATGTACGCTTAGATCTTTAATACTACGCAACGGATTTTGATGCGGTTTTAATCAGCATTGCATCCGTAATTGTTAATTAATTAATGATTATAAATGATAAAATCATCAGTGTTTCTCTACTATATTGTGCATGTATTATACACATAAACCTGCCTCTTGAATCATTCTATCTATTAAAGGAAACCACATCAAAATCCGTTGCGTATTTTTAAAGATTTAAGCATACATAGGGACAGACAGACACGAAAAGCGACTTTATTTTATACTATGTAGTGATTTTAAAGGCAAAAGTTTGTACATATATCTGGTACTCCTTCACGTTCAAATTCTGAATGGATTTGGACTTTGCACACGGTTAGACCTTGTCTTGGAATATCAAAAAGGATATTTTAATCACAAGAGCATGTGCCTATGAAATTATTTTCTATTTTCATGTGGGTTAAACTACTGGCAGAAACTACTAAGTAATCAAATCTTTATTGTTCAAAAGAGCATTACACAGTTCAAATTGCATTAGCTTCCACTTTAAGATGACCTCCAAATGCCCCTTAGTAAAGCTTCGTTCCTGAGGGTCCCTGAGGGTACGTGTAATTCGTGAAAACCAAGCCAAGTTACAACCGTTTCGTTTCGATTCTCTTTCGTCATTCGCCTCGTGTCGGCCACGCCTCCTATTCCTTTGTTTTGACCACGTGACTGAGCGTTGGGATGACGTCAGAACAAAGGAATCGGAGGCCGACGTTAGAGAATCTAAATGAAACGGTTGTAACTTGGCTAGGGGGGCTGGTCAAAGGTCGTGGTTTTTAAAACAGAGAAATGATTTTAAATCAAAACAGGTGCCAAAATCGAACGAAAATCTCCGGAATAATTAGTAAATTATCAACATAACAATCCATCGGATACCTACGAGGTAAAATGTCCTTTTTTGTACTGTTTTACACTGTTTTCAACGTTCATTTTGATTTGTTTTAAAGCATATTATTATCCTTAATGTACTTAAAAATAAAGTTATGCCTTTCCTGTTTTGTTTTATACATGTTATTGTACTAATGCAGTTACAATTTTATGAAGCTACTCGTACATACGACCTTCTGTTATCGACACATCACACTCATTCACACACCCGTACCTATATCGAACTTGGGCACATAATGATGACGGTAAGTCTCCTCTTTGACGAGTGGCTGAAGAGGTGTCACGGTGTCCTCACCTCCCTCATGACGGATACCAGACGATTTCCCCCGAAACGGCAAGCCTCCTTGCTGGCCAGTCACCATGGGATCTGGAGGCAACCGTCTTTGCACAAATGCACGATTTGCGCATGGAAATGCAACGCCGGGGCGAAACTCCGCTGCCGCGACAAGTCGCAGTATGGTGGACAGAGGTCCGGCGGGTTCTCATGGAGAAATGGCGACAGCGACTGTCGCGACCCAGTGCTGGGCACTTGCAAAAACCTCACGACGGCCTCACCTTCCGCATGACGCAGGTTCTCACCGAACTCGGTAAGTTTGGGAAGTTCCTGCACCGGATTCGTGTTCGGTTGGGTGTTGCTACTATGTGGACTGCCTGGAGGACACGGTGGAGCACACGGTGGAGGTGTGCCCCGCTTGGGCAGAGCAAGGCAGTGCCCTCGTGGGGGCGATCGACGGCAGCGCTCTCTCGTGGCGGGCTGTGGTACAGGCCATGGTCCGGAGCGAGTAGGAGTGGCAGGCGGTCGCCGCCTTCTGCGAAGCAGTAATGCTTGCAAAGGAGGCGGCAGATCGCGTGAGGCAACGGTCCTCGCACCCCATCCGCCGCCGAGATTCCAATCCCGATTTCCGGCCACCGTAGCCGCGGGCTTGCGGACGGCGAGCAATAGGTTGCCCGCCGTCCGACCGTGCGTTAACCGTCCGGACTGAGCCCAAGTCGTCGACGGCGCGTATTGTTCCACGCGCGCCTCATAGAGATGTCAGCAAATCGTAGGGGCCCTGCAGGGCCTACTGGGGCCATGGGTAGTGTGAAAACAAAACCCGGGGCCCTGGGACGAAGGCAACGAAGGAGCAGGAGTGGGTTTTTAAACAGTAAAAGTCTGACACTATCTCCCGCTCCGCCCAAGAGCGGGTTCTGTCATTAGACGATATTCCCACCTAAAAAAAAACCTTCCTCTTGACGCAGGTCCTCACCAGACATGGTAAGTCCAGGAGTTTCCTGTACCTACCGGAATTAGGTGGAATATATGTAGAGCAAGTTATATTTATAGACAATAATTAGTAGAATTAACTTTAACGACGTGTATAGTGTTCACATTACAAGATCAATGGCTCGATCTATCAAATTAATGAGCTGGTACTACGTGCATACGTTATGTAACCGTCAATCATTTAGCCATCTAAGGCTTTCAGTACGTACAACGCTGCGGCGTGCGGTGCCAGTCACATAATCTTTCTCGCCACATATGCATACTGCGACAGAAAAGAATAACATACCACACAAATTTTATTTTATAATGTTTTGGAGGTAAGCGGAACAGAGTGTAAAGTCCCGCAAACCTCCGTTGATCCTCCGACCAGACGGGATATTATATCTGGTGGGCAGCTGCCCAATAGATGATTTCGGGCTGTTATATATGTTCTAATCGCGCGGAGAATAATGATTGCGCAATGCAGGATTAGTTCTTATGTGACACCATAGATGTCGCTACAATGTGTTTAGTAGGGATGTAATAGAAGTGTTTATGGTACCTCGAAACCAAATTCAGAACCGGAGTTTTTAAATTTGGTCGATCGGAATCCGAACTGAAATCGAAAGTGGAAGTGGAGGCGACAGCGTCTATTATGTACGAAAACTAGACAAAAACTCGGATGATTATAATTGACGAGCGAATTCACAACATTCCAAATACGAAATAAAACCAACAATGGGAACTACATTAGACCGACGTACATGTCTGCCACGCCTGATTCGTACGTAGAGTCGCGTCACGTGGCGTGGATCTAATGTACCTCTACAAGTCTAGTTGTCATATAAAATGTATGGAGACCAACACGGCCAGATAAGCATACATGGCCCACGGGTGCCCAATGTAGTTCTGCTTTAATCGACAGAACATAACATTCTTCCAACCAAGAAGTCCCTGTGTAGGCCTATTAAATACTTCTCATTCTTATCTCAATTACCAATAACCCCGTGGATTTTAAGATTGGGTTATGTACGTAGAAAGTACGGTAATGAATGAGAGAAATCTAAGAAATTGACTATCAATGCTGGATCCTCAAACACGCGGGGCCCCGAATGTGCGAGGCCTGTAGCATTTGCTACTTTTGCTATATGCCTAATCCACCATTGTCTGCATATGTTTAAAAAACAAAACACATTCAAGTTGACGAATGAGTTTTACATTTAAAAAAAGATTTTCGTCGGGGACACGAGTAACTACGATCGTTAAATACACCACAAAAATATGAATTCAAAACGCCTTTAAAATCACAAAACTGAAGCTGGAGCCATAAGCAACTCCCGACTGCCAAGCTTAATTAAAGTCGTATGAAAGGTTTTTTTTTTCTGAAGACTTCATTATTTCGTTGTAAGAGAGAGATACCGCATTACTCAAAGAATTTTCCCCTTTCAACCTTTTTAGGGTTCCGTACCTCAAAAGGTAAAAACAGAACTCTTACAGGATCACTTTTTTGTCCGTCCGTCCGTCTGTCTGTCTATCAAGACCCTTTATCTCAGGGACGCGTGAACGTATTGATTTGAAATTAAAATCATATACTTATGTCTGCGGTCCCTTGAAGCTGTGAAAAAATAAAACTTCTAAGTTAACGGAGAAAAAGGATATGGCCGTTTATGTCGCAAAAAAAACATATATTTCGACACTCAATTGAACCAAAATTCTAGAGTACTTCTTGCAGACCCAGAATCTTGAAATTTTGCATAAAGCAAGGTCTTATAATACAAGTATAAGAACTAATCTGAAAACAAAAAAATTGTTTGCTACGTCACAATTTTTTTTACGATTTGGAAAAAGCTTCGAGACTCCAATCAGGAATTGAACTCTTTACATAGGTAAGTTTGTACTGAACCTTCAGGGCGCGAGTCCGACTCGCACTAGCCCAGTTTTTTAAAAGTATCTTCTACTCATCACTGTACTGATTACTAACGAGATTGTGACTAAAAAAGCCGAAATGTCACTTCAAGCAAAGTTGGGTAATAATATTAGCTGGAGAACAAGATGGCAGAGTTGACAATGAGGCTACAGGTGGCTACTTGTATTTCCCTTCATAATCTGTAATCAAAAATGAAATGTTGTTCGTTGTTGAGCACGGCTTGAAAACGGCTATTTGTTTTTTTTTTTTTTATTAAATGTTACAAGTTGAGGTTCTTCATCATTTTAGTCGAAGGACGACCACTTTTGGACATAGGTCACCTACAAGTGTCGCCACAACGAACGGTCCTGTGCGTCTAGCATCTACAGCATTTCCGCGACTCTCACCAAGTCATCAGTCCACCTTGTGGGACGCCTTCCAACGCCATGGTTTCCTTTCTGAATGAGGTTCTTAGAGAAGGATAATTTTGAAAAATGGGAAAAGTGAATTTGCTGGTATGGTATTTGTATATCAAATTAAAACTATAAAGGAGCACAATTCCAGCTCTTGTTGCTGGACACAGGACACAGGACAATTCTAGCTCGATCAGTTACAAAAAAGTTGAAGCTATTTGCACATTCTAAAACGTAGATCTCTATGGAGAAGAACGTGCAAGGCGTCTTTTAAATCAGCAAATAATTATACAGTTATGGTTACATATTTAATATTAAAATAACACATTTATTTAAGAACTTCACTTTTGGCAATGACTGCTTCTGCACATGTGGCCCCCTGGTATCATTTATTAATAATTGTAATTATTTATTTTGCTTGCTTTTATTTATATAGACTCTTTTTTTATAATGTGAATGTGAGAATACTGTAGACTCCGCGAATTCTTAGGTTCCTTTTTATTATGATTATTTTTATTGTACTTTTTAGTACAATATTAACCAGTCTACACTGTCCTTACATAATATCTACTTATGCTGTAATATGGAAATATTGTAAAAACATTTTTTTTTAAAGAGTAACCATGGAGTTTCTTGCCGGTTCTTCTCCATAGGAAACGACCAATTTGGAACCGTGCACTAGCTTCTGACGTTTTATAAGTGCCCATGTAGGCCTATGTGAAATAAAAAAAATTGGCTTTGTCTTTGAACGATATGTAAAAAATTGTGCACGTAAAAAGCGTCCACAGTAAAAAAAACAATTCGAAAAGACTCAGTGACAGGATAAATTCAGGGATAGGACAACCTTAGTCGAGACAACTACTTTACAATTTTTAAAATTAAACAAGACATTACCACCATTAAGTTAAAAATAGGTGACAGGAAAACGTATATAAACCACACTTGACGAAATGAGGTACCAGTAAATGGTGGACAGTGACCGGATCAGTGGTCGTGACTAGACATGTAGTTGAATAATTAAACTTCTATGATGAAAGTGATACTTATAGTTTTTCTGTTTGGCATAGTAACTGTAAGTGCGAAAGGCACAAAACCAAAATATAAGGTAAACGATGAAGTTCTACCGAATGAGCATTCAGTTAAAGTCCTACCTGGAAAAGTAATTGTAACTTTAAATAAAAAAGAATCCGAACCTGAGAGTGATTGGAAACCAATCTTAGGTGCCATAGCAAAAGATGTGAAAAAGATAGGAGGAACTATCAAAATAAACCAAGTGCCACCGACTGCCAACAAGTGTCTTTGCGGTGAAGTTGAAGATGGTGAATGCAGTATCAAAAATAAAGTCATAGTGTCGTTGGATGCGAGTGAATTTAAAAAGGGACTACCATGGATAGAACAAGAAGCTAATTTAAATAAGTTTGTTAATAAGCCATTAGCTCATCCTAGATTATTTTCAACCGGAACGAGGTGGAAACCTAAGCCAAAAAAGCCGAACTTAACGCTGCGACATTAGGTAGATGTGGGCAAAAGCAGTGAAGACGCCATAGGGCATTAAAAAAAAGTTTTGCTAACGCTGTACTAGCTTGCAATAGACACACACACACTATATACATAATGCTGAATGGCTTAAGTTGTGGTGAAGCCGATCCGATGAACTGTTTACAGTGTGTGCTGTAAGATATTATCAGGATTAATTCATTAAATTAAAACATTTATCATACTAATTCGACCATACAACTCCACGACAGAATCACTTTAGAAAAATAATAAACAACAAAGAAATAAATGCAATTTTAATTATAAAAAGTAAATGACATTAATTGCCAAGAATATAAGTAAATAAATATATAAACAATATTTGTTAAGAATATTATTTCTTATTAAATAAGAGCTTGCTTAAACTGTTCAGTGTTATTATTTTTCCTGTCCATATGATATTATCCTCCTAGCATGGTGGCAAACCGTTGGTATGTTATCTATCTTATATATAAATAAAAATCAATGGCTAAATGTGTTGCTAAACACAAAACTCGAGTGATTTGTCGAAGTCTCAGAAAGGTAGATATGAAATCATTTTTTTTTTAATTCCGTAGAGCCCTTATATTGGCAAACATCCCCTGCGTGCTTGAGCCTCCAGGTCTTAGCAGGTCTGATGGTAAGTGGCCGGATGGGCTGACTCCGGTGCCGTGGGAAAACAGAAAGTGCCTGATCTGGGACGTAACTTGCGTCAGCACTGTTGCCGCCAGTCACTTGAGTCGCACCATGCACACTGCCTCTGCCGCCACTGAAGACGCCTGCTCTGAAAAAGGCTGAAGTACGCTTCATTGGATCAGCTATACCATTTTGTGCCTGTTGCTGTGGAGACTCTGGGCAGTTGAAGTACGGAGGCAAAGTGTTTAGTGGGGGATTTGGGCCGTAGGCTCGGGGAAGCAACGGCTGACTCCTGATCCAAGTCGTTCTTGGTGCAAAGGATGGCCATCGCTATTCAGCGAGGTAATGCGGCCAGTGTTAAGGGCGCTTTTGCACCGGGAACGATCAGGGGCGGGTTATTTATTGACATTTGAAGTTTCATTAAATTGTAAAATGTTATTTCTTTTGTATTGTGTTTTTGTGATTCATCATCATCTTCCTGCCCTTGTCCCATCTTATTTGGGGTCGGCGCAACACGTTTTTTTCTTCCATTCTATCCTGTCAACCGTCATACTATCACTAACTTCCTTTTCTTTCATGTCACTGTTCACACAATCCATCCATCTTTTCTTTGGCCTCCCTCTCCCTTTCTTGTTTTTTGTGATTATTTGTTGTATTTTATTTTTTAAATTGCACAGAAATCCGTAAGAAAAGAAACATATTTTTCTTATAACAATCAAACGGTTCCTATATTTGTTAAGAAAAGCTATTAATCCTTATTACAAACTAATTTCATTTATCCGTGATTTGACACTTCTTGTTTTTAACCGACTTTAAAAAAGAAGGAGGTTCTATGTTCGGCTGAATGTTTTTTTCCTTTTACGATTTAGCGTTAAACTTTGATAGTTTTGACAGAACAGAGCTTGCCGGGTCAGTTAGTTAATTAGTATTACTTAATTTAATTAAGTAGGCTCATAATTGGATTAACAAAAGGTGGTCCTTTCTCTACAATTTCGAATTGTAATCAATTTTTGCAGTTGATTTCATTTTTAATTAAAGCGTTGCACTTCTGCTATGTATAGTTTGGTTTTATCATATTTAATTAACCATTTAATCAATAACTTTAGTAATTGTTTATTAAAGTTGAACATTAATTAAAGACGACTAAATATTATAAACAATTTTTTGGGTAAGAAATCAATTGATGCTCCTACAGAAACGCTGAAATAATAAAGATGACTTACGAGATTCGACAGATTCTGAAATTTTCAGTGAGGTTATCTAAACGTGTCGAGGTAAATATTTATTTACTAACTCATGCAATTGTTTTAACAGGTATACCCAAGACAACAAATGTAGTCGCAAAATAGCCGCCCTCAGAGACGCCACCCACAGACTGATCAAATAAGCAGAATATTTGTTACTTTGATGTGACAGTTTTTTTTTAGGGTGGAAATTATCAATGACTTCTCCCGCTCTGGGTGGGGCGGGGTGTTAGACTTTTACTGACTAAAACCACACCTGTGTCCTTCGGTTGCCCTTTGCGTTCTAGGACTACGGATTTCCCCGTCAGAAATTCAGCGTGGTCCTAGCTAGCGGGCATCGACCCAGCTGGGGCCCTAAAAACAGTTTGTAGTTTGACGAAAACAAGAAAAAAAGCTCAAAAATACAGTTAAAGAATTTACAGATGTTGTTATCTTAAAAAAATTGTAAACCCTGAAAAAAAAAACCCTGAATAAAAAAATCCTAATCTAAAATTGTATACATTTGGCCATTCTGTGCTACATGATGGACGTTGTCCATTTCAAATAGTTCGCACGAAAACTCCTTATTTTTTTATTCCGAATTTTCCATTATTCCGGGAAAAGGAGATGGAGCGACGATTTATGAGCTGTAGTCCAAAAAGCTATTTGTATTCTACTTTGCTTAAATCCGGTGATGTTTATGGTGCTTTTGTAATAACAAAGTTCGTGGAAATCTATAAATAAAATATGGTTTAAAATACTGCTCGTGGTAAATAGAATATTTCGTAATATTTCACATCCAAATAATAAAGGCGATACAATATTAAAAAGATCATAGAAACTATATTCACCACTACCTTTCCTATAATCCTAATGATTCAAACGAATTAAACGCCGACCCTGGTTTAAGTCATAGTCTGAAGTGTGGGGTTGGAGTGGGGGGCGGTCGCCTCCTTCTGCGAAGCAGTAAAGGAGACGGCCGCACGCATGAGGGAACGAATATCCTCACGCCCCAGCCGCCGAGACGCTGACCCAGACTACCAGCCACCGAAGTCGTGAACTTGTGGACGAGGCGCAACGGGTAGCTCGCCGTCTCTCGTTTCTTACTTAGTAATCTTACATGGACTATTATAGACTTTAAAAACGTCTCCTGGTTTGTTTAAGTGGACTAAAATATCGACAGGTAATAAAATCAGTCATGGTATACCAATATGAACAATGTCACGTCTCATTCGTTCTTTACACCATCGCGTCGTGGCTTTGGACAAATTATATAGTTTCTTATACATTAAAAAATAAAAATAAAATAAGTTATAATGTTTCAAATCCACCCTTACCTTTTTATATTCCAAACAAGCTGACCCAGCGAACTTCGTACCGCCTAAAATGACATTTTAATTAAAGATGGCGTTGTATTCGGTTTTTTTTTTCGTATTACATGGATATGGTTTTTGGAGTCTTAAGTGGACTGGTAACCTGGAACTGTGTTAAGATTGTGGCCCCTGCCTGAACAATGTTATTATATCCATCGATAAATGGCAGAGGGTGACTTGCACACTCAATAAATGGGCAATCAAAAACGGCCGCTAGCACGACGTGACGTAGCAACAAAAGGGTAACATATCCGGATCTGCTTGAGGGGTGGAGAGGTATACCACGACTATTAGGACAACCCCGGAATTACGGTCAAGATCCTTACCAGCGCCTTACTGGATAATACGTCCTTCTCCCGAGCACATTTGCACTTGCGAATCTCCACTCAAGCCAGTCAATAAAAGCAAACCGAAGAACAAGAATTCTCCCGGGAGATCGGGTCCGTGGGATCGCTAATGCCCAACAGTTCGCCACAAAACTGCCCTGCGGATTGTATCGCTCTTAGTCTGGCCCCTCACAGTAGGCATGTTACGACAAAGCAAACGCTACCGATACAGACCTAGGGTTTATTGGAGCGGGCAAGCCCCACCACGACATCAACGTAGAGATACAGCCCCTCCACGATGTCAATGTAGAGATACGGCGTGGGTTGGGTTATTATTATTATTAACATAAAAGCTGTACAAAAGAAGAAGTAACAAGAATTATATGAGGAGTCCACCATACCACGCTCTTACTGTTTGGTTCATGATGAAAAGAGTTTAATATATCTATTAGAATGGGTGTGTATGAGCAAGATATGTCTATAGAAGAAGGTTGTAAGTGCTGCTGGTTATCTAAGCCAATCTAGTAGATAATTCGATATTTTTAGAAAACATTTTTAAATGACAAAGCTTTAAAACTGATATAATCGATACTTTATTTAAATAACGATTTGGTTAATCTCTTTTTTCCATTAGCTCAGCCCTACGTCAGCGGGTTATTAACTGAGGACCCCGATCCCCGAAGGCCCTGGGCGTCCCTGAAAACCCCGAATGCGATAAATATGATTACATTTATTTTTATTCTTTTTCCTGTTGTTTTTAATTTGTATGGTTTACATAAAAAGTGCTTAAATTTGAGTTTATGTTGAGATGAGACTTAAAGTTAATAAGTATATAATTTTTTAACGATTTTTACAATATTGATTAAATTAATTGGATTAAATGTGACGTAAAAAAATATTGCTCGCTAATGTTTATTTTAGAATTTTCTATTTAGTATGCTACATTAAAAAAAATACTTTAAAGAAATTTTAATAATAATAATAATAATTTTTATAATAATTAAAACCTGAAATTGCTCTAGGTCAGCCTATATTGTATTCTCTAATTAAAATATTCCCCATAACCAAACAAAACTATATTTTTTTCCTAATTTTAAAGCTAAGTTTATACTTAAATTATTATTAATTTTAGTAAACTAGTAATAAAATTTAGTTTAGCATCTTCATCTTCATCAAAAGATTGGCATTTTTAAGCTAAACTAACTTTTATTACAGTTTATCAAGATGAAAATAAATCGGGTGCCTCCGGTACGGGGCCCCTTGGGGTCGGGGTCGTCAGGGAATAACCCACGTCAGCGTCGTCGTAACAAAGAAACTTAAACTTCACAGCCGTTGCAATAAAACTAAATCCAGGTACAGTTACAAGATGAACAGACGGTAGTACGTTTTATTCGTGCAAGTACACGACAAATGCATTAAATATATTTCAACGGCGACAAACTTATTTATCTATGCAGAAAGCAGTCCCTGCGGGCAGTCTGACCGTGTCAGTTCAGACATATTTTATAATCCGTCTGACGTAAATATACAGTTTTAGTTATTTTGAACGACGTGTGCAAGTGTCCTTTATTTTGTCAGTTAACATTGCTACTGTACTTACGACTTAACTTACTTAACTTAATAATTTCGAGTGCAGGAAATGGGTAAGTAATATCCTTATATTACTTACCCATTTCCTGCACTCAAAATAAAATTATAGATTCAGTTGTTAAATCTTGTAAATATTAGAGATTTTGTAATTATACCATTATAATTACAAAATCTCTAATATTTACGAGATTTAACAACTGAATCTATAATTTTATTTGATAAAACGATCAGTTATTATTATGTATATATTTGATAAAATAAATATAATATTTGATAAAACGATCAGTTAATATAACGATTGATATAAATTTCAAATAACCAATTTTTATATGCGTAACATACATTGATAATAAAATCTTTAGATACACCACTCAAAACACATAAAACTTATTTAATCAAATATGAAAGAGCAAATGCTTTTTATAAATCAAAATGGTTTTTAACTTTACTTAACCTAATCCAAATGATTCAGTAACAATGGAAGGGAATCTGGCGCTTAGCGGCCGCTACCGCGGCACGCTCTAATGGACTCTGTTCTAACCTAACCTAACTCACATGATCGCTTCGTTCCCTCGATATCGCTTTATAATGGTCACTATTCTATCCAAACACTTGCAACTTAATACAGGCGCAATTTTTAAATTAACCTAACCCAAATGATTCACTAACATTAGAAGGGGACCTGACGCTCGGAGGCCGCTGCCGCAGTACTTGCAACTTGTAATACTAACAGCGTGTTACAGGATACATCGGCGACAAGTATATATTTCAAATGATATATACCTAATGACTTTTGATGAAATAAACTTTATATTCAATAACGTTATACGAAATAAGTTTTAGAGTATATAAATTTTATATGTAAAAAATTATATCAACAGTTGGTATATGTCACGTTTATTATGTCTTGTGAATGTTATTGAAATGAAAATATATCACATAACTTTAATGATATGAGAAGCATCCGCAGGAAATATTTGTTTTCAAGCTAATGGTTCCAAAATAGAACTGAAAAGCGATGAAATCTAAATTGGAAAACAAATTTTAATTCACTACGCAACAAAAAGAATTCCTTAAATAAAGAATAGTGTCTAATATATTAGATGCACTATATCTCCAATTAACATAACTTTTTAATGCATATAAATATCAATAATAAAAGATAATTACAAAAACATTTTCCGTCGCACAAGAATTAGGTATACTCATTCTTTATCAAAGAAAGTATGTTAAACAGCACAGCAAAAGACTTAAGTTAAACTTGAAATACTTTGCATAGACGGCGGCGTCGCAGACTCAGGTACAAAGTGAATATATCAAATGCACTCCAGACGTCTGTAGTAAATACGCGGTTACTAGAATATCCAGGAAATGTTCACCAAGTTCCGCGAACGCGCTGTCCACTGTAGACTCGTCTAGACATTCTATTCATAGAATACTGCGTAAATATTTAAACACACGTGAATGAATGATTTAAAGTTCTAGGTAATGACTTCCTAAGATTATAGATGACTGGCATGTTGGTCTAGGGTTCAGTGGCTTTGTCTGCTATGCCGGAATTTGTGGGTTCGATTACACTGGTCTAGAAGAAAAAGTATTCGAAATAATTTTAACTAATTTCTACTTGTCTACTCATGCTACATACAAGTTGATAAGTAAAATCATTTATTGGTTTAAATTTTTGCGATACTTGCCATTTTCCGAATTTAATGATTCTAATGTTGACATATATCTATTTAGTTGGCATCGAATGTTGAAAATATTGTGTTCTATTGCTCTGTTCTGTATTACTTAGTGTTCTATGTAAAAATATATTATATTTTAAATAAGATGTCTTGAAAATGTGTGAATAATTCCGATATTTTTTGTTACTTTTGTGGTGAAGTGATATTAAGTAAGCCAAGGTGTTATAAATCGCCTACAATAAAAAAACCTATTCCTACTATTTAAAGAAAATATGGAACACCAAGATAAAAGCTGGGTTTCACATTTCTGTTCCAATCTGTGTATTTAAGGAATTGGCTGAGAGGCAAAAAAATATAATTTTGGTTTGCATTGACAATGCAGTGACTGGAGTCGACTAATTATGCATTAGTTTGTGCTGGAATGTTGAAGCAGAATACAAGAGGGCCGCGAAAACTTCAAGTCGGAATTCTACTGATGATTGAAAAAATATAAAAATTACTGTTAATTTCCGTAAAGGAAAACTAATTTTAATATATATTAATTATTTTTTGTATTTAGTACGTGAAAATAAATAAAAAAGCTACTTTACTTCTGTATTTTTTTTAAGTCAAAATTTGTAGACCAGTGTTACCATCCAAGACAAATGTTTGTGTGATGAGCATTGGATGTAATTTATCTATAATATGTATGTATTTAAAAATATGTATAGTGGTGGTCATATAATTACGAAGGTCTATTTAAAGACAAGCTTTTTTCAAACTTACGAGACTTTTTGCATATCTTTTTGTATCTCTCTCGGAATCGCAAAATTGTTCCACATTGTCGTAGCACACTGTTATAATATGATTAATTCATTATTATATAGATAAACGTTTTACATTAAACCTTAACATATTATTGCAAACTTACTGGCTGGCCACATAATTAAGAACGCAGGATAGTTTATTTTTTTATTCAAATTTAAATACAGAACACTCTGCAACTAAGCCATTATTCGCGTAATTTTGGCGCCATTTAGTGCTATAAAAGTCAAGAAGTTGATTATTTCACATAAAAATTATGTGGAAAAATAAAAGTTACGATGAATCTACAAGAGAAGTAATAATAAAACTTCGCGATAAGAATTGGTCATATAAAAAGATAGCCGATCATCTGCAGTGCTCAAAAACGATGATATTCAACATTTTGACACGTATCAAACCACTTCAAATATTCCACGTGTACCTAAACAGAGAAATTCATCTCGGCAAGAAGACAAAAATATCGTGAGTGTGGCAAAACAATACGCTTTTAAGGGGTTTAAAGATTTGAGAAAAGAATATTTCGGTGAAAACAACTCTTCAGCATTCCGAAGGCGTTTGGTAGTATCTAAGTTGAACGGAAGGATAGCAAGAAAAGTAGCCATGTTAGAACGGTGTCATAGGCAAATCCGGCTTGCATTTGCTGGGGGTATGAAAGCTGGACAGTAAGACAGTGGAAAAATGTTCTTTTCTCAAACGAGTCAAAAATTAACAGAGAATGTTCTGATGGGAAACGATATGTTCGACACCCTCCCAATATAGCATTCGACCCCAAGTACATGAAAGTGACATTAAAGCATGGTGGTGGAAATGTAAAAATTTGGGGGTGCTTCATTGGTCATGGTGTTGGACCTGTTAGATTGATGGAAGAAACAATGTTACCATATGCTGAAGACGTGCTTACGATTATTTGGACATTTCAACACGACAATGATCCCAAGCACACGGCACGCACGGTTAAAGAATTCCTCACGTCTCAATCAGTTTCTGTCTTACAATGGCCACCAAATAGTCTAGATTTAAATCTCATAGAGCATCTTTGGCGCGAAGTTTAAAAAAAGGTTTCAAATCGACGTTGTAGTAACCTAATTGAGTTAGACAACGTTTTATAGAAGAACGGAGCTCTATTTCTTTTGAAAAATGAACAAAAATTGATAGAGTCAATGCTTCGCCGGTGTAAGGCAGTCTTCAAACTATTAACTAAGAATAAAAAGTATTAAATTGCAATTTTTAACATTATCACCGTCTTATTTAATGAGATTTTTAAAATCTAAGTATCCACTGAAAAAACTCTCGAGCAGTTTAAGAATCGTTCTTAATTTTTTTTCCAGCTTTATTACTGTTTGAAATTGTAACTATCGATAATAAATTAAATATGTAAGGTAAATAGTAAGTGATTTTAATATTTACTCTTAATCCCGTTTACTCTATCTATGTAGTTATTTCATAACATAATTAATTAGTTTCGACAAGGAACATAATTGACATAGTTTTTTTTTTTTTAATGTCTGGTACAACATATCGTTCTTAATTATATGACCACCACTGTAAGTATGTTTATCAGTTGTCTAGTACTCATAGCACAAACTCTGCCTAGATGGCTTTGTGTGATTGTAGTGAATTATTATTTTTATTATTTATTTTTATTATATAGGTTTCGAAAATAGTTCATTTTCTTATCATAATTTTGTTGTTACAACCCATCTTCCTCTTTCTTCTTTTTTACGTTTTGAAAATCGCATACTTACTCCTAAAAGTTTCATGTTAAAATAAATTATCTTACTACAGATTTAGTTGGCCTTAGTTTAGCAATTTTGTTATCAAATTCTCCGGCCGGCATTCTAGAGACTTACAAAACTCTCGTGTTCTGCGTCGGTAATTCTAATTGTACTTTATGTTTCATAAAAGTTGAGCAACCAGTTTCGAAAACGTTTTCGTGTTTGTTTGTATGCGTTGAGTTACATCGCCAAAACGTTCATTTTCTTTACGCCGTGCAAACATTTATAAAAATATTCTTATTAAACCTATAATAAGAATTTTGATGGGATAAGAGGTTTTTTAAATTCCAGATTTAAATTTTTAATTTTATCCCCATAGAATCATTAATATTGGAATCTGAATCTACTAAATCTGGGTATTTGGATTCACTTGACATGATTAGTATACGTTATTTATTTATTCAGCTGTACACACATAAATACAAAAGAAGATACATTATTATAAAAATTAATTTATTATCCTTTTCTCTAATTTTCACTAAAATATTTATGGAACGGAGTAAGTACCCTCTTTGAGGAGAATCTAGACCGCAAGCCTACCCTCGCCGCCTCGGGAGCCGCCTCGGGCGTTTGAAGTAGCAAGGCGATTCCTGGGCGCCGTAAGTGCCGGTTTGCAAACGACGAGCAATGGGTAGCTCGGCGTCCGGATGTCAGGAAGAGATCTTAGCGGCTTAAACCATGTTTTACCTTTACAGATGAAAATAAGAAATATAATCTTATCCTAAGTCCTGTGCCCGAGTCGGCTGCGCTTAGTGTTTCACGCGTGCCTCAAAGAGATGTCAACAAAACCGTAGGGGTCCAGTAGAGCCGATGCCCACCAAGGCTACGGGAACGTTTCATAGATTACCGTGGCCCTGGAACGCAATTATTATAAAAGTAGATAAAACAATTCATAATATGAGTTTTTTATTTTACTTTATCTATTTAATTTGTTAATTGAAAATCGTATTGCGATAATATAATTAATAGGTATGATATTACTACTTTTTTCCTCTTGCAAATACTCCAATATAATAATAAATTGGTTCGCTTCGTCAATTAGTATCGAGTAATGCAATTAATCAGGAGCTCGTCGCACTATGGGATATTTGAAGAAAAAGTTGATCACAATTATTTTTACACTGTATTTGATAATGAATATGTATTTTGAATTATAACCTTTTTGAAATGACCAAGTAAGCATTTAAAGGCAATATAAGTTATGTACAATAGTTTTTTGTAAAACTGACCATTTGAATTTTCGCCGTGTCCTCGTGGGGGCAATCGGCGGCGGCGAACTCTCGCGCCGGGCCTTAGTTCAGACCATGGTCGTCCGGATTGAGGAGGAGTGGCAGGCGGTCGCCTCCTTCTGCGAAGCCGTAATGCTAGCGAAGGAGGCGACCGATCGCGTGAGGCAACGGTCCTTACGCTCCAACCGCCGCCGCCGGGATTCCGATCCCGATTTCCGGCCACCGTAGGCGCGGGCTTGCGGACGGCGAGCAATGGGTGGCTCGCCGTCCGACCGTCCGGTAATCGGACCGAGCCCAAGTCGTCGACGGCGCGTACTGTTCCACGCGCGCCTCAAGAAGATGTCAGCAAATCGTAGGGGCCCAGCAGGGTCGAAGCGTACTGGGGCCACGGGTAGTGTGAAAGCGAAACCCGGGGCCCTGGGACGAAGGAAACGAATGAAAAGGAGTGGGTTTTTAGTCAGTAAAAGTCTGACACTATCTCCCTCTCCGCCCAAGAGCGGGTTTTATCATAAGATGATTTTCCCAAACAATAAAAAAAAAATACCATCTGAATTTTTTTTTAACGTTGCGTTGAATCGAGGTGAATCATGCAGTTTACATACAAATACGAAAATAAAACAAATACAACTATTAATTGTTAACATTCTAATAAAGTGTCAAACAGTATTAAATATAATGTCAAGAGATTTATAACTACTGAAGATATTTTTGTTGGTCTTCTCATTCTTAAAACAATGTCCTTATTGTAGGCGACTGCAGGTCCTGGAGGGTGTCTTTAACAACACACACTTTAAGCCCCATGAACCCTGAGGCCCTGGAACGAAGGCAAAAAAACGCGCAAATTGACGACTAACTCTAATCGGAACATGATCGATAGTAGTCAACGAACCGTCTTAAAATCAAACTATAACAAGAATAAAAACCATTTTAGAATGTAATAACTACACACTTCTTCATTTCATAAAATATTGTATATTTTTTTATGTATCTCCGCTATCTTAGAAAACAATTATAGGTCCTTAACCTTTTGAGTACCATAACTAGAGACACAATAGAAAAACAATGAGAGAGCGAACGCCGACTTCGCTTGGGGTTTAATGTAATATTGACAGCAAACTCAAGCCTGAACATAATCATTTTTTAAATGGTTCGCCATTTAAACTGATATTGAAACTTCAAAAAAGATTATAGACAATTTTGAAACCTCTAGTTACTTTTAAATCACATTAAATTTTGTGTATTTTCTCACGGCTCCTGTTAGCCCAACTGTGATTGAGCTATCATGTATCAAAATGATGCATAGTTGCCCGTTTAGATACTTACCTGGCTCTTCAAAATCGGTCACAAATATAATCACAAAATTGCCTGTCTAAAAGATATATTTTTAAGTGCTTAATTTTTTTTTACGAAAACAAGAGAAAAAAAAATCATATTCGAAATCTGTGTAACCCTCATGCATGAATCTATTATTTCTTAATCTTTCTAACAGTATGGCTAACTGTACTCATATTTCAACTTGCTCAATTTTATATTTGACCAGTTTTTCTGTACTATACACCTCATGGTGCGTCGCTTGAAAATTAAAACGAGGAAAATATGATTGATGTCATTCCAATTACCTGTTATATTTATGTTCACCTTTATCTTTCATATCAAATATTGAAGTAAAAACGTTGTCTTTCAGATGATCAAACCCATTGTTATTTTATTTCAAAAAAATCAGTAATATGATATTTCAAACGACAGCCATTATATCAGAGAATTTGTATTCAGTGTCTAACAAGATAACTGTTGAATTCGTTTACAATACTGATCTGCAAAAAGAAACGCGTTATGAAACGTATGTTGCCTTATTAAATCGATACAGAAATGAAGGAATTTTGGATCGAATTGTGACACGTGATGAAAAGTGGATTTTTTACGATAACCGAAAGCGAAAAATGCAATGGCTGTCCCTAGATCAAACGCAACATTGTCCTAAAGCAAAGCTTACCAATAAAAAGGTCATTAACTAAAGGTAAGATAACTGTTTTGTGGTCTCAGCATGGTGTTATTCACTATAGCTTTCTCAAACCTGGTCAAGCAATAACAGCAGATGTCTACTCCGATGCCGAACTCGAACAATGATAGCAAAACTAGCAGTGAAACAGCCCCGATTCATAAATCGATCCTCACCATTATTGCTCCATGATAAAGAAAGACCTCACACAGCACGAGAAACCGTTTTATCTCTACAGGAACTGCAATTAGAAACCATTCGTCCTACTCCGTATTCGCCAGACCTTGCTGCAACGGACTACCATTTTTTTCGTAATTTGGACCATTTTCTACGTGATAAAAATATTTTTTCTCAGGAGGCAGTACAAAATGCTTTCACAAAGTTTGTCGAATCTAGATCACCAGAGTTCTATCACAAAGGCATAAATGACCTTCCTATTAGATGGCAGCAATGTATAGATAATAAAGGTAATTATTTTGATTACACTCGATGGATATATTTATTTTATTCTGTTTTTAGTATTTGTTGTCATAGCGACACAGAAATACATCATCGGTGAAAATTTCAACTGTCTAGTTATAACGGTTCATGTGATACAGCCTGGTGGCAGTTGACCAAGGCCAACGTAGTAAATAATTAAAAAAAAACTTTTTACACAAAAGAAAATTACCGACTGCACTAAAAGGATCAAACTTAAATTTCGAAAGTCAATGTTTCTCGGTATTATTTACTTTATTATAACACTTTTGTTTTTGTCTTTTTTAAATTCAATGGTTACTTCTATTCAGTGTATTAACCTCCGTCGCATCGCGCGTACAAGCACATAGCTTGTGGCCTATTACAGGCCATCGGATAAAATATATAATATTCACACAACTATCACACAACGCCGTCTAGTCCCAAGCTAAGCAGAGCTTGTGTTACGAGTACTAAACAACTGATAAATATATTATATATTTTCAAATACATACATATTATAGGTAAATTACACCCATACACAGAACAAATGGTCGTGAACATCACACAAACATTAATCCTGGATGGAAATCGAACCCACAACCTACGGCATAGCAGTAAGGGCCACAAACCACTAGACCAACAGGCCAGTCAATTAAAGACGTGAGTGAAACCATACAGGACAGCTAGTAGGTACTTTATATGCTGGCATACGTTTAAAACAAAACAGTTCACAAACTAAATTGAACAAAATCTACAACTCAGTTCTATTACCATTTTGGGCACGCCATAATTATGGCGGCAAGTCCCCTCTTTGAAGAGTGGCTGGAACATAGCGTACTTACCTTCCGTATGATGCAAGTCCTCACTGGACTTGGTCAGTTCGGGAGGTTCCTGCGAATCTATCCACGAATCTATTTCGTGTGGAAGAAACAACCGGGTGTCACCATTGTGTGGACCGCCCGGAGGACACGGTGGAGCTTACGGTAGAGGTGTGCCCCGCCTGGGTAGAGCACCGCCGTGTCCTCGTGGGGACGATCGGCGGCAGCGATCTCTCGCGCCAGGCCTTGGTACAGGCCACTTTCCAGAGTGAGAAGAAGTGGCAGGCTCCTTCTGCGAAGCAGTAAGGCTAGCAAAGGAGGAGGCCGCAAATGCACGCGCGAGGCAATGGCCCTCGCGCCCCAGCCGCCGGGATTCCGATTCCGATTTCCGGCCACCGTAGGCGCGGGCTTGCGGACGGCGAGCAATGGGTAGCTCGCCGTTCGACCGTTCGGTAACCGTCCGGACTGAGCCCAAGTCGTCGATGACGCGCAGTGTTCCACGCGCGCCTCGAGAAGATGTCAGCAAACCGTAGGGGCCCTGCAGAGTCGAAGCCTCCTGGAACCATAGGTGATGCGAAAGAGACCCCCGGGGCCCGGAACAATGGCAAAGAAGGAACAGGAGTGCGTTTTTAGTCAGTAAAAGTCTGACACTCCCTCTCTCTCCGGTCAAGAGCGGGAGATGTTATTAGATGTTTTCCCAACTAGAAAAAAAGGTTCAATTACCATTTATATCCCGGAATAACAATCAGAATACAATAAACTCATTCAAGTCAAAAACTAACACGCATTGTTTTAATAGCGAACGTTGAAACGTAAACAAAGTTTCCAAATATTTTTAATAGTGTTGGAGCAATTCCACCAATACCAATCGCTAACGTGTTTCGCAATTTAGAAATAATTTACTTACATTTTATCAAATATTTTCGCAATCCGCTTTTCCGAGCGCAATCCCGCAAATGTGTCTAGAATGTACTCAACTATTTTTATTCACTCATGGCTGGTTTGTACGGGCTGAAAGTTGATGCATTAGTGACGATTAATTGAAATGTACTGAATTGTACGTAGTAATTACTCTTGAGGTTAAGTTCTGTCATATAGTGGTATTTTATTTAAAATATAACTTAAATGAATAATCTACAACGTGGCGCCAATAGTACGACATTAAATTAAAACACCCGTAGTACTAGTCCATAAGAAAAAACTACTAGAAAACTACTAGAAAAATCCTAGAAAACTACTAGAAAAATCCTAAAATCGAAAAAAAACTACTAGAAAAATCCTAAAATCGAAATTCAAAAAATGATTTTTCCAAACAAACTAAATAGCATATAATCGTAAACAAAATAGAACACCAATTATAAGTCACAGTTTTTTATCAATAAAATATTAATCTTAATTACTATTCCATTATTTAGCACTCACGATCGACACGGTCGACATTTAATATTGTCGATATTAAATGTCCACCTGACCTTCGCAGACGAGACGTAGAGTTGCGTTCAAAGTAATTTAAAATTCTATCGTCTAGTGTCACTCTTACACGCACTACCCATTTGCGGGAACAAGGGTCGATTTTCCCGCAACCTCTAGATCGTTTGAAAAATAATGCGCCCATTGGTCGGACCAGGTCGAACAAACCCGGGTGTTCCCATACCTGTCTCAGTATGTCCATATAGTTAAAGCGGCGTTTCTGTGACACTTCCCATAAATTAAAATCATGTCTGTCATTTGACTGACCTGCTGGTCTAGCGGTTAGTGGCCCTGACTGTTATGCCGGAGGTCGTGGGTTTGATTCCCACCCAGGACAAAGGATTGTGTGATGAGCATGATCATTTGTTTTGTGTCTGGGTGTAATTTATGTATATATTTAGAATTATATGAGTATGTTTATCAGTTGTCTAGTACTCATAACACAAGCTCTGCTTAGCTTGGAACTAGACGGCGTTATGTGATAGGTTTGGAATATTATATTATAATAATATTATTATATTATGTCAGAATACTCTTAAGCTAGGTAATTGTAACCAGGCATGATAATTCAAAAATAAGACGTAATTACAATACAATACTTTTCAAATGAAAATAGTAACGTCAGTGACCTTGATATGTCAACTGTCACTGTAACTAGATAAATCATTTTTCTTGTTTTATGGCTTTAAGGTTTTGTATTTATAGCACTGAATATGATTTCTCCGTTGCCAAGGAGGTTTTTTTTGTGATCAAGGACTTCATATACATACATAATGTAAAAAATGGTGATAATTACTTTCAGTATAAGTTATAAAAAATACTAAAAATGAAAAAGAATTCCTGTGACTAACTAACTACTAATATTCATATATTTTTTTCTGTGCAAACTGAGAACATCATAAGGTATACGCCATTTAATTTATTGTCGTATTACCGGCGCCACCCTCTATATAAATAATTTATTCATGTAAAAGTTTTGGTTGTGTGCGCATCACGTAAAATGTACGAAATCGAGGTGGATAACTTTTATACATTAAAGTTGTGTGTTACTTGAAATATTACTTAGGCTATCATCGCAATCGGTTGACTATATCGAAAGATATACTACATTCATTGACTATTAGGTGGTGAGAAGTTCGCCGGGTCAGCTAGTCTGTAATAACCCGTGAAACATGTTTAATCGATATTATAGTATCTGCCACTCGCCTACGCCGTAGCCTCGTAGACTGCTACGCCGTAGACAGCTCGCAGACGTATCAATTAGCGGTATTATGAAGTCCAGATTCTTATAGAACTTATAGTTAAATGAAATTAGTATTTATATATATAAAAGTTGGTTCAAGTGTGCGGAAATATTTCCATTGAAATTAGATAAATTAGTGATAGTTATGTGGTGATGTAGTTTAACATAATTTTTTATATGTATTAGTTTATTATTTTGTAAGATATTTTGTGTATTTTGTCTATGGCCTTGAGAGTTTGCTGATAATAAATGATCTTTATTCACTTTAAACACATATTAATTAAATTTTTAAATATTTTTCTTAACATAAATGATACAAAAAAAAACATTTAAAAATATAAAAAATAGTACCCCACCGGTATCGGGAACAGGGTCCAAGCTACCGGCGGTCAGGGCTCCAGAGAAAGGAACCTCCTAACAATACGAGCCGTGTCCAGGAGTACCGCTTTCTGAATCAAGCCCTTGATCCAGCCGCCTAACGCGAGCCTCCTAAGGTGTTGGTCGAGGCTCTTGGCTATTAAGCCATTGCCCGACACGACTATCGGTACAATGATCGCTGAGTCCACATCCCACATGTCGACAACCTCGCGAGCCAAGTCAATATACTTAATTTGTTTATCTTTCTCGGCTTTCACGAGGTTCTCGTCATGTGGGACGGAAATGTCAACAATCAATAAATGATTATTATTATTATTAATAACCACTGTGCATTTCGAGTAACAGTTTAGCTACGCTTTTGCGTTCGGTCCCAGGATAGATGATCATCCGTTACGTGTCGAGCCGCAACTTGTGAAAACGTTAAGCAGTTAATCACAGTTGTCATTCCTATATCTTTTACAGTCAATGAGAGAAAGCTGCTTCTCCCACGGCCAGTTGTATGTGGCATGCTCCAGAGTAAGCGCACAGAGTAGCCTGCTGATTCTAACACCCGAAGGAAAAACAAAAAATATTGTTTATAAAGAAATACTGCGGTAGGTATAAGTATTATTTCGATTTCATAATAGATAGAAGAAAGAAGAAGAATAAAAAGAAGGTTGCAAAATTAATAACGTAAAAAAAAACAATAAAAAGTCCTGACTTTTTAATTTTATTATTTTAATTATTATTTAAATTTTTCGACTACGCGGACGAAGTCGCGGGTAAAAGCTAGTCTATATATATGAAAGGAGAAACTGTCTGACTGACATATCAACGCACAGCCGAAACTATTGGGACTAGGAACATGACATTCTGCACAAGGCTTTCTTTTATGACGTAGGCGATCACTAAGAAACGATTTTTAAAAATTCATCTCCTAAGGCGTTGAAACTGGATGCAAAGTTTGTATGAAAAACCTACATTCACGCAGGTGAAGCCACTGGCACTAGTTATAAAACATTATTTGTGTTGAGTTGCGACCTGCCTTTAATCATATTATAAAAACTCATGTACACAATGCCAACTTTCTTCCACAATATGAGAACAATGTATTCAAAGCTAAACATAGGTGATGTGCACAACGAACAAAGATTTACCCCTATAAGAGCTACTTACACAACTTTCCTTCACACAATAAACGACCTTCAACCAAGAACACAGGTACTGCATTCAGAATCATTTTCCCACGAACATTTACAACAAAACAGGAACAAATAAGTACAACACGACTCGACGTCATTAATTAAGTCCTAATAAATGTAAAGACTGTCATGCACACGACCATTGTAAGGGAAAATATTAATTATATTGAACTGGACAAAGGTCGAGTTTGAAACAAAGGCTTTAAGAGGTACAAGAAACCCTGATCAATAGGTATAACAGAAAAATTCCTGGTCTGCGTTGAGAACAAAGCTGGATAATTAATGCATCGTAATTGAATTAAGCTTGCCGAGGGTGCTTAGAATACAATGTAGTTGGAAAGTCTCTGAGCTATTTTTGCGATATTGAAAATCAAGTTCCATTGAAATGGGTTCGAGCGTTATTAGGGTTCCGTAGTCAAAGGGTACCACGGGGCCCTATTATTAAGACTATCTGTCTGTCTATCTGTCTGTCCATCTGTCACCAGGCTGTATCTTCTGAACCATGATAGTTAGATAGTTTTTTTTTTTTTAGTTAGGAAAATCATCTAATGACAAATCCTCTTGGGCGGAGCAGGTCTAGTGTCAGACTTTTACTGATTAAAAACCCACTCCTGTTCCTTCTTTGCCTTCGTCCCAAAGCCCCGGGTTTCACATGATAGTAGAATAGTTAAAATTTTCACAGACGATTTATTTCTGTTGCCGCTATAACAACAAACACTAAAAACTAAATAAAATAAATTTGGCGTTCCCATATAACAAAAGTGATTTTTTCGCCGTATTTTGCTACGGACAGTACGGAACCCTTCGTGCTCGAGTCCGACTCGCACTTGGCCGGTTTTTATTAAATTACAGAAAAGTTTGTAATTGAGAGAAACATTCAATTAATTGCACAAAGGCATTTCTGAATACGGTTCGGAATGATTACTCATAATGTGGAATTTAGTGATTTAATTTGGGATATTATTAACTGCATGTAAGATGATGCTTTTTCATATCTCTGTTTATGATATTGCTGTTTTTGACTTTTTATTTTATTTTATTGAATAGCTATAAAGTGAATGTACCTAATCATGATTGCTGCAATACTAACATAGAATGACCTGTTGGTCTAGTGGTTAGCGGCCCTGACTGCTAAGCCGGAGGTCGTGGATTCGATTCCCAACCAGGACAAATGTTTGTATGAAGAACACGATCATTTGTTGTTTCTGGGTATAATTTATCTATATATGTATGTATTTAGAAATATATAAGTATGTTTATCAGTTGTCTAGTACCCATAACACAAGCTCTGCTTAGCTTGGGACTAGACGGCGTTGTGTGATAGTTGTGGAATATATTATTATTATATTTTTTTACAAACTTTACAAGGGTTGTAACACAATATACATAAATGGATATTATTTTAGTCTGAAATAAATGTATTTTATTTATTTCATGATGTAATTGTAATAGTTATCGTCAAAATATTTGATTTAACTGCCCTGTTGGCCTAGTATTCAGTGGCACTGACTGCTATGCCGGAGACCATGAGTTCGATTCCCACCCATAACAAATATTCCTGTGACGAGCACGATCATTTGTTCTGTGATTGAAAATTTTTTTATATAATATGTACGTATGTTTTTAGAAACATATAATGTATCAATTGTCTAGTACTCATACCAGAAGCTAGGTTTAGTTTAGTACTAGATGGAGTTGTGTGAAAGTTGTGGAATATTATTATTTCTAACACACCTATCAATAAAAGATGAATCCGAAATGGAAACAAACATTAATAAACAATCGTTAAAAGTGTAATTTTTATTCAATATTGATTGTAATCTATATATACAAAAGGAGAAACTGACTGACATATCAACGCACAGCCGAAACTACTGGGATAACGAACATGAAATTCTGCACAAGGCTTCCTTTTATGACGTATGCGAGCACAAAGAGAGGATTTTCCATAATTCGCCCCCTAAGGGGATTAAACGGGGGTCCAAAATTTGTATAGAAAAACCTTTTTTCACGTGGGCAAAGCCGCTGACAGAAGCTAGTATATTATATTTTACATTGATTGTAAAATGTCATAGACAGTTCTATTCCATATTATTTTCTTAAGCATAAAATAAAGTAGTAAGTAGTAAGTAAACTTCATTGTATACCAAAATAGTAAAAACACTTTTAAAGTTTCTTAAATCTATGGGTATAATGGCGGTTCTATCGCTAACAGCGTTTTTTACCAGACAACCTTAGGATGGACACTGTGCTGGATGGACACGGTGTACTGCAAATTAATGAAGTATTAAATTTTACATTAAAAACTATATACTAAACTATACATCGATTTAAAATTCATGAATATTATATACTGGCGTCCTGCCCGACTTCTCACGGGTGTAATGTTGATACTAAATATTCTACAGAATGTCTTTATATACAACGTTCTTTTGTCATTATACAATACAAATATATTTTCTTTTGAGGTTACTCTTGAAAGAGCGACATATAAAACACTCAATGCTCAAATCAATGCACGCAACCTGTATCGTTGAAAGTTTGACCCTGCGATTTATTAATGGTCATTGTAGAAGATATCTTTACCGGTAATTGTAGGCGTTTAAATTGGAACGGTAAATCCGATGGTATCAGAGGAATTCGGGGAATCAATACGTCTTCTACGGTACCACATCCGTTTAGGATTGTGCACTCAATTATGAAAGTTTTTAGTGATTTTACCAGCAAACCGTGTCATTGCAAAGTTTAGTTGGATTCAGATTTCTTAATAAAATAACAGGACAACCTACTTTCAACACCATTTTATGAGGCCCGTCCCCAGTCTAGACGGGTTCGAAGAATTAAGAATTCTGCAGAAAAATGAACAATTTCTTCTAAATCGAGAACAGTATCGGCCGTATATTTGCGTCGGCGTATCAATCTTTAAAATAATCATGTTATTTACCTTATCTAACTGTTCGTTAATTGGTAACAGAATCGCTCTTTCTTTAAACCAAGATATAATCTTACCACTTATATTATCAATGTCGGGATGGACGTTTTTATAGGCACGTACCGCCGGATCTTTTTTTCTATCTTCTTTTGATCTATCTCGTAGGGTTCAGCCAGCGTTTGCAAAGTAAGCGCAAAAAAAAATTAAGCTCTAAAATTATCTGTGTTTCTCTACTATATTATGCATTTACTATACATATAAACCTTCCTCTTGAATCTATCTATGTGTAGCGACATCTATGGCGTCACATAAGAACTAATCCTGCATCGCGCAATCAAAGTTCTCCACGCTATTAGAACATATAGAACAGCCCGAAATCATCTACCGGGGAATTGCCCACCAGGCATAACACCTGTCTGGCTGGAGGATCCTCCCTTTTCAACGGAGGTTTGCGGGATTTTACACTCTGTTCCGCATACTTCCAAATATGAAAAAAACCACATAAAAATCAGTTGCGTAATTTTAAAGATCTAAGCATACAGTAGTGATATACATATTATATGTTACACAATTTCAAAGAAGGAAATAGAATCGAAAAATGCGATTAGAGTCTTCGTTTCACAAGAATTGGGTTTGAGGCATGTCATCGCATGCCTGTTCAAGTTTCTATCGCCTTTTGTTCTGATTTGAAGTTTATTCCAAACAGGATATAACGTTGAAGATAACGCTATTGTCTGTGACAGCAACAGGCAGCTGACGCGGAGAGAAAGCCTTGGATTTTTTTTTCAGTTCCAATTTTGTTCAGACTTTGCCGACATATAGCGAAGGTTTTTGTAAAAAGAATTGGTGGTTGACATAAAATGGAAATAAACTGATAAAAACACGTAAATTACGAAGAACTCGTTAGCTTAATGATAACAGCCGCTAGATTTTCAACATTAAGCAACGCTTGCGGAAGTCTTTCCATGGATCGTCATGGATAATGATGCAATCGTTGATAGTGAAGCGCACTAGTTTATTAAGAGCCTATTCACTCTAGCCTTTAAGACACCTAAATTATAATCTGACGGGAAGAAACGACGAGGCGTAAGGGTGAACATTCGCCTTACGTCGGGTTGTTGGATGGTAAGAAGGCAATAGCGTAATCAAGTCATATAATTCCCGCGCACACTCTCCAAAATGCATCTTATAAAATACCGAATCGCTGGTTAGCTGTCGAAAAAATACCGATGTGTTCCCACAGAAAAAACCGGGAAGTGCGATACGGACTCGCGCACTGAAGGTTCCGTACAAAGTTACCTATGAAAACAGTTCAATTCCCGAATTGAGTTACGAAAATTTTTCCGAATCGCAAAAAAAGTTTTTTTTTGTGACGTAACTACAAATTTACGGTTTCCAGATATTTTCCTATATTTTTGCTATGAGTCCTTGCTTCACGCTAAATTTCACGATTTTAGGTCAAAAGAAAGTACCCTATGAATTTTGATTTCCTTGAGATTGTCAAAATATAAATTTTTTGCGACATAAACAGCCGTATCTTTTGTTTTCGTTAACTCAGAAGTTTCAGCATCAAGAGACGTGAGACCTGAGTATGTGGTTTTAATTTCCACTCGATATCTTCATACGTTCCCAAGATAAAGGGTTTTGACCGATAGACAGACAGACGGACGGGCAACAAAGTGATCCTATAAGGGATCCATTTTTTCCTTTCGACTTACGGAACCCTAAAAAAGTAACCCAGCTGCGTTGTGGAGGTCACACAGACAGTCTACTGTCTGTGTCCATCTATAACACTGCAATGTAATTTGTATTTTTGGAGTACAATAGAGAATATCTATCTATGTATGTACTCAAATACCTCCTGTCAGATTGGAAGCTGACCCAAGATAGTTAGGACAAGACTTTGATCAAAAATTCTGTCCTATTTTTTCCTAATTACTGCAAAAAAAAAATATGATTTTAACTTCATAAAATTGCTTTGTTAAACGTTTTTGCTATTGGCTCAAAGTTGTTCACATTGTAAGATGAAGTAACTCAATAAACAAGGCGGCAGTAAGCGTTAATTCCGACCACAAACTCACTCGCAAGTAATACCTCGCTTGTAAGAAATTATTTTGATATTACGAAGTTGGTAGTTAACAGGTTTCTGTCATTTCAATCTTGGAAATAAAGAGAAAGAATCATATTTCAGACAGAATTAGATTACATTTTTCCTGACTGGCCTGTTGGTCTAGTAGTTAGTGACCATGACTGCTATGCCGGAAGTCGTGGGTTCGATTCCCACCCAGAACTAATGTTTGTGTGATGAACGCGATCATTTGTTCTGTGTCTGGGTGTAATTTATCTATAATATGTATGTATTTAGAAATATATAAGTATGTTTATCAGTTGTCTAGTACTCATAACACAAGCTCTGCTTAGCTTGGGACTAGATGGCATTGTGTGATAGTTGTGAATTATTATTATTTCTTATTTTCATCTGTAAAGGCAAAACATGGTTTAAGACACTTAGATCTCTTTCTCTGGAACACAACGTACCATCGACACGGTCTTGGTCCTTATCGGACATCCAGACGGCGACCTACCTATTGCACGTCGTCCGCATGCCCGTGCCTGCGGTGGCCAGGAATCGCCCTACGAATCCCAAAGTGTGAATGCGTTTCGCGTCTGGGGCGTGAGGATATCCGTTTCCTCACTGTCGCAGCCATCTCCTTCGCTCGCATTAGGAGGTGACCGTTTCCCATTCTCTTTCGCTCTAGACCATGGCTTGAACCAAAACCAAACGGGAGAGGTCTACACCACCAATCGACTCCACGAGGACCTGCACAACACTTCAGGATATGAGGCCCTCTTTTATCATCAACCGGAAGTTCTCCTTGAATGCACTAGCATAGCGCGTACAGGGATCATCGTCGGTTGATACCACGTTCCATTAAAAGCGTCAAAGGGGCCTCTGCTGGCCGCCTTCCAAAGTTCCTGAACCCCAGGGTTCTAGATATAATAAACCATAAGAAAAAAAAAATATTTTCAGGCATCTTGGCCCATAGATAACAGACTAACATTTATATAAAAATGTAAATTTAATACAATTTGTTGTTAATAAATAAGGCTTATGACTATGTTAGTAGTAACACTTTACCCTGCACTTGTTCACTTTGAGCTGTTCTGTGGCACCTGTTCGCAAATACCGGTACTATTGACAAAGCTCAAAGCGGCGGTGAAACTGAACGCAGGACCAGCGTTATTTGCGAAATAATTAGGAATAATATTGTCCCACTCGTAGCATGTTGAATTTCTCTGAGAACTAACATCGGACGGAACTCAAACAAACTTGTTGACGTACTAATTAACAAACTCGAAATGAAGTTTAAATTAAACAGCTTGCAGATCGTAATTTGGTTCGCATTTTGCACTTCACGATTTTTATAATAATATAATTTGTTACATATAAATAAAGACTGCATATTATTAAACTTTAATCACTTACGTCGGATTGGCCCGATGAATGTTTTCGCCAGAGCCGTGAGTTTACATCTCGTCTAGCTCTTCAATGCCCATAGGTGACAGACGAGAGAGGTGTATTTTTGTGATATTTATTTTATAGTTTGTATATTGTATGTATATAATTTTAATAGTATATCTATTAATGTTTTTATAGTGTGTGTATATAATTTTAATAGTATATCTTTTTTGCTTGTTATATTATTTTATTGATAACTATTTTGTATGTACTTATTTTCCTATTACTGTTACACACGGTGTCTACATATCTTTTTTCTTCCAACTCTCCTTTCGCAGGTGTGCTGGAAGAGATTTCTTTAGAAATAAACACCACCTCTGTACCTATTTTTCGGCTTCCTTCTTCTATTCTTTTATTTTGTGTGTGTACATAAATCGTTAAAAACAGAGCTGACGAGATGGAATATATGGTTGTAGATGTGTGACCCTGGCGGAATAAACGTGAGAGTGTTTGTTGGATATGTCTGACGTAGGCATTTAAAAAGTTAAAAAGCAAAGTAGCATGAATAATTTACGCAATATGTATGTATGCATATACCTATTATGTAGCTCACCCGGCAAACGTTGTTCCGCCACACAAATTCTCAAAGAAATATCGCTATCAAAAAATGGGGAGTGGGGGCAGAACGGTAAAAAATACTTTATGACCTATTTATTATCCCTAGACCTCAGACTTACATAATGTAAATAAAAAAAAAAATCATAAAAATCGGTCAAGCCGTTTCGGAGGTGTTCTCTATCAAATACTGTGACACGAGTTTTATGTATTAGACTAGCTGACCCGGCAAACATTATTCTGCTACATAAATTATCAAAGAAAAGAAAATGGGTTGGATGTAGAAGGGTAAAACATAGCCCGGTTTCCGAGGAGTTCTATAACAATATATAATAGAAAGAGATTACAAAACTATTGAAGATCTTTTTAAAACTTCAAGAAAAATTACACCACGAAACACACGTAACACAATTGCACACAACACTCCCACTATACGTTGTAATATTATATTTTGAGATACGGAACCCTAAAAAGTAAATAAGGCAGCGCTTATATTCCATAATATTGTTAACTAACACATCCAATTACAAACCTTAGTATATATTTGTACTAAATTCAACAATATACATATTATTGACATTTTAGAGGTCTTAAATAAAGCAAAAGTAATACTAACCATGCGCCCGAGCAGTGCCATAAATAAAACAGTGACTTTCTGAAACTTACTCCTCGGTAGCAGCTAGGTTAATAGGTTTGAAAAAAATATATGTTTACTAGAAATTCTTGTACAACATTACCAACATATGAGTTTTTCGTAAGACTAATTACTTTTGGCAAAAAAGAGATATATTTAAAAACATGATATTTTATTCGCTTGTTTACTCTACTCCTTTCAAACGGCTTTGATCTCTAAAAAAGATAACACAAAAATATTACTGGTTAAGTGTTCTTCAGAATGTAAATGGCGTACATAAATCAATCAATATTTCGCCGGGACTCTATGCGGGTGCAGGCGACAGTACGAATATGTGTGCATTTAACTCCGGCCAGATGTTCAAGAGACTATACACCTTAATGTTGCCACAGTCATCAAAATGTTCCCGCGGTTTGCTAAATCAACTTTTATAGTACACAGTATAGCCTCAAGCCTCCTCTCTAGGAGAGGGAATAGGCCATAATCCACCACGCAAGTCAACTTTTACGTCGATGAATTTTGGTAAGTGTGGTATTAGCTGAACACATTAGCTTTAATGACGAGGCACACCAACCTTTCAAAAACCTTTTATGACTATATTGATTTTCCTGCATCCATTAAGTCCGAATTAAACGGTCGGATACACTGCTAATTGCCATGACAACCTACGTACATAAAAGGGTAGAAATATACTTTAAATGTTTAAGGCATATTTATAGTCCTTTGAACATCTGGTTGGAGTTAAATGCACACATACTACTCATACTATCGACTGCGCCCGCATAGACGATTTTCTGTGCGAAATATTGATTGATTTACATATGCTATGTACGTTGTGGAGAACACTTAGAACTATTTTTTGCTGTATAAACTTATTTCTAAAGATCAAAACCCGTCTGAAAGAAATAGAGAAAACAAGCGAAAAATTAACATGTTGTTAATTATTTTATTTATTTTTTGGCAAAAATATTAGTCATACGAAAAATTCATAAGTTGATAATGTTATATGTATATGAATCAATATTTTTTTGTTTTGTTTTTCTAATCAATTAACCCAGTCACCGACGAATGGGCTTTAGAAAGTCACTGTTTTATGGAAATAAATGGGAACAAGGGCCATAATAGCGTGGAGGTCAGAACCGATCGCCAGACATTGGCCTTATTCAGTTACGTCGCAGTAAACATATTACATCGGACCGGCAGCAAACCGGCCCGGACCGGATGATGGCGACGTGCCGACAACGGCTTTTTTAATCAAATTCTCGTCATTTCGCAGCTTTTGTAAGCGAAACAGCGAGGCAAAATGAATTACTGCCAGTCTATGTCAATATATAGATTTCATTTATTTATTTAATTTAATTCTTTATGCACATAAAAGTACAGATTATGATAAGTGCAATATTAAGCATGACATATTATCAAACACTTTAAACAAATATATACCTATAAACTATAAAAACAATATATATAATATGTATGTACGTATATACATGTATGTACTCCAACTAGAAAGAAGAAAAAATAAAATAATCCAGGAATCTAGTGAAACAATTGGTACAAACAAATAATAAGACGAACATAGAACCTCCTTCTTTTTGAAGTCGGTTAAAAACAAATTAGCGCTGTGACGATACTACTGTCAACTTTTTACGATTACGATGGGACTAGTGTCCGATATTTTACATAGATTTTATGTTTTAATGATTGTAGTAAATGGCCTAATTGACCCTAACAACCACGACGACGTGGACCGACGACCACGACGACCGCCGACGTGGCGCCGCCATCGACGACCGTCGACTACGTTTATCTATAAGTTATGTATGTGCTTTTCAATGCTGTAAGTAGACGTTTGAGAACACACTTCCCGGAAACTTGTTCCTGTGTAATATTTAGAGTATCCTTTTTATTTTTAGTCTACGCATCTCCGAAGTCCTCTCGGATCCCGGAATTTCCGTGCGCAAATCACTTATATTTTATACTAGCTTTTGCCCGCGACTTCGTCCACGTAGAAGTCGAAAATGGTTTTATTAGGTTTTTTGATATACGAAAACTATGAAATATTATTTATTATCTTCGTCGTGTGTGATAGTCCATTGAATTTTATGGCGAGCGATATTATATCTTAAGATAAAATATTATAGTATATTAGCCGTGTGCAGCGCCTACGACACACTTATTATTTTCGTTTGGTACTGTAATCGGGTCTGGGGATCGAACCGCAAAATTAAGTTTGTTTTTTATTGTATATACTTTTCCGGGATAAAAAGTACCCAGTGTGGTGCCCATGATATTAAAGAATAATTACACCAAGTTTCATCGTAATCGAACCGGTATTTTTTGGGTGATGCCTGAACAAACAGAGAGACAGACAAAATTTTTTTTAATCATATTTTTAGGTTCGGTGTCAGTCTAGTAACACCCCTTGCCATTTATTTTTTTGATATTTTCAATGTACAGAATTTTCACTTCTACAGATTTATTATAAGTATCGATTTGAATTTTACTATCTTTTCTTGCAGTAAAATATTTTGTTTTCAATTGACAACAACAGAAAGTAAAAAAATATTTGTTTGAGATTCACGAAGGACAACCGAAAAAATATAATAAGTACATTTTGATAAAGGTGGAAAAAGTTGCTGCAATGACAAATTTCCACGTGTATCAAACAACGCTTTTTAATACACTTACGTAGAATGAAATTGTCGGGTGTTGACCGGTCACCCAGCCCGATACAATAAATAAAATAAATTGTAGCGAGGGTGTGCAAGAAATTGCGTTCCGGCTTTTCAAGTATGAGTATTGAAAAAATATTAACCAATCATTAACATAAATTAAATTAAATATAATTATACCAACAATAAAACAAAACCCAATACTTTCACAGTACCTGCTACATCATTATATCTCAAAGTATAGGTATACTTCTGTATTTACCTCCTGATAAACTTGGAAACAGGTGAAACCCAAAACCAATTAACCAGTAAATTACAATAAATTTAACAAGCAAAAACCAGTTCCACGAAATAATAATTAACGAACTGTTTTAATTCTCCATAGTATCTTTATTCAATGGAATCAAATAATTTCACGATTTAAAGGTGCTGTTTCATCAAAGATGTGCGACTTAGCGATGCGGCTCGCGAGGATGCATAGCGAAGCTGTGAAACGGAGGGTAGTGTGGCTGAGTGCAGCGAGGATGCGTAGCGGAGCGGACTCTTTTCAGCTGTACTCAGATACATTATTTACCTGCGTCTCTCGTACACGTTCCTTACCCGAATCTTTTGCATTTTTAAAAATAAAGTCGAACTCTACTAGGTTTTTGCTACCAGCTATGCTAGGCCTGGCTAGGAAAATTACGATATTGCATCAATAAATATAACAATGGGATCATTCATTGGCGAATATTTGCTCGTGCACCGTCGCACTACCTCGCACATCTGTCAACGAAAAACCTCCTAAAATTGTTTTATAATGAGCCGCGATCAGTCAGCCATATTATCAATAATTAATTCAGTCGATCATAAATAGAATATAAAGGTTTAAATAATATTAATCCAATAGGTGGTAGTTTCAGTCGGTTACGTAATTCATATTTAGCTTGTTCGTTGTCAAATACATGTAAAGGGGAATAAGTATGTGATTCAACAATGGTTCAAATATTTTTTTCATATTTTTTTATTCTTTTGAATTTAGCATTCGTAAATATTTTAGACCTAACTTTGAGAATTGAATTTTAAAAAAGTGCAAAACAACTGCAACAAATTTAAAGTAATTAAAAAGCGACGATATTATTGAGAACAAATATGACGTCAGAATCTATGCCAACAAACATAATACAACAGAGTGCTTAGTTGCAGATTTGTTTCAATAGACTTTGACGTCACACCAAGCGCGAAAATGGCGGGTTGCGTTTACACTGCCCGTGTCAGTTGGCTGTTTTTAACTATTTTTTTAATCCTTTTTGAATCGAATAGTTTGTCATTGCAAAGCGACAATATATATACTAATACAAATATACCTACACCACGCGAATCCACTCTTTTGATTCTTATCCTTTATACTGTTACGCTTTCACGCTTTAACTATTCAGCGATTGATCAAAGAGATTTTTTTTTTAATTGATATAAACCAGTGCTTGACTGCAATCCCACCTGATGGTAAGCGGAGATGCAATCATTGATGGTCAGGCGCACTAGTTTATTAAGAGCCTATTCACTCTAGCCTTGAAGACACCTAAATTATAGTTGGACGGGAAGACCGCAATTTTGCAACCACATTGTCGTAGAATCTAACGCGAACAAAATCGCGGGTAAAAACTAAAATTAATAAACTTTACATTATCCCTAATCTTAGACCAACCTATTATTACTAAAAAGGCTTTCAAACTAGGGTCAAAATCGATGTCTTTGAGGGTGCAGTAGTCTTTGAGCGTCTTTGAGACCGACCGTCTGACGATTTGCAGCCAAACATAGAGAGAGTTTCTAACATTTTGCCAATTGACTGAGCTCAGCGAGTCGCTCAATATTTCCTCAAGCTTTTAACTAATTCTCCGTCTTGTAAAGAATTTATTTATTTCATTTACTTATTTATTTATTTTGCCTAGCTTTTGCCCTATGCCCTCGGTCACCACGGCCTGTCATGTAGTCGAAGCGAGAGACGCATAGCACGGCACGCGAATATTAACGACATTATCCGACGAGACTTTATCAGCGTCGGCGTTCCGGCTGTTTTGGAACTTCAAGGACTGACACGCAACTATGATAAGAGACCTTTTGGTAGACTTGCACCAACCCATCTTCCTATATATATTTTTTAGCCGTTCGAAATTGAAACTCTTGAACCATGGGCTCCGAATGCTTATACGCTTTTTAAAGAACTATCCAAACGCTTAGTTGACACTTCACGTGACTCAAGGGCTGACTTTTATTTCGGTCAGAGATTAAGCATTGCCATAGAACGTGGCAATGCCGCCAGCCGTTTGGGCATACTTCCAGTCGACAGCTATATGGAGGAGTTTTATAACGCGATATTTTAGTTAGGAGTAGCCTTTAGTGTATATATAGTTTTTAACCGTTAAGTGTTTTTAAAATAATCGTGTAAATTATTTTATGGAAGTAAATTGTAAGAAATCCTACTAGGTGGACTATTTGGCTTGTTAGAGTTGAGACTTATATATGTGACGTGATATGTATGTTTGTTTATATAATTAGACATCGAAAAATTATAATAAATTACACAATGTAATGCGCCTGGCTGGGTTTGAACCCGCGACCTACAACTCGTAAGTCGGGGCCGTTACCAGTGGGCCACCAATGCTCGCTCGGCAATCACTGCTCAAATTATATGCATTTGCAAAAAACGCTATTGCATATTATATTTTTACACCGTTTTTACCATATTTTAGTACATTTTTATTAATAGTGTTTATTCTAATTGTTAAATGTGTCTGACGATTTGTATTAAGGTGGCGGGCCGCAGACAGTGACGTGCTTCCGCGCGTCCGTCTTAGGAGCACTCGGTCAGCGCACAATTTTTAACGTACGCGACCTCAGTTCGCGGTAAACAATACGTCAATTTATACAAAAGCTGTACAAGCGCTGCCGCGCTCTCTAGTGGCACTAACGGAAAACTTCTTTTTCCTGACATAACTGCTTAACAGAAAGTTTACGTTAAAGCGTTCAAGTGCTTTTTAAACACTCGCACTACGTTTAAGGTTGGTTAAGCTAATTGCTCGCTGTTTGTTAACCTGCGAAAATTTTGTTTTATAACTTTATTAATATTTTCAATGTGCATAATACGCCCTTTTTAAACGAATATTACCTTTTTAACTTTTTTTAAGTATTTTGACAGTTCGTATAATCCGATATCTACTTTAAAAAAAATCATTTGTTATCTACAAGTAGTATATACTATTAAGTAATTCATGAGTTGAATTGAGAGATTTAAATTTATATTGGTTACGACTGACTTGGACGTGGTAGAGTAAGTTAAACACAACGTACCTAATTTCTTATTGTTTCAGTGGGAAAACTTTAAATAACCCAATCTCCCCTCCCCCGCGCCCGAGTGGAGCGAGGGGAGTATCAGACTTTTACTGACTAAAACCCATGTTTGTTCTTTCAGTTACCTTTTGCTTTTCAGGACCGTGGTAACTCTTTTAAACAGCTCCGTAACCCTGGTAGCCATCAGCCCCAGTTGGGCCCGTTGATTAAATTGCATCGGAGTAAACAATACAACAATGACTCTGTAACAGTATTTTAATGATCGTAATTATGGCTAGCTCCAATGGCTTCCTGAGGGCATTGCACAATGGTTCGATTGTCACTACCTGAAACATTACTGTATGGTTCACTTACTGAACAATCGGAATCTGTAAATACATATTACGTGTGTGATTATTTTGTGTATGTGGTTTTTGTAATTGTATAATTATATTTTTGTTGTTATTTTATTGTGTGTGTGCTATCCTGTGATGGTCGAAATAAACGTATTATTATTATTTATTATTATTATAGTTTATATTCACAAAAATGTTTCTTAACAAATATACAGTTACTGAAAGAATTTCAGCATCTAACTCCCCAATCCCAAGACTTTGTAGGCTTCTAAATGATTGCGATGAAAGTATCGATATTTGTTTCACATCTATTCAAAAATTTAAGCGTAAAGTTCACCTAAAGTAGGTAACACTTAAGTATTATGAAAGTAAATAAGTTATTAAGTTTTATATTTGCACTTTAACATTGTGAAATCTTTTTAGATTTAATTTTGTAAGACTTTTTTTTTATTCCGCCAATACTTTCCAACCGCTAGTCGAAGGCTTCCTCCAACTTCTTTCAGGTATTCTGTTCTCGTGCTATTTAATATATATTAGTCTAGTCTATAGACATGTACTGTATGTATATAGTGTATTGTACACGAAATTTTAACGGTTACAAAGTGTAACAACTGTACTTGGGCCAATAAATAAATAACTAACGAATAGAACTAACCTGTATTGTTCTGTAATATACTAAATAGGTACATATGTACATCTACAAAGACAAGTAACTGCCAGACCTGAAACAATTTTACCGAAGATTTTAATTAGGCCGCTCTCGTTATTGTGATACACTCAGTGAGCACACTAATTGGACAAGGATAATTAGCAAGCCCGGTAGGTGGCGCCATCGGTACAGGATCGAACGAACTGACACGAACACGCGTCGCTTACTCCTGAATGATAACCGGCTACAGGTAATTATTTATTCTATAGCGAATATTAACACCAGTCTCATTTAATTTAATAATAATAAATGTTTTTTTTTATAACAAATTTCTGCCACTGGCTTTGCCAGCTTGAAAGTATAGCATATAAACTTTAGACTGCCATTTCATGCCTTTAGGGGGTGAGTTTTAGTAAACCCTTTCTTACTCTTTGTATACATTAGTGATGTAACGAATATTCGCATCGCATTCACATTTACGAATATTCGCACTTTTTTTGACATTCGCATTCGCGTTAGTATTCGCAAGAAACACGCTAATGTTTGGCGAATGTTTTTAACAAACAAAAAGATAATATTTTGATTGAATGGATATAGAATAACAACACACATACAACAGCTGATATGATTTTACAATTTTATAGTTACTTTAATATTTTTCTACCAAACCACTTGTATCTCACACTTTCAGTATTACAAATTGTGTAATTATGTTAGAGTTTAGAGTCATAGTCATGTTTTTATATCACTTAAATTGAACAAGGACAATAATGAATAGGTTACTTCTAGGCAAGCGTGCTCCATCGTCGGCCACATCATCGCTTACTATCAGGTGAGATAGTGGTCAAACGCGAACCTAAAAAAAAGATTTAAAAAGCCTATAAAATGAACTTAAATAACTATCATCGACCCTATGTAAAATTGTCGCAAAATTGTTTGGAACCGCACGAGACAGAAAGGTTCAGCAAGAGAAAGGGAAACTCTGCAAAGGACACATTTCGGGATATTCTAGCAGCTTTGGACTCAGTGGAAAGGCGTGCAAAGAGGCTAATTGGGAATCCAGATTTGGTTAAGTCCAATCTACAAAGCCTCGAGCACAGGCGCAGGGTAGACAGCCTATCGGTATTTTACAGGTTGCATTTTGGAGAGTGTGCGCGGGAATTGTATAGCTTGATTCCGCCATCTTCTTTCTACCATCGGACAATCCGACGTACGGCGAGTATCCCTTTACGTTGTTGAAACTTCAACGGGCCAGACTAAGCGTTTCGCTTCGTCGTTTATACCACGTACTTCGATGGACTGGAACATTTGCCAGCTGCGGTCTTCCCGTCCAACTATAATTTAGGTGTCTTCAAGGCTACAGTGAATAGGTTCTTAATAAACTAGTGCGCCTCAGTATCAATGATTGCATCTCTGCTTACCATCAGGTGGGATCGCAGTCAAGCGCTGGTTCATCTGAATTTAAAAAAAAATACGAAAAAAAATACTATTATTATATCTAGCCTATCCTGTTCCACGATAAAGAAAATAAATCCCACAATTTCTTCCAATGTTCCCGGCTCTAGACCACTTCTTGCTATTTCCTAAGGAAGACATCTCTCACATTTGAGGCGTACCTAAAAGAAATGTCAAAAAATCCGTAGGACCACGGGGAATTTCTGAAAAGGAAACCCATGGTCCTAGAACGCAAAAGGCAAACAAAGAAACATGAATAGATTTTAGTCAGTAAAAGTCTAACACGCACTCTTGCTCCACAAAAAAAAAAGAAGACATCTAAGACTTCCCACTATTTCCTTTGCGGTCTGCCGTGACACCGTTTCAAGATTACATGGCACCAATTTGGTGCTTAACGTGCTCACCACTCGATCGGCATGGGGCAGACATGTCCAGCCCAGTCCCACTAAAATAAAACAGTCTAATTTGTATAGTACAGTCAAACAAAGCTACACAGATCGCTTTTAAACTCGCATTCAATTCAATTTCATTCGCCCACTTCATTCATTCACATAGAGTGAATGAATTGATTGAATAGTTCAATTTGTTGCATCATGGCCAACCTACACGCTCTGTGAGGCTCCGAGAACTATTTGCTATCCTATTAATCAATTACTAACACGAATAGGACTGGATTGTCCCTAGTTATTCTAACTGGAATACGGAATTGGTACTAGGATTATATTAGAGCACGTGGAAACTCTGCACACCAATATCATGACCATTCAACCCACACACACACACATTTACCATAATTAAGTAAACTATATATAATTGAGTTATTATACTAAATATTAATAATAGATATATCCTTAGTTTAAAATACCTCTAAAAGTTAAGGCAATAAAAAAAACTATCAGAAATTTAAACTCAAATCTATCTAAACATACTGTTGAATCATTTTCGTTAAGCGAATGTCTCCTGTACGTAAATGAAAACTTAATCTGCCCCGTCATAATGCCTTATGAACGTCCATTGTTCGATGCTATTTTTTGGAACTGATCCCGTCGAATGTCTGTCATGGATTAAATCAGACCTGCCACCCTGTAGATAATGGATACTCGTTGTACACTCTAAACGCAGCGAGTAGGTACTACAGCCAGCAGTGTCATGCCACCTTCCCCCAAGTTTTTTTTTTTACTTATCGTCCGCGAAAGAGGTAAGGGTTTCCCCACCCTTATTCCTTATTCGTTTAGTAACTGATCAATAATTTAAAAACAGAACTCCAAAGCGCTGTTGGTATTCAATGCAGGAAATAATAGCCTTAGAAATCTATTGAATGCAATGGTTTAAAACGGAAATCAATATTTGTTAATAACCCTCGTTTGTTATTTTTATAAGAGACTTTGCTTGATGATAGGCAATTGAATGAAGTTGAATATAGTGGAAATGTTTTAACGACATAATTGTTGGCAAGCCGTGCCGGACGCGATTTCCCATCGGCGAAAATAGCGCCGGTGCAAACATTTATTCTCTACTGATATTGTATCGCAATATGGAACGTACTTTCAAAGTGCCTTTTTAGTCTGGAAATAATTAAATAACGAACGAGAGGGAATGTCAGACACAGTGTTCATGTTACAAGGTGTCTTTGACATCGACGCACAAACGAATACCACGGATCCAGTACATGATTTTGGACCCCCAGTGGTAGAATTTTTCGTCAGGCTTTTCCTTGTCTTTAAAAAAAAACTGTACATTTTTAAATTTAAAGTGTGAGTGTGTAGTGTGAAATCGTTATTCTAACCAACCCCGGTGATATTTTAAGTAAAAAAAATTCGAATTTCGATTCGCTATTCGAATCAACCCCGTTGCAATTTTTAATTTTAAAATTATTTCATTAATTCACTAAATTTTTAGAATAAGGATTTTACGCAATTTAAATTTAAAAAAAGAAAAATATTTTTTTTTTAATAAGAAAAAACCGACGAAAAATTCCACCATATTCCTTCAGTGTATTGCCTTGCAGCATTAAAAATAGGAAATTTATTTTCCTGAATATTCAAAAGAACAATCAACAAAATTAGCAAGTATAGCAAAGTTAACAAGTATACTTTGTAACATCTAGCTTAAACAACATATCTCACGCTTTATCATAAAGTCAAAAAAGGATGTTTGAAAATTGAACCATAAATTATATGAGTTAAGATTCAATTTTCAACTACCAGTTTTTGACTTAGGTCTCTTTATGATCAACCGGGCGATATATACCTAGTTCACGCGTACTAAAGAATTGCACTCTACCGATAGTACTGAATCTCATATAAACGTAAGGCACGTTCTTACTCGATCCCAACACCATCTTGAGGTCATGATGAAACACACTTTGATATAAAAGAGTGCAGTTCTAATGGGTTTTCTGAATGAGACCAAGTGAGACATGACCCAGAATCTCTCTTGAACAATTCAATGTTTCAGTAGTTTAATCGGGTAGTTTAGTCAGATATGTTTATTACTTCCTACATGCAGTTTGTAAGAACTTTTTAATTATTAATTATTTTTTAGGGTTCCGTCTCTCCAAAAGGAAAAAACGAAACAATTATCGGAATAATTATATTAACGGATCACTTAGTTGTCCGTCCGTCTGTCTGTCTGTCTGTCAACCGCGGTCTTGGGAACGCGTGGAGGTATCGAGTTGAAATTAAAACCATACACTCAGGTCTGCAGTCCCTTGAAGCTGTGAAATCAAAATTGTAAGTTAATGAAATAAAAAGATACGGCCGTTTATGTTGCAAAAAACGTATATTTCGACAGTTTCAAGGGAATCAAAATTCATAGGGTACTTTCCGTTGACCTAGAATCCCGAAATTTAGCATGAAGAAAGGTCTCATAGCATAAATATGGGAAAAATTCTAAAAACTGTAAATTTGTAGTTACGTCACAAAAAAAAAATTTGCGATTCGTAAAAATATTTGAGACTCGATTCGGAAATTGAACTGTTTTTATAGGAAAGTTTGTACGGAACCCTCAGTGGAACCCGCACTTGCCCAGTTTTTTTTTTGTTAATCTATATGTATAAAAGAAGAAACTGACTGACATATCAACGCACAGCCGAAACTACTGGGACTGGGATCATAAAATTTTGCACAATGTTTCCTTTTGTGACGTAAGCGAGCACTAAGAAAGGATTTTTCACAATTCAGCAACTAAGGGGATGAAACGGGGCCCCAAATTTTGAATGGAGAAACCTACTTACACGCATGGAAAGCTGCTGACAGAAGCTAGTTTTTTTTAGGTAGGTAAAACATCTTATGACAAATCCCGCTCTCGGGCGGGCGGGAGATAGTGTCAGTCTTTTACTGACTAAAAACCCACTCCTGTTCCTTCTTTACCTTCGTCCCAGGGCCCCGGGTTTCACTTTCACAATACTAGTGGGACAGAAGCTAGTTAACAATATGAAGTATAACTTATACCCCTTGCCTCAAAAGCTCGTCAAGCTGTTGGTCACGGTTGGCATTCGTAGATATTTGACAGTCGGGACGCCATCAGTCTATCTAAGGAGTATCGTTTTGCCCAGTAACTGGAGTGACCAGTCACTCCATGTAAAACACAAGTATTCGATCACCTCCAGTGTGTCTGTACGCCGACTCTAAGCTAGTTGGAAAAAAAACTAGAGAGATGATGATGAACGATTCGCAGTTAAATACTTCATTAATTTCTTACGGTAAACCAGTGATAGGTTTTTAGACCGATTAGTGCACTTTGATTCGGAACTGGTCGAATAGGCTTATTTTGTATGTGAGAAACATACATGTATAAATAATAAATAGGATAAGCACAACAAAACTTTGTGCACTGAATTTTTATAAATAAAAATCATTGATGTATTGTGGCTTTTTTACAAACCAATTTCGATCGTTAAATCTATTTTGCACGAACACAACATTGTTTTTAAAAACAACAGTGTATTCTTTTATCTCTTTTGTGAAAATAAAATTTTAATACAACAGCATTGATATTTTTTAAACTATAAATTTTTTGTCCGATTATATATTGAAACTGAATCAAATAACAATATTTACAATTTTTTTACGCCAAAGTTGGTGCAGTGTTTGAGCAATTGTTGCTGATTCCCGCACGAGACAAATATTTGTTTGGTCTACAAATAAGTGTTCCGTGTCTTGGTGTTTTGCGTATCTATGTTTACATGTTTATTTATCTTTTTGTGAGTGGCCTCTCGCAGGTCAACCTAGGAAGTTGTCGGCTGCTTAACCGGTCTTGCCTGTGGCGGCCTCGATTAGAGAATCAAAGCCTCCAGCCAGGGCTTACTTATACTAACTTAAAAACTAAGCGACTACACGCTAAGGGTACCCCCTGCGGGGTACGGACCTCGGCTTAGGGCGTCGCTGGGGGGGGGGGCAGCAAGGGACGAGCTGGATCGAAAAGATTTTATTATTATTAATCGGGGATTTTTAAACTACTGGGTCAGCGACGCGGGCTGGCTCGAGCAAGGGACGGGGAGGACGTTTAAAAGATTGTCGCGGCGCGCCTCATGTTTATTTATTGCACCTCTGATGTATATATACAAATATAGAGTATGCAGTTATTGGTTGCTTAGGCTGGCTAATCGGTGGCGGGGGTAGTCGGCCCTCAGTTGTAAGCTAGCCGCCGAGCGAGTCGGTCGTGTCAATCCCTAACTCCAGGCATCGTAATAAATATCATGTGTTTTATTCCAAAACCCCACAGCACCCATGACACAGGAATTATTCCAAGCGTGGGGCAAAATTTAAAAAAAAATGTCATTATTATATTAAACTTAAAACTAGCAAAATGTTGTGTAAACGCACTGTGTGGACGGGAACTTCGTATCTCTTTTAAAATGGAAGTAAAAGCACATAAATAATTCTTTAAATGAGCAAATATGTCAAAAGAGTACATAAGAACACCTTGTCAAACTACTCCAATGAATATCAACCCTCAAGCCCTTACGTTCATCTCTTTTTTAATCATCTCATTATAACGCGCAGCCTAATATAACATTGATTCAGCATAAAATTGCTTTCAAGTGAAATCACTAACGACCTCCATAACCACATCCTTTAGTAAAGTAGGGAACTGTAAGACACTATTTTTTCAATGGGAAATCCTCAAATGACTGAGAAGTCATGTGAAGATTTTAATGAGCGGGAGGCCACTCTGGGTGGAACGAGAGCGGGTTTCAGACTTTTGCAAACCAAAACCACAGAACAAGTAATAGTACCAAAACCCAGCTATATTTCTTCAGTCGGCATTTGCTCTTTCGGATAATCCCGTGCACCCGGTCAATATTGCGGACATCTCAATGAAGCGCACGTGGTTTACAACGCGCTGACAATCAGGGCGTGGTCCGCACCAGTGTTGGGCCAAAGTTAATCCGATTAACGGTTAATGATTAAAAATCATAATCAAATTTTTTGATTATAGCATAGCATAATCAGCCTTTGATTAACTATTACTACTTATTTATTCATTTATTTAATTTATTGAAAGAGCAACACCAACAGCTTATGCAATACATAAATATGCTACTTCAAAAGCAGTAATAAATAATCCAAAATGGAATTCTGTATAATAAAACAAAATGTAAACATTCCTTTTACCAATTTCACTGACTATACTTTTATGGCCTTCTTTTTTTAGGTGGCTTTTCAATGACACCTCTCGCCCTTAGGCGGAGCGAGAGGAGGTGTCATACTTTTACTGACTAAAACCCAATCCATAAGTTTAGGATTGGCCCCAGTAGGCTTCGATCCTGTTGAGCCCTCCTACATTTTATGGACATCTTTTTGAGGCGCGCTTGGATCACTACGCGCCGTCGACGACTTGGGCTGGTCCGGACGGTTACCAGACGGTTGGACGGCGAGCTACCCTTTGCTTGTCGTTCACAAGCCCACGCCTACGGTGGCCGTCGACGACTTGGGCTGGTCCGGACAGTTACCAGACGGTCGGACGGCAAGCTACCCTTTGCTCGACGTCCGCAAGCCCGCTCGATTACGATTCGATGTCGATCCGCTCTGATTTACGGTGGCCGGAAATCAGGATCAAAATCCCGGCAGCTGAGGCGTGAGGGCCGTGCCCTCGCGCGTGCAGCAACCTCCTTTGCTAGCATTACTGCTTCGCAGAAGGAGGTGACCGCTTGCCACTCTTCCTAGCTCCGAACCATGGCCTATACCAAGGCCCGGCGCGAAAGATCGTTGCCGCCGATCGCCCCCACGAGGACACGGCGATGCTCTACCCAAACGGGGTACCTCTACCGTATGCTCCACGCTCCACTGTGTCTTGTACTTTTATGGCCTAGTTCACACAAATTATTTGACGACTTGTATGAAAAAAAAAAACAAATGTTAAGGTCGGATGTTAGTTGATTGAAAATATTCTTTAAAATTAGAATTCAGTGTATTTCAACGTTTGTTTAACGAAACTATTTTAAGAATTGTGTGTTATTATTTTCCACCATTTCTTTTATATAGAATTAATAACATTGATGGATGTATTAATGATTAGTGATTAATGATTAACGTCAATAATCATGATTAAGATTACATTTTTAATCATAATTATTCTTATCATGAATAATTTAGTGTGGTCTGTACCCACGGATATCATGGACAGCGAGACCCATTGCTCGCCGTCCGCTAGCTCGCGCCTACGATAGCTGGGTATCACCCCGCGTCTACCGACACCCAGGGCGTATCCTGCGGCGGCTGGGGTGTAAGAATATCCTCTCCTTCACGCTTACCGCCACCTCTGGCTCCGGACAATAATCAGAGTAAACGCGACAGGTCACCTGCGACGATCGCCTCCAATGGGGTTAGCTGGCATTTAATGACTAAAAATACGGTCAGAAGAATCTTACGTTATATCAAGCACCCAGTTTCTCCACTGGGCAGAGATAATATTTTATGAGTTAATACGGGACGAGGATTCGGATAAGCTGAAGATTTGAGCATTGTGTTTTAGTATACTAAACAGTATATTGTACAGACCTTTTATACAACCTTTATTAACCTTATTTTTAGTATAAACCTGAACATAGTTTGTTCAGCATCGATAACTGACTCGGTTTCAATCATTATTACACCATATTATATTTGGTGTAATTTATTTTAAAAAGCCACAAGTTAGACACCACCAACACTAACTACAACACAGATCACAGCGGGTATATAGCGGGCATTAGGCGCCAGTGCGCAGCTGGGTACAGGAGCAAAACAACCCCTTAATGCCCCGGATGGCTCTGTGACCATGTATTTGTGCGGACAATCAGGTAACATAACAAGCTTATATCTTTGTGATTTTTCGTGATACAGTTATGTACACAGAAATTTGAAATTTTCTCTATATAAAAATACTAGACACGTGTTTCGGGTTTCGCATAAACTAAAATATTCTTGGATTACTAGCGCTTTGCCAGCCACTTTGTTCGAAAGAAATTTTTATAAATACTTATAAATACCCTTTACACCGTATTTCGATGGTAGTTTTGAAAAACTAATATTTACAGTCTTTATTATACATTTTGCTTGAAATTGGTGCCAAATTTCAAGTTTATTATCCCAAATGATAAGATTCTCCCATATAACCTTTAGCACCATCTAAATCTTTTAATAGGAATAGTTTTAAAAAACTGGGCAAGTATGAGCGGGACTCGTGGACTGAGGGTTCCGTACAAACTTACCTATGAAAACTGTTCAATTCCCAAATTAAGTTACGAAGATTTTTTCCAAATACAAAAGACGTAACTACAAATTTGGGGTCCCTTCTTTTTGCATAATGTTCTTTGTCCTATTATACTTCGGCATAACGATATTTCCACAATTTGTTTTGGCATAATAATACTTCGGCATATTTTTTTCAGGCATACATTTTATGTGGCATAAATTTGATTCGCATAACGTTAGTAGGCCTAATGACTATTAGCATAACATTAGTAACGAACATTTAAATAATATTGTTGGTTAAAAATTGAATATTCTGTGCAACAAAAGTTAGTGACAGAACCGAATTGCTGCAAAACCGACTCCACGTAGTCTTGTTTGTCCTACCCCTAGAGTGTAATTTAAAATCGCGTAGGCGCGAGGGGCCGCCGGAAGCCCGCAGCTCCGGAGCCGTGACAGAAACCCTGCCTACAGCATGTTGCATGCTCGCTTGAATGCTGCATGTTTGCTTGCATGCTACATGCTTGCTTGCGTTATGCTTTAGAATATTATGCTTAATCATTATTATGGTTAGAGAAATTACGCTTAAAAAAATTATGCGTAAGCCGTTATGCGTAATTATATTATGCGAAAATATATTTATGCCAAACAAAGTTATGCTAAGTTATATTATGTCTTAAAATTTTATGCAAATGGATAGGGAACCTACAAATTTACAGTTTTCATATTTTTTCTTATTCTTGTGCTATGCAAAAATGCAAAATTTTAGGATTCTAGTTCAACGGGAAGTACCCTACGAATTTTGATTCCCTTGAGACTGTCGAAATATATGTTTTTTGCAACATAAACGGCCATATCTTTTTTTTTCATTAACTTAGAAGTTTGATTTTTTCTCAGCTGTAAGGGACCGCAAACCTGACTACACGGTATGCCTGGTTACAGATAGACAAACATTGTCGTTTCCCATCTGGTTAGATAGCGGTCAAGCACGAACCCATCAACAATAAAAAAGACTGACAGCGGAGTCTTAGCAATAGGGTCCCGTTTTTACCCTCTGGGTACGGAACCCTAAAAAGCGACGCAAATATTTCGGTATCTCTTATTTTAAAATAAAAAATATGTCTACTAGAGTACTTTCCTTTAGCTGTCTGTTTTATAAAGTCGAATAAACATTGGGTGTCGAACATCAATCATTTTGAGTTCAAAGCGTAAACTTCTACCGCTCGCATCTGCCTATATGCTCAACAAAAACATGCTTTCCTGCATCCACCTAAAAAAAACATGACAGATTTCCCGTATTGTATAACACATGAATGCACTCAATGTCGACGCAGCTTATATTGGATGAACGCTGCATAAAGCCTACCCTTTGCCAACCCTTTGTTAATCTATTTCGTCCAGTTTTAATTTTGCTGAGAGAGTAATACTCGAGCTACACTCCTGAATTCATCGAGCTCAATCAGTGAATCATCCTTTATTAAAAATTTGTTTTTGTTAGCGGTTTCGTGCGCATAAAAGTGTATTTCTCCATACAAAAATTTAGACCACCAATTCATCCCCTTAGACGCTCAATTTTTGGAAATTTCTTTCTTAGTGCTCGCTTACCTTATAAAAGGAAATCTTGTGCCTAATTTCACGCTCCTAGTCCTAGTAGTTTTGGCTGTGCGTTGATATGTCAGTCAGTCAGTTTCTCTTTTTAGGGTTCCGTACCTCAAAAATAAAAAAAAATGAAAGCCTTTTAGGATCACTGTGTTGTCCGTCTGTGTGTCTATCCGTCTGCCCTTCTGAAATTAAAACCATATACTGAATTCTGCGGACTCCTAACGCTGTAAAAAAGTCAAACTTGTTAGTTAACGAGAAAAAGGATACTTCGGTTTATGTGGCAAAACACGTACATTTCGACATTCTCGAGGAAATTAAAATTCACAGACCCAGAGTCCTGAAATTTGGCATAAAGCAAGGTCCTATGTACAAGTATAGGACTACACTATTTATTTTTTGCGATTCAGAAAATTTCCGAGACTCCATTCCGAAATTGAACTATTTACATAGGTAAGTTTGTACGGAACCCTCAGTGCACGAGTCCGACTCGCACTTGCCCGGTTTTTATATATATAGACTAGCTTTTGCCCGCGACTTCGCTCCCATCAACTTTCTACCCAATTCTACCCTACTCCTATACCTACCTACCTATCCTACCATACCCTACTATACCCTACTCTACCCTACCATACGCTACCTAAAACTAAACATGTGTCAAAATAAAATGTAATGTAAATCAAAAGCACTAAGGAGTATTGATATCAACTTCGAAGCAAATCCCTCTTTTTAACCTCGTTAACAGATGAATTTCAATAAAATACGTAACTCTCAACTTCCATTATTTCTGATAAAGAACGTTCGTGCAAAATTTGAAGTGCAGATTGAACCAAGGAATCACGTTGTCCCATACAAACTTTGCCCCTCTTTTTCACCTTCTTGGGGGTAGAATTTCGAAAAATCATTTCTTATCAAATGCCTATGTCATACAAAGAATATACCCTCCAAGTTTCAGGTCTTTACGATCAGCAGTCCAAGCCGTGCGTTAATCCGTCAGTCATTCAAGACAATGTTTTTTATATATACCTACAGATAGTTTAGAATTAAAAGAGAGGTTTATTTTGACTGGCCTGTTGGTGGCCCTGACTGCTATGCCAGGACAAATGTTTGTGTGATGAGCACGATCATTGGTTCTGTGTCTGGGTGTAATTTATCTATAATATGTACGTATTTAGAAATATATAAATATGTTTATCAGTTGTCTAGTACTCATAACACAAGCTCTGCTTAGCTTGAGACTAGACGGCGTTGTGTGATAGTTGTGGAATATTATATATTATATGATTATTATATATTATATTATTATATATTTATTTTATAATTTATGTACACACATTTTTATGCTAACTTCGACGCATAGAGAATAAAAGGAAAAACACACATTTGTAAGCTTTTAATCGTTGCAAAATATCTTTGAAAGACTCATTCACCGCGGGTCGATCATTGATCTGTTTTAGGTGTTTAAATCTATATACAAACTGAACTGGACAAAAAAATATCATTTTTAACAAACCTATAAGGTGTATAAGTATTTATTATTTTAATTTTCACATACTCTTCTATTATTACTTCTACAAACTATTGTCTACATTTCTCCCTATTCTCCTTTCGCAGGTCTGCTGGAAGAAATTTCTTTTTGAAATAAGTACCTTTATACAAATTTTTGTAATAAGATATCTTCTACTGTATTTTTATTTATTTTCACATTTTAGAAAAGCATGACAATAGTAAAAACCTAAATTGCTAATTAGAAGCTTCCACATATTTATATATGTGGAAGCTTCTAATTAGCATTTTTTTTAAAGTTGATATAAGTCTTAAATATAAAAATATATATAAATATGTCTTAAGTATAAAAATAGTTCCTTAACACGTTCACAGACTCAGACTCATTCTTAATAATTTATGATTCGACACACAAACTTTTTGTACAAAGAAGCTTCACGGAACAGCATCAAAGGAAAGGAAAGGAGACGGATTGCCACATTACTCGGTTTTAAAAGTGTGTGTTGCTGCAGTATCGATCAGAAACTTATTACTTAGTTAAGATATGATGCTCAGGGTTTTAGCTTCTGCATTTAATAATAAATTTATGGCTTGCATGCTTTTGGAATATTTTTTATATTATTAGACCCAACCACCATAAATTCATTAGTAATTTATTTTGTTAACGTTCACATATTGAAAATTGTAAAAAAAAAACTTGTTTTTCTTATTTAGCCTCTTTTTTATAACGTGAATGTGAGAATACTGTAGACTCCGCGAATTCCTATTACGACTCACTTTTTATTATGATTATTTTTATTGTACTTTTTAGTACAAAATTGACCGGTCTACACTGTCCTAACATAATATCTACTTATACTGTAATATGGAAATATTATAAGAACAACAATTTTTAAAAGAGTAACCATGGAGTTTCTTGCCGGTTCTTCTCCATAGGAAACGACCAATTTTGAACCGTGCACTAACTTCTGACGTTTTATAAGTGCCCATATAGACCTATGTGAAATAAAAAAACTTATGACTTTGACTATGATGGATGCGAGACGCACAGGACCGATCTTTATGGCGACACTTGGGGAGGCCTATGTCCAACAGTGGACGTCATTCAGCTGAAATGATGATGATGATGATATAAAATAATTTAGTCATGAAATAAATACCATTTAATAGATTTTACACTTCGTGATACAGAAAAGTCTACATAATGTCTTAAACTTTCCTTTTTACTAAGTTAAACAGCTTATAAACATTTGTTATGTGTTGTCTATCAGTGTTCGTTGGATCACGAAAGGCGAATCAAAAATGTATGCGGTGCCTGCCGCGCCCTGATGCCTCCATAATTGATGGCGCGTCACTCACGGGCGCCTGCAACTTTTACCTAAATTAAGCTTTAGCAAATACTGTATTTATTTATTTAAATTGTATTTGTAGGTACTAATAATGTCACAAACAATTGAGAACTCGTTTTTGCTTTATCAGTATTTGTTACAATTAAACTTTGTTACGCAGTTCAGTAAACCCATGCATCTAGTGAGTTGATGCAATCATATTACTTTTTAGGTTTCGTACCTCAAAAAGAAAACACGGATCCCTTACAGGATCACTTTTTTGTCCGTCAGTCTGCCTATCTGTCTGTCAAGACCTTTTATCTTAGGAATACGTGGAGGTATCGAATTGAAATTAAACCCATTTATTCAAGTTTGCGGCCCCTTGAAGCTGTGAAAAAATCAAAATTCTAAGTTCACTAAAAAAAAAGATATGGCCGTTTATGTCGACAGTCTCAAGGAAATCAAAATTCATAGGGTACCTACTTCCCGTTGACCTAGAATCCTGAAATTTTGCATGAAGCAAGGTCTCATAGCACAAGTATACGAAAACATCTGAAAACTGTAAATTTGTAGTTACGTAACAAAAAAAAAACTTTTTTTTCGATTCGGAAAAAATCTTCATAACTAAATTCGGGAATTGAACTGTTTTCATAGGTAAGTTGGAGTCCCACTCGCACTTGCCCGGTTTTTTGTATTTCTATCGGGTTACAAAGCTTCCACATTCTATTAAATAGCTAAACCGTAATTCACGGTTCTGGAATATATAATGAAATTATTTATTACTTTATTTTGACATTTGAAGAATTTATTTTGACCATTAAAAAAGTTATTTTGATATTTACTATTTTACCAACTATATTATTAAAATTTGTATTTTATTTTAATTGATTTGTATTTTCAATTTATTTGACATTATTATTTATTATTTAATCTTTATTCCTTCTATTTCTATTACTAAGTACTTACCTCTATTAAATTGCTGTGCCCGACAATGGGCCCCGTCGGGTTAAAGCGCACTTATTAAACTATTTCTAAGAACTTATACACACACATGTGATAAATAATAAAGAATTCAGTTGAAATGCGTATGTTGCTGTGAAAATATCTGGAAACTTAAATCAAATTATATCCAGTTTATTTGGATGCAGCGATCCCTTTGAGTAATTAAATTTTAAATGGCGAAATATTTGCGCATTATGCCTTGCCAAAGTATTGTTCGAAAAAGTTACCGTGGCCCTAGATCGCAAAGTAAAATGAAAGGTGTGATGTAAACTAGGAAACTCCGATAGCAGAGCTTAGTAACTTACCTTAAAGCATTTTCTGACAATATTAATTAACACGAAATACTCGTAGTATTTCCTTCTAATTGATGGTTCATTGGACAACGGAGCAGCGATATCTGATTAAGCACACCGGAATCTTGTCGAACTGTTTTGGAGTAGAATCTATACAAATCACCCTGCATACTAGACTATCTGCAAATGATTGACGTATACACAATTAACAGGTCGCTAATCAATTAGTGTAGCGCTTAATCAATTTAGACGGAAATGTAATTTGCTTTCTCTGTGTCTACAATCGATTATTATAACAATAATAATCTGTCAAAGCGGTCGATGTGCGTTTGGATCAAGGGACTGATACAGAAGGTACGATACCTCGGCTTCTCGATACGGCTCGCATTGTGAAGAGGTTCCTGTCTCTGGAGCCCTAACCACAGGTAGCTTTGACCCTGCTCCTGACATCGTTGGACTACTATTTTATATAGATATAAAAGGTTTAAGAAAAGTTTAAAAATATCAAAAATACGTATAGAATATAAATAAAGGATAGTAAAGAAAAAAAAAACATACAATTATTGTAGATCTTGTTGAGATTGTACTTAAAATTATGTGTTAGTGAGGAACATCTGTGTCTGAACTAGATAATAAAATCAGTATTTCAGACATCAACGCCATTCCCTGGATCTGTGCACCACTTAAATATAGGTAATAATAATAACAATAGACTACAGCTTAAGATTATAGATAGCAATTTAAACAATATAAAAAATAGCTTTTAAAAATTACGTCAATTACATGCATTAGAAATTAAAATCACAATATTAAATTAAAATAAATTAAGAAATTAAATTAAACTAAAAGATTAAATTATCAAATCAAATTATTCAATTAAGACATTCAATCAAATTATGAAATTAAATTAGATTGGAAACATTATGAAATTAAATTAAAATAAATGAATAAGTGAAAAGTGAATAAACGTCCTCTTGTGTGACAGAGTGAGTGCGTGTGGGAGGGTGAGTAGAAAACCTACTGTGCTATATAGAAAAATAGCTTTTTGGTTTCGTCGTAACTTAGCTTGTGAATGTAGCTGTAATTAAAGTAGTTTTACAATTTTTTCTTACAATCATTGTTCTTTATTCATGAAAATTATGCAATAATTGCATTGTCAACTAATAATTCACAAACTGAGACACGCACGAATATTTGGCATCAAAAAATGGCATCGCCTACTAGATTGTGCGATTTTATCGAGTTTTGCTTATTGCGAGCATACTAACGATATTGCATACCTGTAGGTTTTTTTTTTTTTTATTCATTAGGTAATGCACAGAAAAGAAAAGTAAATCATCTCAACATTACTACAAGTGTCGCGCGATATAAGTTGCTGATATATCAATTTTGACATTACATATATTCTAAGTGATCATACTTATTGGACATCAAATAGTACACCTATAACATATAGTGCTTTGTGCGGCTAATCGCTGCTATCTAATTGCCCTTTTACAAAACATTAGTAAACCAAGAACGCACTAATATGATATTAATACGTTCTCGCTTCAATTAGGCTACGTCCGTACTGACCCATTTATTTTTACCAACAGTGTAATGTTCCACTGTTCATTCATTCGTAAAACGAATGCCCAGACTTTTGAATTCATACCCAACGAGAATTTTACTCGCCAACCCGCAAACAGTGACGTCACAGTTCACATCTAGGTGTTGAGTGAAGAATCGACTTGGGGCCGGCGCCCGTTATCGGCATCGGCACAGCAAAGGATTTTAGGTGACAAACAGCAATATACATTAATATCATGGTAATAAAGTAGAAATTTCCATGATATATGTTCGTAGTAACAAAATTACCGCTTCGATATGCATGAGGCTGCTGCATCGGCAGCCTTAAGGATGCTTCACGATACTTCGGCTTTCGGTACGCCCACGTAAGCAACTTAAGGACGCCTCGACGTCCATGCCAAGGCATAGTTTCCGATAGTGTGCGCTGCCATGTAGGGATACCGAAGGATCCTTTTCCTTGCTTACCAATAATGGGCGCCGGGCCTTGCTCGGCTTAGTTAACACACTAAGCAAGTAGCAACAACACTACAATCCAGCGCCTACTTAGCCTTTGTGCAGTTTACCTTGGTAATTTATACGATGGACAAGACGGTACATTTTAGAAGTGAACTAAAGCTGGTATCGAGTTGTTGTACTGTATGTTACATGGGCTGCTTCTGAAGACTTAGCCAGTAGCCCGATCGAACATCTGAAGCCAAGATAAACACTACTTTTAGAAAATTCGTGCAGTCAGTTAACAGGAGTAGTTAGTTAGTAGTGTCAAGTGATATTTTCTGAATAGAAAACTAAAAAACCAGCCAATTGCGAGCCGGATTCTCGCACGAAGGGTCCCGTACCGTCCACAGCAAAAAACGGCAAAAAATATCACGTTTGTTTTATCGGAGCCGCTTTAAATATTTATTTTATTCTGCTTTTTAAGTGTAGGAGCAACAAAAAAATAATAATTTTGTCTCAGATACAGCAGATCCATATTTTGGTTAGTAGATTCTTAAAAATTATGTTAGTAAGCTAAAATTAACTACACACAACTTTTTGATATGCATCTGTATACAATTCCACAATATTGGACAGTATAATCGACCGGCCACAACTATAAGAATGCTGTTACTACTGCCGCGGACACGACAAATACGTCATCTGTGAAAATTTCAACTGGCAAACTATCACGGTTCATGAGATACAGTCTGGTGACAGACGGACAGCGGAGTTTTAGTAATAGGGTCTCGAAGCCTACTGGGACCACGGGTAGTGTGAAAGTGAAACCCAGGGCCCTGAAAGGAAGGCAAAGAAGGAACTGGAGTGGGTTTTTAGTCAGTAAAATTCTGACACCACCTCTCGCTCCGCCCAAGAGCGAGATTTGTCATTAGATGATTTTACCAACTAAAAAAAAATCCTATGTGTACGGAACCGTAAAAACCACCAAATTAAAGGTGTCTTGAACCATAAAAATCTAATATTAATCGATCCAACAGAAACTCAAAGGATAGAACTCATCTTCTTGTTTGCGTTTCAGATAAATGGAAATAAATCACATCTAAGGGATTTGTAATTTGAACGTCAGACATCCGATGGTAATAATTTTCAGGAAATGTCAACTTTGTGCAGAGGTAGTCAATATTGAGTTCAATACCACAAAGGTAAACTGAGCAGGCAATCTTGCGGCAAAGTTGGATACGGCTTGCCAAGTATTAAGCACTGCCTTTGAGTTTGAGTACACTACAACCGTGTTCATCATAACGACCCTTTTGTCTACTCTAAAACCAACAGCAAAATGTTTTGAATTCCCTTTTACCAATTATATTTTCAGTGACATGTGTGAATTAAACAGAAAATTTGGTATCGAGTTTGGTTTTTGTCAGTTTTAAATATAGGTATAATGTGAAATTAAACCGAATTTGCGGGTTGTGTGATTTGTTTTATATTAATTTACCACTGAATGGTTTAATGAAGTTGTTTTCGACAGCAGCTAGGCAGGTAAGCTTTGCCATTGTGGAATAATATAAAATTAATACAATTAATTAAAATAAATCACTGTTTTAATCCAAAACTGAAAAGCCATTTAATAACACAACGTGAATTCTTAAACAGTAAATTTGCTTTGTTTATACGCAAGCAAAATTGTTGGTGACCCCTGCACTAGACTGAAATTTGTTTGGGATTTTCACAAAAGCGACCAACCACGCATTGTTGTGAAAAATTGATAATTTCTTCTTTTTCATTTTTGGTAACTGAGATTATTATACACCTACAAAAAGTAATCAAAAACAAGTTCCAGTCGTTCTGAAAACTCATCATCGTCATTAACTGACTTCAAACGGGAGGAGGTTCTATGTTCAGCTGAATGTATTTTTTTATGTATGTTCACCGATTTCTCGGTCAATTGTGGACATATATTGAATTTTTTTTTTTTTTTTGTTTCTATTGTTATGTTTCTGAGTTAGTTCCATAGAATATTGTTATGATCTGATCATGAACTTCGAAGATATGGAACAGGCCTCCTCATAAGATCACAGCAGAACCGTCCTAACAAGTAAAATTGCTTTGTTTATCCGTGTAGTCGATGACCGACTGAGTGAAGAGGAGGAATACATCGAATTGATCTGATGATGAAGCCTGAAGTTAGGCACCGGAACTCTGTAATAAATTAATGTAATCTAACCGTGTTTGGGATTATTAGAATTGTCATGAGATGCACTCTGGCTATAAAGTATTTAAGTTTGACTACTTTTTAGTGGTGGTACCATAAGTAAAAAGTGTAAAATAAAAACCTTTATACAAAAAAAAAATATATTATCGACTACAATGTAAAAAAAAAAACACTGAATAGTGCAAAATAACTTTCATTTCGGAAGTTTGTGTTAAAGAACGAAGAAACAAAACTAATATAGAAACACCGACCTCCGAAATCAAAGTTATTTTGCACTTTTCGGTGGTTTTTTTTATATTGAAGTAGGATGTTCTTTTTTTGGAAAATGTTTTTATTTTATTTTGGAGAACCCTAATTGCGCTATGCAGGATTTCGTATATCTTCATAGTTCTTATGTGGCATAAACTATGATAATTTTAATAGCGTCTTTAATTGTTACATGACAATCTGTGTATTAGTTAAAAAGAATATATAATATATGGTTTGAACTTAATTATAATTTTAATTGGTTTTTGAAGCGTTAGAGGCAATTAGAATAATTACAGTTTACAATATTAGTCCATAAGTAAACTTACCTCGCTAAACACAATGATAATTTTGAACTAATTGAAAGATTTGAGGAGTATAATTGGGTATTTGTCTGTGCTTATGTTTGTATATTTTTTTACAAACAAAAGAGAAAAGAAATTACTGGAAACAGAACAAAAATTGGTTATTAAATGAAGCAGCAATTACTCGTAGCATGAGAAATATTCGTTTGAAAAAGAGTGGAGGAGTGGTGGAAATTTCTAGCTGTCTATTTAGTTTCGTGAGGAAACCGGCATGTTCTAGAATCAAAAATTCGAAGACATGTGACATCCACCAACCCGCACTGGGCCCGCGTGGTGGATTACGGCCCATTAGAGGGAATGGGCCTAGAGAGGAGGCCTGAGTCCCAACAGTGGGAACATTATAAGGCCGACTATGCTATGCTATGCTATTTAGTGCTCACCAAAATTTCACGCTCCTAATCCCTGTAGTTTCGGCTATGCGTTGATATGTCAGTCAGTAGGTTTCCCCTTTTATATATATAGACATATAAAAGGCCTTAAAGTTTTTTTTAATCAATTTGCAATAAAATTATAGTTTAACACCTTCATTTGCAGCTTTTTACGGACTATGTTAACGTAGGTATAATCATTTAAATGATTAATTTTACTTCGAAAAGGTGAAAGATTGTGGCAAAACAAGAAGACTCGAGGCTCTCTTGGTAAACGTACATTACGTACGTATACGTTATTAAACTATATATTAATTATATTTATATTGTATCTGCGATTCATTTGTATATCTTTTTAATATTCTTTTTTTCTGGCGACTGGCCTGTCGGTCTAGTGGTTAGTGGCCCTGACTGCTATGCCGTGCTAGGTCGTGGGTTCGATTCCCACCCAGGACAAATGTTTGTGTGATGAGCACGATCATTTGTTCTGTGTCTGGGTGTAATTTATCTATAATATGTATGTATTTAGAAATATATAAGTATGTTTATCAGTAATCTAGTACCCATAACACAAGCTCTGCTTAGCTTGGGACTAGATGCCGTTGTGTGATAGTTGTGGAATAATATTATTATTATATTTTCTTCATTTTAATTGCACCTACCACTATATTCTTCTCTCCATCACCCAAAGGTTGTCTGGTTGAAAATTCCTAAGCCATTAAGTCCGCCTCTGTACCTTCATGTACATAAAGTATCAAATAAATAATACCCTTCTGTCACACTATTTTCGTTTTAAGGACGTATTTATGTTTTAATTTTATTTTTTTCCGTTTATCGCATGTTTGTATATTAATAATAAATCAAATACAATGTAAATTGTTCCTGATAAATAAATAAAAAACTTTTTTTTACCTACCTACTCGATTGGCGGTAAAAAAGAAAAATATATCAAGTGTAGTATTCGTATCTCTCGCAACGTACGCAATTACTAAACTACTAAAAGTACTAATATTGTATTAATATTTATACGTAGTGGTGGCCGAGTGATAACGGCTCCGACTTATGAGTTGTAGGTCGCGGGTTCAAACCCAGCCAGGCGCATTACTTTGTGTAATTTATTTCACCACCACTGCTCTCAAAACGGTGAAGGAAAACATCGTGAGGAAACCGGCATGTCCTAGAACCAAAAATTCGAAGACATGTGACATTCACCAACCCGCACTGGGCACGCGTGGTGGATTACGGCCCATTCCTTCTTCTAGAAAGGAGGCCTGAGTCCCAACGGTGGGAACATTATAGGCTGATTATTCTATTTATACGTAGGCAAAAGTTTGTTTTTCAGCTTACCAAACTCTTTATTTTATTGTACATAGTAGATCGGTCAATGCTAGTGATGTTTTTACCTGAAAAAGAAGAAAAATATCGTCACTAAGTTTAAATACATCGGACATTTCACAACAATTTCTGGTTCGCGCCGTTCAGTATCCTTGAAAGACCGAGCTGGGATTTGCCCGCGGGGAGGTTAAGTATGCAGTATGGCTTCCAACGACTTTCTGCAGTCACGGTACATATTATGCATAGTGTGAAGTTTTCCTACGATTCTTTTTTTATTATAGTTTATTGTTGTTGCGCTCTGGTTTTCTGAAATTAAAGTTGTTGCATATCGGGCCAATTGGGCACTTGCCTGTATTTAACTTGCCTTGACTGGCCTGTTGGTCTAGTGGTTAGTGGCCCTGACTACTATGCCGGAGGTCGTGGGTTCGATTCCCACCCAGGACAAATGCTTGTGTGATGAGCACGATCATTTGTTCTGTGACTGGGTGTAATTTATCTATAATATGTATGTATTTAGAAATATATAAGTATGTTTATCAGTTGTCTAGTACCCATAACACAAGCTCTGCTTAGCTTGGGACTAGATGGCGTTGTGTGATAGTTGTGGAATATTATTATTATTATTTATTTTTGTATCAAACAACAAATTACACAAACAAAAATAAATCTTTTTCTGCATCAAAATTGGTAACAAATTGAAGCAACAATTCGCATTTAAAATATTCATATTCAATGAGTAAGGGTGGGCACGTTGTGGAAAAATGTCGTTATCTTTTTCTAAGCGCACGTAACCTAATGTCGGTGACATCACATTTTAGTTCGTATCATTTTTCTGTTACTTGACAGTTCCCCCTTCCATGTAAACCTTCCATCTAACTTACTTAATTTTGAACCGATTTGAAACAATTCTTTTTGTATATGATTTTGAAGTTATAGTTAGTTTTGGTTAGTTTAATTGCTGTGACTTAATATTGTTCCAATTACACTCAAAACAAAATAAAATTGAAAATGTTGACTTAAGCGACATTTAGCGGGAAAATGGTCACGAACAAAATGAAACTTCAACGGTCCGGACTAAGCGTTTCGCTTCGTCGTTTATACCGCGTACATCGAAGGACTGGAACAATTTGCCTGCTGCGGTCTTCCCGTCCAACTATAATTTAGGTGTCTTCAAGGCTAGAGTGAATAGGCTCTTAATAAACTAGTGAGCCTGACCATCAATGATTGCATCTCCGCTTACCATCAGGTGGGATCGCAGTCAAGCACTAGTTTATATCAATTAAAAAAAAAAAAGAACAACCCGTAACCTTAAAAAATATTTTTTTCATGCATATTCCCTATTCTAAAATGCTGCGTATTTCATGCGCTACTCTTCCTGCGCACGCAGGGGAGGCAGCCCGCACATATTTTATTGAGTCCGCCACACTCATCCAATGCTGGCTTTTGTATCACAATAATCAGTCCATGTGTTGGAAAAGATGATTAATTTAAGCCAATATAGTAAGGGAGCAGTGGTGGCCGAGTTGAGAGCAGTGGTGGCCGAGTGAGAACAGTGGTGGCCGAATGGTAACGGCCCCGACTTACGAGTTGTAGGTCGCGGGTTCAAACCTAGCCAGGCGCATTACTTTGTGTAATTATTTCATCACCACTGCTCTCAAAACGGTAAAGGAAAACATCGTGAGGAAACCGACGTGTCTAGAACCAATAATTCGAAGACATGTGACATTCACCAATCCGCACTGGGGCCGCGTGGTGGATTATGCCCTATTCCCTCTCCTAGAGAGGAGGCCTGAGTCCCAGCAGTGGGAACATTATAAGGCTGACTATGCTATGCTATGCTAATATAGTAAGAAAATTCCCTAATCAATAAAAAAGAAATGTTATGAAAAAATAAAATATATTTATAATTTTGTGCTGCACCGACCGAAACAACACAAAAGTCGTTTACGTATTCATTACATTGTTTGTTTCTCCCAGAAAAATAAAAAGTAACAAATCTTAATGTAAAAAATTAACACCGCTTAAAGAAATTAGCATCCAACAGTTACTCGAGAAAATTGCTACTTTTTACTTAAGGCTCTAACTCCCGAGCAGTAGGTACCATAAAACAGTGAGTTTTTGAAGTCTACTCCTTGGTAACGACTTGGTCAATAGGTTTGAAAAAAATATATGTTTATTATAGATTCATGTAAATTATTATCAATTTATGATGTTTTCGTAAGGGGCTCCGCACAATTGAGACAAGACTGTCTTAGACAGACTTGCTTTGTCGTCTTGCGACGTCGTAGACAGGTCTGTCTAAAACAGTCTCGTCTCAAGTGTGCGCAGGCCCTAAGACTAATACTTTTGCCCAAAAAATATTAACAACATGATATTTTCTCGCTTGTTTTCCCTATTCCTTTCAAACCGCTTTGATCTTTAGAAATATGTTTACACAAAAAAAAAAGCATGCTTAAGTGTTCTTAAGAATGTACATATCATATGTAAATCAATGAATATATCGCAAACGAAATGGTTGTAAAGGTCAGCGGGGCTCTATGCGGACATTTAACTCCGGCCAGGTGTTCAAGGGACTATACGCCTTAACACAGAAGGTTTCGTCTGTTAGTAACAATTAGTTTACAAAATTGCACACTTGTTCTGCAGCTCGTTGTCGAGCAAGTGATTGTAGGATTAACTTGTTGCTGCAATACGAATTCATAATAAGTTTTTAAGTGTTATCAATGTTATAAAAACAAAACTCAGTTTATAACCCGCACAGAACCAAATGACATAATTGAATTAAATTATTAACTAACTAGTAGTATATGAGATCCAACCTCTTTAAATTAATAATCTATAAATAAATATCTGTTCGTTAGTCTCGCTAAAACTCGGATAGATTTTTGGCTAATTTTGTTCTTGAAATATTCATAATCAGATCATAACAATATTTCTATGGGACTAACTTGGAAGCATAACCTTTCAATCAAAAAAATAATTTTCAAAATCGGTCCACAATTGACCGAGAAATCGGTGAACAAACATAAAAACAAAAATATATACAGAATCATCTCCTTAGCCTTGTCCCAACTGTGTTGGGGTTTTTTTTTAGGTGGGAAATCATTCAATGATATCTACCGCCCTTGGGCGGAGCAAGAGCGCGTGTCAGACTTTTACTAACTAAAACCCCCTCCTATGTTCCTTCGTTGCCTTGTATACCAGCGCTGAGTTTTCCTTTCAGAAGCAAACCCATGGCCCCAGTAGGCTTCGACCCTGCTGAGCCTCTACGGTTTTGCTGACATCTCCTTGAGGCGTGCGTGGAACACTACTTGCCGTCGACGACTTGGGCTCGGTCCGGACGGTTACCAGACGGTCGGACGGCGAGCTACCCATTGCTCGTCGCCCACAAGTCCGCGCCTAACAGTGTTAGGGTGAGCTTCCAGTCTAACTGGATGCGGCTGAAAACATGCATTTTATACCGAATTACTACTTATCAGACCTCAACAACTCAGTAACTGGGCAACACGATAGTTACTCCTTGGATAGACTGATGGTCAGACTTCCTGGCATCTGAATGCCTGTACTGGACATTACTGACAGCAAGGGGTGTCAGTAATGTCCTATATAAACTTTGAAAAGTACATAAAATTAAAAAATCATATAGGTCGCACACACAAAAAATCTCACTTGCCGCAATCTCATGGATGAGAAGCGGGTGTCTTAACCACTGGGCCATCACAAAAATGTGTCGTGTAACATTTTAAAATTAGTATTTTTTATGCGTCCACCCTTCATTCGATGCTTGAATGAATATGCATTTTGTGAGCACGGTCACTCCATTCTAGACAATATCCATCACCTACTATCACGTGGAATAAGTCATAGCTCATCTACTTATAATAAATCTGTAGAAGTGAAAATTCTGTACATTGAAAATATCAAAAAAATAAACGTCACTCGCAGTGGAGTTCACTAAGGGGCGCTGCACACGGCTAAGATACTATAATATTTTATCTTAAGATACAATATCCCTTACCATACAATTCAATGGACTATCACACACGACGAAGATAATAAATAATATTTCATATTTTCGTATCTCAAAAAACCTAATAAAACCATTTTCGACTTCTACGCGGAGAAAGAGACGCACTATAGATCAAACTCATGTTCACTTAAAAATTACCTTCTAAAACAGTCTTAACTCACTCAGAACAGGAATCATTTCACTTCCTTGTATAATTCTAATATATTTCCGCGGATTCACCCGCATCTATGATCACTGCTCTGCTCCTATTAGTTATAGAGCGATGTAACAAATAGACTTTCCAATATTAAAAATTTTTTTCAATTCGAATCAGTAGTTGCTGAAATTAGCTCATTCAACTAAATCAACTCTTCAGTTTTTACAATATAATACAGATTTAACAAAAAAAAATGCAGATTTAATTGTAAACAATGCAACAAGCAAGCAAAAAGAGCTCCATCTCGTGAACGAGGCAGCAAAACCACGAGTAGGCGAATTAAAACACAGGCCGAACAAATGGTAAATGTCTACAATGAAAAGCAGTTCTTTCCTATGAGGCAAACGCCAGTTAAAACTTTACCGTGAGGTAGCGGAAATGTTTGCGAACAAAAAATAAAAACGGGTAAAGTTCATTTGCTAATTTTGCCGTCCCTAAGTCAGCAAAAACGGGACCCTTATAGTATCCCGGGTTTCACCATTGTGTGGACCGCCCGGAGGATACGGTGGAGCACACGGTGGAGGTGTGCCCCGCCTGGGCAGAGCAATGCCGTGTCCTCGTGGGGGCGAACGGCGGCAGCGATCTCTCGCGCCGGGTCTTGGTACAGGCTATGGTCCGGAGCGAGGAGGAGCGGCAGGTGGACGCCTTCTTCTGCGAAGCAGTAGTGCTAGCAAAAGAGGAGGCCGCACGCGTGGGTCAACGGTCCTCACGCCCCAAATACCGCCGGGACTCCGATCCCTTTTTCCGGCCACCGTAGGCGTGGGCTTGCGGACGGCGAGCAATGGGTAGGTCGCCGTTCGACTGTCCGGTAACCGTCCGGACCGAGCCCAAGTCGTCGACGACGCGTACCATTCCACGCGCGCCTCAAGAAGATGTCAGCAAACCGTGTGGGCCCAGCCTGGTCGGTTCTGGAAGAAGACTCGGCCCTGGTACGAAAAGCAACGAAGGAACAAGAATGGGTTTTAAGTCAGTAAAAGTCTGACGCTATGTCCCGATCCGCCCAAGAGCGGGGATGTCAGATGATTGATGATGTTAGATGATTATCCCAACGAAAAAAAATCCTTATATGTCCACTTTTTGTCTGTCTGTACGTTCTTCTGTCCATCTGTCAAGACCCTTTTTTTCAGAAACATGTATACGTGTAGGTATGAAGCTAAAATTAATATCAAATACTTAGATCTAAAACACCAAGCAACATTGAAAAATCAAATTGCTAAGTCATCGCAATCTAAAGATTCCAAGGTCGTTTATGCTTTGTTTAGGCGCTTATTTTGACACTCGCCAGGAAACCAAAATCTATAATGTACTTGCCGTTGACCTAGAATCCTAATATTTGATATGAAGCAAGGCCTAGCACAGGTATGAGAATAAGTCTGAAAACTCTAATGTATTTTGTTTTTTGAATCTATAAAAGTCTTCGAGATTCAAATCAGGAATCGAACTATTCATATACGACTTACCCACAAAATAGAGTACAGGAGTCAATCTACATACAAAGCGCGCTCGAGCAACGCACACATAGACACCGCTCACGGACGCGATATCTCGGCTCAATTAAGCTCAATGCGAGCTCGAGTGCTATCCGTTTGAGACGCATCTATAAACTTTTTTGTTGAAAAATGGACCAACAAAAAAACCTTATTCTAATTATTCAGTGGACGGTTGTTTAAATTCAACATTAAACAGTGAATTGACGTTTTTTTGGCGCCACGCGCTGACCCTAGCTAACGTGATCGCCGAGCGTAGGTATGAATAATGAAGTACATACATGAGATTGACTTCTGTACCTATCTGTTTTTTGACTTACCTATGTAAAAACCTTGTACGAAACTCTCGGTGCACAAGTCCTACTCGCACTTGACCGTTTTTTTTGCTTGAGCATATTCCACTAGCCATGTTAAGAAAAAACGTAAAGCAAGTGTCCCTGTGTACTATCAGCGTGTCCCGCATTTTACTTTCAATAGAATATCGTCCTCGCCCGCACAAAAATGAGGAGGAAAAATTAACGTTAAATTACAATAGGATGTGAAGCCAACAAAGAAATCTGGCCAACTGAATAAAATTCTTTATGGTATTAAGTTTTAATGTTGGTATTACGTGCAGCTTTTAATTTTTTGTGCGAAAAATTCAATTGTCTGCACAAGAGGAAAGCCTTGAAATGTTAACTGAATTAATAAAAATAATAATTTCTGTTCCCGATACCGGTGGGCTACTATATTTATATTTTTAATGCCTTTTTTATTTTGGTTAAAAATATATATTAAAAAATGTGAATAATAGGTATGAAATATAGCCGTTTTTTAAAACGGGTTGCTTTGAAGTGTTAATCTTTGAATTGACTTGGAATTATAAGTTCAAATAAACTTTGTAGTATAGGTACCTTATTCTTTTTTCGAAATTAGGTATTTACTGACTTCTTTATGGTTTTAAATTCTGTAATATCGCTGTTTTATAACAATTTTTGTATAAAATCTAAAAAAACTCGCATTATTTTGTAATATTACTTCTAACGTGGAAACAGTGTCTTAAGAGTCGAGCGCTGTTCAATATTGATAATGTATACGGACTTAAAAGTACTAATGAATAGGATGTCTATTTTTCTTTCAATCACTTTCATGTGAGAAATTTTATCTCACGAATTACTTTTTCCCCAGGGCAGCTACAAGAAAAAAAATCCAAAATGAGAGCTATTAACCAAGAACACAGAGTTTTTTTGTTCGAAGATAGTCGTAGGTATACGTCATTGATATTGCATTGCCCTTTGAAATGCATAGTTTCTACGTTGGAACTCTTAATATAAAAAAAACGGTTTTTTTATTAACTTCATGTTTATAAGTACTGCGTTATTACAGAAAATACAAAACATTCACATTCGAAAAAAGGATAAAGTTAGAACTATATTGCGCAGACGGGTGCCACGTAAGCCGTCTCCATACATTTTATATGGCAACTAGACTTGTCTTGCGCGTCGTCGTTCTACGTACAAATCACGTGTGCGTCGGTCTAGTGTAGTTCTAGTTTCACATACGTTTAATACAAAGTTTATTTGAACTTATAATTCCAAAGCAACCCGTTTTAAAAAACGGCAATTTCATAGTTAAAGACCTAATAATAATTTATTTCTCTTTAAAAATTCACAAATTTGAAAAATACATTTCAAATATTATTACATTAAAGGCTACAATGGGCACACGTGGGCCACGTATATCGATCTGGGCGCGTCGGTGTCCATGCATTTTTTATGGCTGCTAGGCTTGTAGAACTACATTAGATCCACGCCACGCAACGCCACGCAACACACAGCAAATCAGGCGTGGCCCACGTGTGCGTCGGTCTAATATATTTTTCTTGCACTATTAATAATGCAAGAAAAATATTAAAAAAATGTGCAACTGCAATTCGTTAAAGGTACCACTTAAAAGAGTACCTTCAATATTCATTCACATGTGTACCTTGTATGTACTTACATACTCATTCAGTTACTTTCAAAAAGTCGAGGTTCTAATACTAATGTTCCACCACTATTAGGTAAATTATTGATACCAGTGTATTTGAAACGCCCCGAGCATCGAGAGTCGCAGGACAAGTCTCAGCCACGGCATGAATGAATGATATCTTTATTTGAAAGAATATAAGTAGATATCTGTTCTCTCTCAGCCATAACATAACAACAACATTTCAGTCGGCATTTCAGTCGTACAAATATTTAGATTTTACATCTTGATTTTAGCATTCAGTACACATTTAGTAATTAGCAATCTCAAAAAATACCAATATTACTCGTATTTTCATAATTTAAGTTTAAATACATATGGCATACTGAAAGTCTCTGAATCTGGCCGCTTACAATAAAGAATGAAAAACAATTATGGAATTCGAAAATGGAACTCGGCGAGCATATTACTTTTTAATTTGCGAGACTGTCATTTGTTTTTTCATTGTGTTGTCCTTTCGAAGATTGTGTGTTGCGATCAAAATGAATTCTTGTGAACATTTTCGTATAGAAAATAAATAATTTATAATAAAAATGATTTCCTGTTAATAAAAACCAATCCCAAGTCGACAGCGTGTTGTATCCGTGGAAAACAACGCGTCTCAATGACCTTTAACAAGCCCTGTACTAAAACCCTTGTGTCACTAACTTCACTCCGTACATTCAATCACATAAAATCTACATCGAATTGTACTGCGTACGTACGCGTGACGTAGTTATCCTGTGTCGGCGGCCTTTAATAAATAAAAACTTTATCAACAGGTCGCTTGTAAAATGTTGCTTACACATTCTTACGTCACAGTACATATATGTATAATATGGACCGAGTTCGAGTCCTCGACGGCGCGTAGTGTTCCACGCGCGCCTCAAAGAGATGTTAGCAAAACTGTAGAGGCCCAGAAGGGTCATAGCCTACTAGGGAAATTGTGCGAAAGAGAACAATGGGGCCCTGGAACAAAGGCAGAGAAGGAACATAGAAGTGGGTTTTAGTCATTAAAAGTCTGACACATTCCGCCGCCACATTTCATTCCGCCGTAGAGCGAAAAGTGTTGATGATTTACAAACTAAAAAAAACATATACAAAATTAACATTGACTTTTAAAGATATTATAAATAGAACAGTGATCTGGAACAAAAGCTAGCATAACTGTGACTTGTTTTCAACAAATGCTAATTACAGCAAAAATGTATGAAAGAAACGTAAAAAAATATCAGGATGTCACCTGTTGCCTGTCTGTTTTATTCAATAGATTCGTTTTACGTAGGAGCGAAAATTGCATGTAACTAAACATAATACAATATTGAAGTACACTTTACCAAAAAAAAAATTGAACAAAATATTGTGCCGAAACATAATCTAGGTCAAAAAGGTTCAGAAATCAGAAACGTTTATTTCAAATAAACCATTTACAATGTGTCCATTTACAACGTCCTAGTGATTTGCATACTTTTACAAAATAAATTAATTGAATAAATTTAAAAAAAAAATTACAAAATAATTCTTGAGCATTATTCTTACATTCGGTAATCTTTGTTCCAGTTCAATTTAATTTATTTTGGTTGTAATTTAATTTATTTTGATTGTAGTTTAGTCAATATTAATTGTATTTTAATTAATTCTAATTCAATTCATTTTATTTTATTTGTAATTTAATTAATTCTAATTTTAATTGTTATTCAATTCATTTTATTTTAATTGTAATTTAATTATTTTTATTTAATTCATTTCAATTTAATTTATTTTGTTTTAATTGCAATTGAATCCATTTTAATTAAATGTATTCTAATTCTAATATTATATATCATTTACTATTTATTGTTATACTACGAATTGCTCTAGTGTATTGATGTTGTATCAGAATTTAATTTAATTTAAAATATTAATCAATCTATTTTTAATTTTATCTGTTGTGTTGTAATATAATTTTATTTATTAATCTTCCATTTTTAACTTGCTATAAATAGTTATTGTTACCAATTTTATATTTGTTTTCAGCATAATATTAATTACACAATTTTGTAAAACCGTATATAGTGCATGTGGTGTTAGCCTATAATTAATTGCTACACTAATGGATGTCTGTTTCGTTTTAGTAAAATGTAAATGTATTGTGAAAGCAGTTGTTGGCTGACCAAATAAATAAATAAATACTGAACAGCTTGACAGTCCCTCCGACACTCAGAATCGAGAATCCGTCACTCACCTATCATTAGACACCCACAAACCTCACAAAGAGAAGCGACTGAGCCATCACAAAATCGATCGCTCAGTAGAAAAAAGAAAAAGCAACCTTTTTTTACTTTTTCCACGCTGAGGAGAACGAGACGAAATGTTAGATTGTTGATGGGAAAACTCACTTGTGTTCCTATAGTTTCCCTTTTTTAAGGTGTGAAATTATCCAATGACTTCTCTCGCTCCAGGGCAGAGTGAGAGGGCGTATTAAACTTTTACTGACTAAAAGCCACTCTATGATCCTTCTTTAGCTCATTCGTTCCAAGGCCCCGGGGTTCTCTTACACAACCCTCGGCCCCAGTAGATTTCGACCTTGCTGGCCACAGGGGTTTGGCTAATATCTGCTTGATGCGTGCTTGGAACATTACGCGCCATCGATGACTCGGGCTCGGACCGGACGGTTACCGGAGGGCCGGACGGCGAGCTACACATTGCTCGCCTTCCGCAAGCCCTCGCCTACAGTGTCTGGAAATCGGGGTCGGGATCCCGGCGGCTGTACAGTTGCCCTTTACCACTCTGCAACTCTATTGTACAATCCCGCCGCCCAGAAATAGCAACCAATCTTTATTCCATAGAATCGTTGTGATGAAGGTGACACAGCATGCTAACGATGTGACCCAATCAGAATCCTTGTAAAAGACAACAACAGTAACAACCACACGATTTGCTTTATCTCTCTGACACTTTTCCGTATTCAATCCATTCTCCATGTCTATGATCGATTACAATGTGTTACAACGTCAATGTGCAATGTGCAGCCGCCGTTATGACGACAGAGTACAAGCATACGCTGTCCTTCCCGAAACACGGCGAACAACGTTATGTCACTTAGCTCGGTTGCGTGGATTACTCGGTCATAGTATGAAGCTAGAATGTACAGCAGCAGGACGAGTAACAGGTTGTTTACTAGTTAAGAAAATAACCTTTAGCCATAAGACTGTTTTAAACTCAAGTCTGAAAAATCTAAAAATATCTTATACAGAATCGTAACGCTCGAGGTAGAAATAATTGTGATTTTTTCTTACGTACACTAAGCCCCAAATATCTTTTATCTCTAATATAATTTATTAATTAATCAATCTTTTATAACACAGTCCCACAAAATTATCTTACGAATATGTTTTTCAGAAATCATCACATTTTTTATTAGCGACCCGATGACTATAGTTTATATAGTATGCTTAGGATTCAAAGGGACACAAAAGTAAAAAATGGTGGATTGTATAAAAAACGATATGAAAGAAAAGAGAATGATAGCGTGGCTGTTAATTGGACGAGCTTTAAGAGGGCCTTATTCCACTCGCCTATCGTCAACGTCAAAATGGTTTAAAAGCTTGTTGCTTTATCTAACGCAGTCCAACGGGATGTTTGATGAAGAGGCAATGCGAAAAATGAGAGATAACGCCTGAAAACTCTGTCGGCATTTGGTTATTCCGTGATTTACTCGAATATTTCATAAAAGTTGTTCCAGGAAATTCATGTTTTTTTAAACCTATAAAAGTTTTTCAGAAAAACTATATATTATATTAATTATACTTTTTTATACATTTAAAATATGAGTACATTATGGAGGGGGAAAATTTACATAAAATAGCAGGTTTTTAGAGGTTTTTTCTAATTTCGTTTTACACAAATTTATGTTTTGATTTCTATAGAGGCCTAGATAATATGTACAAAATAGCTGTGTATCCAAAATATCTAGAAAACGATGTGTAAGAACATTATAATCACGTTAGAGCGGTTGTATAGAAATGTACCTCGAGTTAGCAGCTCTTAAGAAGACAACTTGCTGTATCAAATCCAAGTAAAATGAGAAAAGAGCGAAAGAGGATGATGAGAGAATAATAAAATTATGATTCCCAAGCAACGACGAATCCCACAGTAACAATAGGTTACTAAGCGTGGTCCATCATCGCTTAGCATTTGGTGAGAGGATGATCAAGCGAGAGCCTATCAATAGAAAAGAAGAAAACAAAACGAGGTCGGTCTTCCCTCCTACCTCCAAGGAACGAGAAACGAGAACACGTCTATTGTCGAAAAACCTTTAAAAAAAATCGGGCAAGTGCGAGTCGTTACCTATGAAAACAGTTCAATTCCCGAATTAAGTTACGAAGATTTTTCGAATCGCATTTTTTTCTTTGTGACCTACCTACAAATTCACAGTTTTCAGAATTTTTCCTACATTTGGGCTTAGAGACCATGCTTCATGCCAAATCTCAGGATATTAAGTCAACGAGAAGTTGAATTGTGATTCCCTTGAGAGTGTTCATGAAGTACACGTTTTTTGCGACATAAACGGCCGTATCTTTTTTTTCATTAACTCAGAAGTTTAATTTTTTCATGCTTCAAGAGACTGCAGACCTAAGTAAGTGGTTTTAATTTCAACTCGACACCTCCACGTGTTCCCGAGATAAAGGGTCTTGACAGACAGACAAACGGACGGACAACAAAGTGATCCTATAAAGGTTCCGTTTTTTCCTTTTGAGGTACGCAACCCTAAAAATAAAGATGTTGAAGCTATTTCCCTATCTTTTCTCTTAAAGGTTATCTCGAATTCTCAGTAGAGAAATTTTTTGAATAAATAAAATATAATCAACAGGTTGGCTGTAGGCAAAGTATTCCTGATGCCTGTTGCCGAACTCAAGGTTAACTACCGACTGAAGCGTCTCGACTCAACCTGATATTTCAAGGTGAAGCAATAAAGCCACAAGTGAAGCAGACTTAAAACTTAGCTGGGTCGCGCGGCCGTTGGAAAAATACTTCAACATTTCAACTTTCGGTATTTCACAGGCATATTGAACGAAGATCGAAAATCATTTTACGATATAAAAATTGTTTCATTTTGAATTGCAGCTCTCAATATTTATTTAAGTATTTTTACGTTCGGTATTTTAATATGACTTTTGGCATTTTATTTTAAGGCTTTCAGATATACGTACCCGAGTTGATGGTAGTTTATTTTCAAAATTATCTCTATATCTTACTGCTATTTTCAACATGAAATCCATTACGTTACTTATCTTATCTTTGTCATTTATAATATTTGTTTTGTTTTAATTTCTTCTGTTGTTATTTATTATAGAAAAAGTATATAAAATCTGAGTTAAATTTATTTTAGTTTTATTATTGGTTTTTTCAACAATGTTATTAATTATTAGTCCTAATATTATTAGAATTTTATTAGATTGACATGGTTTGGGGTTATTTTCTTATTGTTTAGTAATTTATTATCAAAATTACATTACATTACGTTACTTATCGAAAACCCACTCAAGCCAAAAACTGGCTTTTAGTTTTGAAAGGCATTGAATAGAACACAGGCTAGAATTCAAATAGTTGTCAGAGCGTGCCAACATTTGATACAGTGAACTATTTAGTAAAGTTAGTCAAGATGAGAATTTCTGGTTTAGTTGTTTGTTTAAAGCACCCGAGCATTGCCATAAAACAGTGACTTTCTGAAGCGAGTAGGCTTACTCGGTAACGGCTAGGCAATAGGTTTGAGAAAAATATATGTTTTATTGTAATTTAGATGTCTTCAAGGCTAGAGTGAATAGGCTCTTAATAAACTAGTGCGCCTCACCATCAATGATTGCATCTCTGCTTACCATTAAGTGGGATCGCAGTCAAGCACTGGTTTATATCAATTTAAAAAAAAAACTCATGTATAACATTATCAACATATGATTTTTTCGTATGAACTTTGGCCAGAAAAACAGAGCCTATGTAATATCAAGTTACACACAATTTTAATGTATAAAAGTTACGAGTATCTACATCCATTTCCATAAAATACCTGAAACGTATAGGTAATGTATGAAATATTATTTATTTATTTATTAAAACTATATGCACAAGTAGTAAACACTGTACAAAGGCGGACTTAATGCCTTAGGTATTTTCTACCAGTCGACCTTAGGGTGGTGGGGTGGTGGTGTGGTATTTATTTTATACTTTGTCTAGGTATTCTATACAATACCGATTGTACAACCGGTAATGTAAACAATGCGGTCCAAATACGAATAGGATCAATTTTTGCCAAAGTTGTGACGCTGTCAAAAAAGATTTTTTTTTAATAACATTTATTTACGAATCATGAACGAAGAATTTTTATTTAGAATTTAATTTTTCAATTCCACTCATGTCTTCATCACTGTTTGAATGGTCATCGTCGTCGTCATCGCCATAATCATCACTGCCGTCCCCTATAAAATAAAACTTGGATTAATACCTATAGGTCTTTTTTAGGGTTTCGTACCTCAAAAGGAAAAAACGAAACCCTTATAAAAAGATTACATACTAGCCGCACCGAACCTTTTGAGGTTGGAAATCATCAAATAACTTCTCCCGCTCTGGGAGAAGCAAGAGGGAGCGTCAGACTTTTACTGATTAAAACCCACGTATATTCCTTCAGTTGCCCTGTACATTGTAGGGCCACAGCAACTCTTTCGAACAATCAAGCCCTAGTACGCTCCAAATCCCTCCAGTGAGATTCTTAACTGTAGACAAATCTCTTTAAGAGCGTCCATTTTGATTCACATTTTCATACAACCGCTCTTCCGTGATTATGATGTTCTTACACATATTTCTCCATATATTTTGGATACACAGCAATCTTGTGGATATTATCTAGGCTTCTATGGAAATCAAAATATAAATTTGTGTAAAACCAATCCAGTAAAGACCTCTGAAAATCTGCTATTTTACGTGAAATTTGGCTCTCCTTAATGTACTCATATATTAAAAATATAAAAAAGTACATCCAAAGAAGCCTTTAATCTAAATTCTGAATGACGACAATTTTTTTTCTAAAACTATTTAAAAAAAAAAACACGCAGTTCCACGTAAAATATTCGAGGAAATTCTCGGAATTACTGAATGGTTAGCATTTTAGGAAGAGTTTTCAGGCGTTATCTCTCTCGTGTTGCCTTTTCATCAAACATCGCGTTGGATTGCGTTAGATGAAGGAACAAGCTTTTAAACCATACTCGATGTTGACGATAGGCTAGTGGTAAGAGACCCTCTTAATGTTTAAGAGTAAGTAGCTTAGTCTGTTTTTCAGTATCGAAACCAAAAAAGATTTATCGCTTAAGATTTAACTCCTTTCATACATTTTCCTCGCTACCGCAACATACGTAGAACAATCCGAAGCCCTAGAAATGCTTTCAGGGTGAAACTGTCTTGAAGCCAATGAACTCTCAAAGTCTGAACCGTTGAACTCTTATTGTATTGACTTGAAGTCTTGAATTGCCGAACAATGCGCCAGAATACAAACTGTTCAATCTGGAGCAGGGGTGTTCCAACCATTGATCGTAAAGTTTTTCCGAATCAATCTCGAAAATTTCCAAAAAACATAACATTGGAAAATGGTGGCGATCGAATGTTTTAGAAGATTTTGAGGTTGATCAACAATACCAAAAAATGTGAGCAACCCTGTTGTTTGAGTATATACAATATTTGTTCGTCGCAGTTTACCTTGTACACAATTTTAATACACATTCAGTCAAGGTCGAGAGGTCAACTTCGATGAATGGTGCGTCATTTACAGTACCGCCGGCGAACCTATTCGTCTATGTTACGTTTTGTGTTTTACGATAGCCCTGTTTCATCACTTTTATAAGGTACCTGTTGGTTTTAAAATCAATAAATTATTTTATTATGAAACTGGCTTCTAGCAGCGGCTTCGCCCGCATGAAAGTAGATTTCTCCATACAAACTTTGGACCCCCGTTGTTCCCCTTAGAGGGTGAATTTCGTGAAATCGTCTCTTAGTGCCCGCCTACGTCATAAAAGGAAACCTTTTGCAAAATTTTACACTCTCAGTCTCAATAGTTTCAGCTGTGCGTTGATATGTCAGGCAGTGTGCGGGCACAAAACTTGCGACGGCCGAGCGATGGCGGGGCGGCGCGGATGGCGGGGGGCGATGTATACAAAAGTATTGCTTAATATAGCGACGCGCACGAAACGGGCATCGGCGCGGGCGCCGTGGAGCGGGCGGTCAAGCAATGCACGGGCGACGGTGAAGCGACGGCGACGCGGAAATGACGGTGACGCGGAAGCGACAGTGACGCGGAAGCGACGAGAACCAACTAGTTTTTTTTTTCGGTGGGAAAATCATCCAATGACATCCCCCGCTCTTCGGCGGGACGAAAGGGTGTTTCAAACTTTTACTGACTAAAAACCCACTTCTGTTCCTTCGTTGCCTTTCATACTAGGGCCGAGTCTTCCTTTCTAAAGCTGACCTTTGCCCCCAGTAGGCTTCGACCCTGCTACCCCTACGGTTTGCTGACATCTCAAAACAACAGTACGCGCCGTTGACGACTTGGGCTTGGTCCGGATGGTTACCAGACCGTGTTGTGAGAAATATGAGTTTACGCCGAAGAGAACTATTGGAGAATGTCTCATAGTGAGGGAATTATTATTGCTTAGAGATGATGTTCATCCAATATATCAACGAAGACGCAATTTGGGAGCATTTTTTACGCTTTATTACGAGCTAAGGTGTTATTCAATGAAATTTTACAACCATACAAGAAGAATGATTATATTTTTCAATTCAATATCAATTTGTATTACTAAAATAATAATTCAATACAACACTGTGTACCCGCGCAAGCGACGAAACCACATTAATTTATTCTCCGTCGCTTCTGCGTCGCCGTCGCTCCACCGCGACCCGTGCACCGCTTGATCGCCCCGCTCTGCCGTCGCCCGCTTCGTGCGCGTCGCTATAATGTGCAATGCTTTTGTATCCATCGCCGCTGTCATGTCTCCCCGCCATCGCTCGGCCGTCACTAATTTCGTGCCCGCACACTTAAAGCAGAGACAAATTTTTGAAAGCGAAATCCGCAGTTCAAAAAACGAAAAGGGCAACTGAAGGACACAGGTATGGTTTCAGTAAGTAAAAATTTGACACGCCCTCGCGATCCACCCTAGAGCGGGAGAAAAGGATAATTGCCAACCGCAAAAAAGAAATCATCATTAAGAGTAAGGAAAGAAATTTTTAATGAACTTGTTATAAGAGATATTATCAGCAAAAAACTTTTCAAAACAAAAGCGAGTAGTTTGAACTAAACGTAAATAGTATACAACTCGCTTTTATTTTTCAAAACGAAGAAAGAAAACATCTTTTTGGTAAACAAAAAGAGAGTTTGAACAACTTTTTATAACTTAAGTAAGTACCTAAATGAGAAAGATTTTTTAACTTACTTTATATATTTTAAGTTAGTTAAATATTTTCTTTGTATTAACTTGTTTATACTGCAATATGTATTATTATAAAATTGTACGTAGTTGTTGTACCTACCAATGTTAAATTTTATATATCTTTTGCATGCCTACATGGTAAAATATGACTGAACTTGTTACCTAAATTTTTCTGTCATCTTTTACTGTTAACCATATTTGCAAAATAAAATTATCTTTATCTTTATTATTTAACACTAGCTACTTACTAGTTATTTAACACTGGTAACTTACGTTCACGCTTCGCCCGCGTGAACGTAAGTTTCTCTATACAAACTTTGGACCCCCGTTTCATGTAGTTAGGGGGTGAATTTTGGCAAATCCTCTCTTAGTGCTCGCCTACGTCATAAAAGGAAACGTTGTACAAAATTTCATGTTCCTAGTTCCAGCAGTTTCAGCTGTATGCGTTGACATGTCAGTCAGTCAGTTTCTCCTTTTATATAAGTCGTGGCCAGATCTCAGAATTGATCACTTCATGATATGACCAACTAAAACTGATCAGATCGTTTAAATGTTAACATTTGATGATATGTCAATCCTCGTTTGGCCATATCATTGATGTAGGATTTCTATGATAATAAAAGGTCTAAAGAAAGTAAGCCAAACGAGGATTGACATGTAATCAAACATTAACGTTTATAAAAGCAAGAAAAAAAACTTAAAAAAAAAGTAACCATCATCAGATACCGGCTTGGTGACTACGGGACCATTTGGAAAGTATACCCTTTCCAACAAACAAAGAATTTTTCAAATCGGTTGGCAAACGAGGAAGTTATGCGCGAACAAAGATAAAAAAAAATACAAAGATCCGAATTGAGAACCTCCTCCTTTTTTAGAAGTCGGTTAAAAACGATCTGGCCAGGTTTACTTGGCCATATCAGAAAATGATCAACTTCTAAAATCTAGTCACGACACATATTATACTTAGATTTAACCTTCTATAATACTATTTTAAGTTGACGTCAGAAAACAAAAAAAAAATCTTTCATCATGTAGACAAAAGTAAGCCAATCCGATTAAATTACATTCGAACAAAGGAAACAAGTGGATTAAGTAAAAGCAATGTTTAAAATATACGGACACTGTCGAACCTGTGTAAATTTCCGCAGCGCAAACAATAAAAATATTAAAAACGTCAATTTCCATTAAACAGATATGAACTTGTCATAAAAGAACAACAAAAAACGAGGAAATGCCTATGGAAAAATAAATTTTACAATTTTTTAAAATAAAATGGTTGTGTAAATGCACTTGTTTTTAAAAGAGGACAATGACGCGTATTTCTATTGTGAGTTATCCATTGGAGCATAGGTACAAAGCGGAATAAAAATTTCAAAGGTACAGTGCAGTGGAATGTGAATTTTGAATATATATCGCTCTAACAGTCGGCATTGGCAACTCATGTCATCGTGTGTGGCACACATTGCCGAAAATTTCCCCTCTGACTTCCACTACACGGGATTTAACAAAGGGACCTCTCTCGCCCCTTCACTACCAGCTACGAAATATTGTGAGGGGAACATACTCGGTCGCGTATTTGGTAACCATTGTCTCAACCAGAACCGGGGCGATCTAAAAAACTCTATTGAATGATTATTTTATTTAATGTATCCCGAAAACATTCCATGGTACCATGTTACCATGGAATGAATACAGTTATTATGATGTTTCTGTATATGAAAAGTAGCAAGCGTTGTCGCTTGCGTGATAGTTTAGCTTTCTTCACTATCACTAAAAAAAAGCCGAAAAAATACTTTACACTACAAAAATTAAATAAATATTTTAAACGATCTCGATAAGGTGTACTGCAGATCAACCTAGGTCTGAATGAAGTTGTTTAATACGCGATCCGGTCCATGTTCAGCACAATAACGAATTAGTGCAAACTCTGAACGATTCTTCGTAATTGGAAGGCTTGGTATTTTGGTATTAAACGAAACAAAAGTTATGTTCGTTGAAGCATATTTCCATGCATAGTCCCTGCTTAATACAACTTCAGATAACTTCGAGATTTCCTAACGTTTTAACCGAATTCAAAAAGAAGGAAGTTCTATGTTCGCCTGAATGTATTTTTTTTTAAGTATTATCACCAATATCTCAGTCAATTGTGGACCGATTTTGAAAATATTTTTTTGTCATATTGAAAGGTTATGCTTCCAAGTTGGTCCCATAGAAATATTGTTATGATCTGATCATGAACTTCGAAGATATAGAACAGAACTCCTCATAGGACCACAGCAAAACTGTCGTAACAAGAAAAATTGCTTTGTTTATACGTGTAGTCAATGACTGAATGAAAGAAAAGGGGAGGGGACATATCGAACTGATCTGATGATGAAGCCGGAAGGTAAATTAATGTAATCTAATCGTGTTAGGGATTATTAGATGTTGATGATTCATTTGATGATTGAATCACCCCTCGAGCGCCGATCGTACATACGTCTGTAGTTCTGTACAACTTGAGTGACCTTGAAAAACGTTTAATTGTCGTTTTGTACACACGGGTGTACGAAATTTATTCAGCCGAAAATTTTGGTCTCTATATCTTCGGTTTTCCTAGAAAAATCCAGAAAAAGTTTTTTTTATTACTTGTTTATTTTTTGGTGATTTTACGTTAAAACGCGCAATTACGTAATAATAAAGTGGGGATTATCACTTGAACGGAGAAACCTGTCCTCAGCAACGGTGAAATCAGTCAAGTAACCCAAATACACAGTGCAGTGTCCGTCTGAACTTATTCACCAAATAATTTAAAAGCTATTTTTATTTTCTAAGATTTAACGTGAACAGTTTCGGTGAGAACGCACCTTAATGTTAACGCTTGTTGTACGTCGAGTAATTGTTACTGTAATAGGCAAATCGTCGCTTCAATCTCTCGTCTCGATTGCCTCTGAATAGCCAATCAAACGATATATGGGCCAACGATATCTGTCAGCCGGAATGTGTACGGAATACGGAATTGCTTACAGAATCAACCGTTTCAATTCTCTCATTCAATTACTGCTGCAAGTGTATAATGTTACAGCATACAGGGTTACTGTTAGGCAGGACGTGATAGTGTCACCTAGATTTGCAACAAGAGAACCCAACCCCGTGGGGTCCGAGTGCTCATAAGCTGTTCAAAGAATTATCCAAACGCTTAGTAGACACTTCGCGTGACCCAAGGGCTGGCTTTTACCTCGGTCAGAGATTAAGCATTGCCATACAACGTGGCAATGCCGCCAGCCTTTTGGGCACACTTCCAGTCGACAGCGATGCGGAGGAGTTTTTTGACGCCATATTTTAGCAAGTAGTTTTTGATTTTAGTGTATGTATAGTTTTAATTAGTTAAGTGTTTTATGTATTCATTTTACCTGAAATAAATAGAGAACCTAAGGAAAGGTTTTTTTACAAGAACTAGATATTATGTTTTTTTTCATGGACTAGAACTAGCTAATTGAAAACTTTGATTTTCTCGAAACCTATTGACTTCCACCCAGACTTCCTTGGGTGCTTTATTGTTGTAAATAAACCATACTATCACATTCTGCAGGGAATACGTAGGTACATATAAGTACGTACACTTATATGTCAATGACGTATCATTGACATAATTATACTCGTAGTACATATAATATATCTATTGTTATACGTAGATATTATCCAGGTGCGTTTGAACTGAAGGGGTTGTTTCATTACGTATCTTTTGTTAGCGGTATTGCCAGCGCAATATTTGAAATTAATCTCAAGGAAACTTAGTTCTGTCTCTATTTAAAATCTAGTACATTTTAGTTACTAACTTTAAACAGAGTTACGTTTAAAGCTCTAAACACTGTATGAAATTGAATGCTGACAACAAGGGGATTGCGCAGTCGGTTGGTATTTACGATGGGATTTTGTCAACTGCACGAAAACTACATGCAAACTGGAACTTTTGGTATAGTTGGCCTGCAGCTCTAAAGCGGGCAGCATTTGAAAACTCGATTTAAACCCTGAGAGCAATTGTAACTGCTCTGTTATTAGCTCTGTTATTAAAGGAGACGCACAGGACCGTTCGTTGTGGCGACACTTGGGGGAGGCTTATGTCCAACAATGGACGTCTTTCGGCTGAAATGATGATGACAATTTTGAGGCGTAATTTTTTGTGCAAGAGGGCAGGAAAGAAGGCCTGTCCTTGCAGAGCAGAGGGCTTCGCAATGTCACTTTGTGTGGAGGTAAAGTCGATGATGCCCCATGTTGCTAGATTGTTTTTACAACGGCCAAGCTGAGAAGGTACGGGTCCAGGCGGTTGGCCACAATTTGTGGTTGATGTTGTGCCGGATTCCAGACTTTCTTTCAAAGAAAGAAAGTGTGCAGCTGGTATGGGTGTTCTTGCTTAGTTCACACCCCACGTTCATAATTATCGAGGAAGAACTTTTTAGCCGTTTCACGTAACTTCATATTGTTTTTTATTATAATGCAACTGTAGATTGCACTGTCATCATGTTATAAACGCTCCGTGATCTTAATTCCCCGACATGTTGACAATGGCAAACGCCAAGTAAATACGTGGTTCGTATGTACCTTTTGTTTGTATCGGCCTGAGTAAACACGGTAGACAAGCGGTCTGTGATCCGTACTGTATATGGTTACTAAGCACCGTGTTGAGCTTTATTGTATGTCTGTAGCTCACTTATATAATATACATGAAACAAACTGAGTTTTAACATATTCATTATAATTATCTATTTACTAGCTGACTCGGCAAACGTCGTTTTTCCATGTAAAAAATCAAAGAATAGGGGTTGGGGGTAGGAGGGTAATAAATAGCCTACTACTTCAAATCTACCAAATATATACAAAAAAAAACACGAAAATCGGGTAAAACGTTTCGGAGGTGTTCGATAACAAACAATGTGACACGAAATTTTTATAGATCAAAAAATTTACTTGAAAAAGTTCGATATAAAAAATGACAAAAAGATACAAATAGGAATGAAATCTTTTTACACAATAAAATTAATTATAGTTAGTCATCCATGCAAATTTCCTTGTTTTTAACCGACTTCAAAAAGGAGAAGGTTCTATGTTCGGCTGAATGTATGTTTTTTTTTATGTTTGTTCACCAATTTCTCGGTCAATTGTGGACCGATTATTAATTTTATTTTTAATTTATTTTATTGGTTATGCTTCCAAATTGGTCCCATAGAAATATTGTTATGATTTGATCATGAACTTCGAAGATGTGGAAAATAACTCCTCAATGATCACAACAGAAACGTCGTAACAAGTAAAATTGCTTTATTTATACATGTATCGAACTGATCTGATGATGAAGACTGAAGTTAGGCACCGGAACTCTGTAATAAATTAATTTAATCTAACCGTGTTTGGTACTATTAGAATTGTCAAGAGATGCATTCTGGCTATGGGTACTTTTTAGTGGTGGTACCATAAGTGAAAAGTGTGAAATAAAAATCTTTTTACAAAAAAAAAATACAACCGACTTCAATGTAAAAAAAACAGTGAAAAGTGCAAAATAACTTTAATTTCGAAAGCCGGTGTTAAATAACGAAGTAACAAAACTATTATAAAAACACCGAATTCCGAATTTAAAATTATTTTGCACTTTTCACATTGAAGTCGGTTGTATTTTTTGTTCGTAAATGTTTTTTTATCTAATACTAGCTGACCCAGCAAACTTGGTACCATCTAATTGTCAATGAATATTCTGATACCTTTTAGCTAAAGTGTAAAAAGATAAAGCCATCTACTGGCAGTCTTTACCAGAACGAGCAATGTCATTGGTTTTTTTTTTCGTGAATTTTCCTTTTTTCTAACCGTAAACCTTCCCTGGACTATCACGAATACTTCAAAACCAAGATTAACCAAATCGGTCCAGCCGTCCTCGAATTTTAGCGAGACTGGTTCATATCAATTAAAAAAAAATGAATAACTTTTCGTTAAGTTATTCATTTTTTTTTAAATGATTTAAACCAGTGCTTGACTGCGATTTCACCTGAATTAAAAAAAAAACAAATCGAAACCCCAAATCCTAAATCTTTTTTGAATATAGATTTAAAGTTTTTTAAAAACATGAAGTGAAAATCTCCTACAAATTGGCATTGCTCGCTGGGACTGAAATCACTCCAGATTAAAAATGTCATCCAGAAGCATGGCTTACTGTTCATTAAACCGATTGTCATGACGCAGAATAAAAAAGGGAAAAATTTGTAACTTATGTTGTATTATTATACTTTTGATATACTCAAGTTAAACTTGGGATATTACTTAAACATAACTTAGATATTATAGTAGCATATACACTTTAAACACTACTGTTTAACAAACAGTAGTGTTTAAAGTGTATATTAAACAGATTGTCATGACGCCGAACGAAAAAGGAAAAAAAATGGTAACTTACAATATTGTGGTAGTATACTTTTGATATACTCAGTTAAACTTGGGATATTACTTAAACATGACTAACATATTATATTAGCATATACACTTTGATGGGGTCTTGTCGGTTACGAACATTAATATCGACTGCCTTAAGAAATACATTCAGAAGCTCCTTAACGAGCACACATATTTTGTAGATGTGAAGAGACCGTAGCGCCAATAGCTCATTTTTTATTTTATTAGTCTACATGATTCATCTGGTTACGTAAATAGTCTTAATGCACTATTTTGCACAACAATGCTCAATTGTGACCGGTACTTTTACCCCACATTATAAGACCATATTATGACAACGATTTAATATAGAGGTAAAATGATATTGTCACCGTTTTTATATTTCTTTATATATATCTATATTCTGTACGTGTGTTTGTCGCCAAACTCCTCCTAAGGCTTGACCGATTTGGATAGAATTTTGTGTGTATAGTTGAGTGGGTCTTTGGATGATTGTAAATACAATTGGACTCGGTAAGTGGTGTTTTTTTCGCGACTGGGTATCGAATTTCATCAAAATCAGCTTAGCAGTTTAGGCGTGAAAGTATAAGACAGACAGAATTACTTTTTCATTTAGGTAATAAATAATATCGGTATGAAGTACAGATGAATATGTAGTCATTTCTTAATCCTTTACGACTATTAGTTGTCTCATTTTTATTTACTTCGATTTTTTATTTGTACAGGTACATGAGAACTTTTCTGGAATTTTGATTCAGTTTATCGGAAGTGAGAAGAGTACATAGTATTCGGTGATTCATTTTTATTTATATAGATTAATATAATAGATAACAAATGATAGTTAAAAAAAAATTGAACAAAATAGAAGATCACAAAATTAATAACGTAAAAAAAACAACCCTCGACTTCTACGCGGATGAAGACGCGGGCTACAGCTAGTTTCAATAAAATACATAACTCTTCCTCGTATGTTTGCTTATTAGCCGCAATTTTATGTGTATATTAAAATAAATAAAACGTAGAGTACGCTTTGTTAAGCAACTTTTTTCAGTCTCTTGATAATCAAAGTTTGCTTCATTTTATTTTCAATATTTATTTTAGTTTTTATTTGCAGAATACAAAAATTGTAAACTGTATAATTTTCGACGTATTTACCTTTCTGAGCCTGTCGCGCTCACTGTGCAGGTTAAATGAGCGTGACAACTTTCTATTATTATTCAAGTTAAAATCTCTTTTATATAACAAATATCAACATGTTTGGTATAAAAAACTTAAAGTACCAACTCAACAGTTGGTTTCTGTTTTAAGTTTTATAAGAAAGCTCAACATTAGCGCTGTGTCGGTGATCAGCGAGATAAAGCAAAGAACACTGAATCCATCGCATTCGAGATGTTACTTATTATCTTATACAATCTATACTCGGAGATTTTTGTGTAGGTACATTGAATGGCTCCATGTTATAATTGGAAAATGGTCTTTATTATTTCATAGCAAATATTACTATGAAGCTCAAATCGGACTGTCAACTAGTGACGGGAATCTATCTACTGCCCCTTGCGGCAGTACGTCTAACTGACTTCTAACTGATGAACAGCAGTGGTGGCCGAGTGGTAACGGCCCCGACTTACGAGTTGTAGGTCGCGGGTTCAAACCCAACCAGGCGTATAACTTTGTGTAATTTATTTCATCACCACTGCTCTCAAAACGGTGAAGGAAAACATCGTGAGGAAACCGGCATGTCCTAGAACCTAAAATTCGAAGACATGTGACATCCACCAACCCGCACTGGGCCCGCGTGGTGGATTACGGCCCATTCCCTCTCCTAGAGAGGAGGCCTGAGTCCCAGCAGTGGGAACATTATAAGGCCGACTATTACTATGATACTCGTATTGTCCCTCTTTCGTCTTTTCTTGCGTTTTCAATTAAGTTTTCCAATGGTTGGGTACTTACAGAATCAAATATTTACTAAAATTATACGGAACTATTTCTTGTTCTAAAATATATTGATGGTTTTATTTAACTCATTTTGAGTCGGTTTATAGTATTAAACCAAATCAAAATGAGTTAACAAATACGCTAATAATTGATTCCGTTGTTTACTTTACTAATACTCAAATAAGAATTTTTGGAAACCTGTAGTACGATAATTTTATAATTATGGAACTTATGTGAGGTTGTTTTGTAACAAAGTTTAAGTTGTGGTTATTTCCACCTAAAATTGTAGTATATTTAGGACGTAACTTTGTACCTCGGCAGTTTTTTACTATTTGGTTTCTTAGTTTGGGCTGCGTTTCGGCGATCACATAATATTTTTTATATTCATATAGTATACGTATCTATTCTTCAGTTTAAAGTTGCAGAAGCCAGGCCAACGCATTGTTAATTACCATAAATAAGTATTTTCCCACCGGGTTTGTAGTTTTTCTGTTTGGTGATAGTATTCGTTTGCGCAGGAGTTCTTAATCTTGTGCTTGACTGTATAGTGCAGGGGTGGCTAACTTATGACACACGTGTCAGTGGTGGCACGCGGGAAAATAATTCGTGCACGCCCAATGTACGAGGCTTAAGTAATAAAACAGCTGTGATCGCACTAATTTTCTCTTTTATTTAATAAAATAAACAAACAACTGTGAAAATTATCATAATAATTACGCGGATTTCGGATTGCAAATTAACATTTCGATTTCTTGCAAATTTCCAAAAGAATCTTAAAATTGTGTCAGAGCTTAACACAAAATCAAATCGTTTAATTTTTTGTATATTAAATCGCAAAGCCAACATTTTTAGCAGCACAACATGAAAACTTTTTTCTTAGTACTTTAGTGGCATGATCTTCAATAAAGGTTTACCATCCCTGGTGTAGGGTGTAAGTTGTATGTCAGTCACTATTTCTTTTCTAAAGACTTCAATTTTTCGTTCGGCCTTTTTTTTATTCTGTAGTAGATCTAAGATTTCTACTTGGAAGTATGACAATCGAACGTCGTTAGTAGAATTGGCGTTTGATGTGAATGCTGGTGAAGAAGTGAATCTATACTAATATTATAAAGAGGAAAAGTTTGTTTTTAAATACGTTTTTTTGTTTGTAGGAGGTAATCTCTGAAAGTACTAGTCCTATTGCGAATTTTTTTTCACCGATAGAAGGCTGCTTTATTCGTGAGTCACTTAGGCTATATTTTATGTATGTCGGCGAAGCCGTGGGCAATGCTAGTATATTATATTATTACAAAATACAAGAAGGGCTGTTTCCATTTCGACCGGAAACCGACTCCAACATAGTTGAATAAAGATTTTCCAGAGTAATAAAAAAACACACAAAGAAATCCAACGTCAATATAACAAAACGGCCCGTACCTCTCTGGGGCACCATGGCGGTGCCGCCAGTTCGCGGAACCAAGAAAATGCATGCAATTCTATGGTGTTTATACCTCACCAGGTAACTTTTGGCCACGCAGCCAATCCATACATTCTTTTGGCGTCATGACCTGGCTACTCCACCATGGTATCCCAGTGAGGCACGGCCCAAAGGGTAAACATAAAAAAAAATGTTTTATTTTTTATCTACAGCTGGCGTGAGTACGGTAGACGAGGGCTTGCGGACAACAAGCAATCCGCGTCAAATACCGCGTCATCCAGCCACCCGGTTGAGGACCAAGACGGCGCGTTGACTTCCACGCTCGCCACAAAGAAATATCAGCAAAACTGAAGGGGCTCAGTAGAACCGAAACATTCGAAAGATTAACGTGACCCTGAAACGCAATGAGAATACAGGTGGATTTTAGCCAGTGGAATGTCGACACATTCTTTTGCTCCACTCAGAGCAAGAGAATTTATTTAAAGATGTATCTCTCTCAAAAAAATAAAGTAAACAAGTTTCTGTAACCAGCTAAACGAGTTAACTGCCAAAATTCACTACCACTATATCTACCGCTACCTATATCGCTAGTAGCACATATATATGTAAACAAACAAAGATTATTAATTGTTCTCAAACTCTAGCCTGAAAACCTGTCAAAATTTGGCTGTAAGTAGGGTTTAAGACGTTCTTAACTCAAAATACTCGATTCGAAAACCCGCCCTTACAGAATTAAATTGAAATTGAGCTGAAGCGAAATCGAGTACTTGTGTTTTGATTTCAGAGATCTTCCTGGCCCAACACTCGTCATGAAAGGACGCAACTGATCCGTCCCTACATTCTGTACATCATTTGTAGTCACTCGTGCAAGGAGATGGCGAAATAGACCGAGTAATGCACCGGATCGGATGCAATCATCTTAGGATGGATGAAAAGGCGTCAGGACACTGGAATACTTTGTGACCTCAAGATAAAATGGAAAGAAACCTGCAATTCCGTTGTAAGACCTTTCTAACTTTATGGATAAGAATTTTTGGGCTGTGACGAAGACGATGGTTGCAAGTCAACCTCATTATGATAATGGGGTAAGATCAAAGGTACGTGACAAGGAGATGAATGCCAAAAAAAACGCCATTTTTAGGGTTCCATACCTAAGTCGGCAAAAACGGAACCCTAATAGGATCACTTTATAGTCCGTCTGTCAAGATCCTTTATCTCGGGAACGCATGGAGTTATCGAGTTTAAATTAAATCCATATACATAAGTCTGCGGTCCCTTAAAGCTTTGAAAAAACCCAAATTTCAAAGTAAACGAAAAAAAGATACGGACGTTTATGTCACAAAAAAGTATATTTCGACACTCTCAAGGAATCATAATATTATCCTTTTGAGGTACGGAACCTTAAAAACTGATCTTCTTAGGCGCATATTTTGACACTATATTATATTATCACTTGTACTGTAAATTTATGGCTATGTCACATAAAGAAAGCTTTCTTGCATTCCGTAAAAATCATCGAGACTCAAGGAATTCAACAATTAACTTAGGCAAGTTTATACGGAACCCTCGGTGTACATAACATCACAGAAAAGATGAAAGTTCATTTTTTCTGTAATAACGAAATGACCGATTTTTTTAAATCTCTAATCCATCAGCACATATATTATGTTTAATGCTTGTGTCCAGGGCGCTGGAACACTCCCGCCTTTTTTCGCATACACTGTGCCATTACAGTCTTATCGTTTTGCAATAAACCCATTAACTTAGATTGTATTTGTTCCAGAACAAACGGGTTGAATATCTCGGGCGTTGACTCCGTTGTAGCTGTAGTTTTTTTACACGATTATTATGGCCCCGACATAGAAGAATAAAGGTAATATTTTTTTTTATTTTTTATTTTATTGATTGGGAACTAAAATCAGCTACATTATGCGATATTAAAAACATGATCTTAAATAATAATGTAGCCCACCGCGCTGTTCACAGATTATAGAACAGACTTTAAAAGGCTAGGATAAATTATATCACTTATTATATTTTCACAGAATAGTTTTGATCGACATTTATTTAAATTTACAGTATGCTTTTTTTATTCGATCGACTTTTTTTTATTCGACAGTCGTGTTTTTTTTATTCGATCGACTTTAAAAATCGATTGACAGACTTTTTATTCGATCGACTTTAAAAGTAGATTGACAGACAAACGAATAAAAAATATATATATAGGGTGACTGGTAATTAGTGACCGATACTTAAACACGTGATGGTACTCATGATTATAAAGAACTTTCCCAAAGAAACTTTTTTATATGCTAATTAGTTTAACCATAATAACAAAACAGCTGTTTGAAACTTTAAACTTCGCGCGCGCGCCTTCACCGATCAGCTGTTAGCGGCGTGAGAATGAGTTTAGAAAAAAGTTTAAGCTTATTTTACTAACATTGTGGATCGTTTGCTATCTGGAAATACAAAAAAAATAACCTTGCGAGATGCACAGGGCCGGTTATTATTGAGAAACTTGAGGGAGGCAAATATCCAACAGAGGACGTCTTTCGGCTGGAATGATGATGATCATGACGGTGATGAAAAAAAAACCGGGCCAGTCTCGCTCACTGAGCATTCCGTACAAACTTACCTATATGAAAACATTTCAATTCCCGAATTGAGTTAAGAAGATTTTCCGAAGCGCCAATTTTTTTTTGTGACTTATCTACAATTTTACAGTTTTCAGATTTTTTCTATACTTTGGCAATGTGACCTTGCTTCATGCCAAATATCAGGATCCTAGGTCACTGAGAAGTACCCTAACCTAACGCACATTTCTTTTTATTTTGTTAACTCAGAAGTTTAATTTTTCCCAGCTTCAAGGGACCGCAGACGTAAGTATATGGTTTTAATTTGAACTCGATATCTCCACGCGTTCTCGAGATACAGGCTCTTGGCAGACAGACAAACAGACGGATGGACAACAAAGTGATTTTATAAAGGTTTCATTTTCCATTTTGAGGTACGGAACCCCAAAAATTTTTAGGTTAGGTTTTAGGTTTTTTTAAGGTGATTTTCATCTATGGAGTATAGATGAAAATCAAATCTCGCTCTAGAGCGTAACAGGAGGGCGTGTCAGACTTTTACTGACTAAATTCACTATGTTCTTTCAGGTGCCCTTTGCGGAAAACCACGGGTTCAGAAGTCGACTCAAGGCCCTAGTATAAGGCCCTAGTAGAACACTACGCACCATCTTCGACTCGGGCTTACCGGACGGCCGGAAGGCAAGCTACAAATTGCTCGTCGTCCGCAAACTCGCGTTTACGGTGGTTGGTAGTCGGGGTCAGGGTCCCGGACACTGGGGTGTGAAGGTGTCCGTTCCGTCAAGCATGCGGGAGTCTCCTTCGCTTCTCTATTAATGCTTCGCTTCTGCGATCCTGCGATTGCAGCCTATTCCGCCTCGCCCCGAAACATAGCCTGAACCAGGGACAAGCACGAGAGATCGCCGCTGCCGATCGCCCCCACAAGGACACGATGGTGGTCAGCTCGAGTGGGGTAGACCTCTTCCGTATGCTACGCCCGCCGTGACCTGCGGGTGGTCCACGCAATGGTGATACCCGAGCATTTCTTCCGCCTGAATCAGGTGCAGGAACCTCTCGAACTTACCATATCCGATGAGGACCTGCGTCATGTGGAAAGTGAGGACTCCTTGACGCTTCTTCAGCCACTCCTCAAAGAGGGGACTTACCGCGAGGACTAATGGCGTGCCCAGTAAATAATTAGTATAGGTAAAGCATAAAATTATGAAGGTAGTTGTTATATTATATTTTTTAAATAAAAAATAATAATAACCGACTTCAATGTAAAAAACACTACCTACCTACAATACCTTTCGGCTTCAGTATAAGGTCAGTTCCATGGTTCCTAATAGCCATGACAGTGATAGTGACAGAGACAGTGCATCCCATGCCAAGTCTAATAATCCGAAACACGTTTAGGAAACACTGATTAATTACATAGTTCCGGTGCCTACCTGCCGGCTTCAGTTCGATATACCCCCTCCCCCTCTTCCTTCAGTCAATCGTCGATTACACGTACAAAGGAAGCAACTTGTCACGGCAGTACTGCTATGATCCTATGAGGAGTTCCGTTGCAGGGTAAACAGCCTTTCGGTATTTTATAAGATGCATTTTGGAGAGTGTGCGCGGGTATAAATCTAGCAGCTTTGGCCTGAGTGGAAAGGCGTGCGAACAGGCTAATTTATGGTCCAGATTTGGTTAAGTCCAATCTGCAAAGCCTGGAGCACAGGTGTAGGGTAGGAAGCCGGTATTTTACAGGACGCATTTTTGACTTGATTCCGCCATCACCTTTCTACCATCGGACAACCCGACGTATGGTGAGTACCCGCCCTCATGTTTTTGAAACCTCTACGGTCCGGACTAAGCGTTTCATCTTGTCGTTTATACCGTGTACATCGAAGGACTGGAACAATTTGCCTGCTTCGGTCTTCCAGTCTGGTTATGATTTGGGTATCTTCAAAGCTAGAGTGAATAGGCTCCTCATAAACTAGTGTGCCACATCATCAATGATTGCATCACTGCTTACCATCAGGTGGGATCGCAATAGAACACTAGCTTATATTATAAGCCAAATTGACAGTGACAATAGCGATGCGTCAGGAACTCAAATTGAAAATCGCGAAAAACTCGTTTTTGTGACCTTTGACCTTGAGTATTTTTTTCCCAGGTCGGATCCAGGTCGATCCAGGATCGATAAGGACTTTTTAGATTTAATTTACATATGATGGTGTTTTGAACAATCCTACCAATTTTCAGCTGGGTGCTAATTTTGATAATTGCAACCTTACCTCTATTTTTTGTTCTAATTTGACTGGACTACTAGTCGTTTACAGTAATTGATTTCAATCATTTTTTTATTTAACTGTACTATAAATGTAAGAATGACTAGATGATATAAAAAGTGAAATCGGAAAGTGTTGACTCGTGCGCACGTGGTTTCATACTCGCCAGTTGACGAACGAGTCGCGTATACCTGCCCCACTCCTGGAATTAAAAATCTTATACCTAAAGTTTTTACTACATCCTATAACACGGCTAAGAAAAAAAATATACCTAAACTAAAAGTCTATAAATGTATATCCAATTGAAGGAGTAAGAAAGACCTATCCGTATTCCCATAGCTTATATAAGTATATAACCCCCCCCCCCCTGTCCCAGAAAGGAGGCCTGAGTCCCAACACTGGAAACATTATAAGGCCAACTATGCTATATAAGTATATGCTACATTTCACTGTAGAGCTACGAAAAGCCTATCTGTATACCAAAAACCTGCACCTATTTTTCACGGCTAGGCTAAAAAATATAATAATGTACTAAAATTTGTGCATACGTCCCAATGCAGAAGTACCAATAATCTATATCCATAACTACTTACCTTTCTCAAAAGCCACAGCAGAATTAAGATAATCCTAACTGTGTATCAAAAACCACAACAGGACTAAGAAGAGCCTAACCGTGTACTAAAAGCCACTGCAAGACCACAAACAGCCTGTCCGTGTACCAGAAGCCTATATGTATACCTAACTGCAGAAGTACGAAAAGCCTATCTGCATACCAAAGGCCTTTACGTACTCCCCACTGCAGGACTAAGTAAAGCCTATCCGTGTACCAAAAACCTGCACGTATACCCCACTAAAGGACCAAAAAAACTGTGTACCAAAAGTTTCTGCAGGACTACGAAAATCACATCCGTGTACTAAAAGTCTGTACGTATATCCCACTGCAGGACTAAGTAAAAGCCTCACCGTGTACGAAAAGCCACTGCAGGGCTAAGGAAAGTCTATCCGTCTACCAAAAGCCTTTATGTACACACCACTGCAGAGCTTAGAATAGCCTATCCGTGTTTAATAGAATTCTTGAATCACCCCTATTTTTTAAATATTTTCAAATAAATAAAGTGTTTGTGTGTGTTTTTTTACTTGTAGTCGAAAACAAATTTATATCCCAATTAAAATAAATAAAAATTTCATTTTTTTTGCAACTGACAAGGTGTAGGAACAAAGCCATGGTTAAATAAATATTTTGACTAATAAATTGTGAACTAAATTCTTTATATAACATTTCAATTATGAAATGTAAACGTAAACATAATTTTATTAATAATTACTTCATTATTTTTACAATTTAGTTTATTGTGACCACAGTGTAGTATTTTTTAAACCAAAGGTTGATTGGTAGATAATGCTGTTTTACAGTAAGTCCGCCTATGTACCAATACTGTATACCACACTTCACAATTTTAAGCCGGCTCGGTTATATTTTAAGCCGGGTTAACACATCGTATTTTAATTTGAACATTACTTAATGAAAATCATTCCGTAAATGCATATTAAATAAACCCATATGCAATACGTTTTATTATTTATCATATCATTGAAGTTTCATTTAATGTTTAGTTCAATACATTAGTTAAGAAGAAACAAATGGACTGAAGTAAATGAACAGGAATCTGAACAGAAATAAACGAACAGACTCTAATATTAATTATTTTATACATTACATACTCACTAATAATCTATTCTAATAAACCGCGAGCTAATCAATAGGATAGGAGTTGTAGACTTGACCGACCGTAACTATTTTTCAGTACGTGATTATAAACGTATCCAATCATCACAAATTACTTCTAGGTATCTAATTCGAAAACTGTTCAATATGTTGTGTTTTCATTGCATATATATTTTTCTCCTGTAGCTTAAAATCATTTCACGCACACACAAAAAGACATTTGAAAGTTTAAAAACACCGAACATTATCACAATTGCAATTGAATTATAATTCGCCAGATAATTCGCAAAATAATACAATAACATAGAAAAAGGAATATAATAAGAAACCAATAAAGATTGAGGGAAGATATAACGAAAAATTTGCTGTCGAGCATTTAAACGCTGTGTACTTAAAGGGACCGGAATGACTGGTAATGTGTTTGCTTTTTACTTGACATGACGAGTAAATAACTCGTTGTCAATATGAAATCAGCCTTTTGAGGGGTAGTTAAATAATATTTTAATCTTCCGGCTTCACTGTGACACACTCTATTAATCGAAATTATGATTCAAAACGCGCATGAACCACATCCCCCCGGCGGGGACTGGCCAACTGACTGACGAGAAAATAAACAATATAAATTGGTTGGTCAGTTGCGAAAGCGCGCGACTTTCAAAGTTTTGTTGGCGAGTGCAATTTCTCAAAGTTTCGGGGAAAAGACCAAAAAAAATTTCGCTACGGCCTGAAGCGAAGGATAGTGTTCTTGATAATCTTACCTGAGTTTCACGGTGCCCCCATGAGTTAACAGGTGGCGTTCGCAACAAGTTCGAAGCGGTGCGTTCCACAGGTCGCGGGCGTGCGACAACGGCAACGGCCCAGCGGAGACACGCTGGCGGTAGCTCGCGGGACGCAAGCGCGCTCTATCCCCCCCCAATCGATCCGTGATGGGCTGCCTAAGGCACGGTATTTACTAATGCAGACAACAGACGACCGGAGCTCCCCTTCATAACACTTTTCCCTAATTCACAGAAAGCAGTGTCCCGCAAGCCGGAACGCACGGAGAGCGCAAGCCGGAGGGCGCGGCCCGCCGCACGCACTGCGCAGCACTGGCGAGCCTGACCTGCGCGGAGCTGCGCATTCATTCATAATAAAATACGAAACATTCAAAAGTTTTATCATAACATGTGGTCGAATAAATAAAACCAATAATAATCGGACCATTGAAAATGCAAAATAATTTTCCGATTACACTTTTGTCAAACCTGCCCGAGGCGGTCAGACCGCCACAATCCGGCGGCATTGCAGGCGTAGCTGTAGGTATGTATGGCGCGGTCCGCGGTGGGTACGCCCCACGTGCGCCGGATCGATACCCCACATACCTCATACATAAATAATACTCCTAAATCAGAGTTTACAAAAAAAACCCTTTTTCTATCAATTTTGAAAAAAAAAACGTATTTAAACCAATTAATTATATCAATAAAATGTAATAAAGAACGCAATCGAACAAGTAGTGGTCAATATCGAATTTCACCCTTTTTAGGAAAAGCGACTTTTTTGCGTCATCACAAATGTTGTACTGTGATTTCAGTCGTTACATTTATTTTCGTTAATGTGTCACTTATTAATTAAAAAAAAAACATGCATATTAATAAAATAAATAATATAAATCTTGGTTTCGCAGTACAAAAGACATGTACGACGGCGACGATTTCCCGCCAACCGCCACCCCAACGTCATCGGCATTGTGTAGGGCGACATCTTACGGAATACTCTAATACCACAAAGGCATTCAGTAGGACGACATACTGATTGTAGCTAAAACATGCAAGTGTAGGTACTAGCATTTTTTTTAAATTTATTTGTTGACAACCACTAGGAATTACTCCTAATGTGAGACAGCATTTAAATAAAGAAGTCAACAACTCACGCCTAAGTTAAAAATCATTGGTCGGTTTTAAAGGTTAAGCCACCCTTGCCGAGGCCGCAGTCTTTGGATGGGTGACCATCTTAACATGCCTATTCCCCCGCACCTTGAAAAGTATGTTAAGCTATTGGTGCTAGCAGTCATTTGTAGAACTTTGACAGTCAGCTAATCTAAACATTGTAAGCCAGAGTCTGTGTTTTCTGATAGCTACAAGTGCTACATGCTAAGGTTCTTTAAGTCCCGTCCGGCCATCAGGTAACCATCCGGACTGAGCCTGACTGGCGCGTTATGCCACCCGCACTCCAAGGAGATGTCATCAAGGGTCGAAGCCTACTGGGCCCTTGGGTTCGCTTCTGAAAGAAAAACCCGAGGCCTTGGAGCACAAGGCAAAGAAGGAACATAGGGGTGGGTTTTAGTCAGTAAAGTCGTGATGGGCTTTGTTATCATCGACGTATGTAGATATAAATCGATTTTTGTTATATACTCGTAATATGTACGAGTAAAAGGATATGAAAATCCATGTTATTTTTTTAAATCTTTTAATATAAATGTCAAAGTGCTGGCTCATACAAACACAAAGACCTGCCCGTGCCTTTGAACCTAGACCAGTGAAATTTTGCGCAGAGGTTCCTTTTATGATATACACGGAGAGATTTTGCCAAATTCACCCTATAAGAGGATTAAACTTGGTCCAAAGTTTGTATAGATAAACCTACTTTCATTCGGGCGAAGCCGTTAGCGGAAGGTAGTATATTAAAAATTAGTTTAGACATTAATTCTGCAATAAGTCATAGAAAAATATACTAGGTTACTTGTATTATCATAAAGATATTTTTTACAGGCGTCCCAGTCTATTTTGCATAGTAGAAGATTTCAACGGGTGCGCTCAACCTTCAACGTATATTAAATTTGTATTCTAGTTAAATTTTTCAAAAACACCCCAAAAATTTCGAATGCATCACATATCCGCTTCGTAATAAAACTTCTGCATAAACTTATTTATTTTTTCTGTTTCGACGGGTATATTGCATGTTTATTTACTATAGTAAATAATATGGTTATAGCAAATTTTATATACATTACAATAATGATGTATGTATCTGTACTCAGTCGTTCATGAATAAGGACATTGGCATTGAAAATTTGCTACGGCGCGTAGCAAAAGTCTACGGCGCGTAGTAAATGCCTACGTCGTAGTAAGTGTCCGACATATTACGTAGCGAGGAGCCAGCGTAGCTCTTCTAAGCGTTCCGATAACTTTACATTATAGTTTCTTTTTAAACCCCGACGGAAAATAAGGGTGTTATAAGTTTGATTAATCAGTTTTTAACCCAACATTCAGCTAAGGTAATGCCATTAGCTGACGCAGTCATTTATTTATTATTCAGTCATCAAGTGTACTGTAAGAAAGAGCCTATGGTTTGCACCGCTGCCGCATATTCAGTTTCAGTCCACGTGTCCATTACCTCCATTGAATACGTTTATTAACCGAATTTAAAATTCTTTAGTTATTAATAATTTAAAAGAGAGATTACAAAGGCAAAATATTCAAAAATAGCAAAACACTGATCAAAAGTATCAAAGCAATAAACAGCATATCAAAGCAATGATCAAAAATATCAAAGAAATAAATAGCATATCAAAGCACTTAACAAAAATAAAAATAATTGACAACAATGTCATATCAATAAACAAAAGTATCAAAGCATTAAACATAACCATTAAAGTAATAAATAAGAGTATCAAAGCAATGAACAAAAATATATATAGTTGACAATATCGCATCGTCGCTTTCCATCAGGTGAGATAGCGGTCAAGCGCGAACCTATCAAGATTTTGAAAAAAAACATTAATATCAAAGCAATAAACAAAAAAATCAAAGCAATAAACAGCATATCAAAGCAATTAACAAAAATATAAATAATTGACAATAATGTCATAGCAGTAAACAAAAGTATCAAACCATTAAACATAACCATCAAGTAATAAATAAGTGTATCAAAGCAATGAACAAAAATATAAATAGTTGACAATATCACGTCGTCGCTTTCCATCAGGTGAGATAGTGGTCAAGCGCGAACCTATCAAGAATTAAAAAAAAACATTAATATCAAAGCAATAAACATAATTATCAAAGTAATACATAACAGTATCAAAACAATGAACAAAAATATAAATAGGTGACAATAATATCAAAGAAATAAAAAATAAAAGTATCAAAGCAAATAACAAAAATATGAAAAAAGAATACAAAAATATCAAAGCAATGCACAGAAAAATCAAATCATGTTTTTTTTTTCTTATTTCATGGCCTTCATCTATTACAGCCAGCCAACCTCTACTCGCAAAAGCAAAGCAACAAAAACAAATCAGAAGACACAATAACCACTTATATATAATAACTAACTAGAATAGTATTATGAGTAAAATGTTAGTATTTCATTTTTAAATGATATAACAAGTGCTTGACTGCGATCCCACCTGATGGTAAGCGGAGACGCAATCATTGATGGTCAGGCCACTAGTTTATTAAGAGCCTATTCACTCTAGCCTCGAAGACCGCAGCAGGCAAATTGTTCCAGTCCTTCGATGTACGCGGTATAAACGACGAAGCGAAACGCTTAGTCCGGACCGTTGAAGTTTCAACCACGTAAGGGTGGATACTCGCCGTTCGTCGGGTTGTCCGACGGTAGAAAGGAGATGGCGGAATCAAGTCATGCAATTCCCGCGCACACTCTCCAAAATGTAACCTGTAAAATTTGCACGTTTGCAAAATAAAAACAAAATAAAAAATAAATGTGCATTTTGTACGTTTTTAAGTCAATTTTTTACTGGACAAATAATTCACGTAATTATTTATCACGGTACGTACGCATGTATAACTGTAATGAACAGGCATACTACCACTTACATTACAGCCGTATCTCGTTAATTAAAAAATATTATTCTTGTCATGATTATTATTGAAGTTATGATTATTATATTTCATTACTATATTGTCATATTTCTTTTTATTCAACAATACTATGTTTTATATTTCATCATTTCAGCCGAAAGACGTCCACTGTTGGACATAGGCCTCCCCCAAATGTCGCCAAAATGTCCGGTCATGGGCCCGGCATCCATCGGATTCCAGCGACCCTCACCAGGTCATCGGTCCACCTTGTGAGAGGCTTTCCAACGCTGCGTCTTCCGGTACGTGGTCGCCATTCCAGAACCTTTCGTCCCCATCGACCATCTGTTCTGCGAGAAATGTGCCCTGCCCACTACCACTTAAGTTTGGCGATTCTTCGGGCTATGTCCGTAACCTTGGTTCTCCTGCTGATATCCTCATTTCTGACGTGATCACGCAAGGAAACTCCGAGCTTAGCCCTTTCCTTTGAGTAACTTTAAGCCTTCTGATGAGGCCCATTGTAAGCGACCACGTTTCGGAGCCATAAGTCATCACCACTGTCACTGTCACTCATCAACACGCACTGGTCATAGACTTTTGTTTTGAGACACTGTGGTATATTGGACGAGAAGACACCGCGCAGCTTTCCGAACGCTGCCCAACGGAGTCGGATTCGACTCTAAGTTGCTTTAAAGCACAAGTTCAAACTTGTGCTTTTAGTAAGCCACGCTTCTAATTCCTTTGTTCTGACCACGTGACTGACCTTGAGATGACTTCAGAACAAAGGAATCGGAGGCGTGGCCCACCCGAGGCGTTCGATGGAAGAGAATCGAAACGAAACGGTCGTAACTTGACTGGGGGGGCTGAAAGACTAATAATTTAATTCACTTTATACGGTAGAAGTGACGGTATTGAATTAAAGGTGCGATAACCTTTAATCCAATGCCGTCACTAAACGAAATACTTCAAAAAACTGTTTTTTCAACACACTTGCTCAGAAAGCACACTTGCTCTTAATGCACTGCTCTTAGGTATATAATGGCACTCATTACCAAACTGTGACATTTTGATTACCATTACGCACTAGTGCTATAATGTAGTTAAAACCTTTTTGTTCAACCTCTCTGTTCGCAAAACAAATTTTGAATTCGAATAAAGTTCCCATTAAGTTATTGCGTTCAATAGTATATAAATCTACTTACTTATTTCATCCAAATTACAAGTTAAAATGGACAAATTTTACTTTTACTTTTAACTATTTATTTAATAAAAAACATTTAGTAAATAAATTGTACATTCAAATAAAATTTGTTTGTTTTTGTGATCTATGGCCGCCATTTTAAGAAGCTGCGCAGTTTATGGCGTGATTTTTTTTATTTCAGTGAAGTTCAGTGGCTGTAATAATTAAATACTACAAAATCCTTAGAACATTTTACATCCGTATTCTATTGTCACTACGAAAGACATTATCGTAAAAACTTTTCATGCAAGAAAGTATAAACTTAAGACTAGGCAGTATAATCAAAATATCTTAGCCTTACTCTAGGGGTAAATAAAAAAAAAAGATGCGCGCGCTTATGAAAACAGATTTTTACCGCCATGTCACAGAAAATTTTACTAGTTTTACTGTTGTTTTCTTCACAAGTGTATTGAAAACCGTCTTATGACACACGTGAGTAATTATTGATTACCGTTCTTGGCTCTCGACAGTATTCACTAACATTACACACTTATATCATAATGTACTATTAACGTCATCTGTTTGCTGAGCGCTAACTTTACATATTGCGTTAAAAACGGTTTTTTTGACGGATTTAGTTTAATGACGGTATTGGATTAATTCATTAAACCCCGAGCGAACGCCGTTCGCTCGGTCATTGACTTTCTATTATGTCTCTAATTACGCTACTCAAAAGGTAGGTGCGATATGTTCATGGTGAATGTCACATGTCTTCGTATTTTATGTGTTGGATTACGCTCCGTTTCCTCTTCTAGAGAGGTCTGAGTCCCAGAAGTGGGAACATTAAAAAGGCTGATTCTGCTTTATACGTATGCTTATGCATATGTATGTTCATGTATGTGTCAACCTCTAACTTTATGATTTTGTTTAATAAATAGTCTACACTTAATATTATAAAGAGGTAAAGTATGTTTTTTTTTTTGTTTTTATGTTTTTTTTTAACAGGTAATCTCTGGAAGTACTGTTCTGATTGCTAAAATTTTTTCACCGATAGAAAGCTGCTTTATTCCTAAATGACATAGGCTATATTTTAAGTACGCGAGCGAAGCCGCGGGCAAAAGCTAGTAGTTAGTAAATAATAATTGATTATTACTCAATAATTTGAACTTTCATATTTTTCTCTCGACAATCAAATGTCTCGATGACATTTGACATGTCAAACTCTCGATAATTCGTATCATTTAGAAGTCTTCGTTTTTCTAAATAACAGGATTCGACATATTATCACAATCTTGTCTTATACCTATATAAAGATAGATATATATGTAAATAAATAACTGACGAATGATTCGATTCCTGAAGCAACCGTAGAAATAATATTATATTAGGCCAATTTTGATAGCGCGAAGCGTCTGCAGCCATCACCGGAAACCATTTAGATTTGAGGTACAGAAAGATGAGCACAAGTTACGAAGTTACGAGGCCGACACAACCTTAGAGGAAGGGAAAGCTTTGCTTGTAGCTAGTGCCACAAATATAATCAAAAACAAAAGCAAAATTAACTCTGGTCTGTCTCTTACTTCTTCATGTCTTAACGGCTGAACGGATTTCAATGAAACTTTACACACGGGTAGCCGATATTCTGAAATAAGACACTTTTTATCCTGTATAAATTCCCGTTTTTGTAATAGTATGATCGTTATAGGTGACTTTGACTTTCATGCCCGTATATATTTATTTAAATGCTGAAGTAAATCGACTCCGCCCGGAGGGCATGGTGGAGCATACGGTAGAGGTGTGCCCCGCCTGGGCAGAGCACCGCCGTGTTCTCGCGGGGGCGATCGGTGGCAGCGACCTGCGATCGCTCTTGGTACAGGTCATGGACAGGAGTGGCAGGCGGAGAAATGCTAGCAAAGGAAGCAGCGGCACGCGCGAGGGAAAGCTCCTCACGCCCCAGCCGCACGGATTCAACGTAGGCGCGGGCTTACGGACGGCGAGCAATGGGTAGCTCGCTATCCGACCGTCCGGTAACCGTCCGGACTGCGCCCAAGTCGTTGACGGCACGAAGTGTTCCACGCGTGCCTCAAGGAGACGTCAGCAAACCGTAGGGGCCCAGCAGGGTCGAAGCCTACTGGGGCCATAGGTGACGTGAAAGAGAACCCCGGGGCCCCGCAACGAAGGCAAAGAAGAGTGGAGTGGGTTTTAGTCAGTAAAAGTCTGACACAAAAGGTCGGAAAATTTCGTTAGATGATTTCCCATCTAAAAAATGTAAATCGTCTGTTACGTTTTTATGCCTAAACCGCTAAACCAAGTTTGATGAATTTTTCTACAGACCACCCTTGGAGAATGCTTCCATGTCTTCAGGTAATACCTGCAAGTATTCTCCTAGGTTCAATCTATAGAAAACAAAGGTAACTTTTTATCCAGAGAACGTTTCCTTGGAATAATCACCAATTTTCATTTCAAACTTACTAATCGAAATCCGTTCACCCGTTCGATTGTGAAGAAATATAATTACAATAGTGTGTACATATTGAGACAAAAGTATTCATTTTATCTATCTATATACTCGTACATTATATAAAAGGAGAAACTGACTGACTGACATATCAACGCACAGCCGAAACTACTTGGACTAGGAGCGTGAAAAAAGGTTTCCTTTTAAGACGTAGGCGAGCACTGAGAAAGGATTTTTCGAGATTCAGCCCGTAAGGGTATGAAATGGGGGTCTAAAGTTTGTATGAAGAAACTTTTCACGCGGGCGAAGCCGCGGGCAGAAGCTAGTATATATATAAAAGTAGAAACTGACTGACATATCAACGCACAGCCGAAACTAGGAGTTTTAAATGTTGTACAAGGTTTCCTTTTATGATATAAGCGAACACTAAGAGACTATTTTCCAAAATGGGGTGAATTTTAATCTAGGGGATGAAATGGGGGCCCATAGTATATAGCCCATATATCACGCGGTCGAAGCCACTGGCAGAAGATAGTTTATACTTAAATTATATAGAGGATAGCTTTGATTATTTTTTGTTCGTATGTTACGATTTAACTCAAAAACTACAGGACCGATTTTCAAAATTCTTTCTCCAGTAGAAACGAACTTTATCGGTGAGTAACATAGGCCTATATTTTCTATTTTCACGCGGGCGATGGCGCTGGCAAAAGCTCGTTTCTTAAAAAGACATATTTTCTTTTAACTTTAAAGATAAGTTTTGAAAAGGAACGCGTAGCTAAAATAACATCAGAATGGGTTGATATCCAAGGTTAGGCAACGCTTGCAAACATTGGCCTGTGGATGGGTGACTACGTTTACATACCAAGATTCCTTCGTGCTTCGGATAGCACGTTAAGCCATCCGATGCCGCCGGCCATCATTTGTAAAACTTTCAGAAGCCAGGAAATCTGACACTAATCGTATCAGGGGTTATTGTGTTACCCAATTAGTGCGCTGTGGGGGCCAGATAGGAAGTCATGTAAAATAGTCAGGGGCGTAGCTACCGTATACGGGGCCCCCGAACCACAGGGTCCCCGATGTGTGCAAATATTCGTAACATGGTATCCACAACTTAAATTCTTTTATTGATAGGAGGTTTGTAGTGAATAAATAATGACTATATTATAGGAGATTCCAATTCTATAGCTCGCTCCGCTTGTTCTAACGTTCTCTAAATAAGATCACAATTAAAATGAAATCAATCCTAGTCCTTCAATAATCGAGCTCATCTTTAATCCTATCCAGCTGTCTCTGGACTCCAGTTAGTTAGGAGTCTAGTAGGGTCTATATACTAAAAAAACCTATCATAAATGTTTGATACAGGGCCTCTGTGGGCCTAGCTACGCCACTGAAAATAGTGTTATATAGCTGAATCCAGTTTGATTGGAAGGAACTTTACTTTACTGGTTGTCGGCTTCCAGTCCAAAGAAAAGGCTAGGTAGATTGAACCTGTCGATTACTCTTTGAAAGTGATTGATTTTACAATATTTCGATATTACAATATTGTGGTTTTCGGGGACAGTGTAGACCAGTCAATATTGTACCCAAAAATAGAATGTAATCTATAAGTTGGCGGAGTCTACAGAATTCACACATCTCACATTGTGTACAAAACAGAAGCTAAATAAAAATAACCCTCATTAATCTATCTATCTATACATATGATTAATCTGTAGAAGTTTTTAGTTAGGCGCGCATCACCTAAAATGTACGAAATTAACATAGATAACTTTTATACCTTAAAATTATGTGTTACTTGATACATTACTTAGGTTTCATCTCAATCGGTTGACTATATCGAAAGATATACTACATTCATTGACTGTTAGGCGGCACAAAGTTCGCCGGATCAGCTAGTAATTATTATGATTACAAAATAAAAACTATTTTCTAATAAAGTGAACATATTTACAAGTAAATGAGTTCAAAGGCAAATTGCAACCTCATCCTTACAATTGAGCTAAAAATTCGGAAGACAAAACTCTAAAAAAAAAATCTTACGCACTAGTAGTACAAGTAAGAACTAAATAATTTATTTTTCAACACACTTGCTCAGAAAGTGCCTCTTATTGCACTGCACTGAGGTATATAATGGCGCTTGTTACCAAACTGTAACATTTTGATTACCATTACGCACTAGTGCTATAATGAAGTTAAGACCTTTTTGTTCAACCTCTTTGTTCGCAAAACAAATTTTGAATTCGAATGAAATTCCCATTAAGTTATTTCGTTCTTTATGTCATACTTACTTATTTCACCCAATTCACAAGTTAAAATGGACAAATTTAAATTGTACAAACGATTTATTTAATAAAAAACATTTAGTTACTAAATCGTACATTCATATATTGTTTTTTTTTTGTGGTCTATGGCCACCATTTTAAGATGCGCGTGGTTTTTGGCGTGATTTTTTTTTATTCCAGTGAAGTTCAGTGGCTGTATTAATTAAATTAAATTAAATACTACAAAATCATTAGAAAAGGTTACATCCGCATTCTATTGTCACTATGAAAGACATTATCGTAAAATACAGAAGATGGATGGTTCAAATGAATTCATTTAAGTATAACAGTTGGTATATAAGTTGATTATAATAAATTCAACATCAATCTTAACTGTAATAAAGCACAATACACATATATTGTAAGTACTTTTATCACAAAGTGTACCCTAAAACAACTTTTTTTAACTTCTGTCTAATGCTATGGCGAATAGAGTATAGAGTGAGACAAGTCATTTAATGATCTTCTATTTAAAAAAAGACTGCCTTCTTGTGAGGAAACAGTCGTATCCTAAATCCAAACAAGCGAAAATATTTCTGAGGTGACATGAGAAGATCCCATACATACCCAAGTCCGATCTACAGTGGGCACCACTAGCAGGTTCAATGTGGCTGTCGGCTTACAACAAGGGTCGGCTCTTAGCCCTCACCTCTGCCTGGTGATAATGGACGCTCCAGGAAGAGGCTCCCTAGTGATCATAGTGACGATGACATTGCCATGACGATGACATAGCCGTTAGTGACCTAGAGGTCCAGAGCAGATTGGGGGTGTAGTGGCAAAGACTGGAAATTGAGCAGAACCAAAACCAAGTACTTGAAATGAGTATATTAGAGGAAGTATGAAAGTAGCGCCAGTGACCTGAAAGTTGAAAGGGAATTGTTTGTCTTGGTATATTATGGCCATGTAAAGAGGTGAGATGAAATGCACGTTACTAATTGTTATGAGTATACGTGTGGATGATGATTCTGACCTACATTTGACTATTCAAAAGTGCCTGTGAATGGTCTATTTGAAATTATAAATACTTTTGACTTTGATGGATGGAGAGGGAGACCAAAAAAAAGATGAATGGATTGTGTGAGAAGTGATATGAAAGAAAATGGAGTTAGTGATAGCGTGACGGGTGACAGGACAGAATGGAAGAAAAAAACGTGCTGCGCCGACCCCAAATAAAAAAGGTTAAGCATACGAAGATGATGATGATGATAATAATGACATAAGAAGATGATGATAACATGAGAAAATGATGACATGAGAAGATGGATGAAAAATCTTCAATACATATGAATTTGTTATTAGGTTATTGTTTTATTAAATGTATTTTTAGTTTGTAAGTTTCTATTGTACAACGCCTTGAACATCCTATGTACGTTACATAGGATGTAACGTACATAGGATGTACAAGTGCTTGTAAATAAATAAATAAATGAGCCAATCCGCACTGTAGAAGAGGCTTTTTTCCCAGCAATGGGAATGTTGCAGTGTAAGATAATTGAAGACGACAATACAGTTTCCTTACTAAAAAAAGACTGGACAGTAAGCTTGGGTGGGAAATTACTTTTCTTTTGATAAATTATGAAAGATAAGTATTTATTTTGTTAATAGGTTTCTAAAAAACATTTTTACTCGACAGTTTTTTCGTCAACTAGATGAAGCCTATGTTTCTTATCTGACTACCCTGAAAAGAAACACTGAAACTAACTCAGAGGTCAAAGTCTCTATTAAAATCCGTACAGCAAACATGTAATAGTCAAATCATATGAGAACCATGCAGTTATCTGCATATCTGAGATGGTATTTTGAGGAAAGAACCAATAAGATTCGAGTGGATCTGTCCAGCCTGTGTAAACATATATCAATAGTCGTGTAGCTCAACTCAGAACTAGACAAGGGACATTTGGTCTTTGGGTAGACCGCATTATACTTAATGGTTTAAATGACTGAAAAGAAAAAATAATACACACAGTACCTGTTATGTATGTATAGGTTTAGTTATATATGTGGCTGCGCCGCATAGTAAGGGCAACTATCTAATACATCAGTGCGAATCATTCCGTCTTTATATTCACACCTCCGTAGCTTCCTACCTAACATTGGCGACGAGGATCTAGACCATTGGATTGGTTCTAGTACCCATAATGAACCTGTTCAGGTTCCCATTGCTAGGACTTAGGCCTCCTGTATAAGAGAGATAATGAGACATAATACAATACTTGGGCCCAATGCCTGTTGGGTGGATATCACGTTTTAGAATGTGTAGTTCTAGGAACGGTAGTTCTATACCGGTTTCCTTACGAAGTTTTTCTTTACCATTTTGAGAACATAGGTGACGAAAAAAAAATTACAATAATAAAAATAAAAAAGATAAAATTACGAAAAATATATTGCGTAGGTACTGAAGAAGTTCAATCCTAAGGGCGGGTTTCTGAATTGAGTATTTTGAGTTAAGTACGTCTCAAACCGTACTTTAATGCCAAATTTTGACAGGTTTGCAGGCTAAAGTAGAGTTTGAGAAATACTCAACTTTAAATGCTTAATTCAGAAATCAGGGGTAAGTCTTTTTATTGTTAAGATACTCTTTCACAATATAAAAAGCCTCCTGGCATTTTTTTTTTTTGCTTTATGTACAAAATACTTGTCTTGAATATGATAATACAACAATAATAACAGTCATTTATTATTTATTTAACATAGATATAGCAATGGTGGCCAAGTGGTAACGGCCCCGACTTACTATATAATTTGTAGGTCGCGGGTTCAAACCTAGCCAGGCGCATTACTTTGTATAATTTATATTCATCACAAGGAAAACATCGTGAGGAAACCGGCATGTCCTAGAACCAAAAATTCGAAGACATGTGACATCCACCAACCATCACTGGGCCCGCGTGGTGGATTACGGCCCATTCCCTGAGGCCTGAGTCCAAGCAGTGGGAACATTATAAGGCTGATTATGCTAATGCTATGCTTTATAGGTAGTGAATACAAATCTTCAATAAGTGTCATAGGTCGCTATGTTATGCCAAGTGGTGTATAAATATTTTTGCACGCATAGAGAAAAAATACATTAATCATGCGAGAGGTAAATCGAATTTATTTGCAGGTATGTCAAAATTAATGTAATGATGATAAAATAATATAATCAAAAATTATAAATGTCACAATATGGAGTAATGTAAATGCGTAAATAAATAATCAAAAATTATAAATGTCACAATATGGAGTAATGCCAATGCTTAAATGAATAATCATCATATTTCAATACTATTAGTCACACAATAATCATAAATTTTACAGTACAATAAATAAATAATTCTACATTAATTCATCATTTAGAAATTCATCAGTCTTGTAATAACATTTTTCAATTAGTAACTGTTTCAATTTTTGTTTAAACTGTCTAATATTCAAAATTTTTATTTATTACATCTGGTAATTTATTGTGGATGCGCGGTACCATGCCTAAAAAGCTCTTTCTCATGAAGGAAGTCTTACAACACTGTTTGCTTAAAGTGTTTGTGTATTGGCATATAATTGGGAAGTTTGTTATAAAAGAGATGGACGCCGATAAAAATTCTCTGCATATAAAAATCAAAATCATGTTAGGCACTCGATTCGGTAGCTTCCTAGTCTGCAGTTTGAATTAAGAATCATTAACATTGGCACTGGGTTATGGTACTACAGCCAATAAAGTGCAATTTTTTTTTTCAACAAAGATTTTCATAATGTTTTATAAATATTTAAATCCGGTTTTTATCAATAAACATTATTATTTATAAATTTATTTGCTTTTATCAACCAATTAACATTGATTTTTGTGCAAAATTTAAAAAAAAGTTAGTAGTTACTTTCTATTTTAATATTCAACTATTTTGCGGCTTCGTGCCTCTTTTTCAACCTGCAAAAGCAAAGCGCTGCTGCGCTTACAAAAACCTATAATTTGTTTTATTTTTTGCGATAGTAAATTTGGATTTAAATTTTGAAGACACTTTTTTAAGATGCTTGCCTGCCAAATATTTAAGTTCTGAAGAGATTTTTTTAGATGCTACCCTGCCAGATAATGTGGTTGCAGCACAAAATGCTTGCGATAGCTTGCTGTCATCGTCTACATTTAAAACAAATTATCATCATGGCAACTTTGCAATTATTATTTATTTTCTTTAATTGAGCATATAAAATGTCAATTATTTTTTTTCTAAAAATAAATTAATCAAGTTACAAATAAAAAATGTTCAAATCTAGATTCATTCCGCGGCGGAACTCTTATTGACCTAAACAAAGAAAGTGTATTTTTTTTTTCAGAATATATAGTAGCCCGTTAAAAACTAATACAATTCATTAAAGTTAGTTAATTATTTACGCGATCGTTTTTAACGGACTACTATTTGATTTTTTGGTTAACAATATGTAGATGCTGTGATATGATATCACAGTAGAGGTTTTCACCATATTTTACCTACACAAGAAAATCAGAACTATTCGAACAATAAAAAGAGATTTAAGTTATCACTGATATATATATTTTTATCTCTTACTTTATTTTGTTAATAAAGTAATATGAATTGGTAATGAAAATTAACAATAGGAATATTTAAGTCAGTAACTAGTCTGTAAAAAAAGCAGGTAAAGAATTTCGCAGGAGTCGGATAATGACTCCTACTAGACCCGATAAATCCATATGGACATATAGATTTATCAGGCCTGAATAATATCATTGCGGAAAAATGGATAATAATAAGTTATAAAAAAATTAGACATCAGTAAAGAAAAAGCTTGATGTTTTTATTTCTTTTTCTGTTGCCATAAATATTATATTCGCGAAACAGCGGAATATTCATAGGTTTAGGTTTATTTCGCAAGTTATCATATAGTCCTAATAAAGTATTATTATTTGTAGAGCATTTTTTTAGCAGACAATGTTCTCAGTTCACGCATAACTCAGCACTTCAAATACCACAAAATAAACTTTCGCTAATCAATGGAAAATATACACGCAAACAAAGCCAAATAAAATAAAATAAGTACCAACCTTAATCAAGTTTTAGATTCTGAAAAGACTGAAGTGATGGACCAACCACTCTTCCGTGGAGATTAGAATCACCAAACCAATATTTGTACAACTTCAATGCACAAAGTTTTTAGTTCATATGTTTTCAACTAGCATTATTTTAACAGTATTTTAACTACGTACTAGTAGGCTACGAAAGAAATAAATAGAAGTGCACAACAAGTTCTTTCAGTCTGCTGCTTCACTTTGTGTCCATAACACTAGCAGCAGGCGGCAAAAAGTTTGCAACTGGTGTCAGGTGCACCAAAGACTCAACCTGACTGTCCAACGACCCGAAAAAAGTTTTTAAGAGAGAATAGAACGGAGGGCTACGTCGTATCGAAACGCAGTGAAAACATGTTTACGCAAACGATGTTTCGTATTCCGCAACAAAAGTTCGGTGACGTGACGCTGCACTTGGCACCGATGGAGCTGTTACGATACTGACTCGCACTTGTCCATACGTTGCATCCCCTTGACTGCCACGCGCCTGCGCTAACACTACTTCACTTATATACCACGAGTTTCAAAGTTTTTCACAATACTCACAACCTACTTTTATTACATAAAATGCCTTTTTCATTTATTTACGAGTATGTCACATTCATTAGTTAAACAATTAGGCAATAGGCTAATTAAGTGGTGCTAAATATGTCGAATATTTACTCTATTATCCTATTTATTCATAATTATTACAATGAAAATCATAATTTTGATATTAATAAAATATTTTAAATGTAAATTGTTTAATACGGTAGAAATTAATAATTACACAATTTATTTTATTATAAAAATAAAAATTCGTAGATTCATAAGTAAAATGACTTACGCTTAATGCTTTTAATATTGTATTGTGTTATACAACATTAAAAAAAATTAATTTAAATTTAGTTAAAAACAGACTGATTAATAAAATATATATTTTTAGTAGGTAATAATCGAATGACTTCTCCCACTCTGTATCAGCTTTTACTTACTAAAACCACGCCTGTGTCCTTCAGTTGCTACCACTGAGGCCACTACACGCCGTCGACGACTCTGGGTCGGTCCGGACGATTAGCGTACGGTCAGACGGCAAGCTACGGATTGCTAGTCGTCCGCAAGCCCGCGCCGTCCGTAGCCGATAATCAGTTCAGTCACGCGTGCGGCTGTGAAGTTTCTTAAAAACACTGAAAGCTGTGTTCCTAGTTTTATTAGACTTTTTTTAAATATAAGTTATTTTTTCAGTGTTTTTAATTGGAAGTTGGTTTTTATTTTCTGTAATACTTTTTCATTATTAAACTAGATTTTGCCCGCGACTTCGTCCGCGTAGAAGTCGAAAATGGTTTTATTAGGTTTTTGAGATACGAAAATATGAAAATTAAATATTAATTTATTATCTTCGTCGTGTGCAGCGTCCCTTAGTGAACTCCACTGCGTGTGACGTAACCTACGACAAACTTATTATTTACGTTTGGTACAGTAATCGGGTCTAGGGATCGAACCGCAAAATTAAGTTTGTTTTTTATTGTATATACTTTTCCGGGATAAAAAGTACCCAGTCTGGTGACCAGGATATTAAAGAATAATTATAAGTTTCATCGTAATCGAACCGGTTGTTTTTGCGTGATGCCTGAACAAACAGACAGACAGACAAACAAAAATTTTTTTAATCACGTTTTTGGGTTCGGTGTCGGTCTAGTAACACCCTTCTACAGATTTATTATAAGTCCTTGTCAGACTTTTACTGACTAAAACCACACCTACCACCTGTGTTTTCAGTCGTCCTTTGCGGCCCAGGTCCACGGCTTCCCTTTCGAAAATGTCTCGTGGCCCTAGCGGACATCACCCCTCCTGGGCCCCTACGGTTTGCTGATATTTCTTTTGAGTGTTCCAAGCGTTCCTCGCGCTTGAAACACTACCACTGTCGACTTGAGCTCGGTCCGGTCGGTTACGAGATGGTCGGACGGCGACCTACCGTGATAATGGTTGGAAGGCCTCCCACAAGTTGGACCGATGACTGGTGAGGGTCGCGGGAATCCGATGGATGCGAGACGCACAGGACCGGACATTGTGGCGACATTTGGGGGAGGCCTATGTCCAACAGTGGACGTCTTTCGGCTGAAATGATGATGATGACCTACCTCGGCTGGTAGTGACTGCGGCGAGGTCACGACTGCTGGGGCAGGAGGATGAGCCTCTATAACTTGATTCTTGGCTATAACACCACACAACGTTGATTTTGGCAAAAATGGGCTTGTATTGGAAACACAAGATAGGACCAACTAATATTTTATTTTTTTTCTACGTACGGTACGATAAATTACAATATTTTCGGCCAGTATTTTTTTTAACTTTTTTTTTAATTTACTTAAAACAATGATCTTCTTTTCAGTCGTACACTCCTGGAAGAGTGGTCGTGGTCACGGATCGTCTGGAGGTTGGTTGCGGCTCTATTCGTGGCACTGCGTGTACATTCACTGAGGGAACACTTCGACAGCCCCGAATCTAGGGGGTAGCAAGTCGGAGCCTATGCCCCGGGCGGCAAATTCAGAGGGCGGTCAATTCAAACTTCGCAACTTTGACAACTTTAACCATTGAAATGTCCAGTACTTTAAGCACATACATTTTTTCGCGGAGTGCGCATGTACTATACCTATAGGTCATAACCGCACTTGACCGTGGCGACCGGTCGTTGTGGCGTTCATTCCAGGAAGCTCATGTTCAATCACAAATCATGCAATGACTTTTCGCTCTAAGGTGGAGCGCGAGCGTTTGGCAGACTGTAACTGACTAAAACCCTCTTGTGTATTTTCGTTGCAGGACCATAGTGTCAATTTCAGAAAGGAATTAGCTCTACTCGGCCCCTATGGTTTTGCAAAAATTTCTTTAGAGCGCATAGAACACTATGCGCCATCGACGAATTGGACCCGATCTTTACTGGACGGCCAGACGGCGAACTGCCCATTCCTCGTTGTCCGCAAGCTCGCGCTTACGGTGGCCGAAAATCGCCCTGCGACTCTTGACACCCGGGAATGAAGATGTCGGTTCCCTCACGGTTGCGATCTTCTCTTTTGCTAGTTTTACTGCTTCGCAGAAAGAGGCGACTGCATCCCATTCCCTCTAGCTTGGGACTATGGCCAGAATGTCGATAACCTCCACGTGGACACGGTGGTGCTCCGCATAAGTGGGACACGCCTTCATCGTATGCTCCATCATGTCCTCCGAGCAAATTTCACGAAATTTTTCAAGCACTGAAATATTTCGGAAAAATTTATTCTTGATTAGAAAATTTCAATTAGGTAGAGTTGAAAAATGTTTTTATTGAAATGAAAAATGAAAAGTTTAAATTAATTTATAATAAACTAATATGATGATTTATTAATCGCCAACAACGAAGGAAAATTAACGGAAAAAAAAAACTAGACAAGTACGAGTCGGAATCGCGCCCTGAGGGTTCAGTACAAACTCACCTATGTAAATAGTTCAATTCCCGAATGGAGTCTCGAAGATTTTTCCGAATCGCAAAAAAAGAAACTTTTTTTGCAACGAAAAATTTATTTCTATACCTGTGTTAGAAGACCTTGCTTTATGACAATGTTCAGAATTCGGGGTCAACGGGAAAAGTACCCTGTGAATTTTGATTCCTTTCAGAGTTGAAGTGTCGATAGAAATGAAAGTAATCTATTCGGGTTGACAACTAACTTTATTATTTCCTTTGACACTAAATGGAAGTACATTGTCTTATTCTCCATTGCTTACTTAGCTTAAACATATATGCATAGGAATTAATTTAATTATATAATTACTTACTACGACTTACACATACACTACACCTCCAGAGGTAAGAAAAAAAAAATCAGAGCTCTGATCTGATTCTTTTTGTTATTTTACATTATATTATTTAAATAAAAGTAAACTTATTATTAGCTATAGAACAGTTTAGTTCTGTCCTTATGAATGCACTCTCATTTTATTTTGTTTTATGATTTTGATATTGGGATACATAATTATCCTCTATTACAACATAGGGGCCTTCAGAAATATTATCTAACTAGCTTTTGCCCATTTGCCCATTTCCCCCCTTTTGCCCAAAACCATTTTCGACTTCTACGCGGACAAAGTCGCTTCGTCCGCGTAGAATGTAAAAAAAAAGTCGAGAATGGTTTTATTGGGTTTTTTGAGAAACGAAAATATGAAAATTAAATATTAATTTATTATCTTCATCGTGTGCAATAGTCCATTGTATTGTATGGCGAGCGATATTGTATCTTAAGATAAAATATTATAGTACCTTAGCCGTGTGCAGTGCCCCTTAGTGAACTCCACTGCGGGTGACGTAACCTACGACAAACTTAATATTTGCGGTTGGTACAGTAATCGGGTCTAGATATCAAACCGCAAAATTAAGTTTGTTTTTTATTGTATATACTTTTCTGGGATAAAAAATACCCAGTGTGGTGCCCAGGATATTAAAGAATAAATTATACCAAGTTTCATCGTAATCGAACCGGTAGTTTTTGCGTGATGCCTGAAAAATAGACAGACAAAAAAAAATTTCATCTCATTTTTGGGTTCGGTGTCTGTCTAGTAACACCCCCTGCCATTTATTTTTTTGATATTTTCAATGTACAGAATTTTCACTTCTACAGATTTATTATAAGTATGGATTTCTTTGTTCCTTCACTTTTGACTAACTACTTACTTATTACTAAATCGTCTTTATTATAAGTAACCGGATTACACTTCCATTCATATACTAATTTTCTATTTTCCTTCCTTATTTCTAAATTATGTTTAGTGTGTACAAACACAGTGTGTGTGTGTGTTTTGTGTGTGTAAATTATGTTTGTGTTTAGTGTGTTACGAGCAGTCTACCAAAACGTAAAAGAAATTTTTGTACAAATGATTTTGCCACCGTTACTGCTTATTTGTTTCTTATTGCTTAGCATGCTTCAATAAATTTAGTTAATTCACTTTGAATAGTTAGAAGATAACATTTCCATCTTCATCTTTATTTAAAGGGCCTACTGGGTTTAAAAACATTTTTTCAAAACCTGACAACGCAATCGTTGTGATTGTCATCGGCTGTTTTGTGTACCTACTATATTCGCTCTTCTGAAATGTAGGACATTTCTTACGAAGAAAAATTTATTTCAGGTAAAATGAATACATAAAACACTTAACTAATTAAAACTATATATACACTAAAATAAAAAACTACTAGCTAAAATATGACGTCATAAAACTCCTCCGCATCACTGGCGACTGGAAGTGTGCCCAAAAGGCTGGCGGTATTGCCAACAACATTCCTGACAACCCAACCTCCCAGAGACGGTGGCATGAACCGCTCTGCAAAGTAGTCCAGAAAAACCTAATCCTAACATCTGCTACTACTGCGGAGCGTGCGCGCCTGCTAGCTGTGGGAAATTGGGAGTCAGGTCTTTGGCTTCACGCACTGCCGTCGTCGAATATTGGCACCTTGTTCAACGATACTACTTTCCGCCTAGCTGTTGCCTTACGCCTTGGCGCTCCTTGCTGTTCTCCTCATCGCCGCCACTGTGGCAAAGTTGTCAACAGCCTTGGTCACCACGGCCTGTCATGCAGTCGAAGCGCGGGACGGATAGCACGGCATGCAAATATTAACGACATCTTCCGACGAGCCCTTGTCACCGTCAGCGTTCCGGCTATTTTGGAACCTTATGGCCTGGCACGCGACGATGGTAAGAGACCGGACAGTATGTCTTTATTTCCGTGGAAGATGGGAAGGCGTTTAGGGTGGGACGCTGGCTGTGTCGACACTCTTGCGCCATCCTATCTTCCCAGCTCTTCGTGCAGTGCTGGTGCTGCCGCTGCTGCTGCGGAGAACCTCAAGCGGCGGAAATATAACAATCTCGTCGGCATTTATATTTTTAAGCCGTTTGGGGTTGAAACTCTTGGGCCGTGGGGTCCGAGTGCTCATAAGCTTTTCACAGAATTACCCAAACGCTTAGTAGACACTTCGCGTGACCCAAGGGCTGGCTTTTACCTCGGTCAGAGATTAAGCATTGCCGGACATTTTTTTACAAAATCAAGAACCCATTTATAGATCAGAGGTCAGAACTATCGTCTTTTGATATTGTGTTATGTTATTTAGTTTTTTTGTTTTTCTTTATTTGATATTTTATTCTGCGCACACCAGCATGTCTACTGGTGGGCATGAAGGCCATTTAATATAAATTGTTTTTCATTAATGTCATCGATTTTTTTTATTCCTCATAGTTTGTATACTCTCTGACCGGTCCAATCTTTTAATGTTTGTACTTCTTTACATAAACCTTTTATAAACTTATCATTTTCATTATTGTTTACTATACATACTTCTTTTACTTGTATAAAGTATATACAAGTAAAAGAACTAACTTCTCTAACTTAGTCACAAATTCGGCTCGCGAGAAATGTGTCCTTAAGTTGAGGTTTATACATAACATCATTTTGTTAGGGATATAAGCGAGACACTCGTCTTCAGCACTTATCATATTATCTCTTCTATATTTATCTAGTTTATCTTTCTCTAACAAAATCATCTCCACAACATCACTCGGCTTCCTTAGTAATTCCACGACTCTAGGCTGATCAGACCCGTCGTCGGTGGGTTTACTGATTGACGGTGATTAGATATGGGTTAATTCCATGACATTTTTCAACCATTAAACTTTTTCGGAAAAATGTCACTTTTGGTTGAAAATTTTCAATTTTTTTGAAAAAGTTTTTTATGAAGTGAGAATTTGAAATTTATTCTAAATAAACCAATTTTGTGATTTATTAAGAGTGTAATTGCTTAAATATCAACAATAGAGCGAAATCAACAGAAAGAATTGTATACCCATATAGAAAAAATACACATAAAAAAAAATCGAATCGGAAACTCGCGGGATAGATACTAGTCTATGAAGACGATAATGAAGGGAGATTTACCGATCTTTCTGAGGTACCATTGATTTGTGTAACCTGTCCGTTCAAACCTAAGGTGCTCAGGACTGGTCGCTCACCGAATAGCAAAAGTTTTGCCTGGGAATTTGTCCAAGAGCAATGGAGCGCAGAATTGTGGGTGTCAAAAGAGCTTCTCTACATTGGCCACTGAGTAAGACTCTCCACAAAGCGAGTGAATACTCCGCCGAGACCAACATGGGAAGAGGTGGCGGGACGACCTAGACGTCTACTGCAAGGGCTGGTTCGAGGTGGCTCGATAAAGGAATATCAGGAAGAATTCGGAGGAGCCCTTTGCCCAGCATCACCGTTCATAATTTCAACCAAAATCCATCAGCTGTTGGACAGGGTAGCTGTAGACATCCTCAAAATGACTCTGTAGCGACATCTATGGCGTCACATAAGAACTAATCCTGCATCGCGCAATCAAAGTTCTCCGCGCGATTAGAACATATAGAACAGCCCGAAATCATCTATCGGACAATTGTCCACCAGACATAACACCCGTCTGGTCGGAGGATCCTCCCTTTTCAACGGAGGTTTGCGGGACTTTACTCTCTGTTTCGCCTACCTCCAAACTGGTGACCCTCGACAAAGAACGTCAGCGCAGCCTTCATGCAGCTACTAATTCGTGACGTCATCATCACTTCCTCAAGCGTTCGAGCAGCGAGCCATAAAGCCAGCACCCACGGCTATAAAGGGTATCCTGACCACCAGCATGCCTACCTGGTCATACCTGGTCATTACCCTCAAACTCATCAGCGACCTTGGCGAAGCACACTGCACCTTCGGCCAATCACATGAAGTGCAACAAAGAACCTCTCCTGGTCGACGCAAGCAGTCAAGCCACTACGTCGCACAGCACCGCTCCGACTCACTGGAGCCAGCAGCACTACTCCGACTCACTGGAGCCTGCAGCATCATCCCGACTCACTGGGATAGCACCACCCCGACTCACTGGGGCATTACCGCAGATAGTTCCGAGGCACCGAGACCTATGCGGCATTCGGTTCCGACTCACTGGAACCAACCTACCACTGGCCTGGCACGCATCAAGAAGCATCAAGAACCATCGATCTCCGATCTCCGGAGGGGAGTGATATAGCGACATCTATGGCGTCACATAAGAACTAATCCTGCATCGCGCAATCAAAGTTCTCCGCGCGATTAGAACATATATAACAGCCCGAAATCATCTATCGGGCAGCTGCCCACTAGACATAACACCCGTCTGACCGGAGGATCCTGCCTTTTCTACGGAGGTTTACGGGACTTTACTCTCTGTTCCGCCTACCTCCAAAACTCCTCCAAAACAACCGGTCCTATGAGTGTCGCATCTATCGGATTTCCGCGAAACCAACCTGGTCATCGTTCCTCATTGTGCCTTTCAACGCTGCATTTTCCAGTAAATGTTTGCTACTCCAGAACCATCTGTTGTACAAGCAATGTGCCCTGCCCATTGCCACAAGTTTGGCGATTCTTCGGGATTTGTTGGTGACTTTGACAGATACTACTGCTGATAACTTCATTCTTGATTCGATTACGCAGCATAGCCCTTTCCTTTGCCCTTTAAGTCTTCTGATGAAGCCCACTGTAAGCGACCACGTTGTAGGAGTCATTATGTCATCACTGGCAATACGCACTGATCATAAATCTTTAAGACTTTCGTCTTGAGACACTGTAATACTACTTCGCTTTCCGAACGGTGCCGCTGCTCAGTAGAGTTGGGTTCGACCTTTGACCTCTTTCTCGAAGTTAGACCTACTTAACCGAACCATCTGTCCCACAACAAGACAACTTCAAGTGTAGAGTTGCCTCGTGTACCCGCTATTTCGGAAGTCGAGCATTGTACTAAGTTCCTCTATAGTCTCAGTCATAACTACTATATTGTAGGTAAATCGAAGGCGAGTGATGTACTCGCCATTGACGTCCAGAACTTTAAAAACATCCTTCATTACGCCCATGAACCGTTTTCGAATTAGAAATTTTTCACGCCTAATTGAAATTTTTCATATTTTTCAAATATTTTTCTTTTCAGTAAAATGAAAAGGAAATCTCTACCTCCGGGCGATCCCCACATTGGTGACACCTGGGCATTTCTTCCGGCTAAATCCGAAATAAAAATTTCCCGAACTTCCCATGTCCAGTAAGGACCCGTGTCATGCGGAAGGTGAGAACGCTGTGGCATCTCTCCAGCCACACATAAAAGAGGAGTGTTACCGCAGCGATTGTGGCATAACTATTCGATCAGCGCGAGTCTAATGGCTGATGACATCTGAAATGATGATGACGATGATAAAGGTATTTTCAGATTTTGCCCCGCCTCGAAAAAATTCAAGGTCCGGGGCTGCATTTCGAAAATTATTTAATGAGATCACTCTATCTAGTAGGTGATCGGCCGAGAGAACGTTGGCCCTCTCATCCCTGTATGACTAAACGTTCCAAAGAGTATTAATTGCGGATAATAATGATGTCCAAACATTTTAATGATTCGCAGTTGCGCAATCGATGAAAGTCTTTGTTTGATGCAAAGCTCGTTCAAACAAAAATAAATAACCGAAGGGCCGATGCCCGCTAGGCCCGCGCGGATTTTCTGAAAAAGAAACCCGTGGTCCTCGAACGGTAAGGGCAACAGAAGGATACAGGTATGGTTTTAGTCTGTCTGAAACGCCATCTCACTCCTTCCTTGAGCGCGAGAAGTCATTGGATAATATGCAACCTCAAAGAAAAGTTCTGAAGGCAACTCGCAACTTTTCGGATTCTTAGGGTTTGGATGATATTATCACAAAATTGCGAATTTTGAAGTAACTTATAAAGTCAAAGGTGCGTTGGTTATTAAGAATGGAATTCACTTTGGATTTTTTTTTTAGAAAGTACTCTAAACTAGGAATTACTCCATTACTGCTTTGGAGAAGGATGTGACCGCCTGCCATTCCTCCTCGCTCCGGACCATGGTCTGTACCAGGGCCCGGCGCGAGAGGTCGTTACCGCCGATCGCCCTCACGAAGACACGGCGGTGCTCTTCTCTGCCGTATGCTCCACCGTGTCCTCCGGGCGGTCCTGTATCGTGGGAGTGTTCACAAACATGTACACTCACATACACAAGACACCCAGACACTATCTGAAGGCCATACAAATATGTTCCGAGCAGAAATCGAACCCGGGACGCGTATCCCAGCAGTTAATCGCTCAACCACTGTACCACTGTGCACATGGTATATTAAGATTTCTTGATCGCAGCGCTATGCAGCGATAGAATAAACGCGGCAAGCAAAAGCTCGCTTGGGACGTGGTCACATGCACTTCGCACCACCGTCAAATAGATGTCATTTTCACATAGTCGCATCGCGTTGACCCTACCTGTCTATAACCGCTTGTGATATACAGATCCAAAAAAAACAGGTGGAATATCTACATATGACCTCTTCAATTTCTGGTCTTAAAAACAAACGTCATAATTATTGTCACACCATTTGACACCATCAACTAAAAAATCACACAATTCAATAGTTTTCGTTTTTATATTTTCTTAAAATACATCATGAATTATTTATATTTATTTTGAAAGCTATAAGTTGTGTTACATTTTTATTGTGTTACAAAAATGGTAACGATGAAACATAATCAAAAACCTTTCAGCTCAACGCAAAAGAGGTTCGGGCCATTTACTGGGCATCCTAACTTGGATCCTAGTGGGCTATTCATCACAGAAAGGGCCCTTGGGTGTGACCCATGCCTCTACAGACCTCAATCTGTACGAAAGATATGTGAGGCAACCCACAATAAAAATATTGATAAAGATCCATGGAAGTATAAGAATGATTTAGAGGAATGGTCGAAAAACTTAGGTTACAGAAATCAAAAAGTTCTAGAAAGTCGAAAATGGCAAAAGGCGTTATTGGGTCCTGCTTGGCACGAGGTTAAAGATCCTTCCGTATATAAACCGGCTTGCATGAACGTTGGATTTGGAAGAACACCTTTATTCAAAACTTCGAAACAAAGGGCACCCGACCCAGGGACGTACTACAAAGCTGTCCCTTTCAAGGCTCCGTACGGACCGCACTCTGCTCGACCGACTTTCGACCGAGAAGAACCATGCAGGTTCAAGGATCCCCCCTCAAGCAAGTGGTCACTGGCCCCAAATCGCTACTCGATTCTCGATAAAGATCAAATCGACCAAAAATCGAAGAAGATTGTTTCCATTCGAGGCCCTTACGATTTGTTTACTGGCAAACGAGACGAAAGTTCTATCAAAAACCATTTTAGCACTTCTCTGAAATGCACGGCAGCCACGTGGCCGATTGCCTTGAAGGGCAGTTTGGAGAAATACAAAACAACCCATTTTGGCAAATTAAATAAGACTAACAGGAGTAAGCCCTATAGAGGCCGGACTGCGCTCGTGGATTTGTCGATGTGTCCACGTAAACCGGAAGACCCTGGACCCGGTCACTATGAAGTTGGTAAACGGAAACCTTTCGTACAATATAAATATGGATTTAATAGTTCTTATGACAAGCCGCCAGGGTACCGCAGAGTGATTGTATGGCCCGGTGTGGGCCGATACAAGGTAACGAGCGGCCGGCCTGAAACATGCCCTGGTATACCAGGAAGTGGTCACAAACACGTGTTCCTGAGCAAAATACAAAGGACGATTGGTGCCGTTATAATGCCACCAATGAACTCATTCTAGTTGCTCTGGTATGTAAGAAATTCGAGTTTAGTAATAAAAAATAGTACTTTTTGATGCAAATGGATAGTTTTGGTTAATTAATTCATCTTATGCTAAAAGAGTAAAATCGCTCGATAAGTCAAAGCTCACCACGTGTTGTGGATTCTTTCCAACAGCCTTATCACTAATGTGACGTGGCACTTAAAAAAGGAGGATTTGATGTGGTCGAATATTATGAAAACCATAACACAAAATTCGCCATAGACTTTCATATATTTCCCACACCACGTCATGGCCATCTTGAGCAATTTTTCCATGTGTTTTTTGTATTTCAGATAACGTTTAGATATTTAAAAGAAAATATACCTATACATGTGATTAATAATATTAAAACACTGATAGTAGGTTCCTATTTAAAAATATCTATGAAATAATTTGTATTTAGAATCCACTATTCAGTATTTAAATTAAGCAAAATAATGGTGAGTTAAGAAGATTAATCTTGAAGAGAAGTTTCTGTCTCTCAAACTCGAACCTACTACCACGATGGAATAGTAAGTAAAGGGTAACTCGGCTAATTCAACCTCGTAGTGGCTGGCCAACAATTCTTACAGCCGTTTTAAAATGCCATCACTGAAATCAAATTACAGTTACATGCTGCCATTGGATGTGAAATTAACATTCAAACCGAATGCTTTGCTACCGCTCAGCTATAAGTACCTAACCAGTGTGTAAGTTCATAAAAAAAACCGGGATATCACGAGTCTGATTCGCACTCGTGATGTGAAAAGTTCAATTCTGAATCCGAATCAGTATTTTTTTCAAAGTATTTTTTTGAGACTTAACTAAATTTAAAGTTAAAAAAGTTAAATTTTACAGTTTTCATATTTTCAAAGACCTTGCTTCATGCTAAATGGAACAGCAGACAGCAGTAATGTTTTAATGCATCATTTGGAACAATTCGAACACTGAAACACTCTTTACCTTAAGTGACCTGCAGTCTTTTTAAAATTCAAATTAAAACGTAAATAAATAGTGTAAATATAATTAATATAATTAATGACTGCACTAAAAATTTTATTATATTTGAGGCGTGGCAGGAAAGACCACACGGCGTCCTCACCTTCCGCATGACGCAGGTCCTCACCGGACGTGGAAAGAGGTTCCTGCATCGGATTCGTGCGGAAGAAAAGCCCGGGTGTCACCATTGTGTGGACCACCCGAAGGACATGGTGAAGCATACGGTGGAGGTGCGCCCCGCCTGGGTAGAGCACCGCCGTGTCCTCGTAGGGGCGATCGGCGGCGGTAAAATCTCGCGCCGTGCCTTGGTACAGGCCATGGACCGGAGCTAGGAGGAGTGACAGGCGGTCGCCTCCTTCTGCCAGCAAAGGAGGAGGCCGCATGTGAACGCGCGAGGTGATGGCCCTCATACCCCAGCCGTTTGTGCCAGTTTTGGCCCACTGAAAGTGTCTGACAGTTATGGATACTACTTTAAAATAATATTCTACAAAACATATATAAAAATCAGCCATATAAAAATAAGTAAAGTCCAATTATTTTTTTGGAGGCTTTAAAGCGTCTGACAAAAGTTTTAGCCAACGGAAAGTGTCTGACATTTATGGATACTACTTTAGAATAATATTCTACGAAACATATAAAAAAAAGCCATAAAAATAAGTAACTCTTAGTTTTAGTTCCCTTTCTTATCTCGTACCTGCCCAAGTTCCCCAAGGGGGAGCTCCACAAGCATACAGGTATTTAAAGCACATGAAACGCTACTGAGAACATAAGGTTTCCTCCATGTGAAAATAAGTTATGTCTTATCACTCTAGGATCTTGGACTATAATCTTTATCCAATTAAGTGCCTTAAATACATTGTGCATTTAATATAAATCAATTTTTAAAAAACCCTTCAGCGTGTAATTTAAGTGAATATTTTCGAAGATATTACAGATTAAAATGCAGGGACATAGTGGTTGCGGTAAATAACTTGATTCTTTCAAAGATTGATGCGAATATACTACTCGGTTACTTCCAGATTGGTGCCATTTTCTTCATAATCCAGTTCTAAGTTCAAGGAATGAATCGAGGGAACTCCTCAAATACTCTAGGCAACTATATAGTGATTTTGGTATTTTCGAGAACTTTTTACATCGAGAACTAAATCATTGACAGTCAAAAAGTAACATTTGTTGAAGTGGAACTGATGAAGAAGACCAAAAATGGCTAACGGAACTTCACCCTCACATATATATCACAATGAAGATAGTTAAGTAACTATAATACAAGTAAATAAATGGTTCTGAATAGTTATGTTGAAAATGGTAGCATCGAAGTGATTTGATGATGATGATGGAGCCGAAAGGTAGGCACTGGAACTCCATAATTAATCAATGTAACCTAGCCGTGTTTGGGCTTAATAAAATTGTGTTGTTTGGAGGCAGGCGGGACAGAGAGTAAAGTCCCGCAATCCTCCGTTAAAAAGGGAGGATCCTCCGACCAGACGGGTGTTGTCTGGTAGGCAACTGCCCGATAGATGATTTCGGGCTGTTCTATATGTTCTAATCGCGCGGAGAACTTTAATTGCGCGATGCAGGATTAGTTCTTATGTTACGCCATAGATGTCTCTACAAGATGCACTTTTTTTATAAGGCACTAACGAACTAATCTGATGATGGAGCCGGAAAGTAGGCACAGGAACTCGGTAATTAATCAATGTATCCTAACCATGTTTGGGCTTATTAGATTTGTTTGAGATGCACTTTGGCTATAAGGTACTATCGAACTGACCTGATGATGGAGCCAGGAGGTGGATGCCTGGATGGGCACTTCATAATAATGTATTCTAGCAGTGTTTAGGTTTAATTCGGATTGTCATGAGAAATAGGCACTCTGGTTATAAGTGCATCACAACTAAAAAGTGTGGATTAAAACTACTTTTAACAAAAATAGAAAAACTCTAAAAGTCGGTGTTAAATAACAAGCAAACAATACCAGAAACACCGAGTTCCGAATTAAAGTTATTTTGATCGTTTTAATGTTTTTTTACATTGAAGTCTGTTGTATTTTTTTTTTTTTTTTGTAAAGTTTTTTATTTTACACTTTTTAGTTATGGTACCACCACTAAAAAGTACCCCTCAGTCAAACTTAAATACTTTATGCCAGAGTGGCAATTCTAATAATACCAAACACGGTTAGATTACATTAATTCAGGCTTCATCATCAGATCAGTTCGATATATTCCCACTCTTTTTTCAGTCAGTCATCGACTACACGTATAAACAAAGCAATTTTACTTGTTACGACGGTTCTGCTGTGATCCTATGAAGAGTTCAGTTCCATATCTTCTAGCCGTTGGTACTATATACTTCTATGCGCAGGCTAGCCAGGAGAGTGAGGCAGTTAGTCGCATGGTATTGGTACTGGGACAGGAACAGATACTTATTATTATAGTCTTCGCGTTTAAAACTGAAAAATATTGCTAGTGCCCTGTCGCACTATCAATTCTCTTCACCTTCGTACTCCGTGTCACACTTCCGGCAGCTATGATGGCTCGTCTGTTACTGCAGCGCCTCCCTGGAACTCTCTCCTACAATCCTATCGCGATAGCTCTTTTCAGGCGGTCTTCAACAGAAAAACTAAACAGAATATGCTTTTATGGTAAACTCGGAAGCGGGTAGACCACCCCTTTAGAATTGTATGTCTGAGTTAATGTGCATTTGTACATAGGCTGAAAAAGTATGAATTATAATGGAATTTGAACTATGTCATACGAGAAATAAGAGTTAATGTTCCAAAATTTAACTGCCGCCCGCGGTTCTGCCCCCATGAAATTAGTACCACCTTTCAAGACGTGCTTTCAATACAAAATTACCAATTTGGATGTATCTATAGTTTTTCAGTATTTTATTTCTTACAACAATTGATTGATACGTATAAATTTTAATATTCGATTATCTAGGGGTCGCCGCACTAGGGCCACCGGTCACAAACACAGAACGGCTTTCGCCGCACACGGTTGACGCCGGTGGCCGCCGCACACGGTTGACGCCGGTGGCCGCCACACGCTACAAAACGCCGCTGCTCGCTTGTTGTGGCCCAAACCTAAACCTAACCTAAACATTCTTCGACAGAGCCCGTTATGATACAGTGTGCATCGGTTTAAAAAAGTAGCAGCCACCGGCCACAAGTGGCTGTCTCACGCTTCAGCTTCTTTTGTGGTCGCTTCTAGCTTCTCGTGGCCTGTGGCATGTGGCCCATGTGCGGCGACACTTAGTTGAAGTTAGCCGCAATTCGATCAGGAGGATTTTTTGAAGTAGGTAAAATAGAAAAAAAGAATTAATAATGTTTTAATGGTAATTTTCATTGAGGGACAAATTTTATAAATCAACATTTTTTTTCATTCAGTTATTGACATTATTACATAATATTCAAAACACTGCCGAGTATACAGTTAGTTTTGCTCCCCAATTTTCCATTAAACATTTATTTCACCGATGAGTGCTGGTAAATACAGTAGATAATATATTTTAAAATTAAAATTACTCGTAGTAGGCATTTGGAAACATTGATTTTTATTTCAGAGCTAAAAAAATATGTCGTACTCAAATACTTCCATTTGCGACTACGTCATTTTGACATAATTAAATTTAAATTAAACTATATATACAGCGACTACTAAAATTCAAAGCAAAAAATAATATATTTAATCATTCCACCTCAACAATATTTCGTAATCATTCAATCAACTTAATGAAAATCCTATATTCACTGAGACAATGTCTGCCTAATCCGCTGAGTCTACAAATGAAATGTTACACCAAAGTTATATGACAAAAATGAGCGAATTATTTTCAAAAATTCATCTAAAGTAATTAAATAGGTGATGAGACTTTGTATGAATATTCGCTATCATCAAGCTGACATCCAGACCATAGATTCAGGATTGGTTTATTATAGTTTTAAAAACCTCGACCCAAATAATGCTCAATTAGTACCAAAAGCAAATAAGCATTTTAAAGCTTTCATTTCGAGTTGATGTCAGTTAACATCAGAGAATCGCTTGTGAGACTTCGTTTAGCGTAGCAATATTAGCATACAGCTTTGTGTGCATCATTTAATTGCCTTATTAAAATATGTTTTTAAATTTAGTGACTGGACGCTTGCTTGGCGTTTCAAGCTTACATCCACATAAATTTTTGTTCATTAAACTAGACTGGTAGGTACAATTTATTTGCTTTTGGGTTAAGTTTCTTGAGACTAGCCAAATACGAAATAAGTCATTTAGGCAGACGGAAATTCTCATTGGGTACATGGAATATCGTAAATCAATCCTTAATCCTCGCCTGCTAAAACTATTTGCTGAAGTTGTTTACTTGAAGACATACATCTAAACTTATATTAACAAATTTAAAACTATTTTAATGATTTTACCGAATGCAACATCGTCAAGCGGTAGTCATTCCATAACTAATTGTTACGAATATGCCGTTTGAAGACATGAGTTTATCTTTTGTGATTATTAAAATCAGTGTTCTTAATTTAAAATCTATGGACGAGTTTAAGTATCGCGTTTTGAATTAATTAAACAATATTAAAAGAATTACTACATACATAATTTTTTTACTACAAAATACACGAGAATAGAGTCGTTTGAAGAAATTTTGGCTTACATTTCATAAAGACCAGCAAACATAACTTAAAAATTAAGATTTTTACATTTCACTTATATAAATACAATGAAGTTGGCACTCAAAAGTACATCCCAAAAACAAATAATTTTCATTTATACCCTAGACACAAAAGTTTGTACATAGCCAAATGCGATACTTAACATGTATGTCCGTTTAACGAAATCAGATGTAGATTTACAAGCTACAAGGGCCATCTTACACTTAGAGTCCGAGCCTACAACTATCAGGCCATTAGACTAATTCAGGCATTGACACGTTGTGCTAGTCCCTGCGACTGACTTTATCAAATTCATAATTTACGTGAACTTACATCACTAGTACTTCTTTCAGCAACAGAAGCTCTATTTAGCACAAGCTTTAATATCACACGCGTAACACACTGTGTCAGTGCCTTTACATCAAGTAAATCCATTTACAAGCTACTATTATTTCATTTTTATAAATTCCACGGTCACCTGTCAACCGTAAGTATTAACTTATAACTACAATATTTCATCAATTTTGTTAGCAAAATTGGTATTAGAAAGACCAGCTTTCATTTTACATCCCATTCTATGTTTTTACCTCAAGGAATGACGTGTTGGTAAGAATAATATTACTATGACTCCTGGAAGTATTATATAATAAGTAGGAATAGTTTATTCCAATAACACTTCTTGATCATACACGTAGGTGACAGTAAAGTTGTGTGAAGGTGCCATTCGAACCTCGGCGGTACGCTGTGGATGCAGGCAGCATATGCGGCGGCGGCACGAAGCCGGCTGCAGCTACACGACTAGTTTTCTATGTAGTAGTATGGTTTTTTTGTGAAAACCATTCCGAACGCGGCAGCGGCCGCACGTGTTACTAAGCTTGAGTTGCGAATGCTTCCGCGACCTGCAGCCACAGCCGATCGTAGATCAGTAGTGCTGCAACCGCAGGTCGATGCGCACTTAGTTACGTCACGCTGTAACTACGTGTGACGCAACCTGTTTAGATAAGTCCGAAATAATCCCTATTGAATTGTAGATTCGCGACTGGCAGTACGTGCATACAGCGTCCAAATTTCTTCCGGTTGCGGATACAGGCAACGGCTTCGTGTCATGCATGTGCTACCCACATTCGCAACATGAATCCGCAGCCTGCAGTCGAGGTTCGAATGGAACCTTTAGTAAAAACAGGCATTTACAGATGACCACCATGGATCTTGAGCACTGACTTCCACTTGCGCAGGAGCAAAATATCGGGTCTCTTTAGTGATATGAAGTGAGACGTGAGGGCGGGAAGTGTAATCCTTATAGGTACAGTGATTAGCTCGCCGATGTGTACGATGCGCAAAGCGATCCCCACTCTTTCGCCGTGCCCTCAATATTCATGTCGGTATCTGTACATGGTATTTTAAATTTATGAAGCAAGCATAAATACATAGGCGTTTGTGTTATAAATGTGATATAAATAATAATTATATTTATGAAGAAATAGTGTATATGGTTACGTGTATACTATTAAGGCTATAATAATACACTTGCTACAGAATATATTTTTTTGACAAGTATCAAAATATTCCCCTGAGGTTATCACTATTTACTAGCCTTTATTGGCCTATAACAATAAAAACGTTTGTAACTTGTTTACGATCAAATAAAACTTTGACTCAAGTATAGGAATAGTGTGGTAAAATAATAAGTGTCATAACTTTAAATCATCTCCAAAAATCTTTACGTACCTAATATAAATTTCAAGGGACAAAGAAAAAACATAATCAATAAAAAAAATAGTTAATTTAAAAACGTAGTAAGTTTTAAAGTGTTCCGTATTTAAAGGAGTATAGTACTCATGAAAATGAACATAATTTTTATACAGTAAACTTGAATTCAGCAGATCCATACACTTGTTTGCATCATACGGAAAACAGTTCTTTTTCATTATTTCAGTATCGGTCCCACAGTAAGAATTGTTCATTTTCTCCTTCAAAATATTATTAAATGTATAAAATGTATAAAATCCAATTTCAAAATGAATTATAACGCCTCTCGGGAGTAATTGGATAGGACACACCAATCTAATCTAATTTAATATATCATGTTTTATTTTTGATGGGTAAGTGTGCCATACACTTGTTCAAAACGGTACCTACATTCGATTCGGCAGCATTTGTTGAACCACGAACCAATTGCTACGGTATACGATTACTGTGCCTATAATACCCGTCTAAACAAGTGTGTACACCTAAAAATATATCTTTTAAGGAATAGCACATTAAATGTTATCTTACTTTGATCTGCAAGTAAACTAATTCTATTGAGGGCTGATTTATCAATAGTCATATATATTTTCTTAAACAAAAGCTGTCAATTTCATTCATTCTTCAGTTAACAGCCATTTGACTATTGAAAAACCAACAAATCGAAATATCGAAAAAGACAACTAAAACAATCTCATGCAAAAAAAGAATTAATAGTATATTGTCTGTAAAAAAAAATGTATGCCCATCTAACATCTACCTTCCTATTACAAAAATTAAAACACGACATTTAATTGCGATCGATGTTCTTCCAGTCATTTATTTTTAAGTCGAAAATTTTGTAGCTGTCCTCAGCATTCCAGCAATAATTAAGATTTTAGGGCATTATAATAAAATAAACATTGATAATAATTAATTGATACATATACTATCTATTCATATATTACATTAAATTACTATTCATACATATATATATACTATAGTAATAAACAAAGTCGTTATTCATGATGTCTGTGTAGACACTATCATAGACACGAAGAGCGACTTTATTTTATAAAATGTATAGACTACACTTTTGATATTTTCAATACATATTTTGTGTTTATAACAACATACACCTGTACAAATCGATTAACCAGACCTGGGGCCTATCACAACGTCTTAAAATCATAATGAATCCGGTGTGAGAAACTGATAGTGCCGGAATTAATATAATTGCAAGATGTTATTGTAGGACCCTTAATGTGAAATTCTAATAAAGTAAGTAATACAATGTTAACACAAATTTGTATAATCACGAAATTATTAAATAAATCCTATGATATTATTAAAATATACAATAGTAAAAGACTTATTTATGTATCTACTTAAACAAAATAGTTAAAAAAAGTAAAAAATATTTTTACTGCTTAAATCACAAAGAAAAAATTTCACAATCGGAGCTCTGGCGAAACTACAATCACAAAGTTTAATGGTATGGCTAACATTGTGCATTATAGTAATGATGATATGAATACCTTTGACTCCACGCAGTAATTGACTTCTCAGAAGAATTCAACAATTTGTATTCCTCCAAAGTTCATAAAGCATGTCTTTCTCTTCTTTGCAGTGTGCAGTGTAATGCACATTAAACTTCTTTCTAACTTGTAGAGAGTAAACTAACTTATACGATGTTTTTCTTTTAGTACATATTATTATAGCAGAGAAAAAAATATTCTGAAATCTCAAGGGATTTCAGAAGATCAGAACAGCTCTAGAACTGTTCTTATTATATTTACTTTTAATTGTTTTTAAAGTTTTAAATGGGTGAAGTAGCTATTGCAAAAAAAAAGATAAAGAAAATAACTTCTTCAACTATGTAGTGTTTAACCAGTCAAATTAGCAGAATTTTAAAATACATTTCCACATAAGCCCACGCTCTAATGTCGTAGTAGTAGGCAGAATCTAATAAACGCCGCCTGCTACGATGGCTACACTCCTTTTGTCTTGTTCAAGATCATACATTCGATCATAAGACACATGTCTATTGTAATTTCCAAATGCTAGAGTACATTTTATCTCAATTTAAAAGTGTCCTTTACCTGGGTGGTATAGGAGGTCATTATGCTATGTAAATTAGATGACACTGCGACTCTATGTCATAGTCTACTACGAAAGCCTTTTGTGCACTATCCCAGCTACATAATAGTGGACCAACTTATAAAGTGTACGTGAGCATGTAAAAAAATCGTAATAATTTTCTAGAAAATTGCTTGTAAGCAGTGTTATAACTTTATAAATTGTTAAATAATCATTTTTTTATGAAACTAACTACCGATTATTAAGATGGAAATCGTCTCAAATAAACTGTATCTCTTATATACTACTACTGTACTATATATATATATATATATATATATACTTTTGGTTGCAAAGGCAGCGAAAATATAAATTATCTTGTCTTTTTTTTCAAATCTTTCGTCATTTGTTTTCCAGCGTCGTTAATAACAATAAAAAACTGAGGTCAAACTTAAACTTAACCAGGGCCAAGGAAAACTCGTAATTTTTGTTGTCATAAGTTTTTGAAATGGGTAACTACGGAACCTTACATTTCGCCGGGTTTTCAGTTCTTTAAATAAAAATGAATAAAGTTTTGGTTTAAAATGGAAAATTGCTGGTTAGGATTATTTTATAAAATTATCAAGAAAAGTTAGGGAATTTTTGATCAGTAAAAGTGACGACACTGGATAGCACTCACCAGCATCGTCTCCAAATGGCTTTTATTTATCTGTTCGAGCCAAGGATCTGTCCAGGAATTTCATTCAGTTATTTATAAGTGAAACTATTATTAACGCAATAGGCAGCTAGTTTCGCTTTTTAACAGCTAACTGTATTTATGTATTTTTCACATTATTTCTGTCGTTGTACAATGACAGCCCTAAATCTATTTTCTTTCGTTCAGTCCACCCAAAGGTAAGATAATGTCCAGTGCGCTAAGCCTAACTATTTTTTTTATTAAATATTTTTTTCGCTAATGCGAATATGTCATTCTGTTGATATACAAGTATAATAGTTAAACAATTTAAAAAAAAATAGTTAGGTTTTAGGTCGGTTTTTCAGAGCGAACTTAACCATATTAATTATAGGGATTATTTATATTGTACACTTATTTTTATAATTATTTATCCTTTGTTAATATGAAGTATACACACCTATTTTTTTTATTAGTACAAAAAACATGGGGCTCTATCCGTACCTGTTACAAAAAAAAAGGAATCCAAAATATACCACGAAAATTTGTCATAATTGGTAAATTTGTAATTGAATCAATCATTCATAACAATTGCTAGTACAAAATACTACGCGCATTTTTTTCCATTTTGATCGCCAGTAATTTATTCATAATTTCCATAAATGGAATGAAAGTTTTGGGATATAAACAAATAGACCAAGATCCCAGAGCTGTCTGACATAACTTATTTTCACATGGATTGAACCTTAGGTTCTCAGTAGCATCTCATGTGCTTTGAATACTTGTGTCCTTGTGGAGCTCCTCCTTGGAGCCCCTGGGCAGGTACCAAGTGAGAAAGGGAACTAAAAATAACGAGTTCCTTAACTTAATTTTATATAGCTGTTTTTTATATATGGTTTGTAGAATATTATTCTAAAGTAGTATCATAAATGTCAGACACTTTCCATGGACCAAAACTTCTGTCAGACGCTTTAAAGCTCCATAAAAAATAATTAAACTTTACTCATTTTTACGTCTGATTTTTAAATATGTTATTATGCTAACTATTAAAAAGTTATATTTCATTAGTCAGACAAACATGCTAAAGGGCCCCAAGGGGAGCTCCACAAGTACACAGGTATTCAAAGCACATGAGACGCTACTGAGAACCTAAGGTTTCATCCATGTGAAAATAAGTTATGTCTGACAACTCTGGGATCTTAGTATAAAACTATAATAGAAACTTTACTGTTTATGAAGTCATGAAACTTGAACACGCCATAACTTCGATGAAATCAACAGTAGCATCAAATAATTAAAACGCAATATACGAAATTTCTAGAATGGAAGTACGTACCCTGGCCTAACAATTTCTAGAAAAGTACGACATAAAGTACCTACCACTATTATTATTAAATAAGATTTAGTAGGTAGGTACGCAGGTAGATAAGGGAATTCGTACCTTCCCTAATTAACAATAAAGTCGAAATTCGCGTGAAAAGAAGGAGGTACGTGTTTATAATAAAAATAATTTATTACCCCGCGGTTCGAAGACAATTTTTTGGAAACGTCGGTATCTAAATAATAAGACCTTTTATAATAAGCCCTTAAGTATTTGTACGAATTAAAAATTAGTGGTGAATAATTACACTAATATTAAACAGGCGAAGGTTTGTGTTTGTATGCTTGTTACTTCTTCACGCTCGAACGGATTTTGATGAAAGTTGGTGCACGGGTATACCATGAGTTGGAATAGCACATAGGTAACTTTTCACTCCCGGACGAATGTTCCCTTGGGATAATATGTTGGGGCATCAGCTAGTAAATAAACTATAAGAAAAAAAAATCGCGTTCGGCTACCATGTTCAGACGCCAAAGAAATAACCCCCGATATCTGATTTAAGCATTTGAAGTTGAGTACTTCTCAAACTCTAGCCTAAAAACCTGTCAAAATTTGGCATAAGAGTACGGTTTGAGACATTCTTAACTCAAAATACTCAATTCAGAAAACCGCCCTAAGTTTCCAAATGGTAGATTTTTGGATATATTTTTTTAAAATGTGTTGTCAATGTGATCTAAAATTAATCTATATTATGGATGCATTTTGGCAACATTGATAAACATATACCATGTTGATGTTCCAACTAATTATTATGATATCACCTTTAGAAACAACCAAACAGCTGTTTGAGGATGTGCTACTATTTTACTTACGGGATGTTGTGTACTCCACAGATAATATAGAAACGGAACTTGTCCGAATCTATTATGCACAATAATAATTCATTTTGGATTTGACCATATTATAGCGAAAAAAGAATTTTATTTTATCAATTATTATATTTAATATAATTTTTCAATTAAAATAACTCCTCTAAATTACGTTGTCAATTTTCTTTTTCCTTCAAGGTTTACCAATGATTTGTAAACTACATTTGAGCTCTGTTTTATTATATTAGAAAAAGAGTATTTTGTTGGAAGATGGGTTATTTATAAAATAACTTTTTAATTTTATTAGTGTTGTCCGTGGATAGTTAGTTCGTCAATAAGGTATTGCTATTGAAGACATAATGGAATTATGTGTTATAAAAATAAAATACCTTAATAACTTTTTAATTTTATTAGAGTCTTCTGCTGATAAAGTTTGTCAATATGGTATTACTTTTGATGTCATAATTTGAACATTATGATATGGGAGTAGATAAAATATAATACACAATGCTACACCAACCAAATCTATTACAATTTTATACATCTAACAAAAAGTATTATTAGCTACCTTATAATTAAGATCCACTGTTAACGATGTTATCAAGAAATCCTCGCGGCTTTAACACGGACAAATTTAATTTGAGGACACTTACTGGATCCAGTCCATGTCGTGCTAGAGGCGATGCAAGTTTCATCGCTGCGGATTTCTACGAACCGCTTTACGAACGCGTCGGACGGCGGGATTGGCGCCACTGCCCATGCTGAACTGAACTTGTGGTGCGCCGGCGGGAGCCCCACCGAAACTGTAGACGCCCGGCGTCTGCTGCGGACTCGGCTGCTGCAGCATCTGCTGCTGCTGCTGCTGCTGCTGAAGATGTTGCTGCTGCATCTGCTGCTGCTGCTGCTGCTGCTGAAGTTGTTGCTGCAATTTTATACATTTAATAAGTAAAAACGCAAAAGATAAGGATTAGAAAACTAACGATTAATAGAATGCGGGCAAAGCTGCACGCTCGAGTTAGAGATCTACATAAACACTGCGTATGTCACTGATAATTCAACCTATGTCACCCCAAGCATCTCGTGAAGTGATTGAGTTTACTTCTAGGTACCAATGCGCATTATGATAACAACCAAACCTATTTTTTTACTATTCGTAAAAAAATATTGGCTTTATAGTAGGGGTTTATTTAAATTTATGTTCGAAAAATGCTGAATCTTGTCCTAATTTCATTAGTGACATTTTATTTTGAAATAACTAAGTATATAATAACATATATTTAACATAATTGTAGGATGGAAATACTTAAATAATTTATATAAAAAAGTAATATTCATGTAGCAACAATTCAATTTTTTTAATAAGGTGGTTTGAGCTAGTTTAATGATAAATTATCGCCAAAGCAAAACATTACAAATGACAGTATGACTGTACAGTTTTCAGCTAATTGCTGCCATAACATTCGAAAGAGTGCCTAAGGGTTTAAACCCAGGAATCCAAATACAAACTGTACTTTATATCAAACGTGTCAAGATAAATAGTATTTATTATTGTATTTCTTTGCTTGTAATCATGGCTCAGCTAATTTCTATACAATAGGGGGCTTAGCATACCTACTTAGCCACTAACCGGAATAGATTGAAAACTAACTTTTAATCAAATAAATGCTTAACAAACAACAAGTGTAGTTCAACTGGCAGGCTAAAATAGGAGCTAATGAAAATTCCATGTGGAGACATTTGTATCATGGCATTTTGCACATTTGGATTCCAAAGTTTTTGAGTGATAGTCACCAGAACTACATCAACTATTTTTGCGACAAGCGATGTATGGAGCAACTCGCCTTAAATAAAAAGTTAATTTTATAATTCAATATAGTCTACATGGTAAAACATGGATATCAAGAATGTACGAGAACGCAAAACAAAAAGAAAGAATCAGAATTTCGATTCCATCTAAAATGATCAACTCAATGACATGCAAGATTTAACACTCAAATGCACGTTTCAGATAACATTGTTACATTTTGTATTATACTTTCAGATGAATACTAACACATTAAAAAATTAAGGGACTTATAAATATTATAAATTTATTTAACCATTCTAATACCGTAATTAGAGACAATAGAAAAACAATGAGAAAGCGAATGCTGGCGTTCGCTTTAGGTTTAATGAATTAAACTTCATGTACTGTAGGGGTACATAGGCAGATTTAATGCAACAAGGCATTCTCTACCAGTCAACCTTTCATAGCATTACTCTTGTAAAAGAGACCATTTTTTCTAATGACATGTTTTTGTCATTTCATGTGATTTACAAAAAAGTTGCCAGTTTATAAAATGGAATGATATTTTAATAAAATGGAATGGAATAGGGTTTACAACTTATAATCATGTTAGCCTATTATTACGCTGTCAAAAAAAAAAGAAATATATTATTTTGCAGTGCTTTTAACTTTGACATTTGATTTCAATGTTATATCAAACCGACATTGCCTGAAATTCATCATAAATTTTGACTTTCAAAATTAATGCATCTTTATTTTAAATAAACCTTTCTTCTTTGCGTTCCCGTAAGTAAGCCTTTTCGCCAGTGCAGTTAGTTGAAAAATTAGAAACACAACAATTTATTTACCTGCTGTCCAAATCCGAAAATGCCTGTTGACTGCGGGGCACCGAAGTTGAAGGCAGGCGCTGGAGCTGGTGCGTGAGACGGGGCCTCAAACGAAGGAATAGACGGATTTGGCGACCCGAATGCGGGAGGCGCGCCAATGTTTGTCGTGCCGAACATGGGTATCTGAGGTGTGGCGTTACTTGCTGGTGGCGGCGACCCAAACAAGTTTCCTGTGGGTTGACTTGGACCAGAATTTGAGAACATAGATGACTGAGTGTTGTTTGTCTGACTGTTCATACCGAAAATATTTTGAGGTGGGGCTGGGGTGGCCCCAAAAGTCGGCATGCTGCTAGCAGCATTAAACATAGTCGACGAGCCGAACGTGAACGTGGGAGGCTTCTGGAGACTACTCGCTGTCGAGTTGGACACGAACAGGTTAGGGGTCTGCGCGGCACTGCTTGCCGCCCACACGTTTTCCTTCTGCACTGTGTTATTGAACAAGTTAGGGGTAGCGCCTGTTAAAATGTTTCCAGGTTGCATGCTGCTTACCCCTGACAGCTGGTTTGCAGATAAACCGTTGGTACCGCCTAGTGTACCGCCGTTCCCGATCGTTAAAGTATTCGATGACAGCGAGTTTCCAGTCATTGAGCCAAGTGAGCTTCCTGCCATTGGATTTCCAGTGAGTCCATTAGGGGCAGTCAATCCATTACTTCCTCCAAAAGCGTTTGTAGGTAAGTTATTGTTGGCGCCTATTGTGGTTCCTGCAGGTAGGTTAAAGGTGCTTGTAGTAGCGTTGCTACTTTCTGCCGCCCCAAAGGGAGACTTGAACAATGAAGGTGGATCCGTTTTCGGCGTTGTATTGCTGCCAAATGTAAACTGGAATTTAGGTTTCTCAGGAGCAGCGGGTAACGTTAATACTGCCGGTGGAGCAGGAGTACTCGACGCATTATTTCCAAAACTAAACATCGGTACTGCAGCAGTGTTGTTAGTCGACTCATTGGTTGGAAACAATGGCGTTGGTTTGGGAGTTAAATCAGGTTGTTGGAACAACGACGGTGCAGGCGCGCTGGTCTCAGGCGGCTTGAACAGTGATAAGGTAGGCGCACTAGTCGCAGCGACAGTTTGTGACGGCTGAGCAAACAAGTTCATCGAGCTGCCGGTACTAGCCGGAGCTTCAAACATCTTAGAATTCGACGTTACGCCAAATGAAAAGGCTGGTTTAGGTTTCTGTGCAGACGACGGTCCTGCTGAATCTATCGAGTTGAGTGGTGTATCCTTCTTCGCGTCAGTTGCAAGTTGAGCATTAAGTGCAGTTCCTGCTATTAATGTCTTACTTTCATTGTTTATCTGAGTCAGTGGAGACATAATAAGAGGTTTGCTCTGCACAGGAGCATTCAAGTCAACTGATGGAACTTCCTGAAATTTCTCTTCTTCCACATCTTTATTGAGCTCAACTTTATTTGTGACCACTGTACTTGTAGGAATTGTTTTTGGAATACCAAATGTGAAATTCATTTTTGGAGCTTCATCTGCCTTTCCTTGGGATGCTTCAATTTTACTTTCTACCTTTTTGTTAGGTAAAGTAAATGTAAATGTTGGTGTCTCAGCTAATACATTGTTATTTGTTTCTGATTGTGTTTTCAGTTTCGAGTCAAGTGTCGAATTGTTATCTGGTTTTTTAGTGATTTTAGCCTCTTGAACTTTCGGATCAATGCCGAATTTAAAGGAACTATTTGCAGTTTTTCCGAAATTGAATTTTGAATCTGGGAGTTTCTTTTTATTTTCTTTTTCTGCACCACAACATACACATTTATCTTTTTCAATTTCATTTCGCACTAAACAGCTGGAACATTCCCATTTCTCCGCTTTTTGTGATTTTACAATGTTTTTAAATTTGTGGTCACTGGATCCGAAGAATGAATTCGTGTTAGGTGTCATATCAGTGGCATTCGTCTGCTTAGCGCCGGGCCGGGCTCCTCCGCATGCCGCACATTTGTCTACGCTACTCTTATTTGAAATCCAACAGTCATCACATTTCCAATCAGCATCCAACTTTGACGTGGCAGGCACTGCCTTCACAGGTATAGGTTTATAGATAATCGTGGAAGCCGGCAGTGAGCTCGTGCTCGTGCTCGTGCTGGAGGTAGTCGTGGCCGTCGCTTCCGAACTACTCGGCTTTCTGGGGCGACTGCCGCCGCAGCAGGCACACTTAGCCACACTGTCTTCATTGCTGACCCAGCAGTCCTCACATGTCCACTTTGATGACTTACTGATCCCTGCCGCCTTGGGTGTGGGGGGGCTAAGTACTTTTGATGCTGACATCTTCTCACAATTTGCACATTTATCCTTTTGAGCTTGACTATCAGCAAGTTTGCAAACAGAACATTTCACATTCTGCACCGGCTGTTTTGAGCCACAACAGACACATTTGTTGGCTTCTGACTTGGTTTTAACCCAGCAGTCCGCACAAGACCAGTCTTTTGACTTATTAGTTGATGATTCTGGTTCTTTTACAATACCTACAACAACAGAACAATCGTCACGTTTGCTTTCAAATTTCTGATCTATGCGGCGCTCAGGACTGTCGAATGTGAATTTCGGAGGTGTGGAGCACACTTGTGGGGTGTCATTTGATACTTTCACAGGATTGGAGAATTTGAAAACACTATTAGTTACTGTTTCATGCTTACTTGCAGATACTGCAATATTATTTTTATCAGCAGAAGGAAAACTTATTTTTGGCGTAGACGTAGCCGGCTGCTTAGAAACCTCTGGTGTACCAAATGAAAAGTGTGGTAGCTTATCCTTATCTAATTGCAGCACGCCTGTAGGTAGTTTAACTGGAGTGACCATCTCATATTGGTCTACACTTCCTCGATTGGTTCTTGTTAGCCTTGGTTTTAGTTTGGTAGTCATTTTGTGGGGCGGTTCCATCTCAGGTTCTTTCCTAAAAGTGAACAGTATACTGATTAAATGGAATTATTCAAACTTTTTTGGAAATAAATGTGATGAATTTTAGATTTATTTATCATATAATAATTTATAATAATATAATATTCTACAACTATCACACAACGCCATCTAGTCTCACATTAAGCAGGGCTTGTGCTATGAGTACTAGACAACTGATAAACATACTTACATATTTCTAAATACATACATATTGTAGATAAATTACACCCAGACACCGAACAAATGATCATGCTCATCACACAAACATTTGTCCTCGGTGGGAATCAAACCCATGAACTCCGGCTTAACAGTCAGGGCCACTAACCACTAAACCAACAGGCCAGTATATCAATTGACTGCTGCTCTACAGACATAATTTATAATCAAGACTAATTTAAGTTATACCAAACATAAAGAATCTGTACTAATATTATAAAACTGAAAAATTTGTTTATATGATTGAACGCGCTAATCTCAGGAAGTACCGGTCAGATTTAAAAAATTATTCCAGTGTAGGATAGCCCATTTATCGAGGAGGGCTATAGACAGACTATATCAGTTTTAAAATAACGTCCTAGCAAAATGTTGATCAAGTTCTACACGCACGGCCACGGCCGTCGCGTCGGGTACCGCTTCGACTCTATTAGGTGGACGCACTGCTCATTCAACTTTTGAACTGCCTCTGAACTTACTCGCAATAACGTGATCAGTGCCACAGTTTTGACTGGTCCAGTAGTGCAAATGGTAATAGTATGATGCATCTTAAACAGCATCCTAATGTATTTGTACTTTACAAATATTTCCAATCTCTACGCTACGTCTTGGACAAGGCTTTCAATAAAAATTTAAAAAAAATCAATCAAAAAAACCTAAAACAAAAAATTTTGACTTCTACGCGGACGAAGTAGCGGGTAAAAGCTAGTTATAATATATCACTTTATTATTTAGAAGACGAAAAGAAAAAGTAACCTATTATTTCATAATATGAGTTCTGGATATGCCTAGCATATCCTGCATATATAAATTTTGTTTTATTGCTAGACTCGTTTGTCCCTAAAATAACAACAAAATACTGCTAAAAAGGGCAGAAATAAAGTGACTTAGATAATAAGAATGATATTGTTATACATTGTGGGACATTAAACCCTTTTGTAGAGCAAGTAATTCCCAAAAGGTCTTCAAAAAAACATGCTTGAGCTAGGGAGACAAACACGTTTCACTATATATTAGCATTTAGCACAATAAGATAGTCATTAGTGTCTTAGTTTAAGAAACATTACCCTTTCGATTCTGTTGGATACGTAGGGAAGTTGGAAGCACTGCTATGTGAAGCGATAATTTGTCGAGCGGCATTCGTCGTATCCATGAGACGCGATTTCTTTTTCAACCGTAGTATTGACGCGATGCTTGGCACATGGAGCTCTTGAGTCTTGTAAGCTAAAACAAACATAATATTGAACTTTGAATACAACTCCATGAGATATTATCATCTTATTCTACCTATTTATACAAAAGGAGAAACTGACTGACTGACATATCAACGCACAGTCGAAACTCCTGATATTAGGAGTGTGAAATTTTGCACAAGGTTTTATTTTATGTCATAGACGAGCACTAACAAAGGATTTTCCAAAATTCACCCCCTCATGAACGAGGGTCTAAAGTTTGTACGGATAAAACTACTTTCACGCGGGCGAAGCCGCTAGCACAAGCTAGTCTTATTCTACAAGACATTATTATTCCAATTCCGTCAGTCAAGGTGAGTGACGCCATGCATATAATACTACTGTTAAAAATTCAAGCTGTATACTTACATAAACTTTTATTTTTGTATGGAGATGATCTATCGGAAGACGTATTATGAAACCCATCGTTCTTGGGCTTTATGTACAGCGGGATCCTCCTAGCTTCCATGAGCGGGGACGAGTAACTTTCTAATAGGTCCATGATCCGTCGTGCAGAACTACTGATGGCAGTGTCATCATTGCTCTTTGACTCATTCACAACGGCAACAGTTTGCCGCTTTATATTAGGCTGATTTATGTAGGAAGACGATGCTGCACCACCATACATTGTTCTGCCTGGGTAAAACGGCGAACCAAGGAGACTAGGTTTGAAGCTAGGCTGTTTTGGATCACGCATTGTATTTGTCGCTGACTTTGCTGAAATCATAAGTTTATAATAAGTGTCTACTTTACATGGCAATACAAATATACAATCGTTTTTAAACATTAACACTAACATTAGTGTTAATGTTTAATATAGTAATACATGTTTATTTATGATTAGATTTACAAAATATCACTGCAGTTTTGGTTCACGATTTCATGAAAGAAAAAATATGATTCGATTTTTTGGAAAACAACTATCAGTCACCTTTTTATCCAGGAGTAGTGTTATTCTGTAAAATGTCAGTATCAAATTCATTTCTTATCCGCAGTAACTATATCGGCCAACAAAATTTTACAAAATAACACCTTCACTTATAAGAAATTCCTGAAATGACTAAACTATCTATATAATAATCATTTTCAGCAGTAACACAAAACAGCAAAAAGGCAATATGTCAATTACTGTGCACTAACATGTGATTTGTAAATCCAACATACTACTGCCGTTTAGAGTCTTGTAACAGTTACATGCAAATATATAGCCCTGCACAACATAATATGCATATTATCATGTGCATATATACAACACAGACAAACAAAAGCTAAACAAAGCAACTTAGGACATATTTACGGTTTGTATATATGAAGTCTAATAGTAAATATTTTAATGTAAATACATAAAATAAAGACATTTCATAAAACTTTGTCAAGTGTATTCAAATGACGATAGTCTTTTCTGCAACACTTTACATTGATTGCCTTGATCCATAAACGGTATCTCTTTTGCCTTACAAAACCGAACATTTATATGATAAGGAATCAAAGAATTCTCATTTTCCCATCAGAATCAGTGTTGACATACGCAGCGTTTCCCAATATCGAATTCCTATTTGAACTTCAGTGAAGATATTTATTAGCATTAGTTACCATAAAAATCCATTGGCCTTTAATTTTTTTTGTAATGTTCTGCTTGTATCATTTATTTTATTTTTAACATTTAAAACTAACTAAATAAGAACTTAGAATAACCACAACAACGTTAATATGAACAATTGAACATGTCTCAAATCTATGCAAATTAATAAATGTTAAACTTACCAACTGCTTTAACGGACTCCTCTGGGCTTGTTGTGTCAAAAATCGACTTTCTTTTACTGGCAACTGAATGACCAATACTGGAAACCGTATGTGGCAGCTTAAACACATGTGATGAGTCTCTGTCCATTGGTTCAGATTCTTCATTTGGAGGCCGCATTGGAGTAGTGAAAGTGCTCCGGCTTGGTGGTGCATACTGTGGTCCACTAAAAGGACTGTAAGGTAGGTCTATGATTTCAACATCGCTTGTTGAGCAACCTGCCTGTAATACACAAAAACCTGGGGTTAAAACATAGAAAATACAATGAAAAACGTGGTAGTTTCAAAATTCCGTTTCAATTTATTGGGAAACATAAGACTGATGATGATGATAGACAAAAATGTTGAAGCTGCTATGAGATCAACTAAATTGACAATGTAAAACATTTATTGTCAATATAATATTTGTGGCCAGTTAAAAAACTAAACTGGCGAAAGGCCAAAAAACTTACTTTATTAAACACGTACAATACGTATAATCTATGCTAATATTGTAAAATGATAAGACTTGTTTGTTTGTAGGAAGTAATTCCTGGACTAATCAGATTACAGAGAGTCTTTTACTGATATAAAGAAACCTTCTCCTCCTCCTTCCATGCCATAGGCAATTTGCTGGAAAAATTTATGATTCCTGTATGATAAAGCAAGGGAACGAAGGCGCGGTCAAAAACTAGTAGGAAAAAATATCTTACTTCTGAAGGACCATAGTGGCTGTATGATCCAGGCGAGCTGAATCGCATGCGTTTTGCTGGCGGTTGGGTTATAACTGGGGTGTCTGATGCTTCGTCTTCTGAAGAATCTGAGGCATCGAATATCGTGGCCGAACCATTTGCGTTTGAAGAGCTTGGGCTACTGAACCACTTTGTGATTGTGGTTGGCAGTAAGCCCGACACTCTGGATGTTACATTCTTGACAAATGACTGAAATGAAAACAAAAAAAAATGTGATTTACTCCCCAAATTTTGTTCACTAAATCGTAAATACATGGTAGACAACTTTTAACAAGATCTACCTACTGATAACGGCATCAGAAATGAGACAAATACGGGATTGCTAATAATGATCTTTGTTTTAGGTATCGTACAGATATGTCTAACGTCATAAAGTTTAATTTTTTTTTCGTATTACACGATTAATTTGGATTGGCCTCAAAAGACATGTATTCATATTCTTCCGCCAATTTAAACATGAAAAATATATTTCAGAGTATTTTGCGGTTACTAATACATATTTCTAATGCTACACAACATAATACCGAGTTGTGAAGTAAGAAAAACGCCACCCTGGTGAATCTCTAGCGTATAGAATCGAAGTAGTGAACCCACTACAGAAGACAAAAGCCATTTCGATTTTTCTGAATCATAATTTCGATTGGATGACTATGCCAGTGTAGTGGAACTTATTCTGAGATCTATTTAATCTCTTATTTATTTATGCCTAGCAAAATCCCACTTCACCAGTATCAAGGGAATGTTCAAAAAGTTCAAAGCCGATAGACATGCCTAAACCCAAATGTAAGAGATTCCTTACAAGTTTTTTATATTCATTCCCCCCTTTCGAATTCCGTAATTAGAGACAATGAGAGAGTGAACTTTGGCGTTCGCTTGGGGTTTAATGAATTAAGGAAAAAACGAAATAATCTGAAACACGTGACCCTTTGTACCTACCTCCTAGTTACAAATGGTCACGTGTTTCAGATATAACGACAGTTTTTCTGACTTCATAAAATATATTATTATATATAGGCTTTAATACACCTTTTCATTTGCTATTCATAATGGGAACTAACAGAATTTAATTTGAAAAAGAAATGCTAACATAATGTGCTACTTTTAAAGTTGACTTTCGTTTAACTTTCAGGTAGACTAAGCTCAGCCGCATATGCAGTAAGAAAAATTAGGCAACTAACAGATGTAGCCACAGCTAGATTAGTTTACTATGCTTATTTCCAAAGTATTATGTCTTATGGCATTTTACTATGGGGATCTGCAGCCGATGTACACTCAATTTTCATATTGCAAAAGAGAGGAATCCGGGCTATTTATATAATGGGTCCTCGCGAGTCCCTCAGAAATAAATTCAAAGAAATCGATATCTTAGAAAGTATTATGTATGTGCGTAAAAACTTAGGATTCTTTAAAATTAGAAGCGATTTTCATAACACAAATACTCGTAGTAAACACAAAATTGTGTTACCCAAATGGAGGTTAACTAAGACCAGCAAGTCATTTTTAGTAAGCAGCATACGCTTTTATAACAAGCTGCCAAAGGTGGTGACTGAACTTAGCGAGGGAAAGTTCAAAACCCATATTAAGCGTGTCCTAACTAAAAAAGCGTATTATAAGGGTAAAGACTATGTCGAAGATACGCTTGTTTGGCAATGACTGCTTCTGTACATGTGGCGACCTGGTAGCTCATAACATTGTGTCTCTCTCAACACATTGATTTTGCAATACATATTTTTTTTATTATTATTTATTTTGCTAACATTTATTAATAATTGTAATTATTTATTTTACTTGCTTTTATGTATATAGCTTCTTTTTTTATAATATGTATGTGACAACACTTTTGAATCCGCGAATTCTTAGGTTACTTTTTATTATGATTATTTTTATTGTACTTTTTAGTACTTATGCTGTAATATGGAAATATTGTAACAACAATTTTTTTTAAAAGAGTAACCATGGAGTTTCTTGCCGATTCTTCTCCATAGGAAACAACCAATTTGGAACCGTGCACTAGCTTCTGACGTTTTATAAGTGTCCATGTACGCCTATGTGAAATAAAAAACTTTTGACTTTGTTGATTGAGTTCATAAAAAAACTACTGCACCCTTGTAAATACTCGTAAGTTAATAAATCAATACCAAGTCAGTTAAAACCCATACTGATTTTCTAACTAGGTACTTATATTTTAGGCCAAGATCTGTTCTGCCAGCCACAGCACCAAGAAGAGTTTGCACTTTTTTAAGGAAACTTATATTTCATGTGCTAATGGTATAATTATAGTGCATTTAATTCAAACAATATGAAGCTAAAAAGTGTAGCAAGGAATAACTTTATTGATATATTATGTTGTTGATAAAATAACATGTAAATCTTTAGTTTATTAGCTAGTTAGTAGGATAGATTAAAAGCTATAATAACCAAGCAAACTTCAAGTTTCCTGCTTATCCCACATTGCTTTAGTTAAACTTTTCTTAACTTTGTAATACGTTAATTTGTTTTGAAAAAGTACAAATTTAATAACAAAGTGCTACAAATTTCGTAGGAACACTAAAATTACTTAAGGGCCAGCTAAAGTAAGCGAACATATAGCAATATGGTCTAGTGTCTGGAACAAACATTTTGCCAACATAATAAAAACTGAAACTAGCGGCTACCAGCTAGAGAAGTTTTTGGTGATGAAATCACCGAGAACTTCTCTTAACTGTTTTTTTTTTTTAATTATTTATTGGCTACAGACATCAATTTTTCATAGAAAACAGAGCTTTGAGAGCTACAAGTTAGGAGTACGCTTCTATGTGAAGTTCATCTAAGTATGAGCAATTTCTGGTGATAAAACGAAGTTTTTTTTTTTAATCTGATTTAATTAGGGTTCAATAGGGCCAACATAAAAACTCCTAATAAGACATAAAGTTAATAAAATTCATTTTTGATATCACTGTAAAATGTCCATGGACATCAATCACCTTTTAAAAAATTATTTTTTAGTACCAAATGAGAGTGTTTATAAGTAATTCAAATTTAAATTTGGCTATGAGAAAAATGTTACTATATTTTTAATATTTATTCATTAAACCCCGAGCGAACACCGGCGTTCGCTCGGTCATTGTCTTTCTATTGTGTCTCTAATTACGCTACTCAAAAGGTTAAATTATCACCAACTGTGTACATTTATTATTCACAACTATTGAAACAGTAACTAGTATAAAAAATTTAAGTTTAGTTCCCGGATGAAATTATTTCATTTGTTTTACAACTATACATCAACAATTTTGGTATGGACACTGAGCCACAATATTGCAGTTTGTCTTTATTTTATTGCCAGTTTCAGGCTTTTATTAAAATGATAAAATTTCCAATATACATTAAACATAGCTGTCTCAAAGAACTTTCAGCAACCAACCACAACACTTGATTTGCATTTAATTTGAAAACATGTTGAAATATCTTTCCAGAAACCAGGAGTTATTTTTGATTTTGCAGAATGTATAAATGCAAGTCGCCACATATTTTTAATATTACAAATATTTTATTATTTACACAGCACAGCGTTTATGAAAACCTTAAAGCAACAAAATCCTCAAAATTCACATATTACATGCTTATTTTAGAATATTTCAGATAAATTAAGTACTTTACTAATAATCTGGCTCTTTTAAAATTATCCTTAAAGTAGCAGTGGCTAATAGGAGTAATGAATTCTAGCATTATTTAAAGCATAAAAGTCTCCATGAGGATCATTTGGAAAGTTGTGACAGTCAGCCAAATCTGTATGTTTAAAAGAATGTTTGGAGAAAGTCATAATGCCAATGTCTCTAATATTTGAAGTTTGCACTATGAATTTGAAGGTTCTTTTTTAAACAAATTAGCCAAAGAACTGCTTTGAACATTATTATCATGTCTCAGATTAGAATTGGTGGACACTGACAACTGAAAAGTGATACCATCACCATTAAACTAGTTTCAGAGAACCCATTTGTTGTTTTTACAAACCAACAAAATGGAACCATATTAACTCTTGTATGACATATTATGTACCTATTGCTGCTCACAACTGACAAGAACATATATTAAAGGGAAGCATCTTAACTGCAGCTGCACAAAAAAAGGCAATCGCATAAGCATGCAGCAAAAGGTTACAAGTTATTATATATTAAGAAATTATTGTGCAATTTAAAAATGATGATCATTCTTTATGATTCACACCTTCATGAATACTTCAAGACTGTTCAAAAAATTATTGAGGAATAGCAAAGAAAAAGCTGTATAACAATATTAAATCTTCATCAACCACTTCAGTTAAAAATCTAATTATTATTATTATTGTTGAACTAAGATATGTTGTATCCCTGACAGCGTGCTTGCCTGCCCCAGCATTATATACATGTTACATATATGTATGAAAATTATATGTATGTAATTTGAATGAAACTTTTTGAATTATTGCAGTCATCTGATTAAATTACGTATTGTCTATATGTGGTATGGGAACTGTGTTTAATAATATTTAAGGATAAGGATGTGGTCTTTTAATTTATTAATCATTTGATAGCCATTTTACATTTGGATAAAATTTGGAAAATAGACTTAAATTCTAAAAATTCATGTAATTATTTCAAATTGTTTATTAGAGGATAAAAGTTTAGAGGGGTTTAACTTTTAAGTTCTATATTCAATTTGGAAGTTTTTACCATTTTGCATTTTCTATTTGCACAGGTGCTAAGTGCTCCTGAAACTTATTTAATTTGAAAGAACCTACTGACATTCATTCTTTAAAATTAATCTAAACAAAAATCATCTGATTAGATATAGATATGCCAGAGATAAGAGGAAAAATAAACCTCTTATATCTAATTATTTTGTTGTTGTTTTAAGTAATTAGTACCACAAATTATCATTTTATACTACAGGAGTTTTGGAACCTTTTGGATAGTGAAGGGGGTTAAAAAGTGTTTAAGTTTCAACAAAATAAAATGCATTTGCAGTCAGTTTAACTTCATATATTGCATTTTAAATGTTTACTCAAAATAATTATGTTTATACGAAGCATTTATGGTTGTAGCTGCCATAAAGTTGCATTTTAACCAAATAATTATTTTGTCACTTCCTAATAGTAAGGGTAGTAATAGGGACCAGTGTTTAAATGTTTTTTTTTATATCCTTTGATCTATAACCTTAAAACCTGTCATGAACACATTATAATTATCAAGTAAAATAACAATGATCGTAGTTTATTTATTTAAATTTGTTTTTTAGTAGCAGTGATAGTTACAAGTTTTCGAAATCTTGCCTTTAACATAACCACGGGACCGAAGTCCCGGGCATCTTTTAATATGTATAATTATACCATGGTTGATTTTAAGTTTTCCTTTAACCTTAAAATTAACAATACAGATAAAATAACAGCCAGGGTAATTATCAAAGCATGAACTTTGACAAGACAGGAACTTCGCAAAAGCTTCAGAGCCGACTGCTACTATTATCCCAATATAAGAATGAAACTAAAGGAGTACTTCATAGGCCCTCGCCATGCAACATGTATAAATACACAACTACGCGTGAGGCCACACATTTCATGAAAAAACGCAACGACATTGTCCCCAGGAGCGGGAATTTGGTTAATACTTACATTGTTAGTTTCGTTTGTAGGACGCGGGCGCTTTTCCTTATTATTCGGGAATACTTGACTCATTGTGGATTTGATTTTAACACTATACACGCAGTGACGCTACTGCAAATTCATTTTTTGGCTAAATATATTCACAACTAGCAAAAACGTGACAAACATGGCGTCTTTAAAATGTGTCAAAGAAATGCTTGGTGAGGTCAGACCACTACAAATCCTTAAAATTTTAATCACTTTTCACGGTAAAAATAAACGAAACGAAAAATATATTCAATATCAGAACTGGTGATAGTACAATCACCAGTCAACGGTAAATTATAAAACTCTAAATCGCGGTAGCGCTCAACACACGCAGTTTCTCTTAGTAGTCTGTGGGCGAAGTGTTGCTAGTAGACTAATTTCCTCAGTGTCAGAAAGATACTGCGGAGTATTTTTTGTGGAATTGTCTGTGGAAGAGGTTTTTAGCGGGATATTTTCTAGTGAAGTCCACTGGCTGTTTTAATTAATCGTAAAATGTTTCTTATTAGGTTTTGTGTTGTAAAATTTGTGTAGAGTTGTATCTCTAGTGTCTACACAACTTGACATTATGTAGAATCATTGAAATTGCCACTAAGAATTTTATTATGATATTGACTACCTCAGCAAAGCTTGCCGAGAAGGTTGACTCGATACATTTGCTGCCAAATTCTGCAAACATTTTAGAATATTTTGCACCCGTATTCTAATGTAACTAAAAAAGATAGGTAATATTATTTATTACTTATGACGAGGCTGTATGGTCTGACAAGCACAGAGTACTTTGTAATATACTGACAAGGAAGACCTTAGCCTACCCAAAGGAGACGAAAAAAAAATTACCTGTGGAACAAGCAATTTCGCAAAAAATGCGAGCTTTCACCAAGGATCTGTTAAAACCAAAATTCTTTCCTTATAATGACGTTAGCTTTATATTGGACTTCGCGCAAGCTAACGCTAATTAATCTTTTTTCCCTCATATGTATTTCGTTACTTAAATTGTAATTTAAAGAAAATTGCGCTTTTGTTTAACAATTATCGACTTCAATGCAATTTTTTGTAAACCACTCTTGATCACAGTTCTGCTTTTTTATTGCCTATTGTAGGTGTTTATTTAGGTGCAGTGGTATGATGCATTAATCATTACTACGATACAATTCGGTTGTAGATTTTTTCAATATTTTGTCTTTCATCCATCGCATGAAGTTTGCAGAATTCTAATGTCATGATAGTAATTTGATTAAGATTTTAGGTAATTCAATTACTTGTAGCCTAGAAGACTGCCTTAAGTTTATTAATAATTCTGATGGATCTATAAAAATACTACATTTAAGTATACGAAGTATAATCGAAAACTTTGAACAATTACAGGTACTTTTACAATTGACAGACGTTAGCTTCGATATTATCATTTTGACCGAATGCTAAGGAAAGCAATAAACCTGCTTATATTTTAAGGTTTTCAATCGTATCGTACGGACATAAACTCGAACCGAGAACTATAAGAACGATGGAATCGTTATATATGTGAAACAGAGTCTGCAAGTCTCAGTGTAGGAACTCACTTTTATGTGTGGTAGTCTTTCGGTGCCCATTATACAGCTCTAGGGAAAGTTTTAATTTATACATATATAGTCAAAATAATATTTAGTCTAAACTTTCCAGATGAGAGAACATTACTTTTATTGGTGACTTGAATACTGATATTAAGATGAGCAGTAGAAATGATCGAAGTCTAGATTAACTCATACCTATTTAATTCATTGCATGGGCTGTTACCATCTCACATTTTACCTACTAGGTTTGAAAATTGTCTTGACCACGCTTTCATAAAATCTGTCAAAGGGGTATTGGTTGTATAAACTTCTTAAAAATTTCTAAAGACGTTGTGTTCCATAAATAAGGAATATTGTTCGTAAACAACTATTTATACGACTGTCGTAAAGACAAAAAATACTCAAGTATCAAAACATTCTTCTCCTACTATTTCAGTTTAATATTTTTATATTTGACCTATTAATGTCTTTGATTTGACCAAATTTTCCCAGGTCGCGCTTTCGATAGACAGACCAATAGTCAAATTATCCCGAAAAATTATCTGTCAAATGGGTCTAACTTTGGTAAAAACGGTATCGTAGACCCGATATTTTCTCATTCCTCTTAACAAGCACGTTTGACTTTCAAGATAATATCCCTGCCAGCACTTTTAATTAGTTTCGGTATAATATTGACGATTATTTACTTTGGAACCTATTAAAAACACAGAACACAACACATTCTCCTGATATCTGACTTAAACGTAGAGATGGCGTCAAAAGATTAGTTCAGATTTCGGCCGCGCGCCAATTTAACGTGCGTGTAGTCTTGGAAAAAAGTGTGCGCAACAATAATTGTACAATGCCATATGAGAATTAGGATTGATTTTTACGCCATGTTGTGACGTCATACCTGTCAAATCGAAAAATTGGGTAGGGTGAGCAAAAAAATAAATGTTTTAAATAATATTTATTTACGCATCATGAACGAAAAAAGTTTAATCAGAATCCAGTTCTTCAATTTTGCTAGTCTCTGCGTGTGAAGTGTCTGAGTAGTTGCAAATGGAAAAAGAAGGCGAAGTGTTCCTAACAATGCAAAAATATATATATATATATATATTTTTAGACTTATTATGACTTAAATAATATATATTTTGCAAATTCAGATTAAACAATAAACCTTTCACTTCATCTAGATTTAACTAAGACTCAGCAATGCAAAGAAAAAAAAAACCTTATTAATACGCAAATAAGTTTTCTTTGCAAACAGTACTTTTCAATCCAAATTTGACACATCCCAATAGAAGTTACGAAATCTCTCCCTTCTTCATCTTTGTCAGCTGAATCTTTTTTGAAAGAAAATTTCACTAAGGATCCTTTGAATTTAAGCGCATCTCTGTTGATTCAATTAAAAAACATTCAATAGTCTTAACATGAAAAATACCGAGGACTTATGGGGTATATCCGTTAAGGTTCTCGGAGATATTATCGATACAATTGCTGCTGTCCTAACAGGCATATTTAATCAATGCCTAGACCGCTGTCTACACACTCTTACTACATATGTGCCGCTGCACATATGTAGTAAGAGTGACCCCTCTAATTACAGACCTATATCTGTGCTTCCAGCAATGAGTGAAATATATGAAAAAATCATGCTCGACCAGATGTTGTCTCATTTTAATTCAAATAGGATTTTGCATAGTCATCAGTTTGGCTTCACGAAAGGAAGGTCAACGACGGATGCAGGAGTGAAACTCATCAGTCACATTTTAGAATCCTGGGAAGTCCCAGGATGCTATTGGCATATTCTGTGACCTCTCTCAAGCATTTGACTGCGTTAACCATAATACTCTAATCTGTAATTTACATCATTACGGAATTCGTGGTCGAACTGCTGATCTTGTTTTTTCTTATTTATCTTACAGGCAGCAAAAAGTATCCATTAATGGGGCGACGTCCTCGGGGTCTTTAGTAAAGATGGGCGTGCCTCAGGGTTCAATTCTTGGTCCTTTCCTTTTCCTGGTTTATATTAATGACCTTCCTTACATGATGGCTAATTTATCCAATATAATTATATTTGCTGATGACACTTCCCTTATTTTTAAAGTAGATAGGAAAGATGCGGATGTCTTGCATGTCAACAAAAGTCTGGCTGTTCTTTCGAAATGGTTCGCTGCTAATTATCTCTTATTAAATGCGAATAAAACTAAATGTATAAAGTTCTCATTACCGAATGTCCCTCAAGTTGGCGTCAATCTAATTCTTGACGGCAACAAACTTGATGTTATTACGGAAACAGTATTCTTAGGTTTAACCATCGATTTTAAACTGCAGTGGGGCGCTCATATTAGAGCTCTTTCAAGTAGACTGAGCTCGGCCGCATATGCAGTAAGAAAAATAAGGCAACTGACCGATGTAGCCACAGCTAGGTTAGTTTACTATGCTTATTTCCACAGTATTATGTCTTATGGCATTTTGCTGTGGAGATCTGCAGCTGATGTACACTAAATTTTCATATTGCAAAAGAGAGCAATCCGGGCTATTTATAAAATGGGTCCTCGCCAGTCCCTCAGAAATAAATTCGAAGAAATTGATATACTGACTTTGCCTTCTCTTTATATTTTAGAAAGTATTATGTATGTTCGTAAAAACCTAGGACTCTTCAAAATTAGAAGCGATTATCATAACATAAATACGCGTAGTTAACACGAAATTGTGTTACCCAAATGGAGATTAGCTAAGACCAGCAAGTCATTTTTAGTAAACAGCATACGCTTTTATAATAAGCTGCCAAAGGTGGTGACTGAACTTAGCGAGGGAAAGTTCAAAACCCATATTAAGCGTGTCCTAACTAAAAACAGCGTATTACAAGGTAAAAGACTGTGTCGAAGACACGCTTGTTTGGCAATGACTGCATCTACACATGTGGCCCCCTGGTAGCTCATAATATTTTGTAAATGTATCTATCGACTGCTCCACATTTGTTGTAATATATACTTTTTTTCTTTCTAACACATTGCTTTTGCAATATTTTTTTTAATTTATTATTATTTATTTAGTTATCGTATCATTTATTCATAATTGTAATTATTTATTTTACTTGCTTGTATTTATATAGCCTCTTTTTTATAATGTGAATGTGAGAACACTGTAGACTCCGCGAATTCTTAGGTTCCTTTTATTATGATTATTTTTATTGTACTTTATAGTACAATATTGACCAGTCTACACTGTCCTTACATAATATCTACATAAGCTGTAATATGGAAATATTGTGACAACATTTTTTTTTTAAATAACTTTGGAGTTTCTTGCCGGTTCTTCTCCATAGGAAACGACCAATTTGCAACCGTGCCCATGTAGGCCTATGTGAAATAAAAAACTTTGACAAGGCTTAACGCTATCGAAGATAGCAGTACGAATGTAACGTCCACACTTAATAATTTGAAAAAGCCACAAACTATGGCGAACCTACAGAACCCGATACGTAAGGTCACTTTGCATTCTCGTAGTCCCGCAGACTTGAGCGATGTTCCACAACGAGTTCGTGCCTCCGAGGGTCTTTCAACGACCATTCGTACGAACGATCCAATTGATCGCGAATCTGATGTTGCGTCTACTGTAACCATGCTTGCGGAAGCCATAAAATCGTTGCAGCCTACTAGATCGCACAGCTACTACGTGTCTAATTTCGATCCGAACATACACGATAATGACGCATGGTGTGATGAAGTGGACCGCGCAGTTACCGCGAACGGTTGGAGCGACTATGAATGTTTGTCGCGAGTAGCTTCCTGCCTTAAGGGTGACGCTAAAGTTTGGCTAAATTAATGAGTCACCAATAATCGAACTTGATCAAGCTTTAAGCTCGAATTCAAACCCTCAGAAACTAGACTATGGTATGGCTAAGCTAGAATATGGTTTGAAAAACTCCCCAATCGTTTACCAACGGATTATCAACCAAACCCTTCGCGAATTCATTGAGGCTTCTAGTATATATTGACGATGACCTTTTGTTAAGTAATACCATAAAGGACGGCATTGCCTGGCTCTAAAGAGTCCTTTAAACGCTCGCTAAATCAGGCTTCTCGATAAATCTAAAGAAATGTTCTTTCCTGACTACCGAGGTCGAATATCTAGGTAGGTTAATAAGCTTGGGTCAGGTACGACCGAGCTCTCGTAAAATAGCAGCTTTAAAAAATTCTCCTGAAGAAAAATCAAGATCAGCAGCACGCCTCAGCCAATCGATCCAGGCGCCCACCGCGTGAATAAGAGATGGACGACCTTGCTTTTGTTATAGAGTACTCGCAATCATCGGGCAAATTAGACCCTGGGATTCGAGGACCGTATAGAGTGACTAAAGTTCTATCTAACGGTCGGTATGAACTTAAACTGCTTAGTGGAAGCTGTGGAAAAACTACTCAAGCAGCCTCCCAATACTTGGTGCCATGGAAGGGAGAATGGTGCCTAGAAAGTAGTACCATTTTTTTTTAAAGTTAGTATGATTCACTAACTCTATTTTTGGTTTCAGAAATACATAGGGGGTGGTCCCAAGGACGTGTGCCGCCCAAAGGCGTGCGCCGGCCAACAATGGGACGTGTTCCCCATCAATGGCGTTATTCGCCCAACATACGGGTTTGTCCCAATGGCGCTAGTCGACCAACATGCGGGTTTGTCCCAATGGCGTTAGTCGCCCAACAAAAGGATGTGTTCCCCATCAATGGCGTGTGTCGCCCAACACCGGTGTGTGTCACACATATAGCGTTAATCGCTATGATAATAAAACTGATGAGGTTGAGAGAGACCCAGACCACCCCGAAGCCAATAAGCCGGCACCTGAGCCTTCAGGACTATACATGCCGAGCTTGGATGCCGAAATAGGAGCAGTATAGGCGCACCACCATCATCGCACTACAGGTGCATCCCAAGAAGATCAAGTCGATGACGAATTGGTATCAGGAGAGGCCGTGTTAGGATGGAAGGAAGGAATTACAGCGAAGAGTCTATGGAAGCGATGGGCGCAGCACTTTCCCGCGCATTTTTGACGGGTGGCATTGGCGTGGCGGGAACATCGTTCAAGGGCCGTAAGACTTATACTGATTTGTGTTTAATTAGATAAATTAGAATTATTGTTATTTTGTTCTTTTAATTAAGACTAAAAAATTGTTTATTTTGTTGTGTCACCTAGTTTTTTTTTTTAATATCTGCACTTTTGATTCCTAAAAATATATATAACTTATCAAGCACTTTTGACTTTCAAGTCTTCAAAATAATATCCCTGTCATCAATTTTAATCATTTTTGATCAAGGATATTAAACACCCTACGGATAAACTGGATTGATTACGAAGCAATATTATAAACTCTAAAGTGTACTTTATTTTCATAATGATTAAGTTCATATTTTTAATTGACAAACAAAACAGGAAAAATGTACCGAGCAAGATAACAAGGTATATAGTGTGAATCTTTCTTAAATTTATCTTTAACTAGGGTAACCATAAATTTACTAATAAACAAATTAATTGTTATTATTTTTGTCACTACTGCATTTAATATTAATATAATACTTTAGATTTCTATACATCTACGGCAAAGTACCAGTAACTTCTAACTGTCTGTGAAACCTGAAAAAATAGTTTAATTTATTGAGAAGTCAAATTTTTTTTATTTATTGTTTATTATAGTAAAACACTATAATAAATACCTATATTAAGAGGGCCCTTTTTCAATCGCCTACCGTCAACATCGAGCATGGTTTAAAAACTTGTTACAGGTATGGATCTTGATCGCTCGGCGAAAGAGTGGGGATCGCTTTGCGCATCATACACTTATAGAAAAAAAAAATGTACACCTACTTTATTTTATTTTTACTTTAACCTGCTATCTTCTTTATTCTAGTTGAAGGTAAAAGTTAAATAAAAAAACAAATAGTTTAAAGCAAAGTCACTTTGTTCGAATGTCTGTTTTTCCGTTTACTTTTTAACCATGCAACAGATTTTCATACGGTTTTCATTATCTTGACAAAGGGTCCAATCAACTACAACTTAAACACCTAAGTAATTTTCAGTTCAAACAGACAATAATGCACTGGCTAGATCTAGGTACAATGAAACAGAAAACTTACTCGACAACAGTAAATGACACAGTTACTAGTACACTTCTCGACCCTCACGCACATTCATCCTTAACGCACATACTCTATTCACCTTCATGCACACACCCACACACACACACACTACCCTCACGTAAACATGCCCTACACATGGAGTAGGTACCTTCTTATTATTATTATTTTCTCTCTTTTTCTCATATTTTTAATAAAAAATTACTCCTTTTACTAATTCTGTAATCCTGTAATTTCCCTTTGACTTTTCTATTGTACTTCTCTATTATGTACCCTGTATATTGAGAGGTCTGGCTCCTGCGATACAGGAAATAGTCAAGTACAAGAGTCAGAGCTACACTGATAACTTTGTCTTGAAGTGTGAATAAAAATATTATTATTGCATATATTTATGTTTATCTAAATATCATTTTCATTTTTAAATATTTATTTAAAAAAAAAACACGTAAAAAAAGTCATTTAAAAATATAAAAAAATATTTTTTTGCCTGTTTCATGTGTTTTGTGTTTACCAGTGGTTAGGGCTCCAGAGACAGGAACCTCCTCACAATGCGAGCCGTACCCTTGATCCAACCGCGTAACGACAGCTTCGACATATGGTCGTCGGCTATAAGGCTATTGGCACAATGATAACCGAGCTACATGCCAGCCACATGTCGACAACCTCGTGTGCTAAGTCGAGATATTTGATTTGTTTCTCTTTCTCAGCTTTCACGAGATTCTCGTGATGTGGAATGGTGACGTCGTCTATCAATGCGCGGCACGCTAATCGGTCTATCACCACTATATCCGGCTTATTGGCTACAATAGTCCGGTCAGTAATGATAGACCGATTCCAGTACAATGTGACATGGTCATTTTCGAGAACTGGGTCGGGCACATACCTGTAGTATGGTACCTCCGAATCCACTAGGTTGTGTTTCAAAGCAAGTTGCTGTTCAATAATCCTGGCTACTTGGTTATGTCTGTGCAAGTACTCGCTGTTAGCCAAACGAGAACCACCAGAGATAATATGTCTGATGGACTCACCTGGACGATAGCATGCCCGACACACGTCAACCGTCCCGTCCGTAGTTCTTCGTTAAGATAACTTCGTCCATAACTGCACAGACAAAACCTTCAGTTTCTCCAAAGAGGTGGCTGAAACGTAACCAGGCCACGGACGCCGATAAATCTACATCAGGCTCATGAAGAGCCCGATAAAAGCGCCAGTGGAGCTACTTGCCTTTCCATACATCCTTGCGGTCTTCAGTAGTAAGTATCACAGGTTAGCGCCATTTCTCTTTAGCCATGGACAACGGTGTGAGTCCCTTGTCCATTGCGACCACATCGCGGTGCATACCCACGTCGGTTTTGAGAAGTCTTTGCGTTCAAAAAACTCCGACCTCCGCACTTTCGTGGGATGTACAGTCTCATCACCGGTGATCGTGGGTGATGCTTTATTAATATTGTTTAAAAAAAAAGTCTCCAGACTTGGAGTACTGTCAGTGTTTTGTCGATTGTAGGTACTACATATTTTAGGAAAATAATATAGTACGCAAAATACTATATTTTCATCGCTAATTCAATTTCGATATTTTTTTATAATAAAATCTTAAATTCAAAATACTAGTTCCTTAGCACAACGCGGTTTGGTGGAGCCTGTTCTTCTATATTATAGCGTGTACAGTGTACAAAGATATTCCTACCACGTCTCCAATCTTCCTCTTACATAGGTCTACAGTGATTTAGGTGCCAAAAATGTAACTGATTTTTAGTACCTTTATTGGATGTAGTTTTGGAGATACTTCTCAAAAAAGCAAAATAAGCAAATTTTAAACTACATTATTTTATAGGTAGGAAGCTTCTTTTTTAGGGTTCCGTAGTCAACTAGGAACCCTTGTAGTTTCGCCAAATCTGTCTGTCTGTCCGTCCGTCCGCGGATAATCTCAGTGATCGTTAGCACTAGAAAGCTGAAATTTGGTACCAATATGTATATCAATCACGCCGACAAAGTGATAAAATAAAAAGTGGAAAAAAAAATTATTAAGGGGAGGTACTTAATGTCTTTGGGTACTCCCAAAGAGAAATAGTTTACCGCTCGGCCACTAACCTAAATATTCGAAACACAATATTCACTCGATATTTTATACCCACAGCCGGTCCAAGTCCTTATTACGCCTTTTTACAAAAAGAGTAATTATCGAACTTTTTAATTTTTTTCACCAATATTCGCCTTATATGTATTCGAATTATTTAACTAACTCCTAGAGGACAAAATAATATTATTATCTGTTAATCACGTAAATTGGCGGAAAAATGTGAACACAGAAAACATACAAAAATCTTTTTTTTTCAGATGTGGATAATTTTGTACACGTAGTTTTGACATTTCGACCGTTTTGACACGTCTAAACTTCTTTAAGACATATTATCAAGTCTTTCATCAAATTAGAAGATTACCAGTACCTACCAAACACCTCTTTTTTGTAGATCTGAGCTTTGTTATCCATATTTGAAATGCTAATTACTGCTTCATTCAATAGCTAATTTTGATGCTGTTTTCGACTGACTGAAGTTTCGGTTTCGGCTTCGGCAAATAATTTCGGTATCAGTATAGGTTTCGGCTATGAAACAGTCGAACCATCGACCGAATCAAAACTCTGTACCTATGATTTAGCTGACTTTGGATGGCTCACGTAGGTACTATCCGCCATCATCAGCTGAGTTCGCCATTAACCACCCAAACGATACGTACGATTTAACTGTGTCTGATCTTCAGATACTTTACTTTTTACTTTTTAACTGTGAGAAAACACGTATAGCGTGTGCGATTTAAGTAGTCAGCTCGCTCCCTTTCCCGCTTTCTGAACGAGGTGCCTACTCAATTCAGCCAGGTGGAATTAGTTGGCGGTCAATTTACAATTTCAAAATCAATTAAAAACAAAACTGCTATGAATATTCATTTAAAATTGCGTTTTAATCATAGGCAATTTTATTTTGCATAGTTAAAATAGCATAAGCATTTCAGCCTTATTATGTTCCCACTGCTGGGACTCGCACCTCTCTATAAATGAGAATAGACCGTAATCCACCAGGCTTTTTATTTCATTTAACACATAATTATGTTAACTGTCTGCTTAGGTGTAAAAAATAAACCAAATACAAGAAAACAATAGGTATGTACCAAAAAAAGTTTTGGTTTCGACCAAAACCGTTAATTACTGAAAATTCGGTTCCGGTATTGGTAGTCATGTTTCGTTAGGACCCTAGTTATTTGTTGTTTAGTACCTACATATTGTACAAAATACAGCACAGATACCCAATTACAAATTTTGTACACTAAATACCTTTACTAAGTAAATGAATAATCCCAACTAAAAAACATAAATGTACGGGTTTGATGGTGATTAAGGAAGTATAATTAAACGAAATTCAATATAAAACACTGGTTTTATTTATTACATTAAATTAATTAGTCCACTCCATAACCAATTAATAAAACTTACAAAGTGGGAAATTCAAATAATTATATTTACATATAAAATCATTCATATTTGGAATAAGTCATCCAATTCGTATGCTCATGTGATATGATGCTGCATTTTTCCATGTTTAGTTATTGCACTTCAGTTAGTGTTGGGCAAAATTTAGTTTTATTTATTGCTGACTAAGAATGATCAGTTGCTCGTAAACAATTATTAATTATCCCAAGAATGATGTACTTTTGAATAATTACAATTTATTGAAAAGTAAAAGTCTCATCTTTGAAATTGCGGTAGTTTGATATTGAAAATATTAATTTGACAGCTTCTAAAGCCGACATTGGAGTTTTGCAGATTATGTAGGTATTTTTAGTATGGTAGTAAAGTGCTAAGCCCCTCCCTTTACCTACAAGAGGACTTCCTTAATTAAAAACATTCCAGAGAGCGTCCGCTTATCTTCTCTGAGTACAATTTTTTACCCCCTTCACCATCTACCAACTCTTGCGATCTTAGGCTACCTAGTCATAATAAATTGATCAATACATGACTATACTATCGAATGTTTAATTAAATTAGGCATAACTGATCAATTCATGCGAAAAATTACTTGATCGACCCAACACTGACTAAAGTAAAATATTACTTGTACTCTCTTGGTATTGCTCATCAAATAATTTCAAACTAATAGTTTGACGCTTGTACATTTCATTTTATGACATTAATTTGAACTTGACGTCCTAAATCTACAAATCCTAAAATATTTTTATATCTTATCTCATTAAAATTTATGTCTTTCGTGTAATATGTATAAAGATACGTGTTACACGAATTAATTACATAAATTTAATTAGCATGAAAATGTTTTGAGGACATAAATAGCACAATTAGGGCCAGGTCACACCGAAATGCTCACTTTTTAAGGTAAGCCATACAACATAGAAGTTTTAGTGTCAGACCGAAAATTCGGATTTGGTAAACCTGGTTTCGGCCAAAACGTAGCCGAATATTAGTCTCAGCCGAAACTAGCATTCTGGAGTTGATAGACAACAAACAACTGACTGTACGTACTAATTTAGTGGGTTCGTTCATCACCTCGTTGATGCCTAAGTCTAGACAAAAAGTATGGTTGTATAATGGTAATAAACTTGATTTTATTATTTGGGACTCCGATATAAATAGTTAAACATCGATGCATAATATGCACTACACCTCAGTCTACCCCTTGGGAAGAAATTAGTGACGTTACAGAAATTAAGGCCCCTCGCCCATATGCTATCGCGCGTTTCATAAGCGCGCGACAGCATCGCTACTAACGCGCGTTCGTCGCATTTACAAGCGCTATAGAAAAAAAGCCATCGCAACTGTTTCGATGCGAACGCGCTACAGCATCGCTACATAAAGTCGCCTGAGGGGCTTTATAAGTTTAGTCAATAAAGAGTTGTTGTCTTTATTTTGCTTTTGGTTTTGACCGGCGCCTTCCGAAAATAAGAATGCAAATATTAATAGACACCACTATATTTTAATTAGTACAAATATTCAAAGGGCTTATTAGAAAAGGTCTTGTTATTATTTATGTAGTCTCAATAAATAATATTCATAAACAGCAAAGTTATGAGCGTTTGTTAATATCCCAAAATGTCACTCAATTCATTCATTGATTCATTCATAGTATTGATTATGAATGAATCAATGGCGATAAAAATGTCTAGGAAAAACACTGCGCGTAGAATTTTCTAGTAGCAGTTGTTATGAATGATTGACTAAATTATAAATTTATTAATTATGAATTTACCAAGCATGACCAATTTTCGTGGACAATTTTGGGATTTTGTTTTTTTTTTACTTTTGACTACACAAATATGATCAGTAACTAGTACGGATAGAGCCCCATTTTTTTTTTCAAATTAAAAAATAGGTGTGTATATTACATTTGAAGTGAAAGTCTTATAAGCAATTATAAAACCATTTTTAAATATTCGAATAAAGGTAATCCGAATATTTAAAAATGATTTCATAATTTAATTCGACGTTTTTGCTTAGATATTGTATTATTATTTTTTTGTTATCTTTATAACTTTCGGTGTCTTTTAAAACTGGAAGTGCAACCGAATAATCGGTTAAGGTTTCGGCTGAAAATCATGTTTCGGTCGGACACTAAGAAGTTTATTTAATATACATAGAAAAAGAAACACATTTTATTGAGATAAAATGCGAATTCGAGTACGCCTTGCTTCTTCACGGTGGACACCGCTGCGTTTTGCGGCGACATACGATATGACCGGCCTCTTCAAGCACCATCCCGTCGCACTCTCGCGACTAGGTGTGAGCTGACCCTTACAAAGTAGTACAGTAATTGGAATGATTTCGTTCTTATCCATCTTCGATCTTACCAACACGCGGAATCTAACAATCGTGTCTTTTCATATTCGAATCAACAAACATGACTCAATAGGACTCTGCCTTCATAAGAATATAATTTTCACTTAGGTTCAGCACATACTAAAAGAAGTGGATAGAACGCGATAGAAGATTTTCTGGCGAATTTTGTTTGTAAAGTGCAAGCCAAAATGGAAGTGGTGATAATGTTTAGACTGCACTTTGAGACAGTGAAAATAAACTGTACCTACATTACTACACGGTTAACAATCTAAGAAGTCCGATTTGACATTTCTCTCATTATACATGTCGCGATAACTTTATATGAAAGTCTACGTACAAAACGAAAAATCAAATATCATAATCCTAATTACTAACTATGTTATCCTCCACTACTATACTACACTATAACAATGAGTATCAATCTTAAGCACTAAGTTTCAATTAAATTGGAAAAATACTCTCAAAAATTCGTATTTGTCAATGATTAATGTTCCGATGGACGTTATAACAATGTCATTGTCGTTATAAACGGTTTTTTGACCAGTGAACATTGCATTACGAAAAGAGAGAAAGGTAAAAAATATAACTACTGTACTACAGAAAATTTAACCCGGCATCATGGGGATGGAAGAAATGTTACTGGAGCTGAGTCATTCTTACCCGACACCTTAAGATATGATATTTTATGATTCTATAAAAAGGTAATATAATGAATGATTTTATTATATTGATACCACTCGCAATGACAAAACCTATCATACCACCATGTATAAGGAAAATGGCACAAAATTATTACGCAATGAACTGGGATGGGTTAAATTCACGCATTTTCTAATTTACCTATGCTCACGTACTTCAGAGTGTAGTGCCTTTCTCACTGATTCCTTTTCAATAACCCTTAAAGAACTTAGTTCATAAACTCGAACTACTGAGAAAAAAACGAATCGACATCTCGTGAATAATTACAAAATTATCAGCAAATTAAAACGAATCGGGAAATTTTAACCCAACCTCAATAGAGTTAAACATATAAAAACAAAACTTATGCCGATGCCACTTGTGCATATTATACTAAGTATAAAATACTTTTGGAGGAATTCAGTACATCAGTTTGTCTTGGTTTGACTTTGAAACTCGCCCAAATATAAACTTTGTTGGGGTTTATTTAAAACGATCAGAGAGTAGAATCAGTTGTAAGCAATGTGTGAAATTGTCGTTTACAAACTCTAAGTATGATAAATCGATATGTCTCGAGAATCCGTTTTTAAAAGTCGATTTTTCCCCATCACTACACAATGTATTTTTTTACAGCAACTGTCAAATCGGACTTCTTAGATTGTCAGTCGTGTCTGTAGCCGTGAAAGCGCTTCGGCAATAAACGGCGGAAAACAAACGATGTTTGCCGAACCGCTTTCAAAAAAACCTACTATTACCGAAGGGTAATAATAGTAGGTTTTTTTGTAGGTAACGTGCTATGGTGAAAAAAAAAAACAATAGCTTATTGAAAATGACAGGTCAAACATCAGTGCTGCCATCGTGCGGATGAGCTTCGTTTTTAAACCTATTCGGAAACACGAATATAATCGACACGCAAAAGTTTTATGGTTTATCTGTATTATTGAATGACATCAGAAGATCCTCTACCTTGATGATTGACTGTGGTAGATGCTAGTGCTGGCTCATTATTGTAACCAGCGGTACATTATCACTCCTATTACTAACCACTCCGCGACAAAGAATACATTGCTCTCACGATTGTATGTAGCTACCAGTTACAAGAGACATATTTATCTTTACTTAAATCCAACATATGTAAATCGGAGCTTGTCTATTGATTTTCCGTTTTATGCTACTCGTAGAGTATACGAAATGCTTTAATTATGTAACATAACACTTATTTAATACAGAGTGTGTCAGACATTGACGCACAAATGAATACCACGGATCCAGTACATGATTCTGGACCCCCCAGTGGTAGAATTTTTCGTCGGGTTTTTTCCCAATTAAAAAAAAAACTGTTAAATAATTACTTTTAAAAAATTATTCCTTTTTTTATTTTAAACTGTATTAAATAGTCAGTCTAACATTTTTAGTAAAAAAAGGGTTAATTATTTTTTCACTATAAATATCATCGAAATTGACTAGAATAAAGATTTTGTACAGTTTAATTCAAAAAACTAATTATTAAAAAAAAATACAATAAAGCTGACGAAAAATTCCACCATATGGTATTCGTTTGTGCGTCGATGACACACCGTGTATATAATATACTAACTTTATTTTTTTATTAATATACCAAACAAAATAGAATTATCTTTGAAAAATTACAAACACATGACCAAAGGATCAGAGTTACAAATGCTAGGTATTCAAAAATCTTATTATGCATATAAAATTGCGAATTCGATGGAAATCTACGTTATACAGAATATTCAAATGTCGATAATACTAATAACTACAACATCGATTCATTAACTGCGTTCTGCAATTCAAATTACAGATAGCGGCACGAATCTTGAGCGCTCGGCGAAAGAGTGGGGATCGCTTTGCGCATCGTACACATCGACGAGCCAATCACTGTACAAGGACTGCACTCCGCGCCCCCGCATCTCTTTTCATACCACTAAAGAGACCCGACATTTCACTTCTGCGTGCTTCTGCGCAAGTAGAACTGTAGAAGTCAGCGCTCAAGATCCGTGTCGGTATCTATACACAATTGACAATATCACAAAAACCATTTCGCTGCGACATTCACATGTGACGAAGGTGCGTAACAGTTTCTCCATGGTATAAATCTGTAAAACTCACATTTTGTATTGTATCTTCAGTTTGTATAAATTTGTTAAATATTTAAAACCTTGTTCTTATTACAGTTATTATTGCTATTATTGTAAAAGGCAAAAAGTTTCGTCCTTAAAAATAACAATAACATACATTCGTGTTCGTGACATCAGAGTACCTTATAGCATTGAGGATAATTTTCTTAATTTTACAATAGCTCGGGCGACACGCTAATCGTCGGAAGTCTACTTTACTTCAATAAACACACAATATTCGCTTAAATATGGTGGATAATGCATAAAACACACTACTAGTCCATTTGAGTCTGACTAAAAGAAAACGAAATCTACATTTCCTGATCGTTTATTCAGATGATTTCCTTGTAAAGAGACTTTCGTATGCATCTTTTCACGTTCATCTTAATATAGAAAGGCAAACGTTTTGGCAATAGAATGTATTAAAAAAGAAAAAAAAAACTGTAAGTATCGCTATAGTACACTATTTATTACAATCACGTTAACTATAAAACTAAGTTTATTGGAATATTATATGCTTTGCTGGAGCCTCAAACTAATTAGGTAGGTTGAGTGAAATCTTAAACCGTAAATAACGCGAACATACAAAAAAATAAAATGGAATTTAACTAATCGACTCGTGAAAAATGTGGCAGATTCGGACGAACTGTTTAAAGTACATTATTAAGTTTATAGTCACTGTTCATATAAGTCGTTGCTTCGTGAGCATGTTCGTATTCATCACATAAACTACACGATTGTGTTGAGGCACTAAAATCTAAGATTGTAAAAAAATATATCGTACAAACTTTAAAAAGCTATTTATTATTATGGGTCACTTTACGTGAATGAATCAAACTTATGTTAGTTACATAGTTGAAATTGGACGACGCCAAATAATCGTGTTATTATATGTTGGACGACATGGAAAAGAAATTCGAAGCATATTTGTATAAACTCCGAATCACCTAGTATGAGGTCACCAAAAGGCAATGAGGTCTATAATTTACTGGAGCTAGATTCAGTCTCTAAGTTATACTTGTCGACGAATTGTAGTTTACTGTTACATATCCTTAAACGACGAATATATATTATTATATCAAATGTTTAACAACTTAATCTTAACATACAATGCGCACATGAATATTTTCCGAAAGATAATTTTCTTTTTATAAATAACAAACATATATTTATACGTTAAATTAGAAGTACTTTGTCGCGAGCGGTCACTGGCGCTAGACCATCTTAACTAAAACACAATAAATAAAATAGATTAGTCTACTTTGTTACGTTACACAAAAGTATGAAATCTACGTGCTTACTTATCAAAGTCCTTACGCATATAGTAGGTCGTTATAGTGTGTAAACACCGTTCATTATATACAAATTCCAAATATCTTAACGTCCAAGGATTCCAATTTCGGAATAAGTAAGAAAATAGGTGCTTTACTGATGTATTAATATAATATTTTAATACACACACTGTCATCAAGTCATCACTTACTTGAGCCACGCGTCGCTCACACTTACACATCACTTAATTGTATTGATAAATCTAACAAAATGTTAATATAAAATGACATTTATGATGTGACGATGCGCGCTTTATAGTACGAACGTAAACATGTCACGTACACATAATCTTAGTTTAACAATTAGATAAAGTTACAGAGTGCTCGTTTTAGGAAGACGTGTGTCCAAGGCCGTAGCCAGAAAAATATCGGCAGCGATGTTGAAGAGTTTATTTATTTTTAATACTTAAGTACATTTTTTTTTAATTTTTTTAATGTAATATTCATACAAATAGATTTATAATTCACAACCACATGTAAATCACTGTTTTATGCATTAGTCTTAGTTTGTTTGTTAAGTTTAAGGGTCGATTCAAAGCGACGGACAGTGAAAGAGTGTCGAAGCGACAATCAAAGTCTGAAGCCCACGTTCCGACTTATTACTTTACCAAGTCTACTTTGATATGGAGAAATGAACTAGATGCTCGTGTATGTATGAACTCTCATGTCTGCCGAGATGTCAGACGCCGAACAGTCGAACACGTGACACAGGAGTTGTACGAAAACGCATAAGGAGGCGAGTACTCGTGCGGCTTGTAAACATTTTGACGTCTCGCTTCGACTGGACTCAGCGTCATTGTGAATCGACCTTTAACGGAAGATGAGTGACGCTGGCTGGGCGCGTCCCGGTCCTCTGACCATCTTAGCTACGGCCTTGTATGTACCATTCCATGATATACGCTGGTTTCGAGCTCGTAGACTAACCACGGTTTCATACAACGAGCTGCGTATCATATTAAGTTTGGGTTTAAAGAAGAAAGAAGTTATAACCAACTGCAGTTAAATATACAAAATTCCAACGCGGCGACGTCGTCGCACTTAAAACTATATGATTACATTAATGAACAAACACAAATAAAACTTATAACAATAGCTGCGATTTCATTACATATCACAGAAAACATAGTTTAAAAAAATAAAAAGTGCTGCTCTATTTTTTGATTATGCACATTAAACGAAATCGGAACACTTAACAAAAGTTAAACTTACGTAGTTGGTAACGAAAAAATATCACTACAACTTCAAATCCATATGATAATATTAATTAAATGCTCCTTCAAGATATTACACAAATATATTCTAAGAGGTAGGGATCAGGAGTCATGCTCGTGGCTTGAAAATCTAGTCCATTCAGTAACGACGTAAAGTCCCAAGTATCAAACCCTTATTTCATCCAGCTCGACATCCCTAAACATTATACAATCATATAAACATACAAATACTATACATAAAGTGTACAATCGATTGCGAAGAAAGACCAACTGAATACATAGATGGTAGATTGTCATTCAAACATATGTAAGAAAGTAAATGGTTGAACGAGGCACGTTTGTCTTTCTTGAAGCATGAAGTGAGATAGCACGTAATATACAAGAATTAAAGTGAACAGCAATCGATTTCACAAGCAATAATCGTTGAATGGTGTTCGAACACCAGCATCTGCTAGCGAGTTGAATGTGAAGGAGCTCAATGAAATAAGGCGTGTACTTTGTGTTGGTCGCACTTACAGCTTGATGTAATCGGGAGTGCCGATGTTGGCAAGCGTCTTCTTGATGCGAAGCGCGGTGAGGCGGGCGGCGGGGTTCTGGTACCAGCACTCCTTCATCACCTTCGATATCGAGGACAGCACCTGTCGCCGAAGCAATATTATGTAACGAGGGACATTCTACTGAAGGCACATTCTAGCATAAAAACGGTCTTTTAATTTAAAAATTCCATTTGCCTGTCTGACCTCGGGTATTTCTGGTGCGCCAGTTACACAGTATTGTGTTAAAGTTTTGATTGCCTTGTTAACCAAATTTCTTTTTTTTTATAGAACTTTGTCTCACTCTTGGAATAACTCCGTTCACAAACATCTAAATTCACATACAAAAGACACCCAGACCCAGAACACCTATTTGCATCTAGGCCATACAAATATTTTGTATGGCCGTGAAATCTATATATACAAAAGGAGAAACTGACTGACTGACATATCAACGCACAGCCGAAACTACTGGGACAAGGAGTGTGAAATTTTGCACAAAGTTTTCCTTTATAACGTAGGCGAGCAGTAAGAGAGGATATTCCAAAATTCTCCCCCTAACAAGATGAAACAGGGATCCAAAGTTTGCATAGAGAAACCTACTTTTACGCGGGTGAAGCCGCGGGCAGAAGCTAGTAGTTTATATTCCGTGCGGGTTACGAACCCGAACACGCAGTGCTGCAGTCATTCGCTAAACCACTGCGCTATCCTTGCCGTCATTTATGTTTCATTCAAATAAAATTCGGAAAGTTACAAAATACAGAACTTGAAATTCTTCAATCACTCCCAAATTTTGGCCCAAACATAACACATTAGGCGCAAATCTAATATAAGATGTATCACTACCATAGATATCCGATTACTACGGACGCCTCCGCTTTTTCGTTCGTCCATCTAGCTGTCAGTGGGCTTTATCTCTTAAACTGTGATACCTATCACAGTACGAGAGAACAGTTGAAACTTTTACACTGTGTGTATTTCGATTGCCGCTATAACATCAATTAATAAATATCGTACGGAACCTTTCGTGTGTGAGTGAAACCCGCAATTATTAACCAGTTTTTTTGCACATTGTTTTAAGAGCTTGCTTCTATTAATGCTTTAGGTATATTATAATTAAATTAATAGCGTACGGCACGAGTTGTTTTGATTAGAAGTGCATTAGGTACTAGTTCACTACCGATAACATGTTATTGAGTAGATATGTGTACGCAAATATCTTTGTTGTGTAATAATTTGTTTATGTACGTTATGATAATGAGTCACTGATAACAGTGTTGGATAATCAGCTATCGAATCGATTTTTCACATAAATGCCATGATTTGAACTTGACTTGCCAGCGCAGAATTTTGAAGGTATTTGCACAACCTAAAGCGGCGGAAATATAACAGCCTCGTAGGCAATTATATTTTTGAGCCGATCGGGAGTTATATTTTTGAGCCGATCGGGAGTTATATTTTTGAGCCGATCGGGAGTTATATTTTTGAGCCGATCGGGGTTGAAACTCTTGGGCCGTAAGGTCCGAGTGCTCATACGCTTTTTAAGGCCCTAACTCCCGAGCAGTGCTATAAAATCGTGAGTTTCTGAAACCTACTCCTCGGTAACAGCTAGGTCAACAGGTGTGAAAAAAAAAAAATATTAAAGATTCACGTACACCATTATCCAAATATGAATTATCCGTAAAACTAATACTTTTTCCAAAGAAGTTTTTTTAACAACATATTATTTTTTCACTTGTTTTCCCTAATCCTATCAAACGGCTTTGATCTTTAGTTATATGGATACACAAAAAAAATGCTGGTTAAGTGTTTTTCAGAACGTACATAGCATAAGTAAATCGATCAATATTTCGCAAAGAAAATGCATTTAAAGGTCAGCGGGGCTCTATCCGGGCGCAGCTAGCCTAGGCGGCGGTTCGAGTATCTGTGCATTCAATTCCGGCCAGATGTTCAAGGGACTATATGCCCTAAAGGAATATCCAAGCGCTTAGTTGACACTTCGCGTGACCCAAGGGCTGGCTTTTACGTTGAGCAGAGAATAAGCACTGCCATACAGCGTGGCAATGTGGCCAGTCTTTTGGGTACATTACCAGTCGACAGCGATGCGGAGGAGTTTTTTGACGCCATACTTTAGATAACTTTTAGTTAGTTCTTAAGGATTTTTTTTTTATAGATTGTAAGTATATTTAAATGATAGTTAAGAATTTAATCTTAGTCAAGTAGGTAGTTACGTTTAAAATGTTTGCGTATATTTATTTTATTCTGTTTTTTAGAATTTGTTGTTATAGCGGCAACATAAATACATCATATCTGTGAAAATTTCAACTGTCTAACTATCATGGTTCATGAAATACAGCCTGGTGCCAGACCGACTGACGGATAGCGGAGTCTTAGTAATAGGGTCCCATTTTACCCTTTGGGTACGGTACCCTAAAAACTAATGTTCCCAAAACTAAAATTAATATTTGTACGTCTGAGGAATATAAAATTATAAAACTAAAGTCAATTTTGCACATCTGAAGTAACCAGCCTCAACTTGGTGATTTATATTTAGACAGCACGTCAAAGTACAGGGAAACAAAAGAAGTAACTTTCTCCCCGCAGAAACCTAAAAAGTACCTCCAGACGGCGCGCCGCCGCCGCTTGCGACTATTACGTATCGAGCCGAGCTATTTACTATTCAGTCAAACAATGTTCTAAAACGAACCGTTACGAAGCCTTAGGTACGTTCAGATCTGGAGAATGGGCCGCTCGCGAGCCCCTTGCGAACTGCGCGCGTGCAATTCATGTTCGTACGAACGAGTGCACGCCGTTCGCGAGCGCTCCTTTCGCCAGGTCATTTTTTTTTTTCTTTGGGAAATTCATCTTATGACATCCCCCGCTCTTGGGCGGAGATGATAGTGTCAGACTTTTACTGACTAAAAACCCACTCCTGTTCCTTCGTTGCCTTTCGTACCGGGGCCGAGTCTTCCTTTCAGAATCAGACCCTTGGCCCCAGTAGGCTTCGACCCTGCTGGGCCCCTACAGTTGCTGACATCTCCTTGAGGCGCACGTGGAACAGTACGCGCCGTCGACAACTTGGGCTCGGTCCGGACGGTTACCGGACGGTCGGACGGCGAGCCACCCCTTGCTTGCCTACGGTGGCCGAAAATCGGGATCGGAGTCCCGGCGGCGGTTGGGGCGTTAGGACCGTTGCCTCACGCGATCGGCCGCCTCCTTTGCTAACATTACTGCTTCGCAGAAGGAGGCGACCGCCTGCCAATCCTTCTCGCTCCGGACCATGGCCTGTACCAAGACCCGGCGCGAGAGATCGCCGCCGCCGATTACCCCCAAGAGGACACGGCGTTGCTCTGCCCAAGCGGAGCACACCTCTACTGTGTGTTCTACCGTGTCCTCCGGGCGGTCTACGCAATAGTGACAACCGGGCGTTTCATCCGCACGGATCCGGTGCAGGAACCTCCCGAACTTATCATGTCCGGTTTTTTTTTATTGGGTGGGAAAATCATCTTATGACAAATCCCGCTCTTGGGCGGAGCGGGAGATAGTGTCAGACTTTTACTGACTAAAAACCCACTCCTGTTCCTTCGTTGCCTTCGTCCCAGGGCCCCGGGTTTCGTTTTCACACTACTCATGGCCCCAGTAGGCTTTGACCCTGCTGGGCCCTACGATTTGCTGACATCTCCCTGAGGCGCGCATGGAATAATCGCGCCGTCGACGACTTGGGATCGGTCCGGACGGTCGGACGGCGGGCTACACATTGCGATTACCCCCAAGAGTACACGGCGTTGCTCTGCCCAAGCGGGGCACATTCCACCGTGTGCTCTACCGTGACCTCCGGGCGGTCCACACAGTGGTGACACCCGGGCGTCGTGTCCGCACGAATCCGGTGCAGGAACTTCCCGAACTTACCGTGTCCGGTGAGAACTTGCGTTATGCGGAAGGTGAGGACGCCGTGAGGTCTTTCCAATCACGCCTCAAAGAGGGGACCCCTACTATTTGTTTTATTGTAGATTTGTTGACATATTGGTACAGGTTGAATGTGCGCCCTTTTTTTTAGTTTGGAAAACTATCCAATGACTATTCACGCACTTGACCGGAGCGGGAGAGCGTGTCAGACTTTTTCTGATTAAAACCCACTCCTATGATCCTTCTTTGACTTCGTTCTAGGGCCCCGGGGCTCTATTTATGGCCCCAGTAGGACCGGTAGACGGGTGGAGTGTGCCCCTCCTTGAGAATAACTACTCATATTTCGATTTTAGGTAAGTACTACGTCTGTCGTGGTGAAGTTGACAAGAAGTCTTCTCTTCTAAAACGTTTGTGGTAAGACCGTGTTGTCAGCTGGTAGTAAGCTTTAGAGGCTTTGAGGAATTCCTCTTTTACTGTACACATTTGCAGTTATTCGGGTGTTAAATGAGATGAAGAAAGTGACACTTACATGATCCGAATGCCATCTGTTCGGCACATTAGGCCTCCGCTTCTCAGTGCAGACGACCCGACGCATATCTTCGAGGGCGGGGTCAGGGGGCACGCAGTCATAGTAAGGAGGCTGGTACTCGTCGGGCATCACACCGCATCGCCGCGCCATCTCCCACAGGACCAGTCCGAAAGAATACACATCTGAACGCTTGTACGGGTCAAACTGCCGAGTATCCATACTCTCGTCCAAAACCTATAATATTTAATTCAATAACTTTAGGTTGTTTCATATCACTTCAGCTAACAAAGCTAGAAAAATCGTTTTATATTTTCATAAAGAAAATGTTTTCAATTACTCAAAAGAAATAAAAAGCAACTTTTACTGGATATTGAGTAAACATAACCAGGTCTGGCTTCTTTAACGAAAACTTTCTGTTTGCGTTAAAGAAGCCTTAGGAATCTGTCTCGTCTCGTTTCTATTTTATATTTGAACTCCATTTTACGAAATAATTGTTAGTCGGATCGAGCTTTAATGGATAGGTAGGTATATGTACGTCATTGAATACCTCAGGAGCCATGTAGCGCTTTGTGCCAACTCTGTTGGTGGTGGGCACGTCGACGGAGTCACTGGCTACATTGTGACGGACGGCAAGCCCCAAGTCACCGATCACGCACGTCAGGTTGCTCTTCACGAGAATGTTCTTCGATTTCAGATCCCTATGAGCTATAGCTGGCTTGCCTGTTGAATAAATTGGATTTTATACTTGAGTCTAATTGGACATTCCAAACTAGATAGCATAAGAATAGTATATTCAGCCTTATAATGTTCCCACTGCTGGGACTCAGGCTTCCTCTCTAGGAGAGGGAATGGGCCGTAATCCAGCACGCGGGCCCAGTGCTTGTTGATGGATTCACATGTCTTTGAATATTTGATATTAAGAGAAGCGGTGATGAAATAAATTGCACAAAGTAATGCGCTTGGCTGAGTTTGAACCCGACCTACGACTCATAAGTCGGGGCCGTTACTCGGCCACCACAGCTCTACAAAGTAGATGCCACATCTAATATCCGAATCAGTCAAGTGGATCACACACTTGGCCGGTTTTTTTAATACGTTTCACCAGAAATTAACTCAGTTAAAATTCTTCAAAAAAGGCTCTTGACAAAAGAAAAAAAAACATTATTTTTCTTAAATTCTCGAAGATCCGGGACCTTAATTGTACGCTATCTCGTGTCCCGGGACTATGAAATTGTCGGAAATTCCCAAACCCTACAACTACCCTAGCCTACCCTAAAATCAAAACGACGCGTAACCTACTCCTAGTCATTATTAAGCTAGCGTTAAACCATTCATAATTAGGAACTAAACGGAATGCATGCCAAGAAACGCAATACAGATCTGAATCCAAAACCTCTCGCCCAATTCAAATTGAGTGACGTTCAGACAGAAATCGGCCACTCCGTTGAGCATTTAGGTCATCAATCATCATTATTGTGTTAGCTCGTAAACGGTCTCTTAAACTAAATTCACAGCTGACCAGATGTACCAGAGAATTATTTTACGTAGGTTAATCTTGTGATAAGAGATTGTTAAGGGAATCGTAACATGAATGCACGTGGTTGGACAAAGGGACACTCCTCTTTAGTTTAGACTGTATCTTGATCCTGTGGAGTAAAATGATGAAATTCTGAATTAAGGCCTGAAGTAATACATCAGAAATGAGAATTGATCAGTACGCGTCTTCAAGAACAGATTCGAAAATATTTCAATTTGCGATTTTGGATTGAGAAATTTCTTTAAGAACCAGTATGGGATATGGGCATTCTTCTTTAAAAACAGTATTTTGTTACTTCACAAAAAGAATTTCTTTTTGGCGATTCGGAAAAATCTTCGACACACCATTCGGGATTTGAACTATTTACATAGGTAAGTTTGCACGGAACCCTCAGTGCGCGAGTCCGACTCGCAATTGCCCAGTTTATTTTTTCTGTATCAAAAAGTAACTTTATCGAAAATCCCAAATAGAAATATTTTCGAATCAATTGATTATTAGGCAAGTTAGAAACCCATCAAATCTGGGTAGATGGGAAAAATGTCAAGTAATAAAATAATGATGTTCATACTGAAATGTGACGTAACCGAAATTAAAGCACCACTTTATATCATAACAATATCTTTTCGACTGTCCGGAACATTTAAAAAAAAAACATATTAGTGAGGGAATAGAACTATTTCATTCAATTAAGTAAATTCAAAATCCTTTTCTAAAGTGAACCACTGGTGTTCACTTGAGAGTTCTGATGTTAATTGCAGCTTCATTTAGTAACCAACTTTGATGCTGTTTTCGTACAAAGCATTATTTTTAATGTAATTTAATGTTAAGCATAAAATATTGTACAATATAGTCAAGTCAATATAGTGTCAAGTATAATCAAGTATAATATTAACATTAAAAAAAATAATGTTTTATTTATGTGTACAATGTACTGATTTTCAAACGCTTTTTTAACCACATGAAAAAATATCATGAAATTGATATTAAATGATTAACAATACCCACTTCCAAAAAAAAAAAAAAACGTTATTACTGAAATCATTACTTTCCGATTACATTTTCGTAATCTGACCAAAGAGTATGTAAAACTAAAGCTTTTAATCTGACAATGATCATATAAACACGGTTCGCCTAATAAATTTTGTCTGCTGTCTAGGTAAATAAGATTATACAGGGTGTTTGGTGCATCGTGTGCCAAATTAAAATATTCGACTGAACAGGTCATCATACTATCATTTCAGATCCCTAAACACTTCTCATGCCCTATGGATTTTTTTTCTATGGATTAAAAATATATAAGGCGTAAACTCTCAATTTTAATTTTATTTAGATGTGTATTGTATTAGAATAATTTAAAATTAATGACATTAGAAATATAGCTTTTTTTTTAAATTTACTTCCAAAGTTTTGGACTTAAATTTAAAATGCATCTCACTCTTATAAGGTAAAATCTGTCTAGTATTTCTTTTTTCGTGGATTTTACTAGATATATAAAAAAGGCATTTTTAACATTTATTTCATAATTTTTACAAATCCTGGTCAAATTATTGGCCTCTGTTGTGAATGCAGGCCCGACATCTGTTTCGTATTTCGACAGTTGTTGTACGAAGTCGTATTTCATCCTTATTGTATTGAAAGCCGTTTGTAGTTTAAAGTAAGTTTGTTTAAGTCTTGATAACTTTATAAATAAATAAGTAAATAAAAGACTAAACCATTACAACTTTTAACAGTCTTAAGGTCGTGATCTTCATTGTAGGCCAGGCCTACACTGAAGAATCCGACCTTTATAAAGTTATCAAGACCTAAACAAACTTGCTTCATGTTTTAGTTCGATTTTTCGAATGTCTGCGGTATACCTATGTATAGCATAAAGCTTATTACCCATGCGCGAAAAACCCTGACATAAGTAACGCTACAATATAGGAGCGAAGGAATCCGGGTAATAACCTATCGCGGACCTTTAATTTATCAATAATAATGCAATACATTACTCAGCAATTTGACCTGAAACGCATACCTATATGTATAGACTGCAAATTATAATAATCACCACGGTTAAAAATTGCTACGAAATATGATCAGGCGTTTTCTAACTTTTTTGTATATTTCGAAAATATGGTTAAATATTAACAAAATAAGTTTAGGTAGTGAAAAGTTAAATAATAACTATACTCTTGAGAGTAAATTAGGTTTGAAGCAAGTTGGTACAGATCCACATACAAATTTGGGCGATTTCGATTTTTTCTCAGCTCAAGGGACCGCAGTCTTGCATATATAGTTCTAATTTCAACTCGATACCTCCACGCGTTCCTGAGATAAAGGGACAAACAGACAGATAGACGAACAACAAAGTAATCCTATAAGGGTTCCGTTTTTTTTGTATGGTACGGAACTCTAAAAATTAAGTCAAATATACCAGATTGTAGGTGAAAGCCTTTGTTACAACAAAGATTTTCGAATGCCTATATACCTAAAGGGAAAAATCACGATTTCACTTCTATAATATCCAGTGATATTAGTCTGAAATAGTTTGGTGACCTTTAGCTTTTGTTAACATTATTGGATGAAAGGATTCATTAAAATAATCCGTCAATAGCTCATTATTATCTAAAGACGCCAAATTTGTCTTTCAGCTTAAGAGATCAAAAGAAATGGGTGACATTTCCTCAACAGCCTTATTTATTTTGATTATATTCAGGTTGTGTTGCATTGTAATTTCACTTAATTCGCCCTCTGTTGCGAAATTGTCAGATAAATCAAATCAATTTTCGATCAACCAATCACAACAGTTAATTTCAAGTTTGAAAACAGATCACTTGTTTAGATTAGAAAGAGCAGAACTAATAAATATCCAATATTCAGGCAATGTGACGTGATAGGTCGAGCTGATTAATCGATTGACCTTAATACGAATATAGGAGATATCGTCATTCGTCACATAGTAAACGAAATGACAGACGCATAAAACAGAGAGGTGACGAGTCCAACGACCAGCGCAGCTTTTAATACTATGCGAACGGTGGAATACAACTAACTGTACTTAATAATGCTATAGGAAGTATTGCGAGCTTTTGACTTAAGGTAGAAACTGCATTGGGCAAACGTGGGCCACGCACGCCGATCTGGGCGCATCGGTCTCGATACATTATATAGCGCAACTAGACTTGTAGAGCTACATTAGATCCATGCCGTGCGATGTGACTCTACGTACAAATAAGGCGTGGCCCACGTATGCTTCGGTCTAATGTAGTACCCTCTTTAGTGATTTTAATGTAGTATTATAGTTTACTACGAACTGATACCCTTCGACAGAAAACGCAGACCGTATGAGATAGAGCGACGACATCTATACTAATAATATAAAGAGGAAAGATTTGTACACGTTTCGTTTGTAATGAAGTGGCTTCTACCAGCAGCTTCGCCCGCTCGAAACTAGGTTTCTCCATACTCTGGACCACCGTTTCACCACCTTAGAATTCACCCTAATCTTGCAAAATCCTTGGCCTTTGTCATAAAAGGAAGCTCTGTGCAAAAATTTCACGTTCCTAGTCCCAGTATTTTGAGCTGTACGTTGATATGTCATAAGTCAGTCAGTCAGTTTCTTCTTTTATAATTTAGATAAAAGCTACTGGACCGATTTTTAAAGTTCTTTCACCTTTAGAATGCTACTTTATCACTGAGTGACATACATAGGCTACACATTTTCTACATTCTACAAGCCGCTGGCGGTAGCTCGTTTAAAATATAACAGGTAGAGAATGCAGCAGAGTAGCCTGAGATAGGGCAACATGGAAACAACTGGAGATTTTTACCGTTATCTAGCGGTCCTTGTACAGACTAAACTACTTAAAATTTAGAAACAAAAATGTAGAAGAAAAATAAAGTTATTTTTAATTAATTTATTTTACTAACCTTTAGTACCAACGATGTCCATGTGCAGATGAGCAAGCCCGGTGGCGATGGACAGAGACATCTTCACCAGCGTGATTGAGTCGATGGTGCGAGCACTTAGAAAGTCGAACAGCGATCCATTCTCATGGTAGTCAGTAATCAGCCACAACTGTGTCCAAGTGCCGTTATCTACGACAAGGAATAGAATTACTTTAAAACCTTTGTATAAAAAATACAACGTTTTTCATTTTAGCTGTACCTTCTGAATCTCAAAAATTATCACTTTAAAGTTAATTTACACAAACAGATTTAATTTGATCAAAAGATAGTTTTCACACCCTGATAATGTTTTTGAAAGTCCTGGAATAAACATAGTCAAAACAAATCATCCCAACTTTTTGTATAAAATGAAAAATGTGATTTATTCTGAAAATTATACTTTATTCATGCAAAATTACAGCAATTCTGGTACTACACACATCTAAACAGAGTCGAGGACAGACAGGCAGACAGACGGACATGGCGAAAGTAAAAGAGTCCCTAGTTACAACTACGGAACCCTAAAAAGCACAAACAAAAACACCACAGAGGCAGTCGATTATGTCTTTTCTTTTTTTATCGATAAATAATATCGTGCCCTGCGGCAACTGACGTCAGAAGTAAAAATCTTTGTAAGATTCTTCTAGAGAAAGTATGATGTGTGCTGTTGATCCAGGCATCTATCAATGTATAAAAACAGCAACGACATGCAACGCAGCCAATACTGTAATTAATGGATAACAATTCATTAATCACTCTGGAGCATAGTCCAGATTGTGACGCACGGAGCAATGCAGTTTAATCCATATAGCTTTGTTTAATGCAGGAAAACATCGAGTTATACGAACAATATGTTTTTTGCTAGACTCACACTTTTAATTTAAGTTACACACTAATGTTTGTAGTTACTTACCTACTAAAGCATTTTCCTATTGTGATTTAGGAGCGTTGTAAAGAGATTGCATATAATGGAAATGAGAATATTGAGATGTTTAAAGTGAGACATGAGTTTATTAGAAGAAGTTTGAGAGTGGTGCCAGTGAGTGAAAAGTTGAAAGGCTTAGTATTATCATGTGAAAAAGAGGGATTGAAATATGTTATTAACCTTTTGAGTACCGTCATTATAGACACAATAGAAAGACAATGACCGAGCGAATGCCTGCGTTCGTTTACGCACACTAGAAATTACTCCTGTACTGTAGGAGCGTTCACAAACGTTCAAACTCATATACACAAGACCCCCAGACCCGGAAAAAAAATCAATGAGTTTAATATCAAACAAATGGTCATACAAGTTTACCGAAGATATTATTCGCTATAAAGACGATCAATATTGGCATTGTTGTTTAACAAGGGACCGTATATACTACTTTATAACAATATAAATTTTAAAGCTTATGTGATGTTGATTAATCAATAAATACCACACAGGCAACAAATCGTTCCCGTGGGACAATTTCCAATCTTCACGCTGGCGAAGCCTCAGGCTAAATCTAGTAATTTACTTTAATCTTATTCCCATTCATTTCCCTTCTTCGTAAATAATAACATTTGTATTATTTTGATATCCATGCTTCCGATAAACATTATTGAAAAAAATTCATCAAAATTATTTCAGTCGTCATTTCAGCCGAAAGACGTCCACTGTTGGACATATGCCTCCCCAAGTGTCGCCACAACGAACGGCTCTGTGCTACTCTCACCAGGTCATGCATAAAGAGTACAATCCTACCTGAAAAACTATCGATTTTTAATACTCGTATTAGCATGATAAACTTACCCTTATTGTCGGCAGCGATGAAGCCCAAAATATTCTCGTGTCGTAACATCACCGTCTGATATATTTCAGCTTCACGGAACCACGAGGACTCTTCGCGAGAAGAGAATATTTTGACGGCGACATTCTCGCCACGCCAACGGCCACGCCAGACTTCTCCGAAGCGACCCTTGCCTATGATATCCACCAACTGGATCTGACGAGCGATCGATCGCTGCACCAAAAGAGGCAACCCTGCAGGAACATAAATAATGTTAATTTTATGACCATGACATGATATTGCACGGACTCGTGTTTATAAGGACAGCGCAAGAAATATACTTTTACACACTGTTTTGAAGGCTGAGAGAAACGATGGACATACTGGTGTTAAAGGCCATTTAATCTAAAGCTAAGCGTTCAATACGTCAACATCGGAATGTACGGAGTGTACTAGGCGTCGGTATTTACAAAATGCCGATTGGATGCGTCTACTGTATTCGGATTTTGCATCGGCAATTTCGATATTTTCAAAGCCATCGAGTTTTCCTGTGCACGTGTATTCACATTATGGAGGATAGTGACCAGGATATTGTAATCACAAGTTTTTTATTATGAGCAGAGGAGAAGAAATACCAAACAAAACGAAAGATATGGGTTCAGAAAATAAACGTAAAAAGGTCTATTTTCAGAGAATTTCATTAATTAATAGTTTGATTTATTAGAAGATGAAAAAAGATTTTCTTATCTTTCCACTAAAGTAAATTAAACTTCTTCGTTCATCGTGAGTTATCGGAACAGGCAAATCAGAATCAGAACTCAAAGGGATCAGGATCCGAAAAATACCGATCTCTGGAGCAATAATGCCGATCCAGTGCACGCTGTACCATACAAATCAACACAAAACAACGAATCCTTTTGCTCCGTACGCTCCAATTCCGACGCAATGGACGCTTAGCTTAGGTAAGAAGTACCGTTTGACGTTTCACACTTTTCAAGCCGAAATAACTTTGTATAGGCGTAACTAAAATGCTTCACAGCGTGGAATATCATCGTTTTTGAGCACTGCAGGTGATCGACTATCATTTTATATGACCAATTCTCATCGCGAAGTTTTATTATCACTTCCCTTGTAGATTCATCGTAACTTTTTGTTTTTCTCCATTGTTTTTATGTGCAATAATCAACTTCTTGACTTTTACAGCACTAAATGGCGCCAAAATTACGCGAATAACGGCTTAGTTACAGAGTGTTCTCTATTTAAACTTGAAGTAAAAATTTGAAGAAATAAACTATCCAGCGTTCTTAATTATGTGGCCAGCCAGTAAGTTTGCTGTAATATGTTAAGGCTTAATATAAAGCGTTTATCTATATATTATTGAATTAATCATGTTATAACTGTGTGCTACGCCAATGTGGAACAATTTTGCGATACCGAGAGAGATACAAAAAGACACGCAAAAAGTATAAAAAAACTTAATTTTAAATCGTCGTTCTTAATTATATGACCACAACTGTATGTATCAACACTTATTTAAAATAATTCACAACGCCTTTTCAATGGATGAAAATAGGAGTTTAGGCTGGATATGTGACATAGCTGTAGCGTTTTTTATTTTCTAATAAAGCGTCACTTTAATCAATAAACAGCAGCAGTAATATGCGCTTGAAAGAAAACTTAAAATAAAAACTCCCTTTACAGTGAGAAGAAGCCTCTTTTGAGAAAACACTGTTATTGACCATTGCAATGTATTGTAAAACGTCTTTGCAAAGGAATAATAAGTAAAAATGATTAAACTATAAAGACATGAACAAAAAGACTCTGTATCCGAGCAACAAGCCTAGATGACACTTAAACTGAAATATATAATCAATAAAAATCCTGTTTTTACATTTTTTTATGGAGTAATTTAAAAGATTATAATTTAATATCATAATTCTAATCATAATTATTTAGGATAGTTTGGCAGTTTATTTTTTCTGTATTTTTTTGGGTAACAAACGGGCTTCCTTCTTTAGATTAAATATATCTTTCAAACAAAGCAAAATAACCGATATATATATAGCTTTTATAGATAGCTTTTTTCTAGACTTCGTTTCTAAGTCACGTAAAATCTATTTTTTAATTATAGATAATGATTTGACCATTCGAATGTTGCATGTTTTTTTTTCTATTTCATAAATAGTACCGCATTCGATATTGAAGCAAAAAACCGAAAATATTCGAAAGAATAATTTCGTTTTTTTAAGCAACTGGAGTCCGTTTTTGTATTTTCTGAAGGTAATTTGATAGATAAGAATAAAAATAACCTAAGAATTGAAGGACTAGCAAAAGCTGCGTCATTTTATTTTTTGTCTCGATTTGTTATCACTAAACCCACACAAAACCCACCAAACCCAGACACAACAAGTTAATTTTAACACAACAAAGGTAGTGTTAACAAAGACTTCGGTTTGGAAACTAATAATAGTTACAATTAAACAATTATAAGTCCTCTTTTTGTACTATTTTTGCATGGCTCTCTTATAAAATTGTAGCGATAAACGAATCGAATGTCGGTTTCTTGCAATGCAGACATGTAAATTCACAGCTTGGCGCCCAATGAGCACGCCATAATCATGACTATCAGTCCCCTCTTTGAGGAATGGCTGGAGAGGCGTCACGGCGTCCTCACCTTAGTTAGTACCTAGTTCAAGAAGTTCCTACATCGGATTCACGAGGTCACCACAGTGTGGACCACCCGGAGGACACGGTGGAGAATAACGTAGAGGTGTGTCCCACTTGGACGGAGCACCGCTGTGTCCTCGTGAGCAAAGTGCACTCGTGGCAGCGACCTCTTGCGTTGGGTCTTGGTACAGGCCATGGTCCGGAGCGAGGAGGAATGGCAGGGGGTCGTCTCCTTGCTTGCGAAGGAGGAGGCTGCACGAGTGAGGGAACCCAACTCCGACTACCACAATGTCAATAACGTCGAGCAAAGAGTAGCTTGCCGTCCGGCAGTCCGGTAATCGCCGGGACTAAGCCCCAGTCGTCAGCAAACCGTAGCGGCTCAGTAGGGCCGATGTGGTTTTAGGCAATAAAAGTCTGACACGCACGCCTGCTCCGCCCAGACCGGGAGAAGTCATTGGATTAATTCCCATCTTGAAAAAAATCTTCACGACAAATGATGATAACTAAACATAAACTGCGACTTTCTCATCCCGCTCTTGTGAACAAAATGTACATACTGGAGCTCCTTGGTAAAAGGAAGTAGCTAAGAACTCATGAAGCGGTTTTCAATAGCGCCCGCCACGGTAAAGGAAACAGTAGTGTTATTTCTAAACTCACGAGACTGGAGTTCGCGGTTCTTGGCGGTTACAAAGCCGTTGCGGTTGCTGTTATCGCTTGCGAACTTGGCAGATGATGAGGTAAAAATCCCATTCTCCACGGACTTATACCTTTTTGAAGGTATCCCCACGAAAAAAATAAAACTAACACGCAGTAAATTCGCTTGTGTGTCAACTTTGTTCAAACTGCGAAACTCAAGTTCAATAATTTGCAATGACGGTTAGGTTAAAATGGAACTGAAAAGCCTGAAAAATTATCTCCATCTTATAAAATTCAGACATTTACCTACACACGTTGCTATATCCTAAGATTTACTATTGAAATCTAAGTCATAACAATAACTGGCTTTTACAGTAACATATAATACTGTAAAGCTGTAATCGATTAGTAAATACAAAGAAATGAAATCAATATCTCTTAAGAAACGGAAATTATAGTAATCAATTTCTTTGATCGATCAGATCTTTGATCTGTCAGAACTGCCAAACGGTACTTCTTAGTTTTGACGGGCATAGTATCTTTACACATATAAGCATTTGTAGCTATTCGTGTATATTAAGCTGTGTGGCTCAGACGGATATGCTGGTACCTTTGCACAAAAAGTTCTCAAGATATTTTCGTTCTAAAAGAAATCAAAGTTACAGACGGGACAACAAAAAGAATCCCTGTTCATGCAATCTAAAAATAGACTTCAGTATTAGATCAATTCAAAAGAATTTGAATACCATACAACTTAAACAGAGGCGTGCAAACAAAGCTGTCTGTAAAATTCTTTTCATGACGCCCATACATGACATTTCATCATTTTTATTGCCTCATTCAATTCATTTGATGCATCAATGCAGATCGATTCGAGGCAACGATCGCTTACTTTGGCACTTAGTGATGTAGGTACGCATTTATGAATTCATTCATGTGAGCCAGTATGTTTATGAAGACTACAATAGCGTACGTGAATGTCGGACGACGGGCCATAATGTCGTTTAGAATATTGAACTCGTTTCTTCCTCAATTTAGAGTGATGATTGGAACAAGATAGGAGATTTGCCCGATCTTTATTTATTTTCTGAGCGATAAACCGTACTATGGTGTACTATAAAACGAATGTAGAAACTTCCGTCCTATTTCTCATTTTGAATTGGTTTGCATAGCCACTAACTCAAATAGGTGTGTGCCGCCATGGTGTCCCGGTGAAATGTAGCCCTTACATACTCTTTGGTGGGGGCGTCACTGGCGGCCGGACAAGCGTCGGAGCTGGTCGCGCTATCAAATTGATTGCGCAACCAAACCGGACACCAGGTGAGTAACTCTATAGAGCTGTATACATTTTGTTGGTAGCGGCGACTGGTCGCGCCGCCAGTGTCCCGGTGAATTATAGCCCTTATAGTTTATCACGCTGGTGAAACAGACCCTTACAATGATGTATTATTAAAGTTAAATATGAATAAAACATGTATTATTCTTACCAGAGCCAGATCCGGAGGTGGTGAGCTCAATCATGTCACGTATGGTCGTGGTTCTCATCATGGGGTGCCTGGCTTCACAGACCGAGTCATCAGCTGGATATGGCGTACGAGACTGGACTCTCTTCTTCGGGCTGTGCGATCGCTTCGCCCACCAGAAGCTGATCGCAGCGCACACACCGAGAACCATCAATCCCATCACCCATGGCAACACTTTCCATGCTGTCGCTGTGGTGCCCGTCTCTTTATTCAGAATTTGTGCATTAGTATCTGTACTCAAAACGGCGGATTCAGGTAAAGCGATTAAGAAACGTAAGTTTTTTTTAATAAACAAAAATATTTTAAAGCATCATTTGCTATTTTCATTTTGAAATTTTCACATTACCTTTTGAATGCATGTAACATGTACACCCAATAATATTATGAAACGACAGTAACAGAGTGGATACTGAATATGGAATACCAATCCAAACCCAGAGCAAGCATGCACCACAACCCACATTTTAGCAACTTGTACTTACGTATGATGCACAACTAAATCTTATTACAAATCGAATCCCGATGCTAACAGTCGTAAAAAAATATTCCATGATTGAGTATTCCCATACAAATATCAGAGCAGTATTATTATCTTACTTTATAGTAACTTGTTTTAAATAATATAAAAATATTGTATACTTAATAAATTCAAATCAAAGACAGGTCGTAACTTCTTAGATTTGCGGCACACGTTTCGGCAAGGATTTTATCGTTCTTATGCAACATCTAATGGTCTTCAATCGAGAGTAATGATACAAAATATTTATAGTACGTTGACCTGCATACCAGCAATGAATACAAACGATCAAATGGTTTCTTAAATACAAAAAATAAATAAATATGCTTTAAATAAATATCAAATAACCAGAAATTGCATTTGTTTCAGTTTCTGATTACATAGGTATCAAAATATTTCTGTGGGAATGTTGAGTGTGGAACCTAAATATTAATATTAAAGTAATAAAGGATATTGACAAAATATGTATGGCACTTCGACCAAGTGCTGCCTAGAATGGACCCATACTACAATGTTTCTTGAGCTAATACTAGTCTGTAAAGCAAAGCACTTTAAAATCTATCTGAGGAGTAAGCAGACAAGATATTAAAATGCATAAATAATAGTGGTATAGATAAATATATTTCATTTTTTAGAATTATTAATAAAAATTTAAACGCGCCCCAATTAAAACCCTGCCGGTCGTCCGAAAAATGTATTTCTTCATGTTAGCGACGATACGTAATTAGTTATTTCTTTTATTCAGTCTTCAGATAATTTGTTTGATTAACTTGTCTCTTATCGTGTTAATTATTATCTAAGAATTTAAGTTAAAGTGTTGAACATTCCAGCCACTAGAGGCGCCACTAGCGCCATGTTGCATATGTAACTTTAAGTACCAGAGAACTTTACCGTAACGAGAACCGTTTCTGTAATTTCATTATTTTAAGGTGTTAATTAAGGATTTTGAGACTGATTTTTATGTAAATAATAAAGATTTATTAGTTCTAAGGTTAGAAAATAAGAAAATATTGTAAAGAGTGTCCTACCACAGAAAAAAGGCAAGATTTAAGTTCCCCATACAAAAGGGCACCTACGCTCTGATTGGTCAAGGGACGGGGCATTAGTGCCGTGTGCAAAACTGAAGGGCTTTGATTGGTCAGAGCCTTACGGGTTTTCTTATAAAAAGGGGGCACTTTCGGTGGTCGGGCATTCTGAATCCAGCAGTGTAAGCAGAGACATCAAGAGAAATAAATAGAAGAAAACGGCGTGGTTATTTTACTCCTCCTGCTACCACCGAACACTCTTCAGTTAACATCCCGCCAGCGAACCCGCTCCACAACAACACACAAACACGAGCTTCAACATTGGTCCTTCGTAAGCCGGATCGGGTTAAGGAAGATGCCTACTACGAGAACAAGAGCAGGGCGTTCGAAGACTACGGAAGAAAATACATCGTCATCAGACTGGAGTATGAATACGCCAAGCGAAACTACAAGCGATTCAACAATTACGGGCACGTCAGCTACGAGTCGATCAACACTCACAAGGAGGACGCCACCGCCCAGCACAAAGGAACGGCCGCCACCCGCTTGTCAGCCAGAAAACGCTGCCGGAAAAGAATCAACACCAGGGGAAGTGACTCATACCACCCCCCCGACCCGCACAATCGAAGCGTCAATTCCCGCTCACCAAGAAGAAAGTCATCCAGCGCCGCAGATTCAAGAAAGAAGCGTCGCAGTGAAAACGCGTCGGAACAACGAAAGTATACCAACATCCAGAGAAGAGAGTCTGCAGCGGCCTCACCCTAAGAAGACGACCCGCGACCCAGCCACCCATTCTGTTCGCTCGTCGCATAGGAAGAAAGCAGAAGCGCAAGCAAGAATGACAATAGCACTAAGGGAATTAGAACTGGCAGAAGCACGATCAAAAGTCGCTCAAGCCGAGCTCGAGCTTCTCGCCGCGGGTTCAGAAGAAGAAGAAGAAGAGCTGTATGAACAAACTCAAGAAGTCGAGCACTGGATCATCCAATCTGGGGAAAGGCCTAAGGATCGGAGGCCGATCGAGACAGAAGAAAAGAAGAGCGACATCCAGGAGTTGGCTTCAGTCATACTTAAGCTATCAGAGAAGTCGCGTGACAACGCTTCAACAAAGTATCCCGAACTCCCTCACTTCAACGGGTCCTGTGAAGAATGGTTACCCTTCAAGAGATCATACGAGGATATGGCCGCTTTCTTCAGTAACAATCAGAACCTAGCGCGCCTCAGAATAGCAATCCAAGGAAAAGCAAGAGAAGCCGTCCAAAGCCTGCTGTTCACCACTGAAGATCCACGCGAAGTAATCAAGGGACTGGAAGCAAGATTCGGAAGACCTGGAGCGCTGGCATTAGCAGAACTAGAAAAAATGAAGAACTTGCCGAAAGTTGGTGAGAACCCAAGCGACATCTGTGTATTTGCAAGCAGAGTGAAGAACGCCGTCGAGACAATCAAGGCCTTGAAAAAACCACATTACCTCAGTTCTCCCGAAACACTGAGAGCTATCGTCGACAAGATGCCAACATCCATGAAATTTCGTTGGTTCGCCTACCATAAAAGCAGAAGAGATGAAGAAATTCAAGAACTACTACTCGTCGAAGCGTTCTTAGAAATAGAAGCCGACATGTGCGGGGACTTTGCTCCACCTGAAGTGTCCTCAGAGCAAAAGAAAGTAATAAGAAGACCCATACATTCGGTACAAGAAGCGTCACAAGAAAAATACAAGAAGTCATGTCCATTTTGTGAAGAAGAGCATTTTGCAATCGAATGCAGAAGTTCAAAGAAGCTAACATAGATGAAAAATGGGACATGATCAAGAAGGCCAAGATATGCTTCAAATGTCTTAAATTCAAGCACTCAAGAATCAACTGTAAAGCCCCAGTCTGCAAGCAGTGTAAGAGATGGCACCATACCACCCTGCACTCCGACAAGCGGCCAGTACCAGTAGGAAAAGAAGCGAACAAAGAAGACCAGGGAAGCGCATCAGAAGAGAAGGTCGCCTCAATCCATAACGCAAAAGGGGAAGAGAAGGCATACCTGAAGATTATCCCGGTGGACCTTTATGGTCCAAAAGGCCAAGTTCGCGTACTAGCATTGTTGGACGAAGGGTCAACCGTTACGCTCTTGGACGCATCTGTTGCTGAGAAGATCGGAGTTGAAGGAAAGCAAGAAAAACTCACAATCGAAACAGTTGGCGGGAAGGTGTTAAGAAAAGATAGTTCACAGAAGATTGAATTCAAAATAAAGGGGGCTCATAGAAGAGAAAAAAGAACTATCTCCGCAAGAACCATAGATGACCTGAAGTTGTCTGAACAATGCATAAACAAGGACACCGTGCAGAATTGTCAGCATCTAAGGGCAATTGAAAATCAACTCCTCTACGTCACCGAACGGCCCAAGCTGCTGATAGGCCAAGACAACTGGGGGCTGATAGTAACAAGAAGGCTGAAGAAGGGCAAACCATCCGATCCTGTAGCCTCACTCACCAGCCTAGGATGGGTGCTACATGGATGTGAAACAGGGGCGACTGCCTTAGTAAACTTCACTCACTATGGCAGATCGACCACTGACGAAGAAAGCGTAGAAGAAATCGTCCGAGAACACTTCCAATTGGAATCTCTTGGGATTCAAAATCGGTCACCAACCAACGACAGCGATAGAAGAGCTCTAGAAACCCTCGAGAAAACTACGAAGAAACTGTCAAGCGGTCAATACGAAACAGGACTCTTGTGGAAGAATGAAGACGAAACTCTACCCAACAACTACAATCAAGCAATCCGACGTCTTGTCAACATCGAAAAGAAATTGGATCAAGACCAAGAAACTAAAGAGCACTACGAGAAGCAGATCCAGAGTCTAATTGAAAAGGGATATGCAGAGGAAGCTCCAGTAACTTCAAACAAAGGAAGAATATTCTACTTACCCCACTTCGCCGTCGTGCATCCAATCAAGAAGAAGCTGAGAATAGTGTTCGACGCAGCCGCCAAGTTCGAAGGGAAGAGCCTCAACGACGCCTTGCTCTCAGGCCCTGACCTTCTGCAATCACTATTCGGCGTGCTACTACGCTTCAGGGAAGGACCTGTGGCTGTCATGGCTGACATCCAGGACATGTTTCTTCGAGTTAAAGTCAGACAGGAGGACCGAGACAGTCTCAGGTTCCTGTGGCGTGGAAGCCGAAGAACAGGCAAGCCCGAAGAGTATAGAATGTCGTCAATCATTTTCGGCGCAGCGTCATCACCGGCAACGGTGATATATGTAATGAACAGGAACGCAGAAGAATTCAAGAAGACTCATCCCGAAGCAGTGAAAGCAATAAACAGAAACCATTACATGGATGACTATCTGCAGAGCTTCGCGTCTACAGCTGAAGCAAGGAAGATATCAAAGGAAGTTAAAGAGATTCACGCAAGAGCAAACTTTCATCTAAAGGGTTGGGCCAGTAACGATTTGGGGGTACTTTCAGAAGTAGAAGACACAAATAAAGAAGATTCCCTGCAACTAACGAAAGAAGAGAAGACTCTAGGGCTAAGATGGCTGGTAAGAAAAGATGCACTGGCCTTCAATGTTGGGCTGCGCAACACATCGAGAGACCTTCAAGACGGTAGAAGAACTCCAACAAAGAGGGAGGTCACGAGCGCAGTAATGTCTACCTTTGATCCAATGGGTTTCGCAACACCAGTCTTAATACAAGGAAAGAAGCTAATTCAAAACATCTGGCGAACAAAAATAGACTGGGACGAAGAAATTAACGAGCCACAAAAAGAAGCCTGGACGAGCTACTTAAAAGAAGTATCGGCATTAGAAAGATTGAGGATCCCAAGGTGCGTCTCACCCCGCAGCAGAAAAGGACAGCTGCACACGTTTACCGACGCAAGCGAAGAAGCCTACGCGGCGGTAGTCTACTGGAGGACAGTCGAGCCCGGAGGGAAAGTCCATATCTCCATGATCGCCGGCAAAGCGAGAGTGACGCCAACAAAACCAGTCTCAATTCCGAGGCTGGAGTTACAAGCGGCATTACTTGGCAGCAGACTAGCAGCCACGATCGAAGAAGAGTCGGAGCTCGAAATAACAAAGAAGATCTACTGGACCGACTCTAGCACCGTACTACAGTGGATAAAGGCGGAACCTAGGAAGTTCAAAACTTTCGTGGCCAACCGGCTAGCAGAAATCGAAGAGAAGTCCAAGCCAGAAGACTGGAAATGGGTACCGACTAAAGAAAATCCAGCAGACGATGCCACAAGGGGAACCCCAATCGAATTCGACCACAACGCCAGGTGGTTCAAAGGTCCGTCATTTCTCCGTCGACCAGAAGAAGAGTGGCCATTTCACGACTTCAAGCCAGAGGGTATTATGCCTGAAGAGAAGAACAAGCAAAAGGCGATGGCGATAAAAGCTGCTGAGGACGTTCTTCTGGATCCAGAGAGGTTCTCAAGCTGGGAACGACTACTGCGCACTACAGCCAGAGTGGTCGCCTTCACGTACCATTTACTGAAGACCCGCAAAGCAACCACCGCCGCCACGCACCGGAGGGACGAGTCCTGGAAACCTCAGAGAAAAACCCAGAAGAAAGACACACGAACCTCAACCCAATCAGCCAACAGAAGCGAAAACAAGCGGCAGTACCTACCCCTGGAAAAAGAACACTTAAAGAAGGCCGAAGAGTTATTAATGAAGATAAGCCAAAACGATAGTTTCGCGTCGGAAATTAAGAATTTAAAGTTGGAAAAACCCTTAGAGAGCGCAAGTCGGCTCAGGAAGATCGACGTTTATATGGGGGACGACGGAATTATCAAATTAAGAAGCAGAACAATGAAATTCCGCGACGAGAGCGAAAGGAGAATGAATCCCGTCATCCTAGACGGAAAACAGAGGATAACGCGTCTCCTCATACAACATTACCACAAGAAGTTCCTTCACGGAAACACCGCTACCGTAATGAACGAGATCCGGCAAAAGTATTGGATCCTGGGCCTAAGAGCGACTCTGAAGGCAGTCGCACACAGCTGTCAAAGGTGCAAAACAAAGAAGAGTTTACCAGAGATACCTCCGACGGGAGACCTACCTAGCGAGAGACTACAGCACCATCAGTTCCCGTTCTCTTGCACGGCCGTAGACTACTTCGGGCCGATGCAGGTCACTATCGGGAGAAGGACGGAGAAGCGCTGGGGGGCATTGTTTACCTGCCTCACCACCCGAGCCGTACATCTCGAGTTAGTGCCCTCTCTTAGCACTAGTTCAATGATTATGGCACTTCGTCGAATGGCAGCCAGAAGAGGAACCCCAAAAACCATATTCAGCGATAACGGAACGAACTTTATTGGGGCCAAAAGGGAGCTAGAAGAGGCCGCACAAGAAAAGGGCTTCAATTGGAAGTTTATTCCCCCAGGGACTCCGAACATGGGAGGCGCCTGGGAGAGACTCGTGCGCACGGTCAAGACAGCGTTGGCAGTGGTTCTCAACGAAAGAAGCCCACCCGAAGAAGTGCTTCATACACTAATGACGGAGGTCGAACACATCGTCAATTCCAGACCTCTCACCTCGGTCAGCATGGATCCAGAAGATGAAGAGAGTCTGACCCCGAACCATTTCCTACTGGGGAGATCGTGCGGAGCAATGGCGCCGGGAGAATTTGACGACACAGAACTAATTGGGAAGGCAAATTGGAGAACCACCCAAAGACTTGCAGACCATTTCTGGAGGAGGTGGGTCAAAGAGTACCTACCACTCTTGATGCCGAGAAAACTTGAAGGCAAAGAGACCAAAGACCCAAGAGAAGGAGATATCGTCCTAATAGTAGACGCTTCATTACCAAGAAATTCATGGCCTCGCGGAGAAGTCATCAAGACATATCCTGGACCGGACGGCAGAACCAGAGTGCTGGACGTGCGGACATCGGGAGGGATACTTCGCCGCCCAACTCGACGAGTCATCGTGCTGGTTCCTGCGGCATCGTCGCTTCCAGAGGAGGGCAGTGCTGCGCACCGTGGGGGAGAATGTTAGCGACGATACGTAATTAGTTATTTCTTTTATTCAGTCTTCAGATAATTTGTTTGATTAACTTGTCTCTTATCGTGTTAATTATTATCTAAGAATTTAAGTTAAAGTGTTGAACATTCCAGCCACTAGAGGCGCCACTAGCGCCATGTTGCATATGTAACTTTAAGTACCAGAGAACTTTACCGTAACGAGAACCGTTTCTGTAATTTCATTATTTTAAGGTGTTAATTAAGGATTTTGAGACTGATTTTTATGTAAATAATAAAGATTTATTAGTTCTAAGGTTAGAAAATAAGAAAATATTGTAAAGAGTGTCCTACCACAGAAAAAAGGCAAGATTTAAGTTCCCCATACAAAAGGGCACCTACGCTCTGATTGGTCAAGGGACGGGGCATTAGTGCCGTGTGCAAAACTGAAGGGCTTTGATTGGTCAGAGCCTTACGGGTTTTCTTATAAAAAGGGGGCACTTTCGGTGGTCGGGCATTCTGAATCCAGCAGTGTAAGCAGAGACATCAAGAGAAATAAATAGAAGAAAACGGCGTGGTTATTTTACTCCTCCTGCTACCACCGAACACTCTTCAGTTAACATCCCGCCAGCGAACCCGCTCCACAACAACACACAAACACGAGCTTCAACACTTCAGTTTCCAAATCCAATTATAAATTCGCATGACTGATCATAACCAGCCAGAAGTATTTACTGCTAGCCTGAATGCTATAATAAGGTGGAATTTGTTCAAAATTGTGCTAAATATTATTATTGTAAATAAAATTTTTAAGAATTGAAAATAATCTTTAGCTATCTGAAGAACCTTGAAACCAAAACATTTTAACCGATTTCATAGAGTTTAAATTGATCCAAGTAATTATTCAGAAGCAGGTACTCCTAACATCTAGCAAAGGGACAGGGAGACCAAAGAAAAGATGAATAGATTGTGTAAATGAAAGAAAAGAGGATTAAGTTATAGCGTGACGGGTGACAGAATAAAATGGAAAAAAAATAATAACATGTTGCAGCGACAAGGGCAGGAAGACAATGTCTTCCAACATCTAAGTAGCAACATTTAGTCCAAATCCAGTCAATGTCCTTTAACTAATTAAAGCAAGCAGTTCTTTTATAAACTAAAAATATTTGATACTTGACGAAAGCGATGGTAAGAGAAAATGAACACATCACTCAAGAACACATGCAATAAGCGAAACGTAATTTAATAAACGTAACAAATAAATGTATCTACAAATTGGACTTACATAGTGAAACAAATTACCACTTAGTGAGGTCTAATATTTCTGATAAAACCATAAAACTAGCGACTCGCCCCGGCTTCGCATGGTTGCAATTCACACTTGTGTTTAAAAAAACAATGTTTGATCGATTTACAGTTTATCGCTATGCTATTCTCGTTAGAAAGAGCGCTTAGCAAGAAACTTACATATAATATATTTATTTTATAAAGTGTAGCAGCCCACACCGGTTTTACTGGGCTCGAACAATTTATCTATCTCGAATATTATAATAATTTACTTTAAATCAAACATCAGGAAAACGGAACCAATAAAACGGAATCGACGACACGATTGGCGATTGGCGTAATGGTTAAGCGGTTGGCTACGAAGGCGCGTGTCGCAGATTCTGTCTTGTGTAGTAGTAGAGTCTTGTTAAATGTTTGACTCACTATACAGGAGTAATTCTTAGTGTGGGCAAAAGCAACCAAAATAAAAAGGTAACGTGGTACCTATAGACTACATTGTTTGTTCCGTTATCCTGAAACCAAAGTTTGTAAAAACAAATATGTATAGAACTAGCCTAGGTGACCTTCCTACGAATACATTATATTTATAGAGCGGGTTAGATACATACCCCATAGCCAGTTGTCAGTAAACTAAACAATAAAGTGCTTCAATGTTGTTAGCGAAAATAAATAATAAATAAAAAAATTATGGTTACTGGCATGCTATTAGTATAAAAATCATACCTTTCATGCTAAATTAAGTGGAAAAAAACCGGCTTATGATCACTTACGGCCTTATTTATCGCCTGTTGAAAAATGACTACACATTCCTCTTAACTTTCTGTAATCAAGACATTCAATGTCGTATAATAATGGCACTAATTCGATGCAACCCCGTCATGCTTTCTGTGCAATGGCACCCCTTGTTTTAATTTACTACGCAGCTAAAATATTATGTAATGATGTCCCATTTAATGTTTGAACGGTACATTTCAGTTGAAAAATGACCATTTCAGACACATGATATTTAAATTGCAAATGTGAAACACGTGTCCACTGAAACAATAAGGACGATCTGGAAATGTCCCACTGCCGTTAAATTGATGTGCATAATTTGATACATTTTCATGCGCGATTGTAACCGAGCAGCTGATATTATTGCAAGTTATTATTAAGAACCTGTCATGAACGTTACTGTAACATGGTAAGACTCAACAATACATTTGATGTGGACATCACAATGTAAGCTACCCAGACAGCGCGCCCCGACGACACATTCCGAATGTACATATACTGTACCTGCGAATAGATCACGGTTACAGTAGTCCGTGGCGCAGCAAGATATATTGGGGCTTTCGTCATCGCGGCACCAAATAGGCATGTCCCCGGGAGGAAATATGTTTTCTTGGTCCCAACATCTACATTCATAAATTCTTAGATTAGTACAAAAAGAACATATAAACCCTAAACGGTGATCAATGCCGGTCTACGGAAAAAAAACTTGGTTATTAGAACAAAACGAAGGAAAAATAAAATTCTTTAGCCATGCAGTCTCGCACCATACACCAAGGCAATCGGCGCCCGCTGGAGCTTGGGCGCCGGACGCTGGGCGCTTGGCGTGTGGTATGCCGCGCATCGAGTGTCACAGCGGGAAGCTAGAGTGCAGTAGTTAGCGGGGCACATCGAGGGCTACCTCCACGTCGTCCTACCTGGCGGCTTCGGTTGCAGGTCCAGGCGCAGGCCTTCATTGCACATGTCATGTGACTTACAACATTTTATCACCACCGATTCATTTTTAGTTTTCGTCGTAGAGCAACTGAAGGGATGCTCGATGGGTATCAGTGATTTGAGCTCGATACAGCTGCGCCGCAAGTGGAACCACCAGACATTATGTTTAGTAGGTTAAAGCAAACAACGCACACTCGGAAAATAGAGTTGGTTAAGGAGTACGGCACATCATTCAAATCATACTAATTATTTCTGTCGGCACCTGCGGCCGCTCGCTCTTTGCTTAGTAGGTACATATTCAAATCACTAATTCAAAGCGATTGTTAGAGTATTGGCATCTCAACACAAAACTTAAAGGAAATGGCAATGCAATTATATGATTCTAATAGTACATCAAACAAACTCAAAATCTGCATCATCAAAATAGATACATGGCACGCCCGCAAGTGCGCAGAACAGCTTACCCATTATTGAGGCATGAAGCACTTTGGAAAATTTTTCTTGTGTAATCACATCAGAATTGCAGAAATCGGTTTTACAGCAATACATTGTAGATTTTTTGCACTTTACTGGGTTTTCAGGAGGAAATGCAACGTTCAAGTTCATACAGCTTAAGACCACCGCACTACACAGGTCAATCATTTGATAGAAATAGGTTAGAATTATACCTGCGAGCTACAGCATAACAACAGGTTTGTGTTGATTTGAGTTTGCCAATTGTTTAATTATTATTAATTGTCAGCCAACATTATATTTTTAGACTTTGAGGGACCGAAAATATGTACCTTTTATATCAATGATATAATTTAAAAATAAAATGCCTTGACTTAAAATTATGAATAAATTTGGAAAAATAACAAGAGTTATAATTTTGAATAACTTTGAAAATAATTTGTAAGTAAATTTCAAGTAACATTCATAAATATACTCACTGGTATGTGAACTTCTGCACTTTGTTCTCTAGGCTAGTAGAGGCGAAACAGTATCCATCCGTCTCACATGTTGAATTGGGACATCTCTCACTGTTGCAGTAACACTTCAAACCTGTGATCAACGTAATCATTTAGAATGGAAGATGAATCATTGAGGAATAAATTTGATACTAAGTCATTTGTAGATTTATATTGAACTAGTTGCTGCCAGCCGCTTCACCTGCATGATAGTACAAAATTATCCCAAGGAATATAATCCCAGAACAAAGGTATCCTATGTGTTATTCTAGGACATAGTCTACTGTGTACCAAGTTTCATTGAATTCTGTTCTGCATTTTTAGCATGAAAGAGTAACAAACATTTATACATACAAACTTTTGTGTATTTAATATTAATTCCCGGCGTTAGCTCGCTCACTGTCTTTCTATTGTGTCTCTAATTATGGTACTCAAAAGGTTAAAGGAAATGGATTATAAAAGTAATATTTGTATAAATGCCAAAAAAAGGCAATCTTAAGTTACAGAAAGAATAGAAAAATAATAATATGGGAATGAAAAGTTGCAGTAGTAACATAGTGTTCAATGGTTTAAGCATATTAGAAACTATGTAACAAACAATTGTATTTAATAACACCAAAGCGATGCTGGCCTTCCTGGAGAAGTTGGGATGGATCGAATGACACATTTGTTGTGGAGTTGCGGACACCAGCCCGAAATACAAATACAACAAACAAGCAATTGTATTTTTGGATTATCCAGTCAATCACAATAATGTTCATTATTATCATCAATATCATAACAATAATAATATTAAGACTTATGCCTCTTTCTTGATAAACTATGGTTAGTACTGTTTGGGTCATACAAATGCATATTTTAATTTTTCTTCTTTGAATCTAATATAATGGAGTCGTCTGGACTGTTAAATTTCTGCATTTCTCTTATATTATTATCTATATCAATACACACAAAGCAGTATTAAAATCAAGTAATTCACTTAAAATTTTAAATAATATCTACACATTCTTTTACACGTTTTTAATTTAACAGATTTACTATTTTAGGGTTTAGCATAGTGACCAAAATTTGTCACTATGCTAAATCCAAATCTGGTGTATATTTGATGACTTTACAGCATTATATTATTCCCTCAAAGTGCTGAGCTCAACTATGCTAATACATCAAAAATACGTAAACAGAACTGTATTTGTGTTTAGATAATATAAAATCGCACGCAAATGGACAAGTGATGAAAAGCACTCACCATCGACGATGTCTAACCTCCGATACACAGTGAAAATCAAAAAAAGAAACCATTTGCGCCATTGAAAACTATTCATTATCACATTCCTTGATACAAACATATCAATCTACAGTTCCGGAACAGCAAAACACTTATTATTGACAATCGTACAGTACGGCCATTGAAGTGTTTCAGAAACATATGACATTTTTATTATAATATTGCTTTTATAGGACAGCTATAGTTCTATAAACTATTAATTTGAATAAAATCTGGATATAAATCTTGTACTTATACGAAATTTATAACTAATTTATATTGGAAACTACAAAAGCCTCATCAATGGTTCGGGAAGGTAAGTAAATAGCTACGCGTGAGTGAACTATGCACTATGCCACAGACTCAACAAAGTTACAGATAACATATTTAAACTTTTTTTTAAAAGAATTATTGATCTGTATGTAATGATATTCTCGGTGACTTGGTAGACAAAATAACGACAGATTTAAAAAATTTTACAGAAAGAATCGACGGGATCTGACTATAGTTTTGTTTTCTAATAGTGAATTGGATTATAATTAGTATGTACGTCGCACATCGTGAGCAAACATTTTGACTATGAAAACATGACATAAAAACACAAAAGGAAAGCATAAGGGCGACCGTACACGAGCAGTTCGGGCAGTCAGAAAAACAGGAAGATGTTACATAAGGTACCTAGTATAACTAGGACTTTAGTACCTTATAAGTTTTACCTTTGAGCTTATCATAGGTTGTTAATCATCTCATAGTTACATAAAAATTATTAATGATTAACAGGCAAATAATAAAAATATCCCTCTTCTCGACCGAAACTTACAGGTAGGTATTTGAATATATCAGAAACGTTAGGCTTTACAATGCTGACATGAAGCAAAACATGAAGAACTGGGACCGAACTAGACGCTCTGGATAGGCGGATCCGTACATTGCTGTCCGCAAACCGGATGCTTCACCCACGATTATCAGTGATGAGACTGTACATTTCGCGGAAGTGTGAAGGTCGAGGATTTTTGGACGCAAAGACTGCACAACCGCGAGGTGTGCAGCCTAATTTCTTAAAACCGATGTGGGTACGCACCGAGATGTAGTCGCAGTGGACACGGGACTCACCCTGTTATCTATGGCTAAAGAGGATAGCTTGCGAGGTAGTTCCAATAAGACTTTATCGATTAGGTCAAATCCTAGAGCTTTTATGTTATTCAGTTGTTTTATTATTTTACTAATCTTTCCTGGCGTTGCTACTTATAGAGAGACGTCGAGGTGAAAGTCTTGCTGGAGGATTTTATCTATATCATCTGCATTAGACCCAAGGGAGGATTCGTTAGGTACAAATACTTTGGAGAGGTGCTCAGCAAAAGCATTTGCTTATTTTTGCCTCGATCTGGCCCATTTATTACAGTTCAGATGGACGGGTGGCTTTAGATTTGTTAGTTGATACATGTTTTTACATGTTTTCCAGAGCGAGTAACTGGTGTTGACAGTAGCTGTTAGAGACAGTAGGTTTGCCTCAACTGTGGCATTTTCAGTTTCTTGCACGGCCTGTTTTAGAGATTTTGTACATATAAACGTTCAATGCTCTTTTATCGTCAGTATGTCTGCTGGTATGCCAAATTCTGCAATTCTCCAAAATTATTTGTCTTATTTCTTGTGAAATATTGTGGTGTCTTATGTTATTTTAGAGAAACTCGTAACTCGTAACCTACGGTGGCAGGAAATCAGAATTGAAATCCCGGCGGCTGGGGCGTGAGGGCCGCGCGAGCATTACTGCTTCGCAGGAGGCAACCACCTGCCACTCCTCCTCGCTTCGGACCATGGCCTGTACCACGGCCCGGCGCGAGATATTGTTGCCGCCGATCTTCCCCACGAGGACACGGCGGTGCTCTGCCCAAGCGGAGCACACCTCTACCGTGTGTTCCACCGTGTCCTCCGGGCGGCACACAAAGGTGGGCGTCACATCCGCAAGAATCCGGTGCAGAAACCTCCCGAACTGACCATGTCCAGTGAGGACCTGCGTCATGTCGAAGGTGAGGACGCCGTGTGGTCTTTCCAGCCACACCTCAAAGGACTTACCGCCTACTTGAAATTAACATATTGGGACCTTAATAATCGGCCTTATAATGTTAACACAGCTGGGATTCAGGTCTCCTTTCTAGAAGAGGGAATGGGCCGTAATCCACTGCGCGCACCAAGAGCGCGTTGGTGAATGTCCCAAGTCTTCAAACTTTTGGTTCTAGGACATGTCAGTTTCTTCACGATATTTTCCTTCACTCTTTTGAGAGGAGTGGTGATAAAATAAATTACACTAAGTAAAGCACCTGTTTTTTTTTAATAAGAAAACAGCTTTGAGCGCAGCGCTGGCCGCAGCGACGAATTATGTAGGTAATGCTACGCTTTTGCCAGCGGCTTCGGCCGCGTACATAGTGTAATGTAGTCAACTAGCTTCTGCAAGCGGCTTCGCCATACAGACTTCCAACTCCCGTTTTACCCTCTTAGGCCGGAGTTTCGTAAAATCCGTTCTTAGCGGGTGTCTACACCCTATAAAGAACCTACCTGCTAAATTTTAAGTTTCTAGGTGTAATAGTTTCTGAGATTTCGTGATTAATCAGTGGGTGGTATTTCGCTTTTATATATTGCATAGATAATATATATAACAAGATACTATTATTATGTAAGTAGGTAAATATTTTTATGTTACTAACATAGTATCGAACGATACCTACTCACAAAATGTCTGTAAATTTTAATAAAAAAAAAAATGTGTCATATGAATATTAAATTCAAACAATAGTGTTACTTTGAATTTAATATTTATATCAATATTAATTATATATGCTTGCTGCTGATTCGTTTTCGTTTCTGATCGATTGACTACTGGTTATAGTTGGGTAATACAAGGGTTTTCTAATATAATCAGTTTTATTTATTAAATATACTTACATAAAAATAATTTTAATAAAACTTACATCACTTGAGGCTGTTATACTCGTATAAAAGCTGGTGAAGAGGAGGTGTACAAATCAGATCTGCCTACCACATCAAGAGCAAGGTAGGTATTAATATATAATGTAAATGCATAAAATAAATAAGTAGGTACGGTATACATATACTTAACAAGCATAATCTTAAAATAAATGCAATGTGAATTTCATATTCCTATTTAATAGTCTGTAATTTTTATAATTTCATAATACAGATTATTCTACTTAAGTAAAACTACTTAAAATTTCATAGATCTATGTTAAAGTTTGATATTGTATAATTATGTATATTTATAAATATATTTTATATGATGAAGCTTGTAACGCGAGTGTGTACTGACAAACATTAATAATTTTTATATTGTATTATCTCATAAAAACAAGGTTTTTTGTTTACAAATCAGTGCTGATTTAAGTTGTGCTTAAACATCCGATACGATTACATTGAGCCAATAGCCATTGAGACAATGCTGTCAGAATTTCCTTATTATTTTTAAAGATTACACTTGGATTTCATTACAAACCCAGCGAAATGCCAAGGTATTGTATACCGAATATCACAGAATTTTTTTGCCTATTTTCATCGTATTATTGTGTGACTGGGTGGGAATGTTTCCTTCTGTCTATCGGTAGCATGGACCCTGTATCCGCATAGATTATTAAATTGATTCATAAATGTAATTTTAAAAAATAACACCGTTTAACATAACTCACTCCCATTACAAACTTGCACAAAATCTCGATTAATTCGATAATAGTATAATTACTACAAGTCTCATAAAATTGTGCACACTGTTCATTACAATTTGACAGAACTACAATAAAAAAAAAATTACGTATAACAGATATTATGCTAATACATCGTCATAGATATTATAATAAGTTGTTAAAGTAACATTTTGTGTTGTCAAGTCTGAATATAATGTCAAAAATATTATAAAAATAATGTTGATTTAAAAAATTATGCGATGCTCACTTAGAACAAACATCGATGTTCTTTTTTCTGGACATTTCATAAATACCATCTGCATTTATCAATAACAACAGTTTTACTCCCTATTTTGGGTATTTAATATTCAAATCTGTTGCTTTTGTATATATTTTTGCTTACAATGTTAAGCTCAGTTTGTTATGTTGTTTCTTGGATACTTACTAGATATCAGTCTTAGTAAGCTCATATTATGCATCCCCCAGTTTCCGTGAACGCATACTATAGCATGGCATATACATGACCCTTCCTCCACTTACGTGGTTGTGGATGGAATAAAATGGCTGCTTGTTCCACAAACAGTAATGTGAATATATGACAGTAGTATGTGTTTCGTCTTTAAGACCGAGATCATTCCCAGTGAGTTATAAGGGTCATGTTTGCAGTTACTCTCATTTTTTAAATAAATTAATTATCTGTTTAGACGCCTACTTTACAGTACTAATCATTATGGGCTTGAACAGTCTTACGAATTACTAATGTGTATAGTTTTGATAATTGGAATAAAATTTCGATCATGCAACATAAGGCATGACTCTTCAATGTAAAATGGTAATGTAGTATATCCCATGTTTTTAACTTTTCAAGCACCGTCATATCACACCAATTTTCTTTCTGTTTATTAGGAAGTTCAACAGCTGCCTAAAGATTGCTCCATAATAAAAATATAATTCGAATTTATTTCGCAAAATAAAATATTCGAGAAAATAAGCAAGGTCGTAGAACCCCTAACAAGTACAGTATAGCTGCAACAGATCATTCATCATTCGAGCAATTTATTATTGCAGGTTATTTGGAAATAACATTTTAGTGATAAGATAATTGGAGGAGGGAGGAGGAAGGAGAAAATATTTTTGTAATTATATGAGTAATGTAAAGACAATAAAAAAGTGTTATACAAAAAAGAAAAAAATACTTGCGTTCTTGATAAAAATACCAAAATCACCATGTGGTTGTCTATAATATTTGAGGAGTTCCCTCAATTTCTCATAGATTCCATCATCAGAACTGGGTTTTGAAAACAATGGGAACAATCTGGAAGCGTATCCTTTTAGGGGAAGAAAAAAAATGCAAATCGGTCAAAAAAAGAAAGGAAGAAAAAAAAAAATTATGATGATAAAAAAAAACAAATAAGTACAACCGAATTGAGAACCTATTCCTTTTTTCGAAGTCGGTTAATAACCAAGGACTTTCACTAAAACGATTTTTCCAAATTCCTACGTTTTTTTACATATTATTATAATAATAGTCACTATAGTAATACATAAGAATTAATTGAGTTAAAGACATGAGAACGATGATGATAAATGAGGTTGTTTTTTTTTTCAAATGCATTACATTTCATAGTAAATATATAAATATAATTTTGCCTCTCTAATCCTTCTTCTTGTAACTTTTTGGTTAAGTTAGTAGTTATTTTACTAATTCATCTATTTGCAGGTGATAAAAGATATATGAACCATCAATGAAGACAGTTCTAGTTCCTCAGAGAAGGCGTTGGTGAGCGGCACGCTCCTGTAGCCGGTGCGCAGGCACGTGAGCGGGAACACGGCCTGCCCGATGAAGTTCCTGTCGCCGAACATGTCTTCATCCTGCACGAGGAACCGGATGACGGCCAGATCAGGGCTCGCCACCTCGAACTCGCATATGTCATTCCACACCGGGTTTAATCCATTGTCAGCTGAAAAAAAATAATTCTGTGTTGTAATATGTTCTATCGATACTGACATTTGAATGTTAAAACCAGCAAATATACTCACAAACAGTCTTGGTGACGAGCTTAGTGCCAGAGTCGTAATCAGCTCCAATAATCTCGACTTCCACCGAAGGACTGGTGGTCCCGCGGCCCATTTTAATGAGGTGCCGGGCCCCGATCAAACGCAGCATCACTATTGTCGGTTTCACTTTCTTCTCGATGCTCTTCTTTACGTACGGGTTGTATGTCTCGTCGAACATGAATTCGGGTTTCAAAATGTAACCACACCCGCCATTTTCCTTAAACTTTCCCATGTTGATCTGCATTGGCTTATCTGGAGTCTGGTAGTTTAGAGCTACCATCTGAGAGCCCACGTTCCAGAAAGGAACCGGGTTGTAGTTGGACGAATCAATCCTTTGCCCTTTTGGGTAAATGCGACTCAGTTGCTTGGTGTGGTACTTCATGAAGAATGCCGTCTCTTGTTGGCACATCAGCCTCTCGGCTTTAGTTTCGGGGAAGGAAGACATCTCATTGTAGATAAAGCCTTTGTTGCGGATTCGCTCTTGGTTGAAGGTAACAGAGCGGCAGTAGACTATTAGGTCGGACATTTCTTTGGCGATTCTCCAGGTGCGTTCCATTTTCCTGTGTTGGAGGGAGCGGGCGCTGGCGCTGTAGGCCGCTTCTTTGATGGCGGAGAGCCACTCGAGTGCGATCTCGCGGGTGGGCGCGGCCATGTCGAAGGGCTGGCACATGGTGGGACTCTGGATGCGCACCAGCCAGCGCGCCGAGCCGCCCTCCTCGCCCACCACCAGCTCTACCACGGCGCCCAGCACGTCTATGCAGCCTTTCTGCAATGAGCCCAGAGCGGCGGATTCGTTCTCGAGACCCTACAAAAATGAACAATATTATGCTTTAATAAAATCATAATAAAATAAACAAACAAGGGTAAACTGAATTTTTATATAGGTATATTTACAAAACCGTTTTCAGTCTTTTCTATAGGCTATAAAAAACTTTTCTCTGAAGGCTGTCTGCAATACTCACTTGGCTAATTTCAAAACGTATACAATACGTTTGCATTTACATCATGCTCAAAATAGAATCTTGCCTTGAGACATAAACGTGAATGGCCCTGGTGTACAGCCGCCTTTAGATTGCAAAATTGAATCTTGTATTGAGACAAAAACGTGAATGGTCCTGGTACCTTTAGATTGCAGAATAGAGCCAAGATTATATTTCACTAGCGGCTGCCAGCGGGTTCACTCGCGTGACAGTAGAAACTTTGTCCTAAGGGACTATACTCCCGGAATAAAAAGTGTTTTATGTGCTATTCCAGGCCATGGTGTGCATGTGTGCCAAATTCCGTCTAATCCGTTTAGCCGTTCGAATGTGAAGAAGTAACAAACACACGAACATTCGCCTTTCTAATATTAGTGTGATAAAGAATGTGTATTGGAATTACAGTTCACATCCTTCAAACTATTTCCATTATCGGACGCTTAGACGTACGCGATTGCACAAAACGTATAGCTGCGTAGTCGAACTCCCTGCCAGAGTCTGCTATAATCTTGGACTTCTCAAATTGCGAGAGTATATGTTACTTCTAGGCAAGCATGCATCATTGTCGACCACATATTCGTCAGTAAAAAAGTTGGGGAAGATGAGCAAATAATATTAAAATAAAAACAAGCAAAACTAACAGGAACATCAGTTATATGCGGAACTTCGATCTCTTGTACATAGTTGGCTGGGAACCAGTGGTGCTTCTTGCCACCGTAGTCGCCGCGCCACCACCCATCGTCGGGTTTGTCCACGTTTGTGATGATGGCGTGCTTGCAGAACGACAGCTCATCATCTTGTCGGGCGCGGTAGTCGTACAGTGCCTTTACAGTCACCTGTCGGAATCACATCATTCGCTTTACAAGTATCGTCTTAATTAGAGGTACCAATTATGAAAAACTCGCGAGAATAACCACATGATTAAAGCAAATCAACATGCTACAACCAATAAATATGTTTTTCGAATAGCAAACTGAAATACTAATTAATGTCCGAGTATTAACGACTACATACGTTATAATTATGTTATTAATTATATAGTGTACTATAATATACATTATTAAAAACTAAATATATTAAAATGCAAATAATATAAATATAGTACATAATTATTAACTACACGTTTTAATCAATTTAAAACGAACACGCAAAGGTTAACCTGATCACGGATCCACAATCCTTCCCACCTCCTGAATCTATGTAAGGAAAATTTAAAGCATAGAGTAAACACCAACATGAAGAGACAACAGACAATGCAACATTTATTTAATTATAGTTTATTGGCATGCAGAATATAATGTTACAGTTATCACCAGTGATCGGAGTAGGTAGATTGATTTTTGGTACTTGTATCATAAACGCACACAGAAAGAATAACATAGATAAGGCATTTTTCCGGAAAGAAATTCCGGATTCAATTAAATATTGTTAATGTTGGTAGTGACATTATTACTACTCAATTTAAAATTTAAAGGAAAGTATCAAAACTAAATTAATTTATTAGATATCTGTTGAATAATAAAATTCGAATTCCGATCGAAGCACCAATTCCGGAGGAATGTCCATATTAATATATACGTTTCGGATCAATGACGCCAATTCAATCTACCTACTCCGATCATTGGTATCATATGAAAAGCGAGAAGAAGTTTCCTTTTTTTAATGTAAAAAATACCTTATGCTAGCTTATCAAGATGCTAAGCTAGCATAAGGTTTTTTGTGTGGGAAATAATCAAATAACATTTCCAGTCTATGCGGAGCGCGAGGGAGTGTAATACTTTTACTAACTAAAACCTAGTTGTGTTCCTTCAGTTGCTTTTTACGCTCCAGAGCCACGGCAACTCTTTGGAACCACCACATCAGGAGTGTATTATGTTACGTTGAGTGCTAAGGTGCTGTCATATTTTGAGGACTTATCTATCTAGATTATGGTCTAAGCTCGGTGAAAGGAGGTTTAGAACTAAATCCTCATTTTATTTATTCATATTTTAAAGTGTCATAGAAATATGAATAAATTCTTGCTGATTTTTACTTTTTTGACACAGTTCGTGCAAGCAAGAGGTTGAAACATTGAAACGCATACAAAACATATTAGGCTTTTTAAAACAGTGCGAATTATCTATCAATACGTTCTATCGTGTCTGTAGCCAATGCTATTCCTTTGGGTGATATTAAAGTGTGAATCATGCCATTAACTTTAAAAGTAGAAAAGTTGCTTTCATTTCAATGTTGTTCTAAATTAAATACCTGTAAGTCGAAGTTATTAAAAACAAAGAAAGAAATCTATCATAATTATAATTACATAGTGTATTGTTATCCCATAAAGAGATACCAAAAGCTAATGTCGGAAATTGGCGTCTTTTTTTTTTTCGAGCAACCATCAACCAAACCTTGTTTTTTAAATACAAAATAGTATAATAAACCAAACTTACTATGGTAGGTATATGTCTAAGCTCAGTCCGAACTGAGTTACGGGAGCTTGAAGTTAGCTAGTATTTATTAGCTTTATACGTAGGCCATTTTTGTTTTATAAACACAAGCGAAGTGAGAAGTTGCAAAAAAATAGCTTCTTTGTAATTGTGTTTTAACCTATCATTATTGACTTGTTAGGCCTCGGTTTCGAAGTCAGCAGGCGACGCGGACGACGGTGGCGGCCTAAGGGCGTACTCGCACACAATCACAATCACAATCCTGTGTGAAACGAGTTTGGTACTATTTCTTTTTTGGAGAAAAATAAGTAATAGTAAAATATTGAATCAAACCACAGAGTAGTATCAGTTTATATAAAATATCCTATAAATCTAATAAATAAAATCAGCCAACTTCTATCTCTTGTAACTCAGTTCGGACTTAGTTTAGAGGTATACATGCCATAGTAAGTTTGGTTTATTACATTATTCTGTAATTAAAAAACAAGGTTTAATCGATGGCCGCCCGAAAAAAAAAACGCCACTTTCCATACTAAATCCGGCATTGTCCTTTCACAGGAGTATAGGGAGGGTAGTGGTCTAAACAAATGTATTATTTAAGTACGGTTTTTCTTTCTTTCTTTCAAAAGGTCTAAGTTAAATGCGGGTTAAACTGGTTTAATTACCAGCCCCACCAAGTACAACTCGGTAATTACTATAATATAATTATTTTACATACCTTGGAAGTAAAAGCCGTTGGGTCCATGTAGCCAGGGGTCCCGTATACTGAGTTGTCGTCCGGTTCCTAAATGCATAAAACAAATTGTTGTAAAATACCTCATAAAAAGAGTTAATTGAGCTTTTGTCTGTGTTTATTTTTGAATAATATTTTATACTAAACTAGCTTTTGCCCGCGGCTTCGCTCCCGTCTATATTCTACTACTCTTATTCTAACCTAACCTAACCTAATCTATTATAAATAGTGTAACTAACACGACTTTCTTTTATATATATAGATAACAATTCTAATAAAAAGAAATCTTTTTAGAATACAACGGCAAACTTGATTTATATATGCAGTAACAATTAGCATTTCAAATGTATATATGTATTATACGTAACCTAACCTATCTCTTTTGTATACGTAACCTAATGGCGATGACGTCACATTTCAGTGTCTGCTTCTTTATTCTGTTACTTATCAGTTTTTACTTTTTCAGACAGTCGCTACGGCAAATCTAAAGTTCTTAAACAAGATAGTTTTTTTTTTGAGTAATAATAACCAAAATGTCCCAAAACATTCGGTTGAAAAGGAATTTGACGTAATAACATTGAGTTTGTGTCCCCGAAACTTGATAATTAATTATGGTTCTGAAATGAAATATAGGTAGGTCATCCTCAATCAGTGCCTGATTTCACTTTCGATATAAATGTACGTTCGACTCAGGTGAACTCTAGTCAGCACACCTGACATTTGTGCAATTTTGACGTTGATGCAGTGTGGGAGCGACGCTAAACTTCAAATCAAAGTAAACCTGGACATTATTAATAATTAATTCTGCCCCCCTAGCCAAGTTACAATCGTTTCGTTCGCGCCGAACGCCGCGAGTAGGCCACGCCTCCGATTCCTTTGTTCTGACCACGTGACAGAGCGTTGAGATGACGTCAGAGCAAAGGAATTTGAGACGTGGCCTACTCGAGGCGTTCAGCGCGAATGATACGATTGTAACTATACGATGCCAACAATGTTGTCTGCTCATCTCGCTGCTGGACGAGTAACACTTGTACTAATAGAATGACGAAGCCAGAAAGTAGGCACCGGGACTCCGAAATAAATCAATGTATCCTAACCATGTTTGGGCTTATTACAATTGTCAAGAGTAGCACTTTGGCTGTAGGGTACCATCGATCAGACAGCACACCGTCATTGCAATACCGATCATCATCGCGCCTTACTATTTATTTAGAGATACATATTCTAACTTAATGCAACAAGGCATTCTCTATCTGGAGACCTTACGGTTAACCGTAGGCCATTCGATATACCACTAAAGGTATTTTCTGAAAAAATTACTTACAGTAATGATACGCCTCACAATATCTTCGCTGATGGGGTACCACAGCTTGACTTTCTTGTACAGAGGATTCTTCTCGTAGTAGCTGACGAGTTCCACCAGGCTCTCGAAGCGAACCGTGCCGATCGTGTAAAGTCTACCTTCCAGCTTGATCCTGCAATGTTTGATTTCCCTCTCCGTCCTGCAAACATATATGATGAATTGTTGACTGATGGGACTGGACGATTGAATTGTGAATAATCAGAAATCAAAAATAACCAAGTATAAAATTTGTAACAGGGGCTATCAACCATTTTGCATAGTGAGAGATTGAATACAGCAGAGCTAGAAGACGTTACGTTATTCTCATTTAATTTTATGTAGAACTAGCTTTTGCCCGCGCCTATAGCCTATGTCACTCAGAAATAAAGCTTTCTATTGATGAAAAAAATTTCGCAATCGGACCAGTACTTTCAGAGATTACCTCCACAAACAAAAAAAAAAAACTTTGCTTCTTACTTTATAATATTCCTGTAGATGTACATTATATTAGCATGTCCAGTTCATACAATAAACCTGTAAGTCCATACAGATACAAATGTTGTCAATTTTGAACACTGTTAATTAGTACTTATTATAATTATGGTGTACCATAAAGTTGATAATATTCTAGCAAAGTCTACTTCTACGGTCCGGACTAAGCATTTCGGCTCGTCTTTTATACAGCGATGTACGCCGTAGAACGACGCGAAGGACTGAAACAATTTGTTTGTAGCGGCAGCGGTCTACCCGTCCAATTGGGTGTCTTCAAGGCTACAATGAATAGGCTCTTAATAAACTAGTGAGGTTCATTATTATCAATTGCATCTCTGCTTACCTTCAGGTGGGATCGCAGTCAAGCACTAGTTTATAGAAATAAAAAAAAACCGGGCGTGTCGGACTTGAGCACTGAGGGTTCCTTACAAACTTGCCTATAAAAACAGTTCAATTTCCGAATCGAGTCTCAAAGATTTTTACGAATAGCAATTTTTTATTATTATTACTACCTGTACGTCGTATCTATGAAAGTGGATTAATGGAATCAATTATCAATTACAAATGGAATAATTATAAATTATTGGAGTGGTAAATAGTTTTGGGACGTAGCTATAGTATGATCATTTGGCTATAATGCACATACGACCCTTTTTAGAAAGAACATTGTAAGCGACACTTTTTGCATGAATAGAATAATTTTATTATGAATTCATTTTGATTATGGAAGAAAAATCCCATACCTGAAAAAAAGAAAACGTAAACGTATGATATTTTTCCTAAAAAGGGTCATATGTTTAGAGATTATGTCTCAAAGCGCATAAGTAGCAGGGCCAAACAAAGAAGTCACGCGAACCCCTTCGGAAGAACGCATACGAGAGCCAAGATAATCAAATAAATAACATGATAGATGCACTAGATAACGGCAATTTAAACGCATTTTTCAATTCAATCACATCAATTTTCCTATTTGTTCTAGGGTCTACTTGATGCCACCGAGGGGCCGCATCGCGGAATATGTGATTACGTTTGTTCTACAAAGAACGAAAGATGGTTCGTTCTACAGTATTCTGATTCGCACCGGCTTAGTACTTCTTAAACTTTTTAACCTTTGATTCTAATTTAAGCATTTTTTTTTTCATGTGGGAAAATCATCTAATGACATCCCCGCTCTTGGGTGGAGCGGGGGATAGTGTGACTTTTACTGACTAAAAACCCACTCCCGTTCCTTCTCTGCCATTTCTTTTTCCAGGGCCCCGGGGATCTCTTTCGCATCACCCATGGCCCCAGTAAGCTTCGACCCTGCTGGGCCCCTACGGTTGCTGACATCTCCTTGAGACACGCGTGGAACAGTTCGCGCCGTCGACGACTTGGGCCCGGTCCGGACGGTTACCGGACGATCGGACGGCGAGCCACCCATTGCTCGCCGTCCGCAAGCCCGCGTCTACCGTTGCCGGAAATCGAGATCGGAATCCCGGCGGCGATTGGGGCGTGAGGACCTTTGCCTCACGCGATCCGCCACCTCCTTTGCTAGCATTACTGCTTCGCAGAAGGTGGCAACTGCCTGCCACTCCTCCTCGTTCCGGACCATGGCCTGTACCAAGGCCCGGCGCGAGAGATCGCTGCCGCCGATCGCCCCCACGAGGACACGGCGGTGTTCTGCCCAGGCGGGGCACACCTCTACCGTATGCTCCACCGTGTCCTCCGGGAGGTAATTTAAGCATTTGAAGTTGAGTATTTCTCAAACTCTACTTCAGCCTAAAAACCTGTTAAAATTTGGCATTAAAGCCTACTTTAAGCCTTTGTTTGAGACGTTTCAAAATACTTAATTCAGAAAACCGCCCATAATGACCTAAATACATAATAGTAAGTTGGAAAGCCACTTCAGAAATACATGAAGTATAATTTAGTCCCGATAACGAAACATTAAAAACCACCGTATTCATCCATTTAGCTAGTCATGCTGATAATATTTATGAAAACAAGGTTCATAAAAAAGCACACAATGCGGTACTTAAAGTGAACAATGTGTAAGTGAAGTGTTAATTTATTTTACGTCAGTAATATATTTTATTAACAGACTTCCCTACGGAGGAGGTTATATGTTCGGCTGTATACAGCAGCAGAGTGTATGTGCAGGCCTATTGGTCTAGTTGTCAGTGGCCCTGACTGTTATGCCGAAGGTTGTGGGTCCGATTAGTCTGGGTGTAATTTATCTATATTATGTATGTATTTAGAAATATATAAGTATGTTTATCAGTTGTCTAGTACTCACATCACAAGCTCTGCTTAGTTTGGGACCAGATGATGTTGTGTGTGTATGTATTTATTTGTGTTTTCACCGATTTCTCGGTCAATTGTGGACCGATTTTGTTTTTTTTTCTTGAAAGATTTTACTCCCGAATGGGTCCCATAGACATATTGTTATGATCTGATGATGAACTTCAACGATACGGAACGGAACTTCTTATACGAGGCATGCCTTTTAAGTTCTGTCGTTTCCATATTTCCCGGCAATTTTGAATTTGGAACTGTTCTATATTCGAATGTGTTTAAATTTTGAATCATGTAAATTAGTTGTAAACTAGGATTAAAAAAAAAATACTTTTTGCAATTCGGAAAAATCTTGTGACTCTTGAGAGATTTGGGAATTGTAGTTTGTACGGAACCCTCAGTGCACGAGTCTGACTTGCACTTGCCCAGTTTTTTACACTGAAGTAGGTTGTATTTTTTTTTTGTAAAGATTTTTCTACTCTCCTACCGTAAAGTTTCAGCTCGGGTGAAACTCATTGTTAAGTAATAACACCCGCACGGGTCTATACTCAAGGTTAAGCAACGCTTGCCGAGGTATATCTGTGGATGGGTGACCATCTTAACATACCGAGGTTTTGATTGTTTTTTAATCAGAAGTCTGTTTTAATCTCACCTATAAGTTAGTTTTCTCAAATATGGAACCCACAAATATAAAGAACGACAGTTTATTCAGTTTCAACTCTGTGACAGTCAAATGTAATTTTCAATTTATTTCTACTAGCTATGTACCCAGCGTGATTAGCACACGCCAGTTAGAACTCTAAAAAAGAAATACATTTTGTTTATTTGTTGGAAAAAAAAAATATGCAGAAGGTAAATTCACAAAAAAAAGAATGTATTAAAACTATCTCCGCCTTGCCTTTCTAATGATCCCGTTTTAAGGTACAATATCGCTAGAATGGTTACAGAGTCTTTAACTGACATAGGTAGAAATATTTTTTCTGTTTTAATAATATATAATAGCTGTTTCATGATGAGGCTTACATGAAGCATTAATTTTACCTGAAACTTATAGCAAATGATGAGTGATCTTTATCGCTGGGCCGGACCAGGAAAGCGCCGTCAGTGTTGGCTTTACGCAGCAACTCTTCGGCCTGAACCCTGGTGCAGAAGGGGTGGAACCATTCCATTTCCTCATGTTTGTTCGGCTGGGGTACAGGTTCTCTAAGCGTTATCAGAAATTCCTAGGAAAACAAAACGCTTTTATTTAAGAAAATGAAGGTTTATGGCTAGGCAGGCCTAGGTGAGGCTTCTGGCTTCTTAGACTTTCGTGAAATTGTTAATATCTCAATAATAACGGTGTATTAAATGATATAATCGGCATGTACGGATAGGTATCAAAAGTTACCTACAAAAAGTAATGTGTGTATAGATTCCTCACCTGGCTCCGCAATGGATGCTGCCTGTAGTGTGTGATCAGGCTGTAAAGACTGTCGAAGCACACGGTGTCAATCAAATAATACTTGGTGATCCCGCGTTCCTGCTTCAACTTTATGCGACAGTGGTTCACTTTACCCTGACGCCAAAAAGATAAACAGTAATCGCCCACAAAGGTGACGCTTTCTCTGACGAGAAAGGTACCATCACCAAGATGGGCGTGATTCTTGAGAAGCTCTTCAGCCTCCTGCCGGTTCCCAGCGAGCTTGCCGTGAAACCAGCATTCGCCGAAATGCAACTCGTCCTGAGGCACCACGGGGGCTTCTGCTTCGGCCTCCCCGTCACTCTCCGCGTCCGCCTCCGTCTGTGAGCTGTAGTGCTCTGTATAATACAGTTTACTTTCCGTTAGCACAAAGGCGTGGGGATTCCACTCCTTGTCCACTGGATCCTCCAATAATAGGATACCATTCTTTATAGAATTACGTAAATCAAGATCTTTGCCTTCTTCTTGTAGAACTGCGAAGGAGCTATCTTCAACTCCATCTGGTAACTTCTTATGCTTCAGTATAATTTTTCTACGCAAATTTTCAGGTGAGGGTAAACATGTCTCGCATTTATCGAATGGCTGAACCACCAGCATCTCTCCGAAAACTTCTTGGAAAGCGGTCGCCATGCGGCGTTGTTGCGGCAATGTGCAGTTATCCTCAATAGAGAGTATCAGTGGATAGTCAGAGGTTACGAAAGCATGCTCTTTGATTGTGCGCAGGACATCCATGAATTTTATTTTTGTGGTGAGTGTATGTCCGTGGTAGATAAAAGGAGATCCATCGGGCCCATCCCAGCAATCCAGTTCAATGCAGCGACAGCCTGCTCTTAGGCATCGAACGTAAGCTTCCAAAGATGACTCGCTCGAAAACTGATCGCCTGTTAGATACCTAAAAGTAATTCCGTTATTGTTATACATAAAAGGATTGAATAAGGTGCAGTTTGACTTGAAAGATACTTACGTATTATGCGACGATGATATCCAGTAATGCGATAATGGACGCGTCATGTCTTGGGTTACGGTATCATTTTTACTATCCCAGATAGTGTTTTGTTTTGAGAATAACATCTCGATGAACTGAAAGGGAAGTATCTGAGTCAGCATGTTTATTTTTGATTGGTCTCAGCTAACTCTACATTGGAATGCAAAATATATTATTTTTCAGATAAGATAGTCCTTACCTTAAAATTACTTTAAATTAAAAAAGCAAATTTGATTTAAAATTTCTAAAGGTTAGTACCTCATGTAAGGTAAAATATGGTTCATAGGTATCCCTCTGTGGGTCACGCAGGTAATCTCTTATGAACTGCGAAGCGACGGCCTCGTCGTCTCCCAGCCTATCATGCTGCTCCACGCGGAGGAAGCTTTGGAACTCCCGCAAAGTGATTGTTGATCCGTTCTTGCAGTATAGCGAGTACTTGTCGAAGATATCGTGGACATTCTGCACAAAGTAGTGTACCATAATATTGTTTCTAGATTCAAATATCTGCCATAATAGATGATAAGATGCTGCGCTCAAAAGCTGAGATCTATTGGGCAATAGTCTCGACAAAGTGGGTGCCTCATGAATAGTGGATACGTGGATGGATGTCGCCGCCGGCACCGTCGTGGCTGGACTAGGAAGAGGTTGCGAGACGAACTAGACACCTTTCGCAGAGGCTGAGTCGAGGTAGCTCAACAAAATACATAGGAAGATTTGGAGGCCTTTCAGAGGCAGCATAGACTAAATAAATTGCTTGGTCAATAAAGAGACAGCCTTTTTTTCCGGGTTTGAAATCCTTATGGATTGCCTCCGCCCTGAAGTGGGTGGAGGGGTCTGTCAGCACTCTTACTAACTAAAAGCACACAAGTGATTCCTCGTACACTTGTTTATTTATTTATTTAAACTTCATGTACAGTGGTGGTACATAGGCGGACTTAATGCCACAAAGCATTCTCTACCAGTCAACCATTGGGTTACAAAGACAACACTGTGGTAGGTGTGGTGTGGTGTGGTACTTGTGTCTGGGGTTGCGGGAGCAGTGTGATTTCCGCTGCCAAAGAGACAGCTCTAAGTTAAGGCCAGCCGCAAACATCACAATTTAAAAAGTGTGTATAATGTTAGCCTAAGTTCGAGTTTAAACCCACTCAGTATTGACTATTGACCAAGTCCTCATTGAGTCTCGAGTGTGTAAAGACATAAGCCAATATTGTTTTTACTAGAGAAACAATTGATTATATTCATTTAAATAACAAGATAAAAAAAAAACAGTTACAGTTACCTATTATAGGTACCTCAATCGACAAATATATTGACCTGTTTTATAGTAGGAAATCATCAAACGACTCCTCCCGCTTTGGGTAAAGCGAGAGGGAATTTCAGACTTTAACCGACTAACAGTCAACTATGACTTCCTCTCAATTACTTCAGTAACTTTTTACGCTCCAGGGCCGCGGTAATTCTTTAGAACAATACTGCAACCCTGACAGGCAGCGGCCTCCGCAACGCGCCATCAACCCCGGCCTTGTCCTTATAAGACAGCAAGCTAACCATTGCTCGCCGTCTGCAAATCCCGACGCTCGGGGCGTCTCCGGTGGGTGCAAATGCTTTCCGCAACATCCTTAGTATGACCTCATAAGACTGAGGTACCTCAGTCGAACACACAGTATTTCGTAGCATAAAAGAAAGACGATAAGGATCATTTTCAGCTAAATAAAAACATCGATAACTTACATTTTCATCAAAGATTAGTTTCTGGTACAGACATGAGAAATCATCAAAGCCTATTTCTCCCCTTTTGTCTGTGTCAACTTCTTGAAATAAATCTCTTAGCTTGTTTGTTGATATTTTGCAGTTTATTTTAGGCAGGAACCCTTTCACTTCCTTCAAGGTAATGCTAGAGGAACAAAACTCTCATTATTCTGATTGTTCACTTAAGTACATAAAAGAACAATTAAAGTTTAAAAAAGAAATAATACACATACTTCAAACATGTCTTACAATTGTATTTAAAACTCGATAGATACAAAAACGTATTATATTAATCATTATGACTTATTAAAAATATATATATCTCCACTGATGTCATTTCATGGTAGGTAATTTTTTTTGTGGGTTTTGTTAGTGAATTAGTTACTAGTATAATGTATAAAATTATAACTTAAACTAATAAGTAATTATGAAACTGGCCATTAACATAATTATTTCTTATCTATATACATAAAAGGAGAAACTGACTTACTGACATATGAGCCTAAATCACTAAGACTAGGAACGTGAAATTTTGTAAAAAGCTTCCTTTTATGACGTAGGCGAGCACTAAGAGAGGATTTTTCAAAATTCACACCCTTAGGCGTTGAAACGGGGGTCCAAAGTTTGTATGATGAAAACCTTTCACGCGGGCGATGCCGCAGGCAGAAGCTAGTTTATTTTAAGATGATAACAAAACTGTTGTTTAACTAAATTGTTCACAAAGAGATCTCTACTACTATTTGATATGCTCATTTTTTTTTTAAATTGATATAAACCAGTGCTTGACTGCGATCCCACCTGATGGTAAGCAGAGATGCAATCATTGATTTGGATAAATAGAATAAAATTTATCGAAACGAATTTTCCAAATAACAACACTATTCTATAAAATGCCTTGCCTAATACTCAGTTTCTAAGGTACTCACACTATCAAAAGATAAACTTTGGTTTAACGGAACACAGTATAGTTATCTGAAAATAAAAACTTAAAGAAGCAGAAACCTGAAAATTTACAACATAAACTTTCCTGTTGAAGTTTTTTTCATGCTGCTACGAAAATCATGCTTCAGCATATAATTCAACATAGATAAAGGCTGAATCCTAAATGAGCATCACATTGCATTGGTCAATACATTACGGCCTCAATTATTGCCTTACCGCATAAAATCTTTACAATTTGCTTCTGCTATCAATAACAAATTTACTAGACAACAGGCGTCAACACATTGCTGAGAGCTTAAAACAAAAGAAAACCAGCATTACTACTATGCACCGCCCAGCTAGAGGTATAGGTATTCAACTGCTCCTAACGTATATTCGCTACTTGCTTAACGCTTCTTTTTTAAGTTCCTGCTGGTTCTAGATGCCAAAAATGACCAAATACGACGTGCCCGCGAGCTAGGACGAAGGCTAAGTAATATTTAACAAAAGATCCAAAAAATGATAATGCTAAAGATGGCTTTTAAGAAGATTTACCTGTACACATTTATAGAGAAGGATGCTTCAAGCAACATGTTTCTTGCACCACTGTGTAAATATGTTGCATAAATGAATAGGAGGCTTTATTCTAACCCATATAAATAACTAAATAGATTTGAATGAATTTTGGTGAACAGATAAACCAAATGTTAGATTAGTACTCGGAATGTTTCATGCAACCTGGGTGGGCAGGTTCCGGATAGCCCAGCTCCGGCTTGGGGATCGCTTCCTGGCTGCTTGAGGTCGGATATGGAATGCCACAGGTGAGGCTCCGGACAGGAGAAGTTTCTCAAAGCCAAATCCCATGCTAGGGTCAATCCGATACCCCCTTTTCCCATCTTCCCATACCCCAAAGTCACTTCCTCCCTACATCCACTTATCCTATCGATCCAGAAGACAAGCCACCTCGATTTCAAAAAAGCCTACCCTCTTCAATACAATGTGACGAGGTCTTCGATAAAATGCAGAAAGCCAAAAAAACTACCCAGTTGTGGAACTGTCAAACCGGGTAATCTCATGCCGACTTCAGTCAGCCCCCATAGTATTCTAGGAGGGGGCAACTCTCTGTTTTTTGAGGCCGCGCCTTCATCGCGGCTGGCTGATGTCTCAGCGCCATTAACCAGCACTGACTAGACTGCTGTATCGACAGCGCTTTTGCCATGCACAGATCGGGCAGCGTCTCACGCGCCCAGACCGATTTCACCGGCCGCAACCTTCGCGCCTACAAACCCATCGCAACATCCTCGCAGGCCTCGGCCTGCGCGATGCGCAGGCGGCTATTTCAAAAGGAGTACGCGATCAGCCCGAATTACATATATATATCATCATCATCTTCCAGCAAGGGCACTAGATGGGACAAGGGTCCCATCTTATTTGGGGTCGGCGCAACACGTTTTTTTCTTCCATTCTATCCTGTCAACCGATTACATATATATATCTACAGGCAAAAAATTAAAACATTAATAAATGGCATTTACGAAAATACACTATGCAACCTTATGCGGCAGGCCTTGAAAATAGTAGAGAACTGGTGCAAGGAACACCAACTGACTACAGTCAGTTACATGTGAACCCCACCATAACCGAATTGTTTCTCTTCACCAAAAAAAGGAAATTGGCAGCACTACAACTACCACGTTTCTATAGAACTACCCTTAGCCTATCAACCGAAGTAAAGTACCTGGACGTTTACCTGGACAAACAGCTGAATTGGGCAAAACACACTGAGTACATCACTAAAAAAGCCAGTATACACATATGGCAGTGTAAGCGCATGTTAGGCCGAAACTGGGGCATAGCTCCAAAGATTACCCACTGGATATTTACCACTGTCATCAGACCGATAATATCACACATGGCTCTCTAGTTTGGTGGCCCAGGACCGAACTGAGCACAGCCCAAAAATACCTTGAAAAACTGCAACGACTCGCCTGCGTAGCGATCGTTAACAGCATGAGAACCACGCCCACCTGCCCTGCAAGCGATGTCGGGACTGCCTCCACTGCTTCTAATAGGGCAAGAGGTGGCGGTCTATGCAGCCTTCAGGGTCAGCGTATTGGGCACCCGGAGTAAAGACTCCAGAATCAAACACATATGCATAATGGAAGACACTCATAAACGACAGCCCATGATTGTAACACCTAGCGACAAAGCTCCAAAGGCGTATTATTTCCACTTCAACATTCAATTAACAGAGAAAAGGTACGACTATTTACGCCCAGCAGAACTGAAGGTCTACACAGATGGAGTCTTCTCCAATGACCTCAATATCAGAATATCCAGAACACTAGGAAAATTCAGCACCATCTATCAGGCAGAATGTGTTGTATAATCCTAGCGGCCCATGCCATAGAAACTAGGAATGCATTACATTCATGACTTGCACATTTAGATACTCTCTGATAGTGCCTCAGTCCTATAATCCCTAGGCAAAAACTCTACCACCTCGAGAATTATACAAGAATACTACTGTGCACTGGAGAGAGTCAATCCCGAATAGGCATCACACACAGTCCCCAGTGCAGAGCATATTTGGAGGGGGAGGAGACAATTGCGCATGTGATCCTAGACTGCACAGGTGTCACTGAAACTTGCATACAAACCCTAGGATCCCCGAACTCCCTCATTGATGCCCTGAAATACCTGAGAAGCCTAATCTGTTTTTGGAGAAAGGTGGTCTGGTTGGAATAAGCCCACCAAAGGTTATGGCTGCCATGACCTAAGGACAATGGTCCGCACATGACTAAGTGCGGAAACCATACTCAGAAAAAACATAACATGAACATTTAAAGACATAGAATTGTTACTGATATTATAAGTCGATAGAAAAGAAGTATATATTTTATTATTCAATATTCACTGACACTGGATTTCCTGAAGGTTAGGAATATTTTAATAAATATTTTATAAAATAAACAAGACATCCACTTACTTCTCGTTTGCGTTTTCTATTGCATAGAACTCTTTCCTCAGCCAACGTTCTATTTGTAAAGGATATGATGCATTGAGGGCTTCTTCAATTAGAAACCGAATTCCCTTTACCCAGGCTTCACACTCCTTATCAGTTTGAGCTACAAAAGTTAATTTTGCACAATGACTGACTCAAACTCAAAACATACACCTTGCAAAATAGATTGTGTTCATGCAGCAATCATAACAATAACTTGGCACTGCAAGTTCTATGAAACTATTGCAACCAGCCAGCGTTGCATGTGACTATTGGGTGGGCTGGGTATAATTAGACATGTTTACAAACTTACCTGCAAGAGAAGCTGCGCGTAGTTTGAATTCTGTACCGTAGTAGATAGTGAAACATTTGGTGTTGTCCAGCCTCTTCATCTCCTCCGGCCACCGCTCGAAATGTTTAGATGCCTTTCCGACCCTCACTTCCTTTATGTCTCTTATGTCCAGAGCACCTTCGTATGCATTCTTCAACGAAACGCCTGTCCTACTCCAAATAATTTGATGGGTTTCTCTTCGTACGGAGAGCGAACGTCGCTCGGGTCGCTTTCTTGGATAAAACTTGAGGATAGTGGATCCACGTTCAATTTGAGATATAAGCTGGTCAGCCTCATGTATGAGTCTATCGTGGGCCCCCCCATTGTAGCAGACCGGATTCATTGCACTGCCGCTGTCACCGCCGGGCGTAATGAAACTGGCAGCGCAACCAACTACATGGGATAGAGTGCTGATCGGATGCACTTATGTATGAGGTATTCTCAATTGTATAAAATAAACCCGTGTGCTCGTGTCTCACACACTCACACACTTTGCGCTATTTTGTTTATTCGAGTTATCGTCTGATCGTCTCTTCCCGAATGTGAAGGAATGACTGACTGAGTGAATGAATGACTGAATGATTTTAGATTACGGTTGCGTTCAGAGTAAAATGTTTTCAGTCCTTAATTTCTAATAGCTGGCAATTACGACTATAAAGCGTCTCATTCAATCATTTTCTTACCAATACTTAAATTAAAACAAAGTCGCTTTTCGCGGTATGTCCCTATCTATGCTTAGATCTTTAAAATACGCAACGGATTTTGATGCGGTTGTTTTCAATAAATAGAGTGATTCAAGAGGAAGGTTTATATGTATAATATTTATACAATATAGTAGAGAAACAGTAGAAACACTGATGATTTTAAAGGTTTCTAATGTGATGTCGTAAATAAACACATTTTTTGCGCTTACATTGCAAACGCTGGCTGAACTCTAAGAGATAGATCAAAATTATGTACTACAGTATTGTACACCTTAAAAAGGTCTACAATAAAGTCCGCGATAGTATATGCCGTTCGTTTAGGTATAACCCACAATAACTATTTTTTATCCTTTACTTTTTACGAGAAATATGGGCCTATTTACGAAACGATTTTAAGCAATACAGTATTAATCTTTATCCAATTAAGTACCTAAAATACACTTTGCATTTAATATAGATGAATATGGCACTTTACAGAGGTGAATATTTTCGAAAATATTACAGATTTATAAAAAACTTTTACAAAAAAAGAATAACCGACATCACTAAAAAAAAATACTAAAAGGATCAAAATAACTTTAATTTCGGAAGTCGGTGTTACTCGGTATTATTTGTATCTTATTTAACACCGACTTCCGAAATTAAAGTTATTTTGATCCTTTTAGTATTTTTTTTTAGTGAAGTCGGTTATTCTTTTTTTGTAAAAAGTTTTTTATTTCACACTTTTTAGTTGCGATACACTTATAAACAGAGTGCCTATTTCTCATGATAATTCTAATTAACCCAAACACTGCTAGGTTACATTGTGATATTATGAAGTTCCTGTGTCTACCTTCCACCTTCCGGCTCCATCATCAGATCAGTTTGATAGTACCTTATAGCCAAAGTGCATCTCAATACAATTCTAATAAGCCCAAACACGGCTAGGTTACATTGATTAATTACGGAGTTCCAGTGCCTACCTTCCGGCTCCATCATCATCATGAGATCACTTCGATGAGACCATTTTCAACGTAACTATTCAGAACCATTCATTTATTTGTATTGTCATAACTATCTTCATTGTGATATCTATGCGAGTAAGAAGTTCCGTTGACTATTTCTGGTCTTCTTCATCAGTTCCACTTCATCAAATGTTACTTTTTGAGTGTAAATAGTTAAGTTCTCGATGAAAATACCAAAATCACTATATAGTTGCCTATAATATTTGAGGAGTTCCCTTGATTTCGCCAAGATTCCATCATCAAATCCCAACTTGGTGACTATGGGACCATTTGGAAAGTATATCCTTTCCAACAAAGAAAGAATTTTTCAAATCGGTTCGCAAGCAACGAAGTTATGCCCGAACAAACATTAAAAAAAAATACAAACATCCGAATTGAGAACCTCCTCCTTTTTTAGAAGTCGGTTAAAAATGCAGGGACATAGCGGTTGCGTAAATAACTTGATTCTTTCTTGATTGATGCGCCGACGCAAATATACTACACGGTTACTTCCAGATAGGGCCCATTTTTTTTTTTAAATCCAGGTCTGATGATGATATCCATGAGGAATCGAGGGAACTCGAAAAATACTTATTTATAAATTGAATTTACCAATGATGGACGTCGCGAGTGCAGGCACATGAACGCGACCCTCTGTTTACAACTAGGTTGGAATTCAAATTGTATGGCGCAAAAATTTTAATGTCTTCAACCAGAGTCGCTATTCTGGTATCGTCTTTAAGACTTTACAATGTACTTTCAGGCAATAGCGTAAATACCACAATATTTTTAACCCCCGACGGAAAAGAGGGGTGTTATAAGATTGACGTGTCTGTGTGTCTGTTCGTGGCACTATAGCTCCCAAACGAATGGACCGATTTTGATGCAGTTTTTTTTTTGTTTGAAAGCTGACCTAATCAAGATGGTTCTTAGCTACTTTATTAGTTAATTTATGAAGATCTGTCCCGGCCCTTTTCCGTTTTTCAGAAAAATTTTCGTCATTCACATTCTCGATTAAATGATTAAAGGCTTCTATAGATGTACTTTTTTAAAATTTTAATATATGAGTACCAACATTACGGAGGGCCAAAGTCCACGTAAAATAGCAGATTTTCAGAGGTATTTACTAGAGACTTTTTTTATAGAAGCCTAGATAAAATCCACAAAATAGCTGTGTATCCAAAATATCTAGAGAAAGATGTGTAAAAACATTACCTGGACACTCAGAAAGTTCTGCGAAAAAATGTTTTTATGTTTAAAGCAGTGGCCACTTGTAATTGTTTTGAAAACGTAGGTTATTTAAAAGTAAAAATAACATTGTTCGAATTTTGAATTTCCGTCCACATTTTTTCGAGAGCCAAATCAAATTATCTTGTCTCATTTAAAAATGGATCTGCATCGAGAACATTTTCGTGTGATGATTTTCTACGATTTTAAATGTGATCTAAAACCTGATGAGTCATTTCGACTTCAAATTACTTTTATGGATGAAGTTATAGTATGAATGAAGTATACCGCTGGTAAAGCGAGTTTGAGCGCGGTCGCTTTACTTTGGGGGATGAACAAAGTAGTGGTCGTCCTAAGACGTACGACGACGGCTGTCACAGAAGAAAGTGTGCTGGGAGTAAAAAAAATAACTCAAGACAACAGGCGTATTATATAGAAGAGATTCAGCATACACTGCAGATTGGTTCGGGAAGCGTTCACAAAATTCTACACGAGCACCTTCGTGTGAGGAGGATAGTTTGCCGCTGGGTGCCACACAACCTCACCGAAGCTCAGAAGCAGGCCCATGTGGAATGGAGCCGTGATATGATTAAAAAATTTGAAGCAGGCTCGTCTCGGCACGTTTACGACATTGTAACAGGTGACGAATCCTGAATTTATCGATACGATCCAGAAACAAAGTCAGTCGACAGTTTGGCTGTTTCAAAACGAGCCAACGCCTACGAAAGTGAAGCCATCGAGAGGCACAGGGAAAATTTTGATCACAGGTATCTGATTTCAATTCCATTAAGTACGAGACCAAACCAGCATCAACGCCGAATGGTATACCACAAAATGCCTGCCAGAAGTTTTATCTGCAATGAGCAACAAGCGACCGAACACCGGGCTCCGCGGGGACTATTTCTCCATGACAACGTACTCGCGCACTCAGCGTTCAAAACGAGGGATTTCCTGTACTCCACACCGGTCAGAGTCTTGGGGCATCTTCCTGACAGTCCTGATCTGGCACCTTATGAATTCTTTTTATTCCCTAAAATAAAAAAATTGCTGAAAGGCATACAGTTTTCATCGCCTGAAGACGCGCTAGCAGCGTTCGAGAAGGCCGTGAAAGAGGTGTCTGCGGCGGACTGAAAAAATGTTTCGAAAACTGGTTCAAACGCATGAAACTTTTTATAGAGGCTTGTGGAGAGTTCTTTGGTTAGTTTCTCAAAACTTTCTGATTGTCCCACGTATAATCACGTAAGAGCGGTTCTATGGAAATGTATACATGGAATTGGCCGCTCTTAAGTTACTCATTATTAACAGAAATAATCGATAGTGCAGCTTTCGGTTATTTCTGTCTGCTTAGGGTCAGAACTGAAAAAAACCTATGCCAACACTGATAGCGTCGATCGAGGTGGGCTTTAACAACAACTGTGGCGAATTTGAGTCCTCAAGCTTATTGGCCTGTAGTGTTCCACGCGCGCCTCAAGCAAATGTCAGCAAATCATAGGAGCCCAGCAGAATCGAAGCCTACTGGGGCCATGGGTTGAGTGAAAATGAACCCCGGGGACCTGGAATGCAAGACAATAAATGCACAAACGAGTGGGTTTTAGTCAGTAAAAATCTGACACGCCCTCTCGCTCCGCCCAAGGGCGAGAGATGTCATAAGTGATTTCCCACCTAAAAAAAAGAAAGCTTATTGGCCTGGTGGCGGCATTGCCAGCGCTCGCTGATCAAAACAAAAAGTGGTAGACGTTGATACTTTCCGCAGTGATTCGTTAGTTCCACTTTCAGCACTGATTTTATTAGTTACACTTTCATTCACTGGGATATAAAATTAAATAATGAAGTTTGATCATACTTTCGGTACCTTGGGTCGCTGTCCAAGGCTATGGTGAGGTAGTTTATGGTGGCTAGTTGACTACGGAACTTTACAAAATATCTATGGGACTACATACTTGAGTTGTATTTTAATATATACTTTTGTACACCAAGATAATAAATTATACATATGAGCCTTATGTTAAAAAACAAACAATTGGCGGCCATATTGCATTCCGCGATCTCTTCCAGGCAACCTGGTATGGACAGAGATTATCTGGACATAAAATGGGGTTGCACTTGGTGCATTACAAAATAAGCTAGACAATTGGTGAGAAAAAAAAGAAAAAAAGTACATACCACTAAAATAAATACTTAAATACTGTATGTATTTAAGTATTTATTTTAGTGTTAAGTATGTACTTTAAGTAATTACTAAATAATTATATAGGCAAAGAAACAGGTGACAACTACAATTAATACAGCTAAAAACGAAATAAAATTACAAGGACAAGTAATATTCCTTCACAAGTGTTTTAAATACATGGAGTGATTGCGCGCGTTTTATTGACACTGGCAGTGCATTCCACAGACGAGTGGCCTGGACAGTAAAGGACTTATCCAGAAACGTAGTGGAATGCATCGGCATTTTGAATCTCAAGTTATCTGATGACTCATGAGACTTCGTATGAGAATCACAAAGAAATTCAAACCGTTTCTTGAGGTAAAGAGGAGTGAAAGGGGAAAATAGCACATTATACAAAAAGGGAAAAAATACGAGCATTCCGGCGAAGGCGAATTGGCAACCACTTGAGCTTAACACGGAACTTGGAAACATGATCATATTTGCGTAAACCAAATATGAACCTTATGCAAAAATTTTGAAGTCGCTCAAGTTTATTCAGTTGTACTTCTGTGAGGTCAAGATAGTTGGCATCAGCATAATCAAGGATGGGAAGAAGAAGGGATTGAGCAAGCGCAATCTTGGTGGCAGTCGACCTTGGAGATCGTCCTAGAACTGCCCACTACAATAACCTGCGTCTTTAGGAGATTCACCGTAAGTCCGTACCTCTTGCTCCAGTCACATATATAAATTTACGAGAAGAGTTCGTGAATAAATTTGCAGATCATCAGCATAAAGGTGGCAGGAAGAAATTAATTCGTTAGAGATTGAGTTAATAAAAATTGCGAAGAGTAAAGGAGATAAAACGCCACCCTGTGGTACCCCGGCAGAAGTACTACACCAGGAAGACGATGGTCTCACCGATGCAAATACGTCGCCGGCGACCGAACAGATAACTACGAAACCAGTCAATTACCGATGGAGATTTGTTAATAGTCCCTTACCTTAGTCTTCCAACCTCGTATAAAAAAACTGTGTTTTCCTTCCCTAAGCTTAGAGCTCCTCTAGGCAAGTCTTGTGACAAAACTGCCCATAGATCCAATGTTGCTGAAGATCCTTCATCCTTTCCCAATGTCTTCTCTCTTCTTTCTCAAAATTCTTCATCCCCAAAGTCCCTTCAAGAGGATAGCCTCTTAGAAATACTTTTGTCTCTAATTATTAATTTAGTTTCCCGTGATAATTTCTCTTTACCGCCCCACGTTGCCCAGAAACTTTCTTTGCTTCTCTTTAATAATAATGATGGATCTAGTCTCTACACTTCAGTGGAACATTCAAAGCATTCGGCCGACGAAGCCTTAACTTCTATTCTTAATAAATAAATTTCACCCCTCAGTCATTGCCGTTTCGGAGACTTGGTTGGTGCCTGGTTCTCACTTTCGGGTCTGTCTTCGAGATGATAGGGCTGATGGGTATGCAGGTAGTGCCCTTCTTGTTAGGCGCTCTCTTCGTTTCTCTTTTATTCCTCTTCCCCCCTACTCCTCCTGACATTAATATTGTTGCTGTTAGGGCTTTTAATATTACTTTCCTTTCTGCAGGAAATACACGAGCGAGATTGTTTTTTTTTTACTTTGAAGGTAATCCTGTCAGGATTACGAAAAACATATAATCTGACGGTTTTCATGGAGCGATGTAGCTAAAACCATCGATAAATGTAAAGTTGTGTAGTAATTTTCGACGTTTCTAACCACATTATCTTTGCAAACTGCTGTAAAAAAAATTCACTAATCAACAAAATATTAACAGGAATCTTACTACCTAACTTTATGACTCGCCCATTTGCTTATGCCACGCTCTTATTGTCAGATTATTGAAATATACACTTTTCTGAATGTACTTATCTTACCTTGTCTTATCTGACGCGCTGAGTTTTTCCGAGAATCAGTTTTTTTTAATTAATCTGACGTTTAGACTAATCGACTGATCTCAACGCACCCCACTATATTAAGAGGATCCTTTTCCACTCGTCTATCGTCAACATCGAGCATGGTTTAAAAGTTTAATAAACTAGTGTAGTGTGCCTCACCATCAACGATTGCATCACTACTTACCATCAGGTGGGATCGCAGTAGGTAAAGCACTAGTTGATCGCAGTAAAGCAGTAGTAGAAGAGGCAATGCAAAAAAAGAGAGATAGCGCCTAAAAACTCTGTTGAAATTCGGTAATTTCGTGTTATACTCGAATATTTCACAAAACTTGTTTCGTGAAATATTCGAGTAATATATGTGATTTTTTTTAAACCCTTAAAAGTTTTTAATTCCATTATTCCAGAGTCTTGATTAAATTTGTAAGGCTTCTATTGTTTTCAAGGGTTTCAAGATAGCAGATTTTCAGAGGTCTTTACTGGATTAGTTTTACACAAATTTATAAATCGATCTCAATAGAAGCCTAGATAATATCCACAAGATACTGCAAAATATCTAGTGAATGACCGAGAATTGTATGAAAAACCGGCAAAATGTATGTGGAGTTACATCCCCTTAAAAGTTCATATGTGGTAGGAGTACATTACAGAATACCCATCAAAATACCCATCTGGCTGCCCGGCCCCATAGTACTACCTTCCCTATGCTACCTACCTACCCTTCAACCTTCCCTGTATGCTGGTGAATAAAACAAAAAGGTAATAATTAAAATTGGTCCAGTCGTTGTTAAGTTATAGCGTGACCCAAGAGAGTAATTGGGGTTAATTTTTAAATACAGTGTGAAAAAATAAATCGCGCCCTGGATGGAAACTACCTTGAATCCTTAAGTTGCGTAGACAGAAATTTAAAAAAAACAAATACTCGCTATTTTATTTTACTAATCGATAGGATTATTATTCAGGATAAAATTTCTCTAACAAACATTTGGTCTTACTTTCGTCTCTCGTACAAGATATCCATAAAGAATACCTATTTAGTACACAGTTCTTTAATGAAAATCTAGTAGTACGTACTAGATTTTCATTAAAGAACATTACTGCTCACAGTCAACAAGTAAAATACATGTAACAGTTCTCTTATCTCTCCAACATTAAAAGCCTTCGTATGAAGTACATGCTTGCTAATTTATCTCTAAGTACTGTATACAAATTAGAAAATCATTATAAAAATGAGTAACCCAGTTTGCCCTAGTTGAAATCTTCGATAAGAAAATCGTTTAATGGTAATAATACCTCTATGCACATTTCCTTCTTGATACGAGGCGTTCTGTAGAAAAGTTTAAAAATGTAACGTTTGAGTTTGCAATGCGGGCAATTTTAAAAACAAATTCTTCTTCTTCTTCTTCTTCTTCTTTTCGATTCGATGGTGCTACCGATGCTGCTATTAGTGTGGCCGCCTATTGGGCCCAAAAGGTTTGACGAGTTTACCATCGAATCGAAAAGAAGAAGAGAAAAACAAATTGATAATAAAATTTATTTTACTCTCTAAAAAAACATTAACTAAATCTAACATTAACTAAAGTTAATGTTAGATTTTACGATCATTTATATTTTTAAGACCATATGTATTTTAGAGAAATTTTATCCTGAATAGTAATCCTATCGATTAGTATAATAAAATAGCAAATGTTTGATTTTATATATTTTAGTTGGTTCGAGCCCGGGGCGAGGCAAGCGAGTTTTAGAAAATCTTTGAATGCAGTTTTGTTTCTTTTTAAAAATAAAGGCCTCTAAGTAAAATGAGGTAACTTAAGGATTTAAGGTAGTTTCCCTCCAGGGCCCGACTTATTTTTTCCACACTGTATACAGAAGATTAATTAACGATGCGCCACTAGTAATAAAAGCATGCTTATGATTACGGCGCAAAATAAAATATTTATATTTCTCTTTTTAGGATACCCCAACTACCCTGCTTGGCTACTTACCCACTTACCAATATAGATAAAATCATCACAACGAAGACTTCTTCAAGCATTAAATGTATGATAAACGGAGTGTTATCTGATAAATAGATAAGAAATAAACCTAACAGAACAAAACTCATTAGATAAGCTAAGTTTCAACAGCTTCGTTCGCGAAAACGAACTTTAACGATTGCCAAACGGCTTCCACCTTACTGTTTTTAGGGGACCTCAAAAGGAAAAATCAGAACCCTAATAAAATCACTTTGTTGTTCGTCTATCTGTCTGTCGGTCTTTCAAGACCCTTTATTTCGAGAACGCGTGGAGGTATAGAGTTGAAATCGAAACCATATACTTAAGTTTGCACTCGAGGGCAACATGTAATTTTTTATCCCACCTCAGCGAGGAAATGACTAAATGCAAATACACACAAAAATATGCTATTGGAACATTTCAAAGCGTAAATCTCTATGAAGAAGAATGTGCAAGAAACCCCATGGACACTCTTTTCAATCATGTTTTGTTATTATGTTACGTCACAAAAAAAAACTTTTTTGCCATCCGGAATAATTTTCGAGACTCCATTCAGGAATTGATTTATTTACATAGGTAAGTTTGAACGGAACACTCAGTGCGCGAGGCCGACTCTCTTTTTTTCGTGAGAAAGGCATGAAGTCCTAAGGGGGGGGGGGGGGGTATGATGGTTGGTTAACCTTACCCCTCTTATATACGTCGTCGCGGTGTAGAAACGTTTAAGACAGCCGGAGCGCCAATCCCTTAAGCGAATCGGTTCTAAGGAAATAGTAAATTTTGATATGTTACCGTCACCGAGGCGGAATTCGTATTTGTGTTGCTATGGAGCTGGGTACTTTTTTTTTTTTTTAGGTGGGAAAATCATCTAATGACAAATCCCGCCATTGGGCGAAGCGGGAGATAGTGTCAGACTTTTACTGACTAAAAATACACTCCTGTTCCTTCTTTGCCTTCATCCCGGGGCCCCGGGCTTCGCTTTCACACTACCCGTGGCCCCAGTAGGCTTCGACCCTGCTGGGCCCCTACAGTTGCTGACATCTCCATGAGGCGCGCGTGGAACAGCACGTAGTAACAATTTCCAAATGTAACAAACGACGCCTTTCAATTCAATTATCTACGACTCTACGAAGAAACAAATAAACGGGGGCTGCTTGCATTAGTAGGGGCAGCTTGGCAACCAGTCTGGTACGATAAATACAATAAACTGTAGGGCGCTTGCTGGCGCACTTTTCTGCACTAGTGCTAAAAACAGTAAATTGTGTACCTAAAAGCGGTAGGAATAGGAGTGAGTGTGTGTTCTTTCGAGTAAAGCAAGGTAACTGTATAGAAAATGTTATTTTTATTCGTACCTAGTCTTGCTATTCGCCATTTTGTTTTTTTACGATGGATATCAAATTACTTTACGAGCAAGAGGGAGTGTCAGACTTTAAAATTAGAATTGAAATGATTACTTGGTGACTAAAAACCTTATTTTATGAACATTTTTATCAGGTACTATGTTAAAAAAAATTGTCAGAAAAGATCTGTTTATCACCATGATTTTTTTTTAAATTATTTTGTAATAATGACAAGGATAAAGGATAAGGTCAAGTTAAAAAAAAAAACACATCGTAATTTAAACGTTTTATTTGTTAGAAAAAAATATACACTTATAGTAGTTTTCTCAAAATATTTTTATTTTCTCTACATAGATCGGAATTTGCAAATTGAACATAATTACACCTAGGTAACTAGGTTTAGATGATTAAAAAACAAATTATTTTAAACATTATTGCAAAATATCTCGTCACAATGTCCGTAACTGCTACTGAACAAACATCGCCAATCGCTTCCAAATTTAGTAAAAAATAATTTAGTACCTACTCAATTGCTACTCTCAAGTGTGAATGGGTTACGTCTAGGCAAGCTAGCTCTATCGTCGACCATATCATCGCTTATAATTAAGTGAGATAGCGGTTAAACGCGAGCCATCAATAATAATAATAAAAAGTAATTAGTACCCAGACATAAACTTTATATTTTTTAGTTTTATTGTAGATTATACAAGTACAATACAAAAAGGTACATCTTATGTAACTATTTCCTACAAGAAATGCCCTTTCCAATGTTGTAAAACACTTTATACATATAGCCATCGAAAAACAAAGACAGAAATATTATAAATCGGAAGAATTAGGTGGGCGGCCATTTTGTTTGCTTATATTTTTGTTTCGTGGACTTCCTTAAAATAAAAAAATCTAATCTAAATCTAAAGTACTAACAGTACTAGAATTTATTTTTCTTTATTTCGTTTTCGACAGAATACTATCGTAATTTATTAAATTGTGAGACCAGTTTTGTGTACAAAAAAGCGTACTGAAAACCACAAAGAAATATAAATTATACTTACATTTGCGTTTATAAGGATTCAATCGAGGGATCTGTTTAGTATTCGTTCACTTTAACAATGTTAATTTTTGAAAAAGTTTAGTTGATTTTTATCGTAGTACCAATTGTGTTGATTTTATTATATTATATAAGTAATCAATCAATACAGCAAGAAATAAGCGAAATTGTTTGTCTTCTTATGAAATTACTTATGTTGTTATTTTTCTGATTTTTTTTTGTTTAAACAGCAAAAAGCAATATTCCAGTATACACCGGAAATATATTCCATTTAATATCTTCAATTTTTAATGTCTAAATCAGTCAAGGAATTCATTTAATATTCGGTTATAGTTTCGGCCGAAAATGTGACTGAAGCCGAAGCTTCGTTTTAGGCTGAAAATCCATTTTCGATCGGACACTACTGGTTTTCAAGAAAAATAAACTTCATAGGTGGGGGTGGCGGTAATCATACCCCTGGCCTAAGGGCTATCTTGTACCTACCTACATACCAATTAAGTACTAATTATTATTAAATAAATGTGGAAGCAATTGGCGATGGTGACCCGGCCGGCAGTTACGAAAATCCCATCACTTCAATAAAAATACCTATCATTGATTAAATATTGGTTCTTTTAATGAAGTAACGATATTTATGTAAAATAATAAAACAAAAAGCTTGCCCTGAATCAACATGGGAGGCTAGGATATCCGCAAACAAACACTACATCATCCCCAAAATACATAATATAATATATATTATACTTATTAACTTTATGAGTGATCACAATAAAAGGATGGACGAATTGAGCGTGATTAACATCTATATAATTAGCGTTGACAAAATTTGTAATAATTTGCCATTTGATCGATAGGAATAATTTATTTACATAAATTCGAATAGAGAGATGTAACGTCTGTCTGCGGTATCAAAAAAGAAAAAAAGAAGAAGGTGTGACATTGTCGACACGGAGTAGGAAAATGGTAGTTGGCAAGAAAATTTTATGTAAAATAAAACTGCAACAACGGTAAACAATGAGGGTAGGGCGGCCACTGCGCTTCGTCCGCGCCCATATAAAAAGGTTTTTATTGCCATAGATTTATTACTAAGGTCACTTCGACCTTGCTAACATAACAGAGCCGGTCGTCGCACCGCCCCGCCCTCGACACATACAAATTCAGATCTACGTGACGTAACAGTACTATACTAACAACGCGGACTCGCGTGCTTTCAGATAGTTAAACACATCAAGGCGGCATGCTTTAAACATTAACTTGTTCTAGATGGAATCACCATTATAAAGACGAATCTGTGTTTAATGACTAAAAGCACGCGTGTGAGGTTGTTTCTCAATACATTAATTGGCGACACAGCAGCGACCCCGCCGCGCCGCCCCGCACTCTAGCAACTGATCAATTCTGAATTTATTAGAAACAGTCGTTTGATAGCTCTCACCATGTGTTGTTGTTAGTTTGGAATGTTTGTGGCGTTTGTTCAGGCGGCTGATCGTAACGGTACATCGATAAGGCCCTATACAAAACTATAATCGGACACAAAATATTAAGTAGGCGAGAAAGTTACTGAAGAAATCTACGCTCCACTTAGCAAAAAAATACGCTTGTGATATAGGTATCCGTGGTACGGATAAAATTATTCAATCAATGAATGTATAAAAAAATAACGAATTATTTGTTATGTGGTGCAGTTATTGAGAAGCGTTCTAGGGGGTCGAGACCGCTTCAAAAATGAGATCGCGTTACAACCCAGAGTTAAGAATCGTCCTTGAAGAGCAATGTGACTCTGACGGCTCTGTCGTGTTATACTAAACTAGACGAGAGAGCTGGTGAAGGATCAGGTTAAGGGCGACAGGCGCCTTGTTCACTAAGAGTTTGCTATTTTTGGTAATCCAACTGATGTGTTGTGCCCCAAAAGGGGGAAAGTAAAAATTGATAACGACACTAGTTCAATAACTGCCATCAAAATATACAAATTGTACGAAACCAGCACAAAAATCGTGATGCACCTACAAAAATATTTTATTCGCGGATGACAGAATTGAACACGAACCGACACTGCGACTTCACATTACAATTTACAATATTTAAAACTCCTTTACAGGCTTATTAACATCGTCAGAAAATGAATATATAACGCATACGAACACGTAAGACGGTTATTCTTGACATGCGACAGACTTATATGTGTATATTGAATAGTATTGTTACTTTTTATCAGTTCTTAGTTAACGTTATACACTTAGTGGTGGCATGTTAAGAACACCGGTGACCACATCGACGAAGGCAGCCATGGGACATTATTACTTGATTTATTGCAATGTGTAGCCGCTGAGCGTCGCGATAAGTGGCTACGGCCCGGCGGCGGCCGCCTGCAACACCTCGTCGAATGCCTGCTCGAGGCAATGCTTCAGCTCGGCGTACGACACCACCAGCACGCTTTGTCCGTCGCGGGACATTAGCTCCACCTGACAAAAGAAAAAATGTTCACCACAGATAATTTCAAAGCACTTTTCGTGAGTTCGATCTACGCTCATAATACCTACTTAACCCTCCCGCATCATCAGAATTAACGTTATCATTTCTGTGACGAAATCCATTCACTAACAGCTGCCAATGGCAGATTTATTCAATACATTTGCGATGCAAAGAAAAGTATACCTAAATATGCAAAGAATGAATGAATCACCAAACCAAAGACATGGGTGAGACAGCGGGCGACAGCTAAAATTCAAGTAAACGTTATCTTTGTAACATGTATTTTGATGTGAAAGGTACAGTAGTTATTGATGAGTAAAATATTAGCATACCCTAGCGTTGGTGCCACCGTCAAGTTGGTTGAGACAGTGTGCCAGATGCGCCTGTTCGAGCCAAGGCCTTCCATCAGCAGTCACCGAGTGGAACAGATAGTCCCGGAACAGCTTCAACATGTAGCGGTCGCCAGTCTCCGACCAAGACGCGTCTAGGTTCAACCTAAAAATAGTCCAGAATTAGTTACTGTTATTTTTTTTACTACACGCTTGCCGGGGCTTGGTAAGCGACAAGAAGCTCCAAGTCTTTAAAAACGCTTGAATACCATTTACACAATAGCGAGTGCATCGGTGCTTTCTGGACAGACAAACATTGTAGTCCGGGATATAGCGTTGCAAATGAAAAAGTCAGTAATATTGTCATTGATGGTTGATCTTATATGACCAATAAGTGAACCAACCGTCAGCTGCTAATTAGTGGTGGGTGAGGGTGGTTCCGGAAGTTGTAAAAAATAAAATAAAAAAATTAAGTCATAGTACGCCGGCTGAGCTGCATGGTAGAGGGAGCATTATGCGCAGCCACGCGCATGAACTTGTAAAAGAAACAACTAAAAAAAAAAAACTAAGTAATTGTTAAATTACCAAAAGTACGAAAACAACAATCAGCTGCGTGGGTAGCGGTGGAAAGACCGTCAGCTGACGCAGTAACAGTTAAAAATATTGGAGCATTGCTATAAAGCTGTGTCCTTTTAAACACATATTTCGAGATAGATTTTAGAGCTGCCTGAGCTCATAACACGACCTTTGGATTACCTAAGCCTAAAATTTTAAAGGAACGTCTGCATATCTCTTTGTCATACACAATCAGTTTCGGTTGTAATATGTCGAAGATTCAACCTTTTTGTGTATTCTGTGGCAAAAAAGAAATATTGATATCTTTTTCTGACAAAACTATAAAAAATGTTCCTTTATATTGGAGATTCGTCAGAAGAATAATTTATCTTTGAAAGAGTCAAAGTGCCGTTAGAATTGAGCAATTTTGAAAAATATCATTCAAAGTGTTAAGAAAATTCACCGCTTTACTGCCAAAATACAGGATAACTTTTGATACTCTTTCAACATCTGCAGCGTCAAGGTAAGTTATACGTTATTATTTTTCAATCAACATAACTGTCTATTTAATATAAATAATATCGAAGTTTGCAGCGTTGATACGCAACGAAAATGGTTTTCATTTTGATACAAGTGGAGAAAGTTTGTCATTGCAACCGAGGCGAAATTCACCCGAGCCGTACAGGCGAGGGTGCTACGCAGTCGAGGCTGCGACGCTTTTCACTTATCAATCTTTCGAGATCTATTGAACAAGATAGCAATCGATCGGCATAAAAACAATACCTCTAATGCAACGCTAACTCCTGGAGTATTAATAGTGTTGCATTTCTTTGATATCAATTTTGACCTATAAATCGGTGAAGATTTCTTGGTCAAAATTGATTTTTAAAGAAACACAAAGTTGAGACATTTAATTATCACGGACAGAAAAAAGATCCACTTTGACATCACTCTTTTTACAAGCTTTTTATTAACTTGCATTGTATGTAACTATGTATGTTTGGCTCAAATCTTGTAACTCAATTTTGAAACATATCTTCAACCGATTGAGCTGAAATTTTGTATACATATATATATATCGCGAGACAAAGCAATACTATGATGACATGGAGCTGATCTGATGGTGGAGCTGGGAGGTGTTTTTATCTTTCATTATTTTAAGCGCATTCAATTAAAAGCTTGTTTAAAAAAAAGATTTTTTACTTATAATTTTATTACTAGTGAAAATCGCGTCAAAATCGTTTGAGTGTTTAAGAAGTTAATGAACAAACAAACACGACGCAGAAAGCAACTTTGTTTTAGACCTTGTAAAAAAAAGGTGGGTCGTCTATATTAAAAGAGCCGAGCACGAGCCGAGCTCAAATTCGTATAGTGTCGGTCGTGCTCGGCTCCGCAGTCTAGCTTAGACCCACTTTTACGAAAGACAATCGTTTTACCAGACCATAATCCAGGGAAAAGATCGTAATGATCGTAAAGTACAGTGTAAACAACGATAATGTGTGTAATTTAGAAATCAGAATGGGACAAATGCGGATCGTTAGTTCCTCACCACAGATCCCGGTAATTGTTTCCTGTGGTTAATTGGATGCACGTGAATTGTTATCAGCATAGAAATGCAGCTGGCACTCCATGTGGGTACTTAGTAACGCAATACTAACGTATGCTATTATGTACCTTGGTACTTTTGCCAATGTGAAATTGACTGGCACAAAATTAAGCATGGTAATTTATGGTAGATAAATTTGCAGTAAAGTGCATTGACCCTAATTATCTTTTCGTGGATACTCGTACAGTAAACTATGATCCGTCTTTCATTACTAAATATTGTTAAGGATCACGATAGATCATAATTTTAACTAATGGAAAATTTATGTTTTAGAAATTAAGAATGTCAATAAATGTAGGTGTTCCACGGCCGTTATTGCAAATTTATCTAGCACCTACTAAAGTTCTATTTTGAAGAGTAGCTAACTCAAATGTGAAAAACCAATCATTCATCAAGTTTCCCCAAAAACGTATTTTTTTTAATATAAAACTTGGTCATATTTTTAATAGTTATAACATCCTGTTGGTTTTCATGAGCATTGCATAGCCCGCACTAGTGCACCAGACAAATCTGTCAGTCACTCACTCGGGCCTCTCGTTAACAACTCCTAACTTGATGAGTATGCGAAGCAGCCTCCCATTGTCAATCTCGTGGGCCAATTGATCTTCGAAAACATCCGCGCGTCGCTCCAAGGCCTCCACCTACAATCACACAACTATTATTTCACTACCTTCCAATAAGATAACTAATAATATACCTTCATAAACTTGTCTATACTACACATGTTTAGTTTTTACTTCAAGATTTCCCGCCCGCAACATTTAATCATTCGATGGTGGAGCAGACAGGAACTCATTATCTTAATAACATAAAAACTCAACTAACTACAACCATAAACAACAAATGTTGCAACATTAACTATGTCGTACGTTCGATTGACTAAATGCAACATGAATAAAACCAAGTCCATGCTCGTTTACACCCATATTACATCAGACTAACTACATGGAAATAAATTACAGCAGTTACAACATAAAGATGCATTTTATTATCAAGAAAGTGTTACCTAAATGTTACCTGTGAGTAAAAAATCTACTTTCACAAAGAAAATGTGAAAAGTACATTCAATATATGGAACAAATAAATTTACCTGTGTGTAAAACCTTGCACCTATCATCGGCATGAGATCAGTGACGGAGCGGCGAGCGGTCGACGATAATAAATACCTAGATGGAATTTAACATAATACAGAAACAACAATCTTAGGTGTTGCAGTCATAAGAGTAGTACGCACAAGTATTGTATCTAGAGGTCACACATACGGGGTCATACATACGGGGTCACAAATGAGGTTGAAACATCGAAAGCTTAAGCAGTACCTATCAAAGTCACGAATAAAGTATTCAACACCGACGACAAGCAGACAAATAAATCAACATCCATTCAGTCTTAGACATAATATATCTGAAAGGTTACTCCAAAGACATACGTATTAGAGTGTTCTGTGCCAGGTGCACGGTTTGAATGCTAAAATCTTTGACATAGAGTAATAATTCCTTCTTCTTCAACAAGCTCTCGAGTCTCTTTACTTAAAGCTACTACAGCTATGAAACCAGCTGCGCAGACTTCGGGGCAATTGTCGTCCAACCCCGCGACACGTTGACTTATCACCTTTCTGATATTAGCCCTGCCAATGCCAAATTATAATAACCTTTCTTTTTGCAAATCAAACATGTAAGTTATGTGGAGGAGTTGGGCAGGGGGGGGGGGAGATTGTTATTTAGGGACTGTTACCCAAATTACAAGCAGTTTATTGGATGTTAAGTAAATCTTGTCCGTTGTTCGTACATTATACAATGCCAAAATATGGAAACTGACATTTTGTTTTTATATTTTTTTATGATTATAACAACATTCGACAAGACTTATGTAACAGCCCAGTCTTTCCGACAGTACTGATCAAAATAAATTATTTGAAATGTCTGATGTTATTAAATAGCAATCTAGACTTTACTATCGAATTTATTTTAAGGCTCGCTCACAACCTCTCACTAATAACTAAAAAACTCTTATCAATGTGTTCAGCACAAAATTATTGTTCTATCTACGCTTACTGGCAGATTACACTGTTTTAATCTACTTATGTTTTCTCTACAAGTGAATTTGTAATTCTTTTAAGAAAATAATTATCTTTGACCGTAAATGATATTACTAAAGTTCGTGTAAGTGGGCCTTAAAACTCATGAATATAATTAAGCAAGAAAAAGAAGAAAGGTATGGATTTTTAGATCAAGAATCAAGGAAAACTAATAGAGATAATTTCGCAATATTTCCGTCAGACAATTATTTTGTATGGAGGTGTATTTTGTGTTAAAGTTGTATTTTTCCCTGGAACAAAAGCATTTTGTTTTAAAATGCGAAATGATCTCGCAAATACATGATCAGAACGGAAAGTTTTGCACGTAAGCTTGTATGATAGTGCTAAGGTAACGATTTGATCATACAGTATAAGGTTTTTAAGGTCGGCGGAGTAAGTCCGTGCAACGAGTTCCATGGAGGCGGCGAGGTTGTCGCAGTGGATGGTACGGCATGCAAGAGCGAGGGCTAGCCGGCCCAGCGCCGTCAGGTCATCTTGTTGAGCCTGTGGAATACGACACTTATTGAACTGTTTATGAAAAAATCGATACAAGCCTACCATTTTACCGAGACCGTGCCTGACAGGTTTTGAAAACAATTGAGCTCCCGCAAAACGTCACCACACCTCTTCCTCAGGCATTGTCTCAGATAAACAGTATACTTTTATAACACCATAATGGAATACGTAATTGTAATTTTATTTTTATCATGGAGCGTATTGAGAATTGAGTTGATATCACAGCATGGATATGATCCTTCCAAAAGTTGCTCATCTTTGCATAAAGATAATTGATTTTATCTTAGGACTCGCCCTTTTACTTTCAACCACATCGACTCCCGAAAGCTAGAACCAATAGTGGCAACCAACAAAAAAGAGCCAAAGTAATAAAGTTCGGGAGGTTTCGGAGAGACCCGCAACGAAATGGATTAGAATGATCCCGAAATGATTACCTGGGCGACATCGCTAGTGTTGGCGTGAAGAGCATCGGTAGCGCCGGACCACGATATACGCACGCGGCAACCATTCATCACCACCTTGGTGGGGTCGAGGCTACGGGAAATAATGCTTCTATTAGGTGTGTCAATAGAAAAACTTATCTTAAAATTATTAAAAATCCGGGTTTGTCGACTTCAGACATCCATGATAAAGTTCAAATTTTTTGGAACCGTTTGGAACCCTTTTTTATTACAAACGGTCAATCAAAAACCAACTTATAGTTCTTAACGCTACAGTAGATGCTTGATTATGGCAATAGATGAGGTAGATATGAATTCAAGAAAAGTGTTTCATGCGCGTCAATAGAGCATGTTATTGTCAAATTAAATAAGAGAAGAAGTTATTAGTATCAAGTATGATATACAACATCTGAGTTCTTTTTTTAAAACTTTTTTAGGCTACGGACACGAGGCCAATTTTCAAGTCGGTTCAATATGTAACGTAGAATTCTTACCGACTGCACTGTCATCGGTAATGTTGATACATAATGCTAGAGAAAGCCTAGTGTCTGAAATGCATGAAAATGACAAATGACGTTTCTCTTAGCGGTGACAATGACATTACCTGCACGTCACTTATCACGTGATTTCTCCGCAGGGAAAGTCATTACCATAAATTTTGTTATTAGCGTTTGGCGGGAACGCTAATATAAAACTCACTTGTCTAAGCCTGCTAACACACACAAACTGGCATCGTATCTGAAGTCTCTCAGGTAGTGAAGAAAATATACGTACTTAAAAATGACAGGAGTTTTAAAGAACCCACTACTATCCCGTGGCAATATGATTTCATCGTGAAAAAGGGACAGTGCTATTCGTCTTGTATGACTCCGTCTCTCTCTTACAACGGGTGTTGTACCTGCACGCAAGTCCGGCGGTGTGCACGGCTCTTAGCGCCGCAGTCAGCTGCACGAGCAGGCTCCACAACACGGCTTCCGGCAGCAGAGCGCCGCTCGCCACCGCACGAAGCATCGCATTTTTCTGTTCGTGTTCAATTATAATTTATCGCTCTATATCCGAAATTACATCTTCCATTGTTGATGAATCTGCCTATTAAACATTCGTTTTCTTGAAGTATTAAGGAAGTCAGTAGTAGTGTGACGGGTAACAGGACATAATAGAAGAAAAAAACGTGTTGTGCCAGTCCCACGTAATATGGGTTAGATGCAGAAGATGATGATTCAACACTTTAAATAAATCATTTACAGAATGTTTTAAAACTAGCTTGTGTTCTAGGATGCGCTTATAATATGAATGTTATTCCAGTTTTATATGAAGTAATGTTTTGTGAATCTTTCCACTTGCATAATTATGCTGTCCGGGTGGATGGGTGGGCGAAGGTTACATAAGCAATTTTTATGTCATGAATTGTTTTTGTCACCGTACTAACTTGACGTACTTTCTTACTCAGCCAATTCAAAAACATAATAAAAATGCGCACTTTATTGGCTTTAAGTGGAAAAAGTCCATCAATATATTTGTTAATCGACGCAGTTAACCCTTTTGAAGAAAACTACATAATTTTTCTCTTATTTTGTCCTCAATTAAATCGGGTTTTCAGGACGGGGTTAGTATATGGACTAAACTACCTAATTGTACAGCGACTTCGTCCGCGTGAATGTTGGTTATAGCGGACGCGAAGTCGCAGTCGAAGATGGATAAAAAGTAGCAGCTAACCGGTTTTTGGAGAAGCTTCCTCCGTACCAAATTTCATCATCAAAATAAATTCAGTAGTTTAACCGTGAAAGCATAACAGACAGACAGAGTTACTTTCACATTTATAATATTAGTATGGATTCACATTACTTCTACTTCTATGGTTTACAGATCAGATAGTGTAGATATTAAGTTTAAAGCTGATAATGCAGACACACATAAAAGCGTTGCGATGTTGCGTTGCTGAAGTCAAGTTAATCCAAGGAAAGGCTCAAAGTTTATGCATTACGACTTTTGTATATCTACAATTCTAAACAGATCTATAAACCATCTCGTTAAAATTGACGAAAAAATTGACATGTAAAAGAATATTTAAAACCTAATTGCAAAATAAATATAATTTTTCATTTAACGAAGATGTCAACAAACCTGATGAGTATAAGGACGGGGTGCATCCGGGTCGGAGGAGAACGGGTCATGGAAGGCGCCGTTAGCGTCATTATTCGAGTTGCCGGCGTTTCCGGACAAGTACTTGTTCATCAGAGTCGTACAGGCGGGGTGGTAGCTATAGACCAACACCATCGCTGTTGTGTGAAGAAAAACATACTTAAAAAAAACTGAAGAATTCATAACGATATGACTTAACAGAATGCATAGGATATACTATCATTTAGAACGTTACATTTAAGTCCTAAGCACCTATTACAGTGCGAGAAAATTGCCAAAATCAAGTCCAGATTGCTGCCGAGATGATTCAATAGTTCTGGGCATAGCAGACGCACTTATTATTGTGCTTTCCTAATTATTTAACTAAGTAGCCGAATACTAAATCAGTCCACATCAGATAAAGTTGCGTTGTAGCTTTTTCAGCATTTAAACTGACCAAGTGCAAATCGGGTTTGGTCGCAAAGGATTCCGAACGAATTATTCTTGACCCTTATCAAACACATGCGTCAATACGTCGGTGTCCCGTATTCCACTACTGCCTGCACTTTTCATGCAGGTTATTTACCTAAGAAATCTTAGGTAAGAAGGTTAGGTACGAATATTTAGATTTCCTGTAATCTATGAGTAAATAACTAATTTCTACATCCGGTCTAAATTTGAGACGCAGCAGATAACGGGGTATAGACCATTTTCATCTATTTTTTTAAATAATTTTATAAAAATACTAGCTGACCGGGCGAACTTCGTACCGCCCAATAATAAGGAAAACGCCATCTACTGGCATTACCAGAACAGCATAATTTATAATTACTTTTTAATTAGAGATGGCGTTGTATTCGATTTTTTTTTCATAAGTTTTTCCATATTCATATCGCCGTTTAAACCGCAATATCACAAATATTTCAAGACCAAAATTAGCCAAATCGGTCCAGCCGTTCTCGAGTTTTACCAAGACTAACGAACAGCGATTTATTTATATATATATAGATATTTATATATATATTATATAACCCTCACAATTATAGTCTTAGTCATTTAATACGTCGCATGGCAGTTTAAAAAAAAAATCAATTTGTTGGTTCATCAAAAGTGATTCCATATTGACTGGCCTGTTGGTCTATGGTTAGGGGGCCTGACTGCTAAGTTGGAGGTGGTGGGTTCGATTCCCACACAGGACAAATGTTTGTATGATGAGCACGATCATTTATTGTGTCTGGGTGTCATTTATCTATAATATGTATGTATTTAGAAATATATAAATATGGCAGCATAGCAGTCAGGGCCACTAACCACTAGAACAACAGGCCAGTCAACGTCACATTGTCGAGTTTCTATATACTTGTACACAATATCAAGGCCCATGTAAATCAGATATACAAATCAATTCAGTACATCGGTTTTTTCCAGAATTTTTAGTCCTATAAGTCATGACTGCATACTGAAAAAAATTTAAAATTGTAATAGTATCACATTTTGCATTCGTACTTGCGTCATCGCACGTTGCGTATTATTCTTTTGCACGCAGTTTTTCTTATTAGGGGTAATTACCATATTTAACGATACATGAGGTGAAGGTTCCTTTCATTCTGTCTCCTAAAACATTTTGTTATCCACATAGTTCAAAACCTAGCTTAAACTAAGGTGCTCAGACCTGGCCACTCAACGAATTGCAAAAGTTTCGCCTTGGGTTTTTCCAGAGAATTATGGAGCGTAGCATTCTGGGCGTAAAAAGAACACACGGAATAACACACTGCGCTCCAAAACGGGCAAATAGACTGCCAGGCTAAAATGGGATTGGGCAGGTCATGTTAGCAGCATGCACAGTACCACTGTGAGTTTCAGACGAAAAGCGTCGTCGACGCCGGCCCAGACATGCGAGATGTTCTAGACGCGTACCACGAGGACTGGTTTAAGACAGCGCGGAAGAAGAATGTCTGGAAGGCTTTGAAGAGGCCTTCACCCAGTAGTAGGACAGTAATGACTAGAGGAAAAATATTGATAGGGTAACTAAAACAGACATGTTACAACTATATGTTTACTTATTTATATAATACTTTATGCACGCAAGAGTATAGAGGCGGACTTAATGTCTTAAGACATTTTCTACTAGTCAACCTTTGGGTGATGCAGCGACAAATTGCGGTAGGTTCAAAATTACGCAAAATTCATACAAGCATTATACAAGTACATACCTATAAACTATAAGTACAATATATATAATATTTCCAAATTTACTCAAACTAGAACGAAAAAAAAGGAGAATACACGAATGAAGTGAAACAATTGGATCGAACAAATAATAAGAAAACCAATTAGCGCTGTGACGATACTACTGGAAACTTCTTACGAATGTACTCGCGAACCTTCATTTTGAAGGTCAATTGGTTTGTTGCCATCCTGATTTCCTGGGGGAATGCATTCCATAGAGAAATAGCTAGAACATGGAATGAATTGTGAATGAAGTCAGTACGGTGAGTGGGACCATCAAGTAGTCGGTTATGACCGCAGATTTTCGTTGTGTTTGCTCAAATTAAAAGAGTAACCATGGAGTTTCTTGCCGGTTCTTCTCCATAGGAAACGACCAATTTGGAACCGTGCACTAGCTTCTGACGTTTTATAAGTGCCCATGTAGGCCTATGTGAAATAAAAATCAAAAAAAAAAAAAAAAAAAAAAATGTATCAGAATTGAGGGGCTAGATAACAAGGGGAGTTTATCATGATTATTCAAATACTTTTCGACCAACTCTCGATTTCATCATCACCCTTATTAGCAGTCCACTATTTACTTTATTTTAATCATTCATTTCAACAAATCGAAGGGTAAAGAAGCCAAACTTAATATCACTCAACTAAAAATAAATGGTTCTCTGGCACCCGTATATGTAGCTGAGTGCCTCACATACTGAAGACAGAAACTTTTTTATATTGGCAGGGCTTTCCAGCGGAGTCATGGTTACCGGTTTTGCTGGACTGCCAATGGTGTAGTATAGATACCTTATAAAAAAGGTCAATGATCCGCAAATTCGTATATCTTCAGAGTCTGATGTGAAAAAACTAAAATGTACCAAATGACTGGACTTGGTAATTGTTTTGTCATATTATTGTATTTCTAAAATGTATGCCTTTATTTTTTTATGTAAAAATGTATCAATACTTTTTCCTAAGAGCCACCGTTTTTGAAATCTACTGATTCAAAACGTTGAAAGAGTTAATCGTCATAATATGCACACGTTTTCATGCCCCCTTTGAGAAAAACCACCGAAAAACTTGTTTTTGTGACCTTTGACCCCGAGTATTTTTTTTTTCAGGTGTCGTATCGTTGAGTAGATTTCATTTCTGATGGTGTTTTGAACAATCCTACCAATTTTCAGTTGTTGCGAATTATTGTAACCTTAACCCTATCGTTTGGTCTAATTTGACTGGACTTTTACTTAGCATATCGTAGCATAGTGGGCCTTATAATGTTCCCACTGTTGGGACTCAGGCCTCCTCTCCAGGAGAGGGAATAGGCCATAATCCACCACGCGGGTCCAATGCGGGTTGGTGAATGTCACATGTTTTCGAATTTTTGATTTTAGGACATGCCGGTTTCCTCACGATGTTTTCGTTCACCGTTTTGAGAGCAGAGGTGATGAAATAATTACACAAAGTAATGCACCTGGCTGGTTTTGAACCCGCGTCCTACAACTCGTAAGTCGCGGCCGTTACCACTCGGCCTCCACTGCTCTCATATTATTACTTGATAGATTAAAAATGAATTGTGACATAATAGTCCTCACGGAATGCTGGTTATTAAAAACAAGTGTTATTCCTACCTTAACAGGATACCAATCGTTATCTACATTAAAAAACTTAAAACAAAACGGTGCAGTAATTGTTTATTACAAAGACCATATTGAGTTTCTGTTTGTGGAACCATCATTTCAAGATGAAAACTATTTTATAATACGTCTTAGCAATTAGATTGCTATTGTTTCTATATACCGGCTTTCCCTCTTACAAAATCCTTGACCCATCTTTACATGAAACTCTTTTAAAAGTAGTGGAAAGATCACTTGATGTTAATAGGACATATTAGTATTCCTATCAACAATTCGAAAATTGATCTAATTAGGAGAAATATTTAACTCATACAGCGTTTCCTTACCCGCCCATAAAGAAATTACTCGTAGTGCGAGTGGTACATGTCTTGACCATGAAGAAGAAGAAGAATAAGAAGTTCCTACCGTACACATACCTTACTTCCTGCAACTACTTTAACTGACCATTACCCTGTGCTTGTATGTTTAGATTTTAATATACAGAGAACTTTTACAAACACCACAAACAATGTTACCAATGAGGAATCTTTAACAAAAGGCATAATAAAAATAGAACTCCGATTTTCCAGTCCAAAGATCCCGATTTTTCTCTTACTTACCTAACTAGCTCAATACAGACTGTCATAAAAGAAAACACTGTCAAAACATCTAGGTGTAAGAAGATTACGAAGCCATGGATAACTCCTGCGTTATTGAGATGCATGAGAAATAGAGACAGATTACACAATAAACTAAAATCTTCGCCAGATAATAACACACTGAAAGTAACATACACGCGATACCGTAATTTCTATACCAAAATTTTAAAGAAAGTTAAACGTGAATATGAAAAATCAGAGGCCGATAAATCAAAAATGACGCATGCTTAAATGTTTAAAAGAAATAACTAATTTGAATAAAGTTTGTACTCACTCCAATCAGCTTTTGACAATAAATTCCTCTCCCGAAAAATCTTTGAACACTAATATATCAGAATTCTGTTAACATTGGCAAAAGGTTGGTTGAAAACTGCTCGAACCTACACGATTTTGTCCCGTTTTACCCTTTGGATACGGAATCCTAAAAATTGGTATACGACCCTCAGACCGAATAATATGCACAAATAAAATTCATAAATATCGGCCAACCGATTTCGATAAGAAATACTGTACACGGCATTTTTATATACCTTTTTATGAAAACTTATTTTATTTTTTGATGTATTTGTGCAATTTGCAGCACAATTGGCACAGTGATTCAGGGATTGACTGCTGCGTTCCGTTTCGCGGGTTTAATTACATCACTAAACTAATATTTGTAATTACCGCACTAAACTAAAATTTGTAATTACCGCACTAAGCTAAAATTTGTAAATACCGCACTAAACTAATATTTGTAATTGCCGCACTAAATTAATATTTGTAATAACCCGCACTAAACTAAAATTTGTAATTACCGCACTAAACTAATATTTGTAATTACTGCACTAGACTAAAATTTGTAATTACCGCACTAAACTAATATTTGTAATTACCGCACTAAACTAAAATTTGTAATTACCGCACTAAACTAATATTTGTAATTGCCGCACTAAACTAATATTTGTAATTACCGCATTAAACTAATATTTGTATGGCCTACAGATAGTTGAACCGGGTCTGGGTGTCTTGGGGCAAACTCACATAAGTTTAAATCTTTATGAACGCACCTCTGATACAGGAGTAATTTCTAGTGTGGACCAATATTTTAAAATCAATATTTTGTTCAGTCATACAAAGGACACAAAAAAATGCCGATAACTAATTCAAGGGGTCTGATAAAATAAACGCATACTTTAAATTACTGGGGCTGAGAAATTGTTCGCAAGTGTTACCGAGGCCCTGAAATACAAAGAAAAAATTGAAGGAACGCAGGTGGATTTCCGTCATTAAAAGTCTCTTTGAAACTCTCTCTCCCTCCACAAAGAGAGGGAGAACTTATTTAATGTTGTCCCACCCCTTAAAAATAACTTTAAATTACACCATATTTAAAATTTTGAGGAAAGGTGCACAATCCAATTGTTTAAGGACAGCTGAGCCTGTGTGTTCCCGACAGGTACTCGTGGCGCCGACGGCGACAGCGCCGGCTGGTTGAGCCGCGCGGCAAGAGTAAGAGTCGCCGCTTGCGCGCACTCTTCACACGCTTAACCTGATAGCTAATTAGACGGACTTATTTTGTTGTACTCTGGGTGAATTCACAAGGAATGCATTATTTATAATTAGTTACTCGTATAATAATGACTGGCCTGTTGATTTAGTGGTTAGTGGCCCTGACTGCTATGCCGGAGGTCGTGGGTCCGATTCCCACTCGGGACAAATGTTTGTGTGATGAGCACAACCATTTGTTCTGTGTCTGGGTGTAATTTATCTATAATATGTATTTAGAAATATATAAGTATATTTATCAGTTATCTAGTACTCATAACACAAGCTCTGCTTAGCTTGAGACTAGACGGCGTTGTGTGATAGTTGTGGAATATATTATATTATATATATTATATTAGTTATAGATGTTAGTATTAATAAGTTAGGATAAGCGCATTTATCGCATTAGGGATAGTGTAAAGATAGACGTAAGATGAAGTAAATAAATAAAACTATACGTATAAATGGCACATAACGTTAACAATCCATTTGGTGTTCAATTAGCAACAACCGTTTTCATTGTGGCATACTTGGCTACACTGCAGTGCAATTAGGAACAAAGTAGGAAGACAATAATATAGATTGACTGCACCATCACAGAACAAATAAGTGTAATTGATAGTGTGCACTCTGTTATGATGTCTCTTGATTACGGCTACAAGGCTATTTATTTTTTAAATTAATTTAATCGTCGTAAGCTGCACGACAGAAGTGAGAAGGCTGAATGCTCAATAACAATAATAATAACTGTATTCATAACCTAAATTGTAGGTACACTAACTGTTAGTGTACCTACAATGTAGGTTATGAATACCCCTGGCTCCCAAACTAGGCTTATTACCTGTGACTTTAGGGAGTCAGTTCCTCTAGAAATACATATTTATACCTATGTAAATAAATAAAGCTTAGAAAAATTACATATGAATTACAGACGACTACATGGTTGGTTGCAATCATAGCAGGTGTGTGTTTGCGTATGCGTATCTGTGTGTGACGGTGTATGTGTGTGTGCTTGATGCATTTATGGAATTGTGGCCTAATGTAAGGCTTTTTATTGAGACGTCATCAGATAACTTTTCCCACTATGAGTACAGCGGGAATATGAAATCCACCTGTGTTCCTTCAGTTACCCTTAGCGTTCCAGAGTCATGGAAAGTCTTACGAATAATCTCACAGACACTCAAATTTATACTTCTATAGCAAATTTATACTTATATTCGCACTTTTTCTAAGGCTGCGGATCGTATTACCCAGCGGGCATTAGTGGTCAGACAAGCAGTTGCTCCATAAGCAACTAGGTGAGACTAGAAATCGACACCAACATAGTTGGGAAGACTAAGCGGATAATTAATAATGTATCGAATCCGGGAACATGCTAGATGCGGTCAGAACAAACAGCGCAGCAGTTGGTTATTTCGGCAATGGTTGGGGACCTATATGGCCAATTTCGGCAATGGCTGGTGGAGGCGTATGTCCAATTCTGAACTTTCTTTAATTACAAATTATGAATAACTGGTTTATAGCAGCGATTTCTCTCACATAGAAGCCGAAAATACACTACTGAATCGTGTTTATGCCTTTTTCCAGTTCAAGATATCGTAATGTACAAGATTTCATCCAAATCTATGCAGACGTTAAAACGTGATCAATCAACGAACCTGCAGATTAACTATTAGTAAGATTGAAGCTGGTTTATACTCACAGTGATCTCCAAAAGCCTTTGTTGTGAACCAATCGTGCAGCTTAACGACGTTAGGATGGTCGATCTGTTTCCACATCTCCAGGCGTTTGGTGACGGAGGTCGAGTAGGAGTGCAGGCGGCGTAGAGCGTAGTGTTCTCCGCTCTGCCTGTGGGTCGCGCGATAAGACGTCGCGATGGCGTGTGGCGTCGCACTCTCTAGGGGAGTTAGCTCCGAGTACATCTCCACATTTACGGGTAAATCTGAACAAAAATGGATCATTTTAATGTTAAAAGATATACAATATAAGTAAGTAGTATGTGAAGAAACCATTGACTGGCCTGTTGGTCTAGTGGTAAGTGGCTCTGACTGATATGCTGGAGGTCGTGGGTTCGATTGCCACCCAGGACAAATGTTTATGTGATGAGCACAATCATTTGTTCTGTGTCTGGGTGTAATTTATCTATAATATGAATGTATTTAGAAATATTTAAGTATGTTTATCAGTTGTCTAGTACTCATAACACAAGCTCTGCTTAGCTTGGGACTAGACGGCGTTGTGTGAATATTATATATTTTGGATTTTGACAATCTTTGGACCTTACTTTAAAAAAATACCTTTTTTTTTGTAGGGTCGCTTTTGACTTTCTCACCTGATGGTAAGCACTGATGTGGCCGACGAAGGAACGGACTAGGCGCACAATGCCACATTCGAAAAATTACACTTTGGATTTGCGCAAAATGTCATATTTTCAAATTGTCATATTCTCAAAACGTCACATTAGCAAAATACCAATTTTGCAAAATGCCATTTTTGCATAATGTCAAAATGTCACTTCGGACACATTTATTTTTCTTTAAAACTTGGTATGCTTGATTCCGTCTAATATTATTATCTTTATATACCATATACTCGGAAATAAACGATTCTATTCTATTCTAAAATAAACTTATTAAAAATGACTGAAGGTGGTTACTTCGAATAAAAAATTAACCAGTTCACTCACAAGGAAAACAAAATCAGTGTAATGACAGTTGGATTATTTACTATCCTCTTTGTGTTGACTGATATTTCGTTTAATAGTTAATTACGATTTAAAACGGATCCAGTATTTATCGTAGTTATCCAATTTAGGATTATTTGTAATCAAAAGGGATACAAATCTTTAATGTGTGGCGATCATAGATACAACAAACAAAGATATATGATATTGACGACTCAAAACCGAAAAGAACGGAGCGAGATATATAAGAAGCACTTGCGGTACCTATATCGCTATAAAAGTGAAGTGTACAAATTTTTTAATAACAACTACGATTTGAAATGAAAATTTCCTGACATTGAAGATGCGTTGCCTACGTTTGAATTATTGAAGGAAACATTGTCACAGATCACGCGAAAAGTTTTTAAATACGGACAGATAAGACTTTTGAGAATGTGTCAATTTAATAGTGTGGCATTTTGCTAGTGTAGCATTTTGAGAAGATATTATACAAATATGGCATTTTGCGTCAACATGTAATTTTGCGAATGTGGCATTGCGCGCCTAATCCGATAGAGCATGCTTGCCTGTAAGTAACCTATTCACTCAAGACCCCTAGGTTGTAGCTATAGAACAAACTTCAAGAATTAGGCTACATCAATAGAACACTCGAGTAAGGTAAATGTCATCATCATCATTTCAGCCGATAGACATCCACTACTGGACATAGGCCTCCCCCAAATGTCGCCACAATGAAGGGTCCTGTGCGTCAAGGTAAATGTAGCTCATCCGATTTGAGACTTAGGTAAAGCTATAATATTAAACTGCTCTGATTATACCTGGGTACTGGCGCAGATCCGTCTGCAGGAACACATCGTCATTTCTCTCGTAAATCTCGGAACGGATCGTTTCCGGCATGTAGAACGATGGGGCGAGACCTTCACACAACAGAGAAAACAGTTATAAACACAATTATTGTTATCTTCCGGCTAAAATATTGGGACTTTTGGACAGGGACATAACAAAAGATACTTGAGAATGAGTTGATCACTAAAACAGATATTATACATGTTGATATTAACCTTTCGAATACCGTAATTAGAGGCACAATAGACAGACTATGAGAGAGCGAACGCCGCCTTTCGCTTGGGGTTTAATTAATTAAAAAAATAATATAGTGTAGCACTTTTAAATAGTCATAATTTCTTTTGAAACACAATAATGACAACAGTCGCTTTCAACAATATTAGCAAGTATTGTAATTTATTGTAATCAAATAGCAAATTTTATTTTAAACAAACACGTAAAGTGAGAAATACGAACTATCGCTTCCTTACAAATGTATAAAAATAAAATAAAATATTAAGCTGAGCACAGTAGCAATCGTACATGTAATCGCATCGCAACCTGCAAGGTAAACACTGAAACAAGCACAATTTGATACATCGACACATTCGTCTATTGTTAATTAGAAACAACTCAAAAGTTTATGCGCTCAGCATTTTACTCCTGTTTCAAAAAAGAATTGCAATGGCAAGGTTATTTTAAATAAACACGAAAAAAATTATCCGCAGATTATCAACAAAATGTGTGTTAAAAAAAAACAAACGAGTAATTTATAGCAATGACAATATGAAAACTTGAGATTGTACGTAATAGTGTAGCTATTACGTTCAGTTTTATACTATTAAAGAATCAATTCTACCTCACGCAACTCAGAAGTGCATGCGCTGATAAGTAACTAATACATACATTATTTTGTTGTTTTCTAACGCAAAAATAAATAGCAGGAGAGTTAGTATAGTCAAATAGGCTCAGCTGATAACCATAACCGTCTCGTCATTGCCTAATTAAGATAATAGGCATGTCTTAAAATAATAAATCTGTGCCCCTTCTAATAAGCCTTGTGCTCACTGGAGCTAAGGAGTCCTCCCACTTTCTAAGTCGCAAGCGCAAGACGCTAATAGACATTTAATTTCTAAATCATAGCAATCATACGTTAGGCAGTCAATAAAAAAACCATGTAAAGTAAGTAGGTATCGAACTCATAAAATAAGCAGTAAACGCAGTAAGTATAAACCATGGCCTATCACAATTCAAATGACGTAAGCCTAGACTGGCATATGAGAATGCTATTCATTACATATTATGTGAATTTCAATCGCAACCGCAAGAATAGCAAATCGCGAAATTGAATTTATAAGCTATACAAATCGAGGAAACAAGTGTTTGCTATATGTACATGTGCGCTTTAATCCGCGATTCTAGATACCTCGATCACGGCCAGGCTGCCTTACTTTTTCTAGGTTGCCCTAATTTTTTTAGAGGCTGCTGGATTTTTACAGCCTTCACACACATATGCTTGTAAAGCTGGTGATACCCATGCCTGTTGCTGGCACAAAAGTATTCAAATAGCTTGCATGCCAGAGAGCAATAACAAATGCTGATTGGTGGTTATCACTATGGCAAGCTAGCTACTTCGATATTTTAGTGCAAGTTTTACTGTATTTAGAGAAAAGCATACATGAAGTAATGGCGTCGTCTCATCTCATCAGCTAAAGGCACATGTGTCGCCGCTTTCATAACCGCTCAGTATTGAGAGTACAGGGATAACAGATTCTTGATGCGTCTTGCAGTGATCTATCTAAAGTAGATAGAAAAGATGCGGATGTCTTGCATGACAACGGAAGTCTGACTGTTCTTTTGAAATGGTTCGCAGCTAATAATCTCTTACTAAATGTGAATAAAACTAAATGTATAAAGTTTTCATTACCGAATGTCTCTTAAGTTGGCCTCGATCTAATTCTTGACGGCAAAAAACTTGATGTTATTAAGGAAACTGTGTTCTTAGGTATAACTATCGATTCTAAATTGCAGTGGAGCGCTGATATTAGAACTCTTTTAGCTTGATTAAGCACAGCTGCACATGCAGTAAGAAAAATAAAACAATTGACAGATGTAGTCACAGCTAGGTTAGTTTATAGCATATAATATACTAGTTTCTGCCAGCGGCTTCGCCCGAGTGAAAGTAGGTTTTTCCATACCCTTTGGACCCCCTTTTCATCACCTTTGGTGGTGAATTTTGGAAAATCGTCTCTTAGTGCTCGCCTGCGTCACAAAGAAAAGCTTTGTGTAATATTTTGGCTATTTATAAATGGGTCCTCGCGAGTCCCTCAGAAATAAATTCAAAGAAATCGATATACTGACTCTTCTTCCCTTTATATCTCAGAAAGTATTTTGTATGTTCGTAAAAACCTAGGACTTTTCAAAATTAGAAGCGATTTTCATAACATAAATACGTGTAGTAAACAGAAAATTCTATTACCCAAATGGAGATTAGCTAAGACCAACAAGTAAATTTTTAGTAAACAGCACTCTTTTGTAACAAGCTGCCAAAGGCGGTGACTGAACTAAGCGAGGGAAAGTTCAAAACCCATATTAAGCGTGTCCTAACCAAAAAAGCGTTTTACAAGGTTAAGGACTACGTCGAAGACACGCTTGTTTGGCAATGACTGCTTCTGCATATGTAGACCTCAGGTAACTCATAATATTGTGTAAATGTTTTATTAACTGCTCCATCTTTGTTGTAGTATATACATTTTTATTTATTTTGTCTATCACATTGGTTTTGCAATACTTTTTATATTATTAGACCCCAACCATCTTAAATTCGTTGGTGATTTGTTTTGTTGACATCTCATTTATTGATAGTAAGTTGTAATTATTTGTTTCTTGCTTTTTTTATATAGCCTCTTTTTTATAATGTGAATGTGAGAATACTGTAGACTCCGCGATTTCTTAGATAACTTCCTATTACTTTCAATTTCAATTTTTTTTTTTAAAGTGTATTCATGTAGTTCTTCTCCATAGGAAACGACCAATTTGAAACCGTGCACTAGCTTCTGACGTTTTATCATAAGTGTCCATGCAGGCATAAGTGAAATAAAAACATTTGAATTTTTGAACTCGTTTTTATTATGATTATTTTTATTGTGCTTTTAAGTACAATATTGAATGGTCTACAACATATTATCTATTAATACTGTAATATGGAAATATTGTAGGAACAAGCTTTTTTTAACCGGCAAGAAACTCCATGATTACACTTTAGAGTAACCATGAAGTTTCTGACGTTTTATAAGTGCCCATGTAGGTAAGGCATATGTGAAATAAAAATAAATTTGAATGTTTCTCGTAGATGGATTCGAACAATCTATACTTGAATTGTTAGTGCGAGGTAACTTAAATCCAGTGCATTACCTCAAGTATCGATTTTAGTTCAGTGTACTTTAAGTTAATTTTTAATCGTCTAGTTGTATTATAAATACCCCCCTAGAATAAGTGGAATGGGGTGCAATGGAATCTGAACTTTGTTTTATATGACATTGAGTTTGTTGTTTTAAAATGTAACAATTATTTTAATTTCTGGATTTAAAAATCTATGTCATGAAGGCGAGTGGGTCTTTGATGTCTTTATAGATTCTCGTGCACATTGTATCTGCGTGCGCGATTTAATATGATAACGAGCGCTCCGAGCTCGCACACAGAAAAACAAGTGTACATACATCCACCGAACCGCTTTCGTGAGACAGAACAACTATAAATGTACTTAATATGAATGCGTTTGTTAGACGAGTGCAGCACTCAACTGTTCTCATGGCTCAATTACTGTTACTAAGCGAGGCGGAAGGGGACTTCTTCAGATTTTAACACGTTAATGATTACTTGTCACCGGTTCACAAGACCATCACGACAATTTGCAGTTGATTCTCTGTTGCCGCCGTAATCGCTGTTATCAAGAGCAATTTTCTAATTTCCGCTGATGGATATAACAAGCTAGACTGCGCTTCATTTTCTTTATCGGATGACTGCTATCAGTTCCAAGCGCATCATTTGTTATTTAATCAATTATTCGAAGAGTTTATCTAAATTCTGTAATTTAGATTATTTATTTTAAGCAAGGGGACACAATATTCTTTATATGTATTATCATTCTGGATGATTGCCTGTCTGTCTCTATTTGTTTATTAAAAGGCCTTATTAAGGTATGTTAATATAAACAAAACATATATATTCTTGAGAATCTAATCAAATTGCATCATTTGCTGCATGTATAATTGACCCAAGTCATTGTTTTACTATTGTTTTGTTCCTAGAACCTAGACTACGTTCAGAGTCGGTTTGAAACATATATTTATAACAGGAAATACCAACACAGTAATTCTCGCACAGAAAATCAACATATAAAATATGCAAAGCATTGTCGCAGGTGAAGGCAGACTGGAGCATGCGCAGCCGACAAGACGAATTCACTGTATTATTCATATTAATATTAATATGATCTCGAACACTATACTGCGAAGTGCATAAGAAAATGTGACATATTTGAATCATGGCGGCGGTAAATAAAAATAAAAAACTGTTCGTTAGTCTCGCTAAAACTCAAAAACAGCCAAATAGACTAATTTCAATTTATACATATTCGCTCTAATACATGGATGGAATAAAAGAAAAAAAAATAGTGGAAACCCAAACGGATGAAAAATTTAAAATTGGGCATTTTGAATGAGAGTTGTCGTGGAAAGTATGAAGTTAAAGGGTGCGCAGCCGCGAGCGGCAGCTAGTAACATGCGAATTATGCATTCAAGTTTACAGTGCCGGCAGCCATTAAACATTGATTAGATTGACGATTGTTTGTTCTGCATATCGGAGTGTTATTGACCTGCCGCGGAGCGCTATTTATTCAAATTGAGACAGTTTTATTGAGAAGCCTTTGTATAGCACTGCATCACGTTATTGAGTGATGAGACAAGTACCGCTAATGTCAATATAGCTAGCTGGAGGAACGTGACGCTAAGTGACGACGGAGCTACGCTGATTCACTTGCAAAACGATATGAAATAAATGTGAATATATATATATATATATAGATAATAAATCTGTAGAAATTTTTAGTTGTGCGCGCAGCACGTAAAATGTACGAAATCGATGTAGACACAATTTTAATGTATAAAAGTTACATTAAAATTGTGTTTAACTTGATATATTAATTAGGCTTTGTTTTATCGCTTCGCATCGGTTGACTATATCGAAAGATATACTACATTCATTGACTGTTAGGCGGTACGAAATTCGCCGGGTCAGCTAATGTAAAATAAAGTCGCATTTTGTGTCAATGTCCAAAATGAGATAAGTAAAATACTTTTAGTTCGTAATTCGCAGTGTTAAAGCATGTTTGCTTGGCAGAAGAAAAACAATTAACATAGCTGTCGCTTTTTTTTAAATTTTCCTCAACAGTTCTGTTTTTTTTTTAAATTAACACCTAATTAACTATATTTGACAGCCAGCATGATAAAAAAAAAATCGAATTTCAAGTACCTCAAAGTTACCAAATGCTAGAAATATACTTAAAGTTGTATTTGTAATTCACTATGCAAAATGGTTATAAGGTGTATTGTTGCATTTATGGGAGTATTTTCCTAGGAGTTTATGCGTATCAATGACTTAAGATCTCATTAGCAGGCGTAATGTGATTTTAATGGTATATCGACGCGTAAGAGTGTAAAAGATTAATACGATAAGGTTCGACAGTTATTCAAGTATTAAGGTAACATTATATTTTACGCCATAATAGTACCTACACAATATTTTTACAAGACTTTACTAAACATCTGGAAAATAAAATTGTTTCAGTAACAAAGTCTTTCATTACCTGATTTCGATGTCATGGGCCCGATGTGTGTGGGTGTTCCGGAGTAGATCTGTGTGGCGTACGGCGACGCAGCGCCAGCGCCCACGGCTCCGCTCATGCATGACTCCGGAGCCCCTGAAACAATAACGCGATACCAATCAATACTAAAAGGGCACATTTAAGCAGGTCCTGATACAGGTTGTCAGATTGACGTCGATGGCGGATGCAACAAAATGGCAAACAAAATGGACGACGCCCACTAAGGCTGATGCCGGCTAGGGCTGCGGGTTTATTCGAAAGATTTACCGTAGCCGGCTAGCGTACAATGGTTCACATAGGACTAAGTGGGGAAACTAGACTCCGATAGATATCATCATCATCATTTCAGGCGACAGACGACGACTGTTGGACATAGGCGTCTACCAAGTGTCGCCACAACGAACCGTCCTGTGCGTCTCGCATCCACTGCATTCCCGCGACTCTCACCAGGTCATCGGTCCACCTTGTGGGAGGTAACGCTGCGTCTGCGCCGATAGATATGGTAGAAAGCAAAGAAGCTATGTTGTTAAATGGTTACCGCCGCTTTTGGACCAAAGACATCACATAATACCGTTCGTTGCCATCGCTTCAACGCCTTATGATGGCGTTTGCCTAAACCTTTGATGTTTCCCTATTGACAGCCAAGCCCTTGTCTCAAATTGAAGTAACACAGTAATTAGTTTTTCATTGTCCTTTTCAGCCACCTTTTCGTAATAGAACAAGAGAAGTCTTTCTTTGTTCTCCTAATTGAAACCTTCTCTTGTTTCGTCGACTTTTTAGCATAAAACAGTAACACAATTCATAAAGCCATACCAGAACAGGACTGCGAAAAAAATATTACAAAAAACTTTCACGTCTCTGGTTTTGTTTCTTCATTCTTTAATTCAGAGTTCCGAAATTAAAGTTATTTTGTACCTATATTTTGTGTTTTTTTTTTCCACCCGACTGTAGAAAACGTGCCAAGTGAAAATACTCCCGAGATAGAAAGTATCCCACGTGCTATTCCAGGAAGAAACTTGGTACACAGGTAGGGCAACCTGTGTACCAAGTTTCTTCCAAGTCGATTTTCCACTTCTTAGTTAAGGTACTAAACAGCTAAACGTAAAATACTGTACAAGTTCTATAGTAATAATATTACTACGAGTATTATAACTATTTATAGCCAGAGTGTGTCTCATGACAATTCCAATAAGCCGAAACGCGAACAGGCTTGACTTATTGATGAAAATATCAAAATCGCCTACAATATTTGAAGAGTTTCTTCAATTCCTCAAATAAATAAACTCCAAATCTATAGTAATATATATATAATCACGCTATGACCAATAGGAGCGGAGTATCAACGTAAAATGTTGCAAAAACGGGGGAAAAGTATTCCTTTTGAGAGCTTCCGTTGCGTGCGCCTCGTAAACGGCCAAAGTTATAGAAAAATTATATATTACAATTGCTTCCCTTTAAAAGTTCTAAAAAAAAAGTCCACCACAGCATATGTCTAGCTCTTAATGTTGACTCACTATAACCATTTTTATAGCAGTCGATTTTTTTCTAAAATAATACATTATTTGGAAATGTGTTTTTACAAACATAACGTTAGGCCTTATCCAAATAAATACAATATTCATTCTAAGTATTTAATTTTGAACACAATTGCCCTTTACATTATTTGATTTCAATAAATATCTTAGGAGATATCAGTTTTAAAATAACTCCGCAACCAAAATAATGATCAAGTAGGTACCTACTACACTCGCGCACAAGGAGGGCGGCATGAGAGGGGATGATGCTATAATATGTATGCTGTCAACATTATGTGTAATTGTTTTTTCTTTTTTTTTATAAGTTTTAAAAATTCTACGTTAATTAATGTAAGTGGGTGTACCGTTTTAATTAACTATAAATAAAATAAATAAATAAATATGTACGCAGAAGTAATTTAAAATGTTAACTACTAATTATTATATTTACCTAAATAATAATAATGATAGGTCCTTACCCATTAAATTAGCGTTTTTTGAAACGGTTTACTGTGATGGACTTGGAATTATAAATTATAATAAACTTTATATTAAAGATACGTCATTATTTTTTAGAAATTCCTTATTTATGTTTTGCATATTCTTTGATATTGCAGTATTTATAACCATGAAATTAAATTAAAGACGTATTTTTTCATAATAAGAATTTCAACTTGACAAAGTTGAATTTTAAAGTGTAAGCAACATCAATGACGTACACATAAGACTTTCTTCAAACAAACGAACTCTGTTTTATTGTTTTATTTGCTTTTGTTTCGGAAATTTTGTACTGTTGCTGCCCAGGGAAGGTATTCGTGAGGTAAAATTTTCCTAAGTGAAAGCGATTGAAACAAAAATACAGGTACCATTCATTAGCAAGTCCGTACACTTTATCAATAATGTAGGTATACCATTTGTGACGCATTTTTTCCACGGCGGAACTCATATACCTATAAAATATTATGAGTTTTCTTAGATTTCATACAACTGGTTATAAATATAGCGATATTACAGAAAATACAACACATAGGTAATTTTAAAAAAAAATTAGAATAACGTGCCTTCAATATGAAGATTTGAACTTACTATGTCAATCCGAAGACAACACAGTTCAAAATGACGAATTTTATTTAAAATATTTTAAAAAACATATTTCTTAAAAATTTTTTTTTTCTTATTGTCAATATTTCGTTGGCGAGTTCAATAAATACTGGGTAAACTTCCAGGAGATAAGCATCAAATACGTTTCCATTGATAATGTAATGGATCAATAGGATCTGGTACATTACTCTCAAGAAATTCTGAATTCACTAACTCCAAATGGCCTTCCCCCAGATTCACTCAAATTAAAACGGTTGCACCAATTATTTTACTTTAAAAACCAGAGGAACCAGACTCAGAGTTAAATTTCTTTGCAATAACTTGATCAGTGCCACAGCTTTTACTGGTCCAGTAGGGCAAACGGTGATAGGAAACGGATGTACCTTAAATGTACTTACACTTGACCAATATTTCTCGCGAACGAATTCGATCCATCAAAAAACCAAGTAAACATTTTTGACTTCTAGACGGACGAAGTCGCGGGCAAAAGCTAGTCGGTTCATAAATGACGGAGTTCTGAGAGAAATAAACAAAAAAATAGCAACCAAATTGAGGAATGCTTCCTTTTTTAAAGTTCGTTAAAATGAACATTTCACGATGTGGTAAAATTCGTCAGCAGACGCCGTTGGGTCCAACTTTTTTGATAAGTCACCTATAACTAATGTTTTATGCATTATTTTAATGTGCTAATATTGAAACAAAATCCCTAAAACGTTCCTATACATGACTGCCGACTATAACTTTTTTGTCTTTCTCTTCTGTAAAATATATATTGTCAATATTGTGAAAAGTGCCGCTTAATAACAATTTAGCAATTCTTTATTATACCCCGACTCGCCACAGAAGTGGCAAAGCCCTGAGTGTGGCCCTACCACGAGTTCTTAAAGCGATCCATTTGACGACCCAAAACTGAACTGTTAAAAGGAATAGAGCTATCACCCTATATATTCTTATTCTCCTCCTCCTCTCCTTCTTTTATTCTTCTTTCTTACTCGTACGCCTGACATTTTAACACGTCATGGTAAGGCCGCAGCAGGCCTAGCCAAGTTACGACCATTTCGTTTCGATTCTCTTTAGCCGATCGCCTCGAGTCGGCCGTGCTTCCTATACCTTTGTTCTGACCACGTGACTGAGCGTTGATATGACGTCGGAACAAAGGAATCGGAGGCGTGCCCGACTCGAGGAGATCGACGAAAGAGAATCGAAACGAAACGATTGTAACTTGGCTAGGGGAGCTGTTCTAATTAAAAGCCAATTTGTCGACACGATCATTGCACCATCATATTACGTGCCTTCAAATCTAAACGCAATAAAAGCAGAAATATCAAGATTTGTCAGCTGATACGAGTAACTACGAGATAAGCTGACAAGCATTGTTTGTCCAATACACTACCGCGACTATCAATAGATTGCCCTCACATAATATATGTGAACTCGCACGCTATAATCAACGTATGATTCACGGCCTCTTACTATCCGTCCGAAATGGAATTGAAAAAGCCCATCATACATTTTCCTTTGTTCAATGTTTTAAAGCTGAGTGAAAGTTAATATTTTCCAGGAAGATAAAGTTACTTGGTAATGGAATTTCAAGCCACCTTACTTCTAATCCTACATTTTCTTATTGATTTAGCAGTTTTGAAGATAAAATAGGAACAAACAGGTTTTTCGCCAACATCCTATTTTCACAAACTTTTTGTGTTTACCCTCTGTGACCTCGCAATTTCCCCCTCTTTTGTAAGTTTAATTTTGATAAGAAAATATTAAATACTTTTGCTTTATTAAAGTACAAATTTCAACCGTATCTGAAACATTGGTTGGTTTAAGATAAGAAACTTGTACTGAAAAATGACTGATAACTGACCATAGTTAATGTTCACTGCAGTAACCACTGCATCAAGACGAATTATTAGTCAAACTTTTTTTTATACACTTACCAATTGAAGCCGAGGAGTTCAATGCCCCAGATGTGTTCAGGCTGTCGTTTGTGGAATAAAAATATGTTGTCCCGCCTACATTCTCCTGTAACAAAAAAAAACATTGGTTTATTAAGATTGCCCATTATAATGATGAACCATGAGCTTGAATATAAACGTGCGTGAATGTGAGTCGCATACTTTAATATGTATTTAGTCATTTCAAAGTATAGTAAACTTCAATTAAATTATAAATTAGGTCAAACGTAGGTTTGTCCTGATCAGTTTCACAAATAACAAAATTTGCCATTATTTCTGTTGTTGTTTTAATCAAAGAGAACAAGCAGGCTATTTGTATTATAGTTGTTTTAAGATTCAAATCAAGTTTTGAAAGTTGGTCACAGAAAACTGGTTGTACAGATTTAAGCAGTACTTCAAAATTATGGACATTGAACTTTTACAGTAAGGCTGATGATAATAACTGCATTTAGATATTACAAACCATCCTGATGCACTTCTATAGCCTCCTTACTGAATATCTCATTATCATGATCATAAATGGCCTCTCTATATAAATACCTCATTTGTATAACTTCTACAAACATTGACGAATGTCATTGGAACTTATTAAAACTGTTTTATTTAACTTTCAGATACAAAACAGTGGCTGGTTTTACAAAATTTATTCTCTATTATGATTGTTTTTTCATCTCAAAGCAATGGAAAAGATAACTGGTTAGTTCCATGTACCTGGTGCACTTGGGAAGTGTTGGGGACTCCTGACATAATTGAGGGTGATGAGCTTTCAGGAGATTCTGGCTGCATGATGTTTGGTTGATTGAAGTAGTTCATTGGAACAAACTCTGTTATTGTAGTTACCACCTAGGACAACAAGCACATACAAGTTAGTTCCAAAAGAATCTGTGTTAAAGAAAATCTTCAAAAAAATAACACCATTAACCTATTAAGTGTCAAATAAAATCTGAATTTGTTCTGTTTACAAAATACTTATTTTCCTAGTTAGAATTTAGTATATAAATATATTGATTATAAAACTTTTGATTACCATTACATAGGGATTCATTCTGTAACAATACATAGTAAAATAAATTTCTGACTTCTAAAAGGACTGCAAATGTAAAGAATATTATGTATTATGAGCATATATTGGAATTTGTGTGCTATTACCATTAAAAATATGGATATGACCTAAAATCGCACTTGTGAAATGTTGGATAGTGAGGCTCTAATGCTTTTCCGCTTAACCTTTTGAATTTCTTATGTTACACAGTTCAACATAAGCAATTGTCTTTCTATTGTGTCTCTAAATACGGCATTCAAAGAGTTAATACAGTATTATATTCTATCTTTTATGATACTTAAAAATAGTAAAATGTAACTATTAATCACATTGGCACCAGATTAGCACTGTTACGGTCTTAACCTTTTGAGTACCATAATTAGAGACACAATAGAAAGACAATGAGCGAGTGAACGCCGGTGTTCGCCTGGAGTTTAATGAATTAAAACATTATAAATGATTTAAGTCATATCCATATTTTTGATAGTTATAGCATAATTTTTATATATTCGTTTATATCTATCTTAACTGTATTCTTAAATTAATCTTACAAACATTTCTTACAACAACAAAAAAAAAAACATTTATACTCCAGTGTCGGTAGTATGGTCCAAGCTGCCAATGGTTGTCTTATTTTTATTATGATACTGTGTCACAACTTGGCAAGGCCTCTCTTCACTCTTTCATATAACAATATTTAAGGACCTTAAAATAGGATAACTACCCTCAATTGTTTTGCCACACAGTTGAGTACACTAGTTCTTAATGGGTTCAAAACAAAACCAACAAATCATTACCTTTCTGATGGCAGTAGGTGAGGACTCCAGACTGAGTCTCCCAAGTGTCTGGTTCAGAGATCTCGTAGGAGTCGAGGTGGAGCGATTCTGAAACATCCAAACATGACTCACCACTGACCACAAACATACAGTTCAACACAAAGGTTTGAAAATTATCTTACCATGTAAGTCGCCAACTTCGACTCCTGTGGCAGCCCATTCGGAGGGGAAGGGGAATACGGTAGAAAGATCGAGGGATCCATCGTTTCCAGTTCACGGTGTATCCAACTCATGATGATCGAATAACGAAAAAATCTTGTATAAATAAAGCGAACCGACAGTGGGTATCCGTAGCACTTCTTGACGTTTCGGAGAAGCTACGCGATCTGAACTTCGCTCACCTGGTTGATCATCAACAACCCATCTTCCTCATCTGTTACACTTAACTTATTGATTTCAAACATCACAACGGCTGACCGTGATCTCGAACATTTTCGCTTTCTTTTCTATTATTCTATGTACCCACTTGATACACTATTTAACACCCGTGACAGAAGATCAAGCCATACACAAATAGGTGAGTGATTATGATTACTAAGCTCATTTTCACAAGAACTGTGTGTAAAACAGTCGTTTATCAATCGATCAATTGATGCAGGGTTCAAGACTTTTCAACAAGTTTATTACATTTAAAATTTCTAAATAAAAAAAACAGCATAGGGACACGAAGACCAATACACATTAAAATTACGCTACACATACATACGTATACAAGTCCGTAAAGTAAGTAAACGTATTCTGAAGAACGTAGGAAATCAGAGGTCATAGACTACAGATGTTATACTCCTAAATCAAATTGTTTAACATTTACCAAAACACAGTGTCAGTTTGTTGTTGATACATTTTGCAAGGTAGCAATGGTCTATGAAAATGCTTTTAGTTGAAACAGTTTGAATAGGGCTTTATGAGTTTTAGTTTAAAGTGTCCTATGCAAAAGGACCGTAATAGTATGGTAGACTTAATCTAGGCGTCACCAGTCTAATATGATGACTTAACACGACTCTCGACTTTAATTACAATTATGAATTTATGTTCAGACGAGGAGCTAGCTGTTCGAGCAATTCTTATTATTATTCACAATATTCACTACCAGATCCAACAGAGATTACAGATTCAACTTTCTGTTTGCGCTGATAGAGGCGGTGGTAAACTGTCATTCAGTCAGATCAAAAAGTAAAATAAACAAACAATTTCTATTATCACACTGTTTATTACAAGTTGGATAAGGTTTACTAATAATTTATCCAACTTGTGCTTGATAAAGTACATGTATGATTGAAAGGTTACTATTGGGCATTTCATGGAAAGCTTGTTTAGTTGAAACGCAGCTTACGGATCAATAGATCAGATCAGCAGTATATTTGACGATTTTCTTGTTAAAAGCAACATATTAATTAATTTACACGCCAATCTATGGCAATATATCTGTTTGCACTTTTTTTTTATATTTTGTGCGAATACACTAAGGCAAATAAAATTTAGTCGATTTTTTTGTTAAGGGGCGTCCTTAGCCTAAATGATTAATAAATGACAGGTGTCCGTGTACGTATGAAAAAAAATGCAGAATTGACTGTGACTGGGCTGACTTGACTGCTGTACGTGGGGTTTTTTTTTTATTACGATCTAACTTGTAAAGTTTCTTCGCAAAAACATCAAAAGGTGTCGTGTTTTTATTATTGTTTGGTATCATTTTCATGCTTGTTTATTTCCCTCAAAGTTCTGTACTCTGTTCTAATTTACGTTAGCAGCAACAGTACTTGGACTCGTTTTTTGTGATAGCAAAAACAACGCATAATTTTATAATTTATTATTAGTATAATTCGATTAGTGGTACGTCTCGAAGTAAAATATTTCATTTGCTCATAGTTTATTTATAGATTTATAGGGTTGAAAAGTGGCGGGTATGTTTACTAAAGTGTCCTTTATATAGGTACCAAAGTCAGGATGGATTCTTCATACCAGGGAGGTGTGACCTACGAAGACAATAGTAACAACTTCCAGCGGCTATCGCAAACTATCGCCAGCAATATAAAGAAGATATCACAAAATGGTAAATAGTTCTATTGATTTCATTATCAACTTTTTATCACTGTTATTATCTTTTACCATTACCTTTTGTTTGTTTGTTCTTAGTCATGCACATATTTTATGTCTATTGTCATTTTTAAGAGATATAATGGACTACTAATTTCTTTTTTTAACCTTGTGTATTACTTTACAAATGCAGTGCTCAAAACCCAGGAGCCGGGTCATACAATAACAGAAAAATCTACTAATTACTAGACGAGTACTAGGCATGAAAATAAGCCAACAATGGTTATATAAAATAATAACTCGGGTGGCAGGTTGCAGGCATACAAACAAATTATTATGTGTTCCTGACACTGAAAGTTTTGAGGTTTTACTCAATAGTAGAGTATTATGGGCAGGTTTCTGGATTGAGTATTTTAAGTCAATAATGCCTCAGACCCTACTAATTTCAACAGGTTTTTAAACTAAAATAGAGATTGTGAAATACTCAACTTCAAATGCTTAAATCAGAAATGGGGGTATGTCAACTAACTAGACACTAAAAAAGCAAGCTTATATTTAATTTGTATAATATGTAGTTTCTAAAACACTGTGTATGAGGGTGTTAACTTGGTCAATGTAGTTCTTGCAAGTGGTACTTCACATATTATAAAAACAGAAAATAATTGGTTTTTGTAACAGATCATATTGTTTCTTCTTTCTCCGTAGTAACAAGAACTTCCAAAACTTTAAAATGGTTATTCTGTAACCTTTTCAGCATTTAAATCATTTTCATATTTTATCAATACCAACTCGCTAACTGTCCATAGCTTCACATGGGGGTTAAAATCTTTGAAAGTCTCGGCTTTTCCCCACTATAATATGCATGTGTTATACATCTAAACTTTACTCATGAATCACTCTAGTCTATTCGTGAAAACTATATATAAATCCGATCAGTAGTTTCTGAGTATGATATAACTTCCGAACCCATCTATCACCATGATAGACGGGTTCGGAAGTTTGCTTTCATAATATGTATAAAGAAAGATAAAGTTAATGTAGTAGTGTTTTTTATTAAAATTCAATCTTAAATCATTTATTTCAACTGAATCAAACAGCCTTTTTTATATTGTCTATAAGTTATCAGAAAGTTAAAGCTAACTGCTTGTTCCAAAATGTTGATTCTGCTGCAAAACTAACGACCCTGGCACTAGAATGTATATCCAACACCTATATAATATACTATGTAGGTATTGTGTGATGACCGATTTACAGCAGAACTTCAGAACACAGGTGGAAAACCAGTTCCCAAAGTGCTACATTACAAGGCCCATTCTAAGCCAGCTTTTGATGGATTTTATTGTATTGAATTGATCTATTTAAAAAATATTGAGAATTCTTTACATTACAAGAATCATCATTGCAATTTCACCGAGTGTACAGTAATTCGGTGACATACAAATATATTATCAAGATCGGGTTGAACTGCTAATTCCCAAACTCATCAACATCAAATGGGATCAAGGTTTCTCTTAATGTATTTTTAGTGTGATATCCCAGTGTAACTATGGGATTTTGTTGGCAGTGTCTTCAATGTCAAAGATGGTCAACCAGTTGCAAACACCGCAGGACTCGCAAGAGCTCCGGAATCAGCTGTAAGTTGAATAATGTTCAAATTATTTTGAAACATTACAGTATTAAAATAGTGAAGAACACTGTTACCCGTTCATCATCATCATCATCTTCCTGCCCTTGTCCCGTGTTATTTGGGGTCGGCGCAACACGTTGTTTTCTTCCACTCTACCCTGTCACTCGTCATGCTATCACTAACTTCCTTTTCTTTCATATCACTGTTCACACAATCCATCCATCTTTTCTTTGGTCTCCCTCTCCCTTTCCATCCATTCACATGTAAACTCATAACTCTTTTAGTAACATGCGCTTCATCCCTCCTCTTCTCATGACCATACCAAGACAAACGATTCCCTTTCAACTTTTCAGTCACTGGCGCCGCTTTCAAACTTCCCCTAATATATTCATTTCTCATTTTAACCTTTCTCGTCACACCATACATCCATCTTAACATTCTTATCTCCGCTACATGCAATCTTTTTTCATCCGTCTTTTTCCCAGCCCAACATTCTGATCCATACAGTATGACAGGCCTTATCACGGACTTGTAGATTTTACCCTTCAACTTGAGGGGCATCCGTGGGTTACAAGTTGTTCCCGTGACCTGTCGCCATTTCATCCATCCTGCGTTGATCCGATGTGTTACGTCCCGGTCTACCTCACCATCCCCTTGGATGAGTGACCCGAGGTACCGAAAGTCAAAGCAGATCGGTATGGGCGTTCCAACGAGAGCTAAAGGCACTGGATTGGAGAGACCGCCGAAATCGCAGAACAATTATTCCGATTCACATTTTATGATGATTGTGTTTATTGTACTTTTGAGTACAATATTGACTAATAGTGAAATAGTGTCCCCTTTGGTGCCACTGTCTAGTATTTCCTGCGCGCATGCGATTATAGCATAGGTCTCTGCTTGGAAGACCGTCGCCAGTTTGCCCATGTTTAGGCTGAGATTGAAGTTGTCGCTATGTAGCCTCGCTCCTGAACCGGTGTTCATTTTAGAGCCATCTGTGTACCATACCTGGTTGTTCCCTTTGTGGGGTTTTATCCCACCTTTCCATTCCTCCCTACTCGGAATGTAGATCTTAAACTCCTTTTTGAGTTTGTGAATGGTATGTATTTTGTCACATGCCATGTCCATCATCCAGTCAAGTTCCCTGTTTGGTCTTGTGTTTGTATGGTTTATTTTACATCTGGAGTTTGTCCAGGGCTCCATACTTTTGAGCCTATGAATGGCCCTCCTCGCCTTTAGTCCACTTCAATGTGTAAACGGGTGAGATTGAACAGCGTTTCCATCGCTGCAGTTGGCGTGGTCCTAAATGCTCCTGTAATGGCCATGTAGGCAGTCCGCTGCTATTTTATTTGTTATGAGTACTATACATACATATTATAGATAAATTACACCCAGACCCAGAACAAATGATCGTGCTTATCACACAAACATTTGTCCTGGGTGAGAATCGAATCCACGACCTCTGGCATAGCAGTCAGGGCCACTAACCACTAGACCAACAGGCCAGTCAAACTATGATTATAATATTATTGACATTGTGGAGAATCTGTATAAAGAATTATATCTGCTAAGTGTGATTATTGGTACTAATTCATAGGTATTGAAATAGGTCTTTATTGTAAAATAAAGGATAACTCAATTTACTTGTTTAAAAAATGATCGATAGATATATTCTTTATTGTACACCATTAATAAAATTACAGAAGGAGCTTAAAATTAATAGACTGTCTCAATGGGTGGTCTTATTGCTAAAAGTGATTTTTACAGACAACCTTTGGATGAAAATAATTAGTTACATTTTTCAACATAGTATTTGCAACATGATAGTCACAAGATCAGTTCATATACAAATCAATCAGTACTCTACTTTATTTGTAGGCGCCAGATACAAAACTACACGCAGAAGCTGGCCAAGGACACGTCATCACTCATCATGGAACTGATGAAGTTACCCACGGACCAGCCTGCCAACAAGCTGACGAAAGAGCGCCTCAGTGATGAGTACATGATCACACTCAACTCCTTCCAGGTTTGTCGTCTGTATTTTCCTACTAATATTAAGTGATTGAATGTTTGTTATTCAAACACACCTTGGCAGTTCAACACAATTGGGTGAACCTGGACACACAGGTAGACCATGCTGGAATAGGACAAAGGATACAGGATACTCATCAGCGAATATGACTTTTATGGAATTTATCGATAACCCGTAAAATTCATATTCACTGAGTGAGTTCATAATTTTAAGAGATTGTGTCTATTTGGAATAATCTTTCAACATTTAAAATGTGAGTTCTTTCTATTGGACATAATGTGGTCTATATAAACCGGGGCAGTCCGCTAGTCTGTAAAAATAAAAGGCAATGCCCTGACACACACTGACTCATCAATGCACATCACAAACCTTTGGATTAAGAATGCTGAAATTTTGCATAGATTTTCCTTTTATGATGTATACAAAAAATAAGAAAGGATTTTCTAAAGGTATGAAACAAGGGTTGAAAGTTTTATGTAGAAATCTATTTTCGCACAGGGGAAGCCGCTGAAAGAAGCTAGTGTACTTATTCCCAAAGTGAACGCCGGCGTTCGCTCTCTCATTGCCTTTCTATTGTGTCTCTAATTACGGTATTCATACACCACTTTGATTAATTTAAAATTCTTTTCGAATGAACGATGACATGGTAGGTGTTTATTTTCATTCATCATTGTAAAATGTACCACTGTAGTTGATTACACTGTGACTGTTGCAACAGGCAACTAGACAATGCTATGTAAAGATATTTACCATTAGGAAATAATATAACTGTCTATCATAAACTAAAAACAGGTCTTACTGCTATAATATGTTATGATATTTTGATATGGGCAATTTTATAAAAGTTTGTCTGGTGTGAAAAAGTTGTGAAAAAAAAGCCATTGAATTGGGTTTTATTTCGTTTAAATCGGTTTAAGAATAACGAAAAAAAATAATTGAAATATCAAGTGTAAAATGCTATAAATATTGAAAAAACTAATGTTAAATTTCTTCTTCCACTGCGTTATAAATTACTTATTTTTATCTACAGGCCAGTTTAAAAATAGAAAATATGAAAAATATTGATAAAATTAACTAACGAAACAAAATCAACACTTAATATCCTGTTATTCCTGTTAGTTACATTAAGATAAATTAAGCAACAATATTCCGTATATTTGGCAAATCATATATCAGAATGAAAACTTATACTACTTTACGTAAGTAGTATAATAGAATCATTTATTTTTAATCTAAACAAAATATTGTGATCTACGTCATTAAACATCAAAAATATTATTCAAAATTATTTTTCTCAGCATGTGGACCGTCACTCGGTCAATTGGTATGATAAATGTAAAGCTTAGTTTACATCAACAACTTTAAACAATAAAAAAGAAATGATCTCTTCACTTCTTAGTATTTCTGTGGATTTTGTTTCAATCTCTCTCAATAAAAAATGTATTATTGACTAAATAATAACTTTTAAATGAAAAGTAAACTTTGGGTTCTTTTTAATGACATCAGCAGTTTATGAATATTGGGATTCTGATTTATATTACGCAAAATATATGCCATAAACAGGATAGGAAAGCGGTAAAAACAGCATTGCCAAATTTAAATGATTAATTTTGGTTTTAAATTATTGGTAAAAGTCTAAAAATGGGGTTTTAATAGATTGCTCAACATTTAAATTTCTTTTTAAAAGTTACGATCAGACGTGAGAATAAAAAATCCAAATGGGCCAATGCCAAATCGCGACATACAAACTTTAATAAAAATGCCCATATCATCATGGGGCTGAAATGTCAGCTGAAATGTGCACTGTTGAACATAGGCCTCCCTAAAATGTCATAACGGACGGCCCTATGCGTCTCGCATCCATTAGATTCCCGCGACCTACAACAGGTCATCGGTCCACCTTGTGGGGCCTGCCAATGCTGCGTCTTCTAGTACGCACATTTTGATGTAGATTTATACATACAAGGGCTACATTATGAAGTATTATGGTCATGATTTCATAGCAAAAATGGGGCGGTGCCTTCAGTCACATATAGTTCTCTCTCGCCCGTACTGAAATAATGATCCCATTATAACTTCATAATAAGGCATCTGGTCAAGTACTCTGTATTTTTTTGAACCACAGCATATCCATAAAACATCTCGCTATTGCAGAGGTCAAACGAAGTCAAGCTTACCTATTTGAGGCGATCCTTTCAGCGGTGTACCTACATCCATTTTTACGAAATTATTTTATCTTGTTTTGTAATCTAACGCATTCTTCAAGTTATGTAATACGACGTAATAGTGGAAAATAACGAACGGGAAATATTTGTGAATAAAATTGGATGTAGGGTAAATAATATTGGTATTATTTGGATTACAATCGCTTGTTAATGTGTTCTGTTCATTTGCCCCAAACCAGAACTGCCGAAAAAATTGTATTTAACCTTCTATTAATTACTGTTCTTTAGGCAGTTCTGGTTCTACCTATAAAACATGATATCTAAAAACCTGCAGCTTGATAGTCCGAGCGTGACAAAACAGTATTGATTTCGGAAACTAGGCCAAGTACAACAAATATCATCTAAAATTTACGAGTGCATTAGCGGCAAACGCGGCTGAAGTGTATATTTTTAATAGCCCTTTCCTTACCTTGACACACAACTCTGACATGATAATATAATAAAATCATATTTTTGTGAAAATCCCAATTACTCGTTATTAATCAGTCCTTATATCCTTATAATAATCCCCCCCCCCCGCGTCTGTCTGCTCGACATAAACTCAAAAACTTTTGAACTGGTTTCCATGCAGTTTTCATCATTGGACAGAGTGATTCATAAGGAAGGTTTAGGTGTATAATACACAGCATCGGATTAGCCACGTAGCAAGAGTACCAAATGCTACAGACCCACGCATTGGGGTGGACCCCGCTTGGACGTACAAAAACAAGTCGACATACCTCCACCATATGCATTGTAACGACTTCTGGATTTTTCATAAAGACAATGAGGCAACTGCCTAATCGGTACCTAAGGGCCCCGCGGTCTGTTTGAAACATAAATTAAATAAGTTTGTTACCTACTCTAATATTATAACCGGGTAAAGTTTTTTTTATTTTTTTTTTGTTTGTAGGAGGTAATCTGTGAAAGTACTGGTCCGATTGCGAAAATTTTTTTACCGATACAAAGCAGCTTTGTAAAAGCTTAAAAGCCATTTATAAAGTTTTAAGGGGCACCTTTTGTAGAATTTACAAAAGGCCCCACGCTGGCTTGATCCGGCATTGTTAAAGCCGAGAACTTCAAAGATTTCTTACACCCGTACGAAGCTGGGGCGACTCGCTAGTAGTTATAAATGAAATTTCCAAGAAATTATAAAGATAGTATTCTGTGACCTTAACTCATGGTATGACGTCAGATTAGTCATCATGCATTGTATTCTTGAGAGGCGTATTTGTAAATAGCTACAGAAATGCGAACTATTGCCATTGGATTTACAAGAATAGAGGCTACATTGAAGAAAAAATGTATTGCGTATTTGGAAGTTATGAAAACTCTTAGTTGTGTTTCGTCGACACTAGCCATGTCAGGTGATAATCTGACCTAGAAAATGAGAGATTACAAACACTACAACAACCAGAATGTTTTAAAATTATTATCCTTTGAATAATAAAACAATAGTTTACCTTGTTTGACTCTGGAACTAAATTTATGTTCTAGCAAGTAAGCGCGCGAATTCTGTGTGAAGCATTTTAAAATAAACAAATGTTATCGATAATATACCTTTTCTAGCCTCCGTATGATATTCGTAGGTTTCTCCATATAAACTTTGGACAACCATTTTATCCGGGAGTAAGTTTTCAAAACTCCTTTTAACATTCTAGGGTTTCGAGTGTGGCAAGACTTTGTCTTTGCTTATATACAACATTATTTTTAGTATATGCGAAACCTGAATATAGTTGGTTCAGAATCAGTAACTGAATCGATTCCAATCATTTTTACACCATATTATACTTCTTTTTTAATATTTAAAAAAGATCACGTGTTGGACACCACCGACACTAAGTACAACACAGGTCACGGCAGGTTATAGCAGACATTAGACACTAGCGCACAGCTGAATGCGGGAGTAAAAGAACCCGTCACTCGCCTGGGTGGCCCGGTGATCATGTATTTGTGCGGCCAACCAGGTAACATAGGTAACAAGCTTATAACTTCGTGGTTTTTCATCACACAGTTATGAAATTTTGTACTGAGATTCTTTACATAAAAATACTAGACACGTTTTCGGGTTTCGCAAATACTTTAGTATTTGCGAAATAATGTGCTAATGTGGTATACAGATACAGAATTATCTAGTGTCTCATTGAGTTTATCAGCTCTAGAAGTTTTAAAGTTCAATCTAGACATTATCCACCTAACTAGTCTAATATGTAAGGGATTTTTGGTTTTATTGTTGGTACGCTCGCGCCACCACTATCTCACCAGATTGAAAGCGACGAAGTGGTCGACGATGGACCACGCTTGCCTAGAAGTAACCTATTCACTCTTGACTTAATGATCCCCAGATTGTACCTATCATGAAACACAGACTATGACAGAGAATTCCACTCCTTATCTACACGAATTAGCTGGATGACTTATATGCTTTTAATGTGGTTAATCCGAAGGGTTTGACCTGGCACAACGAAAAAGAACCTATTAAAAGCAAAGCCATTCAGAAACGAAAAACTTGTAGTGAAAAGTGCTAATCGTCTAATGAATGTTTGGAATCAATGGCTGTTAAAATATTTATAACGAATCAATTTTAATTATTCATTGATAACAGCATTTGATAAAACTTCGTTCAGTGATAAAATATTCTGGCCGTTACTTTTGCGTGTGGAACTATGTTTTGAATAAAAATTGCTACGGGGTTTGCATATTTGGTACTATTAATCATTGCACTGATATACAAAGTCTTATAATGTTCCCACTGCTACGATTCAGGCCTCCTATCTAGAAGAGGGGACGGGCCATAATCTACCATGTTAGTCCAGTGCGGGTTAGAGGATATCACAGGTGAGATATTGGCCAAACGCGAGCCTAGGGGCCATTCATTTATTACATCAGATGATTTAGTGGGGGTAGGAGGGTCGACCATATCTTATTTTTTCTTACAAAGGGGTTGCAGGGAGTCTTGATAGTTCTTACGTAAGATAACAAAAATACGCAAAGTTAAAATTTGATTACTTATAAAAATAAACATCAAAACCAACCAAACATATATTCATTTTTTCCTTTAGATTCTTACGTCATAAATAATAAACAGGGGGGCGGAAGGGTCGTCCTATTCTTATTTTTTCTTATTTAGAGGGGGACGGGGTCTAAAACTAGTAAAAATCGTCTTACGTGATAAATTAATGCCCCTCTATCAATAATAAAAAATAATAAAGGGAAAATTACAATAACATCTAGTCCGCGCCAGCCAACCTCACATGCACGCCCTGGGAGTAAATATAGATACAAACAACCAGAGACGACATTTCTTTAGCTGTCGTGGTGCTCTCCACTAGACAATCAGCTTGGACAACCAGGCAGAAGAGGAGCCAGCTCCTTTGGCGCCGACGCAGCCTGTAAAACTGTTGATGCAGAAGGCAAAGGTCAACCTTTGCATGAGCTTCTCAAAACAGTCACAATGAAAGAATCCATAAATAGAGAACGATGCCATGTTTAACTGCATAGCAACCGGCGCCCGCGCGTTGCTACGTCTGGGCCACACGATGTGAATTTGGTAGTAAACAAGTGTTGAAGGAATCCAGGCTACCCATGGAATTCCAATTAAATATTGTATTCTGGCACGATGACGTAAAAACGGGTAGGTACTCAGAACGACACTGTAGTGTACAAATGAAAGTAATCAATTTATTATTTTCCTTGTGTGGCTTGCCTTACAACAAAAAATTAATTATTACCCTAGTAGAACTGGTAGCGTAGGGTTTCAATCAATAAGCAATTTATTTGGTAACTGATATTTACTCCTACATTATTGCTGGAAATAATTTCCAGTGGTTTGTTGAAATTAGTACCTTTTGTTCAGAAATTGAGATATTTGATGAGTTAATCAGGGTTTCTCAATTTTATAAGCCCACCGGCTGGATAAACTTTACCGACATTACTTACCATTTGCTCATATTCATGTTAATGTAGTTTATAAATGACTGTGAAAATGTTTAAAGTTCTGCCTTTTCCTTCGTTAAGGCCGTGCAAAACCCTTGAGTTGTCGTAATGTAAGGCATATAGGGTATATATGTTTTAGTTTGCCTTTATATGTGTAATGGTACTTATACAATCTGTGTTTGTTTTTTTTGGTTCTGTGTTTCGTGATGGCTACAACCCGGGAATCTTTAAGTCAAGCGTGAATAGGTTAATAGGTTGCTTCTAGGTAAGCGCGTTACATTGTCGACCGCATCGTCGCTTTCCGTCAGGTGAGATAGCGGTCAAGCGCGAACCTATCAAGAATAAAAAAAAAATCACTACATAGTAATAGAAACTAGCTTCCCTATGTCTGTCCATATGTATGCTTAGATCTTTAAAACTATGCAACAGATTTTGATGCGGTTAAATAATACATGCATAATATAATAGAGAAACACTTATAATTTTAGAGGTTTCTAATGTGATGTGTGTGAGTTTATTTACGAACTCATTTTTTGCGATAACATTACAAATGCTGGCTGCACCCTATGAGATAGATCAAAATAATGTACTACAGAAAGTCTACAAAAAAGACCGCGACGGTATATGTTTACTTTTTACGAGAAATAATGGCTAATTTACGAAGCGATTTTAAGCAATACAGCCTAATCCTTATACAATTAAGTTCCTTAAATACATTATGCATTTAATAAAGATCAATTTGGCCCTTTATATTATGTGATTTAAATGAATGTTTTCGGAGATATTGGAGATTTAAAATGCAAGGACATAGCGGTTGCGGTGGTATCAGCATTGCACCCGTGCGAAGCCGGGGCGGGTCGCTAGTACAGTAAATAATAAATAAAAATGATATAAAATGGAAAAACTTGTAAAATAAACAACTAAAAGAGACTTTGACTTTTTTTTTGTAATCACAGCGTAATATGCGTATGGGGCCATTCAAATATTACGTAAGCACTACAGGGGGGTGGGGGTTCTTGCTTTGCTTATTTTTGATGACATGGGGGATGGGGGGGTCTAGACGATGATTACGTCAGCAGTCCAATTTTTTTTAGTTTTTTAAGGAAACAATGTCGATGTTTAAAAATCACAAGAAAGTGAGCAGACACATCGTTTAGCAGCATACATCTAATGTCGTTGAAGTTGACATTAGTGTGTCATGAACTGAGAACTGTTAACTTTAATTAATTATATCAAAATTTTAAATTAACTCTGTTTTTTTTTCCTTTATTTCAATTATTCCTTTTTTAACCGACTTTTAAAAGAGGAGGAGGTTCTCAATTCTTCTAGACTTACAACTACTGCTCATAAATTAATAACCTAACTAACACATTGACAAATGCACGTACCAATGTTTACGTAAGCATGGGGGGGGGGGGGGTGAGAGTATTACTTACTTTTGATGACTAGGGGGAGGGGGGAGTCAATATTTGCTAAAAATCTGCTTACGTAATACTTTAACGGCCCCTATTATATGAAATATTTTAATTGAAAAATAATAGTTGCGTCATAGAAAGTTTCTACCGTAGCAGGTCGTGTTCTGAAACTCCAAAATATCAATGCATGAATTTATTATGTACTAACTGCTGCCAGCGGCTACGTCCTCGTGAATATTGATTATTGCTAACTCTAAGTCGAAGTCGAAGACAAATAACTTATAATATTAGTATGGATTTCCTCGTAGCCCAGTGATATTGCGGCCTAAATATTTCGTCCCTAAGCGTCTATTTAGAGTTTGAGTCAAAACTGTTTGAGTGGACATTATTTCATTGGAGTTGTTGACAGACTAAAATCTTTGTAATCGTAACCAGTTCAGTATTATAGAATATGGTTGTAAATGAGTTACTTAATTTTATTCACCAGGCGACGCAAAGGCTGGCCGCGCAAAAAACCAAAGAAGATGTGAAGAAAACGAAAGCGCAGTCCGTGAGCATCGGGGATCCCTTCGCTATGGGAAGTGAGTACATTCCTGCTGAGTTCCGAATTTAAACTTAGCGTCGACCAAAGATAAGACTTGAATGTTACTTCTATAGACAAGAGAGTCGTGACCTAAAAGAGGCTGTGAATGATAAAGAAACTATTGTCATATGTATCGAAATACATGAATCTAGCATAAACTCGTATGTTTTGTTCTAAATGGGGCAAGAGTGTATTTAGTATAGCTGTAGTATCGGTACGCATATTTATAATTCCAGGAAAGATGTTTTTTAAAATACCCTTTTCGTCACTAACATGTCATCGCTCTATGAGGCTCGTTATCCTGTGCTGATATAATGCTAGATATTTATGTAGTTATGAGCACCTTGTCTAACTAGTGTTGCCACTATAATCATACCCTAGCGGTACGAGATAGAAAGTAACAAAAAAAAAACAATAATTTGTTCAGAAATAAATAAATGTTGCCATCAAGTTCGCCCTCGTCTAAAGAATACGTGCACTTGGTATGTACAGCCTTTTTAGATGGTGATCTGATAATTTGGTGTAGTGGTGATGTTGCCAATGTTGCCACTGTCAGATTTTTTAGCGTAAAACTACGAATGTATCTTAGAAGATGAATTGGTAGGCAACGACAAGCCTTGGTATTTGTATCTCAAAAATATACATTGGAGTGGCAGAGACAGGATAACACATTGACCGTCTTTTCAGCAGATACTAGCCAGAGCAAGGAGCTGATGGAGATGGGAGAGCCGAATCTGCGCAAGCAGGAGCAGATCACGATGCAGACGGAACGTTCGCTGGTGGAACTGGAGGAGCGAGAGAGGGACATCCGGCAACTTGAGGTAACTATTGAGAATCGATGACACTATTCCATGTTCAAATAATATCCCATCTTAAAAAAATCCTCACTTTCATATTATATTGTTACTTCCTAGTAAGGCAAATTTTTGTATAATTCTGTTCTACAAGTAGATGGTAAGTCTCCATTCGAAATAATATCAACAGATGATATTAGTTTAGTTAGAAATAGTGTAAATTTCAGAATTACTATTATCAGATATGTACATAATAATTAATAAAGTTGCCGTTTTATAAAAATGGTCACTTTGACGTAAGATAACTTCGAATTGAAGTGGAATTATGAAACTGTATATTGAAGGCATATTATTCATTTTTTTAAATTACTGATTAATTTGATTCATTGGGTTTTTTTTTGTTGTTCTGTAATATTTTAATTATGAAGAAGCACTACCTAAATGACGATTTTAAAGTTTTGCAGCACACAAACAATCATTTTTTTTTATGAGTTGGATAATCATCAAAGAACTTCTCCCGCTCCGAGTGGAACGAGAGGGAGTGTTAGACATTTACTAACTAAAACCCGCCTGCGTTCCTACCTGCCATATGCCCTTTTTGCACAGCAATGCGTTTTAATTGATGCTACTCTTGATTTAATCGAAAATATGGTGTGTTCAGGTTTCACGGCGTAATACTATTATATCACCAGCAGTAAGATTACAAGTTCCCATCAACACTCACAATGGTTCAGAAACATGTAATGTTAATGAAACATTGGATATGTCATCTCAAAAATAATCCTTGTTTTTAAAACCGAATACATTGCTTATCAAATAATAAATTAACAACACAAAAATAATCGATAAGAACCAAGTCCAACAAATGTATGTAATGTACCTAAAGTTTAAATAGTAGGTACACAGTATCCTCAATGTCCTTAATCACAATATCCTCATTTTAATTAACAACTGTTTTAGATAAAATCACTGAAAATGAAAACATAAACATGTGTATTTTTATTTTTGATAGATTTGGGTATTCTACTGTGTTTATCATCATCATCATCATTTCAGCCGAAAGACGTCCACAGCTGGACATAGGTTTCCCCAAGTATCGCCACAATGAACGGTCCTGTGCGTCTCAGCACCCCTTGCCTTGTCTTGGCCTTGACTGACCGCTACCGGAGTCAAGGGTAGACGGGCTGTCGGGCAGTAGGGGCCATTTTTCATTTTCTGTTTGGGGGGAGGGGGGGAGTTGCCATAATACGCTTGGCAGAAGGGTTGGCGATCGCAATTTGGTTGTTGTAATGCACAGAGGATGCTGCTGCCTATTCTCTGGTGTGTCCCTTAGTCGCCTCTTACAACACCTTCGGGAAGAGATAGGAAGGTGTTTGTTATTCATTACGTCCGGACACCATACGGAACAAATCACTCAAGACATAGCTTTCGATGTACCTCAGTATTCTAGGACCAAAGAAATGCAGATATTATAAACTAGAGAGACGATACAGTAATAACCTTTCACGGTCGAACGTAGAATATAGTAAAGTCATCACATACTAGACCCCAACGTCTAGTAGAATAGCCGAATAGTAACTCAATAATCCGAAATAAGTCAAAGACAAACTTTATTTACTTTCATAAAACTGATGCCTCGACCACTGACTTAGTGATAATAGTGTATACTTTCCAATCATCTGACAGCTTTTGCCTCAAGTTAAAGTGAACAACATGCTTATGCAAGAAATTACACACGGTACAGTGTTTTTTACTTTTGAAAAAAAAATACTAATAATATAATAAACGCGAAAGTTTGTATGTATGGATGTTTGTTACTCTTTCAAGTAAAAATTACTTAATGGATTCCGATGAAACTTGGTAAACGGGTAGAACATGTCCTGCAATAGCACGTAGGATATATTCCCTTGGGATATTTTTTTACTAACACGTGGCGAAGCTAACTAAATAAAATACTTAAGAGTAATCATACACGAAAAATTTAATTTCAGTGAGCACATTTGAATACATTTTATTAAACAGTAAGGGGATATAACTCCATTAAAACTTATAAGGACTCCGCACTGTGTCTGTCGATCCTATCTTACTGTATCCTAGCCTGGGGTGGCACTGCTTTCTTTCATCTTATAAGTTTAAAAAGATTCCGACATACAATCCTTAAGACAATGATCAAATATTCTTTCCATTTCTCTGCCGTTATTTTATTTTTATTTAAAGTAACTCATTTACAAAGAATTACAACTTTCACAAAATTCTTACTCATAAAGAAGTATTAAAATCACCGAACGACGAAGGCGCTGTAAGGAGACGTGTCTTCAAACTTCCTATCATCCCCGTCAAAAAAGGATTTGCAGAAAGGTTCAGAACCTTTAGGGGTCCTAAACGAACAGGTTGTAAACGAGGGATTCTATACGAAAACCCTCGTTTACAATCATTTCACCAACATTTTTAGTTCAAGTACCTTTCGCTTTGTTAAGGATAGACCAAACCAGCCAAAAAGTTAATATATTAGACAGTTTTTTTTTTTAAATTTGAATTTAATTTAAGCACTTTAAGTCTTTTTTTCTAATTATATACAATCCCTTTTGTAGTTGTACTTATTAATTGTAATTGTGCAATAGTTGTAGAGTATTTTCCTTTGTTGTACTGCGCGTAATTATGTATAATCTGTAATTCCATAGAAAATCCTTTACGCTCCCTGCAGTACAGGCCTCGCCTACTAGAGGAAATGTTTGAAAATTATCTTGTTTAATTTTTTAATGGAGCCAAAATGCTGTAGCATAACATATACTCTATTAACAATATAATTTATTATTGTTATAGGACGATTCTCCTTCTAAGGCGACCTCGGAAACAAGATTTCTATTGTAGAATGGATGTATTCAGCCATGAAAGGTTGCATTATAATTACGAATTGAACATAATGTTTTGATAATAAATGTTTCTTTATTTTACCAAAGTTAAACTTATAAAACATTTTTAGTACGTATGTAAAAGTATAGTTACAGTAACGGATTTTTAAAATAACGTTTGATAGTGTACAATTTTAATTTGGTTAATTTTTATAAAACATTTACAAGAAGCACGAGTTAATAAAAAATGAATAAACGTTTTGCAAAATATCATTAAAAACGATATGCAATTTGTTATTGATGTCATTACGGAACAACGAGTTAGAAAACGGTTATTGCAGAAAGCGATGATACGGTTATTAAAATAATTAGGAACTGTTACTGCAGATGGATTTTTAGAGGAATCTAAAGACATCTGACGAAACAATTCACAGTCAGAGTACAGTCTATGGACTGGGATTGGAAAATTCGGAACTGAAGAATACTATGGCAAATCATAATGCGATTAAATAATTGGGAGTAATCTGCAGTGTTGCAATGTAATTTTTTTTTTTTTTGTTTTATTAAATTATTTATTGTTACACTAAATTAATGTAAGTTCCGCTTTAACATGATGTAAATATACATCAAAAGACTGGAACAATTTGCTTGGTGCGGTCTTTCCGTCCGAATATAATTTGGGTGGCTTCAAGGCTAGAATATTCATTCTAGCCTCCTTACAACGATTGCATCACTGCTTACCATCAGGTGGTATCGCAGTCAAGCACTAATTAAGATTATTTTAAAAAATAACAAAGTATTGTGTAAACAATTGTTGGCTGCTCAAAATAAATCGTATGCTGTAAGAATGTCGGGGTACAAGATTTTGAAAAAGATAAAAGGGAAGGGACTACGAATATAGATGTATGTAAGAAGATGTGCTGCACAGACCCCTAATATATTGTGATGAGAGCAGAAGGATGATCATTATGTATCATCAAGTTTGCTAGACTTTTAATTCATTCATTACCAGCTCAACTAATCATTTACGTTTGCCTATTTCCAGAGTGACATATTGGACGTGAACCAGATTTTCAAGGAGCTGGGTACCATGATTCACACGCAGGGTGAAGTGGTGAATTCCATCGAGACCAGCGTCGAATACGCCTCGGTGAACGTGGAGAGCGGCACGCAGGAGCTAAGGGAGGCAGCCAATTACAAGGCAACGTATCTACCATAGTTCTATAATAAACTTTTCTAGGGAAATGTACACATAAGAGTCCATTTTAGTTTAGTTATTCATCATTAAAGACCGGATTATATGCCATAAAAAAAATAAAAAACAAAATATGTATGCAAATATACAAGAAAAATGCTTAAAATATTCATGAAGTGGCAATATAAAATTACAAAAAATAGTATTATTTCAAATTTACATACATGTTAACCGTTAACAATCAGGTACTGTTCCAAATATTTAGCACTAAGGTTTGGGCTAGGTTTGTCTTTTGCTTTCAATCACTCAAAATGTTTTTATACGTGGAAAAGGACCATCCCACATCTACTAAGGTGACTGGGCAGTATTTGTACTTGCGGTATGTTATGTTATGCTGGGAGTCAGACCTCATCTCTAGAACCGGGAACGGGCCGTAATCCACCACGCGGGCTCCTGTTCGGGTTGGTGGATGTCACATGTCTTCGAATTTTTAGTTCTAGGACATGCCGGTTTCCTCACGATGTTGTCCACAAGATTATTGGTAAAATAAAATATAAAATACTCTATAAAAATGGTCTAAATATGCAACGGCATATTCAAATATACAAATGCATATAATCCGGTTTCTATTCATCATGCTCTATTGCTCTCACTGGTTATATTTTTACAGTATGCGTAATAACTTAAATATTTTATTATCTGAATATTTCGTTGTTTGTCCATTCTATTAACACATTGCGGCAATAAATAATAGACACATGATGAGTTTCACAGTTTTACATTTTTGATTGAAGGCGACAGACACTACTTACCATTTCAAGCAGATCACTTAACTTTGTTGTTTGTATTTATTGGCATTTTTCTTTTTTCAGAATAAGCTGAGGAAGAAGAAAGTGTACTTGTTCCTTGCGCTGATAATTATCATATCGATCATACTTATCATCGTGTTCCACAAATGAATGCACTTATTTTAACCCGTATGTATGTCTACTTACTTTATACGAAAGGGTAGAGGAACTCAGTTACTCACAGAAAATATTCATAAAAAATAAAATATTCGTTGCTTCTTAGTCCTCGGTTCTAGTTCCTCTAAGAATCTTGAGGTGATGTCTTCTAGCAATTGTATATAAAATCGTATATTATGTATTAAATAAAAGGGGACTCGTTATCGTTTTGTAGAAACATTAAGTAGAAGCTGAAGAAGTGATATTTATAATATTATATGTTTTTGTTCTGCTGCCAATATATTACGGCTATAGAGATTATATAATTATCAGTAAATTAATTTTTGTAGCGATTTTTATTATCAGGCGACTGTATTTTTCCAGTGTGTAATCAAAAAAACTCGTGGAATTAAAATATACCTAATGTACTTTAAAATAAATTGGTTTACTTTCCACATTATGTGACTACAGTAGACCGTAGACCTTAAAAAGGTATCGTGAAGCGGGAATTGAAGACTTAACGGTTTCGTTTCGCGAGTGTACAACATAAATATTTTACTTTTTACTTCTAAGCGACATTACGTATGTAACATTATTTTCAATGTAATCTTCACTTTTGTGATTCTTTTTGACGAAAGTGAAGATTTCTTTGATATCTCACGGGTCATCATGGTATGTTTATTTTGGCTAGCGTAAGCCTTATGGCTATTTTGCTAAAGCGATAGTAAGATGTTATATACTAATATGAATTGTGTTTAGAAATAATCAATACTATATAATAATGTTCGCTATTTACATACAATGAGAACGTCGTAGCCAGATTGTAGAATTGGTAATTTCACACATCTCGTAAAATGGTGCCATTTCATGATAGATGTATTCAATCACATTTAGTCAATTTATGGCCATTCCATCTTTAAGGATTGCAAAAAAAAAGTAATACAATAAAGTTCTTTTCTGAAAAACTGGGCAAGTGTGAGTCGGATTTGCGCACTGAGGGTTCCGTACAAACTACATTTTTCGAATGGAGTCTCGAAGATTTTTCCGAATTACAAAGTTTCTTTTTGTGACCTAGGTAACAACAAATTTACTGTTTTCGGATTTATTCCTGAACTTGTGCTGTACGGCCTTGCTTTATGCCAAATTTCAGGATTCTGGGTCAACGGGAAGCACCCTATGAATTTTGATTATTGAAATATACATTTTTATTCGTTAACTTAGATGTATTAGCTCAGTATGCATCTGGACCGCCGATTGACCTGGAAGAACCACATAAAAAGTAAAAGATATGTTCTTAACATTCGCTACAAAAATCTTTTCTGGTTAATGGGACGAAACTCAAAGCTCTCCGTAGATAATAAGCTCCTGATCTCAACCTGTATGTATGGGGTAACAGTGGAGAAGCGCTAGTGACTCCAATATAAACATCCTACAACGACTTCAAAATTTAATATAACAAGTGTACCATGGTTTGTTACAAATGCCGAGACTCATGGGAACCTACAAATTAGCACTGAAAGAAGAAGTCCAGTATAGTTCTGAAACTTACAAGTCGAGGCTAGCAAATTATCCTAATGATCTAGCTGTCCAGCCAATACGTACCAGGCATGAAACCCGCTTGAAACAGCGCTTGATCCTGGGACCAGACTAGGTTTAGCCATTTCTATTGAGGACTGCTCTTCGCTGGGAGGCACACTCGGCATGACACAACGCACTTCACAAATTTGCTTATAGTCAACGACTGGTTGCAAATGAACACAGAGAATAAAAAAAAACTTAGAAGTTTGATGTTTTCACAGCTTCAAGGGACCGCAGATCTGAGTATATAGTTTCAAATTCAACTCGATACCTCCACGCATTCCCGAGATAAAGGTTCTTGACAGACAGACGGACGGACAACAAAGTGATCCTAAAAGGAGTCCGTTTTTTTTCTTTTGAGGTACGGAACCCTAAAAAAAAACAATTATCGTCATTAATGTATCAGTTAGATTATCAAAACATATTAATTAAACTGACTAAAGCCCAACTCAACGTTAACTCTTTCGAACAACCTTGCAACAATAATTGTCTATCTCCATCAACATGTCGTGGCCCAAGTCAGCTATTTTTATAAATTCATCATTCCAATACGATCCCATTGTCATTTTGCTAAAAAGTTCGTAATCTGCTAAATCATAATGATCGATCATAGATCGATTAATGGTCTCGTACCAAAGTTGTGGTAGAATGACAATATCGAGCTTATCAAACGAAATGACTGCACAATGACGTTCTGATGGTAGGTCACTGATCAAAAGAACTGTAATTTTTTTTGCAATTTACCGCATACGAGATGCCCATTCTATGCCACTTCTTTCAATAGAGTGCCAGTGGTTGACCATTGGATTGGATTAATGACGCTATTATATTAGTTGATTACCAAACTTGTCAAAATCAACAATTATGAAATCAATGATAGACCATTCTGGCACTATTGTAATAGCAGACTTGACGCCCAGGTCGTAAAATTAATCTCTTCATGATATGACTGGCCTGTCGGTCTAGTGGTCAGTGGCCCTGACTGCTATGCCGGAGGTCGTGGGTTCGATTCCCACCCAGGACAAATGTTTGTGTGATGAGCGCGATTATTTGTTCTGTGTCTAGGCAAAATTTATATATGTATGTATTTAGAAATATATTACATTTAACACAAGCTCTGCTTAGCTTGGGACTAGATGGCGTTGTGTGATAGTTGTGGAATATTATAATTATATTATTATTATTTGGCCAGCTAAAACTCGCCAGATCGTTTTTAAATGATAACATTTTTGATTAGATTCGTTAACGTTTGATGATTTATATAAATCCACTCTTGGCCATATTATTAATCTAAGATTTCTATTTAATTCTAATTGATGAAACAAACGCATATTATATAGTAGAAAACAGGAATACATTGAAGAACAATGGGCTCTACCGGCGGACAACGTAACTATTTTACGAACACGTATTCTTGACCATATCATGAAATAATCATGCATATTGCGGATTATAGCTGAAATAATCAGTTTTAAGATCTGGCCACGACACATGTATAATTCACTGCTAGCAACACTGCAAGGCTCACGAGGCAATAAAAGATTACTAACTGACTCCTAAGAAACACTTATAGCTCTGCAGTCTCTTTTCGATTCAATACAATAAACATGTAATGGTGAAATCATATGAGAACCATGGAGATTAGTGTAACATGTACTATCAAATGGTGACATTTTGGAACGTTTTAAACAATTAGGTTAGAACCGAAAGATATGAGTAATACAAACCCTTCATACACGTGCACTTACGATGCTGTTCAGCTCTTTTTTACGCAATGTGACCGAGTTTTCAAAAACCAAACCAAATTTGGATTTACTAGTCGCCAGAGAAGTCACGCTCACGGTAGGAAGGAAATTTAGTAATTTTTTGTTTAAGCGGGTCTGGGTTCGCATATATTTTTTTAAATGGCGACGTTTTACAAATCGGCCAATGATATCTAGATACGATAAGAGCACTATGTCATGATTACCACAACCGTATTAGGTCGCAAAAGAGCGCGGTTTCGAAGCATAGACTAGCAATATAGTGTCAAAATTCTATTTGTACCAATCTATTATCTAATATATCTTTAATATTAGTGTGCCTACCCACTAACCCGTAGAGCTAGTAATACTATGTGTATTTAACTACTGCATCCAAGTAATATTCAAATAAATAATGGTAAACATAATAAATATATAATAATAATAAATAACCTAATGCGTCCCCCTGATGATTTGAAAAAAAAAGCTAAATGATAATTATATACCTCCAAATAATACAACACGTAAAATGTAACACGTTATTTTTAAATGCATATTATTGTTATTATAGTACTTAGTAGTGATTTGGAGCGGTTGTCACAATTCATTGGTAGAATAACTTGCAATAAATCATGATTCTAAATAGTTTATAAGTTATGTCTCACTATTTCAGCAATATTAATGTGTTGTACATGTTAAATCACGGTCTAAAGACCATTATTATATTTACAAAGTAACTTTTGGCTAATTAAATGTATTATTTTTTTATATTTAGGAACAATGTGCTACTATTATTTAAGATTATTTTCTAAAATTTACGTTTCGTAATAATAGGGGTTAAAGTATGAAATTGCCGTTTTTTTTCAAAAACGGATTGATTTGAAGTGAAGAAAATACAAAACAAAGAATCCAATTAATACCTAATTTCGGAAAAATAATAAAGTACCATTGAATTTATAATTCCAAGTCAATCCAAAGATTAACACTTTAAAGCCACCCGTGTTAAGAAACGGCAATTTCATAGTTAAAGACCTAATATTAACACAGACACAAAGCAAGACACTAAGAGACCTAAAAACTACTCCGAGACGTGCTAGAGAGTGTTTACTCTGTGGGTATCCAACTTCATTTGAGCGCCAACTCTTTACAATACAGAAAGTGTATCCAACTTCATTTGAGCGCCAACTCTTTACAATACAGAAAAGTCCAACTATAGGTGCAAGTTTGTATTTTTCCTTTTTCTAATATTTAATTTAATGTGAATTCGTCATGTTAGTGATAAAAAATGTATAAACCTAGTGGCAATATATTCCATGCCTTGTATGTTAACTTGATTTTATTATTAATTTATAAGTCCGTCTGTCCTTTATTTGCTTAGGATTATTATGCTTAACATAAGAATTCATGTATAGATAGTTTGAATTCACAATGTATTATATCTAAATGTAAACTTGTCCATGTTTTGTATTAAACACAATTTGTTGATATCTTTTACTTTAAAATATATAAAATAAAGGATTGATTGTATTTTATTTAATACTTCTTAATTTTACACACATTTCCAGACACTGATCATAATTTTTAACTAATTTCAAAATAAGAAGATTATCACATTAACTAATTTCAAAACAAGAAGATTATTTTGACACGAATGGATATAATATTATTGGAATTGCAATAAATTCACTTAGGAGCTTCCAAGCATTTTGTATGTTTGTCCACGCATTTTTCCAAAAGTATTAAGGCCTGCACAAATGAGGCGTACTTTTTCGTCCTTCAAAAGATCAAAAACACCGCGTACCAAAAGCCCTCACACAGCCGAGGGCATCGATCGGCTGGAATAGACAAAATTAAGGGGGAGACCTCAAAAATAGAACTAATGCGATAGCATGGACCTAATAATTTTTTAATTTTAAAAAGTCTCTCCTTTTTCTGTAAATAACAACATAGGTAACCTCCAAGTGATGGAGGCAGCCATCCTTTTTAAGACCAAAATAGGTCATTCCGAGGAGTACCTGCCACCGGGTAGTGAGGTTGAGCTCAAGGTGAGTTCTCTACAGATACCCCATTAATCGCAACTCATCATAACAGAATACGAGTGCCTAGAGAACTTCGACCCCGAAACCATGAATAAGTAACCCGACCTCAAATATATGCTGATGGCCGCAAAATACAGGGTAAAGTTGGAGCTGCTCTTACATGGTGGAATGAAGGTAGCACAATTTAGACTTGAACCCCACAACACCGTCTTTCAGTCGGAACTGTATGCTCTGTATCGAGCATTCAAATTGGTGAGAGCGTCTAGGATGACCTGCGTCAACATATTGAACGATTCAAGATCGTCGCTCGATCTGCTGAAGAGCCCATCCGTCACTCACCTCTTAGCACTCGGTATAAAGATTCGATGGACGGTTATCAGATTTATCTAATATATAAAATTCTCGTGTCACAGTTTTCGTTGCCATACTCCTCCGAAACGGCATGACCGATTTTGATGAAATTTTTTGTGCTTATCCGGTATCTATGAGAATCGGACAACATCTATTTTTTATTCACCTAAAAAAAAAAAATATATACATAGCAAAACAACGTTTGCCGGGTCAGCTAGTTTCTATATAAAATTATTATTATTTATCCCAAAAAGACACGGCCGTGTCTTTTATTAATTATATATAGAAATAAATCTGATAACCGTCAATTTGTTGTTACCTATCGAGTAAAGCGGGGTTTCTCTGGCAAAAGCTTATAAACGAAAAGTAACATGAGAATCTGTGTTTACTTTGTTTCTATTGGTTAATGTGTTCGCGTCAAAGTTTTACCTCAGGGCCAAAGTAACCCCACTTCACGGTACGTCACAAAAATAATATACTTTTTTGTAATTTGGAATAAACTTCGAGACTCCATTCGGGAATTGCAGGTTGTACAGAACCCTCAGTGCACGAGTCCGAATCACACTTGCCCAGTTTTTTTTATTGATAGGCTCACGTTTGATCACTGCTTCACCTGATAGTAAGTAGTCATGTGGTCGATGATAGAGCACGCTTGGCTAGAAGTAACCTATTCACTCTTGAGTTTAAGACCCCTAGGCTGTAGCTATCAGGAAACAAACTCCGGCCGGGAATTCCACTCCCTAGCATTATGCACAATAAATGTGTCCCCAAAACGTTTGGCACGTATGGGTGGGATTTGCCCCATGTACCAGTAGCGCAACGCTGTACGTCGAGAGGCCCGATGATGGAACGGGATTCATCATCATCACTTCAGCCGAAAAAAGTCCACTGCTGGACAAGGGCCTCCCCTAAGCGACGCCACAACGACCGATCCTGTGCGTCTCGCATTCACCGCACTCTCGCGACTCTTACCAGGTCGTCGGTCCACCTTGTGGGAGGCCTTCCAACGCTGCGTTTTCCGGTGCGCGGTCGCCACTCTAGAACCTTTCGGCCTCATCGACCGTCCGTTCTACGAGCAATGTGCCCTGCCCACTGCCACTTTAGTTTGGCGATTCTTCGGGCTATGTCGGCGACCTTGGTTCTCCTGCGGATATCTTCATTCTTTATGCGATCACGCATGGAAACTCCGATACTCTATAGCCCTTTCCATTGCCCTTTGGTTGACTATAAGCCTTCTGATGAGGCCCATTGTAAGCGACCATGTTTCAGTACCATATGTCATCACTGGCAACACGCACTGGTCATAGACTTTCGTCTTGAGACACTGTGGTATGTTGGACGAGAAGATACGGCGCAGCTTCCCGAACGCTGCCCAGCCGAGTCGGATTCGACGATTGACCTCTTTCTCAAAGTTAGACCTACCCAACTGGATTGTCTGTCCCAGGTAAACGTAATCGTCGACAACTTTGAGTGCAGAGTCTCCGATCTTGATCAGAGTGGGTGCTACATGGTTATTTACCATGACTTTGGTTTTGTCCATGTTCATTTTAAGACCCACCCTTTCGGAAGCTCTACTAAGGTCATCGACCATTGTATTGAGCTCCTTCGTAGTCTCAGCCATGACTACTATATCATAATCGTCTGCTCGTGGTACCCGCAGTAAAACCGGAGCCTGCTCTACCAGCGCTGAGACTGAACCTTCCGTTGCGGATCTCTTTAGCGAGATTCGTCTTCTAAGACAGGATGTAAAAGACGTAAAGTCTCAATTGTCTACCGTGTCGAGTACACTCACCGAGAAAATGGAAGAGTATGAAAAACGGCTCGAGGAAAAAGATCGGGACATTAAACGCTTATCTGAGGCTGTCGCAGAACTACAATACTATTTAGGGACCCAAGAACAACTCCAGATGAGGAATGAGATAGAAATAATTGGGCTACCCGAACAGCCAAGAGAAAATCTTACTCACATGGTTTTGGTAACTTCTAAAAAGCTGGGGGTTGAATTGCAAGAAAATGACATTGACCAGGTTCAGAGGGTTGGTGCCAAACGCACCGACTCTCCCTCCAAACCTCCGACCACGAGACCTGTCGTGGTTAAACTACTTCGAAGAGTAAAGCGTGATGAACTTATATCAGCGGCGAAGTCAAGGCGCAAACTTACATCCTCGGACATTGTCAGCGGAACATCGGTTACTGTTTACCTTAACGAACGTCTCTCCCACGCTAACAGGAAATTATTTGGTGAAGCGAGAAAACGAGCCACTCAACATAACTTTCGTTACTGTTGGATACGCAATGGATGCATCTATGCAAGGAAAGCAGCAAACACTACAGAGAAAAAGTTTCGTGCCCTCGCTATACGCTCGTACGATGATATCGACAAACTTATTGGCCCGGCAGAAGGTACCTCCGCCAATCATCATGATCTGTTTTTTGACACTCCTATTAGCTCTAATTAAGAAAACAACATGTGAGACACACCTATTCTTTATATGTAAGTCAACAAGAATAATTTTAATTTTACCAATATTTTATGTTAGTCGTAATTTCTTTATTTACTTTTCGAGTTTAAATATTTTTTACAGTAGGTTACAGTTAATGTCCAGATTAAAAATAAATACTAAATGCAACCGCAATTATATCATTAAAGTTAGATCTCAGCAGCGTAATTTTATACCCGGATTAAAAAATATAACTAAATGCGACCGTAATTTTTACGACTTCATTGATAAATCTTGGCAATCTATTGTTATTTCCAGCACTCTCAACCCAGTGGCAAAAGATAATATATTTTTATACTCACCTCTAAGGTGGAATATTTACAAATCACTCACTAATGGCTACCACGGAATATTTCGATAATATTGATAATCCTTTAAACGTAATGTGCCACTCGGTAGAGACTGCTGAACACTGTAAAAACCTAATGTGTACATTTGACCTTAAAATTGTAACGTTCAACATTCGAAGTCTACGCCGCAACCTGAGCAGTTTTCTAGTGTCATTAAAAAGACTGGATCTAGAATTCGATATAATAGTCCTTACCGAATGCTGGTTGAACGATAATGCAGCAATAGGTCAAATTGATGACTATACATCATATGCGTCAACTAAACACACTAACCAAGCCAGTGGTGTAGTAATATATGTCAAAAGCTGCTGGACGCCAGTTGTATCTGAACCTAATCTACTTGATGCAAACTGCTTGCAAATTCATATTCCCAATGTGTTATCAATTCTCGGTATTTACAGATCTCCTTCATTTAAGAACACAGATAACTTTACTCACTCACTAGAAACGGTCATCACGAACATGCCTCATAGCCCCTGCCAAGTTATAGCTGGAGACATAAATATAAACACTCAACGGCTGGAGTCTTGTTTTGATTATGTTTGTCTGATGGCACAGCTAGGTTTCAGAGCTGCTATTAACAAACCAACCCGTAATGACGCATGTCTTGACCACATCTTCATTAAGACTAAGGGAAAAATAGAGTCCATTGTATGCCCCTCAGCGGTTACTGATCACGACCTGGCTATGGCCGGCACAAGCACAAATGTACCCAAACCCCCGCGAGAGAAAAGATTTCAACTTAAATATGATTTTGAATCTATTAAGTTGGAACTACAAGATGAAGACTGGTCAAATGTAACTGGCGAATCTTGCCCGAACGTTGCAGCTCTCGCATTTATGTCTAGCTTATCATGTATCATTGGCCGTAATTCTAAAACTTTACAAATAAGCAAACGTAAATTTACTCTCAAACCCTGGATGACCCCTGGTTTGATCAAATGTTCTATGCATAAGGACAGGCTCCACATGCAAGCCAAAAATAATCCCAATGACCCTATTAAAAACCAAATCTACAAGCGTTACAGAAATTTCTATCAAGATCTCTTACGGAAATTGAAAAACCAACACAATAGAGAAGAATTAGAAAACAATAAAGACCACCCTAGCAAACTATGGAATACGATCAAACGAGTTACAAACCACGTTGTAACTAAAGGCAAGTCACACAACCTCTTCCAAATTAAAGGTAATGAAATCAACGCACTAGACTTTTGCAACAAATTTTTCTCTAATGTAGGTCAGCGTCATGCGGACCAAATATTAATGAAACTTAACGAAACACAGAACTCACTAGCATCTAAAATTAAAATTTCTGATTCTCCTCTAAACTCATTCTTCTTGCATCCAACTAATACAGATGATGTTGAAAATCTTATTCTTCAACTCAAAGACAGCAGTGCCCCAGGCCTGGATGGAATAACAAACCGAATGGTAAAACACATCAAAAATCTTATTGTTGAGCCGCTAACACATATTTACAACCTAAGCTTATCTACTGGAATTTTTCCTGATATTTGGAAAGTTGCAACTGTGACACCCATACATAAAGGTGGTACTACTGATGATCCTAATAATTTCAGACCCATCTCTCTCTTAAGTACATTTTCTAAAATGCTTGAAAAAATTATTAATAAACAACTCATTCGCTTTCTGGAATCCAATAAGATCTTATCAAACCAACAATTTGGCTTTCGTCAGGGCAGGTCAACCGAGCATGCTGTATCACTTCTGACAAAAATCGTCTCTGATCATCTTGACAAAGGGTTATCATGCATCGGAGTCTTTCTTGATCTGGCGAAAGCCTTCGTGTCAATTCCAATTCTACTAAAAAAACTAGAGGCAATTGGTGTACGAGGCATTTGCCTTGAATGGTTTCGTAGTTATCTTACTGGTAGAAAACAATGCACCAAAATGAATTCCTACACAAGTAACACGCACGACATAGCTTTTGGTGTACCTCAAGGCAGTATTCTTGGACCTACACTCTTTTTAGTTTATTTAAATGATATGTCCTCAATCAACATCGGAAACGCAGACATAATAAACTACGCGGATGATACAGTAGTAATATTTCACGGTAAAACATGGAATAGAGTGAAATCTTCATCTCAAACTGGACTCCAACATATTGTCGAATGGTTGAATAGCAACCTATTAACCCTAAATACCTCAAAGACAAACTTTATTTGCTTTCATAAAACTGCTGTATCTGCACCTCCAACAGACTTAGGGTTAATAGTGCATACTTGCCAAACATCAGCCGACCCTTATCTCAATGCAAATTTACTAACATGCGAATGCAAACCGATAAATAAAGTAACACGCACGAAGTACTTAGGAGTAATCATAGATGAAAAACTTAATTTCAGTGAGCATATCGCGGCAATATCTGCAAGGGTGAGAAAGATTATATACGTAATGAAAGAGCTAAGAGATGTGGCTACATTAAAACTTCTTAAGAAAATTTACACCACACTATGTCAATCGATCCTGTCTTATTGTATCCTAGCCTGGGGTGGCACTGCTTCTTCTCATCTCTTAAGTCTAGAAAGATCACAACGTGCAGTCCTTAAGACTATGATCAAAAAACCTTTCCGCTTCCCTACCATTCTCCTTTATAAAGAAACTCAGGTGCTTAGTGTCAGAAAATTATACCTATTAAAAATCGCTCTTCTTACTCATAAAGAAGCATTACAATTACCAGACTACAAGAAAATGGTAAGGAAGCGTGTGTTCAAGCTACCCACCATTCCCGTCAAAACAGAATTTGCCAAAAGGTACAGTACTTACATGAAAACACTTGTTTACAATAATTTCACCAAAATTCTTAGTTTAAGTAACTTATCGCTTCGTGACGTAAAAACTAAAATAACCAAAGAATTGATAGATTGGACGTATGATAGCACAGAACATTTTATAAGACAGTTATTATGATAAGAAATGATCTCATAGTTTTAAAATAAATTATAGGCATTAAATGCAATTATTTCTAAGCTTTTTGTTACCTATATAATATATTCTATAATAGTATTTAGTAATGTATAAAACCTCGTAAGCTTGTACTTTAATCATTTAGCTAGTACTCTAGTAGTATTTTTAGCAATGTTCCTTATAAGAAACTCACTGCATTATTTCGTCTTGTAAGCGCATACCTACTAATAATTTGTAATTCAAAAAACTTGTAAGCTTCCTGCGGGACAGGCCTCGCCTAGTGCAGGAAGTCTTCGGAAACCATGCTATATTAATAAATAATAAAAACATAATACTGTAGAACTACCCACTCCCTGTAACCTAATTTTTTCTTAATAAATTATTATTTCGTTTATTCCTTTTACAATACATATAAATTATATTTTTAAATATTCCACTATAAAATTAAAAACATTTAAAAATATAAAAAATAGTAGCCCACCGGTATCGGGAACAGAGTCCAAGCTACCGGCGGTCAGGACTCCAGAGAGAGGAACCTCCTAACTATACGAGCCGTGTCCAGGAGTACCACTTTCTGAATCAAGCCCTTGATCCAGCCGCCTAACGTGAGCCTCCTGAGATGTTGGTCGAGGCTCTTGGCTATTAAGCCATTGGCTGACACGACTATCGGTACAATGATCGCTGAGTCCACATCCCACATGTCGACAACCTCGCGAGCCAAGTCAATATACTTGATTTGTTTATCTTTCTCGGCTTTCACGAGGTTCTCGTCATGCGGAACGGATATGTCAACAATCATTGCACGCCTCTCACTTCGGTCCACCACCACTATATCAGGCTTATTGGCCACAATAGTCCTGTCAGTGATGATGGACCGATCCCAGTACAATGTGATATCGCCATTATCGAGAACTGGGTCGGGCACATACCTGTAGTACGGCACCTCCGATTCCACAAGAGAGTACTTCAGAGCAAGTTGCTGATGGATAATCCTGGCTACAAGGTTGTGTCTATGCAAGTATTCCCCGTTAGCTAAACGAGAACAACCAGAGATAATGTGGCGGATTGATTCACCCGGTCGGTGACATGCCCGACAGATGTCAACCGTACCGTCCTTCACGATAAATCTCCGGTAGTTATTCGTCATGATAACTTCGTCCATAATTGCACAGGCAAAACCTTCAGTTTCCCCAAAGAGGTCACCGAAACGCAGCCAGGCTACGGACGCTAGTTTGTCTACATCGGGTCCATGCAGGGCCCTGAAAAAGCGTCCGTGAAGTTCCTTACTCTGCCATACTTCCTTGCGATCGTTAGTGTCAAGTACTACAGGTTTGCGCCAGTTCTCGTTAGCCAAGGAAAGCGGGGTGAGTCCCTTGTCCACTGCCACTACATCACGATGCATACTCACGTCGGCGGCTAGGAAATATTCCCTGAGACTGCATACCTCGCGATTGTGCAGGGTCTTAGCATTTAAAAAGCCTCGACCCTCACACTTTCGCGGGATATACAGTCTCATCACCGACGACCGTGGGTGATGCATTCGGTTTGCAGTAAGCAGTGTACGAACCCGCCTATCCAGGGCGTCCAGTTCTGTTTGAGTCCATTTGAGTACGCCGAAAGAGTACATCAATACCGGCATGACCCAACCGTTGAAGGCGCGCACTTTGTTTCCGCCTGAAAGAAGGCTATTGAATACCTTCTTCAGGCGTCCAAAGAAGCGCTCCCTCAAAGATTGCTTCATGTCAGTGGCATTGATACCTAAAGCTTCCGACATATCCAAATACTTATAGGTTTCAGTTGGAGAGAGGGATCTCAGGTTTATGGAGTACGAGAGCTGAGTACCCACGGACTCCACAATCTCCCCTCGCTTTACATGCATGACCGCACATTTGTCCACACCAAACTCCATCCTGATGGCACTACTGAAGGTTTCAGTTACCTTCAGTAGCTCCATCAGTTGAAGCTTGTTGGGGGCAAAAAGTTTCAAGTCATCCATGTAAAGGTGAGATATAACCTGACCACCTCTCTTCAACCGATAGCCTAGGCCTGAATTCTCAAGCAGTGTGCTAAGAGGATTCAAGGCTAGGCAAAACCAAAGCGGACTCAAACTATCACCCTGGAATATTCCCCGCTCGATTCTCACCGGTTTGCTGTTCCTCTGAATATGTCGACATCCTGGATAGCGAAGGACCGTCCTCCATTGCCTCATACACGACATCAGGAAGGTGCGTAGTATTGCATTAATTTTGTACAATTCTAGCACCCTCATGAGCCATGTATGAGGAACAGAGTCGTAGGCCTTCTTATAATCTATCCAACATGTCGACAGATCCTTTCGGGAGCGCCGAACCTGTTGGCTAATGGCCATATCGATGAGGAGTAGCTCCTTAGTACCGCGGGACCCTTTCCTACATCCGTTCTGAGAGGCAGACATGATTGAATTATTGTCTATATGGTTGTTAATCTTACCTCTCAAAATGGATGTAAGAACTTTATAGACCGTAGGTAAGCACGTTATCGGTCTATAATTTTTAGGTTCCACGGTACTACCTGATTTGTGGAGCAGGTGGGTAACTCCTGTTGTAAGGAACTCGGGTAGCGAACCAGATTCCAAGGCAGCCTGATACTGAGATGCCAAACGAGCATGCGATCTTTGTAGCCACTTAATCCAAAAATTATGCAGTCCGTCCGGCCCTGGAGATTTCCAATTAGGCAACGGACGAACTGCACGTGCTACGTCTTGGGGGCTGATCGTAATTGCCCCCATTTCTGTTATTGAATCGCACGCTCGCTCGACCTCCCGAGTCCAACTACCTTCGGTGTGGCTGACAGGCACCGACCAGATGCTGCGCCAGAATGAACACATGGCGTCATCATCCGGCAGGCGCGTGTCAGTCACACCTTGGTCCGGCCGCTCCCAAGCCCTATATACCCACCTTTCATTACTCCGGAATGTGCTATTCTGGGCGTACCGCTCCACTCGCCGCTTATATCTTCTGATTCGATTTGCCCATGCATACACCTTCTGCTTCAGGAAGTCGATGCGCTCTGTGACACGGAATATATAATCTTGGGGGCTGATATCAGTCCCCAGAAATGCCCGTCTCACAAAGCGCATCACTCTTGGGCGGGTGTTACCCTCCCTGAAGCAGATTAGTTTGCCGATGAGTGCTCTGGCTTCACCAATACGACGCTCGATCCTGCACTGCCAAGCCGGCACGGCTGATTTCGGTCGTGTAGCTACGTCACTATTTGGAAATTTGACGTGAGCTACACGACATGCCGCTACAGCTGCGCAGTACATTATCGAGTGTGTATCGGTGAGATCTTCGCAGTCGTCAAAATAATTTGACAACTGCAAATCCAGAGCAGCCACCAGCGCCTTATTCTTGTTATGCATGGGCAAACGAGGTAAGCGCGGCCTAAGTTCTAACGACATGTTTCGATATTCCCGAATAGCACACTCCAAAGCACTCCTCAATTCGTTATTGCACTGGGTACTTACTTGTGTAACCATGTCAGTACTCTCTTCGTCAGCGTGGTTGGTAAGATGGTTGGACGGTGGTACCATTACTGGTACCACAGTCTGCGACGAAGGGGCAATGGCACGGCTACCCATTTCCGTTCGGAGGCGATCAAGTACAGTATCGTCCAACATATGATTACGCTGGATAACCCGCACCTGATCCGACAGTCGTTGTGCCGAAACGTTGACGGCTGGCTCAAGCATCTGAAACAAAGAGAGCATCCGAACACGGTACGCGGTCAGATTGTTTCCTCCCTCTGTAGCCCCATAGTATGAGCGCATGACGTTCTCATTGATGGATTGCGTCCATCGCATGCGCTGCACACTTCCGCCGGGAGCTGGGACCCTATCAGAGGCCGGTGGGCCTCGAGATCCTAAGCCGCTCGGCGGCCGGCGTCCTCTCCGTCGACGCGCAGGTGGTGGTGACGTGGGCGGAGAGAAGTACTCGTCGCTGGAGCTCGACGCAACTGCCACGGCCGGTGTCACAGCATTCACGGTGGGGCTGGATGCCGGCGGCGGCGAGGCGGAGCTGAGCGACGAGGCCGGAGGTGGTAGGCGTGCACGGCGAGCTGCAGCTCTTGTCAACATTTTTGGTGTTTTTTCAGCTTCAAGTTTTCATGGTTTCGGATAAATTATTTGGTCGTTATGGTATGATGATGTATATATGGTTATATAATAGTTATTTTTTTTCGTTTTATTTTCATTATTTCGGGTTGTTTTGAGATTTTTTTGATTATTTGTCGTAAAAATGTGAAGAGAAAAAATTTTTACTTGTCACTTGGTTGACAGCCGAGCCACAGATTATTATTATTATTATTTATTATTATTATTATTATAAGCAAACCGAAGGTTTTTTTTTTATTGGGTGGGAAAATCATCTTATGACATCCCCCGCTCTTGGGCGGTACGGGAGATAGTGTCAGACTTTTACTGACTAAAAACCCACTCCTGTTCCTTCGTTGCCTTCGTCCCAGGGCCCTGGGAAAGTAAATGATATACTCGCCATTGACATTAATGCCTAGTCCACTCCAGTCCATAACCTTGAAGATATCCTCCATTGCAGCCGTAAACAGTTACGGAGAAATGACGTCTCCCTGCCTGACACCCCGCTGCAGAAGGATAGGTTTCGAGGTCCGGTCCTGAAGTCGGACTGACATAGTGGCGTTCTCGTACAAACACTTCAGCACTTCGATGTACCGATAATCAATCTGGCACCGTTGGAGAGACTGCAGTACAGCCCAAGTCTCGATCGAATCAAAAGCTTTCTCGTAGTCCACGAACGCTAAGCATAGAGGTAGGTTATACTCCTCGGCCTTCTGTATAACCTGCCGGAGCGTATGTATGTGGTCTACGGTGCTGAAGCCTTTTCGGAATCCGGCTTGTTCGGGAGGCTGGAAGTCGTCAACCTGCGCGCGAGACGATTCGCGATGACTCTGGAAAACAGCTTGTAGACATGGCTCAGAAGTGAGATGGGCCTGTAATTCTTAAGCAGTGTATTGTCGCCCTTCCCAAAGAAAAGAACCACCAAACCCCTGCTCCATGCATGTGGCGTCTTTCCCTCAAGTATGACGGAATCGAACAACCTCTGAAGGGCCTTCAGGACCGGTTTTCCACCCGCCTTCAGGAGTTCGGCTGTAATTCCGTCGTCACCCAACGCCTTGTTGTTTTTAAGCTGCTTCAGAGCCATCCTAATCTCGTACAGGCTGACGTCCGGGATATCTTCGGTATAGTGCCGGGTTAATCTAGCTCTTGGGTCGTTTGCTAGATTCGTTGTGGGTTTTGTGATAGACGTGTACAGCTGTCCATAGAATGTCTCGACCTCTCCCAGAAGCTCCAATTTAGCGGATATGACTCTGCCACCGTCGGTCTTCAGTTTCGTTAGCTGGCTCTGCCCTATAGACAGACCTCTTGCAAAAACCTTGGAGCCCTTATTCCGCTCAATCGCGTCCTTAATCCGTTCGGTATGAAAGATACCACGGAGCCACCTAGACACTCAAAACGATTGTGAAGTTCGAGCTGAAAGCTTTCGGAGTTTTGAATCTGGATCTGTGCTGGACAGAGCGTAGACTTCATTAGTCGAGATCTTTCAAGCTTGATATTGATATTCAATGTGCCTCTTACCATACGGTGATCACTTCCAGTTTTCACCGCGTTGATCACAGAGATATCATTGAATATTTGCTTCTTCGTCGACATGTTGTAGTCAATCTCATTTCTTTTCGCACCATCAGGGCTTTGCCAGGTCCACTTCCTACGCTCACGTTTTTTGAAGAAGGAATTCATCATATAGAGGCCCTCCTTCTCCATAAAACCAGCCAATAGGTGTCCCCGGCGGTTCCGTCTCGTTTGCCCAGTTTCGCGTTAAAGTCCCCCATGACCACGGTGAAGTGAGTCTTAGAACCATGCATGGCTCTGGATATATCCTCATACGTGGACTCTACTTCGTCGTCGGGGTGTGTCGAGGTCGGGGCGTAAACCTGTATGACCTTCAGCGAATATCTTGATGATATTCTGAGTATAAGGTACGCCACCCCGGTCGACACACTCTCGATCTTCACCACATTGTTCACAAGGGACTTGTGGACGATAAACCTGACACCACCCTGGGACTGCTGGTCACCCTCCCGGAAATAAAGCAGGTTACCGGATTTGAGAATTATCGTGTCCTCCCCCTGTCTTCGGACTTCCGATAATCCCACTACACTCCATCGTAATCTGCTCAATTCTTCTTCAAGTTCGGTGATCTTCTCTTCAGACCGGAGTGTACGCGTGTTGTATGTTGCCAGGTCCAGTCATCGTTTTCTAAAGGGGTAGCCGGATCCCATCCGGAGATTCTTCGCACCCCTTGCCTCGCCGTAACCTTGACCGCTACCGGAGTCAAGGGTAGACGGGTTGCCGGGCACTAGGGGCCATTTTTTGTTTGTGCTTATCATTTGGGGGGGTTTTGCTATAATCGCCACGCTTGGCATGCGGGTTGGCGATCGCAATTGGTTGTTGCAATTCACAGAGAATGCTGCTGCCCATTCTCTGGTATGTCCCTTAGTCGCCTCTAACGACACCCACGGGAAGAAATGGGATGGTGTTATTCTTTACGTCCGGTTACCATACGGAACGGGATTGGTGGAATTAAATTCTGCATTTCCAATGCATACTCCCTGAAATGTAAACGATAGAAAACTGACAGGCTAGCAACTCGGCCTCAATGCTCAAGAATTTGGAGTTTTAATTCGATGAATGCATTATTGCCGATGATCTTTTTGACTCGCTTCTCAATTGACTCTAGCGCATCAATCTGGTATTTGGCAGATCCATCAAAAAGATGAAAGCAGTACCCCATACCCGATCGAACTTGTGCTTGATAAAGGAGCAGCTATTCCCGCGTGAAGTACCGTCTCACCTTTACTAAGATCCCTTATTGTTTTGAGCTTTTGTTTCGGTGTATGCGCCAAAATTGAGGCTAGATATCTCAAGAATTAAATTAAAAAGATTATCCCAAGAAGCTCAAAATAATCAGTTGGTTTAGCGGAAAAAAGAAACGCCTGGGTTTTTAACAGCATAGAAACTGATGAAATTGGCATCGCTTCAACGGAAACCGCCTTTAAGGATAAGTTCAATTGAACACTTGAACTTATCCTTAGCCTTTCAGAGAGACTGGATCTATGTTCCACTATCTCGTGCGTCTGACACGAGACTCAACAGCAGTGCTGTCATATGCACACCCAAAGGCTTAAGAAGATTATTTATGTTGCCGAGAGCACTGACCCGTGACCCCGGCCGGCATTAATACCCAGACAAGAGCGGCCATAAATTACCACTCCGACGGATCGCTCCCTCAGGAAGTCTGCCATCCAATCACACAGACCAGTATTTAGACCGCAAGAAGGAAGCTTAGCAATAAGACTTTCGTGCTAGACTCCTGCCTTTGAGTTATCAAGAGATGGCAAGCGCTTCCTCGTGCTTTTTTTGAATGGTATACCTACCATTCAAATTTGGAGCAAGGACCTTGATGTAAACAAAGCTAGTGTAGCAGAGTTACTAGTCTGATACATTACATCAACAAGGCATCATCAGGTCATCATCTACATCAAGGTTACGCTTTATCCTACGGACGTCCTTCTGATGGATACGAATGTCCAACATACTCGTCTCACATCCATCAGGACAAGCAGGGGGCCGCGCTTCACCAAAATTTAGACGCAATGATTCCACAAAAATAAAAGCAACTAATTTTACTTTCTCTTGAGCGGTGTGGGCCGGCGATCCATCGGGTTTAGCAGTAGGAGCAGTGAGGGGTGGCAGAAGTTCGATTCAACCGACTTTGTCAGGGACCAAAATGCTTAACTACCTGCTAGGTACGAAGCAAGTTTGTTCCCTATTCGGCTAATGTGGTAAAATTGAGACCTCCACATCATCTTCTTGCAGAACTATGTTTTGCCCATTGCTCTAAGCTTGGTACGCCGCGTGTTTAAGCGCGTGAGCGCGATTTCAATCAACGCCAATCCATGGTCGAGCTTCGCCAGACATTGTTACGTCAGAGAATGGGATGTAGTACTCCACACTCTGTCGTAATACATTCAGCATGGCATCAGCGCACGATGAAAAATCAAATGAAGTAAAGCAAGTGAGCTACCAAGGATAACATGCTAAGAAGGATCGCATGCCATCCTAATCTGCTGACCTGTATCGGTAAACACACCGGGTGCCTCGAGGTTTAGGATCTGGCTGGGAGTAGGTGGCCGGTCAAGATTTGGACATGGGTAGGTGTTAGTACCATATCTTTAAGGATCTTCCTTGCCTTTTGGACGGTAGGGAAGAATACGTTACTGACCGAGCCCGTACTGGAAGTCTTGTAGCGCCGCTGCTATTTGTTAACGGTTTCCTCCCGTATCTGCTTCTTGACGAACGATATTGGCACCTTGTCGTAGTCGGGGGCTGTCTCTTTAGTGAGTGCCGCTTTTTTGGCAAGCTTGTCTGCTCTTTCATTACTGGAAGTACCAATGTGTGCTATTAACCAAAACAGCCTCACATCTCTACCGTCTTCTCGGCTTTTACGCACCAGCCTCTTTATACCGAGTGCTAAGGAGTGAGTGACGGATGGGCTCTTCAGCAGATCAAGCGACGATCTCGAATCGTTCAATATATTGACGCAGGTCATTCGAGACGCTCTCACCAATTTGAATGCTCGATACAGAGCATACAGTTCCGACTGAAAGACGGTGTTGTGGGGTTCCAGTCGAAAGTCTGCTACCTTCATACCACCATGTAAGAGCAGTTCCAACTTTACCCTGTATTTTGCGGCCATCAGTATATATTTGAGGTCCGGTTACTTGGGGGTCATTCATGGTTTCGGGGTCCAGTTCTCTAGGCACTCGTATTCTGTTATGATGATTTGCGATGGATGGTGTATCTGTAGAGAACTCACCTTGAGCTCAACCTATTTTGATCTTATAAAGGGTGGCTAACTCCATCACTTGGAGGTCAAGGGGTAAGTGGCCTGACCGAATCAGTGCTAATGTTAGAGACACGGAGACACCGTGTCATATGCTTTGCAGCTGTTTCCTAATCGTCAGTTTCTCAGCTGCCGGAGCCCAAACGCTTGCCGCATACAGCACGATTGGCTGTATCACCGACACGTATATGGTCCTTATTATCTCGCTGTTTAAACCCCATGTCACCTTTGCTACACGACAATTGTTTATAAATATCTGCAGTTTCTTGCAAGCTTGCTGTCACGTTCGCATTGAAAGTGAGTTTACAGTCTAATGGTGAGTCTCAGTAGTTTGATCTTTTCGACTAGTTTCAGCCTTGTCCCAGAGATATGTAATATTCTAAGTTGTTGTAACCATAGAAATATAAAAAATAGGAGAAGTGGCAAGGGGACGTGCGCATGTCCGCGCGACTTGCTCAAAATCCGCTCATTCGGGCAAACGGCCGTCAGTTGTAAACTTGTGAGATTCGCGATACGTGATCGTAAACAAATTTAAAATGCCGTTTTATTCAGTGGTTTTGTGCAAGAACCGAAACGATAAGAGAAACCTTGTTCATCATGGAATTTTTTACCATATGTAAGTACAAGTTTAATACTATATTTATCTTATAATCAGTAAAAACAATAAATCTTATAATGATTCAAAGATTTAAATAAAGCATTTTATTTCAAATAAACCATTTACAGACAATGTCAAGAAGTCAGTCAGTCAGAAAAAATGATGCTAATTGCACATTCCAAAGCGTAGATCTCTATGGAGAAAAATGTGCAAGAAACTCCATGGACACTCTTTTCAATGTTTTGTAATTACAAATATCTCTGTTACATGTTTCTTGTCGCTATCATGTGAGAACAATGTAAATAAAGTAAAAATAAAAACTAAATATAGATATAAAAATAGCAACCGGCAGCTAAGAGATGACCAAGCGTGTATGGCTATAATATAGCCGCACATACAATGGTTTTAGAGATACACAGTTCAGTCGTTTCAGTAAAATTCAATGTCATTTACTTTTAAACGGTTATTTTTTTTTAGGGTTCAGTACCTCAAAAAAAAAAAAAAATTAAATCCTTATAGGATTACTTTGTTGTCCGTCCGTCTGTCTGTCTGTCAAGACCCTTGAACCCGAAAAAAGACCCGAGAACGCGTGAAGGTATCGAGTTAAAATTAAAACCATATACGGTCAAAAGGGGTGAATAGAAACGCAGGGGTGAATGGAAACAAAACTTTGATTTAGACTTTTACTATGATATATGATCATATTTTTGGTTTCAATAAAGTAATGTGTTTTAATATACCATTTCTATAATTTTAAGTTTGAAATACTGCAAAAAAAAAATCAATAACCTGACAATCTACATTAAAGTTTTGTTTCTATTCACCCCTGCGTTTCTATTCACCCCGTTTTACGGTACTCAAGTTTGCGGTTCCTTGAAGCTGTGAAAAAATAAAACTTCTAAGTTTGCGAAAAAAAAAGATACGACTGTCTAAGTCGCAAAAAACGTATATTTCGACACTCAAGGGAATCAAAATTCATAGGGTACTTCCCGTTGACCCTGAATCCTGAAATTTGGCATAAAGAAAAGGGCAAGTATAGGAATAAATCTGAAAATAGTAAATATTTGTTAAGTCACAAAAAAAAGCAATTGATTCGGAAAAATCTTCAAGACTCCATTCGGGTATTGAATTATTTACATAGTTAAGTAACCCTCAGAGCGCAAATCCGACTCGCACTTGCCTAGCTTTTTTAAATGAATTATAAGAGGTATCTGATTCATCATCATCACTTCAGCCAAAAGACGTTCATTGTTGGACATAGGCTTCCCCCAAGCGTCTCCACAACGACCGATCCTGTGCGTCTTGCATCCACCGCATTCCCACGACTCTCACCAGGTCGTCGGTCCACCTTGTGGGAGGCTGCGCCAACGTTGCGTTTTCCGGTGCGCGGTCAACACTCTAGAACCTTTCGGCTCCATCAACCATCCGTTCTACGAGCAATGTGTCCTGCCCACTACCACTTTAGTTTGAATCTTCGGGCTATGTCGGCGACCTTTGTTCTCCTGCGGATATCTTCATTCCTTATGGTATCTAATTAAAATAAATCGAAGTCGTATGTATGTATTTCGTCAGATAAATTCAGTATTTGCAGATTCTTTATCTCCCACAAGGTGGACCGATGACCTGGTGAGGGTCGCGGGAATCCGATGGATGCGAGACGCACAGGACCGGTCATTGTGGCGGCATTTGGGGGAGGCCTATGTCCAACAGTGGACGTCTTTCGGCTGAAATGATGATGATGATGAGATTCTTTATAAAATTCATTAATCAATTGAGCCTAAGGTAAGCCGCTATAAATCTTTGATGTGATTTCAACAGATTTAATATTTCTGAATAATAGGTAATTATATTAACCCAGACACCATACTCTCTGAGATTTAGACTATGTCTGGATTGAGGGCCCACGTTATTTAATCATAACAGTTTTATTTTACGTTTAAGAAATTTATGGCTCATTGCTTTAAGTTTTATTAATTTTCAACTAAATTCCCTGTAAATCTTGTTTCGTTTTAAGAGGATTTAAAAAATGGGCCCTCAATAGAGAGAGATGCACACGGTTTAGGAGGACACAGACTTGCTACTGGTTCCATGGGAATGAAAGACTGACCTAAAACTAAAAAAAAAAACTACTCAATTGCTACCATTCGTTCTTTGTGTGCAATTTGTGTGATAATCCTAGTTATCACAAAAAGGACCAATCGACAATCGTGTCATAATCAAATTAAGAGAAAAGAATTTGAATAAGGTACGTAAATTAAAAAAAAATAGTGTTCCTGCATTAGATGTAAGTACAATGTTTGTGTAACCAATAAAACAACAGAATCTTTATAAAAACACTTTTAATAGATCCATAATAAATTCACACAAATATCATGGTGAACAAAAATGATCTAAAGATAACATCATCTACACTTGAAACTATTATAAAACAATAATAGATTGTTGAATTCTATAAACTAAATAATTAATAGATTGTACGTTGTCTACAAAGCGTAGAGGCGAGATCAAGTGTGGCGTATGACGCGTGTCTCCGCGCTCGCGTGCCTCTATGTGCGCGCCATACCGTGGACGTGGAACAAACAGATCTACTGAGATTCCGCTACTGATCAAGATTCTAACTATTAAGAGAAATCTTTCAACATCGTAAACACTGATTCGAACAATCTATTTATGCGTGGCCGTCCTCCTTCCATTCAATCAACACAACAGGCTGGTAATTACTTTCGAGTACTCCTAGCTAATCAGACAATCATTCACTAATATTTAAATAGAAGCAGTCGGCCAAAAGATTAATAATATCTACCGGCGTGTAGTCATCAATGATTCATTATGATTTACGATAAATTCGAAGTGATTATGATACGCGCATTTCGCGCTTGTTCTATTCCTTCATATGATTAGATAACTTCACGCCACAATATTGTAATCTCACCGGTTTAAAACTAAGCACAATTCTTTCCTCTAATATACTCGAAGTTACAATATTTATATTAATACTAGAAATCAAGGTTTACCTGTAAAGGAAATACTTATAAGCTGTTGCACGAGTATTATTACTTTATTGTTCTCTAACATTATTTAGGTTAACTACTAGAAGCGGTGATAATAATACCTACTACTTATTTAATTATAATAAAAATAAATAATTGTACTACTCGTAAATAATTAATACCGATTAATAAATATGATCAACAACTTAACAAAATCAATAATAATATTAATAACAGACTGCCTCATCGGTCGCAAGTGCGACTGGCAAGATTAATAAATTAGGCATTAAACAAATCGAATCACAAATTTATGTAATACCTACTGCAAAATCGAAGCTAAAATTGTTCCAAAACGCCTGTCATCAAAATGATCAAGTTCAATATCTATCTTGGTCTTAGCATAGCACCCAGCGACGTGTTAGCGCGCGCGCGGCGCCGCTGCCGGCTCAGTCAGGCGTCACCCAGCGCGACCACCACCTGTCACATACACGTCCACTCTTCTCTCATAATACCCTAATCAACAGTCTCTCTAGACGGATTTCTTAATCTCATGCTTTACTTAGAAAGCTATTCTATGATATTTGAGTGTTTGATTGAGTATTGTGAGCGGTGACTGTACGTGTACACAAGAGCTAATGGCGCGCCTTGCATCGCCGACCCGGCGCCGCTCTCACAGCAGCCCCTCGTGTTCAATTTATTACTAAATTACAAAATAACCACGCTAACTAACTCCCTTACACAGTCGCGTAAATAAATACGTATAGTAACGTGTGTCATTAGCCTAACTGAATGATATAACGCTTGATAGTGGTACATTTAATTATGTATAATATCAGTGGGTTCTAATAAAATTCTCCTTAAATGATAAATGATATAACTTCAACAGTGCGACTCACAAGATGTGAGGAACTTAGCTAGATGTTACCGATCGGCTCGAGTACGCGGTTACCCCACGAATCATGGTACAAAATATGACGTCAGCCAAGTGATGGTGAAATGGGGAAGTAAGAATCGAATGTGATGCATCCAAGTGCACATTCGAATATTACTACTACTAAAGTTGTTATAAACACTGGCTGTTATGACTTTACAAAGTTGTCGGTTAGTTGTTGATATCCGTGGGGTGTCTCCCTGCGAGCTAGGCTGGTTGTTTAGCAGACCACCGCCTCCGAGATGGGGTTCTCGGTGATGCGGATGACTGGCGAGTGGCGGCAGGGGCGGCGGCGCCCAGCGTCCGACAGCCGCCGGTAAGCCGTGATCTTGGTGGGCGACAGCGGCGCCACTGAAACATATACACAAATTCAAATATGTAACTTGTTAATATGAACTAGTAATTTATTTAATTGATGGTTATGGTATAAATCTGCAAATTTTAATCACATCGAGACTAAAGATCACATTTTTTACGTGAATGAAGGAAAATTGATTGATCACGTTGTGGGTATTAACTTCGTGATTGCATTCCTACATATCAAGTATACTCTTTGTAAAAAATTCGAGATTTTTGATTGACGTGAATTTTTATTTAGAGACTACCTTTTCTTTCATGTATTTATTAAACAACTCAAGATGCACAGTCGAAAGAACCACTCGAAACTGTCTCCGAATACTTACTATAAACATAAATATGTTTTGAAAATTCAACCTAGCGCTGATTGTTTAAAGTTGTTTTTATTAAGCTCTGTACAAAAAGCAATAAAGTTTTAAGACCCAAATTAACCCGCACCACAAAGCATGGAGTGGAGACGCACATATTTTATATTTTTTTGACATAATTATTAGAGTTAGTTTTTAAGAGTTTATAAAGTTGTATTCTAAACAAATATTTATAAATACATGAAACAAATATTTACTAGTAAAATTATTTTTTGTCAATAAATAATTTTTAAAGAAAACTTTAAAAAGATAATTTTTGAAGTGAAGAATTTTTAAGTTATGCGACGTGTTGTGCCAGAGCAACATTTCCCATGATTGGTCGCCTAATTAATCGAACATAAAAAATCTTCGAATTGACGACCTTTTCCGCTTATCGATGGGATCGATTAAAAACTATATTGTAACGTGCGAGCAATACAAGTAAATAAGCCCGGCTTTTATGTGAAAATACATGACACCTAACATTTTAATCATGGAACATAATAAACGAATTCAATAAAATAAAAATGGTTTTTGTATGGGTTTTTAGGTTTGGGTTTTTGTATAATAATGAATATCATAGAAATATCTTTTTTATCTTGTTATTATTAGATCAATTTTATACCTATCTAAATAAATGTAAAAAGTACTCCCTTAATAATTAAGGCTTTCAAAGCATAGTGAAAACATTAAAATCGGTGCACCCATACAATAAATACAGTACAGTGATTCTAAGAACATCAATAATTGTAGATGTAAAAACTATCTCACAGAATTTTAGGTGTAGAAGGCATCAAAATAATGAAGACAGCAAAATGTGATTCTTTGAAGCCGAGAGTGTGTCTCATTCATCTGGCCTAGATTTTTCTTTACAATTTGATTCTTTTTGGATATTAGTTTTCCCCGATCACTAAATGTATCAAAGGCACTCATTTGCGCCTGGTGGCTTACGACACAAAATAGATAGGTACGAAAACTAGGCCAGATGAATGAGACGTTCTTTCGGTTTCAAAGAATCACCCCAATATGTGGTGACCTTCAAACACCCGAGTTTTGTGTGATATTTTTTATAAAGTCTTACAAAAGGAGCGGAAGCTATCAAAGTTGATTGATAGTAGGTATGAATAGAAGCGGCCTTGATTTTATATTATGTGGGCGGGCCCGAGCTTGTGAATTCTTGCAAGTAAGTTTTATGATAAATTACTACCTATTTTGTGGAAAACTCGAGAAATTGGGTAATTGAATCAATCCTTTTTATTTAAGAAAAAACTACTTAAAATGGTAAATAGAAAGAATTTTCTAATCCGTTTTAAATTTAAGTAAGTTAGAAGCCTTACAAAAAGGTGGAAGAAGAAAACTGTTATACTTATGACGAAGTAAGGATGCACATATTGAAATATGACGTCATCGCCATTGGGTTACGTGTGTATAAAATTGCGCTATCTATTTTACGTGTCCTCGCCACGTCCCTGTCTTCTTCATACCGATATGTGATATGCTTATTACTGTTCCATTTAATAACCAATTTTCATGTTTTCAGAAAAAAAGGATATTTTTAGTGCAATTTGTTGGATAGTATAAAATATTTTATATAAAAAAAGAACCAGGCTAACTATTAGAAAGTTTTCCTTTGACCGAAGGTCGAGTAGACATGAATTCATTGCCATCTATATGAAACACGGTGATATTATCAATTACTAGACAGACCAACTAAGATAGCTTCCGCATACCATAAACTAATGCTTTAAAAAGTAACACTTACTTTGTCTAAGCTTATTACAACTGCTGATTTATACTCGACGTTGGTGACGAACTAACATGCCGGATGGTTTTGTTCAGTGCTAATACAGCTACGAGTGTGGAGAAATAAAAATAAATTAAAAAATAAATAGTTGAACACGAGCATTGTTTATGGGATCGCTGTATGCTGCGTGTTTTAGACACGAAGGATTATTCATTTCTGATTATAATTATTAGGACATTAGCAGAAATTAATAAAGGCTGGTTTAAGAGTTATAAGTAATGTAATAACGCAAGATACAGCGATCTCAATAAACAAATCTACATCTACAAAACAGATTACAAATCTAACAGGTAATCAATGTGATGAGATGTTTTCCAATTCACTTGTCTATTCTGCGCAATATAATGTTAGCTTAATTAAATCAAATAGACACTGCCTTGGACTGATGTTAAAAAATTACTTTAAAATGATGGACAAGTGTAAATTTAGCAAACATTTCATATTTCACTAAAACGATGTTTCGTCATGCGCTTTCAATAAATGGTAATGATATTTATATACGTACTATTTTTTTCCAATGGCCCAACACCGAAATTATTTATTAAAAAGTTAGTTAGTTTCATATGAGAAGGCCTTGTTAAGAATTTGAATGGAAACATTGGCAGGTCTTTATCAGTAAACATATTTATAAGCAGAATAATTACGTACAATTATAGTTGGCATCAAAAAGGAATAATTTTGTATAATAGTTGTAAGTGAAATAGGACCTATACGTGACGCTTCAGACACTTTGATGTTATCATGAACTACTGGCAACACCAAAACAATAACACAATCACAATGTATCAAGGTTTTGTTCAAAATAATGATAATATTGTCTTTCAAACTACGAATATTATGAAAGTAATCAAGGGGCTATCTACAGACGTTTTCATTATAGTACCTACCACAGGACTGAAAGCTCATCTAGCTCTACGAGAAGGAAGCTCCCTTCAGTACATACCAATTGTTAGGGACTGCATAACGCTATCGCATATCCAGGCTCAAACATAAACAGGACAATAAAAATAAACTTTCAGGCTTCAGACGTACAATAAGTTAGCATCATCATTAGTAAAGCGTATATAATCATATTCATATCATATTTTTACATTATTATACAATAAGGGGCGGCAGTTCGTATTGCAAGTAGAGTAGTATAGGTTAGAGATCTTGCGAAGTAAATGTATCTAAAAGTAAAATATGCGATGAACTATCAATATTTAAGAGTTATTTGGTCAATATTTAACGTTTAGAATGAATAACATTAATCATATCAAACATATTTACATAAGCTGCAGAATAGATGCAATATGATGTCGAATATTGTGACAACGTTACCGTAGTAACTTAATTTATAAATGTAGATTATTTATGAGTGGTCCTTCTTTTTTACCGATAATGGCTTGTTCTCCAGAAAAATAATGTCAATATCGTATTTACGCTTGACATTTTTAAGTTTCTCAATTCTTTTCTTTTCAGTTTATTAATAAAAGACACATATTAAGGGTTTTAAATTAAGTCATAATAACTTTTTTTTAAGTTGATTTTTTGTCATCGAATTATATACACTTCCGTCACACTATTTTGTGTATAGGGCTTAGTGCGAGTTGTATTTTCTTTTCTTTGGGTAATAAATAATTTATTATTATTATTATTGTTTTTATGTAATGCGATCGAAACGTTTGGCTGTCTGATTGATTAAGAGCTTGGAGCGGGCCAATCGATGCGCTGAACGTCATAAACGTATCGACCGCATTAACGTAAAACAAACTCGTACTGACATTGTAATTAACTGTCGACAAAAAAGAAGAACATTCCTTACGGTAAATTTTGATTCTTGTTTTATAATATATTTTATGATGAAAAACATCTCACTATCAAGAAATGGTGTTTGGTCTAAGGAAGTAGTGCTTATTTATACATTTTGCGATATTGCATCTATTGAGCGTGGCGTGTTGAGTGCGACTGTCAACCATTTGAACTGCAATGCAAAGCTAAGCTTGCATCGGTACGGCTACGGAGTCGACCTTCGGATGGCGTGCTTCACTTACCGTAGCCCTCGCCTTGCAAGAACAGGCGGAAGGCCTCGGATATCTTAGCTGGCTGCTCCTCTAGCACCATTCCCGAATCCGAGATCTGAAATCATTGTTTTTATTATTATTATCTGTACACAGTAGATATTAAAGATTATGATAGCAAAGTATCAATCAGCCTTTAATGTTTCCACGGCTGGGTCCCAGGTCTCCTCTCTAGGAGAGAGAATGGTCCGTAACCGTAATTAAGGACGCTTTTACGTTTTTTGACAAATATCTCGGTTTTTTGGGTACCATTATGATGCACTAGGAACCATGCACTATGAAGATGTCATGGTATCAAATAAAAGACTATATATTTATCCCCAGGATGGCGTAAAAAAATATTATGGTCTCATATAAAATTTTCATATAAATACGATTTTACCAACGCACTAATCGTAGAAAATTACAATAAACGACGTCTGAATAGGTACACGTAAGCTAAATCCAGTGCACATTTTTAGCTTAAAAATCATAAAATAATACAGCTTATATAGTCTTCTATCCATATAGCTAATTATTTTGAATTTACATAAATAACTTAAGGATTTATGAGCAAAATAAAACCACTAATAATTTTTCTTCATACATTTTTCATCGAACGCACGATTTCTCGTGTCATTACGCGCTCAGAAGCGCTTATGGACGGACGTCTGTACCGCTTTCTTAGAAAAAATAAATACGTCGTAACCTATAGTAAAGTGAGTGCCGACTTTTATACTGCGACTGCAAAGACGTGCTACTTTCTCGTACAAATACCATACTTATTTTTAGAATTTATGGAGGATGATTCAAGATGATATATGTAATTTTTTTTAACCGATTTTTTTTTTAAATGAGTAATTTATTTTTAGGGTTTCATCGTAGATGGAGTAGTGATTCTTCCTCTACGGATTCCGTAGTCAGCAAGGAACCTTAAAAGACATGTCCGTCAGTCTGTTAGTCCCCAGCGAAACTCGGAAACACTTAGGCTAAGATAAATAAAGGAAACTTGGCATTTAGCACTATTTTGGCTGAGCTATGTTGATGTCTTTGTCTTGTACTCGTAGTTTGACAGTTATGCGATAGTGATAGGAATAATGGTTAGCAAAAACACGTGAAACAGACATTTATTCATCTTGATCTTATAAAATTTTAGAAAGCTATAATTTCGCATGTATCATTTCGCATTACTCATTGCGACAAAGTGGTAAAAAATTGTAAATTTTGTAATTAAGAGATAAAGAATGTCTTCAAGCTACGTGCTGTATATTGAATTTCGAATGGAACGAAAGTTGGTAAAGTTAAATTTCTCACGCAGAGATTTATATAAGTTGGGTACGCCATAATGATGGTGACACGGCGTCATCATCTTCTGCATGACGCAGGTCCTCACCGGATATGGTAAGTTCGGGAGATTCCTGCATCGGAATCAGGTGGAAGAAACACCCGGGTGTCACCATTGTGTGAACCGACCAGAGGACATAATGGAAGTGTGCCTCGCTTGAATGGAGTACTACAGTGTTCTCGTGGGGGCGGTGGTGACCTCACGCGTCTGGCTATCGTTCAGACCATGATCCGGAGCGAGGGAGATTTGGCTAGGATCATGGTTTGACTTCTGAAGAGGTTAGCAGTGGTCCTAAAACGCGATAGGCAACTGAAGGATCTTAGGTGTGGTTTTAGTCAGTAAAAGTCTGACACGTAAAGAGCTCCTTCCTAGATCAGGAGAAGTCAAATAAATTAGTGTGCCTCACCATCAACGATTGCATCACTGCTTACCAGCAGGTGGAATCGCAGTCAAACACTGGTTTATATTAATTAAAAAAGTCACTAGATAATTTTTCGCATAAAAAAAAAGAAACAAAAATAACGTTATATAATTAACTCTCGAGTGCAGCGAGGGTAATGTACGAACCTGAGTAAAGTGAAGAAATCAAGCCTCCAAGACAGAGACAGCTTTATCCCTGTGTTGAATACTCTACTTTTTACAATTTCTGTGAGAGAAATAATAGTCAATGTACCAACACACACTAGGTATTTCTTAGTAAATACCTGCAAGTGTTAGTTTTATCGTACACTCTTTATTTCAAGAAGAAGCCTTTAATACAAAGTTTATTTGAACTTATAATTCCAAGTCAATCCAAAGATATAACTCTTCAATGCAAACGGTAATTTCATACTATTGCCAATAACTATTCATACTCGTTTAGCATTGTTATATATATATATATAGCCCTATAGCTTAGTATGTATTGTTGTTGTACCAATCCTTACTTCCAAAACAAAGTTTTTCTGTCTGCCTTTCACTCAAAATCTACTGAACGGGGGATTCACTAATAGATAGATAAATGCATATTATAGTAGAGATAAGCCGGGAAATGCAAAGATTTGTAACTCCCACTCAAAGCTAGGGCGGATCGCTAGTAATAAATAAATATTGCTTATTTTAAGTCTCTTTAAGTCACGACTACCAGCTGATCAGTATTTAGTGCAGTAAACAAATCTTCAGCTCTGAAAGCACGCCTCGGTTAAGCTCAGCTTAAATTTCTCCAACATTAAGCTTCAGAATATGGGTCATGGTCAATGTCATAAGTTTATTCCCGTATTTAGTATTTCGTTGGACTTCGCTGCTTTTGTGAAAGTTGAGTAGCGGATTAATTTGTAGCAATTGTAGCCCTCGAACTTTAATGAAGTTTTATCCCGCGGTTGCAAACTTTCACTTTGATGCATGTTTTGGTAAACATTGCGTTTTATTACATTTTTACCGGTGCTTTTGATTTTATTATTTAATTTAAAGTGAAGGCGCCAGGGTGGGCTATTATACCCTGACGCCTCAAACTAATTTTATAAATGCGAAAGTAACTCTGTCTCTCTGTTACTTCTTTACGTCTTAACGAATTTGGATGAAACTGGACTCACGGGTGAACTCCTGGGATAGGACATAGAATTTTTGTTTTTATCCCGGGAGTGTTTCCTGGTTCTCTTGCGATAGTTTTCGACTTTGAAGTGGGTGGAACCGCTGTCAGAAGCTAGTTTCGAATAAATAGAACTATTAAATGTCTGGAATACACATTTCTCTGTAATACAAATGTCTCTGTAATACAAGTTTCTCTGTAATACAAATATCTCTGTAATAGAAATACATAAGTCCTCCTATTGCTGTAGGCCTCCTTAAAGAGGATGCTCCAAGGTAGGCCGCGAAACGCAAATTTTCATAAGTTTTCATTTTACAGCCCAGTGTAAAGTTGTACGTTGAATAAATATGATTGGCGGCAATAATGTTAAGTATCCCATGTGCTATTCCAGGAAATGGTCTACCCGTGTACCAAATGTTATCCGTAACCGTTCAGCCGTTCGCAAGTGAAGAAGTAAAAAACAAACACACTCACATATTTTAGTGTGAAGAGTGACTTTACACGAATAATTCCTTCAACAATTATGTAGTTAATTCGATGGTTTACGGGGGTGCGTCTCATATCATATACAGTTATTTGGTATATTTTCATTTCAATAACATTGACAAGATATAATAAACGTGAGATATACCAATAATTGATATAAATTCTTTACATATAAAACTTAATTACTCTAAAAATTATTTCGTATAACGTTATTGGATGTGAAGTTTATTTCATCGATAATCATTAGGTCTATCGTTTAAAATATGTATTTGTCGCAGCTATATCGATTATTACACACAAGTTATGGATAATGTTACTGCAATATAAAGCGGCTGCGTAGCTTCGCGCCTAGATTAGGTCAGGTTAGAATAGTGACCATTAGAACGCGAGAGCGAGCGAACGAAGCGATCATGTGCGTTAGGTTAGGTTAGAACAGTGACCATTAAAGTCAGATCCCCTTCCAATGTTAGTGAATCATTTGGGTTATGTTAAGTTAAAAATCGCGTCTAGGACAGGTTAAAATAGTGACCATTAAAGCGCGAAGGCGAGCGAGCGAAGCGAGCGTTCCGCGGCAGCGGCCGCCAGACGCCAAATCCCCTTCTAATGTTAGTGAATCATTTGGATTAGGATAAGTTAAAAGCCATTATGATATAGAAAGTTTTTGTTCTTTCATTTTAGACTAAATAAGTTTTATGTCTTTTGAGTGGTATACCTAAAGATTTTATAATCAATGTACGTTATGCTTATGAAAATTAATTTGAAAATTATATCAATCGGTTATTGTATTAACTGATCGTTATATTAAATAAAATTATAGATTCAGTTGTTATATCTTGTAAATATCAGTTTTGGAATTTTATTTACCCGTTTTACGGACATATTTTATAGATTAGAACTAAAACATAAGTTTCTTTTTACTACATTGTGACAGGAGTTCCACGTGAGTCACAATTGAATAAATAGTTAAGTATATATTATATACGATTGTGCTAGTTTTATTTTATCTTAGTTTTACGTAGTGATTACTTTTAATTATCGTAACTATTAGAATACATATATTTCTTCTTGTTTTAGTTAGATTTTAACATTCATAGCACCATGAATTTAAACTTTTAACCTATTACTTGCAAATCACAAATGCCTATTTTTGCATGAATATGAAAAACCGGCCAAGTGCGAGTCGGACTTGCGCACAAAGGGTTCCGTACCGTACGTTACAAAAAAAACGGCAAAGAAATCACGGTTGTTGTATTGGAGCACCACTTAAATATTTATTATATTTATTTTATTCTGTTTTTAGTATTTGCTATTATAGCGGCAAAAGAAATACATCATGTGTGACAATTTCAACTGTCTAGCTATCACGGTTCACGAGATACAGCCTGGTGACAGATGGACTGCCAGACTGACGGACTGTGGAGTCTTAGTAATAGAGTCCCGTTTTACCCTTTGGGTACGGAACCCTAATAAAAGCAGTGATTACGTTGATAATGCTAAACCTTAAACACAACTTTAACAATTCGTACCAAAGAAATCTCCAAGTTGTTAGATATTAACACTTTTTCCTGACATTATTTAATTTTAAAACTAAGCAGCTTGGAGCTGGTAACGTGTTAACAGAATTATCTAATTAAAAGAAAAATGTTGGGAATATTGAATTTCATTTATTAGAATTAGAACCAAACGGCTGTGTAGAAAACAAAAGATAACAAGGACAGAATAAAGAGTCACATCACAAGTATGAATATATAATGACTATGTTTTCGTAACAACTTTAACACCCCCATATAGCATTTTTGAGAATAGTTTTGGATAACTAATAATGTCCACCTTTTTATATTTATTAAGGTTACTATTCATGCTATGTTTCAAGTATATTGACTCACGGATTTTGCATTCAAACGAAATTCCCCCTTTTCACTCCCTTGCAGGTTGAATTTCCTAAATCGCCTTCTTAATGCTCGCCCACGTTACAATAGGAAGCCTTGTGTAAAATTTCACACTAGTCTCAGTAGTTGCGGCTGTGCGTTGATATTTTATTTATTATTAGCAGGGACCATTTTGGTTACCCATTGAAAGGGTTTTTGATAGGGTTTTGACAAAGTGTTGTTTTAAAACCCATTTCATATTTGTTACACTTATTTACGAAAACCCTCATCAATGGATAACTTCTTCCAAACCCTTTCGATTTGTTTACCTGTTTATTCAAAAACCCATTCTTGGTGGTTTATACTTTTTAGCGGTAAGACGTTTTGAACGGGTTACTCCTTCAACGACTGTAACAGAGTTACCCATTTGGACTACAAATATTGTAATTTTATCTCTCGTGCCTTACTTTAAAGTACTAAACTGTATGCATGCGGCAGGTACGCGTCAAGTCGCAACACGTAATCTAGGACCTAGCGACTGCACAGTCCATACACATACGATTATTTTATGGTTATTATTGCAGTGATTTTAAAGTTAAATGTATTTTTTTTTCTGGAATAGTCGGGATTCTTTCATGTATAATCTTGTCTTTTTTACGGAATCATAAATGTCATTGGATCGTCTCACTCATCATTTAGTGCCCGAAGGGAAGGTCAAAATCTATTCTTCCACTCCAACGTAATTTAAAATGATTTTATTGAAAACCCTTTGATTACCCCGACAAACCCTTTCAAAGGGTTATCTGCTTCAATTGGAACCGGTAACATCTTGAACTAGTTAACTTATTGATAGGGTTACCCTAACGTCAGTGTTATGAAAGGGCTAACACTACGAAGAGGTAACATTTTCCGTTACTGTAGGCATACAATCTGTTACCCTTTTGAAAGAATTAACTTATATTCGGGGTTGTACGGTCCCTGATTATTAGACATACATACAGCTATCATTACAGACAAATCCAATGCGATAGTGTAGTTAAAAATATAAATTACAATAATGTTGTCATGTCAATTTGATCAACATTAAATTAAATTAGTCAATATATCAAAAATAAATTAGACAATATAATAAAAATTAAAAATCAATATAACATACAATTAAAATACAATATAAGGCAATCAGTTATCAGTACACAAATTATTTAATTCAATTAATTATTTATTATTATATATTTTCATTATAACACAAAAAATGTAATGCAACTTTTGCGAACTCACTCAGTGAACATGAGAATATGTCATTTAATCAGTTTCTCCTTTTATTTAAATAGATGAGCAAGGCTTACCTTCATCCAAGTAGAGTTGTTAGGGTTCAAACGTCCATTGAAGGTGACGGTATCGTCGACATGGGGAGACAGTGCGCCGGTGATGTTCAGTACGGGCACTTTGATGGTCTCGTTCTCCCGCGTGATGCCCAGGTCGGTGCGGCGGACGTACGAGTCGATGAACAGCGACAGATTAGTTGGGTTCACATTGCGCGTGAAGTACATGCGGTACATCTGCGCCAAGTCGTGGTTCCGCTCCTCGGGGAACTGCAATTACCGTTATTCATTTAAATGTGGAATGATTCGAATTTCTTGATGCCGTTGTGAATGAGGGAGAAATTTTCGAAGTACCTACATAAGAGTCTCGCGCTGTTAATTGTGTGTTGCATATATTATGTTCTAATTGGTATTTAATGTAAAACATCACACGTATCCATTGGTATTGATGTCATAAAGCCAAGAACTAAATCCCTGACGGATCGTTAAATAAATAAACGAAGCAGTTTAAAAAAATCAAGAAATAAAAGGATACAAATGTGTACTTTATCGAAATATTTATCGTGCAAGGGAAATTATGGTTTGTTCGTGAATAGTTGTAGTTTAGTTTCGTGTAGGTACAAGGTTGGTGGTAACATGATTATTGATGCGTTTAGCATTAATTAGGGGTAAGGGCACGGAGCATCGTAAAGGAATCGGTCATGGTCACAGTAATCTCTGTATAAATATTAAATGTCGGCATCGTTTGCACGCAGAACATAAAGTTCGCCACGCGATCGCAAGCGCACAGCGAGCAACTTATACACTACATTGATTTGTTATATAAATGTCTGACTTTTATGGGTATGATTGGTAGGTATAGGAATGTATGGTCTATAGTAACGTTGAAAAAAAGAAAATGAGTTTGATAATGGTTGAAACGTTTAGTTAGATTATGAATTTTTAATGAGAATACAATTTGGTTTTACCATCGCGTAGCCAATTGGTTAATGTAATCATTTTAACCTAAACTATCTTGACGTTAACAGTAAAAGAAATATAAATTAGATTTTAGAATGGTTCGCACTAGCCAGCAGAAAAAATTATAAAACATGCAATCCCTACGTGTTTGTCAAGCGACGCCAAAAATAACAATTTACAACATTGTTAAACCTGAAATGGGATTTGAAAAGAGCATCCTTTGATCCATTTTCCTGAAAAATATCAGTCGGTACATATCTGTCGTACTCATAATCTGATGTCCCGTCTTGTCTGCCATGCAGGCAGACAAGATGGAATTTTTTTTCATAATATACTGTTTTTTTCTAAAATTTAATGTGTTATAGTTAATGACCGGAGTATCTAGTCAAAGTGAGACTGTAATGGCGATTTACGAAAAATAAAACACGTATTTTGTTATTGTTCGACAATATCCATGACGACAACATATGAAGTCGATTGATATTGATATAATGTCAATTTGTCTAGACTAGGGTCTAAGTGTGAAGCATACCCGTCCGAAATGATGCCACATCAGATAGTCCAGCACACCCTGGGTCATGCCGCGGTTCTTCAGAGAGCGAGAGTTCATCTTCTGGTAGGCCCACTCGATCCAGCCCGCCTGGTTGGAAGTGCAGTTGATCAGGGCTAAAGCGTCCACCTGGAATTTATTGAGGAAATTTAACGATTAGCATTACCTCATAATCAGACGTACTCGTACGATAATATCTCAGTTACATAAGTTGTTAGTTTGGGAGCTAAAGAAACAATAAATTTAAAGTAAAAAAAAATGAGAGTATCGATCACCAGAAAATGGGCAGCAGCATTCTCTGTGCATTGCAAAGCTTGCCAAGCGTGGCGATTATGGCAAACCCCCTTGGGGGAGGCCCCAGGGGGTTTATCACATGTCCAACAGTGGACGTTTATCGACTGAAATAAAGATATATAGGAGATACAGTTTTCAAAATGCCAGTTATAAATTGGTTGATTCGTAGAAAAACCGGATTACATGTTATGAATTGAAGGTAAAATTTTATAATCCCATTTGAAAAGTCGCCAGAAATCTACATTACACCCAGGACGGCCATAGTTTATTGTTCAGACGTACATAATGGTTTACTAGCACGCATACAATATGTATTAAACCCAGGCATAAATTGTTTACACTTTGTATTTAGTGGTACGATTGAATGGTAACGGCGACGTACGAACGCATGTCACCGTCTTGCTCAATTCGTCCGTATTAAATATTATGAGCAGACCGAACTAATTTATGCACAAATGTGTACAAAGTGCGTCTGGATTTGCATAATCCATGTAAATCCATTAACTATACTGCCCTGCATTGTAAAATAACCAGAGTAGAGTAGAATCGCTACTCCAACCGTTCAATAATGCTTCGAGTTGCAACCCAAGGTTCTTTTATAACTCGAGTAGCTACCCTAGAGTTAACCCAACTAACTCCGTGCAGGGTAGGTTGGTGTAAGCGGCTATAAATGACACTTGCTTGACATTGACAGTTGGAACTCTACGTTCGCGTTCAAAAATGCGAATGTAAAGTATTTTACTCTGATAACGTCATTAACTAGTTAACTCCAACCTCAAATTTGAACATTGGGCAGATAATCAGATAACTGCTTGTGTGGCGTCACGTGATGTACGATGCTAGCCATCGTACATCACGTGACGCCACACAAGCAGTAGATAGTATAGATAGTCTACAAACTAAACAATAAAAGTCACTAAGGTATGTAATTAAAGTTTCTACTAGCTTTCCTAGAATATAATTTCTATGGAAAATTAATACTAGGTAATACAATACAATGTCATTTTCAACTTGAATATAATGGTAGCTCATATCACATAGATCGAAGTGGGTAAATCGATACTAGTTACCAGTCACTGCGGTTGTCATGTTGGTACCTCGCTCTATACAAGCTGCGATTTAGTGTCCTTCATTTGTATATTGTTCCATCTACATAATTAAGTTACTCTTTTATTGAAAGTTAGGGATTGTAGGATAAACTAGAGGTGTATACTGAAGTGGAATGTTGCAATGTGACTCATTCTAAGAGGACCGATGACTTTATTTAAGCGAAAACTACTGCTAATAAACCAAAAATGTAAGACATGCGCTACAGAATCTTACAATCAATCGCACTTATTTTGGGCGTTTGAAAATCTTTGCCGTTGATAAAATATCACTGGATAGCGGCTAGGGTATTATGCCGCATACTCACATAGCCTAGTGAAACTTTGTCAGTGATAAGCGCGAAAAGATTTTATGTTACTCACGGATTTTACGGTAATCCTCAATACATTCTGCTTTAATGTTTAATGTCAACAACAGGAGCTATTAAGCTGATACATGAGACGTAATATGTCTACATACCTAGCTCTCCTACTATTATAGGCATGCTCTGAGTATATAACTTATTAGATGTTATTAATCTCGTTTGAGATAGATGTCTCGTCTAACTACCGTTAGTTACTTGTGTGTCGTAAAACACGTCACATCGAATCTAGTACAAATCCTGCGGTGCTGTCAGGATCAATAAGCTCTTAATGAGGATTCAAATAGTCCACATGTGATAAATAAGGATACATTGTGACGCCTAGACATCTATTGATAACATCTGAATTTATTGAGTGTTAAATGACATGCGGGGACGAACCATTTCTTCGATATTTGGCATAGAAATGAATGAAGTCTAAATACAAATTTTTCATACGAATAAATTCAAAAACAAAACGTAGCTAGGAAAAAAATATTCAAAACTAAATCAGATAAAGTTAAATCAATACGCAGAGGAAAATAACATTTTAATTGACGAATCCGATCCTTATCGAAATTGAAATCGGAAATTCATTGGAATAATATCTAACAATCAATTAGAGAAACTGAAAAGACGAAAACTTGTCTAAATGTGCTAAAAGTTTGATGAAGGATTGAAATCTGGTTATCGCGACGATTTCCTGATATTATATTTATCTCAGTCAATTTCATAAATTCTCAAAATAGGATGAATTGGACAACCTCTCCTCCATATTATATCGACAAAGCCAATCTGCTTTAGGATTAACCTGGATAAATAATTCAGTAGGAGATTATAGGTACAATCACGGAAAACAATACAAACGAAGATATACACTATGAAGGTGAAAGGACACCTAGGATTACAACTAAAAAGAAAAAGTGTTTACAAAGCGGATTGGTTGGATTTCTAAACCGGGCTAGTTTAATGCGTCTGTATCCAAGTGTACACTGTGGAACGGTGGAACAGGACTGTACCTTAGAGAAGAGGAAGGTAAACAATATTTGTGCAGCAATTATTTTATGCCGGACGTATTCCGTGCGCAACCTATTTCTCTGTGTGATTAGCGATCACTCACCGCTTGTATTCGTCTCAACGAGTATCACCTTGGAGCGAGTATAACCCACATCATAATATGAGTCACGTTTGCAACCGCGCAGATTTGTATTTTGATCTTCTTGAGAGTCAAAAGTACTCAGAGTAAGTGTTGGTTGACAACTTTACTTGAGGGTAACGCGAAGTCATTTTTTTTTCAAATATAGTAAAATATAGTCCGAAAATTACACTTTCCCAGGACAAAACTGCAGCTATTCACCCTATTCCTATTCCCTCGGTCCAATTTAACACACTGAAGGGACCGGTCACAGAGGATGCTTTTGCCGGAAAAAGCAATTTAAGGTCGCAAAATGTTTAAAGTGTTAACAAATTAACTTTTTCTGACGTTTGGGCATTTTTCAGCAGTCACGCTCTCGGTAAACACGGGTAACGAGAAATTATAACTTGTGATTTCAACCTTTTTAATGCTGGTTCAGCGAGAAAATATTTTGCCGTCGTCTTATAGCAATTTCGGGAGGTTCAGCCCAATTTAGTTGTAGTAAGAGGTTTAGTGTTGGCATATACAGTCAGCGGATCAGCGGGAAGTAGCCACGGACAGTGAGTGAACGCAGCGTGTATCGGGAAGCGACGTATTATACACGTCTCTATGCTTCCAATATGACTCGAGCGCGCGTCCATGCATGCAGCATTTATACTACATTCATATGTGCAAGTATGTGGAATAAAGCCTTGCTTTTGAATGGCAACATATCACATATTACTTTCTATAACTTTAGCTCATACTTTAAAAGAGCTTAGGAATTCAACTATATTTTTTTGCGTCTAACAGAAAGAATTTAAAAGAGAAATGCGAAGCTTGTTTGTAAGAAAATATAAAAATGTTTTTTAAAACCGTTGCAAATAAACTACACGATAGTGAGTGTCGTGTAAACCAGTCCCGTTCACAGCCGCGCGCCGTGTCGCCGTGCTACCGCTTTGTGTATCAGCTTATCAATCCAATTACCGAGAGAGAGCTTCTTAAGATGTTGATTGAAGTTCTTCGCACCGTTTACCGTCGCGACTATCGGAACATCGAGAAAAACAGCTTACAAATAATGGCTGCTTTGTTATCTTGAACTTTATAATGAAACTAAGTTGTTAAATAAAAAGCAGCCGATAAGTGCTCTGGTTAGCAACTAAAAACAAGAAATGGCGCCTTCAGACAAAGTAAAAGTGGCAAGTTTCAATAAGACTTATAAGCGTAGCGGAGTGTTTTTTCGAATTTCCATCAAGAGGGTCTAATGACTTATTTAGTTATGCTCCTACTGTTAAGAAAAGCGCTCACTATTTATGTTTTCCACTTCTACTTCCACACATCGATCTAGATAAAAGAAGAAACTGACTAACTGACATATCAACGCACAGCCGAAACTAGATGGACTAGGAACGTGAAATTTTGCACAAGTTTACCTTTTATGATGTAAGTGAGCACTAAGCGGGGATTTTCCAAAATTCATCATCTAAGGGAATTAAACGGGGGTCCAATGTTTGTATGAAGAAACCTACTGTCACGCGGGCGATGCTGCTGGCGGAAGCTAGTTACGTTATACTTCATTACATTACGTGTAATGAACTTGGTTGGAACTCTGGAAATGGCGGTTAGAAATCTAATTACGAATTCTGACCAGAATCGTGACGAGCGCGTCCAACATGTAGCTAAGCATGTACTAACAAGATTTATACATGCTAGAATAAATTATCACACTCTATGTTTTACCTTCTGCGGATGCACCAGAGAGAATCTAGCGAGGACGTTAGCTCCAGCACCAACCCCAAAGCCGATGAACGACTTGATGCCGAAGTGGCCGAGCACGTAGTTCAGTTGGTTGGCCAATTCATCCATGGTTGGGTACAGGTAGCTGCAACAAAAGACACATCGTTAACATTTGAAGCATTCTTTACAGCTATGTTCTACGTTATAACCAGAGGTAGGTACAGTTAAATATGTAATTACACTGATTTTATACAGCGAAAAAATAAAGTTCATATGCCTCAAAATCCGAGATTACTTTTAAAGAGCAGATTTTTTTTATGACGCTATTAGAAATATAGCAGAAAAAATATCTCTCTGTAACGAAGAGGACGAGGATGTGGATAAATTTGTTAAACTTACCTCAGTCGCCGTTGAGAGATCTTTTTTTAATAAAAAATACTAATAAAAATTGTATGTTAATTATCTTTGTTTTATTTGTCTTATCTATTTCTGAGGTTTCATTATTATTTATTTGTAATATTGTTGGCCACATGAGATTTTTCATTAGAAATCCGTGAAAGATCCACATTAATGTCAACATTTCAATGCAAGTGCATGATTAAATCTGCCTAATTCCGACCTCGGGTTATAACATTGCGGTGCGCATTTAGTTGTAACTCCCAACAAACCATGTATACTTCCATGGTAGTTGGAATATTAACCGCGAGTCCATGTAATAGCTTGCATAGGCTCGCGATTAATATTATACGCATTAGTTCTAGCGTATTAATGGATTGCACTGACAGCTTTGTATTATAATGTCTCTCAAAATGTAGTTTCCAAATAATACCACAAATGTTCTATCATATGACAGGCTTTTAATAGTAAAAACATGTCAGTGTCGACGAGAGGTAGACTAACACTAATGAAAATACTGATACCTAACTGTTGATTAATTTGAGCACAGAGTTGATATAGAACCAATATTTCATAAAAACTCAGCGCACCTTAAATGACTACAATGTAGTAATTTAGGAAAACATAAAATATACCTTCGTTCATTTTGTTCCCTTTGATTTTTACTGTGACAAAAAGTTGTAAAACAAAGTATGAAACAGTATGGTGCTGACAGCCGCGGCCAACATTACATAACACTGCGGAGGAAAATGAATGAATTATGTACAGACTGCAAGTAGGCCCCGGGGGACCAGCTTCCAGCGCCCCGCCGACCAACGTATCGATAAAACTTTAAAATAAATGCCTTCCAATCGGCACAAGAGCTTCAAAGCGCAGCACTGATTGGTTCTACAAAATATATCAACATTACATTTCCGAAATGCTATCAAGACAACCACAACACTATCAAAGTTATCTATCCCAAGTTTAAGATCCACTACAAGACAACCACGTTGCTCAAACCACTCCTAAGTTCAGCGGTCTCTATTCTGTATAGTGTTTGCAAAACGTAATCTAGGACTTGCAGACTTCGGCTCCAGAAATAATACAGCTACTTTACTTTACCCAGCATAACATTTTCAAAAGTGGAACCGCGTGTTTGACAGAGATTGATGAGAGCATATTGTGGCGAATGTGAAAGACTCGCCATATGCGCCAGCCGTGCGGTGAATTGCTGCCAGTTCACTGCTATTAGGTCTGCCGAATTTAAACTGTCACTCTTAATGTGTCGATCAGCTGTTGACTTAAGCTTCGCTAGATTAAGTCCTCCTGACGCTTCATTTCGTTGATTATTAGCAAGCGTTTACACTTTATACAGTATGTTGGTGTAGTCTTTTTGTTTCGTGTTGATGATTTTGAGAAAGGTTTTCTTTGAAATAAAATGCAAGGCCGAGAAGAAATTAAAACTATGATACAACAACTAGGCTATTTTTCGAGAACTTACGCGAAGGCAAAGTATTCGTATCAAATATAATACATTAACTCAAGTGCGCCTAGAGAAGGCAGCTATAATTCTTTGTCGTTCGAAACAATACCGACAATAGGGAGACAAGGGTTTGAAACTTGAAAAAAATGACCAGCAATACCTGTATATTAATACAACATCGAGATAATTCTAACATCAAAGAGTAACGTCTAGTTCGGCATTTTAGTGCTTTTGAAAACTTGAAATGCCAAGGACATAATTTATTGTGGCTGCTGCTGTATGAAGTTTGTGATCCAAAGTATGGCGTCACTCCGTAAATGATTTTAACGGGTCTTTCTTTTATGGCAGAACTTTTTATGTTATAATATTATTTTGCATAACAGCGGATAGCATAAACTTCATTTCGCATACACTCATTTGTCATACATTCAAAATTCATAATTTTGTTAGTCAGAATCATCTTCAGGCATAAATAATTAAAAAGCAGAACGTCTTTTCGCATACATTTTATATCGATAGTCTGCGGTGGTAATTAGTATTATCAAAACGGTAACCTAAATACTAATTAGAAAACACTGTCGGCTTAGACAGGGTCGACAAAGGTCTCCTAATGCTGAGTGGTTTAAAAAAAATTACCACGAAGGCTAAGGCGGGAGCGGAGCTCTCACCTTAGCCTTCTAACCTAATCTGTCCGTGTCGGGGTACCCTAAAAACTCGTTGCTCTCGCAATCAATCAATCAAAATATTTATTTGCTAGAATATGGTATATAAGGTGTTACAGTACATTTTTTCAGCATGTCCTGCCATAAAATGGCGTGCAAATATATTCAGTCAGTGTTGACAAATACTATAACTTGCAAATTACAGATTCTATTGACATGTCTTCTAAATATTCCTTAATAGTATAATATCTTTTAAATAATAACAGATTAAAAAGTATTTTTTAAACATTGTCGCTCATGGACTATGTGCCATTACATGATATTTGGGACATTCGATGGCACTTTTGCTGACCATTCGATTTTATATACATTGCACGTAGATTATCTAACCATTCGACATCATAAATTTACTTGTATTAATTTTTGATGTTCAACTATGTACCCATACCAAAGCATCGGGTGCTTGTTTAAAGAATGCAAGCAGATATGCAGCATGCAAGCTGAAATGCAGCATTTAAGCAGGCATGCAGTATGCAAGCAGGCATGCAGCATGGAATCAAGCATGAAGTATGCAAGCAGGCATGTAGTATGCAAGCAGGCATCCAGCATGGAAGCAAGCATGAAGTATGCAAGCAAGCATGCAGTATGCAAGCAGGCATGCAGCATGGAATCAAGCATGAAGTATGCAAGCAGGCATGTAGTATGCAAGCAGGCATCCAGCATGGAAGCAAGCATGAAGTATGCAAGCAAGCATGTAGTATGCAAGCAGACATGCATCATGCAAGCTGACATGCAGCATGTAAGCAGGCATGCAGTATGCAAGTAGGCAAGCAGCATGGAAGTAAGCATGAAGTATGCAAGCAGGCATGCAGCATGGAAGCAAGCAGGCATGCAGCATGGAAGCAAGCAGGCATGCAGCATGAATGCAAGCAGGCATGCAGAATGCAAGCAATGCAGCAAGCATGCAACAGAAATGCAGCAAGCATTGTTTCTGTCACGGCTCCGGCGCTGTGAGATTTTGGCGGCCCTGCGCGGCCTTATAGGTCGCAGATGGTTTCAACGTTCACCACTGCAGTTTCGGCTTAGGGCTGGCCGACTGCCGGCCAGCCTCAGCCGCGGCGACGGGCTTTCAAACCACCTGCTCTTCAGCTCGCGGACCGCCTTACCCCTCCACGCCTACGCGGGCTTGAATTACACTCTAGGGGTAGAGCAGACAAGACTGTGTAAAGTCGGTTTCGCAGCGATTCGTTTCTGTCACTAAATTTTGTAGCACAACAAATTGACTTTTTATGGCACTATTTTAATTTAATATTGAAAATGCTACCAAGTAACCGTCTATATATTTGTGACCAAAATTCCGTAAAATGTTGTTTCGGTGTGGAGAAAATATGGCAAATAAATGATTTGGCAAATTCCCCGAATAATCGTCTTTCTAAATAAACGTTATGCTAAACAAAATTATGCGTAGGTAATATCAACTACGGCAAAGGTAATTGTGCCAAATAAAATTTTGCAATGATAAAAGTATGCCATTGTAAATTAGGACACATAAACATTCTGCCAAACAATAGTTATGCTAAATAATTTTTATGCCATTAAAATAGTCGACTAAAGATTATGCCAAGTGTGTTATGCCAAATTATTTTTGGAGTATCAAGATTCTGCCAAATAGAAGGGAACCCTATTTTAACACAGTGTTACGGATAAAATCGCGCATGCAACACTTGGATTAAGCGCTAATGGCTATTAATATTAGAAATTCATGACGTTAGTCTAGATACGATAATATCGTAACAGAAACGTAAAGAACTGAATCAAAGTTTAATATAATGTTGTAAATCAGAAATTAGGCAAAATGAAGGTAGTTAGAGCGAATAATGTAGGGAAGGTTTGCCCGCGCCTAAAATGCCAAAATGTCGTGGTTATACAATTTTCCAGTGACTGATTTCTCTGCGTCCCGAAGGATAACAACCGGCATGACCAGACGTCGTCAGCCGGTAGCCATCGCGCCGCCGTCATGAGTACGTACAGTCTATATCGAGCGGCAGTCTGTTACATAACACTGCGGTACGAGACCCACTGCCGATTCTATTCCGCCTTACAACTAACCGAACCTTATTCTAATATACGTCATGTGCTTACTCATGTGTGATATTACTAGTACCTACGTGTTTTGATAACTTTTTAAATCATGCCGAATTGTATCCATAGTTTCATTCACCAAGTGATATTCAATGAAAAGTAGGAACAATAAAAATGAATCTTTGTTGAATGGTGTATATTTCAAGATTAACTTGTTAATTTATTACTTAGCATAGATTTCTTAGTGGCAGAGTAATTGTAATAACTACTTTACTGTATCCTTTTTTGTGTATTAAATGTAATATGTTTCGAAAGCGCAAAGATTAAAGATTGACTGAAAACATTATATCGAAAACTAATTAGTACCGTGTCCAAAGCAAGTCCAGCATCATGACTTTAGAGACGGATTGCGCCAAAAGCTCACATTTGGCGCTCAACGCAGTATAAATTTAAAATTAATGCTTTGAGTTGAACTTATATTCTTCATACACAACATTTGTTTGATAGCAGATGTACCACTATGTATACGTTTGTAACGCGCAGAGTTGGCGCCGTAGTGACGCGACGCCCCATTAATGCAGTTTATTCACCTACCCTCCACGGGAAAGACTGTTCATTGTCATTTCATTACTCATTCCTGTCCCTTATACTGATCGCTGTCACTGTTAATCTAGTTCAGTGATTTACCACAGGCTAGCATGCAAACTGCGTTAGGCAACGATTACGCAAGTTTAAATTAAGTAGGTAAATAAGCATGATTCAACATTTCGTTTATGGAGCTTGGAACAAGGTTAATGACTAAAAAAAAAGTTCAACTGGATTGAACTTAAACAAAAGTTAAAAGTTTGTAACATTAAAAAAAATACAGCCACAGCTTAGGTATCTGAACAATCTGCTAATAAATTATTGAATTCCAATACAAACAACACGTTACTGGCGTCTACTAGTCTAGTGCTCCGTCTGGGATACATACGTTCCGACTAACAAAGCCCGTGACTTCATCAAGAAACAAGTAATCTAAGCATTTTACATTTATTGTTCTTTAAAGGCTAGAAGGAGTTATATCAAGGAATGTACAGAAAAGAAGAACTGCTTTCAGTCTGCAATCGTTAGAATATACATTTAAACAAACAGAAAATCTTTACTTTTCTAGATGTTTCCAAGGTGACATTCAAACTGCATATTCTTAATTATTTAAATGAATAAATGTAAAAAAATACGAAAATTTATGTTTCAGGGGGACTTACGGTTTTTAGTTTATTTTTACGAATAAACCTAAGTAAGACTTATTGCCGTTTGAGCGTTTTAGATCGAGAGTTGTTGACGGATTCCGAAGAATTCATGTCGATACTAAGCTCATACTGTTTTATTAGCTGTCAATATAGCTACGATGTGACAGTAATTGTGGTTTACGAGTTATCGCTGTCTAAAAATAAGGAACGATCATGTAAAATGCTAACGTTTAATTTATTCGTTATGTTTGCGTTGAGTACGACTATAGTTGAAGCAAGTTTCAGAGCTTGATTCCTGAATAGAATTGTAAAGGGAATCAGTGGCCTTAAGTTTCTTGCCCGCCAGCAGAATTTATACAATAGGCAACAATGTAGTTTAGTTTATAATAACTAAAGAGAACATCAAATTTTGTATCATCTAAGTCATTCTATTGTTGGATTAAATAATGGATTTTACAAGACGACGACCCCATGCAAGGAGGGCCGCTGTTTTGTAAACCCTTCTTATGTCGTCACGACTTTTCTAAAGGTTGGACGCTCTTTTCCGTCAGATTTCGTTATACTTAGTTACTCCTTTATGAAGATGTTTGATCGGTGGCAACGCCACAGCTAAATTGGTTTGAGATTGATTATCTAACGTCAAAAAGCACACGACCTGATTCAGAACGATACATTCTACAATTGATTTCACTAGATACTAATCCAGATATAGACGCCCTAGTGACCTGCTCCGTTAATATATTATAAACGTTGTTGGAAGTCCAATGAACGGCAGCCGTATTGCAGCATGATACAAATAAAATAATGAGTACACTGTCCTTTAGTTCCCTAGCAACGTCGAAAAGTACACAAACCGCAAATTGTGTACATTAATACGGTGTTCGCGATATTACGCTAAAGATTTCTAACGCACATTTTGAAAAGTGGTTAACAATGTATTTTCAATCGTAACAGTATTTCATATAAATGAAACACAATACGAACAGGTGTCGGAAAACAAATCGGGAGACATCGTTGTTTTCCGATCAAAGCGCCTCCGCTTTGAAGGCCAGCCCTTTGTCTATATTTTGCATTTTTATAACATCCTTTCAATGTGAAAAAATAAACAAAAGGTGACTTTGATGTCATGAATTTTAATGTCCGACTGTTGTGATAATTCAAAGGCTTATGTTTAAAGTTTTCCAGAGAACACTACGTAAGTTATATTCAAGGTTCGTTCTGAAAGGAAAATTAAATTCAACACGGCCCGTAGTTTTATGACATTGAGAACTGCTGCAGTAGTTTGAAAAACTTAAGCGAAGAGTTTCCAACAGTAGCGGCTGGTACAAGTATTCGCGTTGACCTCGAACCATGCTTGAAGACAACTCTCAACTAAGTACTGGTACAGTTTGTGTCGGTAATCTTCTGTAAATTTGTTATTGTTTTTAGTTATCAAATAAATGGTACTTTCTAAAGTAACTGATTCATCCTCAATGCAGATCAAACCAGGTGATAAAACGCTAGAGCTAGAATTTATCCATATATGTATATGTAATAAATATCATGAGGTTGCAGCAATATGACAATAAAAAAGCGTTAAGTGGCTGAAACGATAAACTTACTAACTGGAAACTGATGTCAATCGGGTATAAAAAACAAGGAGAGCATAAGCCGTTAATATCCGCATAGTTCATGCCTGGGAATTTCACTCTTTAAGCAATTTTATTCCCAAAAAGGAACAGAGCAAATGGTTATCTATTTGATGCTTAATAGTACGTAAAGTTTTTTATATGCGATATCATCTAATCTCTTCTCTCTGGGTGGACTGAGAGGGAGTATCAGTTTTTTATTGACTTCTCTGTTTCTTCAGTTACCTTTTGCATTCTTTGGTCACGGTAACTCTTTCGAACAATCACTCAGCCCTGGCAGAGTCAGATTCGGTCCGAACATGCTAAGTTCGGAAACTTCCTGCACCGGATTAGTGCGGAAGAAACGCCCGGGTGTCGCCATTGTGTGGACCGCCCAGAGGATACAGTGGAGCATACGGTAGAGGTGTGCCCCGCTAGGGCAGATCACCGTCGTGTCCTCGTGAGGGCGATCGGCGGCAACGTTCGAGAGAACGTTGCCAAACCAACCAAGAGGTAGAGGCCATGGTCCGGAGCGAGGAGGAATGGTAGGAGATCACCTCCTTTTGCGAAGCAGTAATGCTAGCAAAGAAGGCGGCCGCACGCGCGAAAGAACGGCCCTCACGCCCCGGCCGTCGAGATCCCGATCCCGATTTCCAGCCACTAAGCCAGCCAGTAAGTGTTGGCTTGCGGACGGCGAGCAATGGGTAGCTCGCCGTCCGACCGTCCGGACCGAGCCCAAGTCGTCGACGGTGCGTTACACTACGCGCCGTCGACGACTTGGGCTCGGTGACTTGGCCACGTGCGCCTCAAGGTCAGCAAAACCGTAGGGGCCCAGCAGGGTCGAAGCATACTGGGGCCATAGGTTCGCTTCTGAAAGGAAAACCCGGGGCTCTGGAATGCACGGCAACGAAGAAACATAGGAGTGGGTATTAGTCAGTAAAAGTCTGACACGTCCTCTCACTCCACTCAAGAGTGGGAGATGTCATTGGATGATTTCCTACCTAAAAAAAAAGCCCTGGCAAAGTAATTTTGGGTTTAATTAGGTACCTACTGTTGGTTGTACATGATCCTTATTGTATTGTGACCAAACATAAAGAACTAAACTTGTTTATGTAAACGAGTGGGGGTTCAAAAATCGTTAAAAGCCTTTTTTGTTTTTGCCTGGCAAAGAGGGCAAAGGAAAAAAAATACTTTAACGGTAATTTGTTTTGTGGTGCAATTTAGTGTGGCTTACGTAAGTCGGTCAAAGTGGGTAATTGACATAGGTGGGGCGAGTTCAAAAGGGTATGCATATGAATACAAGTTTAATATAGACTGCATTAATAACTGCGTGATACACACTTTTTACATATTGTTTCTTTTCTTGATTTGGGATCAATTATGGAATAAATGATGCAAATGTTAGTAGTTGCGCTAGGAATAGTCAGGTTAGGAATGTAAGAAATGAAAACGTGTTTAAGTTTTAAATAAGTAAATTTTTGTAAAAGAGTAAGCCCAAATTACCACAAAGGCTGTGGAATCCACGAAAAAATAGGTAGTGTTTAAACGCCGTAATAGCTTTGAAAGTAGCTGCCAGTTTTTACAGAACATTGTGATGTGCTTAATTGTAATTAAAACTTGTCTGTGGATTAAAATACGTTTTGCATTCAAATTTTCATTCGGGATTTGTGACAACTGAGGTCAGTTTTCAACAAATGTGGGGTAATAATGCAATGCGGGCTTTTGATTCGTTGTTATAAAGAACACTAACGAGCGGTCGCTAGTATCTGTTGAGATTTCATCGAGGTCGGATGTCCCGGCGGCTGCGACTTAATGACTACTCCGCCAGGCGTCGCAGATAATAAGTCCATTTTAGCGCTGTGGTGCAAACTCTAATAGGGTCGCGATTTGTGGGTAATCATTTCCTCGGTTTATGTGAACGACACGTTATTTTTCTAAGTAGGCTCTATTATAAACGATAAACTCCAACAGATTTTTACGAGACAACACAAAAGAAGTAGGTACCTAGTAGAGATACAAAGGTCTAATTTTCCTCAATTAATTGTTCTCATAACAGCTGGGGCTGTTTCCTAAATACCCTCATCTATTCAATCTACAATAACACTTGATGCGATCTTTTGTGGTTTCTTTTCTGGACTACGAGTATGATTTATCAAGTTTTATATTTTGTAGGTCTCTCAATGCCCTATGGAATATAAGTGTTACGGTCAATTTCATATAAAAATCATAGTTACTACTACTAATTATGAGCATTACAGTTGAATGTTTTAATTATTCTAAGTATGACACACGAAATTTGCGATTCGTAAATGAATAGCGCGACTAAAATGGTTCACAAAATTGAAATACTGTGCGAGTCACATTTTATACTAAACTAGCTTTTGCCCGCGACTTCGCTCTCATGTACTGACTGTTATATTCTACGCTACTCAACTCAACTCTCACTCTACACTACTCCACAGTATATTAATTTAATATACCATTAAACATATAATAATCTCTAGTAATAATATTCACACAACTATCACACAACGACGTCTAGTCTCAAGCTAAGCAGAGCTTGTGTTATGAGTACCAGACAACTGATAAACATACTTAAATATTTCTAAATACATACATATTATAGACAAATTTCTCCCAGACACAGAACAATTGATTGTGCTCATCACACAAACATTTGTCCTGGGTGGGAATCGAACCCACGACCTCCGGCATAGCAGTCAGGGCCACTAACCACTAGACCAACAGGCCAGTCAATATCAACAGGATAACTTCAAAATTTCAAATTGTCGAAGTTTTTAACCATACTTAACCATAGAAAACAGTACGTTTAATTGTCAGTTGCGTTTCGTTATTCCATGTCAGTTGCGTTTTGTTATACCACATTTTATGTCACGTTTCACGGTAACGGGATAAAAAGAGATAGAGAAAAGAAAGATAATATCCTATGTCCGACTCCTGGTTCTAAGCTACCTCCACACCAATTTTCAGCCAAATCGGTATAGCCGTTCTTGAGATATATAGATGATCCCTATATTGCATGTAGTATGTCTGTTCCAAACGAAAGGAATTAAAAAAAAAAACGTGTCTTGATTTACGAAAACTATAATTTATAGGTATTTAAAAAGCTTCATACGGAAGCCGAGGTCATGCTAAGTTCGACTCACAAAATGGTTATTGTGATATAAGAAGATTACATAAAAATGTAGCTCGCTACCATGCAGGCTGGTCAATCGAACATACTATTAAAGGGTTGCGCAAATAGGATTAGAATTTAATAGGAAAATAATTGAATTGTTTGAGTAAGTAATTTTTTGGTAGACTATGAAAGGGTGTTTTTAATATCGTGCGGATTTCATCACGCAACATGATGTTGATCTCCAGACACTTTTTTTTTTCGGTTTGATAATCATCTTATGACATCCCCCGCTCTTGGTCGGGGCGGAAAATAGTGTCAGACTTTTACTGACTAAAAACCCACTCCTGTTCCTTCGTTGCCTTTCGTACCGGGGCTGAGTCTTCCTTTCAGAATCAGACCCTTGGCCCCAGTAGGCTTAGACCCTGCTGGGCCCCTACAGTTGCTGACATCTCCTTGAGGCGCGCGTGGAACAGTACGCGCCGTCGACAACTTGGGCTCGGTCAGACACTAGTTTAAGGGTGCTTTTAATTTCGTGCGAATTTCATCACTCATGCGGGATTGTATCCTTTTTAAACAAGTATTTATTTATGCATGGAATACGCACGCTGGATGCACGGCGTGACTTCCCTGCCAGCCTGTAGCCCCGCATGCGGAGCAATGCGAAAAGATTCACATGACCATATCAAATCAAACGATTCCCTTTCAACTTTTCAGTCACTGGCGCCACTGTCAAACTTATTGTGTCCGAAAATATAAGTAGCAAATACTGCTGTCTGGTGTTCCTTTTCATACTCTAGATCACCCAAAATAACACACCAGAAGCATACCCCGGAAGCCTACATCTGTCTTTCCTGTAGACAGCATGTTAGCACGGTACGTTTTTCATGCGATATTCTTAGATATCACTACTGTTTTATTTATCTGTAGATATATTGTGATATCTACAGATAAAACAGTAGTGATGATAGTAATGTGTTATAACTTTGAAAATTAAATAAAACTGACTATTATGTATGCCGAGTTACTCCAATCAGGTCGATTGACTCCCTGGGGGTGGAATGGTTTTCTGAACGTACAGATAGACCGAGCAAGCGAAAGAACACATCAAAGTAATTACGACAACGGAATTTAGGCTAAAGGAAAACAGAATTCAATTGTAGAGCAGCGGTGGCCGAGTGGTAACGGCCGCGGCTTACAACAGGCATTTAGGAAATTTGTCTAAATTATTTCATCACCACTGCTCCTAGAACGGTAAAAGAAAACTTCGTGATAAAACTGTCCTAGAAACAAAAATTTGAAATAGTTTGAGACGTTTATCAACCGGCATGATTATTACAATTGATTAATTTATATTAGGGTCTTCTCCTTACTTTGTAAGCGCAACCTGTTTCCCTGCAATGGGTACCTACATTATGGACTGAGTATGGTAGACTACAGAAAACAATTGATCAAAATATTGAAATAACAAATTTTAACGCCGCATGTCCCATGATTCCATGCAATTAAATAGACGAACTTTGTTCTTTACCTTGGACTGCATACGCACTGAACTTAAAAAGGACAATTGTTCCTAAGTAGTGCTCGATTGGCATCACTTACGAATGTTGAAAGTGACCTGAATTCGTCAATTAGGCAACTCTAACCACTTGCGCCAGGAGGTCCAGACAATTGATACGCAACGGATTTCTTCGACCACAAAATTTTGACTGAACTTGAAAAGTAAATAAATGTGCAGCATCCTTTCAGCGTAGGAAAAGTACTTATGTGAATATTGCTCAGGATCCCTCTGTAACTAATAGTTAAGCCATTACAAGCTCAAGGACTCTAAGCGTCAAGTTACGTCATACGCTCAGTGTTACATAAAAATTTAGCGAAGGAAAATTGGCAGGAGGACACACGGGACGGCGCATAAATTCGAAAGTTTTTACATATTGGTAGAACTGTAATCGCCGTTTTTTTTACTCCTCTAAATAGGATGTTTCGCAACAAGTTGTGTTGATTCGAAAATTAAATGCAAACTAATGTACTATAAATGTTTTTTTTTTCATCCAGCGCAGTGAATCGTCAATGGTATTCATCACCAACCAATATTTTGTGAATGCTTTTTTCCTTTGAAAATTCGTGTGATACTACCTAAAAATGCTTTGTTTTTTGACTGGCATCGATAGTTAAAAAAACTGAAAAAAAAAATACCGTAAACATTTCAAACCAATAAAAGGCTAAGTGTTTTAGGTATACAGCATACATTATATTTTTTCAGTTACAATTCTCAATATTTTTTCGAAAATCGAAATCTAAACAGATTGTCCTATCGATGTGTCTCGGTCTTCGTGGTGTATTTATTTTGAAGATAAATGCGACAATGCATCCATTAGGTAATTAAAGGTAGCTATTAGCGCCATGGACTGATTGTTTTGTGCTAAGGGTTGATTGGAGAGCCGAGAGGCAACATAGATTTACTGGTATTTTAGTCGCCTCGACAAATAGGGGTAGACTATTGCATAGTATTGAGTAGTGATATTAGTGTCGAATGCAATTATTGAATCGTAGCTATATGTGTTACTATGTGCAGGGAGAGTGGGTAGATATGTTTTCCGTATGAATAATACGAAACTTTGTGTGATGTTTTTAGAGTTTTTAATTTGCGGTAGGTACTCGTACGTCATTGAAACAGTTCTCAAGTACAGTCTAGGTGTGAATCAACGCCAGTGCGTACTTCGTGGCAGAGAGCGGAAATGACAGCGAGACGAGTCTGTTTTACTTTTGTCGGTCTAGACGCTTTCATGGCGCTCTTTTAGTGTCGACGCTACCCACGACGCAATGAATGCTCACAGCACGAGTGTGGGGAGATATGACCCAGCGTGCTATGTACTGTAACCCGGCAAAACTATTTGCAAAATACACGTATGTTCTTAACGTTCTAAGTAACGGTACAGATAACCTGAAAACAAAAAATGTACGATAGGTAACTTAACCTATAAATAAGCTCCGAGAATATGCCCTCGTTCCAGAAGTCTACAATTTTGCTTGAAAATCCAAACAAGATTATATAATATGGTGGACGAGATTTTAAAATAACTTCATAAAATATCTGGAGCACTGGTTTTAAATTCCACTTAAATATGATGTAAGTTTCGAAATATTTTTATCGGCGAGCCGTTAATTGACACAATTTTTCCAACATCTTTACACTAGCTGAGTACGAGAATGTATAAATAGAATATTTCAATGTACTAACTATAACTAGCTTACAATCATAAACTATGTGTAGTGCTGTTTATGATATAATCATATGGGATTTGGGATATGTTTACATAGGCATCTCCTCCAGCGTCCTGCCAGTATAGGTAAGTGTGTGTTTACTTTAAACGTTGTGAATTATTCGCAGTATACCGCAAGGTCTCTGCCGAAATATTAAACTATTGTGCCGCTAATTAGAACAATAAACTTCGCTAACACAAAGCTGACAAGACGCGGAGCGGCCTCCACTAACTTCAACTAAGTTGGGAATTGATCATGTCAGGAATGTCCACGGTTCACAAGATTCATAACATACTTAGAGCAAACATATGAGAAAGACATTGTTTGCAAACAAGGAAGTATTAGCGTTCTACCGTCAAGTAAATTCAAATACAAAGCGACTATTCGGGCCACGTTAAAATAGTTTTCGAAAGAATTTTATAATGTTCTAGTTTTGAGAACCTTATCGTATTTTAAGCGAACACTCATGATCTAAATAAAAATGATTGGGGTCAATTTCTGAGAGGCTTGTGAATATATCGCTGGCTCTTTAGTAATTCATAAATCAATATGTAAGTATCTTTTATTTCACCGATTATGTCGTAATCCCACAAAATAAATACATAATAGAAATTTGAATAAAATATGGTGTGCTTTAGCCATCTTTGTGGAAATGCTAATTTCTACCACCGTGTCGAATACTAATGTAACGCTTCATATCGATTGCGAACAGTGAACTTAAATTAGCGGTCCTGAAGCAGGATTTCTTGGACAAATTTTTACTGATCTCGAACAGGGATTTTCTGAAGCGACATTAAAATTGAGGACCATCGTTTTACGACAAATCCGAGCGATTTAACACTTAATTTCTTGCTGGCAAGACTTAAGACCGACCTATTGTAGTCGGTTATAATAAAAGTGGAGTTTATGAACAGTAGTGCTGCAATTAAGATATTTAGGTATCTGCACATCTGCCTAGATCTTTGGATTTATACTTAAAGTTTGGTTGGTACGGTATCTCTAAAACACCCTTGTGCTGGAGACACCATGCTAGCAAAATTCAAGTTTAGGGATCACTGGAAGGTCACGAAGGTTATAATTTTTACGGCCTATGATATGTGAAAATGAAAAAGACTGATAGCGGGACAAGAAGGCATTATTCAAATAGTATTACTTGGACCTAGTCGTTGGCGCGTGCCGTTCATAAAAATCAATACAACCCGCACGCCCTGACTCGCTCGCGCTCGCAAGGACACCGAATAAACGGTTAACTAACAAAATGTTACTACAACTTACGTCACTAAATTTATTTTATCGAGTTCGGATTTGCACATCCCTGTTAGATCAATCGCGGTAGACTCTTTCTGTATCTAAAATTAACGACGTTGAATTTATACGTTACGGATACGTAATGTAGTCCATAACAGCTTCTACACGTCTATTGCTGACACTTATTGTTCCCCATAGGTCGAAAATGAACTTAGGATATTAATGAATTTATTATATTTGGTAGGTGTGTGTGAGATTGTTTAGTATATATATGTATATAGTGGACTAGCACGGAGCTAGTCAGGTGGAAGCAGTTCCGTTAGGCACATTTAGCAACAGTAGGGATCGTAAGGGCACGAGGGTTAGCAAACTTTCAAGGACGTACTATTCCTGTGTAATAGCCAATATTGAAATCAAACCAAATCAAATAAGAACTAGTTCACGTTTGAGAAATAAATCTTAATCCGAAGTTTACGACGCCCATGTGGCTGAAAACTGCAGACATGGATTCGGATACATTTTCATGTTACTATGACGTAACTTTTCCTTTCCAACCGGAGTAAGGCAATATGACGATGACGGGAAAATATGATTTTCATATTAGGAGGTCATGATAGTCGTTTATCTAGCGTGGCGAACGGAAGGGATACTGGTTAAGGGATGTGGATGGTATCCATTACGAGACGTAATACCGCACTTGCTATTGGTGAAGCTGGGAGTTAGTTGGTTGAGCTGTATTACAGTGCAGTATTATGTTACTTGTGTGTAGCGGCGGCGAGCGGCGGTAATACTTTGATTAGAAAATGACTTTGCCGACGCGGACGCTCCTGACGTATGAAGTCTCTGCGATGATTTATTAAAATAAACTACTATACGAAATTAAGTTTGATTTCAAGGTTACGCATAGCCAAAATGAAAAGGTCACTGAAAGTAAACCAAATGCAAGAACCAAATAAATACGATAGTTAATCTGTCCCACAAAACCTTCGCTGATTGTCGGTTCCAAAATCGTTCGAGGATTGAATTTTGTGCTTCAAAATAGTGACCGATTCATCACTATACGACAATTCGCTTTGAGCTATGCCAATTGTGGGTATGATTCCTTTTTGTTTTAAAGTTCACCAAAACTCGAAGCTCCATGAGACGACGGGAAATTGCAGTTCTTTCAAATAAACTATGAAGTTTATTATACTTTTGAACTGGGTATTTTTACGTACAAAAATCAAAAGGTTTCTTGGCATTATTTAATAATAACAGAAGAATTTTGCTTGTAGAATCCATAAAAGTTAGGTGACAATTGTAATTGTGTGCTTTCGAATGAAATCAAAAGAGATTTCATTCGAAAGCTATAAGTGTTTTATATACTGTTATTACACTATTTTTTGTTAATTCATTTCATTGTCTTCAAGACTAAGCACCATTTTATCATATCGTTCCTTATAAATCTAGATCGATTTGTGAGACCAATCTAGGTCAACTGTTCCATATCGATTCTATTAATAGATCTCAAGATTTTCTATTTTCAAACATGTTTTCCGAGACGAATCGATAAAATAGTAGCCGGATTTGGGTTAGAAGCTCTGGCTCCTCATATCAAATGATGTTGAAAAGTTTTAAATATAAAAATAGAGCTTTGTGTTGGGGCTTGGTTATTCTTTTATAAGTTTTATTAAAAGGGTGGTACAGATGAACACTGGACAGTGTAAGCTTAAGTTAGGTTGGGAAAAGGATTGCAGGATAATTAAAGTACTTTAAACGACTTCAATTTTGGTTAGGATAACAGCTATGTATTGAATTAATTCATTAAACCCCAAGCGAACACCGGTCACTCTCTGATTGTCTTTCTATTATGTCTCTAATTTCGGTATTCGAAAGGTTGAACAAATAACAGAAAAGTTAGTAGTAATATTACAGATCAGTTATTTGTTTGAAGGTGTACTTCATCATAACTTATGAATTTTCCAAAATAACATCACAGTTATCACGCAACTTAAACACTTTGAAAAAATATTTTTCTTTATTATTTCTAACTAAACCGAATCAATACTTTTGCCATATAAATTCTAGAAAAAATTGGGGATTGGGGTAGAAGGGTAAGAATATACCTATTCCCAAAACTACCATAAATACACATAAAAATCAAAGAATCGGTCAAGCCGTTTCAGAGGAGTTCGATAACGAACATGGTGATGCGAGATTTTTAGACCTATTAAACTCAACATGTTGCAAAAGATATGACTACTGTTTTACAGTCGGCCGCCTGCCTGACACTAACCCTCCTTGGGAATGCTGTTGTTGGTGGTTTACCCGCCACCACGCGGTCACCTGAGGTGCTTAACAGTACACACGGTCTTAAAAATGTCCCTTAGTCGCCTCTTACGACACCCACGGGAAGAAATGGGATGGTGCTATTCTTTACGTCCGACACCATACAGTACATAAATACCTATATGAGATATATTTCTACAGTTTATATACCTATAATATATTCTTTATTGTACACTATAGAAATATAATGTAGATGTAAATATGAAAAGTAAAAGCAACACAAAGCATTGTTTCGACATTTCCAAATGCATGGATTGTTTGTCATTTCCCGCGTGTTACCGCCTAGTTTGCTGAACGAAGTTTGTGTGGAAACGCGAGTACATACTCGTTCTGTGGGCTCGCGACAAAAGAGAATGTGTGGCGATGGCTTTAGCGAATAAAACCTTGTTTGCTTTTGACCGGCTAACAAACTTGCATGCGGGCTGAATTGTGGCTTAGCCCACTGTCCCAAGCAGCAAAGCCTGGTCCAAAGAAGTCCACAGAACGTTTTCCAAGAACTAATTGGTGTTACTGAGTGATTCTATAATAGACCAAAGAACGTTTACACAACCCGGATTGGGCGCAGTTACATCGTTTTTCGGTGATATAGTAGTTGTATAGCAACTTCGGCGTACCATTTTTGACTTGTTAGATTGATGTTACAGTGAGGGATATCACTAAACGGTGATGTAGTAGCCACGGTAACGCTGTTATTGTACTTTAAGGTTTTATATTAGTGATTGTAGTTCTTTTCCATTACTATATATATTACAGTAATACGTTCACTTGTTTCTTAATTCTCATACAGTTGGCATTGTTAAAGTGATTTTGTTTTACACTTAAATTTGTAATTTCATCAAATAGTGCTAAGTAAAATTACAATATTTAGATATTTATTATGGCGGCCATGCAATAGTAAAATGCGCAAGCAGTAACATCCAAGGCACTGAAATAGAGTTGCGATCATAATTTTATTGACAAAGTAGGCATACTTTAGTACATAATTTTAAATGCCCCTCTTAAATTTGAAAGTTTTATTCAAATTAAAATAAATTAATCGAACACTAGTTCTATAATTTTTCATTATAGAATAAAATTGTGTATCGTTGGCGACTACAGGCCTTATATAGTACTATGATCAAAATAATGGCCGCCATTGTGGATAATAAATTGGTTCCTTTGAAATCGTAATATTATAAACAATTCTCGTTTAATAAAAACCTCTTTCTTTATCTTTTCTAGTGTCTTCATATTTGGTCGAGATATGTGAATACAAATTTATGGGGCAGCTGAATTTTACTTTGTCTAATTTTCGTTTGGAATATTTTTATTATTATGCATGGAAGAGACAAAACTTTTCAGCTACTGGTCAACAACCATTTAAATTTCACATTGTATATGGAAGAGGTGATGACGTTTTAGAAGAGATAGAAGTTATAACATATAATTATAGTCTGTTCCAGGTATCTAAAAACCTATTATATAATCATTCTGCGCTAAACAAGTGTATTTATAACCAGAATGAAAAGGTTAATCTACAAAGATTTAAAAACTCCTATAGCGTAAATTTCTCACATAAGAAGGACACAAAATTCAGTTAAATCACCAAAGTGCTCTATTTTTGAGCAGTCATTACTATTAAAACACTGCACTATAGCAGATACATATAAACGCACTATATCACACAATCATCGTATTGTTGAATTTTAATAACCGTTATAGAACCAGGTCTATAATGGTAAATACAAAACTTTTACAGATTAAATTAGATACAAAAGGGCAACAATCAACAATTATATAGAGCAAAATAGTTCTATACATGTTTTCATAAGCCTTATACAGGACCTGTCTATAACAGTTGTATAAAATGGTAATGTAAATGTTTACATCACTAGCTTATAGATATTTTTTCTGTATAAGCTTACAGTGCCAAAAAATCTTGTCAAACGCCTTTATTCAACGTGTTATCACCCATAAACCCCGTTATATTACGTTTACAAAACTTTTTTGCGAAATAATCTTTAGTTACAGTACAATTTTGCTGCTTAGGTGTATCTGCTTACTTGTCAATCAAAACTTATGTAGTTAATATATAATACCTACCTGACTCGGCAAACATTGTACCCACCGCCATATAGATTAAATAAAAGAAAAATGGAGGGTGGTAGCAGGAGGGTAAAAAATAGCCTACAACATATTCTCAGACCTTCAAAATATACACAAAACCATTTCATAAATATCGGTCGAGTCGTTTTTAAATTGGTTAATGTATTTCTTTTTTATTTGCGTGACAGAGTGGACGAATTACACCTCGGTCACACTTTTTTAGGGTTTCGGTTTTTCGGTTTAACCTCAACAGGAAAAAACAGAACCCTTATAGGGTCACTTTGTTGTCCGTCGGTCTGTCTGTCTGTCAAGACCTCGGGAAAGCTGAGAAAAATCAAACTTCTAAATTAACTAATAATAAAGATACGGCCGTTTATGTCATATAAAACGTATATTTTGATATTCTGAAAAGAATCAAAATTCATAGGGCACTTCCTGTTGACCCAGTATCCTGAAATTTGGCATAAAGCAACGTCTTATAGTACAGGCATAGGAATAAATCTGAAAAGATTAAATTTGTTGTTATCTACTTCACAAAAAAGAAATACTTTTTTTTGTAATTCGAAAAAATCTTCGAGACTCCATTCGGGAATTGTCGTTTATACGGAACCCTCAGTGTGCGAGTCCGACTCGCACTTGCCCATTTTTTTTTTACTGAACGTCTCTAATATGCTATGGACAGATTGAAAGGAGATATCAGATCGATACATTTCAGATAATTAAATTTGTACATATTATGTTCAGTTTTCTGATAGTGAGCCTGTTCAAATTGATCCGAACTGTATGGCAAGCTTAAACTTTAAGATACAAACATCAATATACAATCTTGTTGCCCACTTTAGCATCGATTTGCATTTTGCTCCAGCTGTTTTGTGTATAAAGCCCTGTCCGCATTATTCTATCTTTTGGCATCGCATCGCTGTCATCCCGAAGTTCTTACACGTACGATATACAAGTCGTGTCAGATCTAGGTTAACCCGTAATGCACGTAAGGCGTACTGTTCATGGACGCATAGCTTCATAGACGCATACACGCTTGGTATACACCTGCGTGAAGCTTGTCGTGTCGTGCGGCATCATCGTCGTGTTGCCTCTTTGTCGACCGAGTTTCATATTTTGTATGTAAGTTTCACGCAGGCGAATATGCGTCTATGAAGCTGCGCGTCGTATAAATCATCAGTTAAACAAGGATTCGTCATCGTCGCGCGTCGTTGGGAATCCATTGCTATTGGCAGTAATGGTTCCATTCACACAACTACATAACTGAGAACTCCTAAGATGAAAACAGCGTTAGTCTTCTTCGTTAATAATAATTTATTGAAGCATTTTTCTGTCTTGATTCAGTAGATATAGAATCCTTGAACTAATTTCTTAACTTTCTGAAAAAATTGCGGAATTTTAACGAAGCTAATTATTAACGTGAGTAATAACTTTTATTTTAGTATAATTAAAGCCCTGCTCACGAGAACGATGTGCGTCGAAAAACAAGGCTGATTACAGAAACCAGAAACTTTGTGTTTCTAACCAAATAAATTTTTAAGTTTCTGCATTACTGAGTGTAGTTTCATTAAAATATAATGATTAGCTAGTAAGTATTTTTGTTGATAATGAAATAATTTACACTATTAACTTATTTGTCTTTATTTATTTGTACATTGTAGGAAATAGCAGGTCTAAGAAGGTAACAAAATTATCTTAAAAATATAACTCAAAAGAAAAGCATGCTACGTTTGTATGTATTTAAAAGGTCAGGGGTCTCCCGGAGATGAATAGCGTTTACCCAGTAATTAAAAATAAACACATTTAAATCGTTGCACGTGTAAATGTTCCCAAGGCATTGGTGCAGAAATTGTCTACATATTCATATTTAGACTATTTTTGATATATGATCTCGTTTTTCATGAATAGTTGCGTGATTAATTAAAGTCTGTGTTATTATGTGTGTATGATTAATCTGATATAATGTCAACTGTAAAAATGCACACTTTATGCGATGCATCTGGCATTGAAAGTTCAAATATACGAAATAACGAATATTTGTTACAACACTCTTAATGATAAATTAAATGCGAGTTTAAATTAAATTGACCTAAACAAACAGAATGCATTCCACAGCAAACAAAGAAAACTGAGAGTCAAAACGAGACAAATGCTAGACAGCTATTCGCTTTAAATTAATTTGCTGCAACTCTTCATTAAGCGTTTTCTATTAGGGACGAGTAGCCTTTACAGTGGGTGCTATAGCCACCCAAGAATGCCCTCGATTCCCGACCTGTTTAAAGTTATTGCATTTCAGGACGCTCATTATGACGACGGTTCGCCAAACCACTGCACAGTTGTGGCGTGCCAACGAAAATACAAAAAAGAAACCACTCCTAAGACCGCGCCGTGGGCGTAACTTGACCTATTACGTCTTCCCACACTTTTAAGTCGCATTTCATTTCCGTCTTTTATTATTTCAATTTAGACGAGTCAAAGTGGATTGTTATAACGATTATGAATTTAGGGTAATATAATCTACAGGTAGGTTGAGGTAATTTTTATTTAGCTTTGTGTCCAACTTCAAAGGTTTTGTTTATTCTGGCCGGCATTATAATAAAAAATATCAAGAGGTTGTATAATCATGTTATGCAAATATCTAACTGAACTTATCTGCTATTTTGGGGTAAGAAACTTTAAAATAAAAACCATAATATTTGGGAGGGGACGTCAAACATTTTCATGGATCAATAGTTACTGGCCTCCTCCAAGCGTTTTCGGTACGACTTACAACAATTTATGTTGCCGAGACTGGAAATAGACTTGTTGGTTCCAGACTTTGGCAATGCACTAATTATTTACTGTAACAAATTTATTCATCCCATAATAAGTCTGCTTCGAAAACTGAAGGCAAGGGATTGACCTCTCCGTTCCAAGAACTAAACTTATCTGACAAGAATTATAATTAGAGAGATAGTTACGTAATTTCAGCGTTAGTATCGGCAACACCCAAATAGTTTGGAAGTTTGTCTACATTCATTAATCATTAAGGTAGTGGACCGGTGATGGATACTAACACAAAACTATTGGAAGCGAACTGAGCACGCAAAGTCAGAGAGTAATACGTTAGTCTGGGACCGGGATTAAAAATCATTAGCAAAATTGGAATGGTTTAGCTCTATACTTTATTTTTGTAACAACTGTGTCAGTTTTCTCATTATAAGAAAATTAATGTGTTGTATTGTTGTGCGTAGTTTGAGAGCTTCGCTGTGGGTTGCCTTTGTCGTTATCTAGTAACCCAGGCGGGAGAGCGGAGCGACTTGTTGTTTAGAAACCTTATACTGTTTGACTTTAAGACGCGATCCTGTATTTGTGCGACGAGTAGACGGATAAGCTTTGAACAATAAGATGTAATCAATATTGTCTCTTAATAATAGGGGTTAAAGTATTAAATTGCCGTTTTATTTAATAGGTATTTCGAATTTACATAGAACCGTCATGGTTTGAGATGATGTTTTGAGTGAAACTTTTTTCACATGAAGCTCTACATTTAAAAAATGTTCAACATTCGATTATCGACTTTTATTTTTTTTTAATTCAGCTTAAAAAATTGATACTTCGAAAATTCGAGTGATTTTTGAATACGATTTTAGTTTAAACGCGTTCGTGATGGAAAATTTGATTTGAAGAACGAACCACGTGGAAGACTGACTACACAGGTGAATAGCAATGAATTGAAAGAGATGGTGGAAGCCTATCAAAGCCAAACTACCCAGGAATTAGCGGCATGGTTTAACGTAACTTTACCAAAAATAATGACTCACTTGCATCAAATCAATAAAATAAAAAAATATGAAAAATGGGTGCCTCATGATTTGACTGAACTGCAGAAAAAAACGCGTGTTGATACTTGTGTTGCCTTGTTGAAACGATACAGAAATAAAGGAATATTGGATCGAGTTGTCGACGTGTGATGAAAAGTTGATTCTTTACGATAAACTTAAGCGAAAAATGCAATGGCTGACCCGAGGTCAAACGCCGCAACAGTGTCCTAAAGCAAAGCTTACCAATAAAAAGATAATAGTAACTGTTTATTGGTCTCAGCATGGTGTTATTCACTATAGCTTTCTCTAACCTGGTCAAGCAATAACGGCAGATGTCTACTCCGATGTCGAACTCCGAACAATGATAGCAAAACTAGCAGTGAAACAGCTCCGATTCATAAATCGATCCTCACCATTATTGCTCCATGATAACGCGAGACCTCATATAGCAAGAGAAACTGTTTTAACTCTACAGGAACTGCAATTAGAAACCATTCGTCACCCTCCGTATTCGCCAGACCTTGCTCCAACGGACTACCATTTTTTTCGTGATTTGGTCAATTTTCTACGTGATAAAAAGTTTTCTTCCCAGGAGGCAGTACAAAATGCTATCAAACAGTTTGTCGAATTTAGATCATCAGAGTTCTATCGCAAAGTCATTAATGACTTTCCTATTAGATGGCAGAAATGTATAGATAATAATGGTAATTATTTTGATTAAATATGTTAAATAGAAACAAAAAAAACGAAATTCAATTTTCCAGTACGTATAGGCAATTTCATACTTTAACCCCTAATAATATACATAGATCAGGTAAGTTACTCTACTTACTGATTTTCTTGCTCTTTTTAAGGATCGATTTAAGTTACTATACTGAAACTACATGACGCCACAGAAATAACGCGTTATCTTCAAAAGTTATATAAATGATGGAGTCAGGAGTGGCTGAGCGATATGACCGTCATCATCTTGATTCCGTGGTACTGGGTTCATTTCAAAGGGATTTTGTATAACTATTCACGCAAGTTTTCAGTTAATTCTAATGTCACTTTCACAGTTTACATTAGTTTTGTAAGTAAAATAAACATAACGAAATTATGGGCAAACCGACAGTTTGGTATCAGAAATTCTACACCTGAAGCTACGCAAATGACGATACTACTCCATATTTTCCTGTTCCCAGCCCTTTCATACGACTCTGCCCACGCGACACCATAACAGATGACGTCACAGCGTTATACCCCATGGTACCATAATAATAACAAAACAATGACTCAATGGTTAAAACTCGTTCTCTACGTCATATTTCGTGGCCAGATTTTGGAATTTTTCACTTCATAATGTGACCGACCATATTATGAAATGGTTGCTTTTCATGATAAAGCAGCCGGCTCATCAAATTGTTTAAACGTTATCGATTTATGATGTTTATCCATGTATGGCCATATTATTAATCTCATTTATGTATTGCTCTTGTAAGAATAAACATAAATAAAAATTAAAATAAAACTATGTAGAATTACCATATAGACAATCGGAGAGAACGTCTATATAGATGGTCTGCATTCAAATATAAAGCTAACTGCTAATTAGAATTGTATATGTTATGTCGTTGGCAAAACTGTACCAAAGCTGCATTCAAACTGTTCATTGACGGCCGGTCTGTATTAGTCATATCAAATAACGCAGCTTTGTATTTTTAATAAATATCGGGAAGTATTGCCATTCAATGTGGCAAGGCTATTAACATTCTGGGCACTTTTCCCATTGACAGCGACGTCGATGATTTTTTTGATGCCCAATGAATTGCTTTTATACGCGTTTGTACTTATTATTATTTTCAGTATGTATAATTGTATATATCTCGTGGCGAGATCTTAGAATTGATCACTTCATGATATGATCCACCATTTCATGACATAGACCCTTGCTCGCTGACTACATCATGATATGGACTAGCTAAATCAAAAAACATTCTGTCTAATGAACACTCGTGTTTATTAGACAGAGTGTTTGTCGACAACGATATAAACATTTAAGCACACGATTATTTCATGATATGATTAAACATGGCTAATCATATCGTAAAATAGTTATGTTTCCCCCGGTAGAGGTGCTGATGTCGCTTTGTTTTTGTGACGTAACAGGGTGGTAGACAATTTTCCTTTATTAAAAGCGAAGAATAAATTTTCAAATTGAAGATAAAAGTGCAGTGAAATGTAATTACGTTACAAAACTGCGTTAAATTCTTTATTAAAAGCGAATAATAATTTTCAAATGGAAGATAAAAGTGCAATGAAATATAATTATGACCCAAAGCTGTATTATTTGATATAATTAATATGGGCTTGGAGTCAATCAGCACTTCGAATGCAGCTATGATACAGTTTTGCTAACGACATAGAATTTTTATTTGAATGCCGAGGTTTTTAACAGACTTCAAAAAGGAGAAGGTTCTATGTTCGGCTGAATGTGTTTTTTTTATGTATATTTACCGATTTCTCGGTCAATTGTGGACTGATTTTAATCTTTTTTTTTTTGATTGAATTGCTATGCTTCCTAATTGGCCCCATATAAATATTGTTATGATCATGAAGAAGGGGAATATATCTAACTGATTTGATGATGAAGCCTGAAGTTAGGCACCGGAACTATGTACTAAATTAATTTAATCTAACCGTGTTTGATATTATTAGAATTGCCATGAGATGCACTCTGGCTATAAGGTATTTAAGTATGGCTGAGGGGTACTTTTTAATGGTAGGTACCATAGCTAAAAAGTGTAAAATAAGACCTTTTATTGTCATAGAAATCCTTCAAATGACATCATACATATATCATGAAATGCATATTTCATGAATCGGTTGAACATATCATGAAATGTTCAACTCTAAGATCTGGTCATGACATTCATATTACTTGAATAAATTAATCTCAAAAGAACATCCGTACCAATCCCAATCTGCTCAGAAAACATCCGAGTTGTCAAGTTACGGGTTTCTCGAGAACTCGTCCGATGTACAGATGAAGATTGGTCCAGGGTTATGTTTTCCGATGAGTCTAGATTTTGTTTATTTACGCACGGTTTACACAAGAAAACGGTATAGTCAAGTGTATTTTGGATAGATACCATTCGGTGGAGGATTAATATAGGTAAATACTTCATAGTCTTACGGAGTTAGTGGAAATAATAAAACATTCTTGTACTGCTCTTAGTAAGATAAGTAGGAGGCGATTTTAGGTGAGCATGCTAGTTCTTTTTTATTCTTAACTTTTATTGTACACAAAACTCTACATTAATACAATGATTTGACAATTCATGTACAAAGTCGAGCTTAACACTACAGTACACGCGCCCTAATTTTCTTATGTTTTACTCGCTTGTAGCGATTATTAAGACTAATTTAATTTAACTAATTTTAGGTCAGTTTAATCAAATACATATTAAAAAGCGTTTCAATATAGTTAAGTATTTATTTGTTACTATAAATAATATGGTACTCTTGCATTTTAATTTATTAAATACGAAATAAAAAAGTTTTTTAAAAGGAAGACACTGCCGTGGCCGAATACTGGTCCAAGCAAGGAATTTAACTAGTTTTGCCATCGATACGCTAAGAAGAAGAAAAGGAATAATAAAGCCTTGAAGTTTACTATGTCTAAAATATTTTTGGTTTTTTTTATTATCATTAATACAAATCTATTCATTTTGATAACAAATTGAGCGAACTAGGATTTGGTGATTCAGACATATGTCTGTCCATTTATTGCATGTTTTACAGAATTTTGAAGATAAACACGAAATAAAAAAGATTTTTAAAAGGAAGAATAAAGCCAAGAAGTTTACTATGTCTAAAATATTTTTGGTTTTTATTATTACTAAAACAAATCTATTCCTTTTGATAACAAATTGAGCGAACTAGGATTTGGTGATCCAGACATATGTCTGTCCATTTATTGCATGTTTTGCAGAATTTTGAAACTGAACGATCACGTGCGTGGGGTGAAATTCCGTCCCTAGTGCTTTTCAGCCTTTTTTTGCCAATTATACCCTCATCGAGTTCCGGTACTATTCTCACCTTACACCTTGTTTACTTATCTAGGATTACATTAAGTGACACAATCTATAATCAAATACGTTAAAGAATATGGATATAAATATTGTTCTGGGGCGAATATTCACCCCACGCGTGTACTGTAGTGTTTATTCAACAATAAGTTTTCTGCTTATTGAATATCGGCACGAATTTCATTTTTATACACTAATAATATACAATGAGAATGCGAGGCCGCGTATTGCTTATTTGGACAACGCGTATATTTAAGATGTAGGAAATACCTGTGGCCAGCTCGCAGCTCTAAGTACCTTACACGATTTAAAAAATAGGCTAGTGGAAGAAAATCTTTTCAAAATTTTTATTTACAGCATACCACAGGTACAGGCTTGTGGAGAAAATACAAAGTATAAAAACGCCATAAAAAATTTCTTATTTCACATAAACATGTGTATTTTTGTTGTATTGCGTGAATAGTTATTTTTTGTATTTAATTAAAACGTGTTGTTTTTAGGGTTCCGTACCTCAAAAGGAAGAAACGGAATCCCTATAGGATCACTTTGTTGTCCGTGCATCTGTATGTTCGTCTGTCAAGACCTTTTATCTCAGAAAAGCGTGAAGGTATCGAGTTGAAATTAAAACCGTACATTAAAATCTGCGGCACCTTGAAGTTGCGAAAAAATCAAAGTTCTAAGTTAACGAAAAAAAAGTACTTATCAACACTTACAAAGGAATCAAAATTCATAGGGTACTTGTTGACGATCACAGCGCTATCTATGATCAGCACACAAAAATCTACGTGACAGCGGCGCGATGACATCAGCGGGAAGCGGGGACCAAAAGACGCGATAAAAACCACCACGTGCGATCCGAAACTTCACTTCCTGATTTTGTGACACGGCGACGAACTAACTCTTTTTCACTATAAACATTGTAAAAAGTTATTAAATAATACAAAAAGTACATAACCAGCCTTGGGTCTCATTTCCACTCCATCGACGACGACCTGATAACGAAAAACCCTAACAGAACTTCTCGTTGACTCAGAATCCTGAAATTTGGCATAAAGCAAAGTCTTATAGTATAGATATAAGAATAAACTCAATTCGGGAATCGAACTGTTTTCATAGGTTAGTTTGTGCTGAACCTTCAGTGCGCGAGTCTGACTCGGACTTGCCCTGTTTTTTCTTTAATGTATTAATTAGTCATCTACAACGTATTGCAGTTTCACGAATGTACATGAACATATAATTCGAAACAAAACAATGTGCGTCGTTCTAATCGGGCAAGTTATTGTTAAAATACTTAGTTCGTTCTAAGCCGTTGGTCGTATAAATCGGAGTCATAGTAAAAGGATATGTTTTAAAGTCTGTATAAAACCTAACTTGTGTTTGCATGTTCGTCGCTAAAAACGATTAGCCATTATAAACGAATTCGAAGCGTACCGGAATTTTTATAATATAAAAAAAAAATGGTAATCTCACTCTGGGTCACAAATACATCTAACATTACATTATAACCACACTGCTCCCATGCAACAGTACAATTAGTAATGTGCCATTAATAGTCTACAGTAAACTAACGTAATTACGAAATTAAATTAACCCTGCTGTGTAGCGTAATTACACGGGCTTATTAATTTAATGATAAGCAAATCAAAGGTAGCGTTACGTTGCTGATTGAATTGGATACCTAAATAGGGCTGTCCATGTCGAAGCACATATGCAATTGATTACTGCCTCGGCCTTTGTAACACGAGATTTAACCACCTCATGTATAAGGGACACCCCACAATAGTACCCCCACATCTTATTGACATGTTGATATACCCGACTGGACATTCAAAGTGTATAGATCCAATTACTTACCGAGCTCAGTAACGATGAAATTAAAATAATAAGTCAAAAGTTCCTTATTCAGCCAAAACTATTTAAAGATGATAATATTGATAATTATCGTCTATCTCTCAGATATTTTTCTATGAATTTTTTTTATTTATTTTTTCTCACCACAATATCACAGCAATTACAAAACTAAGACAATAACAATAATTGGGTTCATACTGTGGAAGACTGGTGCCTAAGGTAGGCTTTTGGCCTGTATTTCAGGTCACCAGGTCTTCCCCTCTTTTATTAATGGGTTTTATTACAATATTGCATCTTCATTAATCTCTCTCAGACATATTCTATACAAGTTTTGTAAATATTGTGCTTTGTTGTTTGTGTGTTTTGTGTATGTATGCATGTGTGTGTGTGAATTGTAAATAAGACTTAACAGATCATGGAGTACTTCTGCTAGTTGCCCCCGGTTTGCGATTAAATGGCGCACGAATACTTCCGGATAGCGACCACCACATCGCAAAAAATGTTCTAGCGCTTGTTATATCTGCAAATTTGATGAAGGAACGTTCTTAGTTGGCAACTCCTTACAGGAGCCAGATATTACCACTTAAAATAGTTTATGAAACTTTGGTGTTTGCTCCGACGGCTGCAACCAGAATAAGTAATCAAATATACCCCCATCCTAAGTTAACTCTTGCATCTCCACGGAACATAGTTTAAATTGCATTAGTATCTATCCAATGTGCCAAATGGAAGACTTGTATGAGTTAAATGGTGTTTACTCGCACGTTTTATATTTACTCGTTTGGGTAAACGCCTGAAATGTAAACGCAACCGGCATACACAAAGTTTTCGTTGTTCGTTATTTAAAGCAGAAATGGCAAATGCAAATACCAAAAATATTTAATAAACATCCGAAATATCTGCTACGCAGGTCATTTTAATTTAAATAGGGGTAGAATAGGTTTAAAATTTCGATTCCACTTTTCTGCTGTGTAGTGCGAATTTGTTTTACGTTAGCGCGATTTTATGACGTTAGGCGCTCCGATTGGCTCGCTCCAAGCTTGATTAATCAGAGAGCCAAACATGGTAAACGTTTCGATCGCGTTAACGTTAAAACAACTCGCATTCAGCTACTATTGATATAGTTTGCGAGAGCGCCGTATGACAAAATCGAGTTTTATTCACAATCCAATTAAATCTGAAGATTCAGGACTGAAGAAGTCAGTGGAGCAAAGGAATGGCAATATTATGTGAATTTCAAAGCAGTGTGCATTGTGAGGCACATTCCGATGCCGGGTGAACTGTGTAAACGCAATCGAATTAATGCGACGTCCGTAGGTGTAAGTAAATAGTCAACTCGTGTTTGTGCATTTCATTTGGAGACCGTCTCTGTCTAAATACAAGGTTCCAACTATGATGACCCTTACGTATAAAGGAAAAATTACCATTAAAATACGCCCAGAGTACCCAATCAGAACACAGTAAGTATAATTATTAAGACTTTACTAGGCAATTAATTATAATTGCCTCAATATTTGTAGCATATTTATTGTAGAAGTGTTAATTTACTACGCCATTGTCGAAGTGAAATTGTAATGTTTGAGGAGAAGTGTCATTGAGCTTGTAGATAGGCGTATCGATCCCTATGTTGTGGGTTGGGCCACTTAATCGCGCTGAACAGACATCAATAAAGTTAACTACCGTAGGAACTGTTCTCTAGCTTTTTATACTGATATAGGTTTACTTAAAAGTTACACAATCGTGCAAGTGAGAAATTACGGTAGGTACAGTGACATAAAAACAAACGTTCTTTTTTGTATTTCAACAAAATGAAAATTGCAGAAACAATGAATGTGAATGGATTGTGTGAGTATTTGATATGAAAGAAAAGGGAGTCAGTGAAAGCGTGATGGCTGACAGAATAGAATGAAAAAGAAAAACGTGTTGCGCCGTTGGGGTCGGTGCAAAATGGGACAAGGGTAGGAAATTGATGATCGAATGCTGCTATGTCCTCATTGAATCGTTTACTTTTTCAGATAATAAGGGATTTTTTAGTACGAGTATATTCAGCTATGCAACTATCGGTATCTAGAGGCTAAGGTTAAGTACTCACTCTTCAGGTAGGCTCGGAGCCCCGTCCTCTTGTCCCGGGGCATTCACGTGGTACACGCAGAAGTTTTCCAAAAGGGCCCTCATGTCCACGAAGTTGAAGAACGGTTGGAAGCAAACATCTGTGGACACATAAAACAAATGAGACTTTAAATTCAAAGCCACAAGGCATAGAGTTAAGTGAATACAGCTACCGAATGTTTTGCTTTGCTTGATTAATTAATAGATCTTTTATATTGCCACACGTTGAGAATGAATTTAATAATATTGTATGGGGATAAGTTTACCTCTCTGAATAGAAACCACAAATATATTTAGTTACTAAACACTTAGCTTGCTCTACGTAAGTTCGCTTGTATGTACTTATTATATCAAGGAGTTCTGTGAACGTTGAGATTGGTATTTTCCAAAGGGAGATTTGACAACAGCAAAATTGTGCTCGTATTATTTTTGTATTAAACATTTACATTTTAACTGTAATTCAAATTAAATTGCATTCGCTCAATGCTAATAACCCTTTTGATAGTTTGATCAAAGCTTATTGTTACGAAATCGCAATGCAGTATTCGTGAACTCGCCTTGTATTACAAAATGGTACGTATGTTCGCGATGCAGGTCGCAAGCAGGCTTTTAGCGGCATTTTTGAGCGGCATACTTCTATCACAATATGGCACAAATGCCATTGTTTTCGATGTGGCTGTCGCCATACCCCACATGCAAGTGTGGGACGATACGTAAATGGTAGTCACTTATTGAAATGACTGACTAACTCTAATCCTTTTATCTATGTTTTAATTTTGTCTTTTCAAATTAAACACTATTTGTTTTAATTTAGACTTTGCAAATTAAGCGCTATTGTCACTCCATTGCTGGTAAGAGCAATACTTTTAGTTAAGTATGTAAACAATTTAGGAAATTAAAGGATTGCCTGGGTACTTATCATACACTATTAGACAGACCAGCGACCAAAAGGGGATTACAAAGAGACGACTTAATATTGTGGTCAGAGCTCTAGTGGGCGCCGAAATAAAGCCGAGGTTACATTAGTTAATAAATAACTATTTTAGTCGAATCAAAACATGAACCAAAAGCTAACATGTTTAATTAAAAAACCACAATTAACAAAAGTCCTGACGTAAACATTAAGTAAATAATTTACTGTGAACGACGCCATGGGAAATTAAACACGTCCGCGTCGTGACAGCCTATACTTTTATTTATCAATTATTTTCTTAGTAAAATTTGTGACCAATCTTTTAGTGACTGTTTCAGTTTCAAAACGTGTATAAAAATTTTAACAATTGTAGGGAAAATGCCCTTTATAATTTATTTAAGTAGTGCCATAAAAATGATGGCAAAACCCAAAAAGATTGGTTTTGTAAAAATGTTAAGCAATAATTATGTAGTTTCGTTATGTTAATTCGGTTTAACTCGATAGCAAAATGCTATGATGGCCATGTTTGTTCGGAGCATTTGTAAAAGAGATTCACGTTTTACAAGAAGGTTACAGTAAATTAAACAATTTTAGCCCGCAGAACTATTATTTCTATAAAGACTTGTTTTGATTTTTAACTTCAAGGAAAATTACCAACTGAGCAAAAATAATGTCAAATAAAAAACAAAACCACAGAAAACACTTCAAGAAAATTAAACAAAGACTACTTCACACTACCGAGATACGAAAAAAATAGTCAAATAATATATTAAAAAAATGCTTACGTGCGTTTAATTTTTTTTAGACATGGCCTAATAAACTAAAGGTAAACAAAATTTATTAGTTAAATTTTTGCTTGAATCTCTATTACAAAAGAAAAAAAAATCTGACAATAATAACTTGCGCTGACAGAAATTGATTAATTTTATAGGGTATTAAATTATTTTACGAACTAAAGCTTCAAGTACAATAATTCAGAAATTACATTTTTATATGTATTTTCATGGAAGAAAATGTTTTTATTTTTTTATATTAGTTCTAACAATTTTTTTAAAATTGCAGTAGATTTATGAAAACGTATTGTTTGTATTTGTTTTTTTTTTCAAAGAATCAGGTCTGAGAGGTTTAAAGGCTTCAGACCTAATTGCCCCGGTCTATAAAACAATTTTCCAGGAATCAATGTTATTTATTTTCTAATATCGAATCAAATAAATAAATCTAACCAGTTTGCTTCATATCACATATCTACGGTAGGTAATTCCACTTGTGTGTAAGCGGCTTATGTATCAGACCTAGTTATTGTAAATGCAATGAACTTTATAACTACAATTGCGAATCGAAACGGACTCGGTCAACATTTTAAATTTTTCTATGGTTCGGAATCGTTAGAAAATGAAATACTTTATTGACTCAATAAGCCTAAAGGGTCTGTTTTTATCATGTTGTGGATAAACGACGTAAAGCGATATTATGTATGTTAAAAAAATTGCAATGTCGCGCTTATATCCCTTGGGCACCACATTATTTATCTATACTGTGACAATACATTCCTCTTTTCTCTGTGACATTATATGCACAGTATTTAATTTATACAATACTAGCTTCTGCCAGCGGCTTCGCCCGCGTGAAAGTAGGTTTCTCCTAACAAACTTTGGTAGATAATTATAAGATCTACAATTAATTTGAACATTTTATGGTTCTATCTTTTATAGTTTAGGCAGCGTACGCAAAATAAGTAACTTTTCTGGTTGACTTTTTACACCTTGTGTCCGAAAAACTCAAATATCTTACGGAACCATATTTTTTTCCAAAATAAAATATAGCCTATGTTACTCGTGGATAATGTAGCTTTTGAATGGTGAAAGAATTTTAAAAATCGGTCCAGTAGTTTTTGAGCCTATTCATTACAAACAAACAAAGTTTTCCTCTTTATAATATTAGTGTAGATGATTCATATGAGAAAAACGCATTTTGATAAACTTTAAAAGTCCATTACATAGAAAAAAAAGTTGCGTATTGTGTTTTATGAAAGCTTAAAAACTGCCGAAGGCAGCAGAATTTTATATTCTTTATTCACAGAGCCGGATAATTAAGAACAGCCGGAGGCAGTTGACTGATGTGTTCACAAAAATAAGAACTATATTTTTCTAGGAGTAAGCTAGAGAAGGGTTGTTTCGAAGCTTAGGCCGAATATAAGGACCATTGATTTGAACGGTTCCACTGTTCCACGAGTCGTTACTTACAGGCTGAACTCAAACCTCGTTATTTCCCTCAAAGACGCTTGTTACTTTAAATCATACGCATAGGTGCAGTGACTTGATAATAATAGTCACTAGGAGCTTTGCTCTTTGATAAGCATTCCTTTAGACAGCTATTTGTTTCCTTCCACAAGTACCCATTCTACGGTTTGATTTTGTAATTGGATGCTAGTAATCAACTCGTAGCTCCTAATTAAAGAACTATTCGTTCGTTTTGTCTTCTCGACAATTAGGCAGAAACTCGCAAGTCTAACTGTTTCACGAGTTTGTCAACTATAACTGAAAGTACTGCTGATCTGGCGACGTTACGTCTGCGACCTATTTGCGGCGAACAGTGCAAAAATATAACTTATAACTTGGGCATTAATGATTACGAACGTAAAACGATGTTTCCACGAATTCATGTCGTCCACACAATTTTGTAAAAACATCAAACTTATGTGTTACTAAGTAAAATGTCAGTAAACTGTTTTACTTTACAACACCATTAATACTTTCCTTTTTAAAATGGCTTTATTTTTTAGATCTACACCGTAATACATACAGAAGTGTCAGTAGGAACTCACCAAAATAGAGTAGTATAGGAATAAATAAATAAAAAAACATAAAAATAGAGCAAGCCATTTCGGCGAAGAAAAATCTCGTGGCAGTGTTTATTATCAAACTTGATGATACACGAGATTTTTATATAATAATAGGGGTTAAAGTATGAAATTGCCGTTTTATTGTAATAGGTACTTCGAATTGACATAGAACCTTCATGGTTTGAGATTTTTGAGTAAAACTTTTTTCACGTGGAGGTATACCATGTGAAAAAAGTTTAACGTAACGCTGCTGAGGCGCGGAGAGAATATCATCTCTATTTTCCTAACCGCCGACTCCTACACACTAGTGTCTTCGGATCAACTTATCAGTGGTTATCTAAAATTGGCAGCGTCCAAAGAAGCAGGCAAATTGACACTAGTCGTTCCCGGAGATACAAGAAATTAAGCGAAAACCTACACCGGGATACGGTTGGTTTAAGTTTCTTAGGGTTGACGTCGTGTTTTAAATATTACGTTGACGTCGTGGTGGAGCTTGCGGGCTCCAATGAACCCTAGGTCTGTATCGATAGCGTTTGCTTTGCCGGAACATGCCTAGGGTGAGGGGACAGACTAAGAGAGATACAATCCGCAGGGCAGTTTTGTGACGAACTGTTGGACATTAGCGACCCCACGGATCCGATCTCCCGGGAGAATTCGTGTTCTTCATCTCCGACTTGCCTTTATTGGCCGACCGTAGTGAACACTGACGAGGGTCAGAGGTGCCATCTCTCCGCAAACGTGATCCGGAGTAGGATCTATAATGCATTAAGATGCTGGTAAGGATCTTGACCGTACTTTGTGGATTGTCCTGATAGCCGTGGTATACCTCTCCACTCCTCAAGCACCTCAGGATATGTTGCTCTCTTGTTGCAACGTCACTTAGTGCTAGCGACCGTTTTTGGAGGCCCATTTATTGAGTGTGCAAGTCATCCCCTACCTTTTTATCAATGGAAATTAATAACACTGTTCAGGCAGGGGCCATAGTCTTAACATTTCTTGGTAACCAGTCCACGTAAGGGCCAACACTGCGTCAAGCTGGCGCTCGCGCGCTAGTTCAACTTTAACGGTGTGCATGTAGTCGTGTCGATGGAGAACTTTAATGTATTAAAGTTATCGTAGCAAAAAGGGCGCGGCTGCCCTCGACGGGTGTCCGCGCGGTGAACCGCGACGGACTTTTGTATCGGACCGCGCGGGCGCCCGGTTAACGCAACGTCGGCCCAAGACTCCAAAAACTATAGCCCTATATAACCTTTCCTTAGTATGTCGCAATAGTTTCCTACTAATCGGGGGTTATCCTTGGATGCACTTACATAGCCGTACAGGGATAATCGCCGGTTGGTACCACGTTCCAGAAAAAGCGTGTAAGGAGCCTCTGCGAATTGGTTTCGACTTCTTATACGCTGCCAAAGGTTCAGGACCCCAGGGTTCTGAGATATATTAATCCATAATAATAATAAAACTTTCAGTAGTGCCATCAGGATGCAATTGGGTATTGATAAATGTGCAGTACTACCACTGCACATAAAGCGAGCACATGCATGTAAAGCGAGGGGATATTATAGAATCTGAGGGGATTCAACTCTCGGATTCCATACACCTTAGATCCCTCTCCTCGACCGAAACCTACAAGTTTTTGGGTATATTACAAGCGTTACGCACTAACGTTGCTAGCATGAAGGAATCGTTGAAGGAGCGCTTCTTTGGCCGCCTGAAGGAGGTTTTGAACAGCCTTCTCTCAGGTGGAAATAAGGTGCGCGCCCTCAATGATTGGGTCATGCGGTCTTAATGTTCTCTTTCAGCATACTTAAATGCTGTCCTCAAACCGGATAACTCACCCACGGTCGTCGGTGATGATACTGTAAATCCCGTGGAAGTATAGACGTCGAGGTTTTTTAAACGCGAAGACCCTGTACAACCGCGAGGTGTGCAGCCTCAAAGAATACTTTTATAAATGTAATTACCCACATCGGTTTTATAAAAGTATTCTTTATATATGCACCGAGTTGTGGTCGCAATGGATAAGGAACTCACCCCGTTGTCCATGACTAAAGCGAACTGGCGCAAACTTCTAGTATTTATAACTGATGACCGCAAGGAAGTATGGAAAAGCAAAGAGTTCTACGGGCGCTTTTATAGAGCTCTTCATGAGTCTGATGTAGATTTCTTGGCGTCTTTGGCCTGGCTACGTTTCAGCCACCTCTTTGGGGAAACTGAAGGTTTTATCTGTGCAATAGACGAAGTCATCTTGACGAATAACTACCGGAGATATATAATGAAGTACGGGATGTTGGACGTGTGTCGGGCATGCCATCGACCTGGTGAGTACATTGGACACATTATCTCTGGTTGTTCTCGTTTGGCTAACGGCGAGTATTTGCACAGACAGAACCAAGTGGTCAGGATTATTCATCTGTAACTTGCTTTGAAATACAAACTTGTGGAATCAGAAGTACGGTATTACAAGTATGTACCCGACCCAGTTCTCGAAGGTGACCATGTCACGTACTGAGATCGGTCTATCATCAATGACAGGACTATTGTCGCCAATAAGCCCGATATTGGTAATAGACCGATTAGCGCGCAGCACAATGTTAGTCGATATCACCATCCCACATGACGAGAACCTCGTGAAAGTTGAAAAAGAAAAGCAAATCAAATATATCGACTTAGCACACGAGGTTGTCGACATGTGGAATGTGGACTTGGCTGTAATTGTGCCGATCATCGTCAAAAAGTCTTGACGACCATCTGTCGAAACTGTTGTTGAGCGGTTGGATCAAGGGCCTGATACAGAAGGCAGTACTCCTCGATACGGCTCGCATTGTAAAGAGATTCCTGTCTCTGGAGCCCTAACCATCGGTAGCTTGGACCCTACTCCCGACACCAGTGAACTAATTTTTTTTTAAATTATTAACTGCTTTTTTTTGTTAATTTATTTTAAAAAATATTTTAAAATGTAATTTATATGTTGAAAAAATTAAATAAACGAAATAATAATAATCGTTTATTTTCTTTAGGTACATAAGTTACATATTGCTAGGGTTACAGTGGAGCACGAACATGCAATTAACTGTGTGAGAGATTGATGCCTGCGATAGGTGAGGTCTCTATAAAACCTGTATTACAAGTCACTAGGGTCCTCTCGCAGCTTTTGGCCTGCTATGTCCTACTTTTTAGGATATTAAATAATGTAAAGCAAAAAGAAGTGCAGAGAACTTACACACTTTAAAAATAGCTGAAAGACACAAAAAATAAAATATACAACCGACCATAATGTAAAAAAAAAAAAACAGAAAAGTGCAAAATAGCTTTAATTTCCGGAGTCGGTGTTTCTATAATAGTGTCTCTTCGTCATTTAACACGGACTTTCGAAATTGAAAGTTATTTTGCATTTTTCAGTGTTTTTTTTTACATTGAAGTCAATTGTATTTTATTTTTGTTAAAGGTTTTTTTATTTCACATTTTTTAGTTCATGGAAGACAACGATTCAAGAAAATAGTTTGTAAGAGCAGCGGACAGGACGATTATTTAGGTCAAAGAATGTCTATCAAATGTAAATCACTACAAATCAATATGCATACGGTTCAAATTGAAAACACGACAAGAAAACTCGCCAATTTTGTAAAACATTTTACGTCCCATTCCGTTTCGATACGACACGTTTTTACTAGGAAGCGTGTCGTGATCTCACCATCTTCGATATGTATTCGTAGATAAACATATAGAAACGTACTCACAGAAATATAGGTAGATACTAGTTTAAGCTACTTTGTTAAATCCTGAATTAATAATGTAACCGTTTGATAATTTTGTAACGGAAATAATTATGGTGTATTAAGATCGGTACTTATATCGGTATGTAATTATCTTCTTTCACCTTTTTTAAACGTAATCTCACATTATCCCATGATTAGGGCAGGTATAAATAAATAAGTTTTTGTTAAATTTGTGGAAAAGGTGTAATACTCTTCCATTAATATTTCGTTGAAATCATCAATTTCATCGGTCCGAAAGCCTCGGCGATGGCTATGTGAACAATAAATATTGAGTTGACCAAAACTGAAAATATCGACTTATTAAAATTAAAACGGTCGTGCCCTGTGCCTGGCCCATGCTCCCGCTAGCAATGCAATCAAATTACGTAAACGGATACTATGGATACAGTATGGCCGCGGACACCAACCCAGTACATAATAAGGGCATTATAGCCAGTTAACGTCAACGCGTTTAATTAACTGTCTACAGATTGAATAATTACCTCCATGGTATACAAAGATAGTTAAAGTAGTTTATACTTTATACGTTTTTACTTTAAATTAAAATCCACGCTTCCAACAATTTTAAGTTGTTTTATACAGACATTTCAGATTTTTTATTGTACTTTTGAAATTTGTGGCTCTCTGTTCCCCATTCTTGTTGCTGCATATTTTCATTACAAACAAGTATTCTAAGACATCATCTGTGGTGACGAATCTTGGACGATCCTGATTCCAAACAACAATCTACAAGCTGCGTCTTTCAAGACGACCCAAAGCCGACTAAAGTTGTTCGTTCTCGAAGCATTTCAAAGAAGATGGTGGCCACGTTCGTTGGAAAAACCGGCCATGTTGCGACTTTTGCACTTGAAGATCGTAGAACGGTTAACGCAGAGTTGTATACCACAGTTTGTTTACCACAAGTCATCGCCGAACTTCGAAAATCTAACTCAAAGCGACGCATCATCCTGCACCACGACAACGCAAGCTCACACAGCGCTCGTCAAACGATGGAGTATTTGAAGCAGGAAAAAGTAGAAATTCTGGACCATCCTCCATACCGTCCTGACCTAAGCCCTAACGATTTCTTTACATTTCCTAAAATTAAGAAAAGTCTTCGTGGTCAATGGTTCCAGTCCGGTGAAGAAGTAGTCGACGCTTTCAAGTCAGCCATTTTGAACACCCCCACTTTAGAGTGGAATAAATGGGTTTGAGCGAATAGAAAAGTGTATTAAGCTACGTGGTGAATACTTTGAAAAACAATAAAAAGTGCTATAAGGTTCTAGTTGTGTTTTTTTCTTCAAACGACAAACATAAAAGGTAAGCTTCGTATGAGAATGCACTGGGCATACAAAAGTATGATTGAAACAGATGTAGGTACATGTATCATATTATTATGGTATCCTTATCTTCCATTCGCACCTAATCATAAAGTAAAGTACCATTTAACTGTTTTATCCTCTGCTATAACGTATCAAATGGCCGATTTCGATGTTCACGAGCATTTGCAGGTATATCTGGTTTGAATATTGCTATTTTCATGTCCATAATTAGTTACTTTTAAGTCACGTGTGGAATCGTTTTTACCACAACGACAACTGACACTGTTTAGTCTAAACTAATTTTATAAATGAAGAGGAAATTATTGATTTTTTGTTTGTTTGTATGTAACGATTTAACTCAAAAACTACTTAACCGATTTTAAAAATTCTTTCACTATTTTCTTTGAGTAACATAGGCTATATTATGTTTTGAGATAATTCTCTTCTATCACGAGGGCGAAGCTGATGGCAGGATATAGTAATAAATAAAGCGTACAACGAATATGTAAATGTGTGCTGGCGGTTGGTCTTGCTGATGGATGTGCTGGATCATTTGGTTCCCTTCATAATGGTTGAACTGAAAGGTGTTGACATAAGAATCAATTGCGCCGTCAATTGGGACTGGTCAACGCTCTCACACCTATGTGTATAATACCAACAATAATTTTCTTACTATTTATTGATCTCCTTGGAGTTTCATGCAAGTTCTTCTTCATAGAGATCTCCGCTTTGTGCTTCATATTTTTTCAACTGATGAACTTGACAATTCAAGTATCTTGAATGGGTTTGATTGAAATAAATGCGTAGTGTTTAGGAGTATTAAATGTTGGTTGCCATTTTAATTACAGAAATGGCGCGGTGTTTTAATTTTCAGGCGCAAGAACGAACCGTTCGCATTTTGCCAATTTGTCGCACAGATTTTCGTATTTTTTATAGTTATCAACACTATTATGGACTAAAAATTACCACATCAGTGTGACATTAACTAATAAATGTTTTCACTTTCCAATTCCTTAAGCAACCGATAACAGAAGATGATTAAGTTGAAGTTTTCTAAAGAAGATCGTTTTCTAGTTTTTCATGAAGTAGCAATTAAAAAAAAAAGAAATATAAGGGTCCGACGAACTGAGAGGGTTGTACTGATGATTAATAAATAAACACGAATTATGGCCGCAAATCACATTTTTATCAACATACAACTTGACTCTAACCTGCCAAAAGCAAAAAACTCAAAAAGAATATTTGAACTTCACGAGCTATTTTTTTATCATCTCATGGCCCCAGTAGGCTTGGGCTCTGCTGGCCCCTACGGTATTGCTGACATCTCTTTGAGGCGCGTGAGGAACACTACGCGCCGCCGACGACTAGGGCTCTTACCGGACGGCCGGATGGAGAATCATCTTCAACTCCAACTCTACAATCATTTCAGACTTTTAAAGAATCAGTGCGTATTTTTCTGTAACATTTAATTTAACCGCATCCCGGGTATAAATGGAAGGTGTCACGAAAAGCAGTAGAGAAGTAGTTGAAATGAAAATACTGAAGCAACACATTTATAAACATGCCCAGTAACATCCAGCTTTCCTAACCACATATCGCATGAATATATTTCACGCAACTTTCGTATGAGTTTTATTGCAAAACAAGAATAGAGTCATGTCGACATATTTGACGTGGTCCCTCCATGTTATTTATTATTTCTGTTACAAAACTATAGTCACATCGGAAGTTTTTCTTGTAGCATTGCCATACAGCGTGTCAATGCCACTAGTCTTTGGGTAGATTACCAGTCGACAGCGGTGTGTAGGAGTCTTTTGACGCCATATTTTAATTTGTTTTTAATTCGTTCAAATTCAACACCACTTTCACACGACTTTATAGTCCCAAACTAAGCAGAACTTGTGCTATAAGACTTATAAACACACTTATATATTTTTAAATACATATATATTATAGATAAATTAAACCCAGACACAGAACAAATGTTCGTGTTCATCACACAAACATTTGTCCTGGGTGGAAATCGACTCCATGACCACCGGTACCGTTACTTGTATTATACGGTTTAAATAATGCACTAGACGTATAGAACTTTGTCATTTAAACTCTTGGGTAAAGTCAAGCAAAGTATTGAAAAGATAAAAATGTTCCACAAAGTTATCTACATTTTCTATGACAAAAGAGCATTCAAAATTGCAAACTTTATACAAGTAAGATCGACTTGGGATAGGCTGCTTTGATATGGCGTCCGAAAGCATCCAGGCGGCAGCAAAAATCTTAAAGTGAGATATCTTTTTCACCACTTCCATCCATAAATAATTTACACTAGATATAAGTATCCATATTATGCAAGTCCTAAACCTAGTCTTAAAAGGAGGATGCTTAAAAACTGACGGGAATCTGAATAATAATGATTTTAATAATGGTTTCTGTATTATATATTATTAGCTTCTGCCAGCGGCTTCGCTCGCTCGTTGAAAATAGGTTTCTCCATACATATTTTAGAACTTCATTTCATCCCTCTAGGGGATGAATTTTGGAAAATCCTTTCTTAATTCTTGTCTACATCATAAAAGGAAACCTGTAAAATTTCACACTCCTAGTCGCAGTAGTTTCGGTTGTAGGTTGATATGTCAGTCAGTTTCTCCTTTTCTATATATAGATAGATAAATTACTATCTGACCCGACGAACTTCGTACCGCCTAACAGTCATTGATTTTAGTGATTATCTTTTAGGTAAACTTATTGACGACGAGACCAATGTATTTGACAGTTGCTGTAATTTTTCCATGTAAGTATTTGGATATTTTTCGAAACATTTTTTTACTTGAATTTTTCCGATATTTTGTCATGAATAGTTAGTTTATTCTGCTATTCGGGGCGGAGAGGAATCGTTAAAATTGATCCAGCTGTCCTTTACTTATAAATGTAACTAACACGACTTTGTTTTACGTATATAAGTTTGCATTTACATTTATGTATGTATTGGATTACTAAGCTAATAAAGAATCCAGAAGGCCTCAATGGAGGAAAGTTTTATGAACAGAAAAACGAACATAAAGAAGGTTATACTTCATAAATTGCAGCGACACGGCAATTTAGTGCTACAAAGCTGGAAGCAAAAAGCCTTCACTACAATAACTATAAAAACCATTTTCAGTAACAAACCAATTCGGCGTAGTGACCCAAAAACTGAGCGAAGGAAGAGCATTCAGTATTCTCAACGCGTTTTTAAACTCATATAAACTTGTCACAGCGAGTCCTTTTCAACTATTCTTTGAAGCTCTTCTGAATGTGTTGAAGACGTGAATGAGTGAAAAGATCTCATTCACGTAGGTTCGGAAAACTTCGCCATTTTAATATCACACGCTGATAATAATATGTTATGCCATAAATTTTTGACAAATCTAAGTAATATCATTCAAAACGCGAACACTGTAAACAAAACATCGCGAGTTATTTTTGCTGACGAAACATTATTTATACATAATGTTCCAAGAACAAAAATAACTAACGTTCCAGTCTTCCTTGTTATCTCCGGATTTATGTATAGTGTATGTTTAAATAAGGCTACGTCCTCAGGAGTGAAAAGCAAAATCCGTCAGCTAGGATTTTATTGATTTGATATTTATAAGATTGTACTCTTGTTCTTTTAGTTAGCGTTTTAAACACAGAATCCCTAAACAACAGAAAAACTTGATTAGATTTAGTTTAATTTAGTCTATTGTTCAAGCATGAAAATTTCAAACTGGAACATTGGATTTCGTTACTTTGCTAACTAGCAAAACCGCATCCAACTGTTAGATACTAACTCAGATGCACAAGCCCTCAATTGCGAATGTTTCCCAAATACTAATACCAGCTAAGATAGACCATAATTAATTCAAATCGTAAAACAAATTAGTGAGGAGCAGAAAGGGGTATCATGGTGGTCACAACGTGTCAATGGCACAATGCAAGCAATCAACCGGTGTGTCCGCTTGATTACTCTAGGCGACACCGGCCGCTATCTGGCTACAAAGGCACGCAAGAGGCGGACTTACATAGAATCTATAGTTACGAGGTCGCTATCAGTAATTACTTGATTCAGTAGAGCGAGCTTTGCATGTAATAACCTGATCAACATAAAATGTTTCATTACATTATGCTTGTATGATATCCATTTTGTTACTCCCCATTTCGGCTTCCAGGGAGTTTTCTTTACCGTTTTCATAACATATTAAGTAGGTATATTATTAGAAAGACGTAAAGGCCATTTATTACGTAAAATGGAATTGCCCAATTTAATCACAGGGACTAAACAGTGCGATATGCGATTCCAACGAATTGCGATTTATAGGTTCTATGATTCACGATTTACACGTTTATTTGCTTTCCTACACCATTCATAAATGATAAAATGTTATCCTTGGTGAAGGTTACATCTTGCATTTTCCTTAGCGACTTTTCCGAGGAACTTACTGTGAAATAAAATTGTGCACGCACCACTGACGGCGACGTTTTGTTCTTTTTGCACTATTACTGTTTCGTACGAAAGCTGCGATGTAAAAAAAAATGTGACCAAGTTTAGAGTGGTAAACTCCTACGTAATTCCAGGTCGGGATTCCGAATTAAATGAAACTCGAATGGAAAATGTGGCTTTTACTGATTTTAACCCATTGCCTCTAAAATAGGAAGAAATAGGAGAAAATTGTGTGGTCTAAGGACACAGAGTTAGTTTTAAAAATAAGATTATATGCTTCTATTATTAGGTAATATGTTAGGTAACTGCTTTGGTACCTACAACATTTGAGGAGCCGTAATTTTATCAGTTGAAGAGTTTAACTACAGATAATATTCAGGTTACTAGACCAATGACATGAGTTTGAAGTAGTCAACGGCCCTACAATGATGTCTTAAAATCATCATTACTCCAGTGTGTAAGAGAGACGTCATGGCAGGGGCCATGTTCAAGAGATCATCGCTCTATGTTTCTGAACGCAAACCGAGTTATACGCCTTTCATCTCGTCAGTTTTATTAGTTTCCAGTTAATGATGGGTACATATTGTTGATGCAAATAGAAGATACGAGTAGATGTTGATTAACAAATTAGGTGTTTCCTAATTTATATTATGAGCAAGTAAAAGCGTATCGTAAGTTCGTAGTTTTGACACCTTGATAAAAACCTTAATAAAAAAATTGTAGTGTTATATTAGTTATAATTATGTAGTGTTAATTTATTAAATTTGCTTCAAATGTTACGTCCTTTTAACACATTATTCGACTCATTATTATATATATATTTACAAAACCATGAACATTGATATTTGAGGTAGTTTTAGAGGAACAATTAACGTTCGTTGGATGAACCTTTTGAAGCATCTTCTTACCTTCTATATTTCACATCTATAGACTTAAATGAGCTAACTGAGTCCGTATGTTTAGCTGTGCTGGAAGCCAAAACAAAAATATTTTTCTTCTTTTATCATAAACTTCGTGTCTTCGCTCGATGCTCATTTCGCGACGGGGTAATAATTTATACATAACAGAAGTTCATCTCTTAAAAAGTTCCAAATTAAAGCCATTTAATTTTTCATTGTTCTCGGAGCTGCAAGAAGAGTTTGTGAAGTTTTCTAGAAGCTATGTTAATGGATATTTATCTGCAATACTAGAACAGCCTTGTACCTGTTAAGTAAAAAACTGTACCTCTAGGTTTCTGATTGTTGTCGGGAAATTTAGTTTGAAGTGTTTTCAACACTCACAACCATGTTACGGAGCTCTGAAAAACTATTGGATATCCGAAATAAAATAAATATCCGTAATTGTAACCGGTTTCGGATAAAGACTAAGTCTAAATTACAGGTCTGTTTTGCCCAGCCAGAGAAATGATAATCTCGACTAGAAAAAATCAAATCTTGCTATTTGTAGGTATATACTAGATAATCCGAAATAATTTAATATCCGTAACTGTATCCGAAACCGGTATAGTATTCTTAACCGTATCTAGATTCGAATTACGACAACATCCAGATTTCAACTAAGTATGAGTTTAACCTTTTGAGTAGCATAATTAAAGACACAATAGAAAAACAATGACCGAGCGAACGCCGGCGTTCGCTAACTTATCAGAGTGAAATACACAAAAACAAACGCAAGCCGTTTTGTAGTGATTTGTTTCCTTTAATAAATAGACGTGTCGCAAACTCGCATTACATAATAATTTGAAATAATCATTAGTACAGGAAGCTTCATTAGCAAAGTGCTCCTGAATGATTAAAGGTGTAACTGTTAATAACTTGAGAGGTGATGTTAATATCTAAGTTATGATAATATAATAACTTGATTACTTCGACATTTACAGTGTGCTGATGAGACATATCAACCGAATGTGATTGCAACGTTATACTTTTCCACGGGTAGTGTGAAAGCAAAGAAGGAACAGGAGTGGGTTTTTAGTCCGTAAAAGTCTGACACTATCTCTCGCTCCGCCCAAGAGCGGGATTTGTCATAAGATGATTTTCCCACCAAGAAAAAAAGTTATGCTTTAAATAATAAAAATAATCTTACTCAACCCCCGAACCATTTTATCTTACCTTATATTTATTTTACTTAGTTCAAGTATTTTTCTTTTAATCCAGAACCAACCTTTAATTAGGAAGAAAGGAGAAATAAAACTTCTACTGCAAAGTCTACTGTCTGCGATCCCTGATTGTATAAGCTAACAACCAAATGAATGAATTTATTTTTAACCGAGTTGCTCTATTTTTCAAAGTAACGATGTTGAAAATTCCTTGATAAGTAAGAGTACTTACCATTCATTAAGTGTCATAGACTGATTCACACCATACTCAAGTAGTCTTTACTAAGAGAAAAGCTCTACTTATTGTTATTATTTTTATAATTAACTAGCTGTTCCCCGCGGTTTTACTTACGTCTTGGGGTACTACTCCGCTCCCCGTAAATCGTATCGTGATGTTGTAGGTATAGCTAAATACAAGTGTTATCAATCTTTAAATTGTCTACTTTAATATTTAGCGAACTATAGCGGAGAGCTCTCCGATTGTAAAATTCCTTATGCAAAGAGTTAATGGGTAACTAACACTAGATAACAAGTTAGTAATTATTTTACTAACACTGTATGGATCTTTTTGTGTCCGAAATAAAATAAATTCTAATTCTAATCTAGGTCTCTCGCTCTGCCCTAGAGCGAGAGAAGTCATTAGATAAATTCCCACCTTAAAATATCTTAACTATAGGTAATTTGCGTTTATTATAAGATTAAATTCCTCATGAATCACCCTGTCTTTTGATGAAAACCGCATGAAAATCCGGTCAGTAGCTTTTGAGTTTATCGCGAAGATATAGATAGACAGGTAACCGCGGTGAAAGGGTGTTTTATAAACATGTAAAGACTAGACCCGACAGACGTCGTTTTGTCAAAAACGTTATATCGTAAAAAGAAAAAGTGTCAAATCTATTTATAACTTTTACAGTAAGGATTGACCGCTGACTCTAATATTGACAACTCGGAACAATTTGAATTTAATAAAGAAAAATATTGTTTTGTTTTAAAGAACTGTCCTGAGACTTTTACAAAAAGTTAATAAAAATATCATCCAAATTGGTCCAATAATTTTCGAATTTTACGCTTACTAACACATTTAAACATTAATTTTTATTTAGATAAATAAAATAAAATAGATATGTTTTTATTTTTTTATGTTTCACATCTTTCAAGCAACATCATCTAGTCCCAAACTAAGCAGAGCTTGTGCAATGAGTACTTGACAACTGATAAATATACTTTTATATTTCTAAATACATATATATTAAAGATAAATTACACCCAGACACAGAACAAATGATCGTGCTCATCAAACAAACATTTGTCTTGGGTGGGAATCGAACCAACCTGTCAATGTAATTATGCTAATTAAGCATCAGATTATGTTCCTAAATTCGTTTGAAAGGATGTTTATCTAAGCTCCGGTAGAAATATTTATTATTTATTTATTTATTATTAAATTAATTACAACGGTTAAACAACCAATTACAGCAATTAAACAAAAAGTTTTAGGTTAAAAACAACATGTACTTACATCAATTCCTCTCACAGTACTTCTGGCATACCAATAAAATCATCTTCCATTCAAACGCAAAGAGATCGTTTGTTGGATATGAATCCAAGAGATCATTTAATGCAGCCAAAGTGCGAGGTATTGGAGACTGCGCACGGGCAACAGTGCGACACTGAGGTACAGCAAACATTCTGTGCTTTTTGCCGCGGCAGTAATTGTCCGGGACAAAGAAACTCAAATGAAGAAATGTTTTTGAAAATTCTACGTATGTTATACGAAGCAAAACAGCAATAACTTGCTATAATGTCATTTATGTTCTATTAAAAAACATTATAACGTAGTTTCCGATGAGGATCTCATTACAACATTAACCCTCCAAATTGATAGCGGCGACATGGGTAATGCAATTTAATGTGCAAGTAATAGAATTTCCGTCAAGCTATCGCTTGCGGGTCTCGTCTATTAAAAGTAAATAGTTTTATTTTTATAAGTTCAAGCTGAAAATCAGCAGTCGACAAAAATTCCATGAAACTGTCCGTTAAGGTGAAATGGAAACCCGCGAAATGTATTTTTTAAGTTTTTTGGTTTTACGCATAATCGTTATAATCATAACACTCAAATAAAAAAAAAAAAAACGCTGTATACCTTAGAGCATTAATTTTAAAGGAAATATAAACAATCTTCCGTCGCGTCGCCAACGCTGACTCCCGTCTGATATCAAAGCTGTCCATTCAATCAAGCGTATTCGGAATGTTCTTTGTGCAAATATTATGGCCTAACAGCTTGCAATCTCTTCGAAAGCTGATTTTGGACTCGCCTCATCACTTTTATACAGTCTAAGTGTAGTATTTTTGGTTTTAACACGCTCTTTGGCTTCTCAGTTCTACCAAGGTAAAATTTTTCAGTAACTGCGATTTCGGAAATAAAATTCTGACGTTTGTTGCGCTTTATTACCAAAAGTACCCAATATCGGTTCAAAAATAAAGAAAAAATATTACTTATATGATTGGTTCGATGTGTATACGGTCATATTTATTAATAAAAGCTCCACCTGGCAGCAGGTGAAACATAAGCGTCCACAGGAACTTATAATCACGTTTAATCTACCGGTGGATGTCGAAGGTCTTGTGTTTGAGAAGACTAATGTTAGTCACTTGCTATTCAAATTGTGTCGTTTTAATTTTTTTATTCATTTTAATTAATTACAAGGTAATTTTATGCTTGGTAATTATAAGTACCATGGCAAGCCGCAGCTAAGTAGATAGATGTAGTACATGATTTATAATTTCAATTTCAGTATAATTCAATTTCATGTAGGTACGGAATCTCCTTTTTTGCAGTGGAAACGTTGAAATTAGTGGGCCTTCAAAGTCCGGAGACGAAGAACTCCTTTTTGCGAAATTGAAGAGTGATGGTGCCAAAATGTTTTCGTTCATATTGTAGCCACTCATTGTGGGTCAGGGGTCTGATTGAATCACTTATCTTATTCCCGGAGTTCGCAAAGTTCACCTATTTTTCATAAGCTTCAAATAATCTTGCTGGAATTTTGTCCAGAATTGAACTGTATAAACATCAATGTTTTATTATAATTTCAAATAGTATTTTCAAGTACTTCACTTCATATTGCTTTAAATAACAAATCCTTCGTAAACATTTCTATAAGGGAATCCAAGCCACAAGGGATAGCTACTTACAAGGAATGGGTTAAAAGGGATAATTTGTGTTCAACGAACACAGATTAGATGACAAGGACAATTTGTAAGAATGTACTGGTGTGCTTTCGTGTTGGTGAACTTGGGTCGAAGATAGTTGATGCAAATAGACTTCATCCTAAGCTTCATCACAAGCAGCACGCAAGTGTTTTAAACATCAATAAACCAACTGATTTACAGCTTAGAACTGTATAAGGGTTGTAAAAGTATGTAAAACACAGCTTATGGCTGCATAAAGGTATCCGCATACGCTTATGGTTATACACTTCTCATCAGAAAAATCGAAACACCTCGCAAGTTTATGTTTTATAAGGATTTTCAGAAAAATTTATATTTAGGAATATTTGTCAAATGTCATTTAATAGTGAATATTAAGAGGTTTACAAATCCTAATGTTAAGAGGGTCCTTTTTCTATTTGCATAGACACAACCTCGTAGCCAAGATTATCCACCAGCAACTTGCTTTTAAATACAATATTGTGGAATCAGAAGTACCGTACTATAAGTATGTGCCCGACCCAGTTCTCGACAATGGCAATATCACATTATAGTGGGATCGATCTATCATCACTGACAAGAGTATTTTTGCCAATAAACCTGATATAGTGGTGATAGATCTAATAGAGCGTCGCACAATGATTGTTGATATAGCGGTCCCTCATGACGAGAACCTCGTGAAAGCTAAGAAAGATAGATCGATCTATCATCACTGACAGGAGTATTGTTGCCAATAAATCTGATATAGTGGTGATAGATCGACTAATGCGTCGCACAATGATTGTTGATATAGTGGTCCCTCATGAAGAGAACCTCGTGAAAGCTGAGAAAGATAAGCAAACTAAGTATCTTGACTTAGCTCTCGAGATTGTCGACATGTGGGAAGTGGATAGATCAATCATTGTGCCGATAGTCGTAACGGCCAATGGCTTAATAGCCAAGAGCCTCGAACAACATCTGAGGAGGCTCACGTTAGGCAGTTGTATATAGGGCCTGATTCAGAAAGCAGTACTCCTGGACAAGGCGCGCATTGTTAGAAGATTCCTCTCTCAGGAGTCTTGACCGCCGGTGGTTTAGATCTTGTTCCCGATGCCGGTGGGCTGCTATTTTTTATATATTTGAATGTTGTGATGGTTCACAACACACAAATACACACATCACAGAAAACATCACAGAAATATTAAAAAAAAAAATTAGAAATATATATTAGAAATATATATGTCAATTGTTACAGGTTGAATAGAGAATTTAAAGATTGATAGTGTATATTTGTATTAATTAATGTAATGTCAGCTTTAATATTATTCTCAATTGTGTCAATAAAATATTCATTGAATTCGTTTGTAATGTCCAAGGGTTTGTAAATGTTAAATCAACTCTTTTCATGCACATTACAGGCTCCGACGGCAGACAAAATTTGGATTTATTTATAATTTGCCCGGTAGCTTTTGCTTTTTTTTAGTTTGGTATAGTTTTTAAGTACTAATTTATTTTTTAAATTTGAATTTAATCGATAGGCCCAAAGTAATTGTCTTTGCTTATTACTACATGTTTTTATTCCATGTGATATCCATTTCGTTTTTTTACTCGTTTTAATGGTTATAATTTACTCTGGAAAACATAATCTGTATAAAAGTAGGAAATTATCCATAAAATGATCAAAAGCTTCGTTTGCATCCTTAGCTTCATATACTTGCTTAAAAGATAGACAGCTGAGATGTCTTTTAAAAATTATTAAATTTCCATACATATATTCTGCTTTTTTATTTTCCAATATTTTAATTTGCAAGCTTTGTGTTTGGGTACTTTTAGTATCTGAGATGTATGATCCGAAAGAATTAGATCTACAACTTCAGCTTTACATTTTTTTCGATAATTGTGAGCAAATTTGTTAATACAGGTTTGACTTTTCAACCTAGTGGGAGAACAAAGCGCTAATTTTAAATTGAACTTCTTATGACAATATTCAAGTTCACGTGTAGTTTTGTTACTTTTCAAGAAATCAGTATTCAAATCGCCACACAAAACGATTGTATTGTTCGAAAATAAACTGACTTCATTTAAAATATAATCTGATTTATCATAAAACACTTTATGGTATTTTTTTTTTAATTCTATAAATACAAATAATAAAAATTATATAAGCTATTATTTCTACAGCGCAGCATTCAAAGATGCCTGAAACGTATTATTTTGCTATGTGCGTTATTTTTGTAAATTGCAATCCTGCACTGAGGAAAATACCTGTTCCTCCTCTCTTTGTGTTCCTAGAAAAGAAAGCAGCTGGACAAAAATTCGGAATGTGCAATAAATTCTCATAACCTGTTTGTATGAAATGTTCTGTAACACAAAGAACATCTATCACAGTTCCCTTTTCGCTTAATTCTACTAATTTTACAGTCAGTGAATCGGATTTCTGAATAAAACCAGCTATGTTCTGGTGTAAGATGTTAAGGTAATTAACGAAAAAACAAAGAATTTTGCTGCTGTGAATTATTAGAAAAAACATGTTGACTATGATTCATCTGAGGGTGGCAGTTCACTTCTGAGTGTGTAGCATTCAAGTTGCTTAAGCTGAGAATCAGGTCTTGGAAATCCGATATAACTGTATATAAACCACTGTTATTTAAGGTTCCATAGCTTTTGTGGTAAGTATCACAGTCATATGATAAATTCAGATTTGAGTCAAGTAAATATGCATAGTTACATGTGTTTATATACAAATAAATTAAATTATTGAATATTTCTACACGGCTGTTATACATTATGTTAGCATCTATCATAAATTTAAATGTTGGTAAACAAATTATAAAATTGGTATGACTCAATTCAAATTTTCTCTAACAAACATAAATAATTCCAAATAGTTCTTTGCTTTGCGAAAGTCTTCTTCTCCTATATAAATAACGCAATAGTCCGAGTGCGTAAAGTTTTGCATTTTTCCTCTAATTTTGTCAAGAGTTTATCGCAATCCGCACGTGGGTTTTTATAATGACAAATTTCATAGTTACGTAGATTAGTTCTTTCGGCAATTTTATGGAGCCTGTTAGATGTTCCGCTAGACATATTTTGTGTTTACGGAAGGTTGTTCTATAGTTGTTGCGGCTCGAATATATTGAGTTGAATTAGTTGAACTTATTCTCCACTAACACTTAATGCTGTATAATTTGGGGCCCTTTTGCTGTTACAAGAGTTTTATAAGCGCTTATACAGGCTTTATACAGCTTACTATACACCTGAACCTTTATACGGTTGTTATATAGCTTGTTGTGCTACTTATGATATTTGTTGAATTTGTTTGAATGTGAACTTATCCGACCCGACCTTCCGATCAAATCGAGTTATTTAATCATTTGTAGAAGTGACCAATAACTTCGTAAAAACCAAACGCCCAAACGCCAAATTGAGTGTTATAACGAGTGAAAAATATTAATTAATATCGCGGCGGAAGAGGCGGAAGGCGGCAACAGGCTGTCCCGTGGAGGATAAGCCGCGAAGCTGAAACTTTTGCGAGCTTTGGATATATAAATGATCCGCTCTGGCAAGCGTAGAAGATTTATCGATATTTTGTAATTTACCGTTTACTAGGAGCGTCACGGTCTACTGGACAACGGGCTCACTAACACTAAAATATCAGGACGAGGGTTAAACGTGTGCTTCCCGAAGCGACGGTAAATAAATTAGCGCCCGGTGGTGCAATGAAGCGCAGTGACATCAGCGCCGTCTCCGCGGAGGGTGCGCGAACAGCTGTTTACGTAACACGAGGGTACGTTGCCATCTGACGTCAGCCGAATACCGCGGTACGCACGCGATCAAGCATTTTTGGGCACTAAATACTGCGATTTATTTCAACGAAAATGGTTTTCAATCAGAACCTTAAGCCTCAGAGAGGTTTTCTTTTTAACAAAGCGGGATGTTGCTTTGTGTTTGTCGATGGACAGACGGCATGTTGCCAAAGTAGGAACCCGTGTCGTGTCACAAAGTGAAACCGAAAAGGCCGTCGTTCAAACACGACGAATCGGGCGTTACTCTGAACATTACATTCATTAGAGAGTAAGAGGATCCTGAATAAGCACAACCATTCTTCTATCTTCAAATACTTTACGAGTAAATATATATTTAACCTTTCACAATGTCATGTCAAAAAGGAGTCTATAATAGTATTGAAAAACTGGGCAAGTCCGTACAAACTTACCTATGAAAAGAGTTCAATTCCCGAATTGAATTATGAGGATTTTTTCGAATAGCAAAAAAGATTTTTTTAAGTACCCTATGAATTTTGATTACCTTGATTCGAAATACACGTTTTTTGCAACATAAACGGCCGTCACAATTTTTTTTCGTTAACACAGAAGTTTGATTTTTTCATAGCTTGAAGGGACCGCAGACCTGAGTATATAGTTTTAATTCCAACTCGATACGCCATCCAAGCGTTCCCGGGATAAAGGGTCTTGACAGACGGACAACAAAGTGATCCTAGAAGGATTCCGTTTTTTCCTTTTGAGTTACGGAACCCTAAAAAGTACAATCAACTCGGGTTTTCACATCAATAGTATAATGATAATGATGACTGATGGACAAAGGATATTGTGAACCAAGGCTTTGTACAAGTTGATTGATTATCGATTTGATGAATTTTCTTTCATAATTTAGTATTCATACCTACCTAGCTATTCTACTTGTTCTTTGAATATCAGAATGTAATTTCATACGACATATTACTTACATACGTACACGTTAAAATTATTCCTATAAGTATTTTCTTAGGCAGTAAATTTCGTAAAATACATAACAAGCATAATTATGGGAACTTTTTTACAGTTGTTTTTCTTTAAAACATTGGATTTTCTCTAGAAGAGTAATGTAATAAAACGTGGGTATAATTTACCGTTAATAGGCACTTGATACCGGCGGCTGCTAGCACTAGAGAAACTAACCTGATAATGTTATATTAAGTATCATTAAAGGTGGTCACCGCCGCAGCCTGATATTTAGTACCTGTAATGTATTGCCGGGAACATCCGCTTGCAACAGCACGTATTTTATACTATGGCCACTAAGTACCGACCTGAATTACAGTAGCAAGCTACAACGAGCACTTGCACATTCACCCAGACCTATGTTTATCAATCATTGTGATTGGCAGAAGTACCGAATATACGAAAAAACGCTGAAAAACATTATTCAAATAGATATACACCAAATTTCAACAATTTGTTTGAGATGAGCACACAAAAAGATTTGGCACTAAACTTTTGAGCTCAGTTGATCTTTAGCTATAAAAAAATAATAAACCCTCCACTGTAATTGGAAAAGACTGCCATTAAATAAATAATTCAAAATAAAGTACCATTTTTAACAATTTTCAACGAAATCCCTTAATGGCGTCGCTTTCAAATATCATTATAACTTTTAAACTAGTGAACGGATTTTAATATAATCGAAATGGCTGTCGTGCCAAATTCTCAAAAGACGGAGTTACGCCTATTGAAGTATTTTTAAAATTATAGGTACGCAAGGAAATTCATTCTATAAATTTCGTGAAACGTAAATGCTGTTTGAGAACCCGATAGAGTACACCGTGTTTAGATAGGTCTTGATATCTCACGATATCCTCATTTAGTTTAAGAATAAAATATCTATCGCGGTACATAATACATAGGTACCTGCATTACAAGGTCACCGACGATTATTTTTTTAAATATATGTTATTGTTAAAGTACTCATAGGTGACGACCGTTACTTTATTACTAATGTACAGTTTGGTACTCCTAACTGAAATTACTATATGATAACGACAGCAAAATCGATGATTCCTCAGAAATAGTAAAGTACTAATCAATCTTTCATAATATTTTCATTAGAACCTAGAACAAGAGAGAATACAGAGGTTCTAGGATTTTACCGTTAGCAAATCAACATTTATTTCAGATTGCGTTTGGGCTTGTGTAAAGCATAGTAGCTTGAAGGCAATGAACGAATGGACAGGGGATCGCCATCAAATAGATAAAGTTACAAGCAATTATCATACCTACAGAACTTAATTACCTAATGCGTTTCGGAGGTCTAAGCGACAACGAGTGTTCAACGAATTCAACAAAATGATAGCAATGCAGTAATTTATAATAAATAATAAAAATCTTTACGAAAGTAGCAAGTTAATCTACGGCCATCATTTTAGACTTCACCAAAAAGAAAATGGTGACTGCTGAAATATGAAAAAAGACAGCAAAAGCGCGCTTCAACTTTCCTGCCTTTTGGAAATGCAGTAATAATTCAAAAGTCATCTAGTGTCTATAATTAAGATAATTATGCGGTATTTACATATGTATTAAATTATTTGCTCTTTAATTAAAAATGAACATTGATACGTATTAATTAGCGGACAGAATAGTAAAGTGATCGATGGACATTTAATTAATTAAATTATGGGTTTTGTATCCGCGTTTTAATTGGTGCCGACATCTGTGACAATCCGGCTCTTTGAATATAATGAAAACGGTGGTTGGAAATAGTTTGAGTGATATCAGGCCAATTAATCGGTTTAACTCAACAACCGCATTAATTAATTGCCCAATTATAGTTTCGCCCTGTAGTGAAGGTTGTGATATTAACGCTCATAAATCATGAGTACTTTATACGTGAAATGCTGGATTCATTCACACGTTTTATTTCTACTTAAGTAACTTATTTTTTTTCGTTGATTTATTATTTCATTAATTAGGTACGTACTTATTTTATCAACAGTTTTCCGAAACCCGTATCTAATGGAGTCCATAGCCGACGTAGAACAGCCAGGCTAGGGGGGTGAACCGTGACTTGCGTCTATTGTTTATCTGCCTATTGTGCTCGGCCGACAAATGGCGAGTCGGGGAATCGATATTGAAAGGAATTAAAGTAAGCAATTACAATCGTTAATTGTACGGGAAATAACAAAAAACATATTGAAGGGAGGAATTGGAAAATTGATAAGAGCCGAAAGAATTGAAGTGCTAATCAATGAAGTATTCATTAATTTTCTAACGAACTTTGGTAGCTTAAAAAGCGATAAGAACCTGAGAATTGTTCTCGTCCTCCAGTCTATTTTACTTTACGGGTTTTTTACCCGACTGCATGAAGGGTTATGTTTTTCGCACGTACCTTGTGTGTGAGTATGCATAAATGTATGTATGTAATATAAATAATTAATTCTTTATTACCTCATATCTTCCAAACTGCTGAACGGATTTATATATCGTTAGATTCGTCTTGATAACCCAAGTTTTCTTAGATAGCTGACGTTAAAAAAAAAACCAACATAACGACTGTGAAACGCTATACTTTAAAGTATTTATTTTTTTATACACTGCGATATGGATATCCAATTAACGGTCTCATTATGAGGATTCCAAAATGATATATCATTTCCATATTAAAAAAAAATACAATAGGAGTCGTGTAAATAAAAGTTTGCCATTTCAGAGATATAATTAATATCCCCCCTGCGAATTAAGTCCCGTCCGCGCCGGGAAAATGAAAAGTAGCCTCACATGGTCATTGTAACATCAACTATCCGTCAGTTTGGCACGTCATACTCATGGCGGTAAGTTCCCCTCTTTGAGGAGAGGCTGGAGTGGCATCATGGTGTCCTTAACTTCTGCATGACGCAGGTCCTCACCGGAGATGGTAAGTTCCGGAGGTTCCTGTCCAGCCGTTTCAAATATTTTGTTTAACCGTTTCGCAAACTTATCCCATATTAAGAAACCCGTTCCCGCAGGAAAATGAAAAGTAATCTAAGTAACTGCTTGAAACATTTACTGTCCGTAAGTAAATGCCTCATCCGAATCAGTCTCACCATTTCGGATATTAGCCGAAAAATTTAAAATTCATATTTTTGTTATAAGTATCAAATATGCTTTGATTACATGTACTAGTAGTACATGTAGTATACAAATGTGTTTTTGACATTACAATCAGACACTTCAATTTTATTTTAGATAAGCGAGGTGGGTAACTTGGAAGGTAGGTGAACTTTAAATTGACAAATGTAGCCCTAAAATAGAGTGAATAAATAGTGATATTAGATTATAATAACTAAAAAGTATAAAACAAACGAAAAAATAAAAAAATCGACGCTTAAAAAATAACTTCAAAAACCAGTTCAATCCAGTAGCGTAGAAACCAATTTAATTGCATTTTAACACATAAAATAAAACAAGTAATAAATTCTAATACCGAACATATTCACTGCAGCAGTCGGGCCCCATATTAGATAGAATGATTTTAGTCTAGATTATTTCAATTAAATTATACGCGAAATATCATAGGTGAGGTGTTTATATGGCTTACAAAATATGAGTTCAAACACGTGCCCGTGATGTTTTCATGTATTTTAAGTTATGATAAAATGCACATAAACGCTTCCCGGAATTCAAATTACTAACTTCCGAATGCATACTTCAATCCATAATCAGGGACTTCATTATCGGGCAGGGTTGATATTCAACAAAAGTATAATTATATTAAAATCATTCGAAGAATTTTTTGAACCAGATAAGAATTTTAGGTTTGGTTAGGTTACACACACGATTCGTATGTTTTTCAATAGGTTTCTATTGAAAAACATACGAATCGTGTGTGTAGTTATTTGCCTTAGGGTTCTCACACAAAACTGCCCGCATCGCACAAACCTGCGACGCGAATTGCTGCGATGCAATTTCATGCGACAAAGCATCGGTTCATATGACCATACAATGTGCGATGCGAAATCGATGCGACGTCGCATCGAAGTTTTATGTTGAAGTCCGTAGAGTATAGGCCTCGATAATAATTACTCTAGTTTCGCTTGCATATTATTTTGTTTATCGATCGAGAGACTCCTCAACCACTAAGATGAGCGTGTTACATATCTCCGTGCGATTGCATGGGAAGGTAAAATGTATTCAAAATTTCTTCGAGATAGACATTCTGTTTCTCGACGGGTTTTTTTTTATTGGGTGGGAAAATCGTCTTATGACAAATTCCGCTTTTGGGCGGAGCGAGAGATAGTGTCAGACTTTTACTGATTAAAAACCCACTCCTGTTCCTTCGTTGCCATCGTCCCAGGGCCCCGGGTTTTGCTTTCACATTAACCGTGGCCCCAGTAGGCTTCGACCCTTCTGGGCCCCTACGATTTGCTGACATCTCGAGGCGCGCGTGGAACAGTACCCGACGTCGACTACTTGGGCTCGGTCCGGACGGTTTCCGGACGATCGGACGGCGAGCCACCCATTGCTTGCCGTCCGCAAGCCCGCGCCTACTGTGGCCGGAAATCGGGATCGGAATCCCGGCGGCGGTAGGAGCGTAAGGACCGTTGCCTCACGCGATCGGCCGCCTCCTTTGCTAGCATTACTGCTTCGCAGAAGGGGGCGATCTCCTGCTAGTCTTCCTCGCTCCGGACCATAGCCTGAACCAAGGCCAGGCGCGAGAGATTGCCGCCGCCGATTTCCCCCACGAGGACACGGCGTTGCTCTGCCCAAGCGGGGCACACCTCCACCGTGTGATCTACCGTGTCCTCCGGGCGGTCCACATAGTGGCGACACCCGGGCGGTCGTTTCCGCACGAATCCTTTGTAGGAACTTCCCGAACTTACCGAGTCCGGTAAGAACCTGCGTCATGCGGAAGGCGAGGACGCCGTGAGGTCTTTCCAACCACGCCTCAAAGAGGGGACTTACCGCCATAATTGTGGCGTGCCCTGTTTCTCGATGGGTCAACTATCCCACAACGTTATTTTAAAAATGGTTTTAGCCACTACTTATATAATATCTACGTGTCGCGAGTTCGATTTCCGCACGTAACAGATTACCTACAGATAGTATATGGCCTAGAGATAGTGGTTCCTTGTCTAGGGTCTTGTGTAGGTATGTGAATTTACATGTTTGTGAACATACCCGCGATACAGGAATAAGTCCTGGTGTGTGTGCAAACAAATATGTAGAGGTCCACAAAAATCGCTAATACTCCGGAAATATTGAGGATAATGTTTTTTTGCATTTTATAAATTTGTAGATTAAAAACCACAGAACCTGCCACTTTTACAAATAAATATTTATCTTTTTGTTCTAAGAGCTATTAAGTGATTTCAAAAATAGAGGCAACTATCCGATTTTACCTTACCTAAAAGGTACTGAGACTCAATGTCCAGGAAACGCCCACGCAGCTAATCAAAGCAGGGAAACTATTCTGTTGGCGTTCGTTATGTACAGCCTTTGCATACGTAGCAGAAATATATTCTTCTTTTTTAGTAGAAACAATGTACTGAACTAAATAATGAAAACTTAATTGTGCACCGCAATAAAAAGTATTTTTTGTCTACTCATTAAGCAGACCCGTTCACTTTGTTACAGTTTTCGAGGTATCCGTGCAGCATGAGAAGTTAATTAATTAGCTCGAACATAGGCTAAAAGGAAAATATGCTCTATGCTTTTATGGAATAATTACCCTAAACGATGAAAACGAATCAAAATAAGTACTTTTTTTTTTAAAGAAAATTTCTCCCGGACTCGTTTAAAATCAATTTATTACCTCTCCGCCCTACAATTTTGAATCGAACGATACTTGCCAGAATTTTACTCGGTACAAAAAAAAAGTTAAAAGTACGTATGGTTGAGTAATAATAAAAAAATATGTAAATACATATCGCATTTATGCTGAAATCTCTTTTATTTTAAGGCTATTAATAAAATACATATTATTATTCATACATACATAAAATACATTATATTATTCAAGAGCTTTAAATTGAATAATAATATTATTTTTATAAAATTTGCGTGGCAGAGTGGACGAAATACGCCCCCGTCACTCTTTATTGTACAGATCGGTTGTCGATGGCAAAGAAGAATCGTCGTCTCATGTATGTACAACACGTCAAAGCTTCCAATGCGTTCACAATCACGCTTCTAACATATAGCTTCGGAGCATAAGAAGCGCACAGTTCCGATTCCACACAAGCCTTTTCTATGTCAGCGTACAGCTATTATATTGCAAACATACTCATAGTAGACTAGGTATAACATAATGGACAACAAAAGGTTCTCATGTCTAGATGTTTTATTTACATATCGTTTCAAGTAGAGTTCTCTTTGATCGCTGAACTATAACGCTGGAGTACGTGACATACTGTATTATAATTTAAATATCGACAGCATTTCTTTGTACACAAGGAGCACTTCATTATAAAACCAATCAGAATATTTAAACAGATTGAGGTACCTTTTCGCGTAAGTTTGAAGATGTAACATACAAATGAAGGTCAAATACCACTCACTGTTAATTTTGTAAAATATTATAATAATGAGGAGGTATTGTTAAATCGATTCGACGTATCCTAGGCTAGGGCACAAAAGCTACAAACATAATTATCTCTTCGTTTTCAAGAATTTTGTATTCTTTGTACCGCGGTTTCTTTCATATTTCAAGTTCGATTTGCATTCCGACAGCCAATTAACAGCTTCAATGGAAGATGTGGGCGTATAATAGTGATCTGATCACAAAGCACGCCAGAGGAACGATCCGCTGGCTCCTTATGTAATGCGTCAAACAATACACCTCTAGCGATATTGACCCACACTACGGTTTAGCATGATTCCTTGACAAGGAAAATCTTGTTGAATATCCAGCAATGTAACCTTACACGCAAGCACGCAAGTTACGTAACTTACGTAATCAATAAAATGAGGATCTAGATTCACGTTTTCATGATTTAACACTATATGCATCCATAGTTTTATGTCCTTCAATCACCGGTCGATGAACAAGACGATACGGTTGTAAAATCGCCATGAAAGTGCTACAAATAGAACTCCTGGAATTTGATTTTCGATGTATAAATTAGCCTCTGTAACCAAATTGTCGCGTATTTTCAATCTGAAGATCTTGTTTAAGAAAATATAGATACATTTGAATGAGTGAAATATGAATGATGTTATCACAAAAATACGTTCTCGCTTGGGCGTGAATCTATTTATAGAACGAACCTGAAAAATTCGTTCTTGCCGTAAAAATGTATCTCATTTTCCGAACGACCTCACCTACCTTTTGTGAAGCAGACAGCAATAGTCGACGTATAATAAAATCAAATATTTACAATTTTCGTCTCGAAAGAACGATTAGAAACCACAAATTGTTAAGAGTTTCAATTAAAGTTAACTTTGCTGACATTATACAGAGTGAATTTCGGTTTGCTTTGCTCAAACATTTCTTTTGATTTATTATCAAGGGAGTCAATTAAAATCTTGATGATTTTCTTTGTTGGATAAAAATGACAAAACCTTTTTCGAAGTGAAAACATCTATAGAGATCATCATCGCAACTCGGTAAAATTAATGAACTGTCAAATTCGTCAAGCTAACAGTGATGAGAAATTATTGTCGCCTCGTAAAATAAACAAGCTTTTACCCTTATGACAAAGCTTATGTTTTATAATGAAGAATTCGCCGCCGCTACCAAAATGAGATTGTATCACGTTAAACGTGAGAAAACCTCATCATCCTAATACTAAACAAACCTAGGAATTTGATCAAAACCTGATGAAATTCAATCTCGTCTATGTATAATACAACTTGTGAAAACTACAGAGGGAAAAAAAAGTTTGATACCTAAGAAAGACATTTACTAAAAATAGGACAAAACTCAAGACGAGACGCAAAGAAAAATGCAAATAAAGTGGCCGTAATTGGTAATTTTAAGATCTCAACTCGATTTAAAAGAGGGCGAAGATGGAAAATGTCAATCTAAAATCGCATCATTATTTCAGCACCGGTCAATTGCCCTCGACGTTTATAAGGGTAATTTTGCCATTTCGTACAACGTAAAATGGCTAGCTATCCTGCTCTTTTATTATGGTAGTTGCTAGATGCGAAATACATCGCTAATTCCAGGTGTTGGAGACTGTTTTAATTATCCATTATGAAAGCGGCTTCTTAAAACGTGTAACAGTTTACCGAATTTACTTCGAGGTAGAATGTCCTCGACATTAATAAAAAAAAGAAACATTAATATCTGAGAAACAAACAGGAATAGAAAAATCAGCTCTGTTGTATGATTGTTGAAGTTTCTCGAAAGGAATACAAGCCAATTGAGAACCACGCACGTAGATGCACGTTTCCTCCGGATCCTACACAAATGGTGCTCAGCCGCAGGACAAGTGTGGCGCATTTTCTAATCAACGTCAATAATACCTATTACATTTCGTTCACAAACGCGACTTCACAATGCAATAACATGTTGCATTTATGGCTTTACTGAGTATACAGATGCAGTTAATACAGTGCAAAGTATAATTTCGTATTTATTGCTTTGATTACACTACCTGCGTATCTGGGGGCACGGTAGTGCCCCCGCAAAGACGAGCCAAGCGAAGCGCAGGGGCACTACCTACCTTTTCTCGAAGTGTTTCGATTTTTTTTTAACCCCCATAGAGTTGGTTTCCGATGTACCAGAAAGTAAATATTCTCAGGATATGGTGTCAATAATAGACTAATTAAACATACAAAGTCTCAATTGAATAGCTTTAATACTTTAGATTTTATTGATATCTCAAATACACCGATTTCGTCAATGACACACTGATGACCATCAAAATGTTTGGCTACTTCCTGAAGTGCTAGAAAGCTGAAATTTGGTATGTTATCTAAGTTTAATATACAACCAACAAAAAAAATCACAAACTTATAACTTTCGCCTCCCATCCCCTAAAATGGGGGGTAGAAGTTTGTATGAGACTTCAAATTGTTAGGGTACTTCCTGAAGTGCTAGAAAGCCGAAATTTGGTATGTAAAAAAAGTTCAGTATACAAAAAAAAAACACTACCGTGCCCCCAGATAAGCTTATAACTTTCGCTCTCCATCCCCTAAAATTTGGATGGGGGGGGGGGGAATTTGAACGAGACTCACCAATTTTATGATTTAGGACATGAAAGTTTACACGGGACTGTAGACAGTAACTAAAAAAAACCTATTAATAAGTACTTACAAGAACCTCCGCCTTAATCAAGAGTATCATGGTAGGTCTCAGTTATGTACGCCCTTTGTCGACGAGGTGAGCAAAAAAGACTGCCTAGCAACTTACAAAAAGAACTGAAATTCCATCAAAAACATTTCATGTAAAATTTTGCCAAGACGACTACATAAGGTTTGCCTTGTGAAAAAGATATCAGATCTTATGTAGAGCCAAGCTTCTGAATCTACACGGCCTAACTCTACCCGACCCTAACTTTACAAATTCTACATATCAGTAAAAATGTATGGCTTGGCTGTTTCGTTACTTACTTCAGAAACTAAATATTCGCATCACCTCCACGACGGTAGCGTCTATCTTTTATAACCTATCTATCGATATTTTTTTCGAATAAAAATATTCGAGACGAAAAAATTAAAGAATTTTATCAATAGCTGAAACATAGCCTTTATTTTGTAATTGGGATGAAATGCGTTGTACAAACTAAATATACTCCAAAGAAATTCATATCTTGGACCCACAACAGCATTTGCATGTAAAGAAAAGGCCAGGCATAAAGCGGAGGCTGGCATGAATCCAAGGAGGGAGGGATAAATCGTGTTGGTACTTACAGTTAAGTCCAAGATCGTGGTAAGTGATGATGGCGGGCTTGGAGCGATCGCCTTGCACGGCCACGACGATGTCGCCGCGATCGGTGCGCACGCGCACCTCAGCGCAGCCCACATCACCGCTCATCCGCAGAGCGCTCGGGAACTGTAGCTGGATGTTTTTTAGCTCGATGTCGTCCATGCTGTGGAAAACAACAGCTGTAGTATCCTGCCCTATTTGTTGATTTAACTAGCGTTTGAGGTTGTAGCAGGCAGGGCTTACTATTTGTGTTTAATGAAAAAATGTTAGAGCTTTAGCGAATCTTAATTATAATTATAATTAAGTTTTTGGACTGACTACGCTTTAACCTTCGTCTATTTTCTGATAATGTTACTAATTGATAAATATATTAAAACATATTGTATAAAGATAACACGTCTTTACGTATGAAATTGCCGTCTTTTAAAACGGGTTGCTTTGAAGGGTTATATTTTAATAACGTACCTTTATTATAAAGTTTATTTGAACTAATAATTCCAAGTCAATCCAAACATATATATATAACACTTTAAAGCAAACTGTTTTAAAAACGGCAATTTCATAGGTAATAGCATAACTCTTATTGAAATAACAAATTTCAGTAAGAGTTATAGTCTTTAATGAAACACAGGAAGCATTACGAAAATGTATATTTATCGAAAATGTTTATATGTATAAAAGCACTTACACATAAAAAAAGGAGATTTTAATCAACGGAGCGAGCGAAAACTTTAAGCTTTCTACGTGTACATTTTTTAAATGTGCGTATTTTGCATTTCATTTCTTTTATGCTTTCAAAGATTTTTATGAACGAAAGTGGAATACTCACAGATTTAAGAAGGGAGGAGATATGTTAAGTAGTAAAAATTGTACCGGAACACGATGTCTCCAGTTTCCCTACCACCGCCGAAACTACTACATTTGCAGTAATATTTACGCAGTCGCGCACACATCCGCAAATCATAAATCAGTCCATACTACACAGTCAATTATAAACCTTACCTCCCTAAAAACAGCGTGTATTTTCCATGCACCGTACAACTTACGCACACATGAAATGTCGATGTGCTATGCAAAAGCAATTTATTTTACATTTACGCTAGTGATTGACTAAATAGAAAAGTTATCGATTTTTCCATTTTTTTTTTGTCGTGCTATTTCTTTTGGGTCCCAAAAACAAAATCATAAAATGTTAATAATAATAATTTAATAATCACATAATCTCTGGTTGTTCTCGTCTAGCTAACGGAGAGTACTTGCATAGGCACAACCTAGTAGCCAGAATTATCCATCAGCAACTTGCTCTGAAATACTCTCTTGTGGAATCGGAAGTGCCTTACTACAGGTATGAGCCCGACCCAGTTCTTGATAATGGTGATATCACTTTGTACTGGGATAGGTCCATCATCACTGACAGGACTATTGTAGCCAATAAGCCTGATATAGTGGTGGTGGACCGAAACGAGAGGCGTGCAATGATTGTTGACATTTCCGTTCCACATGACGAGAACCTCGTGAAAGCCGAGAAAGATAAACAAATTAAATATATTGACTTGGCTCGCGAGGTTGTCGACATGTGGGATGTGGACTCAGCGATCATTGTACCGATAGTCGTGTCGGGCAATGGCTTAATAGCCAAGAGCCTCGACCAACACCTTAGGAGGCTCGCGTTAGGCGGCTGGATCAAGGGCTTGATTCAGAAAGCGGTACTCCTGGACACGGCTCGTATTGTTAGGAGGTTCCTTTCTCTGGAGCCCTGACCGCCGGTAGCTTGGACCCTATTCCCGATACCGGTGGGGTACTATTTTTTATATTTTTAAATACTTTTTTTTGTATCTTTTCGTTTAAGAAAAATATTTAAAAATGTATTTAATATGTGTTTAAAGTGAATAAAGAAGAATAATTTAATAATAATAATAATTTAATAATAATTAATTATTTATTAATTTGTTTTCATAAAACCCAAAAACTAACCATTTACCCGTATAAGGCCATTATATACGTCATTTCAGAACGTCAATATCAAATACTAAAAATCGGCCAAGTACATGTCCTGGTCCTCTAAAATCCTGAAAAGTTTAATAACATGTATTATGAATTATTGCATGAAAAAGCTTTCAGTTACTAAAAAAATTTTAACTCAGGTCTAGTCTTAATTTAAGGATTGCCCATTCAAAAAGACTGCGTTTTTTTTAGAGGCTAAAGCATTTCTGGTTGAAAGTGGAATGAGCATATAGTAGTAGGGAACCCATTAGGTGGCCTTCCATCAATCCATTGCTTTATTAAAATTGCGTCTTTCGGGAAACTGAAAACATAAAGTAACATTGTAGTTATCATTTTACATAACTTACTGCTAAACCTCACCATGTAAGGCTTTTGTTAGAAAAAAAATACTGTACTATTTTTTTTCTAACAAAATAAAGTTTTGAAAAAAAAATTCTATCTTGTTAAATATAACAAATAAAGAGCTAGAACATGTTGCCTTATTTTAAGCAAAAGTCGTTATTAAATTCTGAATTATGCTATTTCTTTACAACTCTGTAAAATAATCAAAATAAATAAAAATATTTACATTATTTTACTTCGGATATCCAACCAATCGATATTATGGTCGATAGTCTATATTAGTAGATCATACAGGCACATCATTAACTCGCCGCAACTAACAGCGGCTTTATTATGAAATACACCGCACTGATAAAGTATCGTTATGTTATTTTTACATTGCTTGTTCCGTTACTGAGCGTTAAAATTAAGTAGTGGTTAAAGAGCAATGTATGTACTGTAAGAGTAATACAGTCGCCTTGATATTTGAAAACAAAAATAACGTAGTAGCAGCAAGGGATATTATAAGATTTGTTGTTTTTACTGATTTTAAAGATAAATATAGTATTAAACTTGTACTTCCATATGGTAAGAGATTCCATGATGACCCAGGCTTCTCTTATCACTTCGGTTCTTGCATGAAACCACTGAACAACACGGCATTTTAAATTTGTTTACGATCACGTATCGCGTATCTCACAAGTTTGTAACTGACGGCCGTTTGCCCGATCGTGTGCATTTTGCGCAAGTCGCGCGGACATGCACACGCCTCCTTGCCACTTCTCCTGTTTTTTTAAATTTCTATGGGAATACTTGAAGGTAAAGAACTGCAAGTTTAAGTGCCTGATTACTATAGATTTAAAATTATAGGTATTAGGATAGAACTTCATATATTACAATCACCAACAAGCGCTTTAAAAATATTAAAGATCAACTAGGAAAGCGGTATTTTAAAGCTCTACTAGAATATTCGAAGCACTAAAGTCTAATATTTATCTATGTTTTGTTCAGTAAAACCTCCAATCCATCTTAGGTAATGTTGCCACAAAAGTTTCAAGTTAAACCGAAAGAACTTGACCACGGCGTGTTAAACTTAAGGACTTTTCTAAAAACTTTTATAAAATGAGGTCATTTTAATATTCTTTTGCACTTTTCTTATTAATCCCTTTTCTATTGCTCTTTATATAAAAAGCCTCCACGTAGAATATATTAATATTGGATCTCATATTATACCTACATAAAAAGTACTTTATTAATTTAATATAGTGTTAGTTTTACCACAAAAGTTTATTCAATGAATATGAATTTCTCATTTTTTTCATAAAACAATTTTATTACCCTTTTTGGACGTTTTTTTTTAGTTTCGTTTATAGATTGGATGTTCATAAATAGTAAATAATAATCTACTTTATGGATTTCGGGATAAAAAGCTTAGTGACTCAAATTTATAACTCATAGCTGTGCTCTATTTGAAGTATTATTGTTCCTTATAGAGGTAAAATAAAATAGTAGATTGGCTCGTTCTTCCTTTTTTACTAATAATAGCTTATTCCTTCAAAAAATAATGTAAATATCGTATTTAATCTTCAAGTTTTTAAGATTCTCAATTCTCTTATTTTAAGTTTTTGGATATTTGACACTTTGAACGAAATACGCCTCAGACACTTTTTTGTCGATAAAAAAAAATATTTATCATTCGTTCTCAATGTTTCAAAATATTCCATTTTGTTTCAGGTTCCTGTTTTATAAATAGACGTATATTTATACCGTTCGAGCAGATTCAAAACTTATATAAGAGCTTAATGTGCCTATACTTACGCGAAGAGGTTTCTATTTATATTTGTTTATTGTATATTAAGTAGTCCATTCTTTCCATATTTTGTATAAATAGGTATAATTTATTTATAATATGTATGTATTATTTTTGTTAACGTATCATTGGTAATATACTTAAAGAGAATCTTAATAAAATCACAAAAACACAATACAAAAGAATTATCATTTCACAATTAAATTAAATGTCACACGTCAATAAATAACCCGCTCCTGATCGTTCCCGGTGCAAAAGTGCCCATAATACTGGCCGCATTAGCATTACCTCGCTATTTGTTTATTGTTTTTTATATATTCCGCCGAAATTTCGAACTATATATTACCTCTACAGATACAGAAGATATGGTAAACATTATTTTATTTATGAGAAAACATAAACGAGCTAATAAATATATTATTTTATAATCACATGTTTGTGAACGCACCGTGGATACAGGAGAAATCTTAGTTAGGGCAACGTTATTATAAGTAAAAAAAAAAGTAATTTAGTGATATTTTTTTATTTTAAGTAAATCTCGGAAATAATTAAAAAGGTTATCAGTTCTTAAAATAATTCAAATTTTATATACTATAGCAACAAGTACAAAATATTACTAGTAAAATATTTTATTATTTATTGGTTTAGATATTTTTTAAAACTACAAAATCGCTTAGGTTTAGATATTTTAATTACATACCCAAAAAAATGAGCATTTTAGGGTTAAGTATTTATTATTCACGGTAGATTTCGATGCGAGATGAAAACTACCCACTTGAATGCATCTTGGAATATATAGAAATCGCTTTTAAAGCGATGATTAACATTTTCTAAAAACGTGTCCGTGGTTGGGGCCTTTTAGACATCTCCTCTGCATACGATAACGTTCTTCTTCTCGTCGCCAGGCAGAAATTGCACTAGCCGGCTATTCCGGTCAAGATGTTCGAATTTAATGCGGACTGCTGTTTGGTCGCTCATTCACTCTGGGAGTCCAGGAAGAGGACTTTGATTAAGTCAGACTTCGAAGGGACTCCCACAGGGCTTCGTCCTCAGTCCATTTCTAAATAATCTGTATACAGTCGAAATTATCTCCTGCCTAAACAATAACTGTCACAGCCTAAAATACGCTGATGACTGTTCTTTGTGTCGATTCCTCCATCGTTGACGCTGCGTCATCTCTATGCCTTTCTTTCGACTTCTTGCATCATTGGTTTTTAAACCACTCTTTGTTAGTATCTGCGCCAAAAAGATCTAACGTAAACTCGCCAAAGAGATGTGAGGGATTGTTTCCCTCACATCTCAGTAACCATTTCAGAAAAAAAAACTGCTGAAAACAGAAGTAAAATTTTTAGGCGTTTTTGAATAATTAAAAGATATCGTATAAATTTTTCAGTCCAAAATGCGAACGTGTTATTGCCGATTTAAAAGATCTCGTGTGTGACTGGTGAGGTGCCCTCTACACCTACACGATCAAATTAATATAGATAGATATATAATGCCTTAGGCCGAGAATATAAATATTATATTAAGGAACGTTCTATGAAATTCAATGCAACAAACTTGCTTTGGCTGGACTAGATAGAAAAGAAAAGAAAGAAAAAAAAAGTGCCTTCAGATAATCTATGGGTGTATGAAGACTTTTAGCCTAAGATGGTAATGTCTAGCCCCCCTTAGGAAGTTAGCAAAATATTATCCTCTCATGGCAAAACTGAACGAGCTAAATAGAACCTCAAAGTATTGGAAAAAATAAATTAACTTAATTCTCAAATATTTTCTAACGACTCAAAATTTTGAATCGTTCAGCATCACAAACTACTCTTTTTTAATTTTAAATTAAAGTTTTATGTTTCACTCCAACAACTCCCGGTAAATTCGACCTTCAATGTTGTGATACGTAGGCATTGTGGCATCAAGGTAATGAATGTGCCTTCGTTAAAGAAGCTTGTTCGTCAACCACAGCTATTCTCTCACATTGTTCTAATCAAGGGTATGTGTTACTGAATCTGCCAAAAGCAAGACTTCAATGTGCATGGCAGGAAATGTGGAAGTAAAAGTAAGTAAAAGGATCAATTATACAAATGCAGTACAAAAAAATGTCAGTCTGTTATTTCCGTCCTTTGTAGAATCCGCTTAAAAAATCCTTGATCGTGACATCTCTTTATGCGAGTGCGGTTTGAAAGAAGTCAAATTGGATCACATATTTTTTGAATGCACAAACAACATTCCACCATTATATTTATGTAGCCGTCTCCCGTTTAAGATTCTTCTTCCAATCAATGGTCCTCGTGGCTCTGATGAGCTTCATCCGTTACAATAATATAAAATTGTGAGTAGTAGCTCCAAATATTCTTTATGTGTAATGATGGTAACGTATTTATATTTAATTTTTTAATAATTATAATATTATTGTTGGTTTCAGTCCTGTACTATCCCATCAAGACCAACCATAACAATCGAAGATTTTTATGCCTACAGTTGCTGTCCCGTTACAGTACCCAATTAATAATAATACACACTTGCCTTTCCAATTTACTTTAGACGGTGGCAGAATAGTCGACATAGGCTCTACTCGCCATTCCGAAAAAAAAACCGAAAAGAATAGAACGTTATGACTAGAAAATTTCAATTTTATTTTATAACCGAAATTTGTAAAAGCGGCTTTTTTTTATGGTGGGAAAATCATCTAATGACAAATACTGCTCTTGGGCGGAGCTGGAGATAGTGTCAAACTTTTACTGACTAAAAACCCACTTCTGTTCCTACTTTGCTATCGTCCCAGGGCCCCAGGATTCACTTTCACACTAACCGTGGCTCCAGTAGGCTTCGACCCTGCTGGGCCCCTACGATTTGCTGACATCTCCCTAAGGCGCGCGTGGAACAATACGCGCTGTCGACGACTTGGGCTCGGTCCGGACGGTTACCGGACGGTCGGACGGCAGACTACCCATTGCTCGCCGTCCGCAAGCCTGCGCCTACGGTGGCCGGAAATCGGGTTCGGAATCCCGGCGGCGATTGGGGCGTGAGGACCGTTGCCTCACGCGATCATCCGCCTACTTTGCAAACATTACTGCTTCGCAGAAGGGGGCGACCGCCTGCCACTCCTCCTCGCTCCGGACCATGGCCTGCACTAAGGCCCGGCGCGAGAGATCGCCGTCGCCGATCGCCCTAACGAGGACACAACGTTGCTCTGCCCAAGCGGGGCACACCTCCACCGTGTGCTCCACCGTGTCCTCCGGGCGGTCCACACAGAGGCGAAACCCAGGCGTCGCTTCTTCACGAATCGCTTGCAGGAACTTCCGAACTTACCGTGTTCGGTGAGAACCTGCGTCATGCGGAAGGTGAGCACGCCGCACATAGGTGATTGCGAGCGTTGCGCAGTGCTGCAATCTCCGGCGACCACCAGTATACCTGGCGCTGAGCACGTCCTGGACGGACTCGGGGCATTGCCGCGTCGCAGATTTGCGACAGTCGCGGTCGGGGTCAGGTAGACGCCTACCACTGCAATGTCCCTAAACCTTACTGTCACGCCACCCCGTCCCCTGGTGACAGCCTCGAGGGTCGGGGTACCGGCGGCGGCCGACGAAGTTAGAGTCACCAAGCCGTTCAGGTCCTGAACCCAGACTCCTCTGCGTAGGAAATAGTACGGCTCGGAGACAACGGTGATGTTGATCGACCTCTGTGCCATGCTCTGGAGCAACAGATCCTGAGCGGGGGCGCAGTGATTGATGTTCACCTGGAGACGTTATTGACAGTCCATTACAGTCTCCTCCCGAGCCCCCCGTGAGGGCCCTGCCGCGGCGGGTGCGGCGGCGTCAGCGACGGCAGCCAAGGAGGCGGCTGCGGCAGAGAGGACATCAGCGGGGATGGGCCTCCTGGCCTTGCCCTTGCCCTTGGCGGGGGGGTCGCAAGACCTGCTCCCAGCGGCCGGCTTGCCTGCCACTGCACATGCGTAGCAGTGCGGCGGTACACGGCATTCGACGCCAATGTGACTGGCCTGACCGCACTGGTAGCAGCCGTCACTGCAGTCCACCTCCGAGGCGCACTGGCGTCTGGGCTCCAACATTTTCAACTGGGCGGAAAACCAGCTCACCAAAAGCCTTCGGCCCTCGCCCGTGATGGCCTTGGCTGCCGACACGGGGCAGCTTACCGTAACGGCTCGCATGCCCGTGACGTCAGCGACTCAAATAATTATTGAGAAAGGTCTGGAGTCCTGGACTTATAACATTACTTTACATGAGTTTTGTTCCTAAAATGGAATATATACGGTTACGTAAAGAATACTTTAAAGGTAGCTCTACTAAATAGGTAACTCAAAAATAAATTTTAACGTGCAAAATTAGATAAAACTTTTTTTTACATTACATGTAAATCAAAAATGTTTATTAAAAGAATTGTATTATAAACTTTTAAGTCTCAAAACATGCAAAATACAGCTATTAATATAATCAACAGTAGTAATAAAAGTAAAAGGTTTTTAATCAGCCCTTTCAAAAAACATACAAAATCATCAATATTGTAAAAATGGTTATAAATATGATATAATAATTAACTTTAAACATAGTCTCAACAGAAACTCAAATTTGAGCACTTTTTATGCAGACCTTACAAATTGAAATATGTCATGTATTATATATTATTATGAAATATGTATATTATGTCATACCTAATTTAACAAATAAATAAATAATTCAGTATTTTGAAAGACAGTTCTTTTCTCAACTGCTACTCAATTAGATATAAGATATGTATGCACTTAGAAACTGATCTTTTGTGCCGTGAGTTTTCACGTACCTACGCCAAGTATTGTTCACCTGTGAACATTCGTCTATCACATGAGGTACCTAGGCAATACTAAGGACTGGAAAGTAACACGACCTTCCCCTACCTTAATGACCAACCTTGCAATAAATTAGCCGTGGTGTAATGAAGTGCTTCGTCAAGGAAACATCTAGGCATAAACCTAGCTTTAACCTTTCATCCCATCTTGTATTGCTATCAAGAGCCCAAGCTTTTATTTTCTCTTTTTTATTAGTTAGGTAAAATTACATTAAGGCCCATGAGATAATGACTGAAAACAGACATTTTATAAAATTTATAAATATTTACTATGTACATCGAACTGATATATACATGTATTTGTTTATGAAAATATATGTAAAAATTAAGCGCATCTCTTTTGTTTCTATAGAGTTCGATAGTGACCACATTTTAGGTCTTATGAGCATCGAAACCAATGTGGACCGTAGTGTTAGAATACGACTGTATATGGGTAAATAAATAGATGTTCTTTTGTTTCACTATGGAAAGTAGAGAGCGAAGCTTTAGATTTAATGTTAGCAAGAAACCATTGTAGTAACTAAAGGGTTTCGGGTGTGTTGCCGATCACTCGTTTAGAGTCTTAGACAGATTGGTAATGGACAGATTTGATATTCTTTGCAACAGACCGACGGTAACCTTATACAGGTCTGTATAACGGAGTGTAGTCTCGTAAACCTCCATTGAAAACGGAAAATCCGAAATCTAAACGAGTGTGGTCGTACGACCTAATCCGAGGTTCAAAATTTTGTGGTTACCTACATTATGCGCATTTAGGTTGAAGGCCACTGATTAATTATGCTTTTGAGTGTATAATAACAAAATAACTGATTGAACGTGTGCAATATGCGAACCCAATCAGAAACGGCAGTTCAGGAAAATCATTATAGCCCGTAATTTTACATACATTCGGTAACAAATACATTAGAAGTTTACGACATTGTATTTACGCACACTAAAATGGTCCGTTTGAGTATAAAATGTAACCTTTTTAGTTAATGTAACATTGTATTAAGTTAAAAGCGGACCGTGCCGAGGGCCCAGACAGACTTCGGTCTGTCAACGTCAGAATCGGCAACAAATTTGGAAATCGGATTGGAAAGCATCCCAAAGGAAAAACTTTTACGATACCAGAAGCCACGACACGAAGCCAACTTATTGGCATGTAAACACACTGGATTTTTTGTCAAGTTCATTTTCTCGGATAAAAGAGCTTTAACCAAATGTATTGCATGTTTTTATTGGTAACTAGAAGCAAAATTATACTTTTTCAGAGTGGAGCGAGAGGAAGTGTCAGACTTTTACTGGCTTTAGCCCACCCTAGTTCCTACAGTTGCCCTATGAAAACCAGGGCCTTGAAAACTCTTTCGAACAATTCCGCAGCCATGGCAGGTATTAACGGGCCCCGTCCCCTCTGTAACTCTGACAGCACGTTGAAACGCGCTTGGTCCGTATTGGAAGGTGAGCTACCCTATGCTCGCTGTCCACAAGCCCGCGCATTCGGTGGGCAACTCCTACGGCTTTCAAGAAAATTATTCTACGCGTACCTATTATCGGGATAATATACACAGTATTAAATACTGGTATGATTGTACCAAAAGGACTGAACCAGCTGTAGGGCCTATTCGAATTCGTGCAGTTGTTGAAGCATTATTGATTAACAACAACTAAACATACTTTTAAATTTACATTAAGTAGTCAGACCTTGAGTTTTTCACCGATAGATGAGATATTTGTGCTGATTTTGCACCCGAAAACATGTAATAAATATCACCAACTGCCACGAAATATTTTCAAGTTTTTGAATAATTGTTAAAACTTTTCCAAGCGAACAGTTTTTTTTTAACAAATGGTGCTCCATTCCGTACCTGCCTGTGAGATTTTCTAGATAGAAAATGTAACACAGTGCCGATAAAAACGAGTCAAAGCCAAGACTACAAACCGTTTAATATTACGATGATGAATGTTTATTAAAAAAAGGTGCTTATTAAGAAACTGGTTAAAAAATCAAAGCTAAGAAATTAAGACAAGATAGACAGGTATTATTTTTAAAGATGTGCCGAAGAGACTCCCAAATACCTAATCACGAAAAGAAGAACAAACAACGAGGTACAAAGTTATAGTTTATTATTAACTTTTATGATATTGTCTTCCCCGATATACCTACGGGTAATTTAATATGGTCCTATCCAAAGTACGTTTGCTCAATAAGTTTGCAATAACTATGACTCCAAATGCAATTACATCTTGAGTGTTTCTTGAACACGATTTTGAGAAAAATCATGAGTCAATAGAGCTTTTTTCAAACAGCAGCTGACCACGATGGCCGTGTAATTATACGGTCCTGAAGTTTATTTGCAAACTTCATCATAGCTCTGCTACCTTATGTCTAGGGAATCCAATCCCGAAAAAGCGGAATCCCGCCAAAGCGGGACCTTTTTTGCGGAATCAGATATGCTGGATACAGAATTGAATCTTTTAAGGGTTCCGTAGTCAAATAGGATTTTCGCTAAGTCTATCTGTCTGTCCGTCCGTCCGCGGATAATCTCAGTGACCGTTAGCACTAGAAAGCTGAAATTTGGTACCAATAGTAATCAAGGTACCAAGTCAATCACGCCGACAAAGTGGTAAAATAAAAAGTGTTTTTTATTTTATTACACGTAACGTGGGGATTTTTTTTTTTGCATTTCAACCCTAACGTGTGATATATTGTTGGATAGGTATTTGAACCATAACTTTAGAAAATAAAAAAGAAAAAAAAAGAAACTCAAAAGTAGAACTCTATAAAGACTTTCTTGGAAAATTATTTTGAACTTAATGGGGTTAAACAGTTTTTGAAAAGTTGTACAAAATAATTTCTGAACAAGTTTATAATTTAACCGTTTGTATCATCATATCAGCCGATAGACGTCTACTGCTGGACATAGGCCTCCCCCAAATGTCACCACAATGAACGGTCCTGTGCGTCTCGCATCCATCGGATTCCCGCACCTTCACCAGGTCATCGGTCCACCTTGTAGGGGGCCTTCCAACACTGCGTCTTCCGGTACGCGGTCGCCACTCCAGAAACTTTCGACCCCAACGGCCATCTGTTCTGCGAGCAATGTGCCCTGCCCATTGTCACTTAAGTTTGGCGATTCTTCGTGTTATGTGGGCAACCTTGGTTTTCCTGCGGATATCTTCATTTCTGATTCAATCACGCAAGGAAACTTCAAGCATAGCCGTTTCCATTGCTCTTTGGGTGACTTTGAGCCTTCTGATGAGGCCCATTGTGAGCGACCACGTTTCAGAACCATATGTCATCACTGGCAACACGCACTGGTCATAGACTTTCGTCTTGACTCATTGTGGTATTTCGGACGAGAAGACACCGCGTAGCTTCCCGAACGCTGCCCAACCGAGTCGGATTCGACGGTTGACCTCTTTCTCGAAATTAGATCTACCCAACTGGACTGTCTGTCCAAGGTAGAAGTAATTGTCCACAACTTCGAGTATAGAGTCTCCAATCTCGGTAGGAGTAGGTGCCACATGGCTGCATGCTGCTGCTGATGCATCTATCATGACTTTAGTTTTGTCCATGTTCATTTTAAGACCCACTCTTTTCGAAGCTCTAATAAGGTCATTGAGCATTGTGCTGAGCTCTTCCGTAGTCTCAGCCATAACTAATATGTCTTCGGTAAACCGGTGAAGATGAGTGATGTACTCGCCATTGACATTAATGCCTAATCCACTCCAGTCCAGAACCTTGAAGACATCCTCCATTGCGGCCGTGAACAGTTTCGGGGAAATTACGTCTCCCTGCCTCACACCCCGCTGCAAGAGGATAGGTTTCGAGGTCTGATCCTGCAGTCTGACTGACATAGTGGCGTTTTCGTACAAACACTTCAGCATCTAAATGTACCGATACACAATCTGGCACCGTTGGAGAAACTACAGCACAGCCCAAGTCTCGATCGAATCAAAGGCTTTTTCGTAGTCCACAAACGCTAGGCAGAGGCAGATTATACTCCTCGGTCTTCTGTATAACCTGCCGTAGCGTGTGTATGTGGTCTATGGTGCTGAAGCCTTTTCAGAATCCAGCTTGTTCGGGAGGCTGGAAGTCGTCGAACCTCCGGGCAACCGTTATCATATACGGTCAAATTACAAACGTAGTTTAGAAATCATTTGTAATTAAGCATTTTTTAACTTAGTTTAAATATTTTATTATGCTGAACGTATCTTCTTTCAAATAACATAAGATTTTAAAAATCGGTTCACGCAATCCAGAATTACCAACGAAAACTCAACATATATAACCCGTCTAGTTTGTATAAATAAGTAACCCAATTTTCCGAGAGATAGCGCTGTACTTTGAGCTACTTCGCGTTGTTAACATTTTTCCTGAGTTGATGGGGTCGGGACGGGTATGAGCTATTATATTGTCGTTGTTCGGTTGGTCTCTCGTTGGCATTGGTGGTATTTGTTCTTGCATTTTGTCTGCCGTTCATTAACTCTTAAGTGGGGACACGTCACACTTATTGTGACGGACGGGAAACTACGGAACTCTACACTAAGCGTGGCCTGACACGCTCTTGGCCGGTTTTTTATTAGATTCAGACGACGCGCCGTTATAACCATGTATTGATTAGTCTCAGCACAGCCTCATCAATAACTAAGTGATGTACCTAATGACTTTATATGGAACACATGACTTTTCTCTAGAACTTTTATCGATAATAATGTGATTTTCTATTTTTACCTAGCAGCAAAATTTCTCGCTCTAGGGCGTAGTGGGAGTGCATATCAGACTTCTACTGACTAAAAACACGTTTCCTTCAGTTGCCCTTGCACTCTAGGACCGAGGGATTCTTTTACAGAAATTCCCTGTGGCCATAATCGGTTGTTTTCTTTATTACTACTTATAACATTTTTTTTTTAAATTCCCATCTCGCAAATACCGCGGGATCTGCGGGATTGATGGCTTCAATCCCGCAGGCCTACGGGATCACGATTACGATGCGGAATTGGATTCCCTACTTAGGTATGTCTTTTAATTCATTAAACTCCAAGCGAACGCCGTTCCCTCTCTCATTGTCTCTCTATTGTGTCTCTAATTACAGTATTCGAAAGGTTGGGCGCCAGTCTGAACCAATCGCAAGTAACTTAAGTTTAATCTTAACTATAATATTACTAGCTGTCCCTCGCGGTTTCCCCTACGTGATTGGTTACTGCTCCGCTCCCGTGGGAAGTAGCGTAATGTTATATAGCATGTAGCCTTCTCGAGAAATAGGCTATCCAACACTAACACTAAACTAATTTTTAATTCGACCCAGCAATTCCTGAGATTTATTTTATATATTTAGAGCGCAAACAAACAAACTCTTGAATTTCATAATAATTATTACCATTACCACTAACTTCAGTGAACATCCTCCTTTCGGTCAATATGACCGTACAGGTATTCATACACGGTAGGGTATACCCGACAGATTTACCTGTACTGTTGAATTTTACAGGTAAACCGGAGCCTGTATGTTGCACAACTGTGCAGGTTTACTGTACAGGCAAAGCTGAGCGTGTGGAGCGGTCGCCTGCACCGCCTGTGCAGGCGACCGCTCCACACGCTCAGCTCAGTTGTGCGGTGATTGCGAGAGGTAAACCGATTAGCGCTACAGCGTCCAGATTAGCTGCCGGGGCCATGGCTTCAACTGAGTTTGTACAGATTTATCGCTACGTGTACATGTGCGCTCTACTCAGTTCAAGGTTACCTGACAGGTATACCTGTACAGGCAAACACCTTAAGCGGTCATAACCAGTGAAAAGCACTTTGTTTTAGTGATGAGACCCACCACATAAGAACTGATTTTGGATGACATAAATAGAGAACACGAAATTCATGGAGTATTAAAGTTTACACCTTAAGCGTTTAAGAGATCAGTTTTTCAGTATTAGTTCTGATTAAGACCAAAAATACTGATGAAATCGGTTGACTGTCGATCGTACAGTTGCGACAATCTCGCATTTAATTCGGCTAGGCTTGCAAGTTTCGTATTATCTTTTTATCCATTTGTCCAATTAGTATGTAGTAATAAGGAAAAATCAGATGTATTTTTTTTTTTATTGGGTGGGAAAATCATCCTAATGACATCCCCGCTCTTGGGCGGAACGGGAGATAGTGTCAGACTCTTACTGACTAAAAACCCACTCCTGTTCCTTCGTTGCCTTCGTCCCAGGGCCCCGGGTTCCGCTTTCACACTACCCGTGGCCCCAGTAGGCTTCGACCCTGCTGGGCCCCTACGATTTGCTGACATCTCCTTGAGGCACGCGTGGAACAAACCGCGCCGTCGACGACTTGGGCTCGGTCCGGACGGTTACCGGACGGTCAGACGGCGAGCCACCCATTGCTTGGCGTCTGCAAGCCCGCGCCTACGGTGGCCGGAAATCGGGATCGGAATCCCGGCGGCGGTTGGAGCGTAAGGACCGTTGCCTCACGCGATCAGCCGCCTCCTTAGCTAGCATTACTGCTTCGCAGAAGGAGGCGACCGCCTGCCACTCCTCCTCGCTCCGGAGCATGGCCTGAACCAAGGCCCGGCGCGAGAGATCGCCGCCGCCGATTGCCCCCACGAGGACACGGCGTTGCTCTGCCCAAGCGGGGCACACCTCCACCGTGTGCTCTACCGTGTCCTCCGGGTGGGCCACACAGAAAATCAGATGTATTTAGTAATTGTGCCGACAAACCTACTCATTTTTATAAGAATTAATAAACTGTTGATAACATGACAGTTAAACATCATCTCACGATTTTAATGATTTTCTATTACATTTCTTAAGTCACGATATCTCTCGAATGGAATGTCCTAAATTGGATTATTCAAAAAGTAATATACAGACACTAAACCAGAATTAATTATAAAGTAGAACTACACCAGACGTAATTTGTTTTGATAAGGATTAATACCAAGGTACAAATAAAGTTACTTTTCTAGAAGCGGCGAATAAATTTAGTTTTTAAATTAAAAAAAAAGTAGATATTGTGACATAGATATAATAGTTAGACCTAAGGTGTCACAACCTTTTTTGTAGATAATAATATATTCTACAAAGATGTAGTACATAATTTTGTTCTATTATCTATAGTGTTTTCAGCGCACGCGATGTAAGGAAATGTATAGATAATCGATTTACACCTTCGAGTTACATTATTGCAGTTTTAGTAGGGAACCCTACTATTTTTTAGGGTTTCATACTTCAAAAGGAAAAAACAGAACCCTTATAGGCTCACTTTGTTGTCCGTCTGTCTGTCTGTCAAGATTCTTTATCTCGGGAACGCGAGGAGGTATTGAGTTGAAATCCAGGTCCGCGGTCCTTTAAAGCTGTGATAAAATCAAACTTCTAAGTTAACGAAAAAAAGGGTTACGGCTGTTTATGTCGCAAAAAACGTGTACTTCGACACTCTCAAGTGAATCAAAATTAATAGGGTATTTCCCGTTGACCTAGAATCCTAAAATTTGACATGAAGCAAGGTCTCATAGCACAAGGATAGGAAAAAAACTGAAAACTGAAAATTGGTATTTACGTTACGAACAAATAAATATGCGATTCGGAAAAATCTTCGTAATTCAATTCGGGACTTGAAAAGTTTTTAAAGGTAAGTTTGTACGTAACCCTCAGTGAATATAACTCCGATTCGCACTTGCCCAGTTTTTAGTATAAAATATAGCTTATGTTACTCGTTCCAGCAGTTCTTGTGTTTATTCACTACAAACAAAAAAACAAATCTTTTCTCTTTATAATATTAGTAGAGATAAATAAAAAAGTAAATTTGTTAGTGACCTCTTCACGGGTAAACTGATGAACCGATCATCACAAAATTCTGCATATATTTATTGACAGGAGTACAGAACGTTTCATCCAGAAAAAAAGTACTTATCCTGAAGAAAAGAACAATAACTTTCAGCACTAACCATTGCTTTAGGCCGCTAGATAGCACATAATGATTTAATTTCTATTACATTTTGTGATTCGAGTATGGAGTAAGATCCCTATGACTACAGAAACAAACTCCACTACTACTTATCAACTCCTCATTTATAATGGGTAGTCTTTTTATTTTTGTTTTCTATTACTTTGACCTTTCCCGGAATCGACCAACGACCTGAATTAAATACATCTTAATCTCATTAACTCTAATGTTTCTTATATCGATCCAAAACCTAAATTGATTGTCAAAAGTTAAATTAACGCAAGTTATGCTGCGGGTCAATGCTATTAGCTTAAACAATCATTGCAACAAAAGAAATAATGAGCCCGGTTTCAACTGCTATCGGCAAGGTTTAGTGGATGCAGTGTTTGGGAAATTAATTAGTAACTGGATCTGGACAATCAGCGGAAAATTACGCGCTAAGACGACCGAAGTGGCAAGCAATTATGTTCTGTAACGAGGAATTGATGGCGGTAACACGGGCTTAGTCCGAGGAGTGATCGATTCCAATCGACGGATGCAATCCGACACTGATGAGCTCAGATGAGATATTTCAATTTGAAATTGTTCTACGATATCCATCAGGACTGATCCTTCTTCATAAACTAAACACACTTCACGAATTCTAACACTAAACGTTTATGTGTATCTATGATTTCTTTAATTCTTCTAACATTTGTTTCGGATCTTTTATAAAAATCGATTATTCGTTCTTTTAAGAGACTTCGGCTCTCAACTGAAAGCCGACTCAGCATTCTTAGTTATTGAATTAACCAATTTGAAGTCGGCAAATTATTAATCTACCTAGCGAAATCTACGGTTGATAACGGTATTTTAGAACAATTCCCCTAATTTAGTTATCAGCCTCTTTTAATTCGATTCGAATTATGGAAGTAGGTTGTTACCTAAAGTAGGTGCAGTAGGAAAGTGTAGGCGTATCAAATACATAATGACCCAGCTGTTAAAGGCACGTTGTTCCCTCCTGATTAAAGATTCTTAGCTTCTTAAACATTTTTTTACGTATAATAAAAAGTAGGATAGCTGATGTACACAGGTGAGCTAAACCCACAATTGGGTTTACTTACAGCAAACCTTAGGTATTAAACATTTATAAAGAAATTGTATACATGAGGATAACTCATACAAATGTACAACCAAACTTAAGCTAACATAAATTAAAAGATAGATTATATTATTTATTACTTTAGGTTAGGGTGCTTCGACGATTGATTCACGTCAGCAGCATTGATACCAATTGCATCCGACAGATAAACTTTTTTACTTTGCCTATAGTATAAAGCAACTACCATAGGATATTTACAAGTTTCCATCAACATAACCTATTGCAGATTTGGGCCAAGTCACAGCTGGATACAGTTCGATTTCAGACGGGTATACTTGCGGGCAAATACTCGTTACTATAGGCTTATCTCCACGGAATTCCTGCGTCGATCACACACTAAACAGACATAGGAAAGACGTATAGAAGCGAGGTCTGAAAGACATGACCCGCCTGCATCCCCGTGTCAGTTCTGTCCCGTAAATTACGCTTAAGGGATTTAAACTTAAATGAATGGTTTAAAAGCAAGTTTGAAATAAAGAAATCACCTCTACAGTTCTACACTTCTACAAAACTTCGATTTGCTGATGATAACTTTGTACAATGTGATGTTGATGTGAAAAGTCCATTTTATATAGGAAATATGTACTATGACTTCCTTGACGAAAGTTATTCACTTCCATGAGCAGAAGCATTATTTAAAATATGACCACCCCTTTTCGTTACACTTACGTTTACTATTTTAATGCAATAACCAATATATAGAGAACGGATATAATTTTTGGTAGATTTTCGAGGCAGCGTAGGTATAAATAACCATTACCTATCTCTAGATCGTGGTGTAAAATTTTTGTCAAGTAAAATGTTTTCATATGATGTTAATAAAATAATAAAAATAATTTTTTTAAAACAAAAAGTAAGTAAGTACGCAATTTTACAGGAACTACCGGCTGAAATCGGTCGTTGCGACACCAGCTGCAAGCTTGGACGCAGTGCCCACGTCTGTCTGAGTTTCAGACCCTTCAAGACTTTGATACTATGTTATTAAAACTACAGGACCCCGTTACTTACAAGTAATTGTTAAGAAGGACTGGTTCAAAGAACGTGTCAAGCTCAGAGAATGATAATTCAGTACTAGTAAAATGTCAATTCTGTTCACGCGAGGTATGTTCCATGTTACAGCATACGGTACAATTGTATCTATCTAGCTATGTTATGTTCCGAGACCTTCGTCAGGGTTTAAAGCCACATTAAAAGCGAAAGTAAGAAATATCCGTTTGGAAATAAGGTCGAGACATAGGATTCAGTTGGAGCCTTACCCAGGCGATGCCCTCGCCCCGCGCGCGAGGGGGCACCGAATCGACCGGGCTTCTTGGCAAGGGGCCAGGACGAGAGGTCGGGGACAACAGCGCCACTTTCAATTTGAGAACGACTACACCAGGCACGACCAATGCGACTTACCTTATCGCTTTTTCACTAATTATGTAGCAATGCCGTAAATCAAGAGCCAACCATTCAGCAACCTACATAATAACGTGCGTACCCCCAAAAATAATGACGAAGTTAAACTCGATCGATCTTCTTGTATTTTATCTCCTAGTGAAGACTCGTATACACCAGTAACTAGAGCAATTACGCTTGGATTTGTAATAAAGTTTAGTTTCAAGACAACTAACTCTATAAGACATAATATGTGGCAAAATCTTGTTTTATATTTATTACGACGCTGAGCAGAATCAGCCTCGTAAAGTTGAAGGTAACGATGAAGGAATAGGACTTGCAGTTGCAAAGAAAGAAAATCAATCGTGCTGAGGCCTCGCGTGACTTCTTCAAATTGGTTCTTGATGAAAGGGCACCGATATATTATGCAGGTGCAACCCCATTATATAAAACACATCGTTTACTCGTGTTCCTAGAACCAATATTTGCATTCAACCGTTCAAAGTTACCTATGAATTATTGATTATAATTATTGTTGTTTACGTATGGGTGGTTTGAAGTTTCTTTTGTGTAGATATAAAAAGGATGGATTCTACCACTCATACTCCAAGCGAACGCCGGCGTTCGAGCTTGATTTCGCGCCATTTAGGATAAACGATAGCGTCTGCATAGATTATACAATATTGAGCTTTTTATACATTTATAAAATGGATTATTGGGTATTTATCCAAGTACATAAATAAGAAGTTATTCATAAAGTAGTCTGTAAATATCGAAAATAAACAAACTTTTCCGTTATTCCCTATATACCTATACATATCCATAGGTTAAAAATAACTAGCTATAAGACTGGCCTGTTGGTCTAGTAATTAGTGACCCTGACTGCTATGCGGAGGTCGGGGGTTCGATTCCTACCCAGGACAAATGTTTGTGTGATGAGCACGATCATTTGTTCTGTGTCTGGGTGTAATTTATCTATAATGTGTATGTATTTTGAAATATATAAGTATGTTTATCAATTGTCTAGTACTCATAACACAAGCTCTGCTTAGCTTGGGACTAGACGGCGTTGTGTGTTAGTTGTGGAATATATTATATTATTATTATTATATTATATTATTATTATAAGAGTATACGTTTTACATGGGGTAAGGTTCATAACTAGAAAGATAATTATGGAAAAAGAGATAAGTATTCATAGCCCGTCTAACGTCTATTGTTCACAGATGATCGAGTTCAACCTTGATCGTAATTTTCTCGGGGAGTAAATTATGATGGTAATAATTTTAATAGAAGCAAGACTATGATTTTTGGAAGCACTGAAGCTCACCAATGCTCTACTAAGCCAAAAAACGATATCTAAAAATTTTTCCTAAAACCACAAGAACAACTCAAAAAAACCGTATCGTTATTAGAATATTGAAGAAGAAAAAACAATCCAGTACTTGGTTATATTATAAATACGAAAGTAACTTTGTTTGTTTGTTAGGTACGCCTTCACGCCTAAGTCGCTAAACCGCTCTTAATGAAATTTAACTTGGGGCATATTCTACGACGTGGAAACAGGCTTTTTAGGGTTCCGTAGCCAAATAGCAAAAAAAGGAACCCTTACGGATTCGTCATGTCTGTCTGTCTGTCCGTCCGTATGTCACAGCTACTTTTTTCTGAAACTATAAGAACTATACTGTTGAAACTTGGTAAGTAGATGTATTCTGCGAACCGCATAAAGATTTTCACACAAAAATAGAAAAAAGATAGTTATTCCTCATCTATGGATAGGTCTTCGAAAATGTTTTTTTTTTTTCTAAACTGAATAGTTTGCGCAAGAGACACTTCCAAAGTGGTAAAATGGGTCCCCCCCTTTAACTTCTAAAATAAGAGAATGACAAAACTAAAAAAAAATATATGATGTACCATGTAAACATCCACCGAAAATTGGTTTGGACGAGATCTAGTAAGGTTTTTTTTTAATACGTCATAAATCGTAAACCGCAATTTACCTTTAAAGTTTGTACGGATCCCTCAGTGCGCAAGTCCGACTCGCACTTGCCCAGTTTTTTTAAGGTGGGAAATCATCCAATGACATCTCCTGTTCTTAGGCGAGGGCAGGAGGGCGCGTTAGACTTTTACTGACTAAAACCCACTCCTGTTTTTTCTTTGTCCTCATTCCAGGGCCCCGGGGTTCTCTTTCGGATCACCCATGGTCCCAGTAAGCTTCGGCCATGCTGGGCCGCTAAGGTTGCTAACATCTCCTTGAGGCGCGTGTGGACGGTGTGGAAGACTACGCGCCGTCGACGACTTGGTTACCTGACGGTCGGACGGCGAGCTACCCACTACTACTTGCTCGCCGACCGCAAGCCCGCGCCTACGATGACCACAAATCCAATCAAAGCTGGGGCGTGAGGGCCATTGCCTCGCGCATGCGGCCGCCTCCTTTGCTAGCATTACTGTTTCGCAGAAGGAGGCGACCACCTGCCACTCCTCCTTGCTCCGGACCAAAGCCTGTACCAAGGCCCGGCGCGAGGCCCCCACAAGGGCATGGCGGTGCTCTGCCCAGGCGGGGCACACCTCTACCGTTTGCTCCACCGTGTCCTCCGGGCAGTCCACACAATGGTGACACCTGGATGTTTCTTCCGCACGAATCCGGTGCAGGAATCTCCCGAACTGACCATGTCCGATGAGGACCTGCATCATGCGGAAGGTAAGGACGCCGCGTATCCTTCCAGCCACTCCTCAAAGAGGGGACTTGCCGCCATAATAGAGGCGTGCCCAGAGGAAAAAGGCAACTTATGAGCAGAAGCTGTTTTTTAGCAATCGTTCTTTACAAAATCCTTTTTTTCTTGTAAATCACTTTTATTTACGACGAAAATCATCAAATGAATTTTCCCGCTCTGAGAGTGGGAGGGGAGTTTCAGACTTTTACTGACTAAAACTCTCGGTGTTAGTTCAGTCGGTTTGCGAAAGCCGCGCAATTCCTCTTTCGATCAGTTCGCAGTCTTGGCGGGAAACAGTTAAATCTAAAGTTTATTTTGTGAATGACAAGGTATCCGCTAATCTAATGCAGCTCAGCCTGATTAGATTAACATGGCAATGTTAATTCTAGAAAACCACATCTATTTTACTTTGGATTATTGTTAACACCTTATTTACCATTATGGAAAGTAATATATTCAATTGAAATGGAAACTTATGTCATTATTAGATAGTTATGTAATCTACACGTATATAAAAGGAGAAACTGACCGACGTGACATATAATCGCAAACCCGAAACTACTGCGCCTAGAAAAGTAAAATTTTGCCCAATGCTTCCTTTTATGATGACACTAAAGAGATTTAGAAAATTCTAATTTTAAAGGCAATATGTTTGTATGCAAAATTTTATTCCTTGGGCCAGTATACTTGAAACTTAGCACAAATAGTAACCTATATATATAAAAAAGGTTTTTATTATTCGTTATTAAAACTACCTATATAAAATGATTTACGGGGTGTTAAAGGTATTGTACAGGAAATTCAAAAAGGTAGGATAGTAGATAGACCAGTCAATATATAATATTGACTGATCCATACCTAAAGCACAATAAAAATAATCATAATGAAAAGTAAGTCGTAATAGGAAATTAAGCTAAGAATTCGAGGAGTCTACAGTGTTTTCAAAATCACATCATAAAAAAAAATACAAAAAGAAACATAATTACAACTATCAATAAATGAGATGTCAACAAAACATTCACCAACGAATTTAAGACGGTTGGAGTCTACTAAAAATATTAAAAAAGCAATGTCAGAAGAAAAAAAAACAAAATATATTGTTACTACTACTAATATATACTAATAGCAGAGAACTTTATTCACCACAAACAATAACAAATTTGTCCAATCTACAATAATCCAAATCACAATTAACACTAAGAGTTCCGTTAAGTATCGCACAGGTCGTTAGATAAAATCACTTCACACACTTAGGTATCGCACTCGTTTCGCAGTCGAAAACATACTGACTCACTTCCGGTCGGCAGCTCGTATTTATATGCGAAGCCAGGAACATTCTAGATACCAACGTTTCGAGGCCATTCCAGAAAATTGTTGTCGAATCGCGGGGTAATAAATTATTTTTATTGCAAACATAATTATACCTCCCCCGAATTCCCTTATCTTCCTACCTTCTAAACCTTATAGACCAAGATCCCAGAGCTGTCTGACATAACTTATTTTCACAAGGATGAAACCTTAGGTTCTCAGTAGCGTCTCAAGTGCTTTGAATACCTGTGTACTTGTGGAGCTCCTCCTTAGAACCCCTGGGTAGATACCAGGTGAGAAAGGGAACTAAAAATAAGAGTAACTTAACTTAAATTTTTATGGTTGATTTTTATAGATTTTTGTAGAATATTATTCTAAAGTCGTATCATAAATGTCAGACACTTTCCATGGACCAAAACTTCTGTCAGACACTTTAAAGCTCCACAAAAAGTAAATAAACTTTACTTATTTTTACATGTCTGATTTTTAAATAATTGTTATTAAGGTAACTATTACAAAGTTATATTTCATTAGTCAGACAAGTCGTAGTGACCAAACACGACACTTATTTATTTATTTAAACTTCATTTACAGTGATGTTACAGTATAGTGGTTTTAATTATTTGATCCTATTCCTGATTTCATCGAAGATATGGCGTGTTAAAGTTTCACGGCGTAACAGCATATATTACAACAAAGATGGAGCAGTTAATAGACACATTTACACAATATTGAGTTACCAAGTGACCACATGTGCAGAAGAAGTCATTGCGAAACAAGCGTGTCTTCGACATAGTCTTTAACTTTGCAATACGCTTTTTTGGTCAGGGCACGCTTAATTTGGGTTTTTTTGCCTCGCTTAGTTCAGTCACCGCCTTTTGCAACTTGTTATTAAAGCGTATGCTGTTTACTAAAAATGACTTGCTGAAAGGACCATTTTATTCCTTTGATAAATAAACTTGAAATGTGCCAATTTAAAACTACTCCTACAAAATAATTTAGGGGGTGTTGAAAGGTATAGGAGAATCTCATACCCTGGGTATATAACATAAACTTGGAATTTAGCACTTATCAAAATGAATAATACAAACTATCATTATTAGTTTTTTACAACTACCCTCAATATAAAGGGGACTTAAAATTTTTATGAAAACATTTTCACGAAGGAAGTCACTGGCAAAGTGCTAGTTTGGTAATAATTGGTAGGTGTACGTGCGCCCTAAACTAAGTAATTCGAGTGCACTAAGTAACCCGAGAATGTTTTGTGGAAACACGCCACGCCGGAAATTGTTCCTCGAGCCCGTCTCACCAAAATATTTGCCAACCATGGTATTCCAGGTGAGGCGAGAATACCCGACCAGTGGTTAAATTGCTAACATTGGCATGTCTGTGGTGTTACGAAAACCACTTCGGTTATTGCATTTTAACACAATTAATCGACCAAGAAATTCTAAACGTTTCGAAGTTTGACGGCGTTGCATCCAATCGATCAATTTTCAGATGAGTGCAGATCTTGTGCGGTATAAAATTTAAACCAAGAACGGATCTTGCTTTGAAAAAATATAAAACGTATCCAGCTTCCGTTCGCTAGGGACGAGTTCGTGTTGAAAGCAGAATCATTTCGTTGGATATTCATGTGCCACAATCTTGAAGGTACAGTTGGAAGGTACTTTTGAAAGAAGTCTGACCTTTAGATTTCCTTTGGTACCTATTAATAGTTAGCTGCTGCTCACGACTTCGTCCATGTTAGATTCGTAAAACAGCACAATATCATTTGGTAACAATTTCAAGACATTTTTTTCCCGTAAGTATCTTTAATTCTTTTTCTAAAAGTAACCCCTTATACCATCCATTATCTACCACGAAAGTGCCGACAAAACCTGTAGAACCGTTTTGAAGATTAGACGGAGCAGACAGATAGACAAAAAATTTAACATTTAACATTTTTTTGCTTTTTGGTATCTTATGCATTTAGCTAAAAAAAGTGGGTCTACCTTGTATAGCAGAACTTTTTTGTCATAATATTATTTTGCATAACAACGGATAGCATAAACTTCATTTTGCAGAAAATCGTTTCGCATACACTCATTTGTCATACATTCAAAACTCATAATTTTGTTAGTCAGAATCATCTTTAGGAATAAATTTCGTATCCATAATAATTAAAAAGCAGAACCATTACATCGCAGAAAATTTACAGTCAGAATCGTCTTTTGGCATTTATATTATATCGATAGTCATTCGTTGCAGTGGAAGTAACATCAAAACGGTAACCTATAATTAATTACAAAACACTGTTGGTTTACATAGGGTCGACGGAGGCCCCCTGCGGCACCTCCTATTTCTGGGTGGTTTAAAAAAAAAAAATAACCACGAAATAACTTCTAACCTAACCTGTTTGTGTCGCCCTAAAATTCCGAGCTCGCTACGCTCGCCATGCAAACAGGAATACACTATGATATTACTATTAATATCAAAACGGTAACGATATTACAAACACAGTCGGCTTGGGCCTCTTATATCTGGATGGTTTAAAAAAATAACAACGGTGGCTTAGGCGGGAGCGGAGCGGAGCTCCCGGCATCAAGCAGGATGCAAGCAGGCATGCAGCATGGAAGCAGGGATGCAGAATGGAAGCACGTATGCAACATGAAGCAGGCACACAGCATGCAAGCAGGCATGCAGTATGCAAAGAGGCATGCAGCATGGAAGCAGGCATGCAACATGCAGCTAGCATTGTTTCTGTCACTGCTTCGGCGCTGCGGGGTTTGAGCCGCCCCACGCAAACTTATCGTCGCAGATGGTTTTAACCCTCACCACCGGGCCTTCAAACCCTGCTCCCCTGCTCGCGGGCTGCCCTACCTTTTCGCGCCTACGCGGGCTTGAATTACACATTAGGGGTAGGGCACATGTAAGACTGTGTGAAGTCGGTTTTGCAGCGATTTGTTTCTGTCACTAAATTTTGTAGCACAACATATTGACTTTTTGTGACACTATTTTAATTTAATATTGAAAATTTTACCCAGTAACCGTCTATATATTTGTGACCAAAATTCCGTAAAATGTTGTTTCGGTGTGGTGAAAACATGGCAAAAAGAGGATTCGGCCAATAGCAAAAAAATATATTTTGTAAATCGGCGAAATATAGTTCGATAAAATAATACCTATGACACGTTACTTCGATGATTTAAAATTATGTCAAATAATGCATAAAGCAAAAAAAAAAGTCTGTCAATAGGTTCCGGAAAAATAAAATTCGAACAAAAAAAAATGGACAAATGTATCGGATCTCCAAATAATCATCTCTCTAAATAAACGTTATGCTAAACGAAATTATGTGTAATATTAATTATGGCAACGGTAATTACTTTTGCCAAATAAAATTCCGCCATGTTAAAAGTATCCGATTGTAAATTCGGACACGTAAACATTCCGCCATACAATTTTTATGCTAAATAATTTTTATGCCTTAAATATATTCGATTAAAGAAGATTATTTCAAGTGTGTTATGCCAAATAAATTTCAGAGTATCAAGATTCTGCCAAATAGAAGGAACCAAAAAAGAGTGTATTTAGACATTACAAATAGAAACTTCAATTTTATTTTAGTATAGATTCATATGACGACTCATTATAGTTATTAATTTTTATTGCACACATAGTTCGCAAATTGTACTGTCGCCGCGGAACGTCACCGCATTTTATTTTATTCACATTAAATATAATGTTTTGTTTTCAAGATTTCTTCATAAAAATATTTGTATTTTAAAGGAAATGTCACAAATAAAATACTAACACGGTCGTATTCCTTAGAGACGAGACCTACAAGGTTCTTTCACATCACACGTGAGGAAATTCCTTCCATTAGGTCTATCTTCAGACTCACTGAGATTTATTATTCTATATTTAAAATGTTTACTTTTGAAAAGCCAACCGTATATAAAAGCACAAAGTCTGTACAACTTTGTACTATTTTCATAACTAAATAAATCTAAATTGTATCGTTATGTTTGTCTATACTTATATTACAAAGAGAAGATATGTAGTTTTGTTTGTAATGAATAAACACAAAAGTTACTGGACCGATTTAAAAAAAATCTTTGACGATCAGAATGCTACTTTATCACTGAGTAACATGGGCTATATTTTATATTAAAAACAGTAGGGTTCCTTACTAAAACTATAATAAGCAATAAGATAACCCAAAGCCTAAATCGTTTACCTATAAATTTCCTTACATCGCGTGCGCTGCAAAAACTATTAATGCTAAAACTATCTGGGACGAAGGCAAAGAAGGAACAGGAGTAGGTTTTTAGTCAGTAAATGTCTGACACTATCTCCCGTTCCGCTCAAGAGCGAGATTTGTCATAAGATGATTTTCCTACCTAAAAAAAAGGTTTTTAATTATGAAATTGCCGTTTCTTTAAAACGGTTTGCTTGGAAGTGATCTTTTCATTGACTTGGAATTATAAGTTCAAATAAAATTTATATTAAATTAAGTATTTACTGTATTCTTTTTGTTTTGTATTTTCTGTAATAATTGTTCTTTTAATCATGAAAGCTAATAAAAAACCGTTTTTTACTTTTGTGGATTATTTTAGTTGATCTTATTCTGTCGTGCTGTGGATTGAGCGAAAAAATATCATAAATTATTTATGCTATTTATTTCAGATATATCAAATCAACTTAAAACACTCAAAAGTTCTAAAAATCTAGATAATCCGGATTCTTATCGGACGAGAGTACAGAAATTCGGATTTCTAATAAGTCCGGATTTTGCAATCCCTAATACTTACCTAATGCCAACTAGTGTCCGTCAAAATTCAAACGCAGTTAGTGCGAGCAAACTGTCAAGCAAAGTGTCTATGAACGCCTTTGAATTAATATGAACCTTTTGAATTTGTACGCCATAGATTCGATCGCAATAAAAGCCCGTCATCTTCGTTATCCCTTAAATGATATTTTCACGGACTACATTTCAGTCACTCGGACGACCGTTAAATTACCAAGAATTGTCAGAATGATTTGTATTTCTTAGGGAATCCTACCCAATATTTCATCACGTATCTTTTCTGTTGTGAAAATGTATTTACAATAAAATATGGCAAATACTTAGGTACTTATTAATAGTGATAAGAGACAACCATTAAGATTGTCTGTCATAACTGTCACTATTATTAGTATTTGTTTGTACATGTCCTTAAGTGAATTAATATCAAATGCGACACCGAGACTTACACTAATTCTCATTAAGATCAAGGAACAAAGAGCTGCGTGATTGGGTACTGGGACCATTGTTAGGCTCACTTTAAACCCTTAATTCCTATTAAAACAAAACTTGGGAATATTTTCCCATATCCTGTTCATTTGTAACTAGATTGAATCTAGTTTTGGGTAGAGCAAACTAGTTATAATAGGTTTTTTTTTTTTTTTTATTGGGTGGGAAAATCATCCTAATGACATCCCCGCTCTTGGGCGGAGCGGGAGATAGTGTCAGACTCTTACTGACTAAAAACCCACTCCTGTTCCTTCGTTGCCTTCGTCCCAGGGCCCCGGGTTCCGCTTTCACACTACCCGTGGCCCCAGTAGGCTTCGACCCTGCTGGGCCCCTACGATTTGCTGACATCTCCTTGAGGCGCGCGTGGAACAAAACGCGCCGTCGACGACTTGGGCTCGGTCCGGACGGTTACCGGACGATCAGACGGCGAGCCACCCATTGCTCGCCGTCTGCAAGCCCGCGCCTACGGTGGCCGGAAATCGGGATCGGAATCCCGGCGGCGGTTGGAGCGTAAGGACCGTTGCCTCACGCGATCGGCCGCCTCCTTAGCTAGCATTACTGCTTCGCAGAAAGAGGCGACCGCCTGCCACTCCTCCTCGCTCCGGAGCATGGCCTGAACCAAGGCCCGGCGCGAGAGATCACCGCCGCCGATTGCCCTCACGAGGTCACGGCGTTGCTCTGCCCAAGCGGGGCACACCTCCACCGTGTGCTCCACCGTGTCCTCCGGGTGGGCCACACAGTGGCGACACCCGGGCGTCGTTTCCGCCCGAATCCGGTGCAGGAACCTCCCGAACTTACCGTGTCCGGTGAGGACCTGCGTCATGCGGAATGTGAGGACGCCGTGAGGTCTTTCCAACCACGCCTCAAAGAGGGGACTTACCGCCATAATTGTGGCGTGCCCAAGTTATAATATGTTCTGAATTTCGCGCCGAATGTCTTTAATATGCCAGCTAATATGATTCTGTACAGATGAGTGAAAAAATCGAGGGAAAACGAAAAGAGAAGGAGATTGGTCATCACATATATGTCTTCTAATTATAAATTCATCGCTTTTAAATCATGTAGTGCATCAATTGAACTCTTAATACAATTAGCGACTTACCTACTGTTCAACAAACCGTATCGCATAGTTCAATACAGCCAATCAATATTTGTATTTAAAGTGTTATTTCAAACTCAGGTCGGGTTTTCGCACAACGCAATTTGCGTTGTAACTAGTAGTAAAGTTAAGATTGTTTCAAATCAAACTGTAATAGCTGCACAACAAAGCTGAAAATTGAGTATGCAACATGATACGTGGAAAGACTAGCACAGCAGGAATCAGCTTTTACGGCAAGTACAAAACGTAATGGACTATTTTACAACGAAAGAATTGCATTAACTTATCTAAGGAGCAATTTATTATGTTCTTTTTAGAGACACAGAGCATAAGACATTTTTCGTGTATGTTTTATACTATTCCATAATCCTATGAGCACGTGAGTTGTCTAAGTCGGCATTAGGGTTGTATTAATCTCATTCAATGAAATATTTGCTTGGGGCACATCAGTTTAAAGAATGCTAGACGATCTGAACCTTGTAATGCGAAGCAATAAATAACCTTGCGTTCTGGACAGTCAGCTTAGAATTAATGGGAAATGCAGTGAAGCAATCAGACTGAATAAAGTCTGGTTGCGGGTTTTATACCTCGTAATACGCTGGCTCGAATGAGCGTAGGATCAGTAAAGTTCAGTAAAATGGTCGTGTGATTGTTCTACTAGCTACTCATAAATAACAGAAGTTAGGTGTGCCGCTTGGTTTTCCATTTTATATCTAGCAAATGGACCTTGCGCGCAACAGGCCGCGTATGTGTAGCTAAAATAATCCATTTAATTACATGTTCGAAGACCTAAAGACGCATTAGATTTTAGTTTTCTGTATTCCGAAAAAGGACTAAGGGCTTCAAACTTCCATCGAAGTTTCTACCTGTCTTTTACACGCTCGATTTCAGATTAAAATTTAGTAAAAAAAAAAGTAGTATAAAAATATATTTATTGTAGATACTACATACATCGTCAGTCAAATTTCTTAATTAAATTACGTGTTTATTTTGTTTTACAAAAATATAAAACTATTTTTAGGGTTCCGTAGTAAAATAGGAACCCTTATAGTTTCGCCTAGTCTGTCTGTCTGTTCGTCCGTCCACGGATAATCTCAGTAGAAAGCTCAAATTTGATACCAATATGTATATCAACAATCACTCCGACAAAGTGGTAAAATAAAAAGTGGAAAATCTGTTTTATTAGGGTCAAAAAGTCACTCCCTACTTTACGTGTAGGGGGGTACTACACGTAAAGTGGGGAGTGACTTTTTTTTCTTTTTAACCCTAACGTGTGATATATTGTTGGATAGGTATATAACAATGAATAAATTTACTGAAATAATTTTTGTTAATGTTATAATATTTTCGGAAATAATCGCTCCAAAAGTTTAGAAAATATGAAAAAAATCTCAAAAGTAGAACTTTATAAAGATTTTCTAGGAAAATTATTTTAAACTTGATGGGTTGAACAGTTTTTGAAAAGTTGTACTAAATAATTTCTGAACTAAGTTTATAATTTAACTGTATATACAAGCATTTTTTAACTTAGTTTACATATTTTATTATCCGTAACGTATCTTCTTTCAAATAAAAAAGAATGATTAAAATCGGTTCACGCAATCCAAAATTACCAACGAAAACCCAACATACATTACCAGTTTGTACAAATTGATAACCCAATTCCCCAAGGATGGTGCTGTACTTTGGGCTACTTTGCGCTGTTTAGATTATTCCTGAATTAATAGGGTCGGGACGGGTATGAGCTACGATACGCTGGGTGCTGTATGGGATATTGTCGAATTGTTCGGTTGGTTTTTCATAGGCATTGGTGGTATTTGTTCTTGCCTGTTGTCTGTCGTTCATCAACTCTTAAGTGGGGACACTTATTGTAACGGACGGGAAACTAAGGAACCCGACACGCTTTTGGCCGGTTTTATTTGATAATCTTTTTGGTTTTTTGTAAATATATTTTAAAATTAAGAAGTAATAAAACAAAATAGTTTTTAATGTTATGCGTAGTGAGTGATGTGTACTTACCCGAGAAGGGCAGTCTCTTCAGCACTGATAGGCATCTTCCTAAGCGAGTTTTCTGGTGGTATAAGGGTATCCCTGAAATAGTGCAGGGTATGTAGCAACTGTATATGGGTCATGAAGTGTTTTAGTTCAAAAGGTCCAGGCACATATCAAAACTATAAAGTTAATAAGTAAAAAAAAAAAACTGAAACATACACGCGCATATTGTACGCAAATAACTAAAAATGTTGGTGTTTAAGTAGTTTCGCACAAATAGGGTTTCGATAGTAACTGCCGAATGCAGATTAGGTATTATAGGTATCGCTAGGCGGCTGTCCGCGTTTAGCGCAGCATTCGACATCCGATTCCCGATGCACAACCCGAATTGTATTTGAACGTATTTGACAATACGTTGTAGTATCCTCGAGGCCGACTAATGTACGCTTTAATTACTCGTTAAATTAACTAACCATCGTGGCTTTTCGATAAAAATTGCACTTTAAAAAAGAGAGGCCGTAACACTTGTTTTATTTTTTATTGGTCAATAGAAACATCAGATAATTCAGAGATTTGTTTTAATTATTAACGAACTAACCAAGAAATTATTTTTTCAGTGGAAAAATCGGCCTAAAATTACAGGCAGGTCTCGGAAAATGGCCGGCGGGATCCGTGTCCGAGTTACTAGCACCCAAGGCCACCGGTATACTTCATGACGTAAACCGGAAACTCTAGGCGGCAAACTATCACTTTGAGGACCTACTGGATTTATTTTTATAAAAAGAATAACCTCTTTTTAAACAGCTGTTGTTATTTTCTAGACTCTTTGTGTATTACATTGGATACTACTATAGACAAAGTAGAACAGTTGAAGAACAAAGGAATTCTAGAAGCTAAACTAAAAACTGGCATTTTAGATAAAAAAAAATATAATTATGGTTATTATAAACCATATAATAATTTTGCTAAAACTGAAGAATAGGTACTTAGGATAGGACCAAAATTATATTGTATTGGAAAATGATAGTAAATTACATAAAGAAGAAATTGGCTTCTGAAAATTTTTGACAAGTAAAATGTATTTTACCTTAAGGTCAACCTCAAATAATTATTTTGGTATTATATTTTTATCAACTTTGTTATTTTGATATGTGCCATGCTTTATATGGTCATGATGAATGTTTGGTGAATAGAACAATAAATAAAATTCTACATTTCTACTTACTAATATACACAGGTACTTTTAACTACTAAATTTAAACTTTGAATTCGAGATAATTAACAAAATCCTCTATTAATAAAGATAAAATTCCATGGCAAAAAACTAAAAAAACTACGGGTTATAGTTTTTTTTAGACACTTTAAATTTGAAATTCAAAATACTTAAGTCAATACTTGAGTTGTTGGCATGGGATTAAAATTATCTCAAATCATTGTTTCAAATAAAGGTACCAATTTGAAAACCTACCAGTACTACATAGTATTTCATGAAGTAAGAAATAATTGGCATTCCATAAAATAAAATTATATCTGTAAATTCTAAGTTGATATGTTAAACATGCAATACTTAAGAAGCTTAAGAAGCGCATGCTATGGGCAGAGTACTCACTCCGACAGTGCTTTACTAACTTTGTGGTACACATGGCAAAACAATTAAATAACATCTTCTTAACTGCCCTTCTATGATGAATGGTTCTTTTTACAATTTTCTTTTTTATAGGTACTTGTGCACGCCTGATCACTAGACCCAGGCATTCGTAAGAACCACTATTCACCAAGCCTCCTTGTTGATGCATGCCAACTTAACATGAACAAAAATTAATTAAGAAAGTTTTCACAAAGCAAAAATAATACAATGCCTGCAAAAGCTTGCTGCCACTGACAAAAGACAAATAAGAATACTTTGAAGAGTTTCACTTTCGTAAATTTAAAACTTAATAGTTTGATGTGAACTTTATTGCCTAGTTACGTGAACCGCCAAGTTGTGAAAAGTAAGTAGTGGCCAGACAATAAACTATTAAAATAAGTATGAACCTTCAAGCTACCTTACCTTTTCAAAATAGTGCTCGTTTAATTGATAATTTATGGGTTGTCGAGTAGTGGCCGTCAAGCAGCTGAGTCGCGCACCCGGACACACTGAGCACCGCTGTAGCAAAATGCCGACAACTGAATAGTTGCTGTCTGACTGGAACCTCCTCACACTTCGCGTTTAGCAGACGTAGCTCACTTCGTGGCGTACTAGAAGCGCATGCGTATGTATATACGTCAATTATTTAATTTGCTGCCCGGGAATTACAATACTTTCGGCGGAATGTACGAGAATTAGACATTACATACCTTTCTTTACATTGATGACCAATAGTAGTGTGATTAATTTTACCAGGGCTCTCTTTAATTCACTGTCAATATTTCACTTTTTTAACGATAAGTAAAAAATACTGCTATTAATTTAAAATTAAAATCTAAATTCAAACATTAATCAGTTATTTCAAAGTAGTTGTAGTCTGAATGAATGAAAATAAAAATTGTAAACAAATGACAATCAATGATTTTTTTTCCTTTTTACCCCTTATGGAAGGCTATAGTCGTTCAACCACATCGCCTAGTCTTTCGTCCATGTTTTCTTGTAATATAATAATGTCTTTCGTATTCGAATATCATTATTTTTTTCCTTATGTTTTACATTAGAATGGGGGTGTAACATTCTAATGTTTTTGTAGTATTTGGCAGCAAATGTATCGATTCAGCCTTATCAGCAAACTTCGCTGAGGTAGTCAAAACTACAATAAAATCCTCAGCTCCATTTTACAAAGATCGCGCCTATTTCAGTGATTGCACATACTTTCCAGTTGCGCAGACGCTTGAGATAGAAAACAACACCAATTTTACATCACAATATCCAATAGGAATCAATTTGCGAATAATTATAAAACAGCCACTGAACTTTTCTCGAAGAAATCCCGCCAAAAACTCTGACAATTGTGACAATCAATGATAAGAATGAAAATGACAAGTGCCCAATCTATATACCTATAATAAATCTGTGGAAGTGAAAATTCTGTACATTGAAATTATCAAAAAATAAATGGCATGACCGGTTCGATTACGATGAAACTTGGTATAATTATTCTTTATTATCCTGGGCACCACACTGGGTACTTTTTATCCCGGAAAAGTATATACAATGTAAAACAAACTTAATTTTGCGGTTCGATTCCTAGACCCGATTACTGTACCAAACGTAAATAATAAATTTGTAGGTTACGTCACCCTCAGAGGAGTTCACTAAGGGGCGCTGCACACGGCTAAGATACTATAATATTTTATCATCGCTCGCCAAACAATTCAATGGACTATCACTCACGACGAAGATAATAAATATTATTTCATATTTTCGTATCTCAAAAAACCTAATAAAACCATTTTCGACTTCTACGCGGACGAAATCACTGGCAAAAGCTAGTGCATAGTATGACAACGGATAACAGTCTTTTGAGATTATATACAGAGGAACTTTTAGACTGTATAATTTTTTTTCAGACATTTTAAATATTAATAAGGGTATTATTCATTGGACCATTGGAACTACAAACCGCAGTTAAGTTAAAGTTCCATATTTATACCGTGTACAAACGGTTATAATTAACATAAATTATTATTGCTACCTACTTTTGCACATGATTTTTCATGCCTTTAATTAAGCAGCATTACTGCATATTTTTTTTAAATGTCAGAACATGTTATGAGAGAGATATTTTAGGACAAGTGACTTACTTGCAAAGTTCCAAGGAGTTCCTTTCATTAACAATTTAAAATACAATATCAACTTTTTCATTTTCTTTAGCATATTTGAAAGTTGGCAAACATTCAGCGCCATCTGTATTAAAACCATAAATATCATCGCACATCTGCAGCTCACGTCAAACTCACATTTTTGAAATATGTTTTTCAATACAGCCAGTGGCCTCTAGTTTCGGAATAAAGTACCAAGCATTGTATAGTTTTACACCGCACCGCACAGATGTCGCTAACGATGATGTTTCTATTCTACTATTCAGCTAAAAATGTGTTTTGGTCAGCTCCAAATTCTATTTTGTTAGCAAACAAAGAGAATTGAGCTGTTTCCAAGTGGAAATTGTAGATGATGTGACTAGAGTATAAAGCAGTGTCTTTAAGTCGTGGGTGGCATGTTGAATTCTGAACAAAATGAAGGTTGCTAAGTTTTAATCCCAAACTTAAGTGAGGTATTCAAGCCGCCCAAAATAAAGACAGCGTTATCTCCGAGCTGGATACTCTACTTTTTACACCATTTGTGAGATAAATAAAAGACGATTTACTAAAAACAAATTATATACCTACTTATTTGAGAAATTTAAGTATTATTTACCAATTAGTCTTAACTATCACTCGATATGTTTTGAGATTTGAAACAAACAAAATTCACTACTCTAAGATTCTGTAGTTTTAATTTTCTTATCGCTCCAGCTCTTTCATAACTTTTTTTAGAGACTCTTCAGTATATAGGTACCACATTTTATTCTTTTTTTATTGAATAAACTTGTTTGATGCACGTACATTTTAACCTGCGTGTTTCTTTTTTTAAACTAATAATTGTTTTTAACGTTCCAAATTAAAATCTCATTATTCCCTAGTGATCCCCATAATACTTTATCTCCAAGGACAGAATGGCGATGATTGTACCTATGTCTTAAATTTTTTTTTTGTGGTGTAAAAATTTTTTTAAATGGTCAGTGGCATTGTGACGCTGGCAGCCTAAAAAATGTGATAGGAAATGAACTACCTATAATTCATTCGGATATTTAATTTCGACTTGATTTTTAAAATTTGGATTTGTTGATAAAATTTATATATATATATGTAAATAAATACCTACCTAGGTGTTCTCTACAATACTTACCGATTTTTCCAGCTGGCAATGTGCTTAAGCATGATAATCCAACAGATTCAACGCATTTTATTTCAGATAAACCATTTACAGGCTTTTTTGAAATGTCAAGAAGTCAATCAGTCAGAAAAATGATGCTACATTCCAAAGCGTAGATCTCTATGGAGAAGAATTACAAAATAACTCCATGGACACTCTTTTTAATTTAACATATTTATTTAATCAAAATAATTACCATTATTATCTACTCATTGCTGCCATCTAATAGGTCATTTATGCCTTTGCGATAGAACTCTGGTGATCTAGATTCGACAAACTGTGTGAAAGCATTTTGTACTTCCTTATGAGAAGAAAACGTTTTACCATGTAGAAAATTATCCAAATCACGAAAAAAATGGTAGTCCGTTGGAGCAAGGTCTGGCGAATACGGAGGGTGACGAATAGTTTCATCATTGGATCCAATGGAGTCTGGGCTGTTTAACTGCTATTTATTTATTTTATGATAGGTACTCTCTTGAGTGACATTGACTGACGGTCGAAACCAACACGTGCAGAGAGTCATTATTATAATAAAATATAATATTTAAAAAAAAAATAACACTAATCACTTAATATAAGTCATTATCATTATCGTTATCATTATCATTATTATTCACTTTATTTATTTAATATACATATAAATTACATTTTTAAATATTTTAGTTAACAAAATAATATTTAAAAGGGCTCCAGAGACAGGAACCTCCTCACAATGCGAGCCGTATCGAGGAGTACCGCCTTCTGTGTCAAGCCCTTGATCTAACCGCGCAACTACAGCTCCGACAGATGGTCGTCAAAGCTTTTGGCTATGAGGCCATTGGCGATCACGACAATCGGCACAATGATAACATTCCAGAAGAAAGAAGAGTTTTCATTTCAGAAGTTGGTGTAATCATCACAGCGATGATTTGTTGGATACGTCTTTCATAATAACTTTGTTAATTTGTATGTATGTATCTAAGTATATATTTATTATTGTTTTTTGTTTTCTTAATCTAGTTTATCATTTTGTTGCACCTACCATGTTACATTTCTGCACCACCCTAAGGTCGACTGGTAGAAAATGCCTACGGCATTAAGTCCGCCTTTGTACAGTGTTTCTTACTAGTGCATAAAGTTTTAATAAATAAATAAATAAATAAACATTCCACATCGACACGACAATCTCGTGTGCTAAGTCGAGATATTTGATTACTTGTTACTTAGTTTCAATATTGTTAAGTATCAACTAAGGGAAGGAGCGAAACAATCCCAACACAAGTATTATTAATAACTTACTGGGACTGTTTCATTCACATTTGTAATGTTACCATTTGAGACCGAATAAACAATTTTATTTTATTTATTTTTATTTCTTTGATTTGTTTCTCTTTCTCAGCTTTCACGAGATTCTCGTCATACGGGATGGTGACGTCGACTATCATTGCGCGGCGCGCCAATCGGTCTATCACCACTATATCCGGCTTATTGGCTACAATATTCCGGACAGTAATGATAGACCGATCCCAGTACAACGTGACATGGTCATTTTCGAGAACTGGGTCGTGCACATACTTGTAATACGGTACCTCAGAATCCACTAGGTTGTACTACAAAGCAAGTTGCTGGTGAATAATCCTGGCTACTTGGTTATGTCTGTGCAAATACTCGCCGTTAGACAAACGAGAACAACCAGAGATAATTATGTCTGATGGACTCACCCGGACGGTGGCATGCCCGACACACGTCAACCGTCCCATCCTTCATTACATATCTCCGGTAGTTATTCGTCAAGATAACTGCCCGATAAAAGCGTCCATGGAGCTCCTTGCCTTTCCATACTTCCTTGCGGTCATCAGTAGTCAGTACTTCAAGTTTGCGCCAGTTCTCTTTAGCTATGGATAACGGGGTGAACCCTTTGTCCACTGCGACCACATCTCGGTACAAAGACTTATAAGTTTCGGTCGAGGTAAGGGAACTAAGGCGTATGGAATCTGCGAGTTGAATTCCCTCGGATTCCATAATCTCCCCTCGCTTTACATGCATGACTGCACATTTGTCCACACCAAATTCCATCCTGATGGCACTACTGAAAGTTTCAGTTACGTTCAGTAGTTCCATCAGTTGCAAATTGTTATAGGTAAAAAGTTCCAAATTATTCATGTAAAGAAGGTGAGATAGGACCTGACCAGCTCTTCTCAACCGATAGCCTAGACCTGAATCCTCTAGCAACTTGCTTAGAGGATTCAGGGCTAAGCAAAATCAAAGTGAACTCAAACTGTCGCCCTGAAATATTCCCCGTTTAATCCATATTGGTTCATCGTTTCCTTGGATCAGTTGACATCCTGGATAGCGAAGGACTGTTTTCCATTGCCTCATACATGATTCAAGGAAGGTGCGTAGAGTTGCATCTATTTTATACAACTGCAACACTCTCATGAGCCATGTATGGGGAACAGAGTCATAGGCCTTCTTATAATCTATCCAGCATGTCGACAGATCCTTGCGGGATCGACGAACTTGTTGGCTTATGGCCATGTCAATGAGGAGTAGCTCCTTAGTACCACGGGACCCATTCCTACATCCGTTCTGAGAGGCAGACATAATCAAATTTTTCTCTACATGTACATTCATTTTCACTCTCAGGATGGATGTAAGAAGTTTATAGACCGTCGACAAACACGGATGATCCGAGGTCCAGTGGCAGCGAGGCGGAGTTGAGCAACGAGCCCAGGGGTGAAGGATTTGCGCGTCGGGTAGCTGTTCTCGTCAACATAGTCACAAATGTTTTTTCATTCTGTGTTTCAATATCATTATATTTTTTATGTTGATGAAATCTGTCATCTGTCTGGTATGCATATTTTTTCTCTTCTTGATTATTTTCGCTTCATTTACTGTGGTTTTGATAAGTTTTTATTAAGTATTGTTTCTTGTTAGCTATTACTGTAAAAACTATGAAAAAATGGGACCAGAAATTAATATTTTAAGGTCTTCGTCAATGAAAAAACAACTTGTCGTCAATGACATCGGGTGTTGCCAGCTCAATTATTATTATTATAGTTTCGGAAAAAAGTGGCTAAGACATACGGACGGACAAACAGCCAGACATGACGAATCTATAAGGGTACCGTTTTTTGCCATTTGGCTACGGAACCCTAAAAAACACTTACTAGTTTTGCTGTTGAATAAATAGTTAATTTAATTACTTTTCTTCACCAGTGTGTTGAAAAACGTCGAATGATATACGTGAATATTTGTGATTACCGTCCTCGGCTCTCTTAAGATCCTCGCCTTCAGCTCAGATCTAAATACCGCCTCAGCGGTAATCACCAACATTATACACTTGGTAAACACTGATTAGTAGATTTTCAATTCAATTACATGAATTCATGCATATGGTTAGTGGGTTTTTATACATAAAGCTGAAGTTGTAAAACATCTTAAGAGTCGTACATGATCACGTCGTCGATGCAAAGTTTTGTAAAAACGTGTTGTTAATGTTGGTTACTCACCAACCATAAGCAGGCATGTCTGCGCCACAGTGTCCATTGCAGGGACAGAGTCGCCCGACGCTTCCGCGTCCACTCCTGTACACGGACACAGGACCCGCCTCATGTTCCTTCATTTCACTTGTCACTGCCGGGCTCTCATCTATCACAAAACCGATATTGTCCATTTGACAGCAAGTGTATGTCAAAACAACAGCAACAACAACAGCAACAATCGTGAAAAAACAACAGGATTTTTCACGATTTTAACCACCACTTACTAAGTTCAAAATTCGACCAATCACAAAGAAAGTTAACATGAACTTAATCGTAAGTGTTGAAACAGAACTTAAAAGTAATTCTTTTTCAGTCCTTCTCCTGTATATTTATATCAAAATGATGATTTAGTCTAAACACTGAAATGTCGTCCTACTATTGCGGATGACACGATGAATGAACGCGCATAAAATTTGACTGAAGAGTAGCTATTGATGACCACGCGTTTTATATAGGCTTGGATTGTTAATCAAGCGTTTGGCAGTCATGTGGAAAATTGTCGCCGTTCTCGATAATGCCTATTATATACTTTAACAATAAGTGTAGGTACCGGCGCCGGCATGAAGCTGAGTTGCGAAATATTTATTTACCCGAATTTTAGCTCAATGCGCGACGGTCGGATAGTCGGATATCTCATATTGATATCAATGATAGCTAAAATGAAACATAAAAATGTGTACGACTTAGAAACTTCTATGCCTTGACGGAGAGCTACTTGGGTCTATGATTTTTATTTATAAAAATATATCTATAGGACTACATACTTGAGTTGTGTGTTCTAAGGGGCACCTGTTAGCTCCGATAGAGCTATAGGGGTGGCATGACGTAAATTCCTCCAAAGTTAGCGATTAGCTCTGATATGTAACGCGTCAAGGAAGGTCAGCACTGAAGCTTTTCTGTCAATTTTCAACACCTGCACATCATATCTTATGGGACTGTATTCTATGGCAAAGTAAACATAATTATGATAGTTTATGCCCGCGACAACGTCCGAATCAGACTTGTAAAACAAACCAATACTATTTGGTCCTGATAACTAATTCCTTTTCTAAAACAAAAGTTCAGTCTAATTTAGTCCAGCCGTTTCGGAGATTAGCCGGAGCAAACATACAAAGAGATAATTATTTTTTTTTGCGAATTTTCCGCATTTTTGTTAAAGGTATCGAATATACTTTCATCTATACGTTTAGGTAGTAAATAAAATGTCATTTTAATATTACAAATAGACATTTCAATTTTATTCGTATGTTATTTGATCCAATTCATAAAGTTTCGGTCTGATCCAATTCACAAGGAAGTCGGTATTTCTCGGTAGGTATTGTTTGTTTCTTATTTAACACCGACTTCCGAAATTAAAATTATTTTGATCCATTTAGTGTTTTTTTTTTTAGTGAAGTCGTTTATTTTTTTTGTAAAAAGTTTTTTATTTTACATTTTTTAGTTGCGATACACTTATAAACAGAGTGCTATTTCTCATGACAATTCCATTTAACCTAAACACTGCTAGGTTACATTGTTTTATTATAAAGTTCCTGTGTCTACCTTCCACCTTCCGGCTCCATCATCAAATCAGTTAGATAGTACCTTATAGCCAAATTGGATCTCATGACAATTCAAATAAACCCAAACAAGGCTAGGTTACATTGATTAATTACGGAGTTCCAGTGCCTACCTTCCGGCTTCATCATGAGATCACTTCGATAGTACCTTATAGCCAAATTGCATCTCATGATAATTCAAATAAACCCAAACACGGCTAGGTTACATTGATTAATTACGGAGTTCCAGTGCCTACCTTCCGGCTCCATCGTCGTCAGATCACTTCGACGATACCATTTTCAACGTAACTATTCAGAACCACTCATTCATTTGTATGGTCATAGTCGCTTAACTATCTTCATTGTGATGTGTGTGAGTGTATATCTATCATTTATGGTCTTCTTCATCAGTTCCACTTCATCAAATGTTACTTTTTGACTGTAAATGTTTAAGTTCTCGATGAAAATACCAAAATCACTATATTGTTGCCTATAATATTTGAGGAGTTCCTTCGATTCCTCATGGATACCATCATCAGAACTGGATTTTGAAAAAAATCGTACAAATCAAGAAGCATATCATATAAAGCGAAAAAAAAAAGCAAATTAGTCTATTAACGACGGAGTTCTGAGGTAACAAACATAAAATATAAATGAAAAATACAACCGAATTGATAACCTCATCCTTTTTTTGAAGTCAGTTAAAAATACCTCCTTATTGGGTATTATACATATTACTATTAGTGGTTTGTATGGATACCGTCTTCTCTAGGTCCGCTCTCGGCCCGGAGAGGACGATATCTGCCGGACGAACTGGCGTTAAACCAAGTAGTGGAGCAGAGACCGACTTCACGCATGCGCCACTCGTCGCGCATGCTCGCACACTTGTATCATTGTAGTGGAGTAATACGAGGGTAATGTGATTACCACTCTTGATTGATGATTGTTTTTTTATGGTCTTTACTAACACAAGGTATATAAAAAAGTAAAGAAAAATAGATCTTATTCTAATTATTACTAACATTTAAACAAAACAGAAATGCGCCTCTTTTAACAAAGGGTATGCCCTTTAAAGAATTATCATTCATTATCGAGCAGGTGGTTTAAAATAAATATTAAATGGTCAGTGGCATTGTAATACTGGGCAGCTTATAAAATGTGATAGGCAATGAAATATATCTACTGGCATGCCTTTTAAGATCTGTCGTTTCTATATTTCCCGGCAATTTTGAATTTGGAACTGTTATATATTCGAATGTATTTAAACTTTGAATCTCAAAACAATTGAAAGTATTAGGATTAAAGTTATTGTTTAGTCACAGCGTCAATTGGAATCTGTCAGGTTACGTACGAAAATGAATCTTTCTAAGGAAAATATTCGTGCAATCATTTTCTACAACTTTATAAGAGGCCTGACACGGCTTCAGTGTTTTGAAGAGCTAACATCTGTGTTCAGTGATGAAGCCCCATGTCTACGGACTGTCGAACGGTGGTATTTAGAATTCCAGCGTAGACATACTAGTGTTAGTGACAAATCTCGCGAAGGACGCCCAAAATCCGCCTTCACTGAAAATAAAATCATTGCTTTGAGACAACTAATTCTCGAAGATCGTCATGTGACGTATCGAAAGATAGAGGCTCTATTAGGGATCTCAGGAACAACCATTCAGAAGATCGCTTGGTGTGAGAAAGCTAGTTTGCCGTTGGGTACCGTATCTGCTTTCCGACGATCACAAGGCGGCCCGCGTCACATGGTGTAAGAAAACTCTGCGAAGGTTCAACTGAGAAGAGTCAAATCACGTCTACGACATCATCAGTTGTGACGAATCTTGAATCTATGCCTACGATCCTGATTCCAAACAACAATCTACAATCTGCGTCTTTCAAGACGACCCAAAGCCGACTAAAGTTTTCGTTCTCGAAGCACTTCAAAGAAGATGGTGGCCACGTTCGTTGGAAAAACCGGCCATGTTGCGACTATTGCACTTGAAGATCGTAGAACGGTTAACGCAGAGTTGTATACCACAGTTTGTTTACCACGAGTCATCGCCGAACTTCGAAAATCTAACTCAAAGCGACGCATCATCCTGCACCACGAAAACGCAAGCTCACATAGCGCTCGTCAAACGATTGGGTATTTGACAGGAAAAAGTAAAAATTTTTGACCATCCTCCATACAGTCCTGACCTAAGCCTTAACGATTTCTTTACATTTCCTAAAATTAGGGAAAGTCTTCCTGGTCAAAGGTTCCAGCCCGGTGAAGATTTGAAGAAGTAGTTGACGCCTTCAACGTGGTTACCATGACGTTCAAAGTAAGATTGTTTCATTCTTATTTCAGTGTGGATAAGAGACAGAGCTATACAGGTTGTCTAGCGGCATCTCTTACCCACTCTGGAAATAAGAATGAAACAATCTTACTTTAAACGTCATGGCACAGGTCCAAGTCAGTCATTTCGAATACCCGCACTTTAGAGTGGAATAAATGTTATAATAACTGGTTTGAGCGAATGAAAAATTACCCTTTTGAGTAATGTAATTAGAGACACAATAGAAAGACAGTGAGCGAGCGAACGCCGGCGTTCGCTCGGGGGTGCAAAACTTAAAAGGTATGCCTCGTATAATTGATTCGGATATTTAATTTTGACTTGATTTTTGTAAATTTGGATTTGTTAATAAAATTAATTTATGTACCTACCTACCTAGGTATTCTATACAAGACTTACCAATTTTTCCAGCCGGCAATGTGTTTAAGTCGTAAGTTAAATAATCCAACAGATTCAAAAGATTTTGTTTCAGATAAACCATTTACAGGCTTTTTTGAAGTGTCAAGAAGTCAGTCAGTCAGAAAAATGATGCTACATTCCAAAGCGTAGATCTCTATGGAGAAGAATTACAAAAAACTCCATGGACACTCTTATCAATCATGTTATGTATTACAAATATTACATGTTTCTGGTCGCTGCTATTATGTGAAAAAATATTAGGGGTTAAAGTATGAAATTGCCGATTTGTACTGAAAAATTGAAATTCGTTTGTTTTTTTTAGATTTAACATTTATTTTATCAAAATAATTACCATTATTATCTATACATTGCTGCCATTTAATAGGTCATTTATGCCTTTGCGATAGAACTCTGGTGATCTAGATTCGACAACTGTGACAGCATTTTGTACTGCCTTCTGAGAAGAAACGAATGGTTTCTAATTGCAGTTCCTGTAGAGTTGAAACGGTTTCTCGTGCTATATGAGGTCTCGCGTTATCATGGAGCAATAATGATGAAGATCGATTTATGAGTCGGGACTGTCGCGAAAATATAAAAAGTAGATTTTGTTACTTATTATAACAGTAGCTACATCCCAGTAAAAGTCCCGTCAAAGTTCAACCGTTTCGAAGACTTATCCCGTATTAAAAGATCTCGTTCCCACAGGAAAATGAAAAATAACCTAAGTAACTGCTTGTAATATTTGCTATCCGCCAGTGAACGCCCCATCAAAATCGAGCTTCCCGATTCGGATTTTAACTGGCACAAACCGACAGACCACCAAACATTTTTAAATTCACATTTTTGTTATAAGTTTCGAATACACATTTAGTAAACCAATGTTTTGTTGATAAACAGACACTTCAATGGATGACTCGATAGGTTGTAAACTTTAATGTGATAAATGTACGCCTACAGTAGGGTGAATAAATAGTGTTATTAGATTATCATAACTAAAAGTGTTCCGTATGGTGTCCGGACGTAAGAATAACACCATCCCATCTCATCCCGTGGAGCCGAAAGGTTCTAGAGTGGCGACCGCGCACCGGAAAACGCAACGTTGGAAGGCCTCCCACAATTTAGACCGATGACCTAGTGAGAGTCGCGGGAGTGCGGTGGATGCGAGACGCACAGGATCGGTCGTTGTGGCGTCGCTTGGGGGAGGCCTAGTAGCGTAGAAACCAATTTAATTAAAACAAAACTGCAACAGTCGGGACCCATTAAAATAATCTGGACTAAAAATCATTCCATATAAAATGGGTCCCGACTGTTGTTTAAGTTATTTTTTCGCAGTCGGGTTTTTTTTTCGCACCAATTCTCTAGCTTATTTTGTAATGCACCAAGTGCAACCCCATTTTATGTCCAGAAAATCTCTTTCCATACCAGGTTGCCTGGAAGAGATCGCGGAATGCGATAAGGCCGCCTATTGTATGTTTTTTAATAAAAATAAAATATTTTTTTAAAATAAATATAAATATAAGGCTATGTATCATTTATTATCTTGGTGTACAATAAAGTATATATAAAATAAATAAATAAAATACAACTCAAGTACGTAATCCCATAGATATTTTGTAGGATTCCGTAGTCAACTAGGAACCCTTATAGTTTCGCTAAGTCTATCCGTCTGTCTGTCCGTCCGTCCGCGGATAATCTCAGTGACCGTTAGCACTAGAAAGCTGAAATTTGGTGCCAATATGTATATCAATTACGCCGACAAAGTGGTAAAATAAAAAGTGGAAAAAAATGTTTTATTAGGGCACCCCTCTCCTCTACACGTAAAATTGGGGAGTGATTATTTTTTTCATTTCAACCCTAACGTGTAATATATCGTTGGATGGGTATTTAAAAATGAATAGGGGTTTACCTAATTCATTTTTTGATAATGTTAATATTTTTGGAAATAATCGCTCCAAAAGTATTAAAAAAATATGTGTCCACCCCCTTTAACTTTTGAACCATATGTTTAGAATATATGAAAAAAATCTCAAAAGTAGAACTTTATAAAGGCTTCCTAGGAAAATTATTTTGAACATGACGGCTTGAAAAGTTTTTGAAAAGTTGTACAAAATAATTTCTGAACTAAGTTTGTAATTTAACCGTTTATGCAAGCATTTTATTTAACTTAGTTTACATATGTTATAATCCTGAACGTATCTACTTTTAAATACTTTTTTTATTAAAATCGGTTTATTTATACAATCTAAAATTACCAAGTTTGTATAAATTAGTAACCCAATTTCCCGTCATCGTAACTGGATTTTGAAAAAAACGGTTAAATCTGGAAGCATATCCTGTATGGGGATAAAAAATTTTGCAAATCGATCCATAAACTACGGAGTTCTGAGGTAATAAACATTTAAAAAAATACAACGGAATCGATAACCTTCTTTTTTCTTTCTTTTTTTCGGTTAAAAATCATCCTTATGGGTACTGTATTACTATTAGTGGTTTGTATGGATACCGTCTTCTCTAGGTCCGCTCTCGGCCCGGAGAGGACGGTATCTGCCGGATGAAATGGCGTTAAGCCAGGTAGTGAAGCAGAGACCAACTTCACGCATGCGCTACTCGTCGCGCATGCGTGAAGTCGGTCGTCGGTAGATTGTGTGGAAAATATTTTGGTTTGGGGTCAACTTAATGCTCTTTGATACCATTGACGAAGCACTTGTACCTATTTTCGTATGATGGACCTAAACACGTAAAAGGTTGAAGAATCCTTATTTAGGCATGCCTTGTTGTGCCAAAAAAAATTGACTGCAACATGTTAAAGGGACACAACACTTAACAAGAAAAAAAAGTGATTTATAATGACAATAGTAACATGTGGTTAGAAGAAAATAAGAAAAGAATTTGCACACAGCAAATTAAATAACGTTTAAGAACATCTACATCTATATACGTACATAAATTACATATGAATAAAATTGAAAAGTCTATTTCCAATATCATAATAAGTAACATTTTCTTACTACCTAAATGTATATATGAAAATATATTCGATACCTACAACAAAAGTGACAATTTTAAAATTTTTGATTATCTGTATTTGTGTGTGTTTTGTATCTCCGAAACGGCTTGACTGATTTCGACTAAACTTTTATTTTAGAAAAGGAATTAGGGTTTTGCGCAAACATAAACATCATAAAACTGAAATATTTCTTTATGAATTGGATCAAATAACATACAAATAAAATTGAAATGTCTATTTGTAATATTAGAATGACATTTTTTTTCTACTACCTAAACATATACTTAAATGAAAGTGTATTCGATACCTATAACAAAAATGCGAATTTAAAATTTTTCGACTATCTGTTTGTATGTTTGCTTCGGCTAATCTCCGAAACGGCTGGACTAATTTAGACTGAGTTTTCCTGAGAAAAGGAATTATTCTGTGAAAAAAAATTGGACCAAATAGTATTGGTTTGTTTTACAAGTCTGTTGCGGGCATAAACTAGCATAATAATGTTTACTTTGCCATAGAATACAGTTCCATAAGATACGATGTGCACGTGTTGAAAAGTGACAGAAAGGCTTCAGTGCTGACCTCCCTTTACGCATTACATATCAGAGCTAATCGTTAACTTTAGACCAATTTATGTTATGCCTGCATGAGAGCAGTGGTGGCCGAGCGAGTGCAGTGGTGGCCGAGTGGTAACGGCCCCGACTTACGAGTTGTAGGTCACGAGTTTAAACCCAGCCAGGCGCATTACTTTGTGTAATTTAGTTCATCACCACTGCTCTCAAAACAGTGAAGGAAAACATTGTAAGGAAACCGGCATGTCCTAGAACCAATAATTTGAAGACATGTGACATCCACCAACCCGCACTGGGCCCGCATACTGGATTACGGCCCATTCCCTCTCCTAGAGAGGAGGCCTGAGTCCCAGCAGAGGGAACATTATAAGGCCGACTATGCTATGCTACCCCTATAGCCCTATCGGAGCTAACAGGTGCCCCGTAGCACATACAAGTGTTTTTTTCTTCATGGGTAGTTGTCACAGTAACACTAAAATAAAGTAGCTTTCATTTCAAAATTAAATTTAATACAATCATAATTTAACATTATTTATGCAATATTTTATTAGTATATAGTTAGTACCTGCTGGCTAAGCGTTATCTCTTTACAATTTTTATTTTAACTTATATCTACATCAATCACATCACAATGGATTCACTATCAAGCACACTAAATGAACTGAAGGAGCTGTTTCACGCGAGGATGAATGTCTTTGAAGAAGAATTACACAAGATCCCTTCATGACCAATCACAACTCCTAGCCTGGCTGCAGAGTTTGCAACATTCCTTACTTTCATCTCACAAACTCTCAACTGCCTACAGCGACAGGTGGAATTGTTTGCTCGTACTTTTGACCAAATTGAGAGGGCGAGGGCCGAGGAAAATCCTGCTTTTGCATGGTGTTGAAGAAGAGCAGAAGGAAGACACCGCCAAGGTTATCGCTAGGGTGGTCTGCACTAAATTACAGATGAGCGATTTCACTGCTGCTGACATCAGCCGTTGTCACAGGATGAGACGTGCAGTTGCTAACAAAACCAGGCCTATCCTATTCGAGGGCAGTAGTCTTGCTGTCCGGGATAGAGATGAAACGTATAAACTGGAACAGGTTTTTGGAATAGGTCTGTGGCTGGACGCGCAAAGACTTATTCCTTGCGCACCACATAAACGCGTCTCGAGTATTTAGGCGTACGGCGTCTGATGCGTAAATACTTGATGGACTACCTATTGGATAAACATGATTAGGTGTAAGAAACGTGCAGGAAACACTATTTAAAAAAGAAAACAACGAAATATAGAAAAAATAATAATACATAAACCAAAAAAAAAAAAACATAAAAAATGCAAAAAAAAAATTAATCCTGTAAATAGATGATTAAAAATTCATTTTGTAAATAAAACGAATTGAAACCTTTATACGTCAGCATTTCTTTGATATAAGTTTCAATATTTTTTTTAAAAAAAAAAGCTATCAGTCCTAAGCTTGTTAAACCGAAAATACTTCATTACTTAATAGTTTCGATATTACTTCTACGTACGAAGACTCGCTAGATAAGGAAACGTCAATAAACTCGAGACGCCTAAATACTCGTGGCCCTAGTTTTTGGAATAAGTATTTCGGCGGACGCGTACTTTTAAGACTTAGTACGCATTCTACCTAGTATATCTCACCTCTAGTCCGGGATAAGATCTGGTATGCGAAGGCCAAACTTCGGGGTTCAGGCGTGTTATGACATTGACTTGCACTTGTCAATGTCACTGTTCTAGTGTCAATGTGTCATAATTTTAAGTAGTTTTTTTTCCTCTTCTTGATTACTAAGTTTTTTAAGCCATGTGTTCGTATGAATTCAGATTGTTTACCAATCTTTATTACCCGGACTCCATTACATCATTACAGATGTAGTTTATTTATTTTTTTGGTTCCAAATTATTTAATAACGCAAGAAGAAACTAGTGATGATATTTTTATAAGTATTCCTTTTCTTGCAGACAGTCTGACTGCGCAGTTTTCTGGTGTGCCAAAGAATTTCAACGTCATACACCTTATTGCCCAGAGTATTCCGGCTCATTTCCATGATATGCTGGCTAGTTTTTACTGTAAAAATATTCATGCTATTCTTATTTCCGAATCATGGCTCAAACCTTGTCTCCCTTCTACTAGCTACTCTCTTCCTGGTTTCGTGCTCGTAAGAAATGACCGGACGGTTGGTGGTGGTGGTGGTGGTGGTGGTGGTGGTGGTGTTGCCATATGTCTCCGCGCATAAATTCTTTTCACTATTGTGAACGTGTCAGCGCAGCCACTACCATCAAATGCTGGTGAACATCTTTTTTTCGAGGTTGAACTAAATCATTCTAAATTACTTCTTGGCCTATTACTGCCCCTCTTTACGCATAAATTTCTTTTCATCTTTCGAAAAATTCCTAGAAATTCTGATCCCTTTTTACAGTCATAGCATAATCATGGGTGATTTTAATACATGTCTTCTTAAGAAAGACCATCGTAATTCTTCTCTGACTAATATTTCAGCTTCCAGTAATCTTTCTATTCTCCCACTAAGTGCCACTCATCATTTTCCAAATTCTACACCTTTACTTCACGACTTAATTGTTGTCTCGTTTCCTGATCGCGTAGCTAAGCATGGCCAATGCTCAGCCGATGCCTTTTCTTATCACGATCTGATTTTTCTTTCATATAAAATTCGCCCACCTAAGGCTAAATTCTGATGCAACGCAATTTTGTTGGTATGAACATTGACAGTCTATGTGAGGATGCCAGCAATATAGACTGGTCAAGTCTATTTGCATCGACTTCGGTGGATGAGCAAGTAAATTTATTTACAACTAAACTTGTTGAGCTATACGATCGACACGCTCCTATTCGATTAGTTAAAGTAAAACATTTGCCGGCACCGTGGCTGATGGACGAAATTAGAACCTTAATGAATAAAAAAGCCACCGCTAAGGCTAAATTTAAGCGTAACCTTACCGACTCTCACAGGGACATACCGACTCAGGGACAGATATGTGTATATCCGTAAATACTACAATAAGGTGAGTGGGAATGCTAATCGCCATTACATTCATGATTCTGTCCAAAATGGGAACACATCCAAAATTTGGAAATTTCTAAGGTCATTGGGGGTAACAAAACACAACAAGATACTATTCCTAAAGATATTAACATTGATGCAATGAACAATCATTTTTCAGGTTCGTCCAATTTTAATAGAACAATAATTAAACACATTGAACCATCTTTCATCTCTTTCGACTCCCAATTATTCTCCATTTGTTTTTGGTCATTTTCCGCATCTGATTTTAAGAGGAGCATACTGTCATAATGCGGTGGGAAGCGAATGTATCAACCGGAAAATGTTGCTCCCAGTGCTAGATTTTATTCTTCCTGTGATTTGTCATATTCTTAATTTTTCACATTCTGCATCTAGCAGTGTCTTTCCATGCTCATGGAAGGATGCTCAAATTCTTCCTTTTACAAAAAAGTCCAATACCACATCCTTCTCTGAATACCGTCCCATATTTGTCTTACCATTCCTCTCCAAAGACCTTGAACGCCTAATCCACAACCAAATAAGCACCTTCCTCTCCAAAAATAATCTCCTTAACACCTTCCATTCCGGCTTCCGTTCTGGTCATAGCATCACTACAACGCTTCTTAACATTACTGAAGATATAAGATCAGCCATGGAAATAGGAAATCTAACGGTTTTGGCTCAACTAGATTTCAGTAATGCGTTTAATACTGTGGATTCCGATATTTTGCTTGGCATTTTTTCCTCTCTTAACAAACCTCCATCGGTAATTGACTGGTTTCGTAGTTATCTGTTCGGAGAGACCATCGTCTTCCTGGTGTTGTACTTCTGCCGGTACCACAAGGTAGCGTTTTATCTCCTTTACTCTTCGCAGTTTTTATTAACTCAATCTCCAACGAATTAATTTCTTCCTGCCACCTTTATGCTGATGATCTGCAAATTTATTCACGAACTCTTCTCGGAAATTTATCGGTGGCCATCATGACCTTAAACCGTGATCTGGCCCATATATGTAACTGGAGCAAGAGGACTTACGGTGAATCCCATAAAGACGCAGGTTATTGTAGTGATACACATGACCAATTTAAAAATTTTGCACTAGCTTCTGACGTTTTATAAGAGCCCATGTAGACCATGTTGCCAATTCGCCTTCGCCGGAATACTCGTATTCTTTCCCTTTTTGTATAATGTGCTATTTTCCCCTTTCACTCCTCTTTACCTCAAGAAACGGTTTGAATTTCTTTGCGATTCGCCTACGAAGTTTCTTAAGTTATCAGATAACTTGAGACTCAAAATGCCGATGCATTCCACTACGTTTCTGGAATAAGTCCTTTACTGTCCAGGCCACTCGTCTGTGGAATGCACTACCAGTGTCAATAAAACGCGCGCAATCACTCCATGTATTTAAAACACTCGTGAAGGAATATTACTTGTCCTTGTAATTTTGTTTCGTTTTTAGCTGTATAAATTGTAGTTGTCACTGGTTCTCTTGCCTATATAATTATTTGGTATGTATGTATTTTAGTGTTAAGTATGTACCTACTTTGTTTCCTTTTTTTTCTCACCAATTGTCTACTTGTAGCTTATTTTGTAATGCACCAACCCCATTTTATGTCCAGACAATCTTTTTCAATACCAGGTTGCCTGGAAAAGATCGCAGAATGCGATAAGGCCGCTAATTGTGTGTTTTTTTTAAATATAAGGCTCGTATGTATCATTAATTATCTTGGTGTACAATAAAGTATATTTAAAATAAATAAATAAAATACAACTCAGGTATGCAGTCTCATAGATGTTTTTTACGGTTCCGTAGTCAACTAGGAACCTTTATAGTTTCGCCAAGTCGGTCGTTCTGTCTGTCCGTCCGTCCGCGGATAATCTCAGTGACCGTTAGCACTAGAAAGCTGAAATTTGGTACCAATATGTATATCAATCACGCCGACAAAGTGGTAAAATAAAAAGTGGAAATAAATGTTTTATTAGGGTACCCCCCTTACACGAAAATTGAGGAGTGTTTTTTTTTCATTTCAGTCCTAACTTGTGATATATTGTTGGATAGGAATTTAAAAATGAATACGGGTTTACTTTTTTTGTTAATGTTAATATTTTTGGAAATAATCGCTCCAAAAGTATCAAAAAATATGTGTGGTTGGGTATACTCGTAAGTTTAGAAAATATGAAAAAAATCTCAAAAGTAGAACTTTATAAAGACTTTCTAGGAAAACTATCTTGAATTTGATAGGTTGAACAGTTTTTGAAAAGTTGTACAAAATAATTTCTGACTTAAGTTTGTAATTTAACCGTATATGCAAGCATTTTTTTAAACTTAGTTTACATATTTTGTAATCCTGAACGTATCTTCTTTCAAATAAAAAAGAACTATTAAAATCAGTTTAAGCAATCTAAAACTACCAACGAAAACCCAACATACAGAACCCGTCTAGTTTGTATAAATTAGTAACCCATCAACAGAACTGGATTTTGAAACAAATGAAGCCAATCACTAACCAATCTTGAAGCATATCCTATAAGGGGAAAAAATTTTTGCAAATCGGTCCATAAACGACGGAGTTCTGAGGTAACAAACATAAAAAAAAATACAATCGAATTGATAACCTCCACCTTTTTTTGAAGTAGTTTAAAAAATCATCCTTATGGGTATTGTATTACTATTAGCGGTTTGTATGGATACCGTCTTCTCTAGGTCCGCTCTCGGCCCGGAGAGGACGGTATCTGCCGGATGAACTGGCGTTAAGCCAAGTAGTGGAGCAGAGACCGACTTCACGCATGCGCCACTCGTCGCGCATGCTCACACACTTGTATCGTCGTAATGGAGTGATACAAAAGTAATGTGATAAACACTATTGATTGATGATTGTTTTTTAAGGTCTTTATTAAAATAAGGTATAAAAGAAAGTAGACAAGAAAAATAGATCTTATTCAAATTAATACTAACATTTAAGGGCGCCTCTTTTAACATACCCTTTAAAGAATTATCATTTATCGACTGCTAATTTATTGAACTGGTCCTACCACGAGCTCTTAACGAAAAAAAGAAAGAAAATAAAACATTTTATGTGGCGGAATAAGGCGCAAAATAAATATGAATTTTAGGAAAAAAAAAGCAATGAATAAATAAAGAACCTGAATTTATGTTCTATTATAATTAACTAGTTTCTGCCAGCGGCTTCGCCCGCGTGAAAATTGGTTTCTCCGAACAAACTTTGGACCCCATATCATTCCCCTTAGGGAGAGAATTTTGGAAAATCCTCTCTTAGTGCTTACCTATGTCATAAAAGGAAACCTTGTGCAAAATTTCATTTTCGGTTAAAAATCATCCTTATGGGTACTGTATTACTATTAGTGGTTTGTATGGATACCGTCTTCTCTAGGTCCGCTCTCGGCCCGGAGAGGACGGTATCTGCCGGATGAACTGGCGTTAAGCCAAGTAGTGAAGCAGAGACCAACTTCACGCATGCGCTACTCGTCGCGCATGCGTGAAGTTGGTCGTCTGTAGATTGTGTGGAAAATATTTTGGTTTGGGGTCAAACTTAATGCTCTTTGATACCATTGACGAAGCACTTGTACCTATTTTCGTATGATGTACCTTAACACCGACTTCCGAAATTAAAGTTATTTTGATCCTTTTAGAGGTTTTTTTCAGTGAAGTCGGTTATATTTTTTTGTAAAAAGTTTTTTATTTCACACTTTTTAGTTGCGTTACACTTATAAACAGAGTGCCTATTTCTCATGACAATTCCAATTAACCCAAACATTGCTAGGTTACATTGTTTCATTATGAAGTTCCTCTGTCTACCTTCCAACTTCCGGCTCCATCATCAGATCACTTGGATAGTACCTTATATCCAAAGTGCATCTCATTACAATTCTGATAAGTCCAAACACGGCTAGGCTACATTGATTTATTACGGAATTCCAGTGCCTACCTTCCGGCTCCATCATCATCATCAGATCACTTTGATGATACCATTTTCAACACTATTCAGAGCCATTAATTTATTTGTATTATCGTAGTCGCTTAACTATCTCCATAGTGATATGTATGTGAGTATGAAGTTCCGGTGACCATTTCTGGTCTTCTTCATCAGTTCCACTTCATCAAATGTTACTTTTTGACTGTAAATGCTTAAGTTCTCGATAAAAATACCAAAATCACAGTACAGTTGGCTATAATATTTGAGGAGTTCCCTCGATTTCACCAAGATTCCATCATCAGATCCCGACTTGGTGACTATGGGACGATTTGGGAAATATACCCTTACCAACAAAAAAAGAATTTTTCAAATTGGTTGGCAAGCGTCGAAGTTATGCGCGAAGAAACATAAAAAAAAATACAAACATCCGAATTGAGAACCTCCTCCTTTTTTAGAAGTCGGTTAAAAATATATTCGATACCTACAAGTGACAATTTTAAAATTTTTGACTATCTGCATTTGTGTGTGTTTTGTATCTCCGAAACGGCTGGACTGATTTAGACTAAACTTTTATAATATCATAAAACTAAATTTTTTTATGAATTGGATCAAATAACATACAAATAAAATTGAAATGTCTATTTGTAATATTAAAATGACATTTTTTTTCTACTACCTAAACATATACTTAAATGAAAGTGTGTTCGATACCTATAGCAAAAATGCGAAATTAAAAATTTTCGACTATATGTTTGTATGTTTGCTTCAGCTAATCTCCGAAACGGCTGGACTAATTTAGACTGAGCTTTTGTTTTAGAAAAGTACTAAACTAAATTGGACCAAATAGTATTGGTTTGTTTTACAAGTCTGTTGCGGGCATAAACTAGCATAATTATGTTTACTTTGCCATAGAATACAGTTCCATAAGATACGATGTGCACGTGTTGAAAAGTGACAGAAAGGCTTCAGTGCTGACCTCCCTTTACGCATTACATATCATATTGTATATTTTTGATGTTTATTTAATTGTAGTTGGATTATTAATTTTGGTTATTGGGGTGTTAGTAGGAGTTGCTTATTTAACTTTATTAGAGCGGAAGGTTTTAGGTTATATTCAAATTCGTAAGGGTCCTAATAAGGTTGGAATTTTAGGAATTTTACAGCCTTTTTCTGATGCTATTAAGTTAATTACTAAGGAGCAAACGAATCCAAATTTTTCTAATTATGTTTGTTATTATTTTTCTCCTGTAATTAGATTTATTTTATCGTTAATGATTTGATTATTAATTCCTTCTTATTTTAATTTGATTAGATTTAATTTAGGAGTTTTATTTTTTTTATGTTGTACTAGATTAGGGGTTTATACTCTCGTTAACTTTAGACCAATTTATGTCATGCCTGCATGAGAGCAGTGGTGGCCGAGCGAGAGCAGTGGTGGCCGAGTGGTAACAGCCCGGACTTACGAGTTGTAGGTCGCGAGTTCAAACCCAGCCAGGCGCATTACTTTGTGTAATTTATTTCATCACCACTGCTCTCAAAACGGTGAAGGAAAACATTGTGAGGAAACCGGCATGTCCTAGAACCAAAAATTCGAAGACATGTGACATCCACCAACCCGCACTGGGCCCGCATGGTGGATTACGGCCCATTCCCTCTCCTAGAGAGGAGGCCTGAGTCCCAGCAGTGGGAACATTATAAGGCCGACTATGCTATGCTACCCCTATAGCCCTATCGGAGCTAACAGGTGCCCCGTAGCACATACAAGTGTTTTTTTCTTTGTGGGTAGTTGTCACAGTAACACTAAAATAAAGTAGCTTTCATTTCAAAATTAAATTTAATACAATCATAATTTAACATTATTTATGCAATATTTTATTAGTATATAGTTAGTACCTGCTGGTTAAGCGGTATCTCTTTACAATTTTTATTTTAACTTATATCTACATCAATCACATCACAATGGATTCACTATCAAGCACACTAAATGAACTGAAGGAGCTGTTTCACGCGAGGATGAATGTCTTTGAAGAAGAATTACACAAGATCCCTTCATGACCAATCACAACTCCTAGCCTGGCTGCAGAGTTTGCAACATTCCGCGCTTTTATCACACCAGCTCTCAACAGCCTACAACGACAGGTGGAATTGCTAGCTCGTACTGTTGACCAAATTGAGAGGGCGAGGGCCGAGGAAAATCTTGCTTTTGCATAGTGTTGAAGAAGAGCAGAAGGAAGACACCGCCAAGGTTATCGCTGGTGGTCTGCACTAAATTACAGCTGAGCGATTTCACTGCTGCTGACATCAGCCGTTGTCATAGGATGGGACGTGCAGTTGCTAACAAAACCAGGCCTATCCTATTTGAGGGCAGTAGTCTTGCTGTCCGGGATAAGATCTGGTATGCGAAGGCCAAACTTCGGGGTTCAGGCGTGTTATGACATTGACTTGCACTTGTCAATGTCACTGTTCTAGTGTCAATGTGTCATAATTTTAAGTAGTTTTTTTTCCTCTTCTTGATTACTAAGTTTTTTAAGCCATGTGTTCGTATGAATTCAGATTGTTTACCAATCTTTATTACCCGGACTCCATTACTTCATTACAGATGTAGTTTATTTATTTTTTTGGTTCCAAATGATTTAATAACGCAAGAAGAAACTAGTGATGATATTTTTATAAGTATTCCTTTTCTTGCAGACAGTCTGACTGCGCAGTTTTCTGGTGTGCCAAAGAATTTCAACGTCATACACCTTAATGCCCAGAGTATTCCGGCTCATTTCCATGATATGCTGGCTAGTTTTTACTGTAAAAATATTCATGCTATTCTTATTTCCGAATCATGGCTCAAACCTTGTCTCCCTTCTACTAGCTACTCTCTTCCTGGTTTCGTGCTCGTAAGAAATGACCGGACGGTTGGTGGTGGTGGTGGTGGTGGTGGTGGTGGTGTTGCCATATGTCTCCGCGCATAAATTCTTTTCACTATTGTGAACGTGTCAGCGCAGCCACTACCATCAAATGCTGGTGAACATCTTTTTTTCGAGGTTGAACTAAATCATTCTAAATTACTTCTTGGCCTATTACTGCCCCTCTTTACGCATAAATTTCTTTTCATATTTCGAAAAATTCCTAGAAATTCTGATCACTTCTTACAGTCATAGCATAATCATGGGTGATTTTAATACATGTCTTCTTAAGAAAGACCATGTAATTCTTCTCTGACTAATATTTCAGCTTCCATTAATCTTTCTATTCTCCCACTAAGTGCCACTCATCATTTTCCAAATTCTACACCTTTACTTCACGACTTAATTCTTGTCTCGTTTCCTGATCGCGTAGCTAAGCATGGCCAATGCTCAGCCGATGCCTTTTCTTATCACGATCTGATTTTTCTTTCATATAAAATTCGCCCACCTAAGGCTAAATTCTGATGCAACGCAATTTTGTTGGTATGAACATTGACAGTCTATGTGAGGATGCCAGCAATATAGACTGGTCAAGTCTATTTGCCTCGACTTCGGTGGATGAGCAAGTAAATTTATTTACAACTAAACTTGTTGAGCTATACGATCGACACGCTCCTATTCGATTAGTTAAAGTAAAACATTTGCCGGCACCGTGGCTGATGGACGAAATTAGAACCTTAATGAATAAAAAAGCCACCGCTAAGGCTAAATTTAAGCGTAACCTTACCGACTCTCACAGGGACATACCGACTCAGGGACAGATATGTGTATATCCGTAAATACTACAATAAGGTGAGTGGGAATGCTAATCGCCATTACATTCATGATTCTGTCCAAAATGGGAACACATCCAAAATTTGGAAATTTCTAAGGTCATTGGGTGTCGGTAAAACACAACAAGATACTATTCCCAAAGATATTAACATTGATGCAATGAACAATCATTTTTCAGGTTCGTCCAATTTTAATAGAACAATAATTAAACACATTGAACCATCTTTCATCTCTTTCGACTCCCAATTATTCTCCATTTGTTTTTGGTCATTTTCCGCATCTGATTTTAAGAGGAGCATACTGTCATAATGCGGTGGGAAGCGAATGTATCAACCGGAAAATGTTGCTCCCAGTGCTAGATTTTATTCTTCCTGTGATTTGTCATATTCTTAATTTTTCACATTCTGCATCTAGCAGTGTCTTTCCATGCTCATGGAAGGATGCTCAAATTCTTCCTTTTACAAAAAAGTCCAATACCACATCCTTCTCTGAATACCGTCCCATATTTGTCTTACCATTCCTCTCCAAAGACCTTGAACGCCTAATCCACAACCAAATAAGCACCTTCCTCTCCAAAAATAATCTCCTTAACACCTTCCATTCCGGCTTCCGTTCTGGTCATAGCATCACTACAACGCTTCTTAACATTACTGAAGATATAATATCAGCCATGGAAATAGGAAATCTAACGGTTTTGGCTCAACTAGATTTCAGTAATGCGTTTAATACTGTGGATTCCGATATTTTGCTTGGCATTTTTTCCTCTCTTAACAAACCTCCATCGGTAATTGACTGGTTTCGTAGTTATCTGTTCGGAGAGACCATCGTCTTCCTGGTGTAGTACTTCTGCCGGTACCACAAGGTAGCGTTTTATCTCCTTTACTCTTCGCAGTTTTTATTAACTCAATCTCCAACGAATTAATTTCTTCCTGCCACCTTTATGCTGATGATCTGCAAATTTATTCACGAACTCTTCTCGGAAATTTATCGGTGGCCATCGTGACCTTAAACCGTGATCTGGCCCATATATGTAACTGGAGCAAGAGGACTTACGGTGAATCCCATAAAGATGCAGGTTATTGTAGTGATACACATGACCAATTTAAAAATTTTGCACTAGCTTCTGACGTTTTATAAGAGCCCATGTAGACCATGTTGCCAATTCGCCTTCGCCGGAATGCTCGTATTCTTTCCCTTTTTGTATAATGTGCTATTTTCCCCTTTCACTCCTCTTTACCTCAAGAAACGGTTTGAATTTCTTTGTAATTCGCCTACGAAGTTTCTTAAGTTATCAGATAACTTGAGACTCAAAATGCCGATGCATTCCATTACGTTTCTGGAATAAGTCCTTTACTGTCCAGGCCACTCGTCTGTGGAATGCACTACCAGTGTCAATAAAACGCGCGCAATCACTCCAAATACATGGAGTAAAAGTAAAACACTTGTGAAGGAATATTACTTGTCCTTGTAATTTTGTTTCGTTTTTAGCTGTATAAATTGTAGTTGTCACTGGTTCTCTTGCCTATATAATTATTTGGTATGTATGTATTTTAGTGTTAAGTATGTACCTACTTTGTTTCCTTTTTTTTCTCACCAATTGTCTACTTGTAGCTTATTTTCTAATGCACCAACCCCATTTTATGTCCAGACAATCTATTTCAATACCAGGTTGCCTGGAAGAGATCGCAGAATGCGATAAGGCCGCTAATTGTGTGTTTTTTTTAAATATAAGGCTCGTATGTATCATTAATTATCTTGGTGTACAATAAAGTATATATAAAATAAATAAATAAAATACAACTCAGGTATGCAGTCTCATAGATGTTTTTTACGGTTCCGTAGTCAACTAGGAACCTTTATAGTTTCGCCAAGTCGGTCGTTCTGTCTGTCCGTCCGTCCGCGGATAATCTCAGTGACCGTTAGCACTAGAAAGCTGAAATTTGGTACCAATATGTATATCAATCAAGCCGACAAAGTGGTAAAATAAAAAGTGGAAAAAAATGTTTTATTAGGGTACCCACCCCCCTTACACGTAAATTGAGGAGTGTTTTTTTTTTCATTTCAACCCTAACTTGTGATATATTGTTGGATAGGTATTTAAAAATGAATACGGGTTTACTTAATTCATTTTTTGATAATGTTAATATTTTTGGAAATAATCGCTCCAAAAGTATCAAAAAATATGTGTGGTTGGGTATACTCGTAAGTTTAGAAAATATGAAAAAAATCTCAAAAGTAGAACTTTATAAAGACTTTCTAGGAAAACTATCTTGAATTTGATAGGTTGAACAGTTTTTGAAAAGTTGTACAAAATAATTTCTGACTTAAGTTTGTAATTTAACCGTATACGCAAGCATTTTTTTAAACTTAGTTTACATATTTTGTAATCCTGAACGTATCTTCTTTCAAATAAAAAAGAACTATTAAAATCAGTTTAAGCAATCTAAAACTACCAACGAAAACCCAACATACAGAACCCGTCTAGTTTGTATAAATTAGTAACCCATCAACAGAACTGGATTTTGAAAAAAATGAAGCCAATCACTAACCAATCTTGAAGCATATCCTATAAGGGGAAAAAAAATTTGCAAATCGGTTCATAAACGACGGAGTTCTGAGGTAACAAACATAAAAAAAAATACAATCGAATTGATAACCTCCACCTTTTTTTGAAGTAGTTTAAAAAATCATCCTTATGGGTACTGTATTACTATTAGTGGTTTGTATGGATACCGTCTTCTCTAGGTCCGCTCTCGGCCCGGAGAGGACGGTATCTGCCGGATGAACTGGCGTTAAGCCAAGTAGTGGAGCAGAGACCGACTTCACGCATGCGCCACTCGTCGCGCATGCTCACACACTTGTATCGTCGTAATGGAGTGATACAAAAGTAATGTGATAAACACTATTGATTGATGATTGTTTTTTAAGGTCTTTATTAAAATAAGGTATAAAAGAAAGTAGACAAGAAAAATAGATCTTATTCAAATTAATACTAACATTTAAAGGCGCCTCTTTTAACATACCCTTTAAAGAATTATCATTTATCGACTGCTAATTTATTGAACTGGTCCTACCACGAGCTCTTAACGAAAAAAAGAAAGAAAATAAAACATTTTATTTGGCGGAACAAGGCGCAAAATAAATATGAATTTTAGGGAAAAAAAAGCAATGAATAAATAAAGAACGCGAATTTATGTTCTATTATAATTAACTAGTTTCTGCCAGCGGCTTCGCCCGCGTGAAAATTGGTTTCTCCGAACTAACTTTGGACCCCATATCATTCCCCTTAGGGAGAGAATTTTGGAAAATCCTCTCTTAGTGCTCACCTATGTCATAAAAGGAAACCTTGTGCAAAATTTCATTTTCGGTTAAAAATCATCCTTATGGGTACTGTATTACTATTAGTGGTTTGTATGGATACCGTCTTCTCTAGGTCCGCTCTCGGCCCGGAGAGGACGGTATCTGCCGGATGAACTGGCGTTAAGCCAAGTAGTGAAGCAGAGACCAACTTCACGCATGCGCTACTTGTCGCGCATGCGTGAAGTCGGTCGTCGGTAGATTGTGTGGAAAATATTTTGGTTTGGGGTCAAACTTAATGCTCTTTGATACCATTGACGAAGCACTTGTACCTATTTTCGTATGATGTACCTTAACACCGACTTCCGAAATTAAAGTTATTTTGATCCTTTTAGAGGTTTTTTTCAGTGAAGTCGGTTATATTTTTTTGTAAAAAGTTTTTTATTTCACACTTTTTAGTTGCGTTACACTTATAAACAGAGTGCCTATTTCTCATGACAATTCCAATTAACCCAAACATTGCTAGGTTACATTGTTTTATTATGAAGTTCCTCTGTCTACCTTCCAACTTCCGGCTCCATCATCAGATCACTTGGATAGTACCTTATATCCAAAGTGCATCTCATTACAATTCTGATAAGTCCAAACACGGCTAGGCTACATTGATTTATTACGGAATTCCAGTGCCTACCTTCCGGCTCCATCATCATCATCAGATCACTTTGATGATACCACTTTCAACACTATTCAGAGCCATTAATTTATTTGTATTATCATAGTCGCTTCTCTCTATCTAATCTCCATAGTGATATGTATGTGAGTATGAAGTTCTGTTGACCATTTCTGGTCTTCTTCATCAGTTCCACTTCATCAAATGTTACTTTTTGACTGTAAATGCTTAAGTTCTCGATAAAAATACCAAAATCACAGTACAGTTGGCTATAATATTTGAGGAGTTCCCTCGATTTCACCAAGATTCCATCATCAGATCCCGACTTGGTGACTATGGGACCATTTGGGAAATATACCCTTTCCAACAAAAAAAGAATTTTTCAAATTGGTTGGTAAGCGTCGAAGTTATGCGCGAACAAACATAAAAAAAAATACAAACATCCGAATTGAGAACCTCCTCCTTTTTTAGAAGTCGGTTAAAAATATATTCGATACCTACAAGTGACAATTTTAAAATTTTTGACTATCTGTATTTGTGTGTGTTTTGTATCTCCGAAACGGCTGGACTGATTTAGACTAAACTTTTATAATATCATAAAACTAAAATATTTCTTTATGAATTGGATCAAATAAAATACAAATAAAATTGAAATGTCTATTTGTAATATTAAAATGACATTTTTTTTCTACTACCTAAACATATACTTAAATGAAAGTGTGTTCGATACCTATAACAAAAATGCGAAATTAAAAATTTTCGACTATCTGTTTGTATGTTTGCTTCGGCTAATCTTCGAAACGGCTGGACTAATTTAGACTGAGCTTTTGTTTTAGAAAAGGAATTAGATCTCACAAAACTAAATTGGACCAAATAGTATTGGTTTGTTTTACAAGTCTGTTGCGGGTATAAACTAGCATAATTATGTTTACTTTTCAATAGAATACAGTTCCATAAAATACGATGTGCAGGTGTTGAAAATTGACAGAAAGGCTTCAGTACTGACCTTCCTTTACGCATTACATACCATATTGTATATTTTTGATGTTTATTTAATTGTAGTTGGATTATTAATTTTGGTTATTGGGGTGTTAGTAGGAGTTGCTTATTTAACTTTATTAGAGCAGAAGGTTTTAGGTTATATTCAAATTCGTAAGGGTCCTAATAAGGTTGGAATTTTAGGAGTTTTACAGCCTTTTTCTGATGCTATTAAGTTATTTACTAAGGAGCAAACTAAACCAAATTTTTCTAATTATGTTTGTTATTATTTTTCTCCTGTAATTAGATTTATTTTATCGTTAATGGCTTGATTATTAATTCCTTATTATTTTAATTTGATTAGATTTAATTTAGGTGTTTTATTTTTTTTATGTTGTACTAGATTAGGGGTTTATACTCTCGTTAACTTTAGACCAATTTATGTCATGCCTACATGAGAGCAGTGGTGGCCGAGCGAAAGCAGTGGTGACCAAGTGGTAACAGCCCGGACTTACGAGTTGTAGGTCGCGAGTTCAAATCCAGCCAGGCGCATTACTTTGTGTAATTTATTTCATCACCACTGCTCTCAAAACGGTGAAGGAAAACATTGTGAGGAAACCGGCATGTCCTAGAACCAAAAATTCGAAGACATGTGACATCCACCAACCCACACTGGGCCCGCATGATGGATTACGGCCCATTCCCTCTCCTAGAGAGGAGGCCTGAGTCCCAGCAGAGGGAACATTATAAGGCTGACTATGCTATGCTACCCCTATAGCCCTATCGGAGCTAACAGGTGCCCTGTAGTACATACAAGTGTTTTTTTCTTTGTGGGTAGTTGTCACAGTAACACTAAAATAAAGTAGCTCTCATTTCAAAATTAAATTTAATACAATCATAATTTAACATTATTTATGCAATATTTTATTAGTATATAGTTAGTACCTGCTGGCTAAGCGTTATCTCTTTACAATTTTTATTTTAACTTATATCTACATCAATCACATCACAATGGATTCACTATCAAGCACACTAAATGAACTGAAGGAGCTGTTTCACGCGAGGATGAATGTCTTTGAAGAAGAATTACACAAGACCCCTTCTTTACCAATCACAACTCCTAGCCTGGCTGCAGAGTTGGCAACATTCCGCACTTTCATCTCACAAACTCTCAACTGCCTACAGCGACAGGTGGAATTGCTTGCTCGTACTGTTGACCAAATTGAGAGGGCGAGGGCCGAGGAAAATCTTGCTTTTGCATGGTGTTGAAGAAGAGCAGAAGGAAGACACCGCCAAGGTTATCGCTAGTGGTCTGCACTAAATTACAGCTGAGCGATTTCACTGCTGCTGACGTCAGCCGTTGTCACAGGATGGGACGTGCAGTTGCTAACAAAACCAGGCCTATCCTATTCGAGGGCAGTAGTCTTGCTGTCCGGGATAAGATCTGGTATGCGAACTTGTGAAGGCCAAACTTCGGGGTTCAGGCGTGTTATGACATTGACTTGCACTTGTCAATGTCACTGTTCTAGTGTCAATGTGTCATAATTTTAAGTAGTTTTTTTTCCTCTTCTTGATTACTAAGTTTTTTAAGCCATGTGTTCGTATGAATTCAGATTGTTTACCAATCTTTATTACCGGACTCCTTTACTTCATTATAGATTTAGTTTATTTATTTTTTTGGTTCCAAATGATTTAATAACGCAACCGGCAAGTGACTTGTTATTGTTTTTAAGGTATTTTATTTTTAGTTAGGATTTATTTTTTGTGTATTAAAATTATTGTAATAGGTAAATATTTATGTCTACTCAAGACGAAACTAGTGATGATATTTTTATAAGTATTCCTTCTCTTGCAGACAGTCTGACTGCGGAGTTTTCTGGTGTGCCAAAGAATTTTGACGTCATACACCTTAATGCCCAGAGTATTCCGGCACATTTCCATGATATGCTGGCTAGTTTTGACTGTAAAAATATTCATGCTATTCTTATTTCCAAATCATGGCTCAAACCTTGTCTCCCTTCTACTAGCTACTCTCTTCCTGGTTTCGTGCTCGTAAGAAATGACCGGACGGTTGGTGGTTGTGGTGGTGGTGTTGCCATATGTCTCCGTGCATATATTCCTTTCACTATTGTGAACGTGTCAGCGCAGCCACTACCATCAAATGCTGGTGAACATCATTTTTTCGAGGTCGAACTAAATCATTCTAAATTACTTCTTGGCGCCTATTACTGCCCCTCTTTACGCATAAATTTCTTTTCATCTTTCGAAAAATTCCTAGAAATTCTAATCCCTTCTTACAATCATAGCATAATCATGGGTGATTTTAATACATGTCTTCTTAAGAAAGACCATCGTAATTCTTCTCTGACTAATATTTCAGCTTCCAGTAATCTTTCTATTCTCCCACTAAGTGCCACTCATCATTTTCCAAATTCTACACCTCTACTTCACGACTTAATTCCTGTCTCGTCTCCTGATCGCGTAGCTAAGCATGGCCAATGCTCAGACGATGCCTTTTCTTATCACGATCTGATTTTTCTTTCATATAATATTCGCCCACCTAAGGCTAAAGCCAAAATTCTGATGCAACGCAATTTTGTTGGTATGATCATTGACAGTCTATGTGAGGATGCCAGCAATATAGACTGGTCAAGTCTATTTGCCTCGACTTCGGTGGATGAGCAAGTAAATTTATTTACAACTAAACTTGTTGAGCTATACGATCGACACGCTCCTATTCGATCAGTTAAGGTAAAACATTTGCCGGCACTGTGGCTGACGGACGAAATTAGAACCTTAATGAATAAAAAAGCCACGGCTAAGGCCAAATTTAAGCGTAACCCTACCGACTCTCACAGGGAAATACCGACTCAGGGACAGATATGTGTCTATTCGTAAATACTGCAATAACGTGAGAATGCTAATCGCCGTTACATTCATGATTCTGTCTAAAATGGGAACACATCCAAAATTTGGAAATTTCTAAGGTCATTGGGTGTCGGTAATACACAACAAGATACTATTCCTAAACTAATATTAACAATGATGCAATGAACAATCATTTTTCAGGTTCGTCCAATTTTAATAGAATAATAATTAAACACATTGAACCATCTCTCATCTCTTCCGACTCCCAATTATTCTCCATTTGTTTTTGGTCATTTTTCCGCATCTGATTTTAAGAGGAGCATACTGTCATAATGCGGTGGGAAGCGAGTGTATCAACCGGAAAATGTTACTCCCAGTGCTAGATTTTATTCTTCCTGTGATTTGTCACATTCTTAATTTTTCTGCATCTAGCGGTGTCTTTCCATGCTCATGGAAGGATGCTCAAATTATTCCTTTACCTAAAAAGTCCAATCCCACATCCTTCTCTGAATACCGTCCAATATGTGTCTTACCATTCCTCTCCAAAGTCCTTGAACGCCTAATCCACAACCAAATAAACACCTTCCTCTCCAAAAATAATCTCCTTAACACCTTCCATTCCGGCTTCCGTTCTGGTCATAGCACCACTACAGCGCTTCTTAACATTACTGAAGATATAAGATCAGCCATGGAAATGGGAATTCTAACGGTTTTGGCTAAACTAGATTTCAGTAATGCGTTTAATACTGTGGATTCCGATATTTTGCTTGGCATTCTTTTCTGTCATAACATATCTCCATCGGTAATTGACTGGTTTCGTAGTTATCTGTTCGATCGCCGGCGACGTATTTGCATCGGAGAGACCATCGTTTTCCTGGTGTAGTACTTCTGCCGGTACCACAGGGTGACGTTTTATCTTGTTTACTCTTCGCTGTTTTTATTAACTCAATCTCCAACGAATTAATTTCTTCCTGCCACCTTTATGCTGATGATCTGCAAATTTATTCACGAACTCTTCTCGATTTCAAAATTTTGCACTAGCTTCTGACGTTTTATAAGTGCCCATGTAAGCCTATGTGAAATAAAAACTTTTGACTTTGACTTTGAATTTTGAATAAGGTTCATATTTGGTTTACGCAAATACGATCATGTTTCCGAGTTCCGTGTTAACCTCAAGTGGTTGCCAATTCGCCTTCGCCGGAATTCTCGTATTCTTTCCCTTTTTGTATAATTTGCTATTTTCCCCTTTTACTCCTCTTTACCTCAAGAAACGGTTTGAATTTCTTTGTGATTCGCATACGAAGCCTCATAAGTAATCAGATAACTTAAGACTCAAAATGCCGATGCATTCCACTACGTTTCTGGATAAGTCCTTAACTGTCCAGGCCACTCGTCTGTGGAATGCACTGCCAGTGTCAATAAAACGCGCGCAATCACTACATGTATTTAAAACACTTGTGAAGGAATATTACTTGTCCTTGTAATTTTGTTTCGTTTTTAGCTGTATTAATTGTAGTTGTCACTGGTTCCCTTGCCTATATAATTATTTGGTATGTATGTATTTAGGTATGTATTTTAGTGTTAAGTATCTACTTTGTTTCCTTTTTTTTCTCACCAATTGTCTAGCTTATTTTGTAATGCACCAAGTGCAACCCCATTTTATGTCCAGACAATCTTTTTCCATACCAGGTTGCCTGGAAGAGATCGCGGAATGCGATAAGGCCGCTAATTGTATGTTTTTTTTTTAATATAAGGCTCGTATGTATCATTATCTTGGTGTAATAAATATATATTAAAAAAAATACAACTCAGGTATGTAGTCCCATAGATATTTTTTACGGTTCCGTAGTCAACTAGGAACCCTTATAGTTTCGCCAAGTCGGTCGGTCTGTCTGTCCGTCCGTCCGCGGATAATCTGAGTGACCGTTAGCACTAGAAAGCTGAAATTTGGTACCAATATGTATATCAATCACGCCGACAAAGTGGTAAAATAAAAAGTGGAAAATTTTAGTTTAAGCAATCTAAAATTACCAACGAAAACCCAACATACAGAACCCGTCTAGTTTGTATAAATTAGTAACCCATCAACAAAACTGGATTTTGAAAAAATGAAGCCAATCACTAACCAATCTTGAAGCATATCCTATAAGGGGAAAAAAATTTTGCAAATCGGTCCATAAACGACGGAGTTCTGAGGTAACAAACATAAAAAAAATACAATCGAATTGATAACCTTCACCTTTTTTTGAAGTAGTTTAAAAAATCATCCTTATGGGTATTGTATTACTATTAGCGGTTTGTATGGATACCGTCTTCTCTAGGTCCGCTCTCGGCCCGGAGAGGACGGTATCTGCCGGATGAACTGGCGTTAAACCAAGTAGTGGAGCAGAGACCGACTTCACGCATGCGCTACTCGTCGCGCATGCTCACACACTTGTGTCATTGGGTGTATATCGGTGCTCTAACCTACTGAGCTAACGAGTCACTTGTGTCATTGTAATGGAGTAATACGAGGTTAATGTGATTACCACTATTGATTGATGATTGTTTTTTAAGGTCTTTATTAAAATAAGGTATAAAAGAAAGTCGACAAGAAAAATAGATGTTATTCAAATGAATACTAACATTTAAAGGCGTCTCTTGTAACATACCCTTTAAAGAATTATCATTTATCGACTGCTAATTTATTGAACTGGAACTATTCGTTAAGAGCTCGTGGTAGGAACCACGAGCTCTTAACGAAAAAAGAGAAAGAAAATAAAACATTTTATTTGGCGGAACAAGGCGCAAAATAAATATGAATTTTAGGAAAAAAAAAAACAATGAATAAATAAAGAACGCGAATTTATGTTCTATTATAATTAACTAGTTTCTGCCAGCGGCTTCGCCCGCGTGAAAATTGGTTTCTCCGAACTAACTTTGGACCTCATATCATTCCCCTTAGGGAGAGAATTTTGGAAAATCTTCTCTTAGTGCTTACCTATGTCATAAAAGGAAACCTTGTGCAAAATTTCATTTTCGGTTTAAATCATCCTTATGGGTACTGTATTACTGTTAGTGGTTTGTATGGATACCGTCTTCTCTAGGTCCGCTCTCGGCCCGGAGAGGACGGTATCTGCCGGATGAACTGGCGTTAAGCCAAGTAGTGAAGCAGACACCAACTTCACGCATGCGCTAGTCGTCGCGCATGCGTGATGTCGGTCGTCTGTAGATTGTGTGGACTATATTTTGGTTTGGGGTCAAACTTAATGCTCTTTGATACCATTGACGAAGCACTTGTACCTATTTTCGTATGATGTACCTTAACACCGACTTCCGAAATTAAAGTTATTTTGATCCTTTTAGAGGTTTTTTTCAGTGAAGTCGGTTATATGTTTTTGTAAAAAGTTTTTTATTTCACATTTTTTAGTTGCGTTACACTTATAAACAGAGTGCCTATTTCTCATGACAATTCCAATTAACCCAAACATTGCTAGGTTACATTCTTTTATTATGAAGTTCCTCTGTCTACCTTCCAACTTCCGGCTCCATCATCAGATCACTTGGATAGTACCTTATATCCAAAGTGCATCTCATTACAATTCTGATAACTCCAAACACGGCTAGGCTACATTGATTTATTACGGAATTCCAGTGCCTACCTTCCGGCTCCATCATCATCATCAGATCACTTTGATGATACCATTTTCAACACTATTCAGAGCCATTAATTTATTTGTATTATCATAGTCGCTTAACTATCTTCATAGTGATATGTATGTGAGTTTGAAGTTCCGTTGACCATTTCTGGTCTTCTTCACCAGTTCCACTTCATCAAATGTTACTTTTTGACTGTAAATGCTTAAGTTCTCGATAAAAATACCAAAATCACAGTACAGTTGGCTATAATATTTGAGGAGTTCCCTCGATTTCACCAAGATTCCATCATCAGATCCCGACTTGGTGACTATGGGACCATTTGGGAAATATACCCTTTCCAATAAAAAAAGAATTTTTCAAATTGGTTGGCAAGCGTCGAAGTTATGCGCGAACAAACATAAAAAAAAAATACAAACATCCGAATTGAGAACCTCCTCCTTTTTTAGAAGTCGGTTAAAAATATATTCGATACCTACAAGTGACAATTTTAAAATTTTTGACTATCTGTATTTGTGTGTGTTTTGTATCTCCGAAACGGCTGGACTGATTTAGACTAAACTTTTATAATATCATAAAACTGAAATATTTCTTTATGAATTGGATCAAATAACATACAAATAAAATTGAAGTGTCTATTTGTAATATTAAAATGACATTTTTTTTCTACTACCTAAACATATACTTAAATGAAAGTGTATTCGATACCTATAACTAAAATGCGAAATTAAAAATTTTCGACTATCTGTTTGTATGTTTGCTTCGGCTAATCTCCGAAACGGCTGGACTAATTTAGACTGAGCTTTTGTTTTAGAAAAGGAATTAGATCTCACAGAACTAAATTGGACCAAATAGTATTGGTTTGTTTTACAAGTCTGTTGCGGGCATAAACTAGCATAATTATGTTTACTTTGCAATAGAATACAGTTCCATAAAATACGATGTGCAGGTGTTGAAAATTGACAGAAAGGCTTCACTGTACTGTACTGACCTTCCTTTACGCATTACATACCATATTGTATATTTTTGATGTTTATTTAATTGTAGTTGGATTATTAATTTTGGTTATTGGGGTGTTAGTAGGAGTTGCTTATTTAACTTTATTAGAGCAGAAGGTTTTAGGTTATATTCAAATTCGTAAGGGTCCTAATAAGGTTGGAATTTTAGGAATTTTACAGCCTTTTTCTGATGCTATTAAGTTATTTACTAAGGAGCAAACTAATCCAAAATTCTAATTATGTTTGTTATTATTTTTCTCCTGTAATTAGATTTATTTTATCGTTAATGATTTGATTATTAATTCCTTATTATTTTAATTTGATTAGATTTAATTTAGGTGTTTAATTTTTTCTATGTTGTACTAGATTAGGGGTTTATAATCTCGTTAACTTTAGACCAATTTATGTCATGCCTGCATGAGAGCAGTGGTGGCCGAGTGAGAGCAGTGGTGACCAAGTGGTAACAGCCCGGACTTACGAGTTGTAGGTCGCGAGTTCAAACCCAGCCAGGTGCATTACTTTGTGTAATTTATTTCATCACCACTGCTCTCAAAACGGTGAAGGAAAACATTGTGAGGAAACCGGCATGTCCTAGAACCAAAAATTTGAAGACATGTGACATCCACCAACCCGCACTGGGGCCGCATAGTGGATTACGGCCCATTCCCTCTCCTAGAGAGGAGGCCTGAGTCCCAGCAGAGGGAACATTATAAGGCTGACTATGCTATGCTACCACTATAGCCCTATCGGAGCTAACAGGTGCCCCGTAGCACATACAAGTGTTTTTTTCTTCATGGGTAGTTGTCACAGTAACACTAAAATAAAGTAGCTCTCATTTCAAAATTAAATTTAATACAATCATAATTTAACATTATTTATGCAATATTTTATTAGTATATAGTTAGTACCTGCTGGCTAAGCGTTATCTCTTTACAATTTTTATTTTAACTTATATCTACATCAATCACATCACAATGGATTCACTATCAAGCACACTAAATGAACTGAAGGAGCTGTTTCACGCGAGGATGAATGTCTTTGAAGAAGAATTACGAGACCCCTTCTTTACCAATCACAACTGCTAGCCTGGCTGCAGAGTTTGCAACATTCCGCACTTTCATCACACAAACTCTCAACTGCCTACAGCGACAGGTGGAATTACTTGCTCGTACTGTTGACCAAATTGAGAGGGCGAGGGCCGAGGAAAATCCTGCTTTTGCATGGTGTTGAAGAAGAGCAGAAGGAAGACACCGCCAAGGTTATCGCTAGGGTGTTCTGCACTAAATTACAGATGAGCGATTTCACTGCTGCTGACATCAGCCGTTGTCACAGGATGGGACGTGCAGTTGCTAACAAAACCAGGCCTATCCTATTCGAGGGCAGTAGTCTTGCTGTCCGGGATAAGATCTGGTATGCGAAGGCTAAACTTCGGGGTTCAGGCGTGTTATGACATTAACTTGCACTTGTCAATGTCACTGTTCTAGTGTCAATGTGTCATAATTTTAAGTAGTTTTTTTTTCCTCTTCTTGGTTACTAAGTTTTTTAAGCCATGTGTTCGTATGAATTCCAGGGACCGTACAACCCCGATTAAGAGTTAAGTCTTTGAAAGGGTAAGCTTTTTATGAGGTTACCTTTATCATGATGTAACTCCATGAATGGGTTTTAGGCTTGAACCCATTAAAAGGGTTATCTCTTCAATATGGATAACCCATTGAATGGGTTCTATACTTAAAACCCAGTGAAAGGGTTACATCAACATTATGATAACCCATTGAATGGGTTCTATATTTGAAACCCAGTGAGAGGGTTACCCTTACATAAAGATAACCTATATTTAAGGGTTTTTTTCGGGTTATCATATTATTATGGTTATTCAATAACCTTGTGCTAAATAGGTGCTGGATGAACACACTATCGCTAGCGTACTGACTTTATTTCACTAGACATTGCAGATTTGTAGACGAAACACGTGTTACCTATAATATTTAGATTTTAGATACTCTCATATAAAGGTGTGTGTCTTGAACTCCCGTATTTGCGACAATTGTTGTCTTGTGTGACCTGTTTTGGCAGTGTTATTGTAGTCAATTGAATGAACAATTTTTACGTTTAGTGACCAATATTCTATCTGTGACACAAATCACAAATGATCAATCAGTCAATAATCAAGTGAAGGTATATTACCATACCTACGTAAATTGTTGCGCATTGTACGGAGTATCTATAACCTACCTACTTGCCAATTTAAGGGATGACCGGACGGTTGCAAACTAGCGTTCCAACCAAGGTGACCTTGGTTTATATGTTTGGTTTGTGTTGCGGCTACATGGATGTAAACCACGCGCCAACACGTTTGGTGGTTGGGAAAACGCGTCTTCTGACCAAGGGCTTTGAAGGTCATGGATTACAAAACTGCTGTTTACACGAATTGAACTAATAAGGTCACCTCGGTTGGAACGTCGGTTTACAACCGTCTGGCCACCCCTTAACTAAATTACTACTACTTACCTACTAAAAACCATTATCTGAATGTTCGTTTCGAATTCATAGCTACATTATAGAACTTTCTTATTTATAAGTCTACCATATACCTACCTACCTATTGCTACCTTGGCGAGCTCGGAGCCTCTGGGGGCTTCCGCATGAGGGGCACCGTAACCGGGGCCCGAATGCTCGAGGTTCCTGGTGCGGCCAGTGGCCCTGCCGCGGATGCCTTGGCCGCAAGGATAAGGGCGACCCTGGACGCGGAAGAGGCCCGAGTGTCCAGGCCCACCAAGTGCATTGATATGTCCATCATGGGCTTGGATGACTCCGTCAAGGTGGACGAGGTGGTGGCCGCAATCGTCAAGGCGGGAGGCTGCACTGCCGAACAGCTTCGGGCGGGCACCATCCACGCTGACAGCACGGGCATGCGAGCCGTGACGGTAAGCTGTCCCGTGCCGGCGGCCAAGACCATCACTAGGGAAGGCCGAGGGCTCCTAGTAGGCTGGATCTCCGCGCAGATAAAACTACTGGAGCCCAGACCTCTGCGGTGCTATCGCTGCCACGTGGGGGCCTGTTGCGCCGCGGAGGTGAACCGCAGTGACCGCTGCTTCCAGTACGGTCAGCCCGGTCACAAGGCGGTTGAGTGCCGTGCAACGCCGCACTGTTACGCATGTGCGGCGGCAAGCAAGCCGGCCGACCACCGGGCTGGGAGCAGGTCCTGCGATCCCCCCGCCAAGGCCAAGGGCAAGGTCCGGAGACCCATCCACCCTGATGTCCTCACCACCGCAGCCTCGTCTTTAGCTGCCGCCGCTATCGCCGCTGCAACCCCCGCGGCAGGGCCCTCACGTGGTGCTCGGGAGGAGACTGTAATGAACTGTTAATAACGGCTCCATTACGTCTCCTCCAGGCGAATATCAACCACTGCGCCCCCGCTCAGGATCTATTGCTCCAGAGCATGGCGCAGTGGTCGATCAACATCGCCGTGGTCTCCGAGCCGTACTATGTCCTGCCCAGGGGAGACTGGGTGCAGGACCTGAACGGCTTGGTGACCCAAATTTCTTCAGCTGCCGCCGGTACTCCGTCCTTCGATGCCGTCAGGAGAGGACGGGGTTGCGTGGCAGCACGGTTCGGGGACATTGCAGTGGTAGTCGTCTACCTGTCCCACAACCTGAACAGACCTTTCGCCGATCTCCACATCTCCCTTATGGAGCTGAATGCCGTCGTCGCTGGGTTTAGTTCCCTCCCCGTGGTCGTTTGCGGGGATTTAAATGCCAAGAACTTGGCTTGGGGCTCCCGGTACACGAACCAGTGGGGTCGAATGGTGGAGGACTGGGCTCTGGAGACAGGCCTGATCGTCCTAAACCGGAGTTCTGTCCCCACATGCGTGCAGATGCAGGTGAGTCAGTGGTGGACATATCGTTTGCCAGCCCTGCTCTGTCACCGGGTGTCGTCGACTGGCGCGTCATGGAGGGAGTGGAGACATACTCAGACCACCAGTACATCCGGTTTGACATCTCCGCCCAGACCTCGACCGCGCCGGTCCAACAGACCCCGTGTGGTCCGCGTTGGGCGCTGAAACAGCTAGACCGTGAGCTCCTGGAAGCCGCAATAGTACAGGCCTAGGTGCAAGCACCAGACGGGCCTGTCGACATCGACATCGAGGCAGAGTGGTTCCGGGAGGTTATGTCGCAAATCTGCGACTCTTTTGAGTTTAGATTGATAAATTACGTAACATAAGTACCTGACTATTGTAAGGCTTTACAGTGAAGGCATTAACATATAGCTAAAATAAAATAAATAACAAATAATTAAGTAAGTTGTCAGGATAACTAAGTATTAGCACAGTATAAATATGGAACAGTATAGAAACTAAGCCTAGTTGATAAAAGAAATACCTACACTCCATTAAAGCAATAGGGTTGTCACTGTTACTTAATGTTTTTGATATTGTTTATTTTTATGAAAAAAAAAATGTGTTTTGTAGTGATCATTCAATCGAACAGAAATAACTAGTTTACAAATAAAATTTAAATACGTAATCTTATGACATCAGTTAACCTGAGCAAAAGACGACCATATCACAGCCCGCCATAAAAGCAAATCCAGAAGTATTTCAGAAGTTTTATTGTTAACTCCTTTTTAACACTCTCGAAAACCGCGAAAACGACACCCATGATGAAGAAGTTGATAATTTGTTGCATCCGCCATCTTGGATATACATTTTGACAGCACTATCGGTTTCAACACTCTCGAAAACCGCGAAAACGACACCCATGACGAAAAAGTTGATAATTTTTGGCAGCCACCATTTTGGATTTCCATTTTGACACCACTATCGGATTTAACACCCTCAAAAACCATGAAAACGACACCCATAATGAAAAGGTTGATCATTTTTTGCAGCCGCCATTTTGGATTTCCATTTTGACACCACTATCGGATTTAACACCCTCGAAAACCATGAAAACGACACCCATATTGAAAAAGTTGATAATTTGTTGCAGCCGCCATCTTGGATTTACATTTTGACAGCACTATCAGCTTCAACACTCTCGAAAACCGCGAAAACGACACCCATGACAAAAAAATGAATTTTTTTCCAGCCGCCATCTTGGATTTCCATTTTCACATCACTATCGAATTTAAAACCCTCGAAAACCATGAAATCGACACTCATGGCTGCAGTATTAGAACATAACCTGACCTTTAAGAAATTTCTACATAAAGTACATTTACTTGTATTATTAGATGTCATGCATCATATAAATAATAGCAATGTACAGCGTCTCGTTTCATTTTTGGCAGTTTTCAATATTAATTGTTCAAAATAATAAAAATAAAATCGCAGAAGCAAAAACTCAAACAAAAAAATGACAATAAAATAGTAAACAAGTACAGACATGAAAAAATCATAATAATAAGTCATTTCGATATTCGGCCAGCAATGCTAAAAAGAACTTTATATTACATGCATTATTGATCATAGATCCCTGTTTGCAAGGCTCTCGGAAAGTAACCACAAAGGCGCCGCCGCCGCGCCGCCGCTGATGCTTAACGCTTGCTATGCCATTTTGCAACGTATGCCTACCATCGAGAGATCATATTACATTCCTCCGAATTGGAATGTTACGCTGTTATCGTTTTCAAAAGAGTTGAAAACGTAAGGAACCCTTTTCAACGACTTGATTTAAGCCGTTCAAAAGTGTTACCCATATCGTATGGGTTTTTGTTTAAACCAAAATGGTCCATTAAGCCATTTAAAAGGTTACCTACATCGTATGGGTTTTAGATTAACTGCTTAGAAAAACCCTATCGAAAACCCTTTCTATAAATAACCAAAATGGTCCTTTAAGCCATTCAAAAGGGTTACCTATATCTTATGGGTTTTTCATTAACTGCTTAGAAAAACCCTGTCGAAAACCCCTTCAATGGGTAACCAAAATGGTCCCTGATGAATTCAGATTGTTTACCAATCTTTATTACCCGGACTCCTTTACTTCATTACAGATTTAGTTTATTTTTTTGGTTCCAAATGATTTAATAACGCAACCGGCAGGTGACTTGTTATTGTTTTTAAGGTATTTTATTTTTAGTTAGGATTTATTTTTTATGTATTAAAATTATTGTAATAGGTAAATTGTTGGTTGTAGGTTGGGGCCGAAAGGTTCTGGAATGGCGACCACGTACCGGAAGACGTAGCGTTGGAAGGCCTCGTGCAAGGTGGACCGATGACCTGGTGACGGTTGCGGGAGTACGATGGATGCGAGACGCACAGGACCGTTCATTGTGGCGACACTTGGGGGAGGCCTATGTCCAGCAGTGGACGTCTTTCGGCTGAAATGATGATGATGATGATGAATAGGTAAATATTTATGTCTACTCAAGATGAAACTAGTGATGATATTTTTATAAGTATTCCTTCTCTTGCAGACAGTCTGACTGCGCAGTTTTCTGGTGTACCAAAGAATTTTGACGTCATACACCTTAATGCCCAGAGTATTCCGGCTCATTTCCATGATATGCTGGCTAGTTTTGACTGTAAAAATATTCATGCTATTCTTATTTCCGAATCATGGCTCAAACCTTGTCTCCCTTCTACTAGCTACTCTCTTCCTGGTTTCGTGCTCGTAAGAAATGACCGGACGGTTGGTGGTGGTGGTGGTGGTGGTGGTGGTGTTGCCATATGTCTCCGCGCATATATTCCTTTCACTATTGTGAACGTGTCAGCGCAGCCACTACCATCAAATGCTGGTGAACATCTTTTTTTCGAGGTCGAACTAAATCATTCTGAATTACTTCTTGGCGCCTATTACTGCCCCTCTTTACGCATAAATTTCTTTTCATCTTTCGAAAAATTCCTAGAAATTCTAATCCCTTCTTACAATCATAGCATAATCATGGGTGATTTTAATACATGTCTTCTTAAGAAAGACCATCGTAATTATTCTCTGACTAATATTTCAGCTTCCAGTAATCTTTCTATTCTCCCACTAAGTGCCACTCATCATTTTCCAAATTCTACACCTTTACTTCACGATTTAATTCTTGTCTCGTCTCCTGATCGCGTAGCTAAGCATGGTCAATGCTCAGCCGATGCCTTTTCTTATCACGATCTGATTTTTCTTTCATATAAAATTCGCCCACCTAAGGCTAAAGCCAAAATTCTGATGCAACGCAATTTTGTTGGTATGAACATTGACAGTCTATGTGAGGATGCCAGCAATATAGATTGGTCAAGTCTATTTGCCTCGACTTCGGTGGATGAGCAAGTAAATTTATTTACAACTAAACTTGTTGAGCTATACGATCGACACGCTCCTATTCGATCAGTTAAGGTAAAACATTTGCCGGCACCGTGGCTGACGGACGAAATTAGAACCTTAATGAATAAAAAAGCCACGGCTAAGGCTAAATTTAAGCGTAACCCTACCGACTCTCACAGGGAAATACCGACTCAGGGACAGATATGTGTCTATTCGTAAATACTACAATAAGGTGGGAATGCTAATCGCCGTTACATTCATGATTCTGTCCAAAATGGGAACACATCCAAAATTTGGAAATTTCAAAGGTCATTGGGTGTCGGTAAAACACAACAAGATACTATTCCTAAAGATATTAACATTGATGCAATGAACAATCATTTTTCAGGTTCGTCCAATTTTAATAGAATAATAATTAAACACATTGAACCATCTCTCATCTCTTCCGACTCCCAATTATTCTCCATTTGTTTTTGGTCATTTTTCCGCATCTGATTTTAAGAAGAGCATACTGTCATAATGCGGTGGGAAGCGACTGTATCAACCGGAAAATGTTAGTCCCAGTGCTAGATTTTATCTGGATGTGCTAGATTATATATGTGCAAAAAAGTCCAATCCCACATCCTTCTCTGAATACCGTCCAATATCTGTCTTACCATTCCTCTCCAAAGTCCTTCAACGCCTAATCCACAACCAAATAAGCACCTTCCTCTCCAAAAATAATTTCCTTAACACCTTCCACTCCGGCTTCCGTTCTGGTCATATCACCACTACAGTGCTTCTCTTAACATTACTGAAGATATAAGATCAGCCATGGAAATGGGAATTCTAACGGTTTTGGCTCCACTAGATTTCAGTAATGCGTTTAATACTGTGGATTCCGATATTTTGCTTGGCATTCTTTCCTCTCTTAACGTATCTCCATCGGTATTTGACTGGTTTCGTAGTTATCTGTTCGGTCGCCGGCGACGTATTTGCATCGGAGAGACCATCGTCTTCTTGGTGTAGTACTTCTGCCGGTACCACAGGGTGGCATTTTAGGCCACTCGTTTGTGGAATGCACTGCCAGTGTCAATAAAACGCGCGCAATCACTACATGTATTTAAAACACTTGTGAAGGAATATTACTTGTCCTTGTAATTTTTTTTCGTTTTTAGCTGATTAATTGTAGTTGTACCGAAGACCGAATAATACCGAAGATATCCCGGACGTCAGCCTGTACGAGATTAGGATGGCTCTGAAGCAGTTGAAGAACAACAAGGCGTCGGGTGAAGACGGAATTACGGCCGAGCTCCTGAAGGCGGGTGGAAAACCGGTCCTAAAGGCCCTTCAGAAGTTGTTCGATTCCGTCATACTCAAGGGAAAAACGCCACAGGCATGGAGCAGAGGTGTGGTGGTACTCTTCTTTAAGAAGGGTGACAATACCCTGCTGAAGAATTACAGGCCCATCTCACTTCTGAGCCATGTCTACAAGCTGTTTTCCAGAGTCATCACGAACCGTCTTGCGCGCAGGTTCGACGACTTCCAGTCTCCCGAACAAGCCGGATTTCGAAAAGGCTTCAGCACCGTAGACCACATACATATGCTGCGGCAGGTTATACAGAAGACCGAGGAGTATAATCAGCCTCTCTGCTTAGCGTTTGTGGACTATGAGAAAGCCTTTGATTCAATCGAGACTTGGGCTGTACTGCAGTCTCTTCAACGGTGCCAGATTGACTATCGGTACATCGAAGTGCTGAAGTGTTTATACAAAAACGCCACCATGTCAGTTCGACTTCAGGACCAGACCTCGAAACCTATCCTCCTGCAGCGGGGTGTGAGGCAAGGAGACGTTATTTCTCCGATACTCTTCACGGCCGCAATGGAGGATGTCTTCAAGGTTCTGGAGTGGAGAGGGCTAGGCATCAATGTTAATGGCGAGTACATCACTCACCTTCGATTTGCCGACGACATAGTAGTCATGGCTGAGACTACGGAGGAGCTCAGTACAATGCTCGGTGACCTCGGTAGAGCTTCCGAAAGAGTGGGACTTAAAATGAACATGGACAAAACCAAAGTCATGGTAAACATCCATGTAGCACCCACTCCTATCAAGATCGGAGACTCTACACTCGAAGTTGTGGACGACTACGTTTACCTGGGACAGACAGTCCAGTTGGGTAGGTCTAACTTCGAGAAAGAGGTCAATCGTCGAATCCGACTCGGCTGGGCAGCGTTCGGGAAGCTGTGCGGTGTCTTCTCGTCCAATATACCACAGTGTCTCAAGACAAAAGTCTATGACCAGTGTGTGTTGCCAGTGATGACATATGGCTCCGAAACGTGGTCGCTTACAATGGGCCTCATCAGAAGGCTTAAAGTTACTCAAAGGGCAATGGAAAGGGCTATGCTCGGAGTATCCTTGCGTGATCGCGTCAGAAATGAGGATATCCGCAGGAGAACCAAGGTTAAGGACATAGCCCGAAGAATCGCCAAACTTAAGTGGCAGTGGGCAGGGCACATTGCTCGCAGAACAGGTGGTCGATGGGGACGAAAGGTTCTGGAATGGCGACCGCGTACCGTAAAACGCAGCGTTAGAAGGCCTCCCACAAGGTGGACCGATGACCTGGTGAGGGTCGCGGGAATTCGATGGATGCGAGACGCACAGGACCGGTCATTTTGGCGGCATTTGGGGGAGGCCTATGTCCAACAGTGGACGTCTTTCGGCTGAAATGATGATGATGAAATGATGAATTGTAGTTGTCACTGGTGCCCTTGCCTATATAATTATTTGGTATGTATGTATTTAGGTATGTATTTTAGTGTTAAGTATTTACTTTGTTTCCTTTTTTTCTCACCAATTGTCTAGCTTATTTTGTAATGCACCAAGTGTAACCCCATTTTATGTCCAGACAATCTTTTTCCATACCAGGTTGCCTGGAAGAGATCGCGAAATGCGATAAGGCCGCCAATTGTATGTTTGTTTTTAATATAAGGCTCGTATGTATCATTTATTATCTCGGTGTACAATAAAGTATATATAAAATAAATAAATAAAATACAACTAAGGTATGTAGTAAAAAATATCTATGGGAGATATTTTTTACGGTTCCGTAGTCACCCAGGAACCCTTATAGTTTCGCCAAGTCGGTCTGTCTGTCTGTCCGTCCGTCCGCGGATAATCTCAACGACCGTTACCACTAGAAAGCTGAAATTTGGTACCAATATGTATATCAATAACGCCGACAAAGTGGTAAAATAAAAAGTGGGAAAAATGTTTTATTAGGGTACCCACCCCCTTACACGTAAATTGAGGAGTGTTTTTTTTTTTTCATTTCAACCCTAACTTGTGATATATTGTTGGATAGGTATTTAAAAATGAATACGGGTTTACTCAATTCATTTTTTGATAATGTTAATATTTTTGGAAATAATCGCTCCAAAAGTATCAAAAAATATTTGTGGTTGGTTATAAGTTTAGAAAATATGAAAAATATCTCAAAAGTAGAACTTTATAAAGACTTTCTAGGAAAACTATCTTGAATTTGATAGGTTGAACAGTTTTTGAAAAGTTGTACAAAATAATTTCTGACTTAAGTTTGTAATTTAACCGTATACGCAAGCATTTTTTTAAACTTAGTTTACATATTTTGTAATCCTGAACGTATCTACTTTCAAATACTTTTTTTTTATTAAATCGGTTGATACAATATAAAATTACCAACGAAAAGCCAACATACATAACCCGTCTAGTTTGTATAAATTAGTAACCCAATTTCCCATCATCGGAACTGGATTTTGAAATAAATGGTTAAATCTGGAAGCATATCCTGTATGGGGATAAATAATTTTGCAAATCGATCCATAAACGACGGAGTTCTGAGGTAATAAACATTAAAAAAAATACAACGGAATCGATAATCTTTTTTTTTTCTTTCTTTTTTTCGGTTAAAAATCATCCTTATGGGTACTGTATTACTATTAGTGGTTTGTATGGATACCGTCTTCTCTAGGTCCGCTCTCGGCCCGGAGAGGACGGTATCTGCCGGATGAACTGGCGTTAAGCCAAGTAGTGAAGCAGAGACCAACTTCACGCATGCGCTACTCGTCGCGCATGCGTGAAGTCGGTCGTCGGTAGATTGTGTGGAAAATATTTTGGTTTGGGGTCAAACTTAATGCTCTTTGATACCATTGACGAAGCACTTGTACCTATTTTCGTATGATGTACCTAAACACGTAAAGAACTATTAAAATCAGTTTAAGCAATCTAAAATTACCAACGAAAACCCAACATACAGAACCCGTCTAGTTTGTATAAATTAGTAACCCATCAACAGAACTGGATTTTGAAAAAAATGAAGCCAATCACTAACCAATCTTGAAGCATATCCTATAAGGGGAAAAAAAAATTGCAAATCGGTCCATAAACGACGGAGTTCTGAGGTAACAAACATAAAAAAAAATACAATCGAATTGATAACCTCCACCTTTTTTTGAAGTAGTTTAAAAAATCATCCTTATGGGTATTGTATTACTATTAGCGGTTTGTATGGATACCGTCTTCTCTAGGTCCGCTCTCGGCCCGGAGAGGACGGTATCTGCCGGATGAACTGGCGTTAAGCCAACTAGTGGAGCAGAGACCGACTTCACGCATGCGCCACTCGTCGCGCATGCTCACACACTTGTATCGTCGTAATGGAGTGATACAAAGGTAATGTGATAACCACTATTGATTGATGATTGTTTTTTAAGGTCTTTATTAAAATAAGGTATAAAAGAAAGTAGAAAAGAAAAATAGATCTTATTCAAATTAATACTAACATTTAAAGGCGCCTCTTTTAACATACCCTTTAAAGAATTATCATTTATCGACTGCTAATTTATTGAACTGGTCCTACCACGAGCTCTTAACGAAGAAAAGAAAGAAAATAAAACATTTTATGTGGCGGAATAAGGCGCAAAATAAATATGAATTTTAGGAAAAAAAAGCAATGAATAAATAAAGAACGCGAATTTATGTTCTATTATAATTAACTAGTTTCTGCCAGCGGCTTCGCCCGCGTGAAAATTGGTTTCTCCGAACAAACTTTGGACCCCATATCATTCCCCTTAGGGAGTGAATTTTGGAAAATCCTCTCTCAGTGCTTACCTATGTCATAAAAGGAAACCTTGTGCAAAATTTCACGCTCCTAGTGGGATAAAGTTTCGGCATTGCGTTGATATGTCAGTCAGTTAGTTTCTCCTTTTATATATAGATTTATGTTCTCCAGCCCCCTCCCCCCATTTTATTATGTAAATGGTATCTTTATATCAATAAATAGTAGGTATATTTATATAATTTTGTTCTTAATATATTCATGAATATTCTTATAATATTTCATTAAACCCCAAGCGAACGTTCGCTTTCTTATTATCTTTCTATTGTGTTTCTAATTACGGTATTCGAAAGGATATAAATAAGAATAGGCTACTTTTCATATAGATTACCTACTATAAATATATCTATTAAATCTTTATCACCTGTGTGGCAGAGTAGATAATTAAAACTAAGTTTTATTACCGTTATTTTTATTTCAAACGTAGAATCACTATACTCGTACAACATTATTTTTAGTTAATGCGAAACCTGAATATAGTTTTTTCAGAATCAGTAACTGAATGGATTCTAATAGTTTTTACACCGTGTTAAAATTGAAATGGTCGACGGGAGGGGTCATCTACCATCCTTTTAGACCCCCCCCCACCCCCCGTCGACCATTTCAATTTGGCACACGATGCATCAAACACCCTCAAAAATATTTAAAAAGGTCACAAGTTGGTCGCAAGCCTGGATAGCCCGGTGACTATTATTTAATTTGTCCTGACATAACAAACTTATAACTTTGTGATTGTTTATGCTGCAGTTATGAAATTTTGTACATAGATTCTTTACATAGAAATACTAAACACGTGTTGCAGGTTTCGCATATACTTAAACTAATGTTGTTTAAAAACAAAATTTAAAAGATCCTTTCGTAGGTACCTTACTGACCATTATCATAATCTTCCTGCCTTTGTCCCGTGTTGCTTGAGGTTGCCGCAATACGTTTTTGTCTTCCAATTTATTCTGTCATCAACTGGACTCTGCCTACAAAATAAATAATCAGAATCACAATTTATAATTATTAGGAAATTGTTCTTGATATTTTAGTTATTAGTAAAAATCTCTCCAGAATCTAGTCTAAATCCTAGTTAAACTTTTAAACTTTGGTTACAATTAAATGAAATGAAACTTTAAAAAATCTATAGAGAATATAAAATAAAACTATAATTACAAACAAAAAATAACAAAATGTTGTAACATTAGCTATCTGACAGTGAAAGTTCCGTCAAAATCGGGTCAGTCATATCGGAGATTAGTCACAACAAACAGACAGACAGAAAGATGTTAAAATTAGTATACTAGAGGTATCAAATGTCTGTATGTAATATCAAATATATTTTTTTAATATTTCGTAGAGACACTTCATTTTTATTTACATGTTTATGTAGATAAAATAATAATGACTGGGTTGAAGAGAAAAGATATCACTTCGTGTAAAATACAGGTATTCAGTTAGATGCGGATGATTCGGTAAAACTGGAAGCATAATTGGGAAAAGAGTCGGCAGTTGATATAATGAAAAAAATAATAATCATAGATTTGTATTAGCTTCCATGATTTAATTCGGTCGCTTTGGAATGCAATTTAAGAGGAAATTCCTTAAGAAACACCTTTTTCAGTTTTTAGAATTTCTAAAAATACACCGCACTGAATTACACAACAAAAAAATTAAGAACCGAATAAATAGATGGGCCAACAGTTTCACTGCGAGATATTTGCAAAACTATTATTCATTTCGAAAAAAAATGTTTTTAAAAAAAATTGTTTAAAATTTAGTAAATTCTACAAATAGAAAAGGTCGATTTAGCAGTTTTTGAAAGATATGAACAATTATTTTTCTACTAATTAAGATTTGTAAATATCTTGCGGTGAAACTGTTGGCACATGTATTATATTCTTCATTAATGCCCTCTTAAACGACAGGCGGCATTTCGAACGTTGGCCTGTTTCTCGTGACAACAAACCTACATGGCAGATAGGAAATTGCAACTCAAATGTTGCAGCAGTGACGAGCAAAACGGAATAAAAAATGGCGGAAAATGTCTGATATAAACAAAGATGAAATACACCAAATTTTACTTAAAATCGCAGGAAACCTCATTAAAGTTTCAGTAATTATTAATAAACTAGGTAGAAGTAAGTTTTTTTTTCATTGATAGGCTCGCTTTTGACCACCATTTCACCTGATGGTAAAATGGTGTCTAGAATTGCCTTCCGTGTGAACAGGAAAACATTAAAACCTATCGAAATGCTCACAGTCATCGATATCATAAAAAAGTAATATTTAGCGTAATGCTAAGTGGTCACAAAACAAATTAAATGCGGTAGCTAATGTCAATCATATAATCTATACGTTTTTTATATTGAAAATCATTTGTTTTTAATTAATATTGCGAGAATATATTAATTAATTTACATTTCACATAAAACTTTACACCAATTTTATTAAAAAGTTCGTGAAACAATATTAAAATTTGATGATTCCTGTTTGGGTAAAAGTCAGCCTGTCATGTCAGGTGAACATAGACATCAAGTTAAATATTATATTTGTTATATTAGTTTAACCCTATTGATTAAAACTATTTAGTTATTATTTTTACTCCAAAAAGAATCTAGGGATGATAGCACTGGCATAGCTACGTGGCCCTGGGACGAAGGCAACGAAGGAACAGGAGTGGGTTTTTAGTCAGTAAAAGTCTGACACTAACTCCCGCTCCGCCCAAGAGCGGGATTTGTCATAAGATGATTTTCCCACCCAAAAAAAATCGGGCTCTGGGGGCCCCCAAATTTAATTAGCAAACCTATTATTGGACTACTGAACTTTTAGTCAGTAAAAGTCAAATTTTTCCTCTCGCTCCATCTAGAGCAGGAGAGGTTATTTGATGATTTCCTATGTAAAAAAAGCTACTCCACATTTTTTGCACCTGGGCTATTGGTCACCTAACTATGCCACTGGCTAGTAGCAGTTTTTTTCTACTTCAGGCATTTATTGGGCATTCCCCTTTCTAGTTTTGAATAAAGTAAACTGTCTGAAAGGCTGTTTTTTCTGTTGATTTGTAATTCATTCATTCATTTAACGTAGGTAATTCATTTAACGTAACCTTCTATCTACGATAGCTTACTGATAGCGTAGGTAAATTATAAATGATATTGTATTGATCTAGACCTGTACCATGACGTTTAAAGTAAGATTGTTTCATTCTTATTTCCAGTGTGGGTAAGAGATGGCGCTAGACAACCTGTATAGCTCAGTCTCTTACCCACACTGAAATAAGAATGAAACAATCTTACTTTGAACGTCATGGCAGCCCTGCTATTCTGTCGAAGTATCATTTGTTTACTTACACTATTACCTTTAATCATGTGTATGTCGCAGCCTTATCGTATAACCGGCCGTATTACAAATCGACGCACTGGATTATAAAACGTCGCTGTAATGTAATGCGGCTATCTCATCTTGTGCCAGATTGTGGTGATGATACGTTCTATAAAGCGGTGTCCGTTTAGCTGTATTGTCAGTGTAGGGTGACTATAAATTATAAAGAACCGATCCAAAAAAGCTTGGGTGGAATCGGAGGCCTCCTTTTTCTATTTGCGGGGTTTAAAGTAACCTAAAATGATTTCGAAGGGAATAATCTCCTTCTAACCTAACCTGTCCGAGTATTCTTGTCGAGGTGCCTATTCCATGTTTGCATCGCTCTCTTTTGAACTAATTATTCTAATAATTAATTGTATGTACAAAGTGACTCTATAAGGGTTCCGAATTTTCATTTTGAGGTACGGAACCCTAAAAAGTAGTTCTATCACTTTAGAAGTCTTGACGACAATCTATTAATACAGTGATAGAACTACTTTTTAGGGTTCCGTACCTCAAAAAGAAAATTCGGAACCCTTATAGAGTCACTTTGTTGTCCGTCTGCCTGTCAAGACCCATATACTCAGGTCTACGGTCCCTTGAAGCTGTGAAATTCATACTTCTGAGCTATTGAAAAAAAAGATACGGCCGTTTATGTCGCAAAAACGTGTATTTCGACACTCTCAAGGGAATCAATATTTTTTTTCCCTTTGACCTAGAAACCTGTAATTTAGCATGAAGTAAGCTCTTATAGCACAAGTATAGGAAAAAAATCTGAAAACTGTAAATTTGCAGTTATGTCATAAAAAAATTGCGATTCGGAAAAATCTTCTTAACTCAATATGGGAATTAAACTATTTTCATAGGTAAGTTTGTACGGAACCCTCAGTGCGCACTCGCAAACTCGTACTTGCCCGTTTTTTTTTTAGATACAAATATGTTATTTTAGATCGTAACTTACGTTTTTGGAAGACACACTATTTCACTTAGTTGTGTCGCCATTGTCGATTGTGACGCCATTCTTGTTATGTAGCGCTACTTGCGCTACTTTTTAAGTTTTAGTATTTAAGTTTCTATATTGTAATCTCATTGTGTGTACCTGTGTGCCAAATAAACGTGTTTTCTTTCTTTCTTTCTTTCTTTCTTTCACTAATTATTGGAACTAAAACTTTCAAAGCAGCTTATCGACGATGCACTGTTTTGTATGTGGGCTGCTCTTACTAAGCCAGTTTTGACGAACGCAAAGTGCATGTAATGCGGCGTACATTATTTCAGTTGAATTAAAATCCGGTTGATCCGTTTTTCAATCCGGCGCGCCAATTTGTAATACGGCGTAATATACATAATTCTTCTGTACGCATGTATATCACAGAAGTCGTCTTGAACAGTTGGACCGATTTTAATGACGTTATTTTGTAAGTGTGTAGTGGTCAGACTGTTGATTTGCAACATCACCTACCGGTATTAAAAACGTATTTGACATTAAATGTGGGAACTAGGAATTTACTGGGTCGATCGGGATCCCTGATCACGTGCTGGCCAAGCGTTTCGATACACCTCTCCGCCGGGATCGACTGCTGGGGCAAAGTGATTGAAGTTGGCCCGCCGACGCCTCCGACAATTGTCGGAATGCGATAGGAGCGGTAGCGATTGAACACCTTGGGATTATTACCAGGAGATTTAGGATATTATACTTACTAAAACTTAATTTATGTGTTAAAACTTCATGCACAATAGTGGTACATAGGCGGACTTAATGCAACAAGGCATTCTCTACCAGTCAAACTTTGGGTTAAAAGAGAACACTGTGGTAGGTGTGCACAATAAGTAAAAAACAGATATATCAAGTAGAAGTAGTATCATTAAATTAAGTCACAATAATAAAATACTTATATATGCTAATATTATAAACTATTAAATACATTATAATTAGGAGAATTTAAAAAATAACACTAGCTAGCAGTAGTTTTATTAGTGCCCATGTAGGCCTATGTGAAATAAAAAACTTTTGACTTTGAACCATAATCGGATTTTTTTTTTAGAAAACGTCTTTTACTATAAGAAGGTATTGTAATTATTATGATACATAGTTTTTCTCCTTATATGTCCAATCTATCCAAAGATTGTCTGTAAAAAATCGCTTTTGACGATAATACTAAATAATAGGGTGTAACAATGCGTGATATATTATGTGTGGCCACGTACCACACATTGTTACAATCTATTCTTTAGCAGCTCCTGCTCATATATATATTCCTTGTATTCTTTCATGGTGTACAATAAAGAATAACTAACTATCTTCAAAAGAGGTTAACGATAAAAGGTCTACTTATCAATTGTTTTCAAGAAACATTTTACGACAACATTAGGTTCGAAGGAGTAGACTTCAGAATAACAATTTACGATTATTGGTAGGTAAAACACTGAAAACAAAAGATAATATAATCGGCTTTATAATGGTCCCACAGCTAGGACTCAAGCCTCCTAGCCCAATCCTTCGATTGGGCTGTATTCCACCACACGAGCCCGGTGCATGGATGCCACTTGTCTTCGAATTTTTGGTTCTAAGACATGCCGGATATCTCACGATGATTTCCTTCACCATTTTGGGAGCAGTGGTGATGAAATAAATTACATAAAGTAAATGTGCCTGACTGATTTAAACCCGCGACTTAATGCTCGTAAGTCGGGGCCGTTACAACTGGGTCACAACTGCTCTAAAAAATAATTTCACATTAATATACATAAATAAAGATTGTCTGTACAATCAACAGTCACAAGGTTTTGAGTACACAAGAAGAACGCTGTTCGATTTAAACAAAGTGGAAACCTACATCCTGATAATCGTCTGAAAACTTGGAGATGAAAAGACCAAACCAGTTTTTATGTAACTTAGTACATTCATAGTGTTTATCAAGGTGGGAGGGGTTTTTTTTTTTTATTGGGTGGGAAAATCATCCTAATGACATCCCCGCTCTTGGGCGGAGCGGGAGATAGTGTCAGACTCTTACTGACTAAAAACCCACTCCTGTTCCTTCGTTGCCTTCGTCCCAGGGCCCCGGGTTCCGCTTTCACACTACCCGTGGCGGGGGGAGGGGGGTGTCATCAGGGCTACTGTCCTACAGTGGGAAAATATGGATCATGGTAAGGAGTCGCTAAATCTCATCCCTTGCGCCGCTCAGCTCCAGTTACTTCATCCGGCCCTAGGAGTCGTTTGATCCATTTCATAAATTTGCTTCATAACTTTCCTCCTTGCCTATTTACTGAACACGTTACACTGAAATATTGTTAACAACACTACTTTGGAATGTATCACACATGTTGTTTACATATTTATATGAGCTAGTATGCCGAGGTCCCTGGCGGAGTAAGCAGATGCCTATTATGTGGACAGTGGCTTGGTACGCGCTGGTCTAACGTTAGCGTAATAAATATCAAGTGTAGTTAAATTTTCAGGCTTTTGTTTTAGGTACAAATAATGACAAAATTTTTAACTGTAGCTGGGAATCGAACTTCGCGGAAAATGTCGTTCAATACCTACATTTTGGATTATTGCTCACCCCCCATAGCAAATAGCGTGATAATTTATAGCCTATCAGTTGCCTTGACCTATAAGGTTTATGTATGCAAAATTTGAACAGGATCGGTTCAGTAGTTTTTGCGCCAATTAATACCATCGCAAAAGAATTTTACTGTTTTATTATATGTATAGATTATTCGTGAATGAGTAGGTTTCATTTAATAAAGTTTTTGTTTATGTGCTTCCTGAAATCTAAATTAAATAAAAGTGGGATATAAGTCGTAGTTTTGGTTCGCATAATTATTTTCCACTAATAGAAGGTGAAAAAAGGTTTTGCTAAAAAAAATATAAGAGTAAGTAATTGTTGCAGTCTGTAATTAGTACCTTCCTAAAAAGTAATTGATTAACTATCTAACTAGAGTAATTGAGTAACTAATACAATACAATTTATTTTATCCATCGCGCGCCATCTAGCGGCGAGTAGCGAGTTTAACATAACAAAATAGTTCTGTAAAATGCCGTCCGGCCACTGTGAACAGATTTCTAGTTAATTCGCAAATAATAAATTGCACTGTACTGATTTTTTTGGCTGTTACCAATATTGATAAAGACCAAGTTATCAAATTCGAAAAACTCTAAATGTTTCTATAAGCTTTTATTTAGTTACTAATTGTCTGTAATCAAATCTTACAAATTAAATTTGATATACTTCCCGGTTACCGATTGCGCCGAAATTTTGGATGCATGTGTAAATTAGATGACAAAGCAAACATAATAATTATGACATGGAGCTGAACTGATTATGGAACCGGTAGGTGGCCATAGGAACTCGGTAGTTAAAAGACACAACCCCATCGAGTTTAGACTCGTTTGATACGTCTGGACGAGTACTTTGGTGTTCGATGGTAACCAGGGTCTGATGATGGAGCTGGAAAATGGCCTTAGGAACTCGGTAATAAGCGCAATAAGAAAACCATATTGTATTTGAACTTTTTGGAATGGTTTTGATGAGTAATAATTATATAAGTACAGACAGTGCTATAAAAGCTTGCTATGAAAAAATGATTTTCATTGAAAACTGAATACTTAGACCTATTTGGTTAAGTACTAATAAAACGGAAGATATAACTTCTGGAAGTTAGTTCATGGTTACAATTGTTCGTTTCCTATGGAGAAGAACTGACAAGAAACTCCATATTTACTCGTCAGAAATACCTGTGCTACCTGATTTTGAATTATAACTTCTCTTTGAACGGTGCATACTGAAAAAGTTAATCCTTTTATTTTTCGGTCAAAGATTAAGCATTGCCATACAATGTGGCAATGCCGCCTGTCTTTTGGGTTGGGCATCCAGTCGACAGCGATGCGGAGGAGTTTTATGACGCCATATTTTAGTTAGTTTAAGTTCTATTTAAATTAAAAGTAAACAAAATTACTGCAATTAAGTGAAACCTCTCAACACAATAACAACACAACACACAACACAACAATTACAACACACAATTACAATGGAGTGAGTGCTCTGTACATTTAATAAGTTTGGTGTAGGTATAGCACTTCAATCATTTGTAATTTTTCCGAAATGTTTTGACTAAAAAGAGGAATGGGTAGTAAATATTGCTACGCTACCGTAATTTTGTACATGAAAACGCGTAAACGCAACTCAATATCTAAATTACGTCGCATACATACTTAAGTAATGTAACTTTTGCTGCTGCGCAATTATGAATAATTTTTTGGTCGCTGTGTTCATTTCGAAGTAAATAATTTATTGAGCTCTTTTCCCACTCAATGATGTCACGTGCATGATAGTGTTAATGCACTAAACAGGCAGCGAGCTATGGTCTATGTTGAGAATATAATATTCCACAAATATTACACAACGCCGTCTAGTCCCTAGCTAAGCAGAGCTTGTGTTATGAGTACTAGACAACTGATACACATACTCATATATTTCTAAATAGTTACATATTATAGATAAATTACACCCAGACACAGAACAAATGATCGTGCTCATCCGACAAACATTTGTCCTGGGTGGGAATCGAAACCACGACCTCCGGCATAGCAGTCAGGGCTACTAACCACTAGACGAACAGGCCAGTCTATTTTTTATAATAGACTACCAATTCAATTTAAGTTCAATATTATCTATAATTTATACAAGACCCGTGCGTGACCCATAAGCAGTGGTGGCCGAGTAGTAACGGCCCCGACTTACGAGTTGTAGGTTGCGGATTCAAACCCAGCCAGGCTCCTTACTTTGTATAATTTATTTTATCACCACTGCTCTCAAAACGGTGAAGGAAAACATCGTGAGGAAACCGGCATGTCCTAGAACCAAAAATTCGAAGACATGCGACATCCACCAACCCAGCAGTCCCAGCAGTGGGAACATTATAAGGCTGACTATGGTATGCTATACAAGACCCAGACTTCTATATTCAATGAGTCACTTGTTTAAATCGTTAACTCCAAACAGTCTAATAATTGACAATAGCTGTGTTAGTAGACAATATATATTCTAGAAAAACTAAATTACGTTAAAAAAAATTTTAGATGGTTTAAAATAAGCGTCCAATGTGTTACTATTTTTTGTTTTAGTTGGGAAGCCATCCAATGACTTCTCTCGCTCTTGGGCGGAGCAGGAAGGCGAGTTAAACTTTTATTGACTAAAACACACTAATATGTTCCTTCTTTGCCTTGCGTTTTAGGACCCCGGATTTTCCTTTCAGAAGCGAGCCTCAAATGACCCCAGTAAGCTTCAACCCTGCTAGGCCCCACGGTTTTGCTGACATCTCCTTGAGGCGCGCGAGGAATACTACGCGCCGTCGACGACTCGGGCTCGGTCCGGGCGGTTACCTGACGGCCAGACACGCAGATTTCGGCAGGGAATTCTACTCCTTAGCTGTACGCATAATCCCATAACGCTTTGACACTTGGATACTTTCTTAGCTTATTCGTTTTTAAGTTACGGTTAAATTGTATTTAATATGGATCCAGTAACAATACCAAATATAATTTACAATTCAAAATTTGGCTATGATGGAGCGACATAGTCAATATTGTGATGAAGCTTCCTAATAAATATATAAAAAAATATTAATGTAAAAGATATAATTAAAGTTTACATAAAAAATAGTTTTGTTTTAGCAATCAATCTTGAATGACTTGGAAACTCCGTATTCCATTTACTATTTTTAGCTAGGCGCCGAACTCGAAATTTTCGGTAGGTATTGGTTTTCGTGAATCTTACATTACGTGTTAGCCAGTAACAAACGGCCCTCATGCCCCAGCTGCCGGGATCCCGAACCTAATTTCCAGCCACCGTAGACGTGGACTTGCGGACGGCGAGAAATGGGTAGCTCGCCGTCCGGCCGTCCTATAACCGTCGGGACTGAGCTTGAGTCATCGACTGGGCGTAGTGTTCCACGCGCGCCTTAAAGAGAAGTCACCAACCAGCAGGGTCGAAGCCTACTGGGGCCATGGGTTGTACGAAAGAGAAACCGAAACGATACTTCCGTTCGGTCCAGTTTTAGTCAGTAAAAGTCTGTCACGCCCGGGAGAAGTAATTTAATGATTTCACACCTAAAAAAAAAACATGATAGCAGACAACTGCATAGCAGTTGCTTGACGCTGGCCTTTTTATGTAATCAGAAGTCGGATGTTAGAGAGTACGTCGAAATATTCTCGATCAGGTTCGATTTTAATCGTGAAAATCAAAATACAACTATTCTACCCGACAGACAAAAACAAATTGGATTTGAAATTCGACGTGCGCGCAGACGAAACGCAGCCCTGTATATCACAATAGTGTTACGTTCATTTGAGCGATGTTTGAATACTAACAACTTATGTCCTGCCCCATATTCCACCATAATTTATTATTTTGTATTTAAGCACTTTCTCGCCTGAAGCACAGGTTCACCCTAGTTCAGGCATATAAGCAACTGTGTTCTTTTTAATATTTAATATACTTTATTGTAAATGTGCCTTATGTTATAAATAAACGATTTAATTATTATTATATTAATCGGATCAAGTTTGCATTCACAAAGCAAAACCAGTCATTTGTGAAATTAATTAACTGTAATTTGTATAGTATTGGGTCGTGGTGTAGCCGCGTTTAAGCAATCAGTTAAAATTAATTTATCAAATTACATGCCTAAATAAACGCGTGCTACTCATATTTCAAAAGTATGCCACGTGTCGCAAAAAGGTGCGTAGCAGGGATGCTACGAAGCGTAGCGGATACGTAGCATCCCTACCTATCTACTACGCTTTCTACTACGACTTTTCGTAGACGCCTACGAAAGGGTAGTTCTTTGATATAGAAAAGCTACCGCAGTTGCGAGACGTTTGCTACGCGTGTGCTACGGTTTGTTGTTCGAGTAATTTTTATAAAACATTGTTTAAATAATAAATTATTTTAATGATGTTTTCTTTACAAATAGGGTAAGAATTATGCCGTTCAGGACACGGAACCTTATGTATGTAAAATAAATATAAACTGATAAAACTCTATGAATTAAAATTTTTATTCTCAATTGCCAATGACTATCTCATTTTTTAATTGAAAGGAACATTTTAAATCTAGTGAACCTATCTCATCATATGACTGGTCTGTTGGTCTAGTGGTTAGGTTAGGTTAGTGAGTTCGATTCCCACCCAAGGCAAATGTTTGTGTGATGAACACGATCATTTGTTCCGTGTCTGGGATTAATTTATCTATAATATCTATTTAGAAATATATAAGTATGTGGTTGGATATCTCTAACGTGCGCGGACATCACTACGTGCCGGGCGACAGTGGGCGGGAGCAGAGGTCGCGGAGAGGCGCTCGCCGCGGGCGCAGTCCAGCCCGCTCGCCTGGCACTGGTCAGCCCATCTTGCCATCAAGCACGAGCATCTTATTTTCAATCTACATATATTGTTGTTTCCTCGCCGTGCCGCTTGTATTTCAAACAATTTATTAATTATTATACAGTCCACTAAAGTTGCTTGAGTTTTTTATATTAGCTGTCCTACCACCACCTGAGGCTTTAATAATAATCATTTTATTTTCAGGCATCAGAGGCCCATAGACAAAATACATAAAATAATCTTAAACAATAATAAACTAGTGCATATTATATAAACAAAACTCACTCACTCGCTTTACCTCATCTTTCCAGTATGTTTATCAGTGGTTTATTACTCATAGCACAAGCTCTGCTTAGTTTGAGACTAGATGGCGTTATTTAATAGTTGTGAAATAAGTATTATAAAAAAATGAAAAAATGTAGTATGGAGTAAAATGTATAATGGTTTATTTTGCCAGTATCCACTGTTGGAGAGTACCAAAAATTTTACTGATAAACATAAGTACTTCAGTATTTTCCCATATACTAATGAAAAGGTATCTCCCGCGATCGTATCGATAGTACTGAAGTCCCAAACCGTTCATTATCAACTGCAAAAACGGCACGCGGCTGATTGCATCGAAAGCGCGGAAATTAAAGCCTTTGAGCGAGGACACCTGCGAAGCAGACAGAAGAGTAGAGGTGCTCGTTAAATCAATAAACTGTTTTGTAACGGCTTTTCATTCGTCAACGAGTTAAATGCTGTCTTCGATGAAAAACGTCTTGTGAAAATACGGTATGTGCTTAAGAAAACGCAGAAGTGTTTATTTTTTAATTTTAAAAATCAAAATGTACGCATTTGCCCCCCTTCAATGGATTGAAAGGGACCCCCAACACTAAAACCCCCAAATTAACCACAAAAATGAATTTAATGTACGATTTTTTGATTACCTCAAAATTTCAATCTTGAATATCTCCAAAAGTATTCATTTCCTAGGTTAAGAAGGAGGTTCAGAAAAAAGGGGCACCACCCTCTTCCCTCACTCCCCAAAATCCACTATTCAATGTCCATTTTATCATAGTTTTATCAAAGCTTCATCAAGGTGAAGGAGGTTAATAATACAACATTGTAATCGTTCTGGGGAAGGTCTGAAAACTTGAGCCGACCTGTGGAATGACTAAACGCTAATGAATGAATATTAAAAACCTGTTAACAATTTATTAACAGTTTTTTTTTCGTTTATTATAAGAAGCTAAATTACATTAACCAAAAAACATCGTCAACGGTACATGCCTAACAAAGAACCAATGGCATGGACCGAAATCAATATCAGCCATAGTTCCATAGTTTCAGCTGATTCACGTCACTCATTCTACATCTACAAAGAGACCATACGTGACCGAGGCCAACAGAGGTTTAGTTGTGTCTGTTGATAGTCTAATATGATGTCAATCATCGGGGTTCTGTAACAAAAATCACGTGTCGAAATTCAAGTGATATGTTAGGTTGTTGATAAGTCAGTGGATCTAATTTCCAATTTATGTATACAAAAAATATTAATAAAACACCCTAAAAGTAATTTGAACTAACAAAAAACCAACTAAAAATGGCACCAAAAATCTCCTCCACATCGCTATCGACTGGTAATGTACCCAGAACACTGGCGACATTGCCACGCGCGGTGTATGGCAATCCTTATCTCGAAGGTAAAATGGCTTTTACTCTCGACCGGTCACGCGAAGTGTCAACAAGGCAGAAATTTATAATAATAATAAATTCGCAGGGCAGTTTAGTGGCGAACTATTGGGAATTAGCGATCCCACGGACTCGATCTAATGGGAGAATTCTTGTTCTTCATCTCCGGCTTGCCTTTATTGGCCGGCCGTAGCGAACACTGACGAGGAACAGAGCTCCCAGCTCTTTCTTGATTTTATTGGCTTGAGTAGAGATTCGAAAGAGCAAACGTGCTCAGGAGATGGGTTTAAAATCCAGCTGTTAGGAATCTTGACCGTACTTCCAGGATTGTCCTGATAGCCGTGGTATACCTCTCCACTCCTCAAGCACTTCAGGATATGTTGCCTACTTTTTGCTACGTTACTTCGTGCTAGCGATCGTTTTTGGGAGCCCATTTCTTGAGTGTACAAGTCACCCCCTTCCTTTTTATCGATGTAAATTAAAAACATTGTTCAGGCAGGGGCAATAGTCTTGACATAAGTCATAGTAACCAGTCCGTTTCAGAATCCTAAAACGATAGGCCCCATTTTTTTTGTTTTCTATATGTTACAATAGTTTCTCATCAACTGGGGGTTGTCCTTGGATGCATTAGCAGAGGGCGTACAGGGATAATCGCCGGTTGATACCACGTTCCATTAAAAGCGTCAAAGGGGCCTCTGCGAGTTGGTTTCGACTCCTCGTACGCCTTCCATAGGTCCAGGACCCCAGGGTTCTGAGATATAATAACCCATATAATAATAATTACAATAAAAGGCGACAAGGGCGCGTGCGATGACGTCGTTTACATTAACGTGCCAGTGCTCAGTCAGATGACCAATCAAAGCATTCGACGCGCACTGGAGTAATTGTTAACAAATGTTGTAGTCTATTTTCATTCCGGAAATCAGATGTACTAGAACTAGATTATTACAAGCACCCAACCAAATGCATTTATTTAGTAAGGACAGAGTGGACCGTGTGTTTGTCTGACGCCGAAGCTTGAACCCACATAGCCCTACAAGACCTGTGCGCTAAGTGCGAGTTATTTTTACGTCGACGTAATCGAAACGTTTGTCACGCTTGGTTCTTTGATTGGTCAGTGCTAAGAACTCACGGAACGGTTTTAACCCACGCCCGCCGCTGTTGCGGGCCCGCAACTTCTGTAGAATACAGATATAAATGCAAAAAATTAAAGCACATTTCACGACTCGTTTTATGCCCGCGGTGTGCGCTGTTGTTCGCGGCTCCCGCTGCACCGGCGGGCAACTTGTAGCCCGCCAAGTTTGCAGGCGAATATCGCACCAACGACGGCTGACGTGAGTTTAGAAATAAAACAAGTGTTTTCTTCACTGCGGCGGGCGCGGATGAAAACAGCTCCGTAAGTTCTTTGTAAATCTGTCGATCGCGTTGACGTAAAACTAGACACTAGACACAGCAAACTCGGAATGCGGTCGTCTATCTTCGAGTGCGACCGTGTTCATGGGTTATTAAAAATGCAATATTTCTTGTATGGACCATCGTTTGGACAGCTTATTTGTATCTACTATTGAAGTCTATGCATAAATGGCTTTTTTAATAAAAGCGACAAACCGGCGAATTGTCAAGTTACTTTTAGTTTTTTTTTTCTTTATTCTTATGTTCATTTATGTCAGTTACTGACTATTCGCATTATCAGTTTAACAGGGCCTTGTAAGTTGTTTCTCGTGTTCTATGAAATAGTTATAGTAGGTATATTAGTATGCAGTCAATCTCGATATCAAAGGGTGACGTGTTTCGCCCACAAGGTACGTTTCGGGCAGATCAGAACTAATCCCTAACATCTGTCTGTCATTACAACTTGTCAATTAGCGATCAGGAACATTTGTGTATTTGCCCCAGGGTATGAAGTTACATGATGAGATATCATTGAATTTGAATGATTGTAACTATGTTTTGTAACTCAGTCATCTAGCTCTCTCGGACAAATTGACATAACATATTATATTTAGGTTTGAACTTTCAACAGTCATATAATTTTTAACTAAAAAATGTATATGGTTGTTTGAGATATTTTCTATAGAAAGTCAAACCGCCAACTTTATTCCTCGGATAGAAGTTATTTGGAATATAGATTGGTCCGTATTGACATTAACATTCTAAGTAATTCCTGTACTATAGTGGAATATATTTGTTAGACTATGGGACCTTTTTGGAGTAGTAGCATCCGACTTTTACTAACTTAAAACCCACCTGCGTTCTTTCAGTTGCCCGTTGCGTTACAGGGCCATGGTAACTCTTTCGGATAATCCCGCAGCCCTAGTGTTTGAATATAGGCCTGCGTCGAGTGGTCTGCATAAAGTATCTGAATAAATAAAAATGTATCAAGAAACAGTACACGTATAACATTGAGCTGCATATCTATGTGGGCACTGTGCAAGCCGATTCTAAGCTACTGCGGGCAGAAAAAGAGAAGTGTTCGAAATATGTTCTTTTTTCAATGTTCGGGCTCACATTGCTTGCGGATCTCATGCGGGTGCCCGTTTGAACTGTGCACAATAACGAAATAAGAATTTTTTTTTGTTCATGCTTTACTGTATGTATGTATCTGTGTATCTATTATATAAAATATATTTTATTTAATATTGGTACTTATGTCAAACTATTAGTGTAGATTCCAGGTTACCTGGAAGAGATCACACAATGTAATAAAACCCCATTGTATGTATTTTAGTTAGCTTGTTTATTTATCTATCGTGTTTTATGTACAATAAACTATATAATGAATAAAATAATAAATAGTGGTAAGGCTTCACAGTTAGATTACTTTGACAAACTTCCGTTTCCAAATCCTTTTAAATTTACCTTAATATTTTGATATTAATTTTGGGATTTCTGAGGGCATTCAAAATTCTTTCTAAAAATTCGTTCTTCCAGTCACGAAATTAAAGAATTTCGTGACTGGAAGAACGAATTTTTCGAATCGAATCCATACGATGGACGTGAACGTACGTTCTGCGAATAACTGTAAATTGTAGATAATTTTATAATATAAAATGATTATAATTATTTTGTACTCGATTTAGTCTACAAGACACCTGATGAAAGGAAATTCATGGACATATGCGTCCTTCCCACCCTCACCTACGGAGCGCAAACGTGGTCATAAACGAAACGTCAAAAGTCCGCAATCGGGGTCTGCCAGCGAGCAATGAAACGAAATATTCTCGGGGTCAAAAAAACAGATCGCATATGGAACAGTATGCTTTGTTCTAAAACACAACTTGCAAACGTAGGTGACTGACGGTAGCCGCCAAACTAAAATGAAACTGGGCAGGTCACATCCCAACTACTGACTGGATTTCTAGCAGCAGAAGCCGACGACACTGTAGGCCCAAAAAGAGATGGCGTGACGATTTGGACTCCTACCTTAAGGATTTGCCAAAAGTGGCTAAGAGCAGAAAAGAGTGGAATAACAGAAGGGAGGCCTTTGCCCTGCTGTGGGATGCAACAGGCTCTTAATAATAAATAAGTCTACAAGAACTACGCTTCAATACAGACGACGATACGAAAGTTCTAGACTTCTAGTAAGTTGAAACCGATACCGCTCGGTGAAAGTTTGTGAAGACAGGCGTTTATCTGAGAGCTACGTCTAAATAATAGACTGGTCTGATCCGATTTCAAAATTCCAATGGCTAAAGCAACTCGATTAAAAGAAAAGTGCATGAAGTTATTAGACCTATTAATACTAAATCAGGAAAAAACTTAGTAGATGGGTTTTTTTTAATATGTAGTAGGTTAAGAGTGAAGTTTCGCTTAAAGATAAATCAGCGTTTTATATTTTAAGTATCTGGTATTTAGCTATTTCAATTCCAACGGGGTAATGAAGAATGAAGAATACCTATAGTTTTTTTTTATTTTTATTGATGATATGCTCGCGCTAGATTCATGCGTCAATGATGGAGTAAGCTGCCTAGACGTAAACTATACGCTCTTGACTTAAAGACCCCTAGGTTGTAGCTATTAGGAAACACAGACTCTAGCAAGGGATTTCGCTCCTTAGCTAACGCTTATTGAATGCGTTTTGTTCAAGTTTACGTATATTTTCTAAATTTTATAATAATTCTTGAGTATCTTAGTGTCTACGTACCGTCTGTCTATCTCGAGAAGAATTAGTGTCATCTCTAGCTCCCCGAACATCAGGTGTCACTCATCTTAACTCCGGTTAGCAATATGATTATCACGGTATATTTTCACTTTTCACATTTTTTTTTGGTTCCATTTGCGCAAATCGCGAAATAATTTGAAACGAGGAAATTGTCACAACAGTTTAAGTAGGTTGCCAACATAAAAAATTAAGAATCTAAAAGACTTTAGAGCCACGTCAGTATGTTGATCGGATCTGTAACTAAAATATTTGAGTAAATCACTGAATTACCAAATGCTAACAGAGTTTTTAGGCTCTTTCTTTTTTCGCGTTGGCTTTTCGTCAAACATCTCGTTAAATTGCAATAGATGAAGTAACAAGCCATGCTCGATGTTGATATAGGTGAGTGAAAAAGGACCCTCTTAACATTAACACTTCACTATAACTTTACTTTTATTTCTCATAAAATAATCATCACACAATAATTATTACTAAAAAATAAGCAACACAACAACAACACTCAACAACGAAAACAAAGTGATCCTCGCTGATACACACACTACCTCAAAGATGGCGTGAAAACGGGCGCATATTATGACGATGATTTCTTTCAACTTTTTGAATCATTATATCTCAAAAACGGTGGCTCTTAGGAAAAAAACATTTGGACATTTTGTAGATATTTATTAGATATTTATCTGATCTACAATTTTTGTCTCAGCTAATTTTATGATAAAATTTACCGTTTTGCTGAAAATCGCGACAAACTCGTTCTTGTGACCTTTGAACCCGAGTTCTTTTTTCCAGGTTCGATGACTTTTAAGATTTCATTTATGATGGTGTTTTGAACAATCCTACTAATTTTCAGCTGGGTGCGACTAATGTGTCAAGACGAATGTGTCTTCCAGTTTGTTCTAATGCATTTGATGAGGCACCAACTACCAGAATTTTAAATCATATGACGGACTATACAACTTTCTGAACCCGGCTTATTTCTCCCGACTAAACTTCGGCCATGGTGGCCGATTCTCGAAGATTTACCAAGTATACAGCAAAAACAGGTGCATTATCTATCTATTCCTTTACTCTCATATTCCGATGGTTGACCATCCGACACAGCTGGGAAGCGATCAGGGTTCTGGGAGGAGGACTGATGGTTTTTATATGTTTACACCGACATCCAAATTCTAGGCAGCTGCTGAGGAATTCCTATGTAAAAGCCCAATATACCACTTATTGCCCGACCCGGGAATCGAACCCAAGACCCGTCAGCGTCATGCTTTACGACAGCGAAATGGTTGTTTTTTTAAAATTAGTATGACTGTTGTATTGAAACTTTAAACAGCCCTCTGTAATGGAAATCTTTGAGAAAAGATTTCATAAATGTCGTAACGATTGGGAAGGTTCGTTCATGCGGCCGCCGGCACTCCGGCCCGGCTCGTACATCACGTGGAACAGTTTCTGCACACTGTCGTCGCAATGAAGGAAGTTTCCACAAAATTAAGGTGTCCTAGCGCCCGAGACGTTGCAGACAGCTAACACAACCCACTTCTAAACAATTTACGATTCCATAAAAGTTCTGTTATAAGTGGGGGAGGCGTTAGTGGCTGTAATTTCATGGACGGGCTTTTAGAATGGATGCAGGGAGGCGCTCCGTGCAGGGGCCAGCGATTTGTGGCATTGGTCGGTCTAAGTTAACCATACTTTTAGGTTTAGAGATTTATCTGTATTGAACACCTTTTTTTTGAGGTACGAAATGAAAAAATGAAATCATAAAATAACTTAACTCGCTCTACTTTTACTGACTTAAACCTACCCGTGTTCCTTCAGTTGCTATAGCATTCCAGGGCCGCGGTAAATCTTTACTATTACAACATAAACTATTTTCAAAATATTGGTGTAATTAAATTCTATTCGGCACCCTTGTTAACGTCTAGCCAGCATCTCAAAGGTGTTACAATACCACATCATTTTGTAGCTAATGACGTGCCGGCAAATGTGGCTCCTCTCAGCCTCCCATATACCACATACCGCAAAGTAACCACAATGGTGGTGTGTTAATGATTAAATGATCGATATCTATACTTATAATAAATCTGTACATTGAAAATATCAAAAAAATAAATGGCAAAGGGTGTTACTAGACCGACACCGAAACCAAAAATTTGATTAAAAAAAATTTTGTCTGTCTATTTGTTTAGGCATCACGCAAAAACCGGTACCGGTTCGATTACAATGAAACTTGGTATAATTATTCTTTATTATCCTGGGCACTACACTGAGTACTTTTTATCCCGGAAAAGTATAAACAATAAAAAACCAACTTAATTTTGCGGTTCGATCCCTAGACCCGATCCCTAGACCAACCGCAAATAATAAGTTTGTCGTAGGTTACGTCGCCCGCAGTGGAGTTCACTAATAGGCGCTGCACACGGCTAAGATACTATAATATTTTATCTTAAGATACAATATCGCTCGCCAAACAATTCAATGGACTACAAACGACGAACATAATAATCTCAAAAAACCTAATAAAACCATTTTCGACTTCTACGCGGACAAAGTCGCGGGCAAAAGCTAGTCTATAATATAATTACAGTTGTCCCAAGCTAATCTGACTCCTCACTAATCCGGCACCCCTTGAAATCTGACATGCATCAGTATGTAATTTATTGAAAACCATTTGTTTAGTTATGTTTTTACAAGTGAATAAATTTTTTAAAAATGATAGAGAGCAAGTTTAACTTGCTCTCTATCATTTTATTTTATTCACTAAGTCTCATGTCATACATGTTGCATATGTGGATTTAATCTGACCATTTTCAAAGTATATATGTTTCCCATAAAGTTCCGATTTTACCGGGGTCTGTAGTAGTACATATTTATAGATACGCCTTGCAAAAAATTTATCGGATTAACGTGTATCCAACTATATTATAAATCAGTACTTTTAATTTTCTTATTCTATTCTATTCTATCCACTGTATAAATAGGTAGTTCCGTCACAGATCATAGTACCTACTGTTCGTTTAGACTAGTCAGGTTCGATTTCTGTGCTTTCATAGAAAAAGGCACTGGTTATTTGGTATTAGCAAAATTTGATATTTGTATAAACACATAGTAAAAACTGGTCAAGAGCGTGTCCTAACACGCTCAATGTAGGGTTCCGTAGTTTCCCGTTCGCCACAATATGTGTCCCCACTTAAGATTTAATGAACGAGAAACAACGAGCAAGAACAAATACCACCAATGCCAACGAGAGACCAACCGAACAATTCGACAATATAATTGCTCATACCAGACCCGACCCCATAAACTTAGGAAAAATCTTAACAGCGCGAAGTAGCCCAAAGCACAGCGCCTTCTCGCTGGAAATTGCCTTACTTTATATAAACTAGACGGGTTATCTTGGGTAATTTTGGATTGCGTGATCCGATTTTAAATTCTTTTTTTATTTGAACGAAGATACGTACGGAATAATAAAATATGTAAACTAAGTTAAAAAAAAAAATGCTTGCATATACGGTTAGATTACAAACTTAGTTCAGCAATTATTTTGTACAACTTTTCAAAAACTGTTCAACCCATCCATTTCAAAACAATTTTCCTAGAAAGTCTTTATAAAGTTCTACTTTTAAGAATTTTTCATATTTTCTAAACTTATGGTTCAAAAGTTAGGGGGACACATTTTTTATTACTTTTGCAGTGATTATTTCCGAAAATATTAACATTATCAAAAAAAATTTTTTTTCCTCTTTTTATTTTACCACTTTGTCGGCGTGATTGATATACATATCAGTACTAAATTTCACCTTTCTAGTGCTAACGGTCACTGAGATTATCCGCGGACGGACGTACAGCCAGATAGACTTGGCGAAACTATAAGGGTTCCTATTTAACTACGGAACCCTAAAAACAAACTCACGTTACAACTTCCAACTTTTTAAAACATTGTATTTCCTGTTAAAATCGAAAATAACCGGTTTATAAAAAGCATGAATTGAGTGTTTTTCACTGTTTCACATTTTCGTCAATTAGACGCGCAGTAATGCTCACAGATTACATTAGATACAACATTTTTCTGATTCAGTGTGTGTTAATTCGGCTCGTCTGTCACTTAGTTCCACCCTAAGATGTAGCAAATGGCAAGCAGCTGAGCGGACGTCGTGCTTCTTCTATTATTCAAATATTAGTCTTCGGGCACGACTTCATCTTACATAAAGAACGCTTTCAAAGAACGCTTACGGTAGGTATCTATTGCCCTTCTTGCTCTTTTCCTGAAACAATGGAAAATTTTATGTAAATATTTCCTTATAATATTTATTTGCCCTATTCCAGCTAATTGTTATTTGAAGCTGTTGTTAGCGGATGTTGTTGTGTAACCATTGGGGCATTTACTGTGGAACTGAAGTTCGTTTTCAAAGCCTTTCATTGGAAGCTTCTACATTCAGAGCTAGGGGAGGTTCGCATTGTACTAACGTCGGGCGCAATAGTAGCACCGGATTAGCCATTCGATTGAAATGATCAATTGTTTAATGAATAGGTATTGTCTGTTACTTTAAGTTTATAGCGTATACACTGGGCCAATTGCCTACTTATCGAAGACTCTAAAGAATAGTATTTAAAGTTCGGATATCGTGACCGTCATATGTTCTTCATTGAATACACAAAACTTATAGTAGCGATTGATATCATTTGATTTTGATGGAATACCTTTTGGGATCACTTCGACGTTCATCTGATTTGACTATCGACAGTCGGCTGCTCGTATTTCAAAGGCTATCCCCGTCGACACATTTGTTTGAGTTCAGAAGTTACTCTTGATCAAAAATGCAGGACGAGCGTATACAAAAAGACATTGAAAAATTTACAGAACTACTAGGAACAGAAGTTTATCTTTTGCCTAAGCACCGACCTGACCCAGTTCGCTCAGAGTACTAACAGACTAACTCTAGTTCCGGACAGAAAGTAAAGAACTGCACTTTGGGTACGTAGCTTTACAACGCGTTGAGGGACATCGGCGGCTTAGACAAAATGCTCTACAAGTACACGAAGCTACGGCATACAGGGTGATATGACATATAATCAGGGTGACATGATTACTTGTTAAGATCTCGCACTATGCAGTGAGCGTTAGCGTTGACTCGCGCAGGAAACCCGAAGGTGCCGCTACGTACAGTTCTAATAAAACCTTTAATAAAATGGTTGTCTGCAAAGAATCTCTTTTAAGGGATATCATGCTAATGAGAAAATTGTTACAAAAATCAAATAAATTACGAGTTATCTATAGTGTGCTGTTTTATAATAGTAGATAAGGTAACGAGGGGATAAAGCATTGTCTTTAAGTTGCAGGTGACTTGTTGAATTCCGAACGAAATGAAGGTTTATAAGTTTTAATCCCGAGCGCCTGTGAGGGATCTATATAATTAATTCTCGAGTATTGCGAGGGAATTAATATAGAAACCTGAATGAAGTGAAGAATTCCAGCCGCCTAAGAAAAAGACAGCTTTATCCCCGTGTTGGATATTCTACTTTTTACATACATCTGTGAGATAATTAAGTATTTAGAAATATATAAGTATGTTTATCAGTTGTCTAATACTCACTCATAGCACAAGCTTTGCTTAGTTTGGGAATAGATGGCGTTGTGTGATACGTTATGGAATATTATTATTTTTATTTCCTTTATTTATTTTATGTACATATTTTAATATTTCTTAAAACACATAAAAAACACGTTTAAAAATTAAAAAAAAATAGTAGTCCTCCGGTGTCGGAAGCAGGGTTCAAGCTACCGGTGGTTAGGGCTCCAGAGACAGGAACCTCCTCACAATGCGAGTCGCATCAAAGAGTGTGCCTTCTATATCAGGCCCTTAATCCAACCGCGCAACGACAGCTTCGACAGGTAGTCTTCGAAGCTTTTGGCCATCAATTAAGCCATTAGCGGTCACAAAAATCGGTACATTTTTTTTACCTGTTTAACTCAGCGCTCTGAGCTCCTGGACCTTTGAAAGGCGTACGAGGAGCCGAAACCAACTCGCAGAGGTTCTTTAGAAACTTTTAATGGAACGTGGTACCAACCGACGGTTATCCCTGTACGCGCCATGCTAGTTGCTGTCTGTCTGTTTATTAAGACCCTTTATCTCGGGTGCGCGGAGAGGTATCAAGTTGAAATTAAAACCATTTACTCATGTTTGCGGTCTCTAGAAGCTGTGAAAAAATTAAACTTCTGAGTTAACGAAATAAAAAGATACGGCCATTTATGTCTCAAAAAACTTGTATTTCCACACTTTCAAGGGAATCAAAATTCATAGAGTTCTTCCCGCTGACCTAGAATCCTGAAATTTAGCGAAAAACAAGGTCTCATAACACAAGTATCGGAAAAATCTTCGTAACTCAATTCTGGAATTAAACTGTTTTCATAGGTAAGTTTGTGCGGAACCCTCAGTGTGCGAGTCCGACTCGCACTTACCCAGTTTTTTTTTATTAGTGGCCAGTTTATTTTTTTATTTTCATTTCAATTCAATATCTTTATTTTCAGACTAACTTGTTTGATGCACGTACATTATAATTTAAAATGGTTTTTTTTTCAAAATCATAGCTCGTTCCAAATTCAAATCTCATTACGTCACGATAAATTCCTAAAGACAGAATTACTTGCTTTCGGTGATGGTTGTTTGACTTAAAAAAAGGAATGCCTTTTCAATAATGATTGAGCAGGTGATGTAAAAAGTATTTACATTCTTTTTACCCGCCATATCTTAACTATATCGTTGAAGCATATTCATTCGTTCATAAACACTCCCGCCGCCGGGTACTACATTACAATTTTTAACTGTATCGTCGAAGCATATTCATTCGTTCATAAACACTCCCGCCGCCGGGTACTATTTCAATTTTAGAAGAAAAATAATAGAATTAAACGTGGCCGCGGTTACTGACGCGTTTCTAATTAAAAGTAATGAAAAAGCGGAAGCGATTAGGAAAATTGAAACTATAGAATCTTAGAGTAGTGAATTTTGTTGTGTCTAATCTCAAAACATGTTGAGTGATAGTTAAGATTAACTTGTAAATAATACTTATATTTCTCTAATATATGATTTGTTTTACTAAATTGTCTTTTAATTATCTCACAGACGGTGTAAAAAGTAGAGTATCCAACATGGGAATAAAGCTGTCTTTGTCTTGGGTGGTTTAAATTGCTCACTTCACACAGGTTTCTTTATTAACTCCCTCGCAATGCTCGGGAGTTACAACAACTCAGGAGTTGTCAACATGCCGCCCTCGACTTAAAGACACTGCTTTATCCCATAGTCACACAATGTACTATTAAAAGTCTGCAGAAACATTATGCAGTGTGACAAGCTGTAAAATTTATAAATAAAAATCTATCACAATTTAAATTACCGGTTTATATCCATACGTCCATAAAACCAGAAACGAATACCGATAAGGCTCGAGCAAAATAAATTATGATAGACGGCCGTTTCAATCCGCTGCCAAGCATACTCACACCAAATTAATTGAATTAAGTCTTCAATGAAACCATCATGGGCTACTAGGAATTACCAAACAAAAGAGGAGTTCTATAAAGTTCTTGGTGCCAGGGATTAAAACGTATATCTTACCAAATGAACTCTTTTGCCTGATCTCTAACTGAAATTTCAAACAATATCGAACCACAAAACTTTTGCAATGCAAAATACTAATTGAAAATTAAATTGTATTGGTTTTAATTGTATCTCAACAAGAGCGATATGAGCCATCGTATCGCTATGCCTTATGCCAATAAGGCATACAATATAATGTCGTTGTATATAATGAGACACATTCCCGATCCGAACGAGAGCATGGTTGAAAACCTTGTTGTTTCGTCTAATGCAATCCAACGCAATGTTTGATAAAGAGGCAGCGTGAAAAAAAGAGGGTTAGTTTCTGAACGCTGTGTTGCCATTTGGTAATTTCGTTACTCACTCGAATATTTCACAATAATTATTATTGACATGTAACTTTTTGACATAGCTCTTATTTCTCAATTAAACTGTTATTATTGACATTATAAGTGTATGAAATTCATAATTATTGACATTTATTTTTTGACATAACTTTAATTTCTCAATTGAATTGATAGTATTTGACATCATAATTATATTAAATCCATTATTATTAACATGTTTTTATTTTTAATTATTATTTGACATAACTGTAATTACTCAAAAAAAAATCATAATAAAATAATTAAATAATAATAATGTATATTGTATGTTAATTAGTATAAATTAAAATTGCAATGCTTGTAAAAGCTGCTAAGTCAAAAGTACTGACATGATATTATGACAACATTGTAAACACTTAGTTCGCAATAAACGCTTTGACTTTGACAAATAAAAAGTTTTTGAAAAAAGTATCCGTCATTCAGAATCTCGATTAAATCAGCAAGGTATTTTTAAATACAATTTTCTAATCTATGAATTAGAATTCAAATAATTTATTCGCATAAATGGGTAGTTAGATTATGCATGTTTGTATGTGCATGTACACTATACAATATAGCAGTAAAAATCCTCATATTCATGTATATTATGAAGGGCCAAAGTTCATACTAAATAGCAGATTTTCAGGGGTCTTTACTGGATTAGTTTTACATAAATTTTTATTTTTATTTCAATAAAAACCTAGATCATATCCACAAGATACCTGTGTTTTCAAAATATCTAGGATGTGTAATAACGTCATAATCACACTAGAGCGGTTGTATGAAAATGTATCTCGGGTTGGGTGCTCTTAAGGTTTCATAATCCCCCTGGGCTGTTCATAATCCCCCTGGGGATTGTTCAAAAGAGTTACCGTGGTTCTGGAACTTAAAAGACAACTGAAGAAACACAAGTGAGTTTAAGTCAGTAAAAGTCTGACACTCTCTCTCTCAGTCAACCCAAAGCAACAGAAATTATTTGATGAATTCCCACCATTTATTTCGTGTCTTTCACACAACTCTTTTTTGCTAACTTATCAAAAAATGACCTTCCCAGACTATCATCTTATTTGGTTTTCTCTGCTCATATCCACAAAAATGCTCAAAATATTATAAGTTATATTTAAAAAAAAAACCTTAATATGAACTATTTTTTCTTGTAACAGTAAATATATGGAGCTTGGGCTAAAAATAATAAAAAAATTGAACAGCAATCTGACTTACATAAACTGAAAGAGAGTAATTATCTTGATTTTTTTTGAGCATTGAATATAAGCATTTTACGTCCCATCGTTTTATTTTAAAAGAAGTGGAAAAAATATAAGCTTGTATCACTATACATTATTTTATATGGTTAGCAAACCTGTGTGTGGGTGTGTATCTCAATGACGTATCAGTGTAACTATTTCAACGTCAAACGTCAAGTTGACAAAATGTCAATCTGACATTTACTGATTTGACCTTCTTACTAAACGTTATGATATTGTTTTATCATGATCTTTCTTTCATAAAGTTACTGTTGAAATCGTTATAAAAAATTCAGTTATTTTATAGATACGATAATTTAACTACATTTTAAATAATTCTATTGCGTAGGAATGAATAAATAAAAAAATATGGGTTTTGTTTTTACTGAAACATTTTTTAGCTTTTTACAAAAATGGAGGACTGAAAAATTCATATTTTATCATAATCAAGTAGCGTAATCAATAAACAAGCTTTCTTATAAAGTATCTAATATCACATTGGTGACACAGACAGACAGACATTTGAACATCACATTGGTGTTTTCATTCAAATGGCTTAGGAATAATAGTCCATTTTCGACCTCTCCTTTGTTTCACATTGAGTTAGTTTATAGGTACTCATGCTCAATGGGTGCGATGGCAGAAAATCTAATTATTTGATAAGTTAAAGTCATTAGTATCCCCAACGTTCAATTCAAGCCTTACCTTTAAAAAATAGAAATGACCTAACATCTATATACTTAGTAATATTTAAGTTTTGAGAACATATATTATTTTTTAGCTATAATATTTCCTTTCGAGTATCTTAAAAAGACACATTATAGAAAGACAAAGAGTGAGCGAACGCCGGCGTTCGCTTGGGGTTTAATGAATTAAACTAAATAAAGTGTTTACGAATTTTTATTTTTTTTAAAGACATCCACTTTATTGCTATTATTTAAAGGTTTTTTTTTTTAATTAGTTTTGTTATTATTTTATTTAATATTTATATATTATATTATTCAGACCGACAGACAAAAAAATAATACAAAATAAATATTCTTTTCTATTATCTCTATTACTCATAAATCTTTCTCTACGCTTAAAATGAAATACGGTGAAGTACCAAAGGGTTTATGACTGTCAGGTATTGCTTTGCGCGGGAACTGATTAAGCGCAGGCACTGTACCACTGGCTTAAATAGACTTAAATAGAAATTGGCTTATCTGGCTGACTGAAGACTGGGTATATGATTTAAATAACCACTTATATTGATAATACTTATATTGCAAACACTATGTCGCAACTCTGGCACGAGTTACATACTTGTTTATGTACTAGTAAAGAAAGTTACAAGTAGAACAAAAATAAACTGTTGCTATAATTAGTATTTGATCAATTAGTTACTTGTTCGGTGGAAATGTAAAATTTTGTCATATACGCCATTAGCGTACTTTTGGGACTTCTCTCGTGCAGAGTAAGCTGCAATCCCGCACGCGAGCAAGAGCACCGCCCTGAAGGTCGGATTTTAATTAAGTACTTTATGAAATACTAACACTTTGCCAGCGACTTGGTTCGCGAGAAAGTTTTCATAAAAAACTTTAACATCCTTTTAACTATATTTTGAGAGTAGTTTTGAAAAATTAATAACGACAGTCTTAATATTATCTATTTTAATTAATGTTTGTGTTTAATTTTATAACCAAAGAATTTCATTCATTTTTCGATTATTAAATAAAACACAAATATTAAAATAAAGAGCCCTTAAATTGTCCTATTAGAGGTAGTTCTGAAAAAAAATAATTACAACCTTTATTATTTACTTAAGTTAGTTTAGTTTAGTCTATTTGTGGTAACTTTCAAGTATTTTAATGAGAGAGATTTTGCATACCAATTAAATTCCCCCTTTTCACGCCCTTAAAGGATGAATTTCCAAAAACTCCTTCTTATTGCTCGCTTACGTCATAAAAGAGAACCTTGTGCAAAATTTCATGTTCCTAGTCTCAGAAGTTTCTGCTGTGCTTTGAGATGTCAGTCAGCCATTTTTTCCTTTTATATACCTACTAGCTTCTGCCAACGGCTTCGCCCGCGTGTTAGTAGGTTTCTCAATACAAACTTTAGACCCCCGTTTTTCCCCTTTAAAGGTTGAATTTCCAAAAACCGAAAACGAAGGCTTGTGCAAATTTTCCTAATCTTCAGTAGTTTCGGCTGTGCGTTGATAAGTCAGTCAATCAGATTCTCCTTTTATATACATAAATATAACTATATCTATTTAGGGTAAAGTTTCTGGATTCTGGTAAATAAGACTAGACATTAGACTTACCATACATTTGTTGTTTGTCAAAGTAAATAAATAAAAACAGGCAATAAATGCATTTTTGCATTTGCTGAAACCACTGTATAAAGCAGTTGGACCAGTCTTCTTTAGACACCTTTTCAATGAATTTATGGAACGCATTCACCACTAATTCAGGGCTCGTGTGCCTCTAAGTTTGTCTTTAATTTTTGGAAACTATAAATAGAAGTCGCAGGGTGTGAGGTCCGGGTTTCATCAGTTCCATCAGTTTCACATTCGAAGCCCTCAAATAGGCTTCTGTGACCTTAGCGAAATGTGAGGATGTATTATCTTGGTGTAGGAGTACATTGCTTCGAGGACGCTTTTCGTGAACTTTTTCTAAGACTCTGGGCAAGCAAGTGTTGTCGTACCCATCAGCAGTCACTGTCCTTTGCCAACAAATGTTTTTTTCCTGCCTTTGTCCAAGCGATACTGTAGTGTTCCTGATTTGCCGAAAAAAGAAGCAAACGTTTTTTTTTTACCAACAATTCGACTTTTCTTAACTTTCGTCGTTAATTCTTCAAAAGAAAAGAGCCACTCTGCCGACTGGCTTTTTTTTCGGGTTCAAAGAAGTGCACCTAGGTTTCGTCTCCGTTATTATAGACAGCCAATGACAGTCCTCCATTAAACTTTTTTATCATTTTACGGCACCACTCGACACGCAGTCGTTTCTGGCCCTCCGTTAAGTCATGTGGTATCCATCGAGGGCAAAGCTTCCGAACCTTCAGATGCACATGTAAAATGATTTTCACTTAGCTAATTCAAATGGCTAACAAAGCATCAATTTGCTAGCAAGAAATTTTCTTGTCAGTTTCAATAAGGTTGTCGTAAGGTGTCAATATTCGAATCTGTAACCTCAGTCGCCAGTCGACCAAGACGTACCTTGTCATAGAGATGATCACGTCCAAACCACGAATACACAGAGCTGCGACATGGTGTTCCAGCACAAAATGCCAATTGAAGTCTCTCCCTTGTTGACTTAAGCTACATCGAAAATCATTGAAGGAAAATGTACACACAATCTTCGAAAGGACGCCACGATTAAAAATAAAATGACAGTCTCGCAAATTAAAAAGTAACATGCTCGCAAAGAGTTCCATTTTCGAATCCCTTAATTGTTATTTTATTCTTTTGTTGTAAGTGGCCAGATCCAAAGACTTTCAGTATGCCGCACGTATATAGATTTTATTTACCATAATTGCAGGGAGAGTCATCATCTCCCTAGGCTTTTCCGTTCTAGATTAGCATTAGCGTCGGCTTCCAATGTAACCGGATGCGCCTGAATACCCGTGTTTACATGGAGCGACTGCTATTTAGACTTCCACAATCCAATTACAAGGCAACAAGGTACTCCAGGGATAGACTGATGATCAAACTTTCTGGCGTCTGACTACCTGTAATGGCTGTAAGACTGGCCGAAATAAATAAGCCATAGATATTTTAAAAACAGAATAAACGATTATATAAAAAAAAATATTATGCCAGTACCAGTGTGACATGCTGGTGTTGTGAGATCCAATAATCGTGTCATTCAATCCTCTAAAGAACGTGTTCTAGCATTTACTTCTTGCATGATGCTAGAATTAGAAAAGTCTATGCACTGTGCAATAAGGACACAGGTTCATTGTACCTAACGAAGACTAAATGGTTCAGTTTAACTCGCCGACTGGTAACCGAAGCCCACCGGCACCAAGTGTTGGTTTCCAAAGGGAAACCCAGGGACCTGGACCACTAGGCAAAGAAGGAACATAGGTATGGTTTTAGTCAGTAAAAGTCTGACACGCCCTCACACTCCGCCCTAGAACGCGAGAAGTCATTGGATGATTTCCCACCTTAACAAAAAGGGTTCAGAATTCAAATGATGCCAATACATAAATAAATATATTTCAAGATCTATATTTTCGAGAAAAAATGCAAGTAACACAGGAGAACTAAGTTCTAATTTCCTATCTTAAATTAGTTTAAGTGCTTCAACGAGGCTTCTGTTAGAGGCACTCTTTGGCAAGAAAATCAGCATCGCAGCTCCTGGGGAACCACACAAAATAGGTACAATGCAGTTCAACGAAATTAAAATGTTCTTTTTCTTATGTCAGACAAGGCATCTAAGAAGTGATCAGGGTACACATATACGTACAATAATTATGAAAGACAATTTAATAAAATATTTAGAACATAAGCTTACCCGCGGAATTCATTAGTGATAATATTTCATTTCATATCCTATCACCAACTGAAACCCAAAAACATTTTAGTTAAATGCTCCGAAATCATTTTCGATAAATAACATCAATTAGGATTACTAATTACTCGACCACTGCCATTCAAGTGGCGGTGACCTGTACGAGTCTGTACCTACCTAACTATTAATAAATTTAATAGATAAATATTTTCAACTAAAGGGCCTATTACACTACGCGTTATTCAGACCTACTCAGTCTATATCGCGTAGTATAATAAGGTTAAGACTGTCAAAAGGGCCTATAATACTACGCGATACTCAGCACACGTTATTCAGACTGTCTTATTTTTTATTCCGAGTAAGACTGGCCTAACCCTTATTACACTACGCGACATCGACTAAGACTGTCTGAATATCGAGTAGTGTAATAAGAGTTAGACTGTTCAATCTACGCTCGCGCCCGAAGGGAGCGCACGTGTGCGTGCGTTACGTATGTTTTATTCGTATTCGATGTGCCTTATCTTGTTTACGCTACCACAAAGCTTGCAGTAAAGAAAAAGAAGTATTACTAAGCGTCCTAGAGTAGTACCGTGAGATGCCATATTTCATTCTTCGAAAGTGCAGGTGCTATGACAACCGAAAACGTCGACGTCTTGCGTGCGAATGAGTAAGCGCGCGTTATTCAGTCTGGTGTTATAGCGAGCTGTTTACGTAGACACTAAAGGGGCTATTACACTACTCGATATTCAGACAGTCTTATCCGATGTCGCTTAGTGTAATAAGGGTTAGACCGGTCTTACTCGGAACAAAAAATAAGACTGTCTGAATATCGTGTGCTGAATATCGCGTAGTGTAATAGGCCCTTAAAAAGTCTGAATATTGTGTGCTGAATAACGCGTAGTGTAATAGGCCCTTTATTAGTTTGGGGCGTTAAAACCTTTATTTTTTTTCAAAGTATAGAAAGGGACAGTTAATTACTCACATTCGAAACAATATTAACTATTAATACTTTTATTATAAACCTAACTATGTACATATATACTCAGGCAAAGGCACAAAATAGACTCAGGCATTGAAGTACTCTTTCACATCGTTGTCATCCAGAAATGTGCACAGAAGGCTGGCAGCATTGCCACGTTGAATGGCAATGCTGATTCTTTGACGAAGAACAAGCCAACCCTCTTGTCAAGCTAAGTGTCGATCAGTCGGCGTGAAATTTCCTTAAAAAGGAGACGCGTACTCGGACCCCATGTCTCAAGCGTTTCGAAACCCAAACGGCTCAAACTGTAATTATCAATAAGGTGACAGTATTTACTTAGAGAGATTGTATGTAACCTATAATCGTAAGCTCCTATTGCTGGGACTCAGGCCTCTTCTCTAAGAAAGGAAATGGGACGTAATCCTTCACCGTTTTGAGAGCAGTGGTGATGAAATAAATAACACAAAGTAATGCGCCAGAATGGGTTTGAACGTGTAACCTACAATTCGTAAGTTGGGGCCTACCACTTTAGGCCACCACTGCTCTCGATTGTAGCCTGGTGTGAGTATATTTATAACTGACTTTAACCTTCGGTATTCTTGGCCCTCGGCTTTGCTCATGTGGCTGTGGATTTTTCCAAGACGTCTAAGTAGTCAATGGCTCTCGAGAATACTGCAGCTTTGTATAAATTAATCTTACATAATTATTCTTTATTTTACTACTGAGTTAAGTTGTAATCGAATATGTATAATAAGATATCCGTGATAGAACTTCCGTAATTGTACCTGTACTCCCTTACTCCGTACCTACATATGTGTATATACAAAATTAAGTGCACTTAGGCGTCGAAGTCATCACTGTCACCTCGGACACATCTTGATGTGACGGTGACGGTGACGTGGAAATGCTGTTAGTCTTGACTAGCAGCATTGCCACGTCGAATGGCAATTTTAATTCTTGGGGCAAAGAATGAGCCCACCCTCTGGTTACTCAAACTGGTGAGAAAAATATTTGAAAAGAAGACGTGCACTTAGACCGTATGACCCAAGCGTGTCCAACCCCGGGCTCAACTGTAACTACCGATAAGGAGGCTCTTATCTATTCTTATCTTATCTTTCCTTGGTAAGGCTACCATGACGTGTTAAAATGTCAGGCGTGCGAGTGAGAAAGAGAGATGGAGCTATACACCTTGTAAAGTGTCATCGCTTTAAGGCCCTAGCGCCCGAGTAGTGCCATAAAACAGTGACTTTCTGAAGCCTACTCCTCGATAACAGCTGTGTTGATAGATTTGAAAAATTATATGTTTATCAGAGATTCATCTCCAACATTATATATCAACATAATGATTTTTTTCGTGTGATTAATTGTTTTGTCTAAAAAAAATTATTTAAAAACATGATATTTTTTCGCTTGTTTTCCCGACTCCTTTGAAACGGCTTTGATCTTTAGAAATATGTTTACATAAAAAATTAGCTATTTAAGTGTTTATTTACTTATTTATTTATATGCGATAAATAGCCTTTTTTAGTCTAATTTGAGCCTTAAACTTAAAACATACAATTGGCGGCCTTATCGCATTCTGCGATCTCTTCCAAGCAACCTGAAATGGAAAGAGATTGCTAGGACATTATGGGGCTCCACTTGATGCATTTCAAACCTAAATTATACATTTAAAAACAATCAAAGTACCAACTTAACAGTCAGTAGTGTTCTTCAGAATGTACATAGCATATGTAAATCAATCAATATTTCACAAAGAAAACGGATTTAAAAGTCAGCTGGGCTCTATCCCGGCAAATTAAATGCATGACGCCTAGGCGACAGACAAGCATGTGTGCATTTAACTCCGGCCAGATATTCAAGGGACTATACGCCTCAACAGTTCAGTTTAGGTTGTCAAATGGATCGAGAGCTCGTGGTAGGGCTTAAGGTAAGGTATCTATAGCCGCAAGCGTAAAACTCGTTTTTAGTCAATATTTAGGTAAGTCATTTGTTTGTATTTCCAGATAGATCTTCTTCAAACATGTCAACACATTTCGCCACTTTATGATATTAGTTCAGAAGAGCCTTCGACGACCCCTCGGAAATGAAATTCGAAAGAAACAGACAGCACAATACGGGTGCGAGTCCGCGACCAAAAATACATAGTTATTTCGGTAAGTGGTTGACTAGTAAAAGCAACCGGAGACCAGTTTCACTCGACACCGACACTTCTGACCCCGAAATGCTCCATTATCACCGCTGACGTTCAAATTCTATACAATTTATTTTAATGCACTACTTACTGATAAATACTATAGGTATAGCATATCTTAACTTTGTAACTGTACTTAATGCAATTGTTGTGAAATAAGTAGTTATAATGTCATCAGATTATTTTAATTGTCCAGATAGGGTAAGTAGGTACTGTAAGAGGTATTTTACTGTACCTACAGTCAGCTGGTAATTGGTATTGTTAATAATAAGTAGTAGCATAGCATAGTCGGCCTTATAATGTTCCCACTGTTGGGACTCAGGCCTCCTCTCTAGGAATGGGTATGGGCCGTAATCCACCACGCGGGCCCAGTGCGGGTTGGTGGATGTCACATGTCTTCGAAATTTAGGTTCTAGGACATGCCGGTTTCCTTACGATGTTTTCCTTCACCGTTTTGAGAGCAGTGGTGATGAAATAAATTACACAAAGTAATACGTTTGGTTGGGTTTGAACCCGCGACCTACAATTCGTAAGTCGGGGCCGTTGCCACTCGGCCACCACTGCTCTCTTAATAAGTAGTAAATATTTGCCTAAATATTTGATCCACATAGTGGTTGTTTTCTAATGAAATACCCTTTAACATGCTATGAACTTATTTGAACATATTCTTATTTACTTTATAAAGATCTAAAAATAAGCAACGCTTGGCGAGATTGGTATAAGGATGGGTGACAAACAAGAGTAGATAGAACCCTGAGATTCTAACAATCAATTTTGCCAACATATGCCAGTTACTAACTGACACTATAGATACTTGTGTTAACTGGGTGTGTTGTAAAAGTCTGAAAGACTGGAAGCCGATTCTTATATTTTTTTTATTTTCGGTGGGAAAATCGTCTTATGACATCCCCCGCTCTTGGGTGGAGCGCGAGATAGTGTCAGACTTTTACTAACTAAAAACCCACTCCTGATCCTTCGTTGCTTTTCGTACCAGGGCGAACCCGGTGCAGGAACCTCCGAACTTACCATGTCCGATGAGGACCTGCGTCATGCAAGAGGTCCCCTCTTTGAGGACTGGCGTAATTATTACTGCCATAATTATGGCGTGCCCAGTACTGGGTTGTGACAGTCGCTGTCGCCATTTCACCATGAGATCCCGCCGGAACTCTGTCCGCCATGCGCAGCGGAGCGGAGCGGAGTTTTGCCCCGGCGTTGCATCTCCACGCGCAGAACGTGCATGCAAGCCGATCCCAATATAAGTTGGAAAGGGCTGGCGATAATAATTTTTGTTTTTAAGTTGGAAATCATCAAAAGACTTGTTCCACTCTGGAGCATGCGGGAGTATAAGACTGGCAATGACTAAAACTCATCTGTGTTACTCTAGTTGCCCTTTAGGTTCAGGGCCGCAGTACCTAACTCTTTCCAACAATCCCGCAATGATGAGGAAACCATACACAGAAATGAACGAACAGATGACTGAAGTGTACCTACCCACGCATGCACCAAATAATTAAAAATTAATAAACGGTTTAGAATTATATCTTAGAAAATAGTTTATTTAGCTATTGTCCCATATAAACGAATCAAAATTTATCCAGATATGGAAATCATCCGAACAATTACAAATTTTGACGTCAGTAAATTATTGTTTAAGTAATTAGCCGCTTTTAATTAGAAACTTGTAACAAGGTTGCTGTTAATACGTTTACCTACAGACTTAGCATTAAAAAACGGTTTGTATGTTATAATCAAATACTTAATTTAATAATTATAAAACTGATAGAAACTACTCATAACAAAGAGCGTGAGGTACAATATATTTATGTTAGTACCCACCTACATTCAGTAAAAATAATGGAGAAATATTTGAATGAAATACGCTCAAATCATGGTCGAGGAAATAATGCCACAATCAAAAGATAATATTATTTAACACAATTAATATGGCAACATTTCAACAAAATAAATCAAAGTAACTACGTACCTATCTAAAACATTCTGGCATTTAGGGACCATTGAAACAACAACTCAAATCTGTTTAAAAAATCATCCCGTTTGCGTCATTTTAACATAAGTAATAATTTATTAAAATATTTTCACAAGTTGGCAAGTTTTGGGAAAAAGTGGTACACGGCGCGAATGACGATCACGTCATCGCTAGCGTGGCAAGCATGGTGAGGCTCCGCGTCATCTAGTCCCCGCACTGATAAAACACCATCTATCTCGTTTTAATAATCCTCGTGCGCGACGATAAAGCGAGATGTCGAACGCCTCACTCCGATGTAGCGGTAAACAGCAAACTTTATCCAAATACCAAGTTGCCGGAACCCGCTCAGTTGTACTCCGGCCGCAGACGATAACGCACGCATTTTCTCTCTTGAAACTGTTATAACTTTTCGTAAGTTCGCCATGACGTTGCCATGCGTTTTCGCGGTTCTCGCGCTGGTAGGGGCTACCTTCGCGGGCCCTGAGGTCACCGAACTCAAGGTCGACGTCGTCAGCGTCCCTGAAGAATGCGCTGTGAAGTCCAAACACGGCGACATGCTGACCATGCACTACACTGGCACCCTTGACGACGGGCACAAGTTCGACTCCAGGTATGTGTATATTTAAAGGACACCTAACACCTAACAATCTAAGCAGTAAGCAAGACGCAGTTCCGTGACCCTGACATTAGTAATTAAGTAAGATCGCAGGTGAGTTGAAGTTTGCTGCTTTATCCTTAACTTTTTGATCCGATGTAATTTAAATCAGCAAAGTCATGTAGTAAGAAAACGTATGTTAAATGTGTTAATGTAGTAAGTACGAGCCATAATATTATCGCGCCAGCAGTTCCGGTTAGTTTCTGCTATGAACGGCTGTCGAACGTCATCGGAGCGATGACCCGTTTAAGTGTAAAAAAAAACTACAAGGTAAATATGAGCGCATCACTACACCGATAATGTTAATTTTAGCGCCCAAAAGCCGCTATTCGCCATTGTCATGAACATTTTACGGTTATTTGTTCCCAAGTTTTGATAAATTCTGAGTCATTATCTCCCAGTTAACTGGGAGATAATGACTCTTGTGAAAAAAGCAAAAAGTAGGTATCATAAAACGCACTGTTAATAAATATCACAGCTTATGATATTGTGACTAAAGTTACTTCAGTTGTTTAAACATCGGCAGTAAATTAAAATTGTATCTTTATTTAAATTAAATATTTGCTAAGCTTTTCTGCAAATTATGTTTTTTTTTTTATAAATTCAAAATTGAAACAATTGATTTCTAGATATGTTTACTGTTAAACAAGGATACACGTCGGTTTTTATATTATTTTTATGTTGCCCTTTACTAGCTTTCCATCGTAAAAGTTTCTGTCACTTTACTCTCCCGTCGGCACCACTTCCACTACTCAACTAGACTCGGTGCACATTTTATTTTAAAAAAGAAAGGATATTTATTTGATGATATGATGATTGATATATTTTGACGTCTAAATAATATTTTTATCATTATAAACATATTATTTGAATGGGCTGTATCTGGGCGCAAACTCTCGATTATCTGAACATACTTAGTGAGCTAAATTAATCTATTGGCGGCTAAATTAATCTTTTGGACTACTAACTAGTCAAAAATGCTAATTGACAAGCCAAACCTGCCAAAATAAGCCTATTTTTATAATGTAAACTTCAATTACTATAATAGTTTAAAACAAGCTAGGTATATGAACATTTGCATAGCACACATTCTGTCGGAACACTTTCCAATATACCTACACTTTTAAATGCCTGCATTATACGTTGCACAGGTGTATCGGATTGATTCATATACGCTTGTGTTATTTTGATTAAAATCGTTCTTGACGTTATGCAGTAAATATTTTCTGCTGGGTTTTGGGCCGAAGATGGATGCTTTATCAACTATGAATATCTTGTACTACCTTCACCAATAAAAAGACAAAACTAAATCACAGACAGTTACATAAAAAAATATCGTTTTAATCTACCCACCACAAGCAGTAGATAATTTAAAAAAAAAACTATTTGTCGATACCCGCCAGCCACTTATAAATCGTTCATTATTACCTATGTGGTTGCTTTTCCTCGTCTCTTTGCTGAAGTATGCAGTGTGCTCCGGATTTTCATGGAACACCTACTATCGGAACTCTATCGCCTACAAGCCTTTGTCCCTCTTTGCGGCTAGACGTTTCGATGTGGATACACTCTTGTTAATTAATTCTGAAGACTAAAATTCTTCGTTCATACGTCTTGATAATATACCACAAAGATAATAACACAATCGTTTAGAAATCGTTGAATATGCATTCTCGATAAATTGGTAGAGTGCACTATAGGTTGACGATATATGACTTTATTTTTTGGGGAAGTTTGTGTTGTAAATGAAAATTAGGGTGAGGCAATTGAGGATGAACAAACACGGTACTAAGAAAATGGAAACTAGAGAAAAAAAAATGAATAACGGTCTTGCGTTGATAGTCATGCAGATTTTGAACAGTAAGAAATTTTGCACAGTACATACTAGTATTACAGTTATGAACGCGTGTGCAAATTATTCACAAACACCTACATCATTTATTGTTCTTTAAAAACCGATTAAAATCCGTTACGTTGATATAGCAGGATTAAGAAGATATATATATATAGACAGACACGGCAAGCGACTTTATTTTATATTATGTAAGTAACTGTATAAAAAAAAAAACTCCCAATCAGTAGCACCAGTAACAGAATAATACGAATAGACAAAGCCGAGAGAAGAAAAACGAATATAAAGAAAACACGGCACTAGGGTTCTAAAAAAAAACAGAAAAATCAGAATGCCGCAGTGTTGGCTTTTCAACGTAATCCTGAAATACTAACTAACGTTGATGGAGATGCATCTAATACCATTTGCTCCCCGTTCCTACTCTTCTACCCTCTTTTCATTTGACTCGGGTGATCGATACAATCTTTTTGTTGTGTTTGATAGTTTGTGAATACGATATAAATGTGTTTGTTCCTTAAAATTAGGAGAATTGCCTGTTTCATCTTTTAACCGACTTCATCGAAATCATTTATATTTTTATAAATTTAAATAATACGCAAAAATTATTTAAACAAAAAATGCTTGTCTTTCATGTTGTCTCAGTAGAGTGTAGCGAGTAATTCGTGGCTGTACGGAGCCACCTTAATAAACATAATAAGAGTTAATAGAAATATGGTAATCAGCTCGTTCAACTTTCTTAAATCTGGGTCTCTTGCGCTTCTCGTGTGCTCTTACAACGTTACACAAATTAGAAATCTTGTCACTGACATGACTTGGGATGTTTAGCGTAATATTAGATACTGTGTTTCGCAGACAGCTGACAGAACGATGTCTTTAAATCACCAATGCTTCCCAAATACTAATTTTCGGCAGGGATCAAGGGCATTATTTCACCGGCGCTATAGTATCCCGCTGTCTTCCAGTATGCGGTGGCTACGAGGAAGCTGGAGATTGTTCGCACTCGCAGAATATCCTCAGATATTTCATATGAATGCGAATTTCAGGCGTGCGATGTGATTAACTAACTAAACTTGGGCTTGTTTCATAAACAGCGCGAAACTTTTGTTATTACCGTTTATGGGTGTGCGTGTAAAATTTACCGTTTAATTATATACAATCTTAACTTATTCGCGTTTCATGTAAAGATTTTACTTTACTTATACTCAGTGGAAAGTTAGACTCCTTCCTACGGAAATGCCTGCGATTTTCCGTTGCCGCTACCAGTTTCTGGCATTCATGTTGAAATCGATATTTTAGTTTCACTTCTAAGAATTATAAAAAATACATTGCAGTACACATTACGTTCTACGTCGCTGTTTGAGGCTTTCCTAAGAGCACATTACGGTAGCTCCATCGGCCGTGTTGCTCGCTTGAAGCGTAATGAAGGAATCTTGTATGCGATTAGGATTGTGTTAACTATTCACGTTTTGTAGCGTTTTTTCCTGTTCCAGTCGATTACGTGAGTCGCTCGTAATACTTTAATACTTTTCCTTTTAGTATCAAATTATAAAATCCCCGAAGCCGTCGTAGACGGGTGTCACCGGATAAGTAACTCCGTAAATACCTATATAGGTATATAATCTTGCAATGTATGGAATTCTCAATTTTTTTTTTTTGATTAATTATTTTTGAATACAATCAAGAACAACAACTTAGAAATTTATCAGTGTTAAGACACTGATAGATTACAAAGTAAATAGAAGTAAAACGAATTTTATTAATTATAAGATTTATTATAAACTAGTTGTGGCCCGAGGCTCCTCCCCTATAAATTTAGTAGGTACTAGGTTTGGTAGGTTTTTTCGACTGTTTTTATAGGTATTCTCTATTTTTATTCTTTTAAAACAACATATACTTATTAGAACGAAAACATAGAAATATAATCAGGTGGTTTGGGTTTTATCGAGACTAACGAACAGCAATTGATTTTTATATAAGTAGATGTACTTACACGTATAGGTATTTATAAGATAAGAAACGAGTCTGTAATTTATTTCAATGCGGGTTTTGTAGAAGTAAAGTTTAGTAAAAAGTAAAATCACTATCTCTCAGATTATCATACAATATGGAGGAGCATGTTCCGGTGCGTCCAGAACGTCGGCCGGTCGCTAACTTTTCTAATTGTCTCCGTGGAACACACCACAGGGGAGAACTAACTAACGCTAATCTGTCCTCTTTTACCGCAATAGAACTGCATCTAGTTCCCCATATTAAGAAAATCTTACATCTTTTACGTCCACGGGTAGTGTGAAAGCGGAATCCGGGGCCCTGGGACGAAGGCAACGAAGGAACAGGAGTGGGTTTTTAGTCAGTAAGAGTCTGACACTATCTCCCGCTCCGCCCAAGAGCGGGGATGTCATTAGGATGATTTTCCCACCCAATAAAAAAAAAAAAACATCTTTTACGTGCGTATACCTACATTCAAATAAAATGATTGTAAGTCTACGAAGCTTCTACTTGACACCGTTGCAAGAGAAAGCGCATCTGATTATCTAAAACAATGGTGTAACAGCGCGCAAACAGCATTAATCTCGATCTGGTAGTACACACTGCGCAGTACATGAACGCAAAAACCGCTATTGTGCTGTGTTTACGAAAAACTGTTATTATGCAGTAACCTTGTTTGATTCCGAACGATACGTTTTCGGCTCCCTTATTACGTATCTTTCAAAACCTTTTTTTTTCTTAGTTGTCTTGAATTTTGTTTTACTGTGTGTGTATCCATGCGTGCCAAATAAAATATTTTTCTTTCTTTCTTTCTTTCTTTTTTTTCTTTCTTTCTTTCTTTCTTTCTTTCATTCTTTCTTTCTTTCTTTCAAAAGAAAAACGATGGCAATCATTGCTCTTCAATCGTAAACCCGTAATATGTATTAGCGATAGCGGCATTATAGCAATTTTTTTGCAGTACTGCCTCTGCGAAACAATCTAAGAACTAAAAATCTGATTACACCACTTTAAAAATTCAATTCATTTATTAATTTAATGAATACTCGACACACGACATAGTCGAATTTGGACAATAAAAAAAAAACTACAGATCCGATTTTTATGACGTTTAAGCGATTGATCGTGCTAAGACAGCGCTATTATTGCGAATTATTGCTGATCATTATTTTTACGTAATCAGCTTGCCGAAGAGTTTAACTTGGAAATTTAATGAAATATAGAAAGTGATACGTCGTGTTATAGTAAATTGTCTTTTGATTATACAATACAAGATTTATAATCTGTATATATAAAAGGCAAAGTCCTGACTCATTGACTCGTCAACGCCCAGCCCAAAGCCTAGAATGCTCAAATGTTTACAAAGAATACGAAAAGATTTTCCAAAATTTATTTCCTAAGGGGATGAAACGGGGGTGCAAAGTTTGTGTCTGTATATAAACATCAATACTTCAAGAACTTTAGACTGCTTGAAACCATCGTACATCTAAAAAACTACAAGAACTTGGAGCGTGAAATTTTATAAAAAAAATATGCTTTTATGACTCAGGCGAGCACGAAGAGAGAATTTTCCAAAATTAACTCCCTGAGGGGACGAAACGGGGTCCAAAGTTTGTATAGGGAAACCTATATTCACGTGAGTGAAGCCGCTAGCAGAAAGTAGTGTTTCTATATTATCATTGTTACGTGTAATAAAACTGCATTGACTGAAGAGATATTCTAAGAAGAAGTAGTGTTACCCGCTGACCTCTTGTTCAATGGCATCTGTGCTAACGTAGTCCGTGGCAACTGTGTGAAAGCCATCTCTATTATCGCATCATATCATTATCTCGATGCGTAACTATGTGGCGCTACAATTTAAGTTGGCTACCGACACCGTCGGAGTTCACCCATCGTGTGTAACGAGCGTCATTCCAAGTGTCCCCAACTACGTTACGGTTAATAATAGGGATTATGACTAGACGGCTCTCAAGCTCTTGATGAACTTTGAATTTCGTAAGGATATGCATAGGCTTACCTTCTCGTCTTGTCTTACAGCCAAGAGATCGTCCATGGGCTTTCCTTCAAATATGAGGCATCTGTCCAATCAAACAGTTTAACAAAGAATAATGTATTTTTATTTTTCAAGTTTTGTATAAGTATTAGTTTTGATTTTGTCCTTTACAACAAAGATTTAGGTATATATGTTTATCCATATCGGCAAAACTTGTTCCGACAATAAACACATGTAAATGGTTTTTCCTCTCTGGTCTCGACTTTATGGCCTTCAAAATTCCGGCTTTTATTGAAACAGATCGTAGAATAAATTCAATTGAAAAATTGTTTACGTAAAATACTAATAAAATATAAACAAGCTTCTCCCGCGTCTGTCTGCTAAGTACTCATAACGCACGCAATGGATCTTAGTGCGCTTTTCACTATTGAACACTTTGGTAAGAATGAGCAATAAACGAAGCAGGTTTGTGTGTAAAATTTGGATTCATGCGAAGCCGCAGTGGGTCACTTCTAAAATTTGCACTCGTGCGAAACCGCAATGGGTCACTTCTAAATGTATGCTTTAAACAAGCTTCTGCCAGCGGTTTCGCTCAAGCTCATATTTTTTTTTTATTTGGAGAATTCTTTGTAACTCAATTCGGGAATTGAACTGTTTTCATAGGTAAGTTTATACGAAATCCTCAATGCGCGAACTGACTCGCACTTGCTCGGTTTTTCTTCTGATTATGCTTTTTTTTTATTCTTGTGTCATTATTGTGTATTATGTTTGCATCTTAAAAATGATGACTTTTTAACCGTATCTAGGTTAAAAATCGTTCCCAAAGCTGCGAGTGTCTTAATTATTCAATGAGACAATGTGAAAACCTTAAATAATGACATGGCGTACTGATAAAAGTACTTTTGACTGGTACCTAAGTACCTTCTTGCTTCTTAGTCTCAATCTTATTGAAACAATTTGTTAGCTATGCCGAAATAGCCCGAAGAATCGCCAAACTTAAGCGGCAGTGGGCATAATGCTCACAGAACAGGTGGTCTATGGGGACGAAAGGTTCTGGAGTGGCGACCATGTATCGGAAGACGTAGCGTTGGAAAGCCACCCACAAGGTGGACCGATGCCTGAGTGACAGTTTAGAGAAGCCGATGGATACGAGACGCACAGGAGCGGTCGTTACGGCGATACTTGGGGAGGCTATGTCCAACAGTGGACGACTTTCGGCTGAAATGGTGATACTTGTTATCGGACGGAAAGTATCGAGTAAATATATAATAGTATTTACTTGTATCGTTTCATTCGTATACCTGAGTGGGCATAATTGATACTTATATACCTCTCCATTTATAATATAATTCCATTAAATAAGGATAGTTATAGGACACTAATATGACTCCTTGATAAAAGTATTGCGGAGGTGTAAGTTTATTGCTTGAGAAGACAACGTCAAATTAAGGTACTTACCCATTTATGAAATTGCAGCTTGAAAATAGAAAACAAGGTTGATGTAAAAGGAAAGTTATTACTACTTTACTCACTACATTCTTTTGTTATTATTACTCAAAAAACAAATAATAAAAAATGCAATTTTTTTTGTAAAACTTCCAATTAATTTACAGTGTCTTTTTAAAGGTAAGAAATCATCAAATATCTACTCCCGCTATGGTGGAGGGAGAAGAAGTGTCAAAATTTTACGAACTCAAACACATTTGTGTTCCTTCAGTTGCCTTTTGTGTTCCAGGACCACGATAAAGAAAGAGTACCCACTGTCTTTTTACGTGGGTGTATCATGAAACATTCCTTTAAGCCAACTGTTCATTGGTTCGTATTATCTAACAGTTGATTACTAAAAATTTCAAATATATACAGAGTAGAACATAATCAATTTAATTCGATTACTCGCTGACTAAAGACTACATTGGGCACAAATCCTGCGCACCCGAGAGCCAACAATTTTGTTCTCAAGCGGTTACATTAACAATTTTGATTACTTTGTGTTTGTGTTGACCGATCGCCAGCGCATCGATAGAAATTTAAATGGAAACTTCCATTCGCCTAAAAGAAAATTAAGTTCCCGAATGTGGCAGGATTGTCGGAAACGATCCAAGTAATTAATTGGGTAAACACGAATAGACATCCCGACTAAATCCCTCTTACGAGAAATGGAATTTTGCATTCGTTCAAACTTCAGGGGATTCGTCGGAAACTGATACAGTGTTCGTTCGTTATTAAATATAGGATTATGAGTCTTATTGACATTGGAACTACATACTAGGGTTGATACTATTTAAAGTTTTTTGACCCTTCCGTTTCTTTTTTCATTCATATTATCTTCAGATGCCTTTGGTAATTGTTAATTCTCAAAATCATCCATCAAGCAGGTCTTGACCTTATTGTAAAGATTACCAATTACTGTCATGATATAATTTCAAGCAAACAACTCGACGCTAGTCTCTCAATTCGTATTCATTTCTATTTCGACACACTACCCTGCAGCATCACTATTTTCACAATCACCTCTAGTTTAGTGTGTGTTCGTCCAATTCCGTCGATTTGCTAGTTAAAGCTAATTGCGGTGGTTGTAGGCGACGCCACACACCGCAACCCGCACCGCTGCACCCCCTGCTCTGGCCTGCAATGATCTCACATTAAGTGCTGTCCAGTGTTCGCTTTCAATATATTTCTGTACCGTTCGCTCAACTTGCCACACAAAGCTCATCCGTCAGTTATAATAATGATAAATCAAAATTCCAACAGTTTTTTCAAGTTAATGACAGGTAGAGTGTCCACTAAAAGTAAAGTTTTTATAGAAGTTAATATAGGCTTGCAATATTTGAATATGCTTTTTCAATCCTGTAATCTTCATACATAGGTTCCTAATGGATTACAAATAAAGCTGTAGGTATGTACCTACCTTGTGTTTAAATTACATATATTACTATAATATAATTTAATCAAATTGTTGGTTTATTCCCGGCATCGCAAAAGCGAGGAGATATCAAATTTAATGCCAAGTTATTTGTAAGAATTAATGATGCGGTTTGTTTCGTTGAATACACTCATTATGTTTACGTGTGAAGCACATTTCGGCCTTTATTTAAAATGTATTCGGGTGCATTGTGCGGTGGATATATTGCGTCCATACCATTGTTGGCAAGTGAAACAAAAGCCAGTGTTCTCTCAAGGTTTTTGATAAGTGCAATTATGATTCTGCAAATACATATTTATCTGATCCGAAACACCATTCTCCGCATTGTTATAACAACGCACTAATGAGTTGGTTATCTATATAATATTACAGATTTTCATCTATTTGTTTTTCAATCGTGGTACGTCCGACATCTCTATTCTCCAATTATTTCAAATATTTCTCATCAAGTATTTCGAATGGAATCGGACTGCAAATTATTTCAAACGTTCCATTCAAATCGATATCATTTAAGGGTGAAACCATATCCGTTCTTTTTCTAACGATATTTGTGGAAGTTTCAGAAAATATTACCTAGCACGCAACATAGTCAAAATGCAAACTCAGGTAGACAGAAAGTGGGCAAACAAGCTACATGTAGACATTAACGGTTATGCCATTTGTTGTCATTTTGTTAAGGTAGGTATAACTAATGCACGAACGTGGGCACAGGTAAGAATTTTATAAGGAAGGCCAATTGGTTGTGATCTCATGCATTCAGACTCGAGTCATTCAACTGTAAAATTTGAGTAGGTATACGACAAAAAAATAAAAGACAAACAAACGAGTTTAAAAATTATAACTTGCAAAGCAAAATTCCTGCAAAGGAAAATACTCAGATTAACGATAAATAACAAACAAAGTAATACTGTTCTCAACGTATTGTCAAAAACAGTCGCTGAGACAGAGGCGGCCAGGAAATAATGCTTCATGTGCCGACCACAGACTAAGGAGTTTGTTTATGGCTTGTGAAAAAAAAAACATCGAAAGCATAGACAGACAAAAAAACTACTTTGCAGCAGTAATATAATATTGCAAAATCGCAATTATTTATAAACGCTTCTTTTGATTCTGTATTTCTGTAATTAGATATGTTTAAACCTGCGTTTAGACTATTTCTAATATCAAGTATGTTCTCACGCCGACACAAATAAATTCCACAAACTGATGAAACTACAGTATTTACCACGTGTTGATAGACAACTCAGAGAATGATATGTCTAATACTGCTCGGTTGGACGTTTAATAGAGAAGGACAGATGCTGGTTCAGCTGCTGTAGCACATTTTCTATTTTTAAACTAATTGTGTTAGCGTCCGAGGATATTGAATTATTCTATAAAGTAGGAACACAGAGCTTAATGATTCACCTCGGATCGAAGAACTCTGTTTATATATATCTAAACTACATTTACATAAGCATAATCACCGGAAAACGCAGCGTTGGAAGGCCTCCCACAAGGTGGACCGACGACCTGGTGAGAGTCGCGGGAGTGCGGTGGATGCGAGACGCACAGGGTCGTTGTGGCGCCGCTTGGGGGAGGCCTATGTCCAGCAGTGGACTTCTTTCGGCTGAAATGATGATGATGATGATGAAGCATAATCATATCAGCCTTTGAATGTTCTCACTGCTGGGACTCAGGCCTCCTCTTTAGGAGAGGGAATGGGCCGTAATCCACCACGCGAGCCCGATGTAGGTTGGTTGGTGTCACATGTTTTCGAATTTTTGGTTCTAGGACATGCCGGTTTCCTCACGATGTTTTCCTTTACCGTTTTGAGAGCAGTGGTGATGAAATAAGTTACACAAAGTAATGCGCCTGGCTGGATGTGAACTCGCGACTTAAAACTCGTAAGTCGAGGCCGTTACCACTCGGCCACCACTGCTCACACACATTCGCTCACATTTACATAGCTATGGAAAAATAGAAACTTGGTCTTTGGATACTTTACACAATAGTTATTGTTAATACCAGAGAGAAGTCTCGAGCGTGTAAATTATCTCGTCCATCTTGTCTCACCTTGTTACGTTACGTGCAACCATTTCACTACATAAACGACTGTGTCCCTTATACTTGTAACTTTCACAATTCACAATCGTAAACGCGCTGGATCCGTACCTCATGACCCCAAGAGAAAGTACCATTATGTGTGGATATAAAGAATTTATATGTATGAACAAGTGAACCATAAACAAGATGTCTCGATTGCTCGGTTCAATAGATTTTACTCTGTGGTCGGTGACGGGTTGCACGCGCTGCACGAAACGCAGTAAAACTGTTCGTGTTTATTCCTAGAATATGAAGGAATAGCGGCCAGTTTGGTGGGTCGACTCGAAATTGATGGTGGAATACATCTTTTTATGTGCAATGCTAGCGCTAATGAAAAAAAAAAACATAAGTTCCGTATTTAAAAAAAAGGGTTAATCTTTCTTTCTCATCTTATATCGTAGCGCATTTCCAACGTTTGCTTCGAGCAAAACAGCTTGATTTCATAAAAATGAAAACCAACTTAATCAAATTGCACGGTAGAGCACGCGCACACTTTATACTTCTCTTTGTATAAAGTTGTTTGAGAGACATTTTTTGCTTTTTATATCTTCTGTTTTCACACAAGTTTTCAGTATCAGAACCGTGCTGACAAGGACAGTACTCAGTAATGGAAAAAACTAAACGACAGCTGCTTTTTTCAAGTAGTGAGGGTAGGTACCTAAGAAGGATATTTTATGTTCACATTTCCTTACATATTTTCTACATCAAAGGTTTGAAACATTGTACAATCGTAGCTAGAGATCTTACGTGGCAAATAAATGTAGTTTATACAACATAGGCCATAATTAAAGGAATAGCGTAGCAGCGCCGTAGTGGCATTGATTCGACGCGGGCGCACACGATACGCGTTCGGTACGATAACTGCACCGTGACGGAGTTATTAAATTTAAAGAAAACTGACGTGGTCTCAGCTTCTGTCGTATTACTACGCACATGTTAGGAAAACCCAGTGGGTAGGTTCATTCGCAATATGGATTTGTCACGGATACGTTTAGTAGAAATGATTCACAAAATATTGACACATTATATTGTGAAATAACACTGTTCAATAAAATGCTGCAAGAGATTTATTGGCCAGGTGTTTTGAGGTATTAAGTAGAAGTACATAACGTATGACAGGGACCGATTCCAAGACGTTCGACACGCCTACCTCACAATAAAAGTGTTATCTAAGGGGCTGAGAAAGCTAGTTTTATTGCAGGTGTCTTATTACGAAGCCAGGAATACTTTGCAACTAAGTTTACTTTTTTATTTTACTGCAATGTAATGGCTGTCTTTCTTTTGTTTTTTTTTTTATAAGTTCGTGTCTGTGCTAGGTGGCGGTGTCAGGTTTGTTTCGCTATCAAACAAAGAGGTTATTTTATTTTTTGCCTTCAGATATTATGTATCCATCGTCCACTACATCATAGTTTACTATCAGGTATACCGACGAACGGCGAGTATCCACACTTACGTTGTTGAAACTTCAACGGTCCGGACTAAGCGTTTCGCTTCTTCGTTTATACCGCGTACATCGAAGGACTGGAACAATTTGCCTGCTGCGGTCTTCCCGTCCAACTATAATTTAGGTGTCTTCAAGGCTAGAGTGAATAGGCTCTTAATAAACTAGTGCGCCTGACCATCAATGATTGCATCTCCGCTTACCATCAGGTGGGATCGCAGTCAAGCACTGGTTTATAACAATTAAAAAAAAAATGGTGAGGTAGTTAAACACGAGCTTATCAATAATTAAAAAAAGTAATTTGTGTATGTGTTTTTTTTATCAGTATGTTGATAATGATTAATGAGTACGTTTTCCCTAGGTTCACGTCCGCTGATTATTTATTTCCTTTATTTAACGGTACGAGCCTGTTAACGAACGCTGACATGGTCGAACTTAAAAACAGTCGAATGTTCATATTTATTTTTTACGTAGCCATGTTACTAATTACGATTCAAATTAAATATATTCTTATTCCTTAATTATCAAGAAGGAAGTTAACGCATATGCATAATGCAAAAGACATTTTTGTACTTAAGTTTAAACATTTTTTTAAAGAATAAAATATTTTAATTGCCCATTGTGTTTCCCTCCAACGTATGCCATGATCGTAACTAACAGGAATTTACCTTTAGGCGTTACGTAAATAGTTCGAGTTAAACATTCAGTTATGCCATTTTGTTGATTGCCAAAAATTCGATAGCAATCTATCAGCATACAGTCACATGGGCCTTTCGTGTTTAAAAACTTAGTATTTATTAGTTTATTATATTAGTATATATACGTATTTTATTATTATAAGCCACTTAATTTAATGATACTACATTCTATTTCAAAATATCTGTTATTTATTTATTGTGCACACCTACCACAGTGTTGCCTTTTTAACCCAATGGTTGACTGGTAGAGAATGTTTTGTGGCATTAAGTCCGCCTATGTACCACCACTGTACATGAAGTTTAAATAAATAAATAAAAACTTGGGCTGTTTTTGAATTCAAATACCTGTATCATAAAAGGGAAAAACTAACAGAAACCAATCGGTCAACTTTGTCCAATTCGTTTCAGTGTATGATCCAGTTGCAAACAACTAACAATCATTCGATGTGCAATATTGTTCTACTGGATCATACGGAACGGATTTGAATATCACCACAGATAAACCAATAGCGGTTAAAGTATGAAATTGGGTTTTTTTAAAACGGGTTGCTTTGTGTTATGTCTTTGGATCGACTTGGAATTTTAAGTTCAAATAAACTTTGTATTAAAGGTACGTTATTTTTTTTTTTTCGAAATTAGGTATTTTTTGTTTTCTTTATGGTTTGTGTTTTCTATAATATCGTTGTATTTATAACCATTTTTGTATAAAATCAAAAAAAAACTCGCATTATTTTGTAGGTAAGTTTAGCCAGTAAAAGTCTGACACTTCTACTAGCTTCACCCAAAGCAGAAGAAGTCATTCGTTGATTGTCTAACCCAAAAAAAGTAGACAGTTGCCAAGATTTAAGAACCAGATACACTAGGGGACCAATTGCCCCCCGACATGACATACAACACTCAATTCACGTGACGCTGCAACGTTGCCCAATGTCCCGCAACTTGTCCCCCAACATTTCACAACGCATTCACGTGACGTCGGACATGTTGCTGGACAATTTGACAGCGTTGCACAACATTTCGGGGGACATTTTGACCCCTAATATATTTGAGGTTTTACTCACATTACAAGATATTTTTTAACAGGGTAACATCGGAACAACTAGTTGTTTCATAAACCAATCAACCAGCATTACATTTTCAGGGAAGATTATTATTATATTTAATTGAGTACATTTTAAAATGAGTGTTGAAAACTTTATCATGTTACTAAGTTCTTTAACGATATAACCGGGCAGATTGTAGCAAGGCGCCCTGCGTGCGTGGTAATGACAGCTGCCTCCGATACTATTTTCTATAAAGGAGGTTTAATTAATATTGTGTAATTATTATTATAATTACTCAATTAATTAGATCAGTCTCTTGAATGCATTTGTACGCCTGGATACTAATTGATTAAACACAGACTAAATTAGATCTAGATGGTTTGTCTCAACAATGGAAGCAATTAAGTTACCTATTAACTTCTCTCAAACCAATACAAGATTTTGGTGATCTGTATAAGTATATAGGTACCTAATATATAAAAGGCAAAGTTCTGACTCACTCACTGATTCATCTACACCTAGCCAAACTCTTGGACCTAGACCACTGAAAATTTGGACAGAGTTTCAGAGAGTTTATTTTATGACATATGCAAAGAATAAGGATTTTTCAAAATTCACCCCCTCAGGGGCTAAAACATGGGTCGAAAGTTTGTATGGAGAAAGTAAACCTACCTGTATTTGGAATCATTTGTGTTTCAAACAATGATCTTAAAAAATACGATTTTTATCATGAAGAACATCATAACCGACCTGTTTGCGGTTTTTGCAAGAAATAAAATCATCATCATCATCATCATCTTCCTGTCCTTGTCCCGTGTTATTTGGGGTAGGCGCAACACGTTTTTTTCTTCCACTCTGTCACTCGTCATGCTATCACTAACTTCCTAAATAAATAAAATATACACTATATTTTATTTCCTAATTCAATAATATGGTTCTAAAAATGTTAAGACTTTTTATTCATAAAACTACTGATCTATTTGAAAAGGTACTATTGTTATATTATATATACTTTTTAATTAGGAAATTAAGAAAGGCGTTCTTTCCTGCAAAAATTGCGAAATATGACTTACGATGTTCCATGACTTGAAAAGATTCGATATAATCTGAAAAACTTAGTACAATGCAATTCAAATAAGAATAGGAACGCCAATGACCTCTGTTTGTCAAATGTTACTTGAGAAGTACGGTTTGCAAAGAAGACTTATTGCGTATCAGTAACGGTGTTTTTCTACTTTGTTCAACCTAGACAAATCTAAGTGAGTTAAATCTAATTTAAGAAAAAGCGTTATTGTTCAATCTAAATTAGCTAAATATACCTACTACTTAAGTCATAATTAGTAAAAAAAGAAACAGTTTTCTTTCTTATTTTCATTGTTAGCAACAATTCTCTTTCTTCTTCTATTCACTACTACTCAAACACTTAACACAGTGATGCAGAGATGAGGAGAATTGAAGAACTAGATTCTGATTAAACTTTTTTCGTTCATGATTCGCAAATTGATTTAATTTAAAAAATATCTTGTTTTGCTCACCCTACCTGATTCGATTTGACAGCTATGACGTCACAAAATGGCGCTAATACGATCCTATTCTTATTTGATTCGCATATTAACTAGCAGTAAGTAGATAAGTTTTTCCATAAGAGCTTATTATAATATGTATCTTATAAGACAGTATCTTGTAACAAAAGGCTTTCGTGTTTGACCTAAAAACTTAATGTAAGTACGTCGGCATTGTCCATCCTTATACATGTCACTTTTAGAAAGGCTGCTTGAAGAGAAAGCACGATTACAATTCTACTTTTAAGGTCTATGGAATAAAATGTACTATTTTATACTAATAAACTGTTTATCGCATTGGCTGTTACCATACGGTTTCCGTTATTGGCTATGTTAAGTTGTTCGACCATACAATTGTGTTGTTTGCACATAGGCACTAGTGTCCACACGATACGTCAGCTCAAGTTCACGAGAGTACATCTAAATTGATTATGCGACCCAGCTAAGATCCACACGACAATATTCCGTATTTACACCTTATAGGTACAATACTACATATTATTTTTTCGCTTGTCTAACAAATGCAATTTTGTAATCTCTCTGCAATTGGCCATATCGAAATAACATTTTTGTTTATATAAACTTTGGTTGCGATGACGATAATGCACCCTTATCGCGAACTGGCTCGCTGAGAATGAGAGCACTTACGTGGTTTTATACAAATGGGTGACGCAGAACTTTCGCTAAATATTCGTGACTCTGTGACTGAATAGAAGGCTTAAATATTTTTCATTATTCGGAAGATATCTTACTGCTATTTGTGACTTACATCTTCTTCTTCTTGCAATACCTTACTTATTCCATTTATTTGAGGTCGGCCCCCTTTGTCTTAATTTTCCATTGAGCAAGTTTTTGTGCCATGCCGGTGTCGAGATGAGCTTCTTTTAGGTCTCTTTGGACTGTCGTCAGTCAAGTCTTCCACGCGTGCGCTTCGTCGTGGAAAGTTAAAGGGCAAACTTCGCCATATGTTCGTCTGGGAGTCTTTGTGACATGCCTTATTATTTCCAACTACAGCTCTTGGAAGCCTACTTTAACTTAAGCGACTACCAGAAAAGCGCAGAGAAAGCTTTGATATAATGTCAATTGCAGAAATAAGTCAGTCCCAACTTGCCGACAAAAACGTGAGAATTTCTCACGTTCGACATAAATCCTGACAAAAATAGTTATGCGTGCGTGGGCTCTTTAATCGGAATGTCCGATCCTTGAGCCTACATATAAGACTTTGAGAACATTAACATAACTTTTACTTATATTCGAACGATCTGGAAACGTTTAATTACTGCGTGGCTGTAACTACCGCTCATTGGTGTTGAAACAAAACTTCCAACTCGAAGAGAGATTATGTAAATCCAATTAAACATGCTAAATTTGATACACAATTAAGTCTTAGGAGTTTTCCCAACAATTTGGCTGAATTTAACCAACTATTGAGGCATTTGGTAGGATATTAGTATCGTTCGTCGATGGCGCGGCGGCGTTCGTATATATCGGTGTGTCCGAAATGAGCCCAAACACGCGAGATAAGCGTTGATAACAATACGCACGTTTATCGGTAGCCGGTTGTCAACGCAGTTGTTGTTTTTCGATTTTACTTCTCTGACGTGTCTTACTAAGACTGGCTTGTTTTTAATCAAATATAATCGATTAGGAAGGGGAACAGAAGCATATCTCTTCTTCGACTTATTTCTGTAATTATCTCATAAGGATTTACACCTATTGTATTATGTTTTTAGTGATAACAAATAGGTTTGAAACTGATACCTCCTAGGGAACAGATATGATAAATTCCATTTGAGATAGAGCACAAACTATTAAACTATCAGCTATAAAAATCAATACTTTATTATATTTATCCAATATATACATATATACCTGTATATTAAATACTATTTATCACAATTACAACACGTTAATTCGATACATTCGAAATGATAAGGTTTTTTTTTAATATTCGTTTCGATAACATGAAGGTTGAGTACTGATAAACTATTGGTCTTGGATATAAAGATGCAAAATTAAGATTTAAAGAATAGATAAGCGAGTAACTGTCAACACCAGGTCAATATCAAAAGGACGTTGAATCAGAGTTAAACATAGATCAGGCTGCGTAATTAAGAACTTTTTTTTGTACGACGTGGCTCTGACAATAACGTCAGTAACTTTGATATGTCAAGTGTTACTTTAACTTGATTAATCATTTATTAAAATAGGGATTTAAGGTTTTATGTGTATGTCACCGAATGTGACTTTTTCTCAATTGTCAAGGAAGATTTTTTGAAATCGGACTACATCATAATCATGTAGAAAATTCTAAAAATGAAAACTAATTTCCTGTGTAATTAGAGTTTAATTTAACGTCGTTTTATCGGCGCCACCTCATATTTAAGAAAAACAACGTTGAGATCCGCCGGCTATTGCGAGCTATAATTAAATTTAGCTACGCTGAAAATATGGATAGGAACTATTAAATATAACTGTTACAAATAAACTTCTAAAGTATTGTGATCGCATAGGATTGACGCAACTAGTTGGAAAGTGAGGGAGTCTTAATCAAAATCAACAAGTTTTACTAATTAATACGTAGGTAAGTATAGATTCGAATAGATTAGACGTACCTATATTAAGTAAACATATTATTTTTGTCTTACGACGTTTCTTTTGCTTGCATCATATAATTAAGCTTTGCGATTTCATTTGTTTCTTTTTATAAATGTGTGTTAAACATCGAACGCATCATAGTGTTTTTTTTTTTATTCAATTCTTTTTATTTTAATTAATTAAGACCCCTCTACCAAAAAGCATACACGAACGCTGGCACTGCGAAAGGCTGCTATTGCGATTTGAATGGCTGTGCGTTTTTATGTGAAATAAAAATTCAGATGTATGCTTTTTGTTAGATGGCGTCTGGTTGGTGCCGGCGGGCCGAGGGCATGTTAAGCCCAGGTACGTGTTTATTAACAGACTTCAAAATATTCGCAAACGTTAATTATTTTCGAAGACCCAACGTGCCCTAGCTAGCTCATTTCACTCACTATCTCGTTAAAAACTTGTCACCAAGTGCAAACAAATTAATCGCACGCTGACTCACAATTGAATGATATTGAATTAACGCAAATAATAAAAAGGATTGGTTTGTTTTAACAATGGAATCAAAAAACTCGTCCAAGGTTGCTGGCAAGCAACACATCCATCACATATTTTTTAAATTCGTGTTAAAACAACTGAAAGCCACTAAAAATTATAGTTCTACATGCTTGAAAGCTTCTATGCCAAACGAAAAAAACCAATAAGGTCATATAAATTTGTAAACGACCGATCTAGTTTCAGTTCAACTGTTTCCGTGTATTTGCTTCCAATTTATTATTCGTTTGATATCGTATTTCATAACCGAGACCCAATTATTGACCTCTTTCAATGAGTTTTTTTTAGAAATATTCTATATTGTCTCTTCATTGGAGTCACGAACTGGCATGACAAGTCAGGCTTGTCACTCTGTCCCCCGTCTGGCCTCCCAGACGTTTGCAACACAATACAGATTGGACCGATTTACGTTGCTTGTTCCCGGATATGAGGTGAATCTACGACGGTGTAGGGCTGTAGGCTGTGCACCTACGTAACGTTTGCCGCGGATACGAGTCTTTTTGCGAATTGCACACATTCAAGTATGTAGGGAATGGGCGCCGAAATGTATTGCCTGTTCGCCGCGCTAGGGATGTTACTCTACATTGTTTGCCTCCTCCACGAAGATTCTTAATTTTTTTTCCCGAAATCATTTCCATATTCATGAAGCATTTGGTTTTAATTGAATGCTTTGCATCGTGCCCAGTGGCCGTTTTATTCCCCTCGGTTATCAGCTATTAATTACCTTTGTATTTGAACCATTCAGTTTATCGATTGCAATCAGTCGGACCCATTATGAATGTATTTTTATGGCACATTGCCAACAATGTGATTAATCAACGTTATGTTTGTTACCAATTTGGGCGACTACGTATCGATATATTATTGACTTCTTTAACCCAGCACTAGCCAATAAAATAAGATTGTCGGTTGCGAGTAGATGCGAAGGCCCAGGTGATACATAGGGGCCAAACTTTATAGCTCGGGCGAGGTTTGCCGCCCTTTAATATTTAATATTGAAAAAAAAAACATACAAGCTATCCATCGTGGTGCGGTTTGGAATCGAAACTTGTTTATTGCCGTACATAGGCGCGTCCGAAGTAACGGCTCGAAATAAAGACGCCGCACACAAACGCGGGCGGGAGTAACACGCGCGCTGAGACAGAAAAAATATGTTGTAAGTTCATCTGACTTGGAACCGTTACATGTTATTCTGTATAATAGTTTGTGCAATTTGTATATTTTAGCGACAAAATATCTTCTAATAAGATACAAAAATGCGTCTCTAAAAAATATGAAAAACAAACAGGCGGAAAAAAATCTTTAAATGATTTGAGGGTCAAGTTACTGCTGATAAAAAACTGTTACTGTTAACAAAGGAAAAAACTAGATTTTCTATATTCGCTCCAAATCTCCTATTTTACGCTTAAGTTCATAATTTCATTGAAAGCATCGCTGGACGACTTGTGCTCGGAGAGCAATGTTAAAAAATGCAGCGCTATTTATTACATCCCGAAAATGTTTGTACCACAAAGGGTACTTCATTTAAACTAGAAATATAAAAAGGCAAGGATAGAAATGCTGTTGTGTTGTCTGTCTGTCAAATTAATATAATGAATTGCTCTAAATATAAGACAACTGAAATTGAGTTGTGCTTCAATCACGTGAAAACTGTTGCGTCTGTGACAGTGTCAACAAAACCAATCCAACCAACTCTATTATTATTTCAAAATCAGTGAGAACCATAAAACATGATCAACTAGCTCATCTTAGCGTTCTAAGTACATACAGGACTACAGAAGCCACTACATCTAAATTTAGTTCAGCAAAGTGGATACACGGAGTAAAATGGTCCCTGTTTACCGAGTGAACAGAAAGCGCGTTAGGTAATCGACGTGTGTTCACGTGCGATCGTACTCTGCAGCGCAGAAGTTGCGAGCAACAGTCGTAAACCGTGCCGTATACACCCGGCGACCGCACCACGACTACGCCGAACTAGATGAGCCTTAGAAACCGTCTGTTAACCCCATCTTTTTTTTTTTAGCTCGGTTAGCCTCCTGGTTAAAGGATCTTGTCTCTCTTTCACAGCAGAATCATGATGGCATTGAAGATGATTATGTTGCGTTCAAACTGCTCGATCCAGTACAAGTGGATCAACATTAGTATCGAATTTAAAAATAACAAAAACTGACAGACAATTTAATTTTGACTGCGTAATAATTAGATATATATAGAGATACATATTAAAGACAATTTAATTACTTTTATATCTGTAACTATTGATTTTATCCGAAATAAAAGTTATTCTTATTAGAACGTCATTTTGTTTCCGGATCTCTGGGACTTCAAACGCAGAATTTCTTTTTATCTCAGGGCCGATCAAGTATACCGATTTTTTGCAAATATTAATCCCCCCCTCGTCAGCAAAAGTAAGCAAAGCTCTCACCCCCCTCCCCTCTATGCTCATATAAATATTGGTTAGTGCATTTATCAATATGTTAGTTTAGTTATTAATTTAGGAGCAGTAGTTGTAAATCTAGAAAAAAGGAATACTTGAAATAAAGGAGAAAAACAGTAACAAGTTAATTTAAAACTTTGACATTATTGATTCAAATTATAAGTTCTCAGTCCATGACACAGTAATCCATGACACTAAGTGTTCAATGACATTAGATGTATGCTGCTTAATGATGTGCTTAATCTGCTAACTTTCTTGTGATTTTGAAAAATCGGCATTGTTCTCTTAAAAAACCAAAAAAAAAATTTGCTCTGCTGACCTAATCACCATCTAGACCTTCCCATCCCCCCTGTCATCAAAAATAAGCATAGCAATTACCTCCCCCCCCACCCGCATGTAGTGCTTACGTAATAATAGAATGGCCCCACAATTGATGGCTTTATCATATCATGGTATCCCTATTCTCTAGACTTCAAAGGCAGAAGGACCTATTTGGTATCGGGCATTCGGCATTGAGTCAATCTATCGATTTAAGGTCTCAGAACTGGCATTAAGTCTGATTGCAAACAATATGCCACCACCATGCCAGCTATTAATTTGGTATTTCCAATATGAATAACCCTTTTGACGTCACATTTAATGACATTATAAAATATTCATTTCACAGTTTGAATATCGATTAGCATATAAACTTAGCACGTTGATAAGTTAAAAAATACCTGGTAGAGGTAGTGGAGTACTGCATACCTACTATTTTTATTAATTATTTAACAAAAATGTAAAAGTTGATGTAACCCTTTCCAGCGTACTACATCTGCGAGAACGTAACCTCCTGGCGTACCAGTAACGATGCGGTCTCCCCCACCACTCCCTGAATTATTAACACGTGCCATCCAAGAAGTTGAATCGACAGAATTAAAACTTACAGACCTCTTTGATATTTCACCTACTTACGTTGTTTTCCAGCTATGCCTATATTCGCAAGTTAGACCCACGTTTAAATGACATTCAACGACACTGTGACAGGAGACTGTGTACCTACTAATTGTCAACGTTACTTCGCTAACCTTGGCACCGCATTTATTATGACCAGCTAGTACCGTTCGCTTAATAATTAATGTGTTAGCTATGGTTATGGTCACTTTAAAAAAGTTTGCTTTTGCATCCTTTGGGACAGTTTCTAAACGAGTCAACTTTTAAGAAGAACAACGGTTTTTGTAATTACTGAAATTCTCGTATTTGGTTAGCTATAGGTACATACATACTTGGACGTCAGGACTCGGACTAACTTTTAAAGATGATTCTCGCTATTTTACGATAGAAAACTCGTCCCACCGGAGCATTAAATAAAAAAATCTGCATAACTATAGTCTAACAGCCTCTATCTGAATGCGTGAGGCATAATATTTTACACTTCGATATCTTAAATGCATGAATGTTTTACGTGCCTCACACTAACTCACCTATGCATTACCTTCCAAGAACGTATCTAAATCTTCGAAATTCTTGGGTAATATCGCAGCTCAATGTCCGTATACTCGAGTATTTTATAAAGAAATAAACATGATATTTTACATATTGCTACACTAATGCAAAAGCGAGAAATATAGTTTTCCGCGGTCGGTGGATTGTCAGTGGACACATGTGGCCTCCTCCCTCGCTGAATAATACAAGAACGTTGTTTGAGGCTGCGATCTTCGCCTGTTTTATTGCGGACAATTGGCTACAGAATTTCGGGTCCTTTTGGCACCCGGGTCCCTGTGGGCCTTGATTTAAAAAATAACAGTCTGTAAAAATAAAAGTTAGGGTAAAAGTGAAAATCCAAAGGTATCTTTGAGGGGCGTCGTTTAATACTGGCTTGCGACGTTATCCGGTTTGGTGAGTTGCGGCACGTTTACTAAGTGCGGTGGCTGCGTAAATAATTAAGAACACTTCTCCACGCCAGTGCGGGCTCGGCGAACGACGTCGCGGTGCGCCACCACCCGCGGCCTCTTGCACCACAAACACAACCGCGCACCGGCAGACGACGATACTAGACTTTATAACTATATCTAAATACTCTGTGGTACATAACTAACACGCCATTACTACGCAAAGTTGAGGGCCTCCTTGCCAATTACGTCAGAATTACAGGATACTAATGCAACATTACCCTGATTTGAAGTCAAGACATGCATGTCTTTGTATGTAGGTACTTACAACCTCATCAGTCAGATCAATTCGCTCTATTTTCTCATGAAATAAATAGAACACACAGAGATGTTCGATTCTCTAGTAGATGCTAGACAGCAAGATAATGTCAAAGGTACTCAAACATTCCTGATGGCTAAAAGGGTTTTGACGCCCCTGTAGATTTTCCACTTTAACAAATATAAACGTCTCGTGTTTTCTCGAGCCGCAATAAAAAGTATGCATATTCTTAAACAGGTAAATATCTCAACGTACACGTAAGGTTAAGGGTCGACATTTTTTCAACGTTACGCGTTTCCCTAGCCCTACTAAGTTAACATAAGCCTCTCTTGACAAATGTTTAAGATGAACGGTTATTTTGCACTGTGTTTATGTTGTGCATATTTTTTTTAAGTAAAGATATGTTCTCCGTTATACGCTGGGCTTCAAGAAAGATGTATAGTGTTAGCGTAGAGACAGAAGCTGTTTCAGTAATGAGAACCGATTTGTCATCCGTTACCTGGTTTTATTACCATGTATGTTTGTACCGATGTTTAGTATACAGTGTCGTAGCTCCGTCTTGCAATCTCATTCATTGATGAAGTTGCGAATACAACTCTCATTGTAAACATTATTATTCCACTGTCTATACTATAGCCAACAACAGTATGTTATTAAAAATGTATTGCATGCATTGTGCATTTAAAAACAAACAATATTTTCTCTCCGGAGCGATTTTTCGGGTAAACCGACAACGTAAGAGTTTACATTTTTAGCCTAGTTAATAGTCTAACAACAGGGTGGCGTCGATGCGTAAAACCTAGATCAGCCGAGCCGATACACGCCCGATACTTGTAGACTACTAAATATAAAAATCGTTAACCTACATTTTCTATACTAAACTGTAAAAACTAAAATTCTGTTTGTGAATTCTTAGCTAACTAACGTTAAACGTCATTTTGAAGCTGTCATCATCGTTGTAATAATGACAAATACAAAATCTTGACATCACAAAAAATATGTTTGAAAATTTCCATCATCCTTCAAGTAACAAAGCACCATCACGCGTCCGTACTTGAACGATCCGCAGTGCATCAGTCATTTGTTTAACTAATATCAGTCAGAAACCACTCGGCATACGATCCATAAAGTTCTCATTTATATTTCACGAGCCCAGACCACATAGAGAACTTTAAAAATTAATATTTTAAAACTAGAATGTATCTAGACAAGTTTGCGCCTTTCAGTTCTTCGGTTGATTGATCGGGCACCCTTCTGTCCAATAAATATTAAATAAAGTAGTGAGCAATTTGTCTGTCTTACTTAGTTACGATGAAATGATATATTAACACCAAGGAAGATGCATCGCTGCTCAAGTTATAGCCTGGTCGTACGTGCTGATGTCGCACTTGAGCCGCGACCTGCCCTGCTGGCCAGTACCCACACCGAGCGCTGCAGTCTAGACTTTTCACGATATTCTCAACTCACTTCAACGACAATGTTAAAGTTAGATCATGTTTATATGCATTGTGAGCTTAGAAAGTATTCACACATTTTCTGACAATAAGTGACTTTATTAATAAATGTCGAGCTAAACATACGATCCTATCAGAAAGTGAATCTCCGGCAGCCCGAGAAGGCCCTGACTCACAAATTTATAACAACTTCACTGCGTTCAATACAACAATTTTGGAATGCTCAATGCCGTTATGTTCAGTAACTTTTATAATATCGAAGGAGATATTTTCTAGTTGTCGTGCAAATACAGTTTGATACCGCCTGCTGCTCTGGTTGTTCTTTACATATTACCTTGCATTTCTTGATACTTCTGCCAGTTTTCTAATAAAATAGTTTAAAGCGATACCCGCGGATGTTGTTACTCTTTTATTTTTATTTGTGGGGCACGACATCTCAAGTTTGTAGTCGTAAAGGTAGCAATCAAAGTGATTTTCTTCTCTACTGAATTTTGTACCACGAAGTTTTGCAAATTTAAATATCGTCTGTCGGAGACAGTTCTACTACATTTCAAAATAAGTAGTTTTGAGATAACGACCTAATAAAGATGAATGTATAATCTATTTGTCAGAATTCGACTTTTGCCGATAGTGTAGACATACGTGCCCCAGTTGGTAACACTTGCAAACCTAAAATACGAATTTAAAATTTGGTACTTATTTGAGCCGATCTGGTTAGGATAGCAATCTAAACTATACAACGAAAGTCTAACTCGCGTTGTATATTTTATGTAATTTTAAATGCGTATCTTAGTTTTGCAACTGGGGCACGTTACCGACCTATACCTGGTTTACTATATTGAATAGTAGCATCGAAATCTCTCTTTAGTCTCAGCATAAAGTGAAAAACCTAAAATGTTGGGGTGTTTAATTATTGTATCCAACTATATAGTGGGTTATTATTTGCAATTAATAACATAACTTAGGGGGATGCCATTACAGTTAACCACAAACGTTTTGGCATCTTATTATCGACTAGCTTTTGCCTGCCATTAGGTTTTTTGAGATACGAAAATGTTATTTATTATCTTCGTCGTGTGGGATAGTCCATTGAATTGTATGGCGAGCGATATTGTATCTTAAGATAAAATATTATAGTATCTTAGCCGTGTGCAGCGCCCCTTAGTGAACTCCACTGCGGGTGACGTAACCTACGACAAACTTATTATTTTCGGTTGGTACAGTAATCGGGTCTAGGGATCGAACCGCCAAATTAAGTTTGTTTTTTATTTTATATACTTTTCCGGGATAAAAAGTACCCAGTGTGGTGACCAGGATATCAAAGGATAAGTATACCAAGTTTCATCGTAATCGAACCGGTAGTTTTTGCGTGATGCCTGAACAAACAGACAGACAGACAGATAAAATTTTTTTTAATCATCTGTTTGGGTTCGGTGTCGGTCTAGTAACACTGCCATTGATTATTTTTAACTTTTTCAATGTCCAGAATTATCACTTTTACAGATTTATTATAAGTATAGATTTCGCGACTATAGAGTACTACTGTAGCGACATCTATCGCGTCACATAAGAAAATCCTGAATCGCGCAATCAAAGTTCTCCGCGCGATTAGAACACATAGAACGGCCCGAAATCATCTATCGGGCAGTTGCAGCCCACCAGACATAACACCCGTCTGGTCGGAGGATCCTCCCTTTTCAACGGAGGTTTGCGGGACTTTACTCTCTGTTCCACATACCTCCAAACTGGTGACCCTCGACAAAGAACGTCAGCGCAGCCTTCGTGCAGCTAATACCTCGTGACGTCATCATCACTTCCTCAAGCTTTCGAGCAGCGAGCCATACAGCCAGCACCCACGGCTATAAAGGGTATCCTGACCACCAGCATGCCTACCTGGTCATACCTGGTCATCACCCTCAGCCTCATCAGCGACCTTGGCGAAGCACACTGCACCTTCGGCCAGTCACATGAAGAGCAACGAAGAACCTCTCCTGGTCGACGCAAGCAGTCAAGCCACTACGTCGCACAGCACCGCTCCGACTCACTGGAGCCTGCAGCATCATCCCGACTCACTGGGACAGCACCACCCCGACTCACTGGGGCATCACCGCAGACAGTTCCGACTCACCGAGAACTATGCGGCATTCGGTTCCGACTCACTGGAACCAACCTACCACTGGCCTGGCACGCATCAAGAAGCATCAAGAACCATCGATCTCCGATCTCCGGAGGGGAGTGATGTAGCGACATCTATCGCGTCACATAATAAAATCCTGAATCGCGCAATCAAAGTTCTCCGCGCGATTAGAACACATAGAACGGCCCGAAATCATCTATCGGGCAGTTGCAGCCCACCAGACATAACACCCGTCTGGTCGGAGGATCCTCCCTTTTCAACGGAGGTTTGTGGTACTTTACTCTCTGTTCCGCCTACCTCCAAACGACGATCTCCTATAAACTGTAAAATTACATAGGTATACCTATGTATGTTAGTTATAAAATAGGAAGATCATTCTACATGTACTAATAATACCTATACGATATAATAATATAATATAATATTCCACAACTATCACACCACGCCGTCTAGTCCCAAGCTAAGCAGAGCTTGTGTGATGAGTACTAGACAACTAGACAACTGATAAACATACTTATATATTTCTAAATACATACACATTATAGATAAATTACACCCAGCACAGAACAAATGATCGTGCTCATCACACAAACATTTATCCTGGGTGGGAATGGAACCCACGACCTCCGGCATAGCAGTCAGGGTCACTAACCACTAGACCAACATGCCAGTCAAAGGCAAGTCAAGATATGGGACATACCTACTTAATAAAATCACACAATAAGAGGGTTTTTTTTAATAGAATTAACGTCTTAAACGCACCTAAAAAAATCACTAATCATAGTGATGTCAATGAAATCAAAAATATTCATTTCTACACTTTTGAATTGTCAAAATGTCAATCAGTCAAAAAAGTGAAGCTTATTGAAAAGAAAAGTGGGCAATTGGGCATGTTAGTTATAAGGGGGGCGAACTACTGCGGGGCCAGGGGCCGTATTACTGCGGGTCAACTGTATTTACTTTCCAGCGTCAGTCATGTTTGCAGCCTTGGTAATTTTATTTCTCCACTTATGCTCCCGGAACACAATAGAGTTACAGTAGTCTTCCTTTGTTATTACTTGTTAGGTTTCTGAACAAAATATAAGCAATATTACTGCAGTTCGCTGCTAACAGAAACGTGCCTTTGAATCTCGCAGCAGATAAACCAATCTTGAATCTACGTCATATGGTGGTCATAGTGGGGTAGCATCTTTTCAAAACTAATTCTTGTAAGAGTAAAGAGCAGCCGCTATTAGGTTTGCCTCAATGTTAATAAACTTTATCAAAAATGTGGACATGTTTCCAATTTCCATAAAATATTAATATCATGTACATATTAAGCCGCTATGTTACAGAAAATTGTATTAGCGCAAACTTGGAACTTGTTTTATGGCTGACCAGACCGGCTATTGACTGTCTTTGAAGTCTTTTGACGTTCCGTAATTCTGTTTGGTGGCTAGGAGGCGGACACACGGACTATGCGCCACGCGTTTCCGTGCTACAGTGTGTTAAGTCACAAGCTTTCGCGATACGTGTGGTGTCACGAGTCACATCGCGTGCATTCATTAGCTCTTACGGACCAGACATTCGCCTCGGAAAATATTTTGTACCACTATGAATTCTAGCAACACTTAAAATGTGTGGGACCCGTTTTGTACTTTAATTTTTAATCCGCTTCGTTTTATACCGTACATTCGCGTTGTGTTGTGGCATTTGAGGATTATGCCACGATGAATTTACTTTAGAAGTAATCTATTCTAATATTATAAAGAGAAAAGACTTTTTTACATTTTTTTTTGTAATGAATAACTCGAAAACTACAGAACCGATTTTAAAAATTATTTTGCCGGTAGAATGTTACTTTATCAGGGGGATGAACTGCTTGCGTCCGTAGGATTTACTTAGTTCTGACCACCCTACACGTGTCCCCTGGGTAGTGCTAAACGAGCAGTAAATGCGGTGGTAGGCCATAGCATCGGCTGCCGGCTTAAAGTTACCACCCACCAGACAAAGCCATGCCGCCAAGCGATCCGTCGTGTTCCGGCGTGATGTCTGGTTAAGCCGTATGGTGGAAGATGGGTCTGAGCAGTTGTGTTGTGACGTATACTGGGTCCGATGCGCCAGCTGTTGTTGTGTCGGACGTTTGATCGTGGAGGGTAGCGGGATCCGAAGCACGGTGCTCCGCTGGCCGACCGCAGGTAGTTGGGGGCCCAAGTAGTGTGCCAGCCACACACGAAAGGCTGCCCCGCCAACTGCGAAAAATCCCAGGGTGGCCCCATCGTGCCGGTTGGCGACCGGGCGTGAGGACCCGATGGCGATCCCTGGGGGGGTTCGGGCGTCCCCGCAGTCTCCAGATCAACCCTCCTTTGACGCAGCAACTCTGGTCGTGTTGTAGGGTTTAAAATCGCATCACCTCGCTCAACTGCCATCTTCCATCTCTCCTATTCACTCCAAAAAAAAAATTAAAAATGAAAGGTAAAAAGAAAGGCAAGTGTCTACAGCGGATGCACGTCCTCTCATTTCTAGTGCACCTCTCAAATATTAGAGGGTTGCACTCTAATCTCGATGCGGTCCACCACCATCTTGAGACTGAGAAGCCACACTTGCTTTTCTTGACGGAGACCCAAATTAGATGTCCGTCAGATACGGCGTACCTAAACTACCCGGGATACTCACTGGAGCATCATTTCCTGCAGCGTGCCGGGGTCTGTGTGTACGTCCGTAATGACGTCTGCTGTCAGCGTCTCCGTCACCTTGAAGACCCAAATTTATCCACGCTATGGCTGTTGGTGGACACTGGTATGGACAAAATTGTTTATGCCTGTGTCTACCGATCGCACAGCGGTGATCAGGAGACAACTCGGTTGTTCGACCACCTCAGTGAGGCCGCCGATAAGGCTCTGCATCGGCACCCTGATGCGCAGCTCGTCGCTCTGGGGGACTTTAACGCCTGCCACCAAGACTGGCTTTTCCCATACCAGAAGACCGACCATGCTGGGAGAGAAGCGCGAAACTTTGCAGTGTCGATGGGCCTTTCCCAGCTGGTTAAGCAAGCGACTAGGGTGCCTGATGTAGTTGGTCATACTGCCAATTGTTTGGACCTTCTGCTGACCACAGATCCGGACAGATGTATTGTAACGGTTTCCTCACCACTGGGAACTTCAGATCACTGTCTGGTGAAGTCTGTTTCGTGCTTCTCCCCACCTGACTGCGACTCACGTGGTCAACGGAGAATATGGCGTTACAGGTCAGCAGATTGGGATGAGATGCGGCACTTTTTTGCGTCTTATCCTTGGCAGCAGGTCTGCTTCTCTTCTGAAAGTCCGTCGAGCTGTGCAGATGCTATATCCGATGTGATACGTCAAGCTATGGAGTTTTTCATCCCTTATAGAGACGTACCCATCGGAGGCTCAGCTCAACCATGGTTCAACGCCGACTGCGCTCAAGCTGAAGAGCGTAAGCATTCGGCGTTTCTCGCATGGGTTGACGCACGTGATCGCAAAGCTCCGGATCTGAGCTCAAAGAAGAGAGCTTTCAACCATGCTGCCAAGTCCTACAAAAAGGCACTGAAGAAGGCTCGGTTCGACCGCATTACACATATTGGCGCAAAGCTCTCTGCACAGCCGTCCGGTAGCAGAGCATTCTGGTCCCTTGCCAAATCGGTCGAAACGAACTTCTGTAGGCCCACATACAGCGAGAGAGAAAGCAGGTCTCTTTGCAGCTCTCTTCGCCCACAATTCTCGTCTTGACACTAGCAGTGCTACTCCACCAACTCCACCTCACTGCAACACCTCAATGCCCGATATTCGCATAAGGAACAGAGAAGTTTTGAGAGCACTGTGTCGTCTAGACGTGAATAAAGCAAGTGGACCAGATGGTATACCAGCAATAGTTCTCAAGGCATGTGCGCCCGAGTTGTCTCCTGTATTGACGCGCTTGTATCGCCTCTCATTTAGGACTGGTATAGTGCCCAAGTCCTGGAAGCTTGCCAACGTGCAACCCGTGCCCAAAAAGGGCAGTCGTGCCGATCCTGCCAACTATCGGCCGATTTCAATAACCTCCATACTCTGCAAGATTATGGAGCGTGTATTGAACTCGCGCCTCCTGGCATACCTGGAAGGTAACGATCTCCTCAGTGACCGACAATACGGGTTTCGCCAAAATCGGTCTACTGGGGACCTACTAGTGTATACCACTCACATGTGGGGCGAGGCCCTCGAGAAGAATGGAGAAGCGATTGCTGTCTCCTTGGACGTCTCGAAGGCCTTCGACAGGGTATGGCACGCTAGCCTTTTGAGTAAGCTTCCAGCGTACGGCATTTCCCCTGGCCTGATTAACTGGGTAAAAGACTTTCTGAGTGAACGGTCTCTCCGAGTTGTTGTCGATGGATGCTCATCAGAGCCCATGACGACTAATGCCGGAGTTCCTCAGGGGTCAGTTCTCTCTGCAACTCTTTTCCTGCTGCATATTAACGATCTGCTGATGCCCGGTATCTATGGGTATGCAGACGATAGCACAGTTGTAGAGAGGTACCTGCCAGGTCCTCGGGCCAGTAAGGAGCAAATTCGGTCCGAACAAGAGGCTATGGTAGAGCGTTCGAATGTCTCACTTCAGGCAGTCTCCAAGTGGGGCGAAACCAATCTGGTTAAATTCAACGCCGCCAAAACACAGGCGTGTCTGTTCACCGCTAAGAGGAGCCCGTTCACCTTGGCTCCCGTTTTTCAGAATGTATCCCTGGAGTGCACCGACCGCCTTCAACTCTTAGGAGTTGAAATTTCCTCAGATCTCAATTTCGGGCGGTTCATTGAGTCCAAAGCCAAGGTAGCTGCTAGAAAACTAGGCGTTCTTGCAAAGGTCCGACGGTACTTCACACCGGGACAGCTTCTTGTTGAGTCTTGAGCTTAATGTTATACAAAGCACAGGTCCGATCGTGTGTGGAGTACTGCAGTCACATATGGGCTGGTGCTGCAAAATGCCATCTAGCAGCTTTGGACTCAGTGGAAAGGCGTGCGAAGAGGCTAATTGGGGATCCAGATTTGGTTAAGTCCAATCTACAAAGCCTCGAGCACAGGCGCAGAGTAGCCAGCCTATCGGTATTTTACAGGTTACATTTTGGAGAGTGTGCGCGGGAACTGCATGACTTGATTCCGCCATCTCCTTTCTACCATCGGACAAGCCGACGAACGGCGAGTATCCACCCTTACGTTGTTGAAACTTCAACGGTCCGGACTAAGCGTTTCGCTTCGTCGTTTATACCGCGTACATCGAAGGACTGGAACAATCTGCCTGCTGCGGTCTTTCCGTCTAACTATAATATAGGTGTCTTCAAGGCTAGAGTGAATAGGCTCTTAATAAACTAGTGCGCCTGACCATCAATGATTGCATCTCCACTTACCATCAGGTGGGATCGCAGTCAAGCACTGGTTTATATCAATTAAAAAAAAAAAAAAAAAAAAAATCACTGATACATTAAGCTTATATTTTCTACTACTATGTAGGCAAAGTTGCTGGCAGAAGCCAGTAGTGAGTAAAATAATTACGATTATTTTAGTTAAAGAAAGACAATTGATTCGGCAAAACCATATTATTTGACTACTTGATTGGCCTGTTGGTCTAGTGGTTAGTGACTCTGACTGCTATGCCGGAGGTCGTGGGTTCGATTCCCACCCAGGACAAATGTTTGTGTGATGAGCACGATCATTTGTCCTGGGTGGGAATCGAACCCACGACCTCCGGCATAGCAGTTAGGGCCACTAACTACTAGGCCTACAGGCCAGTCAAAACGATTACGATTACGATGAAACTTTTTATAAATATTCTTTAATATTCTGGGCACCACACTGGGTACTTTTTATCCCGGAAAAGTATATACTTCGGTTCGATCCCTGGACCCGATTACTGTACCAACCGAAAATAATAAGTTTGTCGTAGGTTACGTCACCCGCAGTGGAGTTCACTGAGTTCACTAAGGGGCGCTGCACACGGCTAAGATACTATAGTATTTTATCTTAAGATACAATATCGCTCGCCATACAATTCAATGGACTATCACACACGACGAAGATAATAAATAATATTTCATATTTTCGTATCTCAAAAAACCTAATAGAACCATTTTCGACCTATACGCGGACGAAGACGCGGGCAAAAGCTAGTAATATATATTATTATTTTACTTCTAATTTAAATGTTCATTATTCAAGTTCCAAAGTCTTCATAAAACCTGTTTATTTTTCTGATTTAACATAATCATAAAACAATAACGTATAAAGTGACGAGCTAGACGCTGGCAGACATTGGCAGTCTAGCACTTCCTTATTGTTCCTCAATTTGCTATCGGAAACTGGCTTCAATTTTCCAACGATGTTTTCATTTCACGGCTATTTGCCGTCTCTTCGAAATATTGCACAAATTCGCGCGAGATGATTCAGTTCCTGCGTTATTGTTCTACATAGAATCAACGTCTCGGTATGGTATAACAATAGACCTTTGATACTAGCCGCTCATAAAGACTGTTTCAGTTAAGTAACAAAAGGTCAAAAGTCAAAACCGTGTGAAAACTAAAACGCTGCGAGGTGCCCGGAGACTGTTGGCAATAAAAATATAGTTTTAGTCTCTAACCGAGCGCTGAATAGCTCCATATGTTAAAGAATTCAATTACAAGTGGCGTAGCGGTCGGCGTACCTGTCAAACAGAGACATCCCCAGAAAATTGTTGCTTGATGCCGCTATGTCTCATAACGTGGCAAAAACAAGGTGTGTTGCCGACTATAAATATTAAATTTTCCGTATTCTGCGAGTTTGTCGGATACCACATCTGGCTCACTAACCGTGCTTTTAAAAATTCAGCGCAACGTTATCGTCGTCTCAGGCTTTGTCTTCCAACCGATCACTGCAAGTTCTTGATCATTTTAATGTTGGTGCTTTCTTGTTCGAGATATATCCTAACATACTCATTGTTTATACAAATTGGCTCGTTTCTACTAGCGCCAATTTAACGTGAAACGATAGTTCTATTCTCTTTGTCACATTCAAGTCCAGAACGTGTGAAGTGCATTGAGGCAGCTCACATTGTTTGTGCGCTTTAGTATTCCAGCCCTTTATAAACGTTGTTGTGTAGAATTATCTACTAGTAACATAGATGCAAGTTAAAATGCAATTTTAGGCGCCTGTATTTTGTAAAATTTTCTAGCAAAACGTTCCGAGTTTCATTAACATATGAATACGGAGTTAGTTAAACGAAAATTATTTAATAGCTACGTATGATCTAGATTTAACGGGGATACCAGTGTAATTGTGTTTCCGTACATAATAGGGTAGACACATAATGTACACTAATAATGGTGGCTACATTATCGCCTATATATTAAGTCTATTGTTGTCCGTTGTGTCATTATTGTGAGGATAATTTAATAGAACAAGGCTGATACATCGAGTTATAACTATGTGAAACTTTCAACATCCGTATCGTATCATCTCGCGAGTAGGACTGAGTTACTATGTTGCATTTGTATCTATATGTAAAGTGGACATACATTTAACTTAGTTTAATCTATTTATAGTTTCGCCTTGTAACACATCGGATTTTTAAAACTTTAAAAAAAGAAAAAAAAACGTGCCCTAAATATATTTTTTAAGCAACGTTTCCCCATACTAGGAATTATTCCTATATCTATAATAATTAAGCGTTTCGCTTCGTCGTTTATACCACGTACATCGAAGGACTGGAACAATTTGCCTGCTACGGTCTTCCCGTCCAACTATAATATAGGTGTCTTCAAGGCTAGAGTGAATAGCATAGTCGGCCTTATAATGTTCCCACTGCTGGGACTCAGACCTCCTCTCTAGGAGAGGGAATGGGCCGTAATCCACCACGCGGGCCCAATGCGGGTTGGTGGATGTCACATGTCTTCGAATTTTTGGTTCTAGGACATGCCGGTTTCCTCACGATGTTTTCCTTCACCGTTTTGAGAGCAGTGGTGATGAAATAAATTACACAAAGTAATGCGCCTGGCTGGGTTTGAACCCGCGACCTACAATTCGTAAGTCGGGAGCGTTACCACTCGGCTACCACTGTCTCTAGAGTGAATAGGCTCTTAATAAACTAGTGCGCCTGACCATCAATGATTGCATCTCCGCTTACCATCAGGTGGGATCGCAGTCAAGCACAGGTTTATATAAATAAAAAAAAAAATATATATTCACAAATATGAAAACTCAAATACACAACACACCCAGACCCGAAACAACTACCAGTAGTCTATACATATTTTTGTACTGAACAGGAATCTAACTCCCGAAACGCATCGCAGTAGCCAATCACTAATCCGGCAACCTTGCCGTCGATTACATAATTAAACTTATAAAACACAGTAAAATGAGTACTCTACCTTTATTGTGATGTTCCCTGCTCAAAACAATATTCAAAACTAGCTTTTGCCCGCGGCATTTTAGCAGACGGACCAGTACTTTCAGAGATTCCTAGACCGAGAACTCTTATAAAAAAAAAAACGAACTACCTCTTTATAATATTAATGTAGATGATATACGAAACAGTAAATACTGAAGATGAAATATATAGTGGAGCATAGTTGAAAACAACAAGTTTGGAGCACTTGGAGCGTTATATTAATATAGCGGGCAGTGTCACGGATGACTTTCGATGCTATCTGTGTTTAGTTGTGAACTTTCTACCAACAGTAACCTAGATTATTCATATTGGGTATTCATGGCCTTGTTGTTTGCGATTAATCGGCTGTTACGCCTCGGACGTGGCCCTGCAACACTTTCATTGTTTGTTTATAGCTCTAGTGTTTCATTGAGGTTATTGATTTCTTAGTTGGTACATATATATCATCATCAACATCATTTCAGCCGACAGACGTCCACTGCTGGACATAGGCCTCCCCCAAATGTCGCCACAAAGAACGGTCCTTTACGTCTTGCATCCATCGGATTCCCGCAACCTTCACCAGGTCATCGGTCCACCTTGTCGGGGGCCTTCCAACACTGCGTCTTCCGGTACGCGGTCGCCACTCCAGAACCTTTCGGCCCCAACGGCCATCTGTTCTGCAAGCAATGTGACCTGCCCATTGCCATTTAATTTTGGCGATTCTTCGTACTATATCGGCAACCTTGGTTCTCCTGCGGATATCTTCATTTCTGATTCGATCACGCAAGGAAACTCCGAGCATAGCCCTTTCCATATATATATATTTATTTAATATATAGTTTATTCAGTGCACTTTTGTGGGAACTTCCCTACTGTTATAGATTATTGACTACCTTTATGACTTATTTTATATTTGAAACTTCACGGTCTTAGAGTGTTGATTTACAAAGATAAATTGAATTTTATTCTTTACTAGAGGTCCCCTGCGTCTTAGGTTACTGCTCCGCTCTTATTGGTTGCTGATATAAGCGAGATGTTACATAGCCTATAGACTCCTTAATGAATAAGTTATCTTACACTAAAACAAATCGATTGGCGGTAATGGTGCACACGATCGACGCTTCAAAGTCTTGAGCGTCGACACCAAGTTGCTAGCCTGTCGGTTTTGCGGCGAGTGTGCGTCGAAATTGCATAGCCTAATTCCGCCAAGCCCGTTTCATTATCGGACCACCAGTGATAGATCCCACCTATACGCATAAAACGTTTTGGGATCACATTCATTTTTCGTAGGTACAGCTAAGGAGTAGAATTCTCTGCCGGAGTCTGTGTTTCCTGATAACTACAACTTGGGGATTTTTAGTCAAGAGTGAAGGTTATCTACTTCTAGGCAAGCACGCTTTATTGTCGACCATATCGTCGCTTTCCTTCAGATAAGTTATTGATCGAGCGCGAGCCTATCTGCAATAAAAGTAAATAAAAGAACTAGCAGTTCCTGAAATAAGCGCGTTCAAACAAACTCTTCAGCTCGAACTTCGTACCTCCTAACAGTCAATCAATGTATTGATTACCTTTTAGCTAAACTTATTGAACGAATGATTGAGACTGTGCTTGACAGTTGCTGTCATTTGACGAAGTATTTGGATATTTTTCTAGTTTTGTGTTTTTACGCGATTTTTCCGATATTTTTAAAATAGGTTCAGCCGTTCTTGAGTTATAAATGGTGTAAGTAACACGACTTTGTTTTATGTAGGTACTAGCTTTTGACCGTGGCTTCGCTCCCGTCAACTGACTACTATATTCTACTCTACCCTACTACGTTAAAAGTATCGTATGTCTGTCTCCTGGTTCTAAGCTACCACCCCATCAATTTTCAGCCGTTCTTAAGTTATAAATAGTGTAACTAACACGACTCTATTTAAAATATATATATATATATAGATTAGTATAGATCGAACTATGACTTCAAAAGAGCCACTCAAGTATCTCGTAGACATTATAGCATATCAGCCTAATATACCTAAATCAATTTCTCGATATATCAGTCCATTAATATCCAGTACGTACCATTGTACTCCTCTAGTCGAGTCTATGCAATGTACACGGTTAACGATCCCAAGGGTAATGTTAATCCCTAGTGTGTTTGTGTTATGTTTATGTAATTAGGAATTTATATGATAATTACCTGGAAAAAATACATGTTTATTTATATATATTAAAACGAGAAATTGACTAACTGACATATCAACGCACAGCCTAAACTACTGGGATTAAGAACGCGAAATTTTGCACAAGGTTTCCTTTTATGTTGTAGCAAGCACTAAGGATTTTACAAATTTCACTCCTTAAAGGGATAAAATGGGGGTCCAAAGTTTATATGAGAAACCTCTTTAACGTGGGCGAAGCCGCTGGCAGAAGCTAGTGCTAGATAAAGATGGATTAACACTGATTGTATTCAGATATTGACACTGATTGCCCTACAGCGTGGTAAAGCCGCCAGTTTTTTGGACACATTTATGGACACAGTTTTGAGTTTTATGAGACCTGCCCCCCTAGCCAAGTTACGATCGTTTCATTTGCGTCGAACTCCTCGAGTAGGCCATGCCTCCTATTCCTTTGTTCTGACGTCATCTCAACGCTCAGTGACGTGGTCAGAACAAAGGAATCAGAGGCGTGGACTACTCGAGGCGTTCGAAGCAAACTAAACGATCGTAACTTGGCTAGGGGGGCTGTTCGTCAACTCGCTACTGCAAAACTCGCAAGTCCGCACGATGCCAGCTCGCAAGTTCATATATAATAAAAAAGTTCAAAGTTCTTATGCTTGGAGGTGTGCCCCGCTTGGGCAGAGCAACGCCGTGACCTCGTGAGGGCAATCGGCGGCGGTGATCTCTCGCGCCGGGCCTTGGTTCAGGCCATGCTCCGGAGCGAGGAGGAGTGGCAGGCGGTCGCCTCCTTCTGCGAAGCAGTAATGCTAGCTAAGGAGGCGGCCGATCGCGTGAGGCAACGGTCCTTACGCTCCAACCGCCGCCGGGATTCCGATCCCGATTTCCGGCCACCGTAGGCGCGGGCTTGCAGACGGCGAGCAATGGGTGGCTCGCCGTCTGACCGTCCGGTAACCGTCCGGACCGAGCCCAAGTCGTCGACGGCGCGTATTGTTCCACGCGCGCCTCAAGGAGATGTCAGCAAATCGTAGGGGCCCAGCAGGGTCGAAGCCTACTGGGGCCACGGGTAGTGTGAAAGCGGAACCCGGGGCCCTGGGACGAAGGCAACGAAGGAACAGGAGTGGGTTTTTAGTCAGTAAGAGTCTGACACTATCTCCCGCTCCGCCCAAGAGCGGGGATGTCATTAGGATGATTTTCCCACCCAATAAAAAAAAAAAAAAAAAAAGTTCTTATGCTTTTTTTACTGGCTGCCGTTCAACACACATTTTATAAGAAGTTTTTGTAGCTGTCTGTACATTATTACGTTAGATTGTTACGTTCGAGCGAGTTGACGACAGAAAAAATAGGTAAAATCGGAAGGTGCCAACTCGCGTAGACTCGTGAGTTATGCAGTAGCAAGTTGACGAACAAGTCTTTTTTGACGCCATGTTTTAGATTGTTTTAGTTTTAGTATAGGTAAAGTTTAGGGTTTTTATTATTATTTTTTGGTTATGCTGTAATTATAATTGGCTAAGTAATATTTAAATGTAAATAAATTATTAACTAATAAAGCTCACTAATAGATATCAATTTTATAAGTAACTGCTAGTGTATATTTTTGTTTGATAGGGATAGGTCACTCATTTTACCTTCAACACTTTCCTACGTATCCCAATGAATAAAAACATGTATGCATATAAACGAAGAGTACATGTGAAAGTTACAATAAATAAACTTTAGCTCCAGTGAGGTTCCGCCCGCTTGACATTTGAAATTACATACCTGCATGGAAATTTCAAACAGCCTTGATTATATAAGTTACTAGCTTCTGCCAACGGCTTTGCCTGCGTGAAACTAGAAAATCATACCGAGGGAACATCCTGCTGAGATTAAAAGTATCCTATGTCAGGGGCGCCGGCTTTTAGAAAACCTCATGGGTGCTCATGCTCATTTGATAACTTGAAAAAGTGGCTAAATGTGAGAAGACAAATGAAATAAATATCCTACGTACATACTGCGTTCTTAATTACTAATTATGTTTGATAAAAATATAAAATTAATAAAACCATTATATAAAAATGAAACTAGTTTTTATTATCAAGAAATATTATAATTTATACGTAACCTAAAGGGCGATTACTGATCTGTTTCTTGATGTCTATTCTCAGGGGTGCTCGGCACCCACTGTTTATTTCTCATGGGTGCCCCTGTCCTATGTGCTATCCCAGGATATTTTCTACCCGTGTGCCAATTTTTATCTCAATCCGTTAAGTCGTTTAAGCGTGAAGGAATGACAAACATACAAGCAAACATTCACCTTTATTTATAATATTCGTGTAATACGGAATATTTAATATGCTAGATGTACTGACTACAATATAAATTCGTCAAAACTGAGTCTGGAATGTTTAAATCTAATAATATATCTAGCCTGAGATACGAACGTTTGTTAATTTAATGCAGAAAAAGACAAATTTCTGAGTTTGTTATAAATAACACACGATTAATAATCCTAAAAGTTAAAGACTAACTTCTGATATTATTACACAAACACTCTATTCTGTTCCTCCTTTCGCAGAAAATTTCTTTAGAAACAAGCAGCAATAATGATCTTTTACTGTTTTTTTCGTGTGTTTAGGTAAATACATGAATAATAAGATAAATAACTTTACTTTTATACACTTTATTTTTATACACTTTACGAGGCTATCGGCTACAAACCAATCAAATTCGGTTCGGAGCTAAACAAACAGACGGACGATTTAGTCGAATAATCACGGTAAATCCGTGTCCCAGTATCGGCTGCAGTTAATTTTGTGTGCGAACTTACTGTTCCGCGCCACAAAATGGCAGGCAGTAGTCCACAAATGGCATATTAACCCAGAATCTGAAGTTCAGGTGCAGCATCGATACCGTAAAGCTTACTATTGAGAATTGTTTAACCTGAATAGGTAATAGAAACGGTCAATCGATAGCCAACAAGAGTTCTGATGGCCAGTAAAACGCTAGAGAAATCGGTGATATAAATTGCAGAAAAAAAATTCTTTATCTGCAAATAAAAAAAAAAATCTCTGCAAATTAAATGCTCATTTCGTAGAAACGAAATGAGCATTTTGGTCCATAAGCAATATGACATTTAATGCACTAGTGAAGATACACTTAAGCCAAGTCTTCGCATAGAGATTACACTTTGAGTTCCATTAGAACGCAGATGTAACAGATTTTAATGTATTTGCAGTATTTAGCAGCAAATGTATCGGAGTCAGCCTTAATCACTTGAGATACAAAACTATACCAGTACCTACTTTTTTTTCCGGTGGGAAAATCATCTTATGACATCCCCCGCTCTTGGGCGGGGCGGGAGATAGTGTCAGACTTTTCCTGACTAAAAACCCACTCCTGTTCCTTCGTTGCCTTTCGTACCAGGGCCGAGTCTTCCTTTCAGAATCAGACCCTTGGCCCCAATACCAGTATAGCATAGCATAGTCGGCCTTATAATGTTCCCACTGCTGGGACTCAGGCCTCCTCTCTAGGAGAGGGAATGGGCCGTAATCCACCACGCGGGCCCAGTGCGGGTTGGTGAATGTCACATGTCTTCGAATTTTTGGTTCTAGAACATGCCGGTTTCCTCACGATGTTTTCCTTCACCGTTTTGAGAGCAGTGGTGATTTAATAAATTACACAAAGTAATGCGCCTGGCTGGGTTTGAACCCGCGGCCTACAATTCGTAAGTCGGGGCCAATACCACTCGGCCACCACTGCTCTCCAATACCAGTACCTACTAGGAATATACTAGCCACAGAACTTCACTCGAAAAAATTCAACCAAAAACTCCAGTCTAAAGACTATACATATGGGTAGGACATGTTTTTGACAAACATTATTTTACTTTGACTAATCCCTCTTACGTTGCAACAATATGTTCGTATTTATTTACAGTACCTACATACTTATTAGAGTTACTAAAGGGAACTTGACAACCAGTTATTTTAATGGAGCCTCGCGTATTTCCATCAGCTTCACCTATCAAAGTGTTGAGTCAAAGGACGAACTTCTTTTTTTAACACGCTGGTTTTTCATTAAAGCCCAAGGGAAAAGGCGGCAAACAAAAGAAAAAAAATCGGGTAATATCAATTTAGTTACGTTCGTCTACCGTTATTGCGTTTGCTGATATTTTTTTTTTGTCTTGTGGCTAAGTAAAGATTGGTGGATGTAGTAGGTATTCTTTTTAGTTCGTACATGATACCTTTTTTTAAATTGTGATTTGTTTGTAGCCTGTTTTTAGGGTTCTGAACCTAAAGGGTATTAACGGAACCCTATTACTAAGACTCCGCTGTCCTTCTGTCTGTGTATCTGTCTGTACGTCTGTCACCACCACCAGGAGGTAACTCATGAACCGTGATAGTCAGACAGTTGAAACTGTATTTCTGTTGCCGCTATAACGACAAATACAAAAAAAAATAATAAAATAGGAATTTAAGAGGGCTCCCGTACAACAAACGTGATTTTTTTTACCGTTTTTTTTGCTACGTACGGTACGGAACCCTTCGTGCGCGAGTCCGACTCGCACTTGGCCGGTTTTGTCTAATTGTGATCCAAACTTTCGCCTTTATAATATTTGTGTATTGGGTTTGTAAACACTTCATTCGCTTCATTTTGAATTTATAAAATAATGTATCATCTCAAAGATTTCTCAAAAAAATTGTGAAACATTTTTCAAAGTGAAAGTCATTATAGAACTCAACACCAAAACACAAAATAAAATGTCAGACGGTTATAATCCTGTAATAAATAACACTGTATTCGTAGGAAACTGGTTTATTTGCGAAGATCAACAGTTACATATTAACAGTCAAAACTTTCGATTCACGAATCACGTTATTGTCATAAAAAACTACATAACGATTATTTGCGTGATTAATTTCGGATAAGAGCCACGTAACCATTTTAGAACAGATAACTGATTAGTCATTGTAACGTTTTTGTGTCGATTTCTATTTGATGATGAAGAATGTGTTGTCAAGAATTAAATAGTAAGAAAGAGTAAAGTTTCCATTTTTGAAATGTGACGAAGTCTACCCTGATAATATTTTATTAAGTGCGGGGTGACGCCACGCTGCAGGGTGGCAAGGGGGTGTGAAAAATTCAACATCGCCAGCCGCGTGTCGGATGCTCTCGTGTACGACGTGGTATAGGCTTTTTAATATGTATTTTTATGCCTCGACCTATTCAATATATTTAGGGATTCGTTACATTCCGTCAACTTGCACGACTGTTCGTAATAAGAGCATTGAATAAAACATATAACTCCTACAATCGCTTAGTGTCAACTAAATATAGAGATCAGGGAACAGACCTGTTTTTCCCGAATTTCGGACCTAGTAACGTTTAGAAATTCGTATATTTAATTGATATGGTAACACTATCTATCAGCTTTGGTTTGCACGAGGCGATACACATGGCTGCTATTCAATAGAACCAAACCGCCCTTTCCATAAGGGTTTACAAAATATAATTAAGCATCGATCTACAAAACATTTTCAGTTTTCGAAAGTATCTACTGTTAATTGAATTCAAATTAGAATTTCACGTGAAATTTATTTAGCTTTAAATGCTATTTTCCATTGAAAAGATATTTGTGATACTACACACTAGTGGACAACAAGTACCTACCTAACAAATTCTGCTAGTGAGAGAGTTACAGTTAAAGTGCATTAACATAGTGGCCATCTGGCCATATTTATAATTTTTTTTTGTAGGTGGTAAAATTATCCCATGACGTCCCCCGCTCTTGGGCGGAGCGGGAAGGCGTGTCAGACTTTTACTGACTAAAAACTCACTCCTGTTCCTTTGTTGCGTTTCGTACTACGCAGATCCTTGGCCCCAGGAGGCTTCGACCTTGTTGGGCCCCTACGGTTTGCTGACATCTCCTTGAGTCGCGCGTGGTCGGTGGCCGGAAATCGGGATCGGGATCCCGGCGGCTGGAGCGTGAGAGCCGCGCCGTCGGGCGTGCAAGTGCGGCCGCCTCCTTTGCTAGCATTACTGCTTCGCAGGAGGCGACCACCTGCCACTCCTCGCTTCGGACCATGGCTCAAATCAAATTCAAAACCGGATTTGAGTTCCTACATGGCACGGATATAATTTCTTTTCCTAGATGCGATATATAATACGTAAGAAAATATCGTACAAAAAATGTAACTTCACTCAGATCCCACAGATATAAAAAGCGTCCCGATTGCATTTAAGCCATTTTTGTGGCAATAGGAATTTCTATGAATAAAATCGCGTCTTGAACTCGGGACAATCTTTGGGGAATACAAAATGGTGCGTAACAGAAACCGGCTATAATTGGCAATTTGAAAAAGGAATGCATCGATTAAAACTGGTTTGCGGAATGTTGCCAGTTCTTTTTCCTTTTTAAATAAAATTTGTCGCATGGAATTACTAAGTACTGATCGTAATATTGAAAGGAGGATATAGTCGGGAAGGTAGTAATGACATTAAGTGTAAGTGGTGGCACAGGTTACGGTACGTGGCGTCATCAGTAGTCATCATACCAGTTAGTCTAGACGGGTCACTTTCACCAGAGGAACATGTAGTAACGGAACTGCGATTTAACGCACAGCGCTTTGAAGAGTTATTAAACGCAAACCACGGAGTAATTACGTTTTTTTTTTAACTGTACGCATCTAATAAAGGTTTTAAGGACACATTAACATCTTTAAAGCTGATTAAACGTAATACAATCATAATAAAGTTAAGAAGGTGAGTTCTGCTTGTGTTGAACTAAATTCGAGAATCAACAAAACTATTTGGTACTCTAATTTTTCATAACTACGAGTAGGTACACTTAAAACATGCATTAATAACTCACACTAAAGTACACTACGAATGCAGACAAGGAATATGAGCAGGCTTCCCCTATTGAGGGTAGTAACACATCAGAGATCCTCTCCCGCTCCACTCACAGCGGGAGAATTAGACTTAGACTGAACATTCGAATTTAGCATTTGTTAAGTTGTAGGTTGAGCTCAATGTTCTCAAAGCTCAGGTTAACCCAAATGTCAAAGTATGTCGATATAAATTTCCCAATCATCAATCACAACATTCTTAAGAAATAACGCAATAACTTAATTGCTGTAAAATTTTAAACTTTGAACAGTCGCGTTTCGCAAGAGTATTAACAAGCAAAATACGTCAAATTACAACGATAGCACAAACCTACTTCTCTGTATGCAAACGCAGTCGAAGAATGTATGCTAATTATTTAAGTATTTACGTTACATAATGTAACTGCATGTTAGTTGCATAATATTCGTACTGACTGCCTTCGTCAGAAAGCTTAGGTTTTCATAGACACAGGTTGAGATTCGCGTGCTCGTACCGACACCAACAATTTTGTTCACGCGAATTATGTTCACATAAACGCGTAAGTACGCTACAGGTGTGGAGCATTCAACATTTTCATGTAAATTGAGAGACAGGGCGAAGTTTAATGAAGTTCGACACGAGTCAGATAATTTTATTTATATACAATGAGTGACGTAGTCTAGACTGGTACCCCGTGACTGGTGATCGAAGCCATCAAATGCAGCTTAACGGTAAGCGGTTAGCGACCGCGGAACCCTTTGTCGCACAGCATTTTGGCACGCGGTTTAAAAGCATCATAAAATATTACTGGAGCAGGACTTAATGTTACAAAGTTACAATTAGTGGTAAACTTTGCGGCAGCCATGTATTTTCACAAATTAGGAGGGACCACAAAGACCAAAACTGTTTTAAACCGACTTCAATACAGAGGAGGTTATCAATTCGGCTGTTGTTTTTTCTTAATGTTTGGTACCAAAGAACTCGCATCATTTATTTGAAGCGATATTTTTCTACATTGATTAAATTTTTACTAAAATCCAGTTCTGATGCCAGAAATGATGAGGTATTGAAGGAAAAAACGCAATTTCTGGAGGTCACCTTTTCATAGACCTCAGTAAGACCTTATTAAGCCTGGAAATCGCCCCGTACAGCTGTTTTGACCTATTATAGCCACTAGTTATTCAACCAACTTCCTTATAAAAACGCAAAAATACATTAACATCGGCGGTCGGATATTAAATAACGAAAAAACAAATCCAGAAACATCGCCTTCACATAAGACACAGTAGGTAAAATGTTAAGATCTATTTGACAGGAACTTCGATCAACAAAGGACAAAGCGTGTGGGAGTAATTTCTTTATCAATTAACAGGCTTCCTTTCAGTAAATAATAAATATACACCTACTCATATGTCCAATAATCTCTACCTATAGGTATTATCACAAACTAATGTATATTAAAAGGAATATTATATTACATCGTTACGCAGAAAACAGGATGTGATAGAGATATGATACTTAACTTACTTATATTTATTTACATTTGTACAGTTATATTCGATTCCTAAACTAATGAATATCCTACTGCTCCCAACGACATATCAAGATACAGTTTTCCAGTCAACACTGACCACACATTGTAAGAAAAGCCTATACAATGCGAAGTTAACTTATACTGGAAAAGTGTAGCTTGAAATGTGTTCCATATAAAATTGTAAGGAAAGTTTTGACACAAGCAACTTCGGGCTCTATTGTTAGCTAGACTAACATTTTTATCTACAACGAAGTCTTCGCCACAATGTCGTTCTCACACAACATGGCCTCATGACTCCAATCTAAAATACAACCGATTTAATGTTGGTAGCGTTCTTGTTAGATCGCTTACACATTATTAAGTTCATGGCAGATTGACCTTTCACGACCGAAATCCATCATCAAATTGCAAAAAAATTCATTAGACGATTATACTGAATTGTGGAATGTGAGTTGCTCATGATAATTTCACTGGGTTTAGGAGAAACTGTGCTTCGCAAACACAGTTTTTATGATGATTTGTTTTCATAGCTAGAAACAGATTTTAGATAAAAGAGATTTAGAAAGTGTAGCTATAGAATCTAGACAACATGACCTTTAACGACAGCGATTGTAGATATGTCAAAAAATAAGTGATTTACTTACCACGTCGAATTTTCGGTTTTTTGATAATCCTCTTCCTTTGTCTAGCGTCCATGATCTCTTCGACCCATGCCTCACCGGGACGCCATGATGGTGCTGCCAGTTCGCGCAACTATGAAAATGCATGCAGTTCTATGGTGTGTTCCCGTCCTAGGCACTACTGTACGCGCAATTAACCATACATTTTTTGAGCGAGTGAGTCACGCCTAAAACAAAAGAAGACTCCTTTTTTTCGCCTCTCGCGTCCTATTCATCAAATAGTAAAACAAACGAAACAGCCATAGATTGGCAACTGAAACTTTTGCCTCAGTAAACATGATTAGAGTAGCAGCTCAATAACTTATGCATGTTACTCAATCGATACCAATACGTGACGTCCAGAAGTAAATTTAACTTAAATTCACTATTAGGTATTCAGAGTCCGCTGCATGTTCTAATCTATTCCACGAAAAGGTTACTCCGCTATACGTTATTCTATCAATATCTTGCCGGACTGTTTATTTAGGTAGTAAGGTACAAATAAACTTCTATCGATCGACGAAATCGATTATTCTATTCGATTAAATGTTGCATATTAACATGGTGTCTTATAGCTATGCACCACATTAATTGATTGATCTCAACAGGATGACTTTGGGTCGACAAAAATCTTTCACTTATTTTCAATTGAGTAGTTACTTACATTTTTTAAATTATTTGTATCTTTATCCAAAATTATCTTTATTTTTCAAATCTGGTTTAAAGGGAAACTGTTAATACACTGAAATGTGACATCATCTCCGTTTGGGGTTGAAAAACTACGGCCATGGGCTCCGAGCGCTCATCGAGTTGTTCGTGATATCAGCAAACAACTGTTCGACTCTTAGCGTGACCAGAGAGCTGGGCTTTTCTTCGGACAACGAATCAGCTTTGCTTTCCAACGTAGCAATGCTGCAAGGCTTCTGGGCACTTTTCCCGTTCATATCGATGTGGATGAATTTTTTTTTTTTGCCCAGTTATTTATTTTTCTACCCGTTCTTAAATATTGTTATTTTAAGTTTGTATATGTATGTACCTATTAAGTTATAATTCTTAAACTACTGGTTCAAATTGAATGAAATTTTAAATATAACTCGTATACAAGACACGTAGGCCCTGGAACAATTATCAAAGCTATACAAATATTTGTTCCGTGCGGGAATCGAAACCGCGATACGCAGCTCAGCACCCAATCACTCACCCCCTTTATAACGGAATAATTGTTTATTTTTTAAATTGATATAAACCAGTGCTTGACTGCGATCTTATATGAGATATATCCGACCAACACTCTCGCGTTTATTCTGCCAGGGTCGCATATCTAAGACTCCGTCTCTTCTGTCACCTATGGGATTGGAGAGCTAAACGAGATGGAGTACCTAGTCGCCAACACATGACCCTGGCGAATAGGACACCGAAAACACTCGTCGGACCACTCCAACGGAAGTGGTCAAAGGGTTAATTTTAGTTTTTAGTTGGTAATTTGTAGGTACCCTCTAAACCTCCTACCCTCAAGTAGACAGACATGAGTACCTACGTTTTTTTTTTTGTATAGGTATATTGTAAAACCTGCTCCCTTTCCTGTGCATGTTAAATGTGAGTGACGTCATTCCATGAAATGTCTCAAATCTTTCCCGGTTGACGTGACGTCCGCCCACCCCTCCCTCCCCCCTCAACCACTCGTATAAATACGTTCACCAGTTTACGTGATACGGGTGCAAACAGACTATACGCAAACAAGCGATGGATTTCTTTCGTACACCCATTTGCATGGAATAGCAATCATTATACTCGTGATTTTAATGGTTTGATACTATCTTCCTCTTGACTTTCGAGGTAATTTCATAATGAATTTTTAAACTTTCTTGACCGCTACGTTAGGCAGTGTTCTTAATTACGACTTTCTAAACTAATGTGTGTAGAAAATTAATATTGTACAGTTATGAAATCAATAACCCACTGCTTGCACAGAAAAAAAAACAGCTGTTGAGATTTTATAAGTTGGAATAAAAATATCACAAAAATACAGATTGAATAATTTGTTTTTATCTTCTACATCTATATACATAAAAATCAATGCCAATTTTCGTTGTAATTTTATAACTCAAGAACGGGCTCACCTATCTAAACCAAATGTTTAGGCTTTGTTGGGACTATTTAGTAGATGGTTTATCTGAGGTTTGCACAAAATCGGTCGAGAGGTTCTTCATTTATCACATTATTAGGCGGTACGAAGTTCGCCGAGTCAGCTAGTATCTTTATAAAAGCGAAATACCATTTACTGATTAATCACGAAATCTCAGAAACTATAACACTAACTTAAAATTTGGCAGGTAGGTTCTATAGGGTGTAGACATTCGCTAAGAACGGATTTTACGAAACTCCACCCCTAAGGGGGTAAAACGGGGGTTGGAAGTTTGTATGAAAGTCCTATGTTTTTGAAGTAAGAGACTTGAAATTTTACACAAAGCTTTCTTTTATGACGTTGGCGAGCACTAAAAAAGTATTTTCCAAAATTCACCCCCTTTGAACGGGATGAAACGGGGGTTCAAAGTTTGTTCGGAGAAACCTTCACGCGGGCGAAGCCGCTGGCAGAAGCTAGTTTATTATATGGGCAGACGCCCGTACCTTCGGTTACTGCTCAGTTCCTATTAGTCGTAGCGTGATGTGTGTGTAGCCTATGTCTAACCTTCCTCCTTCCTACAGCAACATTAAAATATTTTTTCAAATTAATCCAGTTTTTATTTTAATGTGGGAAATCATCTAATGACTTCTCCAGTTTTGGGGGAAACACATTTATTGACTAAAACCACACAATTTTTCTTCAGTTACCCTTTGCGTTCTTTGTGCCCCCACTGGACCCTTTTGCTGACATCTGTTGAAGGCGCGCGTGGCTGACTATGCGCCGTCGATGACTTGAGCTCGTTTCTGGACGGGAGCTACCCATTGCTCGGCGTCCGCAATCCCAAGCCTACTGTGGCACGTAGTTGTGGTCGGGGTCTGGGTGGCTGGGGCAATTCGAATCAGTAGTTTCTGAGATTAGCGCTTGAACCAAACTAATAAACACTTCGGCTTTATAATATTATAAAAGTTCAGATTTAATCAGTGAGTCAAGTGTACTCGTATAATTTGAGAATATGATTTTATTCCAGAAAGCATTCAATCACCATACTACTGAAATAAAGCAAGCATTTATTTGCGAATATGCAATTAACCGTTGAAGAGTAGGTAATCAATGCCCGTATTTATCAATCAAGCACAAGAGTTGTTCGGAATGCTTTATACCTGTTAAAGTTTCATAATGAATACGAAACGAGCTAAATACTTTAACTTTCCTGGTGCACTGAATACAAAATATTTTCCAAAGAGTTTTTGGTAGAAATTGTTATATGTATCGGCATCATTACAAAAAATTCGCAATATAGCAATTCTTCAAAAAAAAAACTTTGTGAATACCTACCCTACCATGAGCTCTTACTTTGACGACCTAAACTGAGGGATGAAAGTATCATTTTAGCACGTCATGGTAAGTGGGTTTTCTGAGTTTCCTACGAAATAGTATTCCTATTGAATGCGTTTCCTATTTGGCATACCTAATAAGCCGAATTCCGGGTTGAATATTGAAACCACAGAAACTGTGGTGGTTAACTACCTAGGTACCAATATGTATACAAATTATTGGAAAACGGTTCGTCGTAATGAACTATTCTGTATTTTCAATTATAACTTTAAAAAACCTGGGCAAGTGCGAGTCGGACTCGCGCTTTGAGGGTTCCATACAAACTTTCGAACATTACTGTTATTGCAATTACTGTGCGATCTTCTTTCGATATCACAATAGCTACCTACCTTCATATATTATATTGGTCGTATTATATTTCTTTTAGTGGCTCTAGCGGTCGTCCAGATTGCTCGGGGCAAACCTCTCGGCAATATCCCATTATAAATCCAATGAGATCAGTTAACACAACAAACACAAAAATTATGAAGATAGTTGTCGCAATCTTAATTAACTCCCAATGTGTACAAACTTACTTTTCGATTATTGTATTCATGTAATTTTGAAGTCTGTAAACCCCAGAAACGAAAATTTTGCGAGGCAAAAGGCATGGTATCCAACCATGACATTTAGTAGCTCAACAACGATCAAATCCTAATCAGCTTTAGCCACAATACAATCGAATTTCAAGATTTTAAGTGTTGCTAGTAAATAAAAACTAAAACTCAGTTTCAAAGCTCTGTTGCACTATGGCCCTGGTTATTTATCCATGCGCTCTCCTTTCCCACCGTGTGTAGTATGAGCCAGCGAGTATTTCCACTATCGCTAAATGCAGCAGTAGCTACCCCATTCGTTAAAATCGGCTTAGCTGTTTAGAATTTGGGTAGTTAGTGATGTGGGCTTATAATACCTGATTGTACCTATGTTGTTATGAACATAAGCATTATATTGAAGCAGAAATCGAAATTGCTCATTGTAGGAGAATTTAGTTCGTTTGTTTGCACAAACGGAATTTTGAAAACCAAAGCCTGCTTTATAGAATAACCCCTTCACTGCGGAACAGGTCCCTTTCGGCCCGCCGTGGTGCTTCAGTTGGTGCGGACGAAGAAAACTATGTCCCCCTCGCTGGTGCGGAATGATTATTTATTTATTTATTAAAACTTTATGCACTAGTAAGAAATACTGTACAAAGGCGGACTTAATGCCTTAGGCATTTTCTGCCAGTTGACGTTAGGGTAGTGCAGAAATATAACATCACATTATCTCAGGTGTTTGTAAGAGTTCTACAGAGACAAATATATATTTCAATGATGATTATTGTAAGAAATGCAGCCAAAACCTTTGCGTGACATGTTTGAAGCAAATAAAATCTCTTTTGCGATAATTCTGTTTTATTTTAGATATTCCCTTGTTTTTGTCTGTCACGTCACTACTAAAAATACTTTCTAGTGCGATTCAGGTCGATATTGGCCTGCCGCTTTCCCTAGTTTATTTCTCATTTAATGTTCCTTAATTTCTCATTTAATGTTCCTGTTTGGTAGGTCCCGGGCTGAATCGAACCTAAGGAATTCGGATTCAAAGTAATTCTAACAATACAAAAAAATACATTATGTTTTTTTAGTGCTGGTGGGTCGAGAAAGACCTGCTACGCACTGGCAGAAATATCGTTGGGGGCGCATTTCGACCCGCTGCCGCACCAGATGAAGGTATGATTTTACTTGCCGCAGCCAAGGTGACAACTAAACTGACTAAATAACTGATACAGGATTGTTAAAAAAAACTGAGAGCACGTTCAAACGATAAACCTCCTGTTGGCCAGCCTGTCGTCTACGTTTTCTATTTTGCTGGTGCGTGCTTTCGTCCGTTAGCATACGCATGGCCGAATTGCACACTCAAATTTGAATGCAGAACGCCAACTGGGTTTTGTTTTCAACCGGCATCAAAGGCAAGTTACCTAGCTCTAAAAAAACAACGACACTAGCCACTGAAGCGTTTACAAAAAAAAAAAAAACAAAAGTAATGCCACAAGAAATTTTTTTTTTAGACGTCTTACGATATAAATCCTTTATATACTCGGGCTTATGATCCCTGGTGGGTTACATAAATATGCTGGAAACTACCGCGTGGTAGATTAAAAGTTATAAAAGTTCCAGTGAATAGTGACAGTACAGACAGTTTCCTACGCTTACCATATATCAGAAGCGGAAAAACTTATTAAAGGCATTTTCACTTGCATGGTATGTGCTCGCAGAGAATTGATTTAGTAGCGCCCACGATGAAAAAGCAACGAAAAAATAACATTATTAGTTGGAAAACTTACATGTCCCATGGTTTTTCCACATAATCATTTTATCGTTAAGTGGAAAAAGTCATGTTACACGTAAGTTATTGATGTATGTTACTAAAATATACTTCCGCTATCTTTGATTTCCTACAGTTCAACGAAAGTAATCGAGGGCGCAAGTACCTATTCACTGTAATTACATGTGAAACCTATGTACTTTCACAAAGCATTGTGATTCATATAAAATAACGTGGGAATGCGTAAATACCTGTACTTAATGTTGACAGTTAACTTGAATGTGACGCGAATGATTTCACTAATAACAAATTGTACTCAGTAGGTACGATACCATAGTAGAATCACAAGAGTCCTCTCGTGATAAAACTGAAAATTATTTAAATGTCTATAATTTTAATTTGTGGCTAAATGAACATTATCATTACAGTGTATTACTGGCTTAGATTCTGAAATTGTGTACCTTTATAATACCATAAGGTATAATCTGCAGATAATAATATATTCAATAATATTCCACAACTGTCACACAAGTCCCAAACTAAGCAGTCCTTATGGTATGAGTACTAGACAACTGATAATCATACTTATACATATATCTAGATACATACATATTATATGTAGTTAATACAATGCCTTTATCGAATTTATAAACCAGATTAATTTAAATATCATAGTCACCGGAAAAGTGCAGACTCCGTATGATTGTAATAAATCTTTATTAGATTTTAATTTCTCGATATATTATGAAAAAATCGGTATGTATTTATCGTAAATCACGTCCAAATTCATTAGTTTGCAACATAACAGTGTCTTATTTAGAAAAAGTTGTTTACAATTTCTCGAGATATTTTATAATCTAATAATCGTTTACAATTTTCCGATGACAGAGAGACAAAACTTTATGACGCAACCGCGGATAGAGAAATCGTCAACTGTTTTTGTCAGGAACACATCAAGTTTCAAGTTTCATTGCATTGCCTAATGAAGTGCAAGAGAAGTCAGTCTGCAGGAAATATCTGATTATTAGCAGCAAGTAGGCGAGGGGTCAGCCACTCATGTCAAGTGCCAACGTAATAGCTGTTAGCTCATCGCTTCTCCTGCATTCGCCTCCTACGTAGACTGACGATAATCTATTAAAATTTCTACAAAATTATTCTACAGTTGATAAAATTTTAAAGATTTTGAGATAACTTTGGATATCGATACTAGTAACGTCTGTGAAGTTTCACAAGTGAATTTAATTTCTCCTTGTATTTTTTAAACATATAGGTACATAAATATGTTTCCTGATAGCTACAATCTCCCTAGATTGTCTTTCTTCAAGTCTGAAATGAAATCTTTAAGTCAAGAGTGAATAGGTTACTTCTAAGTGAGCGTGTTCCATTTTCGACCATATCATCGCTTACCATCAGGTGAGATAGTGGTCAAACGCGAGCCTATGTCTAAATAATTATTAATAATTATTAACAATTTTCTTAAAAATCCGACACCTCGCTTAAATAATCGTTCCACTGATATCTATTTTGTTTTGTGGTCTCAACATTGTATACGTAATGGAGGATTGAATGAACTCATCATTGGCTGTTGCGCCAGCATAGGCTATGTTGTTTAGTGAAAGTGCAACTGGCCAGGTCATGACTGGAGAGCGTGTCTTCGGATACGAATACGTTAACACACTAAGTTTCTTCAAGGGATATAAGAATAAAAATATCTCAAAAAATATAGTACAAAAACTAGCACTTTGTCAGAGACTTCGCACGCGAGAAAAATTTCATCAAAACACTGCTTAAACCATATTCAAGAGTATTTTGGACAAGTCTTTATTATTCATTTTGATTAGAATTTGTATGCCCTTTCTTAAAACCCTTTCTTAGCGCGCGAATACATCGTAGAGGCATTAAATAAATAGAGAGAAATCTGAACAAATATACAAAAATAAAAACCACACTATACCCTTCCTCTTTGATTCATTTATTTATTAAAACTTGATACAACACAAAGGTACAAAGGTGCCTCTTCTCTTTAACGAAGCAAATTACTAAAAATTAATGTAGAATTTTCACTGAATACCAAACAAGAATTGCATTTCAGGTAACAAGCAACATAAGCGTGAAACATAAGTGCAACAATTTGCTACGGAAACGCAGATGAAGTACTAAATCCTATTAACTCTTGTTGCTTCCATATTGTTCTACGAGAAACATCAAGTATCTTACAACGTTCAGAAGTGGGTATTATTATAAGTTGGATCTTGTCAGATGCTTGCAAGAATTCCTACCATACGAAGCTAAACCAGCACTTACAAACAATGTAACATTGTATCTATGAAAAGTTTGTCTTGAATGTTTGAAATGTATAGGATTGACATTGGTAGAACAGTCATTGATTTTTATTTGTATCGAAAAGTAACGTTACCAGCAAATATAAATAATTATTCAAATGTCTTCAATAGTATGTTGAAAACCTTACAATTCTGATAAAAAAGGAACTGTCAAGTAATAGAATAAGGTTGCAGCCACTGAATTGTGACGATAGCGACATTAGGTTACGTGTGTACAAAAGAGATAGCGATATGCCCCCATCAAGCTCCCACTCTTCCTCATAAAATCCACCCTTACGTTGTTGAAACTTCAACGGTCCGGACTAAGCGTTTCGCTTCGTCGTTTATACCGCGTACATCGAAGGACTGGAACAATTTGCCTGCTGCGGTCTTCCCGTCCAACTATAATTTAGGTTTCTTCAAGGCTAGAGTGAATAGGCTCTTAATAAACTAGTGCGCCTGACCATCAATGATTGCATCTCCGCTTACCATCAGGTGGGATCGCAGTCAAGCACTGGTTTATATCAATTTAAAAAAAAAAAACAATTTTTAATTTGCCAATAGCTGATTGATTGCAAACGTGGTTATTAATTAAAGAACTTGCTACTGCTTTCAGCAACAGATTTCTTGTTGGTATTATTTGTTGTTGAGTATAAAATATTGTGCAAAAATAATCCCGAGGTAGTACCTACCTAAGCACTACCGCTATGTCACATGGTCAACACGTCAATTGTTATCGCAGATAAATATAATGTTGACGCCTTGTCTAGACTATTGTCGGTCTATAGAACATCAACCCACATTCTCGTCTACTCATCCTATCTTGTGCTATGGTTTAAGGCCTAAGTCCCGTTTTTAATTTTTACCTAGGTCTTGTAAAAATAATATTATGATTTTACCTAGTAATACCTGCTCATGACCTGTAACATGACGTTTAAAGTAAGATTGTTTCATTCTTATTTCCAGTGTGGGTAAGAGATGGCGCTAGACAACCTGTATAGCTCTGTCTCTTACCCACACTGAAATAAGAATGAAACAATCTTACTTTGAACGTCATGGTAACCCCGCTTATCTGTTTACAAACACACACCTTTAGCTTACGAAACCGAATAAACTTTATTCGATTCTACAGCAATAACTGTTGAAAAAAATCGCAAAAAACCGTACACCATTTTAAACTAGAAAAATACAAAGTAGACAAAACAGTGAATCAACAAGAAACTCTAAGAAATTCTTGAGAAAACAGAAGTATTCACTATCGCAATCAATGAAGATTGTTTAATAACAATGATGAGGCAAGCACCTTGAGAACCTAAACATTCATGTGAGCATTGTCCAATATATACGTTTTATATCCGTAAACAAATTCCGTTGTATAACAAGTAGGCACTTCACCAGTAAACATAACAACCCAGGAGAATATATTTTAAAGCTAACTCTAAAATTGGCTTTCATGCATCAACCGTTACTTGAAATTCAGTCATAATGTATGTACGGTGAAACTAAGTGGGATATGCTTGTAGGAGGATTATGAATTCTGATCGTCTACAAGGTAGTTCAAAAGCTCATACGTAGACAGTTCAAAACAGAGATATGTTAGTAACTAGTTCGTATTCATTCCATAATATAAATTATCCGCTAAACGTTGACGTCTCTCAAGCCCCAGCCGCGGGGATTCCGATCCCGATTTCCGGCCACCGTAGGGGCGGGCTTGCGGACGGCGAGCAATGGGTAGCTCGCGGTAGTTACCGAACGGTCGGACGGCGAGCTACCCATTGCTCGCCGTCCGACCGTTTGGTAACTGCTCAGACCGAGCCCAAGTCGTCGACGGCGCGTTATGTTCCACGCGCGCCTCAAGGAGATGTCAGCAACCGGGGGGGGGGGGGGGGGGCAGCAGGGTCGAAGCCTACTGTAGCCATGGGTGGTGCAAAAGAGAACCCCGGGGCCCTGGAACGAGGGCAAAGAAGGAACAGGAGTGAGTTTTAGTTAGTAAAAGTCTGACACAAAGGGTGGGAGACGTCACTGGATGATCCCACATTAAAAAAAATGTTGACATCTGATCAGTTAGAAATGCACTAAAAGCTTATGAGCTTTTAGTGCCTAAGTACTAAGGTACTTTAGAGGAAACTGCATACTTTCAATAATACAATGATTGAGTGCGAGACAAAGAGGCTTAACTTCAAGGTTCATTATTAAATTGCCGCTTACAGGCTTACTGCTAATGAGCCTTTGTGATACACCCGTGCAACAATTTAATTAGCTGATGATATTATATGATAACTAAGCTGCAATTGGAAAGTTTGTTGAATAATAAGGAAACTTGCAGGTTTGTGAATTGGTTGTTGTGAAATATATGCATGCATACTGAAAAGGCAAAGAGTCATCCAAGAAATATGTTGTATGAAACTATCACCTGTGACTTGAAGCCGAAAGAGGGTCAAGCGGAGCTAAGAGTTAGCTATTGACCGCAAACGCCATACATAAATGTGTATTTATTTAGATAGTTAAACGGTGAGGTGGGATGACTATGAATATTTCGTTTTGTGGTAGAGCTGACCCCGATAGATCTAAGGAAAAACCACCGTAAATTTCTATTAAGTTCGACGTTTTCGATACTTACCTTACTTAAGACCAGTCTAATCCGTGAAAACATCGGCTACCTAATTGGGAATGGCAAAGGCTCTTAACTGTATACATTGCGGTCACCGCATTACTTAATAGACCAGTAAGAGACAATGCTACTAGTGATAAACAATCGGTTTAACCATTTAGCCTTTCCCATGAAATACCCACATACCACTAAAACTTAAATAATAATTAGATAATTATTATTATTGTAGATAATTATTTAATTTTAGCATATTGATGTATTTTATTATTATAAATAACTTACTTTTTAATTTAATTTTTTCTGTTTGAATTATTTGTTTATTGTGCAAGCCTACCACAGTGTTGTTTTTTAACCCAAAGGTTGACTGGTAGAGAATGCCTTGTTGCATTAAGTCCGCCCATGTACCACTACTGTACATAAAGTAAAGTGTATAACAGGTTAACAAATTCCCAAATGGCATTTGGTTGGGGCCTGCTGAAAGTGGAATGACATAAGATAACGCATACAGATTGCCTGGACGTTGACACTGGACGACATTAACACGCATGCTCGTTCTATACTCGCAGCCGGAATTGCAATTAATTACAACTAATCGAGGTGTCTAACGCTACTACAAGCAAACAGTCATCTAATTTGTAATCATTCTGCATGCTATACAAGCTTACTTTTACAAATATGGCCAACAATCGCAAAGAGATTTAAAATCATGGATGATGCATAACTTTCTCTTACTTATAACAATTAGGAAGTAAGAATTAGTAAACTAAACACATTATGCAAACGTTCAAAAGTATAATAATAATTGTATTATACCATTCAATCGAAAACTATAAATAAAATGCATAAACGGAAATTAAAATTGATGTGAAAAGAGAATGGAAGTAAATACGTCAATATCGAAATTTATTTCATTGTTATTATGTTTTTTCGTTTGCCACAAATTGTACAAGATTTCCTATCAATTCTTTAACAACATGTGATGAGGGTTTGCTACAATGATAGGCACTTTGTTATTCATTTTTTTATCAAGCATAACAATACGATTCAAAATAATTTCGTTGTAATTGTTGTTGAGGCGTATATTACTTATTCGCAGTAAAAAAATTAAAGGCACTTATAATAGCAATATTCGAACAAAATTCATGGTATATTAATTTCTCATAAAAACTTAATAATACAAGTCTGAAATTACATATTTCGAGAAGCGTTTGTAGCAATAAATCGTTGTTAATACTCCACTCGAATGCCGAATGCATACCTATTAGTTAAAAATATTGAATTTTTCGCTATAAAAGATTTTATGACGGTTTTTTTTAATTGGATATACATACAAGGAAGTAATTTGGAATATTTCGGATGTTACAAAATATTGTTAAGGCTGCTTGCTGGGTAAATTTTGTAAAACGATTTTTCTAGTGTGTACCAAAACTGTTTTTTGATAAAATACCTACTTTGCACCAAAATATGAGGTCTATTCGTAATTTTTTTCGATCTTGTTTACTTGAACAAGCATTCGCAACGATTGACAATCGCTCTTTAAACGTATTACATATGCCGTCAGCTAAGATCTCGTCCTAATCATACTCATGCGCCTAAAATAATTCAACACTCAATTTAACTTCAGTATCCAGCCATTTAGGTGATGCAAATGAAAGCTTTCTTTGGATATTGGAAATATATAAATTTCGTATCGTGTTACCTACAAGCCTTTCAATGAATTAAAATTTAGTCTGTAGTAAGACTGGTTTTGTTTTCATATGTATAGAAGAGTAAAAAAACTAGTAATAAGTTACTTATTTTATTACCTAGGTGGGTACCACAAGTCACATGACGGATACAGATTTCGGTACCGTATTTTTAGCCGCCTTTAAAAAAGTAAACCCGGCATTCGATTCGTCAAAGATTTTCTCTAAACTACTCATCTGATTTGTATTGAACTTTTGTTATTCTAGATGGATATTTTTCAGAGATTTAAGTAGGTAGGTACATATTAAATTAGGATCTGAATTGATGTGATGAAGATTTTCGGAGTTATACAATGGTAATTTTCAAAAATTAATAATCGTTTGTCTATTAATTATTATTTGCCATTTCATAACATAGCATCACGCCGGTTCGCTCTGAAGGTATATGCAGATGTGTACAATTAATGGCATTTTTAACCGACGAGTGGCGCATGCGTGAAGTCGGTCTCTGCTCCACAACTTGGTTTAACGCTAGTTCGTCCGTCAGATACCGTCCTCTCCGGGCCGAGAGCGGACCTAGAGAAGACGGTATCCATACAAACCACTAATAGTAATACAATACCTATAAGGATGATTTTTTAACTGACTTCAAAAAAAGGAGGATGTTATCAATTCGGTTGTATTTTTTTTTTATGTTTGTTACCTCAGAACTCCGTCGTTTATGGACCGATTTGCAATTTTTTTTCCCCTTAAAGGATACGCTTCCAGATTGATCTCGATTTTTTTCTAAATCCAGTTCTGATGAGATCTATGAGGAATCGAGGGAACTCCTCAAATATTATAGGCAACTATATAGTGATTTTGGTATTTTCATCAAGGGCTTAAGCATTTACAGTCAAAAAATAACATTTGATGAAGTGGAACTGGTGAAGAAGACCAGAAATAGCCAACGGAACTTCACACTCACATAGATATCACAATGAAGATGGTTAAGCGACTATGACAGTACAAATAAATAAACGGTTCTGAATAGTTATGTTGAAAATAGTATCATCGAAGTAATCTGATGATGATGGAGCCGGAAGATAGGCACCGGAACTCTGTAATTAATCAATGTATCCTAGCCGTATTTGGGTTTATTAGAATTGTCATGAGATGCACTTTCGCTATAAGGTACTATCGAACTGATCTGACGATGGAGCCGGAAGGTGAAAAGTGGGCACGGGAACTTCAAAATAAAACAAGTGTTTGGGTTAATTGGAATTGTCATGTGAAATAGGTACTCTGGCTATAAGTTTATAGAAAAAGAAAAAGAAAAGAAGAAGCCTGTGTCTGGTTTTGTCTTCGTTTTTTGACCCCGACTTTCAAAATTAATATTATTTTTTCTTTTTTTGGCAGACTGTTGTAAAAATATTTTTTATACTGTTCTTTCTTTCAAATTAGAACATGACTTCTTTTTAGTCCAAAACGAACCTGTCGAACGAAAATAAAAAGGAACAATCGCAAACCATAGCGACAAATCCAGATTAACTTCTCAAATGCGAAAAAAAGCGAAGTTGACTTTATTCCTTTTCAAACATAGCTTTGGCAGAAGCACTAATTAAAATCAGTTTGTAATGGCCATCGATGCATGATGTACTGGCTTTGCGTGTATACGATGATAAACCGTAATAGCTACAGGACACTGGACTTGCGAACAAAGGCCTATGGAATAGTGTTGTTCTACGGGCCGATTTATCCGATAACCCGGTCACATTGGCCAAATATATGGACAATTCGCTTCGGCAACGTTAAATATAATACGTGCTGTGTGGACCTAGATAGATTGTCCTGCTTGAACGAGTAAAGGGCCTATTACACTATTCGATATTCAGACAGTCTTAGTCGATGTCGCGTAGTTTAATAAGGGTTAGACCGGTCTTACTCGGAACAAAAAATAAGACAGTCTGAATATCGTGTAGTGTAATAGGCCCTTTACTGCACTAGAAGTGATACTTAGGTAAATAATACTTAGACATACCTACATTCCATACGTCTATAGATGCGACGACTACTTAATTTTTAAACTTCTGAAATAGAAACTAAAATTATATCATTAGATTTTAACAAAAATTTTACGTAGACACATTTATGTACTATCAATCGATATCATTTTTATAAGGTTAACAGAAACACAATGAGGCTTAAATTTAGTTTAACCGTTAAATGCCTCTAAGAGTAGGGACCTACTGTTTGGGTAAATTAAGGAAAACTATGCGATTGCACGCGTCATGATAAGAAGGTCAGCCCCCTAGCCAAGCTACAAGCATTTCGTTTCAATTCTCTTTTCGTTGATCACCTCGAGTCGCCACGCTTTCTATTCCTTTATTGTGACCACATGACTGAGCGTTGAAACGACGTCAGAATAAAGGAATTGGAGGCGTGGCCTACTCGAGGCGATCGACGAAAAAAGAATGGAAACGAAACGGTTGTAACTTGACTAGGGGGGCAGGAAAGACTATAGAATACTAGTTGAAGGTTAGGTATAAAGCAATGTCGCTCGAAATAACAGAAAAATGATTTATTTGTCAACTTCTCACATAATCACTTGCAACGCTAGAATGCATTTTTATTATGTACATCATTTAGGCTTACTGTCCACGGACGCGCAGCTTCAAAGACGCGTATTCGTGTCTATGAAGCTACGCTCCTTAGAATTTTACCATCTTCTGACAGTGACTTTACCAACGTCGATTTGAATTTGTTTGCCGGAGATTATCTCTAACAAACAAAGGTTACCTATTCTAAAAGAGTACATATCCTACTTAGCTGTATGTCCTTCTCCAAAACCCAGTCTATCTCTTTACCAAAATATATAAAAATCGGTTTAGTGGATTTAGGTGTTATAACTAGCTACACTAGCTGCTACCAGTGGCTTCACCTGTGTGAAACTAAAAAAATCTAGCAGGGGAACATACTGCCGGGATTTATTATTATCCCGGCAGTATGTTCCCCTGATAGAATTTAGAATATAACATAACATCAATATCATTATTCATCATTTGTAACATAACATTGTACCGGCAGTGGCCCAAGTCTTGACATAGTTATAGGTTACCAGTCCATTTAAGGCTCCAAAAACCATAGCACTATTATCTTTGTTTTTCGTATGTCGCAATAGTTTTTCTCCAACTAGTTGTGGTCCTTGGATGCACTGGCATGGCGCGTACAGGGATAATCGTCGGTTGGTATCACGTTCCATTGAAATTATCTAAAGGGTTCGCTATATCCTGCCTATTATTTAATATCTTTGCACAACTTAAACATAAAAATACTTAAGTCGAGTTTGATTGTCCAAACAACCCCACCTAGCGTCGAATAGCGGAACTTTTTGTTTATGCAAGTTATGCTACGTAACATGAGATGGCACTGTAGCGACATTCCTAACTAGACAGGTTGTACCTTTGTTGTCTTCATCACTAATGAAGTCGATTAAAAATGCATAATTATAATATTTATGTTATTCTTACCATTATTAGTTCGTATTTAAGTTTCGGGATTTTACCATTCTCGTACTGTGCTACGAAACGCTACGAATCGCTACGAATCGCTACGCAGCGTAGTGCATTCAAACGGTTTTATCAGCTTTCAGTCCGCTTCAGTGCTTTGACGCTTATGCTTACCATCAGTTCACAATAGACTGATGGTGATGATATTATACATATGTAAATAAAATGCATTAGGTATGTAGGTAAACTACAAAGGTTTCACACATAGTTTAGAATTTATCAAGTCCATTCTTTGCTCCAACAGAGTACGTAACTACATTTACTGTACACATCAGCATATCTTATATTTTCCATGTTAAGCACAATCTAAAATAAGTGTACCTACTTAAAGTCACCAACGTTTCACGGATCCCTTCACAAGCGACCCTGAATTTTTATACTCGTGCTTACTTCTCTAGCACACTCCAACACAGAGACGAAGTGACCTGGAGAAGTTAGGCTAAAGGTTAGGGAATTTTGTCAACTTTTTTATATTGAAATTTAAGTACCCACATTGGGTGATTGGGTGTTTTTTTTCCGCGTACCGGAAGACGCAGTTTTGGAAGGCCCCCTACAATGTGGACCGAAGACCTGGTGAAGGTTGCGGGAATCCGATGGATGCAAGACGCACAGGACCGTTCTTTGTGGCAACATTTGGGGGAGGCCTATGTCCAACAGTGGACGTCTATCGGCTGAAATGATGGATGATGATGATGATGATTGGGTGATTAAGAATAAATCTTGTAATGTATTCAAGTTCACTTGTTTCTTTTTAATTTTCCCTAACTTCATATACGTGGTGTTCCCTCAGAGCCCAGGAGCCGAGAAAACTTTCGAGCTTTGTGTTACCAACCCTCTTAAAATACTTAGGTACTCGTAGAATTTGAATTCGTCAAACAAAAATCTGCAATCTAAATTCCAAGCTCTAATTAATGAAATACACGCAACTAATATAAATTTATTGTTTATTTCAGCTATGATCGCGATCAGCCCTTCACCTTCCAGATCGGCGTGGGCCAGGTGATCAAGGGATGGGACCAGGGACTGCTCGACATGTGTGTTGGTGAGTAACATTTTACAGTACCATTTAACTTGCTTATTTTTAGTACTATAAGCAAATCATAACTCAATTTACCAAAAGAAACATCTCTGTAGGTAGAAATCGAACAAAACGTTACGTCGTCTACGTCCATATGTACTTCTAATTCACAAAAGCAGCGCACATTAGCAATAAGCGTTGTTCTTCTTTCTATATTCCCATATACCCCAGAAGATTGGGGCAATGCCGCTTGCTTGAATTTTAGTACCAACACAATTTTCCCGCTCACGCCTTTCATCCTAGCCATACAACTGTATTTTGGGTACAAAAGCCACGGGCATGCGCAGTAACAATTTAGATTTGCGAGGAGATAAGGATGGGATCCCTAGTAAGGTTTTCAGTCTCGAAACTCACACTTGTACCGATTCTCGAGAAAAACGATACTTTCGAGACTGGTAAAATATATTCAAATGCAAGGCATTTAGGCAATCAATACAAGATTATAATAACGAGCTTTATTAAAACGGGATTTTAATCTTGTTTTTTTTCTGCCGTGGGTAAAATCGAATAGGATGACAATGACGAGTTCTTTTTGCTTTTTTGAAATGAACACGTAAAAATCATAAAGCATTTTATGTGAAATCAGAACGGTAGGATCTGTTATTTTGCTACGAAATTAACCTGCATCAGAATTAACTCTCTCTGCTTTCACGCTGTTACAATGGCTTAAGAATTTGAAATCTATTTCAAATTCTGAAAAACGTTAAACATGGTTTTTAAGTGATACATAGAGTTAAACACAGAGGTTTTATTATGTCAAATTGAGGTTTTAGTAAACGATTAAGCTTACATTCTGGGTCTTCTTTTGCAGTTAGACCTAATTACAACTTAGGGGTATTTAAGTCAAGAGAGAATAGGTTACTTCTACGCAAGCATGTTCCATCGTCAATCACATCATCGACTACCATGAGGTGAGATAGCGGTCAAACGCAAGCTGATCAATAAAAAAAAACAGTGAGCTACGCCATTGTCCCGTTATGTCTTAGAGTACTTTTATTTGCTGGATAGGATGAAATGGTTTTTCAATTAGTGATTTTATAATCTTTCGTATTATACTTTTAAAGATAATGTGATTATTTTACGTTATTATTGATACTGTAAAAGGGGCTATCTTTAATACGATACGGTTAAAGAGCTTTTCTGTAAATCTAATTTGTGAAGACAAAAATTCAAAACGGTATATGCTCTTAAGTGTTGCGTAGAAACGTGCAGCTAATTTAGTAGATTTTTAAAAATCTACGCTAGTCTCAAAAGTCTCGTTATTACCGAGACTGAAGGTATAAATATCGAGTCTTGCAAATGCGAAAAAATCATCGAGACTCTCGATATTTTCGAGACCTAAACTCGTGACTCTCGGTCTCCCGGGTGATGAAAGCCTTAACCCCGCGCAGCTCTGACCGCGGTCCGCGCAGCAGTCCCAATGTAATTGCGATCGCTCATGTTCGATACATGCTTCGATAAATTAAATACTAAGTTCTAGTGAAACTCTAGGCTACCGATTATTTTCGCACATTTTATCACATGGAATATTTAGGCCTTGTGTAATAAGATTGAGCGGAGAAGTGCTATTGTGCTGTGAAAAATAATGTAGTTGTGAATAGTGTTTTTTGTTTTGGTTTCCTATTATTGCCCAGCTAGACACGCTCTCGTTTACATAAAATGGCGGCCGTCAAAATAAATAGTATAGATTATTTCGGAGATAATGATATCAATGATGAAATGTTATTAGATATGAGAGTTGCATATTACACGAAACTTCCAATCAGTTTTAAGGAAGAACACCAGCAGGGTTTTATATGCAACATAGCTAGTCAGCATTTTGTAAATATTGTAAAGCTTAGGTTAAGAAAAGGCGCTGAATCTGAGGCGCACCAGGCAGACCGAATGGCGTTAAAAATTGATCTAGAAAATTTCAGAATTGCTTTTATAGATGGAAAAGAACACCTAATAAAAAATATTTATGGAACTGAGAAAATAATTGTACCTTGGGAGGATTCCTTCGATATTGTATGGGCAGGCCATAAGGAACACGGTCATCCAGAGCCACGAGAGCTTATAGATTTATTGCAAAAAAAGTACTTATTAAACCGAAACACAGTCGAATGTTTGAGTGAAATTTGTCCTGTGTGCATTGGAGAAAACCGACCAAATATTAAATTTAGACTAGATTTTGTGCCAATTACTCTAGACCCAGACTGCAAATTTAACAATATATTGGCTTATCAGGACACGTACACTAAGTTCTTCCATTTGAAACCAATAAAAAAAAATCTGACCAAGCAAGAGCTTTCGAAGGAACTTATTACCCTATTTATGGATTCTCGGCCTCCTAGGAAATTATTTTTAAACTACCCATCTCTTTTCGAAACCTTCACAGATTTAAAAGAATTCAAACATGTTTTTGGTTTTGACGTTATTGTTAAAAAAGTCGAAGTAGACTCAGTTAAAATTAATCTTATAAGATCATCAGTTGATAAATGGATGAAACACAACCAAAGTAAAGATTGGGGTAATAATATCAAAACCATTGAATGGGATCTGAATAGTAAAACCTGTGTAAACGACAAAAATTCAGCAAACGTACAACTATTAAAAACGAACGAAATAAGCCCCGCTCCTTTACAAAATCAGAAAAATAAAAACACCGCATTACCTAATAATTTCTGTAGCACAAATGATCCAGTCCTATCTATATGTAAAAACATATTACCCATTTCTATACAGGACGAAATGGGTTTAACCGAAGGTTTTGTATTAAATGATAAGGATCTACCTGCATGTGATGAAAACCCATTTACTTATGTTATGGAAGAAAATTACTTAATGGACTACGAGGGGCAGTTACCACAATTGCGACAGATTTTAGATGCACAGAGTTTACAATCACAGTACTCGGAAGCTAGTGCAATTGTTACTAATGCAGAACCAACAAACCATGCCGATACAGCAGTATATACGATAGATCCCATGGTGGAGGACAATCAATACGAACTACCATTCGCGGAATGGTTTCCTGAGGGATCCGAGTATTTTTGATCTAATAGCAATGATGACTGTATAGCCATCAATAAAGAAGCCTGTAATGTTGCAGAAGTTGATCACGTGGAAATGAACAAAGCATGCGATAATGATGTATTTAATTATGAAAACATAGAGTGGTTTGGCGATTTCGTTCCAATGAAGTGGAACGAGGATTTTGTTGTCGAACAAATGACAGTAAGCATTTTCAGCACTCACTGCGTTTTTCAAAGGCTCTAAACAAAGATTCTATTAGCCATAATGATTGTCGATAATTTAAAATATATGGGGTTAAATTTCGGTGATGATTTTTGGCTGTATTTAGCGCGTGACAATCCGTATAATACGGTATAGATTTTTTTTGCAAACTATTGCTGATAGAGAGATGATAGCTCCATTGTCTAGAACCCCTGATTATTCTTCAAATTTTCTTGCTAGTTTAAAGAAACTAGTCACTGCGTTTATTATTTCGTGGTACCGAAATGCAATCTGTAAGTGGGCTATCAATATTTTGGTCCGCCATTTTGTAGAGATGCACATAATCTGCTCACAAATGTTAGGTTAGACACAAACACATGCCTGTGCTGTGCCCCTAACAATTGTGATACTTTAGATATATAAAGTTAAAACTTCAAAAATAAAGTCAGTTACACCCGTAGTTCCACACCTTGTTCACAATCATCTTATAAATTTCCAGGTGAAAAACGTAAACTGACGATCCCATCCTCTCTGGGATACGGTGAGCGCGGAGCCGGCAACGTCATCCCTCCTCACGCCACCCTTCACTTTGAGGTGGAGCTCATCAACATCGGTGACTCGCCCCCAACTACCAACGTCTTCAAAGAAATTGATGCTGATGCTGACAACATGCTTTCGCGTGAAGAAGTGAGTATAGAGTTAGCGTTCCAGCAGATGGATACAGACGGAGACAAAGAACTGTCGCGCGAGGAGGTCAGTGCCGAGGCTTCGGGTGGCGGTGGGCTGGAGGAGGACTTAACACGTGACCCTTTAACTTAGCGTGGCCGTATCCGCTGCACGTTCACTAAACCCTGTAGCCTTAGTTGAATCCTATAACTGCCTACCTATGTCTTTTTCTGTAGTACCTACTTATGTAAAATACTTAATACAGACCTTATCATCCTTATTTCATCTCGATTACCTTTTTGCTTGTCTTATTTTTATGTCAATGGGTTATATGGTTAGGTTACCTACTCGACCTACTATGCTTTTTGCTTATTCATAAATATTAAGTGATGACCTATCAAATGCTTGTATTTGAAAGGGTGTCCAGAAGAAAAGTTATATCTAAGCAAATGAAAAGTCGCCGGGATTGCGTAATTTGTAGCATACATGTGCTAGCTTAGTGCATAGTTTCAAAATCTCATCACTATTGAGGTATAGACATATAATGAATAGTAGTGACATTATCACAGAGTGGTTACAGAACAAATAAAATATGGAATGATTGGTCAGATTAACATCATGTGTTTGTAAGAAAAATATTCCGTCGAAGTCTTTATAATATGTACTTTCCAAATAACAGCATGCTTTATAGTATAGTAGTTATAGAAAGGATTAGACATAATATAATTTCTGTATTTCTCATAACAATGCATGCAACACCACAAAGTAACTACTACCTATGTATTTGTTCAAGATTCCCTTTTTTATAAGCACTCTCTTCTTGGACCTACTAATTAGAAATTCTAGACCGAAATCTAGGTAGGCCAATGTTCCTATATAAGAAATTAACATAGGTCTCTACTCTACATAACTAATTATTATTCGTACTTAATAAATAACAAAACATTGTTCAATTATATTTTTGAAAATTCAGATCTATTCTAAGAACTGATTTATTGTTGACTTAATAAAACATTGAGTTATAATGTACTACATTTTAACTCAATGTAATAAAACATCTTAATGAATTAACAATACTAGAAGGACTAAACGAATGATGTCGGAGCCCAGCACTAAAAGATTGGCAAAACTTGTAAATATGTACTTAATTTCTTATCTGTCATGCAGGTCAGTGAATACTTGAAAAAGCAGATGGTTCCTTCGGACGGAGCTGAGATGAGCGACGACATCAAGCAAATGCTGGAAAGCCACGACAAGCTTGTCGAAGAAATCTTCCAACATGAGGACAAAGACAAGAATGGTTTTATTAGCCACGAAGAATTCTCGGGTCCCAAACACGATGAACTTTAAATGACTTATCTTTAGAAAACTTGCTCCCAGCTCAAAACTGATTCAATATATCTAATAAGCACACACTCGGGAGACAAGTCGTAAGACTTTTGTGCGATGAAATATTACTTATCTAATTATATTATTGTATTGAAAAAAAAAAACAATGAAATACAGTCGTCTAAATGTTTAGATTTAGTAAGAATTTTTCAGTCATAAAGTTTTTGTTGAGTCTTTTGTACTTAGTTTATTTACTTATGTTGTTGGTGTATTGGAGTTTTGTTATTTAGAATATGATTAGAAATATATAATTCACTTATCTATGATATTTTTAGCATAATACTGAGTGTCTATATGTCTGTTTTGCATGTAACGGAACAATTAATAGTCAACATACCTAATTATATTATTAATATCTGAACGATGTTCGATTAAATGTCTTAGCATCTAATTTGTAAGAAATACATAATAATACGTATACTCTACTACAATCGAGAAATCTCTTGTATTTAATTAGTAATTCAGATAAAATATGTTTGTTCCACGACTGCAGCACATTTCCGCGTGTTTATGTTGGCTATCCGATCAGTTCTGAACCTATAGTAAAATATTTTTTTATCCACCTTAGCATCTCTTGATAATACCTACAAACACACATACTCAAATAATATGCATTTACAACACTTAGTGTTCGAATATTCTGCAGGTAGGTAATTCATGATATTGTCTATATTATTTTACGCATTGTGTTTAATTTATACTTCTCTTCTTCGTTACTTCAATAAGTTATCTACTTGTATACTTTAAGTTACATGTAAATATTACGTCATACAAGACAACGATTACCTGTGTTTTTATTAAACAACCATTCCGCTACAGTGGACTTTAGAAATAAAACGTATTTATACCGTAAAATCTTGTTTTATTTAAGTACAGATACCATATTGCGTTAGAATTATTTAGAGTTCGACTGAATTTAGAAGACACCTCTTTCTAGAGTTTCTATTAGTTTAAAGTGGACATCGAATTTAAGCCTACTTATACTCATAACTGGTAGCGGGCCTCAAAAATTGGCCGCTGTAGAAATAATCTGGCGTATTGGGATATCACCATATCTAAAACTATGGATCTCTGATCTGATAATAATTGTTATTAATAAATGAGTTATTATATCTCAGAATCCTGGGGTTCTGGACCTTTTTAAAGCGTTTGTTTTGCAACTCGCAGAGGCCCCTTTGACGCTTTTAATAGAACGAGATATCAACCGGCGATTATCAGTTTACGCTCTGTGCTAGTGCATCCAAGGACAACCCAACCGGTTGGTGGGAAAACTATTGCTATGTATGGAAAACAAAAACTTAAATAGGCGCCATAGGAAACTGCTCACGTATACTTTGTATTGCTATTTTTAAATCTGCAATTACAATGTATACACGAATTTTGCGTACTGATCTTGTATAGTTTGTAACGTGTACGCTCGCGTCCTGTTTCCAAACTATACTACAGTTAACATCACTCACGGCTGAGAAAATCTGAGATAGATATAAAATCATTTACCTCTTTATATAGTGGAATAATGTTAGATAACTAATAACGACTTTTAACATATCTAACTTAAGGGGATCTGGCGCTCGGCGGCACGCTCGCTTCGCTCGCTCGCCTTCGCGTTTTAATGGTCACTGTTCTAACCTAACCCACATCATCGCTTCGTTCACTCGCCATCGTGTTCTAATGGTCACTATTCTTACCTGACCTGATCCAGGCGTGATTATTCCGATCGCGATCTACGCACGACCAGTCCATATTCGTACTGGTACTGTATGTTATGGAATAAGGTTAGATAGTTAGGTCACTACGAGGTATACGCGAGTATTTGCGTACTACTCTTGTATACATTGGAAGACTTTGATTTAAATGTGATTTCCATTATATACGCGACTAGTTTCACACCCTTGCGTTTTGGCCATGTACAGAATGTAAATATGCAATAGGGCTATGGTTTTAGGATTCTTAATTGGACTGATTACCAGGAAATATTTTAATATAATATTTATAGGGCCATAGCCCTTGCCTGAACAATATTTTTAATTTCTATGGATAAAAAGGAAGGGGGTGACTTGCATACTCAACAAATGGGCCCCCTAAAACGGTCGCTAGCACGAAGTGACGTAGCAACAAGAGGGCAACATATCCTGAAGTGCTTGAGGAGTGAAGAGGCATACCAAGGCTATAAGGCCAATCCCGGCAGTACGGCCAAGATCCTTACCAGCACCTTACTGGATTATATTCCTTCTCCTAAGCACATTTGCTCTTGCGAATCTCCACTCAAGTCAGTCAATAAAGGTAAGCCGGATGTGAAGAACAAGAATTCTCCCGGGAGATTGGATCCGTGGGGTCGCTGATGCCCAACAGTTCGCCACAAAACTGCCCTGCGGATTGTATGTCTCTTAGTCTGGCCCCTCACCCTAGGCATGTTACGGCAAAACAAACCTTACTAACACAGACCTAGGGTTTATTGGTGCGCGCAAGCCCCACCTCGACGTTAACGTAGAGATACGGCGATGTGGTATTATTATTATTATTCCATTTATTTTCTACCTAAACATATTATTTACATTTTTAAATATTTCTTAAAAAAAAAGTTTATAAAAAATATAAAAAATAGCAGCCCAACGGCATCGGAAACAGGGTCCAAGCTACCGGTGATCAGGGCTCCTAAGAGAGGAATCTCCGAACAATACGCGCCGTGTCCAGGAGTACTGCCGAATGGATCAAGCCCTTGATCCAACTGCCTAACGAGAGTCCTCAGATGTTGGTCGAGGCTTTTGGCAATTAAGCCATTAAAGCCAAGATTGTATTTAAGAGCAAGTTGCTGGTGGATGATCCTTGCTACAAGGTTGTGTCTGTGCAAATAGTCTCCGTTAGCTAAATGAGAACACCCAGAAATAATGCGTCGGATTGATTCTCCGGGCCGGTGGCATGCCCGTCAGATGTCAACCGTACCGTCCTTCACAATGTATTTCCGGTAGTTGTTCGTCATCATAGCTTCGTCCATAATTGCAAAGAAAAAACCTTCGGTTTCTCCAAAAAGATCTGTATTGAAAATAAGACAAGAAAAAACAAAGAAAAATATGTATCAGTCTCAATAATAATTCATAATGCTACAATATCATACGGAAATGAAAATAACGACCACGAAAAATTGTACAATGATGGAACGAAATATGAGAAAGTAATATGCTGACTAGAAGCCGGGCAAAAGAAGCGAACACACACCCAAAATCTTCGGGTTCGTCGCTCAGCTCCGCCTCGCAGCTGCCGGGACGCTCGAACGACGAATACTTTTCGCCGCCAACGACAACACCACCTGCGTGTCGGCGGGGAAGAGGCCGACCTCCGGCCAGCTTGGGACCTCGAGGCCCGCCGACCTCTGATAGGGTTCCCGCTGCCGGTGAAAGTGTGCAGCGCATGCGATGGACACAATCCCTTAACGAAAATGTCATGCGCTCATACTTTGGGGCGACAGAGTGGGGTAACCTGACAGCGTACCGTGGTCGGATGCTCTCTCTGTTTCAGGTGCTTGAGCCAGCTGTCAACGTTTCGGCCCAACGACTGCCGGTTCAGATGCGGGTCATCCAACGTAACCGTATGCTGGATGATGCCGTACTTTATAGACTTCGCCTCGAATCACGGAGTAGCCGTGTCTTACATGCTTCGCCACAGGCCGCGGTGCAACTGCAACCCAATGTTTCACCGCGACCCGACCACGTTGGAGAGGATGATGATGACGGGGCTATATCCGTGAGTACCCAGTGCTAAACATCCTACTACAGGTCCAAAATTGGTTCACTGCTAATAATCTAGTTCTAAAGGAAAAAAAAACGAAATGCATAAGATTTTCCTTACCGAATGTCAAAAGTAGCGATTGTGTAATTTTATAGAATTGAACAAAAACTTAAATTCGTCGATAAAACGGTTTGTCTGGGGATTACGCTTGACTCAAGGCTACAATAGGGTCCTCATTTAAAATCTCTTGCAGGACGGCTTAGCTCAGCTGCAAATGCTGTTAGAAAAATCCGCCAATTTACGGATATTAACAACATCCGTAAAGGTCCGCCAGACCATAATTAGAATATTTTACTTATTATCATAATATATTATGGCATACGATATCTTACTATGGGGACGAGCTGGCCATCGACTCAATTTTCCATCAGAGCCATTTTAAATCTCCGGCGGTGCGATTATCTAAGAGAACTGTTTAATTATATTAGCATCCTGACAGTGCCTTGTCAATATATTTATGAAAACATAAAAAGAATCTTCGAATCTTTTTAGTAAAAGAGGCGATAGACATAATTGAATTACCAGAAATAAGGACCGATTAGTTCAACCAGGTTTCAAACTGGCTAAAGTGGCCTCTTCTTTCATGGGGTACTGTTTAAAGTATTATAATAAAATACATTCTCACATATTGGAACTGCTGTTATACGCGTCATGTCCGTGAACAGGTCCTGTCAGTTGAGACTGGTCATCTCTTAGCTGCCAGTGGTTTATTTTAATATCAATATTTAGAATTTATTTTATTCACTTTATTTACATTGTTGAAACATGTAACCGAGATATTTGTTCTACATAACATGACCTTGAAAAGAGTCTCCATCATAGATATCCGTGGTCTCCATGGAGTTTCTTGCACATTCTTCTCCATAGAGATCTACGCTTTGGAATGTGCAATTAGCATAATTTTTTCTGACTTCTTGACATTTGAAAAGTGCCTGTAAATGTTTTTTTTTTTTTAATAAAAGGCTTAGAATCTTGCAATCTATATATCATGTAAATATATAGTAGGTACGTAATAGCATCTTCGCATGCATTGGTGCATTACAGCTGTTAAGGTGCTATTTACGATTAAAATAAAGAATAACGTTGCGACCTTTTTTTTAACGGGTATGTGAGTAAAACCTTGTATTCAGTATTTCAAACCGTAATCTTACAGTTATATTACTGAAGGTGAGCAGCTCGTATCTTTCGAAATAAATGATGTGAAAATGATCACGTAAATCCACGCCCCCAAATTATCGCAGTTGGTTTTATCAGTACTTACTTAGTTATCGCAAAAAATCGCCTTTGCACAATTTGGCGATTTTAATGAAGACTATATCCGTAAGGGCAGTAAAAATTAATACGTGATGCTAGTTATCAATCTTGTAAAAATCTTGTTAAAACCGCCTGGCTCTACTTTAATAAATAATGTTGTGAAATCGGATTTATTTTTCCTTCTTCAGTTACCGCCGTCCTAAGTAGGCCCGTTTGTAAACGTTATGGGACATTGGATTGTCTTAATTAGTGTTTATAGTAATAAACAAAAAGCCTCATTCTAAGTCCGCATGTTGTATTGGAATAATACAGAACCTTCACGGCGCGGGCGTATGGACTGACATGCACTTGTTCGGTTTTTTCGTATTATATATTACGATGCCTAAACTTATTACCCAGAAAAAATGGCTAAAATGTAAAATAAATAAATACTTATCTTATCGACTCGAAAAATTCAGAATATAAAATATTTACCTACATGTTTTATCGTTCGTCCGGTAATATGAACTTAGTACACAGGCCACCGGCTACAACCGTAAACGTCGCCACGGGCATATTTCCTGTAGTTTTCATACATTTAAAACGGACTCGATGCACTTAAAGTTTTTTCGTCAGAGTCCATTATGAATTATGATACTGCGCGTATGGGTTAAAAAAAAGCAGCAGCTACCAGCCACATGTGGCTGTCGCGCGCTCCAGCTGTCTTTGTGGCTGTGGCATGTGGCCCGTATACAACTTACAAACTGCATGTTATGATTCTAAATGATAATGTAGGAAGCCCGTGCATAGGATTCGTACACTGATATCTTGTGAAGATTCGTGAAACTTGGTATAGCTTGCCATAGGAAAAATAAAGTGATAGTCTTGACTTTAATTGTCAAGGTCAAGTAACTGTCAAGATAAAAAGATGACAGCACAGTAAGGAGTACTTTGTATGGATGACAGCAGACGTCAGTTAGTAATAGTGAGTGTGTTGTGCTGTGTGTTTCTGTTTAGTAAAGCTGAAACAGTTGGACCAATTCTGAAAACCGTGTGAGTGGCTCTCTAAAATTTAATCTCAATAATGTTAATTTGATATTCCCAAAATGCTGTCTAACAAAAGTCTGGTGGCTGCCTGTGCTATAGCGTTCTGCTGCAACGTGGCCTTAATGGTCTTGTTTGTGAAGTACAACTCTGGAGAGAAATGCTTCATTACAATTGATGAGAACCAGGTGGTGACAACTATCATACCAAATGATTTCCTAAGTATGGGTATTGACACTTCCGAAATTGAGCACTATAATAGAATAGAATTTGGTAAGCCAAAACTGCGACAACTAGCTGCAGCGTTAGCGCCGGCGCGGCTGAGGCTGGGCGGCACTATGTCTGACCGCCTCATCTTCAGCGAGAATGATGTCATCGCGACGTGCGACCACTGCCCCCAAGGCCACTCCAAGTCCTTCTGCCCTGCTGTTAAAAAGCTATGCAAACACAAATTCTTGCCCTTCTTCATAATGACTGGTCAAAAATGGACAGAAGTTAATGAATTTTGCAAAGCAACAAAACTCAAACTATTATTTGATTTTAATGTGTTGCTCCGTGATGATCATGGCTGGAGTGAGCTAAATGCAAGAGATCTGTTGGAGTATAGTAAAAGTAAACATTTTGATGTAGACTGGCAGCTTGGTAATGAGCCCAACTCTTTTGAACACGTATTTAACATGAGTGTGACCCCGGAAATGTTAGCTCATGATTTCCAGAAACTTCGTAAACTTCTCAATCATTCTGGCTACAAACATTCTCTATTAGTTGGTCCAGACACAACTAGACCACAGTCCAAAAGACCTTATTGCCTAGAGTATATGAGGGAGTTTTTGGGAAATGCTTCAAAGCAGATAAATGTAGTGTCCTGGCATCAATATTATTTAAACAGCCGAACTGCGACTCTTGAAGATTTCTGGGATCCTAAAACATTTGATTTCTTGAAAGAACAAATAGAAACTATGAGAAATCACACCAAGAAATATAGGCATATGCCTATGTGGTTGACTGAGACAAGCAGCTCATATGGAGGAGGGGCACCTGGACTCTCTAATTCTTTTGCTGGAAGTCCTTTATGGCTAGACAAGCTTGGGCTTGCGGCAAAATACAACATCACCACTGTAGTGAGACAAAGTTTGATTGGCGGAAATTATAGTATGATTGATAAAAACTTAGAACCTTTGCCAGATTGGTGGCTGAGTGTCCTCTACAAAAAGCTTGTAGGAAACAAAGTATTACACATTGATTGTAAATGCTCTCCCTTGCAAAGAATGTATGTGCACTGTGCTAATAGAAAATATACTAATGATACTTCAGCTGTGACAGTTTATGCTATAAATCTGGAGATGGCCAAAGCAAGGTTTCTGTTAAATGGAACTGCATTACACGGAGATAATTTGCTGATTGATGAATTCATTCTGAGTGCTCCATCTAACAACAGGAGATCTAAGACCGTGCTGTTGAATGGATGGCCCCTATACTACGAGTCTTCATTACCAGATCTGGAACCAGTACATTTAAAATATGGTAATCATATTTCTTTGCCTCCATACTCTATGGCCTTTTGGGTTATAAAAAATACCTCAATTAAAGTTTGCAAATAAATGTTTTCTTTTGATGGTTTATAAATACAACTTTGTACTTAACATTCCAGTGATATGAATATAACCACCAATACAGATCTGTTTAATTATAAACCATAGGTATAAGTTTGTAACAATTTACCTAACAAATCAAATTAATTATTCAAGCAAACTCGAATAATACTTATTAAAAATAACAATACAGTAATAATTGCAATGTTCAATGTAAAGATCTGTTATGAAATTGGTTCATATTTATTGTGCTGCTTAAGCAATGTATAAGAATTCCTCTAACCCCATATGGATTGGATAGCAGTAAAATGTTTTGATACACATGAATTACAATGATCCAATGATTCTTTTTGTCATTTATATTTATTTTAAGGAAAGAATATTTTCGAAATTTTTTAAGTTGTAACTTATTTCAAAATAATGTAAGCTCGAATGATTGATTTAACAGAGTTTAAATAATTTCTTTTTAAAAACAGATTATCATTGGCAAAAGTTTCCGTTCGACTAATTCTGAAGCTTATGGCTTGGTTTAGAAGGGCGAAGTATAATCTACCAGAATTTTGCATTTTCGGAAAGAATTTAGTTATTACTAAAATCATCCACAAAAATCCTGTTAAAATATTAAACAGAACAAAAAAATGAACAACTCTTTTGTTACAATCTCTTTGCTTGCCTTGAAAATATGTTCAGGCTGTTGACTCATTTTTTTAATATCTCAATTTCCATTTTGCATCGTCTTTATAATTATCTTTAAGTGTTGACAATACCCAGCCTTGTCCACTAGTCAAGGAGAATTGTTCTTCATATGACATTGAACTACTGTCAGCATTTGATAAGACTTCTGTATAAATGCATAAGCTATGCCTGTATAGTTTCATATAACTGTAGCAAACAAAGATATTATGTCCGTGTACCTATCTGTTTTCATCTATCAATTAGTGAAGGCAATTTGCTTTAGTCATGTGACATAGAATGTAGTATTTTTTAGATCTCTTCATATGCTAAGCTTGAACATCATATAGAAATGATGTCATCTTCTACAACTGTTATCTGTTATTTTAATAACTATAAAATAATATATACTTATAAAAATATGTAAACCATTTATTTGTACAATATAAAATGTACCTACTTTTGATATTTGTGTTGTATCTATTTATAAGTTTACATTTTGAAACAACTTTTGTCTGTATCACTTATTTTTTATCGGTGTATAATGATCTTAGTGCCATGCCTATGAAGTGCTATTACTAAATATAAAGGTGCTTAATTATATACCTATACATAAAGTAGTTTTTAATAATCTCTTTAAAGTTGACTGCCTTTACAGCACATTTTGTCAATACAATAATATTTTGTAAAATGCTTCGCATAAAAATTATTGTTAATTTAATATTTTGCATGACTTGTGGCCAAAATAAAATAAGTCTATTCAAATAAATTCTATAAGTTCCATTGTTAGTTTTGTGCAGTTACACAATCTCTTGCCTAATTAGTATAATGAATGAACATGAGTAAAACATGCTTAATTAAAACACATGTGACCCCAGCAATTGTGATTGTTGATATCACATAATTAGATTTCATACAAATAATTTCATTGGGCGCGTTAATTTATAAATTAGGTACATATTTTAATAAGTACTATAATAGGTTACTTTAGTTTTAATTTAGGGGAAGTCAAAAAATAGTTGGTCCACCTAGTCTAATTGAACACTTGTCCATGTATTGGGCAAGACTCCTTGTTTCAGAAGAAAGTATCAAAAAGCTTTTCTTCCTCTTTATCTTCAAGTATACCTATATAGGCCCAACCTATATTGCCCCACAAGTGCTATAAAACGTAATCATAAGACTTGTATCTATATAGGTAGACCTTTTGCACACAGAGCTCCCTTTTAAGTGGCCTACATCACAGTAGAGTAGTCTAGTCTATAGGATAGTATTTATCATGGGTATTTATAATGAATCTGTATCGTTGCTGTTCTCAAAAACTAACAAATGGATAATTGTGTAAATATATTATGGTATTTTTCTTGTCCATACAAATCCATACTACAAAAATAATCAATTATATATTGTGTTTTCGGTGGTATATTTTTAAACTGGACATTATATTTTTGGACATATCAGACCAGGCATTGTATTGCAACTAACTATTGGACATCAAGTTGTGCAAAATATTTAGTTAGATAATAATTATAATATAGGTACTATACTTATACAATATTTATCTATTATATTGATTTTAGTTATAATACTATGATTTAATTATTAAGAGTAAATGTGCGAGTGTTTTATAATTATGTTAAGTATCGTAAGTTGTTTATGATAATCTTATATTTATCCTTGAACTTTGTCTATGGATGAATGTTGAAGACTACACAAATAAAGCCAAAAATATGTATTATATTATGTCCCTGTCTCCCTTTTAGTGCCACTTTTCAAGATGTTAGAGTTCAAAACGTAATAGTCTATGTTTCCAGTTCATTGAATTTATTTAGAGGGGTCATACTTTACAGGATCCATGAGAATTCTGATGTTACCTACTGATTAAATGTTATAATTATGATGATTAAATACTATAATAGTAATAATATGCAATTGTAGAATATTTATAGAATAATTTGAACAAAAATGTATCTAATTATTAAGAAGTATTATTTCAGTGTCTTATTTTACCGACCTGTTCTTATTAAGGTATTGTTTGTTATAAAGCATGCTGCTTTATGAACAACATCTATTGCAGAGAAATATACTTATGCCTTATAAAGTTATGATATTTACAGTGGTAGCTTGAATTTATCTATTGCAAATTATTTTTCTATGTTGTTGTGAATATGCGGTGCCTAACTGTAAGACTGATTAGTATTACAATAGTATTTATTTTCCAATTGTGCCTGATTGTTGTTGCATTGACAATGAACAATTCATTGGGCATGACAATGTCTTCCTGCTGATCTGACATAGTTGCTCTTTCGCGATACAATCTTGTGCTTTCAATTTGCAAGCATATTTTGCCCATGTATGCAAATTCTCTGTCTCGTTTAATACAATACAATTCATGTCTTCGTTAACCCTACAGTGGTCGCGCGGAATACAATTGTCATTCATTTTAACCTTTCTTTTAACATAAAGTTTAGAATAAGGCTGCCAACCGCCCGCATTCTGCGGGACTGTCCCGTCATGACCCTCAACTAAATCCTCCTAAACCACGCAACGGAATATTATGCGGTTTTCTCTATTAAAAAGAGCAATAAACTAAATAGGTTTATGTATATAATTTGCACCAGTACGAAGCCTGGGCGAGGCACTAGTGATTTATAAACTAGGCTAGATAGCGCTGAAAACATAAAAATCAGAATAATAGCGGATTTCTTTAGATTTGTGGATGACTTTTGTCATTCGCGAGACCACTTCAGAGTAATTAGTCTCATTGTAGCTACCTACAACGTGACGGAAATCATTATTTCCTTGGCGCTTTAAAACTGACTTTGTGATTGAGGCATGCGTTCCAATGTTCTGGAGCAATGCGCAGTGTACGTATGGCTATTACCAACTTATCATTAATTTCATATTACTTAACATCTCTACGCATCGTCGACAGTGTATACATCTGATATTTTTCTCAAACCAAATCTAAAGCGCATTAGTAGGTATAAGAAATCTATCGACTTGGAACTGTACTATTTTATTCTCGAAATTCTGCTCTATTAAAACTAAAATAAATTACAACCATGTCGGTCTGTTTCTGTGACCAATAGTAGGTACTTACTTAATGAATTAACTATCCGTAACATTTTATATTCGTTCAATATCGATTTCATTGTTGGTATTAATTACCTATTTAATTATGTTTCAGTAGTTATCGCTGTAATGAATAGATTGTATAATATTATAGCGTTCATTATTTACAATTGAATCCGTTTTAATGCTTCGATAATATTGCGATACGTATTTAATTATGTAATTAAAAGTGCTTATTTTTTTACTATGTAATATTAAGTATGATGGACCGAGTCAAATTAAATTAACTAGCTAAACTCCGGAAACGTCGAAGAAATTAATAAGCGAAACTATTGCTACGGGGTTAACGGCTGATGGAGAATTGGAAAAATTTGAAATAAAGGTGAACGCACACTTATCCGAGCCAAACGGGTCGATCGAATCGAAAGAAAAGAATTTTAGAATCCTTTATTCAAGAGTCCTTCCAGATTCGTACAATTCGACGCGGTTAGATGTGCGGGGTTTCATAGAATTCTAAAATTCTTTACTTTCGTTTCGATCGACGCGTTCGGCTAAGATAAGTGTGCGTTCACCTTTATTTCAAATTTTTCACATTCTCCATCAGCCGCTAACCCCTTAAGTAATCAGCAATAGTTTCGCTTATTAATTTTATTCGACCCGGTAAATGACTTCAAAACAATTCGTGTTGTATGCCTTGTGAACAAGGCCTACATTCAAAATGCAATGCTCGCTGTGCCTAAGTATTTGTTGTGACGTAGGTAATTATATGGGTAGTTACGTGAATGCGTGTAATTTAGCCATAAAACATCTTCAAAAAACACATAAGGTGATGTCATCAGAATCTTTGTGCAAACAGTTCGCTCAGACGTTTATCGCGTGGTTAGTTAGTACTGCCTTGGTTTATAGACAAAGTGACATTATGATTGTCAAAAGTCGAGAGCACGTCATGTCAATACTCTATGTATTTACATTTCGAACTTATTGACAATTGTCATCGTTGTTATAATGCTACTTTAACTTGGTCCTCTTGTCAAGTTCTTAACATTTCATCGTAATCCAACAGTATTTTTTCAGTCATTGACTTTCTGTATTTTTTTTATTTTTGATGAGATATTTAATATTGTGATTCCTATGCTAATGGCAGGCTCCATTGACAGATTTGGATACTTTAATGATGAGCTCTGTTTCTCAGGCTTCGTTATGTGAAACTGACTTCTAAGCGCAAAAAAAATTTGGTACCCACCTAACCGATGAAACGTGAAACCTAATTATCTTTTACGTTCCACATGCTAATATACTTATGGCACATATGTACCTTATTGTATAAGTGACATAATTGTCCCAGAACAATATAAAAAATGGGGCATGCGATTACGGATAGATGAAAGAACTTTGAATAAATTATTCTACCGAATACATATTAAAAACATAATATTGAGGTATTCAAGTTATTCTCAAAGTTACCTTCCTTGTCAATGTCATAATAATAATAAACTGTTGCCGACTGAAAACAAACAATTTGTTATCATTAATGTTCAACTTGCACAAATAAATAAGTAATTGAGTACCAACCTACGTAAACAGGTTATTTTAGATCTGCGCTTTGTGATTTGTAAGTTTCAAAGACTGACGACAGTTTGATACCATTTAATTTGTACATTCAATTGAAAATACAGGATCAGTAGTTAATACACATTCCCTCATCAGCCCCTTGTATGTACCTGCTCTACCTGTTGGAGCGAAAGCAAAGTTATAGAATAAGGTTGTACTTGACTCAATTTTAATTATCACGAACTTGCATCAGAAATTATCTTTGCGCTGAGTATGTACGAGTTTTTTTTTTATGTTAAAGGTCTCCGTCTACTCATTTTGAACTTTTTGAACCTCTTGATATGCAATTTATATACAAGAAAACACCATGAAAAATTAATTTTATTTAAACTGACCATAATTATGACCAACCCCTGGGCAAAAGTCTATACATGATATAAATTAGTTGGACCCATAAAAATTTGGCGTATCTGACCCTAACTTAAGAGTTATGATTTCAAAAGTGTATCTACGAGATTACGTCAAAGCTTGTTTTTTTTAAAAGGGTCTGGCAAAAGCAAAAATCTTGAATCGCTACTTTTTTTTTTATAAATATACAATCGCTGTTACGGGTCAAGTCTACGTAGACCCGGGCGGAGTTCATACAAAATACTTTGACTACAATCGGCTTTTAACGTGACAGAAATGTTGACGCGATCGGCACGTTTACGACGTTTAGCGCTCCGATTGACCTGCTCCAGGCTCTTAACCAACCAGAGAGCCAAATGCAGTAAACGTTTTGATCGCGTTAACGTAAAAACAACTCTCACTCAGCACACTGATTGGTTAAGAGCGTCATAAACGTGCAAACTTGCACTATTTGTGCATCACAAACGTGCAAAATTTACTACCTCAAAATTTTTATCCTTTCTTGTTTAAGCGTCCGTGAGAAGTTCTAGAATAAGTAAGTTATGAACAGCAGGTAAAATTAAAGTATGTCAATTTTATATATTGCAAAGAAAATATTCAGTTTGATTACAAATGTGTAAAAGGCTGCAAAAGTCTCTTTTTAACAAACAATCCTGATTGGTGTCAATTGATATGAGTTGTTGCGTTTTTGCGATTGATAATAGTTAATGGGTGTCTATCAATTAATTGGTTGCAACCAGGCAACTTGATGGTCGCTATACAAACAAATACCAACCTACTAAGGTACCTTTTGATCAATCATTATATTCAAAGTAAAGTCAATTACAAATCACTGAGCTCTTCTTATCGAATTTAAATGTTTTTCTCGCCATTTCCAAGATCTTGTTTCTTGATCTCGAGAACTGTTTTATGCGTTTTTGATTTTCTAGTTTTTGAAGTTTTTAGTTTTCGTTTACTTATGGAGGAGTATGGGAGAGTCAGAGTTGCTACCTGCGCAGTGCGGGCGCTGTCATGTCATGTGTCATGCTAAAACTCGCTTTTTGTATTTCGAACTACCTTTTGAACAATAATAAACCTACTTATCTTATGAAACAAATTAAGTTAAAGTTTTATACAACCGAATGTATGGCGTCGAAAAAAAAATATTATTAAGTTAAACATATGTCTAGCGATATGGTGCTTAGGTATAATATTGTAACTTCTACATACGAAATTGCTTAAAATTACGTCATTTATACTTATTTAATAAATTCTATATGTTATTGACACCTAGTTGTTTTCTTTTCAAACCTTTACAAGCTTTTATTTAGTTTCACCTGTCCCGATGTTTGTGTCGGTAAAAAAAAAAAATATTAAAAAAAAAATTGATCCACTTCCCGGTTACCGATTGAGCTGAAATTTAGCATATGTAAATCAGATGACAAAACAAAATTATTATGACATGGAGCTGATCTAATGATGAAACCGGAAGGTAGCCGTAAGAACTCAAATAATCCTAACGAGTTTAAGCTCTTTGGAATGGTCTTGATGAGTATTCATTATAGAGGTATATACAGGTATCGACATGCATCTTGACGAAAACCATAAATAGTTTAAAGAAAAGTCGCTGTGTTTCTCTGTCTGTTTTTCCGTTTACTTTTTAAGCATGCAACAGATTTTCATACGGTTTTTCTCTTTTAGAGAATTTATACCGGAAGGTAGGTATGCATATTGTAGCAAGGATAAAAATTTCAAATATTTATAACACCCCTACAAAGAAATTCCTAATATTTTACCTACTTTCGAAAGGAACTTTTTCTGTGTGCCTGTTATGCGTTCTCGGCTAAACCATTTTTTATTCATCATAATAACAATGAACATACCTAGAGGTAAACGGAGATGCAGAGGAGAATAACAGATTAACGAGAAAATACGGGAATTATGTGAAAAATTGCCCATTAGCAAAAACTAGTATTACATCACTTGCCCCTATCGGTTCCACGCGACTCTGCCCGCACCACTTGGCGATAATTATTCATGTGATGATAAGTAACTATAAAGATCTCGTCATTACTATAATTTTAAAATTAAAAAAGTACCTATTTGTTGACAATCAAATATATATATTTTTTTAAACTTTGTGGTGACATATTAACCATTAATAATAATAAAATCGATTGATTAAAAATCACGAGTCAATTTAATGGCACGGAAGTGCAAGCGCAGGGAACCAATCACGAGTGACGTCTATGATGCGATGCGCGGCGAGCCAATCACTGACACTCCAAGCCCCCGCGTCTCACTTCATACTATCAAAGAGACCCGATATTTTACTTCTGCGCAAGTAGAAGTCAGCGCTCAAGATCCATGCCGGGATCTGTACCGCACTTGAAAAGCTTGCTGTGAAAAATATTATATTCATTAAAAAAAAATATTATTAAGTACAAGCTTTTATTTAGTTTCACCCGTCCCGATGTTTATCTGTAATCAAATCTTGCAAATTAAATTTGATTCACTTCCCGGTTACCAATTGAGCTGAAATTTTGCATGCATGTGTAAGGGCCTGCGCACACTTGAGACAAGACTGTCTTAGACTTGTCTACGACGTCGCAGACAAGTCTGCGACATAGACAACTCTGCGACGTCGTAGACAAACCTGTCTAAGACCGTCTTATCTCAAGTGTGTGCAGGCCCTTATAAGACAAGAGTGAATAGATTACTTCTAGGTAAGGGCCTATAGGAAGGTGGCTATAGGAACTCTGAAATTAAACGACACAACACCATCGAGTTTGGGCTTACGAACTTTGATGCCACATGGTAACCAGGGTCTGATGATGGAAGATGGCCATAGGAACTCTGTAATAAGCGCAATAGCCCTATCATGTTTGAACTTTTTGGAATGGTCTTGATCTATATTAATTATATAGGTACAGACCGCGCTATAGAACCTTGCTATGAAAAAATGATTTGTATTGAAAACTTGCATACCTGTCGAACGTGGTTACCGAATGGTGGGCATGGCGAACATGTTTACAATCCTAGTAATAAATAAATTATTAATATTATCCAATTCCTAAGCTACTGGTAAGCCTAGCTGCACGGTTAATGCAGTATTTGAGCGATTGGATGATGCGCTGCGTGTCGTGGGTTCGATTCCCGCACGAAACAAATATTTGTTTAAGACTACATATAATCGTTCCAGGTCTGGGTGTCTTTGTATGTGAATTTACATGTTTGTGAACGCACTCACGATAAAACAGTGATACCACGAGCTCTAAACGCGATACATTTTACGACCTAAACTGAACTGTTAAAGGGATGGAGCTATACAGTAGCTCCATCCCTCTTTCTCACTCGCACGACTGACATTTTATTTTAACACATCATGGTGCCCAAAAAAAACAAGGATGTGGATGATATTATTGGCAGGTACCGTTTGCGTAAAGATATAGTATAGAATTTGTTAAACACTTAAATCATATTATTCAGTTCCTATAAATATTCATTCAACCAGCCGGTCTATTATACCCTATAATTTATAGATATATAGGTACCAAAACTGTATTAGATACAACATAATATAACGAATGTGCTACACGAAGTGTAGGTACCTAAACCGCTGGGATAATAGTGCTCTGTGCACTTAACCGTCATCCTGCATCGCTAACTGACTAGGCCTCTCCCAACAAAAGGTCAGCCTGTACGGAGAAGACTCAAGAAAAGATTGGCCTTGACATCCAATTGATGCTCTAGAGAGACCTAAGTGATTTTAACTGGAATAAAACGCTAGCCTAGCAAAGCTGATTTCACGTGTCGTTTACAAACTGACATCTATACAATTCTAGTTTATAGTGTTTAATTTCAAGGTTTTTCGTTGTTTATATAGGTATCTAAATAACTACCTACTTATAAAAATTACTACCCCTGATGTTTGGAAAGTGATCGACGTTTTATGTCACAAATTTATGCGTAATCACCACAAATGAAATAAATACAAATACAAAAAGTTTATTTGTGTACACAGGTTCAATTTAGTTGTTACAAATGTATTAGTGTCTCTGTGTTCTGACACAAAGTGGCATACAAATATTATTTAAATAAAATATTATTACGCCTACTGAACAAATTTAAGTACACACACTAATGAATATCCACTAATAAGTGCTAATTAAACAAAAATATAATAATCTAGAAAGTTTGGTGTTACCCAAGAGTAACTTCCTACCCTACGTAATTATCTTCATGCCCTTGGCCCAGCTTACCCTACGCACATTTAAATGACATTTGTATTGTTAATTTGCGATAGTCGGATATTAAACGAAAAAAAAATCTGGAAAAAAAGTTGAAGTTTTAATAAATGGATTAAAAATATTGCTAAGGATCATTACCTCCCCTCTTGTACGTCATTATGTACATATTTGTCTTCTTTTATATTGTAGATATATATATATATACCTATAATATTGATTTTATTAAGTAGGTATATGTATATAGTAGGTACACCACGAACTACCTGCGTATCGTATCTTTTTCTTCTTCTCTGTCAAATCCATCCAAAGATTGTCTGTAAAAATCGCTTTTAGCAATAAGACCTAGGTATATGACTATATTATTATATTCTGTGGATAAGACCGTCGATTAATCGCCGTAAAAGGCCCACTAAGTTTTAAATAATGTAAATGATATAAATAAAGGATTTAAGCTTAACTGGTTTCAATATACCTAAAAAAGGGTTTAATAAAGAAACCTTTTCAATAAAAATATTTTTGAGTGATGCGTTCGCTCAAAAAGAAAATATTTTTTTATTGATTACAGATAAAAATCTATTTTTAAAACATTGTCCATGGGCTATCTTAGGAAGCTAGCAGCACAAAAAAGGCCGTTTTGAATGAATAAATATCTATATAATAGAAATTACAAAGAAATTCATTAATTCAAAACGGGCGGTTAGCAAAATTTTTATTCTTACTAAATATATTTAGTATACAGTTTATTTATCTTTTAGTTTAGTGATTGAGTGTGATTGAGTGGCATATATTTTGAGATTGGTTTCCTTTGTTCGTGACTAAATAATACTAGCAATATATTATATTTTTTTTTAATGTGGGTCACATTAAAAAAAAAATAAAGATAATGCTAGTTTTATTTTGAATATTGAAAACGATTTTTTCTTTCTTTCTATATATTTTTAAAACTTAAAGTTATTTTTTTTATTTTATGCCATTTTACTAAAAACCATTAGTCTTGGGAATGTATAAAACTACTTAACGCCTTTTTATTGCAGTTTATTACATACCAAATGTAATATTCAATTGTCTAAAAAGTCTGGGCCTTATTTGGAAGCCTAGTAGTGCGCCATCATAAGGAACTTTGTCATATGGCAGTAAAACTGGTATAAAAATAAAATGACAACATTAAAATTAACCTTGAGTGGAATGGTTATATTACTGTTAGTAATAAGATTTATCAAATTAAAATGTTTATTACAGAATTTTGCTATAAAAAAAAAAAAATGAGTGAGGTTGTAATACGTGCACGGCTTTAATGCGATCAATGGATGCGATGCTGACGACTGACAACTGTGTTCAAAATGACCGTAGGTACAGTTATCGGCACGGATCTTGAGCGCTAACTGTTACTTGCACAGAAGTTAAATATCAGGTCTCTTTGGTGATATGAAGTGAGACGCGGGGGCGGGGAGTGTCAGTGATTGGCACGCCGCGCATTGCATCATAGATGTCACTCGTGATTAACCAATCACGATGGGCGCAGGGAACCCCCTGCGCTTGCTGCATGTACCTAACGACGACGAGTACACTTCCGTGCCAATAAATTGACTCGTGATTTTTAATCCATCGATTTTATTTTTATTATTGGTTACTTTATTAGTGTTTATTATGTCACCAAAAATGGTTTAGCCGAAAACGCATAACAGGCACACAGAGAAAGTTCCTGTCAAAAATAAATAAAATGTTAGGAATTTCTTCATAGGGGTGTTACAAATCTTTGAAAGTTTCGTCTTTGCTACAATTTGCATACCTTCCGGTAGAAGTTCTCTAAAAGATAATGAAAACCGTATAAAAATCATTTGCATGGTTAATAAGTAAACGGAAAAACAGACAGAGAAACACAGCGACTTTGATTTAAAATATTTATGTTTTTTTTTTAATTTTACCTTCAACCAGAATTAAGAAAATAGCAGGTAAAAAAATAAATAAAGTAGGTGTACATTTTGTTTGCCATAAGTGCACCTACGATGCGCAAAGCGATCCCCACTCTTTCGCCGGGCGCTCAAGATCCGTGCCAATAACTATATGTGGTTAGTCTGTGTATGCGATTGGTGTGATGACGTTTGCTTTTCATTTAAAAACAGGTCTGGTTCCACGTGATTCCCGCAAAATTTAAAACTATTCTGACCACCGACCCTTGTGTTTTTTTGTAAGTGGTTGTTTTTAAAGAGGCATCTTCGGGCACAATAACTTGCTGTATTTTTTTATGGTTTAGTTACCTACATTATAAAGTATATCTATCTTCTCCTGCTCTAGGTGGAGCAAGAGTAAGTGTCAGACATTAACTGACTAAAACTCATCTATATTCCTTCAGTGGCACCAGTTTTGCGTTCCAGGGCCGCGGTAAATCTTTCGAACAAACACATAGCTCAAGGGCTAAAAACCAAAACTTTAAAAAATGTGTGATCAACTTTACAATATTAAGCTACATACGATTTTAGCTACTTTTCATTTTAATTGGGCGAATTTAGGCTTCCTACTTGAAACAAAAGTTTCAGTGACTCCAGGGTTTAAAAAGTGGCAACGCCGTGCAACACTCTCTTTGACGTCCACAGAGTAGTGAATACCTACTGGTACCTACATTACATTGTATCTGGGTGGCTGATTGCAGCTGATTGGCTTGATTTCGATCAGTTTGTCAGTCAACAGATTAATTACTGTTAATTAAATTAATTTAAAAAATGAAACCAAGTTGCGGAAGAATAAATGTAGACCGTGAATATCCTACTGCCGGACGATATGGTATTGTGAAGCGTAAACCTGATTTAGATACAATGTTTTTACCTCTATTGTTGTTATTATTGTTTACTCCGCTGATCATATGTGAAGACGACGAAAGTGTGACCTATCAACAAGGTAATTAGATCTTTTTTGTATTCAAAATGCTGTAATTTTTTTTTGTACTAAACTGTAGGTAGATTGAAAAGGTCAATGATGATTTACCTTTTTCAGATGATTTCAAGTGTTCTCTGCCGGATGTACAAAGCTTAGATGCAAATTTGGATGTCACCAGGTTTAGATCGGATTTCTCTAAAATTTCTGAGGTCTGTCATGATTTATCTAACAAGTAGGTAGAAAAATTGCGATAATTTGCTTGTCAGTCAAAAGTCGTTATTTTGTTTCTTAATTAATGCAACTATTCTAGCTAACAATGTATATTTTAAATAGCTAATACAATACTGTTTGTTTTTAGGTGAAATTCCCTGGCTTAATAGGCCCTCTGAATGAGAGGCTTATTTGCAAGATTAAATGTATTGATGGCAACTGGGTGGGTCCACTTTGCTCCAGCACTCCAGGTATGTAAAGATACATTAACACTTGGGTCATGTGTTGGGCCGATTAAATATCTCATATATCATTTTCACAAAACAGGGTATTTGTAAATAAATTATCATAGGAACAAATACCTCACATTTATTGTAGATCATAACCAATACCTGTCCTTGACAGACAAGGTATAATGCAAGCAACCAATTGTTTTTCTTTGTAATGGACATTTAGATTGGATAACCCTGAGCCTGGAAGGCAAGAGCCCAGCCAAAAGCTGATTATCGGACTGATATATCGGACAGTTCAAGAGTATCTTAAACTGTTGGATATATCAACAGAGATTGATTGAAACTGTAACAAATATAAGACAATAAATTAATCTTATCTTAATTGACTCATTAAAATAAATAAAATTTATTACCCATAGTAGAATGGTTTCTACTATGGGTAATAATAAAATGATTAGCTTAAAATACAAAATACAAGAAATGAAAACATTGCATTAATTACACAAAAAATAAAATAAAAATAATAATTCCAAAAAATACAATAAAAATCTAATAAATAAAACAAAATTAAAAAAAATACAATAAATTAAAATTCAATAAACTAAAATGCAATTGATTAAAATTCAATAGCCTACTGGGGCCATGGGTGATGCGAAAGAGATCCCCGGGGCCCTGGAAAAATGGCAAAGAAGGTACAGGAGTGGGTTTTTAGTCAGAAAAGTCTGACACTATCCCCTACTCCGCCCAAGAGCGGGGGATGTTATTGGACGATTTTCCCACCCAAATTAAATGAGACCACAATAGACAGACCTCAGCAACGCAAAGGCCATCCATTTCCACTCAATTCTATTATCTATTTGTGTACACCAGTTCTTTAAGTCTAACTTCTCCCTCCATCAACTCCCCGGTATGCCACAATGTCATTTCTGGATGATACATTTTACCACATTTGATATTTCATAGGTGACATGCAACAGACATATCGACGATGAAGTGCCAATAACTCCTAACTGTCGAAGTCAAAAATCTTCTGTCTTAAAAACGTCAGGAGGTAATACTATGAATTTGCATGCTGGTTTAGTTAAGAGGTGTTTCCACAATTTAATTTGATGCAGTAGCAACTAATATTCGCTTCAAGAGATTTCACAATAACATGCAGAAACACACATTTGAATTAAGAGCGCTAAAAAGTAATTATCTGGAAAAATGTCAGTTAGGAGGTATTGGCACTTCACCGTCGATATCTGGCCCAATCCCACTTGAACTTTTGCCTACATATTAATTTCAGATGGGAGATTTCAACCAATATTAAGAGAATGTCTTTACAAGAATGAACATCCACTCCTTGCCATATCATTCAAGAATTCTTCTATAAATGTGAGTATAAATAAATATTAAGGAATTACCAGGAATTACCTTCTCAATACCTACAATAATATTTCTGAGAAAAATCTATTTCATTGTTTTAAGGAAAACTATAATTAAATGTACAATAACAAGCATTTTGCATGTACTGATTAATTAGTCATCAATTCAACTAAGGACAGACATTAGTTTGGCTTAATTGGGTTTCCTTGTGTACATTAAACTGAACACATCATCTCTCCTATTTGGTCACGCAATAATTATGCCGGTAAGTCCCCTCTTTGAGGAGTGGCTGGAAAGGCAACATGGCGTCCCTACCTTCCGTATGACGCAGGTCCTCACCGGAGATGGTAAGTTCGGGAGGTTCCTGCACTGGACTCGTGCGGAAGAAACGCCCGGGTGTCACCATTGTGTGGACCGCCCAGAGGACACGGTGGAGCATACGGTAGAAGTGTGCCCCGCCGGAGCACCGCCGTGTCTTCGTGGGGGCGATCGGCGGCAGCGATCTCACGCGCCGGGCCTTGGCACAGGCCATGGTCCGGAGCGAGGATGAGTGGCAGGCGGTCGCCTCCTTCTGCCAAACAATAATGCTAGCAAAGGAGGAGGCCGCACGTGCACGCGCGATGCAATAGCCCCCGCGCCCCAGCTACCGGTATTCCGATCCCGATTTCCAGCCACCGTAGGTGCGGGCTTACGGACGGCGAGCAATGGGTAGCTCGCCGTAGGGGCACAGCAGGGTCGAAGCCTACTGGGCCAAAGATCTGATTCTGAAAGGAAGACTGGGCCCTGCTCGTATGAAAGGCAACGAAAGAATAACAGTGGGTTTTCAGTCAGTAAAAGTCTGACACTGTCTCCCGCTCCGCCCAAGAGCGCGAGATGTCATTAGATGATATTCCCACCGAAAAAAAATCATCTCTCCTATTTAAGAGAGCAATTTAATGTGTAATTCAAGGTGGGTCATACTTACGATAATTTTCTCTTTTTAAATTGTTTTTCATACTAGCACTTACCAGTGACTTTGTTCGTAAGAATGTTTTCATGTAAACTTTAACACCACTTATACCATATTTTGAGGGTAGTTTTGAAAAACTTATGATGATAGTCTTTATTATTCATTTAAGGGGTGACAACATTCCAACCAAGGTAACCTTGCTAGTTTCAATCCATGTAGACAGCTATTGTAATCCATGACCTTCAACGCCCTTGGTTGGGAGTCGCGTTTTCCCAACCACCGAACGCGTGGCGCGTGGTTTAATTCCATGTAGCCGCTAAAAAAACCAAACACATAAATCAAGGTGACCTTGCTAGTTTAAATCTGTATAGACAGTAGTCGTAATCCATGACCTTCAACGCCCTTGGTTTACATCCATGTAGCCAAAACACAAACCAAACACATAAACCAAGGTCACCTTGGTTGAAATGCCAGTTTACAACCGTCTGGTCACCCTTTGAGATTAGAATTTTCAAGTATATTGGCCCAAGGAATAAAATTTTGCTTTCAAAAAAATTTTCCCCTTTTCAGCCTTTCAAAAACCCTTTCTTAGTGCTTACATAAATTATAAAAGGTAGGCAGGTATGCAAAATTTCATGTTCCTCAACAAAGTAGTTTCGGTTGTGCATTGATATGTCAGTGAGTCAGTTTCTACTTTTATTCAAGACTAGCTTCTGTCAGCGGCTTCGCCCGCGTGAAATGAGGTTTCTGCATACAAACTTTGGACCCCTGCTTCTTCTACTTAGGGGGTGAATTTTGGAAAATCCCCGTCTGCGTTATAAAAGGAAACCTTGTGAAAAATTTCACACTCCTAGTCCCAGTTGTTTCGGCTATGCGTTGATATGTCAGTGAGTCAGTTTCTCCTTTTATTCAAGATAAATAGTGATTTATTTTATAAATCTACCATACTTACAAGCTGCCACTACTAAAATATTAGAAATGAAACAAAACAGCACTCATGCTGTTAAGGTGTTTTGTTTCGTTAATAATTTAAGTGATATAGTATTAAGTAATAGTATTTTTATTTTCAGAAAGACACACATTTTCCTCATGGCTCTGTATTGTTGTCACGTTGCAAGCACTTTGGCTTGTACAAGATGAAGGGAGACAACATGCTACATTGTGAGAATGGAGAGTGGACCCCCAAACTGCCTGAGTGTGTTCCCACTACTGTTGTCACAAATTTTACAGGTAATGTTATTCAAAACGACATACAGTTTCAGACCCTATGTTCAGACCAAAATTTTTTTTATGGCAGATTTTAAGTGAATAGGTAAAATGAGCTTGAATAATCACATTTCTGATAGTCAAGCTTTCCACTGCCGTTAGTGAATTTATATTTATGTCCTGTCAATAAAATTGGCAGTTCCCTTTTGTAGCGAAATCTATGGCGTCACATAAAAACTACTCCTGCATAGCAATTAAAGTTCTCCGCGCGTTTAGGACATACAGAACAGCTCGAAATCATCTAACGGGCAGTTGCCCACCAGACAACACCCGTCTGGTCGGAGGACCCGTTTTTCAACGGAGGTTAAGTAAATGTCTTATAATTTGCCTAAGTACTTGGGCATAGGTAATTTGCCACCAAAATATGTGTCTGCCTCACACTAAAGGGGCACTTCAGGTTATGCCCATAGATGCCATTGAAAAATTGTTTTAAAACTATCCGTAACATATGAATGTTTCAGGTGACGCGCCACCAACTATCCAGTACACGATCGTGAGTGGTTCAGCGGTGGTGGAGCATACGGGCGAGTTGTTCGTCTTCCCGGACAGTACAGTGCGACTGGATTGTGTGTCTCGCCGTGCACTCGGCGACCCCGAGTGGAGCTGGACGCAGGCCGTGGGACAACATAGCTCTGGTAATACTTTACATTATTATTATAGACATTTTGAATTTTATTTTATTTAATGTTACACCTTTCAACTTAGTCATGAAGGTCGAAGTAGATCAAAGACTGCCACAAATGGAAGGGAAATCCCAGAAAATTTTGTGGCGCATACCACAATATTTAGCAGTGAGCAAACAACTCGTGTCGGTGGACATGATTAAAACAAAAAATTATTAAAATTTGGATAGTTTTATTCTATGCTTGATTTTTTTGCGTTGAAAGCAGTACTCTATGCGACGACGAAGAAGCGTTACAAAAACGTCATGGATTTACTAAAAAAAAAAAGTATCGCTGTCCTGCTCTATGTAGAACAAAGTTCTATGCTGAGCATCGTGTCGTCTCCTTCCCTTTTTTTATGACTATGCTATTGCATTTTATAAACAATGTTGTAAAGCTGGCGACGAAAAGTATGTAACTTTTTAAAACATTTAATGTAAACCGCCATATGACTAGCATGCGATCTCGATGCGATGTTTCATCTCTACTACGATAATATTTCGTTGTTTTACTAAATATAGTAGTTACTTAAAAATAAACCTGTTTATTTTATTGCTCTGCACATCGTAAACAATGTTGAAAGCTTGCGCAAAGTTCAAAATTATACCAAGGTAATATACTCGCTGGATGAAAATGTATTCCTTTTTTAAATTCAGTTGTTAATCTATATGTTTGGTCGTTGAGCTCCTTAGTAGTCCTAAGTTTGAGCTACATGAATACTGACAAATACTTCACTGACTGGACAGGTCCGCTCAAATTGTGTGGTTCTTTCTTCAAAAGACCATATGAAACACTTATCTGCATGGTTCGATTTGACCATTACATGTTTACCGTATAGACTTTAGACTTTGACCCCTGAATTTGTTTCGGTGTTTCTTCTCAGTCGTCAGTAGTCAGCTAGCAAATACCGACCTTATCTAGATTAAGCAGAGGGAAAAAAAATTGACGTGTATAAGTGTTTTTTTTTTAAACCTATTTGCAAAATAAATATTATTTATCATTACAAGTGTGCTAAGTTTTATCCGAATCTGTTCAGACGTTTAGATGCAGAAAGATAACAAAAACACAGACTGTTACTTTTGCATTTATGAAGGTGAAGCCGAGCAAGAGCCAAGGTCAATGTCGTGTAGTGTCGCTCGTGCTCGACTCCTTTAAAGTCGGTCCACACTACATGAATTTGAGCTCGGCTCGTGCTCGGCTCGTCTAGCATAGTCCCACCTTTATATTATTGTGGATTACTTTCTAATCATAGGCTGTAATTTTGCAAATGCTCTATGTGCTTGCTCGCTATCTGCTCTGCTAAGCTTCAGAGGGCGAACAGTTATTAATAATTCATGCATTTTTTTTAAACTACATATTATTATGCAGCCACTGTTGTTTTTCAGCTTGCGGTTATGTTTTTGCGAAGATAAAAGTTTTGACATTGAGGCTAAAATTACACACAGGATGCGACAAAAATGTGCTGCTTTATCTCAAAACTAGAGTTTTAAATCGAGCAGAATCATTGTTTACTTTATCTACTTCCTTCCTGAGGTTATTTTTTAAAATAATTATGTAAGTTTGCAACCGTTTCTTTTCTAGTGCGTTTTATTTTATTTTAAGCGAGCTCTTGCCTGATTTTGTCAGTACTGCATTTTTTAGAGTTTCGTACCTCAAAAGGAAAAAACGCAACCCTTGTAGGATCACTTTGTTGTCCGTCCGTCTGTCTGTCTGTTAATACCCTTTATCTCGAGAATGTGCGTGGAGCTATCGAGTTGACCCATGAGATTGAGGTATGCAAGTTGGAATTTTGGGATTATGTCTGGAAGGGCGAGAGAGTTCGCGGACGTATTAAAAAGAAGAAGAATAAACGTAGCGTGCTTACAGGAAACTTAAGGGAGAGGAACAAAAGCGAGAGAAATTGGTGAGGGATATAAATTTTACTACTGTACAAGTGATGGTAAAAGAAATGGTGTAGGAATTGTATTAGACAGTAAATTGAAAGCAAGCGTGATGGAAGTGCAACGGACTAATGATAGATTAATAGTTGTGAAGGTTATGTTAGAGAATTTTATGTTGAATGTAGTTAGAGTGTATGCACCACAAGCAGGATGTGATGAAACGGTGAAAGAGAAGTTTTGGGAGGATTTTGATACAGCTTTAATGGTCATCCCAGTATATAAAGAACTGATTGTTGGAGGTGATTTTAATGGAAATGTGGGAAGAACGAAATGACTTTATGAAAGAGTACATGGAGGATTGAGTTACGGAAGTTCGAATAGTGAAAAGGAGACACTATTGTTATCCGCTATTGCATTTAACCTGGTAGTAGCCAATACTTGGTTCTAACTAAAAGACGAACACCTGGTCACGTACAAAAGTGGTAATCACAAAACGCAAATCGACTACATCCTGGCCTAACGCAACCAAATAAAGCACGTCAAAGACTGTAAAGTGCTGCCACGAGAAGACCTAGTCTCACAGCATAGACTCCTGGACACATGACAAAAAAAGCAAAGAGCGTCCTCCCTCTAAAATAAAATGAAATGAAAATGAAAACATATGCTAGAGAAGAGCGACTGTGCGAAGAAATTCAGAGAACGACTGGTGGACAGAATGATAGAGATGGCAGATATGAACGAACGAAGTATAAATGAAAGCTGGAATGAGATTGCTAAGTGTAATAGGCATGCAGCGAAATGTGTTTTGGGAGAGACAAGAGGAAAGGATACAATAGATATGTAGGCATACATAGTGGTGGTCGATATATATACAGAAGGTATTGAAGGAAAAAAAGAGGAAATTTAAGGAATTTTAAGCGTATAGATCCGGAAAATGCTAGCTTAAAATCTGCAAAAGAGGAAATATGATGCTTTAAAGAAAAAAAGCCAAGAAAGCCGTGGCAATAGCGAAAGCAACAGCGCAGGACATGTTATACCATACACTAGACAGTCAGGCAGGCCAAAACGATCTATACCGGCTTGCTAGAGCACGAGAGAGAAACGCGAGAGATGTTCGATGGATGAAGCTGGAATGATTCTATCAGAAGATGAAAAAATCAAGAAGAGGTGGAAAGACTATTTTGAAAGACTGATGAATGAGGAATACAACGGGAATGTAATTATAGAGAATAAACCAGTGATGGTTAGTAAGAATGATTAGTATGGATGAAGTCAGAATAGCTGTAAATGTTATGAAGAATGGTAAGGCAATTGGTCCAGACGGCATACCAGTTAGTGTTAGAAGTTATTGTGAGTGGATTTTGCGGGAAGAAGCCATACCTGATGATTGGTGCAACAGTTCTTTGGTGTGCATCTTTAAAAACAAGAATGATGTGCTTGAATGCAACGGTTATAGAGGAATAAAGCTAATGTCACATACTATGAAAGCCTGGGAGAAAGTTATTGAAAGGCGGTTGAGAAAAGAGAGTGAAATTTCACAGAACCAATTCGGTTTTATGCCTGGTCGGGGTACAACGGATGCCATTTTTGCGAGAAATACAGAGGTGCGCATAAAAACTTGCACATGGTATTCATTGACCTCGAAAAGGCATATGACCGGGAACCTCGTGAGGTTATTTGGTGGGCCCTTAAGGAGAATAGTGTGCCTGGGAAGTATGTGCAGTTGATCCGAGCAATATACAGCGAATGCGGTACCCAAGTCCGGTCTACAGTGGACAACACTGGTAGTTTCAATGTGGCTGTCGGCTCTAAGCCCTTACCTCTTCCTGAAGATAATGGACGCTTTGACGTTGAATATCCAGGAAGAGGCTCCCTGGTGTATGCTGTTTGCCGATGACTTTATGCTGGTGGCAGAGAGTGGCCTTGAGGTCCAGAGTAGATTGGAGGTGTGGTGGCAAAGACTGGACAGTATTGGCCTAAAATTGATCAGAACGAAAACCGAATACTTGTTCTGCGATTTCAGCGGTCTCTCCGGTCCTGCGCCCTTAGCTCTCGCTGGAACGCCCATACCGACCCTCAAGTAAAAGGGTAAAATCTAGATATCCGTGATAAGACTGATGAAAAAAAAATGAATATAGCGGATGAGAATGTTGAGTGAGAGAGTTTGGATGTGTGGTGTGACAAGAAAGGATAAAGTGAGAAATGAGTATATTAAAGGAAATTTGAAAGTGGCGCCAGTGACTGAAAAGTTGAAGGGGAATCGTTTGTCTTGGTATGGTCATGTAAAGAAGAGGGATGAAACGCATTTTAATAAAACAGTTATGAGCATACATGTGGATGGATGGAAAGGAAGACGAAGGCTAAAAGAAAAGATGGATGGATTGTGTGAAGGGTAAGGGACAAGGGCAAGAAGATATTCACATAATTTTTTATCAAGAGTAATTTTTTTTAATGATGGCGAAAACTGTATCAAACTCCATTGTGTACTTGAGAAGAACTAAGGAAACCCACATATATACGAAAAGCGACTGTTTACGATTTACACTAGATCACACGTCGCTTCTGCGAATTATTATTTACACAATGAGAGGTGCGAAAGCTGATTTATTTATCTGCTTTTCGCAATATCAAAGAAGGTTCATTCTATAAGCTATTATTAGCCTAAAGCATATCGCATCTCCGCTCAAATAGTGTCATAAATTCAAAAATTAAATTATTTGAAAAAAGGTATTTAAATTCTAATAATTTAGGAATATGACGCAACGTATAAATAAGATAAAAACGGGTCACCTATGGGCAAATAATTGAATTAAATATTAGACACTTTTTAAATTAATAGCATAATTATCAGTAAATTAAGCAAAAAAACATTTTTTGAGTTGTGACCGTATTTGACCGGAGGTGCAATATGCTGACTTGGGCAAAGGTCATAGCCATTTCTTCCATCATAAAACTAATTCTACCCATCGAACAATTGCGATTTGGCTGCCGTGCAGCACCATGTAAAATATTGGTATTCTGCTCAATCCAATTAGACTGAACGTCGACCCTAAAGGTGGGTCTACGCTAGAGGAGCCGATCACGAGCGACACTACACGAATTAGAGCTCGGCTCGTGTGCGTAGACACACCTCAACGGTTTATGTTTGGTTAAAGACCAGGCAGATGATGATGGGGGTCTAAATCTAACCATAAACTTGTTGTTTCCAGCGTGGTCGACTGAAGAAGGCGAGAAGGAGTCTCACTACCGGCTGACGTTGAGCAAGATGTCAGTTCGGCACAGCGACCAGTACACGTGCACTTCGCCTGGCGGACACACCAACACTGTGCTCATTAAAGTTGTTAGTGAGTCGTGTTCTTGATAACGTAAATAGTAAGGCTAACATAAAATATATCACTGAAAAACCATACCGATGGGGGTAAAAGGCCTTGTATGAAAATGTTGGCGTGGTCGTCGGTCACTACGCATGGATGCGTGACAACAAATGAATTAACGGCGAAGCTAAGGTGGTCAACCTTGCCGTGTATATCTTACGCAGCAGTAGACCCACGGCCTTTTTAATGTTTACGGCACGGTTGGCAGTGAGGTTCCAATTGGCTGGTGTGTTACGTACCGCGAATTCGATTCTTGCACATAGCAATTGGTATATGTACCAGGAGTTGTTCTGGGTCTGGGTGTCATGTATACTTACATAAGACATCTAGACACACATGTTTTTACATGTTTTTGTCAACGCACCCACGATACAAGAGTGGGACACCGAAATAAATGGTTTAACTTCCTGGTTGGTCACCCCAAGTGTGGTTCCTATGTCCAGCAGTCCAGGGCTAGTCAATTAGGGTTCAATTCTCAAACCGGGTAGTATTATTGGGTGGTAATAATATCCTAACCATTTTTTACAGTAAGATGTCTACAGACAGTTTCTAACTGACAGTGGCATACCACACATGATTAATGTTGTTTACTCGTCATGTACATTGACTCGGATACAAAATAAGTATAAGTACAGAAATTTCACTCTTCGTAAGAAAACATGCTAATATATACCTACTAACAACGTTAATAATGTTCATAAAACATTGCACGGCACGGACGTGACCTTGATTATATTTGCCTACCGGGCGTAGTAAAGCTCGTAACGAATCAAAATGCACCTAAGTCCACGAACTGAGGGTCTCTTTTATTATACCCGTTATGCGCCTTGGAACAGGCCGCTCATGTTATAGGGTTAGGACTTGTTTGTTTTTGAAAAATGTGAAATAAGTAATTACGTTTTATAACATCAAAAATAATCAGAATTTCTAAAATTATATGGTAGGTAACCCACCTAATTGATTTCTACCTATTTACTTATATCCATACTTTAAAACATATTTTTTTTAAAGTCATCTCATAGAAGTTTTAAGAGATTGTTTACATTTAGTGTATCTAAACAAATGAAATAGGTAATTAAAATGAAGTGTATATAACTTTGTTGGTTTTATATGTGCATTAGCTTTGCTTTTGTAATTTTTAAAAGGTAGGTCGTTTAAGACGTTATTATATATAATAATTAACATTTTTTTAAATATAATTCTAGTATATTTTGACCTTGCATTAGTAAGGTAATCACAAGTACTAGAAGGTCTACTTATATTGAATGATCTTTAAGGTCATTGACTCGTTTACGTGAAAAATGTCGCCAATTCGAAAATAAGTTTTGATAGCGCGGGTCAAGCGGCACATCGAATACGCGTGTGATACTACCGAATTTAGCCGCGCGGCGTAGGCACATCTATATACCTATAGTTAGGAGTGCGCCAAGCCTGACACTGGTCAATTTAAGAATTTCGTAGTAAGATTTGTCCTCGTTTTCCACAGATGTAGTATGTCCTCCGGTAGCTGTGACGTCGCAACGCATCCGTCAGTTCACGCAGGGCACGAAGCTTGGGAACTCCGCGCACTTCAGCTGCCAGCCTGGCTTCCACCTCAACGGATCTGCCATTCTGACCTGTATGGGAAATGGTAAGAACCAAGCATTGTCCCGAAGTAGTGGCGAGTCGCTTTAATTTTTCTGATGTAGTACAATCTGATAGGACAAAATTGGTATCCTGAAACAGTGAGACAGGGTCGCGGCAGACCAAATAAGAGATGGCGTGATAAATTAGACAGATTTCGTCTGAACTGGATGGAGAAAATGCGTGGGCTCGCGAAAGATAGGAGAGTGTAGAGAGGCCTTTATAATAATAATAATTTCATTCAAAATTCTTTACAAAATAAATGAATACTTTCATCATCTTCCTGCCCCTTTTCCCGTTTTATTTGGGGTCGGCGTTACACGTAAAAGTAAATTAATACATTTTTAAATATAAATCTTAATTCTGAGTCTTACGTGCCTGAACTAGGAAATCCTGTGTTTCAGGCGAGAAGAGATAAAATAAAATTAACAAAATAAATTGCCCAAATTTGACTGAAACTTGCGTCAAACCAAATTTACTCTCAAGAGTATAGTTATTATTTAAATTTTCACTATCTAAAATTTTTTTGTTAATATTTAACCACTATTTTGAGATATTATAAATAGTTCGAAAACGCCAGATCATATTTCATAGCAATTTTTAACCGTAGTGATTATTATAATTTGCATTATACTACATGTATGCGTTTTAGGCCAAATTACTGTGTGTATTGCATTATTATTGATATAAGCGATAAGTTAGGACCCGGATTCCTTCGCTCCTATATTGTGGCGTTACTTATGCTTAAGCTTTTATCGCGCATGGAAAATATCTCTACGCTATACCTAGGCCTACACTGAAGAACCTTAAGGCTGTTAAAAGTCGTAATGATTTAATCTTCTATTTACTTATTTATTTATAAAGTTATCAAGACCTAAATAAACTTACTACATGTTTTCTAAAATCTGTAAAGTAGACAAATTATCTTATACTATTCTTATATTACTAAAGCTTAACTTTTAGTTTTTTAATAAACGTTATACTTTGCCCAAGAGTAGAATAAAAAAACGAAAATAAAAAATGACAGAAAGTAGTTGGCTTAATATTAGTTGTCTTACTATAGCACTGAAGCTTGTTATTAGAGAACCCAATTCTTGGTTAGTTTGCCTTTGCACAGAAGGTGTCCTTGGACTGCTTCTGAGCCAAGATCCTACCTTCGAATCTTGCAAAAATGTAACTGAAACTACGTGTAAAATAAAGAAATTTTCAATCCGTAAAATTTACGTGTTTGTGCTTTCCTGAAAATGATTTTCATGTCAATCCGCACTGTATATTTTTTTTAGTTGCTAAATAATCCAATGAATTTCGCCCGCTCTAGGGCGGAGCGGGAGGTTCCCTTTCGGACAACCCATGGCCCCAATAGGCATCAGCCCCGCTGTGCCTCTACGGTTTTGCTGACATCACTTTGAAGCACGCGTAGACCAATACGCTCACCGTCGACGACTCGGGGTCGGTCCGGACGGTTACCGGACGGTCGGACTTCGAGCTGTCCATTGCTCGTCGTCCGCAAGCCCAAGTCTAAATCCGCACTATATTGCTAAAGTGTTGTAAATACCTAATATTTTAATTTTGTCACTAAGGTCGTTGGTCATCATTGCCACCAACGTGCGTGGAGACGTTCTGCCCAATGCTGAAGACGCTGGGGCCGCACCTGAGCCTGGTGGAATACAACTCGTCGTTCGGTGGGCGCGCCATGTTCCAGTGCAGCTGGGGCTATCGGCTTGTTGGCGCGCCCGGCCTAGAGTGCGAGATGGACGGTACCTGGTCCGGAGAAGTGCCGCATTGCATCCGTGAGTGGTAACATGCTTTTAAAAAACTAGGCAAGGGCGAGTCAGACTCACGCACGAAGGGGCCCGTACCATTATTAGGGTTCCGAGATTCTGTGAATATTTCAACCGTCTACCTGTTTTGGGCACGCCACAATTATGGCGGTAAGTCCCCTCTTTGAGGCGTGGTTGGAAAGACCTCACGGCGTCCTCACATTCCGCATGACGCAGGTTCTCACCGGACACGGTAAGTTCGGGAAGTTCCCGCACCGGATTCGTGCGGAAACGACGCCCGGGTGTCGCCACTGTTTGGCCCACCCGGAGGACACGGTGGAGGTTTGCCCCGCTTGGGCAGAGCAACGCCGTGTCCTCGTGGGGGCAATCGGCGGCGGCGATCTCTCGCGCCGGGCCTTGGTTCAGGCCATGGTCCGGAGCGAGGAGGAGTGGCAGGCGGTCGCCTCCTTCTGCGAAGCAGTAATGCTAGCAAAGGAGGCGGCCGATCGCGTGAGGCAACGGTCCTTACGCTCCAACCGCCGCCGGGATTCCGATCCCGATTTCCGGCCACCGTAGGCGCGGGCTTGCAGACGGCGAGCAATGGGTGGCTCGCCGTCTGACCGTCCGGTAATCGTCCGGACCGAGTCCAAGTCGTCGACGGCGCGTACTGTCCCACGTGCGCCTCAAGGAGATGTCAGCAAATCGTAGGGGCCCAGCAGGGTCGAAGCCTACTGGGGCCACGGGTATTGTGAAAGCGGAACCCGGGGCCCTGGGACGAAGGCAACGAAGGAACAGGAGTGAGTTTTTAGTCAGTAAGAGTCTGACACTATCTCCCGCTCCGCCCAAGAGCGGGGATGTCATAAGGATGATTTTCCCACCCAATAATAAAAAAAAAACCGTCTACCTGTTTCGGTTATTAAATTCGAGCAAAAAGTCGCGTTTGTTGTTTGGGAGCCATACATATTTGTTACTTATAATAACCAATACTAAAAACAGAATGCGAATGAAACGGCAACAGAAAAACATCATGTGTGAAATTTTCAACTACCTAGCTATCACGGTTATGACATTATTACATGAGATATAGGGTTCCCTATCCATCGTCGCAGACGGCTTTTGCTCACCACCGGCTTGTTGGCCGGCTTCGCCGGCCAGCCTCAGCCGCGGTGGCTCGCTCGCAGCCGCCTGCTCCTCAGCCCGCGGGCCGCCTTGCCCCTACGCGCCTACGCGATTTTTAATTACACTCTAGGGGTAGCACAAACAAGACTACGTGGAGTCGGTTTTGCAGCAATTCGGGTCTGTCCGTAACTTTTGTTGCAAAGCATATTAAATTTTTAACCAACAATATTATTTAATTGTTCATTACTAACGTTATGCTAATAGTCATTAGGCCTACTAACGTTATGCGAATCAAATTTATGCCAAAACAAGTTAGTCTTTAACATGATTATGCCAACATAAAATGTATGCCTAAAAAAATTATGCCAAAGTATTATTATGCCAAAACAAATTGTGCCAAAATCGTTTGGGATTAAAACTGCTAAGTTTGAATAGCTTCCTAAAGATGATTGGCGAAAGAACTATACTGTTCTGCTAAGTAGGTACCTACACTGAACTCTATGTGTTGCGAGACTGATAAGCATACTGTGCAGGGTTAGATGGTGTGTGTAGTTTCTTCTTATATCTTTTTAATTACTAACATTAGTTATAAGTAAAACTCCTTTTATTATCAACCTTACCTTGCCTATAGACTTCTGTCTCTGAAATAAATGATTCTGTTATTTATAACTCAGGATTTTTTTTCAGCAATCTATTGCCCTGACCCGTTGGTGCCGGCGAATGGTCGCCTGTTAACGGAGCCTTCGGTAAAGCACGGAAAGTACCCAGTTGGAGACTTGATGATCTACTCCTGCGACGACGGCTATGAAATAGTCGGCGAATCCTCCATAGTATGCACAGAAAACGGCTTTTGGTCCCACCCACCTCCATTCTGCCTACCACCCTCTGAGATTCGCAAAACGGACACTATATATGTAGAAAATACCACAATGATTCACATAGAAGACTAAGTATGTGTTTTAAGTTTAACTATTGTTGTTGTATTCATATCTTCGTTTTTAAGCATCCTATCAAGTAAGGCACAGCTACCTAGACTACAGCTGCTAGACAGGGCAGTGGCACGGGGTTCCCAAGCTCGTGGGGCTCCTAAAACCTCAATAGCAAACCTTTTATTGATCTACCGAGAAATTCTTCCACCTTCGAAGTCTAAATAAAGTACACTACTTTAATCATGACAACTCGTTTTAGTCAGTAAAAGTCTGACACTCCTTCCCACTCTACCCAGAGCAGGAAAGGTTATTTGATGATTTACCAAAGAAAAACAGGCCCCAGATTTTTTTTTGCCTCAGGTTTGGGGTTTGCAGGTGGTTTTGGGGTCGTTTCCAGGTTAGTCACCTAGCCACGTTACTGAAGTTAGAGTGTAAATTGATAGATATTTAAATATTTTGGAGGCTTTATTAGTTTGGCGAAAAGTTCAAGAGGCTGCTATATTATGTGCATAAATTATAATATTTACTATGTTATTATACACCCCTATTTTTCAATTAGTACAAAAAAAAACAGAGCTCTATCCATACCCGTTTCTAATCATATTTGTATAGCCAAAAGTAAAAAAAAACGAAATTCCAAAATTGTCCGTGAAAAGTGGTCATAATTGATAAATTCATAATTTGATCAATCATTCAAAACAATTGCTACTAGAAAATACTACGCTCAGTGTTTTTTCATTATTATCGCCATTCATATAGCCTGTACAATATTTACATAAATCGAATGACACTTTGGAATATGAACAAACACTCATAACTTTACTGTTTATTAATATTATTGTTTGAGACTTTATTTAGATAATAACAAGACCTTTTCTAATAAGCCCTTTAAGTATTTGTACCAATTTAAAAATTCGTGGTGTCTTAACTCTCTAGTTTTAAACACTATAAGACCTTATTGTTACTAGGTAAACATCAAAATATTTTCCTCGTTTTATATGTTAAGTGTATTTATTTTCTATACTTATTGATCTCATTTGATCACTATCTGATCCAGTAAATTATAAGTCAAGATGTGTTCGTTCCAGTCTTCCGAGTCAATCGTAAATTAAAGGATCACTTTGTCTGTCAAGACCCTTTATCTCAGAAACGCATAGAGGCATCGAGTTGAAATTAAAACCGTATACTCATGTCTGCGGTTCCTTGAAGCTGTGAAAATATTAAACTTATAAAGTTAAGAGGCCGTGCATAGAATTCAATCGACAGAGTTTAGGCAAATTCGTTGCAATGACATGTTTATGCGCATAATTCATGCAACTACACGCACGCGCGTAAAAATCGAGCTTCGTGACCGCTTAAACAATTTTGATCCCTTAGAAGATATTATTCTAAATTACAAAATTATATAGTAAGTAAGGTTTGTAAATAAAAGTCCGAGACGTGTGTATACTTTATATTTATCACAATTTACACCAAAATTATTTCGTTTTGTGTTAAATGGCTGTTGAGACATTTAACAAAACGATAAATCCAAAACAGATGATAGAATTATATTTATTTATGTAAAATGGTTGTAAAAAAAAACACTTTCCATACGTCAAAAATATGTAATAGTAGATTATGTGGCATGCAGTGTCTTTAAGTCGCGGGCGGCATGTTGAATTCCGAACGAAACGAAGTTTTATCCCAATCGTCGGGGATTTATATAACATTGCGGCAAAGTTCATATAGAAACCTGAGTGAAGTAAGGGATTCAAGCTGCCCAAGACATAGACAGCTTTATCCGTGTTGGATACTCTTCTTTTTAGGGTTCCGGACCTCAAAAGGAAAAAACGGAACCCTTATAGGATCACTTTGTTGTCCGCCCGTCTGTCTCTGTCTGTCAAGACCGTTTATCTCGAGAAAGCGTAGAGTTATCGAGATTTTGTGTTCTTTTTAAATATTTCATAACATTAACTTAGATAAGGCAATTATTGCAAGTTTACGGAACAATACCTACTTTAGTTGAAGATAGCCTATTTATTTACTACAAAAACAAAATGTTCCTTAAAAGTATTTATGTTTGCCATAATTTTCTCACCTAGGATATATTTTTATCACCTATGTTATACTTTTATTTCAATAAACATGAATTGCCAAAAACTACAAAAAAAAATGGGGGTAACGGAGTCATAAATACGCAACTATGCAGCCGGCTGCATGGCTGCAAGTAACAGAATAAATGGTGTCCGTCAGAATGAACGGTCGCTAGGCGGATTTAACGTTGCATTTATGCCCAATAAATGCTTCCATATTGCTTCTATTTGGTTCCTATTCACAAGTACATGCTTCCATCGTATTCTAGAAGATAAAAACATTTTAAGGGTGACCGTTCATTCTGATGTCAGGACGGCCGGTCACCGAGTCCCTGATAAATAAAAGTATTGAAATTCACGGTGGCCATTAATTACTTCCCGTTTGCTTCTCTCAATGTTTTACAACGATAATACTGTAACTGTCACGGCAACAAAGATATCGACAAAAGTTTTGTTTGTCAATAACTTTAGCGCCTGACAAAAAAAAAAGCAAAACTCGTATTTAATATTGCAGTTATGCTTGTGTAGGCGATAAATCTATCGTATTGTACCAGTAGCCTACAGCTAAGTATTATGTTTTTAAAAAGAACTCCCTATCGTATTTAGTGAAAAAAAAATAGAAAAATGTAATAAACACCATTAAAGATAATATTTCAATTCTTAACTTCCTAGGGAGTATGATTATAGGCGCTAGCCACTGTACCTTATTCATTTATTTATAACCGAGGGTAGATTCTGTTTTTCTTCAATAATTTGTTGTTACCTTGTCGTTATTACTCTATGTTTTCATTGGTAGTTATTTTTTATAACTAGCGTGTTCTGATAGTTTAATATTATAAATATAAACTAATATACCTTTTTCTTCATAATGAAAAGGGGAAGAAAATATGTTGTGCCCTTGGAGGAACAAAAGAAAGCGTTTTTACGATACAAAAATGTTTTCTGTGATCCTAATAATCTTCCACCAGCAAGTGATTCCGTGTTTACTGAAATAAAATGTGTGTTGTCGAGCCCTATTACCGAAAAAGGACTTTTACTCTCTCTGAAGAAGAATTTCAATTATTATAACTTTTTTATATAATTTTTATTTTACATTTGTACCTACTCAGTTTGTTTTTTTCCTATAACACATTTGTTCATACTCAGTTTTTTCCTATTGTATTTTGCTATTTCGCATTTTTATTGTTAAATTTGTGGTTTTTAACTTTATTTTTTAAGTTGTTGTTAAAATCATTCTAACTGTCACTGTATATTAAACATGCATACATATAAATGTATTAGATTAATTGATTAGTTGCTGATCCACGCTGATTCGACCTACCATTTATATTGATGGCGAGAAAAACATGTTGCTCATTACTGCCACTGTGGCGAAATTATCAATAACGAAAACGCAAGACGTTCATTTCACGTGTGACTATTAAAAACTACCAGTAAAAACTCAATTCGTTGTTGTACCTATTGTAATATTGATGACTGTTTTAAATAATAAATAACGTTATTTATAAATTAATAAAAGGTGTTTGTTTTAAAATCTCAGTCCTGTCTTTAAGTCCCTTTGGGCAGTGGTTAGAGACTTAGAAAGCCGCTACATACAGCGTCCTCATTTTCCGCCCGACGCATTTCCTCACTGGACTAAGGTATTTCGGTCGGTTCCTATTTTAATTTCAGCGGGAAGAAGTTTGGTTACTACCACTGTGCGGATCGTCTGGAAGACACGATGGAGAAAACAGTAGAAGTCTGCCCTATTTGAGCATAGCACCTCCGTATTCTCGTGGAGGCGATCAGCAGCGACGACCTCTCGCGTCCGACTCTGAACCAGGGTCCATGTTCCTAAGCAAGAGCGAATGGGAAAAAATAGCCCCCTTTTGCGAAACAGTGATGCGAGCGAAAAAGGTAGCGTAAAGTATAAGGGAGAGGATATCCTCGTCCTAGCCGCCGCAGGAATTGAGCAAGAAGCAGGGCAATTCCCAGTCACTGTGGGTACGGGTTTACGGACGATGGGACGCAAAGCTGTCAGCATGGGTAGCTGACCGTCCGATAAAGTCGACGGCGCATTCTCTTCCACGCGCCCAAATGTTCAATAAAATGTCAGTAAGAATGACGGGGCCTATTGACAAGGGTAAGATTGACAGGCCTGTTGGTCTAGCAGTCTGTGGTCCTGACTGCTATGCCCAGGGTCGTGACAAATGTTTGTGTGATGAGCACGATCATTGTCCTGTCTGGGTGTAATTTATCTATTATGTAATTTATCTGCTTAGTTTGGGTCTAGATGGCGTTGCGTGAATGTGTGTGATGTGGTATATTATTACTGTTAGAGCTGATGCCTGCCACGGCTGTGGGTTTGTTCGTAACAGTTACTGTAGCCCCGGACCGCAAAAAACAACTGAAGGAACACAGGTGGGTTTAGTCAGTAAAAGTCTGACACTCCCTTGCTGCAGAGCGGAAGGAGACAATTGATGATTTAACATGTAAAAAAAAAACCTGATGTACAATGCAGCGGAAATACTTGCTTCAACTTCACCTATTATTCAGATATATCTAACACTACGAGGGTGTCTCTGAAAATTTCGGGAATCAAGGAAGTGACACAACATTACTATTTAAAAATGTATTTATTGCTTTTCGAAGTATTCTTCGCGAAATTTGACACAGTTTTCCATACGATGGAACCAATCATTGAAGCAACCATTCCATTCGGAAGTTGGGGTCTCCAAAATGGCCGTTTTGTAGGCGTCCACAAGCTTCTTCAGGTGATGAAAATCTCTGTCCACGCAATTTATTCTTTATTTTAGGGTATGGCGTCACATAAGAATCCAAAAGGAAAGTATAGAAATCATTAGGGCTTAGGTCAGGGCTGTTCTTGCTCTAAAAACTCTTTTGTTCTGTGCGCGGTGTGAGAGAGAACTCGCATTGTCGTGATGGAGGATGATGCGGTGGTTGCAGTTCTCTTTACGGAGTTCAGAAATGACCTGTGGCAAACAAATGCCAGCATACCATTCTGTTCTTTACCCCCAAAAGGAATAGTCGTAACATGGCCGGTTTTGGAGAAAAGCCTACAAACGTGGCCACCATTTTTTTTGCAACACTCCGTGAACGAACAATTTTTCTTGGCTTTAACTCATTTTCGAACACCCAAACTCGTGACTGGTTTTTTGTTTCGGGTTCGTACGCGTATATCCAGGATTCGTCACCTGATACGATGTTGTATACAGCATTTGAGGATCCTGCCTGGAATCTTTCGATTGTTCTGATGCACCAAGTAACGCGAGCCGCTTTTTCCTCTTCACAGAGCGGTATCCATCGGGAAAATAACTTTACACATAATTTACACATAATTGTTCATGCAAGATTATTTGCAAAGAGTACATTGTAAAGTTAATTATTTGTATTTGACACTATTTGACTCATGCCAATGTCTAAAGTTTTTTTTTTTTTCCTTTGGCAACTGAGCCGGTGTCGACTATTCTGCCAGTGTCATGTGGTGAATGTCTAAAGTTGCCTGAATTTCGCGGTATGTCACATGTCGATCTTCCTCAATCAGCTTACGCACAGCATCAACATTTTCTTGGGTGACTGCAGTTTTTGGACGACCTTGACAGGGATTATCACTGAGCTTGACACATCCACGTTGAAATTCTGCAAACCAGCGATAAATTGTGGTTTTGGATGGGGCTTCATCACCAAATGCAGAAATCATCAACACACTGTTTTTGTGTTAAACCACTTAGAAGCAAAGAGATTTAAAGAGATACAATAGAGCGGCTATCAGAAAAAATGTCTTAGAAAAACTGTCATCCTATGCCTCAGTGACGCCATCTGGCTTTGAATAGCAAACACGCGAATTAAATTTGTCAAAATTTATAATGATTTAACTATCGCTCGGTAGGTGGCCAGGGCCCTTACCATGATAATGTTAAAGTGTTAGTCGTACGAGCGAAAGAGAGTGATAGAGCTATACACCAATATAGCTCCATCCTTTTAACAGACCGATTGAGGTCGAACAATTTACACGTTATAAGCTCATGGTAGAGCCTCGGTGTGTGATAATGGAAAGGTTAAGCTTTTCAGCAATAGATGGCGTTAACACAAAATCCGAAAATGTTCTGGAAATATTTATAAAAATTATTGAATTCTAATTAAATGTTTCGTAAATACCAAAAATATTTACGAAAATAAACCGAAGTTAGGTCCAGTCATTTTACCATAGCAAGATTTACAATAGCGTAATGCGTAGTTCGGCATATTTTCTCAGAAAATGATTTTCTTTTAGTGCATAGAACGGGTACAAACACGACTTGACGTGTAGGTGTGTCATACTAGACTGAGTGACTTTAACCAAAGTGGAATAAGTATCGGATCACGATTTTGTTCGCTATATCCGGTCTATTGGTAGTATATATTGAATGTCTTTGCTTAGAAGTCATAATAAATCATCGCTCTTGAATTTTCTCGTGTCAATTCCATTTTCTCAACGACTAAACAAGTTTGACAAAACCTTGTGACAAAACTGAGAATCTTTTTTTAAATAAATAAATGGTATTCGATTTTTAAAACCAAGGAGTTTTCAATTAAAAAGATTTTAATATGAACAGTGGAAATATTCCATTCCCGATACTTTTAGTGCAGCCTATGTATCACTAGCTCTTAACGCGGTCGCGGTTGTTAAAGAGCTTGAGCGACATCGATTTTTGTTTTAGATAGCTCTAGCACATACAAAATGTTTCAAGTAAGTAGCTGCTAGAAAACTAGGCGTTCTTGCAAAGGTCCGACGGTACTTCACACCGGGACAGCTTCTAATGTTACACAAAGCACAGGTCCGATCGTGTGGTGAGTACTGCAGTCACATATGGACTGGTGCTGCAAAATGTCATCTAGCAGCTTTGGACTCAGTGGAAAGGCGTGCGAAGAGGCTAATCGGGTATCCAGATTTGGTTAAGTCCAATCTACAAAGCCTCGAGCACAGGCGCAGGGTAGCCAGCCTATCGGTATTTTACAGGTTACATTTTGGAGAGTGCGCGGGAATGGCATGACTTGATTCCGCCATCTCATTTCTACCATCGGACAACCCAACGAACGGCAAGTATCCACCCTTACGTTGTTGAAACTTCAACGGTCTGGACTAACGTTCGTCCTTTATACCGCGTACATCGAAGGACTGGAACAATTTGCCTGCTGCGGTCTTCCCGTTCAACTATAATTTAGGTGTCTTCAAGGCTAGAGTGAATAGGCTCTTAATAAACTAGTGCGCCTGACCATCAATGATTGCATCTTCGCTTACCATCAGGTGGGATCGCAGTCAAGCACTGGTTTATACCATGTAAAAAAAACAAAAGTTCCTGAGATAAAATCATATTTTAATCCTCCCCCATGGCTCTGAAATACCCCCGCAAGATCCTAGTATGGATACAGAGATCTTGAACCGTAAAAGGGTCACTGGTTCTCCCCCTGCTACTTCGAACATACCCCTAAAGATACCGAAAAATCTTACCGGTAGACTTACGTACAAAAAAAGCGACAATTCACCCTATATCGTGCATGTATCTTTAAAAGATCAACAAACCTCGGGCACTGTGTTACAACCAATTAAGTTTGGTATGTTTTTGACGGTCAATAACGTCAGTAATGTACGTCTCGACGGGATCAAACGAATAGACAGAAGTCGTGTCTCAGTCGAATTTAAATCTCATCAAGATGCCAACAGTTTCTTCAACAACACAATTCTGGGAAAAAATAACTATGTTGCTGCCATCCCACAATTTAACACGAATGGGCATAGTTAGAGATATACCGGTAGAGTGGTCGGAGGATGACGTTATCCAAAACATCTAGGTTCCAGAAGGCTGTGGCCCTATCTTCAAGGCCAGAAGGATGAGTCGTAAGGTGTCCTCTTCTGGAATTACATAGTGGAAACCTACACAAATTGTGGTGCTAACTTTTGATGGACAAGTCTTACCCAAACGTGTGATCAATTTTTACTCGTGTCTTCCAGTTGAGAGATACACTTACTCAACCATCTTATGTTATCATTGTTGTCGTTTTGGACATACACGCACCTTATGTCGATCTAAAGCAAGGTGTTTTAAATGTGGTGATGATCATCCAGGGGATGGATGTGAAAATACCCAGGAATTAAGCTTCTGTGTCTCGTGTACTGGAAATCATTTCGTTAACGACAGTGCTTGTCCTGAATTGGGCCGGCAGAAGAGCATCAAAGCTTTGATGTAAGAGAATTCAATCTCATATGTGGAGGCCAGTCGAGTATTCCCTCATGTGTCTAGATCGTATGCTGATGTTTCTAAATCCTCTCCTCATAACAAGCTTAGGGTAAATGTACCACAATCCCAGTCCTCGAGTCCTATTCCTGTTACTCAAAAGTCATACCGTAAAACGGTAATTTTAAAATCCAAAACCCACATCCTTCTCTCGCCTGGCTATAATAGACCAGCTCACCAGGAGCTTACACGAAATTACTCCTTCTCCCCAACTGGAAACGGATGTGCTCTACCAACAGAAGTTGCAGAGCCAATAACTTATAGACAAGGGAATAACTCTGCAAATATCTTAGAATTTATTACCAACATGCTAATGTTTGCACTAGCTAGTCCAACCTGATCAATACCTGACCACGTTGCCTCAAAACTGACCTCAATCTTAAATTATATTCACGATGTTCCATCCCTTGACATTCCTTCAGTGGAACGTGAGGAGTATTACTTCCAGAAAATCTGATCTTACCTTTCTAATCAATAAATTTAAACCATCAGTCTGTGGCATCGCTGAGACATGGCTCTTGCCTGATAGCAATTTCAGGTTGCCGTGTTTTAGCGGTGTTCGTAATGATAGAAATTATGGATATGGGAGATATGCTTTGCTCATCAATAGCAAGGTATCATGCTCCCAGATTCCTCTAACCTTCGTTGGCGATAACATAAATGTTGTTGCTGTTAAGGCTGAGGATATAAATATTTTTTCTTTTTATATTGCGCACCCACAACTCGAATAATTATGTTTCAATAATTAGAAATTTATTATGTAGTGTTAGCGGTCCAATACTTGTTATGGGTGACTTTAATTGCCATCATTATCGTTGGGGATCAGATCCTTACGATAACTTTGGCATAGGCTTGCGATATATTGGATGATCTAGACCTCTGTCTCATCAACGATGGCAGTGCTACACGCAGGTCTGCACCTGGGCAGAGCAATAGTTGCGTTGACTTGACATTCTGTTCATCCAATATATCTAGCCTTCTCATTTGGCGACGCTTGGATATTTCCCATGGAAGTGACTACTATCCCATCATAATTGAATTCCCTGCCAGAAATACACCCATTCAGGCTTCGCCCCCCTTTTAAAATACCAACTTAACTCTGCAAACTGGGATTTGTATTCAAAAATTTTGTACCTTAGAATATCTTCTCTCCCAAAAGTTGATAGTCATATTGCCCAGAAATGTTTTTCGTCCTTTTCCTCTACCATTTCCTCCACAGCAAATGACTGGTTCCCATCTAAAAAAACTCCTTCTGGTAAACTTCCTTCCCCACCATGGTGGGATAGGGAATACACTGACATGATTAGGGCCAGGAATGAGGCGGAAAAGACAGTTAATTGCGATATGAACTTGGAAAACCTCCTCACCTTCGAGCGAGAGATTGTCCAGGAAATTCCGTCTAAATTGAGTCCGTCCACACCGATTTCAACGGTCTGGCGAAAGGTGAGGCATTTTAGGAGCAGTTTAAACTTTAAACTTTTTTATACTTGTTATTTTGTATCATTAATATCCCTACGGACAAATAAAAAATAATTATAAAAAATAGATTTTTTTTTTTATGTACATTATTTTGTTTTTCCACAGTAAAACAATACGAGGTTTTGATGTTTTTATTTAACAATTTTAACCGCGCCCTAGTCACTGGACTAAATTTATGGCTAAGCCATCCGCTTTTACCAAGGATCTTGTATAGCCTACGGACTACTAACACCTACGGCAATTTTGACGTGATCCGGAACGTGACGATATACCCAGCGTTCCGAATTGCGATAAAAGTGATTATATCGCGAACCCGACCAAATTTAGTAGTCGCAATATATAAGTGCTACTGAGTAATAATTGTGGTGTTGCGCGTTGGTCGGACTCGCGTTATTATCGCTTTTGTCGCTCTCGGAACGCAGGGATAAACTGACAGCGACAAATCACTGTCTTGTTTGCTGTCAGCAGCTGTCAATAAGTTCCGGCAAAGGATTTATAAAATCTGATTTGGAACTCATTACTGTCTTTGTTTGTGAGATTCGGAATTATTTGAATTGATTTAGAGCACATATTTTAGTTGAAACTCGCTTGGAAGTAAAAATCGTACAAGATAAATGCGAGATAAACTTTTAAAATGGAATTGTTTGTGTTAACACTACTTGTGAACTTTTTTAGCGGCTGTTTGTATTCATGTTATGGTGAGAATCTCAGAAACGCTTCTTACAAACTCCCGACAGTTGGAATATCAGTGCTAGTACGCAATAAAGCCCATACTTTACCTTATTTTTTAACTTGCATACGAGACTTAGATTATCCTAAGAATCGTTTGTACTTATGGTAAGTAGTTTTTTTTATTACTTTAGTTGCCTTTAAAAACTTAAGCAATATTTGCTAGTCCAGCGGTACTTATCGGAAATCAAATGTTAAAACCTAAGCAGATATCGCTACCTATACAATACTAGCTGCTGCCAGCAGCTTCACCCGCATGTTAGTAGTAATTTTTTTCCAAGGGAACATACTCCCAGGGTAAAAAGTACCCTATGTGTTATTAGGACATGGTCTACCCATGTACCTAGTTTCATTCGCCACTTTGTGGACCGCCCGGAGGACTCGGTGGAGCACACGGCGAAGGTGTGCCTCACTTGGGCAGAGCAACGCCGTCTTCTCGTGGGGGCGATCAGCGGAGCCAAGGCCCGGCGCGATCTCTCGCGCCGGGCCTTGGTACAGGCCATGGTCCGGAGCAAGGGGGAGTGGGAGGCGGCCGATCACGTGAGGCAACGGTCCTCACGCCCCAACCGCCGCCGAGATTCCGATCCCGATTTCCGGTCACCGTAGGCGCGGGTTTGCGAACGGCGAGCAATGGGTAGCCCGCCGTCCGACCGTCCGGTAACCGTCTGTTAACCGTTCGGATCGAGCCTAAGTCGTCGACGGCGCGTAATGTTTCACGCGCGCCTCATGGAGATGTCAGCAAATCGTAGGGGCCCAGCAGGGTCGAAGCCTACTGGGGCCACGGGTAGTGTGAAAACGAAACCTGGGGCCCTGGGACAAAGGCAACGAGGGAACAGGAGTGGGTTTTAAGTTAGCTCACCCTGCCTAAGAGCAGGTTCGTCATTATTATCCCACCTAAAAAAAAAAATGTATCAAGTTTTATTGAAATCTATTCAATACTTTTTGTATGAAAAAGTAACAAACATCCATACATACAAACTTTCACGTTTATTAGGATTATGTTCAAAAAACAAATTTGCAAAAATATAACATACCAAATTTTTACATAACAAAACATATTACTGCTTGTATTACACACAGGTTAAGGTGGAGATGTACCAAAGAACCAAATTATCCATTTATTTAGGTTACCTATATGCATTTTAATTGACTGTTTACTTTTTCTGAATTGGTTCAAAAGATTGTTTTCACTGTGTAACAGGCATCTCGTTCTTGTGTTTAAGGATTCATAGTGATTTCAATGAAGATAAAAGCGTAGAAGTATTAGAGAAATGGGCTGACAAATATGCATCACTGTACAATGGAGTGCATATCACAACAAACAGTTCCAGTGGGCGTTTACATCGAGATGAAAAGAGCTCCATACATTGGAGTCCCGAACACTTCAAACATGTGATACGGCTGAGAGAAAATGCTTTGCAGTTTGCTAGAAAAATGTGGGCAGATTATCTCTTTGTGAGTTCAATTCTTTTTTCAAATTTAAAAGTAGTATTAATTTAATTATACATTAGCAACAGTAACTTAAAAATTTATAATAATAATAATTTATTTTTTTATATTTTATATAAAGCTTATGATAATAAGACAAACATTATTAATTTATGTAAGAAGTAGGTTATTTTGTTGATAAGTGATATTTAATTACCAGGAACAGTTTTGACCATGGAGTTACTTGTTTGTTACTTTTTCTGGATTTTGGGGTAACATAAAGACAGATAATTAAATGAAAAATGTGGCAAAGTATTAATTAGTAGCTAATACTCTCAATAAAGGAAAAATCTGGTTTATTAAAATACAATAATTGGGATTTTGCCCTAGAAAACAACCTGTAGTCTCATTAGGAATTTAATCTATTTTTTATCATGAGGGTCACCATAAGGGTAATCACCCTGTTATGATTAAATTATAATACTGTAAGAATAATTAGATAATGACAACAAGCACTGGAAATTATGAATAATATAACTTATCAGTAGCAAATATGATAAGCCACGAATTTTAACAGATATCTTATTCATATATTAGTTTCCTCTACTTGTTTTATGTTACTCTCAAATTACTGACACCCAGAATTTTGTTAGTTTATGTGCTTGTAAAAATTGGTCTCTGAAGCACTGCAATGATCTAATTATATAAAGGATGATGCATTAAAACATACTCAACCAACAGATTTGTAATGCATCTCAATTGAAAGATCTTTGTAAGGGGAGAATTTCGTACTATGGAGACATCTCTCAAAAGTGCACGGCTTAACGAGGAAATCGTATTTTAATATTATTATTTTTTTGGAACAAAATAACACCAACAGATTTGAAATGTATCTTAATCGAAAGATCATAGTTAGGTTAGAATTTTTTACTATGGCGTATCACTCAAAAGTGGTTAGGTTTGGTTAAAATAAGAACATTTTATAAACCTAAACCACTTTTGAGGTATGTCGCTATAATAAAAAGAAAATTATTCAACTAGAAGTTTAGAATGACACTGTTTTCAAATCTGTTGGTGGGTGCTAACTGATATGAAACAGGTGAATATTTTTGGGGACAGTTTTACACAATGCCCATTATCAAATATTTTTGTAGAGTTCACTGAGCCGCATTCAAAAATGTATGACAGTACTATGTTATGAGTAAATTTAAGGTCTAAATACATGGTGTAGGTTAGGTTAAAATAAAAATATTTTATATAAAACCTAAACCCCCTACTTTTGAGGTATGTCACCATGATAAAAAAAACTCTATTCAACTAGATGCTTTGAATGACTCCTGTTTCAGATCTTGGATAGGGGGGACGGCTCTCATACAAATTTGATCATCATTCTTTTTTTATTCATATACAGCTCACTAGTGTCGAATTTTATTAATAATATCTATTACTGTTAAGGGTGTAATGAGGGATTTTCCAAGGCAGCCTGTGAAATTGAAATTTTCTTAAGCTTTTTTTATTTTGCTCTTAGTTTGTTTTACCCTGGTGATTGGCTATTTCTTGAAAAAGTTATTCAATATGTTAAGGTGAACTAAGAGAGTTGTATTTATGATTTTAATGATTAGAATTTTATAAATAGTATATGTACAACTGCCGTCAATCATATATAACTTAAGAAAATTGGAATTATGTCGGCTAGACTAGTGTTTTCATCTCAAAACAACATATTTTACTCGGACGTGGAGGCAGAAGGTGGTTTTTAAATTTAGTTGGTTTATTTACTTCACAGATGATCGATGCTGATGTGTTTCTCACAAATCCTTCTACTCTAAAAGAACTGGTGTTTAAAGGACTTCCTATAGCCGCTCCAATGCTTGTGTCAGACGGATTGTATTCAAACTTCTGGTTAGCTACAGTTTGTGAAGCCAATGCATGACAGAGCATGTGCAGTGTTTTACAAGGTGCTTTTCTAATGCTTTATATATATTTTTTAATTTGGTATGCATTTTTGCTTTAGTTACAACATATTTTATATAAAGTCTGTCCATCGAAAGCGCAACCTGAGAAAATGAGGTCAAATCAAATAATATTGAATGTGGTATTACTGACATAGTAGGAGAAAAATGTTTTGATACTTGAGGATTTTTTTAATTTAATGACAATTTTATAATATTTGTTTACGAACTATATTCCTAATTTAAGGAATACAACAACTTTTGAAATGTTTAATTATAACTACAACCAATACGCCTTTGACAGCATCACACACTTTGCAATATTCAATTCCCTTACAAAACAACAAATAGATTCCACCTATATACAGCTACTGCAAAATATATACGCCCACAGCATAGCTACCATCAAGTTGGAGAGATTAGGTCTTATGTTTGAAATTCTTAAAGGAGTCAAACAGGGCGACCCGTTGTCCCCAAATTTGTTCACCAGTACCCTGAAAGAAGTCTTTCAAAGATTAGCAGTCAAATAGAAAGAGAAAGGCATTGTTATCGGCGAAGCGAGGTTACCTAACTTACGTTTCGCTGATGATATTGTCCTTTTCTCCTAAAGCCACAGAACTAGAACCTCAATCGCTGAGCCTGTAGTCCTCTGGTCTTGGAAATGGTTGACCCAGATACTCTAGTCTTTTGGAGCCTAGTGCTCCACAGTCGCACAGCAAGTGTAGCATATTCTCCTCTGCATCTCCACAGATCCTGCAAGTCGGGTCGCTTGCTAGTCCCATGTTGTGGAGCTGTTTGTTGGAGGCATAGTGCCATCGTGAAGACTCCTGTAATTGTTCGGAGCTGTGATATGCCTGTCCTGCCTTATCTATGTCATTAAGAAATAGCTTTGCATGCTTCTGGCCCGTTGTGTTGCGCCAGTGTGTGTGTGTTTAACCATGATGAAGCCAATATTGTTAAAAAATAAATCTCTGTTACAAAATACTGACAATGTAATAAAAAATTCCAGGTCGCGCTTTCATTAGACACACTATCTGGTTTAGTGCATTTTTTTTAAGCTCAGATATATCCTATTCGCGATTTTGTCATCCACTAAGCTTACATAAAATTAAAGGGCCTGTGCAATAAATGATTACTTACTTAAGGGCCTATTGTAATACTCGATATTCAGACAGTCTTAGTCGATGTCGCGTCGTGTAATAATGGTTAGACCGGTCTTACTCGGAACTAAAAATAAGACAGAGTCTGAATATCGTGTGCTGAATATCGCGTAGTATAAAACCTATGGATATGTATAGGTATATAGGGAACTAGCTTCTGCCAGCGGCTTCGCCCGCGTGAAAGTAGGTTTCTCCTAACAAACTTTGGTAGATATTTATAAGATCTACAATTAATTAGAACATTTTATGGTTCTATCTTTTATAGTTTAGGCAGCGTACGCAAATTAAGTAACTTTTCTGGTTGACTTTTTACACCTTGTGTCCGAAAAACTCAAATATCTTACGGAACCCTATTTTTTTCAAAAATCAAATATAGCCTATGTTACTCGTGGATAATGTAGCTTTAGAATGGTGAAAGAATTTTTAAAATCGGTCCAGTAGTTTTTGAGCCTATTCATTACAAACAAACAAACAAAGTTTTCCTCTTTATAATATTAGTGTAGATAACGGAAAAGTTTGTTTATTTTCGATATTTACAGACTACTTTATGAATAACTTCTTATTTATGCACTTGGATAAATAACCAATAATCCATTTTATAAATGTATAAAAAGCTCAATATTGTATAATCTATGCAGACGCTATCGTTTATCCTAAATGGCGCGAAATCACGCGCGAACTTTGCACGAACACGCTTTCGCGCGGGGTTTGAGTGGTAGTCATCATTTATTGCACAAAAAGAATAGCCTGTAAGTAACATCAGTGATGAAGATGAAACTCCAAAAATGAGTGACAATTTCACATAAATAGGATCACTGTCCTCACATCTAGTAACAATTCTGTATTTTCAAGAATAGTATACAAAAAATTGGGCGATAAATTTATACCGCTATCTATGTACTAGTTTTTTTTAATTGGTAACACATAATGTACTTGTTTTATCTGGAGTTTCGTTTAAAATTTAATTTTGTTATTAATTTTATGCATGTATAATGCAAGACAAGACAATAAAATTAAAACTTAAAGGGAAAAATAATAATAAACCATGTAAACTGATTGTTTCCTATGGTTCCCATGAAAAAGAAGTGTTTTAACTAAATACTTAAAATCTAAGATTTTTTTATTAGCTTTCAAATTTAAACATTATAATCTTTGAGAAAAGTAATGGAATTTCTATTTTTTTCTTTTAGTATCACTTAATACAAAAAAACTGTGCAAGTACGCGCCCTGAGGGGGGTTCCTTACAAACTTACTTATGTAAACAGTCAATCGTTTACGTACCTCAAAAGGAAAAAACAAAACCCTTATAGGATCACTTTGTTGTCCGTCCGTCTGTCCGTCTGTCTGTCTGTCTGTCTGTCGGTCTGTCAAGACTCTTTATCTCAGGAACGCGTGAAGGTGTCGAGTTGAAATTTAAACCATATACTCAGGTCTGCGTTACGTTGAAGCTACGAAAAAATCAAACTTCTGAGTTATCGGAAAAAAAAGATACGGCCGTTTATGTCGCAAAAACGTGTATTTCGACACGGTATTTCTCGTTGAGCTAGAATCCTGAGATTTGGCATGAAGCACGGTCTCATAGCACAAGTATAGGAAAAAGTGCAAAATTGTTGTAAGTCACAAAAAGAAAAACTTTTGCTATTCGGAAAAATCTTCCTAACTCAACTTGGGAATAGAACTGTTTTCATAGGTAAGTTTGCACGGAACCTTCGATGCGCGAGTCCGACTCGCACTTACCCGTTTTTTTATTAAATTAAGAATGTCAACAAATGTAGGAGGGTCAATGATCGTTAATCTAAGTTTATCTGGCGCCCAAAAAGTAGTTGAATACAATTTAATAAGAACTTCAAAAATATGGTCAGGTCATTTCTTTTACTTGCTCTTAACTAAATACGCCATAATTACTTATAAAATTGAAATCAACATATGTAAAAATTACATTGCTGCTATAACCAAACAAAGCTGGAATTTGTGAAAATAATGCTTTCTAAGAAAATCAGTTCAAATTCAAACTACAAATATCTTCTAGGTGTGGTATGACCGACAACTACTACTACAAGAGAACAGATGATTATAAACCTATACAAAGGATGGAAAAGCAGGGCTGCTTTGAAGTGCCCATGGTGCACACGGCGGTATTAGTGAACCTGAAGTTGAGGGCCTCCGACCATCTGACATACAATCCTGAAAAGATTCGTTTCTATGACGGCCCTCAAGACGATATCATAGCGTTTGCAGTAAATGCGAAGCACCATGGTATGTCTATTTGACGTTACTACTAATGAAAACATATTTATATAAAATACTAGCTGGCCCGGCAAACGTTGTTTTGCTATGCATATAATTTTTTTTAAATCTAAAATTGAAAAAAAAAATAGATGTTGTCCGATTCTCAGACCTACCCAATATGCACACAAAATTTCATAAGAATCGGTCAAGCCGTTTCGGAGGAGTATGGCAACGAAAACTGTGACACGAGAATTTTATATATTAGATGGAGACGTCCATAGCTACTACGTAAGCCAGTGCTGACAAGGAACCGGTCTAACTCCTTGTCATCAGATATGTTGAAAGCGTATAAGCAATCATATAATGGTATACAAAATATGAAAGGTTTTAAATTAAGTACTTGACTGTTTTTTTTAATTATTTGTTTCAAAAAGTAACTATATCCAAAACTGCAAATAGAACGAATTTTTCTAATCCGTTAAAAAATAACCTTTCGAATAACTTAATTAGAGACCCAATAGAAAAAACAAAGAAAGAGCGAACGTTCACTTGGGGTTTAATGAATTAAGTAAAAAAACCTTTCAAATCTCTGGTGGAAGCGAAAATTGACAAATAAACACTAAATGTCAAGTCACCACGCAGTTACGCACATAGAAAAAAAATAGCGAGATGTTCCCTCCACACACTCTTCCTAACATTTGCTTCATTTTATAACCTTTATAATATTAGTTGTTTAGTTCAAAACATTCACAAAAACAAACAGTACCCAATTCTAGCTGCCTGATTATTACCTACATTTTATTTTATCAGGTATTACCCTCCACATATGCAACGACGACCTGTACGGGTTTGCTCCAGTTCCATTAGAAGACAACCATGATCCGAAGAGTGATTTTGAGCAACTGTTGAACATAAAAACGGAAGCAATCGGTCGCGGGAGTCCTTTGCCTCTCGACGAATACTTACAGGACTACGTAAAGTACCCAGATCTTTGGAAGTATGGCTGTAGCGAAATCTATATGATAAACTTGGAGAGACGGAACGAAAGGAAGGAACTGATGGAACTGAATTTTAAAGAATTGGGGATGGATGTCAAGCATTTCAAGGCAGTTGACGGAAGGTATGTTTTATTGATTATGAACTAGCTCGTATTACTACTACTATCGTCATTTCAGCCCAAAGATATAGGATATACATAGGCTTCCCCCAAGTATAGCCTCAACGACCGGTCCTGTGCGTCTCGCATTTCTCAGTACTCACCTCAATCATAAAATTACCTCGTATTTAGAAATATATAAGTATGTTTATCAGTTGTCTAGTACTCATAACACAAGCTCTGCTTAGCTTGAGACTAGACAGCGTTGTGTGATAGTTGTGGAATATTATTATATTATATTATTATAAAAGGCAGCCTTGTGCAAAGTTTCACGCTCTTTTCCCAGTAGTTTCGGGGTTGATATGCTAGTCAGTTTCTTCTTTTATATATTCAGATAGATAGATAGCTGGATAAGGGATTTATTGATAGAACTAAGGTAGTATATATATCATTGTCTTTTTTTTTTATTATATTTTTGGTCAGTGTTGGCTAGGTGAGTTCAGTTTCATTCAAAATGCTTAGCAGAAATTTTATTTAATATATCATTTTTACTAAATAGCGGAAGGTTGAGATTGCTTAACTTAGACACATCTGTAAGTTACAACGGATGTTGACAAAATATCCGATTTATAAAAGTATGCAGAGCATTTTGTGTTAAGATCTAAGCTTTTTCACCCTGCGGCTTTCTTATTTCCATACCACTTTTATTAACAGTTTAATCCAACCAAGATTTATTTCCAGAAACCTGGACATGAACAACCTAAAGGATTTATCTATTACATTAATGCCAAACTACGAAGATCCATACCATAAAAGGTAGATGTTATTAATTTCTCATTATTTTATTAATTTATTATCATAATCATCTCATTATTTTATTATTATTATTACTCTTATTATACCTCTTAACCATTCGCGGCTGATTGATCGGCTGATCTCTGGCTGGTCGTCAGAGTCGTGTGATTGCGACTGGGTACTCCATCTCGTTTAGCTGTACAATCCCTATAGGTGACAGAAAAGCTGACGAGATGGATTGTAGAAGGTTAAAAGGTTAAATCTTTAGCGGGTAAAATACTTATATTTGATATTGACGCTTGGGTTCATTGTTTTTCCAGACCAATGAAGGCAGGCGAAGTGGGGTGCTTTTTGAGTCATTATTACATATGGCAAGAGGTTGGTTTTAATTCTTTTTTAACTCTATTATAATGTGTCAACTCTTTTTTTTTTCACAACCGTTTTGACGACGCAAATTTGTGCCTATCTTTCATAATTACTATCTAAGAAATTTAATTGTGGGATAGCGTAGCGTACGGGGCCCATTGTGCTCGATGCTTGCTAGGGCTGCGAGATTGTTTTTGATTTTTATGTATAAGCGAATGGGGCCCATTGTGCTCGATGCTTGCTAGCGCTGCGAGATTGTTTTTGATTTTTATCTATAAGCGAATGGGGCCCATTGTGCTCGATGCTTGCTAGGGCTGCGAGATTGTTTTTGATTTTTATCTATAAGCGAACGGGGCCCATTGTGCTCGACGCTTGCTAGGGCTGCGAGATTGTTTTTGATTTTTTTCTGTAAGCGAACGGGGCCCATTGTGCTCGATGCTTGCTAGGGCTGCGAGATTGTTTTTGATTTTTTTCTGTAAGCGAACGGGGCCCATTGTGCTCGATGCTTGCTAGGGCTGCGAGATTGTTTTTGATTTTTATCTATAAGCTAACGGGGCCCATTGTGCTCGATGCTTGCTAGGGCTGCGAGATTGTTTTTGATTTTTATGTATAAGCGAATGGGGCCCATTGTGCTCGATGCTTGCTAGGGCTGCAAGATTGTTCTGATTTTTATCTATAAGCGAACGGGGCCCATTGTGCTCGATGCTTGCTAGGGCTGCGAGATTGTTTTTGATTTTTATCTATAAGCGAACGGGGCCCATTGTGCTCGATGCTTGCTAGGGCTGCGAGATTGTTTTTGATTTTTATGTAAGTAATATATTTTAATAAATAAATAAATTTTCTTTTCTCAGATCGTAGACAAACGCCTCGCGATCACTTTGGTGCTGGAGGATGACATCCACTTCGTGCCGTACTTCCGCAACCGGTTCCTGCGCCTCATGCGCGAGATCTCGACTCTCGACTGGGACTTAGTGTGAGTTACATGACAGCATCACGCCAACGCCACGCCACACCATACTGACAATATTTCGCTAGTTAAATAGACGTGTTCGACGCGCTTAGTATAAGAATAAGATATATTTGTCGTCTTACAAAGACAGCGTGTAGGGCATTAAAATGTTTGCCTTGTAAAGAAGACCGTGGCGGTCACATCGTAAACGGTCTTGGCAGCATTTGTTTCTATGCGCGTACAAACGCGCGGTGCGAGCGCTATTAGTAATGCTTTGTGAATGAACCAAAAAAACACTGGTTACATAACCTATATGATATCACAATCAAAATGTATTAAACAGATGTTGCTATCATGAGTTTTACACAGAAACTATGTCACTCGTTTAACCAAACACTATAGATAATAATAATATAATAATATTCCACAACTTTCACACAACGCCGTCTAGTCCCAAGCTAAGCAGAGCTTGTGTTATGAGTAATAGACAACTGATAAACATACATAGATATTTCTAAATACATACATATTATAGATAAATGACACCCAGACACAGAACAAATGATCAAGCTCATCACACAAATATTTGTCCTGGGTGGGAATCGAACCCACGACCTCCGGCATAGCAGTCAGGGCCACTGACCACTAGACTAACAGGCCAGTCTATCCGTCAGATAATCCTAGTCATATACAATCGTCACTTCACGCCATCGTTTCATAATTTTAATAAAACATCATTTCTGTTCTGATCCCCTCAGTCCAGATGACATTAAGTCACCCCAATGCCGGGAATGCGGCAACAAGCTGTAATTGGTCACTCGTGAGTTATGATAGGGGGGAAATGCATACGTCGTATCAATGTTTCTATACACTGAGTGAGAATTGTTTTTACGTTAACGGGATCGGAACATTTACAGCGTTTGGCTATGATTGAGCTTTTTTTAAGTGTTGATATCATCTAACGACTTCTCCCGCCCTTCATATCAGACTTTTATTGACTAAAAGCACACCTGTGTCCTTCAGGTGGCGAGCTACCCATTGCTCGACGTCCGCAAGCCCGCGTCTACCGTGACTGTTAGTCGGGGTTGGAATCTCGGCGGCTGGGGCTTGAGGACGTTCGTTCCCTCACGCGTGCGGCCTCGTTCTCTAGCATTACTGCTTCGCAAAAGGAGGCGACCGCCTACCATTCCTCCTCACTCCGGACCATAGCCCGAACCAGGGCCTGGCGCAAAAAGTCGCTACCACCGATTTACTCCACGAGGACGCGGCGGTGCCCCGCCCAAGCGGTGCACACCTCCACCGTATGTTCCACCGTGTCCTCAGTTCGGTTCACACAATGGTGACACAGGCGTTTCTTCCGCCTGAATCCGATGCAGGAACTTACCGAACTTGCCATGTCCGGTGATAACCTGTGTCATACTGAAGGTGAGGACGCCATGTTGCCGCTCCAGCCCCTTCTCAAAGAGAGGACATACCGCCGTGAATTGGTTAAGACCTTGGAGTGGGCCAATCGGAGCGCAGTACGTGATAATCATTTCGATCGCGCTAACGTAAAACGAAACCGCACTGGGCACTCTGATAGTTACGAGATGTACCAAACTAACCATTCTGTCTCATAAAAAATGCCACATAATCATAACTGACATTTTAATACTCCATACACGATTGAACTTGTACTTGGTAAAGTTTGAGCAGCTTTTCGAGCACTGGGACAGCTGTTTTGGTAGCCAGCTAAGCCTTTGTTACGATGTATGGCTTAAAATTGACTTAGAAGATTAAGGCGAGCAGTTCTCGGTACGGGTAGATCTCGGATATTAGGAGCCGGGATCCATAGATCCATGTCTATTGTTTTAGCAGCTTTCTGAGGCTGCTTTCAAGGACAAGTTCAAGCGCTCAACGCCACTAGCCTCTTGAGCGACTGGATTTATGACTTACTTTCTCGTGTGTTCGACACTCTATCTATCAGCAATAGTGCCATCGTCTGCATACCTGGTACCTTTGGGGTACCAGGTTAGAGAAATTGTTAATGCGCAGCAAGAACACTGTTCACGACAGTACCGAAGACCACCAGGACATACCGATTCCTATACTCCTCTTCCATAATTTGATATAAAAAAAACTCGTTTATTTGCACATCATTACTATGTACTATAGAAATGCTATTGTTTGTTTCTGAAGGATGTTTGTAGAAGTTCCTAATCTATTGTTTACAACAGTTTAGAATGCCTGAACGATCGACTCCATGACAATTATACAAGTGCCTGTAAAGGGCGGTTTAATTGAAAAAGGCGTTTTGATGATCGAGTTTAAATTGTAAAATGTTGCAGCTACATCGGTCGCAAGATCCTGCTGGACGACGAGGAGCAGTACGCGACGCAGCACACGACTAGGCCGCTGTACTCGTACTGGACGCTCGGCTACTTGCTAAGCGAGCGCGGCGCGCGCAAGCTCCTCAGCGCGCGTCCTCTTGACCGCATGCTGCCCGTCGACGAGTTCCTGCCTATCATGTTCAACCAGCACCCCAAGTATGTTATGTTTGGAACTAACACAGCCATTGTACTCGCCCACTGTATTCTCTCGCTGAGCTCGCCATAGTAAAGGCACATACTCCACATACATTACGTGCGCTTAATCGTGAAAAAAATATCTTATTAAATCTTCAAAAAACTCATATTTGAGGCATTTCTATTTGTTATACGGGCGACTAGGCTAGATGAAGAACTGATGGAGACAAAACGTTCTCTAGTAACGGCGATGGAGACAAAAAGTTCTTTAGTAAGAGCGATGGAGACAAAAAGTTCTTTAGTAACGACATGGTTCACTTGAGTATTTTTTTTGTTTGCTACTCTATGTAAGCTAGTATATAAGCTACATTAACAAAACATAACTCCTTTTTTGAGAAAGGTTGAACTGGGCTACATCAGAAGCATAATCAGCCTTTTTAATGTTCCCACTATTGGGACTCAGGCCTCCTCTCTAGGAGAGGGAATGGGCCGTAATCCACCACGCGGGCCCAGTGCGGGTTGGTGAATGTCACATGTCTTCGAATTTTTGGTTCTTGGACATGCCGGTTTCCTCACGATGTTTTTCTTCACCGTTTTGAGAGCAGTGGTGATGAAATATATGACTGGGGTATACCCACAGTAAACTTACGTTTGCCAGCATGCAGTTTAAAGTCTTAAGTAATACAGTGCTATACTTAGGGACTGTTGTTAGAATCATGAACAGTCAAAATTAGGTGGATTTGAGGCAATAATTTTCCCAAGTTCAATAAAGTAGAATGTTCAATTTTAGCAAATAACTACCTTGTTTGAAGTTAAAAAACGGGCAGGGGTGGCCGAGTGGTAACGGCCCCGACGTACGAGCTGTAGGTTGCGGGTTCAAACTCAAACAGGTGAATTACTTAATGTAATATATTTCATCACCACTGCTTTCAAAAAGCGTGAAAGAAAACAGCGTGAGGAAAGCATCATGTCCTAGAATCAAAAATTCGAAGACATATGACATTCACCAACCCGCATTACGGCCCATTCCCTATCCTAAGAAGTTAAAGAAGAGGCCTGAGTACTAGCAGTGAGAACATCACAAGGCTGATAATGCTAAGCTACACTAAAAAACAAAATAAACTTTCATTTAAAAGTAATTAGCGTTATCTAATTCGCATACTATTTTACTGACAGTGAGACATGGAAGGCGCACTTCCAGACACGCAACATCGAGGCGTACTCCGCCGCGCCGCTACTAGTGCACCCGACCCACTACACCGGCCAGGAAGGCTACGTCAGCGACACCGAGGACTCGGACCTCGTCACCGACGCACCGCACCACTACAAGAACGAACTGTAAACTTAAACACGCCATCTTGTGAGTTACTACTCGAATATTATAATATTTTAGTAGTGACTGTAGTCAAATTTATTGCCAAAGTTAAAAAAGTATGTGTGTTCTAATGTTTGAGATGGGATTCTGCTATGTCGACGTCAGTTTTTGTCTGAAACCTTAGCTAAGTTTTGTTTTTTGATACTGCCATTTGTGTGGTGTGCTATGCATTTAAAGCAGGAACTACATTAGACTTACACTTGTGTACGACGCCTGATTTGTACGTAGAACCGCTTCGCGTAGCGTCGCGTGGCGTGGGTCTACACAACAAGTCAAGTCTATGAAATGTTTTTTAATTAGAGATAATGATTTGACAGTTGGAATGTTGCATGTTTTTTCCATTTCATAAATAGTGTGGTACCGCAACCGATATTGAACAAAAACCCGAAAATATTCGTAAAAATAATTTCGTTTTAAAATTTTGCAACTAGTTAGGGTCAGTATTCGTATTTTCTGAAATTAATGTGATAGATGCAAATGTCGAACTCATAAAATATAGTTTAAGCCTAAGAATTGAAAGACTAGCAAAAGCTGCGTCTTTTTATTTTTTCGTCTCGATTTGTTATCACCAAACCCAGACAAAAATATAGAATTACTCAAAGTGATATTTTTGCTAACACTTTATTACAACTTTACTAGTAGGTAGTGTTAATAAGGACTTCGGTTTGAAAACTATTAATAGTTAAAATTAAACAATCATAAGTCCTCTTTTTGTACTATTTTTGCACGGATCTCTTATAAAATTGTAGCCATAAACGAATTGAGTGTCGCTTTCTTGCAATGTAGACATGTGAATTTACAGCTTGACGACCTATACAATGGGCACGTCATAGTCATGACGGTCAGACCCTTTTTTGAGGAGTGGCTGGAGAGTCGTCACGGCGTCCACACCTTCCGCATGAAGCAAGTCCTCACCGGACAGGGTCAGTTGGATACCCCAACCTCGACTACCACTATGTCAATACCGACGTCGAGCGATGGGTAGCTTGCCGTCCGGCAGTCCTGTAATCGCGCGTGACTGAGCCCCAGTCGTCGACAGCACTTAGTGATCCACGCGCTCCTCAAAGAGGTGTCAGCAAACCTTAGGGGCGCAGTAGGGCCGATGTGGTTTTAGGCAATAAAAGTCTGACACGCCCTCCTGCTACGCCCAGACCGGGAGAAGTCATTGGATGAATTCCCATCTTGAAATAAATCTTGACGACCAATGATGATGACTTTTTTTTAATTTTTAAGTATAAACTGCGACTGTCTCGTCCCGCTCTTGTAGACAAGATATAAAATTGTTTTGGGACGCCCATATACTGGAGCTCCTTGGTAAAAGGAAGTAGCTAAGAACTCATGAAGCGGTTTTCAACCGCGCCAGCCACGGTGGAGAAAACAGCTGTTTTATTTCTAAACTCACAAGACCGGAGTTTTGTGTGGTTACACAGTCATAGCGGTTGCGGTTATCGTTCGCAAACTTGGCAGATGACAATCCGCAAGACGGGCGGTTAATTATCAGTTGAGCTTCAGATCGCCGTGAACTTACACTAGAAAAAAGCTGTTGCGTTAGACTTACTTCACTGAAGAATTAAAAAAAGAAGGCCTATAAAGTTCTGGGTGCATCAATCGATTTTCGGTTTTTGCATTGGATTTCCCTAACTCCTGAAGGCCACTGCGGGGGTTAACCGACCGCAGAGAGTGCGGGCGCACACCGCTGAGGCTACGGGCGACCGTGGCCCGATTCTACTAGTTGCCTGCCAATGTAGCGGGGAGCGAGATATATATATTTCTAGCATTCTACAGAAGCTGCGCGCCCGTAACCGCAGCGGACACGGGTAAAAACAGTTTTGTGAGTTCTTAGTATAAAAGTCCGATGTAAGAAATATGTAAATATTTTTGAATATTTTTAATTATTTTAATCTTCAATTCATATTAGACTCTACGATAAACAAACAGTATCGTATCTTGTTCCTACTTTCCTTAAAGGTTGTGTTATTAGAAGAACCTGTATTAAAAATCGAATCGAGACATCACTTTGATCAAAAAGCAAGCAACATATTTCTGGAGTGTGACATTTGCACTTGTCAAATCATTATCGAGAATTAAAAAACGCATTATAGTTGCCATATAAAATGATAGATCGGCGTACGTGGCCCACGTGGGCGCAATGTAGTTCTATTTTATTAGTTTTATCCTTTAACTTTCGTCGCGAATGCTCGCTGGTGATGAGGGTTTTGACTCCTCGCTAGCTGTTGACGTCTGGTCGCATTTCTTTCAAGATGATCGTGACGTTCGATCACGTGTGAAGCCAGTAAGTAAACCCGTTGTAACTTAATGTCTAATTTAACTTGACTCTAGCACACTAGGGATCAAAAGACAGCGGCATGGCAGAAAAAGGTTTTTTTTTCTGCCATAGTTGGATACCATTAAGTTAGTTGTATAATTATGGCTTCTTTTGACCAACCCCAGATACATTTCCGCGAATCACCAGACATTCAGTCAGTATCTCCTTCCATTCATCAGCAAAGAGATCTAGTCTAGGACTGGATTCAAGGAGAGCGTTGAGTGCGATTAACATTCGCGGAATAGGTGACATACGTCGTGCAACCGTACGACAACGTGGCATTACAAATAATTTATGCAGTCTTGCCCGGCAGTAGTTAACGGGGACAAAAATTTTACACAGCTCCCCATGAAAACTAGGCGAGTGGATGGTTCCGTGTATGATCTTGCAGGCAGTTACAAGCTGATCACTAACTCGTCTGTATGTTATCTATCTACATATTATAAAAGTCAATTAGTCAAATGTATGTAAGAGCATCACTTCAGAATGGCTGAACCTATTTGTCTATTTTTTTTTTTGTTGTGTTCATATATGTCAGGAACAGGTTGCTAAAGGAATAAAAAAAAATTGCACCCGAGCGAAGCCGGGACGGCCAGCTAGTTTAAAAAGTCATTCCGAAACAGACTCATCATTTTGATTTAGAAACGTGACGCAAATATTTTTACCCATATAAGTGTATAATCAAGATAGCTAGTATTTTACTCAAAGGGTAGCTTTGATATAAGTCTGTGCTAGTGATATATATGTCATATAGGCTATGTAAACCACTAGGGTTAAGATGGCTACCGAGATCTAATCGCTATGTTTATGATAACTTTTGAGTATGTCAGTGAATTTTTAATTTAACCTAAAAAGACTATTTAAATATAAGTTCTTAAGATATGCTTGTACCTACAGGGCACCAACGCTCACTTTTATACCGTATTATTATTATCTATAACATCTGCTTTTTGTATGGCTAGAAAAGAAATAGCTAACAGATTCCTGTATAATCGTTCCGTGACTACATTCTTTGCTCCCTACGTTGCTCTGCAAAGCAGATGATATCTCAAAGCAACGGTTCATTCACTTTCACATGAATATCGTATATGAGTAAAGTTTAGCTCGGCGTACGTCAGATAGTATCGTTCAGAGAACGCGGGCGGACATTCATTATCGTGGAAAGTGCGTCCGTCACGGCTCGGTATCGCTTCGATCGCGACCATTCGTCCATCTACTATGTAGCTGGCAACAGCTGCACGCAGCGCGCTGTCACGCACCCAACACAGCAACATTCATGCCCACATCAATTAATACGACGGATTGCCAGATTTCACATTTCGCTCCGATGGCATTTGGTAATTGACAATGATGTGTGTCAATCTACTTAGTAAATAATTACACTTGGCTATGAGTTTCGACTGAAACTATTTTATGACGAGACAATTTTGCTATTGTTTCAACACTTGAAATTCGTATGATGTGAGGACATCCATTTGTGCCAAACAGACGTTTTCGTACAGGAAATGACGTATGACTATTAATATATTATATGTAATTTACATATAACTTTTTTGGACTCCTGATGGTGGTATCCATTAGTAAAACCATATATTAAACCTCTGAGTGTTAACGACAAGATACCATACTATTCTATCTGCAACTTTAAATGTAACTCTAAATGACTGAATGCATGACTCTCGATTACTCGATTTGATTATCGTACAATAGAGTACCTACGACTCTAAACTATTTAGATCTAATATACTCAGAAATAGCTAACCTATTTACATTGCCTATGTATTAATAATAACAATCTAATGTAACTAGGTAGCGCTGAACGATTTACGAGTTAGCCTTTAATATTTGGCTCGCGTCACCATTTGATCTGAGGTAGACGTCGCACGTCGCCATTATATTACGTAATAATCTGCATACCTCTTTGTATTTAGCTGCACATCCTTTTTGCTAACTTGTAAGGATATAATTTTTTAACAAGGTGTCTAATTAAATTATACTGGACGATATACGTATATCTTAATGTACTCTCAAGAATTTAATTCCTTATATTTTAATCAAAATTATGTCACAATGTTAGTGACATAAACATTATTGGATTTAAGGTGTGTCCAATGTGAAGATTTTTTTAACACATTTTTCAATTGTAATGTTTAATTATTTATCATTCACTGTGATAGGACCTGCGGGGTCTTATCACAGTTTGACGATATAATAAACTAAGAACTATTAATTATACTTCTTAAGACTCAAATGCATTTATTTACTAGAAGATGTAACTTACATATTTTTTTATTTGTTCCTGAATTTCGGATATTACTACTATATTATTCTAAAATTATGTTAAAATGGTTGGTCAATAAATATTTCAATTACTATTAGTAATAAATGAAAACAAAAAATACATATCGTACAGCCAACATAGTTTATGCATTATTTTTTATGTTTAAGGATCTGTATAGATTTTTTAATCTAATATATTTTTATTAAGTGCCATAAAATGTTCCTAAATATTTTTATTAATCTTAAATTATAACTAATAAACGAGCATAACCAACACACACGTTTTATTTCAATATCAACATGAAACCATAGTGATTTATAACAGTACCATGATTCTGTCATTAGGATATGTATATGTTTAAATTATTTAGTAGCTTTTTTGAACTGTTATTTGATTGTAAGTGCCATGAAAGGGATAATGAACATCATTATTCCGCGAGAGTATGCCGGCGAGCGTTTAACTCGGGCGCTGATGAAGATCTGGTGCGGGAGGTGGCTGCGACAGTGAGAGAGAACTATGCGGAGTTGGGCGAGTGCTGCGTGGCGCTGCAGGGGATGGCGGAGGCACTCGGCCCATTGCCCCGGCCCGCCGCCGGCACCGCTCCTTGTGCCGAGCTGCGGCGCGCGCTGCAGTCCTGCTACGCTGTGCACGTGCATCAGCCGCTTAAATGCCACCACCTCGTCACGAAATACATGCGATGCGCCCGCTACCACGCGGTCGCTTCGCGTTCTTAACAAGCCTCATACATTATACATGTCTGCATAACAAAATGTAATCATTACAACTAGATAACCACGCACTTACGTGTTGTCATTCTACGTACTAGTGACCCATTTCTGTTACTTGGTTAGACACGTTTTGTCAGTACAGAATAAAACCATCAAATGTTAAGGGGTTTATTATTTGCCAAAATGATAAAAAATTAAAATCTTACGCACAAGTGAATACACAAAATGTTATCTAAGCGAATAATACTTGTGTCATAATTTAGACATTGCTATCATTTGGTGTAAGAGTTCAATGATTGTCCTGGTGGGCCGGCCGGTCATGCCGCGCATCAGGTACGGGGAGTCGCATCCCTTGGAGTAGCTGACGCCGTACGTGTCGAGGTGCACCCACTGGGAGTCGCGTACGAACTGTTTGAGGAAGGCGGCGCAGTTGGCCGAGTCGCCGTAGTGCTCGCGCCCCGTGTTCGCTACGTCTGCAGTTCCGCAATTCTTTACCCGATCTTCATAGAACTTCCAAAGAGGCATCCTCCAGACTCGGTCACCCGTCTCTGAGCTTGCCAGCTCAAGGCATTGGTATAGCTCATCAGAATTGCTGTAACAAGCACACGCTGCTCCGCCGAGGTAATGTATTAATTCTTTTGACATAGTTCCTATATCGATTATGAATTTGGGCCAGTAGTTGCGTGCGTAAATTAAACTATCTGCGATGAGCAGTCGTCCCTCACGAGATGGCATCCTTATGCGAATAGTTTTACTATTAGCGCAGGAAATAACATCCCCAAATTTGGGACTACTTCCGTTAGGCATCAGTTCACACAGTGGCAGTATACCTCTGATGTTGACGGGGAGTTTAAGTCTGGCCGCGGCTCTAGTGATAGCTATTACACATGCAGCCCCTGCCATGTCGCCTTTCATATATTTTAAGTCATCGCACGATTTCAAGTCCAAGCTTCCACTGTCAAACGTTACTCCCTTACCAATCATGACTATGGGGCGGGTGTTTTCATCTGCTCCATAATAACTGATTTCGACGTACAGTGGTGGCTGTATCGAGGACTTTCCAACCGACACGAATCCACCCATTTCGTGAGCAGCTGCCCAACCTTTCGTTTTCACTTCTACGTTTATATCTAATTCACATAAAAGATCCACAGCTACTTTGGCGAATTTTGTGGGATTTAATATATTTGCTGGCAATTCTTGTAAATACCTTGCTAGATTTTGAGCTTCTGCTTTTAATGTACCCATTTTCCAACCTTCTATGTCACAATCGTCATACAGATTAATTTTAGTTTTAGGAATGATTGTATTGCCTGTTCTACTTTTATACTCGCAAAATTCCCAGCAGGCGAGGGTCGCTCCTTCGGCAGATGCCTCGGCGTTTCCGAACGACTCAACATCAATTACTTTAGGTTTTAAAGGTCGAAGTGCTCTTGCTCCAGCGCCTGCTGCTATTCTTATTGCTTCCTTTGTTTCATCCAATCTCTCAAGTCGGTTGTACGTAAAACATTCGGTGCCAAGTCCAGCGACTGCGACAAAGGCATATTTAGGATCTATGTCATAAAACACTCTAGTTTCGCCAAGTTTCGGTATGGGAGCTAGTTTTAACATTTTCCATAATCTTCCACATATTTGCTCATTATATCTCTGACCGGTGGCGGTGAGGATCCCCGGGTCATTCACTACATTTTCATTGAAATATACGCCTAGCACAAGTCCTGTGTTTTTGCGAGCACATGCTTTGCTATCCCGCACTTGACGAGGCGGAATTAATGGAACACAGTCTGAGAGCGGCAGCTTGAACTGAGATATGAGACGCACGCGTTTGGGAACTATATATAAAATTCTATAGCGTAAATACAACATTTTAATTTTGAAGAGATTTTTTTTTTTGAAAATAAACTTTGAAAATGTGAAGTCGTTGCCAACTAGTTTTAGTAATCTTACTTTTTAGTATGAGTTTATATTATAATTTAATTATATATTAGACATAATGTGTAAGTTTAATTATTAATAAAACAAGTATGTTCACAAAATCACACATCATACATTGCTCACAATTCAATCGCACAACGTGTCTTTTGGGAAAGGTCAAGAAGTTTTCTTCTTGAGCCAGCTGGGGGTAAAAAGTTCATACCACTTGGGAAAATACTGCATGAAAATTTCTCTTGCCTGACGATATATTAACAGTGGGAGGAAGGGAATGACGAACCTCTCGTCTATAAAGAAAAATATCCAAAAAGCTAAAAGAAGGAGGCAAATGTCTATTGTGTAATCGATCACTGATCTCACATTCATCATGGCTTGCTGTTCAAGTTCTTGATAATTGATAGGTATGACGATAGTTGCTCGTTCAGCTTTCCTCAGCACTATCTGTTGAGTGCACTTCTTTGACATGTTGTTTTGGGTGTCTGGAGGGTTAGTAACCGTTACTTTCTTTTCCTTTACGATTTGTTTTTTATTGGTATTGATTGGTGCCTTTGCCTTAACTGATTTATTAATAGAATTTGCAGTTTTGCCTTTCGCAGATGTCACCTTACTGTTATTTGTTTTGTTTGCTGCCTTCTTTGGTTTCGTTATTTTGTTTTTATCGACATTCTCAGGCTTCGTCTCAAGTTGCTGCTTTTCAGCAACAGCTTTTAAGTCTTCTGTTTTAAGGTACATTGGTGCGGTCGATTTCTTGTGGCTGCCATACTCTTTAACTATATTACCATAGTAATCAATGACTGTTCTGCGTTCTTCACTGACCTTATCTTGTATTTTGTCAGCTTTGTTATCTGTTTTAATATTATCGTTGGATATGTTTTCTTCTTTGGGTTTTCCAGGCTCCTTTTTGTGAAGCAATTTGGGAAACTTCGTGTTAGTTATTTTCTTAAATATAGTAATCTTTTCCTCTTTCTTTTGTTTTTCTGGTGCTTTAGGTTTATCAGTGGCTTTAGGTTTTTCTATACTTTTTGTTTTATTTGCAGTCTTCACTTTTTCTGGGATTTTCGGTTTGTCTATGGTTTTAGGTTTTTCTTCTATCATTGGAAGTTCAAGTTCAGGGACTGGTTTTGATTCTACCAAATCTGATTCTCTTCGTTTCAATATGGGTTTTGGAACAAAATTTGGATCGGGTAGAGGCAAAGGTTTGAGAGGTTCATTTTCCGACAGCTCTTCCTCTTCTTCTTCAATGAAATCTTTGAGAGGCGAAGGACGAGTCATTTTGTCTCTTGGGTTGTACGTTTCATCTTCGTTAGAATACTGATCTCGTCTATCCATATCTCCATCAAGACTTCCTTCATCTGTATATTCACCATCAGAGGAAACGGTGCTAGCTGTGTAATCTTCATCAAAAGACATATGTTGCCATTTGTGATCAGATACTTCAGAATCCAGTGATACTTGGCGCGGACCGAACTTGAGCTGTGTGCTGTCAACAGAGTCTGGTTTTGTTAATATTTCTGGGTAGTTGGGCTTTGCTTCAGAAAAGTCTTCGTGCATTTTCGGCAAATCTCGATCATTATTCAGGCTGTCGCGATCAAAGCTAGTATTATACGGAATGTCAGTTTTGTTATTAGGGGGTCTATCGTCTTTGTTTTTGTTTTGTTCTTCTTTCATAGCCACAGCTTTATGTACGCGTGCCATTGCTAGTTCATGCAGGAGCTGCGATGAACTGACGGCGTTGCGCAGCGCCTTGAACGGCATCACACACCGCGAGCTCAACTCCGGCGCAGAGAACGACATGGGAGGCGGCGTCAGAGAGTCCAGGTCCAGTTGAATGGATTGTCTCTTTTCTGAAAAAATAAGATGTTTTTGTAGTCATATGATTGTATTGCAAAACTCAATAAAGTTGCTACATACGTATGTGGCAACTTGGATTTGAGTTTTGAGTTTCTTACAAAACTACAAATATAAAATCGCCATCGCAAATTGTGTTTGTCGCCAGGTGAAATGGAGTTTGCAAAATGCATATTGTTTATTTTACTCTAACATTAAATACAACATTTGAGAGCAGTGGTGGTCTTTTGTAGGTCGCAGGCTCAAACCCAGTTAGGCGCGTCCACATACATTCACCATCCACATCCACCATCTCGCCCTGGTCCCATGTCGTGGATTACGGCCCATATTCCCTCTCTTCGAGTGAGGTGGCCTGAGTCAACATTACAAGGCTGATTATGCTTGTTATGCTAACATTAAATACAACCGTAACTACTGTTTAGTTACAAAGCTTTAATAATAGCTGTAAAATTCGTTTACGTTGAAAATAGATTTGATTTCGCAAATTTTCTGTTTTATGTTAATTTCGCAGAAGCTGCTATGCGGTCAGCATCTCGCGTTTATGTTTGAGTTACATATGTTAGCGCGTAACTAAGTAGGTACCGTTGTGGTAGGTAAACTTGCTGCTGACTTTGGCGGTCGCCTATTTTTAGACGCACCATGCGTCGAAGCAACCCGTGCCTTTATTTGAACTGTATGCATGTTAGTATGATCGTAATCAAGTTACAAACAGTCGCAAATTGCAATAAATATGAATGGGTGGTCTGAACAACCGTATTTTTATTTCTTTCTATACACCACAAATTTTTTGTTAGTACAAATATTTAAAGAGCTTATTAGAAAAGGTCTTGTTATTATTTAAGTAAAGTCATAATAAATAATATTAAAAAAAAACAGAAAAGTTATTAACGTTTGTTTATATCGCAAAATGTCACTCAATTTATGGAAATATTGTGCAGGCTATTGCATATGAATGAATAAATGACGATTAACATGGAAAAACATTGCGCGCAGTATTTTCTAGTAGCAATTGTTGTGAATTATTGATTCTAATATGAATACACCAATTATGACAAATTTTCGTAGACAATTTTGGGATTTCGCTTTTTTTACATTTGACTACAAAAATTGTTTTTTTGTACTAATTAGAAGATGTATGATGATGTATCTAGCCGACTTCGGCGTAGCGTCTGTATTTTTTGACTCCTCCACGGTTATCTATGGACTCTTCCATATACAACACTTATTATAAAGACACTGAAGTGAACTGATCTGTCATATTTAGGCAGATATTGTAATAGTGATTGCCTCTCGTTGTTCTTTTGATTCTTTTGCGCTACGTGAATCAAAGGAGAAACAAGTTTCGGTTCGTTTGTTTATGATACGAGTGAGATTAAAATATGAGTGTGAGTTTATATAATAGTCCTACCTAGTATAATCTTATGTTTGTGTAAGTTTACGAGATTTTGGCGGGATTTTTTCGAGCCAAGTTCAGCGGCTGTTTTAATTATTCGCAAATTTATTTCTACTGAATATTCTAATTAGTGATTGGTGTGTTTTTGTATCTCGAGTGTTGAGACAACTGGACAATACGTGGAATCATTCAAATAGGGGTGATCTTGGTAAAATGGAGCTGACTTTATTGTAGTACCTTGGTACCTCGCGCAGCATGCCGTAGCAAATGTATCGATTCCGTAGGTATCTTCTACGGAATCGATACATTTGCTGCCAAATTCTGCAAAACAATTAGAATGTCTTGCCTTCCGTAGGTATTCTTATGGAAAATAAAGTTACTGTATGCTGTACTTTACACTATATATACTTTCAAAAATTGACATTAACTATATACACAAACCAAAAGATCAGTAAAAACGTTTTAAGTTTTTATTTTTATTATAGTGCGTAAATTCTGTCAATAAAATTTAGATAACTGTTTAATTTAATAATTGGAAATTTACGATATGAGAGTAGATAAATTACTTAAGTAAATGGATGTGATGTGTTGCTAAATAAATTCGCAAATAAATAGAATAAATTAGGAATGTTTAGACTTAGAAACATTCTGGTTTCTAAGTCTAAACATTCCTAAAATAGTTACCTAACAAACAAAACAAGTTGGAAGTTAGCGGTTCTTATTTGACAGTTCTACAGTTTCATTGGTTTAGTACCAGGAACTGTACCATGTTAAGAGAAGGCGCTAGCCAACCTGTATAGCTCTGTCTCTTACCCACACTGAAATTAGAATGAAATAATCTTACTTTGAACGTCATGGTAACCCCACAAGACCGTTGAGTATCGCTTCTCTTGTTATTTTGATTTCTTCTATAAAATTGATAGCTTCTTAACACTTTTCAGCGAGATAGCGATACGTACGTATAAGTGATACAATCCAGGATAGTCTAGGTACGCTCTAGACACAGTTAACATTTAATTATTCTGCAATAGGTCGGACGGTACCTACAACCAAGCTGTTTAGGTTACCACCGCTAACTACATAAACAAAGCAAGTCGAGCAAGCAACAAGTCTAAAGCAGATAAAGAAAATATGCTTACCGGATTTTTCCATTTGTTTCTGCGAATCTGGGTAGAGTACCAGCATGAACTCGCTGCTGCCGGACGGGTCGCGCTGTGGCGAGCGGCGGCGCGGCTGGCGCTCTGGGGGCGGCGCCTCTGCCGGCGCCGTCTGCGCACGCTTGCGGCGCGGCGCTGGTGACACACGCGCCTCGCTGCCGTCCTCACGGGTCAGCACCTCGTTTATTATCTTCGACTCCACCGCCAAGAACTCCATGTCCACTGGCCGCCCTGGGATCCTCACCGGCGCTGACTCCACACTCGGCGCGCTCATCCCATACGGACTCTCCGCTTTGACACGGAAGCGGTACTCGCTTCCTTCAATAAGATCGAACAGAGTGACGTTCGTCTTGCGGCTGGTGGTCGCCTTGAGCCACACGTTCCAACCGTTCCGGTAGTACTCCACCACGTAATTGCCGATGCGGCAGCCGCCATCGTCGTCGGGCGGCTCCCAGTCCAGCGTGACGGACTTGTCCACCTGGCGCGCCACGGCCACGCGCTGCGGTGGTTCGGGTGGCGCCGTTATTGTCACCAGGAAGGCGGCCGTGTCCTCCCCGATCTTGTTTCTTACGTGAATCTGATACTCCCCACGGTCGCTTCTTCGAGCTGAGTGTATTTTGAGCATCGAGAATTTTGAAGTATTCGAAATTTCCACTCGATCGTCTACCACTATGGGTTGGCCGTCATGTCGCCATTCTACGGTCGGCGTCGGTTTCCCGACTATAGTCGTTTTTAGAAAAACTGTTTCGTTAATTTCGTACAACAAGCCGTCCTCGTATTGTCGCGGGTAGCGTAATTTCGGTGCGGCTTCGAGTGACAATCGAGCTTTGGTGACCGCGTGTCCACTACGATTAGTTGCTGTGCATTTTATCTCTCCTTCGTCACTCGGTAACGTTTGATGGAATACAAGAACACTGGTGGAATCACTCGTAGTGATCGCTGTCCTTCGGCTGCTGAAAATTTCATAATCATCCTTGAACCACGCTATCGTAGGTGGTGGAATACCAGAGAAAGCGACACGGAATTCTGTTTTATCGTTTTCAAGAGCCGTCAAATCATCTAAATGTTGAAGGAATAGAGGCGGCTCATGGGGGAGGCGGTCGGACCTGACCGTCAGCACGTCGGACAAGTCGCTGTAGTCGGAGCGACCCACGGCGTTAAGCGCGGCCACGCGGAACTGGTAGCGGTGCGGTGGTTCCAGCCCCGTCAGCACCAGCTCGGGGCGCAGCACCACAGGCGGCGCCGTGCGGATCCAGTCGGGTGTGCCCAGCCGGTTGCACTCCACCTGGTAGCCCATAAGCGGCGCTCCGCCGTCGTGCGCCGCCGGCGCCCATTTCAGCGTGATCGAGTTCGGCTCCTCGTCCGATAGTATCGGTATGATATCCGGCTTTCCTGGCGTTGCAGGCCTTCCTGGAAATCGAGGCGAGGTAGGGCGTTACTCAATGCATTTGGATGATTTAAGTTAAAATTAAATATGTCTAGTCGGACGTTAACCTTTGTTCGGTAACGACGGTGCTACCGGTATAAGCCATTTGGCATAAAACTCCTTTCAAAATTAGACGCGTGATAATCGTTACATGAACGCGGACGGTCTTACGATTTGTTTTGTTGTGCCACGCTTTAGGAATCGCAGCGCGCAGTCTTTTTAAAAATAGAAATGTAGGCAGGGGGCTCAGCCTCGCTGCAAACTTGTGGGGGGCTGGTGGCGGCGATCGCTCTAGGGGTGCGGGGTTAGGGTTACCTGCGGTCTTCCAGCGCACGTTCTTGCTGGGCTTGTGGACGTAGTGTGAGGCGGAGTGCTGGTTGCCCATGGCGGCGGCGGCGCGCGCCGACACACTGAGCGAGCCGCGCGCCCCGCGCCCCCGCCCGCTGCCCGCGCCCCGCTCTGGGAATAACTCTGCGCAGCGCCGCGCCCGTGTGCCCGTGCGCCCGGATGCGATCTTGATCTGTTTGATCGATAGCTTTTCATTAACGATCTACAGGCCACGACCTTTGGCGCTATTATTGATGATGTTCATCCATTCCGCGGCATTGCCAATTTGTAGATACACAATTGTTGGTAATTGACATGAACTTAGTTTAGATGCTTTTCTTAACACTAAACAGAAGGCAACAACCATAAACCTCAACGGTTTGCATCCGAAAAACACATTGCACTAATTGATTGTAATAAATTGCAAGGCTCGTTACTGAAACAATTTGTCATGGCGAGGACATCTTGTGCCACAATTCGGCATCACGTAGTGAGGGTGTTGCTGAAATTGTCGGGTTATTTTGAGTTATTACCATTCAACAGTAGACCGTGATACTCCACCTGTTGGCTAATCTCTGAACACATAAGCTTACAAGCTAGCTAAAAAGCGAACGAAGATGTAAGACTAAAATAAAATTTGTCAGACTGTGCATGAACGTTATTTCACGTCGCCAGTATAGATGGCAGCTTTGTCCCAAAATTTTTATAAAGTTTGAGAAAATTTAAAAAAAATATCACTCGACTTGTCTAACCTTTTGATGGGTTTTGGGTTTTTTTGGTTGGAGATAGCTTCACAAATGTTAATACTGTTTCAATTTTCTCTGTAATGTTTCTATCTTGCATTTTAATTGTATCGATTGTCTGTGTTAACTAACAGTTCTCAGTAAACATAATCTGGTTCTACAATAAAATAGATATTTTGATAGTCAGTGCGATGGTATGGTAGGTATTTGTTTTTGGTAGATCTCGCAGTTCGTGTTTCAGTAAGCGCCTACGCGTATCCCCTTTACGTACTTTTCACCACTTGAACATAAGAATATATTTTAGGAAACTTTTTCAACAAAACTGTAATCTTATCTGCATCTGGAGCTGAAATAATTACACGAATTTCTTTTTTTAGCCTCGACTGCTCGCCGTCAAGTAATTAGGGTACATGAATCAGCCCAGAATAAAATCCGATTGAATTCGTCAGAATAGTTTACAGTTGGTCATAAAAAGAGAGGAACTAATCAAGGCCACTAATAAATGCTCGTTGAAATACCAAATAGATGTTAAGCTGGCTCTACGCTAAGGAGCCGAGCATGAGCGACACTACACGAATTTGAGCTCGGCTCGTGCTCGGGTCCTGTAGAGTAGAATCGACAGTGATGTTGCTTTATATATACCGTTTGATTTTAAAATTCGGTCTTAAATAATGATTTATTTGCTAAGGTAATTTAAGCGAAATAGCATTATTTATTTATTTATTTTATTCCAAAATGGTGAGTAAAATTAAAAAAGCCTAAAGCCCCACAAAACCGCTGCAATGGTTTGACTGTCGGATCGGTAAGTCTCTACTTCGTATTTAAAATAAATATTATAATAATATAACTTTACGCTTAAAACATTTTTCCAAATTATTTGTTTATTTAATATTTAATTTTTGTACACCATTACTTAAACAAAAGGGAAACTAAAACAACTAAAACGCATACATACATGCAATGGGCGGCTTTATTGCATTCCGCGATCCCTTCCAGGCATCATTGAATGGATTTTAATTGCCTTTAAAAGAAATGGTACAAATAAATTTACCTTATTAAGACTAAAATTGCCATGAGTCCTATATAGTTTAGGTGATTAAACAAAAAATTAAAATAACAAAAAAAGGCGTGGACGACGCGTAGGGTTTGCGATCCGACCGCGCGGATTCGGTACCATTTTCCAGCTTACTGTATACGGTAAAAATTACCGGATTATAGAAACCCATTAGCTACTACTACTACTACTAGAACTAGCTTTGGACTCAGTGGAAAGGCGTGCGAAGAGGCTAATTGGGGATCCAGATTTGGTTAAGTTCAATCTACAAAGCCTCGAGCACAGGCGCAGGGTAGCCAGCCTATCGGTATTTTACAGATTACGATTTGGAGAGTGTGCGCGGCAATTGCATGACTTGATTCCGCCATCTCCTTTCTACCATCGGACAGCCCGACGAACAGCGAGTATCCATCTTTACGTTGTTGAAACTTCAACGGTCCGGACTAAGCGTTTCGCTTCGTCGTTTATACCGCGTACATCGAAGGACAATTTGCCTGCTGCGATCTTCCCGTCCAACTATAATTTAGGTGTATTCAAGGCTAGAGTGAATAGGCTCTTAATAAACTAGTGCGCCTGACTGACCATCAATGATTGCATCTCCGCTTACCATCAGGTGGGATCGCAGTCAAGCGCTGGTTTATATAAATTATTAAAAAAAAAACCCAATAAAATCGTGAACAAGCAAAAAAACATTTTTATGCGAAGTAAGAATAGGTAGGTACCTACTCATTACATTACGAACCCGATAATACCATTTGTTTACTTCATCTTAGTTTTTACACTGATATGTCCTTAAAATATTCTAGCGACTCGCCCCGGCTTTGTACTGATGCAAATTACATGTAGGTACGAATCTTCCTTGCGTCTGTCTATTAGTAAAAACTGCATCAAAATCCGTTGCGTGGTTTAGAAGATCATTTTTTCATTGCTTACATATTATTATTTTCCAAGGAAAAACATTTAGAATTAATTTTTTTTTTTAAATTGTTTCAAAACTAAAATTATAAGTACCAGTTTGTTACGAAATGTTTAAAAAATAAAGAAAAAAGTAAGTACGTAAAAAATAATTATAATCTGAAGAGCTTTTTTCTTGTCCAATCCAAGGAACTTGTCCTCTAACTGGAATGATTACGAACAAAATGTTTGTATGATTTTTTTTTCTTCAAAAATGAACTTTATCTCAAACAAATTTTTTTTTAGGTTGGAAATCTTCTAAAGACATCTCTCGCTCTTGGGCGGAGCGAGAGGGCGTGTCAGACTTTTACTGAGTAAAACCCACTCCTATGTTCCTTCGTTGCCTTGCATTCCAGGACCGGGTTTTCCTTTCAGAAGCGAACCGATGGTCCGAGTAGGCTTTGACCCTACTGTGCCCCTACGATTTGCTGACATCTTCTATAGGCGCGCGTGGAACACTTCATGCTGTCGACGAAGGGGACACATCACTTTTTTTTTTGCCGTTGTTCAACATAATGGTATGAGCACTCAGTTTATAAGAGTATTGCAACTAAAAATTGTGAAATAAAAAAAACAAACTTTACCTCTTTATAATATTAGTGTAGATAAAAACTTTTTACAAAAATAATTAAACACTAAAAGGATCAAAATAACTTTAATTTCGGAAGTCGGTGTTTCTCGGTAGGTATTGTTTGTTAAAGTTTGTTTTTTTAATTGGAGCAGGTAATCTCTGAAAGTACTGGTCCGATTGCTAAAATTTTTCACCGTTAGAAAGTTGTTTTATTCCTGGGTGACATAAGCTACATTTTATGTACGCGAACAAAGCCGCAGCCAAAAGCTAGTAAGTCAGATAATTAATTATTCATTTGAAATTTAGATGCTAATGAGCTGACAACGAGAGTTTTTATTTTTTATTAGAATGACTGAAAATGTCAATGAAGTTTTCACGAAGATAGTGAGCTATCAGGAAAGCCAATTTTGTGCAGAAATAGATAGTCATTGCAATTTTGTTTAGATGCCACTTACTACAGGATGACTATGAACATGCTAATGACGTTGACGTTACCACTATTTCATAACATAGGTAAAGTCTATTCTCAGTTGATTGACGTCTAGGGTATACCGACGAGGAATACTTTGACAGACACTGAAACAAGAGCTCCATTCATACGAGAATCAGTTTAGGCTAGTGAGCTAGAGTAGACACTGTCTTAGTGTACCGAGCCAGATCCAATTACTAAGTCAGGCCGGATTAAATTAGGTTTGCCGTTAGAGGGACGTTTGTTTAAGGTAAGTTTAGAAACAGGCAGTATTCTCAAAACCTTAGTTACTAAGATGGTTTCTGGATAATTAAAAGAGCCTTTACGATGTCGGCGTACACTGGGATCAGGTCATTCAAGGGTATGCCCATAACTTACTTTACATATAATGCGAATTCAAAAAAATTAAAAAAAATTGCATAATTTTTATTAAAACTTATTATATTAACGTGTACAAATATTGAGTCTCTAAACATTATGGTTTGTTGAGTGCAAAAGATGATCATGACAGATGGTCAATGAGGACAAAAGGTTCTGGAATGGCGACCACGTACCGGAAGACGCAGCTGGAAGGCTTCCCACAACGTGGATCGATGACTTGGTGAGGGTCGCGGGAATCCGATGGATGCAAGATGCACAGGACCGGTCATTGTGGCGGCACTTGGGAGGCCTATGTTTGACAGTAGACGTCTTTCGGCTGAAAATAATAATGATGAGTGCAAAAGCTCAAAGTTAATTGTTTTCGTGAAATCAAGTAACTGGATTGTGGAAGTCTGATAGGCAGTTGCTTCATGTAAGACACGGGTATTCAGCCACACCCGGTTAGACCAGAAGACCGGGTGGTTAGTTGGCAAAAGGCTCGGTCCTAGCCGCTAGGAATATGATGATGTTACTTGTTGATTAGTACAGAAAAAAACACAGACAAAGGCCCAATCGATTGAAAGAAACTGGAAACTGTATAAACTTTCCATTTTCCGAGCAATGTTAAATACAAAGCAGAATCAAATTGCATTTTCGGTAGACTGTTCGACTAATTTTATTTTTAGCTGCTCTGCTCATTTATATTGACATTCACAAGCAGGACTGAAAGTCTACCTTTCTAGGTATTTTATTGAATATAATTAAATAGGAGCGAAATACTAGGCTGGACCGATTTGACTAATTATTTTTTATTAATAATCTAGTTTTAAAATAATCTATTCAAATAGTTACTTTTAAGTTGTTAAGTTTTATGAAATATTGTCTTTTTTTAAAATTTAGTTTCTAATTCTATTATTGTTTTCTTTTTTAAATGTTTGATTTAAATTGATGGCCTGAAACACAGGTTTTCGTTAACCTAGATCAGGCAGGTCTACATTACAGTTGGAATTACCTTTTTTCTCGATTGTACTTAGTGTAAATCATAATTTTACTTACTTTATACTTTAATAAAATCTTATTATTTATTATTATTATTTTTTTTTTTTAATTCGTTCGAAACGTAGGAAAAGGTGAACACAGATTCGCGAGAAAATGAATCAGATTTTAGTTTTTCTATGTGATGTTGGTATATATTCTGTTTGGACGGATCGTAGTTGCTGGACCCCATCAACAATTAAGTAAGTAATAGAATTTAAAAAACCGGGCAAGTGGTAGTCGGACTCACGCACTTAGGGTTCCGTACAAACTTACCTATGAAAACAGTCCAATTCCCGAATCGTAAAAAAACTTGTTTTTTTGTGACGTAACTAAAAATTTTCAGTTTTTAGATTTTTCCTATACTTCTGCTATTAGACCTTGCTTCAACGGGAAGTAACCTATGAATTTTAATGGTCTTGATATTGTAGGAATATACGTTTTTAGCGACATAAAATCGGTAAAAACGTATATATACTTTCGGTTTAATCTTTTTTATTAACTCAGAAGTTTGATTTTTCACGTTTTTTCATAAGAGTATATATACGGTAAATTTCTTTCGGTTGTATCTTTTTTATTAACTCAGAAGTTTGATTTTTCACGTTTTTTCATAAGAGACCGCAGACTTGAATATATGGTGTTAATTTCAACTTGACACCTCAAGGTGATTTCGAGATAAAAGGTCTTGACAGATAAACAGACGGACATCAGTCCATTTTTTCTTTTGAGGTACGGAACCCTAAAAATAGATTTGTTGCAAGTATTGATGCTCAGCTGTATCGAAAAGAGAACTCAATAGTCTCCCAAGCAAGAACAATTCCTCTAAGTACGCAGAGAAAATAATAAGCCCACACTCCTTATGCAACAAGAATTTCCGCTGTGCAATACAGACAACATAATAAGTTAACGTAAACTAGAATTGCATCGTGTGACAGCAAACTCATCGAGTTTCCGTCGGCTTGGCGGTCTGGAATCGTGTCCTAGATGCGTCTGTTCATCATAACATATCCCGTGCATTGTGCCCTGTTCCGTCGGAACTGCTAGCGGAACTAACGAGAGATAAGACGGTAGACGGTACAAACCTGCCATTGTTTGTGAGAACATGCACTAATCAATTTCTGTGTTCGCTTTAATTAACAAAGTTGTGGACACAAAAGGCACGCGGCAGACTGTGATGACATTGATAGCCTACGGATTTGCTGTTGTGTCAGATACGGGGCTTTCATGCTCACCATCCTTTGTGAGGTTTGAAGCGCTTGAATCGTTTGGAATGATTGCATTACCCCGCGCATTAGCTCGGTTCCAACTGAAAGCTTTTCACTGAATGTTCTCTTCAGAGCTATCCGAGTTGATTCCATGGCGGTGTTTGTGATTACTCATACACGTTTTTTTTTATTATATACCTTTGTTACAACATGATACATAGAAAATAAAACTAAGGGCCGACGCTGCATTAGGCGGGCGCCCGTGCGGTCCCATACAAAAGTGCTCCGTCGCGTTTCGCCGCGCCCCGCGCTTTTTATGCTCGCCGCGCTCTGCGCTCGTTTTGCTCGCCGTACATACTATTATAATCTAGATTAAAGTTCTCTATCGACACGACGACATGTTCACCGTTTAACTTGAACTAGCGATACTGCGCAGATAATCCGATTTCCGCTTCGGAGACCCGAGCACACGAAACACGCGCGACGTCACGCGACGGGTGTCCACGCGGGCTCCCGCTTAACGCAGCGTTGGCCCTTAAACACATATAATGGACGGCCTTATCGTATTCCGTGATCTATTCCAGGTGACATGAAGTAATTGTCAGAACATGACATGGAGCTGTCTTGGGTTAGATAATAAGCACCAATATACAATATAATATATTATAATAGATACCTAGAAATGAAAGCTTTTCACTAAATGTTCTCTTCAGAGCTATCCGAGTTGACTCAATGGCGGTGTTTGTAATTACTCATATTTTTTATTTTCTTTATTTAATACCTTTGTTACAACACGATACATAGAAAATAAAACAAAGGGCCGACGCTGCGTTAAGCGGGCGCCCGCGCGGTATTTATGCTGTTACACGCTATGTAATAGATACATAATTGTATATTTGGTACCTGCAAATATATAGGCACGCCATAATTATGGCGGTAAGTTCCCTCTTTAAGGAGTGGCTGAAAAGACCTCACGGCATCTTCATCTTCCGCATGACGCAGGTTCCACAGAGTATGGTCAGTTCGGGAAGTGCCTGCACCTGATTCGTCGGAAGTAACGCCCGGTTGTCACCACTGTGTAGACTGCCCGGAAGACACGGTGGAACATACGGTAGGGATATGGGGCAGAGAGGTGTGAGGCGCTTGGGCAGAGCCGTGTCCTCATGGGGGCGATCGGCGGCAACGACCTCTCGCACCGGGCCTTGGTATAGGCCATGATCCGATGCGAGGTAGAGTGGCAGACGGTCGCCTCCTTCTTCGAAACAGTAATGCTAGCAAAGGAGGAGGCCGCACGTGCACGCACGAGGGAGCGGCCCTCACGCCCCGCCGCCGGGATTCCGATCCCGATTTACGGTCATCATAGGCGCGGGCTTGCGGGCGGCGAGCAATGGGTGACTCGGCGTCCGACCGTCCGGTAACCGTCCGGACCAAGCCCAGGTCGTCGACGGCGCGTAATGTTCCACGCGCGCCTCAAAGAGATGTCATCAAACCGTAGGGGCCCAGCAGGGTCAAAGCCTACTGGAAACATAGGTTCGCTTCTGAAAGGATAACCCGGCTCTGGTATGAAAGGCAAAGAAAGAACAGGAGTGAGTTTTTAGTCAGTAAAAGTCTGACACACCCTTACGCTCCACCCAAGAGCGCGAGATGTTATTGGATGATTTTCCAACCTAAAAAAACCATACCCATGTATAAATATTTATATGTAATGGCAAAAAGGTTGAGCGCGATTTATTAGATCCGGCAACGTATGTATTCCACAGATGAAGATTGGATGAAGAAAGGTCTTAAAAGGAGAGAATTCATTTTAATAGATCAACCTACTAGATAATTTTTAATCATCGTTATAAAAACATTCGAAAATGCAAGAGGTATTAATAGACAAGTAATTAATGAAAGGGCGATTAATGAACTGAAATCCGAATATATGCCAAAGTAATTGCACTGACTACGGCAGCTACCAACAGTCATTGCTGCCAAATTGCCAATATTAACATGCATCTGGGTAATGGAACGTAAGCACTTATATTTTTGTCAATAAATTACCTTTTCATGTTGATCCCAGTATAAAAATAACATCGAAGTGTTTATTTTAAAGTAAATAAAAGTGAAGCTTTATATTCGCGTTTCCGAAGTGGACAGCTGCTGTTTTATGATATTTACTTTTTGTTCGAACTAAAAGCTCTGGGGTTCATGCTACTGCATAATTGGCTGCAAAGAAGTGGGCTTATGAAGGATAGTACAACGGAAATGGAATTAGGTACCCTTAATTGACAGCTATGCACGTATATATATGTATAAGTATCCAAACATTTTACATTCTTAACTGGAGGGGACTATTATCATTAAACAACGTATAACAATAATAAAAACGTTAAAACCACCATTACCTTTGCACAGAACAACCCATTAATAATCAATGTAACAAACATTATTAATTCAAATTAGTAAATTCTTTACCATAAAAAATTACAACAATCGAACACTTTATTTTCAATTTTTGTGTATGACCCAACTACTTTTTAGTTTCATATAATTATTGAATAATTATTAAAATTAAAATGTTATTATTATTCGATAATAACAATGAGCAACATTAACATTGTTATTATTGATCTAATAAAAATAGCATATAATAATATTGTGTTTTGATTTGGTAGCCATACTATAGATAAAGTCATCTTCGTAGCGATGTCGTAGCAGACGCGTAGCGTTATTGTAGCGACGTCGTAGAGAACTCGTAGCGTTACCGTAGCAGCCTTGTAGACGACTCATAGCAGCATTGCAGTTTACCTTAATTTATCGAGTGTTCAGAATTATAATTTTATTCAAATTGATCACACTATTTCCATATAAACTAGCATTCTTGATGTAACAGTTGTATTCTAAACACATTAAAAGTGTTCAAGGGTAATATAAATATTGTTGCAACAAAAAAAATTCCGATGAATTTTTACCAAATCTAGATTTTCAGATTGGCTTGTTTACACATTTTGTAAAAAAGTTTATAAAATTATGAGTAATTAACCCAAGTTAATGACATCAATTAAATGGAAAAAAAAGATATTATAAAATATTGTATGAATAAATAAAAAACGAAAAGTCTGTGTTTCCACAAATAACATTTTAGAAGTATGTGGAACAGCGTATAAAGTCCCACATACCTCCTTTGAAAAGGGAGGATCCTCTGAACAGACGGGTGTTATGTCTGGTTTGGGGAACTGCCCGAGAGATGATTTCGAGCTGTTGTTTATATTTAAATCGCGCGGAGAACTGTAATTGTGCGATGCAGGATTTCGTATTTTTTGTAGTTCATATGTGGCGCCATAGATGTCGCTACAATATCAAAACTCAACTGCAGCAATACTCTAAAACGTACTTAATCCCTTTGCACTTTTTATGTGTATGTGTATTTAGTTTTTTCAGAAAACCTACTTTTCAGATACACCATTGCAATTGTTATATTTACTGACTATTTTAGGGTACTTCAGTGTTATTATATTCCGGTCAATTTACACATCCAAGGTTACAATAAGTCGCACCCAGCTGAAAATTGGTAGGATTGTTCAAAACACCATCATAAATGAAATCAAAAAAGTCCTCATCGACCTGATACCTAGAAAAAAAAACTCGGGGTAAAAGGTCACAAAAACGAGTATTTCGCGATTTTCAGCCAAACGTTAAGTTTTATCATAAAATTAGTCCAGACAAAAATTGTAAATCAGATAATTATCTACAAAAATGTCTTAATACTTTTTTTCCTAAGAGCCACCGTTTTTGAGATATAATGATTCAAAACGTTGAAGGAGGTCATCGTCATCACACAGCACCCGTTTTCACGCCACCTTTGAGGTAGTGTACTTAGCGCGTCTAAAAACGCGCTAAGTACCTCATAAGTATAAAACGGAACCATTTTAGAATCACTTTGTTGTTTGTTGTCTATGTCTGTTTGTCAATCTGCCTGTATGTCTGTCTGTCAAGACCCTTTATCTTGAGAACGTGTAGAGTTATCGAGTTAAAATTAAAACCATATACTCAGGTCTACGGTCTCTAAAAGCTGAGAAAAAATCAACCTTGTAAGTTAACGAAAAAAAAGATCTCTAGGAGAGGGAATACAACACACACAGGATAGGATATAAACTAGGTGATAGGTACAGTATTTTGTCTTAATTTTATTCGTTTTAAGTGAATTGCAGTAGTGTTGCTCCTTTGGTAATGGCTCCGACTTCTGAAAAGTACGTCGCTGGTTCAAATCCAGGCAGGCGCTTTACTTGTATGTAATTTATTGCCTCACTACTGCTTTCAAAACGAAGAAAACATCTTTTCGCCTCGTCGTTTATACCGCGTACATCGAAGAACTGGAACAATTTGCTTGCTGCGGTCTTCCCATCCGATCATAATTTATGTGTCTTTAGGGCTAGATCGAATAGGCTTTTAATAAACTGAGTGCTTCACCATCAACGATTGTATCACTGCTTACCATCAGGTGGGATCGCGGTCAAGCACTAGTTTATATTATTAAAAAAAAAAATAGGAAACCGACACGTCTTAGAACCAATGAAGGCATGTCACATCTACTGACCCACACAGCCCGCGGGGTGGATTACGATTCATTCGCTCTCCTAGAGAGGGAGTTCGAGTCCCATTAGTGGGAACAATATAAGAGTGATTACGCTAACTGTGTTGAGGTTAACCGATTTAGCGTAGTTTTCCGAATCGCATTCAAATCAAATCGGTTCAGAATAGTCAAAAAGCAGAAACTATAATAATGACCTCCGGTTGTTCCTTCACCGACCTTCCTTGAACTTAAATCCCCAAATAATGAGCCCGTGTATTCAAGCGTATGTCAGATATGACGTAAATATATTTTTTTAAACCGATACAGTAACTTTACGTGCTCTTAAAAGTTTTTCTATTGCTAAAGATTGGATTGGATTGGAAGATTGGATTGGATTGGAAGATTGGATTGGATCGGATTCGAGAATGCGGTCAAAACGTTAAAGTAGCTTAGGATGTCAAAGCTCTGAACTCATGTTGTTTGCGAGCGTAGCCTCGAAAAACTGAAATTCATTTTACCCAGCTATTTTAGTTATTGGGGCATTCGCAGCAAATGGGTCATATTTTAGATATCCGATTAATGTTTTCACGAACCGTAGCAGTAAATAAAAAACCGGGCAAGTGCAAATCGGACTCGCGCACTGAGGGTTCCGTATAAACTTACCTATGAAAACAGTTCAATTGCCGAATTGAGTTACGAAGATTTTTCCGAATAGCAAAAAAAAAGGGTTTTTCAGTGACGTAAGTACGAATTTACAGTTTTCAGATTTTTTCCTATACTTATGCTATGAGACCTTACTTCATGCCATATTTCAGGATTTTAGATTAACGGGAAGTACTCAATGAATTTTGATTCGGTTGAGAGTTTCGAAATATGCGTTTTTTGCTACATAAACAGCCATATCTTTTTTTTTCATTAATTCAGAAGTCTGATATTTTCACAGCTTTAAGGGACCGCAGACCTAAGTATATGGTTTTAATTTCAACTCGACACCTCCTCGCGTTTTTGTGATAAAAGGTGTTGACAAGCAGACAGACGGACAACAAAGTGATTCTATAAGGACTCCGTTTCTTTTTTTTTTAAGTACGGAACCGTAAAAATTGACAAAGAAAGTTTTTGGATTCAATGTGATAGTTACTTTCGCAGCTATCTCCTCATACTCCTCAACTGATCCCAATTTATTTGAGGCTGGCATAGCATTTCTTTCTCTCTCGTGCCTCTTCTTTTTTTTGATCGCCTCGATTCGGCCTCGCCTCCTATTCCTTTGTTCTGACGTCATCTCAACGCTCAGTCACGTAGTCAGAACAAAGGAATAGGAGGCGTGGCCGATTCGAGGCGATCAACGAAAAGAGAATCGAAACGAAACGGTTGTAACTTGGCTGACCTCCACAACCCAGTAACTGGTTTACATAATACCGCCTTGTTACTGGTGATAGATTTTCTGGTTTCTGATTATCTGAGATAACTATCGAAGATCTACAATGCCACCCAACGGCTTAACATGCTTTCCTAGATACAGAGGGATCTTTGTATGCTAAGAGGTGACCCAGCCACAGACTGACAAGCATTGCTTTGGGGATCGAACCAGCAAACATTGCTTAATGTTGCGGCTGGTAATACTTAATCACGAGCTCCTCCTTTTTTTTTACCATATAATTGACTGCTACGCTGCGTCTCGGTTTTGAATCTCCCATGGAACAAATAGTTATAATAATAATCGTTTATTAGGAACGAAAAACCAAATACAGGAAGCAATGATAAACAATGATGGCTGCCAAAGTTAAAATTGTGGACGCAGACATCAACGCCCGACTCCAGTGAGAGGGATAGTTGTTACAGACTAATGAGATAATAATTTAAGTACTTAACAATGTTATGAGAAGAAATAAAATACAAAAATAATAAATCACTAATAAGTGCCGGATGTGTGACTACCTAATGTTGTGTGACAGACTGAATGTATGTGTGTGTTTGTTTTGCATGTTGTTTTATTTATTAAACTTCCACAAGACCCTCTGTTGCGTTATAGGAAAGCGAACTATATTACGAGTTTCTTGCATTCAATCCTGCTCATTGAATAGATACTTAAAATTTTGTTTATCTATGTATATATATATATAAAAGGAGAAACTGACTGACTGACATATCAACGCACAGCCGAAACTACTGGGACTAGGAGCGTGAAATTTTGCTCAAGGCTTGAAGTAGGCGTGCACTAAGACAGAATTTTACAATCTTCACCCCCTAAGGGTATGAAATGAAGTCAAAAGTTTATATGGAGAAACCTACTTTCACGCGTGTGAAGCCGCGGGCAGAAGCTAGTCTTATTATACAGTTGTGTGGCCTACAGATAGATGTTCTGGGTTTTCTGGTATCTTGTGTATGTGCTTTTACATATTTGTGAACACACCTACGATACAGGTATTATTCCTAGAGTAGGGCATCATTGTAATAAAAAAAAAATAGAATCCATTGTTTCTACCCGTATACACCTTTGCTCACGATATCCAGCCGACTGTCAACTGAAAATACGTATATACGTAGGTACATTTTGAACCTGGATAACAGATCAATAGTTTAACAAACGTGGAAGCGTTAAATCCAGTTAAATCCATAATATTCGCAGAATATGTTACACATAATTATCGAGCCATGTCCGTAATTGCTCGGTTATTGTAATTAAGTGGGACCCCATAAATTGAGTGGTTTCCCGGAGGCGGTACGCTCCATGATCGATCGATCGTGGTCAGTGATGAGATAGCCGCAGAGTGCCTACACGCTCCATCAAACTGCAATCAGCCTATAGGTAAACTACTGACGGAATGACGCAAGGGTGGATCTACCGTTATGGGCCCGATAGCATGCCCAAACTAGGCTTGTTACGTCACACTTTAGTGGTCATGCTGACGATGCTACTTTTATAGATTTTTAATATTCTTATTTTCTAACTAACATTTTCTTTTTTTGCAATTACCATATTGTCTCTTCACCACCCCTAATACCTAAAGCATTAAGTCCGCCCAAGTACATTGTGTTGCATGAAGATTAAATAAATAAATATAATTTTTGTGAGTGAGAAAACTAACATTTGACAGGTTGAATCATATAATAGTGTTCGCCCATGGTTTTGCCTACGTTGAACTATATACACACTGTAAAAAATCTTGGTCAGGGTGTCACACTTTTGGCAAGTATCTCCTCTGTAGAAATGTATTTTATCGACCATAAGCGAATTCATACTCCGACTCTCACTTAGCTGATTCTGGTGACTGATGCTGGTGGTCGCAGGTGACCACAGCCACTTTTGAGGGTTGGATCCACGTTTGTAATTAAGTCGCTTTGTGTGTTTGATGTTTGTCTCAATGTTAGCTCAAAACAAGCAGAGTCGGTTTGACTACTTGCAACAGGTTCATTGTTTGTTTCCCGTAACCCTTTGAAGTACGAGTATTTAAGAGAAGTGGGAAACCAATGATGTTGGTTATTTGTGAAATCATCACCGCCTACCAGAGGTTAGTTTCAAGGTAGTATTTTGGCTAAGGTGTGGTGGTTGTATTGTATAAAAATGCCATCTATGTAATTTTATGTTCTTGGTCTCTGTTTGGTAATTACTATGCATGTTTGTGTGTTAGTACAAAGATATACCTACGTATTATAGTGCTGTGCTATCTATCACACACGGATAATTATATTACGTCGCACTCGCGGTCGGTGGTTGGTGCTCGCTAAGCCCTTTAAGTCCTATTTGCTTTTGCACATTGCAGACGAATTGCGATAAGGGTGTGTAACATTATCTCCGTGTCATGTCACACTGAAAATTTCTGGTCGTCCATTTGTCACCCGTAGCAATTTTTTTTCATTTTTTTTTATTCCGCAACTATCAAACAACGCCGTCTAGTCCCATGCTAAGCAGAGCTTGTGTTATGAGTTCTAGACAACTGATAAACATACTTATATATTTCTAAATACATACATATTATAGACAAATTACACCCAGACACAGAACAAATGATCGTACTCATCACACAAACATTGTCCTGGGCGGGAATCGAACCCACGACCTCCGGCATAGCAGTCAGGGCCACTAACCACTAGACCAACAGGCCAGTCAATATTATTATTTAAATATATATTGATTGGTGATATGGTTTTTGTGTAATGTCAACTGCCGTGTCTAAGTAAATGTTCAGTCTTTAGTTTAGTGTGGAGCGCGCATGAATGTTAGTTATTGCTGAAGCGAATTCGAATTCAAAGCCAGATAAAAATAGTCTAGGTCCTTTTTTGGTGATCAAGCTTACTCCGCACCAAATTACATCAAAATTGTTTCAGTAGTTTGACCGTGAAAGCGTAGCAGACTACATTCACGTTTATACGAGTAATATTATTATGGAATTATGGATTGAATAAATATATTATTACACACACGTACATAACACATACACATATACATATTTCGTCACTGCGTTGATTTTTTGGATTCGTTTTTCATAAATAGATTGTTAATTTGTATGTATGTATCTAAGTATATATTTATCATTGTATTTCTTTTCTATTTCTTTACCATTAAGCTGCCCTACCATGTTTTGTTTCTGCACCACCCTAAGGTCGACTGGTAGAAAATGCCTAAGGCATTAAGTCTGCCTTTGTACAGTGTTTATTACTTGTGGATTAAGTTTTAATAAATAAATAAATATTACATATTGGGAATGTACTTATTGGCTTATTTTGATCCTATAAATAAATTAGTCCCGGGCTAACAAACGACATCCTAAATGACATTTGTATATGTTGTGTATTGTAGAGATAACCTTAAAGTATAATGTATTATTATTAATTATAGGAAACAATATTTCTTGCTACAAAAAACAATAATTACTATGTAGTCCGGTCAATTTAGACATCTGAGTATACAAAAATTCGCACCCAGCTGAAAATTGGTAGGTTTGTGCTAAACATCATCTTAAATGAAATCTAAAACGTCCTAATCGATCCGACATGACACCTGGAAAATAAATTCGGAGTCAAAGTCACAAAGATTTTCAGCAAAACGGTAAGTTTTATCATAAAATTAGTTCAGGCAAAAATTATAGATAAGAATTATCTACGAAAATGTCTAAATTAAAATTTGTTACAGAATCTAGTTTTTATTTTAGTAATAAGAAACCTGAATATTGATTTGGACTAGTCTATAAGGATGTTGGGAATAAAAATAAATAAAATAAATACTTTTTTTCCTAAGAGCCACCGTTTTTGAGATATAATGAATCGAAAAGTTGAAAGAGTGAATCGTCATAATATGCACACGTTTTCATGCAACCTTTAAGGTAGTGTACTTAGCGCGTTCTTAGGGTTCCGTACCTCAAAAAGAAAAAACGGAATCCTTATAGGATCACTTTGTTGTCCGTATGTCTGTCTGTCAAGACCATTTATCTTGGGAACGCGTGGAGGTATTGGTATGAAATTAAAACCATATATACTCAGGTCTGCGTACCCATGAAGCATTGCGTTCTCTATTCTCGAGATTTGCGTTTAGCAACACATTTTATTTATATAGTGTTACTCGTAGACTAAAAAGTCGATGAATGTGCGCATCCCTACTGTCGTCGCGCATCACATCGCCCCGCACTAGCATCTTTGATAGTCGAACAGAGAATTATGCACCCTTTTCACGGTGTTTTACTTTCGAATAGTTTTAGAAGAATTTATTTCTGATAAAGAATAAGGTTCACTTAAAATAAGTTTATATTAATAGGACATTCTTGTAACAAATTTATTTCAGATGGGTTTCTTAAATCTAGGTCTTTACCTATGAAATTGACGTTTTATAAAATGGGTTGCTTTGAAGTGTTATATCTTTGGTTTGACTTAGAATTATAAGTTCAAATAAACTTTATAAAAAGGTACGTTATTATTTTTTCGAAATTAGGTATTTATTGGTTTCTTTGTGTTTTGTATTTTTTTGTTCGCAGTACTTATAACACTTTTGTATGTAATCTAAGAAAACTCTCATTATTTTGTAATATATGTTCTACCGTGGAAACAATGTGTCTCAAGCGGTATTCAATATTGATGATGTATACGGACTTAAAACTGGTAATGAATGGTATGTTTATTTTTGTTTCAATCACTTTCACGTGGGAAATTTTATCTTAAGAATAACTTTTCTTCTTAGGACAGCTACAAGACAAAATTTCCAAAACGAAAGCTAATAAACCAAGAACACAAAGTTCTTTTGTTGGAAGAAAGTCGTAGGTATACGTCATTGATATTGCTTGCCCTTTGAAACTGCATAGTTTCTACGTTGGAACTCTTATTATGAAAAAACATTTTTTTATTAGCTTTCATGTTTATAAGTACTGCGATATTACAGAAAATACAAAACACAAAGAAACCAATAAATACCTCATTTCGAAAAAAAGTATAACGATCCTTTAATATAAAGTTTATTTGAATTTCGAATTCCAAATCAATCCAAAGATAACACATCAAAGCAACACGTTTTAAAAAAGGCGATTTCATCGGTAAATACCTATTATTATGTATTATCCAAAATATATCTTTTTAACATATTCTTTTTACCAAACAACTCACAATCCTTGATATGTCTAGGCAGTTCATTAAAGAGTTGTGCATCTTCAAACAAAAAGTTTCTGGTATGTAACATAAGTTTTTTTCTGGGTTTCCATAGCCTAATATTGCTGGTATTTCTCAGGCTATGATGGTATGTTCTTTTAGTGTTTATTTCAGAGTGTATTATGCCTGATAGAATATTTTTTGCTAGGATGCACGTTGTATTTATATAAGGTTTGAACTGCGTTTATCTTTAACTAGCGACCCGCCCCGGCTTCGCACGGGTGCAATGCTGATTACTTCAATGTATAAAACAAAGTCGCTTTCCGCTGTACCCTATGTACGCTTAGATCTTTAAAACTACGCAACGGATTTTGATGCGGTTTTGATCAGCATTGCATCCGTGCGAAGCCGGGGCGGGTCGCCAGTAGTAATTATGCTACAGAATGTCTTTATATACAACATTCACAGCTTTTTTTTGTCATTAGATAATACAAACATGTTTTCTTTTGAAGTTGCTCTTGAAAGAGCGACATACAAATGGCCATGTGAAAAACACTCAACGATCAAATAACGTTGAAACGTTGACAGTTTGACCCTGCGATTTATTATTGGTCATTGCAACAAATATCTTTACCGGAAATTGTAGGCGTTTAAATTGGAACAGTAAATCTGATGGTACCAGAAGACTTTAGGGAATCAAAACATCAAAGATTCAAAGCATTTTATTTCAAATAAACCATTTACAGGCACTTTTGAAATGTCAAGAAGTCAATCAGTCAAAAAAAAAAAACTTTTTACAAAAAACAAAATAACCGACTTCACTAAAAAACACTAAAAGGATCAAAATAACTTTAATTTCTGAAATCGGTGTTTCTCGGTATTGTTTGTTTCTTATTTAACACCAGCTAGTTTTTTATTTCACAATTTTTAGGTTTTTTTTTTTTTGGGTAGGAAAATCATCTTATGACATATCCCGCTCTTGGGCGGAGCGAGAGATAGTGTCAGACTTTTACTGACTAAAAACCCACTCCTGTTCCTTCGTTGCCTTCGTCCCAGGGCCCCGGGTTTCGTTTTCGGGGTAATTTTTAGTTGCGATACACTTAAAACCAGAGTGCCTATTTCTCATGACAATTCAAATTAACCCAAACACTGCTAGGTTTCATTGTTTTGTTATGATATGAGGAGTACCCTCGATTCCTCATCAATCAAATCATCAGAACTGGATTTTAAAAAAATGGGACGAATCGGAAAGCATATCCTCTACGATAAAAATAAAAAAAAAATTAACGACGGAGTTCTGAGGTAACAAACACCAAAAAAAAACATACAACCGAATTGATAACCTCCTCCTTTTTTGACGACTGTTAAAAATTATGCTTTTTTTTAAGGTTCCGTACAAACTTACCTATGAAAACAGTTCAATTCCAAAATTGAGTTACGAAGATTTTTCGGATTCGCAAAAAAAAAATCTGTGACGTAACTACAAATTTACAGTTTTCAATTTTTTTTCCTATACTTATGCTATGAGACCTTACTTCATGCCAAATTTCAGAATTCTAGATCAACGGGAAGTACTCTGTGAATTTTTATTCCCTTGACAGTGTCGAAATATACGTTTTTTGCGAGATAAACTTCTGTATCTTTTTTTTCGTTAACTCAGAAGTTTGATTTTTTCACAGCTTCAAGGACCGCAGACCCTGAGCAGTTTTAATTTCAACTCGATACCTTCACACGTAAATAATTTTAATTTTGGAAGTCTGCGTTTCTGGTATTGTTTGCTTGTTATTAAACACCCACTTCCAAAATTTAAAAAGTTATTTTGATCGTTTTAGTATTTTGTTTTTGTTTGTAGTGAAGTTGGTTATTTTTTTTTGTAAAAAAAAAATATTTCACACTTTATAGTTGTGACACATTTATAGCCAGAGTACTTATTTCTCATGACAATTCGAATTAATCCAAACACTGCTAGGATACATTATTTTATTATGAAGTCCCCATCCACCTCCCGGCTCCATCATCAGGTCAGTTCGATAGTACCTTATAGGCAAAGTGCATCTGATGAAAATTCTAATAAGCCCAAACACGGCTAGGTTACATTGATTAATTACGGAGTTCCAGTGCCTATCTTCCAGCTCCATCATCATCATCACTTCGATAGTACCATTTTTAACATAACAATTCAGAACCATTTATTTATTTGTATCGTCATAGTCGCTTAACTATCTTCATTGTGATATCTATGTGAGTATGAAGTTCCGTTGGCTATTTCTGGTCTTGTTCATCAGTTCCACTCCATAAAATGATACTTTTTGACTGTAAATGCTTAAGTTCTCCTTGAAAATACCAAAATCACTATATGGTTGCCTATAATATTTTAGGAGTTCCCTCGATTCCTTATGGATTCTATCATCAGATTTTTTTTTTTGAAGTCGTTTAAAAATGAACAGCTTCCAAATCGAGAACAGTATCGACCGAGTAGGATATTTGCGTCGGCGCATCAATCTTTCAAAGAATCAAGTTATTTACCGAAACCGCTATGTCCCTGCATTTTAAATCTGTAATATCTTCGAAAATATTCATTTAAATTACACGCTGTAACGGGCTATATTGATCTATATTAAATGCAAAATGTATTTAAGGTACTTAATTGGATAAAGATTAATGCTGTATTGCTTAAAATCGTTTCGTAAATAAACTATAATTTCTCGTAAAAAGTAAAAGGATAAAAAATGATTATTGTGGGTTACACCTAAAAGATAGACATATACCATCGCGGACTTTTTTGTAGACCTTTTTAAGGTGTACAATACTGTGGTACATTATTTTGATCTATCTCTTAGGGTTCAGCCAGCGTTTGCAATGTAAGCGCAAAAAAATGTGTTTATTTACGACATCACATTAGAAATCTCTAAAATCATCAGTGTTTCTCTACTATATTGTGCATGTATTATACACATAAACCTTCCTCTTGAATCATTCTATCTATTAAAGAAAACCGCATCAAAATCCGTTGCGTAGTTTTAAATATTAAAGCATATATAGGGACAGACAGACACGAAAAGCGACTTTATTTTATACTATGTATTGATAATAGTTAGTTTCATTGGTTCATAAATAGGTACAGGATGTTTTTTTGTACCAGAAAAACAATTGGTTTTCATTGATACTCACATTCGCTATCACAATAATGCTTGACGCCACGTTGAAAAAAAAAATGACAGACAGTCTCACAAATTAATGAATAACATGCACGCAAAGAGTTTATTGCAAGTGGCGAGATCCAGAGACTTTTAGTATGCTCCACGTTATTTTTATCTTTAGGTAGAGGCTTGTAATTTAGCGATTTGATAATATTACACTCTTTATATATATATTTATTTATGAGTCTGTAAAAATAAAAAAAATAAATTAGGTTTGTGTCTGTGTGTAATTTATATATAAGTATATTTATCAGTTGTCTAGTACTCATACGGTAACATCACAAGCTCTGCTTAGTTTTGGACTAGATGGCGTTGTGTGAAAGTTGTGGAATATTATTATTATACCATTGTGCGTGGGCCATGGCGGCCATCGTTTGGCAGGCCTATTTCATCCAGCCTACCTCTATCCAAAAACAGATCAGGCCCCCCAGGTTTTTTAGGGCATCTGTAAGGGTAGGTACTCGGGGATCCTAAGTTTCGCATGCGTGTATCAATGACTTCTATACAGTCAAAGAACACATGCGTAATTGTATCCTCCTTCTCCGATCATGCTCTACACTGGGGACTATCTGTGATGCGTATTGTGTGGATGATAACGACACGACATTGTGGGACTAGCAGTTTCATAACTCGACATTGTCAGATATATGAAACTATACAGTCGTACGATATCGTGTCGTTATCGTTACCGTCTAATGTGAAAAGGGCCAATGTCACCTCTTTTTCATAAAAACAAATGAGGAAGCAGAGTGGGGCTCGAATAGGCTTTACTTCGTCAACGTAATATGATTGGTTGCCGGTACGCAAACAACGTTGTGAGTCAGCACTCTAAAAGGTATACTATGCTACATACCTGTGTAACGCATAACATGTTTACATCTGGATTACATGAACAGACATTTAAAAGACCACCTGGAATTCTGCGCATGTTACATAAGTTTATTTTCATCTCAAGCTTATTTTTATGCTTCAGTAGTAATTGCCCGTGAATTTGCCGGTGTTAAAAGATTCCACAAACAATGACGTACTTAGCTGGCCAGCAATAGACACAGTTGTTTTTCTAACTGTTGGGAATACATCAAAAGATTAACAACGGATACGATGTTATTCCAATACTAATCCAATCAAGAGATCATGTCTGTATATAAATAGAAGAAAAATAAAAAAAATCAATTAAAAAACACATCATTTACCTACTAGAAATATTTGAGAAGGTCAGGATCAAAGGGCATTCAGTTGATGGATTACGACAGACAGACACCGGTAGCTCAATAGACGGATTTCCAAGTTCTTGAAAGTGACCTCTGAAAGGACTAAATAAACGATTGAACGGAATTAGGGCTCCAAGGAATTTGACAGAGATCTGTCTATTGGGTAGAGCTAGCTCACAATACAGAAGACCAACGATGGCAGAGTCATATCCGTCAAATCGGAACTTGATCAAGGTATTCTATGGACACGTCTATTACCAAACCCGCTGTGAATCTAGCAAACGACCCAAGAGCTAGATTAATCAGACACACTGCCAAAGACATCCTGGACGTCGGCCTGTACAAGAAAAGGATAGCTCTGAGACAGCTCAAAAATAACAAAGGCTTAGGTGATGCTAGAATTACGGCCGAACTCTTGAAAGCGGATGGAAAATCGGTCCTTTAAACGCTATGGGCATAGCGCATAGGTTTGGCAGTATTCTTCTTAAAAAAGGGCAGCAATGCCCTTCTTAAGAATTACAGGCTCACGCCTGAGCTATACAAATTAGTCATTTTCCAGAGTCATCACGAACCGTCTCGAGCGCAGGTAGGGCGACTTCTAGCCTCCCGAACAAGTCGGATTCCGAACAGGATTCAGCACTTTAATACGCTGCAGAAGGTTATACAGAAGGCCGAAGAGTAATAATATAATCTGCCTCTCTACTTAGCGTTTGTGAACTACGAGAAAGCCTTTGATTCGATCGAGACTTGAGCTCTATGTACTGTAGTCTCTCCAACAGAGATTCACTATCGAAGTTTTGAAGTGTTTGTACGAAAACGTCAACCCGGCGCCCTGTGAAAGCGAAACCCGGGGCCCTGGGACGAAGGCAAAGAAGGAACATGAGTGGGTTTTTAGTCAGTAAAAGTCTGACACTATCTCCCGCTCCGCTCAAGAGCGGGATTAGTCATAAGATGATTTTACCACCCAATAAAAAAAAAACCATGTCATTCCAACTTTAGAATCAGACCTCGAAACCTATCTTCCTGCAGCAGGACGAAAGGCAAGGAGATGTCACTGCACTGACTGCATTGGAGTGTGTCTTCAAGGTTCTGGAGAAGACTATCCACTAAAGTCAATGGCGAGTGCATCACTCACCTTCGATTTGCCGACGATGGCTGAGTCTATGGAGGACATCAGTAAAACGTTTGATGGCCTCAATAGAGCCTCCAAAAAATGGGTCATGTTCTTAAAATTAACAAGGATGACTGAGCAACTGGAAAACAACAATGTAACACCCGTGTAGGGCCGAAAGGCTCTGAAGTGGCGACCGCGTTGTTGTCTGACGATGATGATGATGACGGCAGACATAAACATGGTTAACAAAATGAATTCCTTGAATGTTTCTCTAAACGTTTCACCGATGTTTTTCTTTGAGATTAGTGAAAGATGAAGCTGGAAGCTAAGTATTGATTTTCTTAGTCGAATGTTACGCCGCCCACAGAAGGGAAATCAAGGTCAGATATTCTTGGAAATCATAACGTTACAATAATATCATTCATGCAGACATTGTTAACTACTAATTTCAACCAACTCCAAAATTAACTTTAGAAATTACAGGTGTGGGTACCGAATACATAGCGAATGTGTACCTAAGTATTCTCGGTGAATCAGACTGTTTTCAACTAAATCAATGCGAGGTAGTCGTAAGTCTGCCATTAAACCCATTTTGAAATTACAATTCTATTCCATAGATCATATTGTTTAAAATGTATGTTCGCGATATGAATATCATTGTGAGCGGTGCGCGCGCGCAAGCGACCTACATCTCCTGGATCGGCGCCAGAGCATAAATACCTAGTGAGACCACCACTCGTCGTCAAGGTGACATTGTACATACACCAAAAGATCCACAGTACTTGCCGAAATGTTTATACTATTATAAACATTACTGTTATAGTCATACGAGCTACATTTGCATGCCTATTTTAGGCGCATGGTACATCTTAAAGGGGCGACTGATCACAAAAATCAAGAAAGAATAGCTTTTTCGTATAGTAATTAATACTTATCAGAATTATGTTTGTAGTAATTTGATCGTCATCGTAGTGATGGATGCGGCTACTGGCAGGTTAATGAACATCAATCAGAGTTCATCAGACTAGCACTAATATTACTTAGTGTGAATCAATAATGGATTAGTAGGGTCATTGTCTGTAAATCTTCTTCGTCCGTTGCGCTAATTTATTCAATGTTTAGTATAAGGTACATTTTACTAAATTAATCATTTACAAAATGCTTAAATAATTTAGTAGATTTTATTGGAAATGTTCCTTTACGCAGTCATTATCTCCTAAAGATAATTAGTTAGTTAAAAATATGATTTAGACCTGTTTAAATATTTTTTTTTGCTTTCAATTTCAAATAGATAATTATTTATGCACGACTCGCTTATGAGCGAATAATTGTAAATTAATATTACCAGTATTTATTTACTACTAGCTTTTGCCTGCGGCTTCGCTCCCGTTAACTGACTACTTTATTCTACTTTATCCTACTCTACCCTACTCTACCCTTCTCTAACCTACTCTACCCTACTCTACTCTACCCTTCTCTACCCTACCCTACTCTACTCTACCCTACTACCAATTTATTTATGTTTTTCTTTTATAAGATCCTTCTCCTGACAATAACAAAAACAAAAAAAAAGTGAAAGCGTTCGAGCCGTTCACACGTGATGGCGTGACCAAGGGAAATAGGGATTCGTTTTTATATATATAGACTATCACCTCATTACCACTTCTTTATTATATTCATTAATTAGCCAACATCTAAATTGTTGCCTTTAAATTAGAGCTGTATCTTGAAAACTAGAGTCAAAGAAAGTAGTTTCAAAAATCTTGTGAAAAAAAATCGCAAGTTATTCATTTCTTTTTTAAAAAAAATTGATATAAACCAAACCAAATTGTTTTTTTTTTTAAGTGATTGACTGCGATCCCACCTGATAGTAAGCGAAGATGCAATCATTGATGGTCGTCGCATTAGTTTATTAAGAGCCTATTCACTCTAGCCTTGAAGACACCTAAATTATATTTGGACAGGAAGACCGCGGCAGGCAAATTGTTCCAGTTGAACGACGAAGCGAAACACTTAATCCGGACCGTTGAAGTTTCAACAACGTTAGGGTAGATACTCGCCATTCGTCGGGTTGCCCGATGGTAGAAAGGAGATGGCGGAATCAAGTCATGCAATTCCCGCGCACACTCTCCAAAATGTAACCTGAAAATACCGATAGGCTGGCTACCCTGCGCCTGTGCTCGAGGCTTTTGTAGATTGGACTTAACCAAATCTGGATCCCCAATTAGCCTCTTCGCACGCCTTTCCACTGAGTCCAAAGCTGCTCGATGGCATTTTGCAGCACCAGCCCATATGTGACTGCAGTACTCCACACACGTTCGGACCTGTGCTTTGTATAACATTATTATTCATTTTCATTTTTCATTTGCACATGCATATTAGCAGTGGTGGCCGAGTGGTAATGGTTCCTACTTACGAGTTGTAGGTCGTGGGTTCAAACCAAGCCAGGAGCATTACTTTGTGTAATTTATTTCATCACCACTGCTCTCAAAACGGTGAAGGAAAACATCGTGAGGAAACCGATATGTCCTAGAACCAAAAATTCGAAGGCATGCGACATTCACCAACCCGCACTGGGCCCGCGTGGTGGATTACGGCCCATTACCTCTCCTAGAGAGAGGAGGCCTCAGTCCCAGCAGTTTTAAACTTCTGGTTTACTTGCGGCAGAGCTCTACCCAGGCGGCAGAGGACGTACCTTCAATCGTATACCAATTGAAATACCAACTACGAATAAGATAAACTTATTTGCTGCAATAGGGAATATACATGTATTTTTTCTATTGGCTAAATATTATCTTTATTCATATAATTGCCAATTTATGTATATTAAAAATATTTAACTAACTATTTATAATTACAGTAAAACCAAAAAATAATAATATAAACCCTACTAACAGAAACTATAACTAAAAACAAACTGAAATGTAGCGTCAAAAGAGAAATTGACAGAACTGAATCATAAGATTTTAATTCATTAATCCCCAAGCGAACGCCGACGTTCGCTCTGTTATTGTGTGTCCATTGTGTCTCTAATAACGGTATTCGAAAGATTAAAATAATATTTTGCTGGCCTGTTGTTCTAGTCCAACTAGCCCTGACTGCTATGCCGGAAGTCGTGGGTTCGATTCCCACCCAGGACAAATGTTTGTGTCATGACCACGATCATTTGTTCTGTGTCTGGGTGTAATTTATCTATAATATGTATGTATTTAGAAATATATAAGTATGTTTATCAGTTGTCTAGTACTCACAGTAACACAAGCTCTGCTTGTCATGAGACTAGACGGCGTCGTGTGATAGTTGTGGAATACTATTATTATTATTATAAAGTTATCTTCATATATAAAAGGGGAAACTTACTGACTGACATCAACGCACAGCCGAAACTACTGTCATGAAATTTAGCACAAAGTTTCCTTTTATGACGTAGGCGAGCACTAAGAAAGGATTTTCCAAAATTCACTCCCTAAGGTTATGAAGCGGGGATCCAAAGTTTTTATGGAGAAACCTACATTCACGCGAGTGAAGCCGCGGGGAGTAGCTATTCAGCCCATTATTGAGGTCGTGGGTACAAAATTATAATAATATAATAATAATAATAAAAACGTTTATTTATCTCCAACAAATTACAACACAGTTTTAGTTGACAGGTAGTTTGACAAGATATAGAACGTAATTTGTGGGAGATCTGGAGTCTAAACTAAGCCTAGGCCTGTATTTTAGAGCTCCAGGCTCCCCCATTTCATCACAAAGTTGGAATAATCAACGTGCATGTGTGTGTGTGCATGTAAATATAATGTTTATAGGTACAAAATTATACAATGTCAATGTCAATCAAAAGTTCTACTGAGTCAATAAATCCAGTTTCGGAGTATGCCGTTCCTCTATGTAGCGTGTATATTTTGTTCAGCTATATCTAGGAATTTTCGTAACTGGCATTGTGCCATTTGACCCTCTCGAATAGATAACTGAACTACCTAAAATTATAAATACATGTTGAGAAATGAAATGTCCAACTCCAAAATATTGTCAATATTTTTATCGTGTCCTGTCGCAGTAAATGTACAATTTTGAAATAGTGTGGATAAAAATTATTTGTTGAATATATTTTTACCAAAATAGCGTCACAAATCAAGGTGAATGACATCAGAAACATATATGTTATTCGTAATGATCTCTTTATTTTTGCATATGAACTATTAACATGAAAATATATCTGGAATCCTTCCAAAAATGTACTTTACCTAAGCCAATCGTTAAAATGTTGTGAAAGAATTAAAGACTCACTTAGTACACCGTGAGGTAAGAAAGTTATACCATTACGTAAAAAAAACTTTTTACAAAAAAAAAAAAACACCGACTTCACTAAAAAAAACCAAAAAAAGTAATCAAAATAACTTTAATTTCGGAAGTCGGTGTTTCTCGGTATTGTTTTTTTCTTATTTAACATCGAATTCCAAATTTAAATTTACTTTGATCCTTTTAGTGTCTTTTAGGGATCCGTACCTCAAAAGGAAAAAACGGAAACCTTATAGGATCACTTTGTTGTCCGTCCGTCTGTCTGTCAAGACGCTTTATCTCAGAAACGCGTGAAGGTGTCGAGTTGAAATTAAAACCATATAGTCAATTCTGCGGTTCCTTAAAGCTGTGAAAAAATCAAACTTCTGAGTTAACGGGAAAACAAGATATGGCCGTTTATGTCGCAAAACACGTCCCGTTGATCCAGAATCCTGAAATTTTGCATAAAGCAAGGTCTTATAATACAAGTATAGGAATAAATCTTTACGGAACCCTCAGTGCGTGAGACCGACTTGCACTTGCCCGGTTTTTCTTAGCGAAACCGTTTTTCTTTTGAAACTTTTTATTTCACACTTTTTAGTTGCGATACACGTATATATAACCAGAGTGCCTATTTCTCATGACAATTCCAATTAACCCAAACACTGCTAGGTTACATTGTTTTATTATGAAATTCCTGTGTCTACCTTCCACCTTTCGGCTCCATCATCATCATCAGGTCACTTCGATGATACCATTTTCAACATAACTATTCACAACCATTTATTTATTTGTGTTGTCATAGTTGCTTAACTATCTTCATTGTGATATCTACGGGAGTATGAAGTTCCGTTGGCCATTTCTGGTCTTCTCTAAAAATACAACCAAATTGAAAAAAATAGGAGGAGGTTATCTCCTCAATCCTTTGGAAGTCGGTTCATCATCTTCCTGCCCTTGTCCCATCTTATTTGGGGTCGGCGCAACCCGTTTTTTTCTTCCATTCTATCCTGTCAACCGTCATACTATCATTAACTTCCTTTTCTTTCATATCATTGTTCACACAATCCATCCATCTTTTCTTTGGCCTCGCTCTCCCTCTTCTCAGTTATGAGTATACATGTGGATGGGTCCACATGTATACTCATAACTCTTTTAGTAACATGCGTTTCATCTCTCCTCATTACATGACTATACCAAGACAAACGATTCCCCTTCAACTTTTCAGTCACTGACGCCACTTTCAAACTTCCTCTAATATATTCATTTCTCACTTTATCCATTCTCGTCACACCACACATCCATCTCAACATTCTTATCTCCACTACATGCAATCTTTTTTCATCCGTCTTTTTCATAGCCCAACATTCTGAAACATCCTTTGGAAGTCGGTTAAAAAACATAATTTGGATTTATTATTACCTAGTTTCTTTCAGAACCAAGAACATGGTGGAAATTTAGGTAATTTTGTCTATTTTCCTCTAATTCGATCCATGTCTAACTACAAATTGTAATCTTAAAAAGGTTTGCGTATCTATTCGTATTTCTTAGAATATGCTCCAACGTTTTGTACGCTGGATCATTATAACCAGATTCCCGAAACTCAAACACAAATGATAAATATGAACATAAATATAACAGCCATTAATTTATTTCTTTAATCTGACATATTAAAAATAAACATAATTATTAAAATCTCTGCTATTCATTTAAGCCGGGCGCACACGTTCGGCTTCCTAATTAGTTTTCTTGATCAGGAATGATTTGGAAACCTAAATGCTCTGCTTTCCGTACAAAATAGGAACACGTGCGCCTTGTTGAATATTTTTTATGTAATCAGAGCATTTAGGTATCCGAATCTGAATCTCTAACCTTATTATCAGGAATAATCTAACTAGGAAACCGGGCGTGTGCGGCCGGCCTTAGAGATGAGTGAATGCATCTGTATGTCTGAAAAGTAAAATGGTTGCTATTCATTTTTTTGTTCTGTGTTAATGAAACGCAAAAGTATGATGGTATAAAGGGGTGACCAGATGGTTGCAAACCAATGTCTCAACCAAGGTGAACTTGCTAGTTTCGATCAGTGTAGACAGCAGTTGTAATCCATGACCTTCAACGTCCTTGGTTGGAAGGCGCGTTTTTCCAACCACCGAACGTGTTGGCGCGTGGTTTACATCCATGTAGCCGCAACACAAACCAAACACACAGACCAAGGTCACCTTAGTTGGAACGCTAGTTTGCAAGCGTCTGGTCAACCCTTTAATAAGCAAGACAGATTAGCTGTTCTGCTATTGCCAAGTATCAAGCCAGAAGCTCGTTAGCCGGTATGACAAACAGTAGTTGTGACATGCAGACAACCAAACACGCATGCATTAGATCGCTTCGAATCCACACTTGCAACTTTTCAATTTTTGCTAAAGACTAGAAGCAGATAAACATTACAACAGTATTTAATTATTTAAACTGCATATTATAAACCTTTATTAGTTTAACTTGCTTATTAGTAATAGTAGCTTTTGCCCCCGACTTCGTCCGCGTAGAAGTCGAAAATGGTTTTATAAGGTTTTTTGAGATACGAAAATATGAAATATTATTTATTATCTTCGTCGTGTGTCCATTGAATTGTATGGCGAGCGATATTGTGTCTTAAAATAAAATATTATAGTATCTTAGCCGTGTGCAGCGCCCCTTAGTGAACTCCAGTACGGGTGATGTAACCTACGACAAACTTATTATTTGCGGTTGGTACAGTAATCGGGTCTAGGGACCAAACTGTAAAATTAAGTTTGTTTTTTATTGTATATACTTTTTCCGGATAAAAAGTACCCAGTGTGATGCCCAGGATATTATATTATAATTTCATCGTAATCGAACCGGTAGTTTTTGCGTGATGCCTGAACAAACAGACAGACAGACAAAAAATTTGTATTCCACGTGCTCCTCAAGGAGATGCCAGCAACCGTAGGAGCTCAGCAGGGTCGAAGCCTACTGGGGCCATGGGTGATGCGAAAGAGATTCCGGGGCCCTGGAACAACGGCAAAGAAGGAACATGAGTGGGTTTTTGGTCGGTAAAAGTCTGACACGCCCTCTTGCTCCGCCCAAGAGCGGGGTGATGACTGACATGAATTTCCCACCTACAAAAGCATAATTAGGAAACCTATTTATTTTATTTATTTGTAACCCTTTAAAGTTCTGATATCGAAATAGTGTTTATTTATATAATATACTTTGCATTCAATCATCCTTTGATGAAATTTGCCACAGTTTGCGTTCTCACATCGTCCTTGGAAAATACTACTTTAACTTGTATTAGCTTTCTTAGCCGGGCACTTGAGACATGCACTTTATATTAAAGGTAAAATTGAGTACATACTCGTATTTACTCACTGTGATTAAAGTGCTGTTGGTTTCAGAAATTATACCTAACCTTGTATTTTTGTTGTAAAATGAAATATTATTTAGGGTCGTTCCCTCCCTCAACGTTAAACATGGCTGAAGTGATTTTAGAAGTTGGCCACAGAAGCTTTGAATCAACCAAAACAGCATGATGGATCTGGCGCTAGGTTTTCATAATCATAATGAGTATTAACTTGTCATGGAAAGTCGATAATAGATCTCTCATAATGGTACGAACAAACAAGAGAATTCAAAACTCAACCAGTTCGGTTGAGTATTGAGTTATCATATTTTTGTGCCAACATTGAAAAATACGGTGAGAATATCCATTTAACTGTTTCAAGATTTGTTATATGACATGTATACTCGTACCTACTCATACCCGTTTGTTCTATTTGAGAGGAACAAGTGAGTGTATAGTTTTAGGTTTGTCTAGCGTTGACTAAATCCCATCGTTGTCATCATTGTCTTGTAGTTATACCGGCCTCGTCTAGTTTAAAATGACAAAAAAAAATTGACGTGTAAAAGTGTTTTTTTAAACCTACTTACAAAATATTCATTTATCATTACTGTACTTGTTATTTTTTGTGTTGAAGCATTATGCACACTCTTATATGCGTAGAACGTTGTAGGCGAATACAGACATTGAGGTATGACTACAATTCTAACCACAATAGTACATAGCAAAGTATAGTCGGCCTTATAATGTTCCCACTGTTGGGACTCAGGCCTCCTCTCTAGGAGAGCGAATGGGCCGTAATCCACCACGCGGGCCCAGTGCGGGTTGGTGAATGTCACATGTCTTCGAATTTTTGGTTCTAGGACATGCCGGTTTCCTCATAATGTTTTCCTTCACCGTTTTGAGAGCAGTGGTGTTGAAATAAATTACACAAAGTAATGCACCTGGCTGGGTTTGAACTCGCGACTTACAACTTGTAAGTCGGGGCGGTTACCACTCGGCCACCACTGCTCCCACAATAGTACAATGTAGATATATTATTTTTATCATACGTTGTAGGGACCTACACGAAGTTAATTTCTAACAAAAAACCCGTGACTATTTTAGGAGCATTTAGTGTCATCAATATTAAGCGTTGGAGCGTGTGATTATTTTGACGGCGAAGCATGGAATGTGGAATTGGATGACGTTATAGGGAGTACCCGCGCCGAGACGGTGTACGAAATCGACGAGATTAGGGCCCGTAAATACATTGATGTTGAATTACGTGGAAGTTTTTTTCCCTAAATGATACAAATTAGTGCTTGACTGGGAACTCACTTAGTTTATTAAGAGTCTATTATTACGTATATTCGGATGGGACGACCACTGCAGGCAAATCGTTCCAATCCTTCGATGTATGCGGTATAAACGACGAGGTGAAACGCTTTGTCCGGACCGAAGAGATGTTAACAACGTAAGAGTGGACACTCGCCGTACGTCGGATTGTCCGATAGTAGAAAGGTGATAGAGGAATTAAGTCATATAATTCCTGCGCACACTCTCCAAAATGCATCCTGTAAAATACCGAAAGGCTGGCTACCCTACGCCTGTGCTCCAGGCTTTGAATATTGGTGTTAATCAAACGTGGATCCTGAGACTGGCCTGTTGGTCTAGTAGTTAGTGGCCCTGACTGCTATGCCGGAGGATGTGGGTTCGATTCCCACCCAGGACAAATGTTTGTGTTCATCACACAAATCGATCATCGCACGATCATTTGTTCTGTGTCTGGGTGTAATTTATCTATAATATGTATGTATTTAGATATATTTAAGTATGTTTATCATTTGTCTAGTACTCATAACACAAGCTCTGCTTAGCTTGAGACAGACGGCGTTGTTTGATAGTTGTGGAATATTATTTAAAAATAAAAAAATAAAAAACTGTTGGTTGTTCAAATTATCCGAATATAATTTAGTATAGGTAGGTACCTAAAAAACATTTCGCAGTGTATTTGTGTTGTAGACATAATACTTACCTACGCCTTGTCTTAAATTTTTATAAGTTGATGAAAGCTATAAATCATTAAATTAACAATTGGTTGACTTGATCATTCGAGTGAGGCCATGGTTCGTTGCTATTCGACCAAAATCCTTCATCTTATTGGGTGTTCGTCTTAAACCTACTACTGTGACCTCATTTGAATGTGATCAGAAATTATTTTCTTAGCAATATCAATATTTACCGGCCATCTTTAGCCAACTTCCATATTTATGCAACTACTGAATAGTAATTTATTTAGTGCTTACCGTTAGTCTGAGTACCAAACAACAATACACAACAACAAAACAAGTAGTTCACGAGGAGGCCAGAATCCCATCAACAAGTCAAATAATAATTATACCAAATAATACCCACAAGGCAGGTCATTACCCATCGAGGCATAAAATAAATTATGTAGTCAGTATCAATGAAGTGCATCGCATCAGCCGCTGTCGTCCGCAACGCGCCTCCGGATTACCAAATAATGCTTTATCGCGAAACATCGGGATCAGCGAAATGCCTGAAGAGCTCCGTAATTTCATCCCGATCGAGGGAATTTCCATACTTCATTTCAGTTTAATAAATTAATAAAATACTGCTAGCAGCAGTGGATGGATAAAATTTCAGTTTGAAACTTCGGTTGTAAGGATTCGTTTTGAGAGTTATGGTATTTATTCAGCAGCACGAAGACGTTGACGGAAAAGTTTAGGTTGTTTTATATTAGCATAGCATAGCATAGTCAGCCTTATAATGTTCCCACTGTTGGGACTCAGGCCTCCTCTCTAGGAGAGGGAATAGGCCGTAATTCACCACGCGGGCCCAGTGCGGGTTGGTGAATGTCACATGTCTTCGAATTTTTGGTTCTAGGACATGCCGGTTTTCTCACGATGTTTTCCTTCACCGTTTTGAGAGCAATGGTGATGAAATAAATTACACAAAGTAATGCGCCTGGCTGGGTTTGAACCCACGACCTACAACTCGTAAGTCAGGGTCGTTACCAGTCGGCCACCACTGCTCTCAATGTTTTATATTAAAGCTCTTTTAAAGTAGTATCACACACAGGTGGACATCCCACCTATACGCACAAAACGTTTTGGGAACACATTCATTGTGCGTACAGCTAAGGAGTGGAATTCCTTGCCGGAATGTGTTTCCTGATAGCTACAACCCGGTAATCTTTAAGTCAAGAGTGAATAGGTTACTTCTAGGTAAGCGCGTTCCATCGTCGACCGCATCATCGCTTTCCATCAGGTGAGATGGCGTTCAAGCGCGAACCTATCGAGAATTAAAAAAAAAAAAGTATGGACTATGTAGGTTGTATGGAGAATATAGATATGGAAAGTATATTGGATGGAGGTAAAAAACTAGCTGTGTTAAGAGCTTGTTCCCGGTAAAGCGTAAACATCACCCCCCCCTTTTTTAATAGGCACTGCATTGATGCATCTCTGGGAGGTCAAGAGGGGAACATTATTACCGTGCCCACTCATGGATGCTTATTTAATTAATATCATTAATTAGTGTCGCGTTGGCTGAATATTTTGTGAACGATGCTACATATTTTATGATCCAACGAGGATTTTAGGTATGTACTGCAGAGGAAGGAGTATCGAGTATCTATGTGGCAATTACAGGTTAACGTTATAAGATGTAAATGAGAAAAAATAGAACTCTTAATATGAAAAAATGATTTTTTTTATTAGCTTTCATGGTTATAAGTACTGCGATATTACCGTTGATAAACCAATAAATACCTAATTAAGGAAAAAGAATAACGTACCTTTAATATATAGTTTTTTTGAACTTATATTCCAAGTCAATCCAAAGATATAACACTTCAAAGCAACCCGTTTTTAAAAAAAACGGCAATTTCATAGGTAAAGACCATAGCTATGGTAAAGACCTATTATATTATTGAAAACGGTTTTTTAAATGACATATTTTTATTCATTTAAAAAAGGAACTTTTTCATTTTTATACTTGGAGGACTGGTTGAAAATTTTACTTTGGGTCTCGAAAATTTAAACAAGATTAATCTTATTGACTACACTTAACTACGTTCGGTTTCGAATATGATAATGAAATATTTGCTGTAGATTATGTAAGAGTGATGATACTTTGTTGTCAGTTTTGTTCGATGATAGCATGTCGTATGCTGTAATAAACATGTTCTGACAAATTGGCTACCTTCATATTGGACCCATGCAAAGCTTCGTAAAACTATTCGTGACGGAAAAATTTAAAAAATCACAATACATTGCGTTTTCTGTAAGAAACTTATTTTCTTATTTCGGTCTAATTCATGTCAATGGAACTACTCCATTTCACCGCTAAGAAGTGTTTGTAACAAACATTTAAATAATTTTAGAGGAACATCTCATCGGCACAACGCAAAATAGTTTGAACTAATGCCAAGGAAACGGGCAATTTTCCAATGTGCTGCGATTTTAATATATAGGGTGAAAGGCTCGGATTGCAGAAAACGGATGTTCGCTAGTCAAATTTCTATTCAATTAGCCTATTGTTTGCCCGACAGATTGCCAAGGACAATATTACCATCAATAACTGAAAATAACATTACACAAATATGTAGGTTAGGTAGGTACTCTTACAAAATATTTCATCATCGTTACCGAATACACCCGCAATATATTCGGTTGGGTATATTTCCAGTTTGTTTTGAAAAATATCGTATGTTTTTGTGTGGTATCAACAAAGCCCTGTAACTGTTGTTCTCTGAAATCGGATATTGGATTTTCATGTTCGGGTTGGGTTTAAAAAATAGACTTGGGAATGTTTTGTTTTGTTCGTAGAATCTGCGGGATTCGGAACCAAATTTATGAAGCTTTTATAGTCTGTAAATGTTCACTGTTGGCTGTTGGAATTTGGCCTTTTGCCTCGTCCACATTTCGCATTACGACTTACCTATAACTCAGCGTCAATGCAATAAACATCACGATTAAAGGTGATGGTAATGCTTATAATATTATTAATGTAAATTATGCAGATGTTACTGTTTAGTTTCCAGTTATATATACTTAATAAATAAATTACATCCGGCTTGTAGGTAACATCCATAATGTATTTATTTATCTAAATCTTCTCATCCAATATACCACAGTGTCTTAAGACGAAAGTCTACGACCAGTGCTTGTTGCCAATGATGACATATGGTTCCGAAACGTGGTCGGGCAATGGAAAGGGCTATGCTCGGAGTTTCCTTGCGTGATCGAATCAGAAATGAAGATACCCGCAGGAGAACCAAGGTTGCTGACATAGCACGAAGAATCGCCAAACTTAAGTGGCAATGGGCAGGGCACATTGCTCGCAGAACAGATGGCCGTTGGGGCCGAAAGGTTCTAGGGTGGCGACCGCGTACCGGAAGACGCAGTATTGGAAGGCCCCCCGCAAGGTGGACCGATGACCTGGTGAAGGTTGCGGGACTCCCGATGGATGCGAGACGTTCTTTGTGGCGACATTTGGGGAAGGCCTATGTCCAGCAGTGGACATCTATCGGCTAAAATGATGATTTATTTATCTATTTTTTTTAAGTTTATTCCGTAAACATAACATAATCGGCCTTGTAATGTTCCCACTACTGGGACTCAGGCCGTAATCTACCATGCGGGCCCAGTGCGGATTGGTAGATGTCACATGTCTTTGAATTTTTGGTTTTAGGACATGCTGTTTTCCGCACGATGCTTTCCTTCACCGTTTTGAGATCAGCCCCCTAAGCCAAGTTACGTCCGTTTCGTTTCGATTCTCTTGCGTCGAATGCCTCGAGTAGGCCACGCCTCCCATTCCTTTGTTCTGACCATGTGACTGAGCGTTGAGATGACGTCAGAACAAAGGAATCGGAATGTTTCGTATTAATACGAAACATAGTTAAGTAGCTTCAGTGAGCGACTTCGCCCGCGTGAAAGTAGATTTCTCCATACAAACTTTAAACCCCCCTTCATTTCCATACGGGAGAATTTTAGAAAATCCTCTCTTAGTGCTCGCCTATATCATAAAAGGACACCTTGTGCAAAATTCCACGCTCCTACTCCCAGTAGTTTCGGCTGTGCGTTGATATGTTAGTCAGTCAGTTTCTCCTTTTATATCTCTTTTGTTTCTCATTTATTATGACGGAGTCATCATGACTCAGACCATTTTTACGAACATTATTGCCGCCGGTCCCTTATTTTTTGAGATGTGATATCATCAAATAGTTTCTCCCGCTTTAGGTGAACGACAAAACTTACATGTGTTCCTTCGGTAGCCCGTTCCAGAGCCTGCGATGGAACTACACAGGAAAAGTTTTTAACCAGTGCACAAATGACATGATATATTGAACTTGAATATATTTAAATAAACACATTTTTTTATTTTTTTTGATGTGTTAATAGTAAAAAATAAAGTTATCACTTACGAGACTTATTTACTTAGAAACTCATTTTATGGCCAAGCCGCCGCGAGGGTCGGGCAGCACTGCGGTGCGCGCGGGGTTCGGTCACTGACCGCTATTTTTAACAATTTCGAATTACTTTTTTTAGTTTAAGTTATAAAGTTACTTGTAAATGTAATTCCAATTTCTTTTTCCTACTTTTATAGGCCTAAGACCATCAAAATGCAGAAAATAAATCATAATAAATAATCTAAAATACACACATGGGGTATTTAAAAAATAGACATCAACTACCTATTTACAATAATATCCAAACAAAAAAACCTATTGTTGAACCGGAACACACGTATTGTTCGAAGTAACCTCCTTTTTTCAGACATAAACATGCACGTTTAACTTTATTTAGGACACTATAGTCACTTCATTAAAATCAGCATTTATTTTCATCAGTCATCATGTTACAAGAAAAAAATCATAGGGACTGAGGTCTGGGGACATAGCCGGCCACGGTAACACACACGGGCTACACGGGGCCACATAACGAAACCGATAAAACACGAGTACGTGTCATACGTGCGCGGAGGTGAAACACAGCGGACATCCGCATACGACTTCCGCGTGTGACGTACTGTGGTCGCCGCCTCTCCCGCCTCCACTCAACCCGCCACGCCGCCGCGCCGCGCATAAACTACAATTAAATTATGTATATATTTTGCTTATTTCAAACTCGGACAAGGTAGAAAAATAAGAAAAAAAGTTATGAACTAAAAATGGAAATATGTTCTATTACTTACGCTGAACCACCAAAAAAAAATTACACACTGGTTAAAAACTTTTGTGTAATTTATTTCATCACCACTGCTCTCAAAACGGTGAAGGAAAACATCGTGAGGAAACCGGCATGTCCCAGAACCGAAAATTCGAAGACATGTGACATTCACCAATCCGCACTGGGCCCGCGTGGTGAATTACGGCACATTCCCTCTCCTAGAGAGGAGGCCTGAGTCCCAACAGTGGGAACATTAAAAGGCTGATAATGCTAATGCTAATAACTTTTCTTGTATAGGGTGTTTAACTCCATCCCTGTTTCTTGTTCGCACGCTTGACTTTTTAATATGTCATGGTAAGGCCTTAGGTTAGTTAAACAAATTTAATGACCTTTTCTGTTAGCGTTCCCGCTAGTCTTAGCACAAAATGTAGGTATGGCATTGTCATTTTTTTTAAAGTGGTGTTTCTTGCCAATTCAACTCCATAAGAAACAACCAATTGGAACCGTGCACTAGCTTTTGCCATTTTAAAAGTGATTTCTGTAAAGAAAACCTGTGGTCCTAGAATGAAGGGCAATTATAGGACACATATAGTCAGTAAAGGTCTGACACGCGCTCCTGTTCCACTCTAGAGCGCGAGAAGTCATTGGATGTTTTCCTTCCTCTAAAAAAATGCTATGCAAAACTAAAAAAATATTTTGAATTTTTTTGTATTGATTTGTTTTCAAAAGACTGGAAGAGTAAACAACCAAGAATGTAAACTTGAGTTTCTGGAATGTTCCATTGCATCATCCCGCAACAAGCTTGGACGCAGTTCAGATCGCGTTTCGAGGTAGCGTCAAGGATATTCTTTTTCTATCGCCATAAACAAGTTCGCACGATTGCATTATTATTTCAGTGGTGGTGAATAAAATGGCCGAGGCCACAACGCCCCCGGACTTCTGTTTCATACAGCTCAACTATCCACCTATATTCAATTTATTTATTTGACAATTCATATCGTAGTTCTGTTTACTACGGATACAAGTTACGGCATAAACTAAATGAGACAATATTAAAGTGCTTTAAAAGCTGATTTTAAAAGATTAATATTGTAATATGGAAGTACAGTAGAATCTCACTAATTCGGCACCCTCCGCCCGCACCACCCCCGGCCCTCGATCCGATCGAGCGTGTGATCCAATACACTTTGATTTTATTAATCCTGTAGCTATATTCTAATATCTAATGTATAAAAATCTCGTGTCATAGTGTGTATCGAACACCTCCGAAACATTTTGACCGATTTTTATGTTTTTTTTTTGTGTATATTTGTTAGGTCTGAGATTAGGACGTAGGCTATTGTTTACCCTCCGATGTAGCACGCTTGCCTAGACTTAAAGACCTCATAGTTATCAGGAAACACGGACTCCGGCAGGGAATTCTGCCAGTGGCTTCGCCTGCGCGAAAGTAGGGGTTTCTGTACAAATTTAAGGAAACCTTGTTCAAAATTTCACACTCCTAGGCCTTGTAGTTTCGGCTGTGCGTTGTTATGTCAGTTAGTCAGTTTCTCCTTATATATATATAGACTAGCTTTTGCACACGCCTTCGCTCCCTACTCTCCCTCACTCTACCCCACTCTACCCTACACTACCCTACTCGATAAAAAGTATTCTATGTCCGTCTCCTGGTACTAAGCTGCCTCCCCACCAATACTCAGCCAAATCGGTTCAGCCGTTCTTGAGTTCTAAAAAGTGTAATTAACACGACTTTCTTTTATATATATAGATTATTCGGTCTGTCTACCATTCTGTGTCTGTGTGTCTGTCGTTCATTATTTTCATCGGTCTGATAGGTTCACCTCCAGAACTCGAAAAGGCATAGAGATCTGCAACAGAAATGTTTACACAATACACGTTACATTTACTTACTTATATATTGTTTTATTAATTCTGCTATTTTAGTGGCACGTATTAAAAAAAGTCTGTTCAGTCTGTCAGTTAAAAATTTCAATGTCATTCGAATTGAAAAACACGGAAAACCTTGGTCTAAAAATTATGGCGTACGTGACAAAAACAGTCGTAAACACCGGAACGAGAATCACCTTCAGCAAGGATTTCCATAATGACTCAGTTTTTACATACATCCTGATTGAATAATGCCATAATCACTAGCTGTTGCAGCTAATGCTACCACGGGCTCTTCATTTACGAGATCCTCATTTGGGGCGTTCGTGTCAGTTTCGAGGCGCGATGACTGGTTTCCCTGATGACTTCCGCAGCCGCGCTAGCTGTCACGCGCTCGATGCCATAACGGAACAATCGATGCAGTTACGTGTTGCTATTAGACAATCAACTCCAGTCTAGATCTATATAGAAACAATTGATCTTTACAGATACTAGCTTTTGTGTAGTTTTTTTTTTTTTGAGATGTGAGACGTTTATACCGCGTACATCGAAGGACTGGAACAATTTGCCTGCTGCGGTCTTCCCGTCCAACTATAATTTAGGTGTCTTCAAGGCTAGAGTGAATAGGCTCTTAATAAACTAGTGCGCCTGACCATCAATGATTGCATCTCCGCTTACCATCAGGTGGGATCGCAGTCAAGCACTGGTTTATATCAATTTAAAAAAAAAGATGGAAAATATTGAAGTAACTGCTCACGCTCTGGATGAAGTGAAAGGTGTAAAAGTTTTATTAACTAAAACTCCTGTGTGAGTTGCCCTTCGCGTTCTTGGGACGCTGTAACTCTTTCGAACAAACGGCTCTAACCATCTATACCTCTATTTAATCGTTTACCAATGTTTATAGGTATGCCTAATAAATTTCAAATATTATATAGGTATAAGAAATTCAAAAAAATGGCTGTCGACCCGAGTTAGCACGTATGCGTTTGTTCAAAGTAAACACTAACACCACTTAATGCCACACATTTTGTTAATTAGAAAAGTCATAAGTAAGAAGTTGGGGGCTTTGGAATCTTGCTCTAATAATGAAGATTAGAAAATTCCTAAAAAAGATACAGAATTTCTTCATTTCTATCGATTTGTTAGCGATGTTAAGTAGTTGGTATATGATCTAAAGCTATAGGTATTCTACAACCACTCGTTGTTTATGAACCAGACCAAACTCATAACAGTTCATGTCCATAAAACTGGCCGGCTAAAATGGCGGACGCTGTAATATTACCGTTACTGTAATTTACATGCGTTAAATCACGTTGAGAGCTGACGTCTCTGTCGTTTTAATTACTGGTGGCTGTTGTTTACTCATCGACTTCGCCTGTCCCAGCTACCGCTCACACCACGCGTCATCACAATAATTATCTGTGACAGTTGCGTTCATGATCGAAATAATTTCTAACAATTAGTGACGTGTGTCGTCGATGTTTTCCGATCGATACTTTCTTGTGGTGAATTAGGGTGGAGGGCGTGTCAGACTTTAATCTGCCGTCGTAATTAAAAAGGACACAACTAACATTTTGTTCGAAATATAGTTAAATACATATTTGGAATCAGAAACAACTCTTATTCCGAAAAAAAAAACTAAAAAAATGTTAGTTGTGCCCTTTTTAATTACGACGGCAGTGCTGACTAAAACTACATCTGTTGCCTTCAGCTGCCTTTTGCATTCTAGAACCACGGGTTTCTCCCGTGACCCTAGCGGGCATTGGCCTTGCTGGGCCCCTGCGGTTTTGCTGTCATCTCTTTGAGGCATGCGTTCCGCCGTTGACGATTCGGGCTAGGTCCGGATGGTGAGCCCATTGCTCGTCGTCTGCAAGCCCGCGCCTACGGTGGCTGGAGATCGCTATGCGACTTCCGATGCCCGATGCCGATGATGACATGAGGATGTCTGTTTCCTCACGCGTGCGGCTATCTTCTTCGATGGGCGATATCTACGTTTCTATCTAGTCACGTTTATGTCGTAGGTACATAAACGTGATTAAAGAGAAATGCTATGCTGTTTGCTTAGTTGTTTATACTACCATTAGACTGGCCTGTTGGTCTAGTGGCCAGTGGCCCTGACTGCTATGCCGGAGGTCGTGGGTTCGATTCCCACCCAGGACAAATGTTTATGTGATGAGCAAGATCATTTGTTCCGTGTCTGAGTGTAATTTATCTATAATATGTATTTGTTTAGAAATATATAAGTATGTTTATCAGTTGTCTAGTACTCATAACACAAGCTCTGCTTAGCTTGGGACTAGACAACGTTGTGTGAAAGTTGTGGAATATTATTATTATTATGGTTTTTTAGGCAATTTTTCTCAGGCTAGTACCTGGTGTTCTTTTAAAATCTCACGGGTGTGAACCAAGGTGAGATTCTAATTATTATTATTATTATATTATTATTATTATCAACCATTAGGCTAAAACAGACCTCGGGATGTTATAAACGTAGACCCCCACACTAGAGTGGGTCGCTAATGTATGGAGATTTATTATTTTTATTTAATCATCTTATAATAGTAATATTATGTTGTCTTATGTCTAAACAAACAATAATTGGTAATTAAAAGTTCAATTAATCTTTAGCACGCGCGTAACTTCAAGTCATATATATGTTTTGGGGTATTATCGAAAAAATAACTTATATAAATTGTACTATATAAATAATACATTACTAAAATTAGAAAAATATCATGAGATAAGCAAAAGAAAATAATATAGTACAATGTTTTTTTAACATAAGCATTAAAATAAATCAATTAACTATATTAATTCGACCACGAAATCTTGTTTACTCTTAAATCGACGCATCAGTTATTTGGATGAATGGCTTAAGTGCAAAATAACTTTAATTTCGAAAGTCGGTGTTTCTATAATAGTTTTGTCTCTTCGTTATTTAACACCGACTTCCAAAATTAGAGTTATTTTGCAGTTTTCAGTGATTTTTTTACATCGAAGTCGGTGGTATGATTTATTTATGTAAAAAGTTTTTTATTTTACACTTTTTAGTTATGGTACCACCACTAAAATGTTCCCCTCAGCTAAACTTAAATACCTTATAGCCAGAGTGCATCTCATAACAATTCTAATAATCCCAAACACGGTTAGATTACATCAATTTATCACTGAGTTATTTTACTTTACTTATTATTTATGACATTAACCAAAGACCATAAATTAAAGTGCAAAACAAATGACTGAATACATTTTACTATTATTTATTAGGTAAGTACTTTGGTGAAAATTTTATACATTTTGTACTCCTCAAAAAAAATTGGATCGTTACTAAATATTTTACATTATGCAAACGTCCATCATTCTTACGATTCAGGTGACACTATTCGCCAAAACTGTTTCAGTGGTTTACGAGAACAAATATAAAAATAAATCAGTTGATTTTGGCACATTCACAGGATTCCTACATACAGATACAAGTGAGCTTCATAAAACAAAGAAAAAGCATAATATTGTAACGTTACATAGTCAGACGAGGTCGACTAATTCATCTCTACAGTGTAAAACTAAAGGTGTGTGTGATAAATGGAAAGATCAGGTAATAGGTACCTATACGTGTGTGATGTTTGGCAGCTTTCGTTAGTAGGTGGTCGATATTCTGGTCGAAAAACAAAAAAACAGCGTCGAGTCGCCCACGACCGGCGACCGCGCACTCGCTGACTACAGCCTGATGGCATTCAATGAGTAACCCTTTGCGCAATACAGGTGACCTTATTTTAAACACTTGGAATGCGTATTCCAGAACGTCTTGTACATTTTAAATTGTATCGGTATTCTAAAGCGATGTTTGGAAACGGACATATTGCTGACAACGTATGCCAACAATTTGCCGAATTAACAAGAAAATGCAGACAGATTTGTAAATATCGACTGTAATGTTGTGCAGTCCACTTACCCTGATGCAAAACAGCTCTGGTGCACGTATATGGAGCAATGCTCTCTCATGTTGTTCATTAGTTTCTATTAATTAATTTAGTGAATGTACAGATAGAACTGAGCACCTATTTATCTACTAGTAGATAGAAATTGTATACCTACCTGAAGACATATAAAATAAATGGAGAAATAAAAAGAACATTTGCGTGAAAAACATGAGTGAAATACGATGCGATTTCGTGAATCCGAAGTGGGTTTAATATAGCCGTGCTCTTATTAATACACGGCTCACCTAGAAACAAGCGGCATCGCATAATTCCCGTGTCTACCTGTGCAACCCGAGAGCCGGCACTCACTCCGAAATAGCGCGCACACGAAAAACATTTCCAGTTACCCGCTATTGTGATTTGATCACTCATTTTTTGCATATTATAATGTTGGCAGCTCTCATCCCGGCCAAGTCATTGTTAGTAGTTTTATGACAATATAAATCTAAACATAGAACAATGATCATCGTTACACGCTGAAACATAAGTAAGGCACTGGGTTCTAGCCAAGTGTCTCGTCATAAATTAGCGAATAGCTAATCGAGTTGTAATCGAATCGATTACGGTTGTCGGTCTACGTGGCAATGACGATCACGATGATTCGATCAAGTGGCTTGTAAACAAACCCGAACATGAGTCGCGTGAAGTCGCATGTACATACGTGTTTTACTTTTTTTAGGCATGCGTGTGTCATCAAGTCACAAATATTGTATGTGTACACGAGGGATGAGGGACATATTGTGCACCTACTACTTACATCCTATTCATAAATCTGTGTAGATATTTAGATGTGCCTTATCTATTCGAAATTTTCAACAAATTCCTACAGAATTTACAGAACCACAGTTTAGTCTCCTCAGTCTGCTTCAGCTTCCTATAATTCTTATATTGCACATCTTGTTTAACGTAAGAAACCGTTACCACAAAACGCAAAAATATGTGAAGTTTTAACACGTTAGCAAGCAAGTATACCAACGACTTGTTTATGTGTATGCGTATTGAAGTAACAGGTCTGCATAAACTTGTGCAGTGTTCGTTTGAGCCAGTAATAACACCACACCCCCTTTCCCCGCATTGCGCATGTCCTCTCCCCTTGGTCGTCCAACAGCTGACTCTTGCATTTCAGCCCGAAATAAACCCGTAAATATGCGTCAGAGCATGACTGATCTCGCGATTACTTATGAGAATAACTCGCTGCACTTCTGCCCGATGAATCAATTTAAGTAGATTTCAACGAACATTTCTTTTTTTCAATGACACATTACTTTATTTATATTGGTGACAATTGGATGTGTTTGCATGACTTACAGTAACAGAAATAGAATTCTTATGTGTTATGGTAAAGTACATAAGAGTTTAGGTGTGAATAAGCTCACTGAAACGAGATGATGTGGTAAATGGATTTGAGATCTGTACCTAAACCTTTAGTTTTTTTTTCTTTTATTAATGTGCAAGGAAAACGTTTACAGATTTGAATTTTTCTTCTTAGTCGAAAACTACTTGTGGAGTGTTTGTGATTATAGATCGTCTGATAGAGTGTGCGCGGGAATTGCATGACTTGATTCCACCATCTCCTTTCTACCATCAGACAACCCGACGTACGGCGAGTATTCACCCTTACGTTGTTGAAACTTCAACGGTCCGGACTAAGCGTTTCGCTTCGTCGTTTATACCGCATACATCGAAGGACTGGAACAATTTGCCTGCTGCGGTCTTCCCGTCCAACTATGATTTGAGTGTCTTCAAGGCTCGAGTGAATAGGCTCTTAATGAACTAGTGTGCCTCACCATCAATGATTGCATCTCTGCTTACCATCAGGTGGGATCGCAGTAAAGCACTGGTTTATATTAATTAAAAAAAAAAGGTTTTGTGAGACTTTTCTATCGCTATTTACGTGATACATGTTACATTTTACTTTATGTAAAGTAGGATAAAGTGGCAAAACGTGTTTCCTATTTGGATCGTGCAGGTACTTCCTAATGAAAAGCATCACGTTGACTACCGGGTCATCACGGAGCTAAATTGAATTCAACCTGCTTTCAACCTGAATGTGTTGCTTTAGCTGCATTTATTTTCAGATCTGCGTTCAAATGTTGCTCGAGTACCGACGCTTGAGATTGTTGCGTTTAGATAATAACTCATTATAGGTCTGGGAGTAGACATTGGATGGTTTGAGAAGTGGCAATATAAAAGAAATGTAGGTGACGCAAGTGACGGCAAGAAATATCCAATAACCTTAAAATAAAAAGCAGATAACAGTAGAATAAAACACTTGAGAGCAAATAATAATTATTCATTTCTTCCAACACGAGTTCCTAAAGCGATCCACTTTACGGCCTAAACCGAACTGTTAAAGGGATGGAGCTTTATACGGTGTTTAGCTCCATCCTTCTTTGTCGCTCGCACGACTGATATTTTAATAAGTCATGGTGAGCCTTCTGAACAAGCTGGGAGCCTAATCTGCTTCTTAATGTCTGTTACTCTCTCTAGTAACTTTCGATTGATAAAAATAATATATTAATTTTACGTTCTATACATCCGAGTTGACCCATGTTACTAAAAGAGTTATGAGTTTACATGTGGATGGATGGAGAGGAAGAGGGAGACCAAAGAAAAGATGGATGGATTGTGTGAAGAGTGATATGAAAGAAAAGGACGTTAGTGATAGCATGACGAGTAACAGGGCAGAGTGGAAGAAAAAAACGTGTTGCGCCGACCCCAAATAATACGGGATAAGGGCAGGAAGATGATGATGACATCCGAGTTGAACCCCTGTATAAGCTAATGAGACTAATATTAGGATAGTTACTACTTGGCACATCGCACTAGCTCTCATTCACAAGAGTATTTAGAATCTCTCTAAAATAAGGGCTGTTACCTATTTTCTTGATATCTCATAGTGACAGTTTCAAATTCATTTTCCCGGGATGTTTGTTTCATTTGTTTTTTTTTTAAACTTCTATTCCTGCAACGTGCTTCATTAATCCTAAAATTAGCTATGGTTTTGGTACCTATAACTGAATATTATTAGAGCGATTATATTTTTTTTGTATGTCATTTTTATTTTACTACATAAAGACAAAAGAAATCAAATCGTTATACATTTACAAGAAAACTTTAAAAGAAATGAATAATTTTTTTCACCACTCGCTCGATAATGCCCTTTTATATGTTATACAACCCTCACCTAAAGCAAGTCTCTGTCCCTAAGGATCTAATGTAATAAGGGCGTTCCCTAGGGAATAATGTGAATTTGGAACGTCAAAAAACTGAACTGTACGTCAAACAAGTCTATTTCATAATCAAACTGGCCACTAAGCAAAAAAAAAAAGAATAAAATGTATATACCTACTTTTGTAACACTAAAAATATATTGTGTATATATACGTTATAAAAAAAAAACGAAATCCCAAAATTGTCCACGAAAATGTGTCATAATTGGTAAATTTATAATTGCTACTAGAAAATACTACGCGCAGTGTTTTTCCATTTTGATCGGCATTAATTCATTCATAATCAATAGCCATTTTGGGATATAAACAATCGCTAATAATTTTGCTGTTTATGAATATTTTTTACTGAAACTTTACTTAAATAATAACAAGACCTTTTCTAATAAGTCCTTTAAGTATTTGTACTAATTAAAAATCATCATCATCATCTTCCTGCCCTTATCCCGTATTATTTGGGGTCGGCGCAACACGTTTTTTTCTTCCACTCTGCCCTGTTACTCGTCATGCTATCACTAACTTCCTTTTCTTTCACTTCACACAATCCATCCATCTTTTCTTTGGTCTCCCTCTTCCTCTCCATCCATCCACATGTAAACTCATAACTCTTTTAGTACTAATTAAAAATAAGTGGTGTATTATAAATGCGTTATAGAAAATTAAAAATATAGTTCTATTTACCTGAATTTTGTTTGTTTCAAATCTCGAATATGTCGAGTCATAGTTAACATATACTTGTAAATAATACATATATTTCTCTAATAATATTATCATTTGTTTCAGTATGGTCTTTTAATTTTCTCTCAGAAAGTTTAAAAAGTAGAGTAACCAACACGGGGATAGTTTCACTCAGGTTTCTATATTCGTTGCAGCGCTCGGGAGTTATTATATAAATCCCTCACTGCGTTCGGGATTAAAACTTAGTAACCTTTGTTTCGTTCGGAATTCAACATCAACGCGACTTAAAAACATTGCTTTATCCCCTAGCCACATAATCTACTATAAAAGATTTTCCCCTGCCTTTCTATTAATCATAAACAAATATCTTATCTTATCTTGTGTTGGGCTGGCCCTGGGCCAGAGCACTTCGACCCTTCTGGATCTTTTGTGCTGTTCCCTCCTGTCTACTCAACCCCTAGCCCTCGGCCCTCCGTGCACCTTCTTCATGAGTCCCAGTATGGGTTTGATGGGGCTGAGCCTGTAGTCCTCTGGTCTTGGATATGGTTGGCCCAGATACTCTAGTCTTTTGGAGCCTAGTGTTGCACAGTCGCACAGTAGGTGTAGCATATTCTCCTCTGCATCTCCACAGAACCTACAAGTCGGGTCGCTTGCTAGTCCCATGTTGTAGAGCTGTTTGTTGGTGGCATAGTGCCCCGTGAAGACTCCTGTAATTGTTCGGAGCTGTGATCTGCTATACTTCCATAGTTTTTGGGTCCAGGCCTTATCTATGTCATTGAGAAATAGCTTTGCGTGTTTCTGGCCATAAACAAATAAGTAATGATGCTCATTTTTGTTTGTAACTTACCTTCTGACGATTTATTTATTTTGTACCGGTTATGCTACAACGATGCATGTCAGTTGAAGTATTATGAAAATGTTAGTTTATCTAGAGCTTAGTGGTAGCTAACATTGTTTTAATCTACTAATGTTTTTCTCTTTAAGTGAATTTATAATTATTTTGAGAAAATAAACTTTTTTTTCAACACTTACTCGAAAACTCGCTCTTATCCTTATCGCTTACTGCTTTCCGCACTAGTGCGGGAAAGTGCCCGAGCTCGACCCACCACGATTGATTGTATTTATCGTAACAGGCTGGGCACTAAGCGACCCCCACGAGTCGCGCGTCAACCCTCGTTTATTTATATCTTCGTAAGTGTAATGAAAAACGTCGTTTGATACACGTGGAAATTTATATGTGCAGCCATCGGCACCATAACACATCGAATTCCACCTCGGTCGCAATGCCAAATTGTTCCATTTGTATCACAATATACTATACCCGTTTATTAATGGTTTATCCTTATGTTTCTTCGCGAACGACGCTCATCACCCAAAGTGGGTTTGACGGTTACAATTAATTAATGTAACTGCCCCCGCACAGTATTTTTAAATATCTCAATGCTGGCACACGTTTTCGCTTGCAGTGCAATAATGCAAAAATAAACAATAATACATGTGTCATCTGTTTCAGAAATAAACGTCAGGTTACACAGTGTTGCACATTGCGCGCGATCACCGCAAGCCCTTTCGATTGGCTGAGTCTGGGTTCTGACATACGGTAGCTTTGAAAGTGAACGACAGTTCACAATTCTGTGGTTTTAGTGAAACGGTACATTCGTACTTACTTCAGTTACAACCGTTTTTTAGGGTTCCGTACATCAAAAAAACGGAACCCTTAAAGGATCACTTTGTTGTCCGTCTGTCTGTTTGTTAAGACCTTGAGAACACGTGGAGATATCGAGTTGAATATAAAACCATATATGTATACCTGAGTATTACCGCACCTAAGTCTGCGGTCCCTTAAAGCTGTTAAAAAACCAAACTTCTAAGTTAACGAAAAAAAAAGATACATCCGTTTATGTCGCAAAAAAACGTATATTTCGACATTCTCAAGGGCATCAAAATTCATAGTGTACTTCGTGTTGACCCAGAATCCTGAAATTTACCATAGAGCAAGGTCTTACAGCACAGGTATAGGAATAGATCTGAAAACAGTAAATTTGTTGTTAATCACAAAAAAAACTCCTTTTTTGCGATTTGAAAAAATCTTCGAGACTCCATTTGGGAATTGAATTATTTACAAAGGTAAGTTTGTACGGAACACTCAGTGCACGAGTCCGAATCGCACTTGCTCAGTTTTATTATTGTTCATAGACTTACTCTTGAGCACTATGACAGCTGATGGAAAGCAACGATGAGGTCGACGCTGGAACGTGCTTGCCTAGAAGTAATCAATTCAGTAAGGAAACACAGACTTCGGCAGGGAATTCCGCTCCTTAGTTGTACGCATAATGAATGTGTTCCCAAAACGTTTTCAGTGTAGGTATAGGTGGGATGTCCTTCATCCGTTTAAACAGGAAACGGATCCCAATATATATTCAAGATTCAAAGCATTTTATTTCAAATAAACCATTTACAGGCATTTTAGAAGTCAGTCAGTCAAGAAGTCAGTCAGTCAGTCAGAAAAAACGATGATAATTACACATTGCAAAGCGTAGATCTCTATGTAGAAGAATGTTCAAGAAACTCCATAGACACTCTTTTTATTCGTCTACACTAATGTTAGTTTTTTTTTGTTTTTAGGAGATCTCTGAAAGTACTGGTCTATAATAATTATATAATTTATTAAATTAATTATTACTTAATGTAATTTATTGAATTTTTAACTTATTGTTGTATTCGTATTTAAACGAAAATAAGTGTATATTTTTTATAATAAAAATCATGGGTGTTATTTCCGAACACGCCTTAATCTAAATAAAAGAGCGGGAATAAAATTTCGTGGCTGGCGTAAAGAGTTGAATAAGTTAAAAAATATAACTAGCGACGAGAACAGTATTTTAACACCGGAAGATTTAAAACAACAAGTTATTAATGCAGAATTAAGTTTCCTACCTGAGAAGTCTCGCGAGAAATATCTGAAAGCATACCATGTCTTCAATGAATGGAGGCTTACAAAGGGCGCAAGCAGTTTTTCGGAGACGGTTTTGCTATCTTATTTTTTAGATTTATCACAGACGAGGTGATCATCTACAATGTGGAGTATTTACTCATTGTTGAAAGCTACTTTATAAACAAAACTTAACATGTATATTGAAACATACGCAAAACTCGCATATTTTCTTAAAAGAATGTCAGTTGGGGTTATGGCTAAACAGCCCAAAATTTTCACGTAGAAAAATTTCTTAATGAAGTTCCAGACTGCAATTATCTTGCCGCTAAAGTAAGTGGTAGGTACGTAAGAATCTATGTTGTTAGTTATTAAAATTTGTGTGTTTTCTGTTATTTTTAAAGGTACTTATTGCCTACTACTAATTTTTGGAGGCGCAATGAATCCTAGTCTGGCTTAGCAATACTGTTAAAATATTTATGACGATATGTAAAAGATGCTGTAAATGTTAAATTACGCATATTAATTATGTAATATTTTCATTAAAGGTTGTACTGATCATAGGAATTAGTGGAGCATGTCGCAATAAGGAGCTATTACAGCTAACAGTTAATAATATCGGGAAGCATTCAGATAAATTACTGTTAGTAAAATTGAAAAATACGAAGACGAACCTTGACAGGTCTTTTGTCGTACGCGAAGAATATGTAACTATTGTAGAAAAATACCAAAATTTACGTCCAGTCAATATAAAAACTGAGCGATTTTTCATAGCATAGCATAGTCGGCCTTATAATGTTCCCACTGTTGGGACTCAGGCCTTCTCTCTAGGAGAGGGAATGGGCCGTAATCCACCACGCGGGCCCAGTGCGGGTTGGTGGATGTCACATGTCTTCGAATTTTTGGTTCTAGAACATGCCGGTTTCCTCACGATGTTTTCCTTCACCGTTTTGAGAGCTGTGGTGATGAAATAAATTACACAAAGTAATGCGCCTGGCTGGGTTCGAACCCGCGACCTACAACTCGTAAGTCGAGGCCGTTACCACTAGGCCACCACTGCTCACTCTATATAGATAGATTTTTCATACAATACTATAATTATAAATGATCAAGACAGCAGAGTAAATAAAATAGGTGCTATACCGCGACGCTCTTGGTCGATTCCAGAGCCGATCTCACCACTTTAAAACGTCACGGCGGGTGAAGGTCCAATACGGTTGCAGAAGATTATATTGAAGACTCAGTAGAAAATTGCATCTCCGCTTACCATCAGGTGGGATCGCAGTCAAGCACTGGTTTATATCAATTAAAAAAAAAAAAATCGTATAGAGAAAAAATAAGTCTGAATTCAACCTCAGATCCTTGGTCTCACCCACGCCCACGCCCATCCACTTCCAACGACGTACAGTGTACTTATACAGAAAGCCGATCAGAGTCACCAACGTTCACCGTTGTTCTTTCTCAATCCACCACCAAAACAGAAACCTTAACCCCAGGTAATCAAACTTAATGCAATATAACGTTGCCAAATAAATCTGTTACTTTCAATTGCAGTATTGCAGTAATATTACTTTTAACTTTTAATTGTTTTCTTTTAATTGGCACCTCTACCTACAATGTTAATTATTTTGATTCACAATAAATACTTATTTCAATCTATTCCTGTTTTTTATTTTATCTCCAAAAGTGTTCTCTCTGCTGAAGTGAAAAGTTATGTGTTACACGAGAGCAAAGTTTTTTGCATCTCATGCCTTTGAATCCCTCGCCACACTCAGGATTCAAAATCAGTACTCGCAGCAAAAAACGATTTTGTGCACAAATAAATAATGTTTCTACCACTATTTAGAAAAAGACATTGTTTTTTTTTCTGATTACAGTGGGTTAGAGAAAACTTTTAGATTCATTGCAGATACAATAACATCCGACTTTTCGAGCTGTATGAAATGGTTTAAAGAATTTCTTTTAAGAGATGCGCAGACACAATGCTTGCAAATTATGGAGCATTTTATCAATTAACTAAAAATCTACAGGTTTAATTATAAAATTAAAACACTATAATGGTAAACGTTGCGTTTAGAATAATCTGACAAACAATCAGAATGATTATTATGATTATGTGTAGTAGTCCGGTTTTTAATCAATAAAAGTATTTTTTTTTCTATCGTACTAAATTAACTTTGTTATGTTTTGAACACACTATTTATCTATCTATAATTTATCCCGAAGAATCTTAGATTTAGAAATATTATAAAAAATATTATACTTACGGTATAATACATAAATGTAAGGTAATGCCTTATTATTAAATTAAGCCTTAATTAGACATTTTTAATTGGCATACGACTAAAAACCAAAAAAAAATATTTTTTACTCAACTTGTTTTTGATTTTTTTAAATTGTTATAAACTAGTGCTTGACTGCGATCCTACCTGCTTATCAGTTTGCTCCGATAACTAATAACATCATGGACACAATAAACAAAACTTACTAGTTCGGACTTCGAAGTATCAATTGTCGTTGAGATCTTTTCTAAGAGGTTACGGACCATGACCAAAACTGGGCAGATAACTGGGCGATGGGAACTAGGATGATAGCAGCATTTTTCCAGCGACTTCGTTCGCGAGAATATTTCCTTAAAGACTTTTGTACGCTTTAAATCATATTTTGAGGGTACTTTGAAAATCTTATGACTGGGTACTTTTAAAAAATGACAGTCTTTATTACTCATTTTGATTAGATTTTTTGCCAAGTTTCAGCTTATTAACCTAAGAAATAAAAATCCTCCATACAATCTTTAAAACCCTCTAATTTGTTATATTGAGGGTAGTTTTAAAAACAAATAATTACAACCATTGATTACTTAGGTTACTAATAAATAGTAACCTAACTTTCAAGGTACACTAAAGGAGATTCTGCTCACCTAAGCCATAAAAGCAAGTCTTGTGCAAGATTTCAGATTCCTAGTCCCAGTAGTTTCTGCTGTGCGTTGAGATGTCGATTGTTTTAACTTCCAGCAGGATGTAGACCGTTTCTCTACCTTCTGTTCTTCCAATAAGCTTTACCTTAGTCTTCCAAAGTGTCACATTGTAACATTTACCAAAAAGTAAAACATTATTGAGTTTGGCTATCGTCTTGCCAGTACACCAATTCGTAACAGTGATATGAAAGAAAAGGAAGTTAGTGATAGTATGACGGTAGACAGGATAGAATGGAAGAAAATAACGTGTTGCACCGACCCCAAATAAGATGGGACAAGGGCAGGAAGATGATGATGAATCTATGGAAAACGTAGTGCATAGCATGATTGATTTATAAAGTTATATTCAAGCAGTTATGAATATCCCTTATTGTGCTACTGTTTGTTTTTCTTTAAATAAATAAAATAAAATATTATTAACGAAGGGCCTCTTATAATCTCATATTTTCCGTGGATAACATGTTGTTGCAAATTTTTGTTGCACACATCGACGTCTCTTATCACTGATACTGCAGCGGTAGCTACGCCCCTATTTGCAGTTGACAGATCAGGAGCGTCTTTGTTTAATGAATTAGAGGAGAAACTGTATAACGTAGTTAGGTAGCTAAACTGATACTATTAAGAGGTGAAATTGTTTGTTTGTTGGAGGTAATCTCTGTAAGTCTGAATCGATTTCGTGGAACACCTTAGTAATCCTGAGTTGAGCTACACGAATATTGACAAATGATTGCACTGACTGGACAGGTCCACTTAAATCTGTGTGGTTCTTTCCTCAAAAGATCATCTGAGATACTAATCTGCATCGTTCTCATATGGTTTGACCACTACGTGTTTATGAACTTTAAAAGAGACCTCGACCCCTGAGTTTGTTTCGTTGTTTCTTCTCAGCTAGGAAACACCGGCCTCATCTAGTTTAAACTGAAGTAAAAACAATACGTATAAAAGTGTTTTAAAAAATCTATAATTTGCAAAATTTAATATCATTTATGAATTCTCTTACATAGACAAAAAAAAAACAGGATGTTTTTAAAATTGCCGCTTTATGAGGGCGACTGGGAATATACCCTTTATTGTAGGGTCATGGTCGCATCTGCGCATACCGATGACTTTTATGAAAAAATTCAAAAGAAGACCTATTCGATTTCGTCAATGGCGCGGTTAGTTCAAACCAGTGGTTTCCCAGGTATACCTGGGAAACCTGTTGATACCCAAATATGATGCACCATGCTTGCCTCCTGGGGCCATGGGTTGACTCACGATAGGGAAGCACTGTCCTGGAACGCAAAGGTCAGTAGTAAAAGTTTAACACGCCCTCCCACTTTTCCCCAGGGCGGGGGGTCATTGGATGATTTCCCACCTAAAGACGTATAGTCCGTTGAACATCTGACCCGACTTAAATGCATACATACTCGTACTGCCACCCGCTGACCTTTAAAACCATTTTCTTTGCGAAATATTGATTGATTTACATATGCTATGTACATTCTGAACACTTAACCAACAATTTTTTTAGTGTCAGCATATTTCTAAAGATCAAAGCCGTTTGAAAGGAGTAGGGAAAACAAGCGAAAAAATATCATGTTTTTTGGTCAAAAGTATAGTCATATAAAAAAATCATATGTTGATAATGTTGTACATGAATCTATAATAAACATTTTTTTTTTCAAACCTCTTAACCTAGCCGTTGGCTTCAGAAAGTCATTGGTGTTCTATGGCACTGCTCGGGCGTTAGGGCCATTAAAAACAAACAAAAAAACCCTAGTTTTTCTCGTGCTTCGTCGGTGCTAGTCAAAAGACCCAACTTTTGTTTTCATTTTCATCAGAGGCTAATATGTGTTTACTAAAATAGCTTTTTAAGAATTTGGTTACTACAATTTTTAACCTCTACACAATTAATATAAAAAAAAAACCGGAAATCGTTGTTGAATAACGCAGACACAAAACTAGAAACACAGACTTCGAAATTAAAGTAATTTTTAACTTTTTTAGTGTTTTGTTTTACATTAAAATTGGTTGTAATTTTTTTTTGTAAATAGTTTTTTATTTTACACGTCTTAGTTAGTGTGTGTGTTCCATATAGGATATAATCATTAAAACTATTTATAGCCAGAGTACCTCATTTAATGACAATTCCAATACATGGCTAAGATACATTGTTTAATTATGGAGTTTCCGAGCCGATCATGCGATCAGTTCGATGGTACCTTATAATCAAAGTGCATGTTATTACAATTTTAATAAGCCCAAATACGGTTTTTTTTTTTTTTATTGGGTGGGAAAATCATCCTAATGACATCCCCGCTCTTGGGCGGAGCGGGAGATAGTGTCAGACTCTTACTGACTAAAAACCCACTCCTGTTCCTTCGTTGCCTTCGTCCCAGGGCCCCGGGTTCCGCTTTCACACTACTCGTGGCCCCAGTAGGCTTCGACCCTGCTGGGCCCCTACGATTTGCTGACATCTCCTTGAGAGCCCAAATACGGTTAGATTTCAGTGATTTATTACGGAGTTCGGTGGCTACTTTACAGCTTCATCAACAAATCAGTTCGAAGTAACCCTTTCCTTCCTTCAATCAGACATCAATTAGAAGTAGGTATAAACAAAGCAATTTTTACTTATTATGACAGTTCTGTTATGATCCTATACAATTCGTCAATATCAATCGTTAAGCTGGTAACATTTATGATACCATTATTTAATATTATATTAATGGAAAAATAAAGATCAATCAATCAAAAGTCAATTAATCGAACTAACTAAATGTACCATTTATTATATTGGTGTACAATAAAGTATATATAATAATAATAATATTCTACAACTATCACACAACGCCGTCTAGTCCCAAGCTAAGCAGAGCTTGTGTTATGAGTACTAGACAACTGATAAACATACTTATATATTTCTAAATAAATACACATTATAGATAAATTACACCCAGACACAGAAAAAATGATCGTGCTCATCACACAAACATTTGTCCTGGGTGGGAATCGAACCCACGACCTCCAGCATTGCAGTCAGGGCAACTAACCACTAGACCAACAGGCCAGTCTATATATGCCAGTATATGAATAAATAAATCCAGTCAGTAGCAGTTTTAAGATGAACAGAAAAGTAAAAATAGCAGTTGTAATAGCATCCTGCAAATGTTTGCCGCTAGACCGGACTGCCCACTCCAAAACAAATGAAGGAATGTATGTTGACCCGATTTTATTCTATTTTGTTTCATTTTATTATTTGACTAGCATCTGCCAGCGACTTCACCCGCGTGAAAATAGCTTGCTTCACCATACAAACTTTGGACCCCCGTTTTATACCCTTAGGGGGTTAATTTTGAAAAATCATTTCGTAGTCTTTATATTTACACATCATAAAAGGCAACTGTGTAAAATTGCAGCTTTATACACTCTATTCGCGATAGCATTAGACAAAAGTAAAAAAATAGTAATAAAAAAATACATTCAGCTGAATATAGAACCTCCTCCTTTTTGAAGTCGGTTAAAAAAAGGTTGTTTTAGGGTACCCTTTGTAATAAAAGTACAATATATGTATATTGAAATTGATGCTGAATTTATTATAATCAACTTATATACCAACCGACTGTTATACTTAAATGAATTCATTTGAACTATCCATCTTCCGAATTTATGAGGCATTTAATTAAATAAGTTATTTAGTTCTTACTTATACTACTAGTCTCCATGTTAAAAACCTAAAAGAAGGGGTTGTCAGTACCTGGAATGTTTTTTTATTATACTATATAATATTAGTTATTTGTATTAAACTTAGTTAACTTAGATACTTATTTACTCAAAATTTATTTGATTATAGCTGACCTGGCGAACTTCGTACCGCCTCACAGTCAATGGAAGTAATATATGTTTCAATATAGTCAACCGATTGCGATGAAACAAAGCCGAAGTAATATATCAAGTTACACAGAATTTAAAAGTTATCTACATCATTTTCGTACCTACATTTTACGTGATAAACGCACAACTAAAAACTTCTACAGATTTATTATATACCTACTAACTGACCCGGCGAACTTCGTACCGCCTAATAGTCATGTTGTGATACCTTTTAGCTAAACTGTCAAAGGATTACGCCATCTACTGACATTACCAAAACCAGCATACCTAATTCATTTTAAAATAACATTTTCATTAGAGATGGCATTGTGTTCGGTATTTTCTTTTTCGATATTTTTTCCATATTTTCTCACCGTTTAAACCTTCTCTGGAGTATCACGAATATTTCAAGACCAAAATTAGCCAAATCGGTCCAGCGTTTCTCGAGTTTTAGCGCATCTATCTATCTATAGATAGATAGATTGGTTTTGTGGTTCATAGAAATTCAAATAATAATATTATGTATTAAAATAAACTGAACACAGTGGACTCTCTTACTAATGCCATTGCGTCAGAGTGACAGAGAAATATTTTTGTTTAAAATTGAAAGTCAGACATTTTCATTACTGCCTGTGAAAATGGTCACAGCTATTTACATGAAACCAGCAGCTATTTACAATGAAGCGTTGACCGGATTTATGTGCTTTTGGAGGACACAGCGCGGAAACGAGTTACTGACGATTCGGACACAATATATTCGGACACAGTGTCCGAATCGACACATTTTATTTTCAATATTTTTTTCACTGACGATTCGGACACCACCATATTTATTGAAGCTATTTAGTACAGTCAGATAAAAAAATGTCTTGAATGATAATATAAAGAAATTTAATAGCCGATGTTGTCACCTGATATCCAGTCTAAAATAGTTTTACCCCTTATATTGTAATTTAATTTTTTTTTATATGACTGTACTAAGCAGTGTGTACGATTCGGACATCGTAAGTGAAAATAATATTGAAATAAAAATGTGTCAATTTACACACTGTGTTCGATCACAAATACACATATTCGAATATACTGTGTCCGAATCATCAGTAAGTCGCGATAACAGTGCTTTTGAGCGCTCTGTTGTGCTGTAACGTCAGCGGTTACAGTACAAAGCCAGCCACCTAGCTAAATTACAGCCGTTTCATTTCGATTCTCTTTTCGTTGATCACGTCGAGTCGGCCACGCCTCCGATTCCTTTGTTCTGACGTCATCTCAACGCTCAGTAACGTGGTCAGAACAAAGGAATAGGAGGCGTGGCCGACTTAAGGTGATCAACGAAAAGAGAATCGAAACGAAACGGCTGTAATTACTCTTCTAACGTGGGTGCGTACGAGTATACACTCACATACACAAGAAACCTAGACCTGGACCAACCACCTATAGGCCATTCCAATATTTATCTCATGCTGGAATCGAACCCGCGACACGCAATGCAGCGGTCAATCACTAAATCACTGAACCACTGCACCAACCGTATTGTCAATGAACGATGATATTTACAATACGCGTTGCAACACCCCTTCTATTATCAATTTTATCCTTTACCACCAAACTTAATTATCACTATTTAATATCTATCTTTCTTCCTCTTTTTCTACCTTTAGTGTCTTTATATATAAGAGCAGTAGTTGCGAAGTGGTAACAGCCCCAAATTACGAGTTATGTAGCGAGTACAAATTCAGCCCAGCCAGGCGCATTACTTTGTGGATTTTATTTCTTCACCACATCACAAAACGGTGAAGGACATCGGTAAAAAACATCGTGAAGAAACTGTCATGTCCTAGAACCAAACATTCGAGAACATGTGACATCACCAAGCCGTACTGAGCCCGCGTGGAGGATTACGACCCAATCCCTAACCTAGACAGGAGGCTCGAGTCTCAGTAGTGGAAATATTGTAAGACTGGTTATGATGGACACGCCACAATTATGGCGATAAGTCCCCTCTTTGAGGCGTGGTTGGAAAGACCTCACGGCGTCCTCACCTTCCGCATGACGCGGGTTCTCACCAGACACGGTAAGTTCGGGAAGTTCCTGCACCGGATTCGTGCGGATACGACGCCCGGGTGTCGCCACTGTGTGGTCCGCCCGGAGGACACGGTAGAGCACACGGTGGAGGTGTGCCCCGCTTGGGCAGAGCAACGCCGTGTCCTCGTGGGGGCAATCGGCGGCGGCGATCTCTCGCGCCGGGCCTTGGTTCAGGCCATGGTCCGGAGCGAGGAGGAGGGGCAGGCGGTCGCCTCCTTCTGCGAAGCAGTAATGCTAGCAAAGGAGGCGGCCGATCGCGTGAGGCAACGGTCCTTACGCTCCAACCGCCGCCGGGATTCCGATCTCGATTTCCGGCTACCGTAGGCGCGGGCTTGCGGACGGCGAGCAATGGGTGGCTCGCCGTCCAACCGTCCTGTAACCATCCGGACCGAGCCCAAGTCGTCGACGGCGCGTACTGTTCCACGCGCGCATCAAGGAGATGTCAGCAAATCGTAGGGGCCCAGCAGGGTCGAAGCCTACTGGGGCCACGGGTAATGTGAAAGCGAAACCCGGGGCCCTGGGACGAAGGCAACGAAGGAACAGGAGTGGGTTTTTAGTCAGTAAAAGTGTGACACTATCTCGCGCTCCGCCCAAGAGCGGGATTTGTCATAAGATTTTCCCACCTAATAAAAAAAAAGACTGATTATGATATACGCTAATATCTACCTCAAGTTTCCAATGACAGATTCATCTAGTTAAACTGTTAATAATTCAAAATACAAACTTGTAAAATATAACGTAAATACTGAATTTTCCTATATTGCGATTACTAGATAACTTGTTTACCGAAAGCTTCGTGGTTGAGTGGATTCTATCGAAATCACATTTCATCGAAATTGCAGGCAGGCAGGCGGCAGGCGCTCGCACCTACTAGTTACACCTGAGTACTTCGGCAGTAGCGTAGCTAGGCGTGGGTGAAGCGACCCCTTGCCCACGGCCTCGCAACCTAAGGAGCCTCTCACAAGCGAAGAACTAGGGTTATTTTTTATAATTGATTGGCTCGCATTTGACCACTATTTCACTTGACGGTAAGCGACAATGTGGTCGTGGTCGAACAATGGATTGCGACAGTCGCTGTCTCGTTTTCGATTTTATGAAAGAAAAGGGCCTCGCTGATACGCCTTCGCCCACTTCTAAATTAATCCAAGCTACACCTCTGTACTACGGCTCAACAGTGTTAGCGAACTTGCATAGCTTCACCGATAATTGAGCACTGGACCGTGGTATTCCTGCCAAGGCAATAAGATTAGACACGAGTATCGTCCCATCCAAATAGATTTAAAAGAGATTTTTTAATGAATTTGGTCCCATCTAACACGATATTTACGTGGAAGGGTATTTTAAACATGAAACATAACAAACAAATTATTTTGATTTCACATTCTATTATTTTCATGTTTTCTACACACTATCGACGTCTACATTTCTTTATCATTTCTACGTTTGCTTGTCTTCTGGAAGAAATTTCATCTATATATAGAAAAATGAATCCCTATTTCCCTTGGTCACGCCATCACGCGTGAACGGGTATACCGATTCCACTTTTTTTTGTGTTGTGTTTATTGTCAGGAGAAAGAAAAAAAGGAATGGAAAAGAAAAAAATTGGTAGTAGGGTAGAGTAGGATAGAGTAGGGAGAATAGGGTAGAGTAGAGTAGAGTAGGGTAGAGTAGGGTAGAGTAGGGTAGAGTAGGGTAGAGTAGGGTAGAGTAGGGTAGAGTAGGGTAGAGTAGGGTAGAGTAGGGTAGAGTAGGGTAGAGTAGGGTAGAGTAGGGTAGAGTAGGGTAGAGTAGGGTAGAGTAGGGTAGAGTAGGGTAGAGTAGGGTAGAGTAGGGTAGAGTAGGGTAGAGTAGGGTAGAGTAGGGTAGAGTAGGGTAGAGTAGGGTAGGGTAGGGTAGGGTAGGGTAGGGTAGGGTAGGGTAGGGTAGGGTAGGGTAGGGTAGGGTAGGGTAGAGTAGGGTAGAGTAGGGTAGAGTAGGGTAGAGTAGGGTAGGGTAGGGTAGGGTAGAGTAGGGTAGAGTAGGGTAGAGCAGGGTAGAGTAGGGTAGAGTAGGGTAGATTAGGGTAGAGTAGGGTAGAGTAGAGTAGGGTAGAGTTGGGTAGGATAGAGTAGGGTAGAGTAGGGTAGAGTAGAGTAGAGTAGGGTAGAGTAGAGTAGAGTAGGGTAGAGTAGGGTAGAGTAGGGTTGAGAAGCCAGTTGACGTGAGCGAAGTCGCGTTTAAAAGCTTGTTTTAAAAATTAAAATATACTTAACTTTTTACGTTATAACTATGTGTGAACTACGTATATACTTATGGGGGTAAAACTAGAGTTGGTTACGTGGATACTAACACAGAGAGATCGATTAGACCAGGTTAACGAACTCAAGATATTCTATTGATGTGCTTCCATGACAACTGTTCTTGATCGATTATTGACATCTTCAGACAAACCGTGGACAAACGGTTCCTAGTTATATAATTCCAAGTTCTGTTTGCAGCCAGTATGAATATATAGTACATTATAAACTATTTCAATAATACTCGTTAATAATAAAGTAAGTAAATGAAATAAGAGCCCCATTTTATTTATTTACCACCGACTTTCAAGCAATTTTTTTTTCGATAAAATATTAAACGCCTTTAAGAATAATGCCACTACTATTATAGTCTGCAGTTATAAAATTGATATGTACTATTCTCAAGGGGAAGCCACGGGCGGCAGCATTCTTTAAAAAAACACAACCGAATTTAAAACCTCCCCCTTTTTAGGGCTCCGTACCTCAAAAAACGGAACCCTTATCACTTTGTTGTCCGTCCTTTTCTCTGTCTGTCTTTCTGTCAAGACCATTTATCTCAGAAACGCGTGGAGGTATTGAGTTGAGAAATTTAAACCGTATACTCACGTTGTGGTCTCTTGAAGCTGTGAAAAAATCAAATTTCTAAGTTAACGAAAAATAGATACGGCCGTTTATGTCTCAAAAAACGTATATTTCGACACTCTTGAGGAAATCAAAATTCATATGGTACTTCCCGAAATCCTGAAATTTTGCATAAAGCAAGGTCTTATAGCACGGATATAGGACAAAATCTGGAATCTGTAAATTTGTTGTTACTTTACATAAAAAAAATTGCGATTCGGAAAAATCTTCAAGACTCCATTCGGTAATTGAACTGTTTACATAGGTAACTTTGTACGGAACCCTCAGGGCGCGAGTCCGACTGGCACTTGCCCAGTTTTTTTTTAAGTCGGTTGAAAAGATTGGCAGAAAACACGCATAACGGGTGCAAGCTGTTTACTTAGAATTTTCAACATCTCTATTGGAGCAAATCTAAATAGAGATGATAAATGGCACATTACTGACTCAAATGTTTTCCAATTTATTAAACAAAACATTGTGGAGTTATTTTTATTTATAAAATGTATCAATGTATCCTAGCAGTGTTTGGGCCTTTTTACATCGCTATGAGACTCTGTGGCTGTAAAAATAATTTTATTGGTGTATTCTACGAGTATATGACTTTCGTACTATTCAGATTTAGTGAAGGGTGCCGCAACTAAACGGAAAGAAAAAAATAAAAAATATTTTTGTAAAAAATATTTTGAAAATGATTTAATAAATAAAAATTGAAAAGGATTTTTACCCTTTTCACTCTTCTTATAAAGGAAACCTAAAACACCGGCTTCCAAAATATAAGTAAAAAATTATTTCTATTTTGGAAGCCGGTGTTTCAGGTTTCCTTTCTTCATTGTTTAGCACCAACTGCCAAAATTATAGTTATTTTGCTCGTTTTAGTTTTTTGTTTGGAATTTTATTTTTGTGTAAAAAGTTTTATTTTGATTCTTATGAGGGTTCTTTTTCACTCGCCTATTGTCAATCTCGAGCATGGTTTAATAGCTTGTTTCTTCATCTAACGCGATGTTTGACGAAAAAGCAACGCGAAAAAAGAGAGATAACGTCCGAAAACTCTGTTAGCGTTCGGTAATTCCGAGATTTACTCGAATATTTTACAAAACTTGTTCCAGGAAATACGTGTTTTTTTTTTAAACCCTGAAAATTATTTGAAAAATGTTGTCGTCAATCAGAATCTTGATTAAAGTTGCAAGGCTTCTACTTTTTTCACTATTTTAATTTTTAAGTAAATTATGAAGTGTCAAAGTTCATGAAAAATAGCAGATTATCAGAGTTCTTTACTTGATTAAATTTACACAAATTTATAAATTGATTTCAATAGAAGCCTCGATAAAATCCACAAGATACTGTGTTTCCAAAATATCTAATGAAAAATGTGTAATAACGTCATAATCGTGTAAGAGCGGAGCGGTGGTATGGAAACAGTGAAAATGTATGTCGAGTTGTGTCCCAATCCATCATTAAATTCTTTGAGTCTATCAAAAGTTGTTTGGTAGATATCGCTGATATTTTTGTGTAATTATTGTAATACTATTTTGGTGTACCTAAAATAAACTTCTTTTTATTATATTATAAAATTTGCTTTTTCTTAGGAGGGGAGAGATACATAAAATAAATGTACCATTTCAGACATAGACATTTTTATTTTTTGCGTAGTGTAATTTTTATGAAATTTTTAATGTACGCACTCAGAATGTCCAGTGTAGTTTTTACTTTTGCATGCCTTTTGGTTAAATATTCGTTTTTTTTTGTACCCGTATTGCATGATAAATATATTATCTTATCAGAATTTATTTGATAATTACCATTTCAAAAATTATAATATAAAATCGAAACCGCATCAAGCGCCGTAGTCATTCGCTCAGCCAAAGAGTGCGTAAGTGCAGCTAATTTTTGAGGTATATGCTAGCTTTGGCCAGCGGCCTAGCCCATGGGAAAGTGGGTTTCTTCATGAAAGCTTTCAGGGTTTAAAGCTCTGTCCGTTTCATTGTTTTAAGGATTTTGGAAAATCCTCTTTTAGTTCTCGCCTACGTCATAAAAGGAAACTTTGTAAAATTTCACGCTCCTAGTCCCAGTATTTGTTTTGGTTGCGCACTGATATGTCAGTCAGTCAGTTTCTCCTTTTATTATATATATAGATAGATATACATATATACATTATTTTGAGGCAGGTGATCGATATTCATTCATGAAACTTCCGGTAACCTATTCTTCCTACTGTTGTTGTTGGCATAAGTCTCGGATTTGTTTATGTAGATGAGGAGCATAAATTATTTCACATTTTTAACCGGGTCTTCCCCACCAAAATAAAAGGACCAAACCCAAATTTTAGAACACACCTGAGCGAAATTAACTCGTACTATCCTAATCTGAGTAGGTATTGTATTGCTGTCACTCCCGCAAATAATCAACACGAAGCAGTAAGAGTCCTGGAATAAGTCTTATTGCACTCAGCATTGACAAAAATAGGTACTCATTGACATTTTACAAAATTAGTATTCTATATTCTAACTTTGTTCGTTATTAACATGTTGTGTTGTTGGGAGAGTGCATTGTTTTGCTAGGTGGTTTAGCAATGCAAAATGTGCGGCTGTGCGGGGCCCGGTTGCGGTGCGGGCGCGCTGCGGCGGTGCGCGCTCGTGGGGCGTGGAGGAGGCATGCGGGAGTGCGCCGGGCTCGAAATAACCCGTCGTATTTCGGTCGCGCCGCCCCCCGCACCGCCTCCAGCGCCGCCGGCGCAGCGCGCGCCTCGAGCACTCCGCACTATCCGCTAACTATTCGCAATCGACCGACGTCTTGGTTGTTGGACTTGGGTTATAATGACTTGACTTCTGCTAAATGAACCCGTGTACTAGTATAAGTTTTTCGCAGTGGCGTATTTATTTCTTAATACACGAGCGCCGAAACGAGGATTGTTTTACGATAAGGACTAGTAGCGTCGAGTGAGAGTTTTTTGTGCGTTGTGCTGCAGTGGCGGCAAGATGGAGAAGCAGTCGAGGTGGTCGGAGCAGCGCTCCGAGCAGCGCTCCGAGCAACGCTCCGAGCAGCGCGTGCAGCAGAGCACCGAACGGCGCGAGCAGGTGGTGCAGCAGCGAACGGAGCAGCACTACACGCGCCAGATGCTCTCGCAGCAAGGTATGTCTGCTATCATGTCAGATTGTGTACACACTATACCATGTTCGTGGCACTGTATATTTAGCTTACAATGAAATCTAACCAACTTATAATAATCCTTGCTACTGCGAATATTATTTTGATGTATCGTGATCCTGAAATTCATCACACATTGATCGCTGCGGAGCGGCGCGGGCGCGGGCTCGGGCTAGCGCTGGCGCCCACGCGCGCGACCCAGAATAGCCGCACTATCTCGCTCGCGGTGGAAAAGCGCTATGCACAAATAAAGTTACGCACCAGGAAGAAACTAAAGACACTCGCAAGCGGGTCGCCTCTCGCGACGCCTGCCTCTCGGAAGCCTCGGCGCTCCCTTATGACCCATTTAAGCTACATTTATATTTCCAAAAATGCCTACCTAGATACTTTCTGTAAAATGATTTTCCTATTCAAGCCCTGTGTGCAATGAAAATGCAGCGAATTTTATAAACTATTAATTTGATGAATGGCAAGTGAACTCACAGCTGTTAAGTAGTAACTTGGTTTCTGGTACGAGTACTTATTTTATGCAATATATAAATCTGAAATGGACAGATCGTTGTAATCGCGCCGTGAGTTCGCTCGTCCCTCCATTAAGGCTGCACCGCGAACTTGTTTTAGCATTAAGAACTTGTTTACTTATAAGGCGCAAAGACTTATCCTTATATGGAATCTGTACAAATATGTTTCCATTCAAGGATTATTTTTTAACCAACACGAATGCTTCAACGTCTGACTTGAGTTAAACAAATGTATTTACACGAATTAACCACTCACTGACATACTATACTAAACCTTAGTAAACGAACAAGTTTGATTGACACTAACATTATATTTCTATAAGGAGGTTGCATGGCTGTAAGATAATCCACATCTGTTTGTTCTTAGATTGAGATAAACATGGTGTTTACGTAACGAAAAACTGCGGGATGTTAAAGTTGCACAATATTTCGAGACTTCCAGAAATAAAATGAAAACGGCTCATCTTGAAATTTGATTACCAGCGCCATACAGCTTAACTTTTTTATCGCAAATTATATCGGCAGATCTTCGTATCTTTTCTTTGAAATTTGGCATCTATACAAGAATTCTTATTTTTTCTAGATCAGGGTATTTCAGTGGAATATAATAATGAGTTTAGATACAGAGTCTAATGAAAACAAGTTTTTTTATTTATTGAAAAACATTGCTGCAAGTAATGTGAGTGAATCGAAATGAAAGAAGTAGGTAACTGGAGACACATCATCATCGGCAGTTGTGCAAACTGAACGCCGCGTTCAGTATTAATTTATGTAAAACTGTAACAGTGGGCATACAAACACGCACACTATCTCGAGACACGTGCATGACTCACAGGTGGAATACTTCATGAATACCGCGTTGTATAATAGCTATCACTACAATGAATCGATCAAGATGCGCTATATGGTCAACAAAAACATAGTTGATGAAACTATACCTAAGAAGAATCACAAATTTTTCAGACATACCGTTTCGGAAGAGTTTGATAACAAACACTGTGACACGAGATTTTTATATATTAAAATATCGATAGTTTAGTTTAAGGCGAATTTCACTTGTAAAAATAAGCTCTGATCGCGTATACCTAATCGCAACTAATTTCAAAAGTTGCAACATTGATACTGATAGTTCTAAAAATCAATTTTGATAAATCTCTATTTGTACGTACTCTACAAAGTCTAAATGGTAAACAATGGCATTTTCACAAACAACGCAAATGATATTCAAAAAAGGAACCCTTACTTAAAATAGTATTGATTATTGTTGAAAGCTCGAGGTAATACATCAATAAAAAGTGAGGTAGTAAGTGAGTCTCCTCGACCCATAATACGTCCAAGTCCATACTGTATGAGTGCATCAGACGTAACAGGGCGTGGTAGTACAAGTTTTTACTTGGATCGTATTAATTATCGGTTTTCTATTTCGACGTACGACTGAGAACTGTAGAATAATAGCGTCATTAGAGTATGACGTGAAAAACGCCGGTAAAATGCCATCAAGCACCGTTTTCACTCTTTCTTCGCGATCGACGTTCAATAGAAACGGCATAAAATACCTATCTGTTCGTGAATCACATTCACTTTTTACAATTGAACAAGCGACAGTATGAATGCGATGGGTGAATGGATGCAATCGATTATTTCATTAAAAATCATATAGCATGATATATCAATATGACGTTGCTTAAACGAGACTTTAATGTAACCGGTATGTGTTGTGGTCGTAGTGTTAGTTATGCGGTACATACTAGTGAGCTAGGTACATGAGACACAAAGAGCGCGTGTCGGGCAGCGAGCAGTGGTCGGCGCCATCGCGCCACAGCTAGATGATCATCTCGAAGTGTTGGCGTGCTCTGTGTAGCGCGGAGTAGAACGTGCTCAGCAGCCATTATAACGTAACATGCTAACTGTAGCGCGTCGCGGTGCCTGCTGCCGCCAGACTGCTCACTAAATTATATACGCAACTAAAACAAAAAATGACGCGCAAGATTACCTTCACTAAGCGCACCGGTTTGTTGATAATGTGATGAGAAATTTTAATGATAACAACTACGTACATTATTTATGGCAACAAACAACACAAGAGATGAGATGTATGTAATTTGCACATACTTTCTTCCATAGCTATTAGGTATAATCTAGGTATGACGGCCATATTTACATACAAGAAATCGCTTAGATAACATACCTGCAGACATCACGAGAAAAATTTCCAATGTTAATGAGAAAATAATATTCGCATGGATCGGTGTCTTCAATTTCCATCCCGCGAGCGGTACAGTGAAATAAATTTCTCATTGAAAGCGCAAGTCAAAACTTTCGAGCACGCTGACTCTCAGAGCTGGGAACAAAAGTCGATAAGAAATTATTCACGACGAACACTTCTTTGAACAGCTGATTCGCTAACAAAGCATTAGAAAACACTTCTTGCTCAAATGGTCATTGTTTAATACAATGCGATCACTTCATACTATGATATGCCGTGAATTTTCTTACTAACGATTATATAGGCACGGATGTTAGTTGACACGCAGATAAGTCACGATTCGTAAAGTATTCGAAAGCTCTGGATATAATGAAAACATGGTCTGTGTCGAGTAAAGCGGGTTGTGGGCTCTTTGGACCGGGATCATGGTCCCACTTCCACCTAAAAAAAATATATTTTTTTTAATAGCACTTTGAGACCACAAGGAAAAAGGAATTTAAGTACCGTTACCAAAAAAAATTGTATTTATTTTATTTGTGCACCCAAAATACTACTATAAAAAAATGTATTTTATTAGGTGGAAGTTAGGACCGCAGTCTCAGTCCAAAGAACCTCACAACCCGTTCGTAAATAATATATAACATTAAAACAGGCGAGACAACACTTAACACTCGTAGCGTACTTACTTTTACCGCTGTTATCTCCAAATTTACTATTTGAGTGAACAGTTAAAACCGTAGCAGACGAAGCTACTTTCGCTCCGCGCCATAATGATTTGCTTATAGAATAACTCGCTACGTTAAGTTTCATATGATTGTAATCATGGCCGGATCTACTTAATGGCTAAATGGGCTGCAGCCCAGGGCCCCAGGATATAAGGGGCCCCCAGTTTTCATTAAAAACAATCTACGATGATACACGATTTTCAAAAACTAAGTATTTAGTCGGCGGTCTTCTCGCACAGGGCAATCTCTTACAGAAAAACACATGACGAAGTATGTTTAGACTTTCAAGTTAGCTATAGTAACACGTGATCTCTTGTTCCATTAGGACGATATTTCTACAGTGATCGGTCGTTGTCGAAAAGGTACACTGTAGAAAAAATATAAACTTATTTTTAACGAAATGCCAATTAATTTGATTACTTAGGTGGGCCCCCAAGTAGTGTTAGCCCAGAGTCCAACAATTTTAAGATCCGCCTCTGATTGTAATCATTATGCTTTTCGGCGCTTCTTAAAGCCATGGAGCACATCATTTTTAAAACACTCAGACTATTTACTTGACACAGAAAAAAACAAAGCCAGCTATGCATGCATACGTGTGTATCACTATCATTATATATTCAGTGGTCTGATATTGTCTAATTCATTCGCAAACGATCACATTTTACGATAACTCAGAACAAGTTAATCATGGACTACCGCGATCTCTTGAGAAAATGTAAATAATATATGTGATTGTTGATTTGTTTTTTTATTGAGACTTGTTTAGCTTGCATTAGCTTATGTGATATCATCATCATCATCATTTCAGCCGAAAGACGTCCACTGTTGGACACAGGGCAAGTGTCGCCAAAAATGAACGGTTCTCTTCGTCTCGCATTTATCGGATTCCCGCAACACTTACCAGGTCATCGGTCCACCTTGTAGGCCTTCAAACGCTACGTCTTTCGTTACGTGGTCGCCATTCCAGAACCTTTTGGCCCCAACGGCCATCTGTTCTGCGAGCAATGTGCCCTGGCCATTGTCACTTAAGTTTGGCGATCCTTCGTGCTATATGATATATCAACCAGAATTATGATGATTGATAACTTTTCAATGATAAGTATTAGTAAATATGACCAAACAGATAAATCTTGCTCAATCTTCATTTCAACGTAATAGAACGTATTACCTGAAACTTCAAGAATAAACTTTGAGAAGCAGTATCATACGAAAACTTAGGTCATCAATCATGATCTGACGATCAAAGGTATCGAGAAAAGCTTTTAAAAGTACTGTACTAGACGATAAGTCAAACTCTTCACTGATTTTTTAATAGATGAGCTTTTTGGTATTTTCTCTTCAGTCAGTTAGTGTAGCGTTAATTACGACAATCAATCGACATTAATAAATTAGGTCCTTTAAGAGAATCTGATAGGTATTATAATTTTATAATATATTGTTTAAACAATGCTTTTTAAGAGTAAATTTTAAATTTGAAGTAGGATTTCCATGATAATGAAAGGTCTAAAGAAAGTAGGCTAAACGAGGATTGAAATTTCATCAAACTTTAACGTTTAAAACGATCTGGCCAGTTTTACTTGGCCTTATCATGAAGTGATCAATTTCTAAGATCTGGCCACGACTTATCCACCCATTAAATAGTAATTAGATTAACGACGCATGCACTCGGAACTTTCTATTACTATATTGTTAAATCTTTGTTTCTCGTTAAACGTTTAAGTACCTATATATATATATATTTTAAATTGATATAAACCAGTGCTAGACTGCGATCCCACCTGATGGTAAGCGGAAATGCAATCATTGATGGTCAGGCGCACTAGTTTATTAAGAGCCTATTCACTCTAGCCTTGAAGACACCTACATTATAGTTGGACGGGAAGACCGCAGCAGGCAAATTGTTCCAGTCCTTCGATTAGTCTTCGATATATTTCTTAAAACAATTTTGATACATACAATTTAATATGTTACTAAAGAAACGGTAATTTCATAATATCCCCTAGCAGTATGTTCGTGCACAACGACAGAGTTGGCTTTCTCCTTTTTAAGATGAATTATGATTGTACTACTAACACTCTTAAAAAAAACTTGAATATTGCATTAGCCTAGTACAGTATAACGCGAAGATTCGTATTCTTTGTGCTGCTTACCTGATATTGCATTTTCTTAAGACGTTAGAAGCTCACAGCTTTCAACGTTTATGAATATAAATTTCATAGTGAAATGAAGAGTTACATCTTTAATAACGGAAATAAAATAAGATTTATGTAACTAAACAATGCAATTTATGCAGATATAAGAATGAATTATCTTTATGAACAGACCACAATTTCAATTTACATTAAATAGGCTTTTTACTGTACCTCAAAGCTTACAGCATTCTTCTAGTAAGGCAAATTTAAACAACGTACGTAAGGGTATACTCCAAAAGTATTTGAAACAAGTACAGAGTATGTCTTTTGTTAGAAAAAATAAGTTAATAGTTTGACCGTGACTTGCTCAGCTAGCAGGCTACGTCGATCCCGGTTATTCTGGCTCGTAAAACTCAACTCATAAGTCTATACCTAACACCAATAGCAGGTTGGTATATATATGTTACCCCTTACATTTAGCGATCATAGCGCTGGAAACGTAATCAACCGACTTACACCATTCTTGACCTGTGTAAAGAGTTTTCATTCCTCTTTTCAAATATTTTTCTATTCAACCTAATGATGCCTGTTTTTTAATAATAACTATTACTATTATTTTAATAATAAAAGAAGTAATAAGAAAGATAAATCTCTTTCTTATTACTTCTTTTATTTCATTCCTATTCCTTATATACTCGTAATAAGCTGACTTTAATAATAAAGATGAAAATTCTTTTCAACAATTTTCACTCGCTTCAATCTAGGTCTAAATAGCCATCTATAGTTAGTTGTCAACATGCAATTACAATTGAAAAGAGTTGGACACTCTCACTTCGCAAATTCAAATAATTTAATAAATAATTGGCCACTGAAACACCTATATATGTTTTAGTGTTCTGATGGGTTATTGTTAATTTTCTCTGTTAATTAGTATCATCAAATTGGATACTGGCGTGACTACGTCAGTTAATAAGATGTTTCATTTATCACTTTCCATTGGAAATTATGTTGTTGTATCAGTGAAGGACATGCTGGCTGATATTATGATTTTAAACATTTATTATTTACAAAAGATTTACAAAATCACTTACTGAGAAAATACAATATTTATGCTTCAGGTAAGAATACAAATTAAGCAGATTTGTTTAATAGATTATAAAAAAATGACAAATCAGTAGTAGTAGAAATAGTGAGTAGTCCTATGTGTGAATGATACGATACTTGTTTCTAATATTAAGTGTATCAATGACATAATTTATTATTCTTACTTCTAGCCGTATATTGATTATAATAAGTTCGAAAATCGAATGAATACTCTTGTTCAAGGCGACTATACTTCTTGAAATTCTAACTAGTTATCAACCTACCGTCTCCGAATTGTTACAACATTAAAATAACGTTAGTTTTAACTACTTCGTTACGTTTCGTTTTTTATTCGTCGTCGTTTTTATCTTTAATATTTTTTAATGATTTTTAAGGACATTTTTTTTTTGTGCAGCGTCTTTCCGCAGATCATGTGCCACCTTGCGCCATATGGTCTGGTATCTGTTCACGTAAAGATCTTATGTCAGCGCAGCGTCATAGGACGCCATTGCCGTGGCATTTAATTTAGGAAATTTACTACTTTTTCACTAATAAGAATATTGTTAGACTAGTTTTGATATTTCCAAAATACGCAGGTACGGTATAAATCTCAGTAACCCCACGTCGAACATAATCGTCTATACAATTTGGTCGTATAACATTATTTCAACTCGTGAAAAAACTACGAGTATCTTCTGAGTAACTTTACTTATTTCATTCGAGCTCGGGGGGTTTTAGAATATATTCGATATATTTATATAAAAGGAGACTCTGACTGACTGACATATCAACGTACAGCCGAATCTACTGGGCCTAGGAACATGAAATTTTGCACAAGACTTCCTTTTATGGCGTAGACAAGGCATTAATTTTCCTATGGAAATGATAGCTAACCCAGGTAATTTTGGACTATTTTATTATATAAGTACAGTTATGCTAATTATGTATTGAATATACTGCCACATCTTTGCCTGTTTAAAAGTTCCGTCACTTATCAGCGTGTTTTTTTTTAGCTTAAGTATTTTATCAAGTATCCTATCTAAATATGTAAAGATCTTCAATATCATAATTTCTTGCATTAATTTCTTAACATCACTTTCTTCGTTGTGTTAGAAATTGTGAGTTTATATAAGTCACCAAAAGTATCTGTAAATATGGTATTTTTACTTTAGTGTTTACTATAATATTTTAGTGTTTGAAGGCGAAGGGCATCTAAGTACACATTAGTTGATTTGTTTTGGTCATTTGTTCATTACAATGATGGTAATGACAAACTTCTTTTAATTACTAATGTTATTAGGTCGTAAATAAATTTAAATAATTTGTTTACTTCTGGAGATTAAAATCTCGATAGAATTATCGTAGTCTGTTTAGTTAGATGTGAAAGACCTTAGATAGTAACTGCCTAAATTCTGCATAAATAATTTACGATGAATTTTCAAAAGGTTGTTATTGTGAGATTTTGATTTACTAATACTTCTCTGATATTTGGAAAGCTAACCAATACAATTAGCTAATGGACTGAAAGGTGAACTCATTCTAACAGTTGTGATTGGCTGTCTGAATGCTGGTTTAGACAGCATATCAATATCCATGGGTTTGATTGTGTATGAAATGTTGTCTATGAGTTTTTGATGATTGGTACTAAACAGTATAAACATAGCTATAACTGGTTAAGTAGACGCTCATATCCATTACATTGAAAATGAAAATCACCACTCATCTTAATAAATTATAGTCTTAAAATACATACAAATGATCGTTAAAATAGGGCGTTTAAAAAGGCCACTCACAAGGCAAGCAAGAAGTATAAATAAAAATGATTAAATTAATTGGTATTAAGAAGCGGTCTGCAATTTCTTTTACGTGCGGGATGTAGCGGGGCTAGCAATTATATCGACCATAATAACTTTGATCGTTGCCCGAGATAGTAATAAGAAAAACATGAAATTTAAAAAGGTTGAATTATTAATACACGCAAAAAATGGAAGCGGAGATGGTCTAGTAATAATGGACAAAGTATGTGCGGAGAAATGACTTGTTCACAAGAACATCATATGTAGTCTCGTGAGAAAAACTAGATAGGAAAAATCAAGAGTGATTTTCTGTAATCTATTAGTTGAAACTGAACTATTTCCCTCCAAATCGTAATGTTACGAAGTGTTTGCCCCACGTACTACGAATGGTTTGTGCGAAAGTGAACCCCGGGGAACCCTGGAACGAAGGCATAAAAGCAACAGCAGTGGGTTTAAATCAGTAAAAGTCTGACACGCCTTCTTGCTCCACCCAAGAGCGTCAAAAGTCATTGAATGATTTCCCACCTAAAAAAAAGTACTACGAATGAAATGTAATTTCTTTAACGCATAGGCTTAAGAGAAAAGCGGATAAATGCGTTTTGAAAAACGTTTGTGGTACATAAGAGATTTCATTGCTTTATCTCTTGTACTATATTATTGACCAATGATTACGTAGAAAGGCGCATGTAAGATACAAACCTTTATCGTACGTTTCGTATAGCCAGAGTGTATGATTCATAATGAGGGCCACTGACCATATGGCGCGCACTGGGTCAGGTTCGGCTGTGGTCCGACTGCGGGCTGGCGCCGCCGGCGCCGCTTTCGGTCGTGCCAATGTAACAATGCCATATTACTGTGAACCACTCATTCACACAATGATATGTTTCAAGATTTATTTTGATTTGTGGTCCTTTGTCTATGATCCCTTGAACCAAAAATCACGTTTACAGCTAAATGCTTTTAAAACATCGCTCTGATTCTATAAGTTGTTTGTTCATCATTCTTGCCTCTATCATCTTCATCATTATGTTTTCTTGTGGTATGTGATTCTGATTAGTGGTGCTTGGGATTTAGAATCCGCACATTCTGTAACGTTTTCTTTGAATAACGGCAGACTGCCGTCGAACGATTGGTTATTTACGTCCACCCATTAAAACAACCAGTAACTAGATTCATCGCGTGATTTTGGGTGCGATTCTTAACGCATAGGTTTTGCTGTATGAGTATCTCTGATGTTCTAATATTCACAGTATATTTCAGAAATATGTTATTAGCTGGTCGTAGACATAGAAAACATAGCTTGAGGAAGTGATGATGACGTCACGAAGTAGTGGCTGCACGAAGGCTGCGCTGACGTTCTTTGTCGAGGGTCACCAGTTTGGAGGAATTTGGAACAGAGAGTAAAGTCCCGCAAACCTCCGTTGAAAAGGGAGGATCCTCCGACCAGACGGGTGTTATGTCTGGTGGGCTGCAACTGCCCGATCGATGATTTCGGGCTGTTCTATATGTTCTAATCGCGCGGAGAACTTTGATTGCGCGATGCAGGATTAGTTTTTATGTGGCGCCATAGATGTCGCTACAAACGCACGTGAGAACATGCGAATGCCAGGAATATGTTGAACTGGTGGTCCGGTATGCTCTGCGGTTTTACGCCTATGCACTCAATAGCTTAGGGTTAACACAAAGTCGCTTACGGAAAATAAACTGAGAAATCAAAAGTACTTAGTTAAGAACGAAAATCTGAATTTTGTTAAAATTATCGGAAAGTTACCTAATGAAGAATAGACGATAGGGTTGCAATGTATGTAATCTGTTTGAACATGTATGAAAACATGTAGGTTTTTTTTTTATTTATTGGAAAATCATCTTATGACAAATCCCGCCCTTGGGCAGAGCGGGAGATGGTGTCAGAATTTCACTGACTAAAAACCCACTCCTGTTCCTTCATTGCCTTCGTCCCAGGGCCCCTGGATTCGCTTTCACACTACCCGTGGAAAATATGTAGGTAAGAGATAGTGCCTACAAGTAATTGAAAATAACAAAAGGTACAAAAGACTGCACAGCTGCGAACACTGAATGTGAGCGATTTATAACGTTATTCAATAACTATGTATTATGCCCGACGCGATGCTGTCGTAAACATTTGGTAGATTGCCAATTCGGGGCCTGGACACGATAATTATTTTCTTGATACGAAAACATCTTTAGTTATATCTACATACAGTTTTAATTATTTATACTTAATACATAAAACACTTAACATATATACACTAACTTATATATACACTTAAATAAAAAATCTAAAAGCTAAAATATGGTGTCAAAATACATAATACAGTTGATTTAAATTTCTCGGAAAACCGACTAGGGAAAATTGACCTTTCTCCTATGAGAGAATGAGAGAGTTGAATAACAATATAAATATTACATTGTTTACAGAATTTTCCAAGCGAATTTATATGTTAAGGCACCATATGACCTTGACCTAAAAATCAAAACCGTTGTTTGCCTTGTGTTTACAATGTCATTATAAACTCATGGGTGCCACATTTTTACTATAGTATGTGTTCATGTTATATTAATAGTATAGGTACTTATATATTCCCTGTGTCAATTTAATAGGTATCTACTTTTATTTGCATTTGGACAAGTTAAAGCCTAAGGGCGGATTTCTGAATTGAATATTTTGAATTAAGAACGTCTCAAACCGTACTTACTTGTAAATACAAAATTTAACAGGTTTTCAGGCTAAAGTAGAGTTTGAGAAATACTCAACTTCCAAAGCTTAAATCAGAAATAGGGGGTAAGTAATTAGGTTCGTTCCATGATTTATATTTGAGTAAGTCTCTCAGTTTATTGTTTTACATACCTACGTACACAATTATTTAAGTGTTTAGTGCGAACGAGTTTCGCGACCGATGCTTGCTTGACATAACACCAGCAGAACCGGTCCTTGGTCCTGTGACTTCACCCGACCACTATCCATTCCTAACTGTTATTTTGTGAACACACCACGTTCGCAAACAAAATATACAGCAAATATTGTACAATTGCACATGACACAATTATGCATAGATATTATATTTCAAGTCCGTACAGGCGTAAGATTTATTTTTGATTTTAACGATCTTTGGAATATGTAGGAAAGAGAAAGAGTCCTCCAAAATGGTGATCGTAACAAGATCCGAGTGGTGGGTACTAAAATAGACGCGCGAAAAGAGCTCGCTCGCCTCGTCACTCCCGTGACTCATGCGCATCCAATCCGGCCAGAGCTGGAATACCGACGCAAGCACGTTCCACGAACTTTTCATATTTATCACGCGACTATTTACGAACATGGACAACTTTTAGATTAAAGATAGCATGCCATATAAGTATTAGGACAACTAATATCGTATCCCTACATTCTATAATGGCAAAAAAAAATAATGAATGATATTTTTAGCATCCTAATAGTTATTTGAAAATAACCAAAAAACGTGATGGAAATTTGTAAATTAAGACTTATATAGATAACAATTCACTTTAAAAACACTGTAATTAATTGTAACCATATTTTCAAAGTAAATAAGTACAGTCTTGTACATGTACTTGAGTAGGCGTCCACTTATAGTACCTAGGTGTACACGACATCAGATTATTTACTTTTTGTATGGTTTCACAATGAAATGCTTACTTGTAAAACCAAAATAAAATGATTGAAAACCAGCTTTTCGTGCCCTGAGGCCTATCATATCTATCATAGCTTTCTATTAGAAAAAATATTATTATATTCGGATAAGGTGTCGTAGATAAGATAAGATAATAAACATTTTTTTTTTCTTTTTATTAAATGAGACTTTGACTTTGACTTTGTCGGCGGATGCCATCGCAAATCTTTTTGCAGATGTTGATGTGTTCTATAAATTATAGTGCATTATTTCATTCTACGCGTAGGTGTCATGAATAGTTTTCGCAGCGCACGTGTCGGAATGAATTTGATAGGATATTTTTTTTGCAATTTGGTTACATTGTTAGAGTTTTCGTAGGATTCCTGAAAATAAAATATAGGCTATGTTAGTAATTTTTTTTTAAATCGTTCTAGTTGTTTTCGGGTTTAATATTTCTTTATTTTTATAATATTAGTGTTCATTGATAAAAATACTTACCTATTACACAACATATTGCAAAATCTCTAACAGCTTGTTAGTGGCCTTTGACTCTATTTAATAATTTATTTTTTCTACAAATAAACAAAGTGTAACCACAGAACAAATCAGCTGTTTGTAAATAAAATATGCTCCTGCTCTTTGTGTCACGTAAAATAATATACCAATCAAATATTTATTGATTTAGTAAGCTTTGCTGCGGGAAATAAAGTTTATACATCTATTAACTGGCCGTAAGGTCAGAAAATATTCACTAGCTGAGCGAATTTTGAAACAACTTCGTTCATTGGCGAATGTGCGTGTTACAATATTACAGCCTCTCTAACACAAGCCTGGCGTGTACTAATTTAATAAAGTTAGGTATAGACTTTATTCCTTTAATAACACAACTACTGCTTTTATCTTGTTTAAGCATAAAACCCCAGCTACCTACTAAGTAACATTATATTTCCTATGTCGAGAATAATAAGGTTTAACGTATATTTTTATTTGTTGCAGTTGAATCTGCTGGCGACCGCTTGCCTATCACTTTAGGCAGGCCTGGCGAGCCTTCTCCTCCAATCTTTGAGCAAATCTTCAAAAATGCGAGATTTGCGCAAGGTGGTAATGCAAAATTCGAAGGAAAACTTAGAGGCAATCCTACCCCCGTTGTATCGTGGACGAGAAAGAAAGCCCCACTAGTTGAATGCAATAAGTACAGCATGAGCTACAATGAACAAACTGGTGACGTGTCCTTATTAATTAAGCAGATCGGCCCGGGTGATGAGGGCGAATACACATGCACGGCCCGCAATCAATATGGCGAGGCCATTTGCTCCGTGTACATTCAGCCAGAAGGCGTCCCGGTGCCTGCGCAGCAGTCCTCGCAGCAACAAAGCTATCGACACGTCAGCGAGAGCGTGGAGCACAAATCCTACGGTACACAGGGGTACTCCACAGAACAGTCCAGACAAACACAAAAAGTCGCATACACCAACGGCACTGACTATTCATCCACAGAAGATTTCAAAGTAGACACCTTTGAGTACAGACTTTTGCGCGAAGTACAATTCAGGGAAACTATTACTAAGAGGTATGTCAATGAAAGTGATGTGCATGTCAGCACTGAGATTGACAAAACGCTTGGACCTGTAACACCACCTAAAATTGCACAAAAGCCAAGGAATTCTAAGCTAACGGAGGGCGCTGACGCCCAGTTCCAGGTTCAGCTATCTGGTAATCCGCGGCCGAGAGTAACTTGGTTTAAGAACGGCCAGCGGTTAGTTAATACCAGTAAAAATGAAATTGTTACAACACATAATCAAACAACTCTTAGGATAAGAAATACACAAAAGTCTGACTCTGGCCATTACACATTATTGGCTGAAAATCCCAATGGATGCATTGTAACATCTGCATACCTCGCCGTTGAATCTCCACAAGAGACTTATGTACAAGATCAACGATCACAGTATATCATGGACACTCAACAAACAGGAATTGAAGAAAGAGTAGAAATAAGTGAGAAAGCTCTCGCTCCGCAATTTGTAAGAGTCTGCCAAGACCGCGATGTCACGGAGGGCAAAATGACGCGATTCGATTGCCGCGTCACAGGCAGACCTTACCCAGAAGTCACGTGGTTCATTAACGATAGACAAATTCGAGACGATTATAATCATAAGATATTAGTAAACGAATCAGGTAATCATGCACTTATGATTACAAACGTCGAACTTAGTGACAGTGGTGTAGTTACGTGTGTTGCACGCAACAAGACTGGCGAAACATCTTTCCAGTGCAGACTTAACGTCATAGAAAAGGAACAAGTAGTTGCTCCTAAGTTTGTTGAACGGTTCAGTACTCTAAGCGTACGCGAAGGGGAACCTGTTATCTTAAACGCACGAGCAGTTGGCACACCTATACCACGGATCACATGGCAGAAGGACGGCGTTCCGATAATACCCAATCCAGAGTTACGAATTAATACCGATGGTGGGGCCTCGACGCTGGACATTCCGCGAGCCAAGGCGTCGGATGCGGCATGGTATCAGTGCACAGCCCAGAACGTCGCAGGCTCCACCGCTACTCGGGCAAGGCTCTATGTCGAAGTACCAAAAGAGCCTCCGCCTGAGCAAAAGCGTCTGCACTTGCCCCGGCCTACAAAGATTATCGAGCCAGAGTAAGTAACATGACAACATCTCTGCATTCTTTTTATGTTTGTGTGAAGTATGTATTTATTTCCAATTTTATTTTTAAAGGCCTGCTCCTGGACCAGAAATCATTTACTTGAGGCACGTGGAAAGGGCAAGACCTTACATTCCTCCAGGTGAGGAAGATCGAGTTTATCCTCCACCGCAGTTTATTGTGCCACTCAAGAGTATTTCACAGATGGAGGGTGGCAAAATACACTTTGAAACGAGGATAGAACCAGTTGGCGACCCAACGATGAAAATTGAATGGTTGAGAAATGGACAAAGTATCGAAGCCAGTAAGTAACAACCAAAAGAAATATCTATGGTTTACGTTTCAATTATGTGAAATTAAATTAATGTTCATTTTGCAGGTTCGAGGTTTACGTCAATATTCCGCTTTGGATATATTTCTCTCGATATGCTCAGTCTTAATATTCAAGACAGTGGAGAATACACTTGTCGAGCTATAAGTGCAACAGGTGTTGCAGAAACGAAAGCTATTTTGCAAGTAACTCCAAGAGCCACCATTGAAAGATCGAGCCAACATCCAGAGAGCTTACAATATATTCAACAGTTGGAAGATTATTCTAGATATCAACACCAAGAGTCAATAGAAGAACAGATTTCACAGAGGCCTCAATTCATAAGGCCTTTGCAAGAGCTTGGTGAGTTACAAGAAGGCAGAAATGCTCATTTTGAAGCTCAACTCACTCCGGTTAGTGATCCTACAATGAGAGTGGAGTGGTACAAAGATGGTAGAGCAATTACAGCTAGCTCGCGAATCACGTCAATCTTCAACTTCGGTTACGTCTCCCTTAACATCATGCACCTACGGGCTGAAGATGCAGGTTCGTACACAGTGAGAGCTGTAAATAAGTTAGGCGAAGCCATTAGTACCGCTTCCATCAGAGTAGCTGCCCGGAGTACAGTTACTTCAGATCTTGGAATACCAGAACAACGACGATACATTGAAAAGACTGAGCAATTGGAAGCATATCAGCAACAGCAACATCAAAAGTATTATCAGGAGGCCCCTGAAAGTACACAGAGGCCGGAGTTCAAAACACCGATTAAAGATCAAATTAATATTAAGGAAGGTGGGTTCGCCCATTTCGAAGCTCGCCTTGAACCAGTTGGTGATTCAACTCTGAGAGTTGAATGGTTAAAAGATGGACGTCCTGTTGAAGCTAGTTCAAGAATTACTACATTCTTTAATTTTGGATATGTTGCATTGACAATAAAATCCGTGACTGTTCACGATGCTGGTCACTATACTTGTCGTGCTTATAATGCCCTGGGTCAGGCAGCCACAAATGCTAACCTAAGCATTGTGACAAAGAAAGATATAATCGCAGAATCTCAACATCCAGGTGGTTACGAAAAGATTCAGCATCTTGAAGATTCCAGTAGATATTCAAGAAGAGCAGAAGAGGAAGTGAAGATTACTCAACAGCCTCGGTTTTTGGGACCATTAAAGGGTACAAATAAAATAGTAGAAGGGCAAAGCGCTCACTTTGAAGCTAGAGTAGAGCCGCAAAGTGACTTGACTATGACAGTCGAGTGGTATTTCAATGGAAAGCAAATTAAGAGTGCCAATCGCATTCAGACTTACCATGATTTTGGCTACGTAGCATTGGACATTGCCAATGTCCGTGCTGATGATTCCGGAGTATATACAGTTGTGGCACGCAATGCAGCAGGAGAAGCCCAATTGAGTGCTTCTATGACGGTCGAAAGTAAGTAATCAATTAAAAGCATCCATTTATATATTTAAATAAAACTACTAGCTTCTGCCACCGGCTCCACCCGTTTGAAAGCATCCTGTATAATAAATAATAATAATATTTTTATTGACACTTCAAGACACAGTTATCAGTGTAGCTCTGATTCTTGTACTAGGATTTCCTGTGTCACAAGAGCCTGACCTCTCAATATACATGGTACAGGGTAACAGAGAAGTACAATAGACAAGGTCAAATGGCAACTACAGGATTACAGAATTAGCAAAAGGAGTAATGTTTTATTAAAAATATAAGAAAAAAAGTAAAGTAGCTTATATAAGCTCAACTTACTCTGGTCAGTTAAAGTTTTTAAAACCGGTTCAGTAGTTTTTGACTTCATTCGTTACAAACAAAAATACAAATCTTTCCTATTTAGTAAATTATGAATTGTGCACTTCGATGCGTTTTTATTAGTCTGATTCCAGTAAAAAATCTATTATTTCTTTTGCATTATTTGCGGATATTATTACTAGATTACATGATTATGAATAATAATATAATAACTAACCAAGTGTGATTTTTTAAATGTGTTGTCTTATCTGTATTTATAATGTTTTTTTTTTTTATTATAGCGCGATCCAGCATTGATACGTCAAGTATTCACCGTGGTTTATATGAAAAAACAAGGCATATTGAAGAATCCAAGTTTGTGGAACCTATGTATGAAATTGAAGAAATATCTAAGTCTAAGCCAGTCTTTGTTCAGCCATTATCTGATCCGGCTCCAATATCAGAAGGTAAAAACATTCACTTAGAATGCAGGTTGGAACCGATGGGTGACCCGACCATGCGTGTCGAGTGGTTCCATAATGGCAGATCTGTGACTGTTGGTTCTAGATTTAGAACTTATTATGACTTTGGATTTGTTGCACTTGATATAATACACGCAACATCTGCGGATTCTGGAGAATATACCGTGAGGGCCGTGAACCACTTAGGTTCCGCGCATACTTCTGCAATGGTTCGTGTTATTGAACGATCAGATATTGTAACTGATACACAGAATGAGCAAGCTGTTGAACAAATTCAAATGCTCGAAGACGCTGCGCGTAGATCCAAACAAGTACATGAAGATATAACTGTGAGGCAAGCACCTCAATTTTCAAGAGCTCTGCATAATATTGAGACTGTTGAAGGAACCAATGTGCATTTGGAATGTAGGTTACAACCAGTCGGTGATCCAGCCATGAGAGTAGAATGGTTCTGTAATGGAAGACCAATAAAGACAGGCCACAGATTCAGACCTGCTTATGAATTTGACTACGTTGCACTCGACCTTTTGAGTGTTTACCCTGAGGATTCCGGTGTTTACACATGCCAAGCAACAAATCAACTTGGTGAGGCAGTAACATCGTGTGCTTTGCGAGTTATTGCTAAAAAAGATCTTATATTCGAGTCGCAACATCCATCAGGACTAGAGAAAATACAATATCTAGAAGACGCTTCGCGGTACAAGAAGAGCGAAAGAGTCGATGAATCTATTAATATTAAACCACGCTTTATTACAAAACCAAAGTCTATTGATAATGTCGTGGAAGGCCATCATGTTCATTTTGAGTGCAAACTTGAACCAGTAACAGATTCCAACCTTAAAGTTGAATGGTTCAAAAATGGGCACCCTGTTACAATTGGACATAGATTCCGCCCCATCCACGATTTTGGCTATGTTGCACTTGATATTATTGATTTGATTGCTGAAGATAGTGGTGTTTATACATGCCGAGCTGTAAACCTTGTTGGCACTGACGAAGTTAGTTGTAGGTTGACTTGCCGCAGTACAGCAGATATTATTAGAGCCACACAAAATGAGGTTGGACTAAACCAGATTCAAGTATTGGAAGATAGATCGAAACATCACAGGACCGACTTCGTTGATGAAGTTACAACTCAAGCACCTATATTTACTACTTCTTTGAAAAATATTGAAATCAAGGAAGGCCAAAGAGCTCACTTTGAATGCAGACTGATACCCGTTTCTGATCCTACGATGAAAGTGGAATGGTATCATAATAACAGGCCACTGAAGAGCGGTTCAAGATTTACGGAAACCAACAACTTCGGTTTCGTTGCTCTTGATATTATGTCTTGTTTACCAGAGGATTCCGGAACATACACCTGCCGAGCTATCAATGCTCTAGGTGAAGCAGTAACCTCTGGAATTGCCATTGTACATTCTCGAAAATCTATATACTTGGAGTCACAGCATGAAGGAGCTCTTCCAAGACTAAATCAATTAGAAGATACTTCAAGATATCAGAAACATAGTGCACAAGACGAATCTATAACACAAGCACCAGTATTTACCATGCCTATGAAAGATATACGAGTTGCTGAAAATCAAGCAGCTCACTTTGAAGCTAGGCTAATCCCTGTTGGAGATCCTAAACTTCGCGTGGAATGGTTGCGTAATGGCGTGCCTATTGAAGCTTGTAAGTATCCTAAATTTTAAGTACTGTTGGTTGTTTAGACACCTGTTTATATGGAATACACCTGTATTGATAACTAATCACATTACATTTTTTTTAGCAAACCGCTTGACAACAATGCATGATTTTGGTTACGTCGCATTAAACATGAAATACGTCAATCCTGAGGATTCCGGCACTTACACATGCCGTGCCATAAATGAATTAGGAGAAGCTGTAACATCGTCTACACTATTTGTTCAATGTAAGTAGTCATAATTACTAAGTGAAATCAATCTATAATACTCGTACATACTCTTGTACCTATTTTTTACTGATTTTTGTTTTTTTTTGCAGCTAAAGCGTCCCTGCAGTTAGAGTCACAGCACGAGAGTGCCTTAGAAAAAATACAACAGTTGGAAGACTCTTCACGCTACCAACGTAGAGAAGATGTAGAGGTGGCAGTCAATCAAGCTCCAAGATTCATTACACAACTAAATGGTCCTTCAAAACTTGTAGAGGGCCAAAGTGCTCATTATGAATGCCGAATTGAGCCTTACCCTGATCCGAATATGCGGGTGGAATGGTACTTCAATGGAAAGGTCCTACAAAGCGGTCACCGTTATCGTACAGCGTACGATTTTGGCTTTGCTGCCCTTGATATACTTACGGTGTACGGAGAAGACTCCGGTGAATATACTTGCAAGGTTATCAACAATTTAGGACAAGCAACATCTTCAATTAAACTGAACGTACAGTGTGAGTAAAAATTTTTTATATGCCTGACTGAAAACCTAAATTTGTCTTTTGTGGATAAAATACTTACATAATTTTATTTTATTGCAGCCAAGGAGTCTATCATAAGAGACACTCAACATGAAAGTGCCCTAGAAAAGATACAGTATCTCGAAGATGACAGTAGATACAAACGTGTGGTTCGTGACGAAAGTTTTGTGGCTGAGAAACCTCAATTCGGAAAACCTTTGAAAAATGCCGAAGTATCTGAAGGCAAACCTGTTCACCTGGAAGCTACACTCACTCCTGTTAATGATCCTACTATGCGTGTTGAATGGTACTGCAATGGCAGACCTATTCAACAAGGACATCGGTTCAAGACTACTTACGATTTCGGATATGTAGCATTAGATATCCTTTATGCTTACTCCGAAGACACCGGTACTTACATGTGCAAAGCTACTAATGCTGTAGGTGAAGCGGTCACCACAAGTTCTGTGAAAGTAGACGGTATGTAATTAAAGATTTTTAAAGGAACTGCATGTAACAGATTTTAGTAGGTGAATATATCAACTACTAACATTGTTCTTATTATTTTAGCCAAAGCGGGACTCTACTTGGACACATTGGACGAGCAACGTCTGAGAAAGATCCAAGAATTAGAAAAGTATGAGAGACCTAAACCAGTGCAAGAAGAGCAGCCTGGCCAAAGACCAGTCTTCTTGACAGCACTTACAAGTCTCGAGAATTTGAAAGAAGGAGATCACGCTCACTTTGAGTGTAGAGTCGAGCCAATAAATGACCCAGACCTAAAGGTGGAATGGTTCCTTAACGGGCAAAAAATAAGGGCGGGTCACAGGTACAGAACGACACATGACTTCGGTTATGTTGCATTGGATATTCTGTACACTTACTCTGAAGATTCTGGAACTTACATGTGTAAGGCCACTAACAAACTTGGTGAAGCAGTTAACACATGCACGATGAAGGTTGCAGGTAAATAAATATACTTGTTTAAAATGCAAAACCCGTAGAATAAAATTATATTTTATTTTTAATAATTCTTATTTCTTCTTACAGGGCACAGAAGCATTATCTTAGACACTCAGCATCCAAATGGCTTAGAAAAGATCAGACAACTTGAAGCACAGGGTCATCACACGAGGATGGAAATTGAAGAACCCAAAATAAGCCCACCTAGGTTTGTCACAGAATTGCGTGGTACGACTCACGTCTTCGAGGGTCAAACAGCACATTTCGAGTGCCAGGTGGAGCCTGTACATGATCCTAACTTAAGAATCGAATTCTATCACAACGGCAAAGCCCTGCAATCTGCTGCACGGTTCCATATCACTTTTGATTTTGGTTACGTGTCATTAGATATTCAGCATTGTGTTCCTGAAGATGCTGGTGAATACTCAGTTAAGGCAATCAATGCTCTAGGTCAATGTGTATCAGCAATATCCATGACAGTAACCGCAAAAGGAAGCATTATATCGGAATCTCAACGTCCTGAAGGCTTAGAAAAGATCCGAGAGCTAGAATCTGCAGAACCTTTCAAACGTCCAGAAATACCGGAACCGGTAACACGCCAAAGACCTGTATTTACACAACCACTTCAAAACATAGATAACATTCAAGAGGGTCAAACAGCACACTTCGACTGCAGACTTATCCCAGTCGGTGACCCTACTCTTAAAGTGGAATGGTTCAGAAACGAGAAACTTATTGAGGACAGTTCCAGAATCACAAAAACTCACGACTTTGGTTACGTTTCAATGACTATCACTCATGTTCGTGATGAAGATGAAGGCGTCTACATGTGCAGAGCTTCTAATCTATTGGGAGAAGCTGTAACGACGGCTGCCATGAGAATAAAAAGTAACTACTTCAATTTATTTAAGCTATGTTTAGTACACATAAAAATAATAAGATATACTTAACCGTAAATATGACTTTGTAACTCATTAACTTGATTACGTATGCTAATTATTGTCTTGTTTTACAGCAAAGGCAGCCATCCAAATGGATACACAACATCCAGAAGGCATGAAGAAAATTCAGCAACTTGAACAACCGCAGCAAAGCAGGCCTGACGAGCCTGAACGCGAGTTTGAGAAGCCTATCTTTACCCAGGTGCTTACTGGGCCCTCAGAACTATGGGAAGGACAACATGCTCATTATGAAGCACGCGTGGTGCCAGTTGGTGACCCAAGTTTACGATTTGAATGGTACATTAATGGAGTGGAGCTTAAAATGGGTAAGCAAGTCATAAATATGTTATCAACTTCTTCCCGCAGTTACGCTCTCGTGGCCTATCTCGTGATTTCAAAACTGCGCTTTTTTCGGTAGTATAGCTTTCTATCAATGAAAAAAATTTCTTATTCAATGCATCACTTCCAGAAATTTCTTTTACAAACTATTTAAATTAAGTAAGAGGGAACAGAATCATAATGATCAATATTAATTCAATACTAGGAAATTATTTTCCAAGAATTCGATGGATGGCGTTGACGTCAAATTAGAAGCCGCTATGATTTCATTACCGCTCATAGTAGACTAGGTTAAGAATTTTGTTTGTAGAGAGCAGTACATACATACTAAATCATTGTGATTCGGTTCATTAAACGCGGTTTAATATTAATCAAGTGTTATGATTCACTATCCGCTTCAAGTCAACCCTCGAGTATCGTACACAAACATATAAACGAACACAAAATGTAACCTCTTCATTCATAGTAACGATGACATGTGCAATTTTTAATACTTTTTTTTTTCGCAGGTTCAAGATTCCGCACAACTCATGATTTCGGTTTTGTCACCTTGGATATTAATTCGGTAGTGGCAGAAGACGCTGGCCTTTACATGTGCAAAGCGATAAACAGAGCCGGAAGCACAGTTTCCTCTGCTGCACTAAAAGTCAAGACTAAGTCTACCATTGTTGATCAAACAATGAGACCAGAAGCATGGGAACAAATACAACTTAAGGAAGCTGCCATGAACAAAGTACCAGAAATGTTTGTGGATTCTGGAGTTCAACAAGCACCCATTTTCACCACACATCTTAAGAGTTACGATAAACTCGTTGAAGGACAACATGTGTTCTTGGAAGCTCAAGTAGAACCGCGAACCGACTCCAACCTAAGAATTGAATGGTTCAAAAACGGTATGTCACTTACTACTGGATCAAGATTAAAAAGCACTTTTGATTTTGGTTTGGTAACTCTTTCCATAAATAGCATAAGGATTGACGATTCTGGAATTTATACATGCAAAGCAACCAACCTCATCGGAGAAGCTGTTTCAACTGCTTCCATAAAAATTGAGGATCGTCACTGGTTGCTCGGTGAAACACTTCATCCTGAATCATTGGATAGGATTGGGGCTCTGGAACAACCGAAAGCAGGAAAGCCTGAAGCACCTGAACCTGTCTATGAAATCCCAGTTTTTATTTCGCACTTGAACAATATCCTGTGCAAAGAAGGTGACAACATTCATTTCGAATGCAACGTGGAGCCTTCTAGGGATCCTACACTTAAGATTGAGTGGTTCTTTAATAATAAGCCGTTGCCATCTGGCACAAGATACAAGAGTACACACGATTTCAGCTACGTGTCTCTTGATATTATTCACACGTACGAAGAAGACTCGGGCATTTATACATGCAAGGCTACCAACAGCAAGGGTTCAGCTACAACATCAGGTTCACTGAGATGTACTGGAGACAAACACATTTATTTCGATACGCAGCATCCGCAAGGAAAAGCTGGGTTAGAAGCTGTAGAACAGGCTGAGGAGGCAAGATTGTCTAAATCCAGAAGAACGTCTGTTCCTGATGTGGATTACCCTAAACCGGAATGGGTGGTACCAGTAGCAGCGGAAAATCAATTGCTTGAAGGCCAAGCCCTTCACCTCGAAGGACAGGTTGAGCCTAAAAATGATCCTAACCTCAGAATTGAATGGTATTTCAATGGAAAAGTTCTGGAACAAGGTTCAAGATTCAAGCTTACAAGCGATTTCGGTTTCGTTACGTTAGACTTAATAGACGTATACGAGAGAGATAGTGGAATATACACTTGCAAGGCTTACAATAAGAAAGGTGAAGCCTTCACGTCATCAACTGTCTTTTGTATCAGTAAAGAAAATCTTATTGAAAGAACACAACATCCTAAAGGCACAGAAGGATTGGAGAAGATTCAAAATCTTGAAGAATCTCTTCGCAGAGATGGAGGCCAGAAGCCTGATGACGACACAGGTAGGGCCCCGGAATTCACTACAGTTTTCCAAGATATCGTTGACATTAGCGAGGGACAGATAGCTCATTATGAAGCGTCTCTTATTCCTACTGGTGATCAAAGTATGGTTATCGAGTGGTTCTACAACGGGAAATCAATCGAAGCTAGTCATCGCATTCGTACGGTCTACGCATTTGGCATGGTTGTGCTTGAAATACTCGGAACTAAAACTACCGATTCAGGTGTATATTCTTGTCGAGCTACTAATAGGTGGGGTCAGGCGGAAATTAGCGTGAAATTAGAATGCGTTGATAAGAGCAAAGGACAAAAACCAAGATTTACAACGCATATTCAAAAAGTAGAGGGATTGAAAGACGGACAGTCTGCTCACTTTGAATGCACTGTTGTGCCCGTCGATGACCCCGATTTGAAGATTGAATGGTATCACAATGGCCAACCTCTACGTCACTCAACCAGAATCAAGACAGTTTCTGATTTTGGTTTTGTTGTCCTAGACATAGCTTATACTCAGAACCATGATACTGGAGAATATGTATGCCGTGCGTATAACAAATACGGTGAAGATTTTACAAAGGCTACTATCACTTGCTTCGGAAGAGGCGGAGTTTACCTAGACAGCTTACAACCTGATTCACTGGCTAAGATTAGGGAATTGGAAAGCTTACAAGGAATCCAACAGCAAGCGCCAGCGCCTGCTTCGGCTGTACCACCGAAGTTCCTCACTCAAATACAAGACGTGACTAAATTAGCTGAAGGACAAAGTGCACACTTTGAGGCCAGGCTAGTACCAGTTGATGACCCAGACCTTAAAGTCGAATGGTTCTACAATGGAAAGAAATTGCCACATGGCCATAGGTACAGGACTTTCCACGACTTTGGCATTGTTATTTTGGATATTCTATACTGCTATGAAGAAAATTCAGGTGAATACGAATGCGTGGCTACTAATAAATTAGGCCGTGATTCTACGAAGGCTACGTTAAAATGTACTTCGAAGGAGAACTTAATCCTGGACTCGCAACTACCGCGGGTGAGTTTCACCAAATTAAGATATTAAGATAAATTATTTGTATATAATAAGTTTAACATTTATACTGATATTAATAATAATTACAATTTTAGGGCATGGAAGGTGGGTTGGAAAAACTACAAACTCTTGAGGACTCAATGATACGCAGAAAGGATGTCAATGAAGAGGAAGAAAGGGGTAAAGCTCCAGTTTTCACAGTGCCATTATCAAATATTGATAACCTTCGGGAAGGAGAAAATTCTCACTTTGAAGCTAGACTGACACCGACTGATGATCCTAACCTAAAGGCAAGTATAAATTGAGTATTTAAATATAAACAATAGATGGCAAGTACCGTTATTATACTTAATTGGTTTCACCGTCAATGATGGTGGAAGGAACAATGTTAATACAATTTTCCCATGCAAATAAGAATCTTGTTTATACTACTTACCCATCGAACCTTGACTAATAAAAAAATATGTTGTTACTATTTTGCAGGGCTATGGGATTAATTGTAACAATTTGCAAAATAATAAATGGAAAAACATGAATAACTAATGAATATTGTTTCAGGTGGAGTGGTACTGGAATGGGAAATCTCTCAAAGCTGGTTCAAGGTTCAGAACATTCTGCGACTTTGGTTTTGTTATATTAGAGATATCTCCGACATATCCTGAAGATTCTGGAGAATATCTATGCAGAGCTTATAATAACTACGGTGAGGCTGTTACAACAGCAACAATGAAAGTTCAAGGAAAACGAAATATTATCCTGGAGTCACAACTGCCTAAAGGTATGGAGGGAACTATCGATAAAATAGCAGCTCTCGAAGGCTACACAGGAACTATGGATTCCATGACTCCAGAAGCCGAGACTGGTAATCCGCCAGAATTCACGACAACACCATCAGATCTTATTTTGTCAGAAAATTCGTCGGCTCACTTTGAATGTCGTCTCATTCCTGTTAATGATTCAAGTATGAGAGTTGAATGGTTCCATAATGGAAAGCCTCTTTTGACTGGGTCTAGAGTGAAGACAATTAATGATTTTGGATTTGTTATATTGGAAGTTGGCGGAGTTTACCAACGCGACGCGGGTCTTTATACTTGCAAAGCTACCAACCGACATGGAGAAGCGACAGTTTCATGCAAACTGCAAGTCAAAGGAAGGCAAGGTATTATTTTGGAACCACAGTTGCCATCTCATTTTAAATCTGGTACTGAAAGCATCCAAAAACTGGAAGAGACTCTGCACAAGCGTGAAGAAATTACAATTGAAGATGAAAAGCCCAACCCACCAAAGTTCACGGTGGAAATTAAAGACAACCTTGACGTCCCTGAAGGTGGACCTATTCACTTCGACTGCCGGGTAGAACCAGTTGGTGATCCCACTATGAGGATTGATTGGTTCTACAATGGCAGACCTTTCGCTACCGGATCCCGAGTTCATATGCTCAATGATTTCGGATTTATTGCGTTAGACATTGATTACATATATGCTCGTGATGCTGGAGAGTATACCTGTCGTGCAACGAACAGATGGGGTTCCGCAACAACGACAGCAAAAATAACATGCAGTGCTAAACGTGATATCGTTTTGGAATCTCAGCTGCCACAAGGAATGAGTGGAGAGAAGATTAAAGAGCTTGAAAGAGGTCGTGTAAGTGACGCGCCAAAGGAAGAGCCTGTTATAAGCACCCCACCCAGGTTTATTACTCAGATTCAGTCACACACTGTTGAAGAATCCGAAAGCGTTCGGTTTGAATGTCGTGTAGAACCCAAAGAAGACCCTAAACTGCGCATCGAGTGGTACCGTAATGGAAAACTTTTGCCCTCTGGTCATAGGTACCGTACGGTTTACGATATGGGTTTCGTTTCACTTGACATTTTGTACGTTTACGCTGAAGATTCAGGTGACTACGTCTGCCGTGCAGTTAACGACATTGGTGAAGACTTTACTAGAGCGACAGTATCTTGCAAACGTAAGTATATATATGTAATATAAAAACGCCAAGGCAGTATGTCTTGCCTGCAATTCAGAATTTTTTAAACTTTTAATATTTTTATAGAACTGCCGGATATTATTCTACAAAATCAAGTACCACGAGGTATGAAGAAATCCGAAGCACTGACGCAGATGGAAGCTACTATCAAGAAGTATACTTCGGAAATCTTCTTGACAGAAGATGACTTATATGACGCTGATAAGAAACAACCACCACGATTCGTAACACAAATAGAAAGTCAAACCACCTTAGTAGAAATGGAGTCGACGAAGTTCGAGTGCCAACTGGCGCCAGTCGGTGATCCTAATATGAAAGTAGAATGGTTCTTCAATGGCAAACCTTTATTGCATAGTAAGTTAAAGAGTACAAACACATCTTGAAGAAAAACTGTAAGTATATTTGATTTTTATAATATGCTACAAAATTCTTATTTTTACAGAGAACCGTTTCACGCCCATCTATGACTTTGGTTACGTGGCGATGAACTTTGGCTGGGTCTACCCTGAAGATAGTGGCGAATACGTTTGCCGCGCCACTAACCTGTACGGTATGGATGAAACCCGAGCGGTAATCAAGACAGCCGGCAAACCGGGTATTGTTTACGATTCTCAATTACCCAAGCATATGAAGAGTATTGAAAAGATCAGAGAGATGGAAGCTGCCTGGCAAACGTAAGTATTTTTCATGTTATTTACTAACAAATAAAAACCTTGTTAACATGTCTCGGTTATTGCTAAATTAAAAGCAAGTATCACAGCTATAGTATTTATTCTAGTAGGTAATCCTGTATAACGATTCATTTTAGTAGGTAATTAATTTGGTTCTTGAACTTTATAAAATGATTTCTAATTTAGGGTACCAGAACAATTGCCAGACGAGTCGAAGGCACGATCGCCACCAGTTTTCGTAAGCCGTCCAGAACCAGTGACCGTTGAAGAAGGAGAGTGGGCTCGGTTCTGCTGTCGCGTCACCGGACATCCCAAACCACGAGTGATGTGGATCATCAACGGCAACACCATTGTCAATGTAACTATGAATCAATTTAAAATTGTGTTCAAACATTTTATTTGTTTAACACAATTCCAATAAAAACTATGATTTTGATTATAGGGTTCCAGATATAAACTGACTTATGATGGAATGTATCACTTTGATATACCTAAGACCAGGCAATATGACACCGGCAAAATTGAAGTTATTGCTAGAAGCTCAGCAGGTGAAGCGGTAGCTTCGACCGAACTAAAAGTGATACCGAGACATGACGATTACAGAGGAGTGCTAAAGAATGCTCCACGACGTAAGTTTTACATATATCTGGTTGAAAACATGACGCTTATCTTGCAGTTAACAATATCCATAAATATAAAGTGATTTACGAATGTGTACATACCAAAAACAGCTTTCACTGCTCTAACATACATAATTATCAAACCACGCACACAACAACAAACTGCTTAAGCACAAAAAGTACCCCCCAGCTTCCCGTTACCTTCCCTCTCTTTGCCCAAAAGGAGTGCAGCTAAATCAATTGCTTCTGCCAGCTTTGCCAACGGATTCTGGGAGAGGTATGTCTTGAAGATATTTAAATATTTTTGATTGACATAATATTAACATATTTCTTGGTTAATACACAGCTTGGTATGATGAAACAACACAGTATCAGCGCTCTGAAACTGAATTAGAAAAAACATTTGAGGAAAGGCAAACTTTGCAACGACAGGGGGTTATTGACCACCGGCCTGAATTAAAACCGAAAGTTATTAAGGAGCCTGTAACAGAATGGCAACAAACAGTTAAGAAGAAGAAGAGCGAAGAATACTATAATAAACTTCAGGAACTGGAAAATGAGCAAGTTATCAAGGAAAGTCGGTTCAGGGAATCCACTCATCAATATGCTATTCCTGGAGATAAAATCGCAAGTAGCTCTCTTGCCAAAGGCATGGCTCAAAGATACGAGGACACCTTGTAAGTCATTGTTTGTCACAATTAAGTTTATTTTGCGAAATGTTTACAAAATAACCATTTATTTTTATTTTATTTTTTATTACAGAGAACAAACGGAAGTTACCACTGAGCAAGTACAGAGAAAACCTGTACCAAAACCTAAAATTCCAGGCCCATCTGAATCTACTGTTCATGGAAAAGAAGTACATGTCGCTAAGCAAAAACAGATACAGAAGGAGGTTGTTGGAGATACTGAAATAACTCGTAAAATAACTTCCACTGAAACCACTGAAATGGAACATAAGGCACAAACTCAAGAGCGAGTTGTAGAGGGACCTGTGAAACCTAGTAACCCTCCAGTCTTTACTAAAAAAATGCAACCATGCCGTGTGTTTGAACATGAACAAGCCAGATTTGAGGTTGAGTTTGATGGAGACCCACTACCAACAATCAAGTGGTACAGGGAGAATTTCCCTATTAAAAATTCTGCAGACTTCCAGATCCACACATTTAGTACCAAGTCTATTCTAATTATCAGGCAAGTGTTTGTTGAAGACTCAGCTGTGTTCGCTGCTGTGGCTGAAAACCGTGGTGGAACCGCTAAATGTAGCGCTAACTTGGTAGTAGAGGAGCGTAGGCGACAGGGAAGAGGAGGTGTTGCTCCACCAAGTTTCACATTGACAGCCCAAAATGTTAATGTGACAGCTGGTCAACTGGTTAGATTTGATACGAAAGTTACCGGAACAAAGCCTATTGATGTGTATTGGCTGAAAAATGGCAAGAAAGTTCAACCAGACATCAGAAACAAAATTCTAGAAGAAGACGGCACATACACCCTTCTTATTCTTGAAGCTTATCCCCAAGATTCGGGTAAATATGAATGCGTTGCTATAAACAGCGCTGGAGAAGCCCGCTGCGACGCCGAGTGTTCAGTTAATGCTCCTGCTACCAAAGAAAAACCAAAACCACAAACTAAAGCCGCTAACGCGCCACCTGAAATTATTGAGCCTTTGAAAGACAAGGTTGTTGCTGAGGGTCAAGCCATCGAATTCAGTTGCAAGATTGTTGGCAAGCCAGCTCCTACGGTACAATGGTACAAGGGCGAAAAATTAATTAAGCCGTCAAAGTATTTCCAAATGTCTCGTACAGCGGATGAGTACACCCTGCGCATATCGGAAGCTTTCCCTGAAGATGAGGGCGATTACAAGTGTGTTGCTTACAACTCGGCTGGCCGAGTGACTGTTGCCGCAAAACTGAAAGTAACCCAGCCCGATCAGGCCGACAATTTGCCAACTTTGACACCCCTTCGAGACCTTGTTGTGTATGAAGGACAACCAGCGCAGTTCAAGACTCATATAACCAGCAAAGTTAAGCCGACCATTCAGTGGCTTCGGGAAGGTGCTCTTATTCCTGAAACACCAGACTTCCAGGTAATAAAATTAAAAATACTCTGTTTTACCATTTTCCAGTTTATTATCTTGTGGCATTAAATTTATTATTTATTTATTTAATTAATTACAACGGTTAAACAACTAATTACAGAAATTAAACAAAAAGTTTCAAAGTTTAAGTGTAAATATTCGTATATACCCGTAGTTTTGCATCGCTTAATTTTAAGTTTCATTTAAATGTAAAAATCTCATACACTTAATTCGAATTAAAGAATATTTGAATCTTAAGATCAGACATGAACTTTTTGCTAGCCATATCCACTTCTAGATGGAAAGAGAATAATTTCCCTAAATTCTTCCCGGTAATTAATTAAAATAAATTTCCTTATTCGGAGATACCTCAAACAAACCAGCCCTTATGAATAACCTCTTTCTGAAATCAGTATTATAATTACTTATTTTTTTCGATTTCCAGATGATCCACGAAGGTAACAACGCCGTGCTGCTGATCGGTAACACCTACGAAGAGGACACCGGAACCTTCACTTGCCGGGCCACCACTGCTGCCGGCCAAGTCGAGACTTCGGCAAAGCTAGTCGTCAAAAGTAAGACATAGATACAGGCAGCGAGCTCGCGTCGCGCACTCTTAATCCATTAATGTAGTGTTTCTTTGTTTCATCTTTATATCACTTTGAGATCGGGTGAAAACTACTACATAGAGTAAACTTTAAAAGTTGACATGCGAGTATAGTTTTAAATCAAATGGCTTTAAAATCGTAGCGGTTACCGCAATAACGACTTACGTCCGCTTAAGACACACCCCATGATCACCAAGATCTTGACAATATGACACAAACTACCGCGAGTGCAGGTTTCTACCTATGATCCACCTAGTCTTGAACGACCTTGCCCCTTCGGAACGTAGGCCATTGGATAGTCCGCGTGATATTACGGTGACTACGCGCACATTATAACGTGCGTTGCTGTGCCACAGTACTGGTGAACAGATAAACATTATGGTATCTAAGAAATGTACACACTTGTACGCAAAAACACATTGATATATCTGGAAGACAAATTAGCGTGGTACCGCAATGTTCCACAGTAGCTGAGATGTCTTCTAATGCGTTCTTTAATTTTTGTACTCCTATTTGAGATTCCTTTTTCAAAACTTTAATGACTTTTTCATTCTTCTTGGTAGAAAAATTCTACTTTTAATTTTTCTATTAAAACTTAAATTTAATATATATATCAAAAAGCACTTCTTCATTTTTTTAATATAATTTACTTAGTCTATTCTAAATTGTATCTGCTTATGCAGGATGCGTTTTGATTGTTTCATATGATTCATCAAACAGTGCTCAATAAATTGCATATTTCTTCAAAACCGAAGTGCTCACAGCTGGATTAAAAGAAATCATAAAATAATTGAAATGTTTTTGCGTACAGTCATGTACAGAATATTACGTACAATTCTTTCATACCAGAACCATGTTCACCGCTGTGCTACCACACCAGAGCAACACACTGCAAACCCTAACATAACTTGCAAATCGACTCGATTGTAAATTTAACTTGTAGTACTATTTGGGCGAATTTCCGCATCTAACATCGCTGTATATTTAAGCTTTTTGTGTAAATAGTCCTAGTCTTACCCCGAGGCAGGCCACAGTGAGGAGCAGCGAGCGACGAGAGCAGCTTCCATATAGTTGGACACACGTAACTGTGATTAACATGAACACGAGACATTTTACGACTGTTTTGTTTTGCTTTTACCGCTACGATGTTTACTAAATGTAAATGTATACTTTGAACGATTATACTGTATATTAGAATAAATTGCGTTACAAAACAAAGACGCGTCCTTCGACAAAACATCAAATGTATTTTTCACCCAATACTCATTTATAATAATTATAAGCCTGCTAAAGTTAATGAATTACGAGTATTTATTTGGCCTTATTAACCATAATTAGTATTAAAAAGGTTTTACGCTTTTTGTGTTGAGATCTGTTCAGCTATTCTGCATAAACTCAGTATTGAGCTCATTCTGCATCCGCAGTAAAACGAATCTCGACAATTACTTTGACACCTGTCGCTGCGGGCTTAGTGAGTTTTTACAAAATAGCCTGGCTGACCTGTGAATCTAATGGAATTGATCTGTGATGGTCCAACGTTTACAAAGGTCATTTCCTTTGAAGTGCAGTTAATCAGATAGTTATTGAAACTGGGATTTGTGGCAGCTTATGTGGTCTTGTAGAGAGTCAAATGCTAGATGATCAGCAAAATACCGCAAAGAAAAGATAAGTCCCCGTTTCAAATTTAACCTTGTCTAAGCATGAATCATTGTTTGTACTGTCCGATTTAGATTTGGCACTATGTTTAAGATCAGTCACACCTAACAACGATGCACGCGGGGTGCGGAGCCCGCCCCGGACGTACCTAACAGCTACGACTAACTTTGTCAGTGTATGTATCGTGATGTCGATGTCAAGGTTTGCGATAGTGGGCACCGGGGGTCGTTCTCGCGCAGCACAAAGTTATTCGTGGTTGTATCTCGCCATGCCTCTAGTTCCGCAGTCAACTCTTATATGACAAAGAAACATAAAATTAGTGTAGTAAGTCGCTCACTCTAGCGGCTCTCCACTCAGATGACTTGAAGTACGCACGCACTACTTGCCTTGCCAGTTTCTATGTTTTGACAACACTGCCGATTTGATGACCTAATTTTTTTTTTTGCAAGTACAAATCCAAATTGAATGAGATTTTATAGTTTAACGTTACAGTGATCTTTAACTTAGTTTGTTTTAAGTGCACGATATTGTTAAAATTAAAAATGTGTTGTATGTTTCACCTAATTGTATTAAGTTATTAGGCGTGGCAGTATTTTATGACTAAATGAATTCTTAGAATATTTAATAATAATATATTTATGACTTAAAATTTTGTATGTTACCTTTATGTGAAATCTGTTTAATAAATGCTATAAATTAATAATAATTTCGCATTATTCTATTACACTACAAAACAATCTTCAAAACTTTCAAGTGTGAAATGCTCGTTTAAGCCGTAGGTAGATTAGAGTTACAATCATCTTACATTAAACACGACGCACTCACTCTTAGTGCCTGCTATCCATCAGACATGTTGAAACTTAATATTCATAAAACAAAGAGCGTATATGCTGTCATGAAGAGCATATTCCTTGATGGATAGCGAGGTCGCTTTGGTTGCTTTCTTTCATCCAACTGGCACAACTCTATCTAAACTTCTATTTTCTTTCTTCATACCATCCGAATCTGAGTTGTGATTTAATAAGTCACATGGTTTTTTTTTTTTGTTACTGTTGTAACTAAACAGTTGATTAACTATAACTCCTAGAGATAATTGATGCCAGCTTTGATACATATCCTTTACCTAAAGCCAACTTTAGTTTTGATGAAATTATAATGTTGGAGTAGATTTGCGCGTTGATGTCTTTTGAGAAAGCAAACTTAATAATTTCAATTCTTTTTTTTACAATTATTTTATTCAACAACACATCATTTACACACAATAATACACTTAACATGTTTTGGTCATAATATATAGGATCTAAATGATTAGCCAACATTTGGCAAGATACGAGAACGGCCAACTGTGTAACATTCCGTTACGTTGAATGCCAACTCTCGTATTCACCATACGTTCGAATTCAGTCGCAATTTCATCTCAGCGACAATTTAAGTCAAAAACTTAAAAAAACGTATGGAAATAAGAGGTTTTTAGAAAGATTGATCTTAGAATGGGAAAGTTCCTTAAAAATATGGGAATTTTCTCTCTGATATAAAAAGCAAAAATCAAGGATTTCAGAGGAAAAGTATACTGGATATAAGGTAAGTGGAACGGTAAGTAACGTGTTGTAGCAGTGTGCAAGAAAAAAAAAATTCAGCCGAACATAGGACTTCCTCCTTTTTGAAGTCGGTTAAAAAATAATGTTTACCTTTTTCTACCGCAGCATTCTTCAACAGCAACTCAAATAGGCTACCTGAAAAAAGAAACACAAATTTGATTTCTTAGGATATGCCTTAGACAGGACACCATAAAGTTGGGCTATTAAAAAATCTAAAGACAATTACAAAATTCTTTTATATTTTAATGAAAAAATCCTAAACAGTTAGTATTAACAATTCAGATACTCTGTATTTTTATGCCATCTGTATAAAGACTCAGTTATATTCAGAACTAGCTTCTGCCAGCGGCTTCACTCGCGTAAAAATAGAAAATATATAGCCTTATATCTTTCAGTCATTAAGCTGCTTTGTACTGATAAAACCTTTTTTATATTTTATATTAAATTTATTAAAATATAAATCTTTTCCCTTTATTAGGTACATATCATATTGTATAAAATACGACGTAGGTGAAAATGATTCGAACCTTAATATTTAAAATTAAACCGCCTTTAATATATCTAAATACGAGTAGTACATATATTTTGGAATATATTAGAATTCAAATATACTTAGACCAAGTTGTACCTGACTCCAGTCTGAGATTTAATTCTCTCTAGTTCATGAAATTTGTATAGACATATAATAATAATATTAACGTTTATTTCGAACAAATATCCATATTTTGTTAGTAGTACAAATTGCTTAAAAACCTACGTTAGTAAGTACCATCAATGGTAAAAATAAATTATGTTGCTTAATATGCAGGCTCAGTTATACATTTCACACTGTCTAACTAGAACCCGCATGAAAGCCTGCATTACTTTTGAGTCGACTTTGTCAGCGACTACCTTCAGGATGCTATTAGTACTGCCCCGCACTCTGCGCAGCAAGGAGGTGGTTCTGTTGCGTATATTGGCATGAAAACCATCAACGCGAGCCTCCGCAAACATGCTAGATGCACTACAGAAAACAACATATGACCTCTTTGATTTCAAAATCATTCACCTACATGCCAAGAGAATTATTACATAACCTTGAATTATCCTCACGGATAATACAAGTCCGTTGACCTCTACATGACAGACGTAAACCCCTTAGGAAGGTCTTGCTCTCTTAGAGCCGAGCACGAGCGGAGAACGAGCTGAGCTCGGTCTACATTACACGAGTTTGTGCTCGGCTCGTACTCGGCTCCTTTACCAAGACCTGCCTCGGCTTTAGCCACCTTAATAAATCTTCTAAAAAGGATGAAGGAAGGCGAGTAAACAGATCTTAATTTACTTAATACACGAAACTGTCGACGTGTTATTCTTGAGCTGATTGCTGCAACGGTCCAAGGTCTAATAGATTTGACCAATAGGGTAAGGTTGCGTTTGCCATATTCGTGCCTAATTCGTATCACAGCAACTTATGTAATCCTGTTTACAAAAAATAACTTCTGATGGCGCAGAAATATATTATTTAATACTGGAATTTTACTAAAACAAGTAAAATAAAGGTGAGACCACGAGCTCTTAACGCAATCCATTAGACGACATAAACTGAACTGCACCCCTAGCCAAGTTGATAAACAACAATCGTTAACGCTAGTCGAAAATGCGCTAACGCTAGTTAAGTCACGTGGTCAGAACAATCGAATAGAAAATTCGAAGCCAAGTTCATATCGTTCAAAATGATAGAATGAATTGTTCTCGTTTCTACAATGTTCAACGCTACATAATTCGTTATTGTAGAACGAGCGCCCGACTCAGGCGCGTCTACATGGCTAACAACTTATCGTTTTCTACAATTGCTGACACCTAGGCGTTACCAATCGGAGAACGGAATTCGACACGAAACGGTTGTAACTTGGCTAGGGGGGCTATTAAACGGATGAAGGGAAAGCGAATCTATATAGGGTGTATAGCACCATCCCTATTTCTCGCTCGCATAACTGATATTTTAACATTTCATTAGTAAAGCAAAGTCCCTGATAAATATAACGATAATAATGGTATTATTCGTTACAGAGGTTATTTTTTGTAGTATTCTGGTATTTATTAATTGATTTATTTAAATAGTTTTGATGTTAATTCTAACTTCCTTCAATTCAGATATGGTTGATGGATTACTGTTGAGCACCATACTCTTCTGGTAACCCCAGAGTAAATAATACGAAGGTGTGAGGAGGCACAGTATTTTTCGGAAGACATCTGTTGACGTCCAGGTTTTAGAACTTTTGCAAAACAGGTTATGAGGATGTTATTTATAGATACCAGCCAGTTAATACATACGAAGCTGACTTCATAAAAGTTATAATAATAATAATTTATTGTGACAGAAAACATACATATTCTTAATTAAATAACTAGGATTCCCTGTGTCGTGGGGTCTAGTCTCTTTCAGTCCTTAGTGCCCTGTAGTGTGTAGTGTTTTGTAGTTCAATTTATTAATATTTTTTTCGTAATTGTTATGTTTCATTCGTTGCATCAAAATCCTATTATATTAAATCTAAGTTTTAGGTATATTTTGTCAAACTAACTGTAAACGATTTTCGTAAAACAAACGACCACGAACTGTCTTATTTCATTCACGATGGTCAATGATAATGGCATAACTTTAGAAATAATAGCTTCACTAAGTAAAGCCTGCTATATGTCTATTTCAACTTCACTACTGATTCTCGTAAATGCAAAATCAGTGAATCAATATCACATTGTTACTTGGGCATAACAATAAAGTTTACAAAGTAGCTCTACAAAGGTTTAAAATGCCGTACAGGCAATTAGAACGTCCGATTTATACATACTAGAGGCATACTGTTCATCTCAAGAGACGACTTTGTTCCAAGATTGACGCTTTACATGGTACCACTTGTGGTGTAGTATGAGCAGCCGTTATGTACTCTCCGCTCCCTTCGAAGCAACGACGGAATCTCACTTGTTCTTGCTTCGAGGTGACGAAGGCATCTCACTTGTTCTTGCTTCGAAGCGACGACGATCTCTCACTTGTTCTTGCTTCGAGATGATGACGGCATCCCACTTGTTCTTGCTTCTAGATGATGACGGCATCCCACTTGTTCTTGCTTCGAGCTTACGACGGCAACCCACTTGTTCTTGCTTTGTGGTGATGACGGCATCCCACTTGTTCTTGCTTCGAGATGATGACGGCATCCCACTTGTTCTTGCTTCGAGGTGACGACGGCAACCCACTTGTTCTTGCATTGTGGTGATGACGGCATCCCACTTGTTCTTGCTTTGTGGTGATGACGACATCTTACTTGTTCTTGCTTCAAGGTGGCGACAGCTTTCCACTTGTTCTTGTTTCGAAGCAACGACGATTCCCCACTTGTTCTTGCTTCGAAGCGACGGCGGCATCCCACTTGTTCTTGCTTCGAGAAGACGACGGCATCTCACTTATTCTTGCTTCAAGTTGACGACCGCATCTCACTTGTTCCTGCTTCGAGGTGACGACGGCATCTCACTTGTTCTTGTTTCGAGGTGACGACGGCATCCCACTTGTTCTTGCTTCGAGGTGACGAAGGCATCTCACTTGTTCTTGTTTCGAGTTAACGACGGCATCCCACTTGTTCTTGCTTCGAAGCGACGACGGCATCCCACATGCTCATGCTTCTAGGTGACGATGGCTTCCCACTTGTTCTTACTTCGAGGTGACAAAGGCATCCCACTTGTTCCTGCTTCGAGGCGACGATGGCTTCCCATTTGTTCTTGCTTTGAGGCGGCGACGGCATCTCACTTGTTCTTGCTTCGAAGCGACGACGGCATCCCACATGCTCATGCTTCTAGGTGACGATGGCTTCCCACTTGTTCTTACTTCGAGGTGACAAAGGCATCCCACTTGTTCCTGCTTCGAGGCGACGATGGCTTCCCATTTGTTCTTGCTTTGAGGCGGCGACGGCATCTCACTTGTTCTTGCTTCGAGGTGACGAAGACATCCCACTTGTTCCTGCTTCGAAACGACGACGATTCCCCACTTGTTCTTGCTTCGAGGTGACGACGGCATCCCACTTGTTCTTGCTTCGAGGTGACAACGGCATACCACTTGTTCTTGCTTCGAAGGGACGACGGCATCCCACTTGCTCTTACTTCGAGATGATGTACGGCATCTCACTTGTTCTTGCTTCGGTTTGACAACGGCATACCACTTGTTCTTGCTTCGAAGCGTCGACGATCTCCCACTTGTTCTTGCGTCGATTTGAAGACGGCATCCCACTTGTTCTTGCTTCGAAGTGACGACGGCATCCCACTTGCTCATGCTTCGAGGCGACGATGGCTTCCCACTTGTTCTTGCTTTGAGGCGGCGACGGCATCCCACTTGTTCTTGCTTAGAGGCAACGACGGTATCCCACTTGTTTTTGCTTCGAGGCGACGCCGGAATTCCTCTTGTTCGGACAGGCCCGAGCACTCTACCAGTGTACGCTACGCCGTACCTTCGAGGCGATCCACAAAACGATAACAATCAATTACCCAGCCTCTACATGTTTGACGCAGGAGCCTACTTCAGGATACATCCGTATCCAGTTAGCACCAGCATCTGTCGGAGACTAAGGACAGCATGCCGATCCCATCCATTCTTTCCGTAAAGGCTTTGCCAACACTACTGACACGTGCCCTTATCTGGACTACGCAAGTTGCTTCTTTCATTTATCCTGCCTCGAACTCCCAAAATAACGGCGGCAAACCAAGCTTGAACCCTAACTTATCCCTTGCAAATAGACCCGAATATGCGAAGGGACGTAGATATATTTTAAGGAAATCATAACTGATAAATTATAAATTAATTTCCAAAATATGTTGGTGTCGGTCTACAGTCTAACTGATCGGTCCTCCACAATCCATTAACTAGGCATCCTTGGCAAGACCGTCTCTAAGGACTGTCAAAGATCTATTAATGGCTATGGCGGCCAACGGTTTAACGTGCTTTTCAAGGTATGAAAGAATCTCGTTTTCTCTCTCACTCGAATATGTTATTATATCCACGGGCTTACATTGGCAAGAATTGCTTAACCTAGAAGGTTGAGCCAATAGTACCTGTCTAAAAAAACATCAATATGAACACATGACATTTAAAAAAAAAAACTGGGCAAGTGCGAGTCGGACTCGTGCACTGATGGTTTCGTACAAAGTGACTTATGAAAACAGTTCAATTCCTGAATTGAGTTACGAAAGGTTTTCCGAATCGCAAATATTTTTTTTTTGTGACATAACTACAATTTTACAGTTTTCAGACGTTTTCCTTGCATGACCTTGCTTCATGATAAATTTCAGGTCAACGGGAATACTCTATAAATTTTGATTTCCTTGACAGTGTCAAAATATAATTTTTTTTTCGTTAACTCAGCACTTTTTTTGCAGCTTTGTGGGACCGCAGACTTGAGTATACGGTTTTAATTTCAACTCGATACCTCCACGCGTTTCCGAGACAATGGATCTAGACAGACAACACAACAAAGTGATCCTATAAGGGTTCAGTTTTTTTCCTTTTGAGGTACAGAACCCTGAAAATCTGAAAGAGTCTCGTGAAACATACTTTACATCATTTAATTTTCTGTGGCATAACTAGTAGTAACTTAATTTTTATTAGACTTGTTAAATCATCAAATGACATCTCCAGCCCTAGGGTGAGCAAAAGGCCGTTTTTTTTTAGGTGGAAAAATCATCTAGTGCAAATCCCGCTTTCGTGCGGAGCGAGAGATAGTGTCAGACTTTTAATGATTAAAAACCCACTCCTGTTCCTTCTATGCCTTCGTCCCAGAGCCCCGGGTTTCACTTCCACACTACCCGTGACCCCAGTAGGATCTCTTTGAAGCCCGTGGAACAGTATGCGCCATCGACGGCTTGGGCTCGGTCCGGACGGTTGCCGGACGGTCGAACGGCGAACCACCCATTGCTCGCCGCCCGGAAGCCCGCGCCCGGTGGCCGGAAATCGGGATCAGAATCCCGGCGGCGGTTGGGGCTTGAGGACCGTTGCCTCACGAGATCGGTTGCCTCCTTTGCTAGTATTACTGCTTCGCAGAAGGAGGCAACCGCCTGCCACTCCTCCTCGCTCCAGACCATGGCCTGTACCAAACCCCGGAGCGAGAGATCGCCACCGCCGATCACCCCCATGAGAACACGGCGTTGCTCTGCCCAAGCAGGGCACACCTCCACCGAGTACTCCACCGTGTCCTCCGAGCGGTCCACAGGGCGTGTCAGATTTTTACTGACTAAAACCTATGTTCCTTTAGTTGCTCTTTGCGTTCTAGGACCACGGGTAACCTTTTCAGAAGTCAGCCCATGGCCTTAGTAGGCTTCTGCCCTGCTTTGTCCCTACTGTTTTTCTGATATCCCGGTGGAACACTACACGCTGTCGACGACTTATGCTCGGTCCGGACGGTTACCGGATGGCGGGACGGCCAGTTACCCATAGGTTGTCGTCCGCAATCCCGCGCCTATAGTGGCTGGTTGTCGGGGTCAGGGTCTCGGCGACTAGGGCGTAAGGATGTCCGATCCCTCACGCATGCGGGCGTCTCCTTCGCTATCACTACCGCTATGTAGAAGGAGGTAACCGCCTCCCTCAATCCGAGCCGTGGCCTAAATCAGGGTTCGGGAAGAGGTCACCTACCGCTGATGATAGCCCACACAAGGACAGGGCGATGCTCTGCCTAAGCGGGGCGCACTTTCACCTGCACCACCGTGCTCTGCAGACGGTCCACATATTGGTAACATGGACTTTTCTTCCGCCTCAACCTGGAACAGGAACCTCCCGAACTTGCCATATCTAGTGAGGGCCTACATCATGCGCAAGGTGAGGACGCTGTGACACCTCTTCATACACTCCTCGAAGAGTTAATAAAGTACTACAAATTTCCATGTCACATTTTTCTCTCCAAAGTCTATCGCCCTTGTATAGGCGTATTAGCAAGTAGGCCGGATACAAATAAGCTGTGGGTTTGATTCCAAATTCGTCAGATTGTCCTACTAAATCAAAGAAGTCAATATTTTTTAAATGACTTAAATGGATTTTAGACTGCGGTCAAGAGAAATCAAACCTTAGCATTGTATTTTGGGTTGATTTAACAAGCTATTCCTTAGTTTAACTTTCACCTCTTCCGGTTTCAGTCTGTAATGAAATCTTGCAAGTTAAATTTTTACACACTTCCCGGATTTCGACTGAGTTGATTGAAAACAACGAAATCCAGTCGAATTTGGGCTCATTTCATTCGTCAAACAATGACTCAAGTCGTAGATAATATCATAGCCATCATCAGGATGGCACCTTGCACCCTAAAACATGGCTATACGAACTCTGTACGAAAACGACGAAACTCCGTCGAGTTTGGGCTCATTTGATTCGTCTTGACTGTGACTCTGGTTTTAAATGATATCCATGCTCTGATGAGGGAACTTAGCACCCTGGAAGGCAGCTAAAGGAAATCAGTAAAAAAAAATACGTAAAAGTAAAAATAATAATTAATGTTTTTTTTTCGTATTGATAAGCTGTATGAAGATGTTAAAAAAACCGAACAAATTTTTAGTTAGTTTCAATTAATACGTGTTAGATTTTACCAGCTAGAGATAAATCTTTATAGGGTGTATGTTGTAGACACAACTATAAACTAAAAGCAGAGTAGACTAAGTGAAGACTAAGTTTTATGTAATCTAACATAAAATAGCAATACCAAATTATAAAGTAAGTAAATATCTTGCACACTGTTTGCTTCAATCTCTAATTATAATTATGATTATTATATAATGCTTTCTACATATTAAGTAAAAAAATTTGTTACTTCATGAATTGATGCCAAAACTTTTATTCTAAATGTCCCATTCAAAACATCAATGAACACTTGATGGCAACGTTACTCATATTAACATTAACTGAAGGACGTTTAAACATATGATCGTTAATTAACAAACTTTCACAAAAAATGTATGTTTTTTTTTTCAGAATCTCGTAAAACCGTTCGGAAGACGTTCCAAGACAAGACCGATGTAACAGTTTTGAGTACAGATGATACTGATGTAACACAAGTGAGTAAGACTACCTACCAGTCTACAGAAGAAAGTAATTTACTGAAAATTAAAAACTTGCAAGATGTAGAGACGAAAAAACTAGTTTCAAACATACCCTGGAGAAAACAATCGCAAGTAGATACTTTGCAAGAAACCACAGAAGAGAGTCTTGAAATTAAGCATTGGCGAAAACCAAAACCAACAACGAAGCCATCGTTATCGGAGAAAGTGTCTGTAACCGAAGATACTTCCCTTTTGAGAGTACAAGATGATACTGAAATTAGTACAACTAATGAGGTCCAAAACTTGGAAACCAAATCATGGAGAAAACCACGACGAGAAGATAAAACTGTAGAAACTTTGTCTACCACAGAGGATGTAACAATACTACAAACGGACCGCGATGAAGAAGAAGACCAGAAGAAGGTACCTCAGTGGAGAAAGCCTCGTGTCGAAGAAACAAAACCAACTATTAGAGAGGAAAGAAAAGATTCAATTCCTTGGACACAAGAAGGTATCAAATTGCGACCTACAAAAGTTGAAAAGACCGCAGTGGTAAAAGAAAAAATAGAAGACGTGACTTTAAAACAAGTGAGAAAAGGATCAATAAAAAAAGTAGAAACTGAAGAAGCTGAACAAATGTTGACATATGAGGAAGACACTGCTATATTGAAAATAAAAGAGGAGGAAGAACAAAAACTTCAAACAAAAGAAGAAGATTTACCTGTATGGAGACGCAAACCAAAAGAAAAACCCATACCAAAGCAAAAAGAACCAGAAGAGGAAAAACTAGAAGAAGTACAACTGAAACCGGTTAAAAAAGAAAAGGTAGTGGAAGAAGCTAAGCCCGAGGAGCCTAAGTGGCCAACTGGCAGGAGGCGCCCGAAGGAAGAGGAGCCTAAGGAAGAAGTGGTCCTGAAGCCAATTCCAAAGCAAAAAGCACCAGAAGAGGAAAAACCAGAAGAAGTGCAACTGAAACCTACCAAAAAGGAAAAAATCGTGGAAGAAGCTAAGCCCGAGGAGCCTAAGTGGCCAACTGGCAGGAGGCGCCCGAAGGAAGAGGAGCCTAAGGAAGAAGTGGTCCTGAAGCCAATTCCAAAGCAAAAAGCACCAGAAGAGGAAAAACCAGAAGAAGTGCAACTGAAACCTACCAAAAAGGAAAAAATCGTGGAAGAAGCTAAGCCCGAGGAGCCTAAGTGGCCAACTGGCAGGAGGCGCCCGAAGGAAGAGGAGCCTAAGGAAGAAGTGGTCCTGAAGCCAATTCCAAAGCAAAAAGCACCAGAAGAGGAAAAACCAGAAGAAGTGCAACTGAAACCTACGAAAAAGGAAAAAATCGTGGAAGAAGCTAAGCCCGAGGAGCCTAAGTGGCCAACTGGCAGGAGGCGCCCGAAGGAAGAGGAGCCTAAGGAAGAAGTGGTTCTGAAGCCAATTCCAAAGCAAAAAGCACCAGAAGAGGAAAAACCAGAAGAAGTGCAACTGAAACCTACCAAAAAGGAAAAAATCGTGGAAGAGGCTAAACCCGAAGAGCCCAAATGGCCAACTGGTAGGAGGCGCCCGAAAGAAGAGGAACCTAAAGAAGAAGTGGTCCTTAAACCAATACCAAAGCAAAAAGAACCAGAAGAGGAAAAGCCAGAAGAAGTACAACTGAAACCGGTTAAAAAGGAAAAGGTAGTGGAAGAAGCTAAACCCGAGGAGCCCAAGTGGCCAACTGGTAGGAGGCGCCCGAAAGAAGAGGAACCTAAAGAAGAAGTGGTCCTTAAGCCAATTCCTAAGCAAAAAGCTCCTGAGGAGGAAAAACCAGAAGAAGTACAACTAAAGCCTATCAAAAAGGAAAAGATTGCAGAAGAGGTTAAACCTGAGGAGCCCAAATGGCCAACTGGTAGGAGGCGCCCGAAAGAAGAGGAACCTAAAGAAGAAGTGGTCCTTAAGCCAATTCCTAAGCAAAAAGCTCCTGAGGAGGAAAAACCAGAAGAAGTACAACTGAAACCGGTTAAAAAGGAAAAGGTAGTGGAAGAAGCTAAGCCCGAAGAGCCTAAGTGGCCAACTGGCAGGAGGCGCCCGAAGGAAGAGGAGCCTAAGGAAGAAGTGGTCCTGAAACCAATTCCAAAGCAAAAAGCACCAGAAGAGGAAAAACCAGAAGAAGTGCAACTGAAACCTACCAAAAAGGAAAAAATCGTGGAAGAGGCTAAACTCGAGGAGCCCAAGTGGCCAACTGGCAGGAGGCGCCCGAAGGCAGAAGAACCCAAAGAAGAAGTTGTTCTGAAGCCAATTCCAAAGCAAACAGCACCAGAAGAGGAAAAACCAGAAGAAAAGCCACTAAAACCTGTCAAAAAGGAAAAGGCAGTGGAAGAAGCTAAGCCCGAGGAGCCTAAATGGCCAACTGGTAGAAGGCGACCGAAGGAAGAGGAGCCTAAGGAAGAAGTGGTCCTGAAGCCAATTCCAAAGCAAAAAGCACCAGAAGAGGAAAAACCAGAAGAAGTGCAACTGAAACCTACGAAAAAGGAAAAAATCGTGGAAGAAGCTAAGCCCGAGGAGCCTAAGTGGCCAACTGGCAGGAGGCGCCCGAAGGAAGAGGAGCCTAAGGAAGAAGTGGTCCTGAAGCCAATTCCAAAGCAAAAAGCACCAGAAGAGGAAAAGCCAGAAGAAGTACAACTGAAACCGGTTAAAAAGGAAAAGGTAGTGGAAGAAGCTAAACCCGAGGAGCCCAAGTGGCCAACTGGTAGGAGGCGCCCGAAAGAAGAGGAACCTAAAGAAGAAGTGGTCCTTAAGCCAATTCCAAAGCAAAAAGCTCCTGAGGAGGAAAAACCAGAAGAAGTACAACTAAAGCCTATCAAAAAGGAAAAGATTGCAGAAGAGGTTAAACCTGAGGAGCCCAAGTGGCCAACTGGCAGGAGGCGCCCGAAGGAAGAAGAACCCAAAGAAGAAGTGGTCCTCAAGCCAATTCCAAAGCAAAAAGAATTAGAAGAGGATAAACCAGAAGAAGTACAACTAAAGCCTATCAAAAAGGAAAAGGTAGCAGAAGAGGTTAAACCTGAGGAGCCCAAGTGGCCAACTGGCAGGAGGCGCCCGAAGGAAGAGGAACCCAAAGAAGAAGTGGTCCTTAAGCCAATTCCTAAGCAAAAAGCTCCTGAGGAGGAAAAACCAGAAGAAGTGCAACTAAAGCCTATCAAAAAGGAAAAGGTAGCAGAAGAGGTTAAACCTGAGGAGCCCAAGTGGCCAACTGGCAGGAGGCGCCCGAAGGAAGAGGAACCTAAAGAAGAAGTGGTCCTTAAGCCAATTCCTAAGCAAAAAGCTCCTGAGGAGGAAAAACCAGAAGAAGTACAACTGAAACCTGTCAAAAAGGAAAAGGTAGTAGAAGAAGCTAAGCCCGAGGAGCCTAAATGGCCGACTGGCAGAAGGCGCCCGAAGGTAGAGGAACCAAAAGAAGAAGTGGTCCTCAAGCCAATACCAAAGCAAAAAGAACCAGAAGAGGAAAAGCCAGAAGAAGTGCAACTAAAGCCTGTCAAAAAGGAAAAGGTAGTGGAAGAAGCTAAGCCCGAGGAGCCTAAGTGGCCAACTGGCAGGAGGCGCCCAAAGGAAGAGGTGCCTAAAGAAGAAGTGGTCCTCAAGCCAATACCAAAGCAAAAAGAACCAGAAGAGGAAAAACCAGAAGAAGTACCACTAAAGCCTGTCAAAAAGGAAAAGGTAGTGGAAGAAGCTAAGCCCGAGGAGCCTAAGTGGCCAACTGGCAGGAGGCGCCCAAAGGAAGAGGTGCCTAAAGAAGAAGTGGTCCTCAAGCCAATACCAAAGCAAAAAGAACCAGAAGAGGAAAAACCAGAAGAAGTACCACTAAAGCCTGTTAAAAAAGAAAAGACAGTGGAAGAAGCTAAGCCCGAGGAGCCTAAGTGGCCAACTGGCAGGAGGCGCCCGAAAGAAGAGGAACCCAAAGAAGAAGTGGTCCTGAAGCCGATTCCTAAGCAAAAAGCTCCTGAGGAGGAAAAACCAGAAGAAGTGCAACTAAAACCTGTGAAAAAGGAAAAAGTTGTGGAAGAAGCTAAACCTGAGGAGCCCAAGTGGCCTACAGGTAGAAGGCGTCCGAAAGAAGAGGAACCTAAAGAAGAAGTGGTCCTGAAGCCAATTCAAAAGCAAAAAGAACCAGAAAAGGAAAAACCAGAAGAAGTTACGATTCTCAAACCAATTTTAAAGCAAAAAGAAAAACTTGAAGACCTTGAAGACGAAACTATTATAACTGAGAAAGTAACTGTTGATGTAAAAACAGGAGAAAAGAAAAAGAAAAAGATTAAAAAAGAAAAGTCAATTGAAGAGACTGTCGTTGATGAAACAAAAGTAGTTGAAATAGATGTGCCTGTTGATGAAACTATCACAACTGAGGAAGTAATAGTTGATGTGAAAACCGAAGAAAAGAAAAAGAAAAGGATTAAAAAAGAAAAGTCAGTTGAAGAGACCGTCGTTGAGGAAACAAAGGTAGTTAAAATAGATGAACCAGTTGATGAAACTATTACAACTGAGAAAGTAACTGTTGATGCAAAGACTGAAGAAAAGAAAAAGAAAAAAATTAAAAAGGAAAAGTCAGTTGAAGAGACTATCGTTGAGGAAACAAAGGTAGTTAAAATAGATGAGCCTGTTGAAGATATTGAAGAAGAAACAACAACAGTGGTCAAACGGAAGCAAATCAAGAAACAGATCAAGAAGGACAAAAAGAAAGGTACGAGTTTATTTACTACTCAATATTAAATTAAAAGGGATAAGTGAGGTCATAATAAGATATTAAATATAATAGATGGTATCTTTAAATTGTCTATTACAAACAGATGCATGGTTACTTTCATTATTTGTTTCTAACAAACGCGATGTAAATACCAAAATATTTGTTAATTCTGTGAACAGTACACCAACGTACCTTAGAGGACATTAGAATTTGTAAATTTTTTTTTACAAATTCTAAATTAATTAATTTTAAATTTAATAATGCAATATCACAAGAAAGGGAAATTAACTGTGTTAAAGTTAAAGTAAAACAACATTTCTAATGTCTTCGTAACTTCTAGCGCTGCCCGTGTACAACACAACAAATTGTCACTCTATTAATACATAGAATACTTATTATTCCCTTTTCTAAACTTTAAAATATATTTAACAAGAAGAAATGTAATTCTTTTAACATAAAAGTGATACTTAAATTATTATTTATCGCATCATAAACATCTGTATAGTATGGAAATAACAAGCATTAATTGATTTATTTTGGTTAATAATGTTTTAACAAATGTACGACGTTCACATCTTTAAAATTGCAAAAAGTTACAAAAGATACAGAGTTAGTTGGTTTGGATGCATGTAAACCCATGGTATTTCATACAATGATGGATTAACTAGTACACTGTTTTACAGAAGTGGAACCCTTGATAATTAAGCCAATTAAGGCTATGAATATATTGGAAAATAACACATTAGAATTGACTGTTGTGTATGAGCCTGCGGATGATATCATAGTGAAGTGGTACCGCAACAATCAACTCCTAGAACAAAATGATGACTGTGTTATTCATACTGAAAATGGAATATCAACAATAAAAGTTCAAAAAGTAGACAAAAAGAAAGTAGGAAAATATGAAGTGATCGTTGAAAAAAATAACGTGGTTGCAAAATCAGGAAGTTCTATTAAACTACTAAAATCATTCGATGAAGATCAAATTTTGCCACCTGTTTTCATAAAACCTTTACGACCGAAACTGGTTATTTTAGGAGACATTGTATTACTAGAGGTTGAAGTTATATCCAGCCCATTCGCTTCCTTCCAATGGTTTATAGACACAAGAGAAGTAACCACATATGCTAAACAAAATAAATTGACTAACATATATGTAACGGACAGGGAAAACGTGTCGTGTCTATGCATTGAAAATATAAGCAAAGATTTCTTAGGAGTAATTACATGTAGAGCAGAAAACTTTGCAGGATCTGTTTCATGTTCAGCTTCACTGCTAGAACAACCAGATAAAGAATTTATTGGGCAAGCACCAATAATTATTACTCCCTTAGAATCTGTATTAATAATGGATGGGGAACCAATAAAACTTTCTTGTAAAATCAAGGGTGAACCCTGGCCACAAATAGATTGGTATCATGATGGTACACCTGTTCAAAGAGCTAGAGATATTACAGTGGCTCGACAAGAATCAGGCCTATGTGAATTATGCATAAAAGAAGCTTTCCCCGAAATGTCAGGAATATACCGTTGTGTAGCTACAAACGACTTTGGAAGTTGTAGCTGCGAATGTACTGTTGACATTGAAGGTAGCGATGTAAATTCTACTTTCATCATTGCATGGAAAATAGTTTGCATGTATATTAAAATATACGGAGTGTATGATGTTTCCATATTAATTCACCTCAGGCACCTAATAACATTGACTACATTTACCATGCATCTGTAGAACAATTTGAAGTTTGAATTTTAATCGACACTGCAGTGTTACTCGTAAGAATGATTATTTTAAAAGCTAAGCTTAAATTAAAAAAAAAATTGTAACAATGAGTTCAATTCTTAGAATAAAAAGCATAGTAATACATTTTTTAGTCACAAGCATACGTTTTTCCTAAATTATGCTTACGGTAATACTAGGTATACCTAAAAATTACTTCATTTATTAAATAGTCAATCCCAATGAGATTATCTTACAAAAATATTTACCTACTGCATTAAGATAGAGAATTAAATTTAAAAACTATAGAATCAAAATGCTTGTGTTATGAGAGCTTCATGAATGTTAACTGCGTCGCATCCTATTGTTGTGGGTGTATAATACGAGTACCTTTTATTAGGTTGTTTTAAACAACCTACGACGGGTATCTTTAACACATTAACGGCCGAGGTATGAATATTGCACAGGAATTAAGCACTGATGAATAATATTATTATAGCGATGAAATCTTCATTTTTACTATTTATTTGTTTTATTTTCTAGCATACGAATATGTACCAAGTGCTTCAGAGGAAGATATACTAAGTGATGAGGTAAGAAAGAAAATTATACTAATACAACTTCAACAAATTTTTCAAGGCTATGTGAACCTAATTATGAATTTTATATATGTACGTAGTTCTCATTATTGAGACTCCGGAAAATAAATATGTTATAGTTCAGGCCAATTATACCATAAACAATTTCTGTATTCACGACTGCTTAAAAGAATTTTTATAACGAATCTGTTCCTAAAATGTGTCTAAATTTATATCGTCCGACCTGAGGCCCTACCACGAACTCTTAACGTGATCCATTTGATGACCTAAACTTTTTTAACGTCACGGTAAGACCCTTGGTACCTTAAATTAAAAAAGAAATCTATATTATGACCTCTTTATTTCACAGAAAACAAGTGACTTAGAAGAATTCGCTCCCCGCATTGTAAAAGCATTACCAACTGTAGTCACAACTACAGAAGGAGAACTAACCAGGTCTGGAATAAATTTCTTGTTAACTAATAATATTACTGCTTATAATTTGATCTTTAAAAATAAACTTTAACGCATAGCAATAATTGAAAGGAAGTGTGACTTGAAATAAATGCTCCAAGGTTAGCTTTTTGCAGTTTATAGCTCAGGTTCGGAATGGTAACAAAAAATATATTTGCGATAACGTCATGTATTTATTTATATTTCTATACTCATTAAATTTCGCAGGTTGCCCTGGAGCATTCACTTTAATCGTTTTGTTTTTGAATCCATAGTAGATACTTTTAAAAATAATTTATATCAGTAGGTGACCGTGTTCATCGCTGCGTAGTTCATTAAAAAAGTTTTAAAATATGCAAGGTGTAAATAATTGGACATATGAGATACCCCAGCAAATTGGTTATAGCCTAACACACTCACATGGGTGTTCATATGAAGTGTCATAATTGCTGGAGATGGAAGGAATGACAATATTTGTTTTGTTTTTCATGCGATTATAAATTCAATCATAATCATAACAAGTAATAATATATTTTAGGTTCGAAGCAAAGGCTGTAGGTATTCCCAAGCCACAAGTAAGGTGGCTTAAACAAGGCGTGGAGATAACAAATGAGTCACAAGAATATCAAATAGAAGAAATGGAAGATGGTACTTCGATACTAATTATACCTGAAGTGTATCAAGACGACACCGGCGAAATCGTATTTGAAGCTTTTAATCCACTAGGAGTAACTTCTACAATTGCGGCCCTTTCCGTTGAAAGTAAGTTTAAATAACTTTTAAGTTCTTTGAATATAATAAATATTTAAAGAGGGTATATTAATCATATTTTACGTTTACAGTTGTAGCGGAATTCAGTGACTTGGTCAAAACAATATTTCTAGTATGAATATTGTTATGTACTTACCTTTCCATACTTCCTTTTCCTTTAAACCCTTACTCACGAAATTGCAAATACTATATTTACACTAAACACCTATAAAATAATAGTAGGCTATAAAACCGAATAGAACTGAACTTCTTTTTAGGTTTTGGTAAATATTTTCATAGGTTGGTGAAGCTGCAGCAGCCCTACGTAAAGCAACTGATTGTGATGTGTGTGTGAAGCAGACTTTTGGAATCGTCATTTATCATCTTGTATACTCAAGTTTAAACGCCACATTTTACTCGTATGTTTCGTCGTACACGAGACTCACATTAGTTTAAACACAACCTTTATTAAAATATGAAAACCACAATTAATCACTACTTAAATTTTGAAATAATTATACAAATATGATTTTGTATTTTTAAAGGTATAATTGGAACCAAGGAGTACCGAAAGCCAGAATGGGTTACACACATGGAGGAGTTACAAGCTGCGTTGAAAGGTAAACATAACATGACATACTTATTCATTTAGACAGCTGACGTTTATTCTGGACCAGTAATTCTGATCGCATATCCGTAGGAAGGTACTTTAAAAGTCTGTGTTTATTAATTTTATGTATTTAACCAATAAAATGATGTTAACATTATTTTATTTATATCACAGCAACTCAAGCAGTGCCTACGTTTGTGAAAGAAATACTTGGAGAACGAGTCGACGAAGAAGAAACCGTCACTTTTGAAGCTGTTTACAGTGGAAATCCCACCCCAGGTATATTCACAACTCTACAAAATAGGTCAAAACAAATTTATAAAAAATATCTCTTTTACTAACACTAAGAACAATTATGTAAATCCTAAATACTATAGACACTTCATTCGGATTAGTTTAGATAAGAAATGCAATAAAAACATCACATACGAATATATAATATGTATTTGGATGATGTCTTATTTAACTAAAATGAGTAATTATTATTCCTCTGAACATGTCTTAATTGTTGGTAAATATAAAAATATAATAATAATAATATTCTACCACTTTCACACAACCCCATCTAGTCTTAAACTAAGCAAATCTTGTGCTTTGAGTACTAGATGGCTTATATATTAATTTATTACAAAAGATAATATTTCTATAGGAATGAAAAACAATCATTATTTTACTATGATTTCAGAAATACTTTGGTACAAGGATGACAAAGTCATAAGAACAGATGAGCGTTATACAATCGAAAATGTAGATAATCGTACGACATGCACAGTCAAAAAGTGTGTAAAAGCATCAGAAGGAACATACATGTGTAAAGCAGTAAGCGACATAGGTATGGCTATTACTAAAGCTAAATTGCAAGTATATGATAGTGCAGATAAGGTGCGAAAAGCAAAACATCTTAAACAGAAAGATAAGAAAGAAAAAGTAATTAAACGCGAAGAAGAAACAGTTGAAGAAGAAACTGCTACAAAGGTTACAGAAGATGTTAAAGATTCTGCAGTTATTGTAGAGGAAATACAAGTTATGGAAAAACCCAAAACTGTGAAAAAAATAGATAAACAGAAAGCTAAACAAGTAGTCACTGAGGCTGACTATGTTGAAACTGTAGATGTTGCAACATATAAAAAAGCTGATAAAAAAGAGAAACCAGAACCACGAGAAGAGAAGGCAGAGCCGATCGTTACTCCACAAGACTATTTAATATCATCACAACCAGAAAAGGAAGAAATGGTACAGCCATTCGAAGATTCATATGAAACCCAAAAAGGCATTATCAGAATGGTAGAAGATGATTCACGAGTTGTTGCAGAGATAAATGAACTATTAGAAGTAATTAACGCGAAAGAGTTTGGTCCTGGTGAATCACCACTAAGAGAGTTAGCTAAAATAGGTTTCATGATGAGAAATGGCCTCACGACGGAACAAATAGAAAGTCTGTATGATTCTCAATATTTCCCAGCACTAAGAGTCCCTCAGTCACAGTCAGCTTTAGTTCGTTTAGTAGAAAGACAAGGACATGGCGCACTTATTACCGAAGTACTTACCGAGGAAACCACTCAGGATGAAGATGTAATCGCAGCCAAAGTTGGTTTCCGTGCCTTCTTAAAAATGGTGGAGTTAAAACATTCGTCTGTCGAAGAAGTGATTGCTCATTTCTATCCAGAAGATTTTAAACCACGTTCCTGGGAACAAAAAGAGGCGCAAGAGGTACAAAAATCTTTCTATCCGATGTAAATAGAACAGTAATTATCAATATTGTTGTCGGTTTTCTTTACTTACTCTTTTTACTTGTCCATTTTATTATTAAAGCATTATTAAGCAGACCAAAGCGCTAAATTGTTTATCATCAAATTTAAAAACTTGTATCTTGCTATTATTTTACAGGTTATAGTAGAATCATCAGCTGAACAAACGGCAGATATACACACAGCTACAGTTATAAAAGGTAACATATTACACTGGCCATATTTCGAAAAGTGACATACTTTCTTGAAAACGACTTCCTACCCCACCGCTTTCAAGAAGTGCGAACACTTTTGACGAAAAATGCCGCGGCCAACCCCCAGTCCCTAACCCCTCGAAATCGGGTAGAATCAGCAGTCTCGTGTATTTTTCAATTCAACATCATTATTTTTATGCGCGTAGCTTAATTTATTTCTCAGCTCGGCGCAACATGTCTTCTTCTTTCATACTTCTTTATTAGTCGTCATCTCAGTGTTCAAATCTTTGACCTGATGAGATGATTTTAAAGATCACTTTAAAGATTTCTCATTATCCACCAATCTTTTCTGTAGACCTTTCTTTAAGAGCGCACACAAATTTCAAGCAAAAAGTAGTCTGCCGTAACTTCTACGGTCATATTCTACAGGATCTACTACGGATGCGCGGAACAGACAGCCGCCCCGTGCAACCGTGCGAGTTCCAGAGTACAGACCATTGATAGCAATTCCTGTGAACATTATAAATAAATGTACCAAACTGCTGAATTTTAGTCTTATTATGATGAAAGTTCTCCATATCAAGTTACCAGTTATTTTATACCTTTTTATAATATTCTGAGTTCCTAACAGAGAAAAATGTTGGTTCATCTATAACAATTTCCTTTTGATTTTTCAAATGATAACTGTAATGATAATTTATAAATTAATTTGGTTTTTTATTGTAAGGACATGTTATATAGATAATATAAATGTTTGCATACTAAATGGTACAAAGTGGCTGAACTATATTGTATTTTAAGACCCAGATATTATTTATTACCTATATTTTCAAAATAAAATTCCATTCTATTCGAGATGAAGAATGGTGACTGATTTATTCATCCAGAATCTTTTTGATACTAATGAAATTTTATTACTTCTAGATACTACCAAAATATCGGAAGATGTTCAAGGTGAGTTTCTTAAATACATACTTAGGCATATAAATTATGGTATTTTTTTACATATCACGCTTTGTATATTTTGACGTTGTTAAACTGTCGCGATGGAATGGAGTGCAACGCTTTTATTTAAAATAACACAAACCATGACTATTGGTAGGTACTACTGAGGGGCTGGTGGCTAAATTAAAGAAATTGCTTCATGAATCCATCTTCAATGTTAAACAAAGTTTTGTGAGGTCAGTCAGCGGATCAGTGATCATCAGAGGTCGGATCTAGGGAAGTTAAAGATGTACTTATGCCGATTTCATACATCGAAAAAATAAAGTGGATATGCCTCAAATCCCGAGATTAATTTTAAAGAGCAGAACTTTAGCAGCAGAAATATAGCAGAAAAAATTTCTTCCTGCATTAATGACGAGAAGGAGGAAGTGAATAAATTTGTTAACTTCACCTCAGTTGATATAAAGAGATCGTTTTCAATAAAAAATAATAACAAAAACCGTATGTTAATTATCATTTTTTTTTAATTTGTTTTATCTATCTCTGAGGTTTTTATTATTATTTAGTTGTAATATTGTTTGTAGCCAACAAAGGATTTTTATTTAGAAATCCCGGGAAGATCCATATTAACATCAACATTTCGATGCAAGTACATGAATAACTCTACTTACTTCCGGCCCCTGGTGATCACACATACTGAGATTATTCCGTACCTTGGAATACCATTACCAGATGCTAGTTACTGGGCTGTGGAGATTACATATGCAGTCCCGCCATGTAAAATTCTGGTATTTATCAGCAACAGGTCAGGCTGGAAGACGTAGACCCAACACACTTGGGTAGTAAAGTAAAGGTTATTCAGATTCATTTGATACATTTTTAAGTATAAACATGTTTGTAAGTATGTAATCAAGATGCGCTGATTTGTTAGCAAAAATTGAGAATGTATTGTCTTGATTATAAACCTTTAAAACGCAATAATTAAGAAAAAGACTTCGCATTTTATACAACAAGTAAAGCCATTTGATATATTAGAACCAGCCCAGGATAATTTTATACAATACGTGAATTATAAGTGTAGGTGCGCTTGATACTAATTCATAGCAATTAAAAATAATATATACAGTGCCTTCTAGTAGCATGTGATGTTATGTTAAGAAACACTGCCATAAAAAACTGCTTACGGCTTTTCAAACGTTTACGCATAAACATGTGTGTACGTTACGCATAACAATGCGTGTTTACAAGTTTACCTCCCAAATGTCAGGAACTCACACGCTTACAATTTTCCACTCTGCATAAAAGTAAAGTGTGTGGTATTTGGTAGGACGATGTCGATTCTTAAAGGATCTCACTTGTAAGCAATATCTACTATTAACACTAAGAAAAAATGTAGTTTACCAACTAATAATAGCAAAAATAACATAACTTTAAGTGAATAAACTCTTAAAAATAAGTTTATGGGGTCACTTTGACTGAACCACCAATTGTTGAAAATGGGACGTCAATGTTAAAAGTCCATCGAAACATTCTACAGCGTTATACTGAATTGGCTAGTTAACACTTATTCAAAAAGTCTTAAATTTATAATGTAATCATTGTTATATTAGACCATAAAAAAATCTTTGTTTATAAAAGTACTAATCTCCCTTCAAAATATACTTTTTGTGTACAAATACACATGATAGTGTAACATTATTTCGGCTAGGTCACAACTACAACACCGTCCAATGTGAAGTCAATCACTGTGGATAGCGTTTTCTGCTTTACATTATTAATGTTAGGACATGATCATCAAAATTACAGTGTTAGAAAGGTGCTATTCATCCTGTAAAGCTCAGTCTCTCTCTCACACCTTGATTTTAAGATTTATTTATTTATGTATTTAGTTATTTATTTATTTATTTATTACATTATAACACCTGATGAAGATGGTATTATCGTCCTCTGAATCTATGTAATAGACAGCTACACTGCTTGTATGTAGGCTTTTAGGTAACCCTGTAAGCCTAAATGTATTTCTAAAGTTTTCTTTCCATCTTTAACGGTTCGCAATGATGACCTCTGCTGTAAATTACAAAGAATTTTGCAGTATTCAAGATTCTCGTCATCAATAGTAAACATCGTCCTGCAGAACACCATCCGTCAATTACTGTATTCTCTTTATAATAAAATTTATTAATTTGATACTTCAGTAAAATGCAAAGTGTTGAATTTGTTTTCGCATAAATCCAGCTTTATTGTGTTTAATTTTATTCTATACAGCATTTAAATACTTCGTATGGCTTCAAGAATGTGCTTCATTTTGAATAATAATAACTATATTTTAATGATGTGTGACTCAAGCAGAAATTAAAGTAAGTATTAACACAAATTATGTTAATGATTTAACTTGTTACTATTATTATACAATATACCTACCATACGCCAGCTTAAATAAAGACACATGCAATTTTTTACATTATAATTGATTATGTTCTTTATATTAAACCACTTCAAACACTATACTGTAATTTCACAGATATCAAAGAAAGAGAACAAGTCAAACGCAAAAAACACACTAAACAGAAAATAGCATTTGAAGAACAGCAAATAGAAGACACATCAACAAAAGAAAAAATAGTTTCACTAAAAACAATGCAATCAAAAGAAAAACAAGAACGTTTCATGGATGATGAAACTGGTGAGCTTGAAAAAGACGAAATACCATATCTTACTACAATAGCTACCGATATTTCTGAAAACAAGGTTGAGATAGTACCTGCTAGCCAAGTAACTCATATCCTTTCTGATAAAACAATTAGCGATGTAACAGCGAACCTGAAATTTGATACAAATTATTCTTTAATCGCTGATATGCAAGAAGTCCATGAAAAGGAATCGCAGCTGCAAATAAAAGAAAATTCAAAATTAAAAATAAAGCCATCAGTAAATGAAATTGAACCTTTAGTAGTAACAGAAGTCGAAATAAGTAGTTCTGTAGATGACTACCAAATAAATAAAAGCGTTACCGAAAATATTGCCAATAAAGGTATTGTACCAGCAGAATCATTTGTCACAACGGAAATCCATACCAACATGTCTACATCAGACTTGAAAAAGGAGGAAAAGCAACCAGAAAATGCAAAAACTACTATGATTTTAAAAGACGCACTCAATATATCTGAGGAAATAATATCTATGAACGAGTCACCTCTTCATGAGTCACCAACTAAAAAATCAAATGCCACTGTAGCATTTTCTCCTTTGGTTGGTTTAAATGTTCTAGAGATTAATGAAGAAATGAAAGAAAGCGATGTAGAAACTATTAATCTTGAAAAACCTACAACTTCTAAACTTAACTTCAATTTATTAGAATCGTTACAAGTTGGTGAAGTGTTTGTTGAAGATAAATCCGGAAAATATTATCCTGAGTTGATTGTGCCCACCGAAATGGCACGAAAAGATGTTCTCGTGTCAAATCAAGTTGTGACAGAAGAGCATAATGTTCAAGAAAAGGAAGGCATTCTATCAGCACTAAAATTGCCACCGGCGCAAGAAGCGAATATAGATATTGCATCGAAAGATAGTTTAGTTATATCCATCGAAGAACTTCATGAAAAAGAAGGAGAATTTGCAGCAAAAGAAATGCCTGCTCAAATTTCAGTCACTAAAGACATAATGTTGCATACTGGCCTTCATAACACAGTCACAACATCGCATATAAAAGAGTCAGAATTCTTACCTGATGCTGTAGTACATAAAAATGCCAGTGTCGGTATCAACGAGCTTCAGCATTCATTTAATTTAGAAACAAGTATTCACGATTCAGAGTCTTCTTTGGAAGAAACAAGATCTATTCTTAGTTCTCGTGCTGAAGTTGCAATTTCAACTTTAGATAAAAATATTGTTCACGAAGTCAATGTTCATGAAAGTGAAAAAGATCTGATATTAAAAGATGATAAATTAACAGCTAAAGCTGATTTCGATTTCAAGGCATTTGAGCCACTTATAACTTCCGAGACATTAGGAATGACTTCTACCGACGATATGAAAACATCAGAAAAGCCTGTAGAAGACTCTGCAATAGAAACCGTTATAACATCTAGTGCTAAAATCGTAACATATCCTCTTATACACGACAAAGAGTCTACGGAAGAATATACTTCAAGAAAAACTGAGACTGTACTTTCATCGCTTATTCCAAATTTATCCATTAATGTTTCTGAAACTGAATCTTCCGAATGTGAAAACAGGTTAACCCTAAATAAAATACCTGAAACTGTGCAAGCTCTAACAGCTTCCAGCCATCCTTTAAAGACTCCTTTATCTGAAGAAATAAACACTGCAGATCAAATTGATTTTATAGCCGAACAACCGAATTTAACTGAAACTGCGTCGGAAACAAGGGATTTACAAAAAGAAATAACCGTTCTTCAAACAAATGTAGAGGACCAACTTCAACAACTGCAAGAAAACAAAATTTTGCAGAGCTCCGCTCAAGCTACTTTTGTTAGCAAAGAAAGTTTAAATGTTACTGAAGTTGTTACAAGCTTAAGTGAACAAAATCTTGAAGCTGATAAACTAAAACCTACTACATTTGCAAACATCGATGTGGATACAGATCGTAAAATTGCAGTGGTTTCGGAAGTGAACTCCCGTGATACTCTATCAAATCTTGATACTCAGACTCCAAATTATGAAGAAGCACAAATCGTTTCAAATAATTTGATTCCTTTGCAAATATCTCAAAACGAAAGTTTAGACAGTCAATCCACTTTGCAAAATAATATAAAACCTGATTTAAAATTCCTAAACCTCGAGATAGTTCCAACTGAAGAAAGTCTTAAAGTTACGGAAATATTGCAGCATGAAAAAGAAAGTGACTATAATATTCAAACACTGCCTCAAACATTTACAGCATCTACTGACATCACTGGGCGGCCAGTTGCTGTTTTATCGGAAGTCACAGTTGATTCAAGTGTCGGTTATACGGATGACAGTATAAAAGACGCACCAAAGAAAGCAAATATTCAAAATATTGCTCACAATGAATTAATAGTTAGCACGACCAATTACAACGAAAAAGAAAATGAATTAGATACAAATCTTAAAACGAATAGCGTTCTAGCTTCATTTAACATTGACTCTAATCAGGCTATTTTAATTGAAGAAAAAAGAACTGAAATTGCGCCAGAAGTTCTAGAAAGTATGAATAATTTATCATGGGCTACTGCAAAACAAGGCGCTACAGTAACAGAAGCTATATGTCAAGAGGAAATTATGGTTCATTCGTCAGAACAAAAATTAGTTAAGACAGAGACAGATAATTTAACAAAACCCATAATATCTCTATCAACATTACAAGCACCTCAGTATGACGAAAAAGTAGCTATAGAACAGGAAAATGTACTATCAACAAATAAAGTTCCTGATAACCAACAAGCAGAACTCTCAGTAATTTGTCAACAAAGCTTGGAAACATCAGAAGTAATTTCGCATTCTGATAATATTGAAGATACTGATAAGATAAAAATGGATTACAAAAAAGCACAACCCAAAATTGATGAAATTTATGGAAAAACTGCTTACACTGAAGAAGTCATTACAAGTGAAATTCCTGAAGAGTTTAAGGACGAGAAAGTCATATTACAAAACTCAAACGTAACTCCTATATTTAAAAATACATTCGAACAAATGGAAATTGTACTAGGTGAAAGAGAAACTTTGATACATGAACAGCCGCTAGCTACATCTACTATTAGTGGACAAATTACAGAAACTGAAGCTGTCATAACTAGTTATACTGAAACTGTTGACAAAGAAAAAGAGTTTGACAAACAACAATTACTACCAAAACATGACGCGTCAATAGGTTATGTTCCATACAGTAGTTCTATTGATACTGAAGTAATAATCTCCAGTAATGTCGAGGACTTTAAAGATACTACTGTCAAAACATCAATCGCTTCACTGACTCATGATGATCTACAAAAACACATTCATAGGACAGAAGTATTAGTAAGTGAAAAAGAGACGAGTTTATTAGATACTAAAACAGATTCATGCAAAGCCACCGAAAATATTATTGAAGCCACTGCTAAAGAAATCACAGTAACACAAACAGTAGAAAAAGAGAACACTCTAAGTCAACTACCAGAACCTTTCTCTACTACTGCTCATCCTTCAATAAGTGAAAAACAGACTTTAATAAGTACAGAGGTGCTAGCAAGTCAGGATGTTGAAGATTTTCATACACCTAAAAATATACTCACAAGTGCGACTACAACCCATGGAGTGCAAGAAGCTATTGAAGAAATACAACCGTTTATTTATGAGGCCGAGGAAGCTTATGAAAAAGATGTGCTTACTGAACGAAAACCCACAGGTGTTATTGAGGAACAGAAATCTGTTGATATTACAGAAACAATTGTAACAGAATCAGAAAAGACATTCGAAACAATTACTCCTATTAAAGGCGAAACAGTTAATTTAAGCTATCAAGCTAAAAATTCTGTTAATATAACTCAAATAACATCATCTGATAAAGAAGAAGCATTCCAAACCAAAGGGTTAATACCGGAGACTAGAACGCTCAAACCAACAGTTGATATGCCATTGCATGCAAGTATTGGTGTTAATGAAACGGTTCCAAGTGAAAGTGAGGTTATAATAGAGCCTCTTGGTGAAATAAAACCACTTAAAGTCGACTTAAGTGTAGAGCCAAGGGATAGCTTAAACATATCAGAAAATATATTAGCAGAAAAAGAAGAGGCATTAAAAGAAAATAAAATGCCTAGGGCTGTAAGAAACGATGTAAGCTTAACTACACATAAACACATAAATACTGAACTGTTAGAAGTATCAGAAATAGAAGAAACTATGGATTTAGCTGGCAATAAAAAAACAGAAATTGGTGATATCACTATAGATGCTGTGAAACCACTTCATGTACAAGAGACAAACTATGAAGAACGACCAACAGAATTAAAAGCTATTGAAAAAGTAAAAGAACTTGTTCCTTCAGTTAATTTAGAAGTGGGTCAACATATTACAGTAACGGAAGTTGATATAACGGAGACTGAGAACGTGATAGAGGCTAAAGAAATAACTTCACTTAAACAAGTTGAAGAAACATATGTTACTAATTTACCTATTCAAATAGAGGAAGTAACTTTAAAAGAATCAGAAGAAACTTTATCCCAAGACATGCCGGCTTCACAAGTACCTGGGGTGACGATTGAACCTAAACAACATATTACCATAACTGCTACCGTTGGAGAGGAGAAAGAGCAAAATATGCCATTCGAAATTGCGCCGATAAGCGGAAAACAAAAAGTGGATATAAAATCTGTCAACCATATCACCACAACAGAAACTGTACCAATGGAAGAATTTGGAATCATTAAAGATAAAATAACTAAAGATGAAAAAGCTTCGCCGAAACAAGATACTTTGGTTGAACTTATTAATATTCAACCTCATTCAATAGAGAGTTTAAAAAGCATTGATGACAACTTTGAACCTACAGAAAGTAAAACCCAATACGAGTTCGAACTACATAAAAGTTATACTACTTCTGAAAATCTAGTACAAGAAATTTCTGATGAAATATTGAGTCGTGAAGAAAACTATAAAACTGCTGAAAAAACGATAACAGAAATGAAATCACTTCAGCAGTTTGAAATTATAGCAGGAGAAAAACCAGAATCTTTTGATAAGGTAACCGAAAAAAAAGGGGAAAAAGCAGATGAAAGTCATATTACTCTGCAAGAAATTTCTAACATTAAACCAGATGTTGTCGAAAATATTGAAGATTTACCTAGTTTCATAAAACCAGATATTAATAAAGCGTCTTTAGACGTTGAAGCTCATAAGTCCTACATAGTTACTGAAAATCTTACGGAGGAAACGCCATGGAGCATGACTATTTCTGGCAAATCAACCAAAGAAGTGACAGAACAACTGTTAGAAATGAAACCCATTGAACAAATTGAAATTATTACCGACGAGAATATTTCATCAATAAAATCTTTAGATCGTGAAGAAATAAACGTTCGTGGAAAACACATTGAAATGCAACCTATTAGCCAAAGTTCTGTAGTTGTACATGAAAGTGAAATAAATTCAAACTTTGAACAAGTAGCACCCCTGGAAAAGGCATCAATAACTTTGAATACCACAGAAAGTATAACTGTTGACGAAATTACACAGGAAGATTCACAAGACACTTTCAGAACTGACCAAATAAAATCTGCTAAGGCTGAAAAATCTATTACATTATTAACACATGTACAATGCACTGAAAACGTAGCAGAAACTCAAGTTAAAGATTTAATAACACCAAAAACACAGACTGAAACCACAAAAATTACATCAACTAGTGTAACGCCACTAATAATTACAGACAGTGGAATTCTTCAACATGAAACTGAATTACATATACCTGAAACGAAATCACAAAAAATAAGAAAAAGTTTTACAGTCTCAAACGAACTCGAAGTTTCTACGGAATTTGTAGATGAGCAAGCACTTCCGTACTCCGAAAAGAAGCCAACATTTTTGGAGAGTAAAATTACCACGACTGATGAGGACGACCAACGGATACTTATTACTGAACAAGAATCTCAAATTCATGGTAAGTTTACAAAATGCATTCTAAGTCGATTTTTATTTTATTACTTACAATAAGTCTTATTGTATTTTGATAAATCTCATTGATACTTTTACTTGAATACCTTAACGAAAATTGCTGATATTTGTGTTATACATAATGGTTTTATTTATGAAAATGATTTTCTCTTTCGAAAATATACATGCTTGCCCTGATTAATATACACACTATCCTTGCTTGGCAGGTAAATAAATTTCCTTGATATAGCATAAAGTAACGTTAGTATCAATTTTTTAACAAACGTTATTTGAACAAATGAATATACACAGTAAAATGTCTCAAGTTACCGACTTTTTGCTGAGTAGTAAATTTCTAGCAATCAATTACCAGCCTGCTAACACCAAATCTCGAAAATTTATGTCGCTATCCTCGATGAGGACTTTGATGGCTGGCCTTCACGATATTTTAACTAAATTAAACAATATTACATACCCCTAGTGTATCCATCAAGTGAATCAGCGAGAGAATGTTTAGTAATTGGACTCCCGCTTTTCTCGAATTTTGTTATTACTCGAATTCTTCCTATTCAAATAACTCCAAGAAACGATAAATCATATTATTTATTTTTCATGCGGTTTATTAAAATTATTATTAGTAAAGGTTCAATGCAAAATAATAATAATAATTTATTTTGTAGGTGTAGACATTAAAAGCGTTTCTTTAGAATCTACCCAGCCAGTAATATGGGGCCAAAGATAGGCAAATGTGTACAAAAGACCAACGTCTTTAATTTTCCTGTAAAATAGGTTATCGAAATGATTTTAGATTAATAAATAGCTCTTTTTTCTTACATTTTACCCAGTAATTACTTTTGTACTTCAGATGAAATCGCGGCTAGATTTAGGCTTTTAATATGGGACTAGTTTTGCGCATTATTAGGTTTATTGAACTTTGTTAATTCGTAAGCAGATACCCAAAAATAAACTTTAGTATCCTTCCAATGCAGATGAAATTATTCGTAAATAAATCATGAATCGCTGATTTTTATTAAGTATTTACATAAATTTTATCTAAACTATGAATATGACAAATTTACTTATACCATTTATTATTGTATTAAAGTAATATGTTCAAAATTTTTTAAACGGAAGTAAAATATGATGCTTTAAAGAAAAAAAGCTAATAAATCCGGGGCAATAGCGAAAGAAAAAGCGCAGGACAAGCTATATACACAGTCCAGCAGGCCAAAAAGATCTATACCAGCTTGCTAGAGCACGAGAGAGAAACGCAAGAGATGTTTGTCAGATAAGATGTTTAAGGGATGAAGCTGGAATGATCCTATCAGAAGATGAAAAAATCAAGGAGAGGTGGAAGGACTATTTTGAAATACTGATGAATGACGAAAACAAATGGAATGGAATTATAGAGAATAAGCCAGCGATTGTGGGGTTAGCCACAATCACTGGCTTATTCTCTGAGAATGAATAGTATGGATGAAGTCAGAATAGCTGTAAATGAAATAAAGAATGGTAAGGCAATTGGTACAGACGGAATAACAGTTGAAGTGTGGAAGTTATTGTGAGTGATTAACAAATTTTTCTTCAATAAGTTGTTGCAGGAAGAAGCCATACCTAATGATTGATGCAAAAGTTCCTTGGTGCCCGTCTTTAAAAACAAGTGTGATGTGCTTGAGTGCAACAATTATAGAAGAATAAAGTTAATATCACAAGTATGTGTATGTGTGTGGGTGTTTCATAGTAATGAAAGCCTGGGAGAAAGTTATTGAAAGGCGGTTGAGAGAAGAGAGTGAAATTTCACAATACCAATTCGGTTTTATACCTGTTCGGGGTACAACGGATGTCATTTTTGTTATACACCAGCTGTGCGAGAAACACCGAAGAGCGCATAAAAACTTACACATAGTATTCGGTATTCATTGACCTCAAAAAGGCATATAAACGGGTACCTGGTGAGGTTCTGTGGTGGGCCTTTAAAGAGAAAGGTGAGCCTGGGAAGTATGTGCAGTTGATCCAATCAATGTACAGCCAATACAGTGCCCAAGTCCGGTCTACAGCGGGCAACACTGGTAGCTTCAATGTGGCTGTCGACTTACATCAAGGGTCGGTTCTCAGCCTTACCTCTTCCTGATGATAATGGACGCTCTGACGTCAAATATCCAGGAAGAGGCTTCCTGGTGTGTGCTGTTTGCCGATGACATTGTGCTGGTGGCCGAGTGTGGCCTAGAGGTCCAGAGTAGATTGGAGGTGTGGTGGCACAGACTGGAGAGTGATGGTCGAAAACCGAATACTAGTTCTAAGATTTCGGCGGTCTCTCCGGTCCTCTGTCCTTAGCTCTCGATGGAACGCCCATACCGATTTACTCCGATTTTCGATACCTCGGGTCGCTTATCCAAGGATATGAAGACGTAGACCGAGACGTAAAACATCGGATCAATTCAGGATGGATGAAATGGCAACAGGTCACTGAAACAACTTGTGACCCACGGATACACCTCAAGTTGAAGGGTAAAATCTACATATCCGTGATAAGACCTGTCATACTGTTGATCAAAATGTTGGGCAGTGGAAAAGACTGATGAAAAAGATTGCATGTAGTGAAGATGAGAATGTTGATATGAATGTGTGGTGTGATGAGAATAGATAAAATCAGAAATAAGTATATTAGAGGAAGTTTGAAAATGGCGCCAATGTTTGAAAACGTTGAAGGGAAATCGTTTGGCTTGGTAAGGTCATGTAAAGAGGAGGGATGAAACGCATGTTACTAAAAGAGTTATGAGCATACGTGTGGATGAATGGAGAAGGAGAGCAAGGCCAAAGAAAAGATGGATGGATTGTGTGAAGAGTAATATGAAGGAAAAGGCGTTAGTGATAGCATGACGAGTGACAGTGTGACAGTGCAGAATGGAAGAAAAAAAACGTGTTGCCCCCCCCCCCCCCCCAACTAACACGCGACCAGGGCAGGGAGATGATGATGTTAATCGATAATTGAAAATCATAACTTAACAACCATAAACAATGTAAAACTTAACGTGTTTAAACTCTAAGCTTTATTAAAAACCACAAAACAACTTAATTATATTTGAGGACTAGTAAGATTTTTTTAATAATTACCTTACCTGACCTACGTGAGCTACACACATAGGTCGGGAGTGTTTGTGTAATGATCATCGTCCTCAATGCTATGCCAGCAGACTATAACTTTGCAGGATTCACTAGAAAAAAAAAAGATATTAAGCCAACTTACCTAAGATAGTTTATTAATAACCGTTTTGTATTAAAATCGTAGCCTTGTAAGGATAATTTCATTAAAATATTTAGGCCAAAGATTAAAATTTTTAATCTAAAATAACGTTGTTTGGTAATAAGATGATACACTTGATTTTGTTAATGTATAATAATGAAAAATATGTTAAATGTCAATTATTCTAAATCCGTACTATAAATGAAGTAGGTGTAGCGCCGTTTACAGCACTGCCAAACTTAGATCGTGGCATAGTTAAATGAGTTATGTTATATTTCTTAACAACTAAATAACATCATATTTATATGAATATTATATAAAAAACACGTAAATAAACTGCAAGATACATTTAACAATTGCGGGATTCACTATACTTTTCTATGACATAGTTTTGACGAAGCCCGCCATTTTGCCAGGCCTGTTGGTTTAATGGTTTGTGGCCCTAACTGCTATGCCGGAGGTTATGAGTTTGATTTCCACCCAGGACAAATGTTTGTATGATGATCACGATCATTTATTCTGTGTCTGGGTGTAATTTATCTATAATATGTATGTATTTAGAAATATATAAGTATGTTTATCAGTTGTCTAGTAATTATATCACAAGCTCTGCTTAGTTTGAGACGTTGTGTGAAATTTGTGGAATATTATTATTATTTTTTAATCCTAGACATTAAATAATATGTAACAAATATAAACAAGAAAAACTATCCTCAAACACAAAAAATAAATTACTTTTAAAATCATAAAGACTTTTGTCAAATCAAAACTGATACATACATTTCTACACTTTTCATAATATAATGCCCAAATTAAAACATAGCATCAAAATTAAACACAAATACGACTATTTTCAGAGCTAACACAACCTTCACCAAAATCATCAGATATAGAAGAAAGTGAAGAAATCGTAACAAAGTTTGTGCAATCATCTGGAAATTCCGAACCTATACAGATAAAAACTAAAAGAACAATATTAAGGAAGAAAAAGAAAACAAGACATGACGATTCTGAACAGGGAGATGTAGTAATCGAAGAATCAATAGAAGATGAAGACACAAAGAAGACCACGACGGAAATTAGTCATGATTTAAATATTGTAGAATATGAAGGCGATGAAGCTTCTGAAACTGATATAACAGAAAAAAGCACTATTGAAATGCCTGATGAGTTTTTACATATACCCAAAATGCAAGCACAAGTCCAAATTGAAGAGTTGCCTGACGAAGAAAAGTCGACTGTAACATTCGAACTCATAGAAGACTCTACAGAAGATGATACAGAAGACTCAAAGCCAAAACAACTAAAAAAGAAACTAAAGAAATCTAGAGGTAAAAATGTTTTCCTAGAAGAAGACATTCTTGTTATTAAAAAAGATGACGAAATTCCAATCGCAACCGTTACTATAACTGAAGAAATAGAGGATAGCAAACCAGAAAAAATCGTCGAATTACCCGAAGAAACTACCGTCGAGGAATCTACAACGCAAGACGGTAAGCCCAAACACAAGAAAATCACAAAGAAAATTATCAAAAAGAAAGTAGGCCCAAAGATCGAGACTACAGAAATCACAACTGAACAAACAGATGACACACAGCCCATTGTCACAGTACACAAACACGAGGAAATCGTCGACGAATCTACCATACTTTTCGAAGACATACACAAACCAGAAAAAGCTAAACCGGTTGAGGAAGCACCTGAAACAGTACACATTACACAAGTGCAAACCGAAACTGGGGACTTAAAAACGGTCAAGACGTCCAAACGGGTAATAAAAAAGAATAAAGGGCAAAAACAAGAAGTGACAGAAATTACAACCATCGAAAATGATGACGAAGCTCCAATTACAACCATTGCCGTCAATGAAAATCAAAAAACTGACTTAGTAGAAGACGTAAAACCTGATGAAATTGTCGAACTTCCAGAAGAAATTACTATAGAGGAATCTACAGCACCAGATGGTAAGCCTAAACACAAAAAAATTACAAAGAGAATCATCAAAAAGAAAGTAGGTCCGAAAGTTGAAACCACAGAAATCACAACTGAACAAATAGACGATACACAACCCATTGTCACAGTACACAAAACTGAGGAGATTGTCGACGACACTACCACACCACTCGAAGATTTACACAAACCAGAAAAAGCTAAACCAGTTGAAGAAGTACCTGAACTGGTGCAAGTCACACAAGTACGCACTGAATCAGGAGACATCAAGACTGTCAAGACGACTAAACGAGTTATTAAGAAGAAAAGAGGACAAAAGCAAGAAGTGACAGAAATCACCACCATTGAAAAAGACGATGAAGCTCCAGTCACAGTCGTTACTGTCACCGAAGAAAAACCTCCTGATGAAATAGAAGATGTAAAGCCCTTTGAAATTATCGAATTCCCAGAAGAAATCAATGAAGAGAAAACCACAGCGCCAGATGGTAAGCCAAAACATAAGAAAATCACAAAGAGAATCATCAAAAAGAAGGTAGGTCCGAAGGTAGAAACTACAGAAATCACAACTGAACAAACAGACGATACACAACCCATTGTCACAGTACACAAAACTGAGGAAATTGTTGACGATACCACCACACCTCTCGAAGACTTACACAAACCAGACAAAGCTAAACCAGTTGAAGAAGCACCTGAAACCGTACATTTAACGCAAGTACGTAATGAAAATGGTGACGTAAAGACTGTAAAGACGACTAAACGAGTTATTAAAAAGAAGAGAGGACCAAAACAAGAAGTAACAGAGATAACAACCATTGAAAAAGACGACGAAGCTCCTATCACAACCGTTACCGTTACCGAAGAAAAGTCACCTGAAGAAGTAGAAGATATCAAGCCCATTGAAGTCGTCGAACTTCCTGAAGAAATAACCATTGCAGAATCTACAGCACCCGACGGTAAGCCAAAACAAACAAAAAAATCAAAACGAATAATCAAAAAGAAGGTAGGTCCAAAAGTTGAGACCATGGAAATCACAACAGAACAAACAGATGATGAACAACCTATAGTCACAGTACACAAAACCGAAGAAATTGAAGACAATACCACCAAACCTTTCGAAGAACTTTACAGACCAGAAAATGCTAAACCTATTGAGGAAGAACCCGAAACCGTACAAATCACACAGGTGCGATCTGAAACAGGTGATGTTGAGACTGTTAAAACGACCAAACGGGTGATCAAGAAGAAGAGAGGACCAAAACAAGAAATCACGGAAATTACAACCATTGAAAAGGGTGATGAAGCTCCCATAACAACTGTTACCGTTACAGAAGAAAAGTCACCTGAAGAAGTAGAAGACATCAAGCCCGTTGAAATCGTTGAACTTCCAGAAGAAACAACTATTGAGGAATCTACAGCACCAGATGGTAAGCCCAAACACAAAAAAGTTACAAAGAGAATCATCAAAAAGAAAGTAGGTCCAAAGGTTGAGACTACAGAAATCACCACTGAACAAACAGACGATACACAACCCATTATCACTGTACACAAAACAGAAGAAATCGTTGAAGACACCACCAAACCTCTTGAAGATTTACACAAACCCCAAAAAGCTAAACCTATCGAGGAGGAACCGGAAACCGTACAAATCACACAGGTGCGATCTGAAACAGGTGATGTTGAGACTGTTAAAACGACCAAACGGGTGATCAAGAAGAAGAGAGGACCAAAACAAGAAATCACGGAGATTACAACCATCGAAAAGGGTGATGAAGCTCCCATAACAACTGTAACCGTTACAGAAGAAAAGTCACCTGAAGAAGTAGAAGAGATCAAGCCCATTGAAACCGTTGAGCTTCCAGAAGAAACAACTATTGAGGAATCTACAGCACCAGACGGTAAAACCAAACACAAAAAAGTTACAAAGAGAATCATCAAAAAGAAAGTAGGTCCAAAGGTTGAGACTACAGAAATCACCACTGAACAAACAGATGATACACAACCAATTATCACTGTACACAAAACAGAAGAAATCGTTGACGACACCACCACACCTCTTGAAGATTTACACAAACCCCAAAAAGCTAAACCTATCGAGGAGGAACCGGAAACCGTACAAATCACACAGGTGCGATCTGAAACAGGTGATGTTGAGACTGTTAAAACGACCAAACGGGTGATTAAGAAGAAGAGAGGACCAAAACAAGAAATCACAGAAATTACAACCATCGAAAAGGGTGATGAAACTCCCATAACAACTGTAACCGTTACAGAAGAAAAGTCACCAGAAGAATCAGAAGACATCAAGCCCGTTGAAACTGTTGAACTTCCAGAGGAAACCACTATTGAGGAATCTACAGCACCAGACGGTAAGACCAAACACAAAAAAGTTACTAAGAGAATCATCAAAAAGAAAGTAGGTCCAAAGGTTGAGACTACAGAAATCACCACTGAACAAACAGACGATACACAACCCATCATCACTGTACACAAAACAGAAGAAATCGTTGAAGACACCACCAAACCTCTTGAAGATTTACACAAACCCCAAAAAGCTAAGCCTATCGAGGAGGAACCGGAAACCGTACAAATCACACAGGTGCGATCTGAAACAGGTGATGTTGAGACTGTTAAAACGACCAAACGGGTGATCAAGAAGAAGAGAGGACCAAAACAAGAAATCACGGAGATTACAACCATCGAAAAGGGTGATGAAGCTCCCATAACAACTGTAACCGTTACAGAAGAAAAGTCACCTGAAGAAGTAGACGACATCAAGCCCGTTGAAACCGTTGAGCTTCCAGAGGAAACAACCATTGAGGAATCTACAGCACCAGACGGTAAGCCCAAACACAAAAAAGTTACTAAGAGAATCATCAAAAAGAAAGTAGGTCCAAAGGTTGAGACTACAGAAATCACCACTGAACAAACAGACGATAAACAACCCATTATCACTGTACACAAAACAGAAGAAATCGTTGAAGACACCACCAAACCTCTTGAAGATTTACACAAACCCCAAAAAGCTAAGCCTATCGAGGAGGAACCGGAAACCGTACAAATCACACAGGTGCGATCTGAAACAGGTGATGTTGAGACTGTTAAAACGACCAAACGGGTGATCAAGAAGAAGAGAGGACCAAAACAAGAAATCACGGAGATTACAACCATCGAAAAGGGTGATGAAGCTCCCATAACAACTGTAACCGTTACAGAAGAAAAGTCACCTGAAGAAGTAGAAGAGATCAAGCCCATTGAAACCGTTGAGCTTCCAGAAGAAACAACTATTGAGGAATCTACAGCACCAGACGGTAAAACCAAACACAAAAAAGTTACAAAGAGAATCATCAAAAAGAAAGTAGGTCCAAAGGTTGAGACTACAGAAATCACCACTGAACAAACAGATGATACACAACCAATTATCACTGTACACAAAACAGAAGAAATCGTTGACGACACCACCACACCTCTTGAAGATTTACACAAACCCCAAAAAGCTAAACCTATCGAGGAGGAACCGGAAACCGTACAAATCACACAGGTGCGATCTGAAACAGGTGATGTTGAGACTGTTAAAACGACCAAACGGGTGATTAAGAAGAAGAGAGGACCAAAACAAGAAATCACAGAAATTACAACCATCGAAAAGGGTGATGAAACTCCCATAACAACTGTAACCGTTACAGAAGAAAAGTCACCTGAAGAAGTAGAAGACATCAAGCCCGTTGAAACCGTTGAGCTTCCAGAAGAAACAACTATTGAGGAATCTACAGCACCAGACGGTAAGACCAAACACAAAAAAGTTACTAAGAGAATCATCAAAAAGAAAGTAGGTCCAAAGGTTGAGACTACAGAAATCACCACTGAACAAACAGACGATACACAACCCATTATCACTGTACACAAAACAGAAGAAATCGTTGACGACACCACCACACCTCTTGAAGATTTACACAAACCCCAAAAAGCTAAGCCTATCGAGGAGGAACCGGAAACCGTACAAATCACACAGGTGCGATCTGAAACAGGTGATGTTCAGACTGTTAAAACAACCAAACGGGTGATCAAGAAGAAGAGAGGACCAAAACAAGAAATCACAGAAATTACAACCATCGAAAAGGGTGATGAAACTCCCATAACAACTGTAACCGTTACAGAAGAAAAGTCACCTGAAGAAGTAGAAGACATCAAGCCCGTTGAAACCGTTGAGATTCCAGAGGAAACAACCATTGAGGAATCTTCAGCACCAGACGGTAAGCCCAAACACAAAAAAGTTACTAAGAGAATCATCAAAAAGAAAGTAGGTCCAAAGGTTGAAACTACAGAAATCACCACTGAACAAACAGACGATACACAACCCATTATCACTGTACACAAAACAGAAGAAATCGTTGACGACATCACCACGCCTCTTGAAGATTTACACAAACCCCAAAAAGCTAAACCTATCGAGGAGGAACCGGAAACCGTACAAATCACACAGGTGCGATCTGAAACAGGTGATGTTGAGACTGTTAAAACGACCAAACGGGTGATCAAGAAGAAGAGAGGACCAAAACAAGAAATCACGGAAATTACAACCATTGAAAAGGGTGATGAAGCTCCCATAACAACTGTTACCGTTACAGAAGAAAAGTCACCTGAAGAAGTAGAAGACAACAAGCTGATTGAAACCGTTGAGCTTCCAGAGGAAACCACTATTGAGGAATCTACAGCACCAGACGGTAAGACCAAACACAAAAAAGTTACTAAGAGAATCATCAAAAAGAAAGTAGGTCCAAAGGTTGAGACTACAGAAATTACAACTGAACAAACAGACGATACACAACCCATTATCACTGTACACAAAACAGAAGAAATCGTTGACGACACCACCACACCTCTTGAAAATTTACACAAACCCCAAAAAGCTAAACCCATCAAGGAGGAACCGGAAACCGTACAAATCACACAGGTGCGATCTGAAACAGGTGATGTTGAGACTGTTAAAACGACCAAACGGGTGATCAAGAAGAAGAGAGGACCAAAACAAGAAATCACGGAGATTACAACCATCGAAAAGGGTGATGAAGCTCCCATAACAACTGTATCCGTTACAGAAGAAAAGTCACCTGAAGAAGTAGAAGACATCAAGCCCGTTGAAACCGTTGAACTTCCAGAAGAAACAACCATAGAGGAATCTACAGCACCAGACGGTAAGCCCAAACACAAAAAAGTTACTAAGAGAATCATCAAAAAGAAAGTAGGTCCAAAGGTTGAGACTACAGAAATCACCACTGAACAAACAGACGATACACAACCCATTATCACTGTACACAAAACAGAAGAAATCGTTGACGACACCACCACACCTCTTAAAGATTTACACAAACCCCAAAAAGCTAAGCCTATCGAGGAGGAACCGGAAACCGTACAAATCACACAGGTGCGATCTGAAACAGGTGACGTTGAGACTGTTAAAACAACCAAACGGGTGATCAAGAAGAAGAGAGGACCAAAACAAGAAATCACGGAGATTACAACCATCGAAAAGGGTGATGAAGCTCCCATAACAACTGTAACCGTTACAGAAGAAAAGTCACCTGAAGAAGTAGAAGACATCAAGCCCGTTGAAACCGTTGAGCTTCCAGAGGAAACAACCATTGAGGAATCTACAGCACCAGATGGTAAGCCCAAACACAAAAAAATTACTAAGAGAATCATCAAAAAGAAAGTAGGTCCAAAGGTTGAGACTACAGAAATCACCACTGAACAAACAGACGATACACAACCCATTATCACTGTACACAAAACAGAAGAAATCGTTGACGACACCACCACACCTCTTGAAGATTTACACAAACCCCAAAAAGCTAAGCCTATCGAGGAGGAACCGGAAACCGTACAAATCACACAGGTGCGATCTGAAACAGGTGACGTTGAGACTGTTAAAACAACCAAACGGGTGATCAAGAAGAAGAGAGGACCAAAACAAGAAATCACGGAGATTACAACCATCGAAAAGGGTGATGAAGCTCCCATAACAACTGTATCCGTTACAGAAGAAAAGTCACCTAAAGAAGTAGAAGACATCAAGCCCGTTGAAACCGTTGAACTTCCAGAGGAAATAACCATAGAGGAATCTACAGCACCAGACGGTAAGCCCAAACACAAAAAAGTTACTAAGAGAATCATCAAAAAGAAAGTAGGTCCAAAGGTTGAGACTACAGAAATCACCACTGAACAAACAGACGATACACAACCCATTATCACTGTACACAAAACAGAAGAAATCGTTGACGACACCACCAGACCTCTTGAAGATTTACACAAACCCCAAAAAGCTAAACCTATCGAGGAGGAACCGGAAACCGTACAAATCACACAGGTGCGATCTGAAACAGGTGATGTTGAGACTGTTAAAACAACCAAACGGGTGATCAAGAAGAAGAGAGGACCAAAACAAGAAATCACGGAGATAACAACCGTCGAAAAAGGTGACGAAGCTCCCATCACAACTGTAACCGTTACAGAAGAAAAGTCACCTGAAGAAGTAGAAGAGATCAAGCCCGTTGAAACCGTTGAGCTTCCAGAAGAAACAACTATTGAGGAATCTACAGCACCAGACGGTAAGCCCAAACACAAAAAAGTTACTAAGAGAATCATCAAAAAGAAAGTAGGTCCAAAGGTTGAGACTACAGAAATCACAACTGAACAAACAGACGATACACAACCCATTATCACTGTACACAAAACAGAAGAAATCGTTGACGACACCACCAAACCTCTTGAAGATTTACACAAACCCCAAAAAGCTAAGCCTATCGAGGAGGAACCGGAAACCGTACAAATCACACAGGTGCGATCTGAAACAGGTGATGTTGAGACTGTTAAAACGACCAAACGGGTGATCAAGAAGAAGAGAGGACCAAAACAAGAAATCACGGAGATTACAACCATCGAAAAGGGTGATGAAGCTCCCATAACAACTGTAACCGTTACAGAAGAAAAGTCACCTGAAGAAGTAGAAGAGATCAAGCCCGTTGAAACCGTTGAGCTTCCAGAGGAAACAACTATTGAGGAATCTACAGCACCAGACGGTAAGACCAAACACAAAAAAGTTACAAAGAGAATCATCAAAAAGAAAGTAGGTCCAAAGGTTGAGACTACAGAAATCACCACTGAACAAACAGACGATACACAACCCATTATCACTGTACACAAAACAGAAGAAATCGTTGACGACACCACCACAACTTTTGAAGATTTACACAAACCCCAAAAAGCTAAACCTATCGAGGAGGAACCGGAAACCGTACAAATCACACAGGTGCGATCTGAAACAGGTGATGTTGAGACTGTTAAAACGACCAAACGGGTGATCAAGAAGAAGAGAGGACCAAAACAAGAAATCACGGAGATTACAACCATCGAAAAGGGTGATGAAGCTCCCATAACAACTGTAACCGTTACAGAAGAAAAGTCACCTGAAGAAATAGAAGACATCAAGCCCGTTGAAACCGTTGAGCTTCCAGAGGAAACAACCATTGAGGAATCTACAGCACCAGATGGTAAGCCCAAACACAAAAAAATTACTAAGAGAATCATCAAAAAGAAAGTAGGTCCAAAGGTTGAGACTACAGAAATCACCACTGAACAAACAGACGATACACAACCCATTATCACTGTACACAAAACAGAAGAAATCGTTGACGACACCACCACACCTCTTGAAGATTTACACAAACCCCAAAAAGCTAAGCCTATCGAGGAGGAACCGGAAACCGTACAAATCACACAGGTGCGATCTGAAACAGGTGACGTTGAGACTGTTAAAACAACCAAACGGGTGATCAAGAAGAAGAGAGGACCAAAACAAGAAATCACGGAGATTACAACCATCGAAAAGGGTGATGAAGCTCCCATAACAACTGTATCCGTTACAGAAGAAAAGTCACCTGAAGAAGTAGAAGACATCAAGCCCGTTGAAACCGTTGAACTTCCAGAGGAAATAACCATAGAGGAATCTACAGCACCAGACGGTAAGCCCAAACACAAAAAAGTTACTAAGAGAATCATCAAAAAGAAAGTAGGTCCAAAGGTTGAGACTACAGAAATCACCACTGAACAAACAGACGATACACAACCCATTATCACTGTACACAAAACAGAAGAAATCGTTGACGACACCACCAGACCTCTTGAAGATTTACACAAACCCCAAAAAGCTAAACCTATCGAGGAGGAACCGGAAACCGTACAAATCACACAGGTGCGATCTGAAACAGGTGATGTTGAGACTGTTAAAACAACCAAACGAGTGATCAAGAAGAAGAGAGGACCAAAACAAGAAATCACGGAGATAACAACCGTCGAAAAAGGTGACGAAGCTCCCATCACAACTGTAACAGTTACAGAAGAAAAGTCACCAGAAGAATTAGAAGACGTCAAGCCCGTTGAAACCGTTGAACTTCCAGAGGAAACCACTATTGAGGAATCTACAGCACCAGACGGTAAGACCAAACACAAAAAAGTTACAAAGAGAATCATCAAAAAGAAAGTAGGTCCAAAGGTTGAGACTACAGAAATCACCACTGAACAAACAGACGATACACAACCCATTATCACTGTACACAAAACAGAAGAAACCGTTGACGACACCACCACACCTCTTGAAGATTTACACAAACCCCAAAAAGCTAAACCTATCGAGGAGGAACCAGAAACCGTACAAATCACACAGGTAAGATCTGAAACAGGTGATGTTGAGACTGTTAAAACGACGAAACGGGTGATCAAGAAAAAGAGAGGACCAAAACAAGAAATCACGGAGATAACAACCGTCGAAAAGGGTGACGAAGCACCCATCACCACTGTAACCGTTACAGAAGAAAAGTCACCAGAAGAATTAGAAGATATCAAGCCCGTTGAAACCATAGAACTTCCAGAGGAAACCACTATTGAGGAATCTACAGCACCCGATGGTAAGCCCAAACACAAAAAAGTTACAAAAAGAATTATCAAAAAGAGAGTAGGTCCAAAGATTGAGACTACAGAAATCACAACTGAACAAACAGACGATACACAACCCATTATCACAGTACACAAAACAGAAGAAATTGTTGACGACACCACCACACCTCTTGAAGATTTACACCAACCTCAAAAAGCCTGGCCTATTGAGGAAGAACCGGAAACTGTTCAAGTCACACAAGAACGTTCTGAAACAGGTGATATTAAAACTGTAAAAACGACCAAGCGAGTGATCAAGAAGAAAGGGCCAAAACAAGAAGTGACTGAAATCACAACCATCCTGAAGGATGACGACGCTCCCATTACAACTGTAACAGTTACTGAAGAAAAGTCAACTGAGGAAATAGATGATATCAAGCCAGTCGAAATTGTTGAGCTCCCGGAGGAAACTACTATTGAAGAATCTACAACACCCGATGGTAAGCCTAAACACAAAAAAATTACAAAGCGAATCATCAAAAAGAAGGTAGGTCCAAAAGTTGAAACTACACAAATCACAACTGAACAAACAGATGATACACAACCCATTGTCACAGTACACAAAACAGAGGAAATCGTTGACGACACCACCACACCTCTTGAAGATTTACACCAACCACAAAAAGCCAGGCCTATTGAGGAAGAACCAGAGACAGTTCACGTAACACAAGAGCGCTCTGAAACAGGTGATATTCAAACTGTTAAAACAACCAAGCGGGTGATAAAGAAGAAGAAAGGGCCAAAACAAGAAGTGACTGAAATCACAACCATCCAGAAGGATGACGACGTACCCATTACAACTGTAACCGTTACTGAAGAAAAGTCGCCTGAGGAAATAGATGAAATCAAGCCAATTGAAATCGTTGAGCTCCCGGAGGAAACTACTATTGAAGAATCTACAACACCCGATGGTAAGCCTAAACACAAAAAAATTACAAAGCGAATCATCAAAAAGAAGGTAGGTCCAAAGGTTGAAACTACACAAATCACAACTGAACAAACAGATGATACACAACCCATTGTCACAGTACACAAAACAGAGGAAATCGTTGACGACACAACTTCGCCTTTTGAAGATCTACAAAAACCAGAAGAAGCCAGACCTATTGAGGAAGAACCGGAGACAGTTCAAGTCACACAAGAGCGCTCTGAAACAGGTGATATTAAAACTGTTAAAACAACCAAGCGGGTGATAAAGAAGAAGAAAGGGCCAAAAGAAGAAGTGACTGAAATCACAACCATCCAGAAGGATGACGACGCACCCGTTACAACTGTAACAGTTACTGAAGAAAAGTCGCCTGAGGAAATAGATGAAATCAAGCCAGTCGAAATCGTTGAGCTTCCGGAGGAAACTAGTATTGAAGAATTTACAACACCCGATGGTAAGCCTAAACACAAAAAAATTACAAAGCGAATCATCAAAAAGAAGGTAGGTCCAAAAGTTGAAACTACACAAATCACAACTGAACAAACAGATGATACACAACCCATTGTCACAGTACACAAAACAGAGGAAATCGTTGACGACACCACCACACCTCTTGAAGATTTACACCAACCACAAAAAGCCAGGCCTATTGAGGAAGAACCAGAAACAGTTCATGTAACACAAGAGCGCTCTGAAACAGGTGATATTCAAACTGTTAAAACAACCAAGCGGGTGATAAAGAAGAAGAAAGGGCCAAAACAAGAAGTGACTGAAATCACAACCATCCAGAAGGATGACGACGTACCCATTACAACTGTAACCGTTACTGAAGAAAAGTCGCCTGAGGAAATAGATGAAATCAAGCCAATTGAAATCGTTGAGCTCCCGGAGGAAACTACTATTGAAGAATCTACAACACCCGATGGTAAGCCTAAACACAAAAAAATTACAAAGCGAATCATCAAAAAGAAGGTAGGTCCAAAGGTTGAAACTACACAAATCACAACTGAACAAACAGATGATACACAACCCATTGTCACAGTACACAAAACAGAGGAAATCGTTGACGACACAACTTCGCCTTTTGAAGATCTACAAAAACCAGAAGAAGCCAGACCTATTGAGGAAGAACCGGAGACAGTTCAAGTCACACAAGAGCGCTCTGAAACAGGTGATATTAAAACTGTTAAAACAACCAAGCGGGTGATAAAGAAGAAGAAAGGGCCAAAACAAGAAGTGACTGAAATCACAACCATCCAGAAGGATGAGGACGCACCCGTTACAACTGTAACAGTTACTGAAGAAAAGTCGCCTGAGGAAATAGATGAAATCAAGCCAATCGAAATCGTTGAGCTCCCGGAGGAAACTACTATTGAAGAATCTACAACACCCGATGGTAAGCCTAAACACAAAAAAATTACAAAGCGAATCATCAAAAAGAAAGTAGGTCCAAAGGTTGAAACAACACAAATCACAACTGAACAAACAGATGATACACAACCCATTGTCACAGTACACAAAACAGAAGAAATCGTTGACGACGCAACTTCGCCTTTTGAAGATCTACAAAAACCAGAAGAAGCCAGACCTATTGAGGAAGAACCGGAGACAGTTCAAGTCACACAAGAGCGCTCTGAAACAGGTGATATTAAAACTGTTAAAACGACCAAGCGGGTGATAAAGAAGAAGAAAGGGCCAAAACAAGAAGTGACTGAAATCACAACCATCCAGAAGGATGACGACGTACCCATTACAACTGTAACCGTTACTGAAGAAAAGTCGCCTGAGGAAATAGATGAAATCAAGCCAATCGAAATCGTTGAGCTCCCGGAGGAAACTACTATGGAAGAATCTACAACACCCGATGGTAAGCCTAAACATAAAAAAATTACAAAGCGAATCATCAAAAAGAAGGTAGGTCCAAAGGTTGAAACTACACAAATCACAACTGAACAAACAGATGATACACAACCCATTGTCACAGTACACAAAACAGTAGAAATCGTTGACGACACAACTTCGCCTTTTGAAGATCTACAAAAACCAGAAAAAGCCAGACCTATTGAGGAAGAACCGGAGACAGTTCAAGTCACACAAGAGCGCTCTGAAACAGGTGATATTAAAACTGTTAAAACAACCAAGCGGGTGATAAAGAAGAAGAAAGGGCCAAAACAAGAAGTGACTGAAATCACAACCATCCAGAAGGATGAGGACGCACCCGTTACAACTGTAACAGTTACTGAAGAAATGTCGCCTAAGGAAATAGATGAAATCAAGCCAATCGAAATCGTTGAGCTCCCGGAGGAAACTACTATTGAAGAATCTACAACACCCGATGGTAAGCCTAAACACAAAAAAATTACAAAGCGAATCATCAAAAAGAAAGTAGGTCCAAAGGTTGAAACAACACAAATCACAACTGAACAAACAGATGATACACAACCCATTGTCACAGTACACAAAACAGAAGAAATCGTTGACGACACAACTTCGCCTTTTGAAGATCTACAAAAACCAGAAAAAGCCAGACCTATTGAGGAAGAACCGGAGACAGTTCAAGTCACACAAGAGCGTTCTGAAACAGGTGATATTAAAACTGTTAAAACGACCAAGCGGGTGATCAAGAAGAAGAAAGGGCCAAAACAAGAAGTGACTGAAATCACCACCATTCAAAAAGATGACGAAGCTCCGATCACAACTGTAACTGTCATTGAAGCAAAGTCGCCTGAAGAAGTAGGAGACGTCAAGCCCCTTGAAATAGTCGAACTCCCCGAAGAGACTACTGTTGAAGAGTCTACAACACCAGATGGTAAGAAAACTAAAAAAGTAGTAACTAAACGCACTATTAAAAAGAAACTAGGACCAAAGACTGAAACTACACATATAACAACTGAACAAACAGATGACACACAACCGATTACTACAGTACACACAACAGAAGAATTCCGTGACGACACCACAACACCTTTGCAAGACTCTTACACACCCGATACAGCCAAAATAATTGAGGAAGAACCGGAAACGGTTCAAGTCACACAAGTGCGTTCTGAAACAGGTGATGTTGAAACAGTTAAAACGACAAAACGGGTGATCAAAAAGAAGAGAGGACCAAAACAAGAAGTGACTGAAATCACTACCATTCAAAAAGATGACGAAGCTCCGATCACAACTGTAACTATCACTGAAGCAAAGTCGCCTGAAGAAGTAGAAGACGTCAAGCCTATTGAAACACTCGAACTCCCCGAAGAGACTACCGTTGAAGAATCTACAGCACCAGATGGTAAGAAAACTAAAAAAGTAGTAACTAAACGCACTATTAAAAAGAAACTAGGACCAAAGACTGAAACTACACATATAACAACTGAACAAACAGATGACACACAACCCATTATTACAGTACACACAACAGAGGAATTCCGTGACGACACAACAACACCTTTGCAAGACTCATACACACCCGACACAGCCAAAATTATTGAGGAAGAACCGGAAACGGTTCAAGTCACACAAGTGCGTTCTGAAACAGGTGATGTTAAGACTATTAAGACAACAAAGCGTGTGATCAAGAAAAAGAAAGGACCAAAAGAAGAAGTGACCGAAATCACAACCGTCCAGAAGGATGACGACGCACCGATTACAACTGTTACCGTCACTGAAGAAAAGTCCCCTGAAGAAATAAAGGAAATCAAGCCCATTGAAATAATTGAACTCCCTGAGGAAACTACTTTTGAAGAAACGACAGAACCAGATGGTAAGCCGAAACACAAGAAAATTACAAAGAGAATCATCAAAAAGAAGGTAGGTCCGAAAGTCGAAACTACAGAAATTACAACTGAACAAACAGACGATACACAACCCATTGTCACAGTACACAAAACGGAAGAAATCATTGACGACGATACCACGCCTCTCCAAGATTTACACAAACCCGAAAACGCTAAACCTATTGAGGAAGAACCGGAAACGGTCCAAATCACACAGGTGCGTTCTGAAACCGGTGATGTTGAAACTGTTAAAACGACAAAACGGGTGATCAAAAAGAAGAGAGGACCAAAACAAGAAGTGACTGAAATCACTACCATTCAAAAAGATGACGAAGCTCCGATCACAACTGTAACTGTCACTGAAGCAAAATCGCCTGAAGAAGTAGAAGACGTAAAGCCCATAGAAACTGTCGAACTCCCCGAAGAGACTACTGTTGAAGAGTCTACAGCACCAGATGGTAAGAAAACTAAAAAAGTAGTAACTAAACGCACTATTAAAAAGAAACTAGGACCCAAAACTGAAACTACACATATAACAACTGAACACACAGATGACACACAACCCATTATCACAGTACACACAACAGAGGAATTCCGTGACGACACTACAACACCTTTCCAAGACACTTTCACACCAGACAAAGCAAAAGTAATCGAGGAAGAACCGGAAACGGTTCAAGTCACACAAGTGCGTTCTGAAACAGGTGATGTTAAGACTATTAAGACAACAAAGCGTGTGATCAAGAAAAAGAAAGGACCAAAAGAAGAAGTGACCGAAATCACAACCGTCCAGAAGGATGACGACGCACCGATTACAACTGTTACCGTCACTGAAGAAAAGTCCCCTGAAGAAATAAAGGAAACCAAGCCCATTGAAATAATTGAACTCCCTGAGGAAACTACTTTTGAAGAAACGACAGAACCAGATGGTAAGCCGAAACACAAGAAAATTACAAAGAGAATCATCAAAAAGAAGGTAGGTCCGAAAGTCGAAACTACAGAAATTACAACTGAACAAACAGACGATACACAACCCATTGTCACAGTACATAAAACAGAAGAAATCATTGACGACGATACCACGCCTCTCCAAGATTTACACAAACCCGAAAACGCTAAACCTATTGAGGAAGAACCGGAAACGGTCCAAATCACACAGGTGCGTTCTGAAACCGGTGATGTTGAAACTGTTAAAACGACAAAACGGGTGATCAAAAAGAAGAGAGGACCAAAACAAGAAGTGACTGAAATCACCACCATTCAAAAAGATGACGAAGCTCCGATCACAACTGTAACTGTCACTGAAGCAAAATCGCCTGAAGAAGTAGAAGACGTAAAGCCCATAGAAACTGTCGAACTCCCCGAAGAGACTACTGTTGAAGAGTCTACAGCACCAGATGGTAAGAAAACTAAAAAAGTAGTAACTAAACGCACTATTAAAAAGAAACTAGGACCCAAAACTGAAACTACACATATAACAACTGAACACACAGATGACACACAACCCATTATCACAGTACACACAACAGAGGAATTCAGTGATGACACTACCACACCTTTCCAAGACACTTTCACACCAGACACAGCAAAAGTAATCGAGGAAGAACCGGAAACGGTTCAAGTCACACAAGTGCGTTCTGAAACAGGTGATGTTAAGACTATTAAGACAACAAAGCGTGTGATCAAGAAAAAGAAAGGACCAAAAGAAGAAGTGACCGAAATCACAACCGTCCAGAAGGATGACGACGCACCGATTACAACTGTTACCGTCACTGAAGAAAAGTCCCCTGAAGAAATAAAGGAAATCAAGCCCATTGAAATAATTGAACTCCCTGAGAAAACTACTTTTGAAGAAACGACAGAACCAGATGGTAAGCCGAAACACAAGAAAATTACAAAGAGAATCATCAAAAAGAAGGTAGGTCCGAAAGTCGAAACTACAGAAATTACAACTGAACAAACAGACGATACACAACCCATTGTCACAGTACACAAAACAGAAGAAATCGTTGACGACGATACCACGCCTCTCCAAGATTTACACAAACCCGAAAACGCTAAACCTATTGAGGAAGAACCGGAAACGGTCCAAATCACACAGGTGCGTTCTGAAACCGGTGATGTTGAAACTGTTAAATCGACAAAACGGGTGATCAAAAAGAAGAGAGGACCAAAACAAGAAGTGACTGAAATCACCACCATTCAAAAAGATGACGAAGCTCCGATCACAACTGTAACTGTCACTGAAGCAAAATCGCCTGAAGAAGTAGAAGACGTAAAGTCCATAGAAACTGTCGAACTCCCCGAAGAGACTACTGTTGAAGAGTCTACAGCACCAGATGGTAAGAAAACTAAAAAAGTAGTAACTAAACGCACTATTAAAAAGAAACTAGGACCAAAGACTGAAACTACACATATAACAACTGAACACACAGATGACACACAACCCATTATCACAGTACACACAACAGAGGAATTCAGTGATGACACTACAACACCTTTCCAAGACACTTTCACACCAGACAAAGCAAAAGTAATCGAGGAAGAACCGGAAACGGTTCAAGTCACACAAGTGCGTTCTGAAACAGGTGCTGTTAAGACTATTAAGACAACAAAGCGTGTGATCAAGAAAAAGAAAGGACCAACAGAAGAAATGACTGAAATCACCACCATTCAAAAAGATGACGAAACTCCGATCACAACTGTAACTGTCACTGAAGCAAAATCTCCTGAAGAAGTAGAAGACGTAAAGCCCACAGAAACTGTCGAACTTCCCGAAGAGACTACTGTTGAAGAGTCTACAGCACCAGATGGTAAGAAAACTAAAAAAGTAGTAACTAAACGCACTATTAAAAAGAAACTAGGACCCAAAACTGAAACTACACATATAACAACTGAACACACAGATGACACACAACCCATTATCACAGTACACACAACAGAGGAATTCAGTGATGACACTACAACACCTTTCCAAGACACTTTCACACCAGACACAGCAAAAGTAATCGAGGAAGAACCGGAAACGGTTCAAGTCACACAAGTGCGTTCTGAAACAGGTGATGTTAAGACTATTAAGACAACAAAGCGTGTGATCAAGAAAAAGAAAGGACCAAAAGAAGAAGTGACTGAAATCACCACCATTCAAAAAGATGACGACGCACCGATTACAACTGTTACCGTCACTGAAGAAAAGTCCCCTGAAGAAATAAAGGAAATCAAACCCATTGAAATAATTGAACTCCCTGAGGAAACTACTTTTGAAGAAACGACAGAACCAGATGGTAAGCCGAAACACAAGAAAATTACAAAGAGAATCATCAAAAAGAAGGTAGGTCCGAAAGTCGAAACTACAGAAATTACAACTGAACAAACAGACGATACACAACCCATTGTCACAGTACACAAAACAGAAGAAATCGTTGACGACGATACCACGCCTCTCCAAGATTTACACAAACCCGAAAACGCTAAACCTATTGAGGAAGAACCGGAAACGGTCCAAATCACACAGGTGCGTTCTGAAACCGGTGATGTTGAAACTGTTAAATCGACAAAACGGGTGATCAAAAAGAAGAGAGGACCAAAACAAGAAGTGACTGAAATCACCACCATTCAAAAAGATGACGAAGCTCCGATCACAACTGTAACTGTCACTGAAGCAAAATCGCCTGAAGAAGTAGAAGACGTCAAGCCCATAGAAACTGTTGAACTCCCCGAAGAGACTACCGTTGAAGAGTCTACAGCACCAGATGGTAAGAAAACTAAAAAAGTAGTAACTAAACGCACTATTAAAAAGAAACTAGGACCCAAAACTGAAACTACACATATAACAACTGAACACACAGATGACACACAACCCATTATCACAGTACACACAACAGAGGAATTCAGTGATGACACTACCACACCTTTCCAAGACACTTTCACACCAGACACAGCAAAAGTAATCGAGGAAGAACCGGAAACGGTTCAAGTCACACAAGTGCGTTCTGAAACAGGTGATGTTAAGACTATTAAGACAACAAAGCGTGTGATCAAGAAAAAGAAAGGACCAAAAGAAGAAGTGACTGAAATCACCACCATTCAAAAAGATGACGACGCACCGATTACAACTGTTACCGTCACTGAAGAAAAGTCCCCTGAAGAAATAAAGGAAATCAAACCCATTGAAATAATTGAACTCCCTGAGGAAACTACTTTTGAAGAAACGACAGAACCAGATGGTAAGCCGAAACACAAGAAAATTACAAAGAGAATCATCAAAAAGAAGGTAGGTCCGAAAGTCGAAACTACAGAAATTACAACTGAACAAACAGACGATACACAACCCATTGTCACAGTACACAAAACAGAAGAAATCGTTGACGACGATACCACGCCTCTCCAAGATTTACACAAACCCGAAAACGCTAAACCTATTGAGGAAGAACCGGAAACGGTCCAAATCACACAGGTGCGTTCTGAAACCGGTGATGTTGAAACTGTTAAATCGACAAAACGGGTGATCAAAAAGAAGAGAGGACCAAAACAAGAAGTGACTGAAATCACCACCATTCAAAAAGATGACGAAGCTCCGATCACAACTGTAACTGTCACTGAAGCAAAATCGCCTGAAGAAGTAGAAGACGTAAAGCCCATAGAAACTGTCGAACTCCCCGAAGAGACTACTGTTGAAGAGTCTACAGCACCAGATGGTAAGAAAACTAAAAAAGTAGTAACTAAACGCACTATTAAAAAGAAACTAGGACCCAAAACTGAAACTACACATATAACAACTGAACACACAGATGACACACAACCCATTATCACAGTACACACAACAGAGGAATTCAGTGATGACACTACCACACCTTTCCAAGACACTTTCACACCAGACACAGCAAAAGTAATCGAGGAAGAACCGGAAACGGTTCAAGTCACACAAGTGCGTTCTGAAACAGGTGATGTTAAGACTATTAAGACAACAAAGCGTGTGATCAAGAAAAAGAAAGGACCAAAAGAAGAAGTGACTGAAATCACCACCATTCAAAAAGATGACGACGCACCGATTACAACTGTTACCGTCACTGAAGAAAAGTCCCCTGAAGAAATAAAGGAAATCAAACCCATTGAAATAATTGAACTCCCTGAGGAAACTACTTTTGAAGAAACGACAGAACCAGATGGTAAGCCGAAACACAAGAAAATAACAAAGAGAATCATCAAAAAGAAGGTAGGTCCGAAAGTCGAAACTACAGAAATTACAACTGAACAAACAGACGATACACAACCCATTGTCACAGTACATAAAACAGAAGAAATCGTTGACGACGATACCACGCCTCTCCAAGATTTACACAAACCCGAAAACGCTAAACCTATTGAGGAAGAACCGGAAACGGTCCAAATCACACAGGTGCGTTCTGAAACCGGTGATGTTGAAACTGTTAAATCGACAAAACGGGTGATCAAAAAGAAGAGAGGACCAAAACAAGAAGTGACTGAAATCACCACCATTCAAAAAGATGACGAAGCTCCGATCACAACTGTAACTGTCACTGAAGCAAAATTGCCTGAAGAAGTAGAAGACGTAAAGCCCATAGAAACTGTCGAACTCCCCGAAGAGACTACTGTTGAAGAGTCTACAGCACCAGATGGTAAGAAAACTAAAAAAGTAGTAACTAAACGCACTATTAAAAAGAAACTAGGACCCAAAACTGAAACTACACATATAACAACTGAACACACAGATGACACACAACCCATTATCACAGTACACACAACAGAGGAATTCAGTGATGACACTACCACACATTTCCAAGACACTTTCACACCAGACACAGCAAAAGTAATCGAGGAAGAACCGGAAACGGTTCAAGTCACACAAGTGCGTTCTGAAACAGGTGATGTTAAGACTATTAAGACAACAAAGCGTGTGATCAAGAAAAAGAAAGGACCAAAAGAAGAAGTGACCGAAATCACAACCGTCCAGAAGGATGACGACGCACCGATTACAACTGTTACTGTCACTGAAGAAAAGTCCCCTGAAGAAATAAAGGAAATCAAGCCCATTGAAATAATTGAACTCCCTGAGGAAACTACTTTTGAAGAAACGACAGAACCAGATGGTAAGCCGAAACACAAGAAAATTACAAAGAGAATCATCAAAAAGAAGGTAGGTCCGAAAGTCGAAACTACAGAAATTACAACTGAACAAACAGACGATACACAACCCATTGTCACAGTACACAAAACAGAAGAAATCGTTGACGACGATACCACGCCTCTCCAAGATTTACACAAACCCGAAAACGCTAAACCTATTGAGGAAGAACCGGAAACGGTCCAAATCACACAGGTGCGTTCTGAAACCGGTGATGTTGAAACTGTTAAATCGACAAAACGGGTGATCAAAAAGAAGAGAGGACCAAAACAAGAAGTGACTGAAATCACCACCATTCAAAAAGATGACGAAGCTCCGATCACAACTGTAACTGTCACTGAAGCAAAATCGCCTGAAGAAGTAGAAGACGTCAAGCCCATAGAAACTGTTGAACTCCCCGAAGAGACTACCGTTGAAGAGTCTACAGCACCAGATGGTAAGAAAACTAAAAAAGTGATTACTAAACGCACTATTAAAAAGAAACTAGGACCCAAAACTGAAACTACACATATAACAACTGAACACACAGATGACACACAACCCATTACCACAGTACACACAACAGAGGAATTCCGTGACGACACTACAACACCTTTCCAAGACACTTTCACACCAGACACAGCAAAAGTAATCGAGGAAGAACCGGAAACGGTTCAAGTTACACAAGTGCGTACTGAAACAGGCGATGTTGAGACTGTAAAAACGACGAAACGGGTGATCAAAAAGAAGAGAGGACCAAAACAAGAAGTCACAGAGATTACAACTATCGAAAAGGGTGACGAAGCTCCCATTACAACAGTGACCGTCACAGAAGATAAGTCACCTGAAGATACAGAAGACATCGAGCACGTTGAAGTCGTTGAACTTCCCGAGGAGACTACTGTCCAGGAAACAACAGCGCCAGACGGTAAGAAAACTCAAACCAAAGTTAGTAAACGCACTATTAAAAAGAAGGTAGGCCCTAAGGTTGAAACTACACATATAACAACTGAACACACAGATGACACACAACCCATTACCACAGTACACACAACAGAGGAATTCCGTGACGACACTACAACACCTTTCCAAGACACTTTCACACCAGACACAGCAAAAGTAATCGAGGAAGAACCGGAAACGGTTCAAGTTACACAAGTGCGTACTGAAACAGGCGATGTTGAGACTGTAAAAACGACGAAACGGGTGATCAAAAAGAAGAGAGGACCAAAACAAGAAGTCACAGAGATTACAACTATCGAAAAGGGTGACGAAGCTCCCATTACAACAGTGACCGTCACAGAAGATAAGTCACCTGAAGATACAGAAGACATCGAGCACGTTGAAGTCGTTGAACTTCCCGAGGAGACTACTGTCCAGGAAACAACAGCGCCAGACGGTAAGAAAACTCAAACCAAAGTTAGTAAACGCACTATTAAAAAGAAGGTAGGCCCTAAGGTTGAAACTACACACATTACATTTGAACACACAGACGACACACAACCTATTATCACAGTACACACAACAGAGGAATTCAGTGATGACACTACCACACCTTTCCAAGACACTTTCACACCAGACACAGCAAAAGTAATCGAGGGAGAACCGGAAACGGTTCAAGTTACACAAGTGCGTACTGAAACAGGCGATGTTGAGACTGTAAAGACGACGAAACGGGTGTTCAAGAAGAAGAGAGGACCAAAACAAGAAGTTACGGAGATTACAACTATCGAAAAGGGTGACGAAGCTCCCATTACAACAGTAACCGTCACTGAAGATAAGCCACCTGAAGATAGAGAAGACATCGAGCCCGTTGAAATCGTTGAACTTCCCGAGGAGACTACTGTCCAGGAAACAACAGCGCCAGACGGTAAGAAAACTCAAACCAAAGTTAGTAAACGCACTATTAAAAAGAAGGTAGGCCCTAAGGTTGAAACTACACACATTACATTTGAACACACAGACGACACACAACCTATTATCACAGTACACACAACAGAGGAATTCGGTGATGACACTACCACACCTTTCCAAGACACTTTCACACCAGACACAGCAAAAGTAATCGAGGAAGAACCGGAAACGGTTCAAGTTACACAAGTGCGTACTGAAACAGGCGATGTTGAGACTGTAAAGACGACGAAACGGGTGTTCAAGAAGAAGAGAGGACCAAAACAAGAAGTCACAGAGATTACAACTATCGAAAAGGGTGACGAAGCTCCCATTACAACAGTGACCGTCACAGAAGATAAGCCACCTGAAGATACAGAAGACATCGAGCCCGTTGAAATCGTTGAACTTCCCGAAGAGACTACTGTCCAGGAAACAACAGCGCCAGACGGTAAGAAAACTCAAACCAAAGTTAGTAAACGCACTATTAAAAAGAAGGTAGGCCCTAAGGTTGAAACTACACACATTACATTTGAACACACAGACGACACACAACCTATTATCACATTACACACAACAGAGGAATTCAGTGATGACACTACCACACCTTTCCAAGACACTTTCACACCAGACACAGCAAAAGTAATCGAGGGAGAACCGGAAACGGTTCAAGTTACACAAGTGCGTACTGAAACAGGCGATGTTGAGACTGTAAAGACGACGAAACGGGTGTTCAAGAAGAAGAGAGGACCAAAACAAGAAGTCACAGAGATTACAACTATCGAAAAGGGTGACGAAGCTCCCATTACAACAGTGACCGTCACAGAAGATAAGCCACCTGAAGATACAGAAGACATCGAGCCCGTTGAAATCGTTGAACTTCCCGAAGAGACTACTGTCCAGGAAACAACAGCGCCAGACGGTAAGAAAACTCAAACCAAAGTTAGTAAACGCACTATTAAAAAGAAGGTAGGCCCTAAGGTTGAAACTACACACATTACATTTGAACACACAGACGACACACAACCTATTATCACAGTACACACAACAGAGGAATTCAGTGATGACACTACCACACCTTTCCAAGACACTTTCACACCAGACACAGCAAAAGTAATCGAGGAAGAACCGGAAACGGTTCAAGTTACACAAGTGCGTACTGAAACAGGCGATGTTGAGACTGTAAAGACGACGAAACGGGTGTTCAAGAAGAAGAGAGGACCAAAACAAGAAGCCACAGAGATTACAACTATCGAAAAGGGTGACGAAGCTCCCATTACAACAGTGACCGTCACAGAAGATAAGCCACCTGAAGATACAGAAGACATCGAGCCCGTTGAAATCGTTGAACTTCCCGAAGAGACTACTGTCCAGGAAACAACAGCGCCAGACGGTAAGAAAACTCAAACCAAAGTTAGTAAACGCACTATTAAAAAGAAGGTAGGCCCTAAGGTTGAAACTACACACATTACATTTGAACACACAGACGACACACAACCTATTATCACAGTACACACAACAGAGGAATTCAGTGATGACACTACCACACCTTTCCAAGACACTTTCACACCAGACACAGCAAAAGTAATCGAGGAAGAACCGGAAACGGTTCAAGTTACACAAGTGCGTACTGAAACAGGCGATGTTGAGACTGTAAAGACGACGAAACGGGTGTTCAAGAGGAAGAGAGGACCAAAACAAGAAGTCACAGAGATTACAACTATCGAAAAGGGTGACGAAGCTCCCATTACAACAGTGACCGTCACTGAAGATAAGCCACCTGAAGATACAGAAGACATCGAGCCCGTTGAAATCGTTGAACTTCCCGAAGAGACTACTGTCCAGGAAACAACAGCGCCAGACGGTAAGAAAACTCAAACCAAAGTTAGTAAACGCACTATTAAAAAGAAGGTAGGCCCTAAGGTTGAAACTACACACATTACATTTGAACACACAGACGACACACAACCTATTATCACAGTACACACAACAGAGGAATTCAGTGATGACACTACCACACCTTTCCAAGACACTTTCACACCAGACACAGCAAAAGTAATCGAAGAAGAACCGGAAACGGTTCAAGTTACACAAGTGCGTACTGAAACAGGCGATGTTGAGACTGTAAAGACGACGAAACGGGTGTTCAAGAAGAAGAGAGGACCAAAACAAGAAGTCACAGAGATTACAACTATCGAAAAGGGTGACGAAGCTCCCATTACAGCAGTGACAATCACTGAAGATAAGTCACCTGAAGAAGTAGAAGACGTCAAGCCCGTTGAAATCGTAGAACTTCCCGAGGAGACTACTGTCGAGGAAACAACAGCGCCAGATGGTAAGAAAACTCAAACCAAACTTAGCAAACGCACTATCAAAAAGAAGGTAGGTCCTAAGGTAGAAACTACACACATTACATTTGAACACACAAACGACACACAACCCATTGTCACAGTACACACAACAGAGGAATTCAATGATAACACTACCACACCTTTCCATGACTCTTTCACACCAGACATAGCAAAAGTAATCAAGGAAGAACCCGAAACGGTTCAAGTTACACAAGTGCGTACTGAAACAGGCGATGTTGAGACTGTAAAGACGACGAAACGGGTGTTTAAGAAGAAGAGAGGACCAAAACAAGAAGTCACAGAGATTACAACTATCGAAAAGGGTGACGAAGCTCCCATTACAACAGTGACCGTCACTGAAGATAAGTCACCTGAAGATACAGAAGACATCGAGCCCGTTGAAATCGTTGAACTTCCCGAAGAGACTACTGTCGAGGAAACAACAGCACCCGATGGTAAGAAAACTCAAACCAAGGTTAGTAAACGTACTATCAAAAAGAAGGTAGGCCCTAAGATTGAAACTACACACATTACATTTGAACACACAAACGACACACAACCCATTGTCACAGTACACACAACAGAAGAATTCAATTATAACACTACCACACCTTTCCACGACTCTTTTACACCAGACACAGCAAAAGTAATCGAGGAAGAACCGGAAACGGTTCAAGTTACACAAGTGCGTACTGAAACAGGCGATGTTGAGACTGTAAAGACGACGAAACGGGTGTTCAAGAAGAAGAGAGGACCAAAACAAGAAGTCACAGAGATTACAACTATCGAAAAGGGTGACGAAGCTCCCATTACAACAGTGACCGTCACTGAAGATAAGTCACCTGAAGATACAGAAGACATCGAGCCCGTTGAAATCGTTGAACTTCCCGAGGAGACTACTATCCAGAAAACAACAGCGCCAGACGGTATGAAAACTCAAACCAAACTTAGTAAACGCACTATCAAAAAGAAGGTAGGCCCTAAGGTTGAAACTACACACATTACATTTGAACACACAGACGACACACAACCTATTATCACAGTACACACAACAGAGGAATTCAGTGATGACACTACCACACCTTTCCAAGACACTTTCACACCAGACACAGCAAAAGTAATCGAGGAAGAACCGGAAACGGTTCAAGTTACACAAGTGCGTACTGAAACAGGCGATATTGAGACTGTTAAGACGACGAAACGAGTGTTCAAGAAGAAGAAAGGACCAAAACAAGAAGTCACTGAGATTACAACTATCACAAAGGGTGACGACGCTCCGATTACAACAGTGAGCGTCACTGAAAATAAGTCACCTGAAGATACAGAAGACATCGAGCCCATTGAAATCGTTGAACTTCCCGAGGAGACTGCTGTCGAGGAAACAACAGCGCCAAACGGTAAGAAAACTCAAAACAAAGTTAGTAAACGCACTATCAAAAAGAAGGTAGGTCCAAAGGTTGAAACTACACACATTACATTTGAACACACAGACGACACTCAACCCATAGTTTTAGTACACAAAACAAAGGAAATCATTTACGACACCACCACACCATTCGAACACTTTTACACTACACACATAGCAAAACTAGTTCTCGAAAAACCTGAAACGGTTCATTGTACACAAGTGCACATTGCAATATGCTATATTGAAACAGTAGGGACGACTAGTCGGTTGATTAAGAAAAAGAGAGGACCAAAACAAGAAGTGACTGAAATCACAAGTCAAAAAGGGTGATGAAATTCCAATTACCAAAGAAATCGACACTGAAGATAAGTCGCTTGAAAATAGAGAAGACATCAAGTCCGTTGAAACTGTCGAACTCCCCGAGAAGACTACTGTTGAGGAAACTACAACGTCAGACGGTAAGAAAACTAAAACCAACGTTAGTAAATGCACTATAAAAGAGAAGGTAAGTCCTAAGGTTGAAACGACACACATTACATTTGAACACACAGATAACACACTACCGATAATCACAGTTCATAAAACAGAGAAAGTCAGTGACGACACTATCACACTATTAGAACCCTTTTACAAACCACACATAACCAAAGTAGTTAAGGAAGAACCGGAAACAGTTCAAGTTACATAAATACGTAATGAAACTGGTGACCTTGAGACTGTGAAAACGACGAAACGGGTGGTCAAAAACAAAAAAGGACAAAAACAAGAAGTCACGGAGATCAAAACACTCATTTTATTGACCGTCTAAATAAATTGTTTTATTTTACAGGAAATCTACTTTTAGTATGATCTATTGCTAAATCCGTTACGAAATTATGAAAGAAACTTGGTTGTGGTGATAAAATGAAATGAAAATGGTTTAGTACCAACCTGTGTCTATAATTGTGCCCTGTCAATTGCAATAGACTCGCTCTCTGATTTATTATACGTCATTCAACATAAATGCGAAACAGGGATGTACTAGCAGTAATAGTGTACCTAAAAAACAACAACTTTGGTAATTCATATACCCCTTCATCAACACTTGTATCGCAAAATTTAAATTATGAAATTAAAAGCAACAACTTTGATCCAGGCCTACTTGACGGACAGGTAAATCACCTACCCTAGTCACCAGGGAGAGTGGAAACGGCGAGAGATGGCGTGCGGTGTTTCGCAGGGATCAGTACTAGGGTCCCTTGTGGAACATCGGAACAACTGACAGGGTCAACGTGGTCTGTTACGCAGGTGACACGACGGTCCTGGCACAGGGAGAGTCGTACCAAGCGGTGGTCGAACTAGCGACACGCGGGGTTGCGACAGTCGTGGAAAGGATCCAGCAGTTGGGACTCGAGGTAGCACTGCACAAGTCCGAGGCCATGTGTTTTCACGGCTCTCGGAACGCGCCACCAGCGGGTTCCCTTATAACGTTAGGAGAAGTTCACATCGGCGTCGAGTCGACGATGAAGTACCTGGGACTCGTCTTCGACAACCGATGGAATTTCGAGGAGCACTTCTGTTGTCTGGCTCCCAAACTAGATCGGGCTAGGGATGCCCTCAAGCGGCTCCTGCCCTACCTAGGGGGTCCAAACGCCACCTGTCAGAGGCTCTACGCGGGTATCGCTCGATGCATGGCTCTTTATGAGGCACCGGTATGGGCGCCATCGCTACGAAAGCGACCGACGGCCAAGCTGAATGTATGCCAGAGGGTCATACGGATAGTGCGGGGATACCGCACGGTTTCCCGCGCAGTAGCGAGCCTCCTTGCTAGCCCGCCACCATGGGATCTAGAGGCAACAGTTCTTGCACGCATGCATGATTTGCGCGTGGAGTGGAGATGCAACGCCGGATGCCACAAGTTGCGGCATGGCAGACAGAGTTCCGGGGGGATCTCATAGTGGAATGGCGACAGCAATTATAGCAACCCAGTGCTGGGCACGCCACTATTATGGCGGTAAATCCTCTCTTTGAGGAGTGGCTGGAAAGACCTCACAGCGTCCTTACCTTCCACATGACGCAGATCCTCACCGAACATGGCAAGTTCAGGAGGTTCCTGCTCCGGATCCATGCAGAAGAAACTCCCGGGTTTCACCATTGTGTGGACCGCCTGGAGGTCATGGTGGGGCATAAGGTAGAGGTGTGCCCCACCTGGGCAGAGCACCTCCGTGCCCTCGTGGGGGCGATCGGCCATGATCCGGAGCGAGGAGGACTGGCAGGCGGTCGCCTTCTTCTGCGAAGCAGTAATGCTAGCAAAGGAGGCGGCCGAACGCGCGAGGGAACGCCCATCACGCCTCAGCCGAGCCCGATTTCCAGCCACCGTAGGCGCAGGCTTGCGGACGGCGAGCAATGGTTAGCTCGCCATCCGACCGTCCAGTAACCATCTGGACCAAGCCTTAGTCGTCGACGGCGCTTAGTTTTCCACGCGGGCATAAATGAGATGTCAGTAAATCTTAGGGGCCCAACAGGGTCGAAGCCTACTGGGGCCATGGGTTAAGTGAAACCGGAGCCCAGGAGCGCAAGGCAAAAAAGGAACAAGGATTTTAGTAAGTAAAACTCAGTCCCGCTCCGCCCGAAGGCGTGAGATGTCATTAGATAATTGTCCACCTGAAAAATGATAGAAAAAAAAAAGTGACAACTTATTCGCAAACTTCATCCACAAACAACTTTAATTAAATTTCTAAGATAATTCTATTTTATAACACAATATTTCTTCAATATTTTTTTTAGGGTTCTGTTCGACTGTCTGTGCATTCCAAAAAAGTCCAACAATCTTTACATAAATAGGTAATTTTTGATGACTGAAAAGGTAAACATGATTGGCGATTAAGATTTCTTAATCGTAATCGAAACATCTGTGATTATGATTTTTTATTAATCATAATCATAAATTTTTAATCACAACAATAAAATATATATTACTGTAGTATAAACGAATTCAATGAAAAAAAAACTTATTTTTTGTTAGAATGTTATGATAAGATATAAACTGACAGATTACGTACGGTTAACACACGTAGGTACCAAGAACGGATTTTCGACAATGTTTTCCCGTTTTACTGTCATATATCCCTATTGAATATTCTATTTGACATGTGGTTTTCTTTAGACTTTCAGATTCTGAATTAAAATCGTTTCGTTTTGATTAAAATTGTGTAAAATAAGCCAGAGCCGTTATCATGAAAATAATTTAAAATTTTATATATTCACAGATATTAATGAAGAAGCCACACAGAAACCACAAAAAATTAAACCTCATCCTAAAAAAGAAACAGAAGATAAACCTCAAATCCAAGAACCCGTGAAACAAAAACCTACGAAAAAATCGAAACCAACACCCATGCAAATCGAAGAAGTTGAAGTAACTGAAGCACAACATGCTCAAGAAATTCAGGGTCCGCAGTTCACGAAACTTAAACTTAAAAAGCCTGTACAGAAACCCAAAGAAGAATTAAAAACAGTTACTGTACCCAAAGTCCAACTCAAAAGTCGAATTAGGTATAACAAAGAATGGCCTCCAGCAGAATTGAAACCTGTTATAACATTTTTGGGTAGTGTGAGACAAAACGGTCAACTATCAAGAAATATTAAAGAAGCAGCTAAATTGAAAAAGAAACCTCCTAAAGTTGTAGACATTCCAGACTTGGATAAGGTAGAGCTAGAAAAACCCGAAGACTTTGATTTTACCATTGAAAAACCGCTAGCTCCCGAAAGAGACGAACCTAGTCAGAATAAGGAAGCCACAGTTGATCAACCCGATATAGTCGAACAAGAGCCTAAGAAAACGTTGCAACAATTACCAGAAAAGGTAAAAGAAGATGCAGTAAAACCAAAACAAGTTGTTAAAGAACGCGTCGTAGAAAAACCTAAAGATATTGATAACCAACAACCTGAAACTATTCCACAAGCTTATATTGAAGACGACGATAAAGAGACAACAAAACCAGATGAGATTGAAATACCAAAGAAAGACATAATTAAGACAGAGATCAAGAATCAAATAAGTGATGAAAAACAGCCCACTGACGAACAAAAAGATAAGCAACCTAAGGTAGAAAAACCAAAAAAGAAAAAAATCAAAGAAACTGTTAACGTTGAAGAACCTCAAGTTTTAGACCAGCATACTGATTCGATCATTCCCAACGAAGATGTAAAACAACCTAATGACATTCCTACTACCGAAATTATTGAAAAACTTGTCACAGAAAAGAAACCAAAAACAAAAAAGAAAGAAAAACCCAGTACACATTCGGTTCAAGAAGATATTCCAAAAGAAGAAACCAAACCGTTACAAGAAACCGAAATCATATCAGAAATGCCTGAGAAGATAGAAACACAACCAATTATTCCTACTGAAATAGACACCGAAGTTAAATTAACAGACAAAAAGCCTAAAAAGACAAAGAAACCCAAACAAAAAGATAGCCCACAAGAATCTTTTGAAGAAATACCAGAGAAAGAAAGCGTGGTAGAAGTCGAAGACAAAATCATCAAAAAACCAACAAAACCCAAGCTCACTCCTATTAAGATAGAAAGAAAAGAAGTTGAAATAAGTAAACCACAACATGCAGAAAGTATCGAAGGACCTCAATTCACCAAGCTGAAATTAAAGAAACCAACAGCAAAACCAAAACAAGATACACCAGTAGTTACTCTACCCAAATTCCAACTGAAAAGCCGAATAAAATATGTAAAAGATTGGCCTCCAGTAGAAATGAAGCCTGCCGTAACATTTTTAGGTAGTGTCCGTCAAAACGGAATTTTATCAAGAAACGTTAAAGAGGCTGAAAAGATTAAAAAGAAGGCCTATAAGCAGCCAAAATTACCCGAAATAGAAAAAACCGAATTGGAAAAACCAATGTTTGGCTATGAAGATATAGTCGTGGCTAAAAATCAAAGTGAAATTTCGGAAAAAGTTGAACCACTTGATGATGAGACAACTGATGTTAAGGAAGAAGAACCTGAACAATTCACTATTAAACCAAAACGACCAAGTATTAAGAAGACTGAAGAAATTGAAGATGAAGTTACTATTAAAAAGAAATTAAAGACTGTAAGAAAGCCTTCAATCACACTACCTGAGATTACTGAACCAGAAACTGTAACTTTCAGGCCAAAATCCACAAAAACAAAAGAAGATGTTGAACAAGAATTCAATATACAATTAGATTCATATGCCGAAGAAGAAATATCAATGTCAAGTAAAGTAAAACTTAAACCACTTAGACGACCCACTTTTAGCGAAGAAGCAAATGAAACTTCCATTAAATTTTATGAGGAGAATGAAGAAGCACCAGATGTTATAGAAATCATCGAAAGTGATGAAGAAAAATCAGAGGAAACAGCTAATGTGATGATGTCTCTGAAAAAAAATAAAGATTTAAAACAGGAATCAGTTGAAGAAATATCTTCATCCATTACGGTATCGAAGCCAAAAAGGAAAGAGGAACCTGAAGTTTCGCAAGACATAAGCATTAAATTAGAAAGAAAGCCTAAATACACAGTTGATGAACAGGAAGAAGTATCTTTTGATGTAAAGCCACAAGTTGAACAATATACACAAGAAGAACTATCACTTTCAAGTAAAATTAAATTAAAACCCAAAAAGAAAATTACTATATCAGAAGCAGGAGACGAAACATCAATCCAATTAAAACAAGAAGTAGATGATGACAGTCAGGCAGAAGAAGTCATAATAAGCGAAGCCGAATCTGACGAAAATGTTGAGATGATCATCAAACGTAAGCCTAAGAAACCAGTATATGAAGTTAGTGAAGTAGAAGAATTGAGTGTTGAGTTAAAACCCAAAAGAGTTAATGAAGATGCATATGAAGAGGAACAAATTACTATTTCCGCTAAGAGAAAACCTAGAAAACCCTCAACACTGCAAGGTATAGCATTTGTTGTGACAGCATTGATCAATATGGACCGCTTCAAAGGCTTAGCAACATAATAAGCAGCTTTTTTTTTTTTTTTTATTTCACAATAATAAATATTTAACATGCTTTGCAAATTTAATTATGTTTCAATAGGTAAATAGGTTTTTCTTCATGGCATATGACATAATGAATCTTTTTTTTTGGTTTATTATACCAAACTTAGCACTTATTTAAACTGAGCTCTCTACATCATGTACGAGACCTTACATCACTAAAGTCCGTATTATTTAACTAATTTATAACTGAGCTTATGAACAAAAACAAATTAAGAATGCAACAATTTAGTGACCATTAGATGAAGTGCTGATTTTAAGCATTTAATTCCCAGGGTCATTAAAATGTTTTAAATTGACTAACGCTTCTCACAGACGTATTAAAATATTAGACTCAGTGTCCACTGAGAGCTAATATTTTAATAAAATTTTTATTTACTAATAACTGCACTCAGTAAAAATAAATGATGCAACGATCTAACTTTTACTAAACTGTGTATTACAAAAAAAAATATTAAATAAAATAATATATTATTATACCTTTTATTCATTTCATAAACACATAAGTTACATTTTAACATACTTTTATTTTACCAGAACCATATCAAAAAACATTTAAAAATAAAAAAAATATAGCCCAGTACCATCAGGAACAGCGGCCAAGCTACCACAGGGCTCCTAATAGAAGAATCTTCGAACTTCGAACGTCACTTTCTGGATAAAGCCCTTGATCCAACTGCCCAATGAGAGTCTCCTCAAATGTTAATTTAAAGCCTTCGGCTATAACGGCTATCGGCACATTGATGGCTGGACAACCATTTCCCACATGTCGACATCTTCGCGAGCCAAATCAAAATACTTAGTTTATCTTTCTCAACTTTCACGAGGATCTCGTAATGAGAGACCGCTATATCAACAATAAATGTACGACGCTCTAGTCAATCTATCACCACTATATCAGGCTTATTGGCAACTAACAAAAGTCTTGTCAGTGATGATAGATCAATCGAAATACAATGTGCTACAGAGTATTGTACCTCTGTTTCCACAATATTGTATATAAGAGCAAGGTGCTAGTGGAAAATCCTGGCCACAACGTAGTGTCTATGCAAATAGTCTCCATTAGTTACACGAGAACACCCAGAAAAAACATGTTTTAATGACTCGCCGGGCCGGTGGCATACACGACAGATGTCAACCGAACCGTCTTTCACAATGTATATCCGATACTTATTGGTCATCATAACTTCGTCAATAATCGCACAGCCTTTGGTTTTCCCGAAGCGGTCACCAAACCACAACCCGGATTTGGACGTTAAAAGTTCTAGACCGGATGGATCCGATCTAGAACTTTTAAGGCCCGGTAAAAGTGACCGTGAAGCTCCTTGTTCTGCGATTATTCCTTACAGTCGTTAGTATCCAGTACTACAAGCTTGCGCCAGTTCTCTTTAGCCAAGGAGAGCGGTGTAATGCCCTTGTCCACTGCGATCACATCTCGGTGCATCCCCACGTCAGTTTACTTTCTAGGAAGTATTTCCTTATACTGAGTACCTCGCTGTTGTGCAGGATCTTAGCATTATTAGTTATTGTAACTGAATTAAAATACAATTATTTAATTAGAAACAATGGTAATCTTAATAAAATTAAAAGCTTGTAATTTATGGCTTGTTTTTTTTTACGAAATACAAACGCATGATTTTAAGATTCACTTTAATAATATTAGATACTATTGACTTATAATACAATCAATAACTTCCTGAATAATTTAATTGCAGAAGCTGATGCATCGATGAGCATTGCCAGAGAACAAGAATTTCCTGGTAAGTTATATCAACTGTTTCAAATAAATTAACAATTTAAAAAATGGAAATAAACAAATGAAAAATGCAGACAAATGTTATTTAGTTTTATTATATAATTACTTGATAAAAAATTCTCTTAAGGATTTTTTCAGCAGTAGCTCAGTGTCTGAATGTTTTCTGAAATAAAAAAAAATCATAATATATGTATATAGTTTCATGCTTATTTCACTTTTGTATCCGCAGAATTAAAAATAATACTGGTTATAACAAACTATCGATATAGTTTATACATTGGCGAAAAATATGAATAATTATATAACTATACAAAAAACTCAATAACCAAACGTCAATGAGCGAATTTCCAATGTTTAACTATAATTATCATAGTAATGTAAAACTGGTCTTCGTAGCAAACAAAATTGTAATTATAGCCATATTCAATATTAAAAAACAATTGCCTGAGAATATTAAGAAAGGGTATTACGTAACTAAACTTTCACATTTTATAGAAACAATCGAACCTTGGTACTCTTGTTTGTCAACTATTTGTATGAGAAGCATTATTATATATATTTTTTGTTTCAGAAACTCCTGTTGACGTACGCAGTGGTGATACAGTATTTGCTGTGTATTCTTACGTTGCGGAGACTGATGAGGCTATTAACTTGGTAGAAGGCGAACGGCTATACATATTAGGTAATAAATAATTAAGCAATGTATCAAGTGAATACATTCACCTTACTAAATTCCTTTAAAGCTGACCCATTATATAAATTGAAATATTTGAATACTCGCTGATGTATGTAAGGGTTCTTTGCACATATGCTGAAGTTGAGCAGTGGTGGCCGAGTGGCTCCGACTTACAAGTTGTAGGTTGCGGGTTCAAGCCCAGCCAGGCGCATTACTTTGTGTAATTTATTTCATCACCACTGCTCTCAAAACGGTGAAGGAAAACATCGTGAGGAAACCGGCATGTCCTAGAATAAAAAATTCGAGACATGTGACAGCCGCCAACCCGCACTGGGCCCGCGTGGTGGATTACGGCTCATTCCCTCTCCTGGAGAGGAGGCCTGAGTCCCAACAGTGGGAACATTTTAAGGCCGACTATGCTATGCTGAAATACTCCTACGACCTGGTTGGTGACGTAGGAAAAGAGCGAGTGGAATATAAATAAGAGTGTTTTTGTGGTGAATGAAAAAAGCATGCAAAAAGTATTCAAAGCCATGACTGCTTTAGGAATAGTAAACAAAATTAAAGATGACGTATTTTATATTACTTAACATTTCAGAAACCACGAACCAGGATTGGTGGTTTGTACGTAAACATCTAACAGAAGAAAAAGGATGGGTTCCTGCACAATATTTAATGGATGAAGCAAATTACACACTGTATTTACAAAAGAAGCTTAATGAGAAGATTGACAAGCTGCCAGTATTTGAAAGTAAGTGCATAGTTATCTTAAAATATAAAAATAACTCCTCATGCGTAAATTTACTACAGAATTGTAACACGAATTTAATTTTATTATTTATTTCAGAGTTTTTCAATACCTTTATAAAAACATTACTATAAAATCACCTTGACTCCGAAAGTATATAATTTATCTGATTTAACCAAGAATGCATGGTTTTGTCCTGTCTAGTTCTCCTGTCTAGCTCTTAGTACCTTTTATGACTTTACGTGACGTATTGTAATGATAAAGCCAAGTTTGTTGTATATAAATTTGTTGCATGTTTGACATATCATCACATTATACATTACAGAACCAACACCAGAAGAGCAAGCAATTGCACCAATATTCATTGAAAAGTTACGTCCTAAACACACGCCTGATGGATCTACAGTACAATTTGAATGTCAAGTAGAAGGATATCCTAGACCGCAGATAACTTGGTTTAGACAAACTGCCATCATTAAACCATCACAAGATTTCCAAATGTATTACGATGATGATAATGTAGCTACTTTGGTCATCAGAGAAGTATTCCCAGAAGATGCGGGTACATTTACTTGTGTGGCTAAGAACGCAGCTGGATTTGCATCAAGCACAACCGAGCTAACAGTTGAAGCTCCACTCTCTGATCATGGATCGGAAATGACCATTCTATCGAGAAAGAGCCTTTCTCGAGAATCATCTTTAGCAGATATTCTGGAAGGCATTCCACCAACATTTTCGAAGAGACCAAAGGCTCAATACGTCGACGAAGGATCTCAAATATTTTTGGAATGTAGATTAGTAGCTATTCCAGAACCAGATATAGCTTGGTTATTTAAAGGAGAAGAAATAATTCCTGATGAAAACATTTCTATAGCTACTGAGTCGGACATGCATATGTACTGCAGTGTATTAAAAATTTCTGATGTAAAGAAATTCCAAGAGGGGACCTATACGGTAGTTGCCGTTAACAGAGAAGGCGAAGCCAGCTTACCCATTGTATTAAAGATAAAAACCGGTCAAAAGGAAAAACCACAAGTTATCGAACCACTCAAGAGTATGACTATAAGAGAAGGGGAAAGTGTGGTTCTATCAACACAAGTAGTCGGTAATCCACAACCCACGGTAACTTGGTACAAAAATAATAAACCTGTTAAATCACTCGCAACAAAATCTGATGGAGATACTCATACTGTAACAATTATCAAACCGAAAAAAGGTAAAGACGATGGAGTTTACACATTAAAAGCTGTTAATTCGGAAGGTTCTACAGAAACTACTGCAGTCATAACCATTGAAGGTAAGGCTATATACCTAACTACTTTGCACTGGTTAGCGCTTTTTTTGCAGTCGTAATGGGTAGATTAACTCTGGAACTATTGTGTAAAACTACCAAAAGCAACAAGACGTTATTAATATACAACACACATTACAGTCTAAAAATATAGGCCTAAATTTTTCGTGTAGAAAAAAATGTATTACTTTCGTGTGTTATATGATTGTTATTTGTATATGTTATACCCATTACGTCTGTGAATTTCCCACAGATTTTTAAACAATTTATTATTCTTTAATTATTTTTAATTTATAATTAATAATCAAATGATTTCCCTATTTTTATTTTTAAATCAACCACCACCTTGTAGTAATAACAAATATTGAAATTTGTTTTAGAACCAACCGAAGAAAATGCTGAACCTCCGCTATTCATAAATAGATTCCAGGAACTAACAGTAAAAGAAAATGGAATCATCAAATTAGTTGCAAAAGTAACTGGTAATCCTGTGCCTTCTATCACTTGGTACAGAAACAATCAAATAATCACACCATCCGAGACTGTTACACAGAATTTCGATGGAGAAAATATTGAATTAATAATATCAAATGTTGATTCCGAGATTGATTCTGGTGACTATAAATGTGTAGCATCAAATAGTGCAGGAAAAGCATCACATGGAGCTCGAGTAACAATTGATGTCGATAAAGTGACATTTGTAAAGAATTTGAGAAGTACTTATGAAATAGAAGAAGGCAAGACTGTAATTCTCGAATGTCAGACATCTCATACCGTTTCCACTAAATGGTATCATAATAACAAAGAAGTAAGTGGAATGGATCATAGAGAAATAATACAAGAAGGTCGGGTACATAAACTTAGAATTAAGAAAACAAAATTAACAGATCTGGGTGTAATAAAATGTGTAGTTAAAGATCAAGAAACTAGTACCAAAGTAAATGTGCTTGAAACCATACCAGAATTTATTAGACGTCTACAAGACTTTGAAGTAAAAGAAAGAGATATCGCCATTTTAGAAGTCGAAATTAATTCTGAAACTGCTGACGTTGTTTGGGAGAAAGATGGTGAAAGAATCAAGGCTAAGAAAAATAAATATGAACTTGAAAAACGAGGAAACGTACGGAAGTTATTTATTCGAAATACTTCAGTTCACGACGAAGGTGAATACACTTGTAAGCTACGAGAGGATTCGTGCACGGCAGAAGTGACAGTGGTAGAACTACCACCTGAGATTATATCACGTCTTCAAGACCAGAAAGTAAACAAAGGAAATAAAGCCACTTTTGATATCGAACTAACAAAGGGTGACGCTTTAGTGCAATGGTTCAAAGATGGATCAGAGATACAATTTTCGAATCATATTCAATTAACCATTGACGGTAAAAAACAGAAACTTAAAATCTATGACTGTGAATTGTCGGATGCAGGAATATACTCTTGTGAAGTAGGCAATGACAAATGTTCTGCTAGATTGACCGTAGAACAGCCTTCCATTGACTTCGTTCTGCGACTCCCTGAAATTATTGTAGTTCCTGCCAACACCGATGCCTATTTGACAGTAGAAATACCAGACGAAACTATGGATGTTACTTGGTACAAGAAGAAGACTATAGTTGAAGACACTGAGAAATTCACTCTGATATCAGATGTTACAAAACGCACTTTAATTATAAGAAAATGTACTGAAGAAGATCAGTGTGAATATTCATGTATATTGTTCGATGCCAAATGTTCAACCAAATTGATAGTAGAAGGTATGGATTTAATTTATTACATGAGATATGTTCATGTGAGTAAGGTTTCTTTCAATTATGGAGATACCTGAGAACATGGCTCTATTTCTTTAGTACAATCAACACAATTTGTATATACGAATTTGTTTAAGTACACACCTGAATTTCCGGTTTTTACCTTTTTAATTATTCTCTTATTTGTTTAATTTGACAACAGTGACAACCATACTAACTGTTCGTTTCTTAAATTAAATTATGATGATACCTTTTATGACTAATATTAGTTATTAGCAAAATAGTGTTCTAAAAAGTAAATATTTCATAGAAAATCAATCTTTCTCAGTTATAGAATTCCCACCGAAGATTCTTGAGTACGACAGTGAATACAGAATACGGCGAGGTGGTGATATTACTATGCATGTCCAATATGAAGCTGTTCCTCAACCTAATGATGAATGGGTTGTAAACTCTAAAATTATTAAGAAAACCAAACATACCAAGCCTTCAATTGACGCTAAGTCCGCAAGTCTTACTATTAAAAAAGTGGAAAATACTGATGCTGGAATTTATAAACTCCGACTAGAAAATAACTGTGGAGAAGCAAATGTGGAAGTTAGCTTAGTCGTCATAGGTAAGTTATATACTTAAAAAAAAACTAAATTACAACAAAAGACCTCAAACCCTTACCTACTTATGTTATTAATTGACTCCAAAAAAAATGAATTAATTCGTTTGTCATTTACAGACATATCTTCACCGCCCGGAAAGCCGAATATTCTAGAAATAACAAACAATTCGATTAACTTATGTTGGGATGAACCTGAACATAAAGGAAACTCAGAGATAGATTGTTATATTCTTGAATATCAGGAAATTAATACTACAGAGTAAGTATTTATGTATAACTTTTAAAACTTAAGTCTATGCAGGCAGTCATTGACTCAACCGTCTAGGTCAGTTATACTCCGAAGATATGGAAATGTATAATGTAAATGTTTTGAAATCCATATCAAACAAAAATCCTTTATCTGTAAAACCTACAATAGAAGGACAAAAAGCGACCATCAGAGCGCTGTGTTCAACTTAGAAATAGCTTTGTTTGCTGCTGGTCATACCATAAAAGCTAAATGTTATTAATATTTTCAGATGGATATCGATCGAAAACATCAAAAAAATACAGTTCTCAGTAGAGAACTTAAAAACCAAGTCATCATATAGGTTCAGGGTGTTTGCTGTCAATGAAGTGGGCGTAAGTGAATCTTCTGAAATCACTGAATATATTCTTGTACAAGAGATCGTAAAGGGCCAAGCTCCAACTGTGGAAAAACCCCTTAAGGATGTAGTTAGTGAACCAAATGAAGATGTTGAACTTACGTGCATATTTGGAGGAGTTCCAGAACCAAAAGTAACATGGCTCAAAGATAATAAGAAATTAAAGACCGCAAGAGCAACTTACATTAATAGGGTAGCCACGCTGGTTGTAACATCAACAGAAAGTACGGAAGGAAAATATAGTTGCATTGCTAGCAACGAACATGGAGAAATAGAAACATCATGTACCGTTGAAGTTCAACAAAAACCAATAATCAAAGTAAGTGACGAAAAGGTCAATCAGAAGCACAGAGTTGGAGAACAGTGGTCTGTAGAGGCATTAGTGAATGGTATACCTAAACCATCAACTAATTGGTATATTAATGGTACAAAGATTGAAGACTCGGAGGATATTCAAATAATAACTAAAGAAAATGTTAGTACTATCACGATTAACCAATTGACTCGTTCACACTCTGGCAAATACACGATTGAAGCGCATAACAAAGCCGGAAGTACTTCCTTCGATCTTTCACTTAAAGTGTACGGTAAGTTACAATTTATCTTTATATACGGTTTATCTATCCATCTTGAGACATTATGGTACCTAATTATTGCAATAATATTACAGACAAACCTAGCAAGCCGGAGGGTCCAGTTGTATTGCGAGAAATAAGCAGAGAATCTGTAACAATTGAATGGAAACCGCCCCTCGATGATGGTGGCCTAGAATTAACAAAATACGCAATAGAAAAACATGAACCCGATACAAATAAGTGGGTAAAGGTTGCAGATGTAGATAAAGATGTAGATACATATTGCATACAAAGACTGAATGAGAATTGTGAATACATGTTCCGTGTAATGGCCCAAAATCCTATTGGGTTCTCTGAAGCATTGGAAAGTGAACCCATAGTCATTAAAACAGCACTAGGTAATAATTTTTATTATTTCATATATTTTATGAAGCAAGTACTTGCAGTACCACAAACATTTCTATAATAAGTAATCCTGTTCTTCTAATTAATTAATATTATATTTCAGACGTGCCATCTCCTCCGCTAGGACCGCTAGGCTTGTTTGGTATTAATAGTAACTCTCTTACCATAACATGGTATCCATCTGAGAAAAATGGAGGATCACCAATCATTGATTACAGCGTCGAAATTAAACAAGAAGGGAAAAAATGGAAACATGTAACGACAGTTACCAAGACTAGCGCTAAAATAGAGAAGTTGACTGTGAACACTACTTATCAGTTTAGGATATGTGCAAGAAATGAAATCGGAACCAGTCTGCCTTACATATCAGACGAAAAGATTACAATAGGAAAGACTTTGTGTAAGTCCTGATTCATTTCCATTCATTTTATTGTAATATAAGACCCGTGACTTTTTATTTAAAAAAATACCTAATTTATTTTAGCACCACCGTCGCAGCCGCAAAACTTCGCTGTAAGAGAAACCACCTCAAGATCGGTTACTCTACAATGGGCTGCACCAGAGAGTGATGGAGGAAGTGTTGTGACAAGTACGTTAATTTGTAAAACTATTTAAACAAGTATTATTTCTGAATCATTGACTTCATTGGATATCATGAAAAGTCCTTATGCACTAATTCAAATACGGCACTAAAGTTAAAATTTAATTTATAGATTACATCATTGAATACAAGACTGCTAAAGCGAAATCATGGACCAAAGTTATTACTGTCAGTGGAACGGTTTACGAGCACTGCATTGAAAACATAAAGGAAAAAGAAGAACTAGTCTTCAGGATATCCGCTGAGAACGCCATAGGCATCAGTTTGCCAGCAGAGTCCCAAGGAGTAAGACTAGAGAAACACGCAAGTAAGTATAACAATAAGCGCGAAATAAGACATGTCAATTTTATAAACATCCCATTTGTACTCTATTTAAAATACAGCTGAGAAATTATAACTATAATAAATAATAATGCTCAGTTAACGTGCGCCTTAGAAATACATGCCATTTTCATACTACACTCGACTCTCATTAATTCGTAACTTAAAGGACTTTTAAAATATTACGAATTATCGAGAGTTTGAAATATCACATAGTTCGAAATTGTCGCGAGAAAAAATGTGAAATTTCAAGTTATTGAGTGATAAGCAATTATTATTTATTAACTGCAAATTTTTATCTCAAAGTTAGGGTACATAGCTCCATGCAATCTGATAACTTTGAATTTTCGAGTGTTTGACGTCTATGAGTTAGTGTTAACGCATCGTTTTGTTACGTAGCGAGGATTATTTTGTTCGAATTTCCAAGCACTTAAAAATTTAAAGAAATTTAAAGAGATCTTCTAGGAAACTCGTGATAACTTCGAATCGAGAGGTTCGATTTATCGCTAGTTTGATTTAACGAGAGGCGACTGTACTATGAACATATTTGAATTAATCAAACTTGTTTTCATTTATAGCTGTACCATCACCGCCAACAGCTCCGCTTGAAATACGAACAGTGGGCAGCAACATCGTGATGACGTCATGGGGAACTCCAGAATGGGACGGAGGAGCACCACTGTTAGGCTACAACATTGCCATTCGTGACGTTACTAAAACTATGTGGATGGAAGTTGGAAAAGTCGATGCACATACACTTAAGTTCAATATCAAGGACTTAAGTGACAATCATACATACATGATAAGAATATACGCTCGCAACGAAATTGGAATCAGTGAGCCTTTGGAGTCGGATGAACCTTTCAAGGTTATCCCTGGAGAAGGTAAGCCTAATATAAACCTTGCAAATGTTTTGAATAAAAATTAACCAAATATCTTACATATAGAGTGGTACCTACAGCATGTGCCGAAACTAGAGTAGAAAAAATATATAGTACAAATTAAGCGTCTTGAGATGGCACTCACATTATCATAATCACTTATGAAAGACTTTCTTCTAAAAGAACACATAAAACTGAAACTTAAGGGACGCTCTAAGACGTTATACTGATCTACAACTACATACAATATATGTTCAGGAAAGTAATGAGTTACGATGATTTCAGACTCACACGCGGACGAGGAGATCGGCGAGCAGACCGAGATGACGGAACCGACGTCGTTCAGCACGCAGACCACCACGTCCTGGATGCGCGAACACAACATGGACGCGGACATCCGATCGTACGCGCGAGGCTCGCTCCTGCGACGCGACGAGTACTTCTTCAGAATATGGCACTACGCCAAACAACTCTTCAAGTAATGCGACAACACGTCCGCGCATTCATAAACCTGTGATATTTAACGACAAAAATATTTAAAGCTCATAGTTGGCGGATAGTAAAGTATAGATACACTTACTTCAACTAGACAGTGAATCCACCCACGAACTCTGTCATTTTTTAATTTTATATTATTATGTTTTTTTTTGTATCAGCATGTAATATTTTATTATTTATTTTAGATAAGGATCATCTATTTATTTATCTAATTTATCATAATAAAAAAAATCGCCAGGTGATACCATTTGAGTCTCACTCAATACATTTTAAGGGAGACGTTTTAAATATAGGTGCAAAATATTTATTCGATAAGTTGAGTGAGGCTCAAATACATCATCAGGCAGATTTATTGAAAGATTTAATATAGCAATTGTAAAAATTTTGAAGTGTTTCTATCTCCTTTCCCAACCAAACAGCAAGTTTTACGTCAGAGATGCGTGTTTCTCGTCATCTACATATTCTAAAGCGACCCATACACGCTCAATATTATTATGCGATGTCAGCAGCACAATATAATGTACAGAAGGACTTTGACATCGACGCACAAACAAATATCATGGCTCCAGTACATGATACTGGATCCCCCAGTGGTGGAATTTTTCGTCGGCATTTTCCTACTTTTTTTAAATCTTTCGTTTTTTAATTTAAACTGTATAAAATCGTTATTCTAACAAATTATAAAAAAAATTGAACTACTTTTAGAATAAAAAATGTCATCGGGATTGATAAGAATAACGATTATATCTACCCCGACGATTTTTAAATTAATTAATGAAAATATCTTCGGAGTTTTTTTTTTATTGGGTGGTAAAATCATCTTATGACATCCCCGCTCTTGGGCGGAACGGGATAGTGTCAGACTTTTACTGACTAAAAACCCACTCTTGTTCCTTCGTTGCCTTCGTCTCAGGGCCCCGGGTTTTGCTTTCACACTACCCGTGGCCCCAGTAGGCTTCGACCCTGCTGGGCCCCTACGATTTGCTGACATCTCCTTGAGGTGCGCATGGAACAGTACGCGCCGTCGACGACTTGGGCTCGGTCCGGACGGTTACCGGACGGTCGGACGGCGAGCCACCCATTGCTCGCCGTCCGCAAGCCCGCGCCTACGGTGGCCAGAAATCGGGATCGGAATCCCGGCGGCGGTTGGAGCGTAAGAACCGTTGCCTCACGCGATCGGCCGCCTCCTTTGCTAGCATTACTGCTTCGCAGGAGGCGACCGCCTGCCACTCCTCCTCGCTCCAGACCATGGCCTGAACCAAGGCCCGGCGCGAGAGATAGCCGCCGCCGATTGCCCCCACGAGGACACGGCGTTGCTCTGCCCAAGCGGGGCACACCTCCACCATGTGCTCTACCGTGTCCTCCGGGCGATCCACACAGTGGCGACACCCTGGCGTCGTTTCCGCACGAATCCAGTGCAGGAACAGGTTTAGTCAGTAAAAGTCTGACACTATCTCACGCTCCGCCCAAGAGCGAGATTTGTCATAAGATGATTTTCCCAACCAATAAAAAAAAGAAAAAAAAACGGTGGTTGCTGTTAGTAAACACAGACTCCGGTAGGGAATTTCACCCCTTAGCTGTACGCACAATGAATGTGTTCCATTTTGTGCGTATGGGTTACCACCCACCACCCTTATTACTCACCACCCTTACTCACCACCCTTGGTAAATGGTATACCTGTAGCACATCACCGTACGTATGGTGGTCCGATGATGCAATTCCGACGCATATTTCCTGGAATGCAACCGGCAGCCAGCGCCCGGCGGTAACCGACACCGAATTCGTCGTCGATGCTCAAAACTTTAAGTCCGTAAGGATTGAGGTGCCACATTTCGTTTCATAATGAAATTAAATACTTATTTAGTAGTAAGTCTAAAAATGCTGAAGGATCGATCCTCGATTTTGTAGTACAATACTTCAAAAGTTATATGAACATAAAGGTGGCATCTCAATCTAAATGATTGAATTGAACAGCAGAACTAAAAATTTCATTGATGAATATTTAAGATAATTTGGTATGATTTAGTAGCATTTGACTTAGTAGACAAAACCTGAGCCCGGTAGTTTTAAAATTAAAAAGTTATTTTTTAAGTTCATCCATTATATGTGGTTCCTCAGACCATATACATACAACTCGTCATTTTTTCAAAGAAATAGTAGTTCAATTAATGCGCAATTAATATTAGAGATTCAGTAATCAAAAATGAGTGAATTGGGAGATCTATAGCACATTTAATATGGCTCTTCAATTGAGATGCTTCGGTAAAAAAAGTTGCGTTTAATCTACTTATACTTGCAACGAAATTTGGAACAGAAAACACCTATATTATGTATAAATATCTACTAAATGTACGTATAATCCTGCCATAAAAAAGTCAATATCTACGAAGTTACGGTCTATTCTTTAACTTCTTATGAAATTATTTTGAAGGGTGACCATGAATAATATATTCATGGTCACCCTTTTTTCATTTAGTGACCATGAATAATGTATTCATGGTCACTAAATGAACACCGGTACTGGAGCGGGGGTACACAGCGACAACTGTAATCTTAGCCTAAGCATGAGCAAACTGGCGACGGTCTTCCAAGCAGAGATATGCTATAATCGCATGCGCGCAACAAATACTAGACAGTGGCACCGAAGGGGACACTGTTTACGCGGTTTAGTATTTAAATACTAAACCGGATAAGAAGGCGCAACAAGGTCAGATTGATCTGGGTGCCAGGTCATACAGGAGTAGAAGGCAACGAATGAGCCGACACTCTGGTAAGGACAAGATCCGAGAAACCCCTATACGGACGGGAACCCTTCACAGGACTCTCACCAAGGGTTATCTACCAATTGAAAACCATTGAAAAGGGCTGCGTTAGAGATACACAGCACACACTGGCGCAACACAACAGGCCAGAAGCATGCAAAGATATTTCTCAATGACATAAATAAGGCCTGGACCCAAAAACTATGGAGGTACAGCAGATCACAGCTCCAAACAATCACAGGAGTCTTCACGGGGCACTATGCCACCAACAAACAGCTCCACAATATGGGACTAGCGAACGACCGGACTTGCAGGATCTGTGGAGATGCAGAGAAGACTATGCTACACTTGCTGTGCGACTGTGCAGTACTAGGCTCCAAAAGACTAGAGTATCTGGGCCAACCATTTCCAAGACCAGAGGACTACAGGCTCAGCCCCATCAAGGCCATACTGGGACTCATGAAGAAGGTGCACGGAGGGCTAGGGGTTGAGTAGACAGAAGGGGCATAGCACAAAAGATCCAGAAGTGTTAAAGTGCTCTGGCCTAGGGCCAGCCCCACAACAAGATAAGATAAGACATACGTATTTAGTAGACATTTATACTAAAAGTTAGTGTCTCACATTTTTGATTTTGTTGTGATCGCAGGTACATACAATCAATTATTTATTGTGCAGAACGTCAGGACTGAGTAGCCAAATTAAATCTAAATTAACTGTTTTACTACTTTCTTGAATTTGTATACTAGAAATTCAAATACACTTACTGCTAAATATTTTTTGGAATTGAGTATAAACTGACCAATTTTCATGGAAATTCACGCTCTCATGTATAGATTGAGGAGCCACATTAAAAATATTGTATATTCTTGAATATCAATAGTAGGCACTATACGCAACTAAACTACTAAATGACAAAAAAAAAAACAAACTTTCCGTGTTCCAGGTTTCTCAATACAGACATTTGGATCGAGGAGCCATTTTTACAGTGATATAACTTTGGATTTGTTTTACTACAAATTTCAGAATTTGGTCTACAAAATTATCTGCTTTCCTACTAAATAAAGGGAGAATTTCCTTTTAAATCGGAAGTGGCTCCTCAATCCAAACGAACATAAAACTTTGACTTTGAAACTTGGACTCGATGAGTGTATCATTACCTATCGTCATTTTCTATCATTATCATCATTCATTAACATAATTTCAGCGGAAAGACGTCACACACTTGGACATATACCTCCCTCAAGTGTCGCCATAACGACCGGTCTTGTGCGTCTCACATCCATCGAATTCCCGCGGGCTATGTCGGTAACCTTGGTTCTCCTGCCAATAGATATACGATGACTATGAAATGAATATTCATTTCTGATGCAATCACGCAAGGGATCGTGTGGAAAATCTATCTGGCGGGATCGCAGTCAAGGACTAGTTTATATAACTAAAAAAGAAACTCCAAGACTCCATTACCCTCACATTCCATTACCCTCTAGATACTTTAACCTTCTGATGAGGTCCATTGTGAGCGATTACGTTCCAGAGCCATATCTCAATTGCTGACAACAGTGTTGCCGTGCGTGTTGCCGCAACTCGCGCGGGGCAAAGACTTTTGTCTTGAGACTTTGGTAAGTTGGACGAGAAGATACCGCATAGCTTCCCGAACGCTGCCCAGCCGTGTTGGAGTGGACGATTGACCTCTTTCTCGAATTTAGACCTACCCAACTGGACCGTCTATCCCAGGTAAACGTAGTCATCTACAACTTCAAGTGTGGAGTCTCTGATCTTGATAGGAGTAGGTCCCACATGTCGGTTTACCATGACTTTAGTTTTGTTCATGTTCATTTTAAGACCCACACTTTCGGAAGCTTTACTGAGGTCCCCGAGCATTGTACTGAACTCCTCCGTAGTCTCAGCCATGACTACTAGGTATCTCGTAAGCAAACCGAAGGTGAATTCATTTTTATAGTGTAACGCATTGATACCGAATCGACCAAACACAACATACACGAAGTTCCTCGGTATTCTCTGAAATGACATTTTATTTTCTCCCACGATAGCAATTCCTCGAAGTGCGCAGACACGTTAATAACTGTAAAGTACGCTAAAGAAAAGATTTGGTCCCACAACACCTAATCCTGGTACTCACTGTAATTTTACTACCGATACATTAATATTGAAGTGTAACAAAAGCAAAGAACGTCTTCACCCTAAAATAAAATGGCATACGCTAAAGAGAAATGAGTGTGTGAAGAAGAGAGCTAGTGGTGGACAGATTGATTGAGACGGGAGACATAAATAAAAGTTGGAATGAGATGGCTGGGTGTATTAGGCTCGCAGCGTATTCTGGGAGAAACCAGAGGAAAAGGCAATATAGATATATACACGGTGGTGTTTGACAGAAATTCAGAATATGTTTAAAAAGTGTCACTGTTTTTTATTATGAGTAGTTATGTATTTTTTACGAACGAGATAGATTACCAACCTCAAAAATAAAGCTTTTCTGGAAATCCAATACTTTTAGATTTATTCAATAGGTACTAAATGATAACACGTATTAATTAATTTTAAAGTTCTTGGTATTTCGTTTGGATTTATTTTTAACCGAGTTAGAACCTCCTTTTTGAAGTCGACTAAATGTATTTTTTTTAATGTATGTTTACCGATTTCTCGGTCAATTGTGGACCGGTTTTTATTGAAAGGTTAAGCTTCCAAGTCGGTCCCATAGAAATAGGTATTGTTATGAACTTCCGACTTATAGAACGGAACTCTTCATAAGATCACAGTAGAACTGACATAACAAGTAAAATTGCTTTGTTTATACGTGTAGTCGATGACTGACTAAAAGTAGAGGGGGCGTTATCGAACTGATCTGACGATGAAGTTGGGAGATGGGTAGGTTATTTTATAGGTACCTTACTATAGAACTTGCACACTATTTAAATTTGGCTGAGGGGTACTTTTTAGTTCACTAACCACAATTTGTACGTGTAAAATAAAAAATTATTTACAAAAAAAATACAACCAACTTCAATGTATAAAAACATTATCACATTGAAGGTGGTTGTTTTTTTTTTTTGTTATAGTCTTTTTTCATAGTCAAACTGTAATAAACTAAACGCCTAAATCAAATGTAAGAGTCATGAAATGCAACTTGACGTATAATGGTACTTTTTCTTCAGGCGCTTTTCTGATATAAATATAATAAACAGTTTTTTATTCAAATTTCAGTTTTAAAAGCATAATAATGATTCAAACGTAGACGTTCTATATTGTATTCCGTAAATTGGAAGTGTGTTCAGTTTACAATCACGCCATGTGTTTTTTGCAACTGAATAGTGGTTCCGCCATTTTGACATCAATACAGGTTCAAAGCAATACACCCAGGTTTCGTTACCTGTCACGATATTATAGACAGCTAATGACTGTCCTCCAATAAACTTTATTATCATTTGACACACAGTCGTTTCTGGTCCTTCGTTAAGTCATGTGGTATCCATCGAGTGCAAAGCTTCCAAACCTTCAGATGCACATGTAAAATGTTTTGCACTTGGCTCATTCCAATGCCTAACAAAGCACGAATTTGCTGACAAGTCATTTTTTTTATCAGTTTTAATAAGTTGTCGTACTTGTCAATATACGAGGCTGTAAGCGCAGTCGCCAGCCGACCTTCACGTACCGCGTCATAGAGATTATCACGTCCACGTCTAAATTCTCCAAACCACGAATACAGAGCTGCGACATGACGCTTCATCACCAAATAACAATTGAAGTCTCTGGCAACTCTCTTGTTGACTTAAGCCACAACGAAAATCATAAAAAATCATTGAATAAAAATGTTCACGAGTTAAATTCATTTTGATAGCGACACACAATCTTCGAAAGAATGAAAAAACAAATGACAGTCTCGCAAATTAAAAAGCAACATGCTCGCAAAGCGTTCCATTTTCGAATTCTATAATTGTTTTTTCATTCTTTTATTCAGTCTGGCGAAACTCCCATACATAAAACCGATGCATGAAACGTGCGTCTTTTTTAATGGCGGCTATAATCCGTTAAATGTAAGAAGGACGTTGAGAACTTTGGGTCTATATCAGCCTATGACTCTTCAACACATAGTTGGATTACACCGCCGCCATTTGACTACCGAATATTAATATCTTAGAGGATTTTGACTGTCACTAACGGTCAACAGTTAGTTTGCTATGGTTTTCCTAAGATAGATTTCATCATCATCATTATTTCAGCCGATAGACGTTCACTGCTGGACATAGGCTTGCCCCAAATGTCGCCACAATGAACGGTCCTGTGCGTCTCGCAGCCATCGGATTCCCACAACCGTCACCAGGTTATCGGTCCACCTTGTAGGGGGCCTTCCAACACTGCGTCTTCCGGTACGCGGTCGCCACTCCAGAACCTTTCGGCCCCAACGACCATCAGTTCTACGAGCAATGTGCCCTGCCTATTGCCACTTAAGTATGGCGATTCTTCGTGCTATGTCGGCAACCTTGGTTCTCCTGCGCATATCTTCATTTCTGATTCAATCACGCAAGGAAACTCCGAGCCCTTTCCATTGCCCTTTAGGTGACTTTGAGCCTTCTGGTGAGACCCATTATGAGCGACCACGTTTCGGAACTATATGTCATCACTGGCAACACGCACTGATCATAGACTTTCGTCTTGAGACACTGTGGTATATTGGATGAAAGATATCGCGCAACTTCCCGAACGCTGCCCAGCCGAGTCTGATTCGACGGTTGACCTCTTTCTAGAAATTAGATCTACCCAACTGGACTGTCTGTCCAAGGTAAACGTAATCGGCCACAACTTCGAGTATAGAGTCTCCATTCTTGATAGGAGTGGGTGCTACATGGTTATTTATCATAGCTTTAGTTTTGTCCATGTTCATTCTAAGACCCACTCTTTCGGAATCTCTATTGAAGTGATTTAGCATTGTAATAAGCTCTTCCGTAGTCTCAGCCATGACTACTATGTCGTCGGCAAAGCGAAGATGAGTGATGTAGTTGCCATTGACATTAATGCCTAAGATAGATTTCCATCCATATATTGATTTAAATTAATAAATTAATATTAATAATCATTTTGTGGGAAGAAATTTGTTTTCTATTTATCGTTGAGTATTTCTATATATCAATATGAGAAAAGTAACGTGTGAAATTTGTGGTATTAGATCATGCCGGGTTGATGATAGCAAACATCTTTTTATTGCAAGATTTCCATTAGCAACTTATACAAAACGTACGTAGTGTTGGGTACTTAACCAGGATTTATCGACATCGGTGTTTAGTTATAGAAATGACCGGAGAAGTCTATGTTTAGCAGAGGACATTTGTAAGCTTAAGTTGATGATGATAATAATTAATATAAGGAAGTGAAATCAATGATTTCTTAATTAGTATGTTTTGTCATTATAAATTTCCTTGCATATACTGTTACAGTAGGTTGATAGAATTTTTAAAATATAATAATTGAAAAAATTTGTTATTTTGTTTTTTTATAATACATATGTAATTTATAAGTAAAAATAACTCATCACCCAAAATGTATGTGTAAACAATGAGTCAAAGCGACAGGGAAAGAAGACTTAGTCTATGTGCCAATTGAAAAGTTGCATTAATTGAAATATCTTTGAGCAAAACATTTCCGAAATACAGATTTCAAAAAGAAAAAAACTCAACTGAAGAAAACGGCTGTTCAGAGTCTGAAAAATCTCACGTAGACCATTATCTGATGAGATTTTAGTTCAATTTCCAGTACATTGTATTGCTAGCTGTCAACCAGCCAGAAGAAATGACAATGTGCAGCTCTCATATAGTGGTAAGAAGTGTATAGCACATTCTGATTTCATATATTGCAGAGGTCTGCTAATTATAGAATGAATGTTCACAGAATTATCTTCAGTTATACAAAAGGAACATAACTACCACCAGAATTTATGTGAACCAAGTATGCGTTGTTGTGTATTTATATTTTTTTACCAAATGGTCTTTCTAGCAAAAATAGATTTAAATAATTACTTTTAATTTTTGTAGAAATTTCAACATCAAAGTTAGACCAGTTAATTTAAAAAAGAGCTCATGTAGTCTAGACATCAGACGTAATTTTCTTCCCTTCGTCCTAATATGTATTGTATACCATTTAAGTTTGCAAGTACATACTTAATAACTTGATTGTAAACACCGATTTTCTTTATGTTTCAGTACCATTAGTGTCACCAAGAAAACATCAAGAGAGGCAAGCAATCCCAATGACACGTCGGAAGCGAAAGTTAATTAAGAAACTTAAATCAAGTCGTAATATTATAAAAAACCTCTAACAGGAAGTTCATAAGATATAAAAAAATCATCAGCCTTGAAAAGTGCAATCATCAGTGCAAGTTTCATTAAAATCGGTTCAGTAGTTTTTAAGATGAGTTAAATGTGTTAGTTAGTAAAAAATTTGTTGACTCAAGTTATTGTTTATTGCCATATTTGTGTATCTGTTTGTTTTCTTAAACTTACCAAATACCTATATAAATAGCATTGGTAAATTTAATTCGTTGAATAAATATGTATTAAAACAATCTAAGTTTCGAATGTTTAGTTAAGTATGTTTATTTTCTGAAAATGAAAATAAGTCCCCGTTAGGAAAAATTGCCGATATCGATAATTTTGCGCACAACCCAGTACATCACTAATAATGTCATTATGTTGGCAGTATGTACCTACTCCGCCATAGTTCTGTAATTCTGTTTTTTCTATAGGAGTCCCGCCTCTTAAAGCGTTCGCTTTACATAATCTTTGCTTTTATTGTAATTGGCCAAATCCGGAGACTTTCAATATGCCCCACATACTTACTTATTGGGCAAACAAGGGTTTTATAAAAATTGTACTCCTATTATTACCCCTGGATCATGTATTAGCTATGGTTTCATAGAACCTTAATTTTAAATTTCGTTTACAAACTCTTTTCGTAGTAATAAATTAAAAGTGTTAATTAAGTGACCATTATTTTTGCTAATGTGATTGTTATTTTGATTGATTATTAGGATTATTATCGATATATATAATTTAATGAGCTAGATACTGAAAAACACAGTTTCTAACCAATTTATTTTTTTGTTTGCTCTCGTAATATGTTGTAAAATATAATTGACGAGAAAACTACTAACCCACAAACACACATTTTTCAGGTGATTATTATCACGGCGGCGATCTCTAGGTTTCTGGTGCGACTTCCTCGATTCTGCAGTGCCTCAGGCATGTTTGCGGACGCGGGTGTGGATGACTTTTATGCAATAATGCGTAAAAAGTCAGCCTCACAGCCCAAGTCGTCGACAGCGCGTACTGTTCCACGCGCGCCTCAAGGAGATGTCAGCAAATCGTAGGGGCCCAGCAGGGTCGAAGCCTACTGGGGCCACGGGTAGTGTGAAAACAAAACCCGGGCCTCTGGGACGAAGGCAAAGAAGAAACAGGAGTGGGTTTTTAGTCAGTAAAGACTGACACTATCTCGCGCTCCGCCCAAGAGCGGGATTTGCCATAAGATGATTTTCCCACCCAATAAAAAAAAGAGGGTGCTTATTATCAAGGTTTAAAATATAGGGTTTTAGTAGACAGAGTACATCCAATGATTAATATGAGAGTACAATTTGTATAAACCCCTCTTAAGTGTAATAAGTGTCCATGTAAAATTTTACTTGGTGTTGATGGGGTGATGCTCTAAAGCAAGCCATAATTCAGTTGCCTTTATTTGTAAACTTGTTAATATAATTAGATTTTTAAGTGTGTACTTATTCGGTACGCATTGCGTACCATTATGATAATGATATGATATGATAATGGGGTGTCTGGGGTAATGACGTCTTAATTCTAATTGGATAGTTGTAAACACTTTATTATCACTTCTTGAAATATCTAAATATATATGGTCTCAAAATAGCACTCTATCTTCTGTTTCACTTTACCATAACCTATCTACCAAAAAGTGCTTGGAATACTTAAAAGTATCTATACCTCTACCATGATTTTCGAGCAATAGTATTTTGTCGCTACTCGATATCGACGCCGTAAATATTTTGTATGGTAAATTTTGCAGCGCCTCTAGCGGTCTCTTGCAGAACCATAATCGAAAGTATGAGTCATCAAGTACAAAACCTTAGAGTAACAAATTTGATGGGTGCTATCGAAGTAAGTATAGTAAGTAAGCTAGTGGTAACAGCCCCGACTTACGAGTTGCAGGTCTCGGGTTCAAACCCAGACAGGCGCTTTACTTTGTGTAATTTATGTCATCACCACTGCTCTCAAAACGGTGAAGGAAAACATCGTGAGGAGACCGGCATGTCTTGGAACCAAAAATTCGAAGACATGTGACATCCACCAACCCGCACTTGGCCCGCGAGGTGGATTACAGCCCATTCCCTCTCCTAGAGAGCCTGAGTCCCAGCAGTTGGAACATTATAAGGCCGACTATGCTATGCTATGCTATCGAAGTAAAGTAACTCACTAGCATATTGAAGGGTGAAAATGTTGTGAAGAGTGTCGTGTAAAACAATACCACAGTATAAATATGGAACAGTATAGAAACTAAGCCTAGTTGATAAAATAATTACCTACGCTCCATTAAAGCAATAGGGTTGTCACTGTTTATTTTTATGAAAAAAAAAATGCGTTTTGTGGTGATCTATCGAACAGATATAACTAGTTTACAAAGAAAATTTAAATACGTAATCTTATGACATCGCATCAGTTAACCTGAGCAAAAAACGATCATATCACAGCCCGCCATAAAAGCAAATTCAGAAGTTTTTCAGTTTTTTTGAAGTAACCAATTATACTGTTTTATTGTTAGCTCCTTTTTAACACTCTCGAAAACCGCGAAAAAGACACCCATGATGAAGAAGTTGATAATTTGTTGCATCCGCCATCTTGGATATACATTTTGACAGCACTATCGGTTTCAACACTCTCGAAAACCGCGAAAACGACACCCATGACGAAAAAGTTGTTAATTTTTTGCATCCGCCATCTTGGATTTCCATTTTGACACCACTATCTGATTTAAAACCCTCGACAACCATGAAAACAACACACATAATGAAAAAGTTGATAATTTTTGCAGCCGCCATCTTGGATTTCCATTTTGACACCACTATCTGATTTAACACCCTCGAAAACCATGAAAACGACACCCATAATGAAAAAGTTGATAATTTTTTGCAGCCGCCATCTTGGTTTTCCATTTTGACACCACTATCTGATTTAAAACCCTCGACAACCATGAAAACAACACCCATAATGAAAAAGTTGATAATTTTTGCAGCCGCCATCTTGGATTTCCATTTTGACACCACTATCGGATTTAAAACCCTCGAAAACCATGAAAACGACACCCATGATGAAAGAGTTAAAGTAAACAAATGTAAAGGACTTATTACACTACGCGTTATCAGCACACGATACTGAGAGTGTCTTATTTTATGTTCCGAGTAAGACAGTCTGACCCTTATTACTCGTACACTACGCGACATCGACTAAGACTGTCTGAATATGTGGTGCAATAGGCCCTTTAGTAGTAAAAAAAAGTAGATTTACATTCCGAGTTAAGTTTATGAATTTATTGTGATCGATCACACGGACTCGTAATTTTATTCGATACAATATTATAATAATAAATCATTCTTACCTTTCACGTTCAGCAAGAAGTTTGAAAAACGATAGCTCCGGTTTTGAAGAACCTGAGTTCAAGCAGCCGTATACTACGCAATACTCTCGGGGCATTTTTAAAAAGATCGCGCTAACTTAAATAAACGTGACCACTCGTCTTGACGCGGCACGCGCTACTGACAGCACTGCGAGAGAGACTGGGGTCTCGTAAATGCGTATGTTTGTGTGAGTCTGCCGTTCTGACCGTTTGTAGGCAGTTTCCGTACTGTTCCTTTAACTTTACTGTGACAATACTTTATTTATTTGTGCATAAATAGGTATGTCCGGTAAAACTTATCTAAATTAGAATTGTACGCCTGCATATGAAGACGAACGACGCATCAAAGGAAATTCCAAGCGACTATACGAAAGGCACTTGAACATATTAGTTAAAATAATTTCATCAGGCTCAATATACTCGAAAGGCCCTTTGGCTTTCGAGTATTTGTGTGGTCTGCTAAGGGTTTACTCAGATTTGAAATTTACACCAAGAGTAACACTTGAATCGAAGGTAACTTAGAAATAAGTGCGTTAAGTGCACGTATACTACTATAGCTTACTTTTATACATGCACTTCATAATAGAAATACCACTTTTCAGTATGCGGCTTGTTAGTGTACGTAGTACTGGCAAATGTCTTCATTTTTCACCATTTCAAGAATTCACAAACACAACAACACTGAACCATCAAAATATTTGTACAACAACAATATTACATTTTCAATAGGCCTGGTTATAGAGAATTGGTGTTTCAAATTGGTAGGGTTTTTAGGTCTATCTGCCTTACTCTGTCTTTTACTGTAACTAGAAAGAGAGCGAACTTAAGTGTGAAGTTAGATTACGATGCGGTTGTTGTACCAACGTAAACACTCGACACAGTTTATACTATCAAGTTGTCGCTAGCGAGTCCGTTTGACTCATGGTACGAGTATAGTTGTATTCAATTCGATGCACGTTTATTTGATATCGACTACGGTAATATGGTGTAGTTTTTCGATAGTAGCTCATGGTAAGGATACTGAAAGTTTGCTTGTGAATCGTTGTGTGTTGCTGTTTCGATTGTTATCTCCGGCAAAAACTTATATTTAAATAAACTGTAAAAATTATGACAATGAAGTGCGAAAACTAGAAACTTACTCAAGTTTTCTGTTACCTTTTTTAGCATTACAGCAATTTCATAAATACTGACATGTAGAGGGGCATTATTTAGGGAACTCAAAATAAACAAACACCTTATTTAAGTACTTATTTATTTATTTATCTTAATATTAAAGAATTATTTCGATTTACCAGCATTAATAAAAGGAATATGTACCTACTACTTAACATTATCTAGTGTTCATACAATTCAATATTAAGAGATAAATTGTACTGTGTATATTGTTGCTAATTATAGTAATGAATGTTTGTAAGAAACGATTTAAAAGTGTTCACTATTTTGGCACTATTACATAAACAGATGCACCAAGAGCAATGCAATAAGAAAGTTCAATCATAATTCAAGGAACATTAAATCTTATTGACGATTTCGGCGACCTGTAAAAAGAAAAATATGTATATTAAAACGTGGTTTTAGAAGTTTAATTTGTGTATCCCATAATGAACAATAAGTTACCCAATACATTACCAAAGATATAGCAAATACCGAGGATATACTACTGCAGTTAGCAGTAAATACATTCGGCACTGGAATGTTACTGTTGGACGCATGCCAAAACAAAGACAATACCCGAAAGGCTCGGTGACAAACAGTTAATTAAACACCGGTTAGAATTTAAACTGGCATTTATAACTAAAATATCTGGTAGGTATTAGAGTATGTATTACCGAATTGTTGTGAGTGATGTGACAAACCAGTGGCGTAGCTAGATGACCAAGGGCCCAGGGTCAAAAAAAAGAGGGTCCTTTTTTTATTACGTGGGGAATCATCAATTAACTTTTTTGGTCTGGGTGGAGTGGGATGGAGTGTCAGACTTTAACTAACTAAAACTAGTTGTCTTAATTAGTGTTGCAACCTATTTTAATTAGATTTTGTTCGCTTTTAGTTCAATAAGAGGTTTGTCCCACCCGCCCGACCTTGGGGGCCCCGGACCACTGGCCCGCCTAACCCTTCTGTAGCCACGCCAGTGAATACGATAATATTTATTTAGTGTATTTAGGTATATTATTAGGTAATGTTAGTGAATAGTAATGAGGGGGTAACAAACCTTTCTTACCCTTGTCTTTGGAGGTCTTGACCTGCTTGTTCTTGTTGCATTTCTTAGTGATGCGCCTACTTTGGTCGCAACTAGAATCGCTGTTAGCCTTCAGCATATCAGTACGGGACATTTCACCGTTGGGGCTGCATTCGCTCCAGGATGACTTCTCATAGCGGCAAGCTAAACAAATACGTACTCAGATTTTAGGACCTATAAGCGAGAACTACATTATACCGACGCACACGTGGGGGACGCCTGCGTCCCGTCGCGTAGCGTGGTTCTTATGTTATATTACACACAATCTAGTTACCATATAAAATGTGTGGAGACAGACGCGCCTAAATCGGCGTACCGTAAAACAGGGTAAATAGAAACGGAGGGGTGAATAGAAACAAGACTTTGATCTGGTTTTTCACTTTAATACCATATTATCGGCTTCTAACAAAGCATCGACTTTTTAGAATAACAATTAATTAATAAATTGATATAGTTAAATGCTGCAAAAAAATATTCAAATATCGTGAAAATACCCTTTAAGGTTTTGTTTCTATTTAACCCTGAGTTTCTATTCACCCCATTTGACTGTACTTAACCTACGTGGGCCCAATGCCTTCTACCTTCAGCCTTTAGGGAGTTTTTCCCAGTCACCTATTGTGCTGGCCGCCGGCCGCACATTATACTTATGTGTCCCTATTCAGCAGAATGTTTACTTTAATGTAAAAGAAATAGGTCCTTTTAATATGGCTACTATCATTGCTTGCTAATTGGGAATTATCCTGTGTATACTAAATAAACAACAAACAACACTATTCTGAAAATAGCATCAAAATTGGTTATTAAATGAAACAGTAATTAGTATATAAAATTCTGTTATGAGAATGAGTGGGAACTTGGTAGGAATTTCTCTCTATCTCATTCATACTTAAGTAATCTAACAAAAAATAAAAAAAATATATTGTCAACCGCCTAATTCTGAATTAAAAGGGATTCTGTATCAAAATATTTCAATATAAAATCCAATGAACTAAGCAAAAATAGCGTGATTAATCCTAGAGATCATTTTATATCCCTTTCATAATAATATCCCTGCATATTATGTGTATATACCGCAGTATGAAAAGTTGAACGTCTGGCATTTCAGCCGTCTCTTCACTTTGTACTCGCTTCTTTGAAAAAACTTGAACGTGTTGACATTTCGCTGAAACGTTTTCAGTTCTATTTTTAAGACCAATTTTTGCCTTACTGAATCTATTATTGTGACTTAAACATGTATTAAAAGTACATCGAAGATAAACAATTAGTGTTGGAAGAACGGATATCATGGTTGGAAGTAACAAAAAAATAATGAAGAAGCTAAAATAACGCTAAATTCACAGCAATATATCACACTAATATTATAAAGACGAAAGTTTGTGAGTGTGTGTCTGTGCCTGTGAGTCAGATGCCTGTGAGTGTATGATTGTTACTTGTTCACACTTGAAAGGCTGAACGGAATTCGATAACATAGATTCGATAAATGGAATATCACATAGGATAGGAACTACTTTTAATCTCGGGAGTATGTTCTCTTGGGACATTTTTAGGGTTCCGTAACTCAAATGAAAAAACCGGATCCCTTATAGGATCACTTTTTTGTCCGTCGGTCTGTCTGTCTGTCAAGACTTATTATCTCGGGAACACGTAGAGGTATCGAATTGAAATTAAAACCATATGAATCAAAATTGATAGGATACTTTCGGTTGAACCAGAATCCTGAAATTTGGCACAAAGCAAGGTCTTATAACACAGGTATAGGAATAAATTAAAAAAAAAAAATTTTTTTGCTATTCCGAAAAATCTTCGAGACTGCATTCGGAAATTGAGATATTTACATAGGTAAGTTTGTACGGAACCCTCAGGGCGCGATTCCAACTCGCACTTGCCCAGTTTTTTTTTATATTAATGCGGGCAAAGCTGCCGGCAGCAGCTAGCTCATAATGGCAAAAAGTTTATATATACTTTATGTATGAAAGTAGGAAGGTATATGTTTGTTAATCCTTCGCGTTCAAAAGTCTGAATAGATTTGGTACACAGATACAGGTACAATGTCTTGAAATAGCACGTAGGATACTTTATCCCGAGATTATGTTCCCTTGGGATACTTTTCTACTTTTACTCGGACGAAACCGCTTTCAGAAGTAGTAAATGAATAAATTATATGAGGGAGAAAATGGTCGACGATACACTCTCTAGTTCACTCCAAAGGAGGAAAAACACATAAAAAAAAGAAATTTCGTCTATTCATTTTTCTTTGTGAGAGGCGTTCAACTTCTGCAAGGGATGTCGTACCTTTCTTGCATTTCTTCTGGATAGTTTTGATGCTCTCGCAGCTGGCTGGGTCACCTTTCTTCAGGGTTAGCTTCCTGGAGCGCATATTGGTTTTGGCGTCACATTCACTCCAAGCACCACGAATGTAGCGGCAAGTCTCTGTTGTATCGAAAATGCTAATTTAGTACTTACCTAAATCTAGAAGTTAATAACTAAGTTTCTTGTTTTTTGAAATGAAATATTTATCTACACTAATATTATAAAGAGGAAAACTTTGTTTGTTTGTAATGAATAGGCTCAAAAACTACTGGACTGATTTTAAAAATTCTTTCACCATTCGAAAGCTACATTATCCACGAGTAACATAGGCTATATTTTATTTTGGAAAAAGTAGGGTTCCGTAAGATATTTGAGTTTTTCGGACACAAGGTGTAAAAAGTCAACCAGAAAAGTTACTTATTTTGCGTACGCTGCCTAAACTATAAAAGATAGAACCATAAAATGTTCTAATTAATTGTAGATCTTATAAATATCTACCAAAGTTTGTTAGGAGAAACCTACTTTCACGCGGGCGAAGCCGCTGGCAGAAGCTAGTATTATATAAAATAAATAAATTCGTGTTTTTAGAAATACATATCGACGGGTGCAAAGTAAAGAAAGTTATCTGCAATATTGCGATTTTCTGATAGTTGCAGAAACTTACTAAAAAATCATTTTCTAAGAATCTAAGATAATTATGGCAAATCGTCTTTCAAGTGTCAGAATGCAGAAATAATGGTATTTTTTTTTCAATAATATTTTTGAAAAGATATAATGAGTAAATAACTGCTTATTATTCAATTATTACAACCATTATTAGAAAATCGCAAAACTGCAGATAACTTTTTTTTACTTTGCACCCGTCGAGATAATAATGGTATTTATTAACTCCTTCGTAAGTTTCTCAATACTTGTAATAATGTTTAATTAGTTAGATACCTACATTATTGTTTTAACCTTTTATTTATACAAGCAGCTGGATGATCTTGGAAAAGGTCTTTACTCAAACTTGAGATACAAGAATTAAAAAAAATAATTAAAAAATATATATATTTTTTTAGTTCAAGCATGTTTGTTACCTACCCACTTATCTACGTACCTACGTTTCAAATCCATTGTTTTTGTTGTATCTAAGAACAACTTTAAGCAAATACCTACTTTAAGCACAACTGATTGAATTATTATTTATTTATATATACTTTATTGTACACCTAACTATTACAATTCATAAATAATTAACATATTGTACCTACTTAGGATGTCTTCTTATTGTAATGAATCTAACGTAATGACTAATGAGCAGTGATCGGACTAAGTAGATTGAATTGGGGTCATTGATCCGAAACGTATATATTAATAGGGATATTCCTCGGAACTGGTTGATTATTAAAAAAAAAAACCGAACTTAGGTAGGAATCGTATTAAAATGAGCAATATTAAATTCTTCATAATTTTTTTAACCGCACATTGTCATGATTTGAGACAACCTAACGACCAATCAGAACAAAGGATGGGTTGTGCACTAACCGGTTATCATTGTTTTGATATGCGTAAATATTGAAATTTAAGTGTAGCAATTTATAAAAAGTTGTGGCCATAAAAAGGCTAAAAAAAAATATTAATGCTTCGATCAGAATTCAATTGTTTTTATTATTCAACAGATAATTAATAAATTAATTTAGTTTTGATACCTTCCTTTAAATTTTGAATTGGGGAGTAATAATACCACTACCAACATTAACAATATTTAAGTAAATCCGGAAATACCGGAATTACTTTCCGGAAAAATGGCTTGTCTATGTTATTCTTTCTGTGTGCATTTATGATACAAATACCAAAAATCAATCTACCTTCTCCGATCACTGTTAAAGAGACAATTTAAATCGGCGTCCGTAATCTCTAGTCTTAATTTACAAAAAAAACTATTTCCATCGTTATACTTGGTACTTATGTAGTGCAAAAAAGTATAATAAACTGTACCCCATATTTTAAAACAATCTATCTACATAAAACAGAATACTAAACCTTTTGTCTCAATGACCAAACTTTCTGCTTTTATTGTCAAAAAAAGTGAGAATATTGAATGTATCCCAACATGTGCAGATGGCACATACACCGACCCGAGGGATTTATTTTGAGCTGTCTGGAAGTAGGGTAGCAACACAAATAACAAAACAAAAGGACCTCGATGATTCTACGCCATCTTCGCGTCGTTAACTTGTACCTAAACAGTTTAGATAAACAATAAACAGCATAAATAAAAAACATTTATCACCAACAGATTTCTATTGTTTACTAGGAACTTCATTTCTTGAAAATACTAGGACTTCGTGGCGATAATCTACTCTACAAACAAACTTTAATTCCTTTCCTGTTCTGTTTGTTAAAAGTTCGAATAAACACAATTGAAATGAAAGCAAATTCCGAAACCCAGCAACGAGATTACAGTGATGTTGAAAAGTACCACGTGTTAAATTAAAATGTTTCATTTTATAGATAATTGACTGCATCAACATCATTTCAGTGTAGGCGAATAAGTTAATGTCTACGTAATAATGAAAACCCATTTTTGCTGCATTTGGAAGTAGGTACCAATTCAATCCGCTTCCTAGTGAAACAGTTTACCAAGAATAACTAAAATATAGGCATGTGCATCGGAAGCGTGGTTAGTTTCGTGCGCTCTGAATACTAACCTCTATTTTTAGCACCCCTCTCGCTCCGGATGAGGACTTCGTGCTCACTCTCCTCCCATACCTCGCCTTCTGCTGAGACCATGGCCGCCGACAGCAGGATCAGCCCTGCCACCAGGCGCCACACGTACTTAGCCTACAAGTAATACATCGATCACTATCCGACTTCTTTGCACTACGAAAAACCAACCTGAAGTATCTGAATGTCGCCGGAGCTTCCACCATAATATACCTAATAATCCATCGCACTGCGCTCGCAAAGCACTATGTAAACGAAATAATAGGAAATATAAACAAACGAAGAAAACAATTGACCTATCGGGTCGGGCAGTGCGAGTTCACGCGCAAAGAATTTATAAGAGCAAAGACTTATAGCAATAGATAGGTGGCAGCGATAACTGGCAGAGCTCAGTCAATGACATTAATTATAAGTCAGTCATGGCGCCGCTAAAATTAACTGGATGTCTCAGAGGTCACTACCCAGCGCCATGCGATAGTCCAGCCGTTATACAGTTTGAGTCATTTGTTATGCCCACTGTTGACAATCATTCCTTATGTTATTGGCCTCTATTGACCGCGTCTAAATAGCAATCAAACAATCAGTAAACAGAAATAACAGCTGTGTCTTACTGTGTTTAAATCACCATTATGTTGAACTAATTAAGTTGTGTTGTGGCTGTGTTTGTAAATAATTTGAAAATTAACAATAGAAGTAGGTCCATTCATGAATTATAATGTCATAGCTGGCACGAACAGAGGACACGATATCACTGCCGACTTCCCGGAGTTAACGCACACAAACAAATTTGTATCCACCCTCACCGTCCCTCTCTGATTGTAGCGGGATGCTGCGCACTCATTTATATTATGTAACGAATTTAAATATTCCCTCACTTTTTTTTTAACAGACTCCTTTTTTCCATGAGATTTAATCCCAATTTAACAAAATTATTGACCGAAAAACACTTAAAAATAAATAAAATTCAATTACCTAATTCAATTTCAAAATAAAATTAACAAATAATTACAAAACCAACAATCAACGTACACAATTTAATCGATCCTCATAGCTTTGCACTTCTGTATTATTTTCTGTTGCACAAAGAAATGCCTATTTCTGGAAAAAATATTTTTTCGACGTTCGCTCATTAAAATCAACGTTGTAATTAATTACGTTCTAGGATCGCGGCGCGCGAAATGCATAAAAAGTGTAGAACAAGCTTTAATAAATGTTTAGTTGATGTATTTTGGTGGTGTTAAGCAAGCTTACCTCCATGACGGTGAATCTGGTATCGCGGAATCGGAGCGCGGTTGTGGCGGGACGTGCAGCCAGGGCGCCGAGCGGACAACGAGTGGCGCGGCGCGGGCGGGACCGCGGGACCGGGGACACGCAGGACGCCTGCCTATTGATCTGCCTCTTGGGCTCTTGCACCCGGGAGCACCTATACACTCGCTAGTCAGTCCTGTACGCATATTCACACCCCCTCCCCTCGAGCCGATCTCTCTATCTGCGGCTAGGCAAGATTTATTGCTTTTTCCGGGAATAGCCGGATTTCCTCCGGCATGATACGGCGTCAGACTTTTTGCGCCGGGATGCAGATTAGCTTTTGTACAGATCTAACATTCGCTCGTAAGTCACAACAAGTATTTATGCATCGTGTATTAAAATATATAGTAAAGATTTATGTGATGTTTCAAATGTGATTTCGTAAATAAACACTTTTTTTTGCGCTTACATTGCAAACGCTGGCTGAACCCTACGAGATACACTTTAAAAAGTCTACAAAAAAGACCGCGATAGTATACCTAAGTCTATCTCTTAGGGATAACCCACAATAACCATTTAAAAAGTAAATGATAAATCCTTTACTTTTTACGAGAAATAATAGCTTATTTACGAATACAGCATTAATTCTTTTCCAGTACCGTAATTAAAGACAATAGAAAGACAATGAGAGAACGAACACCGGCGTTCGCTTGGGGTTTAATGAATTAAATACATTTAATATAGATCAAAATGGCCCTTTACACCATATAATTTAAATGAATATTTTCCAAGATATTACAGATTTAAAATGCAGGGCATAGCGGTAGCGGTGGTATCAGCATTGCACCCTTGCGAAGCCTGGGGCGGGCCGCTAGTATTATAAATAAATGTAAAAGTAACTCTATCTATCTATTAAGCTTTCACGAAAATGAAATTTCATTGAAATTTGGTACGGAGTAAGCTTAAACCACAAGGAAGGACATACTTATTATCCGACTTCGACTTGGCGTCCGTAATAACCGATATTCACACAGACGACGCCGCTGGTAGAAGCTAGTAATATTTATAAAAGGAAAAGCTGACTGACTGACTTATACCATCAGCGGGCCTATAGTGCTCTTAGTCCAGTTCAACAACGCCTTTAGGGTTCTGGTGCGACTTCCTCGATTCTGCAGTGCCTCAGGCATGTTTGCGGACGCGGGTGTGGATGACCTTTTGAAATAATGCGTAAAAGGTCAGCCTCACTCATGCGTCACATTAGGGGCAGAGGTAATAAAATCCTGCAGGCCATGGTCCGGAGCGAGGAGGAGTGGCAGGCGGACGCCTCCTTCTGCGAAGCAGTAATGTTAGCAAAGGAGGCGGCCGATCGCGTGAGGCAACGGTCCTCACGCCCTGAACGCCGCCGGGATTCCGATCCCGATTTCCGGCCACCGTAGGCGCGGGCTTGCGGACGGCGAGCAATGGGTGGCTCGCCGTCCGACCGTCCGGTAACCGTCCGGACCGAGCCCAAGTCGTCGACGGCGTGTACTGTTCCACGCACGCCTCAAGGAGATGTCAGCAAATAGGATAGCGTAGGGGCCCAGCAGTATACAGCGAGAGATAGTGTCAGTAAAAGTCTGACACTATCTCCCGCTCCGCCCAAGAGCGGAATTTGTCATAAGATGATTTTCACAACGAATAAAACAAAACTTACTTTAAAACTTCATGTTTTATAAACAATTTTTTTTTTTTTGGTGTATTTTGTTTGACAAATGTTATGATTATTTTGTTTTTGAAATGAATTATTTTAATTTAATTTCTTGTGAACTAATTGACTAATTTAATGCATTTGAATAACGTATTTTTAAGTTTCAGTCACTAACATAATATGGACATTGAAATTAGTCTGAAATAAATTTATTTACTATTATTATTATATACCAACTAGGAACGTGAAAATTATCACAAGGTTTTCGTTTATGACATAAGCCAGCCAGCATTAAGAGAGGATTCGCCAAAATTTACTCTGTATAGTGATGAAACGGGGGTCCAAAGTTGGTATGGAGAAACTTACTTTCACGCAGGTGAAGCCGCTAGCGGGAGCTAGTCACTACATCACTACATAGTATAAAACAAAGTCGCTTCCCGCTGTCTGTCCCTATGTATGACAAGATCTTTAAAAATTCGCAGCGGGTTTTGATGCGGTTTTGTTTAATGGATAAGTGTTTCAAGAGGAAGGTTTATAAGTATACATTTAGGTTGGTTGTCCGGTAGATATCGCTGTCAGCGATAAGACGTTTGTACCCATAGATTTAAGTTAGTGTTAAAGTTTTGTTACCATTTTGGTGTACAATAAAGTTTATTCTATTCTACATGCATAATATAGTAGAAGGACACTGATAAAATTTTAAAGATTTCTAATGTGATGTCGTAAATAAACACATTTTTTTGCGCTTACATTGCCAACGCTGGCTGAACCCTACAAGATAGATCAAAATAATTTACTACAGTATTGTAAAACTTAAAAAGGTCTACAAAAAAATCCGCGATAGTATATGCCTATCTCTTAGGGAAAACCCACCATAATCATTTTTTATCCTTTATTTTTTACGAAAAATAATAGCTTATTTACGAAGCGATTTTAAGTAATAATCCTTATCCAAGTATCTCGACTAAGCTCGCGAGGTTGTCGGTATGTGGGATATGGATAAAGCAATCATTATGCCGATAGTCGTAACGACAAATGGCTTAATAGCTACGAGTAAGAGCCACGAACAACATCTGAGGAGGCTCTCGTTAGGCAACAGGATCAAGGATCTGATCCAGAAAGCAGTACTCCTGGACACGACGCTCATTGTAAGGAGATTCCTCTCTCAGGAGCCCTGACTACGTGTAGCTTGGACCCTGTTCCCGATGCCGGTGGGCTCCTAATGAGTATTGTGCACTCTATTATGAATGTTTTTAGTGATTTAACCAGCAAACGCGGGCCATTGCAAAGTTTAGGTGGATTCAGATTTCCTAACAAAATAACAGGACAACCTACTTTTAACACCATTTTAAGAGGAGGGAGTCCAGAAGGGATCAGAGAATTAAGAAATTTTGTGGGAAAATGAACAGCTTCTTCTAAATCGAGAACAGTATCGACCGAGTAGTATATTTGCGTCGGCGTATCAACCTTTGAAAGAATCAAGTTATTTACCGCAACCGCTATGTCCCTACATTTTAAATCTGTAATATCTTCGAAAATACTTATTTAAGTTACACGCTGTAACGGTCCATATTGATCTATATTAAATGCACAATGTGTTTAAGGTACTCAAAATCTGCAAAATTACCATTATTAGTTTACCGACATTCATATCTTCGGTTCACAGCACTGATAAATTAATCAGCAACATTCTAACTTCCTCACTGATTCTTTTTGAAGTGCCGTGCTTAACCGAAGCTATGGATGCCTGGAGACTCGGTTGCCCGAATACAATTCGCCCGACATCCTAACTCCCAAGAGACGGAGGGATGAGCCACTCTGCAAATCAGTCCAGGAAAACCTAATCCTAACATCTGCTACTACTGCGGAACATGCACGCCTGCTGGCTGTGGGAAATTGGGAGTCTGGTCTTTGGCTTCACATACCGCCGTCGTCGAATATTGGCACTTTGTTCGACGATACTACTTTTCGCCGAGCTGTTGCCCTACGCCTAGGCGCTCCTTGCCGTTCTCCTCATCGCTGCCACTGTGGCGAAGTTGTCAACAGCCTCGGTCACCACGGCCTGTCATGCAGTCGAAGCGCGAATATTAACGACATCATCCGACGAGCCCTTGTTCGTCTGGCTGTTTTGGAACCTCAAGGCCTGGCACGCGACGATGGTAGAGACCGGACGGTATGTCTTTATTTCCGTGGAAGATGGGTAGACCTTGGGGACGCTACTGTGTCGACACACTTGCACCACCCCATCTTCCTAGCTCTTCGTGCTGCGCTGGTGCTGCCGCTGCGGCTGCGGAGAATCTCAAGTGGCGGAAATATAAAACCTCGTCGGCAGTTATATTTTTGAGCCTTTTTTGTTTAAAACTCTTGGGCCGTGGGGACCGAGTGCTCATACCCTTTTTAAAGAATTATCCAAACGCTTAGTTGACACTTTGCGTGATCCAAGGGCTGGCTTTTACCTCGGTCAGAGATTAAGCATTGCCGTACAATGTGGGAATGCCGCCTGCCTTATGGTGACACTTCCAGTCGACAGCGATGCAGAGGAGTTTCATAACTCCATATTTTAGCTAGCAGCTTTTGCCTTTAGTGTATATATAATTAAATTAATTATTTTTATTGAATTAAATAAAATTTTGGTTTACCCACAGAACGCCCGCCGTTACTGTTCTTTAGAACAGTACTTTTGATTTGTTTTTAGGTGTATGGTTGTTTTTGTGTGTTTAACCATAATTAGCATGTATGTTAATACATGCCAATTATGGGTAAACACGACATTTATTTACAGTACACATGCCAGTTTACCGCTTAGTTGCTAACTTAAGTTTTTTGTACAATTGGGACACAAAACGACATGGGTAAATTACTTTATCGATAATGAACAGTAAAAAAAATGTTATTTACGCTTTTACGCTCACAGATCGCGATAAGCTTCTACAGTCCGCCAACAGAAGAGCAGACCAGCACCGTTCACTTTAATTTTTTTTTTTTCTAGTCTTCTTTATCTACAGTCCCACTGCTGGGCCCTGGTATCCCCCAAGTCCTTTCAGACATTCTTCTCTCGCGTCTTCTTGAACCAGTCTTCGTGGTACGCATCTAGATCATCTTACCACCATGAAAGTCGTCAACTTAACTAAAGTTATTAAGACATTCGTCTCCTACGTGGCATTCTACTCTGGATTCGGATCGCGAGCCATTTGACGACCGTACCGCACTGTTAAAGGGATGGAGCTGTATGGGGTGTAAAGCTCCATCCCTCTTTGTCACTCATACGCTTGATACTGTAAAACGTCATGGTAAGCCCCCATGTTAAAAACACAGGAGAGGTCAGCCCATCTTGAATTATATACCCCACATGACAGATTGTATGTTAGACAAAGTGCTACCCCATTTTACTTGATTAATTTGGTTTGAGTACCTACCAGATTTCTAAGACATTTCTTAGGGCAAAAAACGCGCGACTGCTGCGCTACACCCGCGCTGCAGCCGCGCTGCACGCTACTTTGTTATTTACATGGAATAATAAAGCAGCGTGCTGCCGTCGCGCGGTACTTTGCGGGTAATTTAAAGGCGCCCTTATTATACTTTTGAATTTCTTAACTTTTGCCATGTAATATAATCAATTAAAAGCACGGGTTGAATCGAAAATATATGAAAAAAACCGAGATGTTTCTAAAAGCGTATTTTCGTACTGTTTTTAGTGCAAATAATGCGAGGTCGGTAGATAAACCGACTCTAAAACCAAATTCAGTCCTGAAATCGCAATCCATTTGCAAGTGCGTGTTGGTCCAGTGGTTAGTGGCCTTAACTACTATGCCGGACGGAGGTCGTGGTTTCGATTCCCACCCAGGACAAATGTTAGTGTGATGAGTACAATCATTTGTTTTGTGTCTGGGTGTAATTTATCTATATTATGTCTTCATGTATTTAGAAATATATAAGTATGTTTATCAGTTGTCTAGTACTCATAACACAAGCTCTGTTTAGCTTGGGACTAGTAGCGTTGTGTGATGGTTGTTGAATATTATTATATTCTTATAGTTGACCCAAGAGTCAAGTTCATCTCGATCAGCCGCGAAAAAAGAAAAAAAATTTGTGAATTATAATTATTTGTTCGTTATTCTGACTATTTGACCGTTTTAGAGAGCAGTGGTGGCCGAGTGGTAATGGTCCTGACTTACCGAGTTGTAGGCTGCGGGTTCTAACTTAGCCAGGCGCATTACTTTATGTAATTTACTTCATCACCACTGCTCTTAAAATGGTGAAGGAAAACATAATGAGGAAACCGGCATGTCCCAGAACCAAAAATTCTAAGACATGTGGCATTCACCAACCCACACTGCGCCCGCGTGGTGGAGTACGGTCCATTCCTTCCTCTAGAGAGGAGGCCTGAATCCCAGCAGTGGGAACATTAAAATGTTGATTATGCTATGTTATGCTATTCTGACAATCTTAATTTTATTTTATTTTTTTACGATTGATATCATTTCATTCTCATCATCATCATTTCAACCAAAAGATGTCCACTATTGGACATAGGCCTCCCGTGTCGCCATAATGACCGTCCTGTGTTCTTTTATATCACTCCTCACACAATCCATCTTTGCTTTGGCCTCCCTCTCCCTATCCATCTACATCATCATCATCTTACACGCTATGATTTCAGCTGAAACACGTCCACTGTTGGACATAGGCCTCCCGTTTCGCCATAACGACCGGTCCTGTAAGTTTCGCATCTATCGGATTCCCGCGACCCTCACCAGGTCATCGGTCATCGGTCACTCATATCTTTATAAATTCCCAAAATTGATAACAATGCTTATCAAACACATGTAGCTCTCTCACGTGGTAGTTAACAGCATATCACCTGTTTTTTCCGGTTCTGCCTTTGACCAGGATACCTAAGGTGGAATTGCTACCGTAGATTACCATCATCATCATCATCATTTCAGCCGAAAGACGTCCACTGCTGGACATAGGCCTCCACCAAGTGCCGCCACAATGAACGGTCCTGTCCGTCTCGCATCCATCGAACTCCCGCAACTGTTACCAAGTCATCGTAGATAAACAATTGATAATAATATTATTCATTTATTTAACCAGAACGACAAAATGCCAAATAGATTGATTACATTAGATGATTATGTAAAGCACATTAGAGAAAAAAATAACACAGATATACAACTAAACCTCTCACTCATTCTTGTCGCAAATCACCAGACATTCAGTCTCCTTCCATTCATCAGCGAACAAAGCTAGTCCAGGACTGGATTCAAGGAAAGCGATGATGAGTGATATGTTATTGTGGTATATATTAATTTATAGAACTATGACGAAGCTTGTTATCACATGCGGTAGGTACTTGTATATGGAATACTTGGCCAGATAGACAAATCGATTAATTGGTCGTGTAATTTATTAAATGCCGGCCAATTGCGAGTCAAACTCGTGCACGAAGGGTTCTGTACTGTCCGAATAAAATAAAAAAAATTGGGCAAGTGCGAGTCAAAGTTCCGTACCAACCTATATCTATGTAAACAGTTTAATTCCCGAATGGAGCTTCGAAGATTTTTCGAAATCGCAATTTTTTTTTGTGACGCAACAACAAATTTACTGTTTTCAGATTTATTCCTATATCTGTACTATAAGACCTTACTTTATGCCAAATTTCAGGATTCTGTCTCTACGAGAACTACCCTATGAATTTCGATTTCCTTGAGAGTGTCAAAATATACGTTTTTTGCGACATAAACGACCGTAACTTTGTTTTCGTGAATTTAGAAATTTGATTTTTTCACAGCATCAAGGGACCGCTGACTTGACTATATGGTTTTAATTTCAACACGATAACTCCACGCATTCCCGAGATAAAAGGTCTTGACAGACAGACAATCAGACAGATAGATGGACGGACGGACAACAAAGTGATCCTATAGAGATCCGTTTTCTTTTTGAGGTACGGAACCCTAAAAACAGAAAAAATACGTATGTTGTAATTTTTTTTAGAATTGGTTGTCCTGCAACAGAAAAACATCATCTGTGAAAATGTCAACTGTTTAACTGTCACGCAGCTGAGATATAAGTAGTTTAATAATAGTACATTATGATATAAGTGTGTAATGTTAGTGATTACCGTCGTGGCGGTATTTAGACCCGAGCCGTGGCGAGGGTCTTAAGAAAGCCAGAACGGTAATCGGTAATAATAGCGCGTCAAAAAACCGTCACTAACCCGGGTATAGTCCTTATCGGACCGTCAGTTATACTATCTACCCTGGCAAGGAATTCTAAATCCTGCTTGGTAAAATTAAATAAATTATTTATTAATTAACTATTTGTAAGTTTCCATACTAAAAACAGTTGCTATATCACCTGTATGATTTATCTATATATATATATAATTCTTCTATGCACGTGTATTTGTCACGTCACTCCTCCTAAACGCTTTGACCGTTTTGGATAAAACTTTGTTTATAAGAGACCACAAACCATCCACGGACCCACCTTGGATGGTTTGAAAACCGGCAGGTGGCGCTGCAATCAGCGTCTCATTTTTTTTCTGATGAAAAATCTTCGAGCACGATAACGTCGGCCGGGACCGCTAGTAAAAATATAAAACTTAAAAATGGTGGCCAATTTCTTGATCTCATTACCTACCTTAGCCACGTTAGGAGATGAACCTAAAGGTTAACGTTGATATTCCGTTATCGGGAACCTTTAGCCGCGCATACCTACGTCTCGCAAGAAACTAGTCCAAGGCTTTCCGAGACGCTCGATACACCGATACGACATCTAATTTACTAGCGATTCTATCAATAACTTTATGTAGAAAGATGGTGTACCGGGCCAGTAACTGTATAAACCTTGTAAATATCAAACCGGCAGTGCTACTACCAGCTCCGGACCCTGTTTAATAAAGCTGACAGTTCGACCAATCCGACATATGTCAAAAAGTGACCATTCGACAATTTTTCTGTTTAATAAAACTTACAGGTGACATAATTGTCATTGCGGCAATTTGTCGCATTATGTTTTTTTTTTTGAGCTACATGTGACAGTTTGTCGTGAAAAACTTGACAAATCTGCTTTATGTCATGACATATCGACATATTTGTAGAATTGTCCGACGATCCTGACAGGAGCAATACCTTATGTCGCGTAATCATATCGTGAAAGATGACGGTGTAAGAATGTGTTTTTATGAAAAAACGAAAAACCTTTATTACAAAAATTGTACTAACATCGAGCAGTGAGTAGTAGGGATGATGAATGCTTAGAAGAAATACGAACGAGGAGACAACGACGGTTATTTAAAAGCAGAATCAATTTCTCCTTTTCAATCACAGATTTCTGCTTTAAAGAAAAATTTCAGATAAGTAAAACGACCGTAGAATATCAAATTATTAAAATTACTCATCGACTTGAACACGATACGAACCGAAACCTAGCACTTACACCCGATAAACAAATTTTATGAGCTTAGCAAAGCAAAAGTCAAAAGTCAACATAATTGTCGCGACAATGCTATAATTGTCAGAAATAAGAAGACTGTGACTTTTTGACAATTGTCGAGTTTTATTAAACGCGTTTTTCATTGACAAATATGTCAAGGTTTCACCTGTCACTTTTTGACATATTTGTCACGTTTATTAAACAATCAACAACGCAACAATTTTACAATTATGTCAATTCTTGACATATATGTTATGTCAGCTTTATTAACCAGGGCCCAGATCACTATCACACTGGCGTTTTAAAAGTGTTGACGCTTCTCCAACGTCAGCGCAGCGACAACGTTGCGCCGACGCGACGTTAACATCGCGAATTTCTAGTGGCGTTACATTTGCTGAATGCAACGTTAACGTCACACACATGCTGCGATTTAAGGTGTACGCAAGAAACTTACGACGTTAACGTCGCGTCTGCACAACGTTGACGTCGTGGACTTGTTATTTTGGCGGGATCAGTCAAACGTTTTTATTTTTTATTTTTCATTCACATAATCCAAATCACCATTGCAACTTACACAATTTATTAACATGTCCAAATGATAAAAAATAGAGTTTGAAAGTCCAAGCTTTGCGCGCATTGCGTCCCAATGGTGATTATTGTTGGTGTGGTGGTGGTGGTGGGCCTTTAGGACAACTACACAACGCTGTTACCAAAACAACCAGTCCAACACGCCAAATAAACGCCAGATCGGCTGCGAACATGGCCGCAATTCGTGAAAGTATGTTGGAGAATCAAGTCATAATCAAGAACTTGGGCTTTCGCTGACTTCGGTATGGCGAATATTGCGCCGAGACTTGGGCCTGCATAAGATCCAACTGACCCACAAGCTCATAAATACTCAAATACAAATTGGTTTCGTTTAGGAATAGAAATATCAGAATAATGGAATCCGAGATTGGAGTTCTCACGTATTTCACAACTTCCCCTCGCACAAACACCTCGGACCGCAGATTTGTCCACGCCAAACACCATCTCGATGGCTACTGAAAGTTTCAGTTACTTTCAGCAGCTCCATCAGTTGAAGATAATTAGAACCAAAAAGTTTCAATTCATCCATGCGATGTGAGATATAACCGGACCACCACACTTCAACCGATACCTTAGAATCGAATTCTCCAGAAATGTACTTGAAAGGATTCAAAGCCAGACAAAACCATGGCAGATATAAATTGTATTATTGTATAAACTTCGCCGCAATAACATTTGTCATGTCATGTGACATAAATTACTATTACAATAGTCCAATCAATCAAAACAAACAAAAAACGGTTGTAGAAAACCACTAGAAAACTAAACTCCGTTAGCTAAAGTAATAAATAAGGATAACCTCAGAGCGTGATATAATGCTGACCGCACACTTGAGACAAGTCTGTCTAAAGACTGTCTATTGCTTTACAAAACATATTATGAAGACGCGCACACTTGCGACAAGACGTCTCACTATACAAAATTGTCTAACAACAACAAAAACAGTCGGCTTCCCTTTTGTATGTATCCAGGCGCGCACATCGAAGACAAAAGAGTCAAGCGACGTACCTCCTCTCTAGTAGTGTGTCGATGATGTGACGACGATGTCAGCGATGAAGGTGACGCTCACCTTCATCACTAATCGTCCTCTGCCGAGCCTCCTCCAGGGAACTGGAAGTGTTACCTGGTAAGGACAAACGGCCAAAGTATTATACCTAAAGAGTTAATGCTAACTTCACACATAGGCGCGATTTTGCTATGAACATCGCTTTGCCTACTAAAGGCAACCGAAGGATGTATCCGTTTTATGGGTCACGGAAAGGTACCCGCGGGAAGCCCCGTGACTGCTTACCACGCCCCTAGCGGGGCGTCGCGACTCCCAAGTACGATCGCTAGGTGTGATGCGCGCGCTGTAATGTACTTGCAGTTAAAAAAAATAGCGCGATTGAGCTCCTAGACAATTCAATCAATTGCAATTGAATCAATTGCATTGATTCTCCAAAAATCAATGCAATTGGTGAAAGGTAATTCAATTAATTAAAAAAAAATAACAGCTAGGTATCCAACTACCTGTATGGTAAATATCGAAACTATAAAGAAGGCAAGTGATGACAAAGTAAAACATGGTTGTCGTAGAAAACAAGGGAATATTTTTTTTCAGTACAATAAATTAACGTCAATACCGCAAGTAGTGCCAATAAGATGTTTACAATCGTCTTAACAGAATAAGGCACTCGTCTCCGTTATTTTTGTAGTTATAAATATAGATGCCGGTCGCTGTGACCTGCCGGAGTTGACTTGCTCACAACTCCGAAGGCTCTCATAATCCTTGCCGGCGAGTCTGCATAGTCGTCGAAATAAGGTGCCTACACTAACAGTGGTAATAACCACGTTGCCCCAGACTGCATTTATTGTTTTTAAATTTCAAAAAAGCAGCTTTAGACATTTTTGAATGTTAATTGAGCTCATATTCTCGCCACATAGATACTTTTGCCGGAGGTAGAAAAATACATAGAACTCTTCTGTTCATGTGTTTGTCACTTAATTCCTCCTAAACGACTTTGATGATTTTGATGAAACTTTGTATGTTTATTTGAGTGGGTTTCTAGATGGTTTGAAAATATAAGGGGCCGTTCAAGTATTACGTAAGCAGATTTTTTTGTAAATATTTACTCCCCCCCCTTTTACCCCCTTGTCAGCAAAAATAAACAAAGCTCTCACCCCCCCTCCCATGCTTACGTAAACAATGGTACAAGCATTTGTCATTTGTTTATTAATTTATGGAATAAACAAACTTCATTTAAAATTTTGACATATTAATTCAAATTTACAGTCCTCAGTCCATGCTACACGAATCCATGACTCTAAATCTTCAATGGCATTGGATTTTTGCTGCTCAGTGATGTGTGTCTGCTCACTTTCTTGTGATATTGCAACATCGACAATGTTCTCTTAAAAAAATAAAGAAAATATATACTGCTGACGTAATCACCATCTAGATCCCCCCCATCCCCCATGTCATGTCATAAGCAAAGCAAAGACCCCCCACCACCCAACAGTGCTTACGTAATACTTGAATGGCACCTAAGTACACCCGGTCGGAGGAGCTGCAATCAGATTCTCAATTTTTTTCTGACGAAAAGCCAGCTTTCGGACAGGACAACGTACGAGTATGTTATTGTATATATTTTTTCAACGTTCGAGCAACGAACGTTTTTAAATGTTTTTTTTTTCTCTGAAGTTCACAAAAGGAGCAATTGCTTTTTTGATTTATAAGAAAAAAAAAGTGAAGTATTTTGAAAACATTAAATAAAAGGAGACATAATCAATAGATAGAAATGGTACGTACGTACGAATACGTAGAAAAAACCATAAAAAACCATGCTTTACCTTATGGTAAAGCATGTTTTTTTTTAGCGAACCTTAAGCATAAGAGTGGCCTGTCCTGTCAGACTTTTAATTTCTTTCTTACTTATGTATTTTATCTTCTTAATTCAGATATCAAAGTGAAAGTCTTTCCTACAAAACTTAATTAAAATAGTGAATAGATTCCAGATCCTCCTTTGACGTTGATACAAGCTTGCTTCATCGAAACAGTAGATGCCCAGCTTAAATGGACGTAATTAGTCGGTAATTGTTTTAGAAAGAAAATTTAAAAAAACTGCAGGAAATCCAAAATAACCCATTACTTATAATAAGATGAGTAGCAAGCATATTTTAACTAAAGCAATCAACATATTGCATTTTGTATACTGTGTAAAATTTAGAGCAAAACTATCGTGGCACCATTTATAGCCTAGTCAAAGTCATTTTTAAATTTCAATGTTCAAGTTTTTTTTGCATTAATAAATTGAAAATACTGGAAGTTGGATACATTTTATCGTTTTAACATACTATACTAATTGCTCGTAAATTGTAATACGAAATTACAATTCATGCTAACACTAGCAACTGCTATAAGTATTTACATTGGCTTTTCCAATTTGGTTGTAAGGTTTTTAAATTATTAGATATTCCTGCTAGACGATCTATAACAATTTTTAAATTATACATGATAAAAAATTACTTTATTGGTTTTTTTATGGAGGGAAATCATCCAATGACATCTCACGTTCTAGGGCGGAGCGCGAGTGCATGTCACACTTTTACTGACTAAAACCACTATGTTTCTTTTTTGCCTTGCGTTCCAGGACCTCGGATTTTCCTTTCGGAAGTCAACCAATGTCCCCAGTAAGATTCGGCCTTGCTGGGCCTCTTTGGTTTTGCTGCTGACATCTCTTTGAGGCGCGGGTGGTTCACTGGTACATTGCTCGTGATCCACAAACCTACGCCTACTGTGGGTCCGTGGCTGGAAATCGGGATCGGGGTCTAGGCGTCTAAGGAGGCGGCCCCTTCGCTATCAACATTGCTTCGAAGAAGGAGGCGACCGCCTCCGGACCAAGGCCTGTACCAGATACCGGCGTGCAAGGTCATAACCGCCGATCGATACATATAGTGGTGGAATCTTGATGTTTATTTTGCTACAGTATGCTCAATCTTATAGAAAGATAGACCGTCAAAAAAAATGTACGGAAAAAAAATTCAGTATAACCTGAATTTTTGTTCCGTAGTACCTATTTTTATATTTTGAAAGCTGTCACCGGTACTATTAAAAGTCACACATAGAAAAACCATTACTTTTCAGATAAATAAATGAAACTATCCTAACCGTCCATTAGTTTTGAAAAGCTTTTAGCGAAAACAGACTTCATTAATTAAATACCATTATTTTGATGGCTAGACCGGCCGCGGCCGTTCGCCACAATGCATTTTGTTATCAAAACAATGTATTTCTGTTTCGTTCACTTCCGATCTATGAATACAAAAATAGATATGTCAAAACTCAATCTACTACACAAAAGCGCACTCGACCAACGCACACATAGACACTGCTCACGGACACGATGTCTCGGCTCAATTCAACTCAATGCGAGCTCGAGTGCTATCCGTTTTAGACACGCGTTTGTGAACTTTTTGTGAAAATATGGACCAACAAAAAAACCTTATTCTAACTGTTCAGTAGACGGTTCTTTAAATTCAACATTAAGGGCCCCTTCTTCCGAAAGTTTAGGCATTTTACGCACCGAGACGGCTTGCGCCCGCGTTGCACAGGAGCCGTCGCGATATGAACTCCGGTGACCTATGGCGGCGGGCGAACGCGCCACAGTATAGATAAATAAATCAGTATTTCAAATATTATTGGCGTGCTGGTAATAATAGCTTGTTTGCAACAAAAACGTATAGCTTGATGTGCTGTCCACTGCACTATTGACTGTAAACACTAATACACTTAGATATATCGTTATAAATGTATGACTTTTTTTATTGCTTGGTAAAATCATCAAATGAGTCCTTCCACTCTGGGTGGAGCGAAAGGGACTGTCAGACTTGTACTGACTAAAATCCACCCTGTTCCTTCGGTTGCCCTTTGCGTTCCAGAGCCACGGTATTCTGATAAGACAATCTCGTCAATGAAAAGGCAGGCGATGATCATTCTGTTGAACTTAAAGAATGGTTGTAGAAGATTTGGTGAGTAATATAATGAAAGACAAATATGATTAATTATAATATAATAAAATAAAATATATAGGTACCAGCATCAAAATTAATATTCATTAAAATTAAAATTCATAAAAATTTAGTGATCGTGTGCTAGGTCCAGGTTCATTTTCATCGACCGATATATTCCTCAATGCTGGGCGCGAGTCTCTTCTAAGAGGGTCAAAGCCACAGTCCTCATGGCACTCCCCTTTGCGTTGGGAACTAGGACCTGATAGCAAATCAGGTTTGTTTTGCGTTAGAGATTACTCATTTTCCTTATTTTCGGATGATTTGTTCTCTTCAAGTGTCAGATTTCTTATGCCCATACCACGCGTATGTCTGGGGTTCACGATTTCAGGAAGTAGGCATTATATAGCATTATATATAGGTTCAACGTTATAGTAATCATCTTCCTCTTTTTGATTTTCAGCTTCAACAATAATGGAATCATCTTCGTCTTTTCCAGTTGTCCTTTGAAATTTGTCTTCTTGATTTTCAGCTTCAAAAATAATGGAATTATCTTCGTCATCCCTAGTTTTTCTGCAACAATGGAATGTCATTAACGTAATGAAACGGATTTGGTTTCAAAGTCACCGAAATAAACTTTAACAAAAAATCATTTACTGCCATGTTACATCCCATAATAGGATACATAAGACACGTGATAAGTAATAAAACTAAAGCGCGACGAGAGATAACGTCAAACTTGTAGCGGATGAATAAAACTGCTCCGCCATAGTATATGCGAGAGGCCATGGTAGAGCGTACGAATGTCTCACTTCAGGCAGTCTCCAAGTGGGGCGAAACCAATCTGGTAAGATTCAACGCCGCCAAAACACAATTCGTCTGTTCACCGCTAAGAGGAGCCCGTTCACCTTGGCTCCTGCTTTTCAGAATGTAACCCTGGAGTGCACCGACCGCCTTCTGCTCTTAGGAGTTGAAATTTCCTCAGACCTCAATTTTGGGCGGTTCATTGAGTCCAAAGCCAAGGTAGCTGCTAGAAAACTAGGCGTTCTTGCAAAGGTCCGACGGTACTTCAAACCGGGACAGCTTCTAATGTTATACAAAGCACAGGTCCGATCGTGTGTAGAGTACTGCAGTCACATATTAGCTGGTGCTGCAAAATGTCATCTGGCAGCTTTGGACTCGGTGGAAAGGCGTGCGAAGAGGCTAATCGGGGATCCAGATTTGGTTAAGTCCAATCTACAAAACCTCGAGCACAGGCGCAGGGTAGTCAGCCTATCGGTATTTTACAGGTTACATTCTGGAGAGTGTGCGCGGGAATTGTATGACTTGATTCTGCCATCTCCTTTCTACCAGCGGACAACCCGACGAACGGCGAGTATCCACCCTTACGTTGTTGAAACTTCAACGGTCCGGACTAAGCGTTTCGCTTCGTCGTTTATACCGCGTACATCGAAGGACTGGAACAATTTGCCTGCTGCGGTCTTTCTGTCCAACTATAATTTAGGTGTCTTCAAGGCTAGAGTGAATAGGCTCTTAATAAACTAGTGCGCCTGACCATCAATGATTGCATCTCCGCTTACCATCAGGTGGGATCGCAGTCAAGCACTGGTTTATATCAATTTAAAAAAAATAAAAAATATTATGTAATATGTACATAATGTACTTACGCATACTGTCCTTCTTTAGAGTGCCCATCGGTACTTTTTTTGGACATCAAAGTACCTTTTCCGGTACGTGGTCTCAGAGCACTGGAATGGAATAAATTTCATTACATATTTTCAAAAAAATCAAATTAACAAACACTAATTACTAGAGTTATAAATAAAACCTGATACATATATAAAAATCTCGTGTCTTGACCAGTTTTTTGTATATATTTGGTAGGTTTGAGAATAGGTCATAGGCTATTTCTATAGCGGCCGGCCGATTTCTACCTACTAAACGCAGCGCGACCATAAACCGTGCTCTAGGTACATACCTAGTGAGTACAAGTAGTGACCGATAGCCATTGTTCAATTTCTTTCAAATCTTCATAAACATAATAAAAGAATGTAATAATAAAAATAAAACACAACATACCTAGGTTACATCTCCTTGAATTTGACCAGGATGCATAACTGCACTTTGTAAAGGTATAAGAATGTTTCCATTATAGATTTAAAATTCTAGTCATACTGACTTCGCTGGTCTGTGTAGAGGAGTAATTATATTATGACGTATTTATAGAATAAGTACTTACGCAATACATTTTCGTATTTTCTTCACTTCAGATACCCCTTTTTTTCTTAATTTTGTTTTTTCTATTCACCATTGCAATTACTTATAATACAACACGTTTATTTACGCGCGCGGCAACAATAATTTGTGGTCGCAAACAAAAGTTGCGTAGGTCCTACCTCGATGATGTCCGGCAGGACACTGGCGCGGTGCGCGCGCGCCGTTTTCACGTATTTATTTTATATAAAAAAAATTAAGTGCCATATTATAAATTTATCCAAAAATATCCCTGTCAAACCCGTTTAGTAAATGAAATGTTAAATTTTCATAAAAGTTGCGTTCCCCCAAGTCTCATAAAACTTAAAATACTTTCAAAATCGACTTTACTTCAGATTTTTTTTTATCGAGTGAAATGTTAAATAATCTGTTTTTAACCAAAAAAGTCACTAGATCAAAGATGTATCTAGACTATATATTTTTTTACGGATTTAAATATGATGATTTCTCTGAAAACAACTCGATCTAGAAACGTAAATTTCGAATAAGGGGCCCTTAAACAGTGAATTGTCGTTTTTAGGCCACCAGTTGTTTCAGAGAGGTAAGTAGATATTTGCTTGTATTTTGATGGTTTGTTTTAACGTAATACAGAACAGGCCCCGCGCCGAGAAAGAGATAATTTTGTGGCCATTTAATATTTTTATAATTCAGATTTATCGCCGAGCGTAGGTATGAAGAGTGAAGTACATAATGTACATGAGATTGACTTCTGTCTATTTTGTGATATGAGCGTGAGCTTTTAATTTCTAAAATTGTTTTGAAATATATACAGTACACCGAACCTTTTTTGGGTTCCGTACCTCGAAAGGAAAAAAATGGGACCATTATAGGATCACTTTGTAGTGCTAGTCTATCTGTCTGTCAAGACCCATTATCTCGGGAACGCGAGTAGGTTTCGAGTTGAAATTAAAACCATATACTCAGGTCTGTGGACCCTTGAAACTGTGAAAAATCAAACATACGGCTACATATATGTATATGCAAAAAAACGTGTATTTCGACACTCAAGGGAATCAAAACTCATAGGGTCTTTTAGTAGGAAATAGTAGGATATCATCAACCCCTCTCGCTCCACCTAGAGCGAAAGAAGTCATTGGATGATTTCCTACCATAAAAAAATCCCCTCTAGCTCTGGGCGGAGCGAAAGAGAGTGTTAGACTTTGGTTAAACTTTTACCGACGAAAATCCACCTTCGTTGCCCTTGCGTTTCAGTACCGTGGTAACACTTTCGAATAATCACGCAGACCTGGCAGGGTATGAAAAGGCTTGATAATATTTTTTTAATTTTTAAAACAAATATTTTTAGGGTTCCGTACCCAATGGGTAAAAATGGCATCCTATTGTTAAGACTTCGCTGTCCGCCTGTCTGACACCAGGCTGTATCTCACCGCGACAGCTAGACAGTTGTATTTCTGTTGCTGCTGCGCTGGAACATCAAATACCTGCTAAAAATAGAATAAAATAAATATTTAAATGGGGCTCCCAATCCCATACAATAGACGTGACTCTTTTGCATTTTATTCTTTGTTACGTACGGTACCCTTCGTGCGTGAGTCTGACTCGCACTTAACCGGTTTTTTTTATTATTATAGGCAGTATAGCTGCAAAGCAATACATTACATGAAGATGCATCCGTCATAGCAATAACATTTATAATAATAATATTTTCTGATTTCTGCAATTCCATATACAGGCGCGTATTTTGAAAACACTTCTTCTATTCATAACCGTTATATTATTATTTTATACTTAGATACTTCTAACCAACACGCAAGTATTTATTAAACAAAAATCAGTAGGTGCCTAAAGGCCGGACAGGCATTTAAAACATCTTAGGTTGTAAACAAGTGTTCAATAAAAATCTTTTTTTCATAGCAAGCTTTTAAAAAGCGGGGCGATATAGGTATACCTACGCGATATACCTACTAATCATTAATACTTATATACCCATTAATACTTATCAAGACCATTCCAAAAAGCTCAAACACGACAGGATTATCTTTTTGCACTTATTACCGAGTTTCAGCTCCATCTTCAGACCATGGTTACCATCTAGCATAAAAGTACTCGTCAAGACGAATCATACGAGCCCAAACTCAATGGGTTATGACGTTTAATCACCGATTTCCTATGGCCACCTTCAAGTTTCATTCATCAGATCAGCTTCATGTCATAATAATTTTGTATTGTCATCTGATTTACACATGCATGCAAAATTTCAACTCAATCGGTAACCGGGAAGTGGATCAAATTTAATTTGAGAGATTTGATTACAAACAAACATCGGGACAAGACGTGACACAGTGTACACAGTGCCGTAACTAGCTTTTAATATGCCGGGTGCGCGCTTCTATAATTACTGTACCCCTTGAAAAAAATTAATTACTAACAATAGAAAGTGCGAGTGAAGTGAGGTCGAAAATTTTAACACCCAGCGTAGGACAGTTTCGATTTTCTACAATTGTCAAAGTACGTACCTACGTATACACCACAAAAGAAAAACATTGGCGAAGCTTACTATAAAATGTAAAACGTATATTTCAACCAACAACTTCCCCATACCAACTGGATGCACATGTTTTAATTCAACATTTGCTGCGCACATGTGTCGTTTCTTCTAATTTTCTCCGTAAAGTGAAGGACAAAATGTGTGTGGAGTCCATGTGTCACCCCTCGTGCCTATAATAACGATGTTACTTACATTCAGAGTTTTTAACAACAGTCGCCATTGTATGGAGTAGTTCGGTCGAAGTTCGGATTCTGAATCATGTCAAGTTCTTCCTTTGAGCTCGCCGAGCACAACATAAAACGCCGACAACTTTGCTGCAAACATTCCAACTTCCTGCATACAACTTTATGCATATTTGAATGAAAATAAAAGAGTAGAAACGTCACAAATTCACAATGTTGCGCAATCGAACTTTTCTGTTGGTTCGCTTTGTAGCTCTGGGTTTAACAGGAAATTATATTCTGTAGAAGCTAGTGCCCGCAACTTCGTCCGCGTCAGATTCGCAAAACAGCACAATGCCATTTGGTCACAATTACAATAGGCTTTTTTTTTCAAATCAGTCCAGTAATTTCGTAAATTAGCCAGAACAAACAGACAGACAAAAATAAAAATAAAAAAACTTTTTTGTTACAGGTATTGAAGAATATACTTTCATAAGCGTTTAGTAAAAAAGTGTTATTTTGATATTAGGTACAAACAGATACTTTAATTTTACTTATGTAACATATGTTTTTTTTTTAATTGATATAAACCAGTGCTTGACTGCGATCCCATCTGATAGTAAGCGGAGATGTAAACATTGATGGTCAGGCGCACTAGTTTATTAAGAGCCTATTCAGTCTAGCCTTGAAGACACCTAAATTATAGTTGGACGCGAAGACCGCAGCAGGCAAATTGTTCCAGTCCTTCGAAGTACGCGGTATAAACGATGAAGCGAAACGCTTAGTCCGGACCGTTGAAGTTTCAACAATGTAAGGGTGGATACTCGCCGTTCGTCGGGTTGTCAAGATGGTAGAAAGGAGATGGCGGAATCAAGTCATGCAATTCCCGCGCACACTCTCCAAAATGTAACCTGTAAAATGTATGTATATACCTGTAGAATATACACAATAGATACATAGATAGGGTACCTACCTTACATCATATAGTCCGGTCAAATTAGACCAAAAAATAGGAGTGAAATTACGATAATTCACACCCAGCTGAAAATTGCAAGTATTGTTCAAAACACCATTATAAGTTAAACCTAAAAAGTCCTTATCGGTCTGACACCTGGAAAAAAATTAACTGAGGTCAAAGGTCACAAAAATGGGTTTTTCGCGATCTTCTGCAAAACGGTAAGTTTTATTATAAAATTAGCCCAGACAAACATTGTAGATCAGTTACTTATCTATAAAATATGTGTAAATACTTTTTTCTTAAGATCCACCATTTTTGAAATACCTATGACGATTTAAAAAGATGAAAGAGTTGTAATCGTCTTCATCAACTAGGTAATTTACTAATTTCGTAATGAGTGAGTAAATTGGCGTCTTTTCAGAATATAATGTATCCTGTGGTACTTAATTCTTCTCGTTTTGTTAATTGTCTGTTATAGAAATTTTAAAAGCGCAATATAATTGAAACAATTCGATTTAAAGGTTACGTTATCAATGTAAGCACACGTAGCGCTTTAAATATGAATTTAGAACCAGAGAAGGTAGCTGCAGGTACAGCGACGCACAGATACGGTCAAAACTAAACAAAGTTATGATATTTTAAGGACTGTATTTTACCGTCCTGATTGTACATACGTCTGTACAACTTGAATGACCTTTAAAAATGCTAAATTGTCGTTTTGTACACATGTTTGTACGATTTTTTTTAGCCGAACGTTTTGTTTTCTATATCTTTGTTTTTCCTAGAAAAATCCAGAAAGTTTTTTTATGTATTTTTGGTAATTTACGTAAAAATGCGCAATTACGTACTTAATAATAATACCCCCCCGCGCGCGAGGGGTTAACATAAAATAAAATATGCAACAATAATGTTACCGCGTTGTCTTTGTTTCTTCTAATTTAAATAAACTTCCAAAGTACCTAGGTACTTTATCGATAATTTGTTGATAATAGGTACATTTACGTCGATGTTGCTTCAAGTGAGCGGTGATATTAATCAATAAATCAGATAACAGGTATACACACTAACTTAATTAATCTCATACCTGCGTAAAACGTTATATATCGTTTGCAAGGTAGTTTTTAGATAAGTATACAAATAAAAACAAAACTGTCAATAACAATTAATAACAAATTGGGTTTTTTTTTTTTTAAATAACGTTTATTAGCAATTCTTTCGGTCAGAAAAAAAACATTTTTCTTTCTTTCTAACTCAAATAAAAATGTAATAATAATATTTTTTAATAAATTTTTATAATAAAGTATTTTGAGCTCGATTGTACGGAAGTACCTAGTTTGCGCGCGTGCAAACTACACCACCATCCTACCATCTATACCTAAACTTACATTCTGCACATCGAAACATAGGTACATACCTACCTATGTTCTGTCTGAGTCAACTTGTAACTTTGAATTCATCTGACGAATATCGCCTTTTTAATGACAGCATTCACTCTTAAAATCATTTTTATTAACTCGGAAATACTGACGATACGAACTTATTTACAACAATAAAAATTATTTGCAATGTTTTAGGTACAACGAAAGAAGCATGTAAGTATCTACGTTGTCCTCAGCGTACAGCCGGATGGCGAGTTATCTATAACTTGTCGTCTACAAGCTCGCACCTACGGTAGCCAAGGATCGCCCTGCGACACTCGACGCGTCTCCTGTGGAGGTAGGTGGATAGGGTGTGAGGATGTTCATTCCCTCACGTTTCCGGCCATCTTCTTCGCTAGCATTAATGCTTCGCAGGAGAAGACCGCGTCTATTCCCTCTCATTCAGGATGATGGCCTGAACTATGGCCCAGGCGCAATAACTACATATGTCCCAGGCGCAATAACTATGGCCCCGGCGCAATAACTATGGCCGTTTGCTCCACTGTATCCTCCGTGCGGTAAGCACAATGTTACCTGAATCCGAAACAGGAACCTCCCGAGGTTGCTTTGTCCGGTTAAGACCTGTGTCATGTGGAACGTGAGGATGCCCTTCTAAAAGAGGGGCATAATCGCCGCGATTATGGCATGCCTTGCGCTGGATTGCAACAGCCGCTGTCTCCATACCGATATGAGATCCCGCCGGAACACAGTCCAATTTACCGCGAAATGTCGTGGCAGCGGAGAATCGCCACAACGTTCCAACTTCAGGCGGTTATTGCGCAGATCGTTCTCGTACAATATGTGTGCAAGGACTGTTACCACCAAATCGCGCGGTAAGGAAGCTCACCGATTCGTGGGAAACCGTGCGTTCCCCGCCCCTCACCATCAGGATGACCATGATCCGTAAAAGGCTATGGACCGCATGATACCCGCGTATAGCCTCTGGCAGGAGGCGTCTGTCAGAACCCATTAGATTGGGCAGGTACTCCTAGAACGCAATGCCCTTTGCGTTCTAGGAGTACCTGCCCAATCTGAAGGACACAGGTGTGATACCAACCTATTAGTCAGTAAAAGTATAACATGCCCTCTCACTCCACACTAGAGCCGGAGTAGTCAATGGATGATTTGCCACCATAAAAACACAGTACCTATCTATGTACCTACTCTGCAAATGAATTAACTAACTCACCTTTAAGCTCGCTCACGAAAGAGGGTCCCAAGTGTTTTAACATAACCATGCATGAGCATATTCCCAGGTTATAAGGCACTGAACTGTTGTTAAAAAAACCACTCCACAAACAAAACAAATCATCACTCATCTCTTAATACACTGACACACACCGAAAGAAATTCCTTTTTTTTTGATAACTTTATGATATCATCAAACCATATTCGCGAATCGCGACAAACAGCACACCCGTTTGCGACGAACGAAAACAAGAAACTGACAAAAATAAAAATCCGTTAGATTCGGCAAAATTCAAAAGAATTATATGTATAAAATTCAAGGTTAGACCAAACATAGATCAATAAGGGCCTGCGCACACTTGAGACAAGACTGTCTTAAGGGCCTATTACACTTCGCGTTATTCAGACAGTCTTAGTCTATGTATTTCAATGTATCTCATAGTTCTGTTTCATTCCTTTACATGACATTGGCGTAAGTTGCTCTCTTTCTCGTGTGACGCTACATAGACTAAGGGGTTACCGTGACGTTCAAAATAAGATTGTTTCATTCTTATTTCTGTGCGGGTAAGAGACAGAGCTATACAGGTTGTCTTGCGCCATCTCATACCCACACTGGAAATAAGAATGAAGTGGTACAGGTCTAAGACTGAGTATCGCTTAGTGTAATAGGGCCTGTAGACTCTAAGACTGTCTGAATATCGTGTGCGGAATAACGTGTAGTGTAATAGGTACTTTAGCCACTATGGCTAAGTTTTAGTTGCCTGAAAATTACGTCAATTTCAGTAAACTGTAAAACATTTTATTTTTTAAATTTTAGCTACTACTTGTTTTGATGAAAGTTTAAGACGTGTACGAAAATGTTACCCGAAAATAAGTCTAATTTAAAGTACCTAGTCAATGGGACATAATTGATGACGTGTCCTGCTGCGTGTCGCATCTGTTAGATTCACAAGTAACGACAATTGCCTGCCGCCAAAACATAGACCGAGGCTAGTTTGACACACTGCCGCACGGCAGTGTTGGTAGTGTTGCTAACTACTAAAGTTCCAAGTCGCTAAAGTCAATATCAAAAGATGCTAGAAATTCTCCGATTCTACCAGATGCAAATTCAAGAAAGACCTGAAAATATATTTGTATATAATTAAACATTGCATCGTGATTGATAAATGGTCAACAACATTATATCAGTGTGTTGTTACTCTAGAGTCAGTAGTGTCATAAAGGTTTAAGTGCTGACTTAACTTTATGCGTGTCCGAAAATAAAACAGAGGAGGTTCATTAACGAAACTTTGTTTGAATATTGTTCCTTTACGAATTTACGTTTCGGAGAAAGAAAACTAGACCTCCTGTGTAGTATCTAAACTTATTTTCGTATATGTGACCTCTCAATTCATAGCTAGTAAAACCCTTTTTTTATCGTTGATGATGTAGGTGTTATCAGAGGAGGAGATTATGAGAATGAATGTTCCAATTCTATATTTAAACCAGGGACCGTACAACCCCGAATATAAGTTAATTCTTTCAAAAGGGTTACAGATTGTATGCCTACAGTAACGGAAAATGTTACCTCTTCGTAGTGTTAGCCCTTTCATAACACTAACGTTAGGGTAACCCTATCAATAAGTTAACTAGTTCAAGATGTTACCGGTTCCAATTGAAGCAGATAACCCTTTGAAAGGGTTTGTCGGGGTTCTCAAGGGGTTTTAAATAAAATCATTTTAAATTACGTTGGAGTGGAAGAATAGATTTTGATCTTCCCTTCGGGCACTAAATGATGAGTGAGACGATCGAATGACATTTATGAGTCCGTAAAAAAGACAAGATTATACATGAAACAATCCCGACTATTCCAGAAAAAAAATACATTTAACTTTAAAATCACTGCAATAATAACCATAAAATAATCGAATGTGTATGGACTGTGGAGTCGCTAGGTCCTAGATTGCGTGTTGCGACTTGACGCATACCTGCCGAATGCATGCAGTTTAGTACTTTAAAGTAAGGCACGAGAGATAAAATTACAATATTTGTAGACCGAATGGGTAACTCTGTTACAGTCGATGAAGGGGTAACCCGTTCAAAACGTGTTACCGTTAAAAAGTATAAACCACCAAGAATGGGTTTTTGAATATACAGGGAAACAAATCGAAAGGGTTTGGAAGAGGTTATCCATTGATGAGGGTTTTCGTAAATAAGTGTAACCAATATGAAATGGGTTTTAAAACAACACTTTGTCAAAACCCTATCAAAAACCTTTTCAATGGGTAACCAAAATGGTCCCTGATTTAAACATATTCTTAAAAATTTTAGGGTCAATAAATTTTTTAAAGTTGACAAAAAACGTACCCAATATCTAAAACTATTTTGTGATAGTTTAGTACTCCAAAAGTCATTAGATGGGCCGCTAAATTAGTTTTGTCACTCAAAACAAAATAAAACTGAAAATGTTGACTTCAGCGCCATCTAGCGGGAAAATGGCCACGAACAACCCGTAGCAATCACCTTAATCTTTATTTTGGCGATAAACTCGACAAATTGGCAACACTGCACGTGGCCTATACAGTTTAATGGGCAATGAGTGTTTATTTGTACGTAGACGTAGGAATGTAATTAAGTTCCTTGGTGCGTTCAATAGTAGAAGCATGCGATCACTTATCCCGGTGAACTTAACAAAATAGCCATCTTCTTATATTTTTATTAAAAAAAAAGTGAATTATGAATTTATTTTTTTAATAGTTGCCCGCACCTGCTTTGATTGGGAGGACTGTTTTTTTTTCTTCGTTTTCTAGCAATTATCTTTCATACAAGCTTTGTTAAAAAAATTGTGAACGCAACAAAAAAGAAGTGCAGCCATTCTGAATTGATGCGTTTACATACACATACATTCTTTTCCATTCCATAGCAAGGTCTGTTCAAACCTAAGCGATATCCGCTTACAGCGCAATTTACTTGCGAACTATTTTCCTTTGCTCATCTAATTTAGGTGTTAGGTAATAGAGTACTTACTCATAGAAATATAAAAACAGGTTGTACTACTGTGTCTTCACCATTTGAGCGAATCGCTAGAACTAGCGGAATTGTAATGTATTCAGCGACTTTATTTCTCTTACAAAAATAATCTTGCGACTTCTACAGAGTTTTAAATACTTTAAATTTATTAATGTGAAATGCCATACTAATTACAGAGAAAATACAGTAAGTCAGTCAGTCAGTCAGTCTGACTGACTGACTTACTTTCTGACTTACTGACTGGCTGACTTACTGAATGACTGACTTACTGATTGACTGACTTACTGAATGACTGACTTACTGACTGACTGACTTACTGACTGACCATACATTTGTCAAAGTTATGGTTAAGAAAACACTTGTAAAAATACAACAAAAAATCCTAGGTTTATTTTTCAGGAGCTGCAAGACTAAAAAGGTTGACTGGTAGAGAATGCCTAAGGCATTAAGTCCGCCTTTGTACTTTATGTTGCATGAAGTTTAATAAATAAATAAAAGCCCATGGCCGCACCATCGAAACGGAGACAAATGTCATTACTGACTGACTGACTTACTTTCTGACTTACTGACTGGCTGACTTACTGAATGACTGACTTACTGATTGACTGACTTACTGACTGACTGACTTACTGACTGACCATACATTTGTCAAAGTTATGGTTAAGAAGTTATAAGGGTTTGAATGTGGCCGCGTCATTGAAACGCGGCGAATGGCGCGGCCACGGAGATCTTTAAAACTAAGCGTTGCAGAGACCTGAAATTCAGGTAAATAACAGATTGAATTTGTAAAAAACCCCATGGCCGCGCCATCGAAACGGTGACAAACATATTATCTTTGATATCTCGCTGAAAAAGCATCGCAAAGGTCTGAAATTTTTGTAAAACACAGATTTGAATTTGTGTTTTACAAAAACACTTGTAAAAATACAACAAAAAATCCTAGGTTTATTTTTCAGGAGCTGTAAGACTAAAAAGGTTGACTGATAGAAAATGCCTAAGGCATTAAGTCCGCCTTTATACTTTATGTTGCATGAAGTTTAATAAATAAATAAACGCCCATGGCCGCACCATCGAAACGGAGACAAATGTATATCACAAAAAAAAATCTTAATCTATTATTTTTTTAGGGGGATACGCAAGAACACCCACCCCACTGGTCGATTGTTAACAGAAAATAAGATGGTCCAAAATAACTTCTGCCGCTCTAATTGGTGCAAGAGAGTGTCAGAACTTTACTGATGAAAACCCGCCTGTATGTGTTTCTTCAGTTACCCTTTCCGTTCCAGGGTTGCTGTGATTCTTTCGAAAAGAACAAGAGATTCTGACTAATCAACTTCAAAACAACATTGACAGATTTTTTTATTTGATATAAAACCGTGCTTGACTCCGATCCCACCTGATGGTAAGCAGTGATGCAATCGTTGATGGTGAAGCGCACTAGTTTATTAAGAGCCTATTCACACTAGCCTTGAAGACACCTAAATTATAATTGAACGGGAAGAACGCAGCAGGTAAATTGTTCCAGTCCTTCGATGTACGCGGTATAGACGACGCGGACGAAGCGAAACGCTTCATCCGGACCGTAGAAGTTTCAACAACGTAAGAGTGGATACTCGCCCGTCGGGTTGTTCGATGTGGTACAAAGGAGATGGCGTAATTAAGTTATACAATTCCCGCGCACACTCCAAAATGCATCCTGTAAAATACCGAAACGCTGGCTACCCTACGCTAGCTGGTAGGCAAAGATTGAATAAATAAAAAACCACAAGAATACAAACGTCATTCTCTTTATGATATATTAAACATAACAATAACTAGATACAGATATTACATGAAAAGCCACTGTAAATAAACTTAAAATTCATAGACACGCAACAGACAGAGGACACTTAGGTGCAAAGAGAAATGCATTAAATAAACTATATAATTTACTTTAGGTACTAAAGTACTTAATTTTTGTAATAATTACTTTAAATAGTGTACATTTAAAGTGGGTTTTTTGCTAATAAATCACATTAAACAGCCAATAACCAATGGTCTTACTTCTTAATTTGCGAACCTTTACTGCGATGGGTATCAGTAATAAAAAATGAAGCTCTGATACAATTATTTAAATATTTGAATAGGTACATACTTTAATATCCGCAACCACATCGAATTACAAAAAACATATTAATTAGGGTATGTATAAATAAAAAGTTAAAGATATTGTATGTATAAGAGGAACACATGCAATTAATACCTAATGTACCTAGGTATGTTGTGAGCACGGACAGTGACAAGTCAGTGATTAATCGTCCCTAGTATTAGAATATTTACCATTTCTTCATCAAACCATGCTAGGGTTTGATGCATTTATTTACCTGCACTCGTATGGAAGACGGTTTGGAGGTGTTGTCAATTTTTTGGTACATGATTCTGGACTCCCAAGTGGTAGAACTATTCGTCAACGATTCTCAATTTTTTTTAAAGATATACCTACTTTCTTATTAAAAAGTAAAACACAATATACTTAAATAAAACTAAAAGAAGTAAAGGTGTGTCCAGTCCTGGCGAATACCAATAGAAAATTAATTCAATAAAATAACGTTTAGATTGAAGACTTCGACATTGCAGGAGAAATGAGTACATAAAGAACTTTCGGTATAAACTATTATAATAATAATATTCCACAACTATCACACAGCGCCGTCTAGTCTCAAGCTAAGCAGAGCTTGTGTTATGAGTAGGTATCTACTAGACAACTGATATACATACATATTGTGTGGTACATTTAAATATTAGTAAGCAGGGTGTTGTTTATTGACATATGACAATGCAAAATTATAAAAGTAAAATAGGCCAAAATACATAAACAAATAAACTAGCCTACAACTCCGTGTTTGCGTAATTTTCGCTAGAAGATTCAGTAAGGTGAAGGTGATATATTGTTAGAAGTAAATTAAGCTGTTTACTTATGACTATACAGTTTGAATTAGGATGTTTCATGTACCAACCGTCCATTTAGCAGTAGGTCTATGCATCTGGTAAACTTATTGAACTATTTTTCTCGTCAGTCTACAAAAATCACAATTCATATAAGTAACGATAAAATATACAGCTAAAATTAACAATCAATCAAATACAGATTAAAAATAATTTTATGAATGATTATTATTCTTTGTAGTTTATGTGATGGTATCGCTATCCAATAGGTACTATTAATTATGGGATCACTCGTTTTGTTTAATTAGAATTGTAACAAAACTGTCAAGTGCGAAACATACCTACTCGATTATATAGAAGATAATTCATGGTCACAATCAAAACAGTTGATTGCTCGAAAACCGTTATAAAAAACAAATTGCAACTCCTCCAGAAATAAATCCAGTAAAAACTGGTTTTAACAAGTTCACAGTTTTGGCTATTTAAATAAATCGATTAGACACAAGTTCAGTTGGATAAGATTAATTTATTTTTCTGCAAAACTCCGTACCTAAATGACAAAAACTAAAATAAATAATTGTAGAATATCTAGATATAAATTACCTTATTAAGCGTATCACTATCAAATTAAGCCAACTTCACCCGGCTGACACAACAGAAAGGAGGGTAATGTCTAATGTGAATCGTACTGAACCCTGTCAACGAGGCGTAGTACACGCATAAGTTTTCAATTATTTGTGACAATACCGTCGGACGTCGAAATCGTGTGCGCCATTTTTTACAAAACTAAAAACGTACTTTCGCTCGATGTATGCCCCGACCTGCGTTCAAAAATAATCCAGAGTAGAGTCGCTACTCGGGGTTGCAACTCGAAGCATTTTTGAATTTTTGAAGTGTTCTTTTATAACTCGATCTACCCTAGACAAACCAACCCAAATAACTCTAACTCCGAGCAGAGTAGGTAAGCGACCATAAATGACATTTGCTTGACATTGACAGTTGAAGTCTACGTTTGCTTTTAAAAATGCGAGCGTAGAGTATCTACCCTGATAACGTCATTAGAGTTAACTCTAACCTCATTTTCGAACGCAGGGCTGACGTCTGACATGCGGTAGGTACAGCAGGCGTCATGAAGCCCGCATGCAGCGGCGCGAGCACAACGTTGCGCTCTGTCAACAGTTTCATACTTTTGTATGTAAGCTGTGAGCAGGTGTACACCAAGCGCATAATGACGAATATCTACGCGTCTATGAAGCTACGCGTCCGTGGACAGTACGCCTGACTCTTAGTTTCGGAGCCTCCTTTTTGATGAATAATTCTGATATTCTCTTCACACCTCTCCTTATGTATAACACCGGATCATAGTAACAAATCAATTGACACCTCATTAAACTAAAACTGTTCAGTAATTTAATCGCTACGGTGGAACATACGTACCTACCCACCAACATAGATAGACTGCTAGAATCATAACCCTTCTTTTTTTGCTTTGTTCAGCCAAAAACAAGACTTATGCCTTGTTGCATAAAGTCCGTCTACGTATCACTACTATACACAAAGTTTAAATTAAATAAACAAATAAATGTTGAAGGAAATGTGAATTCCGTTATTTGTAAACTTGGTCTACCAGCCCCGGTCTCCTGGTGTAACGGATATAGACAAATTATAAAAAAAAAATTGGGCAAGTGCGAGATGGACTCGCGCACTGAGGGTTTCGTACAAACTTACCTATGTAAATAGTTCAATGCCCGAATGGAGTGTCGAAGATTATTCCGATTTTTATTTGTAATGTAGCAACAACTTTACTGATTTTATTCCTGTAGTTGAGCTATAAGACCTCGCTTTATAACAAATATATGTTTTTTGCGACATAAACGATCGTATCTTTTTTATTCGTTAACTCAGAAGTTTGATTTTTTCACAACTTCAAAGAACCGCAGACCTATACATGTATATATATTTTTCGACCGCAGACCTAAATATTGTAATTTCAATTCGATACCTCCATGCGTTCCCTAGATAAAGGATCATGACAGGCAGACAGATGGACAACAAAGTGATCCTATAAGGGTCTCGTTTTTTCCTTTTGAGGTACGGAACCCTAAAAAAGCTATAATGTAGATACTTATCAACATTATTAAACATTTTTTACGTTCCAGGTGGTAGTCGTTGCCGTGTACTGCTGACGAATATACGGTACGGTACGTGAGGTGGGTGTGACATACTTACCCATACACTTCGTCAGAGACACACAAACTATTTCAAGTATTAACGGATACAGCAAATTTAAATCTATTGTTACTAGTAATTACACTGTGATATCGGTCTTCAGGCTTTGACAAATTGCTTTTCTTTTAGCGTTCCCGCCAAACGCTAAGTATGGGGGACTTTTTGGAAGGACTTCTTCGAGTGAAATTGAGTGGTCTTTCAATTATTCGCAAATTGATTACTAGTGATTTTGTGATGTAAAATTGGTGTAGTTTTATATCTCAAGTGTCTGCGCAACTGGAGTTTATGTGGAATCCTTGAAACAGGCGCGATCACGGTAAAATCGAGCTGAGAATTTTATTGTAGTGTTGACTAGCTCAGCGAAGTTGCCGAGAAGGTTAATACATTTGCTACCAAATACTACAAAAACAGAAAGAGTCCATATTCTAATGGTAAACAAATTAACTATTCATATGAAGACATGACTTAAAGGACGTAGTATCCAAGCCAAAGACTTTAACAAAAAAAAAAACGCTGCATAGCCTGTCACGTGACTTGTTACATGACTTGTTCGCAGTTAGTGACATTACCATATATTTTTCCCCGACTGCAAGAAGGTTTAAGTTTTGTACTTAGCGTTTGGCGGGAATGTGTGGCTGCTCAGTAATAGTGCCGTAATTATTAATTTTTAAATGATAGCGTGTAATCAAATCGAAAAAGCCTTATTTATCTCCACAAATTACACTTCAAATATCCAATATTGTATTTGGCAGAAAAACATAAAAACTTAGATGAATTTGTAATTTGTTGGAGATCTGGAGTTTAAACTAAGCCTGAGCCTGTATCTTAGAACTTCATGATAATACAAGATGTATGAGGGTGCTGCTAATAGTAAGTACCGGCACCAACCAACAGCTGCAGCATGACAAAGTTTCTTAGTTAGCTAGTGCAAACTGGCACAAGTGAAACATAGATAGCATAGTTCTCTTTTTCTATCGACAATCGATCACTATAAAAAAGTGCGGAAAAGTATTTCGTCCACTCGGTCGCGCAAATTTAAAAAAAATATTATTATCAAATTTATGGCCCTTGAAAAATAGTATGTATTTTAAAAATTAGAATTCACATTAATCTTCAATGGGATAAGCGATTGTCGGTAAAACAGATACAAACAAGTTTTTAAAACAAATTTATAACAGAACTTTTTTGAAAAACAATTCAGCAATTTCACATTAAAATGTTATCAACATAAAGACAAATACGGAATAGTACACCAACAGAAAATAAGTCTTAACTTACATCAACAAGTCGGTTACAATCCTAATAGATAATATCTACATTAGTGATAGAATAGATTGTAAAGTATTTGCTATGACGTTATCATACAAGAATATATCACTTAGCTACGAACATGATTTAACATTTACAACAAAATGATCCGATACGACCTTCAAATTATAACAAATAGTATTAATATTATCATAAGAAGGCCTACCAGGATTCCTATTGCCAGCCACTGACGCCGATCTGTAACATCAAACAAGAAATTATTATATTAGATATGCATGAAACAAAACTGTAGAATACGATTCAAATAAAAATAGGAACGTCAATGACCTCTAAAAAGTACAGTCTGCAAAGAAAACTTATTTGCGTATCAATCAATAACGTTTTATTTTTACTTAAACAGTCTTAGTTGGTAAAGTAAAACGTTATTGTTTAATCAAAATTAGCTAAATATATAAGTCATCAAAAAAACTGTTTTTCTTCAAGTATTTTAATTTTTGGCAACAATTCGCCGTCTTTTCCATTTGCCACAACTAAAACACTTCACGCAATGATGCAGAGATGAGCGGAATTGAAGAACTAGATTCTGATTAAACATTTTTGTGTATGATTTGTATTTTTTTTTTATCTTTTTTTTTGCTCACCCTACCTAGTGGATTCCATAGTTATGAGGTCACAACATGGCGCTAAGTCGATCTTATTCTTATTTAAACAGCATAGTAGGTAACTTAAAACATTATAAGAGCTAAGGAATGAGGTCGCTGGAACGCATAACCGCGTGAATGTGGTGAAGAGGTATATATTACATTGCCACAATGTTCAAATGTTTAAGAGTATATTCTATCGTGAACGTGAGGACTGTGTTAATTGCTATTTTTCGATATTTACACACGCAACCAAAAAGCCTGACTGTGTCCAGCTTTAGTCATACGCCGAGATATGTTGTATACAAATGAATCATTTATGTAAATCCAGAGTTGAAAATGCTACTTTATTAATCTATTTATATATTCACTTACCGTTATTCATATGGAGCACCTTGGCAACTTTCTTTAATGTGGAATCCAGCTTAGAATCAGCATTCTCGAGTTCTGTATTCAGGTCATCCAACATCCTGAAACATACATAAATTTCTGATAAATATCGTTGAAGGTCACTATATTAAATATTATTTAGTCTACACGCATTCTAATTGTGCGTGAGGTGGATGAGGAGATAAAACTTAGGGATAACGTCTACCACTCTACTACTAGAGCTTACTTTAGCCCAACAAGGTTAAAAAAAACAACACGATTTTGATAACCAGACATAAGAAGAAAAACGAACTTAGAAGGCCAGATTCCAATCTCCAGCAACCTTCCATCCACCTGCTTAAAGTCAACAGACTGATCGCTTGCAAATCGATAAAAAGAAAAAATACCGGCCAAGAGCGTGTCGGGCCACGCTCAGTATTGGGTTCCGTAGTTTCCCGTCCGTCACAATAAATGTCCCCACTTAAGAGTTAATGAACGACAGACAACGAGCAAGAACAAATACCACCAATGCCAACGAGAGGTCAACCGAACAATTAGACGATATAACAGCTCATACTAGTCTCGACCCCATCAACTCAGGAAAAATCTTAACAGCGCGAAGGAGCCCAAAGTACATATTTCCGAAAATATTAACATTACCAAAAAATGATTTTAGTAAACCCCTATTCATTTTTAAATACCTATCCAACAATATATCACACGTTAGGGTTGAAATGAAAAAAAAACACTCCCCACTTTACGTGTAGGGGGTCCTAATAAAACATTTTTTTCCACTTTTTATTTTACCACATTGTTGGCGTTCATCCCCTTAGGGGTAGAATTTAAAAAATTCCTTTCTTATCGGATGCCTACGTCATACAAAGAATATACCCTCCAAGTTCCAGGTCTTTACGATCAGCGGTTTAGGCTGTACGTTGATCCGTCAGTCATTTAGGACAAAGCATTTTATATGTATACATTACCAACCTTTTGCAATTACATTCCTACAACGAATATATAAATTAAAATACACAAAAGTACTTACACGGCCTGTTCATCAAGCTCTATTCCAATTTGTTTGGATACCGTCTTTAGTGAGCCGACAGAGTGGCTGATCACCTGCAGCTGGTCATTCTGACTGGATAACATTTTATCTTGCATGGACATGATATCCGTGTCGTAGCCAAATCCATCGAATCTATTGGGACTGTCGGTCTGGTTGGCCAGTTTCGAGTATTTAGTATATTTAGGCGTCGCAGTCCACACGTTACTTAAATGCATGGGGCTTTCTTCCCCCAGCAAGGGCTCTCGCGCCGTCCCGTCGTTGTCGCGGTTCCTGTTGAGGCTCATTTTGCTCTTCATTACCTGAAACAGAAATGTTTGTAAGTCTCTGTTAATATATTTGAATATATGTTTTGTACAACGCAAGGTTTTTTTGCCATGAGGACAAACTCGACTGACTTTCCAGCGTGAAAAAAAAACCTTCACTGTAGGCGGCGGCGTTCGTAAAATCGGAAGTACCACATTAAGTAATAATTAAATGGACAATTTTATATCTCACCTTCACTTCTTGCTTAGTAGCTTCAATAAAACTTCGTCGTTCAGAAATTTCTTTATTGTCAATTTTAAATTTTGATGAATTCTTCTCTACGATGCGTAAAAATAATGTTCAGGAAATTATACATTTTATTTAACCACTGTGCACGACAAGAATTAGACAAATGACACATTAGTTACGGTCAAATCAAAGTTAAAGACGTCTGTGAAGTTAGCTGGCAGTGCAGTTATGCACAAGTACAGTCAAGTCAAAAATATTTTTTTTATTATTACTTAAACATACCCCCTTTAACTGACATCATGAAACAAGTTGAGTGAATATTTTAAGAGCTGTGTATGTGACCTTATAATTACTATAAATGCAACAACGACTTTACCGACGCGACGTCTACCGATAAGTTTACATAATTGGTTTATGTCTTGGTTTCTCCTAACGTAAATATCCACTTTCTATGTTCATACATACTTCGTCATAAAAATTAATTTACGTAAAATTAGATAATTTAATTAATTTCTTAAAATCAACAGTAAAAAAATTAACGTAATTAATGAACAAATGGTAACAAAACAGTCAACGGGTCGTGCTTCTATTTCAACGACAATGGCTTGTCCTCTCGAAAAACTAATGTAAATTACGATATTTACATCATTCTTACGCTTGATATTTTAAGTTTCTCAATTATCTTTCATTTTAAGTTCATTAATTATTTTAGAGATCTAAATTAGATAGGTAATAATATTTTACTTTTTAATTTGCATGCCAGAATGGACGAAATACACCTTCGTCCAGGGCCCGGTCTAGCTATTTAACCGCTCAGGGCAAAAATAATTTTCGCCGCCATTTACATACACAAAACCTTATTTCATGTGATGAGCTAGTTATGTTGGTGCATGTTAAGTATATAAGCACCTACATAAAATACGTGATATTGTTGGGATTATACCTACCTATAAAATTTACGTCAAACATAAACTGACTGAAAGGGTTAGTAGTTCTGTAAAGAAAAATGGGCAGAAAATTGGGTATCTAGTACTTATAAAAGTATCGATACCTCAACAATATCGGAACAAAAGTAGCGTGACCAAATAATATACTTAGTATCGAAATGAAAGTATCGATACTACTCAGGTGTCGGTACTTTTTGCGGATGCTTACTCTACATCTTGTTTCTTTCTTTCGAACTAAATTAATTCAGTTAAGTAAAATACTTAAATATTTCCACTATCCAACCTGAAGTAGGTTGGAAGTTGGCACATAAAATTCTCAACCTGCCAACTTGGGTGTGGATGGCTAATGGCTAGGTTGGAAGATAGGAATAAGTCAATTTTGCCGCCATTAATTTTTGCCAAAATGCTCAGCTTTGATCGGGCCCTGCCTCGGTCACGCTTTTTTGTAGTGTAGGGACATCGACCATCCAGGGTTGTATGGTCGTTGGCCGTAGTGAATGATTGTCGATAAAAAAGAAGAACAAGTAAAAGTATAAATTGCGAAGTTTTTTATACATATAATCACAAAGTTTACTCATAATGTGCAGGCGGCCTAGTGCGTGACTGCACTTAAAACATCTAAAAGCAAACATCTAGAGACATTATATTCAAAAGGATATTAATAGTATCTTCTAAATCCTCTAAGTCCCATTCGATACTACGGAGTGCGTTCCTCAGCTCCGTAGAAGTCCATTCCACTTCAGGACTGTTAGGGACAGAGGGCGCCTTGGAGATCTCCTGCCACCTCAGGTACAGCCCACGAGTCTTGTTCAATGCTTTGAACACCTCACTGCGTGTCCAAGGAATTTACATTAATAATATATACCTAGAAAATATTATTCAAGCCTAGGAAAAAAATATTGTACATCATTTTTATAATTCACACACAAGCTTTTTTGCAGTAAAATGATCCAGTATTGCATTCAACTCGTGCATTTTGCGTGCTTATATTATCACACACGGCTAAGTTAGCTCTATACTGTGCAAAAATGTGACGATTTCTGATTTACTAGTGCCCTCATCAGCAAAACTTAACTAACTTTCACACCCTATTTACCCCCTTTAAGGGATTGATTTTTTAAATCTGTTCTTAATGATTACCTTCAATAAGTTAGGAAAGCTTGTGCAAAATTCCAAGCTTCTAGACTGCTGTGCATTGTCTTAGTGAATAATTAAATTGAAAGACTTTTATAAAATTAGTTGTATTTAATTATTTGTTTCCTGGCAATACGGAGCATCATAGTATTGATGGATACTAGACCTGCAGTAAGTCTGGTGTTTTTGACTGCGCCATATCCCATTCACAAGTGAACCACTGCATCACTGGGGATCTCAAAGATGTGTTGATGCAGCTCGCGCAGCTTTGAGTGGTCTCTTAGGTTTATACCATGTACTGGTTCATGTGTGTGAAAAAGGATTTTTCTAAAGTTTATTGCAAAAATATTTATTACAAAACAAGTGCCAGATGTGAGTTTCCCATCAGCAAAGATTATCAACTTATAACCAACTTCAAATTCCTAATTTGAATTCTTTAATACATTTTTATAAATCTTTCTTCAATCCCATATTTCTATGTATCTCTTATAGAATAGGTTTTCTGGATAATATATGATCCTCACAGGATTACTGTTGACACTGGAGTGTAACACAATGTGGAAAAGAAAACATTTTTTTCTTTGAATAAAATTGTCTCATTCAGGGCCCTTTTCAACTTTTTACCCTCACAAATATAAAACAAACCTTGAAAAAGAACTTCAATACTGTAGAAGACAAAACAATGAAGTGGTTGACTCATTATTTTACATCAAAAAATAAATGACTAATACAATTGAGTGTGTGACATTGTATAACATACTTAAAGCAACCACTTTTTAACATTCTGCACCTAAAAGGAGGACAATAGGAATATTTTTTCAGAGCAAGAGTAAACTCAACTATACTCTTTTTGATACTGAATTTATTATAATCAACTTATATACCAACTGTTATACTTATATGAATTCATTTGTACTATCCATCTTCTGAATTTATGGGGCTTTAAATTAAAAAAAATTATTTAGTTCTTACTTATACTGCTAGTGTCCATGTTAAAAACCTAAAAGACTGACAACCCCTGCTTGTCAGTACCTGGAATGTTTTTCAATATACTATATTATATTAGTTATTTCAATTTGTACGAATGCTAAATAATTATCTTGTTGCTTTGTATTGTGTACAATTCATATGTTTTGTAAAGAAGAAAACTTGTTGATTGAAACATATTTAAAAAAAAAAAATTAAAAAAAAAGAATTGAAAAATTGTTTTTAATAAAGTGATGTTTATTTAAAAAACAATCATTTCATTAACCTATCTAAGTGTTAAGTACTTACCTTAAAATAATCAAATTTATCTAAGTAGGCGATTTTATTAAAATGGTTTTTAATTAAGCTCGAAAAATAAATATGTGCACACCTGCTTCTATGAACCTCTTTTGTCAAATGCAGAAGTGAATATAGTCACCTGCATCTTTTTTGATTATTGCTATTTTTATTAGAAAAAAACTGCATCAAAATCTATGATGTAGTTTTGGAGTCAGCAGGTAGACAGAAACACAAATCAGCTCAATGTAAAAATAGATCAATTGTAAACTAATACGAAAAGGAGATTCAAATACCGTAATTAGAGACAATAGAAAGACAATGAGTGAGTGAACGCCGGCATTTGCTTGGGGTTTAATGATAATCTTTGGAAGTGTTGCTAGTCCATAGTTAAAATATTCTTCTGCTACATACAAATTATACTATGGATACTATTTCTAACCTGGTAAAAAGCATTATTCCAGTGAGATAAACCACAAACAAAAAAAAACAGTAATATGATTCATTATGACAAGCCATGAAGGCTGTATCTGCACTAAGAGAAGACTGCAAAGGAATCGCTGCTGCCTTCAGTAGGAGGAGCATCTCTGATAAGATTAGTCAAGAGCTCATATTATGATAGCTCACACAGTTTTTAAATATCTTTGTAGTGTCTTGTTATTTGGATTAAAGTTTGTAAAACATATAAAACACATTTAAAAAACATGTTTATTGATTGTGTGATTTTAAAAATGGAAAATACTAAATATTATTCGATCAAAGGCTGTTCTGATATTGAAAAGGTTATAAGTCATTTTATTTGATAGATACAAGTAAAGTTTTTTTCAGAAAAATAGTCACCAGGAGAAGTGGTACATTCGCGAGGCTGTGAAAATATAATTAATAACTGTTCTACTATGTACTTACTCTTTGACGACGTAGAATGGATCTTCTAAAGTCATGTCAAACAAGAATAACAACGTTCAAGCACAAGCTGATTCATGTGACGGACAAACTAGGCACGAAAACTTGCAAATAAAATTCACACAAACAGATAAACACACAGGTGTATCCAGACGATCCTTCGCCTATCCCACAAAATATCGACAACATGATACGTACCTACGCTGTATATAAGTCGCTCGATGAGAGCAGTATTCTCCGTCCCTTGCTAACTTATGTAAAACAGGGAGAGCCTGAGCTGCGTAACAAGTCAATGTTGCAATGCGCAATCGCACCACGGCCACCACGAGCAGTAGAGACGACTAGATGCGACATCACCCCCTCACTCCCTCAATATTATCACAGTACGCACGCACTTTCCTCCTCTTTTTCCACCCAAACTCTCCCTGAAGCCCCAACCCTCGATAACACCCTCTTATTTATTTACGTCAAACAAAAGTAGGTATAATGTCATTTCGTGACTTGACAAGGTTTGTTGCGTTTATAAGACTAGCTTTATACCTAATAAAACTAAAAAGTTACTGAATTTATATTATTTTCAAAATCCTATACAGTAGGTTTTTTATTATTAATATTAAAATCGTTAGATCTAATGATCCACAATAACTTTAAACTTCATCTATAAAGCGTCATAGATACTTTAGATTGTACTTGAATAGAATCTTAAAATAATTAATCTACGGAATTTACCTACATATTCGTGAGAAAGTAAATCTCTAGTAGCCACATTACAGACTAGGGAGAAACAGTTGGTCTAAGTGTACTGAGGGTTCAGAAGTTACAGCAAAAATATGAACATCTTTTTGCATTTTAGGAGCGTCGAATGCTCCGCAAACGCTAGCACTAGGCGTGTGTAACTCTTTACTGAACCGACTCACTGTTCCGAAACATTTTAGTGTTCCGAAAGATTGGAACACCACTCATGTTTCTAATACATCATTTGGAACAATTGGAACACTGAAACACTCTTTACTTGAAGTAACCTGCAGTATTTTTTAAATTCAAATTAAAACGTAAATAGTGTAAATATAATTAATGACCTGAACTAAAAACATCTGCTTTAAATTATTCTCAAATAAATATTCAATTATATAAAACTGTTAGTGTATATGACGCAACGTAACAGATCACGATTCATAAGAGTCAGTGTCTGTGTTTGTATTGTTCCAAATGTTCCATTTGTATCTTGTGAGCCGATGTTTCAAATGTTCCGTTTGTATCTTGTGAGCCGATGTTTCAAATGTTCTGCTTGTATCTTGTGATCCGATGTTTCAAATATTCCGTTTGTATCTTTTGAGCCGTTTTCCAAATGTTCCAAATGATACTTATCACTGTTTCGGAACATTTCAGTGATTCAGATGTAAATGTTTCAATCGCAAAGATGACACACTTTTCCCACGCCTAGCTAGCACTGCACTGCGTGCGCGTGTTCAAAGCGCCCTTTCAGTATATTATAAAGTACCTACTTCGCTATCTGGCGCTTGTTATGACTACTCACTTAAATAAAAATATATATACAATTAAATAAAACTATCAACATACCTATCCCACTCTACTAACTTATCTACAGAGGAGCTAACATGAGGCATTTTATAAAAACTTTTCGTTTTACCTTGTCTCTAAACTAGAACGATGGTATTTTTCATTTCTCAGTTCGGAGTCAGATTGATTAGAATATCAACGACGGACCCAAAAAAAAAGTAATACAATGTAACAGATACTAGAGAATGAAGTACTCAAAAATAATTGTGTAAAAATATATTTGTTTGCCCCTTAATCGTAAAAGCTTGGATCTCGAGTCTATCAAGAATAAACTTTACTTTACTTTACTTTGGACTTTGAAAGAAATTTTGACCCCTGAGTTTGTTTTAGTGTTTCTTCTCAGGGTAGTCAGCTAGGAAACACCGGGCTAATCTAGTTTAAGCTGACAAAAAAAATTGACGTGAAAAAGTGTTTTTAAAAAACCTCTTTGCATAATTTATATCATTTATCATTGAGTGCTTTTGTCAGTAATTGTGTAACTTCAATACACCGCTAATCTTCAGTTCATAAAGCAATAATCCGGTTTTAAAAAGAAAGCAAAGTGAACTAAAATTCAACTAAATCTTACTATGACAAAACGTTATACAGTGTTTAGAAGAAAAAAAATTTTTTTCACTTTTTTATCCATGCCTTTGGGTATTTTCCTGGTAAATACACTACTTATACTAAAATTTGGTATTTAACCGATAAGTACCCGATGGGTTTTTACCCACCGCTCATCTCTATTCGTACAGATCCATGTTTATAGTGTTGAGCCATATTACACATTCGTGCGAATGTCGAATGGCGAAAACGAATGTATATTTATGGTTAGAATTTGATCCAAATATATCTATTCTACTCTTACAAATATCATACATATACTCTACTCTTACAATATATCATTATCATTTATATTAATATTTTACTCTTTGATAATTATCAAAGAGTATAGAATGTTACTACGGCTGACTGTGGTCATATCTCTCTGTAGTCTGTGGTTGTGTTAAAGCTGTGGTTAGAGCACACTGACAGTCACAATGTAAAGTCGTAACTGTCGAAATAACCTGGGTCATTTTTAATTTACTCTATGTTGCTCCCCTTGTCTTCACAGCTCATGCTAGCTTACAAGAAACGTTATTTTATTACTTTAAACAACAACAATTTAATATAAATTCAGTAAAATGAATTCCGTTTTAAACCCTGAGGCTCCAGAATTTTACCCACACTTGACGTCTTTTACACAGGTACGTGATTCAGCGAGTTCCTTGACTCTGTGACAACAAGCATGCTGTTTTTTATTATTTGCGTCCTTAAAATAAGCGTAATTCTAGAGATGTTCGAGAATAAATCATTGTACCTATTAAGATTTAGTTGAATTAATGATCATCACAACCTGACTGTATTGCCATCTGTTTTTGTAGTGCTCTATTATGTATGTATGTAATGTATCAGTTTTATCCATATACATATATAAAAAAAAATGTGTAAATGTGTCGTGAACACAATGCAGTCTCAATAATGAGTGACAATCACATTGCTTGATATTTTAAAACATGTGATTAGTATAATGTGAGTTGATAGAATTATTGCATGATTTTATTAGATCTAGGAAATAGGTTCTGCAAAGAGAAGGTCAAACATTAAAGGTCAATTTCTTTATTGTTAGTCTTAATTTTTGTGATTGATGACTAAAATTAACTTTTAAAGTCAGTTTTCGAAATCTAGTTGGTTGCCTATTACAAAATTATTGAACAACTTTATTGTTTTGTAATTTTTATAATTGTGCAATTGGTTTAGTAATTCCAGAGCTAGTAGATGCCTGTAGTTAATTATGTAAGAAGTATTGTTTTCTTTAAAGAATAAATTAATATTCAATAACTTATTTTTAATTTCTTACCAATATAATTCTCATCTCATCATTATATAGTCAAGGTAATAAAATAAGTAAAGCAACATGTACAATTTGAATTTCATTTAATTCAAACACTGTTTTTGCATCACAAATAACCATCATTATTATAATATTCACAACTTAGTTAAGACATAAGTAATTAAATAAATTTAAGTTTTTATTATTGTTTCCTATCTTTAGTAAAAAAAAGTCTCAAAAGCCTGTAATTAGGTAGAGCAACAGATATACTTGCAACAAAATATTAATTTAAAAAAGGAATCTTCTTTGAATTATAGATTGTATATTAAAATAAAGGTCAAAAAAGGCTGTAATCTGACCTTGAAGTTTGGACAAATAAAAGAAAGAATAATAATTTTCTTTGTTATCTTTTAAAAATTGATTTGTTGATGTTTAATGATTTAGAGTTTTGAGTCAACCAGTGTATCGGAATTGAGAAGCCCTTTGCCCTGGCAAACAACTCAAGCGGATTAACATATTCAGTGTTGAGAACTCAGGAGCCAATAATCTAAAATCTTTAAAAATCTAGGTATTACTAAGCATACTTAAAATTGGGACTCTCTACTAGGGTTCTTACTATTGCAGTAATGTTTCTGCACTTCATTTTTGATGCACCATCTTGCAGAGGGAGAATTGTTGATCCATTGTGTTTTTGTTTGTATGTATATTAATGACTAGCTGTCCCTTACGGTTTCACACGTCTTTGATTGCTGCTTTGCTCCCTTGGTGTATAGCTGCTGTCGAACACAATTTTTTTTTTCTCTTAATATATAGGCCGAAGTAGAACCTGTATCAGGTCAAATTGATTCCTTATACAAAAATTTATCACCCACGAAAATATGGTTTTCTAATTGGGTAGACATGTTGAGAACATCACGAAAATAGTGACCACCCCATCCCACCCCACCCTCACATATTACATATTTACATATTTTTGAAAATCATTTAAAAAATTAATTAAAATTGTTTACATTAATGATAGTATTTACAAACAGTTTTAATTACTTACTCATTATTATTTGTATCTGATACAAGGTTATCTTGAAAGAAAAGCTAAGCTTTATAAAAATATACATTACTATCAACATTATTCATACAACTATTCAGTAGTGTATTTTTCTTGTACTTTATAATATCAATGCTAGTATCAGTCTACCTAATTGCAGGCTCTGGTAATATTTTATTTATTTAACATGTAACAAACAATTTAGACATCAAAGGATTTTTTCTTGTATTTTAAACAATCAATTATTTATTTTACTTCAATAAATATTTTTTTTCTTTTTAAAGACATTTGCAGACAATAGGATATCCCCTGTATCATGGGTGGGTTCACAGACACAAACCTCACAAACAAAAAGTTCTAAGACCTGGAACATTTATCTGTGTGCCATATACATAAATATTTGTTCTGTCTGTGATTGAGAGCAAGCAAGCTAATCGGGTCGTATATTGCTGTTGTATGCATGCATCAGTCACACCTCATTCTATTACTGTCTCATCTATTCAATCTTTTGACCTTATACAGCTTGACCCAAATATTTAGTAACAACGTTTCGTTTTCCTTAGAAGAATGCAGTCATAAAACCATTTTCAGATTTCTGCAGTCTGTGATGGTATAATTACAGTTTTATAATTACTTTCAGGGTGGTTATGTTAAAGTTAACAAATCAATCAAATCGGCAAACGTCTTGCCAGCTGGATCCTCATATGGCCTCTTCAAAACTTTTACTGAATTCAACATTGTAACAAGCCAATTAAGTGAAAATGTAGTTCTACAATCGAACCAAATAATTTCAACCGAGCTACCAGCTGTGAAGTTAAAATGGTAAGTCAAATATCAAAGAATTGATACCTAATCTGAATACTTTCGTGCCTGTTATTGTCATGTTTATTACAAAGAAGTAAATTACGATGTGTTTGTGTACAGACAGATAAGATTAATCAGATTATTCATCAAATAATTCATTTTGCAAGCAATGAATATTCTAGTGCCTTTGTCATTTTGCTATATGGCGCGACATTTCTGCGGTCATAAACAGTTTCACCTAGCAGTTCCTGAAGTCCTAACACGAGCTTTTAACGCGATTCATTTTACGACCTAAACTAAACCTTTAAAGGGATAGAGCTATACAAGGTGTATAGCTCCATCCTCTTTCTCGCTCGCACGATTGACATTTTAACAAGTCATGGTAAGGCACCAGTCGAAAAAAAAATACATAGTATTAACATAAAAGTACATAGGATTAACAATCCAATGTATAGGTCCATTGGATTGTTGTTGTTGTTGGATGTACGTATTTGGATATCGTCACTGCGGCCAGCGCTGCACTCAAGGCTGTTTTATTATAAACGCATCTACAGAAAAAAAAAAATTAACCACATAAATGATGCAAATTACTCTGTATTTTTCTCCTTTAAGCGTAAACAAATGTAATGAGCACTGCAATTGTAAAGCTTTTATCAGTGACTAATAGTTTTACTGATACTATAAATTTTATTTGTTTATTCATTTTCTTTGTTTGCATAGCTTCATCACTTTTCTGTACTTCCATGCTACCTGCGCAAACTATATGCGAATGCTTTACAACAACAATTTATACTTATGCATGTTCACTTCAATTACTTTCATCAAAAGAAGTGGTAGCAGTAGAAATCTTGATAAAGGTTTTTTAAGTAAGGCTTATTGTCCATGGACGCGTAGCTTCATAGACGAATATTCGTCATTATACGCTTGGTGTACGCTTGCGTGAAGCTTACAAACAAAACTATGAAACTCAAAGACGGCACGACATTGGCGCTTCATTGACAGACCAGACGAAACAGACCATAAATACGCGTCTTTTAAGCTACGCGTCCGTGGAATGTAGGCCTAAGTTTTGTGGCTACACCAGAAGCAAACTGTTCAGTTTTCTTTGGTTATCATCAAAACTGTTTACAGAACAATTGCGAATTTCATAAATATTTGAACTTGCATTATTCGCTCTGGCATAAGGACATTAACAACAAATCCATAAAACATTGCTGCTTAAATGCCTGTTTTGCAATCTGTATTTCAGTGTTTTATTAAGATAGTCGCATACACAAATACATGTCACTATCCGAAACAGCTATCATATATATATTTATTTGTTTTACACTTTTTTCACGTGTCGCTTTTACCTGCTTTAATTGTGTATCATACCGCGCCATGCTAAAAAACATGGTATCCACGGGCATCGGGAGCAGGGTCCAAGCTACCGGTAGTTAAGGCTCCAAAGACAAGAACCTCCTCACAATGCGAACCGTATCGAACCGCGCAGATAGCTTCGACAGATAATCGAAGTGGCTTTTGGCCATCAGGTCATTGGCTTTTAAGTCAGCGAGTCTACATTCTACATGTCGACAACCTCGTCTGCTAAGTCGAGATATTTGATTAGTTTCTTTTTCTCAGCTTTCTTAAGGTTCACAGGGCAACAGTCATAGTTTAGTATAGGGGGACATTCAAGTATTACGTAAGCACAAGAGTAAGAAAGCGTAAGTTTTTTAAGAGAACGATATCGATGTTCCAAAGTCGCAAGAAAATAAGTAGACACGATACACATCACTAAGCAGCAAACATCCAATGTCATTGAAGGTTTAAAGTCATGGATTCGTGTATTATGGACATGGAAATTTTAAATGAAGTTTGTTTTTCCTTTATTTCAAACCTATTACTTATTTGTAGACTTACCAACTATTACTCATAAATTAAAAACGAAACCAACCCATTGACAAATGTTTGTACCAATGTTTACGTAAGCATGGGGGGAGGGGTGAGAGCTTTGCTTACTTTTGCTGACAAGGGGCCTTTCCCCTCTTTGGGGGGAGTTAATATTTGTAAATAATTTGCTTACGTAATACTTGAACGGCTCCATAGTACATAGTAGTCAATTTTGTATACGTTCAGTACACTCAATACGAAAAAAGTATCAGATTTGTCTAATTGAGTCTAGTCGAGATAAAGACTATTTAACTAAAAAATATTGATTGGCATTGCGTTTTAAAATATGGACGTCAATGTTATACATTCAGATTAGTTTTAATTTTCATCAAAAAATACGAATAGACTACGCGAGTGTGTGCACAATCGCCATTATATAAATGCGCTAAAATCATAATGTACGCTAATTTCTGCCAAATCTATCCCTAATGTAGACGAAATTCTATTAACATGTTCTAATTAAAATTTTATGGTTTTAGCGATGAACACGAATCGAATACTGAAAAAATAGCTGACGTTAACGACAGTATACTCGACAGGATCAACATAAACATTGACACCGCAAGTGGTGTAAACAAAACTAGTGACACGTTTGTAAGTGGAGTAAAGACAAGACCCCATGTGACTCAGTGGAATTCCTCCCCTGTCATTGCAAAAATACAGGTTGGTGTAATTTGATTTTAGTTTACAGGATTTCTCACTCAGCTCAAGAGAAGAATTGGGAGCCTATCTATCTATCTAGACATCAAACATCTCAGACGACCATTAGCTTATCTTCGGGATATCCTCTGCTCTGTGCTGGTCTCGACCAACACTGAGTCTAAAGCCGGACTGGACTGCTGGTTATATACAAAGTGTCATTAAAACAGAACAACCCTATGGCGGTAGTAACACACCGGTCGTGCTCTAATCTTCCCAGAAAATGACTCTCAAGATAGCTAAGTGTGTGTACAAAATGACGTACCCGCTATCTTTTATCGCAATCGCGTATAATTCTTAAATTGCATTAAATTCTAGCAGTCTGATGTACACTTATGTATTAGTAGACACCTACGCTTGAGTACGCTAAGTACTGTAAGATAAGGCTGTATACGCAACATGAACACGTCTCCGTTTACGGGCTGTCTCAGAATGAGATGTTGACGGTGATTTTGTATGGAGAAAATCTTAGCTGAACAGTAACAATTAGTGTCCGTTTAAGACGGTAAAAAAGCAATTTATTGTTATGTTTCGTTTTACATGGGTTGTCCGAAAGGCTACCCCGGTGTCCTGGAACACAAGACAAAGAAGGAACACAGGTGTGGGTTTTTGTCAATAAAAGCCTGACAAGCCCTTCAGCTACGCCCTGGAGCGGGAGAAGGTATTGATGATTTCCCACCTCACAAAAATAAAAAATAAAATATCGTTTTGGAAATTTTATTTAATTAATTATTTTCGAGATTGCACCTGAATTAAGCCAAATATTTACGCCACAAATACACAAATAAAAGAGCGTAATTCCGCGTCGTTCCTCACCTTGCCTGACTCTTATTTTGTACACGTGCTATAGATAGTGCATTAAAGTCGCAAATGAGGTCGCAGCCTTGGGCCGCAGGACGCGCGGACGCGGCCTCGTCAGCGGCGTTGATAAAGACATTGATAGTACGGCACGCGTCACTACGCCATCTTTGATATCCTTATCCTCCAATTTGTTCTGTTGATTTAGGCAGTTAGTGTATAATCCATGTCTTAAGTATTTTAGTTCGGACATTCAATAGCTCTTATTCTTATTTGCTAAACATTGCAATCTTTTTATTGGTTGTTCAAAGATAACTATATACCGTCGCTAAAGGAAATTCTTCAAAAACCTGTCTTCTTCAATTTGTAAAGTTAGCGCTCAGCAAACAAATGGCGTTAAAAACAGTTTTTAACCGACTTCTAAAAAAGGAGGAGGTTCTCAATTCGGATGTTTGTATTTTTTTTATGTTTGTTCGCGCATAACTTCGTCGTTTGCCAACCGATGTGAAAAATTCTTTGTTTGTTGGAAAGGGTATACTTCCCAAATGGTCCCATAGTCACCAAGTCGGGATCTGATGATGGAATCTTGGCGAAATCGAGGGAACTCCTCAAGTATTATAGGCAACCATATAGTGATTTTGGTATTTTCATCGAGAACTTAAGCATTTACAGTCAAAAAGTAACATTTGATGTCTGTTTTTATAAGTGTATCACAACTAACAAGTGTGAAAAAAAAAACATTTTACAAAAAAAAATATAACCGACTTCACTAAAAAACACTAAAAGGATCAAAACAACTTTAATTTCGGAAGTCGGTGTTAAATAAGATAAAAATAATATCGAGAAACACCGACTTCCGAAATTAAAGTTATTTTGATCCTTTTAGTGTTTTTTTAGTGAAGTCGGTTATATTTTTTTTTGTAAAAAGATTTTTATTTTTTAAGAATTTCGTTTAGTGACGGCATTGGATTAAAGGTGCGACATGTTAGTAGTAGTAACTTTCAATTATGGGTTTCAGATTCGATACTGAAACATACTGGTTTTAATAACAAACGAAAGTGACATTACCGTGTGATGAGCAGATGCCAAAATAAACATTAGTTGTTCATAGTTTTGAAACTTAAATATTTATTCTTTATTTAAGTGCTGATAACATCGATCGTATTAGAATAGATAATAAATTAGATGATTGATTTTTTTTTTTGTCGTGTTTACCAGCAGTACGATGCAACCTGCACCTACTTGATCGGCCTTGATAAAAAACGTAGTTTTTTGGATGGTTTGTAAAAGATCCCGACTGTGTTTTATTGTGGATAGACTGGACAAATATGATCCATTAGTCATTCGGCCTTATAACGATCCCCCTGTTGGGACTTAAGCCTCCTCTCTAGGAGAGGGAATGGGCCGTAATCCACCACGCGGGCCCAGTGCGGATTGGTGGATGTCACATGTCTTCGAATTTTTGATTCTAGGACATGCCGGTTTCCTCACGATGTTTTCCTTCACCGTTTTGAGAGCTGTGGTGATGAAATAAATTACACAAAGTAATGTGCCTGGCTGGGTTTTAACCCGCGACCTACAACTCGTAAGCCGGAGTCGTTACCACTCGGCCACCACTGCTCTCATATGATCCATTACTGATTTATATTAAACCACACAGTAATAATACAACGTCGACGCCACGTAGTGTTCCACGCGCGCTTCAAGGATACATTAGCATAAGTCTGCTGGGGCCATGGGTATGTGAAAGAGAACCCCAAACCCTAGTACGAAGACAAAGAAGGAACATAGGAGTGATCAGTAAAAGTCTGACACACCCTCGCGCTCTGCTCCATAGCGAGAGAAGTCATTATATGAATTCCCATCTAAAAAAAAAGTAATAATACAAATATGTAGGTCTAATGTCCCATCGTAAATTGAGATTATAATATTCCCATCTTCTCAACTTCTTCGCACCAATTACTTGAAATGTAAATAACTTTCTTTATATAGAAAATTTTAGTACTGTTGGTAATATTTTCGACAGCATTATTCATGCCTTACTGACCTACTCTTTGTCTTGTTTTATATTCCAGGTGGGCTCAGCAACATTTATTGGAGCTAAGAATATTACTCGACCTCAAATCAACTTCAAAGATTCGATCGACAATTCAGAAAGCCTGTGGGTGCCAAAAATATCGGACAAACCAAACAACATCAAGCCACTGGCTTTGAATATCTTGTACAGCGACGAAGGCGAGGCAGTTGGGTGAGTGGTTACACGTGTATCTGTCGTAATAGCTGCTAAATTGGTAATAAAATCGATTAAATTGAATAATACCTCGGCTGGCATGCACGTTGCCGCATGCCGGAAGAGACTGCATGCAGCGTCGCAATTCATCTCATACGCTATAACAACGTAATCACCGCTTATCTTCTTGTCACTGCTCCCCTATATAGCACCTGTATAGAATTGCATACAAGTTAAATGGTCAATTCTATAGCCAATCAAACACATTGTTGTGTAAGAGATGTTCTTCTATTCAATCATAGTTCCTGGTCTTGTTTACGGTTTGCACTTTGGACATAAATCACGTTCTGAATACACGCGGCGTCGTAATATACCTAGAGATACTTTAGAAAATAAGAAATGTATGTGTACATGGCAGTTGTATTAGATACTAACTTTTGCATGAGACTTTGTCCACGTATAAGTAGGTTTTCCTGTACAAGTTTTGGGCCCTCGTTAAATCCTCTTAAGAGGTGAATTTGGGAAAATCCTTTCTCATTCTTTGTGTACAAAAATACAGCGTTCTAGGTGCTAGGGTTTAGGCAAAGCATAGGTGAGTCAATGAGTGAGCCTGGACTATGCCTTTTATATCTTTTATAATACAATCTATCTGAAAAAACAGAACTTAGTAGTAGAACCGTGTTGTTTACTTCAACGACAAAATCAATATGGAAATACATCTCATATGCTATTAAACTGGTCAGTTCAGCTTTAAGTAGTTGCTGTTTTCTTGTTGACCCATTGACTGCTCCACTAAACGCAATAAATGGCCACCATGACGTCTAGATGTAAATTGACACGCTCAATTTTGATCATTTACGTCTACTAGACATACATTATTATGACGGCGGAGAGGTTAACAAATCATTCCGCTGCTTATATTTTATGGGTTCACCGTTCAATGACTGCTAAGTTTTTAGAAATATAGCTATATGACATAATCCAACTAATTGTGAAAGTATTTTATAGTATATTCCCACAGTCTAAATATATGTTCTACAAGAGGCGAACTTCGCACGGGTGTTAGAAATCTTTGAAATTCTCGGCTTTTGTCTATTATAATACGAGTATGCATGTATTTTACACCTAAATCTTCCTCATGAATCACTCTGTCTAAATGCGAAAATCGCATGGAAATCCAATAATAGTAGTTTTTGAGGTAATCGCGAACAGACAGACGAACGCGGTGGGGTTCTTTGTTTTATAATATTCTACTAGTTATGGTTTGGAGATATGCGGGACAGAGTGTAGTCTCGCAAATCTCCGTTCAAAAGCGAGGATCCTCCGACCAGAAGGATGTTTGGTCGGGCTGTTGTTTATGTTCAAATTGTGCGGAGAACTCTAAAGGGCTTATCACACTACTCGATATTCAGACAGTCTTAATCGATGTCGCGTAGTGTAATAAGGGTTAGACCGGTCTTACTCGGAACAAAAAATAAGACAGTCTGAATATCGTGTGCTGAATATTGCGTAGTGTAAATTTACAGTATGCTTTTTTTATTCGATCGACTTTAAAAGTCGATTGACAGACTTTTTATTCGATCGACTTTAAAAGTAGATTGACAGACAAACGGCCTTAATTGCGCGATGTAGGATTTCGTAGTTAGTTCATATGTGACTCCATAGATGGTGAGACAATGTTTTTATAGAATCGTCTGTTTTCTTTATAAGAATTGAGTTATCAAGATAAGGTAAATCCAGTATTAAAATCAACAACGATACTTTCAGATATGAACACCCATATCAAGTTGAGTTGGATCAATATCATCCGCCGTCGCAGTTCATCGACCCCATGGAACCTCTGCCGTTCCCTGCACCTCTCGAAGAAACCGTATTTACGTATGTGGACACTGAAGCCAAACTGGACGCTCTTGTGGAACACTTGAACACCGTGAAAGAACTAGCTATTGACTTGGAACATCACTCCTACAGAACTTATCAAGGTATCTTTTTTGTTTTATGAAAATAATTAGTCTTAGATTCACAGAACATGTATTGATTACTATTTTCTTACTATTAAAGATAAACGCTTAAAACATTTCATTATAACTTCAAAACTATTCAAAAGTAAAACACCGTGAAAAGGCCGATATAATTCTCTCCGTTCGACTGCCAAAGATGACAGTGCGGGGGCGACAATACGCGTCGATCGACGACAGTAGGGATGCGCTCATGCATCGACTTTATAGTCTAACACTACTACTACACTTCCTTCTGGACATCCTGTCCGTGTTTGCAAAATATTTTCGGCATTCATTGCGCTGTGCAAATAGCTAAGGAGTGCCCTTGCCTTTTCCCTGAAGAGTGAATACATTGCTTTTATACAGGCTTGCTGAATCATCAATTTATCATTACACATAAGCATATCTTGCAAATACCATCACCTTTCCAATTTATTTATTTTAAATAGAACGGCCGAAGCCAATTACACCATTTAAACACATACAGAAAAAATATAAAACAATAATTAAAATTAAAAACAGAAGTCAGAAGTCACACAGGACTTTTATTGGGACCTATTTAATAAATATTACACACAGTCATACATGACAAAGGCATCCGTTGACAAACATGGCTGCCCCGCTATTGTGCTACATCCTCAGGAATTATCATCCCTTTATTTTTTTCATGATAAAAAGTACTTTCAGGAAGTACACCGAAAACCACAATTAGCGCTTTTTGCAGAAAGGAGTTTTTCTTTTCCCAATTAAAAAATATTTACGACAATGTGTCAATAGCAACTATCCTATTGATTAGAAGTTGTATGAATAATCAGCTGTCACTCAGTAATAATTAGAGATAAAACAGATATCCGGTAACTATCCGGTATCCGGCCTATCCGGCCTTGTTTTTACTATTCGGCCTGATACTGGATAGTAATTCAGTATTCGGCCGAATTCCGGATCATAAAATTCAAACAATTCTCATTATTGTACACAAGGCAAATCATATCACAATAGGTTATGGACACCGTTTGTTTTTATAATCCCACGTCAAAAATGATTGTTTTATTAATTAGTTTAAAATTAACAATTTGGAAATTGTGGTGAATGAATACCAAATTTTCCGCATTGTTTGGTAAGAGGCGACTTCACTTGCCTTCGTAAACTAGACTAGCTTCTGAAAATAGCCTTTCGCTGTAAATACTACTGCCAGGTGCTGAAAAATAAATTCTAGCAAATCAAATTAATCGCATCACGAAACGCGATAAAAGGCAGAATATCCGGTAGCCGGATATCCGGCGCTCCGACCTCGTAGCTTGCCGAATATATCCGGAATATATCTATGTATCCGGCCAAACTATTATCCGTTTCATTTCTAGTAATAATGTAGCATTAAACTGGTGAACGAATTTTTAAAATCTGTCCAGTAGTTTTTAAATTTAATATATTTTTTTCCTTATAATATTAGTATAGACGAATACAAATCTTTTCTCTTTATTATATTAATAAACAATACATAATTGTTTTAGATAACAATTATCATAAATATCTTTTAATCAACAGACTTCGAAAAAAGGAGGTTCTCAATAATTTGGATGTATTTTTATTTATTATGGAAGAAAACATTGTGGAAAACGCAAATTAACGCTAACGATTCGATATTCTTATTAAAAAAGATTAATGTATATTGTTTTGTTATATACATTACTGCCTTTGTTTTGTGACAGACATCTAAGACAAAATTGTTTATCTCTATCAACATTTATGGACATATAAACCTCATATTATACAAGTTTTGATTCCCGCACGTTTCTCAAGCGAGTATTGTTTACGCAAATAAGTATGGACTAGTACGTTTACGCAATTTATGATTTTATGTAAGAACAATCAAGCCTCCCTCTGAACCCCTTTAAAGAAAAATTAAATATAGTCGACCCTGCTCCCTGTGAAACAGTTTATATAATGAATGAATGAATGAATGACGCCTTATCAGTGCTGCTTTACTTAGCTGTTTTATTCTTGATTCAAAGAGTACAAAAATATACTATAGAACAATCAAACAGAGGCCCTGTTTGATTGTTCTATAGTATATTTTATATCCGATATAATTGCGAAAGTACCTCCTGCCTGTGTTTGTTTTTTAAATTTTCACGCCTAAAAACTGATCTTAATGAAATAGTCTAGGACCTGGAAGATACTTTTTATCAATATGCCACCCGGGAGTTCATATATGACTTGGTTTTTTATATATGTAGGTAACAAAGGCAATGAGTCACATGACACCGCTCTTTTATTGCAAGGACTTTACCTGTTCAACCTAGCGTCCAAGTCCATACTAATATTTCATGGTTGTTGAACGGATTTCGAAAAACATGGTTAGATCATATTTCGGAATATGATCATACTTTTTATCCCGATTGAACCATCCTAATCGACTTTTACGCCGGCAATGCCCCTGACAGAAACTATGAAAATAAAATTAATATAGTAAATGCAACATCTAAATAACCCTTCGTAGGTAGTCGGGTAAAAAGAGGTGGGGTCACATAATAACAAAGTCAAGTCAAGTCAAAGTCAAAAGATTTTTATTTCACATAGGCCTACATGGGCACTTATAAAATATCAGAAGCTATTGCACGGTTCCAAATTGGTCGTTTCCTCTGGAAAAGAAACGGCAAGAAACAACATGGTTACTCTTTAAAAAAAAAATATGTTACAATATTTCTATATTATTTAACTTTAACAAAAAGAAAACTTTGAGTACAGATATGTCAATATGACTGCATTTTTATGACAAAGCTAGTATTTTTAATTTTTTATACTAAACTTTAGAATTCGATTTCTAGGTATAACGTGTCTCATCCAGGTTACGACTACTGAGGGTGGCGATTTCATAATCGATGCGCTGGCCATTCGAGAGCACATACATAAACTCAACCTGGCGTTCACTGACCCTAAGAAGATCAAGGTAAATCTCGTTATATCTGTAATAAAAAGTAATTAGTGACATCTTAAAGTGAATTCGATGAAGTTCGTTTCGCAAATTGATTTCTAGTGGATATTGTGATGTGAAATTGGTGTAGTTTTGTTACTCAAGTGTCTACACAAATATTTAAGTAGAATTGGTGAAACAGACATGATCTCTGTGAATTGGCTGAGCTGAGCATTTAATTGTAGTTTTGACTACCTCAGCAGAACTTGCCCATAAGGCTGATTCAATACATATGCTGCCAAATATTACAAAATCTAAAGTAACACAAAGTTACTGTAAAAACTAAATATTTTCTAAACTTTATGCTAGCTATACGCATTTGAAAAAATGCGAAGGCAAAAAAAATGTATCCAATTTTAACTGAACATTTTAATTCATTTATTTGATTACTTTTGTACTTACTTGCATCGATCTAACCAAGTTTATACCTTTTTGTGTTTCTCCATAATAGATCTCTGTATAAGCAACCTAGAGATTTTTTTTTTAATCAGAATGTTATATGAGATCTTTTCGAGTCGTTGATAAACTCCATAATTCAATTATTTAGGCCCAGTAGGCTACGTTAACTGCAGCATCAGTTGCGCTCATTGAGTCCTCCAAAGTTCAGGTGTAAGTTCACTCCAACGTGTAGTTCATGGCTTGAACAAGGGCACCGCACTCACATTGGGGATCCGACGAGTCTATAAAATCTTATTTCGCCAGTTGTGTGTTGTTGTGTGCAGCGGCTGGGTGTGCAGGCCACTGCAATTCACGTCCAGGTTGCAGATGTTTCTGTTATATGATATTTAAACGAAACTTTCAAAATAACAGAAGGTTAACTACCGCTCAGCCTACCCTGTCTGAGAGCGCTGGAGTGATGTTGTCATCATTTTAACATTTGGTGTCTTATTCTATCCACTGCTGAGTATAGACATGTTGCTTTATGTGTCATGTTTCCCAGATCTGGGTGTCAATCATGTCTTTACGTTAAAGGGTAAATACTCAAACTGAAGACTGAAGGTCTCTTGTAGATGTTATATGTTAATTATTTATTTGCTTCATAGGTTTTCCACGGAGCGGAACACGACGTGATATGGCTACAGCGTGACTTTGGCGTGTACCTGGTGGGCATGTTCGATACGCACCAGGCAGCTATGGTGCTCAACCTGCCCGGACTCTCACTCAAATACCTCCTCATGAGGTATTGCCAAGTGAGCGCCGATAAAAAGTGAGTTAAGTCTACAAGTTTAAATTCAGCCTAATAGATTTTATCATTAGTATAGAACAGTACAGTGCTGGACATTGGCCTCTCCGGTCACACGCCATTCATCTCGATTCTTGGCAACATGGCCATAATGGCATGAACACATGGATATTCAATATTCCTTGTTTACACAAACAAAAATCCTTAACCAACCTACCGGTACATAATGGAAATCCCACCTATACGCACAAAACGTTTTGGGAACACGTTCATTGTTCGTACAGCTAAGGAGTGGAATTCCTTGCCGGAATCTGTGTTTCCTGATGGCTACATCCCAGGAATTTTTACGTCAAGGGTGAATAGGTTACTTCTAGGTAAGCGCATTCCATCGTCGACCGCATCGTCGCTTTCTATCAGGTGAGATTGCGGTCAAGCGCGAACCTACCAAGAATAAAAAGAAAACCTTAGATTGAGAGCTAAGTTTAAGACCTACTTAAATCTCTGGCGATACAGTCGTCTGCGTCTAATGGTTTATTTTGGTTCTTTATTACTGACCACTGATCTATTTCACTGGCTTTTTACATAGTTTTTATGTAAACTATTAGGATACTTTTCTAGTAATCTATACTAATATTATAGAGAGGAAAACTTTGTTTGTTTGTAATGAATAGGCTCAAAAACTACTAGACCGATTTTAAAAAATCTTTCACCATTCGAAAGCTACATTATCCACGAGTAACATAGGCTATATTTTATTTTGGAAAAAAATAGGGTTCCGTAAGATATTTGAGTTTTTCGGACACAAGGTGTAAAAAGTCAACCAGAAAAGTTGCTTATTTTGCGTACGCTGCCTAAACTATAAAAGATAGAACCATAAAATATTCTAATTACTTGTATCTGATAAAGAAAAAACAACCGATTTTATTATTAACACAATGATAACATTGTTCAGGTATCAGCTGGCAGACTGGCGCATGCGGCCTCTGCCCGCTGAGCTGATCGAATACGCGCGCATGGACACGCACTACTTGCTGTACATCTGGCGCCAGATGAAGGCCGAGCTCACCAAGGACGAGCAGACGCACCATCTGCTCAACGTATTCGAGAACAGCCGACAGATCTGTGGCGCTGTAAGTATACTAACGAAAATAACGGCGGTTGCTGTCAAGACAGCATTGTCATGTCATGCTAACATTTTTCATACAAACCATAGATGTTATTAAGTGTCACGGGTCATGAAGTACCTTGACAATTTTGACTATGGCTTCTCTAGGCTCTCTTTGCGTCTCGAAAATTGTATGCTCTTTGCCAAGTAATAATTTTGTGGAGTCACAGAATTTACACGATGCATGGAAGCTTTTTTTGGGATGGAATTTCTCCCCCTCTCGGATAGAACGAGAGGGCGTGTCAGACTTCTACTGATTAAAACCCACCTGCGCCCTTCAGTTGCCCTTTACATTCCAGAGCTACGGTCACTATTTCAAACGTTCCCGCAGCTCTAGCAGGCATCGACCCTGTTGGGCTTTGCGAACATCTATTTGAGGCGCACGTGGAACAATACGCGTCGTCGACTCTAGCCTCGTTCTTACCGAACGGGTGGACGCCGAGCTACCCATTGCTCTTCGTTTGCAAGTCCGCGACTACAGTGTCACTTCAGGACCCCCGGGGCGTCTCCTTTGGAGGTGGCTGAGGTGCGAGGATGTCCGTTCCCACGCAGTCATGGCCATTGGGAGCTAAACAGCTAATAAAATTATTATTATTATTTGATTTTGCCTCAATCTGTGCCTGTACCGTGTAGAAAAATGTTAAATCCCTAAACTAATCGTCATTTCTACGGTATTTGATTTTGAAACACAGGAAGATTGGGCCATATCCTTTCGACATAATCATTTCATAGTTTACGACATTGCTTGCATTCATCCATTCATAAACATCTGGATAAACACAACGTCGTAAATTTATATTGACGTTTGTCTTGGCACGGTCGTGGTTGCGGCCGATGCGACTGATGTCAACATGTATAATTCTGTAGCCGTCCGAATGTTGACGATAGATCTCCTTTCGTTCGGTTCACGTAAAATTGGGGGGTGTCCTAACATTCAAATTTTGTCGATTTTTTTATCCCCACTCCTATAGTGAAATTTTATGAGATTTGACTTGATCCTCTCCCATCACTCCTAATCTCTCGTGAGATTGTTCAAAATACACATTTTCAGTGTAAATACATTAATTTATGCTTAAATGCCTTAGAAATATTATTAAAAAAATAATAATTTAATTATTTTAATAAAGGCCCTTTCTGGGACATTACACAGATATTGCAGAAAAAAAAAGTATATTTACAACCCCCTCTTCCCCACGTGAGATTAGATGAGATTCGATTCGACCACCTCCCTCCTCCCCCTCTGTCAGAGATTAACCAGGACTATAAGTCTGACTTTGTACACTGGTTTTTGTAAATATTGATAATGTTGTAAATGCCACATCATCTTCTTACCATCAGGTGAAATAGTGGTCAAGCACGAACTTTAGTTTTAAAAGGAAGAGTAGAAAGTGAGTATTAGAGTGTTAGGTAGTACAGGGACTGTGCGAAAGAGAACCCCGGGTGTTCCAGATTCAGTAAAAGTCTGATAAACCTTCCCGAAGCTGGAAGCCGAGCCCTAGAGCGGGAGAAGTCATTGGAGGATTTCCCACCTAAAAAAAAAATTATACAGGGAAAAATGAACAATAAGTATAAAATACTGTGGCGTTTTTTCAGACGTACAACAAGGAGGTGATGACCGAAACAAGTCACATCCCGCTGTACGTGCGTTCCAAGAAGTCGTTCAACTCGCAACAGATGGCGGCTTTGAAGATTCTGTATAAATGGCGAGATGCGCAAGCGCGCGCGCTCGATGAAAGTACCACGTAAGTCTTGCACGAATTCACTTTGCCCATGACACCTTACTATTGTAGGTTCAGTAGTTCAGAACTTAACCCGCAATAGTTAAAATATGTTAATAATTTGATGATATTTATTCTTACCGGCGATTTAACTGACCTTTATGTAACTGTATGTATATTCATGTTTTAGCTAAATAAATAATTTTAAATCTTGTAAAACATTTCTCTAGCAAACACTTGAAACACACATTATTTAAAAGTTAAAAGATATTATATTGTAAAATGATGAAACTGTCCCCTATTAATTTAGACACAGATATGGTTACGTTTCCAAAAGCCGCAAAAGGTTTTCGAAAAGAACAGCAATCAATCATAAAAATATAAAGTGTGACAGCTTTAAGTCCATCGACGATTAACATGTAATGTTTGTGTTCATCAGATATCTTCTCCCCAACCACATGCTGTTAGCGCTCGCCGAGTCCTTACCACGCGAGGTTCAGGGCGTAACGGCGGTGTGCCAACCCATGCCGCCCTTCGTCAAGCAGAACCTCATCACAATACACAGAATGCTCCTTTCGGTACGTCGTAAGCTTCACGCTTCTGTACTCCCCCTTAAGTTTGACAGATGACAGATACACTCTTGTCAAAATGACAATTAATTTTTTGTGTTGCCATTATTACTAATACCTGCTCTTTTAAGGAATAATCCCAGTAGGCCCTGTACTTAAATAGCTAGAAATTAAATAGGATTGCACATTTTTGTTTTTGCATGGAATTAAGAATGTCCAGGTCATGACAGCACAAATTTCGGTGATAGCGATACATACTGTCATGAACTCAGATTAGCTCAAAAAAGACTGGCGTTTGTAAATTAGAGAAAATCAAATTGCAAACAGACCCCGAGTGTCTGTCGGCATATCTTAGGACAATAGATATAGTTAGAAATAGTGCATGTTAAATTGCATTTACCAGAGAAACTTGCATTGATATAGGCTGGGAATAGACTGACAGCTCATTTATTGCATCAGCGTACAATTCACGATGCGCGCTAGTGCTTGAGCACTGGACTTTGTTGAAGATTGACAGCACTAACGAACTTAAAGTGGACTGAGGAGGATGCTCAGTGTATTGTTACACCTTTGCTTGCGAACACGCGAAGCCCATGTGCATTATGTTGTTAAAAAATCTTCAAATAGTTTATGAACTAAAGCTTTTTCTCCGTCACATTATTCAAAGGGAAAGATGATGGATAATTTCATTGCACACAAATAATTTCAAGGTTAATAGTGGTACGTCTTCATTTGTTTTGAGCAAGTAAGCATGTGTTACGTGGCATGCAGAACAAGTTGTGATCTGATGTAGCATTATTGCATCAAGCACGTTTTTCAGAATATGATATCAGTGACGTGCATACCACACATTTTGGCAGTTCGTAATCATTTTAGTAGATGATAAAGTAGATTGTAAAGTGATCTTAGGTATAGCTTCCATCAATCATATGGTAATAGGACACACAATAAGTCTGCTTCTAGTTGCCTGCTATCTAAGCAAAACGCAGCTTGTTCTCAGTAAAAGAAAGGAGTTGTTCAACTTCTGTCTCGCCAACCTGTCGGCCTATTCCCATCCCTAAAACGCCTGAAAGTCTCAGTCGACTAGAACAAATGCATGTAGTCGTCTGTAGCCGATCTAAACAGCCAGACACGACTGTAATAGGTGCAGTACGCTGTATTCAAGTGCTGTGTGTGCTCGCTGTTGTTTGCAGTCAGTCTATCGACTTTCTGCTACTGCTATCTCTGACGACGTATTTAGCATAGGAGCACAGCTTTTCCTTTTACGTTGTCATCGGAATTACGAAGACGAGTACTGATATGGATACGAGTGATTGTGAGTAATTTTATCTAACTGAGACGTTTCTTTCTGTTTCTATACAATGTCAATCGCTGTCTCTGCTCACATTACGTTTTTTTTTTTCCGTGATTCGATGTGCATCCTCCACATGGTTTTTAAGACTAATAGTATCATTGTAGACCTCGTTCAAAATAAATCTGATCTGCATTTCTAAACGCGCGTATTTAGTTATCACGCCCGCATTTGTATCGCGCGTTCCATGCGAACTGTGTCTTAGAATATTATCGAAGTCAGTTGTCGAGTCGAGCCTTCTTTATAGTGTTTTGTAATGTTATGATACTCAGTTCCGTCGACTATTATAACATGAACGATTTTTGCTAATAAGTTATCTAATTCCGCCTTCTATACGAAAGTGGCAATCAAGGGTCGTGGTAACAGTGTTGTATGTATGACCTTTGTCTTGGAGAACAGTCAATGACCAAGGATACCAACTTTCTCATAGACCATTATACTTACTTTGCTTTAGTACTATTTCAATCTTTATTCATACTCAGCCAAATGTTCTTTATGAGCATGGATTATATTTTCCTCTAACGAAGACAGTTGTTCTGCTAGATGGCGCCACATGCCTTTACATTAACGATATGTTACAAAGAAACTAGTAGATTATTTTAGTAAAAATACTGATTGAAAACAGCAATTCTTTTCATTATCAATGATCAATAATATATGTGTCACTAAAAATGTCTGTAGTTTGACTAAGGCCTACTTGTTCACGGAAGCGTGTCTTCATAGACGCGTATTCGTCTTTATACGTTTGGTGTACCCCTGCTCACAGCTTGCATACAAAACTATGAAACTGTCGGCGGAGCGGCAAAGTCGTGCCGTCGCACAGTGCGTCGTACAAGGTCTTATAGATACGGATTAAATAGATGTAGCGACTTCATCAACCGCTGGTGGCGCCGGCTAGCGACTTGTGTTGTAGCCCTGTGTAACGTTCTCTTGTTGTGTAGTGTCGCGAGTTGCCGAACGAGCCGCAACTGTACCAGATGCCGACAAGTATCAGGAACATTATGAATGCTACGACGATGCAACCGCTCACCGCCTACGGTGTGCACGACTTCGCACATTACGGGGACTTGAGGTAAATTTCGTTTTAGAAATAACCTTACCTTTCTAAAATTGTTACTATTACTTCACGTATTTTTAAGCCATATAATAGTAATAATAATATTCCACAACCTTCATACGACGCCGTCTAGTCTCTAACTAAGCAGAGCTTGTGGTATGAGTACCTACTAGACAACTGATACACATGTATTTAATATATTTCTAAATACATACATATTATAGATAAATTACACTCAAACACTGACCAAATGATTGTGCTCATCACTCAAACATTTGCTCATTTTTTTGTTTGTTCGTTTGTTCATGTACACAGACAGATAAAGATAGAATTTGAATTTCAAAGATTTTTGCTATAAAAATTGGTATTCTGAAATTGGAACTTATATACCACAAAATTAGATCCAAAACATGTTGCCTATGACGCAAAATGCTCCACTTTTTTCGTCCTGCTACATCAGATTGAACTCACCACAGACAATAACGATATTTTCAAATTGTTTCAACTCGAAGAAACTAGATGCACGTTACATGTATGTTCTTTTGCATACACTTGTGACTTGAAAACAGCCACAATGCAAACATTCTTATTAATATGCCGGTTACGTGAGCGTCAATGTACAATTAATTAGGCACACTTAAAACAGGCACAAGAATTTGAGAACGGTATAGCTAACCTAATACCTACCAGTCTTTTATGTTAACATTCATTCATCAGAATAATTGAAAATGTACGCTTCCTAGAAGTTCATACGTTTCGGCTGTCAGCGCGACTCTAAAGCCAGCCTACTAGCTGACCCGGCGAACTTCATTCCGCCTAACAGTCAATGAATGTAGTATATCTTTCGATATAGGCAACTTTTTGCTATGAAACAAAACCTAAATAATATATCAAGTTACACTTAATTTTAATGTATAATAGTTATCTATATCGATTTTGTACATTTTACGTGATGCGCGCACAACTAAAAACTTCTACAGATTTATTATATGTATGTATAGATAAATGTGGCGTCATATATGTCGCTACAAACTGTAGTAAAAAACTAGTATATTTACAGTGAGGAGAACAAGATCAATCTGGACAGCGCCGCTGATTTATTAGAGGACGATGATACGAACCTAGAGCCTGAGATTGAAGCCTTCTTGCCGTCAAACATGATATCATATGGAACGTTTGTGAGTTACTTTGCTTTACGACATGATAGGACCGAAAACTAAAGATCATTTCCAATTTTGCTCAGGCTGTTAACCTTTCTACATTGTCCCTTCATAAAATAAAGGTAGAACTACATGGGGCACACGTGGGCCATGTACGCTGATCTGGGCGCGTCGGTCTCCATACATTTTATATGGCAACTAGACTTGTAGAGCTACATTAGATCCACGCCACGAAACGCGACTCTACGTACAAATTAGGCGTCGTCCACGTGTGCCTCGGTCCAATGTAGTTCCTGTTTTAATTACTGTACACCTGGTGGCGTCTAATAAGAGGTTGTCTAAATTCGTGAACCTAATTATTGTGTGTGTAAATAAATAGATTAATTAATACGTATTTTATGCTTGGTTTCAGATCTCGGATTTGAACGCTGAGGCAAAATTGTTTTTTCCACCGTACTTTAGATACAGAAAGTATCGCTCCATGGCGCAGGTATGTACTATTATTTATGATAATTTGAGTGTATGTCACAGTCAACAGTTGTATTTTTGCGGTCTTACCTGATTAAAAAAAATCTTTCTATCGAAGCGCTGTTAATCAATAATTGTATGGCACCAATACTTGAAATAACTAGATATAAATTGTTTTTTTTTAACAATATGCATTACTGTACTGCGACAATTTAATGTAAAACAGGATTTCAATGGAACTACTGTATACGCGGTCCATTTGGCGAGCGAGAAAGAGGAATAGAGCTACACACCCTATATAGCTCTATCCCTTCAACAGTTTAGTTTGATGGATCGCGTTAATTGCTCTCGGTAGGGCTTCTGGTGTTAGTATTCGTCTGTGAGCCACTGATCGTCTTGTATAGTACTAATAAAATCATAAATTGTTACAGCAACACGAACTTGAGGAATTCAAAGAGAAGGCAGCCAAAATAGCGGCGATTAGTAAAGGCAACGAATTGATCAAAAGTGAAGTCCTTGTAAAACTACAGCAAGCGCAAAAAAAGATCGAAAACGAAGAAAAGAAAGATAAAGTTGAGGAAAATGATGACACACAGAAGAAATCGCAACAACGCAAAAGGAAAATATCTGCTGAAAAAGTGGAACATAAAGCGTCCACCGACATTGTTACTGATAATAATAGTATAATTAAAGAAGAAATAATAGAAAATAGCACTAAGAAAATTGACAGTAACGTGAAACCATACGCATATAAAAATGCAGACTACAAAAAGTTTTTTAATAAGTCTAACAAAGATCACAAACAGAAACAACCCAAAATGAAATTTAAAAAATATAAAAAATAATGGCATTCATATTTATTAAGCGAAACTATACATTAATATATATAGTTCGTTTTATTTTACTTTGTAGTTTTATTACCTAAAAAAAATCGATGTAAATGAAACATTGGCACCAATCCTTGCTTACATACTTTAATGTTATCATGTACAAAAAATTGTCTGTAGTTCTTGGCACCAGTCGATTGGTTCACCCTCGACGTGAGTGTCAAGAACCGTGCAACCCAGACGAGGAAACCTATTCAGAAACATCTTCGGAGATGTCTTCTCTCACCTTGATTTTGTTCTTACCTACTCTTCGATTTGCGTAAGCGCCGGAGTCGTTCGTGTCCTTCGTGATCCCTTTGCCCTCGGCTTTGTTTTTATTTTTGACGCGGAACTTAGTTGTTCTTGGAGACTCTTCCTCTCGGTAGGCCTTCTTGTTACTTCTGTGAGCGACTCGTGGCTGAGGAGTCTCCGTGCTCACGGTGGTAGTCTTTTCTTCTTCTGCCGGCACTTCACGTTTCAGCACACTCTTAAATGTCTGACCGCGAGTTGGTTCGTGGAGAGAAAAGGTGATTCGATCATGATGGATCTGTTGGTATGACATAACGGATTAGTGATGAAATAAATATCTACTTTTAATTACCTAGAAATGCGAAATAAGACCTTGTAGGTCTTATACAGATAGTTTTAATTTGATGCGTACCCTATATTCTATAGTTAGGAAGCATTCTTCTTCGTCTTCACATATAAGTGAGTTAACGTCAGCCGGTTTGGCCGCGTTGGCAGGCCGCCGCCCCACACGGACGAAGCGCCACAGCGAGCGAATGCGAGGTCCACATGCGCGGACCATTTCAACCACCTGGCAAACAAAAATACAGTTAAATTATAATTGGTTAAGTAGTAAGTTAGATTTTTTCGACTAATAGTATACTTCAATTCAGATAGACGAGATTCAGATTTTTAGATAATTTACATTCAGTGCTAATTACTCAAATTATTGTGTGTCCATTATTTAAAACAATTAAAAATAATTGTGCATTTTGGTTGTAATTACAGTAACCATTCCCAAAAATTAAAAGTCCCGACGTACAGCCACTCATTTGAAAATTATCTGGACCTTTCTTCAGTCATCATTACCATTTTTGTTGTCTAAAATGTTTATGGTAGAGGACATACTTGTGTGGAAAAGGGTGAAGTTGGCTTTTGTCGATTAGTGGAACATGACGGGTTAGTTAGATTAGATCCCAAAAAACGGTTGATACGCAAGAAGTAACAATGGAATTTAGATTTTTTTAACCGTTGCCCCCACAGTAGGAATTACTTCTGTATCGTGGGTCCGTTTATAAACATGTTAACTCATTTACTAGACATGCAGACCCGAAACACCTATCTGTAGGCCATACATGCAGCGTAGTGGTTAATCGCTCTGCCACTGCGCCAATCGTCGAAATTGAAGTTTACTGTGATAATTAATAAAGTCTATTCTGAGTTCTGTAGATGATATACTTACGATTTAAGTACAAGTAGACCAAATATACGTACTTTCATCTGTTCAGCGCCGTCACAAATGCCGCCTACGTGAGGTGCCATACCGAAACTGTTGATACAGGCGCGGTCCTCTGGTAGCAGAGAATCAATCTGGAACGCGCACTTTGGCAGGGCGTCTGTTCGTTCCTGTGCACAAAATTAAATATGTATACGTGTAATAGAGGCAGAGCCAGGCCCCTGAGCCTATTACAAACCACTTATAGCATAGATTTCCTTGACAGTTATTTTATTAGCTAAAGTGAATGGGAGCCTGGCACATGAAGGTAGACGTCTTTATAACGATTTCTTCTGAAGAATTGAGTAGTTAAGAAATAATACAGGTACTTAGTTGGTTTGTTACAGCTTTCATGTATTTTGTGGTCAAGCCACACAAAAGACCCGGTCAAATGCGATTGGGACTCGCGCACCGAGGGTTCCGTATAAACTTACTAAAGTTCCTATATATTTCGATTCCTGAATAGTATTTTGCGATGTAACTGTTTTACGCTTTCAGACTTTTTCCTTTACCTTTGTTATGAGCTATGCTTTGCTTCTTGCTTAATTTCAGAATTCTAGGTCAATGGGAAGTGCCATTATAGATTTTGAATATACCTACGCCATATACGGCCTTATCTTTACGTTGATTTAGAAGTTTGATTTTCCACAACTGCAAGGGGTTGCCCATTCCTTCTCCTAGGAGGAGGGCTGAGTCCTAGCAGTGCGACGCGACAATATAATGCTGATTTTGCTTGAGTATATGATATTAATTTCAGTTTAATACCTCTACGCGTGCCTGTTATATAAAAGTCTTGACAGACGTACAGACGGACAACAAAGTGAACCTACAAGGGTTCAGGTTTTAATATGAAGATTGTCTTACCCATCCTATTTCGTCGCAACGTTTAGGTTCATCGTAGCATATGAAGTAGTTGACTTGTTTCGAACCATCCGATCTTTTCTCAGTAGACCAAGTATACCAATTCTCACCGAATTTAAACATACTGTTGACGTGGCTCTGGCGGTAAATTAACGGAAAAATCAATTCATTTGGATGTTGCTGTTTCGGTTTTTCAGTAGTAGTTGTTGTAGTAGTGGTGGTTTTATCTTCTTCATAATCGATTTGTTTCTCTTCGACGTGGTTGTGCGATCTGATGAAGGGTAACATGGTCGGGTCGCGCCTCTTGTGCTCGGGCCACGCGGATTCCGTGCGCCCCTCTTCTTCCTCCATCCTGGAGTCTTCCTGCTCGGAGTGCATCACCACCTTGACTTTGACCGCGAGCGCCGCGTGCAGCAGACACACACTATACACCAGGCAACTTATCCGTCCCATGTTCGAGTGAACTATTACTTCGATCTCGGATTTAGTATTGCTCGACTTCAATTGTTTTATCCTACATAAAGGAAGTTGTTTTTGGCAGCTGACTGATAAGGTGAGTGTTTGTAAACGTTCACATAGACTGCCGTGCAGGAAGCAAAAGGAGAACTAGAATCTTTGTTTTAGGTGTTGATCTGCGGCTGCTCGTAACGTGCCCGATGCTGATAAGTAAGGCGAAATCAAAAACAGACTCATTAGATTATTGCTTTTATTTGGGTACAAAGATGTAGAGTATAAAATAAAAATACTGCATTTGGTATCAACCTTTTTCATAAAACTTTGATTATGAAAATTAAGCATTTCGACAAATACATGTTACACATCTATAAAATAAAATTAAAGCATAAGTTGTATTTCTAGACTAATTTTTATCATTATTTCTTTATCTATGTATAGAAATTGTATAATCGTATAGTACAAATAAAAAAGCGAGTGAAGTTTGGACCATTGTTAGGAATTTAAGTTTTCCATAGTGCTCGATATATTACATCAGCCATAAGAGTTCGTATTTACAAGATACATTATAATTTCGTTCTAACTTGATATTTCGTTCATAGCATTAGGGTAAGAATAGCATCACTAAGGCAGAGAGGGTGTTTTATTGTACATTATTATTATTAGTGCCTAACATTACTAACTATCGATACATTAGCATGAGGGAATGAGACTTCGTTACAAAACTACTCTTTCTCTCATCTGTATACCTACTACCAGCTAGTCAATAATAATTAACGAACAAATTAAGGCCAGATTGAAAGTAAACGTATCCTTAGTGTAAAGAGTTGCCCTACTTAGAAATAATTAGACCTCTATGTGTTCGATTAGCCTAGTTAACATTGGTTCCGTGTACGATGTACGTCATGTACGTCACAGTCACAGCATAAAGGACACACCAGACACATGCGAACATACACAGTGTGGGGACAGTGAAGTAACAAGGCGAGTGTGACACTGTGTGCGTTAGAATGTTCTCTACCAACACGCGAGTATATCACCCTAAAAATTATTCTCACTTACTCTAAGCAACTTTCATAATATAAAAAATATCACGTCTTAAGTTTAATTTGTTTTTGATTGCCTGTATCTAGATAACTCAACAAGTAGCTCCATTACGAGCGTGGCGTTACATTTAAAGTATTACACCAAGTACAGTAGCCTAAATAAATATCATATACTAAACAGCCTCACAGTAGTTCTAACCAACTACATCATCAATTATAATTCAAATATGTTTCTGGCAACAAATATTTTAATCGTTGTAAATCAAGGTATATGGAAGATTATCTCATTAACAATAATATCTGCTATAGTAATTAAAAATGTAAGTACATATATTCAAGTATTGCTTTTCATAAGTACACAAAACGAATAAATTTATAGAAGAATATTTTAAAGTTTTTTTTTATATTTTTGGTTATTATTTGTGCATCATATAGTATTCCAAAAAATATAACATTGGGTGTCCTCTACACTGCGATTAATTGTGATTCAAACTTTACTAAGTTGCAACCTAAATATCGCTCGCTTACATCTAATAAGTGCTTATTCTATTAGGCTCATAACATTAAGCCGTTTCGGTCCACGAGAGGGGAACGTAAGAGCTAGTGATAACACTATAAAGCTTACGTTCGGATACACGCATGATCGACAACAACTCTACAAAAATAGGCTTTCACAAGTGATGTATAAAGATTCATTCTTCACCTAAGATAAACTTGTATAACAATATGATTTACAAGGAGTTATTCTAATAAATAAAATAAAGATATAAAATATAAAGAGTAAAATGAGAATAAATAAAGTTTATAATATAAAACGAATCTCATAGTTTCGGTGGAGTCATCGCATGTATCTAAACGCAACAGAGGCAAGGCCGCGGCCCCGCCCTGATATATTGTCAGAACAACTGCTCAATCTAACTTCAACACAGCAAACTACGGAAAATAGACAAATCTCAACAGCTATATATTTAATTATTTCTAATAGAATTTATTTTATTCGATTCAGATGCAACTATAACTAACAACTTACTATTATAATTATTATGCCCTAGTTTACTGTTCATATTGAAATGTGTTGTAAGAAAATAAATGACTATTAAATTTGGTAACTGCTTTTTAGGATTCCACTAATCACCTACCATGTCGTGTTCTATGCGGAAGTTTGTGAAATGTTCTTGAACATTATTTTCATTATAGTATAAAAAGCATACAGTGCTTTGTAAAAAAGGTATCTAAATAACGATACTACATGGTCAGAAGTAGAAGGCGGAATCTCGCAAAACGTACAAGTGGAGTGAAGGAAGGTCGGTAGCTTATGTCTATTATACGTAGCTCACTCGTAAAGTTATGCAGTACAGATAATATCTATAATCTATTCACCGGTATGACTAAGATCGGCGTAAGTCCATGAGCTGCCAAATCACATCACGATGAACTGATTATACTACGGCCCGTGATCGCTCGCACGCCGCAATGTGTCTGTCTGGCGCGGACCATCTACTACAAACCAGAGCGTTCGACAAAGCTGTGCACAAAAGCCGATCGGACGTGTGAAGCCACTTAACACGAATTCCTATTAAGTACAAAAACCACACGCGCCAGACAGAAACATTTTTCTCCCTGCGATCACAAGGAAACGAACATTCGGAGCAAATGCTGAGTACTCCAACCTCGCGGATCATCGAACAGAGACCTCTTTACTGCACTGTATTGTCGTTTCTACTTTGATTTAATAAGACTAATAAATTATATAATAGAGATAGATTTATAGAGAATACTCTAAGGAATGAAGAAGTCTCTGTTCGAGTTATCGCGTAACACATCAAAACCTAGTAGTCATTTCGTGAGTGTCGTGTTTGTCGCACGCACCCAGTCCATTGTCTCAACTTTTGCCCCGAGTGTGTCGTTAGTAACTCATGCCCGCGTATATGTTGGGGCATGGGACGTGCCAGGATCACGTGGTGGCGTAGTTGAGGGCCTTGCGCTGCAGGAACAGGTGGATTTCGGCGAAGGTGGGGCGCTCGCGGTCGTCGCGCCGCCAGCACTCGCACATGAGCTCGTACAGGTCGCGCGGGCAGCCCGCCGCGCGCTCCACGCACTCGAACACACCGTCGTCGGCTTGTAAGTGCGACAGATTCGACAGCACCTGCCAAGTAAGTAGGCTATTAAGAAACGATCCTATCTAGAATGGCAAATTGTAAAGAAATGAAGTTGTTTGTGTTGCAGTTATCTTCAATAATATCAGTATTATCTCTACCTAATTCCGAATCAGTCCCGTGATAAAGCAGGGGTCGGAATTAGGTATAGTTATTCATGTACTTGTATCAAAATATTGATGTTAATATGGATCTTTCCCGGGATTTCTAATGAAAAATCCCATGTGGCCAACAATATTATAAATAAATAATAATAAAAACCTCAGAGATAGACAGGACAAATAAAACTTAACATACAATTTTTATTAGTATTTTTCATTCAAAAACATCTCTCTACGTCAACTGAGGTGAAGTTCCTCCTCTTTTTCATTAATGCAAGAAGAATTTTTTTCTGCTATATTTCTGATAGTGTCATAAAAAAAATCTGCTCTCTAAAATTAATCTCGGGATTTGAGGCATATGCACTTTATTCTTTCGGTGTATACGCTGCATAAAATCACTATAAGTACATGAATAACTCTACCTAATTCCGACCTCTGGTGATACTGTATGGATCAGAATGTTGGGCTGTGAAAAAGACGGGTGAAAAAAGATTGCATGTAGCGGAAACGAGAATGTTAAGAAAGATGTATTGAGTGTCGAGAATGGATAAAGTGAGAAATGAGTACATTAGAGGAAGTTAGAAAGTGGGCCAGTGACTGGAAATTTGAAAGAAAATCGTTTATCCTGGTAAAGTCATGTGAAGAGGACGGATGAAACGCATGTTACTAAAAGAGTTATGAATATACATGTAGTTGGATAAAGGAAGGCCAATGAAAAGATATAGGTATAGATTGTGTGAGGAGTGATTCCCTGGAATAGCACATAGGAATTTTATCCCAAGAATAATCGCATGCTTAGTCATAGACCTAACTGAAAGAGGGTATTCGAATCTGAAAACATATATTCCAAAAATAAGGTTTAATTTTCAAATACCCTCTTTTTCGAGTTACGCCTTTTTTTATTAAGCGCGATTTTGCCTTGGGATAATTTTCTATTATCACGCGGGCGAAGTCGCTGACAGCAGCTACTAGGCTATAATTTATAATGGAAGGGGGGCAGGAGGTGGAGTACCAATACCACCGCGAGCAAAACGATTGATAGAAATGTATAATATTATATGACCGTCAGTTAACTACGTACCTCATTATCAGTCAAATGTTCATAAGGCCTGCGTCTGCACAGTGTAAAGATCTCGTGCAGCGTCACAGCGAAAGCCCACACATCGCTTTTGGTAGTATACTTCGCCCGCAGCACCGACTCCCACGCCGCCCATCGCAACGGCAAGGGGATTCGTCCGTCCACCTTGTAGTAATCACATGCGTACGCCTCGTTGTCCGTGCCGAAATCACTGATCTTCACTTGGTAGTTCTTGCCTATTAGACAGTTCCTGCAATTTCATTTATACTGTCAGTGATAATTTTGATGTGATTTTTATCGGATGAATGAATCTTCTACATTTTTTTTTTCAAATATTGTTGTATACAAAAGTTTTTTTTTGTACTAGAATGAACTTAATGGTATTTACTTTTCGTTGCTTATAGAAATACACCGCTTAGGTCATATTGCGTAAGTCTATTAGCATAATCAGTAGTGTGCTTCATGTTTTTCAAATTTTCGATTTTTGCTTTGCTCGAATTCTTGATACCACTCATGCATAGTGTTTTTACACCAAAAATCACCATAATCGGTTAAGATTTATAATAATAATAATAAATCGTTTATTTGCGTAAATAAGGTACAGAAGGTTGACAACATAAATAAAATTGTTCTGTTATTCTGCCTTTAATTTCGGCGTGCAAACATAAAACATAGTAGTGAAATTAAATTAATTATTGATTTAAACTGCACTCATTATACAGATTTCCATTCCATTAAAATTAAAGCTGTATTGTTAAATTAAAAAGTTTCAATATAAAAATAATCTCAAATGTAAATAATAATCCTGTCCATAATAACCATGTCAATAAAAATCCTGTTAATAACTATGTCAATAATAATCCTGTCAATAATACCCAAAACATGACAAAACAAAACATGTCAAAACTTACAATTTGTAAACTAAAAACTCATGTAAACTATAGAAACACTTTTCAAATAAAAACCTCGTCAAGCTACTTTTAAATCTAGAAAAAGCTAACGGTTTTATAGAATTTACTAATTTATTATACATTTTTATATGTTGCAATGCCAATAAAGTTTTCATATACAGCTCGTACGGCATCAGTGTAGGTTAAATTTTTAATATTATCATTTTTTACAGAGGAGGGTAGTAAGTGTTACTAGTGTGTTGTTGTGTCTATTAAAAGTTACTTCCCTTCTCTGTAAAAAATAATAGTATTAAAGTTTAATCTTCACTGATGCCATACTTATTGGCGTTGAGCAACCTCTAAATATTAACCGATTATGGTGATTTTTGGTAAATGAACTGTGACAAGAATTTGAGCAAAGTCAAATAAAAATAGAAAATTAAAATAAAACACATGAAACACTCTAATAATCAGCCATATAATGTTTCCATTGCTGGGACATCCCTCTTCTCTAGGATATAGAATGGACCATAACCCATTACTGTTACTGTAACTTTCAACAATACTCTCATATTATATGTGGACGCTTGTAAATGGCTCATCGTGATCTACTTTATCGATATATATTTTGTATTCTTAGCTGTAACCCACCCAAATAAAATAAGCACTCGAGCCGATCGGGGATTGGTTATATCGTTTATTGGTTCTAGGACATGCTGGTTTCCTCCAATGTCATCCTTCACCGTTTTTAGAGTAGTGGTTGGGTTTGAACTCAAAAGTTAGGGCCGTTACTACTGGATCACCACTATAATCTTAGTCATATTGACTAACTTTAGTGTAGTGAAAAAACTAAACAGTAAATTGTTATTGTAACAAATGTATTGGCTCGCTGTGACAACTATTCGAATAGTAGTTATATTTCAATGTTCGCCTAAAGTGTGATATGACAATCGGTCCGTGACAGACTTCTATTCAATGCCATTAAAACTAAAAACCCCTAATTTTTACTTCACTGTTGTTGTTCAATAAGTGACGTTTTCCGCAACATTTATCACTGATTAATTACTATTTAAAATTAATAACAAATTGCAGACCTAGATTAATGAAGTCGGACAATTGATAAGTCAACAAACCTGGCAGCTAAATCTCTATGCACGAAATTGAGTGATTCAAGATACTGCATGCCGGCTGCTATTTGCGTTGCGAGATGTAGTAAGAGATGCGCGGCAGGCGGCACCGCGGTTCTGAGGAAGGCGCACAGGTCGCCAAGTTCCAGGTACTCCAGTACTACGGCTAGAGGAGGCGACCGGCACGCGCCCAGCACGCGCGCCAAGTGGGGGGAAGACAATGCTGCTAGGATACGCACATCGCGCTCGAACTCGTCCCTGAAAATTGGTATCATATTCAGTCTATATATTCCTGAGGACATACTGACCGCCCAGGTACCCTACACACAATGCAATTGGGAGATTTCTATATGATAGGTAAAATTTGTACATAACAGACATAATAATAACAAACATAAATATCTACATAATTTAAATAAAACCATAATTTATTAATAATGAATACACAAAATAAACAAAAATACCTGACATAATGTACCTATACTTATACACAGACATAATATTATAATGAAATTCTGTGAATTGTTTCTTAGCCCTCTTTCTCTCTCCTTATTTTGCTGTGCCCGGGTCCATATTGATTTACGACAATTTTCGATACCTTACAGATGGTTTGCAATAAAGTATTGAGAAATACAAAATTTATAAAAGGTAGATACTACATGAATTTCGAGTTGAAAATATATATTATTTTAGATTATTTTTTTTAATCTACAATCATAAATACGATGATAGGTATAAGTAAATTTAAATGGTTTAAAAAAAATCACATGGATTTGGAAATCATATTTAATGCTTTTCAATATTTTAGCAAATTTAAGTACATAGTAAGTAGTTTTTTTTTATTTTAAGAATCGGTTTACTACTTACTACTATTAATAAATAAACTTTAAAAATTATCATAAAAAAAGTTTCAAATATTAGTTTATTTTTCTACTTGATTTGTTGTGCGAAGAGCCCTACAAGAAAGAGTCCCCGGGCGGCAGCCTTGCTTGCTACGCCCAAAGCGTGTCTGGTATCACGCAATTTAAAAAAATGTTAAAATATTATTATCCAATTTGAAGCCCTTGAAAAATAGTACCTATATATTTTAATAATACCCTTAAAATAAAAGAGAATAGAGAAACTTAAAAAAAATAAACGTAAATACGACATTGGCATTATCTTTCGAGGGGATAAGAGATTGTCGGTAAATAAAAAGAACGTCTCAAGGTCCCAATTACAATTCAACAGATTTGTTTTTTAACCCTAAGCTAGTATAGTAGCTTAAAGTTTAACACTAGAAACGCGAGCGTCCTAAATTTGACCCATTCCTATGTTCTTCCTTCTCTAGTTTTATTATAATACGAGAATCACAAAGTACATCAAAATATGTGTAATACGTAATAAAAATATTGTATTTTTAGTTACCAGTTTCATTAGTATACTCATCTCTCCATGTTACTGTGGCAATAACAAAATGGCCAAAAACGACATTAATATTCCGAATTTCCAGTGTTAAATATAAGTATGATTTAGTTATGATTACAGCTTCAGCATCTTATTATGGAAGGCACCAAATAAGTTATCCATAAAGTACATTAGACAAACAAACTTGTGTAGAATTAATTTAAAAAAAAAAATTGGGCAAGTACACGTCAGTCTCGCGCACTGATGGTTCCATACAAACTTATAAATGTAAATATGTCGCTTTTTTTTGGGTCGTAACAACAAATTTACTGTTTTTAGATTTGTTCCTATACCTGTGCAGTAAGACCTTGTTTTATGCCAAATTTCAGGATTCTGGGTCAACGGGGAGTACCCTATGAATTTTGATTCCCTTGAGAGCGTCGAAATATACGTTTTTTGCGACATAAACGGCCGTATCCGTTTTTTTCAAAAACTTAGGTCAAGCTCATTGTATTTTATGGCAAATTAATCTGGCGCCTACCATAGATCAATTAATAGAGAGAGCAATTAGATTATGCTAATAAAAACATCTCAATTAAGCATTGTTGTTTTCATAATGATCATCACATTTGAAGCATGTTATCTTGTAGTTAAAAAAAAAGAATAGAAATACTTAATCTAGCAGTAAAGAAAGAAAGACAAACACAGAAGGTATGACGTCACAGAAGTATTAGGGAAGGAAGCAACATGTAGTAAACATGTAGAATCTAATGCTCATACATGATATACCTCTCCTTAACGGTGGCGTCGTGGCAGAGGAACTTCACGGCCACCAGCCGTTTCTCCGACGTGATGGTGCCGTTGTACTCTGGCACTCCGTCTGCCTCTGCTATGTAAACCTTCAAGAGAAGAGATGCATTTTAACGACCAGTGAGGTGGTGATTGTGTGACACAGAACATACAGACCTAAAGAAATGTAATGAATGTAGTTGAAATGAAGATTCAACTTCAATAATTCAACAAAGTAGATCAAATGATTTTTTTTACAATATTTTATTTAGGTTTTTTTAAACTCGTCAATAACCACATTAAATTCCTTTTTTTAGTGGCCAGTTTGATTTTTTAATAAACAGCCTCAAGTCTGTAGTGTCAGAAATGTCTATCATTGATTTTGACAAGTTTGGTAATCTACTAATATAATGGCGTCATTATGACTTTACAATGGTCAACTACTGACACTTCATTTAAAGAAGTAGCATAGAATGGTAATCTCGTATTAATTGACAAATGAATTTCTGACGTATGCAGTAATCTGCTAAAGTTTTGAAAGTTTATTTGATCAGTGACCTACCATCAGAATGTCATTGTGCAGTCATTGCTTTTAATAAGCTCGATATTCTCATTCTACCACAACTTTGGTACGAGACCATTGACCGATCAATGATCGTACATTATGAATTAGCAGATTAGTTACGAAACGTTTAGCAAAATGGCAATGCATTACTTTTAGTATTTCAGACGCCTAAAGGCCACTAGGAAGCTCGTTAACCATCCAATAATCATCATCATCATTTCAGCCGAAAGACATCCATTGTTGGACATAGGCCCCCCCAAGAGTCGCCATAACGACCGATCCTGTGTGTTTCGCATCCATCGGATTCCCGTGACCTTCATCAGATCATCGGTCCATCTTGTGGGAGGCCTGCCATCACTGCGTCTTCGCAGTACGCGGTCGCCACTACAGGACCTTTCGGCTTCATCGAACATTTGTTTTGCGAGCATTGTGCCCTACCCACTGCCACTTAAGTTTGGCGATTCTTCGGGCTATGTCGGTAACCTTGGTTCTACAGTGGATATTTTCAATAATACTTTATATTAGACAAAGTTACGTACCGTGCCAAATGCACCTTCAGCTAATTTGGAGATCATTCTCAGTCGGTGCCTCGGGAACTCGATCACGTTAGTGGTCTCGAGGCGTCTCTTTAAATCTATGAATACTTCTTGCTGGCTTGGCGACTAGAATAACCGAAAAAAAGAAAAATAAGTATTATTAATATCATATATATATCCTACTATTAATATTATATGTCCTACTTTAAGTAAATTATATGGTATTGTCCAAAACATTTTAAACATTATCCAGTTTGTTAGAAAGAAAAGATTTGGAAAATTCTCTGGAAAGGTCAGAAATGATCAGATTAGTGGAGATACATAAATTTGAGTATTATTCCAAATATGTGGTCGCGGTCAATAGTAGACTATGAAGCGTGTTTGGAAATGACGCGACGATGATATGAATGATAGTGTTACTTTACAATGATTTGTAACTATTTATAGTTTAATATATTATAATTCTGGCTTCAAATTGATATTATTGTCTCTCTTATTATTATTGCTGTTTGATAGTGTTCAATAAAAATAATAATAATATTCCACAACTATCGCACAACGCCGTCTAGTCCCAAGCTAAGTAGAGCTTGTGTTATGAGTACTAGACAACTGATAACTGACAAAATTATTTATCTAAATACATACATATTATAGATAAATTACACCCAGACGCAGAACAAATGATCATGCTCATCACACAAACATGCTGGGTGGGAATCGAACCCACCTCCTTTGGTATAGCAGTTAGGGCCACTAACCACTAGACCAACAGGCCAGAAAACACATCTCTTTAGACATTTAATGAGAACAAGTTGAATGAAGCCATAAAAAATGTTTAGTAAAGTGGTGACCAGACGGTTGCAAACTAAGGTTCTAGCTAAGGTGACCTTGGTTTATGTGTTTGGTTTGTGTTGCGGTTACATGGATGTAAACCACGCGCCAACACGTTCGGTGGTTGGGAAAACGCGCCTCCCAACCAATGGCGTTGAAGGTCATGGATTACAACTGCCCCCTGCCCTGATCACGTGACTGAGCGTTGAGATGACGTCAGAACAAAGGAATCGGAGGCGTGGCCTGCTCGAGGCATTCGACTTAAACGAAACGATCGTAACTTGGCTAGAGGGGCTGCTGTCTACACGGATTGAAACTAGCAAGGTTGGAACGTTGGGTTGCAACCATTTGGTCACCCCTTAAGTAGCGAAGGCAGGATAGTTACCCGTGTGCTGTGCTTGGATCGTATAGACCCCGCGCCGGACCTCCTTGTGTCCATGTCCAATTTATCCTCTACGATCTCGGTGGCTCGCTCAGACAAGGAGTCCAGTCTTCTCTTTGTTAACAACGGTGCCGAGCTCAACTCGGGCACCGCATAGTCGTAATTTGAACTATCTGTTGGTAAAAAAAGGAGAATTAGTAACAGACAATAGTACATTATGTGACTAGGGGATAAAACAGCGTCTTTCAAGTCGCGGGCGGTATGTTGAATTCCGAATGAAACGGAGATTGTTAAATTTTAATCCCGAACGCCAGTGTGAGATACATATTATTAACTCCCGAGCATTGCGAGGGAATACATTAAATCCCTAGGGACTGAATGACTTGCTTTAGGTTTTTTTTTTTAGGTGGGAAAATCATCTTATGACAAATCCCGCTTTTGGACGGAGCGAGAGATAGTGTCAGACATTTGCTGACTAACAACCCGCTCCTGTTCCTTCTTTGCCTTCGTCCGAGGGCCCCGGGTTTCACATTCACACTACCCCTATCTTCTTGAGGCGCGCGTGGAACAGTACGCGCCACGACTTGAGCTCGGTCTGGACCGTTACCGGACGGTCGGACGGCGAGCCACCCATTGCTCGCCGTCCGCAAACCCGCGCCTACGGTGGCCGGAAATCGGTAGTTTTATGACATATAGATAGAAGGATAGATAAAACCGTCACAGAAGAATTCTTAAAGATTTTATTAAAGCGGAGTGTTGTAGCGTAAGGGTGCGTTAAAACTGCAGCACAGCTGGGTGGAGTGGAGAAGAGCAGTAAAAAGTGTTTCCATGGTAGCGGAGCGGGGCTTAGTGGATTTGAGCTATTCTTCGCTTCGTGCTCTCTGCTAGGCACGCGGCTCCGTTCTGTCAAGCTCTAGCTTACGGATTTATTTGTTTTATTTGAAAATCCGCTCAACTCCACTCGACTTAGACTTTTTCCACTGATCGAGTGGAGTGGAGATTTCAAGCATTGTGGTTGGCCAATTCATGGTCTGTTCCTCTCCACTCCGCTCAGCTCCACATTTTAATAATAATAATATAATAATATTCCACAACTATCACACAACCCGTCTAGTCCCATGCTAAGCAGAGCTTGTGTTATGAGTCCTGGACAACTGATAAACATACATAAATATTTCTAAATACATACATATTATAGATATATTACACCCAGACAGAGAACAAATTATTATGCTCATCACACAAACATTTGTCTTGGGTGGGAATCGAACCCACGACCTCCGGTATAGCAGTCAGGGCCACTAACCTCTAGACCAACAGGTCAGTCATTTAAATACACCTTTACTGTTGCTATTTCCCGCATTCTACAATGTTAAACAGAACAAAAATAAAATAAAATAAGTAGAAATCGTTCATCATCCTTACCTGAAAGTGCTGTGTTCGAGTCTTTGACAAAGTCTTTCATTTCCAACAATACAGTACTATAGCTAAAATAGGGGGCACACTTGAGCGCTTGATAAGGCTCCTGGTACTCATCCGACTTAACATCTAATCCGCAGTCTATGATCATCTTGTTTTCGGGGAGCATGGAGGTTCCACACCCGCTGTAGTTGTCTATGGTCCGTTTCTGGGACACTGTTGATTTGGCCAGTGGCGACGCGAAGCATTTTCTGTGCCTGTGTCTATGGACTATAAGGAAGATGGCGACTGCGAGTAAAATCACTAAGGCAGTTAATACGCCAACTACTATGGCAACGTATAGCGGGTCCTCTTGGTGAGCGGTTGATATTGGCACCTCTTTGGTGAGGGTTGCTAGTTTTTTGTCTTTGCCCACAGCTGGTTTCTGACTTTCTGGTGTGTAGTTTCCTTGTGCTACATCTGAAATCATAGTGTTTCTTTGTTAGTTCAAGTTAACAGAGCCTAAAGCCTTTTGAACGCTTATTGTCCTTAAAAAATTCAGTCTCCATTCAATTGTAATAAATTATTTTATTGATCTTGACTAAGGAGTTAGGCAGTAAAAGCTGTTAATACAGTTACAATAAAAAAATCGGGTAAATGCGAGTTGGAATTAGAGAAATTGAACTATCATAGGTAAGTTTGTACGGAACCCTCCGTGCTTAGAATCCGACTCGCACTTGCCCAGTTTTTTTTAGTGTACAATAAAGTTTATTCTACACTAAGTAATACTTCTAAATACTAACCGGAGTCAAACACGACTTCACTGATAAGAATCCACCTCGCAGAGAAGCGTAGCTCGATGCGCACCCACTTGCCGATGCGGTGGTGCAATTTTATGCTAACGTTACGTGAGTTCTCGAAGATGTTGTCCTCCAAGTACGTGTAGCGGATCGGTTCGTCTTGGAAGTGTCGGCCGCCGATCGAAAACGATATTATTGCCTCGGAGAACACCTGGGGGAAAGAAATGTGGATTTGAAATAGGCTTAGCAAAATATAAAGAATGTTGATGTGAAAATTTGAAATGTTGTCTGCAAAAACGTCGGTATAAATATACCGACGTTTTTCGACGACGAAATCATCTCAATCATCATCATAATAGTATATTTATACTATATTTAAAAAAAAATATAGTTTATACTATGATTTGATGATTTTAGGAACTACTGGTTCAAATTGATAAATAGTTATGTTATAGTTGGATAGCGCATTTAACGAAAAAGGCTATAGGCCATATGGCATCACCATAAGGAACGAATCTGTAACCAAAGACGCTGGTGCGATCGCTGGACCCAGCTAGTTGAAAACAAAATCAGAATACTCATGTTAATACTTGTATCAGTCGGTATGGAGGGGTCAATACCTGCCATAGAAATCCTCGTAACACAATACTCAGACAGTCATCATTTTTACAAGCATCATTTATTAATGCACGTGAATATTTTAACAGTTTCTGTCGATTCACAAGCTTTAATCGTCCGTTTGTTACGAACAAAGTTCAGCAAACGCTACGAATAGTTCTAATTAGGCTGATCCTTTATTAATTCTGTAATGTCGCTACCCTAATCAGTCTGTAGCAATGATAAAATTAACCTGGCAGTTGTAGTTTGAAATGTCGCGACAGTTCGTTAAAATATTCAGAAGCTTTGAAAGTTTGTAAAGTCCCCCTAGTTACAAGTACAAATGACGATATATGCGTACCTGAACATCGCGCATGAATTTATTATTGCAGTAGAGATGGACGGCACTGAACTCGCGGACTTTGTCGAACTCGAAGGTGATGACTGGTGCGTTGGGCCGCGAGTCGTTGCGCCAGCCTACCCACGCGGAGTTTTTGGCGGCTTCCCGGATCTCGTCGCCGCCAAACTTGCCGTCGACGAGCTGGCCCAGGCCGCCGCGTAACTCCTCGCCCCACTGCCCGTCGTACACCATGTCGGTGAGCTCCACACCGTTGCTACGCTTGTCACCTTTCGGCATTGAGTACGCGACAATTCCCACTGCAATAAAGAATGTTATTAATTAGTCATTTTATTACTGTCTCGCTGTGAATTTCTGGGCTACCCTCTTAATTCATTAAACCCCAAGCGAACGCCGGCGTTCGCTCTCTCATTGCCTTTATATTGGGTCTCTAATTACGGTATTCGAAAGGTTTAAATGTCCTATCGCTGTAGCAATAAACACCAACTCAGCGTGCAGAAGATAGGGTACCTAACACTACCGTCCAAACGTTTGAAAGTAGTCAGGCAAAAACAAATAAAAAAACACCAATAAAAAAAAAATTAAACAAAGTAACAACAATATGAAAATAGAACTAAAAATTATTTTCATCGAAGAGTCTACCTTTTTCTTTTTATTATCTTTACAAATATTCTAAGTTCTATTAATTCGTTTCGTAAAATACTCTTCATGTAATTTGTTCCATTCACTAATCAATATTTCCCACCAATTACTTTTTGGATCTCGATTTTTCACTCTTCATCGAGATGATCCCAAAAAAAGAGATTCAATTCACTAAGTGTATTGAAAAATACAGTCGTTTGATACACGTGGAAGCTACTGTAGCTCTCGGCTCCATAACATTCCGCCTCGGTCGCAATGAAAAACTTTTTAAACTTGTAACAAAATGTACTATTCTGATAGATATCAAGATCATATATCACTTCATCACCGTAACTCTAGGCTCATTTACTCGCATAATCGTTGCTCTCTTCAAAAGTATTGAGTAACTATACGTAGTTAACTCAAACCTAATTGCTATCATAATCACGCTTAACACACCGATTGGTAATCTCAGAATGATATAACATCCTCTTTTGACATATACCTTCGTCACTTTGTGAAACCAGTGAGATAGTTGAACGGAAAATAATCTTTGATAGAAACCACGCAGTGTCTAAAAGCCTCATATTCCTTATCCTTACTTATTGTAAAACAAAGTAACCCACCGCATCTGTCTGTTCCCGATAAAAAACCACTGAACCGATTTCTATGCGGTTAATATCAATAGAAAGAGCGATTAATGACAAAGGTTGAATGTTTATTATATGCATATTTGTAGTAAAGGAAGGCCAAGAATTTCCAACACCCGTACGTAGCTGGAGCGGGGCGCTAGTACTTATTTAAATATATTGAAGACATCTTGGTTTGAAAGTCCGCAATAATGCAAAGGCCTTAAGCAGTGGCAGGTTGTTAACCCGCCGCTTGTAGCGCCGGATCGTTTCCTTCATTTGACTCATACAACGTGCGCCGTATAATAAGCACTTGCGACAATTGTTTCTAGATCATTCTAAGATCTAACAGAATACCAAACGTCGATCTTCAACATGAATTGAAACGACATAACTAATAAATTAATTCCAAGTTCTTGGAACTGGACTTGGTCTTCACTGAAAGCTCTAATTTGAGTAACGCAAACCACGGTCCGGTGGCTTTCGCTTGCGAAACCCAATTGAACTGATTTATCTCTATAACTTAAAGCACACTAAAAGGATTAAACTGCAAACCTACATAGCTACCAACACGGCAGCAAATGTCACTAGGATTAATCTCAACGAGTATCCTGTTACCCGTAGCCAGAAATAATTACGCTAAATTCCCGTTTCACGTGACGAACCTATGTAATAGAGGTTCTTTGAAGCCGCTCGTTGTTCAAAGCAAAGGCATAAAGGCGTTCAGTCATACAGTGATTGTACTTGTGACATTTTGCACTTAAATGGCATTGCAATTAACGTCGCAAATGCGGCGTGAGACGACCAGTGTCGTTCGCATCGAATAACGTATTTGCACACAAACTCCAATAATAATTATTGCAGTTTGCGAGCATGGGAAATTCTATTGCACAGTTAATATTGGAATAGTATACCCAGGAATTCCAATCAAGAGAGATGGATACGGGAATTCAGTTAATAGCTGGTGGGTCCGATCAAACTAAACTTTCGCATATTTTGTGATGTTATATCAATAAGCAGTTTGTTTTAATGTTGTACTGTGCAGCGAACATACACACCATCTAAAAGTTTAGTACTAAACATATCATGCCATTTCAATTAAGTTTTGATGGAGAGCACTTAACAAATACCACTTTGAAGCGATCGATCATTTACCCGAGCGAATTCTCCGAATGTGAGAGACATCACAATATTGTGTTCACGGAATTATCGAATAAGCTATGGACATTAAGAAGGAGCAATAAAATAAGAGAAGATTATTATTTTGCGGACAATGGGGTGTAATTATGTTGCATGTTAGCTACGTTTTATGTCTTGAAATTACGTCATGTCGTCCGTATGATCATTCGTCACCGTAACCCAATAACTGTATTCAGTATGCTCCGCTCAAGTGTATTTGATGAGTGATTAAAAGCAGTTTATTGACCTAAAAGCAGAAATAAAATAACCAATGAAACTTCAATCGACGGTAAATAAAATAAATACGAAGAACTATTTAAAGACAGGATCTAACAAAGTCATTTCCCAAGAAAAAGGTCTGTAAATCAGCACGACTTGGTGGCTCCGTATGTGACGAGGTTCCTAATGTAGCTCTATGTATCAGAGATTTATTTGTCGGCGAATTTCACAAAAACATGCACTTACTTGAAAATGCAGCGTTCGTGTGCTGCCACGACAAAAAAAAAGCCGTCGTAGGAATAACAACTGCATTTATTTATATTATATAAGGTGTGAATCAAATACAATGTGTGTTTTATTTATATTCTGGTCCACGCATTAAGCAAGACACCTGGCTATTTCTTGCACAAGAGGGCAAATGTTATGGTTTACCGAAGCTTGTTTATATAACCTTCATCTAGTATAGCTAATTTTCTTTGTTAAAGGAAATTGTGTAATTGCGAACGACACGTCACCACAGTAAGTTGTAACAAAGCTCTGCAATAATCTGCGATTGAGCGCACGTACGTTGAATATCCTGTTCGAAAGCTAATCACTTCCGTTGTACATAAACAGTTCTTATATTCACACGAATATTGAAATTAAACTGGTTTTACAAATTAGCTCGCGGTTTGAGGCCGAGCGCTGCAAAGTGCTTGCCACTCAGCCAGTCAAGCACAAATCCCACAAACATAGCTAAAAGTATTTCAATTTACGATGAAATAAAACATGTTCCTGTTATTTTTAGCGTCCATTTGTTCAAAGCAATGTCAACAATCAACAAACAAGCACAATTACTCAACCCCTTGAAGGGGCTTAAAAATTAAGCATGTGGATAAAATATGTATGGTCCTTTTGAAGTGTTACCGGGACCTTAGTGTACACAAACATTCCTCGAGCGGGAATGTGTACATAGTCGCAGGTAATGATAGCATGGTATCAGTGGCGTGCCTGCCGAACGGCAAACGAAAGCAGTTTAAAAATGCAGACGTATGATTAACTCTAGTAATTTGCCACTTTTTACTTAATGACGCTTTGCATGCGGTCCCCGGCGCACGTTCGATAACAAAATTCCTAGAATTCACTATTAAGGCCTTCAACAAAGCTGTTGTAGTAACCATATTAAAACTGTGAACACGGCCGCATTATAATTTCTGTGATACGGTCCATAATTAACGTTATTTTAATGAACTTTGTACATGGCCCGCACATTATTTTGATTATTTTATGACCTATGGGATTGTAGACGCGTGTAATTACTTTTAGAAACCCTTTAATTATGAATACGTACACAGAAGTTATGTGACAAAATAATTAAGGTCTTGTCTCGTCTCGAGTGTACGATGTAGTAATTATGAATATTAGGTGTAATTTTTTTAGATTACCTTATTTTTCCACTTCTGCCAAGACATTACAGTTTTATTCGAATTAAAAGACATAAAAAAGAAAAAAATACTATCGACTTTCAAAATAATAAAAAAAAAACAAAAATTAAAAGAGTTGAGTTTGAGACGGCGCGGGAGAAGAATGTCTGGAAGGACTTGGGGGAGTCCTTTGCCCAGCTTTGGGACAGTAAGGGCTAGGGAAAATAAAATTTAAAAAAATCAACAAAATTGATTAAAATTTGTCAAAGACATAGCTGAATAGGACACAAAGAAAAAACATTCAGTCTACTTGAGAAGTTTCTACTTTTTTCGAAGTCGGTAAAAACAGAAATAGTGTATTAACATTAATCAGAGTAATAGCAGGGACACTTTGTTGAGTGGCGCCAGGTAAAGACTCGCCGTTTGTATAATGTAGCTGTACACGAGTATACATTAAAGGGTTTTCACAACGTACAATTTAATCATCGTTACACGTCAAAGGGGGATATTGTAAAGAGACAATAATAGATTCAATATACCTGTGTACTAAATGTGGTAAGATCGCGCTTCAAAGGATCAGCTGGTGGTGCATTATGAATCGAACTGTCAAACGTTCACCACAGCTGACATTCGATTAAGCGCTTTGCGTACCTCCCAAGGAGCCGAGGCGCAGGTGAAACGTGAATCTGCTTCTGAACAATTGTGACTTTACGAAATAAGCTCACGGCTTATTGCTTATGCTGGCGCCGTTTACTTCCTATTGCTGTATTGTTTACTTTGTCTTGTGATGTTGACGTACTATGCTATGCTTTATTTTTAAGAATCGAAAACCAATCATAGTGCATTCCTATGTTTGGGCGATTACTCCTAAAAGTAGCATTCATCATCATATATGTTTATAAAGCTCTACAAGATACAGACTCCTTTATAAATACTCATCATCATTTCAGACAAAGATGTCCATTGCTGGACAACAATGAACGGTCCTGTGCGTCTCGCATCTTTTGGATTCCCGCAACCCTTACCAGGTCATTGGTCCACCTTGTAGAAGGCCTTCCACAGCTGAGTCTTCCGTTACGCGGTCGCCACTCCAGAACCTATCGGTCCCAACGCACGGCCATCTGCTTTGCGAGCAGTATGCCCTGCCCACTGCCACTAAAGTTTGGAGATTCTTCGGGTGTCGGTAACCATGGTTCTCCAGCGGATATCTTTATTCCTGATTCGATAACATAAGGAAACTCCAAGCATATAACCCTGTCCATTGCCTTTTGGGTGACTTTAAGCCTTCTGATGAAAAAAAAAACTACAAAAGGGAAATTGCTGTCATCGCGGCAGACTAAGGCTAAGGTGGAAATGAGACTTTACCAAAAGGGTTGTCCCTTCTTTCGCACCAGCAGCAGACAGAGTTATTTGTAGGCTATATAGAGCTTTGTCCTAAAGTAATCTCGATAAAGTTAGTAGGTTACTCACCGCTCCAATAGCAGCCGTATAACTCGACCCTCATGCAAACAGTGCGCCGATGTGAGCTGTACGGGATGAAGCGGATCTTGGACGCCCAGATCGGTGGTTCCAGGTGATTCTTCTTCTCCAAGTAGGTGTTCGTGTTACCCTGCAGAATCTGTAACGAAAGTTTTTGTTTTAATTCAAATACAAGGTTTTTCGTTTATACTTGTGGGGGTCTTTCTTAAGCCTGATACAGACTACTGTAACCTACCATGCAAGATAACATGAAAGGAACATTTCATAGTGTGGACGCAGCGTGCGCACGAACCGAGCATGTACCTACTCGCATCTGTTCGCACACGGTACGCGCGCGCAAGGAATTTGCACTATGGGAATTCTGTTACATTGCGACAAAGTGGACGATAAATTCTTCCATTGCGTGTTACATTGCATGTTACGTTACAGCAGTCTGTACTCGGCTTTAGGCTCAATTTGCACCGGCGCAGAATGGAATGGAAGCTACTTGTTGCAACGAAATTGTACATAGCATTATGAACTTTATGTCAATAGTATAATATACAAACTAAATACCAGCCCAAAAAAAGGTTGCGCGTTTTCCGGGGAATCCTCGCGCATTCTTGAGAATTCCCCTAGCTACTGTCGGCGCCATCTGTGGAATCCGCGGGAAATGGCGCAGGGAACAGAATTCATGCGTCATGAGGCGAAATTGACGCTTCCATTCCATTGCATTCCACGGCGGTATAAATTGAGCCTTAGTATGCTATGTTTTTTTAAGGTGGGAAATCAGCAAATAACTTCTCCTGCTTTCTGGCTAGAGCGAGAGTGTCTGTCTTTTTTGGATAAAAACGCACCTGTATTCCTACAGATGTCCTTTGCGTTTCAAGGCCGCGGTAACTCTTTCGAACCATCTCGCAGCTCTAGCACTAGAAGACATCGTCTCTAGTGGGCCCCGTCATCTCTTAGCATGCCTCTGATTTTACCAACTCGATAAATCATATGCATAAATATTAAGCACATATTTAGTATCCGACCGAAACCGGTTTTTACGACCGAAACCAAAACCGAATTTCGGCATTTTCAGTTTCGGCAGAAACCGAAACTTCCTTACAAGGATCATGTTTTGAGGGAAAAATAAAGAAAACGTTATTACAAATTAACCGACAGTCTTTATTTTTTTTATCTTTAAGTCATATGACTTAAAGATAGCAGTCTTCTTCAGTCAGAAGCTACGCAGTCTTCGACATCTGCACCTAATGTTATGATAATCAACCTAACAACCCCTCGTAGAAGAAAACTATATTTCGTTATAATGAATCGTTTTTTGATGTTTACTACCTACTCTTATGCTACTCTTATATCACGTAATAAAATTACCGAATTCAAAATAAATCACATGAAAACTATTAACTAACAAATAGAACCAGTTACGACATGATTAGGCACGTGGACGCGGAAAAAATGTCATCGTCGCTTACTCGCTTGGATGGAATTCAACGCGCCGAACATAACCGATCACAGTGCGAGAACGGGAGTTCGAAAGGGGATCGAAAGCAGTTTCGGTTTCAGTCGTAGTTTTGGCAGGTTTGCCGCCGAAACTGAAACCGAGCATTCGGTCGGACACTACATGTAAGTATCACTGAGTAGATGTAGTGGTCTTTTAATATAATCGTTATCTATTCCATTGGTTTTTTCGAAATTGTTGTTAGACCATGGTAACATTTTTGAGGGACAAATTTAACAGATCAAGTTAATTGGAAAAGCAACAATATTTCATTTTTAGGGTTCCGTACATCAAAAGAAAAAAACGGAACCCTTATAGGATCACTTTGTTGTCCGTCCGTCTGTCTGTGTATCTGTCTGTCAGTCAAGACCCTTTATCTCGGAAACGCGTGGAGGTGTCGAGTTGAAATTAAAACCATATACTCAGTCAGCGGTCCCTTAAAGCTGTGAAAAAATCAAACTTCTAAGTTAACGAATAAAAAAGTTACGGCCATTTATGTCGCAAAAAAACGTATATTTCGATACTCTCAAACGAATCAAAATTCATACGATACTTCTCGTTGACACAGAATCCTGAAATTTGGCATAAAGCAAGGTCTTATAGCACAGGTAAAGAAATAAATCTGAAAACAGTAAATTTAATGTTTCCAACGTCACAAAAAAAAAACTTTTTTGCAATTCGGAAAAATCTTCGAGCCTCCATTCGGAAATTGTATTTTGTACGGAACCCTCAGTGCGCGATACGACTCGCACTTTTCCAGTATTTTTAAACCATAATACTTATAGATATAATAACCTGCAAAGTTAGGAAAAGGTAGTTAAATTGAGACCCGCCACCGTTTTTGGAATGCGAAAATCAACAGCTGGGGGCATTAACACTTCCACCTAGGGAATACGTAGCTTGATAGGATAAAGTTGCGAGTTGACTGGAGATCAAGCTGTCGCAGCTCCGCACAGAGAGCCGCGCTGACTAGGGAGCCCACGACGAGCCAAAATGGATTTTCTACAATTGTTTTGTTTATACTGTAATCTAAAAGACAGAAAATCTCGCGCCAATACCACTTAGGTTGGGTTAGGAGTTCTTTTAACTGGTATAGGCTTCTTTCAACGAACAAACAACAAGAGTGTTCCGAAAACCCATCTTTTGAACCTACTAGCTGCATTTAGAATTTTATACTTGGTTCTATTTTTGACTTTGTGAAATCGCCTCTAATTAATTCGTATCACGGTTTCTAGAGTGTCGAAGCTCCAGGAATACCAAGATATAAACCCAAATTAGAAAGAACTACAAAATAATTGTCTGCACATTGTCATGTCACTGAAAGTGAAACAATAAGATGAAAGGTTGAAGATTTTAAAATAGCTGATCAGTTTATCCGTTGTAATCCCCAGTTTCCCCGTCGCTGCATTAGCAGCTTATAATATCACGAAGCTGTATGTTGCAAAAATAATACAGAACGGAATTGAAATGCGCGTCGGTGATCTGTCACGCCTCATCGATAGGTATTATGTTAAATCCGAGACCGTACAATAATGCTTACGTGAATGCACAAACCGAATCATCGATTCTGTACATTGTCTGTACGTGAATGCACAGAATCATCGATTCAGTTTATGCATTCACTTAGAATATTGAATTGAATACTCAAAGCGTAATTAAGGATCGATACTAGATACTTATGCTATAAGCTGAACGTCAACTAATGGTAATGCGAAGGGTATTTAGGCATTATGAGATTAACCGGAGCTGTAGTATCGAACGAGAGCAGCTCAGTTTAACAGTTGGCGAATGCGCTCAAAGCTAAGTGGGTAGATGATCGGTATCTTTCGAGGCTGATTTAATTAGCGAACTTCGCACTGAAAGCTCTATTAGTTTGTGTGTATGCACCCGGTATTGTGAATCCGGCAAATGCTTTCATCCCGTCTGTGGCTAGACTGAGTTTTAATTGGTAAAGTAACACAACCGCTCAAATATTGCACGCCGGAAAAAGCTCAGCGTGTTATAATGAATGTCTGTGTGAGTCAGTTTATTTTATCAAAACAATTAGCACCTTTTCTAGGTTTTAGCTTTCATAATGTGAAGTCCTAGTCATAAAATGATTTATGTCCAGATTATCGCTCTTAGACTGTTATTGGTAACAGTCTAAGTAAGATAGAGCCATTGATGGATATTCAAAGCTTGAGTGCAGACTAGTGATGTAACGAATATTCGCATTTTTTGACATTCGTTTTCGTATTCGCAAGAAACATGCGAATGTTTGGCGAATGTTTCTGACAAACAAAAAGGAAATAATATATTGATTGAATTGGTGTAGAATGGTAATACAAGTGACATAATTTTACATTTTGATTATTTTTTTATTTCTATCACACAACTTACATTTCACCTCTGCAGTGTCACAAATTGTAAAACAACATGTTTACCTTAAATCATAACAAATCTTTTCGAATGTACTTAATGTGATAAGCTTCTTTCAGTCAGTTTGTAACAGCTCTGTTATGTTCAGTTTAAACTTGGCTGACACGAAATATCAAACCTGAATTACATTTTGCGCGCATTTTGTTTGAAAGTCAACATTCGTATTCGCATTTGCGGATGTAAGAAATCTAACATTCGTTACATCACTATTACAGATACACAGTGCCTATCTCGTTTACTATTACTGCCAATCACGCGGAGCCCATAACTCGCCGCCGGCGTATGATAGCTTTGAATTTGTAACTACATAAATATCCCTTTGATCAGCAAATTGATAACATTGTACTTGATAGTTTCTTTATGAAAAAATTGTATATCATCAAGACAGTGATCCAACCCCTTCTTGTTGGAACTAGGAGGGAGTTTAAAAAGTGGACGTAATTACAAGTTAGCACAAGGCCCGTGCAAATGTCGTGCATTTGTAAGTAGCACGATAGTGAACTGCGACAGGTGACTAAACGTCGTCTTTTAACTTCTCGCCAGCCCTTCCATTTCATTTCACATTTAATATTTCAGTCCGAAATTAATGTACAATATGCGTAAAAGATACTAAAAATCTTTTTCTTTTTTGTAAAGCAAGAAGGGTAAGTAATATGTACTTAACCTTCTTGCTTTGTTCAGGTTAGATGGGTAAGTACTAACACGTTATACAATGAGAACCCAAAATACAAAATGTGGGAACATACCTTTGAAATTAATTTGCAAAGGCATGTTCGTTCTCAAACGCGGAGTATGGAAACAGTATTTGGAAACTAATTTTCATATTGAAAATGGCAGCTCAAGTTGTTTGCGAGCACTAAATTCACGGTCGTTCTGCGAACACGTTGGGTATGCCGGGCATGCGGGCGTTCCGGTCTTCATATCATAGTGAACAATCAGAAGCAGTGTTGTTTAATGCAATTATCATAATAATTCAAAGATCGGCTTTATAAATACAACTGGATAAAGTTTAGTTATACTTTTACTTTATAGTACAGAATTTAATTTAACGATTAAAAAGTCTAGACGTCCAAACATTTTGAAAAGTACGTGCTCAATTATTGGGTCTACTTAATTATCAATCACTAACATATATTATTCTTCTTTCTTAATTTGCAAAACATCTCAGCTGTGATAAGACAAGTCGATGGAAACCAAGAATTACTCAATTATCTCAAGAAGTAATGCAATAATTTTATTTAATTGTAATTGAGTAATTATAATTTATTGTGTTTTTAATGACATTATTGTAATTTTGTGTTTTTGTAATGTGTATATTTTATAATTGTTTTTTAAATTTAATATTTTAATATAAAAAAAATTGTAATCAATATGGACTGGTTTCCGAAATAAATGATTTCTTTTAAATTTTAAATAAATATAATATCCTTAACAACAATCACAGGGTAAGAATAAAAAGAACAATTAGACTTATTGTGTTTGACAATAAAATTGAAACTACATTCATATTTCTAAAACAAAATTATATCAAGGTTCAAGACAACTGTATGATTGGTACGTCTCCAAAACAAAACTACCGTCAAATATTGATCTTTATTTGATGCTCAACTAGCTTGAAACTCGGAAACTAGCGTAGGGTTGAACATTTCAACAGACCAACTCAAATGGAGAGTACAATAACGATAAATATAAATTGACATACTTTAGTAGTTAATGAACATTTAAACGAGGACACAAGTAGTTCTAAACGTCGCCGCAGCGATTATTCATATGTTTAATTAACTGTTACAACAAACATTTAATTAAGTGGGAGCTAATACAAAGTGACACTTTGCTAATGGGCGCAATCTTTTGTCACATAATGGAACAAAGCTCCTTCCTGCACACTGCATTGTCTTTATGAACTTTACACTATAAGAGATGATATGAGAGATATTACGCAACCATTTTAATAAAATTATGCGTTAATAAGTTAACCAACTTATGGATAAAATACAGATATTATTGGTGTAGTGTAAAAAAGTTTAGTGGCCCTGACTGCTATGCCAGAGGTCATGGGTACGATTCCCACCCAGGACAAATGTTTGTATGATGAGTACAATCATTTGTTCTGTGTCTGGGTGTAATTTATCTATAATATGTAGGTATTTAGAAATCAGTTGTCTAGTACTCATAACACAAGCTCTGTTTAGCTTGAGAGTGGACGGAGTTGTGTGGATCTTACTTAATAAAAATATAAAAAAAACAAGTGCTTATTTACACAAATGCCTTCCAGAGGTCAAACTAAAAATAAGAAAATTCTCAAAAAGCAAAAACTGGCGACTGATTGTTAGAAAGAACACAATAGGCTATTCCCATTATTAACATATAAGTAATAATTATATAGATGTGGATAAATAAAATACAGTAGGGAATAAAGCTACCTGTCTTCCTAGAAATTATTCGCAGTTCACTGCTTGCCACTTGTGGGAATTATTTAAAGCAGTAATATTCAAAGTCAACGTTCAAAGCTTTAGCCACATGGCAAATGTGAGACTTGGATTAAATAAACTTAAGAGTGGCCAACCCGAGATATATGTCCAAACAACAGCTCTTACGTGATTATGACGTTATTACACATATTTCTCTAGACATTTTAGAAACACAGTTATCTTGTGAATATTATCTAGATTTCTATCGAAATCAAATAATAAATTTCTGTAAAACTAATCCGGTAAAGACCTCTGAAAATCTGCTATTTTACATAAGCTTTGGCCCTTCATAATGTACTCGTGAATTAAAAATAAAATAAAATATAACTATAGAAAACTTGGAAATTTAATCAAGATACTGAATGACTTTTTAATTTTACCAAAAAAGCTTTTCAGGTTATTAAAAAAAAGACGTATTTCCCGAAATAACTTCTGTGAAATATTCGATGATGATGATGATTTAACAGAGGCAAGCACTAAAAAGGGTTTTTTGGATATTTAACTTTTAAAGAGTTGAAAAGGGTGAAAAAGGGGCCAATATACTTAAAAATTAGCACAAAAGCAAACAAATAAAAAAGGTTTTCAATATTCGTTATTCAAAATTGCCCCTAAAAACCTGAAAATTTACGTCAATATTAAAAAAAGCAATTATTAGTTCTTTTAAAAGCATCTTTATTAGGAGGTTTAATGTACGAACCTTAATGTATTAAGTCGGGTCGATTAGCTAAGTTAAACGCGATATAATTGAATTTAACTGAAAAGAATAATTAAAAGATTTGAGTTGCTTAAAAATCTACCCCTATCACACTCACACCCCTAACGACAAAAAGGGGTATATAATTTAATTGGCTATGTTTTTTTTATTAGCTGTATTTTATGTAGGAGAAAGTACGAATGTCACGCGAAAAGTCGCGGTAAAAGTCTTGTCCTATTAGACTCCTAATATATGTACCTATAAGTGGCATATATTGACCATTATCATGCTGGGAATTCTTAGTAATTTTTGCCTTTCAAGCGTCGTTACATAAAGAGCCGACTTCCCAGACACGTGCAGAAAAGATCGCTTGTGCGACAACCCTATGCCTGAAGTGTGTCTGCGAACTTGTTCCGTCGCCATGGTTCAAATCGTTTGGTTTTCGATGTCACTGCACTTTTTAAAGTCATTGTAGACTCGGCGAATATATCAACAAGTTGTACAAACATCGGTTGCATGTCTGTTATTTATTTACTAGAATAACCTGAATCGGAGTATACTGAAGGAAAGATTGACTTTCGAGATCTTGAAGCATGTGGTAGTAATATGCAATAATTGTGTTATTTTTGACGGGAGTAGCATATATTTTGTTTATCCGCTTATTTCGATTTGGCGTGATTTACTGACCTACTCTCATGTTCTATGGTATTCCTGTACCACAGATATCGGGAAAGAGACGATACTTCATGGGGCGTAATTATATCAAGAGTAAATAAAGTAACTTCCTTAGAAGCTTACAGGCTTGGATATTATTTTTATTTAAAATTGAATGTCTTTTTTGAGGTGGGAAATCATCAAATAACTTCTCCAGCTTTGGGTGGAGTGAGAGGCGCTATCAGAGTTTTACTGACTAAAACCCAACTGTATTCCTTCAGATACCTTTTGCGTTCCAGGGCCACGGTAACTCTTCCGCACATTCCTGAAGCACAATTGAATTCCTGATATATACACAGAATCCTTACCTCTTGTCCTTCCCCGGTCCGGTAGCGCACCCACTTGCCCAGCTTGGGCCGCCAGTACTCGATGACGTAGGCCTCTGCGTACTCCTGCCCCTGGCCGTTGCCGAACCGGCCTTGCGTGCCGGTCCCAGTTATTACATGCACCGAGTGCAGATCGATCTCTAGCCACTCTGTCGACTCAGTCACGATCTGCGACTTCGGGCACCAGGCTCCACCCTTTATGTCCTGGTTCAACCTGTTGAAGCATCAAAACTATAATTATTTTGCACCTAACTTACTAAGATTTTCTTCTATCAAAAATAACACAAGCTTCGTTATAAAATCTTGCTTGCATACACGAAACTTAAAAGCTTAGAGTCTACACAAGCTAATTTAATTTTGAAAAATGTTTGCACGAAATATTTCGGCCTTTGTGAAATTGGGGATGACGAACAATGGCGATCCGGAGATGGAGCATAACAAAGGAGTTATTGCGCTTTTAGATAGATCTAGAGATATAGTACTGCTCATATTTTCTTTAAATTAATCGTTATACGACGAATATAGCACTGCTTTATGTGTAAAGTCTCCTTCGCATATTACAGCTTTGCGTTAATTGCTTGACCGCGAAAATGTAGGATGTAGTGTCTGTTTAGTATGTAATCTGTGCTTAACTAATAACTGCACAAGTCTCGCCCACGCGTTCCGGCATGCCCCCAGTCTTATCTATGAGAAGCAGGGAACGTGAGCGTGCATGGCCGCCCTTGGGTGACAGCAGTCCGCTGCTCCACCCATTAAGTTAAGTAACGTCATGTTTTTGCAGCAAGGGCTTTACACAGTAATGTTGTTAGTGAGCTATCAATTGCGAGAGCCGTGTGGCCGCATATTCATCAACATCACAGCGCCAGGGCCGCAGTTCGCTCTTCGCCTCGACATAACGAGTCACTCGTCAAAGGAAATTGACAGCCTCGTGTTATATGTATCCTTATACAGATGTTCAAACAGATCGTCAAAGCACTTTCAACATTATAAAGAGAAATGCAATTAGTTTCCGAAATGAGATTTTTCGAAGTTTCCCTTTGAAAAGATTTCCAGATATAAACTTGTACGTACGAGTATCATCTACAGATTATTTGAAACACGATCATAATGATTGAGGAGCCGAAAAGCGCATGTATATTATTGCTTTAAAATTTCAAAGCAATTCTAAATTGTAAATGTTGTTATAAATGATACCTGTAGCCATTAACGATAAGGGAAAGGACAATGACAGTCAGAAAAACATAAATAATATGAAGAAAATTATAACGTTTCACACAAAATACGTAGATAATCATGGCTGCAATACGTTTCAACAACACGATATTGTCTTGAGGACATAAAGAAACAGTTATAAATATTACTTACATACCCAAATACTTACAAACTAAAACTAAAGTAGGTATACTATACTACCTCGATATAAAATTTCATCGATAAAGTGTCATAAGCCGCAATTAAAAAGTTTTCTAAAGTACACTACATACTGTTACTGACTCATAAGTTCGCCCGCAACCAATCTTATATATAAGCTATGAATGTACAAAGCTATTCGCTGCAATACGCTGGACTTACAAAAATTAAAGACGCATTGTTATTTCACAACGATCCAAGATTCCTCCTATAATATATCAATCAAAGCTAATAATAGTGGTGTTGTTATTAGCGCATTCACTTATCGTGTGTCACTGAGGCAGTGTAATCGTTCGCACCAATCACATTCCGAGATGGGCAGTCATTAAGCTCATTGACGCGCCACCGACCGCTCTCTAGATATCAATGAGGCGTGAACAAACTTTCATAATTTATCACTTAGCATATGCGCCGGCTAATAGGTTTTGATACTATTTCAACACCGACACTAGAAATGTTGAACACTTCCTTTTGTCTAACCCCAGTGTGGTAATACAAATAGTGCTGCATTAAATCATTGATGATATAACATAAACAACGCGCTGGGTGTTCGATAATGAAGAAAATAAACATGTCGCATATGAACTTTTATAATTAATGGCTCGTAATAAACAGGCAGTAACCATTGGTTCACGAGCAGCGCTTGCGCTGTAAACAAATGAACATTTCCATGGATCGCACTCACGACTTCGGCTGTCAATATAATTTTGACTCTTATTACCGATCGGCGCGTTCAAGTCGAGCTTGATTATGAGTTTAAACGACAAGAACGATACCAGAATGTTTTACGGGACAAAATTTGTCTTAAGTTATTTTATCTGAAAAGTACTCTTTTATAGGTATTAATTAAAGCCAGCTGAATATTCGATTTACGAACAAAACATCATATCACTAATTATGGCAGTGTTGTATCCCTGCACCGTCCCCAGGGCATCTGTCCAGTCTGGAATTGGAAGTCTGGTATGATGATGGCATTATGCATTTAAAGCATTGCAACATTTATCAGCCAGCGTAGATAGATAACATTGTTGCTGATTTGTCTGACTCGTAAGCTTTATCATATGATATAGAATCCTTCTTCAAGTGATTTGGATTGGAGAACCGACATTTTATCGTTCTTGCGATTTGACAACTCAAGTAAATATGAAACATAAGTGCTAAATTAACTTACTGAAATAATAGCACTACGTTAAGTTTCTTCGCGTCGATATTCTCGTTATTCTTCTTCAAAACCTGTTACGGATAATCTACCGTTTCGAAAAACTTTTCCCCAGATAATGCTCCAAACGTTACAAATCTGTAGATACCGCATGATGTTCGTAAATAATGGTAGTAAATGATACGAACCTGCCATTCTGTGGGGCCACATTGCCGTCGTTGTAACAGGAGCTCGCGCTGATATCCCTGTCGGGAATCAAACCGCTCTCCATGCCGAGCGGCGCGATACATTGAGCTGTAAACAGACAGGGTATATAGCAGCGTACATAGCATGTGTTGTTCAATATGCACACCCGGTTTATGCACCACACCGACCCGCCGACTACGGCCAACTTAGATGACATTTAGATGCTTGTCTCGCCTCTAGTCAAGATGCGCGTAAATCATTCAAGGCTCACAGAGGTGACTTTACACACCATTAGAAAGCTTTTCGCTGTTAGCATTGCCGAGAGCTGGAGGTAAATCAATCGCTATACATGTTCCGAACGCAACAAAACAAAACACGAAAACAGAAAAAACATAATAAAAAGAAATTATAGATAATTGAACCACAATAAAAAAAGTAATAACCGCACTAATCACGGAAAAGTCAATTTAAAAGTTTGTGTGGACGCGTCAAAAGTTTTGATGAACTGAAATCGATGGTGACTTCTAAGAACAGGCTGATGTGCGGGTGCCGGCGGCAGGTCGTCGCGTGTATTATATTTTTTGAAACACAATGAAACCTTCAGTCTGCCGCCACCCTCACCCTGGCCAGCATAAGTAACGAGCAAATTAATTATTTTCGAAACATCCGCACAGCATGTTTCCACTTAACATTAGCACGCTTACGTAGACAGAGGTATTAATTAATAAAATGTAAAAGAGCACTAAATTAAATAAACATGAGACACAAGTTGTCAGGCGTATTTCTCATTGGGCTTGTACAGTATATTCTCAACGGGGTCACTTATTAGTCAATCTATCAAAGGGTTTTCGCGTGCGGTAGGTATTAGACACAACAAACAAACTGATACGTTGCATAGACGTAGGTATGTGACATATATGTTGAATCATTTAATTAGCTGCCAACGACTGATAACTTGTGTCGCATGTGGAGGCCAGGCCACGCATCACTGGCGAGCGCTCAAGCGGGCGCGCGCTCTATTGTATTGTCCAAATTATCTTATTTCATTGTTCAGTTCCTTAACGATTTATAAATGATTTATGGTTGGTATACTTTTCCATATAGATACTTTCAATGTATAAGATTACTCGTATAACAAATGTAATGCCGATTTTAAATTTTAATTTTCCAAATCGCTAGCGCTTGTCGTTTTCACCACCCTTTGATGTACAATAGCTATCAATCATTCCATTCAAGTATCACTCGTTGCATGGCCCTTATTAGACGAAAATTTAATTTTGTAACGTTTCACAATCACACATCTCTCGTACAAAATAAGAGCACACGGGCGTGAAGTATGTAACGAAGATACGACTATCAGTAGGTAAACATTGCCACTGGGGGCCACACATGCTTAACAACAGTAGGTACAAAGTTAACATAAAAATGTGTATTCATTTAATTAATTCTATTTTTATTTTATGGTGGAGTCATTAACCCAAATGTGAATAATAATGGTTGATAGTGAAATCAATCCACTACAAGGGACAGCTACATGCGTAAAGTAGTTGCGTCCCGCTCTCGAAGCGGAACAGGAATGGATTTAAACAGCCGTACAGGGTTCTTGACGTCTGCTCAATAGCCTTAATTTATATTCACACAGCAACGGCGCTTACACACATATGGAACCGAACATAATGTATATCGATGACAAGTCGCACAGCGTAGTATAAAGCTGGTGTCAGTCTAGCCGGACCACGTGCTTTTCATAATGTATAGCACCGTGCTAACCTTCATATAATATAATAATCTAGAAAAAACAGATTTTCTGTTGAATTAGAATCTTTTGAGGATCCCCGCTAAGTTCCCCCCCCCCCCCTACCAAACAACAGACAAGCGCTTATAGGTCAAATGCAAATAGAATTCGCTTGTTGCGTGTCTCATTATTTAAGCAGGCCTCTTGTTGCTCAGCGCTTGAGAACAAATTGCAAACGTCATAAAGCCAGTTTTGAATATTAATAAACACGAATAAATGATCTCGGTTTAAGCAAAAGCATTTACTTGGGCCAGCGGTTCACAAAGTGAGCGTGGTTCTGACGTCCGGCAAATTGGATATATACTTTTTTTCACATCGTCCAGTTTAGCTGCCCCCTTACAATTCCGTTGAGTATAGTTTTATTTTTAATTCCATTGTAACAAAACACTTTCAGCGCACGGTTGAGTGAAAGGCGAATGGTAAAATTTAAAGCGGGGCAAGTTTCAGAAGCACTGAGCTTGTGCGTGCTTATGCTATTGCGTGACATGTAGTCGTCTAATGAATAATAAACAGCACAGTGGCGACTCGCTACTCATTCATATCCATCCACGAAAGGCAATATTCTTTTTACATAAAACGATCGAATGTCAGCTTAAACCGCCTATTATATTGGCTACAGTTCGTATAAATTTGTGAGCAAAGCCGGCTAGGCAGCAGACTACTCCACGGAGGCTCTCCGTTACCTAGATACGTGTGCGACTGTGCGTTCTGAACCATTATACACGCCAACTTACAATGTCACTTGTTTTTCTTTTACGACTTGAACCACTTTGCGTGATATCGTTGGACTATTATTTTAATTACTTTCATTGTACGAGGGGGTCGTTAGCATTTTGTTTTTTTTTTCATGTTCAGTAGTTTTCACGACGAATGTGTACGGAACGTATAGCTGACAGCGATAACGGTCCGGCGAGGTAATGACTTTCCAAACTATCAACATGCCGCGACGACGACGTACGTCTATATGGACGGCAAGTAATAATTACACTATACGGCATTAACCATTGATGGCATATCGATAGAAGCAGGGCTACGGCACATTTAATAATAAAATACACCTTCAAAATGTGTTCCGGGATATTTTAGATCCGGACCCATTTTAAATGGCGGCTCTTGTGTTTCTTGTAATCGATACCAGACGAATAATTAAACAAAACAACGGGATGTACGAAGTATAGGTAATACATGTTTTAGTCAAGGGTTACGTGGATAAAGGGTGCCGCAGGGTGGATACGTGTGGTTCCTGCGTGGGTACTAAGTACTTTCTGGTGTTTTAATTAAAATAAGTAAGTAGTTATTATGTTTCATAACATTTTTTGTTACCTCGTAAATGGTTCTTATTTATGTCAGCTAAGTTTTATAATGCTCTTTTCATTCTTAAAAAAAAAACCGGCCAATTTTGAGTCGGACTCAAGACAAAGGATTCCGTACCACAAACTAAAAAGCATATCACGGTTATTGTATGGGGCACCTCTATAATTTTTAATTGGTTTAATTATTTTGTTATAGTCACAATAGAAATACAGTAAAATAGCCACAACTGCCTGTCTAGATACAGACGATACAGTTCGCTGACAGACATACAGCGGAGATTTAGTAGTAGGGTTCCACTGGTTACCTTTCGGCTATGGAACTCTAAAAAGCACACCTTTCATTTAATCAGATATTTCTAGTTCATTACGCAGTGAGCCGCTATGTGTTAAATAAACCAACGGAGTGCCTTTCGCCGTGTAATCGGATACATTAAGCTTGTTTATTAAAACCAACTAATAATTTCGTAAGCTTAAAGCTTCATACAACGGAAATAAGTGGTACTTTCACAAAACGCTTTAAACAGTTTTCATGCGACGTATGCTCTTAATTTCATATTCGGGGAAAATGAAATAAATGAATTTTCTTATAGCGGTTTAATTGTAATAAATATATCTTGCTACTATTTTACTATTCTTTTTTTTTTTTTTTTTATCTTGTTACTAGTTTTTGTTACTATTTTGGTGTACAATAAAGTTTATTCTATTCAATTCTATTCTATTCTTACTTTCTCACAGCTTTAACTTTAAATCGTTTCTGTCAGTGTGAGCATTTTACTGCAGCAATTGCTTATTTGGTATGAGATCACAGTATTCCCCGTTGGTATAGTTACGTCCTGAGATGCGTCTGCGGCTTCCGTTTAGATTCTTTAGAATTACAGGGCATGACGTTATTCGCCATTGTCGCAGACACCGGTCGTACCTACGTGGACTGATTACCAACGCTCGCGGTAACGTCAGCGTTCGCCACAAATAGTGAATGTCGCTGGACTTGTATGCTTAGCAACAAGCTGTTTATAGCTCCTAGATAAACTTAAACAGCTTTCCTGCACACATATTAAAGTGCTGTCGAACACTGTTTTGCCCACCCCAGTTATAAAAGAACCGTGAAGCTACATTTTATAAGCCCACATACATTGTAACCTCTTGTCAGCAAACGGGAATTGCATATTAAGAATTCAGGATATCGCGTGAATAGAATTCGATATTGGATCGGTGTAATTTAGTAATTACGTTCTACATGTACAATTTTGTATGTGCTTAGTGTAATTACATCACATTTATTACTAGCTTAATTATTTAATTTAGTATGCAATAGGAAATAATTCCATAATTGCGGCGGATCGACTTCCAATACGTGGAAAATGTAGAAATATATAAACGCCCCCATATTTGAACAGAAGTAGATTAGTGGAAGTAATTATTGTTAAGTGCAAGAGTGCAGCATAGCTGAATAAAAAACGAACGTAAAACTACGGCCACAAAGTAAGATTAATAGGACTGTTTAAAAGCAGGCCAACAATGCCTATGTAAACATTTTTTTCATCGTAACTTCAGTTTATGTCTTCGTGCAAATGGAACTAGTATTTTTTATAAAAACGAGCAGCAGCAAGTCTTGCGAGTTCTCTTACTCCAATAGCAAAACATGATACTTTTGTGACAGAACTTTCTCTTATAATTGTTTGAGTGATCTTTTCAGTCAACTGTGTTGAAATCTTTGCACAGCTTTGAATCATGGCATTAATATTACTGCGTGAAATATCAATTTTACAATTCGCGATCCTACTTCGAATTCCAAGAAACCCTAGATCATCACAGAACAGTGAATCCTAAAACGACATTGGTTTATAACTACTGATTAATTCCTTAAAACACAATAAAAAGATAAAATATTAAAAAGCACAGCGTCTGCTTCGTATCCGTTCCATTGAAAGAAACTTTTGTTATGACGAAGTTCAGTAGTTCTTCACCGTTAACTTGTTGGGTGCAGGACCTCTCTCAAATATCACTGTTTTGAATAAAGTCCTGATATAATTAGTGTTTTCATTAACGTTCCCACACAAGTTTTAGTTCAATTGAAATTTTGAAATATAACAACGCTAAAAGCGACTGGTGGAATTTATAATTCTTCGTACAAGTTCACCGAGGCACGGCGTCCCCGTTGCTCTGGGAGCAGAGAACTTTCTAATTAAATATTAAGGCGGCCCATGCACAGACATCGACGGGGGACTTGCCACTATTACTTTTTATAGTTGTGTGATATGGTCATAATGTCTCTTGGACCAAATGGCTGTTACAAAAACGTCGCTTTGTAAACTGTTTCGTTTGCATAGATAAAGAATTCCATGTAGCAGTGAGATTTAAGTTTACATGCATGTACATATTTCCTGCTGATATATTCTGAGAGCACGCAGTTAAATAATTATTTTTTTGTGAGCATGTTCCGACTTTATTTCGTGAAATTTATTAAAGCCGACTAAAAAAAACGTACGAAGTATCTTTATAGTGCTCATCTACAGCAATGAATTTCAATCTTTCTTCCGATCTCATATTCTAAAGGATATAAAAGAATAAAGGCAGCGATGTCAATGGGTTTCAGAGATGAGTGGGCGGATAGGCAGTGCACCATTCAACCAATAGTAAGGATGTAGACGTTTTGTTAAAAAATGTCGATGCAGATATAAAAGCACAGCGAAATACCAATTATTATTTTCGCTTTCAACCTTCAAACTTTTTTCATGGCCGTAAGAGCGCAAACGTGACTACAGAAAGCATTATAAAGCAGCTGAAATTCCCGGTTGGGTGGTGACTAGTGACTAAGTGAAAACTTTTGTTAGTTCTCTCGCAAACAATTTGCTCTGCCTATCTCGGCACTAGGGAAGTACTACTTAAATGGTAATTACCGGGACGTACTTAGGAGCGTGGTTTTTCTATTTTTCATGACGAACAAAGAAAGGTAAGAGCTGCAGACTGCTAATAATAAATTGGAACCATTTTTCCGTCGGTTGCTTTTCAATTTGTTTTTTTTTTTTTTTGTTTTGTTTACTGTGTAGTTTTTTTTCTATTTCTTAAGAAATTCACTTTACAGCCAATTTTGATGCCACTTAGCTTATTTTTACTCAGCATTTTAAATAATATGAAAGAAAAGAAAAAGTTTAAAGTAAAAGTTGTTCCGTTCTTCAATTATATGACTTACAATGGTAAAAACTTGATAGATTTACAACGTTATGAAACATTTTTCGTATAATTCTTTTGTTTATTTTTGCACAATATTTTATACTAAACATCAAATAGCACTAAAAAATATATTTAGATATGGATTTGATTGGAAAATAATGTTAACGGTAGGCCGTGTAACAGGAGAGTCCGAAAATATAAGTATCAAATTTTGCGGCCCGGAGTTTCTCTTCATATACACCTTCATACTCTCTCTCATGGAGAAATGGCGACAACGACTGTCGCGACCCAGTGCTGGGCACGCCACCTCTTCGAACCTCAAGGCGTTCTTATCTCTATCTCCATGGTCCGGAGCGTGGAGGAGTGGCAGGCGGTCGCCTCCTTCTGCGAAGCAGTAATGCTAGCAAAGCCGATCGCGTGAGTTAACGGTCCTCACGCCCCAACCGCCGCCGGGATTCCGATCCCGATTTCCGACCTAGTCACCAAGGCGCGGGCTTGTGGACGGCGAGCAATGGGTGGCTCGCCGTCCGACCGTCTGATAACCGTCCGGACTGAGCCCAAGTCGTCGACGGCGCGTACTGTGCCGCGGGCGCCTCAGGGAGATGACAGCAAATCGTAGGGGTCCAGCAGGGTCGAAGCCTACTGGGGCCACGGGCAGTGTGAAAGCGAAACCCGGGGCCCTGGGACGAAGGCAAAGAAGGAACAAGAGTGGGTTTTTAGTCATTAAAAGTCTGACACTATCTCCCGATCCGCCCAAGAGCGAAATTTGTCATGATTTTCCCACCCAATAAAAAAAACCTTCATACTGTTAGAAGCACACACCTGGTGCCTACGCCCTTATTTACCTAACTAAGTATGACATTATCAAGTTTTTTCTCAACGATTGGCAAACTCAACATCTGGCATGCACATTATTGTGAGCCTAATTATTGTAGTGTTTACTGAGGCACGCTTCTTATTCAGTTGCTTCGTTAACCTTGAAAGTTCCTGTAAATGTCTGTCTCAACTATTTGTAACTGTTGAATCGATATCTTCATTGTTTCAACGAAATATTACACACCGGTAGACGAAGTGCGACGAATTAACTGGGTTAATTCTTAGCACTTCGTACATGTTTTCTAAAAGTTTCAGCTAAGGCTCCTTGTATCTCGAAAATAATCTAACTTTAGATACCTACTCGACGACAACCAAGAAAGTATTTATAAATGTTTCCAGTTTAAAAATGAGACTCGAGTCTAAAACTTGAGCTTGGAAACCAAAGAGATAAACAACGTTTGAATATGAATTTAATTAATGTAATGCAGAGATGAGAGAAGGATGTTTGTTGCTTGTCCGAATTTGTTTAACTATGAAACTAAATCCGTCAAAGTTTAATTCATATCTCATTCAGTGAGATATGAACTAAACTTTTAGTACATTCAAACATTTCAAACAAGCTTTCTAAATACCGAGACGGAGTTGTACTGGTTGGAAAGACAGATATATACACTAGACTAGCTTTTACCCGTGGCTTCGCTCCCGTTACCTGACTACCTACCCTACCCTACCTTCTTACCTACCTACTTACCCACCCTACGCTACTAGCCAAACCTACCCAATCCAACCTTACCTACCTACTTATTTTTTTTGCTATTAAACCTTCCCTATATGCTGGTGAACAAAACAAAAAAAAGAATGATTAAAATCGGTCCAGCCGTTCTCGAATTTTAGCGAGACTAACGAACAGCAATTGATTTTTATATAGCGGGACTAGCTGACCCGGCAAACTTCGTACCGTCTAAAGAATATTGTGATCTTCTTTTACTTAGTTAAATAGTCGAAGGATATCGCCACCTACTGGCATACCAGAACCAGTATAATTCATTTTGGAATGACATTTTAATTAGAGATTATATTCAGATTTATTTTTTCGTGATTTTTTTACCATATTTTCTCACCATTTAAACCTTCCCTGGACTATCACGAATATTTCAAGACCAAAATTAGCCAAATCAGTCCAGCAGTTCTCGAATTTTAGCGACTAACGAACAGCTATTCATTTTTAGGTTTCCGTACCTCAAAAGAAAAAAACGGTACCCTTATAGGATCACTTTGTTGTTTGTCCGTCTGTCTGTCTGTCAAGACTCTTTATCTCGGAAATGCGTAGCGGTATCAAGTTAAAATTAAAACCATAAGCTAACGTCTGCGGTTCCTTGAAGCTGTGAAAAAAATCAAACTTCTCTCAAAGGAATCAAAATTCATAGGGTACTTCCCGTTGACCCAGAATCGGGAATTGAACTATTCACATATGTAGGTAAGTTTGTACAGAACCCTCAGTCAGCGAGCCGACTCGCACCTGCCCAGTGCCTTTATTATAATAGATAGAAGAAAATTACAACATCACGCAGGTCTGGATCGGTTTCGGGGTCAGTAATCTCGGCACTTAAGATATCATCTACTTGGACTGGTCTAATTCATTCTACTAACCAAATAAAAATGTGTGCATGCGAAAAGCCGCGTTTTTGTTATTACAAAATTCATAGTCACCTAGTAGTAGTAGGTAAGTAGGTAGGTAGATGGTAGGTAGTGGTAGTGGTAGTAGTTAGTAGTATCTGGCAGTATTACCATGTTGAATAATAATGCCGTTTCGGTGGCCAAAGAAAAGCCCAGCCTTTAAACACACACACACACATTAGGGGTTAAAGTATAAAATTGCCGATTTGTACTGAAATTTTTATTTTTTTAAATTAAACATATATATTTAATCAAAATAATTATCATTATTATCAATACATTGCTGTCATCTAATAGGAAGGTCGTTTATGACTGCGATAGAACTCTGGTGATCTAGATTCAACAAATTGTAAAACCATTTTGTACTACCTCCTGAGAAGAAAACTTTTTATCACGTTGAAAATTGTCCAAATCACGAAAAAAATGGTAGTCCGTTGGACCAAGGTCTGGCGAATACGGTGAAGAATGGTTTCGGTCTGTATGAGGTCTCGCGTTATCATAGAGCAATAATGGCACTGCTAGTTTTGCTATCATTGTTCGGAGTTCGGCACAATAGAAAACTGCCGTTATTGCTTGACCAGATCTAAGAAAGCTTTAGTGAACAACAACATGTTGAGATCACCAAACAGTTACCAGTACCTTTTTATTGGTAAGCTTTGCTATAGGACACTGTTGCGGCGTTTGACCTGGGGTCCGCCATTGCATTTTTCGCTTACGGTTATCGTATAAAATCCACTATACATTACGTGTCACAATTCGATCCAATATTTCTTAATTTCTGTATCGATTTAACAAGGCAACACCAGTTTCAACACGCGTTTCTTTCTGCAGTTCAGTCAAATCATGAGACACCCATTTTTCATATATTTTTATTTTATTGATTTGACGCAAATGAGTCAATATTGTTGGTAAGGTAACGTTAAACCATGCCGCTAATTCCTGGGTAGTTTGGCTCGGATCGGCTTCCACCATCTCTTTCAATTCACCTGTGTGGGCGGTCTTCCACATGGTTCGTTCTTCAAATAAAGTTCCCATCACGAAAGCGTTTAAACCAAAATCGCACGGTGCGTTCATTAGCAGTCCCCTCTTCAAACGCAGCATTGATATTGCGAGCAATTTCTGCCGCGTTAGTTTCGCGTCGGAACTGGTATTCAAAAATCACTCGAATTGTCGAAAAACAACTGATGGTCGATTATCGAATAAGTACCTATTACAATAAAACGGCAATTTCATAATTTAACCCCTATTAATAGTAGCATAATTATTTCTTCCATGGGCGACTACGACTTGTCAACTGAAAAAAAATATACTAAGATCCCAGAGCGATTTGACATTACTTATTTTCACATTGATGAAACCTTAGTTTCTCAGTGGCGCCTCATGTGCTTTAAATACCTGTGTGCATATGGAGCACCCCTTGGAGCCCCTGGGCAGGTACCAGGTGAGAAAGGGAATTAAAAATAAGAGTTACTTAAATTATTATGGCAGATTTTTATATATGTTTCGTAGAATATTATTCTAAAGTAGTATCATATAAGTGTCAGATACTTTCCATGAAAAAATACTTCTGTCAGACGATTTAAAGCTCCACATAAAATAAATAAACTTAACTTATTTTTACATGTCTGATTTTTAAATATGTTATTAAGGTAACTATTACAAAGTTCTATTTCATTAGTCAGATCAATTGTAGTGAAAACAAACATCCCCTAAACACAAAAATTATTCAGCCGAGAGTATGAGCGCGAGAGCACGCATGCGTTTCAGAGCGAGTGAGACGATTTCATGCATTGACTGGATGTTTGTTGTTTCTGATAACTTTGTGACAGTTACCTTAATAATATATTTAAAAATCAGACACGTAAAAATAAGTCATAATTATTTATTTTTTGTGGAGCTTTAAAGCGTATGACAGAAGTTTTGGTCCATGGAAAGTATCTGACGCTTATGATACTACTTTAGAATAATATTCTACAAAACATTTATAACAATCTGCCATAAAAATGTAAGTTAAGTAACTCTTGTTTTTAGTTCCCTTTCTCACCTGGTACCGGCTCAGGGGCCCCAAGGGTGAGCTCCATAAGCACACAGGTATACAAAGCACATGAGACGCTACTAGATCGGTCAATTTAGACATCCAAGGTTACGATAATTCGCACCCAGCTGAAAATTGGTAGGATTGTTCAAAACACCATCATAAATGAAACTTAAAAAGTCCTCACCGATCCGACACCTAGGAAAAAAAATACTCGAGACAAATGTCACAAAAACGCGTTTGTCGAGATTTTCAGCGGTAAGTTATGATAAAATTAGCTGAGACAAAATTGCAGATCATATAATTATCTACAAAAATGTCTCAGTACTTTTTTTTCCAAGAGCCACCGTTTTTTAGAAACAATGATTCAAAAAGTTGAAAGAGGTCGTCATAATATGCACACGTTTTCACGCCACTTTTGAGGTAGTGTACTTAGCGCTCTTTTAGTTTGGTAGTAACAAACATGTATGCATCCATACAAACTTTCGTATTTATAATGTTGGTAGGATATATACACCTGTAAATAGGTGACGTAGAATGCGCTGTGTGAGCTATCTCTGAAATTACCTGTCCTTTACACATGCTGCCTTTGTATCTCGTCCATCCAATCTATCGATCTGGGTTCTCAATAAACGGAGATATGTTGACTACATGTTTCAAGGAAGGCTCCTCTCGAGTCTCAACGACAAAGTGAACTATTTAAAGTCAATGTTAAGGGGCATACAGTCAAAGGAGCCTACGACACAAGTGCTTAATCTCAGCTTTGAGAATGAAATAGTAACATGTCTTACTGGATATTGTCGTTAAGCACTGTTCGAAAGGGAACATAAAAGATGGGTCGTGCGACATATTTTCCAATACATAATCTTATTGTTAAATAACAATTAAAATTCCTAGGTAGGACCGTAAAATATCTGCAATATCGTATTTAATCAGGTGCTAAGTGCATTCCCCCTTAAAATACCAATATTCTTAGCATAGCTTTGACATACACATTACCAGGGGCTAACGCTGCTGTTAGTTTCTCGGCGTCAGAAGTCTGTTTTTGTACTTTATTAGTTATAATAAGTTAAAATACAATGCCGTTTTGTATAATTACACCACAGTGCGACACGGCTGTTTTTTGTCTAGCTCTGCACGTCATTTTCGGTCAAAGCGAGTGAAAAAGTCGACATTACCCTTTTATAATGTGTACTTACATACATTAATTTTATATAGCATGAACATGTTATGTCATCCGCTAATTTTGCGATCGGGAAGGTGTGGTGTGTTTATAGTTTTTGGGTCGGCTTGTGAGTGAGTTATTAGGGTGGATTCATTATAATGGTTTATTAAAATTGTTATGAAAAAAAAAAACCTACTTGACAAAATAAAAACATAAAAGTAGGAAATAAAAATAATAAAAATCGCAGCGCTGTTGGAGATGTAAGGAGGTAGTGGGTACTCACATATGTCGAGAGCGTGCAGCGGTGCGGCCCCGCCAAGCATCAGCAGAGCTACCACACACAGCACCATCGCGCCGCACTCACTTCACCATTCTACCGACACCACAAGTCTGCAACAAAACATTTAAATATTACCCAAAAACATCTTACGCGTCCCGCCGCGGCCGGCTGCCCGAGTCTTGTATTCATAAAAATCAAACGACACAAATTAAATCAAGATCGTCTTTGATATCAATCGTAAAATTCTAATAACAACATAATAAGATATTACGAGACTCAATTTCAAGGAAACCTTTTCATAGTGGGAATCCCGATTTATTAGTCAATTAGGATGGAAACCTAACATATGTTATTTAGCTTTTCAATAACATAATAGAGCCAAGAGAAAACAGCGACTAGAAGGTTCTATTTTATTTAAGTAAAAGATAACGAGAAAAATTGCTAGAGCTTTCTATCTTTACGAAGATTTTCTTTACAGACAAAGCTTCAATTCTTACATGTTAGACTCTAGTCTGTGAGGACCCTTCGACTGTAAAACAAAAGAATGTCTGGGGCTGTCTAACAATAGCGAATGTCATTTAGATGTAGTGTGTCGTGTCAAGGTCTGTAGTGTCGCTAAGGGCGATGCACATTCTGAAGTAGCCATGAAAACGTGATAGTCGCATCTGCATGTATAAAATATATTTATGGGTCTAATAAATATCGATAAATACTTAGGTGGAGTGGCGTCGGAACGTGGGGACCGAACACGAGCGTCGGGACGCGGCGAGCGCGCGCCGCGGCGCCGGCAGCGATGGAGGAAATGATTCTAAAATGTAAGGAGATAAACGGCGGGGAGCACCGCATGTACTAGCTTTGGTACTTTCCTCGACATCTGATGGATTTCCCGACTTCTGTATTGAAAAGGAAATTTATTTGCAAACCCACGGATTTATATTAAATAACGACGTCTAGTTTGCTGAATATTTTTCTTGACTTTAACTGTCTATTTGACTATTATTTATTTATATATACTTTATTGCATACCAAGTTACAAATTTAAGAAATTGAATTGTAATACAATAAAAAACATACAATTGGCGGCCTTATCGCACTCAGCGATTTCTTCCAGGCAACCCAGAATGGACTGGACTATTCTATTTTATTATTTTACCCATCAATCATTAAGACAAGTTAGATACTATAGAAAGTACAAACTTGTAAAAGAGTATAAACAAGCCTATCATCATGATAAAATCTACGTATTCAAACTAAGTGATGTTGTGTAAAAATAATTGTATGGAAACGGCTTTTTTAAAACTGTATCTAGTTCCGTAGCGCGCGAAATGTAACGCAAAACTTTACGAGTAGGTGCGTATTGTAAAAAACACAGAGATTTATGTTTAATACTAGTAATAACAAAGAGAACATTATTTTTTGGTTGTAGTAAAAAATCTCTAGAAGTGGAAAATAAGAAGAGAACTAAGAAATATTACGAAAATTCTTCCTTACATGATCACCGCGTCTGCCAGCTTAAATAAAAGCTATAAACTCAAGAACTACTGAACGGATTGTCATGCAGTATTCACCAATAGACATGCATAATATAGTAGAGAAAAACCGAGAATTTCAAAGATTTCTAACACCTGGGGGTCTGAGATCCGACTGAAAATTCTTTGATAAAAATTATGTATAAAAGGCTATATTATCATTAAGTTCTATATGCAACCTTTTGTCCCATACCTTATATGGAAAAACGCACGGATCCTGTGTAATAAATCTGTGAATAGTTTTGTACGTTACCTATAAGAAGGAATAAATAAAACGTGAAGTAGGTAAGTACCTGCGTAATTGTTATTACATGCAAAGAGAGAAATAAAAACAATAAGATTTATGTCAACTTTCAGACCTTATGTAAATTCAGTTTATTACCGACCATGAAGTAAACACGCAGGCTATGCCGCTTACTTTTGCATGAATAATAGGAAAACTGTTTGTACTAAACAATAATATACAGTCTACACTCAAATAACATCATTATTAAATAAAATAAAAACAATAATATAAACATAGTACTTATACATTTATACAATACTATCTTCTGCCACTGCCAGGGGGTTCACCCGCGAAAAAAGACATATTCCCTATCCATATATATTTATATTCCTTAATGATCAAATAGGATTCCACTGGTGAAAAGTTTTTTTTAAATCAGTCCAGTACTTTTTAGGTTTATTCATTACAAAACTAAAATAAAAAATACAAATCATTTCTCTTTATAGATAAAGAAGTATAAATTGCCGGTTGTTATAAAATATAATTAACGGAGTCCGTTTTACCATGATATTGAATAAACGCATTGTGTCACCATAATAAAAACGACACCTTGAGAAACAAGAATTATTAACTAAAAAAACAATAATAAGCTTTTCCAACTACCATTTAAATAAACCAATATAAAATACAACAACCACCTTAAGTAAAAAGCTCCGACTAACAATTTATATTAAAGCGGGAAACACGAAGTGCAGCTGGGTCCAGTAGCCGATCCGGCGGCTGAGGCCCGACTGCCTAGCCAATCAGACTTACAGGACAGCGCGGGACTAGATTGCCTATACCTCTTAGCCTAGAGCATTTTCTACCTTATAGCATTGCCAAGTTACACGTAGTCCTCGCTGCGTAGATAAAATAACAAGTGACCGATAGGTTCCTCGAGTACACTGTAGCTTCGTTACGTATAGATTTCACTTATTTTGAATAATTGGGTAACAATTCGGGTAGCGCATGAGCCCTGAAATTTTCGTGGTAGTTTTTACCCGATTCCAAGAAGGGTTTTATGTGTTTTGATTTTCTTCAATATTACTAAAATATAATAATTACAGACTCCTTATTTGTACGTAAGCTTAATTAATCATTCTGTAAATATTCATATGAAAATTAAGTTGATTGAAAATAGTGAGCTCAATAACTAGAGTCTGGCAATAAGTGACCCTTAACTATTTTTAATTTGAAACCTTCAGAATGCTGCGAAGATTTTTCTGAAACATCAACAAATTAAGCGAAAGTGCTAATAAGGTCAACAAATCGCAAAATTCGTTTGCTCGGTGAACGAGGTAATGGCCGACTATTACCTCATTTGCCGGGCAAACTAATTTCGTTTAAGAAGCGTTCGGCGAGCGTTTCGCGAAAAAGTTTGCGCAGGATAGTTACACCGTTTATTTTGATATCGCGCTGTACCAAATCGTGCTATAATTTACTTGTGGAACTCCATAAGAAACCAATATAAAAACAATTACATTTTATTATAATTTGATTTTATATATAAGTTGAGTAGCGTAATTACAGACACAATAGAAAGACAATGACCGAGCGTTTGCTCGGTTTTTCGGGTTTAATGAATTAATACAAGCTGAAACGACATTAAAATTGCCCTGTGCAATAAGACCGCCTATTGTACACTTATTTATATATATGTTTGTCCTGTATTATGTTAAGGTGTGCAATAAAGTCATATAATCAGAATAATAATAAAAATACCGTCTCTTTAAACCTTTGTGGCGTTGAAGTATAATGGAAAGTGTCTCGGACATGGTAAAAGAGAAAGACTCATTTTGGAGTCAAAAATGGATAGAACAGTTTTGTTACCACCTCTCTACTCGACGGCAATAAGTGTGAAACTAAAGCTATTCTATGAGTTTTAATAACTATACGAGTAGGTACTAAGTAGTTACATGGAAAATAACTTGTAAGTTATCCTCTATCTATTATTTATTTATTTAACACTTCATGCACATAAAGGTACAGAGGCGGACTTAATGCCTTAGGCATTTTCTACCAGTCAACCTTTGGGTGATGCAGAGAAGAATAGTGGTAGGTGCAATAAAAGAGAGAGGAAAAAAAAAGGTTAATATAAAAAGATATACAAATTAATCACTGATACTACATACTGATCTATACATATTCTATAATTAAAAAATGCTTTGTCCTTAATGACTGACGGATCAACGCACAGCCTAAACCGCTGATCGTAAAGACCTGAAATTTGGAGGGTATATTCTTTGTATGACGTAGGCATCCGATAAGACCAATAAAAGGGGGGCAAAGTTTGTATGGGACAACGTGATTCCTTGGTCCAATCTACTTCAAATTTAGCATGAACATTCTTTAACAGAATTAATGTGATGTAATGGAAGACGAGTTACGTATTTTATTGAAATTCATCCCCTAACGGGGTTATAAAGGGGTAGAAAGTTATTTTGGGTGTAATTTGCTTCAAAGGTGATATTAATACTCCTTAGTACTTTTGATTTAACTCACATTTTATTTTAATACATGTTTGTAAATTCAATCTGATTTTATTCAAAAAAGTTTGAACTCACATAAAAGCTTGATGCATAGCATAGCATAGTCGGCCTTATAATGTTCCCACTGTTGACTCAGGCCTCCTCTCTAGGAGAGGGAATGGGCCGTAATCCACCACGCGGGCCTAGTGCGGATTGGTGAATGTCACATGTCTTCGAATTTTTGGTTCTAGAACATGCCGGTTTCCTCACGATGTTTTCTTTCACCGTTTTGAGAGCAGTGGTGATGAAATAAATTACACAAAGTAATGCGCCTGGCTGGGTTTGAACCCGCGACCTACAACTCGTAAGTCAGGGCCGTTACCACTCGGCCACCACTGCTCCCTGCAGCTAAAGCTTGGTGCAATTACTTTTAATTTTATTTAATAATTATTTTTTGTTTTGATCACCAGCATACAGGAAAGGTTGCAGGGTAGGTAGGTAGGATAGGTAGGTAACTAGGTAGGGTAGATTAGGGTGGAGTAGGGTAGAGTAGGGTGGAGTAGGATATAGTGAGGTAGAGTGGGGTAGAATAGAATAGGGTATTCAGTTTACGGGAGCGAAGCCGAGGGTAAAAGCTATTCTAACTATATAGTCAAGTCAAGTCAAAGTCATAAGTTTTTTATTTCACATACAATTTTAATACAACAAAATTTTAGTGCACGGTTCCAAATTGGTCGTTTCCTATGGAGAAGAACCGGCAAGAAACTCCATGGTTACTCTTTTAAAAAAAAATGGTGTTCTTACAATATTTCCATATTACAGACTACATTATAAGTAGGTAAGGAAAGTGTATACTGGTCAATATTGTACTAAAAAGTACAATAATCATAATAAAAAATAACCTAAGAATTCGCGGAGTCTACAGTGTTCTCACATTCACTTTATAAAAAAAGATGCTGTATAAATAAAAGCAAGAAAAATAAATAATTACAATTATTAATAAATGATACGTTAACAAAATAAACCACTTGCGAATTTATGGTGGTTGGGGTCTAATAATATAAAAAAAATTTGCAAAAGCAATGTGTTAAAAAGAAAAAAAAGTATATATTACAACAAATATATACTTTATACTTAATATATATCATCGTCGACCGCCTCATCGCTTTCCATCAGGTGAGATGGCGGTCAAGCGCGAACCTATCCAGAATAAAAAAAAAAAAAAAAATGTGGAGCAGTTAAAAAGTTATAAAAGGAGAAACTGACTGTCTGACACATATATCTACGCACAGCTGATACTACTGAGACTAAGAACGTGAAATTTTTCACAAGGTTTCTTTTTATGACGTAAGGGAACACTAAGAGAGGGTTTTCCAAAATTCACCCCCTAAGAGGTTGAAATTGGGGTCCAAAGTTTGTATGGAGAAACCTATCACGCGGGCGAAGTCGCTGGCAGAAGCTAGTTAATAATATTCAGGAATAGCTTTAGTTTGTTCACAAGTTCACTTTTAATGGTTTGGGCAACATTTAGAGCCGCTGAGTATAAATTTGAGAATAGAAACAGTAACAAGTACCAACTTAAAAAAAGCACAGACAATAAGCATCTACAAGAATTAGCATATTGGAAAAAGTAGAGCCCCATGTTGCTACATCAACGAAGGTTCGATTGATGGTAGGATATTCATATGATTTTTTGGCACAGATCACTATATATACGTATGAAGATTATTTCCAACTAATATTATAAAGAGGAAAACTTTGTTTGTTTGTAATGAATAGGCTCAAAAACTACTGGACCGGTTTTAAAAATTTTTTCACCATTCGAAAGCTACATTATCCACGAGTAACATACGCTATATTTTATTTTGGAAAAAAATAGGGTTCCGTAAGATATTTGAGTTTTTCGGACACAAGGTGTAAAAAGTTACTAATTTTGCGTACGCTGCCTAAATTATAAAAGATAGAACCATAAAATGTTCTAATTAATTGTAGATCTTATAAATATCTACCAAAGTTTGTTAGGAGAAACCTACTTTCACGCGGGCGAAGCCGCTGGCAGAAGCTAGTTTCCAATAAAAACGGTCACATTCGCAGGGATAAGGAATAAATATAATCTATAAGGAGTGGTTACAGAAGTGCCACAGCGTTCTCACTTTCAGATTGACGCAGGTCCTCACTGGACACGATTGTTTCAGATTCAGTCAGACGCCCAGGTGTCATGTGATTTTGTGTTTGATTCCGTAGAAGTAGATTGGCAGTCGATCACTTACTTCTTAAATATTATGACGTGCATCGCTGACACAATAGTCTGAGCAGCCGACAAAGGTATTGATTCTCCATTCTGCTCTTTTATTGCTTTACAAAACGTATTACAGTTGTTGATAGGCTTAAAATAGGTACCAATTATGAACCTAGTCAAAGCTTGCAGTTGTATTATTAAGTTTGTTTCAGCTTGCTCGATAGGAATAGGAAATACCAGCTTAGATGCTGCCAGTGACCGGTCCAATGCAGTACCAGTCATAAATAGAAATTAGATTGAGAAAACTATTATTTTTCAGCAGAGGATCTGCTGGGCTAGTCATTGGTATACCTGAAACCATCACAAAATAAGCTATGCTATTAAGTAATATGATATTTATTGGCAATATGGGAGATAAAGGATTGAGAACTTCAATTTTAGATTCGTAGACTTTATTTATAAGAAGCAATTTCTTAAAAGAATTGTCGTCCATGCAATTTATTGCGGACGTGAAGTCCTGTCTTAGGGGCCATTCATTTATTACGTAAGACGATTTAGGGGGGGAGGGGGCGTCGAACATGTCTATTTTTTTCTGTCAAGGGGGTGGGAAAGAGCCTTGATATTTCTTACGTAAGATCACAATGTGCATCCTTCCTACCCTCATCTACGGAGCGCTAACGTTGTCACTAACGAAACGTCAAAACTTCGCACTCGGGGTCTACCAGCGAGCAATGGAACGAAGTATTCGCGGAGTCAAAAGAATAGATCGCATAAGGAACAGTATACTTCGTTCCAAAACACAAATCACAGATATAGGTAACTCAGCCGACAAACTAAAATGGAACTAGGCCGGTCACATCTGCCGCATATCGCAATAAAATTGGGCGATGGCAACCACTGACTGAATTCCGAACAGCAGGAGCCGGCGACGCGGTAGGCTCAGAAGGAGATGGCGTGACGATTTGGACTTCTACCTTAAGGATTGGTCAGAAGTAGCTAAGGACAGAAAAGAATGGAATAACGGAAGGGAGGCTTTTGCTCTGCTTTGGGACAAACGGGCTCTTAATAATATTAATAAAAAACATATTAATAAAAAATATCACAAAAATACGCAAAATTAAGAATTGACAAAGCGCGAGCAACCGTGCATGTGCCGATGTGGGCTCGGATGCGTACTACGTATTTCCATGGCAACGTCACTCATCCCGGCTTGTGAACCAAACGTTACTTGTTTGCATAACCGACACACTTGTAAACGTTCCTAAAAATTTAACTTATAAAAATAAATATCAAAACCAATCAATCGTGTCCTATATATATGTATATATATATTCTTTTTTCCTATTGATTCTTACGTAATAAATATTAAACGGTTTTCTTGTTTAGCGGGGTGAGGGGGTTAAAAACTAGTAAAAATCCTCTTACGTAATAAATGAATGAACCCAAACTGATAAAGTCGCGTAAACGCGAGATTCCTGTCAAGTTAGTTTCGTTATAAATATCGTTCAACGAAATCGCCCAAGTCTATCCAAATCTGTTTATTAACGATCCGATCGATCACTTTGAACTGATTCGACAAACAATATTAATTCTTAGTCGAGTTAATTAGATACCACTTGCAGACACGTTTTTATAGCATGTCGTGCGTAAGCTTAGCTTTATGCAGACGTTTGAGAGCGCGCTTAGAGCCACACTATGCCGCTGTATCGTTCAAAGACCTCTACTGTGCAGACAACGACATAATCACAGAAAAAGTCGTCTTAAAAGTGCTCTAGTAATCTTTTATCACATGTGATGTAATGCATGCGTTTTTCGTCATTTTTACGTGGCATTATTGCAATGCAATGTAAACTTAAAGAGGTAAGACCAGGGAAACCTAAATAATGAAACCAATTTGCAAGTTTTTCCTGTGGTTTATTTTCAGTTTCAAAAAGAAAAAAATTGAGTTTTAAGCAACTGCGTAAAATGAAACCCTGCGATTTTATTAAGTTTGAAGCACAAAGGCCACCGTCGTGCGGATTTCATAAACAAGGCTAGACAAACAGAAAGCACACCCCTTCTGTTTTTTTTTTCTTTAGTCTTTTTCACTTTGATGTCTCAGTGAGGGACACAGTTTGTTAAAAAAAATTGCCACCGAAATTAGAGTTTCTGATGACGGGTTTTTCCCATACTATGGACAGCAAAATTAGCAAGATAACTAAGAAATTTTAAGACAGTCGAATCAAATAAGGCCTATTTTTAAAAGGTCTTACCATGACGTATTTATATGTAAGTTGTGCGAGCGAGAAAGTGGGATGGAGTTGTATACCCTATATAGCTCCATCCCTTTAACAGTTCAATGTAACAGTAGTCGGGCCTCTGGACTACACGTTCACGAGTACTTCATCATGATCGCTTCATGGCAAAGATCAAATTAATGTTCAAAACATCACATTTAACGCAGCATAATTATGCTGAGTTAGATGCCTTTTTGGCCTCGGCACTGATTAAACCTTTCCTTTTTTTATTGTGTATCTTTAGTTTATACGATTGTGTGAAGAAATGTTTTTTCTTTTTTCCTTTCTTTCTTTATTTAAGAGTTACATACTAGCGTCTGCCAGCAGCTTGAAAGTAGGTTTTATCCATACAAAATTTTAACCCCATTTCATCCCTTAAGGGAGTAAATTTTGGTAAATCCTCTCTTAGTGCTCGCCTACGTCATAAAAGGAAACACTGTGCAAAATTTGACGGTCCTAGTCCCAATGGTTTTGGCTGTGCGTTGATAAGTCAGTCAGTCAGTTTCTCCTTTTATGTATGTATAATATATATGTTTGTATCTTTATGTTTATTTTTTTAATATATGTCCTTTTACATCCGTCTTTTATTTTTTCAATATAATCGAATCAATCGGGAAACGCAAGATAAGAAACTGAAAACAAAACCAAAATGCTTAACTGCTCTCAAAACCTTATTCTAGCCGATGATAAATAGAATACACCTAAATTTAAACAAAGATGTGCGGCTAAACCTAGTTTTAGCCGCTATGATGAAGGCTAAACCTAATTCTAACTGAAGATAAGTAAGATATATCTAATCGTTTAACCGCTCGTGGCCGGCTGCATCTAGTTGTAGCCGGCTAAAACCAGGTGTAGCCCGTGTAGCCGCACTTCGGCTATTAGCCGTAACTTAAGCAACATTATTTTAGTATATGCGATACCTGAATATAGTTTGTTCAGAATCTGTACTGAACTGAATCAATTCTAATAATTTTTTCACTATATTATACTTCTTCCAAAAAATATTTAAAAATATTCAAAAAATTTCGTGATACAGTTATGAAATTATGTACATATATTCTTTACATAAAAATACTTAACACGTGTTTCGGGTTTCACATATATTAAAACTAATGTTATATATACTCGTAAAAACCATCTAGTGACACTTTAACTAATGCTACTGACTTGCTCGTGTAAAAAGAAATTTGGTAATTGTTATAAGGAGGAACTTATCTTGATTTCTTTTTATATAGCTGAATGGATTCATTCCGGCTTTTCCAATCACCGCTATCGAAAATAATTCAATTGGCTTTCGAGCTAAGCAAGGTAGGTACTGTTTAAATAAATTAAAAGGATTTTATAAACCTTTAGCTACCATTTTGATGTTACAAAAGAGTCTCTACTTAGTAATTCTCTACCCAAGTACACTTATCAGCAGTGGTCGGTAGAGTTATTCATGTACTTGCACCGAAATGTTGATATTAATATGGGTCTGCCCGGGATTTCTAATGAAAAATCATATGGCTAAAAATATTACAAATAAAACAAAGACAATTCACATACAATTTTTATTAGTAATTTTCATTGAAAAAGATCTCTCTATGTCAAATGAGGCAAGGTTAACTTTATACACTTCCTCCTCCTCGTCATTAATGCAGGATGTTTTTTTTTCAGCTATATTTCTGATAGAGTCATAAAAATTGTGCTCTTTAAAATTAATCACGGGATTTGAGGCTTATCGACTTCATTCTTTCGCTGTATGAAATCGGTGTAAGTACATATTTAACTCTACCTAGTTCTGACCTCTACTTATCATTCTTTGATAAAAGAAAACTTACCAGGATTATACTCATTTATTTATTTTTTCAAAATGGCAAACGGGTAAGCCTTTTATAATGACCGATGTAATCACATAAGGTCCGTTTGTGTAAAACATCAAAAGATAAATAAAGCAGGATAGACGAAGACGGTGGAATAGGATTAAAGTAGATTTAGCGAAAGTTTTGAACTTTTAACGAAATTGGAGAAGTATTCGAAAGATGTACACTACCGTCCAAAAGTTTGTAAGCATATTAGATTTGTTCTTAAATAAGACAAATCATCGTCGTAATTTTATAGTAAAAATTAGCAATAAAATTAAGTTTTACGTCCTTTGACGATTCTTGCGACAAAAGCAAGGATTATTAACATATAATCCATATCCATCAGTTTTAACAAATTCATTGATTTTTGACGAAACCCGTGTTTTATGACTTGCAGTTTTCTATCACACAACTTGCATTTCACATTTTCAGTGTTACAAATTGTGTAACAACATGTTAGAGAAATTTGGTGTGATAGTCATGTTTTTATATCACTTTATTTCAACAAATACCGTCTTTTACTATAATTTGGCCTACCTATAGTTACTTTGCCCAAACTGATTAATTTAAATTAAATAGTACTTAAACCAGTCTAGTTAACAAATTTTATTCCTAGTACAATTTTTTACGCGTGACAACAGTCATTTTTGGTTTAGACAAGAAAGTTACAAAATGTAATTTAACGTCAGAATTTTATAAAATATGGTCGGTGCTTTTACTCTTGCACTTCACATTTGATTAAATACGTGTTTTAAGCCGTTTTTCTTATTTATTTCTTCCTATCTTCGTTTTTTATTATATATTAGGTTAATTATTAAATGAAAAATAGTCCTACAACTTTCTATCTATGTATTGCACTTGTAAATCAGTTTAAGTTAAGAAAAACAATAATATGTCATTTTTTTATAAATAATTTATACTACTTTGCCGGTTGACACTTTTTAGTTTGATAGCAAACAAGTGCAATTCCGCGATTCTTTAAGCGCGAAAATGAACTCAAAACTCACAGGACAAAAAAAAAAAACAAAAAGACTGCTCTACTTTGCTTACCTTAAAACGTTTTAGACTTTACAGTCTGCTTAAATATGAGTTCTACATCAATACGCTACGGTACCAAATCTGTAAATTTGAAAATACATTTTAAATGCAATATTCTTGCCTCCCTGGTAGAGTAGAGGAAATACCATTAACTTTGCCTGGCCAATTCGAAGGTAATTTCTTAGAAATTGTGAAGTAAAACCTTTGATGGACTGTTTTACTAGAAGTATAAGGTTCTGATTTGCATTTTTTTCTTTACATGTAACATACGAATTCTTCTATTTAAGTTGAAAAATTAAAAAAAAGAATTCAGTTTCGTGCAAAGTTAGGGCATTGTACCGGTAAAATAATACTGATTAACGTCAAATCATAACAAATCTTTTCGAATGAATTTAATGTGATTGCTTCGTTCAATCAACCTGTAACGGCTTTGCTATAATCATCATCATTATTTCAGTCAAAAGACGTCCACGGTTGGCTGTTGGCCTTCCTTAAGTTTTGCCATAACATTCGGTCCTGGGTGGGGCACATTATTCGCAGAACAGATGGTCGATGGGGACGACGGTTTTGGAGTGGCAACCACGCACCGGCAGACGCAGCATTGGAAAGCCACCCACAAGGGGCGACCGATGACTGGCGAGGGTCGCAGGAATCCGATGGATGCGAGACGCACAGGACCGGCTCTGCTATGTTTTGTTTAAGCTAGGCTGATACGAAATGTCAAACTGACATTTTGCGCGCACTTTGTTTGGAAGTCAATATTCGCATTCGTATTCGCATTCGCGAATGTGAGTAATTTAACATTCTTAACATCACTACACGGAACTCTAAAAACAGGTTCAGTTTTTCGGATCCAAAAAACGTGTATTTATTTTCAGTCTTGAAGAAAGTGCTTCAGAAACATGTAGTGCCTATGTGCGAAGGTTTGGAGGTGTTTAGGACATCTTGTGAGAACACCAGGAAAACTAAAGCAGAAAGGCTATTTAAACTGTCTTAAAGACTTCGTTATACCCAGTCAACTGAATCAATACAATCCTGATTGGGTATACCTAGTCTTGGATTCACTTTTCAGCAGGAAAATGATCCTAAACATTCATTAAAATTAAACCACTAGAACTTTTTGAACAAAACAAAAAAACAAATTAAAAAATCATATAATGGCCTAATCTCAATCACCTGGCTTTTCTCTCATTGAACTTGTTGTTAAACTATCGAGTTTACCGGTAAACTTGAAAGGGGGAAAAATCGATTTCCAACTAGCTCAGGACATTTGTGGCCACTCTTGCAGAGAGAATGTAACAAGTTAATTATAAAATAATTAATATATAAATTAGATGAAGACTATTTATTGCATGAAATTAATTAATAGAATGCTGAATGGTATATTCTCATACGGTCAATACGAGAAGATTAAAAAATATATATTATTCGTAAGCTCCCGCTTGACCACATCTCACTTGATCATCATCATCATCATCATCATCATTATTTCAGCCGAAAGAGGCCTATGTCCAACATAGGCTTCCCCCAAGTGTCGCTACAGTGACCGGTCCTTTGCGTCTTGCATCTATCGGATTCAAACAACCCTCACCAGGTCATCCGGCTCCTTGTGGGAGGCTTTACCGTTGTAAACGCTGCGTCTTCGGTACGTGGTCGCCATCCAGAACCTTTCGTCCTCATCGACCATCTGTTCTGCGAGCAATGTGCCCCGCCCACTCCGGCTTAATTTTGGCGATTCTTTGGTCTACGTCTGTAACCTTGGTGGTCTCACTTGATGGTAAGTAGGAAATCCAATCCCGCATCAAAACCACGATCACGCAAGCCTGCGGGATTGAAATCATCTGCGGATTCCGCCGGATTTGCTGGATTAGGATTTTTAAATATTTGTTTGTTTTAAGTAGTAATATACAAAAAGCCGATCCGGGCCCTGGTTCAGGCCATGATCTGGAGCGAGAGAGAGTTGTGCGAAGCACTAATGCTAGCGAAGAAGACGGCCGCACGCGTGAGGGAATGGAAATCATCACACCTTAGTCAACGCGACCGTGAACCCCGACTACCAGCAATGGGTAGCTCGCCTTCCGTCCGTTCGGTAACCTTCTGGACCAAGCCCGAATCGTCAACGGCTCGTAGCGTCCACGCGCACCTCAAAGAGATGTCACTAAAACCTTAGGGGCCCAGCAGGGCCGATGTCCGCTACAATCGCAGGGAATTTCTAAAAAGGAAGCCTGCGGTTCCAGACCCTAAGGATAACTAAAGGACACAGGTGTGATTTCAGTCAGTAAAAGTCTGTCACGCCCTCTCGCTGCACCTTAGAGCGTGAGAAGTCATTGGATAATTACCCACCTCAAAAAAAATCATAGAGTAGTGTACCTATCTACCTAAACTGTTATTGATTACGTTCCGTTAAACTTACGACAAAGGACTCAAGAAATTAAAAATAAAATGGTAGGTAATGACTTGAAAATAAAATTATTTTTCATACGAATTCTGTAGAAAAGTCACGAATTCCATGTAATGTTGTTACATCGCCGTCACCAAAGACCAAGCCTTGATCAAATACATAGATTTTCAACATCGAGTGACATGTCTGTCTACTTTTTTATTTTTAAATTATCCACGATCCTTGTGTAAAATGTTTCTTGGTTAAAAACTACTCTAATTAATACAGTTAAAATATAGGTAATCACTAAACTAAAAAAGTAACTATTGCTAAACGAAAACAGGTCTTGTCACACGTATAAATATAGGTTTTATGGTAGTGAGATCCGTTGAAGTGCCGCGATATAACTCACAATTAGCAGCTAATTGAGAACAAACTGACTCTGAATGTGGCTAATTAAGGAGCTTGCTAGAACACGGAATCTACCACTAACATTTAAAATCTATTTCACTTCCCTGCAGTTTAATCCCAGAGCAAATGTCAATGTAAAATAATCACGTGACCCACCACTAATCTTTAAAATCCATTCTAGTTCTGAGCGGTTTGACCCCAAAGTTAACATTGAAAGGCAATGTCATTGTACAAATACGATTAAAATGGTGGTCCAGCTGACTCCAGAGACACTCACACTATAGAAACTCGTACATCGTGAACTGAGGTATCGTCATTCCAATGCTCTACCTACTGGGGTCTTACTATGACGTGTTTAAAAGCAATGCACCCTATATAGCTCCATCCCTTTAACAGTTCAGTTTAGGTTGTCAAATTGATCGCATTAAGATGGTCCTTTTCTACTCGCCTATCGTCAACGTCGGCATGGTTCATCTAACGCAATACAACGCGATGTTTGATGAAATCATGCCATGGCCATGCCTAAAACGTGACCAGAAGACTGAGCATTGCCACGTTGAATGGCAATGTCCTCTAGTCACGCAAAGTGTCGATCAGTCGGCGAGAAACATTTTTGAAAAGATGACTTATACTTGGACCCCATGACCCGTACGTTTCAACCCCAAACGTCTCAAAACTGTAAGTTATTCGATCTTTCCGTTTTATATGGAAAAAGAAAAGTTGAAAATGACGATTAATATATTCAGAGCGATTTAACAACGCACAACCGCCTACGTCGGATATATCCGACAAACACTCTCGCGTTTATTCCGCCAGGGTCGCACATCCACGACCAAATACTCCATCTCGTCAGCTCTTCTGTCATCTATAGGGATTGAAGAACTATATGACTTAAAGTACCCTCCTCCCCTCCTCACTCGTCGGTACAGTCCGATGCAAGCGATCAAAGGGTGAAATAAAAAGAAGAACTCGTGTGTTAAATTATGTAATACACTTTTGATCTCCATGTGTCACAGGAATTTCTCGCACGACGATGCACAGACTACCGCGCCACCTGGGCCATCACCCGAAACTTGTAAGAATTAATTACTTCAGATGACCAATGAAAGATCGAATTTTGTGAAGATATGTTTAGGAGGAACAGTCGAAGTTTTTTTACCGTGTTCTGTTGACTGATGAACAAACACCAGTTAGGTGCCAAGTGTCGTAGACACATTTGATTGGCCCAAAGGAACCAACACTACGACCATAAGAACCTCCGCGACTAAATGGCAAAAGTTAATTTAAAATTACTGGAAAATGAATTAGTGGTGACAATTCTAATTTCAGTTTATTAAGAGCATCCAACCCGATATACATTTCCATACAATCGCTCTTACGTGATTATGACGTTATTACACATTTTTCTCTAGATATTTTGGAAAGAGGTATTTTGTGGACATTATGTAGGGATCTATTGAAATCAAAACCTAATTTGCGTAAAACTAATCAGTAAATACCAACGAAAATCTGCTATTTTGTTTTTTTTTATTAATGATTGGCTCGCGTTTGACCTCTATCTCACCTGATGGTGAGCGATGATGTGGTCGAAGATGGAGCAAGCTTGCCTAGAAGTGGCCTATTCACTCTTGACTTAAAGACCCTAAGTTGTAGCTATCAGGAAAAACAGACTCCGGCAAGGAATTCCACTCCTTGGCTGTACGCAGAATAAATGTGTTCTCAAAACGCTTTTTGCGTATGGGTGGGATGATGTCTGCCATGTACCGGTAGAATGGTCTTGTAGGAATTAGATTGTCCTATTCCAGTTCACACTCTCCGAAATGTAAACGATAGAAAACGTTAACTTTGGCCCTTCATAATGTATTCATATATTAAAAAAATATCGCGGAACATACATGGAAGTCTAATCGATGGGTATTACTGTCCTTTGACCACAGACCTTCGCTGGTATCTACTGGTTTCCTGGGACAGCCGGTAGAGCTGTCTTACGGGACGTTTTATGATCAAGGGACTACAGTCTCGACAATGATAGCGAAAATGACGTAAGGCTACCGATCGCTAAATTATTAAACCTTAAAAAACTGCCTAAATATGAGGAAAATATGAGAACATCACTCAAAAAATAATTAATATTCTTGAAATTTATCTTATCTTAAAAACAATTTTTCATGGAAACTTATAATTTAATCTAATTTATCATATCATCAGTCATTGCCTCATTCAACTACCTTGTTGTCTCGTGGTCGCAAGTGTGACTGCTGAGCATGGGTTCCTAAGTTCGAATCCCTGGCAAATTTGGTTATAGTGTGTTTCCATTAAAAATTACTCAGTAGCAGCCTGGACTTTGGAAGTTGGTGGGCACCCCCGGGCCTCGAGAAGCACGTAAAGCCGAAGGTTCTTTGCCTGATCTCTCTCTGGTCGTGCCAGATTGCCGTTCCATCGAACTATGAGAGTACAGGAATAGAGAGTGCACCTGTTTGCGCAGACACAAACTTGTACATTTGGTACGGAACCCTAAATGCGCGAGGTTAAATTTTACTTTTGAAAGAACTTTATTCTGAAATTAATGGCGACCATGTTGGCCTAATTTTACAATAAACTAAAGCTTAGTTTATAAAGCTTAGCTTAAGCCCTTATCATAACGATCGATCCACAAGTATACTACGGTCAGTGTATTAAATAGTGGAACAACCGCGGAACAACTATTTTTGGAAATCATTGAATGACGCTGCCGCTGACGTGTTTCGGTATGGACTTATTACCACGGTATGGCGTCGTTAAGAGGGCCCTTTTGGATCCGCCTATCATCAACGTGAGCATGGTTTAAAAGCATGTTGATTCATCCAACTCCATCCAACGCAAAGTTTAGTAAAGAGGCAACGCGAATAAAGAGAGAATCCCTGATCGCTCTGTTGGCATTCGATAATTCCATAAAACACGTACTTTTTAAAAACCTTAGTTTTTGGAAAATGTTTCGTCATTCAGAATCTCGATTAAATGTGCAAGGTTTCTATAAATATATTTTTTTTTACATTTTTATTTTTAGGGTTCATTATGAAGGGCCAAAGTTCACGCAAAATAGCAGACTTTCGAAGATTCAAAGATTCAAAGCATTTTATTACAAGTAAACCATTAAATGTCAAGAATTCAATCTGCTGATGATGCTAATTGCACATTGCAAAGCGTAGATCTCTATGAAGAAAAATGTGCAAGAAACTCCATGGCCACTCGTTTCAATCATGTTATGTATTACAAATATCTCTGTTACATGTGTCTTGTCGCTACTATCATTTAAAAACAATGTAAATAAAGTAAAAAAAAAACCTAAATATAGATATGTATTTAAATAAGCCACTGGCAGCTGAGAGATGACCAGTCTCAACTGACAGCGCCCGTTCACGGACATGCCGCGTATATCAGCACCACTCAGACATTACCATTTTGTAGGGAATCGAATGATCCAACAGACGCGCCACCATTAGTGAGATATTTCAGTGAGCAATGTACGGTACGAAGTCGGGTCGAGCGGCACGGTACGGAGCCGTATCATACCAAGACACGGCGTAGTTCAAGCTCTGCGTCGTTAAAAATATCACGACCATTCTTCAAACTTGAGGGTTGGAATCAGACCATGTAAGTAATATGTATATATTTTTTTACCTGCGAAGGTAGAGAGTTTAGAGTGGGCATGTTGTCCATGCACTCTAATATTGCATGAACCTATCGTTGATTGTTATTACATAGGTAGGTCGCTCAATCTTGAGTTGAATCGACTTATTTTTTTTACGGAAACCAAGTGGCTAACAAGTCGGGGCTTACAGCAATATTGTACAGCATGCGTTAGTTTGAGTATAAGTTACGACACTTTTTTTGTGTACAATAAAGTTTATTCTATTTTACATTCTTCCACAACTCACTTAATAATCGTCTGTTCGTCTTTCTTCTCTTTGAAATGGTTTTTTGCGAACCCTAAAATACCAAAACAAACTTTAATAATTTAAGTTTTATTTGGCTTAGTTTTCACGATAAGAGTAAAATGATGATTGTGGACCGAGCTGACTGTTGTTTCCAACTAGACGTCTGCAAGGATGAAATCCGGATGCTTCGCCGTCACAAGATTCTCAGTGGAAAAACTCACAAACATTTGGAAGAACCGCAGAATAACTAGAAACACTAAGGTTCGACTGGATGAAGTGAAGGCTTTCCAATTTTCCTATATGGAGCAGAAATGTGGACGCTGATGATGCGAGACCGTCGAAAGATTGATACATTGGAAATGTGGTGCTAGAGACGCATGCTTATAATCCCATGAACCGTGCACCGAAGCAATTTTTCGATCTTGAAAGAACTAAATATCACAGAGTGATTGTCGTCGTCTGTACAAATACGAATCCTCACTTTTTAGAGCATATCACCTATAACGAGGACACGACGGAATTGGTGGTGCAAGGGAAAGTCGAGGGCAAAAGATCCCAACACGGTGGACGGACCTCATCAAATCTGTGATACACTCCAGCATCAATGTCAACTCCCAGACCCCCAAACACAGAGCTGCATGGTGTCGTATCACGAGTGAGGCGGTAGTGCAAGACGACCGACATGACCACTCTGTCATGAGTGCACGACTGAGAAGATTTTATTTCTATTCAATTTTTATTTTTAATCTAGTAATCGTAGCGTGTTTACTCAATAGCGTGTAAGCTTTGGTTGCCAGTAATTGAGTATACATCACATGGTACCAAGTTTATATTTTGTTGAAGATTTTGTGTTGTGTACTTATAAAAAAAAATTCTTGCAAGTGCGAGTCGGGCTCGCGCACTGAGGGTTCCGTACAAGCTTACCTATAAACAATTTAATTCCCGAACTGAGTTACGAAAATTTTTCCGAATCGCATTTTTTTTTTGTGATATTACTACAAATTTACAGTTTTCTGATTTTTTATTATATTTGTACTATGCGAGCTTGCTTCATGCCAAATTTCAGGATTCTAGATCAACGGGAAGTACCCTATGAATTTTGATTCCCTTGAGAGAGTCGAAATACACATTTTTGCGACATATACGGCCGTATCTTTTTTTTCGTTAACTCAGAAGTTTGATTTTTTAACAGCTTCAAGGGACCGCAGATTTGAGTATATGGTTTTTATTCCAACTCATTACTTCCACGCTTTCCCGAGATAAAGGGTCTTGTCAGACAGACGGACGGACAACAAAGTGATCCTATAAGGGTGCCATTTCTGCCTTTTGAGGTAAGGAACCCTAAAAACACCTATGAACCCACAACACTTTGACTGAAAGCTAAGAACTTTCCTTCTTAGGCCACATTATCGAGGACGTGCCATCTTTTTAACCATCTTGTTGGGCTGTTCAAATCCCGAATTAAGTCACGTGCCCGTGGATTGGTGTGACGTCGCAGCCGCTTCAGGTAGACGCTTTCCCTGGCTTTTATTTCCTCATCCACAATGGGGACCTCCAAGTAGTGGTGAGCCTCAGCTACACGAGACAGATACAGAGACACACAGATACCACGGTGCATTGGCTAGAATTCTGAGTATTTTGGTTTGGGCACGATGGATGATGGCCAAATTAGAAAGATGAACTATAAGTTGTATATAGGGATTTCACTACAAAGTTTTACTTGTTTAATCATTGAATGAAAGTATATATATATATAACATGTGGAGCAGTGGTGGCCGAGTGGTAACGGCCCCGACTTACGAGTTGTAGGTTGCGAGTTCAAACCCAGCCAGTCGCATTACTTTGTGTAATTTATTTCATCACCACTGCTCTCAAAACGGTGAAGGAAAACATCGTGAGGAAACCGGCATGTCCTAGAACCAAAAATTCGAAGACATGTGACATCCACCAACCCGCACTGGGCCCGCGTGGTGGATTACGGCCCATTCCCTCTCCTAGAGAGGAGGCCTAAGTCCCAACAGTGGGAACATTATAAGGCCGACTATGCTATGCTATGCACCGTCGATATGTATATTGTTGTAAGGTCCACTGATCAGCCCATATTTATTTATGTAATTATAGCACTCTGACTTAATCAGGGCCTTTTTTGGGGTACTGTAACAATTAAATTAAAATGTAGAGTAAATTTGTCACCAAAAGTTGTGAATAACATTAAAATATATTTAGAGTTGGAAGTGGGATCAGGTGGGATTAACAATCAATAAATCACAGTATCTGCCCCAAGAAAGTATTAAGTGTAAAGTACTAGGACGGGTTCTTTCCCAAGATTAGTCAGTTAAAGTTAAGTATAACTGACCATCTTGTGGAAAACATTTGGGTCAACAAAGCAGTTTGCCCACGAAAAACAAAATTAAAAAAAAAAAAATTGTGATACCCATAAGTAACTAATAACTGTGTGAAAACAACGTTGTTTCGAAACCAAGTTTTTTCAACTAACTACAAAATACTGTCCATAAGCCTGTAGCCCTTTAAAGAAATTTGTCATTAATAATCTCGAATTCTCTATTTTTACTTTTATTTCGCTGGGAAAATCATCTTATGACACCCCCCGCTCTTAGGCGGGGCGGGAGATAGTGTCAGACTTTTACTGACTAAAAACCCGGTCCTGTTCCTTCGTTGCCTTTCGTACTGGGGCTGAAGCTTCCTTTCAGAATCAGACCCTTGGCCGCAGCAGGCTTCGACCCTGCTGGGTCAGTTGCTGTAGTTGCTGACATCTCCTTGAGGCGCGCGTTGAACAATACGCGCCGTCGACAACTTGGGCTCGGTCCGAACGGTTACCGGACGGTCGGACGGCGAGCCAACCGAATTCTATATAGCCTAAGGTCTTTAAAAACATTTTGTAAATCCTTACATATCATAAAACAAAGTCCCCCCCTACCGCGCATGTCTGTCTGTATACAACAGACAACAGAGACTTGTTGTACAATAAACTCAAAACTACTGAACGGATTTTCATGCAGTTTTTACTAATAGAGTAATTCATGAGGAAGTTATAAATAACAATTGCATATTATAGTAGTGAAATGCCAAACATTTGAACGACTAATACCCATGCGAAGCGGGGGTGGGTTACTAGATAGAAGTTTTCTCTTCTTCTCCTCTTTTATTGAGGTAAACTCATCAAATGAATTCTTCCGCTCTATGGTGGAGCAAGAGGGCAACTCAACCTTTTACTGAGTAAAACCCATCTGTCCTCAGCCTTTCGCGTTCCAGGGCCGTGGCTTCTCTTTAAGCCCTAGCAGGCGTCGGCCTTAATGGACCCTACGGTTTTGCTGACATCTCTTTGAGGTGGGAGTGGAACACTAAGCGGCTTCGACAGCGAGACGGCGGGACGGCGAGTTACTTATTGTTCGTCGTCTACAAGCCAGTGCCTACGACCGGGAAATCCCCCGCATCTCCCGACGCCCGGGGCCTCTTTTGTAGCGGCGGCAGGGCCTAAGGATTTCCGTTCCATAACTATTGCGGCTATCTCCTTCATTCGTTAATACGAACAGAACAGTAATCTGTTACGCAGCAGCATGTGGCCACTTGCCATTCTCTATCGTTTCGGGCCATCCAGGGCCAGACGCGAGACGTCACCGCCGCCGATCGACTCCACGAGGACACGACGGAGCTCCTCCCGAGCAGAGCAGACTGCCACCTTAACCGCCTGGCGATCCGCACAACGGTAACACCCAGAAATCACCTTCACCCGAATCCGAAACCCTTTCAAAATGGCCATGTCCGGTGAGGACCTGACTCAGGTGAGGACGCCGTAGCTGCTCTCCAACTACTCCTCAAATAAGGCCATTATTATTGGAAGCTCGCGCATGATGGTAAAGTGATAGTTAACTGTCTTCCTCCAATTATTCTTAAGGTGCCGTCATCCCCATTAGTCCTAGCGTAAAAGATCTCGATTCGACGCTTGGATGGCAAAGTCAGGATTCCAGTGTTTGCCAAAGAGTTAACGAGACTTTGTGGTGTCTGTATCGTCTAAGGATTTTTTTGCCTGCGAAGACGAAGACTGTGCTTGTGCAAACTTTAATTTTCCCAGTAATCGACTATGGTGACGTGTGCTACTTTGACCTGAATAAGGTGTTGTTAGATAAACTTGACAGGCTCCTCAACAACTGCATCCGCTTCATATTTAACTTGAGAAAATATGACCATATTTCAAGTTACAGATCTGAGCTCAAGCAGAAGTTTGCGCGCACTGTCTACACTTTTCTCTTCCCCACCCCTCCTTTTTATTTTATATTATATTACATTTTCAATATTTATGTTCTTCTCATGTTAAGAATGTTCGTTCTTCTAACAATCTTCTATTGCTCTGTCCTACTCATATTTCGGATTTTGTTCATTCTTTCTTTCATATACAGTTCATACTTCTGTGGAATGCGCTTTCTCTCGACATCAGAACGACCACCAGGATTACTTTCTACACAAATAGTGGAGTCGTTTTAAAAACTCCCTTCTTTTGCCTTATATTAAGTAAATATATATTGTATGTTTATTTTATTTATATGTATATTACATTTGTACCCTTGTTTTCTTAATACTCTATTTGTTTTTTTTTTGTGTTTTATGCACCTGCCATGTTTTCTTTTCACTACCTTTGGTTGAATGATAGAGAATGCTTAGGGCATTAACTCTGCCCATCTTTGTGTTGCATGAAGTTTTAATAAATAAATAAAGAAGGGGCTAGGGCGCAGCGATGGTGGCGTGCTCAACGCTGGGTTGCGACAGTTAAAATCTCTATACCGCCATGACATACCGCCGGAACTCTGTCCACCAAGCTGCGATTTGTCAAAGCCGCCCCAACGTTGCACCACCATGTGCAAGCAGTGCATGTACTGCAAGGACTGTTGCTTCCAAATCTCACGTTGTCGAGTCGGCAAGGACGCTTGTATCCGGATGGCTTCATGCCCGACCCGCGATCATTTGTCATCATCAACCAGACGCCAATGTGGGGTTCACATCGGCGACAGGTCGTTATTTGGGAACCCTGTCGCGTTCCGAGAGCTAGGAAGGCACATGGCATCGGACTTGCGTACGGTCACAGAGTCCCAGCTGCCGGATCTACCTAACGGTTGTCGCAACCCAGCGTGTCGCTAATTCGGCCGCTGCCTGGTGTGATCCCCTGCGCCAGGACCCATATGTGGTTATTGTAACTGACTACTCATTATTACTCATATTGACTGGCCTGTTGGTCTAGTGGTCGGTGGACTTGACTGCTATGCCGGAAGAAGTGGGTTTGATTCCCACCCAGGACAAATGTTTATCTGATGAGAATTTGTTCTGTGTCAGGGTCTGTGTAAGTTTATCACTTATCTAGTACTCATACCACAAGCTCTGCTTAGTTTATGATTAGATGGTGTTGTGTAAAAGTTGTGGAATATTTTTATTATATTACTGAGTGTACTTTTGGAGATATTCAAGATTCTAAATCAAAAAATCTTAAGGTACATTAAATTTCTTTTTTGGGAGAGGGGTTCAATCTCAAGCCCTTGAACCCTTCCTCCAACATAGCAAATGCACACTTTCAAATATTTTACAACCCAAACTACTGGGACTGGGAGCGAAAATTTTGCACAAGGTTTTCTTTTACAATATAGGTGAGCACTAACAGAGGATTTTCCAAAATTTACCCCCTAAAAAAGAAAAGGGTTGTAAAAGCAGTCCAAAGTTTGTATGGAGAAACCTACTTACACATGGGTGAAGCCGCTGGCAGAATCTAGTTTAGACATACATATATTCTTAATGTTTTTTTTTGTCGTGTTTCTGTTTTTTCTTTTAAAGGTTCGGTACCATACATACGAAAGGAATAAACGGAACCCTTTTAAGGTCAGTTTGTTGTCTGTCTGTCTGTCAAGACCCTTTATCTCAGAAACGCATAAAGGTATAGAGTTGGAATTAAAACCACATACTCAGGTCTATGGTCTCTTGAAGCTGTGAAAAAATCAAAACTTAAGAGTTAACGAAAAAAAAACGTATTTCGACCCTCTCAAGGGAATCAAAATTTATAGGGTACTTCCAGTTGACCTAGAATACTGAAATTTGGCATGAAGCAAGGTCACATAGAACAAGTCAGAAAAAAATCTGAAAACTGTAAATTTGTAGTTACATCAAAATGTTCTAAACTCAATTGAACTGTTTTCATAGGTAAGTTTGTGTGGAACCCACAGAGTGCAAGTCTCACTAACATGTTTTTTTTTTAAAGATTTGAGTTTTATGAAAGCAAATGTACTGGCAAGTTGTGCATTTTTCTAGCTTCATTTTAGTAATAGCAAAAAATATACATTAGTATAATATAATATAATCAAACAGTTTTATAAAAATGATAATTTTATCAAAATCTATATTTATATAATAAGGGTTTAGACTGTTACTTGATCAAGTACTACATAATATCACTCAAAGTGTATTACACTGAATTTTATAATTAATTTGATAAGAATCTGGAGAATATGTTTCGAACAAACATTTAATTTCGTGACATTAAGAATTAGGTAAATATTTCCCATATATTTCGTTTATAAATCATGCACTTAGTAAAATAAATAAACGACTATTAATGGTATTCATAATAATTTCGTTACATACAACAGGTAAATAAGAGCATACGGATAATGACCCCAATAAGAAGTTTCAAAGCAAACATAAAAATAAGTGCGCCCTAAATATTTACGTGAATTAGGTTAAATTTCAGCACCTAAAAATCAACAAATTTAAAAATGTTATATTTACAAATCGTTCTAAGCTGCATGCAGGCCAGCATATCAATCAACAAGCATAAAGGAGAATGTATTCGTGTACAAGGAGGGCCCTTCATAGCCCTACGCGCAAGTTATTTATGTTAGCGAGACTACTCAATGAAACAAAGGCCCTAAGTATTCGCATTCTAACATAAATGCTTCCAGATTTAAATCCTTAACTAACCTAAATTTAACAAAAAATGTATAAACATCATGCAACGCACCTTCAAGTGCCAGGTACATAGGTGGAACCCGGTGACATGGGGAGTAAATTAACATAACTTCGTCCTTACACTGTTTAGAACACTGGCCATAACTTGTAAAAGTTCACACAGAAAGCTCATTCACGACTGAAAACGTTCTATATACACCATTCTACATTCACGTTTAGTTATAATATTACTGATAGAAATTTCACTCAACGAAATAAAATAATACAACACCTCCAATTAATCGACCATAGCATAAAGCCCTTTGAAGTGCGTTTGTAAAGACCGAAAGCAGTCTCTGTGTCTCTGTCTATGCCAAATTTTCAGGCGAATGAACATCGAACCAAAATAAAACAACCATAGAGTGAGATCGAATGAGAAATAATGAATGAATGGCTGTCATCATAAGCGGAAGTAAACAAGAACAACTCATAGTCAAAATATCTCCTAGAATATATAGAAAAAACGAAACTCTCATAATTACATAATAAATAATCAATTAAAAGGAATTTAATTACTACAACAAAATTATAGTTCTCAAATTATCATCAACTCCAATCATGTCAGCGAACAAATGTATAAACTAACCTTTCGAAAATAAATTCAAACAAGCGTAATTGCTTGAGTATTTATTTTTGTATTTTTAATATCTATTTATTCATTTGTTTTTTTAATTCTTTATGAAACAATATTTGTTTTTAGGTAGAAAAGTAGAGAAATTATATTCAACATTCTGCTTTTCTACCAAATTAACTGGTAAAATAATTGAACCACAATCTGACAACACTACATTCGTATCTGCCAATCTGCCATCTGCCTGCCTGCTTGCTTCCAATATTGGTTCTCAGTTCTCAGAGTCTATTCGAATAATATTACCTCATTTAAATTTGTAATAATGGCAAATATAGCAGCCAAACGCATAAAACGGGAATTCAAGGAGGTCATGAAGAGTGAAGAGGTGAGTTAACAACGTTTGCGTGTTTTTTTAAAAACATAGATGGTAGCAGTTACTTGCACTTTTGTTAGATGTCATATTTTTAAGAGAACATCGATCTGTGCGAGTACAAAGTGCGCTCGAAACTAATACGATTCCGCTCAATTATAATTTGCAATATTGTAGTGATTGATTGTGTTTTATTTAAGATTGTGATGTGAATGATTCAGCATGTTTAATAGATAGTCGTGATGTGTTTATCACTCCATCACCAATCTAACGTTGGCATATTGTAATTTGAATTTCGTAAATATCAAGATGTTTTATACAGAATTAAAGACCTGAAATTACGTGAGAATATTAAATCAAACTTTGTAGTATTCTGAATATCTTTACTGCTAAAATGTTGATTTACCCACTTTGGTTTTTTTATGACCTACATAATATATTTACTGTGTATTGCTATTGCGATTTAGAGATTGAAAGTAAACCAGTGAAATAGTTTTAAATTACAAATATTAATGAACATTTACAGATATTCTTTAATGATATATTTACTACACTGTTTGAATATAATTAGCACTGCTTATCTGCCAGAACAATTTTTAAAACATGTTTGTTTTGAACAGTATTTTCTGCCATAATAATAATTATGGTACTACTCATATTTAATTCATTAGACCCCGAGCGAATGCCGGCGTTCACTCGGTCATTGTCTTTCTATTGTGTCTCTATTTACGCTACTCAAAAGGTTAAAATTAGTTTTCAAATATCAGATGCATCCATATATGTTAAATACAATTTTCCGGAGTTTACCTCTTTGTCTAACTTATTATTTCATTGAGTGTGATTGTGTTAAACGCTTGAATTACAGCTACAAAGAATTAGAAAAATATTAATTAAGTATATTATTGGCTTGATAGTTTATTAATTCATTAAACCCCAAGCGAACGCCGGTGTTCACTCTCTCATTGTCTTTCTATTGTGTCTCTATTCATTCATTACACTTCTAGCGAACGCCGGCGTTCGCTCGGTCATTGTCTTTCTATTATGTCTCTAATTACGCTACTCAAAACGTTAAGGTATTAGAAAGGTTAATTCCAAACAGCATGGAGTAAAATTATTATCTTTGGCAAAGATTGAATCTGCTGAAAGCACAAAGTATAAAAGCTTTATTTTACACAAATAGAAGTGGAAGGTGGAGTAAAGGTGAATTCTATACAAATAAAAAAAAGTTCCTTAGCTTATATAAACATTCCTCAAATGAATGTAGGTACCGTGTCATGCAACATAGGGGTTTAATGTTTTTAGAACCTGAACAAACTACATAATAATAATAATAATATTCACACAACTATCACACAACATTGTCTAGTCCCAAGTTAAGCAGAGCTTGTGTTATGAGTGCTAGACAACTGATAAAGATACTTAAATATTTCTAAATATGTAATTACACCAGACACGGAACAAGTGATTGTGCTCATCACAGAAACATTTGTCCTGGGTGGGAATCAAACTCATGACCTCCGGCATAGCAGTCAGGGCCAATAAACACTAAACCAACAGGCGAGTCAAACATGCACCATTAAAAAAGAAACATTATAAAGACAAAATAATATTAATGAGAAAAATAAATTAACACATTTATCTGATAATAATAATGATTATAAAAACCGTAAACCTCTTCAATATTGGCAAACTGTTAATTGTGAGCAGTACGCTCAAAAATATAAACATATAATGCTAAAACAAATTAAAAATATAATGCTGCAGTATGAAATGCACTACAGCTCTGTGCTGAGTAAAATTTACAAGAACATGTTTTAGTGTCAATAATTAATAGTTTATGTACCAATTTTAATTATTAGCTCTCAAAAAAACCAAGAAATATATTAAAGTGGTCAATTTGAGATATTTTGCTGTTACACAAAAATATCGATCCTCAAATTTTAATATTGCTTTGGTTCAATTGAGCCAACGCTCAATATATGTGTTGAACACTGTAGATTCAAAATATCTTATTTTTATTTCTAAGATCATCCAACTGTCCTTATACCAATCAATTTTGGGTTGGAGTAGCATATATGTCTTTTGCAATACATTTGCTATCATCTCAATACCCTCTCACTTCCTTTCTAGCCATAGTTATCTTTTATAGTTCATCAATTATTTCTTTTTATCTTTCTGTACCACAAAAGGTTTTAACTTTCATACTTAAAATGTCGGTCTCACAGCATGTTCCTCATTCAAAATTATTACTAATTGAGAATCTGTTCCTTTTTTAAATGATTTCAAAAAAGGAAAGGTTCTCAATTCGGTGGAATCTTTTGTATGATAAGCATGTTCCCTGATTATTTGAACATGCCTGGACCGAATTGAAAAATTCTTTTGTTTGTTGAAAGGGTGTACTTCTGATGTAGTGCTATGGTCATAAGGTCAAGATCTGATGGGATCCTGGAGAAATCGTGGGAAGTGTTCTAATTTTATAGATGCTCTTGTAATAGTTATGCATAATTAGTTTTTAATTAGTGAAAATACTTAAAGGTTTATTACAAAAGGTTTTAGTATTATTTAGGTAGTCTCAATAAATAACATTCATAAACAGCAAAGTTATTAAAGTCAAATGGCGTGAATAGGAATGCAGGGGTGAATAGGAACAAAAGTTTGAAAGGGATCTTCGCATTAATTAACAATTTTTCCCAGCATTTAAGTACTCTTATTTATTTATTAATTGTGATAAAAACGGATGCTTTGATAGAAATCAATAGTATAAATATATACCAATGTAAAAAACCTAAGCAAAGTTTTGTTCCTATTCACTCCTGCATTCCTATTCACCCCGTTAGACGGTAGTGTTTGTTTATATCCCAAAATGTCACTAAATTTATGGAAATATTGTACTGGCTATTGATTATGAATGAAAAACAATGGAAAAACACAGCACGTGGTATTTTCTAGTAGCAATTGTTATGAATAATTGATTCGATTATGAATTTATCAATTATAAAAAATTTTCGTGGACAATTTTGGGAATTCGTTTTTTTTTTACTTTTGATTACATAATTATGATCAGTAATGGAGCTCAATTTTTTTTTGTACTAATTAAATAATAGGGGTGTATTCTACAGATAAGTTACTATTGAATTTGTGCTCCATATAGTTTTAGCTAAGCGATACATAAAGTAAAATGTGTAAAATAAAAAGAAAATACATAGTGCAATATAACTTTAATTTCGAAAGTTGATGTAAAATCAAACAAAACCCATTCTTAAGTATTAGTTTCTCATTCATTATTATAAAAAAATCACTACCCAGATTTCATCCAAGCTTTGGAATTTAGTCCTTGTTATATTTTACTACTTTAGCAACATATTGTTGCTTTAAAAATCTTTAGTATTTGTTTTCTCAGAAGAGTAAACACATTTAAAGTCATCATGACTGTGTTTATTTATTATTATAATAAAATATGCTGCGTCAGGTTTTTTGGCACGCAACATACACTTTCTTTGTTTTTAAAGTTTCAGTATATACATTATCATACATATATAGTAATAGATGTATGATTCCAAATATAGACATTATATTGAAAAAATATTTAATTATCTGGGTATGAACTGCCAGTAACTTGTAACCTTTAGTAAACAAATGAATACTTAATAACCCGTAATTGGCTGTGCTGTTTGAATTGACTATTTACTATGCGAATTCTATCTATAATTTATATATAAAAGGAGACATCAATGGTCAGCCCAAACTACTGGGACTATGGATATGAAATTTTGCACAAGGTTTCCTATTAGGTATCTAGGGTCCCTTCGTAGGCGAGCACTAAGAAGGGGTTTTAGGAAATTCAAGGGGAATTCAGTTTGTATGTAAAAATCTTATTCCGTGGGTCAATATACTTCAAACTTAGCATAAATAGTAACCTAAATAAATAAAGGTTGTCATTATTTGTTTTTAAAAAACTCCCTTGAGACGATTTAGTTTTTTTTGTGAGGTGGGAAATCATCCAATGTCTTCTGCTGCTCTAGGGGGGAGCAGAGGGCCGTGTCAGACTTTTACTGACTAAAACTAGACCTATGTATCTTCAGTTGCTCTTTACGTTTTAGAACCACGGGTTTTTCTTTCAAAAGTTTACGGTTCCAGTAGGTTTCGGCCTTGCTGGCCCATACGGCTTGTGAGGCACGCGGAACACTACGCACCGTCGACGACTCAGGATCGGTGTGGAGTGCGGACGGTTACCAAAAGGCCGGACGGTGAGCTACCCATTGCACGTTATCCGCAAGTCCACGCCTGCAGTGGTTGGACGTCGGGGTCAAGGTCCCCGGCGGCTGGGGCGCGAGGATGTCCGTTCTCTCACGCGTTCGGCCGCCTCCTTTGCTGGCATTACTGCTTCGCAGAAAAGGCTAGGCTACATGGATGTAAACCACGCGCCAACACGTTCGGTGGTTGGGAAAACGCGCCTCTCAATGTTGAAGGTCATGGATGACAACTGCTGTCTACACGGATTAAATATGGCTAGGTCACCTTCGTTGGGACGTCGGTTTGCAACCGTCTGGTCACCCCTTAATGAACTTGAAACTTGGACCAAATTCTAACTTAAATGAATAATAAATAGTCATTATTAGTTTTTGGAACTACCCTCAAAAAACGGTATAAGGGGTGTTAAAGTTTTTTATAGAAAACGTTCTATTTAATTTTTTTTTGGTGATCCAGTTTCCAGAGATTTTGCTAGGTACTAGCTTCTGCCAGCGGCTTCGCCCGCGTGAATATAGATTTTTCCATACAAACTGGACCCCTTATCGTCTCCTTAGGGGTTGAATTTTGGAAAATCCTCTTTTAGTGCTCGCTTACGTCACAAAATGAAGCTTTGTGCAAAATTTCACACTCTTAGTCCCGGTAGTTTCGGCTGTGTGTTGATATGTCAGTTAGTTTCCCCTTTTATATTATCAGGTATTAGACTGAAAAAGCATTGCAGTTGACACTCTGTTCCATACAAACTACAATTCCGAATTTAACCTTTCGAATACCTTAATTAGAGACAATAGAAAGATAATGAGAGAGCGAATTTAATTTTTTAATAAAATTTTTATAAATTAATTTCAACTCGATACCTCCACGCGTTCCCGAGATAAAGGTTCTCAACAGACAGACAGACAACAAAGTGATCCTATAAAGGTAACGTTTTTTTCCTTTTGAGGTAGGGAAACCCTAAAAATAAATAAAAAAATGATATTTCCTACTAAAATTATTACTAAAGTAACACAGTTTTAAAACAATGGGTTCTGCCGGCATACAATATAAATAAAGCGTTATTTAATTCACATAATAGAAATGAAAAACCTTCATGGAAAAATTTCATGATGTGCAAACAAGTTTCAGATAGTCAGAATTTGGGCTGTGGGGTCTTTCGAAAGATATTACTCATTGACAGGAGGGTTTTAGTCCGTAATAGTCTAACACTCCCTCTCGCCCCACCCAGAGCGAGAAAAGTTATTTGATGTTTTCCTACCTCAATAGAGAGTTAGTATTTCTAAGTTGGTGCACCTACATGACGCATTAGCCATACCTACGATTTCCCACTTTACTTTTAACTTGAAGAGTACTAATATTGTTGTTACAGGTAGCGGGCGGTACCATTAAATTAGAGTTGGTCAACGACAGCTGGACGGAACTTCAGGGCGAGATAGCCGGCCCACCAGACACACCGTACGAAGGTGGAACCTTCCTCCTCGAAATAAAAGTGCCAGAGACCTATCCGTTCAATCCGCCGAAGGTAATATTATCTAAACTAAAAATTTCCTATAAGTATTTACCCAGAAATTAGTTTTGCTGTATATTTCTGAGAATTACTACAGAATACGTTGAGGTTGACGACAGTTTGGTGACGTTCTTTTATTTTGTAGTTTAGGTTACTGACGAGCAGCATTTTGCCGTCGACAAAAGTAGCTACAGTTGTCGACATTGGTCGGCAGCAGTATTCGACATGACGATGGCTAGTACCCAGCATACCGACAGCGTTGTTGTTAGCTGTCGACGCGTCGACTGCAAATGCCGATCAATAGCGACTACTACATTATGTCGTCCGGCGTTTGTGATCTACATGGTGGGCAGCAGCCATCGTCGTGTCGAATACTACAAATATTCCTTTCGGACATGCAGTTTTGAGAATCCTTTGTGTTCCTTAATTTCAACTAGATCCAAAACCAGCAGTTAAAGTTAAACGTTATCTGAAAGTGAGTTTATTTTTTATTGGGCAGTTTATTTAGGGAGGAGCGTCCCATTGAATCATGGAACTGATTTAAGGTCGTATTGTTTCCAGATTCGGTTCATGACAAAGATTTGGCATCCTAATGTGTCATCGGTAACTGGCGCCATATGCCTAGACATACTCAAAGATCAATGGGCGGCTGCCCTCACACTCCGCACAGTACTGCTGTCCATTCAAGCTCTGCTGTCAGCGGCCGAGCCGAACGACCCTCAAGACGCCGTGGTTGCAAAACAATACAGAGAGGATATACAACTATTCAATTTGACTGCCAGACACTGGACCAACGCATATGCTGGAGGTCCAACCGTCATTTGGGAGTTCAATCAGAAAGTACAAGTATTACAAGATATGGGCGTTGATGAAGATCAAGCTAGAGTTGCGCTGTCCACTTTTGACTGGGGGTTGGAAAGGGCAACGGAACATCTCTTTAGTTAGATTTATTTTAGATAACTCTTAAACAGCTAGCATTAATGCCAACAATGCTACTGTAATGTAACTAAAATATAAACTTGCGATGAATATTTCTCCGATACATCGCCTGCACTTACTCACATATTGTATTTAGTGGTAACTTGAGGTGGAGCTCCAGGTGTAACGCTCTAGTCGCTTTTGTGATGCCAGGAATACCTTAGATAGTTCATTTTGAATGTCGATTTTTATTGGAAAATATTGCATTATAAAATTAGTGTTAGAATAAAATCAGTAGTACATTATTGTCAAGATTTAAGAATCGATACGTTGGTTTTCAAGCAAATTTACTTCTTTAAAAAACAGGTTTCTTACATGGATGGTCTTCACAAATAATTAAATAATATATTAATAATATATATATATTAATAATTAAAACGTACGATTATCTTTTTTGATTGAGGTGGGATATCAAATGACTTTTCGCGCTTCGAAAAAGAGCTATATAAAGAAGCTTTAGTTTAAGCGTTTTATAAAATACCCAAAAAATATAATAATTAATACTAATAATGCTGTTCCAAAAGTCAATAAAATAAAAATGCAAATAAATCAGTGGTTGACCCATTTAATAATTTTACTCTTACACTTATTTATTCAATTAGGGTTATAATTAGAAACCGTGATTAAAATCACTTTACTAAGGACATCACGCCAAATGTTTAATACCACTGTTCCGGACTCACAAACAACTAAGAATATATTGTAGACTGTCAATTGATATATAAATAATAAGATGACGCTAGTGTTTGTTGGATTAACCCGTCGTAGGCGGTTAAAGGGTTAATCAGCAAAAGTCTGACTCTCTTGCTCCATCCAGAGCGCGAGCAGTTAGTTGATGATTTTCAACCGCACTGGGGTTGGCGAAAAAAGTTTTTCTGCAGTAGCAATGTAAAGAACGTCGTTATACCTTCCCTATCTCAAATTACCATTTTTTACTCACACAGCAATATTACTTGGACACATTGCAAATAACAAGATGACTTTACTTAGACCATTTCACATAACTGTGTCGCAATATTTCTTAAATTACTTATACTTATTATTTTTTTTTTGTTTATTTTTTGTTTTATATAGCACTTATTTAAGTATATTTAGGTTAATTTTCCGAATTTGTACTTCAAGTTAGTTTAAGCAGGCGTCGAAGATTGTCAAGATGCGTGGCTTCAAACATTGAATAAACTCGGACTTGAGATAAAGAACTTTGCAGACTACCTCGCATATTGAAAATCTTAGCGTTTTCTTCCAGAGCTTATTGTTCGAAAAGTTTGATACATATTTTTTATACATAAATTGTTATTTCTGCTTCCTTTGTCTAAAGCCAAATTTAAAAACCTGTACTGATTCGAATAATTGAGTTAAATTCTAATTTTGAATTTAATTGATTATCTTCATATTTAGAAGTAACTTTTTCTCTGTGTATGAATGTCTTCTGAAAATATGAAATATAAATGTAATAGTTTAGTTTCTAGATTTAATGATTCAATCTGTCATCGTAATGATGTAATTAAATTGACTCCAGCAAAATTTTACAGATGAACGGTAATGTTACAGAATAAATGTTAAGACCTTAGGAAGGAAGATAGAATGTGTATGATGATATCCGGATAGCACTTGGCTGTTTATTATTTTGATTGTTGCAATAAAGCAATTGATAAAACTATCCAATACAACGATTTTTTTATGTCCACTGAAAACTTCAACTTCCCTATGCTTGTACAATCTAGTCGTAAATACCTTGTCAGTTTTCAAATTCTTTCCTTTATTAAGTCAAAGTTACAAAAGCGACTGCTTTAAGTAGACTGTTTGCGTAGAACTATGTTTATGCATTTTAAAACAGGTTTGAATACCTGACATTACTTTCCACTAATTACTGGTGACATCGAACTTGTAAACTTTTTCCAAATCCTGTCTCTACTCCTTTTCTATGAAATACAAATTATTTATTGTCAAATGTCTTTCTGTGATTTTTGCTTTTTACAATCTTAAGTCTTTAATGTACCAACTTGTTAAAAGTAAACAAAAATCAAAATATACGATAAGGTAACGAACTTGTTTCAACTGTGACTGTAAATACTTACAGTCTGGTGTTAATGCTTAAAATTAAATATTCAGGCGTACGACGCGTAGCTTCATACACGCGTATTCGTCATTATACGCTTGGTGTACACCTGCGCTGCGTGAAGCTTACATACAAAGCTATGGCCTACGGACGCGGAGCTTCCTAGACGCGATACGATGGCACAATGCTGCCGCTTCATAGACGCGATACGATGGCACAATGCTGCCGCTTCATAGACGCGATACGATGGCACAATGCTGCCGCTTCATAGACGCGATACGATGGCACAATGCTGCCGCTTCGTCGACAGAATTTCTTTGTTTTGTTTGTAAGTTTCACGCAGGCGTACACCAATCGTATAATGACAAATATGCGTCTATAAAGCTACGCGTCCGGAACTTAGGTCTAAGCCTTTAAGAACAACACGTTGATGTAAAAAATAAATTGATCTCTTCATAGTCTCGATAAGTTTTAGTTAAAACACTGGATTCAATTAAGTACTTTTCTGATTTTACAATTCTTCTTGAATTTATCGAATCCTGCTACTACAAAATGGTTTTATTGAATGCCTAGCAGGTTGAATGCACCAGCTTAAAAATAAGTCGTGCAATGGGTGGTTTGGCAGTCTTTATTTTTTAGAGGTATCGAGTCGAGATACCTATTTTTCTTGCCGTACTACGCCATATACCAGCTGTGTCACTAATTGTCGTACTGTTTATCTGCTCAATATTATGCTATCTTACCTTACCTGTGCAATTATTGCATATTTGTGTACTTGCATCTTTCTGAGACGTCTTTAGCAAAGAAAATAAAAATACTCGATTCTATTCTCTCGATGCAAAAATAAAACAACCAACAAAATTGAACTCTATCTTCCTAACCTTCACTTAGGAGAAATATTTCTAGTTTTTAACTTCTAGTTAGTTATGTATGTACGTATAGGCAGCTGGGTGGAGTGGGTAAGGATTTAAAGTTTTAAAAACAATATATGTAAGTAAATTCTATGTGAGTCTGTCTTTTATTATTTAATGACCCATTTGATTTTGATTTTTTTGTCAGTTATCTAGATGGGGCCGGCGTTTCTTAACTGGAGAGGTCATACTCGAAGGTCAAAGTCCATACCTACCATTCGTATTAGTAAAATCATAATTATGAGAACCATGTACAACCCTGACGACTTTTTGCATGGATTCAGGGGCAACATTTCGTGAACTAGTCAAAAATATCATCATATCCGAGCGAATCTATTAACGCACGACTGTATCAGTGCTGCATCGTATCTGTATCGTGATAATAGCGTATGCGAGTATGGACGAAGGTACATTTATGACTTGCGACAAAATCGAGACTATCGCGATTGAATTACTGTAAAAAGTCGCCGTAAGCGATCGCCATCCATCACCCATGTTAATGTCTTAGGTGGTCTTTTTAGAGAACTCAGAACTTTAAGGGACTCAACGATTTGATCAATACCAAAGGACATCTAGGTACCTATAAATCTACATACCCAAATAAGTGATGAGGTTCCTTATAAGCAGACGACCTTGTATTAGCCAGCCTTTGAAGAAGCCGAAGAAAAACTGACGGAAGCTCTGGAAACACTTGGGAAATTTTATGACGAAAATGCTTTACGGCCAAATCCATTTAAGACCCAATCCTGTGAAGCAAAAACATCTGCGCAATCGTCAGTCAAAATATAGTCTCTCTCAAAATCTTTTGGCAAGGTGTAGATATAAGAGTACTCGCTCATCCTCGCTACCTGGATACCGCCAAAGATCGGTCTCTAACTTTCCACTGCGCGCGACCGGCTTGTCTTTCATTTTCTGCGTGGGAGTTAGCATGTCCACTGCCACACTGGCATCGTTCTGCCCACGCTAAAAAGGTCGACACAGCGCTAAACGATACCTACTTTTCGCATCGTAACAGGATGCTTAAAACCGACCCTACTTTTGATGCTGCATCCAATTCCACTCACAGCCATAACTCCACCGGAAGTTCACCGTGAAACAGTCAGCCGAATTAAAAAGCAAAACGGGAACGAGCCGTCACCGTCTTATACGGGAACCAACTCCTACCTGCGCGCTTTTTTTTTAAATAAGGTACATATATTAGTGCTTGACTGCGATCACACTGATGGTAAGCAGTGATGTAATCGTTGATGGTGAGGCGCACTAGTCGTAAAAGTTTTAAGATTCATCTCCTCCGAGAACAGCGCTTCGGACCAGAGACACGAACTGTGGAGGAAAAGATATCCCCCTCCACCAAATTTCGTCTCTCCGGCATAACAACTGCCGAACGCACTCGACTTCTCAGGATGCGTCATCTCCTTTCCTGCCCAGCTTGCACAACTAACTACATCTTCCAGGGCTTATGCGAGGTCAAAGTCAGCGGTTCAGGTGGCAAAATTTTTGTCGGTCCAGATTTGAGTCAGATCGACACGAAAGAAGAAGTAGCGTAACGACCTACCTGCATCCTCCTCACATACAAAATACATACCATGCAGATAAGAGTGTCTGTATTGGTAATTTGAGGAAAGAACCAGATATTTAAAAAATAAATAAAAAAATAATTGACGATAGTTGACTTCTTTTTTTTTATTGGTATAAACCAGTGCTTAACTGCGAACCCACCTGATGGTAAGTAGTGATGCAATCATCGATGGTGAGGCGCACTAGTTTATTAAGAGCCTATTCATTCTAGCCTTGAAGACACCTAAATTATAGTTGGACGAGAAGACCGCAGCAGGGAAATTGTTCCAGTCCTACGATGTATGATTTTCTTTGCAATGTGCAGTTTGATTTGGAATTAGGTAATTTTGAAAAACCATTCTTTGCTTTGTGGATGCGAGACGCACAGGATCGGTCGTTGTGGCGTCGCTTGGGGGAGGCCTATGTCCAGCAGTGGACTTCTTTCGGCTGAAATGATGATGATGATGATTCTTTGCTAATATTGAAATAAAAAAAAATTAAATACATAGCCTGTCAAAATCATAACCCTCCTTTGGCTTTGTTGTAGTCGGGTAAAAAAAAAATTGAGCTCAAAGTTAGCATCTACCTAACATAACTAAAAAATTAAAAAGATATTTACAAAAAAAAAAACTAAAACGATCAAAATAACTTTAATTTCGGAAGTCGGTGTTTCTGGTATTGGTTTTTTGTTATTTAACACCGACTTTTATTACTTTTAACACATGTATTCTTAAAAAATACTCTCGCAATCTGAATCTTTCAATCTCTCCATTCTGGATCTTGATGCCACTCACCCTTTTCCTAACGCTGTCCCATCACTTCGCGATCTTATTTTTGTCTCGTCTCCCGGTCACGTCGCAAAACATGGTTAACGTTCTGCTGACGCCTTTACCCATCATGATTTTATTTGCAATTTTGATGGGATGAACCTTGAACGTCTTCGAGAGGACACCAACAATAATGATTGAACGCCTTTGGTTACATCTATGTCCGTCGACCAACAGGTTGAACTCTTGACTTCTACCTTGATTCGAGCTGTGAAAGTCAAACATCTTCTAGTGCTATGGCTGACTGATGATATTAAACTTTTGCTCCAAAAAAAGCGACTGCGAAGTTCAAGTTTAAAATTCGGCCCTATGATATTAACAGAAATACGTCTCTATTAGAAATCTCAGCAACAAGGTGTGTAGGAACACAAACTGTCAATATATCCACAATTTCGCTCAAAATGGTGATCCAGCCAAGTATGGAATTTTCTCAAACGTTAGGTATCGGGAAAAAGTGTCATGGCAAGATTCCTAAAGACTTAGACTTCAACCTACTTAATAGTAATTTTTCTTCTTCGCCCATATTGGATAGGGCTACTAAATCTGATTATTCCCCTTTTATCATTAGTCAATTCACTGGTTGTGACGTTAAAAGGAGTATTATGTTGATAACATCTAACGATGTGGGTAGTGACTGTGTCAGTCGTAAGATGATAATTCCCATCTTTGATATCATCCTTCCTGGCATCCTTCACATCCTTAATTTCTCTGTTTCCAGTAAAGTCTTTCCACAAGCCTGGAAAGGTGCCCAAGTTATCCCTCTTACCTAAAAACTCTCATCCTGCATAGGTTCATCTCCTTGGCATAGGTTATATATTACATATTACAGACGATATTAGGTCGGGTATGGAGATGGGGAAGTTGACGGTATTGGTCAACTTAACTTTAGCAATGCTTTCAATACGGTTGACTTCGACATTTTAATCGGCATCTTTTACTCTTTTAACCTATCTCCATCGGTGACACCTCTGCAGGTGTGCCGCAGGTTGGCGTTTGATCTCCTTTACTCTTCGCACTTTTTATAAACGCTATCACTTAACGACTATCTTGTTTCTACCACCTGTATGCTGATGATCTCCAAAATGCTCAAGCCCCTATCGGAAAGTTACCTGAAACCATTAATATTATCAACATAGACCCGGCTCGAAAAGGTGACTGGAGTACTAAGTTTGTGTTGAAGATCAATCCAACTAAGACACAAGTGATTGTTATAGGTAGTTCCCAGACTGTGTCTCAAGTAGATTGGTCGAAACTTCCCCAGGTTTTTTTCAATAATACCATCATTCCTTTAAGTCACACTGTGAAGAACTTGGGGATTTATATCGACCGCACTCTTTCCTGGACAAAACAACTACAGGAAATCAGTCGTAAGCTATTTGCTTCGGCTTGCTCACTGAGACGTCTTCGTAATTTTCTTCCCATTACTACTAAAATTGTATTAGCACAATCTCTTCTTCTTTCAATCCTTGACTATTCTGCTGCCAGCTATCTTGATCTCACCCAAGACCAATTGCATAAGCTTGAGCGAGTTCAAAATCTCTGTATCAGTTTCATATTTGGCTAACGCAAGTATGACCACGTTTCTGAATTTCATACTAAGTTCAAATGACTTCCTATTCGCCTTCGCCGGAACGCCCACATACTTTATTTGCTTTATAATGAGCTATTTAATACTTGTAACCCGTTCTAGCTTAACAAACGCTTTCAGTTTCTTAGTGACACACATTGCAGGTCGTTGAGATAATCGGAAAACCTAAAATTAAGTATTCGCACGCATTCCACTTCCTTCGTTAACAAATCTTTCACTATTCAAGCTGCTCGTTTGTGGAATGCGTTACCCATGGAAGTGAGGCGTTCCATGGGTAAACGCTGCTCAAACGCTACCAACGTTTAAGAAACATAACCCTTCTTGCAGTCGGGTAAAAAATGGTGAAGGAGCGTTACCTTTTACTTTGATTTTTTCTCCTGGCTCAATTATATATTTGATAGGTATATATTAGTTTTTTTTTTGTATTGTATGTATGTAGGTATTTGTGTTATTATGTCTTATTAGTACTATTTTTGATATTGCACACTGAGAGCTCTAAATCTATCTCCTTTCTTTCAGTCAATCCAAAGGTTGTCTGTAAAAAATAGCCCTGTGCGATAAGACCGCCCATAGTATACTTATTTTTGATAATATTTGTCCTGTATTTTTGGTTTATGTGGTGTACAATAAAGAATATAATAAATTATTACGAAGTTCCGGTGTTTACTTTCCGGCTCCATCATCATCAGATCACTTTGATGGTACTATTTTCAACATAACTATTCAGAACCATATAATTATTTGTTTTGTCATAGTTGCTAACTATCTTCATTGTGATATCTATGTGAGTGTGAAGTTCCGTTGGCCATTCCTGGTCTGGTGAATAACATTTGCTTGAAAATGCTTGAGTTCTCGATGAAAATACCAAAATCACTATACGTATACCTATATTATTGAGGAGTTCCTTCGATTGCTCATGGATGCTATCATCAGAAATGGATTAAAAAAAAATGGCACCAATCTGGAAGTATATATCCTTTTAGGAATAAAAATATGCAAATGAACCATAGACGACGGAGTTCTGAGGTAATAAACATAAAAAAAATGATTTAAAAAAATGCAACTGAATTGAGAATCACCTCCTATTTTTTGAAGTCTGTTAAAAATAAATAACTTTTTTTACAAATAAAAAGAAATCCATGTCGATCTCAAAAAACGAAGAAATAAAACCTGAAGTAACTGTTTTACAAATGAAGTTATTTTGTAATTTATAGTTTTGGTTTTGGAAGACTTTTTTTTTCTATTTTTTTAGTTTTTACCATACCTTTCCTTATTTTGTTTTCGGTGGGAAAATCATCCAATATAATACCTACCTACTTACCTAAGATAAAAATTAAATGTACTCTTATCAGCTCACAATAGGACCCTTAATGGGTCTATTAGTGTTCATTTTAGTAGTTTTTTAATCCGTGGTTCTTGGCAACTAAGCTTACCCCAGTTGTAGCTTCGTTTTGTCTCCTGCATGATAAATAGGGTCGTGGAATTATGTTTTCGATATAGTTACCTACTCGAGATCCCGCTCTCATGCCTTCTGCTTTTAGGAACGCAATTTATTATTTTTCGCACCGGTGCGGAAAAGTGCGCGTGCACGTAGGTATGAAAAGTGAAATACATAACATGAGATTGACTTCTGTACCTATCTATTTTGTTCCTCGGCTCCATAAAACCCTCGCCTACAGGCTCGGGCGAATGATGCCTCGCCTGGTCGCAATGACAAACTTATTCCACTTGTATATCATTTTCTTTCTTCTCCGCTGTTCTTTTCTGATTAATTTTGTTACGGGATTCAGTACAATTGAATTAATTATCCGGGACTCCTCCAGCTGCATTGACTCGGCGTATTTCTGGTGGTTTTCAGTGTCGTCACTGTTGATTCTGGCTTCAGAAGTTGGAAGTAGCAATTGTTTTTGTTCCAAAAACAAAATCGACACGACTGGCCAAAGAACAGAAGTAGGACCAGGCTTTTTTAAGGACGGAAATCATACAAATCATCATAAAATAACATTTTCCGCTTTTTTTCTTGGATGGAGTGAGAGGGCGTGTCAGTATTTTACTGACTAATACACTTCAGTTGACATTTGAGTTCCCGGGCCACGGTAACTCTTCCGGCAATCCCGTAGCCCTAGCAGCAGGAGCAGTGTCATCACGTGGTTTCCAAGTCACGGATGAATCCCACCGATAATTTTCAAAGTCTGGGCTGTCACTAAGAAATTCTTATTTTAAAAAAATGAATGGCAATTCTAAACACTGCTATTCCTGATCGAAAAGCGAAATCATTATAACATAAATAAAACAGAACAAGTTTACTTACCTGCAGCTATATGGTGCTGCAGTCGACAGTCAACACGTTAGAATCTGATTTGCACGCAAGCGTCACGTAAATTATTGCCTTGTCTTGCGTGCAGGCTAATTGCGATTGATTTATTAATCGGATTGTGTCATACCAACAAAACAAATTGTTTAGATGGTTTTAAAGGAATTTCTTAACAAGCAGTGATGATGTTGTTATCAAATCGATAAATTGTCTCCATGAAAGCTAAGCTTTTTTTAAAGACCCATATGTTGATCTGGAAACACAGACTCCGGTATAATATAATATTTCACAACTATCACACAACGCCGTCTAGTCCCAAACTAAGCAGAGCTTGTATTATGTGTACTAGACAACTGATGAACATATTTATATATTTCTAAATAAATAAATAATTATTATAGATAAATTACACCCAGACACAGAACAACTGATCATGCTCATCACACAAACATTAGTCCTGGGTGGGAATCGAACCCACAACCTCAGTCAGGGCCACTAACCACTAGACCAACAGGCCAGTCAAACCATATTTACAGGTATGCCAACAGGGCGCTATTATAGCTGGCACGATTTTGCTGCGCATCAACTTACTTTTTAAGTTCCTAGTTATTTTGCTCTTGCTTTGCTTGTAACCAAATAATTTCAACTACTTACCTGGTAGGAAAACTACACGTGTGGGCGTTCACATCGGGGTAACCACTAGACCAAAAGGCTAGTTAAACCATATTTACAGGTATGCCAACAGGGCGCTATTATAGCTGACACGATTTTGCTGCGCATCAACTTACTTTTTAAGTTCCTAGTTATTTTGCTCTTGCTTTGCTTATAACCAAATAATTTAAACTACCTACCTGGTGGGAAAACTACACGTGTGGGCGTTCACATCGGGGTAACCACTAGACCAAAAGGCCAGTTAAACCATATTTACAGGTATGCCCACAGGGCGCTATTATAGCTGGCACGATTTTGCTGCGCATCAACTTACTTTTTAAGTTCCTAGTTATTTTGCTCTTGCTTTGCTTGTAACCAAATAATTTCAACTACTTACCTGATAGGAAAACTACACGTGTGGGCGTTCACATCGGGGTAACCACTAGACCAAAAGGCTAGTTAAACCATATTTACAGGTATGCCAACAGGGCGCTATTATAGCTGACACGATTTTGCTGCGCATCAACTTACTTTTTAAGTTCCTAGTTATTTTGCTCTTGCTTTGCTTATAACCAAATAATTTAAACTACCTACCTGGTGGGAAAACTACACGTGTGGGCGTTCACATCGGGGTAACCACTAGACCAAAAGGCTAGTTAAACCATATTTACAGGTATGCCAACAGGGCGCTATTATAGCTGGCACGATTTTGCTGCGCATCAACTTACTTTTTAAGTTTCTAGTTATTTTGCTCTTGCTTTGCTTATAACCAAATAATTTCAACTACCTACCTGGTGGGAAAACTACACGTGTGGGCGTTCACATCGGGGTAACCGAGCGCTTTGGATACCTAAGTGTGCGAGGTCAGTTTATCTCTCAAACAGTAGTAGTAGTTTGTTTGGATCAGAGCGGCTCATAATTAAACCTACCATAGAGGTGCTCTAAACGGATAACTTTTTCCAAAAAAACTTTAGTGATAAAATTGTAATCGCAATTTTTAGTGCTAAAAAAAATTTTGGGGCTGGCATAGAAAACAGAAGTATCAGAATAATCTAATCGACTTCAAAATAATAACTGTTTTTTTTTAGCTCATAATTGCGTTCAATTTATTGATGGGCATTCAATTGCAAGAGATTGCGTGAGTAGGTAGGTAAGTGTGTGCATAAAAATCATAGATAAAAATGCATACTTTAATTGTAGGTAAAAAAAACAATTAATGTTTATTATTTCGGTACATTTATTATTGTTATCCAAAGACTGATATTTTTTTATTATTATTATTTTAATTAAAAAGAAACTGGTCAAGAGCAAGTCGGACTCGCGTACTGAGGGTTCCGCACAAACTACAATTCCCGAATGGAGTCTCGAAGATTTTAACGAATTACAAAATGTTTTTTTTTACTTAAGTAACAACAAATTTACTTTTTTCAGATTTATTCCTATATTTGTGCTATAAGACCTTGCTTTATGCCAAATTTCAGGATTCTGGGTCAACGGGAAGTAGGTACCCTATGAATTTTGATTCCCTCGAGTGTCGAAGTATATGTTTTTTGCGACATAAATGGCCGTATCTTTTTTTTAGTAATCTGTTTTTTTTACGGTTTCAAAAGACAGCAGATTTGAGTTTGAGTATATATATGGTTTTAATTTTAACTCAATACCTCCACGCGTTCCCGAGATAAAAGGTCTTAACAGACTGTCAAACAGACAGAAATATGATCGGAAAACAAATGAACCATATAAGGGTTCCGTTTTTTTTTTTTTGAGGTTCGGAAACCAAAACACTAAAACTTCCGAAATAAAAGTTTTTTTAATCGTTTTAGTGTTTTGTTTTTTGTAGTGAAGTCGGTTACTTTTTGTTGTGAAAACTTTTTATTTCACACTTTTAAGTTGTGATACATTTATAGCCAGAGTACCTATTTATCATGACAATTCGAATTAACCCAAACACTGCTAGGATACATTATTTTATTATGAAGTTCCCATCCATCTCCCGGCTTCATCATCAGGTCAGTTCGATAGTACCTTATAGCCAAAGTGAAACTCATGACAATTCTAATTAGCCCAAACACGGCAAGATTACATTCATTAATTACGGAGTTCCAGTGCCTACCTTCCGGCTCCATCATCATCAGATCACTTCTATGATACCATTTTCAACATAACTATTCAGTACCATTTATTTATTTGTATTGTCATAGTTACTTAACTACGACGGAGTTCTAAGGTAAAAAGTATTTAAAAAAATAATGATAAAAACAAAATATAACATAATTGAGAACCTTCTATTTTGTTTTTAAATCGGTTAAAAAATGGAACCCTTATAGGATCACTTTGTTGATGTGGCAATCGCATCGAATACATTTTGTTTTCAAACGATTGCGTATCTCACAAGTTATACTTATTACATTAGATTGTTTAGTCCGATTACCAAGTCAATATATTTTTTTCCACGCGTGCCTCATGGAGATGTCAGCAAATCATAGGAGCCCAGTAGGGTCGAAGCCTACTGGGGCCATGGGTAGTGTGAAAGCGAAACCCGGGGCCCTGGAGGCAACGAAGGAACAGGAGTAGTTTTTAGTCAGTAAAAGTCTGACACTATCTCTCGCTCTGCCCAAGGGCGGAATTTGTCATAAGATGATTTTCCCACCTTAAAAAAAGTTCATATATATATTTAAAACCATAAAAGAATTTTTATATTGATATGGTCGCTATAATATGTTGCAAAAGGTCAGACAGTCGTGTAGACAATCGTGTGTAGAAATAAGAAAAGTTTGTGTAATCTTAAATTAAATTTTAAAAATATAATTTAAATATTAATAAATACATATATAACTATATAATATAGGTACCCTATACAAAAAAAAAAAAAAAAAAATATATACATAATTATCACACTAGAGAGGAAAGATAGTGTGCTCTTTTGCTAAATAGATTTCAAATCTCGAATGCTAGGCGGAAGAGAGTTCCACAACTTTACTGCATGGACAGAGAAGGCGCTCCTTCTCTGTCCATGCTACCAGGAATCCAGCTACTGCTGCAGCTGGATTCCTGAGGAGGGGATTTAAGAAGGGATCTTAGGTGTGACCTGTACGGTGCGTCACTGGGCCGAGCGTAAGAGAATCGGATTCGTTATTCCTGGTTTCCATAGTACAAGGGAAAACCTTGGTTTGGGACCAGAACAAAGTATGTGATGTTTTCTCAATTTGTTAATCATTAACGATGCGGGCAACGGATGCCAGTTACTGATGGTATCCATTATCAAAATGTCGATCAGTGTACATTTCTCTTGTCACACTTCGCCCCTTTTGCGAGTCATCAAATGAGCATGAGCACCCATGGGTGGTTTTCTAAAAGCCGGCGACCCTGGTCGCGGGAACCCGATGGATGCGAGACGCACAAGACCGACTCTGCTTAGTTTTGTTTAAGCTGGGATGACACGAAATGTCAAACTGTATAACATTTTGCGCGCACTTTGTTTGAAAGTGAATATTCGCGTTCGCATTAGCGAATATTGAATTTGAATAGTCGCTTTCGCATTTGCATACGCGAATGTGAGAAATCTAACATTCGTAACATCACTAATATCTACTCATAAGTGTATAATCTATGTACCTACTATTCAACACTTAGTTAGGAATCTATACCTACTTACTATTTTTCAAGAATTGAACCCTAAAAAACTCGTAGGTTACCTACCTAACAGAAAAATAAACATTTTATTTTTTTTGTTCCTATTCTGTTCCTACCACGCGCCATTTGGACAATATAGGTGCTAAAACAAATACCTGTTATCGGCCATATGGAATATATTTACTGTAGGTACCAGTTACGGTTAAGTAGGTAAGTATAGCCAACAATGAGACCATTAATAGTCGGCATCATCATTCAGTGCAATGTCGGACCAGATCATCGAATGGTACCTTTAAAAATCCAGTGTTTCAAAACAAGCCGTTTACATAGGACATATCGTCAAAACCGTTCTACTAAGCCTTCCACAAAATAATAATGAGATGCAAGTTGCATTCACTCTCGTTGAGCCCAAAGGTTGCATTAAATTACTTCTAACGCCATCTAGCGGCTCACGCGATGACCCGTTGCAAGGCTGGTGTAGAACCTGCGAGAGGGGCTGCGTCCGCGCACTCCGCGCAGCGCCGCGTTTATCACGCATGAACAAACCGCGATCAGCGAGCGAGTAACTTGAACAACATGCCAAGCAAGGTATCAGTCACAGTTGACGCTACTCTGTGGACGGTGTTCTCGCGCGCCCCTCCTCTATGCTTCGCAACAGTACGAGGAAGACAGAGTGCATAACACATCACCAGAATGTGACATTATAAGTGCACTATTTAGTTAAAACTTCCCTTCGCCTTCCCTAGTAACTAACGCCAACAAACTTTTTATTACTTTCTAAAACGTATTTAATTTTCCGCGTGTGTCTCGTTCCAAGCTCGCGCCAACAAACGTGTGTGTGTATAAATAAATATTAATTTTATAGTGTGTTAAGCTGTACCAAACATGACTATATCATACGCCGGCGAAGTACCTAATGGCAGCAGTTTCGGATGTTTCTGGAGGATCCTTTGCAAGTAAGTTGGAATCTTATTAGTGGGGTGTGAGGCTTTGACCGCGGAACCGTGTTCGGTGGCCCCGGAGCCCGAAGGATTTCAGCTCCGGTGAAACAGCTGTTCGGAGCGGAGCGCCTCCTAGCTACATGACGAAATCACACACCGATGGTCCGTAACCACATAATACATTAACAATAGCAAGTCTTGCCGTCCGTCTATTGTGACGCGCCACTTGTATGTTTAATTTATAAATTAACTTTGTTCTCACCGTGGCATGTTTACGTCGAAAAGTAATGAAAGTTTGTTATTAACTGCCATAGCTAATGAGAGAGCGAGGATCACGACGGCGACGCTAGAGTCGACCTCGGCACTCGGCAGGCGCGGTGATGAATGCTACTTGCAAAGCGCGAACTAGAATCGATTCAATGTCTGATCGCAGCTCGCAGTTCGCTTGGCCCTGACAACGAAAGGCGGCGAAAGTAACCATGACGCGTGCGCCAATCGATTAAAACTTTATTCAATCATGCTTATGATCACTTGATTTCCGTTAGTGTAATAATTCGAATTGAATTCCATTAAAACAATGCCCAAGCACTTGGGTTATTCCAATTAGTGTCAACTTTTTCACTCGAAACCATTAGGTAAGGAGACCTATTAATAAATAAGCTAATAATTAGGTAAGATCCTTAATTAGCAGATCAGATGTCATTACAAGTTGTTAATTCTATAATAATATAATTGATCACCTTACTACATCTGTACCCTAAATAAAACTATTTACATAGTTTATTTTGAAAATTAACTAACTACCCAACCTAATTCAACTGATTACTTACCTACAATGAAATTTATAAGGAGATACTTTAAAACCTGACTACAAAGCAATGAACAAAAAATGAACAGCTGAAACTTACCTATTGGTAAGTTGAAGATAATAATAATAATCACATATGAAATATGTTTAAATAGATAAAATAAAAGGAGAAACTGACTGACTGACAAATCAACGTACCTACAGCCGAAAATACTGGAATCAAGAGCGTGAAATTTTGCAGTATCCTTTTACGACGTAGGCGAGCACCAAGAGAGAATTTTCCAAAATTCACCTCCCAAAAGGGCTGAAATGGGTGTCCAAAGTTTGTATGGACAAACCTACTATTACGCGGGCGAAGCCGCAGGCAAAAGCTAGTTCTATATAAATAGATTGACGACTAAAAACCCAATTGGTTTGGTCCACATGTAGATAGAATACCGCTACGAGCGAACTATGTCTATTTATTTTATTTTTCAAATGGATAACTCAACGGTAAACGCAATAAGTCACAATGAAAATAAGTTTGCTGTTATATGCGTACCTACTGCATAACCAAACCTGTCTGCGTCAGGTTACGGTATACCTACCTATTTACACGAAAGCACTAACTATCACATTCATAAACATGTTTGTGACATTAGAATCTTCGTATTGAAAGGCATTCTCACTTACGCGTTTATTTAGGCAGAGAAATATGCTGCGGGGTAGCTCTGAAGAGTTATCATGGCCCTGGAACCCAATTGGAACCCTGGAAGGCAATTGAAGGAAAGTCTGACATCTTGCTCCACGCAGGGTGGGAGGAATTAAGGTTAAAATAAGATTTCCTACCTAAAAATAAGGCGAAATTTATTGAATTTATTAATTTATATTTATAAAGTCGTCTTTTTTCAGTACCTACCTAGTCAAATATAATCACGCCAAATTGAAAAAGTAACAATATAAAGAAATAAACCACATAAAAAAAAAACTAGTCCAGTGCGAATGGGACTTGCACATACTTCAATAATAAAATTGAGCAAAAAAACACCGACAAAATAAAGTTTCTTGTTATTATTTATTGCAGCGGCAAAAAAAAAAAAATACACAGTATGTGAAATTTTCAACTTTACTACTTTTTTTTTAATGGGGGGAAGTTATCAAGGACTCACTCGATCGGGCGGAGACTTTAACTGACTAAAACTACACCTATATATATTCCTTCTTTGCCCTTTGCGTTCCAGGCTTCCAGGATCACGGGTTTCCCTTTCGGAAGTAAACCCATGGCTCCAGTAGGCTTCGACCCTTCTGGGCCCCAACGCTCTACTACTTACGGTTTAGGAGAGACATCAGCGGTCAGACAAGACAGACGTAAGGGCTTATTAATAGGGTCCCGTTGGCACCCTTCAGGGCCTTGTGTTAAAATGTCAGTTAAGCGAGCGAGAAAAAAAAAATGGAGTAAATGGAGTTTTACACCCTATATAGCTCCAGGCTATTTGATTTTACGTACAAAGTTGAGCAGTGGTAACGGCCCCGACTTACTAGTTGTAGATCGCGGGTTCAAACCCAGCCAGGCACATTACTTTGTGTAATTTATTTCATCACCACTGCTCTCAAAACGGTGAAGGAAAACATCGTTAGGAAACCGGCATGTCCTAGAACCAAAAATTCGAAGACATGTGACATCCACCAACCCGCACTGGGCCCGCGTGGTGGATTACGGCCCATTCCATCTCCTAGAGAGGAGGCCTGAGTCCCAGCAGTGGGAACATTATAAGGCCCACTATGCTATGCTATGTACAAAGTTAGTGTGAAGAATACCTTCTGTGTGCGCACGTAATTAAAATATTGGCACAGTTTATTTAAATACAGAGCATATGTACATATCACACGAAGCTGCAAACAACTGGTTGTAATTGCAGGTCAGTTCCGATGTTCAAGCACCCTGCGACTTAACTACAAGGTTACGACAATTATAAATACAACTTGTACCTATGTTAACAACCTAGCTATTTTATGAATAGCGATTATAACACCTCATAAGAATCCAATTGAAATCCAGTGTGCAAATAAATTGTGAAGTAAACAATCGATACAGTGCGGTCTAGGGTAATGATCCGAAAATTCATTACGATTATACTTTGTTAAGGTTGTAAAACAAGTATTTTGGTGGAGTATAAGGTGTTTTTTTTTATTTTCCTGCTTTTAACTTTTAATATACTTTTTGTATCGAAACGAGAGATCACAATCCTTACTTATCCTTGACCGTCCTTCCTCATCCTTAAATTTAAAAAATCAAAATCCCCTACCGCGTCTGCCTGCCTGTTTGCGATAAACTCGAAAACTACAAAAGGTATTCATGTGGGGTTTTCACTAATAGACAGAGATATTCATGAGGAAGGTTTAGGCGTATAATACATGCGTTAAATAGTAGAGAAATGCCGAGAATTTCAAAGATTTGTAACAACCATGCGAAACTAGGAAGACTTGCTAGTTCTGTGTGAGAAGCTGGACAAGCGTCGGCTCAGGAAGACAATAACAAAGTACCAACATACCAAACGTAGAATTATGTTCCATTCTGACGCAGATTTGTAGTATAATTATTTGACTGGTAACCCAGTATTACCGATTCATAATCCGAGATCGATTAAGCAATAGATTTTTTGCTCTTAAGTACAGATTCCGAAGGTCGGTCGACACTGTTATTAGTAATTAGTAAGCGGTGTTCAGTGGCAACACGACCGTGGTAACTTCTGACAAGGTCAGAGAATTTTGAAGAATTCTGACTTAGTATTCCGCATGTACAAGTGCTGTGCAACTTGGCTATTTCTCAGATAATTCAAAAACTCGTGTCATTGTTTTCAAAAGGAAAATTCCGCAATTTTCACTATTAGTATTCAGATCGTAAAATGCATCATACTCTTTTCGTAAGATACAGTTCTGTCAGCCAAAAGTTACGCTTAATACTTACCTGTTGTTTTTTTTTTTTAAAGTTTCTTCACACGGCCATTGAAGGCTAAAGAATATAGCTGGTGGAATCTTAATCAAGTTGTAAATTTACTGTGATCTAACGTCAAACTGGGACTTGTTATTGGTTCGCGCGATATTATTGTAATTCGTACCGGTTTTGCCACTAAATCTTATAAACGTGGCCGGCAGTGTAATTATTTAGATTCATCATCATAATATCATATCAGCGCAGTTTTGATCTGGGAAGAAACAAAAAATCTCACGTGGCAAGGTAATGAACAACACTGACGAGTTCATGATCGTGGCAGCATGTTACTTACGTTTTTTTAAGCAATGAATAATAATTAAGCTTCAAAGTAATGCCTCTGCTCTAATATGTGATGTGCTAGAATCTAAAATAAGCACCACTTTTAAATCCATATAATAAGTAGATATAGATGTAATATAGGTTAAAAAAATTACTGCTCTGGGCAAAGCGAGAGGGAGCATTTACTAAACAACAACCCACCTGCGTTTCTTCAGTTGTCTATTGCGTTTAGGGTCACGATAACCCTGTCGAACAATCCCGCAACCCCAGCAGGCACATAGTTTATTCTGGAATCCTTATATATTTATATCCTTTGACATCCAAATTCCAATGATTCCGAACCGACGGCCGTTGGCCAAAGCTATGCGTACCCACACCTACTAATGTCTACCTACTAATGTTTGGATCATTTAATTAGCTGATCATCGTACCGTAAACTATGAACTCACTGTCGGTTTATTTCAATTTCACACAAAATAAAGTGTTACTATACCTGTAGGTTAGGCACGAGACAATTTTCGCGTTAAGTCCCATTTGAGAAGTGGTGGTGGTGGTGGACCAGGGAAGGCGCTTGGTCGCCCACCACCATGGCCATGGCCTAGAGGCCATGTTATGAAACGAAGTAGTCACAACCTCCCTCTTCGAAGTAGTAATATGAGTGAACGAGGTGATGGAATGTGTGAGGTAAGGGCAAAGTTTTAAAGAGCTGTCAGTAGAAATGGCGGGTCCTAGGACTGATGCGATGATGGGATAGTTCGAAAGAGTAATCGGCTCTGGAACGCAAAGAGCAACTGAAGAAATACAGGGGAGTTGAAGTCAGTATAAAAGTCCGTCTTGCTCCACACAAACCGGGAAGAGATATTTGAAGATTATTTAGCACCTCAAAAAAAGATATAGCCTGTACAATTTATAAGAATTTTTGCCTTGATTCGAAAGTGAAAATTACCTGCCTCTGACATTCCTTGGGTTATGAGAATACCTACGAACAGAGAAAGTTTCGAAACCCAATGAATAGAATATCGAAACAGTCTCAAACAGTGTCGGTCTGCTTCACTTAGTAACTTCTTTTATTAGTGTGCATTTATAGCCTAGCTCACTACAGAGAATCCAATGTGATCATCTGCTTGCAATGCTTTATTGTTGCTTTATGGACAATTTTTTATGTGAATTTGTAAATACTTTGTAATAAAATAATTTTGAACATAAACGATGCATCTTAATGGATAGTGTTACTTTGCTAACATTCAAGTTTGAACTCTTTTTCTATGCACATAAAAGAAGAAACTCACTGACATATCATCGCACAGCCTAAACTACTAAGACTAGGAGCGCCAAATTTTGCACAAAGCTTCCTTTTATGACGTAAGCGAGCACTAAGAGAGGATTTTTTTAAATTCACATCCTAAGAAGATGAAACCCAAAGTTTGAGAGGTCCAAAGAGGTCCAAAGTTTGCATGATTAAACCTTATTTAAAGCGGGCGAAGCCGCTGACAGAAGCTAGTTTAAGATATGCATAAAATCGCTTGCACTGTCCACCGATTCCTACAGTGAGAATATTTTCAGAAAACCTATAACATCCCTTAAACCTTATTTTGAAGGTAGTTTTGAAAAAAATAATATTTTCGGTATTTATTATTCCTTTTGATTAGAATTTGTTCGAAGTTCAAGTTGAAAATACTAACCCAAGAAATAAGAATCCTCCTTGCAATTTTTAAAGCCCTAAATTCTTCTATTGGGGGTAGTCCTGAAAACAGACAATGACAACTTTTATTATTTATTTAGGTTACTATTTGTGCTTACTTTCAAGTATATTGGCATATAGAAAGAAATTTTGCATACAAACGAAATTGACCCTTTTGACCCCCTTAAAGGTTGAATTTCCAAAAACCCTTCTTAATCTCCTACATCATAAAAGGAAGCATTATGCAAAAATTCGGCTATACGTTGATATGTCAGTCAGTCAGTTTCTCCTTTTATACCATTTCTCCTTAGGTAGAGTACATACTATTTAAGTATAAGTAAACGGAATTTTAGACAAGAAAAAAGTTTTATTAAACGAACTTAATATCAAACACTGTAAAAAAAAATAACACTGTAACACATATCTATAATAATTTACTGAGTTATATCGAATTCGAAATTCACGACGAAATAAAAATGAATACTGTGTCAGAGGAAATACAAAAACACTCGCAAAAATACCAGGAGAGACTGGAAAGACACCCTGATGATCTGGCGGCTGCCCTCAAAACCAGAAATTACTCGAAAAGACTGAAAAGGAAAGACATAACATAGCCCAATTCCTAAAGTTAACTCAGCAACTGATTGGGTAGATAGCTCACTGGAGTCACGCTCATCCCGCCACGAAACAAACTCCAACACAACCTGCTAAAAGTAAAACTGGTTGCAGATTGGAAAAAGAGAAAAAAAATCTAATCCGATATAATCAACCGCCTCAGTTTAGTTAACCCCATTGAATCACATTACATGAAAATAACCATTCAATAGAATTAGATGAACTGAGATATTGGTTCCGTAATTGGTTCCGTATTGGTAAATACATGTTACGATCATAAATGATATTTTAATGAACAAAGGTAGAACCTGCAACTAACCTGCGAAATGCATTCAATTTCGCTGGCTACCACTTTAACCTTAATCTTAAAACATACATACGAAAAATTTGGTGGTGCTGTAATCGGGTTCTTACTGACGAAACTTACAGGATGGACAGCGTCTATCTGAACCTCTAGTAGATATAAATAATTCTTCTGTACCGACCGATGTTTGTTTAGATTTATAAACATCATCATCATCATTTCAGGCATATTTGTTAAGTAATTTAGTGTTTAGTTTTTTAATTTATTTGTATTTTGGTGAATGTCTTGTGTTGTTGTAGCCAATGCATATTTTTTTAGTAAGCGTGCGCAGTTTTCGGAACGTCTTCTGTGTATGACCGTACTAATGTACCTAAGTATAAGGAAGGATGCGAACTATAGGTATACACGCATATCTTATAATTAATAGTTGAAACTATAGGTACCTAGTTTGCCCATACCCTAGTTTTGGGAAAACCTGCAATTCAAATTCAAACATTTTATTTATATTTTTCTCAGCCTTGTTTTATTCGAGGTTCCACGAGAATAACACAGGCGTTATTCTTTTAGAATAATTATGAAGCTTGGTCAAGGTAATCCTTTGGTGATGCACAATTATCTCGTGGTTAATTGGACAGCTAAAGACAAGATTCATTAATTACCTATAATTAATCTATAACATGCACTAGCGGTCGCAACAGATATTGTCCTGGCTTTCGTATGAAAAAACCTTTCAGATATACACACAAAGTTTCATCCAAATCGTTTAAGCCGTTTAGAAAGAGTTAGGTGACAAACACACGACGAAGGCGGACACAAGGTGGACTGATGACTTGGTGAGAGTCGCGGGTGTCCGATGGATATGTGAGACGCACCGGACCGGTCATTTAGAGACTAGGGGAGACCTATGTCCAGCTGTGGACGTCTTTCGCCTGAAATGATGATCATCATCTTCCTGCCCTTATCCCGTGTTACAGCAACAAAGACAAGAATAGATGGGATCGCAGTCAAGCACTAAATTATATCTATTAAAAAAAAACCGGCAAAGTGCGAGTCGGACTCGCACTTGCACTCGCACGTAATCCATAAAAACGACATAAAAATCACGTTTGTTGTATAACCATTTATATATTTATTTTATTCTGTTTTTTAGTACCTATTATAGCGGCAACAGAAATAAATCATCCTGGTGACAGACGGACAGACAGGCACAGGCAGCGGAGTCTTAGTAATAGGGTCCCGGTTTACCCTTTAGGTACAGAACCCTAAAAAGGTAAACAACTTTATTTGATCCAATGTCCACTGGCAACCACCTCTTCGACCACCACTTAAACATTTGAAACTAATTGTGCTCCAATGTTTCAACATTCAAAACATTTGAATCCAGCTGAAATCACAAAAAAATAATGATTGGTTTAAAAAAAAAATAAGGTAGGGCCGGCGAGGCACGATCCCACCACAAAATAATGTTATTAAAATGATAAATAAAGACTTGCCTTTAATAATAAACTTTTGATGGTTATAGTGTTTTTGTGCACGATCTTACACAAAGAGGAATGCGCTATACATAGCCACAGAAAAACCGCTAAATAATACTTTTTGCCGACTTTATATGTGTTTTTCACCTTTTAAAGTGTTGTACTGAGGTTCACGTTATACGTAATTTTATCAAAGTTAATTAATGTATTCGATACACTCGTAAAAGCCAAGTAACTCGGATTTTATAAAGTTTAACTTAATTTTTATTTATTTGAATATTTCATTTGTTTTATTGGTTTAATAAATTAAGTAGCAAACTTAAATATTAAATATAAATACTTTTATACTAAACCTAACTATGTACATATAATACAAAAATACAAAATGCGCTCAGGCGTCGAAGTACTCCTCCGCATCGCTGTCATTCGGAAATGTGCCTAGAAGGCTGGCCGCATTGCCACGTTGGATAGCAATGCTAATTCTTTGGACGAAGCACGAGCCAACCCTCTGATCGCGTAAAGTGTCGAACAGTCTGTATTAAATTTCCTTGAAAAGAAAACGCGCACACGGAGCCCATGTCCCAAGCGTTTCGACCCCAAACGGCTTAAAACTGTAATTACCAATAAGGTTACAGTATTTGCGTTGTTTGAGGGTCTCTGCAGCCGCAGCGGCACCCCCGTCACAGCCCGCCGAGGTAAGAACATGGGATGGCGCAAGGGTGTCGACACAGGTTGCATCCCACACCAGAGGCTTCCCACCTTCCAAAACACCAACCTTCTGGTCTCATCTCATCGTCACGTACCAAGCCTCTAGATTCTAATACGGCAGGTACATCGGCGGTGACAAGAGCTCGACGAATAATGTCGTTGATGCTAGCGTGTCGTGCTATGCGGCCTACGCTCCTGTAGCAGGACATGGTGTCCGAGGCTGTCGACAGCTTCGTCACAGTGACCGGTGTCACTATCGGTGTCACAATATGGAGCAACACAAAGTGCGCGTAAACAAACTTTAAAACTACAACATTTAAACGTATCAATAAGATACGTTTCAACCAATCATATTATTTGATGAAAAAAAAAATGATTTCAAAATAATTGTGATGTATTTTCACTAACCCAGAAAAAACTCAAAAACTATGAACTGTTAAGTGTTGTCATTAGTCTATCTATTATAAAGCAACTTTTGGTACGCAGAGCCAAAAAATACAATGTATAATTGTCAATGACTGCCTACATCTGCCATGCTTGTAACACCTAGTCCTCGCTTTTTCTCATCCAGTATATCCCAGCGACCTTCGCCATTGGTCTATCTACATACCACACACCGTGTAATATATTAATAAAAACAATGATTTATGACAGGCAAATCTTGCAAGAAATAAAATCATAAAAACACATTAAATTTATCAGATGGGGGTATGAATAAAGTCTTTCAAAACATTATCAGATATACTTAGTCTATTTTAGTCTGACGCCAGTTTTTATTCTCTAAACGAGAACAAAAACTAACGTATACAGAAATCTAGTGCTCAATTAATATGGGACTAGTTAAATTACACGACGCAGCCCTTTAATAGCTGTTACCGGACCGTCTCAAAGCCAAAAAGACGCGACTATCGACCTCATGTTTGCGTAAAAGTCCGGGACCCTCGTGTCGGTAAACACGACCGAAGCACTGCAGTATCTCGGGAGCTTTATTAAAGCTCATCATTGTACAGAACTTTTAATGCATTACACTACTATTACTTATTCTGTGACTAAACACCTTTTTTGTGTAGTGGCACCAAGGTTGCCAAGTGTACTTTGATATATATTGGTGTATTTCACACATATCTGCCTGACCATGTTACTTTTGTTCTTGAAGGCCCTCTCTAATCCCTGCTAATAGGGCTACAGGAACGTTTCAAAGAGCGACCGTGTCCCTAGAATATAAAGGGCGATTGTATGACACAGAACACGCCCTCTCGCTCCATCATAGGGCGAGAGAAGCCATTTGATGATTTCCCACCTAAAAAAATACGCCATTGCGTTACTGTTGTTCTCAATTCACAAGCAAAAGCCGCTACAAAATGGCAGTTATGAGTGCATTCATGTCACGTTCATGTAGCGGGCCTTAAAAACAGAGGTTGATAATACATTCGTAATACGATACAGTAATTCGACAACCTTTACTTCCGACAAAAACAGGTGTCATGTGTTAATTTACTTTCCTAATTCGTATTCGCGTACGCTTACGGCAAGTCGCCTGCGTCCAAATAAGGATTCATATTCTATTTTTATATATGCATTGGCCCCAACAGCGGAGGCAAGGGCACTTTTAATTAGCGACAAGAGTGGGCGTGTCTTATCAAACTTTTCTATACTAACGAGTAATTAACTTGTACGAAATAATGTGTGATATTAATTAGAGTATCAAAATAGAAGTCCATGCTTGGTGTCTCTTCGTCTTTTGCTGTTTGCCGTGGCTTCTGGTTATTTAGGTGTAACCAATACGTTGTTGTTCTACTATTCTCTTCTATCTTAACGCCTTTGTCACGTACGTCCAGAAGTTCTACCACGGAACCTAACGCGATCCGTTTTACGACCTAAACTGGACTGTTAAAGAGATGGAGCTATATAGGGTGTATAGCTCCATCCCTCTTTCATGCTCGGACGACTGATATTTTAACAAGTTATGTTAAGGCCCCAATTACCAAACTGATTGTTTTAAAGATTCTTCTTCGGATTTTAAAAGTATTTAGTTGTAGCAGTCGTAAAATTAAGCATCAAACGTGGTAGCGTGTTTAGAATCATTTTTTACAATTTCAGTTTCAAATTCTTTTGATTTTATAATAAGGAACTGTGGGAATTGGGTACTAATAGATCTTCTTCACTAATCCGCACTGGGCCCGTTCCTTTTCCTAGAGCGGAAACCTGAGAAGTCACAGCAGTAGTAAACTGGGAACGTTATAATGATGATTATTAGGGTTCCGTAGTCAAATAGCAAAAAATGGAACCCTTATAGATTTGTCATGTCTGTCTGTCTGTCTGTCCGTCCGTATGTCACAGCCACTTTTTTCTGAAACTGTAAGAACTATACTGTTGAAACTTGGTAAGTAGATGTATTCTGTGAACCGCATTAAGATTTTCACACAAGAATAGAAAAAAAACAATAAAATTTGGGGATTCCCCATACTTAGAACAGAAACTCAATTTTTTTTTTCATCAAACCCATACGTATCTGGAGCAGAGGCGTGGTGGTACTCTTTTTTAAGAAGGGCGATAATGCCCTGCTTAGGAATTACAGGCCCATCTCGCTTCTGAGTCATGTCTACAAGTTGTTTTCCAGAGTCATCACGAATCGTCTTGCACGCAGGTTCGACGACTTCCAGCCTCCCGAACAAGCCGGGTTTCGAAAAGGCTTCAGCACCGTGGACCACATACATACGCTGCGGCAGGTTATACAGAAGACTGAGGAGTATAATCAGCCTCTCTGCTTAGCGTTTGTGGACTACGAGAAAGCCTTTGATTCGATTGAGACTTGGGCTGTACTGCAGTCTCTCCAACGGTGCCAAATTGACTATCGGTACATCGAAGTGCTGAAGTGTTTGTACAAAAACGCCACTATGTCAGTCCGACTACAAGACCAGACTTCGAAACCTATCCAATTGCAGCGGGGCGTGAGGCAGGGAGACGTAATTTCTCCGAAACTGTTCACGGCAGCAATGGAGGATGTCTTCAAGGTTCTGGAGTGGAGAGGGCTAGGCATTAATGTCAATGGCGAGTACATCACTCACCTTCGGTTTGCTGACGACATAGTAGTCATGGCTGAGACTACGGAGGAGCTCAGTACAATGCTTGGTGACCTCAGTAGAGCTTCCGAAAGAGTGGGACTTAGAATGAACATGGACAAAACCAAAGTCATGGTAAACAGCCATGTAGCACCCACTCCTATCAAGATCGGGGACTCTACACTCGAAGTTGTGGACGAGTACGTTTACCTGGGACAGACGGTCCAGTTGGGAAAGTCTAACTTCGAGAAAGAGATCAATCATTGAATCCGACTGGGCTGGGCAGCGTTCGGGAAGCTGCGCGGTATCTTCTCGTCCAATATACCACAGTGTCTCAAGACAAAAGTCTATGACCAGTGCGTGTTGCCAGTAATGACATATGGCTCTGAAACGTGGTCGCTTACAATGGGCCTCATCAGAAAACTCAAAGTCACCCAAAGGGCAATGGAAAGGGCTATGCTCGGAGTTTCCTTGCGTGATCGAATCAGGAATGAGGATATCCGCAGGAGAACCAAGGTCACCGACATAGCACGAAGAATCGCCAAACTTAAGTGGCAATGGGCAGGGCACATTGCTCGCAGAACGGATGGCCGTTGGGGCCGAAAGGTTCTGGAATGGCGACCACGTACCGGAAGACGTAGCGTTGGAAGGCCTCCTGCAAGGTGGACCGATGACCTGGTAACGGTTGCGGGAGTACGATGGATGCGAGACGCACAGGACCGTTCATTGTGGCGACACTTGGGGGAGGCCTATGTCCAGCAGTGGACGTCTTTCGGCTGAAATGATGATGATACGTATCTATGGACAGATCTTCAAAAATGATATTGAGGTTTCTAATATAATTTTTGTCTAAACTGGATAGTTTGCGCGAGAGACACTTTCAAAGTGGTAAAATGTAACTTCTAAAATAAAAGAATGATAAAACTAAAAAAAATATATGATGTACATTACCATGCAAACTTCCACCGAAAATTGGTTTGAACGAGATCTAGTAAGTAGTTTTTTTTTAATACGTCATAAATCGTAAACCGCAATTTAACTTTCAAGTACGGAACCCTCAGTGCGCGAGTCCGACTCGCACTTGCCCAGTTTTTTATTATTTTAGATCTTCTGCCTGAGTCCCAGTAATGGGATTATAATAATGCTGTTATATTAAGAATTTAGATCTTCATCAATCTTACTTTGGTATAAGACAAACAAAATAACAGACTGATTGGTGTTGTGTCTTGGTAGTTGCGTGTAAAATGTGAATTTATCACGAGATCAGGAGGCTGAAGCACTCAACAGAAGAATGTAGGCCGATGATCCGACAATTGGCTAACAATTCAATTAAACTCATCCTACGATTATTTGTAATTTGTAACCCATCGATCCATTGTCTTAACTGAAGACAGTGAGTGTGTGAGAATAAGAACAATGTGGTTTGGTCCATATAATCGAAACCATAACAAAAACTTTATGTAACCTTGCTTACCTTCTTTCCAGCTATATATACACACTCTTTTTATATACAGAAATTATTATTATTATAGCTTCAGTAGGAATTATTATTATTATTTAATTTTGGAGCGTGTGCGCGGGAATTGCCTAATTTGATTCCGCCATCTCCTTTCTACCATCGGGCAACCTGACGTACGGCAAGTATCCACTCTTAAATTGTTAACACTTCTACGGTCCGGACTAAGCGTTTCGCCTCGTCGTCCTTTATACCGCGTACATCGAAGGACTGGAACAAATTGCCTGCTGCGGTCTTCCCGTCCGATTATAATTTTAGTGTTTTCAAGGCTAGAGTGAAAAGACTCCTAATAAACTAGTGCACCTCACCGTCAATGATTGCATCACTGCTTCCCATCAGGTGGAATCGCAGTCAAGCACTACTTTATATTACTTAATAAAATAAGTCTAGATTTCTCACCATTTCTATAATGGTGATAAATCTAGGCGTGCGGCGCTGCGCCAATGGTACATGGTGGACACGAAATAAAGAAGGTAGAGGAATTGCCCCTCCGATATCGCATGCGTGTCAACATTAAGCAGAGCTGCGCAACATTTCTCTTATTCGCCGTCAGATACTTGTCGCGATTGGTTGTCTCAGAAATACCCGAAAAATTACAAATTAAGCCTTATTCTGCGGTTTTGACCTGCAAAAACGAAAGCAGAAAAAATAAAATGAATCTTGTGGAGGTGTATCGTATCATCGATAAGTACAAAACTTTGTTAATTTTTAATATAGTTGATTTTAATTACAATACCACATTTTATGACTTCAATGCAAACTATAAACAACCTTATAAACATTTCTACAAAGTTTAAATGCCCTTGGTCGTCGTCTGGAAAATCGTAACATAAATTCTAGTAACTTCGACGCTACTCAATTAGGGATGAGACACATCCGTAAAGTAGGTCGGTATCGATAATTTTTATTTATTTCTAACTCTTCATTTCATGGCTGGCACCATCATCCACAATGTGTGTCGGACGGTTCATGTGTATAATTTATAAATATTTAACTAAGATTGCACAGAAATCTCGAGGTTTTAACAACACGTAACCTGCATCCGTTCGAAGTAGGTGCGGGTTGCTAATCACTTTCTTCCACTTCACGATCGAAAGGCTGAACGGATTTCAATTAAAATTGGTACATGGGTAGACCACGTCACGAAAGTTGTTGTTGTTATTTCAAGGTCAGTAAATATTTTTCGTACTACATATCTGTTATCGTTTCATTTATCGTTAGCTTCTGTCAGCGGCTTCGCCCGCGCACTGTGCGTTCCAAAATAAGGATAGGAAAGCCAATAGCCTCAATCTGTTAAATGTTGAGTGATAAGTACAGTTTGCAAAGAAAACTTATTTGCGTATCAATAAATGTTATTTTTTGCTTTGTATTATTATGTCTTAGTTAACTCTAGGGGAATTAATAACTATTGTTATAATATTATTATTGTTTAATATAAATTAGCTGCGAAATAAATATATGGTTTTAAGTCTTAATTAGTTAAAAATAAAAAGTTTTGTTTCTTATTTTCATTGTTAGGAATAATTTTCCTTCTTCCATTTTCCACTACTCACGACACTTCACACAGGGACGCAAAGATGAGCAAAGTTGTGAAACTGGATTCTGACTAAACTTTTTTAGTTCAAGATTCGTAATTCGTCGTTTCGTAATTTCTTCGATTTGACAACATGACGTGAAGTCACAAAATGGAATCGATCCTATTCTTATTTGGAACGCATTGTACTTGATTATATGAAAATAAGATTACCTCCTAGCCCTACATACAAACATACAAATATCTCTTTAACATTGATATTTTAAAGATAATCAACCTTTTCCATTATTAAGCATTTGTATGATGTTAACAAATTATTACATTGTTCACCCGAATAAATTACGTAACATCAATATTAAAATATCGATATATATCTACATCTCTAATTGAGTAGCAAATGAGATTACATGTGCATGGGAATATGACATCTATTTCAAAGGTGCTAGCGTTCTGAATAGCATGAATTGATTATAGCGCCATCTAGCGTTGAGTAGCTGAACTCATTGTAAATTTGTCTCTTTAAAGTTTTTAAACGAAAAACGTCTTTATTGTTTGTGTCATGTCAAATAATAACAACTTTCACTCCTTGTAATAAGACTTAATTTTTGAAAGCGATAAGAAGATGATTTGTAAAAGTTGCGTTAGTAATTTGTAGCCAATCAAATCACTGTTTTTTATGTGTGTAATAGACAATTTGATATGTAAATGTGTGAGTTTGACGACACTGGTTCCCGTGCTTAGCCAGTGTAGGGGCACTTCTCTGTATTCTTTGTTCTGTGATGGTGGACATCCCACCTTTTTGTGTGTATGCATAAAATGTTTTGGGAATATTTTCATTGTGCGTACAGCTAAGGAGGGGAATTCCTTCAACAGACTCCGAGTCTGTGTTTCCTGATGGCAACAACCTAGGAATAAGTATTTAACTCAAGAGTGAATAGGTTACTTCTAGGTCAAACGCGAACGTATCAACAATAAAAAGAATCCTGTGATAAGGATAATAATTATAAATATAGAATAGAATTTATTCGACGCAGGCAATACAATATAATGGGCCTCATCAGAAGGCTTACAGTCACCCAAAGGGCAATGGAAAGGGCTATGCTCGGAGTTTCCTTGCGTGATCGCGTAAAGAATGAAAATATCCACAGGAAAACCAAGGTCGCCAACATAGCCCGAAGAATCGCCAAACTAAAGTGGCAGTGGGCAGGGCACATTGCTCGTAGAACGGACGGTCGATGGGGCCGAAAGGTTCTAGAATGGCGACCGCGCACCGGAAAACGCAGCGTTGGAAGGCCTCCCACAAGGTGGGCTGACGACCTGGTGCGAGTCGCGGAAGTGCGGTGGATACGAGACGCACAGGATCGATCGTTGTGGCGTCGCTTGGGGGAGGCCTATGTCCAGCAGTGGACTTCTTTCGGCTGAAATGATGATGAGGAGGCAATACAATAACAGCAACAACGCAAATTAATAAAAAAGAGAAAACAAAAATAAAATACAGTTACGCTGAGCATGTCCGAACCGAAAGGGTCGCCAAATCAGCAATTGCTGGGGTTCAGACACCCAATGCTGATGTCCCGTCCTGACTCGAAGCCTGACAAAAATAGTGTCAGTGAAGTGGTGCTGATAGACACTAGTTTAGTACCGGTGATTATGAACAACTTCAGCTGTGTAATTACAACGATATTGTTTACACTCTTGTTGTCACGTTCCTAGAATCATCCGACTCACGGTTAAGCGATTAGACATGCAATTATACTCGATTTTTTGTCTGACACCCTGACGCTAAACAAGTTTTTAGAAGCCCACGTTACTCGTACACGTCACGGCTAGTCAATTCGGTTTTATTTCTGTTAATACAATTTTGAGATTTGAATAACCTGCGCATATTTGCTGTAATTTGTGATTCTAAAGTTAATTGAAACGCGAATTCTTCTTTTTTAGGGTTCCGTAATTCAAAAGGAAAAACGGACTCTTATAGGATTACTTTGTTGTCCGTCTGCCTGTCTGTCTGTCAAGATCCTTTATCTCGGGAGCGCGTAGAGGTACCGAGTTGAAATTAAAACCATGTACTCAGTTCTGCGATCTCTTGTAGTTGTGAAAAAATCAAACTTCTAAGTTAACGAAAAAAAAAGATATGGCTTTTTATGTCGCAGAAAACGTATATTTCGACTCTCTCAAGGGAATCAAAATTCATAGGGTACTTCCCGTCGACCCAGAATCCTGAATATTTGGAATAAAGTTAGGTCTAATAGCACAGGTATAGGAATCAATCTGAAAACAGTAAATTTGTTGTTACGTCACCAAAAAAATGTTTTTATAAGACTCAGAAAAATTTTTGAGACTCCTTTCGGAAAATGAACTATTTAAGTACATAAGGTGAGTTTGTACGGAACCCTCGGTTCGCGAGTCCTACTCGCACTTGGCCGGTTTTTTGCTTATCTGTACCAGTGTTTTTGTAGTTACATTATTTTCCTCGCTGATGATATTTTAAGTTCAAAGCCTGTATATTGTGTGTATATTATTGGATAATATTTCCGATAAAACTGAAATGACATGCGTGTGTCACGTATAGTCGTGGACAAGGTCGGCTGTGAGCTGTGGGCAGACCCTGTTCGCGAGACCGCTATTACACTGATCTGACAGCCTTCTTCCTTATTGCAGATGGAGAGGCAGCGTGTACAAGCTGGTGTGGAGAGAGTTACTAGCATATCTCACACTCTACTACACCATCAATTTATTGTATCGATTTGCGCTTACTGAGCAGCAACAGAGGTAAGTTTTACTAGGATAATAATAAATAATAATAATAATATTCCACAACTATCACACAACGCCGTCTAGTCCCAAGCTAAGCAGAGCTTGTGTTATGAGTACTAGACAACTGATAAACATACTTATATATTTCTAAATACATACATATTATAGATAAATTACACCCAGACACAGAATAAATGATCGTGCTCATCACACAAAGGTTTGTCCTGGGTGGGAATCGAACCCACGACCTCCGGCATAGCAGTCAGGGTCACTAACCACTAGACCAACAGGCCAGTCAAAATTAGGTCATAATCAGCGGAAAACCTTGTGAACCCACATGATTGTCTCTTATTTAGCATATTTTTAGAATAGTTCCAAGGCAACCGTCATCTGAAATATTCATCACTAATAAAATAAATGACAATAAAAAATAAATAAATTAATTAATGACAGTGTTGTCTTTTTAACCCAAAGGTTGACTGGTAGAGAATGACTTGTTGCATTAAGTCCGCCTGTGTACCACTACTGTACATGAAGTTTAAATAAATATATGTAAGTGGTATACCTACATAATATTTAGCGTTCAAAACAATAAAGCTACTAGTTTTAATTTTAAAAGTCTTATTGGACTCATTGAACTTATCTACTAAAAAATGGAAGGTCAAAACTGCATTATTTAAAAACTGGTTTTAATTAGTAAACAATTGTCATCAGCTCAGTTTACATTACTACTTTAGATTTTGAACAAAAAACGTTTTATTTTGGTGTTGATATAATATGTACATTGTGCAGCCACTTGACGCGAACTGTTCATCGTTAGGTTGGTACCATAACAGTGATAAATGGTAATTTATTTATAACTTGAGGTGCAAAAAATATAATTGTTGGCTTCACCAGCTGAACAATGCTCAGTTTTGTGAACTTAGTTTTTTTGCTTACCCGAGAGGTTTCAGCGAAAAAAAGCTGGACATCGATCCAAATATTTAAACAGATGCGTACACCTACACTTGTTACTTGGAATTAAATTGTCACCTTAGAATTTCAAATTGTAGATACAAGTGGTTGGGTGAACTTGAGTGGGATAAACTGCTGATTGGACAGAATATTCTGTGAAATGAGAAAAAGATATAAGTTGTGCAAACAGTAAGCATTTTTTCACGGAATTTTATTCAAATTTCTCAGTTAGATATTTGAAGTTCGGAGGGCCTACCAAGAGCAAGAGCTCTTTCTTCTTCAAGAAATGCGATCAATTTAAAATATAAAAAAAGGGGTGAAGCATTATAGATAGATAGATAGGTATATTCTTTATTGTACTCCAAAAATACAAATTACATTAGGAACTTAAAATTAATAGGGTGTCACAAGGGCCGGTCTTAACGCTAAAAACGATTTTTTACAGACAATCTTAAAATACAGGGTACCTAGCTCCATCCCTCTTTCTCGCTCGCACAAATGACAATTTAACATGTCATGATATGGCCCCAGAACACTAATTACACCGCGTGACGCGATTTTGTTACCCATTTAACTGATAGGTGAAATGCATAGCTGGTGAGTAATGGGTCATAGAAAAAAGTTTCAAACGTTTGTAGTATCCATCAAACAATAATGGTCGGTTTAAAGGTATACCAAGGACCTTACAGCCACTAGACGCCTCATGCTTGAACTAGCGCACCAAAAGAATTCTGTCAACTAGCCAAAGTACGGGGAGCGGAGTACTATGTTCTTATTGATTCGATTGGTACGGGGGAGCGGGGTACTGCGTTCTGATTGGTCGAGACATCAGATCTATAAACATATGTGTTGACAGACATGCGTCCCTGTTATTAGATGTCTAGTGCCTGTAAGGTCGTTGGTAAATACTAATAAACCTACATACTAATATTGTATATACAGGGTATTTGGTGCATCGTGTGCCAAATTTAAATGGTCGACGGGAGGAGTCATCTGCTATCCTTTCAGACCCCTAAACACTTCTTATGCCCTGTAAATTTTTTTCATAGACTTTTTATTGTTTTATAAAAATAAGACCCAAATTTTTCATTCAAATACAAATTTAAAAAAAATATATATGGCGTAGACTCTGAGTTTTTGGGCCTAGTAGGTTGCCACATTTATAGCGGCATCACTGGCGTTTTTAGGTCCTCCAAAGTGCAGGTGTAGGGACACTTTGGGCACTCTAATAAGTGGGTCATCGTCTGGTCAGGAGCACCGCACTCACACTGGGCATCGGAGGGGTCTTTAATCCCACACTTTTTCAGGTTGTGTTTGCCTACTTGCGTGCGTTGTATATTCGCTTTCCATAAAGGCCATTGCAGATCACGTCCGAATGGCAGATGTTCTTGGGGTTGAACGAAGTCGGGCGGTGGTGAGTGGTGTTCCTCCCACAACTTACATCTCACCGTGGATGGTCGGTCCCGAATGGCCTGTATTCAGCTACAACGAAGAAAGCTCTTCCGGCTTTAAGTCTACCCGGAGCTACTGTATGCTTATAAAGGGGATGTCGGGAGTCGGATTCTTGATAGCTTTTTTCAAGTCCATATGCGACATTCCCATGGACGACAGGTGGTGCTATTCGAGCCACGTCTCGTTTAAGGCGATGTCAACTTGCTTTGCATGAGCTGATCGGTGCCATACTGGACGTTCAATCTCCGGCACAGAAGCATAGGGTCATGTCGACTGTGCGGAGAACATCGGGTGCTGCTTACCAGTTACAAGAAATAAGGCGCGTAGCAGGTCATTTCTAGTCCGGACTCTTTGCTTGGTGTTGTGGCAGTGTACATTGAAGGTTCAAGCTCAGTCCAATATAAAGCCGAGGTATTTAGGGGTCTTGTAATGTTCAACAGGAGCGAAGATCTATTGCGTAGATGAAACGCGTAAGATTGGGTTTTAGATGGATTTGGAAGCAGAGCGTCACCATAGTGTTAGTACCTAGTAGTAGTCTTGGTAGTACCTTCCAAGAGACTCGAATGCACTTGTTAAGATATTTTCAACCTTCGTGAAACTAGTTGATTGAGCTGCCAAAGCCAGGTCATCCGCGTACAAAAAGCGTTCAGAGTAGTAACAGGCTGGTCGTTTGTGTTTTTTTCCAATTTGACTGATTTTTTGACTGGCCTGTAAGTCTAGTGGTTTGAGTCCCTGACTGCTATGGAGGTCATGGGTTTGATTCCCAACCAGGACAAATGTTTCTGTGATGAGCACGATCATTTGTGTGTCTGGTTTTTTTTTAGGTGGGAAAATCATCTTATGACATCCCCCGCTCATAGGCGGAGAAGGAGATAGTGTTAGACTTTTACTGACTAAGAACCCCTCCTGTCCCTTCTTTGCTTTCGTCCCAGGGCCCCTGGTTTCGCTTTCACACTACCTGTGTAATTTAATATAATATGTATGTATTTCGAAATATATAAGTATGTTTATCAGTTGTCTAGTACTCATAACACAAGCTCTGCTTAGCTTGAGAATAGACGGCGTTGTGTGATAGTTGTGGAATATTATATTATATTTATACGCTTATGTTATATGTATGCATCATTGTTATAAGTAGAATAAAATTAAATTAAAAAAAGAACATTTCAGTGGTAGAGTATTTTGATTCATTTTTAGGGTTCCGTATCTCAAAAGGAAAAAACGGAACTCTTATAGGATCACTTTGTTGTCCGTCTGTCTCTCTGTCTGTCTGTCAAGACCCTATATATCGGGAACGCGTGAACGTATCTAGTTGAAATTTAAACCATATACCTACTCAAGTCTACGGTCTCTTAAAGCTGTGAAAACATCAAACATCTGCGTTGACAAAAAACATGCTGACGCAAAAAAATGTATATTTCGACACTTACAAGATTCATTCTTCCCGTTGAAAAGAACCCTGAAATTTAGCATGAAGCAAAGTCTCATAGCACAAGTATAGGAAAAAGTCTGAAAACTGTCAATTTGTAGTTACGTCACAAAAAAAAACATTTTTGTGATTCGTAAAAATCTTCGTAACTTAATTCGGGAATTGAACCTTTTTTCATATGAAAGTTCAATTCCGTGTCGCAGTGTTAAAGGTCCACTAAGAAAACATGCTCTCTTTTGCATTATTAAAAAGCCAAGAGAAAAATTTTACTCGTAAATACAAAATGTGACATAATAAAACGCTCATTCTGAAAGTAAAAGTGTGTTCAGAATCAGTTAGGTTCTGAATTAATTTCAGCTATTAATAATTTATATTTTTCTTTACATAATCAATGTTTATTTATGATATAAAAATAAATTATGATAAATCTGAATTGCGTCAATAGCGATATTAATTAAATATAACTATTTATGTAACTTAATTTTCTAATGGGGTTGTTTAAGTGTGTTCATTATTCCAGTTAGCACACACATATTTACCTATACACATACACATATTACATACATACACATATACACCAAGATACACACATATACACATACACATATTTACCTATGTTGTAGTAGGTATTAGATATAGGATTTTATTGAATTTACAAAAATATTTGCGAAATTTAAAAAGAGCTTTGGTAGAAGGAGGGCATTTGTTGGGCACGCCATTATGGCGTTAAGTCCCCTCTTTAACGAGTGGCTGGAAAGATGACATGGCGTCATTGAAAAATGGTAATAACGTCCTTAAAATAACTATCGTAGATAGTTTATTTCATGGAAAGGAACATAAGGGCTATTGTAACGCGGAGCAAGACCATTCTAAATGCAAAAAAAACCTAAAGTGACCTTTCTGTACAATTGCAATATTTACAATTATTGTTTTACCGAAGGTGCGATACCTACGTAGAAGTGGATTAAGAGATCATTGCTGTACCTATCGGCTATTGTGGGTATAGCCAATGGTATTCTAGCAGTCTCAAAAGACACCAGAAAATGCTCTCGTTAGGCAGTAGATCAGGGGAGATATTGCGATCTCCAGTCCTTTTATGTTTTTAAAATTATCATGGTGATCAGAATGAACATACATGCGCATTTAATCCATTCATTGAATCGTGGTATTGCGACATTGAGCATACATAACGGATAATAAATAGGTACGATAAATAGGTTTTATACGAAGAATTTGCTGCAAATGCTATTCTGGATTTTTCCAATGATGAAAAGTAACAACAAAGATGAAAGTATACGGGCATAGTGTTTTAGTTTTGAATAATTTAAGTGGAATACATTATGTTGACGTGCGGTTCAAATACGTTTAGTTACTTTTCAAAGAACAGTTCAGACGAGGTCATTCTTAGAGGGGCAATAGGTGCTCATGGTTATGTCATATGATGTGGAGGAGGAATGAAGAACAATTATATCGTGATTCCTTTGGAAATTCATAAATGTGGTCATTCGAATTGTAAAAGACTAAAGAAACGATGTATTACTATACTACTATTAACTACTGAGATTGAATAGTTAAATATATCGTTTGTGGATGAGGACACGGCGGTGCTCTGCCCAGGCGGGGCACACCTCTACCGTATGCTCTACCGGGTCCTCCGGGCGGTCCACACTATTGTGAAACCCGGGCGTTTCTTCCGCACGAATCCGGTGCAGGAATCTCCCGAACTGACCATGTCCGGTGAGGACCTGCGTCATGCGGAAGTTAAGGACGCCGTGTTGTCTTTCCAGCCACTTCTCGAAGAGAGGACTTACCGCCATAATTGTGGCGAGCCCAGCACTGGGTTGCGACACTTGTTGTCGCCATTCCACTATGGAACTCTGTCTGCCATGCCGCGACTTGGCGCGGCAGCGGAGTTTCGCCCCGGCGTTGCATCTCCACGTGCACATCGTGCATGCGTGCAGGGACTGTTGCCTTCAAATCCCGTGATAGTAGGCCAGCAAGGAGCCTCGCCACTTCTCGGGAAACTGAATGGTGCGGTATCCCCGCACCATTCGGATAGCCATGACCCTCTGGCATGCTTCAGCTTGGGTGGCGATCGCTTTCGCAGCGACGGCGCCCATACCGGCGCTTCATAAAGGGCCATGGACTGAACGATTCTTGCATAGAGCATCCGGTAGGAGGCGTCTGGACCCGCTAGGTTGGGCAGGAGCCGCTTGAGGGCGGCCCCAGTCCGATCCAGTTTCGGAGCTAGACGTCGGAAATGCTCCTCGAAATTCCATCGGCTGTCGAGGACGAGTCCCAGGTACTTCATCTTCGACTCGACGCCTATGTGAACTCCTCTCCAAGAACATGGCCTCGGACTTGTGCAGTGTCACCTCGAGTCTTAACTGCTGAATCCTTTCCACCTTTCTGTCCACCTGTTATCCACATACTACTGAGTCTAAAGGTACCCGATCGCACGAGAGACACTACACGAATTTGAGCTCGCTCCACTCGTGCTCGGCTCCTTTAGGCGTAGACCCACCATAGGGCTTCTTAAATCGATTAGTTGAGGGAAATCATCTACACTCATATTATAAAGAGGTAAAGTTTGTTTGTAGGAGGTAAACTCTGAAAGTACTGGTCCAATTGCTAAAATTTTTCACCGATAGAAAGCTGCTTTATTCCTGAGTGACATAAGCTATATTTTATGTACGCGTTCGAAGCCGTGGACAAAAGCTAGTATTTTATAGTGGGAAATCATCAAATAACTTCTCCCACTCTGGGTAGCGAGCTGCGGGAGGGAGTGTCAGACCTAGGATTAGATGATTTCCCACATTAACAAAGTCGTTCTATGTCTAAGTCTTGGTTTACCTGGGCTAGAACAGGATGAGAGTGATGTTGCATTTTTATATATTTGACTGTCCTGTATTACAATATGTAAAAGATTAGACTTGTTGGCAGCTAATAGGTATACATACAAAAAAGAGTATTAAATTAATAAATCAGAGATTTTATCGCACTTAATCCTTCGGAAGTGTTGTATAACAAAGAAACACACACACCACACTGGCTTCCGAAATTAATTCATTAAACCCCAAGCGAAGGCCGGCGTTCGCTCTCTCATTGTCTTTCTATTGTGTCTGTAATTACGGTATTCGAAAGGTAGTCAGTTTAAGTGTTGAATGTTGGTTGTATTTTTTATAAAATTGCTAGATTTCACTAACACTAATCGTCACCAAAGTAAATGCCAAAATCAAAGTGCACTGTTAGTGTAGAGACGAGTGTGACGAAACCAATACAAAAGAACATCAATATGTAGCTATTTCATCGTCTTAGTTAAAACAATCATAAGTCAAGTACGGTAGATATTTAAGCTCAAGATTAAAAAACAAATGCGGAAGTAGACAACAATATCTCAGAGAGTGGCTGCGAAACATTTAGGTAGTGACTAAGGAGTTTACGCAATATTATATTTTCGGAAGAAATAACAAGGTTGTGACGTAGGTAAAGAGGTAAAGTATCAATTCGGCCGCTGTGATTCCCCGAAGCACGCTCTCTACGGTCACCTTAGAGTAACAAGCACTGGGGTTACCGAAAGGGGCTGTGGCCCGAAATTTAATTAGCAAACATCTAATTGAACTAGTCAAAGCTTCTCTCACCTTCAAAATCTAAATAAAATAGGTTACAAGGCGACTTTAACTATGTCAACGCATTTAAAAACACAGAGAAATACCTGTTAAGTTTCAACTTCTAATCACTAAGGGGAATTCCTTTATATTATTTTTCTTGTTTGTGCAGTGTTGCCACCCTGAATCCTCTCAACATTTTAAATGACTTTTTCTCGATCATTTGATTTTTGAGCTTTGAAAAATAGTGTTACATAGTCACAACTTAAAAATCGACCACCACAAAGCGGAGATGCAATATATTAATAAATCCTAAACAGTTTATGGGGCTAAGTATCTTATAACACTTATTTTTATACTATCGACCTGACCCAGCTTCGCACAGGTGTTGGAAAGAAATCTCTGAAATTCTCGGCTTTTCTCTCCAATAATACACGTGTATTGTACATCGAAACCTTCGCAATGAAACACTCCATCTATTGGTGAAAATTGCATGAATATCCGTTTAATAGTTTTCGAGTTTATCATTTTCTTCTAGACAGACTTTTGCGGGCGGACTGTGTGGGCCTGTCTTCTAAGTAGGAGTTGAGTCCGTTTCTCCGGCTTAGTCTTGGTCTGCAGCGTAGTGAGTCCCGTCCCGATCATTACAGTGGTTCTTTTAGTCCACCAATTTATGAAAGCACTATTGTGCAACTAAATTGTAACAACTCTTCAAGACTCATAACTGTATGTATGGGTACAATGGTCTCTGAAGCAATTAGGTATCATAATATATTTATCTCCTAGGTACCAACTAGGTATCTCCTGTTGTTATCATATCACATTAATATTGGCAAAAGTCCCACCCATTTATGAGCCCTAATGATTGTAACTATTAAATATTTTTTCGTTTGTTTGTTTTTTATCTAAATGAAGTCTACTGATCATGGAACGGTGAGGGGGCAATGGATGCGTTGACAGCATTTTTTGTTATTTCGAGATTTAAACTATATGTGACGTTCTCTAGAAGCCAGGAAATATATTACTATGCATGTGTGTATGTGATGTGCGACGTGCTTGTAATTTTGTAACCCCTACACGCTCAAAAGACTGCACGGATTTGAATGAAACTTGGCACCTGTATAGACTATGTTTTGGAATAGCACAAAGAATTTTTATCCCAGAAGTAAGTTGCCTGGGGATAATTTTATATTTTCACGCAGGTGAAGTCGACGACAGTAGCTAATACTTATTCAATTAAAAAAACTATATTCTTTAAGCCGTGCGTAACTGTAGCTGACATTGATAGCTGTGTTGATTGGCTAATTCGTTTTAAGTGATATTCCTCCGGTATCTCATTGGCGACTGGTGATATTTCGATGGCGTGAAAACAGTTTTTTATAAGAATTTCTTTTAGAATGACGGTATTGGATTAAAGGTGCGATTGGTCGGTTCCTTTTTTTATTTTTTTATTATGTATTGGCTCGCTTTGGATCACTGTCTTGCCTGATTGTAAGCAATAAATGAGCAAACTTGCGTAGAAGTAAATTATTCACTCTTGACTTAAAAACTGGTTGTTGCTATCAGGAAACACGGACTCTGGCAGGGAATTTCACTTCTGAAACCACATAAACGTCATCGTCTGATCTCCACAGACTTTGAAGTCTGGCAGATAAATTTGGTACAACTTTTAACATCCCCTAAATCGTTTTAAACGACTAGTTTTGAAAAACAATTTATGAAAACCTTTTTTGTTTAAGTAAGTACCTACATATGTTACTATTTGTGATAAGCTTGAAATATATTGACTCAGGGAATAAAGTTTTGTATACAAACGAGTTACCCTTAAATATTTAGTTCAATTATATATTTTGTTTACCCACGCCCGTGCGTCACTGCGTGGTGCCAACTGAAAACCAGCGTTGGGAGTCTAACGCCCCGCAAAAGCTGAGGTGGCCATCCATTCGGTGCGGGCACGCTCGGCGCATTCTGTACTTTTATTCTTTTTTACTTTGTGCTTGTAACTGTTGTGCTGTGTCTGTCCAGCCCCCCTAGCCAAGTTACAATCGTTTCGTTTGCGTGACTGAGCGTTGAGACGACGTCAGAACAAAGGAATCGGAGGCGTGGCCTACTCGAGGCGTTCGACGCCAACGAAACGATTGTAACTTGGCTAGGGGGGCAGAATAAAAGTATTTCTATTCACTCCCTTAAAAGTTGAATTTTCAAAAACCTCTTCTTAGTGTTCGCTCAACATTGGCGTGAATGCAGAGAATAAAACAGCATTGTGGGATGGATGTTAATCCTTTTTTAATAGCTTGCGTCGGATTAGTCCGACGAGTGTTTTAGTGTCCTATTCGCCAGTGTCGTCTGTTTGCGACTGGGTACTCCATCTCGTTTAGCTCTTTAGTCTCTATAGGTGACAGAAGAGCTGACGAGATGGAGTATTTGATCGTGTTTGCTATCCGATAAATTGATGTCATACGGATACTGCTACCTACTACGTAGTACGGATAATAACCTTTAACCACCCATATCGGAATGTAGGCGGTTACAAATTTAATAATTGGACCGACCTTTTTCTATTTCGGTCTAGACGGAGAAAATTCAAAAGCTTTTCACTAAAACTTAAATATGAAGTAAGAAATTCGTCAATCCGATTCAGTTTTATTTCGATAGATCATTAAAATAGGAACACAGACTGCATTCAAAAATGTATTGGAACGACTCCAGTGAATGAACTGACTACACGTACTCACCTACCTACAATGTCGTACGTACGAGTACATAATAATATACGAGCAATATAACGAGCGGCGAGTCACCGACTCACCGTCATTGTCGAATACACGTACAAAGGACAATGGGCTAAGTTCGCCTCGTTCCTACATCTGCAGCCACAAACAGGTTCCTATAGCTACACCAGCTTCGTAGCTTACTCATACTAGGTACAGTCTCCGTCCGAAATATTGAACAAAACTAATCGCTTTCCAAGAATAAAAAACTGATTTGTGCGATTCTTGCAAACAAGCACATAATAATGACCTAGTATTTATTTATTTATTTAATTCTGTAAGCAGACATTTTCTACTAGTAAACCTTTGGATGACGCAGGGAAAAATTGTGGTAGGTGGAATATTAGGTAAGTATTATAACACACTTTATTTTATACAGAAATATAGCCTCACATTAACTATAAGTATCTATAATATATATATATATATATATATATGTTCTCTGACGAGAAAGAAAGAAGCCTAGTAGTAGCTATCCGTTATAAATATTTTCTCTCAAGACTTTGTTCACAAGTAACTGGTAAATTATTCGATGACTGTTTCCCTAGCTTACTTTGAGAGTCTTCGCTCTTCAAAGAGAACTCGTGCAATCGCGAAACAACTTAAGCACGACTAGAACAAAAAACACAAGAAATATAAAAATACTACGAAGTCAGTACAAGTAGGTCAGCGTTTACGCCATAGGTCTCTTCTGGGAAGTTCATTTATTTATAATTTTATCCTTTCACCAAAGAAAGCCAGTAGCATAAGGTGGCCAAACGTCCCGCATTCTGCGGGACCGTCCCGTAATAAAATAATTCAGTTTACCGCATTGCAATATTTAATAAGATAGTCCCGTAAATCGTCTAATGCGTTCCCCGCATGCTTATCTTTTTTGTAGATTTAAATTCGCAGTGTTCTACGTCAAAAATACGAACAACGAGACTCATCTCGTTGTTCGTATTTTTGATGTAGAACACTGCGAATTACCTCTCAAGGTACCGTACTTAGGTAGGAGTCCAGTACTTAGATACTCCACGCTGCGCTGCAGCGCATCATCAAGCGTGCGCTCGACTGCACGTGTTGTGTTGGTGCAGTATACGTGATTGTGACCACCAACACATCCTCATTCTTCTTGTAGATAGGGGTGGGTGTCCCGCTTTAACTTATTAGAATGTTGGCCACCTTACAGTAGCAGATATTTACGATATGAAAATGTGCAGCAGACGATAAACAAAGAAAAAAATTCAATATTATAGTTGAAATATCAAACAACAGAGAGGTATTACCAACATGTTGGTTATTTTCATTCGAAGAAAAGCAGGTTATATAGGTAGTGCATTGTATAGGCATAGTACGCAAATACGAACCCTAATAAACTCTCTGCAACTATTGTATTGGGCTATTCTCGGAGTTTTCTTGCGTGATCGCATCAGAAATAAAGATATCCGCAAGAGAATTAAGGTTACCGACGTAGCCCGAAGAACCGCCAAACTAGCAGAGGGCAGACATTGCTCGTAGAACAGTTGGTCGGTGGGGCCGAAACGTTCTGGGGTAGCAACCACTTACCGGCTACTCACAAAGTGGACCGATGACGTCGTGAGGATCGCGGAAATTCGATGGATGCGAGACGCACAGGACCGGTCGTTATGGCGTCGCTTGGGGCCTTGGAAAAGACAATTTACTAAAACAAAAAAAAAATTATATGTGCGAAAATTATTTTTATTTACAAGTTAATTTTAACTATCACTCGACATGTTTTGATATTTCTATAGCGCTTCCTGCTCTTTCATTATGATTTTCTGGAGACTCGTAAAAAGCAACCACATTTTATTCTATTTTTTTTGTTTAATTTTTTGGTTAACTTCTTTGATGCACGTACATTTTAATTCACCTAATGTGGTTGTTTTTTTTTCAAAATTTTGTTTTTTTTTATAAACCACTTGCTCGATAATGCCCTTTTATATGTCATACAACCATCACTTAGAGCAACTTATTCTGTCCCTAGGGAATAATGAGATTTGAATTTGGATCGTCAAATCAATTGAATGAATTAAAATATACCTACGTGCATCAAACAAGTTTATTCGAAAATAAATCTGGCCACTAATAAAATGGCCAATTAAAATGTGGTTACAGAAGTCAAAAAAATATGAAAGATAATAAATTTAAACAATAAAATCTTAGAGTTGCGAAGTTTGTTTGTTTCAAATCTCAAAACATGTCGAGTTGTAAATAATACTTATATTTCTCTATAATTTGTTTTACTAAATTGTCTTTTTCTTATCTCACAGATTGTGTAAAAAGTAGAGTATCCAACACATGGACAAAGTTGTCTTTGTCTTGGGCGGCTTGAATTCCTCACTTCACTCAGGTTTCTATATTTACTCCCTCCAACCTCCGTTTCGTGCGGAATTTCAGATGCCTCTAGCGACTTAAAGACACTGCTTAATCCCCTAGTCATCATTGTAATCTACTATTTAAGTTTCAAATTCAAATCTCATTATTCCCTTACTATCGTACATTGTTACACTAGGGGTGAAAGTAACTTATTTAGCCCCGAGAAGAAGTTTCGCCAATAGTTCGAAGGACTATATAAGTCTTCAGCCCGAGGTAAACACTGTGCTTTTCATTACGAATACAAGGAAAGTAAAAATAAAATAAAGTGCTTGTAAAACCTGAGTCTTCTTATGATTTTAGACATCTTTCTTCTAATTTGGCGGTAAAAGGTTTTCCACTAAATTAGAAGAAGAGAAAATCTCTTATTAAATTAATTACATATTTGAATCTGATGAACTTCTCTGCTGTACGGAAATGTAAACAAAACTGATCGAACTGAACTGAACTCGATAAAACGAATGAAGATCGGATTGACGGATTTCCACTTTCTCGTCTATTTTGATATTTTTTCTGACTGACTGCCCTTTTGACATTTCAAAAGTGCCTGTATAGTTTATTTGAAATACAATGCTTTGAATCATAAATCTTGATGACACCATAACAATGGGATTGAGTTTTATCACCCGTACTATTTTTTATATAGCCTAAGTATTTTATGTCCGACGGCTGGATAAAAGCCCTTCTTTTTCTCCCTCCAAAAGAAGTGAGTTAATTTTGAGAAATGAGTTTAAGTACAGTAAATTCCATCCCATCATCATCTCTCTAGTCTTTTCCCATCTAGCTGGGGTCGACCTTCAGCCTAACCTTGAGGCTGAATGTGAGGCTATTTTAGATGGAGCAATTCTGCCTGTCAGATTTTTATTAAAATCCCATAAAAACCAAAATACGTTAGTAAACCTTAATTTGTAGGGATAAATTCTAATCTCTTATACCTATTTCTCAAACTCACAGACTCCGATTTCTGCATGAGGCACTTTTTCAGAGCTGTAAAACCAAATGTCTTTCGATAGGTTAGTCCGTAACTGGTTTTGCTCCATAATATTAAAACAAAAAAACTCCATGCATCGTCACCTGTATGGTAAAGTAGCGAAAGTGTGTAATTACAAATTTTTCAGAAGAGCAAAAATACTCCTTTGTCAAGTTTTTTAAAAAGAAAGAGGTTTAATAAAGTGGTCCTTTTAAAGGTGCTTTTTCTTATTTTTTAATGGGCCTCCTCATTAAATTACTTTCTTTTTAAAAATTAAGAAAATGAGTTTTTTTGCTCTCCTGTAAAATTTTTAATTACGCACATTGGCAACTTTACCATACAGGTGACGACATATAATAAATCTGTAGAAGTTTTTAGTTGTGCGCGCATCACGTAAAATGTACGAAATCGATGTAGATAACTTTTATACATTAAAATTGTGTGTAATTTGATATATTCGTATTACTTAGGCTTTGTTTCATCGCAATCGTTTGAGTATATCGAAAGGTATACTACATTCTTTGACTGTTAGGCGGTACGAAGTTCGCCGGGGCAGCTAGTCTATACTTATAATAAATCTGTAGAAGTGAAAATTCTGTTCATTGAAAATATCAAAAAAATAAATGGCAGGGGGTGTTACTAGACCGACACCGAACCCAAAAAAGTGGTAAAAAAATTTTTGGTCTGTCTGTCTGTTTGTTCAGGCATCACGCAAAATCTACCGGTTCGATTACGATGAAACTTGGTATAATTATTCTTTAATATCTTGGGCACCACACTGGGAACTTTTTAACCCGCAGTGGAGTTCGCTACACGCTGCACACGGCTAAAATACTATAATATTTTATCTTAAGATACAATATTGCTCGCCATACATTCAATTGACTATCACACACGACGAAAATAATAAACAATATTTCATATTTTCGTATCTCAAAAAACCTAATACAACCATTTTCGACTTCTACGCGGACGAAGTCGCGGGTAAAAGCTAGTTTAAAGTATGAGTATCTTTATGTACTATTTTTGCAATAATAAAAAAAAATACTAGATAAAATTCTCCCAAAAAAAGTAACGCCTAATGCATGGCAAATCTTAGAAATTATTCAAATAATGCGTGGTTTGCCAAATCCGGATGTATACTAAATTTAGATTGGAACCGCGCATACATGTAATATATATTATATATGTATGTATAGTCACGTTGCCGTAACTGTTGTAATTATGACTTATGATGTATTCCCTGAAGTTCTAATAATATGTGTGGTCATAAAATTATAGTAGTATTTTTTTTTATTGATGTCCACTAGTGCTTGACTGCGATCCCACCTGATTGTAAGCAGTGATGCAATAAACGTGTATGTTATATTCATGATATTGATTTCCTACCAATTAAATTGAAAAAACAAGTTATTTTACTTATAAGACACCATCTAAAGGAAATTATGTAACTTGTTCCAAAACATTTACATCCCAGTCTACTAGGGACTGACTAGATTTTACAATAAACACGTCACTGAACATAAATTTAGAAATTACTTCCTAAACATAAATGGCACATATTTTTATTATAGGTAATGTGTTCGTATGATGGTATTCTAAAATGACGATTCGATATTATTACGTCTTCATATCATGGCTGATCAAACCTGTTGTTACCAATGCCACTACAAGAACTGGTGTTTTTTTTTTACAAATTCCTAATAGATATTATAATTGAAACGAGTTTCTTATTACAATATTATATTATTGATGTTTACGCCAGAGTAAAAAAAAATATCATTAAGGAAAATGATATGATAAAATGAAATTGACATGAGCAAGAATGATTAACTGTGAAGTATTTTCATACTCATAATGTTAAAAATATTAACTGTTTGTTTTCGTTTCTTGTTTCTCATATATTTACCGAAGGTTATATAGGGTGTTTGGTGCATCGTGTGCCAATTTGAAATGGTCGACTGGAGGGGTTATCTGGTATCTTTTCAGACCCCTAAACACTTCTCATGGCCTGTTTTTTTTTTTCATCGACTTTTTATTGTTTTATGAAAATAAGACCCAAATTTTTCATTCAAAAACAAATTTAAAAAATATATAAGGCGTAGGCTCTGAATTTTAATTTTATTTAGATGTGTATTGTATTGGAGTACTTTTAAATTTAAAATCAGTGACATCAGCTATCTAGCTTTTTTTAAATTTCTTTCGAAAGTTTTGGACTTAAATTAAAGCTGTTCATGTTACAGCTATTTACATGACTATAAAAAAAAAAAACCAAAAGCGATCGGAATCTTTCAACTCCCTCAAAAATTCTCTAGTTTATCCTCTTGCTAGTGAGGTGCCACGTGCCATAAAAATCTTTTCATAACTTTGCGAATTCGTTAGAATTGTGAAAAGAGTCACATAAGACTGATATTTAAAAATATGCGCACCCTGTATAAGTCGGTTGGGAAATATGTCCAACATTAGTTCAAAAGACTTTTATTTCCGAATCAAGAACCTACGTCAAGGCACATTGTTCTTTTGCTATAAAAACATGAACGAGGCAGTTGCGTAAAGTCTGGTTAAAGTTCGTAATTGTATGGGATTTTACCCCAAATAGATTTATGTAAGCCTGTTTTTTATAGATTCACGATGAAAAACTCCGCCTCCCTAAATCAGGCGATGTTTCGCAAGCTACAGGATATTATATGATTTTTGTTTTTTTATTATTGAAGGGGAATCGTTTGTCTTGGTATGGTCATGTAAAGAGGAGAGATGAAATACAGGTTACTAAAAGAGTTATGAGTATACATGTGGATGGGTGGAAAGGGAGAGGGAGGCCAAAGAAAAGATGGATGGATTGTGTGAACAGTGACATGAAAGAAAAGGAAGTTAGTGATAGTATGACGGTTGACAGGATAGAATGGAAGAAAAAAACGTGTTACGCCGACCCCAAATACGATGGGACAAGGGCAGGAAGATGATGATTATTGTAAGGCTCGCTTTTAACCACTGTCTCACCTGATGGTAAGCGATGATGTACATCGTTTACCATACCATCAGGACGCTCACCTAGAAATAACCTATTTACTCAAAACATGATTTGTGAAACGTCACTTTTTCATTCATGCATTGTTGTCGTTTACAATGTTATTGTGCTTGCTTAGTATAATTTGGTATCGATTACTTGTGTTCATATTTTGACTTATAGAAGATTAGCGAGTAGTATCATTTAGTCTTCATTATTTTGACTCCCTTATTTTTTAATTCGATTTAAAAAAAAAGTCAATTTTGGTATTCCATTTCTTAAGGGTGTCTTCTATAGTATTCGCTCTAAAATCACGTAAAGAAAAAACAAGCTATCGAGAGACAACTAGGTATACTATTTCCCTATAGCTCGTTGTCGAATTGCTATAGATAGATCAATAACAGTCACTTGGTAATGAATCATTAATTTTATTGCCACTGCATGATACAAACACTGAGCATTGTTGTACTGTACCTTAGATCTTGTCATTGGATAAATTTTACGTCAAAGTCACGAATAGTGTATGTTTATATTTAGTAGGTATAAAGGCCACTTAAATTACGATTAATCACTATCTCCTAGGGTCAGGGTTGCAAGAGTAATCGGCACGTAAAGCTGTGCACAAAAACATAGTGAAATTTAAATTGTGATTTGTATTTTTTAAGTTACTGTTCAAAATAATTTGCATGTTCGGTGCAGAGTGGCTTAATTCACTTGCTACGTGTCTCTTTTTTAACCATTTCAAAAAAGGAGGAAGTTCGCTTTTCGACAGTTTTTTTTTGTGCTTATTTCATCGTTATCTGCGATATAGCGTCAAATGTTTCGACAAACGAGTTTGAGGTTTTTTTTTTTTAAATTGATGCTCTAAAAGGGTACGCCGATGTGTGAAATTTACCTTAGTATACCCTCATTTCTTTTTAGGGTTTCGTACCTCAAAAGGAAAAATGGAACCCTTATAGGATCACTTTGTTGTTTGTCTGTCTGTCTGTCAAGAACCTTTATCTCGGGAATGTGTGGAGGCATCGAGTTGAAATTAAAACCATAAACTCAAGTCTGCGGACTCTTGAAGCTGTAAAAAAATCAAACTTGTGAGTTAATGCGAAAAAAGATACTTCGGTTTATGTGGCAAAAAACGTACATTTCGACACTCTTGAGGAAATCAAAATTCATAGGGTACTTTCCGTTGACTCAGAATCCTGAAATTTAGCATAAAGCAAGGTCTTATAGCACAAGTATAGGAATAAATCTGAAAATTTTTGGTTACGACACAACAAAAAAAAAAATTTCGCGATTCGGAAAAATCTTCCGAGACTCCATTCTGCAATTGAACTATGTACACAGGAAAGTTTGTACGGAACCCTCAGGGTGCGAGTCCGACTCGCATTTGCCCAGTTTTTTTGTTTATAGATCGATCTTGATGATTATTTTGTGTTGTATTTTGTTATCACAGTAAGTATTATTTCGTGGTAGTCCTACTTATATTTCATTTATCGATCTAAAAGACAATGTGTAGATTGAATGCTTACGGGTATTTGGTCATTCTTGTAGGTATCTTACAAGAAAACGTGCTCGCTATCATAAACATAGTTTTAGTTGTTATTAAAAAGACAGTGTTAAAAAATGATGAAATAAAACCACAAACACCGGGTTCTGAGTATAAGTTATTTTGTCTTTTTTTGTTTTATTGTCTTCCTAGCTTGTCGTTGACAATCTACTTAGATTGAGTCAGCCCAGAACTTAGCTTCGTCTTACGTTCTGTTTTTAACCTTTGTGTAGGTACGGAACCCTAAAAAGTATGCATATAGCATAGCATAACATAGTCGGTCTTTTAATGTTCCCACTTTTGGGACTCAGGCCTTCTCTCTACGAGAGGGAACGGGCCGTAATCCACCACGTGGGCCCAGTGCGGGTTGGTGGATGTCACATGTCTTCGAATTTTTGGTTCTAGGACATGCCGGTTTCCTCACGATGTTTTCCTTCACCGTTTTGAGAGCAGTCGTGATGAAATAAATTACACAAAGTAATGTGCCTAGCTGGGTTTGAACCCTCGACCTACAACTCGTAAGTCGGGGCCGTAAAAGGATACACCAACTGAAATATGTCGTCATCGCAATTAGGTTTCCTGCGTATATGATATAAAAGAAATAGTGTTATGTTCCCACCACTCTAACACCAATATTTTTAATGATTATTTCTGCTCTAAACAATAAAATTTTTATATACAACTTTGATGCTGTTTACAGAAAAAGATCACCACCTATGTAGCAATTTTTCTGTTTCAATCTTCTTTTTTTATTATATAAGTGTGTACATGAATTGTAAAATAAATAATTAAAATAAAATTATAATGTTGTACAAAAAAAAAAAACACAGGAAAATACTATAGATATTTCATACAGCGTTTCAAAAGAGGACTTTCTAAACTTTGCGCACAGGTATTAAACCGTTGTCTTATCATCGATCGAACATTTCTCAGTATTTGAGCGTCAATAAACTTAATTGGGAGAGGGTGCGAATTAAACGTGCTGTTATAAGAGGACTACAGGACCTAAACCGCGTTCACTCTCGGACCGCGAAGTTTTAAACAAAAGAAAAAGATATACAAAGACATAATGCTTGCAAATATTGTGCTTACTATCAGGTGAGATGGTGGTCAAACGCGAACCTACATTAATATTTAAATAAAAATATGTAGGATTTTAGCGATTTACTAAAAATCTACAGATTTTATTTTAAAATTAAAACACTTTAACGGTAAAACGTTGCTTGTAGAATAATCTGACAAACAATCAGAATGATTACCTACATGCCCAGTTTTTAATCGATAAAAATATTTTTTAGGGGTAGCTTTGTGATTTTTTCTGTCTTACTAAATTAGTTGTAGGTATTAATTATGCTTTGATTGCAGAAGAATAACATATATTTTTCTGATTCTGTTTACTCCAGTAGATCATATACTTCTACGCATTATAAAATTCGCAATTAGCTCCTGTAGTCTTCATAAGAGACAAAACATTTGAATCATACTTTTTATTGTTATAAAACTGAAAATACTGAATCATGTCTTATCAAGTCTTCTTCTCACCGTAATTTATGAAGTAGAGATGTAAATCTTGCTCACTACCTCGTGCTACCTCCTACTTATTGTGCCCTTCAACATTTCAAAGCATATTACATATTTATACAAAAATTAACTATACAAACTACTGCCAGTCCGGTCAAACAAGTCAAAAATACGATCGAGAACTATAAAGTATTTCATTTTAAATCATAAAACGTATTAATATTCTCATACAACTTCAATTAAATACAGAGATTGTGGTGATTTCATAATTTATATCGATTTTATGTTTCAGTATACCGTTAAACGGCTGATTTCCGATGAAGCTGTCAATAATATTATTACTCGAAGTTAAATTTACTTTCGTGCACATACATATTGAAATATTAATGTCAAAGCAGTCTGACTGGTTTTCAAGGATATTCTATCAATAATGTTAATATAATCGTGTGGATATGTTATAGGCTTTAGAAACTCGATTAGAAAATACTGTCGTAAAGTCATGTCCTCAATCCTTACATGTTATAAAACTAGCGACCAGACAGATGGACGCGGTGGGGGATTTTATTTTATAATATTTAATGTAAAGGAAGGATAAAGTCCTCCACAAAGTCTGTTTGTCAGCGATATACTTTGAAACTACTGAACGGATTTTCATGCGGTTATCACTAATAGACAGAGTAATTCAAATTTCAAAGTCTTCTAAAACCATGAAAAATTTTATAGTACAATAGAAATATATGAAAGCTTTATTATAATAATGACTCGTTAAATCATATCCTGTAAATCAAAAGGCGTGTCATCTTGTAATGCATACATAATTTGTTTGTTTACTTGAGTATGTAAATATTCCGTGTATTTAGTTAGGTACAACTTGTCGGCTAAGATGTTAATTAAATGGCAAATAATGAATAAACCTCTGTTAGTCATCTGATTTTCCTGCAATCCTAATCGTCTGGGTATTTGTTAAGATCATAAGAAATAATAAGAAGTAGTTTTTTATTTTATTTAAAGTTAAATCTTCAGGAACGCTTTTAAGTAAGCATAAACCATACGAAGGCTGCAGGCAGAGAAGAGGGAATGTCCTCATGAACTGATTTTGAGAAAAACATTTTTCATTATTTTCGTCAAGATCAAAGTTTGCAGTAACGTAGTGTTAGCGACATGTGTTTATTTTTTGTGGGAACTAGTAGTTGAGAAGGAAATTACCTTAAACATAATTCTGATACCAGTGCAAAATAAAAAAGAAATACAAAACATCTTGACATTCCCTGTTTTTTTGCCTGTACTCATTATGCAATCCGTAGAATACATTATTCGGCGCCATTATGTTGCATCGCTACCAAACCTGTCTACCCAATCTGTCTACCCAGCCTGTCAACCTAGCCTGTCTACCCAGGCTATATACCTAGCCTGTCTGCCCAGCCTATCTACCTAGCCCGACTACCTAGCCTGTCTACCAAGTCTGTCTCTATGATGTGTTGGGGGAAGACAGCAAGGTATTGACTGGGGAGGGGACAGCAAGAGATGGCCTGGGGAGAGAACAGTAAGGAATTGGTTGGTGAGAGGATAGCAAAGGAAGGACTGGATCATACCATGATTTGCTACGATTTAAATCAGTCGATCAGGATGTAGTGGAGCCTACCTTCAGCAAAGGCGACGTGAAAGAGAGCGAGTTGCGGCTTTATTTTCTACACAAATAGCGAAGTAGTCTCAAAAATCCTTTCATTTTTCCTTATATAAATAATATATATTTATGTATTATATTAAATATTTTATTTTTTATTTTTTTTAATATATATAATATATACATTTGATCCCTTGTTTTCCTATACATATTTTCTTTTTTTTTATGCACCTACCATGTTTTCTCTTCACTACCCTTGGTTGACTGGTAGAGAATGCCTAAGGCATTAAGTCCGCCTTTGTATCTTTGTGTTGCATGAAGTTTAAATAAATAAATAAATAAAGAGCCTGGCGTTAAATACCTACCTCGGTGTGGTCAAGGATCACACCGAGGCAAGTATTTGGCTTGCTTTTCCCAAGGGATCGGCTTGTGATACATGGTAAAGGGAAGGGTGGGGACTAAAAATTAAAAAAGTGAGCTTTTTATTCCTGCGGGTACTACACACAGGTATACAACAGGTTCGCATAAAAGAATGGATTTTTACAGCTAAGCTTGCCTAATAATTTTTACATTATTAGGCAAGCTTTGCCGTAAAAAAATGTTACAAAAGAAACAGAGTTTTTTCTTAAATATATGTAATATTTAGTGTAAATACTAAAAATATTTATGTTACATAAGATTAAAAAAAAAACGACTGTAATAAACCAGACCACAAAATGGGTGTGTAATTTTATTGCGTCCAGGTGTAGAATCCTAGAAACATGAAATTCGTTTATAAATTGGAATCATAATATTTAATGTGACTTCAACCATTGTTGAACAAACTAACGTGGGACTCGTCATATAGGCAGGAAAATGGCACAATTATTGAACGTAACAATAACTAATAATTCTTCCAGTAAAGGTCTTCTCTCATAAAATAATATTTGAATATATCTGATAATGGCTGCTAAGAAAAGGTATCCCTCTCCATTTGTATCACCAGTCATTACAAGTATCTACCTAGATATTCTGTGATACTTGTAACTAATTATCAAAGAAGTTATTTATGAGACCAAGTTTTCCGTTTTCAACTCTTTCGTGTTTTGCCGCTGCCGCTTCCCCATCGCGCTGTAAAGCACCAATCTTTGGTTTTATGGAGTCCTCGTAAACGTCTAAAAGTCTAATTTATTCACATTCTCCATTTTACACATTGTTGCTACTGCTACTCAACTTACAATGCTAAGATCTTTAATCTAATTTCTTCTAAAATGTTATTCTGAATCTCAAGTCCCCATCACGATTGTTCTTGTCTAATGCATCATTTATTACTGCGAGGAAAACCATTTTCCTCAAGACCAGTATGCAGTGCGCAATTCTAATTACTCTGTTGCAAAAATATGATTGACGTGTACCTTTAGAAAAGGGAAATCGTTCACTAAAATCACGGTCACGTATGTACCGCATCCAGATTTTTAAAATATTTATTTTGACAATAAAATGGCCCTGCGACTAGGGCCTCAGACTTTCTTGGGCACGAGCTCTAAACGCGATCCACTTTATGGCCTAACCTGAACTGTTGAAGGCATGGAACTATACACCCTGTATAGCTCCATCCCTTCAACAGTTCAGTTTGAAAAAAAGAAAAGGGATGTAGCTATACAGGGTGTATAGTTCCATCCCTTTTTCTCGTTCGCACGCCTTACATTTTATCACGTCATGGTGAGGCCTTTGTGTGTGGAGTAGTACGAGCCACCGAGATACATTAGTCGCTAGGAATGCAATTGAATTGAAGCCTGTTTCTGGCGAACGGATAATCCTTCATGAAGTGTTCATTTCCGTCTATTATTTGTCAACCTTCGCTCATACTTATTAAATCCGCGTGCTATCATCAAAGTCTCGAAGGCTTTTCGCCAAACGTGACGGGGTCATTGCGCCGTTTAAATACTACGATTACTAGTTATTATAATTGTTCCCATCAAGATTCCTGTCAGATGATAGAACGTTGCCTTAATTAAGGCCTATTTTTTAGAGTAGTAAAAATTTCAATCAGTACGTCTTTCTATAACATTTTTCTCGAGAGTAGGGGTCGGCTGCCAGTTGATTCTATTTTTTTAAATACTGGGTTATTTTTAAATAACCAGACATTTTTTCCCAGATATCAATCACACGCATGATTTTTTCAAAAATAAATTCCAAAAGATAAAAAAAAATCATATCAGCTGTACAGTGCAACAGATAGCAATAGCCTGAAAAAAATTGGCTGGTCTTTGAAAAATCGTCCTGTATGGTACATGTAAACATCGTAGTAATGCGTAATGTACATATTTAGCATATTCGGCAATTGAACCGATTAGTAACTTCATCACAAGGTGCTTACGAAACCGGAGAGACATATTACATAAGTTAACACACTGAATACCAGCTTCGGAATATCTCGTAGATGATTTCTTCTCAGATGATATGAAATATACCTTAGTACCTAAGTACGAGATATCTCGTATATGGGTACTGTTACCTTAAGTAATAAAGACGCCTGCTACGAGATTTCTCGTATAGACTGACGATGTATAGTGGGTACTAAAATTAACTCCTTGACATTTAATGTGTTGTTTTTCTCTCAATATCATTCTTTGTTTGTATGTATGTAATTAAGTATATATTTATTATTGATCTTATTTCCTCTCTGTCAGTCTTCTATTAAGTTGCACCTGCCATGTTATGTCTCTGCACCACCCTAAGGTCGACTTATAGAAAATGCGTAAGGCCTGTATTAATAAACGTTCCTTAGCCCAAGATCTCGTACTTGATGTCAAGCTTGAGGTCCAGATCGAGATTCACATGCTCAAGTTCAAGCTCAAGCTTGAGCTCAAGTTTCGGCTTGGATATACGGCCTGTATCAATAAACGTTCCTCAGCCCAAGATCTCGTACTTGATACTAAGCTTGAGATCCTGATCATATTAATAAACGAGATTCACAAGCCCATGCTCGAGCTCAAGTTCCAGCTTAGGTTTACGTCATCAGCCGAGTGTTGACTGATTAATAAACGAAACTCAACACTTAAGTTTACAACAATCTGTGTACTTAAGATGCCAGATCATGAGTGTAGACCGACCGGAACTTGAGGTCGTGATTAGCGTTGTGCGAAATATGGAGTTTGTAAATATTTTAAGTCAAATTAATTATTACGATAAAATAGAGTACTATGATGTTGGATCAGAATGTTGGGCTGTGAAAAAGACGGATGAAAAAAGATTGCATGTAGCGGAGATGAGAATGTTGAGACGGATGTGTGGTGTGACGAGAATGGATAAAGTAAGAAATGAATATATTAGAGGAAGTTTGAAAGTGGCGCCAGTGACTGAAAAGTTGAAGGGGAATCGTTTGTCTTGGTATGGTCATGTAAAAAGGAGAGATGAAACACATGTTACTAAAAGAGTTATGAGTATACATGTGGATGGGTGGAGAGGGAGAGGGAGGCCATAGAAAAGATGGATGGATTGTGTGAACAGTGATATGAAAGAAAAGGAAGTTAGTGATAGTATGACGGTTGACAGGATAGAATGGAAGAAAAAAACGTGTTGCGCCGACCCCAAATAAGATGGGACAAGAGCAGGAAGATGATGATGAGAGTACTATGATGCTATTTTATGGCCTTTGCGATATTGTTTACCAAAAATGTATATATGGGATGTCTCAAATCCTTTTGAATTGCCAAGTAATAATTTAAAAAAATAGATTTGGATTTGTTTGAGATTTAGTTTTTTTTACATATTAGACTCATTAAATATAAGACCTATTAGTGAAATACAATAAGTAAAAGCTATTTCAAGACACACCATCGGTATTTTTATTTTATTTAAATTTTTTATAGTTTCTAAAAATATATTGTTTTAGGTATTTAGTCTATATATTATTTAAGTAATTAATCTTACGACATAGCAGTTACCTGACGTGTCCAATTTTGTTTTAAACTTTGGTCAATATGACGTTATCGTTCACGTAAGCAGAGCTTGAATACAGCGCATTGAGGAGCTGATCTTGGTAACTGAGCTTCTGTACTCATGTGTTTATTAATTAGCAATAATCTGGAGCTTCTCACATCGTATAATTAGGGATCAAATAATATCGCACTTGAGGAGGGAGTTGGCCACCGTTTATAATTACGGGCCTTTTTTTTTTTTTATTGGGTGGGAAAATAATCCTAATGACATCCCCGCTCTTGGGCGGAACGGGAGATAGTGTCAGACTCTTACTGACTAAAAACCCACTCCTGTTCCTTCGTTGCTTTCGTCCCAGGGCCCCGGGTTCCGCTTTCACACTACCCGTGGCCCCAATAATTACGGGCCTTAGGCATTAAGTCCGCCTTTGTACAATGTTTCATTAGTGCATAAGGTTTTAAATAAAAAAATAACTAAGAAAACTGGGAAAGTAACTGATAGTTGTGGATAGCAAGTAAAATACCAGTTCCAATGTGAGTAGTAGACAAATTGGCATTTACCTGTTATAGCATAGCATAGTCGGCCTTATAATGTTCCCACTGTTGGGACTCAGGCCTCCTCTCTAGGAGAGGGAATGGGCCGTAATCCACCACACAGGCCCAGTGCGGGTTGGTGGATGTGACATGTCTTCGAATTTTTGGTTCTAGGACATGCCGGTTTCCTCACGATGTTTTCCTTCACCGTTTTGAGAGCAGTGGTGATGAAATAAATTACACAAAGTAATGCGCCTGGCAGGGTTTGAATCCACAACCTACAACTCGTAAGTCGGGGCTGTTACCACTCGGCCACCACTACTGTCTCGGCCACCACTGCTATATCTGTTATAGCTTCTAATCAATGTTTTTCTCCAACAGGGTATTCGAGAAGGTCCGTCAATATTTCGGAGCACAAAGCGAGTCCATCCCGATGTCGTTCGTGCTGGGCTTCTACGTCAGTCTCGTCGTGAAGAGGTGGTGGGAGCAGTACAAATTGCTTCCCTGGCCCGACACGCTCGCCCTCTTCATATCTGCGGGGATACCTGGAGCGGTCAGTAAAGTAAAGACAAGTATTAAATTTATTTAACTATCTTCTCTTTTCACTCTTCGACACTTCTTTCGTCATCATCACTATTTCTGCCTCAGCGAAATCATTATTTCCTACCTACATTTTGCGATTGAGAGTTGCAATAAAAGCGAATTTCTTTATACATGTTTGTGTTTACGTAACTACAATTTGATAACGTGCATGAATTGGTTTCGTTTTGTGTTGGAGAATAAATTGTTTTTTTTTTTTTGTAGTAAGTAAATAATGTTGTACTTATTACCAAATGTCATAAGAACGTTAGCTTCGTACCAACATAGGACTTTTGGGTAACATGGGTTTTGAGATCACGTATTTCAATACAAATAGGCATAAGATATATTTAACTGCGATAAATATATTAGTTATATATACAGTTATACTGCATCATTATTATCTATACTCGACAGTAATTGTATAATTGCGTCATTTATTGTAGTTGTACTAATTTCCCATTATATGTAATGTCTAGGTGTTTTAAGTAGTTATCCAATCGTTTATTATTCATTGTATTACTAGGTACAACATAATTGACATATAGAAGTATGTTGGTAGATAGCTCGCTGTTAGGGCTGAAAGTATGTCATAGACAGGCATATAAATCATTGTGTAATTTTTTTAGTATCAACAGAAACGTCGGTGTTCACTTACATATTTATTTTACTTTCCCTATTAACTGTATCAGAACGTTTTAATACAATAATTGCGCGCCCGTACTACGAGCCTCACCAATCTGAGTCAGTCGTTTCCTCATACAATTTGCGATGTTGAAACATTGATTAAGTACAGTTTCGCGAGCTCCGTAACCGCTACTATGACTGGCATGATAACAGTTTCGTTTCTTCACTAACTATAAAACCTTTTACTACTCAATTTTGTGCGACTTTACAGCATTTTTTTAAATGGCTAATAACTCAAATGTTTGTTGTGCTCGTTATAAAACCTTGCGAATTCCACTATGAGAACTGTTTGAAGTCTTCCAGTTGATATTTTAGGTGTTTCTACAAAAAGCAGTTTTCCCAGCCATTGAAAACGATCGGGAAGCAACTACAAGGTAATGTACGTTAATGATGGAGTTAATTAAATGTTTTTTATTGTGTTGTTGTAATGTTGGTATAGCTTAGTAGTGAGTGAAGATTGTTCAGCGTCGTCGTCGGTAGTGTCTGACGCATGCCTGGCACAACTAGTGTCACTATACTACTATGTTTTACCGACAGTCGCAATAATAAATAAACAACTAGTATGCTGTGCTACGCGTTTTTGAAATATATTTATTTTTTAATTTACCAGCGCTGTGTGATTTTTGTTTTTACCCGACTAGGGCAAAGTCAAAGATTTTGACAGGCTATGTATGTATGTGAGTATGTTCATCTGTTCCCACATAGCTCCTAATCTACTTATCGGAACTCGACACATGTGATATCTTTAGAACCGTCTTATATGTCCGCTGAACATAGATTACGTGACATGTCACAAAACTCGATATGGCACCATCTAGCGGACAAAAAATAATGTGTTAAAAAATAAACATGGAGATAAATAGGCCGTGTTTGGTATCATTTGATAGAGCTCACTTGTATTTATCCAAAAATATCATCAAAATTCAATGTGGCACCCTCTAGTGGGCAATAAGTTTTGTGTTAAAAAAAAACAAAAAGATAAATACGTCATGTTTGGTATCATTTGAAAGGTCTTCACTTATACATACCAAAATAAATAGTACAGAAGCACAGTGATTTAACACCAAAATTATTTAAATAAAAAAAAAGTAAAAAACTAAAACCCGACTACCTACGACAAAAAAAAAACGACTTGTTTCATAATTTTTCAGCGTCGTTTTTTTTTGTCGTAGTCGGGTTTTAGTGTTTTTACTTTTTTTTTAAATATTGCTGCGTAATTATACTGACTTAGGCGTCTTTTTGGCGTCCCAAAGATTTTCATTTTAGGTTTCTTTTTTTATGTAAGTATTTTTAGTTTTTACAAGTAGTATTTTTACTTTAACATAAGGGCTGTGATATTCCCGGTTGTGATTTTTAATAACTTACAAAAATACATCTGATATTGTAACTAATAATATGATGACCTACCTAACAAATCTTAAAATTCATATATTCCTCTTTTATATGGAAAATGTATCCTTCCTTAGAGGTCAAATCCATATAAACCTTAATTGATTAGCACAAGCAAGATTAATCAAAATATCAACGGCACACCTATAAATCAATCCATAAAATCATACTTATATCTTATATCTTCATATTGTTCGCGTTTGATAGTCACCAGTTTGTAGTCAATAGTCATCCTCGTTAGGTACTTATTAATTTGCGATTGTTCCTATTTATCGACGAAGCATTTTAATTGGATACTTAGTGCCGAAGGTTCGCGTCTATATTTTCATTCGCTAATGTTATAACCTTGACCACAATGCTACTTTGCACTCTTAGGCTTCGTGTTCATGTAGCTTTTTTTTTATTAATAATATAAACTTGGCTGTGATCCCACCTGATGGCAAGCAGTGATGCAATCGTTAATGGTGAGGCGCACTAGTTTATTAGGAGCCTATTTACTCTAGCCTTGAAGACACCTAAATTTGAATTGGATGGAAGACCGTAGCAGGCAAATTGTTCCAGTCCTTCTATGTACCCGGTATAAACGATGAGGCGAAACACTTAGTCTTCAACAAAGTAAGGGTGGATACTCGCCGTACGTCGGGTTGTCCGATGGTAGAAAGGAGATGGCGGATTCAAGTCATCAATAAATCAATCACCTAGAAGTTGATAGAATTATTTTTAGGGTCCCTTGAAGCTGTGAAAAAATCAAATAAGTATCTGAATTAACGAGAAAAAAAGGTACGGCCGTTTATGTCGAAAAAAACGTGTATTTCGACACTCTCAAGGGAATCAAAATTCATATTGTACTTCCCATTGACCTAGAATCCTGAAATTTGGCATGAAGCAGGGTCTCAAAGCACAACTGTAAATTTGTAGTTACGTCACAAGAAAAAAAAACTTTTTTTGAGATTCGGAAAAATCTTCGTTTCGTCGAAGTTTATGCGGAACCCTGAGTGCGCGAATCCGACTCGCACTTGCCCTGTTTTTTTTTTTCAATTCCGATGCGATAGTATAGTCACAGAGATACATCTCTAACCTCGAAATGGTCTAACAAGATGTCCCGCGTCACATGAACGCGGTGTAAAATGTTGGGATTGGGAGGTTGGGAACAAGTTGCAGGACACTGGACAAAGTTGTAACGTCACATTGTTATGTTGGGGACATTTCGTCCCATAATGTATCTGAAGCTTTATTACTTCTTAAAAGGAACATCACTACATAATGTCTTTTGAAGCCTCCCGCCAAATATCACAAGTCACCACCTTTATTGTTGTCATTATTATTTTAACTAAACAAAAACCGTAAAGGTAATGTGCATTGTGTTTATAACAAAAAGGTACATGTCATGCGAGGACGTTTCACACAAAACGAGCCATTTTGCTTCACACCTTATTTTTACTGTTTGTTAATTTACCAGAAACAACATATCGAAATAATATGTTTTGTTTTGGAAAATTTTGTTGTTTTCTATGGACACCATGGTCCATAATAGTATGGAACGAACTATGGGTATTGTCAAGAAATCTTCTTTGAAATGTGATTTATCCGTCCTTACATATTATAAAACCAAGCCCCCCACCGCGTCTGTATGTTTACAATAAACTCAAAAACTACTAAACGGCTTTTTATGCGGTTTTCATCAATAGACAGAGTGATACATGACGATAGTTCAGATGTAAAATAAATGTTAAAGTAGTGAAAAACCGAGGATTTAAAAGATTTCTAACACCGCTAGCTAGCTGGTTATTTTATTTAAAAAAGGCGCATCCGTCATAATCAGGACAACTCATTAAACTCATAGTTTTACCAGTGTTACTGGTTATGGTTTTCTTTAACGTTAGCTTTCCCAGATTACGTTATGTTATACATTCAAAATTCGGACGGCCGATGCATCATAAAATGTAGAATTTTTGCACGTTTATTCAAGAAGTAGCACCCCCCCCCCCCTACCCTACTCTATTACCTTGCGTCTTTGGCTACTGCTTCGCTCCCGTGGGTGGTAGCGTGATGTTATATAGCCTAGCTATCCAACGCTAAAATTATTTTTTAACTCTTAATGATGGGTGCGAGACGCACAGGACCATTCGTTATGCCGATACTCGCCTAAGACCAACAGTAAACTAAAAATTCTGGTACAAAAACGTAAAAATATCAATGTAGTAAAAATAAATGTAGTCAATACTGAGAGTTTAATTTAGCCTGAGCCTCACTTTGCTTGGGAGTTAACACTTATTCCCCTTGCTACGCTCGGTGTTAAACCCCTAGAATCCTTCTTGACACTCGGGTTCCAATATACCTGTGACATAAGGGACACTTTATTACTGCCCTTGGTGAATAATTTACTATTCAATGCGCTATCAAAATGCGCCGTCGAATTGGGCATGGTCTTTACCGGACGGTTATCGGGCTACCCGACGACGTGCGACGACCAGGGGCCTTACCGTGAAATGTTAATGTCAGGCGTGCGAGCGAGAAGAAAAAGGAAAGGATGCGGATATATATAGCATAGCTCCCGCCCTTTAATGGTTGAGTTTAGGTCGTCTTCTTCTTCTTCTTTTCGATGGTAAACTCGTCAAACTGTTTGGGCCCAATAAGTGACTACATTAATAGCAGCATCGGTAGCACTCATCAAATCCTCCAAAGTGCAGGTATATGGACACTTGGGGCATTCCAACATGTGGTTCATATTTTGAACAGGAGCAACGCACTCACATTGAGTATCCGATGGGTCTTTAAAACCCCATTTTCGAGTGGCGTTAAATATATCGTTCTGCGATTCCAAACGCCCGGCGCACCCTGGACAGCTAGCACTCAGTAACGCAGAGTCTAGCTGACTAATCCTTTCAACAGGATGGTAAACTCAAACGGTTCTCTTCAGGACCACGACCGAAGCGTATTAAGAGCTCGTGGTAGGCCCTCAGGGAGTCTCTTGCGGCGGCGGCTGAGGCGTGAGGATGTCCTCTCCCTCACGGTTTCAGAAACCTTCTTCACTCGCATTACTCCTTCGCAGAAGAAGCTGAACTAGGTCTGTTCGCGAGATCTCGCCCCCGCTTGGGATAATAAATAACTAGTTACATACTTCTCGGTCCTAGTCTTTCTTATTCCATCCTTCGCTTTGATTTACATATAGCATAGTCGGCCTTATAATGTTCCCACTGTTGGGACTCAGGCCTCCTCTCTAGGAGAGGGGATGGGCCGTAATCCACCACGCGGGCCCAGTGCGGGTTGGTGAATGTCACATGTCTTCGAATTTTTGGTTCTAGGACATGCCGGTTTCCTCACGATGTTTTCCTTCACCGTTTTGAGAGCAGTGGTGATGAAATAAATTACACAAAGTAATGCGCCTGGCTGGGTTTGAACTCGCGACCTGCAACTCGTAAGTCGGGGCCGTTACCACTCGGCCACCACTGCTCCTGTGCACTGTTGATTTACATGATTATCGAATTATTTCTATTTAATTTATTATAGCTTCCTTTTCCTTAATAAGTTTCACCTGTTTCATACATATTTATGAAGCGGCTATACTTGTAACTTAGTGTAACAATCGTAAAATATTTACGTCATAAACTCGATTAACTTTCGTTTTGAGAGCGGTTTTAACGTCACATAAAGAACTTATAGCCTTACTTGTCATGTATGAAGGCGAAACTTGTTTACATTTAAAGTAATTCATAAAATAATCTAGTTTATTTTCTATCACGTGTGGAAAATTTATGGACACAACCATAAATAATAAAAACAATAAATGTACACATATCTTATCAGGAGCTGTATTTACAGATGTCATTTTTCTTTTTGTTTATATTTGCATAAATAAAAACTTTTTACAAAAAAAAAACTAACTTCACTAAAAAAATACTAATAGGATCAAAATAATTTTAATTTCGGAAGTCGGTGTTTCTCGGTATTGTTTGTTTGTTATTTAACACCGATTTACGAAATTAAAGTTATTTTGGTCGTTTTAGGGTTTTTTTAGTGAAGTTGTCTATTTTTTTTGTTTTTGTAAAAAGTTTTTATTTCACACTGTTTAGTTGAGATACACTTAAAACCAGAGTGCCTATTTCTCATGACAATTCGAATTAACTCAAACACTGCTAGGTTACATTGTTTTATTATGAAGTTCCTGTATCTACCTTCCACCTTCCGGTTCCATCATCAGATCAGTTCGATAGTATCTTATAGCCAAAGTACATCTCATGACAATTCTAATAAGCCAAATACGGCTAGGATACATTGATTAATTACGGAGTTCCAGTGCCTACCTTCTGGCTCCATCATCATCATCAGCTAAGTTCGATGATACCATTTTCAACACAACTATTCAAAACCATTTATTTATTTTTATTGTCATAGTCGCTTAACTATCTTCGTTGTGATATCTTAGATGTGAGTATGAAGTTCCATTAGCCATTTCTAGTCTTCTTCATCAGTTCCACTTCATCAAATGTTACTTTTTGACTGTAAATGCTTAAGTTCTCGATGAAAATACCAAAATCATCATAGGGTTGCCTATAATATTTGGGAAGTTCCCTCGATTTCTCATGGATCTCATCATCAGAACTGGATTCTGAAAAAAAATGGGACCAATCGGAAAGCATATCCGCTAAGATGAAAACAATATTTGCAAATGGGTCCGTAAACGACGAAGTACTGAGGTAACACGCATAAATAAAAACATACATCCGAATTGATAACCTCCTCCTTTTTTAGAATTCGGTTAATAAATGGGGCTGTATCCGTACGCCGTTACTGATCATATCTGTGTAGTCAAAAGTAAGAAAAGCGAAATTCCAAAATTGACCACAAAAATTTGTCATAATTGGTAAATTCGTAATTGAATCAATCATTCATAACAATTGCTACAAGAAAATACTACGCGCAGTGATTTTTCCATTTTGATCGTCATTTATTTAATCATAATCTGTATCTGCCTGTACAATATTTCTATAATATATTGAGTGACATTTTGGGATAATAAACAAACGCTAATAACTTTTCTGATTATGAATATTATTTATTGAGAATACTTTAAAAATAACAAGACCTTTTCTATTTTTTAATAACTAACCAATACTAAAAGACACCCATTAAATATTTATACTAATTAAAAAATAAGGGTGATTTTTGGAAAAGTATTAATTTCTCAAATTCGATGACACGAGACCGGTTTTACTTTCATCAAACGCAAATGACGTAGACCAATTACTGGCTAGATGATTGAAAAGCAGTAAATATCATTTTCAAATTCTGTGTAAATATCTTATAAGGCATTGGCGAGTTTATTCCGATCCATCTGAAAAAACTCGATTAATTATTTTTGTTAACATGTTGTTTACATTTTCAAATATTTTTTAAACAAAAAATAATAAAAACTAAAATAATAAAATCTAAAAAAATATATAAAGATCAAACATTTAAAAAAATTATTTCATCACTACCAGTTTCCCGTCTTATCCTAATATCTTTTTATAAACTTTGATACACAAACTTTGTAAGAAGGACAAGGGCCTCACAAAGATTGTCGCCCAGGGCCTCATAACAGTTAAGGCCGCCCCTGGGAAAAGTTACTTAAGATTTGACATAGGTGTAAATGGAGCATAGAGTGTAGAAGAAGAGAAAAGAAAGAAGAAGCCGTTCGCCCAGCACTGGGACTGTGGGTAGTTATAATACAAATAAAATAATGAATAATACATGCTTATATCTGTGTCCCTAGTGAAAAGGGATCCAAGTCCAAAATTGCAATTTTACAGGAGGCGCAAAAAACACTGCGCGCTCTGCAAATTCGTGTTTGACCTCGTGTGGCATTTGAACTGCTACCTAATGAAATACATGTGATGTTTTTTATAGGTAAACGATCTATGCTCTTTATTATTCTTGTGTTATTTTTAATGTAAAGTTAATAGTTTTTAAGATAATGACTTATACCAACTACAACATAAGTTCCTTAGGAAGATAGAATAAGTTCTACCCTTGCTCCCATAACTTAAATGTTAATTCATACTAGGGCAATACGCATTTGGAATGATGTTTATAATGACCAATTACATAATGCAGAGAAATATTTTTTCCCTTTATTTTGGTGAAAACGGATATAAGTCTAGTAAACATTACTAACTAAACCATTTTAAGGGTTAGGTGTTGTTGTATCGATGAACACTAACCAGATTAAAACGTGGCTGATTTATGTTAATTTAGATTAAAAAACACAAAACATTTTTTTTTTTTTTGGTGTCAGTTGGGCCGTTTTACAAAAACTTCTATATTTTAAGAGATAGCTTAGATCTGTTTTCACTAAACGATAGAGCATTTTTTCTAATCATCATTTCGGTATACTTAACTCATTTTTGACAAAATCAGACTTATACCCTTTTTCACTACCACACCACAGATTTATATTTACTTTACATATTTCGCACTCGTGCGAAAGGGGGGAGGGGCTCAGAATACAGATCTGGAGGTCACAGATACCAGTTCCTAATCCAAAGGCAAAGAGATCTTTTAAATAAAGGTCAATTAAAAATTCAGATCTTTTTTCTGCATGTTCATTCAAGGATAATGTTGTCAAAAGTACAAACGTACGTAAAAATCGTGCTAATCCGTAATGCCATGCTTTGTCTGTTCTGTACTTACCTGGCTTCATTATTTGATCACAATCTCATGCTATTGTTTCTTTATTATAACATCATAATAAGGCCAAGCGACCCACAGTTAATTCTATCGTTAGGATTTTCCGTGAAGCTGTAGCATTAAGTTTTTGTTATAAAACCTATTTTATTCAAATATTATGAGTAGTCTCGTCCATATTTTCAAAGCGGTGGTTGAGACATCGATTTCACTAGTGCATACGCACTACTCGTGGAGGGCTGTGGAAAGAAAGAAAAAGAATATCTTTTTATTTGACGGAAAAGAAAATGTGGTGGAAATGGTGGGAAAGTTCGAAAGAGTTACTGTTGCCTGGAAAGTAAAGGGTAATTGACGGAATACAGGTAGGTTTTAATCGCGCGGGAGAAGTTAAACGATGGCTTCCAGAAGATACGACAAACGCACAAGGTCTCTATAAGAAGCCCTAAATTATTCCAGTAGAGTCCCTATATCGGGAAATTATTTTATTTTTCTAATATATAGTACATGTCTTATATATTTAAACATACACATAACTATCGTTATAAATATATACCTACACTAATAAAGAAAACCCTTAAGAACTAATTAAAAGTATTCTAAAGTATAGCGTCGGAAAACTCCTCCACATCGCTGTCACTGGTAATGTACCCAAAAGGCGGCTTTGCCTCGCTGTATGGCAATGCTTATCCTCTGTCCAAGGTAAAAAGCCAGCCCTTGGGTCACGCGTCAATATCATGCTATATTAATTCCTGCAATAAGTACCTATTGGTTACTCATGACTCCGGTGCTGATTACAAGAAGGTTCTAGAGGTGCTTGCACATTCTCATGGTTTGTCAACTGCTTTTGATATTTTTATTACCTACATAATTTTATGTTGGTGATTTTCTTATTCATAAGGAAAATGACATTACAACAACTACTTATTATTAGTAAGTGTGTAGGTACCTACGACTGTTGACGTGATTTTAGATACAAGTTCTTAAACATGCAAGTTACGTAATATTCGTTACTAACTCATTCATCGCCATCGTCTTTGCGTTATTTTTTTAATTGTTGTTTGTCGAGGAAGTCGACAAAGCAAAGGTTATGTCATTGTACGGCATAGTTGATAAATATCTGAGGTTCATTTTTACGGTGCGAAAAGAAACAATGAATTTTGAGTGTCATTTATTATTTGCGCTCGACACAGAGTGACCAACTATGGAACCGACATCGGCCACTGAGGTCTTTTTGCATAGCATGGGTAGGATGACAGCAGGACGGAAATATGCATCTTTAAGATGAGAGAAGAGGATAGGTTATACATGATACATTGTAAAAATCCGAGCTGTCACCCCACCATCCTATAACTATTGTAGTGTAATAAACTAGTGCGCTTCATAGCGATGGGCCAACTCGCATTTTGGACAAATCGAGTTAATCGAATTGAAATGGTGGCTGATTCGAGTTGCGATTCGAATCATCTCGTTCCGCTGAATCAACTGGGTCCATCGACTCAACTCGATCTGCCGAGTCAACTCGGTCCGTCAACTCAGCTCGTTTCGCCGAGTCAACTCGGTCCGTCGACTCAACTCGGTCCGTCGACTCAGCTCGTTCCGCCAAGTCAACTCGGTTCGTCCACTCAACTCGTTCCGCTGAGTCAACTTGGTCCGTCGATTCAACGCGTTCCGCCGAGTCAACTCACTCCTCTGACTCAACTCGTTCCACTGAGTAAATTCGGTTCGACGACTCAACACGTTCCGTCGACTCAACTCGGTCCCTAAATCATTTGGCGTCACGACTCTCGTCGCACAGTGGATCAGGTCGTTCGGGCATGTGGATAATATTATTTTTAAAAGACGTTGCGTTTCTTCATAATACTTTATTAAAATTATATAATGCATGTACCAGCATACAAAGAGAAAGATACAGAAGACGTGTATATACGTTTTTTTTTTTTATTAACATGAAATGAAATATACAGTCTTTAAGCATTTCTATATAAATAAATAATAATAAACTACATAATAAATAGAGAAGACATAGTTTTAGAGATGGGTGCTATCCACTAATAAAGCCTTAGTTAATGACTTGGTATTTCCAAGATCCCAGGTTATCTAAGCAAAAATTGATGTATTCTTAATCTATAGGGTCTAATTAATCTGCGAAAGTATATTATTACGCATCGGTCGATAACGGAGATTAGTTATGATCTCATAATTGAAAACAAAAGGTTCCAAATGACCTTCATTAAAAATGTAATAGCAAGTAATTACTCATTATTTAATTACATATGTTTACGTATTTTATTAATACACACAATAAACTTGTGACTAAACTAAAAATAAAAGTTGATTATAATAGTATTTAGGTTCTATTCAAACTTGATTAACAATATTTTTTGCAACAAATTTATTATTTAATTTAATTTATTTAATTTTGTTATTTCTCGATCACCCTATTTTGGCATCATTTAATTAAATACTGTATAATTATTTACCAGTATAAATTGTAGGACTTGTTTCTACTAACATTCTAGTATGTACGTACCAAATTGCAGACATTTTAAACAAAGGCTAAACAAAGGACTTTTTTCCGCCCTTGATCCAATTGCAATGTGCGTCATCGCGTTCTCCTGGGTTGATTCGCTCGGGGTGTAACGACTCGCGTCGTGTCGGCGTCGACTTGCGAATCAATTAGAATTGAAGGAAAAAGCAATTCGAATTGATTCGTTTATAGTTTGACTCGAATAACTTGATTAATATAAGTCGACTCGCCCATCGCTAACGCTTCACCATCAAGATGGCATCACTGTTTACCATCAGGTAGGATCGCAGTCAAGCACTACTATAAATAAATAAAAAAATAGGCAGTTGACTTAAATTTTTTACTATTCATTTCAATAACTAACTTAATCCGAAATTGCAAAAAGAAAGAATTATTAAAATCTGTTCATAATTAAGTAAGTTACAAACCTTTCAAATCCGGTGGAAGGGAAAACTGTCAAGTAACAAAATATGGTTGCACATGCTGAAAAGGTACATCACTACCATTAGCTTATGTGCGTACAAAAGAGATAGCGAAATGTTCCATGTATCCACCACGCGCCCACTCTCAGAACAATTAATTGCTACATAATTTAACTACTTTTGAAGCTGTTTTCAGGAAACAGATTTCTTTTTAGGTGATATTTCTTGTATATATAATATAATATTATACAAATAAAAAAACACAGGGAAATACCCATTTGAATGCGTAACTACCGCGCCTGCCTAATGATTGTAGGTAATTATTTTCAGCAACATCGATCAGCGAATTTATAGCAGAGTCATTTTCGCACCCAGTAGCTATTGTATTGTGTGAAATCAGTTGCTGTTTATTTACGTTTCATTTCCGGGATTAGACGTCGAAAACCAATGATGTTCTCACACCGACAATTTAATTGTTACGTCGGCAAGCCGTCGCGTGCTACATGTGGGCTGCATTATGAAATGAGCATTAGCACTGTGCTCCACCTTTGGATTAATTCATATTATTTTATTTACTTTCTATGTCATACGTTACTAAGAGAGATGTGAATAAAAATCTGGATGGATGGGAGGCCGAAAAAAAAGGATTGTGTGAGAAGTGATATGAAAGAATATAGAATGGAAGGAAAAAACCTGTTGCGCCGATCCCATGTTGGTAATATGGGAATGGGACAAGGACAGGAAGATGATGACGGTGATGTCTTAATTTTGAAATTACTGTTAGTTTTTCGAACCCTATCTACCTACTTGATTTTTCATTCGGTAATGTATTGAGCTATATGTATTTTCTTAGACCGATTTTGTTTTTTTTTTGTTTGAGAGTATACTCCCTAATTGGTCCCATATAAGTTTAGCTGAGGTATACCTACCATTACTGAAAAGTGAAACATCAGTGAAAAAACTGGGCAAGTGCGAGTCGGACTCGCATACTGAGGGTTGCGTACAAACTTACTTATGTAAATAGATATTATCTATAATATTCTCGAATGGAGTTTCTAAAAATTTTCCGAATCTCAACAAAATTTTTTTATTGTGAAGTAGCAAATAATTTACTGTTTTCAAGTTTATTCCTAAACCTGTGCTTTAAGACCTTCCTTAATACCAAATTTTAGGATTCTGGATCAACGGGAAGTACTCTATAGATTTTGATTCCCTTGAGAATGACGAAATATACGTTAAACGGCCATATCTTTTATTTTGTTTACTTAGAAGTTTGGTTTTGTCACAGTTTCAAGGGACAAGTCAAGACAAGGGTTTTAATTTCAACTCGATACTTTCACACATAAAGGGTCTTGACAGACAGACCGAAAGACAGACGGACAACTAAGTAATTCTATAAGGGTTCCGTTGATCATGCTTTAGGCTGTACGATACTGGGTGAAGAAGGGGAATCGACAATGTTTTATAGTTGTTCACGTATGATGTACTGGCTTCTGTCAGCGGTCTCGTTCGAGTGAAAGTAGGTTTTTACATACAAAATTTTTACCCCTATTTAATCTGGTCATTAGGACTCCCCAACACAGGTCATGTTCGAAGGTGACAGGGGCTTCGTTCACTCGATTTACTTGTTCACTCTAACCCCCGTCATCTCCTTCATGTTACGTTCCGCACACAGAAATAAGAGCACAAATCAGCAGGGCTCCGTCTTGCGCCAGTCGTTAGTACATTATCTAGCCAAAATTAAACTTAATTTTAGATACGACTGGCCACATTTTCTTTTAGAGTCCAAGTCATTTGCTTAGCTGCTGTGATTGAATGGAACAATATCATTCGGGCGGCTAATTGATTGGCGGCGTTTAGTGAAAAAGGCTAAGCTGTTAATTTAATAAGGAAAAAAGTTAGTTGGCTGTGACAAATTTATCACTTTAGACAATGTTTTGAAACACATCCTTGGAAACATGAAGGTTTCCGAGGATGCTCGCTGAGGTGTAATAAGTTAGATGATAACTTATGCTGTTATGCGGCTCCTAAGCATACCAGGCATGATGACGACGATTAAGGAAATCTTATCCCATTTTTCCGTATATCCGGTGTTGCTGATGTTGTTGCTGCTTTTTTTCAGTTGTTTTAGTGGAAAATCCACTAAGTTGACAACACTGGCCGTCGTAGACAATTCTGTCCAAGACAGTCTTGTCTCAAGTGTGCGCAGGCCCTTAGGATAGATCGTAAGAACTTAAAATAATACAGGGGGGAAAATGTGCACTGACGTAAATTGGCCACCAATAAATTCGGTTAACACTAACACTAACTAGCTTTACAATTTATCCGTTTTGGTGTGTCATTTAAATTGCAATCATGCAAGAGCACATTTGTTGGTGACATCTTGGAAATTTATTAACGTGATTTTATAGATCAACAACCTTAATTCATGTTTACAGTTAACCAATTCTAAATAGTACACGATACAAGCGTGTAATGTTGGTGATTACCGTCGAGGCGGTATTAACGAGAGCCAAGATCATATCATACGACGTTTTTCAATACACTTAAGAAGAAAAATCATTTAAATAACTATTACTACAACAGTAAAACTAGTAAAATAATTTGTGTCATGGTGGTAAAAACTTTAAATTTAATTTCATTTTTTTTTCGTGTTCACCCGTTTGGGAAGGCTATATTCGTTCGATCATATCGCCTAGTCCATGTTTTCTTGCGTAATATAAGTATTCCGTAGTAGTTGTTTATTTTTATTTTACATTAGAATGCAGGGTGTAATACATTCTAATGTTTTTTGAAGTATTTGTCAGCAAATTTATCGATTCAGCCTTCTCAGCAAACTTCACTGAGGTAAGTAACTAAAACTACAATAAAATTCTCAGTTCCATTTTACCAAGATCGCACATTTCAATAATTCCACATATTATTCCAGTTGCGCAAACACTTGAGATATAAATCTACACCAATTTTACATCACAATATTCACTAGGAATTAATTTGCGAATAATTAAAACAGCCACTGAACTTCACTCGAAGAAATCCCGCCAAAACGTGCATCATTTTTTTTTAATTTACCATGAAGTAAGGCTTAGTCTATTGATCATATTGACCAGTCTTCCATATAAATTATGTTTTCTTGTGTGAAATGTTTTTACGATACTTGATTTTTTAATGACAATAGTTTACGGAAGTAACATTTTCATTTTTTTTTTCATTGTCTTAAAATGGTGGCCATAGACCACAAAGAAAAACAAATTTTATTTGAATAAACGATTCGAAGAATAACGAACACAAGTTGAAATGAACAAAATTGTATGAAATAAGCAGATAAGACACTAATTTATACTATTGAACTCGATAACTTAATTACTTTTTTTCGTGTTAAAACTCTTTTTGAGATCATAGAAGTTTAACATAAAAGTTTTAACTACATTATTGCACTAGTGCGTAATGGTAATCAAAATGTCACAGTTTGGCAACAAGCGCCATTATATACCTAAGTGCAGTGCAATTAGAGTCACTTTCTGAGCAAGTGTTTTGAAAAATAATAATATATGGTAGGGTGGTAGATAGGTAGAGGGCCTAACTATGACGTGGCACAATGTCAAGCGTGCAAACGAGAAAGAGGGATGGAGCTATACACCCTTTATAGCTCCATCCCTTTAACAGTTCAGTTTAGGGTTGTCAAATGAATCGCGTTCAGAGCTCGTCAAAGATAGATATATTTTTTATTGTACACCAATAATAAAATTATAATAGAACTTAAAATTAAAAGGATGTCACAAGGGGCGGTCTTATCGCTAAAAGTGATCTTTTACAGACAACCTTTGGATGGATTTGTCAGAGAATTAGAAAAATATACGCAGGTAGTGCTTGGTGTAATATTTAGAAATATACAAAACATAACTAATAAAATACATTTAATACAAATAATATTTAAATATATATACATAAATATGAAAGCAGAGAAATAATTTATTTAATGACGTTTAAGAAGAGAGGTAGTGATCCGTAACCATATTTTTGAAAATTTATAGTGTTTGAGCTGACAGCTGAGCAGTGTTGGAAGGCCCCCTACAAGGTGGACCGATGACCTGGTGAAGGTTGCGGGAATCCGATGGATGCGAGACGCGCAGGACCGTTCTTTGTGGCGACATTTGGGGGAGGCCTATGTCCAGCAGTGGACGTCTATCGGCTAAAATGATGATAGTGTTTGAGCTTGCCTTACAGCCGCACTGCTTGAACTGCAAACGACTTGCCATAGAAATTAGTGGAGTAGCTTGGCATCTCCAGCCTCAAGTTTTCCGATGACCTTAGATATCTAGTATGTGTGTCATGAAGGAACATAAAACGTATTTTAAGATAAGCGGGGTTTTTAAGATTGAACAGAACACTATAGAGCAGAGACAAGATGTGTGCGTTTCGGCGAAGACGTATTGGAAGCCACTTGAGTTTGGTACGAAAATCGGAAACCTGATCATACTTGCACAAGCCAAATTTAAATCGTATGAAAACATTTTGAATTCGCTCAAGTTAATCAAGTTGTGCCTCAGTGAGATCGAGATAACTGACATCAGCGTAGTCAAGGATAGGGTGTAAGAGGGACTGAGCAAGTGCAATTTTATTGGCAGTAGGAAAAAGTTACGTAATTGACTCAGGGACCCAAGTCCCTGTAACACCTGTCAGACAACCTGTCTGTCTGCCAACAGAAGCAAATATTTTGCGACTTACCTCCTTTGAGGCAAAGGCATAGGGATTCAGGTAAGGCTTACACTTAGGGCGGAATTAGCCAATAAAACCAATCGCATTTTAACGTTTGGTTCGCATAATCGCGTTTAGCCGCTGTCACTAGTGTCACTTGTCTGTATTTTTCTTTTGTTGTATTTTTACAAGTGACACTAGTGACAGCGACTGAACGCGATTATGCGAGCCAAACGTTAAAACGCAATTAGTTTTATTGGTGAATACCGCCCTTAGTAACATAAAAGCTAATGTAAGAGTTTTGCATTGTGGTGTTAAACTTTAAGTTCACTGTTGGTGCCCGCTGTTGGTACCTAATTTTTAAATCGTATTCCCATCTATTGCCTTCCTCTGTTCCTTTATGTAATTTCCGGGGCTTCATTTTGATACAACGTTACTCTATTTGTCGTATACACTACGTTACTTTTATCCTGCCCATCTCTAATTTTGATTGTTCAATTTTAAAATATGTATTTCTATTAACCTAAGATTTAGGATCTAGAGCTAGATTTACTATGGGGACGATTCTGAAAACTTAAAAAGATTATCAGTTACGTCCTTTATAAGTAGTGCACCTTTCAAACTTAATTTGTATATTTTGTTAGTTTCGTTCGTTCTTTGTTGCTTAGTTATTTGTGTCAACATCTTAGCTTGCATACCGAGGTATCCTAGAAATCAGAGTGCTGTAGAATTGTAGATAGACCTACTTACAGATTTCTTAATTCTTTTTCTTTATTTGAAGGCAATTCCTCGCCTAGATAACAAATTTTAGCTTTTTAGTAGTTCAGGGTAGTAGATACCCCCCTGCCACGGGTAGTGTGAAAGGCCACGGGTAGTGTGAAAGGCCACGGGTAGTGTGAAAGGCCACGGGTAGTGTGAAAGCGAAGCCCGGGGCCCCGGGATGAAGGCAAAGAAGGAACAGGAGTGGGTTTTTAGTCAGTAAAAGTCTGACACTATCTCCCGCTCCGCCCAAGAGCGGGATTTGTCATAAGATGATTTTACCACCTAAAAAAAAAGATACCCCCTTCTTTTGCCTCGTCTCACGGCTCAACAACGTCTATTCCTTGCAGATGATATAACTAAGTATTTCTACTTACAAAGTACTTATTACCTTTTATATGTACTTAGCTTAAAAAAGGTGGTTAAACATCTAGAGACTTCCCACCTTTTGATGTCATACATGATGGATGACTCATATGTAATCAGGCTGCCTCCAGTCAAACCACTGCAGAATAAATCAATCAATGCAATGATCATTATACTGACTTAATTACCTATCTGTTGATTGGCAAATTCTTAGATCAGCAGAACCTTTAGCTCTTTAAAATGTAATTATTTATCGTTAAAATCATAATTATTTTGTTTGTATGGATGAATGTCGCCTATTGGCATGGTACGATAGGCTGCGCGCGCATGCCATGCAATGCCGCAACGAATGTATGATGGACGATAAAGCATTAAGCTAGAACTACACTAGACCAACGCACACGTTTAACACGCCTGATTTGTACGTAGATTGACGTCTCGTGGCGTCGCGTGGCGTGGATCAAGTGTCGCTCTACAAGTCTAGTTTCCATATAAAATATACGGAGACCGACGCGCCCAGATCGGCGTGTGTGGCACACGTGTGCGCAGTGTAGTTCTAGCTTTATAGAAAGGATTTGTTATGCCTCCGCTACACACATACAAAGAAAATTATTGATTGTAGCGCTTGAGTTTTTGCCATTTGCGCTCAATTTAATATCCGCTGCAAGAAACAAACGAGCGGTTTTTATGTACCGAACGTGATTTTATGGATCGTGCACTGCGTAGGTTACCTCACTCGTAAATAGACATAGTCCTTGATTAAAATTAAAAACTTAACTTTTGGTTTCGTCGGAGCAAGTACTTTAATACTGTAACATTTTTAAATTGAATTGAGATGAGTAAAAAAAAAAAAATATGATATAAGTTTCGGTGAAAAACAAGTTAGAGGAGCGTTGTAATATACTTATAATATACCTACAGGATGAATTTTCCAAATGGGTGCGGATGGCCAAATCCGGAACTAAGAGGAATAGCGAAAAATGTTTTACGGAGTTTCAGGCTCAATTTTGAAAACTGACTGATGAAAACTACAATTTAATTATATGGAATTTTGCGACTTAGAAATAGAACCCGCTGTGTTAGGAAAAACAAAGTATTATGACACTACCTGACAGCATCGCTAACTATGATAACATTCTTGGAAGTAATGACATGCCAAACTATGGGTTAGAGCTAATTTTGTAACAAATTACTTTTTATTTTTCTTGTCTTCTTTTTTGTAGCGACATCTATCGCGTCACATAAGAAAATGCTGAATCGCGCAATCAAAGTTCTCCGCGCGATTAGAACATATAGAACAGCCCGAAATCATCTATCGGGCAGTTGTAGCCCACCAGACATAACATCCCGTCTGGTCGGAGGATCCTCCCTTTTCAACGGAGGTTTGCGGGACTTTACTCTCTGTTCCGCCTACCTCCAAACTGGTGACCCTCGACAAAGAACGTCAGCGCAGCCTTCGTGCAGCTACTACCTCGTGACGTCATCATCACTTCCTCAAGCTTTCGAGCAGCGAGCCATACAGCCAGCACCCCCGGCTATAAAGGGTATCCTGACCACCAGCATGCCTACATGGTCATACCTGGTCATCACCCTCAGCCTCATCAGCGACCTTGGCGAAGCACACTGCACCTTCGGCCAGTCACATGAAGAGCAATGAAGAACCTCTCCTGGTCGACGCAAGCAGTCAAGCCACTACGTCGCACAGCACCGCTCCGACTCACTGGAGCCTGCAGCATCATCCCGACTCACTGGGACAGCACCACCCCGACTCACTGGGGCATCACCGCAGACAGTTCCGACTCACCGAGAACTATGCGGCATTCGGTTCCGACTCACTGGAACCAACCTACCACTGGCCTGGCACGCATCAAGAAGCATCAAGAACCATCGATCTCCGATCTCCGGAGGGGAGTGATGTAGCGACATCTATCGCGTCACATAAGAAAATGCTGAATCGCGCAATCAAAGTTCTCCGCGCGATTAGAACATATAGAACAGCCCGAAATCATCTATCGGGCAGTTGTAGCCCACCAGACATAACATCCCGTCTGGTCGGAGGATCCTCCCTTTTCAACGGAGGTTTACGGGACTATACTCTCTGTTCCGCCTACCTCCAAAGTTAGAATACCAACGTTTCATTACTTTTTTTACCTTATTTTACTTTTAGCCACAAAGAGAGGCTGAAGCTACAGTGGCCTGCGATTTGTGATGCAACCGGAAGAGCAAAACGAGTTAAACATGGTGAAGCGAGAATTGGAGATGATTTCGCTACATTCCACATATGCTTTATAACGAATTAGATGAGCAATTCATGCGGCTACACTGGAAAAGAAGAAAAACAGCGAATTCGCATTGTTAATAAACGCGACAGGGCGGCTAAATAGAAGCGGTACAGAGGCGAAGTACACGACGTGCGCGGGGTAGCTCCTTTGGTTCGGCAATCGCAATCGCCCTGTTGTTGTCGGCTTTGTGAAGACGATGTATTAAGTATTTTAATAGCTTTTTCACAACCAAACCTTTGTTTATGCGAGAAAATTCTTAAGTACCTACGAACTATTTTTGAGAGATTGTGTTGGATTCATGAAATAAATAAAGACCTGCGTCAATTTCCAAAATCATTTTTTAAATAACTTACTTGTACTTCGGACACAAACAATTTAACGTCTATTGTAGACAAAAATGTTCTTTCGACGAGCGATCAAAACAGATTTGAACGCGTCGCCGACGGCGTCGTGAGCGATCGCCATCTTTAGCGCGATAATGTAGCCACTAGACAGTGAACCCTCTAAAATTGTTATTTTGAACTTTACCCAAAAAAATCGCTCAAGTAGTGTAGTCACATGATATTACTTGCTAGCATATCTATCAGCGATCAATATCGGTCGCCGTTGACAATATGTGTAATGTAGCCACAGACATATTATAATTTCGAGAAAAATCTAAGCTTTACTCCAAAATAATTATTAGGTGTACTTTAAAATATGAATAACTAGCCCCGTCCCAGCTTCGCACGGGTGTTCGAAATCTCTGAAATTTTCGACTTTTCTGAAATCTACAAGTCCGTGATAAGACCTGTCATTCTGTATGGATCAGAATACTGGGCTGTGAAAAAGACGGATGAAAAAAGATTGCACGTAGCGGAGATGAGAATGTTGAGAAGGATGTGTGGTGTGACGAGAATGGATAAAGTGAGAAATGAGTATATTAGAGGAAATTTGAACCTGGCGCCAGGGACTGAAATGTAAAAAGGAGAGATGAAACGTGGATGGGTGGAGAGGGAGAGGGACGCCAAAGAAAAGATGGATGGATTGTGTGAACAGTGATATGAAAAAAAAAGAATTTAGTGATAGCATGACGGTTGACAGGATAAAATGGAAGAAAAAAACGTGTTGCGTCGACCCCAAATAATAATAATAATAATGTATTCAAGAACAGGTACTAAAATAAAAATATTTAAAAATAAACTCCATGAACTCTAAAGTGAAAAAATGCTAGTATTCTATAGAAGTTTTTCTTAGCAGACAAGTCAATGTTAAAATACAACCTTCCGGGGTCATGAAGTCATGATACGTTTAGTGTACATAAATGTACGTCTCGAATATGATGAACAACTCTGCCTTTTGTGTTTCAAGGTTATGGTTACTTGAATTAGTTTCAGAAAATATTAATCATCTAATATATAGAACTTTATCAGAAAGAACATAGTAGGTAACAGAGAGTTTGCGCTTATTGCAGGAAGGAGTATTTTCTTTCCTAATTCAAAAGTTAATGATAATATCGTTCTAAGGGTGTTTTTCTATGGGCGGCGTGGAGCAGAGCGGTGCGTGAATTGGCAAATACCAGTACTCGAAATCTCTACACCATTGGAAACAGTGTAAGGGTGTTTTCAATATCGTGCGGTTTTGATGATATTTATGAATATTATTATTCTCTTGCAAGCTCTGCTTAGCTTGGGACTAGATGGTGTTATGTGATAGTTGTGTGAATATTATATATAAAATAGTGTCCATCGGTATCGGGAACAGGGTCCAAGCCACCGGCGGTCAGGGTTCCAGAGAAAGGAACCTCCTAACGGTACTAACCGTATCCAAGAGTACCGCTTTCTGAATCAAGCCCTTGATCCAGGTACCTAACGCGAGCCCCTTGAGGTGTTGGTCGAGGCTTTTAGCTATTAAGCCGTTGGCTGACCACTATCGGTACAATGATCGCCGAGTCTACATCCCACATGTCGACAACCTCGTGAGCCAAGTCAATATACTTGATTTGTTTGTCTTTCTCGGCTTTCACAGGGTTCTCGTGATGCAGAACGGATATGTCAACAATCATTGTACGTTTCTCGCTTTGGTCCACCACCACTATTGGATTATTGACTACAATAGTCCTGTCAGTGATGATGGACCGATCCCAATACAACTTGATATCACCATTATCGATAACTGGGTCGGGCACATACCTGTAGTATGGCACCTCCGGTTCCACAAGAGACTACTTACTTCAGAGCAAGTCGCTGATGAATATTCCTGGCTACAAGTTGTGTCTATTCTCCGTTAGCTAGACGAGACAACTAGAAATAATGTGGTGGATTGATTCTCCCGGTCGGTGACATGCGCGACAGATTTCAACCATGCCGTCCTTCACAATAAATCTTCAGTAGTTATTCGTCATGATAACTTCGTCCATAATTGCACAGACAAAACCTTCGGTTTCCCCAAAGAGGTCACCGACGCGCAGCCAGGCTACAGACGCTAGTTGATCTACATCGGGCCCATGAAGGGCCCGGAAAACGTCCGCGGAGTTCCTTAGTCTGCCATACTTCCTTGCCGTCGTTAGTGTCAAGCACTACAGGTTTGGGCCAGCTCTCGTTAGCTAAGGAAAGCGCGGTAAGTCGCTTGTCTACTGCCACTACATCATGATGCATACCCACGTCTGCGGCTAAGAAATATTCCCTGAGACTGTATACCTCGCGATTGTGCAGGGTCTTAGCATTTAAAAAGCCTCGACCCCCACACTTCCGCGGGTTATACAGTCTCATTACCGAGGCATATCGAATACATCACGTATTCGATATGCAGTCAACAGTGTACGAACTCTCCTATCCAGGGCGTCAAGTTCCGTTTAAGTCCATTTGAATACACCGAAAGCGTACATCAATACCGAGTGAGGGTGTGGAGTGGAGGGGTGTGTAAGGGTGTATGCAAGGAGAGTGTATGTAGTCTGACTTTGTGATGTTATATTTCGATAAGTTTTTTAATTTCATCCTAATTTTTTGATTTTATCCAATCGGTTAATTCAATTTTAAGAGCATTCCTCGTTAGAGGGTATATATTTCTTTCCTTTTTTATTCTATTATAGAGTCTAGAGCTAATGTGTCTAAAACTGTAACTGACAGCTACAGTTCTGAAGCGTTTTGTAGCACAGATTCTATCCACGCAATACAGTGGCACATTTTGAATCGTTATACAGCTGTCCATGTCTTCTAACAACTGTTTGCAGTATGAAGAGCTGTCTAACAGTAAGGACTTTGCAGAGTTGAAAGAGGTCTTGAGTTGGAAATCTAATGGATTTATTTGCGATAACCTTTAACACTGCTTTCTGTGCCCTTTCCCCCCATGAGGTTATGCAATATCCGAGAACTGATTGAGCTAGCGCAAAATAGACTGTAATAAGGCAATCGAAATCCGCAGCCGATTTTAGTTTAAAAAAATGTATATACCTTCTCACATGCGTTACAATTGAGTCTACCAGCATTTTAAATTTTAAGAGGTTATCAATACCAAGGTATTTAATATTGTTCACTTGTTCAACACACGTGTGTGCATTAACTTTGAATGATGTTGGTGGTTGGCTACCAACACTGTAAAGGGGTACTTTTACTGATGTTATGTTTGAGAAGGTGAGCTATTTCATGACAACCCCAAGAGCATAATCTCTAGTTTTGAGAGTGTCGGGCCAATTTTTGCCTTGAGTCATGAGAATTGTGTCTTCAGCATGCGCGATAACTTTGGTGTTTGGAAGGGGTAGTCGATACAGCTCATTTACGTAAATGAGGAAGAGGCTGGGTCCAAGTAAGCTACCCTGAGGTACGCCCAAAGACAATCACTCCTCAGCGCTTAGGTGGCTATCAATTTTTATCATATGCCTGCGATTCGACAAATAGCTGAGGAAAATATCATTAACAGTGCCACGAATACCAACATTTTCTAGCTTTTTAAGTAGCTACGGGACATACATACATATCGCGAACAGACAGACTGATGTGGCGATGGTCTTTGTTTTATAATATGAAATAAAGATTTGACTCAAAATTAATTTTCCTTAAGTTGCCATATTATGTTATTACTTCCTGGAAATCGATATACGTACCTTATGGTCCTAAATTCTCACAAATATAATTTCAGATAAAAAAATCATAACTTGATGAAACGAATGTAATATTCTTAGAATAATTTTGTCATGAGATCAAGTAGTAGGTATCTACATTACACTAGATAAGATTTATTGTTTCCTTAGGGGATTTCAACGAATTCTGGCCTTGACAGTATTCACTGTCTCTTGAGACCTTACAACGCGCGGTCAGTCTGATCCATTATGACCGTCAACAGAAGAAATGTTGGCATATCTATCTATGGTACGATAAACAAACGTTCAAATAAAATTCAGCATCCGTTCTCCTGCAGGAGCAGACAGAAAGCGGGAGGGCGTGTCAGATTTTTATTGTTCCGCTCTGCCCTAGAGTGGGAAATGTCGTTAGATGACTGAACCTTATAAATCATAATCAATATATATAAAAGTAGAAACTGACTGACTGACATATTAACGCACAGCCGTAACTACTGGGACTAGGCGCGTGAAACTTTAACGCGAGCGAAGCCACTGGCAAAAGCTAGTATATTATAAGACACTAGAAATCTGTAGAAATGTGTTTTTTTTTTTGTAATATCGCTCATCTTAAGATTGACAGCGAATTTTCTGTAGATGAAAAGGTCTGTAGTTAAAAGGCTTATCGTCGTGTCGGTCAAACATTCGGTAGCTGAAAAGGCCTGTCGTCGTAAGTGTTACAGATGAAAGTTCCTGTCGACGAACAGTCCAATGACGAATCGGTCTTAGGAGAACGGTTGCTTAATCTACGAATAATATTAAGCTTAAAACATTTTAAAAATTGCTGTAGGTTCCATTCCCACTTTAAATACAGACTAACCATAGTAATTTTTTTTTTCTAATCGTCCTCTCAATTTGAATCTATTAAAACTATACTCCATTCCTTCTGTATTAGACAAAAGAGGTTCATAGAAGCAGGAGTGCAAAACATTTATTTTTCGAGACAAATTCAATCAATTTTAATAAATAATGATTTAAATATAAAATTTTAACATTATTTTAAGGTAAGTACTAAACTCTTAGATAGATGAATGAAATGGTTTTTTTTTTTAAATAAACATCACTTTATTTCAAACAATATTTTTAACGCGGCGGGATCAACAAGTTTCGTCCAAAAAACATATGAATTGTACTCAATATAAGGCAACAAGATAATTATTTAACATTCATACAAATAGAAATAACTAATAATATCTATATTTATAAAAGGAGAAACTGACTGACTGACATCTCAACGCACAGCCAAAACTACTAAGACTAGAAACATGAAATTTTGCACAAGGTTTCATGGTACGATGTAGGCGAGCACTAAGAGAGGATTTTTCAAAATTCACCCCATAAAGGTATTTAACCTCTTTCACACGGGCGAAGCCATAGTATAATGAAAAACGTACCAGGTACTGACAACCCCTGCTTCTTTTAGGTTTTTAACATGGACATTAGTAGGTAGTATAAGTAAAAACTAAATAATTTATTTAGTTAAAAGCTTCATAAATTCCGAAAATGGATAGTTCAAATGAATTCATCTAAGTATAACAGTTGGTATATAAGTTGAATATAATAAAGCACAATATACACATATTGTACTTTTATTACAAAGTGTACCCTAAAGCAACCTTTTTTGACTTCTGTCTAATGCTATCGCAAACAGAGTAATGAGAGAATATATAGAATTTGGAACGAGGCTAATTAATTTAAACACATCTATATTTAAATGAATTAGCCTCGTTCCAAATTTAAAGAATAATGGCCATATTAGTATAGAGCTATTCCCCCGTCTCCACCCACAATACCCAGAATGCAGATTTAAATCATATTATGATAGCTTTATATTTGCCTTTTTTGAACACCTAGATTTAACGTCATACAAAGCTCGAGTTCAAAAGTTATTAGACGATTTATTTGTTATAATGTTGGCTTCCTACTGATTTCTCATACATCTTAAGTATTCAGGCAATGCCTTGAGTTGTGATGATGAGAATAAGAGGTAAATATCCAAATCGTCGGGTCCCAAGAACAAAATCGTATGAATTTGTTCACTTTCACACTACCCGTGGCCGCGCCGCGTGGAACAATACGCGCCGTCGACGACTTGAGCTTGGTCCGGATGTTTACCGGACGGTCGGACGGCTAGCCACCCATTGCTCGCTGTCTGCAAGCCCGCGCCTACGGTGGGAAATCGGGATCGGAATCTCGGCAGCGGTTGGGGCGTGAGGACTGTTGCCTCACGCGATCGGCCGCCTCCTTTGCTAGCATTACTGCTTCGCAGAAGGAGGCGGGCGCCTGCCACTCCTCCTCGCTCCGGACCATGGCCTGTACTAAGGCCGGCGCGAGAGATCACCGCCGCCGATCGCTCCCACGAGGACACGGCGTTGCATGCTCTGCCCAAGCGGAGCACACCTCCACCGTGAGCTCCACCGTGTCCTCCGGGCGGTCCACACAGTGGTGACACCCGGGCGTCGCTTCCGCACGAATCTGGTGCAGGAACTTCCCAAACTTACCGTGTTCGATGAGAACCTGGGTCATGCGGAAGGTGAATACTGTTATTCATAATTGCAATATATAGTAAAACATCAACACAGCCAAGAAATAATAATAAATCAAAATAAATATACTATGAAGACATAACTCATCTGTATCCGAGCAACAAGCATCAATAAAAAGAATAAGTGACACTTAAACGGAAATATAATCAACAAACAATCCTATTTTTTAATTTTTTATGGAGTCCTGTAAAAGATTTCAAATTAACATCATAATTCAAATCATATTTTAATCGATTGGTCCTATACTTTTTCTGCATTTTTTGGGTAACAAAGGGGCATTCTTTGGAAAGACAAAACATTTGTATCTACTTTTGTACCTACCTAAAGTTAAATTATATAATTTATGACCAAACCAGGAGGTAATATTATACAACATTAGTTTTATTATATGCGAAACCCGAAACACGAGTCTAGTATTTTTATGTAAAGAACCTGTATCATGAAAAATCACAAAGTTATAAGCCTGTTATTGGTTACCTGATTGTCCGCACAAATACATGGCCTCCCGGGCCATCCGGGCGACTGAGGGTCTGTTTTGCTCCGGACCCAACTGTTCTTTGCAGCTATGACCTGCCGTGACCTGTGTTGTATTTTGCCATTAACCGTTTGTACCTTTTTCAAATATTTACTGGAAAAATATAACATCGTGTAAAAATGATTGGAATCGATTCAGTTACTGATTCTGAATAAACTATACTATTCATATACTAAAACTAATGTTGTATATATTATATATAAGAAGAAACTGACTGACTGAGATATCAACGCACAGCCGAAAGTTCTGGGACTAGCAGCGTGAAATGTTGCGCAAGGTTTCCTTTTATAACGTAGTCGAGTACTAAGAGAGGATTTTCCAAAATTCACCCCCTAAGGTGATGAAACGGGGGTCCAAAGTTTTTATGAAGAGACCTAATGTCACGTGGCCGAAGCCACTGGCAGGAGCTAGTGATGTATAAAAGGAGAAATTGACTGACTGACATATCAACGCACAGCCTAAACTACTGGGAGTAGAAGCGTGAAATTTTGCACAAGTTTTCCTTTTATGACGTAAGCGAGCACTAAGAGAAGATTTTCCAAAATTCGCCCCCTAAGGGGTTGAAACAGGGGTTCAAAGTTTGTATGGAGAGACCTACTGTCACGCGGGCGAAGCCGCTGGCGGGAGCTAGTGATGTATAAAAGGAGAAACTAATGGGAGTAGGAGCGTGATTTCCCAAAATTCACTCAATATAGTGATGAAACTGGGGTCAAAAGTTTGTAAGGAAAAACCTATTTACGTACACGCGGGCGAAACCGATAGCAGAATTAAGCTAGTACAGGTATCTAAATTGATTTAGATCGAAGCGCCACTATCGAATGGTGTAATTGGGTCTACCTTTTATGGCAGAACTTTTTACGTCATAATATTGTTTTGCATAACAACGGATAGCATAAACTTCATTTCGCAGAAAATCATTTCGCATACACTCAGTTGTCATACATTCAAAACTCATAATTTTGTTAGTCAGAATCATCTTTAGGCATAATGTTTATATCCATAATAATTAAAAAGCAGAACCATCATATCGCAGAAACTTTACAGTCAGAATCGTCTTCAGAAAGCAGGCATGCAACATGCAGCATGCATGCAGCATGCATGTAGCATGCAAGCAGGCATGCAACATGCAGCAGGCATGCAGCATGCAAGCAGGCATGCAACATGCAGCAAGCATTGTTTCTGTCACGGCTCCGGCGCTGCGGGGTTTGGGCGGCGCCACGCGAGCTTATCGTCACAGATGGTTTTAACGCTCACCACCGCAGCTTCGGCTTGCTGGCCGGCTTCGCCGGCCAGCCTCAGCCGCGGTGGCGGGCCTTCAAACCACCTGCTCCTCAGCTCGCGGGCCGCCCTACCCCTCCGCGCCTACGCGGGTTTAAATTACACTCTAGGGGTAGGGCAGACAAGACTGCGTAAAGTCGGTTTCGCAGCGATTCGTTTCTGTCACAAAATTATGGCAAAGGTAATTATGCGAAACAAAATTCTGCCAAGATAAAAGTATGCCATTGTAAATTCGGACACGTAAATATTCTGCCAAACAAAAGTTATGCTAAATAATTTTTATGCCTTAAAAATATTCGATTAAATAAGATTATGCCATGTGAGTTATGCCAAATAAAAATCGGAGTATCAAGATTCTGCCAAATAGAAGGAACCCGGTGTAATTATATAGTGCGTTTTTAGGGTTCCGTACCCAAAGAGTAAAACGGGAACCTATTACTAAGACTCCGCTATCTCTCTCCGTCTGTTACCAAGCTGTATCTCCTGTACCGTGATAGTCAGACAAACATTTTCACAGATGATGTATTTCTGGTGCCGCTTTAACAACAAATATTAAAAAGTGAATAAAGTAAATATTTAAGTGGGACATACAACAAACTTGTTTTTTTTTTATGGACGGTACTGAACCCTTCGTGCGCGAGTCCGACTCGCACTAGACCGGTTTTTTTTTAGTTTTTTGGTAAAGAATACTGATTTTTCAAAAGTCCAATGATGCAGTTTACATTTTCGTCAAAGTAGGGTTATTATATTATCGGTATTCCTCATAGTTTCGGATTTCGCCGTCCACATCCAATTGAAAAGTTTACTCTGTATATTCCAATACTCTCTCCATATTTTATATGCATACATTACTAATGAAGGAGAGTACTTTGATGAATAAAGTACAATTATTTAAGAATACTTAGATGTTAAACTGGAGATTTATTGAAAGATGCGATTTGCGATTGAACCGACATCGAAGTAAAAAAAATAAATAGAAAAGTGCAAAATAACTTTAATTTCGGAACTCGGTGTTTCTATAATAGTTTTGTTTTCGTTATTTAACACCGACTTCCAAAATTAAACTTATTACAACAGAGCCGATGTTTCAAATGATCCGTTTGTATCTTTTGGGCTGTTATTCCAAATGTTCCGTTTATATCTGGTGAGCCGATGTTTCAAATCATCCATTGGTATCTTTTGAGCCGATGTTTCAAATTGTATCACTGTTTCGGAACATTTCAGATGCAAATATTTCAATCGCAAAGATTTTTTTTCATTCATTTTTTTTCTCACGCTTAGTGGACATCCCACCCCTTATGGGTACCAAATGTTATGGAAACACTTTAATTTTGCGTACAGTTAAGAAGTGGAATTCCCTGCTCGAGTCTGTTTCCGATAGAAACAAAAAACTAGGGATCTTAGGTTACTTCTATAGTTCTACCCAAGCGCAGGTAGAGGGGTCGACGATGGATGGGAGTGCTTCCATCCATCGTCGTACACATCATCGCTTACCATCAGGTCAAATAGTGATCAAATGCAAGCTTGCATTTGACTTATTAATGATAAAAAAAACACTTTTTTTTAAAGTAAATTATTGATAATTTATTTCTGCTGCCGTCACCCAGTCTAGGTGTAAAATGTTTGATTTCATTATTTTTAATAAAACAACGAATGATACAATCAATTTACTTAATCGCAAATTGTTATAAATCATCTATTGTCTATAACATCTTAATGATTAACTGCTTATTTCATCTACATATATAACTCATCTACATTTAATAAAGAGGAAAGATTAAAAAACTACAAGACCGATTTAAAAATTCTTTCAATAATAGAATGCTACTTTATCACTGAGTGACTTAAGTTATTTAATTTCTACTTCTATAGGGGGCAACGTTGCTGGCGGAGTTAGTTTTATATACTTAATTACCTAATTTTCAGTTCTAATAACCTACAAGTTTCCCTTTGATAACAATTATTTTGAGGACTGCTGAGCGAAGATACTGGGCATACATGCTGGGCGATTTTCTTATGAGAACAATCTCAGTGAATGCCAATTTATCGAATAAAACATGCAGTTGATGTTTGGTAAAACAGTACAGCCGGCTTCCTGTTTAATTTGTCCATAATAACTTGTGAAAACTGCACGAATGTGACATGTTTCTGTAGGTACTCAATCGCATACCTACCTACTTATTTCCATCAAAGTCAGTGTTCTCTGATGCTATCTTCTGAACGCAATAATGTCACGTAGTTGTCAACACACGGCGACTTCAGAATAATATTATTAGTGACCTACGTGTAACTTGTCCTTGGGTCACATTGTTTCAGCTGAACAATGCTTTGCGTAGGCACGTATGCGTTACTGCAGTTTTTAATGCAATCTCACAAATAAATCATAGTTTTAATTATATAAATAAATATTGAATTATTTTGATATTCCTCATTGGTTATAGCTTCAGTAATGTTAATGTGTAGTGTCGTGTCTCGGCCGGGCACACACCTTCATAAAAAATTTTTTCAAGCCTAGGTCATATCACAATGAGTTTTGATCGGGTAACTCTCCAACAGAAGGAGTCATGACACGACACGACACAGTAATATGAAGTCTACCTTAGCCTACTATCAAGTTCTCTGATCTAACTTGTCATGCTACTACAGTTTACTTTAACTTTGATAATAGTACCATACTAGGTGCACAACGACACATAACTTAATGCCCCGCTCTTTGTTACAGGACGAGACCGGTCGTCTAATGAGAAGAAATATAGTGAGATATGCCATTTTAGCTTACGTCATCACACTCCAGAGGGTTTCTTTGCGAGTAAAGCGGCGGTTTCCAACATGGCAACATGTTGTGGACTCCGGTAAGTGCATAGGAAACATGAGATATAAGTCACTTTCAGAAAAAAAAGCAGGTAATGAATCTTCTCTTTCTCTCTTTCAGGTCTTATGTTGGAGAGCGAGAGAAAAGTTTTCGAAAAGATGGATGGGAAAAGTCCGATGTCAAAATATTGGATGCCACTAGTTTGGGCAACCAATATAATAAATAGGGCTAGGAAGGAGGGTTTGATAACCAGTGACCACATTGTCCAGACGCTGCTAGTCGAGTTGTCGGACATCAGGCGGCGCCTGGGCGCCCTTATAGGCTACGATACCGTGTGCGTTCCTCTCGTGTATACTCAGGTTAGTAAACTACCGCGTCTCACGGAAAAACTCAACAATAATAAATGTTTGCAGATAGTGATTGTTTCGAATGCTTTTGTTACCGAAAGCGTTTCATTTTAAAATAGATACTGAGCCTATGTAGTGCAAGTTTGATTCTTCTGCATGTGTGTTCGTCACCAAACTCCTCCTAAACGGCTTGACCGATTTGTATGTAATTTTGTGTGTATATTTGAGTGGGTCTCTGCATGGTATGAAAATACAATTAGTAGGTGGCACTGCAATCGGGTTCTTAATTGTTTTTTCTGACATAATGCCAGCTTTCTGTCAGGACAACGTCTGCCTGGACCGCTAGTTATATATATTTATGTATTCTAAAAAATAGTAGTTACTGTAATAATAATTATGAGCCATAAGCGCATTTACCCAGCATTACGTATCATCATCTCAGCTCGTCTTGAAACATTATATGTGAGATGCAAGCGTCGCTTGACAGAGTTAATGTTTAAATACCTGTAGAAAAACAAGACGTGACGACCGATATGATGTACCATGTGTCCAAGCTAATTCGTTCCGATGATAAACCATAGCATAATAATTAACTGTGCATGCGGGCGAGGTCTCACGCTCTGACATCGTTATACGTGAGGTTTTGTATTACTTGACGTTACTATATCGACGGCGAAATGCTAATAAATAGTAACTGTTGAAGTCAAAAATGTCCAGCAATTGGAATAACCTATAATTTCATAAGCAGTAAAAAAAATAAAAATTTATTGAGGATAATAATAACTTCTGTTTTAATTATTACGCAGCATTAATATATTTTTACACCACCTGCTCGATAATGCCCATAAATATGTCATACAACTATCACTTAAGCAAGTCATTCAGTCCCTAGGAAGTTAATTTAGTATGGGCGATCTAGAGAACTACCTAGAGAATAATGAGATTTGAATTTGGAACGTCAAGAAAAGTAATGGTATTTTGAAAAAAAAAGCACATTACATAAATTAGAATGTACGTGCATCAAACCACCCCTTGTGGTAGAATGACAGATTACCGCATACGTCAAACATTCATTTGTCATTATGTACGAGATTACCATTCTATGCCATTTCTTTCAATGGAGTATCAGTGGTTGACCATCGGAAAGTCATAATGACGCCATTATATTAGTAGATTAACAAACTTGTCAAAATCAATAATTATGAAATCAAGGATAGACCATTCTGACACTATTGTAATAGCAGTCTTGAGGCCCTGTTCGATATGGGAGAATTTTTCGGTACCTAGTTCAATAAGAAGTTTGCTAATCAAGTTTCAGGGGCCCCCGAGCTTGGGGCCCTGCCCCACCTAGCCCTTCGCTAGCAACGCTATGTGAATAGTTGTGATTGTGAAATTTACTTTAATCCAAAACTGCGTCCATCTGCTTTTGAACTACGAAAACCTCTAAGCTGTGAAAAATCAAGTCGTTATTGATATGTATCTAAAATAACATAAAATATTTAAATTCCAGGTTGTGACGCTGGCGTTGTATACTTATTTCGTGGCTGCCTTAATGGGTCGTCAGTTAGTGCCGCCTGCGCCCGGGAGCACCTCTAAATACGAGCCCGACGTATACTTCCCACTGTTCACTGCATTACAGGTACTGCTACGTTTAATATTGTCGTCGTTTGTGACTGCTACCTACACTTATAATTTAAAAACAATAATTAGATCGTTTCTCGTTTCTAAACGATCTATAAAATGGTTCTTCTTGGTTATGTGTCGAGCCGTCCTCTTTTTATATTTTATGAAGAAAATCAAACATACAACCGATATGAGAACCTCCTCCTTTTTTTGGAGTTTGTTAAAAAAGGAGGTTGATGGTACTTTTGCTCTCTTTGAAAGAGCTCACTTGGCCTACTACCAAGGCCAGAGTATTAGGTTGAACCTGTCAATTATTTTGAAGAAACGATTTATGAAAAAATTTACTTCTTGGGTCATGGTGTCCGAGTGCACGTCATCTACCTGAGTCACACTGCGTGAGCGTGATCAGAGGGTTGGCTCGTTCCTTGCCCAAAGAATTATCGTTACCATTAAACGTGGGCCAAGACTGGCAGCATGTTACATGGCTATACTGCCAGTCTTCTCACGTTTCCATCATTTCCAGATGACAGCGATATTGATGAGTAGGTACTTCGACGCCTAACAGTACTTATTTGATTCTATGTATATTTGTAGTTCGGTTGTAAATAGGTACTTGTAGTTAGCTAATCATTTAGTACATATGTATACTCCCAGAGAGGTAAAACTATATCGACCGTTTAGTACATTTTAAACTTAAATGGATTAATTATTGTGTTTCAGTTCTGCTTTTACGTTGGCTGGCTGAAAGTGGCCGAGGTGCTGATAAATCCTTTCGGCGAAGACGACGACGACATCGAATTGAATTGGCTCATAGACAGACACATAAAGGTACGTCGAACATGTAAGGAAGGAAGCGACTGGGAACCGTGCTAGTTGCACGTTTCATACTATGGTGTGAAATACTGAAAAAAATATTGAAAATCTAGTTCAAAAACAAAATGAAATTATACTGTATCTTTCATTTAGTTTAGATTATATTAAATGCGGAACATTGTAAGAAAGTGTTATACTTGTGAAAACGAACCATTCTGTACTTATAATAAATCTGTAGAAGCGAAAATTCTGTACATTGAAAATATCAATAAAAATAATGGGTGTTACTAGACCGACACCGAACCCAAAAATGTGATTAAAAAAATTGTTGTCTGTCTGTCTGTCTGTTCGTTCAGGCATCACGCAAAAACTACCGGTTCGGTTACGATGAAACTTGGTATAATTATTCTTTAATACCCTGGGCACCACACTGGGTATTTTTATCCCGGAAAAGTATATACAATAAAAAACAAACTTAATTTTACGGTTCGATCCCTAGACCCGATTACTATACCAAACGTAAATAATAACTTTGTCGTAGGTTACGTCACCTACAATGGAGTTCACTAAGGGGCACTGCACACGGCTAAGATTATAATATTTTATCCTAAGATACAATATCGCTCGCCATACAATTCAATGGACTATGACACACGACGAAGATAATAAATAATATTTCATATTTTCTTATCTCAAAAAACCTAATAAAACCAGTTTCGACTTTTACGCGGACGAAGTCGCGGGCAAAAGCTAGTTTTATAAATATACCTAATAGGCAGCAAAAAATCTGGGTCGGTAATCAAAAAAAATGATGATAAGATGAATTCTTGTAACTGCAGTTGTGTATGTTATATTGACTAGATTAATGCATAAAACATAATATATAATACGTTACGTAAATTGTTTTATTTGAATTTAATGCGTATAAAAACACTTCTCAACGTATGACAATTTTTTCTTTTTAAATTCTTTACGAGTAAATGCGTTGTAAAATGTTGGAGGTCAAGTTGCGGGACACTGGGCAACGTCGTTACATCAAGTAGATTGAGCGTTGCTCGTCATGTTGGGGGGCAATTAGTCCCCTAATGTGAGTATCTGAGGCTTACCACCAAAATTTTAATAAACCATTTGTACGTTACAGGCTGCCTACATGATAGTCGACGAGATGCATGAGGAGCATCCAGAACTTTTGAAAGACCAGTATTGGGAAGAGGTGGTCCCCAAGGACTTGCCGTACACTGTGGCATCCGAGCACTATCGCAGACACGAGCCCCCCTGCTCTGCCGACCACTACAAGGTGAAGGCCGAAGATGCAGTCTACGCGAACGTGCAGGCCCCGAGGAAAAGTCACGACGAGACTTACGCTGATTATGTGAGTCTTCAGTTTGTGGAATATACGATCACAAAACGTTAATTACTATAGATAGTGAGTTTTGCGAAAAAATTGCTATAGAATTGCCCCCTAGCCAAGTTACGATCGTTTCGTTTGCGTCGAAAGCCTTGAGTAGGCCACACCTCCGATTCCTTTGTTCTGACGTCATTCCAACGCTCAGTCACGTGGTCAGAACAAAGGAATCAGAGGCGGGGCCTACTCGAGGCGTTCGACGCCAACGAAACGATCGTAACTTGGTTAGGGGGGCTGACTTGTTTACTTTCGACTAGGGTTCTCTCAACTACTACATCAACCCGTAATGTCATTGGTATGGCATTTGGTTCCAATGCAATAAGCAAGCTATTTTAAAACTTTTATCTATTTCCAGGAAAGTGTTGATACACCATTGGTAGAAAGAAGGAAAAATTGGTTCCAAAGACAAATATCAAGAATGGGGTCGGTGAGGTCTGCTTCCACCGCCTACTCGTCGGGTGGACTGTTCGGCCGTAATCGGCATAACTCGGTGGTGTACTCGAGCCCTGAGGCTGGGCAGGCCGTAATGCCGCCACCACCTCATCATAAGATGTCGCTGTACGAGCGTCTGGTTGGCCGCAAGTCAGGACGAGGACAGCACAGACCAAGCTCTAGACATGGTAATCTTTATTTCATTTGGAAGTTTCTTATACGTTTGTACGCCATATAACTGTTCACATTGCTCTGTACCTATTATAAAAGTCTCAGAATCGTATATGGGCTCGTGATACAGTATAGGTAGGTACAGATCCGGGTATAAAAGTGTCACTAAGAAAATAAGTAACATCTGGGAGATCTTAGGCCCTACCACGAGCACACGCGACCCATTTGAAGATCTTAATTGAACTATTAATGGGATGGAGCAATATAGGGTGTATAGCTCTATCTCTCTTTCTCACTCGCACGATGTTAAAGCCCCTGTGGTGCTATTCTCTAAGAAAACAGCCTTGAGCGCAGCGCTGGTCGCAGCGACGAAAGCCAAATAGGCAAGTAAATTGGATTAACAATTCAATGTATAGGTTGATTGAATTTGAGCGGGTGATAATTAATATCCACGAGCAAAATTTTCATTCAGTGAGGGGCTTTATTGTAGTCTGCCGACTGCAGTGTGCAGTTTAGTGTAGCTTCTCTGTGGCCTTCCTCTAGCCTATGAAGTAAAATAACTTCAATAGGTACGTTCATTGTTTACTTTGTAATCAAAAGCCCAAGTTTCGAAAATGTATTAGAACACGAGTTTAAATTCGTATTATTGTTTCATTTTCAGGACAAAAAAGCAATGGCTCCGCAGTACCAATAACATTACGCAACAGGCCTCGTATACCAACACCAGACGTCACAAAGGAGGTTATGGATCGCGAAAACAGAATTGCCATGGGCATGCAGAACATGGGCGTTATTATGGCACACCAAGGTTACCAGAACGAGGTACCCGTTCTTGGCGCTCTCGTGCTGTCCCCCATTCAAGAATTGGATAGCGGATCCGTGAACAACACATTGCACGCCGGGCAGCCCGGGACGACGGCGCTAGCACAAGCGGTGTTGTCACCAGCGCTGGGTGGAGGAATGACGCCGATGATCACTGCGGCGCCCGTGACGCTGGGCGTATCGCAGCTCAGCGGGCTAGTGGGCTCTGCGCCCGCCACACCGCGCGCCGAGCGGGGCGCCGCCGACGGCTCGGGCGGCTCTCCACACGCGCCGCGCGCCACCGTCACGGAGCTGCCGCCCTCGGACCGCGACAGCGAGCACAGCAACGCCAGCACCGGCACTCCACCAGAGTTTGCACGAAAACGCAGCAGCTCCAAAAGAGGAGAAGTTTACGTATAAATTATATTCGCCCGTAACGCGTGGTGCTTATGAAATTGTGATCGATATCGTTTCATTAGTCGAGTTTTTCGCCTGGTAATGATACTAAGTACATGTACTTAGGAACTCATCATGGTTAAAATGAGAGAGCTCATTTATATAATTTGTAAGTCTTTTTCCATTGCATTAATGGAACGAATTGAGTTTTACGCACAGACATTTGACATTGGATTGTATTTTTATTATAGTTTTTCATTTAATTTATCTGTTTTTCTCTCCATCCATTAATGATATTGTTTTAGTGGGTACATCAATATACCGTTTGCATCACAAATGCACTTGTTAATAACGTAAAAGGTTTTTAAACTGAGAACCTTGTCAAAATTAGCAATGAAACTGTCTCCAACAAAAATAAAATACTGATAAGTACGTTATATATGTATATCGTCATTCAAGTGTTAATAAAATCTGATAATATACCGCTGTGCCTTGCTTGGAAGTGCAATTACACTAAGTATCGTATGTTTATGCCATCATAGGTCGGGAATTAAAAACGCCTATAAATTTCATCGCAACGGAAAAGGTAAAATGAGTTATTCAGATGCCATTTTTACCCGACTACGGCAAAGCCAAAGGAGGGTTATAATTTTGACAGGCTACGTATGTATGTGAGTATGTTCATCTGTTCCTTCATAACTCCTAATCTATTTATCGGAACTCGACATAAGAGGTATCGTTAGAACCGTCTTCATTGTCCCCTGAACATAGGCTATGTGACGTGTCACAAAACTTAATATGGCGCTCTCTAGCGGACAAAAACTAATGTGTAAAAAAATAAAAATGGAGATAAATACGCCGTTTGTTATCATTTGAAAGGGCTTCACTTTTACATTTCCAAAATATTGCTCAAATTAAAAGTGGCACCCTCTAGCGGACAAAAAGTCATGTGTTAAATTTAACACCAAAATTTAATTGTTTAAACAAAAAGAAAATTAAAAAAGACTAAAACGCGACTATGACAAAAAAAAACGACGCTGAAAAAGTATGAAACAAGATTTTCATACTTCGAACAGAACCAAAAAAGAAACCGTAGTCACACGTTTGTTCTGTTTCTGTTAGTTTTTTATTATGATAGTAAATTATCAAACTACTAATCCCTCTGAATAGAGCGAGAGACTGACCCAGACTTTTATAGAAAAAAACCCACCTGGGTTCCTTCAGTTTCAGGTTTCATTGATGGTGAGGCGCACTAGTTTATTAAGAGCCTATTCACATCAATACTAACACATGCCATAAATTATAGTTAGACGGGAAGACCGCAGCAGGCAAATTGTTTCAGTCCTTCGATGTACGCGGTATAAACGACGACGCGAAACGCTTAGTCCAGACCGTTGAAGGTTCAACAACGTAACACACACTTGCCGTACGTCGGGTTGTCCGATGGTAGAACGGAGATGGCGGAATCAAGTCATGCAACCTGTAAAATACCGATAGGCTGGCTATCCTGCGCCTATGCTCGAGGCTTTATAGATTGGACTTAACCAAATCTGGATCCCCAATTAGCCTCTTCGCACGCTTTTCCACTGAGTCCAAAGCTGCTAGATGGTATTTTGCAGCCCATATGTGACTGCAGTACCTACTCCACACACGATCGGACCTGTGCTTTGTATAACATTAGAAGCTGTCCAGGTGTGAAGTACCGTCGGACCTTTGCAAGAACGCCTAGTAGCAGCTACCTTGGCTTTGGACTCAATGAACCGCTCAAAATTGAGGTCTGAGAAAATTTCAACTCCCAAGAACTGAAGGCGGTCGGTGCACTCCAGGGATACATTCCGAAAAGCAGAGGCCAAGGTGAACGTGCTCCTTTTGGCGGTGAACAGACACACTTGTATTTTGGCGGCGTTGAATCAAACCAGATGGGTTTCGCCCCACTTGGAGACTGCCTGAAGTGAGACATTAGTACGTTCTACCATAGCCTCTCGTTCGGACCGGATTAGCTCCTTACTAGCCCGAGCACCTGGAAGGTATCTTTCTACAACTGTGCTATCATCTGCATACCCGTAGCTACCGGATATCAGCAGATCGTTAATATGCAGCAGGAAACGAGTTACAGAGAGAACTGATCCCTGAGGAACTCCGGCATTAGTCGTCATGGGCTCTGATGAGCATCTATCGACAACAACTCAGGAAGTCTTTTACCCAGTTAATCAGACCAGGGGAAATACCGTACGCTGGCACTCTACGCTTAAATAGCGTATTGTACGACTTGTCTAACCCGAATATATGGATTGCAAGTACCAACTAAGGAATGAGAACGAACGAATATTAAACTGCGAAGGTATGTCTAAATTTTAGGCACACTAACTACACTTAGGCTACCTATACCTCGGACAAGGAAACAATGAAGCAAGGGAAGGCGTCGGCCTGTCTAGAGTACTGTCACGTCAATGACGTGTGTGAACAGACAACCTTTGACGGGACACGGATGCACGGTCTCGCTACGGACACGTTCCTGCCCCGTACGTGATGTGTGGGGATAGAACTTTATTGGTTACAGTTGGACTTGCTTGTTATGCTCACATTTGTCAGACTGATGGTACGTGTGTTGGATTATTCGGTTCCCTTCAAAATGGTTGAGCTATGTGGTGCTGATATATACGTTATATCCGTGAACAGAAGCTGTCCGTTGAGACTGGTCATCTCTTAGCTGCTTGTGACTATCTTAATTTCGATCATACTATCACATTGCTCTCACGTAAAAGAAGCAACAAGATATATTAACGAAGATATTTAATACATAACATGATTTAAAAGAGTGTCCATAAAGTTTTTTGCACATTCTCCTAGGAACACGCTCCTTTGGCATCTCAGTACGTGTCAGGCCATCTTGGACGGTTCGCTTCCTCAGTTTCTTAGAATAGCAAATTCATCTGCTCCACAAATCTGGTCTGGTCCCAAAAAATACTTATAAGTCGATCGCGTGAAACGTATAGACGGTCGGTCATTTTGAGTGCTAATCTTAGCTTGAACTACCATTTGCTTCTATTTCTCAAAGTGTACGTAGACGGGACCCATCCGGTGGTACTGAGCTACCTCATCGATGTGGCTATCGGCCAACCGGTTCGGCGTTCCCGAAAGGATCTGTTGACATATTGGAAGACTACAAGCAGGTGCCTCATTTATGGCTCATGCGTGTGCTAGAATTGTATAACATTTAAACAACAATACGCACTTTCCTTTTGTCTTATCTGAGGGAATGGAGGACGGTCCTTAGCTATTATAGCCACAGAAATAACGAAAAGGTAAGGATCAAGCGAAGTATATTCCAAGGTGATAGTTTGAAACTGCTTTAGTTTTATCTAAAATCCTCTAAGCCTAGCACACTGCTGGAAAATTCGGGCTTAGGATATCGATTGAAGAGGGGTGTTCAGGTTATACCGCAACTCTTTTCCATGGTTGACTTGAAACTTTTTGTCCCTAACAATCTGCTCCTGACGGAGCTGCTGAAGGTAACTGAAAGCTTTAGGGCTGAAACTGAGTAAAGCGGACGCTTACGAAGGGACACCCGCCGCGTGACATAGAGCATATGTTCATGCGGACGGTCCGCGTCGTGGAAACCGGATTATCACTTACGCAGTGTCGCTAGTTCAACTTTAACGGTGTGCATGTAGTCGTGTTGATGTTTAGGTACGTAGCAAAACGGGCGCGGAGCCTTGCTCCCCGCGACGGATGCCCACGCGGGCGCTTTACGCAGCTTCGGCCCTTAGGATGACATCCGGATGAAGTTGTAAAGCATGTAAAATTGTAAAGCAAGGAGATTGTGCAAACCGTGGGAACTCAACTCTCGGATTCTATAAGCCTGAGACCTCTCCAGCCGTAACCTATAAATGGGTATGTATGTAATCATTGAGATACCTATATCCTGTGGAAGTCTAAAGTCCAAGGCTTTATAAAAACGTAGAACCTCAAAAATCGAGAGATATGCATAATGGAAATATCAGATAATATTTGAAGTGGGTATGCATACGATTAAAGATACGAGTTAATACAAGTAGGTACCATCAACATATTCGATACTTTCCTCCGACCAAGTAATTTCAGTGTCGATACTTTGATATTTAGTATCAGTCAAAAGTACCTACTCATAACAGGCCAATGTCACTATATCATAAATTGAATTGAAATCCTAGTCTAGTTTATGTAGTATTTTTTTTTCCAGCCCGGACTGTCGGACTAGAGATTATGGCTAGCACTCTTGTGCATCCGCCAGCGTCAAGTTGTTTATCGATAGGACTTTATTTTGAGTGGGGTTTGAAGAGAAAGGTAGGGAAACATTTAACACGAAAATGAAAAGAAACGGAATTTAGAACAACATGGATACAGGATCAGGAATGTGTAAAAATATATTATAAACTTAGTCATTAAAAATATTAAATAAAGAAGACAAAAGTCTGTAGAAATACTAATAAATATTTATACCTTAATTTTTACAGACGAATATTGTTGTCAAAAATATAATCAGAAAGAACATTAAAAGGGTTAAAAGAAAAGAGAAGAGTTTTTATTGATGTAGGGAAAGGGACGCGGAGGGATATCAAACTATTCAAAATGGAAGTACGCTCATGAATCGAACAGGAAAAGAATATATGGTTCAGATCCCCAAAGTCATGTCCACATTCGCATTGAGGACTATCTATACAGTGGACCCCCGGTAGTCCGACAATCATTTTGCAGGGCAGTGTCAAACTATCAAATTTGTCGGATTATAGAGTACTGCCTAAGACCCCCTATAGTCCGGATTTTTTTACAAAAGAGTATCTTGTAATCCGACAAATTACAGATCTAATGATAAGATTATTTATATTATATATAGGTATGTACTCTGAAGTACGAATCATACTTCATTATGTATGTCAAATTTAGTAAATTAAACAACACAATAGAGAGCTTACGTTTTATTATAAAATTAACGTCATTAATGCTATAGAACTTAAAAAAAATATGCAATAACTTTACATTAGGAAATAATTGTGTACAAACAAATGTACATACTAAAATAATCAAAAAATCGTGCATTAGCGAACATATCAAAAAATATTCAACAATAAATTATAGACCATGTCGGATTACAGGGGGTGCCGGATTAGACAGGGGCCGGATTACCGGGGGTCCACTGTAATATGGAAGCGTGCAAGGTGCGCTGGACAAGTAGTATGACCTAAACGCATTCTTATTAAAATTCAGTGAACCAAGGTTTACGTGGAATATGTGATTGAATACTAAAGTAGTTTTTATGTTGCTACTGGACTTATTTGACATAAATGAGCATGGCAGTTGAGAGTTTGTCATGCTCACTCAAATGTCTCACTGATGGTGGCGCGGGTGTTGGATCATTCGGTTCCCTTCAAAATGGTTGAGCTGAGTGGTGCTAATATTAGCGTCATGTCCGTGAACGGGCGCTGTCAGTTGAGGCTGGTCATCTCTTAGCTGCCAGTTGCTTTTTTAATATCTATATTTAGTTTTTATTTTTATTTACATTGTTCTCACATGATAGCGACAAGAAACATGTAACAGAGATATTTGTAACTACAAAATATGATTGAAAAGAGTGTCCATGGAGTTTCTTGCACATTCTTCTCCATAGAGATCTACGCTTTGGAATGTGCAATTAGCATCATTTATTTTTATTTTTCTGACTAACTGACTTCTTGACATTTCAAAAGTGCCTGTAAATGGTTTATTTGGAATAAATGCTATTTTGATTTTGATTTTGTATTTCCCTTATGAACGGCTATTTTCTGCCCAAACTCTATCCCAGGAATTTCTAAGATAATGTCTAGGAAGAGTAGCCAAGTCCTGAGTATATTTTTTTAATGGAACAGTATCCCCACACATCACTGCCTCATTGACAAGTCTATCAGCTTTTTCATTACCATTTATACCACAATGACTTGAAATCCAGACAAAAACAACAGAAAAGCCCTTCACAATACAGTCTAAAAGTTTACTCTTAATATGTGCTATATGAGGAAATGGTGGTTTAGACTTAAAAGGATATCTCAGGAGCGCCTGAAGGGCATTCATGGAATCAGTTAAAATAAAACTATTTCTAAGTTTTAAAAGTAAAATGTATTCTAAAGCTTTTAGGATACCAAGATATTACACCAGTAAAAACAGTTGCTTCAGGTGGGCACTTTACCTTCTGAACAATATTATACTGTGCGTGATATATTCCTACCCCTACAAAATCGTCAGATCCATCTTTGGATGCATCAGTGAAAATATGATGCCACTCTGGCCAATTTTGTTGAACAATAATATTAAAATGTGAATTAGCTTTATTTTTATCAATATCTACAATGTACTTAACAGATGGCGTATTAACCAGGGCTTTGTATTCACTGTTAAACAAATCAAGTTTTGGAGACCGGTGTGTGGTGCATGAAATGTCTGAAATCGGATATAACTTTTAACTAAACAAGGAAGAGATTTGTGATTCCAATAATTTGATGAATCAATGAGATCAGCAAGTATTTGAAGTTTTTGAATTAAAAGGCTATTAGTAAACTGTAAAACACGGAAAAACAATCGGTCAGCCAAAAATTTACGTCTTAGACAAAGCAGAGGTTCGTTACACTCAATTTGTAATGCGTTAATAGGATTATATTTCATAGCTCCTGTGATTATTCTCAGGGCCCGTGATTGGATGGAATCCAGTTTTCCAAGGGCAGCCACGTTACAAGGCTCCAATAAGAAAATTCCATAATCAAGATACATCATACACTTCGAACCAGAGCATTGTAAAGAAGCTTTAAGGAAAACGGATGCGCATCGATCCAATCTAAGACCAATCACAGTGCGGAATACCTGTAAGTTTGGAGTCCAAAATGATGCCCAAAAACTTGACATGGTTTTTAAGGGGTATTTCATTATTGTCACAATCTATAGATATCGGAGGGTGAATACGTTGGCGAGTGAATAAGACTAGTGTACTCTTACTCGCTGATATGCTCAGGCCATTTTTATCCATCCAAACTTTTAAACCGACTAGATAGCAGAGTACAAAGAGAACTTGATGAACTCCCCGTAACGTTCAAAACTAAGTCATCTGCATATTGCAGGATGCTTGTTGAATTTCGAAGTGAGGAATGTAAATCATACGTATACAAATTAAATAATATAGGGCTGAGAACTGAACCCTGAGGGAGGCCTTTCCATACTAGCCTACTGTCATCCTGTTTGATCTAAGTAAATTTTTCTACCTGAGAGGAGGTTAATTATAAAACAAATCAACATTTCAGGGATGTGAAGCTTCTTTAATTTTCCTTTAAGGACACTCAGGAGAACATTCTCATATGCTGATTCTAGATCTAAAAATACTGCGAGTACTAAATGATTTCGAGAAAACGCAACTCTAATGTCTGTTACCAACGTAGCCACACAATCCAGTGTACTTTTGCCTTTTCTAAATCCAAATTGTGATTCTGGTAAAACTCCGCGGTTTTCGATAATCCATTCAAGACGATTTTTAACTAAGTTTTCAGCTACTTTTGCAATTACGGGTAAAAAAGCTATTGGGCGATAAGATGAAGGTTCTAATGGTGTTTTACCTGGTTTTAAAATGGGAATAACAGCTTGAGATTTCCTTGTTGGAGGGATTTTACCTGATAACATAACTTTATTAATTAAGTCCAAGTAGTATTCAAGTGAAGATTCATTTAAATTAGCCAGGAATGAACAGGGAATACCATCGTCACCTGGAGCAGAATCTTTAACTAAAGTTAGAACGCCCTGTAACTCTTGCATTGTGAAAGGAGAATTAAGTTGACTTTGGTTATGAGAGATAGAAAGAGAAATATTGTCATAAATAAGGTCTTGCTCTGAAACAGATGGCGGAGCAAGACGATTAAGAAAAGAGTTCCTTAAATTAGGGGGAATGCCAGAAATATTAGGAGTGACTCCATTTCTGTTTTTTTTTTATATTTTGCCAGACAATAGAAGCGTTGACATTAGGAGAGATCGAAAGGCAAAATGTTTTCCATCCCTCAATTTTGAAATTATGTTCTGACATGTAACTTCTTAAAAAAACCGAAATAAGTGCATTTAAGTAAAGTTTCAGTTCTCTCAGAAATATTTAATTTTTAACTCAGGTAAAATTAATACATAAAACACTTAACTAATTAAAACTATATATACACTAAAATCAAAAACTACTAGCTAAAATATGGCGTCATAAAACTCTTCCGCATCGCTGTCGACAGTTCTGACATGTTATTTTTGTTTTTTTTTCCGCTTCCTTTCTGGGTTTCACTACTTGGGGACGTTCTTTATCCCACCAAGGAGGGGAAGGAATACGACCATTGGCTGAATTATTTATTTATTTAATCATAAGAGAACCAACTGCTATAATAAAAGAATAACAATAGTATAAGAGACATTGAGCCAATTACAGGTTCTTACCGATAGAAACAGGTAAAGACTTACGATCACTAATACGGACGATAAAAAAGAACATAATTAAACATTTAAGGGAAAGTTTCATCTGCAGCTTGTATAAGTGCATTTGTAAAATTATTATTACAATTAATAAGATCGTTTGATATATTATTCTGTAATTTGGAAAGCTTAACTTCTACAAGAGTTCTAAATTTATCCCATAATAAATCCTCACCAAGTAATGTGTGGGCGATATAAGGATTGGAAAGTGGTCGCTTACATAACAAGATGGCAAAGTGCACCATATATGAGATGAAGCTAAGTTAGGGGTACAAATGGAAAGGTCTATTGCACTCAAATTAAAACACAAATATTATGTTGGTCAAATATGTGTAACAATATGTCACCACAATATGATGAAAGAGTACAACCCCAAGGAATATGGTGACAGTTGAAGTCACCTAAAATTAAGAAAGGACTAGGAAGAATAGATACAAGATTTTTGAATTGTTGAAGGGCTGACGAAGAAGCAGAAGGAATGTACACAGAAACAATACAAGTACCTATTATTTATTTGTGCAGCTACCACAGAAAAATAAATACGGGAAGGGATAGAGGACAGTAAGAGACAGTATTTCTGATGATTATAGCAGCCCCGCCATACCTATCATCTCTTAGGCAAAAAAAAAACATTGATTTTGAAAATGGAAACAAACCTGGTTAAAGCCAGGCGCCTTAACCAGGTTTGCGATATTGCAAATAACGAAGCATTAAATTTATTTCATAAATAGTTATTTTGTTTTTTTTGGAAACTACACTTCTACAGTTCCATTGTAATATGTTCTGAGTTTGAACTGACATTGTGAACCGGTTTAGGATTTTTATACATTTTGACTATAGTGGCAACTTTGGACGGTATTTCTATATTGGATTGTATTAGTGTCTGAATTAGAATTTGAATAATATCTGATATTGACATCATTTTAGGATCTGTATCTGTGTTTAAGGCACAGCCATTTTGTGGATTCGGTAAACTACTATATTCATTAAGAATCTGTTGGTGTTTTTCACGATTGTAACTTTTACCTGGTTTGGGGGGAGGACGACGTTGTATATAAACTGTTTTTTTATGTGAGCTATGTGTAGGAGAATGTTGTGTATACGAAGATTGTGAGACTGGGTGAGCGTATGTAGTCACAGGAGTGCTAGCTACATCAGCATAAGGTTTCGAAATGGGCGCAATTAATTTAGCAACTTCACGATAAGAAATACATTTTTCTGCCATAATAGTCTTAATTTATTTTTGTCGTAAAAATTCTGGGCATAATTTAGATGCAGCAAAATGTTTGCCAGAGCAATGACAAGATATATTTCCCTCTTCAACGTCACAAGATTCACCAGTATGTTCCTAACCGCACTTATAAACATTTAGGTTTTGATCTACATTGAAGTTTCGTGTGACCAAAACGACAGCAATTGTAGCATTGGATAGTGGGATATACATACAACTCCACAGATAATGAGTTGTAGCACATAAATATTACGCTTAGGAAGAATCTGACGATCAATCGTAATCACAATGTTTTGCGTTGGTTTCCAAACAGGTGATCCTTCTACGATAGTTTTATAATTTATCCTCCTAACTTTGAGAAATTTTCCACAATTATCTGGCACTGAAGCATTTTCTATTATTTCTTCAGGCGACCAATCTGATGGAACACCACGTACAAAACCCATTCGCGTTATGTGAAAACTTGGTACGAAAGCTTTTAGATTACTTTTTGACAATTCTATGTTGGAAATAAATGAATTAGCGTTGTTGATGTTCGAGAACGCCAAAGAAATCCTATTTCTGCCTATCCTCTTAACCGATCCGTCTACAATGTTATGAATGGCATGGCTCTTTAGAAACTTACCAAATGTGACCGGGTGTAACGTTGTATAATCAATAGGTGACTTGGCCTCTTTTTGTACGTGAACAATAAATGGGCTGATGTCAGTGGCCTCATACTTAATTATTCCTTGCAATCCCAGGTACTGAATCCTGGGGGCTCGGAATACTACTCGACGTGACAGTGTTGATTGAAGTATTTACAGCCGGGGCAGATTCACTATTTTCACTATCTGCACTAGCACAGCAACATCCTGTCTTACCGTCAATGGCAATGGCCTGACTACGCTTCCTTTTTTTCTTATTCAATCTATTTCTTTTACGCCCACGTTGGGCATTAGAACAATCCGTCTCCATTCCAGATTCATTTGATAAAGTTGACGAAGAGAACTATTACAAAATTAGTAGCCGGGGGGTTCATTGAAATATTTAAAAAACTTACCGAATCCGGAAAACTATATACTAAAATTAATATATGTACACTAAATATTAATAAAATTAACAATATAAAACAAAACTGATCCTTTTACAGTGAAAAATTTAAATTGAATATTTTATCAAGAAAAAATGCACCGGTCCGCTATAGTTTCCCGCGCTTTTTCTTTTTTATAGTTGCATTAGTTGCAAGCTTGTTTGTCTATGTCCGAAAGAAAAACAGTCAATTAGTAGCCGCCATATTTTTCGTCTTTGACATTGTTTTCGCTCGTTCCGCATCCGACTCATGTTCGTTAATCCTAATCTTTATCAGTAGTCGCTGTTTGTTTTGTGTTTAAAAAATAATATTTTTGGGAAGCACTACAGACTTTATTTTCATAATTTTGTATATCATATCAATAAACTTATGGACATGTGCATCCTTCCCACCCTCACCTGCAGTGCAAACGTTGTGAAGTACGCCACGGTTGACATGTCGGGCATGTCACAGTCCGGGAGAACCAATTCGCTACATTATCTCTGGTTATTTTGCTCTAGCTAATTCGGAGTACTTGCATAAGCATAACCTTGTAACCAGGATTATCCATCAGCAACTTGCTCTTAAGTACTACCTTGTGAAATCGGAGGTGAAAATATGGTATTCAAACTGGGCAAAGGTTTCGAGAAAATCTTCGCCGCAACGAACGACGCTTCGCCTAGTCGAGTCCGTCGGGTTTGATCACATTCCCGCTTTCTTTCTTTCTATAGTAAATTAAATGACATTCAGCTCAACCCATACACTCCTCAGAAATTTGTAAGCCCATTCGTAAATAAATTACAGTAACGTTTACATATGCAGAAAAGCTAAATAATAATGCTTAGACAACTACGGGGGCACAGGTATTCTTCCTCCAAAAAATTAAGAATAAAATATGTATAGTTTACTTTTATTTTCTACAAGGACTCTTTATAGACATCCCAAGTAGCACAACAAGCTGTATAAAGGTTCAGGTGTACACTCTAAGCTGTATTAACTCTGTAGCGCTTATACAGCTTATATAACTGCAAAAAGGGCTCAAAATTATACAGCATTAAGTGTTAGTGGAGAATAGTTACTGTATAGTAGCTGGATAAATGCCCATGTGTACACTCTATGCTGTATAGAAGCTATATATCGGTGTATAATGGAGCATTAAATCTACAAGTACTCACTTATAGCTATGGTATACAGCAAATTGCTGTAAATTAGTGTTTTAAGATAGAATTACGTAAGAATAGAACTTTTTATTTTTACTTGACTCGATTCAGATTGGCTAAAATACATTTTACTTTTATGGGGTACTGTGTAAAATTTTATGATAAAATATCACTTGTGATTCTACAACTAAATGAGTCCACATTTAAAACATGCATTAATCGCACACTACGTAGACAAGCTTATTATAAACTGGAAGATATATATATATAGATATATCCTTGATAAAAATGCTTGGCTAAATGCCGGTCCTGCTCCACAGCCACAGCCATTTTTGCCGACTAATTAGATTTTTTTTTTTTGGTGTTCTAAATATTGGAAGAAATGCTATTGCCCTTTTTGTATTCTTGTTTATTTTATTTGTCTAATGAAGCTTATGGTCATTACCTACCAGTCAGTACCTTTTGTATTTAGAAACAATAGCATTCTATAATGTAGAAGCACTTTCTTTTTTCAAATTTGTGAATGTGAAGTAACATGGAGCATTTTTATTAGGTTACATTTTTATTTCTTTTGTTTGACATTACGAGCATAGCAGTTGAGAGTTTGTCATGCTCACTCAAATGTGTCGCTGATGGTGGCACGTGATATTGAGTCATTCGTTTCTCTTCAAAATGATAAAGCTGAGTGGAGCTGATGCACGCGTCATGCTCGTGAACGGGTGCCGTCAGTTGAGACTGGTCATCTCTTGGCTGCCAATGGCGTAATTCAATTACTATCTTTTAATTAGTTTTATATTTTATTAGTTACCTACATTGTGCTCACATAATAGAAGCAACAAGAAATATGTAACCGAGATTATATGTAACTCACAATATAATTTAAAAGAGTGTCCATGGATTTTCTTGCAAGTTCTTCTCCATAGAGATCTACGCTTTGAAATGTGCAATTTTGCTTCACATTTTTTTTGGACTGACCTCCATTTGACTATTCAGAAGTGCCTGTAAATGGTCTATTTGAATTAAATGCTTTTGACTTTCGACTTTAACTCGACATATTGAATTATACTGTGCCGATTTGGTTTCATTGTGAAAATGTGTATTTTTTTTCGTGAAAGTACCTACATAAAGGAAAATAGTGAATACGGTAATGTGTTTTTTTAAGGTTGGATTAAAAAATACGTACGAAATAATAGGTATAAACGTAAATCAATCATAATCCAAGATGATAATCATGGTAGAACTTTAGGTTTTTGCCAAATAACCTTTAATTATGTTTATAAAATCATTATACATTAGAAAATGGCGACAGTTAGCTTAACCAGCTTAAATTATATTTGGAGAGTGTTATAGATATAACACTCTACTACTACTATTGTATATATTGTCTCTTTGGATTTTGACTTATATGCAATCACGGAACGAACGTAGAAACGTAGAACGTAGAACGTAGAACGTAATAAATAAATAAATAACAATAAAATAAAAAGCCGATCTAAAATAACTATAAGTAAGTGATTAGACGTCGGATCAATTAGAGAAGGACGACAAATCTAACCCTCTAGATCACATGGGGCTACATCAATATGCTGGGTTGAAGTGTAGCTTTAGGGGCGCTATGGTATGGAGCAAGGACTTACGAAATAACGAAAAATAAAAAACCTTTTCTTTTTCTTTGGAGATTTTTTTTTTAACCTTTTGTTTTACTAGTTCTTACGCGGGGGGTATAATTTCGGTTATTTTTTACCTAGGACGCACCGCTTTCGAGATATTTGAATTTCTTCTTTTTTTTTAATCTGAGGGCCGCACGGACACGGTATGACATAGGGATGTCCCAAACTCACACCTCACCACACCTTTGTCAGGGCAAGGTTAATAAGGTACTGTAACAATAAAACACGACGTATTACACAAAAAAAAAACCTTCATAAATTTGCCCAGGTAAGCTTTTACGGTATTCTTGGTATGCGACTGCAACTCGCACTTGACCGGTCTGTTTCTCCCATACTGATGTCCACAAAAAAATCGAAGAAAACAATCCGAGCAACTCCATTAGTAATACAGCCTAACGTTGTATCATAGCGCTCAAATATTTTTATTGCTGTATAACAGCGTTATAATCAGTAGTAAAAACGGCACAGTAGTGTACAATTACACTAAACGAATAAGAGGTATAATTATGTTCATATACACCAATAAGCATCATGTTACACTATTATAACACTTAGAGCTGTATATAGGAAGTAGTAACCTACAATATACAGCCTTTATACAGCTTTAATTGTAAAACGCAGCTTAGTGTCACTGTCACAAAATACTTTAAACTGTTTAGTAGAGTTAATAAATATTTAACCATAAGCGTATGCGTATACCTTTATGCAGCATAAAGCTATTTTTTTACACATTTTTGTACATTATTTATACAGTTAAAAGCTGTAAATCAACCAGTTTATTGATGTTTAAAACATTTACGTGCTGCTTGGGATAGTTTCAACTACATTATTACAAAATATAATTAAAATGATTAAATACAAATCAGTACATGTGCACAGTCACGTATTTTTCACCCAACTTCCCAAAATTGTGTATTTCTCGGAAACTAATGGGGACCACTGGACCCTTTTTATTTGATCAACCATATAATTATATCATAATATTACAAAAAGTATTCACTATACTAGTTGTCTTATAATTTAAGTAAAAATACTAAAATAAAATCAACTTACAGATACATTATACTGCGTCTAATTGAATTAACAATATTTGAAATAATAATTCAATATATCGATCTATTGCCACCACTGTAAATTATAAGGAAAGATAATGTATCTTTCCGCGCTTTTTTGTAATCAGAAAACCTGGACTCGGTGCACTACTTCATGCACCGAAACTCACACATCTATGATTTGTGTCATCAAGTCGCAAACTTAGTCACTGATAGAGATGGACAGAGATAAGAGAGCCGGCGCTGTCGTACGAGCGAAATCGCTTTAGCCGCCGACAGTTTACAATTATGAATGACGTTAACTCGCTTCGCAAAATGGCGACCAAAACAATAAATGAAATTCGAAATATCTTAAGAAATTTTAAGTTTTCATTTACTTACGAGTGAAATGTGATTTGTTTATTGATTTTGTATAACTTCTACTACGCATAAAAGCATACAAAGGCATTTTTTTTTAACCTTTATCACACTTAAAAAAAAAATATGCTTAACACGCTCATTTATGTCACTCGCTGATTGTGACTGAGTGATATTAAGCCACAGTGGCTTAATTTCAGCGGTCCACGCGCTAGAGGCGAGTCACTTATCTTCCGCTGTTTTGATTTAATCTAAGATGGTCACTAATTCAAATATCGACTTCAGCTACATGTATTTTAAGCTGATTTTTAAGTGACCATTATGATAGAAAATTGCTTAAAAAGATATGTTGCAACGAAATTATAAGCCTATCATGAATTTGTTGTTCTAAAATTTCAAATTTAGTTCGAATTCTTAATTCAAATATAGCTGAACTCAGCAAACGTGATGGGCATCAAAATCGAATGACGATAAATCAATCTACCTAGAAAAATCTAAACTATATTAGGCTTTTAATCTAACCGAATACAGCCTGCTGGGTGGTACTTTACATGGAGCGAATCTCTGACCTTCACAACCCAGTAACAGGTAGGTAAAACATAACTTAAGTTATGATCTATCGACCCGTGTCGACTGTTAAAGTTATACAAATTGCAACTAAGACCGAACGACCTATAGCTAACGACGATAAAAACCGAAATAATTACATGCAACAATAACAATAGCTGTTATATGTTTAATTTATATATATTATAGGAGTAACTGACTGACATATCAACGCACAGCCGAAATTAGTGGGAGTTTAGTCTGTGCATTAATATGTCAATCAGTTTCTCCATTTTTTTTTTTTTTTTTTTAATTGATATAAACCAGTGCTTGACTGCGATCCCACCTGATGGTAAGCGGAGATGCAATCATTGATGGCATGGATGGGGATGGTTGATTTATATACCTATACAGATTTTTTCTGTTGATGATCATAATGGATCAGACCTCGTCGAATGCTGAGCAATGCTCGTCGAATGCAACCAGAATTCGTCGAAATCCCTTCATGGAACAAAAAATTCTTATCTTGTGAAATGAAAATATCTACTAGATCACATGTATGTACCAAAATTATTCTAAGATATTACATATACAATAATGATTTTTTAATTTATGACCGTAGATTGCTCACTGCTTAGGATGTATGCTGTATACTAGGAACGTAAAATTTTGCAAAGGGTTTCTTTTTACGACGAAGGCGAGCCCTAAGAGAGGATTTTCTAAAATTATCTCATATGAGGATGTTACAGGGTTCCAAAATTTGTTATGAAACCTACTGTCACGCGGGCAAAGCCGCTAGCAGAAGCTAGTAATAAATATTGAATTTTATCGATCATAAAACCCACCACCTAATTAAGGTGAATGTTACGGGCTCGACAGTGGCCATGGTCTAGCTAGATGGCGCTAGTCAATATTCGTAGATTAAATAGTTTTTTATAAGGGAGCAATATTAAGTCAAGGAAAAGTTATTGACTAAAATCAGATATTCCACTTTATTGTATTTAGTCAAATTATTGCCACAAAATCCACCTAATTCTAACTGTTCATGTAGTATGGCTATAATGCTTTAGTACAGCACTTTACTTTCACCTTAAATTAACTAGATAGTTTATACAGAATGATTGAGTGTAATCCGTGAAATGGGTCAATATTGCAATTCAACGACACAACTGACTTGGAATTATCGGACTTTTCGCTAAGAATTACTTATTGCATGAATTAATATACTTCACTCTAAGGATTAAACGGATAATTTTATACGATTCCAAGTCAAGGAATCCAAGTAGTAAGAATCCAAGTTATTGGAGACGAAATTGACGCATGAATAAATAATTTCAAGGTATGCACGCAATTACCAATCATCCTGTATAATGAGGTTAGGGAAAATTCACACCACCAGTTGGCGCCACTTAACCGTCAGGTCTTTACACATGACTTCGACATCGAACGCTTGAAGACATTGCTTTGGTTAGACGTTGATGTCTAACCAAAGCAATGTCATTAACATAAGCGCGCCTGGCCCTGACGCCTCAGTGCCGCCATCTGGTGAACGTCATTTTAGAACACCCTCATTGAACGAGAACATGCACAACTATTCTATTTATTACTCTTTTTTTTAATCTCTAAATATAAATCGCATGTTTCTGAAAATATGGGAATTTATAAAGATCAACTACAACATTTAAAAAAAAACATTACAATGGAATAACACCAATAAGGAATTTAGATTTCTTGCCTAAAAGTAGATTTTGTGTTGACAATATTGAATTGATTTAAACATATTACAAAATCTTAGACTAACTTAGCTTTTCTTAATATTAAAATGATAATGAGATGATGAAATAAATGACTGTATTCAGAGTTGACAAGAGTTAAATACGGAAACAAAGTTAATGAAGGAGTCGTGAGGATTATTTTAGCGAATTTTATTTTTCATATGGTTTAGAATGACGGGTATATGTATGGTTGCAGAAATGGATATGTTATATTATATGGAAGGAATGTACCAGCAATGTACTTTAATGTACCTTTAATAAAATTAAATGTACCTCCATGAAACAAGAACTAACGAATAATAATAAAACCGCAGTCCTGACAGTCAGAATGACGCGTGAATACTAATAATAAATGTAAATAGATAACTTAAGGTTACCTAATATTTACCAAAAAGGAATGTACCTTCAACGTACCTAATAAAATATAATATTCGAAAATATAATGCGACGAGTATACAAAAAAGAAAATCAAGACAACTTGACGCCTACCAATTTTTCGTAACAATAAGATTCTCTTAAAGTCACGTTAAATTCTCAACACGAGCAAATGAAACTATTGACATTCGACTGTCAGGACTGTGAACCAAATATGTTATTACGAAGATTCGATTCGATTCCAAAAGTTCGGATATTCCGATTGATTTTGCACCTTCCGATTCCAATTTCGGTTCCGACAAGTTTTAATCGGATCTTATACCGGAGGTAGCCACAAGATTATACTAGTCATGCGGGGAACTTCCCTCCCCCCTTGCCTTCTATAGATTACTCTTTCACTTGTTTTGTTACGTATTAGAAATGTTGTGAATTCGCTCCTCATTTATACTTATCCGACTTTTTGATTAGATTTAGTAGTTCTGCCTCTGCCTCCGATTTCGGTTCCGGTTCCGGTTCCGGTCTCTCGCTCAGGGTGGAGCCTCAACTTTTACCGACTAACATCCACCTGTGTTTCTTTAATTGACATTAGCGTCTCAGGGCCAAGATAACTCTTTCGAATAATCTCGCAGATCAAGCAAAATGGCCGGTACGTAAGGTGTTAGTCGTGAGTAATGATTAAATGTATTTTAGGTCACGTCACCTCGAACATTTACAACTTACAGCGTTATACAATTTTTAAAACCATGTGGCTAATGTTGAGCAATCACAGGCGTTTTCCCTACAGGTAGCACGCGCAATACAATACTAATACTATCGGCCCACGACTTCTGTCTTAGCAACGAGCGACGCGGCATCGGAAGGCGGGCGCGCGCCTCTATCGAGTGTCGTCTCGTGGCGTGCTTCAAACGTTTTCATACTTTTAGTCTTACCGCCCGTCGCCCCGCGCTTAGCTACCGCTCACAGCGTCAAGGTCGTGAACGGGCCGTTATACATTTTTTCTGCTTCATCTACATTCATACATCTGCAATCTAATTGTGAAGCAAACTTGATTTTATTTTTCAGTGACAATCGCTTTCAATTTAACTATTGATATAGTATAGTATTCTTTAATGAACTGAACGCAATTAATGTTTAAAAACTGTCAAAATGAAAGCGATATTCACTAGGCGTTTGTATATATATATATATATTTGATATTCACTAGGCGGTGTCCTACGTGGGCGATTCGATGCGGTTCACGCGAATTCAACACGATACGGCGGCTTTGTCCTACATGCGCCGAAGTCGCCGCAATTTATTTAGAACAAGCCACCGCACCGCAAGAGTTCCCGTAATAATACCAAACTAAATAATCGCGTCCAAAGTGCTGCACCGCACCTGCGTGCGTTTAATTACGTAAGCCACGACAATTTAGTATGAACCGTTTGTTCCGTTTGCGCCGCTTCGCTTTGCGACCGCAATCGCCTACGTAGGTCATTACGTGACGCAACTGTACAGGCTGCCAGTCATGAAAGGCATCATAAATAAGGTCACTGTTTGGCTATTTATCTTTCATACTTCGGTTTTTTCCCGTAAATGACAATAAAAATTTACTTCGTGGAATGTCCCATAACGTGAGACATTCAATATCATCATCATAACCGAAAGACGTTGTCGTTGTATACGTTGTACTATACGTCTTTTCGCTTAAAGGCGTTGCGTTTTAGCGTGTCTAAAAACGTTATTGCGAATTTGCCAAAGTTCGATTACTGAATGCCTATCCACACAGCTAATGTATAAACGTCATAATGGCGGGACCAACCAGACTATCAAAAACGTTTGAAATTTAAACTTTTGTCAGCTCTGAATAGTTTTTGTTCCAATCATTGTACAATTAGAGCTAGTTGTCACCATCCTGTTGACAGTGTGCAACCGCTCCTATTTACGACTATATCACGAAGCGTCGGGCGGCATCACCGACTCCACTTTACGCAGCATCTGGTCCAGGACGGATGTCCAGTCGCTGCTGCTGTTGTGCAATAAGCCCTGAAACATTAGACCATGTTACATCATTAACATACATAAATCTTTCATTTATGATTTTCATTTGAAGGTTCATTTCATATCTTCAGATACCCACGTATAGTTGAAGTAATCGTTAAGTTATGGTGGTAATATTAATTTATGATTATGATATTTGGGGTTGAAACTCTTGGGCCGTGGGGTCCGAGTGCTCATAAGCTGTTCAAAGAACTATCCAAACGCTTAGTAGACACTTCGCGTGACCCAAGGGCTGGCTTTTACCTCGGTCAGAGATTAAGCATTGCCATACAACGTGGCAATGCCGCCAGCCTTTTGGGCACACTTCCAGTCGACAGCGATGCGGACGAGTTTTTTGACGCCATATTTTAGCTTTTAGATTTTTTATTTAAGTGTATATATAAGTTAGTGTATATATGTTAAGTGTTTTATGTATTCATTTTGCCACTGTACATGAAGTTTCAATAAATATAGGAAATTTCTTATAATAAAAAAAGGTTATCATAACTATGTACATATATGTATCAAGTGTTAGTTATAACATAGCCTCGGACTAGTCTGTAAAAGTGTTATAATTTAAAAAATAAATATTAAATAAAATTTCTTTGATTTGGTTAAAACTCAAATACATAAGTAAGTCCTGCGGAGAGTTTTTAATCTCTAACACGAAAAGGACGACGGGGTTACATTTGCTCACTCACTCAAGTTTCCATCATTCCGTTCGAACTTACTAAACCGTGCTGGTATGCCCTAACAGTTTTTGAGCTAACTTCGTAGTTAGTTTACTAACTAGACTAACATGGTTACTTTAAACTGGTCATAGACTGTAATAATTAATTTAGCTAAAAAAGTAGTTCCACAATAAGGACAAAAGTTACAATGCTATCAATAACTCCCTTTTATTTCATATCACTTCTCACACAATCCATCAATCTTTTCTTTGGCCTCCCTCTCTCCCCGTCCTTTTTCATGTATACTCATAATTCTTTTAGCAACATAATGTTTCATCCCTCCCTTTTACAGGAACATACGAAGATAAAAGGGACCCCCTTTCAAGTTTTCAGGCCCTGCTGCCATTTTCAAACTAGCTCTAATATACTTATTTCTCACTTTATCCATTCTTGTCACACCACACATCCTTTCTCAACATTCTAATCTACGCCACATGCTATCTTTTTAATCGACTTCAAAAAGGAGGAGGTTCGATGTTCGGCTGAATGTATGTTTTTTTTTCTATGTATATTCATCGATTTCTCGGTCAATTGTGGACCGATTTTGAAATTTTTTTTTTTTTTGAAAGGTTATGCTTCCAAGTTGGTCTCATAGAAATAATGTTATATCTGATCATGAACATCGAAGATATGGAACAGAACTCCTCATATGATCACAGCAGAACTGTCGTAACAAGCAAAATTGCTTTATTTGTACGTGTAGTCGATGACTGACTGAAAGAAGAGGAGTAACATATCTAACTGATCTGATGATGAAGCCTGAAGTTAAGCACTAGAACTCTATAATAAATTAATTTAATCTAACCGTGTTTGGTATTATTATTGTCAGAGATGCACTCTGGCTATAAAGTATTTCAGAATGGCTAAGGGGTACCTTTTAGTGGTGGTACCATAACTAAAAAGTGTAAACACCAATTTACAAAAAAAAAATTCAATCAACTTCAATGTAAAAAAAAAACACTGAAAAGTGCAAAATAATTTTATTTTCGGAAGTCGGTGTTAAATAACCAAGAGACAAAACTATAATATATACACACACCGACTTCCGAAATAAAAATATTTTTGTAGAATCGTAAAGAGCTAGCCGAGCCGCATACAAAAATGTATGGCAATACGGCAACACTATGTCATGATTATATTTAAGGTCTAAAATACTCTGGTAACTTTACCTAAGTTAAAATATAATGTTCTATAAAACCTAAACCCCATACTTTTGAGATATGTCGCCAATAAAGAAAATTCTTGTCAACTAGACGCTCCGAATGACACCTGTTTCAAATCTGTTGGTATGTGTTGGATTGAGGGGATGGCTCTCATACAAATTTGCCTAAGGTTCTTTACTTACAAGTTCTTTGTCTCCGGTGATGTGTGATCCATCAGCCGAAAAAATAACTCGGATTAGTGAGGCACGCAAAGAATTCTTTTTCTTGAGCAATGCTATTTTCTGGGCTCGCTCCTTGTTAGCGCGAGCACAGCTCTCAACCTTGGCCTTCATCAGCTGCTCCCTGTGAAATAGAGCATGTCAGAAAATTGAAGCGGTAATGTGTCACATTAGAAACATGTTTAAATATCGTAGAAATAGCTCGTGCTAAGAATTATAAATAATCAAAGAAATTGCTATGTGTTTTTCTGCCATAATTTCTACGTTTAATTTCGCTTATTCTCATCACATATAGTGTAACAAATTGAAACTTTACGAAATATCAAAACGCAACCTTATAGTAAGACAAAAAAAATTGCAGAATAAAAGTAGTTCAGCAGCAAGTTTAATAACTCACAGATATAACAAATATGCTCATGCCATATTCTAGTAAAGACAAAAAGATTAACTAGCCAGCTGTTCGAAACCCGCGGTAAAGTCAATTCATTTCAAATGGTACACATGGTAATACAAAGTTTCTCGCATTTATATATTAATAATATGAAGTGCTTAGTCCACGATTAATAGTTCGAGTACTCTGAGGTCCCATTAAAATACATTATAGGCATTATACGCGAATATTCAAGGAATAAATTTTGCATAAAACGCTTATACACACTATTTATGCCATTCACTGTTTATCAGGTTGTATGCTCGCGCCGGCTTTTTCGCAAAAAAAAAATCTAAGTAATTTGCGACTGTCTTATACAAAATTTATAAAAGTTGTGGAGGACGTTAGAAGAATTTGTACTAACATTGATCCATTTGCTACGAGACCTAATACTAAGTGTAATAGATGTCTGTCTTGGCACAGCGATCCACATGCAGAAATATAAAAGCGTTTGCAATCAATTGGGATAATTATACAATATTTTATGCATTTCCACCATTCGCATCAATCTCCAAAATTATTAAAAAAGAAAAACAAAATTATTCATGTCCAGGGTATTTTAGTTTTTGCTGTGGTCATCAAAACCCGAAGGTTGTGTTTACCCAAATGGAAGAATTAAGAATGAGTAAATACAGTCTAAGTATGACTTAGCACTTCATAAAATTACCAAAGAACTTCACTTGCTTATTTTTATTTTATTTAATAAATTACAAACTTAAAACAAGGCGTAAAAGCAGAGTTGAGCACATCATCTACGCATGCGGTAATATCCTGTCATAATACACACTGGTGTACATCGTGGTGATCAGTAAGTACATACTTGACCCCGTGTTCTGAACAGCTGCAGCTAAGAGATGCAAAATGATACCTGAGCTCATTACTATCACAATTTTTGCATTTCTTTGCCAGCGTTTCACCGGAGTCGAGCACGCCCGTGGAGCTGTTAACTGGAGACAAAACAAATAATTACCATCGCGGCGCATGCGGTATTCACATTCAGATCATAAATCAGGATGCAATAGTAAACAAGTATAGGTTTGTGTATTTTCAACTAATAACAAAAATGAGATAAATCCAATTCAGCTATGCCTTAGAAAGAGTTCATATCTAAGTAACATCATAGTAATATAGAGAAGAGGTTGACAATAGATTGCTCGTTGGAAGTATTACAAAGACTTATTTAAAGCAACTTATAGTTGGACTTCTGGGAAAAAAATCACATTAGCCTAGAACAGTTTTTATAGTTACAAATTGCTAACCCAAATATCACTTCGTAATAAGGACAGGTAATTGTTTTGAAACGATCCGCTACACTTGCGCCAAAGCCATACACGTTTTAGCCCAAAAATCTTCCTCAAGTATCAGTTATCTATACATACATTTTGCATGTGCCTAGGTCACCTGCTGTTTCATGCGCCATTTTCATATTTGTGCTTTCATGTACTTCAATGTAATAATCGCAAGTTAAACATAGTATTCAATTTGTTATTCGATGTATTTCAAGCGGTGAATATAATATATACAATAAAGATGAGAATGCAGTTGGCGAAATGCAAACAAATTTTAACATTTTAATTTATTTAGCATATTTTAAATAATTATCACACTAGCATAACAAACATTTTGAAAATGGTAAGGGTTTAGTTGTTTTGCTTCGCCATGCTGCGCCAGTTTCGAAGAAGCATATGTCCCGCTGTGGACTGCGATATGCTGAGTCAATTAAATGGTTTATGTGTTTTCACATTCATATCAAAATTTATTAATAATATACTAACAATGCAAAGCAAGAAAACTTTTGCACTTTTGCAGACATATTCTATGTATTGCAACAGATAGTATCAAATACAGACAATTATTATTTTCCCAGATACTAATTCATTCTTAACTTTACATGATTATTACAATTTATTATTCGCAATTGATGTGGTTTGTCGAACCAGTTAAGGGGCCATACTTTTAAGTTGCAATCAAGGGTTTGGTATTCATATTACCAACGCAAGTCGGATACTTTTTTCCAACAACAAAAGCAGTCAACCTAACAATCGATGATCCAATTACAAATGTAAGTATGTATTTGCAAAAACAGTATTGTTTTAAAATAACATCGGGTTTTATCCTTAATTTTCACTACTACAGCTTTATGACTGTGTAACTTATCAAATTATGAGATATTTGGTATATATTCAATTAAACTTGATTTGTTTACGTCAAGAACAGAACAGTATTTCATATTAAAATTTTATATATCTTCTATGTGACAGCTACTGATAAACTAAATATTCATGGGGACTTAGGCATTTTGGCCAGTAAGGGTGTTTTTAATACAGTGCGATTTTGATCACGTATGCGGGATTGCTCCGCATGCGTAACCCCCGCATATGTCCTTTTCTTACAAGTATTTTATTGTAATGCGGGAAAGAAGCACGCATGCGTTTGTCGTCTATTGTACACAACCACAACGCATAGCAACCCGCAAAAACTTAGATCGTAGGCTAGCGTGTCTCACGTTGCGGTGATAAGGGGCAATCCCGCATGATAAAAACACCCATATACATATTTTTTTTCGAGACTAGTAAAAATTAAATGCTTTCAGTTAATTCGAAATATTTATTCTCGGATTACTAGATAAATAAATATTTGTAACGGTAATAGACAAGATGAGAGACCAAAAGTCCCAATAAAACTGCCTCAGGATCGCTTAGTGTTAAACTTGGGAACAATATAGGACACATTCGCTTTATCAGCAACATCGAGTTAAAAACATACCTGCATCAATCTCGCTCCATACGCGTTTCGGAGAAGTGGTGATTGTGCTTGTGGCCTGGGGGTTGAAGATGTTTGGATCACTCGGTTCAGCGATGGGCTCCGCGTTGTATGGAACCATTGCGGGCGGCACACTGAAATGTAAATATCCAGACCATTGATCCTTAATTTTTGGAATGCCAAAAACCGATTTTGTTCGTCTGAACTTTGAATTTAGGTATATGGTTAGGTTTCAATAATGCGTACATATATCGCAAGTTGAAGACCAATGTGCTCTAGTCAACATTATTCCATACAAATTATTATGTAGTACGGTAATTATTTCACAGGTGCAATACTTGGTTCGCCCAAAGGGTTCCGTACAAACTGAACTGTTTACATAGAAACAGTTCAACTACCGATTTTCGAATCACATATTTTTTTGTTGTGACGTAAAAATAAATTTTCAGTTTCCAGATTTATTCCAATACCTCTGCTATAAGAAATTGCTTTATGCAATATTCAGGATTCTGAGTCAACGAGAAGTACCCTATGAATTTTGATTTCCCTGGGTGTCGAAATATACGTTTTGCGACATAAACGGCCGTGTCTTCTTTTTTCGTTAACTTATAATTTTGTTTTTTTTCACAGCTTCAAGAGACCGTAGACTTGAGCATATGGTTTTGATTTCAACTCGATACCTGCACACGTTCCCGGGATAAAGGGTCTTGACAGACAGACACAAACATTATATATGGCTTAGACAGACAGACAGACGGACAACAAAGTGATCCTATAAGGGTTTCGTTTTTCCTTTTGAGGTACGGAACCCTAAAAAAAGATAAAAAAAAGATATATATCGAGTTATTAACATTTTCGAATTCATGTCAAAACAATTATTAGAAAATATAGTTGTATTAATTCGCCTAGGCGCTATGTATGTCCCGTTTTGTGTTATTTCTCTTTTGATATACTGTCGTCATTATGTAAAACACTTGGAACCGTACCTATACATAACACGGGATTTGATAAAACTAGCTTTATTCTCTACCACCTGTGGCGCTGCAAAGCAAAACAACAAAAATGACGTCGTGTAAAGCGACCAGTACATGTATTTCAAATAAAAAAGTATTTTTTAGAATGTGGCGAAGATGGTGTAACGATCTAATAATATTTAGCTGACTCAGGCCAATATTTAAAGAACTACTTAACATAAAACTAACCATGGTGCTGAGGGGTTTGGTGTAGCATTCGAATAAACAGGAGGCAACCCTGCGATCACTTCTGAAAGAAAAAAAAAACGATTATATAATAGGTAGGTACATGAATGGATGTTATATCTATTTATGACACAATTTATAATTATGCGGTTATTGGTTATAAGTTATTCCAGCTGCTTGAATCAATATATATTGTTTAGTAAACAAGCTACATTGGATGCATGACAGTTTCTTACCTTCAGACTGTGGTAGTGGAGGAGCCGCTTGCGCCGGTACACTTGCTTCCTTAAGATGAGCTAGAGTATGAGGTGGTAAATATCCTGTTCTAAAAAAATGTTCCTTTTCAAAAACAGTTGCATGAACAAATTTGCACTTCGGAAAAGAGCACACTGAGTTTTGGAAGTTTCTACAAAATGTATAAACCCCCGGCAGCTGTGACAAAATTAACTCATGCGCAAATATGCATGCAGTGCCCTTTTTGCATGTGCCTCGTGCAAAGTTACGGCACATTGTTACACCAAGCTTTTCCTCTGAGTGGTCAACTTTTATTGTTGCAGTTGTAGCCCTTACTTCTTCTGAATGCTCTATATCAGATGACGTTTCAGTGGTACTGCAAGTATATTCATCATCTTCAACCTCCTGTTTTACGTTCATAATCATAGGAGGTGTATCTGGCGGGGGTGGATTAGGTGGCAGAGGCGGCTGCGCTGCTGCTACCACTACATTATTGACTTTCTCTAATTTATTGTGAGACAATAAAGTTGAATTAGCTTCAACCATAATTGATTCTTCAAATTTTGATCTCAAGTAATTCTTGTGCTTGAAGTTTGGCGAGGGCCTATTTATGAGTTCTTCATCACTGCGTGATTTGGCTTGATTTTCTGAAAATTGTATAAAAGGAAATTGGTTAGATCATAACCCCTTAACCAGGATATGCCTAAATTGTCCTAACTTTTGGATACAAAAGGCACAGTATCACTTATTTATTGTATCTTTTTTTATGATGAACAAAAAACCTTTTTTGTATATATACTCAAGGCAAAAAGCTAAAAAGAAGGATTATAATTTTAGTAGTCGTGTACGTATTTACGTGTATTCTACCGTAGTGCCTATAGTACTGAGCCGATTTTAATATATGAGGTGTCAATCAATTCGTAATGTGAAGTGGCTAATACTCAGATTACTTTTATGGTTTTTAACAGAAAATTCAGTGCAGGAGGGGCCAGGGGTCAATATCATCAAACCATTCACATGATTACAACCTGAACAGGATGCCGATATACAGCCACCTACATAGGACACTGTACCCTTCATTAAATCATTTCAACCCTACGCGCTCCGGCTGGAATATTACTTAGAGCAATAATACATGAAATCAAAGTTTTCAATGAAACTTCCCACGACAATGGAAAATAGCACAAGCTTGATTTGACAAGATTTTATTCAAAACATATAAGTACACATTGAAGGTATACATACTTAAGTTATCAATTTGACATTCTTAAGCAGCATGGTACAATTTCACACGTCCATCATTTTGTTGAAATTATGAGCAGGTCAACGACTTTATTATACAAAATAAAGAAGGTGCTCCAACATCCAGTCTACATTATGCCTATCATACCTTAGTAATAAACGCACTTTGAAATTCAGAATTATTGAGCTTGACGCAGGTCCTTGACCGGACATGGTAAGTTCGGGTAGTTCCTGCACCAGAATTATGCGGAAGAAACGCCCAGGTGTCACCATTGTGTGGACCGCCCGGAGGACACGGTGGAGCTTACGGTAGAGGTGTGTCCCGCTTGGGTAGAGCACCGCTGTGCCCTCGTGGTTGCAATCGTCGGCAACGATCTCTCGCGTCGGGCCTTGGTACAGGACATGGTCCGGAACGAGAAGGAATGGCAGGCGGTTGCCTCCTTCTGTGAAGTAGTAATGCTACCAAAGGAGGCGGCCGCACGCTTGAGGCAACGGCCCTTACGTCCTAGCCGCCGGGATCCCGATCCCGATTTCCAGCCATCGTAGGTATAGGCTAGCGAACGGCGAGCAATAATGATAATAATAACAAATTCATTTATTTCGGAAACCAGTCCATATGCATAGATTATGACATTGAAATTGAAACCATTATATTAAATTAAAAATGATACACGTTACAAAAGACAAAATTACAATTCACACATTATAAATGTCATTTATAAAAACACAATAAATTACAATGAATGCACACAAAAAAAAAATGGCAATGGGCAGCTCGCCATCTGACCGTTCGGTAACCTTCCGGACCGAACTGAAGTCGTTGACGGCACGTAGTGTTCCACGCGCGCCTCAAAGAAAAGTCAGCCAACTGTAGGGGCCCAGCAGAGTCAAAGCCTATTGGAGCCATGGGTTGTACGAAAGAGAACCCGGGGCCGGGGAACGAAGGCAAATAAGGAGGAGGAGTGGGTTTTAGTCAGTAAAAGTCTGACACGCCCTCGCGCTCCGTATAAAAGAGCGCGAGAATTTATTGAATGATTTGCCACCAAAATAAAAACATTCAAAATTATATGACCTAACCAGGTGTACATCAAGGAAGTGTCCTGCCAACAGCACGAAAGTGTTTCGTGCTGTTGGTAGGTTGGCAGCTGCTAATATGCAGACAACACAGCCTTATTAGCTATACATACAAACACAGTGACAGCCCATGAGTAGTTAAAAAGTCATGACAAAAGCTTAATACCAACCAAATTAGATCCAACCAAAGCAAATGTATACTTGTGACATTTACTCTTAGAAGAGAATCTTAACTGCCAATTCATCTAAATAATAAAGAAAAAATGACAATACTATGTAGGTAGGCACTTGGACAGATGGCTATCATAGCGTAAACATTTATGGACTAAGCAGAAATAATTAGACACAACGCTGCAAGAGATGAATTACCCAGTAAGATGGCACTTACAAATGATTGCACAAAGCAACCTCATGATTTATACAACAATCCCCATACTGACATATATATTAGGTATAACTCAAATTCTTAATCTATATGTATATAAATGAATCCTTATGTCCCTTGGTCATATTATCACATGTGAACCATGATTGTGAAAAATTGATACCATTTTTACAAATCAGCATGAGGAATCGCAAGCTGCAGAACAATTTGCAATATCTAGATGTTGTGGACACCGTGGCATCATCAGAGGCTGCAACCATGGGGATGGTTGCATATATGATGCATGCCAATGAACAGGCGTCAACCCTCTCGCCTAGCACTGAGGTGTCAGTGATGTCTACTGAGGAACCAATGGATGTGAATGCAATTAAGTTCAGTTATATCTTTTAACTAAAGTATTGTTTTACATCTTTTGTGTACTTAAAAAAAGGAAGGTATATAGTGTTTTTAATGTACCCACATTAAATACACTATATACCTTTCCTCTCTTCCCCACAAGTACCCACTTGTCAAATTTTATTGTTAAAACAAGATTATCTAAGTGGTGGGTAGGTAAGTTTTCTACAGTTGATCCCTGTACTGTTTTTGCTACTTAGGGCAATAGCCCTGTTTACAGAAATATGATCTGGAATGGACATAACAGTACCTATTAGCTATAAATATACCATGATCTGAAAATACAAAACATTAAACAAAATTCAGCAATAAGTATACCAAGAGAGATATAAAAATGAATTAACATTCCAACCATCAGGAGACAAGTTTACAAGGAGACTTGTCCTTTCTTAACTAGATAGATACATCAATATCGCTTCAGACATATCAAAAACCAAGAAAAGAAATATCACTAAAATGAATTCGCCTGTTGTTAAATATCAGATGCCATGGCACTGAACAAAAAAATATATTTATATATACACAAGCTCTGGATGATATAGCCAACATTTTTAACACAATATAAATGCTGATTGTAGGATTAGTGCTATCTATAGGTGGTCCTGAATGTCAGTAGTAATTTCGTCAGCAGTATGGTTTCAGTTTTTAAACTTTATGATACTTCAACTTAAGACTATGTTGTATCAGAATCAATTTTTACAAAAAAAAAAAGCAAATGGATTGCGCCTTTTTGTTGTGTTTTTTAAAACTCCCCTCAAATTGTAGAATTAGAACACACTTGTAAAATTTGGAGTCCAACCTGGATGAAAAGTAACATTATGATGTCCTTCCTTAGGGTTCAAGCTTACTCTGTACCAAATTTCATCCAAATCGGTTCAGTAGTTTCACCGTAAAATCGTAACAGAGTTACTTTCACATTTATAAAATCAATAAAATTATATTAAATGCAGTTGTTAATAAAAGGTTGATAAAAGGACAAAAATAAGTGTATGATATATTCTGTATTCTGAACCTAACAGTCGAGCAATAAGAGCCAGGTTTCCCATTTAATGTCGAAAAATCTAAATACCCACCGATAGCTTGTTTATTTTTTTGTGAAGTTACCTACATAATATATCATTGTATCGTACGGAATGAGGCGTTTTCAAATTGTGTGATGACACTCTGACCGTTAATTATAAAAACATAGCCTCAATATAACCTAAAATCACTCGTAACAAAAACAATTGAAGATTTAATAAGTTTTAAAGAGCTTACCTTCTTCAGCACCCTGCATCTCCTTTACTTTTAAATCATACGTGATTAAATATGTTGGACTAATATTTCTCCAGCCAGGTTAACAAGTTGATATTTTACTTGTTAAAAACAAAACTACTAAACTACACATTTAATACTTATAGCTCAATAACGATCAAAATTAGTACAAATACGATGATTTGTGCTTTGATGAACAAGATGGCCAGCACGTACTGGCACGTACTGTGACAGCACGATAACCACAGACAGACTAGCGATGTGCCGAGTACGGCTTGCCTCGAGTCAGAGTCGATCCCTGCTTCGGACTCGCATACTCGAGTCCTGTACTCAATTCAAGGAGAATCGATTTTGTAATCGCTTACAGGTTACACGGATCTTGAGCGCTCGGCAAAAGAGTGGGGATCGCTTTACGCTTCGTACACTTATGGCAAAGAAAATGTACACCTATTTTATTTTATTTTTTCTTTTACCTGCTATCTTCTTAATTCTGGTTGAAGGTAAAAAAAAAAAACATAAATAGTTTAAATCAAAGTCACTGTGTTTCTCCGTCTGTTTCTCCGTTTATTTATTAACCATGCAACAGATTTTTATACGGTTTTCATTATCTTTTAGAGAATTTCTACCGGAAGGTATGCATATTGTAGCAAAAACGAAAATTTCAAAGATTTGTAACACCCCTACGAAGAAATTCCTAACATTTTACCTACTTTTGAAAGGAACTTTCTCTGTGTGCAGTGTGTGCCTGTTCTGCGTTCTCGGCTAAACCATTTTTTATTTCATAATAACCACTAATAAAATAACCAATAAATAATAAAAATAAAACCGTTGGATTAAAAATCACGAGTCAATTTATTGGCATGGAAGTGTACTCGTCGTCGTTAGGTACGTGCAGCAAGCGCAGGGAATCAATCACGAGTGACATCTATGATGCGATGCGCGGCGAACCAATCACTGACACACGCTGCCCCCGCGCATACACATACCCCTCACTTCATACCATCAAAGAGACCTGATATTTTACTTCTGCGCAAGTAAAAGTCAGCGCTCAAGATCCGTGCCGATACCTGTACTCGATTCTATGTATTAGGGGAGTCCTCGACTCGAGTCTAGTATTCGAGTTAGATTGACACGGTCGTGCTGGCTATAGTATTACATTATTTTACATAGTTTTAGATTTGAGACATATTTAGAACGACAAAATAATATATAAGTTTTGATTAAAAAACTTTCTTTAAGCTTATTTGATTCGTCTAGATGTGATATTTGTACGAAATTAATAACTTGTTTTATCATTTATTATGTAAAATTACATGTAAATTAAAAAAAAGGTAATATGGAACCAAATTTAATTAACTTATAAAATTACTTCTCTTTCTTACATAATAAGTAACATCTAAAATTTGATCTTCAGTTTTCTGGTTCCTAGGTACCTCCTTAGTATGTCCTATGGTTATATTTTTTGTAACATTTACGAGTAAAAATGTTTTATTTATTATTGTTGTGTATAGAAGATCCAGCAGTTGGGAGATGGCACTCCCAACTCCTCTCCACTATTGTCGCAAACCGGAGCGCCCCCTGCGAAAGTCGAATTGATCTGGTCCCTCCCGTACTAAGTGCACGACGAGGTGGTCTGCAATAACTCTTTTAAAGAGCTTGCTCACCTCATCAAGCAGCAAAATGATACCGGTATGTGGACGGCGAGTCCGTAGGGCGCTCTGGTTTTGCGATGAGGACCAGTTTCCTCGTCTACCAGAGAAGTGGGAACTGGCCCCTAAGTCGAGGCCCGAGTTCCTTCATGGCCGGGACTTAGGCTTTTCCGGTCAAGCCGTTGGGTCAAGCAGGTGGCAGATCCACGGGTGGGGGAGAGTGTTCCCTTCGAGCGGGGAACAGAGCGCTCACCTCACACTCCACAAGCTGGGTCCGAAGACTCTGCGTCAGCGGGGGAGCCCAGGGGCGAAGCTTGTCTCGGAGCTTGTCTTGGATCGCAGGACCTGCTCCCAGCCCGGTCTAGCAAAGGTCCGCAAAGGTCTAGGCTAAATTCCGGCAGCTTCACCTGAGCAGAGACCCACTCCATCAAAATCCGCCCTCCCCCATGATGACTTAGAGATACTGAGATATTACGACGATAGCCTCAGACTATCCCAGCAGACTCTTTCTATCTTTAATGTAGAGCATAATATATATACTTATCTCGAGTTTTTGGCGTTTTATTTTCGAGCGAAGTTCAGCGGCTATTTTAATTATTCGCAAATTGATTCCTAGTGGATAATGTGATATAAAATTGGTGTAGTTTTGTATCTCAAGCGTATGCACAATTTGACAATAAATCTGGAATCATTGAAAAAGGCGCGATCTCGATAAAATGGTGCTGAGAATTTTATTGCAGTATTGCTTACTTCAGCGAAGTAGTAGATTCCAAAAACTATAAAAACATTAAGATGTTTTGCACCAGCATTCTAATTTAACAAAAAAATAATAATATTTTATTACTGATGACGAGGCGATATAGTTTAAGATCTTAGCCTACCCAAATAGGGCGAAACAAATAAAAATAAAAACTATTTACCTTTGCTTTTACGTCACTCTTTTTCGTAGGGATGGGCAAATTAACAAATGAATCGATAAATATAGTATCGACGTTTTGAAAAAGATTGATTTATTATATGGAGTAAAATCGATAATTCGATACCCCGAGGCCTAAAGTCATTATTATTACCTAAAACACTGTCAAAAAATTCAAGAGTGAAAAAGAAATCTGCCATTTTTATTTTTATTAAAATATGTATTTATTACTTTAAATATATTCGTAGGGACTGCGCTCAATATTACTAATAATAATCATTTATTTGTTTCAAAATTAATAAGATACAAAGTAACGTTAAAGTTAAAATTCAAAGTCAAAGTCAAAAGTTTTTTATTTCACATAGACCTACATGGGCATTTATAAAACGTCAGAAACTAGTGCAAGGTTCCAAATTGCTCGTTTCCTATGGAGAAACACCAGCAAGAAACTCCATGGTTACTCTTTAAAAAAAATCGTTGTTCTTACAATATTTTTATATTACAGTATAAGTAGATAATATGTATGGACAGTTTAGACCGGTCAATATTGTACTAAAAAGAACAATAAAAATAATCATAATAAAAAGTGAGTCATGATAGAAAGTAACCTCAGGATTCGCGGAGTCTATAGTGTTCTCATATTCAATTATAAAAAATAGAGGCTCTATAAACCAAAGAATGAAAAATAAATAATTATAATTATTAATAAATGAGATGTTAACGTATTAAAGTAAATACGGTGATTAAAGTAACCGCCGTATTTACTTTAATCGCCGTATTTAGTACTAACTAGACGTGTCCAGCGAAAAATATCTGTAGAAAATTGGTGAGCTTTGCCTCTTAAACTAGGGTTATCCTGTATCTTAAGAGACAGTGGTGAGGTATTAAATTCCTTTATACAACCAAGAACAAAACTTGTGGAGTGTGTCGGTCTACCATAAATTTGAGGGGAATTGGTGAAGGGCTAATGTATAAGAAAGGATAGCGCAACCCGTACATGTTGGTGAGGGTATATGTGAGTGAAGGAATGTGTGTGACTGCACACCCAGGTTTGTATGTAGAACTGAGAGTGATGTGCAGCGAAGCCAGATATTGAAATTTTAGAATATATAGATAGTCGTGTAAAGGTTTGGTCAGGCGCGATATTATGGCGAATAGAAAAAGGTATATATGATATCTAGTCAAAATTAAGAGTTAACAGATTAAAATTGAGCCAATTCCCTACTTTTACAAGAGCTAATTCTGCGTTAATCCTAATACTATCCTAAGTAAATCTGTAATCATCAACGAACATTTTGGCATTGGAGAGGGACATTCTGCTCAAATCGTTAACTTAGATCAGGAATAAAATGGGACCCAGAATGTTTCCTTGAGGAACACCGTGAGAGACAAATTCCTAATCACTAATGAGGTGGTCAATTTTGGTCACTTGAGTACGATTAGTGAAGTAATCTTTGAAGATTTTGAGGGCGACATCTCTTATGCCTAGCAATTGGAATTAATTAAAAAGCAAGGGAACACAGACTGTGTCGAAAGCCCTAGACAGGTCTAGGATTATTTATAGATGTTTAGATTTACTGTCAAGATTGTTAGTAATCAATTACTTCAAGTTCAGTTCTGCATCTTCGGTGGAGACTCCAGTGCGGAAACTATACTGGTTATTAGCTATGGTTTCATACTTGTCCAGGTAACTTTTCAGGCGACTGCTAAGTATCCTTTCAAGTGCCTTAGAAAGAGCTAACAGAACCAAAATGGGTTTGTAGTTGTTGACACAGTTTCTGTTCCCTGACTAATGGATTCTATGTATAATTTCTTTTTTCAACGCATCAGGGAAAACGCCGTTTTGAAGACCGATATTTAAAATATATGTTAATGTATGTTAATGGTGGTATTAGTTTTTGACGACACATTTTTATAGCAGAGGCGATATACCATCCCAAACTATAGCGCAATCACTTTGCAATTGTAGTATAAGGGGCGAACAAGATGTCACTGGTATTTCTGGTCTGCGAACCAGACACATTAGAGGAGACATGACACTGAGGTATAATGTTTGCTGGCATACTTTTCGATATATTAGTGAAAAAATTGCTGACATCGTTTATGGAAAATTTGAAATCGCCCGATATTTGTAACAGTTCCACAAGGCTGGTTTTTATTTTACTTGTGTCTACGGTTGTATTGTGCGATGTTCGTAGCCGATGCGACGCTCGTAGCCGATAGGATGCTTGTAGTCAATCAGTAGCAGGTCACCGATGTCAGATGCACGTAGTGGACCGCTATTCTGAGAGCACCGGCACTTGCTTTGGTGGCATATAAAAAACTCGACCGGACTCCCAACTCACCAGGCACCGGTTCAAATCCAGCGAATCATTAACACTTATGGTAATTTTAGTATTGTACTTGCAAACTTGTTTGCATCTCTCTGAGGCCGCCTAGTGGGTGTCAACCACAGGTAAGAAAACAGTAAGTGAAACAAGGAATCTAAATTCACCACATCAACCAATCACAAAAATTTGGACGAGAGAGCATCGAGGACCACCGACACACGTCCACATTGTTAAACGCTCGAGAGCTGAGCAAAGTTACTGTTCAGCACTTGTGCAAACTTAAACAAAAAAATAACGTTTTTTTTTTAGTCTTATATTTCTATCCGAAAGCTGTACATTTTAATCACCTGTTGGCGTAACAGTTAAGAGGCTCGGTCTTTCTCACATAGTATTAATATATATCTTTGTTTGTGCAGCTTGACTAGTAGCTTTAAATCTCATAGAGAGTATTTGCAAGTACATACATCGCAGGTATTCGAATGGGGATTGCTCGTACGAATACATGATATATGTATGTACTGATCTCCTAAAAAATATAATTTTTGATGCTCAGAAATAAAAATCGAACATCGTTATTTTGAGATTTTAAATTTTGATGATACTTATTATGTCGTTTATTCTCTGGAAATGTATCGATATTTTGATTTATCGATATTTTTTGCTCATACCTACTTTCACAGAGTTCTACAGTGGTTCTACATTTTAATTCGTGTATTATGTTTGACTTAAAAAGCTGTGAAAAATAACACATGTTCAACTTACAGACTGTGTAGTTCTCAAACAAAATACTAGGCTGACGTATGATTTTGAAAGCAAAGGAAATGGAAGCTGCAGAGGAAGGTAAACATTTAATAACTTTCTAAACCCTCATTTGTTTTTGTTAGTCTTGTTATCGGAAGTTTAATTTTTGCCTCACTTTTAATTAAGAAAAACACTGACATCTAATTACTATGTAGATTTGAGAATTCATAGTGTTGTAAAAGCAGCCATAATAATTACCAATAGGTCAGAATGCTAAAAACTGTCACAGAATTTTGCATATTAAATGTATAAATTGGTATAAAAGAATGTTTAAGATAATATTTCATGTTTTAAATAAAAGAGACAGTCACAATTAATGATGTCAGTGAGGTTTTAATTGATAATTATAGAGTTATCATACAAAATTCCACATGCCAGAGCCATTTTCAACATTTTGCTCATTTAGTGAATTTTTCTTATGTCAACTGACTATTATTTGTTGAATAAAATTGAGAGGTAAACCTTCGTCATTAGCTTTATCAGACCTCAGTGTAACAGCATTTTTAATTGTGTATTAAGGAATCTATACATAAAACTTTAAGTAACTTTTATTAGTAGGCCATAATTTTTTAGGGTTATGTACTAAAAAAATCTTTATGTTGCAACTTTATTGTCTGTCTGTCACAACCAAATATTTAAAAAAATACTAAAGCTATCCAAATAGTTGGAAATAGTGATGCATATTTGATTAAAAGTTTTTTAAGTGGCTTATGCATGAAAGTTAACATACAGACATAGTGACCTGTGTTTTTGTAATAATATTCATATGATGGAATTATGGATTAAAATTTTATAAGAACAAAGCAGATAAATATACCAACTTAATGCTATAATGCATTCATGTTAGATCGGAGTAAGTTACCATACAATAGAATTAAAAAAATTAACAGGTAACAGAATTAGATAATCTGTGAAAATTTCATCTTTCTATCATGCTTCATGAGATACAGCTTGGTGACAGACATACTGATAGACTCAATAGATTTGGATAATAAATGTTTGAAATAATCTTATTTTATAGCTAAAAATATAGGTAGGAGCTTTTTACTTTATAAACTCAATCAAAAAAATCAATGCGGTGACAACATTTCTTGGTAAAAAGTGAAACATTTTTTACTTAGAAGTTTTAACACGAAATTTCAATGCTCTGTATCACCATCAATTATTGTTTCTCTGACAATAGAAAGAAATGTATGTTTCCATTATTTTTAATAATCTTAATGACAGAACAACTAGATTTTTTTTAAGAATCTACTTTATTATTCCTAATCCCTGAACTGTAATAAAATTATTTTGTTCTTTTTTTATTCGTTTAGCCCTGTTTAAGTTGCCTTACAAATATTAGGGCTTTATATATGAAATTGGTTTTTTTAAAATGGGTCACTTTAAGTTATCATAACTTTGATTCAAACTGGAATTAGGTATAAGCTCAAATACAGTACAGCCGATGTATCTTGGCGAGCCAGAACTTTACGCAGAAAGCTGCGCGCACGAACGTTTTTTAGGAACCAAATAGCATGAGGCGACGTACGCGGGGCGGATGTCTAAGCTAGAGATTGACTCTATGTAAACACAATCGACCCTTTATTCAATCAAATATCGCAATTGTTGATAAAAATCGATTAGGAATTTATTTATTTTTGTTTATATGAAATATTGAACGAAATAGATTTACAAACATAGTGAATGTTATTATTAGTAAACGATATTTTGACTTTAATGACATAAAAAACTAATCAAATTTTATTTTCTCGGTTGAAAGACATGATTCAGTTAAATACCAGTTATTTATGAACGACAACTAAAATAACGACTTTGAGAATATTTTAAAACTCCACAGAAAATTGAATATAAATATATTTTTATAACTTAATTTCAATCTATTTGAAAAAAAAAAACGATTAAACAACACCCTCAGACACGCGTATTGGACATCTCTCTTCGATAACTTCGTAAAGCTTAGTGCTTATTCGGCAATGTTCGGTACGCAGTAATATGTCTCACTCACACGTTAGCATTGGTGTTATTTTCGTGTCGCTGTCTCTGTCTTGAGCACAGGCGGTAACAAAAGTTTTCGTTGGTTGTTATTATTAAATTGTTAAGTTTTTTGTGAAGTGTTAGGTTTATTTCTTTAATTCATTAGGTTTTTTTGTAGCTTTCTGTATCAAAGTGTTTTAATATTTATTTTATTTGTACTTGGCCCCTGTATTAGTAAATTTTTATTCGTATTTTGGTTTAAAAAAAATGACAACAGTTTTTTTTACGAGTGTACATGCGCTAAATTTCGCAGAGCAGCGTAAGTTAAAACAAACAAAGTTCAAACTATGTTCAGGCTCGCCCAGTTACGTCAGCCGTACTGTAGATTTTATAATATATTTAAGGCTGTTATTCCCTTTTCGAAAATAGTTATTTATTTGTTTCCTTGAGATTTTATATTTTCTGAAAATAAAATATTTATGAATGACACCCAGCCACCAGGCATGGAGAATTGTTAATATGGTGGATGGACCCATCCACAAACCAACCTTGGCAAGCATTATCTAACCTCGGGGGTGGACACCTACGGCTGTTATTATTTAGCTACGAACTCCTGCGGGCCGCAAGTAACTAATACTTGAATTTCTTACTTTTCAGAGAATCTAGCCAGGTTTCGCAGTGACGAAGATTCTATAAACTTTAGGCCCTCACCAAACTTCAAGCATATGAAAAAGTATTTGAAAGTTCACAAACTAGACGAAGCAATGATGAATGAAACCAATTCTTCCAGTAGTGAAGAAAACACTTCTTTGTTGTGTCACAATAAATTAGAGAAAGTCAAGAATAACACGTCGGTGTCAAGTGCGTCACAGCCGCCTTTACCGCCGAATCCGCCACCGCCGGACACGCCACCCATGATTGTGAATGTAAAACAGGAGATTGATGACGAATATATATGTGATACCACTGAAACGTCACCTGGCTTAGAGCATTCAGATAAACTGAAGACTACTGCGGCAACAATTAAAGTTGACCAATCAGAGGAAAAACCTGGTGTAACAATGTGCCGTAACTTTGCACGAGGCACATGCAAAAAGGGCACTGCATGCATATTTGCGCATGAGTTAATTTTGTCACAGCTGCCGGGGGTTTATACATTTTGTAGAAACTTCCAAAACTCAGTGTGCTCTTTTCCGAAGTGCAAATTCGTCCATGCAACAGTATTTGAAAAGGAACATTTTTTTAGAACAGGATATTTACCACCTCATACTCTAGCTCATCTTAAAGAAGCAAGTGCACCGGCGCAAGCGGCGCCTCCACTACCACAGTCTGAAGGTAAGAAACTGTCATGCATTCAATGTAGTCTGTTTACTTTTTCAACTGAACTTCAATCTTTTTAATTTAGATTTTTTAAAAGCTCCCACAAAAATCGAACACGGAGCACGTTTTTAGGGTTCTGTCCCAAAAGGGTAAAATGGGATCCTATTACTAAGACTCCGCTGACAGTCACATCCGTCTGTCACCAGGCTGTATCTCATGAGCCGTGATAGTTAGACAGTTGAAATTATCACAGATGCAGATGCAGAACTAATACTAAAAAAATAAATAAAATAGGGGCGGGCAGTGTGTCATCTTTACGATTGCAACATTTGCATCTGAATCACTGAAAACATTACTGCTGTTCCAATCTTTCGGTACTAAACTGTTTCGGAACAGTGAGTCGGTTCAGTAAAGCTGCTGATTTTATAGATAAGTTCGGAACCTTTTGTGCGCGAATCCGACACGTTCGGGCCGGTTTATTTTAATGTTATTGTGAAAGACCTGGAAATTCAAATGCCTTTAAATGGTTTAATTGAAATAAATGCTTGAGTTTGAGTTGAATTATCCGTAAATCCGTAAATGTATTTCATGCATCGGTTTTTTCTTTCAGAAGCATCAGTTGGTCTGCCTCCCGTTTACTCTGGTGCTGCACCAACGCCCACAATACCATGGTTAGTTTTTCTTTTTGCAGCGCTAAATACTTGACGACTTGCCTCAGACAAATAACAAAATATCAGGAAATTGTTACTGTATTAAAATTATTTATGTTAATTCGAAATGACTGGTCAGTTAAATAATGAGTGTTACCGATACCGAGGGCGTGTTACTAATATATAAAAATAGGAACTAAGTGGTGAAGTTCGGCAAAATGCGTTATTCGATCTATTGTTTGCAATTGCAGTGATCAAATAAATAACTATATGTCAAGAAAAACAACATATTTATTATTTAAAAAGTTACAGTTTTTAACTGTCAAATAAGATACCTACGGATCAAAAGATTGGTCCCTGGTCTAGTGGCCAGTAGTAAATAAAATTGATCAGTTTTAAAATGGTTTTATAGCAAAATTAATATATCTGCAGCAATGCAAATACCAGGGATGTTATGGAGCTCCATAACCATAACTGAAATTATTGGAAATCCGAAACAAAACCTTAATCGAAACCGATATAATTACATACTTGATTTAAACCAAGGATGTTATTTATAGTTATTTTCGAATCTGGATACGTTTATGATATGAAATTATTTTGGATTATCCACTAGTTTCGGATAACTTCGCTTACGAATAGGTATTAGTATTTTAAAATTATAAAAGTGAAATACAAATAGCAAAATTTAAGTTTTATTTCTAGTTTAGATAATGATTTGTTTGGCCGGGCAACACCAACACAAACCTTTCATTTACGTTCCGCCTAAATTATCCAAAACTTTTATATCGTTTTTGGTTACGGATATTTTTTTATTTTAGATATCCGATAGTTTCGGTTCCGGAGCTCCATAAAATTACTGATTTAAAGTATGTATTATTATGAATATGCCAAATTGTTTTCTTCTTTATACGTTTGTAAAGGGTAATCACAGAAAGAATTTGTCCAATTTCGACAATTCTTTCACTGACACAATGCTACACTGTAGTTGATTGACCTATTATTACTTTCATCTCAGAATATCTACGTGTTCAGTAATTGGACTGGACTGGAAAAAATAATGTGCGAAATTGTTTGAATATCGTAATGTACTTTTGATTAAATTTGATAACTTCAACTAAGTACATTCCTTGATAACATAAGTTAAAAAATGAGTAGTGACTATTGGTCACTACTCTTTGTTCAAATTCACGTCACGTATCATTTAATCAATTAACTGAAAATATTTTATCGTAAACTTAAGTAAATAACATGTCAAATAACTAATTTCGTGAGTCGGTTGGTATATCTAGGTTCGTTTTTCCTTTTTTTATCACCGAATTCCGAAATAAAAATCTTTACGATTGGCATTTATAGAAGAAAAGTTTTTTAAGTTATAAAACTTACAATACTCTACAGCTAAAAAAGGTATATACAAGTTCTATAGTAATGCACCTACAGATTATTACTATTAATAATCAGAGTACATCTTATGATGATTCCAATCACTTAAAACACGGCTTACGCTTAGATTAGCGATTGCTCAATGCACGGTGCATTATGCCAAGATTCAAATTTTAAAATCACTTTTCGTCGTGGCCAAATAGTTGAATATTTTTTTTATGCGGGACCGATTTCGTCTCACGTGTCTGAACATTTACATTTCAGTGTCCCGCCTGCGCTGGTTCAATATAACGCGGAGAGTGGCGTTGAGCAAGGTAGTCCAAACATCTTCAACCCCATACAGTCAGTCACAAGCGCAATCGTCACTTCTCCGAAACGCGCATGGACCGAAATTGATGAAGGTACGTTTTCAACTCGATATTGTTCTTTACTACTGAAGCGAATTTGCTCCGTTGAGCAGTTTTATCATAATAATAAATAGATATTTATTTATACATTACTTTTTACCCGATTACAGAAAAGGAAGGGTTATGATTCCAGTAATCTGATGTATGTTTGCATTTCCGTATAAAATACGTAAATGCAAACATACATAAGTATCCGAAGAGCTTAAGTATTGAACCAATTTTTATCAATGAAATGCTAATCAATTTGTAACATATAAAGAAAAGCGGTTCCTGAAAAAATGCTATCGTATGTAGTTTATATAAATTATTTTAATATTAATATATACCAAGCAACAGGAAAATAATGTTTACTTAATGTAGTATTTATGAATATACGTTCTTTTTTCCTGACAATTGCTTGTCCCCTTAAAAAATAATGTAAATATCGTATTTACGTTTGATATTATTATGTATGTCAATTCTCTTTTATTTGAAATTTATTAATATTGTTACGCCGTGAAATCTGAACAGGCCATATATTCGTTGAAATCAAGAGTACGATTAAATAATTAAAACGCATTGCTTCACGAACCTTCTAGAATGGAAATACGTACCCAAGTCTGGAAAAATCTAGAAAATTTCGACATAAGGTCAGAAGCCATACCACAAGCTCTTAACGCGATGCATTTGACGACCTAAACTGAACTGTTAAGGTAACGTCATCGTGTGTTAACACAAAATGTCAAGCGTGCGAGCGAGAAAGTGGGATGCAGCTATACAGCCTATATAGCTCCATCCCTTCCACACTTCAGTTCAGGTCGTCAAATGGATAGCGTTATAAGCTCGTGGTAGGGTCGCAGGTTTTAGTTTTCAATGGTCCCTATATTATTTCATGTTATTTTAGATTAAAAATATTTTGTCTTGCTGCAAGATTAATTTAAACACCAGGGTGAATTGGTATCTGTAAATATAATAATGATATGTACTTCATAGTAAACATCTACATATAATAAATATGTCTGCAAAAATGCAAACGTATTCTTGCTTTGTTGGTAAAAATTTAATTAGAATTTCGGTACATACTTGTAAACGATGCGCAGACAATTGCAAGTTTTCAAATGTTCTATTATATAATGCAAGTGTTTTATGCCAGTGTTTAAAGTTACTATACTCGTTAAGCATTTGCTAAAATTGAATTTTTTCATTTATTTTCCCTCATTCACTCAACATCCATTAAACTCTCCATTTGGTAAGATTTTCCAGATGCGATTATTGCACAGGGTTGAAAGTATTAATATGATTATAGGTAATTTTTGGCACAAACAGCAGTCACAGTAAAAATTCGTCACCTTAATGTCTAGACAATCAATGTGCTATGTAATCTCCTGTATATCTCCTATAAATGCAATATGACGATTTCGGTCAAGTAAATTTTATCAATAATTATAGCTCACCACGAGGACTAGTTAATCTTCCCGGTCTTATTATGATTCAAATATTTATTGTTCATGGGTATTAGATGATTTGTACGCTTTTTTTTAAGGTGAAATCTTGCTTAGGAGCCTGAGTACTTTGCTTTGAGGGTATTAAATACAGATCCACCACACTCAGCTATGTAACCGTTCGACTTTTCCCGAAGGAGTGGTGTAATTTGCTGGTTGAAATACACAGACCTAAACTTGTTGTTGACCAGTTAATTTTATATATAGGCTAATGTGATTGTTTCCCCAGAAGTCCAACTATAAGTTGCTTTAAATAAGTCTTTGTAATACTTCCAACGAGCAATCTATTGTCAACCTCTTCTCTATATTACTATGATGTTACTTAGATATGAACTCTTTCTAAGGCATAGCTGAATTGGATTTATCTCAATTTTGTTATTAGTTGAAAATACACAAACCTATACTTGTTTACTATTGCATCCTGATTTATGATCTGAATGTGAATACCGCATGCGCCGCGATGGTAATTATTTGTTTTGTCTCCAGTTAACAGCTCCACGGGCGTGCTCGACTCCGGTGAAACGCTGGCAAAGAAATGCAAAAATTGTGATAGTAATGAGCTCAGGTATCATTTTGCATCTCTTAGCTGCAGCTGTTCAGAACACGGGGTCAAGTATGTACTTACTGATCACCACGATGTACACCAGTGTGTATTATGACAGGATATTACCGCATGCGTAAAAGCAGATTTGAGCACATCATCTTTGTGCTCAAATCTGTTTTTACGCTTTGTTTAACGTTTAGCAATAACACATACCTAAATGCGAGAAACTTTATGTGTTCCAGTTCAAATGAATTGACTTTACCGCGGGTTTCGAACGGCTGGCTAGTTAAACTTTTTGTCTTTACTAGAATATGGCATGAGCATATTTATTATGTGTGAACTGCTTTAATTATGCAATTTTTGTCTTAGTGTAATATTGCGTTTTGGTATTTCGTGAAGTACCCATATGAGAGTGAAATACGCTAACACGCTAACACAATATGATGAAAAAAAGCGAAATTCAATATACAAATTAAGGCAGAAAAAACCTATATATGTAGCTATTTTTTTTTGATAATTGATGTATAATTCTTAGCACGAGCTATTTCTACCAAGTTTTTAAATGTTACCTATGCATTGCCGTCGCAATTTTCTGATATGCTTCGTTTCACAGGGAACAGTTGATGAAGGCTAAGATTGAAAACTGTACACGCGCTAACAAGGAATTAGCCCAGAAAATAGCACTGCTCAAAAAAAAGAATTCGATGCGTGCCTCGCTGTTCCGGATTATTTTTTCTGTTGATGGACCGCACATCGCTGGAGACAAAGAACTTGTAAGTTGATTCTGATTGATAATCGCAAAGTAAAACGAAAAGCCAAAATCGTACGACTTAATGCTTACCTTATGCTAACTGTGAAATATTCATTTGGTAGACAGCGTTTGTAAAGAACAAATCACGACTAGTGCGCTAGTTGTACTTTGTTCCATACAAACAGTCAAATCTTTGAAGTCGATACTCAATACCTCCACGCGTTCCTGAGATAAAGGGTCTTGACCGTCAGTCATCATCATCATCATCACTTCCGTCATCATCATCATCATAATAGATGAAAGTGATGATGATGAGGTGAAGGTGATGGTGATGAGGTGATGATGAAGGTGGTGATGATGATGGCTAACCGACAAGACCCTAATACTCTTCTTTCCATGCTTGCTGTCTCACCATCTGTTGGTAAGGTACAGACAGATCATTAATGAAAGATTTTTATGTATGTTTCAGAATTTGTTGAATAACAACAGCGATTGGACATCCGTCTTGGACATGATGTTGCGGAAAGTGAAGTCGGTGTTGCCACCCGACGCTTCTTGATGTAGATAGAAGCGAATGCACACTATCAAACACAGAGTAGTGAAAACTAGCTCTAATTGTACTATGACTGTAACAAAAATTGTTCAGAGCTGACAATAGTTGAAAGCTCAGTCATTCTTACAAGTCGACCATTTGATGGGGGCCCTACCACCACCCTATAGGGAATATGCATGATTTTTTTAGCTTAAGAGCCCGGCGAACGACGCTTGCAACTGCAAGTTGACGAGTATTTAAAATTTTTTCGCGGAATATAGCCATCTCGGTTTGACAAAAACAAGTGCGCAGCTGTGTGTGTGTACATACACGCTCACATGAGCGTATTACAAATTAGGTATGTTCATTATTTGCTTTATTTTTGCCGAATACTTTGGGGAATCGTTAGTAAATGAACAGACTAGTAATGCGTTTTTTGGAAATTTTATTACCGTGCCGATATCTCAACATATTAGGATAATTAGCACACACTAACAAATCAGAAAATGTTATGGACCCGAGTGCTTTTTTTATAAGTGGGATAACAATCAATGAATTCTCCCACTCTAGGGAGGGCAGACTTGTAATGACAAGAAAATCCACTCCTGTTCCATTTTTGCATTCGATCTAGGGCCCCTAAGGTTTTGCTGACATGACACAGATATCTATTGCTCGTCGTCCGCAACACCCCACCTACAGTGGCTGAAAAATGGGGTCAGGAACTTATCATGTACTGTGAGTTGTCGTCATGCGGAAGGTGAGGACGTCGTGACCAATATCATGTCCTAGAACTAAATTCGAAGACATTTGTCATCCACCAATCCGCACTGGGGCCGCGTGGTGGATTACGGCTCATTCACTCTCCTAAAGAGGAAGCCTGAGCCCCAACAATAGGAATATTACAAGGCTGATTATATGCACTTGCGCATGCGCTGTGCGGAGAAGTCAAACACGATCATTAAAAATCATGGTCAGCTTGCTCTACGTTTGAGCTTTCGATTAACACCTTAGGCACCTGCCATCCAGCGATACATAGTAAAATATTTACGCAAACACGTTTAGCCTCACTCATGAATTCCTAATCAACTCTTGTCAGCTCTGAATACAGTAACTTATTCCACCATCTCATAATCATTTTAATATAGACGATACAAAAAATTAAAAATGGAATAAAAGGGTTTTTTTTGGTTTGGTTTAAGGGTTTTGTGTTCAAAACAATCTTTAAAAATTTATTGGCATGAAATCTAAATTCCATAATGGTTTTATTCCATCTTTAATTATTTATTCCAATTTTAATAATAGGTCTTTACAAATGAAATTGCCGTTTTTTAAAACAGGTTGCTTTGAAGGGTTCTTTGGATTAACTTGGAATTATAAATTCAAATAAACTTTATATTAAAGGTAAGTTAATCTTTTTCAAAATTAGGTATTTATTGGTTCCTTTGTGGACACAACAGAAATTACAAAACACAAAGAAACCAATAAATACCTAATTTCGAAAAAAGAATAACGTACCTTTTATCTAAAGTTTATTTGAACTTATAATTCCAAGTCAATCCAAAGATATAACACTTCAAACCAACCCGTTTTAAAGAACAACAATTACGTATGTAAAGGCCTATTATTAACGACAAAAAATTCAAAATGGATAAAATAAGCTTACAACGCAAAACAAAATCCATTTAATGGAATGAAATCTAAATTCCCTTTTTTATTCCATTATTGAATGATAAATTCCATTTCTTTTTTATTTTCCTGTCAAATTATCTTAAGGTTCTTGACCCTGAAGGTCAAGATAATTTTATAGTGTACGTTTTATATGATTTTCATCAAATAGCCAAACGTCACCGTAGTGGCAACTTGAATATCTCCGTAATTATAAGACACAAATAGCATTAGTATATACACATTTACCTCGCGCTAAACAGTAATTACAGTCAAACGGGGTGAATAGGACCGCAGGGGTGATTAGGAACAAAAGTTTGAAGGGGATTTTCGCCTTAATTAACAATTTTTCCCAGCATTTAAGTACTCCTATTTTTTCATTAATTGTAATAAAAACGGATACTTTGATAGAAATCAATTATATAAATACTTACCAATGTAAAAAACTTAACCAAAGTTTTGTTCCTATTCACCCCTGCAGTCCTATTCACCCCTGCAGTCCTATTCACCCCGTTTTACGGTATTTATGATTTTTTTTCTTGTACGGTCATAGAAAAAAAGTGCCTCTGGGATACGTAGTTCTGGCGGAAACAGTTTTTGTTGAATATCTGGCGAATGGTTGGATGCACAAATTTGTAACTTACCATACACATTTACAGGATGTCATACACTAAATATCTGCTAAACTGAAATGCAGAAATTCGACACTTTTCCGCTAGAAATACGCATACAATTTAATTTATCAGCGGTACTATGGGTTTTTAAGACGATCGAAATTAAAAACTTTTAATTTTCAATTTCGTTCTTCATAAAAATCTATCACGTCTGCAATTCAGCCAATACAGTTTAAAAAAGAAAATAGGATAGATAGATTTATTCTCATTATATGTATTATCAGTCATTGTATTTGCTGAGTTCAGCTCTTTAATCCAATTAAGGTAGGCCAGACCAGATAAACATGAAATAACGGTCATCGACCCTCCTACATTTGTTGACATTCTTAATTTCAAAAACAGAAGAAAGGGTCAATGTACTTATTCCACGTTTATCTGGCTGGTATAATGTAGCCAGAAGTTGATTTTATGTTAATATTATAAATTATAACATAACTAGTAGTGGAGAGTCGTTTGTACTCGTAAAATGAAAGAATAATGATCACGTTGTATAGACAGATAACCTTAAAATCACAACGATGCATATGCCACAGTAAATGAGTAATAATTAGCTTTTAAATCAATTAATTCATAGGTTGTCATTACCAAAATCCATGTGGCATTTTGTATTTAACTATAATTTTGTATTTTCGGTATATACTCATTAAATCTATATAAATGTAGAGATGGTTAGTGATATTATGTGTTATGTTAACCTTTTGACCGCCAGTCATTTATACACGACAAAACGAAGTGTCCAGCACGCCACGGTCTCGACTACTTTTTGCTTTTATGACGTGGCGATCAAAGGTTACGAAGTGTCCAGCACGCCACGGTCTCGACTACTTTTTGCTTTTATGACGTGGCGATCAAAGGTTAAGTACGTGTCTAATTAAAAAAGTAAGCGTTATTTTGCTGTATAGTTATGGTTTAAAGATCTGCTAAAAATATTTTCCATATCATTATTTTTTATTTACTAAAGCTCTTCACTGTGCCGTTAATTATTTTTACAATACTATAAGTTAACATGGCAATATTATTTTGCTTTAAACTGTCTAATTATCTACTAATTATGGTTCCAACCTGATTTGACTAAGCAATGATTTTCATAATCTTATTAGTTGGTTAGGTAATAGATACAACTTTTGAAATAGTATAGAGCCATTTAGATGCTCGACGCTGAGAGTCTGAAACCGTCATGTCCATGTCATATTCGCCCTTTAATATTTTTCAAAACATTTCTTGTATATCTCTTTTGTTTTGATGATTTCACATACAGAGTCAGAGTCTAGCATCTAGAGAACCTGGTGGAAACTCCTCTAATCATGTTTTCAAACATTTTTGCGCCAGTAAATTACTTTTTCTTTGTTTCCGAAATTCGCTAATCTTATTTCTCGAATGCAATGTCGCCAGCCAATCCATTTTACTTTGTTGTGATTGATTTTTTGAAAATATTTTATAGATTTTGTCCTATTAATTTTAGCATTAAAATTCATTCATAAACCTGCTTTCGGTTTACCAAATAATAACAAGTTCTGAAAATCAAGCCTGGCCATCCTGTTATATACAACTGATTTTCTAATCAGGCCTCAAGAATGCGAGGCTTTACTAAGAAACTGTATTGTGTACCGCGACTCACCATAGTTCGAATGTACGCTTGTGCGACAGACTGAAGCTCGATATTATTCTAGTGCGACATGAAGAATTAAAAAAATGCAGTGTTAGTGGGTCGCGGCCTTGTAGAGAAACAAATAAAACTGTGGATGATGCTTGTTCATTTATTAGTTCACTTCTTATTTTTATAAAAAAACCTAATAAAAATTGGTACGTTCAAAAGTCACCCTCCGCCATCTTTTTTCTTGTCTCTCATACCCTTCTTCACTCTCACACTTCGTTTCACACATCATTCATACGTTTCTTTTATCCATCCTACATTCGGCCGTCCTGCAATCATATCTGCCCTCAGATATACATACTCATCACACCAGACACCAATCCTGTATACATATCACGTAACATCCAATATTACACCTTACACAAAATGTAACATTAACAACAATACCAATGAATGCTAAGGTATACACTGTAGGTATAATTTCATGGGGTAAGCATGTTATATTCTTAACATTGTGTGGGTAATGTGACTAAAGATGAACTTCTTAAAAACTAAATTTTAAACATTTTACATTGAAACTGTACCACTGTACTAAAGTACAGTGAAGTACTTGAAGTGTGGAAGTTGCTGCGAGTGGATGGATGGATGTGGTTAGCTTTGTTTTTCAATAAGTTGTTGCGGGAAGAAACCATACCTGATGAGTGCTGCAACAGTTCCCTGGTGCCCATCTTTAAAAACAAGGGTGATGTGCTTGAATGCAACAATTATAGAGGAATAAAGCTAATGTCACATACTATGAAGGCCTGGGAGAAAGTTATTAAAGAAGGCTGAGAGAAGAGAGTGAAATTTCACAGAACCAATTCGGTTTTATACCTGGTCTGGGTACAACGGATGCCATTTTTGCTATACGCCAGCTGTGCGCATAAAAACTTGCACATGGTATTCATTGACCTCGAAAAGGCATACGACCGGGTACCTCGTGAGGTTCAGTGGTGGGCCCTTAAGGAGAAAAGTGTGCTTGGGAAGTATGTGCAGTTGATCCGAACGATGTACAGTCGATGCAGTACCCAAGTCTGGTCTACAGTGGGCAACACTGGCAGCTTCAATGTGGCTGAAAAAAAAAACGTGTTGCGCCGACCCCAAATAAGATACAACAAGGGCAGGAAGATGATGATGATAAAGACATTGAAACTGTACTTCCAAAAAAAAATATACATTTTACACCTTTTAAACTACCATTTCATAGCATCATTTTGATGTTAAGCATAAATAATAGCTTTTCTTGTTACCCAAACAAAAATAATATGTACTAGCAAAACACTATGCTTTACATAGCCGCTTATAAGATTAATCCTACTTAGTATTCCTGAGGGTTCTGAATGGTCTTATTTGCATGGTTATCACACACACAACATCTAACATTCATTCATCCTTTCCTGGCTATTTCTTCATGTTGTTTGCTGGGCTGGTGGTCTTTTTTGGCCCCTCAGAAGTATCATTCAGCTTTTCAACATTATACCTATCATTTCTTTTAACTTTAGTAATCCTATAGTGTCCCAGAAACTTAGGTTTAAGTTTAAGACCAGGACCAAACAGTTCTCTTGATGGCCACTAAATCATCCAGTTCATATTTTGAACTTGGTTTCCTTTTTGCATCAAATGTTTTCTTATTTTCATCCTGGATTAGTTGAATCTGCTGCTTGGCTTTCAACCTTAAGTTCTCTCTAATTTCATTAAAATCATCAATAACTTCTTGTTGCAAGAGATTATATACCTCCACGTCTTCTTTATGTCTCATTTTAGTTCCAGTAAGTAACTGAAATGGTGAAGTATTTATCGATCTTTGGTAAGTGTTGTTTATAGCTCGCTGGACCCGACTTACATGTCTATACCACTGGGACTTATCTTCGATACATAGCTTGGTAAGCATAGGAATTAGGATGCGATGAATTCTCTCAACCTGTCCGTTTCCATGAGGAACTCCAGTAGTGATCCTGACATGCTGTATATCTTCTTCCTTGCAGTACTTCTCAAAATCAGCACTAGTGAACGCTGTACCTCTGTCTGTTATGATCCTAGTTGGATTCCCAAATATATGCTGGTGAATCTGTATTTTGTTCAATACTTCTGCGCTAAATTTAGACTTGGTAGGGAAAAGCCATATAAAATTAGTAAACACGTCTATCATCGTGAGTATATAGTTATACTGCTTTCTTGTTTCAGTGAGTGGTCCTATATGATCCAAGTGCAAAGTTTGAAACGGGATTCCTTCCTTATCTATTGGGCTCAAGTAGCCTTCCTGCTTTCCTTCTTTCCTTGTGGCTAATAAACAAGGTATGTAGCTTAGAACTACTTCTTCAATACTTTTATTCATGTTTCTGATGTAGTAATCTTTTCCTATAGCTTCTTTCATTTTTTTAATTGAAAAGTGACGATTTTGGTGCACTTTCTTTATTATTTCTTTCTCCATAATTCTTGGAACTACTAATGTCATCTCCTCACCTTTATACAGAATGCCATTGTCAAGCCAAAAGTCATCATACTGCCCATCCTTCAATATCAGCTGTCTGATAGCTTTGAGTTCTTCATCAGTGTCTTGACCTCGTCTTATGTCTTCTTGTACACTCAACACCGCTGCCACAAATGGGTTTCTACTGAGAGCATCTGCATGTTGCATTCTGCTGCTTGCTCTATGCTCGATCTCATAATCATACTCCTCCAGCATCAATACCCATCTGGCTACCTTTGGTGTCAGGTCTTTCTTCTTTAACGTCTGCTCAAAGGCTTTACAATCTGTGACAATTTTGAAGTGTATTCCATACAAGTAATGCCTAAACTTCTTCACAGATTCAACAACTGTAATTGCTTCCAGCTCATAACTTGAATTTTCGGCTTTCAGCCTCAGTTGTCTTATGACTCATATATTGCACCTGATGTAAATCACCGTCTGGGTATAATTGCATAAGTATTGCGGCCAAGGCTTGACTGGATGCATCAGTGTGTAGTTCCATCTGCAAATTAGGGTTGTATATTTTTAATACTGGGTCACTGGTCAGCTTTTGCTTCAATGTATTGAAAGCAATCCGTTGCTCATCATCAAATGTAAATTGTACTTCTTTCTTCAGCAGTCTTGTCATTTTTAAGATTTAATACACTAAATACCATTGCATCTTTCAGCTTATCTATCAAGTTATCAATGATTGGCAAAGAAAAAATCTTTTTATTTAATAGACGGTAATCAACACCAATTTGTGTTGAGCCATCCTTCTTTTTAACCATTACTAATGGGCTAGAGTACTCAAAAAAACTAACCTGCACTATACCCTTTTGTTACCACTCGTCTACCGTCTCTTTGACTAATCTTTGTTCCATATGTGATATTCTCCGGGGTTGCTGAGAGATTGGCACGTCGTCTTTTAACACTATCTTCATCTTAATTGGAGCTTCCTTCATCTGAATGGTCTTATACTCTTCCACGAGACGCATAACATCCATCTTTAACTCTGTGTTGGCAATGTGACCTGCAACATCAATAGCATTCACATAATAACTCACGCGCGACAACCATTCGTCATCTTGTGTCAACAACAACACAGCACCCTCATGAATTAATAACACAGCACCCTCATGAACTACCATCACAACATCTTGTAGGAACTACATCGAAGGACTGGAACAATCTGCCTGCTGCGGTCTTTCCGTCCAACTATAATATAGGTGTCTTCAAAGCTAGAGTGAATAGGCTCTTAATAAACTAGTGCGCCTGACCATCAATGATTGCATCTCCGCTTACCATCAGGTGGGATCGCAGTCAAGCACTGGTTTATATCAATTAAAAAAAAAAAAAAAAAGAACTCTTGACCTATTATTAACTTATAGGGCATTGAACTTTTAGGTACAACATGAAAAATTACATCAGAATTGCACTGTCCATTGATCTCTACTATAAACAAATATTTTTCCTTGTGCTCTTACTTTAGAAAGTCCTAGTCCCGCCAAGATCACATTATCGACGTGATACGATACATCTAATTCACTCCACAAGTCCTCTGAAATTAAGTTGACGTCACTGCCCGTATCTACTAACGCACTTATTGTTTTATCGCCTAGTTTCACTAATTTTACCGCTTTGTTATTGTTCACTAGCCGGTCACAATGTTTGTTTACGTCTTGCATGACGTCGTTCGCCATGTTATCCTCCATCTTGAAATTTTTGACAAGAGCGCCCGCCGTAGCGCTCTCATTGGTGGCCGACGTCGCCACGAACATAGCCGAGTGTTCGTATTCGAACTGTTTTATCGACGGGTGTAATCGCTCTTTTTCTGTTATCTGCTTTACCGACGTCTTCCTGCGCTCGGATTGGTGCATTTTGTGCTAATATCCGACTGAGCAGTGGTGGCCGAATGGTAACGGCTCCGACTTACGAGTTGTAGGTCGCGGGTTCAAACCCAGCCAGGCACATTACTTTGTGTAATTTATTTCATCACCACTGCTCTCAAAACGGTGAAGGAAAACATCGTGAGGAAACCGGCCATGTTCTAGAACCAAAAATTCGAAGACATGTGACATTCACCAACCCGCACTGGGCCCGCGTGGTGGATTACGGCCCATTCCCTCTCTTAGAGAGGAGGCCTGAGTCCCAGCAGTGGGAACATTGAAAGGCTGATTATGCTATGATTATATGTGCTAATATGTCCGAATTCGTTACATCTTACATCGAAAACATTTCAACCCATTACGGCATGCTTTCGCTTGCTGATCTTTTTCCCCACAATTGTAGCAATGATGAGCCGTTCCTGATACATTTCCTTTGCTTGGCGACTCCGCAGCCCGCTTAACTGATCGTTCAGCGTTCTGCCTTGCCGCCTTTTTCTTGATGGCTTCATACACCGCTAGTTTTTCCTTCAGCACCGGTTCACCGCGCCGTACAATATAACCTTATTAGTTTCTAGGTCGGTGATGCCGTCTATGATGTACTGGATAGCCACGTAGTCGGGAAACTTGGCACGTTTTCCCATCTCCTTCATGATCAACATATACTAATAGCACGATTCATCTGCGCTTCCTGAGCGCCGCCATCATTTCATGCATCTCTTTGCTGTTCGCAGCATCAGGAAACTCCTTTAGGACTGCTGATCTTCGTACGTCTTGTGAACCTTTTCGGTTTTTAATCACAGCTCCGCGACGATCTACGGGCGATAAGAAGCCGTTGTTGAGGTGACCAACTGAATATTTCCGCGTTGTCATCGAGATCTTGAGGCCATTGTTCTGAGCTGTAGGTATGGTCTTCGCCACTGAATTTTGACATTTCAAACGTGTTGAAAAATATATCCTTGGTCTCGATCATCGTATTATCGTGTATTCCTCTTTCGTCTTACTGTAATTACGCCTTTCGTCTTCGCCTTATTTGTCGTCGTGTCATCTTGCAAGTTCACGCGTCGCCGCATCCAACCGTTTTTCTCTTGCTCCTTCCAAGTGGTCGCGATCCCGGACGAGCCCCCAAAAATGCAGTGTTTGTGGGTCGCGGCTTTGTAGAGAAACAAATAAAACTGGATGATGCTTGTTCGTTTATTAGTTCTCTTCTTATTCTTCTAATAAAAATTGGTACGCCCTAACGTTCAAAAGTCGCCCTTCGCCATCATTTTTCTTGTCCCTCTCATACCCTTCTTTTCTCTCACTTTTCGACTTTTACGCTTCGTTTCACACATCATTCTTACGTTCCTTTTATACATCCTACAATATTTATTTTAGGGCATCCCGACGCGGGCAGGTTAGGTTAGAGGCTAAGACGAGAGTGAATACGAGCGGAGCTCCCGCCTTAGCCTTTGTGATTATTTTATTCATAACCACTCAGAAGTAGGAGCCCTCGAACTGTCTTGGCACGTAGGGTAGTGTCAAACTACTGTAATACTGCACCAACGTACTTTTTTTTTTTTTTTTTTTTTTTATTCTGGATAGGTTCGTTTGGTACTGTCGAATAACAGGAATCACACAATTGTTTGTCGCACTACCGTAGCGTCGAACTAGTGTCGCACAATTCTTTGTCGCACCTGCCTTATGTCGAGATTCAGTGCGTCGCACAAGCGTGCATTCGAAATAAGGCGAGTCGCAGTACAGTTTTGCTACAAAAGCGTCAATGGCACATCCATTTATCGAGCTTACGTAGTATACTCGTATTCATGTTATTCAATAATGGTCTACCGGAATGTAGACTCCGGCAGACCATATTTGGCAGTGTCCGCACATGCCTAGACTTGATCATCACAAAACCTGAGCAATAGAACTTATTGAAATTCTCATTAGGATCGCGATAAACATTCAGAACTGAGGCTCATCTTGTTTAACTTTAAACTATCAAGTTGGGTTATTTTTAAGAAAATATTATTTACTAAATAATGAGAATCACTGACTCCTAAGTTACAGGCCCACACCTAGTTTAGGACTCTTGACTCCTACTACTACCTACCTATATATTTTTGACCTTGTAATAAGCCTAATGTTCATAGTTTTATGATGTAAATGCTGTTTTATCTTGTGTGAAATACATTTATTTATTATTGAATGAACTTTCCTCAGCTAAAACACAATAAAAGCGTAAGTACAAAGCAAACCATAATAATAGTTAATATCTATCTACTTTTGTAACAGTTATTTAATAATTATATGAGATGCAATAAGTTTTTATTGAATTTTAGATTAAAGAACCTTTCTTATAAATGTGTTTTAATTTATTGGTTGACCCATCCATCATTATTTTAGTAGAAAGATGTCTATTGCTGGATAGAGGACTCCCCCAAGAGTTACCAAATCGATCACATCTAGCGAATTCCTGCGACCATCGTCAGGTTATCGGTTTATCTCGTAGGAGGCCTTCTAATTCGAAAACTGCGTCCGGAACGAATGGGAAAAAGGAGTTTCGTTCCTCCCCAGTGGTGATGATTGGAACTTAAAAAACAAAAACAATGTAGTTGGTTTGTTAAAATTATTAGATATCTTTGACCACCATAACAAATACAATGTGGTAACAAAGTCTATCACAATCACAAAACTACGCTAATACAATACTGAAAGCATTTCTTCTTTCTTTAGGGTGACGAAAACGAAATTTCTATATTCTGTTAAAAATAGAATTGGAAACTTGAGTTGCCTGCAACATTGTAAGCAAGAATATCAATTTGTATTAAAAAAACATGCCCAGGATATCACACTGTTACATGCGTCGGCATTACGATATTAAGAGGGCCCTTCTTCACTCAACTATCGTTAACGTCGAGCAAGATTTAAAAACTAGTTGCTTCATCTAACAGAGATAACGCCTGAAAACTCTGTTAGTATTTTGCAGAACAATGTCAAGTCATATACTCGTATGTTGATTATAATATGATTGGCGGCCGTGTTATTTCATCAATACCTATATCCCTTTCAGATTATCTTTCCCTATTGAATTTGGCCGGCTCCCTTTGAGTATTCCACTTCGAATTAACGCCACACGACACGGAGCGGGGTGCAGTGCATAGTGTGAAAATCGCCATATCAAGGATTACGGCGAAAACAATATAATGGTCACGTTGAAAGGCAGTTATGGTATCCATTTATTTAACACTAAATACAATATGGCGATTGGGTTATCCAATAAATGGAAACCACATAATATATATATATACCAAATGCTAAAATATACCTGCATTACCCATAACCAGGGGTTTTTTATAAGTTTTCTTTTTAGTAATAAGTACACCGTAGGCGTAGACTTGCGGACGGCAAGCATTGGGTAGCTCGCCGTCCGGCCGTCCGGTAACCGTCTGGAATTCCGGACCGAGCCCGAGTCGTCGACAGCGCGTAGTGTTCCTCGCGCGCCTCAAGGAGGTGCCAGCTAAACCGTAGAAGGGCCAAGCAGGGTCGAAGCCTTCTGGGGCCATAGGTTGTGGGAACGAAAACCCTGGAACGAAGGCAAAGAAGAAACATAGGAGTGGGTTTTAGTTATTAAAATTCTCTCACGCCCTCTCATCATCATCATCATCATTTCAGCCGAAAGACGTCCACTGCTGGACATAGGCCTCCCCCAAGTGTCGCCACAATGAACGGTCCTGTGCGTCTCGCATCCATCGTACTCCCGCAACCGCCCTCTCGCTCTACTCAAAAGCGCAAGAAGTGATTGGATAATTTCCATCTAAAAAACCAGTAATAAATAAAAGATAAATACGTTTTGATCACCATTAACGATTGCATCACTGCTTACCATCAGGTAGGATTTACAGTCAAGCATTGTTTATATCATTAAAAAAGTTAAAAGAGTAACAGAAAGCTCTTTATTAATATTTATTTAGACATCTTAACTATTATAACTTAATAGGTATTTAAATAAACAGAAAATAATAGGTACATATGTACAAACGGGTACAAAATAGAACTTATAGGGCATAAAAAAATTCGTCCACATCGATGTCAATGGGAAAAGTGCCCAGAACGCGGGTAGCACTGCCACGCAGGATGGCAATGCTGATTTGTTGACCGAAGAAAAGCCCAGCTCTCTGATCACGCGAAAAGTTTACATGTTGATTGCATAATCATAGCATAAAGATTTTTGTCTGCTGCCCCAGTCATGTAAATATTAATATACATATACATATAATTAATTATATAAAACCGAGCTCATAGCGTAAAAATATATCTGAACATATATATTTTTTCTTTATTTTGTGGTTTTTATACAAGGATAGGTACTATCATATAAAAAACTCATATTGAAATACAGTATGAAGCAGCCACTGAGATCCCAATCTTATACACACATAAATATCCTTCTGATCACATTGTGAACAGGACCTTAGATTGTCAATTATCTATACCTGCATATAATAAATCTGTAGAAATTTTTAGTTGTGCGCGCATCACGTAAAATTATGTAGATAACTTTTATACATTAAAATTGTGTGTAACTGATGTGATTAATTAGGGTTTGTTTCATCACAATCGGTTGACTATATCGAAAAATATACTACTCATGAACTGTTAGGCGGTACGAAGTTCGCCTGGTTGGCTAGTATGTGAAATAAGTTGCCATCAAAACTATGGGCAGCGGTAAAAACAGTTTAAGTTTCGAGAAAATTATTTGACCATTTAGTACACACATATATATATAGGTTCTAGAGAGGAAGCAACCTTATCCGAGATAATAAGCCAATTAGCTGTACTCGTAATAATATCGACAAAACCATAAATATATTTTTCTGTTTTGATTTGTTCTTACACGTATTACTGTAAAGGTGTGTAGCAAACATCAGTCTGATCTAGGCGGTCGCCGAGGGCGGGCGGTCGCTTCGGCCGGGCCTGCTTCGACCTTAACTTGCTCCATATAACATCGAAACTTGGTTGCACTGTGATAATGTATAAAAGAAATTGAACGAATTTTGCGATTTATTAATTTACGTCGACTTTTCTGTAGTTTTTTTGGAGTTAAACAGTGTTTGTGTAGTTTTTGCCGCGTATTTAATCCATACATATTAAAGTTTACTTAACTTTTGCAAGACTGGCTATATATTGGGACTTCTAAAATCCCTCAACAATGATGCAACCAGGACACGATCCTAGGTCCGAGAGGATATTACCAGAACGTGCATCACGGCGGAGCAACCCGCCACAGCGTGGTCGTCCAGCAGTGGTACCGGCGCCTGAATATCCACAAGCACGTCAGCCCGATTTCCTAGCAGGAACATTTCTGCAGGATAACGTACTGCCGCCGTACTTCCCTTTGTTGCTGAACTCTAGACTGCCACCGCTAAAGCTGCTGATCATGATGTGGACAACGTTCGTATCGACACCGCATATACAGGAGTCTTATATCCAGTGTGCTTTATGGATCTTCTACCAGACTAGACAAATCAGGTTGCCTCTCTCCAATGAGGCGATGTCGGAATTTCGGCATAACCTCATCCAAAACGTATTAAGGAGCTTTGAACTAACGTACCTGCAATTCGTGGCCGCTGGTTACGTAGAAGAGCCACTACCTCTAGCCCAGCTGTTCACATACTTACAAGTTACCCACATCACTCAACAGCAGTATTTATCTTTTCCGGGTAAGCTTTTTGATTTTTACTGATAATTTTTCGGGTACTCACTGTTTGTGTATGTGACTTTTAATGTTTGTTAACGCCACGACACTATACTAACCGTATACGGCAGGTACAATCAGCGACAAAAAACGCTTAGCACTTAGTTAACTTATGTGGTTTGATTCGTGTCAATTCAGGTAGTGAGTAACGATACTGGACTTGTGTCGCTGACCGTATCAATTAAAAATCTTCGAAATAGGGTGTGATGCTAGGGCAATTAGACATGTTCGGGTCTGTTAGCTTTAACAGTGAATTTACCTCGGAATGAAATGATTGGTGCAGTTGTTAAGAGATTGATTCCTGCACTACGGGTCGCGGGTTCGATCCACGACGATAGGTGTTAGATGTAGTAAACGTTTACATGTTTGTGAGTACACCCACAATATAGGAGTAATACCTAGTGTGGGGCAAAGATAAAAAAAATAATAAATGGAAAAATTCTGTATGTATTTGTGTAACAAGTAGGTTAGTCAAGTTATATGAAAAATAACAAAAAATCGACTTAATAACAAAAATATTTTTCCTATAGAAAAATATCAAATCTGATGTCTATTGTTATAAAATAATCATTTACTCACAACATTTCTCAGAATAAAATTGCCAATGATAGAAAAAAAAATCAAGTCTCCACTGGTAAACAGAAAAGAGAAACTTCTAAAAATAAGTCATCTAAGCTTTTTGTAATAATTCTAGGAAGATTTTCACAAGAAGCCAAGATGCCTCTATACTCCTCGCCAATTATTGATAAAAATCTATAAAGCTTCGGTTTCTTTTGGCGACTTATCACGAGTGACTTAAAAAAGAAATTGGCCAATAGGTATAGCATAATTAACCAAATAATATTCACACTGTTGTGGCTCGGGCCTCCTTTTTAGTAGAGGGAATGGGCCGTAATCCACTACCTTTTTTAGGGTTCCATACCTCAAAAGGAAAATAACGGAACCCTTATAGGATCACTTTGTTGTCCGTCTGTCTGTATATTTCGACACTCAAGGGAACCAAAATTCTAGAGTACTTCCCGTTGACCCAGAATGATGAAATTTTGCATAAAGCAAGGTTTTATAACACAAGTAAAGGAATAAATCTGCAAACAGAAAATTTGTGTTGTCACAAAATACATTTTTTTTCTTTTGAGATTTGGAAAGAGCTTCGAGACTCTAATCAGGAATTGAATTCTCTTTACATAGGTCATAGTTAAGTGATCCAGTCTCTTGCTCATGCAAATGTAGTATGTACAGAGGGCACCGTTAAAGGGCATCTTTAATAAGTAAAATTTTCGAAAAACGTATTGTCCATTAAACCGCACACAAGTGGTAACCAAAATTAGATAATGTCTTTAATAATAATTTATTACACCAAAAAACGGAACCCACAGAGCGCGAGTCCGACTCACACTTGTCCAGTTTTTTTTAAGACATCCTCCGCTCTTGGGCGGAGCAGGAGGGTGTGTCAGACTTTTACTGACTAAAAAAAACCTACACCAGTCCCTTTCCTTCTGCGAAGCAGTAATGCTTGCAAAGGAGGCGGCCGATCGCATGAGGCAGCGGTCCTCACGACCCAACTGCCGTCGGGATTCCGATCTCGATTTCCGACCACCGTAGGCGCGGGCTTGCGGACGACGAGCAATGGGTAGCCTGCCGTCCGACCGTCCGGTAACCGTCCGGACCGAGCCCAAGTCGTCGACGACGCGTACTGTGCCACGCACGCCTCAGGGAGATGTCAGCAAATCGTAGGGGCCCAGCGGGGTCGAAGCCTACTGGGGCCATGGGTAGTGTGAAAACGAAACTCGGGGCCCTGAGACGAAGGCAACGAAGGAACAGGAGTAGGTTTTTAGTCAGTAAAAGTCTGACACTATCTCCCGCCCCGCCCAAGAGCGGGATTTGTCACTAGATGGTTTTCCCACCCGAAAAAAAAAACACCTGTTTCTTTGTTGCCTTTCATACCAGGGCCGAGTCTTCCTAAGCCACTACCTACAGTACCTATACGAACCTAGTGCGGGTCAGTAGATGTCACATTTCTTTTAGTTTTAGAACATGTCTGGTTTCCTAACGTTGTTTTCCTTCAATATTTTGAAAGCAGTGATGTTGAAATAAATTAACACTAACTAAAACGCTTGCCTGGGATTGAACCTGCGACGTACAAGTCCTAAGTCGGTGCCGTTATGACAGGGCCACCACAACATTTCACTCGACTGGTAGAAAATACCTAAGACATTAAGTCCTCCTTTGTACAGTGTTTATTACTAGTGCATAAAGTTTTAATAAATAAATGAATATTTTTTTTAAACGTTGCCTCACAGTAGGAATTACTCCTGTATCATGGTTGCGTTCACCAACATGTACACTCACATACACAAGACACCCAGATCTGCAACACCTGTCTGCCCCCCTAGCCAAGTTACGACCGTTTAGTTTCGATTCTCTTGCGTCGAACGCCTCGAGTAGGCCACGCCTCCGATTCCTTTGTTCTGACGTCATTTCAACGCTCAGTCACGTGGTCAGAACAAAGGAATCGGAGGCGTGGCCTACTCGAGGCGTTCGACGCAAGGGAATCGAAACGAAACGGTCGTAACTGCTGTAGTTCATACAAATAATTATTTGTTTCGTGCGGGAATCAAACCCGTGCGGCAGCCAATCGCTCAACCATTGCACCAACCGTGCCATCTAATACCAGTGTTATAGAATAGAATAGAATAAACTTTATGCCATCAAAACCATAACATGTAAAAAAATCAAGGCTTGCAACTCAGTTTTTCTACCGTAAAAAGCTATGAGATCCATGACGGTTAATTTATTCAGTCCTTACGTAAGACACCTTGATGACCTAGATTGACTAGGCTATCGGACTAAACAATCTAATTCAATATAATACGTATAACTTGTGATATACATGCGAATGCCAAGTCAATCTAGGTCATCAAGGTGTCTTAAGTAAGGACTGAATAAATTAACCTACTTGGTATTACATGGATCTCACAACTTTTTACAAGTTATGTTTTTGATGGCATCTCATTTTTTTTTTTGTGGATTCCTTTCTAATATTATAGATATACAGGTACACTGATTCATTCACTGCAAACGTAACATTGTAATGTGGTTTAATTTGAGATTACAAAGTTATTTATGCAGTTAGTATATCTAGAAAACTGTACCGATATTGCAAAATGTTTTAATTTTTCATTGCTTTATAATCAATAATCAATAATTTACACACTATACACTAAACACTAATTGTATTTTTAAATTTAAAGCTTCTATGTCTGCTAGAAGTGCCTTAGAGTTTTGATGATCGGTCATTCAGTGAGTGACAAAATTAATAAAATTTGATCAGTTATAATTCTTAAACAACTGGTTCAAATTGAATGAAATTTTGAATTTCCCGTGTTTATACAATGCCTGCTTGGTTACTGAAATTCAGGCTTCTAGTTTTATACAAAACGAAGTTATAGGGGATCAAAAATGGCCTTAACTGTTTCGAGAAAAGAATGGTACGGCCGTGCCACTTTTTTGCTCGCCTTGGTCTCCTCTCTCACTGCCGTGCTTCCTAATTGTACACCACAAAAGTAACACAACTTCTTATTTTTTTTCTTTACTTGTTTTCTTCTTTTTGTTGATGCTTCGATATTTAAAAAGCATTTTTCAATAACGTTGTTGAATTAAAAGAATAAAAATAAACCGAAAAAAAGAGAGTCGGAGCCGCAAAATTAATTCTGTAGAAGCTAATTTCTACATTAAGCAGTCTCAACTGTTATGAAGAAATAATAATTATTGTAATTAGAATAGCCGTGCACATAATGAAACGTGATGAAAGAGTCTGTATGGACGTTTGGTTTACAGAAAAGGCACTTCTTCTGCCATGAACTGGGGTGTACAATAGCATTTGTTGAGCAAGTCATCGACATGTTAGATTAGCCCTCACAGTGGCCAGAATCGATCTTTTGACTGGCCTGTTAGTCTAGTGGTTAGTGGCCCTCACCGCTATGCCGTAGGTCATTTGATTGATTCCCACCCTAGACAAATGTTTGTGTAGTGAGCACGATCATTTGTTCTGCGCCTGGGTGTATATCACAGCATAGTCGGCCTTATAATGTTCCCACTGTTGGGACTCAGGCCTCCTTTCTAGATAAGGGAATAAGCCGTAATCCACCACGCGGGCCCAGTGCGGGTTGGTGGATGTCACATGTCTTCGAATTTTTGGTTCTAGGACATGCCGGTTTCCTCACGATGTTTTCCTTCACCGTTTTGAAGGCAGTGGTGATGAAATAAATTACACAAAGTAATGCGCCTGGCTGGGTTTGAACCCGCGACTTACAGCTTGTAAGTCGGGGCCGTTACCACTCGGCCACTACTACTCCCACTGCTCCGCTGCGCGTGGGTGTACTTTATCAATAATATCTATGTATATATTGATAAATATATAAGTATGTTTATCAATTGTCTAGTACTCATAGCACAAGCTCTGCTTAGTTTGAGACAAGATGGCGTTGTGTGATAGTTGTAGAATATTATTATAAAATAAAAACAAAAAAAATACAGTAGTGCAGAGCAGAAACTACAAAGCACCATCTGTCACGGTCCTTAAAACATGACTCTTTTTGCTTAAGACCCAGGCGCCCGAGCAGTGGTATAAAACAGTGACTTTCTGAAGCCTACTCCTCGGTAATGCCTTGGTAAATAAGTTTGAAAAAAATACGTTTATTATAAACTGGCTGTTGCCCACGACTTCGTCCGCGTCAGAATGTCTAGAGCATCTCCTGCAATGGTCGAGGAGTGAAAATTGACGCTCCCTTACACTTTCTGCCACCTTCTTCGCTCACATCTCAATTTTGCAGAAGAAGGTGATTTGACTGCTTTCCATTTCTTCTTGCTCTGTACCATGGTCTACACCAGGACCGGACGCGACGGGTCGCTACCGCAGATACACCACGGAAACACGGCTGTGCTTGACCCAAGGGGTGCAGACCTCCATCGTATACTCCATCGACTTGATTCACAATTCTAGTGAATTCACAAAGTTATAAAAAGATTTTTATGGCATGTTGAACATCACTAGTAAGAGGATAAATTAGAGAATTTTTGAGGGAGTTGGAAGATTCCGGTCGCTTTTGGTTTTTGTTTTATAGCCATGTAAATACCTGTAACATACACAACACTTTTTTAATTTAGGTCCAAAACTTTGTTAGTAATAAAAAAAAAAAAACTACATAGCTAATGTCGCTAATTTTAAATTTAAAAGTACTCTAATACAATACACATATAAATAAAATTAAAATTCAGAGCCTACGCCTTATATATTTTTTTAAATTAGTATTTGAATGAAAAATTTGGGTCTTATTTTCATAAAACAATAAAAAGTCGATGAAAAAAAAATCCACAGGGCATGAGAAGTGTTTAGGGGTCTGAAAAGATAGCAGATGACCCCTTCCGTCGACCACATTAATTTGGCACACGTTTTTTTTTTTTAATTGATATAAACCAGTGCTTGACTGCGATCCCACCTGATGGTAAGCGAAAATGCAATCATTGATGGTCATGCGCACTAGTTTATTAAGAGCCTATTCATTCTAGCCTTGAAGACACCAAACTGCCTGTATATACCTATATATACATATTTAAAACAATAGTTAGAAATATAAATTACGACTATCGATATTCACAGCGACAGGGCAACGATTGAGCGCCTTCATTCCACAGACGAACAGCCTGGAAAGTAAATAATTTATGAAAGAAAGACGTGTTATTATTGAAATTATAATAGCTCTGCACATAATGAAAATGAAATGTTGCGTTAGCAAATATAGAAGGTATGTAGATAGTTAAAATATTCGTGCGCTTATGTTGAAACTTTTTTTTTTTTCAGGGTGGCAACAGTATTTTACACAATATATTCAGATGACGACAATGGCAGCAACGGCGCCACCTCCACCTCCGTCGTCACCGCAGCCTCCTTCGCGTACTCCATCGCCACCGCTGCCTCATCCTTCAACACTGCCACCGCCTCCACCGCGAGCGCCTCTATCGCCACCGCCGCTGCGTTCATTGCCAACACCGCTGCGTCCATCGCCACCGGCTCCGATGCCGCCACCGCCACCACCGCCTCAAGCACAATCGGAGCCGCCGCCTCCGCCCTTGTTGCCGCCCCTGCCGCAGTCCCAATACTCGCTTCCTCCCCTGTCCCCGATCTCAAGCCCGACAACGTCGGAAAGAGGCGCGACCACGCCGGAGGGCCCGTTAGATTTGTCTACCATGGCTTTTAGGGACTACGTCAATTTAGCCCCAGATATATTGACCACGAACCGGCCGCTGGTCCGCCACAGGCCACAGTGGACCAGGACGCAGGGAACGTATGATGAGTGTAAGTAATTAACAATTAATCAGTATTAATTAGTTTTAAAATTTTCTGATCACTTGGCCCAGACTTTGTAGTCTGGCGGAGATATGCGGAGACGGGAAATGTTTTTCAGCTAGGGTGAATTCATCAAAGCTGAGCGGAGCTCGAATCTTGGATGTTGAGACGGTCGAAGTTACTCACGGCTTGCCAATTTTAATATGTCGATATAATTTGGTTTTTTAATAGATCGAAAGCTCACCGCACGCCGCTCATCTCTTATGGGGATACAACTCGACATACATTTTAACTGTTTTTCATACAACAGCTCTTACGCGATTAGGACGTTATTACACATTTTTCTAGATATTTTGGAAACACGGTGTCTTCTGGATATTATCTAGACTTCTAGTGAAATCAATTTATAAATTTGTGTAAAAGTAATCCAGTAAAGACCTCTGAAAACCTGCTATTTTACATGATCTTTGACACTTCATAATTTACTCAAAAATGAAAAAAAGTCAAAAAAGTATAACAACACCCTTCTAAATTTAGTCAATATTCTGAATGCCAACAATTTTTTTCAAAAAAATTTTAAGGGTTTAAAAAAAAACATGTGTTTCCTGGAACAAGTTATGTGAAATATTCGAATAAATCACGGAATTACTGAATGCTCTAAATTGAGCTGACCCTCTAAATGGAGCCGCGCTCGCATCTCTTTTGTTTATTTCTAACTAGCTTTTGCCCGCGGCTTCGCTCCCGTCTATATTCTACTACTCTACCCTACTCTACCCAACTCTACCCTACTCTACCCTACTCTACCCTACTCTACCCTACTCTACCCTACTCTACCCTACTCTACCCTACTCTACCCTACTCTACCCTACTCTACCCTACTCTACCCTACTCTACCCTACTCTACCCTACTCTACCCTACTCTACCCTACTCTACTCTACTCTACCCTAATCTACCCTACTCGATAAAATGTATCCTATGTCCGTCCGTCGGTTCTGAACTACCTCCCCATCAATTTTCAGCAAAATCGGTTGAGCAGTTCTTGAGTTATAAATAGTGTAACTAACACGACTTTCTTTTATATAAGGTCCCATTAAAATAGTGGGACAAATTTTAACACAGCGTTCAGTACGTCTAATCAAAGATATCCAAGAAAAAAAAACAGTGATTAAAGTATTTTTATTTTGACCTGTATAAAATAATAAATGGCACTCAAGAATAAACACTATTTACAGTAATTAATCGAAATACTACTTACTGTACGCCGGTAGGTTTAGATTAATTGTTGAACATGCCTACTTTTGTTCAATGCACTTGCGGGCGCGTTTAATTATGTGTCTTTTCACTTTTAAAAGAGTGTCTTCACTTTTAGTAGAGAACCCCGAGCGAACGTCGGCGTTCGCTGGGGTTCAATGAACTAAGCGCGCGACGCGCGGCGCGAGGCGCGAGTTTAAGTACCTACCCTTATTGGATGTGTTTATTCTTGAGTGCCATTTATTATTTTATATAGGTCAAAATAAAAATTCTTTAATCACTGTTTTTTTTCTTGGATATCTTTGGTTAAAATTTGTCCCACTATTTTAATGGGACCTTATATCTATATAATAAAAATCAATGTCACTTTTCGTTGTAATTTTATAACTCAACAACGGACTGACCTAACCAAACCAAATGTTTAAGCTTTTGTTCGGACTATTTAGTAGATGGTTTATGTGAAGTTTGCACAAAATCGGTCGAGCGGTTCTTCATTTATTACATTATTGCACCCGTGCGAAGCCGGGGCGGGTCGCTAGTTTTTTTATAAAAATAATAATATAAAGATTGTGGAGACGAAACGTGTAAACAACGAAATTTTATTGGATCTTACTTAAAGAACCAATGACTTTTCGCTATACCAAATACATCTAATAACAGGTCACTTCTGCGACATGTCTCCGCCTAGGTGGAGTCTGGGCTTTATCAAAAACTGGCTCTGATTGCACTGCTTTAGGCTCAGGTTTTACCACTGCTGTCAATACAGTGAAGGAAAACATCGTGAGGAAACTAGAATATACTAGTTCAAAGATATGTGACAACCGCCTACCCGCTGAGCACCGGTGTTGGATTACAGGATTACAGAACATTCCCTCTTCTAGAGAGGTACCCGAGTTCTGCTTCCGAAATTGTGTTGAAAAACGTAGCGTGCACATTTGTTGAGGATTTTTTTTTTTCGAAGTTCGGTTGGCTTCATAATGCTAACAAACTTTGCCTGCTTGTATCAATATTTTTGTTGTTTTTAAGTAGTTACTTGATTATTTTTTTACCTTTTTTTCATACGTTCAGTCGTGCAAAACGATGCTGAAATAGATCGAACTGGCAGGAACCGAATTGACACAAGGTGGATAAATTAAAATGGCGGAAGGTGATGAAATTAATTTGTGTCATGTATAAACAATAGATAGGCCTGGTGTCTTCTACCTATGGATCAAAATATTCGTAGATCGTTTGCTGAAACGAGATGAATGAAAGGTATTTCCATGCAGCTGGGATTAGAAAGAATGATAAGGGAGATATGTGGCGTTATGCGAATGAATTTAACAATAAATAATCATCATCTATTGCTGCGCGCACTTATAATGCCTCATTTGCGAACTTATTTGCGCATTTTTGGCGAATATATATATACAGATTTTGAATCCGTTGATTTTTTTGAAAGCTTCTATTTCACCTATAACGGAAGCGCCAGGACAAAATGTTGCTGGCAGGTTGATGAGATTTTTTCGCTACAAGTGTGGAAAAATAAATAATATAAATCACTAACTTGTTTTACCGTAATCGATGCGAAATGAAGCGAAATTTTGAAAAAAAAATTGCGATATTCTTATACTTTATAACACATTTTTTTTTCTGAAATACATTATTTTATTACTGAGTTCCGGTCCTACTTCAGGCTTCACCATCAGATCAGTTCGATATATACCCCCCCTCCTTTCAGTCAGTCATCAACTACGACGGTTCTGCTGTGATCCTATGAGGAGTTCTGTTACATATCTTCGAAGTTCATGATCAGATCATAATAATATTTGTATGGGACTAACTCGAAGGCATAAAAAAAAATTAAAATCGGTCCACAATTGACCGAGAAATCGGTGAACATGTATATAATAATATATAGGTACCTCCTCCTTTTTGAAGTCGGTTAAAAAGTTCAATGAAATAAATATTGTGTTAAACTTCTTTACGCTACCTTAGGTTTTCAATGGAAGTGTTCAAAGCCCCTAAGACCCTAAGAGAGGTGAGAGTCTAAAGTCAGTGAAATACGAGTATTAATTAATTAATTAATTTATTTATTTATTTATAGTTAATTAAAACGGTACACCCACTTACATTAATTAACATAGATTTTTAATTTTTTAAACTTATAAGATTAAATACAATACTACATTAATATATCATGTAAGTTAAAAATTGCCTTATGCGAAACCGTATATTACCTACTTATCTCAAAATCTCTAACCAAGAAATTGACGAATTGTTTTGTTAAAGTTTTTGTTATAGATATGGGTATGTCTGAGTTTAGTACTTTATAAATCATTAGCTAACTAAATCTATTTCTATTTCTTTCATACGGTGCAACTATACTACGGATGTGTGTTGACCTTGATTTTTGTTAAATGAACTTAATGTTATGTCTCAAAATACATAGCTATGTCACGATGTCGTCGACTGCGCTGTGTTGAAATCCCAAGTCAAGTTTTCTTTGTTTTTTGCAGCTCCAGCAAATGAATTGGTTGCACAGCGATCGTCATCAGAACGCACATTATCACCTCCCATTAATAGTCTCGCCAATTCTCCCTTCGACTGCTTCGTTGCGCCTGAGCATTTTATCAATCAACCTCCCGTGAATTCTCAACAGCGTAAATCTAGCGGCAGCTCAGCTAATTCTAGACCCGTGCGCTCATCTGAGTCTGCGACAACTTTTGGGCCTATGACAAGTCAGACATCAACACCTGACTATCAACCCATGACACCTCGCTTATCAGAGCATAGAATTTCGCGCCCTTGGGACAGTGGCGGCCATTTGGTAGACAGCTCGGAGACTCGCAAAAGAGGTCGCTCAAATGAGAGTGCAGATGTTGGCACCTTAGAGCCACCTCGCAAGCGCACTGACGATCTCTCGTTGAGGCGATCAGTAATATCATTTGAGCCCGCTCCCGTGCGTTCATTAGAGCCACGTACGGTGATTGCAAACGTGCCAAATCCGATATACTTTCCTGAATCATCGTCTGTGAGCGGTAATGAAGCTTCAACCTCGCGATCTTTTATGACTTCTGCCACCTCAACTATTCCGTCACACAGAGAGATCGAAAATGAGGCATTTCCAATGCAGCTTTCTGAATCACACGTCGCGAATGTGCAGGACGCTACAGTCACACGCTCTTATGAAAGATCTAGCTTACGTTCTTTCAACCTACCCGTCAGGGGCTCCAATGAACCCCCTCCAACCCACACGCCAGTGACCACTTCAGGTCAGATGATATGGCCTTTTGTTACCCACTCATCTATGTCTCCTTTGGCCCATTCGCCTATGCCCACTCTACAGCAAATGCCGCCACCGCCGCCACCGCGGCCACAGACACCCAAGCCTCCCCCGACGCCTAAGCCTCCAAGGACGCGTATACCTCCATCTACGATAGTACGCCCACCAACTACCACAGCACCGCAGAAGGTTTTGCCCATCCAGCCATTGGCGCAATATCCCGCTTATTCTTCGATGTATATGCCACCGCACCCCACAATGCACATGCCAAGGCTGCCTCTCGATTACATGCCCTTGCCTGTGCCCGAGAACGTACCACTGCCGCACCAGCATCGCGAAACGACGAGTTGCTCTCTCTGCGGGCTTAACACCCACAGGTATTTATAAAATGATTTTACTTGTGAATTATAATGCGGTCTTCTTTGGTTAAGGCAACAATGCCAAGTTAATAGGGAGAAAACAGAAAAAAAATTCTCAAACCAGTCCATCGACCGTCGCACTGTGGAAAATCGTAGAACAATTGCTGATTAAAAATGGTTTTTGTCAATGTCACTACAGGCATGCTTTTTTATTTTACTCAATAGTTTAAGGACCAAACTAGACTATAATATAAAAAAAATTATACATATTATATGAAATGATTTTTTTACAACACCACAAACTTTATAGTTTTGACGGATGTTTATGTTAAGCCTGTTCACTTCATCACTTTCAAATTGATTTTATTGTTATACGTTACAGGAAAAGGTATAATGTATTATATATTTCTGGAAATCTCGTCTTTTTAAGAATATGAAACATTATGTTAACGTTTACCTTAAAATAATTGCAAAATAAAATATGGTGAAAAAAAAGACTTTTTAAAGTTCATCGAGACTTTTGACAGTTACCCACGTTTACCCATGCTTTAGATTTAATGTTGATTTGTAGCCTAGCTATCCATAAACATAATCAAATAAAAAAAGCTGCGGATATTTGCGATTTTTGGAGTAATTAGTAAAAATGTGATAAAAGCCAGAAAACGGAAAACCGCTCGCTATCTATTGCAGTTTGATATGTTGTTGTTTACATTAATAGTTTGCGGTAAGTTTTGTAATTTATCATTGATATTAGGATGTTTATCTTTTCTGCACTTATGTTGCGTGTGAAAATATTAATCAACAAGATGCACACTACCCTCATATTTCATATAGTATATAAATAGTTGTAACATTTCATTTTCAATGACAGAATAGTGGTGAATTAACAGAAGTGTCATTGTTACGAATACAATGATTTGTTGAATCTTCCAAATGTCTACTTTCAAGTGTTCTAAACGTGAAATAATACTTTAATATATCGAAGGATGAAAATCATTGGAGGCATTATCAACAGTTTTAAAAGAAAATTATCATGTGTCTGAAGACAACTTATGTTTCATCCTGAAAGATTTCAAAGACATATTATTCCCGTTTTCAATAAACGATGGACAGAAGCTACATGGAAACAGGATATATTTTTAATGAAAAAGAGGAATTAGTTGGAATCAGAATATTCAGTAATTTTGCTCAACTCTGAAGACGTTACAATCGTCTCCACACCATCTACTTCTTCTAGAAAACGTAGGAGACCGTGCGTATCTTATCCAGACTTGTCAGAATCCAGTAAAAGAAGACACAATGTTACTTAATGAATATGCATTGCATTGCATTTTGCAGTACTTCCTATTGGTCAACTTTCGGAAGGTGCACAAGAATCTCGTAATAAGGATTATAAAAAATTTCGTCTACATCATGCTAGAAAATGCTCAAGATCCTCGAGGATTTATTTCATAGTCTTCTTTATACTTCAGATCCTTACATAACCAGCATCAAAAAACCGTATACTAAAAACGTGAAGGAACTTGATGAAGACACCTTAGATGTTGTGAAAGTGAACGAATTAATTTTAGATCCCGAAGTTCATCAAATATAAATAACTTAACATTTAGTGAACATTACAATTAATTAATTAATCTGTGTTCAATTTTAATGTCATAAAAAAAATGTTATTATTATTTAAATTGATTTGTATTTTGATGTACTATATGATATTTGGTTTTGTAAACATTAAAATAATAGCATTAATTGTTAAAAAATAAATATTGGATATTTTTGATAATTTTGAATTTGTTTTATTTTTTAATGTATGGTTTTAAATTCAATCATAATAAATTACATTCCATTTGAAGCCATATATACTATACTATATTTGTGCAAAATTTTAGAACATAATATTCAGAAATAAAAAAGTTATTGATTTTTAATTAGAAACAGACCTTTATTTTCCATAGTGCGTCGGATGGATAGGCGAGTGATAATCCCCTCACGCGCCGATTGCACATACGTCGTTATACCTTGAATGACCTTGAAAAACGCTTAAGCGTCATAATGCAAATACAGATGTATGAAACTGATCGGCCGAAAATTGGTCTCTGTATATTCGTTTTTCCTAAGGTCTACCCAAAACGATTTTTTTTTCACATAAACATGCGAAGGGATATTTTAGGGTGCAAGCATACACATAGGATACAAGACTTTCAAGTTTCTTTGATTTATTTTTTGTACGATTAAGGCTGATTTTTCCATATCCAGATATCTTTTATTTAAGGAATTACGGTATATGTTCTGACTTCACTCACATGGTCGCTTACCTTTTTATTTAATAATAATAATAAAAAAATGACCTAATATGGCCTTTTGACAGCTTTTGCAATAAAAATCAATCTACACAAATATTATAAAGAAGTAAAGTTTGTTTTATGTTTTTTTTTGTTTGTAAGAGGTAATCTCTGAAAGTGCTGGTCCGATTGCTATAATTTTTTTACCGATAGAAAGCTGCTTTATTCCTGAGTGACATAGGCCATATTTAATGTACGCGGGCAAAGTCGTGAGCTAAGCTAGAATTAAAAACGGGAACTAATTGTTTTCGGCAAGTCAACCAATTAATTGTTAGCTTGACCAATGGTCAAATGTGTATATAACTATTTCTCAAACAAACAAAGAGAAGAATATGTGAAGTTATTTTAGCATAATTTACACCAGTTTGCCCTGCTTCAGTGGCGATGACCTCTTGCCTCCGGCCCTGATTCAGGCCATGCACCGGAGTATGAGGTACTGAGAAGTGGTCTTTCTGCGAATCAGTTATGCGAGCGAAGGAGGCTGAAACCGTGAGGGAGAGGCCTGAATAGATTATGCGTGAGAGATTTCAGCTAAATTTAAAGGCCCTGGCTGGGCCGATGGCCTAGGGCTTCGGGAATGTTTGAAAAAAAATACCATGGCCCTGGAACGGCAACTGAACGAACACGGATGGGTTTTGGTCAATAAAAGTCTGATACTCCGCGGTATAAGTTATTTGATGAGTTTTCACAAAAGGTATTCTTCCGATAAAAGTTATCTGACTATAGAAAAATCAGCCTTTAGCAAATATACGGTTGTTTTGCTTTCTTAACAAAAGCAATGTTTATTACAGCGCCAATAATTGCTTTTTGAACACGGAACACCTCCGAAAACAGTCCCGCAAGAAATAAGGTGAGTCCTAAACTTAAGTTCACGTTACTTTTGCGCCAAATAATGAATTGAATGTTGTCGGAAACTGTAAGGAGCTGCACAAATGTGGACACTTTAGTGTCTTGTGTCGGATATGAGCTACCAATGAATATTTGATATCTAAAATATGAAATCGGTCACCCCTTGCGCAGACGCAAATTTTTTTTTTTGTTCATTTACTTGTTACTGATCAAAATGTTTTCCGTGTCGGTAAATGGTAACAAAAAGCCGTCAGGAGAAGGCAACATGAACAAAGGAGGATGCAAATCCTAGGTTCACGCGGTAGACGCGGGCTTGCGGACGTCGAGCAATGGGTGGCTCGCCGTCCGGCTGTTCGGTAATTAACCGGACCGAGCCCAGTCGTCAATAGCGCGTAGTGATCCACGCGCTCTTCAAAGAGATATCAGCAGACCGTAGGGGCCCAGTAGGGCCGATGCCCGCTAGCTAGGACCGCGGAGAATTTCTGAAAAGGAAACCTGTAGTCCTAGAACGCAAAGGGTAATTGAAGGACACAGGTGTGGTTTTAGTCATTAAAAGTCTGACATGCCCTCGCGCTCCACCCAGAGCGCGAGAAGTCATTTGGATGATTTCCAAACTTAAAAAAAAAGGTCCACCTTCCAATACTAATGTGTTCAGCGTTGGATACGTATTTTTGAACTGAATAAATGTTACTATGGCACCAAGTCCCAAACCTTAGCTCGTTTAAAGTTATTCTCTTGCTATATAAATGCAATGCAATATATTACAATTTAATCATAAAATATATTATCATTATTTTATTTGTAAAAAATAAACATCTGAATAACTCTGAACGGATTAATATTTGGAACTTGGTGCTATAGGTTAGGGTACCTTATTTCAGTACTAAATTACCTATCCAACGACATAATACATATAGCTATTGGAAGGTGCTTTCATAGAAATCCGGCTTCATTATTTTCTTACAATTGTACTGAAATGCAAAACGGACGATTTTCAATCGGTGTCCGTATCCTGTGTGCGTCACACACGTGACACTGACGGTATACAAGCAACGAATTGTACCAGTGATCAGAAGTAGCGACCGGTGACTGTGTCTGATCGCCGCCACAGGACACATCAACCACGGTTTCCTGCGATAGTGTGCCGTGTGTAACCAAAAGTGTCTACGTTTGTGCTGTCCCTGAAAACCATTTTTCAATTTTTTCTAAATTTTTACAAGTTATTGACATTAATGAAATGATATTACGTCATTTTGACAACTTTTTTAAGCTTGAGAAAATTAGCCTCCTTGTCTTACTGACGTGACTTTTTCACTGCCACTCTAGATAATAAACGAATGCACTCTCACTGTTCACATGACGACAAAACGATTCGTCACCATTTTCTGGGGTATTCGTAATTATTAAACGTTTTTAATGCTGTTTGTTTGGGTCAAATCTAGTGATTGAAATTTTACCCCTTTCCTGATGACAAATCTATCTGATCTTGGTGCATACTTTTAGTTTTGATGACTATACAATTTAATATATTTAAAATGTCTCTACAAAATACCGGAGTACACGCTTTTTCACAACCCCCTCAATATGGGTATCAAATGAAAAGGCTTAATTAGTAGAATCCAGTACATTATGAAAAAAATGCAAATCCAAAATGGCCGCCAATAGAAAACAGTGTACTACGTTAACTAAGAATCAGAATGGAATAGAAATGTGTGAAATAAAAAAATATTTTTTTAAGTTTTATTGAAAAAATGATAAAAAAAATATGTAGGTAATGTACTAAAACCTACAAAATTATTCAGTAGGCCTTAGGTACCAGTTATCAGTGTTATCACACAACTCTCCTCATTAATCTAGGGTATTGATGAGATAATAAAAAAAAAACCGTGGGGTGCGTGACATTTCTTTCGACACTCAATCGCTCACATCATTACAAATACTATTTACATGTTTAGTCGGGATATGCATGTTATATTCGGGAGGATACATTATTAATAAAAATGTGGATCAACAAATAAATAAAACAATGCAAAAGAAACAGATAAAGATCAAAATAACGAAAATGGTAATATTACCTAGTACAGACTTTACAAAATTTTCGACTTTATAGATAAGTGTGGCAAAGTAAAAATTCTCGCAATCATATCGAAAAAATGGCGCCGAAAAACAATATTTTGATAATAATCTTTATTGGCATGAATAATACGTGCACTTTATGAATTCCCTAGCTCCTGCTAATATTTGTAGTTTTATGAAATTGTAACTAGAAAATTTTACCTAATTTATATAATAACTATTTGTGTTTTCGTAAAACCAGTAAGTATATGGTACGAGCGTTTTGGCCAAAAAACTCATTTCTATAATACCATGAGAACTATCTCAATATCAGATTTCCATATACCGCAAGATTTATTACATAGCGGTCAAGCCTGTCAACAATAAAATCCAAATCAAGAAAATCAAGAAAAAATAAATAAATCAAGAATTAATCAATCAGATTGTACATTTTCTGATTTATAGGCTACTTATAGTATGATATCACCGTTTTATTCAAAAGTTTTATCCAAAATATTTAATAATTAAACCCCTTTCAGATCATCGGCTTCGGAACTGCAATCATTAATACAATAATCGAAATCAGAAACCAGGAAACCGGATCCTTCTATCATGCCTGTCAATAGTTACTGTCACTTAAATGTGTAGCATGTGTGTCAATTATTCAGTTATTGTCTCTATTGTTATAAATCTGTTAATAAAAGTTAATTAACTAGTTATTTATAGTTAATAAATAAACAAGCAGGAGAAATTTAATATTAACACGAAACATTTGATTTTAAAACACATAAGGTTAGTTAATGATCATTGCATAAGATGTCAAGGACAAAAATGATAATTAGAATTATCAGTAATAATAACACAAAAATACAGAACAAGAAATAAAAATGGGAATTAATAATTACATCACATTACATTTGAGAACGAAAGGAAATGTTGTTGAGTCGGTTAAATCAAATCTACAATTATTGATCGCGAAAAAAAATATAGATTAGTTTTATCTCTTTTTGTCATGTTGTCAGCGTAGTTGTAGACCTAGATGTACGAATTGCTCACACACAAAAAAATAAATCACAAAAAATACATTAAAAAAATAAGCTTTTGTCAATATACATTGTTGTTTAAATTTTAAAATAGTACATGTCGTATTTTTGCCGTATTCACGGCAAACAGAAGTTATTACATAGTTTTGTATTGTGAAAACTTTTCGAAAATTTCGAGTAAAAAATATATCAGCATACAATATTAGCATTATTTTGCAGCTGTTTGCCTTGAATGTCGGCTATATTTTAACTAAAATATATATTTTCTTCCTTATAGAAATCATTTTAACCGTCCCATAAATCTAATAACGAATTTATTAGAAACAAATGTATTTATATTTCTTTTTGTTATTTTATATACTTTCTTCTATATACATAAATATAATTTGTGTTTTAACCGTCCCCCAATAGGGTAAAAATCTAATTAAGAAATTATTGCAAAGAATGCTATTTAGATTTTCTTTTTGTTATTATTTAATTCCTGTTGGTTTGATCTCACCTAATCTGTTCAACCTGTACGTAACACTATTTGTCAGTAAACTCAGCAGTACCATTACCGGGTGTTACATAGGTGGAGTATGTGTCAACAATATCAGTTACGCTGATGACATGGTGCTGCTGAGCCCTTCGATCGAAAGTTTACCTAACTGTATTTACAGCGTTGTATTAACCAATGGGCTCAGATACAACGCTGAGAAAACCGAATTACTAGCTAGTATTTAAGGGACGTGGAAAAAGTTATATGACTGTACCCTCAGTCATCTCAGTTGGCTTAACTTTAAATGGAGTTGCACGAATTATTATCGAAGTCCAATTTATTATAAATATTAAACAAAATTATTAATGTAAAAAGGACTGATTCTTGACTGATTGAACAACGCAGAGCCTGATTGTCCCTTTCTAGTAGTAGTGGTCTGAAAGGCCAGCCTCTGTTATGCCTAAATTATATCTTATGAGCTCTGACTCAGTAGCTAACACTGGCCCATAGGTTGTATAAAGTTAATTTCAGGTTAGCACAAGCAGGTGTTTTTGCTAACACGAAGTTAATAATAATTCGCTCTGATTAAGAGCTTATATACACGAGCGGCATGTTGCCAACGCCAGTGGTAACTACAGCCGTCGAACTATAGTGACACTTGACACACACGACGGCTGCCGCTGATTTTCAAAGTTGGAACGTCGATGCGTTAACCGCTGCCGCCGACGTGTCGACGGCTGCTGCCGCCCCGTGTCTATAGTGGCTCTTAGGCAAATCAGAGCGAATTGTCAAAAGTCGAAAATAAAAGGGTATAGGAGCGTAAAATTAGAAGACATTAAAAAAACAAAAACTTTAAAGACATTTTTCTAGTCAGTCTTTAAGTAGAATATTTTCGACGATAAAAATTTTGGAAACGCTATTGTATACAAAATTTATAGATTTTAAAAATCATGATCTCTGTGTGTGTACTGTCATGTTATTTATATAAGTAGGTTAATGAATCTCTTTTTAATTGTTATCAAGCCAAGCTAATTCCTTGATCTGCGTATTCAACGGGTAACATTTGTTAATAAACAGTGTTTCATCATCTCTGGAAACAGTTTATAAACAAGGGTGATAAAACATTGTTTAAGAAACATGTTGCTGTGTCCCCCACTTCGAATAAGTCGGCAAGACGAAAAATCTAGTAAACATGGAAGTAGTGTGGTCCAAAAACCAGGTTTCAATGCTCATAGAACTTCATCAACAGCATTATGTACTTTGGGATTCTTTAAATATAGATTATAAAGATAATTAAAAAAAAATTATGCTTGGGCCGACATTATGTAAGTAGCACAGAGCATCATTACCCTCGGGCGAAATCCTAGCAACAACTGACAAGTGTGGACGGCCAAGTTTCAAAAAAAGTGTTGACGGTAAACTTGGTGATAAACAAGTTGTAAACAGTTTATCAACAAATGTTGCCTAATGAATACCCGGCTTAAGTCTTATTTAGAATGCATTTTCAAATTGCTAGGTGTTGTAAGTTTTTATAAGTGTATTTACCATAATGAGTATATCTACGTGTCTATATCTATCTTAAAATAGTTAATAAATACTCAATGCATTTATTTATAAGATAGAGAAGGACTAAGGCCTACTGTCTACAAACGCACGGACGAACTGTGTCAACGACGCTGCCACTTCGTGAACAGTGTTTCATAGTTTTGTATGTAAGCTTTACGCAGACGTACACTAAGCGTATAGAGACGAATACGCGTCTATAGGCCACGCGTCCGTATATTTATCTCATGACCCCTATCCGGTCCTGGACTTTTGGAAAGCGTACGAGGAGCCGAAACCAACTCGTAGAGGCCCTTTAGACATTTTTAATATTATTATTATAAATTAAAAAAGCGTCATGCTCAGTATGTGTAGAAAAATATAATAGTTTAACTTAAAATAAAGTTATGTACTTAGAATAATAACGCATTGAAGCCGCGTCTAGAATAAAATACAAACGATATTGTGTCTACTTTACTTGCTTTGTGTGTGCAAACTGAATGTGTCTACGCTCCTCAAATATACACAGCTTTCAGTGTTACCCTTATAGGCCGTTCCCCACCAGTATGGGAAAATGCACCCTTTTTTTCGTTCAATACATATAATAGTTCAACTGTAGAGGCCAACAGGGTCGAAACCTACTGGGGCCAAGGGTTTGTAGTAGCAACTAAACTTAAGAATTAACTGTTATGGTGTTTAATTGTGAAATTAACTAATCACTTTATTAAATGTGTATGTGTTAAAGATTTTGTTTTATTTCTAATGCTAATTACGTGGTTCTTTAATTCTTTCTACATAATGGGGCTGTGCAAAACAACAGTAAGTAACAGTTTACTACTACTTATTGTTCCGTATGGTGTCTGGAATTAGTCCATCCCATCTCTTCCCGTGGGTGTCGTAAGAGGCGACTAAGGTATACACCAAAGAATGGGCAGCAGCATTCTCATGCCAACGCGATGATGTGTGAAATGAATTATTTGAATTGAGAACAAATATCATTGCTTGCTTAGTACAAATCGAGCAGTTGATCAGCTGACCTAGTTGTGCAATGGATGCGTATTTAACAGATACTCTATACTTACACGATAGTTTCGTGTTTCGGGTGCTTCCGGCTTTTGTTTGTTAGATATGTTTTTCGTTATCGATATTTTGCACGTTCCTACCTAGTACGATATAAAAGATAATGTTAATGATTAATTCTTACAAATATATTATTATGGAACAGTTCCCCACGCGTCTGTATTTCGGTCTATTTGCGATAAATTCAAAAGTCACTTAACGGATTTTCAAGTAGTTGGGATTAATTTTCATGAGTAGAAAAAATGTTTTTTCTTTGCTAGTTCTTCATATACATTATTTCTTGTAGGTATTTTATCTTAGTAAATACCTCAAATATTCGACGTCCTGAGCTTTTTATAATATTTTTCCCAAGGTCAGTAGGCTTAAAATAATAAACTCATATTTATTTTTAAAAACAATAATCTTATAAACTAATATTATTGAAACACACATTTGGGAACTTCAGGAACCGGGCATTAAATAACTGATAAAACGTATAAATGTTGTAGAAGACTATTAGTTTATATTTTCTTATGATACTCCTGCATCATTCATTTCATCACTATCAATCATATCATCTGTCTATTATTTTAGATTTTTAGCTATACGAAGGATCAAAAATAAAAAAAAGAGTGGATGAATGAGACAGGAAGGGGTTCAAAAATACAATACACTTTTCTCACTTTAAATCCAATTGCTTCTAAGCTATGAAGAAAGTTCGACGGCTCTTAGAATTGGCGATTCCAACATTGAAGTTGCAGACAATTTTGACAAATTACGTTTTTAGTTTAAAAAAAATATTTACATTTTACTGGTTTTTAAATTGAATATCCGTGAAAACCCTGAAGTTTTACTTGTATTTTCCTAAATTTAACTGGCCCCTGAAGAGCAGTTCCTTCCAAGTATGCTCCATATTAATGAAGTTAGTTAATAAATTGATATTAACTAAATAAAAACATTAAACAATTTTGAAAAATTAGTATGACGTTGTAAAGAAGAAAGCTAAGAAAGCCGTGGCAATAGCAAAGTCAGAGGCCCAGGACAAACTATATGACACACTGGACAGTCCTGCAGGCCAAAAAGAGCTATACCGGCTTACTAGAATAAGAGAGAGAAAGGCGAGGGATGTTTGCCAGGTAAGATGTATAAGAGATGAAACTGGAATGGTACTATCGGATGATGAAAAAATCAGAAAAAGGTGGAAAGAATATTTTGAAAGACTGATGAATGAGGAAAATAATTGGAGTAGGGTGTTAGAGAATAAACCAGTGAATGTGGGATTAGTGAGAATGGTAAATATGGATGAAGTCAGAATAGCAGTAAATGGAATGAAGAATGGTAAAGCCATTGGTCCAGATGGAATACCAGTTGAAGTGTGGAAGTTATTGCGAGTGGATGGATGGACGTGGTTAGCTTTGTTCTTCAATAAGTTGTTGCTGGAAGAAACCCTACCTGATGAGTGGGGCAATAGCTCTTTGGTGCCGATTTTTAAAAACAAAGGTGATGTGCTTGAGTGCAACAATTATAGAGGAATAAAGCTAATTTCACATACTATGAAAGCCTGGGAGAAAGTTATTGAAAGTAGGCTGAGAGAAGAGAGTGAAATTTCACAGAACCAATTCGGTTTTATGCCTGGTCGTACTTAGCTGTGCGAGAAATACAGAGGTGCGAATAAAAACTTGCACATGGTATTCATCGACCTCGAAAAGGCATACGACCAGGTACCTCGTGAGGTTCTGCGGCGGGTCCTTAAGGAGAAAGGTGTGCCTGGGAAGTATGTGCAGTTGATCCGAGCGATGTACAGTCGATGCAGTACCCAAGTCCGGTCTACAGTGGGCACCACCGGCAGCTTCAATGTGGCTGTCGGCTTACATCAAGGGTCGGCTCTCAGCCCTTACCTCTTCCTAATGATAATGGACGCTCTGACGTCGGACATTCAGGAAGAGGCTCCCTGGTGTATGTTGTTTGCCGATGATATTGTGTTGGTTGCCGAGAGTGGCCTCTAGGTCCAGAACAGATTGGAGGTGTGGTGGCATAGATTGGAGAGTTTTGGCCTGAAATTGAGTAGAACAAAAACGGAATACCTGTTCTGTGATTTCGGTGGTCTCTCCAATCTAATGCCTTTAGCTCTCGCTGGAACGCCCATACCGATCTGCTCCGACTTTCGGTACCTCGGGTCACTCATCCAAGGGGATAGTGAGGTAGACCGGGACGTAACACATCGGATCAACGTAGGATGGATGAAATGGCGACAGGTCACGGGAACAACTTGTGACCCACGGATGCCCCTCAAGTTGAAGGGTAAAATCTACAAGTCCGTGATAAGGCCTGTCATACTGTATGGATCAGAATGTTGGGCTGTGAAAAAGACGGATGAAAAAAGATTGCATGTAGCGGAGATGAGAATGTTAAGATGGATGTGTGGTGTGACGAGAATGGAGAATGCATTCGTTTCCGCTTCAACAAGTCACCACCGCTACGGCCTTACATGATTTACGAATTTATTAATTCGTCATGTAAATATTGTTTCTTTCGAATGATTTTATAATGTTCGCTTTGATGAGGGTAAATATATTTTGTGTTAATTCAACCACTGATTTTGTCAAAATAAATATTTATTTATCTTTGAATACTACTGAAATGTAAATACTGCAGTGCGGTGCCCAATATAGCGAAACGTATGAATCGAACACAGTTTCAACATTATCGATTTTTTTTTTAAATTTATGTTCATTTATGATTCTACTACATTTAAGTATTTATTTTTCAGTAGGATGTGTGGTGTGACGGGAATGGATAAAGTGAGAAATGAATATATTAGGGGAAGTTTGAAAGTGGCGCCAGTGTCTGAAAAGTTGAAAGGGAATCGTTTGTCTTGTTATGGTCATGTGAAGAGGAGGGATGAGACGCATGTTACTAAAAAAGTTATGAGTTAACATGTGGATGGATGGAGAGGGAGACCAAAGAAAAGATGGATGGATTGTGTGAAGAGTGATATGAAAGAAAAGGAAGTTAGTGATAGCATGACGAGTGACAGGGCAGAGTGGAAGAAAAAAACGTGTTACGCCGACTCCAAATAATACGGGACTAGGGCAGGAAGATGATGATGATACGATTTAAAAAAAAATCAATCCAAAATTAATGTTCGTGGTTTGTTTGATTTCTATGAAAGAATGTAGTTTTGAAGTACACTGATTTTATTATATTAGAAGTTAACTGCTACTGTTTACTAGAACTATGAAGTCTCTGGATTGTGTCTATAAAATCGAATTAACTTGATATTAACAGTTAATATTCCAATTTATTTATGATTGTGAATTAAGCTCAAACTTCGCTCTTATAGAGTTACTTTCCTGTTAAAATTCTCTAAACACATTTTTTTTGTTTTTTTTTTCAGTCACTTTAATTTTTAGGAAGGACAGGAGATATTTTAGGTATAGGGAGTCCTATCCTGCGAAGGTGGTGTCGATCTTGGATGTGTGTGTAGACTCAAGTTCGTTCCTGTGTAAGCGCCAGCTATTTTCTATGACACGGTGTTGGTGAGATAGAACAATTGCACCTCTGCATGTTATCGATATTTTTTTCTATGATTACGACTTAACATTACTAATTGTATAATTTGCATAGGTATGTGTTTTTATTCTGAACCCGTAGTTACAAGTAGATGCTCCACCTTCTTTTTGAATATGTTCTATAATCGTATTTATCTGTGGTGGAGTCAGTATAGTTGTGTCCATGAAAATATGAGCTTTTGTGTTGTTCTTATAGTTTTTGATTTTGTGTTAGTGGAATAAGTGGGAGTAGTCTGGAGACATCTGAAATCGAATAAATTTGTGCTTAAAACATATCTTTACTGTTTGACATATCTGTGATCCAGAATCATGCATTGTTCTAAGACTCACTACACCGTGGTCATGGGGAACTTTAACGCGAATCTGAGCAAACGAGACGGTGATGAGCTGCGAGTGGGGCAATTTGGATTTGGACATCAGAATTCCCGGGGACACCTACTGGCTAGTTTTATTGAGAAGGAAGGCCTCTATATAATTAACTCTTTCATCAAAAAGCGCGACCGTAGGAAGTGGACCTGGCAAAGCCCTGATGGTATGAGATTGATTTTATCATGTCGACGAAGAAGCAAATATTCAATGATGTCTCTGTGATCAACGCGGTGAAAACTGGAAGTGATCACCGCATGGTAAGAGGCACATTGAATATCAATATCAAGCTTGAAAGATCTCGATTGCTGAAATCTACGCTCCGTCCAGCACAGATCCAAATTAAAAACTCCGAGAGTTTTTAATTTAGGTGGCTCCGTGGACGAATGCAACGATAGGTTCGTGGAAACTGTCCATACGGTCGGTCTAAGTTTTTTAAAACTCGTCGTACAAATAAAAACATAAAGCTCTCTGACCAAACTATCGAACTCTTGAAAGAGAGGTGTGAGATGATTCTGCAGTCTTCAGACGATACGTGTATCTACCGCCAGCTCTCCATGTCCTTAAAACGCGATCTCCACCTTTTTAATACCGAACGGATTGAAGACGCGATCGAGCGGAATAAAGGCTCTCTTTTTGCAAGAGACCTGTCTGTTGGGCAGAGCCAGCCGAAGACCGACGATAGCAGACTCATATTCGCCAAATCGGACTTTCTGGGAAAGATCGAGGCTTTTTATGGACAGTTGTACACGTCAATTACCAAACTCAACGACCCAAGGGCTAGATTGACCCGATAGTATACCGAAGATATCCCGGACGTCAGCCTGTGCGAGATTAAGATGGCTCAGCAAATCATGAAACAGCTTAAAAACAACAAGGCTTAATTACGGAATTACGGCCAAACTCCTGACGGCGGATGGAAACCGGTACGGAAGGCCCTTCACAGATTGTTCAAATCCGTCATACATGAGTGAAAGACGCCACAAGCATGGAGCAGAGGTGTGGTGGTACTGTTCTTTAAGAAAGGTAACAATGCCCTGCTTAAGAATTACAGGCCCATCTCTCTGATGAGCCATCAGAGTCTACCAGCTGTTTTCCAGAGTCATTACGAATCGTTTCGAGCGCAGGTTCGACGACATCCAGCCTCCCGAACAAGCTGGACTCCGAAAAGGCTTCAGCACTGTAGACCACATACATACGCTCCAGCAGGTTATACAGAGGAACAAGGAGTATAACCTGCCTCTCTGCTAAGCGTTCGCGGACTACGAGAAAGCTTTTGATTCGATTGAGTTTTGGGCTGTACTGCAATCTCTCCAACGGTGCCAAATTGACTATCGGTACATCGAAGAGCTGAAGTATTTATACGAGAACGCCACAATGTCAGTCCGACTTCAAGACCGGACCTCGAAATCTGTCTTTCTTTCTCAGAAACTGTTTACAGCTGCAATGGAGCATGTCTTCAAGGTTCTGGATTGGAGTGGACTAGGCATTAACGTCAATGGCGATTTCATAACTCACCTTCGGTTTGCCGACGATAAAGTAGTCATGGCTGAGACTACGGACAAGCTCAGTACAATGTTCGATGACCTTAGTAGAGCTTTCGACAAAACGAAAGTCATGGTAAATAACCATGTAGCACCCACTCTGATCAAGATCGGAGACTCTCCATTACCTGGGACAGACCATCCAGTTGGGTAGGTCTAACTTTGAGAAAGAAGTCAACCGTCGAATCTGACTCGGCTGGGCAGCGATCGGAAAGCTGCCTTATCTTCTCGCCCAACATGCCATAGTGTCTCAAGACGAAAGTCTATGACCAGTGCCAGTTGCCAGTGACGACATATGGTACTGAAACATTGTCGCTTACAATGGGCCTCATTATAAGGCTTCATCATCATCATCATGATTTCAGCCGAAAGACGTCCACTGTTGGACATAGGGTTCCCCCTAGCGTAGCCACAATCCTGTGCAAAGAATCGCCAAACTAAAGTGGCAGTGGGCAGGGCACATTGCTCGTAGAACGGAGGGTAGATAGGGCCAAAAGGTTCTAGAGTGGCGACCTCGCACCGGAAAACGCAACGTTGAAGGCTTACAGTCACCCAAAAGGCAATGGAAAGGGCTATGATCGAAGTTTCCTGGTGTGATCGCATAAGGAATGAAGATATACGCCGGAGAACCAAGGTCGCCGACATAGCCCGAAGAATCGCCAGTGGCAGTGGGTAGGGCACATTGCTTGTAGAACGGATGGTCGATGGGACCGAAAGGTTCTAGAGTGGCGACTGCACACCGGAAAACGCAGCGTTAGAAGGCCTCCTACAAGGTGTACCGATGACCTGGTGAGAGTCGCGGGAATGCGGTGATTGCGAGACGCATAAGACCGTTCGTTGTGGCGACACTTGGGGGAGGCCTATGTTCAACAGGTGACGTCCTTCGGCAGAAATGATAATGATGACTATACTAGACTATAGGAGAGTAAAAAATAACTTATGACCTATTCTCAAACCTACTAAGTATAAACAAAAAAGAAAAAAAAAATCGGTCAAGTCTTTTCGGAGGAGTTTGATAATAAACACTGTGACACGAGGTTTTTAAGTATTAGACTAACTCAGCTCAGCAAACGTTGTTCTGTCATATAAATTTATCAAAGAAAAATATAGGAGGTGAGGGAAGGAGAGTAAAAATTAGCCAACAGCCTATTCTCAAACATACCAAATAAATATAAATAAGGAATAAAATAACGTGCTTTTCATTGCTATACGCCACAATTTGTGGTGGGCCTATTCCCCAAACAAAAAAAATTGTCTCCTTTCATAAAATCGGTCAAGCCATTTCGGAGGAATTTAATAACAAATACTGTCACGTGATTTTTACAACCTATATTTAGGCGTTTCATCGTGTACTGCAACTTTAAAAAAGTCTCTATTATTTGGATTTGGAATGCGAGATGACTACCTAATTTTTAAACAACAAACTCCCGGCCTTGCATGAATTCGATAAACTTCAAATTCATAGCAAGTTGCAACCTATGTATTTTTTTAAAGATTGTCAAAATAGTTTCGTATGGGACTATAATGCGTTATCGGCATACCATGGATTTCCCAAATAGCATCATGTAGACTTGCTAGTGCCGTTACAATTTCCCTTTTTGGAAACTCCAGGACAGCTTGGAACTCATTTTTTTGTAGTGTGACTGGCGACAGGGAGTGTTGGACTCTTACTGACTAGAACCTACCTGTATTCTTTCAATTATCCTTGGCGTTCCAGAACCGTGGTGTAACTCTTTCGACACAACCCCGCAGTTAGGTTTCTGATTTTACCCAAAAATAAATAAATATAATGAGGTCAAAACCGATTAATCTAGCTGGACACGACTTCATGTCAACGTCAACGAAAGATGCCGCCTTCACCCAGTAAATCAAAACAGTCAAAATATACAAGAGGAGAAAAATGTTTATTTGTCCACCTAATTGTAACTTTTGGAATCATCATGCTTATGATATTGACGTACTTTGTGCACCTGTGTATCGTGAACCACACTCGACGATCGTACGATAAGAGTAAGTTGCTCTATTATCCGCGTACATAAATTATACCCTATGTCACTCAGGAATAAAGCAGCTTTCTATCGGTGAAACAATTGAACTTTACCTCTTTATAATATTAGTGTAAATATATGCAAATTAAAAGGAGAAACTGACTGTCTGGCATATGAAAGCGCAGCCCAAACTACTGGCACTAGAAACATACAATTTTGCACAAAACTTCCTTTTTTGACGTAGGCAAGCGCAAAAAATTTTGGAAATTTAACTTTTAAAGGGGTGAAAAGGGGATCGTTTGTATGCAAAATATCATTCCGTGTGTACCAATTTACTTGAAAATTGGCACAAATAGTAACCTAAGTTAATAATAAAGGTTAACATTATTTATTTTCAGAACTACCCTCAATAGAACAACTTAGGGGGTTTGAAAGATTGTTGGGCGACTTTTATTTCTTGGGATAACATATTTGTTGGAGTTGTGTAAAATTTTTGTTCCCGATAACTACTGTCGGGCAATACGGCATAAATTATTTGTAGTGCCACGTTGCCGTACGGTTGCACGACGTATGTCACCTATTCCGCGAATGTTAATCGCACTCAACGCTCTCCTTGAATCCAGTTCTAGACTAGATCTATTCGCTGATGAATGGAAGAAGATACTGACTGAATGTCTGGTGATTTGCGAGAAGACTGAGTGAGAGGTTTAGTTATTATCTGTGTTATATTTTCTTTAATGTATTTAACATTATTTCTAACTAATGTAATCAGTGTAATTGGCATTTTGTCGTTCTGGTTGAATAAATAAATAAATAAATATTTGAAACGTAGTACAAATTTTAATCAAAATGAATAAAAAAACAGTGATTATTAATTTTTCAAAACTGCCGTCTAAGTATGGTTTACGTTTTTCTGAGGGGTAAGAGGATAACGGTACTACCATCTTAAGTGACCCAAGTCAACCTCACCTGCACGCATCGTATGGTGGCGGTAAACAAGTGGTTGCCGTGATGCTCCTTGCTAGATAACAAACGAGGCAATGGCGACCGAGCATTGGCGCTATAACCTTACGCCCAGTTAGGTTATTGGTTGGAAGAGGCTAATGCGATTAAATAACCCCTAAAATGTCTGGAGATAGCAAAAATTAAATATGGAAGCGATGTTAAAAACTAAACTACCCTAGAAAGGTACCGGGAAAACGGGAGAATCCCTCAAACCTAATTCCCTAATTTCGCAAACATTAGAAAGAAAGACGGACGATACGAACCCTTCGGCTGTGAACAGTGCTTTTTCTCTTAGTGGTAGCAAAGTACGTTCGTTTTATCAGACTTACAATCGATCTAACTGATAACTCGAAAACATCTACAAGACCTACCAAACCACCCCCGAATGTTTTCTGTGAAGTAGAGGATATTAATAAACTAAAAGAGCTACTGAAAACCACAGTAGAACGAGATCAATTTACGTAAAAAATTGTCAACCAAAATCAATTAAGGAGCACTGCCGACATAGAAGTCTACAAAAAGCTGATTCCTAACCGTTCGAGACAATGACCTCATACGACACACCTTCAACAAGAAAGAAAACAGGGACCTCAGGATCATAATTAAAAATCTAAATCCATCGACACCCTTGAATATGATCAAGCAGGAAATTGAGGCAAGAGGAAACTAAGTTACAGGCGAAATAATCAACGCCAAGTAAAGCCCACATCAACATTCTTTATTAATCTCGCCACTGGTCCCATAAGGCCATTCTTGACGTAAGTATATCTACCATCAAGACGTAAGTAAATATAGAGGAACCTAGGAAAACGAAAACGATTGTGCAATTCCAACGTTACCAACAATATGGGCATACTAAGAACTATTGTATGCGACACTTCAGATGTGTAAAATGTGGACAATCCCATAAAACGTCCGATTGTCTTAAACGTGACCGCAACACACCTGCACTGTGCGCCCTGTGCAATGGTCCTCACTCTACTAACTATAAGGGTTGTTAGGTCTATAAAGAAATCCTAGATAGAAAAAGTAACAAAAATAAAAACACTTTAAACTCTAAACTAGCATCTAACACCGTCAAAAACACTGAAAGTACCCTAAAGAAAAACCCACTGAAACTCAACCAGCAACTATCACACGCAGAAGCTTTAAAACAGGCACCTTAAAATAACTACTCAACCCAATGTCACTACAGCCACATTCGCCGACGGCACTGGATACTGGGCCGTAACAGCGAACTATCTGTCGATAACAATTTGCTAATCTACTAAAGCCTCTTGAAGCCTGTCTGGATGCATGTTGTACAACTCTGGGGCAGCGACAGTGACCTTAATATAATTATACTACAGCCAATACAATATATGATACTGAGAAACCTGTGCAATGTTGGTTTATCACGAACACGGAAATACACGACTATCTCGAAATGAGCACTGAGAAGGAAGAAATCCTCCAAAATGCTTCGTCATACTTAGGTAGCTGGAAAATCATTCTAACCAATTGGCTGCTGACCTGACAACCAAAAGCTACACTAAAAGGCTTAAGCGAAAAGATATTATAACTATATAAATAGATATAGCCAATTAAGAGGAGATATCTTTACTGGAGGGCTCACTCGAACTGCCATCACATACAGCGCATCTGCTTATAGCAAATGCTGATAGCAGATACATCCAGAAAAAAAAAATACGGTTTACGTTATTCCTCTCAGGGTAGTCAGCTAGGAAACACCGGCCTCATCTAGATTAAAATGAATTTAAAAAAAAAATACGCGTAAAAGTGTTTTTTAAAACCTATTTGCAAAATAAATATCATTTATCATTATCATTAATGAAAACTTTCTCACAAGCGAAGTCGCTGGCAAAGTGCTAGTCAATTCATACAATATGAAAACAATAAATGAAAACAGCAGCAGTATTAAATAATTGTGAGCATATTTTATTTTAGAACCAATACTAAAAATCAATACTATTGGAATAAAAATCCAATTCAATTAACTCCATCCGTTTGCTGAGCGCTAACTTGTTTAAATGAATTGCGTTAAAAACAGTTTTTTTGAAGAATTTTGTTTAGTGATGGTATTGGATTAAAGGAGCGAAATGAAAACAAAAAAACATTATGAAAATCGGTCAAGCCTTTTTGGAGGAGTTCGATAATAAACATTGGGGCACGAAATTAAACATTGTTCTGCCATATAATTTTATCAAAGAAAAATATAGGTGAGGGAAGGAGAGTAAAAAATTGCCAACGACCTGTTCTCAAACCTACTTAATAAATATAAACAAGAAATTTCATACAATGTGATTTTTTATATTTAGAAGTTTCATCGAGTACCGCAATTTTAAAACAAGTCTATATTATTTGGATTTGGAATGCGAGACGATTATCTAATTTTTGAACAACAAACTCCCGGCCTAATATGAACTCGATAAACTTCAAATTACATATCAAGTTACAACCTATATATTTTTTAAGGATTGCCAAAACAGTTTGGTATGGGACTATCATGCGCTATCGGCATACCATAGATTTTCCAAATAGCATCATGTAGACTTGCTAGTGCCGTAAGAATTTTACTTTTTAAAACTTTAGGACTTGGAACCATTTTTTTTGAAGTAGTGAGTGGGGACAGGGAGTGTTGGACTTTTACTGACTGGAATCTACCTGTATTCTTTTAATTATCCTTTGCGTTCCAGAACCACGGTAAATCTTTCGATCAATCCCGCAGTTAGGTTTCTGATTTTTATCTCAAAATAAAAAAAAAATACAACGAGGTTAAAACCGGTTAATCTAGCTGGACACGACTGAATGTCAACGAAAGATGCCGCCTTCACCCAGTAAAACAAAACAGACAAAATTTACAAGAGGAGAAAAATGTTTATTTGTGCATCTAACCGTTACTTTTGGAATCATTATACTGATGATACTCGGGTACTTTGTGCACCTGTGTATCGTGAACCACACTCGGAATGAAGTATTGAATGTATACAGGCGATCGTACGATCAGAGTAAGTTGCTATATTACCTTGCAGCTTTTACCTGCGGTTTCGTCCGCGTACATAAAATATACCATACGTCACTCAAGAATAAAGCAGCTTTCTACCGGTGAAAAATAATTTGCAACCGGACCAGTAATACCAGAGTTTACCTCCTACAAACAAAAAACAAACTTTACCTCTTTATAATATTATTCTAGATATATATAAATTAAAAGGAGAAACTGACTGCCTAGCATATGAAAGCGCAGCCCAAACTACTGGCACTAGGAACATACAATTTTGCACAAAACTTCCTTTTTTGACGTAGGCAAGCGCAAAAAAGAGATTTTTCGTAATTTAATTTTTAAAGGAAAAGGACCGTTGAAAAGGGGGACCGTTTGTATGCAAAATATCATTCCGTGTACCAATATACTTAAAAATTAGCACAATTATAAAGTAAATAATAAAGGTTAATATTATTTCTTTTCACAGCTACCCCCAATAGAACAATTTAGGAGGCTGAAAAGATTGTTGGGCGACTCTTATTTCTTGGGATATTTATATTTGAAACGAAGCACAAATTTGAATCAAAATTAATAATAAACACAGTCATTATTAGTTTTTTAAAACTACCCTCAAAATACGGTTGACGTTTTTTTTCTCAGGATAGTCAGCTAGAAAACCTCATCTAGATTAAAATGGCGAAAAAAAAAATTACCTGTTAAAGTGTTTTTTTAAACCAATTCGCAAGATAAATATCATTTATCATTATCATTTATGCAAACTTTCTTGCAAATGAAGTCGCTGACAAAGTACTAGTCTGCTAAGTAACAGCAGCAGTATTAATACATACATAATTGTGAACTAATTTTATTGTGGAACCAATACTAAAAATCATAAATGAAAACCGCAGCAGTAATGCACGCCATACATACGTAGTGTAGCTCCGTGTGCTACGCCGTAGCACATTACTACGGCCGCGTAGGCCCTTTACGTTCAGACCGTGCTAAGAGTGAAAATCCAAAACTTTCAAATAAAAAAATATATGTTATCATACATTATTTTCTTAAAACGGTAAAATGACTTAAATTTCCATATCGAAGAAGACTTCGTATAAAAAGTAGTTCTTCAGTCGGACGTTATGTTTTCATTTTATTTTAAACAATATTACATTATTGATGGAGTTACTGGAAAACACAGTATTAAAAGCCCTCTAAGTCTAATAATAGCAGATATTATTAGTTACTAATCAAATTTGCTATCCAATTAAAGCGCAGAGTAATTAATAGATGCAGTAACTGTATCTGGAAATTACTTATAAGTGGGATGGAATGGCTAGAATTAAAATCAAAGGCTGAATTTTCTGAACAATGGATAGAACATACTTTTAATCCGTTTGTACACATTCTTGAGATAATTACAACAACACTGTATTTCGCTGGTTCGATTCCCGCACAATACAAATATTTGTAAGGCTTATAGAAAGAAAGAACAAATACGTTTATTTTTCACAAAGATATACATAATGAAGTAACAATATTTTGTAAATTTAAATACATCAACATTGTGTATCTCACGTCCAGTTCAGCATAATGCCAGGCCACTACGTATTAGTTGCCTGACGCAGGTTTTCAACTAAATCTTACTATGAGTCCCACAGACACACATAGTGCTTCCAAGTTTGAGTTAAGGTTGCTAACTGATTTTGAGAAAAATTTCATTTTTTAAGTACGAAAATAAAACTTGGAAGAAAAACAAACATATAAATTGTAAATAGATTACGTTTTTCTTGCACACTCTAACAGTTTTTCTTTATTTTAATTTTTTTTCTTTCTATCTGTTTGATTGTCAATGATTTGTGACGTTTATATCATCGTACATGATAGCGTTTTGTTTAAATATAAAAGTATCAATAATAGTTCAGTAATGTGAAAATTAAGATTGAAAATAGAGTGTTTTGCACATACTTTATTTTTATACAAAAGTAAAAAGTATATTTACCAAAAATAAAGTCGAATACATTATTAAAAAATATGGTACCAACTAGGTGACAACCCTAGGTGTCTTATATATGTGAGTTTACGTATTTTTGAACGCACCCACGTTACAGGATAAATTCATGTTGAGGGAAATAGAACGGAAAACGCGGGATTGAAGTGTTCAATAAAGGTTATAAATAAACAACTTCCTGGAATGTTCCTCACACAGAACCTTCTCTGCTAGAAACCGTAGTATACTTGAAATCGCAAAACAGTTGACATATCAATAAATTTTATAGGAAAGTTATTTATTACTAGTACCATGCCAGAGACTTGGTTAGTAAGAATGTTTTTATTTATTTAAACTTCATGTACACTACTGTACCACTACTGGTACATAGGCGGACTTAATGCAACAAGGCATTCTCTACCAGTCAACCTTTGGGTTAAAAAGACAACACTGTGGTAGGCTTGCACAATAAACAAATAACAGATAATTCAAACAGAAAAAAATAAATAAAAAATAAGTTATTTATAATAATAAAATACATATAAATGCTAAAATTATAAACTAATAAATACTATGAAAAATATCAAATTATTAAGAGAACTTAATAATAATAATTCTGACGACGACCAAACTAAAGTTGAGAGGACTTCAAGTAGTAGTTCCAAATTTTACGCTTAAAGGAAAACTTACTTTCAGTTTTTATAAAAAAATTAACACCTCATCATCATCATCTTCCTGCCCTTGTCCCATCTTATTTGGGGTCGGCGCAACACGTCTTTTTCTTCCATTCTATCCTGCAGATCTTAAAAAATGTATCACCTGTTACGAGTACACTGTATTTTGAGGGTCATATTAAAAAACAAATAAGTCTTTTTTATTCATTTTGATTAGATTTAGTGCCAAGTTTTAAGTTAATTTAACCAAGAAATAAGAACCCATCATACAATTTTTAAAACCGTTATTCTATCATTCTGAAAACAAATAATAACAACCTTTATTATTTACTTAGGTTACTATTTACTGCTTACTTTCAAGCATATACCTACACGAAATGAGACTTTACATACAAGCGAAATTTTTCCTTTTCATCATTTCAGCCGATAGACGTCCACTGCTGGACATAGGCCTCCCCCAAAGGTCGCCACAATGAACGGTCCTGTGCGTCTCGCATCCATCGGATTCCCGTAACCTTCACCAGTCATCGGTCCACCTTGTAGGGGGCCTGCCAAAACTACGTCTTCCGGTACGTGGTTGCCACTCCAGAACCTTTCGGCCCCAACGGCCATCTACCTTTTCCCCCCTTCCATTATACAGCTGCTGTACATGGAACGGAACTTTGAAGCAGACTAAAAAAAAATCACGGACGTCATCAATCACAGAAGCAAAGGGGAATTTTTCGAACTGAATTTTGTACTCTTTGATAGTTATAAAGTAACGCAGCTGGGTAGTCCTGGTAAGCCTCTTATAGCTATCTGTTTTAATTAACTTGTCGACAGACAAGAGATCCAGAACAATGGGTTGAATATCGCCGGTTCGACGCATCCTCAACTACATACTCCCTTTGTAGCCTAAACCTTCCCTCCGCTTCGGTGACTACACGACCCTTTGTCCGGTTTTAAAACGATTATGACTCATTTTTATTAATGGCAGATTTTTCGATGATTCGTAGCCGAAAGAAAATATTTTCCAGTGATACAGAGGTGTAAAGCCGAATAATGTACAGTCAATTTTAAAACTAGAAGCGTTGGAAGGTCTCCTTAAAGTGGACCGATAACCTGTAGAAGACCGCGGGAATTCGATGGATGCGAGACTCACAGGATCGGTTGTTGTAGCGACACTTGGGAGAGGCCTTTGTCCAACAGTGAATTTCTTTCGGCTGAAATGATGATGAAGCATAAAACAACAGAGACACATACTATGCCTATCTTTTTCCAGTAGTTAATGTAGGTCACAACACATTATAAACCTCAAAGGTAACGCAAAATTAAGCAATAAAATGTCAATTCAAAATAATTAACGAATTGATTTTAGGTCAAACTGTTATCAAATGTTAGAAAATTCTTTAACATTAAAGTTATGGGAGATATAAAAACTGGGCCAGTGCGAGTTGGACTCACGCACTGAGGGTTCCGTTAAAACTTACCCTATGTAAATAATAAAATCTTTGAATGGACTCGTGAAGATTTTTCCGAATCGCAAAAAAGGTTTTTTTTTTTGTGAATTAACAACAAACCTTGCCTTACCTATGCCAAATTTCAGGATTCTTGGTCAAGGGGAACTACCCTATGAATTTTAATTCCCTTGAGAATGTAAAAATATATGTGTTTTGCGACATAAACGGCCGTATCTTTTTTTCGTTAACTTTCAGTTTGATATTTTCACAGCTTCAAGGGACCGCAGATCTGAGTATATGGTTTTATTTGTACTCGATACCTCCACGCGTTCCCGAGATAAAGGGTCTTAACAGACTGACAGACGGACAACAAAGTGATCCTATAAGGGTTCTGTTTTTTTCCTTTTGAGGTACGGAACCCTAAAAATGTTTTTCTTTTGTCAAAGAGGAAACTTTACAATTGCACCCAGTCTATTTTAGTTGATATGCTTTGTGTCCAACTTAAAGACTCGTAAATATTTACTATCAATTACAAGTCACGGTAACAAAAGCGTGTAAAAAGTTCTTTGTTCATACAGATGAGTCCGGTTTGTCTCTCTCGGATTATCAATCCGTCGGCGTGTTGTTCCTGGAAGGAACGCCGCCCACAATAGTTTGCGTCACGCTGTTGCTCGCACAGAGGTGGTCCCTAGCCCCCGCGCAATGCACATCCATGAGAGATGATCCCGACATGTCGACTTATCTACTACTGTGGAAAATTAAATATAAAATTGGTGGAAAACATATACGTAAGTTGTTCATCTATTTATGAAATCACTAGCTGACCCAGTGAACTTCGTACCGCCTAACAGTCAATGAATGTATATACCTTGTAGTATATCTTTCGATATAATCAACCGATTGCGATGAAACAAAACCTAAGTAATACAAGTAAATCAAGTTGCACACAATTTTAATGTATAAAAATTATCTATATCGATTTATACATTTTACGTGATGCGCGCACAACTAAAAATTTCTACAGATTTATTATATGTATAGATAGATTAAAGCCGTGATGCTTCTTAACGGTGATTTTTCTTTATAAATATGATAGCATGGTAAAAACATTGCGTACTTATACCACAAACGCAGTTGTAATTCTTCAGGCAACTTCCATATTTCACGAGTAAAAATTTAGTTCCATGGTACAAAAAAGTTGAGTGTATTCTCTTGAATTGGACACATCCATTGACGTTGCCAACAGCTAGATATCAGTTTTTGGAAATAATAAGAATTTAAAACGGCTTTTTTTTCTTCTATCAATCCATCATGCGCATTTCAAAACGGGGTACGGAAGAAAAAAAACTGTGCTTCGCCGGAACTTTTACTTGTACTGCTTTGCTGACATAACTGCGCAGTTCTGGATAAGCGGTGCTATTATTGCAACCAATTTATACAATACGACAATAATCGAAACGCTTGGGTCGGACCCCATGTCCGAGAGCACGTCTCCTTTTCAAGGACATCACGACGTCTGATCGACACTTTGCGTGACCAGAGGGCGGGCTCGTTCTTCACCCAAAGAATTATCATATAATTTGTGTATTTGTATTATATGTACATAGTTAGGTTTAGTATAATAGTATTTATAGTTAATATTAAAATTCGATTGAATGAACATTTTATTAAAAATACCAGAAATGAAAAAAAATATACGACATAAGTACTAAGTACATTATGCATTTACAAATAATGGAAACGAAAATTTCTTTAAGAAAAGTATAATGGCAAGAAGTGTATTTTTTTTCAAAGCACACCGTCTGCCTGATTAGCCTTTGTTTAGCGCCTGAGGCGGTCACTCCGTTCACTCGAGGGCAGAATAGGTCCATACTAAACTTTATGGTGGTCGAAAGCAATCAAATCGATAAAGGATTTTTGCAGAATCCTAACAGCAATATTTATTTTAGGATTTCAATGAAAAAACGATTGATAAAAATGGGTAGAAAAGGTTTCCCGTAGACTGACTGCGTTTTGAATTTCAGACCTGTTGGTTCAATTTTGCAATCGTTCTGTGATGGCTATCGCAGCGCGGTATATGCATTGGGACATTTATAAGGTAGCGATAGGTACACTAACATATGGATCGGAGTAGTAGCTTGCAATCTTGTTAACGTCAGAGCAAGTCATTGGTACACTACGGATACATTTGCTAATTGACTTGCATGCCATTTGCTTTGATGCATGTCTGTGACTTCCAAGAAGTTTATATACAAAGCAATGTACGAGATAATACGAGCCTGTCCCATTCGAAGCACCCTACTGTATCTATATAAATAGTAACCTGTTGCTTCTAGCAGTGGACCGAGCGACCTAAATACACATGCCTGTAACTGGTATTAAAGTATACAAGTAGCTAGCATGCCATAGCCATATGCCATTCACTAATTTAGATCACGACCATATCGTTTGTTATGCTGACGAGCCTGCTCTTTTGTTGAAATGGGTTCAAAATAATTCACTAACTTTGGATGCTGACAAGACAAATTAGGTCAAGCAAAATCCAAATGGCAGTACCTCAACATTGTATGCTCGTAACTGCACATCTAGCACAAATAACCAATGTGTTAGTACTAACATTAAAATTTCAAATGCAGTAGGTAACTTTGGAATTGATAAAACATTTTCGTTTAAACGTCACATAAAAGCTGTAAATAATAGAGTTCGTAAATTGATATTTGTTTTAAAAATGTTACGCTATATTGCAGACCCAAGAGACAAGTAGACTAGTCTACTTTGCTTTATGTCAATCGATAGTAACATACTTTATTACACTCCATCTCCACTATTACGCGGGTAAAACATTGTTACCTACTATCGAGAGAGCTCAAAGGGCAATTTTTAAAAGGTCTACTTTCCACTCGTTTCTTTTTCCCACTAACCTCCTATACAAAGAATGTGAAGTACTACCAGTCCAACAGCTATTTATAATGGGTATTGTATTAAAACAGCACGCAGATCTAACATATAGCACGGATAGACTGGCCTGTTGTTCTAGTGGTTAGTGGCCCTGACTGCTATGCCGGAGGTTGTGACAAATTTTTGCGATGAGCACGAACATTTGTACTGTATCTGGGTGTAATTTATCTACAATATGTATGTATTTAGAAAAATATAAGTATGTTTATCAGCTGTCTAGTACTGCTTAGCTTGAGACTAGACGGCGTTGTGTGACAGTTGTGGATTATTATTGTTATTGTGGATTTTACTAACAAAAGACGAAGATCTAGTTTGTCATCAAAATCATACTAAACATGCTTTCACATCAAAATTTTACCTGCTTCTCAGTCCTCTCCTCTGCAATAGATTGAACGCTTGAATTTATAGCTTGAATCGAGTTAACTGTAAGGGAATTCTTAAAGAGGTTCTTTAAAGAATGTCCTACGACGATGAAGAAAATTTACTGATTTTGCTAAAGTGATTTTTTTTATGTCATTTTTTACCTAGTTTAAGTATCTTGGTAATTAAGAAACTAGAAGTTAAGCCTTGGTAATATTATGATGGTACAAGAAAACTTATCTACATTACAGATTTTTTACACGTTTTATTGTACTATAGAATCCTTTTGATTATTTGTTAATTTTTAATTATTTTAGCTCTTCTCGCCTGAAACACAGGATTTCCTAGTTCAGGCACGTATTACTCAGAGTTAAGATTTATATTTAAGAACGTATTAAATTAACCTGGATATAATTTTTTGAATAAATATTTTTATTATTATTTATGCATTTATATATCTCAGGACCTAGAGGTTCTTTACCTCTGAAAGGCTTACGAGAGGCCGAAGCCAACTCGCAGAGGCCCAATAGATAATTTCAACGGAACGTAATACCAATTGACGATTATCGCAGTTGGTTTAAAACTATTGCAACATACGGAAAACAATGATTATAGGGCTATGGTTTTAAGAGTCCTAAGTGGACTGGTAACTAATAACTATGTCAAGACTATAGCCCCTGCCGGAACAATTTATTAATATCCATCGATAAATGGCCGGGGGCGACTTGCACACTCAATAAATTAGCCACTATTAACGGTCGCTAGCACGAAGTGACCTAGCAACAAGACGACAACATTTCCTGAAGTACTTGAGCAATGGAGAGGAATACCACGACTATCAGGACAATTTTTTCTACTTCAAACTCAAACTCAAATTTGACTGGCCTGTTGGTCTAGTGGTTAGTGGCTCTGACTGCTATGTCGGAGGTCGTGGGTTCGATTCCCACTCAGGACAAATTTTTGTGTGATGAGCACGATCATTTGTTCTGTGTCTGGGTGTAATTTATCTATATGTATGTATTTAGAAATATATAAGTATGTTTATCAGTTGTCTAGTACTCATAACACAAGCTCTGCTTAGCTTGAGACTAGACGGTGTTGAGTGATACTTTAAAAAAAAAACCCGAAAGTACGGTCAGCACCTTACTGGATTATACATCTCTACTCAAGCCAGCCAATAAAGGTAAGAGAGAAGTGGGAGCTCTGTCGTCCGTCAGTGTTCACAACGGCAGGCCAATAAAGGTAAGCAAGAGATGCGAAGAACCAGAATTCTCCCCGGAGATCTCTCTTAGAGAGAGGAATTGTATCTCTCTTAATCTGGCCCCCCACTCTAGGCATGTTACGGCAAAGCAAACGTTACCGATACAGATCTAGGGTTCATTGGAGCGTGCAAGCCCTACCACGACGTCAACGTAGAGATACGGCGATGGGGTATAAACACATATAAACTACATTTTCAAATATTTTTTTTAAACAAACATACAAAAAAATACAATTATTATTGTTGCCAATCAGAATAGGTTATAACTTTTCAATACAATTACTCGAAAACCCGCTCTTATCCCATAGCTTTGAGGCACGCAATGGAATGTTTTCCGCATTAGTTCAGAAAAGTGCGCTTGCTCTCCCCCGCCACAATTCATATTACATTTATAGTATCAGGCCGGGCGCGCGTTGACCTTGTAAGTGTAATGAAAAAAGTCGTTTGATACACGTGTAAATTTATCACTTATCGGCTCCATAATAAACTCGCCTACGGCTCGTACGGATTCCGCCTCGGTCGCAATGATAAACTTTCTGCACTTGTATCAAAATGTACTATTCCGGCACGCAAGCTACTTGCATACACCTTACTTTAGTCGTATGTTCACACTACCGGTTATGCAGACCCCGCATCTCTCTTACTTATCTTGCCGGTGTTCATCACAGTAACTAGCACGTGCATGCAAGCTTCAGGCTGAGTCTGTGACGAAGCCATAGCGGGCGAGTCAGCTTTTAATTCTCGTCATAAAAAAATAAACCTCCGGGTTGCGGCAGCTGGTTCGGGGAACTCGCCGCGCTGGCAAGATAATTTAATTACTAGCAAGGGCGATGTTGCATTCAAAAATGGACATGTTGTAAAGTAAATATTTTCACTGAAATGTTGCTATACAAAATCAATTAACAGATTATATTCAAATAATTTCGGAAGTCGGTTGAATTTTTTTGTAAAAGGATTTTTATTTTACACTTTGTAGTTGTCGTAGCAACACTAAAAAGTACACCTCAGCTAATCATCATCAGATTAGCTTGATGGTACCTTATAGCCAAAGTACATCTCATGACAATTGTAATAATGCCTAACACGGTTAGGTTACTTACATTGATTTATTACAGAGGTCCGGTGCCTACCTTGCAGCTTTATCATCAGATCAGTTCGATATATTCCCTTCCACCAGTCAGTCATAACTACACGTATAAACAAAGCCATTTTCTTGTTACGACCGTTCTGCTAAGATCTTATGAGGAGTTCCGTTCCATGTCACCGAAGTTCTTCATCAGATCATATCAATATTTCTATAGAACTAACTCGAAAACCCGCTCTTATCCCACCAAAATAATTTTCAAGATCGGTCCACAATTGCCTGAAAAATGCGTGAACATACATAAAAAGAATACATTCAGCTGAACATAGAACCTCCTTCTTTTTGAAGTCGGTTCAAAATATAACGACTTGTCGGAATCGTCTAAAGTCCAATGAAGTGCAAAAATACATTCACGAGAAAACGCTATAGTTACAATTTCTGTATAAGTTTCTACCTTCGTCCTCATTTCACAAAAGCATCTCTTTATACATATGGTGCCTTTTGTGAAAGCTGTTTCCATGGAATTCCCATAGACGTGAGAATTTCATCGAAACATCTTACTCGGAACGGATTCTGTTTTCCTATAACTCAAATATTCTAGTGAATATGTTATTTCTAGGTACGAACACGGTCATCAGCATCGATATCACTAATAGTGGAGTAAACGCAACACCTACTCAATAAAAAATGTATGCATTGGTCCCTTATGCAATCGATATTCTGAACGATAAATAGAGCTACTACATTATTACCATGCAACCGTATGAAGATCGATAAACGTTTATACGTAACTTAGGGCAATCAGAAAGTTACATTATAGATCATTATTAGAGTTATTATAGATTCATATATGACATTATCAATATATGTATTTTTTCGTATGTCTATTGCTATTGCGAAAAAAACAAATTAACAACATGATATTTTTGGTTTGTTTTCGCTACTCCTTTCAAACGGATTTTATCTTTAGAAATTTGTTTACATGAAAAAAATGCTGCTTAAGTGTTCTTCAGAATAATACATAGCATAATTATGTAAATCAATAAATATTTCGCAAAGAAAATGATTGTGAAGGTCAGCGGGGCTCTATGCGGGCGCAGGCAGCTGTACGAGTATGTGTGCATTTAACTCCGGCCAAATATTCAAGGGATTAAGATACGCCTTACGCCTTAATGTGAGTACAAAGCGGTGATGGGTCGGTATTATTATTATTATTTTAGCAACTTAGTGAGGGACTGGTGCCTGATGTTCAACAACCTGTATTACAGATCACCAGGACCCTCTCGCGGCTAGTATGCTACAAAGAGTAGTATGCATTCCGCAGCGAGCAAAAGTGGAAGTTAATAAAAAAATCCAAAAACTAAATCTTCAACAAATAATCTTAAATAATACGTAAACAACGGTACAACGGTAACAATTATTGGAGCGGACATGTTCATCTTGTTTCTGGAAATCACGTAGTAGGATTCATTTGAGTGTGGTTACTTCTCAGTAGGTACAAAGTAGGTTTCTGTTAGGTGTCAGCACATAGGTAACTGAGATATAGATGATAAGACTGTAATAATATTCCACAAATGTAGGTACCAACGTCGTTTAGTCCCAAGCCAAGCAGAGCTTGTGTTTTGAACATGCTTATATAATTCTAAATACATATTATAGATATGTATGTATGTATAGGAATGTGGTGAATGGCGAGACGCACAGGATCGGTCGTTGTGGCGACGCTAGGGGGAGGCCTATGTCCAGCAGGAGACGTCTTTCGGCCGAAATGATGATGATGATGATGTTATAGATAATTTACATCCAGACACAGAACAAATGATCGTGCTCATCAGACAAACATTTGTCCTGGGTGGGAATCGAACTCACGACCTCCGGCATAGCAGTCAGCGCCACTAACCACTAGACCAACAGGCCAGTCATGACCACTCATGGCCACTACTAGGCACATGGCCGCTATGTTTCTATATAGAATATAGTACATCTATAGATGGATCAGTGCCAAACAATATTGTTGTCTATTCGGAGCATCGGACGGACCTCGACGGGAGTATAAAGCGGGCTTCCCACTACCACTAAGGTACGATTCTCCGAATTCTCTCTCTCAAATCCCTGCATTGAAACCACGAAACGTAGGTACGGACATATATATAGTTTGCTTATGTACGATACCACATATAAGCTTTTGAAGATTAATATATTTCCGATGTAATATTTGAAGGTATTTATTTCTGTTAAATAATATTGTGCAAACTTTTTTTTTACTCTAATTCTAATACTTCGATAAGCTTTCGACGTGGTCTTCGGAACCATAAGAAATTATATATTCATGTTAAAAAGATTTTAAAGTATTAGCATTGCTTATATATTATTGTTCTGTTTGATTTTCCTCTAAGCCGAGAGATTAAGATTTAACAGCTCACTTTTTACAATTATTAAGGTGTCGAGATTTCACTAACACTATTTGTGTAACTCTCAATTTGGCCGATAGTGTCCTTGTGTAGTTATGGGTTGTATATGTCGTCATTTTCTTCCTAAAATTTTCCATTTATTCACCGTCCACCCAAACCTCACCAGCTTTCCAGGTACATCGTCTTTCACACAATCTATCCATGCATCCATATCTTCGTAATAAAGCAACAATAAACTTAAATAAATGTGATCAGTGAGTTAACCAGTCACATCGCTTATTGCTGCGGCTTTGAATTAATTAGTTTAGAACCAACTGAACATATAAGTCGTTCAAGTAACGTAGCAATGCTGTAGCGTATCGATTTCAATTAAATAATACAGTCAAGCTATGCAATGTCGACTGTACATCAGTGGCGAAGGGTGGCTATTTTCAAAAGGGAAGTCGAACTATTAAAAGTTCATTCACCAAATACTGCCCGCTCAATTACGTATGCAAAAAGTAGACCCAAATCCAACCCTGCGTTTATAATTTATGAAATGGCACGGTTCATTCTTTTTTGAATTCTCATAATTTAATTTTGAATAAAATATATTCTTTGCAATACAAATAATCTACTAAACAGTAAGTACATCTATCGATCTGTATGCGGTAATGCTATTATTAAACGATGTCCGCGGCCTAACACGTTTTTTAGCCGCTTCACACTTTAACGCTAAAACCAAATAAAATACGACAAGAAAACAATATCAAAACAAAATAAAAAACTTATTACAAAAAAAAAAACCGACTTCAAAGTAAAAAATAAACACTGAAAAGTACAAAATAACTTTAATTTCGGAAGTCGGTGTTAAATAACGAAGAGACAAAACTATTATAGAAACACCGACTTCGGAAATTAAGGTTATATTTTGCAGTTTTCAGTGTTTATTTTTTACTTTGAAGTCGGTTGTACTTTTTTTTGTGAAAAGTTTTTTTTTACACTTTTGAATTATGTTATCACCACTAAAAAGTACCCCTCAGCCAAACTTAAATACCTTATAGCCAGAGTCAATTCGATACATTCCCCTCTTCTTTCAGTCAGTCATCGACTACATGTATAAACTGATCACGACGTTTCCGATGTGATCCTATGAGGAGTTCTGTTCCATATCTTCGAAGTTCATTATCAGATCATAACAATATTTCTATGGGACCAACTTGGAAGCATAACATTTCAAACAAAAAGACAAATATAACTTCCCTCTTATTGACGTCGGTTAAAAACGAAAGTTTCGCGCCACTTAAATTTTATCGTAGGTATGAAAAACCTGGCCAAATGTGAGAGTTTTATGTAGCTTAATTCATTCTTATTTTGAATCATTATAATTATATCATGAATGAATTTTTCTTTCTCGCTTGCAATCGCGTACTTCTATCGTAACCAGCTGGCATCGAGTTATGTTGGCACAATTTTCTGCTTGCTAAAACGAGTAGTAAGTTTTTAAGAATGAAAGAGATAAATGCTCATGGAATATTGTTGTATGAAGGAGTAACTCGGTTTTTTTGCGGTGTAATCATTTAGAAAATATTAAGTAATTGAACAATAGAATGAAATAAAATATAAATATAATAATGTCGTTGACCTATAGATTATATTTTTCATAAGGGAAGCCGATGGGAATCGTGTTATGTGGACTCTTCGCCACTGTTGTACATGTATATTTGATACCAGCTGCAACGCCGCGTGAAATACCCTTCACACAAACTTTTGACTCCTGTTTCATTCCCTTAGCGAGTAAATATTGGAAAATCCTTTATTATTTGTTATATACAAAGAACTACAATATCATAAAAAGGCTGGCTGTTGATCAGCCAGTGAATGAGTTTTTTTTTTTAGGTTGATAAATCGGAAAAGCGGGAGATAGTGTCAGACTTTTACTGACTAAAAACCCACTCCTGTTCCTTCGTTGCCTTCGTCCCAGGGCCCCGGGTTTCGTTTTCACACTACCCATGGCCCTACGATTTGCTGACATTTCCCTGAGGCGCGCGTGGAACAATATGCACCGTCGACGACTTTGGCTCGGTCCGCACGGTTACCGGACGGTCGGACGGCGGGCTACCTATTGCTCGGCGTCCGCAAGCCCGCGGAATCAGTGAATGAGTCAGGATTTTGCCTTTTATATATACAGATGACCGGCAGGAGGTAATTCGCTAGAGTGCACAAATACTTTTTCAGAAACAAAAAATAATGTCAAACCTTCACAGAATTGACGTAATGTTTACCTTCACAGAATTGACGTAATGTTTTTACATGGAAAAGCCCACTGCCTCTCAAATTCGATAACTCGATGAAGCTCAAAAACAATGTTGCAACGCTGAAGCCTCAGTTCTCCGAAAATGTCGTGTATATGCAAGTCCGATAAGTCGATGGACGTCCCTTTTCCGTATTAAAAATAAAAACAAAACATCTGCAAAACGTATCATGTATATGTATCATGATGAAAGGATGTTCGTGGAACTACGTAAAGGAAAATGTATATTGAAGATTTTTCCGATCGTCAATTGCATCATGAAAAATTGTTCGCTAGAATGTAATAAAATACTTTTAAGTTGGGAGGTATGTGATATGCATGTAGCAAACTGATTAATTTATGGAATGATGGAAAAAATAAAAGCATAGGATATATGTATATGTAAGAGTGTACTTATGGGATTAAAAAGGGTTACTTACGATAAATCCTTATAACATTTTTATTGATCCATTATGATTTGGATAGCACAAACTTTATCGAATCACTCATATTATATTATGGCACCTATATAATTTAATCTGTACTTATAATAAATCTGTAGAAGTGAAAATTCTGTACATTGAAAATATCAAAAAAATAAATGGCATGATATGAAATGAATGAATAAATAAAATAAATGAAATGGTGTTACTAGACCAACACCGAACCTAAAAATGTCATTAAAAAAATTTTTGTCTGGCTGTCTGTCTGTCTGTTTGTTCAGGCATCACGCAAAAACTACCGGTTCGATTACAATGAAACTTTGTATAATTATTTTTTAATATCCTGGGCACCACACTGGGTATTTTTTATCCCGGAAAAGTATATACAATAAAAAAAACAACTTAACTTTGCGGTTCGATCCCTAGACCCGATTACTATACCAACCGCAAATAATAAGTTTGTCGTAGGTTACGTCACCCGCAGTGGAGTTCACTACACGCTGCACACGGCTACGATACTATAATATTATATTTAAGATTCAATATCGATCGCCATACAATTCAATGGACTATCACATACGACGAAGATCTTAATCTTAAAAAACCTAATAAAACTATTTTCGACTTCTACGCGGACGAAGTCGCAAGCAAAAGCCAGTTTATAAATATGATCGAGAGAAAACAACGAGGAATATAAAAAAAAACATATTATATAAATTTTTATAAAAGCTTTCCTAGAAATTCCTTTAGGTAGACTTACACGGGATCCGTTCATTTTCCTATACTTTAAGTTCCTTTTAAACCCACTTTTCCGTATTATTTCCACGAAGAGGTACTGCACTGAGTACGTAGGTATTTTTAGCTGGAAACAGAGGAGATCGGTTTTAAATTTAAATATAGAATGATTTATTATTTCCTAAAGTAATTTAAATCAATTTACATAATTTTGACTGGCCTGTTGGTCTAGTGGTTAGTGGCCCTGACTGGTATGCCGTAGGTCGTGGGTTCGATTCCTACCCAGGACAAATGTTTGTATGATGAACACGATCATTTGTTCCGTGTCTGGGTGTAATTTATCTATAATATGCATGTATTTAGAAATATATAAGTATGTTGATCAGTTGTCTAGTACTCATAACCCAAACTCTGCTTAGCTTGAGACTAGACGGCGACTACCAATCACTGCAGACGCGGGCCTGCGGACGACGAGCAATGGGTAGCTCGCCGTCAGCCCAAGTCGTCCACAGCACAGCGCATAGCGATCCTTCTCAAAGAGATATCAGCAAAACATAGGGGCCCAGCAGGGCCTCTGCCCGCTAGAGCCGTGGCTGCGGGGATTTTCTGAAAAAGAAGCCGGTAGTCTTAGAACGCAAAGGGCAACTGATACAGGTATGGTTACAGTCAGTAAAAGTCTGACGCGCCTTCGAGCTTCGCCCTGGGCGAGAAAAATCATTGGACGATTTCCCACCATAATAAAAAAACCTATTGTACAGAGGACTTACAAACTTGATAAAATAATAATAACTAATACGGATCATATTCCATATTAAGGTATAAAGTAACAAGGTGCTAGCCTCAAGGCAAAGCCTGAGGGTATGTTAGAGCGCGTGTAAAAACAAAAGTGGCTGCCGCCTGGGGCTCCACTCACGTGATCTCCTAAATAATTTCCAACTTTGACGCGGGAATATCCGCTGGCAGAACCTAGTGAATAAAACGGAGTTGCAAAGTTATTTGAATCGTTTAGGTAGTTGGAAGATATGCTATATTTTTTTTTTTCAGAACATTGCTCCACAATAGGAATTACTACTGTATCGTGGATGCGTTTAAAACTATGAACATTCACATACACAAGATATACAACCCCGGAACCACTATTTGAAGGCCATTCGAATATTTTTTTCATGCGGGTACCGAACCCACAACACGCAGCGCAGCAGCCAAACCCTAAACCACTGCGCCAACCGTGACGTCGATGTATGTCATCATCATCATCATCATCATTTCAGCCGAAAGATGTCCACTGTTGGACATAGGCCTCCCCGAAGTGTCACGAACATGAACGGTCCTGTGCATCTCGCATCCATCGGATTCCCGCAACCCTTACAAGGTCATCGGCCCACCTCGTAAGAGGCCTTCCAACACTGCGTCTTCCGGTACGCGGTCGCCACTCCAGAACTTTTTGATATACAACACAAATTAAATATGTTTACAAATGTCACTAACTTAATAGATAAAAATAGTAAATGTCATAAATTCATTAAATGTCAAAATAAATTCATTAATAATGTCAATAAGATCCACAAAAACATAATAACAAATTTTAAAACGAATATGTAAAAGATGTTTTTTTTTTAAACCTTTGAAGGTCTTTAGATTATTAGACAATATTAAGTTTTAAAGTCATCTTTCACTGAAGAGTAGCATTTGTCGACTAGCAGCTTTCAAGCCGTTTAATAAATATTCGGTCACTTTCCTCGGCTTTGATGTCATTCGGTATTTTGTTATACATATATTTTTATCGACCTTACGTGTGGAGGATACGCACGAACTATGCAGTTTTAACTTTGATGTAGGTATTAAAAGCGTGTTTTTCAAATTGTGAACGCGGTGCGTATCGGCGAGGTTGGTCTGTTATTTTTTTGTAGAAATTAGGGTTTTGTCATACTGATTTACAGTTTTCTGAATGATAATGTAAGAGTTTCTAGTTTACGGAAATGCGGTCTAAAAGTTTCATCAATTAATAATATTTACAATTATTCGACGTCTTTTTTTTGTAGGATAAACAAGTCGTTGCTATCAACACTGTTTCCCAGAGAATGATACCATAAGAGAGCCATGCTTATGCGTTTGCATAATAAGGGGGTCATACACAATATCGAGTCTCAAAAAGTAAAAAAAATAAAAGTCAGCGGTTCGAAATTTGGTAGGCCGTGCACGAAATAAACTCATTTTGAAGCTTTTTGATCATAGTTTGTGAGAAAAGTAAGAAGATATTTAAACCTTTTTTTTAGATTATGGAAGTGAAGGTCTTATTATTTCAAAATGTTTATAGATTTTAAAAAAATAATGTGTTTATTAATGGCAATTACCCTTAGTCAAAACCCTTTCCTCGCAAAAGTAACGAGCGAATGATGTTTGGGTACGTTTTACACAAAACTACAAATGATTTACAATATTAAAAAAAAAAACAGTAACATCATTATATATGGTCTACTCTCGAATGGGATGAAAACATTATTGACTTTAATAGGAAATATAGCAGACAAAAAAAATGTTGAAAAAACATAATTCTTGTAAAAATCCGGACAAATAAGTATTTTTTACTATACCTTAGCAACACATAACATACATAAATAATCAGCCTTTTGATGTTCCTACTGCTGGGACTAAGGCCTCTTCTCTAGGAGAGGGGCCTTAGCAAAATTTTTTAGAAAATTAAAAAAAATGCACAATAATCTTAAGAAATCCCTTTAACCGAATTTAAAATTTATTTTATAAATAAACAATAACTTCATTTTGTTAATTATAAGCAAATTGAACTATATCATCGACCACGCAAACTCGATCGCGTCAGTAATGACTAGGCGTGGGACAAGTGAAAGTGGCGATTGAACTTTTGCATCTGAATAACTGAAATGTTCCGAAACAGTATAATAATAATAATAATATCATTTATTTGCGTAAAATGTGGTAGGTACAAAAGATGTTGTATACAGGAGACTAAGTGCAAAGACACATTCCGCCATTTAGTGATGGCATGCAAATATTAAGTCGATAGTGTTTTAGTAACATAAAGTAGCTCACAACTATCTAGAGTTCTACGGTTAAAAAAGAAACAGAAATATGAACAGATTATTTAAACTAAATAATATTAGACACACATTAAGGTAAACAAATTACCAGAGATTTAGGTAAATTAAATACTTAAAAATTAAACACATTACAGACTACAAAACATTCCTGAAGTGGTAGGATTGACAAGTTTTTTTGTTTAGAAATTCGCCTACTGAGTAAAAACTATGCGATATCAACCATTTTTTTAAAACTACACAGAATTTTTTGTAAGGTAATTTAGTCATCCAACTAGGTAACGAGTTAAAAATAAGTGGCGCCATAAATACGCAACTGCGTCTGTACATTTCTATTCTGGGCACAGGGATCTTTAGTAAGTACTGTGTAACTTTTCTCTTGTTAAAATTATTTTTTGCTTCAAAGAGAGAGAAATTTGTTTTAACAAATTTTGCAATTTCATAAATATAAATACATGGAGCGGTAAGAATTTTGTGTGATTTAAATACTGGTCTACACGATTCGGTCCAGTCCATGTTAAAAATGGCGCGAATACACTTTTTTTGTGCTATCAGTATTCTAGACATCTCAGAGGAATTTCCCCAAACAATGATACCATATCGAATAATGGAACATATGTAGGCGTGATATACCATCAAAGCAGTCGGTTTAGATGTTTCTTCTTTAACTTTTTTTAAGGCAAAAACAAATCTGTTAATTTTCATGCATATTTCGTCAATATGGTCCTTCCAGGTTAAGTGTTCATCCAGTGTTATTCCAAGAAATTTTGTTTTACGTACTTGTTCAACTAATTGGTTCTTGTGAGATATTTTAAGTGGAATGCTTTTACTTTTTGGCGTTTTGAAATTTAATATTTTAGTTTTTTCTACATTTAGTTTTAAATCGTTGTTTTCTAACCATGAGATAATTTCGTGTAAGGTGTTATTTATATCTGACTCGTAAGTTTCAATGTCTTTACAATTTAGGATTACCGTCGTGTCATCTGCAAAAAGAAAACAATCTTGCTCGAATGCTTGAGGAAGATCATTAACATACATAAGAAATAATGGTGGCCCTAAGATGCTTCCTTGGGGTACTCCGAAGTAATTATGTCGAGATTGTGAATCAAAATCGATGATACTATTAATTTTGTCATCGAATTTAGTGATTCTTGTGATTTGACTTCTATTGGTTAAATAATATTTGAACAATTGTAAGGCTGGACCTCGTATTCCGATTTTGTTCAGTTTATCGATGAGAGTTGAATGGTGAACAAAATCGAAAGCTTTGCTTAAATCTAAGAACAGAGCTGATGTTATAACTCTAGCGTTAATGTTATTCAAAATACATTTGACAAGGTTAAAAGCTGCTAGCGAAGTCGATCTATCCTTCCTAAACCCATATTGCTCCTTAGCTAGAATATTATATCGATCAAAGAAAGAGAGAATTCTTTTATACATAACTCTTTCAAAAACCTTCGATAGAATCGGTATTAGAGCAACAGGGCGGTAATTATTTTTATCTGTTTTTGATCCTTTTTTATGAAGTGGTTTTATTACAGAAACCTTGAGTTTTTTTGGGAAGCAGCCTTGCTCTAATGACAAGTTGATGATGTAAGACAGTGGTTCTGCTATGTATTGAGCGATATTTTTTAAAAGGTCCGTAGAAATATCGTCATAACCAGCTGCCTTGGTGCTTCTTAATGATTTTAATATAGAAAAAAAATCAGTAGGATTAGTAGGATTTACAAAAATACTGTTGTCGTTACTTTTAATATTACTCAAGTTATTAGTTTTGCTTTGCAGGGATGTGTTGGTTTCAACTATATCAATAAAGAAGTTATTGAAAATATTCGCGATATCAGAGCCTGATGTAGCTAAAATATCATCATCAACTAGACTGTTAATATATTCACGAGATGTTTCGTTACCTGTACTTCGTTTAACAATATCCCATGAAGCTTTACCTTTATTTTTTGAACATGCAATATGTTTTTAAGGTTACACAAAGACTGTAAGTTATTAATGCACTTTTTTAACAAACTAGAGTATGTCTTAAATCTAGTTTTATTGTCACATGTCTTGTTTAAATAATATTTGTATCTTAATAGTCGTTTAGTTTTACTACTCATTTTAATTCCCTTTGTTATCCATTTTAATTTACTGTATTTGAATTGTTTTTTTTATTTGATGAGCGGAAAACATAACTTATAGAATAGAGTGATAGTGTTGTGAAAGGATTCAAAGGCCTCATTTGTGCCAGAAATATTATAAATTTCAGAAAAAGATAAATTGCTTATGCTTAATAAGTTTGACGACATTATCTTTGCTCTGGTCATTTAGGTATTTGAAATAATATCCTGATCTAAGTTTTTGATCATATTCGAATTTAACCTGTGCTGTGTTATGGTCAGATAAACAGACATTATGAATTGTACCTACGATATTTGGGATGTTACTTATAATGTTATCGATACATGTATTTAACCCAGTGGCTTCTTGAATGTGGCACCGCATACCGTAATTTGAAATGAGCTCTTTGAATTTTGTACTATTTTTGTTTTTGTGTAAAAGGTTTATATTGAAATCTCCAGAAATTATAATTTTACTTCTTTTGTGTTGAAGTTTTAATAGAATTTTGTTTAAGTTTTCAAAAAATATATTTATGTTAGATGAGGGCGTTCTGTATACCTACACATTGTATGATTACATGTATAGATTTGATTTTAAGGCCACAAATTTCAAAGTGCTTTTCAATGCAAAACTCATTTATTTCTTTTAGTTCTGTAATTAGGTTCCTCCTCGTCGCTTATCTGATCGTGAATAAATAGCACCAAGATAATAATTATTAAGTTTTAGGTACTTTTCTTCCCCTCTAACGACAAAATGTTCTGTTAGTATTATTAGCATATTACGTCTTTATTTAAACCAGAGCTATGCATTTCATTAATGGTTAAATCTATATAGTTAAGTTTGTTTAAAGCCCCAGCAATATTTTGATGAAGAACTAAAAAACTGCTTCTACTATGTTTTTTTTTATTGACTACGAAAAAATAGTTCTTTACTTACCTCCATATTTTCTGCAGACTTGTAATTAGACATGAGTTGTGGATTATCAGTGATATGTATCATTTGGAACATCCGCTCAAATGATACAAACGGATCATTTGAAACATCGGCCCACAAGATATAAACGGAACATTTGGAACAACGGCTTAACAGATACAAATGGAACATTTGAAACATCGACTCACAAGATACAAACGGAACATTTTTAACAACGACTTAAAAGATACAGACTCTGATTGTTATGAATCGTGATCTACTACGTTACTTTGCGTCATATACACTAAAATTTTATTTAACTGGATTTTGATTTGGGAATAATTTAAAGCAGATGTTTTTAGTTCAGGTCATTAATTATATTTACACTATTTATGTTATAATTTGAATTATAATAAAAACTTTTTTTTTTGTTTTAGGAGCGTTCGCTCGGGGTTTATGAATTAAAAACAAAGTATATCTTCATCATCAAGTCTTTCTATTCGAACATCCTCAACACGACGATTGACCACCTCCAGTTTAGTGTTTCAGTGTTCCAAATGATGCATTTAAAACATTACTGATGTTCCAATCTTCCGGAACACTAAAATGTTTCGGATCAGTAGTCGGTTCAGTAAAGCGTTACATACGCTTAGTAAAGACCGGACTCTCCCAGTGTGAGCACGCTTTACTTTGCTTCGCAGTCGCTCGTGAAAATTACGTGAAAATATTCCCAAGATTGCACGCCGACTACCACATTTTGATCCATTAAATAATATTATTTATTTTAAGTACTTTGTTTGTTTATCAAGATTGTTAAAATTTATTTTGACTTCGGTAATAATAAGAAATAACGGTTGTATGTTTGTATGTAAAAGTTATCTGCGGAATTATTTTACTACTATCCGAATACAAACATTATTTCACATTCTACAATGTCTAATGGCAGCTATATTATCATCCAGTGTTATAGATTATGTACAGAATGTTGATATTTTTTATGATTACCTATTTAAGACTTTAAGGTCGACGAACATTTCTTTTTTTTTGTGGATAATGGGTCGAAAGAAAGAGACCTATTATCAATACGTCATTAAAAGAAAAAGGAATCAACGTGTGGGACTGATACGAGCGAGACAAATGTTGCTATTTTTTAGAAAATTGGTAACGAAAATTTTAAAATGATTGTGAATACTAATAATGTTGATAACATGTGTGGTAAACATGGTAATTATAACGTTTGTGTTACGCACAGGGTATAAATTAATAATATATAAAAGTCAAAACCTACATTTAGAAATTCATAACTTTTTTTACTGTACTATAAATGATAGTCAGCTGATCGCGACAAATTATATAGAAAGTTTAAAGTAAAAATATTTACTATTTTTTTCAATGATAAAACAAAAAATAGTTTAATAGCTGGCCAGCAACAGAAAAAAAAAAATAGGCGGGAAAGCGGTAATCCGCTCTGTATTTGTTTTTCAAGTTGTAGAGTTCTGTTTATACTATTAAATCTCTGCTAAATGAGATTTGTATTAACACGATAAGTTCATCAGATTCAGATATGGATTCTTACTTAAGAGTAGAGGTTAAAGCAGCAGTGGAAAACCTTTTATGGCCTAAATCAAAAAAAAATATACATAAAATCATACGACGACCTTTGATGACGACTCAGGTTTTTATTTTTTCTTTCCTTGTATTCATAATGCAAAGTGTTTATTTCGGGTTAAAGATTCATTTCAAGTCACTCGAACTACTGGTGACCTCGCTACGCTCGTATTTCGCGGGATCATAAGCATGTTATTTTCAAAGAGACAATACTTTTCTTTGGGATGAAAGTTACCCTGTAACCGTTTTTGAACACCTGACAACATTTTATATGTAAAATTTCAGGACAATCGGTTCATTGGTTTCGGTGTGAAAAGCTAACAAACAAAAACAAACATATTTTCACATTAAAATAATAGTTAAGATCAATCCTGAGATAATCTATTTAGGAGAAATTTATAGTGATAAACGTAATGACAGACTCCTTTTACAGTAAATATGAAAATCTTTTAAATATTCATAAAAATGTACATCTGTTTTAAAAAAATACTGTTATGTTTTAATTTATTTTGCGTAACGCAATGTTTTAGTTGATGAAATGTATTATTTTTATTGAATTTGTTGTGAATGTGTGGACTATGTTGGTCTTTTTATTTCCTTTTTCATGTAGTTTTTAATGACAGCCTGGACTAGGTATTGCTTTGTCAACTCAGTAATTTCTGAGTTGAGAGCTATACGTTTGCCGACAAATGCTTGCACTGGCTGAACAGGTCATCTCAGGTAACGGATAAAGCTGTCTTTGTTTTGGATGGCTTGAATCACCTTCTGGCTCCATCATCAGATCAGTTTGATAGTATCTTATAGCCAAAGTGCATCTAATGCCAATTCTTATAAGCCCAAACACGGCTAGGATACATTGATTAATTACGGAGTTCCGGTGCCTAACTTCCGGCTCCATCATCATCATCAGGTCACATTCAGAACCTTTATTTGTATTGTCATAGTCACTAAACTATCTATATTGTAATATCTATGTGAGTATGAAGTTCCATTGGCCATTTCTGGTCTTCTTCATCAGTTCCACATCATCAAATGTAACTTTTCGACTGTCAATGTTTAAGTTCTCGATGAAAATACCAAAATCACTGTCTAGCTGCCTATAATATTTGAGGAGTTCTCTCAATTCCTCATGGATCACATCATCACAGCAAGATTTTGAAAAATGGGATCAAGCTGGAAGCATATCCTTTAAAAGAAAAAAAAATGCAAATCGGTCCATAAACGACGGAGTTCTGAGGTAAAAAACATAAAAAAACAACCTAATTAATAAACTTCATTTTTTAGAAGTCGGTTAAAAAAAATACACCTATTATTTTGAATCATCCTCCATCAAATTCTAAAAATAAGTATGGTATTTGTACGAGAAAGTAGCACGTCTTTGCAGTTGCAGTATACAAGTCGGCACGTACTTTACTATAGGCTTTGACGTATTTTTTTTTTTTAAGAAAGCGGTACAGACGTCCATCCTTAAGCGCTTCTGAGCGCGTAGTTTGGCGCGTAGTGATACGAGAAATCGTGCATTCGATGAAAAATGTATGAAGTTTTTAACCGACTTCTAAAAAAGGAGGAGGTTCTCAATTTTTTTATGTTTGTTCGGGCATAACTTCGTCGCTTGCCAACCGATGTGAAAAATTCTTTTTTCTGTTAGAAAGGGTATATTTCCCAAATGGTACCATAGTCACCAAATCAGGATTTGATGATGGAATCTTGGCGAAATCGAGGGAACTCCTCAAATATTATAGGCAACTGCATAGTGATTTTGATATTTTCATCGAGAACTTAAGCATTTACAGTCAAAAAGTAATATTTGATGAAGTGGAACTGATGAAGAAGATCAGAAATGGTCAACGGAACTTCATCCTCGCATAGATATCACAATGAAGATAGTTAAACGACTATGATAATACAAATAAATTAATGATTCTGAATAGTTCCGTTGAAAATAGTATCATCAAATTGATCTGATGATGATGGAGCCAGAAAGTAGGCACTGGAACTCCGTCATTAATCAATGTAACCTAGCCGTGTTTGGGCTTATTAGAATTGTCATGAAATGCACTTTGGCTATAAGGAACTATCGAAATGATCTGATGATGGAGCCGGAAGGTGGAAGGTAGACACAGGAACTTCATAATAAAACAATGTAACCTAGTAGTGTTTGGATTAATCGGAATTGTCATGAGAAATAGGCACTCTGTTTATAAGTGTATCCCAACTAAAAAGTGTGAAATAAAAAACTTTTTACAAAAAAAAGATAACCGACAATTTTTATTGTTAGTGGTTTTATTTTGCTCATAAATCCTAAAGTTATTTACGTAGCTTCAAAATAATTAGCTACATGAAGAGAAGGCTATATAAGCTGTAATATTTTATGATTTTTAGGCAAAAAATGTGCACTTTAACTAGCTTACGTGTACCTTATTCAGACCCCGTTTTTGTAATTTTCTACGATTAGTGCATTGATAAAATCGTATTTGTATGATAATTTTATATGAGACGATAATATTTTTTTTACGCCATCCTGGAGATGAATATATTGTCTTTTATTTGATACCATGACATCCTCATAGTTATGGTTCCTAGTTCATCATAATGGTACCCGATAAACCGAGATATTTGACAAAAAGCGTAAAAACGTCCTTAAGTCCGCCTTTGTACCTTTGTGTTGCATGAAGTTTTAATAAATAAATAAACATGGCGCATGCCTTAAAAATAAAAACGTATTACAACAACGACTTATATTATAAGTGGTAGGATATGCGTTATATCCGCGTAAAACGGCCAGCGCTCAGCAAAATGTTGGAGCTCGTGTAAGACAGGGCCTCAGCGCTGATTTTCAGCACCAGCCGTCGTCGATGGTGAGACGTTGATCTGTCAGCAAGGATTACATATTATTGATACTTAAAATCACTGAATAAAGTAACCAGAAACATAAATAACAATAAACCATTACATATACGTAACGGGGTACAAACATAAAACAACAAAACACAGTTGGCAAAAAAACATTGACGTAGTCGATTATTATAGTCGATCGAACTTAAAACTAGAATTGTCAATACGCAGACACAAAGCCACATTTTGAGTCGGCGGAAAAAGATGGCTAATCAATGGATCACAGCGGCAAGGTTACGTAATTTAAGTAAAAAATTAGATTCCTGACCTACGCAACTTACGCAATCTATTTGTAGACACTATGGTGACACCCGGGCGTATCCTCCGCATGTATCCGGTGCAGGAATCGCCCAAACTTCCGGTGAGGACCTGCGTCATACGGAAGGTAAGGACGCCGTGTTGCATTTCCAGCCACTCCTCAAAGATGTGACTTACTGCCATAATTATGGCGTGTACAGCACTGGGTTGCGATAGTCGCTGTTGCCATCCCACTGGAACTCTGTCCACCATGCCGCGACTTGGCGCGGCAGCGGAGTTTCGCCCCGGCGTTGCATCTTCATGTGCAGATCGTGCATGCGTGCTAGGACTATTGCCTTCAAATCCCACGGTGGTCGGCCAGCAAAGAGGCTAGCCGCTTCGCAGGAAACCGTGCGGTATCCCCGCACCATCCGGATGGTCATGACCCTCTGGCTTACGTTCAGCTTGGCCGCCGGTCGCTTTCGTAGCCACGGCGCCCATACCGGCGCTCCATTAAAGGCCATGGACCGAACCATTCCTGCATAGAGCCTCCGGTAGGAGGCGTCTGGATCCCCTAGGTTGGGCAGGAGCCGCTTGAGGGCACCTCCCGGCCGATCCAGTTTGGGAGCCAGATGTCGGAAATGCTGCTCGAAATTCCATCGGCTGTCGAGGACTAGTCCCGGCCTTACCCGTACTAGGTGCGTAATGAGGTGGTCTGCAATTACTCTTTCAAAGAGCTTGCCCACCTCGTCGAGCAACATAATGTGCCGATACGTGGACGTAGAGTCCGCAGGGACGGCTTCGCAATGAAGACCAGTTTCCCCGTCTTCCAGTGCAGTGGGAACTGGCTCCTCTACAAACATGCGCTGAAGAGCCTTCTTAGTCGAGGCCTTAGTTCCTCCATGGTTAGGTCCCAGGCTTTTACAGGCAAGCTGTCGAGTCCTGGGGCAGTATTCTTGGCAGTAAGTTTTCTTACCGCCACACTCATCTCTACCTCGAAGCATTGTCGTCGTCGCCATCGTATTCCCGTCGCGCAGGGAACAGAGTGCTCACCACACCCTCCACGATCTGGGGCCGGAGACTCTACGTACGAGTCCCCAGCCACACGTTGCGGGCCTCCAGCTTGACCCGCTTTATTTCCGCTGAGAGGGTGCGGTTCGCCACTGTATCCCTCGTACAGCTCCGCCTCTCTGGCCTCCGCATCCGGTAGGCGGATGCGGTGACTGCAGTGTCTGGCAGGAGGTCCCGCCGGTTAACGGTGAGCGCCGCCCTACCCTTCTGCCACTGCTGCTGCTTGGCCACCGGGGTCGGCCTAGCAGGCTCTAACGCCACGGCTCCGCGCCCAGATTGCCCCGACGGGCCCGTCTTGGGTGCAGCTGCCGTGGCCACGGTGGTGACATGATGCTCTCCAGCTAGGACAGCTACAGCTGGATCCACAGCTGAAACTGCTGTTGCATCTGCTCCCGCTGCACCTGCTTCAGCAGCTGGCTCTCCGGCTTCGGCTGGGTCTGGGCCGACTTTACCCCTGCACTTGCTTGCGCCCCCCTTTAATCGACTCTTGGTAGCCTCCGACATTCTGGGCTCCCACGAGCTCGGTCCGGAGCTCAGCCTGGAGTCTTGCCACCCTCTTCTCAAGAGAGGTGTCGATAGCCTCCTCGATAGAGGTGGCATACCGGTGAACAGTCTTCTCTCTTTTCCAGCCTCTTACACGCAACGTGGCGACCACCAACACCCCGAGGGACCTACGTGACTCCTCGGCGGAGTCCTCCGCGGCATCTCGCTCGCTACCAGATGGCCCCGAGAGGTCCATCTCAGCGCAGGCCACTCCAGTGTGACGCCCCCCCGCGGCAAGTCTGTCGGCTGTTTAGCGGGCTCCTGGGCAGTGAGTTCCTCCCTTTTCCGCTTGCTCGACCCCGCAACTCGCCCACTGGTGGGAATTTTTTGGCCGAGCCCTTCTCCCCTTCGGAGGGCGACAAGTTCCCCGGTCTGGAGCGCTTCCGGTAGTCTTTTGCGTTTCTTCCGGTGTCGCCCACCATCGCCTCAACGCCATTGAACGAGTCAGAACTTAATTTGTTAACTTGATTTGATTCGGAAGTAAGTTTATATTGGATTAGCAATGTTTTCTTTAGGTTTATACTGGTTTTTATTGGTACGTTCTTAATAACACACCACACCACATCAAGATAGTTTTATTTAATGAACTTTTAATTTCCCTAATATATAGTAGGTAACTATTTATTAGATTTGTTGACAACCCTTTTAAATGCTTTTTTTCATATACTTTATAATGCTTTGTTAATATTGGATCGTTAGAGTAAGAAGTAAGAATTCGGAATAATCTTTTATTTATACATGATATTTTAATGATCATTCGATTTTTTCTTTTCTATCGATTTAATACGCTTATACAGTCCTTTAGTATTGTGAGTAAAAGACTTTCAAATTAGTTATAGTTTTCATTCATTTTTTTTTTTCAGAATTTCGTAGTTGTTGTAGGTAGTTCCAATCTGAACTTTTCCATGTTTTAGCTATTAAAATTTCTTTTTTATTAGTTTTCTAATCTTCATATTTGTGGTGTTTTTCGTCAATTTATTAAAATTCATTATTTGTCCTTTATGGTCAGAGAAACCGAAATCATCAATATAAACGGTTCAATCAAGACAAGTTGAAGTGGTTTTTGTCACTCGTTTAGAGTTTTTTATACATTGAGTGAAGTTATATTAATATAATATTGCGTTGATTGGCGTATTTACATTTACATTAAAATCACTGCCGATAATGACTTTAAGTTTACTATATTTTATTAATATCAGTTTTTGTATTAATTTTAACTGTTTATAGAGAACATCAGGCTATCTATTGTTCCAATACAAAGTTACAAGTAAAGTTATAAGTTTAGACAATTATCTCTTCTATTATATATTTGACCGACATATCCACAATATCCTTTCGTTCAATAAAATCTACATGTTCCTGTAACAGTATACACGCACCGCCACATGCGTAGTTCTTTTGGCGATATGTCGTTGCAAAGGATGTATCCAGTACAGCTAATTATGCTTTGCCTGTGGAACCTTTCCGTTAGACAGAGAGCCAAAGAGACATCAAGAAATTCTTCCAATAAGTCATGCTTTTTATTAATACTTTGAATGTTCTGGAATAATACTGACATGTTAGCAATCTACTGATGCTGTCTAAGGTGTTAAAAGAACCTGTTGCGATTTCTTGTCTATTGGTAATCAATTGTTTATTTTAGTTAGGGGTTTTACACTCGGTTGTTATTGTAAAGTTTATATTGGGTTCTTCACTGTCGTCTTCACTGTTGACATAGTAGTGTCGTTTACGGTCATTATTTTCAGTGTACGGACAGGAGTGTTGTTTCTTCTAAAGCGTCGTGTGATTTTAGCTCAGTCAGGGCAGCACCAGCATTTTGAAGCTCAAAATTATACTCTGTCTATGTACCGATAGTCAATCTGGCACTGTTGGAGAGACTGCAGCAAAGCCCAAGTCTCGATTGAATCAAAGGCTTCCTCGTAGTCCACATACGCTTGGCAAAGAGGCAGATTGTGCTCCTCGGTCTTGTGAATAACCTGCCGTAGTGTATGTATGTGGTCTATGGTACTGAAGCCTTTTCGGAATCCGGCTTGTTGGGGAGGTGGGAAGTCGACGAACCTGTGCGCGAGGCGGTTCGTTATGACTCTGGAAAACAGCTTGTAGACATGGCTCAGAAGTGAGTGAGTAATTCTTGAGCAGAGCTTTGTCACCTCTCTTAAAGAAGAGTACCAACACACCTCTGCTGCATGCCTGTGGTATTTTTCCCTCGAGTACGATGGAATCAAACAGCTTTTGAAGGGCTCTAAGGATCGGTTTCCCACCCACCTTCAGGAATTCAGCTGTAATTCCGTTATCATCTGGTGTCTTCTTGTTATTAAGCAGCTTCCGAGACTTTTGTTCAATTATCACCAATCAATCGAAATGAATACTCGTGAAAATAGCAGAACTTAAAAAATCGTCTTTTCTTATTTTATGTTAATATATATGTATATATTTATATAATATTTAATATAAATGTATGTTTATTCTAACAACATGTTTATTTTTACTCTAAACAACATTTTAGTTATATGCACCTACCATATGGTCTATTCACCACCTTAGGTTGACTGGTTTATTTTTTTTATTGGGTGTGAAAATCATCTTATGACAAATCTCGCTCTTGGGCGGAGCAGGAGATGGTGTCAGACTTTTACTGACTAAAAACCCACTCCTGTTCCTTCGTTGCCTTCGTCCCAGGGCCCCGGGTTTCGTTTTCACACTACCCATGGCCCCAGTAGGCTTCGACCCTGCTGGGCCCCTACGATTTGCTGACATCTCCCTGAGGCGCGCGTGGAACAATACGTGCCGTCGACGACTTGGGCTCGGTCCGGACGGTTACCGGACGGTCGGACGGCGGGGTACCCATTGCTCGCCGTCCGCAAGCCTACGGTGGCCGGAAATCGGGATCGGAATCCTGGCGGCGGTTGGGGCGTGAGGACCGTTGCCTCGCGCGATCGGCCGCCTCCTTTGCAAGCATTACTGCCGCCGGCTGCTTCCCCAGCGCCGAAGCCCACACCGGTGCGCCATAAAGGGCCATGGACTGAACGATTCCCGCGTAGAGCCTCTGGCAGGTGGCGTCTGGACCCCCTAGGTTGGGCAGGAGCTGCCCGAGGGCAGCCGCAGTCCGATTTAGTTTGGGAGCCAGACGTCGGAAGTGCAACTCGAAATCCCATCGGCTGTCGAGAACGAGTCCCAGGTACTTCATCGTCGACCTGACGCCGATGTGGACTCTAGGTTGACTGGTAGAGAATGCCTAAGACATTAAGTCCGCCTTTACACTTTATGTTGCATGAAGATTTTACTTCCTTCGATGACTAAAATGGAATGGCCCGAATAATATGAAATGGAATGACGTTATTTTAAATACATCTGTAATGTTAGTGGCGCCACGCTTTCGCGTCACAGATCATTTTAGTTGTCGGTGCAAAAAATACATTTTAATGATGCTAATACAGAAAATAATCATAGTGTATGTAACTAATTTTAAAAAATCACTAACACTTATATTGACATTTTCGAGGAATAAAACTGTTATGTTCTGAAAAATATGGTATTTATTTTCATTGCTCTTTATATATTGCAACTCAAATGTTCTAAATAAAATTATCCCTTAGTGCACAAAAACGTATATGTTTTAAGCTGAGTCTGATGAATTTCAATATTTATTTTTTTAAATAATCGGCTAATCTCCGAAATGGTTGCACCAATTTTGACGGGGCTTTGACTGACGGATAATTAATGTTACAAGCACTTTTTATTTTACAACGAACAGAACTTAATTGCCAGGGTACCACAGGGGGGGGGGGGAGGGGGTGATGCCACACATAAGTGAATTCCCGTAATTCACACATAGGTGAATTTCCGTATTTCACGGACAAAATTGAAAAAAAATAAGTTAATCTAATTAAAAAATAGTAACCTTAATTAGGTACTAGACATATGAAGCCACCTATTACTGACCTGTAAATCGTTTGAACCTTTTTATGTAGCTATTCACTCGTTCGATTTAAACTGAGATTGATTATGGAGTAATTTAATACAATTTTGATTGTATGTTTGAACCACAATTAATATATTAGTTATTGAATATAAGGACAGAAACCTTATGGATTGCATATTGTTAGGTATGTAATATTATTATTAAATAACTAAAACGTTTACATTACTTACGGTCGTAAAGATATATTGGTTTAAACACAAGGCTAAACTTTATCAAAATTAGTGATTACCGCCCAGGCGGTATTTAGACCGGAGCCGTGGCGAGGGTCTTAAGAGAGCCAAGAATGGTAGGTAATCATTAATTACTCACGTGTGTCATATGACGTTTTTCAATACACTTGTGAAGAAAACAATAAAACTAGTAAAATTTTCTGTGACATGGCGGTAAAAATCTGTTTTCATAAGCGTGTACATCATTTTTTTTTATTAGAGGAAGTCTAAGGTATTTTGATCATACTGCCTAGTCTTACTTTTATGTTTTCATGTGTGAAAAGTTTTTACGATAATGTCTCACGGAGGGACAATAGAATACGGATGTAACATTTTCTAATGATTTAGTAGTATTTATTTTTATTTAATTAATACAGCCACTGAACTTCACTGGAATAAAAAAAAATCACGCCAAAAACAGCACGCATCTTAAAATGGCGGCTATAGATCACAAAAAAAAATTCGAATGTACGATTTATTTACGAAATGTTTTTTATTATATAAATCGTTTGTATAAGTTTAATTTGTCCATTTTAACCTGTAAATTGGATGAAATAAGTAAGTAAGACACTATTTTATATACTATTGAACGCAATAACTTAATGGGAATTTTATTCAAATTCAAAATTTGTTTTGCGAAAAAAGAGGTTGAACAGATTTTAACTACATTATAGCACTAGTGTGTAATGGTAATCAAAATGTCACAGTTTGGTAACGAGTGCCATTATATACCTAAGTGCAGTGCAATAAGAGTCACTTTCTGAGCAAGTGTGTTGAAAAGTTTATAATCAACCCGGTTTTTATACATACTTATTTATAAAGAGCATATCAGTAGCTTTCATATAATACTAAATTTGGCTTCGTCCACTTGCGTCACTCAAACAAAATTGAACAAAACTCGACAATGTATACGAATTTTAAAAATATTAATAATCAGTTTTCGGACATATTCCAGCATAGTTCCATAATCCAATTAGTGGCATAGAACTATTGAGTTTTTACTTTAATAACCTTATTTTTTTTTGGGTCCTAATAACTACGAAGTTCGATTTAATAGCTTAGTTACAAAAGTTCTTGAAATAACACTTTGAAGAGGAATGACTAAATCATATCAAAAGTAGTTGTTTCACTTTATTTATTAGTATAAACTGAAGTCGCAAACAGTAACTGTCTCCACGAGTAGTGTGAAAGCGAAACCCGGGGCCCTGGGACGAAGGCAACGAAGGAGCAGGAGTGGGTTTTTAATCAGTAAAAGTCTGTTAAACAGTAACTGTCTGTATACATCAGTCAATTTCCATTCACATGAAAAGGTGCGAAGGCGGCAAAAAGACTTGATGGAACGCAATTAAAGGTTATGAAAAAGTAAAAAAAAGTAAAAAACAATTAAGTTGACGTATGGAGCTGAAATCAATTGTCAATTGTTGTACCCAACAGGGTCCACAATTTCATCATATAAAAACTTACCTACCGCCAAAGCATGGACATTGTGGAATGCAATAAATAATTGAAAATTGAGCATTGAATTTCAAATCTGGTTATGTTCAAGTACATTGTGGAATGCAAAAAATAATTGAATATTGAGCATTGAAGTTCAAATCTGGTTATGTTCAAGCTGTTGAAGTGTTAGCTGATACTGTTAAAATCTCTGGGCTCTTTCTTTACTTACTAAAGAAGTTTTGTTTCATCAACTTTTAATACCATCAAATACTCACATTAAAAATCTCCGAAAACTATCACAATGGCCAGATAAGTCCTATCCTAGTGAAGTTGTAAGACTCTTTAAAGAACCAGAAGTTGTGATTTAAAATTCTTCTATCTTTTTTTAGGGTTCCGTACACAAAGGGTCGGGACCTTACGGGTCCCTATTACTGAGACTCCGCTGTCCGTCTGTCTGTCCGTTGTCACCAAGCTGTATCTCATGAACCGTGATAGTTAGACTGTTGAAATTTTCACAGATGATGTATTTCTGTTACCAAAAAATACTTAAAAGTAGAATAAAATAAATATTTAATGGGGCTCCCATAGAACAAACGTGATTTTTAACAATAAAAAAAATCTTTTAAATATAGTATCAATACAGCTTTATTTAACATAATAATTAGTTAAATGATTATTTTAGATAAACTAAAGCAATCTATAGGTGAAAACGCACTTCATATAATATTGACCAACTTTTAAGTAAATTTCACCTGTGTGTGCCGCACAAATTATAATAATACAATAATATTCTACAATTATCACACAACGCCGCCGTCTAGTCCCAAGCTAAGCGGAACTTGTGTTATGAGTACTAGACAGCTGATAAACATACTTAAATATTTCTAAATACATACATATTATAGATAAATTACACCCAGACACAGAACAAATGATCATGCTCATCACACAAACATTCGTCCTGGGTGCGAATCGAACCCACGATCTCCGGCATAGCAGTCAGTGCCACTAACCACTAGACCAACAAGCCAGTCTATCCGTGCTAGGTATATGTTAGATCTGCGTGCTGTTTTAATACAATACCCATTATTATTGTTATTCCATTCAGTCAAGTTATATTTTCAGGGCACATTTTAACACAAATATAGGCTCACAATCTATGTACAATATTACTTTCTTTGATCATTCGTTAAGAATTTTCCTGCTGGAAAAACGTGATTCCAACAGGAAAATCATTAGTTCCGTTTTTTTTCTAAATCGACAACACTCAATTTTTTTTGATTTGTTGCTTATTAGCAGCGGCTTACGCTCTAATTATACGTTCCACTCATATCACTCTAGGTGCCACTTTCCTGTAACGTTCACCAACAAACAAGAATCATTTCCTAAAAGTCGTACCTTCACATAAGCCGCTTATCACAAGTACAAGGGGTTCTCGTGTACTAAATATTATTTAGTTATTGTGTAAGGTTCATATTTATTTGCTTTAAGTACGAAATGATATAAAAAAAAGAGAGTTAGTGATACCATGACGGGTGACAGGACAGAATAGACCACGCTGCATTAAAATGGCTGCTACAATTTAAAAATTCTGACGATCAAGTTCCAAAATGGCTCGAGCAATTCAAATTTGTGACGGAACATCGTAGTGAAAAGGACATAACAATGCTGACGCCCTGTCGGCTGTCGGGACTGTAGACACTGCCAGCAGAACGAAGCCCGACAACGCGTGATTCCTTGATTGGACAAATTTGTTATTATTTGTGGTGAATTAAGTTCTCTGCTAGTAAACCGGCATTTAATTATTCACGTTCGTAACAATATTTATTTGCTTTAAAATTGCTATAACGTGCATTGAACCATGATTTTTAGTTAGTTAGTTTAACTAATTACGACAATGAACAGTGGGCTTCAACATGAATACACACATACAAGAATACATACATTGTGTGTATCTGTGTACGTGTGCCAAATAAAATATTTTTCTTCCTTTCTTTCTTTCTTTTTTTTAATAAAAAGAATCAGCCTATGCTGTTCCCACTGCTGGGACTCAGGTTACCACTCTAGAAGACTGAATAAACGTATTTTCAGTGCGGATTGGTGTATGTCACATATCTTCAAATTGTTGGTTCTACGTCAGACTACGCGGTTTCTTTACGTTGTTTTCCTTCACCGTTTTGAGAGCAGTGGTGATGAAATAAATTACACGAAGTAATGTGCCTAGCTGGGTTTGAACTTGCTACTATTACAGTTCGTACGTCAGGTTCGTTAACATTGACCGCCATTGATCCCATACTAATAACAAAACATATAACTGTCCGTTTTTTATAAAAATCTGTAGACAGTAGTTGTTTTATTGTCCAAACTATTTTTTGAGATGGGGAATGATCAAATGACTTATTGCGCTCTACGGTGGAGCGAGAGCACGTGTTATTTTTTTTGTGGTTAAAGCATCTAACGCGCAGTCGAGGGCTCGGTCCGGACGGTTACCGGACGGTCGGACGGCGAGCTACCCTTTGCTCGCCGTCCGCAAGCCCGCACCTGCGGTGGTCGGAAATCGGGATCAGAATCCCGGCGGCAGATGGGGCGTCAGGACCGTTGCCTCACGCGTGCGACTTCCTCCTTAGCTAGCATTACTGCTTCGCAGAAGGAGGCTACCGCCTGCCACTCCTCCTCGATCCGGACCATGGCCTGTACCAAGGCCCGGCGCGAGAGATCGCCCCCACGAGGACACGGCGTTGCTCTGCTCAGCAGACTTTTACTAACTAAAACCCCCCAGTGTCCTTCAGTTGCCTTTTGCTTTCCAGAGCCACGCTAACTATTAAAACTTTTGGCTAACTATAAAAAAGAGGGGCGAACGTTTAAAACATATTTGGAAGATATTAAAAAAAATACAGATAAGACTGATCAACTTCTTAGTTAGCAAGAAGGTTAAAAAAAATGTAAGAAAGAGAAAAAATTATATTATATTATATTTGTACAAAATTTTTATTATATTTGTAAAATCCTGCTAATAGATTTAAGAATTGATTATTTAATAGGCTCAGAATCCTATTATTCTGATGAATTTAAAGAAACACTTTTAAATAAGAGAATACAAGGAGTGTGAGAGAGAAGATACTAGTTTAGCCGAAAAAAACTAATTACTATGAAGAAAGAGCGTCCAAATTTTTGGACCCAAAAGTATTTATTAATATTTAAGTCTAAAGTGAAAGCTGAAGAATTGTCTTCTCGACAAGATTTTATAGTAATAGTGTAGGTAAAATATTTATTGTTTTAGAGCAAGTGGTACACTCAGCGTGTCTACCAAGATGCTTGCATTACTCTAGCATCGTAGAATGAACTTTATTAGAATGCAAATAGGTTATAGTTTGTATTGCCCGAGTGGTGAAAGTACTTTGCGGGACGCGCTTACCTTAACATAATTACTTAAAATATTAGAATGTAGCTAAGGTTTATTGTTTGGACTTTTATTGATATAAGTTATAAAAAGCCAGCGAATCTCGCCATCAAACTGTAAAGTTTGGCGAGGAAATTATGTTCAAAAACAACAATTTTTTTTAAAGCACTAAATAAATAAAAATAAAAAATCTGTGGCCCCAACGGTGTCGCTGACATCTCTTTGAGGCGTGTGTGTGTGCTCGAAAGTTATTGTGATCCAATATGAGCGTTATCGGCTCCGAATAGCAATTATTTCGGGACTTGTCTAAACAGGTTGGAGTGACGTAACTACGTGCGTATCGGCTTGCGACCGCAGCACTATTGGTCTGCGATCGGCTGCACTGCAGGTCGCGGCAGCACTCGTAAAAGAAGCCCAGCAGCACGTGCGGCTGCAGCCGCGTTTAGAATGGTTTTCACAAATATCCATACTACTACATAAAAAACCAGTCGTGTAACTGCAGCCGGCTTCATGCAGCCGCACATGTGCTGTCTGCGAGGTTTCAATGGTACCTTGATGGTAATTCGGCCAATACACAGTGGTAGAAAACTCTCGATAGTATCCTCGGTAGTGTACCAATCTAATCTTCAATATATCTAATAAGTAATTTTGTGCCACAGTGTTTGTTATCGAACTTCTAAACGTCTTTGACCGATTTTTGTGTTTATTTTTTTTATGTATATTTAGTAAGTCTGAGAGTAGATCGAAGGAGCCTGCCGTCTTGTCAACCGGCGGATTCTCCACTGTCCCCGCGCACTTCGTTCACTGCCACTAGCAAGCGGATATTGAGAGGAGCTCAACAGTATAATATTGCAATAACAATTTTCATTACCAAGAGCTCGGATGGCCGCCTTTGAATACTAGTCAATTAATTCTATCACGATACTCCCAATAATCATTAAATATTAATTTTCTCCGTGCAGATTCCAACATCAAACGGACATTAACGCATTCACATTTTAATAGAGACGACTACCAAAATAATATTGGACTTTTCGAGCATGCGGAGCCTATACATAAAAAGCAGTATTACGTCGGTGAGTACACAACAATATTGCATACATCGCATCTGCGTATGTATTAATTACGAATGTTTCATGTTGGAAATTAATATGAAATTCACAGGTATGAACTGGTCAGTATACAAAGGAATTTTTGGAAATACACATACCTTCTCAATTTAGGCGTTGCGGTTTTCATTAACTATTCCTGGTAGTTCCAATTGCGAGATTTAAACTGCATATTTCATACATTATTCAAATATTGTTTATTGTATTCATAGTTTGAATATGTTTCGATGTGTGGTGTGACGAGAATGGATAAAGTGAGAAATGAATATATTAGGGGAAGTTTGAAAGTGGCGCCAGTGACTGAAAAGTTGAAAGGGAATCGTTTATCTTGGTATGGTCATGTGAAGAGGAGGGATGAAACGCATGTTACTAAAAGAGTTATGAGTTTACATGTGGATGGATGGAGAGGGAGAGGGAGACCAAAGAAAAGATGGATGGATTGTGTGAAGAGTGATATGAAAGAAAAGGAAGTTAGCGATAGCTTGACGAGTAACAGGGCAGAGTGGAAGAAAAAAACGTGTTGCGCCGACCCCAAATAACACGGGATAAGGGCAGGAAGATGATGAGTTTGAATATGTTTCCCTTTAATTCACAAACCTCAAGCGAACGGTATTCGAAAGTTTAATGAAATTCTAGGTACGAGTAAAAACAAATATTGAATGTAGGGTGGCAAAAAAATATTACGATTAAAATATGCGAAATGACAGAAGTGCATGTCTTGGGTGTTTTGTTTCAGCATGGCAATTGCGATTATTGACTTTTCCTAAATATCTATAAATATTTCTTCCCGGAAATCGTTTTCATAAGATAGTAAAAAATGTAGAGGATCACGATCGATGCTGATTCAGGATGGTTTAATATATTTTTATCGCACTAGACAAAAGACAAAAGGAAGGGTACTAATTTATTGTATTTTGGAAAAAAATCATAATGAATGATAAAATATTATATCCAAAAAAGCGAGAGAACATACTTGTTTTGTTTGGTATCTTATCAATTTGGTATTTATAATATAAAAGAAAATAATTGACTGACATATGAACGCACAGCCGAAACCACCGGGTCTAGGAATGTGAAATGCACGAAGCTGCCTTTTGTTACTTCAGTGAGCACTAAGGGGTTTTTGGAAATTCAATTTTGAGGGGATGACACTGAGGAATTTTGATTGGATGCCAAATGCAATTCCGTGTTCCAATTTACTTGTAACTTAGCACAAATAATATTAATAAATTCCAGCTTGTATTGAGAATTCTGTTTATTGAGAATTCGGTTTAATAAACTTCATACTTGGTACCAATTGTAACCAAAATGAATAATAAAAATAAAGATTGTTATTATTTGTGTCTCAAAACTACCTTCAAAATACGGTTTATGGGGTGTTCAAGTTTTTATGGAAACGTTTCTCGCGAACGAAGTCGCGGGTAAAACGTTTAAAGTAAAAGTGGGAAAATTCTGTGAACAAACATATAAATAAGTAGGTGTACCTACCTTCAGTATAATGAAAAAAATAAAGACTGCCTATTGTACACTTATTTTTTTATAAATGTCTGTCCTGTAATCAGTTGAGGTGTGCAATAAAGAAATAAATAAATAAAATAATGGCACTTATGACTAGGGTTGCCAATATTTCTTCAGTAAAATACGGTATTTTTCAAAACTATACTATAAAAAAAATAATAAACTGACTTCATTAAAAAAACACTAAAAGAATCAAAAAACTTTAATTTCGGAAGTCGGTGTTTCTTGGTATAGTTTGTTTCTTATTTAACACCGACTTCCGAAAGACTTTTAGTGTTTTTTTTTTACTATAGTCAGTTTTTTTTTTGTAAAAAGTTTTTATTTCACACTTTTTAATTGCGATACACTTATAACCAGAGTGCCTATTTCTCATGACAATTCGAATTAACCCAAACACTACTAGATTACATTATTTTATATGAAGTTCTTGTATCTACCTTCCACCTTCCGGCTCCATCATCAGAGTAGTTCAATAGTACCTTATAGCCAAAGTGCATTTCATGACAATTCTAATATTATTATTCTCTTAATTACGGAGTACTAAGCGAGTATTATGGAGGAAGAGTAGTAGTACGGCTCCATCATCATCATCAGTTCACTTCGATGATACCATTTTCAACATAACTATTCAGAACCATTTATTTATTTGTATTGTCATAGTCGCTTAATTATCTTCATTGTGATATCTATGTGAGTATGAAGTTCCGTTGGCCTTTTCTGGCCAAACAAAAAAAAAATACAACCGAATTTATAAACCTCCTCTTTTTTTTGAAGTTGGTTATAAAGTATAGAATATTTCAAAGCCACCATGCCGCGACTTGGCGTGGCAGCAGAGTTTCGCCCCGGCGTTGCATTTTCGCAAAACGTACATGCGTGAAAGGACAGTTGTCTCCAAATCCCATGGTTAGCCAGCCAGCAAGGAGGCTCGCCGCTTTGCGGGAAACCGTGCGGTATCTCCGCACGATCCGGATGGCCATGACCCTCTGGCAATCGTTCAGCAAGGCCGCCGGTCGCTTTTGCAGCGACGCGGCGCCCACACCCGCGCTCCGTAAAGGGCCATGGACCGAACCATTCCCGCGTAGAGCCTCCGGCAGGAGACATCTGGACCCCCAAGGTTGGGCAGGAGCCGCTTTGGGACAGCCCCGGTCCGTTCCAGTTTGGGAGTCAGATGTCGAAAGTGCTCCACAAAGATTCACCGACTGTCGAAGATGAGTCCCAGGTACTTCATCGTCGACACGACTTCGATGCGTACCCCTCCTACCGTTATTGTCCAGCACTGGTTTGCGACAGTCACTGTCGCCATTCCACCTTGAATATTTGGTAGGTCTGAGAATAGATCATAGGCTATTTTTATACCCCTAAGACACTCTACGCTTAGTATATTATCACGCGAGTGAAGCAGCTGGCAGTATTCAGTATATTTATACAATCGTTTACTAAGATTTTATCAGATTGTTGTTTTTCTTCAGTCTCATCCATCCACCCAGGTTTTTTGTAATTTCAATAAATACGACTAAAGTCCGGACGCGAAGCAGGAATAATTTCGTACATTCACCTGCTATTACTTGTCTCTGTCACTCCCGCGTTAATATAATGAGTTTCGCATGCACAGATGCAAAGGCTGTTGTTCTCAGGGATTGTAAACAGTTAATAATAATAAATTTATTTACTTGGAACAAGAAAACATACAGATATAATCAAATTGAAACGATGATAACAGCAGTAGTATAAAACTGTGCCCCAGTTATCAGCGCCTCTCTCCAGGTAAGGAAGTGAATTATTCCACTTAATAAGTAGAATTGCGGACGTGAATTATTATTAATTTATTAAACAATTAAAAAACGTAATCTGTGGTAAGTCAAAACGTATTTATGTGGATGGAAGTATGGTTGCATGTATGTGTACTTGTGTAATTTATGTATATTATATGTATCTGTGTGTGAAGGATTGTGTGAGTTACACTTCCACAAGTTCTTCTGTTTCGTCATAATTTAATTGTTTCAGCCAGATATTTAATTTAATTTTGAGTTTTTTCTAGTTAACGAGTAAATATTTGTTTTCGTATTTATTTTGTAATACAATTTAGAATCACCACAAATCGCCATCAATTTAAATACATTAGGTATTTAAATTGATGGCGTGCCGCATAAGTTCTGCGAGCTTCTATACACACACATATCATACCACAAATCCTATCAGACCGCCGTTTTGTACTGCAGATACTCGGATCATAGGCAAGCTGGCAATGTTTACGGAGTATGGCCTGCAGTATAAATAATTGCTTTACAGTGAGAACCTTGCACAGAGAATACAGCGCCTTTGTTGGATATCGTATCGGTTTTGTCGCCAGAACCTTAAGTATAGCACGCTGTCCGCGTTCAACTCGTAGCATAGGCGTTTTATGAGTTCCTCCCCATACAACATGGCAATAACCGCACACCGACTGAGCTAGCGAGACGTATATAGTAATGAAGCTGTCAAAATCAACAACGGATCTAAGTTTCTTAAACACATAAATAAACTTTCTTAGTCGCGTAAATGTGGCATCAGTTTGCTGTTTCCATTTAAGGTGACTATCCACTAAAATCCCCAGGTATTTGATAGTCTGAGTACTATCAAGTTTAGGACAGTTAGAAATTGGGTTTGGTGTAGAGGTTGCGCATGTATGACCTTGAGTCACGAGTTCAGTTGGCCTTAAGTCACGGCAAAAAATTCTTGGCTTACTTGATATAATTTTTAAATAATGAACGAATGACATTCCATCTTCGGATGCGTTAGTGATCGCTCACAGTTTCGGACACAGTTATATATTCCTCATTTGTTAAGTATTTGTTATCTTGTTTTTACCCCTCGGGCGCCCCGGGGGTATCATTATTACGTAATTGCGCGTTTTTACGTAAATCACCAAAAAAGTAAAAAATTAATAAAAAAAACTTTTTCTAGTTTTTTCTAAGAAAAACAAAGGTTGGTTTTTATAGTCAAAATTTTTGCTAAAAAAAAATTGTACAAACGTGTGTACAAAACGACAATTAAGCGTTTTTCAAGGTCATTCAAGTTGTACAGGCGTATGTACGATCGGCCTTCGAGGAGTTTGTTAATTTGTTAACAAAACCACTTAACAATTAAGTAAGTTTTCTTCACTGTTTTAAAATGAAACCAGCGCCGTCTACCTCGCGTCCATTCAAGAAGTTTGTTTCTCCGTGGAAGAAAAGAAAAATGTCAGACTTTTAGTGTAATTGAGAAGGTAATGATTATTAACGTGTTTAAATACGTTAAAGAATCTAAATATCCTTCTAAAAGAAATGAAGGACAAAACAACCGATATCTTGGGAATTTCGAAATCGGCCATATATCTAACTTTAAAAGAATATACCGAATCAAATATTTCATGTAAACCACACTTAATATATGTGATGACATATGGCTCCGAAACGTTGTTGTTTACAATGGGCCTCATCAGAAAGCTTAAAGTTACTCAAAGGGCAATGGAAAGGGCTATGGATATCGGAGTTTCCTCGCGTGATCGCGTCAGAAATGAGGATATCCGCAGGAGAACCAAGGTTACGGACATAGCTTGATGAATTGCTAAACTCAAGTAGCAGTGGGCATTAGCAGTGGACATTGCTCGCAGAACAGATGGTCGATGGGGACGAAAGGTTCTGGAATGGCGACCACGTACCGGAAGACGCAGCGTTGGAAGGCCTCCCACAAGGTGGACCGATGACCTGGTGAGGGTCGCGGGAATCCGATGGATGCGAGACGCACAGGACCGGTCATTGTGGTGTCATTTGCGGGAGGCCTATGTCCAACAGTGGACGTCTTTCGGCTGAAATGATGATGATGACATTAAGCAATAGGCAAAGAGGTGCAAAATTCTCCCAGCTCCGCGACTGGACTTTTTTATAACGTTGTTGGCATGTAATACGAGTAGGTTATTGGTAATAATAATCTCGAGACAAGACATTCGAGGAAAAATATCATCTAAGAAATAGCCTAAAGGGTGTGTTATTTTTAAACATAAATATAATGATTCGTTATTGTGTTACTACCAGAGATGTTATGAATATAAAATTTCGAATCTGGATACAGATACGGATAAAGAAATAATATTTAACCGGTTTCGGATATGAAATTATTTCGGATTAGCTTTTGCCCGCGGCTTTGCCCGCATACATAAAATATAGCCTATGTCACTCAGGAATAAAGCAGCTTACTATCGGTGTAAAAATTTTGCAATCGGACTAGCCCCACTAGCCAAGTTACGATCGTTTTGTTTGCGAACAGCAAATTTTCAGAGGTCTTTAATTTACAAATTGATTTCAATAGAAGCCTAGATAATATCCACAAGATACTGTGTTTCCAAAATATCTAATGAAAAATGTGTAATAACGTCATAAACGCGTAAGAGCGGTTGTATGAAAAACAGTGAAAATGTATGTCGAGTTGCATCTTCTTAAGAGTCCACCTTTATCCGAAAAAAAAAACTATCCGATTTTTTTATATCGGGTTAGGTTGAAACCTAACCCGATATAAAAAAATCGTTACGGAAAAAGTTGTTACGGATACGGATAAAAGTTATTTCTTGGCCTTTCGTTACCATAACATCATGTTTTGGTACGAAAGGCTTTATTATTTTTTTAGACAAATATCGTGATAAAGAAATTAAGAAAATATTTTCTAATAAGAAGGCAAGGAAGAACCCTGTAAGATAAGCACTAAATATATATTTTTTAATTTATATTTTTTTAAGTTCTCATTTAAACGAAATTTTGACTCGCCTGTTGGTCAAGTGGTAAGTGGCCCTGACATGCTATGCCGGAGGTCGTGAGTTCAATTCCCAACTAAAACAAATGTCCAGGAACAGTGGAAACGGCGAGAGATGTCGTGCAGTGTTCCGTAGGGATCGGTACTAGGACCGCCCTTGTGGAACAACGGGTACGACTACGTGCTGCGCGGCAACCTCTCTGACGGGGTCAGCGTGGTTTGTTACGCAGACGATACGCTGGTCCTGGCGCAGGAAGAATCGTACCGGGCGGCGGTCGAATTAGCGACATGCGGGGTTGCAATAGTCGTTGATAGGATCCAGCAGTTGGGACTCGAGGTGGCGCGGGCCCCGGAGCGCGCCGCCTCGGCGTTCCCAATTAACAGTAGGAGGAGTTTACATCGGCGTCGGGTCGACGATGATGTATCGACTCGTCCTCGACAGCCGGTGGAATTTCGAGGAGCACTTCCGACGTCTGGCTGGACTGAGGCTGCCCTCAAGCGATTCCTAACCTAACCTAACTTCGGGGGTCCAGACGCCTCCTGCCGGAGGGTCTACGCAGGCATCGTCCGGTCCATGGCTCTTTACGGGGCGCCAGTGTGGGCGCCGTCACTGCGAAAGCGACCAGCGGCCCAGCAGAACGCTTGCCAGAGGGTCATGGCCATACGGATGGTGCGGGGATACCACACGGTTTCCCGCGAGTCGTCGAGTCTCCTTGCTGGCCTGCTACCATGGGATCGGGGGGCAACGTCCTTGCACGCATGCACGATCTGCGCGTGGAGATGCTATGCCGGGGCAAAACTCCGCTGCCATGACAGAGTTCCGGCGGGATCTCATGGTGGAATGGCGACAGCGACTATCGCAACCTAGTGCTGGGCACGCCATAATTATGGCGGTAAGGCCCCTCTTTGAAGAGTGGCTGAAAAGGCAACATGGCGTCCTTACCTTCCACATAACGCAGTTCCTCACCGGACATGTTAACTTCGGGAGGTTCCTGCACCGGATTCGTGCGGAAGATACACCCTTGTGTGGACCGTCCGGAAGACATGGTGGAGCATAAGTTAGAGGTATGCCCCGACTGGGCAGAGCACCCCCATGTCCTCGTGGAGGCGATCAGCAGCAGCGAACTCTCGCGCCGGGCTTTGGTACAGCCAATGGTCTGGAGCAAGGAGTAGTGGCAGGCGGTCTGCTTCTTCTGCAAAGCAGTAATGCTAGCAAAGGAGGCGGCCGATCACGTGAGGCAACGGCCCTCACGCCCCAACCACCGCCGATTCCATTCAATTTCCGGCCTCTGTAGGCGCGGGCTTACGGACGGCGAGCAATGGGTAGCTTGCCGTCCGACCGTCCGGTAACCGTCTGGACCGAGCCCAAATCGCCGACGGCGCCTACTATTCCACGCGTGCTTCAAGGAGATGTCAGCAACTGTAGGGGCCCAGCAGGGTCGAAAGCTACTGGGGCCAAGGGTCTGATTCTGAAAGGAAGACTTGGCCTTGGTACAAAAGGCAACGAAAGAACAGGAGTGGGTTTTTAATCAGTAAAAGTCTATCTTCCGCTTCGCCCAAAAGCTGTGGGCTGAGTCACCCGCGTTCGTAGGAGAATACTCATAGCTAGGCCCTACACTTAGTCCAGGGGTGGTGCTAATTAGGTGATATTGACTGATGGTAGGTTTCGACCGACGGCTTGTGACCACCTTCTGGGCAAAGCCGCAAAAACGGCCTAGCCATGTTCCAGTACGATGCCCAGTGTAGCCAATTTAGAGGAGTTGGGTTGAAGTGGTGGTCCTAATGTATGCAGACCAGCCGGACCCGCGCTGGTATTGACGTATCGGGAGACTAGTCGCGGAGAGTAGCGGGATCCGAGGCACAGTGCACCGATGGCTGAGCGCAGTTAGTTGGGGGCCCAAGTAATGTGCTAGCAACACATGAAAGGCTGCCCCGCCAACTGACGAAAAATCCTGAAATGCACCATTGCGCTGGTTGGGGACCAGATGAGAGGGCCCAATGGTCATTTCCGGGAGGGCTCGGGCATCCCCGCAGTCTCCAGACTAGTACCCCAATGATGCTGTCCTGCCAGTGCGTGACTGAAGGTTAGCAGCATGGGACTCCATTTCACTTCCTTCTCCTCTCCTACCTCGCTCTTAATATACCAGGGTTAAAAAAGAGAAAACTTTAACAGCGGCTGCACTCCCTCTTACTTAAAGTGCACCTCAGCAATATTAGAGGTCTGCACTCCAATCTCGCAGCAGTCTATCATCACCTGAAGACTGAGATCCTTAGAATCAAATGAATACTTAATTTTGAAAAAAGAATAACGTACCTTTAATACAAAGTTTATTTGAACTTATAATTCCAAGTCAATCCAGAGATATAAAACTTCAGAGTAACCCGTTTTAAAAAACGACAATTTCATATTTTAACTCCTAATATAATAGTAGCATTTTGATAAAAGTTCAGAAAGTTTGTCATTGCGATCAAAGCGGCATTCGCACGAGCCGTAGGCGAGTGTGTTATAGAGCCGGGGGCTGCAGTGATAAATTTGCACGTGTATCAAACGCCTTTTTCAATACACTTACAAAGAAATGAATAAACGGGGGTGGACCGGCGACACGTAGGGGTCGACGCGCGCCCGGCCTGATACGATAAATGTAATACCATTGTGGCGGGGGAGAGCACACGTACCTTTCTGCACTAATGCGGAAAACAGTCTAGTGCGTGCCTAAAAGGGTGGGATAAGAGCGGGTTGTCGGGTAAGTGTATTGAAACTACAAACTACAAATAACAAAAAACTACATGTATATTATCAGAATGTTCGTGGGCTCCGCACCAAAACTGAATCCTTCTTTCGCCAATTATGCCTATGTACGTATGATGTAATTGTGTTAACGGAAACTTGGTTAGTCGATAGCATATCAAACTCGGAGTTATTTGGTGACCAGTTTATGGTGTGGCGTCGCGACCGGGATTATTGTCTTACAGGTCAGTCCCGTGGAGGTGGCGTCTTGGTGGCTGTCCGTAAGTGTATTTCTGCGGTACCACAACCATTATTTCACTCTTCGGCCGAAGACTTGTGGGTAACTCTGAGTTTACGTCAGCCTAATACTCGAAATTATCTTAAACTGAACATTTGTGCCATCTACCTGTGTCAACAAAACCGTGGTTATTCTTTTTCTGAACAATTATCCAATTTTCTCCATAGTTTGAATGGCATAATGTTAAATAATCCGTCTGACAATTATTTAGTTGTAGGTGATTTTAACTTGAGTGGAATTTTGTGGCAAATAAATAATGACACATTTTTACCCGAGAATATTTGTAGTGGAGACGAGTTTACGCTTACAGATGAGTTACGTGTTTTGGGGTTAAAGCAATATAATGGAATTTTAAATAATTATGGCAAGATTCTCGATTTAGTTTTGTGTAATGAAACTGTATCAGTGCGTGAATGTCTGGTACCCCTAACACCCGTTGACAAATATCATCCGGCCCTCTGTATAGATGTTAACTTTGCCGAGTACACTTATCTTACTCCTGCTCCCTTTATTAGTTACATCTACGGTAAAGCTGACTTTGCAGCCATTAATAGGGAAATAGCAGCCATAGATTGGATTAACGTATTGTCTGACATGTCGCTTAACGAGGCTGTAGATTATTTTTACGCCACCATAAAGGACATTCAGGATAGGTTTGTTCCCACTAAGATTATTCTTCCTAGCTCATACCCTATTTGGTACTCACCGGCACTCAAACGCTTAATAAAAGAGAAGTTTAAATATCTACGTAAATTTAAGACTTATGGTAGACTTTCAGACGAGGCGACCTTTAAACATCTACGTGAGCGGGTAAACAGGCTTGAGGCGGATTGCTACACTAACTACTTAGCGGAAACAGAGGCCTCTATCGAAAATAATCCGAAACGATTTTGGAGCTTTGTGAAACAACGATATAAGTCCAACGCAATGCCCAGCTTCCTCAAATATGGTGATGTGACGATTTCTTCTCCCGAATCTATTTGTAATGCATTTTCTTCCCACTTCTATTCTACTTTTCTAAATCCTATCAATGATATGCCTACTAATTTTTGCCCTCCCCAAACTACTATAAATTCGAATATAACTTCGGATATTCACTCAATCGAGATCGACCTTAATGTTGTAGTTAAGCTTATTAGTGAAATTGATCCATTTAAGTCTGCTGGTCCTGACCACTTATCACCTAAATTTCTGATTGGGTGTGCTAAAACTATATCACTGCCGGTATCACTATTATTTAAAAAATCACTCGCATCATGTTCTGTACCCCAAATCTGGAAGTCTGCCTTTATCACTCCTGTGCATAAAAAAGGGCACAAAAATGAAGTTGTTAATTACAGACCTATTTCGAAATTATGCGTATTGGCTAAAATTTTTGAGAGGATAGTCTATAACCAAGTTTATGCAGCGCTGAGTCAGTCTTTTAGCCCTTCTCAGCACGGATTTCTTAAGGGCCGTTCAACAGTTACTAACCTGGCTCTGCTCAACGACTTCCTAACTGATAAAATGGACAATGGGGCCCAAGTCGATGTCGTTTACACAGATTACAGTAAAGCTTTTGACAGAATTGACCATAATATTCTGAAAACAAAGCTTTTTAACAACGGTATTAGAGGAGATCTTCTTCGCTGGTTTACTTCATACCTTGAAAACAGGTCTCAAGCTGTCGTTATCAGTAATTACATGTCGAGCTGGGTTTCAGCTCCTAGTGGCGTGCCCCAAGGCTCCTTGATGGGTCCTTTACTTTTTATCATTTATGTCAGCGACATCGACTCGTGTTTCCACCATTCAAATTTACTTTGTTTTGCTGATGACATGAAGATATTCTCTGCAATATCATCGGAGGAAGACATGGATGCTCTCCAAAGTGACCTGGCGCGATTAGATGATTATTGCTTGACTAACAAATTAGATTTGAACCCTGTTAAATGCTCAATAGTCTCCTTCAGCAGAAAACGGATCCCTCGCCCTACAACTTATAAACTTAAAGGGCAGCTATTGCAGAGATGCGACGGTGTACGCGACTTGGGCGTGTTTCATGACTCTAAACTTTTATTTAATGTGCACATTGAGCAAATAGTGGCCAAAGCTTCAAGATCACTGGGTTTTGTTATGAGACTTGCAGGGTGTTTTAAGAATGCCAAAACTCTTAAGATTCTTTACTGCACTTTTGTTAGAAGCCACCTCGAATACGCGTCTCAAATTTGGAACCCTTGTTATGGCAAATATATTGATCGTATTGAGAATGTACAAAAAAGATTTATTCGTTTTCTTTGTTTTCGGCTGCGTATACCATATCATTCTGATAATTACTTAAATCTCTGTAAAAAATTACATCTACAACCACTTATAAATCGTCGTCGATTAGCAGATTGCACTTTCTTACTAAAAATTATATCTAATGAGATTGACTGTCCTGATCTCTTACATAAATTATGCTTTAATGTCCCCCAGAGATCGGTTAGATTTAATCCGCCTATATCTATTCCTTCTTCCTCTTCTAATTACAGGCGAAACTCCTGCATGGTGCGAGCGTGTAAGGACTTTAATGTTCTTTGTAAAGAGTTCTCTTTTGACCCGTTTACTATTAAAACCTATTCGGCACGCACTCAGCTGAATGCAGACTTTTTCAAAAGTGCATAGTGCTAATTTTATTTAAGGGATGTTTGACTATGTTCTTTTTATCGTGCTTTTTAGTGATCGTAAGTTTTCTATTAATTTACCTGTTTCTAACCGTGAGAACCTGTAATTGGCTCAATGTCTCTTATACTGTTGTTATTCGTTATAGCTGTTGGTTCTCCTATGATTAAATAAATAAATAAATAAATAAATAAATAAATAAAAAGTATTTTTATCAGTTGTCGTCGGACTAGATGGAATTATGTGAAAAAAAGTAAAAAGAAATGGTTGTCTTAATGGGAATAAGATATTTAAACCAAACATATCTTTTTAGGGTTCCGTACCTCATAAGGAAAAACAGAACCCTTTTAGGATCACTTTGTTGTCCGTCCGTCTGTGAAGCGGGATCTCATAGCACAAGTATAGGAAAAAAATAAAACTGTAAAATTGTAGTTACGACACAAAAAAAAAAACTATTATTGCGATTCGGAAAAATCTTTGTAAATTCGGGAATCGAAGTGTTGTCATAAGTAAGTTTATACGGAACTCTCAGTGCGCAAGTCTGACTCGCACTTGCTCTGTTTTTTCTCTTATATAATTAGCCTTTAAATGTACCCGCTGCAGGGACTCAGGCCTCCTCTATGTAGGAGAGGTAATGGGCCGTAATCCACCACGCGGGCCCAGTGTGGATTGGTGAATGTCACATGTCTTCGAATTTTTGGTTCTAAGACACGGCATGTCTCCACACTTAGTTTCTCTTCACCGTTTTGAGAGCAGTGGCGATGAAATAAATTACACAAAGTAATGCGCCTGGCTGGGTTTGAACCCGCGACCTACAACTCGTAAGTCGGTGCCGTTACCACGCGGCCACCACTGCTCTCATTTCTCTTATATGTACTTGTAATTAGGGTTCTTTATATACTTCGTTGCTCGCGTGCAACTTGAGTAACAAAAATAGATTGACCTATAGTTAATGGATTAGAAGGTGCCAGTGCATCTAAAAATTTAATGAAGTGTTGTAACTGTGTCGATGCTTCTACTAACGCGGAATCGAATCGACAGCCGACTTTGTACAGTGTTTCTTACTAGTTTATAAAGTTTTTTTTCGAAGCGCAGACCAAGCCAAAACTGACTAGCCTATTTGTCTAGTGGTTAGTGGCCCTGACTGCTATGCCGGAGGTCGTGGGTCCTATTCCCACCCAGGACAAATGTTTGTGTGATGAGCACGATCATTTGTTCTGTGTCTGGGTGTAATTTATCTACACTATGAATGTATTTAGAAAAATATAAGTATGTTTATCAGTTGTTTAGTACTCATAACACAAGCTCTACTTAGCTTGGGATTAGACAGCGTTGTGTGATAGTTGTGGAATATTATTATTATTATTATTATTACCCGACAAGGGCAAAGCCAAAGGAGGGTTATGATTTTGACAGGCTATGTTTGTATGTATGTATGTGAGTATGTTCATCTGTTCCCTCATAACACACTAGTTCCTTCTACACGAGCAGCCTGTGGATTAGTTATACACAGAGATCGCTCAGTGCCCTGCGCGTTCAATATAATAACGATTTTAGAATGTTGATGGGGTTGCCCCGTTTCTGTAGTGCATCTAGCATGTTTGCGGAGGCTCGCGTTGATGGTTTTCATGCCATCATACGCAAGAGAACCGCCTCCTTGCTGCGCAGAGTGCGGGGCAGTACTACCCAACAAACATTTTAACCGTATAAGTAAGAGTTACGCGACTCGAAGTGCTTTAAACATCGTATTGAAGTATTTTTATCGTGAAATATGACTTAGTGCCTCTTATCTTTACACAACTTGTAGTCGTATACAGACATCGTATAAACTTTTATACGACTATTTATATGACTGGTACACAATTTTCAATGGTATAGCCGATGCTGTCGTCTTAGTAACATCTACACGACTTTTACACCGTCATTAATCGTATTAGAGTCACTAAAACTGCTTTTAAGTGATAATCCTGTAAGAGTAATAAATTGCACTCTTATACAATTTTTAGTCAATATGAACACTTTTATACTACTATTCAATGACTACATGACCTATAAGTGTATAAAAAAATTTCAACATTACAACCACAGCCAGGCAAGTCAATTGTAATGAAACTGGAATTGGTTCCGCACAAAATTTTGTTTAAAACTCAAGATAATTGAGTTCAATGCAAAGTGGGTCTAAACGATTACATCATTGCTCGAACAGCAAAAAGTAGATCTAGTAGTTCTATACAAATAGAGTCAGGTTCTATAAAGGTTGATTTGATCAATTATATCTTCATGATGGTTCCTATAACGAAAGCGCAAGCGAAACTAGTAAAAATACTTCTATTACATTACTAGAGTAGTATTTCAGTACTTCCATTTTTGAAAATAACTTACTAAAATGTCATCTGTCTCTGGCACATTTCAAAGTGATCTCTAAGTTTCATGAAAACGTACCTCAGGAGATATAGAAGATATCAATAGCCATCTCGAATACATACAGTATGTATCAATATGTTAAAAACTTATCAATGTCCGTATTACCGCCGAAACCAACAATAAATAAGTCTTTAGTTATATATTTAAAATGGTTTTTCGTATGAGATTTTCTATAAGTGAACCTAATAATTTAGTTAATATGGCTTATAATTTACAATATACAGATAAAAAATAAGTGCATGGAACGAAAAGTCGTCTAAATGTTATATTACGGTTGTGTCTTAAACCCTAAATCGTATACAGGTAATTTTTAACACTTTCGCTAAAATAAATTTTAAAATGTTGCTTAATTTAAAGAATTTATAAGGCGCATTATATTAAGTTATGAAAAGTTGAAAGGGAATCGTTTGTCTTGGTATGGTTATGTGAAGAGGAGGGATGAGACGCATGTTAATAAGAGTTATGAGTTTACATGTGGATGGATGGAGAGGGAGAGGGAGACCAAAGAAAAGATGGATGGATTGTGTTAAGAGTGATATGAAAGAAAAGGAAGTTAGTGATAGCATGACGAGTGACAGGGCAGAGTGGAAGAAAAAAACGTGTTGCGCCGACCCCAAATAACACGGGATAAGGGCAGGAAGATGATGATGATTCATTATATTAAGAAAACTAGTGTATATTACTCAATAAAATTAATTTCCCAATAGATTTAAGTACTTGAACAGGAGTTTCGACGACAAAATATAATATCTAATGAATAAATAAAATGGCTGTACTCCTCATTCAATGATAAAAATATATATTATTCTTACACAATATAAGATTAATGTCTGGTTTTTAAGTTTCAATTCATCACATTTATCTCATCACTTTACATCAAAATTCCTTATAAAAGTCATGATGAACATTACTTATTCGATAAAATGCCGCAAAACAGCGCTAATAAACACCATAGCTCAATAGTGATTAATACACTATTACGACCCTGATTCGTATAAAATGGGTCTATTTTCGGACATATCAACGTGATAGCGACGTATTTACGACCAGCGTATAGAACCAAAAGTTAAAATCAGCACGTTGTGGCGACCGATCAAATGGTAGTCGCTGACAAAGTCGACTCAAACGTAATGCAGGTTTTCATGCGGGTTCTAGTTAGACAGTGTGAAATGTATAACTGAGCCTACATATTAAGCCACATAATTTATTATTTTCATTAATGGTACTTACTAACATAGGTTTTTAAGCAATTTGTACTACTAACAAAATATGGATATTTGTCCAAAATAAACGTTATTATAACTCCTAATCTACTTATCGGAACTCGACGTATGAGGTATTGTTACAACCGTCTTAATTGTCCGCTGAACACAGGCTACGTGACGTGTCACAAAACTCGATGTGGCGCCCTCTAGTGGACAAAAGAAAGGTGTTAAAAATAAAAATGGAGATAAATATGCTGTGCTTGGTATCATTTGAAAGGGCTTCACTTGTACATTTCCGAAATATTGCTAAAATTTAAAGTGACGCCCTCTAGAAGACAAAAAGTCAAGTGTTAAAAAAAAGTTAAAATAAATAAACCGAGTTTGATATCATTTGAAAGGGCTTATCAAAAAATATCATCAAAATTAAACGTGGCACCCTCTAGTGGACAAGAAGTTCTGTAAAGGACAGCATTTAACACCAAAATTGTTTAAATAATAAAAAAGTAAAAAAAAACTAAAACCCAACTACGACAAAAAAAATGACGCTGAAAAGTAAAAAACAAGATTTTCAGGATGCTGAAATAAACAAGGTAACTGGAAAAATAGGAACAGAACAAAAAGAAAAGCCGACTACGTCACACGAATAACGTGTGACGTAGTCGGATTTTAGTGCTTTTACTTTTTTTTTGCAATACCACGCGATGCGAGTATTAATTTTTTTCACGAAAACATGCTCGTGAACGTAGTCTCTGGTAAAGTTCTAGCTATACATTGAATAATACAAATAGGGGGACAGACTGTCCCCCAACATGACGCAGCGCTTTCATACTGCCCAACAATACGTCCTTCACGTGAATGCTTTGTAAACTGTTAGGGGGCAACTTGCGGGACACTGGGCAACGTTACAGCGTCCCATAGACTAAGCGTTATGCGTCATGTTGGGGAACATTTTGTCCCATAATATATATAATATATTATTCCACAACTATCACACAACGCCGTCTAGTCCCAAGCTAAGCAGAGCTTGTGTTATGAGTACTAGACAAATGATAAACATACTTATTTATTTCTAAATAGATACATATATAAATAAATTACACCCAGACACAGAACAAATGATCGTGCTCATCACACAAACATTTGTTCTAGGTGGGAATCGAACCCACGACCTCCGGCATAGCAGACAGGGCCTCTAACCACTAGACCAACAGGCCAGTCCGTATATATATATCTGACGCTTCAATGTTATATCCCCAACTTAAAATAGAACTACTGACAGGTAACGTAATCTGTCGGCTATTGTTTGATGGTGGACTGCCAACGTTTCGAAGCGTATTTAGTTTCACTCATGTCGAAAAGGTCAAGGCATTTATGTCAATATGTCCGAATGGAGGTGCATTTGTAACTAAGAAATATTTGATCTTTGAGTATATTTTTATTTATTTCTAAATTTATACTAATAATTTAAAGACGAAGGTTTGTAGGTAGGCGGAACAGAGTGTAAAGTCCTCCAAATCTCCGTTGAAAACGGAGGATCCTCCGACCAGACGGGTGTTATGTCTGGTGGGCAACTGCCCGATAAATGATTTCGGGCTATTTTATATGTTCTAATTGCGTGGAGAACTTTAATTGCGCGATGCAGGATTAATTCTTATGTGATGCCAAAGATGTCGCTACATCACTCCCTACCGGAGATCGGAGATCGATGGTTCTTGATGCTCCTTCATGCGTGCCAGGCAACTATGCGGCATTCCAGGTTCCAGCTCACTGGAACCGAATGCCGCATAGTTCTTGATGAGTCGGAACTGTCTGCGGTGATGCCCCAGTGAGTCGGGATGATGATGTCCCAGTAAGTCGGGATGATGCCCCAGTGTTCATTGTCGAGAGTCACCATTTTAGAGGTATGTGGAACAAAGAGTAAAGCCCCACATAGGTATGTGGGGCTTTACTCTTTTTCCTCCCAGGAGGGGGTGTTATGTCTGGTGGGCAACTGCCCGATAAATGAGGAATGGAGGGTACTCCTCAAATATTATGGGCAACCATATAGTGATTTTGGTATTTTCATCGAGAACTTAAGCACTTATACTCAAAAAGTAACATTTGATGAAGTGAAACTGATGAAAATGACCAGAAGTGGCCAACGGAACTTCAGACTCACATAGATATCACAATGAAGATGGTTAAGCAACTATGACAATAAAAAAATAAAAAAATGGTTCTGAATGTTGAAAATGTTATCATCGAAGTGACCTGATAATGATGATGAAGCCGGAAGGTAGGCACTGGGACACCGTAATTAATCAATGTTACCTAGCCGTGTTTGGGCTTATTAGAATTGTCATGAGATGCATTTGACTATAAGGTACTATTGAACTACTATGATGATGGAGCCGGAAGGTAGGCACAGGAACTCCGTAATTTATCAATGTATCCTAGCCGTGTTTGGGCTTATTAGAATTGTCATGAGATGCACTTTGGCTGTGAGATACTATCGAACTGATCTGATGATGGAGTCGGAAGGCGGAAAGTAGATACAGAAACTTCATAATAATACATTGTAATCTATTAGTATTTGGGTTAATTCAAATTGTCATGAGAAATAGGCACTCTGGTTATAATATAAGTGTATCGCAACTAAAAAGTGTGAAATAAAAAACTTTTTACAAAAACAAAAAATAACCGACTTCACTCAGAGTTCTGAGGTAACACACACATAAAAAATAAAAATCAAACATACAACCGAATTGATAACCTCCTTCTTTTTTTGAAGTCGGTTAATAATGATTTTTGCATGCCAAATGCAGAATATAGCGGAAACACCCAATTTTGTACGAATGTAATACGAGCAGAGATAGCGCTGCATAGCAGTCGGCAGTTCTGAATACCATTTGTGATTTCTTCCGCAATCGAGTTTTCACATCTAACTTCATATATTATTATTTCTACTACTTAGCATGCATTTATTAAATAAGAAGGAAATCAGAGGCCCTACCATGACCTCATAACGTGGTCCATTTTACGACTTAAATTGGGGTGGGAGCTATATATGGTGTATAGCTCCATCCTTCATTCTCGCTCATACGCCTTTTTTTTATCAAATCATGGTAAGGACCCAATGGTGGCTCAGTGGTGACGGCTCCAGGTAAGTCTTGGGTTCAGTTTTAAGCTGGCGGTTTAGTTTGTGTAATTTATTTCATCATCACTGCTCTCAAAAACGGTGAAGGAAAACATCGTGAGGAAACATGTCTTAGAAACAAAAATCCACAGATATGACAGATGGGACTCGCACTGGGCTCGTGTGGTTAAATTCAAAGATTCAAAGCATTTTATTTCTAATAAACCATTTACAGGCACTATTAAAATATCAAGAAGTCAGTTAATCAGAAAAAATGATGCTAATTGCACATTCCAAAGCGTAGATCTCTATGGAGAAGAATGTGCAAGAAACTCCATGGTCACTCTTTTCAACAATGTATTACAAACTCGGTTACATATTTCTTGTCGCTACTATCATGTGAGAATAATGTAAATAAAGTAAAAATAATAACTAAATATAGATATTAACATAGCAATTAATTACGACTGATTTCCTCTCCTAGACAGAACATTGTAAAGCTGATTATGTAATAGTACCACATGAGTAGATAGACGGAACGGAGGCAAAGCTTCCTAAGAACGTGCAATATTGTTACCTATTTTGGTAGGGTTGTCACATTAGGTGAAAACTAATTAAATAAAACATTTGTTAAATAGTTTTATTATTCAGTATGATATTTTACAAATTACTTACTCTAATAATATTATTTTTATAATTTTTAATAATTAATTCTTTTAATAATGTGGTAAATTCTGAATCGAACATAAAGTTTTTTCGAGAGATGTGAGGGAAACACACGGCATATCAAATTTACAACCTTTAATACGTTTAAGTTTTTCGTTGCCAACATTGACAATATTTATTTCAAGATCGAAATATTCGAAACTTGCTCGAGCAATTCAACAAATGCGATATAATTTTCAGTAGGTATAATTAATAAACCCGATTGTACATCATCATCATTAAAATCATTGTAATAGCTGAATAAAGAATTTTTGCCCATATTTATAGGTTGTTCAGATCTCTTAACGTACAGTTTTATTTTTAGTATGATATATTTTTACTTTTTCTAGTATTGTTTATACACACAGTACAATAAACCACAATTATTGATAATAAAATACCACGTTTTTACGTTAACATATTTAAACTTGTACAAACAATGTACTTCACATAGACCCTAGACGAGTCCACTGACTTAGCCGGCGTTAACCTGTTTTTTCCAGTGTCGTCGCGTACGCAACAAGCGGACAGTGGACACTAGAGATGCGCAAAACGGGTCCAACGAAAGATAAGGAGTGATATGTATATTTTTGCTTCCGGAACTAATCAACTCACCTAGTTCATTAGTTCCTTTAGTACCGGGGAAAGCGTTCAGTTCGTTAGTACCACAGAAAAGCACCGTACCGTTGTAGTTGAGAACTATCAAAACAAAACTGATATAATATCACCTCGGGACTATTCTCAAAGTGAACGTTTTAGGACAGCGGGCGGCTAGTGGTGATGGTCGTGTGTACTGTACAATGTTCATCGTACGCCGCGTAGCCCTCACAGAAGTACTATATACCTGCGTTAAGTTACAGAAGAGTTAATAGAACGTAGGTACGCGGCGTGTGATAACACCTAAAATCGTCATGCACGCGTTATTGAAAGTTTCTTTTGCACGCGAAGCGCAATGGATATACAAACATGAATAATATACTATTGTGCATAGTACGAACATAGATGTTTTCCCATCTCGTTCTGTCATAGTCGTGGCGGTGCGTCGATGTGCGATGGCGCGGGCGAGAGCACGCGGGAGCTAGCAGAGCGCTTCGGAAATAGTCGGGACTACTCGGTACCAAAGGATTTAAAGGGCACATTTGAATTGGTAGTGAACGAGTGAATGTGTAGTTCCGAAACTGGAAGTGTATCATTTTCATGACTCGTTGCGGAACCCAAGTCTAGTGGACCCGCACACATACCCCGTCTGTTTATAGTAGTGCAACTGATTCGCACGGTTGTATGAAGCTTTGTTTCTGTTCCGTTTATATACTCATGTGGTAGTGCTCACTATATTATTATTTTGTTGCTAGCGAGTTGTCCCACGTAGAAATAGACCACTTAGGAATCTATTCTTATAATAAATCTGTATAATTAAAAATTCTGTAAATTGAAAATATTAAAAAATTAAATGGTAATTACTAAACCGACAGCGAACCCAAAAATGTGATTAAAAAAATTTTTGTCTGTCCGTCAATTTGTTCAGGCATCACGCAAAAACTACCGGTTTGATTACGATGAAACTTGGTATAATTATTCTTTAATATCCTAGGCACCACACTGGGTACTTTTTATCCGGAAAAGTATATACAATAAAAAACAAACTTAATTTTTCGGTTCGATCCCTAGACCCGATTATTGTACCAACCGCAAATAATAAGCTTGTCGTAGGTTACGTCACCCGAAGTGGAGTTCAATAAGGGGCGCTGCAAACGGCTAAGATACTATAATATTTTAACTTTCTTTTAACTTTTTGTGTGTGGAGTACTGCAGTCACATATGGGCTGGTGCTGCAAAATGCCATCTAGCAGCTTTGGACTCAGTGGAAAGGCGTGCGAAGAGGCTAATTGGGGATCCAGATTTGGTTAAGTCCAATCTACAAAGCCTCGGGCACAGGCGCAGGGTAGCCAGCCTATCGGTATTTTACAGGTTACATTTTGGAGAGTGTGCGCGGGAACTGCATGACTTGATTCCGCCATCTCCTTTCTACCATCGAACAAACCGACGAACGACGAGTATCCACCCTTGCGTTGTTGAAACTTCATCGGTCCGGACCAAGCGTTTCGCTTAGTCGTTTATACCGCGTACATCGAAGGACTGGAACAATTTGCCTGCTTCTGTCTTCCCGTCCAACTATAATATAGGTGTCTTCAAGGCTAGAGTGAATAGGCTCTTAATAAACTAGTGCGCCTGGCCATCAATGATTGCATCTCCGCTTACCATCAGGTGGGATCGTAGTCAAGCACTGGTTTATAAAAATTAAAAAAAAAAAAAACTTAATATACAATATCGCTCGCCATACAATTCAATGGACTACACAAGGCAAAGATAATAAATAATATTTCATATTTTCGTATCTCAAAAAACCTAATAAAACCATTTTGAACTTCTACGCGGATGAAGTCGCGGGCAAAAGCTAGTAGAAAATATATGCATAGGTTACTCAGAGAAAATATAGCTTTCTAATGGTGAACGTAGCTTCAAACTCCGTTGCAAACAGATTCCTCGTCCGTCATCAGTCACGAGCATTTCATGGCAAAATATTCGCATATATTTAAAGATCATGAACCAGTTATTATTTTATAAAAGCTGCAGAGAAATATCAAATAACAAAAAAAAAAAACAAACGCGAAACGAACGCATCACGTTCAACGTGTGCGTACGTAAGCTTGTGTGCATGTACATACATACATATGTATGGCGGTTTGATTCCACATTGACAGAGTAGTGCTATAATTTGTACCTTAATGAAGTAAATTTATTAAAAGGTTTGGTTATTGGCGGGTGGAAGCAAGTTTTGGTGGAGCACTCCCGCTAGTTCCCTAAGAATTTTAAAATCGGAGCAGAACTTTTTGTTAAACCGTAACATACAAACAAACAAAAATCAAATCTTTCCCCTTTATAATTAAAAAAATATGTTTAACGACGCAGCACTTAACGGGAACACTACTACTGCAAAAGATGCTAAATACTATACAAAATAATGTACACTAATTAAATGGGAAACTCTAGGAATGAAGAGGGACGGCATCACGACTTTATAGAAAAGATGGCGCGAGTTTAATTTCATAATTTAGAGTATTTCTCTTTCAAGGTCCAATAAAAAGGACAATGCCGGATTTAATATGGGAAGTGGCATCTTTTTTTTTTCGGGTGGCCTTCGATTATACCTTGTTTTTTAATTACAAAATAATGTAATAAACCAAACATACTATGGCATGTATACCTCTAAACTAAGTCCGAACTGATTTACAAGAGATAGAAGTTGGCTGATTTTATTTATTAGATTTATAGGATATTTTGTCTTTTAAGCGCAAGGTATGTGAGAAATTGCAACAAAAATAGTGTCATTGTATGTGCGAACGAACAGTAGAACAGTACAAGTTCCCGCCAAAACTGTGTGGAAGGAGATTAGGACGCCCTTAGGCCGCCACCGTCGTCCGCGTCGCCTGCTGACCTCGAAACCGAGGCCTAACAGGTTAATAATAATAGGTTAAAACACAATTACAAAGAAGCTATTTTGTTGCAACGTCTCACTTCGCTTGTGTTTATAAAACAAAAATGGCCTACGTATAAAGCTAATAAATACTAGCTAACTTCAAGCTCCCGTAACTCAGTTCGAACTGAGTTTAGATATATACCTGCCATAGTAAGTTTGGTTAATTATACTATTTTGTATTTAAAAAACAAGGTTTGGTTGATGGCCGCTCGAAAACCAAAAAAGACGCCATTTTCCGACATTGGCTTTTGTCTGAACCTGCTCGAATTCGAAAAATATGCTGTCAAGTTAAAATAACCTATTGTGTTTAATGGCACACAACAATACGGTATTGTTTTTGTGGATTTTCATGCACGAGCTTTTACATAGAGATTTATGCTTTCGAATGTGCAAATAGTTTCATCCTTTTAGGGTTTCGTAACTCAAAAGGAAAAACGGAACGCTTGTAGAATCACTTTGTTGTCCGTCTGTCTGTCTGTCAAGACCCTTTAACTCGGAAACGCGTAGAGGTATCGAGTTGAAATTAAAACTAAATAACCAAGTCTCCGGTCCCATGAAGCCGCGAAAAAATTAAATTTCAGAGTTAACGAAAAAAAAGATACGGCCGTTTATGTCGCAAAATGTGTATTTCGACAATCTCAAGGGAATCAATATTCATAGGGGTACTTCCCGTTGACCTACAATCCTGAAATTTTACATGAAGCAAGGTCTCATAGTGTGCTGTGAGACCTAGAGCACAAGTAGGTATAGGAAAAAATTTGAAAACTAAATTTGTCGTTACGTCAGTGATTCGGAAAAATGTTCGTAACTCAATTCGAGAGTCGAACTTTTTTCATAGGTAAGTTGGTACGGAACCGACACGAGTACGCGAGTCCGACTCGCACTTGCTCTGTTTTCTAATTGACCTACCCTTGCAATTCAGAGGGCTTAGCCAAGTTGATAATCTACAATCGTTAACGCTAGTAGAAAACTTCAAATGTATGGGAACGACATCATCTCAACGTTAAGTCACGTGGTCAGAAGAAAGGAATCAGAAGCGTTATAGTCTGTAGAAAAAGATTCAAAACAAAACGGTCGTAACTTGGCTAGCCCTGCAGAAAAGTCTGTAAATCGTTTAATTGAAATAAATACTTCGAGTTGAGTTGAAATCAGACTGGATCATTGATACCTTTCCTCGATTGAGATCGTTCTTACTATCCCTCAAAGATTTGCTAAGAGAAAACTTAACTTTGAGTTAAGATCGTTTCCGTACTAGCAATTCAATAATACTAAGAAATTATGTTTTGTTGTGTACAAAATGAAAATTTGAAATCTCAAACCTCACCAAGCACACAAAATTTTCAATGATTTACCAACATTTCTAGTCTGCACCGCAACTGCACAAACAAATAATTCCTGAAGAGGTTGTAAGCCGTTTATACGACTTGAGTTCCAACCATATTCGCTAATGAGCCTCAGGTGAAGACGGTAGGTAAGCGGTAGAAGACGTGAATTCCTTCAAATCCTTCACAGATAATATTCTTAAACAAGCACTTCAAACAACGAGAATTTATAACGTGAATAGTTTGAGAATGCTGTTTCCTTGATATTATTTATAATTATACTTAACTTCATTCGCGAAAATGTTTTATTAAAAACCATAACACCCCTTAAACTGTATTTTGAGGGTAGTTTTGAGAAAATAATAATGATAGTCTCTATTATTCATTTAAATTAGAACTTGTGCCAAGTCTCAAGTTTATTCTTTCAAGGAATAAGATTCCTCCGTACAACATTTAACACCCCATGATTCGTTTTATATGGGTAGTTTTGAAAAACTGATCATGAAAGGCCTGTTGGTCTAGTTGTTAGTGGCCCTGACTGCCATGCCGGAGGTCGTGGGTTCGATTCCCACCCAGGTCAAATGTTTGTGTGATAAGCACGATCATTTGTACTGTGTCTGGGTGTAATTTATCTATAATATGTATGTATTTACAAATATATAAGTAAGTTTATCAGTTGTCTAGTAGTCATAACACAAGCTCTGCTTAGCTTGAGACTAGACGGCGTTGTGTGATAGTTGCGGAATATTATTATTATGAAAAGTTTTTTTATTTACTTAGGTTTCTATTTATGCTAAGTTTCAAGTATATTGGCCTAAGAAATAAAATTTTACATTCAACCGAATCTCCCGCTTTTCACCCCCTTAAAAGTTGATTTTAAATGCTCGCCTACATTTTTTCTTTTAAATTTAATATAAACCAGTGCTTGGCTGCGATCCCACCTGATGGTAAGCGGAGATGTAATCATTGATGGTCAGCAGGCAAATTGTTCCAGTCCTTCGATGTACGCGGTATAAACGACGAAGCGAAACGCTTAGTCCGGACCGTTGAAGTTTCAACAATGTAAGGGTGTATACTCGCCGTTCGTCGGGTTGTCCGATGGTAGAAAGAAGATGGCGGAATCAATTAATGCAATTCCCGCGCACACTCTCCAAAATGTAACCTGTAAAATACCGATAAGCTGGCTATCCTGCGCCTGTGCTCGAGGCTTTGTAGATTGGACTTAGCCAAATATGGATCCCCAATTAGCCTCTTCGCACGCCTTTTCACTGAGTCCAAAGCTGCTAGATGGCATTATAAAAGGAAGCTTTGCAGAATTTTACGTTTCGAATCTCACGATATGTCAGTCAGTCAGTTTTTCCTTTTGTATATAACGACTAGTTTTTAATTAGCACAAATACGTAAAGGGCTTATTAGAAAAGATCTTGTTATTATTTAAGTAAAGTCTCAAAAAATAATATTCATAAACAGCAAAGTTATTAGTGTTTGTTTAAATCCCAAAATGTCACTCAATTTATGGAAATATTGTACAGGCTATTTGATATGAATGAAAAACAATGGAAAAATACTGCGGGTAGTTTTTTGAAAAAGAAATTGTTACGAATAATTGATTCAATTAAGAATTTACCAATTATGACAGATTTTCGTGGACAATTTTAGGATTTTGTCTTTTTTTACTTTTAACTGCATAAATGTGATCAGTAACGGGTACAGGTAGAGGCCAATTTTTTTTTTGTACTAATTAGAAATAAGAAGAAGATATATATATTATTTAGATGGATGGAGTGTGTGAACAGTGATATGAAAGAAAAGGAAGTTAGTGATAGTATGATGGTGGAAAGGATAGAATGGAAGAAAAAAACGTGTTGCGCCGACCTCAAATAAGATGGGACAAGGGTAGGAAAATGATGATATACTATATATTATTTAGAAAGAAAGAAAGAAAAAGTAATTTATTTGGTACAACACAAGGCACAAAAATAATATTAGATAACACTAAACACAAAAAAAATATATATATATAAAAAAACAAAGAGTAGCAAAACATATAGTTGCGTGTCTCACGGCTGCACCAAAATAGGTCCAGTTCAGCATAAATGCCAGCCAACTAGTGTCTGAGGCCGGTTTTCAACTGAACCTGAAGTTGTGACGCAACGGACGCAAAACAGTTGTACAGTTTGTATTTCTAAAATGATCACGATATCAAAAACTTAGAACTATAAAATTATTTTCATAGTTACGAGTATATTATGTATCAAAGTCAGTAGTATTTATTTTAACAAGTTAATGAATAAACTACTTATACGAAGAAAGAATAAAGAATGTGTATAAAAATCGAATTCGGTAGATTATTCTAGCGTATAAAACTCAATAGCTGTAGTTGTTGCCGAAAAGTTGTGGGTTGGGAATACTCGACAAATATTGCAACTGATAAATGATAAATAAATGATAAATGATATTTATTTTGTAAGTAGGTTTAAAAAACACTTTTACGCGTCAATTTTTTTTTCGTCATTTTAAACTAGATGAGGCCGGTGTTTCCTAGCTGACTACCCTAAGAAGAAACACCGAAACAAACTCAGGGGTCAAAGTCTCTTTTAAAGTCCATAAAGTTAATATATAATGGTCAAATCACATGAGAACAATGCAGATTTGTCTGAGATGGTCTTTTGAAGAAAGAACCATACAGATTTGAGTGGGCCTGTCCAGTCAGTGCAAGCATTTGTCAGTATTCGTAAAGCTCAACCCAGGACTACTAAGGAGCTCAACAACGTCTTCAAACTACACCGATTTGTCACAAAGGGGTAGTAAGTAAAGTAGCATCACAATTACTAACTAAATTCAACAATAATACAACTTGAAACCTACGTATAATCTCGGTTTCAATACTATTTATGTATTGAAATATAGTATTGAAACCGAATCGCAACGATGAAAATATAACGTACATACACGAAATAAAACCAGTCTGCAATACCCTGTGCTACTGTTGTTTACGTGATGATGCTTTCAGCGGGCTCGATCCCTGGTTGGAACATTCCACGAAAATCTCTTATTTGTTTTCAAATAAATCGTGAATTCCACGAAAATCCTTTATTTGTTTTTACCATTGCAACCGACTTACATCGATCAACGCATCGTAGGTACAAAACATTTTATTGGAGTGGTTTTGTGTAATGTCTCTTTAAGGCTAGAGAATGTTGATGATGAATAGGGTCTTAATAAACTAGCGCTTGTGCACTAGTTTATCACTAATATTAATTATGATCAGTTTATTTTTGCTACAATAATTCGGCGAGATGGTATACAAATCAAACTGGTAACTGATAATACAATATTTCTGTTATGTATTACACATAATAGGGGTTAAAGCAGTGGCGTGCCTGGTGTCTTTAAAGGGGGCAAGCCAAGGAACCTTGACCTATCTACTAGGTAGATACTTACCTAATATTCTGAAAAAAAAAACAACTCGCACTAATCCGCCGTTTAAGTTGTCTTAAATTATTTGACATAAAGTTTCAGAGGTACGGTCATCCGATACATTAACGTATCGCAAAAATCGATCATGAATGTCATTGACATAATAATTACGCACAATTTCTCTCTGTTACTAATATCGGGAATTCCGTCAACAATAACAAAAACAAATTTTGTGGAATTAATCTCGAACTCAATGCGAGTTCTCATAACTTGATAAATAGAATGAATAATATCATTTTGAATTCTATTCGACAAGTAACTAGGCCCTGGTTTATTACATTCTTGTTGCTGCGTATGTTTCTCTAAGACAAGATCGTACCTATTTAGAGAGCAAAAATACCAGCTCTAAGAAATTACCTTTATTTAATGAGGTTTTAGACTCATCGTGACCTCGAAAAGGAAGTTCCTGTTGCGCTAAGAAACACACAACATCAACTAATCTTTGGAAAATGGCGCGATTGTGATCTACACGCTTATTGTATTTAGAAATTTCGTCACTTAATTGTCGAGAAAGTGAAGCTTCTATTCATGTTTTACCAAAACAACAGAATAAAATAACAGCATTCAAGTTCTTTTGAGAATTCTGATGTTTTCTCATTGTACCAGCGAAATTATTTAATTAATATAACATAACCTGATGTATTTCAAGCATTCTTATCGTTTGAGAAAAATATGTAACACCAACAGAACAATTTGTTTAAATACGAGCAGCCTACAATCCAGTGAGTTTTGTAAACTGAGCGATGAAACTGCCTTTTATTTGATTTAGTTTTCTGAGAAATATTCAAATTAGGGGTAGGTTTAGGTGAAGTTACGAGATCATATTTATCTCTAAAAGTCAAAGTCACAAATTTTAATCCGTCACAAGGAACAATTGCATGTATTTCCGAATTCATTTCAAAGATAAAAACTTTAATCACTTCAAAACCAAGTAAGTTACAGTAATAACTAATCATAAAGCTTTCAACTTTAAATGACAGAAATCAAAAATCTTTCATAACAATTACGTAAACACGATAACCGCTCATAGCAAATTTGAACTAATTTGTTTGCGGAACTGTTTTACGCGCCATAGATAGAGGGCGCTTCGTAATTTGCGTAGTAAAAGTTCATTGAAAAAAAATAACAAGCTGAGCGCTAATATGATTTTAATAGAATAAGTACTTGCACACAGTATCAAATTTTACTCACACAGACTCACATTTTTATGTTTCTATAGGGAAAAGTGAGATGGCAGATCAAGCCAAACACGAAAACTTTGCGGTAGAAAGAGGCCGCACAAACTAGTGTCCATCTCTTTTTTTCTTATGTGTTAGAGTGAGATCGGAGAGGCTGCGCTCAGAAGTCAGAGCGGCAACATTGCATGTCCTACGCGTGTTTTATCAATGAATTTCAGTTTTGCATTGCGCGAAATGGCAACTTAGTGTAACCGCGTAGCGCGCAAAATTTAAAAAATAGAGTTTTATTTAATTTAATTCATTTGTTGTGTTCCATGATAGATGAGTGTGGTGTGGTGAGGTTTTATTTTCACATCAAGCTGGGCTTATGTATCGGTCGCACGCCACTGGGTTAAAGTATGAAATTCCTATTTTTTTAAACGGGTTGCTTTGATTATAGAACTATAGAGATAATAGAACAATAAATACTTAGGTTTTTTTTTTTGAAAAATGAATAACGTACCTTTAATATAAAGTTTATTTGAACTTATAATTCAATCCAAAATATAATTTAGCAACCTGTTTTTAAAAACGGCAATTTCATAGTTTAAGACCTAATATTTTGATGACAAGTAACAGGGCAGAGTGGAACAAAAAAACGTGTTGCGCCGACCCCAAATAACACGGGATAAGGGCAGGAAGATGATGAAGACCTAATATTTTGATATACTTTGCGGTATTACGCATAATAAAACTAGAACAGGAGGAACATAGGAATGGGTCAATTTGGGACGCCTGCGCTTCTAGTGTTATAATAATAATATATTTTATATATTTTTTTATTATATTTAAATGTTTAATTTTTATTTTTGGAATATTTAAAAATGAAATGAATATGTGTAAATAAACAGGATAGAATGGAAGAAAAAAACGTGTTGCGCCGACCCCAAATAAGATGGGACAAGGGCAGGAAGATGATTGGAATATTTAAAAATGAAATGAATATGTGTAAATAACTGAAATAAAGAAAATCCCTTATTATCATGCAACTAAGGCCCATAGATAAATACACAAATAATATTACAAAATACTAAACTAATACATATGTATAAAAGACACTATAACAATTATTAAACTATACTATAGTACACGAAGTGACGGCGTCGTGTTCCGCTGCGAGGTCGGTATCCTTCCACGAAATCGTCCTTACACGACACCCTTCGGCCAAAACTCTCGTTTGAGGAAGGTCTCCAAATAGTAAGTCGGCACCCGCACCACAAACGACTTGAAATTATTGTTATGGCGCGGCTCCAACTCGCACCACCGCTCGACTCTCACCAGTTTGTCTTTACGCATATATACTCCACGATCTCCTCAGCCTTCGTGGTGTGATGTAGCCTCGAAACGAACAGCTGCGTCGTAGGTACTGCTGGACGCAGCAGCGCGTTGGATCCTGCCAGCGCGGTACCGCACTGCTTCTGACAAGTAGGCTTCTTCCTCTTCGTCTTCTCTACCTTAGTGAAGCCATCCTCATCCTATCCTCATTAATATTATTAAGAAAAATATATATACATACGTGGCAACTTCAGCCCCTATTTGTGTGTGTTTCTTCTGTTTTACTTCTAGAAATGGCAATTTATTTTATTATCTACTCAACTGTTTCATTAATTCACATTTTATTTCAGCACCAAAAAACATATTGGTAGACGATGAAAGTTTAGAAAAATACGAAGAAAAAATGGCTATCGTAGATTGGGAATTGAATTTTTCGCAAAAAGGTCTGTATTGAAGATGTCATTCATTTTAGCTTTAGTATTTTTTTTTTTTTTGTCAATTTTGTGTTTTGTCACTTTTTGGGTACATGAAAATTGCGTTATTGATCATTTACAAGCAATGTTTGCAATATCATATTGATTTAATTACTTAATTACATGAAATACGGCAACGCGCCACTGGTACTTGGTGGATATCTCACCCATACGTACAAAACGTTTTGGGAATACATTCATACCTAGAGCTAAGAAGCGGAATTCTCTGCTAAAATTTGTGTTTCCTGATAGCTACAACCTAGAATGAATTAGTTACTTATATGCAAGCGTGTTCCATCGTCGGCCAAATCATCGCTTACCATCAGGTGAGATAGAGGTCAAAGGTGAGCCTATACATAATAAAAAATGGGCAAGTGCGAGTCGGACTTGCGCGCTAAGGGTTCCGTACAAACTTATCTATGAAAAAAGTTCAATTCCCACATTGAGTTATGAAGATTTTTCCAAATCTGAAAACAAGGATTTTATTGGACGGAACAAAAAAGTTTACAGTTTTCAGATTTTTTCCTATACTTGTGCTGTGAGACCTTGCTTCATGCGAAATTACAGGATTCTAGGTCAACAGGAAGTACCCTATGAATTTTGATTTCTTTGAGAGTGTCAAAGTAACGTTTTTTGCGACATAAACGGCCGTAACTTTGTTTTTCACAGCTTCAATGGAACGCAGACCTGAGTTTATGGTTTTAATAAATCAACTCGATACCTCCACGAGTTCCCGAGACAAAAAGTTGACAAAAAGACATATAGACAGACAGACGAACGGACAACAAAGTGACCCTATAAGAGTTCCGTTTTTTCTTTTGATGTACGGAACCCAAAAAAAATACCATCAGGTGAGATAGTAGTAAAGGCCAATAATGAAATTAAAAAAAATATATATATTTTGAAGCATTCATTCAGGCTTTTCTTATAACTTCATCGGACTGAAATTCAACAGATGTTGTGCTTATTTGCGACTGGAATGTGCAAATTATTTCTTCTTTGTTTAAGGTGACGTGTCAGGCTCCATCGCCAACAAAGTCCGGCCGATTTTTTCTGACAAATGTGCGATTTACGCCAATCCCATCGTTGAACAGTTAAGACCGTACGAATTTTGTGTAACTTTTCAACAGAATGGACCTGACGCAGGTTAGTAAACTTGAAATGTAATTAGTTAAAAATCTTGCAACTTTGCCAAGTGCATTTTAATCGTAACGGTGAGTAATGTTTGACTTTCTTATCCGTGTAAATTCGTCACCGGACAATTGTAGACTCCATAATCTCTATTTGTTTCCACCATAACCTCGTTTTATTTAGAAAAAAATGTTTACAATTTCTCGCGATATGTTAGAATGTTACAAAGTTTGCAATTTTCTGGTGACATCATAAGGCAAAGTCCTGACTCACTAACTAGAACACTAACTAGACTAGAACGCAAACGAAAAGACACGCAACAAACGCACAAGCTCTGCTTAGTTTGAGACTAGATAGGAAATACATATAAATTACATTTTTAAATATTTTTTAATCCTGATCACAAAAAAAAAAATACTTAAAAATATAAAAAAATTGTATCCCACCGGTATCGGGAACAGAGTCCAAGCTACCAGCGGTCAGGGTTCCAGAGAAAGGAACCTCCTATTGCTGATGGATAATCCTGGCTACAAGGTTGTGTCTATGCAAGTATTCCCCGTAGCTAGACGAGAACAACCAGAATTAATGTGGCGGATTGATTCACCCGGTCGGTGATAAGCCCGACAGAATGATGTCAACCGTGCCGTCCTTCACAATAAATATTATTATTAAGAATGGATTCCCAAGGGGAGTCCAAATTTTGTATAAGAAAACCTATTCACACGTGGGCAAAGCCACTGGTAGAAGCTAATTGATTCATAACAACAATACTTATACAACATAACATTCAAATACACAACATAAACATAAAATACTTAAAGTATCACATTATGTATCCACATAATGTGATACTTTAAGTATTGTATTGTATTCATGTTTAGCAAAAAAGCACTATAATATGTTTTTTTTTTAAGGTGGGACATCTTGAATTGACTAAAACTGCACCTATGTTATTTCCATCGCCCTTTGCGTCCCAGGACCACAAGTAACCCTTTCAAAAGTCGATCAACGCCCCAGTAGGCTTCGGCCCTGCTGGGCCCCTACGGTTGCTGACATCTTGAGGCGCGCGTGGTATAATACGCGCCGTCGACGACTTGGGCTCAGTCCGGACGGTTACCGGACGGTCGGACGGAGCCCGCGCCTACGGTGGATGGAAATCGGGATCGGCATCCCGGAGGCTAGGGCGCGAGGGCCATTGCCTCGCGCGTGCACGTACGACCTCCTCCTTTGCTAGCATTACTGCTTCACAGAAGGACCTGCCACTCCTCCTCCTCCACTGTCTTTTTTATTAATCACCAAGCTGTGATTCACCAATTACTTTGTTGTAAATATAAATAACGGCTCAATTATTCCTTTTCCCTTTGAAAAATCTCTGAAATAAATATTTATTTTTTTCTTTCCTCGAAAACATCGTTCTCGTTGGTTTGGAGTATGCGTGTCCATTGTCCGTATTGTTCGTGTCGTCGGCTTTTGTTGGGGTAGCCAGATTTAAACCACAGGTTCACACGTAGCACATAATTCGTAACCCCGCGTAGCACATAACCCGTAGCCCCGCGTAGCACATAACCCGTAACCCCGCGTAGCACATAGCCTCGTACCCCGCGTAGCATATACGCCAGAACCCCGCGTCAAAGATTCAAAGCATTTTATTTCAAATAAATCATTTACAGGCACTTGAAATTTCAAGAAGTCAGAAAAAAAATGATACTAATTGTACAACACATCTCTATGGAGAAGAATCTGTAAGAACCTCCCTGGGTACTTTTTTCAATCATGTTATGTATTACAAATATCTCGTTTACATGTTTCTTATCGCTACTATTATGTGAGAACAATGTAAATAAAGTGAAAATAAAAACTAAATATAGATATTAAAATAGCAACTGACAGCTAAGAGGTAACCAGTCTCAACCGACAGCACCCGTTCACGGACATGACGCGAATATTAGCATCACTCAGCTGAGCCATTTTGAAGGGAACCAAATGATCCAACACACGCACCACCATCAGTAAGACATTTGAGTGAGCATGACAAACTCTTAACTACCATGCTCATTTATGTCAAACAATTCCAATAATAACCTAAAAACAATAAATAGCTCCATGGTACACACGTAGCTCGTAGACCCATGTAGCTCGTAACCTCGTAGACCCGCGTAGCTCGTAGCACAGTTGAAACACTTAACGATTCAAAACTGTAATCGAATGAAATTAAACTATTGAATGCACGAATAACTATAAAAAAACGATTTATTTTACTTTATGAGAAACAAAATTCCAGTTAAAAATTTCAGCTCAATCGGTTGAAGTAATCTGCTTTAAAATTGAGTTTCATCAATACATTGCAAGTTATTAAAAAGCTTGTAAAATTCATTCGCGGTGATTAATTTCACAGGTTGTTTTTGAATTAATGTTATCTTCCTGAGATATACTGCAAAGTGAAATCAAATATTTAAAAATCATTTTTCCGTTTTTTTTCCTAAATGATTTCATAATACGGTGACAACCGCAACAAATAGTGCTACGCCGTAGCTTCGTAGCTCGGCGCCGTAGCACATATCAAAATCTCAATAATGTGAGTAATAATGTTATTGAAATAAGTTTAGCTACTTCATATAAAATGAATAAATACAAAATAAATAAATCACTTATCAAAATAAAATAACTGTACAAAAATATTTTTTATGGACGTCTTCTAAATAATGAAATGGCGATTCAACAACTAATTGATATTGATCCAGTCTAACCCAGCCCCCATTAAATACGACATGGCTATCGTCATCATCATTATCATCATTATTTCAGCCGAAAGACATCCACTGTTGGACATAGGCCTCCCCTTGTGTCGTTCGCATCCATCGGATTCCCGCGACCCTCACCGGGAGACCTTCCAACGCTGCGTCTTCCGGTACGCCGTCGCCACTCCAGAACCTTTCCGCTCTGCGAGCAATGTTTGGCGATATTTCGCATATTTTTCATAGCTATAACGGTTCTTTGAAATTAATTATGTTTAGTTTTTTTTTTACAAAGTGCGTGCATGTATCTTTATAACGTTAATTTTATAATGAATCCTTTCCTATCTACTGAGTTGTATTTGCCGTCCGTCAAGCCTACAGCGCGTATTCCACACGGATTCGGGCTCAGTAGGGCCGAAAGAGTTATCGTGGCCCTACGACGCAATAGACGATCTGCCACTCCCCTGAAAGTTACCATGGACTTTCCTTCATACCAAAAAACAAAAAAGTTCTGAATCACTTCCAGACTTCATTACTCAATATAAAAGCTAGAATTTTTTATTTTCCCATTGTTTGATTCAGTTGCATGCTGTTTCTTTGAACAGCAGTTTATTTGCATTCAGATTACGAGATATTTTTCAAACTTTAGAAGAGACTATTTATTTATTAAATGCTTTATGCACACAATAGCACAAAGGCGGACTTAATGCCTTAGGTATTTTCTACCAGTCAAGCTTTGTGTGATGCAGAGAATAATAGTGGTAGGTACAATAAACGAGAGAGAGAAGACAAATAGAAAGAAAATAAAGAAAAAATAATTTATTTATACAGCACAAGACACAAACATAATATTAGGTAACGAAACACAAAAAAAAATGTAAACAAAGAGTAGCAAAAAATATAGTTGTGTGCCTCACGGCTGCACCAAAATAGGTCCAGTTCAGCATAAATGCCAGCCAACTAGTGCCTGACGCCGGTTTTCAACTGAACCTGTGGTTGTGACGCAACGGACGCAAAACAGTTTTGGATTGTAATATATATGTACTTAAATAATGTAAACCATTAAAATAGTATTGTGTTAATTATAATAATGAATACGAAAATAGATATTAGTACTAATAAACCATTTATATAATACAATTATACAATACATACTCAAATTAATAAACTACATACCTAATTAATGTAGTCAAACAATTAGTTCGAATAAACAATTGCAAAACATTAACGCTGTGATGATACTACTGCCAACTTCTTACGAATTAGCTGTAGGAGTGGGTAATATACCTTTTCTACAATATCGAATCGAAACTATATATCGATATTTGATATCGGATTCCGAATCTATATATTTTCTGAAACTATATATTGACGTACACGCGTAACGCTTGATGTTATATCGCATCGTGCCAAGTGATATCGTGAATAACAAACACATACGCTATGCTATATTCATACCGTAAGATAACAAACGATGATTTTTCCTATTAATAAAATAATAATAATAAAATAATTTATTTCTAGAAAAATATTACAAAGTTTGTCGTAATTATTAGCTAGTAGAAAATAATGGTTAAAATATATATAATAGCATCCGCTGCTGCTGGTTAAAATATATATATAGCATATATATAATAGCATCTGCCGAACTAGGTTAGGACCTGTATTTCAGCAAACGGCGCCACTCCCCGTAGCATCAGAATTTAGACTAGCATTTAACTATTCTAGAATTTATACTATTCTACACAAAATCATCAATCTAGAAATAAATAAACGTGAAATAAATGGTGTGTGAGAGTGCCTCTCTTTGTATATGGGTGTAGTGTACGTATGTGTATGTGAGAGGGTGTGTATTGTTATTAAAGGTGAGAAAATCATTTCTATTAGTTAACCTAACATACTTTTGTTAAATAAAGAAAAAAGTGGGTATAACCGTACCATTCTTAACCTACGAGTATTTCGAACATTAGAGAAAACATACAATTTCTTGTCGTCTTCAATGAACTCCCCTTCATACTTTGAAAGTAATTTGCCAATAGTTGGAAAGTGACTAAAATGTATAAATAAGGTATGATGACAGCGATGTGGAGGAGTACTTCGACGCCTGAGTGTAATAGGTGTTTTTGTATTATATGTACATAGTTAGGTTTAGTATAATAGTATTTATAGTTTTTATGTACATAGTTAGGTTTTAGTATAAATAGTTTAGTTAATATTTAAGTTCTATGATAGATTTATATTGAAAACTTTAATAAAGATTAAAATCGTTCAGGTATGATTAGATTATTATTTAACAGAACACTTGAAATCATTTCTTTACTTTCTATTTCAAGGTCAAAGGTCAGCTAACGGTGCAATGCAATGCAATATGCATTATTAATTGCTTGTCAAATCAAATCATAAATAATAATAAGGTCGAAAACCGAATGGACACCACACAAGCTTAGCAAAATACTAAAGGAATCTTTCCAACAGTCTTACCTTGAAATTCTTAAGGTTCTGAATAGTATAATCATAGAATTACATCGAATTTTTTCTCGGTTACTAAATGCCTATAAGTTTACATTTGCCTGTTTATTACAAAAATAAGTGGTCCGTCAATCGTCGATACTAGACACCTAGACTGTGTATGCCTACGTCAGCGTTCAGAATATGATATCACAAAGAGTATAAAGCAATGTTGTTGTGAATCGAAACGCAGCGTGTATAGTAATATCCCGACGGTGATATCGGCCGGGCATGATTCGCTCGCTCGCTGATTCAAATCGGTACGCAATATAGTGTTTCACCAATATATAGTTTAGGCTGATATCCGATTCGTGATATTCCAACGATATATAGATTCAATATCCGTTTTGTATCGCCCAGTCCTAATTAACTCTCGAACTTTAGTTTTGAATGTTAATCATAGTCTTGTACTATGACATAGTTCCAATTTTATTGCAACCTGTAGTGGTTTTTCAGCAACTTTTTCCACACAAGTATACCATCCATCTGTTAATCTATTAGGCTAGATCACTGCATGCTCTGTGATAAAACTGGCTGAATGATTAAGGGTATTTTTTTTATTCCACAACTTTCACACAACACTCTGAAGGGAATCAAAATTTATAGGGTACTTCCCGTTGACCTAAAATCCAGAAATTTGGCATGAAGCAAGGTATCATAGCAGAAATATAGGAAAAATCTGAAAACTGTAAATTCGTAGTTACGTCACAAAAAATACTTTTTGTGATTCGTGAAAATTTTCGTAACTCAATACGGGAATTGAACAGTTTTCATAGGTAAGTATGTCCGGAACTCTCAGTGCGCGAGCCCGATTCGCACTTGCACAGTTTTTTTTAAGGTGGTAAATCATCCAATGACTTCTCCCGCTCTAGGGCGGAGCGAAAGGGCGTGTCACACTTTTAATGACCAAAACTATGACTGGCCTGTTGCTCTAGTAGTTAGTGGCCTTGACTGCAATGCCGGAGGTCTTGAGTTTGATTCCCACCCAGGACAAATGTTTGTGTGATGAGCACGATCATTTGTTATTTGTTTGGGTGTAATTTATCTATAGTATGAATGTATTTAGAAATATACAAGTATGTTTATCAGTTGTCTAGTACTCATAACACAAGCTCTGCTTAGCTTTAGACTAGACGGCGTTGTGTGATAGTTGTGGAATATTATATTATATTTATATTATATTACTATGTTCTTTCTTTGCCTTGCGTTCCAGGACCCATAAGTGTTCATGCTGATATTTTTACAGAACAGACCACCTGACTTCTTCACGCACCATCGTGGCACGTCCCGGTATGAGCAAACCCTTAATCACTTTTTTTTAATATTTTCAGATCACGGCGCTATATTTGTAATGAACTCGACAATCATTGGTTTCTTCTCCTGGGGTGACATTCAAGGAAAAGGCGTGCCTTTAATCATTTTAAATATTTTACATTTTCGAGAATGGTTTGAAAGTATAACTTATTGAATTAAGTGTTGTTTTATTGTTTTAGTCCATAGATGTACGCAGCTCTACTTTTTGTGTTGTCGTAAGTTCCTACGTTTTACCTACTTAGAAATCTGACTAGAATCAGATATTTAGAATTTCACGGGCTATCCTGGAGCATTAACCTTAACAAGAAAGATGAATACGAAACATTTATGGTAACAGTAGGTAAACCATACACTGCCCCCTTTACGATTTTAAGCTCTTACGATCCATCCAAAGGTTGTCTGGCAGATATCGCTCGCTATTAGCGATAAGACCGCCATTGTACTCATAGATTTAAGATTGCATATATATATATATTATTCTTGATAGGTTCGCGCTTGACCGCTATCTCACCTGATGGAAAGCGACGATGCGGTCGACGTTGGAGTGCGCTTACCTAAAAGTATCCTATTCTACCTACTCTTGACTTAAAGATTCCCGGGTTGTAGCTGCTATATTTATTTTAGTCATCAAATGACTTCTCGCGCTCTAGGGTGGAGCGAAAGGGCGTCTCAGAATTTTGCTGACTAAAACCACAACTACTCGTATATTGCTTCAGTTGCATTTTGTGTTCATCATCACGCTTTCACGATCACGCAAGGAAACTCCGAGCATAGCCCTTTCCATTGCCCTTTGGGTGACTTTGAGCCTTCTGATGAGGCCCATTGTGAGCGACCACGTTTCGGAACCATATGTAATCACTGGCAACATGCACTGTGGTATATTGGACGAGAAGATATCTTGCAGCTTTCCGAACGCTACCCAGCCGAGTCGGATTCGACGGTTGACCTCTTTCTCGAAATTAGATTTACCCTATTGGACTGTCTGTCCAAGGTAAACGTAATCGTCCACAACTTCGAGTATAGAGTTTTCAATCTTGACAGGAGTAGGTATTACGAAACAAATTCAAATCATTTATATACCAGAGTATACCCAAACTCTGGGAAATAAATGATTTGAATTCATTTGAGCTGTACAAACACAACGTTACCTTACTTTTAGAGGTGTACAAATTTATAGATTTAATAATACATTTTATAAATATATGACAAACTTTCTGCAAAATCTATATATATAAAAGAAAAGTCGTGTTAGTTACACTATTTATAACTCAAGAACGGCTGAATCGATTTGGCTGAAATTTGGTGGGCCAAATTCCAAATTTCAAATTTCAATCTCCTGAGATGGACATAGGATACTTTTTATCGAGTAGGGTAGAGCAGGGTAGGGTAGGGTAGAGTGGGGTAGAGTAGGGTAGAGTAGGGTAGAGTAGGGTAGAGTAGGGTAGCGTAGGGTAGAGTAGAGTAGGGTAGAGTAGGGTAGAGTAGGGTAGAGTAGGGTAGAGTAGGGTAGAGTAGGGTAGAGTAGGGTAGAGTAGGGTAGAGTAGGGTAGAGTAGGGTAGAGTAGGGAAGAGTAGGGTAGAGTAGGGTAGAGTAGAATATCGTAGTCAATTGACGGGAGCGAAGCCGCGGGCAAAAGCTAGTTATAATATATTAAGCAAACAGTAAACAATACCATATTTCCACTACCCATTATTTGTGTATTGCAATTTATTACTTGTTTTTTTTTTTACGTCGAAAAACCTCTTATCTTTATTATACCGGTAGTATGCAACCTACCAAACAATTGCTAAAATACAAAATGGTAGGATGACGAAAGACGCGTTGGTAGCGTAGTAAAACCAAAAACTTCCCGCAACAAGTCGCTTAAACCTGTTGCACAGACTGCGGATTCTTCCCTCGTTGCAAACAAAAATACTGTGACGAAATCGAGAATTTAAGAGAACCCTTCCCGCTGTTGCTGTCAATCGTCTACTTAAGCGTGGTTTAAAACCTTGTTGTTTTATTCAAAGCAATTTACGCTAATATTATAAAGAGGTAAAGATTGTTTTTTGTTTGTAGGAGGTAATCTCTGAAAGTACTGGTCCGATTGCTAAAATGTTTTTCACTGATAGGAAGCTGCTTTATTCCTGACTGACATACTTATGCTATATTTATGTACGCGGGCGAAGTTGCGAGCAAAAGTTAGTGTTTAATAAAGAGGCAACGTGAAAAAAGAGAGGTAACGCTTGAACACTCTAATATTCAACAAAACTTCTTTAGGAAATACGACTTTTTTTTCTAACTTAATATTTTTTTGGAAAACATTTTCGTCATTCAGAATCTCGATTAGGTGTGAAAAGTTTCCATAGTTATATTTTCCATAATAAATTAAAAAAGTACATTAGGTAGATCCGTAAAACAACAGATTTTCAGAGAACTTTACTGATTTATTTTAACACAAATTCATATATTGATTTCAACAGAAACCTAGATAATCCTCGAACACGCGAAATATGAGAGCGCGTTCGGCAAAATTAATTAAAGCATACCAATGGAATTTTATTTTAAAACTATGCTCAGGTTCTCTATCTGAATAATATTTATTATTCAATACGGTGTTCATTTCATATGCGAGTCTTCCTTTGTCTGAAATCGCATTCCATCGCTAAATAAATGATGTTCATTTTGCAAATAGGGTGTAAATATCACTTGTAAATGTCAGTTTGTTTACGTTAATTTATTAGGATAAATTAAAGTAGTCATCTAGAAAACGTCAACCTCATCTAGGGATGATGCTGATGTGTTCTAGATGACTAATCTCTGAACAAACATAGAAACAAACTCAGAGGTCAGAGTCTCCTTTAAAGTCCATGTAATGGTCAAATCATATAAAAAACATGTAAGAAGATTAGTGTCTGTGTGTATGATAAAATTACTGAGCGACGACGTCTCAATTAAATTGTGTGGTCATCAATTTATTTTCTTTTTAGGGTTCGGTACCTCAAAAGTCCTTTGTTGTCCGTCCGTCTGTCTGTCTGTCAAGACTCTTTATCTCTTCCGAACTTTATCGGAACGCGTGGAGGTATCGAGTTGGACCAAACGGCCCGCGGCCCTCACGCCCCAGCCGCTGGGATCCCGATGCCGATTTCCAGCCACCGTAGGCGCTGGCTTGCGGACGGTGAGGAATAGGTAGACCGTCCAGTAACCGTCCGGACCGAGCCCAAGTTGTCGACGGCGCGTAGTGTTCCACGCGCGCCTCTTGGAGCTGCCTAGCAGGGTCGAAGCCTACTGGTGCCGGTGATGCGAAAGAGAACCCCAGTGCCCTGGAACGAAGGCAAAGAAGGAGCAAGAGTGGGTTTTTAGTCAGTAAAAGTCTGACACTATCTCACGCTCCACCCAAGAGCGAGGGATGTCGTTGGATGATTTTCCCATCTAAAAAAAAAAACCTTTATAATATTAGCATGATATTTTTATCATGCTAAATATTATAAACACATACACATATCAAAAACTTAGAAACCCGAAAATGTTTCAATGACAGTAAAGTGTTTGGACGATAAAGAAGATTCCAGAAATCTGGCCTAGTTTTCGTACCTATATATTATGTGTCGTAAGCCACCGGGCGCAAATGAGTGCCTTTAATACAGTGATCTCGGAACACTAGTATGCAAAAAATACTTGTAATATCAACTTATAAAGAAAAAAAAAAGTCTAGGCCAGATGTTTTATTTTTTTCATTTATTTATCATTAATACAAATGAATACAGGATTATCTAAGTATAAAAATAGCAAACAAAAACCACTAAGGTTTAAACTTGTGCTATCATGAATGTATCTCAATATCGAAATTATACGAAATGAGTTTTTTATATGTGTACGTAATTGTCGATAACAATTTGTAAAAACTTTAGGTTTTTAGATAAGTAAGAAAAACATTCTTAAATAATACTTAAGTAATATTGCTTAAGTTTGCATTTCATATTGTGTTCCGTTTGACGAAAAAATGTCCGAAGTCCATTATGAGAGAGTACATCCTTCATAATTCCGCTACGTAATTCGACCTTAGCGCCACCCGTGGACCTGCCGGACCCGATCACAAAATCGGTTTGAAGTACAATATCTGGTAAGTCATTTTACCACTTTATTTCGGCTGAATAGAAAGTTCCTTGTTCAAGTATGGCGCCTGCAAATGTTATTGCCGAGCAATTCGTATTTTTCGAGGAACATATATCATTATCATATAGCTTCAATGAAAACAGATTAGAATGGAGAGTAATATCTTGCCATTCCGACGTATACAATGCAGGAATTGGATGAGGATATGAGAATCCTTGGACAATTTATTTGTTCCAAGTTTTTGAATTTTTTTTTTTCTGAGTACCTGCCAAAATTTTAAAACGACATTTTATTCGATCTTTAAAGTTTAAAAAAAAAAGAAGTGTTAGTACTTCTAAACTACATAAAAACACTCAAATTGCCCAGGAAGGATCATCTCATCTCGCAACTTTTAATGATCAAAAGAAAGGGGGGAGCCGAAAATGTACAATTACCAGGAGTAAGCTCAGTAAACCTTATTCGGGAAAACCAAAATTAATTTCAAATTGATTTCTATGCCTTTCGCTTTATTCACTATCACCACTTTAATTTTTTAACAAAAACGAGTGAAAAAGCTACGTCTCATTTTTACAAACTTGCTGAGAGGTTGATCCAAGTCTATCATGAGATGTGAATTTCACAAAGAGCACTGTCTTTTCTTTGCATAAGTTAAGAAAGTTAACTGCTACAAATTACATGTCTTCCATTTGGTCATGCCATGGCGCGGGAAGAGTTTCCGTCAGTTCCAAACTGGACTGCCGAGTTGTAACGCAGTACTTGTGCTGTGTAGCATTAAATACCTCTGTACTTCGGCTGACTGGTCATTGCCTGGTAATATTTTAAGATGAATATTCTTAATAATTCTCCAATGGCCTATGGACTTGCTCAGCAACTGGCAGTTGGTACCTAGAACAGGCGTAACACCTCTCGGTGTACATCAACTTTATGACGTTCATCACCGCCTGGGAAAGTTTTCATTATCGAACCTTGTATGAAATTCCTGAAGATTGTGACACTCAAACCAACTCAATTGTAAGGGGTTACCTCAGTATTCATCAGAGCCAATTGGCTTGCGAAGCAGTCGACAGTTGTTCTCAAACAGGTGCAACACCTTTTTAAGGTACCTATGTCAACTTTGTGACCTTCATCACCCTTCGGAGAAAGTTGCATTGTTACATATTGGCGAGAAAGAAATCCTGAGGACAAAACTGTAAGTACCACCGACGGACCGTCTGATATCTGTCCCCATGTATTGGGACTATACAACATACAACGAGATCTGCTGAGCGTCGTGACTACACTGCACTAACTCTTCTACCACTTGTGTTACGGCACCACCGCGCATCTAGGTGAAGTTCATGGCCTACAGCTGGAAACCTGACCAGTTCGGTTACGACTCCCTAGCAGGAAATAGGTAAAGTGAGGTTTAGGAAGTTTTGTTAGTGTAAAAGAAAGATTCAACACTTATACATCCATATAAAATTGCAGATGGGTGCTGGGACCACCACCCACTCCGTCTGATATAGCCCAGTATTTAGCAAAACATTATTTTATCTTAGTGTACTGTTCTCACTGACAAACAAGCTACAGCATCAGTTTCTGATTTACTTCGCGAAAATTAGTTATATGAGACGCAGGAGCAGTAATCCATTTCTTTACGTAATTTACGTGCTACGTGGCGTACTGCTACTATATTATTGCTAGCATTGAGTCAAACTTTATACTTCGAATCTCTTTGATTGTAACTCAAATTTATTTTGGGGATAATAAAGTTTCAACACTCTTGCATCGGAATTTGGCTTTAACTGTTTGTTTAGAAGTTATTATTTTCCAGAAAAAATGCTACATTTTTGTAAATAACATTAATAGATGGTTATTAAAATATCAAAGGTTCCCTGAAAAAATATTTTTCACCTACAACCGAGTCCCGTCCAAATAACTAGTACTTACGTAGATAACACTATTTCCGGAATAGACAGTTCCCGGTACTCACCAATGTGGGTCAGCAATTTCATCACGTAACTGTTATGTACTATGCTAACTGTTATGTAGCCTGTATGTGTTATATAACTTGTGCAGTAACAAACTTTTACTAAATATCAATGCAATCCTGTTAAACACCGATTTCATTAAAACAACGAAATCAGTTTTAATATAGATAGCTAAGCAATGCTGATTTCTTTTGTGTCCTATATTCTTTTAATATACAATTATAGGAATATTGTTCACATTATTGCGGTTTACTAGCCAAGCCACCAGGAGATAACAAACAGATCTCTCATAATGGACTTCGGACGTCAAACGGAACACATAATATAAAAAATTTACCTCAAAATAAAATTTGTATTATGTTTTTAATTAAATTTATGTTTTTATTAATTTAATTTTAAGGTAAAATTGTTATATTTTTGTGTGTAATATTTTTTTTACTGACGGTAGACTATTAATAAATCTCGGTACACATAATACTCGGTATTTCGCTCGCCATACGTATTGTTGGCGCGGCGCTGTGTGTGAAGCCTGTTCTCAGAAATTGCCAGAGTGCATACAGGATGTTCGATTTTGTTTCAAAAATTGTTTTTATATTAACAAAAAAAAATTTTGAGTATGAACTGAAAGTGTTTAAAGAAGCCATTTATATTGTCGTAAAATTGATTTCTAATTTTGGGAGATACTATTGTTTAAAAATTTGAAGTTTAGTTTTTGTAGAAGATACTATCAAGATAGGTTTTATAGGACCATAGCTACTGGATGTAGGATTCCGCCATCGCGTAATAAAGCATTATCTTCACTTTGAAGGGCAGGTGGTTTTTTAGTATGGTCATATATCAAGAAATTGCTGAAGTTTATCACAAACACGTTCTGTGATAACTTCAGTTTAACCTTTCATCTATAATTACTCCCAGATATGTTTGTTTATTGACAACATTTATTTGTGTGTGGACAATTACAATTGATCACATTGACCGTATGTAAGCAGTCATGGTCATGGGCTATTAAGTTCTGTAAGGGAAATTTTTTATTGTATGGAGATTTAATAACCAATAATTTAGTTTTGCTTGCATTACCTTGCTTAGCTCTGCAGCATACGCTGTAAGACAAATTCGAAATTTAACTGATGTAGAGACAGCCCGTTTAGTTTACTTTAGCTATTTCCATAGTGTTATGTCGTACGGTATTCTACTGTGGGGAAATGCCGCCGATATCCAGACAATTTTTGTATTGCAAAAAAGGGCTATTCGTTCGATTTATAGATTAAGTCCCAGATACTCCCTCAGAGATAAATTTAAAGATATCAATATTATGACTGTACCTTCACAGTATATTTACGAGAATATATTGTATGCACATAAAAATATAAAAATGTTTAAAAAATACAGTGATATCTATAATTTTAATACTAGGAACAAACACAAATTTGTGGTTCCTACAACCAGGCTAAAAAAAATAGGGGGCTCATTTAGATGCCAATGTATACACTTCTATAATAAACTTCCTATTCACATTCAACAACTAAGCCTTAATAAATTCAAAACATTTGTAAAGCGAAAACTTTGTCAAAAGGCTTTTTACTCTATAAAGGACTATGTTGAGGACGAAAAGGCTTGGGATTGACCTGCTCCAGTACGCACTACAACTGCTGTCTTATTTTTCTCTTTTATTTTTATTTTCTATTGTGCTCTTTATTATTATTATTATTTTACAATTTGATATTGTAGACTATTTTTATTTTGCAATTTGACTTTATTTATTTTTATTTTTGACATCAATATTTACTTTATTAAGTAAATTACATTTTGTAAATTATATATTTACTTTTATTATTGTGAACGTGAGAACAATGTTGATTGCCTTTTTTTTTTCCTTTTCAGTAATTTTAACGTATGTCTGGCAATTTGAGTATATTCTGCGGCCTACCCAAATGTCCTTTCCTTGGTATTGTTCGTCAAGTCGTTGAGCTCCTTAGTAGTCCTGGGTTGAGCTTTGCGAATACTGACAAATGCTTGCACTGACTGGACAGGTCCACTCAAATTTGTATGGTTCTTTCTTCAAAAGACCATCTCAGACAAATCTGCACTGTTCTCATGTGATTTGACCATTACATATTAACTGTATGGACTTTAAAAGAGACTTTGACCCCTGAGTTTGTTTCGGTGTTTCTTCTCAGGGTAGTCAGCTAGGAAACACCGGCCTCATCTAGTTTAAAATGACAAAAAAAAAATTGACGTGTAAAAGTGTTTTTTTAAACCTACTTACAAAATAAATATCATTTATCATTTATCATTAAGTACTAAGCCAGTATCGTGACACCATTTTGTTAGAGCATCCAGGTCATGTTGTAAGCGTTCGCATGCTATTTGAGGATTTCTATCAGCAATAACAAGGCAAGTGTCATCCGCAAACTGGTAGCATGTACTGTTTGTGATGCAGTTATTCATGGACAATGTGCCTAATACTGAACCCTGAGCTGTTCCCCCAGTTTCAGCCATGCGACGAATTTATCGTGGATTGCCCATGTCTCTGAAGTCAGTCGCAAAGTGCACTATACGTTTCTCTCTTTAAAATGCTTTCAGAGCTTTATGCTCTTGAATACCAAAGTTTCCCTCGCCCAAACACTGATTCAGCCCATCATAGACTACGCCGATGCCTCTTATTTGGATGCCACCGAGGAGCTTTTAAATAAAGTTGAGCGTTTGCAAAATATTTTTATTCGTTTTGTTTTCAACCTTAAAAAGCATGATCATATCTCAGGCTTTCGCAAAACACTCAAGTGGCTCGGATATTATGTCTGCTATTAAACATCCTTCACAACCCTAAAACTCCCTCTTACCTGCGGGAACGCTTTTCCTATTCTCTTCCTTTTCATGCACCTTGCAGGTCGCATCTTAAGTATCTCCTTAAATCCCCTCCCCACTCCACCGATTTCTATTCTTACTCCTTCACTGCGCACGCAGTACAGTTGTGGGACTCACTACCGCCTGATATTAGAGGCTGCCAAACTCTTGCAGTTTTCAAAAAAGGAGTCAAAGAACAGTAATAAACTAACAAACATACAAAACAACAGTCTGTTACAACAAAACAACAATGTCTACAGTTACAATTAGGTATTAAATTACAGAACATTGTGTGATTATCTATGATTTCTCGAAAGCCCTATTCAAATTACTTAATTAGCGGTCACTATTAATGGACATCTAGTGGGTTGGAATTACATAGTACCTACAGTGCCAATCAATAGCCATACATTACTAACGCCGAAGACCATTGCTGGTTACTCGGTTAATTAGGTATCTACCTACAATAGTTTGTCAATTACATATGCTGTGAAGTCAGATTTTATTGTCTTTGAGACAAAACAAAACCATAAATGTGTCATGATTTTGTAGACGGATTATTAGAAAAGATAATTTTTCAAAAATTCTCTTACGATAAGTCGACCGCAGGGGTTGTATGTACTAACTGTAGGCTGAAGTGGTAATGAGTTGGCTACGACGCACGAATTCAGGTGGGCGAAGATCGTCAGTCACTGTATGCCTGAGAAAGGACGACGTAAGGTGGCGGCGAATACAGTGTGACAATCAGCCTCTCTAGCCAAGTTACGACCGTTTCGTTTCGATTTTCTTGCGTCGAACGCCTCGAGTAGGCCATTTCGCCGATTCCTTTGTTTTGACTACGTGACTGAGCGTTGAGATAATCTTATCATGAAGTGTTAAAATGTCAAGCGTGCGAGAGAGAAAAAGGAATGAATCTCTCAGGGGCGCCGACCCCGTGGGTGCTGGAGTGGGTGCCAAGCACCCCTGAGAATAGACATCAAGAAAGAATAAAATAAAGTAAAAATTAATTACGCAGTATGTAAGTAGGACATTTATTTATTTGTCGGTTGATCAGAGTGCATTTCTCTTTTCACACTTCGCCACATTTTCGAGTCCGGCGCCCCTGGAAGCTACACTCTGTATAGCTCCATCGTTTTAACAGATCACTTAATCGTATCATATGATCACGTTAACAGCTCCTGGTAGGGCCTCTGATCCTATTTGTGGGTTTAACTAGGCCAGAGATGACGCAAGACCATGGTTTGGAAAGAGATACAGTCTAGTTCTTGTCTCCCTTCTAACTACGACTTGATTAGTAATTATATTCGAAGATATGTGACATCTACTAATCAGCACTGGGCCCACGTCACGGCCCATTCCATATCCAAGAAAGGAGGCCGAAGTCCCCGCATTGGAAATATTATAAGGTTGATTATGCTACCACCTTGTAGGGGGCCTTCCAACACTGCGTCTTCCGGTACGCGGTCGCCACTCCATAACCTTTCGTCCCCAACGGCCATCCGTTCTGCGAGCAATGTGCCCTGCCCATTGCCACTTAAGTTTGGCGATTCTTCGTGCTATGTCGGCAACCTTGGTTCTCCTGCGGATATCTTCATTTCTGATTCGATCACGCAAGGAAACTCCGAGCATAGCCCTTTCCATTTGCGGGAATCCGATGGATGCGAGACGCGCAGGACCGTTCTTTGTGGCGACATTTGGGGGAGGCCTATGTCCAGCAGTGGACGTCTATCGGCTGAAATGATGATGATGATGATGATGATGATGATTATGCTACTATACCCAGTACCAATCTCTACACTGCCTCTAGTATAGCATAGTAGCATAGTAGTATAGTAAGTATATTCTATAATCAGCTTTAATAATGTTCCAGTTTAATTTTGAATACATTAAAAACAATCGAATGTAGGTACCTAACTTAATGATCATATTTGTAGTGACACTTTAGGTGCCGTAAAAGCACTCAGTGCATTTTATTGCTTTCATTATTAGCCTACGTATAAAAATATATTCTATAAACGTAGAAAAATAGACTCTGAAAAGACTTGGCCTGATTTTCCTTTTAAAGTATGTTGGGAACGAAACCATAGCGCGACTTAGCCGGAGTTTCACGATCGCACAACGCCATCTATCGAGCTAGGTAGTAGTTATTGGTCAGAACTACTCTGAACACGAAATAAAGAAGGTAGAGGAATTGCCCCTCCGATATCGCATGCGTGTCAACATTAAGCAGAGCTGCGCAACATTTAGCTTATTCGCCGTCAGATACTTGTCGCGATTGGTTGTCTCAGAAATACCCGAAAAATTACAAATTAAGCCTTATTCTGCGGTTTTGACTTGCAAAAACGAAAGCAGAAAAAAAATAGAATCTTGTGGAGGTGTATCGTATCATCGATAAGTACAAACCTTTGTTAATTTTTAATATAGTTGATTTTAATTACAATACCACATTTTATGACTTCAATGCAAACTATAAACAACCTTATAAACATTACCACAAAGTTTAAATGCCCTTGGTCGTCGTCTGGAAAATCGTAACATAAATTCTAGTAACTTCGACGCTACTCAATTAGGGATGGGACACATCCGTAAAGTGGGTCGGTATCGATAATTTTTATTTATTTCTAACTCTTCATTTCATGGCTGGCACCATCATCCACAATGTGTGTCGGACGGTTCATGTGTATAATTTATAAATATTTAACTAAGATTGCACAGAAATCTCGAGGTTTTAACAACACGTAACCTGCATCCGTTCGAAGTAGGTGCGGGTTGCTAATCACTTTCTTCCACTTCACGATCGAAAGCCTGAACGGATTTCAATTAAAATTGGTACATGGGTAGATCACGTCACGAAAGTTGTTGTTGTTATTTCAAGGTCAGTAAATATTTTTCGTACTACATATCTGTTATCGTTTCATTTATCGTTAGCTTCTGTCAGCGGCTTCGCCCGCGCACTATACGTTCCAAAATAAGGATAGGAAAGCCAATAACCTCAATCTATTAAATGTTGAGTGATAAGTACAGTTTGCAAAGAAAACTTATTTGCTGTAGCAATATAATTTTTTGCTTTGTATTATTGTCTGAGTTAACTCTAGAGGAATTAATAACTATTGTTATAATATTATTATTGTTTAATATAAATTAGTTGCAAAATAAATATATGGTTTTAAGTCTTAATTAGTTAAAAATAAAAAGTTTTGTTTCTTATTTTCATTGTTAGGAATAATTTTCCTTCTTCCATTTTCCACTACTCACGACACTACACACAGGGACGCAAAGATGAGCAAAGTTGAGGAACTGGATTCTGACTAAACTTTTTTAGTTCACGATTCGTAAATAAATTAAATTTTAAAAATTTCTTGTTTTGCTCTCCCTACCCAATTTCTTCGATTTGACAATATGACGTGAAGTCACAAAATGAATTCGATCCTATTCTTATTTGGAACGCATTGTACTTGATTAAATGAAAATAAGATTACCTCCTAGCCCTACATACAAACATACAAATACCTCTTAACATTGATATTTTAAAGATAATCAACCTTTTCCATTATTAAGCATTTGTATGATGTTAACAAATTATTACATTGTTCACCCGAATAAATTACGTAACATCAATATTAAAATATCGATATATATCTACATCTCTAATTGAGTAGCAAATGAGATTACATGTGCATGGGAATATGACATCTATTTCAAAGGTACTAGCGTTCTGAACAGCATGAATTGATTACAGCGCCATCTAGCGTTGAGTAGCTGAACTCATTGTAAATTTGTCTCTTTAAAGTTTTTAAACGAAAAACGTCTTTATTGTTTGTGTCATGTCAAATAATAACAACTTTCACTCCTTGTAATAAGACTTAATTTTTGAAAGCGATAAGAAGATGATTTGTAAAAGTTGCGTTAGTAATTTGTAGCCAATCAAATCACTGTTTTTTATGTGTGTAATAGACAATTTGATATGCAAATGTGTGAGTTTGACGACACTGGTTCCCGTGCTTAGCCAGTGTAGGGGCACTTCTCTGTATTCTTTGTTCTGTGACTCTGAACGGTAGGAATATGGAAGTGTGACAATTTGAATTCTAAACGCTTTTTACCTATACTAATAATTTTAAAGAGAAAAGATTTGTATTTTTATTTGTAACTAGCTTTTGCCCGCGACTTCGTCCGCTTAGAAGTCGAAAATGGTTTTATTAGGTTTTTTGAGATACGAAAATATGAAATATTATTTATTATCTTCGTCGTGTGTGATAGCCCATTGAATTGTATGGCGAGCGATATTGTATCTTAAATTAAAATATTATAGTATCTTAGCCTTGTGCAGCGCCCCTTAGTGAACTCCACTGCGGGTGACGTAACCTACAACAAACTTATTATTTACGGTTGGTACAGTAAGCGGGTCCCGGGATCGAACCGCAAAATTAAGTTTGTTTTTTATTGTATAAGTATACTTTTCCGGGATAAAAAGTACCCAGTGTGGTGCCCACGATATTAAAGAATAATTATACCTAGCAAGTTTCATCGTAATCGAACCGGTAGTTTTTGCGTGATGCCTGACAGACAGACAGACAAAAATTTTTTAATCACATTTTTGGGTTCTGTGCCGGGTTTGTAACCCCCTGCCTTTTATTTTTTTGATATTTTCAATGTACAGAATTTTCACTTCTACAGATTTATTATAAGTATAGATGAATAAACTCAAAAACTAGGTAAAGACCTGATTTTAAAAATTCTATCACAAGTAGAACGCTACTCTATCACAATATTTTCTACCATCACGCAAGTTAGGTACTGCCAAGGACTTATTTCTTGCACGTTCTTCTTCATCATTTTTTGAGGCACTGTCTGATCTTGACAATTCAAAGGCGGTTTAACATTTTTTTTTGTTTTTAAGTTCGAGTTTTATTGACAATCAATTACTTATTTATACTTCATCTACATACTTACTAAAAGGTACATAAACGGACTTAACGGAATAAGGCATTCTCTATCAATCAATCTTTAGGTTAAAAAAGATTACACAGAGGTGTGCCCAATAAATAAAAAATAGATATTGTAAATAGAATGAATAAGAATGTCATAAATTATAATATATTTTTCGACACATTTGCTTAGAAAGTGACTCTCATTGCTAAGTGCAGTCACTTACGTATATAATGGCACTTTTATCAAACTGTGACATTTGATTACCATTACGCACTAATGCTATAATATGGTTAAAGCATTTTTGTTCAACCTATTTGTTCTGAAAACAATTTTTTATTACGACAATAAATAACATTATGTTATTACATTTAACAGTATAATTTAGTGTCTTACTTACTTATTTCATGCCATTTTGTCCATTTTAACTTGTACAAACGATTTATTTAATATAAAACAATTAATATATAAATCATAAGACAATCTCACATACCTTGAACGTGTCCCCAAAGCTCAGACACCTTTTCAAGGTTCCCCAACAACCAAAAATGGCAGTCAAAACATAACAGCCCTGGTTTTACATTCAAATAAAATTTGTTTTTCTTTGTGGTCAGCTATGGCTGCCATTTCAAGATGCGCGCGGTTTTTTTGCTTGGTTTTTCGAGTGAAGTTCAGTAGTTGTATTAGTTACATAAAATTAAGTACTACAATATCATTAGAAAATCTTACATTCGTTTTAATTGTCAGTACGAAAGACATTATCGTATTATACTATTATTTTCTTCAGAAGTTTATTGTTAAACGTATGATCATCATCATCTTCCTGCTCTTGTCCCGTATTATTTGGGGTCGGCACATCACGTTTTTTTCTTACATTCTGCCGTCACTCGTCACTGTTAAACGTATAATACACGTGACTAATTTCAATTCAACGCAATTTTTAAACAGAAGTGTATTTTGCATGGCTCCAAGATTGTATGACCATTTGCCAAAGGAATTGCTACAGATACAATCTTTAAAGGTTTTTAAAAGTACGGTAAAAGCCTTTTAATTTCTAAAGCCTATTACAGTGTCATTGAATATTTAGAGGACAAAATATTATGTAGTGGATTTTGACATTGTAGGTACTTATTTAATATTGTGACATTCAAACTATAATATTATTGACTTACTCGATTTAGTAATAATAATTAATTAATCTTAATTATCCAAAGTCTAATTATGATATCAATTTGTATGCTATTATTAGCTAACATAGCGTTAAAAAAATGTTATTTAAAACCTTAATGTTACCTATGTTTACAAATGAATAAAGGAATGAATGAATAATTAATAACTACCGTTCTTGGCTCTCTTACGACCCTCGCCACGGCTTGGGTCTAAATACCGCCTAGGCGGTAATCACTAACATTAAACACCTGCATCACAATCAATATATTATTATACTAGCTTTTGCCCGCGACTTCGTCCGCGTTAAAGTCGAAAATGGTTTTATTAGGTTTTTTGAGATACGAAAATATTATTTATTATCTTCGTCGTGTGATAGTCCATTGAATTGTATGGCGAGCGATATTGTATCTTAAGATAAAATATTATAGTATTTTAGCCGTGTGCAGCGCCCCTCAGTGAACTCCACTGCGAGTGACGTAACCGACGACAAACTTATTATTTGCGGTTGGTACAGTAATCGGGTCTAGGGGCCGAACCGCAAAATTAAGTTTGTTTTTTATTGTATATACTTTTCCGGGATAAAAAGTACCCAGTGTAGTGCCCAGGATATTAAAGAATAATTATACCAAGTTTCATCGTAATCGAACCGGTAGTTTTTGCGTGATGCCTGAACAAACAGACAGACAGAAAGACAAACATTTTTTTAATCACCCTTATGGGTTCGGTGTCGGTCTAGTAATACTGGGTTGTTACTAGACCGACACCGACATCTGCCATTAATTTTTTAAATATTTACAATGTACAGAATTTTCACTTCTACAGATTTATTATAAGTAGGTATACTCGTAGATTATACTTAAGTACTTACCTATTATTAATTATTAGATAAGTACTTATAATAAATATATATTATAATAATTAAAATTCTGAAAGAAATCAAGAACAATACAAGACAAGACAAGAACAGTAGAGCAGTGACTAAATTGGCGAAGAAGAGACAGCCTTTTAAAATACAAAAGGGTGTACGACAAGCGGGGTTACCATGACTTTCAAAGTAAGATTGTTTCATTCTTATTTTTGTGTGTGTAAGAGACAGAGCTATACAGGTTGTGTAGCGCGTAGCGCCATCTCTTACCCACACTGGAAATGAGAATGAATGAATTTAAACGTTATGGGTGGTGGTTGGTTGGTTGGTTCAGGTCGTCGACGGCGCGTATTGTTCCACGCGCGTCTCAGGGAGATGTCAGCAATTCGTAGGGGCCGCAGGTCAAGGACATCCCATCTCACCAAACTTATTTTACGCAGTCTTAGACCACATGTTCGACAGCTTAATTTGAGTCAAAAGATAATATAAATGGCGAGTTTTTGAATCACCTCCGCTTTGCAGACAATATATTGTATAGTTCTCATAAGTAAAACACACGTCTTGAGCGGATGCTGAAGTCTTTGGATAAAAGAGCTGAAAAAGTGCTTCACACGAATGCTGATAAACGTGCATAAAATGCGTTCCACATAAGAACAGGATCGATTACCATGTTGTGACGTCAAGTCATACTGTCAGTGAGTTCTTCAATTTGGCCCAATTTCTGTCAATCGAAAGAAATTGGGCAAAATTGAAGAACTCAGAGATGAGCGAAATTGAAGAACTGGATTCTAAGTAAACTTTTTTCGCTCATATTTAGTAAATAAAGTAAATTTTTAAAAACTCTGTTTTGCTCACCATAATAATTCTTCGATTTGACAGTATGACGAGACGTCACAACATGGCAATCGATCCTATTCTTATTTGGAACGCATTGTTATGACTAACAGCATAAGAGTACCAACGACAATACATGAAACATCAATCGAGGATTACCTTATTGACACTTTGTTTCTGATAATGTATCTACCTCCTCTAAAATCTGATGTAGATACTTTATGTACTCTTCTTTCCGGCCACTGTTGGCGCGGGCTTGCGGACGGCGAGCATTGGGTAGCCCGCCGTCCGACCGTCCGGTAACCGTCCGGACCGAGCTCAAGTCGTCGACGGCGCGTATTGTTCTACGCGCGCCTCAGGGAGATGTCAGCATCGCAGGGGCCCAGCAGGGTCGAAGCCTACTCAGGCCATGAGTAGTGTAAGAAACGAAACCCGGGGCCCTGGGACGAAGGTAAGGAGTGGGTTTTTAGTCAGTAAAAGTCTGACACTATCTTCCGTTCCGCCCAAGAGCGGGACTTATCATTAGATGATTTTCCCAACTAAAGAAAAACATGTACTCTAAGAAAAAGGTATCTAGCAACCTTATCTGTAGGTAGGTCATATTAGTTCAAACACCCAGACGAAATAGTTGCATCTCTTAAATGAAATTTTGCGAAAAAAAACCCAATAATATGTACTGAATAAAGTGCATGAAGAATTTGCAATTATTGAAACGAACATTTCAATCATACACTATAAATACATCACTGGTTCATATTACACTTAAAATAAATTTAATTAATAATAAATTAATTTATCTGAAAACGATAGAGTTGCATGAAAATATGAATTGAATGAACTCAGGAAAGGGTTTAATTCGAATCGACAGTATGGACTGTAATTATGTAAATGCTATTAATAGATAAGTTATTTTTTACAGTCACGCGATCGGCCGCCTCCTTTGCTATCATTACTGCTTCGTAGAAGGAGGCGGTTAATAAATAAGTAGTGTAAGTATCTTTTAATTCATTAAACCTCAAGCGAATGCCGGCGTTCGCTCGCTCATTTCTTTCTATTGTGTCTCTAATTACGGTACTCAAAAGGTTAATAATATCCTATCTATGATTATTTATGGTTGTCTCCTTATGCGTTAAATGATTCTGACTTTACTTTCTATTGCTTAACGGGACGGGATTTTTTATTCTTTGACGGGACCAGAGACGATGAAGGTCCTCACAAACATGCAGTTCCTTCCTAAATTCTGATAAGGGTAAGGTCATCGTCGAGGTTGACGTTAAAAACGCCTGTGATTCTGTTAACAGGGACAATTTGTTGGCTGAGGCAAAAAAATAACTACCAGAAATTTTCGGCTGTTTTGTGGAATCTGCAGTTGAATGTCAGTAAGGTGACCCTCTCGGCCTACTCCTTTTTAGCTCGGCCATTCATCCAATCATTTAATAACTAAACCAAAATTTGGCGTGTTGATTTCCGCGCGCCTAATAGAGGTGTCAGTAAAACTATAAGGACTCATATGGTAGGGCCCATACCTACAATGTCTGCAAAGTGCTCGAAAGAGTAACCGTGGCCCTACACCGCAAAGGGCAACTGAAGGCACAAAGGTGGGTTTTAGTCAGCAAAAGTCTGACACTGAGCCCTCTGGCTCGATCCAGAGCGCAAAAACTTATTTGATGGTTCAACTTATTTGATGGTTCAACAACTCAAAAAGCTACCAATATTTCCGTTTCAGTGAATAGCGAATTTCATGTGAAATTTATTTCCAATTAACTGTGTAAATACGAATACCTACAGTATACTTACTTCCAAAAAACATATTTCTTTTAAATTGCATAATTATTGGAATTCCTTAAATTTATTGAGATGATAATTGCTATTTACATTTGATTCGCAATGACGACGTGGTCCTTTATTATTTTTTTATTTGTAGATGGGAAAATCATCCAATGACTTTCACCGCTCTTGGGCGAGGCGGGAGGTTGTGTCAGACTTTTACTGACTAAACCCACTCCTGTTTCTTCGCTGCCTTTCATACCAGGGCCAAGTCTTCCTTTCAGTAGCAGACTCTTGGACCCAGTAGGCTTCGAACCTTCGGGGCCCCTACGTTTTGCTGACATCTCCTTGAGGCGCGCGTGGAATAGTACGCGACGCCGACGACTGGGGTCGGTCCGGACAGCGAGCTACCCATCCGTCCGCATGCCCGCGCCCGGCCACCCGGAAATCAGGATTGGGATCCCGGTGGCTGGGGCGTGAGGGCTGCACCCTCGCGCGTGGTCGTACGGTCTCCTCCTTTGCTAACATTACTGCTTCGCAGAAGGAGGCGTCCGCCTGCCACTCCTCGCTTCAGACCATGCCCTGTACCAAGCCCCGGCGCGAGATTTCGTTGCCGCCGATCTCCGCGACGAGGCGGTGCTCTGCCCAAGCGGGGAATACCTCTACCGTATGCTCCACCGTGACCTCCGGGCGGAAGTGGTCCGATAATGAAATGTTTCAGTGGAATTAAATTTTGAAATTACACACACAAATGCACACGAAAATGTAAATATAAACGATAGAAAACAATCGTCGATGCTCAAGACTTAAACTTAATAAAGCGGTTGAGGACCTATTCCGGCGTGATTGCGTGAAGTGCCGTCAAACGGGGTGAATAAAACAAAACAAAACTTTGAATAGGACTTTCACTAATTTCTCTTAATATTAATTTCTATCTAAGCTTCCATTATTTTTGTATTACGTAAGAAATAATTGCAGAACTTAGTTGCAGCAAACAATATAAATAACGTGAAAAAAACCTTCACAGTTTTGTCTCTGTTTACACTTGTGTTCCTAGTCACCCCGTTTGAAAGTACTGTCTCACCTTTACGAGGATTCCCAATTTATTGGCAGCCATTTGAGCATCGATGTATGGGCGGACGCCAACGTTACCCTCGGACTTACATCTTGGAAAAAGGGAACCGGGTGGAATTGGCTTCGTTCAGCGGATAAAGTACACGAATTGAACTTGACCAAATTGACATCGTCTCATTAGGAGACCGCTCTCAACAAAAAGTTCAAGCACTCAACCATAGAATAGAATAGAATAGAATAGTATAGTATTTATTCGATGCAGGCAATACAAAAAACAACACAACAACACAAAAAAAAAGTACAGGATTACAATATAGTTGCGCTGAGCGTGCTCGAACCGAAAGGGTCGCCAACTCAGCAATTGCTGGGCGTCAGACACCCAGCGCTGATTTTCAGCTGGCACCCCGCAGTGACGCACGGATGATGGCATAGCAGAGAAACTAGATCTGTGGCACACAGCTCTTGCGTTGGACAATTAACTCTCAGCAACAGTGGGTGGACTTAAGAAGAATATTTATGGTCAGCAATTGACCGGACGTGCAGCCGTCTATTGCAACCATCTAAGACTTTCAGTTTCCAAGAACCCGAAAATGGTTACAGGATTCCAAATAATCTGCACCCTTTTGCGCGTGGTTATGCAACGCCAGGGCGAAACTCCGCTGCCGCAAAAAGCCGCGGCATGGCAGACAGAGTTCCAGCGGGATCTCATGGTGGAATGGCGATAGCGAGTGTCGTAACCCAGTGCTGGGTACGCCATAATTACGGCAGTAAGTCCCCGCTTTGAGGAGTGGCAGGCGGCCGGCTCCTTCTGCGAAGCAGTAATGCTAGCAAGGAGGCGGCCGCACGCCCAAGGGAACGGCCCGGTTAGCTATCATAAGTTCGAAAAATATTTGACCACTAGCTGTTCCCCGCAGTTTCACCCGCGTTTTAGTTACTGCTCTGCTCCCGTGGGTTGTTGCGTAATGTATATAGCCTTTATCAACACAAAAATATTTTTTTATACGAACCAGTATTTCCTGAAATTGCGCGTTCAAACAAACAAAATCCTGAGCTTTATAAATTACAGCATTTTTAAAATCATGATATCTCTTGATGGAATGTCCAAATTGAATTTTATTCAAAAAGTAATATTTATATACAAGCACTGAACCAGGCTTAAATATGAAATATTTTTTTTTGATAAGGATTATTACAAAGCTACAAACAAAAACGGCCTTTCCTGGAGGCGGTGCTTAAATTCAGTTTTTAAACTAAAAAATCAGTTATTTTGACATGACTATAACAGTTAGACATATAGTGTAGCAACATTTTTTTGTAGATAATGATATGTTCTGCAAAATCGTAGTATATTATTTTGTTCTATCATCAATAGTTTTGCCGCGCATGTGATATAAGGAAATGTATAGTCAATTTATTTACACTTTGGTTTACCTTATTGGAGTTTTAATAGGAAACCCTATGTTTTTTAAAAATAAAATATGCCTATGACACTTCACGATTTTCAAAATTGGTTCAGTAGTTTTTAAGTATATTCGTTACAAACATACATACTTAAAATACTAATCTCCTCTTTATAATTCAAATATTAGTAGTAGATATTTCATTTCACCTAAAAATTTTCAGCTATTATCGTTTCCTTTTTTTTATTTCATCGAAGTCACATCACTTTATCAGTTGACCTATTATCAATTCGATTTTTTTCGTTACTCTTTTCATTTGGTCGAAAAACTTTTCACGGACGTTACACTTAGCCGAAATAACATTTGGTTGAAGTATTTTGTTTCCGAACATTTATTACCATGGTTTTAATGAAGCTGTTTTATTATTTTTGTTGTTTTAAGCATGCAGCAGGCATGCAGCATCCAGCAAGCATGCAACATGCAGCAGGCATGCAGCATGCAGCAAGTACTGTTTCTGTCACGGCTGTGTCGCTGCGGGATTTGGGTGGCCCCACGCGAGCTTATCATAGCAAATGATTTTAACGCTCACCACCATAGCTTCGTCTTGCTGGCCAGCCTCAGCCGCAGGCCTTCAAATCACCTGCTCCTCAGCTCGAGGGCCGCCCTACCCCACCGCGCCTACACGGGCTTGAATTACACTCCAGGGTAGGGCAGACAAGACTGTGTGAAGTCGGTTTTGCAGTGATTCATTTTTGTCACTAAATTTTGTAGCACAACATATTGACTTTTTTAATTTAATATTGAAAATGCTACCAAGTAACCGTTTATATATTTGTGAACAAAATTCCGTAATTCCGTTGTTTCAGTGTGGAGAACGTATGGCAAATAAATCATTTGGCAAATGAAAAAAGTTCAAAAGAGGTTTTGGCCAATAGCAAAAAGTTATTTTGTAGTATAGTTCGGTAAAATAATACCTATGACCCATGATACTTCGATGATCCTAAAATATGTCAAATGATGCAAATAGCAAAAAGACATCGGTCAATAGATTTCGGTAAAAATAAATTCGAATTAAAAAAAATCGGAAAACTGATCGGTTCCCAAACGGCTCTCACGTCCCGGGACCCCTATCCCGATTTTCGGCCACCGTAAGCGCGGACTTGCGGACGGCGAACAACGGGTAGCTCGCCGTCTGACCGTCCGGTAACCGTCCGGAGACTCCGGACCGAGCTAAAGTCGTCGACGGCGCGTAGTTTACCGCGTGCGTCTTAAGGAGATGTCAGCAAAACCGTAAGGGCCCAGCAGAGTCGAAGCCTACTGGCCATGGGAAGCGATTCTGAAAGGAAATGCAAGACAACGAAGGAACATAGGAGTGGGTTGTGGTCAATAAAATTCTGACACGCCCTCCCGCACCGCCCCAAAGGCGGGACAAGCTATTAGATGATTTCCCACCTAAAAAAAAGTCCTCAAATTACGATTTCAACCTATTTTGATAGATTTTGATTAAATAAAATTTTATGAGAGTTCCTACTTTTAAATTTGTCTTGCCTAATTATTGTGATATAATTTCTGAAAAAAGAAAATCTTTCCGGTAGGGGTATGAAAGTTATCCCTTACATTGGTGGCATGTATTTTTTTTCTTTTCGCAAAAGTGAAACCAAGGCCATATCTTAAAGGACTGTATGAAAAATCAATAGGAAAAACAATTATGTCTACCAGCCGTAACCAAACGAAGTTAGAGACTATTTAGTATATTGCTATAGTTTGTTAACAGGCGTAAGTTTTCTTAAATAAAAATACTGTCTGATATTTTAAGTTTACCATTGTTAAATATAGTTTTAGTTTCAGTTTTTATGGTGAGTACGCATTAAATAGTGTCAATCACTATCACAACATTAACGTGTGTCTTTTCGATTCGTTTATCATTAATTTTTTTACTAGTAGTACATCCCCTAAACACTAAAATTATTCAGCCGAGAGTATGAGGGAGAGAGCACTACACATGACAAAGCTGGAAGGATGGAAGTAGGTCTATAATTGTTGACACAGGCTCCGTCTCCACTTTTGAAAATTGGGCGAATCTCTGCCATCTTCCATGCGTCTGGAAATTTCCCTGACTTAATGGCAAGGTTACAGATAAAAACGACTGGACAAATAAGGACTGCTTATATCTCTTTAAAAAGTGTTTTTTTTTTATTGTTATGATCTAGTGCTTGACTGCGATCCCACCTGACGGTAAGTAGTGATGCGATCGTTGTTGGTGAGGCGCACTACGTTATTAAGAGCATTAGCACTACGTTATTAACTAAGTTATTATACACTCTAGCCTTGAAGACACATAAATTATAATAGGATGGGAAGACCGCAGCAGCAAGTTGTTCCAGTCCCTCGATGTTCACCGTGTAAACGATGAGGCCAAACGCTTGGTCCGGCCCGTAGACGTTGCGACAACGTTAGGGTGGATACTCGCCGTTTGTCGGGTTGTCCGATGGTAGAAAAAAGTTGGAAGAGATGTTGTCATAGCCAACAGCGCAATCAGACCTTAGACTTAAAATTATATTTTTAACCTCTTCTAAGTCGGTAGGTAAGAAAACCATCGAGTGCGGGTATTGTTTAAGCGAAACCGTTGAAGTAGAACAGAACTCAGAACTTTTTGAACTTTATGGGCGATGTTTACAAAAAAGTTATTAATAAAATTTCTATGTTTAATGTTCTCTTTTATTTATTTTTTAACAAAAATTTCGATATCTTGTAATGCTCAGGGTTCCAGATAAACCGAATGAAAGACGAACAAGGCAGGTACAATAATTTATGCACGCATTTCAAAACTAATTACATTAAGAGAGTAAATCCACAATAAATAGAACAAAACAACACAATCCTCTAACAGAAGGAACACCTAAGGTTACCCCCGACGGGTTCGAACCCGACGCGAATATATGTAATTCCGCAAACTCTGCCTCCAAGCTAGTCGTTCCTTGTCAACTGTGGCGAATATGATGATTGGCAGGGTTACAGCAAATCAACGAGTCCGTTGCAATTTAAGTAAGGTCGAGAAACCCCTGGTCAATGTCCGGGTAACAGGGGCGTTTCCGCAAGCCCGTTTCCTCCACAACTCGCACTCAAGGTACTCTACTCAGTACACCACTGATATAGCACGTATTACGTTAGGTTTATTCCAATAAAATGGCTCAATTAGCAAAAGTAAAATAATAATCTGGTTCAGCTTAACACGACCGTATGAGTCTCTTTGTTCTATATCCCCTCAACTTACTGGCCGCGGCAGAGGCGGATCGTGAAATTGTTGGACTCTGGGCTAACACTACTTGGGGGCCCACCTAAGTAATCAAATTAATTGGCATTTTGTTAAAAATAAGTAATATTTTTCCAATTGAATACTTAGTTTTTGTAAATACTTATCCGGTCCACATTATGAGGTGTACAATAAAGTAAATAATAAATATATACTTTGATCACAGGTTGAACATGAACACCAACGTTGAGCGGTTGTAAACCATTGACCCGCCTATATTAGTAGCGATATCAATGAGTGCTACCATAATTAAACAGTAGTACTCTATTTGTTTTGAAACAAGTTTTGTCAAATAGATTAAGCCGTATTGTAGATTGTTTTTAATGAGAACTGGGGGCCCCTTATATCCCTGGGGCCCTGGGCTGCAGCCCATTTAGCCATTAAGTAGATCCGGCCATGGGCCGCGGTATCTATAATTTTCCGCCACCGTCACTTGTCAAATAATAAGTAATGTTCAAATGAAGTGGCGAGCCTAGTATCGCCATCTATTTTAAAATTATCGAACAAGATTTTCGATCATTACAATCTTTTATAGGATGTGACTGTAACTTGATCGTTAGGATTCCCCACTTTTTGCGCAATAATAGTCCAATAAATAATAATAGTCCAGGTGTTATCCAAGACTTTGAGATTCTCTTTCGGTTTGAAGTTTTAATAATTTGAGTATTAGATACTATAATTCTATTAATTATGTCAACGAAGCACTGAACAGCCAGATTAACATCTGTCATTGAATATAATTTATGAAAGTTAAAATCCTTAATTTCCACGTCAACATTTTCGTAACTTATACTTTTAACTTTTTTATATGTTTTGTTTTGAAGCATATTAAAATTCAGGATTAGAATTACCGCATCATGATCAGTGATGGAGATTTCAGTTACATAATAATAAGCTTGAAGTCGTGTTTTCAAACGTTGCTGACATCTCCTTGAGGCGCGCATGGAACACTACGCGCCGTCGACGACTTGGGCTCGGTCCGGGCGGTTACTGAATGGTCGGACGGCGAGCTACCCATTGCTCCGTCCGCGAGTTGGCGCCTACAGTGGCTGGTAATCGGGATCAGAATCCCGGCGGCTGGGGTGCGAGGGCCATTGCCTCGCGGGTGCACCTGCGGACTCGTCCTTTGCTAGCAATACTGCTTCGCAGAAGGAGGCCACCGCCTGCCACTGCTCCTCGCTCCGGACCATGGCCTGTACCAAGGCCCGGCGCGAGAGATCGCCGCCGCCGATCTCCCCCACGAGGACACGGCGGTGCTCTGCCCAGGCGGGTCACACCTCCGTATGCTCCATCATGTCCTCCTAGCGGTCCACATAATGACGACACCCGGGCAGGCGTTTCTTCCGCACGCAATCAAACTGCCTCACTTCCGGTCGGCAGCTAGTATTTATATGCAAAGCCAGGAACATTCTAGATACCGACATTTCCAGAAAATTGTCGTCGAATCGCGAGGTGATTTATTTTATTTATTACAAACATATAATACCTCTTCCCATTCACGCGAATTTCGACTCTATTGTTAATCGCGGAAGGTACGAATTCTCTTATCTACCTGCGTATCTAGCTACTAAACCTTATTTAATAATAATAGTGGTAGGTACTTTATGTCGGAGTTTTCTAGAACTTACCAGGCCTGGGTAAGTGCCTCCATCCTAGACGTTCCGTATAGCAATGCGTTTTAATTTTTGATGCTACTGTTGATTTCAACAAAGATAAGGCGTGTTCGTTTTCACGGTGTTACCATATTATATGCGGATAACGTCAAATATTCATTTGTCATTATGTACGAGATTACTATTCTATGCCATTTCTTTTAATGGAATGTCAGTGCTGGACCATTGGAATGTCATTATAACAAAAATTAAAAAATAATAAAATCGTTTATGTATAAAGGGGCCATTCAAGTATTACGTAAGCACTGTTGGGGGGAAGGATGGGGGATCTAGATGGTGATTACGTCGGCAATATATATTTTCTTTATTTTTTTAAGAGAACAATGTCGATGTTCCAAAATCACAAGAAAGTGAGTAGACACACGTCACTGAACAGCAAACATCCAATGTCATTGAAGATTTAGAGTCATGGAGTCGTGTATCATGGACTGAGGACTGTTAATGTGTAAAATTTTATTAAATTAAATTAATAACGAAACCAACACATTGAGAAATGCTTGTGCCAATGTTTACGTAAGCATGGGGGGGGAGGTTGAGAGCTTTGTTTATTTTTGCTGACAAGGGGGAGGGAGGAGTTAATATTTGCAAAAAAACTGCTTACGTAATACTTGAACGGCTCCAAAGTATATTTAATATTAAAAAGAACAAAGTTACTTAACTTATTTACCTGAACTAGGGTGAGCCTGTGCTTTAGGCTAAAGAGTGCTTAATTACAAAATAAAAAATTAACACTAAATCTAACTACTATAAAAACTTAACTAAATTTACGGCGTGTTTTATTTACAAACAGTAATTAGGTCTTTTGTCTCTACATAAGATATGCTTAGAAAAGCACTATCTCCCGTTCCGCCCAAGAGCGGAGGATGTCATAAGATGATTTTCCCACTGAAAAAAAAAACAGCTATAGAAAATTTGGCTCTAAAACCAAATTGCGCCGATGATATGAGTGTATTTTTGTCTAAATATTTAACTAGTCTACTGTCATTGTTTTTAGGGTTCCGTAGCCAAATGGCAAAAAAACGAAACCCTTGTAGATTCGTCATGTCTGTCTGTCTGGCCGTCCGTATGTCACAGCCACTTTTTTCCGAAACTGTAAGAACTATATTGTTGAAACTTGCGGTTCACAGAAGACATCTAGTTAAGATGTCTTCTGTGAACCGCATTAAGATTTCAAACATTTTGGGGGTTCCCCATCTAGTAAGTATTTTTTTTAATACGTTATAAATCCTAAACCGCAGTTTACCTTTCAAGTTTGTACGGAAACCTCAGTGCGCGAGTCCGACTCGCACTTGCCCAGATTTTTATTTTTTGTGATTAAATAGGTGACCTCAATATTATTCCATATAAAACATATTATTATTATGGTTTCTATAATTGGACTTATAGTTACTTAGAAAACAATGAAATTGCTTGCATAAAGCAATTTTAATCGTACTATTATTTTTTCACTTCAGTAGTTCAAACATGTAGGTTTTGCTGCCCGAAATCAGTGAGCAAAATGCGATTTTGCTCACTGAGTGAGACAAAGTAACTTTTTAATTTTTGTTTTCAGAAAGCCGCGAATATCTTATTCAGCCTTGGGTTAATCATACATTTCGATACATTACACTCTATCTCTTTCCCGCCATTAGTAAGAGAGAGAGACAAAGACCAGCCCTTTTGAAGTTTCGATTTTGAATTCAACCTCAAAGACAAACACGTTCGGAATTTCGTACTAATTAAAGAATTTTTGCAAAAAGCTGTAATGTAATTTATTGGACTTTTAACTTATTGTTGTATTTCAACGAAAATAAGTATTCACTGCTAATAAAACTGATATTTAACCTGTAAATATTTATTTCTAATTTCAAGAATGTTACGTAATATATTTTGAATAATGAAATATCATGGGTGCTATTTCCGAACACGCCTTAATGTAAATAAAAGAGCGGGAATAAAATTTCATGGCTGGCGTAAAGAGTGATATGAGTGAAACTAGCGACGAGAACAGTATTTTAACACCGGAAGAGTTAAAACAACAAGTTATTAATGCAGAATTGGCTAAAATCTACTACAGCGAGTTTTAAGCTCATATTTTTTATTGAAAAGGTTTATGTCTAAACAATGGGCCTCATCAGAAGGTTTACAGTCACCCAAAGGGCAATGGAAAGGGCTATGCTCGGAGTTTCCTTGCGTGATCGCATAAAGAATGAAGATATCCGCAGGAGAACCAAGGTCGTCGACATAGCCCGAAGAATTGCCAAACTAAAGTGGCAGTGGGCAGGGCACATTGCTCGTAGAACGGAAGGTCGATGGGGCCGAAAGGTTCTAGAATGGCGACCGCGCACCGGATAACGCAGCGTTGGAAGGCCTCCCACAAGGTGGACCGACGACCTGGTGAGAGTCGCGGGAGTGCGGTGGATGCGAGACGCACAGGATCGGTCGTTGTGGCGTCGCTTGGGGGAGGCCTATGTCCAGCAGTGGACTTCTTTCGGCTGAAATGATGATGATGATGATGATGTCTAAACAGTAATTATGCAAAGTCTCAATGTTAGGAAACATATAGGTTTTGAGAAAAAAAAAAAAGGAAATCGAAAATTATTCGAAATATTTGACGCTATTTTGACAGGTTTCGTTCACTTTTTACCTTGTTTGTAGTACCATGACAAAGGTATTAGTTCATACAGCCACAATTAATATTTAACGAAACACAAATTTTCTTTAATTTACATTAAAAATCACAAAAATGTAGCCAAATGACATATTATACATAATTAAATGAATTTACCTTGTCCAATGCTAATAATAATATCTGAAAAACATAAAAGTATACAACTCCTACTGTGGAGGGTTAGGTTAGGGTTTTTTTTTTAAACCACCCAGATAACTATATTTCAGTGCACAAATATTTTTATACAATGGTAGAGTGCTCCCCGACACAACAAATTTTTATTTTTCATTTTGAAATACATGAAAGTATACAATTGCTACTGTAGGAGGTTAGGTTAGGGTTTTTTTTAAACTACCCAGGAAACTATATTACACTGCACAAATATTTTTATACAATGGTACAGCGCTCCCTAACAACAAAATTTTTTTTTTTCATTTTTAAATACATGAGAGTATACAATTGCTACTGTGGGGGGATGGTCCAAGGGGTTGAGGTTGACCCACCCCCCTAAAACCCCCAAAAATGGATAAAATGTACGATTTTTGATTCCTAACCTCAAAATTATTTTTATTAATCTTTAATATCTCCAAAAGTATGCGTTTCCTAGATTCGGGACGGGGTTCGGGGAGCAGGACACACCCCCCTCCCTCCCTTCCTCAAAAATCCCAATATTTCGATGTCCAGTATAGTACAGTTTTGCCAAGTTTCCTACCTGAGAAGTCTCGCGAGAAATATCTGAAAGCACACCATGTCTTCAATGAATGGAGACTTACAAAGGGCGCAAGCAGTTTTTCGGAGACGGTGTTGCTATCTTATTTTTTAGATTTATCACAGACGAGGCAATCGTCTACAATGTGGAGTATTTACTCATTGTTGAAAGCTATTTTAAAAACAAAACATAACGTGCATTTTGAAACATACGCAAAATTCGTATCTTTTCTAAAAAGAATTTCAGTCGGGGCATAAGGCTAAAAAGTCCAAAATTTTTACGGTCCTTAACATAAAAAATTTTCTTAAGGAAGCTCCGGACTGCAATTTTCTTGCCGCTAAAATAAGTGGCACCTATGAATCTATGTTGTTAATTATAAAAAATTGTGTGGAGACTGATAAGTATAAAGATACTTACTGCATAGGTACTACTAATTTTTGTAGGCCCAATGAATCCTAATCTGGCTTAGCAATACTGTTAAATATTTATTATGATATGTAAAAGATGCTATAAATGTTAAATGATGCATATTAGTTATGTAATACTAGCGACCCGCCTCGGCTTCGCACAGGTGCAATAATGTGATAAATGAAGAACCGCTCGACCGATTTTGTGCAAACTTCACATAAACAAACCATCTACTAAATAGTCCGAACAAAGCCTAAACATTAGGTTTGGATAGGTGAACAGTTCTTGATATGACAACGAAAAGTGGTATTGATTTATATATATAGATTTTCATTACAGGTTGTACTCATCATAGGAATTAGTGGAATATGTCGCAATAACGAGCTTTTACAGCTAACAGTTAATAATATTGAAAAGCATTCAGTTAAACTACTGTTAGTAAAATTGAAAAATACGAAGACGAACCTTGACAGATCTTTTGTCGTATGCGTACAAAAGTAAATTTTCCAGCTAATATAAAAACCGACCGATTTTTCATACAATACTATAATAATAAATGCTCAAGACAGCCTATGGGAGTAAATAAAATAGGTGCTTTACCGCGGGAAATTTCCACTTTCTTAAAACTGGGAGAGCCTCAGCTATACACGGGTCACTGCTTTCAGAGAACTTCGGCAACGCTCTTGGTTGATTCCGAATACGATTTCACCACTTTAAAACGTCACAGCAGGTGGAAGTCCAATACGGTTGCAGAAGGCTATATTGAAGACTCAATAGAAAATAAGTCGAAAATCTCGGATCCTTGGTCTCACCCACGCCCATCCACTTCCAACGACGCACAGTGTACTTATGCAGAAAGCCGATCAGAGTCACCAACGTTCACCGTTGATCCTTCTTAATCCGCCACCGAAACAAAAACTTTATCCCCAAATAATCAAACTCAACTCAATGCAACTATAACGTTGCCAAATAAATCTGTTACTTTTAATTTGCAAAATTGCAGAAATTGTACTTTTAACTTTTAAAATGTTCCATTTTATTTAATTGGTACCTCTCATTGTAGGTAAAGTCACATGCAAAAATGCCTGGATAGTACAGAAATAAAATCGTCTGAAGCGAGAAATGACGCCATCTAGCGTAAAACCAGATTGTAATGTTGCTATCGACAACATTACATTATACTGTTAATAGATGCCGTCGCTGTGCTTCAAATAATTAATGCATAATTAATGCTTATTTCTGTAGTTTCTTTTTGTTTCATCAAACATTGAAATAATTTATAGTTTCTTTTAAAGAGATGAAGATATTAAAATTGAACATCAATTTATAAATATTTGATTATCTATGTGTTAGTTTTCAAACTTGAGAGGGTAGGTTGAATATTGATTTATAAATAATAACTAGTAGGTAGTATAAATAATACTTAGACCAAAGAGTTATGACTAAGCTCAATTGATTGTTCGTGAAGTTAATTTCGATTATCTCAATCCAGCGCCTTTTGTTCAATTTTATTTTTAACCAGGTGTATTCTTCGCCAAGAAGATTATGCTCCAGTTACTCTTAACGGTACCCAACTTCCATATCAAAATTCAGTCAAGTATTTGGGATTTTACCTAGACCGCAGACTCAAAAGGAAAAAACATATTCAAACAAAATGAGATGAGGTGAACTTAAAATATAGGGGTATCTACTGGTTGTTAGGTAGAAACTCAAAACTAGGAATCGGTAACAAGATTCTCATTTATAAAACTATGCTGAAGCCAATCTGGACCTATGGCATTGAACTCTGGGGTTCGGCATGCATCTCCAATACTATGATAATACAAAGGGCACAAAACTACATTCTCAAGCAGATATCTAATGCGCCCTGGTTCATCAAAACAGAGGAGATCCATGAAATCTTGAATGTGCCAATGGTTAAAGAAGTGATCAACTGCCATGGTGCCAATTACAAATTACGTCTTCAAAAGCACCCAAACCAGCTAGCAGGACAGCTTACTATTCCTGAAAGTATACGTCGACTGAAGAAGCGGCGTGACATCTTTGACTAGAAAAGTCACCTATACATGTGACTACCTTTAAGGAAGGGCAGGCCCCACAGGGGGCAGCACCCTACAAACCATGCAGACTACATCACATCTGTTTATATTCCATATGACTGATTACATGATAACAATGATATAAAAAAACCAGATGTATTGTCTACTTATTTTACCAAAATGAGTCGATATGTATTGTAAAAAGAGCTCAAATAATTGTTGTGAATAATCAAAGTAAAAACTTGTCAGAAATAGCCAGAGAGACCGGTGTAAACGTAAGTAGTTTTTTTTTACTCTTTTATATAACAAAAACTCCTATAAAATATTCATTATTGGATATTTATAGATTTCTGTTTTATTGTTGCAGCGTCAAACCATGATAAGGGATCACGTACAGTACGAAGAAAATGGACTTCTGTCGACGAACAACTATGCTGGTTTATTTGACATAAAAGGGCAAGATTGCAGTTTGCTATGGATCTCATAAACTTTGATTGAAGTAATGTCATCTTTACTGATAAAAAAACTTTTAAGTCCAGTGAACACGGACGGTTATGTTTGTGGCGTCAAGATAATAAATAATTATAATACTGAATTAATATTATTTACTCAGTACTTATTCTCTGTATTAACTGAGACCTTGTTATGTGTGTTTATCTTAATACCCGTATTTAAAACAACCTAAAAAAGTTATGAACACTTGATATGTTGTTGTGCAATTTTATAGTTTGTAGCCTATATTTAATCCTTTTGACTTTTGTGATAAAATTATCTGGTCTTTTGTTTGTTTTTTTTAAGGTTACATAAGCTTCAATCCTCTTTCCAAATTTAGAAACGAATACTTAAGCTATGGCCTCAATAAGATTTTATTATTCGGTGATTAATAAACGGTGATTGTAAAATTTAAATAAGAAATTGTAATGATAAACAAATTATTTTTTTAATACTGCCTATGATGAGCATGTTTACACCTGAATTTTTTCGTTGTGCTGAGTAACTACCCACTTGAATATTATATTACAAATAAATATACACTTGTTAGCTTTGATATAATATTCCTAACGATTTGTTTTGTTTGTTATTCATAACTTACAAAAAGGGTAAGTACTACGTGAGATTTGAACTCACGGCTCACTGATTTACGCACCTATCTGCACATGCTAAACCGCTGGGTCAACATGACTCTAATTTTAATGATGAAATTATAAACTACAATTAGTTGCTGACGAGAATGATGACGCATGTGTCTATTTTCTGTCAAACTAAAAGTCAAGTTTATACTTTGTGAGATTGTCTTTGGTCACTACTTAGCAGTGAGGAACCAACGCCATCTAATTTAATTTTCGAAAACTTGAACTTTAACGTGCAAGGGAAAATAGGCGTTAAGGTATCCACGCACTTTTGCTGGCCTCTGTACAATGTTAATTATTTTGATTCACAATAAATAGTTATTTCAATATATTCCTGTTTATTATTTTATCTCCTAAAGTGTTCTCGCTGCTGAAGTGAAAAGTTATGTGTGTTACACGAGAGCAAAGTTTTTTGCATCTCATGCCTTTGAATCCCTCGCCACACTCAGGACTCAAAATCAGCACTCGCAGCAAAAAACGACTTTGCTCTCTTGTTGCACAAATAACTATTCTAGTATTTTTGAAATTGACGAATGTATCGATATTGGCCTATAATATCGATAAATTCCTCAAACAGATACGAAATATATGCGTCAAAGGCGGAACAAGGATATGCTTACAGAGTTTAGGGATCTTATTACAAATATTATCCCATCCTATTGCAGAGTCATCTTTTAGTCCACAAATGATTCGAGTATATATAAACCAAAAGAATTTAGGGCACACCTGTTTCTTAAATCAAGTGGAGGTCTTTGGACAGTCTTGTGTTGGAATCTGTTCGGCAAGAGTTTTCCCAACATCTACAAAAAAGTTATTAACATGGTTAGCTGATAAAAGAGGTGAGGGATTAATATGCAGTAAACTCGAATTAGATTCACGCTTTTTTGCCATATAGTGACATTTTTAATATGTTTCCAAAGTTGCTTACTGTTGTTTCCTGCTATTTAATTCATTTTTATCGTAGTTTTTTTTTAAAGTTCTTTAGGAGGTTGAGTGGTGACCAGCGACCCGCCCCGGCTTCGCACGGGTCAATGCTGATCACGTCATAGTATAAAAAAAAACCGCATCAAAATCCGTTGCGTAGTTTTAAAGATCTAAGCATACATAGGGACAGACAGACACGAAAAGTGACTTTGTTTTATACTATGTAGTGATTTTAATGATAGCAGAGGCGGCGTAAGGCGTAGGCGACGTAGGCCACCGCCTACGGCCTCGCGGTCCAAGGGGCCTCGCGCCTCAAAGGCCCGCGAACGCAAATATGGATATAGTTACTCATCTAGCAATAAATAATAAAAAAGCTGGCTAACAAGTATCTGGCAATACTAACCACCTCATTCGTTTTTTAAAGAACTGGTGTAGTCTTGACCAGATATTCAAAATTCTCGTTGGCAAGGATACGACAATGGTGCAAATATTTATTTATTTATTTAAACTTCATGTACAGTGGTGGTGGAAATATGATAAACATAAACAGTAAAGTTAAAAGTCGAATATTAAATAAATAATCCTAGGGCATTTTTACACCGTGCGGTCATAGTTGGAACCTGCTGTTGATAGATAAGGTCTCCCAAAAGCAGGTAAGAAATAGATTTTTTTAACACCATGTCTCTTTAAAATTAAAATGATTCTTTCTGTTGTAATTTAAAAGAAACTTACCCGAATATTTATATTGTCATTCGAATCGAGGCAAATAGCATCTAATCTGGATTACACAACAGTTATTAAGGGAGTTCAGTAAGGCTAGAAGTAGAAAAATCCTGTTTCTTTAATTGTTTACTTTACTGTTAGTTTTTTTTTATTGTGTGGGAAAATCATCTTATGACAGGTCGCGCTCTTGGGCGGAGCGCGACTTACTGACTAATAACCCACTCCTGTTCCTTCTTTGCCTTCGTCACAGGGAAGGGCTCAGGGCTCAGGGCCCAGTGCGCCGACGGGGTAAGCGCACCTACCATAAAAATATCGAAAACTACAGCCATAATACAACTAACGACATCATGTTTCCATGCAACCAACTAAAATACAGTTCCATTTCACAATCACAGATGCCTCTGTTCACAATAACTTGATGTATTTTTCATTGGCTAATTATTTTTGAGGCGAATAACAACTTATTAAGCGACTAACTACTTGTTACAAAAAAAATAACTTGGTAGCGATTAAATATTTTTAACACAATTATATTATATGAGCTGCAAAAAGCAAGGATCTATAAAAACTAAATAATGGCTGCTACTTTAAAATAGCAAATATATTAAACAGGGCCAATAAAATAATAGTCGAGGTATTAAAAATAATGACTCTGGCGGCTAAAGTTGTTTTCACCATTGTCTAATTATCTAGTCGCAAGCAGATTCATCATTTTGAACAGGGTGAAATAGGTTAGGTTAGGTTAGAACTGTGGCCAACCGCGCGTGAGCTGAGCGAGCGAAGGGAGCGGTGCCGCGGCAGCGGCCAGCGAACGCTACGTCCAAGTCGCTCGCAGTGAAACTCAAAATAAAGCTGCTACTTTATACTTAAAATGCTACTTCACTGTAGCTACAGACCTATTATTTTTGCTACCCATTTTAAATAGTTTTTAAAACCCTAAATCAAATATGTTTGTCGCCGCGTTAAATACATGTTAGTTTTAGTGTCATTTAAACCGGTTACCAGAGATCAGCACGTGTTATTAATCATTAGATATCTTAAAATATTTTACGTGTTGCGGCAAACCAATGAGGTGAGTACAGAATTTCGATGTTTTTCTTTAAATCTTTGTCTGTATTTTAGTCTTAGACAGTGAAATTAATATTTTTTTATAGAATTTAAAATCTTACACTCAAAATAGTCAAGTGAGGCAAGTGCGCCTAAGTTTTTAGTAGTATGGCGCACTTCCCCCGAGCCAGAAGTCGTCAACTTTTGTGATTAGAGATTTTCTTACCCAACGGCCTCTGAATAAGGGTAATGTTTTTCTGTAATGAGAAATTACTGCCTAGATGTGATTATGTGAGGGTCTTGTGATGAGAAGGCGTTGGGTGATGGGTTTACAGTAAAAGCCTCGTAGCAAGTCTATAAACTATTTTTAAATAATTTTATTTGTATTTTTTTGGGATTTGCTTTTAGGTCGCTATAACTATTTAACTTGTTGATCATTAGTGCTAACAGTAAATCCAATGTACTTGTAATTTCCTTTGTTCGTTACTTTATGCGCGCTTAGGCGTGCCTAAGCCTACTAATCGGAAGCGATGATCAAAATCAAGCTACTTTGAATGGGTGGCTGGTAAACTATTAATCCGGCTGTTATCATAAAACATCAGTTTTTAAGCCATGTCAGAGGCCTTTGGGCTTCCTGAACAACCCTTGACACTAGGTTGCCCAAAGATCTTTCGACAAGAAGAAGCAGTGGGATAATTACTACAACGGTTTCTAAAATTGTTGTCATTTTACAGATGTTCGTACTTATAAAAGAAAAACCGAAAAGCCTTCTTGATCAAGAGAAATTTTATGGCAGGCAGCTGACGCTGTGCGATCAGGGTTATCTGGATATGAAGAGTCTAAAACTTATAAATATAGTTGGTCAGGTGAGATAGCAGACAAGCGCGAACCTATCAAGAATTAAAAAAATGTTTGATTACCTAAATTATTACACATAAGATTATTTTTTGCTTGATTTTAACGTGTCAAGTTGTTTAAATACTTAAGCCTAACAAAGACTTAAATGTTTTCTACTTTACCATGTAAGTTCTTGCGTCCCATCCACTAGATTACTAATTATTTGTGCCCTATCACGTCAAAGGAAAAAAAAGGAAAAACTGTTACCTACTTTTGTATTTTTCCAATAAATCAAATTAATTAATTAAAGATATCTATTATTTCAGCCATACCTGCAAACATTTTTATTTAAATTTAGCAGTTTTTACTTTTTATAAAAAAAAAACAGCATTAAAGGTTTAGAACCCCTGATTACTTGTCTATGGCGCACTTGCCCCAAATTTGTTGTGGAAGCTGCAGTAGCCTAAAGGACGAGTGAATCAAAAAGAAACCAAGAGTAACGCGTTTATTTGTTTATGTTCTAATATGTAAATTATCTGTTTTTCTGGTAACGTACGATTTTAACGTTTTTTTTTTTTTGTATAGGCGCACTTGCGCCGTTTCCAGGGGCAAGTGCGTCTATATCCATGTTTCCGAATTTAATAGAAAATATCGTAAAAATATTGTTGGATTTGATTGAATCGACGTTTCTTGGAGCTACAATACTCCAAATATTGACAATTTAATAAAGGGTATAATTTAGACGGCCACCAAAAATATTTTTAAGACTCTAGCCTAGGCAAATTTAATAAATGCTTACTCATAAGTCAGCATAATCGAGAGCAGTGGTGGCCGAGTGGTAACGGCCCCGACATACGAGTTGTAGGTTGCGGGTTCAAACCCAGCCAGGCGCATTACTTTGTGTAATTTATTTCATCACCACTGCTCTCAAAACGGTGAAGGAAAACATCGTGAGGAAACCGGCATGTCCTAGAACCAAAAATTCGAAGACATGTGACATCCACCAACCCGCACTGGGCCCGCGTGGTGGATTACGGCCCGTTCCCTCTCCTAGAGAGGAGGCCCGAGTCCCAACAGTGGGAACATTATAAGGCCGACTATGCTATGCTAAGTCAGCATAAAAAAAATATTTTGCATCAAAATCATCTATGCAAAAAGTATGGCGCTCTTGCCCCGCCTGACCTTATCAAAAAATTTTTTCTCTTAATAAAATTCGTCCTCTTGCGTCATCCATCGGGGGCCTCGCAAAATATATCTTGCCCACATCAATTTTAGGTCTTGCCCCGCCACTGAATGATAGGATTGTCAGGATTTTTCTTAGCTTTCTGATGAAGTTTATCTCTCTGTCTTAAACATCGAATCAAGCTCAAAGTAGCCCAAGGTTTAATGTTATACAACTTCTTGTTTACAGAAGAAATAGTTTTGTTACGTAATATTGCAAATTGAACATTTTATTAAGTACGATAAAGCAAAAATAGCTTCAGCAGTAAGTATTGTAAACTAGGTTAAAGTCAAGATTGCGTAAATCACAATCGAGTTTATTTGTGCTTAATTTCTTTTTGGTCCGAGGTCGATTTTATTTAGGCATCGTTAGGTTTATGTGTAGTAGGACAGCGTGATGGTCTGTAATTGTCAAGCTAGCAACAAGTGTAATATACGATAAGCTGGATTTAATCATCATATGATCGAGACAGGAACCGCTTTGATGAGTAGGCAAAGAGTGAGCGAGGAGAAAACCATGGAATGAGCAGATATTAAAATAGTCTTCGGTCCCTGCATCACAGCTTTCAGAGTTAATATTTATATTAATATCACCCGTTAGAATAACATTCTAATAAGTGCACAGTGTTTGAAAAATTTGGTTTAAGGAAGCGTGAAAAGTTTTTAAGCTTCTAACAGAAGGTGATCTATGCATAGCGATTATTCAATTACTCATCATCAAACAATTACATATGCAGTCCTTTAGAGTAAAATTCTTCGACTGAGACCTTCAAAGTTTCCTTGGAATACACAACCACACCATCATTTTGGTTGATGTTTATTGTGGTTTCTGGGAGGTTGGCCTGACGATCACACAACCAACACTCATTTAGTACCAATATATCACATTCAAAGTTTAGTCTAGGAAGAAAAATGTTAAAGCTATCTATGTTTTTATAAATACTGCAAATATTTTGGGTTAGTATGTTTAGTGACTTTTGAGTGTCGAAAAAATATTGTAAATTTTTTTTTCACCTCAACCTTACTTTGGTTCGAAACCATTACAAATGTATTATCTATATAGGTAACTAAACTACTATAAATAAAATATGAAAAATATAAACGATAAATTAAGTCTTTATTATAAACAAATATACTCTTAGGCGCCTTCATAGTCGATAGAATTAATGTACCTGTTTTAGGCAGATTTTTTAGCAGGACACTCTGGCTCTCCCGTCTTGTGGTTGGCAGGTTTTTTGAAACGCAAACATGTTGCGCACTTTGGCGTATTGGCTTTTTTTTGTGCAGTCTTGGGTTGTGTGCCCTTCTTCACAGCAATGTCCACGACTTTGCACGTCTTGGCCACATGACCTTACTGCTGACACATGTAACATCTCGTTACCAGAGTGAAGTCTCGTACCGAACATGACGTCCAATTGATAAATAATCTCTCCTGCGTTATGAGTGCATCACGAATAGACGCTGGAACTTCTATTACAGTTCTCTGCATCTTTCCTGCCAGGTTTAAGGCTAAGTTTGATTGAGGTCAAGTCGACGAATGTGCAACGGTAATGCAGGTCAGAGATTAAGACCTGTACCGTGACGTTCAAAGTAAGATTGTTTCATTCTTATTTCAGTTTGGGTAAGATACAGAGCTATACAGGTTGTCTAGCGCCGTCTCTTACCCAAACTGGAAATAAGAATGAAACAATCTTACTTTAAACGTCATGGTAACCCCGAAGTCTTTCGTATTATTGAATTTGAATTTTAAAGAATAGCGACGTTACAATAAGATTGATGTAATAAGTTTCAATAAAAAAACAGTATTCAGGAAGCGGGTTTTTTTTTATTGGGTGGGAAAATCATCTTATGACATATCCCGCTCTTGGGCGGAGCGAGAGATAGTGTCAGACTTTTACTGACTAAAAACCCACTCCTGTTCCTTCGTTGCCTTCGTCCCAGGGCCCCGGGTTTCGTTTTCACACTACCCATGGCCCCAGTAGGCTTCGACCCTGCTGGGCCCATACGATTTGCTGACATCTCCCTGAGGCGCGCGTGGAACAATACGCGCCGTCGACGACTTGGGCTCGGTCCGGACGGCTACCGGACGGTCGGACGGCGGGCTACCCATTGCTCGCCATCCGCAAGCCTGCGCCTACGGTGGCCAGAAATCGGGATCGGAATCCCGGCGGCGGACAGGGCGTAAGGACCGTTGCCTCACGCGATCGGCCGCCTCCTTTGCTAGCATTACTGCTTCGCAGAAGGAGGCGACCGCCTGCCACTCCTCCTCGCTCCGGACCATGGCCTGAACCAAGGCCCGGCGCGAGAGATCGCCGCCGCCGATTGCCCCCACGAGGACACGGCGTTGCTCTGCCCAAGCGGGGCATACCTCTACCGTGTGCTCTACCGTGCCCTCCGGGCGGTGCACACAGTGGCGACACCCGGGCGTCGTTTCCACACGAATCCGGTGCAGGAACCTCCCGAACTTACCGTGTCCGGTGAGAACCTGCGTCATGCGGAAGGTGAGGACGCCGTGAGGTCTTTCCAACCACGCCTCAAAGAAGGGACTTACCGCCATAATTGTGGCGTGCCCAGCACTGGGTCGCGACAGTCGCTGTCGCCATTTCTCCATGAGAACTCGCCGGAGCTCTGTCCGCCATGCTGCGACTTGTCGCGGCAGCGGAGTTTCGCCCCGGCGTTGCATCTCCATATTCAGGAAGCGGGTTAAGATCACGTATCAAATCATCAGAAAGCATTATAAGTAAACACTATATTATATATGTCGGCGCAAGGATGCCGATCATCATTGAAGCTCTGTCCAGGGACTCTGTTTTGTGGGCGATGGCTGGGTATCGAGCAATAAACAAACTATTCCAGATCATGCAACTGATTTATTATAATGCAAGCTTTAGGTATTCACTTCACACAACGAGCCGTGAAACAGTCTCCGAGAGACGATGTTGTTGCCACGACTGCCGACACAGGAAAGAGCCCCGCCACTCTGCGGTCGGCACTTTTATCCGCTCGGTTCGTGCAAACGTCAGTGCGGATTCTGTCAAAGTGACATGTGTCACTTTTCACTTAGCTCGTTCATCCGTTCTTAAGCTTCCGTACTATTGACTTCTCCGACACGGCCATCCTGCGGAACACACGTCCCTGTGTGTTAGTCTTCATCGCCACATCAGCTGGAAGATGTCCATTGACGAAATGTCCCAACAAGCCATCCGTCGCACTGTGTTCATTATCACCACCTCAGCCGGAAGACGTCCACTGACGAGACTTCCAAAAAGACGTCCGCCTCTATGTTACTCTGAAACAACAAATCTAGCACAGTACTCGTTCCACTCGGCCATTTCTGACCATCATGACTTCAAACCTTTCTCATGAGAAAACTAATATTCTCTAACGTTCAATGTCACAACAAAACTTCAAGCCAAATAATTTAAAAAAATGGGTAATAGAAATCGTCATCCAGTCATGTACCAACGTTCCTTGTTCTCATTTTAAAGCCTTAGGAGCCCCCCACGAGTAAACCACTCTAACACCACGGCACTCATTGCCGAACAGCAATCACAATTGCTCTCTCACATGTGCATCCACCACCCGTGGATCACATTGGGTATCACTCATTGACTACCCACCATGACTTCCGTCAGAGCTAAACGCGCTAGCTACTGGAACCGTCAACTTTACTACGGCTGGTAAAGAACCTTACTCGCGTGCTCCCCACAACTCAGGCTTGTTCATCACCACTGTGATCACTACTCATCTACTTCGACTGGTACATGACTTTCAGGCATCTTTCTTAACTATACACACAACTAATCAAACTAATCCAAAACACTAATCATTAAGCTCTACATGTGATCTTTCTCTGGCTACTAATAGCCCAGTAACCTCAAGTTACTCAACCATTCCTGCGCATCCCTCCAGGATTGCCAAGTCTCTCACAACTTAAAGGTTTCCTACATTACGTCCCACGTTAGATCGCAATTTGAATTGAATTGAATACCGCGTACTTACGGACCACTGTGACCGCCAGATACCGATTCCGATTTAGCTACAGGCTACAAATCAAATCTGGTCATTGTCTCAACTACTAAATGTTGAGTCTAACTTAGTTTAATTATGCTCCTCGTTCATAATCGAAACAAAGTCTCCTACCGAAAATTTATCGAGTCTTTCCTTCGTCAGATCAAACCTACACTATGTTGCGCAACGCGTCATCATCTGTTCTTTAACGATTGAGAACGAACGACTAAAATCGATGAGAAATGATTTCGTGACAAGAGGTCACACGCGGCACTATTATAGGGCATCATCCGCTTTGGATCCAGCCATATCCCATGGTCTCACCCGCCTTGGATCTAGCCTCCTCACTCGGCATCACCCGCCTAGGATCTAGCCACACTCTATGGCATCACCCGCCTTGGATCTAGCCTCGCAACCTGGCATCACCCGCCTAGGATCTAACCATACCGAATGGCATCCGCCACGGATTAAGCCTCGCAAATTGAATTGCATTATCAAAAACGACCACTTTTTCAAATCTAGTGTTAATCCGGCTTTAGTCGACGTTCTCAAAACTACTTCAAGTCTCCGGACGCGATCGCGATTTCAATAGTTTTCAAAATAATCAAAATATCGACAACTCAAACTACGATGTAGGTATTTACCGATTCGCCTTGAACAACAACAATCGTCCGTTGGAAAACTCAGACTGCATTTCGAAACTGAATGGCATAGTCAAATGTTTGTACCAACTGTCCGCTGTCATAAACACTACTGAAAACCTGATACACAATCTAATTTTGTAAAATAAACGCGCAGTATGTAAACGAGTTATTTTGTCTAAGTGGTAACGAATACAGGTTGGGCACGTTGTTATTTAGTTCACGCAATCTTTTCACATTATATCTGACCGATCGAGTTTTTAAGTTAAAGAGCTAAACTAACAAACACCAAATTACTCTGACAAATAATATTTGCACGCAACAATTTATCTACCCGCTCACGCATTATTTTTAATTTTTCCGCGCTAGACCGCTATGGTCGTCTTTATACAGTCAAAGATGAGTCAATTAAACGGATACGTTCACTTTTTGTAACACGCGTTTGTAGTTTACCGATAATAAAATAGTCGAATTATCCAATCAACGTAGAAACAATCGTAGATTTATATTCTAGGCACACGTCAGTGTCAATAACGTCAAAATTATCTATGGAGGAATTATAACTGTCATAAAAAAATCGAAACGGTACTGGATCTCATGAGGGTAGTTGTAATTACAATTGTTTACGTCGTGAACTTTAGCGATTTTTCAAAAAAATGTGTCGTGGTCATACTATTTGAACTGAACCCTTGCAACAATATTTCACGGCCAAAATATCACTTCGCAAATAGATCTGATGTTGGGCAAAGCATGAAATAAAATCTCAATTAAACTATGCAAGTAATCTGAACACACTAAAGTGACCATTCAATGTAACAACACTGTGTTTGCGTTTGCCGTGAAATAGTGATGACAGACTTTAAAGTGAGAGACAACACTCAGCACCAGAATTAAAATGGAATGTGAATACCTGACTTTGTTCCTGGTGGAGAACCGACATCACACGTCAGTCGACCTCTCGCTCGCTACGTGATGCCTTGGCGTCACCGTCACCGCTGAGTCACTTTCATCAGGACACCGGAAGGAGATGTGACGTTGCATATTGCCACATTTGCAGGATATGATATGGCTGGCCATAGGATTGAATATTGAAGCTTGAATATCACGTTATTCTGTCGGTTTCCTACTGTTTCTTGCTTATGAAAACAGCCTGCTTCGTCCAATTTTTCCACAGTGGAAACATTTGACAGGTGACGTTTGAGATGTCTTCATACGTTTTGTGTCAAATGTTTTCTGATCTGGTAGCAGGCATGCACACACACGCACTGCACTTTGCATTTTACACTTCAGGTAAGTAAAAGTTTGTAATTCTTGCTGTAATCACTGGTGACTTCGGATTATAAGCAAAGCACGGAAAGTGGTACATCGTGAACGTGCTTTTGCGTCGGCCTTGTCCCGGTCACAATCTGGGTAGTACACGGTGATTTACTCAGTTCCTATTTCTCTCTGGGGAAACAATGTCATCATGGTCCAACATTCGTTGCTCAGGATTAGGGAAAAACCCCAGAAAAAAACCTAATCAGACCAAAACTGATAATGACATTGATTAACGGAACTTCGAATCTTATTCGGTCCAGTACTTCATTCCAGGTCTTCACTTTCTAATTTTCCATTTCAAATAATAACCGCCACTTGTCTTCGCTCTTGCCATTTTCTTCATGACCGACGTTACGTAACCTTCGTGCTGCGCTTGTTTATTTGCTCGGAATCCCAATTCTGATGTCGGCGCAAGGATGCCGATCATCATTGAAGCTCTGTCCAGGGACTCTGTTTTGTGGGCGATGGCTGGGTATCGAGCAATAAACAAACTATTCCAGATCATGCAACTGATTTATTATAATGCAAGCTTTAGGTATTCACTTCACACAACGAGCCGTGAAACAGTCTCCGAGAGACGATGTTGTTGCCACGACTGCCGACACAGGAAAGAGCCCCGCCACTCTGCGGTCGGCACTTTTATCCGCTCGGTTCGTGCAAACGTCAGTGCGGATTCTGTCAAAGTGACATGTGTCACTTTTCACTTAGCTCGTTCATCCGTTCTTAAGCTTCCGTACTATTGACTTCTCCGACATATACAAGTGAGATGTGTAAGAATGTATCATAACAAGATATGATAAGGTAGTGAATAGTTTGACGACGTTACGGAGTAAGAGCGCGGCGCAAGAGGCGGTAGTATTATAAAAGTATACTTAAACATGGTTGTAGGGTATGCAGAATATTTTTTGACAGAAAAGTACGTTTACTATGTTGTTGAAGAAGTACGGCCCGTGTATCAAACGGCATGGCGAACGGGTGGTAATGAGTTGACGTTGTAGACGAATACGCTCGATAAATAAAGTTCTCTCTGAGCTAAAATAACAAAGAATATTAATTTTGAGTATAATTGTTATATCAGTAGTTCTGTTGTGGTGATATTCATTTGCTTAAATACTAGTATTAGTGAAAAGTATGTGAGAATGTGTCTAAATGTGAAGTATTAAGTGCGTGTTATTATAATAGTGATGTTCAAGGATTACAAAATAGGTAATAATAAATTATGGTGGTACGTGCAAACGGGTGATAATAAAAAACGAAGGTAAGTGCAACTTCAAGTCATTTAGACCTTAACCTATGAAGATCTTCCCCGCTCTCAATTCGGATTGGACGAGACGATTATTTTTCTTTTATGTAAATTTTGCCGTATGAGTTCCAGAAACTATGATAATTATACTCATTCTTGAAACATTTTACCAGGTAGTGAAGTTATTTGGCGGTAGTTGTTAAAAACTCATCCATATAAATTGGTCGAGACTGGTATGGTGTACCTGCCAACTGAATAGGCAAATTATTTAACTTGATGTTGAAAGTTCTACATTTTTTGATCACAATATTCTTCTTAAACGTTGTTGTAAATAGAACGATGGTAGGGTTTCTACTTTCCGTTTTAGTTTTTATTCGATATCGTAGAAATCAGAATCGTTTATGGGCTGATTAATGACCTTTCAAATTTTGTACAATGGTTCGTAGTCTCTTTTTTTTCATTACGATCTTTAGGGATATTATTAATTTCAACCGAAGCCACTCGGGAATTACGCTCCAGTAACTCAACTTTCGACTCTAAGTAAGCAATTTTTGTATTTTTGTTCCAAACCACTCATCCGTTGCAAGAAAGCGTCATATTTGTAAGAGACAAATTGCAAGCCTTTCTTTATTTCCTCAGTTCTTTCCCGAATAATGTGCATGGCTAAGTTAAGTTTTTTCATTTTTTTTTATTGGAAAATCATCTAATCACAAATCCCCTTGGGCGGAGCGGGGCGCGGAGCCTGTTCCTTTGTTGCCTTTCGTACCCGGGCAGAGTCTTCCTTTCAGAATCAGACCCCTGGCCCCGGTAGACTTCGACCCTGCTGTACAGTTGCTGACATCTCTTTGTGGCGCGCGTGGAACAGTACGCGCCGTCGGCAACTTGGGCTCAGTCCGGACAGTCGGAGCTCATTGCTCGCCGTCCGCAAGCCCGCGCCTACGGTGACCGGAAATCGGGATTGGAATCTCGGCGGCGGTTGGGGCGTTCGCGTTCGCCACCTCCTTTGCTAGCATTACTGCTTCGCAGGAAGAGGCGACCGTGGCTGAGTTGAGTTGGTCTAATTTCAGATTTTCTTTTTACTGAAAACCTCCGAACATAGCCTTGATTTCAGAAACGGATGCCTGTAAATCAGCTGATTCATTAGATGTCCATTTCCTCTTAAATCTCCCAATGATGTTACGCGCTTCTATATGAAGACATTGCTCAAACCTAAAACTTATTTCCCCATCTTATTGGTTTCCCTCTAATAAACTGTTGTCACGTGGGTTACCTCCGTAATAGTGAACCATAACCTCATCAATTTTTTTTTTGGTTGTGAAATTCATCTTATGACTTCCTTCGGTCTTGGGCGGAGCGTGATGGCGTGTCAGACTTTTACTAACTAAAAATACACTCCTGTTCCTTCTTTGCCATTGATCCAGGATCCCGGGGATCTTTTTCACATCACCCATGGCCCCAGTAGGCTTCGACCCTGCTGGGCCCCTACGGTTGCTGACAACTCCTTGAGGCGCGCGTGGAACACTTCTTCTTCTTCTTTTCGATTCGATGGTAAACTCGTCAAACTTTTTGGGCCCAACAGGTGGCTACATTAATAGCAGCATCGGTAGCACTCATCAAATCCTCCAAAGTGCAGGTAAACGGACACTTGGGGCATTCCAACATGTGGCTCATGTTTTGAACAGGAGCTCCGCACTCACATTGTGTATTCGATGGTTCTATAAAACCCCATTTTGCCAAGTTGAGTTTGCAGCGGCCTACCTGGGTTCGCAACCGATTTAGTGCTTTCCATATCGGCCACTGCAAATCGCGTCCAGGCGGGAGATGCTCTTGGGGTCTCAAAAAGTTGGATTGTGGCAGGTGATGCTCTTCCCAAAGCTTCAATCTTTCTTTACGTGGCGGGTCATTAATGGCCTGTGTGCTATGCAGGAATCTCTTCCGGCTCTTAAGCCTACTTGGGGCTGTTTTGTGTTCGAAGAGGGGATGGGGGTGCGTGGAACACTACGCGCCGTGGATGGCTTGGGCTCGGTCCGGACGGTTATCGGACAGACGGATGGCGGGCTACCCATTGCTCCTGTGTCCTCCGGGTGGTCACCCGGGCGTTTCTTCCGCACGAATCCAGTGCAGGAACCTCCCGAAAACCTCATCAATGCTGTGATGTTCTTCAAATGGTGTATTCTCAACAAAGCTCTTGTTTAGAAGATTGAAGTGCCTATTCACGTAGCACAAAGTAAGCAGATTCAAAAATGTAAAGGCTACGCTCTATCTCAATAATCTGTTTAGTTGTTTTCTTTGGGAAATTATTTTACTATTGCTATTGTTTTGTGACGACTTTGCCAAAGACACTTTTTTTTTACGTTTTTCTACAGTGCGCCCAGTGTATCTAATTCAGTGACTTAATTGATGAGATCAGTGGATTGGTTTTGAGTCAAAATAAATATTTGGAATATTTCAAGACATTATTGATAAAAACAAAGAATAACGTTATTTATTTATTTAATCTTCATGCAACAAAAGGTACAAAAGCGGACTTAATGCCTTAGGCATTTTCTACCAGTCAACCTAGGGTAGTGGAGAGACATGCAGGTGCATAAAAAAAGAAAATATTATTTAGACAATAAATATTACAAAATTATATATAAAAATAAACATACATACATACATATTTAATAAAATATATACCTATTCATGTAATTATATATATACACAGTAAAGGAATTTTGAGATGATTCTGCGTTACTTTCTAAACAAATAATGTAGAAAGTAACGCAGATTCTTAGCGTGTGAAGAACAGAGATATTGAAAGTGAGATATACGATAAGAAGGAGGGGTAGGAGAGTTGAGCAAAGAGAAAAGGATTGTCAAAGGAAAGGAAAGGATTGATAGGAGTATGTCGTGACTGACGGCGTTAAAGGCATTGGAAAAATCTATTTATACCAACACAGTAACCATTGTATCCTCCATTGCTTCTCTAACGTCGCCAGTAACTTTGAATAGAGCGTGTTTGTACTGTGCCCAGGTCTGAATCCAGACTGGAATGAGCTTACGAGGTTTTGTCGGTGAACAAACCAAATAGACTTTGGCGCAAGAATCGGACAGTAGCGCCACCTGTTGTAGATAATCGCGACGATTCTTAGAGGGTCCTATTTGAATACTAAAACTTTAGCAGTTTTGCTATAATTGGAAAAGTTTACTATTTTATTCAAAATATATTTATAAGCTATCAATTTTTTTATTTTATTTTTGGTCATTCGAAATCTATTATGAAAGAAAACAAACACATTGAGAAATTTACGCACAATGTCTCACGTCCAGAAAAATACACTGATTTTGACATACAGTAATTAAGTGTATAAACTAAATATTTCGGTGTGATACTAGACCAGTATCTGACTTTCACTGGGTACATATAGCAAGCTCGTTCGCATGTCGCTTTCGCCCAAAGTAGGCTCCACAACATATTGACCGCCTGTAGCAAATTTTCTTTCAAGTACAAATTGCGCATTCTCCACTAAACCCGGTCCAGTTCCATGGGATGTATCCAAAACCGATTGCTCCAAAAATCCTCGGAGCTCTATATTATGAATGAAATGAGAATTTATATTAAGTTTCAAAATCCCCACGATGGGAGTTAACATAAAACGCGAAATATGAAACGAAAAACATATTTTTGGATAGAATTGAATTGTAAGTAGGTATCTATTGTAAAATAATTACGACCGTTTTTAAATCGACGCCTAAAAAAATTAAAATAGCATTTTTTATAAATTTTCAAGTAAGGTTTACGATCAAAACCAGTTATTATTTAATTACCTATTATCGATAATTTGAGATAAATTTCTTTTCCGACGGAGCTGTTTTTTTTTTCTTTGGAGCCAGAGCATTCTATTTTTGCACATAGCTTCGTTTTATGACATAGCTGCATAGGTAAGTACTGAGAGAGGATTTTTCAAAATTCACCCCCTAAGGGGATGAATGACGGGGGTTCAAAGTTTGTATGTTATAAACAGTTTTTGGTGGGATTTCTTCGAGTAAAATTCAGCGGTTGTTTTAATTATTCGTAAATTGATTCCAAGTGGATATTGTGTTGTAAAATTGGTGTAGTTTTGTATCTCAAGTTTCTGCGTAACTGGAAAATATATGGAATCATTGAAACAGGCGCAATATTGGTAAAATGGAGCTGAGAAATGTATTGTAGTTTTACCATCTTACCTCAGCGAAGTTTGCCGAAAAGGTTGATTTGATAAATTTGCTGCCAAATACTACAATAACATTAAAGTTTGTTCATCCATATTCTAAAGGCAAACTAATAAACTATTTACACGAAAAGACTTCGTATCCAAGCCAAAAACATTGATAAAAAATTGCTTAAAAATGACGTTTCAAAAACAATGTTACAAATTAATATTGACACTACTAGTGTGGTAAATTTTAGTTTCATTGATTTAAACAAATAATATTGTGAAAACATAAAAAAGTCAATTCCAATCAGAATTATTCAGAAAAATATTTCTAATAAATTAGTTTAACTTTTGGATTGCTGAGCATTCACGTAAATTATTATGTACCGATTCCTTTTTATAAAAATTTAAGTAAAAAATAATGTTGCTTAAATTAATATACGAAATTATTAAGTAAAGCCGAAATAAGTATCTCTTTTCAACATTATTTTTCAACTCTATTTTAAAGGCTTAATCAGTTTTCAAATTTTGTAATAGCAGTCCACAATAGCAGTAACTACAGCCATCAAACTTTTCGGTGGCCATAAAATAGAGAAAAATCAAATCCATATGATAGATTTTCGCCTTTAGTCAAAAAAATAAACACAAAATTTCAAAAAATCATAATTTATAATATATTTATTCTGATAGTGTTATCCAATATTTTTATGGTATTTATTTCTAGCAAAAAATCTAGTTAGTAGGGCTGGATCAAAGTCGTGATAAATGTTGACATTCAATATGGCGGTATGTCGTCAGTGCTATGCTGTGTCGTGGTGAGATTTGATTATTTTATGGATTTGTATTTATTTGCTTCCAAGTACAGTCGTTTATCTTCGGTTGAATTGTTAACTATCGCGTCGTATGTGTGTGTTATACAATTTGCGCCAGCGGAAGTAGTTAAAAGAGCTATATCTTGTCTCACGGCGTTGTAATTTTTACCCATCGTTCTATCGGTCGGCCGATGCCTACCTACGATAGATAGTAATATTAAAATATAACGATGTTCCAACACAACGCTTTGTTGTAATCCGGCGTTATTTTAACAATTTCGATTGGTATTTTTGACATATTAACGTTTACGATATAGAAGCTGATGAAAGTTTCTATTGCAGCTTGTGATCATCGAGTCAAACACGTATAGATAGCAACAGACTTATACGAATCTACATACTTCCAAACTAATGCACCACGGGCTCCGACTCAGCAAGCATTGAAGACATCTGAGGATTTAGCATAACATAATCATAAGTAGTTTTATTTTGCAACATTAGTGGTTTTGGTGTATAAATTGTGACTTTTGCGTTAAAGACTCTATAGTGTTCTTATGAACACAAAAGACTAAAAGAAAATGTGATTTGATGTAAAAATTTGTAACCTCTACTGAAAACTTAACACCACACAATATTCTGTGATATTAATAAATACAGTACCCTAGGTACTGCGATTTTCGACTTATATACAAGAAAGCTACCGCCGACCAATTATGTCCAGTAATCCTCAGTGGAAGATGTTCCAGCCGCCTGATTCCCATTCATCACCCTTACAAGACATCTTAGATCTCCAGCATTCAAATATGCAGCCAAAAGCATCATACCGTAATGGTGAGTGCGCTACATATACCTACTTCACTGGCTTGTTATGTTGACATTGACTTCAATTGATGCCACAGGAACTGCTGGTATTCAACTTTTTATTCACTGCTATGCGATATATTAAATTGTTAAAGTGCTGGGGAAATATGATATGAGCAAGATTTTTTTTTTTTTTGGAAATGGTTTTGAATCAGAATAGAATTATTGTTCAATGAAATCACTTCTAGTAAAGTAAAATTATGCAATTTTAAAAATTTTAAGGCTTTATGGTTTTTAAACAGTTTTTAGAAGCTATTTTTTTTTCATTTTATCTTGTTAATCACCATAATAAGGTGGAATTAATCAGTTTATTATTTGCCTTTCTAACAATCAATATTTTATCTATTAATGTTTAAAAAAGTGACTAAATATTTGGAGCAATATTTTAAATGTAATTTTGTAGCACCTGATGGTTATTTCTGATAATAATACTGTACTAACCCCACTTTTACTGTTTAGAGCATCAAAGTAAGATTAAATTAATAATATTATTTAGTCAATAGCATTACTCCCATTTTAAATGTGGAGGTCCTTAGTTTACTTGTTGGTCACCCATTTATTGTTGAAATCAGCTAAGAGATGAATCAGATCAATAAGCTGGTTACTTAAGTTGTATCATGTTTCTCACTGGCTGACTAAATAGAAATTTACTAGTTTATATTCTCTATGATCACTGATTTAGTTATGGATAAAATTATAGTAGTATGACTTCTCCTTAATCTGTAATATAGCATTTTTATTGCCATAAAAATATTCAACTTCTCTTACAGTTGTAGTAGGAAAACTACTAAGGTGTCTTTCTTGCTTTTATAGATATTTGAACTTGAAGATTTTGTATAATAATCTTTTTTAAAATTAAGTTTACCGGTTCTCATTGTCCTACAAATATTTAAAAATAGTAACCCACCCGAGCGAGCTTTGCATAATGGGATCTTTTGGATTTTCGTCTATTCTCTACTATTTTCGGTATACAATATATGCGTATTTTAGCATATATTTAATATACACCTATTCACTTCCTCATGAAGCACTCTTGCGTACTTATGATAACCGCATGAAAATCTGTTCAGTAGTTTTAGAGTTTGTTGTGAACAGACACGGTAAGGGAATATTCTATAATATGTAAGGATTGTTTTATTATCAGTTGCTGCTTTTTATTCTTCTGTTGTATTAGTAAGGTAATTATTTCAAAACAAAGCCTTTGCTTTGGCCTATTTCATTATGTCACCTACACATTATTTAAAATTCTACTCAAACATGAACTATAATTTAATAATTTTAATAAAGAATTTACATAATGATCACAACTTAGGCAGAAAATTTTCTGTCTTAAATCAGCTTTAGATTTGAATTGTGCTACAATAGCAGTACTAAACTAAAGCCTAAAGCATTTGTGATATGAATGTATTAAATTATTATATTCCAAATGTAAAATACGTAGGTAATTAACCATGATTTTGTCTTTGTTCAAGGTGAGTACCCAAGTTCACCGAGGGACAGCTACAACAGTCAGTCTAAGTCTGGTGGTGGTGGTGGAAACCGCTTCTCTCTTGGTTACAATATAGACGGCTGCCCAATGGGGGACTCAGTTTATTCTTCTTCTGGCTCTACTAACAATTCTTCATCTCAGAATTATGATTCAATGAATCACCCACCTATAAGAGAGACAGGCATTATTGAGAAACTTCTTCACTCCTATGGATTTATTCAATGCTGTGAGAGACAGGCCCGCCTGTTTTTTCACTTCAGCCAGTTCAGTGGCAATACTGAACATCTTAAGATAGGGGATCCTGTTGAATTTGAGATGACATACGACCGTCGCACTGGAAAACCGATTGCATCGACGGTTACCAAGATCGCGCCGGAAGTGGTAATATATGTTATCCTATTGCAATATTCTATAGTTATAAAGAAATGTTTTGATTGTTATGATTACATTTATTTTAAGGTACTGAGTGAAGCGCGTGTAACTGGAACAGTAACAACTGAGGTCAAGGGGGAAGGTTCTGGGGATAATACTGGAAGAATTTCTTATGAGAATCGTGGTGAATGTTTCTTTTTACCTTATACTAAAGACGATGTCGAGGGTAACGTCACCTTGCGTACGGGAGACGCAGTGAGCTTCCAGATAGCAACAAATCAGCGGTGAGTATACATCCATTTAGCTATTTCACTAAAGCGAGAACTACACTAGACCGACGCACACGTGGACCACGCCTTATTTGTACGTAGAATTTCGTCGCGTGGTGTTGATGTAACGTAGCTCTACAAGTCTAGTTGCAATATAAAATGTGTGGAGACCGTCGCGCCCAGATCGGCGGACGTGGCACACGTGTGCGCAGTGTAGTTCTACCTTTAATTTTAATGTATCTAATAATAATAATATTCTAGAGGTACTTTGGGAGCATGTCATGTCCGCTTTGAAAATCCCGTGCATCCCGTCAAATATCACGGCGTGGTATGTTCGATGAAGGAGAACTTTGGATTCATCGAGCGCGCGGATGTGGTGAAAGAGATATTCTTTCACTATTCGGAAACTAAAACTAAGGAAGAGTTGGTTTTGGGAGATGATGTCGAGTTCATCATTCAAACTAGAAACGTAAGCTTGCATTTTATGAAAAATAAAATACAGTTGTTTGAATGAGTCTTTAAATTTATAATTATTGTTTAGGGGAAGGAAGTGGCTTGCCATATTACGAAGTTGCCAAGCGGTTCCGTGGTGTTCGAGGATGTGAGCCCGGAGATAATGCGCGGACAAGTGTTGAAGCCCCTGGAGCGGGGGACTCTGGTCCGTGTGGCTCAGAACGACCCGCTGCCGGGTCGCATCCGATACCGTGCTGCTGATCATTCAGAAGTTGAGGTAACATATTATCAATATTGTAATTAGTGCGTTTTCGATCAATCGTATCAAAATAATTCATTTGCAGTACAAAACTGTTATTTTAATTCAATCTGTTCAATTCATCGGTAAGTGCATTGCATATAATACGCACCAAACCATGGTTTGATCCATCCATCCATCCTTAATTTTAACCTTTTAATACGATGGAAACATCAGATTTGTTTCTTAAATAGTGGGAGCGTCTAAAATGCGAAACCTAAACTGCACACCTGCGTGACTGAGACGCGTCCACGCGATACATGTAATATCATTAATCTGTGGATTACTAAACGCCTACGTCCCGCTATTTCGCCGCGTAGGTGTGCATGGCTATATTTAAAAACAATATTGACGTCTGCCTCGTGTCTGGCGCTCCCGCTTCGCCGTAACTATGATTACCTACTTTCTGAAGCTTAATTCCAGCTTTCTGGCGAAGCTAGACCACAGAATAAGTAATGCTAGACACAGAACCTTCATAAATTACCTACTGATAAACCGTCGCAAGCTTGAAACAAGGATTTGTTAAGGTGCCGTGTGCCTTTCAATGAATCAACATTTGTCCATTCTCGTACAATCAGTACGCAGCGGCGGCATCCAGAAAATCGATATGTCTAGTGGCTACTTACATCGGTAGATATGAATGCCGTCGTTGACGATTATGATAGTAAATAGTCTTCGCTCATAGGTAATTAGGAAGCTTGTTTCTATCTATATATACAAGGAATGATACTTTCCACTTAGGTGCCTTTCGGTGACAAGGACCAATGTGGCGAATTTACCCTGCGCCACGGAGACTGGGTTCAGTTCCAAGTAGCCACGGACCGGCGGGACCAGCTGAAACGGGCCACGAACATCTCACTGTTGGACGAGTCATTCAACGTATCTGGCGAACGGTAAGATAATGCCAGCTATATCCAAACATTGCTCTATTTGTGTATTTAATAGTTTGTTTTTATTATTCCGTCCTGGGCTACCTGATAACATAAACCAATGAAGGCACAATGCCTTCGTAGGTAAATGTCTCTGCCACCTTAAGTACTAACAAACGAAACATCGCTTCTCTCAAAATCAGCGATAAACCTAATCATAATACCAATGAATCAATGGTATTATGTAAATCAGGGGTGATCAATCGATCGGACTCGATAGTGATTGACGTGTCGATCTCGGCTGTTAATCCAGTCAATCTTGGCAAGCATTATGTTATTTAGCGACCTATGGTACGAGGCTGCAGATACCCATTCGCAATATCATTGACCCTACTACATTCTGTTACTTTGTCGCCCCATCTTCGATTACCTATCCGATTTTTCAGCATAATAGGACGAAGTTTTTTTTTACTGTTCATGATAACGTATTGAACCTCTCCAAAGCATTGTGCTAAAACTTTAAGCTTGCTCTCTCTTTTGTTCTTAGGTTTAATTGATTTCTTAATTGGTAGATCTTGCAGTGTCTAGTTAGTAAAATGTAGATCGTAAGCCGAATCAAGTTGGCCTCTCCTGGTGTATATCAATAGTAGATCAACTTCGAGCAAGCTCGTAAGTTCACTCAGTACAGATTGCTGTACAATATAGTCGTGTTTTTTACTTTCTTTTTTATCAAACTTGTAGGAAACAATTCTTAAGCGAGTTTCGTCTTCAGGTACTTATTAATCGGCTTTGATTGCATGGTTGATGTAAATCGCTATTCAATGCTTTATGTAAACTTTCAAGTCATAGTAATAACACAACTTATTTTGTAGCTGTTACAGCTTTTACAGATGAAGTTGCACGAGTGTTACAATACTTTGAAATTTCTAGAATACGAAGCAAATATTGTGTAGAGATAGTATGTCGTAGATTTTTAGAGTATTTTTTGTAAAATGAGATATTTATAAATGATCTATGTATGTGGAAACAGACGGGAGCAAGGAATCGTATGCTCTCTGAGGGACGGATTCGGATTTATCCGCTGTGTTGAGAGGGAACAAACAATGTTCTTCCATTTCGCCGAAGTGCTTCGTCTTGGACAAGAACTCAGCGTAGGCGATGAGGTTAGTGCGACTAAACCGTCAAATTTTAATTTTTTAAATTGCGAACTAGTACTATTGCACACTGAGAAAACCCTTCAGCCTAAAATTAAGATTAAAACGGTGACTACTTCGTTTATGTAAACAGCATTGATAACTAGTGATCCTGCAATTCATAAGTATTCGCTTTCATTTTATGGTTTATATTTTCGGTAGTCCAACCAACATTGTGTAATATTTATTTACTAATTATGCACACATAATAAACAAATGTACAGGAAATTATTAATGTTTGCCAGGTGGAGTTGACTGTGGACCCAGTGAGCACTTTCTCAAACATGAACAATCGTCAGTCTGGGATCCGTATCAAGCACCTGCCACCCGGCACTGTTAAGTTCGAGACTCTGATCGAACACGGCGCCCGTGGTGTCGTCACCAAAGAGGCTCAGATGTACCCGTCTTCCAGTTCTAGCCCTACGAGGCCCCCGCCGTCGGTAAGTACAAAATTCAATTCATAACAGTATACATATTAGTATCAAACATATTATATTTAATTACATATTATATCATTACATAAAGCCTCTCACTTTCATTTTCATAACTCACATAATGGCCGTATTTCTCCATTTCTCAAGGCGTTCCTCGAGTGCCCACTTCATAGCTTTTTAGCCCATATTTTTTCATATCCAGCTAAGTTCCTCTTTAGTTTAGCAGTCATCTTCGAACTGATGCGCAGAGTAGTTTCTAACTTTTAAATTTTATAACCGTAGAATACTGCGCTTCATAGCTTGATAAAAGTTAATTTTACAATTAGTATGAGTGATTGTAAGGACCAACTTCACTCACTAGATAAATATGAACGAGTCTGCATTTGATCAAGTATCTATGATTCACGGTTTGTTACAAACTTTGATTGGATATATATCTAAAGGTATTCTCTGAGATGCAGTTTAGTAACTAAGTAGATTCCCATTTTAATCCTTTATTGTTGAAATGGGATTCGTAGACTGCTGCTTTCTAGTGAAGGTGCCAGCGCCTAGCAGCTTAATAGATACTCATAGTTAACTAGATTCTAGACTTGTATTGTGGCGTGGGATTTGTTTGTTTATGGGAATAATTGAAGAACCGAGACTGGCTCTCGAAATTCGTTCTTTGCTTGAAGCCATAGCATGAATTCTGACAAGATGATTGCAGAATCGCGGTCACTATTAATTACGGTCTACAAAAGTTCTCCAGGAAAGTCCACAATAGTATACATTATTATATCTATCTATCTATTTTTATAGATAAGCCATAGTATAATAATTATGTATCAATTATATTTATAAATTGTTATATTTGTAAATAAATGATCAGTAAATTCATCTATAAAATAGTTTGCCTAAAGCAATTTTAAGAGTTGTTATTGATAAATATTTCTCTTAATATTACTAGCAATATAATAAAAATAAATTTCAAAATTGATTTAAAAGTAGAGTTGCGCCTTTTTTTGATAATGTTTCTGGCATTGAAATCCCTCAAAGGGAGCAGAAAAGCACTAATGATGCTTTAAAATATTCTGAAATTTCAAATTATGTATATTTTCGCCCTTATTAAGGCGGGACGAGTAGTTAGATTTTTTATACTTAGTTCTCTTAAATACTGTTTCGCTAATGGGCACGCAGCGCACATGGGCCAAGCCGTTGGTGCAAACGCCATTGCGTAGGCTACGCAGGCTTTGCAAATTGGTAAGTTCCAAAATAATCTTCCATATTGTTGGCCTTTTTTTTTCGCATAGTCTTACCAGATTTGTAGGTAAAATGATAGTTGTTTTTTTTTTCGTTGTTTTTGAGATGGCTTACTGGAGGCTTTAATGACCGCAATGTTTAGAGCTTTTTGGTCTACAGGCATTGATGTTTGTGGTGATTTCCCTCATCATTGGACATAACTGAACATGTAATAAATGGTAAATTCGGCGACATAAATGTTAGAATAGATTTATGTGTCTTTTTTTATTTTATTTTATTATATACGTAGACTTAAAGGTTACCTTACACGGAGAGATATAAGTTTGAAAGTAAGCAGACGATGACGGGTGCAGGGCTAGTTAACGTTACCAAACTCACATTATAAGAATCGTTAAGTAATGCTTTTCATAAATAACATTTTAACGGTAAAATAGGTAACAGTACTTTGGTATCTAATTAGTTATTGTTTTTGACATTTAATAGAATAAATGTACTTAATTCCTATGTATAATAAAAAATGTTGCGCGGTTCAAGTGTTTTTGAATACGTGATCTAATTCCTGCATTAATCCCACGGAGCAAGTACAAAGAGATGTTGTAATTAGATTTCCCTAAGAAACAACGTGTGACACTGCGGGGTTGTTAGACTCCGCCCATTTCTTTATTTGCTATCTGCCAGTCAATAGCAAAACTACTCGCTCGTTGTGTTGATTTTATTATGTAGTTACGTAACTATCTCACACTAGACGTCACTAAGTGCAGGATGCAACGGGGTCGTACTCAGAATTACCAGGGAGTTCTGTGTTCTTTTTAATTAATTTTGTGAACCATCTTGATACGTATTTTTTTTTCATTGAAATAGTGATACTATTATTTGATAAATGACAAATGAAGATCATTCGACATGGCTTTTTCTTTTTTAAAGACTTTCAAGATTGAATACAAAGCTAAGCTAAGCACTTTTTAGAAAAAAATAAAATAACATTTTCCCAGTTTATGTGGCAGTCCATCCGAAATCATTAAATAAATAAATAAGTAATACCAGACTAAATTAAAAGCAGTATGACGCATGATTTTATGTCCAGCGTATTTAATGTTTTAAATGAAGCAGCGGGACATTCGGTAAAATATTGTTTAGCTTCTAATTACTGCCCTGTCTTTTTGTTATGTTTATGTTTGATATTCATAGTTGACGATAGATGGCAACCTGTTTACAAAATGATATAAAAACTACAAAAATAATATTTTGGCGATTAAAGGATCTAAATGAATGAATGTTGAACAAATTTCATTACATATGATTATTAAAATATCATCATCATCTTCCTGCCCTTGTCCCGTGTTATTTGGGGTCGGCGCAACATGTTTTTATTAAAATATACTAAGCCTAAATATATTTAGTTCCCATGACAACAAAGTGTAGAAACTAGTGTAGTCTAGAACTATTTTAATAAATTACGCATAAAATAACTTACAAATGAAATATGATGCCATCTATAGCATCAGAACGTCTATCCGAGTAGTTTTTAAAATCTTAAACGCAAAATTTCATTCCTTTTTTCTTCTATCGCGAATATGCTGTAAAATGGATACTTTTACGAAAGGACGAACGCCAACAATACCCTGACTTAAGCCACGCCCACCGTGATGACGTCAGGAACTAGTGGAGAATCACAGTGCACAGTTGTTTAGGCCGTTTCCTCTTTGTAATTGCTCTGTGATTAATCCAGACGAAAATAAGGAGATTTTTTAATCAAATAACGTTATTTAAAGGTACTTATAGTAGTAACGCATTTGGTAACCTTATCAAGCCTTGGGCCATGGTAATGTTAATACTTACCGATAACATCATCGATAACGTTACTCAGTTTACCGGTAAAAGTTCACTCAAGTACCGTTACCAAACAACGTTACCTCTACTAATAACGTTACCTTCGTACGATAAAGGTACGAAACCAAAATTTTAACGGTATTCTAAGCCTGGACGGGTTTGTAGTGGGGGATGCGAACTCATACATGAAAGTGAAATGTTTAGTATCAGGCACTTTCTTGGTAATCGTTCCAGTCATGGTGAGCAATCTACCTTGATACCGTATGACTAACATACGGTACTGATTTTTGTTCAGATTCGACGATATTTTGAAGATTGAACTGTCCATGTACGATAGCCTTTAGACTTAGACGTACTTCGATTTGTCTGGCGTTGTCATAAATTGTTTTTAGTTTCATAATTTTAACAATTTTCTTTTCTCTAAACAGGAATATAATGGGGTGATAAGTTGGCAAGTAAACCAGCAAACAAAGAAATCTGTACCATTCTCTTCGAAAAAATGTGAATCTAAGATGCTGCCCCGTACTGGTGACATTGTTACTTTCGACGTGTTTCAGGTTTGTGTTGTTGATTATATCATGTTATTTCAACTGTTTATGGTGAAAGTTACCATGAGCCATGTTTTCGCTAGATGGCGCTAACTCACAATTTTTTATTTATTTTATCATGTATAAAAGAAGAAACTGACTGACTGATATATCAACACACAGCCGAAACTACTGGGAATTGGAGCATGAAATTTTGAACAAGGTTTCCTTTTAAATGACGTAGCCGAGCAATAAGATGATTTTACAAAATTCATACTCGGAGGAGATGAAACGGGAGTCCAAAGTTTGTGTTGAGAAAACGATTTTCACGCAGGCGAAGCCGGTGGCAGAAGCTAATACTCACATACAATAAAAGAGAAGCATTATTAATTCAAGAAAATAGTATTAGTGAAAATCGGACATTCTACTTTATTGAACTTAAATTATTACTGCTCAATTCACCTAAATCGGACTGTTTATGAGTTAAACTTGAGCGCTATACTTAAAGAATTTATTAAGAGACATGGACAGTTTCACCTTAATGGATAATAAACCAAAAAGCTGCCTAAATGAAGAGACTCTTTACATGCCTTTTAAATTTCTGGTTTTTCAACAGGTGAAACGAACAAAAGAGTTGGTAGCTAAGTCAGTTCAGGTACAACATAGTCTTACGAACGGAAGCAGCAGTAGCAATGGCGCCGGCAACCGGCCTATCATGCAAGGCTTTATCGCTGCACTCAAGGACGGCTTCGGCTTTATTGAAACTTCCGATCACACTAAAGAAGTGTTCTTTCATTTTAGGTAAGTTTATTTCTAGATCAATCACTACAACTTCTTTTAATTAATCGCTTTCAAAAGTTAACGAACTGATGGCATGCCATGACGTATTGAAATGTCGAATATGCGAGCGAGAAAGAGGGAACAAGTTCCCTTTAACAGTTCAGTTTAGTTCTCAAATGGATTGCGTTAAGACCTCGTGGTATCTCGCTATTTTGTTTCTTTTTTGTGAAGTTGCACAAAGCATTATTGGGTCAAAAGGTCATAATTGGATTTCAGATTTATGTACTGTATTTTGTATTAACTGTCTAAATTGTCTTAGTCTGTAGTCTGTCACTGTACTTATTAAAATAAAATAAAATAAAATAAATATTAATAGCACTTCATTACAAGTTCCACATAGCATTATTGGGTCAAAAGGTCATATATTATTGGCACTTCGTTACAGAAGTACACGAATCTTATGCATGTACAGGCGTTACAATTTTTATATTCTAGAACTTGATTTTGCTCAGTAATTAACAAACCCCATATTTAGATAATTTGTTCTGGTTTTCAGTATACAGGTTGGGTAGTTGAAGATTATTTTCGCATTTAAATTGGTTTAAAAATGGTTCGAATATGGTTTGAACTTACTCATGATAAAAAAAAAAAAACGAAATTAAGTGAAAATTGGTTTAAATTAAATTCAGGGTTGTATCCAGGGCTAAATTTAACTAACCACGCTGTATATAAGTAGGCCGCAGCGAAATGCTTCAAAACTTACTTTTTACTAGGCTACTTGCTATGCGAATACTTTGCTGTTTTATAGAATGAAATTGTTGACCTTCCAGTCGAGTTCACTGCGTCTTCTGAACAATACATCGGAAATGTCTTGTTGAAATCTTACTGCATGTGAAGCTTCTGTTTATTCAATTGTTATCCAATTGTATGGATCGAGCTACTAGTCGAGTAGAATTGATATCAATTACGATCGAGGAAGAAAATGATTATTTTACTACTGCAAGTTGCAAGAGTTCATATAACCGTCTCATGAAAATTGCTCATGATATACTATTTTGGAAAAAAGAATTACTCGTAATAAAACTATTTTAACATGCTAAAAATGCACAGGACCGTTCTTTGTGGCGACACATAGGGAAGTCTTATGTCCAACAGAAGACTTTCTTCGGCTGAAATGATGATGATGAGTTTCACTACAAATAAATTAATTTTGTGCTAAAAAAGTTTAATAACTTTCTTACTTCCTTTCCAGCTATATAATATTCATCATTTCCTTTTTGATTTTGGTTTTTGTTGCTTTAAAGGTGCGTCCAGATCTGGTGAATGCGCTGCACGCGAACCGCTTGCGAACTATGCGCGTGCATTTCATGTTCATAAGAAGCGCGCACGGCGCAGGGGCTTCGTACGAACGAGCCGCTCGCGAAATGCACGCGCGCCCTTCGCAAGCGGCTCGCGAGCGGCGCATTCGCCAGATCTGGACGCACCATAAAATAAAAATAGCGAAGGTTCTTTACATTTGCTTCTATTTGCGTTTGTTAACACAAAACTTTTTCTTTGCGTTTATTAATACTAAACTTTTTGTAACTACTAAGTTATTTTTATTATAATGAAAAATATTAAATAATCTTAAGTTAAATCACGAGTTCGTAACTCGTGTTTATGACACTTTTCAAGGTCTGTAATGAAAGATAATAAATAGGTTATCAAATGTTGCTTGTTTACTTCCGCAAGTTTTAATTGCATTCGGCGTCTAGTCTTATGATTATTTTGATCATCTATGCTCTGGCATCATGTGTTACGTAGCAGGTATACAATGCTTTCATTTTGCTCATGCACATATTATAAGCTATGCGAAGGTTTTTGTTTTTTTTTTTTTAGGTGGGAATTTCATCTAATGACAAATCCCACTCTTGGACGGAGCGGGAGATAGTGTCAGACTTTTACTGACTAAAAACCCACTCCTGTTCTTTCTTTGCCTTCATCCCGGGGCCCCGGGCTCCGCTTTCACACTACCCGTGGAAGCTATGCGAAGGTGGGATGAAAACTACGCAAACATGTAAAACGAAGTAATTGTTAGTTATTTGGATCGTGTAGAAGAAAAATATATATATATATATGAGGCCTCGACCTGCTCGACCGGCTAGGCAACGCTGACTTACAGCTTATCATGTAACTATACTTATTCTTTCGTGTCGATTTGACTCAAATTTTGTTCGACCACTATTTAGCCACCTGGATGGCTCTGTAGTTGTTCAAGTTAACGACTGTTGAGCAGGAATGGAGGGTAACGCATATTTTGTGAAGGTGCTCCACTCTGGCATTGTGTTGGTATGGGTCAAGAATACCCCATTTGGCCAGTTTCTGCAGTGGATTATTTAAACGTAGAATTAACCATGAAACGTTTAGTTACAAAGTCGCATTTAAAGGTCAAAACTCTAAGACAGATGTTATGATTATTATCTATTTCAAAAGTCATGTTTTCTCAGTTAGCATTCAAATATTATAAAATTCGTGGCAGTCGTTTTGCTGGCGTTTCAGAAGTAATTGTTTGAAGAGTGCCTGATTTCATGATATTGTAAGCATCTTACTCGCATTATTATTCATTTTATGTGTCCAATGCCCTAGCGATGCTTAAAATTTCATTTTTGTTGCTGAGATTTTATGCGAAAGTTTAGCCCGTGTCAGTTGCCGCTTTGTGATATTATTTCAATGCAATATTTTTATTTTAGTAGCGTTCGTGTTAAGCCTATACTAGTCCTTGATAAAGAAGAAAATTTGTTAACACTGTCATCATATTGATTTCAGTAATCTGGAAGGCAATCCAGACGGTTTAGAGCTAGGCTGCGAGGTGGAGTACACGTTGGGACGTGTGAACGGCTCAGGGGGCGGTTGCGCGAGTGCCGAGTACGTGCGCCTGCTGCCCCGCGGCACCGTCACCGTGGCCAAGCCGCTGGACCCCACGCTTAACGGAACCGTCACCCGGACCCTGCGAGCTCTCAACCCTGACCAGGCTCACTACTCCGGTACGTATCTAAACAACCTCTAAATGTATGTATAAAATATGTATCTTATGGATATTACCTAGGCTTCTATTGGAATCAATTTATAAATTTGAGTAAAACTAATCCAGTAAAAACAATTTAATACAAATTCAATTTTTTTTTAACTTATTGGTCTAAATAAAAAACTTCTTCCAGGAAGAACAAGTTTTGTAAAATATTCGAGTAAATCAATGAATTACCGAATGCTAAAAGAGTTTTCAGGCATTATCTTGCTTTTTAGTGTTGCTTTTTCGTCAAACATCGCGTTGGATTGCGTTAGATGAAGTAACAAGCTTCAACCATGCTCGATGTTGACGATAGGCGAGTGAAAAAGGACCCTCTTAATAGTTTACGTCGTAGGCGAGATTGTATACAGTATTCTGGGAACACAGCTAAATCATGAACCAAGGCTTAAACTGTTATTTGTCTAATCACATTCCACTACAACTGTCGTTTAGAATTGGATAATTAGAGTAGCTCTCGGCCATTTTAAACTAGACTGCAGGCATCCCCCTTATACTGGCCTAGGTTTAAAGTTTATTTTTAGAGTATATCTCTGGTTGTAACCAGAATTATATAAACGGATGTTTGATTACTGCTTGCAATCAAGTGTTGTTCGCAAGTAGTACTGATTGCATATTTGACTTATAAGACAACAGACAAGACAACAGAAAAATTGGGTGCTACATATACAAGTAATGCTTTTGCCATGATGAAAATGTTAGTATTACAGCTGTGAAGGCTATTTTCATAGCGTTCGTTTGTGATAATGGGCGATCCTATTGCCCAGCAAGAGCTGCGTATGCGAACTTCGGGCCAGTAATGACAACAGAAAAATGCAATAGTACTATGGACTATCGACCAATTTCATAGTTATTCCTACTTACATATTAATACCTACATATTAATCCTACTTACAATCAAAAGACCAACAAGACGTTTTGTTGTAAAGTGTAATAGACTGTATTTACTTGGTTCCATATTTGTGTATTTATTTAATTTATTCGTGTGCAGGTCTAATTCAAGTGGAAGGCGGCACCTCATACGAATTCGGTATAATGGGGCTGGCGTGCAAGCGCGAAATACTACAGGTTGGTGACCCGGTCACCTTCCAGGCCGACGTCGAGGGCCGAGCCACTAACATTGTGCCAATCAGGAAGAAGAGGCGTGCCACAGTCGATGCTATTAAAGGTAAACTTAATTATTTTTCTTTCGACAGTACATCTTATTAGATTCCATAAAGGGAAGACCCCTTACGGGCATTAGCATGGCTAATGGGATACATAGATAAAATGTGAGACATGATTTGGTGGATTAATCTGACTGAAAACTATGTAGACAGTTTAAAATTTAACCGCCTGCGTCGGATATATCCGACAAACACTCTCGCTTTTATTCCGCCAGGGTCGCACATCCACGACCAAATATCCCACCTCGTTAGCTATTGTTACCTATGGGAATTGAAGAGCTTAACGAGATGGTGTACCCAGTCGCAAACACACGACATATATAGCGAATAGGATAGGAAAACACTCGTCGGACTAATCCGACGCAAGCAGTTTAGGGTTAACATAGGCATTGGCTACATTGGACATACAAATAAGATATATTAATTTGACTGAAAGCTATGTAGACAGTTTAAGAAGCATATTAAACTATTTGGAACAAGTATACCCCGTGAACCGCGAAGTTCAAATCAATTCTTTGATTGTTACTAAAATTATACTTTTAAACTCTGTTCTAATGTCACAGTTATAAAGGTAATCACGTCAAAAGTGGTAAATTACTATAATGCGTGATCATTTATTGTTTGCGGTTTTGACTTATAAACCTGAATATGCAACTATTAGGAATCCGCTGATATGTTTTGTACCACTATTAGCAACTGTTAGGCTTATCTGTACTATAATCACTGGAATTACCATTTGGATAGGAAAAAATCTTTCTGTATCGAATAGCCAAGTTTGTGACGAATATATAGGCTATATGACATCACGCAAACGAATGAACGGTCTCTCGCGAGTTGTTGTCGACGGATGCTCATCAGAGCCCATGAAGACTAATGGCGGAGTTCCTCAGGGGTCAGTTCCCTCTGCAACTCTCTTCCTGCTGCATATTGTGATAGGGGAGACGCAAATGAAAAGCTTCTGGTTCAATTATACTGTTATTATATTGTATGAAGTCGTAGAAGTAGCCTTTCAGTCTTACAAGATGCTTTTTGGAGAGTGTATACGGGAATTGCATGACTTGATTCCGCCATCTCATTTCTACCACAGGAAAACCAGACGTACGGCGAGTATCCTCCTTACGTTATTTATTTACAAGCATTTGTACAATGTTACGGAGGATGTCCAAGGCGTTGTACAGTAGAAACTTGTTGTTGAAACGAAGGAAGCAGTAACTTAAACACTGGTGAAACCGAGGTGGCGCAATTTATTCTATGTAATGAATCCCTACGTGTTTATTGTTGTCGGGAGAAAGTTTTTATGAAAGAAAAAAATAAGAAAGTTGCGCAGAAAATTAAAAGCACAGAAAACAATGACTATTTAACCTTCGCGCGTTTGACAGTATAACAAAGACAGGACAAGGTCTGTTGGCTCAGCTAGTCAGATTATAGTTTCCACTACTGGAACTCGGGCCTCTTCTCTGTGAGTGGGATATACATACATAATATTGGTATATATAGTAGTATATTATGTGTAATATAATTACCTATACATTAGACTTAGATAAGTAGGTTTATATTGTACACTGGATCCTACCCTCGAATATGTTCTCTTTCTTAACTCAAAGGTTTGCTGGGAGAAAACTCATTGCTGAGTTAAGCTCGCCTTTGTACATGAACTGTCTGTATCTCCATATATTATGTTATGTTTTTGTGTACAATAAAGAATTAAAGAATAAACTTCTCATTTCCTGTGGGGGCAGACAGAACCTAGTAGTGGTCACCGGGATAAGTCCTTACTCACTAATTTTTTGTGTTCATTCATCTTGTTACACATGTGTAGGTTTCAAATGTAATAAACCACTATAATCTTATTATATTAAATGAAAATTTCTTGTATGTTTACAGGTGGTTTTGGATTTTTGTCTCTGGAGGCTGAGGAGAACCGCCGTCTATTTTTCCACATGTCTGAAGTGCGTGGTAACCACACGGAGTTGCAGCCCGGCGATGTTGTGGAGTTCGTCATGTTGACCAATCCTAGGAATGGCAAGTCTTCTGCTTGCAATGTTGTCAAAATTGGGTAAGTTTAAGACTGTTCATTTGTAATCATATTCAAAACATTGCCCGTGTTAGTGATTGGCTAACACGCTTTGTTTGCAAGTTTTATTAAATTTACAATGGATGGATGGAAAGGGATGCTTAAGAAAAGATGGATGGATCGTGTGAGAAGTGATATGAAAGAAAAGGGAATTATTGGTAGCTTGATGGGTCACAAGACCGAATGGAAAAAAAAAGTGTTGCGCCGACCCCAAATAAAATGGGACAAGGACAAGAAGATAATGATTTACCTTACAATGTTTGTATGTACCTATGTTTGTTTATGAGTAATCTTGCTAATGGATTTTAAAAGAGTTACCTCTAACCAATTGAGCTGTAATTTATTATAGGTATACTAAATTTAGTCATTTGGAAAACGATGCATTAACATAGTACCTGGTGTTGGATAGTGGCAATAGGAACTACTAAGCGCGACCAGAAACTCCATCGAGTTGGAGCTCTTTGAAAAGCTCTTGATGAGTACATGTGATAAAACCTAGTTATAAAAAAAATTGTTTTTCATTGAAAACATTTCCATTTTGCTCTGTCAATCATCACCAAGTTTACTATTCTTTATATGGATAATATGTTTGCGGGAGGCCATGTCCAACAGTGGACGTCTTTCGGTTGATATGATGATAATGGAGATAATGGATCATTCATAATTTTTGGTAGAGCTTCTTTCTGAACCTAGCAATAAAAACATACTGTTTTTGCCATTGTAGTGATTCCACTCATTGTGACCAGTGTGTGACCCAAATATGACAAAGTCCAATGGAAGGGTAATGGTTTTAGAACTTAACATAATGTTTGTATTTATGTATGTTCTATTCTACCAAAGTACCTAAACGATTGAGTTAATTTTAATGAGTGAGTTCAAATAATTTTTTTAATATGATCTGAGTAAAATGACTACATTTTATGTGAGCAAAATTTAAAAATCGTACGTATTTTTTTTTGGTTATCTTATCACTTTTCAGAGGCTATTCCCATAAAAAATTACCAATTTAAAAATTTTATGGGTTTTCCCATTTTTTTCCTTTTAATCTACCCCTGTATTAGTGCGAACAAAATAATTTCCTTTACCTATAAGTTTTGTGCCAACAAAGCTTTTGTTTTTTGTTCATGATTTTAACAATCTCAAACGAAGTCGGTACCGACAAACTTTTATTATCGGTAAGAGTTCTTTACAATTTATTTGTATAAGATTGATGCTGTGTTTTTTCATAAAACTCGAGTTTTCAAAGCACAATTGGAAAGAGTTGAAAGAAAGAAAGAAAGAGTTCTTTACAATTTATTTGTATCAGATTTATACAGTGGTTTTTTCATAAAACTCGAGTTTTCAAAGCACTATTCACAGATTTTACGTCTAGTGTCATTTCAGTTCGGAACGGTGTTTGTGTGCGTGCGAATCATACGATGTGCATATAGACTAGCATCTAACTGCTCATACTTGATATTATCGCTGTCGGACACAATGTCACATGAGATGAGACATCGCAATTTTTGCTCTCACCCTTCAGCGAGTCCGACCCCACGACTCGTTCAGCCTTAAGGGATGAATTTTAGGAAGCCTTGTGCAAAATTTCACGTTCCTAGTCCCAGTAGTTTCGGCCGTGTATTGATATGTCAGACAGTTTATCCTTTAAATTATATTATATGTAAAGTAGTGTCTCTTTTTATATATAGGGTGACTGGTAATTAGTGACCGATACATAAACACGTGATTGTACTCATGATTACAAACAACTTTCCCAAAGAAACTTTTTTATTTTTCGATCTAGTAGTTAACAACTGAAACGTAGGTACATACTCTGATTACGTACACCGCTGGGTTTGCAAGCCGCGTGAGTGTTATATCACTATTGCAGGTACGACGGCATCACGCGGCTAACAGCTGAGCGGTCGCTTGTCACAGGCGTGCGCGTATACAACTTTAGATTCAAACAGCTGTTTTGTTATTATGATAAAACTATTGAGTATCTAAAAAAAGTTTCTCTGGGAAAGTTGTTTGTAATCATGAGTACATTCACGTGTTTAAGTATCAGTCACTAATTACCAGTCACCCTATATACAGATAATACAGTGTTATTTTTGCTATTGATTCCTGGTATTGTCCTCTAACATATAACCTAGGTTTTATATCTGGCGAAAAGAAAAAGTAAATCATGCCAATAGTTAGGATTGGCCTTTGTCTTTGTAATTATCACATGTTTTAGTTGTTATTTTATTATGTGTGCTATGATCTTTTGTTTGTCGAAAAGAAACATATTTTTATTGGATGTTTATTAGCCGGTTTGCTGAATGGAGGATTTGGCAGTTAAAAACTTGTCGAAACCTAGGCTTTTTGATGTGTGGTAGTTTGAAGAGCGGCTAATAATAGAGTTTTTTTGTTAATCCTTGCAATTATTGGGACAACTCAATTTAGATTCCCGTCGACAGTCGAAAGGACAAAGTTTTAATGAAATATGTTCGTAACTTGCAGTGGTAAAGGTACCGGGGCCAAGGCCCGGTGCGAGCGCCCGGAGCGCTTGCTGGCGCGACTCCGTACGGCCTCGCTGGAAGAGTCCAACGGGCCGAGGGTGGTCGTGATACGCGCGCCTCGGGGGCCGGACGGTACTCGTGGATTCCGCCCGCGTCGCACCGTCGCAGGTACACATTCTAATTTTATATTAAAGATGATTTTATATTTTCACGAGCTATGTAAAATAAATAGTTTCGAGTTTGAGCATCGGGCGATATTGATGTCCTGCGAGTTCCTCCGATAACAACTGCACGGATATGAGGGAACGGTTGCCGCATTAGTTGTATTTGGCTATACTGCGTAGAGTGCGTAGACTCTCGCACGGAACATGTGTTTGTATGGTCTACAGAGAGGAACAACTATCTGTAAACGTATGTTGTAAACGTTGTTTGTTGTCTTGTGTATGTGAGTACATGTTTGTGAACAAACCCACGGTATAGGAATAATTCCTAGATTGGGTAAAAATTACCCATTCGACGAGTGACATTGACGAGACACATGTCAACTCACGCAATTCACTCGCTCACTTTCCAAGTTATTACGGAACTATGAACATGTCAAACAATTTAGATGCTTAAGTTTATAGGTGATAGCAGTAGTGTAGCTAGGCGCGAGCGAAGTGGGCTCTCGCCCACGGCCTCGAACACAAAGGGGCCTAACGCAAGGAAGAGCTCTTTAAGAATTAAACACGTGGATTTTTTTTTATTGATAGGCTCACGTATGACCACTACTTCACCTGATGGCAAGCGACGATGTGGTCGAACACACTGGGTTGCGACAGTCGCTGTCTCGTTTTCAAATTTATGAACGAAAAAGGCCTGCTTGATGCGGTTTCGCCCACGTCTAAATTAGTCCACGCTACGCCTCTGGGTGTTAGTGGCAATTCAGAGAAATGGCTGCAGTATAAATATTTTCTCGGATTTAGATTAACACACAAACAAGTTAATCAATTAACAGGGTTATATGGTTTTCAATAAATGTTTGTTTTTTTTTTTAATATCATCAAGCAATTGGCTATAAACCTTATATTAATATAAGGTTTATAGCCAATTGCTTGATGCCTAAGTTTTAGGAGGTCGATCGCTGACCCGTCCCCTTTATCGTATTCTCTAATCAACATTCTCTCGGTATCTAGCTGTAAACTGCTACACAACGTTTGTTTATTAACTTTAGATTCAAAATACCTTGTTTTTTTGTATTTGCTATAAACAGATAGCAGCTCGAGTCTTACACAAAACCCCTATTATTAACTGTCAAAGTTCTACGAATGATAGCTGAAACTATCAGCTAAATGTGTAATCTGGGGCACAGATTCATTAATACGACATTCAAACCGCCTCGGCCGCTTTTTGGAGGTCACAGATCGATCGATCTGACCGTGAGGCGGCCATGTCTGTCAACGGACCAATATAGCGATTAAAGTAGAACCCAAGAGTAGTGGTCGATTGGAGTTAGTTATATGGATATGATGTTGCTTATGGCAGAATTTCATAATGCCCAGCTTGCCCATTTTTGACCTCAGAAAAATCAATACTTATGAATGAGTCCTACTTTCTAAAAGGGTACTAATTAAACAGAATTCTTTTTAATAGCATTATTGGCTTCTGAAAATCTAATTTGCCTTCTAAATTACTTAGTCAGCCACAATTAACAAGTGTCTCAATCTATAATAAATAATATCTAAGCCACTAGTTATCTTTATTGTATTTACTTTTGTGGAGCTTTAAAGCGTTTGACAGAAGTTTTGGTCCATGAAAAGTGTCTGAAACTTATGATACTACTTTAGAATAATATTCTACAAAACATCTATAAAAATCAGCCATAAAAATTTAAGTTTTATTTTTCGTTCGCTTTCTCACCTGGTACCTGCTCAGGGGCTCCAAGGATGAGCTCCACAAGCACATAGGTATTCAAAGCATGTGAGACGCTACTGAGAACGTAAGGTTTCATCCATGTTTCATATAAGTTATGTCAGACAGCTCTGGGATCTTGATCTATTATAAAATGATAAGTTCACATGGCCAATAAATAATTTTCTGGTTTGACTCATAATTTTTCTTCCTAAAATAGCTCTATCCAGATGTTTCTTTAGAATATTTGGCTGTGATGTTAGAAATGCTTTGTCAATGAATCTAAAAGACATTGAAACCTTATGTAACGGTATATAATTTGTTTCCAGATCAACTAGCTGAATAAGAGATGAAGACATCAGCACGAAGGCCTCAACCATGTAGGTATAACATCTTAATGGTTTGATTTTCCACTTCAAATTATTTCATTGTATTCATGAGAGACTGACTTATCCTCTTTTCTTTAGCAGCATTTAGGAAATTGTTTTGTTATTTTTACTAATTCTAGGTGAAAACAATAAATTATTGTCAGCTGTCATTAATACAGATCAAAATACATGTATAACATCAATAAGCAAGGTACATATCAATTAATCAAACCAATTTGCGTTGCTTATTTACAGTTTATTTGTAATTATGAAGAGGTTCTTTTTCGCATAGAGACGTTGTTCAAAATTCCGTTTGCACCATTCCTTGGCCAATGTAAATGTTATGGTTTGCCAAGTTCAAAATGTATCTGTCTGCGTAGTCACGACACATGGCACATGAAGACGACGTGATCACACCGAACAGCTAAGCATCTGTTTCCAATCTGTTTGCTGTATTGGGATTGGCATTCGAAAACAATGTAAATATTTTATAGAAGCTAGGTATAATGTGTATAAAATGCTCATGATCAAACAAGCCGGCTAGTGTGAATCTATTGCCAATGAATATCAGCACGTAATGGTCATTATGAAAAATGTTGCATTCACTGGCCTTCAATTGGAAATAGATTCTCGACGAAGCTTAGTGTGTCTAAGTAATCTGTTTAAGTAAGGTGCGTGATGAAGTAATGTAATAAATTGATGGACATTTGATACACGTTGTTGCGATTGTTGTTACGTTTAGTAGATCTCTTTATGCGAAACATACTGTGATCAATGAAAATTTGTTGTGCAATAAAAAGATAAGATGTTGTCCTAATAGGGCAGTGCTAGTCTCTTAGTATTATGCGGTCCCGCCTGTCACACGCGCTTCATTTGATATGTGTCGTCGAACATTGTTCTATTGTGATGATGGCTAACCTTTATTAACGAACAAAATATTCATTGTTAATCGGAAAAGCATTTATGCAATGAACTGGAATGGAACCAAAGACTGACTTAAATATTTATAACAGTAATACTTATTGGTATTAGATTATTTTGATCGGCTGAAACATGTGAACCTTCATGGTGTTCATTGTGGCCATAGATTTATAACAAATTAATTATTTCAGGAGAAAAGTGTTTGATTAAAAATTTTAAGTTGTACTTTATATTACGGAATCAAAGATATCTCAGTCTGCATTCTATTTTCAATATATAATGTAATAGCATATTAGCATAAGTAAATCCAAAACAGCATACACGTTTTTGATTATTATTATCAATTTACATGCCAATAACATTTTGAAATCTTCCATACCTACCTCCTAAATGTAAAGAAATAAGGAGAATTGTACGCTCGTATAGCAGTTTATAAAGGTAATCAGCGTCCTAATGGCGTAACACTCGTAATGAAATAGCTTTTGTGGACGATATCCTTCTGCCTAAAATTAACTCGATTTAGTTTGGGCGCAAAATAGTTTTCATGTTTTGTTTTTCCTGATCAAATCATATGTTTTCCAAATAAAATCGGTTTCTCGAATCTTAATAAAGTTATACCTTGTAGTCGGGTTACTTTGGCCTTTAGGTATAACTATGGCACTAGATCGTTAACTAATAGGCACACAGTAAACAGTGTCCCGTGTTTCTGTCGGATGATGAACTTGGGCCAAAGTGATACCCTAGGGCCAAGGTAAGTCGACTTCATTACCGATTTTGCGTGTACGCAATTAGGATGCATAGCTCGAAATGTTAAGTAGGTAAAGTTACAAATTCACAAAAACTTAGTTAGCTATTTATTAATTAGAAATCTATGAAAACGTGAAGAATTGGTAGCTGTGCAGCATACGAGCAAGGAGTCCTCGCTCTGACACCGATCATAAACTTAATCAATGAATGAATAAACGAATATTAAAATTAAAATTTTATTGTATTATTTATAGTGATTCTGAGGAAAATAAGGAATCTTCGTTTTTTATACAACATTATATATTGAATTTGTTTGCAGTTTAATATTCGAGTGTACCGGCCGGAACTTACTTTGTAGATAATACTCATTGTGAAAAATCAATTACAAGTAAATATTATATTTCGAATTACTCAACAAAACGCGGATAAAACTGTGATTAATGATAGGGATCTCATTGGATCGATCTATGAATTTTATTTATGTTGCCATTACAATGTATAAGACTTGAAATGAATATAAAACTGCCATTGACGTTTTTGCAAGCCTTGTCGGCGAAATTATTAACCCATTAATCTGGTAAATACAAACAACTGTACACAAATAAATTGAACATATTAATATCTCACAAACAATGCTTCCAACGTTTTTTGTCAAGCTATCATCAGAAGTATTAAAAGTAGCAAGAAACTGTAAGGTCTGCTTATACGAACTCTAAAGGTTTGTTTGGGATTACGAAAACATGTATTGTAAGTAGCCAGACGAGACTTATGTCATGCTATAATGAACCAGTCATCATACTAGTTTTTAATGCTTTATTTACCTTTTATTGTTTTTTCAAATTCTTCGTTGCAGAATAGTAATACCGCATTGAACCTGTATTGTCGTTGCTGACGTTTATATTCTTTATTAGTCAAATTTTTGTTACTGTTATATCATTTTCATTTTACGTTGTCGTCATCTTTGAATTTTTGTTGAACACGTATCCATTGCCATCCCTGTCATTGTTAGTTTCGTCGGCGATCAATTATCTGCTGTATAGCGCATACGGGGCTTGCAACCATCGACCCGGCAACGTAACTTGTACTTTTATACAAAATCTTGTTTCGTGAACCAGCAGCATTAAAATCAAGAAACGCGCGATTTAAGAAACGCGCGCGCTTTATGCTTGAACTCGTGTCGTAACTTGTTTCCATCTTATGTTACAAAGTTTGAGAAGTAAACTATTACATAACAATCTCGTCTGATTTAACGCACATAACCATTAAAACTATAGTACATAGTTTTACCTCGTGATTATTGTTAGTTATAATGGTAAACACCATGTCTCCCTTAAGGACTTATGACCCTGTGATAGCTGTAACAATCAACTGATATATTAAAATAGTGATGAATAAATTAGTAAGCTGCCTTAAATAATGAAATATTTGAGTTAATGTTATGATTTTTTTCAATTATTGGTTTAAGTAACAGGTTCATGTAAATGTTGTTTGTTTAAACAAAACTGAAATTACATTCAATATCTAAATGCACAAATACAAGAATGTTGAAAACCGCAAAGTGGTGTAGGCTAGCGATACTGAAGCTGCGACTGTATGATGCCCGTTAGGGTACCTGAAAGGCCTACCAAGCTTTTTCTTTGCCGTTACAAATATGGTAAGTTAGTTGAGGGTGCTTGGGGCTCTCTTATTTATTACCATTTAAAAGATCAACGCGTCGGCTGTGGCCTGCCAAAAGTAACAATTCTTTTGTGCGGCCCAAGAAACAAATAGATTGAGTATCGACAAGTAAAATTACCGTGACGAAGATCTAATCAAAACGGAAAATGTTTATTTTTCTTTTTCTAAAAACGTCTTTGCGATACCTACAGTTAAGTTTGGATGATTGGCATCGTTCTTAGATTTGATATTGGCAGATATTAAATTAGTTGACGGGTCAAAGAGAAGTTCGTTCAAATAAAATAGTTCGAGGTTTAGAATACGGGCTTTCCTTTCAAAGTAAGGACTATTTGGCTGTGACTTGAATGCGAGTTTTATTGTATATATTAAAATAATTCTCAACGCAATAACTTATGGTTGTTTGCGACTTATACGGTCGACTTTTTGTACTCCGCCTCGGCGGCGTGTCGAAAATGTGGTGACTGTTCCTCATTTGTACAACCAAGTCAATTAAACAATTTCTAATATATATATATCACAGTTTCTCGTCGACATCTCAGAATATTATTTTATAACATTTGTATTGTAAGGAAACATCAGTCATGATCACCACGTCTTCCAACCAACCTACTAGTTTTCCATGTGTAAAAGAGTAATTATTTTCCTTCATTATACCTGTCCCAATCAATCTTCCAAATGTGTGCGACGGTTTCTTCCATATCTATCTACCGTCAAATCTACGAACGACTTAGTTTTATCGTACCAAATATCCGCATTTCTCATTTCTTGAGTCATAGAAACACTAGCACTTTTGTGGACTGACATTCGATTAAGCAATAAGAAAATGTGTTCACGTGTATTTATACGAAGCCCAAATCAGCTTTCGTGGACTTTAGGATATACGTGTTACAGTTCGATGTTTCCAGCAGGATAGTTGTCACTCCAAGGTGTAAAGCTACTGCTGTCGAACATTAATACAATTAGTTATGTCTTGTTTTTATTATCATTGTTGTTTTTTTTTTATTGTTGATTTTTAAATATACTGGCTACATTTTTATTACTGCCAGACCTATGTATACAAACCAAAAGTGTATGATTGAAAGTTCTCATCGTTAGCTTAATTTATTATTCAAACGACACAATCTTAAGTACCGGTGAAGTATGATTTTTGTATTTATTTGAAGTACTATAATCTCTCTCTTCAAAAACAGTATAAATAAATTTTAAATATCTGAATTAATAATCTGCATTGGAAGAACCATAAGTATTTCATTTCTTCGGGAGCTGTAAGCATGTTGTCGTATCAGAAATTAAGGCAATATTGAGGCGTTGTGTGTGCTCGACCTTTGTTATGTATACATAGACCTTGGACATTATTCTATGTTTTTTCAAATGTAAAATTATAGTGTTTCAAGAAAACCTTTAGTAATCAATAAACTAATAAAAATGCAATACGAAAATTGATATTAGTGTAAGAATAAATTGTAAGATGAAATACATGGTTAACTTAATGGTTCAGGCACACGAGAGCAGTATTTTACACCTTGTTTAAATCTAACGTCATATTGTTCGCACTATTTTTACGATTGTACTGTCTTGTAATCTTGGGTGTTTAGTATAATGTTTGTAATAACGAATATGATAGACATAATATTGTCAATGACAATTTGACATCACTAAGACCTGGCGCTTGATCCACTGAGATCATAGTTGTATTTAACGAATAAGAGATAGTGAAGTAATTGTTTAGAACCTGCATCCCTTCTCAGAGCAATAATTACTCGAGTATCTTACAAGTGTACGTTGCTATTCATACGGTATCACCAGTAAGCTAATCGGTATGTAGCGATGCAAGTACTTGAAGGTTCCTCTGTATAAGTGTGTATATATTGTTGTTATGGCGCCGGCTCCTCTGGCCGTGTCGCACGCCGGTGTCAAATTGTCGCCCCCCGGAACTATTTACGAGTACTCGTTAAGTGCTTACGCTTTTCTATGTAATCCCAAAGAAAAATAGGAATTTTGAACAAACGTTTTATGCTTTACGCTTTAAAACTACAGTCTTTATTATGCTGTATCAAGTATAATATGTATGCCCATGTAACCAATATAATAGTCATAGTGAAGATGTAATAAATAATCGAAATACTTGATGTTGTAGTGTATGCGAACTAAAGCCCCGGATCATTTCGGGTATAGGTATTATTATAAACTAGTCTTAAACATTTACGCCCGGGCGCCTGTCACGAGCAGATGTATTTTTAAGCTAAACTGCTAAAAATTAACTAAATGCATAGTGCATTGATGATCAATGATCTGATAAGGGAACCTTCGTATTACTCCTTTATAATCGAAAGTTTCAGTGTAGCTACGAATTTGGCGAACCAGTAAAAATATAATCAGTGCCTAAAAGAACCTCTGGGAGTTGATTAAAAAAACCCAAACAAAATGTGAAATTATTTAAGCATTTCAGAAATTACAAACTTGATTAATCATAAGAGTTTATTTTTTTTTCTTCAAATGTATTCTTTAGACAACTATCTATGCCAAATGTTTATACAGTCCTGTACATTTTTGAAAATTGTGATTAAACCAATGTACAACACCACCTTCTTCGCATTGTATGAGTTCCTTAATTTTTATCATTATCGCGCAGCGTGGCGACTGAGAGGCATCGGAGTTAAAACTTATTGCAGGATTTGGAGAAAACTTGTCGTGGTGCAATAATAAAAAACTCATCGATTACCAAAAGAGTTTTAACTCTGTTCTCTTAGTTCTTAGTTTCTGATATTCTGAGGACCTATTTGACCTATCGATCACATTAACAAACTGTTCTATGTCCAGGGATAGGCTATCAGTTGTAACTACGTATATACATATGATTTTAGAAAATTTACTGATTAAGTGCTACCTAAGTTATTAACCTATTGGAAGATGATAAGTTTAATCGCTATCCTATATCTACTAAACCAGTAAGTATCAATAATATTCAAACCTTCTTAAAAACCGACCACAGTAACATTACTTGGAGTAAAGTACCTATTCCCTATTCTTTACGGGGAAATTACAACACGCATGCAATACTTGAATTTCCACTAATTTAATGTCTTCACTCGTAGTCATTTATATAACTATTTATTTAATTTAAATAAATAAATGGTTATGTAAGTATAAATAAAACATTTGAATTAAGGTTTATTTTTTTTATTAGATAAAGGTTGTAAAAATATGTATATCATTATATCTATTACTTATCGTCATATTTGGAAAAACCCACATGGCGGGCTGAGGTTATTTGTGATCACAGAGTGTTAGAAGTTCTCTGTCACAATTAATATGCAACACTTAGTCTATACAAAAATAATGTATACCTTTAAAAAACTACACTGTTGTTTTGATAGGCGTCATAAATAATTAAAAAAAAAAAACTAGAATTTAATACTTTGACTAAGTATATTTTTGAGCTTACCAAACAATATTAATAAGTAAAATATGTCTGCTAACAAGTAAAAATATTACGTCTAGAGTCGTAGATAATTTATAAAAATATAATACCTTTACTTTAGACTGGAACATCGTATTAACAACTCTTGCCGCAACCAATGGCGTAAAGATCATTTCATACTAATCTTTTGTCGTTACTTTGTTTTTCACGCCATGTGTATTTAAAATTTGCGGCGAAAAAATTACAAAAATTTATTTAAAGCTTTCAAATCATTTATTCGCTGGTATGAAAATTTGGATTTACTTCTTTTTGGCAGAATGGGTCGATATTGCGCATAATATTTCAGTACTTTTAAGCTTAGCGATAATCGACTTGTTCGTAATATCAGCAAACAACTGGTCGACTCTTCGCGTGGCCAGAGGGCTGGGCTTTTCTTCGGTCATCGTATCAGCTATCCAACTTGGCAATGCTGACAGCTTTCTGGGCACTTTTCCCATTGACATCGATGTGGATGAATTTTTGATGCCCAATGAGTTCTTTTAACCTATTAAATATTCATACATACCTATGAATAAAAAAAATACTTAAAGAATAGGATATAAAAATGACGAGGCACTGGGAACAGTGACCATATTATCAGTACTGCAGCGATAGAAACTTGCCGTATCAAGGAGCAAAATTTTACTTGAGATCTCCCAACGAGAGCCTTTTGGCGTGTCGAGGTCGAGGCTCTTGGTTGAGCCATTAGCCGTTACACTAATTTGTATAATCATACAGTCGACAAGTACATATACAGACAGAGACACGAGAAAAACATACAATACTTTTTTGTTACACTATCGTAAAATAACTATATAATTAAATAAATTTTACAATAATATGCTTTAATCCCAAAATAGCACCTCTAGTATATTTATGTATAAAAATATTAATAGTAATAAGTGGGTCGGGTTCCTTCTATTTGGCAGAACCTTGATACTACGAAATTTATTTGGCATAACACACTTGGTATAATCTTTTTAAGGCATAAAAATTATTTAGCATAACAATTGTTTTACAGAATGTTTATGTGTCCGAATTTAGATCGGCATACTTTTAACATGGCAGAATTTTATTTGGCATGTTGATTATCTGAGAAATCGATCCCTTTGCCGTAATTTTTTTTGTTCGAATATCATTTTACCGAAACCTATTGACCGACGTTTTTTTTGAACCTATTGATTTGACATATTTTTAGATCATCGAAGTATCATGTGTCAGGTATTATTTTACCGAACTATATTTCACCGATTTACAAAATGATTTTTTGCTATTGGCGGCCACAAATGATTTATTTGCCATATTTTCACCACACCGAAACAACATTTTAGGGAATTTTGATCACAAATATATAGACGGTGGTAGTATTTTCAATATTAAATTAAAATAGTGTCATAAAAAGTCAATATGTTGTGCTACAAAATTTAGTGACAGAAACGAATCGCTGCAAAATCGACTTCACACAGTCTTACATCTGCCCTACCCCTAGAGTGCAATTTAAGCCTGCGTAGGCGCGTAGAGGTAGGGTGGCCCGCGTGCTGAGGAGCAGGTGGTTTGAAGGTGCGCCACCGGCCAGCAAGCCTAAGCTGCGGTGGTGAGAGTTAAAACCATCTGCGACGATAAGCTCGCGTGGGGCCGCCCAAAACCCCGCAGCGCCGGAACCGTGACAGAAACAATGCTGCATGCCTGCTTGCATGCTGCGTGCCTGCTGCATCTTGTATGTCTGATTACATACTGCATGCTTGCTTGCATGCTGCATGCCTGCTTTCATGCTGTATGTTGCAAACCTGCTTCCAAGCTGTATGCCTAATTGCATACTGCATGCCTGTTGAATTACTAAGCCGCCGTGGTTTATTTTTATAACGGGTGGTTATAAAAAAATAAAACAAATAAAACGCTCCCGTAAGGGGCCTCCGTCGACCATATTCAAGTCGACAATGTTTTGTAATCCTTTTTGATATTAATAGTAATATTATAGATACTCGAAGCTCTCTCGACTCGAGCTCGGAATTTTAGGGAACCTGACACGGACAGGTAAGGTTAGAAGTTATTTCGCGGTTATTTTTTTTTTATAACCACCCAGAAATAGGAGGAACCGTAGGGGGCCTTTGTCGACCCTATGTAAACAAAAAGTATTTTGTAATTAATTTTAGGTTACCGTTTTTAATATTACTTCCACCGCAACCAGTGACTATCGATATAAAGTATATGCCAAAAGACGATTCTGACTGAATTTTCTGCGATGTGATGGTTCTGCTTTTTAATTTTTATAGATATGAAATTTATGCCTAAAGATGATTCTGAGTAATATCATCTTTAGGCATAAATTTATAACTATAATTTATAACTGGGTTCCTTCTATTTGGCAGAGTCTTGATACTCCGATTTTTATTTGGCATAACTCACATGGCATAATCTTATTTAATCGAATATTTTTAAGGCATAAAAATTATTTAGCATAACTTTTGTTTGGCAGAATATTTAGTTGTCCGAATTTACAATGGCATACTTTTATCTTGGCAGAATTTTGTTTCGCATAATTACCTTTGCCATAATTAATATTATGCATAATTTTGTTTAGCATAACATTTATTTAGAGATACGATTATTTGGTATGGGTGCATATTTGAACATCAAAAATTAAAATAGATGTATCTTCTTGTAAAAATTAGTGTTCAAAACATCAAAAACTTATAATATATGGTAAAAAACTGATAATTTAAATAAAGTAAATTTATGCTGTCGAATGGTTAGATAACCTACGTGCAATGTATTTAAAATCGAATGGTCTGCAAAAGTGACATAGAATGTTCTAAATATAGCAAGTATTGGTAGCATTTTCAATATTAAATTAAATTTGTGTCATAAAAAGTCAATACGTTGTGCTGCAAAATTTTGTGACAGAAACGAATCGCTGCGAAACCGACTTTACGCAGTCTTGTCTGCCCTACCCCTAGAGTGTAATTTAAACCCGCGTAGACGCGGAGGGGTAGGGCGGCCCGCGAGCTGAGGAGCAGGTGGTTTGAAGGCCCGCCATCGCGGCTGAGGCTGGCCGGCGAAGCCGGCCAGCAAGCCGAAGCTGCGGTGGTGAGCGTTAAAACCATCTGTGACGATAAGCTCGCGTGGCGCCGCCCAAACCCCGCAGCGCCGGAGCCGTGACAGAAACAATGCTTGCTGCATGTTGCATGCCTGCTTGCATGCTGCATGCCTGCTGCATGTTGCATGCCTGCTTGCATGCTGCATGCATGCTGCATGTTGCATGCCTGTTTGCATGCTGCATGTTGCATGCCTGCTTGCATGTTGACTGACTATCGATATAAAATGTATGCCAAAAGACGATTCTGACTGTGAATTTTCTGCGATATGATGGTTCTGCTTTTCAATTATTATGGATATAAACATTATGCCTAAAGATGATTCTGACTAACAAAATTATGAGTTTTGAATGTATGACAACTGAGTGTATGCGAAATGATTTTCTGCGAAATGAAGTTTATGCTATCCGTTGTTATGCAAAACAATATTATGACGTAAAAAGTTCTGCTATAAAAGGTAGACCCTTTATAACTTTAGGCATATTTTAAATAATTATGAGTTTAGAATGTATGACAAATGAGTGTATGCGAAACGATTTTCTGCGAAATGAAGTTTATGCTATCCGTTGTTATGCAAAATAATATTATTACATAAAGTTCTGCTAAACAAGGTAGACTCAAGTGGGTCACATAGTCATAAAGATATGATAAAGTCATCCCATAATATTGGACATATATGTCACTACTACCCACATACAGTCGATCCACATAGTGGTAAATTGGGCCGTCCGGCGTCCGGGCTGTTTATTAAAAGACCAAGAAACCTGGACATAATTGTGATAAAGTTCAAACCTTATAAATAACTTAAGAAAGGTATTGGTGATTACAATACCTATACCTTACACACACACAATCTGTATAAGTTACGATACGAAATTGTTTTCAATAGATTTTAAAATGTTTTGTTTTAAGTGTCCGACGACTGATTACTGGTTGGGTTTTCCAAAGACGATGGTAGTGCCTCCGTTAGGGCAGCAACGCTTGTTTCATTGACTCCGTGTATAGCTTCGCAGGACTTCCCTGCGTATTGAGTGTTATAGTTTTTCCACTTTTGTATCTCTCTATACAGATTAGCACCTGGACTCAGTGTAGTTATGACGTCTTTTTGTCCGACGACGTGGTAATCGCTTTGCAAATAGCCGCGCTCAACTCCTTCAGCGAGCAACATTTGGGCCCTCTCAAGCTGCAATTCTGTTACTTTTGAATAAGATGGCAAACCCTCGCGGTAATCACCTGCAATGATGTGCAATACACGTATGAATACAATAGGTACGTACATTTCGCAAAGATCATCACGTATCGTAATAGAATATTTAGTTACACAATAAATTATCCGACTAATCCTTAACTTTCATGTGTGTCTAAGTGGAAGGGTGTGGTGATGTAATGCGAGAATTTAGTCATACGTCTGCCAACAGGCATCCACAACCCACTTACCTTAGGCTCTGCTTTAATTAAACGACAGGTCTATAGTTAACAAGAAGCGCTTGGCTTACCTATAAATGCTATGCTGAGGGAACAGGGATTGTACCCGACTGTATGAGCACCAACCCTATTCCAGCCTCGTCCTTCGTAGACTCTGCCTTCATTTCCGATTACGAAGTTGTAGCTAGAACGAGTCCATAGGAAATATGTTAGATTCAAGCATAAAATATTCTGCTAAACGCAATAATATAACAGAATGGTAAGTCATTTTTTGGTTTGTCATGAATTTAAGACAAAGTCAAAACTTGTTGGAATCAAACAGTGACGATGGACAGCCTATCAACGTTTTCTTTCAAGCAATCATAGGATGGATCGATTCAACGGTTTGTCTAGCTGATAGGTAGAGAGTTGGAAGAAACTTCAAGTACCTATATATCGTTAAAAGGAGGAGGGTTGATAACTACACCGGTTTCATACAGTGAAAGAATAAAGTGGATATGCCCCAAATCCCGAGATTAATTTTAAAGAGCAGAATTTTTTTATGACTATCAGAAATATAGCAGAAAAACATTCATCCTGCATTAATGAAGAGGAGGGGGATGTGTATAAAGTTAACGTTACCTGAGTTGACGCAGAGAGAGAGAGATATCTTTTTCGATGAAAAATACTAATAAAAATTATATGTTATTTATCTTTGTTTTATTTGCCTTATCTATCTCTGAGGTTTTTATTATCATTTATTTGTAATATTGTTGGCTACACGGGATTGTTCATTAGCAATCCCGGGTAGATCTATATTAATATCAACATTTCGAAGCAAGGTCATGAATAACTCTACCTTATTCCCACCCCAGTTGTTAAGACATTTTTCGCTTTCGTCCATCACGCACACAATTTTTTAAATGGATTTGTATAGTTTAAAATACAGGGTGTTTGGTGCATCGTGTGCCAAATTGAAATGGTCGACAGAAGGGGTCATCTGCTTCCACTATCCACAATCCACAGCGCATGAGAAGTGTTTAGGGGTCTGAAAGGATAGCAGAAGACGTCGACTATTTCAATCTGGCTCACGATGCACTAAAGAACCTGTATAATATTAATATATTATTTTCAGGACATAGGTACTGATTTTGATTTAATTTGTTTTTGGGACCCAAAAGAAATAGTAGGTACAACAAAAAATGAAAAAATCGACAACTTTTCTATTTAGTCAATCACTAGCGTAAATGTAAAATAAATTTGCTTTTGCACAACAAATCTGTGTTTCTGTGTGCGTAAGTGGTACGGTGCATGGAAAATACACGCTGTATTTAGGGCTATATGGTTTATAATTGAATGGTCTGAATTATAAATTGCGGATGTGTGCGCGACTGCGTAACTATTGCTGCGTTTGTGTAGTAGTGACGGTGGGTAGTGGTGGTAAACTAGAGACATCGTGTTCCGGTACATTTTATACTACATATAGGTATCTCCTTCTTTCTTATATCTATGGCCTAGACTAATCTTGGAGGTTAATAAGTTTAGTACCTACCTACATAGGCATATGTAACGTGAATAATTGGTAGAACTTACGGCATATCGTATCCGAAATATGTGGTGAAGAAAGATTGGATAACTCTCATTTCAGCTGCGCAGTACATGAATACAGTGCACTCGGCACTCACTGTGTGAGCTATTATAACGAGCTTCAGAGGTGCGAACTCAGTTGTAGCATTTTGGTTGATGAATGGTGGAGCGAGCCACATTTCTCGAGTGATGAACCACTCGTGCGGAGCAGCTGAGGGCGAAATATTCGTATTAGTACGTTATTGATAAAAACGTGAGTACCTAAGTATTTTACAAACGAATCTACAATAAGGGCTAGGTACTAAACATGCCAATGTTTAATGAAACGAACACCTCTGACATGGGAAGTGTGTGTGTAATTCGTCGTCAAGTAAGGAAGACTTTCACTAAGCAATCTAAATAAGACGCGTACGAACAGTCAGCAGTTCTTCCACTCCGACCAACTGAATCAACCAACTGGTTGTGCTGAATAAAACTCTGTCAACGTTTTTTTTTTTTTCAATCTAACCATACGAAACTGATCAACTCTTTTCTTTCTCAAAGACAACTTTTTAGTAGTTGGTCCAATAGGAATATTTTACAAAATATAGCAGTTAATTACTTTCCATTTAACAATTTTCAGCATGTCAAACTTTGTAGAATTAGATTACAAAGGATTTGTTTAAATCTCCAAATCAAAAGGTAATAACCATTTATTACCTGTGCTCGCATTGACTCCGTGTATAGCTTCGCAGGACTTCCCTGCGTATTGAGTGTTATAGTTTTTCCACTTTTGTATCTCTCTATACAGATTAGCACCTGGACTCAGTGTAGTTATGACGTCTTTTTGTCCGACGACGTGGTAATCGCTTTGCAAATAGCCGCGCTCAACTCCTTCAGCGAGCAACATTTGGGCCCTCTCAAGCTGCAATTCTGTTACTTTTGAATAAGATGGCAAACCCTCGCGGTAATCACCTGCAATGATGTGCAATACACGTATGAATACAATAGGTAGGTACATGTCGCAAAGATCATCACGTATCGTAATATAATATTTAGTTACACAATAAATTATCCGACTAATACTTAACTTTCATGTGTGTGTGTCTAAATGGAAGGGTGTGGTGATGTAATGCGAGGATTTAGTCATACGTCTGCCAACAGGCATCCACAACCCACTTACCTTAGGCTCTGCTTTAATTAAACGACAGTTCTATAGTTAACAAGAAGCGCTTGGCTTACCTATAAATGCTATGCTGAGGGAACAGGGATTGTACCCGACTGTATGAGCACCAACCCTATTCCAGCCTCGTCCTTCGTAGACTCTGCCTTCATTTCCGATTAAGAAGTTGTAGCTAGAAGGAGTCCATAGGAAATATGTTAGGTTCAAGCATAAAATATTCTGCTAAACGCAATAATATAACAGAATGGTAAGTAATTTTTTGCTTTGTCATGAATTTAAGACAAAGTCAAAACTTGTTGGAATCAAACAGTGACGATGGACAGCCTATCAACGTTTTCTTTCAAGCAATCATAGGATGGATCGATTCAACGGTTTGTCTAGCTGATAGGTAGAGAGTTGGAAGAAACTTCATATCGTTATAAAGAGGAGGGTTGATAACTACACCGGTTTCATACAGCGAAAGAATAAAGTGGATATGCCCCAAATCCCGAGATTAACTTTAAAGAGCAGAATTTTTTTATGACTATAAGAAATATAGCAGAAAAACATTCATCCTGCATTAATGAAGAAGAGGGGGATGTGTATAAAGTTAACGTTACCTGAGTTGACGTAGAGAGAGAGATATCTTTTTCGATAAAAAATACTAATAAAAATTATATGTTATTTATCTTGGTTTTATTTGTCTTATCTATCTCTGAGGCTTTTATTATTATTTATTTGTAATATTGTTGGCCACACTGGATTTTTCATTAGCAATCTCGGGAAGATCCATATTAATATCAACATTTCGAAGCAAGTTCATGAATAACTCTACCTTATTCCGACCCTAGTTGTTTTGACATTTTTCGCTTTCGTCCATCACGCACACAATTTTTTAAATGGATTTGTATAGTTTAAAATACAGGTTTGGTGCATCGTGTGCCAAATTGAAATGGTCGACAGAAGGAGTCATCTGCTATCCTGTCAAACCCCTAAACACCTCTCATACCCTGTGGATTCTTTTTCATCAACTTTTTATTGTTTTATGAAAATAAGATCCAAATTTTTCATTCAAATACAAATTTAAAAAAATATGTAAGGAATAGACCGCATTTTAATTTTATTTTAGATGTGTATTGTATGAGAGTACTTTTAAATTTAAAATTAGTGACATAAGCTATCTAGTTTTTTTTTTAATTTACTTGCAAAGTTAGCTTTTCATGTTACAGCTATTTACATGGCTATAAAAAAAAAAAACCAAAAGCGACCGGAATCTTCCAACTTCCTCAAAAATTCTCTAATGTATCCTCTTAATGATGTGCCACATGCCATAAGTATTTTTATAACATTGTGGATTTGCTAGAATTGTGAATCGAGTCACATAAGACTAATATTCAAAATTATGATTTAAAAAATATTTTTGCTTAAATGATACCGGAAAATCCTATTAAAAATGTTATCTCACTCTGAATTTTTGATGGAGTTGGAAGATTCCGGTCGCTTTTGGTTTTTTTCTTTATAGCTGTGACATGGACAGCTTTAATTTAAGTCCAAAACTTTGCAAGTAAATTTAAAAAAAAACTAGATAGGTAATGCCACTATTTTTAAATTTTAAAGTGTTCTAATACAATACACATCTAAATAAAATTATAATTCAGAGTCTACGCATTATATATATATTTTTGTTTAAATTTGAATGAATAATGTGGGATTTATTTTCATAAAACAATAAAACGTCGATAAAAAAAAATCCACAGCGCATGAGAAGTGTTTAGGGGTCTGAAAGGACAGCAGAAGACGTCGACCATTTCAATCTGGCACACGATGCACTAAACAGCCTGTATAATATTAATATATTATTTTCAGGACATACTGATTTTGATTTAGTTTGTTTTTGGGACCCAAAAGACAACACAATATGGAAAAATCGACAGCTTTTCTATTTAGTCAATCACTAGCGTAAATGTAAAATAAATTTGCTTTTGCACAACACATCGATGTTTATGTGTGCGTAGTTCGGGTCGAAGTGCTCTGGCCCAGGGCCAGCCCAACACAAGATAAGATAAGATGTGTGCGTAAGTTGTACGGTGCATGAAAAATACACGCTGTATTTAGGGCTATATTGTTTATAATTGAATGGTCTGAATTATAAATTGCGGATGTGTGCGCGACTGCGTAACTATTGCTGCGTTTGTGTAGTAGTGACGGTGGGTGGTGGTAGGGCCAAACTAGAGACATCGTGTTCCGGTACATTTTATACTACATAATATATCTCTTTCTTTCTTATATCTATGGCCTAGACTAATCTTGGAGGTTAGTAAGTTTAGTACCTACATAGGTATATGTAACGTGAATAATTGGTAGAACTTACGGCATATCGTATCCAAAATGTGTAGTGAAGTGAGATTGGAGAACTCTCATTTGAGCTGCGCAGTCCTGGAGTACAGTGCACTCGGCGCTGATCGTGTGAGCTATTATAACGAGCTTCAGAGGTGTGAACTCAGTTGTAGCATTTTGGTTGATGAATGGTGGAGCGAGCCACATTTCTCGAGTGATGAACCACTCGTGCGGAGCAGCTGAGGGCGAAATATTTGTATTAGTACGTTATTGATAAAAACGTGAGTACCTAAGTATTTTACAAACGAATCTACAATAAGGGCTAGGTACTAAACATGCCAATGTTTAATGAAACGAACACCTCTGACATGGGAAGGGTGTGTGTAATTCTTCGTCAAGTAAGGAAGACTTTCACTAAGCAATCTAAATAAGACGCGTACGAACAGTCAGCAGTTCTTCCACTCCGACCAACTGAATCAACCAACTGGTTGTGCTGAATAAAACTCTGTCAACGTTTTTTTTTTTCAATCTAACCAAACGAAACTGATCAACTCTTTTCTTTCTCAAAGACAACTTTTTAGTAGTTGGTCCAATAGGAATATTTTACAAAATATAGCAGTTAATTACTTTCCATTTAACAATTTTCAGCATGTCAAACTTTGTAGAATTAAATTACAAAGAATTTGTTTAAATCTCCAAATCAAAAGGTAATAACCATTTATTACCTGTGCTCGCATTGACTCCGTGTATAGCTTCGCAGGACTTCCCTGCGTATTGAGTGTTATAGTTTTTCCACTTTTGTATCTCTCTATACAGATTAGCACCTGGACTCAGTGTAGTTATGACGTCTTTTTGTCCGACGACGTGATAATCGCTTTGCAAATAGCCGCGCTCAACTCCTTCAGCGAGCAACATTTGGGCCCTCTCAAGCTGCAAGTCTGTCACTTTTGAATAAGATGGCAAACCCTCGCGGTAATCACCTGCAATGATGTGCAATACACGTATGAATACAATAGGTACGTACATTTCGCAAAGATCATCACGTATCGTAATATAATATTTAGTTACACAATAAATTATCCGACTAATCCTTAACTTTCATGTGTGTCTAAGTGGAAGGGTGTGGTGATGTAATGCGAGGATTTAGTCATACGTCTGCCAACAGGCATCCACAACCCACTTACCTTAGGCTCTGCTTTAATTAAACGACAGTTCTATAGTTAACAAGAAGCGCTTGGCTTACCTATAAATGCTATGCTGAGGGAACAGGGATTGTACCCGACTGTATGAGCACCAACCCTATTCCAGCCTCGTCCTTCGTAGACTCTGCCTTCATTTCCGATTACGAAGTTGTAGCTAGAAGGAGTCCATAGGAAATATGTTAGGTACAAGCATAAAATATTCTGCTAAACGCAATAATATAACAGAATGGTAAGTAATATTTTGCTTTGTCATAATTGTAAGACAAAGTCAAAACTTGTTATAATCAAACAGTGACGATGGACCGCCTATCAACGTTTTCTTTCAAGCAATCATAGGATGGATCGATTCAACGGTTTGTCTAGCTGATAGGTAGAGAGTTGGAAGAAACTTCAAGTACCTATATATCGTTAAAAGGAGGAGGGTTGATAACTACACCGGTTTCATACAGCGAAAGAATAAAGTGGATATGCCCCAAATCCTGAAATTAACTTTAAAGAGCAGATTTTTTTATGACTATCAGAAATATAGCAGAAAAACATTCATCCTGCATTAATGAAGAGGAGGGGGATGTGTATAAAGTTAACGTTACCTGAGTTGACGCAGAGAGAGAGAGAGAGATATTTTTTTCGATGAAAAATACTAATAAAAATTATATGTTATTTATCTTTGTTTTATTTGTCTTATCTATCTCTGAGGCTTTTATTATTATCTATTTGTAATATTGTTGGCCACACGGGATTTTTCATTAGCAATCCCGGGAAGATCCATATTAATATCAACATTTCGAAGCAAGTACATGAAAACATTCTAAATTATAGGTTAGTTAGTTAGTTTTTTTTTTCTTCTTCAATGTGTATGGATTTGTTATTAGGGTATTATTGTTTTTATTAAATGTTGTTTTTAGTTTGTAAGTTTCTACTGTACAACGCCTTGGACATCCTTTGTAACTTTGTACAAGTGCTCGTATATAAATAAATGAATAACTCTACCTTATTCCGACCCCAGTAGTTAAGACATTTTTCGCTTTTATCCATCACGCACACAGTTTTTTAAATGGATTTGTATAGTTTAAAATACATAGTGTTTGGTGCATCGTGTGCCAAATTGAAATGGTCGACAGAAGGGGTCATCTGCTATCCTGTCAGACCCCTAAAGATTCTCATTTCCTGTGGATTCGTTTTCATCAACTTTTTATTGTTTATGAAAATAAGATCCAAATTTTTCATTCAAATACAAATTTAAAAAAATATGTAAGGCGTAGACTGCATTTTAATTTTATTTAGATGTGTGTTGTATTAGAGTACCTACTTTTAGATTTAAAATTAGTGACATAAGCCATCTAGTTTTTTTTTTTTAATTTTACTTGCAAAACTTTGCGAATAAATTAAAAAAAAACTAGATAGACTAATTTTAAAGTGTTCTAATACAATACACATCTAAATAAAATTATAATTCAGAGTCTACGCATTATATATATATTTTTGTTTAAATTTGAATGAATAATGTGGGATTTATTTTCATAAAAGAATAAAACGTCGATAAAAAAAATCCACAGGGCAAAATCAAAATCAATCAAAATCAAAATAGCATTTATTCCAAATAAACCATTTACAGGCACTTTTGAAATGTCAAGAAGTCAGTTAGTCAGAAAAATAAAAATAAATGATGCTAATTGCACATTCCAAAGCGTAGATCTCTATGGAGAAGAATGTGCAAGAAACTCCATGGACACTCTTTTCAATCATATTTTGTAGTTACAAATATCTCTGTTACATGTTTCTTGTCGCTATCATGTGAGAACAATGTAAATAAAAATAAAAACTAAATATAGATATTAAAAAAGCAACTGGCAGCTAAGAGATGACCAGCCTCAACTGACAGCGCCCGTTCACGGACATGACGCTAATATTAGCACCACTCAGCTCAACCATTTTGAAGGGAACCGAATGATCCAACACCCGCGCCACCATCAGTGAGACATTTGAGTGAGCATGACCAACTCTCAACTGCCATGCTCATTTATGTCAAATAAGTCCAGTAGCAACATAAAAACTATAAAAAGCTCCATGGTACTCACATTTACAAACTGTGGAAAAAATGCTTCTATACATATAATACAATACTTATATTTTACAATTTCAGGAAAAAAAACATTAAAAAATAATTTCCATACTAATTAATCAATTTGTACACCCCGGTTGTAGTGGAGCTGGACCAGCATTGAGCCAAGCATTTTTATCCTGAATATAATCCTCCAACTTATAATATGCTTGCCTGCATAGTGTGCGTTTAATACAAGATTTAAATTTCGTTTCATTGAGTTCTAATATTTGTGAAGGTATTTTATTATAACATTTCAAACAGTACCCCATAAAAGAAGAGGCCACTTTTGCTAGTCTGAAACTTGGTTGAACTAATTGGTCCCTATTTCTTGTAACATAATTATGTCTATCGCCTCTTTTACTAAAAAGATTAAGATTTTTTCTAACATACATTATGTTTGCATAAATATATTGACAAGGCACCGTCATTATGTTAATTTCCTTAAACAGTTCCCTTAGTGAATCGCAGCGGCGAAGATTGTATATAGCTCTGATCGCTCTTTTCTGTAATATAAAAATTGAGTCGATTTCTGCAGCCCGTCCCCATAGTAAGATACCGTAAGACATGATGCTATGAAAATAACTAAAATAGACTAGTCTAGCGGTATCAACATCCGTAAATTGGCGGATTTTTCTGACAGCATATGCAGCTGAGCTAAGCCGTCCTGCAAGAGATGTTAAATGAGGACCCCATTGTAGCCTTGAGTCAAGCGTAATCCCCAAGAAAACTGTTTTATCGACAAATTCTAGTTTTTCATCGTTTAATACTACATCACAATCGCTACCTTTAACATTTGGTAAGGAAAATTTTATGCATTTAGTTTTTTTCCCGTTTAAAACTAGATTATTAGCAGTGAACCAGTTTTGGACCTGCAGTAGGGCGTTATTTTCGTCGTCAAGATTATTAGTCCTTCTATTTATCTTAAAAATCAAAGAAGTGTCGTCGGCAAACAACACCATATTAAGTTTATTTTGCAACAAATAGGGTAAATCATTAATATAAACTAAAAATAAAAAAGGACCTAAAATTGAACCTTGGGGTACCCCCATTTTCACATTTAATCCCGACGAATTGACACCGTTAATTTGAACTAGTTGCTGTCTGTCAATCAAATAAGATTTTAATAAGCTTAAAGCTGTTTTGCCTAGTCCGTAATGCTCAAGTTTCAGGAGTAATGTTTCATGAACCACACAATCAAACGCCTTAGACAGGTCACAGAAGATGCCTATAGCATCCTGTGCCTCTTCCCACGCATTAAAAATGTGTTTTAGTAAGGAGACACCAGCGTCAGTAGTACAACGTCCTTTGGTGAAACCATACTGTTTATCGTGTAAAATGTTATTTGTGTTAAAATGATTAAGCATTTGATTTAACATCACCTTCTCAAATATCTTGCTAAAAACCGGCAACACGGACACCGGCCTATAATTATTAGTGTCTTTACTGTCCCCGGATTTAAAAAGTGGTATCACTTTACTATATTTCATTAGATCCGGAAAAACTCCTTGATCTATACACAAATTATATATTAAAGCTAAGTACGGCGCTATAGTCTCAATAATTGAGGTGCAAACTTTGATAGACATACCCCACAGATCTTCTGTTAATTTAACCTTAATTTGTTTAAACGCTTTTATTACTATTATGGGGTTTATATGCTTAAAGTTAAATTCAGTCGAACAGGCTGCAACGTTCGCCTGTAATAAACCAAAAGCATGCGATGGCGACGAATTTAAGGCTTCAATAGTTTTACTTGGTATACTAGCAAAGAAGTTTACGAATTCTTCTGCAACTAGTTTGTTATCACTAATAAGACCATGATGTGTCTCCAATGTGTAATCATTGTTATGTTTTTTGTTCCTGTTGGTTTCATTATTTATAATTTTCCAAACCGTTTTAATTTTGTTATCTGCTGATTTCACTTTGTTGCTAATGTACAAGGCCTTAGCTGCCTTACAAGTGTTTTTAAACATTTTTGAATATGTAGCAACATACTTATTAAAAGTTTCAGTGTTAATAATAGGCTTAAGGCCATACAGCTCAAAAAGTCTTTCCCTACTTACTCTGATTCCTTTAGTTGCCCAGTCACTAAATCTAAACTTAGGGCAGATACTTTTAGTTTTTTTCTCAAAAGTCTTATTGAACTCAGTTTGGACTATTGCAAAAAAATCGCTATACAGAAAATTACCATTGTTTGCTTCAAGATTCCAATCACCTAACTTGCTAATTAAAGTACTGTTAAATTTATTTAGTTTACCGGATGTTAATGGTCTGGACTGAATCTGTACTTGTTGTATTGGTAAGTTTGATTCAAACGTTACCATTAGGCCGCTATGATCAGAAGGCAGATAATTTACAATGGCCCTTTCTAAATAGTTGCAGCAACAAAAAACATTATCGATACATGTAGCAGTAGTTGTCGTAGTTCGAGTAGATTCTATAAACACATTTGATAAATTAAATGATTTGAAGAGATTTAATAATCTACTGCTATCTGAATTATTTTCTAAAATATTAACATTAAAGTCTCCACAGATAATTACTACTTTGTTACCAGTTGCAAGTTTTGTCATAACATCCTCCATGACAGACTCAAAAATAGAGTAGTTTTGATAATTAGGGGGCCTGTAAACGCACACTATAACATGCCTATCCAGCTCAACACAAGATAATTCAATGCTATGTTCAACAGACAGTGCAACTATATCTTTACGAGTTTTAAATTTAATACCATTTTTAATTAGGATTAGTGAACCCCCACGTAACAGGCGTACGGCATTAGAAGTGTTTAGGGGTCTGAAAGGAAGCAGAAGACGTCGACTATTTCAATCTGGCACACGATGCACCAAACACCCTGTATAATATTAATATATTATTTTCAGGACATACTGATTTTGATTTAATTTGTTTTTGGGACCCAAAAGAAATAGTACAACAAAAAAATGAAAAATCGACAACTTTTCTATTTAGTCAATCACTAGCGTAAATGTAAAATAAATTTGCTTTTGCACAACAAATCGATGTTTATGTGTGCGTAAGTTGTACGGTGCATGGAAAATACACGCTGTATTTAGGGCTATATTGTTTATAATTGACTGTGCTGTGTGGTCTGAATTATTAATTGCGGATGTGTGCGCGATTGCGTAACTATTGCTGCATTTGTGTAGTAGTGACGGTAGGTGGTGGTAGGGCCAACTAAAGACTTCGTGTTTCGGTACATTTTATACTACATAATATATCTCTTTCTTTCTTATATCTATGGCCTAGACTAATCTTGGAGGTTAGTAAGTTTAGTACCTACATAGGTATATGTAACGTGAATAATTGGTAGAACTTACGGCATATCGTATCCAAAATGTGTGGTGAAGTGAGATTGGATAACTCTCATTTCAGCTGCGCAGTCCTGGAATACAGTGCACTCGGCACTCACTGTGTGAGCTATTATGACCAGCTTCAGAGGTGCGAACTCAGTTGTTGCATTTTGGTTGATGAATGGTGGAGCGAGCCACATTTCTCGAGTGATGAACCACTCGTGCGGAGCAGCTGAGGGCGAAATATTTGTATTAGTACGTTATTGATGAAAACGTGAGTACCTAAGTATTTTACAAACGAATCTACAATAAGGGCTAGGTACTAAACATGCCAATGTTTAATGAAACGAGCACCTCTGACATGGGAAGTGTGTGTGTGATTCGTCGTCAAGTAAGACAGACTTTCATTATGCGTTCTAAATAAGACGCGTACGAACAGTCAGCTGTTCTTCCACTCCGACCAACTGAATCAACCAACTGGTTGTGCTGAATAAAACTCTGTCAACGATTTTTTTTTTTCAATCTAACCAAACGAAACGGATCATCTATTTTTTTTCTCTAAGAAGACTTTTTAGTAGTTGGTTCAATAGGAATATTTTACAAAATATAGCAGTTAATTACTTTCCATTTTACAATTTTCAGCATGTCAAACTTTGTAGAATTAAATTACAAAGGATTTGTTTAAATCTCCAAATCAAAAGGTAATAACCATTTATTACCTTTTAAGTTTTTAAAAGACGATGGTAGTGCCTCCGTTTGGGCAGCAACGCTTGTTTTATTGACTCCGTGTATAGCTTCGCAGGACTTCCCTGCGTATTGAGTGTTATAGTTTTTCCACTTTTGTATCTCTCTATACAGATTAGAGCCTGGACTTTTCGTAGGCTTGACGTCTTTTTGTCCGACGACGTGGTATTCGCTTTGCAAATAGCCGCGCTTAACTCCTTCAGCGAGCAACATTTGGGCCCTCTCAAGCTGCAAGTCTGTCACTTTTGAATAAGATGGCAAACCCTCGCGGTAATCACCTGCAATGATGTGCAATACACGTATGAATACAATAGGTAGGTACATGTCGCAAAGATCATGACATATCTAATATATAAAATTCTCGTGTCACAGTTTTCGTTGCCATACTCCTCCGAAACGGCTTGACCGATTTTGATGAAATTTTTTGTGCTTATCCGGTATCTATGAGAATCGGACATCTATTTTTTTTTTTTTAATTTTATATATATATTTTTTTTATAACATAGCAAAACAACGTTTGCCGGGTCAGCTAGTCATAATATAATATTTAGTTACACAATAAATTATCCTGTCAATCCTTAACTTTCATGTGTGAGTGTCTTAATGGAAGGGTGTGGTGATGTAATGCGAGGATTTAGTCATACTTCTGCCGACGGGCGTTGACAACCCTTGCGCATCGTGCACTTACCTTAGGCTCTGCTTTAATTAAACGACAGTTCTATAGTTAACAAGAAGCGCTTGGCTTACCTATAAACGCTATGCTGAGGGAACAGGGATTGTACCCGACTGTATGAGCACCAACCCTATTCCAGCCTCGTCCTTCGTAGACTCTGCCTTCATTTCCGATTAAGAAGTTGTAGCTAGAAGGAGTCCATAGGAAATATGTTAGGTTCAAGCATAAAATATTGTGCTAAACGTAATAATATAACAGAATAGAAGGTAATTTTTTGCTTTATCTTGTATGCAAGATAAATTTAAGACCTGACTTGTTCGAATCAAACAATAACAAATATTGGAAATGAACAGCCTATCTGCGTCTTCTTTAAACTATCATAGGATGGAAGAAACTTTACGTACGTCGAATCATACATCGATAAATTTAAGGGAGTTCACCTTTTACTGCCTTGACTACTCTTGGAGATTCGTAGGTATAGTACCTACTTAGGTACCTGTACGTAACGAGAATAATTATAATTTATAGTAGAACTTACGGTATGTCATATTTAAATGTTGTCGCGAAGTAAGATTGGAGAACCCTCAGTTCAGCTGCGCAATTCGCGAATACAGTGCACTCGGCACTCACTGTGTGAGCTATTATGACCAGCTTCAGAGGTGCGAACTCAGTTGTTGCATTTTGGTTGATGAATGGTGGAGCGAGCCACATTTCTCGAGTGATGAACCACTCGTGCGGAGCAGCTGAGGGCGAAATATTTGTATTAGTACGTTACTGATAAAAAGGTGAGTACCTAAGTATTTTACAAACGAATCTAAAATAAGGGCTAGGTACTAAACATGCCAATGTTTAATGAAACGAACACCTCTGACATGGGAAGTGTGTGTGTGATTCGTCGTCAAGTAAGACAGACTTTCATTATGCGATCCAAGCCATAGCGCGCACTGGTGACTTTTATCACCGTTACTGTTTCGTCACTCTTATCAAGTCCGTGGATATGTATGGAGATGCGCGCACGTTACGACGTGACAACTGGGTGACATTTGTGTACGCCGGTGACAAAATTGTCACTCTCGTTGTCGGTCGTTCGCCATTTGTATTTTCATATGATAATGCAGGTCCTTAAGTGCGAAGTAATTCATCGATTCTTCTTCTCTTTCATTCGGAAATATCTAAAAAAAATATTTGGATGTTCTCGAAGTTTATAATACATAGTATAGAACTTTCCATTTAGTAGCCTGTCACTCCAAAGGGTTCCCAGTATTCTCTTTGCTTTTTTTTCTCCTGAGTCTAATGAGTTCGGAGAGAACGACCGTCTCTTCGAAATCCATATCGGTAAATGACGCTTCGAATTCAAAAAAGTTTTGTCATTGTCTCTCTTCGTGAGCGTACCCCATTTTGAAACGTGATGTGACAGTGACAAAGTCTTTAAAGTCACAGTGACAAAAGTCACCAGTGCGCGCACCGTCTAACTATCGAGACACGTACAGTTGGAGCCCGAGCGTGGTTAGTCGTTATGTTGTCGCTAGATGGTAGGTAATGAACTCAACATGCCCAGTTTACTTTTGGTAGAGCATTATTAAGTCAAGAAAATATTATTCGCGTAAATTGGAGGTTACACTTTATTGAATGTAGTCAAATTATCTAGGTATTGCTTCAATGAACCAGATAAATTTCAAAGTCGTATAACTGTTTTATTTAATAACATATGCACTCATAATTTCGCACTCAAATAAAGAATTTATCTGGGTTTGAATAGGCGTTTTAGATTTTTTGATATTTTTTATACATTTTAAGTAAAAAAAAATTACAAAAAAGTGGATAAGTATATCTATGTACTCATTGAACCAGGCTAATTTTTACAATGAAGTACCTTTATAAACATACCCAAAAATGAATATGTGTTAAAATGAAAGTTTCTATTAAATATCATCTGTAATTACTAATAGGAACGTGATTTAGATAAATAAATAACTGCCTAGTATCAAGCCTTGTCTGTATTTTTTTCTTAGAATTATGTAATCATTTGTTTAGATCAAATTTATTAATAATTTTATTCTTATTATCTGTTATTTATCAAATCTAGTATTTTCTTTTAATTTTCTGATATTTTAAATATTATTTTTTCTTATTTTTCAAAACAATCTTTCAGAACTTTTTCTTGTTCTTACTCAAATATTTGGTTGCTTTCGTAGTTCGGTGTCAATAGATTTTACGGCTACAGTTTTTGAGTTTTTATAAACATATAGCTTTTACCTGCGGCTTCGCTTCGTCAATTGACTACTATATTCTATTCTACCCAACTCCACCCTACCCTACCCTACTCTACTCTCTCTTACTCTACCTCACTCTACCCCACTCTACCCTAGGGTAATCAATATAGTAAATATACCTCATACATAGTACAAAGTAATACGAGTTTTCTTAGAACAAAAATGGTTATAAGTCCCTACCTACTGCGATATTACATAAAATATAAAACACAAAGAAACCAAGAAATACCTATTTTCGAATAAAGAATAGCGTACCTTTAATATAAAGTTTATTTGAACTTATATTTCCGAGTCAATCCAAAGATATATAATACTTCAAAGTTTAAAAAAACGTCAATTTCATAGGTCCTATTGGTATATAAATATTTATGAGGAGAAACTAACTAACTGATATATCAACGCACAGCCAAAACTACTGGGACTAGGAGCGTGAAATTTTACACAAGGCAGGAAGCCTTGTGTAAAATTGAACATGACAAAACATGACACAAACATGTTTATGACGTAAGCGAGCACTAACAGAGGATTTTCCAAAATTCTCTCCCTAAGGGGTTGAAACTGGAGTCCAAAGTTTGTATGGAGAAACGCTGGCACAAACTAATTTGTTATAAAAACATTGCTTTTACATAGGTTTGTGTAAACGCTTTCGTGAAACGAATGAAATTATGTCATTAATCCGGTCAATTATGACATTCCAGGTTACAAAAATTCGTACTCAGCTGAAAATTGGTAGGATTGTTCAAAAACACCGTGATGCTAAAACTAATAACAGTGGCCTCAAGATGGCATCACTAGTAGCTTGTTTTGAATGCAAAAAAATATGGCGTTCAGTTCGGTATTTAAAAACCGTAAGAGCCCGATTGCGATGGCTACCCTGAAAAATGGTCGTGCAAAATGTGTAATAAAAAAATAAAAAATTGTAAACTCCGAGATATTTTGCTTTACTCACTATTCTCTAAAGAAAAAACAATTCATCTCTGCAAGACCCTCTCCACTAAATAAAAGTGTAATTTAAAAAAAAAAACTCATAACAGCACCGTCACAACATCCACCTCAGGACATCTACAGCATATAAAAACACATCTCACAACCCTTTACTGGATCTTGAAGAATCTTTAATATCATCTGATACTTCAAGTTTAAATAGAAGCTGACCTGATCTTTCAACAACAATTTACGGAGAAGTATCGGAACTAAAAGATACCGTCAAATTTCTAAAATCTCGTAAAAAGCTATAAACATCGATAAATATGTACATTATGTACTATAATTATAAGTCGTTGGCTACACTAATAGATAATTCAAATCTTCATAAAATTGTCAAAGAGCAAAAAGAAATAGACATGTTGATTGAAATTTATTCAAACAACATGCAAAATAAACAAGACGTTCCAAAACAGATAGAATTTACTGATATCATTGAAACTCCCACGACAACATCTCTCATTGACGATCTTGTTATACCGAATGCACAAAACTACCAAAGTCTTACAAACCTGACTATTCCGTTGGAGCATACAAGTAGGTGTAATGGATCAGTCAACCAGATGCAACTACACCAAACTGAAACATCAAAAAGAGACGTCCCAAGTAAAAGGCGCCTACTAATCTTTGGTGGCCAGCAATGTATCGGTTTAGCAAGTCAACTAATTGATTCAAGGAATAATAACAACTATGAAGAATATGAGATCTCAGCACAAACTGTTTGCGACATCTGACGAAATAATAGAAGGCTGTGAAATCTTGAAATTAGACAAACATGACAAGATCATTTTAGGTATTATCGAAAATGGCACTAACACTATGAAGATCGTGATAGAATTATCGGCGTTACTAAAAAAAATAGAGTACAATGAGGATATATAATAAAATAATAGAAATAGAGTAACTGTAAAGATTCTTAATGTATGTGAAAACAAGTACTTAAACGCTAAAATGTTAAATGATACGATTAAACTCACTTGCAATAATTTTTCAAATTCCTATTTAATGAATGTATTTCACACGTTTAATAACGGATTTAAATTGCGTCTGAACTTACCTTTGAGTGCTGCGGTGTGGAATTTCCACAGTATAAAATTCTTCTATGTCAATGAAATTAAATATATACTATATAATGTATTGTGCATCTAAGAAGGTCACATACTCTTTGGCTTGCATACTGGCAACGTGAGTATACCTTTTAAGGTTTATGGTAAGAAAAGCATAGTTGTAGATATTCGAAACATGATTGATTAGAGATTGTTCAATAAGAAAAGAAAAAGCAAATTGTATTTTTTTTTTTAATAGTTTAACAAAGAGTGCTTCTATCAATATAATAATCGTAAATTGAACTGTGTTTGTGGTTTCTGAAGCAAACTCTGTGTTAAATAGTTTTTTTAAATTAAAACATTTTTAATATTAATTAAAACAAATAAAAAATAATTCATTAAAACAAATTTAATAACAAAAAAATAAAAAATAAGTTGAAGTTCATTTTTCGTTAGACCCATTCTGGATAGATGTCAATTATGACAAGGGCGCTACTATGCTGTGGCTTATAATTGGGTTTTGCTACAGTGGTGTTTAATCATGTCAGAGTTAGTTAATGAGCGCATATTGACGCATAATAATTGTATAGAAATGATATGAATGTAGTTTATCGTTTGTCATGAGTTAAGCCCGCTCTGCAGAGACAGGAGTCATTATATTGATTGATTCTTATTTAAATGATTATATACATCTTCAAGATGCGCAGTTCGGGTTTCGACCCGGACTATCAACCGAAAATGCAATCTTAAGTCTCAAACATACGGTTCAATATTACGTAGATCGCAAGTATATGCCTGTTTCTTTGATCTCTCCTGAGCATTCGATCTTGTCTCGTGTGATGTGCTCTGGGGGAAGATGTGAGACAGGGGTATACCGGCGGAAATATGTCGTATTTTCCATTATTGGTATGGTAACCAAACCAATCAGGTGAAATTTAATAATAAAATAAATAAATAAATATTTAAAATGGGATATTTTGAAATGGGACGGTACACTCTCTGAGCCATATCGGTTGTGTGAGTGTGGGATGAGACAGGGAGGTTTGACATCCCCCCTGCTCTTCAACCTCTATGTAGATGACCTCATTGCGGAACTCGGCAGCATGCGTGTTGGATGCAGCGTCGGTGGAGTTAGAATTAAAAACATCAGCTATGCGGACGATATGGTGCAACTGGGTCCGTCAGCGGGGGCAATCAGAGAGCTACTTAAGTTATGTGAAACCTACGCTGCCGAGCATGGGTTAATATATAATGTTAAGAAATGTGAATGGATGGTCTTTAAGGTCGGGGGCAAATGCCGTGAGGATGGACCTGATCTATATATTAACAAATCAAAAATAAAAAGGGTATCTACCTTTAAATATCTAGGTCATTTTCTTGTTGACGACCTTAAAGACGATGCAGACATTGAGAGGGAGCGGAGGGCTCTTGCGGTCCGGAGTAATATGCTGGCCCATAGATTTGCTCGGTGTGCTGACTTAGTGAAAATTACACTTTTCAAGGCTTATTGCCAGAGTATACAATGTACACGGGTAATTTATGGGTTAGTTACACTAAAAGATTACTGGATGTGTTGCACGACCAGTATAATAATGCTTTCAGGATGCTTTTGAGACTGCCTCGATACTGTAGTGCCTCAGAGAGGTTTGCGCAAGCTCGCAAAGACGGCTTTCACGCTATCTTGCGCAAAAAAACAGCATCGCTTCTAAGGAGAGTCCGAGAGTGAGACGCAGTTGCAACAGCATCCTGAGAACGATAGTTGAGAGTTACAACTCTCCTATCATAAAACTGTTTGTGCAAAGGGTGATGGGTACTAACACTAGATAATAAGTTTTATGTTACTAATACTCTATGGGCACACAGGCCATGCTCCAAAGCGAGGAGGAGTGGTAGGCGGTCGCCTCCTTTTGCGAAGCAGTAATGCTAGCAAAGGAGGAGGCCGCACGTGCGCGCCCCTCACGCCACATCCGCCGAGATCTCGGTAAAGATTTCCGGCCATCGTAGGCGCGGGCTTGCGGACGGCGTGCATTTGGTAGCTCGCCGTCCGACCGTCTGGTAACCGTCCGGACCAAGCCCAAGTCGTCGACGGCGCGTGCTGTTCCACGCGCGCCTCAAGGAGATGTCAGCAAACCGTAGGGGTCCAACAGGGTCGTAGCCTACTGGAGCCATGGGTGATTCGAAAGAGATTCTCGGGGCCCTGGAAAAAATGGCAAAGAAGGAACAGGAGTGGGTTTTTAGTCAATAAAAGTCTGACACTATCCCCCGCTCCGCCCAAGTGCGGGGATGTCATTAGATGATTTTACCAGCCGAAAAAAAAAGCCCACGTATTTTTATAGAAAAATTAGAAATCATATTAAATAAAACCCGTTCTAAAACAAAAAAGAAAGTTGTGATAGTTGTCGAATTTAACATTAACGTTTTTAAACACTCTTCAATACGTGAAGACTATCTGAAATTGCTCCAAAATTATAACTTTAAAATGCATTAAGAGGAATGGGAAGGGAGATTGCACAAGAGGAGAATCGTGCTGGGACCAAATTATAAGTAATGACCCCATTTCTGTAGGCAAACTCATACCCACAGGCTTATCAGACCATGACACATGTCAAACATTGTCCCTCACCGTAAATAAAAGAATATTCCCCATACAGCAATGGTACCTATATTCATATAGTTTAAGTATCTAGGACACATTGTAACTGAGAATTTGAGCGATGAATCAGACATTGAGAGGGAGCGCAGGGCATTGTCGGTGCGTGGTAATATGTTGGCTCACAGGTTTGCTCGATGTACAGCTCCTGTTAAAATAACAATGTTTAAGGCATTCTGCCAGACATTCTACACGAGCGGCCTGTGGTCAAACTTCACACAAAAAGCCTACAATGCCTTGCGCGTTCAGTATAATAATGTGTTCAGGGCTCTGTTTAGGCTTCCTCGATATTGCAGTGCATCCGGCATGTTTGCTGACGCCAACGTAGATGACTTTTATGCAATTATGCGCAAAAAAGTGGCGTCAGTGGTGCGACGAGTACGGGGGAGCCCGAACAGCATATTGAGGATGATTGGTGAGAGAACCGACACTGTTCTGCTCAGTAGGTTCACCGAACTTCATGTGTTGCGACCGGTGAGCCTACTGTGCAGGGGTAAATAGTGTCTCTAAAATTTATAGTTCTGGGGTATTACTAACATTAATTATAAGTTAATTTCTTGTTATTAACAAATTTTATGGACTGTTTTGTCTGAAATAAAATATTTTTATTTTTTATTTATTATTATAGTAAAATTTATTGAATGTATTACTAATCTCTCTTGGGCAGATATATATCCCTGACCTAAACAATGCCTTTCAAATATTTCATAATACCCTCACACTGTTTTACAATCTATGTTCCAGTCAATAAGATTAAAGTTCATAAGAAATTATAGAATCAGCCTTGGATAACCAAAGGCCTCAAATTACGAGTAGCTTTCAAAACTAAAAGGGAGCTCAGGTATTTATACAATTGTAAATCTTCACGTCAGTCTTATAAAACTGAGTATCGCACTTTTAACAAATATATTTAAAAAACTATAAATTTAGCACAATCAGACACGAATGAAACAGGTGCAGGAATATCTCGAACTTACCATGTCCAGTGTGGACCTGCGTCATGCGGAAGGTGAGAACACCGTAATGTCTTTCTAACGATTTCTCAAAGACCTATGTTGCCTTGTGAAAGGCAAAAAATGCCTTTTTTGTTATAAAAAGATTTAAGAGCATTTCGGTAGCCATGTTGTTCGGATTTTTTGAACCAACCACTGGGGTGGGGCCCGTGGTGACATATTTTCCTAATTTGCTTTTGAGAACTGGGGTATATTTTCCCTGAGGTAAAATTTTGGTATTCATTTGTAGATGAATCAATGAATGTATACTTTACCATAAAAATCATATTTCATGAAAGTGAATGACCAAATAAGAAACATAAAGGTGATCAATTCAAAATTGTTACAACTGGACCTAGGCTATTCTATTATATTTGGGAAAACCTGATGGGATGTCCGTGACTACCGCCTTTCATGGCCAATTATTTTCAAATGTTTATAACAATTATAGTACTCAATTAGTACTTGAACATCAAAATAGTAGATTTTCAGAAAATCGACTTCGTTGGTGGGGCGGCGGCAGTCACATACCATCAATGCATAAGTATCTGAACCTGTCTATGTAAATAAATAATATGTAACTAATTTTTTGTGGGATTAGTTTCGTTTTTACCGAGAAATCTTTCCTATACGATTTCTGAATTTTTCCTGCTCGATCCGCAGGACGTCGATTCGCCGATTCGTCGATTCGTCGATTTCGCCTGCTTCAAACCTTAACAAAAAGTTAGTACCCTGCAAGACAACATTAGTACCCATATTTCTAAATTAGTACACCAGTAGTTTATAAGTTACATGCATTGATGGGGTAATGGTAATTTGTTATTTTCACTATTTAAGCTCATCTTTTCACAAATTTATAAAAAACAGAAATAGTACCTTTAGCTATATAAAAGCAGCTTCTGCCAGCGGCTTAGTCCACGTGAATGTCGGTTATTACGAACGCAAAGCCTATGTCTTTCCTTTTGGTTCAAACTTACTCCGTACCAAATTTCATTAAAATAGATTTAGCATTTTATCCGTGAAAGCATAACAGGCAGACAAAAGCACTTTTACATTTATTATATTAGTATGGATATTTAGAGATTAGAATGGATTAGTATTGATTAGTATTGGTTAGTATTGGTTAGTATTGGTTAGTATTGATTAGTATTGATTAGTATGGATTAGTGTTATTTTATATTAGTATAGATTAACTTATCAATTCATTCAATATTATTAGTGTTTTGAACACATATAAATAGGGTTTGACTGACTGAAAAAAAACTTTTTACCGAAACCAAAATCTTCGGTAACTGTTTCAGTTTCACGATACAGGCAAACTTTATTTTGAATGTAAAAAATCTATTGTTTCCTGGGTTTATTTTTTACACTTACACAGTCAGTTAACATTTGTTAAAAAAAAAACATAGTTGAAGTATGTAAATTTTTTATTTTGTTACTTTTTATAACACTTCTTAAAACAATAAAATGTCAATAATAATCAACACTTAGGTACAATATTATTATATAAAGGAAGAACCTCAATAATTGAGTATTTTAATTTTGTTTGCGAATATAACATCCTTATGAAAAAATAATTTTTTTGAGATCTCTTAATTGCATTTAGTAAACGTATGATTACCTAATCATAATCATTTTATGCGTCAACAATTTCAATGTAGATATACAGATAAGATTTTGTTTTTGTTGATTTTCCCGACACATTTTGCCTTTCAGCATGCAAAATATTCATAATTTAAAGATAAAAAGATATAATTTAAAAAAAAATGGTAGAAGAGGATTACAAGAGGTTAAAATTGTCAGGTCATTAACTTTACCGTTTACAATGATATAAATATATATATTTATATGTCATACAAATTCAAATACAGTGACATACAAATAAAATACAATGTCTTAGGAAAATACATCATAAAATACTACTAGGAACTAAGCGTCATTACAAAAAAATATAATACTAACAAAATAATAGAAAAATATTAGAATACATTGGAATTAGGTACGCGTCATAATTATTCAAAATTACGGACAAAAAACCCAAAATTAGGTACCTAACATTATAAATCGAAAGAGTAACATTTTATTGATTGTTTTGACATACTAAAATTATTTGGTTGTGTAATAATAATAACATATGTCCAGTAGCAGCAGTTCTGTTATTTGCTTTTGAAACATTATTCTGTAAAATACTCTTTTTGAATTAAGAAGTTTTTTGGCCACCTGTATGTGGGTTTTATATTGTGCCCTAATTGTGCATTTGTGCCTTATTGCTCTTAAGAGGGTTCTTTTTCACACGCCTATCGTCAACATCGAATACCTATTGTTTAAAAGCTAATTACTTCATCTAACGTCAACATCATCTAATAAAAAAAAAAGGAGATATAACGCATGAAAACTCTGTTAGCTTTCGGTAATTCCGTGAATTACTCGAATATTTTACAAAACTTTTTTCAGGAATACGTGTTTTTTTTTAAACTCTTACAAGTTTTTGAAAATATTTTAAGACTTTTCTGACATTTTTAATTTTTGAGTAAAATATGAAGTCTCAAATTCATGCAAAATATCAGATATTCAGAGGTCTTTACTGGATTAGTTTTACACAAATTTATAAATTGATTTCAACAGAAGCCTAGATAATATCCACAATATACTGTGTTTCCAAAATATCTAATGAAAAATGTGTAATAACGTCATAATCCCGTAAGAGCGATTGTATGAAAAACAGTAAAAATGCCTGTCGAGTTGCATCACCCTAAGCCATCCCCTTGCCTTATCATCCTTGCCTTAGATTATTAATTTACGCAAATGATTGCTGATTCATTTTAACGAATATTGCAACGCCTATACAACGATGGGAAAGTCAGAATTTTGAGGGATTTCGATACAGGTTAACAGCTTTCTGCCGCCTTAAGACCATTCACTGGTGGTGCTAATAGGTAACACTAACAGCTGGTAGATTTCTGGTAGATGCTGGTAGGTTTGCGACTACTCATTAAGAAAAGACATACTGCCAAGCGAATTAGCTGTTCTGGTATGATGCTTAGTGTAGCCAGTTTAGATGAGTTGGATCGAAATAGCTATTCAAAAGCAGGCAGATCAATCTGACTTGCGCCCATATGGACATATCGGGAGCCTATTTGCGGAACGTAGCGGGATATGACCGCAGGTAGTTGGCAGCCAAGTAATGTGCCAGCCCCACCAACTGTCTCAGAATGTGTCTTCGTACTGGTTAGCGACCAGATTAGAGGGCTTGATAAAAATTCCCGGTGGGTTCGGGCGTCCCCGCAGTCTTCAGACTAGTTCCCCAATGATGTCATTCTTTTGTGCCTGAAGGTTAGGAGCGTGGGATCACTTCCTCCTCTCCTTCCTTCACTTACATAAATGAAAAGGAATATAAAAAAATTCTAGTAGCGGTGGTACTCCCTCTCTCACAAAGTGCACTTCAGTATTATATTATGTCTGTACTAGTCCCGTCGCATCCCACTTCGAGCGAAATCAGAAGTACTTTTCCAGGTTCTGACACAACTTAGACAATTTAAAACTACCCGCCGTTAAATGTATGTACGCCCAGGACAACAGGACAACATCAACGTCTCCGTAACCTTAAGGACTCCAGGCTCTCAACGATTTGGGCTTTGGTGGACACAGGCCTCGATAAATAATCAACACTATGCACAGCAGAGACAACCGGGCTCATACAGTATCCGAGTGAGGCGGCGGATGCGGCACAGCAGCGGTACCCTGCCGCTCAATTGGTGTTACTGAGGGACTTTATTGCCCACCATCGAGAGTGGCTTTTCCCGTATCAGTGCACAGATCAATCTGGACAAGAGATGCGAAACCTAGTGTTAGCGTTAAAGCTTACCTAGCTGGTCAGGGGGACAACGAGGGTTCTGAATTCGGACACAGCCAATCCAGACCGCTACTCTGTGAGATCTTCATCTTTAGGTAATTCCGACCACTGTCTGGTGAAGTCGGTTTTGACCCCTGGCAAAGTCGATTGAATCAAACTTCTGCCACCCTTCTATGCCTTCACCGCTGAAATCCGATGGGTCGCTGGCCCACAGCACTGAAGAGAAAGCAAACTAGTTTGCTTCTCTTTTTGCGGAATCTTTTCACGTCTGGATTCTGATAGCTCGCGGTCTTCTGCTTATTCTGCTGGATGTGAGATGAGTACGGCGGACATTCGAATCTATCAGAAGGATGTCCATAGGGTACTACGTAACCATGACGTAAAAAAAGCTAGTGGCCCCGACGGGATACCGGCAATTGTTTTTGAACTTATGCGCCTGCATTGTCTCCGATACTGACACGCCTATTTCGCTTTTCGTATGAAACTAGAAAAGTACCGAATGCTTGGAAACAAGCTAATGTGCAGCCGAAGAATCTCTCAATCCTAAATAATTTTTATTCCTTAAAAATATTCGATTAAAAAAGATTATGCCAAGTGTGTTAAGCCAAATAAATTCCGGAGTATCAAAATTCTGCCAAATAGAAGGAACACCGTGTGGTAATGTTCGTTTCGTTGGTTCGGCAGATTTTCTGCCTACTGACTTTTATTACTTTTCCATACTAAAACTCAGAGTTTAAGCGACCGAATTAAGTTGTCAATACTATTGTCAAAAATTGCTGAGGCAGCTAGGCACTCTTGTGCACATCAACACAATTATGGATGTCACAATACTAGGTCCTTAATAGATTCTCTACACTTCTTTGTATATAACATTTTTAAATTATGAAACGAGTACAATTTTTTGGATTTTGTCCTAAATCTCGAGAAAACGTGAAATGAAAATGAAATACCGTGGCCACCACTAGCTCACATAAGTCTTGTTATATCTCATAAACTGCTGCAGTATAAGTTTGTGGTACTAATTTTGTCTCTCAGGGAACTCATTTTCTATTTAGATTTGAGACATGCGACAAGCTCCATAAATTTGGAATAGAAATGCAATATCGCCCTGCAGATCGAATGCGAAAAAGAAGGTAATCGTTGTTTTCTTTTTTTCACACATAAAGGTACTAATTAATTATTTGTATATTGTACTTAAAATATCTGCAGTTTACTTTTCTTTTTCGTCCATCAAGATGGTCCTGGAGACGTGGTTGTCGATACCGTCGCTCCAACTACTAAGTCATTGTTCTCAAAAACTACCAAGGACCATTTTTCGATTTCAAATTATTTTTTGACAGTACTAATATTTAACTAAAGAAAGTGACTGGTCATCAACGCACTGGCTCCACGTGGTGGATTACTCATCATAGCCCTCTCCTAGAGAGGAGGCCTGTGTCCCAATGGGAACATTGTAATGCTGATAATGTTACGCTATGGAAGCGACTGGTGACGGCGGACTGCTGTAGTCACGGAAATCCGTTGTTCTCCGTCACTTATTATGCAACACTTAATCTATACAAATCAATGTGTAATTCAATACCACGTACTTATATGCTATTAGATATGTACCTATTAATTTTAAAAGAATAATTCCTACATTTTTCAAATTTAATACTTTGATTACAGTTTTGAGCATGTCGAACTCTGTCTATAGAATTGAATTACAGAGGATTTGTTTAGTTAAGTCTTCAAAGTATCGTTACCTGTTAAATTTTTAAAACTTGGTGGCAGTTTCGCCGTTTGAGCAGCAGCGCTTGGTTGGGTTCCGTGTATAAATTCGCAGGTTTGTCCTATGAATTTTCCTTCATGATCGTAGTTGTGCCACTGTTGTATCGCCCTATACAGACTGGCGCCAGGACTCAGCGTATCAATGACGTCTTTCGCTCCGAGGACACGGAAATCTTTGTGCAGATAACCGAGACTCACTCCTTGTTTGAACAACATTTGTGCCCTTAGCAGCTGCAAGTCTGTCGCTTTTGAAAAAGATGGCAAGCCCTCGCCGTAATCACCTGCAATGATGTACAATACACACATTAATAAAATGCGTTTCGAAAGATAATTTGTTCGTAGTGTATGTACTGAGCGTTTCAGATGGAAATATTTATATAAAATCGGTGGGGAGTGATGTGTGGCATTACCTCACAGCCCCCTATTTCAGTGATTGACCCGGTGATGGGCTTTTGTATTCCTCCTGCATTGCGCAGTTAAATGGCCATAGAGTATTAAACTAACGAGAAGCGGTTAGCTTACCTATAAACGCTAGGCCAAGGCTGCAGCGATTGTAACTTAGTGAGTGAGCACCAGTCCTGTTCCAGCCTCGCCCTTCGTAGACTCTGCCTTCATTTCCGATCAAGAAGTTGTAGCTAGAAAAAGTTGACAAGAAATAACGTTAGCTTCATGTATAAAATAATGTGCTTAATGCAATCATTTAAGCAAATGGTAGGTGTTTTTTTTTGCTTTGTCTTGTATGTAAGACAAAAACAAAACTTGAGTCAGCCAATTAGAAAAAAAAAATTGGAATCAAACAATAACCAATCATATCAACAATGAACAGCATTACCTACTGTTTTTTCTTTTAAGCAATCATAGAATGGATAGAAACAATGGTTTGTCTAGCTGTTATGAAGAGTGTTGGAAGAAACTTCACGTACCTATATATATACATATTTAAGGGAGTTCACCTATATCTGCTTAGAATAATCTTGGAGGTTCGTAGATATTGATATACACCCTACTAAGGTACTTGTATGTAACGAGAATAATTATAATTTATAGTAGAACTTACGGTATGTCATAATTAAAATTTGCGGCGTAGTAAGATTGGAGAACCCTCAGTTCAGCTGCGCAATTCGCGAATACAGTGCACTCGCTACTCACTGTGTGAGCTATTATAACCAGCTTCAGAGGCGAGAACTCAGTTGTTGAATTTGGGTAGAGAAATGGTGGAGCGAGCCACATTTCCCGAGTAATGAACCACTCATGTGGAGCTGTGGGTGAAATATGAATTATTTTAGTATATTATTATATGAGTACTTACGTCATTATTTCATCTTACTGCTTGGTGGTCGTAAGCAATTTATAGTTACTACATACCTAACAATTGCTTAGCACAACCTAGCAGTACTAAGTAGGTACTTAAGCAGTAAGCAATACAAAATTCACTACAAGATTTGTACTAAGACAAAGTGTGGAAAAACTTGTACAATTTTTTTTTCAACACACTTGCTCAGAAAGTGTCTCTTATTGCACTGCACTTAGGTATATAATGGCACTCGTTACCAAATTGTGACATTTTGATTACCATTACGCACTAGTGCTTTAATGTAGTTAAAACCTTTTTGTTCAGCCTCTTTATTCGCAAAACAAATTTTGAATTCGAATAAAATTCCCAGTAAGTTATTGCGTTCAATAGTATATAAATTTGTATCTTACTTACTTATTTCATCCAATTTACAAGTTAAAATGGACAAATTTAACTTGTACAAACGATTTATTTAATAAAAACATTTAGTAAATAAATCGTACATTCAAATAAAATTTGTTCTTTTTTTGTGGTTTATCACCGCCATTTTAAGACGGGCACGGTTTTTGGCATGATTTTTTTTTTATTCCAGTGAAGTTAAGTGGCTGTATTAATTAAATAAAATTAAATACTACAAAATCATTAGAAAATGTTACATCGGTATTCTATTGTCACTACGAAAGATAATATCGTAAAAACTTTTCACGCAAGAAAACATAAACGTGAGACTAGGCAGTATGATTAAAATACCTTAGCCTTTCTCTAGAAGTAAATTTAAAAAAATGATGCGCGCGCTTATGAAAACAGATTTTTACCGCCATTTCACAGAAAATTTTACTAGTTTTACTGTTGTTTTCTCCACAAGTGTATTGAATAACGTCGTATGGCATAGGCACGGGAGTAATTAATGATTACCGTTCTTGGCTCTCTCAAGACCCTCGCCACGGCTCGGTTCTAAATACCGCCTCGACGGCAATCACTAACATTACATACTTATATCATAATGTACTATTTCTGCTCTTCATGCAAAATACCTGTAAATTTATGACTTTACTATCCCATTTTAGATGTATAAACCCTTGATAAAAAAAAAAACATTAAACTAGTCATATCGCTGAAATTTATGAGGATTTAAGTTTCATAAATGATTAAGTATTTCACATTTTGTGAAACTTAAAAAACTTACTTTACTTGCTCCCGTAAAGATAACTTTTTCTTTCTTTTTTTTCCTTTTTTTTAGGTAGGTTTATAAGGTTTTTACTCTAGTGTGACATTATTCAGTCTTGCCTGCGATAGGCATGTACCTACCTAAGTAGGACTTACTTAGGTACCTGCTAAATTCCTAATGTTAATCAATGACTTCTGACGCAGGAATTTTGTGTATGCTGTGTCACCAAAGAAACGGGCAGTAAGTGTGGCCTAAAGAACTAAGACACGTTAAACCAGTTGCAGACTTAGGGCGGAATACACCAATAAAACTAATCGCGTTTTAACGTTTGGCTCGCATAATCGCGTTTAGCTGCTGTCACTAGTGTCACTTGTCTGTATTTTTACAAGTAACACTAGTGACAGCGGCTAAACGCGATTATGCGAGCCAAACGTTAAAACGCGATTAGTTTTAATGGTGAATTTCGCCCTTCGAGCTAAACTAAACTAGTTTAGCTCGCTCAGCTGAATTTTGCGAACAGCACGCAGTTATGAGAAAACTTTAAACCAAAAAGAATACAAACGACTTCAATGCAAAAAACACAAAAAATTGCAAAATAATCTATATTCAATATTTATAAAAGAAAGATTTTTATTTTACACTTTTTAGTTGTAGTAGGTACCCCTCAACTAAACTTAAATAGTGTGCAAGTTCTATAGAAAGGTACCAATAGAAATGTTCATTTGTTCTGTGTCTGGGTGTAATTTATCTATACTTAGGTATAATAAATCTGTAGAAGGGAAAATTCTGTACAAAGAAAATATCAAAAAAATAAATGGCAGGGGGTGTTACTAGACCGACACCAAACCCAAAAATGTGATTGAAAAAAAATTTTGTCTGTCTGTCTGTTTGTTCAGGCATCACGCAAAAACTATCGGTTTGATTACGATGAAACTTGGTATAATTATTTTTAATAACACACTGGGTACTTTTTATCCCGGAAAAGTATATACAATAAAAAACAAACTTAATTTGCGGTTCGATCCCTAGACCTGATTACTGTACCAACCGCAAATAATAAGTTTGTCGTAGGTTACGTCACCTGCAGTGGAATTCACAAAGGGGCGCTGCACACGGCTAAGATACTATAATATTTTATCTTAAGATACAATATCGCTCACCATATAATTTAATGTACTATCACACACGACGAAGATAATAAATAATATTTCATATTTTCATATCTCAAAAAACCTAATAAAACCATTTTCGATTTCTACACGGACGAAGTCGCGGGCAAAAGCTAGTTTATAATATGTATGTAATTAGAAATATATAAGTATGTTATTCAGTTGTCTAGTACTCATAACACAAGCTCTGCTTAGACGGCGTTTTTTGATAGTTGTGGAATATCGTATTATTATTATTATAAATTTAATCATTAAAACCACTTATCGCCAGAGTACCTACATTGCATGACAATGCTAATAAGCCAAGCCATGGTTTTTTTTTTAGGTGGGAAAATCATCCAATGACAACTCGCGCTCTCGGGCGGTGCGAGAAAATCTGACAGACCGACAGACAGACAGGCTTTTACTGACTAAAAACCCACTCCAGTTCCTTCGTTGCCTTTCATACCAAGGCCGAGCCACGGTTAGGATGCATATTACATAGTTTTATTAAAAACCTATTACCTCCCCTTTCTTGGAAGTCGGTTAAAAATTATTTTATCTAACGAGTTTAGGAGTAACTTAAATTGAATTAGCCCTTGTTCTGCAACCGGTGTAAGGATCCTATCTGTTCTAGAGGTAACTAAACTTGCTCTGTTATCCTGTATTATCTGTACCTGCCTGTAGATATCTTTACACTAGGCTGGGCTGTCCTTGCACGCGTTATCAAGTATTTACCAACTCTTGTATTCTGAGAATGAACATCGACGTCTTTCAGTCGTTTAGGTAAATCAGTACGCAAAAAAAATAGGTACAGTAACCGGCACGTTATCGATACCAAAATTACGAATTAACGTAAGGGACATTTACACGTTTTGCGAAAAATACCCTTACATCTATCATCGTAAGGAACAGTTTTACATTTTACGTAAAAGCCCCTTCCTTAGGTTAATTCATACTTCTGGTATCAGTATGTTAGCAAGGATTTGGCGTAGTGGGGATAAATTCGCGCATGTTACACTTAGTGCAAAAAAATGGTCACTGTTATGGCTCATTATTATTTTATCGTTATTGACATAATTTATTTTTAAATAAATGCACACTAGGATCTCATCACACTGGTCAAAAGTATCGATCTCTAACTACTCAGTTGATGTGGCTATTTTGTTTTTAAGTAGCTTTTACTTCTATTTTCTTCTACGTTCAAATTAATCATACTATTATACTATAGTGATTTTCCTTGGTAATCAAATTTTTAACTGCTAAATACCCGGTTCGCGCAAAGTTCTAATGAGATTTCCATAAGGAATTTCATTAGTACCACTCAGTCTTTATACTTGGTTCGCCCAATATTACATGGGACTAAAACAAACTTGGCGATCTCGCCAAGCTGACGACCGGTACCTGAACCTTTGTCTTATCTAAGTCGTAAATTTTCGGAGTATGCAGGCGCCTAGGCGTGATGTAAGCTATACCCAAGCAAAGCCAGATTTTCAATATATAGTGCTGAACTCAATATTTTTAGTATATTTTGTTTTTAGCGTGTGAGCGACGCAAGCACAGCACAAGCGACGCATGCGTGCTGGGCTCGTGTCGCTTACACGTTCTAGGAACGCGCATGCTTAATATGGGGAAGGTTTTAGTGGGATATTATAGTTATCATAAGTTACTACTTAAAATTGAATCTCCTTACCTACATCCACAATGGAATCAGCATTCCTCTTGGCTGCTACATTGAAGTAAACAATTAAAATTATGCAAACTAAGAGAGCTGTTATTGCGGCAGCACACGACAATCGTTCAGCCCTCGTAGTGCTCTTTGCTACATCCCACAGGTATCGAAGTAGAGGTAAGTCTGAAATGAAAAGATTATTTGTTATAGAAATTTAATTTAGACTACTCGTACCATTTGGAATGATGTTTTATTTGCATAGCATAGCACATAGTAAAGTCGGCCTTATAATGTTCCCACTGTTGGGACTCAGGCGTCCTCTCTAGGAGAGGGAATGGGCCGTAATCCACCACGCGGGCCCAGTGCGGGTTGTTGAATGTCACATGTCTTCGATTTTTTTTATTCTAGGATCATGCCAGACATAAATTGCATAGTTGAAAGTAAATAAACGGAATATAGATGAATATTCGGCATCTGAAAAGGTTGTGAAAACTCTACAACTCCAAAAATAAATGAAGATTGGATTGCTGCTTTTCCAACTATTTTGTTTTTTATTTATGGTATTTTAAAAAAATAGGTGAAAGGAAATATATACTTTTTTCTATGTTATTTCAATTGTACGTCGCGCTGTAATTGACTGGCTGAATAGAAAATAAGGACATGGTTCAATGGAAATGTGAAAATAGAACTAGTTTTTTTTGATAATTTGACAGCTGTCAGTTGAAGCGATTCTCTCTAGGGATGAAAAGTATTACTTTCATCCCGATCTTCAGGCAACTTCAGATCTATTTTCCAAGTATGAGTAATGAAATAGTACATTGTTACCCTAGGGGTAAAGGCAACTTATTTAGTCCCGAGAAGAAGTTTGGCTTCCGAGCGTAGCGAGGTATATTATGAATAGTTTGAGGGACTAAATAAGTCTTTACCCTGAGGTAAACACTGTGCTTTTTATTGCGAATACAAAGAAAGTAAAAATAAAATAAAAGCTTGTAAAACCTGAGTCGTCGTATGATTTTAGGTATTTTTCTTCTGATTTAGGCGGTAAAAGGCCCCTACTGCTTTGGCCTCTTCTCTTAAGAAATCAGGCGTTAAATCCATATTTGAATCCGATGAACATTTACTGTACAGAAATGTAAACAAAATTCTACAATTCGAAAAAAAAATGAAGATCGGGTTGCGGGATTGCCACTTCCCTATTTTGTTTTTTTTTTGTGGCCTGTCAGCTATTCAGGCGTTATTTTTCATTTTCATAATTAGATAAATAGTAATTTTTTATTAAATAAACTTGTGGCGTATTATGTCGCAACTCCGTTCATAATATTTTGGGTGGCAACACTTAAGCCCCTATTACACCACTCGATATTCAGACAGTCTTAGTCTATGTAGCGTCACACAAGAAAAAAAGCAACTTATGCCAATGTCATGTAAAGGAATAAAACAGAACTATGAGATAAATAGTGAGAACAGTATTCTATGTCCAAGGCTTTTCTATAGGTAAATACAGATGATATTAAGATATAGGATGAAGAAAGTTGGTACAGCGGTACAAGCATTAAAAAACATGGTTTCAGTTAAATCTTTTATCGTTACATAAAAAAAGTACCTGTATTACAAATATCGCAATAACAATTCATTCAAGTAACGGTAACAAAACGCTTACAACTTTAAACTAACATAGTTTACCTATAGTTACTTTTACATTAACATTTATTACCTATCGTTTTCATTTTACTAAAAAAATATGTCATCTGCTCAAACGCTTTTAACTCTAGAACAGTGGTACTGGGGCCCGAGTCTGCTAAATTTATAAATTCGTCATTCCAACACGATCCCATTGTCATTTTGCGAAAAGTTCGTAATCTGTTAATCCATAATGATTGATCATTGATCGGTCACAATGGTCTCGTACTAGAGTTGTGGTAAAATGACATTACCGAGCTTATTAAAAGCAATGATTACACAATGACGTTGTAATGGTAGGTCACTGATCAAAGGATACCGCATACGTCAGACGTTTATTTGTCATTATGTACGAGATTATCATTCTATGCCACTACTTTCAATGGAGTGTCAGTGGTTGACCATTGGAAAGTCATATTGACGCCATCATATTAGTAAATTACCAAACTTGTCAAAATCAACAATTATGAAATCAATGATTGACCCTTTGGATTGACCATTCTGACACTATTGTAATAGCAGACTTGAGGCCCTGGTTCCTAACCTTTACGATCTTGTCACCCCTATGTTTTAGGTTGACTAACTGATTTACCCTCCCCACAAAGTACGTCATATTATATATACAAATTTATTTAATTAGACAAATAAAAATGGCACAAAAATATTGAGTACTTAAGTTCTTACATTTACATTACCTTACCTCTTTACAATTATAATCTTTATAGACTTTATTAAAGGTAACATTAATAAGGCATGAAATACTCAGGTGAGCTAGATACTGTCAAATGGATCTGTCCCCCTAGCCAAGTTACGATCGTTTCGTTTACATCGAACGCCTGACGTCATCTCAACGCTCAGTCACATGTTCGGAACAAAGAAATCGGAGGCGTGGCCTACTCGAGGCGTTCGACGCAAACGAAACGATCGCAACTTGGCTAGGGGGGCTGGTATACTTTACCCCAGCAGAATACCAGTTTTATCTCCGCAGGGGTAGCTAGCCCCAGGTTAGGAACCGTGGCTCTAGAGGAAAGTAGTTCCAATAGTGTTAGGTATACTAATTTACGAGTAAGTTATAATCAGCTTTGGCACAAGAATCACGTAGCCGCATCTACCATTGCTGGTCAGCGATTAGGGGACATTCAAGTATTACGTAAGCACTATAGGGAGGAGGGGGGGCTTAGCTTTGCTTATTATTGATGATATGAGGGATGGGGGTCTTGATGGTGATTACGTCTGCTGCATCCTTACAGCTTACAATTTAACGTATTATTTTTCGCTAAATTATAATTTATCGAGACGAAACTATTAAATCTCAATCTCTCGCGCTTTAAATTGTCAAATGTCCAAAGGCTGTCCCTGATTGGTCGGTCTTATAGTAGGCCGTCCTGTGTCCATAGAGACTATGTTTGGTGACTAACATTAACTTACTAAGTTATTTATCATTTAAACTGCACTACTTTGGTGAACATGGTTGAATATTCTTTGTCCTGTCTCTGCGTAATAAACAAAAAGCTGTCGATTTTTCGAAATTTTATTACGTAAATTTCCCTTTAGCTACTAACGTGTTAACTATCTTTCTTTTAGTTACAATCGCATTCAAAACCGTTGCAATATTCGAAGAAATTTTGGTTTACTGAAGAAGTGGCAGACACTACAGTACCTATGCTATATCTTATCGTATCTTAAAGAAAATATGACATACTAGCTTATGTTAGAGGGTTCGCTCGCGTCCCTATCGCGTCGCTCAATGATAAAGTAGCATTCTATTGGCAAGAAAAAAATTAAAACCGGCCAAGTAGTTTTTGAGTTTATTGATTAAAAAAACAAAAATACAAATCTTTGCTACATATAAGTACAGATAAAAGAACTTTCAGTTTTAGACACGGTTTCTACGTCACATTGAGATTTAGAAAAAATCGAGTTTGAGTGACAGAGACGACCACTTTTTTGAAACTGCAATGAAATCCTTGTATAAAGACAAGAATCTAAGTTATTTTTAGTGGGCAAAAATCCAATAAGTAACCTAAAACCATAAATTGTTCCACGGCACTCACATTTACAACTTTGAAAAAAAAATGTTCTACATTATACAATACTATAATAATAATTTAGCATACAAATATAAACTTGTAACAGAAATTATGCCGTATTATAAATATACTCCAGAAATCATTTTAGAAAGTAAGGACATCAAGATTTACTGGGGTCGGACTATTATTACAGACAAAACAATTCACTACAACAGACCCGATATTACTGTTCAAGATAAAACTAACAAAACAGTATATCTAATAGACATAGCAATACCTAACTCACACAATGTTCTAACCACATTATCAGAATAGCTCAGTAAGTACCAAGATACTACAGGTATTAAAACCCAATGATAAGCTCAAACAGTTCATGTTGTCCCGATTGTTTTTTCGTCTACTGGCATAATACCAACATTTCTCGCACAAAGCCTTAACACTCAACAGATGCCAGCTCGGACACTGAACATGCTCCAAGAAGCCACCATCCTTAATACCTGTCGTATCACTAGAACGTTCCTGACTTCTTCAAAAGTCAAAAGTTTTTTATTTCACATAGACCTACATGGACACTTATAAAACGTCAGAAGCTAGTGCACGGTTCCAAATTGGTCGTTCTTCAACACTTACAGCCATCTTTTCCATTTAAATCCCGCCTTACATACTCAGTTCGGGTTCTTGTGTAAAGTTTATTAATTTTTCTTATACAGAAAGAACTATAAAAAACTAAACAAAATAATAATAATAAAAACGTTTATTTATCTCCTATATATATACTATAATATAATATGTAATACCATCATCATCATTTCAGCCGAAAGACATCCACTGTTGGACATAGGCCTCTCCCAAATGTCGCTACAATGAACGGTCCTGTGCTTGTCGCATCCATCGGACTCCCGCAACCGTCACCAGGTCATCGGTCCACCTTGTAGGAGGCCTTCCAACGCTAGTCTTCCGGTACGTGGTCACCGTTACAGAACCTTTCGGCCCATCCGTTCTGCGAGTAATATGCCTTGCCCATTGCCACTTAAGTTTGGCGATTCTTCGTGCTATGTCGGTGACCTTGGTTTTCCTGCGGATATCCTACTCCGAGCATAGCCCTTTCCATTGCCCTTTGGGTGACTTTAAGTCTTCTGATGAGGTTCATTGTAAGCGACCACGTATGAAATACCACAAAAAAGTAATTTCCAAACTAATCAATTTGTACGCTCTAGTAGCAGTTGAGCTGGACCAGCATTGAGCCTAGCATTTTTATCTTAAATAAATCCTCCAACTTATAGTATGCTTGCCTGCATAGTGTACGTTTAACACAAGATTTAAATTTCGTTTCATTGAGTTCCAATATGTGGGGAGGTATAAAAAAAAGCCATATTCGTTATCAAAAAAGAACGTCCAAATAAGGTTTAATAAGTATATTTATAAACAATATGATTTAATATACCATAATCGTTCTTATTTAGCAAGTAATACTACTAAGGCAGGGTGGCGAACCGATATTTGGCGACAAAACGACTAATTAAGCTTTTTTTTACATAGCATGGGTAGGATGACAGCAGGACGAAAATATGCATCTTCAAGATGAGAGAAAAGGATAGGTAGCTACATTTTATGATTGCGACCAAATTTTTCTATTATCAAACTAAAAATCCGTGATGGCCAAATCAAAGTCAGCCATACATAGCAAGCATGCCAGTAGTGACACGCGACAAAATGATTCCGGCACGCCAGTGTAAGATGTAAGTATAGTATTCAGCTAATTCGAAACAACAGTACCTACGTAATCTAAACAAACTAATTTCCTCTCTTATTTAATTAAATAAACAAATAATTGTAAACACAGCATTTAGTTTTAAAGTTCGCCTACTGAATTACAAAGTCAAGATTCTTTGGCGTCCGACCATCTTGTTTTTTTCTTCTTCATATATTTAGAGGTCCGTTCTCCAATAAAGATTCGCCATCCCTGTACTAGGGTATATCATATCTACTCTAAAACAGTCTATCACAACCATAAAAATATTTATATCTATGATCAAAACACAATCCAAAAACACAAAAGGTGAAAGCACTAGACTTGTATAAATTGAAATAATCGCAGTAGGTAAGTTGGATAGCTACACGTACTTAACGGTCAGATATGAAACCCAAATTAGTGAGCATATGGTTAATCAGGTAAAATTAATCTAAATCCGTCGACATACTAAATCCCGGCTCTTTAGGGCTTTCAAACTGCGACGTCAAATATTTTAGTACCTACGCACCTACAGCGGTTTTTCACAGAATTTTCCAGCGAACCGTTTACCTATAGTTGTCATATATTCGTGCAGTAATAAAATGAAATGATCCTATAGTGCAATTCATGTTTATCATCAATAATACATATTACTCATCACAGTATACATCATTTTAAAGGCGGGTACAGACTTAGATGAAAAGTCGAATTGTCGTTAGCGAATTCGTTTGACTCATGGTACGAGTTTAATTGTAATATATTCGATGCACGTTTATTCGATATCGATTACGTTAAGATGGTGTAGTTTTTCGATAGTAACTCATGGTGAGGGTACTGGTGCGAGGAGGTACATGCACGGCTAGAGCGCGCGCTGCGTCCACACATATGAAATGCTTCTTTCTTGTTACATTGCATGTTACTTTACGCCAGTCTGTACTCGGCTTAAAAAGTTCAGCCATTGGCACTAATATTATTGGCACAGTGGAAAACAATATAGCCTAGTGTATAGTCATTTTCCGGGAAGTTGTTATTTTAAATTTTAATGTAATTATTAAAATCAATACGGTAAAGTTGGGTTGTATTGACTCTGGTGAATGTATTTGGCTCAAGCTTATTAATCAACTAACTGTCACTTGCGATTTCGTTCGTGTAGAGTTTAAAAACAGTATTCTTCTTTATTGGGGTAAATTATTATTTCTTAAAACATAATTATCTGTAAGTGAAAGTCCCGTCAAAATCTGTTTATACGTTTCGGAGATGTGTACTCTCATTAGTCTCATTCACGCGGGAAAATAATAAGTAGGTAGCTTATGATAGTCATCATAACATTAGCTTTACACCAGTGAAAGTCTCGTTAAATTTTGTTCAACAGTTTTGAAGACGTATTCCAAACATGCATACCTACGTATATATTATATATTTCTATTTTTGCTATATGCATCAACATCATCATTTTAGCCGAAATACGTCCACTGTAGGACTTAGGCCTCCCCTAAGTGTCGCCACAACGAACGGTCCTGTGCATCTCGCATCCAACGAATGTAAGCTACCTAGAAAAACTTAAAGCTGTAGATAATCTTGAAGGAGATCTCGAATAACCAAAACTCTAATTTACCAATTTGAATCACTTAGCAACAAATGCGCACTTCCACGAAATCCTTATCGCCGAAGACACGTGACCTCGTTTAACCAAACCTCTAATGGTGCGTTTACACGTGGGCCCAGCCTCGGTCAATCGCCATTGTGTTAACGGGGAAGCCCCGTTTACATAATCGCGATTGGCCGATGCTGAGCTCACGTGTAAACGCACTATAAAGAAAAGATATTATTTCATCCATTTAGAGCGCTAATTTTTACAAAGATATGGCGCAATTTATTATTATAAATAATTACAGTTTTCCTTGGAGAGTTTAATCTGCTTTGTCTTTGCAGCAGGTTTGATAGGTTAAAACAAACTTTTCTGCAAAAAAATTGGGTACCGTTCACCTTCATTTTTACGGTGGGATTTTTCAGAATAACTTCTGTAATCATCAAGGAAAGTGGTTCGACTAGACCATTTCACAGTCTTGTCGTTCAAGACTGTGATGTCTTTTAACCTTTGGTGTGTTAAACATGCGGATCATCTTTCGAAAGGTTCTTCGAGGGATGCTTGTGTGCCTAAATGTGGATCCACGTCCAAACTTTAAATGTAATTTTGTAAACTAATCTTTGGATTTTTGGGTCTACTTTTTTTAGTATCGAAAGGCTACTGAATGAATCTATCTCGAGTGGACATTAGTAATTGGATTTTGTCATGGGAAAGACAAGAAAAACAGTTTCACTCTGGATCTAGTGGGCATACGATCGCCAATAATAAGTCGCGATTAAACAAGGTTAAAAATTTCTTGCGAACGCCGCCGTGCGTCGGCTGTGCATTAGTATCTTTTTTTTTGGTGGGAAATCATCTACGGATCGGGAGGACGGGTCAGACTTTTACTAACTAAAACCTACTCGTTTGTTCCTTCTTTGTCTTGCGTTCCAGGGTCCCGGAGTTCATTTTCACTTAACCCATGGCCCTAGAAGGCTTCGAGCCTGCTGGGCAACTACGATTTGCTGACGTCTCCTTGAGGCGCGCATGGAACAGTAAGCGCCATCGACGACTTGGGCTCGATCCGGACGGTTACCGGACAACCGGACGGCGTGCTACGCATTGCTCGCCATCCGCAACCCTACGTCTACGGTGGGTGCGTTAGTGCTTGCGGTGGCGATTTAGATAGATATATGAAATTTAAACTCCATTGACTACATTCTATTCTTTTCGCCGTAACTTGTTAGTTCAAATATTCTTAATCGTGCGCTCCCGAATTCTGTCAGTCTCCGTCGGTCATTTGACAAAGCACAACTTCGAGTACACGCGTATCGTATAATAAACGCACCCTTACGATTAATGGTCAAGCACACGACAGGTCAGATGGTTCGAATTTACAACTAATTTGTGTGCATTTATTAGAATAGCACCTTTACATAGAGCCACGTTCAATTTAACTACCTACCTTCATTAAAATGAAAGTATTTTTAATTGTTTCTAAATTACTTATAATACACATATTTTCAAGGATTTTTTTGTTCATTACTACATACACATATTTTCAAGGATTTTTTTGTTCTATAATACCTCATTATCATACTTCAAGATTAAAAAGAATTTAGCCAAACATCGTGCGTCTTTACAACACATGTATTAGAAGACGCTAAACAAATAATCGAATTAAAACACTTTTTAGATTGTAATGTAGATAAACGAGTATAATAGTAAGTATAATATAGTTGAACAACATCTAAAATTTAATAACTAATATTAACATGTCCACGTCATCTAAATGCAATAATGATATTATTTATAAACTATATTTCAAATACTACTTGAAGCTTATACAATAATATATTCTATTTAACGATCTATGTAGTCCATCTCGGTAAACACTGTAAACTTTCCCTGTTATATAATCGCAGTCTTTTAGAGTAAACAGTCTACAGCAAACTTTCTTCAACGTCGTCCCTTATGTGTTCCATCCAATACAAACTTCTGCGTTCGAGGAGTTCCAGTGATCAAATTGATGTAGTTGTCTCATAAGGTTTATACCTGGGGTCATCACGGCTCCTTGCACTTGGCAGTGACCGTACATGGTGTAATCTGACCTCAACACCCCAACTCTTACCAGCTCCTTCAAGAGGACATTCACATGATCGAACTGAACTTGTTGCGGTACTGCGGTCATGTAGTCTCCAAGGAACATGATGCTTATACCATTCGTATTCCATGACCTCACCATCACACCTTGAACATTCGCTCCTCTACCTTCGAATATAAGTCCATTGCCGCTGACGAGGAAGTTGGGCCCGATATCAACCCAACCACGTCGTTGGTGCTCACTTTGTATTAGTAGCACATTCTTTATACATGCATATTTATCCATGCAGTGCTCCATGGCTGAATGGCCGATCAGCACATAGGGTACCGGCACATTTAGATTGACTATTTCATATTCAGGCATTGCTTGCCATTGAGCGCGTCGCAGGTACCAGTCGTCCGTTAGATCTAGTCAAATTAAAATAATTATTGAGATTTTTCTCAGAATAATACATTGAATTAGTAAAATTAAGAAAGTAGTAATATTTATGGAATAGTAATTATTAAAGAGAATATAGGTAAGTTGAAGTGCGAAGTCGCATGCCCAAATGGGATTATAATCTGGTCATAAGCCGATCAGTGGCAGAAAAAGTAAACTTTACCTAGATTTAGTCGTGTTGGATGTTGTGCTAGGGCAAAGTGTAAGATGAGGAAAATGAGTCCAGAAGCTACTACGAAGGCCCAGCACACGAACACCGCGATGCTACATCGGAGCCGCTTGGAGTTCTGGGGCGAGACCAGCTCCAGGCCCAGAATGCGGCCTGAAACATCACCAAGACCGAGAGTGTTAGCAATAGTGTTGGGAAAACGGATTATGGTTGAGTGATCGCTGACACGGCTGACGAGCGATTCTAGCTTTAGCAAACAAACAATGTTATAAATGATTGTACTGGAATTTTTCAGTTCATAACAATTATTTTCCGTTTTAGATACCGTAATTGCTTTTTAATCGAATAAATCTTAATTAGATTTTATAGTATTTATGAAATGAAAGTGGGATCGACTCAGCCGGAAATTAATTGAGGGATGAACATATCTCTATTTTGTAATGATACAGAGCACTGAGTGCATGTTTATAAGTAAAATGCAATCGCAAAATTACGAACTATGTGTAATCAGTAATCTCCATAGGTCGGAATCAGGTAGAGTTATTCATGTACTTGCATCGAAATATTGATATTAATATGGATCTTCCCGGGATTTGTAATGAAAAATTCTATGTGGCCAAAAAAAATCAGAAATAGGTAAGACAAATAAAATTAAGATAATTAACATACAAGTTTTATTAGTATTTTGCATTGAAAAAGTCTACTCTCTACGTCAACTGAGGTGAGGTTAACAACTTTATATACTTTCCTCTCCTCGTCATTTATGCAGAAAGAATTTTTTTCTGTTATAGTTCTGATAATGTCATAAAAAAATTCTGCTCTTTAAAATTTATCTCGGTACTTATATCAGGCATATCCACTTTATTTTTTAGTTGTATGATAACTCTACCTAATTCCGACCTCTGCTAATCACTGCAATTTATGATGGTGAAAGTTTGTGTGTGTGTGTTTATGTTTGTTTTCTCTTTTTTTGTTTTTTTCACGCTGAAAATGGTGAATGGTTTGCTTGAAGTTTGGCACACAGTTTGACGATTTCCTGGAAAAGCACAAAATGGAATATGTTCCTTTGGGACCTATTTCTATTTTCACTCGGGCAAAGCCGCTGTCCGTGGCTAATTTTATTAATAACTGCGTCTAACGTCCCAAGAGAACATCCAGGATATCCGTGGTCAGGTCCATCCGTGTGCCAAATTTCATCCGAATCCCTTTAGCAGTTTCAGCGTGAAGGAGCAATAAACCCAAAGTATACCCACACACTCTCTAACTTTTCGCCTTTATAATAAGTGCTTGATTTTGTTCACCCCTATTACGTCGTGCTCAAAAATACCTTTATTTAGGTAGAAAAACGCACAAAAATGCGTTTCATTTGCATATTTTCCTCAATCGTTTGTTAAAAAATCTGGCGTGCTCTTGCTAGATTTTCTAACCGGCTAGTGTCATGTCAACTAACAATATTTGTTCTTGAATATGGCCTCAAACCCGGCGTTAGATTAGTTGGCAAATAACATTGCGGTATGTCAGCTTAAGCTAATTACCAAGGATTTTATGACTTGCGTGAGCTAAACATCTACATTTAAAATGAGTTGGCGAATCATCTACTTTTAAGTACGAATCGGCGGGCGTAGTGCACTACGCTGTGTGCGAGTAGTTTTTACGTAATATTTACAAAATAGACCGTCTGTTATTTTATCTACAGCTAGAGATTGATAGCTCAGAGCGCCTAGAGCGAGTTGTTTAAACGTTAACGCGATCGAAACGTTTACCGCGTTTAGATCTCTGATTGGCTAATACCTTGGTTCGGACCAATCGGAAGACCGAACGTTATAAATGTGTCGATTGCGCTAACGTAAAGCGAAGTCGCACTAGGCACTCTGGGGCCTTACTGTGAGTTGTTTTTACTTTAGCACGCTCGAAAGGTTTACCACGTTTGGATCTCTGATTGGTTAAGAGCTTGGAGCGGGGTCATAAACATCATAAACGTGATCGCAGTAAGCACTCTGTCCTTAAGTAGGAGTCTATAGAGTAGTTAGTTTATCTAGTCTGGTTTTAAAAGGAATTGAAAAATTTAGAGCAAAATTTCTTTAAATTTTCGTACATTTATATCCAATAGGGTCCTGTAGTAGTTTTTATTGTAAAGGAAGATGTGGTTTAAATACGTCTTTAATTCATTCAATGAATGTTATACCGCCAAAATTGAGTGTTTTCTATTGAACCGCAATTTGATGTTTATCTAACATACATATATCTGTCAAATATGCGTGGTAATCTTCAACGAAATTATATGAAAAACATGAATGTAAAAATATGTCACCATTTTTTGTATGCCACTGACCAGTAAGGTTAAAATTTATTATTTTTATTAATAATTCATTTATTTTAGACAGAAAAGAGATCCATATTTTTGTTAGTAGTTATAGTTTGAAATTATGCCACCACCAATTGAATTATTCTTTTAATTATGTACATGCATTGTTTATAATTATATTGGAATAGGAATTATACGCTTATATTTGTACAATTTGAGTTTATTATACGTGTAGCCGCAGTTATATAAAATTATTTACGGCTTATTATTTTATGATGTTTGCGGTAAAATGGCTATAAATAATACAATGTACAATAAATAGGTTGAAGATTAATTAGCAAAGGATGATATTGAAACTCATGTGCAGAATGTACTTACTATTGTCAAGTCAGCTTCAGACTGCAATCAACTGGTTTGTAACTAGCAACTAGTATGTAACTAGTATGTAACTAGTAACTAGAATGTAACAAGCAACTGGTATGTAACTAGCAACTAATTTATAACTAGTTACTAGTATGTAACCAGCAACTGGTATGTAACAAGCAACTAGTATGTAACAAGCAACTAGTAAGTAACTAGTACCTAGTACGTAACTAGCAACTGTATGTATGTGACTATTATGTTACTAGCAATTAGTATGTAACTAGCAATTATTATGTAACTAGCAACTAGTATGTAACTAACAAATAGTATGTAACTAGCAACTAGTATGTTACTAGGTTGGTACCTAGTAACATACTAGTTGCTAGTTATAGCTAATTCTGGTGAATTAGCTACCAGAATTTGACTTGAAACTAGTATGTAACTAGCAACTAGAATGTAACTAGCAACTAGTATGTAACCAGTAACTAGAATATAACTAGTAACTTGTATGCAATTTTTTTACAATAGCAAAACCACGTAATCCGTTGTTCGAAACGTAAGACGTCGCCTGATGGTTACATTAAATAGGCCAAGGATACGAATCAACTGAAAAACATATTTTTACGTTTATAACTTAAGAGGCTCCTTTCCATCCATCTATGTCAACATCAGGATGGTTTGAAAGCTTGTTGTTTCATCCAACGCAATCCAACGCATAATTTGATGAGGAGGCAACGAAAAAAAAGAGCCTGAAATAACGCCTGAACACTCTGTTGCCATTCAGTAATTCTATCACTCACTCGAATAATTCACAAAACTTCTCCCAGGAAATGTGTTATTTTTTTAAACCTTAAAAGTTATTGAAAATAATTTTTGGTCATTCTAAATTTCGATTAAAAATAAGGTTTAAGTAAATAGTGTATATTGTTTTACATTTTTAATTAAGTGGCCCTTGGCTCTTTATAATGTAGTATTATGAAGGGTCATGGGTCACTTAAATTAGTAGATTTTCAGAGGTCTTTACTGGATTAGTTTAACACAAAATATATGTTTCAATTTCAAAAGAAACCTAGATTATAATATCCACAAGATATGTATTTTCAAAATATCTAGAGAAAGATGTGTAAATGTATATATCTTGCTTTGGGCGCCCGTATGCAAAAAAAGCAAAATATTTCAGCAACATGTTATTGCGTTACGGAATGAGTTTTGTTTGCAAATTATTTTGATATTGTTGCTAAAAAGACACTGATGCTATATTGCGCAACTTTTGTTTACTATGGATACGAGGCTTTGTTTCAACCTACGTTTTTATGGTGTAAATCGTAAATATCATACAATTATACAATACATACACAAATTAATAAACTATCTACATATATATCTACACCAATAAAGTCAAACAATTGGTTCAAATCGACAATTTGAAAACATTAACGCTGTGATGACACTATGACATTAATGACATTGACTACATAATGTAAAAAAATCGGTTAATAGTGTTTCATAAATTACATAAATCATCAAGAATTACAAAAAATGCGACCTTATTTGTAGGAGGGATCGAAAATTTCTAAAATCTGGTTGTATATGCTGAAATCATATTTATTTTTTGTTGTGGCGATCGATTTTTGAACAACGATCAATTGTCTACATTTATATACTATTTTAAATGAATATAATGCTTCTGAACTTAAATTCAATTCCGTAGTCCGTAATTTAATCGACAATTTTGGATTTGGATTGTAGATCAAATAAATAACGTCTATTAGTCAAGAACTAATTGTATTTGAATTGTTTTATTTTGTTATAATATTAATTTAAATTCTTGTAATTAGTAATCCAATTATTTTATTTATTTTAATTGAAATTATAATTATTATGTCATTTTGAACAATCACTAAATTTTAAATGTGAATGGCATACATGCCATTGCACTAATTGATTTGTTTGCACGAGATCCTCCTCTGAACATTTAATGTATATTTGTTTGTGAGCATTATTAATAAAATAAAGAAAGGACAAAAAAGTATATTATGTACACCTATACAACATATAACTGGAATTATTCTAGTTACATGTTGTATAGGTAGGTTGTAGGTGCACATATCACATCCGTAGATACGTCAATTAGAAAATTAAGTTACATATTAAGATTTAAATAATTTTATTTCAAATAAACCATATACCTTTTGAAATGTTAAGAAGTCAGTCAGTCAGAAAAAAAAATATGATGCTAATTACATATTCCAAAGCGTAGATCTCTATGGAGAAGAATGTGCAAGAAACTCCATGGTCACTCTTTACGTGTTTCTTGTCGCTACTAGTTTTTATTTTTACTTAATTACATTGTTCTGACATGACTCATTAATTGTAATTAAGTAAAAATAAAAACTATATATAGATATTAAAATAGCAACTGGCAGCTAAGAGATGACCAGTCTCAACTAACTGCACTCGTTCACAGACATGACGCGGATATTACCACCACTCAGCTCAACCATTTTGAAGGGAACCGAATGAGTAATCATAATTTTAGCTTAAATGCAATTGGGCACGCCACAATTATGGCGGTAAGTCCCCTCTTTGAGGCGTGGTTGTAAAGACCTCACGGCGTCCTCACATTCCGCATGACGCAGGTTCTCACCGGACACGGTAAGTTCGGGAGGTTCCTGCACCGGATTCGTGCGGAATCGACGCCCGGGTGTCGCCACTGTGTGGCCCACCCGGAGGACACGGTAGAGCACACGGTGGAAGTATGCCCCGCTTGGGCAGAGCAACGCCGTGTCCTCGTGGGGGCAATCGGCGGCGGCGATCTCTCGCGCCGGGCCTTGGTTCAGGCCACGCTCCGGAGCGAGGAGGAGTGGCAGGCGGTCGCCTCCTTCTGCGAAGCAGTAATGCTAGCTAAAGAGGCGGCCGATCGCGTGAGGCAACGGTCCTTACGCTCCAATCGCCGCCGGGATTCCGATCCCGATTTCCGGCCACCGTAGGCGCGGGCTTGCAGACGCCGAGCAATGGGTGGCTCGCCGTCTGACCGTCCGGTAACCGTCCGGACCGAGCCCAAGTCGTCGACGGCGCGTTTTGTTCCACGCGCGCCTCAAGGAGATGTCAGCAAATCGTAGGGGCCCAGCAGGGTCGAAGCCTACTGGGGCCACGGGTAGTGTGAAAACGGAACCCGGGGCCCTGGGACGAAGGCAACGAAGGAACAGGAGTGGGTTTTTAGTCAGTAAGAGTCTGACACTATCTCCCGCTCCGCCCAAGAGCGGGGATGTCATTAGGATGATTTTCCCACCCAACAAAAAAAAAAAAAAAAAGCTTAAATGCATTTAATGCTTTTTTTAAGGTATTAGCTATCTTGATTGTAGGCAAATAATATGGAATTCGATGTACGGCGCAGATACAAACCGATAGCGCATCAGTATTGATATCTATGCACGCACATACAAACACTCTAGTGACGCAATCAAGATTTGTCAAGAATTTATTAAAATAGATAATTTTTTATCCTTAAATAATCAAAAATAATTTTAGGATTTAAAATATATTTTTTTTAAGGGATTGTATGATCTGACAAATAAATGATTATAAATAGCTGAAATAGATTTAGTAGCCCATTCTAAACATTCACCTAAATTCATACATGCGCATGGCATTCTACTGTCATACATGCGCATTCACTTGTTTTATACATTTCAGCGTAATTCAAAAATTACTACTTTGAGCTATTGGTTAATATATCAATTTTAACATTAGAATAGTATATAAATTCAATGAAGTTCTTGACTCCTATTAGCGAATACCCCATGTTACAAGAGCCAGTACCTTCTCCCGTTACTAAACAGGTCAGAATTCCTACCATAACCTCTTAACGCGATCTAATTTTTGACTGACTTGTTGGTCTAGTGTTTAGTGGCTCTGACTGCTATGCCGGAGATTGTGAGTTCGATTACCACCCAGAACAAATGTTTGTGTGATGAGCACGATCATTTGTTCTGTGACTGGGTGTAATTTATATATAATATATGTGTATTTAGAAATATATAAGTATGTTTATCAGTTATCTAGTACTCATAACACAAGCTTTGCTTAGCTTGAGACTAGACGGCGTTGTGTGGTAGTTGTGGAATATTATTATTATTAATTTACGGCCAAAATTGAAGCTGAACTGTTAAAAGGATGGAGCTATATAAGGTGTACGGCTCCATCCTTCTTTCTCGCTCGCGGCCTGGCATTTTATCACGATATTGTAAGGCTCCAGGGTCTCAAGTCTGCTATTACAATAATGTCAGAATGATCTAACATTGATTTCATAATTGTTGATTTTGACAAGTTTGGTAATCTACTAATATAATGTCGTCATTATGACTTTCCAATGGTCAACCAATGACACTCCATTGAAAGAAGTGGTATAGAATGGTAATCTCGTACATATTGACAAATGTATGACTGACGAAGGCGGTAATCTGCTAAAATTTTGACAGTTCTTTACCTACCTAGACCTACCATTAGAACGTCATAGTGCAGTCATTGCTTTTAATAAGCTCGATATTGTCGATCATTATGAATTAGCTGATTACGAAGTTCTAGCAAAAGTCAATGAAATCGTGTTGGAATGACAAATTTATAAAAATTGGGCAGACTTGGGCCCCTGTTCCTAGTTCAATGGTTTAGCCTTGAGAAGTGTCATATGTAGGTATCTATATATCTATCTTACTATAGCTGCGCTCGCAGTTCCCCTCAAGGGGACTAATGGTTATTTATTTCTTAGTAGACATATTCTAGTATATTAATGACTAGCTTGTGCCAGCGGCTTCGGTCGCATAATAATAGGTTTCTCCATACAAATTTTGGACCCTCATTTCATCTCAGTAGGGTGGATTTTAGAAAATCCTCTCTTATTACTCGCCTACACCATAAAAGAAAACCGTGTGCAAAATTTCACGCTCCTTGGCACACTGTAGTTTCAGCTGTGCATTGATATGTCAGTCAGTCAGTTTCGCCTTTTATGTATATAGATAATACAACACCAAAGCAATAAAAAAAAAGATGCAAACCGGTATGGCAAGTTTTTGAGAAATACCTCTTGAATTTGATTGAAAAGTTCACTACTGGATAAATGATGAATATAAGTTAAGGTTAGAGGAACTTAAAGCACTAAATACTAAAATATTCTAGAAAATTTAGGATTTGGGCTCTTAAAAGTTACCTACAAGTTACCCTGGGCCATTCTGTCAACTAAAAGTAGCATCAACCACCCAGGGTTGACATAGCATAAGCATTAATAAATTGTCAATGACGTCAGCAAACAGTAGCGGGGTCGAAGCATATCAGGGCCATGGGTACGCTTCTAAAAGGAAAACCCGGCCATGGTATGAAAGGCAACGAAAGAACTAGGAGTGGGTTTTAGTCAGTAAAAGTCTGACACGCCCACCTAATAAAAAGCTGTACGCACGATAAATGTGTTTCCGAAACGTTATGTACGAATGGGTGGGGAGTCTGCCATGTGCAGTTGTTGCAAAGTCGTTAATCGGCAATAAGGTTTCAATTACCTTAAAGCACAGTATAATCAGCCAGACTCACTCCTCTCCAGGTGAAGGAAATGGACAGTAATCCACCATGTAGGCCCTGTGCGGTGCAGGTTAGTGGATAATGTCACATATCTTCGAATTTATGGCTCTAGCATTCATGCCTTTCCTCACGATGTTTTCCTTCACCGTTTTAGAGAGCAGTGGTGGTGTGACAGACAGTAAGTTTTGCGGATTTCTCGAATATAAAATTAACACGATTTTTATGTATGTTCTCGAAGGATTAGGCTTCAATGACAGTAGATGAATACCTAAACACAAATCGTTTGAAAAGATAAAGAAAATATTCAAACCCGTTTGTAACAGTCTGGATATTTGAAGGAAACGACGCTCGGCAACTGACGTCACGACCCGTCCACACGGGACTCGATCCAGCAGTCTAATAAGGTCTCCTGTGCCTTCCTCAGATTGATCGTCATCGGCCGTATTCTCGACTACACAAGACCGGATTAAAAGTTAAAAAAAAATAGTAAGTGAGCAAATAGGTTTAGGTACGACCAATCAGTGAGTATTCTGTAAAAACCTCACCTTGAAAACATTTGTGAAGTGAATTTGATGTGCACACAATCCACCCTGGTACTAATTATTGGAACACTCACATCAAGTTCACTTAACTTCAATGTTCACTGTGATATCAATAACAATATATATTACAGAGTGTCTCAATATATGTCACAATGACTTCAATTTTTCACAGTCATGTTACACTCTGACTGATAAGTTCTAAAAGCTCCCTTTTTGTACTCCTGAAAAGTGACTAGATCAATTTATAATTGAATCGACCCGGGCAATGCCTCTTTCGTCTGGGTCAAAAGTATTCCAACTTGCAAACCTAAAGGATAACGCAGAGCAATTTTAAGATTAATATGAAATCTAACTCTTAAAATTAAAGGACCTTATAGTTTCGTACCATGGTATGGAATTGTAAAGTAATATCAAAGTCTTGTTTATATGATAATAAACATAAACAATATTATTTGAAGGTCCATTTAGTCCTTGATAGCAAGTAGGTTAAGATAGACGATTTAAAAACAAGAGCTTATTTTTATTATTTCTCTGTTTTTAACCACTTTATTATACATATATGATCAGGATTGTTTCTGTATTCCTTCAGGAGTGCAGTGAAGTTTAATCAATATGCAATAATTATAAAAATGGAAAACCCCTTAAAAGTAGGGTAAGCCTTTTAATATTAATTTAATATTAATTATTTCTGATATTAAATGTTATTTTATAAAATATTAATTGAAAGTTACTAGTTAATAAATTGCATACGCACCATTGCCACACTTGATGCAGAAGGCCATTTTGAAAGTTCAACTTTCGAGGGTATTTACCGGGTGCTTTCAAGGAGACGACACCTTCCACTGATAGTAATCAAAGTGAACGCGACATTTTATTAGTAACTTTGCCGACACGTTATCACAAACATAGATAATTTCGGTACCTAATTTACGTTATAGTTAGATAAAATACGGATATAGTAAAAAATATAGAAAGTTAAATTGACCCAGTGATAACATATTGATAACACAGTAAGACAGTGTGGCTTATCAGTAATCGTAGGGCAACATAACAATTATATTGTTCGCCTAATTTGATAACGTAATCAATTAAGTGCATTAAAAATAGACGTTTTAGTCATATATGCAAAGATGCAGTTACAAATAAAGTTGGCACACATATGACTAAACATGGACGTGTAAAGTAAATAAATGGATTTAACTGTGGTTATCACTTTTGGTGAACTAGAAACCAAAATATTTTGCAGACTGTGTCGTGTCAAGAAATACGGTTTGCTTTGATGGATTCATTTTTAATTTATAAAATTAATTACCGTCAAACGGGGTGAATAGGAACGCAGGGGTGAATAGGAAAAAAACTTTGCTCAGGTTTTTCACATTGGTATACATATATTTATATTATTGATTTCTATCAAAGCATCCTTTTTTATTACAATTAATGAATAAATAGGAGTTTAAGTACTCCGTTGCTGGGAAAAATTGTTAATTAACGCGAAAATCCCCTTCAAACTTTTGTTCCTATTCACCCCTGCGTTCCTATTCACCCCGTTTGACATTGTAGTTTTATTTTAGTGTTATTTTTTCCCGGTATTTTTCATTAGAAATCCCGGGAAAATCCATATTATCATCAACATTTCGATGCAAGTACATGAACAACTCTACCTAATTCCGGCCCCAGGTAATTAATAATATTAATTGGAGTTTCGAAACCAAATGGTAAAAATGTTTTCTTTTTTATTCGACAATTTCGATTAAAAATGTAACAGTTTTATATTTTTGGAATCCACTCGTCAAATCCTAGACGATAATCACATGCATTAACAGATTACATGCATTAACAGATTAAAATAATTGGATCACATGCATTAACAGATTAAAATAATTGGATGGGTGTCCATTTATTTATCATACCCACCATATTAATTTCTATATTTTTTCAATAGCCAATGTTACAAGAGACGATGCAAGGATTCTAACGATACTCCATACATGTAAATCAGTTCAGTCATTTAGAAGTTATGGTGGAATAAGACACTCACATACATACATACGTACATACACACATGAACCCTGAAGTCATAACACTCCTTTTTTGGGGCAGTCGTGTAACAATACATTTGCGGTAATGGGATGTTTGTATTTTTTTTTAACCTGAAATTCTTTATTTATGTTGATAATACAAATTATGTAACAACTTATAAATTTCTAAACTAATAAATATTATGTATTTATACAACTAGACTCATTAAAACCTAACTCTCTAACTTCTGGGGACGCCATAATTATGGCGGTAAGTCCTCTCTTTGAGGAGTGGCTGGAAAGGCAACATGGCGTCCTTATCTTCCGCATGACGCAGGTCCTCACCGGACACGGTAAGTTCGGGAGGTTCCTAAGGTAAGCATCCGGACCGAGTCCAAGTCGTCGACGGCGCGTGCTGTTCCACGCGCGCCTCAAAGAGATGTCAGCAACAGTTGAGGCCTAGTAGGGTCGAAGCCTACTGAGGCCAAGGGTCTGATTTTGATTGGAAGATTCGGCCCTGGTACGAAAGGCAACAAAGGAACAGGAGTGGGTTTTTAATCAGTAAAAGTCTGGCACTATCTTTCGCTCCACCCAAGAGCAGGGGAGGTCATATAGATGATTTTCCCACTGAAAAAAAACCTCTCTAACTTCGAGAAGAGCTAAAGTGTGCCAATTGAGTAAGTTTTGTTTTTAGGGTTAGAGAATTATGATGATAGTTGTGTAAAAACATAAATGTCGTTACTGCAAATATAATTTTTTAAACATTCTACTTTACATATTGAGCTACAAATGGCGAAAATCTTTAAAAAAATTGAATTTCCCTAACTACCCTGGAGTATAGCACCTTAATATCCGAATAAGTCTTTTGTCAAGTTAGTATTAGTATAAGTAAAATAAGTACTTCACAAAAAACTACTTAAATACACTAAGACAATTGTTTAAACATATTAGTTGGTGGCATAAATACAAAAACGTAAGTACGATCATGTAGACATGTACCCGAGCATCGTTAGCTTTTGAATTGGTTGCCTATTCGTCAGCGTAGAGCACTAAGGGCCTTGACTACCCTCTCTATGCCTCGTTCTCTTTTCTAGATAGCTATTTAATTTCTTTGCTTTGCGCACAACGATGTCTCTCACACCACTCTGGGTTTATCCAGTCCTCCTTTTATGTCCAGGCAAAATCTCTTTAAGATGCGCTCCCTCTGAAATTCGGGATGGCGACCAGCCCGTTTTTTAACCGACTTCAGAAAAAAGGAGGAGGTTATAAATTCGATTGTTTTTTTTTATGCGTTACCTCAGATCTCCGTCATTTATAGACCGATTTGCATTTTTTTTATACTCTTAAAGGAAAACTTTTTACAAAAAAATAACCAATTTCAATAAAAAAAAAAACAAAAGGATCAAAATAACTTTCATTTCGGAAGTCGGTGTAAAATAAGAAACAAACTATACCGAGAAACACCAATTTCCGAAATTAAAGTTATTTTGATCCTTTTAATGTTTTCTTTTTTAGTGAAGTCGGTTTTTGTTTTTAGTTTTTTCTTTAACCTGAACGCATTCGTTCGTAAGATAGCATTGATTCGCTGGATTTGTTTTTTCACAATGACATTGCTTATTTATATGTGTGTATCTAAGTAAGTATTTATTAGTGTACTTATTTCTTTACTGTTTGTTTATTTTTTAAATTGCGCCTGCCATCTTATGTTACTACATCACCCTACAGTCGACTGGTAGGCATTAAGGCCGCCTTTGTACAGTGTTATTTACTAGTGCATAAAGTTTTAATATATAAATAAAAAATAAATAATAATGAGGATATTCGCAGGAGAACCAAGATCACCGACATAGCACGAAGAATCACCAAACTTATGTGGCAATGTGCAGGACTCATTGCTTGCAGAACGGATGACCGTTGGGGCCGAAAGGTTCTGGAATGGCGACCACGTACCGGAAGACGTAGCGTTGTAAGGCCTCCTACAAAGTGGACCGATAACTTTGTAACGGTTGCGGGATTCCGACCGTTCATTGTAGCGACACTTGGGCGAGGCCTATGTCCAGCAGTGGACGTCTTTCGGCTGAAATGATGATGATGAAATAATAATGCAAATCCCCTACACTGTAATTGAATTTAGTCATTTTACCTTACACTTAATAATAACTAATTGTAATTTGCAGTGGACTATCAGGTAAGGTTTTTTTATGTCTCCTATTACAACCTTTAGGTACATGAGGTCCTTAAGAAAATGTAGGGCAGATTTTTATCAATGTTAAGCACTAATTAATTAGTATTTCATCGCACTTACGTTATCCGTTTAACTATTATCACAATATAGGATAAGTACCTGCCTATTTAATAGGTACTTAGAGCTGTCAACAATTTTATGCCTGTTATTGCATAATATATGATGTAGCGCACTTTTCCTTATTGAGTGCAAAACTAAATGTGCCTTACTACGATTTCAAATCGTTTTAGTTTTCAGAAGTTTTATTATTTCGCCTCAAAATTTATATTGGGCACCTAAGAGGACGGCGCCGTCATGACGACTGTGTGACGATTAAATCTTACCATGATATGTTAAAATGTCAAGTATGTGAGTGAGAAAGAAAAATGCAGCTATAATGCTCCATTCCTCTTTTAAATGCTACTAAACTGAACTGTTAAAGGGGTGGCCCTTTGATCATGTTCGCGGGGCATTCACTTGGCCAGAGATAGCCCAAGACAGATGTTTGGAAGGAGACGGGCCTTTGATCATGTTCGCGGGGCATTCACTTGGCCAGAGATAGCCCAAGACAGATGTTTGGAAGGAGACGGGCCTTTGATCATGTTCGCGGGGCATTCACTTGGCCAGAGATAGCCCAAGACAGATGTTTGGAAGGAGAGGGGCCTTTGATCATGTTTGTGGGGCATTCACTTGGCCAGGGATCGCCCAAGACAGATGTTTGGAAGGAGACGGGCCTTTGATCATGTTCGCGGGGCATTTACTTGGCCAGAGATAGCCCAAGGCAGATGTTTGGAAGGAGACGGGCCTTTGATCATGTTTGCGGGGCATTCACTTGGCCAGAGATAGCCCAAGGCAGATGTTTGGAAGGAGACGGGACTTTGATCATGTTCGCGGGGCATTCACTTGCCCAGGGATCGCCCCAGACAGATGTTTGGAAGGAGACGGGCCTTTGATCATGTTCGCGGGGCATTCATTTGGCCAGAGATAGCCCAAGACAGATGTTTGGAAGGAGAGGGGCCTTTGATCATGTTTGTGGGGCATTCACTTGGCCAGGGATCGCCCAAGACAGATGTTTGGAAGGAGAGGGGCCTTTGATTATGTTCGCGGGGCATTCACTTGGCCAGGCATTGCCCAAGACAGATGTTTAGAAGGAGACGGGCCTTTGATCATGTTCGCGGGGCATTCGCTTGGCCAGGGATCGCCCAAGACAGATGTTTGGAAGGAGACGGGCCTTTGATCATGTTCGCGGGGCATTCACTTGGCCAGAGATAGCCCAAGGCAGATGTTTGGAAGGAGACGGGCCTTTGATCATGTTCGCGGGGCATTCACTTGGCCAGGGATCGCCCAAGACAGATGTTTGGAAGGAGACGGGCCTTTGAACATGTTCGCGGGGCATTCACTTGGCCAGAGGTAGCCCAAGGCAGATGTTTGGAAGAGACGGGCCTTTGATCATGTTCCCGGGGCATTCACTTGGCCAGGGATCGCCCAAGATAGATGTTTGGAAGGAGAGGGGCCATCGATCATGTTCGCGGGGCATTCACTTGGCCAGAGATCGCCCAAGACAGATGTTTGAAAGGAGAGGGGCCATCGATCATGTTCGCGGGGTATTCCCTTGGCCAGAGATCTCCTAAGACAGATGTTTAGAAGGAGAGGGGCCTTTGATCATGTTCGCGGGGCATTCACTTGGCCAGAGATAGCCCAAGACAGATGTTTGGAAGGAGACGGGCCTTTGCACAGCACAATACCTATAGGGCAATATAAAAATGTTGGAAAATAACTGAACTAATTAGCTATCGTTAGAAAAAGAAATGTTTGCTCAAAGTTTTCATAATTACATACTTTGTGTTGTCTCTTTGTAGAAATAAATAGGTACTTACATTCCATGTATGAGTAAACCTAATAAAATGTAATAGTGTCCTAAATCTTTCCTATTGATTAGTAATATCTAATCTGTACTCGTGTACATACAGGGTGAATTTATCAAGTAGGCGTGGATGGACACTTTGAGAAATAAATAAATTAGGAACACCGAAAAATGCTCCAAAAGGCTGGAACTGTCTTCAACACACAATCTGCATTTAGGGTTTATAGCCAAAGGATTAAACGAGACTCTATTACCAAGACTCCGCTGTCTTTCCGTTTGTATGTCTGTTCGTTTGTCACCAGACTGTATCTCGTGAACCGTGATAGACTGTTAAAATTTTCACAGATACTAAAAAACAGCATGTTTAAGTTGGGCTCCCATATAACAAACGTGACATTTTTTGCGGTTTTTTGTTACGGTATACTATACTATACCTACAAGTATGAGTCATCTAATAGACGTTATTGAGTTTTGTTTTTTAATTAAACAATTTCCTTATGTTTTCCGAATATCATTGCGCCCAAGTACATTTATTTGCAACAATATCGACGACGAGACGCTAAGGGACTTACAATTTTAACTTAAATATTAAATACAATACTAAATCTAGAGTGCGTTCACATAATACACACATAGCAATATGTGACGCCTCAAATTTAATGCGTTTGAAAAAAAAAACAATGATGTAGCTTTAATTTCCATCAAAATCGGGCCCGGGACTCTTCACGGTATTTTTGGCTATCCTTCATAGAGGTTATCTATGCACAGTTAAAAATTTAGTTTTTATTCAGGTGTTATAAAAAGTGTTCTATTGTAAGATCTGCATAATTATCAATAAAACAAGAGTTTGAATTTAATCGGAAATAATTACTATTAGTATTTGGTAGAGCATTGTACAAGCCCAGCCCCCCTAGCCAAGTTACGGTCGTTTCGTTTGCGTTGAATGCCTCAAGTAGGCTACGCCTCCGATTCCTTTGCTCTGCCCACGTGACTGAGCGTTTAGATGACGTCAGAACAAAAGAATTGGAGGCGTTGCCTGCTCGAGCCGTTCGATGCAAACGAAACGATCGTAACTTGGCTAGGGGGGGTTGTGCATAACTGACCCATAGGGCGTACAAGTACAGCAATTGGTATTAGGCCCAAAGCTCCTACCATGAGCGAGCTCTTAACGCGATCCATTCGACGATCTAAACTGAAATGTTAAAGGTACGAGTATATAGGGTATATAGCTCCATCTCTTTTTCTCAAGGCACCTGAACAGTGTTATATTAACCTCTCGCGTTTACTGATCGCCAATACATTCCCTCTCTAAATCGGCATCATCCAACAACTAATCGGTGACCCAGTGTTTCAGTGTTTAAAGCCAGGTTGTACTCATTTTAAACTTTTTTGAACTTCTGGCAATCCACAAATAAAAAAGAGAACACCATGAAAAATTATTTAATTAAAATTACCTATATGACTAGACGCTTTGGGTAAAAATCAACACATGATATAAATTAGTAGGCTCGATAAAAAAAAAAGCGTATCTGACCCTAACTTATGATTTCAACCGTGTATATCTACGAGATTACGTCATGTCAATATTTGACAGTTACATAAAATAATAAAGCTTATTTTTTAAAAGCATCTAGATAAATAAAAATCTTGAATAGTTATTATGTTTTTTTTTTTATATAAAAATAAAATCGCTGTTAAGGGGCCGTGAAGTCGACATAGACCCGGGCGGATTTCATGCAAAATACTCTGTGACTACAACCGCCTCTTAAGACGTTTTATGATCAAAACGAGTGGCTCTTTCCAGTGAAATTCCACCCAAGGTAACCAGTGGAACAGTATCACATATTTTACATGATTCTAATAATATAAATGAATGTATATGGAGCCTATTCTAAAACGATCAGTATATGTAATATTTTTTTTTGTGTGATCCAACTCTGGTATAATTTTACCCCGATTATATTATATCATATAAGAGATTTGGTTTGGTTTTAATTAAACATTAATTAATCTAGGTCCTAACTAAATGGCTTTCAAGATAAATATTATATACTAGCGACCCGCCCCGGCTTCGCACAGGTCCAATGCTGATACTAAATATACTACAAAATGTCTTTATATACTACGTTCACAGCTTTTTTTTATTATACAATACGTACAAACCTGTTTTATTTAGATGTAAAAGATCGACCTAAAGTTGAAAGTTTGACCCGCTATTTATTAATGGTCATTGCAAAAGATATCTTTACCGGAAATTGTAGGCGTTTAAATGCTATGTCCCTGCATTTTAAATTTGTAATATCTTTGAAAATATTCATTTAAATTACATGCTGTAAAGAGCCATATTAATCTATATTAAATGCACAATGTATAATTTTAAATTAATGCTGTATTTCTGTAAATCACTTCGTAAATAAACCATTATTTCTCGTAAAAAGTGAAGGATAAAAAATGGTTATTGTGGGTTATCCCTAAAAGACAGACATATACCATCACGGACATTTTTGTAGACCTTTTTAAAGTGTACCATACTATAGGTCATTATTTTGATCTATCTCGTAGGGTTCAGCCAGCGTTTGCAAAATAAGCGCAAAAAAATGTGTTTATTTACGACATCACAATAGAAACCTCTAAAATTTTAGTGTTTCACTACTATATTATGCATGTTTTATAATTTATGTGTAAAAATTAAATATATATGTATGTTTATCAGTTGTCTAGTACTCATAATACAAGCTCTGCTTAGCTTGAGACTAGACGGCGTTGTGTGATAGTTGGGGAATATTATATTATATATTATATTATAACGTCCCTAGCTTCTGCCATCGGCTCTGCCCACGTGAAAGTATACAATTTTCATAAGGGAACGTACTTCCAAGATAATAGGTATCATATGTGCTATTCCATAACATGGTCTACCTGTGTGCCAAATATCATCCAAATCCGTTCAGCTGTTCGAGCGTAAAGAAGTCGCAAACACACACAGACTCACAAACGTTCGCCTTTATAATATTATTCTACATATTGTGATTGGTTACATGTTTTTATTACAGACTTCAAAAAATAAGTAGGTTCTCAATTCAACTGAATGTTTTTTTTTATCAATCATAATCCGAACGGTTTAACAGATTTGATATTTGACATACAGGAAAGCCCAGGGATTAATAACATGGGGACACATTACTCCCACACTTCTACTGTAGTTAAAATTTTCTGTACAATAAATGTAAATATGTTGCTAAGCGCAAAACTCCAGAATGACTGAACCAATTTGGATGTACTTTTATTTGTTTATTTATTTGTTCAACCAAAACGACAAAATACCAATTACACTGATTACATTAGTTAGAAATAATGTTAAATACATTAAGAAAAATATAACACAGATAATATAACTAAACTTTCACTCAGTCTTCTCGCAATTCACCAGACATTCAGTCAGTATCTCCTTTCATGCATCAGCGAATAGATCTAGTCTAGGACTGGATTTAAGGAGAGCGTTGAGTGCGATTAACATTTGCGGAATAGGTGACATACGTCGTGCAACCGTACGACAACGTGGCATTACAAATAATTTATGCAGTCTTGCCCGGCAGTAGTTATCGGGAACAAAAATTTTACACAACTCCCCATGCAAACTAGGCGAGTCGATGGTTCCGTGTATGATCTTGCAGGCAGTTACAAGCTGATCAAAAGCTCGTCTAACCTGGAGCGAAGTAAAGCCCAAACAACCTAACAGAAATTTGGTTGGGTACAAATATGGATAGTAACCAAACCTACGTTTGTAGAAATACCTTAAGAATGCTTTTTGGACTTTTTCTATCATAAGGGTAGGTATAGGGTTTCTCGTATGGACTCCAAACACAAGAGCTTGAATCAAGTTTACTTCTAACAAATGTGTTATACAGAAGTCGGATTACTTGATGGTTTGTAAACTCACGACAATTTCTGAGGAAGTTGAAGTCTAACAAAGGTTTTTATTAAGAAAAATTGGAAATATGCACGGATAACTGATTTTAGCTGTCAATATTAGAGTTAGTTGTCATATACAATGCGTTGCAAATAAAAATAGGAAAGTCTATGACCTCGATCTGTCAAATGTTGATTGAAAGTGCGGTTTGTAAAGAAAACTTATTTGCGTATTATCAATAACGGTTCTTTTTTTATTTTGTTTTACTGAGTCTTAGTTAAATCTAGGTGACGTAAAATCGTGAGTGAATAGGCTCCTAGTAAACTAGTGCGCCTCACCATCAACGATTGCATCACTGCTTACCATCAGGTGGGGTCGCAGTCAGGCACTAGTTTACAACAAATTAAAAAAAAAATCGTAATTGTTTAAGCTAAATATATTGCTTAAGTCATAATTAGGTTACAACAGTGTTTTATTTCTCATTTCACTACTCAGACGATTAACACAGTGACACAGAGATGAGCAGTAATTGAGCTCATGGCTCAAAAGAAAATATTCTACTGCTTGCTAAGATCGACAGGATTAACAGCCGCAATCGATCGATCGGTCAGTCGATCCACGACTGATCTAGAACAATTTATTCTGTAATCAATATAAGATAAATCTATTATTAGACATAGATTCATCAATATAATTTATTTAATTTGACATGTTCTGTCAAATTGCAAACTTTCAGACTCACTATTTTTCTTGTGCCAACAATGAGATCTAAACAGCTTCGTTTGGCGTCAGTGCCGGTTTAAGCCACCATGGAGAAATCTTTATAAATGCCCACCAATTAAAACTCCTTTAATTCACCTTTTGATCCGGCTCCGAGGCCCGGATTTATAACCTACATAGTGTTTATGGAAAATCTGGAAGTGGTTACTTAATTTTTTGCGTCCAAACGGGGCGCACCCTAAGGCTGCTTTTCCACCAGAGATGTGCTATGCAGCTGTGCTGCAAGTATTTAATGACTATGCTGTGAAACTATGTGACCGTTTTCACTGATATATAGTGACCGCGATGGTACCTATGTAGCGGTGCAAGCAAGATGTCTATGAAGATGCGCCGCCGCAAAGCAGCTGCGCAAGGAAGATGTGCAGCTCGACCTAAGCAATGTATCTATAGTAGGGAAGCGGCACGTAGCTACATCACTCGCGACCATCCATAGCATGCATCCATAGCACACAACCATAGCACGTATCCATTGCAGTAGGTATAGTACGCATCCTTCCATAAAAATAACATTCCTTAGTTGAATCCACTTCCACCAGCGCTAAGCTATGTGCACCAATGAATATGATTAAAAACGAAACGAATTTGAAACGCATCCATAGCAACGTAGCACATCTCTAGTGGAAAAGCACCTTAATGCGCGGGGCACTTAAAACTACTAACCACTGTAAACTACTAACCACTGTAAACTACTCTTGCTACGTGGCTAATCCGGCATTGTTTGGCGTACCTAAACATCGAGTACCTCTAAGCTTGGGCTACGGGATTATTCGAAAGAGTTACTGTGGCCCTGCGGCCCTGGTACGCAACAGGAAGCTGGAAGAACACAGGTGAGGTTCGTAAACTTTTGACACTCCCTCTCGCTCCATCCAGATTGTGACAAGTTATTTGATTATTTATGACCTTTAAAAAAATGGCTTTGAGTTTTATATATCAATGAAAACCGAATATTTTATACTTTTTTTTATATAAAACAGTATTTGTTAGAAATTTCCGGGAAAGTAGTATAGGTTGGTAACTACAAATTGTTTTAAACAGCAGATATACAATTGTACAGAGTGACATATTTTTAACTTAAAATTTTCAATTGAGAGATTGTGTTTTTGCCTTTCTTTTAATTTTAGATTATTAGTAAGTGCGATCAACAAAGTCTTAATACAATAAGTTTCTGATAGCTATCAGTTGTGCAACATTTTACAGAATTGTGCAATAATACTGCATACTAATCGTGTACTTACCTATAGGAAGCCATTATAAGCTGCTCAATCGACCAGGACCTGTACTATGACGTTTAAAGTAAGATTGTTTCATTCTTATTTCCAGTGTGGGTAAGAGATGGCGCTGGACATCTTGTATAGCTCTGTCTCTTACCCACACTGAAATAAGAATGGCATGTATTTAACGCGGCGACAAACAAATTTGATTTAGGGTTTTAAAAATATTTAAAATGGGTAGAAAAAATAATAGGTCGGTAGCTACAGTGAAGTAGCATTTTAAGTATAAAGTAGCAGCTTTATTTTGAATTTCACTGCGAGCGACTTGGACGTAGCGTTCGCTGGCCGCTGCCGCGGCACCGCTCGCTTCGCTCGCTCAGCTCACGCGCGGTTGGCCACAATTCTAACCTAACCTAACCTATTTCACCCTGTTCAAAATGATGAATCTGCTTGCGACTAGATAATTAGACAATGGTGAAAACAACTTTAGCCGCCAGAGTCATTATTTTTAATACCTCGACTATTATTTTATTGGCCCTGTTTAATATATTTGCTATTTTAAAGTAGCAGCCATTATTTAGTTTTTATAGATCCTTGCTTTTTGCAGCTCATATAATATAATTGTGTTAAAAATATTTAATCGCTACCAAGTTATTTTTTTTTGTAACAAGTAGTTAGTCGCTTAATAAGTTGTTATTCGCCTCAAAAATAATTAGCCAATAAGAATGAAACAATCTTACTTTGAACGTCATGGTAACCCCGCAGGACCTGTACCATGACGTTTAAAGTAAGATTGTTTCACTCTTATTTCCAGTGTGGGTAAGAGATGGCGATACACAACCTGTATAGCTCTGTCTCTTACCCACACTGAAATAAGAATGAAACAATCTTACTTTGAACGTCATGGTAACCCCGCAGGACCTGTACAATGACGTTTAAAGAAAGATTGTTTCATTCTTATTTCCAATGTGGGTAAGAGATGGCGCTAGACAACCTGTACAGCTCTGTCTCTTACCCACACTGAAATAAGAATGAAACAATCTTACTTTGAACGTCACGGTAACCCTGCAGGTTTCTATGTTAAAGGGTTCGCAACAATCGTGGATCAGAAGGAGGGTACCCTACAAATAAATGGCGAATAGTGCAGTTATTAATTAATTTAGGGATTATTGTCACGAATTATTTCAATCAACGCCATAGCAAACGTTTTAATTAATTTCATTTAGGTAAATAGTCAACCCTGTTTATGAAGGGCAAAGTGACACATAAATATTGTTCAAGAACTTAACTTAAATAGCAATCAAGTTGACCAAAACTTAAGAGTCTTTAAGTAAATCTTTGTACTGTATTTGCGTAATTAATTACACAAATACAACACAAACACCCAATACACACACTAATACACACATTAACACTTCTAATGATTATACTAATATACACGTTTATGTACTATAGCACAAAATTCAAATAGACTACTCGGCAATCTCTGTTACTGTGGTTTGATAAGTTTAAATATTTTTAATTTAATTTTTAGTTTAGATTGTAATTTATTTTAATTTAAAATTGATCTTATTTTAGTTTATTTCGTACATTTTAAACCTAAACAGAAATTAACTTTAACTGTATATTACTAATAGCTAAGAAGGAACGCTGACACCAGAGATGCAGGACATCTGTCCTATTACGGGGTTACCATGACGTTCAAAGTAAGATTCTTTCATTCTTATTTCAGTGTGGGTAAGAGACAGAGCTATACAGGTTGTCTAGCGCCATCTCTTACCCACACTGGAAATAAGAATGAAACAATCTTACTTTAAACGTCATGGTACAGGTCCTAGTTTGGGTGTAAAAAGTGTTGACGGCTTTTGCACGTAACAAAATTTGAAATGCTAGCTATATGAATGTCTAATAAATAAATAATCATAAAAAAATTGCCTAATCACAATTAGGATTATAACTTAAAATGAAATATGTTAAAAATATATAAGGAAATTTTTCTCCCATATTGTATTAGGTTTATGACTAAATTATTATTGTTATTTATGTACCTATTTAGCTTTCAAAAACGTAGAGTTAATATATATTAATTGCCTTAAAAATAGCGATATTATCTTAGATCTGTCTATACTTGAATAGAATATCCGAGATAGTTATCAAATTTCGAAACAAATTCTATGATCTGCATTTAAATCACATTTTTTGGGGCCTTTTTAACATAAATTGTTCGTCAACTTGCTACTGCCAAACTCTCGAGACACTCTTATGAGATTCAAAATTCATAGGGTACTTAACGTTGTCCTAGTATCCTGAAATTTGGCATAACGCAACGTCTCATAGGTATAGGAAAAAATAGCCTGAATTCAACTATCGGGCCCGGATTTGACAAAACACCCCTGGTCGTAGGTCTTACCTTTTCAAAAGAGGTTTGCACACACACTCTCCTACACTTAATTAAAAAGTAACATTCTGGCAAAAATTGGATAGCGTTCTTGTGCGTCATTTAAATAGATATAGTTAGTACTTAATCGAATCAGCCAGCGTGGGCAAAGCCGTGAGCATTAGCTAGGTATTGGTTTCAATTTATTTTCATTTGACTGGTTTATACGTGCGAGCGAGTTGACGACAAAAAATTTAGTGTGATCGGAAGGTGCCAACTCGCGAGCGCTCGCGAGTTTTGCAGTAGCGAGTTGACGAACAAGTCCTAAAATTTAACTTAAAATACACAACGTACAGTTGAGTTGGTGGCAATGGATTCAAATTATTTCCAATTATAAATTTTAGTATACTAACAAAATGTTATTATGACGTCAAAGAAAATTCAACATGGCTAACGAACGAAATTGAATGAAAATGAATAACGAATGAAAAGATTGATCATGATCAATCTTCCCTAGGTTCCACAGAATTTTGCCGGAGGGCGGTATCTGTGTGCGACCGCTAGAAATTTAGTGTTTATAAAATATGGACTTAAAAGCGTCATGCTTATGATGCGATTAAAAATAAGAAAATTCGCTTGTCGGTATGAGCAAGAGGGATAACCTAAGTATGACTGTTTTTTTAAACATCTGCAATTAAATTAAAAATAAGAGGATAAATTATTACCTATTTAATTAAAGGATCAGCTAAACGCTTTATTCTATGCGATTTACTTAGAGAAGTTCACTCTTAATATTATTCTTAGATACTTTTCAGGAGTTCCTTTAGACTGGTAATCCTAATCGATATTCTTTGTATATGAGACAATGTGCATTTGACCATTGTTTTCGTCTGGCTTTGTTTTTCCCTGTATGACGCGAGGACGCGGCCATCTTTGATTTCGCCTTTGTTTATTTTCAATAAAATTTTAAGGTGCGTTCATAAGTAGTGAACACGCAAGATAAGCGTGCTTTGTGCGCTTGTACTGGAAGTGCGAGCAAGCTGATTGGCCGATGGTTAATTTATAATTCATAATCATTTATTGGCTAATTACCCATAATTACATAAAGTTATTAAAAGTATAGCACAGTCCAACCATATTACACCTTGAGGTATGGAAATCACAAGCTTTTTATTGTAATATTACATTTTCTTGCAAAAAATATGTACAATTAATATTTCAATTTAGTTTTTTTTTTTTCACCCTAGCAATTAGCAAATAACAAAGAAACATATTACATGAAGTTGATAATAATGTCACTTGAAGAATTGAAGTTTAAAATGTCATTTGTTAAATAATAATGTCAAGATACAATTGTGAATAAATATCAAAGAAAAAACAATATAAAAAAAATGCATTATTTGGTAAATTCACTATGACAGATAATAATGTCAATAGTTTAATTACAATTTGAAATGTCATGTATTAAATGAGAATGTCAAGATATATATGTAAATAAATGTCAAAATAAATATTTCTGTTTATGTCTTGTTCTCGTTTGTACTTTAATATATAATTATTATGATACTTTAATCAAGTCTACCTAGGTCTTAGAATTTTTATGTTGTCCAACTATAAAGATGGTATAAACGCACCATAAAAACTTTCTTATATACACGTTAATTTATGTGCCATAAGTGTAGGTACCTAAATCTGGTAGGTAAACAAACATAAAGCAATAAGTTGCGCATGTGTTTCTAGGTATCAGATGTTATTGTCAAGGTTATAAATAATGGAGGCATTAAATTAGCCTGAAACTGATCTGTCGTCAGAGGTAAATACATATTAGTTGTTTACGTATCAAATAATCATCAACTATGCTGTGATCAATGATGCTCTTATCTACCTTGGTCCCAAGTCCATATAACTTGTTTTAATGAAGAGTCTTTAAGAAATCACAAAACAAAAATGTTTCTTGCTGACGTGATATGAAATATAAGTCATATCACGTCAACACAAAAAAAAAACCTGATCCAAGTTTATTAATATAATTGAAACCGTTCTCAACCAATCATAATAATAATTCTATCAACAAATAGTAATATATGTACAGCAGAACTTTTAAAAACAGGAAAATACGAACAAGATATTTCGCTAAATATGACGGCATAGCTTCTAGAGAATAAAGAATAACATGTGCATACGAGGAACATTAATATAGAGGCAGTACTAGTGCATTTTGTGGTTATCATAACAAGGTGGTGCCAATATAAATAATATTAATGTGCGCAAGCTCGATATATGTAAATATCGCAATATATGTATGTGAACACAGCGTTGGGCAAACAGTGTGTTGGAGATCGCATTGTTTACTTATGAGTGATAGAGGCTCACCTTTGACCACCTCGGTGTTGTCCACGTTCTGGGTTACGGACACGAACTTGGGTCCGATGTGGAGGCGGGATGATCTGGTGACGTTGATGTTGGTGACGCCAGGCTGCGCGCGGTTGGCTGCCTCGACGACGCGGTCGTCCAGCACCACCACCTCTGAGCTTGACCTGCCCATGGCCACTTCGTGGCCTCGGAGCTCGCGCCGCGGGTCCCCGTCGTTCCACATGGTCACTATCTCGACTGTTTACCGACTGAGTGACGGACGTGAAAAACCCGGCCACAATGGCGTGACGTAATTTGATGATTAACTAAGTGCTAGCACGTCGGCTCGCTCCGTTGTCTGCAATGCGACTAACTTCGTGACTCTGAATATGGCGGCTATTGATAAGTTTTGCAATCCAACATATTCGCTTATCTGCACTCTCTATAGCGGCTCTGAGTTGGTAATCAGTTATCACTAATATTTTATTTTATATCTCATTGTTAATAAGTACATGAGGAAAAACAACAATTGTTGTCTCTTTTCAATTTTCAAACAATTGTTTTGACAAAGAGGTAAACATTTTTTTATTTAATAGAACAATCTGATAGAGGTTTTATCATCAATTATATTATCATAAACCAGTTTGACGATAAGAATAAGCGAATTAAGGATTGCCGTTTTGCGAGATTGGTTTATTACTTGAGTAGACACAATTTTCAATGCTAATGTGTGTCCTAGAGGCAAAGATAAAATATTTCATCTTTGTCGACGCGTCTTGGTCTCGGTTCTTCCCCGTATGAGCTCTTTTGCAAAGTGGTTACTTAAGAGTTAAGACGACAGTTCACTTTTATTTTTGGTAGCAATACATTATGCCATGATGTTAACCAACTCGATGCTGCAATGACTGTTCATTCAAACTTCACCCACACGAACAATTAGTTTGTATTGGCTTACGCTCTCAGCTATTGGTTAGGATATATTGTTGAATAGCTAGTACAATGTGTAACCATAATGTTTTTTTGTTAAATTTAATCAGTCAAACACTCGATTGAAGCAAACGAGATTTTGTTTCATATAGATAATGTGTTTGTTTATTTTTTCTGAGTATTTCAATGATAGTTGGTTTGGGGCGTTTTATCTGTCCCAAGCAAATCAGGTTATCTAAAATTCAAAGTAGTAAAAAAGAGTTGGGACTGGGGATTCACCGGAAAGCCGAACAGGGGCCAAGGTATTTAGTGCTCAAAGGTTCTTCACATCGCGAGCCATGTCGATGGAACTGCTTTCTGTATCAGGCCTATGGTATACCACCAAAAACCGAATTCCCAAAAATGATTCCATATTTGGAAATTCTATATCACGTATTTTTTTTTTGAAACTTAAACTTAATAATTTATTGCAATTGCTAACATTCTAATACTAATTATAAGAAACATAAAAAAACTAATAAATATTAACAAACTAATAGGAATATATACAAACTAAAAATAGTAATATTTACAAACGGGTAGAAAAAGAAATTATTGGGCATCAAAAAATTGATCCACATCGATATCAATAGGAAAAGTGCCCAGAACGCTGGCAGCATTGCCACGTTGGATAGCAATGCTGATTCGTTGTCCGAAGAAAAGCCCAGCCCTCTGGTCACGCGAAGAGTCGACCAGTTGTTTGATGATATCACGAATAACTCGATGAGCGCTCGGACCCCATGGCCCTAGTGTTTCAACCCCAAACGGCTCAAACATATAACTTCCGATGAGGTTATTATATTTATGCCGTTTGAAGTTTTCTGCACTTGCAGCAGCCGCCCCAGCACAACCTGCCGTACTCAGAAGATGGGATGGCGCTCTTGCGCCATCCCATCACACTCACACACACACACTCTTGTGTTGACACATTTTGCATCCCACACCAAAGGCCTACCTGACTTCCAGGGCATTATGGTCATCCCGTCTGGCCTCTTTCCATCGTCGCGTATTTTTGAGAATAATATGGAAAATATAAAAAAAAAAACTATAAAAATTACACACTTAAGCGTCAACTGGACCCGCTAGCTACGAAAAGGGCGGGTCCACTTGATCACATGATTTATTTTATATCTTTATTGGTTAACTGGACCCACATTAAAAATTAAGAAAATCATCTATTGTTTCAAGCTACCGCTGGATACAGTCGCGACAGTTAAAATACATCAGCGAACTATTTAACCGACTTCAAAAAGGAGGAGGTTCATTGTTTGGCTGAATGTATTTTTATTATTTTTTACGTTTTTGGCTAGTATTGAACTGGATTACATGCTAAAAGTTACCTAAACTAAATTAGTATATCTTATGTTACTGTGGATAAAATTTAAAAAGTATATGTGATAGGTATGTTTTACTAATAATATGTATAAAAAGTTTACCTATGAAGCGAGTTTTTCTGGGAATTCTCCGTGGTGTCTGAGAATCTGGTTTCTACCCGGTTGCTGGAATTGGTTATTTGAATATATACATTTTTGTCTACGTTAAATATTTTCTTCGACGTCAAGTATTTGAATGCAAGGTGACGTTAAAGCAAGTATTTCCGCTGCATTGACACATGCTTTTTACGTGGTAAATCATCTAATGACACCTCCCTTTCAGGGTGGAGCGAGAGATAGTGTCAGATTTTTACTGACTAAAACCTACCCATGTTACCCTTTGCATTCCAGCCCCCCTAGCCAAGTTACGATCGTTCCGTTCGCGTCGAACGCCTCGAGTAGGCCACGCCTCCGATTCCTTTGTTCTGACGTCATCTCAGCGCTAAGTCACGTGGCCAGAACAAAGGAATCGGAGGCGTGGCCTACTCGAAGCGTTCGACGCAAACGAAACGATCGTAACTTGGCTAGGGGGGCAGGGCCGCGAAGACTCATTCGAACCCACAGCCCTACGATCCCACATACAGGATCTGTGGGATACAGAACTAAGCTTGATTTGCTGTCATCAGCTGCGTACTGAAAAAGTACCACACATATATAGATAAAACCACGTCATAATCACAAATTATCACTGGCTTAGCAGTCTTATATTTTGTTACGTTAAATGAATTAGGTATACTATAGCATTAATTATGATGTGTGATAATACGAAAGAGTCGTAGGGCCACTCAAAGTAAAACAAAGATGTATGTTAAAATGCTGACTATTATCTGTTGCATATATTTTATTTTTTAGGTGAGAAATTATCTAATGACATTCCTCGCCCTTGGGCGGTGCGGGAGGGAGTGTCAGAATTTACTGGTACGCACCTACGGTTGGCGGAAATCGGGATCGGGATCCCGGCGGCTGGGGCAAGAGGGCCGTTTCCTCGCGCGAGGGTCATTCCGTTAATTTTGCTCATGATTCCTTTTGAAGCAAAGATGAGCACAGGAAAGAAGTTCGAAAATAAATCCTTTACATGGGTTAAATACTGGTAATTTTGGCAGGTGGGAAATCACTTAGGAGTCTTAACTTGTCAGATGGTGGGAAAGCCACAATCACGGCGGTAAGTCTTCTTTTTGAGGAAAGGCTAGAGAAGCGCCACGGCGTCTATCGGCTCTCGACTGACGCAGATTCTCATCAGACATCCAGAATGTTTTACGCTTTGGGAGGTCTCAGATTCGGTGGAAAGAATTACCCGTGTGACATCATTGAGCGAACACCTTGGAGCATACGATGGAAGTCTGCCTCGCTTGGGCGGAGCGCTACCGTGTCCACGTGGTGGCGTTCAACAGCGGTGTCGTCTCGCGTCCGGACCTGGTTCAAGCTATGGTTCGGAGCAAGAGAAAATAGGAAGCAGTCACTGCCTTCGGCGATGGCGATAGCCGCAACGATCGGAACGTGAGGATATCCGGATCGGGAGCTGGCATCCTCACGCCCCAGCCACCATTGTAGGAGATTCCCCGGGTGTCAAGTTACGCAGGGCAATTTCCGGCCACCATAGGCGCGGGTTTATGGACGACATACGGCAAGAATTAGGTGGCTCGCCGTCCGAACGTCCAGTAAGAACCAAGCCGATGACTTGATCCTCGTGCGACTCAGAGAGATGTCAGTAAACTGAAGGAGACGATGCCTGCTAGGGCAGTAGCAATGTTCGATAGAGTTATCGTAGCCGTGAAACACAAAGTGCAACTGAAGGAAGAAATGAGTTTTAGTGAGTAAAAGCGTGACACGCTCACTTGCTCTATCCAGAGCGGTAAAGATATTAGATAAATATAAAACTTAAAAAAAAGGTCGTCAGATAGTTAGACAGGATGATCGAAAACACGGATCACCATTACGTTTAAAGTAAGATTGTTTCATTCTTATTTCAAGTGTAGGTAAGTCTGGAATAAGAATGAAATAATCTAACTTTTAACGTCATGGTAACTCACCAGGATACAATCGACCCATCGCGTCTCGATATCGATTTTAACTCTTTGAATGCCTAATAATGAGACACAATAGAAAGACAATTGCTTATGTCGAACTGTGTAACATAAGACATTCAAAAGGTTAATAAGTATCCCATCAAGATTATTTCTTACGGCTGTTTTTCGTAGGGTGACTGGTGAGTAGTGGTGACTGAGCTTAAGTATTGAGTGTAGGCCGATGATCTAGTAGACAGTAAATCGTATGCAATTGAAGACGCAATGGGGTAAGTAATTATATATTGCTTACCCCATTGCATCTTCGTCGAATAATTACAAAATCTCTAATATTTACAAGACAACAACTGAATCTATAAGTTTATTTGATTTATCGATCAGTTAATATAATACACGATTGATGTAATTTTCAAATAACTAATTTTTTATAAGCATGACATACATTGATTATAAAATCTTTAGATATACCACTCAAAAGACATAAAACTTATTTAGTCTAATAACGAAAGATTTTTATAAATCATAATGGCTTTTAACTTAATCTAATCCAAATGATTCACTAATATTAGAAGGGGATCTTAAATGGTCACTATTCTAACCTAACCACATGATTGTTTCGTTCGCTCGCCATCGCGTTCTAATGGTCACTATTCTAACCTGACCTAATCCAGGCGCGATTTTGAACTTAACCCAAATGGTTTATTATCATTAAAAGGGGATCTTGCGCTCGGCGGCCGCTACCGCGACACGCTCGCGAGCAAGCAAATCGTTCGCCTTCGCGTTTTAATGGTCACTGTTCTAACTTAACCTAACCCACATGATGGCTTCGTTCGCTTGCCATCACGTTTTAATGGTCATTATTCTAACCTGACCTAATGCAGGCTCAATTTTTAACTTAACCTAAATCAAATGATTCCCTAACATTAGAAGTGGATTTGACCTAATACAGCCGCAAGGCTCCGCAGCCACATTATATTACAGTAACGTTTTTCAATACACTGTGCCAACTTGTAATACTAACACTGTGTTAAACGATAAAGCTGTGACAAATATATATTTTAAACGATAGACCTACTGATTTTCGATGAAATAAGCTTTATATCCAATAACGCTAAACGAAATAAGTTTTAGAGTATTTAAATTTTACCTGTAAAGAAATGATATCAACAGTTGGTATATCTAACGTTTATTATCTTGTGAATTTTATTGAAATGAAAATATACCAAATAACTTTATATGATATGAAACACACCCGACGCAGTGACATACATAAGTTGATGATGATCATGATGAATTATATCAATCATGTGATCAAAAAACTGCAATTAATGTTGTTTTTCACTCATTTTTATCGCGTTATCACATTATTTACCATTAAAATGCAGTATACCTACTATTAAACAATATATGTATCTCACTAATCTATTGATATTGTATTTGAGGGTAAGTGTAGCGTGGTAACAGATATTATCACTATTTAAATGTCGTCGGTACTTAACCATATTTATTCTGGCAATTTCTTTAGATAACTACTTGAAGAAAGCTATAATTTGCTGTAATTTTACTGCATACCTTATACATGTATTATTCTTTTCTTTAAGCCGATCAACGGTTATCTCTTTATCAGATGTTTATACCTAGACTAATCAACATAATCCACACTGATATGAGCTAGAGTATACAATAACTATTTCGCTATCAACCTGCTTATAAGAAGAATCGAGTAATCGTACATCATTTGAAAAAACCCTGATATTCCTAAAATCGGAATTTGAAAAAAAAAATCTTTTTAATTTCTTCTTTACTTCATTAATGTTCCTGGTAACTTGTACTGTTGGTAAAAGTTGAAATCCGGTACCGCATGCCAATCATTTTGCAGATGTATGTCGCACACCGGCCTTCTGGTAAGGACTAAGTATAAGTCTTCAGCGCGTTGTATTCCACGTACTCCTCAAAGAGATGTCAACCGTCCATTTTGACGGGATCCATTAGGGCCAATACCTGCTGGGGCTGCGGCATTGTTCGGAAGAGTTACTGTGACCAATGCAAAGGGTGACAGAGGAAATCCTCTAAAGTGCCATCCTGTCACTTCGGACCTATAAACAATTGTATTCGCAGATAGAATATCATAATAGGTATCTCGATATGTGCTACAGCCTACAACAACAAAAGTTGTATGATTGAGCCTAGATTTACTTTGTTAAATAAATACGTTGCCCTATACTAGGAGTCACCTCTGTATCGTGGGTGCGTTCAACGTGTAAACTTGCATTCACAAGACCAGGGCCCAGGGCCTGAAGTCTGCAATTACAAAAGTGTCGGAATGGTCTATCAATTATATCGCATAATTGTAGATTTTGACAAGTTTGGTAATCTTTTCTTGATAAGTAGTTGGAGTGAAACCGGTTTCAGTATGTATTTTTGCAACAATAACAAATTATTTAGACCAGAAATAAACTCATGTGGACGGCGAGCAATGGTTAGATTGCCGTCCGATACAGCCATCATTGATTTCATAATTGTTAATTTTGACAAGTTTTGTAATCTACTAATATAATGGCGTCATTATGACCTTCCAATGGTCAACCACTGATCATCTATTGAAAGAAATGGCACATAATGGTAATCTCGTACATAATGATAAATTAATGTCTGACGTACTTATGCTGTAATCTGCTAAAATTTTGACAGTTCCTTTGATCAGTATCCTACCTTTAGAACGTCGTTATGCAGTTATTGCTTTTAATTTGTTACGATACAGCTCGATATTGTCGTGACATCACAATTCTATTTCGAGACCATTGTCCGATCAGTGATCGATCATTGTTAATTAGCAGATTACGAACTTTTAGCAAAATGACAATATGATTGTCGATCGGAATGACGAATTTACAAAAATAACAGACTTGGACACCAGATCTGAAACAACTATCTGCATACATATATTTTTTTGAGTCCATCAACCATGGAAAAGTCGGCTGAGATAAACTGACATGAACTCTTCCAGCAGAGGTTTCCGATAAGCTATGTTTCAAGTTAAATTGAACCGAATCGTCAAACCACCAATCTTGTAAGTGAAGTGGCGGCCTTACTTCGAGTGAAATTCAGTGTCTATTTTAATTATGTGCAAATTGATTCCTAGTAGATAATGTGATGTAAAATTGGTGTAGTTTTGTCTCTCAAGTGTCTGTGCAACTGGACAACATGTGTAATCATTAAAACCGGCGTGATTTCGGTAAAATGGAGCTGAGAATTTTGATGTAGTGTTGACCACCTCAGAGAAGTTTACCGAGAAGGTTGACTTGATACATTTGTTGGCAAAAATTAAATATAACACAGACATGGTTTAAAGGTCTTAGTATCCAAGTCAAAAACATTATCAAAAAAAAATTTTGAAAGTGAAAAGTGGAACAAACAGGGCATCCGAAAAAAAACCTTCGTTATCATCGTCACCTACATATAACGTTGCAGAATAAAAAAACTGATTAATACGCACCTCCAATTTGTGTTTTGATATGTTATACGATAAGCAAGAAGATAAAAAACTTGTACTGTATTCAATTAAATCCTGATAATTTTCTTGATAAGTAGTTGGAGTGAAAGCGGTTTCAGTATGTATTTTTGCAACAATAACAAATTATTTAGACCAAAAATAAACTCAAGTGGACTAATCGAATAAGCTCAAGTGGACAGCGAGCAATGGTTAGATTGCTGTCCGATACAGACCAGGGTCTCAGGGGCTCAAGTCTGCTATTTTTATAAATTTGTCAGTCCAACACGATCCCATTGTCATTGCGCTAAAAGTTCGTAATCTGATAATTCATAATGGTCAATCATTGATCGGTCAATGATCTTGTGATAGAATGAAAATATCGAGCTGTCTCGAAACAACGTAAAAGCAATGACTGCACAATAAAGTTCAAATGGTAGGTCACTGATCAAAGGAAATGTCAAAATTTTAACAGTTACACGCATACGTCAAATATTCATTTGTCATTATGTACGAGATTACCATTCTATGCCACTACCACGATACTACAAGACATATTGGCCGAACAATGATCGACCATCATGTATTAGCAGACTACGAACTTTTAGCAAATTGACAATGGGATCGTGTTGGAATCATGAATTTATAAAAATAGCAGACTTGGGCCTGACCCAGGTTGACGGCGCGTTTTGTTCCCTGCGCATTTTCAAAAGATGTCAGCATGATTGACGTGGCTCATTTGGGCACCTACCAAGACAAGGCGAGACAATTGTTCGAAGAGTTACTGCAACACTGGAACGCAAAGGGCTAATGAAGGAAAATATATGGGTTTTAGTCAGTACAAGTCTGACACTGCTTCTGGCCCTACCCAGTAATCGTCGTAAAAACATCTGTTAAATGATTTCCCATAAAAAAGAACACAGAGGGGAGTTGTTAATTCACCTAAAAAGGCACATAATGTTTTCAAAATTTCTAAAAGTACACCGCACGGAAAGAAGAAAAAAAAATTCTCGTCCGTCAGATCTTTAAAAAAAAAAAATGAATATTTCGACACTCTCAAGGAAATCAAAATTCACACGGTTCTTCCAGTTGACCCAGAATCCTGAAATTTGGTATAAAGCAAGGTCTTACAGCACAGATATAGGAATAAATCTGAAAACAGTAAACTTGCGTCACAAAAAAAAAATACTTTTCTGCGATTCGGAAAAATCTTCGAGACTCCATTTGGGAAATGAACTATTTACATGAGTTTATAAGCGTATAAAAAGCCGAAGCCAACTCGCAGGCCCCTTGGACACTTTATGGATCGTGGTACCACTCGACGATTATCCCTGTATTCGTTATGCTAGTGCACCCAAGGATAACGGTTTTTGTTGTGCATTTGTACATAAGCGCCCGGAGAACACGGTGGAGTATATGGTGTAGGTATGCTCAGCTTGGGTGGAACACCACCGTATCCTCGTGAAGCCAATCGGCGGCGGCGATCTCTCACGCCAGGCCCTAGTTCAGGCCATGGTCCGGGGCGAGAGGGAATGGGATGCGGTTGCCTCCTTCTGTGAAGCAATGATGCTAATGAAGAAGATGGCCGCAAGCGTGTCTTGCGTATGACAAGCGCACCGTCTACCTGTGAGCTAAGGACCGAGCCCAGGACCTGTACCATGACGTTTAAAGTAAGATTGTTTCATTCTTATTTCCAGTGTGGGTAAGAGATGGCGCTAGACAACCTGTATAGCTCTGTCTCTTACCCACACTGAAATAAGAATGAAACAATCTTACATTGAACGTCATTGTAACCCCGCAAGTCATCGATGGCGAGTAGTGTTTCACATGTGCCTCAAAGAGATGTTAGCAAAACCGCAGGGGCCGAGCAGGGAATTTCCAAATAGGCAATCTGCGGTCCTAGAACGCAACGGTAGGAATATATATGGGTTTTTGTCAGTAAATATCTGACACGCCTTTCCGCTCCACCCTAGACCGCCAGATGTCCCAGCTCAGAAAAATACCCTTTTGCGAAATTGAGCCGAATTCAATGTTAAATTGTTATACTAACAAACAAAAATTGCAAAATATCATTTAAGTTTAGAAGTCAGTGTTTCAGGTCAACTATTTTTATTTTTTGACACCGACTTCCGAACTTAAAAGTTATTTAACAATTATAATATTTTAAATAAAAATAAAAAGCTTGCCCGAAAAGCCATTTTTTCAAACGAGCTTTGAAGCTCCCTATAGTTAGGGCACCAGATATAGCTACAATTGATTATAAACTGTCGGGCCCATAACATGAGTCGTCTTGGAAGATTTGGTGAGCGCTCTCGAGACCGTCGATAACTGACCGCTGCTTCTGGTGCAATATGAATGATGGCTGCCTACCTTTGGGTAAAGATCGAGGTTCATTCTCACGTACAGTGCGACCTGATATATAAGTAAAGCAGGTAACGCGAGGATGCCTAGTCTAATAAAATGGTGTTTAGCGGCATTTCCTGCGGAATTCCGACGATGGCCCGCACGGCATGCTTCTGCATTCGGAAGACGCGCTGCCAATCGGCAGCACGTCCCCATAGTTCAGCGCCGTATTGAAAAAACGAGTGCACCGTTGCGAAATAACAGGTCCTTACATCGCGTTCGGGTAAGACGAGCGATATTCTGCCAAGAGCAAAACATGCACTACCCAATTTACCACACACTTTACTAATCTGACCATCCCACTTGAAGCACCCATCAATTTCAAATTCAAGAAAGGTTATTGTCTTCATCTGAACCAGAGCCACTCCACCCGCAGATACCGCCAGTGGTCGTGAAGACCGCGCGGACAGAACAAAGTGAATGAAGTCAGATTCAGAGCAAGACCATTTCCTTGGAACCATAACGTCAATTGATTCGCGGCATCATTTAACTTTTGCTCTAACTGATCCACTGATTTAGCTGTTACCAACGCTGCAACATCATCAGCGTACATGAGTACTTCTGCGTCAGTCACAGCATCAGGCAAGTCATTCAGCAGTAGCGAAAAAAGTATGTTGGATACAGACGACCCCTGAGCCACTCCCATCTCCGATTTAAGAGGTTTCGACCTCACCTTTCCTTGCCCACCTACCACAACTTAAGTCCTGTCGTGCAGCAAAACCGTCACTAAAGCATGCGACGAGCCCACCACTCCGTAGTGCTGTAGTTTTACAGCTAACACGGCGCGGTCAGCAACGTCAAATGCTTTGGACAGGTCGCAGCATAGGTCAGCCACTTGCCTCTTTTGCTCACGTGCAGACATGACTCGATGTACGAGTTCACGTGCTAAACACGTGATCGAGCGGCCTTCTCGGTACGCATACTGACGGTCAGAAAGGGCATTCGTCTCCGACATAAATTTAATAGGTCGGGAACTCAAACCGTTCTCAAATACTTTGGCAATGGTGGGTATAATAGAGACTGGTCTGTAACTGTCCATGCAGTCTTTTTTCCCTTTTCCTTTGTACAAGGGAGACACTTTACAGAGCTTTAATGGCACAAGAAAAGAACCTATCCTTACGCAAGCATTAAATAACTCAGCAAGAACATAGGCTAGAGGAGTTGCTACCAGTTTTAAAAGTGTCATCGAGATGCCGTACGTGTCTTTCGACGGTTTAGATGGGATCCGTGACGTGATGATCTGGTGAACTTTATATGCACTAAAAGCAGTAAGCCGAAGTGAGCGATCAGCCGGCAGCCGCGTCGCGTGCAGCTCAGTCTGCACATGCTGCACGTCAGCGCGAGGCGCGCCGTACGTAGACGCCGCGCTCAAGAAACGTTCGGTTCGTTCATTGCGTCAACTACCGATTCTTTTGTGAGGAACGGTGTTCCGTCCGAATTTTTTACAATTTCTGTAAAGTCAAGAATTGAAGAATTGTCCTTGCCTCGCTCCTTATTTACGACTGTCCACATTGCCTTCGAGGAATTTTTAGAAAACTGTATAATGTCCAGATTTTTTATTCTTAATTAGGTTTACATATTTCTGTTACATGTCTGTAATTAAATTGTGCATGTCATTATTCGGGTAACACTCGCAAATGTCAACTAATTCAAATAATAGTAATTTATAATCGTCAATTTCAGATGTTACCCACGATGAGTCACTTTTTCTGGAATTACATTTCCTAAGAGGAAAACAAATGTCAATCTTATTCGATATAATGTTAATAAATAATCGTGCGAGCCATTAATGAAGGATTACTATTGCGCGCCTAAGCGAATAAAGACTGATTTGAAAATAAAAACATGTATTTTAATGGTTTTATTAATGTCGTAATTGAACTTGTGTTCAATATCGTGATCATGGTATTGTTCACACTAATACCGGTAAGTATTGATACCACTATTGAAAAAATCCGGTATTTAAAAAAAATAAATAAATATCTAATATGTATTGACATCGTGCACGACAGTAGCGCCATCTCGCTAACGCAACTTTTGGGGCTTATGTGAAATAGTGAATAAATTGTGCTTATAATTTTTTTATAAAATAAAGTATGGAAATAGAACATATAAAGTAATACAATAAATAGTATTTTTAGAGGCATTTATTAAAAAAAGTTTATGGAAAAATGGATGTTATTATAAAAACTGGTTTTGAGAGTGTAAAACACAAAATAAGTTTCCAGCCTGAAACTATGCTAAAAGGATATAAATTGGTTTTAGAACACGTACGAAATATTGAAGTACTAAGAACTAATAGCGATAGTTATATAATACGAACCAACATCATTTGTTAAACATCAGTGACCTTAACACCCTATAAAACAAGTTTAAGTTGTTGCTATATCTACTTGAATTTCAGCATCACAATGATTAGAGTAAATAAAACTATTGTAAATAAAGGTAAATAAAGGTCTCTTAAATTTATTGCGGAGAAGATATTGACCTGACGTTCTGGATTGCCCAGCATAGTCCGCCTTATAATGTTCCCACTGTTGGGACTCAGGCCTCCTCTCTAGTTAGGTAGGTAGTATGTTTTCCTTCACCGTTTTGAGAGCAGTGGTGATGAAATAAATTACACAAAGTGATGCGCCTGGCTGGATTTGAACCCACGACCTACAACATGTAAGTCGGGGCCGTTAGCACTCGGCCACCACTGCTCCCATTGCCCAGACGATTGATTTTGATGTAATCCATTTCCTTCTTCCATTATTATCTTATTTGTTGTGGTATCCGAGACTTCTGTTGTTGTGGTATTGTAGCTTTTGTAATTCTTCTTTTCAAGCGTAAATACCCGCTTAAAACGTAGAACCACAAAAGATTTATCGAGCCAGAATTTGTGACTCGTTAACCTTCTGCTTTCGATATACTTTAGGAAATATCTTGGTAACATAAATCGGACTTGTGAAGGTAAAAGATCAGAAGCGCAAGTCTGATTTTTTACCGTCTATGAAATGTTCACTGCAAATTTTGTCGCCAGGTGTTGAACACCATGGCGATCCATTAACACTAAAGCAGTACCTAATTAATAAATATGCTATAAAATGCAGCGCGAATAAAATTGATTTTATAAATATTGTAATTTAAAATGATGTCCAATATTACTTACTTTTTCCTTTTTACAGCAGTAGCTATCCATGCATCATTGTATCTTTGATCTTATTTCAAGGTCGCTTTAAGAAAAACATAAATTGACTGTTTCTGCTGTTATTTTTTTTAGTTTATCAGCAACAATAATGACCCATTTTCAAAACAACATTGACAAATTTCACTAAGCTCCTTTCACTGACTTCTATTATAATATTTACCACACTAGACTGGCGGCCGTTAATAGTACATTATGATATAACTGTGTAATGTTAGTAATTACCGTTGAGACGGTATTTAGACCCAAGCCGTGGGAAGGGTCTTAAGATAGCCAAGAACGGTAATCAATCACTCACGTGTGTCATACGAAGTTTTTCAATAGACTTGTGAAGAAAACAACAGTAAAACCAGTAAAATTTTCTGCGAAATGGCGGTAAAAATCTGTTTTCATAAGCGCGCGCATCATTTTTTTTTTATTTACCCTTAGAGGAAGGTTAAGGTATTTCGATCATACTGCCTAGTCTTACGTTTGTTTTCTTGCGTGAAAAGTTTCTACAATAATTTCTTTCGTAGTGACAATAGAATACGGATTTAACATTTTCTAATGATTTTTTAGTATTTAATTTAATTTAATTAACACAGCCACTGAACTTCACTGGGAAAAAAAATCACGCCAAAAACCGCCCGTATCTTTAAATGGCGGTCATAGATCACAAAAAAAAACAAATTTTATTTGAATGTACGATTTATTTACTGAATATTGTACAAGTTAAATTTGTCCATTTTAACTTGTAAATTGGATAAAATAAGTAAGTAAGACAATAATTTATATACTACTGAACGCAATAACTTAATAGGAATTTTAATCGAATTCAAAATTTGTTTTGCGAACAAAGAGGTTGAATAAAAAGGTTTTAACTACATTATAGCACTAGTGCGTGATGGTTATCAAAATGTCACAGTTTGGTAACGAGTGCCATTATATGTACCTTAGTGCAGTGCAATAAGAGTCACTTTCTGAGGAAGATGTTGAAAAGTGCTTTTGTGCCATTTTGGCGCTGTCAGCCGTAGCGAGTGTCTACGGTACTAAAACTAGTAATGTCGTGCCGCTTACAATAAACACATGATTTAGTTTTCATAGATTTAATATAATTCGTGAAGCAGAGATAACACGAAATTCGAACGAAATTAATTGAAAATGCAAAAATAGTTCAAGAGTGGTGTACACTTCTCTGCAGCCTTTTGTATTATACGTCAAAATTAGTTCTCTGGACGCTCGCGAGTGGCGCTTCAAATAGGCACAAAAAATTAGTTGTCAAACATATGGGACAGCCGGTCTAGTGGTAAATAGTAGAAGTCAGTAGCTCCTTTTGTTGCACATTTCTGATGCGGCGTGCGCTGTAATCGTTTATATAACCCCATCATACAGTTTGCACGTTCCCAATAGAAGAACCTAGTCACCAAATATCGTTGAAGCGCCATCTTGAGACACAGGAAGTAACTATTTCCTGTGTAGCTTAGTATATCGACTATGAACTGGGGTTCACAGTTGATATATCACGCGTCGTCCACAAATGTTATGTACCATAAGACAGATGGCGGTGATGTTAACATTGGTACGAATTGTAAATTAGGTACATACTGTTTCTCGCAATAGTATGCTTGTGATGATTCCAAAATATTCTGAAAGGCTCTCAATTTCATAATATGTATATACTTATATTGGTCTAGTGTCATACTTCAAAGATACGAGTACCTAAGGGCCTAAGTAAAGGACTGTAGTTAGAGTCATGCACAGCCAGAATATTCTGGGACTTAAAGTAATAAATCGACTAAGTTAAATGATATTTAGTTTGCAAATAGATTTAAAAAAACACTTTTACACGTTTTTTTTTTGTCATTTTAAACTAAATGATGCCTGTGTGAGCAGTGGTGGCCGAGTGGTAATGGCCCCAACTTACGAGTTGTAAGTTGCAGTTTCAAACCCAGCTGGGCGCGCATTATTTTGTTTAATTTATTTCATCACTACTGCTCTCAAAACGGTGAAGAAAAACATCGTGAGGAAACTGGCATGTCCTGCATGAGAACTGTGCAGATTTGTCTGATATGGTCTTTTGAAGAAAGAACCATACAGATTTGGGTGGACCTGTCCAGTCAGTGCAAGTATTTGTCAGTACTCGCAAAGCTCAACTCAGGACTACTAAGGAGCTCAACAACTACAACACGGATGAACAACAAGGAAAAGATGTTTAAGTAGGCCGCAAAAATTACTCAAATTGCCAGACATACGTTAAAATTTCTGAAAAAAAAAGCAATCAAAGTAGTCCTCACATTCAAAATAATAAAAGGAAATATATAGTTTGCAAAATTTAATGCTTAGTAAAGTAAATATTTATTTTTTATATAAAAAAATAACAAAAAAAAAAAACAAAAATGTAAAATAAAAATAATTTACAATGTCAAATTGTAAAAAATAATAAAAAAGAAAAATAAAACAACACTTGTACTGGAGCAGGTCAATCCCAAGCCTTTTCGTCCTCAATATAGTCCTATATAGTGTAAAAAGGCTTTTGCCAAATTTTTCGTTTTACAATAATAATGATTTGAATTTATTATGCTTAGTTGTTGAATATGACTTTACATATCTAGCATAGCATAGTCGGCCTTAAAATGTTCCCACTGTTGGGATTCAGGCCTCCTCTCTAGGAGAGGGAATGGACCGTAATTCACCACGCGGGCCCAGTGCGGGTTGGTGGATGTCACATGTCTTCAAATTTTTGGTTCTAGGACATGCCGGTTTCCTCACGATGTTTTCCTTCACCGTTTTGAGAGCAGTGGTGATGAAATAAATTACATAAAGTAATGCGCCTGACTGGGTTTGAACCCGCAACCTACAACTCGTAAGTTATCGAGTTGTAGGTTGCGGCCCCGTGTCGCGGCATCGAGTGGTAACGGCCCCGCCGTTACCACTCGGCCACTACTGCTCCGCATTACATCATTATCATTTACTCTCCCTTTACCCCCTACGCTGTCATATTTCTCACCTTTATGAGAAACCCTTACATTAATAACCGAGAATTTATCGAATTATTTTGAAAGAAAAATTAAAATAAAAAGAAAGATAATTGAAAAATAATTCATACGCCAGTTGATTCTTTGATATGGTCTCATTCATACCCTAAGTTATGGGATATAAAAAAAACACGTTGTATAATAAAGAATATTTCCAACAATAAAGTAGAATGTCCGATTTTAGCAAAAACCATTTCCTTTTTTAACTTTCCTAAGTTTATTTAGGACATTACTGACACTCCGTGCCTCGGAAAGCATGTAAAGCCTTGGGTCCGGTGGTTATTCGTAGATCGTAGACAGTCGTTAAAGGTAGTCGCCATAAAGTCTGACCATCAGTCAGTCATCAGTATCATGTGGGTTGTGGAGGGCTAAAAGGCAGTCGCTCCATGTAAAACACAGGTACCTATACAGCCGCATCCTGGAACAGGTTTTTGGAATAGGTCTGTGGCTGGACGCGCAAAGAATTATTCCGTGCGCACCACATAAACGCGTCTCAAGTATTTAGGCGTATGGCGTCTAACACGTAAATACTTGATGGACTACCGAACCCCTAACTACTACTACTACTACTACTACCTAATCGATGAACACGATTAGGTGTAAGAAATGTGCAGGAAATACTATTTAAAAAAGAAAAATCAAAAAATTTAAAAAGTAAAAACATATAAAAAAAAAATCTCAATCTTGTAAATAAATGAACCTAGACGATTAGAAATTTATTTTGTAAAAAAAAATAATTAATAACTTCTAAATACGCCAGCTTTTCTTTGTTATAAGTTTCTATATTTTATTATAAAAAAAAAACTATCAGTCCCAAGCCTATTAAACCGAAAATACTTCATTACTTCATCGTCTGGATATTACTAATACGTACTAGATATACTCGCTAGATAAGGAAACGTCAAAAAACTCGAGTCGCGTAAATACTCATAGCGTACGAAGACTGTAGATAAGGAAAAGTCAAAAGACTCGAGACGCCTAAATACTCGTGAACCTAGTTTTTGGAATGAGTATTTCGGCGGACGCGTGCTTCTAAGACTCATCACGCATTTTACCTAGTATAACTCACCTCTAGTTAGACTGGAAGCTGTCCCCAATACAGTTGGGAAAATGCTGGGGAAATGAATTTCCTCGAATTATTAATAGAAAGAAAAGAAACAACGAAGGACAAAAAAAAAATATTTACGGGTAATAACGCAATCTTAAGAACAGCTTACAAGTTATAAATACTTTTTTTATTATGCTTATGCACGCGTTAGGACCACTATCCCACCATGGTAAGCGATACCTAAAAAAAGCTGTATACGGAAAATATGCGCCACGTCTTTATTATCTATATAAAAGACAATACAAGTGAAATCGTATCGTTAAAAAGAATCAACCTGAAGTCAGTTAGAAAGTATAATGCGTTTATAGCCAGATGGCCATCTTTTTAGGCGTTTTGTGCATTTTATTTACCGAACGAAGTCTACTGAGCCTAAACTTAAAATCCTTTTGTATATGTTGATTGGGCTAAATGCTTTTTGTTGATTCGAGTGTGGCGCTGTATACCGAGATACAGGACTCGTCCTAGTTCGGTTACAGATGTTCCTATATATTTAGTTTAAGTATTAGCCTCTAAGTTTATATAATTCTTAGTAAGTTTTGGTGAAATAAATATTATTATTATTAATTAATAATATTGATAATGGGTCCTCAAATTATTGATAATTATCTTAGATTTCTTAGTTTTATTTGTAAGTCCTTAAAACGATCGACAGATAATGTTAAAGATTCATGTGTGTAGGCCGATTTGGTGGTCCTGCAAGAGACTTAGCTACTTTCCCATGATATTCCAATGTTAGAAACAATAAGTCCTGATTTCGAATATACCGGTACGTCGGCTGTAGATACCTCTGGGGACTATTGAGAGGAAGGCCAGGTGGGGTAGCCATTCTTTGGAGGAAGAATATTTGATTCTGTGTCTGTTGTTACCTGTAGCAGTTCTCGTGTAGTAGCCATTATAGTATCAACTAAGGGTTGTAATATACTTATCTTTTCGGTATATATATCTACAAATTGTTCAGACAACTTACCTATTTTTACAGACGTGTTAAGCAAGTGTTGATATAAAAATGTTTTTATGTTGGGCGCTTTTAATTCTCACCCTCACGAGTTGTTCTCTAAGGAGTTAATTAACTTTTGTTCAGACCAATCCTGGATATGTGCCGATGTACAGAAACAGGGGGTTGATAGTGATACATAAACTTTTATTAGTGTTGTTTACGGGTGCAGGAGGTAGTTGAATCTCTGCTTGGTATCGTTATCAGCGTGGCAGGCTATTATAAATGTTGACGTGCTCGAGGATATTTAGAAGTGGTGCGACCTAAAACGACTGCGCGTTCCATCTGCCGAGATTCTGTGCTGTGGGTTAAAAGAACAAAGGATGAAACGCTAAATTGCCATAATATGAGCAATAGTAAGTTACGTAATGTTGATTTCCTCCTTGAAATTCAGAGTTGCAGCAATGGTTTGTGTAGTTTGGCTGAACATAAGGTTGTTCTGAACAATTTGTATAGGCAGATTGTAGAAGTACTTTGTGGGACGGCTAGGCAGTCTAAAGTAGCACACGACGGGGGCTCGAGATGGGGCAAGCGTGTGTGTGGATGGAATGAGTATGTAAGGGACGCTCATCAAGAGGCCAGGCATAGTTTTCAGGCCAGAGTACGTAACAAACGTCCCTCTTCGGGACCTATCTATATCTATATATATAAAAATCAATGCCACTATTCGTTGTAATTTTATAACTCAAGAATGGGCTCACCTATCCAAACCAAATATTTAGGCTTTGTTCGGATTGTTTAGTAGATGGTTTATATGAATTTTGCATAAAATCGGTCGTGCGGTTCTTCATTTATCACATTATTAGGCGATACGAAGTTCGCCGAGTCAGCTAGTATCCTATAAAAGTCGACTGAAATATTGTCAAAAAACGCGGAGCAGATTATCATGGATAGGTTGGCAGAACAGCGAGCCAATAAAAAATTTGGAGATATTTGGAAAACACAGAAAAATTAGATTCGAAGCCTGGAATCTCTATGAGCGTGGGTGGAATAAGTGAACCCGGGGTAATTGCGAATATGTTTAAAGGTCATTTTCGAATTCAGTCCCCTCTCGGTCCCTCAAACGTGTTGCAAGATTGCTGACTGACCCCTGCAATCGTGGAGTTAAACCTCTGATGCAATTCTCAGCTAAAGAAGTTAATGGAATAATAACCGGTATGAGTAGAGGCAATACTCCGGGACATGATGAGCTCAGTATTAGGCATTTAAAGCATGCAGATGTACACCTGCCGCGAGTCCTGTCTATGTTTTTCACAATGTGTATTAGTCACGCATACTTACCTGCTGATCTGATGGCGACCATCTTGATTCCCAATGTGAAGAACAAGACAGGCGATAGGTAACTATCGTCCCATTTGTCTTGCGACTATAATTGCTAAGGTGTTGGACGATGTGTTTCATACTTATCTTAGTAAATAAATACATCATTTCAACCGAAAGTGCTATTTTAGGTCTCAAGCACACAGTTCAATACTATATAGATCTCAAGATACCTGTGTACACCTTCTTCCGTGATCTCTCCAGACCCTTCGATCTTGTCTCGTATGACAAGGAGGTCTGACATCTCCAGACTTTTCAACCTCTATGTGGATGACCTCATAGCGGGACTTAGCAGCATGCGTGTCGGATGCAGTGTTAGTGGTGTTAGCATTAACAACATCAGCTATGCTGACGATATTGTGCTGCTGGGGCAGTAGGGAAACTGCTTAAGACTTGTGAAGCCTATGCTGCCACACATGGTTTAACTTATAATGTCAGTAAGTGTGAATACATGGTCTTTAAGGTCGTTGGCAAAGATCGAGAAGAAGGACCCGATCTTCTTATAAACGGGTCTGCAATCAAAAAAGTATCCACTTTCAAATCCTTGAGTCATTGTCTATCCAACGGCCTTAAAGACGATGTAGACTTTGAAAGGGAGCGCAAGGCATTAGTCGTTCGGTGCAACATGTTGGTCCGTAGATGTGCTCGGTGTACCGACCAGGTTAAAATCACTCTTTTTAAGCCCTACTGCCAGAGTCTGTACACGGGTAATCTATGGGTCAATTACACCAAAAGATCACTAGATGTCCTGCGCATCCAATATAATAATGCCTTCAGGATGTTGTTGGGATTGCTTCACTACTGCAGTGTGTCGGATATGTTTGCGCAGGCTCGTACCGACGGGTTCCATGCGATTGTTCGCAATAAAAGCGTTTTGCTGCTCAGGAGAGTGAGAGATAGTCGCAACAGCATCCTGAGAACTGTAAAGGAGAGCTGTAGCTCTCCTATTGTAAAATTTCATATGCAAAGGATAATGGGTACTAACACTAGATAATAAATTATTTATTAAGTTACTAACACTGTTTGGATCTTTTTGGGTCCGAAATAAAATAAATTATATTCTATTCTAATAGGGCTTTCAATACTGGTATTCCGGGATCTCGTAATACCGTGATCCTGTATATAATTTGGTATTTTTTCAATCACGGTTTTGACGAGCCAATCCTGTGATTAAAAATATTTAAAAATAGATAGATATTAAAAATATTAATATATATATTATTGCGGTTTGTTGTAATAAGTACTAGGAAATTTAGGAAATTAAAATTAAAGTGTCTGTTTACTGTATTGACTTTAAAAGAGCCTTTGACCTCAGTTTTTTTTTCGGTGTTTCTTCTCAGGGTTGTCAGCTAGGGAATACCGGCATCATCTCAGTTTAAATTAACGAAAAAATCAATGTAGTAAATTATTTTTTTAAATCTATTTGCAAAATAAAAATTATCATCCACATATTTTTTTTACTTAATTCGTATGATACGATACCTACCTATAACGAAAATGCGATTTATAATTTTTTTTGTCGTATCTGTCTCTAAAATGGCAGGACTGATTTTGACGGGACTTTAACTCTCTGATAGCTGATATAAATAAGAATAACTTAAATTACATTTCATTCTCTCGCGGGAACATGATTCCAAGAATACTTCTTCAAAACGGTTGAACAAAGTTTTGCAGGACTTTTATTGGGAAATAGCTAATGTTGTAGTGAGTAAAGTAGGCTACCTTTTATTTTGCCGCAGGACGGAACTTATTTTCGAGGCAAGGGGGTGGAGGGGACATCTCCAAATAGTAATAGATTTTGACGGGGACGTTAGGTTATCATCATCGTTTACTGTTGGACATAGTCCTCCCCCAAGGGTCACCATTACGACCAGTCTTGTGCGTCTCGCATCCATCGGATTCCCGCAACCCTTACCAGGTCTTCGGTCCACCTTGTAGGAGGCATTGCGCGGTGCGTTTTCCGTTATGTAGTCGCCACTCCAGAACCTTTCGTCCCCCTATTCTGTTCTGAAAGCATTGTATCCTGCCCACTGCCACTTAAATTTGGCGATTCTAGAAACTATGTCGGTAACTTTAATTCTCTTGCTGATATCTTCATTTCTGATGCGTTCACTTAGTGAAACTCTGAGCCTGGGCCTGTTTCTATTGCCCTTTGGGAGACTTTAAGTCTTCTGATGAGGCTCATTGTGAGCGACCACGTTTCGGAGTCATATGTCATCACTGGCAACACACGCTGGTAGACTTATATAGACTTTCGTCTTGAGACACTGGGGTATGTTATGCGAGAAGATACCGTGCAGCTTCTCGAACGCTGCCCAACCGAGTTAGATTCGACGCTTGACCTCTTTTTCAAAGTTAGACCAATCGAGGTTTGCATTTCCACATCGACCTCATAGGACCTTTGCCATGGTGCCAAGGCTTTCGCTATTGTCTCACAGCCGTCGATTGCTTTACGCGATGGCCGAAGGCAATGCCGCAGGCAGAAATAACTGCAGAAAAAGTGGCGTAGGCCTTACTGAGCACCTGGATTGCTCGTTTCGGCTGCTCATCAGATATCGTTACCAATAGAGGTAGGCAGTTCAAAATAGCACTCTTCAAATGCCTGTCAAGCATTGCTGGGTTCCAACATCTCAAAACAACTGCGTATCATCCGACCTGTAACGGACTTGTAGAGAGATTTCAACGACAACTTAAGGCTGCAATCATCTGTCACGCAAATGACAGTTGGGTGAAATCTTTTTCACTAGTCCTCTTAGGCGTTCGCAGCAATTATATTATAGAAGATGCTCAGGCTTCAGCAACACACTTTACAAATATCATAAAGAAATAAAAATTTAAAACAGAGTATTTATCAACGGACAGTATGCCCACTGACATATTAACAAAGGGATTGCTAGGTGTAAAGCACTATAAATTTAAAAGAATGCTAGGCATTGTAGAAAAATAGATTTGTTGAATATTTTGATATAGTGGGGGTGTTAGATGGAATATCCAAAATATAGTACACTATACTTTTTACATTATACTTTTTTCTGTATTGTCTGTGGTAAAAACGAAAAATCCTTCGTAAAACGATCAAGCGTTATATTATAATCACATGTCAACTTTGGGCCATACATCGAGGCAAAGGCTCCACTGACTGCAAAAAGTTAGGAATCCTCGCAAAGGTCAGCTGCTCAAACTTTAACAAGCATAAGTTTGATCATGTGTGGGGTTTTTATATATATATATTTTTTAATACGGTGTGGAAATCATCTTATAAATAATAATAATAAATAATATTCCACAATATATAAAATATATCACACAACGCCGTCCAGTCTCAAGCTAAGCAGAGCTTGTGTTATGAGTACTAGACAACTGATAAACATACTTAAATATATCTAAATACATACATATCATAGATAAATTACACCCAGACACTAAACAAATGATTGTGCTCATCACACAAACATTTGTCCTGCGTGGGAATCGAACCCATGACCTCCGGCATAGCAGTCAGGACCACTAACTACTAGACCAACAGGCCAGTCAACTTATGACAAATCCCGCTCTTGGGCGGAGATAGTGTCAGACTTTTACTGACTAAAAACCCACTTCTGTTCCTTTGTTGCCTTCGGCCCAGGGCCCCGGGTTTCGTTTTCACACTACCCATGGCCCCAGCTACTGCTTTTATCTTAGGGACGGATCTGCCAGTTACCAGATTGATGCATTTGTGAGAAATTATAATAATTATGATTGATTGATTGAGAGGCGAGCCAAGAGGATCATTGGCAATGATGCACTCGTTAAACCGAGGCTTCAAAATCTGTCGGTTTCTACCGGTTGCATTTCAGAATGTGCGTCGGAAATGCATAGCCTAATTCCGCCAAGCCCGTTCCATCATCAGAACACCACGCGTACGGTGATGCACCAACGGTACACGGTGGACATCCCACCTATAGGCACAAGAAGTTTTGGGAACACATTCAATGTGCGTACAACAAATGTGTGGAATTCCCTGCCGGTCGCTGTGTTCCTGATAACTACTACCTGTGGATCATCAAGTCAAGAGTGAATAGGTTACTTCTAGGCAAGCGCGCTCCATCGTCGACCACATCGTCGGTTTCCATCAGGTGGGGTAGTGGTCATGCGCAAAGCAAAAAACAATAAAAAAAAAAACGTGTTGGGCTGAGTAAGTAATATGGGATAAGGGCAGGAAGATGATGATAACGATTGTTCTTTTCTATTCCTTTTATAATATTATTTATCTTTGTTTAGTTTAAATGTAAAGTTTTATAAACTGTATTTAGCCTTATGAACGATTATCACTGGAATGTTCATATATATTCAATTTAATTGTAAAATTAATTATAATAGACTAGCTTTTGCCCGCGGCTTCGCTCCCGTCAACTGACTACTCTATTCTGCTCTACCCTACTCTACCCTACTCTACCCTACTCTACCCTACTCTACTCTACTCTACCCTACTCTACCCTACTCTACCCTACTCTACCCTACTCTACCCTACTCTACCCTACTCTACCCTACTCTACCCTAATTTTTTATTTCATTAGAACTTTCTCCTGACAGTAACAAACACATCAAAAAAAAAAATAGTGGAATCGGCCCAGCCGTACAGGCATGATGGCTTGACCAAGTGAAACAGGGATTAATTTTTATATATATAGATAAATCTCTTGCTAGTTTTTTCGTATGAGTTTCAATGGGAGACGGTAGTGTTAAAACCGGCACTGTCCATACTTACACTAACAGAATAAACTAAAAACAAAATGTTCGGTTCAGGGACATCTTCCGAAAACAAAGCCACGTTTGGGCCCGTAGCTTTCGCCTTCAAATCTTTGCCTTGTAAGTTATACCATTGAGGGATTACATTATAAATCAGATATTCAGTGAATGGAAGAGAATCCGAGGTTACGGATCCTGTTCGCTCTTTAAGATGCAAATGTAGATAGGTCTTCTACGAGAACCTACATATTAATCTCTCTTGATTTAGAAACTGTGTCCCTACAGCGTTGAGTGAACGCTGTTGTGCTGAAATCCTATGATAATCTTGAGTCACCCATGAAATCCTAGCAACATTAAAGAAAGATAGAATCCTACTTATGTGTTTAAATGCCGACTTCTAGAATTAAAGTTTGTTTTCCAATTTTTTAGTTTTATTTTGTAAAAAAAGATTTTTTTTTTGTTTTGTTTTTTTGTTGTTGTAGTTTAGACTCTCTGGTAAGGTTGACACCTATAGCAATGATCGAATCCCCTAATTACTGAATTTACACATTACTTTAGGATGATCGAAATATAAGTAAGTGATAGGATTATCATGGTGTTCTAACTGGACCCAACACAAAAAGAATAATCAAGATCGGTCCATAGACCAAAAAAATATGCGCGAATTGATAACCTTAATGGAATTTGACAATTGGTAAAATGAGGGTATACCAGTGTGAACATTTCACATCTGCAGTATCTACTTTTCAGAGTATACTGGCGTGACGATATGTTATAAAATGGTGTTTACAACAAACAGACATGTGATTGCAGCAATCTCGGAGATTTGCTATCATATATTGAGGTGTCCCATGGGGTGTCTCCTAAGTTTTTTATCAGATCTTCATCAAATTTAAATGATAGACGTTACATAAACATTCTTCTAAACAAATAAATAAAAGCAAACAAGCTTTTAATTAAATGCGCTAAAAATAATGAAATATAATAACACCTTCCAGCTCCATCATCAGATCAGCTCCATGTTATTACAGTATTGCATTGTCATGCGATTTACATATGTATGCAAAATTTTAGCTCAATCGGTTGCAGATATCTGTTTTAAAATTGAGTTACAACATTTGAGCCGAACATACATAGTTACATACATTCCAAGTTAGTAAAAAGTTTGTAAAAAGAATGATCAACATCGGATCACATTAAACACAAAAAAAAAAACATTCAGACGTCTTGCTTGAAAACCCTCTCCTTTTATGGAAGATTTATTATAAAATATTGAGCGTTTTATTTATAAGGTATTTATCCAAGTACATAAATAAGAAGTTATTCATAAAGTAGCCTGTAAATATCGAAAATAAACAAACTTTTCCGTAACTAACAAACGTTACTCCCTATATACCTATAGATATCTATAAGTTAACTTATTACAGGACAGACATTTATAAAAAATAAGTGTACAATAGGCGGTCTTCCTGCACGGAGCAATTATTTTTTTTTACTTTGTTATGTACATTATGTAACATGAAAATTACAATAAACGTAAAACCGACTCGTAAAACACAGTACGCGTGTGAATACCTAAGTAAATATTTCATATTGATTGGAAAACACAATTTAAAAACCTTTCAAGAGCATTGCCATTTATTATTCATATCAACATTACTCAGGTCGCTTTGGCTATGATTAGTTCACCTGGCCAGCCATGGTTTGCAGTCGTTACTAATTCAATCATGCCATTAAGGTTTTGAAGGGGTTTGTTTGTTTTCAATCTAGGAAGATTTACTTCATGTAACTTTGGTTTTTTTTTTTATGTAGGTAACCACACAAAATCGGTAAAATGTTGAACAAATTTTTTTAATATGTTTCCTAAAACAGCGTTGTCAATCGTTAAACAGGCACCAAAAAACCCCCGACACAAAAAGAAAGTAAAAAATAAATTAATAAATTACTTGACTTACTGATTACTTAGAAATGTTTTAAAGATGAGCTTCACTAAGTTGGGGGACCACAATGTGCAGAAGTTAATTTAGTTTTGACATTTCTTATTATGTGCTTTAACTAATAGGTGACCATTAGGTATCTTTCAATTCCAGCATAAATAAATAAATAAGAACTGAACAGGACTAATTAAAACGAATCTAACGAGTCCAAAGTAGATGGGTTTACTAGTTAGCATTCCAGAGTTCCATCAGCCACCACCCATTTCTAGCATCATATCCTGGTCATCATAAGAAATGTATAGAAAGGGTTGAGACGAATCTAACGAACCAAACTCGATGGGTTTACTAGTAGGCATTCCAGGGTCCCATTAGTCACCTCCTAGTTCTAGCATCAGGTCCTAATTGACAGACCTAATTGAGCAAAAACTGGATGGGTTTACTAATAGGCAATCCAAGATCCTCTTACCAACGAGCTCCATCATCAGACCAGCTCAATGGCGCTATCATATTCAGGAGTATTTTAATTTAAATATTCTTGACATATTTGACATTATATTTTGCCATTATATGATTGCTTAGACGCTTTCAACATATCTGATGACAAGGAGTTAGACCGGTTCCTTGTCAGCACCAGATTACGCAGTAGCTGTGGACCTCCCTCTCTCTCTCATGAGTAAACTAAATATTCAATAAATGTTAAAAATCCCTACCGCAGCGAACAAACGAGCTAATGACCTTGAACAGCTGGATAGATCTGTATAAAACGTACCTAGGAACCATCTCGACTACGTCACGTTTTCAAAAAAAAAACCGTTTCAAAATCGGTCTATTCGTTTAAGAGCTACGATGCCACACACGCACATACACAGACATGTCAAATTTTTACGACACCCTTCTTTTCCGTCGGGGGTTAAAAATATAACAAAATAATTATACTCATGATTAAAACACATAAAATAAGTAAAGTTATTGTGTCCCTTCTCTTAATGTGAACGTGTGTGTGCAAAGTAGGAACATGTTTTTACATAATGAGGTATATGGATTGGTGTTACGAAAGGAGAATGCGCATATTATATTTAATCATAGAAATATCAATGATAGGTGCTATGACTGAGGAATTATGTATAAATTCGTAGTGTCGAGTAACAGCCGATTTAAGACATATAATGTAATCGGTATTATTATTTACGGGCTGGGACACAATAGCGCTGCGGTGGCGGCAAGTCGTACTACGAGCGTGCGGCGTGGTGACGGCATCGATCCGCCCCGCCCGGCCTCCTCTAGGGCGCACTTCACTCCAATAGTTCCATACCTTGCTCACTTCACGACATCAGCCTTATGTATGAAACGTAGTACCTATACGCTTTATTGTTTAGCCACCCCCATTAACAAAACCTGATATCTACGGCTTGGCGGCATAAAGGTCACTAGTCGAAGAGCGCAGGGGACGTTGGATTAAGGCCATGGTATTCTTGACCACTGGTTGACGTTTTCATTTGATCCGAATTATTTTTAGCCTTGTGACGGGTCAAATCTCAAGAAATGTGGTACGACACATTATGAGATTGTGAGAACTGTGGACGTTTGTTGTGATCGACTGGTCGGTTGCGGTAAATTTAAAATCGTACCAATACTATTATTTTTCACGTATTACGACGTTGTTGAGATAATTTGTCGTACAGATTAACAGAGTGCTAACTGGTATTTCAGTGTAAAAAGTGGATGATGAAATATATCAGTGCAAGACATATCAGAAAAATATAAAAATATTTAAGTGACTTAAATCTAAAACGTTCGTGTGTTATTGTTATTTATTGAATACGACGAAATAAAGCTTCACCACGTTTCGTCACAGCAAATTACGTTATTCAAATCATTTTCCTTCGCGGGGTTCGCCATTAAATATACGAGGACAATCAGTAAAAGCGGCGTCATTGAGTCGAATCGAAGCTTCGCCGAGGCTGGCTGCAGGGCCGGAGTGTGTCCGCAGCGTGGGCGGCGCAGCCGGCGGCGCCGCCGCTGGCGTCCGCCCTGGATACGGCTATGAGGCGCTCTCGGCAGCGAGCGACGGCAGTGAGGGAGAGCCTGACGAAGCACCCGAGTACGCCGCTTTTGAAATGGAACTCTCTGGAGGTGGTGAATCCGTAGAAGGGCCTTCTTCACGCGGCTCAACTAAAGTCAATTTTCCACCTGAAGTTGAGTTGGAGCGGCGGCCTACAGTCACCGCAGTGGCAACCGCAGCCTACCATAAAGGTCGTGGAAGATCCATGAGTGCCTGGAGTGACATCAGTCGATCCAGTATACGCTTCGAAGAAAGGTCAGTGCTAACAATGTTTACTATGTCAAGAAATTTTATAATATCACATTACAATAGGTTGTACTTTAAAGATTATCGCAATCGGCTATTCTATCAGTGTCTTAAATCAGCAGTAGGTAGTTGGAAGGACCATTATCAAGGAGTAATGCATCATGCGGAGGAGGAAAGTGCGTAAATTCTCAAGTGCTCATATAGGAATAACGAATTCATGCTATTAATAAATTTCAGTCTTCTGAGAAGAAGGTTTTTTTATTATAAAACCATCGGAACAGGGAATTCTACATCCACTCACCAATTTTAACATTAAAAACAAAATCAACGAGCAGCCTTGGCATCATGCTTGACGCATTCTGGTTTCGGCTCATTGTGTCATGCGCGGAGCAAGTCGAGCGACTAGCTGAGATTTCAGATCGAAAAAGGCTTTTGTGCAACGTGATTGGTTTTTGAATATGAAATCTAGTACGATAAAAAAATACTTTATCTTATTGAAATATTATTATTTTACTAATAACAAGAAATGCATTGAATTTAGATTTTTGGAGGTACATACAAGATTGAAAAAGTCTTGAATAGTAATTTTATACGTAGGTGGTATATTTGTATGATCTTTGATCTACGTTAACAAATAAAGGTTGTTGTTTCATAGCAAAATAGTTTCGTACTAAATAATGATATCGTAGTAACTCTGTAGACTTTGGTAAAGTTACTGCTATTTCATCTGTTTGATATATTTCGAGATTGTGGTAACTGAGTACAATATCATCATTGGTGCCGTGGGACGTTCTCGCTATGTTATAACTTTAGTAGTATCCGCTGTTATAACTCGCATTACTTACCTGTTCTTGTAGCGAAGGGTATCAATCAGCCTCTTATGTGGTTGATGTAAAAATAAGTATCTTCTCTGCAAAATTCTTTCACTCAAATAAAATATATATGCTGATAATAAAGTTCTCAAAAAATCTATTCACTGATCACTTAGAACGAAGTAAAGAAAAAAAGTAAGTGCAAATAAGTAGGTAAACTAAATGCAAACTTACCTACTTTTAGGGTTCCGTACCTCAAAGGGAAAAAGGGAACCCTTATAGGATCACTTTGTTTTCCGTCCGTCTGTCTGTTTGTCAAGACCTTTGTCTCGGGAACGTGTGGAGGTATGGAGTTGAAATTAAAACCATACGCTCAGGTATGCGCTGCGGTCCCTCGAAGCTGTGAAAAAATCAAACTTATAAATTAATAAGATACGGCTGTTTTTTATGCAAAAATCGTGTATTTCGACAGTCAAGGGAATCAAAATTCATAGGGTAAGTACTTCCCGTTGACTCTGAATCCTGAAAAAAAAAGCACAAATATAGGAATAAATGTGAAAATAGTAGATCTGTTGTAACGTAAAAAAAAAAATTTGCTTTTCGGAAAAATCGTCAAGACTCCATTCGGGAATTGAACTATTTACAAAGGTAAGTTTGTACGGAATCCTGTGTGCGCGAGTCTGACTCGCACTTGCCCAGTTTTTTTTTTCACTTGAATAATGCGAGTTTTCTTATATTTCATACAAAAATAGTTACAAGTACTGCGATATTACAGAAAATACAAAACACAAAGAATACCTAATTAATCCAATAAATAACTAATTTCTAAAAAAGAATAACGTACCTTTAATATAAAGTTTATTTGAACGTATAATTCCAAGGCAATCCAAAGATATAACACTTCAAAGCAACCCGTTTTAAAAAACGGCAATTCGTAGTTAAAAACCTAATATATTCAATTTTCAACAAATCTTTATTAGATTACTAGCTGACCCGGCAAACGTTGTTTTGCTAAGTATATAAAAAAAAAATTATAAAAAAAAATTGTAAAAAAAAATTTTTGGGGTGGATTACCCTTAACATTTAGGGGGATAAAAAATAGATGTCCGATTCTCAGACCTACTACCCAATATGCACACAAAATTTCATGAGAATCGGGAAAGCCGTTTCGGAGGAGTTTAACCACAAACACCGCGACACGAGAATGTTATATATTAGATAATTTCTCGATATAATTATCAAAATACGTTTTGTACACGATAAATCACATAATAATTCATTAGTTTCCAAAATAAACGAGTCTTATTTACAAAAAAAAAAAAACAATTTGTCGCGATGTTTTTCAATCTTATACCGTTTGCCATTTTCCGGTGACATCATGTGACATATATAGATTAGAATAGTAGATTAGGGTTTACAACGTGATTTAACTTTTTAATTGATTACGCTGCTGACTATACTTGAATTACATATTCTTATAATTTAAATTATAGACTATATTTCGGTTTATTATTGGTAAAAATTACAAAAATTTTTTAAATGACAGATCTCGAACATAAACTCGACCTTCCTCTAGTTTTCCTCATAAAAGCCGTTTCAGTTAGTCTTTCATTAAAATGGGGCAGGTAGACAAAGCGAAATAGGCATTTAACGCTAACAAGAGCTCGCGACTGTCGCAAAGCGAGCCGTGCGCTTACGTCGCGTCGCCGCGTCGCTGGAAGTGTCACATTAAAGTAAGCAGGCAGTAGGTCAACATGTTTTTATTAATTTATTTTAAAAATAAAATATGAGATTTGATTCATAAGCTTATTTATTATAATTTGAATAGATATTTTAACTGTAATAAACTCTAAAGTATATTTATTCAATTTATTAATATTTTAGTTTCTAGGCCGAGTAGGGATGGGCATTTTTTTTTTCATTTCCGTTGAAATGTGAAATATATTGTGAAAAATATGAAAAATTTCATTTTCACTCACTTACGTGAAAAATATTTTTGTTCTATCAAAATCTGAATTAAAGTGTGATTTTAGGCATATTTAACATAACGTTAATTATTTTCTTCTGATGAACGGTGATGCTGAGCAAAGGTCTCCTCCAATTTCTTCCAGATATTCATTTCTCAAGCCAGCCCTTGCACTAGACGTCTAGGTCGTCTCGCCAACGCTTCCCAAATTGGCCTCAGCGTCGTGGAGGACTTTGTGGAGAAGCTTGCTCAGTGGTCAATGTGCAAGCATCTGACGTGACCCACCCAATCCCATTTTATCTAGGCTGCCTTTTTTCTTATGTATATGATCATGACTGTTTTTATGCAGCATGACGTCTCTTATTCGATCAGCTCTTTTGACACCCAGAATGCTGCCCTCCATTGCTCTTGGGCAAAGTCCTAGGCAAAACTTTTGCAACTCGTTGAACGACCAGTCCTAGTCACCTTAGGTTTGGACGGACAGGATAGACATATCGATGGGTACCTCAGAAAGATCGGTATATCTCCTTTTATTATCGTCTTCATAGATCAGCTGCTATCCCACGAGTTTCCGATACGATTTTTTTTTGTATCACTATTTTTATACATAGGTATGCTATTTTTTCTATTTATTTCGCTTTATTGTTGATATTTAAGCAATTACACGCTTAATAAATCACAAATCTTATTTATTTAGAATACAATTCAAGTTCATACATTAAAAAAAAATCCCTATAATTGAAATTTTTCAACCAAAAGTGGAATTTTACCGAAAAATTTCAATGGTTGAAAATTTCATGGAATTTGCCCATGTCTAGTTGCGCGTGAAACCACAGTCACGTAAACTCTGGGTGTTCGCTTACCACAATTTAAGCTGAACAGTAACATACACTAACGGCATTGGCCAAGAAAATAGGGATAGTTAAAAATAATATAATTGTAAAAAAGAATATGTTCCAATTTTTTTTTATGTCCTAAATTTTCTCACTAAAATTATAGGTTAAAAATATTGATAACACTTTTCTTACTCTTATGAAACAGTTGAAAGTATTCAACGTCTTAACCACAAAATAGATAGATACAGAAGTCAATCTACGTACAAAGCGCGCTCGAGCAACGCACACATAGACACCTCTCACGGACACGATATCTCGACTCAATTCAGCTCAATGCTATCCGTTCGAGACACGCGAATGTGAACTTATGGATGGTTGTTTAAATTCACATTAAACAGTGAATTGTCATTTTTTAGGCTATCAGGTCTTTAAGAGAGGTAAGTACATATTTACTTGTATTTTGATGGTTTGTTTTAACGTAACAAAAAACAGGCCCCGCGCCGTGAAACAGAAGATGATTTTATGTCCATGTTATATTTTTACAATTCAGATTAGGTAGGTATTTATCACCGCGCACGGTTGCCCTCGGGCAATTCAGTGCCACGTGTTGACCCTAGCGCGATCGCCGAGCGTAGGAAGTGAAGTCCATACATGAGATTGACTTCTGTACATATCTGTTTTGTGTCTTAATATATATTTTTTTAAATTGATATAAAATAGTGATTGACTGCAATCCCACCTAATGGTAAGCAGTGATGCAATTTCGAATAAATATTATTTACGGAGCGAAGCACGCGCGCAAAACTTTAGCACCTGTCTCTCCTCGGTAACCTCCCACGGGACACTGGCAAGTAGGCGTGTGTTACTCTTTTCTGAACCAACTCACTGTTCCGAAACATTTTAGAGTTCCGAAAGATTGGAACATCAGTAATGTTTTAAATGCATCATTTAGAACAATTGGAACACTGAAACACTCTTTACTTTAAGTGACCAGCAGTATTTTTTTTAAATCAAATTATAACGTAAATAGCGTACATATATTTAAAGACCAGAACTAAAAACATCTGCTTTAAATTATTCTCAAATCAAAATACAATTAAATAAAACTTTTAGTGTATATGGCGCAACGTAACAGATCACGATTCTTATCAGTCAGTGTCTGTATCTTTTGAGCCGATCTTCCAAATGTTCCGTTTGTATCTTGTGAGTCGATATTTCAAATGTTTCGTTTGTATCTTTTGAGCCGTTATTCCAAATGTTCCGTTTGTATCTTGTGAGCCGATGTTTCAAATGATCCGTTTGTATCTTGTGAGCCGATTTTTCAAATGTTCCGTTTGTATCTTGTGAGCCGATGTTTTAAATGTCCCGTTTGTATCTTTGAGCCGTTGTTCAAAATATTCCGTTTGTATCTTGTAAGCCGATGTTTCAAATGTTCCGTTTGTATCTTTTGAGCCGATTTTTCAAATTTTCCGTTAGTATCTTATCAGTTCCAAATGTTCTTAATAATACACATCACTGATTCGAAATCTCAAAGAGGACACACTTTTCCCACGCCTACTGGCAAGCGAAGCACGGATCGAAAATCACTTGAAATAATCGATAAAAAATGTATACTGTAATGAAAAAAAATGATCGGGTAAAATCGATTTCATAATGAATTACCTATAAAATGATATTATTTATAAAAAATAGTATCTTAAAGTACTTGTTTAAAATGAAATTTGGCTTGTAAAAAAACTACAAATTGAAGATACTTCAGTATTTTTTTCTATCGAGATATTTGTATTGCATCGTGTATTGAACATAAATTTATTCGGGGTTCTAAATGTTATAATTTGCCTATCAAAAATAAGTTCTAAAACAGGCAAAACCGGGACCACCCGGCCTTTGGTACGAGGTAACAATGCGAGAATGAGGTAGCTAGTGGTGTATTTTATTTTTGGAGTGGGCGGCCATTACGCAACTTGTTTTATTGTAGCATAAGCTGGGCTTACAAGTACTATTTGAGGTACCTTTCTTGTCATCCAATAGGTTTCTTACAAGCTAAACATATTGCAGTTGATCTACTCACGTAGAACACTCCCTCACTTCTGTAATATGTCACAAGCTTTTATTTAACTTGCAATGTTTGTATGTACGTTTGCTTAGGGCAAATCTTCCAAATGGATTTTGAAATAGATACTCCTGACTACTGATTGAACTGAAATTTGGTATACCTAGGTAACTTGGATGACAATGCATTACCATGGAGCTGGTCTGATAATGAGTGGCAATGGGAACTACAGATTGCAAAAAAATAACCCCATCGTGTTTGAACCCCATGGGTCGTCCGAAAGGAAATCCCGGGGTCCTGGGACGCAAGGCAAAGAAGAAACATAGGAGTGGGTTTTAGTCAGTAAAAGTCAGACACCTCCCCACTCAACCCTAGAGCGAGAGAAGGCTTTAGATGATTTCCCACCTAAAAGTAAATATTGTTTGAGCTCTTTGGATTATCTATCTAGTACCTACGATACCTACTCGTACTATACCGCGCAATAAAAAAACATGTTTTCCATCGAAAACTTATATAAATTATAGAAATTCATAGTAGACTAACGAACAGAGTGGGACCAAGGCTAGCGACGGCAATTTTATTCTCAGCGACATTTTGGCGGATGCGCAATATAACGCTCGTTTTGTTTAGGTACCTATTCTGAAAGGAGACACAATCATAGTTAGGGTTTCACATTTCTCGATTTATTTTTGTCTCGAGTCTCGCAGATTCCCGACAAGAATTTCTTGAGTTGTCGAGTATTTTTTATCTTTTGAAAAGAAGTCACAAAATTGTCGAGTATGTACGAGTGTCAATTTCAATTTTATAAATTCTTTGAAAGAGAAAACAAAAATAAAGTTACGTTATGTATATGTATAAATTAAAATTTATCAATTATTTAATCATTTTTATGTTAACATAATTATATTAGTTAAGTATGTTGATTATAATGTTAATTAAGTTAGTACTTTAGATATTATTATTATCAAGTAGTTTTGTTTGACTGAATTTAGAGTAACAGTAGCTTCTGCCCGCGGCATCGCCCGCATGAAAATAGGTTTCTCCATACAAACTTTGGACCCCCGTTTCATCACTTTAAGGGGCGAATTTTGGAAAATCCTCTTTGAGTGCTCGCCTACGTCATAAAAGGAAGCCTTGTGCAATATTTCACGCTTCTGGTCTCAGTAGTTTCAGCTGTGCGTTGATATGTCAGTCAGTCAGTTTCTCTCTTTATTTATACACCCCTATTATTTAACTAGAAAAAAAAATTAGCTCTATTTGTACCCGTTACTGATCATATTTATGTACTTAGTCAAAAGTAAAAAAAAACGGAAATTCAAAATTGTCCACGAAAATTTTTCATAATTGCTAAATTCATAATTCAATCAATCATTCATAACAATTACTACTAGAAAATATTGCGCGCAGTATTTTTCCATTTTGATCGCCATTCATTTAATCATAATCAACAACCTGTACAATATTAACAAAATAAATTGAGTGATATTTTGGGATATAAACAAACGCATAAACTTTGCTGTTTATGAATATTATTTATTCAGAATTTACCTAAATAATACTCAAACCTTTTCTAGATAGGTACATAATATTAAAAGCTTCAGTTACGGAGTGGAATTTCCTGCCGGGGTTTGTATTTCCTGGTTAGCAATTTGCCGGCTGCGGTCGTCCCGTCCAACTATAATTTAGATGTCTACAAGGCTAGAGTGAGCTTAATAAAATAGTGCACATCAATGATTGCATCTCTGCTTACTATCAGGTGGGATCACAGTCAAGCACACCAAACCGTTGGGTTTAAACCAATAAAAAAGAAAAAAAAGTAGATACAATCTGTGGGTCTAAAGTCAAAATGTTACTTCAAAGCTGTGCTCCATGGTTGACCAAATCGTTGCTTACCATCAGGCGACTAATAATAAAAAAGTGTTAAAGAATAAAATTTTATATACTATAAATTTTCTTTTTTTAACAGACTTTTAATATAAGAATACCTCAATAAACATTCTATAATCAAGTTCAAAATCAGTTTCCCTAAATGGAGATTAGACTTTCATTTACACACATCAGATCACATCACAGAACGAAGACTAAACATTTCATTAATACAATCAAGTAAACAACTTATTTCTATTAACTAAATAGTTTGTTCACAAAGCAGAACAAAAAAAAATAAACATTTGGAAAACAATCACTTAAATAATTAGGAATCGTTAATAAGTTTGGACTAATCAGAATCCTTATTAAGGTACGAGTAAGAACAAAAAAAGACTTGGTAGATAGACAGCTCAATAAATTGTATCTATTTATTTATTCAAGGACTACAAGTTCCTACTACAATTCCAGTGTCACAATAAATATATAGTGTTTTTGTAGCATTTGGCAATCAAGACGCGATATCTCAAGTTGGTGACCACATATTTCCCGTCTCAAAAAGGTCTAATTTCTCGGGAATTCTCGCTTCGAGAAATCTCAAAACGAAAAACCCTAACGTACCTACTGATAGATGAATGCAATGACAGATGTATTCTTACTCAGGAAAAATAGATTAGGGAAGGCTGATCTAGGAGTACGAGTAGACTACGCATTCGATAAGAGTACGCAAAGCCTATAGGCCTTATCGGATGCTCCAAAAAACCTACATAAAAAGTTCAATATGCCAAATATGTACATATGTATACAGAAGTTGTTCTTCTACAAGATTCTTTGCGTTACCTATATTTCTAACAATTTTTCAGTTTAGGCTATTATAATTCAAATATTCGTTCTAATTTAGAGTTATTATAAACTAAACTGTAATATGGAAATATTGTAAGAACAACCATTTTTTACAAGAGTAACCATTTGAGTTTCTTGCCGGTCAATACGCCGGTTGCCGGTGCGGTTTCTTGCCGGTCGGTCCGCGATTTGCCGGTAGTCAATCTTCTCTATAAGTAACGACCAATTTGGAACCGTACACTAGCTTCTGAGGTTTTATAAGTACCTATGTAGGGCTATGTGGAATGAAAGCATTTGAGTTTGAAAAAACATTTAGAGCACATTCGACAAAATCATACATATGTGCCTTATCGAATTAATCTCGAATAAAAGAATTTTTAAATTTATCAAATCTTTATCCATGATCGATCTTTTTAATTTTAAGTCGGTCCCTGCCGGTTTTCTAAAGCAAATTCATGATTTTAATACATACATTTGTTTTATTAAAACTCTTTTTTATTCCAATAATTTATAGCAGAAGGCAGTATTTATCAGTAATTTAATTTAAAAAGTCTGCATGTGGCTTATTTGACTTAAATAACATTATAATGAATTGCCTGGGCATCAACTGGATATCTGAGCACACCACAATTATGGCGGTAAGTCCCCTCTTCGATAAGTGGCTGTAAAGACAACCTTTCGTCTTTAGTCTTTACCTTCCGTATGACGCAGATTCTCACTGGACATGGTCAGTTCAAGAGATTCCTGCATCGGATTCATGAGGAAGAAACGCCCGGGTGTCACCATTGTGTGGACCGCCCGGATGTGGTGGAGCATACGGTAGAAGTGTGCCCTGCCTGGGCAGAGCACCGCCGTCTCCTTTTGAAGGTGCTCAGCGGCAGTGATCTCTCGCGCCGGGCCTTGGTACAGGTCATAGTTCGGAGCGAGGAGGAGTGGCAAGCGGTCGCCTCCTTCTGTAAAACCGTAATGCTAGCAAAGGAGGCGGCCACACGCGCGAGGCAATTTCCAATGGTTTATAGGTTAAAATTGCAATTTATTTATAGGTATATTAAATATTATTCGCGAAATAAAGCCTCAACATTTGTGCAGAATTAGAATATCAGTAAATGCACACATTTGTCGACTGCTGCAGAGGACGGGTACCTACTCAAATACTGTACAGCTTCTAGCGCTGACTTTATTTCATTTTAATTTGTAATAACGTATCCTTATAGGTCTTTTAAATTTAAATGCTTTATATTCTGTGAGGATCTAAATAAACAATATTTCATCAGATTATTAAAAAGTAAAAATATAATGAACCGACTTGCGCTACTGAAATTTTCGAGATGTTTTGTTTTGAGTAGTCGACAATTATTATCGTTTTAAAATTGGCACTTAGTAATGCCAATTGTCTATACAACTGTTGTTTTTAAAATGGTATAGTTTGCGGAAATCTGAAACTAAGTATACCTATTTGAGGGAAAAAGGAACCATTAGCCTTTTTTTCTATGAAAGCAATTTCACAATTGTTGTTTAGTTTTGGGTTTTGTTTTTAAAAAACGAAAAAGCGGAATTTCAATTGGATACTTTTAGGCAGTAATCTGGGCCAGTTTACTGTTAAAAATAACCGTCTTTTTTTACAAATTAAGATATTTTTCCAAATAGAAACAATGTCCCGACAAGAAGGCATTGTCTTGAGACATGATTTTTTAGCTTATCCCAAATTTTATTGATGTCTTCATGCACAAAATGTGGACATAAGAAGACCTAGGCGTTCATCGAGTGTGACCGTTTAGATCGAAAATTGTTTTTAAATTATCCGCATGTAGTACAATAGACCTTTAAAATATAATCACATTTTCACATGAGGGAAATGAAATTCCTAATCCCACATATCTGTTACTCACTCGCATGATATAACAAGTTTTGATTGGTGTATATCACTGTGGTGTTTAAGTTACAGCCATGAGTATTACAGCCTAAGACAGAGTCGGTCTGCCTCAATAAACTGAGTATATCTCCATCATCCTACATCAAACTATTCATGACGCAATATCTGATGGTGTGATGAGCATAAGTTGTAGAAGCATCTAGGGAGACTGCTAATGTAAAGCAATTAAAACTGATTATATTAACGACATCTAATGTGCATGAAATAGGTATGTATTATAAAATGAATTAGTTAAAGCCGGGCCCCAACCCAAGATACATTTCCATACAACTTTTCTACACAGCTCTTACGTGATTATGATGTTACACATCTTCCTCTGAATGTTTTAGAAACACAGATATATTTTCGATATTATCTAGTACTATCTAAAACGAAATCAATAAAGACGAGATTTTACAGAGGAATATTTGTTATTTTACTTAAACTTTGGCCCTATACATTATTCGTAAATTTAAAAAAAGAAATTATAACTCAAGAAACTATTGTACATTTAATCGAGATTCTGAATATTTAATATTATTTCCTACCCGACCTGCCTTTATTTTAAAACCTTAAAAGTTTTTTTTAATAGTCAGGCGGTCTCTTTTTTTTCCCGTTGATATTTATTTATGAAAGAAGTTATAGATTCATAAATCAGTTTCTCGAGTTTTTTAGAAAATACAGAAGTTAGAGCTACTGGTCTATAATTTGATATTTCTTCTTTACTGTCTTTTTTATGGATAGGTATAATAATTGTAGTTTTAAAGCTATCTGGAAATGTCCCATCACTTATGCACTGGTGCTTTATGTGCCTTAAGGTAGAAGATATTACATCTGTAACGAATTTTACCACATTGGTTGCTATTTCATCGTATCCAACACATTTTTATTTTTTAATGTTTTGATAACCCTCACGATATCTTCAGATGGAACTGAGGCCATAAATATTGAGTGTGGGTTGTTATCTATGCCAGTAATTTCGTTTGTGACATTGTCATTACTTAGGTTTTGTATTTGATCAATAAAAAAGTTATTAAAGCTATCGGCCATTTTTTTAGGATTATTGATAACTGTGTTTTTTTTCTTAACTTGTAGTATAGTTTCTGCAGTTCGACTACTACCTTTTTTAATTTGCCAAGAGGCTAAGAGGGATTTGCTCTGAGATTTTTTTTTAATGTGTTTGTTTTGTGCTTTTTGCGTGTGTTTAATTATTTTTTTTAATGTTTTCGAATATTGTTTGAATGCAATTTTAGTTTGGGCTGAAGGTGTTTGCCTATATTTCCATAGTAACAGTCTTTGTTTTGTTACTGCAAATTCTTATGCCTTTTGATACCCAATTTATTTATGTAGAGGGTTTTATATTAATTAGTTTTACTGGAAAACATAAACTATTAAGCGAAATTGCGCTAAAAAATTGTCATATGCAGGCTGTTAGGATTATTAGAATTGTATACCTCTATATAAGATAAACTTTTCAAGTGTTTCTTTAACTTGTTCAAATTAACTTTAGACATGTCCCGTTTTTTTATTCGCCATGAATTAAGTATGCAGGTTGTGTTCACGTTATTTTTAGTAATTGAGCTGAGTGGTCCGATAGAGCAAAGTCTATTACCTCGTTATAACACTCGTAACACTTTTTACGACAGTTGTGTTGTGTGCGAAAAATTATCAAGACAAGATAATCTCCTTGGTCTAGTTGGTTGTCTAATTTCTAACCTGAGATGGTGATTGAGAAGTAATATTTCAAAGTCCAAAGTAAAAATATCTATGTTGAAATCCCCACATAGCAATATCTTTCTATTCCTTTTAATATATTTTTTTTATTCCTTTTAGTGCATTTTTTTCTATTCCTTTTAATACATTTCTTTCTATTCCTTTTAATACAATTTTTTTATAAAGTCTCTAAGCTATCAAAGAATAAATTAAAATTTGACATCGTTGGCCGCCTGTATAAACAAATAATAACTAAATTTTGTTTAGTTAACTCGATTGCACAGCAGTCTATAATCCCTGTAATAGACTATTTTTCTATATCTGTCAATACATTAAATTCGTAACAAGTTTTGACTTTAATGCAGGAGCCTTCTCGCTGGTGTTCTTTCCTTGCATATGCCGCGGTAAGTTTGTAATTCGTAATGTTAATTAGTCCCACATGTCCAGAAATTACAAAATGCTCCGTGATGCATATTACGTCAACGTCTATTCGCTTATTCAGCATCTCCTGGATATGAATAACTAGTAAGTCAGTCTTGTTTTAGAAGTCCGTCTATATTTTGGTGCATGATGTACATAATAATAATAATTCTATATTGGCATAGTGCCTTTTATGTACGTTGGAGAACAGATAATGAAATTTGTGTGTGTAGCATTTTTCAGTGAGTTCTTTATATTATCAAATACATCTATATAGTTTTTATTTATAATATCATGTGTTCTAATAAATATTAAGCGATAATCCTTCATAGAAGTCTTTCAATTTGTATTCTATATTAGTTATGAGTTCTTTTTGGGTACAATTGGGTTACAAATAATGGTAAAACTCAAAGTGTTTAGAAAAGGTTTCTTCTATCAGATGTAGAGACCCCTTGTACAGTCGCTACTGATGATACACATCTTATTATTCTGTGTTGTGTTATTAAAGTGCCTGAGGATTTTTGGGGAGCAAAGTTGCATTGTTGTGATTTTTGTTGCGCCTTCTGGTTTAGTTGACGTAATGTGTCAATAGTCGTAATTGGTGTCTGTGTTTGTTTATCAAGCATGTCCTCTTTAGCTTTTACCTGAAAGTCGCACCTTACACTGGCATCTTTATTTATGTCCATCGGCGGTGTGTTTTGAGTTCCTGCGTGCTGATATTGGCGTCTTACTTTTCCTTTGTGGTGTAGTGCAATCTTTTAGTAGGTTCATAAATTCTTAAGAGATTTCTGTAGATCCGAATTTAGTTGGAATTTCACACTATGTATGTTTTCTATTTCCTTATGCGCGCTCATTAATTGTGATATGAGTAACTTAATCTCGTCCTTCAATTAACAATGTCATTGTCAGTAGTAACGTCGTGCAGACTGTCAGATATACTTAGCATTGTCGTGTCCAGGATTGTTCTTGTATCGTCATTTGTCAAAACAGATAAGTCATCCATAGTGCTCGGCCACAGTGGCAGCGCGGTGCGGGTAGCGGCGCGGGAGCGGGAACGCGCGCGGTTTGCGTGGCCACACTGGCAGCGCGGTGCGGGCAGCGGCGCGGGTGATAGTGTCTGTCCGAAGTATGCTTGTTGAAAAATACCGATATTTTTGCTTCCATATATCAAAATTTTCAGTCTGTATATTTTGATCCGATACATTGATATATCACAATATATATTCAATATCGAAAATTGTATCAAAAATGTTTTTTTTTTTCTCAAAATTTGTTTATCAGCAGAATATTTAAATGAATTTAAAACCTTAAAAGATAGGAACAAACGGAAAAAAAAACTATATTGTCTATATTGTATTGTTATGTTCTACTTTCATTATAAAGCCTGAAAAAACTAATTGGTCTTCAAAATATTATTATATTGTTATTAACTTAGTTAGTTTTAATAAGATTGCGCGATGCGCCGATCCCAAGTAATATAAGACAAGGGCAGAAAGAAGAAGAAGTTTTATATAGATTCTCATATACTAAAATAATAATATGGTTTAAACGCCGTTTTTAGTTTTTTAATTGTCACTTGGTATTTTGTTTGATTGATAGATTCTATTACATAATAAATTTTCACCTTATGGGTCACTTTTAAAGTTCGAAGTTGATTTAAAATGTTCCGCTGTTATTGTTCCGATGCTTAAAGTTGAATTGTATTTTACACTTGGATAACGATCACACTCTTTCATTGAACTATTATAAACAGATTTATAACACTTAAAATGATTGTAAATATTTTTAAAGCAATTGTATGCACGGAGTAATTTTTATTTGATGTTAGCTAGATAACGCCATCTAGGTGAAAAAAGTAAAAGTTTGGCGGGAACGATAAAGAAAAAAAAAACGAAAAGTAATTTGTCTTAGCGTGCTGTTAACTAAACGACAGAGTTCAACTAGCGGCTTGAATTTTATTCAGCCGATGCGTTTAAACATTTCATGCTTAGGCCCTTCGCGCAATAGGGTAGGTATTCACGTGTTGGAAAATCTCCTTTATGTTAGGTTCCTTTGAACTTTACAAATAGAAATGATAGCTTCTCTTACGAAGGTTGTCAGCACAATGTAAGTTGAAAGCAAATGGAAATTAATTTTACGACTTGCCAGAGCCTTTCTCAAATGTCTGGGTTAGGCAAGTAATTAAACGTTATCGATCCAAGTCATTGCCTAGCTGTTTGAATTGAATGGTGGAATATAATTCGGGGGTGGGGGTTCAAAGGTAACATTTAGAAAAAGAGCTAAGGTAACTGAATGGTATTATATGTTAGTAGGCTGCGACGTTTACCGAAGTACATGTTGCAACACCAAGTTGCACTGTCAAATTTTGAACTGAATTGAATTTTAGCCAAACCTAAAATTAATTCATGTTGCCGACACCGCTACCACCTGCAATGTCTGGTCAGCACCTAAATCAATGATTATCAGAAGATAAGTTGATATTTATTCAGATTCATCATCATCACTTATCATTATCATTTCAGTCGAAAGACATCCACTGTTGGACAGCAGGATTACATAATTCGGGAACCACGTTATGGATGGGTTAGGTTTGAAGGTAATTAATTTTGGTGGCAAGAGTGAGTGAGCAAAGTAAGCGAATGGGGGCTTCCCCCATCATTTACCCTTCATGTTAGGTTCTTTTAAACCAACGGTTCCTAACCTGGGGTTAATTACACGTGCGGAACAGCCTTATTTCGGCCTGTCGCGGTACTTCAGCTGCTGCGGATGAAGAAAACTATGTTCTCTCGCTTGTGTAGAACGACTATTTCAAGTGTTTGTAAGAGTTCGACGGAGACAAATATATATATTCCAGCTTGTAGTCAAAATTGTAGGTGCTCCTCGTCAAAACATCACGACAGGCTCATTTCGGCCTACCACGCACTGACGGTGAAATACATCCGCTCAGTGAGGCAGTGGGTCTATTTCGGCCCGCTTTTCCTACAGGCAGCCGGCGACCCGATCGATGCCGCACAGAGTGCGCGCCCCGCCAATTAGTGTTGTGCTATCTAGCTGATCTGACGTAGCGTTCGTTCGATATAATCAACGATGGAAAGTAATAAAAGGAATATAAATGGAAAATATAGTAATTCGCCCAGCAGACATTAATAGTGATAGTTACAGGAGTGAAGATATATTTTCTTCCTAAAAATTTCAATTTCATTTGAGAACCTATTTATTGGTTTCCAACAGTGAGTCCATATTACACTCAAACGGAATTTAAAAAATCATTTCAGATAATCAAGTAAAAGCTAAAGACAATGATCATGTTCTTGAAAACGAGAGACTGCGGAGAAATTGTAATAGTACACATAAAAAAAAAAATATTGCACGAAATGTAACCAAAACCTTTGCGTGGCATTTTTTAAAGGCTTACGTAAATAAAAAACTTATTTCATTTCTTTTCCGTTAATTCTATTTTATTTTCGATATCCCCTTATTTTTGTCTGTCCCATCACTACTTAAAAATACTTTCTATTGCGGTCCAGGTCGATATCGGCCTGCCATTTTACCTGGTTTATTTCTCATTTCCTGTTACGTAGATCCTCGCGCAAATCGAACTTAAGGAAGTTGGGTACAAGGTTATTGTAACAGTAAAAAAAAATGTAATTTACACTAATGGTAGGTCGAAAAAGACCTGCCACGTACTGGCGCAAATATAGTAGGGGCGCATGTCGGCAGCGCTGCCCGTCACATCAGATGAAGATTTATGAGTTTAGTTGCCGCAGCCAAGGTGTTAAACCAACCTACCATCTCATACCAAAAATTACTTTAATAAAGTCTATAAAACTTATAATTATAAAGAGGTAAGATAATGTGATTGTAAGAATTTACTCCATATTTTTGTGTAATTTTTATGTCTAAGGAAGTCGATTTGTATTTATATGACGTACTATATTCATTGGTAGCATGAGGGAGAGAAGGTGGAGGGGTTAATCAGTTTCCCAAGCTAAATCATAGGGGTGACGTCACCAACACGTTACCTACCGATTGTATAGAATACCTATGCATAGTACCTATAACGTAACTAATAACACAGGTCGGTATCAAAACAAGAGCAAAAGAATGTCAATGTAGATCTAATAAATTTGAACACAGTGAATCACATTATCTAGTCATCATTTCTGTAACATATCTGCAATTCTCACATATATTTTAGGTGAGGCCAAAATAAAGACAGCCATATTTTTTGTTTCTCAAAAAAGAAAAATCAAACACTACTACGTTACGACTATACGATTTCACGTCAACATGGCTGACCCAAACAAATATGGCGGGACGAGCTCAGAATTTACATGCAGGACTGGTTCACACTGACGCAAAAAAAAGAATGTTTGGAGGGATTTCTTTTAGAAGAGGTCTTTTTCCTGCAGTGGGACTAAAATAAATATTATACTATCTTAATTAGATGGACAAAGTACATTGTAGAATGCCCGTGTACATTTTGGGTATAATTTCTCAATACCAGTAATTTAAATAGCACAAGTATTGCACGTGAAAGAGATCTACAGTTAGTTAACTGTGAACAGATTTTGAATTTTGCGAATCAAAGCCTATATATAGAATAATAGAATCCCGTGGCAGGGTTGCCATGCGATTCTTATAGGTATTTTTTTAATTGGTTGATCAGTGTAACAATTAAATACTGCATTATACAGATAGCTTATAAAAAAGTCAAAAAAGATAGTTTAAAATCCGAATTACTATTAGCTGCTCTACCTACTACTAATATTGATGTAGATATACAGGGTATTTCGTGCATCGTGTGTCAAATTGAAATGGTCGACTGGAGGGGTTATCTGCTATCCTTTCAGACACCTAAACACTTCTTATGCCCTGTGGATTGTTTTTTTATCGACTTTTTATTGTTTTATGAAAACAAGACCCAAATTTTTCATTCAAATACAAATTTTAAAAAATATATAAGGCGTAGACTTTGAATTTTAATTTTATTCAGATGTGTATTGTATTAAAGTACTTTTAAATTTTAAATTTGTGACATTCGCCATCTAGTTTTTTTTAATTTACTTCCAAAATTTTGGACTTAAATTAAAGCTGTCCATTTTACACCTATTGACATGGCTATAAAAAAAAAAAACAAAAGCGACCGGAATCTTCCACTCCCTCAACAATTCTCTAGTTTATCCTCTTGCTAGATGTGTGCCACATGTCATAAAAATCTTTTTATAACTTTGTGAATTCGCTAGAATTGCAAATCGAGACACATAACACTAATATTTAAAATTATGATTTAAAAAAATATTTGAGCTTAAATGATACCTGAAAAACCTATTAAAAATGTTATCTCACTCTTTCTCTCTCTCTTTTCGTGGGTTTTACTAGAAAAGAAAATGAAATTGCATTTATTTCATAATTTTTACAAATTCTGCTCAAATTGTCGGCCTCTGTTGTGATTGCAAGCCAGAAATCTGTTTCGTATTTCGACTTTTGTTGTACGAAGTCATATTTCGTTCTTAATTGTATTGAAAGCCATTTCAATGCGTTGTGTTGGTAATTCGTGAAATGGGCGATATTTTATTTAAAAAACACGTGAATGATTTTTTTTCTGAAAATTGAATGAATTTATTTTGATGAATTTACTAACAATAATTAATTTAAAATACTAGCGGCCACATTTTGATAGGCAGCCTGTTAGGTATATGTATATTCTTCTAATCATAAAAATGCGTAAAAATTTCTAAAGTAAGATCTCTCTCTGAATATTGTGATTACCTTGGTAGTGATGATGAAGATAAAAAGCAGTGTACAATATTTCAAGAGAAAAACACAGATCCAAAATATAGCATAAAAAAAATCTAAATATTTCCCTATCCAATTCATTAAAAGTACATTTTTCTAATTGGCCTCCATGGTAATGAGGGCCGTTTCTCATGCAATTTATTAATTTAATCTTCATACACAAAAGGCGGACTTAATGCCTGACGTTCTCTATTTGTCAAAGTAGGGTGCCTGTGGTGAAGGAATAATATGGTAGGTATATAAAAAAGAAAAAGTTATTTAGAAAATAAGAGTTATAAAAGGATGGATAAGGATGAACTGTATATAGAAGGAAGAATGAACAAAATCAGAAGTATGAGAAGAACAGAGCAGTAGGAGATTGTGAGAAGAACGCAGATTTCTTTGTGTGTGAAGAACTTAGCTAGAGAAAAATGAGTTATGAGATAGGAATCTCCTTCTCTTCTAACACGGTTCTTCTCAACCAGGGATGTGAAGAAGCTCCGTAACCGTAACCAAAGCTGATATCGAAATAAAGGATATCGAAATACTTAAAACTCAATTATTTATTGCATTCCACAATGTACATAATGGTGTTCGTGGACCCTGTTGGGCACAACAAATACAATACTTATTCTACTTAAAAATTAACTTAATCTAAGAACAATTTTATTAAAGATTTATTACATAATAAATTATTATTTATTACATTACAAAATATTATTTATTACATTATAATTACATTACTGACTATTATTTATTACATTATAAATTAGTATTTATTATTATTATAGATAGAGTAAACGAAACCGATATAAAAATTTCGGATAATTTCAGATAAAGAGGGAGTCGAAATGGCAGGTTACGACAGATTTTTGTTCGTTTCTCGAGGCCAAAAAATTTTTAAATATATAGACTAGAAACAAAAGTTATAACTTACTATTTATATTTCACTTTTTTATTTTACAAATTCTTATATCAGTAACCAAAATTGTCCGAAACTAGCGGATATACGAAATAATTTTTCATATCTAAAACCGGTATAATCTTCGTATCCAGATCCTTTGTATCCATGAAATCCAGCTCTCAAACATGTTTTTACGCGCCTTAACGTAGAAAATGACCTCATAGACGTCGGTTGCCGTGTTTTGAGAAACGTTGCCAAAAGTTTGACCTTTCTATTTTGGTAGAGAACGTCGTTGCTAGTGTCTAACAAATAGGAATAAAATTTGTCAAATGGGCATGTACGGTTTTAGGTTCCTCATGACCCCCTATAATTCTCCCTTTCAGACCGCGTCTGAGCCAGTAACTACACTTGAGCTGGGACACTCGATGTAGAAGTGTGGATGCCATCGACACTAATAGTCCCAACATTTGTGTCGAGGGTTAGTGTTGTCGTGTATTCCGAGCGTAGGGGCCCTTGTTAGCTTCATTCACGATAGAATCTGTTTTATATTTGTTTACCAACTTAATAGCCTATTAATGTCAATGTTATGGGATAACACACAGATGCTAATTGAAAACGACGTTATTAACGTTCAATAAAACAGATTTAATAATTATTTTTAAAGTAGATTATGTCAGCGGCTTCGCTCGCTTTAAACCCCTTTTTACCCTCTTATATTAAAAAAATCAATTTTTATCCTTTATATGCGTCTTAAAAACAACATCTGTGATAAAAAATAATAATAAAACTACAAAAAAATAAAATACAACAGTCTTTAATGTAAAAAACACTAAAAAGTGCAAAATAAATTATTACCGACTTCCGAAATAAAAGTTATTTTGCACTTTTTAGTGTTTATTTTACGTCGGTTTGAAGTCGGTCGTATTTTTTTTTGTAAAAAAAATATTTTTTTACATTTTATAGTTGCGGTACCACAACTAAAAAGTACCCCTCAGTCAAATTTAAAGTGTAGGTGTGTTAGTTGCGGTACCACAACTAAAAAGTAACCCTCAGTCAAACTTAAAGTGTAGGTGTGTTAGTTCTATAGTAAGGTACCTCTAGAATTTAATCATTAAAACATTGCATGACAATTCCAATAAGCCAAACCACAGCTAGGATATATTATTTTATTACGGAGTTTTCGTGCCTAACTTCCATCATCTGATTAGGTCGATGGTACCTAATACCAAAGTGTATCTCATGACAGTTCTAATAATCTAAAACACGGTTAGGTTACATTGATTTATTACAGAGTTCCGGTACCTACCTTCGGGCTTCATCATTAGATCAATTTGATATATCCCCTTCTTCCTTCAGTCAGTCATCTACTACACGTATAAACAAAGCAATTTTACTTGTTACGAGAGTTCTACTGTGATTCCATGAAGAGTTCCGTTCCTTATCTTCGAAGTTCATCATCAGATCCATCATCCATTCCAAGTTGGTCCAATAAAAATATTGTTATAATATTTTTATTGGACCAACTTGGAAGCATAACGTTTTAATCCAAAAAATAATTTTCAAAATCAGTTCACAATTGGCCGAGATATCGGTAAACATACAAACATAAAGAAAAAATACATTCAGCCGAACACAGAACCTCCTTCTTTTTGAAGTCGGTTAAAAATAGCTGTTTAGGTACAAGGGCTTAGGATAGTTGTTGATGAGTCAGTGAGTCAGGCCTTTTTTTACCCGACTGCGTGACTCAAGGGAGAGTTATGTGTTTATTAGCCTATGTATGTTTGTTTATCTATGTAAGTATGTTCCTTTATGGTGGTCTAATGACCAAATTCGTGGGCCGTTTTTGTTGATTCTTACGTTAATCGATTTTTCTTAGTCACGCAAGTGTCACTAAAGACATGGCAGTAATCATAATTCGATATAACGGCAAGCGGACACTATATAGTAAAAAAGAAAAAATAAGTCGATGATACATGTCAAAATAGGTATTTGAAAACCGGTAAATTAACCATTTTTATTTGAAATGATTATTTAGGATCTACATGGTATTCGTTGACCTCGAAAATGCATACGACAGGGTAGGTTCTGTGGTGGGCCCTTAAGAAGAAAGGTGTACCTGGGAAGTATGTACAGTTGATCCGAGCGATGTACAGTCGATGCAGTACCCAAGTCCGGTCCACAGTGGTCACCACTGGAAGCTTCAATGTGGCTGTTGGCTTACATAAAGAGTCGGCTCCCAGCCCTTACCTCTTCCTGATGATAATGGACTGTCTGACGTCGGACATGTAGGAAGAAACTGCCTGGTGTATGCTGTTTGCTGCTGACATTGAGCTGGTTGCCGAGAGTGGCCTAGAGGTCCAGAACAGATTGAAAGTGTGGAGGCACAGATTGGAGAGTGTTGGCCTGAAATTGAGTAGAACCAAAACGAAATAAATCGGCGATTTCGGCGGTCTCTCCAATCCTGTGCCTTTAGCTCTCGCCGGAACGCCCATTCCGATCTGTTCCGACTTTCGGCACCTCGGGTCGCTCGTCCAAGGGGATGGTGAGGTAGACCGTGATATAACACATCGGTACAACGCAGGATGGATGAAATGGCGACAGGTCACGGGAACAACTTGCGACCCACGGTTGCCCCTCAAGTTGAAGGGTAGAATTTACAAGTCCGTGATAAGACCAACTGTATGGATCAGAATGTTGGGCTATGAAAAATGTGAATGTAAAAAAATGCATGTAGCGGAGATGAGAATGTTGAAATGGATGTGTGGTGTAACAAGAATGGATAAAGTGAGAAATGAGTATATTAGAGGAAGTTTGAAAGTGGCGCCAGTGACTGAAAAGCTAAAAGGAAATCGTTTGTCTTGGTTTGGTCTTGTGAAGAGGAGGGATGAAGCGCATATTACTAAAAGAGTTCTGAGTGTATATGTGGATGGATGGAGAGGGAGAGGGAGGCCAAAGAAAAGATGGATGGACTGTGTGAGGAGTGATACGAAAGTAAAAGAAGTTAGAGATAGGTTGACGGGTGACAGGACCCAATGGAAGAAGAAAACATGTTGCGTCGACCCCAAGTAATATGGGATAAGGACAGGAAAGAGAAGAACCGTTTTATGTTGTTTAGCAACCATACTCACTTTTTGTTACTTCATATACTAACTCATGATTCCAAAAATGCAATAATAATAATAAATAATAACCCCATCGCCATACCTCTACGTTGACGTAGTGGTGGGGTTGGCGCACCTTATTAACTCTGGATCTGTACCAGTAGTTTTGGCTTGGCAATACTACGGTTACGTAAAATCCACCTAGGCCTAGAGTGAGGGTGAGAGGCCAAACTAAAATAATACACAATCCGTAGGGCAGATTTGCGGGTAGTAGCGACCCCACGTATTCGATCTCCTGGGAGAATTGTTGTTCCTTATCTCTGGTGTGCCTTTATTGCCAGCTATAGTGATCATGATGAGGTACAGAGCTCCCACCACTGTCTTGCCTTTATTGGCTTGTGTAGTAAGCAACAGCAAACGTGCTCGTGAAAAGGATGAAGGATGTATAATCCAATAAGATGATGGTAGGTAGATATCTTTACCGTACTTCCGGAATTGTCCTGATAGCCGTGGTATACCTCTTCCCTCCTTAAGTACCTATCTCAGGAATTCAGGATATGTTGCTGTCTTGTTGTTGCGTAACTTCGTGCTGGCAACCGTTTTTGGGGGCCCATTTATTGGGTGTGCAAGTCACCCCCTGCCATTTTTTATCAATGTTTATTAATAATACCATAGGGCCATAGTCTTAACATAGTTCTTAATAATCAGACCTAAGCCTTTCAAAACCATAGCCTTATATCTTTATTTTCCATATGTCGCAATGGTTTCCCACCAAACGAGGGTTGTTCTTGGCTGCACTTGAATAGCTCGTACGGAGATAATCGAAGGTTGGTACCGTATTTCATGAAAAGTGTCTAAAGGAGCTCTGCAAGTTGGCTTCGATCCATCGTACGCCTTCTAAAGATCCAGGTCCCCAAGATTCTAAGATATACAAACACATAAATAATATATTCTTTATTAGTATCTAAACACTGGGTTACAAAGAAGTGAAACCCAAACTCCTGAGCTGGGTTAAGTGCTTGTATTTCAGAAGCCAGTGACTTTTTCCTTTTACATTATATATTATCAGAGTAAGTAAAAAATAAAAAAAGTTATCCGATACCTAGACTTTTAGAATTTTAATAATCTACTTTTTATATTACGAGTATAAAAAATAAAATTAATATAAAATAATAACATGAATCACTTCACAAAATAAAATGAATTAAGTATCATCAATGTTTATTAGTCAAATCTGACTAAAATAATTTCTACCAACTGCACCCTGACTATATACTTGAAAAGTGACTGGTTTGGAACTTTTGTTTTTTTTCTTACAGTTGGGTCTTTGAATACTTTCAAATTTATATATAGGTAAATTGGCCAGCAGGCACTTTGGATCACTCCCTCTCCCACCCTGCGGAATCGAGTGGAATTATTTTATTTTTCCTACGTTCAAAAAGGAACGTTATAGATTTAAATTCTACGTCATAACTGGAAGGTCTATAAGTTATTTATATAGCTCTCACACAGCCTGATTTTTTAAAAGAAATAATATAAAAACTTACAAAGTGTTTCTGTAGAAATAAGTAGCTCCAAGTACTCATATTAATAATGCATTTCCGTTTACTTTTTCCTTGAGTGTGCCTCACAGAAGGAAGTGAACAGATTTTAAAGTTTTTTTTTTTCATATTTAATATTTTACTGTATTTGTGAGGTACGAATAAACGTTATTTCTTTTTCGTTTTTTTCACAGGCATCAGCAAGTGAGTAATAAAATGAACAAAGAAAGTTAAAATTGTCTCGACTGTACTTTTATGTAACTTTCTAGTTTGCTTGGGTTTTATGTTTTACCAACTGTTTTATAATTTAAAGAAGCAAGGACACTCGGCCGCAACTATCTATGTTTATAAAAGCTTCGTAGCTTAGTAACAGTCGCACGAGGCGATCGATCAAGGTTAAGTTACGATGGCTGAGGTTGGCCCGTAGATGGATGACCAAATGAAGGACAAAGGTTTGAAAGCATTAAAAAAGAACAAGGCAAGTGAGAATCGGACTCGCGCACTGAGGGTTCTGTACAAGCTTACCTATGAAGATATTTCGATTCCCGAATTGAGTTAAGCAAGATTTTTCCGAATCGAAAACAAAGTCTGTTTTTTCCTGTACTTGTGCTATAAGACCTAATCAGCCATATCTTTTTTTTTCGTTAACTCAGAAATTTGTTTTTTTTTTACAGCTTCAAAGGACCGCTGATTTGAGTATATGGTTTTAATTTCAACTCGATACCTCCACTCCGTGATAAGGAGTCTTGACAGACAGACAGACAGACGGACGGGCGGACAGTAAAGGTGTCCTATAAGAGTTCCGTTTTTTCCTTTTGAGGTACGGAACCCTAAAAATAGTAAATTTTGATACAAGTGGAGAAAGTGTGTCATTGCGGCATTCAATAATATGCATAACATTGTTATGGTGCCGAGGGCAGCAGTGACAAATTCCGACATAGGTATATTAAACGACGTTTTTCAATACACTTACGAAGACATATATAAACGGGGATTGACGCGCGACTTGTGGGGGTCGACGTGCGACTCATGGGGTCGCTTAGTACCCAACCTGATACGATATATGTATATATAAAAGCGAAATACCACTATCTGATTAATCACCAAATCTCAGAAACTATAACACTTACAAACTTAAAATTAGGCAGGCAACCTGCCTAATTTTAGGTTTTGTACACCCTCTACGGAACCTTTTATAGGGCGTGAACATCTGCTAAGAACGGATTTTCCGAATTTCATCCCCTAGGGGATGAAACGGGGTTCTAAAGTTTGTATGGCGAAACCGACATTCACGCGGGCGAAAGCGCTAGCAGAAGCTAAATATGTAATAAAATTGTGGCGCAACCACGCTCACTTTTCCGTACTAGTCCGAAAAACAGTCAATTGCGTGTCTAAAAGCCGTAGGTAGGGATAAGAGCAAGATTTCGAGTAAGTGTATGGAAAAAAAATTTAATAGGGCGTTCTTACAATATAATTACCCAATCGCTGCCATGTGCACATTTTTCACGAATATCTCCTTCACTGGAATGAGGCTATGAGATTTAAAAAATTCTATGTTTTACAACACTCTACTTATTGTTTAGGACTCCATAGTAAAAGAAACTAAGCGTGTCCAGTTAAATTCAGATACTCTAAATGTTTGAGAATTATAATTTTAATAGAAATCTTTTTAATTACCATTACCACAAGTATACCTCAAGTATCAAGTAGGCACTAATGTACTACATAATACCTTTGTAGAAATAAAATGAAATGGCCTTTGTCCTTTATCTGTTTGTCCTTTTTTCATTTACGGAGATGTGATTTGAGAACAATTGTTACGAATTGTTGGTATGAAAATTTGAAGAAATTTTCCAGACATGAATTTTAAGACGCTTGATTTTCAAAATATTGGTACTATTATATAAATAAATTATTGGTATATTAATAAATTGGTTTTCGAATTTTTCATTCGTCTATAACTTTATAATCAAAAATTCATGATTCAAAGCATTTTATTTCAAATTAACCATTTACAGGCACTTTTGAAATGTCAAGAAGTCAGTTATTCAGCAAAATTATACTAAAAGCACATTTCAAAGCGTAGATCTCTATGAAGAAAAATGTGCAAGAAACTCCGTGGCGACTCTTTTCAATCATGTTAAGTAATATTAGTATCTCGGTTACATGTTTCTTGTCGCTACTATTATGTAAGAACAATGTAAATAAAGGAAAATAAAAATCTAAATATATATATTAAAATAAGCCACTGATGACCAGTCTCAACTGACAGCGCCCGTTCACGGGCATGACACGTATGTTATCACCACTCAGCTCACCCGTTTTGAACCAATTAAATGTCCACAGTAGAGAATAAGAGTTTTGGTCAAGAGACGACAACAAGAATTCACACAAACTTTAATAATTCCAACTATAATTCGAAGTTGGAAAGTTAATCCAAGTTAACAGCGTCAAAATTCAAAGAATCAGATTACTAACTAATCTGGCCACTTAGAAGTTTAATCACTTTCATGAAAGGACCCAAACAGTATAGCACCCCTAACCAAGTTGATAATCTGCAATCGTTAACGCTAGTCGAAAACTAATCAAATGTATGGGAATGACATCATCTCAACGTTAAGTCACGTAGTTCGAACAAAGGAATAGAAAATTCGTAGCCAAGTTCACATCGTTCAAAATGATAGAATGAATTGTTATCGTTTCTATATTATTCCTCCTATCCTTTGTTATTGTAGAACGACATTGTGGAACGAGCGGCCGACTCAGGCGCGTCAACATGACTACCAAGTTATCGTTTTCTACAATTACTGACGCCGAGGCGTTACCGATTGGAGAACGGAATTCGACACGAAACGGTTGTAACTTGGCTAGGGGGGCAGATCTAAAAAGCAGAAACGAAAGATTTCAAAGTGTAAATTACACACCCAAACATCACATGCATTCACTATAAGTGGGTTCCGAAATTTAAACCTAATTTATCTGCTCTAACAACGAAAGTGGATAGCTCAGCCGCCACACATTGTCAGAATTTGTTAGTGGTGGAACTGTTCTTTAAACAAGTAGGTACATGTACCTTCCCATTACGACGACTTTCTACATCGTTCTTACATATAAATATGTATAATTTCAACATTAATGATGCAAACATAATTTTATAATTATTTACTGATTTAAGAGTGTCCATCGAGTTTCTTGCACCTTCTTCACCATAAAGATCTATGCTTTGGAACGTGCTAATAGTTCCACCGTTTATTGTGACTGACCGTCAATGACAATTCAAAAGTGCCTGTAAATGGTTTATCTGAAATAAATGTTTTGTGTTTTTTTAGATTGTTTTATAGCCCTTATATCTCACCTACTTGTATGTTAGAGAAATACTGCATCCACGTTCAGCACCCGATCCTAGAAGAACAGCACCCTATTCATATTGTACAAACACATTGAATCTCTCAGAACAATCTAATTTTTTGAGTAGCCCTATAATGCTTCCTTACATACTATAAAATAGGCCTCCACCGCGGCTATCTGTCTGTATGAACGCGATAATCTCAAAGACTACTGAACGAGTTTTCATGCAGTTCACCAATAGACAGATTGTTTCACGAGAACAGTTTAGGTGTATAAATACATGTTTATTATAGTAGACAAAACAAGCAACCAAGCAAACAAGATGGATGGATTGTGTGAAGAGTGATATGAAAGAAAAGGAAGTTAGTGATAGCATGACGAGTAACAGGGCAGAGTGGAAGAAAAAAACGTGTTGCGCCGACCCCAAATAATACGGGATAAGGGCAGGAAGATGATGATTATAGTAGACAAAACCTGAGAATTAAGATTTGTAGCACCCGTGCGAAGCTAGGGCAGGTCGCTAGTATCAATATATATATAAGACAATTTATAGTTGTTTTAGGAATTGCAAATAAACGATTGTGTTGCTCTGAAAATACAAAGTTTAATTTATATCTACTCTTACAGTCATAGAAATATTCTATTTTACACATGAACTATACTGTCTTACCAGAAAATACAAAGAAACAACAATTAAAGTTTTTATTTATATTTCCAATTCCTTTTTTATGTAATCTTTAAAATAATTCAAAATATTCAGGTGGTTTTCCATGAGCTTTTCAAAGAGTATAGTAATATATGAGCTTTTTTAATCATCTTTTATTTGATAGTCATAGTTGTATTTTACCATAAAGTATGCTCCTAAATAAAATAACTAAAATTAAAGGAGTATTACATCTTGAATGATGAAAAAAGATTGCATGTAGCGGACATGAGAATGTTGAGATGGAAGTGTGGTGTGGCGAGAATGGATAAGGTTTAAAAGTGGCGCCAGTGACTGAAAAGTTGAAGGGGAATCATTTGTCTTGGTATGGTCATGTAAAGAGAAGAGATGAAACGCATGTTACTAAAAGGATACGTGGATGGGTGAAGAAGGTGAGGGAGGCCAAAGAAAAGATGGATGGATTGTGTGAACAGTGATATGAAAGAAAAGGAAGTTAGTGATAGCAAGACGATTGACAGGATAGAATGGAAGAAAAAAACGTGTTGGGCTGACCCCAAATAAGATGGAACAAGAGCAGGAAGATGATGACATCTTTTTAACACTGCTTCAACAAATCAACCTTGACGTACGTACCTTGTCGAGGCTTTGTGTGGTTAGTGAGAACACTTAGTAGTTTTGCGGGCAGAAGCTCTCGCACAAATCTCGAGCAAATCTGCTCCTTTAAATAGATTGGTGATCACGTACGATAACATCTGCTGTAACAACCAGGATACTGACATATTTTTTAACTCTCTATCTTATTGAAGTCGATAGTCAATTCGATTTGTTTTGTAGGTTAATGTGGGTAGATGATTTATAAATATCTGGGAATATGTACCCTCAGTTTTTCGTATGTGATCTCACTTAAGACAATAAATACGTGTTTTGATTAAAGTATTGAGTTTAAATAGATAATTCACATCCAAAACATAATATTGGCGACGAGATAATTGGAAAATGACAGTAGCAAACATATCAAGTATTGTGTTACCCGGAAAGTTTGACCCACAAACTGATAAATGGGAAAACTACAGGGAGCAACTATTTTTTGCATTAGAAGCTGCTGGACCTATAGAAAGCGTGCAGAAAAGGGCTTTACTCCTGTCGCAATGTGGGAAAGAAGCATTTTCATTAATTGTGTCACTTACTATTGTTAGCTCCAAAAAAGCCTAGCATTTGGCCTTGGCATTTGAAAACATTGTGAAACTGTTGGACTGTTTTTTTTGTGTCGACGCCGCACCCAATCCTACAAACTCAAAAGTTTTATCAAAGGAAACTGAAGCCTAATGAGAGCATCACGTGTTTTGTGGCGGCTTTACGTGAAATCAGTGCCAAATGTGCGTTCGAAGACTTGGAGCGGCGTATCGTGGAAAAATTCATTTTCGGTTTACACGACGGAAGCATAAGAAGACAGATACTGAAAATGAAGATGTCCGAGATGTAGTGTGCTACAGCGAGCGCTTAATTTAGAGGCGTTATAAGCAAATAGAATTGATGAGATGCAGCAAAGGAGCCCCACCCATGTCGTGTAACCATCGCGATGTCGCTCATGAATCGCGTACAACAACGTCAAGTACGACGAGCGAGCCGATGGACGTGAACGTGATCACTACCAAAGAAAAACAATGTGCACATTGTGCAAAACGACACTCGTCCAAATGCAGGTTTTGGAACGCAAACTGCTACAAATGTCACAAAAAAGGTCACACAAAAGCGAAAAACAAACAAAAGGGCGGGGAAACGAGTGTTGTGAAAACGAACAAAATTATTGTAATTCCGAATCCAGTTCACAATCAGGCTCGACGCTGAAAGATAACTTCGGTGTATATGGAGTATCGAATGCCACTTGTACCAATCGTGCGAAGCCGTTTATGGTGGAGTTACTAATCAACGGTGTGCCAATTACCATGGAAGTAGATCCGGGGGCGGCGCGCTCCATCTTGCCACACAGTCTGTACAAGCAAAACAGGAGTGTATTTCCTGAACTACAACCTTGTGACGCCAAGCTGATGACGTGGACTAACGATAAATTAATTGCAAAGCAATTGTTACTATGGAACGTGAAGGACAGAAGATGGAGTTGCCATTGGTGATCAGCTGTGGAAATGGACCAGCACTTTTGGGCAGGACATGGTTTGACCCATTAGGCATCCAACTCTGTGTGATTGCACTATCAGAGGCTGAACTAATTGAGAATTTCCCAAAGTTGTTTGATGGAAATATTAATGACTATTATGACTAGCGGACCATTAGTCCATATTACAGTAAAAAAGGAGGCCAAGTCTGTGTTTATGCGAGCTCGACCTGTGCCATTTTCACTAAGAGAAAAAGTGAACCAAGAATTGGAAAGGATGATATGGGATGGTATTATCACAATAGTGAAATACGCAAAATGGCCACCCCTTTGCAATTAGTACCGAAACCGAATGGATCAATCAGAATTTGTGGTGATTACGCTTCCTCGCTCTGCCCAAGACTGATCGTCTTGGGCAGAGCGAGTAGGGAGAGTTCTATTTCAAATGCGAACTGTACTAAGCACTGTCACTGGAAAAACTCCAGCCGAGTTATTGTGCGGAAGAAAATTTCGTACTGATCTTTCGCTACTACACCCGGACCTAGACCGTAACTCAGAATTGCAGAACGAGAAAGAGAAGGTAGTGAAGCATGAGAGAAATAAAAAGAAATTGAATGAAGGAGATCTTGTATTATTCAGAATGTATAATATGAATGATAAGTGGCAGCGGGGTGTAATTATTGGCTTGGTAGCCCCAAGCGTCTATGAAGTGCAAGCGGCAGATAGGTCGACGACCCACGGTCGGCACGTAGACCAAATTCGCGACCTCCTGCACACCTGACACACATGCACCAAGCTTTAAGCCAGGATACAAGAAACACAGATAGTGACAATAATTCAGTGATCATCCCACCACCCATAGAGTGGGCTGAAATTATAGGGGTTTAGTTGATTTATGTTTAGCCAATTAGTTAAGGGTTGAAATTGTAACTTAGGGAAGGTGTTGTGTAGGTTAATGTGGGTAGATGATTTATAAATATCTGGGAGTATGTACCCTCGGTTTTTCGTATTTGATCTGACTAAAGACAATAAATACGTGCTCTGATTATTAAAGTATTAAGTTTAAATAGATAATCCACAGCCAAAACATAATAAGATTGATCTGTTGTGTCATCTAGGTACCCTATTTGTTTACATTAGCTCTTTCTATTTTTTTTTATTGGGTGGGAAAATCATCTTATGACAAAACCCGCTCTTGGGCGGAGCGGGAGATAGTGTCAGAGTTTTACTGACTAAAAACCCACTCCTGTTTCTTCGTTGCCTTCGTCCCAGGGCCCCGAGTTTCGCTTTCACACTACCCGTGGCCCCATTTCTATTTGAATTTTACTCTCGTATCATCTAATTAATTTGCTATTATATTAGTATTGTTAGGTATTATACGAGACATAATTTGTAATTAAATTATTTTCATTTCAAATCTAATCTTTTTAATCTTAATTGTTGTAGTTTGTAATTGAATTGAGTTTTATTTGAGTTTTACAATAAGTTAAATAAAAGTATTAACCTAATGCCTTGAAGTCAAATTCAACTGAGTCATTCTGTTTCCTTATGAAATTAAATGGGTTTATTCCTATTAAGGTCACTACTTTTTATAATCAACTTTCATCAGAGCATCGGCGGTGTTTAAGTGATCTTCGGAAGCTTGACTCGCTTGAAGGTGTCAAGTATTAAGTAGATTGGCCCAAGGAATAAGATTTTTCATACAAATGGAATGGCTCCTTTTTAGTTTCTTCTAGATTATATTTCCAAACACCCTTTAGTACTCGCCTGTATTATAAAATAGAACCTTTGTCTATTCCCAGTAGTTGGTATGTCAATTAGTCATCATCATCATCATCATTTCAGCCGAAAGACGTCCACTGTTGGACATAGGCCTCCCTCAAGCGACGCCACAGTGATCGATCCTGTGCGTCTTGCATCTACCGCACTCCCGCGACTCTCACCAGGTCGTCGGTCCACCTTGTGGGAGGCCTTCCAACGCTGCGTTTTCCGGTGCGCGGTCGCCACTTTAGAACCTTTCGGTCCCATCGACCATCCGTTCTACGAGCAATGTGCCCTGCCCACTGTCACTTTAGTTTGGCGATTCTTTGGGCTATATCGGTGACCTTAGTTCTCCTGCGGATATCTTCATTCTTTATGCAATCACGCAAGGAAACTCCGAGCATAGCCCTTTCTATTGCCCTTTATTTGCCTTTGTCAGTTAGTCACCTTTTATATATGTATAGGTAGGTAACTATATAAATAGATAGAAACCAAGTCATATAAATTCGAAAATAAAAACTTTCCTTTAAAGAGAGCCATTGAGTTATTAATGGAAATATCAAAATGTCATTTGTCACACGAAAAAGTCAGCAACCGGCGTGCATGGAATTATTAAGTTCTATTTACACAGTGTTACAGGTTGCAGATTAGTAGTTATACCGTGACCCGGAACTTCCACGTTCTTCAAAGTAACAGGTACCTGTTTGCAACTACAAATTATAATCCATCAAGCGCTGAAAGTGTTGAGTTTATCGTTAATTTTTTATTCGTTCCAATAATTCACCGGAACATAAAATATAATCGTGAGTCTACTCAAAATAAAGTTTACAAAGTTTTGATTAAGCCGTTCAATCATAATAAATGGTATGAGCGTAATAAAACGAATGAGTGATCGTTGTAAAGGTTGCATCTCGTCAATTCGTCGGCATGCAATGCTCTTTAATTTTTTTGATGGATCAGACAAAGCTAACAAAAACAAAAACATACTGTGTGTTATCCTCAGTTTTGTGACAGTGTTGTGAGTATACAAATTCTACCTCATCAATCAGGTTTTTCTGTGTTATGTAGTACATCTGTTTGTGGGATTTAGAATATCACAAAGACCTAACTGGATTAAATAAGAGTACTGTCTGTTGGTCAGCATTCGGAGCAGTAGTGGCCGAGTGGTAACGGCCCCGACTTACGAGTTGTTGGTCGCGAGTTCAATTCAAATTCAGCCAGGCGCATTACTTGATTTATTTCATCACCACTGCTTTCAAAACGGTGAAAAAAACATCGTGAGGAAACCGGCAGGTCCTAGAACCAAAAAATTCAAAGACGTGACATCCACCAACCCGCACTGGGCCCGCGTGTTGGTTTTCGGCCCGTTCCCTCTCCTAGAGAGGAGGCCTGAGTCCCAACAGTGGGAACATTATTAAGCCAACTATGTTATGCTATTCGGTTAAAAGAATCGTGAAGTTCTTTCCAGGAGTTGTTTTCGCGCTCGCTTAACTTATTATGTAAATTTTATCAGTGTGTGTCTGTTTCTGCATAAGTGAAGAAAAATCCCGTGAGACACGGGCCCTAGACAAAGACGCTAGGCGCATCGTTTTTCACAAGATCCTCTCAAGAGGAACTGAGGTTGTAGGGCAACGGCCGAGGAGTGTGACGGGGTTACATTGTAGAATACCTTACTGGAGGTGTGTAATATGTATTATATGGCAAACATACTTTTAAAATAACGACGTATAATATAATTGTGTTTATGATATAAGATTTATTTGTTTGGTACAAACAGGTTATTACATATTAATTCACAGCCAACAGAAAAAGTTATTGCAAAGAAACATCTTTTTGGGACGAAAAGTATCTTATCTCTTATCGTATTTCAGGACATAGCCGTTTAAGACTAATTATGTAACTAACATATAATATAATGTAGTATGAAATGTAATATATTAATTATATTAGTAACATAAACTTTCGCCTATATAATACTTGTGTGACACCAACTAGGAAAAATATTAATACTGCACTTTAATGAAAACTGAAAGTATTATACATACTTTAAAAGAGGGATGTTGTTGTGTAGGAATAATAATAAACCGGTTTTGGAAACGGTTACAGATTTATTCCTATTTGATACCAACAACTAATACCAATGGTATTTGTTTGGACTCATATTTAAAATACATTATTATTAGTTTTGACTGTGTTGACAGTAAGAAATTCAAATTGTTGGTATTCGTTTTAGTTAGGTATCAGAACGGAATCAGTTCGGTTACGGACTTTTTTTCGCATTATTCGCTAGTTTCGGATAGTTTAGTAGCGAGTTTTGACTTTCGTTTCTAGTCTGGATTATCACTTCTTTGGTTGGGACAAAACAAACAAAAACCTGTCTTAATCTGTAATTCAGAGTCCGCCTTTATCCGAAACCATCCGAAGCTTTTATATAGGTTTCGGTTACGGTAATGAACAAGCCTGCACTAAATCAAGTAATAATGTACCAGACACAGAACCAAATTATCGTGCTCATCACACAAACTGGGTGGGAATTGAACCCACGATCTCCGGCATAGCAGTCAGGGCCACTAACCAATAGACCAACAGGCCAGTCAAGTGAACAAGATGTCCAATTCTTCGATTACCTTGAGATCGACACTCCGAAATCGTCCTGGAATTGTGCAACATAAATCAATATTGTGTGTAAATAAATACTTATTACAATTGTCTGTGACACTTCGCAATGGTGTAACCCACATCAGCATTTGTTCTATAATCTCACTGATAAAGCAATCACTTACTGCGCACTACACGCATTTGTACTCTTTTGGGAACTATATAACAAATCCTGTAAATATATAAATATCAGGACAGCCATAAGCGTTATTGCAGAGGTCGTAAACAAGCATGGTCTCTAGATTATTCGTCGACTAGCAAGGCTTAGAAGATTGGATTTCCTCAGTAAGGTAAGTCATAAGACGCAGACGAATGAAAACATCTGTAATTCATGGACCTTAAGAATTTCTTTTGTACCCTTCTAAACACTCAGAATATTTAATATAGAGGAGGTTCAACACCGCAACTGCATACTCCAATTACGATCTAATTAAGGCTTTGTATACATATAAGCAAGTAGGTCTCGGGGAAAATTAATTTAGCGGTTGACCGCATAACGAAATCATACATACGCTATGATAATGCTAGCAAAGGAGACGGCCGATCGCGTTAGGCAACGGTCCTTACTCTAACCGCCGCCGGGATTCCGATCCCGATTTCCGGTCACCGTAGGCGCGGGCTTGCGGACGGCGAGCAATGGGTAGTTCGCCGTCCGACCGTCCGGTAACCGTCAGCAAATCGTAGGGGCCCAGCAGCGTCGAAGCCTACTGGGGCCATGAGTAGTGTGAAAACGAAACCCGGGGCCCTGGGTACGAAGGCAACGAAGGAATAGGAGTGGGTTTTTAGTCAGTAAAAGTCTGACACTATCTCCCGCTCCGGACCCAAGAGCGAGATTGGTCATTAGATGATATTCCCACTTACAAAAAAAAATAACACACGCTATAATATAACTTGATAAGAGAGATACTGGGTGTAATTTTGAGATGGGGCTACAAGGCCAGGGCCCTACCATGACATGTTAAAATATTGACCGTGTGAGCGATAAAGAGGGATGGAGCTGTACACACTATAGGTATAGCTCCATACTTTAATAGTTCAGTTTAGGTCGTCAAATGGATCGCGTTAGGAGCTCGTGGTAACCGGACCTCTGGTATCTTAACCGTTGTAGCTACAAAAACACGTTCTTAGGGGACCCTCTTATGAAGGATGCTTTAAAAAAAAAGTAAGTAGCCCGCGAATAACAAAATTTCTTTTATGAAATAATATTCCGACATATTGAAAAACTAAGATATAGGGCTATGGTTTTTGGAGTCTTAAGTGGATTGGTTACTAGGAACTATGATAAAGACTATAATAATAAAATAATAATAATCATTTTATTTTCAGGCATCAGAGGCCCATAGAAAAAATACATAAAATAATCTTAAACAATAATAAACTAATACATATTATAAAAACAATGGTTATTTAACTATAATTAAACACGTAATTTAGTCGGCGTCGTGTTGTGTTGACTATTGTCCCTGCCTAACAATGTTATTAATATGCCATCTATATAAAGGGGATGACTTGCACAATCAATAAATGGGCCCCCAAAACTGTTCGTTAGCACGAAGTGACATAGCAACAAGATGGCAACATATCCTGAGATGCTTGAGGAGAGGAGAGGTATACCAAGGCTATCAGGACGGATCTTGGAAGTATGATCCCCAGCTACCAGCACCTTACTGGATTATACATCCTAATCCCGAACACGTTTGCTCTTGCGAATCACCACTCAAATCAGCCAATAAAAGCAAGAGACAAGTGGAAGGTTATGCTGTTATATTATGGAGATGAAAAACAAGAATTCTCCCGGGAGATTAGGTCTGTGGGGTCGTTAATGGCCAACAGTTCGCCACAAAACTGCCCTGCGGATTATATATTTCTTAGTCTGGCCTCTCACCCTAAGCTTGTTAAGCAAACCAAACTCTACCGGTACAGACTTAGGGTTTATTGGAGCCCGCAAGCTCCACCATGACGTCAACGTAGAGATACGGCGAAGGGGTTAGGTATATTTTTAGCGGCGTTCCGTACCTCAAAAGGAAAAACCGGAACCTTTATAGGATCACTTTGTTGTCTATCCATCTATCTGTCTATCTGTCTGTCAAGACCCTTTGTCTTCAGAACGCGTGGAGGTATCGACTAGAAATTAAAACCGTAAACTTAAGTCTGCGGTCCTTTGAAGCTGTGAAAAAATCAAACTTCTAAAAAAAATCAAGCTGTTAAAGATACGGCCGTACAATGGTCCACATAGGACTTAGTGCGGAAACCATACCTAAATAGAATAGAAGATACGGCCATTTATGTCGCAACAAACGTATATTTCAATACTCTCAAAGGAATCAAAATTCATAGGGTACTCCCGTTGACCCAGATTCCTGATATTTGGCATGAAGCAAGGTTTTATAGGACAGATATAGGAATAAATCTGAAAACAGTAAATTTGTTGTTATATACCTACGTCACAAAAAAACATACTTTTTTGCAATTGTACAGAACCCTCGGGGCGCGAATCCGACTCGCACTTGTCCAGTTTTTTTTTTAATATTATCTATGTAAAACGACAACGCATAGCGGAAACTACTGGGACAAGGAATATGAAACTTTGCACAAGGGTTATTCTTATGACATAGGCGAGCACTAATAAGGAGTTTATGGAAATTCAATCTATAAGAGGTGAAAAGGGGGAATAATGAGGAATTTCGTTTGAATGCAAAAAGTCCTTTCGTGACATTTGAAAGTTTGCACAAACAGTAAATTAAGAAAACAATAAAGGTTATCATTATTTATTTTCCAAAACTACCAGATTGTGTGGAGATCTCCTAGTTCTTGGGTAAATAATTTTAAATAACGGACAGTGAGACAAATCAGACAGCCTCGAAAAAATTAGGATCGTCTATTCGTCTCGCGACAAATCGAATCAGACAATACATACTATCGAACCAATGACACTATTCAAACTACGAAGTAAATACTTAAAACTACTTGATTCATTTTAAGTATTTTTATGTAAAATCTTTACTTCGTACTTAATATTAAATACTCAACTAACGGTCCGAAACCAATTTATTAACCAATTTCAAACAGAAAAATGTTGAATATTTTGTTTGAAGTTGATTAAATTGCTTTTACGTTATTCTTTGAATGCCGATGTTTTATAAAAAAAAAGTGACACAAATGCACAACGCTAAATATAGAGTTCAACGGTCAATAATAATTCCATTATGAGTCTTTAGATGGCGTTGCGAGTATCACATTACGTATGTACTCGTATATCTTTTGATAGGGTGAACGGATTGCGATGAAACAAAAACTAAGTAATACTTTAAGTTACGTAGTAACAATTTCTATGTATAAAAATTATCTACATTGGTTACGTAGATTTTACGTGATGCGTGCACAACTAAACAGACGAACAGACTAACAGAACCCTCCCCGTAGGTGTTATCCTTTATCACCCTGCCAATTTTTTAGAAGTATTTTCGATGCACGAAAACGAATTTGCTACAGATTTATTATATGTACGTGTATAGGTATATAGATGGGCGTCACTATTTTGCTGAGGGTGCGTGATGAGCTGCGCAAGTACTCTAGCGCTCCGACCAAACGTAGTAGAAAAACACCGAGTGGTTTCAGCCAGCAATATACCTATTCTAACTACGACTAATTTGCTCGTAAGAATGGAGGACATTCGTAAAGATTTATTTAGGCAGAAATAACATTTCAAATCCTGCTATTTTTGCCTTGGTGACTGATGTACTGATGTTTTAACTTTGGTTTCACACTGTGACTCCATTTAATATGTATTTGCAATCAAATTTTATTCCAATTGTAATTAATGTAACTTCTTACTTGATTTATTTGTTATTAGTTGGTGACGTTTTTCAGTCCAGTACACAAGTTTGTAATACGGCGTGTTACACAATATGGCTGCGACATTTAAAATGCTAGGTCTTATAGTTGCGACTCACCTTCAATACCTTCACCGTATGTGAAGAGGCCTTTGCTTGTCAATGAGACAAATATAAGGCACCTATTGCTTTTATTATTTACCAGAAACCCACCCTGACTTGGCAAGGGTGCAATTTAATTTTCGACAAAAACAAAAAAATAATTAGCATTTTTTTATTAAAATCACCATTTATTAAAAAGAAAATTAAATCTTAATAACTTCTCACACTCTCTCGTTTTCAACAAATGTCGGTTCAATTGTGTTTAAGGGTTTATACAGTAAGTCCAGACTTTGCGTTTACTTTACGATTCCATAACAATCGACAATCTTGCCTCGTATCGAGTCTCAATGCGAAAATCCCGGGACACGAGACAGCTAAAATTACGAAATGTCCCGAGACTTTGAGACACGAGACGTCCTGGGACCCAAAGCCTAGTCAAGCCGTTCTGAAGTGACGATCTTTCATAAATGTGGGCAATTGATTTTTATTCCAATAATTTTATTCAATGATAAGCTGTCTCGGCGGACGTAGTCATTTCTAAGAGTTCTAATAAAAATCCCACAGAAAAAAGAGCTTTCAGATCTTTGTTCTCGATTTTAAGTTTACACCAACACTTTATCTAATCTAATCCATAACATAATTTAACCTTTCTAATACTGTAATTAGACACACAATAGAAAGATAATGAGAGAGCAAACGCCGGCGCTCGCTTGGGGTTAAATAAATTAAAATATAGTAGATAAATATGACGCCAAAGTCTATCTCGCGATGTGATGACGAGCCACTAATGTACATAAGCTGCTACATTAGATACCTAATATACTTTTACTAGTACTACTAACTTTTGCAAGCGGCGTCGCCCGATTGAAAGCAACATTCACGACACGAACTTTGGACCCTCGTTTCATCCCATTAGTGAGTAAATTTTGTAAAATCCTTTCTCATGACGTAATTACACATGGTCGTTAGCCTGTATTCAGGTGCACGAAAGACGTTAATCAAATTCGGGCACCCGATGCATTAATTACATTGTTTTACTCTCGTTTGGTTACTGGAACACTGCGTCAGGTAACCAAATCGAAAGCTGTTCGAATATGGGCGTACTCAACTCCATTCATTAACACTTTGTTGTTTGTCCGAATTCCATAGGCAATCGAATACGAGCTAACGACCTTCATTCTTTGTTTACCAATATCATTGTTTTTATTAAATTTATTTTTTTAGTTTGTAAGTTTCTACTGTACAACGCCTTGGACATCCTCTGTAACGTTGTACAAGTACATGTAAATAAATAAATAAATGAATTGAACCGCTGTGTTCAGAGTTCTAGGTCCAAGGTTTCGGTCTACTTGTCTGCGACAAGACTGTTTTGTCTACGATACGGCGTACATCATCAAGACAAAACAGTCTATTGGTGTACGGCCAGTGTCGCCAACTTAGTGGATTTTCCACTAAAACTGGTCCCCCCATTTAGTTGCGAAATATTGGTTTAGTGGCTAGTGGATTTTTCTAGTGCTTTAGCAAAATTCAATTCCTTACTAAAAATGCGATCACTCGGGTGTAAATCAGCACCACAGAATCCATGATTGTCAATCTGATACCGATGATGATGGTGCAAACAAAAATGATTCGTCTGAAGACGAATTAATACATAACCATTACTGAGTAATTTGTACGTTGATTTACCTACTAATGTTAATTTACCCACAAATGGTATTTTGATCAACTGATTGTTCATTTTTATCACTTATTATTAAATGAATCTAATAACCTACATGCCTACTTATTATATTTTGTACAACACACTTTTTTTGTGGGAAATTTTACGATTTTGTGTGTGGGATAATTTTTTGTTAGGAATTTTTCTGGTGGTTTTAAAAGTTGACTCTTACAAAGTACTCTTACAGGAAGTCTCAAAACAGTCTTATCGCAGACAAGTCTGCGGAGTCATAGACAAGTCTGCGACGTCTTAGACAAGTCTAAGTCGTAAGTCTGTCTAAGACAGTCTTGTCTCAAGTGTGCACAGGCCCTTAAAGTTACATACTACTATTATAAAAGTGAATGATTGTGAATATATCGCACGGTTGATCATAAAGAGACCTAAGTCAAAAACTGGTACCTACTTGAAAATTGAATCTTAACTCGTATAATTTATGGTTCAATTTTCACACATCCTTTTTTGACTTAGGTCTTTTTATGATAAAGCGTGAGATGTGTGCGTGCATGTTGTTAGTTCTTTACGCTCGAACGTCTGAACGGATTTGGATGTTTAGCCCATGTCCTGGAAAGGCACACAGGATACCTTTTATCTCTGGAGTATTCTGCGAACTTCATGGAAACACTAATATTACTAATATTGCACACTGGCAAATGTATTTTTTATGCAAAATGTATTAGAAAGTGCTTAATACTTAAAATAATAGCTTAAATCTAAACAAAAGCCTTTCATTGCGTTTCACCTATTACAGTATGGTTCCTTCAAATCATTTTCTACTATCATGCCGAACTCTCATAGCAGAAAATTATACCAAATTATACACCACTAATTTTTAATTAGTACAAATACTTAAAGGGCTTATTAGAAAAGGTCTTGTTATTATTTAAGTAAAGTCTCAATAAATAATATTAATAAACAGCAAAGTTATTAGTGTTTGTTCATATCCCAAAATGTGACTCAATTTATGGAAATATTGTACAGGCTATTTATGATTATGAATGAATAATGACGATCGAAATGGAAAAACACTGCGCGTAGTATTTCTAGTAGCAATTGTCACGAATGATTGATTGTATTATGAATTTACCAATTATGACCAATTTTCGTGGACAATTTTGGTATTTGTTTTTTTTTTAACTACAAAAATATGATCAGTAACGGGTACGGATAGAGCCCCATTTTTTGTCATCATCTTCCTGCCCTTGTCCCATCTTATTTGGGGTCGGCGCAATACGTTTTTTTCTTCCATTCTATCCTGTCAACCGTCATACTATCACTAACTTCCTTTTCTTTCATATCACTGTTCACACAATCCATCCATCTTTTCTTTGGCCTCCCTCTCCCTCTCCACCCATCCACATGTATACTCATAACTCTTTTAGTAACATGTGTTTCATCTCAGAGCCCCATTTTTTGTAATATATAAAAAATAGGGGTATATATATATGAATATAAAATTATAAATGGCTGCCCCAAACAGGCAAAGCCTCTGGCAGCAGCTAGTTAAAGACATTTTTACTAAATCAGTCTAGCCGTTCTCAAGTGATGTGCTTCGCAGCGAACAGCATCTCATTTTTATATTAATATTAGTTTTCATGAAAACTACTAGCTACTAGCTAGCCTCGATTTTCATGAAAATGGAGGCCCGAGGAGTAGCGGAAAATACGGAGAGAAAACGAGTCTTCCTTTGAAACGTTTACGATAAACCTTAGGTTTAACTTCAGAGACACGTGTCCCCTGAAAACCTATTCCGGGATCCATCTTTGTTATAAAGATTAAATAAGATTGACTAAGTGAGTGCTAGCTGTTAGTCCCGGTTGTCATTCGCAGATAAAGATCTGCGAATGACGTCATACTAGGTAGTCAGACGCCAGAAAGTCTGACCACCAGTCTATCCAAGGAGTATCGTATTGCCCAGTATCTGAGTTACGGCGGCCGGAAGTCGGGATCGGAATCCCAGCGGCTGGGGCGCGAGGGCCACTGCCTCGCGCATGCACGTGCGGCCTCCTCTTTTGCTAGCATTGCTGCTTCGCAGAAAGAGGCGACTGCCTGCCACTCCTCCTCGCTCCTCGCTTAATTTAAAATTTAATCTGTTTTTTTAAACATGTTTTAAAAAACATTGTTTAAATTCAAACTGCTTTAACCATTTGTTTTAAAACATTTTATTTATTCATACCAACCCTGCTATAGAGTTAGTCTTTTTCACGTTCCGTTAATTTCCACGAATATCCTTTTTTTATGTGGGATATCCTCAAATGTCTTCACCCGCTCTAAAGTAGAAAGAGAGAGCGTGTCATATATTTACTAATTGATACCCGCCTGTGTCCTTCAGTTGCCCTTTGCGTTTTAGAGCCACAGACACTCTTTCAAACGTTCCCGCAGTGGATGAATATCCTTATATTCATTACATCATAATAATTATAGGGGTTAAAGTATGAAATTGCCGTTTTTTAGAACGGGTTGCTTTGAAGTGTTATGTCTTTGGATTGAAGTTCAAATAAACTTTATGTTAAAGGTACGTTATTCTGTTTTCCAAATTAGGTATTTATTGGTTTCTTTGTGTTTTGTATTTTTTTATAATATCGTAGTACTTTACTATTTTTTTATGAAATTTATATTTCTTATGAAAACTCGTATTATTTTGTAATATGAGTTCTACCGTGTTAACAATATGGACCTAAAACTGCTAATGAATGCGATGTCTATTTTTGTTCCAATCATTTTCACGTGGGAAATTTTGTCTCCCGAGTAACTTTTCTCCTCAGTGCGGCAACCAGACAAAGTTTCCAAAACGAAAGCTAGACCAACAGCACAAAGTTCTTTTGTTAGATAAAAGTCGTAGGTATACGTAATTGATAATGCTTGCCCTTTGAAATGCATAGTTTCTACGTTAGAACTCTTAATATGAAAAAAAAAAATTATTAGCTTTAATGGTTTTAAGAACTGCGATATTACAGAAAATACAAAACACAAAGAATCCAATAATTATCTAATTTCGAAAAAAGAATAACTTACCTTTAATATAAAGTTTATTTGAACTTATAATTCAAAGTCAATCCAAAGATATCACTTGAAAACAACCCGTTTTAAAATACGGCAATTTGATAGAAGGTACCTACAGGCCTAATAATAATATATGTATATTATTTACTACATAATTTATAAAGCAAAATCCTGCGTCTATCTGTTCGCGATAATAAATCAAAAACTACTATTAAACAGATTTTCATGCAGTTTTCATCAGTCTACAGACTGATTAATTAGAAAAATTTAACTTAACACAGAATTTCAAAAAAAAATAACTTCAACGAGTCGCTGGTACTGACTAAATATGATGATTTATTTATTATTTATTTATTTATTTTATAATTTATAAACACACACAAATAAAGAAAGAAGATACATTCTGATAAAAATTGTACAAGGGTACTGCTTATTTCTAAAAGAAACTTCTTCCAGCAGACCTGCGAAAGGAGAAATAGGAAGAAATGTAGACAATAGTGTGTAGAAGTAATAAAAGAAGTGAATGTGAAATCTTAAATTAAAATAATAAATACTTATATACTATACATACTATACTATATATACCTTATACTAAAAATAAATACATAAAAAAATGATGATGAACAAATAATAGACCTATGAAATTATCGTATTATAAAACTGCACACTTTGAACTGCGATATCTTCAGATTGATTTGAAATTATAAAATCAACAAAACTTTAAATTAAAGGCAAGTTATTCTCGTAATAAACCTATTTATAAATATGTTTCTTTGGTTAATATTTCTTTATTAGCTTCTAATATAGGTACCTTATAAACAATCCCGTGTCACAGTGTTTGTTATCGAACTCTTACAAACCAATTTGACCGAGTTTTTGAAATTTTATTGTATATATTTAATTTAAAAAATAATTTAAGGTCGTAGGCTATATTTTACCCCAGTGGGGTGTTTCCCATATATTCCCATATATTTCTATGATAATTTATATGGCAAAGCCATGTTTGCCGAGTCAGCCAGCGTCGCTGTATTAACAACTCATCAATAACCTACTCTAGAGTAGCGTAGAGTCCCATCGATACATTATTTCATAATTATATTAAAAGCTGACTAACATTAGTGTTGTGTTGTGTGTGGAGGCTCGGCGTGATTTAATCAATATTAATATATTTACTACGGGCTTCGCCCACGTGAAAACTATTTTGTCACCAGGAAATATACCTACTACCAGAATAGAAACCCCGTGTATTATTAAAAAGCTGAAAGTAAATTATCCTTTAAGCGTAACATTCGGAACTACTACTTGAAGTCCTCTCAACTTTAGTTTGGTCTTCGTCAGAATTATTATTAAGTTCTCTTAATGATTTTTTATTAACCTTATTATTTATTAGTTTATAATTTTAGTTATTTATAATAATAAAATACATATATATATATATATTTATTGAGATATGTATTTTATTATTATAAATAACTTATTTTTTACTTTATTTTTTTTCTGTTTGAAGTATCTGTTATTTGTTTATTGTGCAAGCCTCCCACAGTGTTGTCTTTTTTATCCCAAAGGTTGACTGGTAGAAAATGCCTTGTTACCTTAAGTTCGCCTATGTACCACTACTGTACATGAAGTATAAATAAATAAATAAATAAATTAGTACTAGTTGCTGCTAGCGGCTTCGCCCGAAACATACACCTGGGATGTGTGACATGTTTCATTGAACTCCGTCTAGGAGTTCGAACATGAAGAAGTAACAAACATACATACACACGCACACACACTTTTGTCTTTATAATATTAGTGTGATATCGTTTTCTCGACTATGTTTTATCTATCTTCCACAATCCGAATTTATCCGTATTTCAATTGTCCTTGTAATCCATTCCTTTAATGATATGCAACCATCCATAGATACAGACTTATATATTTTTAAACCGCTTAGGAGTACCAGCGCAGTTGGGCTTGGACCTAGATAGGTCGGCGTCTTTGAGTGGTGAATTCTGGTGCTAGTTGCCTGCTATCTATATGCATGCACCACCCATACGCAAGCAATTCTTTCACAAACTGAATAGATGACTGAAATTGTAATGGACATAGTAGATTTTCTTAAAAGGTGTTGTATGGCCTTCCAGAATTACATTCGTGAAGTTAAACTTGTTTTACAACATAAGCATTGAAAGTTACTTTGCTGAAACTCAAAGGTTCAATTACTTTTTCTATTCCAGTATCCAATTTCCTCCTACTATAAAGATTACTATCGACTGCTCGGGATTGACGTAAAAGCCATTTGGTCTGTCTGTGGCGTTACAAATCGGTCACCCGAAATTGCCGTGTAAACTTCGTGGTCTCTAATTACAAGCTGTGGTTTGTCCTTTAATTAAAGGAATACAATTTACGTCTGGTAAGGTATAATTACTTTATTGTTTCCGTATCTAGAATTCTGTCCTAATCATAATTGCTTATCATAAATGCTTACTTACCTTATAATGTTTACTGACAATTACATTCCTGAAGTAACAGACGAGATTAGTTGCCTGATCTTATAGCTTGAATACACAGGAAACATTGATATACTATTGATAACAGCTAGTGTGTGAAGGATTAAAGAGGAGCAAAGTACGTATAGGTTGTATCAGGATGGACGCGGGGGTGCGCGTAGAGCGCGGCGGGAGGCAGTCGTTCAGAGGGCGGCCGGCTGGCGGCGGGCAGTATCTCGCCCGCGACGCCGACTCAAATCACAAACAGTCTTACAGGCGGTGTGATACGCACGGCGCACACGTCAGGCCCGCGTGCTCGCGCCGTGCCGCGGTCGCGTGTAAACACGGCGCGCGTACCGCGTTACCTTGTACCAAATGTGAATAGAAGCAGTGAATAAAAAAAGTTTTTAATTTATTAAACAAATCAACACTTCCAACATTAAAAAAAAAAACCTAATTGTGTTTAGAAAAGTTCGTTTCATGTACTATTTGATTAATTATCGCCTCTACTATATACCATTTCTTCTTTGAGACATTTCGCCGAAAAACTTCTCACTTACATTTACGCGTTAACTTGTTTTAATTAGTTGGATGGAGAGTAGCGGTTATGGAATTAGGAGATGATCTTTTTTTCATGAATGGACGCAGTGGGTTTGTATTTTATATTTCGTCACGTAAATAGGCACGTAATAAAAATAAAGAAAAACGTAGAAATAGAGTGGCGGCAATAAGCACATCCTAAGTACCAGCAACGCTTATAAAAAACACAATTTAACAAAAAAAAATTGTTTATAAATCATAAACTGTTTTCTAATAACGAAATAAAACTAAATAAACTTAGTTTTAGAGTGTCTATCTACTTTTGAGGTCAACTAGAACGAAAAATAGTTCGCTGTCGGCGAAAATAAACAATTGTGAAGCGACACAGCACTCTAGACGCTAACTCTCATCTTCCTTTCCCTTCCACATCTTGTCGCTCCGCAGTACAACATATTCCTATCTGCACATACACCATATTGCGAATATCCACTAGTGTGCAATGTACATATATAAAGTTCGAGCACTGTAATATAGATTCAATAGGTACGTGTTTGAGTAGGTACGTGTTGAATAAATATCCTTTGTGGCGCTTGTGTAGGTACTTAAATGTTAAAGGTTTAATTTTACAGGAAGCTAAGGATTCAGGATATTTGATTGTTCTGTTACGTCTGAATCAACGAATGAACTAATTAAATTTTCAATATAAAGATCACCCCACATAATTTTTATAATGCCAAATTTTATGGCTTGCGTAACTTATCAAAAATATATTACGAGAATAAATTTCCAAGTTGATGAGAATGAAACAATCCACAAAATCTGGTTGCTTTCTTACTAGGACTGAACTAGGAAATCCAAATCCATTAGTGAGATGCTAAAACTATTTTGGGACTCACTAGCTACTTTACATAAAAAAAATTTCGCATATCCAATTATTTTTGGGGTAGCTAATGGTACACATCCTTTTTGATGGGCAGCTTATGAGCTCCCCATAAAAAGAAATAACGCCTGTTATCGACTTACGTTCATGTGGACAACAGCAGCTGCCAAATTGAATATAGTCGGTCATATTTTCATTTCACTGAAAAAATGCTTGACCGAATTATTTTTGTTCATTTTTAATGCCAGGAAGTCTCAGCACGCAAGCAGTTCATCATACATAACCAGCGTTCGGAATTAGGTAGAGTTATTCATGTACTGACATCGAAATGTTGATATTAATATGAACCTTCCCGGGATTTCAAATAAATAATAACAAAAACCATATAGATAAGACAAATAAAACAAAGATAATTAACATACAATTTTTGTTAGTATTTTTCATTGAGATCTCTCTACTTCAACAGGGGTAAAGTTAACAAAGGAGACGGATACGCTTTCATACAATCTTGGGCCTGGGTAGTAAAGAAATGAAAGTGATGTCAATTATAGTTTATATATTTTTAACCCTTTACTGAAAATTCTGTGGTTTTTGTCACTCAGAAAGGAGAGTTATAAAAGATTTCGTAAAAGTGAGGTAATGCAAGATAATATTACTTTTTAAATGACAGTATTTATTTATTTTAGAGAGTATTATTGAGTAGAAAAATATTAAGCAACCCGCAAATCATATATTTAAAAAAATTAAGGGAAAAGATGATGTGGAAAGTCATACAATGACTTCTCTAGCTCTAAGGTGGAGTGAAAGGGCGTGACAGACTTTTGCTGACTAAAACCACACCTCTATTCTTCAGTTGCCCTTTCGTTCTGATACCGCAAGTTATCTTTTTAGAAATTCTCTGCGGCCCCAGTGGGCATCGGTACTATTGGATTCCTACGGTTTTGCTGACACCTCTTTGAGGCGCGCGTAGAATACTAATCGTGCTCGACAACTCGGGCTCTATCTGGATGGTTACTGGGCGGTCGGAGGGCGAACTATCTATTGCTCACCGTCCGCAAGCCTGATAAAATGATAATTTCGGTATTCTTCTAACAAATATATTTATTCGTTAAAAAAACGGAGAAAGAAAACGGTGAATCGCAGTAGACACTAGGTAACTAAGAAATGTGGAGCGATTATACTTACAGTTTGTGGCGCTCGCCGTTGAGAGAAATCACTGACAGTATCGTCTCATCATCTAGGGGTCGTCAGCTCAGTGCATTACAGCGATTAGTCGTTATACCGCAATTCACACAACGATCCATGGTATCAATCAAAATCCTTTCGATAAGTCGGCCGGGCGTAAAATCCAAAATAGCAAGCTCAAGTCAAACGTTTAAACAAGATTCTCCGTGTCCGGTATGATAGCAAAGGTAAGAAAGAAAACCGAGGTCAAGGGATTTAACTATAGAATATATCAGTAAAATAATAGATAATACACCACCCAAAATGAAGAATACGAGACGAGTGATGTGAGGCATACGTGTGATAAATCAAAACGAATTTAATATCCGATTTCAAACACATATCGATTTTTATCGTTTTTCTAGACTAGAAAATCAGATTTCCAAAATTGACCTTGCCGAACAAAACGATAACGATATATACCTACAGCCAAACAAATACCTTAGAATGAACCAGATATACAAGTTCCTTGGAATAGGTTACTCAAGACTAAAATTTATTTTTTATATATTTCGTATTTTTTACTTTAACTAGGGCTAGTTTCTATGAAAAATATAACAAAGTTTTTAACCCATATTTCAACTTATTACAAGTTTGGCCCTGAAATCCCCGTCTCCTTTGTACACTTCGTCCTCCTCGTCATTAAAGCAGGAAGATTTTTTACTGACAGTGTAAAAAAAATCTGCTCATTAAATTTAATCTCGAGGTTTGAGGCATATCCACTTTATTCTTTCGCTCAATCAAATCGGAATAAGTACATGTATAACTCTACCAAATTCCGATCTCTGTTCAAAGCGAATGAAAACAATCGGAACTAAAGTCGGTCAAAGTGAATGAATTTACAAAGTTATGTGAAAGCTAGTCTGAGCAGCAATAAGGTACTCCAAAACATAGATCAGTCTAGAGCTGCCAATCGTACTGTAATACAGAGTATTGTACTATATTTTACAGAGAAGCATTTTATAATTTGCGAACGCAGTAGAGTGCCGACACTAAAATACTTTAATTATTTAGTCTCTGATTTTGAATTAAACTAAACGACATCCTGCCATTTCAGTATTTTACTGAAATAATTTTATCTAGGTCATAAATTATACGGTTTCGGTAAACGAAATGGTTTTATTGAAATTGTTTGGTAGTCGTACAATTATTTTAAAAGAACGAAATGCTTGTTTCACAAAAAGTAAAACAATTGATGTTTCATTCAATTTTTTACCCTAATGGCGTGCATCGCGAGGGTTATCCTACAATATATTCTTAATTTCATCCATCTTAGATCAGATATACCCCATTTTTTTTTATAAGTTTGGTAAGTCTTAATTATAACTCTTAGTATACATTTATTTAAAAATATAAGTTTACAGTACAGGCCCAAAACAGTTATTCTAATTTCTAAAAGATATGATTTTAAAATCTTAAACACTGAAAACAAACTTACTAAATACTTACGTGGCATACGTACCTACATGTATGTGATTATGTAGACTTATTCATAAAAATTAAAGTTTTCTTTCAAGTTAAAAAAAAAACTTAAAAAGTTTGAAATAAAAAATCTTTATACAAAAAAAAGCAACCGACTTTAATGTAAAAAAAACACTGAAAAGTGCAAAATAACTTTAATTTTAGAAGTCTGTGTTTCTATAATAGTTTTGTCACTTCGTTATTTAACACAAACTTCCGAAATTAAAGATATTTTGCACTTTTCAGTCAATGAAGTCAGTTGTTTTTTTTTTGTATAAACAATTGTTATTTTACACTTTTTAGTTATGATACCACTAGTAAAAAGTACCTACCCTTCAGCCAAACTGAAATACCCTATAGCCTAAGTGCTTTTCATGACAATTCTAATAAACCGAAACACGGTTACATTACATTAATTTATTACAGAGTTCCGGTGCCTAACTTCAAGCTTCATCATCAGATCAGTTAGATATATTCCCCCTCTTCTTTCAGTCAGTCATCGACTACACGTATAAACATAGCAATTTTACTTATTAGAACGGTTCTGCTGTGATCCTATGAGGAGTTCTGTTCCATTTCTTCGAAGTTCTTGATCAGATCATAACAATATATCTATGGAACTAACATGGAAGCATAAGCTTTCAATAAAAAAAAAAAACAAAATTTGTTCACAATTGACCGAGATATCGGTGAAAAAAAAAACATTCAGCAGAACATAGAAACTCCTCCTTTTTGAAGTCGGTTAAAAAGTTATACTTCAATAATCCTAATAAATATTTAATTGTACATTATATTCACTATCTCATTTAGAGAAGAGGTAAAATATGTCAATTTAATAAAAACTTGACGTTTTACCTCGTCTCTAAGTCATGATGATGCTTTAGATGAGTAGGTGTATTGCAAAATGTATCTTTTGTTACCATAAGGGCCTGTTACAATACTCGATATTTAGACAGTCTTAGTCGATGTCGCGTAGTGTAGTAAGGGCTAGACCGGTCTTACTCGGAACAAAAAATAAGACAGTCTGAATATCGTGTGCTGAATACCGCGTAGTGTAACAGGTCCTTTACTATTCGATACTGAGCTGTAAAAAGCAAAACAAATTTCGAAAATTTGAATTTCACGGGCGCCGAGTAGGTACGGTCGTGGTGTGTAAATAGACTTTTGTACTTTTATAATTAAACAGTTCCCCAGAAATGTAGGCAACTGCCGCACTCAGAAATATTCATTAAATTAACCTTAATGTGTAATGACCTAATTAGCATTAAATCTGTTAAAGAGCGATGCATCTCAGAGAAATGGTTTAATGTTCATTGGTTAGTTTTTTTTGTAAAGGGATCGGAATTATCCCGCAAATACCGCCTTGGGCTTAGTTGAGCGTAAGTAAGTAGCATGAGTTTGTGGAGTATAACTTCTGGCATACTCCACTAACTCAATAAAATCCACCAGATCAGACATTTTGCCTCGACAACACTTGCGAATTCACTGTTGTAAGTTGTAAAATAACACAAAATATATAACCCCAACAATGATAACTGTCAACTTGACAATGTCTTAATGGATCGTTTAGAAGTTAAGTGAAGGTTTGGCTATGCTTGACTTTAATGGACATTAAGGGACGCTAATGAATCGTTAACTGACTCTGAGAGTGTACTTTTTTAAATCTATACTAAGGATCGATCTAAGTAATCAATCATTAAACGGCTCTGAGTGTGGCAGTAAGAGTTTTATTTTTCACTTTTTATTTATGGCTTGCATTTAATGTGTACGTTACAAAAAAAAAAACAGAATAGAAATCAAACACGCCATGCTATGCTAAGTTTTCCAAACGAGTGTCATTCTTAAACGTCCAAGGACAATCTCTGTCAGGCGGTTGTAACTTTGTACATCGTTGATTGAGGATTCAATTTGAAAAGGAAAAACCAGACTTGTATGCGAAGCAATAAAAAATTTGCTGATAACGCTGCAACAGCGTCTTCGAAGACTTCATAAAGATTCTTTTACACGTTATGGTAAGACACCAGCCTTACCGTGTCGTGTCAAAATGTCAATCGTGTGAATGAGAAAGAGGGATGGAGCTATACACCCTATATAGCTCCATCTCTTTAACAGTTCAGTTTAGGTCGTCAAATCGCATAATAGCTCTACGTGGGGCCTATTCAATAAAATGAGGTTCGTAGCATGCAATCAGTATGAAAGATGCAATCTAGAACAAGTTGAAAGCATCCAGAGAGCACTGCAAGGATGAGAGCATGTTAGGCATGACCAAATTGCACATATATAATTTACACGAAGTCGTTAACTTAGAGAGCGGTCAGTTTTATTTCATAGACTAAAATAGAGGTACTCTAATAGCTTAAGACGGTCATAAAAGACTATAAATACAAACTACATTTCTTTGGTTATTTCTCATCAACCCGTTGATGGTCTGTTACGGTGAGGGGAAAAAGGAGAAAGCATTTATTTCAAATAAGTAATTAAAGGCACTTTTGAATTGTCAAGTAGTCACAAAAATTATGCTATACGTACTTACTAAAGCGTAGATCTCTATGAAGAGAAGGTGCAAGAATCTCCAGAGACACTCTTTTAAATCACGTGATAATAATAAATAACAAATATCTCGGTTGCATCTTTTTTTTTTAATTGATATAAACCAGTGCTTGACCGCGATCCCACCTGATCTTTCTTCTATGATTATAATGAGCCAATAGCAGTACAGGCATGACCAATTTTAACTGAAAGTATCTGTTCACGGACATGACGCGTGGTGCATGACATCTTCCTGATCCTAGTTTTGATATTTAGATACTAATCATGTTCCATTTTATGTCTGTCTATTTCGTTGCTTTACTTGCTGTCTAAAGTGTTTACATGGGAAAATCAACTCTTAGTTTTTAGCAGATATTTTTGTATATCGAATATACTTCTAAAGGGTCGCGCAAATGTAGAATGGCATTAGATAAGATTCCGAAATAATTGAATTGATTAAGACGATTCAGTTTTAAGTAGGTAACCATGTAATAGCAAGTGTGTGCCACTTATAGTTTCGAGTATCAAATATTGCTGTTCGAACTATTATTTTTTTTTATTAACTACTATTATTTTTGGGTACTTAAAGTACAAATATCTCACAACCCCAATCATTTAGAAATAACGTCACGCAGGCTTAAAAATAATGCCTTTCATAATAAGTAACAAGGTAAGGTTAAGTGAGTTGTTGTTACCGGCAATTTATAAAATCATTTATTCATCGGCATTTTATAGTCTTGCTCCTATTTCTGTTTGTATGTTTCCAAGGAACCTAACCTGTCCGTGTTGGATGCCCTAAGTGTCCGAGATCGCATCGCTCGCTTTTAGACTAATTAGTTTAGGGGGTGCCGGGGTCGAGTAGTCTGCCACTCAGTTTTTATAATTTAACATAAGATGTTTAGCCTGGGGATCAAGCAAAACATCTTATGTTAAATTATTGAGGCATTCTGTACGATGCATGGATAGGTTAAATAATGGTAAACAAAAGATAATAGTACATTATGTGACTAGGGGATAAAGCAATGTCTTTAAGTCGCGGGCGGTATGTTGAATTCCGAACGCAAGTTTGGGATTTATATAATTAACTCCCGAGCACGGCGAGGGAGTTACAATTGCGAGATTAAGGATCGATTTTCGCGCATGTCATGCAACAAGGCATGATAATTCAAAAATAAAACGTAATTACAAACAACAATACAATACTTTTCGAATAAAAATAGTAACGTCAGAGACCTTGATATGTCAACTGTCACTTTAACTTGATTAATCATTAACTCTTTGGCTTAAAGGTTTTACGCTAAGGTTTTAATATATAGCATCAAATATGATTTTTTTCTCAGTTGCCCAAGGAGTTTTTTTTTTAATCGTTAACTTAGTAATATCATCTAGAAAATGATGAATGTGAAAAATAATTTCCTGTGACTAAAATATTGGATATATTCAAATAATTTTGATACTCGTATGCAGACTGGGATCATCATGAAGTATACGCAGTTTAATTTATTGTCGTATTATCGGCGCCACCCCGTATAAATTTTATTTACAAATTTAATATTAACCATTACTCGACTTCTTTTGAGATTGGAAACAAAAAATATTCACTGATCTAACAATTTATAGTTTTAATTATCTGTAAGGCTCCCGCTCTTTAATTCCTTTTTTTTTTGGAGACTCGCCTGTAACCACTTTTTTTTTTGTTAGTGGAAAGTTTGATTTTTGAATATACTTCTTTGATGCATGTACATTTTAATAAACGTAGTGTGGTTTTTTTATCACCAACTGCTCGATAATGCCCTTTTATGTCATACAACCATCACTTAAAGCAAGTTATTCTGTCGCTAAGAAGTTAATGTAGTATGGACGATCACTAGAGAATAATGAAATTTTGAATTCGGAATGTCCAGAACCATTACTTTGAAAAAAAAACTCATTTTGTGAATTAAAATATGATTAAAATGTACATGCTTCAAAAAAATTTGTTCAAAAATCGAACGAGCCACTAACAAAAAAAAAAAAGAATACAATCTGGCTACTGACGAGTATTTAAAAAACAGTAATGAAAGAGCGGAGCGTACAAGAAAATTAAAACTGAAGAATCTTAGAGTAGTGAAGATTGTTTGTTTCAAATCTCAAAACATGTCGAGTGATAGTAAAAATAAACTTGCAAATAATACTTATATTTCTCTAATATACAATTATCTTTAAATATCTCACAAATGGTGTAAAAAGTAGAGTATCCGACTCGGGGATAAAGCTGTCTTTGTTTTGGGCGGCTTGAATTCCTCACTTCACTCAGGTTTCTATATTAACTCCCTCGCAATGCTCAGGAGTTAATTATATAAATCTTTAAGATTAAAACTTAGCAACCATCGTTTCGTTCGGAATTCAATATGCCGCCCACGACTTAAAGACACGGCTTTATCCCCTAGTCACATAATCTACTATTGTCGTTCCAGATTCAAATCTCATTATTTCCTAGGGATCGCCCATACTACATTATCTCCCTAGGGGCAGAATGAATTGCTTTAAGTGATGGTTGTATAAAATATAAAAGGGTATTATAGAGCAGGTGGTGTAAAAAATATTTAGCGGCACAGCCGATCATCAGTAAAGTTTTCTGGTAGCGGGTTCATGGCGTAGATTTAAAATAACAATTCATTTCACAATCAGTATTATTTCACAGTACATATTATTAGGCCATTACAGACTTCGGAATTTCGTAAAATAGGAGAGCCAGCAAATTCTTTATAAGCGTCCACACTGCTCGACGGATCGCTTAAGACTGCCCTTCAGCCTTTCATAAAAGTCTCCCCTCCAACCGATTACGCTCACTTGACGTCTACAACGTCACAACATTTCACCCTACTCCGGTACTAAAGAATCAATTGTGTGTCTTATTATCGCTTAATTGTCATAATCCCCGACATATACATTGCCGTAACGAGCTCAGCATTTTGTTTTATGATGACCATGACTAATTTATGAGTTATTAGGGTTCAAATAAACAATACCCCGCAGGAGTCCAACAAATTTCGGCTTTCATTGACAGATAAGCATTTTTATTACATTTGTAATTAGTCATTAGTATAACCTTAAAAAATTATTTGTTTTTCATCAACAGGGTTTTCAATACGTTTGTTCGAAGTTTGTGAAATTTCATAAATGAATTTGTGTCTCTCGATATACAACAGTTTACACTTTTTCAAACTTTCATTATTCGTCGCTTTTGTTGTCGATTTGATGAGCAGTATCAATTGCCCTAGACATTTTGCGTACGATGTTCTTTTTACCTATTTTATAACGGCAAGGCATTTTATATATTGTCATACGCATTACACATGTAACGTGTGTAAACGAACGACGCCGTATGTACAAAGACGAATAATTTAATATGCCGTCGACTTGACCACCGAGTTTGGACTTGATGGAAGCCTCATTTAAGGTGTGTCACTTATTTGAAGATAATAATTTATTAAAACATTCGACACACGCGTTAAAACGGTCACCGCGGACCTGGAAGGCAAAGGGTATATAACTGAAGAAACACAGATGGGTTTTAGTTAGTGCAATTTATTTGATATGGTCAATGTGAACCTCATAATCCTAGAGATTCCGATACGAATTTGTAGTCAGAACACGATTTCGCATTCATTATCATCTTCCTGCCCTTGTCCCGTTTTATTTGGGGTCGGCGCGACACGTTATTTTCGTTCTTTCTGTCCCGTCACTCGTGACGCTATCACTAACCCTCCTTTCATATCACTTCTTACATAATCCATCCATCTTTTCCTCCCTCGCCCTCTCCATCCATCCACAAGTAAACTCATAACTCTTTTAGTAACATGCGTTTCCTCTTCACATAACCATACCAAGACAAACGATTCCCTTTCAATGTTTCAGTCACTGGCGCCAATTTCAAAGTTCCTCTAATATACTCATTTCTCACTTTATCCATTCTCGTCACACCACACATCCATCTTAACAATCTCATCTCCGCTACGTGCAATCTTTTTTCATCCGTCTTTTTACAGCCCAACATACTGATCCATACAGTATGACAGGCTTTATCACGGACTTATAGATTTCACCCTTGAAAGCGAATAAACATTTAAGCCAGTAGTTCATTTGGCGAACCAATCTGCGAACTCTGAGCGAGTAGGGAAAGGACTACACATACGTTGCCAAATAGACAGTGGTGTGGGTGAAACTTCTGTATGCTCCCAATTCAAGCTCGCACATGAGCGGATAGCTTTCAACGATCTACTCTTCTGCTTTACCGATACAAACCCAGTGATTTTCCGAAGATAATTGTCTATGTGCGTACAAAATTATATAATACATTCGGCGACCATAAAAACAGAGCTATGTGGCTGGTATGTTCGATTTTTTATCTCCTATGGTAATAAACTACACATCAATAGCAAGTATTAGCAAGTCATAAAAATGACAGACTAACAGCTTGAAAGCGAATAAGAAATCGAATTTATATTTCTGGAGGGCTGTTAAATCAATTCTGACTTATCCAACCTCTCAGGCCCTAGTGTGCCGAAAACAGTACACCTTGGTACCAGCTAACATAAACTCTATTTTTACGTAATAAGGTTTTTGTTAGCTGGTACGAAGTGTACCATTTTCGGTACACTGAGGCCTGAGAAGTTAAATTAATACGCAAGTCAATTTGGACACTAACCTTATTTGAAAATATTCGCTCGCGATCTATCCAGGTGTTCAAGGTCATCAGCTCGTTTGTTAGCTGCGGTAGGGATTTTGAACACATAATGGGTATTTACTTTACTATCAAACATATGTGTACTTAATATTTAAATTAAGATACTCATGAATATGCTTTTAAATGGTTTATGAGAAAATTGCGGTCTCTCGATTCAGCGACGTTCATCTATAAAATATTTATAGTTCTTTTAATGAATTGAAATCGGTTGAAAGAGTAATTTATTGACTTATTTTTTACTTTTTTAATAGATTTTTGCGTAGGGGGTTTTTAAAAATAATAATTTAGTTTTTATTTTTTGGGCTAAATTTGCTTTCATTGATACATTCGTAAATTCTGAAAATTGCAAAACAGTTTGTCGGCAGAATATTATTGTCATATAATAAAATTGGTACATATAATAACTTTAGTTTAGTTCACAAGTTCACGTTTAGGTTAGGGCCACGTTTATTACCTCTGATTGCAGATTACACTAGACAATTATTATTCTCACTGCGGTGATTCTGTGTTCCCCGATTACTGAAAAGCTTATTTGATTCAGTCATTCTTAAAATTATTTCTGTCCAAATTTTAAATCCCTAATAAGTGGCAGCATGAGTTTTAAATTACATGGAATCGGCTTTAGGAGGCAAAAATACTGAAGATTCTTTAAATCTTGAGCTTAACAGAACTTACAAGTTTTGATGAAAGACCAGCGCCGCGACTCAACTTCTATCTTACTTAATAAAGAAAGATAAGGATTGATGACAGATCTTTTGGAACTTTCTTACTCGGACCTAATAAATAGAGTATTTTGAACTGGGACAGAGTGTTTATTGTTATTGGGAAAGATGAAGCTGCTTTTCGTATTCGTGTCAGCCATCTTAATTAGAAATACGTAGCAGTGGCATTGAAATGTAGTGAAGTAAAGACTGCTTAAAAATTAACATTAGGTGCATATCTTCGCACATATAAACTATTTTTATTTATTTGTGTATTCATTAATACTTTATACACTAGTAAGAAATGCTATACAAAGGCGGACTCAATGACTTAGACTTTTCCTACTAGTGGACCTTAGGGTGGTGTAGAGATATAACATTGAAGGTCCACCTTAGTGATAAACAAATAGTAAAGTTATACAATATCTGTACGAGTATATTAAACTTAATACTTAAATAAATCCATACAAAAAAAAACTTTTTACAAAAAATATACAACTGACTTCAATGTAAAGAAAAAACACTAAAAAGTGCAAAACAACTTTAATTTCTGAAGTCGGTGTTAAATAACGAAGAGACAAAACTATTATAGAAACACCGACTTCCGAAATTAAAGTTATTTAACACTTTTCAGTGTTTTTTTTTACATTGAAGTTGGTTGTATTTTTTTATAACGTGTTTTATTTTACTCTTTTTAGTTATGGTACCACCACTAAAAAGTACTTCTCAGCCAAACTTAAATACCTTTTAGCCAAAGTGAACGAACATAGAACCTTCTCCTTTTTGAAGTCGGTAAAAAAGAATAATGAATCCAACAAATCAACGCGGTGATGATTCCACTAACTTCTTACGAATCACGGGGAATTTCTGAAAATGCCCGTGGTTTTAGTTAGTAAAAGTCTGACACGCCCTCTCGCTTCAACATAGAGCAAGAGATGTCATTGAATCACTTACCAAATAAAAAATAACTAGTGAATGTGTTTAAATGCCTTCACCTTAGAGAACATCACGGGATCATCATCATATTAGCTATGTTGAATCTGTTACATATTTTAAATTATTCCACAGATTAGTGTTTCAATTCATGCATACACATATTGAGACGTTCTTAATTATTAACGATAATTAATCGGACGGAGGCGTATTTCGTGTACTCTGTCACACTGTTAAATATTGTTACTCAATTTAAAGCCCTTGAATAATAGTATGTATTTAATTAATACACTTAGAGAAGAAATAAAAAAATATTGAGAAACCTAATAATTTTAACTATACATACGTTATTTACATTATTTTTCATGTAGACAAGAGATTATCAGTAAAAAATAAAATGATTATTGAAAAAAAAATTAATCGAAGTAATATAAGCAGATGCCAACGACTTCGTCCATTGGTTAGTAGATAATAATCCCAAGAGAACATACTCCCGAGACAAAAAGTATCCTGGTCCAACCGTGTACCAAGTTTCATCGAAATCCGTTCAGCCGTTCGAACGTGAAGAAGTAACAAACAAACACACACAAACTTTCACAATATTAGTGTAATCATTTTAAAGGAAGCTTTTTTATTTATTTATTTATTTAGTACAGCAAAATAGCCATTAATACTAAAATACGTTAATCCTTTCCCTCTGTCTTCTCACAGAATCGCAAACTTTCTAATAATATTGTCTTCCATTCATCAGCAAACAAATCCAATCCAGGGTTGGTCTCCACGAGCACGTTGAGCATCGTTAGCATACGCGGTATAGGGGAGGTGAATCGAGCCACAGTGCTTCAAAATGGGACATTAAATAATTTATGCTCTAGAAAAGAGCGATTTTAATTATTCGGAACATATAATTGACACAACTCTGCATGTAATTAGTCGGACGCATCAGTGTAACCATCAATAAAATTATTAATGGTTAAATTGATGCGTCCGACAAAACATTTTAAATTTTAATAAACTTATAACAAGTTTGTGGTATCGGCACTCAGCTAAAGTATTCCGAACTACTCTTAATAGATAGATCATCGGCCTGCAGCTGTTGGCTTTACTTAAACTTCGTAAATCCTTCAGTAAGTGACTACGAATTTTACTTAATGCAAGAAACTTAAATTGAAACTGGATACAAGTTGTATTTTCGTCCCTCATCTTTGCCAAGAAGTCTTAGCTATATGTATATTTGCCACTCTGTTCACGTAGCCCGTTTCTATTTTACCCGTGATGTTAACCGAGCGGATGGAAAATAAAAAAAGCTTTTAACAACGCGTCGAATTGGATGGTTCCTCTCACATTATTAAATAAATACACTACCTAGTAGTTACAGCCAAAGCCAAACACGAATATTGCGTGTGTTGTTTGTTTGACAGTTTTATAATACATATACATATGGATTTCGTAGGCTGACTGGTTAGTATTTAAACATTTTTTGTATAATATGAGCAGTAGTCGCAAGTTGTAGGCCGCAGGTTCCAACTTAGCCAGATACATTAATTTGTCCAATTTATTTAATCAATATTGCTCTATTGAAACCGGCATGTCCTAGAAAAAAAAATTTAAGGACATGTTACATCCAAGAATCTGTACCTACTAAGTCCGTGTGGTAACTTACGGCCCATTCTCTCTACTAGAGAGGAGACCTTAGCCCCAGCAGTGGGAACATTGAAGGTTGGTTATGTCTTCTTATATAATATCAAGCGCTAACTAAAAATCTAAATTAACATCCAGGTACCTGGGCACTTTGACAACTAAATGTGTAAAATAGTAAAGAGTATGCTTGATGAGTATTTCTTTTTCCAAATGAATTACTTATAGTGTAAATAGAAGAAGATTAAATAATATCCTATATATAACTGAATTAAGAAAAAGTTTCACATGTTACTTGATTAAAACATAAAACAAAACTCTAGTGGTTACTACTGATCTGATTTTAAACAAAAATCGTTAATTATAGGATAGAATAGAATAAACTTTATGGTATACATAGTACAATAACTTTTACACAAATAAATCTATGGGCACAATGGCAGTCTGGTCGATATTACAGTTTAAGTATATATTTATAGGATAATACTACATAATACAATCGACCAGTTGCCAAACTTCTGGAACAATTTCAAAGAAATCCTTAGTGCGGCTATTCAATGCGGCAGAGGCCTTGAACAAGATATACATCGAAATATCTCGTTCAAGGCCTTTGCCGCATTAGATTCTTATTCCTACTCGAAGGACCTTGAGATACGGGGGATCCAAGTTCATGCCAGTGTTTTGTTTCTTTGGATATTTTTAACTGTGTATCAAAAATCTTATTCTCTAAAAATAGTAATTGTAGACCAAATATTAGTGGACTTTTATACAATTACTAAGGAACTTGAGGCATCTCAACTCCGACAGGTTATACTAGAAGGCCCCGCCACACAATTCGCACTTATTTTTTTTAAACAACCCAGAAGAGCATATTTTTGTGAACAATTATTATTTTTGGTGGAGCATATTGTAGATTAGTGAGGCATATTTTGTAGTAGAAAACAGAAGTAAATGATTACTATCCGTTTTATTTATAGCTCCAGAATATATAGCGCTAGCCGTGACGGGTCTACTTAACATGCACGTTCAGTTTCCATTTCCAAGGATAAGACCCATAAAGAGCTATAAGCATAGTCCACCGCAACATTGAATGATATCACAAACTAATATCTAAGAGTAAATCCCGTGTATGTATGATAGTCACATACATATACGGGGCTTTTTTTTAAGTGGGAAATTACCCAATAATTTCTCCGGCCCTTGGGCGGAGCAGGTGGGTGTGTCAGACTTTTAGTGACTAAAATTCACTCCTGTTCCTTCTTTGAATTTGTTGCAGCGCCCTGGGGTTCTCTTTCGTATAATCCATGGAAAATTTTATCCATATCTCTTCAGTAGTTTTTGCGTAAAAAGTAACAAACATCCACAAAAACAAACTTTCGTTTATAACATTAGTAAGATTTAGAGCGCTTTTAAATTCGCACCGAAGGGCCGCACGGCGGCAGCGTGATTGCAGCGATGAGGCCGCGTTTCTTTGTTATTTCACCTAAATAAAAGACGCGCGAATAAATCACACTAATATTACGTAGGCAAAACTTCGTATGTATGTGTATGTTTGTTACTCCTTCAAAATTGGCACATACCTTTTTATCCCGGGAGTTTATTCCTTTGGGATAATTTCCTACTTTCGAAGTTGGTGGCAGAGGCTAGTATTTACCTATAATATACAGATTTTTATTTATTAATTCTACCAGAACAGCAAAATGCCACAAACACAATTTACTTTAGATACCAATAACTACGTAAAACCATCGACTTATATTGTGCGTAGTACATATACATCGATGTGTAAAACACATTAAAGAAAATATCACACAGATATGTAACTGAATCTCTAACTCAGCAACTTCTTCCGTTCATCAGCAAATAAATCTAGTCTAGGACTGGATTTAAGGAGAGCGTTGAGTGCGTTAAGTGGTGACTTACGTCGCGCAACCGTACGGAAACGTGGTACCACAAATAAATTTATTCCGCCTTGCCCGGCTCCTCATGCAAACTAAGCGAGTCGGTGGTTCCGTGTATGATCTTGTAGGCAGTTACAAGCTAATAAAAACTCGAGTCACGGTGAATTTTTCAAGTGGATGCGGGTGACGAGTATCGTGTCTTTTAACATATACCTACATGAATATACATTTGTACCTTTTTGCTACTTGTATTTACGCACCTGCCACGTTATCTTCCACCAATCTAGGTTGACTGATAGAGAATGCCTAAGGCATTAAGTCTACATTTGTATCTTTGTGTTGCATAATGTTTTAATACTTTTTTTTTAATTACGTGGGGCATACTGAAAATCTCTGTATCTAGCCACTTACAATAAAATAATGGGAAATCAATTATAGAATTCGGAAATGGAACTCTTTGCGAGCATGTTACTTTTTAATTTGCGACACTGTCATTTGTTTTTCATTGTGGAGGGACGCCACAATGAAAAAACAAATGACAGATTCAAAGATTGTGTGTCGCTATCAAAATGAATTTAACTTGTGAACATTTTCGTTCAATGAATTTTTATGATTTTCGTTGTGGTTTAAGTCAACAAGAGAGTTGCCAGAGACTTCAATTTGAATTTAATGATGAAGCACCATGTCGCAGCTCTGTGTATTCGTGGTTTGGAGAATTTAGACGTAGACTTGATCATCGTTATGACGAGGGACTTGAAGGTCGGCCGGCGACTGCGGTTACAGACTCGAATATTGATATCGTACGACAACAAACTGACAAAAAAATTACTTGCCCGCAAATTCGTACTTTGTTATGCATTGGAATGAGCCAAATGCAAAACATTTTACATGTGCATCTGAAGGTTCAGAAGCTTTGCACTCAATGGATACCACATGACTTAACAGAGGACCAGAAACCAGTGGTGCCGTAAAATTATAATAAAGTTTATTGGAGGACAGCCATTGGCTGTCTATAATGTCGTGACAGGTGACGAAACCTGGGTGTTGAACCCGAAAGAAAAACGGTCGGTCACTGAGGAGATCGTTTCCTTCTAGGTATGCTCTGAGGCGCGAGTTTAATACACGCTCCACAATCTGGCACAGTAGAGAGCGAGAGTAGTTTCGCTTTTCGCGTCTTCGAAGCAATGTACCACGATAACGCATCCTCACATTCCGCTATGGTAACAGCGACCTTTTTGAAGGCTTCAAATGTGGAACTGATGACGCATCCGCCTTACAACCCGTACCTCGGACTCTGCAACCTCTATTTGATTCCAAAAATTAAATACAAACTTAGAGGCACACGTTTTACGAGCCCTGAATCGGCAGTGACTGCGTTCCATAAAGACATTTAAAAGAAAAGTGGTCCATTTGCCTTGTACAGTGCTTTGTGCGAACGCAAAAATGAATTAAACAATAAATGTATCGTAAGTCTTATATCTAGTCGTATTTATCAGAATCCAGAAACTTTCAGTATGCCTTAAGTATATAAACTAATTCTTGACTGTGAACCCACCTGAAAGTAAGTTGTGATGAAATCGTTAATGGTGAATTGCACTAGTTTATAAATAAACCATCCAAAAAAAAAAAACACAATAGAGCCTCTAGAGAGAACGCATTAACTTTTATTTTGTTATTTTTTAATCTACAAAAGAACGAAAGTAAATTTGTTGAGTCTGCTTATTTGTGTTGAAAATTAATTTGCAATTTTCTTTTAAATACTTACCGACTGGTGGCCGCCACGATCTCGAGAGGAAGCACCTTCCAGATGAAAAATCGAATGAATATGAAAGAAAACATTTATTTTTAAAATATTAAATGCTTGACTGCGATCCCACCTGATGGTAAGCAGTGATGCAAACGTTGATGGTAAGGTGCACTAGTTTATTAGAAGCCCATTCACTCTAGCCTTGAAGACCTTAGCAAGCAAATTGGGCTAATTGTTTCAGTCCGTCGATGTACGCGGTATAAACGACGAGGCGAAACGCTTAGTCCGAACCGTAGAGATTTCAACAACGTAAGGGTTTTTTTTTACGTGGGAAAATCATCTGTTGACAAATCGCGCTCTTGGGCGGAGCGGGAGATAGTGTCAGACTTTTACTGACTAAAAACCCACTCCTGTTCCTTTTTTGCCTTCATACCGGGGCCCCGGGCTTCGCTTTCACATACCCGTAACAACGGGTGGATACTCGCCGTACGTCGGGTTGTTCGATAGTAGAAATCAGATGGCGGAATCAAGTCATGCAATTTCCGCGCACACTCTCCAAAATGCTACCTGTAAAACACCGAAAGGCTGGCTACCCTACGCCTGTGCTCAAGGCTTTGTTTGAAAATTAGATTTACCCAAACCTGGGTCACCAATTAACCTCTTCGCACGTCTTTCCACCGAGTCCAAAGCTGCCAGGTGGCATTTTGTAGCACCAGCCCATATATAGTAGCAGTACTCCACACACCGGAACTGTGCTTTGTCGCGGACAGCTTTTATCGTCTTAAACTCATTAATCTTATTAAATGCGAATAAAACTAAATGTGTAAAGTTTTCCTTACCAAATGTCCTTCAAGTTGGCGTTAATCTAATATTCAAGACGGCCAAAAACTTGATGTAATTACGGAAACAGTGTTCTTAGGTATAACTATCGATTCGATTTAATATTCGATTCTAAACAGCAGTGGGGCGCTCATATTAGAACTCTTTCGGGAAGATTAAGCTCAGCTGCAAATACAGTAAGAGCAGTGTAGCCACAGCTAGGTTAGTTTACTTTACTTATTTCCACAGTATTATGTCTTATGGCATTTTACTGTGAGGATCTGCAGCTGATGTAGACTCAATTTTCATATTGCAAAAGAGAGCAATCCGGGCTATTTATAATATGGGTCCTTGCGATTCCCTTAGAAATAAATTCAAATAAATCGATGTACTGACTTTTACTTCTCTTTACATCTTTGAAAGCATTTTGTATGTTCGTAAAAACTTGGACTCTTTATAATTGGAAGCGATTTTCATAACAAAATTACGCGTAGTAAACACGAAATTGTTTACCCAAATGGAGATTAGCTAAAACCAGCCAATCTTTCTTAGTAAACGGCATACTCTTTTATAACAAGCTGCCAAAGGCAGTAACTGAAATTAGCGAGGGAAAATTCAAAACTCATATTAAGCTTGTTCTAACCAAAAAAGCGTGTTATAAGGTCTAAGGGACTATGTCGAAGACACGCTTGTATGGCAATGACTATTTTTGCACATGTGGCCCCCTGGTAACTCATTAATAACTGCTCCATCTTATTCTTTTTTCTGAAAATATTTTAAAAGCAATGTGTTAGAAAAAAAATGTATATATTAAAACTAATATATAATTTTTTTTTCTAACATATTGCTTTTGAAATATTTTTTTAAATTATTTAGACTTCAACTACATATTCGTTAGTAATTTATTCTGTTAATATATGATTTATTGATAGTTGTATATATAGATGTATATATCATATTTCTTGCTTTTTTTCATATAGACTCTTTTTTATATTGTGATTATGAGAACACTGTAGAATCCACGAATTCTTAGAATTCCTTTTACAACGACGCACTTTTTTATTGTGCAGTGTAGACCAGTCAAAAGTACAATATTGACTGGCTGACACTGTTCTTACGTAATATATATTAATACTGTAATATGGAAATATTGTAACATCAATCACTTTTTTAAAAGAGTAACCATGGAGTTTCTTGCCGGTTTTTCTCCATAAGAAACGAACAATTTGGAACCGTGCACTAACTTCTGCCAGACCCAAACGCGGTAAAACTTTTAATCTTGATAATGTAAAAACTCACATATCCAAACAGACCCTGCGAGTAGTATGTTTACGTATTGTATTCTTAAGCTCTATCTCTTGGTGTGGTATTAGTTAGTAAAAGTCTGACAACCTCCACCTAGAGCGAGAGAAGCCATTAGATAAATTCCCACAAGGATTGCATCACTGACTACCAGCAGGTAGGATCGCAGTCAAGCACTAATTTAAATCAGTTTAAAAAAAAAAACAGCATAAAAAAGCGCAATTTAGAATTCTTATTTTTTGAAAACTCTAACATGTTATTTAATTCGACGATCGTTCTCACCCGGTGAGATTGAAGTCATCAAGAACAATTGCAACTTTCGAGCCGCCCTCTAGGCTCACGTAGTCGACCATCTTGCTATAAGGACAGAGATAAGCGATGCGAAAGAGCTAGAATTGGGAAGCATCCGGAAGGTCTACCCATACTGCTGCCTATTTGGCAAACTTGTGCGTAGTCCTTCCGCTACTCGCTCAAAGTTCGCAGATTGTACGCCAAGTGAACTACGAGCGCCTAAAGTAGCTATTATCATGCTTTCAAAGTGCACGATCTTGGTTATGACTACAGATTTGTATCGAAATCTCTAAAATTATGAGGTCCATATTGCAATGTTTCATTTATTTTCTCTTCGTTCATCTGTATCAATACATCTTTGTGTGTGTTCTGTTCCACGTAATCAGGGGCCTTACAAGTGCGCCCATCGCTTCACATCTATGGCATATAATATGGCGCCTCATTCGTTTTGTTGATAACTTCCTTCATTTGATTCTATGCGGAACGGTCTGAGAGCCCAAACCCCTTCCCATTGTCTGTGGTGCTAAAGCGACATTAACTGTAATAAGTGATTTTTTAACTTCTTTTGGACAAGCTTTCCAGTTTGATATCTATGATTGATGTGCTTTACCATGCGGTGATTACTTCTGGTTTACATTGCGATAATCACTAAGATATTATTGCTTTTGAATTGAATATTTACTTCCTCATCATGAAGTCAATCTCAATCTCTTATTAGTTACACCATCGGTGCTTTACCAGGTCCACTTCCTGCGCTCAAAAACTCCTTGAAAAAGGAGTTCATCATCATAAGACTTGTAGGTGTCCCCGGGGGTTCCAACGTTCAAATTCAAGTTGCCTTACTCGCAGCTAGTCCTCGTCTAGATTGCCCAGTTTCGTGTTGAAGGCCTTAACTCAAACAGAATTCACCGTGGTCAAGGGGGACCATGGCCACAATAAAATGAGTTTTTAACCACGCATGGTTCTAGATATATCTTCATACATGGTCTCTACTTCAGCGTTTGGGTGTGTCGTGGTCGGGGCGTAAACCTGTATGACCTTCAGCGGATATCTATAATACTATTACATCATATTCTTAGTAAAAGGTAGGTACGCCACCCTGATTGACACGCTCTCGATCTCCAGCACATTGTTTACAAGGGCTTTGTGAACGATAAAACCGTCACCACTTCCGCGATAAACATGAACTGCTGACCTATTATCGTGTTCCTCCCCTTTCTTCGGACTTCGGTATTATAATATTTCATGGTAATTCCTGCTCAGTTCTTCGTCGGATTCGGTAATCTGCTAGTCGCTCCCGAATGTTCACTTGTTATATGTTGCCAGGACTAGCTGTGGGTTTATGGTGTAGTAACCGAATCTCATTCTTGGTTTCTTCGCACTTCTTGCCTCACCATTACCTTCACCGCAACCATGACTACATAAACAGATAATGTTGCTTGCCAGTCATTAACTGACTTCAAAATGAAGGAGGTTCTATGTTCGGCTGTTTGTATTTTTTTTTACGTTCACCTATTTCTTGGTCAATTGTGGACCGATTTAGAAAATTATTTTTTTGATTGAAAGATTATACTTCCGAATTGGTCCCATAGAAATATTGTTAAGATCTGATTATGAACTTCGAAGATATGGAACGAAACTCCTCATAGGATTACAGTAGAAATGTCGTAACAAGTAAAATTGTATATCGAACTAATCTCATGATTAAGCCGGAAGGTAGGCATCGGAACTCTGTAATAAAATGAGAGAGCTAAAGAGCGGGGGATTTCATTGGATTAATTACCCAATGAAAAAAAAAGCTATGGCTTGGCTTATTGGAATCTTTTCCTTTCATTTCAGTCCATCCAAAGGTTGTCTGGTAGAAATTTACCTGTGTAATAAGACCGCCCATTGTACACTTATTTTTTATAAATGTCCTGTATTATGTTAAGGTGTGCAATATAGAAAGAAAGAAATAAAATGTCATGTAATGTTTCAATGATTAAATTCTATAGGTACCTTACTAAAAAAACTTGCAAACTTTAAATTTGACTGAGGGGTACTTTGTAGTTGTGGGATAGCAAATAAAAAGTGTGAAATAAAAACTTCTTACAAAAAAAAATACAACCGACTTCAATGTAAAAAAAAACATTAAAAAGTGCAAAATAGAAATCTTAACTTCCGAAATTACAGTTACTTTGCACTTTTAAGTGTTTATTTTTTAACCGACTTCAAAAAGGAAGAGATTCTATGTTCGGCTGAATGTATTTTTTTTAAATGTATCTTCATCGATTTCTCAGTCAATTGTGGGCCGATTATGAAAAATTTCGGAAGCATAAGCTTTCAATTTATTTATTTTTTTAAATTGTAAGCTTATGCTTCCGAGTTGGTCCCACAGAAATATTGTTACGATCTGATCATGAACTTCGAAGATATGGAACAGTCCCCCTAGTCAAGTTACGATCGTTTCGTTTGTGTCGAACGCTTTGAGTAGGCCACGCCTCCGATACCATTGTTCTGACCACGTGACTGAGAGTTGCGATGACGTCAGAACAAAGGAATCGGAGCCGTGGCCTACTCGAGGCATTCGACGCAAACGACTCGATCGTAATTTGACTAGGGGGGCAGAACTCCTCATAGGATCACAGCAGAACCATTGTAACAAGTAAAATTGCTTTGTTTATACGTGTAGTCGATGACTGACTGAAAGAAGAGAGGGAATAATTATCGAACTGATCTGATGATGAAGCTTGAAGTTAGGCACCGGAACTCTGTAATAAATTAATGTAATCTAACCGTGATTTTTTTTTTTTTTTTTTTTTTTTTTTTTTTTTATTGGGTGGGAAAATCATCCTAATGACATCCCCGCTCTTGGGATTATTAGAAATGTCATGAGATGTACTCTGGCTATAAGGTATCTAAGTTTGGCTGAGGCGTACTTTTTACTGGTGGTACCATAACTAAAAAGTGGAAAATAAAAAACAATCCAAAAAAAATACAACCGACTTCAATGTAAAAAAACACACTGAAAAGTGCAAAATAACTTTAATTTCGGAAGTCGGTGTTAAATAACGAAGAGACAAAACTATTATAGAAATACCGACTTCTGAAATTAAATTTATTTTGCACTTTTCAGTGTTTTTTTTACTTTGAAGTCGGCTGTATTTTTTTTTTAAGTTTTATTTACATTGAAGTCGGTTGTATTTTTTTTGTAATTTTTTTTTTCTTTTATTTACAATTAAATATTTTGCGGATTGGATTTTTAAAGACCGCATGATTGAAGAGGGTGTAGTTAAGCACAGCTTCTAGGCAGAACCCACAGCACGAATCCTACTCGCATTGGGGCGGTTTTGTTTTTTGACGTATCAGCCACTTAGTTATTCACTGTGAGAATATTACTCTTGAAATATTTCAATGCTATCAGAAGGGATTTGATTTACGTGTAAGGTTCCGTTACATTGTTCCAACGAACAATATAAAATCATGTATTATTAATGATTTTGCTTATACCGTATGTACAGCTTGTTATATGTGAAATAAAGAGCCCTATTAAACGTTATAAATTGGTACTTTCAACAAACATTTGATGGCCATTTATAAATCAGATCAATATATATAAAAATGAATAGCTGTTCGTTAGTCTCACTAAAACTTGAGAATGGCTGGACCGACTTGGCTGATATTAGTTTTGAAATAGTTTTGATAGTCCAGGGAAGGTTTAACAGTAAGAAAAAAAGAAAAAGTCACGAAAAAATTCGAATACAACACCATCTATATATAAACATATAGATGGTGTTGTATTAGAATTAGATAAACATCTATATATATACATGTATTTAGAAATATATAAGTATGTTTATCAGTTGTCTAGTACCCATAACACAAGCTCTGCTTAGCTTGGGACTTAGACGGCGTCGTTGTGTGTTAGATGTGGAATATTATTTATTATTATCTCTAAATAAAATGTCATTTTAAAATGAATTATGCTGGTTTTGTTAATGCCAGTAGACGGCGTTATTTCTTGACAGTTCAGCTAAAAGGTATCACAACATTCATTGACTGTATGGTGATACGAAGTTCGCCGGGTCAGTTAATCTTTAGTATTTTCGATTATATTCAACAATTTCTTACTAACAATAGCAGGTATAGCTAAATCAGTGTTAACAAAGCTGTTTAAGTTAATTTCTCACGCAATCGCTCACTATTAGAAATTATGTAGTTACAGAAATACACTTGTATCGTTATTATGATCGAAGTATTTTAATATTGTTCGAGCAACATAATGAGTGTTGATCGTTAGATAGAGGGGCCAACATTTTAAGTATATTTAGAAATAATATGTAGATTACTGATTTACTTATTAATATAATCAATGGAATCATTGTAATTGTAAGAGGCAATCCAATTTGATAATCATATTTAATGGAATATGAGAAGTTGTATCACACGTATACCTTCTAAGTACAATAGGTAACCGACAAACTTCTTAAAAAATAGTGCTTTTTTTGCTGGCTCTCGATATTCAGCATTCTTCTTTTGCTAGTATGGGAACGCGCCCCTTGCGTTACTCAAATAACACTATACTTTAGTTTGTTGCGCATGTTTAAGATGAGTTTTGCACGTTCATAAATGAAACTGCAAAAATTGTGAATGAAATGCGCTAGTCACGCCGGCACCGCGGCGTCCGTTCTCATTTAGAAATATGTTAGGTTAAGCAGGATTGAACCAACTTAAAATCGTCGGGGGTGCTCCAACAGTATTGACAATAATTAGTACCTACATAAAAACAGGTCAAGTGCGAGTCGGATTCGTGCACGAAGGGTTCCGTACCGTCCGTAGCAAAAAACGAAAAAATAATCACGTTTGTTGTATGGAAGTCTAGTCTTAATTTTTTTTTTTCGGTATTTGTTGCTATAGCAGCAACAGTATTACATTATCTGTGTAAATTTCAACTGTCTAACTATCACGGTTCATGAGACCTTACACCTTGCTGACGGACGGACAGACAGACAGATGGACAAACAGCGGAGCCTTAGTGATAGGGTCCCGTATTACTCTTTGAGTACGGAACCGTAAAAACCGGCCAAGTTCTTGTTGATCCACGCGCAGTGTAAGGAGTAACTACTTTAAAATGAAAATGATGAATGAATCATGAGTATGATGAAAAAGTAAAAATAAAGTCGTTGGCACCGTCATAATTTTTAATTTTGTGGGTGGGTTACAGGACACATTTTCATTTTCATGGATACCCCGAAGGAGCTCCCATGACGGTAAATTTGCACAACGGCACTTTTATTTCGAGCCTATTTTCGGTCTCATGGGGATTGATATTCTCTTCTATTTAAAATAGGAAAAATTAAAGTTTTATAAAAGTACGCTTCACAAGAGCATCACAAAGTTACAAGCACTTAATTTTTTTGTTATTTTATACGTAGGTTGCATCCGAAATGTATTTAAAACAAAAAACCGACCAAACAAAAACTTTAATTAATGAATCGCTCAAAAAATTTCCTAAAAAAAATCCTGAGGTTTTTCAAAAACTAAAATAGGTGAAAACAATAAGACAATATCTGAAAAACAGTCACATAAAGTCCATAAGAGAGGACCTTATCAGCCAGATGCTTTCCAAAGTGAAGTATCGAATCGCATTGACTGAACATTTTCAGCTCCTAACGGGGGCAATTTGTTTCTAAGAATCCTTTGAATACTGTCATAAGAGGAGACCTCTGTGATCACAGAATAAGTGATGGTTACTTCTCGGTCTGCCAGCACAACATCTAGTTGCTGTCCACGGACAGGGACGTGATGGGTGTCCACAGTGTTAATCTTTCATGTGTTTTCGTTTCATATACTCTGTACTCCATAGTGTACATCATTCAGAAGAGCACAGTGTCCCCTTAGTATTTCTTATAAATCAACATGAACACGTTCAGTAAATTCTTTTTCGATCGTGTTCGAAACGACTCTCCTCTCCTTTTCTCCATTTGTGTGTAAATAATGTAATTACTTTGACTGCTAACATTCAAATGTATTGAGATAAACTCATTTGAATGAATTAGAGAAAAAACCAATTACATAGATTATTTCACTGTGAAAGGATGTGTGTTTTACATTTGTTTGACTCAGTTAACAAAGGTACTATAGACCTAGGACATTTTCTTTTTGCTGGATTTTAAATACCCGATTATAATTATCTTCGGATCATTCCTCGTAGCTAAGATGAATTGAATAAATATAAGAAAAGATTGGTTACTCGGTAAATCATCAACACTAAATAATAATAATAATAATTTATTAGTCCAGTGTTACAGAATGTATCTTAATCTACTTAAGTTATGTTACCTATGGGTATTCACAGTAACTGGTAAAATTAAAATTAACAATAAAATGAAATGTGGTCCCCAAACTAGGCAGTGCCTGTATCTCTGGGGCCGGAATTACGTTTAGTTACATTTAGTCCAAGACATGCTGATTGCTAACTTTCATAATTATTTTAACCTAATTTTTTTTTTAATCACTTATGTAAATCAAATCAAATAAAATCAAATACCGGTAGCAATCTGCCTGCCAGGGTAAAAGTAAAGTATCATCAACAAAATAAAACAATAAAAATGATTATGAAGTTTTATAAAACAGTTTACTTCAATTCGCGGCCATGTTGGTCTAATACATACATGCAAAAAATAAAACAATTGTACCTACACAGCAAAGGAAAATATATAAAAAGATGCAGAACGTGACGAGCCTTGACGCTAATGAGAGATAAGGTTGAGTGCTGTCTTCCACTGCCTTACTAGAGAATCCAAAGTCGCGTGGGACTGTGACAAGGGAACTGTCTTACAATAGACTACCTCTATAATAAATGTGAATAAACTTAACTGTATTCGACAAATTTTAACTTTACTTTTTCATCACGAACTATACTTTTATTTGTAAGTTCACTAGTGTAACTATACTTGTGTATACTAGTGAACTTCAAGTGCCAATAAATGCAATATAAATTTAATAGGTCTGTCAGGCAAACATAAATTTTATTTTAAATATTTCATTTCTTAACATAATATTTTTTGTAAAATATTTTAGAGAAAAGCAATAATAAACGTGTTTTGATTAATAGGTCGTAGGTCAAATAGTTACCCAGGAATAGCTAAAACTGGTAACTAACGGTTAGTTTACCTATATGTTGTTGGGACCACTACTAATAGTAGGTATATATTGGAGTTTGCGTTTTTTTCTGTAAAACAGTAATATAATTCAGATTATAATTTAGATGTCTTCATGGCTAGAGTGAATAGGCTCTTAATAAACTAGTGCGCCTCACCATCAATGATTGCATTATTTGTTGTGTACGTTTACGTACTTGTTTTATTTTTAAGCTCAATCTCTTGGTGTGGTATTAGTTAGTAAAATTCTGACAACCTCCACCCTAAAGCGAAAGAAGTCATTAGATGAATTCCCACAAGGATTGCTTCACTGCTTACTATCAGGTGGGATCGCAGTCAAGCACTAGTTTAAGACAATTAAAAAAAACAGCACTTGTCGTTTTTACGACTAGGAGTAGATTATATTTGCTTTAGAACAAGCCAACAGTAAAGGTGATAGTTACCAAAAAACAGCCTTTAAACATTTTTATTATTTTTCAAAAAAGTTAAATCTTAACATTGAATAATAATATAATAGATATAATATTCACACAACTATCACACAACGCCGTCTAGTCCCAAGCTAAGCAGAGCTTGTATTATGTATACTAGACAACTGATAAACAAACTTAAATATTTCTAAATACATATTAAATACATATTATAGATAAATTAGTTTAGCTTTTGAACCCGAAATCAAGTAAAATACTCATTTCAGGTTTAAAAACATAACGTCTATAAAGTATTTGAATTCAATGAAGTCACATTGAGTGAGCTGTCGTAGGTATATAGCTAACTGTGGTGTAAAGCTACATGGAGAAATCCATTAGTGCCATCGAAATTGCTGTTATCTGAACACATGCAATTAGTAATAAAGGACAGGTTGGCGTCTCGGAATAGATCAGGATCATAAATTATGTACCTGCAAGCTGCCGCTCCCGAATGGAATGTAGGTCATGAACGTAGAAAAAGACTCAACATCATACACTTACCGTATTAACAAATAGCTCAACGCATTTCTCTAATCAACGAAATTTTTCTCATCATACTCATACACAACTATGGCTGTGTGTACTATGTTTAAAACTTATTATTTTTTATTTTCCCTTAAATTTTTGGTTTTTCTATATCATCATCTCCATATTTTAATAAAAATCAAATTGGAAGACGACTGAGAAATGATCATGCTAGAAATTTAACAACTCAAACTACAATTTTTTCGTCGTGAACACAAAAACTTTGAACAAGCGCAAATTATATTAATAAATTACGTTAAATCAGTGTAAAAGTGAACTTTTTTTTTATGTAAAGACAGCAGTGACTTACACACATTACAGAGAGTGACAGTAGAGCCACATGCACAAGTGCACATCTGAAATATAATGTCGATTTTCTTCTTCCGTTTCCACAATCTACAACGCGCCGAAGATATACGAAAGAAGAACAACAGAAACACCAATACTAGACGAAACATGAACTCAGACGTGCTTACAGCCCCGTCCCGACTGCTCGAGCGACCGCTCAGCGAACCGGTCGACAGCCTCGATGAAATCGCCCTACAGATACCCAGGTTTATTAGAATTGTTATCATTTCGCTTTAGCTTTGTGTCATAACTGGGCCCCGCGTGCTTGCCTCTCTTTGTGCCAACTGCCCCAATTTCCAACGCTTGTTTCCCAATGAGCATCTTTTATGTGTTTCAACTATTACTAATTTTAGTATTAGAACTACCTTCTAGTAAGTTTCACTAACTTATTATCGTTTTATTAATATCCCCAAGGAAGAACTTGAAAACGGTTACTAGCCTCTATGGTACTACAATTATTTTGATTGTTTCAAGGATTCAATTTATTTCGTAATTAATTGAGTTTTCAACAATCAGATACGAATAAACGATCAATATTCAATAACGGTGCCGGTGCTGCCTTTGTCCGTAGTTACCGTATAGCAAAAGATTTACATTTGAATGTTGCTTTTTCATGGGAATTAGAATCTGGAACTCTTCTCTACTGATTCTTAGTTCTTTGTTTATGATTGAATAACAATTTCTATCATGGATCCCTGCATAATTTCTTGTTTTCTTTGTCGTATTCCTGTAACTTTATGTGTACATTAGATGTTTATTGATTAGTAGTCCAGACAAAAATTTATTGTTAAAAAAGCTTTACTTTATCTATATTTAAATAATTATTTTCATATGTAGCACGTAGTAAAGTAAGTGCATGTTGCACCTAGCAAGAATAATCTACCTACGTGTGTAGGTAGATTATTAAGATACTTGAAATATAGTTTTACTTACCAAAACCAAAATGAAGACACTGTCATATTATTTGAAAACAATTTGTTCCTTCTTGCTTGCGTACTTAAATTTAGGGCAATGGATTCAAGTTCCAGACAACACAATTTAATCCAGTGTTTTGATCATGTTACTGACACCCACACTCCCCGGGGCACCTGAGTAAGTAGAATACTCCTATAAGTGCAAAACCTTCGTTCTAAATGTTTGTAATATCCCAACCCGAATACAACTAATAATAAGTACTTTTTTAACCTATATGACTCTTTCCATTTATGAAGGCTTGCTTTATTGGCAAAGTAATATTTCTGTCTCTCAAAGCTAGAGAAAGACTAAAATAATGAATAAAATAAAATGTCTGGATCGATACAGATGAACTTTTTTCAATATAGAATATTTGTTGAAGTCGACAGCTTTCCTTCTTGCTTGCGTAGTTAAATATAAAGGAATGGTTCCAGTCAACACAATTCAATGGAAGGTTCTTATGATGAGAAGATTGGAAAAAAAACACGGAGAATTGTAAAAACCAACAGTGTTTTTTATGATTCTACGACAGCTAGAAACACTTTTAACATTCGAACTGTTTCCAGCACCTGTCATATTTGTTCCACATATAAAAGAAGATTGCATAAAAAATATTAAGCATTTTCAATTTTTTGTATCTAAAATACTTTTAGCATTAAATTATTGGTAATAGATTAAACGAGTTTTACAAGTAAATGTAGCAAAGCCTAAAATAGGTGACACTGCATATTAAACAGCCCATTGTGTTAAAGTCCTGACACATCTTTTTTCACAAATGAGAATGATTCATGTCATATTGATAACTGCTATTAAAAATAAGAATACGTACATGAACTACGTAATGAGTCAGGTAGTTTGTGAAATCATTGTGTTCTGAAACTGGATTAACGGTGTAGAATTCCATTTTATTCATAAAATTTAATAGAATGCAATTTATTGTTAAAAAGATTTTTACAAGAATGTTACACCTTTTTACAAAAATTAACTTTTTTTTTTTTTTTTAATTGTTATAAACCAGTGCTTGACTGCGATCCCACCTGATGGTAAGTGGAGATGCAATCATTGATGGTCAGGCGCACTAGTTTATTAAGAGCCTATTCACTCTAGCCTTGAAGACACCTATATTATAGTTGGACGGAAAGACCGCAGCAGGCAGATTGTTCCAGTCCTTCGATGTACGCGGTATAAACGACGAAGCGAAACGCTTAGTCCGGACCGTTGAAGTTTCAACAACGTAAGGGTGGATACTCGCCGTTCGTCGGCTTGTCCGATGGTAGAAAGGAGATGGCGGAATCAAGTCATGCAGTTCCCGCGCACACTCTCCAAAATGTAACCTGTAAAATACCGATAGGCTGGCTACTCTGCGCCTGTGCTCGAGGCTTTGTAGATTGGACTTAACCAAATCTGGATCCCCAATTAGCCTCTTCGCACGCCTTATACTAATAATAACTTTATTTTATTAACACTAATGTAAGTTCTTTGCTGCAACATTTCTCTTTCTCTATACAATCGGGTTCTGTTATTTCAACACCGGTACTAATGATGTCTGATATTCAACACGAAACAAACGCGTTGTCTTCCTTTAAAGAAATACTAACGCTTTGTTTAATAAAACTATAACAATCTAGTTACATCAGGGCTATGTTTTCAAGCGTCAAATATCGACACAGCGTTGCAAGCTTATTGATGTTACGTAGACTGCATACCGGAAAATGTACGTGAAATTTCACAATTTAATCCCCCAAAGCCTATTCATCATCGTGGGCAGACGGACACCGATGGACCATTATAAAGTGAAGTACTCCCCTTATACACACGGAGGCTGTCCATAACACATAATAGATTTTAGTAATTTACATCCATCCATAAATTATTCCTTCAAAATTGACCAGGCGAGCATTTATAAATACCTAACATTTTATAAAAATAACAATTCCTGTACTTATTTCTGTGCCCATTTTCTGTACGCAAATTTTAAGGCATCTTTAAAAAAAGCTTTTTACTGCAAATTAACAGTTTGTGGCTGACTGATTTCTCTTTTGGAAGTAAATTATAAATGCATCAACTGCTTTTTAAACGTGCCAATTTTCTACTTGCTTAAATACGGGTACAAATATAAACTTGAATATTGAGTCAGTCAAAAATTAATATCCTGTTTCCAAGCCTTTACCGACGGTTACAAGTACGATATTATGAGAGGGAGCCGTTTTATTATGCTCAGCTACGGGAGCTTTGCACCCGAAAACGAGATAAACCTGTCAAAATAATAAGCCTCTCATCTGTATAACATCATGTCATACATCATAAAGCAAGCAGAATGTGCTTGTTGAAAATATACGAGGGTGTAATTGTACATATATGTTACTATTATGGCCCGAACCATGGGACTCTAGCTTCTTCAGTTGTTTCAAGAGTTATGCCAAAGGAACATTTTTCGTCGATTATAATTTTCCTACTTGCTGTTTCAGGACATTTTCTACCTTTATGCCAAATTTCATTCCATCCCGTTCAGCCCTTTAAGCTTGAAGTAGTAACAAAATTACACACATACGTTAAAACTTTCGCCTAAATAATAATAGTATGCTCTTAAGATGAGAGGCTAGAGATTGCATGTTACAGATCAGGGCTTTGCAAAAAATGTCTAATCAGAAAAAAAGCATGTTTGGTCATCGTAATTTGGCTATGTATTAATACAACTCGGCATAGTAAGAACCCTACTTATACGAACGCAATTTTTTTTTTATTAAATCGAAAGTACAGATAGCATCAATAACTGGAACCCTTTTCTAAGGTATGTTAATGTAAGAGGAGTACCCAATAGGTGCAGCTGCTTGTACGTAGGTACTAAGTATTATTATTTCAGTGGATTTGCCTTTGTTTCAAAATAATACTAAATGATAAAGGAAATTAATGACTGAATCCATTGCTCAAGTCAATTTTCTTTTAAGAAACACAAAATTTATATGGACTTGTATTATTTTTCACTTGATTTGTTTAATATACATATAAATTACCTTTTTAAATATTTTTTAACAAGATCATAAAAAAAAAACATTGAAAAATATAAAAAATAATAGTCCGCCGGTGTCGGGAGCAGGGTCCAAGCTACCGGTGGTTAGGGCTCCAGAGACAAGAACCTCCTCACAATGCGAGCCGTATCGAGGAGTACTGCCTTCTGTATCAGGCCCATGATCCAACTGCGTAACGACAGCTTCGACAGATGGTCGTCGAAGCTTTTGGCTATAAGGCCATTGGCGGTCACGACAATCGGCACAATGATAGCCGAGTCTACATTCTATTATTATTTATATCAGATACATCCATATTACGTTAGTAGAACTTAAAACTATATTAGTAACATTGCTCATTAAAATAAATAAAATAAAATATACATATGACTGTGCCCGCTTGCCGCTGCGCAAACGAGTCCAGTGCCCGGGAAAAGGGTAATCCGGCTTATCAGGTATCACCCTCAAAATGCTGTTGGTGCTCCCCCAAATCCTTCGCATCAGGGATGCTGTTCTCTTTCGCATAATAGCTTGAAAGCTATCTACATGTGCTTCGATGCGTTACAGAACCGCCGGAGCCCCAACAGCACCCTAAAGGCGTTATTATACTGAATGCGAAGAACGTTGTAGGCCCTCTGCGTATGTCTAACCCATAGGCTGTATATGTAGAAACACTGGCAAAATGCCTTGAACAGAGTGAGTTTCACTTCTCTAGAACATCGTACAAACCTACGGGCCAGCATATTACATCGGATCGACAACGCTCTTCGCTTCCTCTCGATGTTACCGTCAGCATTCAAATCTTCATTCACAGTGTGACCAAAGTACCTAAAATGCGACAACCTATTTAGTGGTAAATATTCTGACCTTTTTTTTTTATTCGGTGGGAAAATCATCTTATGACAAGTCCCGCTCTTGGGCGGAACGGGAAATAGTGTTAGACTTTTACTGACTAAAAACCCACCCCTGTTCCTTCGTTGCCTTCGTCCCAGGGCCCCGGGTTTCGCTTTCACACTACCCGGTTCCCCAGTAGGCTTCGATCCTGTCGGGCCCCTACGATTTGCTGACATCTCCTTGAGGCGCGCGTGGAACAGTACGCGCCGTCGACGACTTGGGCTCGGTCCGGACGGTTACCGGACGGTCGGACGGCGAGCCACCCATTGCTCGCTGTCCGCAAGCCCGCGCCCACGGTGGCCAGAAATCGGTATAATATTCTGACCTTTCAGATTTTACATGTCTGTTAGGTAAAACCTAAGATTTATCGCGTGAGGTCTAGTAAAAGTTTGAAATTATAGATTGGAACTGGGGTTGTACCATAACTTGTAAAAAAGGCAGTCGTGCGAGCGAGAAAAAGGGATAGAGCTATTCATCCTATATAGCTCCTATCCTTTAACAGTTCAGTTTAGGTCTACAAATTTATCATGTTAAGAGTTCGTTGTAGAACCTCTGTTCAGTTTATCAGTAAAACTGTGTAAAAAAAACTGGGAAAGTGCGAGTCAGACTCGCGCCTTGAGGGTTCCGTACAAACTTACCAATGTAAATAGTTCAATTATACTTGTGCTATAAGACCTTGCATTATGCAAAATTTCGGGATTCTGGGTCAACGGGAAGTACCCTAAGAATTTTGATCTTCTCGAGAGTGTCGAAATATACGTTTTTTGAGACATAAACGGCCGTAAGTATCTTTTTTTTTTCGTTAACTTAGAAACTTTGTTTTTTCACAGCTTCAAGCGACCGCAAACTTGACTATACATATAGTTTTAATTTCAACTCAATACCTCAACGCGATCCCGAGATAAAGGGTCTTGATAGACAGACAGACAGACGGACGGACAACAAAGTGATCCTATTAGGGTTCCGTTTTTCCTTTTGTGGTACGGAACCCTAAAAGTAAAAGTAAAATAGGTTTTATTTTTACTAGGTAATCCTAGAATTCACCGAAGTTCGAAATTCTACAGTAACATAATTATCTGTATATATAAAAATCCTGACTCATTCAACGACTCATCAACGCCTAGTTGGAACCCTTTGATCTAGAACACTGAAATTTAACTCAGAGGTTTCTTTTATGATGTTACTCAATAAACAAGATAGGGTTTTCGAAGCTACTTCCTCGCGAGTGAAGCTAGTACAGATAGCGGCACGAATCTTGAGCGCTCACCGAATAAGCGGGGATCGCTTTGCGCATCGTACACATCGTCAAGCCAATCACTGTACAAGGATTACACTCCCCGCCCCCGCGTCTCTTTTCATACCACTATAAAGACCCGATATTTCACTTCTGCGTGGTTCAGCACAAGTAGAACTGTAGAAGTCAGCGCTCAAGATCCGTGCCGGTACCTGTACCTAATACGTATAACGAAAAATTTTGTTTTCGACGCAAGCATAAGGTGGAATAGGAATTATTAGGCTAAGAACTTGCATATCTTGCACATATTTTTGTCGTGATTCAAGTAATGAACAATTTTGAAAATGGAATTAGGTTTATCAACAGGAACCAACAATTATCATTTAAAGAAAGAAAGGAACACGTTTCATTTCAAATATATTATATTATTATTTACTTAAGCTAATGTCGGTGACGTCACATTTCAATGGGTGCATACTTATTCTGTTATTGGACAGTTTCCTCTTTCACCAGATTTGAAAGGTTTCTAGCTTACTTATTTTTATAGGTAATATTGAACTGATTTGTATTGTTTATCTATTTATGATTTTGAAAAACGCTATTTTATAAATATATGTTTAATAAATGTGAGGCTTTTTTTTAGGTGGGAAAATCGTCTTATAACAAATCAAATCCCGATCTTGGGCGGAGAGGGAGATAGTGTCAGACTTTTACTGACTAAAAACCCACTCCTGTTCCTTCTTTGCCTTCGTCCTAGCCCCCCCCCCCCACCCCGGTTTCACTTTGACCCTACCCCGTGGCCCCAGTAGGCTTCGACCCTGCTGGGCCCCTACGATTTGCTGACATCCCCTGTGGCGGGATATCATCCAATGACTTCTCACGCTCTAGGGTGGAGCAGTATAAATATTACATAGTTTAAGGCACATTTGTTTTTTATTAATAGGCTCGCGTTTGACCACTGTATCACTTGATGGTAAGCGCAGAAGCGGTCAACGTTGGGGCACGCTTGCCTTGAAGTAACTCATTCACTCTTCACTTAGTTCGTAACTATCAGAGAACATGCACTCCGGGAGGAATTTCCGCTCTTGTACGCATGACAATACGTTCTGTATGGGTGGGGTATCCAACATGTACCGGGTAACTCACACATTTGCATAAAACTATTTGGTATTTTTCGCATTTATTTATTCAGGACCCTGGAGCCCTTAACCTGTGGATGACGTACGAGGGGCTGAAGCCAACTCGCACTGTCCCTTAGATAATTTTCACTATTTCTTAGAACACGGTACCAACCGACGATTATCCCCGTACGTGCTTTGCTAGTGTAACCCGTGGGTTACACCCGGTAGGTGGGAAACTATTGCGACATAAAGAAAACTATAGATAAAAATATGGCCGAGGTTTTGGGAAGCTTAAGTGGACTGGTTTCCGAGAACTATGTTAAGACTTTGACCCTTGCCTGATCACGTGCTAAATAAGGTATACATGGAAAGTCTCGCCAAGCGTGACTATAATCTATAGGTGTCTTCAAGGCTAGAGTGAATAGGCTCTTAATAAACTAGTGCGCCTGACCATCAATGATTGCATCTCCGCTTACCATCAGGTGGGATCGCAGTCAAGCACTGGTTTATATCAATTAAAAAAAAAAAAAAAAAAAAAAGCGTATTTGATTACGTCTTGATCAATTTTTGTATCATACAAATATGAACAAATGTTGGTAACAAATAATGACGCCTGTGCAGTGCGTGTCAAACTAGTAAAACAGCACAATGCCTTTTATGGTCGCAATTTCGAGAAGATTTTTTTTGCACGGAACCCTAATTTTTTTTTCCTAAATTAAAAGTAGCCTAAGTTACTTTTTGTAACGTAGTAAAAGCCCCGACTAAACCGCTTCAGTCGTTTCGACGATTAGCTTGACAAACCAGTCAAAAAATTTAAAAATTTCACCTATAGATGCATTTAGTAAAAAAAAAAAATTGATATTACAAACAGTTATTTCAATTTTATGTATATACTTACGAATATAGACATTGTATGTAGATACTGATGTAACTAATTCACTAATATCTTTTAATTTAAATCCTGTGTAATCATTCATGAACACGAATTTATTCATTTGTTCATTCCGATTCACTCATTCCATTTGGATCCAACTGATTGTAAATGTCAAGCCTATCAGAAGACTGGGTTGATTGAGCAAGGACAACTAACTAATACGGAAGATAAACTGTGTACCGAATAGTACACATGTTATATTGGAGAGTTGTCACTGAACCGTGACGGTTAATTAAATCACTGACTATCAGCCTATGATAGAACTAGTGTTGCAACAGAACTCTGCTTACGCTTCCACATCTGCAGAAGTTCCTCAAACCTTTTCACTTTCGTTTCCGCTTCTGCTTCCGCAAAATTTATAACAGAACTCTAAACGGAAGAATACAGCGAGGAGCATGGGGTTGGGGGGCGTGTGGAAGACTGGACACATCGGAAGAGGCACGGGGTGGAGGGGGATTCTCACAGACGTGTCGCAACGAGTTTATTTATTTTATTTTATTTATTTATTTATTTAAACTTCATGCAACATAAAGTACAAAGGCGGACTTAATGCCTTAGGCATTCTTCGAGTTTCTTTATTTTTTTGGTTCATTCTGCGCATCACCGCGCCTCGTCGACGTGATTACGTCGTAAACCTGATGTTTTAAAAAAATAAAATTATGTTTTTTCTTCATAATAATAATACTTCCGTTTTCGTTTCCGCTTCCGCTTCCGCAACCGCAAATATTTACTTTTGATACACCCATGTTGCACCCGTTGTAACACTAGACAGAACGTAAAATAGGTACCTACATCAAGACTTTAATGAATCTTTAGCTTAAACAAAGTAATATCTTTTTTTGTTGAGTTCAACTTCTTATCGTCATCCTGAGGTTATAATCATTTTCCGCAGCGGGATTATTGAAAACAGTTACGGCAATGGAACACAAAGAGCAACTGAAGCACAGATGGGTTTTACTCAGTAAAATCTCTCTAAAGAAAAACTAATAATAACTTCCCGCTTTGGGTATAGACCCAAAGCGGGAAGTTATTTCATAATTCCATACGAAAAAAAAATATATTTTCCAGCCTCACCTGCAAAAAAAATGCCAATCAGTATAGAAGTCGTTGTTAAAAATTATTCACCGAAATAGGGTAATAATATATGTAGGTAAGTAATATGAAGTTATAGTTTTAGAAAAAAAAATTAAATGTCGTCACGACTTGTCTCACACATAATATATATAGGCGCCAATGTAAAATTATATAACAATAAACATTTAAATTGAATTTAGAGAGAAAGAGAGGGAAGTAAAGAACAAAAGTTTCTTGTTAGGTGTATAAGTTTATAGGAATAATAATATAATTATAAAAAGCCAATTAATGGCACGGAGCAGAGGACGCTCTCATTGGCCTATTTGTAATCTAACCAGGGGTCCAAGTCTGCTATTTTTATAAATTCGTCATTCCAACACGATCCAATTGTCATTTTGCTAAAAGTTCGTAATCTGATAATTCATAATGGTCGATCATTGATCGGTCAATGATCTTGTGGTAGAATGACAATATCGAGCTGTCTCGAAACGAATTAAAAGCAATGACTGTACAATGACGTTCTAATGGTAGGTCACTGATCAAAGAAACTGTCAAAATATTGGCAATTATCCGCATACGTCTAATATTCATTTGTCATTATATACGAGATTACCATTCTAAGCCATTTCTTTCAATGGAGTGTCAGTAGTTGACCATTGGAAAGTCATAATGACGCCATTATATTAGTAGATTACCAAACTTGGTCAAAATCAACAGTTATGATGTCAATGATAGACCATTCTGACACTATTTTAATAGCAGACTTGAGGCCCTGCACGACGACAAGACAAGATGACAAGGGAGATGTCTAAGATGATTTTCCCACATCTATTCGAGGCAACGACCTTACAGCCACTAGACGTTTAATAACAGGCATGCATGTCTGTCAACACATATAACTTATAGATCTGATGTAAGCTGCTACAAAATAATTTCCAAATAGTCTCGAACACTTCTCTGAGCCGTAAAAGCTTCCGCAATAGTTAATAAAATATTATAAAATAAACGTAACAATGGCCGGTGTTCAATACTTAATTGTAGTAACAACAACCAGGCTTCGCGTATTCCATGAAATGGCATAACATTTCATCGTTAAGTTAATTACAATTATATTGATTTTCTGATATTATTTATCGTAGTTCAACTAATACTGGTTCGTAATGGTAGGTTTGAACAAAACTAGTGATGTACCAATTCTTATGACCACCTCTGTTATCGATAAAGTAAAAAATTTAAAAACTACGTAACAAATGGACGGAATTTAATTGTGTATCGGTTATTGATTTTAGGTACTCGAAAGATCCTGATTTTATTTTTACCCGATTGCATTAAAAAGGGGGCAATATACAACTTTTTACTATCATAATAATTGTACATACCTATGTTATGATTTTGTAAATACATAGGACTTTTTTAATTCGTTTTTTTTTTAATTTTACCTCTTATAATTTATTAATTACATTAAGTATGTACGAGTACATTTTGTGTTAAAATAATATCATGAACAAAGAAGGTAAAAAAAAAACAATTAATAATTGTACGAAATATTGTTAAAAAAAATATATTGATACTTTTGTGACTTATTTGATCCTATCGGCCTCCCTAATGTGCCGTACTGACCTTTGTCGGAGCAGAATTGAAATCAGGACGCAGTACCCCGCTCCGCCGTACCGGCTAGTTGACAGCATTGTTTTGGTGCGCTAGTTCAAGCATGAGGCGTCTAGTGGCTGTGAGGACGTTGATTCGAGGTGAACCTTTTGTCTAAAGGCAATTTCAATGAGGAGCAGTTCCTTAGTACTGCGAAACTCCTTTCTATATGTAGGTATACATTCTGAGAAGCAGACATGATAGAATATTGTCAATATGGCTAATAATTTTGATTCTCAGAATAAATAGGTATGCAAAAACTTTATAGAGCGTCGGTATGCACGTGAGCGTTGTATAATTCTTTGTGTGATTTGTGGAGTAGGTAGATGTATTATTCCTGTCGTTGAGAACTCAGGTAGTGACTTTAATTCTACGGCAGACTGAAACTGAGATAACAAGCGAGCGAACGACTTTGTGAATCATTTAATCCAAAAGTTGTGCAGCTAGTCCGATCCTGTAGATTTCCAGTTACAAATGCATATACAACTTGTGTTTAGATGCCAATCTGCTTAATCCTAATTAAGCACTTTCACCGTTATTATGTTTGTTATCATAATGGTAACAATACCTACTATAAAATAAATGGTGCTCTGTCAAAATCAGTTTTTTCTTACGCTAGGGCAACATTTTCGATATAAATAAAAATAGTTGCATGTAGGTATGTGTTGCTAAGCGAAAAAAATCTAGAATGCCAGGACCAATTTCGAAGAACTTTTTTCAAAAGTATTTGTTGAAATTTCAAGAAGATTGTTATGAAGAGAAACTTGGAAACATAGCATCGAAAACTGTAAAATAACAAATATTTATTTATTATACTGCCAATTCTAACTTTTAATAGTACGTCTGCCGGGTCAGCTAGTTCTTTAGTAAATTGTGCAAAAATCGTCCTAAATAATATTCACTGTAATTGGTTTTCGAGATATAAAATTACGAATAATCTACACACTCCTGACTAAATCTGTGAGATTAAGAGTTTAGTTTATAAAGTTGTATCTATGCTCAACAAAGCCGTTTATTTACTTAGAGCCGGTCATTCCTTGACGATATTGAAATATACCTAATATTTTCTACTCTTATTACAGTAGAATCCATTCTAAAACATTGAAATATGAGAAGAAAGAAAGCAACGACCTTCCATTAGGTAGGAACCAAAAGTTTTGTAACTTCTGACCTTTTGCAGTCGTATGATATACGTCTCTATGTTAAACGTGTAAAGGAATATTTTCTTCCTACGGAATAAGATTGCTGTAACATAAATTATGGTAAAATAACTAACTTTTTAAATGATATTCGAACTTACAGACTTTGTCCTGAGCGACTTTAGCGCCATCGTATACACAACAATTGTCACTATCATCTATCTAAACCGTTCAGGGACGCACTCGAACACACAAATTCATCAAAAACAACCAAGCCGTTTAGGAAGAGTTGAACCCGGAACCATACACACATACAGAGCGGAACCCGGGGCCCTGGGACGAAGGCAACGAAGGAACAGGAGTGGGTTTTTAGTCAGTAAGAGTCTGACACTATCTCCCACTCCGCCCAAGAGCGGGGATGTCATAAGGATGATATTCCCACCCAATAAAAAAAAAAAAAAAACATACAGAAGGATTAAAAAGAAACTGATTATCGGGGCCTTTGACCGTCATTTATGTTTTTCACATAGTAACGCAGTGGAACTTTCGAGAGAGTTCTCGAAAACCTCGTTCAGGAGATTGTCGAAATGAGTTTATATTTAGACGAAATCCAACCGCTTTTATACAATTGACTTTTAGCCATGATTACCCTTGATTTCGTTCTTCAAGTTTACTTCTTGTAGCTTAAATAATTCAATCTTTAATTTTTTTTAATTTCGTCCTGGACAAAATGAAAAAATCATGCATTGTATGTTTTTGGGTGACTTGGTAACTCATCTATATTGGATGAATCTATATCACTCACACGAAACGTTTACTCAATAATATGCTTGTTCATATTATTATCATCAGAAATGTCAGAATCTGTATCTGAGACATTTTGTGGTGTTATAGCATCCATAATACGCTAAAACAAAATGTAAATTATTAAAAAAAAAAAACTTTATATTATATGTATTTACGTTTATTTTACGGTAAAAACGCAAAAAATGATCTATGTAAAACTAGTAAGTGACCTACAGGTCACATAAATTAAATTAAACATATTTGTCAAGGTACCTGCAGGGCACAACACTTGTTTTCTATAAAGTTGGCAGCGTACCTTACGCCCTGTCAGGTACACTTAATTTTACAGCGAAATATCTAACAAAACATGGTGAAAACTGATCAAATAAAGTAATACAATCATTCATTGATTATTCAACAATAAAAAATTCTTGATATACGCCAATTAAAACAACTAAATAAAAAAATACAAGATATTTTATTTTAAGACGCGAGATCCGTTCTTGACGTTTTGACATTTTGGCGGATATTGTTTAAAACTGACGTATTACAAAAACTATGACGGTGACAAATGAACGTTTATGAAATGAGCTACTGTAATATTTTAACATACGACATTTACGGCGCTGCCGTCACCACATGACACTGGCAGAATAGTCGACACCAGCTTAGTTGCCAAAGAAAAAAAAAAACATACGACATTTATCATATTTTTTTTGTATTCTCTGTAAACAGACACGGGTCTGGTTGAAAATAAGATATGAGTTTCGGCATGTGACCTATAGAGCACAGGCTCTCTAGGTCACATGCCGAAACTCATATCTTTTTTTCATTTAGAGTACTAGAGGTCTAGTACACTTGTCAAGTTAAGGGCAAATAATGATTTATTACTAGTGTCTGCCTCGTGTGTCGATCGTCATGTTTTATTTCATGTTTTTGAGGGTGATTTACTTTTCGCGCAGTTTGGCTTGCATAACGGTTTTTTTCAAACTCATAATAGGTATAATACGCTCCTTGGTTTTATCATATATTATATATTATTGTCAAATAATATTCTAGTATTTTATCACACGAACAAGAATAAAGACGATACAGTTGGTTGAAACGCGTGACGTCATGATTTGATACCCTAGAAACGTCACAAAAAACCACTCCTGAACTTTGGAGAGTTTTTATCTAAATTATTCACCTTATCGTTTATACTGCGTACATTGAAGGACTGGAACAATTTGCCTGCTGCGGTATTCCTGTCCGATTATAATTTGGGTGTCTTCAGGGGTAGAGTGAAAGTCTCCTAATAAACTAGTGCGGCTAAACATCAATGATTGAAGTACTGCTTACCATTAGGTCGGAAAGCAGTTAAGCAATAGTTAATATAGTTATAATATTTGAAAAAAAAAACCTAAAATACAGCACTTCTGGATTGTTTTTACGGCCTTTATAAATGCTATACATGTCAGTAATTATAGTAGTAATTCTAAATGTGTTTTGTGTAACGTTTAATTGCGTTTCGGTGATTTAAATGCTATTCGGTAAGAAAAAAAAGACTGTGGGAAGTACAACCTTGGTTTATACACACATCTTGTGTGTATAAACCAAGGTTGTACTTCCCACAGTCTTTTTTCCTAAATCCACTTCGACTTTGTATTTAGTTGAAGTGATGACACTATTTTCCCTGTTACACGAGCTTTATCAGAGCTCACATAACAAATGCTACTGTTATGTGACTGTTGACCGGTAACGTTTTTGATACGTGACCAGAGTAAGTTAGCTTCGAAAGTCATAATTACGACACACGAATTGAAGATTTTCTCTAGGCTTTTAATAGGGTTCCAAACATCCGAACAAAAAACGGAGCCCATAAAAGATCACTAAATTATCTGTCGATCCGACTGTCACAGCAAGTTGGCTTCGAAACTACTGGACCAATAGAGTTAAAATTAAGTATCTGTGACCTAAACACGGACGTGTAACGTAAATAAATAAATTTGGAATTTTAGGATCACTCATCTCGATTCGTGTCATGTTTCGTTGGGAACTATTGTGCGACTCGCACTTAACCGGTGTTTTTCTAAGGTTAAGTGACGTAGCGTTTCCTTTTATACGTATTTTTGATAAAATTAGAATACTTAACCACTTGTTTTATCGTGTTTTTGGCAGATAAACGGTGATTTGTCAAACGTTATTCGTACATCTATCAAATTATATCTTAATTCATCAAAGAAGCATATCTCAGATTTGGTCAAACTCTATTGAAAAAAAAAAAAACAATACAATATAAATGAATCAGATTAATTCTTTATCAGAAATTCAGATTGTATGTGGCTCTCGTAATATTTTCATGCCCATATAACGATAGGATATTAAGGACCTCATTTTATATAATATAACATCTAAGTACCAATTATCCATATTTGCAAAGAAATAAATGATTTATGAACACATTTTGAACACATGTACGATGTTGAGTAATTTACAAGAGAATAAACCATACTTTTAGAGAGTTATTTTGCGGACAAATTTGATTTGGGTAGCTCGCCGTCGACGGCGCGTAATTGTTCCACACGCGCCTCAAAGTGATGTCAGCAAAACGGTAGGGAACCCTGCAGGGTTGAAGCCCACTGGGGCCATGGGTCGACTTCTGAAAGGGACACTTGTGTCCTAGAACGGGGCAACTGAAGAAACGTTCGTGTAGTTTTAGTCAGTAAAATCTGAAACGCCCTCCCGCTACACCCTAGAGCGACAAGAGATGTCAAAATTCATGAACTTATTATGTACCCAAGTTACCAGACAATCCAATATATTATGACAATAAATTATCCGACTGTTATCTGAATCAGCAAAACACATAAAATACTGCCCCATAAACCGAAATTGTTGATTATAAGAAATTAAAATAGTGTTTTTAAGGTTCCGTACCTCAAAAGAAAAAGTCCTAATAGGATCACTTTATTGTCCGTTTGTTTGTTTGTCTGTCTATCAAGACCCTTTTTCTCGGTAACGCTTAGAGGTATCGAGTTGAAATTTAAATCATATACTTAGGTTTGCAGTCTCCAGAAGCTGTGAAAAAATAAAACTTCTGAGTTAACGAAAAAAAAAGATAAAGCCGTTCATGTTGCAAAAAAACGTATATTTCGACACTCTCAAAGGAATCAAAATTCATATGGTACTTCCCGTTGACCTAGAATCCTGAAATTTTGCATGAAGCAAGGTCTCTTAGCACAAGTATAGGAAAAAATCTTAAATTTGTAGTTAAGTCACAAAAAAAAATGTTTTTTTGCGATTGGGAAAAATCGCCGTAAGTCGTACGTAAGCTTAAGCGTAGGTAAGCTTGTACAAAACCCTCAGTGCGCGAGCCCGAATCACACTTGCCCGGTTTCTTTTTTCGCATCGAATAGTCTCATAACAATTCTCATCAGATAGTCAAATTCGTGAAAGCAACAGTATCTTGATAAGATAAAATAAACCTTTAAACTATCGAATACCATTACCCTTCTTGTAGGGCAATTAAGACAGCTGTTTAATCTCATAATTGCTTTATGAGTAATTATCCCTAGGTGTTTTAATACAAACCAAAGTATTGATTCAACAATGACAGTGAACAAAACGGAAGTGGGAGAGTAATTATAGCACTTAATGTGACTTAAATTACCTTCTTATTACATAATAAGTGGGACCTGTATTAATTGCTCTAATGCATCCCATAGACATGCGGTGCGGAAAATCCGATTCCTATGAGACCGCTAATATTTTAGAGTTACCGTTTTAAACCACTCATACGTCTTCAAATTATAGGCGGAACAGTTATATCGTGCGTGCAAGACGTAAATTCAATGACATATGCAAGGAATATGATTGGGATCCATTCACAATTAATGTGAACTCGGCCAGAATGTGTTTAAGACTCAAATTCTTTAAGTAGCATTAGGTTTAATTGATTGTTTATTAGTTATTTATACTGTATCCTACTACTTAACTAAAAAGCGAATCTTTTTTTTGTGCTTACACCATTTTTTAATTTATTGTAATGTCTATACGTGAGGACTTGTAATTGGCTTTCCATTGATTATGGTTTTCTATTTTTATCTGGTTTTATTAGCTGTATGTCCTTCATGTACTAAATAAATAATTTTACTGAAACGCATTCATGTGTATATTTACTTAAATTCTAGGACTAAGCCAAAGAGATACAAGAGTTAAACTAGAAAAGTAAATAGGTTAGCTAAAACGCGACATACGAAATCATTCTAAACCTCAGCTAGCTGAGGTGTCGAAGGGAAATAGGTTTATTTACAATTTAGTAACGCTACGCTGAGCTCCGAAATCCACGTGTCAAACAAATATACGTCAACAAGCAAATGGAGAATGGGTTCCGGGGAACAATTCCGCTATGCATATGCGGAAATACGCGTCGAAGTCAACGTGGGACTCATTTCCGAACGTTTGAACCGTTCCGAGATGAAGCATGGAAGTGGCAATATTCATTCTCGCAAAAGTTTGAAATTCATACGGAATTTAACTTAAAAAGCCCTTGTTTTTTATAGGTACTGCAATATATCCATTCAATGGTGGTAATTTCTAATCGCTTATCGCGTTGCAATCTCCGTAAGACGTGAACTAAGTTAATCCGGTCTACTCAAAAAAGAGATCACCGCGAGATATGTCGTTTACTTAGACAGTGAACCTAAATCATCGTCCTAATACAAAGTAATCGTCACGAGAATACGCGGTCGTAACGTTTCTTTGCACAGAAAATACAAACGTGTCGTCGCGCCACGGAAGTTAGATTTGTCGATATGAATGCATGATGGTTGCTTTCTGTAAAGACGACACCTAAAGGCGCTCTTGTTCGTGCATCGACGCGTTCTAGTTTGCCGAACGATATTAAATCAGCGGTGCTCTAGCGGCAATCGTTCTGGGCCCTAAGTCTGTTATTTTTATAAATTCGTCATTCCAACACGATTCCATTGACATTTTGCTAAAAGTTCGTAATCTGATAATTCATAATGGTCGATCACTGATCGGTCAATGGTCTTGTGATAGAATGACAATAACAAGCTGTCTCGAAATAAATTAAAAGCAATCACTGCACAATGACGTTCTGATTAAAGGAACTGTCAAAATTTTGGCAGTTATCCACAAACGTCAAATATTCATTTGTCATTATGTACGAGATTACCATTCTATGCCATGTCTTTCAATGGAGTGTCAGTAATTGACCATTGGAAAGTCATAATGACGCCATTATATTAATAGATTACCAAACTTGGTCAAAATCAACAATTATGATAGACCATTCTGACACTATTGTAATAGCAGACTTGAGGCCCTGGTTATAGGAAATCTCTTAAGGACCTAATAGAAAGCAATTGTTGCATTCATTTTCGTTTGGCAAACTCCAGCGCATCGTCACACCAAATAAGGAACGTGCACGACGAAAGGTCTGCCGCCTTAATATACTAGAATCGTTAATTTAGTAAATTCTAATCCTTCGAAAATGTTCCTAGTTTAAGAAATGTGAAGTGATATTTATGGATTCTGTGAAGTAATGAAAAAAAGTCTTTTAAAGCCACCAATTTTCTTAAGAATGATGCTTATATCGAATACTTTAAGGTAACACTGTAATTTGAACCATTATAGTTGTTGAAACACCACATGATCTGGTGTCATTATTGATAAGAATTCGAGAAGACACGTGCGTGCCTATATCTCGATTTTGCACTTATTTTCTCTGTGTATAAAATACAAATAAAAGAGGAACCAATGCTGCCACCGGTCTGGTTGAGCGAATATACAACACACAACAAGACTGAAAGCAAATACCACGAGCTTTGTGTTCCCAAATACCTATATACTTACCCCAAGCGTTGAACAAATAAAAATGTAGGTACCGGTCGTACCAAAGTTCACGGCATGTGTGAATTTAGCTACAAGTGCCTCGGAAATCACATTAATCCGTTAATCATGCGCCAGATCACTCTCCGTTCATGCAGGATTACGGGTACCGACCCATTGGATTATGAATGATGGAAAACGGAGTGCAACTGCACACTGGTGAGTTTTAATTTTATGGTAAAGGTTATTCCTTCCAAACATCTTTACTCGTAAAAGGATCGTTTTTCTAATAAATAAATAAATAATAAAAAACACGGCAAGTGCAAGTCGGACTCGCACACTGAGGGTTCCACAGAAACTTACTTATGAAAACAGTTCGATTTCCGAATTGACTCACAAAGATTTTTATACATTGTAAAAAAAGTTTTTAAAGACCTTGCTTTATGCCAAATTTTAGGATTCTGAGTCAACGGGAAGTACCCTATGAATTTTGATTCCTTTGAGAGTGTTGAAATGTACGTTTTTATGACATAAGCGGCCGTATCTTTTTTTCCGTTAACTTAGAAGTTTGATTTTTTCACAGCTACAAGGGACCGAAGACTTGAGCTGATTTCAACTCAAAACCTCCACGCATTTCTGAGATAAAGGGTCTTGACAGACAGACGGACGGATAACAAAGTGATCCTATAAGGGTTCCATTTTTTCCTTTTGAGGTACGGAACCCTAAAATTGGGAATGTCACTTCTGTCGTCGTTTTTCTCTTATATTACCTATTAATAGGGTCACGTTTAACTACTGTCTCATCTGATAGTGAAGGGGTGACCAGATGATTGCAAACAAACGTCCTATCGAAGGTGACCTTGCTAGTTTCAATCCTTGTAGACAGCAGTTGTAATCCATGACCTTCAACGCCCTTGGTTGGAAGCCGCGTTTTCCCAACCATCGAACGTGTTGACGCGTGGTTTACATCCATGTAGCCGCAACACAAACCAAACACATAAACCAAGGTCACCTTGGTTGGAACGCTAATTTGCAACCGTATGGTCACCCCTTAAGCGACGATGAGATCGACGATGGAGCTCGCTTACCTAGAAATAACATATTCACTTTTGACTTAAAGACCCCTAGGTTATATAGCTCTTAGCTAAGGCAGAGGATTCGACTCCTTAGATGTACGTACAATAAATGTATTCCTAAACGTTTGTTGCGTATGGGTGGGATGTCAACCATATATCGGTGGTGCATCGCCGTTTGTGTGGTGATCCGATGATGGGACGAGCAATTGTGCAAATTTTGGTGCAAATTGGTGCACACTCCCCGAAATGTAAAAAATATAAAACCGAAGACAAGCAACCCGTCAATACTCAAGACTTGTAGAGTTTTGTCTCGACGAGTACGTTATGGCCGATGATCTTATTGACTCTTTGCGTAAAGTAGTAGTAGAGAGATTCCCTCATACCAAATTAGTGTCAGATTCTTCGTCACTGACATGAATAATAAACTGATCCGTCAATCTGTCAATGATTATCTCGTTTTTATTATATTCTTCTTCTATTTATTCTTTATGACTTGTCGGCTCAATGCCATTATTTTTCCGGGTTACAAGGGGGAAGGCGTAACACAGAACGGTTATATTCTTTCAGGATTTGGTCGATATAAAAGATCTTGGAGCCGTCTTTATGTCGCGAACTCAATTTGTACAGCTGTGGCTTCAACAATATCGTCGATATCATTAGTTTTTTTTTTTTTTTGCAAAGTCAATATTGCATTTCCGATTTTTTAGAATTTGCCTCTCTTCTGAAAAATACAGAACATAGTTTTTTGCTTCTTGTTTTACCAAGAAAATTTATAAGAAATCTATACTTTTAAAATTACTTATTAAAAACATATGACTTGTAAGTACTATGACGGATATAAAAAATTAAGTGTCTCCATTAATCTTACTTATTTTTGTCATGATTGTCATTTTTATGCTTTTTGGTAGGTATAAGAACGAAATCCTAGTCTATACGTAACCTGACATGCAATTGACCAATTTTGTGTTTTAAATGTCAACAATTTGTGAACAATCTAAAACATATTATCTTAAAGTGCCTCAAAATGCCATCAATGTCCCCAATAAGACCTAAGCTACATCTTATTTAGGCCTATTTATGCAAATAAGTCACACTATCACGTCCTGCCAGAAATACCTCGAGTTACCAGTAACACAGTATATGTAATGTAAAAGATTAGGACTTCTAATATGCTCGAGTTTGAGTTTTTTATTGCTTTTTCAGAAATCGACCTCTAACGGGAGTTAAGGAAGAGCTATTTTATGTTTTTATAGAAAGACAAGCTGCTGTTTGTGGCTTCGCCTGTGTGACAGTATATTGTTATCCCTCGGCATACACCCTGGATAAATAGTACCTATTGTATACGTGTGCTATTCCTGGACATGGTTTATCCGTGTACCTTTCATATAAATCCGTTCACCCATTCGAGCGTGAAGTAGCAACAAACATCACACACACACACTCCCAAACTATCCTCTTCATAATGTGATTTCATTGTATGTCTTGATCTCGCAAAGTTATAGAAATAAAAGTCAAATAATGGAAATAATATATTAGTTTTTCAACTAGTTTGTCTTTGCCCATCGGGACCGCTTTGTACGTGGAATTTTGAAACCAAGCCCCAAGCGCTTATTATTATTATATACACAAGCCACATACAATATTATGGATAAGTAACCTAATTTTTTCTAACCGAATATGAACAAATTCGATACATTAAGAAGGAAACATTGTAAGTGTTTAGGTACACTTACAATGTTTCCTCAAAAAAGATAATTTTTCATTTGGGGAATATAATAGTCGAATAATTGCAGATCAAACTGTTTCGAGGAGAAAATTCCGCAAAAAAAATAATTCAGGAACAGAACATTATCTTCGTACAGTTTTATTCCTGTTCCAGTCTTTTAAACATTAGGTAGATAATATTGCTTATCTAAATAATTCATACGAAATTAAGAAAACGTTAGTGTAATTTGGTTAAGAATTGTAGAGATCAGGCTGGCTTTGCGGAATAAAAAAGAATTCGGCGTATATGCTATTATTAATTAATGAAAAGGAAGGTGGGACTTTTCCCTTTCCCAATTCCTTTGCTCAAAATGATGACCCCGACATTTGGCCGGCAAGCATTTCACGGAGAAAATCAATATGTCACATTTATCGGTGGAAAATTCATGAACTCTACTATCATTTTAACGTTTTTTTATACAGTAAGGACCTAGTTACTGAGCCACGTGTTGCTTGAATTAATGTTTGAAGCAAATTAGGTATAGCTGGTAGGTATACCTATATATTTCTTTTCGTATATCTATATATACAGAAAAATTGGTATCGGATTCCAGAACAACACTAAGGATAATAGTTCTGTTTATTAATAGTCGGTAATGTTGAAGTGGAAGGCTTGTGTGGGTGCAGTGGTCGGGCGCGAGCGTGAGAGCGAGCGCGGGCAGCGGTGGCCACGCGCGCCGCCGCCCGCCGCGCGCCGCCCGCCAGTCGGTCGAGCACGGTCGCGCGTAGCGGTGCCCTCTGCTGCTCAACGCAATACCAACACACATTTTCCCTACTCAAACAAAAAGTTAACTTGCACGCATTTTACGCTCACATTAATCATCACCGATCCACATTAGATAAGAGCACACGAATAGCCAACATTCTGATGTATGTAGATATTAAAAAATAGGTACACTGACACTTACGAACATTCGTACAAATTAACATATTACTTTTGAACTAATAAAACTTCGTCTAGTTTTTGCTGTGTGAAATTTTAAGTGTTTTCTCGAAACGTATGAAATTATAATCGACTGTTAGTACTTTCATTTTTAATTGTAAATGATTTTTATTAAATGCCTTTGAATTAATCGCATAAAAAATATTAGTTTGTAAATGTTTGTTTAATTTCCAAATAACGTGCTAAAACGGTAAAACAGCATTTTATTTTCGTTATATAGAACATAGTGATCGCAATATTGAGTATGTAATAGCATTAAGTATGTCTTATTTATTTTACCTCGAGGTGTTGCATACATTGACTTTGAAGCTTTTAAGTAAATTAGCATCTAATTGAATATAACTAAATTACCCTGTCACGAAACATGCGATCCTATGTGGGTTAATTTCATAATTATTTTAATAAACGTATATACACACAATAATTATGAAATAAAAGGATTCAGGAAATGTAATTATTACTACTGTAAAACATTGTTTAAATATTAATTATTTTGTGGTGTGGTTAGAAAAGTAAAATAAATTTTAAAACAACTTAATTAGAGAAAGCCATGTTTTTACTTACTCGCGTCCATTGTTTTGGTTTAAACATAATAGGGTTTATTTTTATCAGTACAACTTCTATTGACTCTACAGCACCTACAAGCCGAGCTGGGACCGACAAACCGAGTTGCCATGACCACCGCTGGGCATTAAACTGTTTTGTTTTAAATTAGTGTTGTGACGCGGACTCATATATTTTTATAAAATTGTGCGGGCTTAGACGATGGCAGCCGTCAGCAGATATAGCTCGTACAATTGCTTGACTGGCTGGGATAGCTATGACAAGATACCGAGGTAACTATTAAACCTTCGTTTACACACGTCATCATCTTCCTGCCCTTATCCCGTATTATTTGGGGTCGGCGCAACACGTTTTTTTCTTCCACTCTGCCCTGTTACTCGTCATGCTATCACTAACTTCCTTTTCTTTCATATCACTCTTCACACAATCCATCCATCTTTTCTTTGGTCTCCTCTTCGTGTACACACGTATTCTAGTAATTTATTTTAAGATGCAATCAACGCTTTAAACAGCAATTAAGATGTAATTGGGTAATACAAGTGGGTCAACAACCCTTTACAACAGTATTTATTGTGTATTTTGCAGATATTCGTACTTTACGGTATCTTATATGCCAAACGTTCAACTGCGAGAACAAATGTTCATACAGCATAAAAGTAAGAACAGAGAATAAATTGGTAACTATGATGAAAATAGAAATGAAAAAGAAAATGGATATGATTTTTTTTTTCGCCCCATTTGGGTAAGGTTGTCTTAGGGTACCTTCGAATTAGCCGCAAAGTGCCACGCGGGTGCAGCGCTGCCACCGCGCTGCTTTGTTAATCCATATAAATAATAAAAAACTTTTTTCAAAAAAAAGAATAACCGACTTCTCTGAAATAAAACACTAAAAGGGTCGGGTTCGGAAGTCGGTGTTTGTCGGTATTGTTTGTTTTTTATTTAACCCGACTTCCGAAATTAAAGTTATTTTGATTCTTTTAGTGTTTTTTTTTTTTAGTGAAGTCGTTTTTTTTTTGTTAAAAGTTTTTTATTTCATACTTTTTAGTAGCGATATACTTATAACCAGAGTGCCTATACCTCACGAAAATTCCAATGAACCCAAACACTTCTAGCTTACACTGTTTTATTATGAAGTTCCTGTATCTACCTTCCACCTTCCGGCTCCATTATTAGATCAGATCGATAGTACCTTATAGCCAAATTGCATCACATGACAATTCTAATAAGCCCAATCACGGCTAGGATACATTGATTAATTACAGAGTTCCTGTGCCTTCCTTCCGGCTCCATCATTAGATCAGTTCGATAGTACCTTATAGCCAAAGTGCATCTCATGACAATTTTAATAAACCCAAACATGGCCATGTTACATTGATTAATTACGGTGTTCCATTGCCTATCTTCAAGATAAAAATGCTTGGCTCGATGCTGGTCTAGCTCCACTACCACCGGGTGTACAAATTGTTTAGTATGGAATTTTTTTTTTTTTTTTTGTAGAATATTATAAGTATTGTATAATGTAGAAGCATTTTTTCAAAGTTTGTAAATCTGAGTACCATGGAGCTATTTTATGGTTTTATGTTATTATTGGACTTGTTTGACATAAATGAGCATGGCAGTTGAGAGTTTGTCATGCTCATTCAAATGTCTCACTGATGGTGGCGCATGTGTTGGATTATTCATAGCATAGCATAGTCGCCCTTATAATGTTCCCACTGTTGGGACTCAGGCCTCCTCTCTAGGTGAGGGAATGGGCCGTAACCCACCACGCGGGCCCAGTGCGGGTTGGTGGATGTCACATGTCTTCGAATTTTTGGTTCTAGGACATGCCGGTTTCCTCACGATGTTTTCCTTCACCGTTTTTGAGAGCAGTGGTGATGAAATAAATTACACAAAGTAATGCGCCTTGCTGGGTTTGAACCCGCGACCTACAACTCGTAAGTCGGGGCCGTTACCACTCGGCCACCACTGCTCACTGCTGCTGGATTATTCAGTTCCCTTCAAATTTGTTGAGCTGAGTGGTGCTAATATTAGCGGCATGTCCGTGAACGGACGCTGTCAGTTGAGACTGGTCATCTCTTAGCTGCCAGTTGCAATTTTAATATCTATATTTAGTTTTTATTTTTACTTTATGGAGTTTCTTGCACATTCTTCTCCATAGGGATCTACGCTTTGGAATGTTCAATTAGCAGCATTTTTTTTTCTAACTGACTGACTTCTTGACATTTCAAAAATGTCTGAAAAAGGTTTATTTGAAATAAAATGGTTTTTAATCTTTTGAATCTTCCGGCTGAACTAACTGATCATAGTGATGGCTATGATCAGTTAGTTCACTTCAATGATACTATTTTCAATATAACTATTCAGAACTTTTTATTTATTTGTATTGTTATAGTCAATAGTCAGAGGAGTATTTGGCAGCAAATGTAGCGAGTCCTAGCCGTCGCTTGCCGAGAAGACTACCGTCAATACTACAATTAATTTGAGTCTGAGGGTTGTTATCCATGATCATCAATCAAACATAGCAGAGGTGAACTCTGGAGTCCCTCAAGGCTCAATTCTTGGTCCTCTTTTGTTTATTCTATAGACATCAGTTAATGCTTTCAAAATACCAAGTTCCTTTTATATGCCGACAACCTCAAGGCTTACAGAACCATACAACAAACGGATGATTGTCTTCTTCTTCAACAAGACTTGGGCCGACTACCCTCCTATTATCAGAAAAATAAGTTGCAACTAAGTTTACTTAAATGAAACTTCATAAATTTCACTAAAACTAAAATTGTAATTAAGCACACATATACACTGTGCGATGCACCTTTGCTTAAAGTGGACTCTATTTCTAATCTCGGTGATATCCTTGATTCCAAGCTTTGTCTAGACCTACATAAGGAAAATGGTCAACAAAGCATATCAACTTTACGGATTTGTAATGCACAACAGATTTTAAAGAGATGTCTTCTTACATATTTGTGTCCCTAGTGCACTCTCAGTTCGAGTATTCCAGGTCCGTCTGGAGTCCATATTACAAGAAGTACAATGAAATTATTGAGCGTGTTCACTACAAATTCCTGCGTACCATGCATTTTAGATGTTACGGATATTATTTATCTTATCAAAATTTGTCTACCAAGTAAAAGCAGACGAGGCTTGAAAATAGACGACAATACTTGGAAGCTATGAATTTGTATAATATTATTAGAATTAAAAATTTATCTAACATGTTAAGTTATGTGGTTCCTATGACAGTCCGTAAGCGAAAAGTGCGCGCTGGTAAATTATTTTCAGTGGGCCCTTGCAAGTCCAATTCTGGCTTGCGTTCGCCTGTTCGCAGAATGGTTGATGCCTACAATGAGACTTTTGAATGTATAGATATTTTTGCATGTTCACCGGGTAAGTTCAAAAGTCTAATTCTAAAGAAGCTTTCTTAAATGTTTTTATGTTGTTTATTTTTCTCTCTCTCTCTTCTTATTTAAGTTTGTTTTATTACTTCTCTTTGTTTGTTTTTAATCATGGCGGATAGTTAATTTACATTAGTCATCCTAGTGATTTTATTTAAGTGTCTCAGAGTTAATCTGTGAGCAGCGCTGTGGGCTACAACATTGTTTATAAGTTTTGCATATCCGTATTACCTTATTTTTATATTGTAGCTGTTTGCCGTTCCTCTTTATAAAAACAAAATAAATAAAATTCTCAGCTCCATATTATCGAGATCGCGCCTGTTTCAATGATTACACATAGGTACCTGAGTCGAATATTGACAGTCGGAAAATATGGCTACACACCATTATTCCAAACTCTAAAATTAGTAATAAACTGAATGTGACCATAAATTGTCGCTAGTGTCGCAAGTATCCGAACGGGATACCTGTCATCCCTCCCGCGCGCCCGCTTGTCGCCCAGCGTCCATTAAAGTGAAACATGCTATTGAGGTTATAAAAACATTAAGTAAGCACAGTCCTGTATTTCGTTATTTTTCAAATTAAAATAATTCTTATACACATTACGATATTGTGTGTCGATTGTAATTTGATATTACTTTGTTTATTTGTCATTAATAGTGTATTTTTGATTCGTGAATACAAAAACAAAAAAAATTGCATTGCTGCAAATATGGCAACCGTTTGGCCATATATTCAGTAATAAATTATTGTCAATTTTTTTTTTTTTTGTTTAGACCATGCCACGCTATAAATCTGGCTTCGAGGTAATTAATTGGTCAGAAGCGTTAATGAAATTAGTTTTAATTGCAGTCAAAAGCGAGAAGATGAAAATATAAACGGCTGCAAAGTATTATAATATGCCTATATATGTTTAGATATTTTTTTTCTATTTTGTAATATCACTGTGATTTATGTAAAAAAAGTTAAATTTTCTGGATAATTTAGTTAAATTTTTTATAAGCAATTAAATTAATTAAGAAAAACTTATCGTTTGAATCTTGTTGTTGATTTTGATATCTTTAAATTAATATTAATTGTTAAATATAATTCTATAATTGTACCGAATGTCACCCAAAAAAAATATAAATAAATGCTCTATTAAAACTATAATATCGGTTTTTAATTTAGTTTATTCAGAAGTTTTTTAAACAAGTAAATTCCTACTTTTTTATGGCCAATTTCTACTTTTTTGAACTGTTGAAAATACTGTTTATCGTTAAATGTATTTGCATGTTATGCCTTTGTTGTAAAATTAGATAGCCACTCGTCATAAATAAATGCTAAATATTTTTTTTTTTAGCTTTATTATTACAACAGAAGTATAGCAAACCTTAAGGTGGCCATATTTGACCCAGGTAATTATTATCTAGTTAAAATACAAAATTACACGAATCTTACATCACAATATCCACTAGGAATCAAATTGCAAATAATTAAAACAAACCACTGAACTTTACTCGAAAAAAATCCGCTATCCCCTGATATCATAATTATTTTCGAATGTAACCACATTCGATAATAATTATAATGTAATTATTCATTATAATTTGTTAATTATTTATTTGATGTATATTATTTTGTGATTTATTATGAAGTAATAATTATGTTGTAATTATGATGTCAAGGGTTTTTAACTGATCGGGCCGACCATAAAGTGTTATAAAATAAGGTTATTGCAGGAAAGGTTTGTTTTCATCATAAAGTAACTGTCTATAAAAATCGATATATTTTGAATTGTTGAATTAGAGACTTGGTTATTCGAGATTCCATGACTGTGGCGTTAAGTTTTTCGTAGTCGCGTGGATTCGTTGTGAAGAGTTTCCTATTAGTAAACATACGGGGTCGTTTTTTCTGAATCATGTTATTCGAGATCGCATGGCTACGGCGTTAAGTTTTTCGTAGTAACGTGCATTTGTTGTTAAGTGTTTCGGATTAGTGAACTTACGGGAACGTGTTATTCGAGGTTACACTTTTCGGAATTATGTAACACACCCTAATTTTGGGTTTTACCATTTTGTACCATGAGCGACTAACGCTCAGTATGATTGTATTTCCACTAAGGGCTGAGAAATAATAAACGATTTTAAAGATTATGTCTATTTCCTGCTAAAACAGAAAAGATACGCACTATATATCAGTATATACGCAATACAGATCACTGTATAGCGTTGTCTCTTTCACATGTTTGTTGTTCGAATCGCTATATTGAAGTTCATCGTGAATCAATAGAATACATTTAACTCAAAAGTGGCCTTGCTCATCGTCATCATCTTCCTGCCCTTGTCCCGTGTTATTTGGGGTCGGCGCAACACGTTTTTTCTTCCACTCTGCCCTGTCACTCGTCATGCTATCACTAACTTCCTTTTCTTTCATATCACTCTTCACACAATCCATCCATCTTTTCTTTGGTCTCCCTCTCCCTCTCCATCCATCCACATGCATACTCATAACTCTTTTGATAACATGCGTTACACTTGCTATAATATATTTTTAAAATGATAATTATATGTAACTTTCATAAAAAAGACGAAATAACTTTCAAGATTTTACATTCATAAAATTAAAATAGAAAAACAATTAAAATAACTTGCGAGCGACTACATTGACATTTAGTTGCACGTTATTGTGAATCATAAAATTCGGAATCCGGAACGTTTGTTAACACAAACAAAATTCTTATCAGTCTTGAATTGTTGAGTGTCAGCCGGTTTTGAATGGTTAATTTCAGAATTCGTTGTTAAATGACGAAGAAACAAAACTATTATAGAAACACCGACTTCCGAAATTAAAGATATTTTACACTTTTCAGTGTTTTTTTTACATTGAAGTCAGTTGTAATTTTTTTGTAAAAAGTTTTTTATTTTACACTTTTTAGTTATGTTACCACCACTAAAAAGTACCACTCAGCGAAACTTAAATACCTTATAGCCTGAGTGCATTTCATGACAATTCTAATAAACCCAAACACGGTTAGATTACATTCATTTATTACACAGTTCCGGTGCCTAACTTCAAGCTTCATCATCAGATCAGTTCTATATCTTCCCTCTCTTGTTTCAGTCAGTCATCGACTACACGTATAAACAAAGCAATTTTACTTATTACGACAGTTCTGCTGTGATCCTATAAGGAGTTCTGTTCCATGTCTTCGAAGTTCATGATCAGATCATAACAATATTGCTATGCGACCAACATGGATGCATAACGTTCCAATCTAAAAAAAATTCAAAATCGGTTCACAATTGACCGAGAAATCGGTGAACATACATTAAAAAATACATTCAGCCGAACATAGAACCTCCTTCTTTTTGAAGTCGGTTAAATAGTTTTCAAATGCTTAAATTTAGAGTAATCTATGATATAATGGTTCGTGTTTGAAGCGGATAATTGAACCCACGAAGCAAAATGTTTAATTATGTTATGCTTGAAACATATTGTACTTGGACATAATGTAATCAAGGTAAAATTAAACAGTGTATTCCAGTAAAATGACGTGTTGATCGTGTTATTGTTCGTGCACTAATGAACTCAGTATTATCTGCTTCCAGAAACTCAGAAATTTCATTTACGTTCGCTATCTAGAATACAATAACAAATTAATAACCCATGTATGCACTAAAAGCACCAGATCAATTAACTGGACACGTTTAGGCATCAAAATAATTTTTAATTACTTTATATGTCACGAAAAACACTTTAAATAATAGTGATTTGGAAAACAATAATAAATCCGCTGCATCCGATCAACTTTTTTAAGTCTGCTAATTTGAGATAAAAATAATACTGCTAGCGGTCAAACATCCCGTTAGAGTACAAGAAGAATGAACTTTTTAACAGTAGTGTCACAAAAACGCTAAGAAAACATTCTTGTTTTAATATGGCAATACGATTGTTTTGAAAGCGTTATGGTACGAAAAGCATAAGTAAGATTAAAACAGTACTGATAAAAGAGCTTGTGGTCGCCCCAGACTTAGAGAATATTTCAAAGCGAACGTTCCTCTCCGGTGTAGATAAATAACTATTTAGGGTATTTCAAAACAAGTTTTACTTATATTTTAAATAAACTACTTTTGGTTTTAACACATTATAGCAATTATAACAAAATATTACAAATTAAATTGCCATGTGTCCAAACCAAACAAACCAGTGACGGTGTCTTGGATAACAAAGCGAAGCAAATAAAAACTAAATGAATAAAGGGTGTCTGAACAAACAAAACAAATTAAAATATCAAGAACGAATCGCCTTAGCAGTATAGGTAGGTATAGGTGCCTGATAATTATAAAACTAGAAATAAAATTTTATTATTAAGGGATGAACAGGAAATAATTCTACGACGCACTTTCGACGATTTGGGCTTGGTCCGCACAATAGCTGCACGGCCGGACTGCGAGCTACACATTGAACGTCGTCCATGCGTCGTTGTTGTTAAAAGGAGTAACTTGGGCTTTTCATTTTCCCGCGGTAACGGAACTTATTCCCAGGTGGGGATATAAAAAGGGGGGAGTAACAAAGTCGCGAGTAATAATCCTAATACTTTCAACTGTTTTGATATTCAAAATTTAAACACATTCGAATATAGAACAGTTCCAAATTCAAAATTGCCGGGAAATATGGAAACGACAGAAATTAAAAGGCATGCCTAGTATATTATTATAGAACAGTTCCCTCACGCCTCTGTATTTGTCTATTCGCCATAAACTCAAAAACTAACTACTGAACGGATTTTCATATGGCTGGGATTAATTTTAATGACGAGAAAAAAAAAATATACAAAAGAGCTAAAATTATTCTTCATGTTTATTTGTTCTTCCTCTGCATTATTTCTTGTAGGTATTTTATATTAGTAAATATCCCAAATATTATAGGTCCTGGGCTTTTTATAATATATATTTTCCCAAAGTCAGTAGGCTGAAAATAATAATCTCATGTTTCTTTTTAACAACTACCATCTTGTAAACTAATATTATTGAAACACACATTTGGAAACTTCAGGAACCAGGCATTAAATAACTGATAAAACGTATAAATGTTGTAGGAAACTATTGGTTTATGTTTTCTTATGATACTCCTGCATCATTCATTTCATCACTATCCATCCTATCATCTGTCTTTTATTTTAAGTTTTAAGCTATCCGAAGAATCCAAAAATAAAAGAAAAGTGGATGAATGAGACAGGAAGGAGTCCAAACTGATTCCCTACAAAAAACAGTAAAATACGCTTTTCTCTGAAATGGCAAATGGCCGGTACCAATGCTGAAGTTACGGATAATTTTGACAAATTATGTTTTAACTTTTAAATAAATATTTACATTTTACTGGTCACTAAATTGAATATTCGTTGAAACACTGAAGTTTTACTTGAGTTTTCCTAAATTTATGAAGGTGATTTCCGTGATGTATGGCGCATGCGTGAAGTCGGTCTCTGCTCCACTAGTTGGTTTATCGCGAATTCATCCGGCAGATACCGTCCTCTACGGGCCGAGGGCGGACCTCTGGAAGACGGTATCCATTACAAAACATTGGAAATTATATAATATTCAAAAGGATGATGAAAGACTTTGTGTTTATTTAAACGCACGTATTGAAGAGGATTCACTGACTGAAAATCTACCTATATTAATATATAAGTAAAAGGAGAAACTGAGTGACTGACATATCAACGCCCAGCTGAAATTACCATTAGTTTATTTAAATTTTACAATTATTATTTATTTAAATTTCACATTCCTAAACATGGGTCTTTTTTTTAGTAGTTTAGATTAACCAGCATGAACTAAGATTTGGTAAAATAGTTACATAAAATCTTAAGAATAATTACAAACGCATGGCTATGTAAAATGCCTGTACTAGGACAAACCTGTATCACAGGCGGTCGCCTCCTTCTGCGAGGCAGTAATGCCTAGCAAAGGAGGCGGCCGATCGCGTGAGGCAACGGTCCTCACGCCTAAACCGCCGCCGGGATTCCGATCCCGATTTCCGGCCACCGTAGGCGCGGGCTTGCGGACGGCGAGTGGCTCGCCGTCCGACCATCCGGTAACCGTCCGGACCGAGCCCAAGTCGTCGACAGCGCGTATTGTTCCATGCGCCTCAAGGAGATGTCAGCAACTGTAGGGGCCCAGCAGGGTCGAAGCCAACTGGGGCCACGGGTATTGTGAAAGCGAAGCCCGGGGCCCAGGGATGAAGGCAAAGAAGGAACAGGAGTGGGTTTTTAGTCAGTAAAAGTCTGACACTATCTCCTGCTCCGCCCAAGAGTGGGATTTGTCATAAGATGATTTTCCCAGCAAAAAAAAAAAAAAACAGGCGTTAGAAGCTCTTACTTAGGTTTTGTAGGACAATAAAATTCATAAAAATATTTAACATTCAAAGTCTCTAATTAGGGGATACTATAATTAAATTATTTATAATGTTATATACCTAGTTTACTTAAACACTAAAGTCACAATTATTTTTTTCGTATTTTAAAACTGTTTCTTTGACTTTATTTTCTAATTACACACACATGATTTTGCGTCAGCAGAATTTAATTTAAAACAGAATCCAATTGGGTTAAAGTCGAGGTTTTGTTAGTACTAAAAAGTTATGTTTTAATTGAACAAATATGTTTAAATATAAAGAAAAAATACTGGAATTTAGAGTCAGCAGTAAGCGTTACACGGAAGTCTGGCCTTGAGTATGACGCTCTAGGCGCCCTCATAATCGATAGAGTTGATATATCTGTATTTCGCTATTTTCCTAGCAGGACACTCAGCGTCTCCTGTTTTATGGTTGAAGCGCTTTTTGAAGCGAGAGCAAGTTGCACATTTCGGTGAGTCCGCTTTCTTTGAGCACTCGGGCATCGGGTATCCTTTCTTACCGCAGTGGCCACACTTCAAAACCTCTCTACAAGTTTTTACTGCATGTCCATACTGCTGGCTGGCATTTGTAGCATTTCGTAACCAGAGTGAAGTCCCTGACTGGGCAGGAAGTCCAGTTTATGGAAATCCTTGACTGGAAAACTAGAGCATTTCGGATGTTGGCTGGAACTTCAACTACGTAATCACAAGTCTATCTCCACGTAGCTACAATCTTTTGTCCCCGATTTGTGACTTAATTTAACCATGGTCAAACAGGACTCCATGGAATTTCATGGAGTCTTTTGTGACCGTGGTTTGGTTGTTACGTCGGAAACTTATTGGCTAAATTTGGTTCGTAAATTCACCTGAAGACTTCAGTTTCTGTCAAAGAGGATGGCACTCCTACAATCACGATTTGGGGTTTGCGTTTGCTGGATTCGTCGGCGGTAAGGCCTGATGCAGATTACTGGAATGCGTACTTGATTTTATCAGCGTCATCTTTTGTGTCTGTACTGATTATAACGCCTCCGTTTTTAGTCTTACGGACACCATATACATATCTTCACTGTTTGACATATCTGTTGTAGGTAGGTAGGTAAGTAGCGTAGGGTAGGTAACTAAGTAGGGTAGAGTAGGGTAAAGTTGAATGTAGTAGTCAGTTGACGGAAGCGAAGCCGCGGGCAAAAGTTATAGATAAATGAAATAACTGTAATATTGTGATATCGAAATAGGTCGTATGCTTCTATTTAACTTGCAAACTGGCAATATAATGATCCTTTTTAAGGTTTATGCTTTATATAGCATACGAAGTCAGGTCGGCTGTCAAGCCGCTGGACGTAACAAGATAAAGTTTTTAAAAATAGTGCCTCGAAGAATAAACCTAGCAAATTGAAGAACATGAAGCGAAAATATAATGAACCAGATCAAGTCAAGCTGGATATATGTGGAGTCCCCACATATATCCAGCTTGACTTGACCTGGTCGTGTCATCTTTTGCCCAAGGGCTTTTGTTTCGTCAGTGGACTTTAATTTGTTGTTGGGAATTATGGCTACAGATTTTAAATTGGATGATCGAACGAAATCATTTGATCCCTTCTTCACCATGTCGGCTAACGAAACAGTGCCAGAGTCCTTAATCGTCTTTGTGAGCTCCAAGATATAGTCTGTTAAGTTTCATTTTTCCATTAGATCTTCATTGAGGATCCTATCCCACGAAGGTGGTGTCGATCTTAGATGTGTGTAGACTCATGTACACTTCATTCCTGTGTAAGCGCCAGCTATTTTCTATGACACAGTGTTCCGAGTTTAAGCACATGGAATAAAAAGTCATCAAGCTCACCAAGACAATCCTTGCTGTATTGTATAATACAATACAGCAAAGATTGTCTGGTGAGATTGAACAATTGCAACTCTGAATTTCATCGATATTTTTTTCTGTGATTGCTAATTAACATCACTAATTGTATATTTTGCATAAGTGTGTTTATTCTGACCTCGTAGTTACAAGTAGATGCTCCACCATGTTCGTTTTTGAATGTGATCTATTATTTTGTTTTTAATGGTGAAGTCAGTATCTCTGTGTCCGTGAGAAATATGAGTTTGTGTATCATTATTATAGTTTTTGATTTTGTGTTAGAGAAATAAGTGGGCGTAGTTTGGAGACATCTGAACTCGAATAAATTAGTGCCTAAAACATATCTTCACTGTTTGACATATCTGTTGTAGGTAGGTAGGTAGGTAGGTAACTAAGTAGGGTAGAGTAGGGTAAAGTTGAATGTAGTAGTCAGTTGACGGAAGCGAAGCCGCGGGCAAAAGTTAGAGATAAATGAAATAACTGTAATAATGTGATATCGAAATAGGTCGTATGCTTCTATTTAACTTGCAAACTGGCAATATAATAATACTTTTTAAGGTTTATGCTTTATATAGCACAGGTAACGAAGTCAGGTCGGCTGTCAAGCCGCTGGACGTAACAAGATAAAGTTTTTAAAAATAGTGCCTCGAAGAATAAACCTAGTAAATTGAAGAACATGAAGCGAAAATATAATGGAGTTTGCAAGTTAATAAAAGCAATAGCAGCATGCGACCTCTTTCGATATTATATTTGCTACGCCCATGTGATCTAATCAGACAATGCTGATACCAACTTTTTTTAAGGGGTATTAGCCTTCGTAAAGAGTATCTGGTTGTCTGGGTATCTGGTTGGTTGTTGGTGATTCAGCTGTTGATTGAAATCCCGCAGTTCATTCAAGATGGACTGATAGATTTGAGATTGACACTCATGTGTTTTTTTTTAAGTTTTGCCACTGCACTGGAGCATGTTCAATTTTTTGCGATGATAGAAACTAGGAAAGTTCTGTCTTTTTCTCCTCTGGTACGATGAGCGTCCGATGAGGTTAAAGTCAACCCGGCCACAACCACAAAAAGCCGCCGCCATATTCCCTGTAGGTTTCTTACATTTTGTACGGATTCGCGGCACACGGTTGACGCCGATGGCCGCAACACGCTACAAATCGCCGCTTTTTGTGACGCAAACCGGCCTTTAAACGCTGATACAAAACGCCGCCGCACGCCTTTTGCGCATTTAAACCTTCTTCGACAGAGTACATTATGATACTGCACGCATGGATTAAAAAAAGTAGCAGCCACCGGCCAAAAGTGGCTGTCGCGCGCTTCAGCTTCCTTTGTGGCCGCTTCTAGCTTCTCATGGCGGCTTTTGTGGCTGTAGCATGTGGCCCAAATGCGGCGACACTTAGTGTATTTGTTAAGCTCCTTCTGGGTAGATGTCAATTACGACAATAAGAAGCTGTACTGTCGCTTTTTGTGAGTTTTGCTACAGTGGGGTTTAAACATGAGAGCGTTAGTCAATAAGCGCAGATTGGCGCATATTGTATAGAAATTATGTGAAAGTAGTTTATCGTTCGTCCTTAATTTACATGATGGCGCATGTTTCGTTATGTAATATTAGGACAACCCGACACGGATAGGTTAGGTTAGAAGGCTAAGGCGGAAGCGAAGCTGCTGCTGCTTTTGTTATTATTATTTTTTGTAACCACCAGAAAATAGGAACCTTACTTTAAACTCCGCGGACAGAAATAGTGCCTGAGTACTTATATAATAAAATCAACGTTAAATTACAAACTCTACTGGCTGAAAAGTAAAATAATGTAATTTGCATACAAGTACTCAAGTCCTATTTCTGTATATGGGATTTAAAGTAAGGGTAACCTAACCTGTCTGTGTCGAGGTGCCCCAAAATTACGTCACCTCCTTCCTTGCTCTCGTCTTTTACACACATTACTGGCTGAGCATTCAGTATTGTATAAAATACCCAGGCAACGCATAAAATAAATAATATTTAATACATTACCTACATGTTTTCGGTATTCTCTACATTGCCTAGGTATTGTATAGAATACCAGATTATACAGATTACCGGTTAGATATACAAAAGCAGAAACTGACTGAAATATCAACGCACAGCCGAAACTACTGAGTCTTGGAACGTGAAATTTTGCACAAGGCTTCCTTTTGTGACAAGCAAATACAAGGGGTTTTTAAAAATTCATCTTTCCAGGTGAAAATGGGAAAAATTCGTTTGTATGCAAAATCTCATTAATACTTACATGAAAGTTTGCACAAATAGTAACCTAGGTAAATAATAAAGGTGGTCATTATTCGTTTTTTAAAACTACTCCTATGAAATGATTTAGGGGATGTTAAAGATTGTATGGGAGAATCTTATTCCTTGGGCTTACACATTTTAATCACAATAAATAATAAAGACTGTTATCATTAGTTTTTCAAAAGTACCCTCAAAAAGCGGTTTTTGAGGAGTTAGTTTTTTATGAAAACATTCTCGCAAACAAAGTTGCTAGTAAAGTAATAAATGTATGTTATATATGGCGGCGCATGATCATAACAGCTGATCGGTACTAAGTTGGGCGTTAAGGCTGGGACCACAAAAGAGAGATGCGGCTATGTGGCATAGTTTTGCAATAAATGTCCGTGGGCAGTGGGGCGCTCATATCAGAAATCTTTCAGGTAGATTAAGCTCAGCATATGCATATGCAGTAAGAAAAATAAGGCAACTGACAGATGTAGCCACAGCTAGGTTAGTTTACTATACTTATTTCCACAGTATTATGTCTTATGACATTTTACTGTGGGCATCTGCAGCTAATGTAGAATCAATTTTTATATTGGAAAAGAGAGCAATCCGGGCTATTTATAAAATTAGTCCGCGCGAGTCCCTCAGAAATAAATTCGAAGAAATCGATATACTGACTCTTAAAAATACTTTCTAAGCTATAAAGAGATTTATAGCTTAGAAAGTATTTTGTATGTTCGTAAAAACCTAGGACTCTTCAAAATTAGAAGCGATTTTCATTACATAAATACGCCTACTAAACACGAAATTCTGTTACCCAAATGGAGATTAGCTAAGACCTGCAAGTAATTTTTAGTAAACAGCATACGCTCTTATAACAAGCTGCCAAAGGTGGTGACTGAACTTAGCGAGGGAAAGTTCAAAACCCATATTAAGCGTGTCCTAACTAAAAAAGCGTATTATAAGGTCAAAAACTATGTCGAAGACACGCTTGTTTGGCAATGACTGCTTCTGCACATGTACCCACCTGTTAACTCATAATATTGTGTAAATGTATCTATTAACTGCTCCACATTTGTTGTAATACATACTTATTTTCTTTCTTTTTTTTTACATTGCTTTTGCAATATTTTTTATATCATTAGTCCCCAACCACCATAAATTCGTTAGTAATTTATTTTGATAAAGTATCATTTATTAATAATTGTGATTATCTATTTTTCTCTCTTTCTCTTTTTTTACAATGTGAATGTGAAAACACTGTAGACTCCGCGAATTGTTAGGTTACTTCCTATTACAACTCACTTTTTATTATGATTATTTTTATTGTACTTTTTAGTACAATATTGACCAGTCTACACTGTCCTTCCATAATATCTACTTATACTGTAATATGGAAATATTTTAAGAACAACATTTTTTTTAAAAGGGTAACCATGGAGTTTCTTGCCGGTTCTTCTCCATAGGAAACGACCAATTTGAAACCGTGCACTAGCTTCTGACGTTTTATAAGTGCCCATGTAGGCCTATGTGAAATAAAAACTTTTGACTTGACTTTGACTATACTTATTGATACACGTAGTAATAAATCACTCTTGTGTTTCTGGTGAGATTATATAAAATAGTGTATGAAACTGCACATAATTAGGTATTAAAACATTCACATAACCGAGTGAACCGAGCCGCAGGCAAACTTAATAATTGTATTATTAAGTTTGCCTGCGGCTCGGTTCTCTAACTCAGACTCATATTTTAGTATTTTTATCACTTTTCATCCACCAAGTAGAATTCTGAGGTATCGTAAGGATTAAACATTGTAGGACTACCTTTACATTATGTAAATTCAATCTCTAGCTTTTTGGTCCGCACTAGCAAAAAACGGAATTAACTGGAAAAGGGACAGTATAATGCTAATTACATTACATTTAGCTTTATATAATTTCACGGATTAATCGACCCATGAGTAAATACTAAAACAACCAGTTTCTGAGTATGTACTATGTATTTGACTTGAATATGCTTTCACGCCATGTCTTTTTATCACTTTGACATCCTCACTCCAATGTCTCGTTAATGGTGGCGCATGTTTTATTTTATTTGCATTACTTTGCAAATACTTATTGATTTTTTAAGATGGACGTGAAGTTTCTTGCTCGTTCTTCTACAGAGACATCCACCCTTTGCCGTTACACGTTTTTGACTGCCAGCCTATAAGCCTACAAAGGGTTTAATTAAAATAATTGCTTTGAGTACCAGTACCGAGTTGTTGCAGAAAATAGTTTTTATAATATAACAAAGGTTTTTAAAAGAGTTTTTGAGGACTGCACGTTGAGCTCTTCAAGGTTTAGCTTATACTAATTTATTTTTTTCACTAAATTACTATGTAATGAAGTCAATAAAGATTATTTTGGTAAAGGTAGTGTATAAGAGCAGGCGGCAAATTTGGCCGCCCCCGCCGTTGACGCGAAATGTCCCACTTAACGTTTTACCATTGATATTTCTACTTTTATTAGTGTCTTCTCAAGAGACCTCAGCGACCCATGTCACTGCCCATCTCCATATCACCCATTTTGTGTTTTGTTGAAATTTTTAGATCTCTAATGAGATCTTTACATCAATATGTCTCGTTTCAAATCCACTTTAAAGGCATACAGCTCTAGCATGCTCACAGTGGCTCGCGTGGCCGTCGCGAGGCGTATTCCGCCTTAAAGAACTTACGTAAATTCAATCCGCAGGAAATTATCTCTACGCGTGCGTAATTTCTATTTATATATATTTACTTTTTTATAGGGACATTTTAACTCATCATCATCTTCCTGCCCTCGACTCATCTTATTTGGGGTCGGCGGAACACGTTTTTTTCTTCCATTCCATCCTATCAACCGCCATACTATCACTAACTTCCTTTTCTTTCATATCACTGTTCACACAATCCATCCATCTTTTCTTTCGCCTTCCTCTCCCTCTCCACCCATCCACATTTATACTCATAACTCTTTTAGTAACATGTGTTTCATCTCTCCTCTTTACATGACCACACCAAGACAAACGATTCCCCTTCAACTTTTCAGGGGCTTTTTATTTTTATAGGGACATTTTAACTGTGCATCAAAAAACTTAGTCTTCACTAAAAAATACTGAATATTTGGTGCACACCAAATATTACTGAACATTTTACAATTTGTGACTTGGAGCACACCGACGTTATTTTTTTTAAACCACCCAGAAGAGCATAATCTCAGTGGAACAAAAGCATATTTTGTAGTAGAAAATAATTGTGGAATAAATTGAGGAACAGTTAAATACTACCTAGTATTTCATAAATAACTGCTATAACTACGGTGTTCCTTACAATATATTTCAGGAGTGTAGTGGTGCTATAGAACGATTAGTCATAAACACTTCTGTTATTAGTATGTTCGCCAGTACCTACGATTACTCATTCCAAATACCTGAATAACAAGCTTAGCATCAATTTACATGTCTAGGGTCTTCATAATTGACAAAGTAATGACATTTTTATGTAAATGCGCTGTTCATGACCAGATAATCTCGTGCCTCGGATCACCTTATATTGTTAAATATTACATGGCTTTTCATGTTCGCCACGTATAAAAATAAAACGGTTTGGCCCCTTTGTGATTCAATAATTTTTAGTCCATTAAAATTAGGTTTTATCTCGGAACGCAGCTATAATTAAAGGATTCTAATGTTATAAATTTTTTTCCAACGCACTTTTTCAGAAAGTGATTATAATCGCACTACACTTAGATATATAATGACACTTGTAACCAAACTGTGAATTTTTGATTACCATTATGCACTAGTACAATAATGTAGAAGTATTTTTATTAAAATTCTGTTTTCAAAACAAGTTTTTAGTAACGAAAAAAATTCACATAATATTTTTTTTTGCAATTTTTTTTGCCTTGGATACTAAGTCCTTTAATCCATGTATTCGTATGAATAGTTAATAAGTTTACCATTAGAATATGGATGTACACATTCTTGTTTTTTGTAGTATTTGGCAGAAAATGTATCAAGTCATCCTAATCGGCAAACTTCGCTGAGATAGTCAACATTACAATTAAATTCTCAGCTCCATTTTACCGAGATCGCTCCAGTTTCAATGGTTCTTCATATTGTCCAGTTGCGCAGGCACTTGAAATATAAAACTACACCAACTTTAGATCACAATATCTACTAGGAATCAATTTTCGAATAATTAAAACAGCCACTGAACTTCACTCAAAGAAATCCTGCAAAAAACTCAATTTCATATTAGGTTTCAACAGTAAAAATTTGTGTCTTACAAGCTTATAGGTATAGTCGGCCTTATAATGTTTCCACTGCTGGAACTCAGGCCTCCTGTCTAGGAAAGGGCTAGCTTACAAGCTTATTTAATGGAATTTCGTGTTTAAATAAACCATTTTAACTTATACATGTTTAATAAATTAATTCTTCATTCAAATAAAGTGTTTTTGTTACTCTATGGCCGCCATTTTATGACGTGCGCGGTTTTTGGTGTGTTTTTTTTCGAGTGAAGTTCAATGGCTGTTTTAATTATTCACAAATTGATTCCCTGTGGCAAAATTAAGCCGAGAATTTTATTGTAGTATTGACTACCTTTGCGAAGCTTGCCGAGAAGGCTGAGACTACTTGACTACTTTTGTTGCCAAATGGGGCAAAAACATTAGAATGTGTTACGTCCGCATTACATATTTATTACTGAGGTCGAGGCGACATGGTCTAAAGAGTTTAGCCTGCCCAAATGAAATGAAGAAAAAGAACAAAACAGATTCAATTTCTTACCGCCATAACACAAAAAAATACAACTTTTATGTACTAGTTTTGCTGTTGAATAAATTATTAATTTTCTGCACAATTGTGTTCAAAAACATCATATGATACAAGTGAATATTTATAATTATAGTCCTCAGCTCTCTTAAGATCCTCGCCTTCAGACAACATTACACACATGTATCTTAATGTACTATTTCTATTTCTTAAACATAATGCCATAATATGGTTATTATAACGACATGTTATAGTTATTATGATTAACCATTGAAGTCGTGATTAAAAAGGAGACCTACAGTATCAACTTTAATCACGACTTACTTAAATGGTTCAGAACTCATGACATATTGTAAATGAAAGAAGTAAACGCAAAGTCGAGTTTTAAAATAGATAATATTGTCAGATAGCTTTTAGGACGGCTGTCAGGCCGAAAGGCGCGAGTGATTTTTTAGAGGAATTATGTTGACATGTTTGTTCGCCCAAATTGTGGTTCAAGGTTTTGTTATGGAGCTGAAAAGTGATCAAAGAAACTTAAACAACGATTGAAGTTTTCTTCAGTTTATCATGATATTTCTATAGGACGAAAAATCACTTTTGCATTTTGCGTAAATGTTCATCTTCATCATCATTTCAGCCGAAAGACGTCTACTGTTGGACATAGGCCTCCCCCAAATGTCGCCACAATGACCGGTACTGTGCGTCTCGCGTCAATAGGATTCCCCCGACCCTCACCAGGTCCACCTTGTGGGAGGCCTTGTGTGTAAAAGTTACCTGTGTATTAATTCTGACTGACTAAAGACTAAGCTTTATAATGGAATTTAATAAACCAGATATTTCACGAAGTTATAACGCTGAAAAGTAAAAGCAACCTAAGAAGCTTAAAGCGTGCATTTCCATCTTACATGCGGATAAGCATCAATCTTTAAAGAAAATGTAGGTGATTACGTATCTAAGTATGAATTATTTAGTATATTTCGGTTCGTTAATAGCTTGTCTAAAAGACATTTTAATTATATTTCATTTCTGTGGGGTCTGACGGGAAACTAAAACTTTCCTCAAAATGAAATTTTAACTTCATGTTATCGATGTAATGAAGTCTAAATTGAGTTGTTTATTGAATTTGTTATTTTACCCGATCGTTAGACCGAAAAGGTAGGGTTAATGTTTTAGTAGACTATGTATATACATAAATACGTATGTTCCACTATAGCGGTTAAACTACTGAACCGATTTTGATGAATGAGGTGTCAATCAATTTGTTAATGTGTTCCAGGTGATATAAGCTTATTTTTTAAGAATAATATTATAATGGTGGATGTTATATCCAAAAGTTAGTGGTCTAAATTTAGATTAAAAAAATAAAACATTTCACGACTGAACTCATGGTTGAATGTCAAATCATTTGTTTACAATAAATAATTAAAAATAGAGATCAAAGAATAATTTATAAATATTTTTAAATATAACAAGCGACAGAATTTTTTTTTAACACATATCCATCTCTTGAACTAGCTGTATTAAATAAAGTCCATGATTTTTTATCTATTCTCATAAAATCGAAATTTTCTCTTAAAGATAGAAACATTACATAACACAGATATTTATATGTCAATAAAATATCTCAGGGTCTTTTTGTTAACATGTAATTTAGTAATCTCTAGCTATTTATCAGCTAGTGATATATCAATTTGTACGCGCGTTTTGTAGGTACTATATTCGTTCATAACTATTAACTAATATGATTTGCCGCAGTTGTTTTTATTATTATAATAAATTGAATAAATTTTAAATAAACATGCTCAAAAATTCAAGCAGGCATGCAGTATGCAAGCATGCAAGCAGGCATGCAGCATGGAAGCAGGCATGCAGCATGGAAGCAGGCATGTTACATGCAGCAAGCATTGTTACTGTCACGGCTCCGGCGCTGCGTTGTTTGGGCGGCCCCACACGAGCTTATCGTCGCAGATGGTTTTAACACTCACCACCACAGCTTCGGCTTGCTGGCCGGCATGTCGCCGCCTCAGTCGCGGCGGCGGGCCTTCATACCACTTGCTCCTCAGCTCGCGGGCCTTACCTCTCCGCGCCTACGCGGGCTTGAATTACACTTTAGGGATAGAGCAGATGTTGTGTGAAGTCGGTTTTGCAGCGATTCGTTTCTGTCACCAAATTTTGTAGCAAAACATATTGACTTCTTATGACACATTTTAATTTAATATTGAAAATGCTACAAAGTAGCCGTCTGTATATTTGTGACCAAAATTCCGTAAAATGTTGTTTCGGTGTGGTGAAAATATGGCAAATAAATCATTTGGCAAATGAAAAAGTTTAAAACAGGCTTCGGCTAATAGCAAACATTTTTTTTTGTAAATCGGCGAAATATAGTTCGGTAAAATAATACCTATGACACATGATATTTCGATTCAATGACGTCGGTCAATAGGATTCGCTGAAATGTAATCCGAACAAAAAAATTTCGGTATCGGTATCGGTTCTCCAAATAATCATTTCTCTAAATAAACGTTATGCTAACCGAAATTATGCGTAATATTATTTATGACAAATAAAATTTTGCCATGTTAAAAGTATGCCATTGAAAATTCGGACACGTAAACATTCTGCCATACACTAGTTATGCTAAATAACTTTTATGCCTTAAAAACATTTGATTAAAGAAGATTATGCCAAGTGCGTTATGCCAAATAAATTTCGGAGTATCAAGATTCTGCCAAATGGAAGGTACCCCACTATACCTTATGAACAAAGTAAAAACCAATGTATGAGAAAAGTATTTAACCGTTAAAGTCCATGTCATATCAATCGGTGGCACATTTGTATTATTATTTATTATGTCAACTTGCATTTACTTCCCGTTGACTAAGGATTATGTAATTGCACAGCACAAGTAAAGGAAAATACCCTAATTCCTTCAAGTTAATTACTCTAATTAATTCTGTACTTAATAGAATTGCGTAATACTACTAAGTACTAAGTACGGAAATCTGATTCTTTGAGCTCGAATAGCTCTTAGTAATTTTTTTATTCTGGTGTTTAACACGTTCAGTGCGGGACGAGGTCTAATACGCCTCGTATGTGTCTTCCTTGCAGTGTGAATCCATAACTTCAATTTGATTTAGTTTAGGATAGAGATGAATATAAATCTAAGATGTCTTATTAAAACAAAATACAGGTTTATCAACTTTAATACGGGGTCACTTTGACCTCGTAAAGCATTGAAGAAATAAAATTACCTGTTTTTTTTTTATTTTTGCCGTTTCCTCTATTCCGCCATAATGATAGTTTTCAAACAAGGTCTTAAATGCCCCGTACCGCAGGAATAAAGAAATTGTCCACGTGTAAAGTTGTACAACCAAGAATGAAATACAATTTAATCATTTCACTAGCCGTCACCTGCATATTCACTCACAGTTATGATGACACAATCAATAATAGTTGATCTATTTTTTAACCATGTCAAGGAAATTAAATGTAATTGATGCAGGTATCGCTCATAGAATATACTGATTCTTGCTTTGTACCAGGAGAGTCGCATGCAAGCTTAGTTACATTTTTGGGGTGCGATCGAGCTATTGATCTTATTTGACTTCGGTAGCATGCTATGCAACTTACGAGCATCGCACAACGCTCTTCTTGAATTCAATCCTGGACAACATGTGTTTGCTGACGAATGGAAGGCAGTATCTCTGTCTGAACGTCTGGTGATTTGCGAGAAAACCGAGTTTTATTTACAAGTATAATGTGTTATTTTATTTCAAACTAGCTTTTGCCCGCGACTTCGTCCGCATAGAAGTCGAAAATGGTTTTATTAGGTTTTTAGATACGAAATATTGTTTATATCATTATATATTTATATATTTTATTATCTTCATCGTGTGTGATCTTCCATTGAATTGTATGACAAGCGATATTGTATCTTAAGACAAAATATTATAGTATCTTAGTCGTGTGTAGCTCCCCTTAGTGAACTCCACTGCGGGTGACGTAACCTACGAAAAACTTATTATTTGCGGTGGGTACAGTTATCGGGTCCTGGGATCAAAATGCAAAATTAAGTTTCAATATACATCTAAGATGCCTTATTAAAACAGAATACAGGGTTATCTACTTTAATAAGGGGTCACTTTGACCTCGTAAAGCATTGAAGAAATAAAATTACCTGTTTTTATTAATTTAGCCGATTCCCCTAGTCCACCATAATGATAATTTTCAAACAAGGTCTTAAACGCCCCGTACCGCAGGAATAAAGGAATTGTGAACGTGTTAAGTTTTACAAACAAGAGTGACATACAATTTAATCATTTCACTAGCCGGTCGCCACCTGCATATTCACTCACAGTTATGATGACACAATCAATAATAGTTAGTAATAATAGTTGATCTATTTTTTAACCATGTCAAGGAAATTAAATGTAATCGATGCAGGTATCGCTCATAGAATATACTGACTCTTGCTTTGTACCAGGAGAGCCGCATGCAAGCTTAGTTACATTTTTGGGGTGCGATCGAGCTATTGATCTTATTTGACTTCGGTAGCATGCTATGCAACTTGCAAACATGCTGATTACCGGTAGATCGCACAACGGTCTTCTTGAATTCAATCCTGGACTACATGTGTTTGCTGACGAATGGAAGGCAGTATCTCTGCCTGAACGTCTGGTGATTTGCGAGAAAACCGAGTTTTATTTACAAGTATATATTTGTGTTATTTTATTATAAACTAGCTTTTGCCCGCGACTTCGTCCGCGTAGAAGTCGAAAATAGTTTTATTAGGTTTTGCTTATAGGGCGTGTGCTGCGCCCCTTAGTGAACTCCACCGCGGTAGACGTAACCTACGACTAACTTATTATTTGCGGTTGGTACAGTGATCGGGTCTAGGGATCGAACCGCAAAATTAAGTTTGAATATATATCTAAGATGCCTTATTAAAACAAAATACAGGATTATCTATTTTAATACGGGGTCACTTTGACCTCGTAAAGCATTGAGGAAATAAAATTACCTGTTTTTATTAATTTAGCCAATTCCTCTATTCCACCATAATGATAGTTTTCAAACAAGGTCTTAAACGCCCGGTACCGCAGGAATAAAGGAATTGTCAACGTGCTAAATTTTACAACCAAGAGTGACATACTATTTAATCATTTCACTAGCCTGTCGTCACCTGCATATTCACACACAGTTATGATGACACAATCAATAATAGTTGATCCATTTTTAACCATGTCAAGGAAATTAAATGTAATCGATGCAGGTACCGAGTAATAAATTAATATTAGTTTGTGTTTACAGAACTCCTGACTGCAATATAGGAATATTTTTGAAAAAATTAGAACTGTTGTTACAAAGATTAACTCGTACGAGTAGAAATCGTATAATAATTTGTGGAGACTGGAATGTAGACTTACTAAAAGATACTAAACAAACTAGAGATTTAATATCAATCTTAGATAATGTTAACTTGCTGCCACATATAAAAGTGCCCACTAGAAAAAAAAGCTGTCTTGATCAAATAGCCAGTAATATCTTGATCAGAGACATTAAAAGTAGCATACATCATTTATTCCTCTCAGATCATGATATTGGGCAGTCATTAGTTTTCTTTCTTGACACGCCTAATCAACCGACAGAGATTAAAAAATTCTTTTACGAAGTGAAGAGAGATTACAATAAAAACAACATAAAAAAGTTTATTGATTGTATATCGGCTTTAAGTTTTAATGAAGTATATGAAGAAACAGACTGTGATATTGCTTTTAACATAATCATGACTTATTTATTCTATTTTACAAATTATGTTTTCCAAAAATAATAGTTAAAAAGTACAATAAACCAATAAAAAATAAATGGATCAGTAAAGGCATAAAACTATCGTGCATAAAAAAGAGAACCTTATACTATAATTACCAACACAATGCCCTAAGCAAATCATATCACAAGAGAAGATACCTAACCTATTCTAAAATATTAAAAAAATGCATATCACATTCACAGTTGATTAATAACAAAAAACATATAAATAATTCTAAAAATAAATGTAAGGCGACGTGGTCTATTATTAAAAATAATATAAGTAATGGCGAAAATTGTAAAAATGACATCAAGGAATTAATAATAAACAATGAAACAATTTCTCATCCTACGGACATATGCAATAAATTCAATAATTATTTTATAGAACTGATACAAAAAAATGCTAGCAATAATAATAATACAAAGGATAACATTGACATTACTATTAACCCAAACAGTATTTTTTTGACACCGATAATAAAACAGGACATAATAAAAATCATTAACTCTTTGAGTGTTACTAACGCAACAGGATATGACGAGATTACTACAAAAATAATAAAATTAAGCAAAAACATCATTTGAAACAGGAATATTCCCAACTAGATTTAAACAATCCATAGTTAAACCGATATTCAAAAAAGGTAAAACCACGGAAGTGAGCAATTATAGGCCCATTACATTGATATTGATATCAAAGATTTTTGAAAAAGCAATGTATGAAAAATTAACCATTTTCTTAAATAAAAAATCATATACTTGCAGATAACCCTTAGTGAACTCCACTGCGGGTGACGTAACCTACAACTAACTTATTATTTGCGGTTGGCACAGTGATCGGGTCTAGGGATCGAACTGCTAAATTAAGTTTGAATATAATCTAAGATGCCTTATTAAAACAAAATACAGGGTTATCTACTTTAATACGGGGTCACTTTGACCTCGTAAAGCATTGAAGAAATAAAATTAGTTGTTTTTTTTTTATTTAGTCAATTCCCCTATTCCGCCATAATGATAGTTTTGAAACAAGGTCTTAAACGCCCCGTACCGCAGGAATAAAGGAATTGTCAACGTGCTAAGTTTTACAACCAAGAGTGACATACAATTTAATCATTTGACTAGGTCGCCACCTGCATATTCACTCACAGTTTTGATGACACAATCAATAATAGTTGATCTATTTTTTAACCATGTCAAGGAAATCAAAGTAATCGATGCAGGTATCACTCATAGAATAAGCTGACTCTTGCTTTGTACCAGGAGAGCCGCATGCAAGTTTAGTTACATTTTTGGGGTGCTATCGAGCTATTGATCTTATTTGACTTCGGTAGCATGCTATGCAACTTGCAAACATGCTGATTACCGGTGGATCGCACAACGGTCTTCTTGAATTCAATCCTGGACTACATGTGTTTGCTGATGAATTGAAGGAGATACTGCCTGAACATTTGGTGATTTGCGAGAAAACCGAGTTTTATTTTCATCATTCATATACTTGTGTTATTTTATTTTAAATGTGCTTTACATAATTTGTGTCCAATTAATGTCATTGAGGATTTTTCCTTCTATTAAAATAATAAAAAGAAATAAATGGCCTAGTCTGGTATTTGCAATATTTACTGTATAATAACTGAAACGTCAGTAGAATTTCCTCGATTTGACACCTTTCCTCAAATAAGAGAGGTAGAATTAATTAGAATAGATAGGTATTTATTAAGATAAATACATTATATATGGATGCTTGAATGTTAGATTATTTTCAAGAATAAGGACTGCTTATTGCTAAACACATTACATAAGTAGATAAGTCTGAAGTACAGCTACCACGCATTTACAAATAAATTAGAATAAAGTTCTTTAATAAACTTTCCGCAGGCACGGTTGCTTTCGGATGCATAATAGGATATATATTTCGATAGGCCAAGCGCGGACGTTGATATTCATTCTTAAATTCAAGAGCTGGAATATTGTTTTGAATAGTTTTCAAGACCATGGCCACTGAATTAATTTTCTACTTCAATATTTTTACTCTGAAGTTTCTACGTTGATTGAAAAGCGACCAAACTTTACCCAATATTTTTTTTGTTTTGACGGCACGTATATTTTTTTAGATATCGGAACTATTTATAAACTCACTTCAATACTAAGGTCAAATATTTTGCAGAAATTATCGTAGTTTTCGTGAGCTCTTTTAGAACAAGAAAGCTATATTCTGAACGCCTAGATTAATTAAATAACTCTGAGGAATACCAGAAAATGTATTAGGTACTTTATTTAAATAAAATGACGAATGCCAAATATACACAACTTACAATAAAATAATAACGTAACAGGGTAAAACTAACAAGTAAGTATATACGTAAAGTTAAATATATTCAGAGTCTAAGTCCTGCGACGAAAATGTGTTTTTCTACGCTTATTTTAGTGTACAAAGCATATCTATAAGTAACAGTAACACAAAATTATATTACTGATTAGCTTTTTCCCGCGACTTCGTCCACGTAGAAGTCGAAAATGATTATATTAGGTTTCTTGAGATACGAAAATATGAAATAATATTTATTATCTTCGTCGTGTGTGATAGTCCATTGAATTATACGGTGAGCAATATTGTATCTTAAGATAAAATATTATAGTAACGTAGCCGGTCTAGTAACACCCGGTGCCATTTATTTTTTTGATATTTTCAATTTACAGAATTTTCACTTCTACAGATTTATTATAAGTATAGATAAGTATTAACTTTAAATCCGGTTTAATAAGCAAAGACATTTGTGCGATTATTGTTTCATTTTTTTCTATGTTTGGACAAACTAAATCCACGAACGGAGAATCAATGAAGTCATTCCACCTAGAGGAAACCGTATCTCTTCGTTGAATCTCCGCTTTGGCGTACCTACGGAAATTCAGCCTGCATTCGTTTCCGCTTCAACAAGTCACCACCGCTACGGCCTTACATGATTTACGAATTAATAGGTCAAGTAAATATTATTTCTTTCGAATGATTTTAAAATATTCGCTTTGATGAGAGTAAAGATATTTTTTGTTAATTCAACCACTGATTTTGTCAAAATAAATATTTATTTTTCTTTGAATACTACTGAAATGGAAATACTGCAGTGCGGTGCCCAATATAGCGAAATGTATGAATCGAAAATAGATTCAACATTATCGATTTTTTTTTTACTTATGTTCATTTATCAACTACATTTAAGTATTTATTTTTCGTATGGATGTGTGGTGTGACGGGAATGGATAAAGTGAGAAATGAGTATATTAGAGGAAGTTTGAAAGTGGCGCCAGTGACTGAAAAGTTGAAGGAGAATCGTTTGTCTTGGTATGGTCATGTAAAGAGAAGAGATTTGATAGATTTCTAGATGACCCAAACTTCGTACTGCCTAACAGTCAATAAATACAGTTTTCAGTCGTTCCGATTGCGATGAAACAAAGCTTAAGTAATATATCAAGTTACTCACAATTTTAATGTATAAAAGTTATTTACATCGATTTCGATTTGACAAGATGCGCGTACAACCAAATACTTCTACAGATTTATTATATCCATAGATGTTTAAAATAGATGGATAGATACATTTTGATGCATTAATAAGCATCGATTCATTGTGGTATTTCGTTATTCACATTCTTAAGTTGGCGTGAGATACAACGATAATAATATTGTTCTCTTGTTACAACAGAATTAGCTTTACTGTGGCAGTGGTAATACTCATCTAACTATTTTGTAGCAGAGTATCTACATATGTTTCAACAATAACTCAGTAGGCAGCATTGCAATAATTAATAATAACGGTTAAATGCAAACGCTTTTTTATGTGACATTAAAAACCCGCGTTTATTTAAAAAAATATATAATATAATATATATTCACACAACTACCACACAACGCCGTCCAGTTTCAAGCTAAGCAGAGCTTGTGTTATGAGTACTAGACAACTGATAAACATTCTTAAATATTTCTAAATACTCGTTAATATATATTATAGATAAATTACACCCAGACACAGAACAAATGATTGTGCTCATCACACAAACATTTGTCCTGGGTAGGAATCAAACCCACGACCTCTATCATAGCAGTCAGGGCCACTAACCACTAGATCAACAGGCCAGTCAAAAACAATGATTATATATTTTTTTACGATGAAAATATTTGTATTTTATTTTCAAGCATTGCTTTTTAGTTTAATCATGTTTTTTAACAGACTTCCACAAAAAAAGGAGGACGTTCTCATCGCGGTTTTTTTTTGCCACAGAACTCCATATTGTATGTTACACACACGTCCCGCATGTGGTCATTCCCCTTTTAATCGGAGAAACCAGGTCAAATTTGGTCTAAAAGTACACATCGATCCCAACGAATAATTAAATATTCGTCGTACACGGACTATTGAATTTTACCTGCGCACTGTTGAATAAAGGCCATAGCATTAATGTAACTTTTGGCATTGGCGATCGGTGATTTAATGACTGCACTAAAATTTAGTGTTTAGTTTTGGCACCTTTAGGAAAAATAAAAACACAGAACATGATTATCAAGCTGTTCTGCACACCCCGTGCATCAATATTAAAAGGATCGAAAATAACTTTAAGATACAAAGCCGGGCACAATCTGTTGTAACGTAACATGCAATGTAACACGCAATGAAAGAATTTCCGTCCACTTTGTCGCAACGTAACAGAATCCCCATAGTGCGTCTAAGTTGCACGCGAACCGTGCACACTACGCGCGCGCGAACAAAGCATTAGAACCAGGTAAATGCTTGGTTTGTGCGTGCGCTGCGTCCACACTTATGAAATGCTCCTTTCTTTCATGTTACCTCGCATGTTACGTTACAACAGTCTGTACCCGGCTCAACGATACAACGCAATGAAACGCGAACGCAATCACGAAGCGAAGCGGCGTAATTCAAACAAACAATTGACTCAGTTGCGGTGGCCTACAAGACCAATAGCACGTTATTGTGGTATGACGACGAGCAAAGCGAGGCAGACGCGATAATTTTGTGCGAACTCATGAAATACACTGGTTTGTTTTAAACAAATTTTGAAATAAAAGACTTGACGTGCACGTAGAACAGAATAGCCGGCCTCGCGTTGCATACGCGTATATTGCATCAGAAGTCTTAACACGAGCTCTTAACGTGATTTTACGACCTAAACTGAACTGTTAAAAGAATGGAGCTTTATGGGGTGTATAGGTTCATCCTTCTTTTTCGCTCGCAAGCCTGACATTTTGACATGTCATGGAAATAAAAAGATCCAAAGAAAAAGAAGATTTAAAAAGAAAAAAAAATAACAACATAATATTTTTCGCTTGTTTTTCCTTCTCACTACTTTCAAACGGCTTTGATATTTAGCTTTTAGCTTTGATTGCTAGTTAAGTGTTCATCAGAATGTACATAACAATTATGTAAATCAATCAGTAGTTCGCAAAGAAAATGAATTTAAAGGTCAGCCGGGCTCTACCCGGACGAGGCTGGCCGGAATTAAATGCACAGATACTCGTACTGCCGCTTAGGCGACGATGCGAATATGTGTGCATTTAATTCCGGCCATATTTCCAAAGGAATATACACCATAACGATGTTGCATTTGCTCAATTACTCAATTTTCAGGTTCTAGACTAATCTGACGTCAGCTATCTTGATTTGATATAGAAAAACTTAATCAATTGAGTCGTAAAACATGTGTTTTTTTTTGGTGGAAAATCATCAAATGAATCCTGCCGCTCTGAGCAGAGCGAGAGGGATTGTCAGATTTAATAACTGAAACCCATCTTTGGTTTCCAGTTGCCTTTCTTCGTTAACGGGTTTCATATTCGAACATTCGTGCACCGTGTACGCTTTTTCGAAAATGTTAACCTGGCAGGAAAACATATCTTTATACTTAGTGAAAAAGAGATAAGTATAAAAAATTGTTCTCTAAACGCTTACCCATAATTTTCAACGTCGGCAAGTCGATGTCTGGAATCAATATAATATTTATGACACAATATATTTTCGTAAGTAAAGAATATTTTCGATTCATGCTAGAACATAACATCTCAAGCTTTTGGGACTATGGATAACCAGTTTTTGAATTGTTTCGCTTTGTTACTGAGGATCGATACATCATGTTCTATGATAAAATTTAATTAATTTAAAATATTTGAGTACTAATGTATTGTGTCTTGATACCTACGTATTAAAGCTAAACTTCAATACCACCAAAAAGTGTTTCTGTTAACTAAAACCGGTTATAGATAACTACCTTTTGCCAGCGGCTTCGCCCGCTTGACATAGGTTTCTCCATACCAACTTTAGACCCCGTTTCATCCCCTTAGGGGCTGAATTTCGAAAATTCCTTTCTTAGTGCTCGCCTACGTCATAAAAGGAAGCCTTGCGCAAAATTTCACGCTCCTAGTCACTGTAGTTTCAGCTGTGCGTTGATATGTCAGGCAGTCAGTTTCCCCTTTTATATAGATGAACATAATATTAAAATAAAAGGAAGCTGAAAAAGAATAGAAGCCTTTTCATCACCTGTTAAAATAGCAAGCATGCGAGTGAGAAAGAGGGATGGGGCTATACACCCCATATAGCTCCATCCTTTTCAAACAGTTCAGGTTATGTCGTCAAATGAATCGCGGTAAGGGCTAGACTTCGGGTCCAGTTGTGTAAAATTAGTTTGTCAAATCATATAGGCTATAAAAGCTAGGTCAAGTGATAGCCCGCGAGCCATCTATTGATCCATCCACAATTATATTCGCCAATGACGTTGAGATTGTCAAGCCAACCGTATATTTTTAAATCATGAATTGTATGGACTGGAATAACGTGCCTGCTGCGGTCTTTCCGTCCGAATATAATTTAGGTATCTTCAAGGGAAGAGTGAATAGGCTCTTAATAAACCAGTACGTCTCACCATCACCAAGTGCATCACTGCTTACCATTATGTGGAATCGCAGTCAAGCACTGGTTTATACCAATCAAAAAAAAAGAAATGATAAGAATAATAGTTATTACGTTATTTACCAAAAAAGGATTGAAACGTAAAATGATGAAAGTGAATTTGATCTCGATAATCGAAAATCGGTTGCTAAAGATTGTGACTCCTTAAAGAAACTGAAGAATATTATACTTATAAAATTTCACATCATCATCTTCCTGCCCTTGTTCTGTGTTATTTTGGGTCGGGGCAACACATTTTTTCTTCCAATTTCTCCTATCGTCCGTCATGCTATCACTGACTCCCTTTTCTTTCATATCACTTCTCATACAATACATCCATCTTATCTTTGACCTCCCTCTCCCTCACCATCCGTCCGCATGTATACTCATAAATCTTTTAGTAACATGCATTTCATCCCTCCTCCTTACATGACCATACCAAGAAAACGATTCCCTTGCAACTTTTCAGTCACTGGCACCACAGTCAAACTTCCTTTAATATACTCATTTCTCCCAGGATCTTACAATGTCGGATCTTGTGCATCTGCAAAAAGAAATGCAAATGTCAACATTACGCTCCTTAGAAGCCTTCGGGTGTAAATATCAATCCTATTACGTGCTTATCTATATATATAAAAGCAGAAACTGACTGACTGACATATCAACGCACAGCCGAAACTACGGGACCAAGGAGTGTGAAACTTTGATCAAGGTTTCCTTTTATGACGTAGGCGAGCACTAAGAGAGGATTTTCTAAAATTCGCCCCCTAATGGTATAAAACTGAGGTCCAAAGTTTGTATGGAGGAACCTATTTTCACGCGGGCGAAGCCGCTGGCAGAAGCTACCTTTGACCTATAACCTATCAAAGCATCGCAAGCTATTTCCAGCAATGATCAGAAATTTCTCTGACCCAATTGCTTATAATAACTAATTTGCGAACCTCAACGAACGGGCGACACAATAGATAATGACGGCTCTTGAAATACCAGGATTAGATTGTCAGTGAGTGGAAAAATTGCCATAAGTGCCTTTTGATTCTTTTACTGGCACAGTTACGCAATATATAGCATACTTGTATGTGGTGTGGTTTATGAACAATATTGAATAAAAAACTGGGTAAGTGCGATTCGGACTCGCGCATTGAAGGTTACGTACAAACTTGAAAGGTAAATTTCGGTGTACAATTTTTGACGTATTAAAAAAAACTACTTACTAGATCTCGTTCAAAATAATTTTCGCTGGAAGTTTGCATGGTAATGTACAAAATGTATTTTTTTTAGTTTTATCACTTATACACACATTTTACCACTTTAGAAGTGTCTCTCGCGCAAACAATTCAGTTTAGAAAAAAATTATATTAAAAAAATGATATTGAGGATATCATTTTTGAAGACCTATCCATAGATGAAGTGATTGATGAATGTAGTCTGACGAAATAAAAAAAATTGAATTTCATTTCTACGTATGGGGAACCTCCAAAATTTATTGTTTTTTTCTATTTTTGTGTGAAAATCTCTTATTGTTTCGGAAAAAAGTGGCTGTGACATACGGACGGACAGACAATCAGACATGACGAATCCATGAGGGATCCTTTTTTTGCCATTTGGCTACGGAACCCTAAAAACCTTTGATTCTATTAATTTCGTTTACTACGCTACTACTTCGCAGACAGGTTTTATATGAAAAATTTGTAGTTTTGTTTTAGCCGAACGTTATTTTGGAACAAACATAGATTAAGTACGTTGAAACACTATATATAAAAAATGTGACCCTGCTTCGCACGGTTTTTACTACATGATAGTTTATTTTATTAGTTTTAGTTTATTACTTCACATTAGAAAAGTTAATAAAAACCAATGTTAAAATTATGCCTTGTTATAACACATCCAAAGTAAATTCTCTAAAATGTGGAGAAGAACTCTAAATATGTTGTAGATTAAAACAACCACAGACACATACAAAAAGCGACCGTATTTATTTCATAACCTACTTCTAAAAGGCGGAAAATATTCCAAGAGAAACACTCTCCAAGATGAATTTATCTCTAAACCAAAATTCATCAAAATTGGTTCGGTGGTTTAAGGGTTAAAGCGTAACAAACAGACTGGCACACAGTTACTTTCGCATTAATAATATTGACCTTGATAGAAAGGTAATAAAATGGTATATTTTAAATTTATTTGGTCAGTAGATACAAAATTCCGTTTATTCTATAGTATATACATAAAAAAAAAAATATTTTAAATGTTTAAATAAAATAAAAAACATTTAAAAATATATTTAAAAAAAATAGTGTCCTACCGGTATCGGAGCTATCGGAGGTCAGGGCTCCAGAGAAAGGAACCTCCTAACAATACGAACCGTGTCCAGGAGTACCGCTTTCTGAATCAAGCCCTTGATCCAGTCGCCTAACGCGAGTCTCCTAAGGTTTTGGCTCTTGGCTATTAAGCCGTTGGCTGACACGACTATCGGTACAAAGATCGCCGAGTCTACATCCGACATGTCGACAACCTCACGAGTCAAATCAATATACTTGATTAGATACATAATTATTATTACGGTCATCAGTCAAACAGAGAGCAGTGGTGGTTAAGTGGTATCTAACGGTCTCAAGTTACGTGTTGTAGATCGTGGGTTTGAACTCAGCTAGGCGCATTGTATTGTTTATTATATCACCACCGCTCTCAAAACGGTAAAGGTCATTGTGTGAAAACCGGCATGTAGGCTCTTTATAAACTAGTGCGTCTCACCATCAACGATTGCATCACTGCTTACCATCAGATGGAATCGCAGTCAAGCACTAATTTCATCATCATCATCATCATTTCAGCCGAAAGAAGTCCACTGTTAGACATAGGCTTCCCCCAAGCGACGCCATAACGACCGATCCTGTGCGTCTCGCATCCACCGCACTCCCGCGACTCTCACTAGGTCGACGGTCCACCTTGTGGGAGGCCTTCCAACGCTGCGTTTTCCGGTGCGCGGTCGCCACTGTAGAACCTTTCGGCCCCATCGACCATCCGTTCTACGAGCAATATGCCCTGCCCACTGCCACTTTATTTTGGCGACTATTCGGGTTATGAGTATAAGAATCGCACTAGATTATATCATTTTTTTTTTTAAAATGTCCTTAAACCAAAATTTTGAAGACATATCATATTCTTCAAATCCACACTAGTCCGGCGTCATAACATATATAATAAGAGCATAATCAGCCTATAGCGCTGATTATGGTCTTATTATTATGCAGTCAGACAACATACTCGTATGCTGCCAAAAAGTGTCCATCAATTCACTGAAGTGAAAACTCTATTGTAGACACTTTTATAGTAAAAATTCCAATGTCTTACAGCTTTTTACCATGACGACAGCCTGCAGATGATGAGTCTATTTTATACTGTGAAAATGTAACAAATTAATGTTATTTTATATTATAATACAAATATAGACTATGATGCTGCTAAACTTATCCATCTTGTAATAAATGTAGAATGAGGGGCCCCATTGTAGCCTTGCGTAGAGATAATAGTTGTGTTCAAAATATACCTATAATTTTGAACTGTGTGAACTGGTTCACTCTGTATAAGTTTGATATTCCCAAAACTAATTGGTAGTGTGACCTATTTGCAGCAATTAAGCACCAATAGAAGCTTAATAATTGGTCATCTAGAAGTTTTATGTATTTTTTCAAATTATCTTATTTGTCACTTAGGTATAATTTAATGCTCTTCATTACAATTTAAAATGGCCATTTAAGAAGATAACTGTGTAGTAAATCAAGAAGATTAACAAAGTCTCCAAAGGACCGAAATTGTCATTAACGGTTTAATAACAGCCAATTCACCAGCTAGCGTGATGGATGTTAACAATCACCAGACATCTTAAAATACACTGCGCTTCTTATTTCACTGAAGATGCAAAATTACTAGCATTATAACTTTCAAGATTTATATCTTCAAGATGATAAAGATGTTTTATAAAAGTGTGCTCCGAAAGACTTCCCTCGAGTGGTCTAACGAGACGCTGAAGTTTGTGTGAGGTCGCAACGACGACACCGCGTCCTCTAGAAAGTTATTCTAAGTGCATCTACGTTATTATAAATTTCCAAAAAATAACAGTGTTGTAAAAAGTATTTATTTATTTATCTAATCCTGCGTTTATTTGTGACCTTTGATTGTCTTCCTGCCCTTGTCCCATATATCACTCGGGGTCATCGCCCCACGTTTTTCTTCCATTTTGTCCTGTCAACCGTCACAATATATTAACGGCTCCTTTTTCTTTCATATCACAATCTATTCATCTTTTATTTGCCCTTCCTCTCCCTCTCCATTCTATAAACCTTTGCGAATACTGAAATTGTTTCATGTTCGCTTTATTTGCAGCAAAATGCCACGTAATCATGCAGGTGTTGTTATATCACGGAAACACGTCGTTATTAGTCCGAATGCCTCATACACATTAAAAAATGATAGAACCTCGGTGTTGGTTTTTCTTGCCATATAATCTGCGTGATTTAATACCATTCGATAGCATGACATAAAACGAAACGATTGGCATGTACACTTGATGTATTGGCGATTAATTAATCAATACGCTGGGCTATGATTTATATCACCGCCTTGTTATGAATTTTAACGACAAATGACGATATCATTTTAACAATGTTCTGCAATATTCTTTGGTTCCAAGGCTGCTTGAACATTGTTAATATTTTGAAAGTCATAATTTTGATTTCTGACTTCGTACGTAAATGGTTTTTTTCTCAAACCTTTTTTAGTCTTTCAATTGTTGTTATCCTGATTTTGAAATTCTTGTATTGTAGTAATGTGTTACGATTTTTAAGTAACTTGGTATGAGGTATGAGTATTGCATGAATCGTAGATTATTTCAAAAGTTGTAGACTCACAAAACTAATATTTTGATAAGAATATTTTTGTAAGATCTCTTTTCTTTTTGTTTCAGGGTCCGTGTGGAGTATTACGTAAACGAGAACACTTTCAAAGAAAGACTGCAACTATATTTTATAAAAAATCAACGATCGAGTAAGTATGTCACGACATAGAAATTACTTACGATGTATCGATAACTGTCATAACTAGATCAAGGCATCGTGCTGCAGACGTCCACGTCAGCATTCATAAGTATTACGTATCGCTATATTCTAATTAAACAGTGCGTAATGTGAACGAATTCTATATGTAATGCAGACTTGTGCCTCACACACGCAAGTAAGAGTGGTATTTTTTGGGTACAATATTAAACTCGAAAATGTTACATGGACTTCTAATATATCCTCTATGTTATAGAATTCAAAAATGTATGTTCCAGCGTCCCTAAACAAATTTCTGTTAGCGTTCCCGCATTACCTGCGTAGAAGTCGCATAACAAGTGGAGTGACAAGTAATGTCATTGTCATACACTTAGCACATGCTTAGTGTTTGTCGGGAACGCTAACCAAGAGTGACTTGTCTAGCTCCAATTTAGGACATTCTTGCCACGGCAGATAAATTTCAAAATATTCCGTGAGCCCGTTCAAACTCAGACAATACGTTAAACCTCAAAAATATTTTAAGTGTGAGACAAAACGAACGTCATTTTGTGGTTAGGGACCCACATCGCGATTTTTAAGTCACGTTAATTGTGTTGAAACATAAGTAAGATATTTTGAACCACGCAAAGACGATGCGTCAAAAAAGTTACCTAGCGGTTATCGAGTCGTCCCGTACAAATATTTATTTTTACAGAGTAAACCGATTCTGATGATTGTTTAATTGGATAGAGTAACTGTACCTACTTCGAAGTTTTGTTTTCAGTATTATTGATAGGTTCGCGTTAAACCACTATCTCGCCTGATTGGAAACGATGATGAGGTCGACGATAGAGATTGCTTAAAAGTAACCTATTCACTCATGACTTACAGTCCTTTAGATTTTAGCTATCAGGAAAGTCTCCGGCAGGGAATTACACTCTGCAGCTGATACAAGATGAAAGTATTCCTTAACAATTTTACGCCTATAATTATGTGTAATGTTGACCATGTATCGGTGGTGCATCTCGGTACTAGGGATGTGAAATGAATCGATTTTATAAAAAATAAATATCGATTTTAGTAAGCGATTTTAATATTACAAATAATCGATTATTTTTTTTATCAATCTAAATTTTCATCTACCACCCGACATTAAGTCCGGACTTCTAATCTAGAAGCCGGATCGCAAATTACTATTAGATCGATCAATATTACATTAACGCCATCTGTGAGTCTACGACGGCATCCCTTCTGTGCTTTTCAAATAGTTCAGTTCATTCATTTACTTAATTAAACATTCATTTGAGAGCGCTTTCATTGATGAATCTTCATTTTTCAAACGATAATTTTGGAACTTTGAAAGTTTTTTGACTTGTACAGCAGCGCCTCTAATAGGATTAAAAAAAGACGCATTAGAGGCCTGGAGAGGTTATGAGGGAGCTTATCCCAAACTGACTCAGTTGGCGTGTAAACAGCGTTTTGTTCTCAAAAGCTGGCGCCATATTGACTAAAACCAGGAGCCGAACATTGTCCAATAAGCTGTTTAATGAATCTTGATTATTTTAAAACTTTAATTAGTTTTGATTATTTAAAAACTTGTTATTTCTGTTGTTTATTTTAAATAATAAAACTGTGCTTAACATAATATTTTTGGCGTTTATTTTGGAATTTATTGACAAATTCGGAAAAAGCAAATAATATAATAAAGTCGATTATTTTTAAAAGAAACAAAAACAATCGATTAATTAATAATCGATATTTTATGTAGAATTTCACATCCCTACTCGATACAGTAAGATGGTACGACATAAAGGATAATGGGCGTCGTACCATGCGAATTTTCCCCAAAGCCTAATAGCCATAGGCTATATAATGGCATGAACTTTCACATGAGGGCCAACAAATTAACAACTCACTCGACTGCTGATGATTTATATCTTCGGAGTTGAGACCCGAAGTTAAGAATTTTTTGGCGCCCATGTATACCATAAGATGTACACTAATGCAAAGAGCTTTTAAGAACAGTCATTACTTCTTACACGGCTTTTGCCAAATGTAAATCTATTTGGATTAATAACCTAAACAATAATCGGATAGCAGAGTAAAGTATTTACTGATGCTTTATAGCCATTATATACACACTAATGAAAAGTGGTTTCCGTTAAGATACTAACAACTCAGAAACATTGGCATCTCCACGGTTTTTAACGAATATTTGACCGTTTGATTTTTTTAAAAGAGCTTTTATTGAAGGCACCACAGCACGGCAGCACGGCAGTCTTGAGCATCGACGCCGAGTTGCTAGCCTGTCGGTTTTCTACCGGTTGCATTTCGGGGAATGTGCGTCGGAATTGCATAACCTAATTCCGCCTAGCCCGTTCCATCATCGGACCTCTTCACCATCGTATGGTGGACATCCCACATATACGTACAAAACGTTTTGGGAACACATTCATTGTGTGTACAGCTAAGGAGTGGAATTCCTTGCCGGAATCTGTGTTTCCTAGTCGCATCGTCGCTTTCCATCAGGTGAGATAGCGGTCAAGCGCGAACCTATCAAGAATAAATAAAACAAAAATCAAGTACATAATTAAGGATTTTTTGACGCCTGATGGCTGTAAGAAACACACTAGAGGAAATAGCATTTAATGAGGAACAGATGCTTCTAGAAACGCAATTATAGCAAATTAGTCCGTTTGTAGTAACTAAAACTGAAAATAATGAATAGGTTATGTCAGAAAAAAAATGTAGAAGCCAAAGTACTGGAATGTTTTCTGCGCTAAATAGCTATATAGGTCAGTTATTTAAAACATAGGTTAGGTCCCAAAAAATTACACTTGGCTGCATTTTTAGAATGTTGTTCGGGTAAACATTAAGATTTAAATGAAGATTACAGCTTCATAGGAATATGACATGTTTAATTTGTCTACGGTAACTGGTCAAATGAAATAGCTGTATATTATCAACTAGTATATAAATGTAGGTATTTACGTAAATGGATTAAATGTACTAACCGATTGTATTTAACGATTTCATAGTTAAACCTATACTAAAAGTTGTGTTATAATGAATAATGCCACTGTCTTACTTGTCGTCTCACTTATATTGTAACACAATCTACTAATATTGCCTAAAAGAAATGCTCCACATTCAATCAATTGCTTAATGCTACGTTCAATCTATATTCGAGATGACATTCGTTGACAATCCATCAGGGGTCATAGTACTCTTCATTATGAACAACTTTCGCTGTAGAACAATCATAAACTTCAGTTCGATTAGTTTGAAACTTGCTGTTTATAATCTTCGCGACAAAAGAACTACGTATTTTTAGATTTGTCGAAATCCAACCCGTAACTGGGTGAAAAGGGATAATCAAGTTTGTTGGGTAGGGTTTTACTTACTTGCTTCGATTAACACAAAAATTCGGGTCAAATGGAACGATAATAAACTATTTTTTTTTTAAATTAACCTCTGTACCACCTAACTAGGTGTGAAAAGGAGAAATAGTTTTTTAGTTTCCATTATATTTTTAATTCACATTGTTGAAACTTAGCACAAATACTTTCGAATAATATTTTTATAATAAATAAAAACAGTAAAGTCAGGTCACTTTGTCCCATGCTTAAGGAACAGGGGAGACTGCGTACCTATTGGTTAACGAGCTTAGGCCAAAGTTATACCTTAGGGCCAAAGTAACCCGTAAAGTTTACGGTTATTAATAATCTGTATACGCTAGCGATGGTGGTGTTAAAGTTCGAAGAGGAATATATGAATTTCACGAGGACGAAGTTGCGGTCGAAGATCTAAATATTTCAATACGCTTTTCTTTGTTTCAGGTTTACGCATTAGAATAGCTAACTTATTTTTCAAACTTTTGACCTGTGTGTTGTATATATGCCGAGTTTGCGCTGATGGAGATCCCATTACCGCTTCCTGGTGAGTCAAATTTATATAAATAAAGTTACGGTTTATTTCAGCTTGTAAGTATATAGGTACATTGTTTTGATTAAATGGAGTTGCTCTTTTTTTTAAAAAAATAGTCCGACTGTATTTCGTTTGTGGATCCAAACAGTGTTTGGGTTAAAACAATCAGGTTGATGGAAGCATAAGGTTCAAATTCCCACCGCTGATTTTTGTGTACATTCCAAATTGAATTTTATATTTTTTATAACGTACAAATGCAGTACACAAAAGAACTGATTTTAATCTGTTTTATTTTTAAGGGATCTTGAGCCCATACGTCTGTTTTTTTTTTTGGTTTCGTGTCCTATTACTGATTTTACATAGTAGGCGACTATAGATAAATTTTAATCAAATTGCATTTTTTTTAAATAGTGGACATACGAGCTCCTAACGCGATCCATTTGACGACCTGAACTGAAATGCTCCTATTTGTCAGGCAAGTACGCCTGACTAAAAGGAACATTTTAACACTCGGTAAGACCGCTGGAAATGATCTAGGTGGCACTTGTATGTTTGGGTATAACATGTTTAACACTTGAATGTTTGGGTACAACATGTTTACACTTCAGTGCTCTAGCGTTGATAAATTTTAATTCCGACAAAATAAAATTTTATGATTATTTTCTAAAAGTATATCTAGGTAGTTTTTTGCTAAATTGGCATTCCAAAAACCAAATTCATTTATGAGAGAAAAGTATCGTGTTTTTTTTTAAAGAAGTTCAATGATTTTCCAGGCTTGTAAAATTTATTTCAAGAAACGTGTTAACCAATCGCCCTGTATGACTAGTAGAACATAGGTAAATCGTTTATTATTAATTTATTTATTCGTTTTTTGTAATTATAGAAGTACAGTGTTTTTTAAAAGTTGTACAATAAAGAATATAATACGTTCAGGGGCGCCGACTCCGTGGGTGCGCGAGTGCTCAAGCACTTATGAGAAATATACAGTGGGTGCCGAGCACCCCTGAGAATAGACATAAAGAAACAGATCAGTAATTGCCTTTTAGGTTACGTATAAATTATAATATTGCTTCATAATAAAAACCAGTTTAATTTTTATATAATGGTTTCATTTCATATTTTTATCAAACATAATTAGTAATTAAGTACGCAGTATGTAAGTAGGATATTTATTTATTTGTCAGTCGATCAGTGTGCATTTCTCTTTTCACACTTCGCCACTTTTTCAAGTCCATCAAATGAGCATGAGCACCCATGAGGTTTTCTAAAAACCGGTGCTCCTGAATACGTTGATGTTTTCTCAAATAAAAACAAACGACCGATTCTTCCAAAATCTCACGATATACTCGTAATAGGTACATACTAAATATAATATTATCTAAACTAATATTATTTTCCCCGTTTATTACGACTATAGAATAGGAGGATCAAAAAGCTATTACTCCCGACTCGGGTAGATACCTAATTTCCTAACTTTAATACCTTGTCTTAAAATTCAATTATCTGCATCCTAGGCAAGGAGAGGTTTCCAGTCCATTCATTTTATTATGTACATAACACACATGATTGAATAATTTTGAGGGTATCTCAAGTAAACACAACTTTTAATTGGCTCCTATTCAAAATTAGTTTAAAAATATGTTGTATATATTTAGTGTCTTGCTTATGCATTACAACATCACTATGAATCTATACGCTAAGTTGTCAAATTGTATGGAGGATCTGTCTGCCACATTCACCTCACGGATGGATACTTATGAAAAGGAGTTGAAGAACGTGAGCAGCAATGTTGTCACTCACAAGACCATAGCCAGCCTATCTTAGGACTTCATGGAGTTCAAGTGCCTTCTAAGGAAAACCATGAGTGCATTGAAGACTCAAATGGAATAGCTGACGCAGACGCTGACGGTTTGGATCGACATGAAATGGTGTCTCGCAGGCAAGTTTTGATCATACATTGCCTCTCTGATCAGAAAGATGAAGATCACGCCGTACACGCTAAATGTTAGTATTGAAGGATAAAATGCAAATTTCTAACATCACTTCTTCGGATATCTCATCCTACCATCGCCTGGGAATGGATTTAAGCAAGCCACGTCCTCTTCTTATTCGGTTCAACGACTACAATTTGCGGAGTGAGGTATGGCGTAACAAAACATTATTGAAGGGTTCCAGTCTTGTCGTCTCGGAATTTCTAACTAAGCCTAGACACGACGTGTTTGTAAATGCCCGTAGACACTTTGGTATATAGTAGTGATGGACTTCAGAAGGCAGATTATCATCCTTCTCCCGGATAAGTCGCGCCGAAAGCGAGTCTGCGGTTGAACTTGAACAACTTGTTGCACTGTTTCCAGTGACTACGTCTTCTAATACCTCATCAGAGAAGACATCACATAGGCAAGCCAAATGATTGAACCACAACTTTGCATAATTATATATATAAATATTTCTTTTTTACTAATTTTTTTCTACGTGTCATTAAAAATTATTTTGTTAAATTCTGGGTTGATGACATTTTTTTTGTTTATCTCTTAGGGAAGGCCTTCTAGTTCGACCATATCGCCTAGTCTTTCGTCCATGTTTTCTTGCATATGTTTTCAATAATAATATATTTCGTATTCGAATATTATATGTAGTTGTTTCCTTTTGTTTTACATTAGAATGTGGGTGTAACATATTCTAATGTTTTTGTAGTATTTGGCAGCACATATTATACAATTATTATTATACAATTCAGCCTTCTCAGCAAACTTCGCTAAGGTAGCCAAAACTACAATAAAATTCTCAGCTCCATTTTACCGAGATCGCGCCTTTTTCAAAGATTCCACATATTGTCTAGTTGTGCAGACACTTGAAATACAAAACTACATCACAATATCTACTAGAAATCAATTTGCCAATAATTAAAACAGCCTCTGAACTTCACTCGAAGAAATCCCGAATCCCGAATAAAAAAAGTATATTTTTTTCTTTATTAGTGCGTTAAACGATGATTCTGTCCACTTACGTGACCAACTCTTTTCTACTTTTTCATGCTTTAATAAATTCTTTAATGCAGTCCATATAAATACTCAAAGTGTCCCCGCTCATCACTCTGATCTAATATCTTCTTTCGACTCAGACCTTATTGACACTGTCCTTGTCTCAGGAATATTTATCAAACCCATGCTTCTTTCAACGCAATACTCTTTGCCTGGTTTCAAGCTTATGCGTATAGACAGAACTGGCAAGGGCTGTGGAGGAGTGGTCATTAACCTCCGTGGAGACATAACTTACAAAGTCGTTGATCAGTCCCCGAGTAATTATTCTAATTCAGCTGAGCACCTCTTTATTGAAGTTACTTTTAACCACAATAAAATGCTTTTAGGTATTCACTACAGTCCTTCCTGTCTTATTGATTACTTCTCGTCTTTTGAACCAAACCTTGAATATTTTTCTTCTTTAAATGATCACTACAATACTCGGAGACTTCACCACCTGTTTGATGAAGAATGATGTGCGCAGCCGTAAACTGCAGTCACTTGTCTCTTCTGTCAACATGCATATCCTTCAGCATCATGCTCCCCATCATGCTCCCCATTGTTACCCCTCACTTTTAGACCTTATTCTGGTTTCCTCGCGAATATTTGCTGTCATAATGACCCATAAATATGTATGTTTATAGGTATTTATTTATAGCATATATTATATTTATGTATTGAATGCTGTACATATATCTGTTTAGTATATTTTTAGTTTTAAGTTAGATTTAATTTATGTGTTTAATTCTTTGTTGTTCATTGAAAGTTCCTCAAATGCAAAATTTATTTCTCATTCATATGATTTACTGTAAGAAAACCCAGTTACGGGCCAACTGTCCTATTTTTATTGGCTGTTTAAAATTGTGTGTACACTAAAGGATAAAGAACAAAGTCGCTATTCATGTCTTTTCAACACACTTGATCAGAAAGTGACTATAATTGGACTACACTTAGGTATACCTTAAATGAAAAAGTCACAGTTTAGTTAAAAGTGCCATTATATATAATGACACTTGTAACCTAACTGTGAATTTTTGTTCACCATTATGCACTAGCGCAATAATGTAGATGAAACCTATTGGTTAAACCTCTGTTCTCAAAACAAATTTTTAAATACGAAAAAAAATCACATATTCTTTTTTTTTGTTTTTGTTAATTATTTTGACTTGGATACTAAATCCTTTAATCAATATCTTTCTATGAGTTCCTGTAAATTCTAGTTAATTGGTTTACTATTAGAATATGGATCTACATATCCTTATGGATTTTGTAGTACTTGGCAGCAAATTTATCAAGTCAACCTGCTCGGCAAACTTCGCTGAGGTAATCAATACTACAATTAAATTCTCAGCTCTATTTTAACGGCGCCGGTTTCAATAATTTCACATATTGTCCAGTTGCACAAACACTTGAAATACAAAGCTATACCAACTTTAGATCACAATATCTACTAGGATCGATTTGCGAATGATTAAAACTACCACTCAAAGAAATCCATCAAAAAACTCAATTTCCCTTTAGGTTAATGCGTTCAATAGTAAAAATTTGTATCTTACTTGAAGCTGATTTCAGGCTATTTCGTGTTTAAATAAACCATTTTAACTTATACATGTTTAATAAACAGTGTTCGTCGTACAAATAAAATGTTTTTCTTTGTAGAAAAGCAACCTCTTCATTTTTATTTTTTTAAAACAGTCTAGCTACTTATGGCCGCCATTTTATGACGTGCGTGGTTTTGGCGTGATTTTTTTCAAGTGAAGTTCATTGGATGTTATTATTCACAATTCCCAGTGGCAAAAAGAAGCTGAGAATTTTATTAGGGTATTGACTACCTCAGCAGAGCTTGCCGAGAAAGGTGACATTAGAATGTGTTGCTTTTGCATTACATATTAATTACTGCCGAGGCGATATGGTCTAAAGACCTTAGCCTGTTCAAATGGAGTGAAGAAAAAGAACAAAACAGATTCAATTTGGTACCGCCACATCACAAAAAAAAACACTTACTAGTTTTGCTGTAGAATAAATTGTTAATTCAATTATTTTTCTTCACAAGTGTGTTGAAAAACTTCATATGATACACGTGAATATTGATGATTACCGTCTTCGGTTCTCTTAAGATCCTTGCCTTTGGCTCGGATCTAAATACCGCCTCAGCGGTAATCACAACATTAAGCAATTGTATATATTATTATTTTATTATTATGTAGGTACTGTTGTGCATCTGCTTAGTTCTCCTAAACTACACAATGGATTTTGACCTGGTTTGCAAAGAATTTCTGTCAAAATGTTCCTTTGAAACAATTGTCTATAGATTTTCTAATAAGTATTATTCAAAAGTAAAGTTTGTATGTAGAGTATATATGAATGAAAATAATAAATCGATTCTAAAATTTATTTAACTAATGTAAATATATCTGCACTATCCTTGCTACTTTCACGCGGATGAAGCCGCTCATAGAAGCTAATATTTGACAAAATACTTTAAAAAAGACGGTAGTCTTAATTTTGAAACAGATTGTGTTCATATTTGACTTTGGAACATCTAGGTGCGTATGTAAAAGATAATGAGGATCAATCACTTAGTAAATCCGGTTTTTACTAAATAATCTTATGTGTAATAATTTATTGAGCATTTAATTTTTTTTTTTAATCCTTCAAGTAATGGTTGATTTATTAAAGTTATTCTGAACGGCTACTTGGAAACGCACGCTGGACAGTGTACGATGACGTCATCTGTCATGATCCATGCGACGAACGGCTTGATCGATTCATTCGCCGGTGGAGACCGATCATGACAGATGACATCACAGCGAGTCGCTTCATTCCCGGGCGTGTTTCTGGAACTAATACCTACACTAAAATTGCTGTATCTTTGTAATTTTTGGCACGATTTAAATAATTTCGTTACATTATTTACTGATTTTTTACGCTATAAGTCTGCTTACCCCACAAAAGTCGTGACTGATCCTCATCGGAAATTAAGTAACAAACTGAGGTCCTACCATGAGCTCGAACTGTTTAAGGGATGGATATATATAGGGTGTATAGCTCCATCCCTCTTTTTCGCTCACACGCCTGACATTTTAACGCGTTTCATGATAAGGCCTATGTATTATGAATTAGATGGCTTTCAGGTAAGGCTTCAACAAAACGTAAGTTTTGACTATGGTTTTTAATCATTATAAATGTTAATTGTGAGCGCGCAACGCTAGAGAATTATCGTATTACAATCATGCTGTTACATCGTATGTTTAAAAGTTGCCAGGAAAATTGTAAATACGTGAAAGTGCATCTTCTTCACGATTGAAAATTGCTGAAAATGCTCTTGGTACCATGGTCATATTTATTCATACTCTTCATTTTACGTACTTTGTCTAAACATATTATAGAGACAATAATATAGAGTTCTGTGTTTCAAACTTGTACTATTCTACAACACAGACGCACCTTTACATAAATAGGAATACAACTGTAAACAAATATAATAATAATAACTGTAAGTTATACATGTAAGGTTAGTAGATATTAAAAAAAAAACAATAAGTAGGTCGCATCCCATGAAAATTCAAGCGACGCAACCAAAAAACAAATAATTTAACAAAAGTCCCTAAGAGAAAGAGCCGAGTAAGAGCCCAAAACGTGAATTAAAAAAACGTCTTTCTGAAGTTTCCAGACTGATTTTTTTCTGAACTAGTTACGTTGTTAAAGTTTTTCGTAAATTTAGCTTTGTACAATTTAGGTTTATTTTTTTTTTGACTGACCGACATTTTGTCAGTTAAAATTAAAAAGTGCCTGTGGTCTAATGGTGGTCAATTAAATGGTCTATTGAAATCAACGTTTCTGATTGAAGTTGTCCTTATGCTCCCATTTCTGTGCTTTTTTTTTATACTTTCGTACTGTACTAAGTTATTGCTATAGCTATTGTACTAAGATATTTTAGACAATAAAAAACAACTAACGTTTGCTTCCTTACAGTTACGGCTGCAGGCCTGGGAATAAGACTGAATTCGAATATTCGGCTAACTTGACGGAGGAGGAATTTCAGGAGCACCCGATTATTAATTGGGACGGAATAATATGGGTCAATAGGCCCCTATATTTGTGGGTTGTGCAAGTCATATTAGCTATGATATCTTTTACCGAAGCCATACTACTCGCTTATTTAGGCTACAAGGTAAATTAATTGTGTCATCAACTAAATTGAAAATACCGTAAGGGACCATCTATTAATTACGTCACACTGTTGCTGTCTTTTACAGGGTGATACTAGGTTATGTGTAGCACATTCATGAAAACAAAAAAATATATATTTGTCCTTCTTTTCTTCAAAAAATAATAATATTTGAGCTAAAGATTTGGCGATTTTCTGAGCGGGATTAACTTTTATGATGATGGCAAATATTTATTTGGTGTTAACAAAATTGAAACATACTGTTATAGTAATATGTAATGAAGGCACTAGTAACTCAGTGGCATAAAATAATAGGGTGGCCAACTCCACTATAAATAATGATGTATACATTTATTTTTACTTTCTAAAGTGCTCCAATTGATTTGGATAGTTTTAAGCACTGCATTCACTTTATGAAGTGTCTCCTAATAATTAAGCGGATGTGATATATCCCATTTCGATTATAAAGGAAGAATCACTTTTGGGGGAAGAACAACCTTTGCTGACCCTCGTAAACCCCTAAGTTCGCTTCGACTGATTAATTAGGTGGAGTAATTGCACTATCATTCTTTATATAGCCCACATAGTGCTGCTGTTACAGTGACTGGTGGACGCTAGTGTGTGATAATTCATGGTTTTATCTTCATGAAATAAATGAATTGAGCTTAGCAAACTTATGGCTCCAATAAGCCATGGAACTCCATACACAAGTGGTAGTTTAAGCGGAAGGTTTTTTAGATAATTGAACGCAAGCGTGAAACTACTAAGGGTCTGCCGTGGTTCTCCTACATTCTTAATAATATAATCAGCCTTTTAATGTTCCCACTGCTGGGACTCAGGCTGGCTCTATAAGAGAGGGCATAGGCCACGCGGATCCGGTGCGAGTTGGTGGATGTTATATGCCTTCGATTTTTTTGTTCTTGGACATTCGTTTTGAAAGCAGTGGTGATGCAATAAATTACACAAAGAAATGTCCCTGATGTATGGGACTGCTTGAGCCATGACCTTTGACTCGTAAGTCGGGACTGTTACCACAGGGCCACCACTGCTCTCATTCTTGAACACAGCAATTAATAGTTTGTTTAATGATGATACTTAATAATTTTATAGAAAACACGACTACGACGAACAGTCACTCATTTTAGTTCAAAAACGAAGGTTTGGCAAGTCTTATTATGCTTAAAATGTATCAAGCTACGCTAATCTAATCTAGAATTTACCGTTTGACAAAAAAAAAACCTAATTTAAATTGATTTTCCGATCTAACTACCGTATATAACTCTCTAAGAAAAACTAATTATAACAGATAGCTATATCAACATTTGTGTAGCAAGATATTAATGAGTAATGTAATAATCCGATAGATTTACCAACCCGCACTGGGCCCGCGTGGTGGAGGGAATATTAAAAGGCTGAATATGTTATGTATGTAATCCGATGGATGCCTGATGCACAGGACCGGTCGGCGACGTTTGGAGGAGGCCTATGTCCGACAGTGGACGTCTTTCGTCTAAATAATGATGATGATGATATAATATTTTTTTAATTTTTCAGGGTAATATATGGCAGCAAGTTTTATCGTTTCACTTCATCTTGGAAATGGTGAATACCATACCTTTTGCATTGACGGTAAGTTTTTATTAAGTATTGTACTTTTATACTTAGTGATTTCAAAATAAATAAATAATACTAACACATATATTCAATTTAATAATTTTATCTTAATCTAGGTTGAAGAAAGCAAAAAATATATATATATATATTTGTGAAACTACATAAATACACATGTTTTGTATGACTCTTCCATTTCTCATTATATTTGGTATTCACCTTGAAATTCTTTATCCAAATGTAAGCCTGGTACCCAAAATTGTACACATTACCTACTAGGTATTATCAAATTTTAATGTTGATTACGTTACAATTCATTAAAATCAGAAATAGATAATCATAATAGTGATTGTTAATGATTACTGATTTATACAAGTTTAACTTCACATATATTCTATTCCACAAAAATTCTGTGTTCTAAAGACTTTTTTTAATGAGTAGATCTTCAAGATAAACATATTCTGATTTCAGTTGCCGTTTCCACCCCTCAGAAACCTGTTCATACCAGTGTTTCTGAACTGTTGGCTGGCAAAGAGGTCTCTAGAAAACATGTTTGTAAGTAATTTTAATTCCTACGTACATTTTACATTTAAAAAATTTAAAGAGTGTAAAAATACTTACCGTGTCCGGTGAGGGCCTGCGTCATGCGGAAGGTAAGGACGCCATATTGTGTTTCCAGTCACTCCTCAAAGAAGTGGACTTACCGCCTTATTTGTGGCGTGCCCAGCACTGGGTTGTTACAGTCGCTGTCGCTATTCCACCATGTGATCCCGCCGGAGCTCTGTCCGCCGTGCCGCAACTTGGCGCGGCAGCGGAGTTTTGCCCCGACATTGCATCAAGGACTAACAATGTCCCGTGTACAACGGGGGCTCTGGAAGTTCAAGAAGTTGCTATTTCTCGCGGGATGCTGTGCAATGTTATTAGCACCCATAGGCTGATTGAAACACTTTCCTTTGCGATATTGTAAAAAAAAATCAATTGATTGGAGTGTTAGGTGGGCGTAAGGCTTAATTAATATTTCTCAACAATTGTTACGTATTCCTTGCGAATGACGTACTTGCGGTTTCTCTTTGTCTTTGTATTTGGTAAATTAATTAATAGTAAGTCAATGTTTTTGACATTGTGTTAGTTAATTAGTTCGACATGCTCCGTTTATACCAATAATAAGAACAGCCTGTAACATAAATAGTAGATAATTATTAATAAAATTGATATGCATACATAATAATGCCTATCAAAATCTACTAAGTAAGTAAGTATTAGATTATGTTATAAGTAGGTAATTAATATTAGGGGTAAAAGTATAAAAAGCCGTTTTTTAAAACGGGTTGCTTTGAAGTGACTTGGAATTGGAATCTTTGGATTGACTTGGAATTATAAGTTCAAATAAACTTTATATTGAAGGTACTTAATTCTTTTTCCAAAATTAGGCGTTTGTTGAGTTCTTTGTGTTTAGTATTGTCTGTAATAACTTAATTACTAAGTTAAGCTATGTCCGTGTAAATAGTTCATTAGTTTATCATAGGAATGTGTACATGCACATATTTTTGCACTATTTTGCAGCAAATGTATCTAGTCAAACTTGTTAGTAAACTTCGCAGTGGTAGCCAAAACTACAATAAAATTCTCAGCTCCATTTTACCGAGATCGCGCCTATTTCAATGATTCCACTTATTGTCCCGTTGTACTTGAGATACAAAATTACACCAATTTTACATCACAATATCCACTAGGAATCAATTTGCGAATAATTAAAACAGCTACTGAACTTCACTCGAAAAAATCCCGCCAAAAACGTATTTCATTTAAGACAACAAAGGTTAATTCTTTTTTTGTTAATATTTTTGGTTTGGATATGAAGTCCTTTAAGCCATGTCTTCGTAGGAATTTGTTTATATATTAGAATATGGATGTACACATTCCAATGTTTTTGTAGTATTTGGCAGCAAATGATTCGAGTCAACCTTCTAATCTTCTTAAATTTCGCTGAGGTAGCCAAAATTACAATAAAATTCTCGCTCCATTTTGCAAGATCGCGAGTATTTCAATGATTCCACATATTTTACACTTGAGACACAAAACTACACTAATTTTACATCACAATATCCACTAGGAATCAATTTGCGAATAATTAAAACAGCCACTGAACTTCACTCGAAGAAATTCCGCCAAAAACCCTGAAAGCTGATTCTTATATTACGAATAGGTTACGATTAGGTTTATCATGCCATGTATATCACCCTCCTGTGTTTTTTTTTATTTTATTTATGACAACAAAGGTTTGTTGTTTCAGATTTAGTCAAAGGTAAACAATAAACAACAGTAATTTTCTTTTTTTTTCAAAGAACAGAGTCGCACATTTTGAAGGCCGTAATATTTAATAAAAATTTAAATTGTGTTTATAAACAGAGTATCATAAATAAACATGATTATTTACATATTAATTTGCTATTACCAATAAATTAACGTTCTGTATTCTAAATTCAAAAATATTTGAATATTTTTTTTAATATTAGGATGTATAGCTGTTTCATACCTTTGCTTCTCCTTCAACGCTTTTGCTAAGCACGGGAAAAAAAAACTAAATCTTAGTAACTTATTTATTTTCGTTTATTGTGAAACAAAAAAATGTCGAATTAAAGTTTTGAAGAGAATCGATAGAAAATGCTTGCGATAGCCTGTTGCCATCTAAATCAAAACTTAAATGAATGGTAACTTTAGAAAATGTTCTTCAGTAGAAAATAAACAAAAAGGCGTTTTTTTTTTTAATCGTAAGTGTATTGAAAAACTTCTTTTGATACACGTGGTTTCTCCACTTTATCAAAATTTACTATTTTGTATAGGAATGGTCTCATCCAGGTAAGAAGTACTAACTCGCGAGGGTGAAACCGCAGACAGTAGCTAGTTTTTAAATACAACACATCAAAGTCGCTTCCATACTGAAGTTGGCGTCAACTGGCAACGAGGTGCGACTCCACTATGCTTGAATAGGCAGGTAGTTTGCGGCCCGCAGCTGGGAGTGCTAATGCACCACGACGCCGCCGCATCGCGGGGGAAAATACAAGATGAAAGACAGCTTTCGATTTCGAGTATCGCTATCCTGAAAGTGCTCGCCAAAGCAAGAGAAACTAATTGGTCCCCTTCAGCTCAGTTTTCCCTCACAAAGCAGTAATTGACATCAATTGATTGAATTTTAACAACGTTCTGAAGAAGTAGAAACTGAAAAAAACTTTCGTTTTTTGATCTGTAGGAGACACTCAACCTTAAGGTGAAAAACTACGCTAGCTCAAAAAGAAAAAACGGATCCCTTTGTAGGATCACTTTGTTTTCCGTCCGTCTGTCTGTCTATCTGTCTGTCAAGACCCCTTTATCTCAGGAACACGTAAAGGTATCGAGTTGAAATTAAAACTATACTCAAATCTGCGGTCCTTTGAAGCTGTGAAAAAATCAAACTTCTAAGTAAACGAATAAAAAAAGATACCTACAGCCGTTTTTGTTGCAAATAACGTGTATTTCGACACTCTTAAAGGAATCAAAATTCATAGGGTACTTCCTGTTGATTCAGGATCCTGAAATTTGGCATAAAGCAAGGTCTTATAGCACAGATATAGGAATAAATCTGAAAACAGTAAGTTTTTTTTTTACGTCACAAAAATGAAACATTTAGACGATTCGTAAAAATCCTTGAGACTCCATTCGGGAATTGAACTATTTACACAGACAAAATTGTACGGAACTCTCTGTGCGCGAGTCCGACTCGCACTTGTCCAGTTTTTTTTTTAGCGTATGAAAGCATTATTAGGTCAAGAAAATGGTATTTGATGAAATCGGACATTTCACTTTATTGAACTTGTGTCACACCATCAAATATCAAACTCCGGGATGCTACTGAATGCTAATTCATCCTAATGAAAAAAAAAGGTATTCAGGGGAAGAATTAAGGAAAATTTCCTGTCAACGTGACCCATAAATATATATAGGTTTTATTTATTATATGTAGTAGGTATGTTTATACGTATTGTGTACTGCGCACATATTTGTGTAGTTTATTTTATATTTTTTAGTTCTAAATATGTGGGTTAAGCTCGCCTGTGTACATCAGCTGTTCTAATTTTTATAAATTTTAAAAGTTACGTACACTAAAGAATATAAGAAAAACTCAATAGCACTTTTTGCCCGACCCAGGAATCGAACCCAGGACCCCGTGCTATGCAAGCACAATAGTTAGAGTCATGAACATGCATATGCATAGTCACACTCGGGCCCGGGTCGCCCGCGAAATTCGATTGAATGGTTATACAGAAAAATACCTATAGGCGAGATTATCTTTTTATACAATTATAATTAATTATTAAAATCATCAAGATAAGTCTTTATGTACGAACTACCTTTTTAACTAATTTTTGCATCAAATGTGAGGATACTTAAATCTTTTCTAGCCAAATATAATAATATATAATATATATAATAATAATAAACCAATATATAAACAAGATATTAAGTTATCTTAGCTTAGGTATCAGCTGTAAAACTTAAATAACACTATTAAAAACCTTTAGGTAAGTACATTGAAAGATAAAATAAGCCAAATGGCTTCATTTTACGTTTCATTGTACCTATTTACTGAAAGCATGACGTTTGAGGCGAATAATAACTTAAAGTTATTTTGTTAACAATGATTATAATAAAATTGTGTAAATAGATGTATGTTAAACTCGCCTAAAATTATTATTTCTGGATACCCTGGAGCAGTCACCTAAAGGCATTTAATAAATAATAATAAGTTTCACCGACTAAACATACTCGTTCCACTAACGTTTACTCGCTTTTGCAACATTCAATTTGATTTGACTGGGACCAACCCGCACTGGGCCCGCGTGAAGGACTATGGCCCAATCCCTCTCCTAGAGAGGAGGTCTGAGTCCCAACAGTGGGAAAATTATAAGGCCGACTATGCTATGCTAATTTGACATTTTGTTGATTTCAGAATGACCTTCACCGGGCTATGCAGAAGTCCCAATCAGCACTATCGCAACAATTAATGATATTATGCGTCACTCTTCTCTGCCTGGTCTTTACAAGGTAAATAACATGTTTCTAACTTAATTACTGATAAGCCTAAATTTTTTAAACATTGTGTGATTTATTGTTTTATTTATAGTATATGTCAAGAAAGTCAGCAATTATGCACTTATATTATTTATTAAATTTTTGTGCTGTATGTTATGTCATGCATGTTGACATAACAGGTTAGAAACCTAAATGTTATACAGAGTCAATTCAAAGACCTAATTATTTCTTATTTTTCCAAATGTAACATTAGCTTAGCATAACTATTAGTCATTCAATGAGCTGTTATAACTTCGAATTGACTTGGAATCATAAGTTCAATTAAATTTGATATTTACTCCTTATTCAAACAAATTATTCGTTTATGTCTTTAGATTTTGTGTTTTCTATAATATCGCTATAATCTAAAAAATGCCATCAAATAGAAAAAGAAATAAGTACTTACATAAGTAGTTGGTATTCTTTTGTCTAATTACTTTTCTTCATATTATAACGGGTGGCGCAAAAGGAATGACATAATGTAAATATGCCTTATTTTTATGTTAACAACTGTAGGCAACTAATTAGTTGCTCACAAGGTACAGAAGGATACTCACCTCAAGAACGTTACTGCTAATTTGTCAAATTGTCAATCTGTTTTTTTATGATTTGATCTGGTCTTCCAGACCACCAGATCTATCAACGCTAGAATTCTACTTTTGGGGCTTTTTGGAACCCTACCTTTTACCACAACTAACTACGAACCTCGTAAATCTTAGCAGTTAATATTGAACAACAAATTACTACTTTAGAGCCAGATGTTTTGTGAGCAACAATTTAAACTGCCGTGAAACGAGCATAACAAACACAACACAGATCTAGCCACCTTCCAGCAAACAGGCCACATTACCAAGCTGATATCGGAAGACTGTATCGTCAGTGCCAGAACGAGAAGCCAGTTAACTCGTGACACTGTACGTACTGAAACGGTACGCCTAATAGTCTTTGATTGTGCGATCTCAGCTGTTGTTTGAGCACAACGGGAACTAAAAGCCTAATCAACCGCGCTGCCATTTGGTGGCAATCTAAATTACTCAGTATAATACGGCACGCAGAGATAACCATAGAGCACTTACGCTTTAGTTCTAGTGAATTGAAATGTAGCATCTCAAGCATAAATTTGGTAGAGTACTATCTTAAGATATTTTTTACAATAATTTTAAGATGGCCTTTCGAACTATTACAGTATATGCAATTATTTATATACTTATAATAATACTTACAAACAATCTTAAAAATATATGTATATACAAACTGAAAATTATAGTATGTACGAACTGCAAACGCAAAAGATTTGATTGTTTAAACTCAATTCTGTACTTCAGTGTCTTTGTACAAAGTCCTTGAGAACAGGTAGTGGAATTAAGCATCGTTAGTAATGTGTTGCACTAATTTTCTAATATATGATCTACAACAAAGTCACTTTAAACTAAATAACTGTATGACGAAACCAAGCGACTGCAAATAACGCGAAGTCTCTCATACCACCTAATATCGAAATTCGAATTTTTCAATACAGCACATTTCTCTTTGTGAAATCAGGTTACAATAATAAGAAGCTCTGACGGACAGACAGATGAAATCCCACCATAAGGGTTTATTATTTGCTACTTTGGTTCGGAGTCCTTAAAACACTGGTATATAAGCATTCAACCATTGGAAGCTTTATTATCTTCTACGTAATCTTTATTTTGACGTAGTTTTATTATTTATTGTCATATTCTTATTGCTCTTTATTGAAGTGGTTTATGTTATTTTATTTAGTCTTAAACCGCTATTTCCGATCTCTTTTGTTTTTCATTTTAGTCCAAAATCTATTTCATTGATTTCAGTTTGCATCGTTATTTTTTGGCCGTTATAAGTTTTGAACTAATCAACCAGCACATTAAAATTTTCGAGTTAAATCGGCTCTCATTTTACGAGAGCCGATTCAAAAATAAGTCTGAAATTGAATGTTAACTGAACGTGAGTTTTTAATTCTGCTGGTATTGCTGAACACTCTTCATAGTCCGTTTATTTTACTTGTGTTCAAATGATCTACATAGGTCAAACGAATGAGACAATGCCTCATATTTTGGTTGAATATTGACTTTTTGATCGTTCCCGATTTTGGACTCCAGCTGTGGTCTTTATTGATCTTCGTCAATTCAATTACTTGATAAATCTTAATTTATTTTCTACTCTCTCCATCTTTAGTTACATAACTTAAATATATACAATTAATATTTATTTATAAGTATATATACCCGTATAATATATTTAGGTGAAAACTACGGGCCCGAGCGTTGTCATGTTCTCGCTAGATGTAAACTGAACATTTTTAGTTTATTTTGTCTTTAGTGAATGTGAGTATTATTCAGTCAAAGAAATATTATTTGCTAAAATCGGATTCTACTTTTTAAACAACCAAATTATTCTCTCAAAAACTGTTCGTTCTATAACAATATTATTGGCATCCAACAGCATCGGCTCTTAGCCTTTGTTATACCAACTTTAAGTACAAAACACAATTACGCTAGATGCACACATCACAAAAAGATGTCAAGTGTACAGAAAAAAAAAATTAGTAATATCAGGAGATCTGTTTGATTCATGTTAATGAATAAGATAACTTAAAAAAGAATATTATTTTCCAGTGTCTGTGGCATCCAGCACTTTCAACGAGCAGGGCACCGCCACCTCAACTTGTTCCAAGCTACCTACTTCGTGGTGGTAACCTTCTCAACAGTCGGCTACGGCGACTTTGTACCCGACATTTGGCCATCACAACTCTTTATGGTCATCATGATCGGGGTGGCACTGGTGGTCTTACCTACGCAGGTAAATACATTATTAAAGTCGAATTAGGAACATACGGTGTATTGCTGCCAGATATTATTTATCAAGATACTGGATACGTAATTTTCGTATTTGCTAAATAGATACATTTAACAAATTTACACAGAGCAGACTCCAAATATTCGTACTTCTACTCGTCATGATTTGCCTCCAAATCCTAACAAATGTCTACTTGTTTTATTTAAAAAAAATTTAGTCTTGACTTGATCCCAAAAAAAAACTGACCATTTTCTAAAAGTAGGAACCGTAGTAAACCGTTTCAAATTACAATCATTTGTTAAGAAATTGAATTTATTACAACAGATCAACTTCACATCCACATATACTATTTTCTAAAGGTTACTCAGACGAGTCACACCACAAATACACCATAGCGACGAAACATTCCCTTGTCGGTGTGACGTAAACCGTAAGGCAAAGCTGTCGTGTAAAAAGATAAAGTAAAAACATTTTTTTTTTAAATAAGTCTTTAAAAAATGGGCCGCCATGTTGGATTTACTGTAATGATTTTATTTCGTATTTTATCAACAAACCCTTTTAAAAGCCCCATTACCCCATCTCATGGTGGTGCATAAAAACATAACTAGTCTGCCACCTTCAGGAATCCACCATATTGGATTTAGAATGATGTCACTTAGCTGACCATGCATTGTCATTTAACTGTACACGTTTGCAAAATTACAGCTCAATCGGTTAGGGGTACTAATTGATTTGAAATTCATTTGTTATATTTGACCTAAACAATTATAATATTTTTATGTCCAGACGGTTGCGCGAGAGTGCCACTATGTGGGTATTATACAAAGTCTTCACATATAACTGCAACTGCAAACCGACTATACGTGTGAGAGGAAATACCTGATTGCATAAAACTTATGTGCCCAATGACATTTTCACCGCTGCGTACTGTGTACTCATCTGAAAGCACCCTGGAGTGGTTGTAATATTTTCAATTTAATATTTACAATACATCAGTATCTCATACATATCATAATTGTTTTATTGAAATGGTTCGTAGTGGAGTTTTATTGTATAATTACGAAAATTACGTATCTTTATTTCTTAGTTATAATATATATTTAATGACAACCTTTGTAGCTTGATATGCGTTGGCAAAACTGGTTATTAGGAGAATAAGCGTTTCCCGAATTGTTCAACTGGTCGGCTAAATTATGTTTTGTAATACATTCGCATAGTATTAAATTATGTTCTTTGACTTGTTATTAAAAATTGACTGCAATACAAGCTCTAAAAGGACATAAATGAATTGCTAGATGAAACTATTGTTAACTGGGCTTAAATCTTGTTCGTTGGTTCATAGACAATGATGTTTTGTCAGACCAAAGCCCACGTTTACCGTTGCAAGTCATATTCAATTTATTTATTTATGTCGATTAACAGAAAACCAAATACGGTCGAGAGCAAGAAATCCGATCCAGTTACATAGTACGTAACATCTCGAAAATCTATGGGAGAATATTACTCAACTTTGTCTTAAATTGTTTGTATCGGTACAGCTTATCTTATCGCAAGACATCTGTAGGTACCCACTGACAGCGTACCCGGAAGTAATACAATGCACTGCTACAGCTGATGGTAATCTCAATTTATGCTTTAAGTAATAATTGATGACTTTTGAGATGCAAGCCATAAACTGAACTTTGATATCCTTCATTCGAATGTAATCCATAAACTGTAACCTGATACCATTAAAAAATCGTTTCCTCGATACAGTAAAACACGTAATGAATCCTGTTTAAAATAACAAAGTTATATAGTTGCGCTTTTTGGTTCGATGTATGGGTCTTTTGTAAACGTCAATGTTAGCTCAAAACATAAATTGAAGATCACCATATTTTTCGCTACGAATATATAATTTGCTCACTTTTTGGTATAATGTATTACTGAACAATATGAGAGAGTGGTATATCAATATCAGAGAGCAGTGGTGGCCGAGTGGTAACGGCCCCGACTTACGAGTTAGAGGTCGCGGGTTCAAACCCAGCCAGGCGCATTACTTTGTGTAATTTATTTCATCACCACTGCTCTCAAAACGGTGAAGGAAAACATCGTGAGGAAACCGGCATGTCCTAGAACCAAAAATTCGAAGACATGTGACATTCACCAATCCGCACTGGGCCCGCGTGGTGAATTACGGCCCATTCCCTCTCCTAGAGAGGAGGCCTGAGTCCCAACAGTGGGAACATTAAAAAAGGCTGATGATGATGATGATGAACAATATGTTCGCCGCCTAAGGGCGAATTCTCTTTGACAACCACGACCACTTTTTACATCGGCTCAGCAGCGCATTCCTGTAACGCGCCGATGGATTTTGCCGATTGTCGCATTAACAACGTGCAATTGCGTTGATGCAAACATACAATTATGTTGATGCTGTATCGCTACTAATTCGCGACTGCGTTGATGCAAGCGCATGACGGCATGACTATGTTGAAGCTCCAACGTTATTCACGCACGACTGTATCGATGCTGCATCGTCTCTGTATTCATAATGTAAATAATTATAAATATTTAAATAAAAAGACGTAATACAATACTTATTATTGGAATAAACTATAAGTCTTAGCTTACGTGATATTCTCTATTCTCTATTTTCATAGTAACAGCGCTGAATGGAAAATATAAATAAGAGACAAAACCTATATATTTTATTTAATTATATAAATTTTGTCTCTTATTTGAAACTAGCTTTTGTCTGCGACTTTGTCCGCGTAGAATATGAAATATTATTTATTATCTTCGTCGCGTGTGATAGTCCATTGAATTGTATGGCGAGCGATATTGTATCTTCAGAGAAAATATTATAGTATCTTAGCCGTGTGCAGCGCTCCTTAGTGAACTCCACTGCGGGACCTAACCTCCGACAAACTTATTATTTGCGGTTGGTACAGTAATCGGGTCTAAGTATCGAACCGCAAAATTAAGTTTGTTTTTTATTATATACACTTTTCCGGGATAAAAAGTACCCAGTGTGGTGCCCAGGATATTAAAAAATAATGATACGAAGTTTCATCGTAATCGAACTGGTAGTTTTTGCGTGATGCCTGAACAAACAGACAGACAGACAAAAATTTTTTTAATCCCTTTTTTGGGTTCGGTGTCGGTCTAGTAACATCCCCCGCCATTTATTTGTTTGATATTTTCAATGTACAGAATTTTCACTTCTACAGATTTATTATAAGTATAGATTTGAAAGTCGTGTTAGTTAGACTATTTATAGTAGAGTTAGAGTAGAATTGACAGGAGCGAAGCCGCGAGCAAAAGCTAGTTATAGATATAATATAAATATTATGAATTTGACTTACAGCTCATATCTTAGAAATCTTCTTAAGTCCTCTACCCAAACTCCCAATTTCTATTCGTACTCCTTTACTGCGCAGGCATGCCCGAGTGTAGTGATAGAACTCGCTACCATCGGACATTAGAGCCTGCCAAACTCTTAAAGTGAATATAACATATAATATTATTTAGAATATATTATTGTGATATTTATTTTATCACTGTGTATCTTTTCGTTGTATGATATATTATTTCAAAGTATTGTTTTTTTCTTTTCTACTTCTCTTCTACTCTCACACAGTGGTCTATATCTCTTTTTTTCTAACCCTCTATTCGCAAATATGCTGGAAGAGATTTCTTCAAAAATAAATTTCACTTCTGTACCTATATTTTATTTCATTCTTCTTTTCTGTTATCCATAATATGTGTATTTATAACAAACAAAAAAGTATTGTTGTTTTTTTAACAAACGAATTTTCACTTTTCAGTTCGAGCAGCTTGCATTTACATGGATGGAGAGACAGAAACTTGGAGGTTCATACTCGTCGCACCGTGCACAGTCTGAGAAGCACGTGGTGGTGTGCTCAACAACTCTACACGCTGATACTATAATGGACTTTCTAAATGAATTCTACGCTCATCCTCTGTTACAAGACTACTATGTAGTGTTGCTATCTCCTATGGAACTAGACACTACTATGAGAATGATATTACAGGTGATTTTTATACAATAGTTTATCTACACCCTTTATATCGTAATTTTTATGACATATAAATAAATCAATACCTAAATAATAAACAGCTTTATAAAGTGTTGCGGCAATGCCGTTTTGGAGCCAAGAAAACTGCGCACATGTAACGGTTTTTTATCATAATCGAAAATAAAAAGTAATATTTTTTTTTTGTGAATTGGCTCCCGATTTTTTCATGTGGCTTGGTGGGGGGCTTGAAACCAGCCTGATGCCATAATAATATCTAATTGTGAAGAGGGTTTTTTTTATGGTCGGGAATCATCCAATGACTTCTCCCGCTCATGAACGAAGCCAGAGGGCGAGTCAGACTTCTGGGTTGCCAATTTGGTGACTTCTAATTAAATGCCTATTAAATTAATCAATTGGTACACATTTCGTTTTTGTCGATTCTGGGTTTTTTCTCCGTACGATTTGGGACATCTCCTTTAAATAAGTATAGATCCACGAAGTAATCTCATTGAGATTTATTTGCTTGTATTATTTTTGTGTTATGAACCATTCTCTGTCTCAATTCCTTATTATTGTGTTTCACTATTTACTCGAAATTTATTAACAAACGTAGAGGTATTTCATGTATATTTTTTTCATATTTCAGGTTCCCATTTGGGCCCAAAGAGTGATATATATACAAGGATCTTGCTTAAAAGATACCGATCTAATAAGAGCACGGATGAACGAAGCTGAAGCGTGTTTTATTTTAGCTGCTAGGAACTATGCAGACAAAACGGCAGCGGATGAACATACAATTTTAAGGTAAAAATCTTTTTTATTTCGAATAATTTTTTAATCAATCAGAAATTTTTTAAAATATTATAGTATTATATCTAACAAATATTGTCCCAGCTTAGGCTTCTCTCCATTTCTTCCATTGTTCCCGGCTCTGAACCACTACTTGTCAATTCTTAAGGCAGACATCTAAGTCATTCTGCTACCTTCTTGGTCTGCCGCGATCCTGTCGTGCGATTTCAGGGCACCAATTTTGTGTTTTACTGGTCCACCGCTCGTTCGGTATGCGGAAAATATGTCCCTGGGCAGCTTCTGAGCCAAGTCAATGATCTAAGTTTTAAGCGGGGTATGGTGTTACGAACGCGATCCGTTAGTTTAGCTCCGTAGCACGTTGGCAATGCTTAAGTTTGGACTTTGGATGTGAGTCAAAGACCAAAATACGCATTATCCATTAGCTTACACTTAAGTGGCATAGGCTAGGTTCCTTTAAATAGATCTTTCATGGACCAGTAGCTCTTCCAAGCAATCCTTGCAAAATGCAATACATTTATTTGTAGTTTTACAGGAATTGAATTGAATGTAGTTGCTGACTATGGTTTTTTTCTTTTACTTCATATTTTAATTGATGGAGTGTGTAATGGTTCTTCAAACTTGAACAGACGATTGAAATCGCTGAATAGTTCTTTAAAGTTTTCTTTTTAAGATGGAAAATCATCCTATGACTTCTCCCGCTCTTCGTGTCAGACTTTTACTGACTAAAACCACACCTGTGTCCTTCGTTTGCCCTTTGTGTTCTAGGACTACGGGTTTCCTTTTCAGAAAATCCCTACGGTCCTAACGGGCATCTATGCTGCTGGGCACCTACGGTGTGCTGACTTCTATTTGAGGAGCACGTGAACTACTCGCTGTTAACGACTGGGCTCGGTCCGGGTGAATACCGGACGGCGGACGGCGAGCTACCCATTACTCGATGTCCGCAAGCCTGTGTCTGTCGTAGGTAGTAGTCGGGGTCGGAATCTCGGTGGCCGGAGCGTGAGGACGATCGTTCCCTCACGCGTGCGATCTCCTCCTTTGCTAGCATTACTGCTTCGCAGAAGGAGGCGATTGCCTGCCATTACCATACACCGCACCATAGCCCGAACCAGGGCCCGCCAATGTCGCTGTCGCCGATTGCCTCCATTAGGACACAGCAGTGCTCCGCCCAAGCGGGGCACACCTCAAGCATACGCTCCACCTTGTCCTCCAGGCGGTCCACACAATGGCTACACCCGGGTGTTTCTTCCGCCTGAATCTAATGCAGAACCCGCCAGATCTTGCCATGACCTTTGAGGACCTGCGTCATGCGGAAGGTGAGGACGCCGTGTTGACGCCTCCTCAAAAAGGGGACTTACCGCCGTGATTATGGCGTGCCCAGCACTGGGTTGCGACAGCCGTTGTCGCCATTTCACCATGAGATCTCGCCGGAGTTATGCCCGCAATGCCGCGACTTGCCGCAGCAGCGGCCGCTCCATGCGCAAATCGTTAATGCGTACAAGAACTGTTGCCTCCAGATCCCACGGTGGCAAGCCAGCAAGGAGGCTCGTCGCTTCGCAGGAAACCGTACCCGCACCATCCAGATGGCTATGACCCTCTGGCAAGCGTTCAGCCTGGCTGCTGGTCGCTTTTGCAGCGACGACGCCCACACCGGCGCCCCGTAAAAGGTCATGGACCGAACGATCTTCACGTAGAGCCTCCATCAGGAGGGGTCTGGACCCCCGAGGTAGGGCCGGAGCCGCTTGAAGGCAGCCCCGGTTCGTTTCAATTTGGAAGTCAGACGTCGAAAGTACTCCACGAAGTTCCAGACATCTCTCGCCGTTTCACTCTCCCTGGTGACCAGGATTGAACTTGTCCTTCAGGTAGGCCTCGATCACACGAGAGAGGTAGGTCGGGACCTGGTGATACCGGAGTACCTCCCCAATGCTGCTCCAGGGAATTGAAGGCGTTGGTGATATCCAAGGACACTACCACAACTATCCTGCCCCGGGACATTGCATCGACCGTCGTGAGGGCTCGCACGCGCATGATGGCGTCATCCACTGTAGAGCGCCCTCTGTGGAAGCTAAACTAGCTTTCCGCAAGACCCGGCCCCACTTGCGCCAGATGTACGACAAGGCGGTCTGCAATAACTCTTTCTAAGAGCTAGCCCACCTCGTCAAGCAGCACGATGGGCCGGTATGCGGACGGAGAGTCCACAAGGCGCCCTGGCTTCGCGATGAGGACCAGTTTCCCGGTCTTCCAACGAAATGGGAACTGGCCACGTTCTGGTTCGTCGAGGTCCGAGAGTCTCCCTCCATCCATGGCCAGGACCCAAGCTTTCCCAAGCAAACCGTTGGGTCCTGGGGCGGTATTTTTTCGTACCGCCACTCTCGTCTCTACCTTAGTCAGCTCCGGAGTATCGTCGTCATCGCTGTCGTGGTCCGCGTCGAACACCGTGAGTGGCGGAGCCACGAGCAGGGGAGAATGCTCCCCTCTAGAAGGTAACAGAGCATTCACCATACCATAGATCTTTGACGTAAAACACTAATTCTGGGTAGATTAGATTGCATGTATTTATGAGGGCTTCGGCTATTCCAGAAATATCTTCGTATAATGTCGTTTTGCTTTATAATGGTAATGTCTGTAGTCTTCATGATAATCATATTAATATTCTGAAAGCGAAAATTTGTGTGTTTAAGTGTGTATCTATGTTTGTTATTTCTTCATATACGAACGGCTGCACGGTTTTGATGAAATTGTTACACGGGTAGACCAGGTCCTGGAATAGCGAAACTAAAATAATGTTGGTGGAATATTTTTCAAGAATATCTTCCAAGATTATTTTTTATTGTTTCTTTTGAGTATTAATATTTTCTAATCAGTTTCATTCGTCGTGAAATGGTGTAAGAGAGATCGATGCCATTTATTGTTTGAGCTATGTCAAGTTTCTTCTTTGGTAGAAAACGTGGACGTGATACAATAGTAAAACGTAGGTAGGTATAACTTCATTGGGAATTTGTGTAAGGGAAACCCAAAAAAGCAACTGAATGAATATAAGCGGGTTTTAGTCAGTAAAAGTCTGACATACTCTCTAAGAGAATTGTGTATGTATTTCCGTGTATTAACATAATTATTAGACTGAGTGGCGAATCTTCTCAGAGGCCTTTTTAGCCGTGGACTTCAATATGTTGAATTGATTGATTTTATAGTAGGCAAATCTATTATTATCCAAACTTCAAGTACGAACTGAGGCTGGAACCTAGAACCTAGTATTTGTTACAAGTGAATTATATGATAATTTTATTTTCAGGTCGTGGGCCGTGAAAGACTTTGCACCAGCAGTGCCGCAATACGTGCAGATTTTTCGTCCTGAAAATAAGTTGCACGTTAAATTTGCTGAATTTGTAGTTTGTGAAGATGAATTCAAGTACGCTCTTTTAGCGAACAACTGCACGTGTCCTGGAGCTTCTACACTTGTTACTCTTCTTCTTCATACCAGCCGAGGCCAGTAAGTTGAAACTTTTACTCCAAAGTCGGACACATTTTCATAACAGCGTTCACGGTGGCGTCGCCTGCTGCATTTTCTTTCCAGTGCCGTGTTTCGTCGACAAATTTCAGATACCTATTGAAGCTGACTATGAAATCTGTCTTTCGGTAATCAGAATGGAACAATAGTCTGACCATTCTGAAATAAATATTTTCGGAAATTTGTTCAAGATATAATATAATTGGTGCTGTATCGTTCTGTGCAAGATATATGATATTTATTTATTTTATTTTATTGAATTCCCCCATGATAATCGTATGACTGTAAGAAAGTATGAGATTTCCTATGATCTTATCAAAAGAAGAATGAAGTAGTAATGAAGTAATGAAGGGCTGTAGTAAACACCTAGTGCTTTGACATAGTTTAGGTTTACTTCTAAAAAGAGATGCTAGCCTGCGTTCTGTGGAGGAAGTTGTGCTGACAAATCAGTAATTGAAAAATGGAATTTGCGGACGAAGGTATATAGCAATATCACCTCCTACGCCAAACACACAATCATTTCTTATCAGTTGAAAACCCGGCAAAGAATAGGAAGTTGAAGAGAGACATGGTTTTAGCAAAAACTCTGAAACAAGGATAGCGTGGATGTTCTTACAGTCAAAGTTAGCTAGCATGTCAGAGTAGTGAACCGGAATACTTTGGTCGTTTACAAGTTTTTTCGTGAAAGTGTATTAAAAATAGCGTTTTTTTTTTAATTTTCATTCTTGTCTTACCTTTTTTTATTTCTTTTACAAATATAAAAATTTCAAATTGGCCAAGCCGTTTTTCTGTTTTAGCGAGACTAACGAACAGCAATTGATTTTAATTTAAAGGGCTTATTAGAAAAGGTCTTGTTATTATTAAAGTCTCAATAAATAATATTCATAAACAGCAAAGTTATTGGCGTTTGTTTATATCTCAAAACGTCACTCAATTTATGGAAGTATTATACTGGCTATTGATTATAAATAAATAAATGAAGATCAAAATGGAAATATAATGCGCGTAGTATTTTCTAGTAGCAGTTATTATGAATGATTGTTCTTTTATCATTTTACCAATTATGACAAGTTTTCGCGGACAATTTTGAGATTTCGTTTTTTTTTTACTTTTGACTACAAAAGTATGATCAGTAACAGGTACGGATAGAACCCCAATTTTTTGTACTAATTAAAAAATAGGTGTGTATATTTATAGTCGTTGACAACCATCCTGAAAAAGGGGTCATTTACTACTTATTACGAGTACAAGATACCAATCTTTATGATACTACATTTCCTTATAATATATTTTTACCGTCTTCCAACTCTAGCACCGCTCTTTGTTGCACGATGCCCGCAGACCACAGTAAAACAGTGTATAGTTACTCAAGGGAAACAAAACTAACTGTACAAAAAGCTAATGTTAAGCTTTAACTTTCTTCCAGGGAAGGCCAGCAATCACCTGAAGAATGGCATCGACTATATGGTAAATGTTCGGGCAATGAAATTTACCACATTGTTTTAGGTGACAGTCGATTTTTTGGCGAATACGAAGGAAAAAGTTTTACCTACGCTAGTTTTCATTCTCACAGAAAGTAAGTTCGGTAACGTTTAATTGTAAAAAAATTGTATCACGAATATGACAAATGTTTGTAACTTGTTTTTTGTCAAGGTACGGCGTTGCTTTAGTTGGAGTACGCCCAGCTGAGCTGCCTGAATTTTATGAAGAAACCATTCTGTTAAACCCTGGCCCTCGACATATTATGAAAAGTAGTGATACCTGCTATTATATGAGTATTACAAAGGAAGAGAATTCTGCTTTTGTAGTGGCTGAAAAACAAATAGAACAGAAACCCACAATACCAAAAGATCAAACTGCATGTAGTCTACTTTCTAATGAGAAGAAACCAGGTGATCCAGAGGAGGTATCTGACCAGCAGAAGAAACCAGACGGTAGTAGCGTCGCTCAATACGACCTTCCACAAGTGATTCTCCAAGCTCCCGCGAGTTCCACACCAAAAGCATCGCCATCACGCATCAACCAAGCTAATACTGTATCATCCGCTAATTTTACTGTCACTAGCTGTGAGTGTCACAGTTGGTAAAAACCAAAAGTAGATCGAATGCATATTCCCATCCTTATTATTTCTAACAACATGCATTCGGCCTACTTAATTTTTTAGTTCGCTTATTGCTCGTTGTCTTAATTGGCGAAATATATAACTTACTCAGTTGATGAGTATGCTTATAACGTTGAAGGCAAATAGCAACTCACTCATTTTTACAATAAAAGTACTATGATAACGAGGCAAATAAGCAATTAAAGTATTATAACTAACTTCAGCACATTACACTTACAAAAAGATGTTCAAGTACCTACAGTTTTAATGTTGTTACCTTCCTTGTTATCGTGTACCTCTTCATAATCTTTACAATTCAGGGATCCACAAAACAGTCAGTGGCTTGAGTGTGCTTCGTGTTAAGTAAAATCATCTCAATGTTTTTCCAGAAACAATACCATAGTCCTTGAATTGAGTTTCACCAAGTAAAAAATATTGCATGCCACGATTGTATGATAACATTGCATTTAGTTATATGGAGTGAGGAGTGTGGACCGATTTCGAGGCTGATATAAGTAAACTATCCCACATCACCAGATGCATCTTTGTTTGGACGTAACTACTGTATCAGAGGCAGTATGTTTTTAAAAGAAAATGAGCAGTTTTTACTCAATTTATATGTCATTTGAAAGAGCATAATATAATAGTTTCATTTTGTGACACCATCAGTCGTATATAAAGGGACAGAATTATTAATCATTAATCTTATCGATGTATAGACTTTGATTTTTGTCGACATAAAATTGAAGTCATTCGCTGGTGACTTGAATGAATGCCTTTCGTCCATTGGGTCACCTTCCATTCTGAGAGAAATAATATCTCGGTGAATGTCACAGCTTAAGTGAAGGATTACCAGGAGCTCCCTGAAAACTGCCCAGTCAATTCTTTGTCACGATCCTTTCTTTCAAAGTAGGCTGAGTATATTTGTATTGATAAAACTATAATAATAATACAATTATAATAATATTCCACAACTATCACACAGCCGTACGTCGTCCGTCGCCTCAAGCTAAGCAGAGCTTGTGTTATGAGTACTAGACAACTGATAAACATACTTATATATTTCTAAATACATACATATTATAGATAAATTACACCCAGACACAGAACAAATGATTGCGCTCATCACACAAACATTTGTCCTGGGTGGGAATCGATACCACGACCTCCGGCATAGCAGTCAGGGCCACTAACTACTAGACCAACAGGCCAGTCAAACTATGAGAAAGGTGGACATTCTTCTTTCCGATTTGATGAGTTAGGATTCATTAATATTACTCAATTATCTTTTCACTATGTTTATCGACAAATTGATGCGGGCAGTTTTCCATCAGCTTGTCCATTGCTGTACGATCTAGTCACTGTCTGATTTCACCCGGTTTCTTTAGATTAGTAAATATCTGCGCTCACTTTAGATTCACACGTTCTATAAAGAAGGGAAGGCTCCGTTCACCACTGAAAGATTTACAAAAACATATGAAATCATCACCTAAACTAAAACGAGTTTCCCTATGACTATTAGTGTCATACAATTTCATAAATGAAGCCTTTATTATAACCTTTCAAATGGCATAATGTACCACAGAACTTAAAACAGATCTGGGTACGAAGTTCGTACAGAAGTCCCTATTGTCTTTTCAAGTGCCACTATCATTACCGCTCATTAATTTTAACGTATAAAAACGTTTTTCATAAAACGTTGCTAGAGAGAAAAAACTATCTCTCTTTCCTCCCTTTTCCACTCCTTTGACGAGTTTGAGGAAATATTCCAGTAATATATAATGTTGGTGATTACCGCTTAGGTGGTATTTAGACTCCAGCCGAAGGCGAGAATCGGAAAAGAGCCAAGGATAGTTATCATCAATATTCATGAGTATCAAACGACATTTTTCACCACACTTGTGAAAAAAAATAAAAATTACTGTTTGTTCAACAGTAAAACTAGTGGTGTTTTTTTTTTATGTTATAGCGGTAATAAATTAAATCATGTTTCATATGCGCGCGCCTCTTTTTTTTCCTATTTTGGCAGGGTATACCATACCGCCTCATCATACGTAATATATAACAGTTTTGAGTTTCATTAGAATGCGGGTGCAACATATTTTAATTAATGTTTAATTTCATTAATGTTTTGCCAGTATTTGGTAGCAAATGTATTAAGTCAGTCTTTTCGGAAAGCTTCGCAGAGGTACTCAATATTACAATAAAATTCTCAGCTCCTTGTTGCCTATTTTAATGATTCTTCACATTGTTCAGTTGTGTAGACTCTTGAGACATAAAACTACACTAATGTTCACTGGGAATCAATTTGCGAATAATAAAACAGCCTGTAAACTTCACTCGAAAATACCAGCAGCTCATCTTAAATTTTATTTGAATGAACGATTTATTTGTTAAAAATGTACAAGTTAAAATGGTTTCGAACACTTTAATCCTAAAGTGATTTGTTTTGTATTAAAAATCTTTTTGAGAACAAAGAGTTTTAACAAAACAAGTTTTAACTGCTTTATCACACTAGTGCGTAATGGTAATCAAAAACTCACATTTCGTAACAAGCGCCATTATATACTTAAGCGCAGTGCAATTAGAGTCATATTTCTAAGCAAGTGTGTTGAAAAATCATAACTATAATATTATTATCTCTATGAATTATCGTCAAACACTTATGCATCTGGTATTATTAATTTTATCGATGTTTATATATTTTTTAAATAATTTGAATGATTGACTATAGACGGTGGACAGTTAAAGCGGCTCATGGAGGGGAAGTACCTATCCTAAATATTATTATTTTTTTTGTCAAAAGTAATGTTCGATTTTTACCCTATCACGGTAAATTAATAGTTATGATTTTAGCAGTCATATATCATACATCGAGTGGATACATAATGTCGGTATCTTAGTAGGTAAATATATATTTGTAGTTCCGTATACATGATATCGGTAAAGTATAAAATTCAGTCATTGTATAGAAATATAATGTAATTGTATAGAATGCCAAATCATCCTACAAAATGCTTTGACATTTTACTATGAGAGAACCAAAAAAAAGAAAAAATTAAGTATTAATAATACATATTTTGTTAAAATGTAGGAAGTATATTCTGATTGGGTGAGGCACCCCCACATGAACAGGTTAGATTTTCTAAACCCTGAAGACAAAAAAAGTAAAAAAAAAGTAAAACGTTATCTATAGGTACCATCCGTAACACTTTTCCTATTTCTCCATTAACCTTGTTTATTTCAGCATCCTGAAAATCTTGTTTCATACTTTTTCAATGTCGTTTTTTTTTTGTCGTGTTCAGGTTTGTTGTTTTTTACTTTTTATTATTTATATTGAACTATTTTGGTATTATTAACATCTAGTTTTTGACCGCTTGAGGACATTGACTTTTGATGATATTTTTGATAAGTACAAGTGAAACTCTTTTGTGAGTTTTGTCCGCTAGAGGGAGCCACTTTAAATTTGAGCAATATTTTGTAAATGCACAAGTAAAGCCTTTTCAAATGATATCAAATACGGCGTTTAATTTTTTTTAACACAATACTTTTTGTCACACATTTACTTTTGTGACACGCCTATGTTTAGCGGACGATTAAGACGGTTCTAACGATACCTCGCTGAGTTCTGATAAAAATAGTTTAGGAACTATAAGGGAGCAGATGAACTTACACACATACTAATACATATATAGCCTGTCAAAATTATAACCTTCCTTTGACTTTGCCGTAGTCGGATAAAAATAGGAGCCTCGCATAGCGGGGTATCTGTCGACTCACTACCGTTGTTTAAAACATTGCTGGCTTAACATTCGGCACTGTATAGAATAAATAAGTTTCCATACACCGCCTGAACATACATAGGTACTCTGTGGAATACTGGAATATTCAAAATTCCACAAAATTATAGAGAAAAACAATTTTTTTTTTGTTTGGTTATGTTTCAGACAAGTGATATCAAAAATGTTATGCAGTTTTACTTATTCTTTTAACACTACTTCTACTGTTTGTTTTGCGTACAAATTAAAAGTATTAATTTTTAGGGTATTTTCCCTCCAAAGTCTTTTTAAACTTTCCCCTGAATAAAGAGTAGATTTATTGATGTGTGAAAATTTCGTTGTTCAGTATAATTATATAGATTTACACAAAATTTATTTATCACCGGATTTACAGATTTTTTTACTAAACTACCCAAATATAAGCACTTTTTTATGTAAATTATTATTTTTTAAATATATTTTAAAATAATGTTTTATATTTTGAACGTTCTTTATCTACACAGCTAAGTATGGTGAGGGCACATCGGGTTCAGATTCTAGAACCTGTTTAAAAGATTCTCCTGGTACAGATAGTGCTACCGACAGCCATCTGTTATTACCTAAGCCTGATAACAATTTTCTGAGCCCGGATGCTTTAAATTACCGCCGAGGTAAGAAAAAAATATTAAAATTTCTAAAATATGATAATGACTAGTATTTTAAAAATATAACGCATAATCAAATATTTTTGCAAATCAGGAAGCCGACGACCGTCTATACTTCCCGTCCCCGACATGGTAACGAGCAGTCTAAACATTGCGTCTGACAATCAGGATGAAGAGGCCGAGGTGGATGAGAGCGAGGACGAGTTAGAGGATGACGTTCCATGGAGGTCGCCTTCGGAAAAGATCGCGTAAGCACACATGCGTACCGATCGCTTTCAATGCATCCACACGCACGCAACATTTTAAAGTTATATTTAGTTTAAATTTTGCAATAATTTAACAGTTTATTAATTTTATTTTTCTTTTGTACACATTTTATAATGTACTATAAAAACTTGTGTTTTTTTTCCTAATTATATAGTTATCTAATTTAAACTTTTTTTCATCGGCAGTGTATTTTATTTTTTCACTGTTTTAGCGTGTATTCACTCCTGTAGATAGCCGACCAGGATCACTCAAGCTGCATGAATACTGCACAGTACGTACTCCATAGTCTCATATACATACACGCCAGCTTCGGTATTTCAAGCACTAGGTACCTTTTTCGACTTGCTAAAATAATTCAGCGCTATTTTACTAACGACAACAGTATTGCAAATGTAGCAATGATGCAGATGAACGAACATAAATTTTGACGCTAGTGCAGGAAATGTGCAAGATATTGATTTCGGAGGACCCAACTTTAAATTTTACCTAAGGCATTAAGTCCGCCTTTGTACCTTTATGTGCATGAAGTATAAATAAATAAATAAATAAATAAATAAATAAATAAATAAATTTTTATCATCAACTTAAAGAAGTTGATGATAAAAATAGGATATAAATAGGATTTAATAGCCTTAAATAGGATTTTCCATTGGAAATAATATTTAAGGGCATATATATACAATAATATATAACCGCTCTTACGCGATTATGACGTTATTAAAGATTTTCCATCAGATATTTTAGAAACACAGTTCTGGCAATTATCTAGGCTTCTATTGAAATCAATTTATACATTTTTGTAAAACTAACCCAGCAAACACTTCTGAAAATCTGCATGTTGCATGAACTTTGACACTTCATAAATTACTCAAAATTAAAAAAATCAAAAAAGTATAACAATAGAAGCCTTGTAAATTTAATCAAGATTCGGAATGACGCCATTTTTTTTTAACTTGTAATGGTTTAAATAAAACACGTATTTCCTGGAACAAGTTTTGTTAAATATTCGAGTAAATCACGCTATTACCGAATGCTAACCGAGTTAGTTATCTCTCTTTTACTTCTTATGTTAGATGAAGTAACAAGCTTTTTAAACCTTGCTCGATGTTGACGATAGGCGAGTGAAAAAGGACCCTCTTAAGGAAAATCACAGAATGATGAAAATCTAAATCGTTATGGTTAGCGACATAAGTCGTGGAACAAGAGTTTCTGAAGAGATGAATGATAATTGGCTTAATAATAAGCTGTTATTTTTCTAAAGTAGTTCACATACTTCAAAAACACCTAGTATTATGATACGCTCAAGTGTTCTACAAAGCATTCATTTGGAATTTCTATTACGGTGAAAAATAAACTTCGGTTCTTTGCAAGACCTCACTAGTCACAATCGTTCTGTTAACTAACAATGAAGTGCACGAACTATATTCCCCACATTATCATTTTTTAGATTTCAGCTAAATGTCAGATGGTAAATCATCTATCTACATTTTAATTTTTCGACATTCATTGTCGGTGATAGAATGTCACTGTGCTTAGAATCTCAGAGCCTCAGAAAGAGATAATGCGATACCGATACGGTCGCCTATATAGCTCCATCTCTCTCTTACACCGTAATTATAATAATCATAGGACTTCATGGTAGGGCCTCTGTTCTTTCGCACTAACGTTCATCGATGCATGAACATATCAATCTTGAATGAGTCACTTTTCTGTTTTTAATGAAGTATCTTCATCAATCAAACTAATTTTAGTTTTCAAATGGCATAATGTTTTTTCAACTGCGTCATATTGAGTATGGATTAGCTAACACCATATTTTACTTTCTTTATTATCTGCTGCAACCACAAGCACCACACCAGCATTTCGTGATACTTATCCAATAATAAAAAATAATTAATTTTTGTAGTAAACTGTATATGACATACTTAATACAGATACTTTAATTTTTTTCTTGTTACCATTGTGTGCATTGTGTATCTGTATAATCCCCTGAGCGTAAACCCCTACCGCACGGCCCGTACCCTGCCTCCAGTGATGACGTGACCACCAGCAGCTTCTCATCGCTGGCAGCCAGTGACATCGGGCACAGCGCCTGGCGAAACGATTATATGAGGTAAGCTATTATAAGAAAATATAAAAATCACTCTCATGTCGGGCTTTCCTGCACTTAACTTCAAGACGTTAGTGCGGCGAAGGGAACATTTTGGCAAAATGCGTAGACTTATCAAACAAGAAATTCATTACAAATGAACATAATCTGGTGGAGAATGCCCTATTGCATTCAGTCCGCATATGACATTTATGTATCATTACTTTACTTAACCCATGTGTCACGTTCTTGAACAGGCGCCGTCAGTTAAGTCTGGTTCTTTTTACTGTATTATCAACTTCAAACCTTGTGGTTCAACCTAAGCAAATATAACCCGAACAATCGTTGAAGTCGTTGAAGCATTGACAGGAGGTATAGAAAATGATATGTTGGGTAATTTATAAGAGTCCTAAAAAAAGGTTAGTCAACGTGGCACGAATTTTCATATCTTTCAATAGTATTAAAATCATGTCAACAAGTCGTAACAGTATATTTATTATTAACTTTGAGCGATTTCTTTTTTGAGTATTGAATCGAGGCTTATTAATTAAATGTCATTAATTGATAATAAATTAAGTATTTAAGTTCTTAATAAAAAAAACCATACATAAAAAAAATCTGCGGATCATAAAGTTATTTACCACCATTTTTTAAATAAAATTTTATGTTTAGGTTTTTGGTTCCTACTATTTCAGTATCAAGTACTGTTATTTATGACAACTTTTTTGTTAAAAATAACAACGAACGAAGAACAACGCACACAGTATATCCGCCTTTGTACAGTGTTAAATTATTGCATAAAGTTTTAAATAATAATAAATACGGTTTCGTAATACGAAAAAGTCGATCAATAGATACTTCGAATGCGCCAATCTAGGTTCTCTGCCTTTTTATTTAAATCATCAGTATTTATTAAAAAAAAAAAAAACTAATAATAAATATTGCTCGGTGGATTTTGAAATTATAGCGAATTTTTACGCGGATTGATCTATGATTAGAACTGTATTTGATTTTATTAACAACGCTATTAATAATGTAGTTGGTTTTTTTTCTCGAATTACCATAGGACGTGACCATGTGCATTGCCGTTGGGGTTCTTTAAAAGTAAATTTTGGCTATGTAAATGTCTGCTTTAAGGCAAAACGCGATAGATAAACACCTCATTAAATTATTTATTTATTTTTATTATTATATTTCCTCTATTATTTATTTTTCACACTTTAAACAAACACGTCATAATTAGCACAACACTATTTTGATGGTTTATATTATTTAAGTATTCATCACCCGTACATATATATTACACTCCAAAAACTATTTTACGTCCGTTGCGTCACAACCACAGGTTCAGTTGAAAACCAGTGTCAGGCACTAGTTGTCTGACATTCATGCTGAACTGGACCTATTTTGGTGCAGCATTGAGGCACACAACTACTTTTTTTGCTTCTTTTTTTATTTTTGTTTCGTGTTTACGGCGTGCCCAGCACTGGGTTGCGACAGTCACTGTCGCCATACGTCCATGAGATCACACCGGAACTCTGTTCACCATGCCGCTAATTGCCGCGGCAGCGGAGTTTCGCTCCGGCGTTGCATGTCCACGCGCAAATCGTGCATGCGTGCAAGGACTATTACCTCCAAATCCTACGGTGGCAAACCAGCGAGGAGGCTTGCCGATTCAAACCGTGTGGCATCCCCGCACCATCCGGATGGTACACGACTCTCTGGTATGCGTTCAGCTTGGCCGCCGGTCGCTTTTGCAGCGACGGCACCCACACCAGCGCCCCATAAAGGGCCATAAACCTAACGATCCCAGCCTAGAGCCACCGGCAGGAGGCGTCTGGACCCCCTAAGTTGGGCAGAAGCCGCTTGGGGGCAGCCCCAGTCCGATCCAATTTGGAGGATAGACATCGGAAGTGCTCCTCGAAATTCCATCGGCTGTCGAGGACTAATCCCAGGTACTTCATCGTCGACTCGACACCGATGTGAACTCCGCCTACCGTTATTTGGGAACCCGATAGTGGCGCATTCCAAGGGCCGTGAAAACACTTGGCCTCACACTTGTTCACTGCACAAGTGTGAGGCCACCTCGAGACCCAACTGCTGGATCCTCTCCACTACTGTCCTAATCCTGCGTGTCGCTATTTGGACCACCGCCAAACTCTACAAGAGTTAACGTATTGTTTGGTGAGAGCTGGAGCTTGAGTACGGCGATACGTTCAGAATAACCCATAAATTCGAAGTATTATCCTTGGAGTTCTTTACAAAATTTATTTAACCTAGTGCCATTTATATTGATGCCTGCTCCTTCTCAGTTTCGTCTCCTAAAACTTTTCGGAACTGCTGAAAAAAGTTTCAGAGAGAGTGTCTACTTACTTCACTCATAATTATATGCTGACATCCTAGGAATTTATTTTCTTTAGTATCAAGTCGTGGTATCTTGACTATTGGCATAAATATTCTTAATGAATGTACAAAATTATTTTTGGGCTTATTCCTTGCTCTTCAAGGCTTCTCCAGACGAACTCGTGGTTGAAGCTTTAGAATGCTTTAGTGCAATCATAAATACTAAGATTAATTTTCCGTAATCACTATACTTTTGATGGACCTGTCTCACGATGTATATGTGGTCAATTGCCTTTTCTGTCTTCTGCATGTACTTTATAAATGTTTTTAATTAGACCGATAGGTCTGTAGTTCACTATATCATCTTTATCGCCGTTTTGGTGTGTTACGTGTGCCCCTTGCCATTGCGTCGGAACGGTTCCTTTTATTGGAATTTTATTGAATGCTAACAAAATTCGTTTGGTCAACATTCGACATAATTTGTGTATCGTTCCTCACAACAATACGTTTTCGACTTTGCATGATACAAGTGGTTTGTTCATTTTTTGTAATAGTTTGATTTTCTTTCTCGTTTTTGGCTCTTCTATAAATTATCCTTGATATTCATGTTTCTCGTTCGTATTGTTTGTAAGTATAGAAAATAAAAATCCTAGTATCTGGTAGAAATCCTAGTTGTTCGATATCCTTTCTTTTGATTACCGTTGCCCCAGACTAATAATATAACTGTTATATTTTTAATAGATTTTAGCCCTTTTTATAACATTATAATATTTTTAAATTTTTAACAGCACTCAGTTGGTTTGTATATCATTTTTTGAGAGGTCTGAGCAAAAGCTGCTGTCTCTCCGTAATCAGTTCTACTAACATTTCTTATCTAATTTTACTTGGTTGGTTCATTCCTATTAAATTATTGTCTCCCATTTAATTAGCATTTCTTTCAATGTTTTAAGTGACTTCTTTTAGTCGACAGGTTTCTGTGATAGTTGATTTTGCGTATTTTTCCTATTTCGTTTAAGTAATTCTGATGAGGCCCATTGTAAGCGACCACGTTTCGGAGCCATATGTCATCACTGGCAACACGCACTGGTCATAGACTTTTGTCTTAAGACACTGTGGTATATAGTGTCATAAGAAGGCTTAAAGTTACTCAAAGGGCAATGGAAAGGGCTATGCTCGGAGTTTCCTTGCGTGATCGCGTCAGAAATGAGGATATCCGCAGGAGAACCAAGGTTACGGACATAGCCCGAAGAATCGCCAAACTTAAGTGGTAGTGGGCAGGTCACATTGCTCGAAGAACAGATGGTCGATGGGGACGAAAGGTTCTGGAATGGCGACCGCGTACCGGAAGACGCAGCGTTGGAAGGCCTCCCACAAGGTAGACCGATGACCTGGTAAGGGTCGCGGGAATCCGATGGATGCGAGACACACAGGACCGGTCATTGTGGCGGCATTTGGGGGAGGCCTATGTCCAACAGTGGACGTCTTTCGGCTGAAATGATGATGATGATGTTTAGGTACTCGTAATTTGTGACTTGTATTTACATAGCTTTCTCCTTATCAAGCGGTGGTTATTATTGAAATTCAAATTTTGTATGACGTTTGTATCAGCTTTAGTATCTATAACTAATTAAATATATTTTAATTTCTATAGTCTTCTTCAAGTGAGATATATATCTATTTTCTTTTGTGTTTTCTTGAAATAGGTATTCCAACCTATAACGAATCGATTTTTGACCGTTATTATTTGTTGTTTGTTTCAAGCTTATGCACTGAAGTCTCTATTGTTCTTTTCTATTGTTTTTTTTTTCATCTTTTTTGTTTAGGTTGTGTACATCAGCTTGTCTAGTTGATGGTGTATATTTGAATGATGGCCCACTTCCACTTAAAGTTAGCGACGTTTATGCGAAGATTAGCAATCCTGTCTGATACTCATAATCTAGTAAGTTATTAGGTTTCTGAGTTAAATTATACCTTTTCCTAATCTTCTCATTTCACAAATAAAATGTACCATTTAAGGAAACTTGTTCCAATTCTAAAAGACTCTCTCACATTCGAAACTTAATCTTCTTCGCGGCGTCTAACAGTCTGGTAACCGTCACGACCGAACTCAAGTCGTTGACGGCGCGCAGTGTTCCAAGCGCACCTCAAGGAGATGTCAGCAACCGTAGGGGCCCAGCAGGGTCGAAGCCTACTGGGGCCAGGGGCCTGATTCTGAATGGAAGACTCGGCCCGGGTATGAAAGACAACGAAGGAACAGGAGTGGGTTTTTAGTCAGTAAAAGTCTGACACTATCTCCCGCTCCGCCCAAGAACGAGGGATGTCATTGGACGATTTACCCAAAGAAAACAAAAACTTAATCTTCTTGCTGGGCTTGTGATTGAGGTTCTTTTTCTCTTTCTTCTTAATTTTTGATCTAGTACTCAGGTGATTTATCAAAATTAAGTTTTGATCAAATAATAATTGTAACGGGAAATCACTAAGCCGTATCATCATCGTAGTATTAAAATATTGCAACTGTATGTATGTCCGAAGTGCATTAGTTATTGCATCGATTCAAAAACTTATTTCGAAGTAATTGACAACAGTTGTACATTGACTTGAGGTGGCCATTTAGGTACCAAGCATACACAAATCACAAAAAGTTTGTGTTTACTTAGAAAACTTAAGATATTTAAACAAAACTAAGGCAAATAACTGGTCGCTCAAACAATCAGTCTGCTGGCCTACATTCAAAAATTAAATTTTTTCCCGTAAAACATCGGATAATTGTAGCAATTTGAAATTAAAAACCAAACAACGATTCAATTTCGTAATCGAATCTTTGATATTTTTAGTCGGTGTTTGTACACCAACTAAAATATCCTACTGTCATGTCAAAAACTTAGAAACAGGAATGAATATGCGTCTATGAGCATTCACCTCCTTTTTATGTGAACAACACAACCAAAAATGTTTAAACATTTTTTTAATCAAATATATTTCAAAAATATGATCTCAGTTTTTTCAAGAGAACGCAAACTTTTATTCATCTACAGTGAAGATATATAATTTAGTTGATTGGTAAAGAAAATTCGACAAAGAGCGAGCCAGACTCGGGTACAGTACAAGGAATCAACATTTTTTTTTTTATTGGTTGGGAAAATCATCTTATGACAAATCTCGCTCTTGGGCGAAGCGGGAGATAGTGTCAAACTTTTACTGACTAAAAACCCAGTCCTGTTCCTTCTTTGCCTTCGTCCCAGGGCCCCGGGTTTCGCTTTCACACTACCCGTGGCCCCAATAGGCTTCGATCCTGCTGGGCCCCTACGATTTGCTGACATCTCCTTGAGGCGTGCGTGGAACAGTACGCGCCGTCGACGACTTGGGTTCGGTCCGGACGGTTACCGGACGGTCGGACGGCGAGCCACCCATTGCTCGCCGTCCGCAAGCCCGCGCCTACGGTGGCCAGAAATCGGGATCGGAATCCCTGCGGCGGGTGGAGCGTAAGGTCCGTTGCCTCACGCGATCGGCCGCCTCCTTTGCTAGCATTACTGCTTCGCAGAAGGAGACGACCGCCTGCCACTCCTCCTCGCTCCGGACCATGGCCTGAACCAAGGCCTAGCGCAGGAGACCGCCGCCGCCGATCGCCCCCACGAGGACACGGCGTTGCTCTGCCCAAGCGGGGCACACCTCCACCATGACTCCACCGTGTCCTTTGGGCGGTCCACACAGTGGAGACACCCGCGCGTCCCTTCCGCACGAATCCGGTGCAGGAACTTCCCGAACTTACCATGTTCGGTGAGAACCTGCGTCATGCGAAAGGTGAGGACGCCGTGAGGTCTTTCCAACCACGCCTCAAAGAGTGGACTTACCGCCATAATTGTGGCGTGCCCAGCACTGGGTCGCGACAGTCGCTGTCGCCATTTTTCCATGAGAACCCGCCGGAGCTCTGTCCGCCATGCTGCAACTTGCCCCGGCGTTGCATCTCCATGCGCAGATCGTGCATGTGTGCAAGGCCTGTTGCTTCCAGATCCCATGGTGGCTGGCCAGCCAGGAGGCTCGCCGCTTCGCGGGAAATCGTCCGGTATCCTCGCACCATCCGTATGGCCATGACCCTCTGGCACGCGTTCAGCCGGGCCGCCGGCTGCTTCCGCAGCGCCGGCGCCCATACCGGTGTGCCATAAAGGGCCATGGACAAAACGATTCCCGCGTAGAGCCTCCGGCAGGAGACGTCTGGATCCCCCAGGCTGGGTAGGAGCCGCCCGAGGGCAATCCCAGTCCGATTTAGTTTGGGAGCCAGACGTCGGAAGTGCTCCTCGAAATCCCATCGGCTGGTGAGAACGAGTCCCAGGTACTTCATCGTCGACCCGACGTCGATGTGGACTCCTCCCACCGTTAGTTGGGAACCCGATGGTGGCGGGTTCCGAGGACCTGTGCAATGCCACCTCAAGTCCCAACTCCTGGATCCTGCCAACGACTGTCGCAACCCCGCTTGTCGCTAGTTCGGCCGCCGCTTGGTACGACTCTCCCCGTGACAGGACCTCGTCAGGGAGGTCGCCGCGCAGCACGTAGTCGTATCCGATGATCCACAAGGGTGGCCCTAGTACCGATCCCTGCAGAACACCGCACGACATCTCTCGACGTTCCCACTCTCCCTGGTGACCAAGGGTAGATAATGTACCTATTCGACAGGTACGCCTCGACCACACGACAGAGGTAGTCAGTCGTCCGATGATACCGGAGTGCCCTCCTAATGCTACTCCAAGGCAGGGAATTGAAAGCATTAGTGATGTCCAAAGACACCGCCACGACACACCTGCCCTGGGCCACTGCATCCCCCGTCGTGAGAGCTCGCACGCGTATGATGGCGTCCACCGTGGAGCGCCTCCTGCGAACTGGCCGTCCGCCAGATGCGGCCCCACCCGTTTTAGGTGCGCGACGAGGCGTTCTGCAATTACTCTTTCAAAGAGCTTGCCCAACTCGTCGAGCAGCACAATGGCAACGCGGACAGAGAGTCCGCAGGGTGCCCCGGCTTCGCGATGAGGACCAGTTTCCCCGTCTTCCAGCGAAGTGGGAACTGGCTCCTCTCCATGCATGCGGTGAAGAGCCCTCTTAGTCGAGACCCGAGAGCCTCCATGGCCAGGACCCAGGTCTTTCCAGGCAAGCTGTTGGGTCCTGGGGCGGTATTTTTGGCACTCGGCCTTCGTACTGCCACTCTGATCTCTACCTCGGTCACCTCTGGAGCGTTGTCGTCGTCGTCACCATCGTGGTCCGCGTCGGACACTGCTGGTGGCGGAGCCATGGGCGGGGGAGAGTGCTCCCCTCGCGTAGGGAACAGAGTGCTCACCACACCCTTCACAAGCTGGGGCCGGAGACTGCGTCAGCGGGAGAGCCCAGGGGCGGAGTTTGTCCCGCACCACCTTGTACGGGCGTCCCTATGGGTCCCCGTTCAGAGTCCCATGCCACACGTTGCGGGCCTCGAATTTGGCCCACCTTATCTCCGCTCGGAGAGTGCGTTTTGCTTCTTTGTACCCCTCCTACAGCTCCGCCTCTCTGGCCTCCGCATCCGGTGAACGGATGCGGTACCTGGCATACTGGCGTCGCGCGGCATTGCACGCGTTGCGCAGTGCCGCAATCTCCGGTGACCACCAGTATACCTGGCGCTGAGCACATTCTAGATGGACTTGGGGCATTGCCGCGTCGCAGACTGGCGACATGGCCTCCCGGAACCACTCCGCCTCGACGTCTATGTCGCTGGTTCATGAACCGGGAAGATAAGAATAAGTTCTTAGCATTGAAGTCCCCACACACGACCACGGGGAGGGAACCAAACACAGCGACGACGGCGTTCAGCTCCATTAGGGAGATATGTAGATCGCCGAGAGATCTGTTCGGGGACAGATAGACGCCCACCACTGCAATCGAACCGTGCTGCCACGCAACCCCGTCCCCTCGTGACAGCCTCGAGGGTCGGGGTACCGGCGGCGGCCGACGAAATTAGGGTCACCGAGCCGTCCAGGTCCCGCACCCAGTCTCCCCTGGGCAGGACATAGTACGGCTCGGAGACCACGGCGATATTGATCGACCACTGCGCCATGCTCTGGAGCAACAAATCCTCAGCGGGGGCGCAGTGGTTGATGTTCACCTGGATGAGACGTAATGGAGTCCTACGTGAGGGCCCTGCCGTGGCAGTTGGGGTGGCGACAGCAGCGGCAGCCAGAGAGGAGGCTGCAGCGGAAAGGACGTCGGGGTGGGCTTGCCTCGGGACCTTGCCCTTGGCCTTGGCGGGGGGTCGCAGGACCTGCTCCCAGCCCGGTGATCGACCGGCTTGCCTGCCGCCGCACATGCGTAGCAGTGTAGCATAGCAAGGCATTCTGCAGCCTTGTGACCGGGCTGACCGCACGGGAAGCAGCGGTCACTGGGTCAACCTCCGCGGCGCAATAGGCACCCACGTGGTGCCCCACGTGGCAGCGGTAACACCGCAAAGGTCTGGGCTCCAGCAGTTTTACCTGCGCGGAGACCCAGCCCACCAAGAGCCTACGGCCTTCGCCAGTGATGGCCTTGGCCGCCGACACGGGGCAGCTCACCGTTACGGCTCGCATGCCCGTGTTGTCAGCGCGTATGGTACCCGCCCGCACCTGAGCGGTGAGGCACCCTCCCGCCCTGACGATGGCGGCCTCCACCTCGTTCACCCTGAAGGAGTCATCCAGGCCCATGATGCGCATGTCCATGTTCTTGGTGGGCCTGGACACTCGGACCTCCTCGACATCTAGAGACGCCCTTATCCTTGCGGCCAGGGCGTCTGCGGCAGGGCCACTGTCCGCACCAGGAACCTCTAATATTCGGGCCCCGGTTGCGGTGCGCCTCGGTGCCCGCGCTGAGGTGGCCTGGTGGGCCACCTCAGCGCGGGCACCACCGCCTGTTTCGCCTTTTCCTTGACGGTGTTGTATGTCACGCCCTTCCATTCTGCATCTGGCTGTAGTGTAATAACTACAGCCTTGAAATTCGGGGCGCGAAGCCTAGCCGCCATAGCCCATTTCTTGCGCTGCTGTCGCCGCGCGCGCTTTTTGGCCGCCCTAGCCGCCTTGCCTTCCTTCCTACTGGCGCCGACAACCGTCCATTCGGCTCCAGCCGAGGGTTCTTCGGGCAGAGGCGGCGGCAGGCGCGGCCTAGTCACCGCCGCGGCAGGAGGTCCCACCGGTTTTGTGGCAGGCGTCGCCCTGCCCCTCTGCCGCTGCTGTTGTTGTTTGGCTGCCGGGGCCGGCCTCGCAAGCTCTGACACCACGGCCTCGCGCCCAGCTTGCCCCGACGGGCCCACCTTGGGCGCAGCTGCCGTGGCCGCGGCAGCGGCATAAGATGCCGCCTTTCGCTGGCTGGAGCCCGCTAATGGAGGGCGCAGCACTATGCCCTCCAGCAGGGAAGACTGCTGCTGGATGCGCAGCTAAAACTGCTGCTGTTGCTGTTGCGGCTGCTGCTGAAGAGCAGCCAGCTCCCGCGGCACCAGCGTCAGAAACTGGCTCTCCGGCTCCGGCTGGGGCTGGGGCTGACTTTGTCCCTGCCCTTGTTTGCGCCCCCTCCATAAGGCTCCCGGCAGCCGCTGTCTTCCTGGGCTCCCACGGGCTCGGCCCGAAGCTCGACCCGGAGCTCAGCCCGGTGTCTTACCACCCTCTGTTTGAAAGAGGCTTCGATAGCGTCCTCGATAGAGGCGGCATGCCGGTGGACCGTCTTTTCCTTGGAGGTCCTCTCCTTCTTCCGGCCCATGTCTCGCAGCGCGGCGACGACCAACTTCCCCAGGGATCTACGAGACTCCTCGGCGGAGTCCTCTCTGGCATCCTGCTCGCTGCCAGACCCCGAGAGGTCCACCTCAGCGCTGGCCACACCAGGGTTACGCCCCTCCGCGGCAAGTCGGTCGGCTCGCTTAGCGGTCTCGTGGGCAGTGAGGCCCCTTCCTCTTCCACTTACTCGATCCGCACCCCGCCCACTAGTGGGAATTTTTCGGGCCGAGACCATCTCTCCGTCGGAGGACGATTTGTCCCCCGATCTGGAGCGCTTCCGATAGGCACTCGCGTTTCTACCGGAGTCGCCCGCCACCTCCTCAACCTCCGAGCCCTCCGAACTCCTTCCGGATGCCGCGTCGGACTCCGACCGCGCATCACTCTCCATGGGTTTGGTGAAAAATTTCGATGATTCCATAGCTATTCCCACGAGTATTTTTCAATCTGTACTTGCTCAAAGTCAGTGGTTCGCACTAGAGACTAATTTAGCTACCCATTAGTCAAGCTAACAACCACCCTCACACTCTCACGGTGGGCCGCCGCTTGGAGGTTTGGGGTAATTTTTTATAGAGGTTGTCTTTCTTAAGTCTGTTGTCCGTCTTAAGCCAAGACCCTCATCTCCATCAAAAGTCAAAAACATGACCTTGGACAATCTCTGGAGCTACGAGACTAACGGTGGCAGAAGGAGGAGCGAGTCTTCCCCATGCCTGCCCGGTGGCAGGGTGAGTGCACACCGAGCCCGCTCTAACTTCGCCACTGTGCCCTCTGCCATAGCAGAGGGACACGCGTTGAAGTGATACTTCACACAGAATATTCGCAGGCGGACAACATCAAGACTCCTTCAGCAGAAGTACCCAAGGGGAGTCATTGGCCGCCTCCCAGGGTGCACCGTCCAACCGACTAGCCTTCCTTCTATCCGCGAGGGAACTACAGCCTGCGGGCACTCGTGGAGGTTTTCTGTCGTAGCACCCCAAGGAATCAACAATAACATTTTCTCACCTTCAAGGTAATCATAAATTTAAAATACAGAGAAATATTAACTTATAAATTTATTTGTTTTTAATTCAAGTTATGAAATTCTAAATTAGACCTTTGTAATTTTTTTTAATATTCTACAACTATCACACATACACAACGCCGTCTAGTCGCAAGCTAAGCAGAGCTCGTCTTATAGTACTAGTCAACTAATAAACATACTCATATATAACAAATAATCGATATTGAATAGAATAGGTACCTCTAATAAATCAATCCTCAAGTCTCCGATTTTCTAGAATGGTGGTCAGCTAAAGGTAGGTAAATTAACATTAGAGATGATTCGATTGATAAGACACGAAGAAGCCAATGATTTATTTACCATTCCGTTACTTAAAATAATGAACTTATTCTCCCTAGCTACTTACTGAGCGCATTGGCTTTTCCGATTAATCGGCACATGCCTAATTCTTATATTTAATATGGACTCTAGGTATTATCTAGCTAACTTAATGTTATTTTTCTTACAATATCACATACTTAATTAAGATATTTTAAGAATAGCGCTGATACAGTGTTTCCTTTTATACAAAAACTTGGCGCAGTCGCGTAATTATTTCATCTATTGAGTCTGAACGTTTTATGACCCAAATGCGAAAATGTATTAATTTTGTTTCTAATATTCTTTGTTTATAAGGTAATAGCGACCCACCCCGGCTTCGCTCGGGTGCAATGCTGATACTAAATATACTACAGAAAGTATATACAACGTTCACAGCTTTTTTGTTATTAGACAATACAAACATTTTTTCTTTAGATGTTACTCTTGAAAGAGCGACATATAATTGGCAACCTGCAACGTTCAAAGTTTGACCCTGCGATTTATTAATGGTCACATATAGATATATTTACCGAAAGTTGTAGGCGTCTAAATTGGAACGGTAAATCGGAATTAGGGGAATCAATAGGTACATCTTCCACATCCGGTGAGTATTATGCACTCTATTATGAAAGTGTTTAGTAATTTTACTAGCAAACGCGAGCCGTTGCAAAGTTTAGGTGGATTCAGGTTTCTTAATAAAATAACAGGACAACCTACTTTCAACACCATTTTATGAGGAGGAAGTCCAGATGGGTTCAAAGAATTAAGAAATTCTGTAGGGAAATGAACAGCTTCTTCCAAATCGAGAACAGTATCGACCGAGTAGTATATTTGCGTCGGCGTATCAATCTTTGAAAGAAACAAGTTGTTTACCTTATCTACTTGTTCGTTAGTTGGTGAATCGCTCTTTCTTTAAACCAAGATATAGTCTTATAACTTATGTTATCAATGTCGGAATAGACATCGTTGACCAACTCTTAGATTTATCGTTACGTACTAATAAGTATGGATTACGTTGTCACGCTGAAAAACACGTCTTTATTAAGTATTAATTGTTATTTTCCTCGCTACAGGGCTCCGATAAACGCGTGCGATCGCTGCTAATCATAAAGTGCTATAGGATGAAACGCGACCTTCGACGCGCTATTACCACCGCAACCGCTATATCCCTGAATACTACATCTTCAAAAATATTTATTTAAATTACCTGCTGTAAAGGGTCATATTGATTTATATTAAATGTACATCGTATTTAAGGTACTTAATTGGATAAGGATTAATGCTGTATTAAGGCTGCTACATCCCCCAAAGTAAGGCGTCCGCGCGTGAACTCACTATATCAGCATTAGATGATTGCTTTTGAAGGGTCTTCATCAATAAAAGCAATTTGAAGTCCATCAAATGACTCATCAGGTTTTAGGCCACATTTAAAATCGTAGAAAATCATCGCACGGAAATGTGTCGATGCAGATCCATTTTTAAATGAGACACGATAATTTGTTTAGCTCTCGAAAAAATGTGAAGGAAAAATCAAAAATCGAACAATGGTATTTTTACTTTTAAATAACCAAAGTTTTCATAATAATTACAAGTGACCAGTGCCATATACATAAAAACTTTTTTTCTCAAAACTTTCTGCGTGGCCTGGTACATAGGGACAGACAGATGGGAAGCGACTTTTATAATATGCGTAAGGCATAAATGATGTCTATTATAGTTAATAATCGTAATTGGTTTTTTATAAAGTGTACCTACAATTATTAGAAACATTATTATATTAAACTAGAGCGACATGATGACGCCACATAAGAACTAATCCTACATCGAGGTATTAGAGTTCTCCGTACGATTAGAATGTATATGATGTATATAAGAACCCCAAATCAACTATGGGGCATTTACCCGGACCAGACATAATACCCTTCTGGTCGGAGGACTTTATTCTCTGTTCCGTATACACCTAAAACACTTTATGTTATGGTCTTTCCAACGTATAAATATATTGTTCTTTAGAAATATTCAACACCTTACCTATAGGTAGGTAAAAATCTTTGAGACTCGATTTGGAAATTGAACTGTTTTCATTAGTAAGTTTGTACGGAACTCTCAGTGCGCGAATACGATTCGCACTTGCACGGTTTTTTTTTAGTTTTTAATCTATTATAATTAGACAAAAGTAATCTTTAGTTACCGATCGATATGGATTCTATGACTATTTGATTTTCACTGGGATTTAATTACTAAAGCCTGTCCATCGAAAGCGCGACCTGAAAAAATGAGGTCAATACAAAAAAATATTGAATGTGGTATTACTGAGATAGTAGGAGAAGAATGCTTTGATACTTGAGATTTTTTGACTTCATATTCTTAATTTAGAAAATCAACGTCTTTAGATACTTTAAATATATGCATGGCTGTAGGTACATGTGTGCATATGCCTTAGACAGCATCACACACTCTGAAATATTGAAATTGTTGATCTAGCCTATCGATCAGTGGCTGAAAGGGATTTCACACTTTGTATTTTTATGGCGTAAGTTAGTCTATTAATGTCACTCCATTTAAATGTAATCTTTGACCAGATTGTAGTCATACCAATTATTTTCAAATATTATGGTATTATAGGCAACTTGGTATTGAAATCAGCACATACCAAGATATTAAAATAATCTTGGGATAGATACTACCAAACCCCTCGCCCGTAGCTCGGTTGGTAGGTGTTGATACACCCAATTACCACACGCGTTTAAACTAAAAAAAATTAAAAAAAATAATTTGCAAGTAGAATTCGAGGGCAAATGAATCAAAATATTTATTTAGCCCGTAATCAAAATCGTCTGTTTCATAAATAAAGCCTTAATAAACTATACCTATAAATACGATACGTGAACAATTAATTGCGTAAATACATTATCAAAGTTTACAATAAACTAATTGTTCTAAGAAAATAATATGTGATATTATAAGATCGACATTTAATTAGTGCCACATTTGCGTTGTAGCAGGAGCTTGCTGCGAAACGATAAGAAAACTTTTTACGACAGTTCATGCTAAACGCAAGTGTGATAGCGATAGATCACTATAGCTACTAAGGAATTAGTTTTCTTCTGCACATGTCCTTATATGTTCCCGAGCATGATAATTATGTGAATTTGATGTTTATTGTATAATTTTAAATATCTGTCCCTAAATTATAGAACTAAACACAGTCCAATAAATGTGTTCTAAATATTATATATGATGTACGTATTCCTTGTAAGTATAATAGGATTTTCAGTATCTAACACTTTTTCGACACTTTTAATATTAAAAATATTTTTATAATAGCTTTGCTTCGCCTAATTTTATGACGGAACATTATTATTTCTTAGTTTTAAAACATCTGCTTGTATAACAAATAACAGATATTTCAGGATCGTGAAAGGATTTCCACCGGTGTCACCATTCATTGGAGTGAGTCCAACTCTATGTTATTTACTAAAAGAGAAGAAACCATTATGCTGCTTGCAGCTAGCACAAGTCTGCGAACATTGTGCTTATAGAAACGCTAAAGAATACCAATGGCAAAACAAAACTATCATTCTGGCTGCTGACTATGCATCGAATGGAATATATAACTTCATTATACCTCTGCGAGCACATTTTAGATCGAAGACTTCGTTAAACCCTATCATTCTTCTTTTGGAACGCAGGCCAGATGTAGCATTTTTAGATGCTATATCATATTTTCCTTTAGTGTACTGGATGCTAGGTAGCATCGATTGGTTAGTACCCAGTGTTAATGCAACAATATATCTTTTTTGCACTAAGGAATATAAATAAAAAATAAAATTTGTACATTTCAGCTTAGATGACTTACTACGTGCTGGAATCACATTGGCGGAAAATGTGGTTGTCGTTAACAAAGAGTTATCCAATTCTGCTGAAGAAGACAGTTTGGCAGATTGCAATACAATAGTTGCTGTACAGACTATGTTCAAGTAATGGTTTTTAATAATTTATCGGCGATGCGCCATGGCGAATAAGATAAAATTATAGACGTTTCTGATTCAGTGAATTATTATCATTATTGATTATACTTAGTCTAATCACTGCGCAGCGAACATATAGACACTGACTTACGTGGTACTACTACACGGTGCTCCGCCTGCAACCGCAGTAGTTACACAGTGGTTCAGACCTACACACTGCGCAAACGCCTAAATTGCGCTTGCTACCCGCGCCGTGTAGAAGCACAATAAGTCTTATATAAAGTACGTAAGCCTATTCAGTATCAATCTTTTTTTTTCAGATTTTTTCCATCAATTAAGTCAATAACAGAACTATCACAATCATCAAATATGCGATTTATGCAATTTCGTGCTCATGACAAGTATGCCTTACATCTCTCAAAAATGGAAAAGGTATCTATTATTTCTAATTCAAATGTTAGATGATGAAGCAGTCAATTTTGATGAAACAGCTTCTGCTTCCATAATACTTTTGTTTTTTTATGTTTTTTTTAGCGGGAGAAGGAACGTGGCTCACACATCTCTTATATGTTTCGACTACCGTTTGCTGCGGGCTCAGTATTCTCAGCCTCAATGCTTGATACATTACTCTACCAAGCATTTGTCAAGGATTATGTTATTACCTTTGTGCGATTATTACTGGGTGTTGATCAAGCACCAGGATCAGGATTTCTCACATCAGTAAGTTCAAAATTTTTCATAAGTACCAACATGGCTGTGCTCCATACTACTCAATTCTTGCGAATTTTCTTTTATTTAAAATACCTAAGAACATATTTTGACGTCATCACTTCATGCGTAGTCATTTTGTTAGCGAAATATTGCGAAAGATTATAGCCATTTAATTAAAACTGTGATTTTAATTAAACATAAACAGGCGTTTTTTTTATATTCAACTTGGACTTCTAACAGATGAAAATCTCAAAAGAAGACATGTGGATACGAACATACGGTCGATTATACCAAAAATTGTGTTCCACTACATGCGAAATTCCGATCGGAATTTATCGCACACAGGATACGACATTAGCCGATGCATCTCACCACGTGAGTATGTCGCCAAGGACACCATCAAAGTGGTTTTGGTCACGCCTCGCGAGAATGCGACCATCGCGTGCATCGGTGAGTCGGTTAACTCCCTACTCTCAAATATTTATCTCCTTAAATACAGTCCTTTACTGCAGTTTACGCCTGAACGCTATTGATCCATCACACACCATTTCAATACTTCTAAATTCCAAATTAAAATAGTACATCACAAATTGCATCTCAGTAGTCCGAGTCTTTGGACTGTATTTCGGGTACATTTTTTTAAATCTTATTTTTCTTTTTCTCGCGTCAGCGCTACACTTTTTTCCATTATGTAACCTATCTACTTACATTCTGAGCCTTACACTTGTGGAGTGTCTGTAATTAGTACCTAGCAATTTTTGTATAACTTTCTACCTCTCACGCGATACTGTCTTATCGACTACACGTGCTTTAATTTTATGATTTATATGCAACTGCCACGGCCGGCTGGGTTAGGTAATCAAAGTTTACCTTCAGCGTGGACATTTAATATTAAAACGTGGATAATGTCCAAAGCTGAAGGATCAAATGTTAAGAAGCTTACCTGAAAGGTATATGCTGATATGGACCATTAACAAATTTCGCTATTGAACTCGATGATCGCAATCCCGCCTATGTGTTATTCTTGTAGTTTGTGTTCTGCATGATACTTTAGAAACCTAGAATGTTACCATATGAATGAGTAGGTATACTAAAGTTAGCTGGATTATAACAAAGGTGATACTATCATAGATAGTGTTAATGTTGATATTACTTAATACAATAATATTCCTAAAGAGACGAGGGGTGCTCGCTGCATGTGCAAATCTGAAGTCACCACCAACAGGTTCAGGTCCTCTACCAACAGGTTCTTAGCAGCGACTGAGGGAACACAACGCAACTGCTTCTGCTTTTTGCATGTTTCTAGCAAGAAAGAGTAGAATTCATAAAATACTCATCTTTCACGATTTAAGCAACAGTTAACAACAATAAGTCCAATGACAATACTCAGTACCCTGATATGAATCAAAACTATATCAATTATTTTATCTTCAAAGAACCAAAAGGATACAATAATAACGTTGGTAAAATTAAATTGACGAAAGAACCAATTCGTGGCCGATTTTTTTGTAAAGTTAGGAAAAGTATTGGAAAACTGTGACACGATAGTTGCAGCAGGAGGACGGCGAAGGCGGAGGATTCTCGACTTGCGGGCGCCGGGAGGCGGCTAGCTGCCTCAGTGGCTGCTACGGAGAACGCACGCCGGCGGTAAGGTCACTACCAGAGACCTTTCACATGGACCTTTTACAATAATATGGTGATAAAGGAACCGGTCGCTAGTTAGCGAGACTTAAAGTCTGGTGGTCCTTGACAAAGTAACATTGTGATTGAGACTAATACGATACTTATACATGTTTCTTTTCTGTTAATACGAATGGAGGAAGCTGTTAAATGCTACAGATAGATTTCCTTTTGGAACCATGTTGATTCTAATCTAATATTTTATGTCAAATATACCTAGATGGACACTTATAAAACGTCACTAGTGCATGGTTCCAATTAGTCATTTCCTATGAAGAAGAACCGGCAAGAAACTCTACGGTTACTCTTATTTTTTTAACTTCTGTCTTCAATATTTACCTCAAGTTTTTTATGTAAGTTTTTGTGTTTGCATTATTAAAATGAAGCTGTCTTGATAATAAAATTAGTCTCCCATCATTTCTTTATATTAACAAGAATGCGCTGTCTCTGGGCAACGGTTTGAATATAAGCTCAACATTTGAGGACGAAATTATTTGCGACACTGAAAACTACAAGTCTATGGCATTGTTACGGATGGCACTATTCAAGTCGGGCATTCCAGCCAACGACGTGTTATGAGGCCTATCCTCTCTTCGCAATTGCGTAAATCAAACGTTGGTCATTTAACGTACCACCATCTACTGAAAGTCTACGGTGCTATGCTGTATGGAGATACATCCATACACACAGCATCCCCATTACGCCCTGTAGTCTGTTTTTCCTCGGCGAAACCGGAAGAACTGGCGCATGGATAAATGTTATATCAGTTATGATTTCATCCACAAACTTAGGTAACTAGTTTTTAGATCTATATTTGTTATTCGTAAAAACTTTACGAGGTTTCACGAAGCGGTTGTTCTCGTCAGTCTGCTCTCTAAGCAAGATCCTGTAACGGTCTCAAGCAAAAGGAACTGGAGTAAAAACTTATAATTTTGTCTTTTTTATGTGAAACATTTATTTTCTTTGTTTTAATTTCACGCCGCTTTTTATCCTTCTCAATATTATGAAGTAACGGCACACCGTTTGTAGGATCAATGAGCACTAAAGCTATTCAAGCAAATAATGAATTTTCGTAAGGCTATAGGCGTGCAGATAATTATAATATTCAATCTACTATGAATTATAATATATGTGATGAAAAAATTCGAAATTTAACGCTCATTACTTAACGCTACGTTTGCTCACACCTCAAAAAGGGTGTATCCACCTTTACAGGAATTTGACAAAAAATTCTAAAGTTATAACTCTATGTGAAAGGACTCTGTTCTGAATTGGACTCTAATTATATATTGTATCCATGTTCATCGGTTGAAATTATATTATCTTGTAGTACTGTCAAGGCGTCTGTCGGCCTGCCTAATTCACCAATGAAATGTTAATTTGTTCGCGGATTGAGCGACACGTTCATTAACAGAGGCGATATTCTCAATTGTTCGTGTGGGATGAACACACGAGATCCTTAATTAAACCGGATTCATAAATGTTCGATTTGGTGCACTTTACTGTTTAATCTTTGGAACCAGTTAAAGAGTGGTCTGCGCACTATTTTCAACATATTTGTAACAACTTTGAACTATAATTAGCATTGTTTTTCGATAGTCGCTCCTTAGTTCACTATCGAAATGATTAACAAATTACAAATATCAATTTAATTTTTGACAATTAATAGCCAAATAATTATTATCAGAACCAGGCCAGAGCTTTTTTAGCTCTGGCCTACTCCTTTAGGCTCAGTCTCAGTCAGTGTGTTGCGGCGATGGTTCCCAACCTTTCCTTAACCGGGAACCTACGTTGGTATCTTTGTTGTCAGTAGAGACCAGGGGCCTTACCATGATGTCTTAAAATGTCAGGCGAGCGAGCTATAACCCTATAAAGCTCCATCCCTTTACCAGTTCAGTTTAGGACGCCAAATGGATTGCGTTAAGAGCTCATGCTAGAGCGTCAAAAGTGTAGAAGAAAACTTAACCAAGATATTAAATAGTTAAAAAAAACTTATAAGTTAAATTCAAAATTAATTTTAGCAGAACGATGCAATGAAATGTAACGAGTGTTGGTCATAGAAAAAAAACATTTCTGATAGTAACTTAAAATCAGTTCGTTTCAAAGTTACTTTTCAGTTAGCCAGTTTGATATTTTAGCGTTTGCTCTTAAACTAAAAACCGCGGTTAGTTCGTTTTAGAAATTGAATGGATTTTTGTATCAACGTTTTACTTTTATTTTCGGCTTTTCAGTAGTGACGGTTATACAATCTTTAATAGTAGATTATGTGACTAGGGAATATAGCAGTGTCTTTAAGTCGTGGGCGGCATATCGACTTCCGAACGAAACGAAGGTTGCTAAGTTTAAATCCCGAACGTCAGTGAGGGAATTATATAATTAACTCCCAAGCATTGCGAAGGAGTTAATAAAGAAACCTGAGTGAAGTGAGGAATTCAAGCGGCCCAAGACAAAGACAGTTTTATCCCCGTGTTAGATACTTTACTTTTTACACCATCTGTGAGATAATTAAAAGACAATTAACTTAAACAAATTATATATTAGAGAAATATAAGTATTATTTCTAAGTTAATTTTAACTATCACTCGTCATGTTTTAAGATTTACAATTTAAACAAACATCATAGTGATTTTTGTTTCAAATCTCAAAACTAAGATTCTTTAGTTTTAATTTTCTTTAGCGCTCCGCTCTTGCATTACTTTATTTAGAGACTTGTCAGAAACCAGATTGTATTCTTTTTATTTTTTGTTAAAGGCCAGTTTGATTTTTGAATAAACTTCTTTGAAGCACGTACATTTTAATCATATTTTATTTCACAAAATGTTTTTTTTTTCAAGGTTATAGTTTAGGACTTTCCAAATTCAAATTTCATTATTCCCTAGGGATCGCCCATACTACATTAACTCCCTAGGGACAGAAGGACTTGCTTTAAGTGGTGGTTGTACGACATATAAAAGGGCATTATCGAGCAGGTGGTGTAAAAAAGTTCTTTAATGACCGTTTTGGTGAATAGGTGAAAAAAAAAATACTTGTGAGCTTAAATTGTTCCATACCAATCATGTTAGGTTTATTGTCGAAACACTTAGGATTATGATTATGATCTATTAAAAAATGGATTGTCGGTTTTTTAAGAATTGTTAAAAAAATAATCAGGTATTGAATTGTCGTATTTTTGAGAATTGGTAAAAAAAATCAGGTACGTTAAATTATCAACACTGTCTAGGGATATTAAAGTGTTTTGTTTTATCTGGTGTAAATTTGATTTGTGGGACATTTGATGTACTAACATCAAATGTCCGAAAATAAATCGTAGGATACGTTTCAAAGATGGGCTCTATAAAAATTTTACTTAAATAGCCGAACAGGAAATCTTACTCTACGTAAATATATTGGTGACCGTCTTTTAAATATAAATAATTATATGCCTTATTGACAACTGAGGTTCCTTTTCCAGATGATTAATATAAATTTTATATTCTTTTTTGTGCTTTTATGTTAACTTCAAAAATGTATACAAGAATGTTTCAAAAAATGTTCTTATAAGTTTCTTTTCAATTCATAAATTACTAAAATATGCTTAGACAGTGTTGACGTGTGTAGTTGAGTCGCCTTCGTTCACTTCATTAATCGTTACTAGTGGTCTAGCCACATAGAACACCAGTGATGTCCAGTCGAATGCCCCACTCTACGTAGTGGGAGAATAATTATAGATAACTATGTAGCAACGAAGTAGGAATGCATTAAATCGATTTAACCGTAATCTAATCGCATTATCTGCGTATCGTTTCACTCATAAAGCGTACAAATCAATAAAGCAAATCATGCATGTTTGTCTATGCACAGGCACCAACAATAATGTGTATGTAAATGTACATAAGATTAAGAAGTTTCTCGTTTAACTTACTTGAATAAAATTCTTTTCAAATCACATAATTATTATTGTTGATGACTTTAATTTCGTGCCACGAACAGTAGTTTGTGTACACGGTATAACGTTTTAATAATTTGTAAAATTCACAGTATTCTACAAGCCTGGCGGATGAAGCTCGCGACAACCATGCTCAACAAATTGAAAGAGCTGAAATAGCCAATCTAGTACGATCGAGAATGGAATCGTTAAACCTCACTGGAATTGACTACGATGATGTGAGCGAGAAAAGAAATAGTCTGTCGTACGTCATCATTAATCCTAGCTGTGACCTAAACTTGCAGGAGGGTGACATAATGTAAGCATATAAACTCGTTCGCTCATTTATTTGGTAATGCTAATGCGAAATGATGTATTTTATTATATTCTTTACATTTCAGATATTTAGTTCGACCTTCGCCATTTTCGGCGCAAAAAACATTTGAACGCCACAACAGTCGCCGTAAATCAAATATAAGTTTTTGTTCACAAGCATTGATTCAAGCTCAGGGAGTTTCGAGCAGAAGAGGATCCACTATCGGCGCAAGTTTCGCTAACCCCCGAGCGCCGCCGCTGTCTACTACCAAAGCCAACTCATTATCGCTACCCGATAGTCCTACCATCATCACAGATTTTAGAGGCCGGTCAAATTCACTTCGAGTGGTTGACGATATATTATTGAGACGATCTAATTCTCTACGTCAGGGGCTAAGTGGTGTTGGATCTCGTCGCCGCAAGAGCAGCCTCGAAGAAATTGGTATATCTCACTTCAATTCATTACTACAACATCAACAACAACAGCAGCAGCAGAATGCTTTCAAAATAGCTTTGAATGGCAGCATCGGTTTGGAAGTAACACCGCCAGAAGAACACCCGTTAGAGCGTCTGCCTGGACCGAGCATACCACTCGGCGCATATCAAGAAGTCGCGGCCGCTTTGCCATCTTCATCCCTAGGTCCGTCACTCCCAACTCCTCACTCATCTCCGGATCCCCAACATTTGCAAGGGACTATTGTATGATACCACCTAATGTGGGGACGACGACTAAGTTCCGTAATTAGAAACAAGTGGACGTAGGAATCAGTGCGGTAAACATATAATCGAGCTAATTCTCCTGTAGATACCGCCTGAGTAATGTTGTTTACTTGAAGACGGAACTTAACTCATATCGTAGCGTCTCTACTTTCCACGTAGTGTCACGATGTACACGTTTAAGTACAGATTTAGTGATTTAGACTGGTGGTGAAAGAGCTGTGTAATGTAAGCGGGATCAATTAGTTACTAGGTAATGGGGATTTATAAAGCAGCTCATCGCTGTCGGTGTATATCAAAATTTTACGTGATTTTATTTCAAATTGTAAATTTAAAAAGTAAATAAACTTTACAAAATGTTAATTATTGTAAATAAATTTACATAGAAAAACTATTTAACTTAAAAAAGTAATTTAATCACTTAGTACTCATTTTTCTAGATTTACTGACCAAAATTAAATAAACTTGGATTTGAAAATAGATTCCGTACTTTATCTATGCAGATTTAGATTTACCTTACACTAGATTTGAAACATCACCTAACAATTTCAGATAATATAATAAAGAACATGTATGTATTCACACTGACATGGTTTTTTCATTTACTGCCCTTAATCTTAAAAAAGTATGTATGTAAGTTGGGTAATGAGAAATACCTGCTAGACATTACACCTAGCCACGATGCTAGAAATTCAGCAGTAATTTTATTAATAAATGCTGACGAGTCACATGTAACCCTTGGAAAGACGGTGGCATAATGATCAAGTGCCGCCGAAGCAAGAAGCACAACAAGACTCAGAGGAGACCCCTTATAGTTTCCCCAGGGATGAGCTCTGCTTAAATTGGGTTTCGGGGTGGTATTTTAAGATGTCACGGTTTATCCGAAGGTAGACTTCATGGTGGTGATCTGGTGGTTTTAATGAGTTAAAAATCCCATATTCCCCGGTATTTTCATCAATAGCCCAAGCAACTTTTGAAGAGCTGCCCTGATGAAAAAAAGTGTTTGATTACGATAACGTTATCGAACTCATAACTAAAATACATACTCAAAATGTATTCGAAACCAACTTCCTACAACTTAAAAGCCCGTGGCTGCAGACTTTCGTTATTTTATTGTCAGTAAGTAGATATCCCTAACACAGTTAAGAACGATGCACTACTATGAAGTTTCAGTTATGATGGCTTTGGCAAGTAACAGGTAACAAAGGTGTGTAAAATAGCAACCTAAATTCATTTAATTATATTGTTCCATTTTTTATATGTTTTTCTGGATGATATTAGTAATCATGGTCATACATTGCCAGACAGTGTGGTAGCAACCCCTCGACATACACTCTTAAACTTCGTAAAATTGTTTGACAACCTTATTAAGTAATCCGATAGCGTCACTTAAAAAACACTAAGGTAAAGTTTATCTTTATCTGGTGCCATCATTTGCCAGTATCGATACAAATCACGAATGGTATTGTACATGTGCTTAACAAGAGTTATATTTCAAAATCAGTATTGGTCAGTGCCGGATTAAGCTAGCATAGGGCCTGTAGCAAATTCTATCAAGGGGCCCACTGAATCTTAGTAAAATAATAATGTATTAAAACGTTTTTAGGTAGACACATAGGCTATTGCTTATATTGTCATCATTGATAATTCAGAATCGAATTCATACGGAGTAGGTAGCCTGACTTAATTTTGTACAACGAAGTGGGGGTCCATTATCTATCTAATATATTCCCATGCGCAGGGCCCGTAGCATTTCCTACTCTTGCTACGTAACTAATCGATAAATATATATTTATATTCGTAATCTACATGTTAGTCTTAATAAATCCACATAGTTCTCATCGTTAACCGTCACAATATCCTGAGTAATTCTGATTTCATTAAATCAGCTTAATGTAATCATACTCCTCGCCTCTCCGGCACGACGGCAAAAACCACCTTTCTACACATTCAAGTCAATGTCAAGTAAGGTCTATAAATAAAATAAAAGCTATAAGTTTACCAATGGTTAGGCCGAAACTTTGCTTTACAGCTAGCTCAAGCAGCTGAAACAAAGAAATCATCACCATGAGGTGCGCAGTTAAGTTGTTTTCTTCCTGCCTAGTACGAGTTTGTTAACGTACCTTCTAGATCGCGTTCACATAAACTTTCTCTTGTGTCTTATCGTTTGGAGAAAAAATAGTTTGTCCGTTATTGTTAGAGAGAGAGAGAGCGCTTATTCAGTTTTAGTACAAATTGACGTTTACTTTAATCGAGTAAGTACGTTAAAAAACTCGCTACTGTAGTCATAGTAGGAGCATATGATGGTTTTTTTGATGAACTGAGTCTCAAAGACGTCATTCGATGACCGGCTTCCTGCTCGTCAACGTGGGAAAAATCTCATCATTTAAACTTGACGCCAAAAACAATATGGGTTTCGCAGGACACACGTGGGTGGGAACGAGTTCCGGTGGCATGCTCGTCAAACTGCAGCTCTCGTCAACATAAGTCGTCTTTAAAAAAAATTAAATCAACATTTCAAATTAAGTTTCATTATTATTGTTTTTCCCTTAGAATGATTTCAGACTTTGAAAGTCTGAAATCAAAGCAAAAGCAAAAGCTTGATTTTTATAGATACCTATATATGTTTGATACGTTCTAATAATATAAAAGTACTATCAAATGAATACTATTAATGTTGTTCATGATTTATGTGTGTAATGTTAGTGATTACCGTCGAGGCGGTATTTAGACCCGAACCGTGACGAGGGTCTTAAAAGTGCCAAGAACGGTAATCATTAATTACTCACGTGTGTCATACGACGTTTTTCAATACACTTATGAAGAAAACAACAGTAAAACTAGTAATAGTAAAATTTTCTGTGACATGGCGGTAAAAATCTGTTTTCATAAGCGCCAAAGAGTATGTAAAGCTAACGCTTTAAGAGGCGGGACTCCCATAGAAAAAACCGATGTATGAAACGTGCGTCCTCGATCAATACCAACCTACCAAAATTACAAAACTATGGCGGAGTACATACTGCCAACATAATGACATTACTAGTGATGTATTGGGTTGTGCGAAAACATCGATATCGGCAATTTTTTCCTAACGTGAATTTCTTTTTATTTTCAGGAAATAAAAATAAAAATTCGTGACACAGATTGTTTTAATACACATTTATTCAACGAATTCAATTTACCCATGCTTTTTTTTATATTTGGCAAGTTTAGGAAAACCAACAGTTACACAAAAATGGCAATAAACAATAACTTGAGTCAATAAATTTTCTAGTGACTAACACATTTACCTCATCTCAAAAACTACTGAACCGATTTTAATTAAACTTAGACTGATGATTGCACTTCAAGACAGATGTTTTTTTTATATCTTATGAACTTTCTGTTAGAGGTTTTTTTTTTATATTATTTCGACTTGATTTGAATTTCTTAATTAACTTTTGCTTGCGACGTGTCATTGGAATAGCTTGCCTCTCTTTATGTTTTCTTGGTGACACTAATGGCACCAGTGGCGGCTGGTGGGTCATAGAAGTGGTGGTGCAAAGTGCACCACCAGCCTATTAAATTTTCGAATTCAAAGGTCCAAAAAAAAAGCATTATGGATGCGCAATATACCTAATAATGTGGTTATGTAGACTGTATTTGCGAAATTAGTTAATCAGATAATTGCGTGAAACCTTTATTAGATCATTCGTTAAATTTTATTATATTGGTACTGTAAACAGAATCTAATTGGTTACGAATATCTACGGTGCCCAACACAAACAAATTTTGTAGATGTACTTGCGATGCATCATGTATTTTTTTTTCACTTACATGCATCAAATCACTAATTTCTGATTTCGTCCAAATCAATTCACTGCCAAAAACAATACAAGGAAAACAAAACAAAGTATTGAGCTGCTCACATCCACACAGCCATTTCTTTTTAATGTACATTTCACTTTTAAAACTCCGCGTAAATGTTTTGTTTTTGGATTTACACTCCTGTTTCAAATTAAGACATGGCCTAGGTGGCCCCGCCAATTTAAAATCTGATTTTTATTTATTACACACTACCACAACACAGTAATACGTAAAATACAACAAAACATACTTCATAATTACGTATTTTACTTTATTTTTGGTAAATATATTTTATACTTTTACATAAAAATAAAGTTTATGAGAATACTCTATTTAAAATCTATACTGTAATACATAAAAAGAAACAGTAATATGAATATTTACTGAACTATTTATCGAGGCTTCTACCTTGAAACACGAATACGTTTCCAAAAATGTAAAAATACCTCATGGAAAACTGTTACTGTATTTAAGCAGTACATTTTTTTTTTAAGAGAAAAAACCAATGCATAAATAAAATTTTGAAAAATACTTTCATTCAAATACATTTTTCCTACTAAAAAAATATGATATGTTAATTTTATTAAAAAATGGCAACCCTATCGCGATGTGGCAGTGAGTGAGCCGGCAGGCTCGGGCGAATTTCGTAACACCTCGTGTGCTCTCGGTAACCTTCGGCTCGCTCGAGCGGCGCACGGGAGCGAGAATATTTTACAGTACATTTTCTACTAAACTATCTCTGTCTCACGCGCCAAGCGTCTTAGTTCGTGTTTCATAGAAGTTGTATGAGCGGTCGCCGTGCGCTTTGCCTAGCGCACGAGAAATTTTCTTTACTGCAAAAATAAACCTTAAAATTTATAGTAAAGAGTTGAAATGGTTTCGTCATAATTTTGCTTTTTTAGAATAATGAACAGAAAGTTAAACAGATAGGTTTACTTTATGAATTTTATGATTTTTCTGAACCTGGTAGTTCGGCGCACGAGTGCACTTAACGTACAGCCGCCCCTGAATGGCACTGAAACATAAAGAAAATCGGTGTTAAAAATCAAGTTATTAAGTACATACTTGCAAACTTCAATAAATGGTATACAATACTCACTAGGACTACAAAATCTTCTTTTTAGGGAAGAAGATAAGGGTCTGACGTCTGGACTACATGAGCTCCTTTTTAAATTAACTGTTCTAGAGCCATCTAGATTTGATGTTGAAAGTTCTACAAAAATGAAAAGTAATTATTTTAAATATATTTTTGCTAATAAGACCATTTGGTAAAAAATATAAATAAATACACAACAACGCTTACTTGGTTCACATAAATTCTGGTGGTAGTTATGTTCCTTTTGTATAATCGAAGATAATTCTATGAACATAAATTCTATAATTAGCAGACCTCTGCAATATATAAAATCAGAATGTGCTATACACTTCTTACCACTAAATCAGAGCTGCACATTGTCAGTTCTCCTGGCTGGTAAAGGTTGACTACTAGCAATACTTTACTGTACGTAGTGGAAATTGAACTAAAATATCATCAGATAATGGTGTATGTGAGATTTTAAGACTCGGAACAGCCGTTTTCTTCAATTAAGTTTTTTTTTCTTTTTGAAATCTGTACTTCGGAAATGTTTTGCACACAGATATTTCAATTGATGCAACTTTTCAATTGGCACACATTTAGTCTATCTAAATCTTCTTTCCCTGTCGCTTTGACCCATTGTTTACACCTGAAAATTGGGTGATGAGTTATTTTTACTTATAAATTACATATGTATTATAAAATGTAATAAAACAACTGTTATGACAGTCGAAATTTTTTCTATTAATAAATTCTATACATTCTATCAACCTACTGTAACATTACATGCAAGGAAATTTATCATGACAAAACATGCTAATTGAGAAAACATTGATTTTATTTCCTAATATCATTATCATCTAATGCTTAAGTTAATGCTTAAGATTATAGATGTCCTCCGCTAAACATAGGCTTCTCCGGTCATTTCTATAATTAAACATCGATGTCGATAAATCCTGGTTAATTACCCAACACTACGTATGTTTTGTATAAGTTTCTTTTTCTGTTAAAATGCACTAAACGTTCAAAGATTGTACTTGAATTGTGTTCTTTAAAGAAATAAATAACTAATTATGCTTACCGTTCTATATCTAATGGAATCTTGCAATAAAAAGATGTTTGTTATCATCAACCCGGCATGATCCAATACCACAAATTTCACACGTTACTTTCCTTATATTGATGTATAGAAATACTCAACGGTAAATAGAGAACAAATTGCTTCCCACAAAATGATTATTAATATACTTTAAAACAATATATAGATGGAAATCTATCTAAGGAAAACCATAACAAAGCAACTGTCAAACGTTAGTGACAGTCAAAATCCTCAAGCGATATTAATATTCTGTGGTCAAAATGGCGGCGGTATAATCCAACTATGTATTGAAGTGTCATAGGTTGATATAGACCCAATGTCCTTCTTAAATTTAACGGGTTATAGCCGCCATTAAAAAGGACGCACGTTTCATACATTGGTCTTTTGTATGGGAGTTTCGCCAGACTGATAAAAGCGCGCATAATTCTTTTTTATTTACCCCTAGAGGAAGGCTAAGGTATTCTAATCATACTGCCTAGTCTTACGTTTATGATTTCTTGCGTGAAAAGTTTTTACGTTAATGTCTTTCGTAGTGACAATAGAATACAGATGTAACATTTTTATGATTTTGTAGTATTTAATTTTATTTTATTAATACTGCCACTGAACTTCACTGGAATAAACACTCACGCCAAAAACCGCGCGCCTTTTAAAATGGCGGCCATAGACCACAAAAAAAACGTTACTTGAATGTACGATTTATTTACTCAATTTTTTTTATTAAATAAATCGTTTGTAAAAGTTGAATTTCTCCATTTTAACTTGTACATTGGATGAAATAAGTAAGTAAGACACTAATTTATATACTATTAAACGCGATAACTTAATGGGAATTTTATTCGAATTCAAAATTTGTTTTGCGATCAAAGAGGTTGAACAAAAAGGTTTTAACACGTTCAATGCCGCCGACAAGCCTAGAGTGTTCTTGCGAATTTCTATAACTACGCCTTGAACACGCCAGGCGTGTCCTAAATGTTTCAGTGATATTTAGCAAAAATTGCCTTTTGGAATTCTCAGTACATAATCCTCTAGCAATAACCTAAGGATTTTTGAGGTGGCCCCCGGAAAAACCTCTTAATTTGTATTTATTTTTTTAAAGTGATTATGTAATTTCGAGATCCCGCCAGGCGTGTCCACCTAAACGAGTTAATCATAGATTGTCAACCTTTGTACTAAGACATTAAATATCACTGGACATAGGCCTCCCCAAGTGTCGCCACAATGACCGATCCCGTGCGTCTCTCTTATCCATCGGATTCCCGAAACCTTCACCAGGTCACCAGTCCACTTGTAAGTGGCCTTTCAACGGTGCGTCTTCCAATACGCGGTCGCCACTCCAGAACCTTTCAACCCCAACGGCCATCTGTTTTGCGAGCAATGTGCCCTGCCCATTGCCACTTAAGTTTGGCTATTGGCTATTGTTCGAGCTATGACGGCAACTAGTAGACGTCAAATTTAGCTAAAATAATTTATATAATTTATTCTGTTACTCGCAGCTATGCAGCCGGCATCATAGTTCCGTAATTATGCCTCCCTAACCCCCATTTTTTTTGTAGTTTTTGGCAATTCATATTTAGTGAAATAAAAGTATAACCTAGTTGATAAAAATATATCCTAGGTGAGAAAATTATGGCAAACATAAGTGCTTTTATGAAACATTTTGTTTTTGTAGTAAATAAATACGCTATCTTCAACTAAAATAGGTATTGTTCCGTAAACTTGCAATAATTGACTTATCTAAGTTAATGATATGAAATATTTCATAGTAATCATAAAATGTTTATGATCTCTTACAAAATTACGATAATTACTCACCTAAAAAATATTTTCAGCCATAATTCCAGGTTAAATCTCACTACCGTATTTGAAACACCTTTATTCTTGCTCAGCGAATAACTAACTAAAAACTGACTAATACTCATCGCTAAACCGAAAAAAAAAGACAGATTTAGAATTTAACTCTATCGAGGTGCCACTGGACACGCCTAGCGTGTCCATGTTTAACAAGATACAGTACCACCGACACGCCTGGCGTGTCCGCGTGGCTTTATAGGGCGGCATCGCTATGAACTTCAAAAAAATTGTGGTAGCAGTGAACGTGTTAACTACATTATAGCACTAGTGCGTAATGGTAATCAAAATGTCACAGTTTGGTAACGAGTGCCATTATATACATAAGTGCAGTGCAAGTGTGTTGAAAAGTATAAATAGCGCATACAGGAATACTCGTTGGTTAGTACTTATACTATGTTTCTCGAAAAGCGTCTAAGGGACCACTGCGAGTTGGCTTTGGCCCTTGGTACGCTTCGAAAGGTACAAGACCCCAGAGTCCTGAGATAAATAAATACATAATAATAATAATTCTTGGAAACCTGTCAACTTAAGCCTCCTTAAGTTTATACCTATATTTTTATATTGAACCTGTTTGCGAAGTTAACGTTAGCGCTATTTATTTTAAAGCTTCAAAATTGTCTGTGAATAAAAATATATTATATGCACGAACTTGGACTCTCATGTCTTTATGTTCCGTAGAGCAATACTAGATTTCTTTATAATCCTTAATTTGAAAACGGAATGAAAACGCAACAGGCGAAATAAAATATTTAACAGGTGACGATTCGAGAGGCCGACAATTTTCAATTAAATAAAATAGAATTTGCTAAGGCCGTGTTCTATCTGCAAGCAAATTGCATGCAAATTGTTTAGTAATTAAACATTGGACACGCAATGTAAACTAAGGTATATTATTGAATTCTATTATATTCGATCATATCCTTGATTGATTACCTATGTAATCGCATAAAATTTTGTATAAAAGTGAAAGTAATAAAGTTTAATAATACCTAAGTAAGTAAGACACAAATTTATATACTATTGAACGCAATAACTTATGGGAATTTTATTCGAATTTAAAATTTGTTTTGCGAACAAAGAGGTTGAACAAAAAGGTTTTAACTACACTATAGCACTAGTGCGTAATGGTAATCAAAATGTCACAATTTGGTAACGAGTGCCAATATATACCTAAGTGCAGTGCAATAAGAGTCACTTACTGAGCAAGTGTGTTGAAAAGTTTAATAATATTAAAAACATTATTAGGTGAATATTTTTTTTTGCGTTGTTCAATTCTGTCCATTTTTATCTTGATGAACTTAATCATGAACTAAAACTGTTTAAAGTCGCGTGATAGAGATGATTCCCTTTTTTTGAGGAGGAACACTTATGCTATGCTGACATCTCATTGAGGCGCGCGTGGAAAACTATGCGCCATCGACGACTCGATCTCGGACGATCTGATACAGCTCGCAATATGCAATTTAAGATTTGTCACCAACACTAAGAATAATTTGCTATATTCAAAATGCCACTAGGAATTTAGCAAACATGTCTTTGAAAAACAATCGAAAAAAAATCACATAGAAATAAACACGATTATGTACGCACAGGGTCCTTACAATCAATGTGACATAGACATTCGTTTTACTCAGATAAACAACCAAAACGTCATTAGACATTTCGATGCGATGACAGATAGTTTAATTTAACTGTTCTTCGTTATCAGAACCTGTAATTACAGTATACTGATCAAAACAAATCTTGCTGTTGGCAATGTATTATTATGTCCATGTTATATTGTTACTTCAATATCTGTATATGGTTAGTAAATGTATTTTGCATTCAGGAAAAATATTTTACCTTTTATTTTATTAATAATATTTTTTAATAATTTCATTGTAGATGCCTGTGCTTGTTAGTGAAATTAGTGTTCTCGATGGAATAGCACTTCGAGTAAGTTTTGTGCAAAAATCTAGTTCTTAATCATCTTCACAGAATAATTTTAACATTAAATTGATAAAAAAGGTACAGTACGCATTCAGCGGCTCAAAGACATCTGCGAAGAACGCGGTCTCTGAGCCTTGAGAAACTTCTAGAACTTCATATTTTAATTATAATCATTTTTTTCTCAACTAGATGAGGCCGGTGTTTCCTAATTGACTACTCTGAGAAAAAACACCGAAAAATACTCAGGGGTCAAAGTCTCTTTTAAAGTCCATACAGTAAATATGTAAAACACATGAGAACCATGCAGATTTGTCAGAGATGGTCTTCTGAAGAAAAAACCATACAGATTTAAGTGGACCTGTCCAGTGCAAGTGCAGTGCAAGCATTTGTCAGTATTTGCAAAGCTCAACTCAGGACTACTAAGGACCCCATCAACTGTGTTCCCACGTTGTCGTGGTAGGGCATGCGTGTCTCTGTGATCTTGAGGGCTTCGCCGGTAGAGCTACTCATGCCGGAAGGCCTCTCAAGTGAGAGATCAGACCAAGAGGAACACACACATAGTGGAGTCCAGACGGATCGCCACGGAAGGCGCTGTCCAGAAGCATCGGCACCAAAAGCAGTTGGTGTTTTTGGACAGTGGTTTTGGAGAGTGAGTTCGCCTCTGGTACGTGTCTGCATATCAGACATGACCATGATGGCGTAAGTGTTTATTGGGGACCCACGCCATTGACAAAAAGGCAAAGCTGTGACCAGCACCAAAATCATGAGCGAGCAAGTGAGCGTAGACACGGCATCGGACTCTGACGCTGCGTCTTCGGTCAACACGGAAGAAGTGGAAGAGCCCACCTCCAGGAAGATGAACCATATGGTCGGAGGACATCCTCTGACGATGAATTGGGAGCATCGGCCCGAAAAATCTTCACCAATGGGCGGGGTGCGGACCGAAGAGCGGGAAAAGGAAGAGGGCTCACCGTCGAGGAGGCGAACTCGCAATCCCTGAAGATCGCTAGGGAGGGGCGCCACACCGGTGCAAGCAGTATCAGGCCAGCTCCTCGGAGCCGCAGCCTTCTGGCAGTGAGCCAGAAGGAATAGAGGAGTTGCTGGCCAAATTCACAGAGGTCGTGTCAGCCGCCATAACAGGCGCGGCTAAAAAGAGGGAGGAGGTGTCCAAGAGGAGGCCTATCTACCATGCCACCTCAATTAAAGAGGCACTGGGGATCGTCGTAGAACCGGTAAAAAAATCCTTCAATAAGAGGATTGAACGGCTTGAGGTGGACCTTGCCGCGCCGGTACTCCGTCCCTCGAGGCCGCCACGAGGTGACAGGGTTGCGTAGCAGCATAGTTCGGGAACATTGCAGTGGTAGGCGTCTACCTGTCCCCGAACATAACTCTCACCGATCTCCACATCTCCCTTATGGAGCTGAATGCCGTCGTCGCTGGATTTGGTTCCCTCCCTGTGGTCGTGAGCAGGAACTTCAATGCCAAAAACTTAGCTTGGAGTTCCCGGTACATAGACCGGCGGGGTCGGATGGTGGAGGACTGAGCTCTGAAGACAGGCCTGGTCGTCCTAAACCGGGGTACTGTCCACACGTGTGTGCGGATGTAGAGCGAGTCAGTGGTGCACATTCTCACGAAACATGGTCAGTTCGGAAAGCTCCTGCACCGGATTCGTGCGGAAGTAACGCCCGAGTGTCACCACTCTATGGACCGTCCGGAGGATACGGTGGAGCACACGGTAGAGGTGTGCCCCGTTTGGGGCAGAGCACCGCCGTGTTCTCGTGAGAGAGATCGGTAGCAACGATCTCTCACGTCGCGGGGGCGCGGCCCTCACGCCCCAGCTGTCGGGATCCCGTTCCTGATTTCCGGCCACCGTAGATGCGGGCTTGCGGAAGGCGAGCAATACGCGCGTGGACCAGTACATGCCATCGGCGACTTGGTTTCGCCCTGCGACCTACAACTCATAAGTCGGGGCCGTTACCACTCGGCCATCTCTGTTGTTTATTCTAACTACTGCTCTGAATTGAAAAAATATTAGTGTTGGATATCCCATTTATCGAGGAAGGCTGTAACCCAAAAAATCACGCTACATCATGGGAGCGAAGCTTAACCAAAGACGCGTGTGATACCACGTTGAACTGCTAATCAAACATAATATAAAAACATATACTTATTCATATTCCAGCAATCGGTCATCAACTGCACTGCAAAGGTAAAAAAAAATCATGACTTACTTGGCTAAGTTCCTTTGTCCCCTTGATGGGGCAGAGAGCGTCCACATCCCGGTCGGTCTTTAGCTTTGTGCTTCATTTCGTTCCAGGTCTTCCCTATGTTTTACGCCATTACGATGATCATTCGTAACCAGGTCTGCTTAGAGCGACACCTTTACGCTTCCTTGAGGATTCCAGGATTCTAGGCCTTAGTATATGTTCAGAGTCCCTTCGGAACGTGTGGCCAATCCAGTTCCACTAACAGCGTTTGATCTTTTGTTCGATCTGGGTTCCACCGCGGTGTTCCCATAGATTTACGTTGAATGTTTTCATAATTCATAAATAACTTTTAATGAGTGATAGGTATTTAGTCATTTAGTTTATCAAAACTTTTTCCCTGTTTCAGTGCAAAGGATCCGACTGTCATGCAAACGTGAGATTTTTAATAGTTTAAACAATTTGATAAAAGTTTTTTGGTCATTACCACTATACTTTATGAAGTAAACGTTGACTCGTAAAGGGACCAGAGGGCTTAAACAAAGTAACAGTCCTATTTGCTAATTATGATCTACTAATGGCTTTTTTTCTTTTGATTAGAAAACAAAAGGAAAAAACCATTAGATTGTGTTCGTTTGTGCATTTAGCCAGCGTCAAGTTTAGTAATTATTTAGTTTTTACAGTCACTTTGAATTACATTAGAATCCAGACATTGTAATGTTTTTGCAGCAGGCAGCAAATATTTCAAGTCAGCTTTCTCGGAAAGATTTGATGAAGTAGTCAATATAGTACAATAAAAATCTCAGCTCGATTTTACTAAGATCAATAATGAGTCCCCATTTGGCTAGTTGTGTTACAAAACTACACAAATTTTACATCACTATTGTGATGTAAAATTTTCCTACTGCAATGTTCCTACTGCATATTTGCAGTAGGAATTAGTTTGCGTATAATTAAAACAGCCTTTACCAGAAAAAATCTGCAAAAACTGTCCCACTAAGGGTTTGTCATTCAAGAAATCTTATCTTTTGTCACCTCAGTACCTTTTTTATTTATCAGAAACTTTACTGAGATGATTTTATTTTTTTTCGACAGTGCACGGGTACGATGTCATCGTCATCGGTAAGAAAAATTACAAAAAGATTTAAAAAAAAAGTAAAATTAAAGTAACTTCTGTATTTGAATTTTGGCAATTTTAAATCTTGACTTCTTTGGGGAATCGCTAGGTCCTTAGTCAAGGAAATCTATAATGAATCTAAATAAAATTCTTTATGATTAATTAAGATTAATTTTGATCCTCTAGTTTTGATGAAATAGCTCATTTACAAAAAAAGACCGTTCCTTTCTTTATCTCTTGAGTTTAGAAAGACATTTTTTTTAAAAAAAGCACTTTAAGTATTAGATATTGATCTTCAGTAAAATTATAATTTTGTGTCACACACGCTTCAAACGCGTATGTCCCTAGTCAATTTCAACTCAAGGTATTTGTTTGGACCTATCAAAAACAAAACCAATTAGCTACCGGTCTCGGCATAGCAAAAGTATAATTTAACTTCTGGAACAATCCCGTAACCCTCAGGCAGTTATCAATTCAAGCGGTCGTTTCTTCCCGCTGAATTCGAAACAAGAACCGACCGAAACAACCATATCTGGTGTAGACCTGCATCAGGCGTAATGTAAGGACTCCTAAGAAAACGTTATTCTTAAGCAATCATGTTTCTCATTTCGATACAGAAGTCTTAAAACATTCAGGATGTAAGTAATATTTGTTCATTTACATACATTTCAGGCCGTAGGATTTAATGCATCAGCACTAGTAAGTACAGAAATAAATAAGGTAGGTGATGCATGTGAACATTAGTTTAACAGTCACACGCATCTAGTCGAGGTTTTTAAGAACATATGTTATCCTGACATTAAATCAAAAAATAAAGAAACTGTAGAAAGAAGATGACGCCTGACGCTGAAAGAGCCTAATACATTACATCCGCCTTTGTAGTATTTCATTAATGCATTAAGTTTAAGTAAATTAAATAAAATGACGATAACGGTCCTAGTAACGTAGGATACGTTACTGACCTACCTCATATTGAAGAGTGGAATAAATCCATAATTTTAATATTTAGCAACGTGACTAATCAACTACATATAGAAGTAAAATAATTACTGATATGTAAGAGATAATTTTGTATTACATGATTTCAGACCATCGGCGATCTTTCTAATGTTGAGGTAAGCCGTAATAAAAAAGTCCGACCATGTGTGAGTCCAAAGTACGTGCAAAGGGTTTCGAACGATTTTTTTTTATTTATTATCATATAGACACAAAACTTGATATTTAATGTTGTCTGTGCGGTGCCTCTGAACGCAGTGCCACAGCCGCACACAACGCTGTGATGGTGATGTGCGGCGCACTAGTAGACGGTGCAAATGTATGCGGCTTTAAACCATAGACTTTTCGTAAGTTTTTCTGTAATCTAGTACGTATATCGTCTGGTAGAGGAAGGAAACGAGACAAGTTTTGAGTAAACATATGCAGGTCGAAAAGTTGACTGCTGGGTAGATAGTAGGTAGGCTTGCTGATCAATGACCCTAACTACGTATAACCTATCACCACTATCAATCAGTATCTAGTGCCCAAGTACTGCGTACATATTTAGCAAAAATGTGTAAGGCCCGGCTCCCACTATCGACATCGGCAAGGAAAAGGATCCTTCGTCATCCATGCATGCCAAGGCTTAGTTTTCAACAGAGTGCGCTTGCATGTAGGGATGCCGAAGGACCCTTTAAAAAAAAAAACTACGACTACCTTCACTGTTACTTGATCCAAGACACACCTCACAGGATTTGATATTTCGAAAAATGCCGTCTTGTAATTGTAAACTTGAAGCTCACATTGATTTCTATTTACAGTGCTTTGGTCCATTTTGCAAAGCTGCAGTAAGTATAAAGGATTATCTATATAATTATTTGTTCAGCATGTGGATGCGATTTCGCATCGATAAATCCCAGTGCCTCCAACTGTTAAGACCGAAATAATAAAAAAAGTTTATACGCGTTAAACAAAGTTTAAATATTACATAAATATATAAAACTTAGAGGGAGACCAAAGAAAAGATGAATGGATTGTGTGAAGAGTGATTTGAAAGAAAAGAAAGTTAGTGATAGCATGACGAGTGACAGGGCAGAATGGAAGAAAAAAACGTGTTGCGCCGACCCCAATAACACATAACACAGGATAAGGGCAGGAAGATGATGATGATGATGATATAAAACTTGCAAAAATGACAGACATTTATGTCTTAGCTTCGAAATGTCAACCGTCTAACGAGTGAATGTTAAATTAAAACAATGTATCTTAGCAGTGTTTGGGTTAAATGGAATTGTCATAAGAAATAGGCACTCTGGTTATAAGTGTATCGCAACTAAAAGGTGTGAAATAAAAATCTTTTTACAAAAAAAAATCAATTTGATTAAAAAAAACACTAAAAAGACCAAAAATTACTTTAAGGATAAAAATAACTTTAATTTCGGAAGTCGGTGTTTCTCGGTATTGTTTATTTCTTATTAAAACCGACTTCCGAAAATAAAGTAATTTTGATCCTTTTAGTGTTTTTTAGGGTTCCATACCTCAAAAAGAAAAAACGGAACCCGTATAGGATCACTTTGTTGTCTGTCTGTCTGTCTGTCTGTCAAGACCCTTTATCTCGGGAACGCGTGGATGTCTTGAGTTGAAATTAAAACTATATGCTCAAGTTTGCTGTCTGTCTCTTGAAGCTGTAAAAAAATCAAATTTGAGAAAAAAAAGATACGGCCGTTTATGTCCCAAAAAAAGGATATTTCGACACTCTCGAGAAAATCTAAATTCATAGGGTATTCACCCAGAATCCTGAAATTTTGCGTATAGCAAGGTCTTATAGCACAGGTATAGGAATAAATCTGAAAACAGTAAATTTGTTGTTATATCACAACAACAAAAAAAATTTGCCACTCCACTGAACTGTTGAAACTCAAATTGAACTGTTTACATAGGTAAGTTTGTACGAAACCCTCAGGGTGCGAGTCTGACTCGCACTTGCCCAGTTTTTTAAGTGAAATCTGTAAAAAAAAATTAAGATTTTCTGTGCAAATTTCTTACTTCTTCATTCCATAGGAACTTTCTACAAAGTATCATAAAACTAAAAAAAGATCAGTAAAGTCACTTTCAAATAATGCCTAGAGATCTAGCCTCAACATTAAATTCGCGATACTTTTCTACAAAGAACTTTTACTGCCAAACGAGAAATAATATATTAGTAAGCTTATTTCATGTTAATCAAGGGTAACAAATAATAGATTAGACTATAATAAAAAAACACAATAGTTTCCGAGAAACCAAAAATTTCACTTTCAAAATGGTTTCTTTTTTCAATGGACTTTATCCTCGGTACGCAAGTTCGTCTCATATCTCTCCAATTGTACACAACATGATTTTTCAGATATTTTAAGCTAGCCCCTTGTATGATAATTTATCAAAGTTAAAATATTATATTTCAGTGCGACGGAATGTTAAACGTCTGCATGTCAAAAGTAAGTGACTTTTATTTATCTGGATAAACCCTTAACAAAACCGAAAATTACTAAAAGGGCCTTTAGTAAAGGCTGGGAGCACCGCCATGAAAGAAAGAAAAACATTTTATTTGACGGAACAAGGCGCAAATTTAGAACTAACAAATTTTATGTATATTATGTGAAAAAAAAAACAAAGACATGTGGGACACACCCACAATGCTTGGTTTTGTATCACGTTGTGGCATTTGATATAATTGGAAAATTAAACCTCTTGGTACGGAGTCCATAAACAAGTGTTATCGACGTTTCGTGTACATCGGATAATACGAGTAATAATGATAAAAATTACTGACTCCGACTTAGGCTGATACCCAGGTATTTTTAATTTTTTCAAATTAATTTCAGTGCGTTGGACGTGGCTGTGAAGCACTTGTAAGGTTTAGTTTTACTATTAACTGCTTAAATGCGTACTTAACTGTAGTGATTCTCTTTTGTCGTAACTGAATTCGTACCAAATACTTTTCTAATATTTATGTGCAGTGTCGTTCGTCCTCCTGTCTAACATTTGTAAGTATAAGTATGCTAGATTACTTTTTCTAAGAGCACGGGTAGCTTAATGAGTTTTAAGGCTATAAAGACATGATAAACTTTTACAAAATCATATTTTTCTTCTCTCGTCAGTTGCTTTTTGCTGAGTTACTGATGCTTTTCTACATTGTTTAAAAATACGAACAAACAAACGAAGTAAAACTTCAGTTAAAACTTTAAAATGTACTATAATTGCTTTTCAGGGGCTCCGTAAATTCTCTTTTATTGCCATACGTCATATCAGACCATACAACAAGACTGCAAAAAAAAATTGATACCCAAGTTTTTTACCCGACTACGCCAGAAGTAGGGTTATGTTTCTGGATGTTACATCCGCTATATTGATTTTATAACAAATTGATTTCCAACTCATTCTTCTAAATGAAATACCAACATGTATTATTAGGATAAACCTACTCTTTATCAGAAAAGTAAGTAAGTATTCTAATAATAATGGCCATAAAACGTTCTGGCATCACATTAGATGTCATTAAATCGAAATTGGTTGATCCAAAACTGGCAGCAAAATGTGTGAATATGAAATGCTTTAAAGAAAATACTTCTTCCTGCAAAAAGGGCAAACTGTCGATTACGATGTTCTTCTTGATAAGGCTTGATGTCATACATATTTGAAGACGCAAGAAATTAATATTTACTTCGCAACCTCGTTATATTTCAGGCCATGGGTATTGTTGCTACTTCAAGTGTAAGTCTTAAATTATTTAAAATATCTTAACTTATTTAATTTTAGCTTCTCCGCACATTCTTCATCATGGAATAATCATTAAAACTGACACTCAGCAATAACTCCCAAGAAAATAAGATTTTGTTTAGGTACAAAATACATCGTGACTTCTTGAGCAAAATTTTTCACCTTTTTTATGTTTGTTCACCGATTTATCGGTCAATTGTAGACCGATGTAGATTTTTTTTTAATTGTAAAGTTATGCTTCCGAGTTATTCCCATAGAAATAATGTTATGATCTGATGAGGAACTTCGAAAATATGAGCCGGAAGTCCTCATAGGATCATAGCAGAACTGCCGTAACAAGTAAAGTGGCTTTGTTTATACGTGTAGTCGATGACTGACTGAAAAAGGGGGAGGGGATATATCGAATTGATCTGGTGATGAAGCTAGAAGGTAGGCACCAGAACTCTGTATTAAGTCAATGTAACCTAACCGTGTTTGGGATTATTAAAATTGTCATGAGATGCACTCTGACTATAAGGTGCCATCGAGCTAACCTGATGATAAGCTGAGGGTGTAAAATAAAAAACTTTTTACAAAAAAACATACAACCGACTTCAAAGTAAAAGAAAAACATTAAAAAGTACAAAATAACTTTAATTTCTGAAGTCGGTGTTAAAAAAAGAAGAGACAAAACTATTATAGAAACACCGACTTCCGAAATTAATATATTCTAGTTTAGCATAATAGTTTCTATCTCCTCGAGAAATGATGCGGTGTGAATGAAATAAACAATTGATACTCTATTACGGGGGTCTACGTGACCAAATACATGTAGGTGCGGTGCGGCAATGAGCGAAGCGAAGCGGTCATGATCAGTTTGTTTGATATTTTCACGCGAACTCTTGCGCTGCTGTGACTTGTCATCGCTATCACCACTACATATTATAAAACAAAGTAGCTTCCTGCTGTCTGTCTCTATGTATACTTAGATCTTTAAAACTGCTCAACAGATTTTGATGCGGTTTTCTTTATTAAATCGATAGAATGATTCAAGAGAAATGTTTATATGTATAATACATGCTTAATATAGTAGAGAAGACTGATAATTTTAGAGGTTTCTAATGTGATTTCGTAAATAAACACATTTTTGTGCATACATTGCAAACGCTGGCTAAACCCTAAAAGATAGATCAAAATAATGTACTACAGTATTGTACACCTTAAAAAGGTCTACAAAAAAGTCCGCGATGGTATATCTCTTAGCTTAGGTTACGGGTCTTAGGTGGGTTTTAAGAGAAATAATGGCTTATTTACGAACCGATTTTAAGCAATACAGCATTATTCCTTATTCAATTAAGTAATTTAAATATATTTAGGTCTCCGCTGATCCTGGCGCAAGCCTGACGGCGGTCGAACTATAGCGGCGACACGTGGGGTTGCGACAGTCGTGGAGACGACCCAGCAGTTGGGACTCGAGGTAGCACTGCCCAAGGCCCTCGGAACGCGCTACCACCGGGTTCCCAAATAACAGTAGGAGGAGTTGACATCGGAGTCGAGTCGACGATGAAGTACCTGGGAATCGTCCTCGACAGCCGATGGAATTTCGAGGAGCAATTTTGAAGTTTAGCTTCCAAACAGGATCGGACTGGGACCGCCCTCAAGCGGCTTCTGCCCAACCTAGGGGGTCTAAACGCCTCCTGCCGGAGGCTCTATGCAGGTATCGTTCGGTCCATGGCCCTTTATGAGGCGCTGGCATGGGCACCGCCGCTGCGAAAGCGACCGGCGACCAAACTGAACGCATGCCTGAGGGTCATGACCATCCGGATGGTGCGGATATACTGCACGGTTTCCCGCGAAGTGGCGAGCCTCCTTGCTGGCCTGCCACCTAAGGACGTAGAGGGAACAGTCTTTGCACGCATGCACGATTGGTTTGTGGAGATGTAACACCGGAGCGAAACTCCGCTGCCACGCCAAGTCGCGGCGTGGCGGACAGAGTTCTCACGGTAGAATGGCGACACCGACTGTATTGCAACAGTCACCATTGCTGGGCACGTCATAATTATGGTGGTAAGTCCTTTCTATGAGGAATGGCTGGAAAGACAACACGGCATCCTCACCGGACATAGTAAGTTCGGGAGGGTCCTGCACCGGATTCGTGCGGAAGAAACGCCCGAGTGTCACCATTGTGTGGACCGCCCGGAGGACACGATGGAGCGATTGGCTGTTGGGGTGCGTTTTGCAGGTTTGAGAACAAAAGATTCGTATGGCCTACATATAGTTGTTCCAGGTCTAGGTGTCTTACCCCGCTTGGGCAGAGCACCACCGTGTCTTCGTGTGAGCGATCGGCGGCAGCGATCTGTCGCGCCGGGCCTCGGTTCAGGCCATGGTCAAGAGCAAGGAGAAGTGGCAGGCGGTCGCCTCCTTCTGCGAAACAGTAATGCTAGCAAAGGAGGGAATGGCCCTCACGCTCCAGCCGCCGAAATCCCGATCCCGATTTCCAACCAGGTGAGCAATGGGTAGCTCGCTGTCCAATCGTCCGGTAACCGTCCAGACCGAACCCAAGTCGCCGATGACGCGTAGTGTTCCAGGCGCGCCTCAAGGATATGTCAGCAAAAACGTAGGAGCTCAGCAGAGTCGAAGCCTACTGGGGCCATGGGTTGTGCGAAAGAGAACCCCGAGGCCCTGGAACGAAGGCAAAAAATAAACAAAAGTGAGTTTTAGTCAGTAAAAGCCTGACACGCCCTACCGCTCGACCCAAGGGCGAGAGATGTCATTGGATGATATCACACCTAAAAAAAAAAGTCATTTTGAAAAGCTCGCCGTCCGGTCGAATACGCATACGCACACGTCGACAGCGCGTATTGTTCCATGCGCGCCTCAAAGATATGTCAGCAAAACCAAAGGGTCCCAGCAGGGCCGAAGCCTACTGGGGCCACGGAATGACACCAGAAAGGGAAACCCGGGATCCTGGAAGGCAAGGCAAAGATGTAACATAAGAGTGGGTTTTAGTCAGTAAAAGTCTGATACAGCTTTCTGCTCTACCCTAGTGCGAGAGAAGTAATTCGATGTTTTCCCACCTTAAAAAAAGATATTTGTTAAATTGCTCGGAAGGTTGCCTGGTCTATAATAATAAAGAGTAGATCGAGAGAAGACAAGAGTAATATCGTGTTCATTATTTCTTACAAGTCGAAAATAAAAGGTATGTTTGCTTACTATCACATAATTTATGAACAAATATTTACAATGTTTTTTTGTTTGCAGTGTTTAGGACATCGATGTTTTGCAAATGTAAGTATTCGAAAATTTTATTTTAATACATATGATTTTTTGGTTCGCCCGCAGCAATTTGATTTTTGATTTTTAATTAGTACAAACATTTTAAGGGCTTATTAGAAAAGGTTTTGTTTTTATTTAAGAAAAGTCTCAAAAAATTATGTTTATAAACAGCAAAGTTATTAGCGTTTGTCACTAAATTTGCGGAAATATTGTATAGGCTGTTGATATGAATGAATAAGTGACGATCAAAATGGAAAAACAATGCGCGTAGTATTTTCTAGTAGCAATTTTTATGAATGATTAATTCTATTATGAATGACCAGTTTTCGAGGACTTTTTGAGATTGAGAATTCTTTTTTTTAATTTTGGCTACCAAAATATGATCAGTAACGGGTATAATAGAGCCATTTCTTTTTTGTTCTAATTAAAAATAGGGGAATAAACACAATTTATTTTAAAGTAGATTTAAGTAGATACATATTTTATTCAACAGATTAAGTTTTGTCGCATTGAATTATTTTCCCTCATTTTCACCATGACTTTGAAAAGCTCGAAAAATGTATTCGACCAAAAATAAAAAAGACCATTTTTCAGTGCACGGGTGATGGGTGTATATCATTGGTAAGTATTATATTAAAGACTGGTTTCACAGCCTTTTAATCAATGTTACAATAATATTTGAAGTATTTTACAACCGGATGGATTATGAAAACTGTAATGAAACAGTGGAATTCTCAAGAAACACATAGATTATTATTATTATTTCGAACAACCCCACAGACCTGGATTGATGATTTGCCTTGGAATATGGCCTTTATCTAGTTATCTAGACACCGAGTCTAGATAATTTCCGCATAAATTTTCAATTTAATTAAAAATAAAATTAAAGAAATGAAATCACACAAAAAATAGAAGGAAAAATTTAAAACGGAGAAAAACAAGCTCAGCGGAGTAGCGGAGTCAAATAGATAGAAAAAATTAAATTTTATGTGTCACCTAATAGAAAAACGAATCCGCTCTGACTGCAAAAGCACAAGTGGAACAATGAGAAATCGAAATTGAAATGCTAAGAATTTTCGATGAGTAAGTGAAGAAGAAACAACAGTGTTGGCATGGTACCTATGTAGATCTCAGCAACCCTGTTGTTACCTCTCCTTACCATAACGTCGATGTCCCTTCAAATATGAGCAGAGATTTGACTTGGCACTTGTATAATGTTACCGCCTACACATCTACGATTTAGATATATTTTTTATTCTACAGTGCGAAGGAGCAAATTGCAAATCCGAGGTAATTACATAATTAACTAATAATTTTATTTATATACTATAATAACTTCAACACACAATGGAGATTACAGTGTATCCTCATGCATGCATGCATCATATATGATATAGTATGATGCAAGCATGCATGAGCCGGCTCGAAACAGGACAAGTAACAACGTAAATTTTTAAATTCATATGTACTTTTCTTAGTTTATCTAGGACACAACAGATTCAATTTTTTACCGCCATATTATAACAAAAAACACTTAGGAGTGAGTTTTCAGCCAATAAAAGTCTGACACTATCTCCCGCCCAACCTTAGAGCGGGATTTATCATTAGATGAGTTTACCACGTAAAAAAAGGCAAGAAAAGTAAATGTCTTTAATTGCGCCTTCGGTATATGGTGCACATCCCACCCATACGTGTAAAGCGTTTTGGGAACACATTCATAAGTACTAGTTTTGCTGTTGAATAAATTGCTAATTTAATTATCTTTCTTCACAGTTGTGATGAAAAATGTCGTATGATACACAAAAATATTGGTGATTACCGTCCTTAATACCGCCTCAGCAGTAATCACCAACATTACACACTTGTATCATAACGTGCTATTGTATGTGCGTTGCACGAAAATGTACTACTTCATTACAGTGTCGTGCAACAGGATGTCAAGCACATGTGAGTATTAATAGCATAGCAGGCTGTCCAATTGTACTTAGTGCAATGCTTTAACTATAACTTTTTTTAAACTGTAGATTCCCAGCCTATGTTTTAAAACTATATGCCTATCAACGTTTACCCGTACCGAGCCTGGTGGTAAAACAGTACTCTCGGCCGCGTGATAGGTGTAATTGTAAGTATATAAAGTAAAATTTAGTTAATTATTTGGATGATGGAACCCAAGGAGATGATGCCTTAAAAGAATTTTTGAAATGCGAAATTCATCTCTCCCAAACCAATGTCAGACAAGCTATGTACTTTATCAAATTTAACACAATCGCACCACAAACGATGCTATAAACGTTTGGAAAATGGCTTGTCCCAATATGGATTTGCCCGACAACCTGTCCTCTAGAAATGGTGAGAAGTGCCGCTCTACAGTATTATCACACAAATAATATTATAAAGGCAAAAGGGTGAATGTATGTGTGTCACTTCTTCGCGCTTATTTGGGTGTACGGAGTTGGATGAAACTTGGCACCCGGGTAGAACGTGTCCTGTAAAAAGTATCCTAAGTTTTAGCACATAGGATACTTTACTTTTACTTTACTTTTTTTATACCGGGAGTATTACCGGGGTGACCCTTGGGACAATTTTCTACTTTCCTGTGGTCGAAGCTACTGCAGCAACTAGTACGTAGTAACCTAATTAACACGTCATCGAGTACTGCAAGCGTGCTCGTCTGCTGGCTGTGGAGGAATGAGTCGAGTTTGTAACACCCCGTCATTCACCACTGGCTCTGTGATGGAATACGTTTCGTTTCGGTTCTCCATCCGTCTACGCTTACGAGCGCTTTGTTACCCTACATCGGTACCACTACGGTTCCATGGCCTGCCCTGCTGCAGGAGCGCAGGCCGCAACGCATAGCACGCCAAAATCAAAAATATTATTCATCGAACTCTTGTAACCATATCAGAACCTACAGTGGTACGTGACGATGGAAAAATACCAGATGGCATGACTTTGATGCCGTGGAAGGTGGATATACCTACCTCTGTTGTAGGAAACAACATGAGTCGACACTTAGGTATAGGCCATCTCGTATTCCAAGTACGATGGGCTGTGCTGGCACTGCTGAGGCCCTCAAACCTGCAAATACTTTTGATTATAGTTTTAAGCCGTTTGGGGTCGAAACGCTTGGGTTTTAGGGTCCAAGTGTGCGTCTCTTTTACAAGGATATTACTCGCCGATTGATCGTCACAGGCACACCAGAGGGCTAGCCTGGCTCGGTCTTTATCCAAAGAATGTGCATCACCATTCGACGTGACAATGCCACCAGTCTTCTGAGCACGTTTCCGGATGACAGCGATGTGTAGGTCGCATCGTTGGGATAAGTCTATGTACCTAAATCGTTAGGTCATATATAAGTTTAAATATTTACTTTTCATAAATAAAAAATATATAACTTTGTTTTAAGTGCGCAGGTGCTGGTTGTGACTCCACGGTAAGATAGTTTTTAATCATATTTAGAATACTACTACCGTTCATACTAAGGAAACCTATTAATTTGGAAGGCGCATAGCGTTAATTATAAATTGTTGGCAGATGACAAGATGAATGATGGAAGCGTGATTATGTGTGTTTGAATTCAAGATAGCACTAACATAGTTACCTATACTTAATTAAATTTTACTAAAGACTAGTATTGCAACAGAACTCTGTTTCCACTTCTGCTTCTGCAGAAGTTCCGCAAGCTTTTTCTCTTCCGTTTCCATTTCTGGTAACTCGTTAACAGAAAAATACAACGAGGAGCGCGGGTGTGGGGGTCCCGTAGACGATTGGGTACGGCGGAAAAGGCGTGGAGAGAAGGGGGTCGGTACACAAACGTGTCGCAGCGACTTTCTTTGTTTATAATAATATAATTATTTTTTGGTTCATTCTGCGCATCACCGCGCATCGTGACGTTTAGCATAAGCGCGTAAATCTTCTGTTGTTTTTTTCTTGTTTGTTGTTTGTTTTGTTCTTAACTTATTTGTCTATAGAAGCAGCAGAAAAGTTTCAACTAATGTACATCTACACTAATATTATAAAGAGGTAAAGTTTGTTTGTAGAAGGTAATCTTTGTCGGATCCATGTGTCGGAATTTCGAAGGCAATTGAAGTGGCTGCCTATTCGGCAACGTCGGGATTGCCACACTCTTTCTTTTTTATTCTCTGTTCTTCATAATCCCAACTCCCCCTTGTATCTTCGGGAACGCTTTGAGTATCTTGTTCCGAGAGGAAAACCTTGTCGCTCATCATCCTCTCTTCTCCTTCGTTTTCCTCCTCACTCCTCAAGCCGCTACAGTGGATCTTTTACCGTTCGTGCTGTGCGCCTCTGGAATTCTCTTCCACATGCATTGAGAGCTAGCCCTTCGTTGGAGGTTTTCAGGGGAAGAATTAGGGAACATTTTTTATCAACATGACCCATATATATGTATGTTTATAGGTATTTATTTATTGTATATGTAATGTTTATGTATAGTGTGCTGTATACATATCTGTTTAGTATATTTTTAATTTTAAGTTAGATTTAATTTATGTTTAATTTTTTGTTTTTTTTTTTTGTTGTACATTTAAAGTTCCTCAAAATTTGTAAATTTTCCTTGTAAATGTTATGGTTTGCTGTAAGAAAACCCAGTTGTGGGTTAAGCTCGCCTATGTACATCAACTGTCCTATTTTTATTGTTAGTATAAAATTGTGTGTACAATAAAGAATAAAGAATAAAGAGTAATCTCTGAAAGTACTGACCGATCGCGATTGCGATCTATAAAATAAATTTATCACCATCAATTAGGCTACGAAAGTCACTCCCGGGGCTTCCTAATGAGCGGAGCCTGTAGCATTTACTACTCTTGCTACATGGCTAATCCACCACTGGCTGTGGGTCAAAGTGGACAGTCATGGCAACTAAGCAATCTAGTCATTTACTTAGTTTTAATAAATATCAACTTTTGCCTACGACTCGTCCGCGTGATTGTCGGCTAAAGGGGACGCAAAATCGACGTCGAAACCAGATAAAAAGTAGCCTGCGTCCTTCCTTGGGATTCAAGCTTACTTTGCACAGAATTTCATCGAAATCGGTTCAGTAGTATAAGCGTGAAAACGTAGCTGACAAACGGTTAACTACCTACTTTCACATTTATAATATTCGTATGAATTTTCAGTGTTTTGGGCGGCTTTGTAAACGATCAACCTCGTGATTTCAATTTACGAAGAATCAGGACTACCAACGAGAGATGACAATTCTATAATTATATGATTTTTTAATACACTTTTTGGATATTTATCCGTGTTGTAAAAAGGTTAATAAGTACGAGCAATACCCCATTTTAATATTCGTGAAACTAAATTTGTTAATAAAATACTGTTGAAATAAACATTTTGTTTTTACACATGCCAACATTTTACATATCCCAACGGTTCCTCAATCCAGAACTACATGACGGTAAAATATAGAGCTTGTCACCTTTTGAACTTTTGACACCAATACACGTGCCATTAGAACACATAATATATCTGGGGCTGTCTATCAGATGTAAGCACACGTTCGACCCGCAAGTCGCGTGTTATACTACCATTTTTAAAAGTGAGAGGTGATTGTTTAACAAAAATCAAACAGGTTATCATTGTGGCGACACTTGGGGGAGGCCTATGTCCAACACTAGACGTCTTTTGGCTGAAATGATGAAACAGACACACTAAACTCTGTCGACGAAGCGGTATCGACACGATGTTACCGTTCCGTCGACAGAGATATTTTTTTGTAATTTAGGGCCAACGCTGCGTTAAGCAGACGCCCGCGCGTGTGTGCGGCGGTCACCGTAGCGGAAACCGGATTATTACCTGCGCAGCCGCTAGTTCTATTTTAACGGAGTGCATGTAGTCGTGTCGATGGAGAACGTTAATGTATTATCACGTAGCAAAATGGGCGCGGGACGCGGCTGCCCGCGACGGACCACTTTTGTATGGGCCCGCGCGGACACCCGCTTAAAGTAGCGTCGGCCCTAAGTATATTACAAAGTACTCTGTGGCCCTAAGCTTCACACAAGCGTCAAGGAAGCTATAAAGCATAAGTCATTATATGACGAATGCGCGTCTATGAAGCTACGCGTCCGTGGACAGTAGGCCTAAGAGTTCAATCGGTTTATACGCCTATTATTCACGATATTAGGAACATAAGATGTATGGAGGACGCGAGTTAGTATGAAGAAGAGTGTTTGAAGTTGAGGGCGTTTAGAGTTCGAGCAACAACAAGTGCAAGCAAATTGCTTCGATAACAGTTGTAACATGGATGTCTACTAAAAAAACACAAATTATAATGACGGATTCATTTATTTTATTCTTTCTACGTGTATAATACAGATAATACTTACATACTAAGCCTATTATTCGATGATGTTATATAAATGACAGAAATCGATTCATACGCTTTAATTTATCCGGATAAATTAAAAACAAATTCTTAAATGCAGGTAGATTCATCACAATAATCATGATCATTACAAAATATGATGCCAAGTAATAAAAATTATATACAAGTATAATATTACAGAACAGAGCTCTCGAGTACACAAACTCGTTTTAAGTCTTTTGATCACTTGATACAAGTTTTTAGTATTTAGTAGTACTCAAGTCTTGAATGAGAACCTCATTCAAGACTTGAGCACTACGAGCCTAACCCTCGATTTCTAATTTAATTCATTAAACCCCGAGCGAACGCCGGTCATTGACTTTCTATTGTGTCTCTAATTACGCTACTCAAAAGGTTAAGGGGATGCAACTCGACATATATTTTCATCGTTTTTCATACAACCGCTCTTACACCATTAGGACGTTATTACACATTTTTCATTAGATATTTTGGAAACACAGTATCTTGTGGATATTATCCAGGCTTCTATTGAAATCAATTTATATTTTTTTGTAAAACTAATCCATTACCTTGTCTTAATCTGACGCGCTCAACTTTTCCAAAAATCGTTTTTTTTTTTACTAATCTGACTGGCTGCCCTCAACGCACCCCACTATATTAAGGGATCATATGTGGTAAGGGTACATTACAGGATGCAAGGTTTCTCCCAATATAATTGCTGACGCGCTCGTGTAACGCGCAAAATCCCCAATTGGGCGCCCCTACTGTGTATGTGTATTTTGACAGGTTTTCAGACTAAAGTACAGTTTGAAATATACTCAATTTTAAATGATTAAATCAGATATCAGGGGTAAGTATTAACTATCTGCCACGGTTCATGCACCTTATACAAAACATCATTGGTATGTTATGAAATATCATAAAATATACTTAAAAACTTTAGTGACTATTATTATGGCTTATATTTTGGACTGTAAAAGTCAGTGTTTGGACCTCGGGAGAAGCCTCTGCGGGAGGAGGCGGAAAGTGACCATGTGCCCTTCTGTGATTCTGTAATGCAGTACCCTGAAACAAACAAATTATAAGCTGCCAATTATTTATATCGCTATATTTGTCCTCACATCGAAGGCTGCGAGATCTCACACTTCCCGCCTTAGAGTACAGTAAAAGGTCAAAAATGCAGTCGATCTCTACCAAAAATAAAGTGTCAAAATGATCTATTTACAACTGATTGGACTATTTATTTAAATAAAAAGAGAAACTGACTGACATATTAACGCATAGCCGAAACTTCTGGGCCTAGAAACGTGAAATTTTGCACCAGATTTCCTTTTAATGATATAAGCGAGCACTAATAAATAATTTTTGGGAATTTTAATTTTAAAGGGGGGACATGGCGATATCATTCGTATGCAAAATCTTATTCCGAAAGTAATAATCCTAGACACTTGCTACGAATAGTAAACTAAGTAAATAATAAAGGTTGTCGAAAATTGTTTTTCAAAACTACCCCCTATGGAGTTTTAGAGGGTGTTAAAGATTCTATGAAAGACCCTTATTTCTGGGCTTAAGTAACTAGAATTCAACACAAATACTTACCTAAATAATTAATATACATGGTCATTATTAGTTTTACAAAACTACTCTCAAATCACGGTTTAAGAGGTGTTATTTATTGTATCCTTTATTGTACACCAAATACAAAAATAATGTTTTTCTTTTTGTTTGGTGTTAATGTTTTTATGAAAACATTCTCGCAAACAAAGTCGCTAGTAAAGCGCTAGTAACCAGGGACGTTACGGATTTAAAATTATTTCTAATTATACGCTAGTTTCGGTTACGGATATTAAAATTATAAAATAATAAAATAAAAACAGCAAGATTTAACTTTTATTTCTAGTCTAGATTAGCATTTGTTTGACCAGATAAAACTGACAAAAACCTGCTGTAACTTATCATTTAGACTCCGCCTTTATTCGAAACTTATTTATCGGTTTCTGTTACGGTTACCGACCATTTTTTATATTGGATATCTGATAGCTTCAGGTTTTTTTGCGTTCTAAGACCACGGGTTTTCTTTAAAGAAGATCCCTGCGGCCCTAGTCCCATAGTTTCGGTTTAAATCACGAAGCTCCATAACATCCCTGCTAGTAACCCATACAAGAAATCATTACATTCAAAATATTAAATAAACACAAAAATTCAAAGTTTAAAGCTCAAACCTTCGCACAACAAATAGTTCACATACTAAATCTCTCAAAGTACCGTTCTAAAACGATTAAAATAATATTTAACACTAGCTGTGACGCCTCTGCTCGATCAGTTAATAATTGTTGCATCGGCCTCTTATTGTTTAATTAAATATTCGTGCCGATAGAGGGCGCTTTCGGTTTTTCCGAACAAATAAACGCAACAATCGCGTATTCGTATAATTTTCGCTTTCTATTAAGACCAGGACAACGACTACGCCTGACGCCTTTTTCCAGTAATGGAAATTGTGTATTGTATAGTAAAAAAATAAAACATAATGAAGTCATCACCTGTATGAATCTATCCCCGCATATTTCGCAGATGTAAGGCCGATCGCCAGTATGTCGTCGTATGTGCAGGTTGAGGTCGTTGCTTTGCGAGAACGCCTTTTCGCAGTATGTGCACTTGTACGGCCGCTGGCCAGTGTGCACGCGCATGTGGCGGGATAACTTATTACTGCGTGAAAAACCTGAAACACATAATTATCATAAGTGAATGGTTGGTAATCATAATGAAAATCTTAGTTCCAGTGACTGGGAGTAAGTTAACGACGAGTTTCTGTAACGAAAATTGTCACATATGACAAAATACCCAATTTTTTCGATTTGACAGTATGATGTGACGTCAGAACGTATTAATCGATCCTATTCTTATTTGTATTTGTGTGTGACATGTCTTGATTTCGCAAAATAGTTATAATATTACTATGTATTTGCTCCAACTAAAATCTGATTTATCTTCTCCTTCCATAACTCTCCTAAAGCGAAATCATCTAATGATATCTTTCGCCCTTGGATGAAGCGCGAGGGCGTGTCAGACTTTTACTGACTAAAACCCACTCCAGTTCCTTCTTTGTCTTCGTTCCAGGACTCCGGGGTTCACTTTCGCACAACCTTTGAACCCAGTAGGCTTCGACCCTGTTGGGCCCCTACGGTTTGCTGACATCTCCTTGAGGAATCACGTGGAATACTACGCGCCGTCGACGACTTGGACTCGGTCCGGACGATTACTGGACAGTCGGACGGCGAGCTACCCATTGGTCGCCATCCACAAGCCCGCGCCTTTGGCTGCTGGAAATCGGGATCGGAATCCTGGCGGCTGGGGCGGGCTTGAGGGTCGTTCTCTCGCATGTACAACCGCCGCCTTTGCTAGCATTACTGCTTCGCGGAGGCGACCGCCTGCCACGCCTGAGATCGCTGCCGCCGATCGCCCACACGTGGACACGGTGGTGCTCTGCACAGACGGGGTGCATCTCTACCGTATGCTCCACCGTATCCTCCGGGTGGTCTACACAATGGTGACACCCGGGCGTTTCTTCCGCACGAATCTGGTGCTGGAACCTCCAGAACTTAACTCATGTCCGGTGAGGACCTGCGTCATATGGAAGGTTGTTTTTCCAACCAGTCTTCAAAGAGAGGACTTGTTGTGGCGTGCCCAGCACTGGGCTGGTCGCTTTCGCAGCGACGGCGCCCATAGCGGAGCTCCATTAAGGGCCATGGACCGAACGATAATCCTCCGGCATGGATCGAACGATAGTCCTCCGGCAGGAGGCGTCTGGACCCCCTAGGTTCCATCTACATTCCACCGATCCAGTTTGAGAGCCAGACTTCGGAAGTGCTCCTCGAAATTCCACTGGCTGTCGAGGACAAGTCCCAGGTACTTCATCGGCGACTCGACGCCGATGTGAGCTCCTCCTACAGTTTTTAGGAACCCGGTGGTGGTGCATTCCGAGGGCTGTGAAAGCACATGGCCTCGGACATGTGCAATGCCACCTCGAGACCCAACTGCTGGATCCTCTCCACGACTGTCGCAACCCCGCGTGTCGCTAGTTCGACCGCCGCCTCTGACAACTCTGCCTGCGCCAGGACCAGAGTGTAGTCTGCGTAGCAGACCACATCAGGGAGGTCGCCGCGAAGCACGTAATCGTACCCGATGTTCCACAAGGGTGGTCCTATTACCGATCCCTGCAGAACAACGCATGACATCTCTCGCCGTTTCCACTCTCCCCGGTGAGTGAGGTGAACCTGTCCTTTAGGTAGGCCTCGATCACACAAAAGAGGTAGTCAGGCACCTGGTGACACCTGAGTGCCCTCCTAATGCTACTCCAGGGCAGGGAGTTGAAGGCGTTGGCAATGTCCAAATACACCGCCAAGACCACCATGTCCTGGGACACATCCCCCGTCATGAGGGCTCGCACGCGCATGAGGGCACCCACCGTGGAGCGCCCCTTGCGAAAGCCAAACTGGCCATCCGCAAGATCCGGCCCCACCCGTACCAAGTGCGCGACGAGGCGGGCTGCAATAACTCTTTAAAAGAACTTGCCCACCTCGTCAAGCAGCACAATGAGCCGGTACGCGGACCATAAGTCCGCAGGACGCCCTGGCTTCGCGATGAGGACCAGTTTCCCCGTCTTCCAGCGAAGTGGGAACACTTCTCCATAAATGCGCTGAAGAGCCCTCTTAGTCGAGGCCCAAGTTCCTCCATGGCCAGGATCCAGGCTTTTTCAGGCAAGCCGTCGGGTCCTGGGGCAGTATTCTTGACAATCAGCCTTCATACCGCCACTTTCATCTCTACCTCGGTCACCTCTGGAGCATTGTCGTCGTCGTTGCCGTCATGAGATTAATGCTATAGATGTAATGCAATATAAATAAAACCGCGCATTTAAAATGCAGGTCAACACTACCGGGTTACTGGGCTGCTGTAGCATAAAAATATGATTACTTTTAATTACCTTTACCACAAACACGGCATACGCAAGGTTTCTCTCCGGTGTGAGACCTTCGGTGACATTGAAGATCGGAAGATCTCGGAAAGCCTATAAAGTAAAAAAAGGCAATAAACACTCAATTCTATTGTAAGTCAAGTATTGAGTTAAAGGCTATATATAATACTACCTTTGCCACAAAAATCACATTTGTAGGGCTTCTCTCCGGTGTGACGCCGCATGTGTACGATTAAATTCGACGAGTTAGAGAAACTACGACCGCAGTAAAGGCATAAACAATTACTACTTGAACTCTTTTCGCGCTGCGGCTGATGTACACGTTTGTGAGACCTGAAAATATTATCAAATACAGTATTTTTTCTGTATTATGCCAAATTAATTCATCACAAAAACCGACTAACCGAAGATTGTCACTCCTATGAAACTTCTTTTCACAAATATCGCATTGATAAAAGTTTTCTATTGGCATGTGTATTTTTGTATGTTTAACGAGCAAGTCCCTCCTGAAAACAACAAATTGCAAAAAAAACATTAACTACAATAACATTTTCCCAACATGTGTTAAGCTATACAATAAAGGAGAATTTTATGTCAGCGGAAAGGTTTTCATATTTTAAAACTTCATGTATGACAGGAAATTTCAAATCAGTGTGGTAAAAGTTATGGCTAATGATTCATAAGAATAGTTTTGAATTTCAGTGAATACTCGAGGAATCTTCTCATCCAATATACCACAGTGTCTCAAGACGAAAGTCTATGACCAGTGCGTGTTGCCAGTGATGACATATGGTTCCGAAACGTGGTCGCTCACAGTGGGCCTCATCAGAAGGCTCAAAGTCACCAAAAGGGCAATGGAAAGGGCTCGGAGTTTCCTTGCGTGATCGAATCAGAAATGAAGATATCCGCAGGAGAACCAAGGTTGCCGACATAGCACGAAGAATCGCCAAACTTAAATGGCAATGGGCAGGGCACATTGCTCGCAGAACGGATGGCCGTTGGGGCCGAAAAGTTCTGGAGTGGCGACCGCGTACCGGAAGACGCAGTGTTGGAAGGCCCACTACAAGGTGGACCGATGACCTGGTGAAGGTTGCGGGAATCTGATGGATGCGAGACGCACAGGAACGTTCTTTGTGGCGACATTTTGGGGAGGCCTATGTCCAGCAGTGGACGTTTATCGGCTGAAATGATGATGATGATGACTCGATAAAAGTTTAAAACGTTTTAATATACAAATACGCTTTTGAAAACAACACTATATTTACTATAAAACACAGCAAGCAAGTCCTATTGACCATTGCCCAATCAGCCAAGATCAATTATTCGATATTGTACTTTAACCAATTGCTCTATTAATAAAAATGTAACAGAATAGTACATTTTGATATAAGTGGAGAAAGTTTGTCATTATGATCGAGGCGGAATTCACAGAGTTGTAGACGAGGGTGTTATGGAGCCGAGGGCTGCAGTGACAAATTTCCACGTGTATCAAACGACGTTTTTCAATACTCTTACGAAGATACAAATAAACGAGGTAGGATGCGCGCCTCGCGGGGGTCACGCCGCGCACAGCCTATACATGCAATAATTTGACGAGCCTGTTGGTCTAGTAGTTAGTGGTGTTGACTGCTATGCCGGAGGTTATGGGTTCGATTCCCACCCAGGACAAATGTTTATCTGATGAGCACAATCATTTGTTCTGTGTCTGGGTGTAATTTATCTATAATATGTATGTATTTAGAAATATATAAGTATGTTTATCAGTTGTATAGAACTCATTACACAAGCTCTGCTTAGCTTGGGACTAGACTGCGTTGTGTGACAGTAGTGTGAATATTATTATTAATTATAATTTGTGGCAGAGGGGCGAGCTCGCGCGCACACTATTTACTAGTAGTAAATAGCGTGCCTAAAAGTGGTAGGGATCGGAGCGGGTTTTGCAAGTAAGTGTTAAGTATTTGCTCTTAAATGACGTCATTCAATAGATCCTGTTATTAACCAAACATTTCGAAGCACATCTTATGTAAGGAAAAAAAAGAAACGTGGTTGAGACTTTGAGAAAACACCGAGTATACAATACTTCTCCAGCCCCTCGCGCCTGTTGCTGTCTCATCGGTTCCGTTTAACATGTCCCGCGTCACAAATTTGTAATATTACGCTGATTGTGACAAACTATTTTTGTATTTTTACCTATTTAATTACTTTTCAACTCGCGCTTGGTCAAGGCCACATAACGATAACTTTTTCTCACAAAAAATTGAGAGTTCTCGCTAAAAGATTTAAAAAAAATGAAACCTATCTGATGGCTTTTTATTGCTTGGTCAATAGACGGAGTTTTGCTAATTCTCCTTTAAGGCTTATGCTATTATTTAAGCTTCTAGTTTTTAAATAGATTTCACAAATCCCGCATACTTACTTGTAGAAACATCTATTGCAAGTATCACACTGAAACTGTCTCTCTTCTCGTTTTGTTTTAGAGTCAATAAATTTAACCGAAACGCTTTGACCCTCATGATATCTTAAAATATGTTTATTCAGTGATATTTCATAGGCAAATTTCAGTCCACACGTGTTACATTTATATTTTCTTTCTATTTGCTTACATATACTTCTATGACGCGCCGCTGATCGCAAAGATGCAAACACCTGAAACAATTAATATAAATATAACATAGACATCAAACTGAGCATTGTCACTTTTAGAGATAAGATAGATTCTAATACCACCGGACGAATGAGTAGAAGAAATGTTTTTTTTTAGTATTTAGCTAATTCGCTGTCGATAATTTAGAATGATGAAAATAACGAGATTTGCTGAGCAGGATTCACACGATTCATTTACTTATTTATTTATAATATTTAAAAAAATACAATCACTGCATAGCATAGCATACAAACACTGAACATAATTTTATTATTAGATAAAAATCTGTCGAGTTTCGGTTCCTGAGCAATCAGGGCGCTAAACCCGCTCAATTTTCTGACAATGGGTGCATTCACGTAGAAAGCAGTCACCTAGCGTCGCCGCTAGTCAGCCAGCAGTTGGAAATGGATCCGCACAAGTTATCGGAGCACTGATCAGGGAAGATAATTTTCATATTTTTTTTGCATAACTGGTAAGAATAAGCACTCGGCTCGGATCTCAATATGTCCGGTAGACTGGAGCCAGATGCCTCATACCCGATAGCATCTGCACATCTCGGTCGCACATGGCATACGCACGATTGTGCTATCTTACACATTACTGTTTAGAATTGAAAGACTGCACACGTGACTTAATAACAATTTGCATTGCCGCAGTCGCAATAGTCGCAGCGCTAACTTCGCAAAGCATAAAGTTGTTTGAAGAAACATATCATGAGAAAGACAACTTTGCATTACATGACACACACAGCGCAACGCAGCACAGCTCAACGCAGCACAGCGCAACGCAACGCAGCACAGCGACACGCAGCACAGCGCACCGTAGCTCAAAGCAGCATATTTTCATTAACAGCATATTTATTGAATTGACTTGCAAAATGTATGGTACTTCTTAGTTTTGATGGCCTTTAAAGAGTTTATTTAGGTGTTCCTAGTGTTAGTGAAAGTGGCATTTATGTTGTCACAGTAAAAAAAACTATACATTGCAGCAGTCCATGTTCAATTACCATTCAAATAAAAAAATGATTATGACCTGATCAGCCGGAAAAGGGCCTAAATCAACTATTATTATTCTCATCTAGATTATTCATATAGCCTAATACTTAATTTTTTTAAAAAGAAAATACCTTTGTGCAGAGGTTGCACCGGTGAGATAGCTCTGGGTGTTCAGCATCACGATGGTTAATGAGATCCGCTTCTGATTGCAATATGCAACTACAAACACTACATACTGTAAGCATGTTGATGGTCGCCTGAAACAGACAATTTTTATTTCTTAAGAATGCACTTATTTATTTTCTTCATGAGAGTGTCTACAGATGAGAAAGTTAGTTTCGGCCGTATTACTCCAGCCTATCTTGTGTCCCATTTCTGGGCAAAGGATTTTTACCTATTGCATATTTTCTTGTGAATCTTTTATATCTTTTAAATCTCTTTCAAACCTTTCTAAAATCGAATATGTAAAAATCTTGTGTCACAGTGTTTGTTAACCCATCCAAAACGGCTACATTTTTTTTTGTGTATTTTTAGTAGGTCTAAGAATAAGTTGTAAGCTATTTTTTATGCCCATATTTTAATAAATAATTTGTATAGCTAAATAACGTTTACCGGGTCAGCGATTGCGGTATAACTCGGACAATGGCGATTATCATTTAAGTAAGTATATGCAGAGCTACAACATAATTGTGTTGAGCTGTTGACGACCCCAGCCCTGCCGCCTCAACACCACGCGGTTGCGACCACTAGAGTCAATGTTTATATAAATATCAACAAAAACATACCATATCTATGTTTGGGTCTAGAAATTCTCTTAATGTAATTTCTGATGGATAATTCTGTGGCTTTTTATCATTGGATTCTATTTTAGCGGAGTCCTGAAAAAGATAATAAAAATTTAAAACATGGAGGGACACAAAGAGACAATTAACTAGTAAGCGTTATGTGTAATATGCAGCAAGCTTGGTCGTTGCATGTGAAAGAAAAATGATAATAATATTGTTAAGTGATTACTATTAGGGATACTAAAACATCAAAAAAAAATAGACTAGACGACTAGTCGCCACTGAAATGGACAGCTAGTTTTTTTACGTTAGAGATTTCTCAGTACTAATTATATTTGGCAGGCCTGTTGGTATAGTTGTCTGTGGTCCTGACTGCTGTGCCAGAGGTCGTGGGTTCGATTCCCCACTAGGACAAATGTTTCTGTCATGAGCACGATCATTTGTTCTATGTCTGGGTGTAATTTATCTATAATATGTATGTATTTAGAAATATTTAAGTATGTTTATCAGTTGTCTAGTACTCATAACACAAGTTCTGCTTAGCTTGGGACTAGACGGCGTTGTGTGATAGTTTTGTGAATATTATATTATATTATTATATATATTATTCTTAAACTATTTAGTACTTACATTTTCTAAATTGTTTAAACCAGTTTTCTCGTCAATACAGCTATGGTGATCAAACTTTTTCCTATCGAGGTAAACGTTCTTGCATTGTATGCAACGTAGCACTTTCGTATCTGAAACAATAATACAATCTTTTAGCCGAACATGTAACTGGGCTTAAGAACGGCGGACCAACTCGGGCATTGTTTATTCATAAAAAAAGTTTATACATTTCAGGATAAGAATAAAAATAGTTTGACACCTTAATATATATTTTGGGCATGATTTTACTGGATACTGTCAGCATTACTGAAACTAAATAAACAACCAGTAAAGCAAAGAAAAATGATAAAAAGAAACGACTAAGGGCGCATATCATGCGCTTATTTATGGACTTTGTACACGGCATTTTACTCACGCACCGTCATCTCAGCTTTACGCGCTGCAAACGCAACTAGTGCTGCGCCCCCGATGCGCGTCGCACTAATCGCTCGTACAAAACTCGTTATATTTAAGCGGCCCTTAGATTGCAGCGGTTAATATGATTGATTTAAAAATCATATAATTTTGTAAAATAAAATTTTGGCGCCTGTTATAATACCTACACCACTATTTTTTTTTAGTATAAAAAATGGGGCTTTATCCGTACCCGTTACTGATCATGTGTGTAGTCAAATAACGAAATCCCAAAATTGTCCACGAATATTTGTCGTAGTTAGTAAATTCATAATTAAATCAATCATTCATAACAATTGCTACTAGAAAATACTACGCGCAGTGTTTTCCATTTTAATCGCATTCATTTAATCATAATCAATAGCCTGTGCAAAATTTCCACAAATTGAGTGACATTTTGGGATATAAACAAACGCTAACTTTGCTGTTTATGAATATTATTTATTGAGATTTTACTTAATAATAACAAAACCTTTTCTAAGTCCTTTAAGTATTTGTACTAATTAAAAATTTTTGGAGTATTCGTTAAGAAAATAGTGACTCATCGTGGTCATTCTGCTTAGCCACACCCCTTACCAAATTAGAACATTATAAATTAGAAAACCGTGTTCAGTTGATATTGACCAGTTGAAGTAAGCCTTTCAGACAGGATGGACCACCAGGATGGACTGTTTTGTTTAAATTAACAAAAGACTCCATCCAAATGAATACCTCATCGTAATCTTAAAAATAAAAGTGAAAATTCTGACGATTATGATTAAATTTTAAAATAATAACATTAATATTTGAAAATACTGAGTAATAAGAAGTTTGCATTAATATGAATGAGGTTTAACTTTCACCCCAGTATGAATACGCCTTTAATTTGAAGTAGCATTGATAAGTTACTATTTTTTTTTCTTAGCGTGAATAAACTGTTCCTTGCAATAAATTTTGATAAATCGAAATCATGCACATACATGACACGCCGTAATAAAACATAAAAGAATTTGCACGATAACGCATACATTATTGCTTTTTGTTGGTATATATGACTAAAATCAATTAAAGTCCATTTCAATATAGGAAAAAGTAACTAGACTAAAAATTCCACCATATGAATAAATATATTTATCATAAAATGCATATATATATGCGTAAAAACTGTGACAGAATTGACAAAGAAGTATTTTTGGCAAGTCAATGTTACACCACCTTCTATGGATCGCTATCGATTCTTACGGGTTGACATACATTACAATTCATAATTTATTGACTAACCTTTATGGGTTATAGCGTGTAATCCTAATTCTTCTTTGGTTTCGAAATGTTGCTTGCAAAATTCACACTCAATCTTTTTAGCTGGCATAGATGTTATGCAAAATCCATTTTCTGATAACTTGTTTAGAATGGTCTGAAATGTTCCAGTTACAACATAAATACACAAAACAGTACAAACATGCACCATATCACAATAAAAAATAAAAAAACGTGCGTCCAGACAACTATTAAATAATTTTTTTTACGAGGGAATATCCTCAAATGAAGGGGTCATTTGAGGATATGACCCACTCCACTGAGTGTCAGACGTTTACAGACTAAGACCCACCTGTGTTCCTTCAGTTAGTTTTTGCGAGGGCCATGGTAGCTTGTGAATAATACCGCAGCCCTGGCAGTACTAGAATAATAATACCTACTTAAGCTACTTGAACTGGGGACCACCAATTCTAAGACCTCAACAGTATTGCAACCAAAATGTAACAAATAAACTGGTTCAGGCAGGTGATGGGCCTAAGCATTAAATTTAATTGATGACTACAAAAATGTGTGCAAGAAAAATACATCCTTACATATTATTATAAAACAAAATCCCCCAATATGAAGTCAATAAACTCAAAAATTACTAAACATATTTTCATGCAGTTTTCACCAATAGATAAACTGATTCATGAGGAAGAGTTAGGTATACAATACATGGATATTAAAGTAGAGAAAAGCCGAAAGCTGAGGCAGGTTCCTAGTAGGTATCTATTTAATAAGTTTTTGAACATGACATGATTGAATATTGTCTTTATTTTGTCTTTAAGACAAGGAAGTTACTGGCTTATCACAAAAATATCAATAAGTACTATGAGGTGAGAGTAGTCTATGATTGTAGAGATTATTAATCTCAATGGTTAATTCGTGAAGTCAATCATAGCTGGTTGCCAATATAACAACAACGATGACGATGATTTTCTTTTCTAAAATAATCAGCAAAACTTTAAACATCCATACTATGTAATCTTTAAGGAAATGGAAAGAGGAAGCGTGGGCTGCCTTTGCTAGAATAAAAAAACTAGAGTAAAGTAGACTCACACTAGTTAACATCTTCTTAGGTCTCCCTCTCTTTTTTGGGCCCATAAGATCTGCATGGTTTTCCCACATATGTTTCGTTAAATTCTCGGCGCCATTGTAGCATGTACCGCAAAGTGGACAGTAAGTTCGGTTGGTTTCTTCACACTCAACTAAAATATATCAAACCAGGTTATCATTATGGTAGGTTCTATAAAACTATGGAGTACCAACGTGTCTGACTGATGGTGTGAAGCATAAAGACTGCAATATATTTATGTAAGCCTTGCTCACCATTAGTCATACACCTCAATAAAAATTCTGTGCAGTATTTTAAAAACAAACTGATTACACAATTAATCTTATTACGATGAGCGGTCTTTGGTGCCTAGTCAGCCAAAAACCCGAGACCATTCAAGATTTGAATCTTGTGCCATAAAGTTTTTAAAATACTAATAATTCAATGATTGTTTCCTTGCAACAATCACTGAATTAAAATTATGTGTTTTATCAACATAAAACACATGTAACAAACAATGTTTTTCAAGACATTTAGCATGCTGAGCTCCATAATCAATACCTCTCCACTGCAATGGCAAACTTCGGCCCTTGTACCAAAGTGTACTATTGAAACTAGTCAGTGGCACAGACCTTATTGATTATATTGAAATCATGAATGCACAAAAAACATTGCACACTGTCATACTAACCTTTGATGCATATTTTCTGATGTTCTTGTAATTTACAGTGGGTATCGAAAACAACTAAGCAGCTTTTGCAAACAAAACATGACTTGCGATCTAAGTTCTCATGCTCAATTTTAACAGCATCTGAAAATTAAAACTTGTTCTTACAATACCTTTTATCACTACATAATATAAAACAAAATCGCTTCCTGCTGTCTGTCCATATGTATGCTTTAAAATTACGCAACGGATTTTGATGCGGTTTTTTTAATAGATAGAGTAATTCAAGAGGAAGTTGTATATGTATAATACATGCATAATATAATAGAGAAACACTGGTAATTTTAGAGGTATCTAATGTGATGTCTTAAAGAAACACATTTTTTGTGCTTACATTGCAAACGCTGGCTGAACCCTACAAGATAGATCAAAATAATGTACTACAGTATTGTACACCTTAAAAAGGAAATAATGGCTTATTAACGCAGCAATTTTACGCAATACAGCATTATTCCTTATCCAATTACATTGTGCATATAAAATAGATCAATATAGCCCCTTACAGTATATAATTTAAATGAATATTTTCAAAGATATTACGGGTTTAAAATGCAGGGTCCTAGCGGTTGCAGTAGTATCAGCATTGCACCCGTGCGAAGCCGGGGCGGGTCGCTAGTATATTATAAAATTTATAAGGCAACTGTTTTTGACTGACACAACTCAAACCAAAATGGATAGCGTTGTAATTAGGTATGCAGATAGGCATGTGCTAAGAAAGGATTTTTATATGGGGTCCAAAGTTTATATGGAAATACCACTTTCATACGGGTGAAGCCGCTATTAGAAGCTAGTCATCATATTCCTGCCCTTGTCCCGTTTTGTACCAAGTCGGCACAACACGTTTTTTCTTTCATTCTGTCCGCTCACCCATCACTCTATCACTAAGTTTTCTTTCATATCACTTCTCACATAATCCATACATCTTTTCTTTGGCCTCCCTCTCTCTCTTCATCCATCCACATATTGCAATCTTGTACATGTGTAATTATGTACTATAACAAATTAATAGTATAAAGAGCATACTTCTTTATTCTATTATTAAGAGTAAATTAGTAAAATAAATCATACCTTGTTCATGTAAATCTGGCCCACTACTTAGGGAAACATTGAAATCACTGTCAGCATAGTCATCATTGTCATGTGGTGACAGATCTTCAGTCTTCACATCTGATGCATTAGTCTGGAATCAAGATATTATTTCACTTTGAACCTTTTGTACAATTCCATTGCCATTTTAAGTGTAATGTAATCATGTGCTCAATTTTTTTATTACGCCTGTCAAAATTCAACTATATCTATTCTAAAATCAAAACTATTTTTCAACCAAATGTTTATACACAAATAAGATAGCGAGATGTACCCACCAAATCTCCATTTATTGACAACCCAAAATTAAATGAAGTAATTGCAATTTTAATGCTGTTATCAAAAAAGGATTTCTTTTTATTAGGCGTTTGTACAAATATAAATACAAGATAATACCTAATTGATAGAAAAGCACTACAATATTAACAAAGCTTTACTAATAAACTTACTTGATTTAAAACTTTCATAGATAGTGCACTTTCCTTCTTTTCTTTTTTTAATAGCCCTCTAAGGGACATATTAGCTTCTTCCGATTTTTTCTTGAATTCAAATGCCTTTGATGCTTTTTCTTTACACTCGCAGCAAATTGTTGAAGGTAAACCATCATTTTTGCTTATCTAAAAAAAAAATTGGAATAAATAAAGTGAGTATTAAATAAATGGCACAATTTTAGGTCACAAAAGTTGAAGTTTTTATTCATTTTTAGTGAGTATTTGCACTTATTTTTAGTTTAAATGTTAAAATTATGATTTGTTAAATAATTAAGAAATAAATCAAAAAACCTTTTCTCTCATTTTAACTTAGTATAATTACAGTAAAATTAATACAACCACTAAATAAAAACAAACTAAATTATGGCGTTAAAAAACACATCCACATTGTTGTCGACTAGTAATGTGCCCAAAAGCCAGGTAGCATTGCCACACTGTATGGTAATACTTATCCTCTGTCCGAGGTAAACGCCAGTCCTTGAGTCACATGAAGTGTCAACAAGATGTGTTCTCAATTGTAAACATTACATTATTTACGTTTTATACATGTCAATATAAACAGACTCTACTGCATAAAGTCTATGATATTGGTGATAATGTGTTCAAAGACTCATAGAAGCAAACCAATAGGTTACTTTAATATAGGATGGCATCACAAATAAAATAAAAAACAAAAAATTAAAAGCTCTGGACATTTTTAGACGTAAATTCCCGATGAACCTTGTCATTTGTTGTAACGGTTGAGCTGTCCGTTTGGCATAGACATTAGTAGCATCAACCAAAGTTGATGCACTCATCTGAGAAGAATAAATCAAAAGACTCCATTGTAAAGTTTGTATTTACTTTTATGCCTGGCTAACCTACAAACAAACTGACACGGTCTTAAAGTTCCATGCTTTCAATGATATTCTGGATCTGGTTCAAATGACGGTGCATTGGTTACGAATTCATTGTCACTAAAGCTTGATAAAGAGGTAGACAAATTGTCTTGTTCTTCGCGTTCTGGATGAAAGTACTAAGGATGCAGAATCTACGTATTTGTCTGTATATTGGCACCCAAGGTGCTTTTGTTTGCTGATCCCATATACATATATATCGGTAGATAGACAAATGTAAGGTTGCAACCGGCTTTGGCCGTGTAGCCAATGTCTGCATTCAATGGGTTAAGATTTGTTTTGTCAATCAATGCTCCTTGGCATTAAAAATAAAAGTTAATTTCATGTTTGGTTGATTATGGTCAAAGCTAAACAAAACCCTTTCTGAAAGAGTTTAGAGATAGTGCAAGGCCAATTCAGTTCTTTACCGGCTTTCAGGTCCAACACCCTTAGGTTTGTATCTCTACAACACCAGTGGCAGTGCAATCAGTTGCAGCACCAACACCTCACCTGGTGTCTAGTTGGTTGTGCGAAAGTGATTTTATTTTGTCAACAAGGTGTCTGGCTGCTGCACCACTGGTATTGTGAAGAACCATGGTACCAAGACGATTGTCATTCTCAACTGACATTTAGCTTGTCAGTTCTTATTTTCTTTACTGGTGCCAAATTGTATTTGTATATTTACAAATTGCCAAATTGTATTTGTACATGTTTAGCTTGGCAAACCATGTCTAGTTACTGTGTCTAGATAGGACAAGCCAAAAAACTATAATAATACATAATAATTAAAGTACGTCAATAATTTTATCAAATCATTAAATATCTTAAAATTATTTAGGTACCAACTCCAAGGCGAGCAAAAGAACATTTAATTCCGCTTTTAACCTGCCTATGGCATTTAAAATAAATTCGTTTCCCAATACGAAATGAACAGCGAAAATTAAGTTAATTTTAATAAAACAGCAACAATTCGCATTTTTCAGTCAACGTTCAAATAAATAAATACAAACAAAGTACCTTTATCCCAGTAGTTGAAGTTACTATGTAATCTAACGTGATTGTAGAACCAATATGTATATCAAATAACGAGTACAATTCATTATCTTTAGACAAGCACGTTCTACACAATTCTTCAATTTTTATTTTGGTTTCTTGATTAGTAGAGGCCATTTTCTTTACTGTTATATTTTTCTTGTTGATCAGCAGATCAGCAGTACAGGCCGCTCAATGGCCTGCCTGGCCCCTCCAAAATAGGCATGCTTCCAAGTTATCAAAACGAATTCAAAATCCGATATCAGTCTCAAACTGATACGAATCGATATCTCAAACTGGAATGAACTAGAAAAATGGATTTATAAAAACGAAAGCCAAATCAAACGCTAACGATCTAATATTACCAAAACTAAAATCTGAAATCTAACCGAAATCACAATGTATTCGCTCTGTCCTTTTTATTCCGCTATGTTCCGCTTAGGTAAAAAGAGAAGTCAAATTTCAAATCGCATCGGTCAATTTGCGTTTGGATATCCACAAAAATGGGTTTGTAATATTCATATGATTTGGATTTTTGGATTCGTTTGGTGATAAAGATCGTTAGCGTTCGGTTTGGCTTTTGTTTTTTGAAATTTCGGTTTGGATTTCCACACAAATCGCTATGTGATATGCAGATATTTTTAGTCGGATTGGATTTTTGGATTCGTTTGGCTATCGGGGCGTCGGTTACCGAAATCCAATCAAAATCTATTGTACATTAGCATTATGCAATCAATGTCACCCTTCTATTAAATTCTGTAAAGACTAAATTTCCGTGCTTATGCGTTGATTTATTTGGTTATGGTCTAGCGTTTAATATCTAATATTTTCATTCAGATGAAAACTTGGCCTTGGTGACAAGTGCGTGCGTCTTCGTATCACCTTATAAGTGAATTCTATTTGCTGATTTTTTATATGTGTTAGTTTACTGTAAGGTAATTAGTTAAGTACAGTTATCGGCAGGAATATTGAGCGCTCGGCGAAAGAGTGGGGATCGCTTTGCGCATCGTACACTTATGGCAAAGAAAATATACACCTATTTTATTTAATTTTTTCTTTTACTTGCTATCTTCTTAATTCTGGTTGAAGGTAAAAGTAAAAAAAAAAACATAAATAGTTTAAAGCAAAGTCGCTGTGTTTCGCTGTCTGTTTTCCTGTTTACTTGTATTAACCACGTAAAAGATTTTCATACGGTTTTCATTACCTTTTAGAGAATTTCTACCGGAAGGTATGCATATTGTAGCAAAGACGAAAATTTCAAAGATTTGATCTACTTTTGAAAGGAACTTTCTCTGTGTGCCTGTTATGCGTTCTCGGCTAAACCATTTTTGGTGACATAATAACCACTAATAAAATAACCAATAATAAAAATAAAATCGATAGATTAAAAATCACGAGTTAATTTATTGTATATATCTAAATAAAGAACGAATTGGCGAGGCTAAGCATTAAAAAAATCAGATATCTAAAAACCGATTTTGAAATCGATATTGAAATCTGTCATCGAATATGTAACCGTTTACGTTCAAAACCAAAAACGCCCATATCTAATCCGAAATCAAAACCATAGAGCAGAGCACTACACGTTCAAATTTGATGCCCCGTTTACACGTGGGCCAAGCCTCGGCCAATCGCCATCCTTAGCCATTGTGTAAATGATGATTGGATGATAACGTCATCAGAGTAGATACTCTATCCTAGCATTTTTGAACGCAAACGTATAGTTCAACTGTCCATGTCAAACAAGTTTCATTTATTACCGCTGAAACTCGAAGCATTTTTGAACGGTTAGAGTAGCGACTCTACCCTGTTCTGGTTATTTTTGAACGCAGGGCTGAAGAGCCTATTGCTGCAACCGACATTCAGACAGTCTTAGTGTATGTTTATTTATTTATTTCATTCTTATATTCCTTATTGTTAAAAAGTGTAAAAAAATTGGCCAACTGATGTACAAAGGCGAGCCCACAATTGGGTTTTCTTACAGCAAACCTAAAATATATTTCTAAGAAATTTTATTTATGAGGGTGCTTTAGTCTGTCGCGTTGTGTAATAAGGGTAAGACTGTCTTACTCTGAATTCTGACGGAAAGATCAATTGACCTAGGACAATGGCAAGATCGGGCTTGGCGAGGATTTGGCGTCCATTACACGATAGGTTTTGCTGTCAGTTTGATTGGCGAAAAACCTACTGAGTGTGTAATTCGATGATTGATGTTTGCATGGTACTGACTGACGAAAACCATTAGTTTATGTTAATCAATGATATTCTAATTAGTTAATTGTTTGCTTATACTCGCCTATTACATTATCGCGAGGAATAGGTTTATTTGACTAATGTTCATGAATCATATTCGCCAAAATCTTTAAGTCAAGAGTGAATAGGTAAGCGCGTTCCATCGTCGACCGCCTCATCGCTTTCCATCAGGTGAGATGGCGGTCAAGCGCGAACCTATCCAGAATTAAAAAAAAAAAAAAAAATCGGAGCTTCTGGGAGAGATCAAAGCATTCTATGGATAGCTGTACACGTCTATCACAAAACCCAAAACGAATCTAGCAAACGACCCAAGAGCTAGGTTAACCCATTACTATACCGAATATATCCCGGACGTCAGCCTGTACGAGAATAGTATAGCTCTGAAGCAGCTTAAAATCAACAAGGCGTCGGGTGACGACCGAATTACAGCCGAACTCCTGAAGGCGGGTGGAAAACCAGTCCTAAAGGTCCTTCAGAGGTTGTTCGATTCCGTCATACTTGAGGGAAATACGCCACAGGTATAGAGCAGAGGTGTGGAGGTACTTTTCTTTAAGAAGGGCTAAGTTGCCCTGCTTAAGAATTACAGGCCCATTTCGCTTCTAGGCCATGTCTACAAGCTGTTTTCCAAAGTCATCACGAATCGTCACGCGCGCAAGTTAGACGACTTCCAGCCTCCCGAACAAACCGGATTCCGAAAAGCTCCGACAGGTTTTACAGAAGACCGAGGAGTTAACCTGCCACGAACGCTAAGCATAGGTATTCTTAGCATTCGTGGACTACGAAGCTTTTGATTCGATCGAGACTTGGGCTGTATTGCAATCTCTCCAACACGAACGGTGCCAGATTGAATATCAGTACATCGAAGTGCTGAAGTGTTTGTACGAGAACGCCACAATGTCAGTCCGACTTCAAGACCAGACCTCGAAAACTATCCTTCTGCAGCAGGGTGTGAGGCAGAGAGACGTCATCGGAAACTGTTTACAGCTGCAATGGAGGATGTCTTCAAGGTTCTGGACTAGAGTGGACTAGGTATTTATGTCAATGGCGAGTACACCACTCACCTTCAGTTTGCCAACGATATAGTAGTCATGGCTGAGACAACGGAGGAGCTCAGTACAATGCTCGATGACCTCCGACACGGACAAAACTAAAGTCATGGTAAATAACCATGTAGCACCCACCCCGGTCAAGATCGGAGACTTTACACTCGAAGTTGTAGACGATAACGTTTACATAGGACAGACCATCCAGTTGGGTAAGTTAGACCAACTTTAAGAAAGAGGTCAATCGTTGAATCCGATAAGGCTGGGCAGCGTTCGGGAAGCTGTGCGTGTTGCCAGTGATGACATTTGGCACTGAAATATGGTCGCTTACAATGGGCCTCATCCAAAGGTGACTGAAATCACCAAAAGGGCAATGGAAAGGGCTATGCTCGGATTTTCCTTGCGTGATCGCATAAGGAATTAAGATATCCGCAGGAGAACCAAGGTCGCTAACAATGCCCGAAGAATCACCAAACTAATGTGGCAGTGGGCATGGTACATTGCTCGTAGTACGGATAGTCGATGTGGCCGAAAGGTTCTGGAGTGGCGACCGCGCACCGGAAAATGCAGCGTTGGAAGGCCTCCCACAAGGTGGACCGACGACCTGGTGAGAGTCGCGGGAATGCAGTAGATGCGAGACATACAGAATCGGTCGTTGTGAAGACGCTTGGGGGAGGCCTAATTCCAACAGTAGACGTCTTTTGGCTGAAATGATGATGATGATGACTAATGTTCATATACTCTAATATATGACATGCGGTGTGACGATTATGTTCATATTAGATATACTTATGGCTTGACTTGGCTTGCATGCTTGTCGCAGATCCAGGCTAGAGGTGGTTTTGGACAAAGATCAAAGGAAACTTGCGGCAAACGTTTGCGATGTATATACAGTTTTAGTGATTAGTTAACTCGCATTTACAACACCTCGAGTTACTCTAACAGGAATGGTAGCTGACTCGAGTTGCAGCTTGAGGCAACATAACTCCGTTGGCTAAAGGCCAGCTCGGTCGTCCGAGTCAACTCCTTCCGCCGAGTCCACTCGATGCATCACTTCAAAAGCCCGTCACCTCGAGACTCGAGTGAGTCAACTCGGTAAAACTCGAGTTGAGACCAATACCCGGTTTACATAATGGCCTGGGATGGCGATTGGCCGAGCTGGGCCTACATGTAAACGCACTAGAAAGAAAAAATGTATTTCTGAATATTGTCTATGCCATCTATTTGTGATTAGCTGTGGAGAGAGCGGAGAAAAAAAAATAGAATATCAATAACTGTGTCGTGTGCAAGACGTTTATTATTTGTATACAAATAAAATGTTTTTAGAACAGTTTTGAGTAATTATTAACATTTGTTAAATGAACGGTATTAAGTGTTTCATGTATTTTACATACGTTTCTGTGAGTCGTTCTTGTTCTGAATTGTACCAGTAATTTTAACATAGATTGGAAAATGTAAGTAATATAAATTTTATAGAATATGCGAATGATTTTATAGAAATAATGCCAGATTTGTGTTTATTTGTATAGCTAATAATATAGATTAAATTACCTTAAATCATAGTTATTTATAATCTATTAACATCGACTTTTTCCTGCTAGCAATAAGCAAAACTGATTGATATCCCAAGAAAAATAAATTGATCATTTAATTAGAGGGATAACTTAGAAGCGGATATGTACCTAATTTTAATATCTTGCGAATGTTTTTTTTTTTCTTATGGTGTTGATTTCTTTCTTTAATTAATCAATAAAGTTATAAATAAAGTAATTTCAAATATTAATTTTGTACCTACCTATTATATAAACAATATATTTGATCTTTTTCTATTACTAATGGCCCGCCCCCGTCTTTGTCTGGGTTATATAACATATCCTATATCCATAAGAAATAATGTACCTTTCAATTAGTAAAAGAATTTTGTTGGTAGCCAAGTGAAAAAAAAAAACACTTCACACTTGTTCATTAGTCACATAGACGCAGTGGTTTCAGAGATTTTCCTGTTTGTGTAAAGGCTTGCAAATTTTCCTTTTTCGCTACATAATGTTAATAAAGATAGTATTAACTACTGACTGTCTGTTTCACACTATTTTGATAACTTAAAAAGACAATCTGGTTTTTCTAACCATATTTATTTTTGCTATATCTGATTACTTTTTACAATTTGATCCTTATTAGCAATGTTTTAAAATGGTTTAATTAATTAAACCATTAGCGAATGCCGGTTCGCCATTCACTCTGTCATTGTCTTTATATTGTGTCTCTAATTACTGTATTCAAAAAGGTTAATACATTATTACACTGATAAAGCATTTGCTTTTTTCCCAAAATCATCGGGTTTGATCCCTAGCTAACTTTAATATAAAAAAATTGAATATTGCAGTTTTAGCTTCCACCATATCTGGTCAGATAGTTCTTGGAGTGTTGATGACATTCATTAGAGTTATAAATTTAGCTGTCCACACTCACTTTAGCACTAAACCTTACTAACTTAATATATATTGTAAACCTTCCAATATGAGATTTTGATTTTGAATCAAACTTATTGTGAAGTATAGAAGGACTTCAATACAAAATTTAATTATGCAATGCAGTATGCCCCAGCAGACGTTGCATAGCCAACTTTCATTTTTTTTTTTTCTTCACTTAACATGGGCTTTTGACCATGACCATGGTTTTTTTAATATGTATGCTTAGATTTGCCCAGTTTATTAATTCATTAAACTCCAAGTGAATTCACTTGCTCATTGTATTTCTATTGTATCTCTAATTACGGTTCTCAAAAGGTTAATGTCTAGTCTAATCAATTAACTACCTACTGGTTTTATATTTTTTAAATACAGTGTAACATTAAAATCTTCATCATAAATACTATCTTAAAATTAATAAAATAACATTAAATGAAACAATAAGATAAGTTTGACAACGAAAAGTTTTTTTTTTTTCTATCACCATATATAATATCTAAACAACAATAAATATGAGACTTGACTTCATATAGCTTTATATCATAAAATAAGAGTGTAAAATCTTATAAATGGACAATAAACCATTATAATAAACAATGGAACTTATGTAATTCTTTACAGCTTCTGCTGAAGGAATGCAAGAATTTTTACTTTTGTTTAAAAAATTTTGTACAAAACCTAGCTTGGTTTAATATAATGCTATATAACTGTGATACTGGACGAGTCTTTTCATTAAAACATAACTGCAATTATCACTGTTTTTTTTAAAATAGATAAAGCTATGATAAATTGTAGAAATACCCTTTAATGTCGGGGAATATAATCCATGTTGTCATATTTATAGTCTACAGGCAAAGAGGTTAAAAAACTATGCTAGTACTAAAACCTAAGCTAATTAATAATAATAATAATATTTCACAACTTTCACACAACTCTGTCTAGCCCCAAGCTAAGCAGAGCTTGTGTTATGAGTACTAGACAACTGATAAACATATATACATATTTCTAAATACATACATATTATAGATAAATTACAACCAGACACAGAACAAATCATCATGCTCATCACACAAACATTTGTCCGAGGTGGGAATCAAACCCACAACCTCCGGCATAACAATCAGGGCCACTGACCACTAGACCAACAGGCCAGTCAAAATAATAATTCAAAATTACCATAAAATATAAAACTAAACACAAAATATTATGCCTAAAAAACACCTGCATGATGTTATTCATCATGAGAGGATTAAATCTGTATACTCTATCCTCAGTATACTCTAACTCTTGACCGCGATCTCTCTAAAAGCGACGTCACCTTTCTGCCCACCATTGCGTGGAAGTCAAGAACACGCATCTGAGCGAATTTACCAGTGGCGCTATAAAAGCGGGGCAGCTCCAAAAGCATTAGCATAGTCGTATAGTCGGCTTTATAATGTTCCCACTGCTGGGACTCAGGCCTCCTCTCTAGGAGAGGAAATGGGCCGTAATCCACCACGCGGGCCCAGTGCGGGTTGGTGGATGTCACATGCCTTCGAATTTTTGGTTCTAGGACATGCCGGTTTCCTCACGATGTTTTCCTTCACCGTTTTGAGAGCACTAGTGATGAAATAAATTACACAAAGTAATGCGCCTGGCTGGGTTTGAACCCGCGACCTACAACTTGTAAGTCGGGGCCGTTACCACTCGGCCACCACTGCTCTAAAAGCATTATGAAGCTTTAATTAAATATATTGGACTCGAAGCGCCCCCAGTGTTTCCCGCTTATAGCTTGTCCACAGGTTGCTTGTGTTAAAAGTCTAGCAAATATGTATATCAATAATTTCATGTTCAGTCATAAAAATAAAAATTTGGAAATATCCCCTTTTGAAAAGACACTCCTTCCATTGTTAATGTTATTTAGACTGAAAATGAAAGCATGTTATTAACTTTTCAAAATTACTTACCAGAGTTTTCTAGGTTTTCTAGTGGTTTTGAAGAAATGCATGGTTACCAAGCCCATCCCTTACTATGTGGCAATTACCTACACAATAGAAATAACTATGGACCTCTCATTTTCGTATTGCAGTTTTTTTTTTCCCGTGGGAAAAGGGTATCATTTAAGCTATCACCAATTTAATTAGTTTTGTGTTTCTTAAATAATAGGGTTTGTCCTCAAAATAGTAGATCTGTCACCAAAATGTAGTCACCAAACAATGCAAAATCAGTTCCACAATAAATCACCTAAAATCCTGAGATATAAGGTCTAGTACCAAATAAATGTTTTTGTATGTATTATAATAGGTGTGTCCTAATAAGTATTTAAGCAAATTAATTTAAAGAGATCACCAATAAATCATATTATATTACTAGAAAATTGCATTAAGCTCAAATAAAAAATTAGGGTTGTCATCATCGTTTCAACCAAAAGATTCTGCTACTTAACTAGACTCCCAAGGTTTTAAATTTCCACTGGTAGTATAAATTATATTTAAATAAAATTTTTAGCAGAGTAGTAAATAAAACAATTAAAGTCAAAATAATCAATATTTATTGTTTAAAATAATTACCACTGAACAACCCATCGTTGAGGCCGGATTGGTCAATTTTTAAAGCGCGCCAATTTGTCTCCGCCCCTTTGATCATTTTTTCATTAAAATTATAAATTGATGTATTAAATTGGTAACGAATACTATTAATTTAATATCTGAACGAAATAAAATGTTACTACTGTATTGGTGACAAAATATTAAATAAAAAGGAGTCGCAGTCAGGGATCGATAATCGATTTATTTGGTGACAGATCTACCATTCTGAGCACAGAGCTATTATTTAAGTAACAAAACTGTTATTATAAGAACGAAGTTTATATTCATGTAATGCAACATAATTTTATTGGTTATCGATCTCTTATTTTACACATATATTAACATTAATTTGATAATTCATACCTGGGAACAATTTTTGTTTATCTGAGAACGAAAATATTTCGTGGCGATAGATCTATTTATTAGGTGATACAACTTGATGACAAATATAAATTTTGGTGATAGAAAATATAGTTCCCGTGGGAAAATCATCTTATGACATCCCCCGCTCTTGGGCGGGGCGGGAGATAGTGTCAGACCTTTACTGACTAAAAACCCACTCCTGTTCCTTCGTTGCCTTTCGTACTAGGGCCGATTCTTCCTTTCAGAATCAGACCCTTGGCCCCAGTAGGCTTCGACCCTGCTGGGCCCCTACAGTTGCTGACATCTCCTTGAGGCGCGCGTGGAACAATACGCGCCGTCGGTAACTTGGGATCGGTCCGGACGGTTACCGGACGGTCGGACGGTGAGCCACCCATTGCTCGCCTTTCGCAAGCCCGCGCCTACCGGTGGCCGGTAATCGGGATTGGAATCCCGGCGGCGGTTGGGGCGTGAGGACCGCTGCCTCACGCGATCGGCCGCTTCCTTTGCTAGCATTACTGCTTCGCAGAAGGAGGCAACCGCCTGCCGCTCCTCGCTCCGGACATTGGCCTGTACCAAGGCCCGGCGCGAGAGATCGCCGCCGCCGATTGCCCCCACGAGGACACGGCGATGCTCTTCCCAAACGGGGCACACATCTACTGTGTGCTCCACCGTGTCCTCCGGGCGGTCTACGCAATGGTGACACCCGGGCGTTTCCTCCGCACGAATCCGGTGCAGGAACCTCCCGAACTTACCATGTCCGGTGAGGACCTGCGTCATTCGAAAGGTGAGGATGCCGTGAGGTCTTTCCAACCACGCCTCAAAGAGTGGACTTACCGCCATAATTGTGGCGTGCCCAGCACTGGGTCGCGACAGTCGCTGTCGCCATTTCTCCATGAGAACCCGCCGGAGCTCTGTCCGCCATGCTGCAACTTGCCCCGGCGTTGCATCTCCTTGCGCAGATCGTGCATGTGTGCAAGGCCTGTTGCTTCCAGATCCCATGGTGGCTGGCCAGCAAGGAGGCTCGCCGCTTCGCGGGAAATCGTCCGGTATCCTCGCACCATCCGTATGGCCATGACCCTCTGGCACGCGTTCAGCCGGGCCGCCGGCTGCTTCCGCAGCGCCGGCGCCCATACCGGTGCGCCATAAAGGGCCATGGACAAAACGATTCCCGCGTAGAGCCTCCGGCAGGAGACGTCTGGAGGACCCCCCAGGTTGGGTAGGAGCCGCCCGAGGGCGGAAGGTAAGGACGCCGTGTTGCCTTTCCAGCCACTCCTCAAAGAGGGGAGTTACCGCCATGATTATGGCGTGCCCATCGTATTGCAGAGTAGAGACAAAACTATGTTAATTAAAGAAGTAAGCCCTTTGTAGTGGTGCGAAATCATTAAATAACTCCACCTGCTCTGGGTGGAGTGAGAGGGAGTGTTACTGCGACTTTTACCGACTAAAATATACTGTGTTCGTTCAGTTGCCCTTTGCTTTCCAAGGCCATGTACCTAAAAAACCTAAAGTAGACCTCTACTTTCCTCGGGCTGCATGATTTGACGGATAAACATAACATCACACCTGAGAAGAGGTAAAGCAGCAAAACCTAACCTGTCTAGCCACAAAAGGCCTATCCTTCTGTAACTGGACTGAGGCAACTTGCGCCTGGTGGCAAGAAGCAAGCATGGAAATGTACATACATGCTCCATGCGTGCTCGATCATCACCGCCGATATACCTACTCACAAACCTTAGGACCACCAAATAATCCCTAATCAAAATATTTTTTTATACATATCAGGATCCTCCAGGACCTTTTAATGCCTGAGGCCTGCATGACTGGGACCGAAGCCGATTTGCAAAGACTGCGATTAACATAATTAAATGACATGTGACACCAACCGAGGATTAGCCCCGTATGTACACTGTGTGCGCCATACAAGTGCTCCCAAGGACAATACCCAATTGGTGGTGGGTTATTGCAGGATATGGAAAACAAAGAAATTGATTATTGGGTTATGGTTTTTGGGAATTTTAAGTGTACTGGTTACCATGAACTATGTAAAGACTATGGCCCGTGCCTGAATAATGTTATTAAAATAAATCGATAAAAAGGCAGGGGGTTACTTGCACATTAATTAAATGGCTGCCTAAAATGTGAGAGTAAAATATCCTGTGTTGCATGCGTAGTAGAATTTTATACATCTTACTGGATTTATACATCCTTGACTCTTTGCTCTTGCGAATGATCTTGACAGTAGCCTTAAGTCAAGCAATATACGATAATAGCAAGCTGGAACAAGAATTCTTCACAACTGTTCGCCACAAAACTGATAAAACTGAGCTGTAGATTGCTTCTCTCTTACACTAGTTCCTCACCCTAGATATGTTACGGCAAAGTTAAATCTACCGTCACCAAAGACATTAAATACATACTACTAATAGACAGGACATAGCAAAAAAAATCGTACTTAATACGAAACTTATCTAGTGGTCTTAAGTCCCTCAGTCTAGTATGACACCCCTACATGTCAGGTCGTGTTTGTATCCGCTTTATGCACTAAAAGAAAATCATTTTCTGAGAAAATATGCCGATTTGCGCATTACGCTATTGCAAATCTTGTTATGGTAAAATGACTGGACCTAACTTCGGCTTATTTTCGTAAATATTCTTAGTATTTACGCAGTAAATAATCAAAATTCAATATTTTTTATAAATTCTTCTAGAACATTACCTGATTTTGTGATAACGCCATCTATTGCTGAAAAGCTTAACCGTACCTAGCACAAACTGAGGCTCTATCACGAGCTCTTAACGTGATCCATTTGACGACCTAAACCGAACTGTTATAGGGATGGAGCTATATAGGATGTATAGCTCTATCACTCTTTTTCGCTCGTACAGTTGACCTTTTACCCTTTTAACATATCATTGTAAAGTCCCTAGCCACCTACCGAGCGATAGTTAGATTTGAAAGCTAGATGGTGTCACTGAGGCATTTGGATGACAGGTTTTCTGCGACATGTCTTCTGATAGCCGCTCTATTGTATCTTTAAATCTCTTTGACCGTCACTGACTTGGGGTTCACAAGGCCAAGCAAGCCCCACCACAACGACAACGTAATGGGCTTACCACCCGCACAACCTTCACCACAGTTTTGCCTGCGCAGGCCGGTTTGTACACGGAAAAATATGAGTTTTACCAACCACATGCACGAAGTTCCGTATACAATCGGCGGACTATGGTGAAGTTTGTGCGTGTCGTAGGCCCATTAAGACTAAGGGTTGTCGTTTTTTTTCTTAAACTAGGCATTTATCAAATTAATTAGTGATATTGAAAATATAATCCATACATTGTTATATTTGTGTAGCAATTAAATGCTCATTAGATGAGGTATGGGATCTTAACTTTTGACCTAAGCGGAAATTGTAGTACGTAGTATTGCTACGTAATTATTTTTAAAGATTCAAAGCATTTTATTTCAAATACCATTTACAGGTTCTTTTAAAATGTCAAGAAGTCAGTCAGTCAGAAAAAAATGATGCTAATTTGACATTCCAAAGCGTAGATCTCTATGAAGACCAAAGATATTTAAAGAGATACAATAGAGCGGCTATCTGGAAAAATGTGTTAGAAAAACTGTGTCATCCTATGCCTCAGTGACGCCATCTGGCTTTGAATAGCAAACTCGCGAATTAAATTTATAATTATTTAACTAGCTCTCGGTAGGTGGCTAGGGGCTTTACCATGATAATGTTAAAATGTCAGTCGAACGAGCGAAAGAGAGTGATGGAGCTATTCACCCTATATAGCTCCATCCCTTTAATTTAACAGTTCTATTTAAGGTTTAAGTATAACCTGCTTATACCTTACCAAGGTGTCCCTACCTTTGGAGGAAATTAATTTACATGGTGGTGGTCGTCTCTTTAGTAGCGAACCTAAGTCATGACGAAAAAAAAGCAAAAAATCAAAATCTATTTACAAAACTACTATGCGCTAACTTTGCGCTCACCATTCAACGTTGTCGTGCTTAAACCCCACTGTGGCAAAACCTTGAAAAAAGCCACGGTGCTGCACCCTAATTGTCATAATTGACATCTACCCAGAAGTACTTGACCTCGTAAAGTTAAAGTCACAACTGTATGCAATTAATATTGACTTCACACGACTGCAGCCGACCGCGTGTAGTTGATATCATAACTGAACGTAGTCGAACATATAACTGCAGTTCGACTGTGCGCGATTGCTGCGATTTAGTCCGTCTGATAGCAGCCTAACTTTTATTTGTATAAGTTTGTTTACAATAGAACTCGCATTTAAAAAAAATCTGTTGAAATTCATGAATTTGAAGGTACTCGTACTTAAAAGTACCTACATACTTGAAGAAAAATCACATATTACAAAAATCGTTGATGTTTATCGGGCAAGTGTATAAAGATACAATTCTTCAGAAGGCGGTAAAGCTTTTTGAACCATTCTTGTTATGAAACATGGTCTTACCAACACCATGTTTCATAACCAAGAATGGTCCTTTCAGCTAGACTCAGGACCGCGGTCATAGAGCTCGATCCACCCAAGCGTGATTGGAAATCATCTCAATCAATCGTCAGAGCTGAAGACTGGCCGTTATCTAGTCCCGATCTTAACTACCGTTTTTGATTTATGATCAGTTTTAGAGTCATGATGATTTGGAGTCCCTAAAACAATCTATAAGATTGGCAGTGAAGAATTTCCGATGGAGAGAATGCGTGTTTCTATTGATCACTGACTCAACATTTAAAGGACTGTGTTAAAGCCAGTGAAGATCATTTTGAATGAGCTTTATAATTATATTTTTAATGCTCATTTTAATGTTATTATATTAAAGAAAGAAACTGACACACTACAGTAATAAAGGTTTTGTGCACTAGAAAAAAAAAAGATTTTTCCTTGTAACCATATTTATGGCCAGACTAGATATATAGATTACATACATACCTATGTGTCGAATTTATAAACTAGTTTTTATGAAGTCAGTTAAAAAAATACATGTTGCTAATTGAGTTTTTGAGTTAAGGTTAATAGTTGGTTAGCTAATAACTGGATAGAATTGCGCTTCTAAAGTTACGACTGCAAAATACCAACAGATTAGTGTGTGATTGTTTCATTGAGAAATTAATACTATGGTATTCAAACGTATTTTTGCGAAAGATTAAAATGAATATTGCGCATGCGTAAATGTTCATCCAGAGTCCATATAAATATCCATCCATCACGTCATCATGCATAGTCCCACAACGGTTAAATTATTTTTTGCTCTTGCGAACCCTGTAAGTGTAACCCCATCTGTTTATTGAAGTTTGGTCCATGATAGACCATTGTGTATGACACATGGCGGCCATAATTCAGAGAGCCAGTTATTCCAGCTAGCCCACCTCTCCAGAAACAGATTAGGTTTATCGCCTTGTTCAGAGCATCTGAGCAAGAGTCCCTAGAGTACGCGTGGGGGTGCTGTTTAGATTCGGTATGGCCTCCTTGGCCTGCCTTCATCCTGGTGTCGACGACCACCAGATTTCTGCTTATGTGTGAGTGTATTCATCTAGCCAACCACGCCTCTGAACAAAGGGGATTATAATAAAGAAGAAAATATAAAAAAAGTAAAAATCTGACACTCCCTCTCTCTCTCGCCATCCTGAGCGAGAGGAGTTACCCCAAAAAAAAAAGGTGGGTCTAAAATATTGTCTGGTAATAATAGATACTATTATTGATTTTAACAGATATTGTGCACTATAAATATTATAGATTTAGTCTGAAAACATTTTACGTGGGTAAAGTCCTTAATATTCGTCCCCCCATATCCCCAGGCAATTACCTATCTAGTTTAGCAGACTCATCCTGTTTATGTACAATAGATTCTGCCAGCGGCTTCGCCCGCGTCAATATAAGTTTTTCCATACAAACTTTGGACCCCCTTTCCATCCCATTAGGGGGTGAATTTTGGGAAATCCTCTCGTAGTGCTTGCCTACGTCATAAAAGGAAACCTTGTGCAAAATTTCACGCTCCTAGGTCCTGTACTTTTGGCTGTGCGTTGATATGTGAGTCAGTCAGTTTCTCCTTTTATACGTATATATAGATTAGCCTTTAATAGGTATTTTATTAATCAATAACCAAATAGGTTAAAACCATCGTGACAGCGGTATTTACGAATATTTTACCCCACTTAGTAATTTACCTACATTTAAGCGAAAAATGATTGTATACTAGTTAAACCATCGAGATTGCGTGCACAACAACACATTGTTAATAATTTTAGTATCATATAACGGCCTTCCCATCTCAGTCATATAGCGGCTTGAGTTACTAAGACAGTAAAGAGTGAAAGCGAGGTAGACACCAGTTGCTGACAACTTTCACTAAAAGTTTGCACCAGTGGATATATAAACATATTCGTATACCAGAATACATGCGTGCTCAATTTTTAGACATGACGAATAATATGTTTTTTAATTCTTCAGTTTTTTTTTTTTATGCATAGATAGTGTGCTTAATTAAATTCATAAGTCAGGGTAACAAGTTTCTCTGTAATCTATATCCTATGCCTGGGTATATTTTTTTAATATACCAAAACGTCACGTAAATATCGACTGCTAAAAGATGTCGTGTTTAGTTTTTTTAGGTTTCCCAATTATTTTGCTAGTATCTCAGGCGTTCCACTTCATGCACCGGGATAATAATGTTTTATCTTTGATTCCACGTTGCCACTCAACTTTTTATGGTTAAAATGACTTACAAAAATTCAAGGTTTTTCCTAGAAACACGAAATTACAGTAGGGTGGGTGGTTGTTAAGGAATATCTCATTCTTCCTCAGTCTTCCGAAAATCCTCGGTGTCTCGTGAGTGTATCTGTATCTCTTTCTGCGCAGTATTTCGTTGTTATATTTAGAGCCACGAAGGTGAACAGTAATATCTTATTGTAGTTAGTATGTAATTTTAATTATATCCACTTGAATGTAATAAAAACTAAAACGAGTAATCGTCGCGCTGCACGTTTGAGTTTGTAGTTTTAATCAAACTACATACTACATACTCGTACTACAGTGTGGAAAAATATGCCAACTTAAGGATTTAAGGTAGTTTCTCTCCAGGGCCCGACTTATTTTTCCACACTGTTTATTCGAAATATTGAAAAATAGATACTTTTTTATGGTTTAATATTTGTTTTGACATACTTTTTTTTTTATTAATTTTCTATTGTATATTTTTATGGACTACTTATCAGAATTGCAAACAACTCAAATTGAAAAAACATCCATTCGCGGTCGTACTTTACGTCGCGCTACTCGTTTTGTTTAATATTTCAATAATTTGCAAAATTATAATTATTAACAAAATAAAATATGGCAGCATATTGGCGGCCATGCACGTCACATATCTTGTTTTCTTTTTAGGGTTCCGTAGTCAACTAGGAACTAGCACTAGAAAGGTGAAATTTGGTACTAATATGTATATCAATCACACCGACGAAGAAGTAAAATAAAAAGTGGAAAAAAAATGTTTTATTAGGGTAAAGTGGGGAGTGTTTTTTTTTTTCATTTCAATTCTGACGTGTTATATATTGTTGGATAGGTATTTAACAATTTAAAAATGAATAGGAGTTAACTAAAAACATTTTTTGATAATGTTAATATTTTCGGAAATAATCACTCCAAAAGTAAAAAAAAAAAGGTGTAACCCTCTAACTTTTGAACCATAAGTTTACAAAATATGAAAAAATCTCAAAAGTAGAACTTTATCGCGAGAATACTTCCAGGAAAATTATTTTGAACATGATGGGTTGAACAGTTTTTGAAAAGTTGTACAAAATAATTTCTGAACTAAGATTGTAATTTAACCGTATGTGAAAGCATTATTTAACCTAGTTAACATATTTTTCATCCTGAGCGTATCTTCTTTCAAAAAAAAAAAAAAAAATGATTAAAATCGATTCAAGCAATCCAAAATAACCCAACATACATAACCCGTCTAGTATTATGTATGTTGGGTCAGGTTAGGTTAGGTTTTATAAATTAGTAACCTAGTTTCCCGAGAGATGGTGCTGTACTTTGGGATACATCGCATGTTAAGATTTTTCCTGAGTTGATGGGGTCGGGATTGGTATGAGCTATTATATTGTCGAATTGTTCGGTTGGTTTCTCGTTGGCATTGGTGGTATTTGTTGTTGCTTGTGTCTGTCGTTCATTGTAATTAATAAGAATATTTGGTATAGTGCGAAATTGTAATTGTGTTTAAGTAAATTATATTGTGGGTTTAATTTTTTAACTTGTACGGGGGAAAAATTGTTTGATAGTCGTTGTAGTTTAAGGGTTCTGTTACATTGTGAGAAATTAGGTTTAATTAAATTATATTGTGGGTAAAATTTAACTTCTTGTTTAATTCACACTTATTGTGACGGACGGGAAACTACGGAATCCTACACTGAGCGTGGCCGGACACGCTCTTGGCCGGTTTTTTATTTAAAATTCATATAGGCTGTGGAATTCAGTGTGTCAAGACGAATTTTTAATGCTTTCTGAATAATTTGTAATCTATCACACCTTTTAAGCGTAACAAAGAAATAAATAAATATACATACTAGAATACTTCGTAGACCCGAAAACATTACCTTTCTTCTGGCGCAGTCGAGTAGAAATGAAACCCTTATGGCACGACGTTGTCTGTCTATCTGTCACACCACAGTTGCTTATTTCATGAACTTCAACGTCTTGAATGAAGTTTGATTGGAATACATAAACAATGCTTGTCCAATAAAATAGAAATATTGATGATTGATTTAATTCTCGGGATTTTTATTGTCATTGGTGCTAAAAAAGATATTTGGGTTTATGAAGTACCTCATTAAGAAGGCCAAAAATGACGTAGTCGTACTTATCAGTCAAAATTTTATGACATTAGGCAAACCTAAATGTATCTTGTTTATAATCACCACTTCACACCATCAAAAGTGGGTGATATTTGGATTCTAGTATTCAAATTTATGTAATCCTCCTCTAAATTCTGGAAATCGATGGAAATGTAACAAGTAGTTAGCGGCTAATTTTTCTATCCTTGAAATGTTATTAAGAAATTCTTCATGTTTTGGTTTATTAGATTTGTATTGACGATATTTGCTTCATTTCAAACAATAGACCTACACGGTAAATGGAAGAACCGTTGTAAATTCTTTGTTGTTTAGTAAATAGAAACACTGAATTGTATATTTATCTCCTTGCCATAGACATTGGAGATGGCTCTAAGACAAGAGACCGCTCCACCGCTGACGCCGCTGCACGATCCATTCCACGTGGAGGGTGTGCCGCCCCTCGCTGACGAACATTTTGAGGTGAGTTTACAACAAGATTTACTCAAAATACCTTTGGTCTGTAAAATTAAGTAGATAAGTATTTGATTTCTAGACTTAAGTTCCTGTGACCACTAGAACTAATCATGTAAAAAATCTTTTATCATTGTTGCAGGATGAGTTTGAAGATGCCACAGACGAGCATCCATCGTAAGTATAGGCATGGGCAGTATCTTCTCAAATTAAATTAACACATAAATTGTTAACACAATTTCTATGGTTTTAGGAACACAATGGATTTACAATCTGCTTTTGACGACTGTGAAGTGGCCATTAGAAAATTCTTTAATAATGATTTAATTGGTGCCACTAATCTGATGAAACCATGGTAAGACAAGTTTCGTTAACTCTCAAAATAGGTATAAATTATATGAAAAAGTTTAACTTTGATATTTGTCGGGATTCTGGCCTGAAGTCCTGGATCTTTGGAGGGTGTATAAGAGGTCGTATCGTATACGTAAATCCAACTCGTAGAAGAACCGTTAGACGTTTCTAATGTTATGATGCATTAGCCGACAATTATCCCTGTATGCAATTTATTACGCGGGGGATAATCTTATAACTAAACTTTATCTGTCGATTGTCGTGCTAGCCGTTCTCACTGTCATGACTATCTGTAGTCCCCGTAAATAAAAGGCGTAGCCGACTGTTAATTATGTCGACCTATGTGTGAACATCTCTATTTAAATATATAAGCCAAGACACATAAATTACACGATTATCTGTCGTCATGGCAAAGTGTTCTGCGAGCAATACTGGCCCACTTATGTTTGGCGCTTAATTGTTCCCAGAACATATGGTTGATAGGGACGAAAAGTTCTGGAGTGGCGACACGTTGGAAGGCCATTCACAAGGTGGACCCATGACCTGGTGAGGGTCGTGGGAATCCGATAGATGCGACAGGCACAGGACTGGTCATTATAGCGACACTTGGGGAGGCCTATGTCCAAAAGTGGACGTTTTTGTCTACTTAATGATGATGATGACGACAAAGTGGGAACGCGGCCAAAGGGCAGTGGAAAGGGCACGAAGTTTCCTTGCGAGATCGCATCAAGAATGAAGAAATCCGCCGGAGAACCAAGGTCACCGACATAACCCAAAGAATCGCCAAACTTAAGTGACAGTGGGCACGGCACATTGCTCGCAGAACAGAGGGCCATTGGGGTCTCAGGAATCCGATGGATGTGAAACGCACAGGACGGTTCATAGCGACAACACTTGAGGAATGCCTATGTCCAACAGTGGACGTCTTTCAGCTGAAATGATGATGACCCGTGTATATCCAAATAACACATTATTTTTTATGTCTAGGGAACGCACGTCGCTTTACCACAGTCTTGGCACTTCGATGTTCGAGTTTATACCAGCAATACTGACATTTGACCACGCACAGATCAACCGGACCCTCGCGGCACTGAAAGTATCCATCTCTATTTGTAACCAACATAGGAAAAATTTCACTTTCGTAGAGAGCATCGGCACAATTATCAAAAAGGTAGAGTACTGTTTTTTATTTATTTATTCGGTCACGTGCAGTGTGCTTACACTGCTCTGGTCCAACTGGTTTATAATTCATCTCTCTAGAATTACTATTCATAAGGCGTAGATTAAAATATTTATTACTAGCGGTCCCGACTGACGTTGTCTTGCCTTAAAACTGGCTTTTCGTCAGAAAAAATAGAGCACATGATTGCAACGGTACCTGCCTGTTTCAATTGTATTTTTATACCACCCAGGTTTCTTATTATTTATATCAAAAAAGAATATCAAAATTAAGTAAGATTTTTTTAATCTGGTGTAAGAGAAAACTGTCAAGTAACAGACACTGAAATGTGACGTCATCGTCATTATATTGCATAACCCCACGACTCGACGCCCCCACTCTTCCTCATACCAATATTTTAAACGCTAATTGCTGCTTCATTTTTTTTACAAACATTTTTGATGCTTTTTTCAAGATTTATTTTTCGTGTTATTTTTTGTATAAATTAATGTATAAAAAATAAACGTAGGAAAGTACCCAATTGTGCAAGCGACCTTTAATGGCGACATAATTGAAACCAATAGTTAATGTGTTTTTAATGTGAGATTATAACACAGCATTGTTTTTATAAAAATATCTTTTGAGGATAATTGCATAATATGGAGACACTTGCCCGAGGAAAACTAAAGACACAGACAACGCAAAACCTTTATTACACAAGGTGTTGCGAAAATGGTGGTCATATTTGAAATACTACCCATTCAACAATGTTCTATAAGGAAACCAATGTCAATTCCGAAAATAAATAATGGAACCTCACATAGTACCTTTGATCAATGTGATCCAGGGTTGTCATGATTAAAACAAGCTGTTTTAAAACACAAGTTTAAAACTGTGTTTAAAACAGTTTGAAAATAAAGTGTGTTTTTATCACATGTTTAAAAGTAGGTACTAAAAGTTTTATGCATTGTATAAAACAATAAGAAAAAAAAAACAAGTTTTAAAACTACTATTCATGGTGAATGAATGAATATAAAATGAAAATAAATTGATATTTTGGAGTCTGAATAGCTATAATATATAATAATAAGTTTTATTGACAAACCAGTTGATTTTATGTTGTTGCTATTTTATATTTTTGAAGTTATATTGGTAGGTACATATTTTTTGTGAATTTTGTGAGTAGTAATTTATTCAATCAAACAAAGATCTAAGTACCTACGAGGATTTATATGGGACGAGATAACACCTATTTTTGAATTATGTAATAGAATATTCAAAATTTCAATTTCATATCAATCAAAAAGCCGCTAGGATAGTCCCAATGTCGCCCAATTTAAAACTAGAACATTAGAACTAGAATCAACATTAGAACTAGAACAAACAATATAAAGTGTTAAGTATTGATTAGAGATACGCAACATAAAATAAATGTTTATCCATTGATCGTTTTTAGGGCTCCGTAGTCAACTAGCAACCCTTATAGTTTCGCCAAGTCTGTCCGTCCGTCCGCGGATAATCTCAGTAACCGTTGGCACTAGAAAGCTGAAATTTGGTACCAATATGTATATCAATCACGCTGACAAAGTGGTAAAATAAAAAGTGGAAAAAAATGTTTTATTAGGGTAAAGTGGGGAGTGATTTTTTTTCAATTCAACCCTGACGTGTTATATTTTGTTGGATAGGTATTTAAAAATAAATAGGGGTTTACTTAAATAATTTTTTGATAATGTTAATAATCGCACCAAAAGTAAAAAAAAATGTGTCCACACACATTTTTTGAACCATAAGTTTAGAAAATATGAAAAAAATCTCAAAAGTAAACTTTATAAAGACTTTCTAGGAAAATTATTTTGAACTTGATGTCTTGAACAGTTTTTGAAAAGTTGTAAGTACAAAGGAATTTCTGAACTAAGTTTGTAATTCAACCGAAGCAAGCATTTTTTTTTATTTAGTTTACATATTTTATTATCCTGAACGTATCTTCTTTCAAATAAAAAAAGAATTATTAAAATCCAAAATTACCACCGAAAACCCAACATACATAACCCGTCTAGTTTGTATAAATTAGCAACCCAATTTCCCGAGAGATGGCGCTGTACTTTTTTTAAACTCTTATTTGGGACACTTATTGTGACTGACGGCAAACTACGGAACCCTACACTGACCGTGGCCCGACATGCTCTTGGCCGGTTTTTGTATATTTTTAGTATGGCGAATTTGAAAAGATCTTGTCTAAAAATGAAACATCTATAAGTCAAATTAATTTGAAATAATGCTCTAAACTAAAAATAACAAAAAAAAAAAACAAAAAGAACATTTGTTCAAAACAATTTGAAATAAAATTAAAAAAAAAAACTGATTTTTTTCCAACCCTGCTTTGATCACCTTATGATGGCGTGCAAAGTACAATTTTGCGAATTGATTATGACTTTGACTTTTTTTGATGGGCAGAACCATGAACATGAACTACTTTCGATCGTCACATAGTTAGATTATCATATATGGAGTACGGGTGTGGGTAGCTGTAATATTTGTCACAAAAAATTGGTGTATCTATCCATCTATATATATATATGTATGTTACTACTAATAGCCAAAGTGCGGCTATTAGCCGTACCTTACCTCATTAGCTGCTATGATGAAGGCTAGGCTAGGCTTAGTTCTAAGCGAAGATAAGTAGGATAAAACTAAGTTTACCCGCACGTGGCCGGCTGCACCTAGTTGTAGCTGGCTAAAACTAGGTGCAGCCGCACTTTGGATATTAGCCGTAACATATATACTTAGGGTATACTGAAAGTTTCTGGATTCTGATAAATAAGACTAGATATAAGACTTACGATACATTTATTCTTTTCAAAGTATTTTCCCTTGCAATTAATACATTTTTGCATTCGCTGAAACTATTGTACAAAGCAGTTGGACTAGTCTTCTTTAGGGACCTCTTCAATGGCTTTATGGAATGCATTAACAGCTCGTAAAACGTATGCCTCTAAGTTTGTATTTAATTTTCGGAAACAAATAGAACTCGTAGGGTGCAAGGTCCGAGCTGTAAGACGGATGCGTCATCAGTTCCACATCTGAAACTTTGAAATAGGTTTTTGTTACCTTAGCGGAATGTGATGCGTTATCGTGGTGGAGGAGAATGTACTCCTCCACCACGAGGACGACCTCCGCTTCGAGGACGTATTTTGCGATTTTTTTCTTAGACTCTGGGCAATCAAGTGTTGATCTCTCAATCAAGTAATTTTTTAGTAGTTTCAATAAGTTGTCGTACGGTGTCAATTTCGAGTTTGTAACCACAGTCGCCGGCCGACCTTCACGTATCTCGTCATAGAGATGGTCACGTCCACGTCTAAAGCCTACAAACCACGAATACACAGAGCAGCGACATGGTGCTTCATCACCAAATACCAATTGAAGTCTCTGTTCAGTCATCTTTCTTGTTGACTTAAGCCACAACGAAAATCATAAAAAATCGTTGAACGAAAATGTTCTCGAGTTAAATTCATTTTGATAGCGACACACAATCTTCGAAAGGACGCCATAATTAAAAAATAAATGACAGCTTCGCAAATAGTTCCAGGTTTCGAATTCTATAATAGTTTTTTCATTGTAAATGGCCAGATCCAGAAACTTTCACTTATCTATGCACTAATCTCTTAGTGCTTGTCTTTGAAATTTGTCAAATCCTCTCGCATTTTACAAATTTCACCCACTAAGGGGGAGGGGGGAATGAAACGGGGATCTATATGGAGAAACAGTCTCACACGGGCAAAGCCCCTAGCAGAGGCTAGTCATACATAAAAAAATTAATGATAACACAAGAAAATCTCCCTTATTGGATAGGTATTGTAATTATTTATATCTAAAAGAAACTATTGTCTTGCAGCCAAATTATGCCACATATACAGATTTGGAAGCTCATGCCGAGCTTTGCTATGCAGAAGCTCTTATGCTTCAGGCAGCTATGACTATTATGGATGGAGAAGACCTCACAGGGCTTATCAAGGGTACTATAAAGGTCAAAAATTGCTACAATAGTTACAAGTAAGTACATATTATACTTGTTAATTGTCACTTTTAAATAATGTTCATTATTACATATTTCCCTTACACGCTATGCGGTCCCGTATTCCTACAATCACTGGTCCTTCCGAAAAATAATGTAATTATACCTATCTGTAATATGTATATTAAAGGCAAAGTCACTCACTTACTGACTCATCAACAACAACCCAAAGCCTTGGACCTAGAATGCGGAAACTGTGCTAATTAGTGTTATTGGACGTGTACCATTATCGGATCGTTATCGGATAAACGCAGGATAGATGAAATGGCGACAGGTCACAAGTTGAAGAGTAAAATTTACAGGTCCGTGATAAGACCTGTCATACTGTATGGATCAGAATGTTGGGCTATGAAAAAGATGGATGAAAAAAGATTGCTTGTAGTGGAGATGAGAATGTTGAGATGGGTGTGTGGTGCGACAAGAATAGATAAAGTGAGAGATGAGTATATTAGAAGAAGTTTGAAAGTGGCGTCAGTGACTGAAAAGTTGAAAGACAATCGTTTGTCTTGGTATGTTCATGCGAAGAGGAAGGATGAAGCGCATGTTATTAAAAAAGATAAATGTAGATGGATGGAGAAGGATAGGGAGGACAAAGAACAGATGGATAGATTGTGTACGGATATGAAAGAAAAAAGGGAGTTAGTGATAGTGTGACGGGTGACAGGACGGAAACGGAAGAAAAAAACGTGTTGCGCCGACCACAAGTAATAAGGGATAAGGGCAGGAAAAAAAAGGACGTGTACCGTTATAATTGACTATAAATAAATAATATAATCTATAACTATAAATAAATACATAAAAATAATAATTAAATAATATTGTTTGTAAGTCTAAAATATGAGATACATATTTACATTTATACATATAGATATATATATAGACTAATTTCAATTCTATTTAAATAGGGAATGCTCAAAAATACTAGAAAAGAAGCAATGGGAGTCTGAACAATCGAGGATACACTTCCAAAGCGGCGTGCGACTGGGCGTCGCAACCTTCAACGTGATGATATCTCTGCTCCCGCCGAAGATTATAAGTGTATTAGAATTTGTGGGCTTTTCTGGGAATAAGGTAAGATGTACAATTTTTTTTTTTTGAGGCGAGTAATCGTCCAATGTCTTCTCCTGCTATAGTTCCACACTAAAGGGCATGTCAGACTTTTACTGACGACATTTCCGCAGCCCTAGCAGGCATCGGTCCTACCGGGCCTAGCATTTGCGGGATCCTGCGCTTGCGGGACTGGAATCCCTAGTCGCGGACCTATAATAAGTAGGTTTTGAGACCAATTTTAAGGTGCCAAAATAAAGGTTTATACAAGTTTAAAACTATCTCTCATTCCGAGAAACTTGCTTCTATTTGACTTATATTCCTGGACTAAGAAGTAAAGTCGCACTTTGTCATCCATCCTTTACTTACCTAAGGGAAAAGTGAGATGGCAGATCAAGCCAAATAAAAAGCCTCTGCGACAGAAAGAAGCAGCAACACACTAGTGTTCATCTCTATTCATTGTTAAGTGTTAGAGTGAGATCGGAGAGATTGCGCTCAGAGCGACAACATTGCATATTATAATGCATGTCATAGGTTTTTTTTTTTTTTTTTTTCGGTGGGAAAATCATCCTAATGACATCCCCGCTCTTGGGCGGAGCGGGAGATAGTGTCAGACTCTTACTGACTAAAAACCCACTCCTGTTCCTTCGTTGCCTTCGTCCCAGGGCCCCGGGTTCCGCTTTCACACTACCCGTGGTCCCAGTAGGCTTCGACCCTGCTGGGCCCCTACGATTTGCTGACATCTCCTTGAGGCGCGCGTGGAACAAAACGCGCCGTCGACGACTTGGGCTCGGTCCGGACGGTTACCGGACGGCCAGACGGCGAGCCACCCATTGCTCGCCGTCTGCAAGCCCGCGCCTACGGTGGCCGGAAATCGGGATCGGAATCCCGGCGGCGGTTGGAGCGTAAGGACCGTTGCCTCACGCGATCGGCCGCCTCCTTAGCTAGCATTACTGCTTCGCAGAAGGAGGCGACCGCCTGCCACTCCTCCTCGCTCCGGAGCATGGCCTGAACCAAGGCCCGGCGCGAGAGATCACCGCCGCCGATTGCCCCCACGAGGTCACGGCGTTGCTCTGCCCAAGCGGGGCACACCTCCACCGTGTGCTCCACCGTGTCCTCCGGGTGGGCCACACAGTGGCGACACCCGGGCGTCGTTTCCGCACGAATCCGGTGCAGGAACCTCCCGAACTTACCGTGTCCGGTGAGGACCTGCGTCATGCGGAATGTGAGGACGCCGTGAGGTCTTTCCAACCACGCCTCAAAGAGGGGACTTACCGCCATAATTGTGGCGTGCCCAGCACGGGGTCGCGACAGTCGCTGTCGCCATTTCACCATGAGAACTCGCCGGAACTCTGTCCGCCATGCCGCGACTTGTTGCGGCAGCGGAGTTTCGCCCCGGCGTTGCATCTCCATGCGCCGTTCGTGCATGAGTGCAAGGACTGTTGCCTCCAGATCCCATGGTCGCTGGCCAGCAAGAAGGCTCGCCGCTTCGCGGGAAATCGTCCGGTATCCTCGTACCATCCGTATGGCCATGACCCTCTGGCACGCGTTCAGCCGGGCCGCCGGCTGCTTCCGCAGCCCCGGCGCCCACACCGGCGCGCCATAAAGGGCCATGGACCGAACGATCCCCGCGTAAAGCCTCCGGCAGGAGGCGTCTGGACCCCCAAGGTTGGGCAGGAGCCGCGAGAGAGCAGCCCCAGTCCGATTTAGTTTGGGAGCCAGACGTCGGAAATGCTCGTCGAAATCCCATCGGCTGTCGAGAACGAGTCCCAGGTACTTCATCGTTGACCCGACGCCGATGTGGACTCCTCCCACCGTTAGCCGGGAACCCGGTGGTGGCGCGTTCCGAGGGCCGTGAAAGCACATGGCCTCGGACTTGTGCAATGCCACCTCGAGTCCCAGCTCCTGGATCCTGCCAACGACCGTCGCGACCCCGCGTGTCGCTAGTTCGACCGCCGCCTGGTACGACTCTCCCTGCGCCAGGACCAGCGTGTCGTCTGCGTAGCAGACCACGCTGACCCCGTCAGGGAGGTCGCCGCGCAGCACGTAATCGTATCCGATGTTCCACAAGGGCGGCCCTAGTACCGATCCCTGCGGAACACCGCACGACATCTCTCGACGTTCCCACACCCCCTGGTGACCGGGGTAGGTTATGTACCTGTCAGACAGGTACGCCTCGACCACACGACAGAGGTAGTCGGGCATCCGGTGATACCGGAGTGCCCTCCCAATGCAACTCCAAGGCAGGGAGTTGAAGGCGTTGGCGATGTCCAAAGACACCGCCACGACACACCTGCCCTGGGCCACTGCATCCCCCGTCGTGAGAGCTCGCACGCACATGATGGCGTCCACCGTGGAGCGCCTCCTGCGAAAGCCGAACTGGCCGTCCGCCAGATCCGGCCCCACCCGTGTTAGGTGTGCGACGAGGCGGTCTGCAATTACTCTTTCAAAGAGCTTGCCCACCTCGTCGAGCAGCACAATGGGCCGGTACGCGGACGGAGAGTCCGCGGGGCGCCCCGGCTTCGCGATCAGGACCAGTTTCCCCGTCTTCCAGCGAAGTGGGAACTGGCCCCTCTCCATACATGCGCTGAAGAGCCCTCTTAGTCGAGGCCCGAGAGCCTCCATGGCCAGGACCCATGCCTTCCCAGGCAAGCCGTCGGGTCCTGGGGCGGTATTTTTGGCACTCAGCCTTCGTACCGCCACTCTCATCTCTACCTCGGTCACCTCTGGAGCGTTATCGTCGTCGTCGCCATCGTGGTCCGCGTCGGACACCGCTGGTGGCGGAGCCATGGGCGGGGGAGAGTGTTCCCCTCGCGTGGGGAACAGAGTGCTCACCACACCCTCCACGAGCTGGGGCCGGAGACTCTGCGTCAGCGGGGGAGCCCAGGGGCGGAGTTTGTCCCGTACCAATTTGTACGGGCGTCCCCATGGGTCCCCATTCAGAGTCCCCAGCCACACGTTGCGGGCCTCAAGTTTGGCCCGCCTTATCTCCGCTCGGAGGGTGCGCTTTGCCGCTCTGTATCCCTCGTACAGCTCCGCCTCTCTGGCCTCCGCATCCGCTGGACGGATGCGGCGACTGCGGTATCTGGCATACCGGCGTCGCGCGGCATTGCACGCGTTGCGCAGTGCCGCAATCTCCGGCGACCACCAGTATACCTGGCGCTGAGCACGTCCTGGAGGGACTCGGGGCATTGCCGCGTCGCAAATTTGCGACATGGCCTCCCGGAACCACTCTGCCTCGACGTCTATGTCGACAGGCCTGTCCGGTGCTTGCACCCAGGCCTGTACCGTCGCGGCTTCCAGGAGGAGCTCCCGGTCCATCTGCCTCAGCGCCCAACGCGGACCACAAGGGTTCTGTCGGACCGGCGCAATCGAGGTTTGGGCGGAGACGTCGAACCGGATGTACCGGTGGTCCGAAAACGTCTCCACCCCCTCCATAACGCGCCAGTCGACGACACGCGGCGACAGAGCGGGGCTGGCGAACGAGAGGTCCACCACTGAAACGAGAGGTCCACCACTGAAACGAGAGGTCCACCACTGAATGCATGTCATAGGTTTCGTATTTTATGAATGAATTTTAATTTTGCATTGAACACGAAATGGCAACTTAATGAAACCGCGTAGGCGCGCGAACTTTAATAATTAGAATTTAATTTAATTCATTTGTTGTGTTCTAAAATATGATTATATATGATATGATATATTATGAGATGTGAGGTATTTATTATTTTCACATCAAGCCAGGCTTATTTACTTGTATTGCCCGCACGTCCCTGCACAAGACACCCAGACCTGGAACAACTATCTGTACGCCGCGTCAGACAAATATTGATTTGAACCCATGACACGCAATGACACGACAGAGCCAATTAAAATAAGACATAAAAGAATAATAATTAAGTAAATACTTCAAATCATTACAACATTATTGTTCTGCTATATTTATTTTTTCTATAGATATTATATAATGTTTCTTAAAACAATCTGTCAAAAAAAGAACATTAAAAAATATAAAAAAAATGCGGTCCGGCTGTGCGGTAGCTAGGTCCCAGCTATTGGTGGTTAGGGCTCCGGGGACAGAACTCCCTCACAATTCGAACCGTATCGAGGAGTTCCTGACTGCCTTTTCTTTAAGGCCCTTTTTCCAACAACACGAAGACAACTTCGACCAATGTTCATCGAGGCTTTTGGCCACCAAGCCGTTGTCAGGAACGAGAATGGACGCAATAACAGTTGAGTCCACAGTCCACTTGTCAACAACCTTTCTTGATTTGCAGCTTTTCTCAACTTTCACGAAGTTCTCGTCAAAATTATTAATATAAAGATTAAATAAATTCATTTAATATAAAATTGAACAAAATGATTTAATCTTTACATAATAAAAAAACAGTAGCTTTCTGCATCTTTTTGTCATTCTGTTCCTCCTAAATCTAAAGTACGTGTTTATGCTGTTTTCACTAATAGGAACCGCAATAAACAACAAATGATTGTCACACCAGCAAGCTAAATTCATTAAACATTGAATTCAATCAAATCATTAACCAATAAGTCATAAAAACTAAATTACTAGTTTTAATTACGTTGTTAAACTAGCACCGGCCAGCGGCTTCGCCCGCGTGAAAACAGATTTCTGCATACTAATTTTGGACCCCCGTTTCTTTCCCTTAGGGGGTGAATTTTAGAAAATCCTCTCTTAGTGCTCGCCTACGTCGTAAAAGGAAACCTTGTGCAAAATTTCACGATTCTAGTCCCAGTAGTTTCGTCTGTGCGTTGATATGTCAGTCAGTCAGTTTCTCCTTTTATATATCTTAATGTTATACCTTATTATATTCCTACTAATAAGTGTAATATATACTGTAATATCGTTTTTTTCCCAAATAAAATAAAATATTGGGAAGTCCTTGTAATTCTCATTTTTTTTTAGATATGGGGCTATCCATTAATAATGTGATACGCGGGGTAGACAAAATGTGACATTTAGTGAAACGGGGTAGTCTCTTTTTACAAAATGTCACATTTGAAGGACTCATAATTGTCGTGACGTCACATTTCAAAATCTTTATCGAAATATTAACACGCATTTTCGAGAAACTTAAAATATCCCCAACTCTCTGTATTCGGAACTGCTGTATTAATTTAATCATTTATGTGACGTCACACTAGGTTTCACTAATGTGACCAGCTGAGACAAAGGCGAGGTCAGAAAAATCATGAAGTCATTCTGACGTAATTTATGGATGGCCCTTAAGTATGTAGTGAAGATATACCCCATTCATCTGGGCTTGAGACAAAATGTAATTCAAGAAAATGTGGTACCTTCGACTAAGTTTTTTCGACGTGTTTGAATACATTAATAACAGTCTCCTTTCTGTTAAATGCATTGGGGTTTTATTTGCACGCTTTTTCTTCGGTGAATAACAAGAATTCAATGAAAATATCTGAAAGCGGCACTCTCATATTAACAAGTTAATGTGAGCAAGATGGCGGATTATATATAACGCGACCGATGACAAAACGTCTCATTTTATAATGTAAAATGTTTGCACTATCTGTGGTCCATAATTTAGCAGTATTATATATGGTTTGTTTACCTTTTGTCTCACGGCTCCCTGAATAGGATATAGATACTTTTGTTCCCACAATACTTTATTATGTGACGATGTAGTTTTTTCACAGTTTACGGAAAAACTGCCATCCATTTATAATGTAAAAATATCAGTCAAAAATTCAGTCTTGTTATTTATTTTATTAAAATAACATGAAGGTACGTATGTACTCGCAATTATGTTAAATGCGATGAGATGCCTTTCACTTGCATTCTTCTTAGATCTAACGTGTGTTTTAAGTAAAATCACTCACCATCACAATACCAAATTGACGTAGATCCGCATTGCATTAGCAATAAAGTAGGTCGAGATAATATTTGTTCATTTCCGTGGCCGTATCGAATTCAAATATAATATCAACCCAGGAGCCACGAGGCAATGATAAATCACTCCAGAATTGTTTGTTGTTTCTTCATCGTACAAGTTTATCTATATCTATCTATCTATATATCGCTCACCTAGTAAAATATTGGCACATCTACAGTAAATGCGAAATTAAGTTTTAACGGCCTAAGTGTTTAAAATTGTACAATTTATATCTATGAATATCTATTATGGTATAAAATATAATATATTTATGATATAAAATGTAAAATGAACTCAAAACTTCGTTTTAAATATTTGTGCAATCTTTGACCCTTGTATCTGTAAAATATGAAAAATGTAGATGTGCCAATATATTGCTAGGTGAGCGATATATAAAAATGAGTACCTTGTTCGTTAGTCTCGCTAAAACTCGAGAACGGCTTGACCGATTTGGCTAATTTTGGTCTTCGAGTATTCGTGATAGTCCAGGAAGGTTTTAACGGTGAGAGAATATGAAAAAAGATCACAAAAAAACACGCTCTAGTAAAAAGACCCTCTTTCATAAAAATGTCCTTTTAAAATGAATTATGCAGGTTCTAGTACCTAATACCAGTAGTAGTAGTAGTAGTAGTATTAAGCCAGTAGATGACGTCATCCTATGACAGTTTAACTTAAATGATAACAATCATTGACTAAACTAGTTAAAACATCACATGACACTGGCAGAATAGTCGACACCGGCTCAGTTGCCAAAGGAGAGAAAAAAAAACTTATTAAAAAATGAAAGGCCCGTTTTGACATTTGAGAAATACTCTAAAATGTAATTTGGAACGAAACTGAAAGAAACATTAAAATAATAATTAATTACATAAAGTGTTTTAGAAAAATATATACATTTTTTGGATGGAATATACTGAGAGTATTCCTTTTGAGTATTTAAGTATTCATTTTGACGAATATACTTAAAAGTTAGCACAAATAGTAACTTAAATAAATAATAAAGGTTGTCATTATTTGCTTTCAAAACTACCCCAAAACAATTTAGGGGGTTTTAAATATTCAAAGTCAAAATTTTTTATTTCACATAGGCCTACATGGGCACTTATAAAACGTCAGAAGCTAGTGCACCGTTCCAAATTGGTCGTTTCCTATGCAGAAGAACCGGCAAGAAACTCCATAATATATTGTATGGAGGATTCTTATTTCTTGGGATAATACACTTGAAACTTGGAATAAATTCTAATCGAAATTACTGATTTAGGACTGTCTTATTAGTTTTTCAAAACTACCTTCAAAATACGGGTTATGGAGTGTAAGTTCTTATGGAAACATTCTCACAAACGAAGTCACCGGATAAGTGCTAGTCATTATACATATAACAAGCTGGTCTATCATTTTGTTACCTAACGTGACCTCTACATCTAGCCAAGGCACATAATTGTACCATCATTAGCTTATAAAAAATTAGTAGGTACGTAAAGTGGTTCTGAGGAGCTAATAAGCGCATAATAGACAAGTAGAGACACGTTGATTTTTGGTAGTTAAATTGAGAAAGAATATTCACTATACTACAAGTACAGTGGACCCCCGGTAGTCCGACAAACATTTTGCAGGGCAGTGTCGAATTATCGAATTTGTCGGATTATAGAGTAGGTACTGCCTAAGACCCCCTATAGTCCGGAATTTTTTACAAAAGAGTACCTTGTAATCCGACAAATTACAGATCTAATGATAAGATTCTTTATATTATATATATGTACTCTGAAGTACTAGTCATACTTCATTATGTATGTCAAATTTAGTAAATTAAACAACACAATGAAGAGCATACGTTTTATTATAAAATTAACGTCATTAATGCTATAGAGCTTACAAAAAATATGAAGTAACTTTACATTAGGAAATAATTGTGTACAAACAAATGTAAATACTAAAATAATCAAAAAATCTTGCATTAGCGAATATTATCAAAAAAATATTCAATAATAAATTATAGACCATGTCGGATTACAGGGGGTGCCGGATTAGACAGGGGCCGGATTACTGGGGGTCCACTGTATTTGCAACTGAATATTATAAAGATTCAAAACAACATTATGATGAAATATTAAAATAAAAATATTATGAAAGTGTGCCTAAATTTAAAATAAAGATTAGCGTTCGAAATGGGTTTGATGTCATAACTTAAAATTTGCAAAACTTCACAATAATTATGCATACGATTATTCTTCGAGAGGTCAAAATGTTTTTTGTTTTTTTTTCTGAATTGGTCTGACTACGTCCGCTCACGTTTTTCGAATGGCCAGTTGCAAGGTCACCAGCTACAGCAATTTTAAAGCGATGTGTTTTGTGGCACATGTACAATTATTACAACAAAAGTACAATACTAGTGTTCTTTTTGACAGCCTGGTTGGTCTCTAAGTTGCAAGCGCGACTGCTGGTCCTGAGTTCTATTCCCGGATCGGGCAAAAAGTGCTATTGGATTTTTCCATTAGGAATTACTCTGTAGCTGCCAGGAGTTTGGAAGTTGGTAGTGTAACACCCTCGCCTTATCTCTCTCCGGTCGTATCTGGTCACCGTCCCATCGGGCTATGAGAGTTAATGAACAGAGAGTGGTCCTGTGACAGTACACAATACGTGTGCACTATTATATATCTTGCGTACTGTTCTAGTCTCTTTTGAGATTGGTCGAAAAGTTGAAGAAATTATTTATCTTGGCTTTTTAAATCAAAATCAACTTAGAGCGTTATATTAAAGCTATTATTTAGTTTCACCCGTCCCGATGTTTGTCTGTAATCAAATCTTGCAAATTAAATTTGATCCACTTCCCGGTTACCGATTGAGCTGAGATTTTGCATGCATGTGTAAATCAGATGACAATGCTAAGTTATTATGACATTTCCTGATATTGTGTTATTTCACATAGGTCAATGTGAAATAAAAATATTTGAATATATTATGGGCACTTATAAAACGTCAGAAGCTAGTGCACGGTGCCAAATTGGTCGTTTCCTATGGAGAAAAACCGGCAAGAAACTCCATGGCTACTCTTTTAAAAAAAAGATTGATGTTACAATATTTCAATATTACAGGATTAATAGATATTATGTAAGACCAGTGTAGACCAGTCAATATTGTACCCAAAAGCACAATAAAATATTATAATAAAAAAGTGTGTCGTAATCTAATCTAAGAATTCGGAGTCTATAGATTCACGACTAGATATATAACATAAGGGGGGAGGATGATATTATAAATAAATAGTAATGTCGGTTTAACAATTACTTAGCATAGTCGGCCTTTTAATGTTCCCACTGTTGGGGCACAGGCCTCCTCTCTAGGAGAGGGTATGGGCCGTAATCCACCACGCGGGCTCAGTGCGGGTTGGTGGATGTCACATGTCTTCGAATTTTTGGTTCTAGGACATGCCGGTTTCCTCTCGATGTTTTCCTTCACCGTTTTGAAAGCAGTGGTGATGAAATAAATTACACAAAGTAATGCGCCTGGCTGGGTTTGAACCCGCAACCTACAACTCGTAAGTCGGGGCCGTTACCACTCGGTCACCACTGCTCCCCACAACAATAACAATAACGCTAACAATTACTTATGACACAAGTATTAGGTAAGAACAGTTATGTAAATTATATTATGCACCAACGTCGATAATCCTCGACCACTAATTCGGATATCGACGAGATGACGCAACAATCAAATAGCAAATCCATAGAGTTTGCCAGGTCTTCAGGACAACCTTGATGAAGTATTATATATTAATTTAAAAATGGACCTATCTACTGACACACACAATATTAATAGTTAAAAAAATATACAAAATCTGTTTTCTAAATGTACTTTATAAAAATTCTAAACGTTGTTTAAATCGTAGTATCATTTAGACGAGAGATTTTGGAAATCAGGTTGAATTAAAACAAACAGGATTATATAATTATGTATTTAAAAAATATAAATAATGTATGCCTATTCTATTATATAAATCTATTCTATATATAAAACGAGAAAGTGACTGACATATCAACGTGCAACCAAAACTACTACAACTAGGTCTAGGAACGTGAAATTTTGCGCAATTTTCCTTTTCTAATGTAGACGAGCATTAAGAAGGAGTTTTTGAGAAATAATAAATAATCCCGTTTAGCGCAGTGGTCTAGAGCGCCAGTTGAGACGCAAGGGTCGCGGGTTCGATTCCCGCACCAACACAAATGTTTGTTGAAGTAATTGATATTTGTGTTGGGTCTGGGTGTTTGTGGTATCTTCGTTGTTCCTGGTTTCCATAGTACAAGGGAAAACTTTAGTTTGGGACCAGGACAATGTATGTGATGTTGTCTCAATTAAAAAAAATGATAAGGAGTTTTTTTGGGTGAACGGGAAAAAATTTGTTTGGCATGTGAAATTTTATTCCTTGGGCCCATAAACTTGAAACTTAGCATAAATAATAACCCAATATTTTTGTATAGAATAATATTATTCCTTGGGTTAATAAACTTGAAACATGACACAAATTAAGTTTGATTAATTAAAGTTAATAATAAAGAATGTCATTATTAGTTTGTGCAAACTACTCTCAAAATACGGCTTAAGGGGTGTTAAACTGTTTTGTGAAAATATTCTCGCTGGCAAAATGTTAAATAATGATGCATAAATAAATACGATATTTATTGTAAAAAAAAACCTATATTTCTAAAAAGATTAGGTTCATGTAACCTCTTAATATTGATACTCTATGATCTAGTATTGTGTTACTCAAGAGCTCTGGCTTCTGCTATGCTCTGGTACGACCTAGTCTGATACATGTTAACCTATTTCTGGGTTAGCTCAAAGTTTTATATTAAAGTATCAACTGTACCCACGACTTCGTCCGCGTTAAGTTCATAAAACTGCACATATTTCAGTGCTTGCGATTTTTTTTTTATTATTCTTGATAGGTTCGCGCTTGACCGCTATCTCACCTGATGGAAAGCGACGATGCGGTCGACGATGGAGCGCGCTTACCTAGAAGTAACCTATTCACTCTTGACTTAAAAAATCCCGAGTTGTAGCCATCAGGAAACACAGATTCCGGCAAGGAATTCCACTCCTTAGCTGAATATATATTAATTCTATAACGATCTTATTAATTTATTTTACTACCACATAAAGCGGCTAAACGCCAAATAGACAATCATCCTCACTAGCCTAAGCTATCTGTTGTTGAAAGTCCCATCAAAATCGGTTTAACAATCCCCCAGTCCTGTTCCTACAGGAAATCAATAAATAGCTAAGTTATTCAATATAACATTAGCTGTACTTTAGTGAAAGTCCCGTCATATTTTGACTTTCCAATTTTATTTAATTGTGTGGAGTATTTACTAGCGTCTCACGCAAATAGTTCATATCTATTGAGTGGCAATTGAGCCTGCATTACAATCACGTGCATATTGCAATCTTATCTAGACAGTTCTTCGTTATTTTAATGAATAAATGACGTCAAAGATAATTAAGTGTCTTCTAACATAAGTAATCTGATAGAGCATTAAGTATTTTATCTTGTCCCATTAAATTTAATATAATATTATATGGTTTTCCTTTCATTTATGAAAACCCATATTATATTAACATTTTTATCAGATAGATTTGATCCTTAACATTGATCCTATCGATCGATGCCATAAAAGTACAGGGTGTTATTTTTTTCGAATTTTGGCCGGTTCAATTACTGGGAGTTTTTTTTTTTTATTAGTTGCGAATGTCGTCTAATGACAAATCCCGCTCTTGGGCAGAGCGGGAGATAGTGTCAGACTTTTACTGACTAAAAACCCACTCCTGTTCCTTCTTTGCCTTCATCCCGGGGCCCCGGGCTTCGCATTCACACTACCCGTGGCCCCAGTAGGCTTCGACCCTGCTGGGCCCCTACAGTTGCTGACATCTCCTTATGGCGCGCATGGAAAAATACGCGCCGTCGTCGACTTGGGCTCGGTCCGGACGGCTACCGAACGGGAATTACTGGATGTGGAAAGTGAATTTACAAAAATATTTGAATGCCGTTTTTACTTCAGTGCTGTTGTGTTAATTGCAAAATTGCAAGAACATTATATCCTTACCCTGAAATCTGGTATAACCAGAAATCTACAAGAGACCCATCCATTTACTTGCAGCAAAGTTATCATGTTTGGGGGATCATTGATCAGGGTCTGATGACAGCAGAAAAGAGAAATGGGAATAAATTGGTGAAAGGTTCTGAGCTACTTTCACTCTAATTGATTTATTTTGCTAAACTATGTATCACCGTTTAGGCCTGTGTCGGTCTTAAAGATTTTAATAGTCATCCGTTTAATGAATGAATGAATGAATGAATCTATAAACGAATCCGTATTTCTCTTTGTCACGCCATAACTTGCAAACAACTTTACTGAGTTATTTTTATTGTAAAACGTTTTTATGGAAAGAAAAAATAAGAAAATTGAATTCGGATTTCAGAAAACTTAACGAATGTTTAACCTTTGCGCGTAAGACAGTTCACGTGGGTCAACGCTAGTACGTCTACGCTAGTAGGTAGATTGGTGGTCATATAATTAAGAACGACTATTTAAAAACAAGCTTTTTTTCAAACTTACAAGAATTACACTTTTTGCACGTCTTTTTTTTGTATCACATAATTGTTCCACATTGTCGTAGCACACAGTTATAACATGATTAATTCAATAATACCTATATGGATAAACGTTTTACATTAAACCTTAACATATTATTGAAAACTTACTGGCTGGCCACATAATTAAGAACGCTGGATAGTTTATTTTTTGTATATTAAATTAATATACTGTAGAGTAGGCTAGAGTAGAATATAGTAATCAGTTGTCTACTATATTATTATGACTACCGGGAGCGAAGCCGCGGGCAAAAGCTAGTATGTATACAAAAGGTAAAATCCTGACTCACTCACTGACTCATCAATGCCCAACCCAAACCCTTGTACCTAGAATGCTAAAATTTTATACTGAGATGACTTTTATGATGTGTTCAAAGAATAAGATGAGGATTTTCCAAAAGTCACCCCCACCCTTAGGGGGTGACTTTTGGAAAAACGGGAGTCCAAACTTTGTATGGAGACACCTACTCGCAGGCGGGCGAAGCCGCTGGCAGAAGCTAGTTTAGGTATAAAATTTAAAGGGTCAATTAATAATAATATGTTTTTTAATTTTAATAAGGGTAATATGTTTATTACATTTTACAGTTTTGTATTTCTTTGTTTGGATATTTTGCGACTGTAATAAGAATAATAGCGAAAGTACGTGTTATGTAACTCTGCCTAAATGTCTAAATAAACATAGGTTTGTTTGAAATATTTCAGGCTCTCGGTCTTGCGGAGTTGGAAGCAGGTTCGTTTGCGCCCGGCATGCGTTCAGTGCTGTGCGACCTCACGCTGCTCAGCTACCACCTGGTCATGTGCCACTTCATCGGCGCCCCCATAGATCTGCCTGTTTGCGAGAGGATATTAGAAAAAGAGCTGAAGGTTCGCCACCCCAAACTTTTCCTACATTTACAGTACAGAAATCGAATAAATTAAAAATAAAAGCAAAGTGAAACAACGTAAAGTAATAAACCCGGTCATGCAGGCATCGGGCAGTTATAAATTACCTAAGTGGTATAAAATGATCATAAACCCCTTCAGTTGCCCTTTGCGTTCCAGAGCCACATTAGCTGGTCTATACGCGTGTATGTTTGTGTATGTTTTTGAATATTTATGTAAATTTGCCAAGCACACAGCTTATAATTTTGTAAACTTGAATTTGATTGAATTCTTCACAATTTTCAGGTGTACCCAGACAGCGTCTGGTTCCTAATGTTTAAAGGCCGCATCGAGCTCCTGCGTGGTCAATTCGACACCGCCATCAAGACGTACAACCGGGCCGTCAACAGCCAGAGACAATGGCAACAATTCCACCATGTGTGTTACTGGGAGATCATGTGGGTGAACAGGTGAGAGAACAACACACTACAAGCCATGGCCGGCCGGTTTTAGGTTGTCGTTTCTCTAGAGATATGCAATTAAACTAAGCTGGAAACTAGGCGTAGCTTATGTGTACAGTTACGCTGCTTATGTGTAACTGTCATCATCATCATCATCATCATTTCAGCCGAAAGACGTCCACTGTTAGACATAGGCCTCCCTCAAGCGTCGCCACAACGACCGATCCTGTGCGTCTCGCATCTATCGCATTCCCGCGACTCTCACGAGGTCGTCAGTCCACCTTGTGGACCTGGCCTTCCAACGCTGCGTTTTCTGGTGCGCAGTCGCCACTCTAGAACTTTTCGGCCCTGCCTACTGCCACTTAAGTTTGGCGATTCTTCGGGCTATATAGTGTCGTTTAGACTACAGCACAGCCCAAGTCTCGATCGAATCAAAGGCTTTCTCGTAGTCCACAAACGCTAGGCAGAGAGGCAGATTATACGCCTCGGTCTTCTGTTTAATCTGCCGGAGCGTATTTATGTGGTCTACAGTACTGAAGCCTTTTCGGATTTCAGCCCGTTCAAGAGGCTGGAAGTCGTCAAACCTGCGCGCGAGTTTATTCCTGATGACTCTGGAAAACAGCTTGTAGACATGGCTCAGAAGTGAGATGGACCTGTAATTCTTAAACATTTTCGCCCTTCTTAAAGAAAAGTACCACCACACCTCTGCTCCATGCCTGTGACGTCTTTCCCTCAAGTATGACGGAATCGAACAACCTCTGAAGGGCCTTAGGGACCGGTTTTCCACCCGCCTTCAGGAGTTCGGCTGTAATTACATCGTCACACGATGCCTTGTTGTTTTTCAGCTGCTTCAGAGCCCTCCTAATCTCGTACAGGCTGACGGTCCGGGATATCTTCGGTATAGTGTCGGGTTAATCTAGCTCTTGGATCGTTTGCTAGGTTCGTTGTGGGTTTGTGATAGACGTGTACAGCTGTCCATAGAATGCCTCTGCTATCTTAGGTCTTCAGTTTCGTGAGCTCTTCAGTCTCTTGCAAAAACCTTGGAGCCCTTATTTCGCTCGATCGCGTCTTTAATCCGTTCCATATTAAAGAAGCTGAGATCGCGTTTTAAGGACTTGGAGATCCGTCTATTGAGCTGCTGGTAGATGCACGCCTCGTATGAAGACTGCAGAATCATCTCACGCCTCTATTTCAAGAGTTTGATCAGAGAGCCTTTTCTTCTTTGTACGACGAGTCTTAAAGAACTTGGACCCGACCGTCTGGACAGTTTCCACGAACCCATCGTTGTATTCGTCCACGGAGCCACTTAGGCACTCGTACTAGCTGTACAATTATGCTATATAGATGCATACTCCTTCTTCGTGAATACTTTGTTGCGCATTGTGATTACACTCCACTAACTAAATAGCCTAACAACTCTATTTCGGAATTACCGAAGGCTAGCAGAGATTTCAGGCGTTATCTCTCTTTTTTTGGAGTTGCCTTCTCATCAAACATCAGGTAGTATTGCGTTAGATGAAGTAACAAGCTTTAAACCATGCTCGATGTTGACGATAAGCAAGTGAAAAATGACCCTCTTAAGGCATTTAGTCCGCCTTTGTATCTTTGTGTTGCATGAAGTTTTAAAAAATATAAATAAATAAAAACGAGGAAGTATATCAGTACAAGAGATCTATTTAACTACAAAAATTGGTTTTCAACCCTTTTTGCTTTTCCGAAGTCGAGTAAAAATACACATATATCTCAACACACCATGTTTGCTTGATTGGTTTCAGTTTAAAGATGGACTGGCGCGAATCAGCTTCGTACGCAAGTAAGCTGATCGACGAGAGCTCGTGGTCGAAGACGATTTACTCTTACTCCCGGGCAGCCATGCTGTTGGAGCTCGATGACATCACACCTTCTGAGAAGAAACAGTGCTCCGATCTAATGAGGTTTGTTCATTTAGTAACATTGATAAATTTATCAAAGAAGAGTGATGGTGACCCAGTGGTAAATGACTTACAAGCAGGTGGCGTGCCAGATACTTTTTTAGGGGGCAAGCCAAGGAACCTTGACTTATCTACAGTACTAATTACTTACCTAATATTTCTAATTAAAAAAAACTCGCACTATAATCCGCCGTCACGTATCATCAGTGCAATATTTCTTGCTGTAATGCTAATGCTGATTTTAATTGCTACATTTTTACTTGTTAATAATAAGATAGAAATTATGTAAACATAAATAACATAAACTATTCAGGAAAAGTTTTTAACCAGTGTGTAATTTTTTTTTGGTGGTCCTGTGTAAGTCTATTACTTACACTGGACCACCAAAAAAAAATTTTCAACAAAACACATTTCCATTTTTCACATCTTATCATTTGTATCTTATCCGAGTTTGAAATAAGCAAAACATGTACACAATTTAATCGTAGTATTATGAATACATACGGGGCCTCGTCATGGCGAGTTGCAGGCGGGGGAGGCGGCGACCACACTACGTCGCACGCAGAACTCGTATGCGGATGTCCGCTTCGTTTCACCTTCGCGCTTGTGTGACACTTACTCGTGTTCTATCGGTCTCGTTTATGCAGCCCCGTGTGGCCCGTGTGTGTTAACGTGGCCGGCTAGGTCCCCAGACCTCAGTCCCTGTACACGATAACCGCTCAAAGCAAATTTGAACTAATTTGTAGTTTGCACAACTGTTATACGCGTAGAGGGCGCCTCGTAGATTGCGTAGTAAAAGTTCGCCTCGTAGTCAAATACATTAATTCCCTATTGGAAGCCTGGATGATTTTAATAGAAAAATGTTCGATGGGTACTTGCTCACATTTTTATGTATCTTTTTTATAGAAAAAAAGTGAGACGGCAGATTAAGCCAAATACGAAAGCTTTTGCGACAGAAAAAGACAGCAACACACTAGTGTTCATCTCTTTTTTTTGTTAAGTGTTAAAGTGAGATCGAAGAGATTACGCTCAGAGCGGCAACATTGCATAATGCATGTCATAGGTATCGTATCTTATGAATGAACTTTAATTTCGCATTAAACACGAAATGGCAATTTAGCGTAACTGCGTAGACGCGCGATGTTTAATATTTAGATTTTTATTTAATTTAATTAATTTGTTGTGTTCTATTATTTAAACGTGAGGTATTATTTCACATGAAGCCGGGCTTATTTACTTGTATTGCTCGCACGTCCTTGCTTACAAGTTGTACGTTTTGGGTCAATTTTGAGTTGGTCCCTGGACTCCTAGACTAGAGATCACGGCCTATTCCGTCTCCAAGAGAGAAGGCCTGGGTCCCAGCCGTAGTGATATAATAAGACTTATTATACTTATCGATATCGATATTTTTATTATATAGATATAAGGAGAAACAGACTGACTGAGATATCAACGCACTGCCGAAACTACTGGGACTAAGAATGTGAAATTTTGAAAAATGTTTTCTTTTATGATGCAAGTGAGCACTAAGAAGGGGTTTTTGAAAATTCAACTATTAAGGTAGTGAAAAGGGGGAAAATTCGTTTGTATGAAAAAATATATTCCTAGGACCAATATACAGAAATAGTAACCAAGGCAAACAAAAACGCTATTGGCTATATAAGGTATGAGAGAATCTTACTCCTTGGGTGAATAAACTTGAAACGAATTCTAATCTAAATGTATAATAAAGACTGTCATTAATAGTTTTTCATAACTTCCCTCCTAATATGGTTTGAGGGGTGCTACAGTTTTTATGAAAATGTGCTCGTGTACGAAGTCGCGTCAAAGTTCAAATGCTATTTAAAATCGTAACAGCGAAATATTTGACGGCTATATGCGAGGTTTTTCTTTTTTAGGTGGGAAAATCATCTAATGACAAATCCCGCTCTTGGGCAGAGCGGGAGATAGTGTCAGACTTTTACTGACTAAAAACACACTCCTGTTCCTTCTTTGTCTTCGGCCCAGGGCCCCGGGTTTCACTTTCACACTACGCAAACTTTCTTAACGCACGCTATAATTTGCCACTTAACTTCAGGAATGCGTCGTACTACAAGCAGCGCATCGCAGGCAAGTCGTTGCCCATGGAGAAGTTCGTGATCAAACGCTGCGCACGCTACCAGGTGCAAGGATGCCGCCTTCTGTTGCCCACCATCGAGCTGCTGTGCCTCTGGAACATGTTCCACATCCTCGCTAAGAGCGAACGAGGCATACAGAATGTTCTTAAGGTAACAACCCATCAGACTCTCATCTTTCTGCCCTAGTCACTTGTGTTTGGGGGTTCGCGCACCACATTTTAGTATGTCAATCCAATGTGTTAACTATTACGTTATCACTGATTTCCCTTTCGAATTCGACTGCTTTATCATAACTGTCATAACCTAGAAAAAAAATGAGATAAATACTGTATCATGTACACATGATACAGTATTTCCGAAAACGTAAGCGATATATAGGGAGCTCGTGAATAAACTAATATCAGCTGACAGGTATATCTCTTAGGTTAACCAACGCTTGCCGAGGTTACTATGTGCATGGGTAACCGTCTTACTATCTTCGTTCGGCGAGCACGTCAAGGCGTTGGTCCCAACTGTCATTTGTGGATCTTTGGCAGTCATTACGGGTAGTTATAAGCCAGAAAATCTGAAACCAGTCTTTTCAAGGTGTATCATGTTAATTGGGTCTCCCAACTCCTGCTGTATGTCTGTCTATCTATCTGTTTGTCTAATCCGATAAACACAAAAACTACGGAATAGATTTTCATGCAGTTTTCACTAATAGATAGGGTGATGGTTTAGATACATGCATATTAAAATAAATTTCAAATATTTGGATCAACTGTGCGATGTTGAGGCGGGTCGCTAATATTGCAATATGTGTGCAGTTAATAGAAGCAACGAGCGATCGTGTGGAGAACGAGAGCCGTGAATGGATGGGTGTGCACGAGGGAGACAACCGCGCGTTAGTGCGCTTCCTGAAGGGGAGCTGCCTTGCCGCCATGAACCTGCCTCGCCTGGCGCTCGACACATTCGACTCCGTGCTGCAGTAAGTACTTTACAACCTCACGCTGTATTCCTCCAGGAGCTAGACAGAAATGTGTGTACATCTATACTCCATTCCAAATAAGATTAGTTTTTTTTGTTATGTATTGGCTTGCGTTTAACTACTACCTTACCTAATGGTAAGCGATGGAGCACGCTTGCCTAAAAGCAACCTATTCACTCTTGACATGAAGACTATTATAGGTTAAAGCCAACAAGAAACACACACTCCGGCAAGGAATTCCACTGCTTAGCTGTACGCATAATGAATGTGTTCCCAAAAAGCTTTGTACATATCGTAAACAAAATTTTTTTTACTGTCTGTTTAACTGATTTTGACTTTTATTGCGTTACTTGATATTGTAAACACTTTTTTGCTTTTAATGCCATCGTTATGCTTTCGGAATAGAAGTCAAAATCGGTTGAACGAACAATAAAAAAAGTTTGTTTAAAAGTCTACTCTTAGTTTGTATGAAGTGCAGGTTTCGCCTACATAACGTAGGCCTGTTGCCGCCAACCGGGCACAAGTCCGGAAGGTTCGACATCACCATTTGTGCCTATACGTTTTCTACATTTCTAACTTTAGGATTGACACAGCAATCAGTTTGCATCTTACAATAATGCAAGCCATGATATAAAGAAGACATATCATAATGTAGCCTCTATTTCCATAGCTAATATGATTAATCTAACATTACAACTAAAATTAGTTTAACATTTCATATTTGATTTAATAATTCAATAAAATTATGCATATAATAACAAATATTACAATTTTTAATTAACAATTTCAGAATAAATAATTTCTAAATAAACATAATTTTTTAAATATTATTTTATAATTTAAGTACGGAAGATACGTCATTATAAAAATTTGTACAAAGGTACTGCTTATTTCAAAAATAAATTTCTTCCAGCAGACCTGAAAAAGGAGAGATCAGAAGAATTGTAGACAATAGTATGTAGAAATAATAAAAAAAGAGTTTGTGATATCTTAAAGTAAAAAAAAACCTAATTAAATTCAAGTTTTCAAGATTCTTTTTACAATTCAATTCCCGTTGAGGGGTCCATTCCCTCAACGGATAAAGGCCTCCTCCATTTTGCTTCACATCTCACGTCTTTACTTCAATGAAGAAAGATTTGATCTCATTCAGTTCCCTTCAAAATGGTTGAGCTAAGTAGAGCTGATGCACGCGTCATTCTCGTGAACGGGTGCCGTCAGTTGAGACTGGTCATCTCTTAGCTGCCATTGGCTTAATTTAATTTCTATTTTTTAATTCGTTTTTTTTTTAATTTTTATTACTTATCTACATTGTGCTCACTTATTAGAAGCGACAAGAAATATGTAACCAAGATTTATGTAACTCATAATATGATTTAAAAGAGTGTCCATGGAGTTTCTTGCGCGTTCTTCTCTATAGAGATCTACGCTTTGGAACATGCAATTTAGCTTCACTTGTTTTTTTTTTGACTGACCGACATTTTGACTATTCAAAAGTGCCTGTAATTGGTCTATTTGAAATAAACGTTTCTGATTTCTTAAATTTATTTAAAAAAGCGAGTACAAATATCTTAAATAAGTATTTTTATTTCTTTACAGACTAAAGAATGATATAAAGGAAGACACATTCTTACTGCCGTACACTGTTGCTGAGATGGCAATGTGTCACCATCAGCTTGGAGATAAGGATCGCGCTCTGCAAATGCTGCAAGATGCCAGGTTCATATTTTATTTTATTTTATTTTATTTTAATAAGTACAGTGACAGACTACAGACTAAGACAATTTAGACAGTTAATACAAAATACAGTACATAAATCTGAAATCCAATTATTACTGTACATAGCATTCAATGCTTAATATCATACATTTATATTAGCTATTGTAGTTTTAGGTACAGTGCTGGGCAGTCAGTGTTTGGCATACTGACCTTTAGAAAGAAACTGACAAGTAAGAGTGACATTAATACTCATTTCCTGCGTTGCCTTGGTTTTTCTTTTATTTAAAGCCAGTATACAAGATGATTTTTTCATGTCATGGATGGCCAAGTTCTGAACTATAAGCTATATCGAAAAATACTCAGACCAACAAAAAAAGGAAGACGGAGCACCACGAACTTCAAAAGTAAAGACACAAAAACTACACTGGTGCAAATATATACACACGCTCACGCACACTCCTACACTAGAAGCACGCTAGTCACTCAGAGTGATTAGCGTGGTTCTAGTGTAGGAGTAGAGAGTGGTAGTAGTGTAGACAACGACTCGTGCCGTATTAAGAGTAAGTCACATTTAACTGACTACGAATATAGACTTTTCAAAAATTCTATGATGTAGTTTTGGCTTTTAATCGAAATCGGACCTGAAACTAGTCTGTGTATTTTATAAATTCCTCATAAATTCGGATCAAATACAAAACGGCGAGCGGTCGCATCGTAAAACCTGCGCATTCGCACGACGCATCGCAAGAACTTGTGAATTGATTCGTATCGCACATTGTATGGTCACCTGAACCGATGCTTTCTCGCAAGAAATCGCAGTGCATTGCAGTATTGTCTGGTAGCTTTTAAACATCAACGCCACTCAACCGTAGGGGCTTAGCAGGGTCGAAGCCTACTGGGGCAATAGGTTGTGCGAAAAAGAACCCCAGGTCCTTGGAATGAAGGCAAATAAGGAACATAGGAGTAAGTTTTAGTCAGTAAAAGTCTAACACCCTCGCTCCCGCTCTGCCCAAGAACGGTAGAAGTCATTGGATAATCTCCCACCATCCCATTGAAAATTCAATACATATAAAAACAGCTATAAGTAGCAATTAAGTAATAACTAGATGACCATGCTACAGCTTCAACATTACTCATATCTTAAATGTTTTATTGCAGGAAAAAATATTCTGGATATTCTTTAGAGTCACGGTTACATTTCCGTTTGCATTCGAAGCTAGAGATTGTCAAGAACGGCAGCCCATATGCGAGTCCGAGTCACCGCGCCAGCACCTCTTAAGACGCCAAGCGACTAACCACATCGAACCATGGTACTAATGTCCTGTTACATATGTATTTGTATCTATGCTCTCTTTTATAACTGTCAAGAATCTCTTGAATCCGTCACTTTATATTCACATATTCGTGCTTAGAGATATGTTATATAGACTTCAAAATCGAATTGGCATTTCTTGTGTATAGGCAAGAAATTATTTATGGTAGATATGAATAACTAAAAAAAACATAATTATATTATTGTGTAAATTGTATCTATGAACTCAATTATGTGTATTCGAAATATGATGATTTTTTACAATCATGTATAGTACATAAGTAATTTAAGATATAATCTTTCAAATATTAAATGAATGCATTGTAGGTATATAAATAGAAAAAACTAACTACTTCTGCTACTTGTCTCAAACTACAACATTGTCGCAATTCACTTGATATTTCCAGCCCTCCTAGCCAAGATACAACCGTTTCGTGTCAATTCCGTTCTCCAATCGGTAACGCGTCGATGTCAGCAATTGTAGAAAACGATAAGTTGATAGCCACGTTGACGCGCCTGAGTCGGCCGCTCCGAAACGATAACAATTCTTTCAAACGATGTGAACTTGACTACGAATTTTCTATTCGTTGGTTCTAACCGCGTGACTTAACGTCGAGGTGATGTCATTAACGATTGTAGATTATCAACTTGGCTAGGGGTGCAGTATATCACTAAACTCAAAAACGACTTTCTAGTGATATGTCGATAATTTTTTGTAATCAATAGTTTTGATTAGTTACATCTCATTTTTATGTTAACTAAAATACCTATATTGCTTTTGCAAGACTTGACGCTATATAGATCTTTCCGGTATTTACCAAATTGTCTTTCCCTTCATGTTATTTATTTTTAGATGTCTATATTAAACATTGATGATAAAATATTTAAAAAAAAATACTTTTAAATATATAGATATGCCTGGTTCATGATATATTAATGAAAAAGTAGGTCAATTTTAAACATTCGGTACAAGAACTTGTGATGATAAAGGATCTGAATTTTATTTTAGTATTAACGTTTTGTAGAGTGTAAAATTTGGAGTGGGTACGTATTTTTCGAAATGATTAATTATTGTTTAGTGCGTCCATTACTTAATTTAGGTAGATTATAATAGGCTGCGCTTCCTGAATACTTCTCTGAGCTTATAACATGATGTACATGACTTATTTAATTTATATCAGTACTTCTGTTATATAAGAAGCCTAAATTAAAGTACTTTATTATAATTAAGATGAATTATATATATATATATAGGGGACTGGAGACAAAATATATAATCGTCTCACATTGACTTACGAGTAAGTAGATAATTATAACATTTAAAAACATATTATTCTATTTTGTAGTGAAAATTTATATATATTTTATATGGGCAAAATTATATCGACTCATTGGCAACCTACTCGATACTCCGTATATTTATTTTTCATAATAATGAAGGTACAAATATCTATTGACAACAATAATAATAAATAGAGAATTCTAAATGTATTAGAATCTTAGTATTACATACAGTACAAAGGTTGTAATTATGACAGCTTAACTTTTATAGGTTGCTTAATGATTATTTATTTTTTGAAAACATAAAAAATCAAACTTGTTGATTTGTAATGGTGATGCCAGGATTCACCTTTGAACACCTAAGCAGATTTTTATTAGTCTTTTTCATGACATTCAATTTCAGTCATGCCTTAGAGCAACTGAAATAACGGAACTATTTAAAAAATATTATCACCATAGTTAAATTTAAACTTTATCGTTGTACAAAGTCACAAAATCTTTTTAGTTATTTACTAGATCAATGGTTCCCAGCCTTTTTATGACCTGGGAATTTGAAGTTTTTGTTATTAACAAGGACCTAAAGTCCTGAATATAATTATAACTAGGTACCTATGCTTATCTAATGAAAAAATCGTATACTATCAATTCGAAACTTGTTAATTCTTTAAAATTAAAAAGTATTTTCATAGAAAAGGCAATATTTTTGAACGAAACTTAAAATCAGTTGGCGTATATGCCATGGGGGCGACTAGTTGAGCCCCCATGGTGTTCCGGTAAAAATAGCAAGATAGCAAGAATGTTTCTTTTCAGTTACAAAGTTTGAAATTTTAAACCTTAACCAGACCACATTTGAGCTCTTGCGAATCACAGGTTAGGGACCACTTTATTAGATAGTCGAAAACTTGTTAGGTAGAACAATATAACTCTATAAATAGAGCGTGATGAAATGTTATAATGGCTTGGAATTTCCGCGTTTTAATTATGTACTCTGCTTAATTATTTGCTTTAAAAAGCATGCTTTTAGTTATACATGATACCTATTCAATTCAGTTTAACGCAGTAGACTGCTGCTGATGATTCCATGTTAAAAAGCATCAAGTTGAATATTATTTTGTAGTGTACTACAAATCAATCCCAAAAAAAAAACAAATTGAAAATAATAAGTATAGCATAGCATAATCAGCCTTATAATGTTCCAACTGCTGGGACTCAGGCCTCTTCACTATGCTACATATAAATAAATAACATAAAATAGTAATATACCGACAAGAGGACAAAGTATACAACGTGATTTTTTTTTATATCCCGTAACTCTGGGTCATGAATGAGATAATTTTAAAGATCAACTGGCATACGAATCGTTTTTCAATTATCTTTTTTTTTTCGTTTTCATTTTTTATTAATGACGTAATATGTAATCTCATTATTTACGCTGTCATATTTTTTTCTAACTCTACTGCACTACTGCGAAGTTTGGTAACGTCGCAAAAGTATAGATTTGTCATACAGGTGACAATTTTTGATCTAAATTAATTAAGATTGATGATATCTTTGAAACTATGCATTTTTGGATCACATATTCTAGGACTTTCATTAATATTTTTCCTTTTATAATATAAACTTTGAGTTATGGGATATCAAAAACAACTTGTTGTATAAGAAGTGATTTTATTTCTGTAAGCGATCTTTATTTTATTGAATTGTGTGATATGACGTGATAGTAATAAGTAATTCAGTTAAAATATGTATATTGTGCTTATAATTTATTGAAATATAAATATTTATGTAATCATTTATAACATGAGATTTACGTAGAAAATAAATTTATGAAAAATGCATTGAGTTAATAATGTATTTGCGTATTGCATTGCCGTTTATTTATTTCAAATTAAACTTAATTTAAAACTGTTATTAAGGTCAAAAATGGCTAAACTGATTTATTGTTCAGAAGTTGTGATTTTTTTTAATTTAAATCAAATGAATTTTTTTATTTAAATAATAAAACATAGGTGAAACAGTTGGATCGAAACTAGCGGTTCTGAACAAGAGGCGAAACGAAATGCAATGAATATTTACTTTGATAGCGCAGTGCACTTTTAATTCAATATGTATTGGTTGTAAAAAATAAAACATTTCTAGAGAATACAAAATATACAACTTAAATAAGGCTTCATATTTTGTCTTAATCAACAGTGTCTTCTGTCGAGAGCAAGTTGTAATCACTGACGTAGTTACCGATTATTAACTTCACAAGCCTAGAAACTGTTAATTTTGTTTATGTTTTTAGTTACTCGCAATGTTACAAATATAAAATACTTACTTATTGTGTTTTAGATTTATTTATACTCCATGCACAAAAATATTAGACATTTAAAAATTTTTTTTACTGTCTGTACAACCGATTTTGACTTCTATTCCGTAGACATAAGAATGCTTATAAAAGCAAAAAATTGGTTACAATACCAACTTGTTACTGCAGCCGCTATTTATCTCAATAAAACACAACACAATAAAAGTCAAAACACAATAAAAGTCAAAATCACAATAAAAGTCATAATCACAATAAAAGTCAAAATCACAATAAAAGTCAAAATCACAATAAAGTCAAAATCGGTTTAACGGACAGAATCTAAATCAAACATATTATTTTTTTTTAACGCCACTAGTTATTATATAATTGCAGATTGAGTCATTTTTTTACAGATAATATGATGTTGTTGTTTTATTTTTGTTTTAACTATAGATAAAGTTAATTTTAATAGGGATTATGGGTCTACTATAAACCGCTCGTCGATATGATCAAGAATTATCAAAGCTTGGTGAGGTCGGTTTGTGGATGTGTGTTCAATATGGTAAGTAATATTAAGGGGATGCAACTCGACGTACATGTTCACTGTTTTCCATACAACCGTTCTTACGCGATTATGACGTTATTACACATTTTGCATTAGATATTCTGGAAACACAGAATGTTTTGGATATTATCTAGGCTTCTATTGATATCAATTTATAAATTTGTGTAAAACTAATCCAGTAAAAACCTCTGAAAATCTGCTATTTTGCATGAACTTGGACAGTTTATAATTAACACAAAAATTTAAAAGTGAAATAAGTATAACAATAGAAGCCCACGTATATTGGTCCATATAATTATAATTAAGTGCGGAAATAGATAGGTAGAACAATAGAAGCCTTGCAAATTTAATCAAGATTCTGAAAGACGAAAATATATTTCAAAAACTTTTAAGGGTTTAAAAAAAACACGCATTTCCTGGAAACAGTTTTGTGAAATATTCGAGTAAATCACGAAAATATCCAATGCAAACAGAGTTTTCAGGCGTTATCTCTCTTTTTTAATTTATTTTATTTTATTAAAAGGATATGCTTCCGAGTTGGTCCATAGAAATATTGTTATGATCTGATCATGAACTTCGAAGATAAGGAACAGAACTCCTCATAGGATCACAGCAGAATCGTCGTAATAAGTAAAATTGCTTTGTTTATACGTGTAGTCGAGGACTGGCTGAAAGAAGAGGGGGAATATATCGAACTGATCTGATGATGAAGTCTGAAGTTAGGCACCAGAAGTATGTAATAAATTAATGTATTCTAACCGTGTTTGGGATTATTAGAATCGTCATGACATGCACTCTGGCTATAAGGTATTTAAGTTTGGCTGAGGGGTACTTTTTAGAGGTGGTACCATAACTAAAAATTGAAAAAAAAAAAACTTTGAACAAAAAAAAATACAACCGACTTCAATGTAAAAAAAAATCACTCTAAAGTGCAAAATAACTTTAATTTCGGAAGCCGGTGTTAAATAACGAAGAGACAAAACTATTAAAGAAACATCGACTTCTGAAATTAAAGTTATTTTGCACTTTTCAGTGATTTTTTTACATTGAAATCGGTTGTACTTTTTTCTTTTAAAAAGTTTTTTATTCGCTTTACCTTTTCGTCAAACATCGCGTTGGATTGCGTTAGATGAAGTAACAAGATTTTAAACCATGCTCGATGTTGAAGATAGGCGAGTCAAAAAGGACCCTTTTAAGTCAAGGAAATGGTATTTGCTAAAGATTTTTATAAATATAAGATCATTTTCAGTTCTTCAGTATATTCATAACAATAAAAACTAAGACTTTTTTAAGACAGATGAACAAACAGACATGTCATAAACTGTAGCCATGGAGATATATAAAAAAGAATCTGGTTATAACAATTTCAAGGTAATAATTTGACTTAGTTCAATATTGTGAATTGTCCGATTTCCGCGAATGCCATTTTCTTGACCTAATAATGCTTCCGTACACTCAAAAGAAAATAAACCTAAATTTAAGCTCAACGTCATCTAGCGAGAACCTGATAACAATCGAGCTTATTGCTTTCACCTCAAGCCATTTGTCCTGGCTTTAGCGTGACGTCACGGGTAGTCAGAAACCCGAAAATTTTGCAGACAGTCTTACCAAAGCGCACCCAGTCATTGGGTAATGAAGGTTAGATTTCAGCTGGTTCCGGTTTGACTGGATGTGACTTCAGTACACTGAAGCTTAAAAAATAAACTGACTATGTAGAAAACAGACTCCATAAACCCTATCACGTCATATAACTGTACCTGCATGGAGGCTGAGACCCTTATGTATCAGACAGTGTAGCAGTGGCAGGAAGATAATCCTTCACCAGATACTATGAAGGACTATTGAATGATGTCAATAAAGTATATTCTGGTACAATCAGCAACAAATTTTGGTGCCAATATTACATTTTATTAACCATATTATATTTTACTGTATAAATAATTATGGCGATAAGTAAAGCTTTGTTGCTCGCAGTACCAACCACAAACGTACCTGTATTATCTTCATAAAAGACAATACAGAAAATTAATTCACTACGACATTAATTGTATAATTTTTAATAGCTTTTATATCTTAAACAATCAGAATCTACAAAACAATGGTCAGCTTTCTAGCTGCAAATTAGAAATTCGAATTCAAATATTGTGTCTAACTGAATATTAATATGTTATTATGGATTAAATGGAAATAAAGAATTTTATATAATTGGATTTGTCTTATTTTTACACTAGCCCGCCTCCTTACCTTTAGAAGAATGCAGAACAGGGTGTAAAGTCAAACATCCCTCCGTTGAAAAGAGGATTGTCCGACCAGACGGGTGTTATGTCTGATCTGGGCAACTGTCCAATACTATGCGTTCCAAATAATAGGAAAGTCAGTAAGTAACCTCAATCTGTCAAGTTGACTGAAAAGTACGGTATGCAAAGAAAACATTTGCGTATCAATAATGTTTTTTTATGCTACGTATTAATGAGTTAGTTAAATCTAGGTGAAGAACTGAATTCTGATTAAACTTTTTTCATTCATGATTTGTATATAAATATTGTTTTAAAAAAATCTTGTTTTGCTCACCCTACCCAATTTATCAAATTTTACAGCCTATTCTTATTTAGAGCGCACGTAGATGTATATGTTCGGGGTTGTTTCGGGTGATATACATAGGCTGCACTAAAAGTATCGGGAATGGAATATTTCCACTGTTCCTTTCATATTAAAATCTTTTTAATTGAAAACTCCTTGGTTTTAAAAATCGGATACCATTTATTTATTTAAAAAACCGCCGTACAGTCCCGACCTAAGCCCTAATCATTTCTATACTTTCCCTAAAATAAAGAATAAATGGCGTGGATAGAGATTTTCATCACCTGAAGAAGCTGTGGACGCCTACAAATAGGCCATTTTGGAGACCCCCAACTTTCGTAATTCAAAGACATGTGACATTCACCAATCCGCACTGGGCCCGCGTGGTGGATTACAGCCGATTCCCTCTCTCAGAGAGAGGAGGCCTGAGTCCCAGCAGTGGGAACATTAAAAGGCTGATTATGCTTATGCAACTTTCGTTTGGAATGGTTGCTTCAATGATTGGTTCCATCGTATGGAAAAATGTGTCAAATTTCGCGGAGAATACTTCGATAAGCAATAAATACATTTTTAAATAGTAATGTGTCACTTCCTTGATTCCCGAAATTTTCAGAGCCCTCTTATAAGTTCAAATCGCGCGGCGAACTAATTGTGCGATGCAGGGTTTCGTAGTTTAGTTCTTATGTGACATCATAGATGTCGCTACATCACTCCCCTCTGAAGATCGAGGCCGACGGTTCTTGATACGTGCCAGGCCAGTGGTAGGTTGGTTCCAGTGGGTCGAAATTGAAAGATTTCTCGGTGACGTAACTGTCTGCGGTGGTGCCCCAGTGAGTCGGGTAATATGTTATCCACAATGACCTTACAGCTACTAGATGCCTCATGCTTGAAGCAGCCGAGGTACGGGGTGCGGAGTACTGCGTTCTGATTGGTCGAGATATCTATAATCATATGTGTTGATAGACATGCGTCGCCTGTTATTAAACGTCTAGTGGGTCGTTGGTTATTCACAACCTTAAGAGCCTGCGCACGCTTGAGACATACGACGTCGCAGGCTTGTCTAGGACGTCTGCGAGTGCTACACCCGAGTGATTGCATTTTTTGTATGAAATTGAATGTTACTAATGCACTAGAAACATCCACCAGCCACTAAAACCAATATTTCGTATGGGGGGTTAAACCTACCAGTTTTAGTGGAAAATCCACTAAGTTACAGCACTGGTCGTATGCCGCTAGACTGTTTTGTCTTGATAGTGTGCGCTGTGACGTAGACAAAACAGTCTTATCGCCAATTCTGTCTAAGACAGTCTTGTCTCAAGAATGCGCAGGCCCTAAATTGTCTTATTGAGAAAAGGCCAGTAGTTAATGAATAATGACTAAATGGTAGGCTGTTCTAATAGTTTTTAATTCGCTCAGCTCGTTTTAGCATTTTCTCCATAAGACGACAACAAAAACTCAACCTAATCACGTATCTTCGGATTGATAAAACTAAACGAGCTCGTTATCATTTTCGAGGCCTCTCAAGGCACTATTTCACTGCTTGTAGAAACTATTTTGTACAAAAAAATAGTTGATATGGGGCCCCATTAGGACTAGCTACGCCACTGGGTGATGACCAGGTATATAGTAAGACTTGCCCCTGGAAACGGGGCAAGTGCGCCTATACAAAAAAAAACGCTAAAATCGTTTGTTAGGTACCAGAAAAACAGATAATTTACAAATTAGAACATAAACAAACAAACGCATTACTCTTGGTTTCTTTTTGATTCACTCGTCCTTTAGGCTACTGCAGCTGCCACAACAAATTTGAGGTAAGTAAAAATGTTTGGAGTTATGTCTGAAATAATAGATGTCTTTAATTAATTAATTTGATTTGTTGAAAAAATACAAAAGTAGGTAACAGTTTTTCCTTTGCACAAATAATTAGTAATCTAGTGGATGGCACGCAAGAACTTACATGGTAAAGTAGAAAACATTTAAGTCTTTGTTAGGTTAGGTTAGGTTGACCCGTTAAAATCAAACAAAAAATAATCTTATGTGTAATAATCTAGGTAATTAAACTTTTTTTTTAATTCTTGATAGGTTCGTGCTTGACCGCTACCTTACCTGACCAACTATTTTTATTATATAAGTTTTAGACGCTTCATATCCAGATAACCCTGATCGTACAGCGTCAACTGCCTGACATAAAATTTCTCTTGATCAAGAAGGCTTATCGGTTTTTCTTTTATAAGTACGAACATCTGTAAAATTAGAACCCGTTGTAGTAATTATTCAACCGCTTCTTCTTGTCGAGAGATCTGTGGGCAACCTTGTGTCAGAGTTGTTCAGAAAGCCCAAAGGCCTCTGACATGGCTTAAAGACTGGTGTTTTATGATAAGATCCGGATCAATAGTTTACCAGCCACCCATTCAAAGTAGCTTGACTTTGATCATCGCTTCCGATTAGTGAGTTTAGGCACACCTAAGCGCGCATAAGGTAACGAACAAAGGAAATTACAAGTACATTGGATTTACTGTTAGCACTAATGATCAACGAGTTAAATAGTTATAGTGTCCCAAAAGCAAATCCCAAGAAAATATAAATAAAAATATTTAAAAATAGTTTATAGACTTGCTACGAGGCTTTTACTGTAAACTCATCACCCAACGCCTTCTCATCACAAGACCCTCACATAATAACATCTAGGCAGTAACTTCTCAATATAGAAAAACGCGCGGCCTTTATTCAGAGGCCGTTGGGTAAGAAAATATCTAATCACAAAAGTTGACGACTTCTGGCTCGGGGGAAGTGCGCCATACTACTAAAAACTTAGGCGCACTTGCCTCACTTGACTATTTTGAGGGTAAATTTTTAAATTCTATTAAACTATTATTATATTATTTGACAAAGATTTAAAAAAAAACAACGAAATTCTGTACTCACCAAATTGGTTTGCCGCAACACGTAAAATATTTTAAGATATTTATGGATTAATAACAAGTGCGGTAACCGGTTTAAATGACACTAAAACTAAAATGCCGGATACATCAAGTTATTGTGAACAGAGGCATCTGTGATTGTGAAATGGAACTGTGTTTTAGTTAGTTGCATGGATGTATGATGTCGTTAGTTGTATTAGGGCTGTAGTTTTCGATATTTTTATGGTAGGTGCGCTTACCCCGTCGGCGAACTAGCCCCGCCTGACCTTAGTTAGTTTTGTTTGTTTCTAAAGTTTTTTTTTGTGGTGAAGTTGAAATAACCGACTTCACCACAAAAATACCTTATTTGTATTTTTTTTTATTTCACACTTTTTAGTTGTAATACACTTATAGCCAGAGTACTTACAGCACATGACATTTCCAATAAGCCTAAAAACTGCTAGGATACATTTTTTTATTATGAAGTTGTGCCTACCTTCCACCTTCCGGCTCCATCATCAGATTAGTTCGATAGTGCCTTATAGTGAAAGTGCATTTCATGACTATTCTAATAAACCCAATCAAGGCTCGGATTGACATTGATTAGTTAAGTAGTTCTGGTGCCTACCTTCCGGCTTTATCATCATTTGCTTAACTATCTTCATTGTGTTTTCTATGTGTATATGGCCATTATTGGTCTTCTTCATCAGTTTCACTTCATCAAATTTTACTTTTTGACTATAGATGCTTTACTTCTCGATGAAAATATCAAAATCTATTAGGTTGCCTATAATACATGAGGCGTTCCCTCATTTTTCCCCATGGATATTAGAACGTTACAAAGGGATTTTGAAAAAAAAATGGGATTAATGTGGAAGCATAAACTTTTAGGTAATAAAAATAATATTTTGCAAATCTGGTCCATATATGACGGAATTCTGGGGTAACAAAAATTGGGGCCACGGGTAATGTGAAAGCGAAACCCGGGGCCCTGGGACGAGGGCAACGAAGGAACAGGAGTGGGTTTTTAGTCAGTAAAAGTTTGACACTATCTCCCGATCCGCCCAAGAGCGGGATTCGTCATAAACGATTTTCCCACACAATAAAAAAAAAGGTAACAAACATAAAAAAAAACCGTCTCCTTTTTTAAGTCGGTTCAAAAAAAAAAATCCACAATCTTAAATAAAAAGGATGACATATTCGTAACCACAACCTCCAAAAACCACTATCATATGAAATTACTCAATTAAAGTTGTTAAACATATTATTTTTAGTCTCATTCTGTATCAGTAAATCAATGTCCATCCAATTGTAAAAATAAGTATGGCCCTCGTAGGTACTAATTATATTTCGATAAAGTATCAACGTATTGCAGTCACAATATACGATTGGGCGCACTTTATGCTGCGACGTAATTATTTTTTCCAAGAAAGCGATATACCCGTTCTTCCACTAGCGCGTCCTAGCGCGTAATGACGCTTGGATGGAACTCGTGCGTTCAATGAAAAATGTATGAAGAAGTATTGAGAGTGTTTTTATTTTGGTCATATAAATCATAAAGTTATTTATGTAGGTTCAAAATAATTAGCTATATTTATAGAAAAATATATTTAGGCTGTATTATTTTATACGTATTAGAATATATAGGCTGTAGATTTTGAAGCTAAAAATGTGCACTGGATTTAGCCTAAGCGCCCTTATTCAGACCCTATTTTTGTAATTTTCGCCGATTAGTCGTTGGTAAAATCGTATTTATATGAAAATTTTATATGAGACCACAATATATATAAAATTTTAACCCATCCTGGCGATGAATATATTGCCTTTTATTTGATACCATGACATCTTCATAGTTATGATTCCTAGTGCATCATAATAGTGGAAAAGTCCTTAATTTTGATACTCAAAGAAAAAGGCCTCGCTGATGAACCTTAGCCCATTAGTAGATTAAACCACACTACGCCTCTGCTACTTTACTTCTTTAACTTAGTAAGTACCCAAATAATTTCACGTAGGCATACCGGTTCCACAGATTTTTTTTTTAATTTTCAAACGTTAATGAATACTTATAGAAAGTAAAAGAACCTTGTATAAAGAATAATCACTATTTTTATTCTTTCTACAATGTTTCTCTGATATTTCTCTTATACGGTAAAGGGAGATATAGATATATTGGTAATATAAGTAAAGTGGTGATAATTTTTTAATAACAGAATACCACACAGTTCCAAGCGAGCACATTCATGAGACAGCTCTAGCGAGTTGTTACGAGCGTGAGGAGGATGAATATCTTCATACTAGTAACATATTATGCATAGGAAACTGTATGGTTTTGTGTTTAAAATAATATCACCACATTACTTATATCATCAATATATCTCCCTTTACCATATTTTAAGTAGATAAGATCATTAGTTATAGGAATATATGTACAAGATTTTGATGATGTAAAAAGCGCACGTTCATTTTTTATGGATTTACCCCATCAAATCTAATTGTCGCCGCACATCGGCCACTTGCCACAGCCACAAACGCCGCCACGAGAAGCTAGAAGCAGCCACAAAAGAAGCTGAATCGCTGACAGCCACTTGTGACCGCTGGCTGCTACTTTTTTTAACCCATAGGTACGTGGAGTATCATAAATAATGGAATGACGAAAGAGGTTTAAATGCGCAAGTGGCGTGTGAAGGCGTTTAGTGGCCAGTGCGGGCCACAGGAAGCGAAAAGCGGCGATTTGTATCGTGTGGCGACCACCGGCGTCAACCGTGTGCGGCGAATCCATTTAAAATGTATGAAACCTACAGGAAATCAGCCATTCGCGGTGTTTTGTGGTCGTGGCCGGTGGCCCGTGTGCGGTGACCCTAAAAAGTGCCGTTTGACGTTTCTCACTTTTCAAGCCGAAATAACTTTGTATAAGCGTTACTCACACAATTTTAATTACCTTTTTCATAAAACCGTGGAATTAACCTTTTGAGTAGCGTAATTAGAGACACAATAGAAAGACAATGACCGAGCGAACGCCGGCGTTCAATTGCGTACAATTTTTAATAAACTTTAAATTAAAAACTTTTTTGAAAGGCAAGCAACAAAAAAGTAATTTTTGATATTTTCTAAACATCAACATCGCTAGTGGTCCACGGGTACTGACGCTTACTTAGCATCCTTTACCGTAGTGCTACGACTCTTTACATTCACTTTTATACGAATAATCGTTAAAAATGACCGAATAATCGAACTTATTAATAACGAACCGTTTTGAATCTAAGAGTCTTTTAGTATTTGATAACACTTTATTTTTAGCTAAAATCCAACTTACAACGAAAACATAACATTAAAATTAATAAAAGTTATTTAAAAAAATCTTTGCAGGTAAAGTCGCTCGTATGTCACCTCTGTTTAAACTACGAAACTTAAAATCAATCATTTACCATGTCAGTTAGGTTAGGTTGGAGCTGAAAAGCCCTAAAAATTATCTTTTATAAAATTTATTTAAGATATACCAATAACGGACTTTTACAGTAAAACAGAAATCTGTAAAACCGTAATCGATTAGTAACTACAAAGAATTAAAATCGATATCTCTTAAGAATCAGAAATTATAGTACCTAATCGATTGCTTTGACCCCATCCCTTTTTTCAATCTACTGTCAAACGATACTTCTTAGATTTGACGGGCTTTAAATGTTCAAAGTTTGCCTTATCCAACGTTATCTTAAAGAAAGGTGCTTGAAACTGACAGGCATCAGGCCTCAGACGTATGTTTAGGAATAACCATTGATTCTAATATTAATTGTGGCCCACATTCTTATATCAAGCCTACCAAAAAGGCTTAGTTCAGCCGCCTTTAGAAAAGCCAAACAAAACAATTCCGTAGTCACATTGTTGAAAGAAGCCAAAAAAGAAATCATACCAAAGACATTACTTTATAAGTATTAAGTCTCTTTGGTACTTACCCAAAATTCTCTACCAATGTTGCGTCAGACACCCCTCTAAATTTCTTTTTATAGAAAACCTTTTGGAATCAGCCGTAGGCTGTCAACAGAGCGGCCCCCTCGAGCCAGTCATTTTCATTTTGGCAATAAATCCAATCAATCGGCAGCTAAATTCTAAATTTAGTATTTGGTATTTGGATCATGGAACCCAAGGAAGTGATGTAGATGTCTTGGTCCGACTTTAGAATTGAACATTTAATATGTCTAGAGACTCACCGACCCCACAGTCAAACCATTGCAACGGTTTTGTGGGCCTTATCTTATGATTTACTTACCTTTTTGGAATAAAGATAAATAAATAATAATAATAATAATTTCATGATGGTTGACCACCAGTTCATGAACTGGTCGTATTTCATGATATAGAGCTGTTCTCGCTGGGCACGTCATGATATTATGGGCTATCCAAATCAATGAACACTGTACGTTCAACGATAAACGCACAGTGTTCATTGATTTGACGTAACATGGCAGCAGATGATTATTCTTTATTAAAAGACAAAAAAATATTATTCGCTTATAATTACAGGAAATAAACAATGGCGAGCAGCCGTTATTTAATAAAACTAATATGGACCTACAGACAATCAGCAGTTCGAATGCAGTGAAAGTACAGTTGTGCAAACAACTGTCATTGGATTTTAATTGCAATGGTTTTTATTTCTCGTCATCTATATAGTTTTAATGTTCTTATTTTAATTTACTCAATTATTTATGTACACGCAAATATTTAAGAACGAAAAGAACAAATACAGATAGAAGAGCACAAAGGTACACTTATGTTTATTCTTATAAGAGCCATTCATAAGTTTTAGACCTTTCGTAAGCATGGACATCCTACATTAATGATACCTATGGCCAAATATGGATTAACATGTTATCTAACAATAATGTTTAAACGATTGCCCTTTTTAGCCGGCTACATTATGTAATGCAACCATTCCATGAAAAGGTCGTTCACCTTAAGAATTGATAAATTCTGAAATCTAGCCACAACAGAAACACCGTCTCAAAACATTTAAGATTTTTACAAAATATATTTTGTCTCATTGTAGGGATACTTTTAGAAATACGAAACGCACCTCCCCTAGACGACTGGCGGAGAGAGATTTTTAGCTAAATATAAAACAACAATATACCGCACTACTACGCCTTCAAAAAAACTAAACAATACGCCTCACTTCTACGCCTTCAAAAAAATTAAACAATACGCCAACGTCTACGTTGACGCAACACGTTTAGTCTGTTTTAGTTATTTTTATAGCGTAATTAATGGTATTTAATTGGGGTTCCCTACTTGATTTCGAAACTTGATGATAAAAATCGAATTTTATTATATCGAACACGGTGTGTAGATAACAGTTGTACAATGTTTTATACTATCGATGCTTTATTGGTGCGATGTAACGATTGTGGGAAAAATTCAGTAGCGAAACACCCTACCGCAATTGCTCAATAGGGTAATTTATTACTTTAATAGTATGACGGTTCGATACGCCTACTGTTCTGCGACATTTTATTAATGACATAATTTTATATTACAGACGACATTCCTTTTATTTAATTTTGTAATCAAGTACCTACGAAACCCATTTTATTTTGAGGTAAAACTGCAAACATATAAAACTGGGGGCTACATAATACCCCTACCAAGACGAGGCAAAAAAACAAGGCCTGTCGTCCTAGTTTTGAAATTTTATTATTTCAGTCTCAATAACCCGACCTGAGCCTTTTAAAGAAAAAGACTTGCTATTAGGTCAGCGGAGTTTTCAAACAAACCAAGTTTTATTTCAAAGGTTTCCTGTATTTTTAAAACTACTTTGTTGATTAGGGTACTCACTCACTGATTAGATTCACTCATTTTCAATTTTTTATTTTAAAAATGCAACAGATAAAACCATAGGTTTTTCGTTATATTTGAAAGTTCGAATTGGAGAGTAGAAAAATGGCATCACGCCTCGATTTTCAGTTGCAACTTGAGAGTTTGGCTATCGAAAGATGGCACTACAAAAAGGAGGCCGAATTAAATAAAATCTGAAGCTGTTAACCTTGACTGTACGCTGCTTAAACGGAGTTGATACTTTTGATTATTCATGAAAATAATATGCGATGCATGTTTATTTAACAATTCATGAATAAAACCAAAAAATATTATATTAGTAAGTTTATTTATGAAATAAAGTGTTTCTTACCTTTAAATTTAAATAAAACAATTTGTGTGTGAGATATCATTGAAAGTTTTTCGATGCCATATGCCAAGGAGCGCAAAGACATAGGGAAGTAGCGAGGCGGAAGGTAGTATCGTCGAACAAAGTGCCTATGTTCGACGACGGTAGTGCATGAAGCCAGAGACCCGACTCCCACTCCCCCACAGCTAGTTTGCGCGCACGCTCTGAAGTAGTCACAGATGTTGCCAACAGATTTTCTTGAACTACTTTCCATAGCGGCTCATCCCACCGTCTTTGGGAAGAAAGGTTGTCGGGCTGTTTGGAATTCGGGCAAGCGAGTCTCCAAGCGTCTATAGCCTCGGTGAAGCACGGCACATCAAAATCAATCAGTGAGCAAGATAGGATATTCCTGAATAATTTTTCAGTGCCGTGAACCGATGATATAAAAGCTGGTAAACGGATACTGGTAATTTTACTGTAACAAAATTGCATTAGAACTCCACAGTATGGAAATTCAACAAATTGTAACCCTCAAAATACTTATGTTAAGAGTTAAATATTTCGCACTTGTTAAATAAAAACCATATAGTGTATTACATGATTGGAAAGGATATTTTATGCAAATTGAGAAACAGTTATAAAATTAATGTTAAAAGATAACTGTCATAATTTGGAGGAGGCTTCTCTTCAAGATAATTGATAATAAACACCAAAAAAGTGAGATTAATCAGAAATCTGCAGAGAAAATGCGACGGCTGGGTACAATAATTTCATTTATAGGTATTTATAAAGTCGTTCAAATGTCCAACGCAGCTTTGCTGGACAGCGCGCATCCGAAATGTCAAATTTTCCATGACTCTGGTGTATAAATCAGACTAATGTCCATATCATACATTTCAGGTCTAAAGTTGGTAATCATCGACTTATAACGCCCGTTTATGGACATGACGCATGTATCAGTACCACCAAACTCTACTATTTTGAAGGGAACCAAAAGATCCAACACACGCGCCACCACCAGTGATTTCAAATTTCAATTTGTGCATCCTAATGATAGTGGAGCTAGACTAGCATTGAGTTTTTATCTTTAATATAATTTCTCAACTTATAATATGCTTGCCTGCATAGTGTGCGTTTAATACAAGATTTAAATTTCGTTTGTATAATTTATTTATTATAAAATTTCAAACAGAACATCAAAATTATCCAAATTTTAAAAACAAAAATCACAATTATTTCAAAACAGTTTCAGTGTCAGAGTTCCAACCTTTCCCAAGGGTGTTGCAGTTCAGTCTACAGGGCTATTTTTTCTAGAGTACTTCCTGAAGTCTAAAGCTGAAATTTGGCATGCAGGCTAGGATACTAACACCAATAAGCCTGCAGCCTATATAGAGAGATATCTACTATTTTCATGACGTTTGCGCGAGTCCGTCTCGCACTGGTTTTTTTTTTAATCATGCCATACTGCCCGAGTAAACAGAAAGGGGCATCTTATAATAAGAAATGAAGTCTGCCAAAACTCACAAGCTCATAACGCTTTTGCCGTTAAATAGTTGCCAGTTGGGCGATTCCTTGCTTTCGTGTTTTTTTTTACATTGATCTTTTGATCTCGAGTCGAGGCAAGCCTCATAACATTAGAAGACCGATCAATTGAAACATTTTGTCTTTGGAGCTTTTTGCTATTCTCAGGTTGTCTTATATACCGGTATAACCAAAGAAATAATTGCCATTTCACCATGAGATCCCGCCGGAACTCTGTCCAACATGCAGTGACTTATCGCCACAGCGGAGTTTTTCCCCGACGTTGCATCTCCACTCGCAAATTGTGCAAGCGTGCATGGTGGCAGGCTAGCAAGGAGGCTCGTCACTTCACGGGAAACCGTGCGGTATCCCCGCACCATCGGTGTAGCCATGACCCTCTGGCATGCGTTCAGCTTGGCCGCTCGTCGCTTACCTACGCAACGACGGCGTCCGTACCGGCGCCTCTTAAAGGCCTATGGACCGACCGATAACCGCATGTTGAGCAGGAGCCGCTTGAGGGCAGCCCCAGTCCTATCCAGTTTGGGAGCCAGACGTCGTAAGTACTCCTCGAAATTTCACCGGCTGTCGAGGACGAGTCTCAGGTACTTCATCGTCGACTCGACGCCGATGTGAACCCCTTCTACCGCTATTTGGGAACCTGGTGGTGGCGCGTTCCGAGGGACATGAAACCATATGGCCTCGGACTTGTGCAGTGCCACCTCGAGTCCCAATTGCTGGATCCTCTCCACGACTGTCGCAACCCCGCGTGTCGCTAGTTTAACCGCCGCCAGGTAAGATTCTCCCTGCGCCTGAACCACCAGCGTGTCATCTGCGTAACAGACTACGCTGACCCCGTCGCCGCGTTGTACGTAGTCGTACTCGATGTCCTGCGGAACACCGCACGACATTACTCGCTGTTTCCACTCTCCCTGGCGACCGGGCTAGATGATGAATATATCCATCAGGTAGGCCTCGATCACACGACGGAGGTAGGCGGGCACGTGGTGATGCCGAAGTGCCCCCCTAATGCTACTCTAAAGCCAGTTTCCCCGTCTTCTAGCGAAGGGCAAATCACAAAAAAACTCTTTACCAAAGATTTTATGAATTAAGAGAGTCCTTTTTCACTCACCTATCGTCAACATCGAGCATAGTTTAAAAGTTTGTTATTTCATCTAAAGCAATCCAACGCGATATTTGACGAAAAGGCAACGCGGAAAAAGAGAGATAACGTCTGAAAACTCTGTTAGCATTCGGTAATTCCGTGATTTACTCGAATATTTTACAAAACTTGTTCCAGGAAATACATATTTTTTTTGGAAACTCTTAAAAGTTTTTGAAAAAATTTCTCGTCATTCAGAATCTTGATTAAAACAAGGCTTCTATTGTTAAACTTTTTGACTTTTTAAATTTTTGAGTAAATTATGAAGTGTCAACTGTAAAATGTTCATTCAAAATAGCAGATTTATTATTTATTTTAAAATAGTTGATTTCAGAGGTCTTTACTGGATTAGTTTTACACAAATTTATAAATTGATTTCAAAAGAAGCCTATATAATATCAACAAGATACTATGTTTCCAAAATATCAAATGAAAAATGTGTAATAACGTCAAAATCGCGTAAGAGCGGTTGTATGAAAAACATTGAAAATGTATGTCGAATTGCATCCCCTTAAGACTTCATCTCACTATTTTGTAGGTGAAGTGTGAAAGTAGGTTTCTCTACAAACTTTGGACTTTCTGCCTCAGCTTAAAACTTTTTGAATGAATCTCTTTTCTGCTGTAATTAAATAAGCATGGCCGTCGCGTTGTAGCTTTTTATAAATGATAGTAGTTCGATTTTTAGATTCACGTCAGTCAGATTTATTCAATACAATTGAAGACAAAAGAAAACCGACTGGCCGCTGGTGTTGGACGTGAATGTCGTAATTTTGCGGCTTTGTTATCGGATTCGGAAATATATTCCCTGAAATACCTATTACTACTAAAATGAGTGAGCCAATGAAGTCCGTTTCTGCTATGAACAAATTGTACATAGGCAACTTACCCATAGAAGCTGATGAAGCCGCAGTGCGACAGCTATTCGCTGAACAAAATCTGACTGTTGCTGATATCTCAGTAAAGAGAGGTGGTTACGCTTTTGTCGACTTCCCTGATCAATCAGCTGCAGATCGTGCCATAGACAAACTGCATGGTGAGTTACTAAGAAATCTTCTAAATGTCTTTATGTAGGTATAAATTTGATCGAGTCTTAGTAGTTATGGTGTGAAAAGGACGTAGGATTATGTACTTCTAACGTACAGCTGCCTTAGGACCTAACTGATTTTGATTACGATGTGCAGTTAAGGATTAAAGAAATATTATTATGATTATCTTTTATATGAATTCTTACAGAAATTAATGCCGTAAACCTATCAGGTTTTACAAAAACACAGATATAAATACATATGTGTAGTTACATTCTGTCAGAGATACATACATACCTACATAACGAAGATGTTAGGGATTGTTTGTACCTATTCGCTGGAAAGTGAGTGATTTAAGATAATAATTGTATGCTTCTGTATAATTATGTTTATACTACTGATTTAATTCTGAAAATCAGTAGACAGAAGGCAAAACTTTTCAACCACTCAAATGTATGTAATGTGTATCTTGAAGACAAGTAAACTTCTTTTTATTATGGATTTTGTACATCGATAATCTAGGAAGGAACCAAATGAATAATTACTACAGTTTATTTTACATAAATATGTACATTAAATATCATTATTTGTCGTCTTACGTCATGGAACTTTCGAATGATGACATAATATACCTACTACATTTCCCTTCGGCATTTTAAAATGTCTGAAATTTGGGAGTTCCAAGCTGCGAATGCTAAGTTTGAATGTTCTAAGATCATTCGACACCAAAAATATCGATAAATCGATACTTCTAGTACCAACTAGTGTCCATAGTCGAATATCGAACCATATCGAAAAAAATGTTACGTTGCTGCAATGTCTAGTTCCATCTGTGAAAAAATGAATAACCTGGTGAAAAATATAATGATAGCGTTACTTTTTAAAAGGGAAGGTGGAAGGTATATGGAATATGTCGAAAACTTTTCAAATCTGATTTATATCTCTGATCAAAAACAAATATAAAACTTAGAGATTATAATTATAAGCTTAGAGTTATCTTCATTTTAAACTCACGCGCCAACATCGTGCGAATCCACCGTCAGGTGGCGCCACAGGTAGTATTTTTGCAAAAAAAAAAAATGGCCACCACGGCTTAATGGTTATATGGGTAAAATTTTTGTCATTACCTACTCTATTCCGCCAAGTCTCACCGTAACGGTCTACATAGCCGGTACCTATGCGGCGATTCCTTGAGAAAGCCTTTATTGGCAGCAGTGAAGCTCTTTTGAATAATATGAAGATTCCATAACCGATACACTTGACGAAAAGGGGAGGCTACAGTTAACCATTAAATAAATAAAAATATCAACCCAGGTTTTTGAATCCTATGGGAATATCTCTGGCATTTTAGAGAACAAATTTGTATTTCGCGAATAGGTACTTTTCCTGAATAGATACTTTTTTCCTTTATGTAAACGTAAGTTTTATTCACCATTATTTTAAATAGTAAAGCGTCGTCTGTTATTGATTGCAGGTTACTCGTATTGTGGCCTGCCTCTAATTGTCGAGCCTTCGGTTGCTAATAAGAAAATGTAAGTACATGACGAGTGATTCGCTAACATGTTACGTCGAGTAAGTAGAATCGGTGGAAGAGTTCTCTCGAATGATCTTTCCCGTCACTTTTCCAAGAAGAACTGCCCGCCTTTGTTTACGAGGTTTTAGATTACAGCGCATTGTTCACACTGAAACAATGGTTAATAATATACGAGGCAAATAGAAGAAGTTTCCACATATTTTCCAGTTTTTCTGATTTGTCTATGATAAAGTATTTCGGGGTCAACAAACTTACATTTATCGAAGTGTTCTAAAAATAGATCGGCCTCAATATTGTGGGGTTGGGAAATTGGCTCATTCTACTGTATATTTTTTCCAGAGTCAACGTTCCTAATCTTCAAAGCGCAAGTACCACTCAGCTGAAGGAGGGCAATAATGACTCTCTGCCAGGTGGTTGGAGGTAAGTGAGCTTTTATGTTCCCTTAATAAAACTTGTTAAAGTTGTCGAAAAACAACGGTGAAAGATGTTTCTGCTGTTAATTTAGGTAAAGCAGGGGTAGCTTGGTAAACCGGCTTGCGTGAAGCGAGTAACCTTTACCTGTTTTGCTGAAACAGTGTTGACTTAAGTACGTCAGCGGCATCGGCTGTTAAGCTGGTGCATGGAATAATTAGGAAGTGTTAATAGTCTGTAATATTGTCGCGCAACGCTTCCGAGCGTTAAACGCGTCATGCACCTGTTTACAAATATAAAATTTAGTAACTATGTACCAACGTTTAAAGTTCGATTTTTGTGAAGCTCGCGTTTCACTGCGCACGACCCAGTTTTACGTGAATTTGCTACTGCACAGCAATTTGCTTATTGTTCCTAGCCGCTAAGACTTTAATTAATTCTACCTGTACCTGCATATATCAAACTGTTTTAACCGCTGAAGCGCTGAAAGCGCAGAGTTTTGTATTTGTTAAAATATGTCTAAGGAAAATAAGTGAAAATCGTGATACTCTAAGGATATTGACAAAATATTGAAATATCTGCTAGATTATAATTAGGTTGATATGAAAATAAATAATATTTAAATATATGTAGCAAATAATAAAGTTTGTAAACTTTGAAAAAGAGACGTAGTTATTATTACTTTATCTTTTTATCATAGTAATATAGATACCTACTACCTATTCAGTCAAAGTCGTATCTAACGCACGGAGTAGATACCTATATCAGGCGTAATTTTTAGGAGTAAAACTTCGATCGTTTTCCACAAATTGATAACTATGAAAGTAGGTATTGTTAACAAGAATTTTAGGCTTAACTTCCCATGTTCCATTTGTCTTAGCTCGCTATTCACTTAATTATCGTAGTGGCAGTACTCTAGGCAGTGTTCCGATTTGAGCGCACACCTCAATGAAGATTGACTAATCCTTGTCAGGTAGTTTTAATCTATACACTACATAAAGAATAATTAGCTACTATTAGCTACCAACATTTTTGCAGTTTTACGAATTTGATTCGGGCGGAGTCGCATGCAACAGCTCGTTTTTGATATAGCTTCATTCGCTCGCTCTTGTATTCTCTCATTAAAATTAATGAATATTTTAAGCAAGAAACAGTATCTACGGACGCAATTACAACAATTGTTTAGACGTGTAACTAAACTTCAAGTAAAATAATTAAAATATGGGAAATAATGAATACGTGAAACTTCCGTGTTATGTGAAAATATCATTAATTTATTTTCACCAAAATGTTCTCTCGAATATGCCAGCGCTGCTGCACCTTAACCTCCTCGCCACGATTTTCCAGCCGCTTTCAAGAGTTTGCCTTCTCACGCCTTGTTATTTAAGCTGCTTTAGAACTGTCTTAATCTGTTGGAGCGCTCTTCGGTGCAGTCTTGGGTCTCTACATCTAGTTCTACGGTTGTTTGGTAAATTAGCCTCAAGTTTATAGATTAATGTTTACCTGTCCATAAACCTCTCGATATTCCTCAAAAGCCCTAATTTTGCACATTTGCTATCGTCAGCCTTTTTCGTTAGGTTCTACGCAAACGACATGTTTTGCAGAAACTTTTTCTTTTTTTTAATTGGTACGAACCAGTGCTTGACTGCGATCCCACCTGATGGTATGCGGAGATGCAATAATTGATGATCAGGCGCACTAGTTTATTAAGAGCTTATTCACTCTAGCCTTGAAGAGACCTAAATTATAGTTGAATGGGAAAACCGCAGCTGGCAAAAGACCTTGTAGCCGTTGTTCGATTCTATCGCATGTTTAAAACGATTAGCGCCGAAGGTTGCTTGCAAGGCCTTAGCAACTCGTCTATTGAGTATGCATCGTAAAGGCTGCAGACCATCAGACAACTCTACTCTTTGAGCTTGAGAGAAGGATCAAGAAGGTTCAATGCTTAGGTTCTCACCTTCTAGGTTCAGGTTTTAACCGCGTTAATCACAGGTATATACATAACTAGCGACCCGCCCCGGCTTCGCACGGGTGCAATGCTGATTACTTCACTACATAGTATAAAACAAAGTCGCTTTCCGCTGTATGTCCCTATGTACGCTTACATCTTTAAAACTACGCAACGGATTTTGATGCGGTTTTGATCAGCATTGCATTCATGCGAAGCCAGGCCGGGTCGCCAGTAGTAATTATACTACAGAATGTCTTTATACATTCAACAGTTTTATCACAAAAAATGCATTATACCCAGTTTAAAAAAAAAATATATTTTTCGAAGCTCCACTATGTGTGTTACCTACTCTTATTTAGTGTTCACAGCTTTTTTTTATCATTAGATAATACAAACATGTTTTCTTTTGAGGTTGCTCTTGAAAGAGCGACATATCGTAACGTTGCAACGTTGACAGTTTGACCCTCCGATTTATTATTGGTTATTGCAAAAGATATCTTTACCGGAAATTGTAGGCGTTTAAATTGTAACGGTAAATCTGATAATACCAGAAGAATTTGGGGAATAAAATATCAAGGATTCAAAGCATTTTATTTCAAATAAACCATTTACAGGCACTTTTGAAATGTCAAGAAGTCGTTCAAAAAAAAGAAAACTTTTTACGAAAACAAAATAACCAACTTCACTAAAAATACTAAATGGATCAAAATAACTTTAATTTCAGAAGTCTGTGTTTCTCGGTATTGTTTGTTACTTATTTAACACCAACTTGTTTTTTATTTCACACTTTTCAGTTGCGATACACTTATAACCAGAGTGTACCTCGATAGTACCTTATAGCCAAAGTGCATTTCATGACAATTCTAATAAGCCCAAAAACGGCTAGGTTACATTGATTAATTACGAAGTTCCAGTGCCTACCTTTCGGCTCCATCATCATCATCAGTTCACTTCGATGATACCATTTTCAACATACCTATTCAGAACCATTCATTTGTATTGTCATAGTCGCTTAACTATCTTCATTGTGATATCTATGTGAGTATGAAGTTCCGTTGGCTATTTCTGGTATTCTTCATCAGTTTCACTCCATCAAATGTTACTTTTTGACTGTAAATGATTAAGTTCTCCATGAAAATACCAAAATTACTATATGGTTGCCTATAATATTTGAGGAGTTCCCTCGATTCCTCATGGATTCCATCAACAGATTTTTTTTTTTTTATAGTCGGTTAAAAATGAACCGCTTCCAAATCGAGAACAGTATCGAAAGCGTCGGCGCATCAATCTTTCAAAGAATCAAGTTATTTACCGAAACCACTATGTCTCTGTATTTTAAATCTGTAATATCTTCGAAAATATTCATTTAAATTACACGCTGTTACGGGCTATATTGATCTATATTAAATGCAAAATTTATTTAAGGTACTTAATTGGATAAAGATTAATGCTGTATTGATTAAAATCGTTTCGTAAATAAACCATTATTTCTCGTAAAAAGTAAAAGGATAAAAAATGGTTATTGTGGGTTACACCTAAAAGATAGACATATACCATCGCGGACTTTTTTGTAGACCTTTTTAAGGTGTACAATACTGTAGTACATTATTTTGATCTATCTCTTAGGGGGTTCAGCCAGCGTTTGCAATGTAAGCGCAAAAAATGTGTTTATTTACGACATCACATTAGAAACCTCTAAAATCATTAGTGTTCCTCTACGATATTGTGCATGTATTATACTTATAAACCTTCCATATCATTCCTTCGATCTTGAATCATTCTATCTATTAAAGAAAACCGCATCAAAATCCGTTGCGTAGTTTTAAAGATTAAAGCATACATAGGGACAGACAGACACGAAAAACGACTTTATTTTATACTATGTAGTGATGATTAAATAAGTCCTTGGACTTTTTAGCACAAAAAACTTGTTAGTTGTCTTAGGTTATTAGAAAAGGTCCAAAGAAATAAAAATATTTAAAAAAAAACTCCTGACGCTAAAAACTATTAAAAAATAAGTTAAAAAATTACTCCTTCAGCCGTTTTAAGTTCATTAAAAGAACTATTAATATTTTAAAGATGAGCGTCGCTGAGTCGGGGGACCGCAATTTCCTTTAAACCATTTAAAACTAGTTTAAAAGTAGAGTAACCATTTAAAAGTAAATAGACCAGGTATTTTCTTTTCGTTATCTATACATATAATAAACAATAAAATTGTGGACCAATGGTATTAATTGGCGCAAAAAGTACTGGACCAATTCCGTTCAAATTGTGCATACATAACCCTTATAACGTTGACCCAGGTCAACTGTTAGGCTATAAATTATTACGCTATTTGTTTATGGTGAGCAATAATGCAAAATGTTGGTATTAAACGACATTTTACGTGAGTTCCATTCCCAGCCACAGTTTAAAATTTTGTCATTATTTTATCTTTTTTTTTGTAATAAAATGACTTATCATTTTTTCAAAGAAAAATCGACATTTATATTCGATATCTTTCCAAGTGTTTTGTAAAAACTAATCAAAACATATGAAAAAATTAAATATACAATATACAAATACAATGTTACGTTATTCCATTTAGCTGCAAATTTATCTTGTGAAACGAAAATCATCACGCTATCATCGATAGGGGAGCCAAGTAGTCAACTATGATTTATATTAAGAACATCTATTTTGAACGATAATCATCGAAGACCGTAAGCTCAGTGGTTTCTCACCTAGACTTGCGTGTAACGCGAAGGTTGTTCGAATCGCAAATGGTACTTTTAGAAGAAAGTTTTATCTTATTTTATCAAGATTTTTTTTTACAAATTTTTCCATTAAACCCCACTGTCTTACATTGGCATGACTATTTATTGAACAGCCCGCACATTTTTATCAATCCTATTTTTTCATTACCCTATAAATTTATTATAAACTAAAGCAAGAAATACACTCATATCTTACAAAAAATTTAAATTAAATTATTTTTCTTTCTTTCTTTACTATAAATACTCCAGATAATTAATATCTTCTTCCATTCACTCAGAAATGCTACTCAAAACCGCCCACACACTTGATAAGTGCTCAACGTTGATCAGTCCCGACTAACGCCTCGGAAACCCGACTTAAGTTATGCAGAGGACAACACACGAAGTATCCTCTGGGATTCCACCAAAAAACAAACAATATAAATATCTAATAGCAAAGAAACGTTATTGAATATCCTCCGTAACTGACTCTGCTGTACGAATTTTAAGAGTTCGTGGCGTTTAACATGATCTTAAGGTAGAATCTTTCTCGACCCGGACTCAATAAAACGAGTAATTCCAAAAAATCTTATATTTGTGGATTTTTTTTTAACATATAAAATAGTTTTGGAATTGAAATTGCACCTTGCTTTCAAATTACATAAACCAACCATCCATTAAAAAAAATCTGAACTAGTGGTATTTAATAGACACACAATTTGATGACGTATCTCACATTCCTCACAGTACCCTACCTCCTTTAAAGTGAGTGGTGACTAACACTGGGATAACACTTTGACGGAGGCCAGCGTCAGTGACAGCCCCAATTGGCTGCGACGTTTGTTTTCCATGATTTTGTTGTTTTGTGGTGTCAAAAACCCAGAGCTGCTGTGGGTTTTTCGAGAGGTTCCTGATTCGGTTTGGGTGGGAATATACGCGATGGAAGTCTGCACCGCTTGAGTTAAGCACAGCCGTGTTTTCGTGGTGGATCTGCGGTAGCGACCTCTCGCGTCCGGTCCTGGTGTAGGCCAAGGTACAAAGCAAGAAGAAATGGAAAGAAGTCATCACCTCCTTCCGCAAAACAGTGATGCGAGAGAAGGTGGCAGAAAACGTAAGAGAGCGTCAATTTTCACGCCTTGACTATTGCAGGACATGCTCTAGACATTAAGACTCACAGGTGTATTTCTGGCTACTGTAGGCGCGGATTTGTAGACGGTGAATAATTATTAGTTTGCTGTTCATTATAGACCGGCCTGAGTCGATTTTTATTGATTGAACTAGCTTTTGCCCGCGTCTTCGTCCGCGAAGTCGAAAAAGTCGTTAAAGGGGATGGATCTATATAGGGTGTATAGCTCCATCACTCTTTTTCGCTCATACGTACGACTGACATTTTAACATTATCATGGTAAAGCCACTGGCCACCTACCGAGCGATAGTTAAATAATTATAAATTTTGACAAATTCGATTCGCATGTTTGCTATTCAAAGCCAGATGGCGTCACTGAGGCATAGGATGACAGTTTTTCTAAGACATTATTCTGGTAGCCGCTCTCAATTCCGCATAAAGAAGGGTTTTAGCAAAATCATAGAGTATAGTAAATTCAGCAAAATTATCTGTTTGACATTTGAGTTTTCAAACATGTGTCAAAATAAAATATAATTTAATTCTAAAGCACTAAAGAGTATTGATATCAACTTCGAAGCAAATCACACCCAAAATAACTTTCTACCCCTTTTTAACCCCGTTAGGATTTAAGAGGATTAGGATGAATTTCAATAAAATACGTAACTCGTCTTCCATTAATTCTGTTAAAGAATGTTCATGCAAAATTTGAAGTAGATTGGACCAAGGAATCACGTTGTCCCATACAAATTTTGCCCCCCCCTTTTTCATCCCCTTAGGGGTAGAATTTCGAAAAAACCTTTCATACTGGATGCCTACGTCATACAAAGAATATACCCTCCAAGTTTCAGGACTTACGACCAGCGGTTTAGGCTGTGCGTTGATCCGTCAGTCATTCAGGACAAAGCATTTTGCAAACTGTACCCGTTAATATCGCAAATTCAAAGACTGCGTTTGACCGTCAATATGCGAAGTCGGTTAGGGAAAAATACACGCGCTTATAAATTTGTTCATTTTAAAGTTGAAGACTCTGGATGAAGTAGTTACCACTAAAGAAAAACATTTGTTTGATGTATGGGGACGTCAATCAAATACCGCACCAAGAAAAATCCTGGCTGCATGAGCGGGCAATTTAAACACCCAAAAATGATCAGTAGTGGTTCGAATTGCCATGTGGCTTCGCCTGGGTCGTCTCTAAGTGACTGTTTGAGGATGTACTCTCTCTCTCACAGTTTCAGCTACCTTGCTGCACCGTAGGAGTCTGCTTTCCATTCTCTCTCGCCCCGTACCATGACCTCAACCAGAGCCAGATGTGAAAGGTCGTCGCCGCCGATCGCCTCCACAAGGATTCTGATTTTTAATTTACGACAATACGACGGTGCTCCTTGAAGAAGTACAACCTTTGCTGATGGAATGTGTCCGAAATAAAGATGAACGCGACGCATTGCTGAGCGAACTAAAGTTAAATAGATTCGATGTAGGTATAATCCAAAGCATTCCATCAAAACCGAAACCGGAGGCGGCCAGAAAACTATGTGGTTTAATAGCGGTCTCGCAGCACAGTGAGTCGTCCTATTTAATATCTATTTAATATCTGTGATGTATTTTAGGTAAATATGTATTAGTTAATAAAGGTATGTGTGAAGTAATTGTTATAAGGTACGATGGGGCTGACATATCCTTTTTGAACAAAAACCCCTAAATAAAATCATTATTACAAAAAAAAAAAAACAACGACGGTGCTCCGCCCTTGCAGGGTAGACTTCCACCGTAATGTTCACCGTATCCTCCGGGCGATCGATCCACTTAATTGTGACACCCGGACGTTTTTTACTGCCGAATCCAAAACATGTACGTTGCGAAACACTAATTTACAGTGAGATAATGTTTCTTTAGCCACTCTTTAAAGTGGAAATTTACCGTAGAAATAATTGTGGCGTACTTAAGTTAGTGGCCCTGGGACGTAATGGGCAACTGAAGGAGCACAGCTTGAGTTTTAATCAATAAAAGTCTGGCACTTTGTCTCGCCCCCCGCCCAGAGTGGGAGAAGGTATTTCATGATTTCCTTCCTCAAAAAGATGCAACAGATACTAAAAACTGCGGGTATTGCCCTTAGGATCAGCTCCATACTGATTTTTTATACATTTTGGCAACTAAAAACTATTTTATTCACTTTTTTACACTTTTAATAAACAGCACTTATTTAGTGCTACTTGAAATCTACTGTGTATTAATATGCTTTCTTTGAAAAACAAATTCATTATAAAACGATTTGTTTTTACTTATTTACTTACGTACTTTCTTTAACCGTAATATAAAGTGTAAATTTAGGTTCATAAACTAACGCCTTTTCCCATGTAGTAGGCAAATATTTAGATCGCCAACTGCTGCGACCCTTACATATTCCTTCTGCTTAGTTTACGTGCACAAAGTAATTGGCGTAAAATAAATGAATTGCTTGCTTTCGGTATGAATCGCAAGCACAGAATTATTATTTACTGTTGTGTTTTACGAACCTGACGCGGACGAAGTCGCGGGCAACAGCTAGTATCTAAATAAACTTCTTGACATTACTGACTTAGCGACACTCATCTTTAAAATATTTTAGTTCTTTTAATGAAATGAAAACGGCTGAAAGAGTAATTTATTAACTTATTTTTTACTTTTTGATGCGTCTTTTTGCGTTGGGGGTTTTTAATTTTTTTTTAATACAAAATTTTCTATACCTAAACCTATATTATTATTTTTCTGTAATTTTGTGCTACGATAACGTGTGAGATAACCGACAATGTTTATGGATCCAAACTCAATGAATTTACTAGTAGGCATTCCAGGTTCCATCAGCTATCTTTCAATTTCAGCATCAGCTCCGTGTCATCAGAAGAACTTAACAGAAATAGCATAGTCGGCCTTATAATGTTCCCACTGTTGGGACTCAGGCCTCCTCTCTAGGCCCTCTCCTAGAATGGGCCGTAATCCACCACGCGGGCCCAGTGCGGGTTGGTAACAGAAATAATAAAGACGAATCTAACAAGCACAAAACTCGATGGGTTTACTAATTAGCAATCCGGGGTTCCATCAGTCAGCACCCATTTCTAGCATCAGGTCCTCCTCATCAGGTTCTCGTCATTATGAAAAATAAACAGAACTAGTTAAGACGGATCTAAAGGAGCTTAAACTGGGATGGGTATACTAATAGCAATCCAAGGTTACATCTCTATCATCAGACCAGCTCAATGACGCTAGCATATTCAAGAGTATTTTATTTTAAATATTTAGTTACACATTTATTTTGAAAGTAAAGTAAATACCCATTGTGTTCAAAATCCCTACCGCAGCTAACAAACTAGCTAATTACCTTAATTATCTGGATAGATCTGTATAAATTGAAAGAACCAACTCGATTAAGTCACAAAAAAAACCTCGTCAAAATCGGTCCATTTGTTTAAGAAGTACTATGTCACGGGCAGACACACAGATACACAGACACACAGCCACACAGACACACAGACACGTCAAAATTATAACACCCCTTTTTTCTGTCGGGGTTAAATACAAAATAAGTATCATGAGGTTTCACCAGCCACGCCATCTTCCAAGCGTAACATTGTTACCATCATGTTCAACACATTTCTTATTGATGGGTTACTTTCATTTTATATTATACAGGATGTGTATTTTTTTCGCCACAATTGTTCTTTACAGTAATTGAGCCTCTATTATTCCCTTATTCTTTCTGAAGTATAATTTTGTAATTTTATATTCTGTTTGACGTTTTGATTACATCATTAGCTCGCAACAAATGGCACAATATGTTATGACTTCAAATACCGGTTTTTACCACGTTCATACAAACGAATTGAGTTATTGATAGGTACCGTATACTTTGTTGAGACCTAAGTATATTTACAATGAAAATAATGAAGTAATGAGTAGGTAATTACTTATTCATCATGTCGATGATTCTATAGTAACCCGTTGAACGCAGACCTACGCGGGACACAATGGCTTTTTAATTGTGTCTCTAATTACGGCATACAAAAGGTTAAATGTGTACAGAGATATAGAAAAGAATTCAGCTATGTCAACAGCGCTAGAATTGAACTCGTATGGGTCTTGTGGAAATGTTGCCACCCAGAGTGTACGACTAAAGGTGAGGCACTGTTTGGGTCTTGGGACATAACTCCATAATCGTACCAGTATGGGTCGTTGGTATTTCCCATCAGACTAACTTCGAAGTCTACTTAGGACCTCCGGATGGCCATGGCAGTTGATAGCCAGCGGGGAAATTTCCTGCAGGTGCAACATAATTATGTGGAGGTGAATTTCTGTGGAGCCACAGTTTTGTCTAGTTTGCTTGTGGCCTGACGGTTTCTCAGGTGAAATTAGTACTTTATGTTGGAGGTGTGCACATCTTGGGCGGAGCACCGCGGTGTCCTCGTGGAGGCAATTTGCGGCAGCGATCTCTCGCGCCGGGCTGTTTAGGGCTATGGTCCGGAGTGAAAAGGAATGTCAGGCGGTCGCTTCCTTCTGTAAAGAAGTAATGCTTGCAAAGGAGGAGGCCGCACGCGTAAGGGAACGATCATCCTCACGCCCCATTCGCTGAAATCCAACCCCCCGACTACCAGCCACGGTAGACCCGTGCTTGTGGACGTCGAGCAATAGGTAGCTCGTCGTCCGGCCGTCCACAAATAGACCCTGCTGAGCCCGAATCGTCGACAGCGTGTAGTGCTAGTAGTGATCTACGCGTTTCTCAGAGATGCCATTTCGTAGGGGCCCAGCAGGGCCGATGCCGCCAGGACCGCGGAGATTTTCTGAAAAGGAAACCTGAAGTCATTGGATGATTTCGCACAGACTTATTTAGACTTGAACTAAATGATTCATGATAATTTCCGGTGGCGGGGGTGGGTTTAGGGGGTGGCAATCACGGCAGCCGCCCGCCGGAGACCCTGGATCTCCCGAGGTTTATTATCATTGTCGTATTGTTCATTTTTTACACATCTTCTAGACATATGCGGCGACTACAAGTTTGTCGGTGGCGGCGCGCCAGCTAAAACAACGCCGCGGCGCCGGCGGCGTGACCATTTTTATTTCATTAATGACTTCTCCTGCTTTAGGGCGGAGTGGGAAGGCGTCTCAGACTTTTACTAAAACCCACTCCTATTTTCCCTCTTTGCCTTGCGTTCCAGGGCCCCTGGTTTTTCTATCAGAAGTCGAACCCATGACTGCAGTAGGTTTCGACACCCTGCTGGGCCCCAAAAATGCATACGCCAGACAGATGAAATATGTCACCAGCACGGATGAAACAATAAAATAGACAACAGACGGAATGAAAATACATTTACAACCATGTTGACGAGAGCCGAAAAGCTTGCCGTGCATGCCCACCATCTCTGGCATCGTCGCTCAGCTTTGCCTCACCGCCGCCGGAACCCATTCCCACCGTGAGCGCTGTGACACCGGCCGCGACAGTTGCGTGGAGCTCCAGCGACGAGTCACTCTCACTTCACCACCACCTGCGCGTCGACGGAGAGGACGCTGGCCGCCGAGCGGCTTAGGACCTCTAGGCCTACCGGCCTCTGATAGGATCACAGCTCCTAGCGGAAGTGTGCAGCGCATGCGATGGACACGCACGATCCATCAACGAGAACGTCATGCGCTCGTACAACGGGGCTACAGAGGGATGAAACATCCCGACCGCTTACCATGTTCGGATGCCCTCTTTGTTTCAGGTGCTTGAGCCAGCTGTCAACATTTCGACACAATGACTGTCGGATCAGGTGCGGGTCATCCTACGTAATCATATGTTTAATGATGCCGTACTTGATCGCCTGCGAACGGAAATGAGTAACCGTGTCATTACCCCTCCGTCGCAGTCCGTGGTGCCAGTTGTAGTGCCACGTTTAACCACATACGTTACACACCCAGCCACGCTGACAAAGAGTACTATTGCAAGCGTAGTACGCAGTCCGATGATGAACTGAGAAGTGCTTTAAAGTGTGCGATTCGGGAACATCGCGACATTTCACCAGTGCTTAGGCCACGTTTACCTCGTTTGCCCATGCATAACAAGAATAGGGGGCTAGTGGCTGGTCTGGATTCGCTGTTGTCTAAATATTTTGATGACTGCGAAGATCTCACCGATACACACTCAATAATGTACTGCGCGACCGTAGCGGCATGACATGTAGCTCACGTTAAATTCCCAAGCAGTTACGTAGCTACACGAATGAAATCAGCTGTGCCGGCCTGGCAGGGCAGGATCGAGCGTCGTATTGCTGGGGCCAGAGCACACTCATCGGCAAACTAATTTGTTTCAGTGTTGCCCTAACACTCGCCCAAGAGTGATGCGCTTTGTGAGACAAGCATTATCGGGGACTGACATCAGCCCCCCCGAGACTAAATGTCCCGAGTCACAGAGCGCATCGACTTCCTGAAATATAGCCGCCGCGTCAATAATAATTATGTCAAAAATAATTGTCAATAATACTCATGTCAATTATAATAATCATGTCAAAACTTCAATTCGTAACCTAAAACTCATGTTCACTATAGAAACACTTTTCAATTAAAAACCTCGTCCAACTACTTTTAAGTCTAGAGAACGGTAACGTTTTTATAGAATTTGGTATTTTGTTATACAATACACAATATTGTTACCTGTAAATGTGAGATTTGTCCTCGATTAAAAGAACTTACTATCTTGTGTTTGAAAACAAACAGGATTCTAATAATAAATACATGGCAGTGTTAAAAAATTTACGAAATGACTATTTGCACCCAAATATAGCTCACATACATTATTTTTGCATTACAAATGCTTGATCAATCTCCACACAATGACCCCACAGGATAATACCATATCTTAGAGTCAGTGAAACTTATATATCAGGAAAGCCATTATTACGGCATGTCTAGATAACTTGCAGCCAATAAGCCTCATGGGGGGGAATATAAGTTTTATAACTTTTGGCGTAAATGGCATAAATATGATTTTTCCATGAGCAAAATTTATTTAGTAACTTCAAGAAATTTAACTGAATCAATTTGTCAGGGCGTCCCTTTTATAGGATATATGGCATAAAATTGAATAAATTTTGTTTTATTAATATTAACTTTCAAATTATTAGCCTCTAACCACTCTATAGTTCTTTGGAGAGCAATGTTAATTTCGTTTTCGTATGATCTTTTATCGGGTCCCTTGATTATAATTGTAGTATCATCTGCATCTATCTATCAGTAAGCGTCGGCAAATAGTACACATTTATGATTTATAATGTCTGAAAAATCATGTAAAGCAAAAACATTGGTGGCCCTAAAATACTGCCCTGTAGCACACTATATTTATTAAACTTTTTGGAGGTAGGCGGAACAGAGTGTAAAGTCCCGCAAACCTCCGTTGAAAAGGGTGGATCCTCCGACCAGACGGGATGTTGTGTCTGGTAGGCAACTGCCCGATAGATGATTTCGGCCTGTTCTATATGTTCTAATCGCGTGGAGAACTTTGATTGCGCGATGCAGGATTAGTTCTTATGTGACGCCATAGATGTCGCTACAAACTTATACGAAGATTTGAACGATTCCAACGTTTTTTTATTACAATTCGTAACTTCTACTGATTACTCTGTCAGAAAAATTAATTTAAGTCAGTTATATGCTCTTCCTCTGATTCCATATCTTGAAAGCTTTTCCAATAATCGTTCATGAGAAACATAATCAAATGCTTTACTCATACCCATCAACAAAACTGTAACAGGTATTTTCTTGTAAATGCAGTATGTAATTTCTTTTATTAATTGAAATGCTGCTAAAGATGTACTTCTATTTTTACGAAACCCATTTTGTTAGTTTTTAATAATTTTGTGTTTTTCAACAAAGTTTGACAATTTATTATGAAACTCCTTTTTAATTATTTTGTTGTAAATATAGGTGTAAAATCCATTTGAGTGTTATCTCCTTTTTTAAATAATGGTTTTACTATGATTTCTTTATGTAGTGAATCGGGAAATATTCCTTGTTCTAATGAGAGTTTAGCAACATTTAGAAGTAGCTTAAGAATTACATTGACTGTCAGTTTTATGATGTCGGTGCGAACTTCATCATAACCACTAGCTTTGGAATCATTTAGAGACATCACTATTTCATTAAGGTCTCTGCTACCCAGTGAGTGCGAAAATATTGAATTACTGATTGATTCAACAATATGCTTCATTTGTTTTGATTTAGAATCTCCTTTATTATAAAGGCTATTATTGGTAACCGTGTCAATGAAAAAACTATTGAAATGATTTTCATTAGAGTCGGGATTTGTACAGTTTTTGTTGTTCATAGTAATTTTTAAAATACAGGACCGTTTTAAACCTGTGCCGGTATGTTTTTTATTACATTTCATGCTACCTTACACTTATTTTGAGCTTTATTTATGTATTTAGTATTATTTTTCCGTGTTGTTAAAATACATTTTTTAATATTTTTTTACACTTGTTTCTATGAGGTTATGTTTATATTTTAATTTATAGTGTAATCTACTTTTATTCTGACAGCTTATTTTTATACCTTTAGAAAGCCGGTTTAATTTATACAAAGCTTTATTTGTAACTTTTACGCGAATGGTAGGAAAACAGTAAAGAAAAGTTATAAAACAGTAGAAATGTCTCGATAAATTTGTGGAATACTTAGTTGTTCGAGTTTTCTTTCAAATACGTGAGTAAAAGAAAATTTTATTTTTATTTTGTTTCCTTATTCTCATGATTATGTCACGTTTAAATTGATACCACCATTTTAAAACTGGTAGATGTATTTTGGTAACAGCCCAAGTATATGATTGCGCCGAGTGATCTGATAAACCTTAATTAGGTATGTATTTTTGCGCACCCTTTTTCTATGCTGGTTATGATGTGATCAATGCAAGTTTGTGTCTATTCTGACTGTTACACTAGTAGGCGTCAAGATATAGGAAACCTGCAATAATTTCATTCGTCGTCCTAGTAGGTAGTTACGGGTGGACGTTGATATGTCAGTCAGTCAGTCAGTAATCTCCTTTTATATATATTATATATAGGCGAGCCTATCTATATATATAAAAGGAGACACTGCCTGACTGACATATCAACGCACAGCCGGAAACTACTGGGATTAGGAGCGTGAAATTTTGCACAAGGCTTCCTTTTATAACGTAGGCGAGCACTGAGAGGATTTTAGACGGCGTTGTGAGATAGTTGTGAAATATTATTATATACTTATTCTAAAATTCACCCCCTAAAGGGATGAAACGGGTGTCCAAAGTTTGTATGGAAAAACCTACTTTTACGCGGTCGAAGCCGCTGGCAGCATCTAGTCAATAATAAAAAAAGTCAGGTAGGCCTCGGACGATATCATCCATCAATCAGCTATGAAAATGGAGAAGTATTGTTGCTACTACAATTGAATGTTGACGGGAACAGTTTTGTCCTCGCCATGCGAAGAAATAACACTTGCAAATAGGGTTGCCAACCGTACTCTAAATAAAATAGAGTATAGTGCTCGTATATCATGTAGGCGTACTCTATAATCTATAATCTATACCACTAATAGAGGACGCCAAAATACTTTTTTTACACTATATTAGTGCCAGTCACGCATATACGATGCATAGGTTATGCATAGGTACCTATTATTACCGGCGTAACCAAAAAAATCGACTTTACTGAGAATCTTTTCGGTCATAAAGTGGCATTGATTAAAAATGAACTTCTGATCTAAGTACGTAAACTTAGAGTTGGAATGTTTGAAGTCATAAAATTCTTTTAAAACAAAGAAAAATTTGATGCAAAAATTTGTAAAAAATACCATTTGAAAATTATGATACTCATTTTATAAGTCCGTACTCTTTATTTTTACCTCGTTTGAAATCAGATATACTCTATTTCTTCTAATAAAATTTGGCAACCCTACTTGCAAAACAAACAATTCCATTCTAGGCATTTTCTTACTCGCGTTTGTATAAGTATCGAAGTCCGAGTTTAGACTGTTATTCTTCACCCCTATATTGTTCTGGTTACACTGTCATTTACCAGTTTTTCAACAATGTGGGACTAGGTATGTAACTGATGCCAGCTATGTTCTTTTCTCGCGTCCAGAGGGCGTGTCAAACTTTTGCTGATTAAAATCCACCTGTGTTCCTTCAAGTGCCCTTCGCGTTCCAGGGCCACGGTAACTCTTTAGAACATTCCTGAAGCCCAAGGTGGCACCGGTCCTACTAAGCCCCTTCACTATTGCTGATGTCTTATTGAGGCGCGCGACGTCGTGCTTCGTCCCGAGCTTGGTCTTGGACGGCCGGACGAAGAGCTACCCATTGCTCGTCCTCCGCAAGCCTACAGGTGTGACATGTGATTTTCTAACGAGAAATTGTTTTTACTGCTGTTATGTTTCAGTTCCAACGATTTTTTTTTTTTAGTAACAATTTTGTTAAGCTTGCCTGATTAGACTCGTAGTTTCTGTAAAAAAACCCAAGTTTGTGAAAATCTTACAAACTTGTATTTCTCACTGCTACGCTAAAATTATTTTAACAATTTCTTATTCTCTTTCTTACTAGGATCGATAGACTACCCTTGTAAGTCCCGTATTCATTAAGTATTTCTTAGAAAACTGTTTAAACTACAAACTGTGTACCTAAGCCGGCTACCGACCTTCGACCGACATTTCACCTCGCCTACTCGGTATTTATTGTCAGACTTCATTGACAATTCATAAGTATGGGAGTTCGACATGTGTTCTTGGTATTTATTCAGATGCAGAAACCCTCGATTTAGAACGGTTCAATAAAGAAATGGATCGATTGCGAGCCGACTAAATGTCTCTTATCATGGAACCGCGTGAATTTGGTGCCTAGTAATGTTAACCTCGGCAGTCGTCATTCTTCACGTTTTAAGTAAGATTGTTTCATTCTTATTTCCAGTGTGGGTAAGAGATGGCGCTAGACAACCTGTATAGCTCTGTCACTTACCCATACTGCAATAAGAATGAAACAATCTACACTATATGTAATGTGGATAGGCAGCGTGTAATTGACATCGCCGAGGAATAGGTACCATGGATTTTTTTCATCAATTATCTCCTATTTTTTTTAAAAATCTCCTTTTTAGTGTTCCGTACCTCAATAGGAAAAACTGAACCCTTATGGGATCACTTTGTTGTCCATCTGTTTGTCTGTCAAAACCCTTTTTCTTGGGAACACGTTGAGGTATCGAGTTGAAATTAAAACCATATACCTACTGAGGTCCGCGGTCCCTTGAATCTGTGAAAAAAATCAAACTACTGGGTTAACGAAAAAATATAGTAATATAGTATATTTCGACATTTTCAAGGTAATCAAAATAGGTTACTTCCCGTTGACCTAGAATCCTTAAATTTGGCACGAACCAAGGTCTTATAGTAAAAGTATAGGAAATAATCTGAATACTGTAAATTTGTAGGTAATTATGTCACAAAAAAATAAACTCGTATTTTGAGATTCGGAAAAATCTTCGTAACTCAATTCGGAAAATGAACTATTTTCATAGGTAAGTTTGTAAGAAAACTCAGTGCGCGAGTCAACCCTAACTATATTATTAATTTAAAAAAAACATATTTTATTCAGTTTCTTTACTAAAACGCAAATTATTTAAAACTAGAAGCTACCTGGCCGGATGTTTTGCTAAATAAAATTCACCGTGACAGGTCATCGCAAGCCTGGTTTGCACACAGTTCTGGGACCACTGTGTCCCAGAACTGTGTGCGCGGCCTGCTTGAAATCGATAGATACCTTGGACTCTTCAAAAGGTACCTACCGATTTCAAGCAGGCCGCTATGTTTTGGCGTCCCCATAATCGTAACAGAAAGACACATTAGCCATTCGCTTACAAAACTGCATGTCTAAACGACTACTTTAAATTAAGCTTATTAACTATGAGGGAATGTTATTTTCCTAAATCTTTATCAAAATAAGCAAAAGCGAAAATTCTATGGTTGCCTAGATTTAATATGTAAAATTTCATGCGCTAGATCTGGTATTAAAAACATATTGCCCCGTCTGTTATTAAACGATAATAAAGTATATATTCCAGATAATGTATATACTGATACGTCGCGAATATGTTGCTTAGCTAAGTCAAATGCCTATTTGATCAACTCTCTTAACTTGTTATTTAAGAAAGTCGAATGTCATCTGAAATAATGTGCCCCAAAGAATTGGAAAATTATAAGTTGCTTACTTTTCCTCAGTGCAACTATGGAGTTGCCAAGTATTAAAGATGTAAGTAAATGTTTATAATATAACCCTCATCGGTTATTCAAACGAAATATATATCAAATGAAAGGGTATTTTATGAAGGTTGGACTGCCTAGATTTAAAATTTAAAATTTTAAAATAGGTTTCTCCATACAAACTTCCAACCCCCATTTTTACCCCCTAGTGGAGCTTTGTAAAATCTGTTCTTAGAGGATGTCTATAAGGAACCTACCTGCCAAAGGTGTGTAGGTGTAATAGTATCTGAGATTTCGTGATTAATCAGAGAGTGGCATTTCGCCTTTATATATTTCTATAAAATAATGCCCTAAGAACATGCACCTCCTTTGCTGTAAAAAAGAAATAATTGTCGCCATATAGGTTTTTGATTAATTTACCTAGCCAATAAATATTCTAATTTCTCAAACTGCCCCCAGTTAAAAAGTAATGACTTACTATTAAAGATGAGTAGCGATTAGTCAGTTTATTATCAGAAGTTATTTCAAGTATCCGTTTTGATTATTTTTTTGTACGCACAGACAATTTATAAAATATTTTGAATCTTGATATATTGTAGTGTTTCATCTATATTATTGAACTATGGATTCTGAAACTACAGGTCGGTCTAAACAATCTAATTTAATATAATACGTATAACTTGTGATGCCAAGTCAATCTAGGTCATCAAGGTTCCTTGAGTAAGGACTGAATAAATTAACCGACTTTGCATTACATGGACTTCACAACTTTTTACAGTAGAAGAACTGGGTTGCCTTGGTTTTTTTAAAAGTTATGTTTTTTATGGCATCTCATTTCTTTTTGTAGATTCCTTTATGTTATAAATATACAAGGACTCTTATTCATTAACTTTAGTAACTTTGTATTCCTTTATATTTATTTTCATTACAATTACAAAGTTATTTATGCAGTTGGCGTATCTAGAAAAATGTACCGGAATTGCAAAATGTTTTAGTTTTTCATTGATTTATACACTAAAGACTAATTGTATTCTAAATTTGTAGTTTCTATATCTGCTAGAAGTGCCTTTGTTTTGATGATCAATCAGTTGGTAGCAAAATTAGAAACCATGATCAGTTTTATTTCTTAAAAACTGCTGAATCAAAGTGAATGAAATGTTAAATATACCGTGTTTATACAATACCTGCCTAGAAGCCTGAATCTTCAGTAACCAATATTGAACAATCAAAATTCAGGCTACTAGTTTTATAAACAACGAAGTTATACGGGATCAAAAATGGCTTGAACTGTTTCAAATGGATAATGAAGTAATGAAATGATAATGAAGTTCTATATCCTTTGTTAGTTAATAACGTCGGACGGCGACGGCGACGTAACTATGATGTGCCTCGAACACATGTATAGTGCAACTTCTGTCCATAGACCGCGTAAATAATAAGTTTTAAGTTTCGCGGGTCGCTAGTTGATAATATTAAGTTTTGTCATTTGAAGAAAAAACACAACAGGTACCTTATAGTACTTTTTATTGATTTTCAAAGTATTCACCACGTAGCCTAATACACTTTTCCATTCGCTCAAACCAGTTATTATAACATTTATACCACCCTAAAGTGGGGGTGTTCAAAATGGCTGACTTGAAAGCGTCGACTGCTTCTTCACCGGACTGGAACGTTTGACCAGGAAGACTTTTCTTAATTTTAGGAAATGTAAAGAAATCGTTAGGGCTTAGGTCAGTACTGTATGGAGGATGGTCAAGAATTTCTACTTTATCCTACTTCAAATACTCAATCGTTTGACGAGGCGCGGGGAGGGGGCGGGGGCGGTACACAAAATTGTCGCAACGAGTTACTTCATTATAATTTTTTTTTTGTTCATTCTGCGCATCACCGTGCCTCCCAGACGTGATTACGACGTAAAACTTGTTATTTTAAAAAAAGTTAACTTTTAACATCTGTTTACATTTCCGATTCCGTTAAGACACTTCCGTTGCATCACTAGTGAAAACGCTAAAAGAGTAATTAACTTATTTTTTACTTTTTGATAGTTTTTTGCGTTGGGAGTTATTTTTAATTTTAATTTTTTTTTCTGAAAAATCATTATTTTTAATTTTAATTGGAAGGGTTTTGTAATAATTAGTTTTGGTTTAGATAGGGTTGTCTCATATATTACTTGTCTTATTTTAGAAGATGTACAATTTTAACTGAAAAACTTATTATTTCATAATTATGTAAAGTGGCTGATTAATTAATTTTAGGGTGAAAACATATAATTGTTACACATGTTTACACATTTAAAATGAACTCGATGCATCTTTGTCTATCAAATGAAAGTGCATCGTGTGTCTGTCACACTTATATTTTGATCATTTACTTAAATCTCTGAAACCTGGCAACTCCATAGTTGCACCGAGGAAGGCCTGGCACACTCCTAACAATAGGTATAGAAAGTGCCTACGCCGCGCGGCCTTTCTTGTAAGGCTAAATTCGGTAGAGTGTCACACGCGTGTTCGATTTGCCGCTTGACCCGCGCTAACAAAAAATATTTTCGAATTCTTTATCGAATATTCTATCAAGTTTTTATTTCAAGTATTTGCAACATTTTTACGTAAACTAGTCAATGACCTTAAATATCATTTAATATAAGTATACCTCCCAGTACTAGTGACTGACTACCTTACTAATGCAAGGGCAACATATACTAGAATCATATTTTAAAAATGTTAATTATAATGTATAATAACGTCTTAAATGACTTACCTTTTAAAAATTACATATGAACGCAAAGCCAACGCACATACAAAACCAACAAATTTATATACACTTGATTTTAATTACCTATTTCATTTGTATATATATCTAACTTAATGTAAACAATCTCTTGACACTTCTATGAGATGACTGTTTTAAAATTTGTTTTAAAAGTATGAATATAAGTAAATAGGTAGAAATCAATTAGGTACCTATCTATCTACCATATAATTTTAGAAAATCTGAATAAAAAAAAATATATATATATCTTATGTAATAAAAGGTAAGTACTCAAAAACACACAAGTCCTAACCCTATAACAAGAGCGGCCTGTTCAAAGGCGCATAACGGTCATAATAAAAGAGACTCCCGATACGTGGACCTATAGGTGCTTTTTAATTCGTTAAGAGTGCTAGTACGCCCGGTAGGTAAATATAATCAAGGTCACGTCCGTGCCTTGCAATGATTTATGAACATTATTGACGTTATTAGTAGGTTTATATTCGCATGTTTGCTTTCGAAGACTGAAACTTCTATACCTTGTATTATTACTTATTAAATGACCGAGGAAAAGTAGGCAACTTATATTTTTCCAGTTCTTTAGGGCACACTCTTACAGCTGATGCTCGACTTTCTTAACAAGTGAGGTAAGTTGATCAAAAAAAATTAATTACTTACAAATTTTATTATTTTGGCATCAACGGCATGTGATTTAGCTAAAAACCTATTCGCGATATATCAATATATACATTATCTGGCATATAATGTTTATTATCATTTAATAACAGATGGGGGGAATATGTTCCTAATACTAGATCTAGAACAGGAAATTTTACATCGTAAATCTAGGTAACCATTAATTCACACCATTTTTGGTAAGGCAACCTAATACGGTTGGATTAGGAATAAAATGATCTTTCATTTGATATAAATTAAATAACGATGCTGATGCTCGACTTTCTGTATGCAAAGCAGGCAAGCAGTATGCAATTAAACATGCATGCAGGCATGGAGCATGGAAGCAAGAATGCAACATGCAACATGCAGCATGCAAGCAGGCATGCAGCATAGAAGCAGGCATGAAACATGCAGCAAGCATGGTTCTTGTCCCGGCTCCGGCGCTGCGGGGTTTGTGTAGCCCCACTCGAGCTTATCGTAGCCTACCCCTCCGCACCTCCGCGTACTTGAATTACACTCTAGGGGTAGGGCCGACAAGACTGTGTGAAGTTGGTTTTGCAGAGAATCGTCTCTGTCACTAAATTTTATAGCACAACATATTGACTTTTTATGACACTATTATAATTTAATATTGAAAATGCCACCCAAGTAATCGTCTATATATTTATGGGGTGCGTCTCATAACGTATAAACTCATTTGGTCTAATTTCATTTTATTATCGTTCATAAGATATAATCAATGTGAGATATACCAACTGTTGATATAATTTCTTTACATATAACATTTATTTATTCTAAAACTTAATTAGTATAACTTTGTTTGATATAATGTTTATGTAATCGAAAATTATTGGTCTAAATATGTATATTGTTTATTTAATCGAAAATCATTAGGTCTAACGTTTAATATATATTAAAAACGTCATTATGGTTAACACCCTGACTCGGAGTACCCCGACTCAGGGTACCCCGTTGGTAATCAGTTACTAGTTATGATTAATATCTACTTAGGTTACTATTACCTATAACTATTTATTTATCTATTTATTTATTTTATAATTTATGTACGCACGAATAAAGAAAGAAGATACATTCTGATAAAAATTGGACAAAGGTACTGCTTATTTCCAATAAGAAATTTCTTCCAGCAGACCTGCGAAAGGAGAAATAAAAAGAAAAGTAGACAATAGTGTAGAAGTAATTGAAGAAGAACTATGATAGAACTTACACAGAATAAAACAGAAAAAATACTTTTAAATATTTATTAAACAAAATACAAAGTTATTGTTTTTTTAAGCTCAAATTAGAAGACACAGCTCATAACGTCATATTAGACTAAATAAGTTTTATATCTTTTGAATGGTATGTCAAACGATTTTATATTTAATGTATGTTATGTCAAATGATGTTATATTTAATGTATGTTATGCTTATAAAAATTAGTTATTTTAAAATTACATCAATCATTAATTATATTAACTAATCGCAATATTAAATAAAATTTTAGGTGCCGTTGTTATATGTTGTTAATATTAGAGATTTTGTTGTTATATCATCTATTACTTACCCATATTTGTGACCAAAATTCCATAAAATGTGGTTTCGTTGTAGTGAAAATATGGCAAATAAATCATTTGTCAAATGAAAAAAGTTTAAAAGAGGCTTCGTCCAATAGCAAAAGCGCGACGCCTCTTTTAAACTTTTATTAACTATATTTCGCGAATTTACAAAATAACTTTTTAGTTATTTTGTAAATCGGCGAAAAAAAGTTCGGTAAAATAATACCCGTATAGTATAGTAAAATAATACACATATTGCGAAGATCTAAAAAGAAGTCAGAATTCATAAAGCAAAAAAGACGTCGGTGTCAATAAGTTTCGGTAAAATGAAATTAGAACAAATTTCGGTACAGGGATTGGTGCTCCAAATAATCATCTCTCTAAATAAACGTTATGCTAAACGAAATAATGTATGCCTTATAAATATTCGATTACTGAAGATTATGCAAAGTGTGTTATGCCAAATAAATTTTGGAGTATCAAGATTCTACCAAATAGAAGGAACCCGCTAACACTACTTACCTATTAACAAAAATAGGAGATTTTTTTTAATATTTGTATGAAGATTTATTTAATATTTGTATGAAGAAATTGGAGGTTCTGGATTAGCGGCCACGTACCGGTAGACGCATCGTTGGAAGGCCTCCCTTAAGGTGGACCGATTACCTGAAGAGGGTCGAGGGAATCCGATGGATGCGAGACGCACTGGACCGGTTGTTATGGCGACACTTGGGGAGGCCTGTGTCCAACAATGGACGACTTTAGCTAAAATGATGATTATGAAGAAAATGTGCATTACGAAGCTTTTACTACCTTGTGATGCTATTTAGACATGATGTAATGTTTATAACATCTTCTATAATATCCTACCGCGCCATTTTATCAAATTTCTACGTCCCCCATTCCGAAAAACTATTTCAGGGTGTAACTCCCCAATCCCAAGACTTTATAATTGCGATATAAGTTTGGATATTTTTGGCACATCTATTCATAAATTCAAGCGCCAAGTCCACCTAAAACAACTAGCTACTAGCCAACATCTGTAACAACGTAACTCGAAAGTTTTGTATCAGTACTAATATAATTTGTAAAATCTTTCTGTTGTAATATTGTTTATGCATGCTGTGTCTATCGTTACGTTTTGAATGCAATGTGTAACAATTTTTGATAGGCCAATATTAAAGAAAAAACATTGAATTATTACTTTCTCACAGACTGTCGTTCTCAAATATCTGAATAATTTATATTCAGTTTGTCAACTCAAATGATTGAATTCTAAGCAAATGCGTAGCTCACCCCTTATTGACCAGTATATACTCCCCTATAAAATTCGTTAAACTTAAAGACCAACCAGTTTGTTACGAACGTTAGCGGTATATAATATTGTGTATATCTTAATAAAATTCAATTGGAGTGAGCTTAGCGTGTTTTTATCTTTGAACCGGTCAAAACTCGCCGGATTTAAAACGATTGGTCTTTTTATTTTGCAGAGCCCTATGTTAGGCTGAAGGGCATAAACCGTCATTCTTTCAAAAATAGTCTTGCTTTTATTTCGGTGGAAGCCGTTGCCGTTACCCTATTTAAATTAGCAAACGACGAAATCTTAAATAGTCTTAAATAAACTAGAAAATCACACACGTACGGTTGATGGGGTACTTCAATGAATACTCATCATTTCTGTAATTAGACACACGTAACAACAAAATCATTTGCAGTTGGAGCAATTTTCCCACCACATTATGATGATATTCGGATTTAAACAATATTTATCCAGATTCCTACTTCTTTTTTAAAAAGCTTAGTACGAAATTTAAACGAATTGTATTTCGCACATTTTTACAGCGTTAAATGGCATATTTTCATTTGTTTTTTTCTGTAGTATATACAACAATATTTCCAATTTTGTTTCCGTAGGAACACAGCATAATATATTATTAAGTAACTATTTGTAACTTGATAATATATATGCTGTTTCTTCATTCATCATCCAAATTTATTCCAAATTCCCAATAGTTCGCAGCAAGCGACATGTCATGTGTCAGTGTGTGCGCAATGACAGTCGCTTTGTAAATTGTATTGTAATACTCGTATTTATGACACTATTAACTTTCTTTATTCCTTTTACTAAACTTAAATGCTCAGTTATTTATTTTTATACATCTTGAGGCGCGCGAGGAATACTACGTGCCGTCGACAACTCGGGCTCGGTCCGGACGGTTTCCGGTTGGTCGGACGGCGAGCTACCCATTGCTCTCGGTGGCTGGAAATCAGGGTCGGGATCCCTGGCTGGAGCTGAGGCGGTGAGGTTCGTTCCCTCGCGCGTGCGGCCGCCCCTTTCGCTAGCGTTAGTGTTTCGCAGAAGGAGACGACCGCTTGCCATTCCTCCTCGCAACTCGTGGTATTTGGTGGTGTCACAATAAAGAGAAAAGGACTTATTATATACACATATTATACCTAAGCATCAGATTACAGGCAAATGTGTTAGGGTGCTATTCAATATGTTTGGCGTAAGGTTTGAGCTTCTCTATCTCCGGCTTCACCTTTGGCATCTTCTTTGTTTTTGGTGTAGTTGGTTATTTATTGGTAATATAACATGGTGCATTCGTTATCTTGGGCAGTTACTATGAGTGGAAATGTAAAATTGCCAGGATTGAGGCGGCGGCAGTTTTCTACAGCTCGCCTCCGTATGACCTTCAATATATGGGCTTCAATAAACATTTGTATAAAAGAAGTTTGAAAAAAAAAACAGTAAAAAGCCTTTAATTTCGGAAGTCTGTGTTAAATAAGTAGCAAAATATACCGAGAAACAAAGACTTCCGAAATAAAAGTTATTTTGATCCTTTGTGCTTTTTATAGTTCTTCCGGCTGAAAACTGTATCCCTTTCAGCTGATTTTTTTATTTTAGGGAATAAAAAGTCGCACGCTGCCAGATAAGGACTGTAAGGAGGGTGCCCCAAGACTCTGACGGGTGTGGTGTCCAGGAAGTCCCTCGTTTTGAGCGCTGAGTGCGGGGGCGCATTGTCATGGTGAAGCAGTACCCCGCGGAGCCCGGTGTTCGGTCGCTTGTTGCACATTACAGACAAAACTTCTGGCAGGCATTTTGTGGTATTCCATTAGGCGTTGATGCTGCTTTGGTGTCGTAATGGAGTTAAAATCAGAAATCCCGTTAAAGTGAAGAAACTAGCGATCAAAATTTTCCCTGCGCTTCTCCGTCGCTTCACTTTCGTTGACGTTGGTTCGATTTAAAACAGCCAAACTGTCGACTGACGCTTTGTTTCTAGATCGTATTGTTAATCCAGGATTATCACAAGTTTTTACCGCCAGCACACTTTCTTCCGTGACAGCCGTCGTAATCAGAAATCAGAAAAGTTTATTTCAAATAGACCAATTACAGGCGCTTTTGAGTTGTCAAAATGTCGGTCAGTCAAATAAAAAGTGAAGCTAAATTGCCCATTCCAAAGCGTAGATCTCTATGGAGAATAACTTGCAAAAAACTCCATGGATACTCTTCTAACGTAATACGACGTAACGTAAAACGACCACTCCTTTGTTCATCCCCCAAAGTAAGGCGACCGCACTTGAACTCTTTATACCAGCGGTAGTTGGTTGCTTTTGAAGGTCCTTCATCCATAGAAGCAATTTGAAGTCGTCGATCAAATGACTCATCAGGTTTTAGGCCACATTTAAAATCCTAGAAAATCATCGCACGAAAATGTTCTCGACGGAGATATCCATTTTTAAATGAGACACTACACGATAATTTGATTTGGCTCTCAAAAAAATGTGGAGGGAAATTAAAAATACGAACAATGGTATTTTTACTTTTAAAATAACCAAAGTTTTCAAAATAATTACAAGTGGCTAGTGCCATATACATAAGAACATTTTTTCGCAAAACTGAGTGGCCTGGTACATTTCATTAAGTACCTTTTTTTTTAGCTTGCTATCCAATACTGAACTGGCAAAATTTGCCAAATACGTACGAAAATTTGAGTTTCGAGGGATACCTTTTTTTTTGGTGGGCAATCATCCAATGACTTCTCCCGCTCTAGGGCGGAGTGAGAGTACGTGTCAGACTTTTACTGACTAAAACCCACCCACTCCGAGGGTATTACCCTGGAGCAGTATTTAATTTATCTTTAAAATAAATATGAAAAGATTAAAAAACGCACGAATTTTTATTTATTGCTATATTCTGCCACCTAAGCTACGAAGCTCAATGATGGCTCTGCCTGCAGAGCTTTACCTCGTACAAATCATCTTCCGGTGTTCCGCTCTATTTTGCCGTCGTGAATGACAAATAAACTTGTTTTTTTTTTGTACCTACTTATTTTCCTACTATTCTGACACGATGACACATTTCTTTTTTTTCTAACTCTCCTTTATCAAGTATACTGGTACTAATTTCTTTCGAAATAGTAAACCCACATGTTTTTATTTCCTTCTTGTCTTTATTATATGTGTGGATAGATTTTTTTAACAAATAAATAAAGGAACATATCTTTGATCATGAAAAAACTGCGATAAAATTAGCATTTCTTTAAAATATATGGTAAACTATGATTTGATAAGTCATACTGTTATCAGACTTTCATTGCTGACTCTACATTTTTTTATTATTATTACTGATAGGCTCGCGTTTGACCACCATCTCACCTGATGGTAAGCGATGATGAGGTCGACGGTGGAGCATGCTTGCCTGGAAGTAACCTATTCACTCTTGACTTAACATTGACTTGACATTACGTAACATAATAATATTTTATTTCAATTATATTACCTACATTTACGTTATTTACTCGTAAGTATATTTTAATATGTCCGATCCTGCATCCTCATGCTGCATATTGGTAAAAAATACTTATATAAAAAAAATCTTTTTTTCATTTCTAGCGCAATAGGAGTCATCATTTAGGTAATATAGCAAAGGATCGTTTAAAAAAAATATATACACAGACTCAAGAAATTCGTTCTAATTAATTTAAAATTTGAGTAAAAATTCAGAAGAAAACCTTGAGCTGACTACAACAGAAAAATTGAAAGGACGTGGAAAAGGCATTAATGATTGTCCGTATCGCACCTTTCACCCAGAACTGTGTGTTTCGCAGTTGCAGTAACACCCCTTATGAAAAATATAGTAAATAAAATAGCCATGCAAGCGCCATATAGTGGCTGCCTTAGGAGACAGCCTTTAAACTTTCGAGAACCTTCAATTTAACACTAATTAAATTTTTCCAAAATCTTGTAATTAGTAAACTGTATAAGTAATAAGTCAATAAGTTCTTTACAAAACAAGAGAGCACAGTCAATATAATAAACAGTTAAATTAAAAATAAAAACCATTAAATTAATATTAAAACGAATTATAACAAATAAAATGATTAACAAATTACCACAAAGAAATATTTTGCTATAATCGTGCTACGGCAAGCCGGTGCTTAATGCCTATTTATTAGCTTTAAGTCATACATAAAAAAAATAAACATCAACAGAAATCTATTCAAGGTTTACCATTTTACGCTTCCTCAGCAGTTTTAGTTACAGTTATAAACTTTTTGGGGACTGGTGGTCTTGAAGTTCAAAATGAGACGCGGGCCGCCCTGTGTCGGTGCACATAAGAGAGGTAGTCAGAATTGTCGCCTTTATCTTAATACGTGATCGGCGATTCCGGTGCGGTGCAAGTGGGCCTTTATTGCGCGCTGTTGAATCAAATGACATAGGTACCTATATCTACTTAGATGTATGACTGAACGAGTTACGAGGGAGGCAGGCGGCACAAACGCACCGGGGGACATTCGAATCCAGAAAAGTACCGCTAGCCACGTGTTTAATAAGTAATAAGTAAATGAGCACCATTGTGATCGTTAATTGCATTTGACATTTTCCTCATCAACCCCGTGTAAAGTCACATTGACACAATCTTTTGGCTTCATTCGGCACATTGCCATTACACGACCTACTCCCAATATTATCGTTCCACATTGCTAAATTCCCGAATATTTTGTTATAACTGCTATAGTTTATATAGGTACCTACGTTCTATTGAGATGTTGCTACCGACGTTCAACAAGTAGTGGTAGTGCCCTATATATACCCGTTGTCCTTGTTATGATTATCTTCGACAAGATATACTTACGTTATACCTGCCTAAGTTACACGTGTAGTTCAATACATTGTCATATTGAATCTAGCCTGAAGGCTGTAAGCTTAAACCGGGAAAAACTGAAGCGAAAACAAAGAAAGTGACGCGGAGACACGTGTCGCCGGGTGTGCCCGAGGAGCGCCCACGTTCCACGCGCGATCGATACCCTCCGCGCACGCGCCGGGTCTCCCGCCATTCAGCCGCCACCGGCCAGGACCTACCGAAACCTCCCTTGAAAATACAGCCTCCACAATAAATTCTATAACGCACATCATTGTAGAGCTAGAATTCAGAACCTCACACGTCCAATCTAATACATTTACTAGGTTAGCAACTCTTGTTTGCGTTCTTTGTTTTGAGCCATCGAGGCTAAGGGAAGCTCGCACGGGTCCCATGGTAACAAAACCTCTCACTGATATTACATAAGTAGGTAGGGTCACTTGTCCTACTGTGTGAGCCAGACAGATTCATTGAACCGCCCACCGCCATATTTCAAAAACAGGACGTTGACGCTCCGCACTAATTATATCAAAAGAGACGCACGAGTACCCCTCCCCTGCCACCCAGTTCAATCCTACGAGTACTCGCTGTGAAGGATACTCGCATGGTGGTGAAATTTTCAAAAACAAAAGTAAATATTTTTTGTTGGTATTGATCTTTTATTATAATTTTCTTATTTATTTTAACGTTTCTTACAGTCACGTTATAATCTACATAAATACCTTAATTTAATTCACTATTGCTCAGTATCCTACGACTTAATTTTTTTATAGATTTAAATTAGATGTTGGTTTAAAAAGCGGTATGTCCTTCATTGACCCATTACGGTATGTTACGTGGTACAGTCTCATGTTTCATAATTCAATACATGACTATGTGTGTGTGTAACTAAAGACAAAAGATATTGTTGCTAAAGATATTGCTAAAATAAATTGTCGAATTGCCATATCCAGGGAGCTTTCGAGGACTAAGTAATATTGACGCTATCTTAGACTAATTTCTGCCAACGGCTGCGCCCGCGTGAAAGTAGAACATTATTCCCAGGGAACATGGTCCCCTAGTCTAGTTTTATAACATGGTTTACCCGTGTGACAAATTCCATCTGAATTCCTTAAGCAGTTAAGTATTTTGTTTGTTGTCGAAAATGTAATGAAATACATTTTAATATACATAAAAAATTAATTATAAATGTATATAAACAGTACAGACAAGGCTTGATGGAAAGCTGTTATATAACTGTCTATACCTTGTTTTAATTACAGATTGTGTTTAATAAATACTTTCATTAAATCTCACATTTTCATTTTATCACGTTAACATTTATTAACTGCTATATTTTGGGTATGTTTCCAAAGATAATTAATTCATGGTAAAAATTAGCCTAGTTCAACAAGTACACCCAGTGGTCCACTATTAATAGGGCTGCCATCCGTCCGGGATTCCACGTATTTGTCCTAGTTTGATGGGCGGCGTCCGGCGTCGGGCAGGGGCTTTTAAGTGTCCGGGTAAAACCGGAACACTTTAACGTACACTCTCGGCGAGACATGACGAGATCTAACGAGCGCGAGCGTGTACCTATTAACAAAGCTCGGTCCCGCTCGAGCCGTCTCGCCTCGGGTCGAGGAGCGCTCCGGTTCGAGTCGGATTTTTCACCACGAGTCAGAAGAAGCGAACAGCGAGCGTGACTGAATGAAGTATGGCAAATAGAACGAAGGCGAGTCGAGTCGAGAGTGTACACAGCTCCACTCGCTGTTCCTCGCCTTGCAAATGTCTCGCTGAGACATTCGAGAAGTCGCCAAACGATAAATTAAAATTAATCTTAATTAAAAAAAAAATGTTATCATGTTACCTCAGTGTTGAATTTTATAATTTTTTTTTATTAATTGTTGCGCTTACATACGTACATAATTCGATTTTAATAACAGGCTGTATATATGAGTAAAAACTAAAATAATATGTTTTAATTTTTTTTACAAAAAATATATTTTCAAGAGATGTCCGGGGAAAAAACCATATTCCGCCCAAATGTCCGGGATTTTTGCCGTGTTTATCCGGCGTCCGACCATTTAGGTGATGGCAGCCCTAACTATGAATCAATTGCCATTTTTTATTAATTGATTTTTACTGAAAATGCCAAGCCAAACCCAGATAAATTCTTTAGCTAAGTGCAAAAGTATGATTGCATAGATTAATAAACAAAAAAGTTATAAGTACGACTTTGATAACCTGGTTCATAGCTGGACCCATAGAAATATAAAAAACTCCTTTCTTATATCTATGGCTGGACCACTTACCTTACACATGTCCGTACACAGTAAGCAAAATAATATTTTACGGATAATAATAATTACAAGGAATTTTCCATGATGTATATTATACATCATGGAAAATTCCTTCCGTAGTCACGTACATTAATTTTTTCATCTTGTCTTCAGCGTATTTAGTTACTTATTTGTAACTAAATACGCTCAATAAATGGGAAAATAATAAGAAAATTATTGTGTTTACAGATAAATCCTGTAATAGGCGAACATGATACCAATTAGTACCGAACTAGATTTTTGATCCTGTTTACTTTCCAAGAAAATAACTGTTAGGAAAAGTACAAATGTCACCTAAATAAATCGGTAACCTAATAAATCCACCCATCCTGTCTTATCGGCTTATTTTTTCGATAATTAGCGCTGTACCATTTTGTCCGAACATAATTTTCATTTAATAGCCTTTTTTTTCATAATACTTCTTGCTGAAAACGGGTGAAGGTGTATTGTACACATGTATAGTCTCAAGTAGTCAAGTAATAGTAAACACTAGTTTTTTTTTTGTGTTGGGAAAATCATCTAAGGACAAATCTCGCTCTTGGGCGGGCGAGAGATAGTGTCAGACTTTTACTGATTAAAATCCCACTCCTGTTCCTTCCTCGTCCCGGGGACCCGGGTTTCGCTTTCACACTACCCGTGGCCCCAGTAGGCTTCGACCCTGCTGGGCCCCTACGATTTGCTGACATCTCCCTGAGGCGCGCGTGGAACAGTACGCGCTGTCGACGACTTGGGCTCGGTCCGGACGGTTGCCGGATGGTCGGACGGCGAGCCACCCATTACTCGCCGTCCGCAAGCCCGCACCTACGGTGGCTGGAAATCGGAATCTGAATCCCGACGGCGGTTGGGACCATTGCCTCACGCGATCGGCCGCCTCCTTTACTAGCATTACTGCTTCGCAGAAGGACGCGACCGCCTGCCACTCGCCTCGCTCTGGACCATGGCCTGTACCAAGGCCCGGCGCGAGTGATCACCGCCGCCAATCGCCCCCACGAGGACACGGCGTTGCTCTGCCCAAGCGGGGTACACCTCCACCGTGTGCTCCACCGTGTCCTCCGGGCGGTCCACACAATGGCAACACCCGGGCGTCGCTTCCGCACGAATCCGGTGCAGGAACTTCCCGAAATTGCCGTGTTCGGTGAGAACCTGCGTCACGCGGAAGGTGAGGACGCCGTGAGGTCTTTCCAACCACGCCTCAGAGAGGACTTACCGCCATAATTGTGGCGTGCCCAAAGTAAACTAAAATACTAGTTTTAAAAAACGACCATCACTCTACATATTCCTTGAAAAGCTAGTTGATCGAAAACTGAGGTGTTCGAAGTTTGGTATAGAGCGGAACTGTGTAAAACAGTTTCTCACGGCACTGGTCCTAATCTTGCAGGTTTTCCTCGCTCTCAAATGTGTCTCACGCATTTCCTGAGCTCTAGCTTGCATGCCTCGGTTTTTTACGGTCATAGTTGTACATCTTTCACCCTTTTCCTTGAGAGCTGTGACGAGCAAGGCCATGAAATGTCGATAATTGAAATAACATTCGCTACCTCTTCTTCCTGGCCCAAACGAACGTTTCTGGACAAAAAATCTTCCTGCATTCTACTGGAAAATATAGTGATTATAATACAATCACAATTATATGCAAAAACCATGAAAATATAATAAATAAATAAAAAATTATTTATTATATTTTCATATTTCGAAATTTTGCACAAAGCTTTCCTTTTAAGTGTATACAACAAATAAAAAAGGACATTTTGAAATTCATCTCCAAAACGAATGAAAACGGGTGGCAAAATTTGTATGAAAAATATTTTATATCTGCTCAGATTTAGGTACTTGGAACTTTGTATTAAATACTCTTTGAGTCTTTGAAATTAAACCATCTTTTTCAGCATTTTTTAAAATGTAACCTATAAAAGTAATATGTAACCTATAAAAATAAAACAGCTCGGTTACCCTAATTTCGTTGGCCGCCGCCAGAACCCCGTCCCTCGAGGGTATCACGAGAGGACGGGGTTGCGTGGCAGCTCGGTTCAGGGAGATGGCTGTAATTGGGGTTACCTTTCCTTCAACAAAACACTCTCGCCGAACTCCACAGTTCCCTTATGGAGCTGAACGCCGTCGTCTCTGGGTTTGGGTTCTTCCCCGTGGTCGTTTTCGAGGACTTCAATGCCAAGTATTTGGCTTGGGATTCCCGGTATACGAAACAGCGGGGTCGTATGGTGGAGGACTGGGCTCTGGAGACAGGCCTGGTCGCCTTAAACCGTTCTGTCCCCACGTATGTGCGGATGCGGGGTGAGTCAGTGGTGGACGTATCGTCCGCCAGCCCCGCTCTGTGACCGCGTGTCGTCGCTTGGCGCGTCATGGAAGTGGTGGAGACGTACTCAGACTACCGGTACATCCGGTTTGACATCTCCGCCAAGACCTCGAGCGCTTCCAGCAGACGCCGTGTGGTGTGGTCCGCGGTGGGCGCTGATGCGGCTGGACGCGAGCGATGGTACCGCCCTAGGTGCAAGCACCGGAAAGGCCTATTGACATCGACGTCGAGGCAGAGTGGTTCCGGGAGGCTATGTCGCAAATCTGCGACGTGACAATGCACCGAGTCCGGCCAGGACGTACCCGACACCAGGTGTAATGGTGGTCGCTGGAGATTTCGGCAATTATGATTTTTGTGCAATCCCACGCGGCGCCAGTACGCTAGACACCGCAGGCGCCGCATCCGCCCGCGGGTGCGCAGACCAGAGAGGCTAGGCTGTACGAGGGCTACCGAAAGGCAAAGCGCACCCTCCGATCAAAGATAAAGTGGGCCAAATAGGATATGCCGCAACACGTGGCTGGGGACTCTGAACGAAGACCCGTGAGGACGCCCCTACAAGGTGGAGCAAGAAAAGCTCCGCCCTTGGGCTCCCCCGCTGTGGCAGAGTCTCCGGCCCCAGCTTTTGGAAGGTGTGGTGAGCGCTCTGTATGGTGTGTGCTGTGTGACTGTCTGTGTCTGTGTGTTTTTTTATATTATTTGTATTATATTTTATTAGTTATGTATTGGACATACACGCACTACCTATCTGCTTATCTTTTACTCCTTCTCTGACAAATTCATCCAAAGTCAGTAAAAAATCGTTTTTAGCGATAAGACCGCCCATTATGGTGGCCACCCTTTTAATTTTAAGTTCCTATTGTAATTTTATTATTTGTATACAATAAAGAATATATCTATCTATCTGTTCCCTACGCGAGGGGAGCACTCTTCCCCGCCAGTGGCCCACGTGGTGACCACGATGGCGACGGCGACGACAATGCTCAAGAGGTGACCGAAGTAGAGATGGGAGTGATGGTGGTACGAGGAGTATACCACCTCAGGACCCGACGACTTGCCTGGTCCAGGCCATGGAGGAACTCTGGCCTCGACAAGAGGGCTCTTCAGCGCATGCATGGGTACTGCGAAAGGGAACCCTGGGACCCTGGAACGAAGGCAAAGAAGGAACAGGATTGGGTTTTAGTCAGTAAAAGTTTGACACGCCCTGGGGCGGGAAATGTCATTAGATGATTCCCACCTAAAAAAAATCAATAATAGTACCAATGATATGGAATTGACCAACCTTGTTGATAAATCACGCCTCAAAGGCTGCAGAGAGTAAGATATAAACGGAAAATGAGAAGATAATAGCAGAAGCAGAAGTCAAGTTTGTACAAAATTAGGAATGAATAATCAATCTATAAAATGTACGAAGTCGATGTAGATGACTACCAAAAACTCATAGCAATACAGACACTGCTAAGTAGCAATATTTTATTTCGTGCCTAGTTTACTACAGTTTAGTAAATACAATGGAAACTTGGAATAAGTGAACTACTTATAAATAAAATGGACAAAAGAGCCCCCTTCTCAAGAGATCGAGTGAATCTCTCCACCTCTCCAGCGAAAGACGATGACGCAAAATTCAGCCCAATCTGATCTCCCAATCGAAGCGATTCCAACACCCGAGATACAAAAATGAATGTCAACTATTGAGCAGCATCTAAACGAAGTTTATTCTATTGTCTGGGATGGCAAAATCAACTTGTAACAGAATTTGAAAATTTCAACCTTGTGCCGTAAAGTAGGATTTGTCACCTCACAGTTGACCGTCCTATATTAATCGCTAAAGTAGAAAGCAGTCCAAGCGCGCATCCTCAAAGTGCTAATGAAAAAGTGCAACTTGACAGACCATATCTTGGACCTCATAAAGACGTTTAAGGACTGGCACTGTTTCTTTTGCCGACATGGTGAAGAAGGGGTCAAAGGAGAGCGTGTACTTACTAGTACTAGACACCTGATAAATATATTTATATAAATATATATAGTAGAAATCTACTGCGAAACGATGTGTTGGAATGCGAAACTTTTTTTGTGTAGTGTAGTAAATAAAGTTCAAAATTGTATAAATTTCGCTTAGCTTTTTTCAACTATGTTTGTCGATGGTCGGTTTTCAGTCTAAACTGATGCAGCATATCAGAATTTTACACGGAGCGACTGCCTGTGTGATCTCCACAATCCAGTAATAGGATAACACGACACCTCTTGGCGAGATTCGTATCAGATATCCTATAGCTTCTGATTATCTGTGACGATTGTCAAAGGTCTACAAATGTCAGCCGGGACCAACGGCTTAATATTTCGTCGATCGCACGAGTAAGTCTCAAAAGTGTAGTAACACTAATTGAGAATGGAGCTCGAGTGTCAGCATGAGCATAAAGCTAGAACTACACTGCGCACACGTGAGCCACACACGCCGATCTGGGCGCGTCGGTCTCCATACATTTTATATAGAAACTAGACTTGTACAGCTACATTTGATCCACGCCACGCAACGTCATTCTACGCACAAATCAGGCGTGTTACATGTGTGCGTTGGTCTAATGTAGTTCTATCTTAACGCGCACCCGGTAGCTGCATAATGCCACAGCAGGTTAGTTGGAGTGCTTCGCCGGTCTTACAAAATATAAAAAGTCTTGCCGGTGAATACCACTTATGTGCAAAGTTCTTAAGTGCTGAGCCCAAACACATTGCACTGAGCGAGTTTAGACCGAGCACGACGCACTTAGCCCGAGCACGACGCACTAAGCCCAAACGCGACGCACTAAGCCCGAGCGCGACGCACTAAGCCCGAGCGCGACGCACTAAGCCCGAGCGCGACGCACTAAGCCCGAGCGCGACGCACTAAGCCCGAGCGCGACGCACTAAGCCCGAGCGCGACGCACTAAGCCCGAGCGCGACGCACTAAGCCCGAGCGCGACGCACTAAGCCCGAGCGCGACGCACTAAGCCCGAGCGCGACGCACTAAGCCCGAGCGCGACGCACTAAGCCCGAGCGCGACGCACTAAGCCCGAGCGCGACGCACTAAGCCCGAGCGCGACGCACTAAGCCCGAGCGCGACGCACTAAGCCCGAGCGCGACGCACTAAGCCCGAGCGCGACGCACTAAGCCCGAGCGCGACGCACTAAGCCCGAGCGCGACGCACTAAGCCCGAGCGCGACGCACTAAGCCCGAGCGCGACGCACTATGCCCGAGCGCGACGCACTATGCCCGAGCACGACGCACTATGCCCGAGCGCGACGCACTATGCCCGAGCGGGACGCACTATGCCCGAGCGGGACGCACTATGCCCGAGCGCGACGCACTATGCCCGAGCGCGACGCACTATGCCCGAGCACGACGCACTAAGCCCGAGCACGATGCACATTGGTTTTAACGTAACGTCCCGTTATTTCGGAAGGATGTGAAGTTTAATTATTAAGATTTAATAGTGTATTTAGGCCTACGCCTAATTTTTATATACTAATAAAATCAATGTCTTCGATATAAAGAAATACTTAATATTATTCTCGATAAATGAGTAAAAGGTTGAGGCAAGTCCTGAAAAGGTAAACACAAGAGCGATAATAATACGCTTCTGTGTAGAACTAGGTAACCTAGATATGAAAAGGTTTCTACATTATATACATACTTATAAAAGTATTGAGCGTAATGCCATGAGTAGATGCGAAATTTTCTAAGTAACACTGCTGCCTTGATAAGAAACTAATGGTAGATTCTAAGTTTCTCGCGCGTTTTCATTACCTCCTTTGCTTACCTATATTTTAAGTAACTAGTTGATCCGGCAAACGTTGTTCTGGCTTATATATATTAAAGAAATCGAACTTAAGCATAAATTGGAACAAAAACCTTTCTTGAACTTTGTCTATTGAACAGAATACTATTTAATATCACTACATAATATAAAACAGTCGCTTCCCACTATCTGTCACCTATGTACGCTTATATCTTTAAAACTACGCAACGGATTTTGATGCAGTTTTTTTTTAATAGATGGTGATAATATAATAAAGAAATACTGATAATTTTAGAGGTTTCTAATGTGATGTCGTAAATAAACACCATTTTTGGCGCTTACATCGCAAATGCTGGCTGATGCCTGAATTAATGTACAATAGTACACCTCAAAAAGGTCTACAAAAAAGTCTGCGATGGTATATATGTAATTATGTATATATGTCTATCTCTTAGGGATAACCCACATTAACAACTTTTTATCCTTTTTACAAGAAATAATGGCTTATTTACGAAGCAATTTTAAGCAATACAGCATTAATCCTTATCCAATTATGTACCTTAAATACATTGTGCATATAAAATAGATCAATATGAACCGTTACAGCACGTAATTTTATTAATATGCTTATTTTCGAAAATATTACAGATTTAAAAAGCGTCCTAGCTTTTTTAATCATGACGAATATATATAAAAATCAGCCATAAAAAATTAAGTTAACAATTTATTTATTTTTAGTTCCCTTTCTAACCTGGTACCTGCCTAGGGTCCCCAAGTGTGAGCTCCACAAGCACACAGGTATTCAAAGCACATGAGACGCTACTGAGAACATAAAGATTTTTCATCCATTTGAAAATATTTTAAGTCAGATCGTATTCAAAGCACATGAGACGCTACTGAGAACATAAAGATTTTTCATCCATTTGAAAATATTTTAAGTCAGATCGCGATACTAAGATCCCAGGATCTTAGTATAATAAGTTGGCAAACAGGAGCGGCCTACGGAAAATTCCAATATGAAAACGTCAATAACTACCAAAAAAGGCACAGGCACAATTAGGAGTAGAATATTTTTAGGTAAATATAATAAGGTCCGAGCACTAAATAATGACGACGTAGGTACATTCCTTTATCTTCGTCATGACGTAGGTTACCTTTCTTTATTTCGTTAAAAATAGAAGGGCCCTGCTGGCGGTAGCATTACTTTTTATTTCTTCATCTTTTAAGCACAAAATCTAAACATCTATTAAAATGAGCACAAAAATAAGTAGGTAAATGAAATAATTAGGTAGTCTTTTAAAAATTAAAACCTCGACTTCCGTATATCCACTATAAAATAGCCACCCTAAAGTGAATACTCCATACGCGTGTCCATCTATCCACCCTGAACGGGGTGAATAATTGGAATTTTCCGGTTATCCACCTTAGGGTGGCTTGGTTTAGGGTGGATAAACGGAAAATTGCCGAAACCTCAAGAGTCAAGGGTCCCCCCCGCTGGGCCTATGGGCATGAACTCTGTCCCGAGATAATCGACAATCATTAGTGGTAGGCACCACAGAGACATAAAATCTGGGTTAGCACGATAACCGCTGTGCGAGATAGATCATCGCCCGTGCGAGCCCTGAATCAATCCAAATCTAAAGATTGTTAGGTTATTAGCATATTTTGAAGTTTAACAACGGTGTGTGAAGTGAAAGCGTCTTTTCTATTTATTCTGAATTTAAGGTAGTAGCACCTACAATCAATACTCAATCAAGATTGTTTACATCTGCGCGAACAGTTTTAGGAATAACAAGGCTTCTCGACTAACGGAGGCGAGGGAGTCGGACCACTCCCCTCCGTGTACACCTACGTACCTCAAACAGCCATAAATCAATAATTTATTGCGTCGTGATGTGTAATCTTATTACAATACAGTTCAATGGATAATTGAACTAGTACTATGAAAATAATTGATCACAACAATTAGGTTTCGAATTTTTGTGCCAAGTTATAAACTTTAAAAAAAAATCGAACTAATCATAGACTAAAAAATAAAAATATATAATTTTATCGGTTTTCTGTCCAACCAGTAACCACTATATTGACGAATAAGTGTTATTTATAACCAATTTGCAAATTAAATACCATGTATCCTAACGTTATCATAACTAACAATTTCAACGCAAAATCTGCGAAATTCAATTAAACTCAATAAAATTTCAATAAACGTCTGCGCCTTTTGAGTGCTCTGTTTTTCTCCTATTTATTTAGGTGTTTGGCGACCAACCAAAAAATATCCTTGGTACTTTTCTTTTTACTAACACCTCGTGCAATGTTTTCAGAGCTCATTACGCAGATCAGGGGCCCAGGTCTGTTATTTTTATAAATTCGTCATTTCAACACGATCCCATTGTCATTTTACTAAAAATTCGTATTCTACTAATTCATAATGATCGATCATTGGTCGGTCACAATATTCTCGTACTAGAGTTATGGTAGAATGACAATATGGAGCTTATTAAAAGCAATGACTGCACAATGACGTTCTAATGGTAGGTCAGTGATCAAAGGAACTGTCAAAATTTTAGCAGATTACTCCTACATCCTATGCCATCCTAGCTCCTGCATCCCTTTAACAGACAGTTTAGGTCGTAAAATGGATCGCGTTAGGAGCTCGTTGTAGTCCTCTATAATCGCGGTCGGCTGAGCCAATTGCTAGTCGTCAGCGGCATTGAATATTACTCGGATCTCATTTCGGAATAAAAACCTACAAAATTGTAATTGAAATAACTTGGATATAAGTCATTCTATCTCACCAAAGCGGACATGTGTATGGGTTCACTTCTTTCATCTATTCATAAATTCGAAGCGCCGAGTGTCATAGAAAATAGATAGCACACACTTACGAACCCATCCAAAACTATCCTTAGAGACGGTTACGGCCACGTGAATTCACCGTAAATTCCGGGAGTAAAAAAGTACTCCTGGAATTTGCCGTGAATTCACGTGGCCACCCCGTCTCTCGGCTATGGCAGGTACGACGGGGCTATATTCTGTTCTCATCGAAAAATCGAAACACTTCCGTTTTTATGGTTTCTGTCTTATTAATTTAACACAAATGAGTTTTAATTCCGTGAAAAAAATCACATGGTTGTACAGCTGACAATTTGGCCGTTACAGTCATAAGCGAAAATTCAAAATTAGAATTTCATTTGTTTATCCTTTAAATGAAATAATTCACTGTTTTGAGACAAATGTTGGAATTAATTTCACCTTTGAAAACTAAAAATTAGCGCTTATCTTAAAACTGTTTGTTCAATATTTGTTTACTGTGACTTTGGGATGTCTGAAAAAGTTTTTTTAAAACATGTGGATACTTCGCCCACAGAAGCCGCCCAAGTGGTGGCATTGCTGGATTCTGGACGTGTTGTGGCTGAAAGATGGCATCTAAGCCTGTCATTTGTTCATAGTCTACAAACGCTATCGGGAGACTAGTTTGTTCACGCGCCGTTCAGGATCTGGCAGGAATCGGGTCACTTCTAAGCGATTATAAGTTTATAACAACTTCTTTACGAAATCGACGCCTTAATGCTTTTCAACTGTAGCAGCAGCTTCATGTTGTATGTAGGGTGGCTGTAAGTGGATCTACAATTAGAAGACGGTCGAAGGAACGTGTTTGGGTACCACACAAGCCAGCAAATGGGCCGAAATTATCTGCAGACCATTTAAGAGCGCGCTTTAACTTTGCACGTGAGCACCTAAATTGATCATACCTCCAGTGGAACAAAGTCCTCTTTTCCGATGAGTGTAAAATTATGCTGTATGGTAACAACGGAAGGAACAAGGTCTACAGAAGAGATGGGAGAACGCTTTGCACAATGCTGCATTGAAGAAAAGGTCAGCTATGGTGGCGGTTCGTGGATTGTTTGCCGAGGAATCAGCGCGACGGTGAGACAGAGCTTTGTATTTGTGTCTGGGCCACGTCTGCCTACACTAAACAGTCATCGGTACATCGTACAGTGTCTTGAGCCTCACGTGATGCTCTATGCACGTTTTATTGGCAATGGTTTCATATTCATACATGGCAATGCTAGGGCTCACACCGCGAGCGTCGTACGAGATTATGTTACCGAATCTGTATCTCCATTATGGAATGGCCAACAAGAAGCCCAAACATGAAACCGATTGAACATCTATGGGATGAATTAAAGAGACGACTTCGTGCAAGAGATCCTGCCAAAGAAAAACTTAGCCAGCTGCAAAATGCAATCCAAGAGGAATGGAATGCCACAACATTTGATCGTGACTCTCATCCGATCGATGAAGAACCGTATGGAAACAGTAATAAGAGCTCGGGGAGGGAATACAAGTTATTAAATAAACTTTCCTAGCTTTTTTTTCATTTGTTGTTTTATCATTTTCCTTCATATTCCATATAGGGTTAAAAACTTCATTTGAATTTAGAACATCAGGATTTGAAAACCTCATTCACTACTAAACGGCATTTGACGTAATATTATACTTAAATATACACATTTTTCTGATAATCCTTACAAAATATAAACTTGCAAGGTGTTTCGATTTTTCTGATGAAGTGTATTGTTTGTTAGTGTCTCGTTTGGCTGATACTATTTCACTACTATTATTTTACTGATCCAGGTACTATTTTAATTTTAGGAGACTGAGACGTAGAGTAGCTTATCTTTTATTTCCTCCTGTTTAATGTTCGGGTATCACATTGAGTTTAAAACGCCTACCATACTTTGAAAAATCCTAATGTATATAATACTTAAGTGACTTTACAATAATTGTGAAAATGTGTCATCCCCTCAGCCTTATTGCTCTCCTTTTATTCATTGTCGCAACTCTGAATAGAAGTGAGACTTCGCCGTCCGCAACATAGGTTGGTGGCATAATTACCAATGATTCGTGCAAACAATTGTTTAGGGGGGCTGTGGGATCACGTATTCACGTCCATTAGGGATTGATAGTATCGGACACGCTTTATTTCGTTTGCAGTCATGATGCGGCTTTCGCTTTCAGAGTTCGATTATTTGCTTTATTTTTACTACACTTATGATGTGGCTACTTGAGCAGTGGTGGCCGAGTGGTTACGAGTTGTTCGTCGCGGGTTCAAACCCAGCCAGACGCATTACTTTGTGTAATTTATTTCATCACCACTGCTCTCAAAACTGTGAAAGAAAACACCATGAGGTGGACATGTGGACCCACATGTCCTAGAACCAAAAAATTCGAAGACATGTGACATTCCTCAACCCGCACTGGACCCGCTTGGTGAATTACGGCCCATTCCCTCTCCTAGAGAGGAGGCCTGAGTCCCAGCAGTGGGAACATTAAAAGGCGGATTCTGCTATGCTGTGGCTACATTATCGAGCGAATATTCGTGTCTCGTTGCGTTGTCGTGATAAAAAGATCGCATTCGGATACACGTGATGTTACAATGTTGTTGCCTACATTGGCGGTCAATCGCATTTCCATGCGGTCTGTGTGTGTCGCCAAGAATTAGTGATTGACCGAATACTTTGCGATTCGATGAACTACTCAGTCAAATGTGACTGAGTAGTAAAATATTAAATTGGTTAAATATTCGCCGAATCCCGATAATGTAGCCACAGGTTTAGAGCTAGTTTAGGATTTGAGTATTTTAAGACCTTGTCAAACGCTTGTAAATTAAGACAGATTTTTAGGCTGAAGTATAATTTGAGAGCTACTCAAATCGAGGATTAGCTTCTCATTATCTGTCCTTTGCGCGTTGCATCGTTTGTTATTTGTGACTACATTTTGTTATGCCTTCAAATTCTCATTACAGAACTAAATACAAGCTAGACAAACCACACATTAATTATTATCATTGTGTTCTATGGACCATTATAAAAAAGGCTACAATTCAAATGCTCACTAAAATAATTTTGAAACCCTAAGACTAAGTAGCAAGTAAAATATGTTAACTTCAAATAAAATAAACTCTATGCACAGGTGCCTAAAGAACAACGTTTTAAGTTCCAAAATATATATATACTCATCAGAATAATTAAACGTTTTGCATTATTACCGAAAATGACATAGGATAGCTTTAATATAATTAAATTATCCAACCTGAATTCAAAATATAATTATCAAACTAAAATCTAAAAAGACCTCTGTTAATCCAATATTTTTTTACTTTTGTTAGTTTTTTTTATAAAGTTCCTGTGATTGACTGATTTATTACTATTGTATTCCTAAAAGCGCCACGATATATCATAAGTACAAATTCATTTTATAAATAAACACATAAATACATTTAATTAAACGTTACTTCATTTTACTTTTGATTCTTTATTTTCATACTAGTGATTCATTTCATTTATCTTAATCATTTCTTGCAGTAATAATGAGCGTGAAGTATTTATTTGGCTACGTTATCATATTTTAATCAAATTCATAAAACAATAAACAAGTAACATGTGCTCTATCTATATCATATTTATTGATATTCAAATAAATTGTACTATCAACTGTTAGCTGACTAAATTGAAAGTCGTGAAATAAAATATTGGTAACATCTATTTGGCGTTATTATAAAATATTTGGTCTAAAATTAACCATAAAGGCGTTTATAAATATTTATGGCATAGAATAAAGGAAAATAGTTTCATTTTTAAAATACTTTAAGTAACACAACTTGGTGAGCATTTATCCATTTTGGCAGGTATTTCAAATTTTTTGGTAGTAAAATAGGGATTTTTCTGGTAGGCGTTCATCATAAGCCTATAAAATGCCCCGCTAATTTTGAAATGCCTAGTATACTATGTAAAGGGGCAATTTCATAACAACAAATGAAAAAATCAAATAGTCTAGGATTTATTTACAATGCTTATCACATATGGGGCAGAGTAATCAAAACCAAATAATTGTATTTCACTATGTTTTGACACAAGTTTCGAAAACATAACTTTCTGCATCCATATGTATTCGGGTGTCCTGTCATTCAGCAAAAAAAAAATATCAAAGACCATTTTAGAAATAAAATTATAAAAAATAATCATTTGACAAATATCTCATTTTGCAAAATGATTACTTAATCATTTTTCGCAAATGTTTTACTTTTATATTAAAATATCACTTTAAAAATATTAATTTGCCCAAGTACTTCGTTTTTCTAATTTACGATTTTACGAGGCTTCGTTAATGTAGACTGTTGGGGCCTGCGAAGAATCTAGTACCTCACAATCTATCAACCATATCTGGAACAACATTTCTACTCAACTTCTGCGACGCGTTTCATGTTTAGATCGTTTCGAAGAGCGCCGGAGCCGTGAAGGATCATTTGAATAATGTTATTTTCAACAAGTAATTTTCCATGTCTTTGGTTTCTGATTTTGTAATTTAACGCGTACTACCTACGCGTTAAATATGGGTATGAGTATTCACACAAAAATTGTTCATTTTTCGCTCTCTTCGCGTCCAACTCTCTTATTTTTTATTTACTATACTGCAGAGTAACAGTTAATTTTAGCTCTCTCGTATTTTAAAAGTTTTGAACTACCATCTCCCTATTTCCTAAATTATCGGAAAGTAGATTTTTCTACGCAATTTCAAAAATTAATACTGTGGTCGAAATAATTTCACACAGAAAATCATGTCCCTCTATCCTGTAACTTTAAAAATATAATAAAAACATCGAATTATATTTGTATGTAATTTCGTATTTTCTTAGCATTGTTATGCATTAAAATATATTATTCCATATTTAAAAAAAAATATACAGTTATTAAAACGTGATATACTTTGATGTATGTCCAATGTTAATGTCATCTCTATCTATCTCTATATTTTACTCTGTGAGTGTTTTACTAAATTATTCTCAATTTGGAAATAAAACTTCAGTGGCAATATTGTACACCAAACACTTGATTGAGATTGAGACAGTGCGAGTCACTGGCTGTGATATTTTATTGGACTTTTATTTGTAAAATTCGGATTTGTGATTTATATGATTTTGGGAATTACTTTCCCGTTTTCATATTACTATGAAATGAGAAATGTAGTTGTAGAACTTTTGTATAAATCAATTATAAAAATTATTATCATTGTTTATTTTAATTTTATAGTCATAGTGGGAACTTAGATTTTAACTATAATTACTATTAAACTAAACCTATGTACATATAATACAAATACACAAAACACACTCAGGCGTCAATGTACTCCTCCATATCGCTGTCATCCGGAAATGTACCCAGAAGGCTGGAGAATGCTAAAGAATTAGCATTGCCACGTTGAATGGCAATGCTAATTCTTTTGGCGAAGAACGAGCCAGCCCTCTGGTCACGTGTCGAAATGTTAACGCCACGCAAATGTCGATCAGACGACGTGAAATTTCCTTGAAAAAAAGGAGACGCGCTCTCGGACCCCATGACCCAAGCGTTTAGACCCCAAACAGCTCAAAACTGTAATTACCAATGAGGTTACAGTATTTGTGGCGTTTGAGGGTCGCAGCAGCAGCAGCGGCAGCGCCGGCATAGCCCGCCGAACTAAGAACATGGGATGGCGCATTCCTGTCATGTCAACTTTACATATGCCCGGCCCCACCTCGACCGCGTTCCCACCGCGCACACCTGATTCTTGACCATTTCACACAACACGCGGCCGGACGGCTGAGTCGTCGTCGAGCATCGCTGCTCGCGCGTTCTATGATTATGACGTAAATGAAACTACGTTATAAGTACGCAAAGAGGCGGAGGTGAAATATTTTTTTGCGAAACTCTTCCGCAGTCACGGAAATGGAGGCGAAGTTCCGTTACAACCCTAGAGGTGACTAAGGGACACACCAGAGAATGGGCAGTAGCATTCTCTGCGTATTGCAACAGCCACACTGCGGTCGCCAACCCACTTGCCAAACGTTACGATTATGGCCACTTGGCAAACGTAACGATTATGACAAACTACCCATAATTTTTTTTAGGTGAGAAATTGTCTATTGACATCTCCGGCCAAAACCCACTCCTGTTCCGTCTTTGCCAAGTCACCCAAAGAGCAATGGAAAAAGCTATGCTTGGAATTTCCTTGCGTGATCGGATCACCTGATCCATGAAGATATTCGCATTAGAACTAAGGTTACCGCAAAAATCGTCAAACTTAGTGACAGTGGGCAGGACACAATGCTCGCAGAACAGACGGCTGATGCAGCCGAAAGGTTCTGGAGTAACGACCATGTACCGGTATCTAGGTAGGTCTCCCGCAATATGGACCGACAACCTGATGAAAGTAGCGAGAATCCAATGGATGCGAGACGCACAGGACCGGAAATATATATTTGTCACTCATGTGTGTCTAGACAAGACAGCTCTTTCACGTTGTATTGAGCAGAGGCCATAGGAATTCTGGGGTAGGAAACCATAACCGTAGGAACTTGGATATCCATGGATTTATGAACAGTCGCTCGCGAGCCGCTTGCGAACTGCGCGCGTGCGCAGAAAAAGTACGCAAAGAAAACTTATTTGCGAATTAACGTAGGTTTTTTTGCTTTGTATTTTTATTTAATATAAATTAGCTAAATATATTGGTTTTAAGTCATAATTAGTAAAAAACACCTATTTTCTTATTTCTTTTTCTTTCTTATTTTTATTGTTAGGAATTTCGCCTTCTTCCATTTTCCACTACTCGGACACTTCACACAATGACGCAGAGATAAGCGAAATTGAAGAACTGGATTCTGGTTAAACTTTTTTCTTTCACGATTCGTAAATTTAAAAAAAAAATTAAAAAAGAAACCAGATATCATAAAAATTTGAATATTAGATAGTTCAAACAAAAATTGAAAAAATTACTAATTGAAAAATGTTATTACACGACTGATGAATTTCTAAATGATGCATTAATGTAGAATTATTTATTTATTTGACTGTAGAATTTGTGCTTATTGTGTGACTAATAGTAACTTGTGATTATTTATTATTGACATTTCTCTATATTGTGACATTTATAATTTTTGATTATTTATTTCCGCATTGACATTACTCTATATTGTGACATTTATAATTTTGGATTATCTATTTACGCATTGACATTACTCCTTATTGTGACTTTTTTTTTTATTATTTTATCATCATTACGTTAATTTTGACATTCCTGCAATTTGCATTTTTTCTGTATGCATGCAACCATATTTGTACGCCTCTAGGCATAACATAGTGACCTATGAACCTTATTTAAGATCTGTATTATCTACCTATGTTAAACAAATACCTACTTAATAAATTATTGATTATTGAAAAAAAAATTAAATAATATTATTTTGTTTATCCTACCCAATTTCTTCGATTTGACAGTATGACGTGACGTCACAACATGGCAATCGGTCCTATTCTTATTTGGAACGCATTGTAGCTTCATGAATTGCTCATTTTAATTCTTTGTAAAGCATATGCGCAATGTGGCCACATCATCGCCAAATTTTCGCTTCTAATGTAGCCACACCATATTTAACTCGTTTAGCTCTTCCAGTCGCATAGCAAATCGCTGGCCACTGTAGCCTCAGCCTTAGAATCATCATCTCCCTAGGCTTTTCCCAACTAGCTTAGGGTCAGCTTCCAGCCTAACCTGATGCGACCCGTGTAACGACTGACCTATTTCCTATCAGACCTCTACAATCTAGTTACTGGGCATCACGATATTCCTTGGATAGACTGATCGTCAGACTTTCTAGTCCTCTAAGTCAGCTAAGTACTGTAGCCGCAAAAGATATTATGCGCCCAGACTTGGTAGAACATAACTAGAGAAAAGCCGAAAATTAGTCAAAAAAATTTGTAAATCCCATGCAAAACTGGGGTGCGTAACTAGTGTAACTAACTATACAAAGGTATTATAAGTACATTTTATTCCTTTCTCTAGATTCCTTAACCTAGATATTATAGGTACCTTATCAAGTTTAGTAAATGAAGAGCCCCCGTCGCGTTTCTTTGTGACTTTGGATCTAACAAGTTTTACTTAATGAGACTTATTTTATTTCTTGAATACCTAATCAATGTACGACCTTTAAATAAGCGAAATAACGTCGTTTTTTTTGGACGTTATAACTACGAAAAGCTTACGAAACTACGTAAATACTACATATCTACATACCTAAGTATAAAGTTCTGTTTGATTTCATTAGCTTTAGTTTTTGGTAGGTATTACTTGGTACTTTGATTACCTTACCTACCTAATTCGGCAGAATACCAATAACTACTAGATAGTTAAACAGTATTCATATAATAAGAACTGTTCTGCAGACACCTCACCTTCGAGTCCTTTTAAATTAAGTAGGTACCTACTAACAAAAGACATTGAGGTGAATTCAAAAATAAAAATATGCATTGAGTAAGGTTGGTATTTACCTAGGTACTTATCTAGGTTAGAGATTAAAATACATTCTATCAAGCTTTTGAAGATGGCTAATTGGCTACAAGACATTTTTGAAAAACAATAGGTATTTAACAAGCTTGCCTTGGGCCCCAGGTTGCCCGGGTTGTGCTGCCGGTTCGGCTTACTAGGTAGGTAAGTACTTAATTATCATAAATGGGTTAAAGCGTGGAACGCATGATGGCGGCAGCGAAAGGCGACGTCCAAACAGCCACCACGTGCGCTTCGGTTGCCGTGGAGACGCGCGGGCGGGGGGCGAGGAGGCGCGGGGCCCCGCGGCCCTCCCGCTGGGCCCCGCGCCGTGCCGCGCCCGCTCCGCTCGCCCGCCCGCGCCTACCGGCGACCGACGACGACCGAACGAACGAACTACTCCGCTCAGTACTCGCTACACGCGCGCACCGGTTTATTCCGTGTGCCCATTTTTCATACCGTAAACGCCGCTTGAGGCCCCAGTTCCCGTCGCCGATACCGAACTCCTTGACATCGCAGCATGGACGGTGACATGTCCCAGGGTGCTTCCGGCGACGCCTCACCCATTTACGAAGATAGGTAAGTCTTTTTCTGTAAGACTTGAATCTTATTGGCGAGGTATAGGCAGGTATGTGTATGGCGGTTCTAATACATTATTATCAACAGGTAGTAGATGCTTCTGCATTTTGTAATTCATGTACTAAATAATAACAATTTTTTGAATTTTAGTCAGTAGGTACATTAGAATATCTTTGTTTAGAAGTTACATATGTACCTATCTGTTTCGCTTCCGACAACTGTCGAATTTGTATGTAAGCCACATGCTAACCTACCAATATTTCGCCAAGTACGAGTAAAGCTAAGTATCTGATAAGATTTGTTAGTTTTTATCTAATTCTTATAAGCATAAACCATAGGTAGTACCTACTTAAGAAGTTCCTACAAACCTAATTTTCGTTTATGATCAGGTGTCTGAATTATTAGGTACTTATGCAATTATAGGTATGCTACTAACCTACCATGGATAGCTCGTTTGTTGTTACTAATGATCTCTACATAGATGACAGGTGATTATGATTATAGTTTAGAACCATGCTCAAATTAAGGTAGGTACCTACTGTATACATACATTATTCACGTCACAGTCGCATAGCCGGTCAGTCACGTCAAAAATATAGGTACGTACACAGTTCAGAAGAATTGATAGGACACTGGCCCCACACGTCACGTTACGTCATAACCGGCGCGTCCCAGGCATTCACATACATGACATGATACAATCAGTGAGTGACTGATTGGCGTCGTCACGGTAACCTGAAAGATGTGTGTGTAAAAATTGCTTATCTGGCCGCGTAAGTCCATAGTGCAGAATGTGACCCAAATGAGGAAAACTTAGTTGGTATTTAGGTATAAGTAGACGCTATTATTTATATTAGGTATACACACCTATGACTATGGGTCGAAATTAAATATTAAAAATCTAAATCTGTGAATAGAGGTTAACCACAATATTAAGAAGGATCTTAGTAGTAGGTAATCATAGTTTGAGGTCCTCTCTAACAAACCGGTAAAGGGTATGGGCTCGCGTCGAAACATCCATAAGATTGTTTCCTTTGATACCTGATGGTGAGCGATAATGCTAGATTGCTGGCTAATCATAAACACGCAAAACACGCAAGCGTCAATAGCTGAATATCTTTCTATCCAGCGGGGGGGGGGCACTCTATCTAAACCGAAAAAACTAGTAACATTGCTTTGTTTGTTAAATTTACCTCACGAATTTACTGACAAAATCCAATGTACTCGAGAAATTACAATTAATCGCCTCGTCCATCCGGTGGGCCCTCGGTTCTATTACGCTTGGTATACATAATAATAATACTGATCGTAACTTGTACCAATGTTACCTCTCGATTTATGTAACTCCAAGGGATCTATAACAGAACAGGAAAAACCCTTTGTAATTTTAATTTTAGTTCATAAATGCAAAAATAGTACACCATTGGTATGTATTACCAAATGTACCTTTGAGTACTATTACCAAGTTTTCTACTTTCTTATTCATTAAACCCCGAGCGAACGCCGGCGTTCGCTCGGTCATTGTCTTTCTATTGTGTCTCTAATTACGCTACTCAAAAGTATAATCGTAGCGTATCATACTACCCTCATTGTGGGAATAACTTATTTGTTTTATTGATCTTACCTTACCAAGCGCCTACTAGTTTTTAAAATGTAGAAAACTCGCGAAAAATTTGGTAATAGTGAAGAACTCTAAAAGGTACATTGGTAATACAAAACAATGGTGTAATTTTTTTTTGCACATATTATCTAATTACAAAGGATAAACAAATTTTTTCTGCTGAATTTTCCTATTCTGTTAAAGATCCCTTGGAGGTAATACATGAATCGAGAATAAAAATAATAATGATCGTAACTTGCACCAATGGTACCTGGTGCAAGTTACGATCATTATTTTTATGTATTCCAAGCGTAATAGAACCGAGGGCCCCGCTGGATGGACGAGACGATTAATGGTAATTTGTATCAAAATAATTGACATACATTGGATTTTTTGAGATACTAAAATAAACAAAGCAATGCCACTAGTTTTTTCGGTATAGCACGAGTGGCCCCGCTGCACGCTGGATAGAAACACAATAGCTAATGAAACAATACCATAAAGGTTTACAGACAGCTCAATTAATTGGACAAATTGAGCGCAAGCTATACGGTTCACAATCGCAAGTTTCTTATTTTGTGAATGACTTGATCATGAGTACTTAGTACCTACTCTGATAATGATTAGGTGGTCAGCTGGTTGTCAGAGGTTAAGTACGTACTTGTTGCATAAATGTGAATCATAAAGGTGGGTATCCATCACGAGCTAACAATGGGTTAACAAGGTATCTAATTTGGTAATCTGCAGCTTGTGTAGGTCTAGGTAATTACTGTATCTTTATTACCAACTGGACTCATTATACCTTCGTTTCGTAGACTGATATTATGCTGTGAAGTTTGCTAAGAAAAAGGGGGGTGACACAACAGCCGTGATTTTCGTGGCTGGAGAGACCTCGGCGTCCTCATCTTCCACATGACACAGGTTCTCACCGGACATATTAAGATCGGAAGGTTTCTGTTCCGGACGAAACACCCGGTTTATTTATTTATTTATTAAAACTTCATGCAACATAAAGGTACAAAGGCGGATTTAATGCCTTAGGCATTCTCTACCAGTCAACCAAGGGTAGTGAAGAGAAAACATGGTAGGTGCATAAAAAAAAGATTAATAGGAAAACAAGGAATCAAATACCAAAAACCTGGAAATACCCGGTTGTCACCTTTGTGCAAACCGCCCGGAGGTCACAGTAGAATATACGGTGGGCTGTAGCACCGCCGTGTCCTAGAGGAAACGATCAGCCTCGGCGTCCTGGCCCTGGTACATGCCATGGTCCGGTGTATGAGGAAATGGGATGCGGCCGCCTCCTTGTGTGAAGCGGTAATGCTAGCGAAGGAGGTGGCCGAACGTGTGGATGAACGGACTTCCTAACGCCACAGCAGCCGCGACACGGGCTTCGGGACATACCCGGGTTTTTCATATCCGTGGCCTTTATCTTGACCATATTTGCTAATAATCAAATCCCAAATCTTATCACCTAAAGCCAATAACTTCGTAAAATTTCATCTAAAAATCACATTTTTAGAACTCGCTCATCAAAAGTTAAGAACTACATCAGTAGGTTATTGAACGTGTAAAAAATTCAGAAATTAAAAAGAATCGAAAATGTATCGATTTAGAAGACAAAATGATCGATGCGGCTGCTTTCCAACATTATGAATGGAACTGGTGAATTGAACGATTTAACTCTAAAAACCGAGAACGTTTTTTGTGGTCGTGATAATCGGTGTCGATTCGGATCTGGACTAGAATCCTGGACCCAAAAAAATTAATGATATCCCAACAAAAACATAGTGTTGAAGAATGCCAAGTTCAAGCCATGCACAACCTTCTTTAAGTTGGCTTTAATAGAAAATTGTTCTTTGCTACTTCGTAATGTGATTTAAGGAACTTCGAGACAACTTTGTATACTTAAGTTCTCACTTCTTTTATAAGCAGAGGCGTTATAGAGAACTTGGTATTCTTTAACGTTTATGTTTTTGTTGGGATTGGTTTTACAAGAGAACCCGATTATAGTGGTCTCCTCAGCCGTACACCGTGCCATAACCGTAACCGATTTTTATTTTGCACTTGTTTTGTTGTGGTATTCTAAATCTATAATAGAATATGAACATCAAAACCACTTATAGTCAGAATACTGCCACCAGACACATCTTTTTTTTTTATTGGGTGGGAAAATCATCTCATGACAAATCCGCTCTTGGGCGGAGCGCGAGATAGTGTCAGACTTTTACTGACTAAAAACCCACTCCTGTTCCTTCGTTGCCTTCGGCTCCGGGTTTCGTTTTCACACTACCCATGGTCCCAGAAGCCAGATACATCTAGTGACAATTCCAGTTCCCGTGCTTACCTTCCGGCTTGCATCATTAGATCAGAATGATGGTTACCTCACTCTGGTGGTAGACGCACTCTCGCTGACTTCTGGCTGCCTGCCAGAGTGCGTCTCATGACAATTCTAATAAGCGGTCAAATACGGCCAGAATAAATAGTTTTATTTCGGAGTTCCCGTGTCTAACTTCCGGCTTAATCATCAGATCAGATAGTACCTCATGACAATTCTATTAAACTCAAAAAAGGCTAGGATACATTGGTATATTACGTAGTTCTGATGCTTACATTCCAGATTCTACATCTAATCGATGGTGCCATTTTCGTCGCAACTATTTATTCATTTTTATCATCATAGTTGCTTACGTATCTTAATCGATATATCTGCGTGTGTGTGAAGTTCTGTTGGCTGTCCGCGGTCTTCTTCACCAGTTCCACTTCATCAGGTGATAGTTTCTGAACATCTTTCTAAAGCTATAGAGAATTAGATTTTTATTATAACTACTCGTATTATTCTGATAAAATTTCCAAATCAGTGTGAAAAGGAGTCAATTCTGAGTTAACAAACTTATACAACCGAATTTAGAACAGATTTTTTTTACCTGAAAACTACGGAGATGATCGATAAAAGGGCGATTGCGAAAAAGAAGTTTGCTGCGCGATTTCCCTGGTTTATTGTGAGTAGGTATAAAATAAATTCTAGATAAAAGAATGAGAACATAATAAGTAAAACTTAAACCAATCCCAAAAAATATAAAGATAGGTGAAAGATTTCAGCCTATGAAAGAAAAGTAGAGCCAGTCTTATGAGAATAGATTAACTACAGATCACCTGGCATCGAACCGCATCTTTGTTGCATAAAATGCCGTCTGCATTGTATTGTTGAACAGAGCGTGCCGCGGAAAAGAATCGGATCCTGTAAAAGAATGTTATTTGCCAAATCAAAGGAAATAGCAAATAGATATAATTTTTTTCCTGTACATATTTTTAAGTTGTACGCGGCAACATTGAAACCGGTCCAAAAATGTAAAACTGGTTTCCAGACCTTGCCTTAAGCTCCGTATTCAAGGGAAACAAAAGTTTAGAAGCAGGTGCTGAACAATGGTTTCCGCCACTAATGTTGCGTAATATTTGTTCACCATTTACACTAATTTGACCATGTAGCCACCAAACCACAGTAATAACATACTTGAAACTTTCGTGAGTGGCTTCTTTGTACCGAGTCTATCACTCATTGTACCGACGGTGCTACAATTTCAAGTATACGAATATGTTTGGTGCGAATATTACTTCTGCATGAAATTCAATTAATGAGGAAACTAGTAATTTGTGCCGCTCTACTGTCCTTCACACACTTAGTAATCCTAACATTTTTCTACCAAACTGTGTTGTCATTGCGCTCGTTGCCATGGTTCCCAGTTGCCCATACATTTTAGAGGAATAATTTATTTTAACCTCTAACGAACTTACACTCGCAATATGCTGCTTCTTTGTTTCGAGAATGATCGTCTCCTTTCTCACAGACTTCTTTATACTCGGGTCAGTTATGCCTATCATTTGGGCACGATTTTGTGAGGTGTCATCGTAGACTCAAGCTTCATTTTTAAATCTAGCGTCCTTTTTGTTTCGGAAACAGTCTTTTTAACTATAGTTCCATAGGCGGCATCAGAAATGAATTCTTTCTTGCTCTTCTGCTGTTCTGACAGTTGAATCGTTTCTCTTGGAGTCTTGAAAGCTTCAACTTTTCTTATGGAGATTCAGTGGAAGTTGTAAAGGCTTGTAGGACTACTATTTTGGATACCAATTTCTGAGGTTTGTGCTGCTGCTTCTTCACCTTGAAGCCACGATTGCATAATTGCATTTCCTTTGATAAGTGCGCGCAGCTTTAGAAGCTCTTTCTTGGAACCAGAATGGTCTTCATTTAAAATCATTGACATTTATTAGATACTGTTTTAATATATACTTACTTATTACTTTAATGTTTTCTAACATAATAAATAATGCTTAAAGACTACTAAACTGGTTAAACCTAGATTAGGGCGTAGTAAGTTACCTATGTGTGGGTTTCTGGGTGTATTATAGCTATTTTATATTATCAAAATTTTTTTGTACTGTCACATTCTGAATCTATAGGATCGCCACCGCCATTTTTTATATCTCGTTAAAATCTTTACAGTGATTCCTTGTAGGACTAGAGATTTCATGTTCATGTTATTTTCTAATATCAAATTAATGAACTAGGCGACTAGCTTTCCAAAAGACCTATATACTTAAACAGAAACTACAATCAGGCGTCGAATTACTCCTTCACATCGCTGTCATCCGGAAATGCATCCAGAAAGAAGACTGGTGGCAGCCTTATTGCCACGTTGATTGGCAAAGATGAGCGTCGATGAGTCGGGAGACCGCAATATGAAGAAGTTTATGTAGCTTTAGCGAAAATAAAATACCTGGTCGACCCACTAATTTTAAATGGTTTATAAGGAAATTGCGGTCCCCCGACTCAGCGACGCTCATCTTTAAAATATTTATAGTTCTTTCAATGAAGTAAAGGGCAGCACACGATATTCAGACTTATTTATTATTACACTACGTGACATCGACTAAGACTGTCTGAATATCGCATAGTGTAATAAGCCATTAAAACGGCTGAAAGAGTAATTTATAACCTTATTTTTTACTTTTTAATAGTATATTATGCGTCGGGGGTTTTTAAATTTTATTTATATATCACACTTTATAAATTAATCGCGAAATCCATTATTGTGATAAACTAAACTAAACTAATTAAACTACTTTTTTAAGGAGGAAAATCATTCGATGTCTTTTCACGCTTTAGGGCGGAGTGAGAGGGTGTGACAGACTTTCACTGACTAAAGCCACACTAGTTTCACCTATGCCTAGCGTTCCAGGACCCCGTAGATTTTTCTTTCGGATGTCAACCCACGGCCCCAGTAGGCCTCTGTTCTCCTGGCGCAGTCCCAGGTACTTCATCGTCGACTCGACGCCGATGTGAACTCTTCCTATCGTTATTTGGGAACCTGGTGGTTGTGCGTTCCGAGGGCCATATAAACACATGGCCTCGGACTTGTGCAGTGCCACCTCGAGTCCCAACTCCTGGATCCTCTCCACGACTGTCGCAAACCCGTGTGTCGATAGTACGGCCACCGCCTGGTGCGACTCCCCCGCCCCAGGTCCAGTGTGTCGTCTGCGTATCAGAACACGCTGACCCCGTCAGGGGGACGTCGCCGCGCAGCACGTAGTACCTGATGTTCCACAAGGTCTTAGTACCGATCCCTGCGAAACACCGCACGACATCTCTCTGCGTTTCGACTCTCCCGGTGATACCGGAGTCCACCCCTAAGCTGTATTGAAGGCGTTGGCGATAACCAAAGACATTGCCGGTGGATTCCGGTATCATCGGGTCTGCGCATCTCTTTTTTTGTATGCAGTTCGAGAGTAACCGCGTTTTAAGTGGTGTAGTCCTCTTAATGTCTTTGCAAAACAAGGATTATAAGGATACTATTTTTTAATACTCTTTTTTTCTTGGTAATCGTTTATCATGTATAAGCGAGGTCAGTTTGGTATGAAGGTAACCTAAGAGGTAATATTCAATGCAAGCAGAAGGTTCTATTTGCAATAGCGCAGTCTACTTATTAATGCATGGTGAGGATGGCCCCCATGGTGACCCAGTTAATAAAAATGGGGTTACCAATCGATAATGTCGGATTAATAGTTTCACAGACAGATATTTACTTTACGTTTGTTTTTATGTTTAAGTCGTAGCTATGGCGATGGCAGTACAATTTTATTACCTAGGAAGGGTTTATTTGAACTTAAATATACTATAGGTGGGCTAATGGTAAGGCCACTGGTCCAGATGGAATAGCAATTGAAGTGTGGAAGTTATTGCGGGTTAATATGGATGGACGTGGTTAGCTTTGTTCTTCAATAGGTTTCAATAAGTTGCGGGAAGAACTCGTACCTGATGATTGGTGCAACAGTTCTTTGGAGCCCATCTTTCAAAACAAAGGTAATCTTCTTGAGTGCAAAAATACAATTAATAAAGAGGAAGGAAAAAAGAATGTCACGTATTACGAAAGCCTGGGAGAAAGTTATTGAAAGGCTGTGGAGACTATCCACAGCCTCTCAATATCAATTCTCTTCTCTCTAGGAGAGAATGAAATTTCACAGAACCAATTCGGTTTTATGCCTAATCGGGGTACAACAGATGCTATTTTCGTTATACGCCAGCTGTGCGAGAAGAGTTTAAAAACATGAACATGGTATTCGTTGACTTAGAAAGGCATACGACAGGGTAGCTCGTGAAGTTCTGTGGTGAGAGGAGAAAGGAGAAATGTGTGCCTGGGAAGTATGTGCAGTTGATCCGAGTGATGTACAGTCGATGCCGTACCCAAGTCCAATCTACAGTGGGTACTACTGGCAGCTTCAATGTGGCTGTCTGCTTACACCACGGGCCGGCTCGCCCTTACCTTTTCCTTATAATAATGGCCGCTATGACGTTGGACATTCAAGAAGCGACGGTGGCAAACAGCTAATATACCAGGGAGTGGTTTATGCTGTTTTTTAATGACATTACGCCGCTTGCCCTTAGTGGCCTAGAGGTTCGGAATAGATTAGAGGCACAGACTGGAGAGTGTTGGCCTGAAATTGAGCAGAACCAAAACAAAGTACTTGTTCTGCGATTTCAGCGGTCTGTCTAATCCTGTACCCTTAGCTCTCACTGGAACATTCATACCGATCTGTTTCGACTTTCGGTACCTCGGGTCGCAGGATCAATGAAATGGCGACTGGTCATGCATGGGAACAAATTCTGACTCAAGGCGAAGGGCAAAATCTGCAAGTCTGTGATAAGAAATGTCATACTGTACGGATCAGAATGTTGGGCTGGGAAAAAGATGAAGTCTGAAAAGTTGAAAGGGAATCGTTTGTCTTGGTGAAAAGGAGGGATGAAACGAATGTTACTAAAAAAGTTATGATCATCCACATGAATGGATGAAGAAGAAGAGGAAGGCCAAAGAAAAGATGGATGGATAGTGTAAGGAGAGATATTAAAGAAAAGGGAGTTGGTGATTGCGGGACCCCAAAGTATGTAATATGGGACAAAAACAGGAAGATAATTTGTATTGAACAATTTGAGATTTTGTAGCTATACTCGTACTTAATTGTAATGTCTTTTTATTAGCATTTACAGCCTTTGTCGAATCTGTTGGAACATTCAACCAACCCCTTTGTCGAATTCGGTGGAACATTCAACCAGCCTATAAAAAATCGACAGCCTTTGTCGAATTTGATGGAACATTCAACCAACCTATAAAAAATCGGATAATCGTATCGAAATTTTTAAAAATTTTGTGCCGTCATATTATTTCAGCTTATTGTCGGTTGACAACTATGTTTTAACTAATAAGGACTCGTGTGTTCGTGTATTGTTTGCTAGTTTTGGTACGCACTAGTAACTTTCGAGTTGTCCGGTAGCGATTATCGGTATATAGGTTGGTAAAGAAGGATAAAAATAAGGATGTACTCCTTATTTTTAACAGACTTCATAAAAAGGAGGAGGTTCTCAATTCGATTGTACTTTGTTTTTTATCTCAGAACTTTCCTTAAAATTTTTGTGAGCTGTCTTTAGATTCCCAATTTAAATGCAACTTATTTTTCCTGTTTCCCCTTTCCTCCAATTTAATTAATGAAAAAATTGTTTGTTGTTGTGAAATCTGATGTAGAGACGACGGAAATAGAGTATTTATTTATGAAATAATTTTATTTACTTTTAATGGTAAGCTATATCAGATGCAGGTCACTTGTCCCATATCTATAGTTTCGGTCAATTAATATGTACTTTTAAAGTTTACTTCTAACCGTACACGATTGCGTCCTATTTCAATATAGAAGTATAGTTACTAAAAGTAGTTTAGTAACTGAACTAATATTGATATCGATACTTCTGCGTATGAAACACTTAGGCACATGGATAGTTACTGAACCATGTTTCATTTTACGCATCACAGTCCTCAGAAATTTATTATAATTTATTGGAGTACTTTTACATACTTTATTTTTATGCAAAAGTATAAAGTTAAATAATAAAGTCCTCCTTGCGTCGTATTCCTCAATGCTGAGGGTCGTGAAAATTAAGTAGGATACGTTATTATAAAGTTTGGTTGGCAACTTACCCTATCTCGAACCCCGAAACCCTCAGAAATCAGTACAATTCAAAATCCTTTTTTTAAGCAAAACAAACTGTGAGCTATCTAAATATGGCTGAAAGATACCATCGCTAGTGTCATGAGAGTGCAACGGAATCATGTCCTGCACCAACATACATTTTGTATGATATTATATTAAGTAAACCTTATACAGGGCTCGGCGAATTATTGTAAATCGATGTACATACATACATAATAATATTTGAACCTACTCAGGTGAGAAACGTTTGTTGACCTACTTCGGGTAGGCAGGCGCATATGTAATTTGTGTATTCGTTTTGAATCAATTAGGCAAGCACCTATCGACCGTACCGACACACGACGACATATCGACACACGACGACATATCGAGGACGTATGTTTTAGGTTTTCCGTAACTACCTACAATGAGAGTAGGTATGTGTACCTAATGTCATGCGTACAATTATGTAATCACAAAACATAGATATGTTTTAACATATCTGTGACCTTATCTTATAAGATTTTTTTCACCTACTATCTAAAACCTTAGGTACTTTTTAAATTAAATAACTTATTAAAATTTTGTCTTGATGTACTTATGCAAATTAATGTTTGGCTTCGTATTCGTACACTCCTGCGGATCGCGTTTTATTTAATTTAGAACTGTAGTCCAGGATCCGTCTTGCAAGCTTACAACGTGACGAAGCAATCTACCATTGAGTAAGCGGCGTAGTATTCCAATCAGTCTGAATCTGAACGGCCCGCGCACCGGTTCATTGAACCCTACGCAAACGACTTTAATCGGAACCACGTCAATACTTGGTTGATTCATAAATAAATTGATGCAATTTTCCCTTGCATTGCTCTCCTTTGACAGTTTTATTCCTTAGAATGAATAAACTATCAATCGCAATCTGAGGACGACAAAGGCACTTCAGTCGACTGATGTTTTATATAAAGACCTGTTGCATCCGTACAACTTCATAAGTAATTGCTAGTTGCTCATAGAAATGAAAATGAATCTAGAAGACCTCTAACTTGTTCTGGACTTATGGCTATGATTGCGCTTGCAGTTATTTTAAAATCTAATTGGTAGGCGAAATGGTCCTACTCGGAATACCGTACGTTGAGCCCCAACGGAAATCTCGTCGAAACTAATAATTAAATTTTTCTTTATTAAGGCCAGCCATTCCAACGCTGCGCTGGATAACTTCATCAGGGGTGGCTAAATGAATGAAGGTGAAACCTCGGATATATATGGCTGACAGGCTGGCAGCCCCGAAGCGTTGGCATTTTTCGCGGTTTAGTGTTAGTGTGTTGTGTCTCAATATTATATTTCCAATTCTTCACTACTTTTAAAGTCATAGTTTTAAGTATAAAAGAATTCATATCCAAAACTGCAAGGATCTAAACTTATCTTTTAAAATTACAAATATTGGATAATATATGTACAATTACTGTGAATAGTGATCTGTCATTTGATCTTAAAAACGTTAAAATGAGACTACCCAATTTTTGCGTGGACTGCTTTGTTGTTTGCGAACACCGTTAGTTTATGATAAATCTCTTGAGAAATTTAGTAGGTCTGCTAGATAACTGATAAAAGGCGTACTTAAATGTGCATATCCTCGGTGAGAGGGGCTCCGTTAACAAGCAGTAAGGGGTCGACAAATCAACAATATTGTTTGATTGCCTTACGACTTGGTCCCAGGGCTGATCTGTCTGTGAGCTGAAGTTTTATAAATGCTGAATTAAGACCGACCATACTTCGTACTGACCATAGACAACATTGTATCAGCCGGGGGATGCTCTCACATAAGCAAAAGAATTATCGTCAAGGGTTATAATTTTTATTTCCAATTAGAAAACAGTCCAATTAGTTTAGTCGAGTATAACGGGATAATATCCAGACGACACTGAAACGCCACAATCAGCGCCCTTGGCGTGTCCCGCTCATGGTAAGCACCTGCGCCAGCGCCTACCAACATATGGTTGTTATCGCTACGAGTACATTCTTGTTTCCGTTACATTTCCGCGTCTTCCACGTTCATCTCCGTTCGAATATTCCGACCGAAGGCAGGCTTGTCTTCCGATAGAATCAGGTAGAATTTCTCACAGGTACTGAAAGCAGCTAGGAATAATGGAGGCCTTTGTCCAATTCAAATCCATTTGCCTAATCTTTTCCCAACTATGTTGGGACCGGCTTCTAGTTGCGGGATCTTATAAGGTGACAGTAATAGCTTAATGTCAGCCAACTAAATTCCTCTTTAGACATGTACTCGTACGTTTAAAAATAAAATTGGTTTTCGTTACTAGTCATGGGAAATTGTCGAGAATATTCTCCAAGAGAAGAAGAATACCATCACTACTCGTTACTTCGATGGTTTGAAAGACTAACTGTGGTCCTGGAACTCAATGGCCAACTCAAGGGACATAGGGACGAAGAAGTGCAAATACCACCTAACTCACATTTTTCGTGAAAATTATCTTTTCAGTTGAAGTGTTTTTTTGCGCACTTTGAAGTGCATTATTGGTTACGACTACATTAAAAAATATCTCCAAATAAATCAACGTGTCTATTTTATGGTTACCTTCTAACTTTTAATGGACACTACTACACTGTCATAATATATATTAATGCAGCATAGTTTTTAATGCATAAGTAAATAATATTACTCTCAATAAATTACGCTTTTTTCACTTTTTTTTTCATTCTTGTCTACGAAAATTAGTAGTTATTGGTACTTCGCCGTCAAGAGGTAGGTTTTAGTTAATAAGTCTGACAATCCCCCCCTCACTCAGCTCCAGGGGGTTATTTGATGACCTATTAAAAATATTATTATTTGAGCATTTCACCGGTTGCATCATTGTTTACTATCAGGTGGGATTGCAGTCAAACACTGACTTAAATGATTAAAAAAAAAACTACGTGACTAGTCCGTGAGTAATCTTAAAAATCTAGCAGTAACATTGTACATTAATGTATTGAAAGGGGCGTCGAGTAGTATTTGCGAGGGGTGACACCCCTACTGTTTAGCAACTGTTGCTCCCAGTTAGAGGTCGTTGATTTGTATCTCAGTTCTTGCTAGGTCCTATAAGTAGTACAGTCGATGCTTACGTGTGAAGTATCTACTAGATTAAGTAATAAGTTTATTTTATTTACTAGCTTTTGTCCGCGGCTTCGCCCGCGTTCATAAAATATAGCCTATGTCACTAAAGAATAAAGCAGCTTTCTATGGGTGAAAAAATATTAGCAATCGGACCAGTATTTTCACGAGATTACCTCCAAAAAAAAACTTTAAATCCTCTTTATTATATTAATGTACTTAGATGTACTCGTATATAACTATACTAGCATACTTATGCTAGCTGCTGGCATCGGCTTCGCCTGCGTGATAATAGAAAGTTATCCCAAAGGAACATAATTCCGGGATAAAAAGTACCCTATGTGCTATTCCAGGACATGGTCTACCCTTGTACCAAGTCTAAACGAAATGCATTCAGTAGTTTTTGCGTGAAAGAGTAACAAACATCCTTACAAACCATACTTCCACACATCCATACGTACATAGCTGCATAGGCGCGGGCTTACGGACGGCGAGTAATGGGCTGCTTGCCGTCCGACCGTCCGGTAACCGTCCGTACCGAGCCCATGTCTTCGACGGCGCGTACTGTTCCACGCGCGCTTCAAGGAGATGTCAGCAAATCGCAGGGGCCCAGCAGAGTCGCAGCCTACTGGGTTCTGATTCTGAAAGGAGAGGCAAAATAGCCTGACATTATCGCCCGCTCCGCCCAAGATAGGGATTTGTCATTAGATGATTATCCCACTTCCATACGTACAAACTTTCACGTTTATAATATTTATAAGTAAATATATAATAAACAACTAGCGACTCAACCCAGCTTCGTACGGGTGACAGAAATCTTTGTATCTCTCGATTTATCTCTTTTATAATATGCATTTATATATTATCGAAATATTGGTGAGAGCTGCATAAACATCCGTTCAGTAGCTTTTTCGAGTTTATTTCGTTCAGACTGACGCGATGGAGGTTATTTACATATTATAACACAAAGACGATCTATGACATCCATCGCGTCGAAGTGTGTTAAATTATCATCATCAGTTCTGCTCGCAATTGTTTTAGGAATTCGTACCTACTTACTGGTTTCTAGTCAGCGGCTCCGCCCGTAATATGAAAAAAAATGCATATAATACTTATATTTCCCTAATATATAGTTTGTTTGTGTATTGTCATTTAATCATCTCATAGATGATGTAAAAAGTAGACACACGGGGATAAAGCTGTCTTTGTCTTGGGCGGCTTGAATTTCTCTCCTCCGCCATTCGCGAATCTCGGGAGCCTCACTGGCGTTCGGGATTAAAACTTGGCAACCTTGAACCTTGGTTTTCGTTTAGAATTCAACATGCCGCTTGCGTCTTCCCCTAGTCACATAATAATTACTACTATTAAAATTATTATTTTATGTTTTATTTTGAGTTTGTTCATTACAAAATACAAATTCTTTTCTCTTTATAATAATTAGTATAGATTTTAATAGCCGTATTAAAAGTGTTTAACAAAGCGTTTCCTTCACCCTCTCTTAGTATGTTGTGGTAAAAACACAATTGACTGGCGTGTTGGGCTGTGGTTTAGCAGCTTTGACTGCTATGCCGGAGGTCGTGGGTACGATTCCCATCTAGGGTAAATGTTTGTGTGATGAGCACAATCATTTCTTCTTCGTCTGGGTATAATTTACCTATAGGCGTCCATTACACGATAGGTTTTGCTGTCGATTTTGCCACAGTAAAATATTTTAACTGACAAACCTACCGCCTAATGCGGTGAATTGACCTTTGCGTGACGAAAAACGTATGGCGATACAATTCCGTCATTCAAACATCATTCATAATTGATCGTTTTGATTGACGCTTGCATGACCGTGTAATGGAAGCCATAATATGTATGTACTTATCAGTTGTCTAGGACTCGTAACACAAGCTCTGTTGTGTGAATTTTATATATTACTAGCTTCTCCCAGCGGCTTCGCCCGCGTGAAAGTAGGTTTCTCCTAACAAACTTTGGTAGATATTTACAAGATCTACAATTAATTACAACATTTTATGGTTCTATCTTTCATAGTTTAGGCAGCGTACGCAAAATAAGCAACTTTTCTGGTTGACTTTTTATACCTTGTGTCTGAAAAACTCAAATATCTTACGGAACCCTATTTTTTTCCAAAATAAAATATAGCCTATGTTACTCGTGGATAATGTAGCTTTCGAATGGTGAAAGAATTTTTAAAATCGGTCTAGTAGTTTTTGAGCCTATTCATTACAAACGAACAAAGTTTTCCTCTTTATAATATTAGTGTAGATTATAATTTGACAAAAACACCTTTCATGAGGTAATTTTGAATTTTCCTATATTTTCTCTTTGGCAAAGTCTGATAAACTTTTGCCAACGAACATTGGCGTATACAATTTTACCAATATATTCAATTTATTTATTCACTAGCTGTGACCCGCGACGTCGTTCGAGTTTAAGAACATTACTTTCCTTTTTGGGGCAATCGTGTACAAAAATGGTATCCATTTCGGAGATATTAATCCCTTTCCTCCCCGCCCTCCCCGGGAATTAAGTCCCGTTTCCGCGGGAAATTGAACAGTAGCTTACAACTTAACAGACAATGGGTTAGCAAATATAAAACACACAATGGGTTAGCAAATATAACTCATTGTAACGTTAGGTATATTTCAATGAAAGTACCGTCAATTTTTGTACGAATCGAAAATGTATCTCGTAGAATTGAAATCCCGTTCCCCCCCCCCCCCCCCCCCACATAAAATGAGTTTACATGGGAAAGGGTCCGGAGAAGCCCGCTAAATTTATATTTACATAAGTTTTTGCATTTTGCAGGTCAATATCAGGTATTTTCATTAAAATATGATTTGCGACCTACAAAATGCAAAAAAACTAGAGAAAAGTTTTGATTTTGCGGAGTAGCGTGGCTCTTTCGACCTTAAAAATAGCGTATATGACAGTTGTCCCCGTAGGCGATATACCCGTAAAGGGGGACTAAGGGTTGGTTTATGAATTAGATTTAAAAACGTGTCAGACCCTACCTTTTAATGACCAATCTTGTCAGATTTTCAGACATAAATAGATTTTTGCGAAATATGCTCAAATTTCCGTTATTCCCGTATGCTGTGCTGTCCTTGGTAATTTATTGTAATATATATGTCACAGCAATAATGGTGTATATATAACATGCCGTATCACGTATCACAAATAATCTTGCCGGGTTAAAAAATACTGTAATTTGGCTACCTCACGTTCAGCCGAATTGTAGTGGTAGCACATTCTACAAAGCGGCTTCAACGTTTAGCTTTATTTTTAGTGTAGGGTGACTTATAAATTATGGAGAACCGATCCTAAAAAAACTGAGGCAGCCTTTTAATTCTGGCTGTGGAGTAATAACACAACGGGGATAACAGTGGCTTCATTCGCTCGCTTGGCTCGCTCCTTGTCCGTGTCGGGGTGCTTCAAAGTTCCGAGCTCGCTTCGCTCGTTCTTAGACTAATTAGATTAGACGTCTCAAGTAGGTCCTAATAAAATATAAATGATTTACTATTTTATTCTATTAACTCTGATCGGTTCATTCTAGACAATAGGCACTAGTATATTTAGTTGTGAACTTGTGATGTTAAATTGTGAAGTTGACAGTGGTAAATACCTTGCCGCACTGAATATGCCAAGATAAGAAAAAAAGGAAAAAAATAAGTGAACAACGACATTTGAAATCTTAACTGTCCGTTGTACGTAAAGGGGCAACCGTAAAGAAATTTTGTACGTACCGTTTTGTGCCCGTGACGGGAACACACTGAACACAGCAGTGAAAGCGGGAATACAGGATTTTTTTTTACAAAAAATCTGGTTTTTTGAAAAAGAAAAAAGTATCATATCTTCAACATATTATTTTTAAATTTAACAAACGGCTCACAATCTTTCTTTTCACTAGGCAAGTTATTAAAGAGTAGGTAATTGCTCCTTCAAACATAATATTTCTGTTACTATGTTTTTATTCGGTGTCTTCTTCATTTAATGTATTTCTCAGGTTATGATTATACGAACTGTCATTCCGTTTAACCACCCAAAAACAGCCATCCAAGGGTTGATCTCGGAAACGCGAGTTCATCTCTCCACCCCCAATCGAATCTGTATATGGACACGTATTTCCGAGTATCCACCCTAAAACAGCCACCCAAGGGTGGGTTCTCGGAATGCGCGATCTATCCACCCTACTCAAGTAAGTTTGTCTGGGGTGCTATAGGGGTAAACTGAATAACTAGATATTAATGTTATGTAGTGTTTCGTATTTAAATCCCAAAGGAATTGAAGCTTCTCACTTACCGTCCGTTGGTCTGCTACACCCATCATATGCACGCAATGGGAATGGTGTCGGTCCTATGATTTAAAGCGGGTCGGATTAAGACCCTAATGGCTCAATGCACGAGACTGTTAGCCCAGTGGTTGAATGATTGGCTGTGCTACGCTGTTTATCACGTAACAAATATTTATATGGCCTTCCAGATAGTTGTTTTGGTTCTGTGTGTCTTGTCATATTGTGTACGTATAAAAGTCTTAGTGTGTGGCAAAGTTTTTATATAAATATAAATAAATACAAACTTTTCTATTAGATATTAACGTCAAAAGTAGGTGATGTATCGATGAAACTATTACTGATTTACGGAGTGTTCACGACTTCGGTCTTAGGGGCGAGCGGGGCGGCATCGGTACGCGGGTGAGCGGCGCTGTGAACGGCGTTTCGTGGCGTGCTTCAAACATTTTCATACTTTTGGTCTTATAGCTCGCCGCTCCGCGCTTAGCTCCCGCTCACAGCAGCGAGATTATCGAGATTACCATTCTATAACACTTCTTTCAATGGAGTGTCAGTGGTTGAGTATTGGAAGGTCATAATGACGCCATTATATTTGTAGATTACCAAACTTGTCAAAATCAACAATTATGAAATCAATGATAGACCATACTGACACTATTGTAATAGTAGACTTGAGGCACTGATCTAGCGCAGAAAGTTTTACATGATAAATCTAGGCAACCATGGATTCACACCATTTTTGGTAAGGCAGCCTAATACGGTTTGGTTAGGTTTTAAATAACCTTTAATTAAATATATATTTCGATTGAATAACAGATGAAGATATATTATGAACGTTTACTTACATCTCTGATACCCTGGCAACCTACATTCACGAAGGCGAAGTCGCTTGTTAGAAGCTGGTCTTGCATATAATATTTATCATAATCAAGCTTGGCTGAATAATTTTTGTGTCTATAAATTCTGATTCCCTTGAGAGTGTCGAAATATACATTTTTTGCAACATAAACAAATTTTTTTTCGTTCACTTAAAAGTTTGATTATTTCACAGCTTCAAGGGACCGCAGACCTGAGTATATGGTTTTAATTTCAACTCGATACCTTCACGCGTTCCATATTTAATTCCATAAAGGGTTTTGACGGAGACAGACGGACAACAAAGTCATTAGTCAGATACAGAACCCTAAAAACGCGCTTAGTACACTACCTTAAAGCTGGCGTGAAAACGTATGCATATTATGACGATTACCTTTTTAACTTTTTGAATCAATCTCAAAAAGGGTTGCTCATAGGAAAAAGTATTTAGGCATTTTTGTAGATAATAATCTAATCTACAATTTAACCTACCGTTTTGCTGAAAATCGTGATATCTTTGACCCGTATTTTTTTCCCAATTGCCGGATCGGTGAGGACTTTTTAAGTTTCATTTATGATGGTGTTTTGAACAATTCTACCAATTTTCAGCTGAGGGCAAATTATTATAACAGTAATACAACAGTACAGTCTAATTTAACTGGATTATTTAAAGCACAAACAAATAATAATAATTAAACTGGTTATAATTACCACTATTAAAATAATGATCTATTCGAAAATTAAAATAAAAAAGAATATGTCTAATAATGTCAAAAAGATTAGAATGACCAATTAATAATGTCAATAACAAAAAATAAGTAATAATTACATATTAGAATGCCCCGAGTGCCCATACACCTGCACTTTGGAGGATTTGATGTGTGCTACCGATGCTGCTATTAATGTAGCCACCTATTGGGCCCAAATTGTTTGACGAGTTTACCATCGAATCGAAAAGAAGAAGTAATAACTTATAAGGTCGAATTATGCGTAAACACCAATTTTTCCATGGTAACATAACTTGATATCGATTTAAGCTTTTCTTTTTCAAACGAGTTCGTTTAACTAATTTAAAGAAGCCTTAGGGGTTCTTTCCATTACTTAAAGAAGAAGAAGAAGAAGGTTCAAAGAAAAATTTTTCTTCAGAAAAATTTTTCTTCGGAAAAATTTAATTTTTCTTTCATTCGAAGTTATAGAAGTGTTTTCTTTAAAGAAAATGTTCTTAAACTGACTGATTCTATCTATATTCATTTGCGTTGGAGGGTGGGTGGTCGATGTGTTTGACGAGGTCAGTGCAGCGCAAGTCAAGGCGCGCCTGATTGTAGTTTTGTTGTAGCACTTCACAGGACACTTTTCTTAAGCATGGTAGGTAATATAATAAACCCCTATAAATATTTTAACAAACCACAATTCTATAGATAAAAATGATTTAAAAGTTTGCAGATTGGAGAAAAAAAAATCGATTTCGGATACTTGTGTGATTCACTGCCGGCCTCGTGCATGACGCGTGCATTGAACAACTAAAAAATTGTAAGTGTTTAAGCATTATGCAGCTCTCATAATTCACTTACTTATAAATAAAGGGTTCAACGAGTTTACGAGATGCATCGCCGAGAAAGTTTGCTTTCAGAAAGTCGCCCGCTGCAAGGGGGGTGAGAGGTGGCTATCGGCACGTGTTCGGCGCGTGGACTTACTCGACAAATGAATCAACCGAGCACCTGCCTCACTCATGATGATAACTATCTATTCTTTGGCATTTTACTACCAACCCCTCATATTAATCACTTAACAAGAGACCAGACCCAGGCAGCCACCAAGAGTTGTAATAAAATTCTAAAATTTCAATAGCCAAAAATGTTGTTTATAAATAAAAAACATTTCTCGATGAAAATACCAAAATCACTTTATGGTTGCCTATAACATTTGAGGAGTTCCCTCGATTCCTCATAATCTCATCATAAGAACTGGATTTTGAAAAAAAATGGGACCAATCTGGATGCAATATACTTTTTTTTTGCCAGTTTAGCGATAAGAACGCCCATTTTGACACCCTGTTTATTTTAATTTCCTATTGTAATTTTATTATTGGTGTGCAATCAAGAATATATCTATCTATCGAATCTGTCCATAAACTACGGAGTTCTGAGGTAACACACATAAAAAGATACAACCGAATTGATAACCTCATCCTTTTTTTGCGGTTAAACAGATAGGCATACATTCTAAGTATCCATTTACCTAACCACTTCCAAGGTCTTCCGGATTAGCTCAAGGCCATCTTAGCCTTGAGCTAATCCGGAATGACGATTATATAATAATAATAATGTTCTCGTGGGCTCGCTTGCAGTAACGCCGCGGCACGCACATGCTCACTCGCTCTTATTTTCGAACTGAATATCCCGAAACCTGTTGCCCTGCTGTCCCAAGTTAGTCTACTTATCTGTAACCGATTAAAATAACGGTGAATCATTCTCCTCTCTGTGGCTTAGGTAAATACAACGCTATAAAAAAATACCGGCCAGTGTTAGTTGTCGGACCTCGCATAGAGAAGGGTTCTGAAGACGGAATGAATATTTATGAATTCATTTTAATTTTTATACAGAAAAATTTCTTAACTCTGGACTAAGATTTGGAACTTGGTGTCATAGTATTTTTATTCAGCTCAAAATTTATCTAGATTTTTTTTTTTATACCACAAGATATTTTTCGAAAATATCTAAAGAAAGATGTGTTTTACTTAAAACGTCATAATCATGTAAGAGCAAACGCTCTTACATGATTATGACGTTTTAAGTAGTTTTTAGTATGGAAATTGTTGTTGGTATCTCGGATTGAGCGTTCTTAAATGATTTTTTCTTTGACGCTCGATATCATATTTTATAAATATACTTAATATAATAATAATAATTTAATTCAGATTTGTCCATATAAATAGTTAGTAAAATAAAATAGTAAACAAAACCAAAATAAAAACAGATTTTAGGAGAATCCGACACTAGAACGCATACAACATGCTATTTCACTGCGTGCAGTCGTATCCAGCGCTCAAGCGTCGAGAATCCCACCGGTCCATCAATACGCTCAAGATGGTGATGGAACTAGTTCGCATGCGATTTAAGGTCGAGGTGCAACGTTTACGCATGATTGTCGCAAAACTGTCAACGCTGGCCTCTGCAAAAATGCCGGAGGCACTGCAAATACCGCGGCAGTCCCATCAGCATCCTGAACGCATTGTTATACTGCACCCGCAGGTCATTATATGCCCTCTGCAAATAGCCAACCTACAGGCTGCAGTATGCCTTGAAAAGCGTTACCTTTACTTGTGTTGTGTACTGCGTACAAACCTGCGAGCCAGCACATTACATCGAACAGATAGCGACCTGCGCTCTCTCTCAATGTCAGTACTGTCCTTTAAATCATTAGTGGGCCAATGACCTAAATACTTAAATTTAGTTAAATTTACCCTTTTTGAAGGGGCATTCAAGACTATATCGGGTACATTTTCATAGCGCTTAGTACCTGATTTAAATATCATAAGCTCTGATTTGGTTGACTTGTATTTTTGGCCATGAGTGTTAGCATCGGTCTCGCAAATCTTTGAGTTCCATCAACGCAAAGATATAAACAGAAAGAAATAAATCAAATAGAAATACAGCAATTAAGTTGGAATTTTAATTAAATAATACCAGTATTGATAAAGATTTCAAAGATCTATCGTCGACATCTACACTAATATTATAAAGAGGTAAAGTGTTTCTTGTTTGTAGGACGTAGGTAATCTCTGAAAGTACTGGTCCGATTGCTAAAATTTTTTCACCGCGAAATTTTAAGTACGCGGGCAAAGCTAGTCATACATATTTCGACATACAAGTTCGTCTGGACAGGAGTAGAAATACAACAATAGTGAATGAATACCGGTCACCATGGCAACTGAACTAATAATGTTACATCGTGTGTTTTATGGAACTAATATTATCCCATTGCCCCAAGTCAGAAACATCAAGACAACAAGAATGTAATAAAAACATGTATAGTTTAAATATTCTACAGTTAAACCAAATTTGCCACTTGTGTGATGTGATGTCGGATTAAAACTATTATGTCGTAACCCTTCGTCTCTGTTTGTCGTTCACATGCCCCTGCTTAGCTATAGAATCTGAAGAGCTTTGTCCAAAATGTAACAGATAAATACCGGATAATCTCGAATATGTCATTTGTACGTAATAATAATAATAATGAATGAATCAAGCTGACCAGAATGTGTCCTTATGAATTGGCGTGCGTCTTGCGAATAAGAATTTAGTGGATAATAGCCGTGATTGTGTAATCATTACAGTTAAAAGTGAGTTTAAATAAACTTTTTTTTCTTCAATGGAATATATCTGACTATTTTTATGATAATTTAAACCTTATAAAAAAATAAGGGTTAATAGGGTTATTGGTAACGCTATTGCTTATTGGACGTGATAGTGAGACCTATTTGCAACAATTAAGAATCGAGATCTAATTTTCATTGTCCGAAATACGGAAAAACGTAACAAGTGAGCTCTTGTTGCAAACAGGTCACACTATGACGTGTTCACGTTCTGTCGGGAATAGGTAGGTACATCGATTTACCCATACCATGTACACCATAATCATTACTTTAGCCGAAAGATGTCCACTGCTGAACACAGGCATACTTAGGGAATCCAAATGTGCCAACGACTGGTATAATTAATACGATTAAAATTAATTAGTGAAAAGCAACCTATCAAAAAAGTCTACGGTGTTTGACACTGGATTTAGAAAGTTAACGATACTAATATTTCTATATATTATCTAGTTCCAACGTCGGGTCCGAAAGATTTACCGTAACCCTGAACCACAAGGGACCACTGAAGGAGCACAGGCGATCAGTTAATCAGACGCCCATAAAAAAAAAACCATGGAAATCCGTCGAGGTGTCTCGATTTACACGTTAACAAAAGATAGACATAACTCGATAGGAAAGCCTACTCAGTACGCACCAGAATCCCTGATTAGTGTTTATAATTATGGATCATGCTGAAGCTACTTAAATACGCGTAACAATGATGATGAAGTATACAATATGGTATATAAAGCGGCGGGGCGCCTGTCGCGGTAGCCACAACTTGGTTCATGTGCGGGCGCGCCGGCTCAGGTGTCTGCAAACGTTGCGTGTATGGCTATGCTTGCGTTAGGTACTAACAAATTTTTGCTAACCATACTTCATTTTCGTTCCCTTTTAACTAATTTAGTCATCAATGAGCTTCTAAATATATACCTAGTACTGGATTTTTTGCCTTTTTCCTCAACATTTTTAGATTGTTCTTTTTCTGCGTCAAGTTTTATTTGTAGAGTTTTTTTTTAAGAATGGTAGGTTTTATTTCACGATCGCAAAGTACGGAGTATTGGCTCCGTTTAGTTTGTACGGATTCTTCAGATTGACTTCGCTAAACGAACGACTGACACTCTTTGTTAGCGATTGTACTCGTAGAATTATTGTAGATCCTAAGGCAGTTGGTAAATGAATGAAGCTGATGAAGATTGCTTAGATTGTATTAAGGCCCTTTTATCTTGAATTTGTAGAACGGTTCTGTAGTAGAAGTTGACCCACTTGACGCTGCATATTCCTAATTTAAATCAATTTCATTCATCTTTTTCTTCTTGTCTTGACTGAACCCCACTGAATATTGTACTGATTGTACTGTGTGAGTCATCTACTTTACGAGTATTACTGTTCCATTCTTACAAGAAAGAAAGTTCACCAAAAATTACCTAAAGCGTGGACATCTTCAGTGAGTTTCTAAAGCAAATCTGTCCGGTACTGGTTCAGGTACCTGAACACGGCAGGTAGCACAGGTACGAAGTATGAGATAGTTCCAGTTCACTACAACCAATTATCGACTTTAACCAAGTATATTTTAAGTTAAATTTTAAGTAACAGTTAATAGTAAAATGACAAATAAAAAAGTATACAGCATCCAATGAGAATTTGAGTAGTACTGTATTTATACCATTTGTTATGAGAGGTGCTGTTTTTTTATTGTTGATAGGTTCGCGCTTGACGGCTATCTCACCTGCCCCCCTAGCCGAGTAACGACCGTTTCGTTTCAATTCTCTTGCGTCGAACGCCGCGAGTAGTCAACACCTCAGATTCCTTTTTTTTTCTGACCACGTGACTGAGCGTTAAGATAACATCGGAACAAAGAAATCGGAGGCGTGGTCTACTCGAGGCGTTCGACGCAGCAAGAGAATCGAAACGAAATGGTCGTAACTTTGCTAGGGGGCTGATGGAAAGTGACGATGCAGTCGATGACAGAGCTTGCTTACCTAGAAGTAATCAATGACTATCACTATCTTCAGGTTGAAACCATCAGGAAACACAGATGCACTAGATCCGGATTCTATCAATAAGTATTTCATTTTTTTTTTATTTGACGCCTTTTTTACAAGCTTTTTTTCAAACACATCTTCCCTTAGATTCCATAACCAGCGCGGTAGGACGTTAGATACAATATGACTGATCTTTGTATTAATTGAAGTACCAAGTAGTCTAGACGTTCATTTCCTTCTTACGTTCTTTAAGGCCCTTACTCCCGAGCAGTGCTATAAAATAGTGACTTTCTGAAGCCCACTCTTTGGTAACGGCTAGGTTTGAATAGGTTTGAAAAAAATAACGTTTATTATAGATTCATGTAAAACAGTATCAAACTCCTAATCCTTTCAAACGGCTTTGATCTTCAGAAATATGTTTACACAAAAAAATTGCTGGTTAAGTGTTCTTCAGAAAATACTTAGCAATTATGTAAATCAATCAATATTTCGAAAAGAAAATGGATTTAAGTCAGCGGGGCTCTATCCGGGCGAAGCTGGCCGGAATTAAATGCACAGATACTCGTATTGTGCATTTAATTCCGGCCAGATGTTCACGGGTCTATACGCCTTAACTTTGTAAGTATTAGCTCAGTCAGCCAATAGTAGAAATTCCTTGTTTTAATCAGTTTTTATCCAACATGAAACACGTTGCAAATTCTTACCTACTTTGTTATTACTGGACAATTCTTACTTCAGTTCCGTGTACTATATTCTTTATTTGATTTTGGTCTTTTTCTTCATAAATTAAATAAAATAAGTAAAAATTATTCCCAAGAATAATGATAATATCATCGGATAATGTTCGTTCTTAGCAGGCCCTACCATGAGCTCTTACCGCGATCCATTTTACAACCTAAACTGAACTGTTAGGCATGAAGCTATATAGGGTGTAGTATAGCTCCAACCCGCTTTCTCGCTTGCACGACTGACATTTTAATACATCATGGTACTGGGGCCCTGGGTAGTGTGAAAGCGAAACCCGGGGCCCTGGGACGAAGGCAACGAAGGAACAGGAGTGGGTTTTTAGTCAGTAAGAGTCTGACACTATCTCCCGTTCCGCCCAAGAGCGGGGATGTCATTAGGATGATTTTCCCACCCAAAAAAAAAAAAAAAAATACATCATGGTAAGGCCCCTGGTCCTGTATAAGTGTAACATCCGATTTATATTTATTTTCGTTCTCGGATCGAGAGACGTAACAGAAAGTGCACAGGGTTATTGCTCTTCGTTGCTCCTAATCTACTTACGTCAACTCTTCCGCACGCTACTCGCCACAGTTCGTCGTCGACGCCGGCCCTACTCAGCCCGAACGGTTGTCGGTAGGCCACGGTCTATCTTGTTAAAGTACCTACCTATCGTCCCTTTTTAGTTTTATCTATTTTTTTTTTTAATAAAATGCGAATACATATTGATGGCTTAAAACCTCGGGTATGCAATTTTAAGTAATTTTTGTTTTATTAAATATGGGTAGATAGTGTCTCTAAAATTTGTAGTTGCTGGGATAAAATTGGAATATTACTAACATTAGTTAATTTCTTGTTACTAACAACTTTTTTTGTTTTGTCGTGAAATATTTTATTTTTATTTTTTATATTTCTGAAAAGAAAAGCTTGTAACACATAATCTTGTATAACGCAAAATTTTGATTTGATACTCGTACCGCCATGTACAATGTTGAATGCATACTTTGCTCGAGTCGGTTTGGTGTGATAACTTCGCAATGGCGCGTCAAAATTTGGGGGAAAAAAAAAGAAAAGCAAGAGAAACTAGCGTTTGGAATAAATGAATAGTTTTAAATATTTGAATGAAACACGTAGAAGCCCATTATGATTACATGATATTAAAGGTCTAGTTTAGTATTTTGTGCTTCCTGAAAAGTTACGTATTTCACAGTTACGAGGTAGCTGTTTACTATCAGTTATCGATATCGCACCTTTTGCAAAATATGTCCAAATGGTGTATCCATTTCAACACTCAATGAATACCTAGTAGTACGAGATCCGGTATAGGAGAAATATCTTCTCTCATCTGTTATTTGATTATGAAAAATATTATGCATTTATTGATACATTGCGAATAGGTTGCCTAGCTAAATAAATCTGGTGCCAATAATGATGATAAACAATAAAATTTGTTATTACATTTTTTTCATCAAAGATCCCTGGTTTATTATTTATGAAAGTCGAGCATCAGTTGAAAGAGTGTCCCAGGGGACCGAAAAAATATAGGTTGCCTACTTTTCCTCGGTGCAACTGTTTGCGTTGCCTCTTTTTGATCGTTGAAAGTATATTTTTTGTTAAAAACTAAAAAACTTTTTATTAAAAAAGTGTTTGTATGTTTGTCCTCTATGCTTTTATAAACCAATGATCTGATTGTGATGAAACTTGTCAGGATGTTCTGAGGACGCCCGAGGGCTTCTGGTCTACCATAAATAACAATGAAATAAAAGGGCTAGACTAATTTTGACGGAGCTTTCACTGACGGTTAGCTGATATTACAAGGAATAACTTGGATAATTTTCTCGTGATTTAGGATCAAATTGGTACCCTAATTAGTAAATCTTTGCTGAATATCTCATTATACAGGTCATTTTAGAGGCAGGGTTCATAATTTTTGAGAACAGAATTTCAATATGAATTACGTACTAAAGTGTATTCAAGATTGAGTCTGTATTTCGAAAATCAAAAATAATTGGACGGTATTTTTTGTTTGCATTTTTATTTTAAGAAGACTTCCTTCCGTCTCGGTCGTTCGTATTTATTTGAAACCAATTTTACGTCACAAGATATTGAAGACAAATATACGAGTTCAAGGCCCCGGTTCTCGAGCTCGATGATCGCTGTTATCACTTATCTATAGCGGTAACAACCCTTGCACGTTATGCAAGAATGGTCGCGCCGGGCCAATGGCACGCCGGCCACACCCCTCGCCCCTACAGTGCATATGCACCCACCCCGCCTCTTTGCGCTTTATTATTAGTAACTACAAATACTACAACAAAGTATTCATATCATCAAAAATACAGGATTAGGGATGTAAAGTGTATCACTAGAAACCGACAGGAGATTCGGTTTCGGCCAGTTGTCGCCGAAAAGTGACCGAATATTCGGCTCGGCCGAAACTAGCATTTTTAAGGACGCTTTTGTAAGATTAATGTTGCATTGAGGATATCACCAAACGGTGATCTAAAAACCACGGTAACGCTGTTAAGTACTTTTATGTTTTTAGTGATCATGATTCTTTTAAATTTTTTTTTTCTATCTAAGTTTAATTATTAACTTTTAATAAAAAATTGAAAATTTATAAAAAATCAAATCAAAATTTGATAAACCTAAATCTGTAGTAATATTAATAATACAAGTAGCGTACTACTTTTAATATTATTACTGCAGATTTATTAAATTTCATAGGACATTAATTTATTTAAAATCTGCCCAATATCAAAAATTTTTGGTATCTACTGCAGCAGACCTTTATTTAATCATTTTTGTCAACCACTAGAAGCAGCGCAATTCGCTTTATTTGGAGCAGACCAAACCTAAGTTTATGGCTGACTCGATAAAATGGCCTTAAAAGAAGCATTTCACCAACTTAGTTTTTTTTTAGTACCTACATTATGATATGTGTGTAATGTTAGTGATTACCGTCGAGGCGGTATTTAGACCCGAGCCGTGGCGAGAAAGATTGAATTGAATTAAGATTAATGTTGTATTGCTTTAAAATCGCTACGTAAATGAGCCATTAATTCTCGTAAAAAGTAAAGGATAAAAATGGTTATTCTGGGTTATCCCTAAGAGATAAACAAATAATATCGCGGACTTTTTTGTAGACCTTTTTAAGGTGTACAATACTGTAGTACATTATTTTGATCTATCTTATAGGGTTCAGCCAGCGTTTGCAATGTAAGCGCAAAAAATTTGTTTGTTTACGACATCACATTAGAAACCTCTAAAATGTATCAGTGTTTGTCTAATATATTATGCATGTATTATACATATAAACCTTCCTCTTGAATCATTTTAGCTATTAAAAAATCGCATCAAAATCCATTACGTAGTTTTAAAGATCTAAGCATACATAGGCACAGACGGCGGGAAGCGGCTTTGTTTTTATACTGATACAGCCACTGAACTTTATTTTAAAAAATCACGTCAAAAAACCGCGCGCTTCTTAAAATGGCGGTCTATGGCCGCCACAAAGAAAAAACAAATTTTATATGAATGTACGATTTATTTATTATGTTTTGTATTAAATAAATCGTTTCAAACAGTTAAAATAGCCTAAATTGCACAAAATAATTAAGACACTAATTTATACTATTGAACGCAATAACCTAATGTGAAATTTTTTCGTATTCAAAATTTGTTTTGCGAACAAAGAGGTTGAACAAAAAGGTTTTAAACTACATTGCCATACTAGTGCGTAATGGTAGGTAATCAATATGTCACAGTTTGATAACAAGTACCATTATATACCTAAATGCAGTGCAATAAGAGTCACTTTCTGAGATGTGTCGAAAAAATATTTACCCAGGTAAAAATGAGTAAACAAAAAAATATTACAATTGAAGAAAGGATGATTTAGGATGGAACTGTATTGGCTTCTGTCGCGTCGTCTGGAACGAAACGAATCTATTTCTAGATATACTGGTATCCATACATATTTTAAAACTAAAGTTCCCAACCGTATGTATGTTCAGGAGAAACTCGAAAAATCACTGATCGGATTTTCATGCGGTTTTTTTACCTATAGACGAAGAGTTAGTGATTCATGAATAGCTGCCTGTTTATATTGTAGTAGAGAAAAGCCGAGAATTTTAATTGACTCGTGTCGCTATTTTTCGATAGATACTTACTTAGATCAAGCAGCAAGAAGTGTCAATGCATTGAGATTTTCAAACTCTTTCTACCTGCTTATTATTATTGCTCCAAAAATGTACCCGAGCTCTCATGACAAGGCACCTAACAACCGCTAAAAAGGATAAGAGACGTATTCGTATAATATAATGATGTCCCTTCTTTTTCCTTCATTCTATTGAACTACTTATCCTGAGTTACCTGAATATTTTTAACGTCCGTTTTTATAAACAGGGAAACCTAATAAAGCTTTTGGCAATGTTTACAATGGTAGCTCCCTATTTTGGATTGTCAATCAATTCAATTAAAAATCTGAAACAACGAGAAACTCATGACGTTATTGAAAAAAAAAAGTAGAAAAACGACAACCCGAAATTGTGACATTGAATATGAAACGAGATTTTCAGGATGTTAAAATAAACAAGGTAATAGGAAAAACAAGAACAGAACAAAAAGAAAAGCCGTAGCCGTTTTTTTTGGTTTGATTTAAACTAGTGCTCGACTATGTTATTAAAGTGTTGTTACAAACATCCCATAAACAAAAATTATTCAGCCGAGAGCGCGAGAGCACGCATGCGTTTCAGAGCGAGTGAGACGATTTCATGCACTGACTGGATGTTTGGTCACTACAATTTGTGACTGACTAATGAAATATAACTTTGTTATAGTTACCTTAATAACATATTTAAAAATCAGAAATGTAAAAATAAGTAAAGTTTATTTACTTTTTGTGGAGCGTTAAAGCGTCTGAAAGAAGTTTTGGTCCATGGAAAGCGTCTGACACTTATGATACTAGTTAAGAATTATATTCTACAAAACATATATAAAAAACAGCCATAAAAAAATAAGTAACTCGTTATTTTTAGTTCCCTTTCTCACCTGGTACCTGCTCAGGGGCCCCAAGGGGGAGCTTCACAAGTACAAAGGTATTCAAAGCACATGAGACGCTACAGAGAACCTAAGGTTTCATCCTTGTGAAAATAAGTTATGTCTGACAGCTCTGGGATCTATATATCTATATCTATATACGGATCTCGTATGTAGGTACAAGTGAAGCCCTTTCGAATGATATCAAAAACGATGTATTTATCTTAAACATTTTGTACACATGACTTTTTGTTCGCTAGAGGGCGTCAAATTAAATTTGAGCAATATTTTTGAAATATACAAGTTGAAGCCCTTTAAAATACCAAGTTGAAGTGAATTTTAAATTTCCAACCACATTTTTTCGAGAGCCAAATCAAATTATATCATTTAAAAATGGATTTTCTACGATTTTAAATGTGGCCTGATGAGTCATTTGATCGACTTCAAATTGCTTTTATGGATGAAGGACCTTCAAAAGCAACCATCTACCGCTGGTACAGCGAGTTCAAGCGCGGTCGCCTTCGTACTTTGGGGGATGAACAAAGGAGTGGTCGTCCTACGACGGCTGTCACGTAAGAAAGTGTGCTGGCAGTAAAAAAAATACTTCTAGAAAACAAGCGATTTACATACGAAAAGATTCAGCATATACTGCAGATTAGTTCGGGAACACGATTCGATCGTTCACAAGATTCTACACTCGCATCTTCGCTTGAAGGATAGTTTGCAACTGGGTGCCGCACAATTCGGTGAGGTTGTGCGCCACCCAGCTCAGAAGCAGGCTCGTCTCAGCGCTTTTACGACGTTGTGAAAATTCTAGATTAAATCAATACGATCCAGAAACAAAGCCACAGTTGGCAGTTTGACTGTTTCAAAACGAACCAACGTCTACGAAAGGGAAGCGATGAAGAAGCGCAGGGAAAATTTTGATCGCTAGTTTCTTTACGGGGTATCTGATTTAAATTCCATTACGAGACCAAAGCAACATCAACGCCGAATGGTATACCACAAAATGCCTGCCAGTCCGTCACCATGTGACTTCTTTTTATTCCATAAAATAAAAAAGTCAGTTGAAAGGGATACAGTTTTCATCGCCGGAAGACGCGCTAGCAGCGTTCAAGAAGGCCAAAAAAACACCGACTTCCGAAATTAAAGTTGTTTTGATCCATTTAGTCTTTTTTTAGTGAAGACTGTTATTTATTTTTTTGTTAAAAAAATGAGAATTATGTGTGTAAAGAAATGAAAATGCTGAAGTCTAATCAAAATATGCATTTTTTTACGTTTATATCACTTAGTTTATTGTTAGGTACACAATGGTCTAAAATCACAGAACATTAAAAAACAATTTAACTTTCATAAAATACAAACGGCAAAATCAACGGTACGTAAAATGCGATAAAAAATAATTAAATAACGCAAATAATTCCTAATTTACCAACACAAAATAATAATTCTTAGGGATATGGATTAAAAATTCAAAATAAAAGTTACACAGCTAAAACAAATTAATATTTTTTACTTTGATAGAATGATCGTAAGGATACAAGTGCGTCAAGGGAGTCGTCCTCATCATTTAGTACTACGGATTTTATAACACATGAGACGCGCTGATGAGAAGGGGTATCTCTGATTCCACACTTGGAAGTATAGATTTTAAAGATTAGATTAGCTTTGTTTAGATTTTTATATACTTTAGTTAAGTGCTCTCCCATTTTTCCTCCACCGTCGTAGTGTGTCATTTCCACCCACCGTGATTTTAGTTTCTAAATCAAGTTTTGTAACTGGCCTTGTTGTACCAGAGGTATGTTGCTTGAGCGCCTTCTTCCATTTCTTGTCCGCGTTTCGTAAAACATTTACTACCTACTGTATGCCTATGGTCTACGTTTTCCTTTGTTGTCGTCGCCGTCGGTGTAATAGTCGAAAAATGCCTATTTATAACTCTTTCTATGACATTTCGAATTTGTTCGTTATTGAGGGCTATCGAGTTATTTACGCCGTCATAAAGATCTTTGTAGTATATTGCTGGGCTGTTCAAATATAGAAATATTCTGGTATTGAATATTGGATTTACGGTCTATTAAATAAAGCCTTCGATACAGAGTCTTTTATATTTGATAAAAGGCGTAATCATGTCCGCCATAGAATTCCAAATATAACCGAAAAATCCGTTTTGTTATCCTAAAAAACCCGGGTTTCAAAATCAGTCGGTTATCCTGTTTTTACGGTTATCCCGGTAACCGGTTTGCATGCCCTAATTTTAACGCATCGCCCTTGAAGGCAGGCACATTGCAGCTTCACTCCACGAACATCCCACCACAGACGTTGTACAGTCTATTCAATAATCGCCGCCTTTGTAAAACACCAAACGAATGTTGCGTTAAAAGCTGGAAATCAACAGGTGGTTGGATGGCGCTTTCGAACATTGCGAGTTCAGAGTTGTGTAATTCTTTTATGACGGGGATAACTAAAGAAAAGTAGCATAACCTGCCTTCAGATAGACAAAAAGGGCGCGTGTGTCCTTGCACGAGGTCGGGTAGTTCTTCGTTTGGTATATTACAGAATTCAGATTATTTTGAAGATTTCATGTTTTTGATCATGACTGTTGCTTGAATGGCCTCTGTTGTAACTGTTGTTTAGTTTGCTCTGCCGTTTTGAATGAAAGTATCCATTGCTTCTATTTAAATATGCGGCTTCTAAGATCAGCTCAATATAATATTATAGTTCAGATGAAACACAGAATACTTCTGTCTTCTAATTAGTATTTTTCTCAGCAACTTCGGTTCGAATTCGCGAGATTTCATTACAACTTAACACTTTTTGAAAAACTACCATAGTGTTACTTGTACTTCATAATATTTTATGTGCCACTTGCGACAATATATTGCGCGCGCAGGTTGTGTTGCACCTGACCTTGAAGGACATTGTCAATATGATAAGGACAAACCTTCAATTTTTAATATTTTGTAATGTTTTTCTATCTTTTTAGCTAGGGCTTCCTTCCGGGCGCTGCTTACGCTAACTTAACCTACCAACAATCTTGAAATCACATCTGTTTTTAGTCAAAACAACATCACCGACAAAATTTGTGGTAAAATTGACTTAATCGTGGTGTTTTCTTGTGTACAATAGTGTGGTTTTATTGAACATTTTGGTGGTTTTTAAAGTCGTACCGTAGTATTGGCATGCGAATGATATTATTGTCGAAGTCTTTTGAATACATCAAAAGAATTCGACTACAGCTTTGACCGTATTTTTCTTTTTATTTAAATCAGACTTGAAGAGAGAAGCGCTATTGGTAATTTACGTGAGGAAGGACACAGAAACTACCAAATTTTAGAAAAGCTCGACTAAATCTAGAGGTTAACTTCAACAGAGTTCTATCTAAACAGAATCGATGCTTAACTTCAACATAAAACCTTAGGTTTGAATTATACGCGAGTCGAGTACCCATTAAAAAACAACAGTTAAAAGACATTTCTACAGTCTGCCGGGGACTAAGATGTTGTTGCTCATAAAAAACCGAAACTAAGGGCGGATTGAGTTAATTAAGGGCATCCAACTTGTCATACATTTTCACTACTTTTCATACAACCGCTCTCCAGCGATTTTGAAGTTTTTACACATTTTTCATAATATATTTTGGAAACACCCCAGTATCTTGTGAATATTATCTAGATTTCTATTAAAATCAATTTATAAATTTGTAATAATTTAAAGTTAAAGTTGTATAATTTAAACTAATCCAGTAAAGACCTCTGAAAATCTGCTATTTTCATGAACTTGAACATTGTCATAATTTGGTCAAAAATAAAGTAAAAAAAGTAACAATAACAGTAAATAAATAATAACAGTAATAGTAAACAATAGAAGCCTTGCAAATTTAATCAAGATTCTGAATGGACATAATTTTTTTCAAAAACTTAAGGGATTAAAAAAAAACACGTATTTCCTGAAAGTTTGTAAAATATTCGAGTAAATCACGGAATTACCGAAAACTAAGTTTTCAGGCGTTCTCTCTTTTTTCGCGTTGCGTTTTCGTTGATTGCGTTAGATGAAGTAATAATCTTTTACACCATGCTCGAAGTTGACGATAGGCGAGTGAAAAAGGACCGTCTTAATCACGTCTCAAACCTTACCGTTATGCCAAATTTTGACCGGTTTTCAGGCCAGAGTTTCAACTTCAAATCCTTAAATCAGAAATAATTATTCGACATAAGAATAAAAGATTAGAAAGGGCAGAATCATATAAAAACTAGACAATAGATGAATGGTAAAATTTCCTTCGAAGTGAGGAGTCAATTTCAGATTTCTGGGTCCTTGTAAGCCGGTCAAAAGAAGAGAGCTTCAGAAACGTGTATAGTGCCCACTATCAAACTTGGTGGTGCTAACGTCACGGTTTGGGGCTGTTTTGGGCAACAGTAAATCCGGAAACTTGTAAAAAAAAAACTAAATAAGTAAAAGGCTATTTGGTAATACTTAAAGATTCAGCCATACCCAGTGGACTGAATCTCGATGGTCCTTGATTCACTTTAAAGGGGATAATGATCCTCAACATTCGTCGGAAACTGTTCCAGAAAAGGAGGTTCTCAATTTGGTTGTATTTTTTTTTATGTTTGTTACCTCAGAACACCGTCGTTTATTATAATTTTTTTTTCCCTAAAAAGATATGCTTCCAGTTGGACACATTTTTTTTTCAAAATCCAGATCTGATGATGGGGAATCCATGAGGAACCGAGGGAAATATTATAGGAACCATATAGTGATTTTGGTATTTTCATCGAGAACATAAACATTTACAGTCAAAAAGTAACATTTGATGAAGTGGAACTGATGAAGAAGACCAGAAATAGCCAACAGAACTTCACCTTTGTACTATTACTTATTCTGTGTACTCTCCGTATGGAAGATTTATTGTGATATCTATATAGGTATATATATATATTTATGTATGTATATCACAATGAAGATAGTTAAGTAACTATGACAATACAAATAAATAAATGGTTTTGAATAGTTATATCTTAAAAATGGTGAAGTCGGATATATATACTCGTATATATACATATATTTTTTTTAAGTTTTTTAGGTGGGAAATAATCATAAAAATTCTCCCGCAGTGTCAAGATTTTTACTGCCTAAAACTCTCCTCCAGCTGGCATCCGTCCCACTGGGCCCCTATCCATTTGGCTCACTTATTAATCCTAAACTTTCCTTGCTGCATACCTTGTTACGTAAAAATAAGTATGATATACAAATTATATGTCAGGTGCTGTGGTTTTTGTTTGAATGCGGTGCTTTGTCACATATTTGACTGTCCTTAAAATAAACATTATTTCATTAAAAATTAAACAAATTTTACACAAATCTTCAACTCAGGATGAATAAAATTTTGGCGACGAAAAGATAAATTGCAACTTTTTTTTTTTAAACTAAGAATGTTTCAAATTATCCTTTGCTTTTTTACAATAACCGTTAGTTGTCAAATATTGCAAACGTTTATAACAGAGATAGTATTTAATTTAACCCTTTTAGATGTCGGACAAAATGTTTTCTCCTGCCCAAAACCTGATCGTCAATTAATTCATATTTCGGAGGGGTTGCCACTGAAAGCGGATGCCATCTAACGATCGTAACGACCTCGCGGTATTATTATTTGCATTTTATATATTTTAAAAACTTCCATTGTTCATTAGGTTGGTACTGCGGTCTTCTAACCTTTTATCAGATATGAGTAGATCGTGATTGAAAATAATTCAATGCGTAACGACCCTTAGTTATTATCAGAGTGAATAAACTGTACATATTTTCTTTTAAATAATTGCATATGTACTGGAAATCGAGCAGGCTAAATGATTTCTAATAGTTTCAATAGTAAATTCTGCCGGGAATTAGATAAATATCTGTACACACGCTCACCTTCGTCTTGAGCTCTTTAATTTTTGGTAAATTTTCTTTTGTCATTAGTCAGAGGCTTATTAAAGCATTTCTGTATTAATTGATGAAATCATATACTTATGTAGGTACCTACTTCATATAATTAATTTTACGTAGCAAATTTTTTTTTTCAATATCGTAGCGTAGTTCACAAACATACCTGTATGAATGGCAACCTAGGCTGTGGAAGAAATATAACTTGCTTCGTCTAAACGTGGAGCAGGCCCTAAATTGAAAGTAAGCACCTTAAATATTGATGTTAATCATTTTTGCTCAATGAAAACTATATAAATATTAAAATAATTATAATAATATTAATATTAAAATGGCATTCGAATATTTGAAAAGTCGCATGTTGGAGTAAAGTTAACGATATGAGTCTGAGACGCAGGCGAAGTTTAACACACGAATGTGACGATAAAGCGGTGTGATGTGCAGCTAATTTATATAGGATGAGCTGTCCCTCGCGATTTCATCTTGCTGTTGATAACTGCCCGCTCCCGTGGACCCACGGGTCTTAGTGTGAAGTTAAATAGCCTTATAGCCTTTATTGATAAAAGTGCAGCGCAACATCAATAATTGTTCAATTCTAACCAGCGTAGTTCTGAGATTAGCGCATTCAAACAAACTGCTAAACTGCTGTATTTGCTTTATAATATTAGTATCGATACGCTGCTACAGATAATGTGTATATTATTCAATAATATGATTTCGTCAACTACTATAAAACTCATAATTTAAGCATTTGATGTTCGAGTATTTCTCGAAACTTTCGCCTGGAAACCTGTCAATATTTAGCATTAATTTGAGACACCTCGAGTAGCACTAAAATTACAATATGTATATTTATATATATTATTACACATTTCGTAAGGATCAAATCATTAGTATATAATAAACATTCCATAATTAAATCAAACAAAAAAAATGCCTTTTTTTTAAATAACAAGCTTCTGCCTGCGGCTTCACCCGCGAAATTCATGATATGAAAATAATTTATAGCCCACATACAGCACTCGGGAATAGTGCACTACATATTAGTGAAATAAAAATTTAAATACATAGCAAATTTTCAGATTCGGTTCAGATGTTTTAGATTAGGCGCTACATACAATTTAAGTACCTCCTTTCTTTATAATATTAGAATAGATATCAAATAAAATACGAGACATAGTTAGCGAGCCCGTGAGATAGTTTGTTTCTGGTATGTCCTCGAAGCATGTGAGTGTCGTGGATGTTGGAGGTCAAATTAACGCCCGCGGCCTAAGCAGCTGGTGTAGTCCCGGCACAATGGGAACGTCGAGAGTATGTTGTAATGTGTATTTTGGACACGAGGGGTTGTCTCCCCAAACCCGGCGCGACAACGGTGCACAGCTGCCGTCGACGTTAGAACAGCGTTAGATCCCTATTGGCAACACGCTATTCATGTGTATTATTATTATCCATTGATCATAAGTGTATTCCATCTCCTTGAAAACTTTGAACGTTAGCTTCAGCAATTCCTTTTAGTTTCGGCAAAATCTTTGAGGATTTGAAAATTTTGCATAATTTGTTTCAATATCTTACTAGGATGCCGTAGATTAGATGCCATGGTTTCGTCGTCGTCAGCAACCACGGCTCACAAAACATTCAATATCGTAGGTACTCTAACAAAAGAATCGTTTCTGTCGCCTGCCGATGAACAAAAACAGGATCCCTTTTTTTCTAAGTTTCTTTTATTTTGCATCTTCGGTTGCGTTTTGAAGGTCGCGGTCACAGCCGCAACGCAGAGATTCAAATATGGACGTTTGTATAGGAAAACATAAAAACTATGGCGTCTATGGAACTAAGTACATTCAGCTTTTGGAATAATTATGATCATGTAGAGCACATTTTTGTACCTATTTTCCTGAAAGACTTTAGGAACTTTCGTTCGTAAGGAATAGTCAACTTATTGATTTTTAAATCAACACTTGTATTTGACAAATAAGCAATTATTGAATCGTTACAAGAAATTAAAAATTCGACAATATTGTCTTTGTTAGATAGACCGTATATTTTTTTATTGAAAAAATAGTAAAAGTATGGGCACGGAGGACATGTAACTTAATTTAAAATGAAACCTATAAAAAAAAAAAACCTATAACTTGAAGTGACTAAACCTCTTCAAACTTGGGGATGCTCTGTAGTTTAAGGGGTTGGTTCGTATGATTTTCCTAAAAATTTGTAATAACAATTCAGTCAAGATAATAATATAGAAGTCTACCTACCTATTTTATTTTTATTCGGAAGGGATTGCAATCAATACGTGATTAAATAATATCTAAGTACAGATATTTGAAGGTTTCCTAAACGCTTAGTTTATCAGTTAAATGAGGCTATAACTGAGAAGAGTACCTATAATATCACATCATTCTGAGCTCGATACCACCATGAGGAAGGAGCCAGGGAATACGGGGTCGCTGCTGAAGTCTGCTAGATTTCAACATCATCATCATCATCAAATGCTAAAGATGAAGATCAGTCATGAAGATTTCAAACGTGAATGATGGAAATTCCTCAATAAAATGAAGTGCTTCGCATAACTCCGTTATATAGGCGTCTGTATACGGTAGGTACGTCTGTAAGTAAAATAATGATTCATACAATGACGTATATGTATGTGTAAAGGTAGGTATAGCGTCGGTTTAGTGCAAGCGTTCTGGATTGAGCTCTTGTGTTGTGTTTAGTGGGCCCGTTCTCGTCGCTCGTACGCACGCATCGAGTATGCGACGTCCCACCTAAAAAATCGGTCGATACGTTGTAAATATTTCAAAAATACTTTTTCTTCAGAACATACATTTTTTTCGTTTTTGATCTAAAGACAGCGCGGGCGTTACATCTTTACTTTTTTTTGGATTATTAAATTAATATTAGAACTGCCGATAAGCGTTCGTTGATTTAATTCGCGTAGTGGAACATCAGCGTCAGCCCGGGGCCCAGGCTTCTGGTCTTAGTAACTTTGGACCTTACCCTCGCGTAAGGGCAGGATAAGCTATTTGAAGGGCGTTTTCTCCTTGGAGCTACGTCTCGTCTACTTGTAATTTTAAGGTGAAGCGGGACACGAGGCGGGCGACGCCTGTACCAGACGAAGTAGGCGGTGTCGGGCGACCGCCCTCCGCGGGCCCCGGCCGAGCGCTGTGGAAAACGCATGGGCGCGGGGCGCCGTCACACGGACCCACTAACAAATATACTTCACGAACCTGTTATCGCTCTTAGTGATTGACCATCAGTTCCATTTTGTCGATATTAGTTATAATCAAATTAATTAGAAATATATAAATTAAGCAAATTCCCTTTGGAAACTACCCCATTGTGCTCGTATAATACGTGGCATGTGTATGAACGAAAACCCAACATGTTGTGAGCTTATAACAGTTATAACTTTAGTAATGGTATTTGCATAGAAACCGCGACTCGGGTAAATTTTTAATATTCGTAACCTGTTAAAATCTATCTCGTTGAACTTTTAAAACAGAAATAGCAAAGTGATCCCGGAGCGCAGCAGCAGCGCTTCGGAGCGTGCGTGCGGCGGCGTTGCCCGCTGCCTGCTGCCTTGTAGCGGCCAGTGCTAACTCAACGCTTAAATAGGACTGTAAACATTGTAACGCCTTAGTACATGAGATATTCTTACTTTTGTTTGCAATTCGGCGTTGCAAAATATCTAGAATATGCGCGTCACGAAATACATAATTATGTAGAAAAAAAGCCTAAATAAAAAGAGATGCCACATTTAAGTTTCAGTCATTTGTGCATCTAATACCAATTTTCAAATTAAATCTGGGTATCACCTAAATGTAGGGCTTGACGTGACTTGAAGTAACGTGTAGCCCAAAAAACGATACTCCAGATAAGCACTCTGCTTAGTCAATTTTTGCAGGCTGTCTAAGATGGTAACCGATTTCTTAAAATATTGTTAGACAATTAACAGTACAAAACACACAGATAGTAAAAAATGTAGATTACTAAACTTACGAAAGAGTAGAGAAAGCGGGTATTCATAGCTTAGGAAACTACATGCCTTCCCTAAATTTCTAATTAGACTTGCTTCAGTTGACGTTAGTGAAAACTCAGGCGCATTCTATAACACTATGCGAGTGCGTGTGTTTCCAGGTTGGCTATGACAATGTTAGATGCTCTCTGCGATCGCTTGATTTTGATACCATTTTTTACTATCCTATGTACAAAACACGCCATGAAATAGTGTGCTTTTATTTGGTATTAATGCAGATATCACCTAGTGTAAGTAAAAAGAGGTATTAAGACATAGTGAGGTGCAACAGTTTAACGAGAGCTAGGAAGAGGTTAAAATGGATTACAAGAAGACACGAATGACAAACTACACTGCTTAGTGGGTCCATCAAGAAAGGGGTTTATAAAATATTCCACATTCTCACGTTAACCTCCTTAGGCGATAAAACAGTCAAAGCAGATTCAAAATATGGGCTCATCATCACCCTAAACCTTATTGTCGATAAATATATCGGATTCATCACAGCGAGAGCAGTTTGGGTTAGGAAGGGCCTACGCTGTTTGTAACTGAGACGTAGGATTTAGGGCAGAAATACCTAATATATTTATGTATGTATTCATCGTATGTCGATATATAAAATATTAGTAGATCTATTATAAATTCAAAAATATGTAAAATATGTAGTACAAAAGTAATAAAATATATAAATCCTAAGCAACACTGGCCGTTGCTACACTCGATATAACTTAAGATCGATACTTGCGCTTCACTAAGGTGTGGCGTCTCTCCCCGCGGGCCCCGGCTCAGCCACGCCCAGCGCGCGCATTCTCAAACAAAATCCGCAGAAAATGTTGTGCGAGGAATCGAGTAGAGTCTGCGTCGTTCGTTTCGTTCAGTCACGCACGTCACATCAGTTAGGCAGCTCAGTTGAGTAGTGATCTCGATAGCCGACGAACCGTACGCACGGCGCACACGTGCCACTCGCGCCCATCCCTTCTCCGCTCCGCACTCCCGAGCGACCCGCCGCTCGCTCGGTGACGCCACCGTCCGTCGCTACTCCGCCGACGCCGCTTGTGCTCGGTGTCGTTCCGTACGGAGCTTTGCTACATCATACTATATTATGTAATACGAAAATAAACAGCTCAAAGCAACCACGTGTGCGCGCCGGCCGGCTTACATACAAATTCGTAATAATTTTGAACATCCAATTCACACTCTGAAACATCACTTAACATCAAAGAATATAGTGATAGGTGAACCAACATTTTTTTTAAAACATTCCAATCTTATAATCAGTATTTTAAAAACCTAAATATTATTATCGTGACTTAAGATAATCAGAAATATAAACAAGTGAAAATGTCTAATTCTGTGGAACAACAGTTTAGCGAGCTTAGTTTGTCACAAGAGGACCATGATCAATATGAACCAGAGGATCACCAAGACCAAAGGTTAGTACCAAACGCGAAGAAAACAATCTACCTTAACGTTACAAAGGATTTACCTACCGTACCTGAGAAATAGGATTTTAATTAAATTTAACAAAGAAATAAAAATAAAATTTTTTTGGAAAAAATTGCGCGAAATTTTTACATTATATTTTATTCTTTTAGAGGTAGTCAACGAATTTCGCAGTGTTGTTAGGTATATAAGTGAGTGAAGTAAGCAGGTACTTACTTTAGGTACCCAGTTAAATTTTTTGATATATAAAATTATGTACCTATTATAAATTTACGAATGAAATAGTTTTTTTCGAACTACTTTAAATAAAATTGATTATGCAGGTAATCGACGAGAGAGTCGTACCTACCTACTATGCGTTCCAAATAAAAATAGGATCGATTGCCACGTTGTGACGTCGTCACACTGACAAATCGCAAGAAATTGGGAAAATTTCCTAATTAAACTTTTTCGTTCTTAGTTCGTAAATTAAAAAAAAAAGTGATAAATATTCCTGTTCGTCATACCTTCTGTCAAATCGAAGAATTAATAGGGTTACTAATAATTCTTATTTGGAACGCATTGTAATCTGACCAAAAGTTTTTTTTTTGTTTGACCATAAATCTAAAAAAGTAGATACCTTCATAATACAAATTGTCAGCCTCAGCACTTTAATTTTCAAGAGGTATGCGATACCCCACATGTTACTGGTTTATCTACCTTATATACTTAAATAATATGAATCATCAACCTTTGTCCTTGAGGCATCTCGCACTGAAGTCAGATGTGAGCATGATCTACTGAAAGTACCTATTAACCTACCTATTAAAAAACTACACACAATGAAATGTGCAATATTTTCAGTCACTGTAGGTCTTTGTAGATACATATTTTAGATGTACCTCCCCATAGTATTAATTAAGTAATAAACCTACCCACTTACCACACGTGCCAAGCATGAACTTTGTTGTATAAAACAATAATTAATTAGTAAGTACGTGAATCGGCATGAAAGCACAAAATGAGCACTAAATACGAGTGGATCAGCTAAACTCTGGGGTCAAGGATCTCGTTGGCCGTAAAGCGCGCTTCTCACGCCCCGCGCGCGTCTTATAGAGGTTTCTGAACTAAGGATTTCACGTTGTGATCTTATCAATTCTACTTTTCATGTCAAAATACCTATATGACATTCATGTTGACACTTCCTTGACCTTACCTATTACTTATTCTGTGACCTTACTTAAATCAAAATCTGTATTCCTAAATCGGGCGTGTCTTTATGTGAAAATGGGCTCTCTTCCGGTCCACATATTAATAGTGTCAAAATACCTACTGAGATTGCCTTTACGTTTTTAAAGAGTATAGTTCCATCTGGCCGGAGTTCAATGCGCACATACTCGTACTGCCGCCCGCCTGCGTCCGCATGGAGGCTGACCTTTAAATCCATTTTCTTTGCGAAATATTTATTGATTTACATATTGGCTATGTACATTTTGAAGAACACTTAACCAGCAATATTTTTGTGTAAATATTTCTTGGCAATAGCATTAGTCATCGGAAAACTCATTGTTGATAATGTTATATTATGAATCTATACATATTATATATAATAAATATATATTTTTCCAAACCTATTGACCTAGCCATTACCGAGAAGTAGGCTTCAGAAAATCACTGTTTTATGGCACTCACGCATGCGGGATTGCCACGCATGCAGAAAATTTCAAAATGCATAAAAACGCGTCCCGCGTTTGTATTCCACGCATTACAATAAATACTTCTATGAAATAGACATTTGCGGGGGTTACTCGTGCGGGGCAATCCCGCATGCTTGATCAAAACCGCACGATATTAAAAACGCCCTAAGTTGGAGACCAATGTTACCATGAATGGCCGGAAATGGGTAATGCAGAAATTGATGTTGAAAATCGCTAACAAATAACAGCGGTAAAAATCTGTAATTGTTATTTACTTCAATCGATTCAATTACACCAGAGAATGTTAACAGACACTCAGGCCATTCTTAAGAGTGCGGACCACTAAGATCGAGCGACCACACAAGCGCTCGCGGCTGCCGCGTCACCGGTCGATTCGCTCGCCCAGCCCCCGTATGAAGTCCAAAGTCAATAGAAGATTTTTTCCTAAATTCTGATCGTTGTAGTCATGAAAATAAACTTGACCGGTTAGGAACCGAAATCGTAATTTAAAGAATAATTTAGAACGGTCATACACCAGTTTCGTGGTTTCAGTCACCAGAATTAAGTCTTAAAAAGTATTTTGTATGTTCGCAAAAATTTTGATGAGAAGGACAAAGCAGTAGAAGATTGTTACAAGAACGTAGAATCTTAGCATGGGAAGAACATATACTGTTCGGTGTTTACCGTAATACCGGCGTGACACGCTGTCAGACTCTTTAAAATTAGAAGAGATTTTCACAATAAAAATACGCGTAGTAAACACGAAATTGTATTACCCAAATGGAGATTAGCTAAGACTAGCAAGTCATTGTTAGTAAACAGTATACGCTTTTATAACAAGCTGCTAAAGGCTGTAACTGAACTTGGCGAGGGACAATTCAAAACTCATATTAAGCGTGTCCTAACCAAAAAAGCGTATTATAAGGTTAAAGACTATGTCGAAGACACGCTTGTTTGGCAATGACTACCTGCTTCTGCACATGTGGCTCCCTGGTAACTCGTTAATATTGTGTCCATTAACTGATCCATCTTTGTTTTAATACATACCTTTTTTTTAACACATTGCTTTTGCAATATTTTTTAGACTTCAACTATCTTAAATTCGTTAGTAATTTATTTTGTTAACATCTCATTTATTAATACTGATTACTTTCTATTACGACTTTTGGGTACAATATTGACTGGTCTACACTGTTCTTGCACATGGAGATATTGTAACATCAACCATTTTTTTTAAAGAGTAACCATGGAGTTTCTTTCCGGTTCTCCTCCATAGGAAACTACCAATTTGGAACCGTGCACTAGCTTCTGACGTTTCATATGTGCCCATGTAGGCCTATGTGAAATCAAAATATTTGAATTTGGATTTTTTAAGAATATCTTAAAATTTTAAAATCCTTACGCTTCGGATGTTCACATTAACATAATATAAACTAATCAAATCAAACCAAGACACTCTCAAATGAAGTGCCAGTGTAGACTCACTATGCAGGATATGCGTCACATTCTTTCCTGCCCAGCATGCACAATGACCTGCGCTTTCCACGATCTAAAGGAAGCCAGACAGCAGAGCTATCCAAATCGCTAATTGACTGTCTGACAATATTTGAGTAGAATCGACACGAAAAGAATTTTTACATGTAAATATGTATATTTTAACCAAAGGTACGCTTGCTATTCCCGCTCGACTGCGTTGCAGTTTTCTTGCATTTAGAAATAGAATCCATCCATTTCCTCCAATCAACTTGTGGGGTAGAACCAATTGCGAGGGATGTGTTCAGCCCCTGGCGGACCAAAGGGCAGCAGGGGAGGAACAATACCTACCTATTGCATCCGGAAACGTTCATATTGGTTCCTATCCTAAGTCTTGAGATGTCTTTTTACTCGTAAGCCCAATAACGAGGCCAAAATTATCGAGTCACCTGGGGGAGTAGGGAATCCAATCCCGCAAGTGCGGGATCAGAATTGATATCTATTTTATATATAAAAAAAATCTGGTTCAGACGACGCGCGAAAGTTGCGTTCTGATTATTATTTAATATACCCAACAACAACACAATTTAATGTACCCAAGTGATGTAACAACTTTACATAACTCTAGCCCTTGGATCAATGACAAAAATAGCGTAATCTGAAGATAGGTCGTATAATATGCTCAGTTTATGGCGCATATTTGACAGTCGCAAAGAAATCAAAAACCTTTAGGGTAATTCCGGTTGACCTAAAATGCAAATATTTGGTAAGAAGTAAAATCTCTAGTACAAGTATAGAAAAAAATGTAAACCATGAATTTACATTAATTACAAAATATATTTTTATTTGAGATTCTGAAATATCTACTAGACTATTTCGGAATCAACGGAAGAGTTTCTTTCAAATTCTTCAAATTTTTATATCCCAGTCCCGTAAATCCCGCGAGATCTGCGGGGCGCTGACTTCAATCCCGCAAGCTCGCGATTTTGATGCGGGATTGGATTTTGTTGCCCCCTAACTCCCAGGTCCCTGCACTTGGGAGTTAGGGGGCAACAAATACATGCAAAATCATACTAACATTGTAATAAAGTTATCAAAGTTAGTTATTGTACAGATCCCATGATTTTGAAAAAAATTGGACCAATCTGAACGCATATCCTTTTAAAGGAAAAAAAAAATGCTAATCGGTCCATAAAGGAACGGAGTTCTAAGGTAACAAACATAAAAAAAAGATAAAATACAATCGACTTGATAACCTGCTCCTTTTTTTTTAAGAGCTTGTTTAAACTCATAAGCATACCGCCAGTTGCGTGCAGCTGAATATAATAACACTGTTTTCTGGTAGTCATCAAATGCCTTCTCCCGCTCTAGAGCCGAGCGAGAAGACGTGTCAGAGTTTTACTGGTTAACACTCACCTGTGTCCTTAAGTTGCCTTTTGCGTTCCAGAACCATAGTATCTTTTTTAAAAATGCTTGTGGTCCTAGGATGCCCGCTAGGACCACGAAGATCCATCTTATGGTTTTTCAGGCATCTTTGAGTCTCGCTTAAAACACTACACTCCGTCGACGACTCTGCTCGGTTCTTACCGGTTAGCTGGACGGTGAGCTACCCATTGCTCGTCGTCCGCAAGACCACGCCTACAGAGGTCGGAAATCACCCTGGGACTACCCCACCGTACGGGCCTCTCCTGTTTTGGCGGATGGGGCGTGAGGACGTCCGTTCCCTTACAACCGCAACTATCTTCTTCGCTCGCATTATTGGTTCGGAGAAAGAGGTGACCGCTTCCCATTTTTCGTCGCTCCGGACCAACGGACCATAGCCTGTATGTACCAGGGCCCGGCGCGAGAGGTCACCGTCACCGATCGCCTCCACTATGCTCCACCTAAGCAGGGTACACTTCCACCGTACGCTCCGGGACAGCCGAGCGTTTATTCCGCCTGAATCCAAAACTGGAACCTCCCGAAGTGTGTTTTTAATACAGCGGGAATCTTTAACACCTCCCCCCCCCCCCCTCCTTAACCACTTGCGTCGGATTGGTCCGACGTATTTGAAATAAAATATGAGAAAACTCGCGAAAATTTGGTACTTGCTTTTTTGTGCTTTTTTTTTTTGCACGTATGAACCCTGAGGCCCTGCTGGTTAAATAATTTTTTCCAGCTGAATGTCTCCTGTTCTGTCAAAGATAACTTGACGGTCGTCTCCTTCTGAGAAGCAGTAATGCTAGCAAAGGAGGCGGCTACACGCGCACGCGCGTTGGGACGGCCCTCACGCCCCAGTCATCGTGATTCCAATCCCGATTTCCGGCTACCGTAGGCACGAGCTTGCGGACGGTAGCTCGCCGTCCGACCGTCTGGTAACCGTCCGGACCGAGCCCAAGTCGTCGACGGTATTATATAGCGCGTATTGTTCCACGCGCGCCTCAAGGAGATGTCAGCAAACCGTAGGGGTACAATAGGGTCGAAGCCTACTGGGGCTATGGGTTCGCTTTTGAAAGGAAAACCCGGCACTGGTATGAAAAGCAACGAAAACAAAAACCAGGAGTGGGTTTTAATCAGAAAGTCTGACACAAAAGGGCGGGAGATATCATTGGATGATTTCCCACCTAAGAAAAGAATTTTCTCAAACATGAAAACAAGCGCTTAGTGAATAATTAATAGTAAAGTTGCCTGAAAATCTTTATAGATGAAATGGGGGTCCAAAGTTTGTATGTAGAAACCTATTTTTACGCGGGCGAAGCCGCTGGCACAACCTAGTAATTATTGATAAAATAACCAGGCGACATTTCGAAAATGGTCCATTGTCGTATGGTCATTAAAGATTAATATGAATTGAAGTTTGTGAAAAAATTCAACAGTTTACTATCAAAATTAAACTAATAATTAATAAAATAATTTTCCTTGGTGGGATGGTGCGAGAGATGAAGAAAGAGTGAGGTCTTTCCTTCTCACTCTGTCTTTATGTCTCACTCTAGGCGCGGAGTGGGGAATACACAGTTCTCAGCATATTCTGTACGCTTTATCCTTTATCGATGTTTTTCCTGGTCCCTAAGACACAGGTTATAAACCTAGTTTAGGGATCAGGATATAATACTTCATGCTAATTATATTGTATCCTATTACTGAACCTTTGTGAAAAATTTATTGAAAGAAACTTTTTTTTTACAACTTTTGTGACTCGGCCATTTCCTTATGCCACGCTCAAATTGTCAGATTATTGAAATGCAAAATTCTGCTTGTACTCAACCGAGGATCGTTTTTTTTTTTTACTTATCTGACGGGCTGCCATTAACGCATCCCACTATATTACGGGTACATTAAAGGTTGCAAGGTTTCTCCCTATATAATTGTCTGACCGTTCAAGTAACGCGCAAAATTCTCACTTGAGCGCCCCTGCTATAGTGGGCTCTTCTTCCTGCCCTTATCCCATATTACTTGGGGTCGGCGTAACACATTTTTTTCTTCCATTCTGTCCTGTCACCCGTCACTATCATAAACTAGTTATTTTGTTGCAATCCACCCTAAGATGTAATAAAAATATTTCGTCTAATAACTTTGTAACCAGTGTTTTATATGAAGTTAAATCCTAGGTATTTAAAAAATGCAAATTAAAAGATATATGACTTAAATCTGCATTCTGGGTATTGTGGCTGGGGCCTGGGGAATAGCTCTATACTAATATGGGCATTATTCTTTATTTCAGCTATTATAAAAACTGTGATTTTTAAATTAAAAGTTTAATTATTTATATTTACTGTATCGACTTTTTTTTTTCGAGAAATGACTTGAAGATTTAAAAAACAAATAATCATCTTTTTTATTCCAGTGTTTAATTTTTCTGCCGTCTGTACGTAGAAAACAAGTGTGATGAAGTCCACAATAACAACCCATATTGACCAACAGGTCGGAAACCCAAACAGATTTGTGGTATCGCGTTCTCCTCTTGCAATTTTCTGCAATTTTCTTTAAATGTATAATTATTTCCCTTAATTTTATTTGTATATATAATTCTTCTTTGTTTTTCACCTAACTTGTCTTAAACGGCTTGACCGATTTGGATGAAATGTTGTGTATTATATTTGTGTCCCTGAATAGTTTGAAAACACGATTGGAACCGGTAGGTGGCGCTGAAATCGGTTTATCAATTTTTTTTTTTCTGACAAGCCAGTTTTCAGACTGGCCGCTGTCTGTCGGGATTGCTAGTTTTATCCGCCTATCCGCTAATACCTGGCAAAATGTCAAAGCTTACTATCAGTAAAACTTATAATGTCATATATCTGGTCAGTACTTTCGGAGATGACCTTTTGCAACAACATTCAAACAAGCAAATAGCGTACAAATTTTGAAGAACCTAAGAAAATTTATAGTTCTATACTTTTTTATTACTGCTGCAAAAGTTCAATTAATAAAAAATATATTCTTTATGATCACAGTGCTAAACCGCAGCCTAGCCGGTCTGAAATGATAGGCATTTAGCGCGACCTTGCTAGTGCGCGCGTAGCATTCGACGTAGTGCCCGTTCTACAACTTTATTATTATTTATTAAAACAGTCTGCAACTTTTTTGTACTATATGTATTTACTAGTTTCTGCCAGCGGCTTCGCCCGCGTAATAGTAGGTTTCTCCATATAAACTTCCAGCCCCCGTTTTACCCCCTTAGGGGTGGAGTTTCGTAAAATCCGTTTTTAGGTAAATCTACACCCTATAAAGAACCTACCTACCAAATTTTAAGTTTGTAGATGTTATAGTTTCTAAGATTCATGACTAATCCACCTTTTGAATAACTACATTCTTTTTGTCTTCAACCTTCGTAAGTATGATCATGTATCTGAGCAACATACACTTTTAAAATGGTTACTCATCCGACAGCGTAGAGCGCTAAGAGCCTTGACTACCTTGTTTTCATATCTGGATAAACATTCTTCTCCTTCTGACTTCTCAAATCCAATTTCTTTGCTCTGGGCATAATAAAAATCTCCGATCTACCAATAATCGTCTTCTACGGTTTCCCACACATCGCTCTGAATTTATCCAGTCCTTCTTTGCCCAGGCGAAATGCGCTCCCGCTGACCACCGGGATGGCGTCCAGTCGGTTCACTTTTAAGGTGAAGGCACGTGAACACATGCGTAGGAAGTTGGTTATCATCACAGCGTTGATTTGTTGGATTCGGTTCTCATAATTACTTTGTTAATTTGAATAACGAATTTATAGTTTAATTTAAAAAAGGTAAGGTTTTTTAAATAAAAATTAGGGAAACAACCGACGAAAAATTCCACCACTGGGGGGGGGGGGGGGTCCAGAATCATGTATTGGATCCAAGCTATTCGTTTGTGCCTCGAATATTTTTCACCATGTCCAATGGATCCTTCTCTGATGAATGCAGACTGTCTTTTCTTTAAACAAAAAATATAAATTATTTGATTAAAAAATATTTTTAGGGTACGAGTCTTTCTAGGCTTTTTGGTTAAGTAAATAAAAATGGGATTCTATTATTTTCTATTTCGTTTCTCGGCTACTTCACGCACGCAACGCACGCCACGTACGTCACGTCACGCTGGCTAACGTCTATCTAGAATTTATACAGTTAATAGTCCTGCTTGTTAATAGTAGGGTAAAAGATAATAATAGAATTAGAACACTATGTACAGTAAAACGAAGACGAATTTATTTGAATATCAGTGTAAATTGGAAGGGTTTTATCAACTAGAGGTGAAAAATGTGATTACTGGTGCAGCATATAAGACCGCGCCGACCAATTGGTTACGGTTGTGCTCTTTCAAAGTTCACAAAAAGATATTGATAGATAGACTACGTGTGTGCAGTTCTCTGTACTTACATCTAGGCTACTTTACGCGCTTACGCAGTATGCGTCACGTATTGTTTGAAGTTAGCTGCAGATCATTTAAAAACTCACATGCGTGAACAAATGCATGTGAGTTCAATTCGACGCGTCTGTTATACCGGATACAGCTGTTCTATTGGTTATTTCTGAGATATCTATTAATTTTCGAATATCAAAACAGTACTCACAGCCAACTATAGAGAAATTCGTCCAATCGTGAACATAACACTACACTGGGTTTGATACAACAAAATAAGTCCAGCGCATAGTATCTATTATTAACCTATTGATAAGCTATTTATTTACATATTAAATATTTAAACTGCCGTTAGCGAGTTTGTATAGCAGTGACCAGCGCCCTCATCGTGTAGTTTGATAAATAGATATAATTATATTTACGCTACTTAATGATTTTTTTTAAGGAATAGTGGGAAATGCGTCTTGCGCTCTATAATATGCAGAATGCAGGACTCGGGTGCGTTTTAATCGTCAAAAGTCTGACGCTCATCTCGCTTCACCCAGTGCAGGAGTTATTTTTTTTGACTGAAAAAAATTGCATTTTTGATCTACTTTAAAGCAGAGAGCAGAGCATAATTTAGTGCGAAACGAATCGCTTTAAAGATAGTTTTCTTCAGCCTTAAGCTTGAAATAATGTACGCCGTGTGCATAAATATGTGCATCACGGCGCAGTTGTTGCGGGCGGACTTTGCACCTGCCGGCAGGTGGTTCGGTCCTTTCCAGCGCACGTGCCGGTGCCGCGCTCTTCAGATTACCTACCAACTGTTCGTTTTTATTGCTAAATTGATATTGAAATAAATTAAAACGCGAAAGGACTTGCAAAAAATAAAAATATTCCAGAACAGACATCCCAGGACAAAAGGAAAATAATCACAGTCCAATAATAACACGAATAGTTAATAGCGCGAATTCCAATCAAAGTGATTTTACGATAGAAGCGAACTAAAGGGAGAGGGCAGAAGGCCTGCCCTGTGGACCTGAACTACCATGCCACCTCTAGCAATTTATTACTGTCTCTCGTACTATAAATTGAATATTTCGCATTTGTACCATTTCCCGAATTGCCAAAAGCAGGTAAACAACTCATTTTTTCTATCAATGTAAAACATCAGCCAAATCAGAGCATTATGTCCTTTTCTATCCTTTGATAAACATATATTCCAAGATAATGGATTTCGTGTAGGGGCTAGTGCATGTTCAATATGATCATTCACAATATGACTAAATCTCAATGTTTTACTGTAAATTTAAATGTACGATTTCCGTAAGATTTATTGTAAACTGACATATTACAATCTGACTGAATTTGAATGTCTTATTGTAAATTTAAATGTACTATATCCTTGAAATGACGATATTTACAATTTATTATCGACTAGCTCCTGCCAGCGGCTTCGCCCGCGTGAATGTACATTTTTCCATACAAACTTTGAAGCCCCGTTTCATCCCTTTAGGGGCTGAATTTTGGAAAATTCTCTCTTAGTTGCCTACGTCACAAAAAAGTTTTGAGCAAAATTTCACGCTCCTAGTCCCAGTAGTTTCAGCTGTGCGTTGATATGTCAGTCAGTTTCACCTTTTATATAGATTTAGATTTTTTATAAATGGTTTTTCCCTTTAAAGGTATAATAAAATATCGATTTTATACCACATGATTCACACCCATCTGTGAACTTTAACTGGCACCTTGACCTGCCCTGCCACATCATCTGCCCTGGGCTGCGAAAGATTGTGGTAGAGCGGAACTGATATTTTTTGAAAAAGAAAAAGCACTGTCATGGATCATAGTAGCACTATGTGAAAAACCTTAGAACCAGTAGGTTTCTAATGTACTCCTCATAATTTTTGGATTAAATTAGATCAGCCACTGACAAATTTTTACATATTGGATCTGTATGCCTGCAGCTAGGCAGACAATATTGTCTGCGGTACTGTAAACCCGCAACACAACTGTTCTAACCACAATCACTGTGGCGTAACTTCATGGTCCGGGGCCCTGGGGTGAGGTGCAAAAGGGTTCCCTTAATTAACCATTTTATTGTAAAATTTTTATAACGGGGTGTTATATCGCACTCCAACCGACCAAAACTCCAAAACTTCCTACCATGTCCGCAACCATAGTCGGGAGCCCGAGATATAATTAAATTCACGCACACCCCCTACTGGCCGATCCAACGCCCACACATACTGCCATAAAAGCGTGCATGGACGCATTTTTTTTTTTGACTTCTGCAACCAACATACTTGAGATGATTCCTGCTCTAGGCCCATAACTGTGTCGTTTGCAGTCAAAGCAACGCAAAGTTGTTGCTTGGGGTCCCTAGTGCATTGCACCACTTAAGTAACGTTACTGAACAATGGGAAAAGACAGCATGGAATCTAAAATAGCATGGTATGGACAGTGTCATCAACTGGTTCATCATTCATCATCATCATTTCAGCCGATAGACGTCCACTGCTGGACATAGGCCTCCCCCAAATGTCGCCACAAAGAACGGTCCTGTGCGTCTCGCATCCATCGGATTCCCGCAACCTTCAACAGGTCATCGGTCCACCTTGTAGGGGGCCTTCCAACACTGCGTCTTCCGGTACGCGGTCGCCACTTACGTCCACGTACGTTCTGCGAGCATTGCCACTTAAGTTTGGCGATTCTTCGTGCTATGTCGGCAACCTTGGTTCTCCTGCGGATATCTTCATTTCTGATTCGATCACGCAAGGAAACTCCGAGCATAGTTCTTTCCATTGCCCTTTGGATGACTTTAAGCCTTCTGATGAGGCCCACTGTGAGCGACCACGTTTAATCCACGTTCATCAACTGGTTACCCCCCCTTTTCTAAGGTATTTTAACGTGGAAGGTATACTAAGTATCCACTTGATGCAGCTGTCTGTACCTACCACACACAATGTAATTCCAACAAACGCAGCGGTAATACTGGCCAAGATCGCAAATGATCGCAGTGTCAGGTGACCAGTAAAGCGCATCGATGATTTTATCGTTCCTTTGTAGGCGGTTTAGGAAACCTAACTGACAACGTCTCCCGCTAGACGGAGTTTACTGCACTATAAAGTACAAAGTAAACAGGTCTGTGGTTAGGAAATGGTTGGAGACTCAAGAATGCATCTGTGTAATGTAGGTAAATATTTTTTTGGCATTTTTTATCCATTGCCTTAAATCAACCAACCATAGTCAGAATAAATAATTACACATCATTATTAACAGCAATACTATTCTGTATCTATAAATGTTGTTGTCGTGGTGTTAATTTAGGTGGTGCTATTATGGGCAATTAAATATATTCCGAGGAAATTGTAGGCCTTTATGCGCCAGGTGTTTACATCCATTGTTAATATAGCTCGCACATCCGTAGTACATAATGAAGTCGCTGAAAAACGTTAAACCATATGGCAAAATAAAATTGTTTTCGTTAATTACAATCACATTGGTATAGAGATATTATGTTTATCAGCTTTTTTTTTAGTATCTATTAATTGTATGTCACTGTCAGTTATTTTGAACTTTTTGTAGAATTATTAGGCAAGTATTCAGTCTTTATTATTTTTATTCATTACCTGTATACAATAACGTATATAATAATGGTAACAATCAATATTATGGGTAGTCGAGATAATTATTAACCCGATTTTTGACTGCAAAAATGAAGTTTGTACCTACTATTCTTTTTTAAGTTAAGGTGCTAACCCGACATACTCAAGATTTTATAAAAAAAAACTTTTGACAAAAAAATGACAACTAATTTCAAAAAAATTTTTTGATTGGTTTACAAAAAAGGGGTTTCATTACTGATACTCGGAAAGTAGGTCTTAAATTGCCTGAAGAGCGGGTTGAAAGTAATACTTTTCATCCTTATAGAGAATCGCTTTAAAATGACAGCTGTATTAAAAAAAAAATAGTTCATTTTCACATTTCTATTGATCCATATCCCCATTTTTTATATTTATATATTCTATCTAGACTACGCTGATGTCTGCTTCCTTGATGCGACTGAGGAACTTGTTGACAAGCTGGAGCGTCTGCAGAATCTGTGTATCAGCTTCATTTTTGGCCTTGGAAAATACGACCATGTGTCGGAACTTGGAAGGCTGTTGAAGTGGTTGCCTATTCGGCAGCGTCGTCGGGATTACAACATTCTTTCTTTTCTCTTCTTTATTCTTCTTAATCCCAACTCCCACTTGAATCTTCGTGAATGCTTTGAGTATCTTGTTACGAGAGAAAGGCCTTGTCGCTTTTCATCCTCTCAACTCCTTCGTTTTCCTCCCCTTTCCTCTAGTCTGTACAGTGGATCGTTCACTGTTCAAGCTATGCGCCTTTGGAATTATCTTCCGCACATATTAAGGAGAGCTCTTCAGGGGAAGAATTAGGGAACATTTCCTGTCAACATGACCCATAAATATATGTATAGGTTTTATTTATTGTATATAGTGTCTTGCGTGTCTTGTCTACTTTCACCTATTTCTTTAAAACAACATAGATTTGGGAAAAATATTTACCATTTTTTCAATGATAACAATTTCACAGAAAATAACAAAAGTACGCGGAGAGACTGCGATCCGATCTTTCTTTAGCTTTTTCGAGATGTAGAGTTTTTTTTAATACTTTAATAAATCTCTAATATAGGAGATTTGTAACACTGTAAGTTCATCAGATTCAGATATGGATTTAACAACTGATTCATATGAGAAAAGGCTAAAGCAGTAGTGGAAAACCCTTTACCGCCTAAATCAAAAGAAATATACCTAAAATCATACGACGACTCAGGTTTTTATTTTTACTTCCCTTTTATTCGTAATGAAAAGCACAGTGTTTACCTCGGGTTGAAGCCTTATTTAGTCCCTCGAACAATTCCGCGACCTCGCTATGCTCGGGCGCTAAACTCCTTGGGACTAAATAAGGTACTTTCACCCCTAGGCTAACAATGTACTATTTATATATTGTTTCAGTCAGTTCATTCTCGAGTTTTGCGCATAGATTTTTCATTTATTTTTGTTTGTACTATTGCGGTTGGTTGCAAACTTTAAAAACGCGAATTATGTCATTAAAATATTTTGAAAACCCATTCTAGTCTCGGAGTAATAATTTATTTTAGCGGCCTGTCTTTGCATTTCTCTAAGATCAAAAGCTTACTACGACAGTCAGTATAAACAATTATACCTATTACAAACAAATAAAATTTTAGCTATAATTTTTATGTTGCTATTCAAGTGTTGTAATGAATAGATAGAGGAACTAACATTAATGATAGTGTGTTGTTAGGTAGGCATTATTTTTTACCCTAGGTGTACAATACAAGTACATTGTAATTATTTTTTACCCTAGGTGTTTTTAATAATACTTCACAATAATTTTAAAAATGAATAGGCATATTATAATTATATTTTGAAGTTTTGTCGACTGCACAGACTGACAGTGACTGTGTTTTTTTACCTACACTCAGTGAAAAAACACAGTCACTTACTGAATAATATTATTTAGGTACTATTTTTGGAAATTAAACCAGTCTCATAATGATAGCGGATTAGTGAATGGCTTGGATTGTTGTTTTTATCAGTATGTCGCGGGAGGGTGGGTGGAGGGCGGCGCGGCATTCAGTCGTTTTGCATTGCAAGTCCGTTCTGAACCCGCGGCGCGTCCGCTACACAGCCGGTACTCAACCAACTCGGTTCACTCATTCTTCAGTCACACGGCAACACTCGCAGTTGCGCCACAGCTCGTGTACGAATGGGCTAGGTTTATCTCTCCTTCCGGTCGTTTTATTCATTTAAATTAATTAATACATGTACTAGGGATCGTAATACGCTTGATGTTTCAAATATTTCATTTGGAATTGTGGTGGACATTTCTGTTGAAGTGGTGAAGTTGAAAGCGTCGGTGTGCATCCACATCAGGCGCGTGCTGTGTTAAGTTTCACAACTAATGGCTTACAGAATGGCGAAATACCGCAGGTATGACTAGTTTAATACCTAGGCTATCTTCTATCCACACGAATAATGCCGCCCACATTCCTGAACGATCGCTACAGCTGGTATAGTACGATCGGTAAAGGCGTAAAGTATATAGATACCTACCTACTTACATAACATTTGTCAATTTATCTGTTTGCTGACATCGATCTATAAAGTGCATTAAAAACTTTATATTGCATAAATAAATTCGATGCACATGAACACGTGGTGCGTAAAGAAAATGGCGGCGCGCAGAGAGCTGCGGCTTATGGCGGCTGGCGGTCCGTCGCGCCGCGTTCATGAATCACTGATACGAACGCGCCGCGCGCCGGCCGGCATAGCCGCCAGATGCAAGGGATTTATTGATAACAACTTTTCACATGTTTTCGTTGGTTTTAATAAATAGGAAGTATACTAGGCGGCACACGCCACACTAGGTGCAACAGAACCAGAATATGTTGACCTTTTATTCTAATGACACTAACAACTCCGTAAGTAAGTACACCCTAGGCCAGCTGAAGGTCAACCTGTTTCCCTTACCACCGACATACGGTTGACTGTACCCTATACCAGTAACATTTTATTTGATGCTAGTTTACTTCAGCAAACGGCTTCGGCCGCGTGAAAGTAGGTTTCTTTTGGACCCCCATTTCATCCCCTTAGATCAAAATTCACTCCAATTTTGGAAAATCCTTTCTTTAGTGCTCACCTATGTCATAAAGGAAACTGCAACATTTCACGTTCCTAGTCACAGTAGTTTCGGCTGTGTGTTGATAAGTCAGTCAGTCAGTGTCCCCTTTACTTAATATTTGTAAATAAATAAATAATACTGAATAGATAACATACGGTTACGATACTGATACCTAAATTAGATTTTAATGATCAAACTCGTTATCGTCTATACCGACTAGTTAACGGCTTATCGCTCATTCTTGGAATTTTTGGAATAGTTCCTGTAAATTAGAATATCAGGATTTCAATACTAGGCGCCAACTAAAAAAATAAACTACGATTAAAGTAGGTAATAATGTCCTGTCTACTAGTGCGAAAAAATATGAAAATGGTAAATGACTAAATGAAAGCTAACTATATACATATTTTATGTACTTGCTTAAGTTTGTACCTACCTCTAAACAGGTTTGGACGACACCCCAGAATATGCCGCCTTTTTTTGGCGACCTGCAAAGAACATGAGAACGAGTTTGACAGCTCTGAAATTCTTGAGCTGTTCTTGTTTTGCGTGCTAAAAAGATTGCAATATTTTTAGGTTAGTCTGTGGCCAATGCCCGGTATATTATAGGTAGGTAGGTAACCCATCTACTGTGGAACATCATGATTGTGGCGCAACCATGGTTGTACTGCAAACAAAATGCATGGCTGGTTGTGCAACTAACCGGGCTCCGGTGAGATATCCAGCTGTACCTTTATATTTTGTTGGCAGCGTACAACTATGGTTAAAAACAATGTTGTGTAATTTAAAATACGTACAATTGTGTCATTGAGAGACGAAAGTCGGTCGTTGACGTTAACGAATTTTACATTTACTCTGCAATGCTTTCCAAATGAGAATAGGATCGATTGCCATGTTGTGACGTCACGTCATACTGTTAAATTCGAAGAAATAAGGTTGGGTGAGCAATTCAAGAAATTTTTAAAATTTATTTACGAATCGTGAGCAAAAATGTTTAATTCGAATCCAGTTAAGAACACACAAGAACTTAAATTTAGCTAATCTCTACGTCAGTGAAGTGTCTGAGTAGTGGAAAATGGAAAAACAAGGCTAATATTGTTTCTAACAATGAAAATAAGAACGAAAATCGGTCTTTTTTAAAACTAATTATGACTTAAATAATATTTTTAGGAATCAGAAGTGCAGATATTTAAAAAAGAACTACGTGACAACAAAATAAACAATTCTTTACTTTGAATTAAAAGAACTAAATAACAATAATTCTAATTAATCTAATAAATCAGTATAAGTCACACGGCCCTTGAACGATGTTCCCGCCACGCCAATGACACCCGTCCAAAATGCGCGGGAAAGTGGTGCGCCCACCGCTACCATAGACTCCTCGCTGTCATTTTTTTCATTCCATCCTAACACGGCCTCTCCTGATACCAAGTCGTCCTCGACTTGATCTTCTTGGGATGCACCTGTAGTGCGACGATGCTGGTGCGCCTATACTGCTCCTATTTCGCCATCCAAGCTCGGCATGTATAGTCCTGAAGGCTCAGGTGCCGGCTCATTGGCTTCGGGGTGGCCTGGGTCACTCTTAACCTCATCAGTTTCATTATCTGAAAGAGTTTACCATGATTATTCATATCGGTTACATGAATATTATGATCATTTAAAATGCCAAAATAAGAAGATGACAACCAATGATATAAGATGGTTAGCGACCCAACCATCGTACATCACTGTCTTATACTTTACCATAGCGATTAACGCTATATGTGTGACACACACACCGGTGTTGGGCGACACGCCATTGATGGGGAACGCATCCCATTGTTGGGCGACTAACGCCATTGATGGGGAACGCATCCCATTGTTGGGCGACTAACGCCATTGGGACAAACCCGCATGTTGGGCGACTAACGCCGTTGGGACAAACCCGTACGTTGGGCGACTAACGCCATTGGGACAAACCCGTATGTTGGGCGACTAACGCCATTGGGACAAACCCGTACGTTGGGCGACTAACGCCATTGGGACAAACCCGTATGTTGGGCGTTTAACGCCATTGGGACAAACCCGTATGTTGGGCGACTAACGCCATTGGGACAAACCCGTATGTTGGGCGACAAACGCCATTGGGACAAACCCGTCTGTTGAGCGACAAACGCCATTGGGACAAACCCGTACGTTGGGCGACAAACGCCATTGGGACAAACCCGTATGTTGGGCGACTAACGCCATTGGGACAAACCCGTGTGTTGGGCGACTAACGCCATTGGGACAAACCCGTATGTTGGGCGACAAACGCCATTGGGACAAACCCGTATGTTGGGCGACTAACGCCATTGGGACAAACCCGTACGTTGGGCGACAAACGCCATTGATGGGAACACGTCCCTTTGTTGACCGGTGCACGCCGTTGGGGGGAACACATCCTGTAGCTGGGCGGCACACGTCCTTGATGGGGAACACGTCCCATTGTTGACCGGTGCACGCCGTTGGGGGGAACACATCCTGTAGCTGGGCGGCACACGTCCTTGATGGGGAACACGTCCCATTGTTGGCCGGTGCACGCCTTTCTGGGGAACACAGCCTGTAGCTGGGCGGCACACGTCCTTGGGACCACACCCTATGTATTTCTGAAACCAAAAATAGAGTTAGTGAATCATACTCACTTTCGAAAAAAATGGTACAACTTTCTGGGCACCATTCTCCCTTCCAAGGCACCAAGTATTGGGAGGCTGCTTGAGTAGTTTTTCCACGGCTTCCACTAAGCAGTTTAAGTTCATACCGACCGTTAGATAGAACTTTAGTCACTCTATACGGTCCTCGCATCCCAGGGTCTAATTTGCCCGATGATTGCGAGTACTTTATAACAAAAGCAAGGTCGTCCACCTTGTATTCACGCGGTGGGCGCCTGGATCGATTGGCTGAGGCGTCCTGCTGATCTTGATTTTTCTTCAGGAGTTCACTAGCGCGACTTCGACAGATCTCCCGCAGAGATTCTCTATTGGCATCTGAAGTGCTTACGGCTAGGTCACGCACCAGTGCTCGTATAGCCGGGGTAGAGGCGTCGGAGCCAATCATTAAATTTATGGCTGACGTTTGAGTGGTTTTTTGCTTACTGACATTTAATACCAGTTGCAGCTTCCAAAGCGTAGTTGACCAGGAGACGTTCTTGTGTCCTACTTCGATACGCAGCATGTTGAGCACGGTTCTTATATAACGCTCCACTTGACCATTCGAGCCGTGCATTTCAGGGGTAATGTAGTGCAGGTCAGAGCCAAGTTCAGATATCCATTGGACAAAGTCTGTAGACTCAAACATCCTACCCCTGTCAGTGACCAACAGTCTGGGAACACCAAATAGAGAGACAGCCTGGGACATAACGCGTTTTAACTCACTAGTATCTTGACGGTAGATAGGGTACAGAAGACAAAACTTTGTAAAAGCATCAACTAGTATCAGGACAAATTTGAAACCTTCTGATTCAGGTAATGGTCCCAGAGCATCGACATGAACGGTATCAAAAGGTGTGTTTGGTTTTGGCCAGGATGAAATATTCTGCAGTGGGGCCCGGGGCACTCGCTTTTTGGAAATACATATTAGGCAATGTGAAACATACTTAGATACGAACTGGCGTAGACCGGGGAACCAAAAATGTTTCAGGATAAGGTGCAAAGTTTTATCAGCACCAATATGCTCATGCTCATCATGAAAGATTCGTAAGAGACTTAGTCGATGTCCCTTGGGTATAAAGCAAAGAAGACGCACTTCCTCACCAACAGGCGTGTATTTATAATACAGGAGGTCATTTTTGAAGACATAGCGACTAGAATCCAACTGTCCCTCTGAGAGTTTTTGTATTAGATCTCTCGTTTCGTGATCTGCATTTTGTGCTATTTGTGCCCAGTTACGAGGTTTCGTTACGTGATTAATAGAAACGACTGGGTTTCGACTGAGATAGTCGGCATGCGGCAGCATAACACCTTTTCTATACTCGATAGAAAAGTGGAAATCCTGAAGATAAATCCACCATCGAGCGACGCGAGGGAGCAGATCTTTCTTGCGTTCTGTAGATTTGAGAGCGTTACAGTCTGTGACGACCTTGAATTGCAAGCCCACCAAATAATGGCGAAAATTCTGCAAGGCCTTCACGACTGCTAACGTCTCCAACTCGTAGCTATGGTATTTGCTCTCTGCTCCCTGCGTAACCTTGCTGAAGTATGCTACTACATGTTTTGCACCGTCAGTGTCCGTCTGTAAAAGTACCGCCCCGTAACCGGCGGAGCTTGCGTCTGTGTGAACCTCGGTGTGAAGTTCAGGGTTGAATATGGCAAGAACAGGCTCGCTAGTCAAGCATTGTATTAAATCCTGGCGGACCTGTTCCTGTTCCTGACCCCATCGAAACTCAGCCCCCTTTCGAGTTAAACGGGCAATGCAAGCGGTCTTGGTCGCATAGTTTTTAATGTACTTGCGGAAATATCCTGCAAGTCCTAATAATTGTCGAACTTGCCTGACATTTTTGGGTACTGGGGAATTTTTTAAAGCTGCTATTTTACGAGAGCTCGGTCGTACCTGACCCAAGCTTATTAACCTACCTAAATATTCGACCTCGGTAGTCAGGAAAGAACATTTCTTTAGATTTATTGAGAAGCCTGATTTAGTGAGCGTTTGGAGGACTCTTTGGAGCAAAGCAATGCCGTCCTCTATGGTATTACTTAACAAAAGGACATCGTCAATATATACTAGAACGTTTCCAGCCTCAATAAATTCGCGAAGGGTTTGGTTGATAATCCGTTGGTAAACGATTGGGGAGTTCGTCAAACCATATGGCATTTTCAGATATTCGTAGTGCCCTTCTGGTGTGACGAATCCCGTCACGTGAACAGAGCTCTCTTTGATTCGTATTTGGTGGAAACCAGTAGCCATATCAAGACTGCTGAAGAAGGTGTAGCGACCCAACCGATCAATGTGGTCATCTATCAGGGGCAGAGGGTACCTTTCCTTTTCAGTGATACGGTTAAGTGCCCTGTAATCGACGCACATTCGGTCTGTTCCGTCCTTTTTCTTCACCAGGATTATGGGGCTAGCGTACTCTGATTGTGATTCTCTGATGATGCCTTTGTCTAGTAGATCTTTGATTATTTTGCGTACTATAAGTTTTTCGCTATAAGACAATTTGTATGGCCGGTATACAATAGGAGAGTTGCTCGTTAGCTTAATTTCCATTTCACCTGTTGTGACTGTACTTATGGCAGTTCCAGATATGAGAAAATCTGAAAATTGGTTCAGCACGGACATCAAAAAATCACGCAGAGTGCCTTGTAACGGGGTGCTAATTAACGTTTGGTCAAGACGTTGAACTTCACTAACGCAGGCATGACTAGTTCGAGTGATGTACTGTCTGTCTTTAGTACGTACGTAAGTGACGCCATTGCGATTAAGAACGTCCGTTCCAATAATAATGGAAGTATTCATGCACGACTTCGGCACTACAACTAGATCGGTTTCTACAGAGATGTCGCTAAGCTCGATAGTTGCCGTTATGAACGATGAAGCTACAATTTCCCGCTCGCTTATCCCCTTAAGAATGCAATGCGTTGGTTTGACTTGGCAAGAAAGGTGCTTCAAAACGTCGGAAGAAATCAGCGACACGTTCTGGGCTCCACTATCTATGAGTGCGTCCATAGGTATGCCCTGAACAACAGCCGTTACAATGTCAGTTTTGTTATATGCGTGACTTGTGCACAAATTAACGTTTCGCTGATTCCTAGATTCTGACCGATTCTTGGCGAAACACTTTTCTTCTGTGTGCCCCTTTTTCTTACAAAATGAGCACTGCGATTCGGATTTGTTAGCAGCAGTTGTGTCATTGACTGAACCCTGTGTCCCGGATTTCACGACAGACCTATCAGTGAGTTCCCTGCGAGGCTTTTTGTTACAATTCCGACTTAAATGTCCACGCTGATTGCATAAGTAGCACTTGGGTCCGCGGTCAGTGGATGAGTTCGAAGACGCATGTTTATTTGTCGCACTACCGCGAGAATCGGATTTAGCACGGTTCGATTTTATGTAAATCGAAAGGAATGAGACTAGGTCTTCCGAAGCTAAGTTTGCATTTGCCGCGGCTGCCCTAATTTGTGGGTTATCGATACCGCGTATAACTATCAGAGTTCGTAACTCATCGCTGAGACCCTTGACTATCCTTAAACGTAGCAAAGTACGCCGAGCGTATTCGGCATACGTTGTAAATTTGTCGGATGTTGTGTTCATTGTTTCAAATAAAATATTAGCATAGTCTAGCTTCCGAGGGCAGAGGGGTTTGAATTCCAGCTTAAAGCTTGACCAAGTTCGATCATTGGTGACCCATTCATTTAGCCAAACTTTAGCGTCACCCTTAAGACAGGAAGCTACTCGCGACAAACATTCATAGTCGCTCCAACCGTTCGCGGTAACTGCGCGGTCCACTTCATCACACCATGCGTCAATATCGTGTATGTTCGGATCGAAATTAGACACGTAATAGCTGTGCGATCTAGTAGGCTGCAACGATTTTATAGCTTCCGCAAGCATGGTTACAGTAGACGCAACATCAGATCCGCGATCAATTGGATCGTTCGTACGAATGGTCGTTGAAAGACCCTCGGAGGCACGAACTCGTTGTGGAACATCGCTCAAGTCTGCGGGACTACGAGAATGCAAAGTGACCTTACGTATCGGGTTCTGTAGGTTCTCCATAGTTTGTGGCTTTTGCAAATTATTAAGTGTGGACGTTACGTTCGTCGTAGTATGCTCGATAGCGTTAAGCCTTGTCATAATATTACCGAGGGTATCTTGTAACGAGTTGTTTGTATGAGGCGTTACCGATGGGCACATAACGCGCGAAGGTGTTAATATAGATCGAGATCTAGAACGGCGGCGATCACGAACATCACGGCGACGATAATACGAACTATCCTTGGAGTCCTTACGTTCCCGACGGCGGCTCCTTCGTGATCTATGACACGACCTATCTATTGTTTCACTGCTAGTGGACTCTTCTCGCGAAACACATTCAGATCGTCCACGTGAACGACGACGTTCATGATTTTTAGGCATATTTAGCACAATAATTTGATATTAAATCACACACACGTAAAATATCAACAATGAGACCGATATTTTTGATATTTTGTTCTTTGAATGTTTTAGAAGTAATTTAGTGGGCAATTTTGGTGTCCTTTATCCCACTTCTGATTTTAGGAATCAGAAGTGCAGATATTTAAAAAAGAACTACGTGACAACAAAATAAACAATTCTTTACTTTGAATTAAAAGAACTAAATAACAATAATTCTAATTAATCTAATAAATCAGTATAAGTCACACGGCCCTTGAACGATGTTCCCGCCACGCCAATGACACCCGTCCAAAATGCGCGGGAAAGTGGTGCGCCCACCGCTACCATAGACTCCTCGCTGTCATTTTTTTCATTCCATCCTAACAATATATATTTAGATTAAATAATAACGTTTTTACTACAACTAGAATTATAACGTTTCTACTTCAACTAAAATAAAAGACTAATACGCAAATAAGTTTTCTTTGCAAACCGTACTTTTCCGTCAAAATTTGACACATCGAGGTTATTGGCTTTCCTATTCTTATTTGGAACGCATAGTACAATTATGTGAAAAACGTTGAAGTTCTTAATTGTATCGTGAATTAATAGACACGATAATATTATAGTAATTAAGTAGTGGACGTCATCAGTTCGTCCAGCCATCTTTGAATGCCTGTCTGTCTATTAAAAGACAATAAAAATGTGCTTCTTCCTTCAGATTAAAGAAATAAGAATTACCCTAATATCAATATTGATAGAAGATACAATAATATTATAAATTAAATAGCTGTTGTTGGAGATGATGTTCAATGAAGTGTAATAATAAATAACAGTAGCTCCGTGCTCGCTAGTAAGTTCATTGACCCTCTGTATTATTACTAGTTTCTGTGAGCGACTTCGCCCGCGTGAATATCGAAAATTATCCCAAGCGAACATACTTCCGGGATAAACAGTACCTATCCTATATCCTTTTCTAGGACGCACTGTATGACGAGTTTCATCCAAATTCGTTCAGCCGTTATGGCAACCATGAAGACCAGACTGTTGTTTTCGCATTTATATTATATACCTCCTAGCTTCTTGTGAAAAATTTCACACTTCCTAGTCCCTGTACTTTCGGCTGTGCGTTGATATGTCAGTCAGTCAGTTTCTCCTTTTATATATAAAAAACACTAATCATCAAATGCAAATGAAATGAAATCGAGGTCATCATCGTTTTCTCAATTTCTTAGAAACCTACGTTTCACTCCCTTTTTTGACCAAGTTTGAAGGTGGAATGTGTACTTTGTGTATTTGTAGATATTAATTTGCTTAGCTCTGATATCACAAACTCTGTTTATACCTACTATGACTTGATGTGTATTTTTGGGTTTCTCTGATAGCTAAGCCCAAATAGCAAAAATCGAACCCTTTTAGTTTCGCCCGATTTGTCTAAGGGCCTGCGCACAATTGAGACAAGACTGTCCTAGACATAATTGTCTACGACACCACAGACTTGTCTGCGACAAGACGTTTTGAGACGTCCAGCTTTGTCTACAGTCAATATAGTCAACTTTTAAAACCACCAGAAAACCACTAACAAAAAATTATCCTACTAAAAAAATGTGTGATGTACGAAATCAAATAAGTAGGCATACTTACAGGTTATTAGTTTCCTAAGTGATAAAAATTAACAATCAGTTGATCAAAATACCGTTTGTAGATAAATTAACATTAGTAGGTTAATCAAATTATTCAGTAACAGTTATGTATTAATTCGTCTTCAGACGAATCATTTTTGTTTGCTCTATCATCGTCGGTATCAGATCGCATTCTTAGTAAGAAATTGAATTTTACTAAAGCACTAGAAAAATCCACTAACCTTAAACCAATATTTCGGGGGTTAAAACAACCAGTTTTAGTGGAAAATCCACTAAGTTGGCAACTCTGGCCGTACGCCGCTAGACTATTTTGTCTTGAAATTGTGCGACGTCGTAGGTAATTCTGTCTAAGACAGTCTTGTCTCAAGTGTGCGCAGGCCCTAAATGTTATTTAACCATTTTGCTAGACTATACTAATCGAATATCATCGTGTTCCAAAGGTGGAGAACGGTGTAGTGTAAAATAAATAAAATATGTAGGTACTCAGTGTGCGATTATGCGTAAAATAATCGTACCTTACTACGGAACCTTTCCCTGTCTGTGGTCCATAGCCTTTTTTATGTTCTCATTATTATTTATTGAGAAGAAAATGATGAGCGGAATTGTTGGTTCAAGAGAGTGGAAAAACCCTAGAAAAACTGGTTAATAAAATGACGGGCTCATTCATAAAATCTTCTAACGAATCGTCGTCAAAGAATCTTAATAATTATGCGTTGAATTAAGTTGTGTAGCAATATTAAACATAACTAAAACTAACAAAAAAAATTTAAGATAGGGGGTGGTGTTTGGCTGGTAGATAAGTTTTCTTAGAGCGCCTTCAAATTAGCCGCAAAGTGCCGCGCGACGGCAGCGCGGCAGCAGCGCTGCTTTGTTATTCCATCCATATAAATAAAAAACACGCGACTGCTGCGCTACACCCGCGCTGCATTCGCGCTGCACGCTATTTTATTTACATGGAATAACAAAGCAGCGCGGCGACAGCGTTGCAGCCGCGCTGTCGTCTCGCGACTCTTTGTAGCTAATTTGAAGGCGCCCTTATACTTAACGTCTCGTCTGTACTATTAATGTTTTATTATGAATCAAATTTTAAAGAACTTTTCATTTAGCTACCTAAATTGTATGTAGTAATTTGAATTGTAACAGTAGGTACTTAATAGGTATCGTGAAAAAAGCTTAATATTTTTGTCACATTATACCTACCAAATAAAAGCAGGCTTAGCACAACATACACAAATTAGTAAATACATTGCTAGTTGCTACTATCCGAAAAGCAAAGTAAAACGTACGATTCGATTGTTGGTTGTATCCTGCGGTCGCTTTGTGTTTATATCTAGGTATACCTATATTATGTGTAGTGAGGTAGTAAGTAGGTAGGTACATTCAGTACGAGGGGTCATGCATCGAGCGAGTGCAATGGAACGAAGTTGTGAATGGCGGGCGAGTAGTGGGGAGAGCCGGGGGAGAGGCAGGCGCGCGGAGCGTGTGACGGCGACGGCCGCTGCGCCGCACCGCCCGCCGCGCCACCCGCGACTGACGAGGGCGCATGATGTCATCTTCGGAGCTCCGCCATTTTGTAGCCAATGATGTTCGAATAATGCAATGCATGCAATTGGGCATTTATTAAGTTGTCGTTCGTCTATCAACGATTTTAACACATCCTTCTCCTACTAACCAAAATGTTTTGTTAATTAAACCTTGGTATATAATGTACAGGCGTCGTTATCATGATATTGCAAGCTGATGCAAATAGAGAATCGAAGCGCTGTTTGATTATAAGAATTCATTTTTTTAATAAACAATTTCCAGAATATTACAGATGGGATTCTGTTATTATTAAAGCGTGCGCCAGAGCACCACAAATAGTGCGAGTCATAGACCTCGAGTTACTACTCGTGGTCTATCGTGTTGTTCTCGCAACATCCTTGCAAATCCGTGGAACACTATTGTAATCCGTTGACTGTTTTTACCAATCAATAGAAGAATATATTACACTGGTCAGCAAAATTTTGTAACAAGAAATTACTAAAGGCCATTAAAACTAAGAAATACCGTTTGAAGTTTACTCTTCAAGTCGCAATAACTTTGTATAGGTGTCGTTGCCCTGATCTTAGAAATTGATCACTTTAGATCACAAGTACACATGACATGGGTGTAAATGTCGTGGCCAGATTCACTTCATGATATGGCCAACTAAAACTGGCCAGATCGTTGGCTAGTTTAACTTGGCCATATCATGAAGTGATAAACTCTAAGATCTGACTAAGACATAGGCATAACTCGCACAATTTCAATTATCTTTTCCGTAAAACCATGGAATTATGAAGCTATTTTCATTTTATCACAATATATACAATTTAGCAAAAATAACTTATATAATATATACAACGGATAGCTTTTTTTTTCTATAGACTTCGTTTCAAAGTCACGTAGTAAGGCCCTTTAACGAAGTGTTGCGACACTTGAAATTCACTTGTATACGAATAATCGTTTAAAAATCCGAATAATCGAACTTGGCAATAACGAGCCGTTTTCATTCAAAGTGTCTTTTGTCAGCTGTCATCCAACTGTTAAGGAAAACTCATAATTAAAATTTAAAACAAGTTTTCAATGAAAATCTTTTCTTTTGTTAATAATTTTTTATAGCGAGGTATATGCCTTTATAATTAATACTCGTAAAGTCCATTCCAAAAAGCTCAAACGCGGTAGGGTGGGTTATCTGGGTTCCTATGGCCACCTTCCGGTTCCATCATAAGATCATAATTTTGCATTGTAATAAGATTTACACATACATGTACGCAAAATTTTAGCTCAATCGGTAACCGGAAAGTGCATCAAATTTATTTTGCAAGATTTGCAAATACAGACATAAAAACATCGAGACAGGTGAAACTAAATAAATGCTTTTATTATGTAAGTTTTATTTTAAATAAATCTTTGAAGGTAAAGTCGCTCGTGAGTCACCTTTGTTTAAACTACGAAACTGAGAGAGAGAGAAGATCAACAATTAAGAATGTCGGTTAGGTTAGGATGGAAATGAAAAACTCGATTAGAGATATAAAATTCTGGCATACATTTGCTGTATCTTAAGATTTACTAGTAAAATCTAAGATAAACCAATAACATGCTTTTACAGTATCTAACATAAATCTGTAAAACGGTAATCGATTAGTAAATACAAAGAAATGAAATCAATATCTTAGAATCGAAAATTATAGTAATCGATTTCTTAGACTTGACAGGCTTTAATTTTGTGTTATTAGCCTATCTTCATTACAAATCTGTATAATTTATTTTGTTATGATCACTTTAATAATAATTAAACAAATATAATTTACATTTTGATAGGTACTTTATTTGATTAGGGAGTGTTTCGTTTTTCAGTAAAACTAACTGTATATTAAGTTAATTGATTTTCAAATACATATTTAAAACAAAAATATAAAAATGATCCGGACATGTTTGGCACAACAACAAAATTAAAAATCACCAATTGAATAATTAATATAATCTTTATTTTGTTTTTTTTTTAAGTCTGAATAGAAATTCTGTTTTTCCAAAAATCCGATCCTTCAGATTCACAATATTCCTACAAAAGCCTACAGTATTCCTGAAAGCTGCAGTTTTCACCCCCCAAACTCCAATTTAAAATCATAATATTACTTACAATAAAAATTCTTATTTCAAATTAATTATAATTATATTAATTATCCTTGTTCTCAACATAATCAGTTGAAATGTTTCTTGTTCATGCGACAAGGATTTTTTTGTTCAACAGTGTTATTTCTACTTTAAAAACGTCGTAAATGCACGTCCTTTTTACGAAACCCACTTATGATTTGACAAAAATATATGCAAATCTATATAATTAGGTTGAAGTTGTGAGATTAGTATTATGTGCACATCTGTTCGTAGTTGAATACTTCTTTGAAATAAATCAGTCTCGAACCGAAGGAACTTTTAATCTTACTTTGACTCTGTATTAGTTGACAACGTACATTGATAAAATTAGTATTGAACTAGCTTTTGCCCGCGCCTTCGCTCCCATCAATTGACTACTCTATTCTGCTCTACCCTACTCCACCCTACTCTACCCTACTCTACCCTACCCTACCCTACCCTACTCTACCCTACCCTACCCTACTCTACTCTACTCTACCCTACCCTACCCTACCCTACCCTTCTAATGTCTGTCTGTACTCTGTTGTTTTTAAGCTAGAACTACACTTTGCACACGTGTGCCACATATTATAATATGGAACATAGACTTATAACTTGTTCCACGCTACGCGACGCCAAGCAACGTCGTTCTACGTACAAATCGTCGGTCTAATGTGGTTCTAGCTTTAGTTTATTAATTTTTGACAAACTCATTTTAGAGTCAATCGATAAAATAAATTAGTACAAACTAGTAAATTAACTCGTTGGATGGAACGCCGATCGCGGTACACAATGGTTTCTTATTTTTTCTCCAAATATCCGCCGATACGAAAAGTTAAAGCGTCATTTACTCGCTTTTTTTTTTTCTACTGCAGTCCCTCGGAGTCTTCAGTTTTCAGTGTCTTAATCCTAGCTGATAAAATAAGAAAAGGGAACGGATAAACCAGTAAGATGTTTTGTTATAAAATAGGGCGTAAAAAACTAAACGCATCATGTGAGCTGACATGAATTTCTAGGTACTTAGTTTTACTTACCTTTAACTATAAGTTCGTTAGTGCGTTGTAATCTAAATATTGAATCAAGAACTCATTTAGATAATATGTATTTGTTGGTACTACTTCATGATGGTTAGATAAGGAGTTATGTAATTGCAAATTATTGTATATCAAGTGGTTATGTCGCTTCTCGCAGCCGGTCATCAAAAGTACTCATCAGTGGGCTACCCCTGCATGTCCGCTTCGACAACATCGAGCCCCTGCTCTCACAGTACGGCAACGTTCAACATTGCGACAAAGCCAACTCGCGCGATGCCAACACCCAGGCCGTGTTCATCACGTTTGAGACCCCGGAGCAGGCGCAGCAGTGAGTATTCTTGTCTGTTTGAGGGTTCTCTCTGGGATGGTTTGTTCGTGTCGTCTGCTTCGGTTTCAGCTTTCCTCTTATCTCTTCATATCTGTATTTCGCCGTTCGCATGACTTTTGTGATATGTTTGGCTTTACTACTACTTTGTTGCTTTATTGCTTTCCAGGTTGCACAGGTGTAACACAAAATGAAATTGAATGTTAAACTGTCTAATAAAACACCAAATACATCGTGTTGTTCATGCCCTTGCTGAAATTTGGAGTTTTATAAAAGTGCATTTCGAGTACTTATATTGTAATTCTACCCTTTTCTTCACATTCTTCTTTTATAATTATTTCTTCCGCAGTCTTTTACTGTATTTTATATATAGGTACTGATATCTCTGCTTCCTCCTATACTTGCAAGTCATAGAATACGCATGGGTTGCTGTTTTGTGTTTCGCTTGCCGTAAAGCGTTTTTTGTATTTTATATGAGCTCAACTTGTTACAGAGCCATCAATGGGCTAAACGGGTGCGAACTGGAGGGAAGTCGGATGAAGGTCGAAGCGGCGGAACAAAACACCCGTGGCGGCAGGCGCGGACGCCCCGGCGGCGGCCGCGGCGGCGGCGGCGCCACCGGCGGCGGCTCCCGGCCCACCGACTTCCCGCTGCGCCTGCTCGTGCAGAGCGACATGGTCGGCGCCATCATCGGCCGCCAGGGTAGCACCATCCGCCTCATCACACAGCAGAGCCGCGCTCGCGTAGATGTCCACCGCAAGGACAATGTTGGCTCTCTCGAGAAGGCCATTACCATATATGGCAATCCCGAGAACTGCACCAATGCATGTAAAAGAATACTGGAGGTCATGCAACAGGAGGCCAACAACACCAACAAGGGGTAAAATCTTTGTGCTTTTCTTTGTTTGAAATAAGCAAGGAGTTATATTAATTCTTAATAACTATATCACTAACATTATATAATTAATGTTTTCAGTGAGATCTGCCTCAAAATTTTGGCTCACAACAATTTAATCGGCCGTATAATTGGTAAAGGCGGTAACACGATCAAGAGGATCATGCAAGAAACCGATACAAAGATTACTGTGTCCTCTATCAATGATATTAACAGCTTCAATCTGGAGCGGATCATCACTGTGAAAGGCACCATTGAAAATATGGCTAAAGCGGAGTCACAAATTTCAGCCAAATTACGCCAGAGCTATGAAAGCGATTTGCAGGTAATCTATCATTACAAGATATTTAATTACTTGATTAATACACGTTTGCTAAATATATTTGTGATTGATGTTATAGATGCTGGCGCCTCAAAGCATTATGTTCCCGGGGCTGCATCCCATGGCCATGATGTCCACTGGACGTGGATTCTGCGGTGCTCCTCCGCCGTTCCCGCCGCCGATATACGCTCCGCTGCCAGGCCAGGGCGGCGCGCAACAGGGAGCCGGTGACTCACAGGTACTTGCACATTTTCAAGAAAGTCCTCCAATCCTGACGCCTTCTCTTTTGGTTGTATCCGTGTACGGACATAGTCATTATCTAATGATCCATCGTTATTGGGGTCAGAACAGAAGGGAGAAAGAGCAAAGGTCCTTTTCACTAAGGTTCACTTACGAGCCAATCTCTACGAGCGATGACATTATCGTTCTGCCATTTCGTTCTATAATATAACAAATTAAAATGTTAGTGGCAAAGCTTACCGCTCTGAGAAACTCCCGAACTGTGACTCAACTACTAAATACTCCACTAAATTTGTATTGTCTGCAATTTATTTACAGTAACTGTACACTTGGAGTAATGTAATTCTTTTTGTACAATAGGAAACTACATACTTATACATCCCAAATAATGCTGTGGGCGCGATTATTGGCACCAAGGGCTTGCACATTCGCAACATTATTCGATTCAGCAATGCTTCTGTGAAGATCGCTCCTTTGGAGCAAGATAAACAGGGCGAGAACCAAAGCAACCCGCAACAAGAGCGTAAGGTCACCATAGTCGGCAGCCCCGAGGCTCAGTGGAAGGTATGTACTAATTATATCTTAATGCGTATATACAATACATATTTTTATTGTTCAGACCATGCTGGACAGTGTTTTAACTTCTTACATTACATTACACAACATTTTACATTTGCAGGCTCAATATCTGATCTTCGAGAAGATGCGAGAGGAAGGATTTATGTCTGGCTCAGATGACGTGCGGCTGACCGTAGAGATAGTGGTCGCTTCGTCCCAGGTGGGACGCATCATCGGCAAGGGTGGGCAGAACGTGCGCGAGCTTCAACGCGTGACCGGCTCGCTCATCAAGCTGCCGGAGCAGCCGCAGCAGCCACAAGCCGGCGGCCAGGCGCAGGACCACGACACGACGGTGCACATCGTCGGCCCATTCTACAGCGTCCAGGTATGAATTACCTCCAAAAATATTTGGATTTAGAGATTGATTTTGTTTCGCAAATTATCCTATTTTTAATTTTATTGAAATGCTACATTTTTCAAGAGCTGATGAGGTTGATGAATTGCTGAGACCAAAAGTTTACAAATTAAAATAATAAACTTTTGTAGCATTTTAGTGAAACTGAAATTGGAAAATATGGGTGGTGTATTTTTTTTTCTATATTAATATAGCGTATAAATATATAATTTATAAAATAAATTGCTAAGCGAAATTTGATGGAACGGTACTTACTGTGTAAGATGTATACATGTAGTTACGAGTCCAAATTGAATTTATTTATAAGCGTATATAATTTAAGAAGATAATATTATGGTGACGCGACATACGTTCAAAATGTTAAAAAGATAAGTATATGGTTTTACTAATAGCTGGCGCAAAGCAATGCAATAGTTCGTATAAATTTGATATTGATTACACGACTCACTGTGGCATAATAAGATATTTACGTTTTGTAGCGATCACCTGAAGCGGGATGAAACATAATCGCGACACAGCCTGTCTAAGGATACAATCCTCAGTGTGAGCCAAAGAGAAGGCACCACACCATGGCCATGCCAAGTTATTTTATGCCTTTGATGCTAAACATTAGGTGAGTTATCCCAGTATTAACGTAAATAACCAATAATATAAATAATATAGCGAATGTTAAGTTTATCAATAAAATTCTTTCTCTATGAAACATCTTTAATTTACATGCTACGCCTTTTATTTGTTATTGGACTATGTAACTACATGTATATGTATTTTACAGATAGAAGTTTCGTGATATAGCATCATATAAGATGAATGTAAGGTTTTATTATAATAAGTATTATCAAAAATGTGAATAGTGGATATATCTTCGGAGTCGGGCAGTTTGTGTATGTAAGTTTGTAATCGCACCCACAATACTGGAGTAATTAATAGTGTCATTTATTACTATAAAACTAGAAATTTTATGTATATAATTATATGAATAATAAAAAAAAAACGTTTTTTTTTTTACTATAGGTACAACTTCCATCTTACATGCAAGTTTTACTTATTGTATTAAAAAAAAAATTGATAAAATCTAGAAATTTATGGCAAAGCGATGTTTTTTTAATGCAATGCTAAATAATATTTGCAATGGAATAAGTGTTTCGCTGCCTATTTAAAGTTTGTCTCTCGGCAAAAACTCTTATTAACCATTGTGTTATGTCACCTGTATTTAGCGAATGTGAAACATTGTTTATTAGTTGTATCCTTAACAGCTGGTTGTGTATGTTATCAGTCGGCGCAGCGACGCATTCGCGCGATGGTGGCGCAGGCGAGCGCGCCGGGCCGCCGCCGCGCTGCTCCGCCGCCGCCCCCCCCCGTGCAGCAGTAAACGCTGCCCCCAGACCCCGCGCGCCCTCCAGCACCTCTTCACCCTCGAGCCCTCGCAACACCGCCGGCTCGCCAGCCCGACACGCGTCCGACACAGTGCGCCGTCGTAGACTAGCTTCACCTGCACTCTTGGTTGCACTCAGGTAGACCGTGTCGTAACGCTTCGCCCCCATACACAGCGCAGGCAGGCTGTCGAGCTGACTTTTTGTGTCCAAATGATGTTGTTGTTGACGTAATTCTATTATTGTAGTGAATTGTAATTTAATCTATTGATAAATCCATATTTTATCCCGGGAATTATCTATGTTGATGATTAATATTTGAATATATACAACACATATATAAAATATTATTCATATACACTATTTTTTAATAATAACGTGATTGTTGTGTTGTTTTCATACCATGTTATTCTGCCACAGTGTAAAGAGTTTCATAGATGCAATAGTTAATGATTATGTTCTGTATACTGTTTACAAATGTTAATAGCAGTTTCTATAGTATCGCGCAGTTTCTATAATATACAACAGAAGTGCAAAATATGTTTTTTGTTATAAAGTAATAGTTTAATCTGTTAAAATCACTGCATCATACTGTTAATGTAATTTTTTGAAGGGTGTGTGGGATACAACTACTAGGAACGGAAATTACACGACGTTGCTTTAACGAGGAGGCTCATTGGACAAACGGCTTTGCAAAGTATATTGTAAGAATATTTCTTTAAACGATACACGGAGTTTCTGCATGCATGCTGCTGAGAATGTGTCGTACAATGGTTTTTATTGAACTGATGTGTGTTGGGTGATAAGTAACTAATCCAAAGAGTGAACGCCGATCGTGTGTCGAATCGGCCTGACGTAGTGACGAGCCTTGACTTGACAAGCGCGGCGCGGCCGGCCGCCCCGAGCACAAGGCCCGCGCCGGTCGCGCCTGCGCCTCCCTCCTATCAGCGATACGGAGACGATGAACTACCTAATTATGATGGACAAATATTTTTGATAAAATAGTAATTGTTGGAGAGTAAGGAGTAAACTTATGAGTTTTAATTTGTAAGTAACATTTGTTGATCGTTTTCTTTGTAATTTTGTCTTTGTTAGCTTTATAATGTTTTCTTGTATTGAAAAAGGAATACAAAAGTTTCGACATTGAACGATACCGTAGCGTTTAATGGTGCGAGTGTAAATGTCGCGTCGGTCGCATTGTTCGGTTATTCGTGATGTTTTATTATTCAATTGTACGATTTGCGTTATCATTGTGCCAAGTGAGATAATTTAAACTATGAGAGATTAAGATTAAGTGAATAATATCAAAATTAATGAAAAGCTTAGATATTTATATGTATAATGTGATAATATATGGAAGTTTTGGCAAAAATGTTACTAAGAATGTTTTACATTCTTATTTCCATTTTCTCATTTTTTAGGTTAGATTATAATAAAATTATAAATTGTAAGTTGTGAGGCGGTGGCGGCGCGGCGGCGCTCGGCCGGCTCGCGCGCGCGCCTCGCCTGCCGCCCGCCGCGTACACGCCTCACCCGCTGTGTCCCGATACTTCAACACTTGTCTCTGAACATCTGGTCACGTCTATTCCGTGTCCCAAATGCATCAAAATAATTTTCAATTCATTACGGTTAAATGTCGTAATCTTCTCAGTTGCACGTAGTGTTTTAGTGCTGAATGTAAAGGGTACAACATGCATGCTTACTTATGTTACATACAAGCGATTACCTAATAACTCTTCAACAAGTCAAAGTTCTGTCGGGCCATTGCGCTGCGCTGCGCGTGACGTAACGCTTTTAGTTGTGCCGGCTGCGCATCGAGGTGGATGTGCGCTGCCACAAGATGCGATACGAGCTTCTGCTTTCATGCCAGCATTGGACTTTGCTTTGTTACACTGTTATTAGGTGATAAAACAAGTAACATTTTGCATTTATTCAGAAATATTTGATCTTCCGATAGATTTCAATCTCCAATTCCCCCACCACCTGATGGCAATATTATGCACTATAATATGGCGTATCCCATGTCTTGGCATCCAGCCGTCACTTTCCTGTCATGAGTTGTGCATGTTGTCGCCTTTCTGGGCTATCCATTGCTCTATATATTTGAGGGAGAAAAGCTGTCACTTACTGACCTACCACAGGTCACTGCCATAATCACAGAAATAGATGTGTAAATTATTGTCAGTTTAACTATCGGAAGATATCCTCTCGAGCCAATAGTATCTTCGTACCAATAACATGGATCTGTGCCGATAGATCATCACTATAATGGTTCTAAGACTACAGTATCTTTGCCAATTGGTGCGAAATTGCTGTTTTGTAATAATTCCGTTTTTGGCTTGACTTAATTTGCAAAAACACCAAGACCCCAGTAATAACTTCACTTACCTGTGGGGGTCTACTTAAATTTTTTTTCGCTGCAATTTTGTATTGCTTCCACATATTATTGAAAATAATCTCACATTTGGCAAATAACTCCATATAGTCAGTCGGAAAACAACGTGCTGTAGGTGCTTTATATTCAACGATAAACTAAGAAACCGCGTTTAAAGAAAACGAGCCGTGAATGAATACAATTATATCGCCGTTATAATTTTATGATTTTCATTTACATACTTCATAATATAATAGTTTCACGAGTCTATTTTACTCTATTAAAATATATACTGCCATGTTACATAATATTAATAAATCTCCCTTAAATTAGTTACTGTTAATTATTGAACCAGAGATATCATTGTTATACTACACAAATACATAATAGTATTTATATTTACAAGTAAACTAATCGTAAACTTATAACGGCTTAATGTGACAAATCCGTCTATTATAATTAACGGTACATTAATGTAGTACGAGAATAGTATTCACAAGAGTTTTATGTACGTGAGTTCCTTTACACGCTACGGACAGTAATGTGTGCTCTTATATAGAGAGCACACATGAAGCTATTGATATGTAAATAACGTATGACATGTAGAAAACGGACTTCATTTTTACAGACATATCAGGAAGAATAAACGTCTAAACTGCCTATGATCATAGAGCAGTGAGAGTCCACTTTCTAACAACTGGCAACTCTGTGGCGTTGTGCGCAGGTGCAACACATTGCGAACACTACAATGATTGAAAGTTTTACAAAATGAGTGTTTAGTGATTAGGATATCGTGCGACTGTACGCACGCGTCGCTAACTTTGTTACTCTCCACAATAGCTGTATCACTTAAAACTGATAAGCCAGGATGTAGTGTATAAAGTACCAATAACTATAATATCTACGTTTTACAATACATATTGAGTTTTACTATAATGGCTCTGGATTTATTATTAAACTAAATATGAATGTTTGATGTTAGGAGAAGTGTAATGGTTTATGCGCTTATTAGCGTATATAATATTGTCAGGATGCTGAGATGAGTCCTATGATATCGGCAAATAATTTTACATTCCATATTTCACGAAATAACACCTATTGCTGAAAGACCGACCACCTGCAATTGAGTATTTTAGAAAGTTTACTAAATTATAATATAATTTTCATTCAATGTTATTACTTATACGGTACGAGTGAAAAATATATGTGTAGATGTATGCAAGCTAATTATTGTTTCGCTAAAAGAAAATTGTATGCATTATCGATATTTGAATGTCTTGAATTAATGTTAGAATTCATATTGGTGTAACTTTTCCACTCGTTAGTAGATTAAACAATATTTTCTGGAAAAGAGAAATCGGCTTGTATTATGTGTTCAATGTCGGCCGACTACAGATGAAGGTAGTTGACCGACTATTGTTCGACACACAGACAGCCAGATTCCGCTTGCATCGGCTATCAGAATGGAATATAAAAAACGGTTACTTTCACTGCGACAGGAAGAGTGTACATATAGGCATGTTGTTTATTCCTTCCAAATGTAAGCAAGAGAGGGTACATTATGATTTGTAATGTTAGGATGCAGAAATAGTTTTAGTTGATTATTATTGTATCGTTGCGAGTAGTTTAAGTTGATGTAGGCGCGGGCGGCGCGCGGCCACGAGACTGAACTACACCCCTGCCGCCGCGCCGTCGCGCCCATTACTTACATATTGTCATTGTCGCTATTATCATTCTTGTTTGATGGTTCTACTGTTATTTACATTACATTATAATTCTTTCTCGTGTGTGTAACCACTATTTTGTGTATTTACGTGTGAAAGGATCGATTTCACCTTAATGTGCATGATTGTATTTTTAGATTTCATGTAATATGTATGAAAAATATCTACAGATAAACATTTGATTTGATGTAAACCTCGAGCGCACATTGCATTTTCTTATTTTTTTTTCACTTGTTAATTTTATTTAGTGGGGAAATGGAGCATTCATTCTGTTGTTCGTATGTTACTCTCCCCTCCAGTGTATGCTATTGAAGTTTACCGAGTCTATAGTAATAGTGTTTATGTATGTCGTATGTATTTATGTACCTTGCTGGAGCATGTATCAGTGTGTAGGTCGCGTGGCGGCCGGGCGGGTGTAGGAGCGGTCGCGCCGGAGCGGTGGCGGTGGCCATCGCCCGGCCAGACTAGTTTCGTGTCGTCGAGTCTCGTCCCGCCCGCCATGTGATAGATATATTATAAAATAACGGGCGTACATACGCGATCTCATGAGGCGGGACCCACAGTATGCGTTATTTTTGTTAAGATATAGAGAAGCTGTTGTTGTTGCTTCTCAAATGAATGTATCAAAGTCCAATATTCATTGATATATTGTTTTTTTCACTATTCTTGCAAGACAATTGACATACATAGTTCACCGCATTTTCTTTAAATTTTTACTGTTATTTTTAGAACCATTTTATAATTGGTATAAGTTCTGAAACTAATAACTACCTCAATATTACTAAATGAATATGATAATTATCTTTGTGCATGTTTTTTGGGAACTGAATTTAAAAGAATACGAAAATTCAATATAGTATAAGATTGCTATTTTAAACATAGTAACAGAAAGTTGTCAAAATTAGGTTTCTTAACGTAATAAAACTGGTGAAATTTGATTTTCTTTTTAATTTCTGTATCACACCTTGTCCTCAAAACAAAATCAGGCTCTGCGCACACGCCGCCACCGGGCACAACCACAAATCTCCGCCACTGGCCACAACCACTAAATGTCTCTATCTAGCGAGGCCCCTCGAAGATCGAAAAAAAACCATGAACGTTTACCCCGCAAGGCCCCACAGAATTGTGTGCGTGTAGTGTGAGGGCCCGTTTTTTAAATGATTGAATATATAGTAGACCAAGATCCCAGAGCTGTCTGACACAACTAAAAAAATAACCAACTTCACTACAAAAAAACTAGAAACAGCAAAACTAACAGTTTTTTTAACAAAAACTAACAATTTTTTATTATACAGTAACAATAAAACTATCAAAATAACTTAATTCGGAAGTCTGTGTTAAATAACGAAACAAAATATAACGGAAACATCGACTTTAGTTATTTTGATCTTTAGTGTTTTTTTTTTGTTGTGAAGTTTGTTATTAATTTTTTTGTACAAAGTTTTAAGGTCATGGGTCTATTCTATTCTTTATTAATGGCAAGTAGAGCTGATGTCGACTATACTGCCAATTTCTAAAGTAAACTGGAAAAGCAAACATGTTTATTATTATTTTAGTATATGAAAAGTAACTGTAGACCAAAATTCTTCGAATACAGTTGGAACTTGATGGGTTAGTATTGGATAATGTCATGGTTGTCAATTGTGGGCGGTATTAGGGGTGGTGAGGAGGTATAATGATTTACAAGGGCGGATCCAGCTTTGGCGTCGGGTCACATTGTCGTGGTCAAGTAATTTTTTATAGGTATTTAACAACAAAATCAATTTTTCTTTTAAATCTTCTCACAAAACGCGTTATCGCTTCATCTACTTCAATGGTAACGAGAAAAGCAAGTGGTGAACTAAAAAAAAGTGGACTGCCACAAGGTAGTGTTCTGGCCCTCTTGCTATTTAACGTTTACACCAACCAGTGAGCCACATAACCCGCTTTCTGTATGCAGACGACCTGGCATTAACTTGCCAAGCCACTGATTTTGAGGAGATTGAGGTCAACCTACCACCGCTCTCTCAGATCTTAGCCAGTACCTATTACACTGCAAATGCGTTGAAATCAAATCCCTAAAAAACGCAAACGTGCGTCTTTCACCTTTGTAACAGACAAGCGGGTCGAATGCTCAATATTTCACGGCAGGGGTGCCAATCATTCAGCTCCCATCTAAGATATCTCGGCATCACTCTGAATAGGTCTCTCAACTACAGAAAGAATTGCGAGAACGTTAAGCGGAAGGTGCATACGAGAAACAGCCTTTTATTGTTGTTGATAGGTTTGCGCTTGATTTTTGACCTGCTACGACGCTTAACATCCATTAGATGGGGGGGCGTCTCCCCGAACAACTGGAATGGCGCTCTGTTTCTCCGCTGGTGAATATGACTGCCTAGTATGGAGCCCCTCCACCCACTCTAATTTAGTGGAAACACGCTCAATGAGACGTGCCGAATTTCCACTGGTTGCTTTAAACCGACTCCGGTACGAATGCTTTATCCACTAATCGGCATTGTACCTCCAGAAATTCGCAGGACTGTGGCAAGCCGCATAGAATCCAATGCACAATTGCAATTCGATGCTCCTAAAATTTAAAAGTCGTAAGTTTTGCTGCAGGCATTAGCCCATCTCAAAGTAACACCACATCGAAGAGATGCGACCTCTGGCGGGAGAATTTTAAACCTCCTGAAGATTTTATCGAGTCGTCGAGCCTCTCTTCTGGACACGAGTTGCCATGGCCAATCTGTAAAACTCTAAACAGACTCCGCACCCAGGTTGGGCACAGCAAAGACAATCTCCACAGGGGATTCCTGGACGTTTTCGATCTTCAGTGGTTGTGCGGCGTCTCTCCGCAGACCATGTCCCACCTTCACGTAGGGATCTTATGAATTCGACCATTGAAGCTCTTAGCCACTATTTGATTTTCTGTAACGAGAAAAATCTTTCCACTGTTGCTACACTAACAGATAGTTTAATCATAATAAATAATAAATTTCTTATATTAGGATGTCTCAAAATCGCAATTTAAAATAATGTCAGAAATTGACTGTGGTACTCCGCTGCCACTTCACCATCCACAGCCGATATTCGTTTACGACAGAAACTGGATTAAGTACTTTATTAACTACTAGCTTTTGCCCGCAGATTCGTCCGCGTACATAAAATATAGCCTATGTCACTCAAGAATAAAGCACCTTACTATCGGTGAATAAATTTTAGCAATCAGACCAGTACTTTCAGAGATTACCTCCTACAAACAAAAAAACAAACTTTACCTCTTATTATTAATAGTGTAGCTTACGAGAATAACAGATGATTGAAGTAAGTTTAGTCTTTCTGATTGGCGTTAGGTCTAGCTAGACGTTAGTCGAAACAAAGCGCGCTAGGGTTATATTTCACCGGGACACCATGGTGGCGCGACCAGTCGCCGCTACCAACAAAATGTATACAGTTCTATAGAGAGTTACTCAGGGGTCCGTTTGGTTGCGCAACCAATTTGGCGGCGCAACCGACTCGGACGCGTGTGATACTGTCTCAGTGTGGTGTAGCGACTCTGGTGTCTGTATGGTGTCTAGTCTGGTAGCTTACGGACACCATGGTGGCGCGACTAGTTGCGTCGCCATGGTGTCCCGGTGAAATATACCCCTTAGTGTCACACAAAATGTAACATCAGATGAAAGATGGCGGTGGCGCGAATAAATTCAAATTTTCGATGCGTTTGTTCCCGAATAATGCGTTTGCCAACATACAAAGTGTTATATTAAAATTAATATATTGAAGGTAATTACATAAAATCTATATTGTGACAAAAAAATACATAAAACATTGTTTAACAATTTTAATTGGTGGTTCACCTAGGTCCTGGTGACCCACTAATTCCCTCTCCTAGAGAGGAGGCCTGAGTCCCAACAGTGGGAACATTATAAGGCCGGCTATGGCTAGGTCCTGGACCCAACCCAGAGGGGTGTTATGACCAAAGATCCGCCCTTGGTCATTTATAGACTGAGTCACGATCCTCCCTCTATGGGTTTCGTAGTCAGGAACCTTAAAAGCAATGTCGGTCTGTTTTTCAGTCTCTGGCGAAACTCACCAGATACTTTTACTAAGATAAATAGACGACGCGCTTTATCTTGTACTCGTAGATTGGCAGTGTCAGTGACAGGAATAATGCTTAGCTGAAACATGTAAAAAACAAGTAACATTTTTATGTTGACCTTAAAATATAATAATAGAACACTATAATTTCGCACGTGTATAAAATTATAGATTTTGTAACTGACTATAAAATAAGAGTAAGGAAAGTTGATAAGTTTAAATTTAGTACGCAGCGAAGGATTTATATAATTAACCCCCGAGTGCAGCGTAGGAATTAACATAGAAATCTGAGTCATCATCATCATCTTCCTGCCCTTGTCCCATCTTATTTGGGGTCGGCGCAATACGTTTTTTTCTTCCATTCTATCCTGTCAACCGTCATACTATCACTAACTTCCTTTTCTTTCATATCACTGTTCACACAATCCATCCATCTTTTCTTTGGCCTCCCTCTCCCTCTCCACCCATCCACATGAAACATAGAAATCTGAGTAAAGTTAGAATATCAAGCCGTCCAAGACAAAGATAGTGATAGCAAATGTATTGAAACATACTAGGTATTTCCTAGTCAAATATGATAAATGTTACTTTATCGACCCTGGTTTTTCTTTATATTAAGCTTAGCAAAAATTATACCTTATCAGTGTAGGAATAAATAAATAAACTAATTTTTATCCGTACTCAATAAGGTTCAATCGAAAACTAGCGTTAAGTAAAAACCTAAAAAAAACTATGTTTATAATTCACAATCGGATTCCTAAATTGATCACACCCACAATATAATAATAAATAAGTCTAAATAAGAATAGCCTAGAAAACAAAAATTCCTACTGTACGTGTGGACACCGGAAATGGTCGTACACAGTGGCTCATTTCCCACTTTAAAACCTGAATAGGAACACATTAAAGTTAAATGCACTGTATATTTTATTTTAAAATAATAAGGAATCATAGTTTATATACCCATATTATATTTATAAGGGTATTTTTAACGAACAGATCGAGCATTTAATTTTACCCACTTCATTCATACATAGTTTGAAGACTTCATATCAAAGGGGGTTGTGTTGTCGGATGAATTAAATTTAAGTACCTACCTTGATTTTGTAATATCCCATACAAAATAAATGAACATAAAAATAATAATATTTTATTTTTGGATATTGTACCTGCTTATTTTTCACTTACGCCCAGCGTTTGAAATTGGGTAAGTATATCATTGGGCACCACCGTATTGCACTCTAATCAGTAATCACACTAATCACTTATGCCAAAAACACAAACTTCACTTAATCAATACTAGAAAAAATAAAAAAAATATGTTCAGTTAAAGTAATTAATTAATTTATAAAATTGAGTGAACAATGGATTCTATGTGTGTGTGCTGTGTGCGTACGCGAAATGACGCATCAAGTCACGACTAGTTTACCTAAAATTGAGCCAGTAAAATTTGTAATTTACATAGAATTCATTGATCGCTCAATTTTATACTTTAACTGAACATATCTTGATACTTTAAGGTATTATTTTATTTATTCTAGTTTTTATTGAATGAAGTTTGTATTTTTGGTATCAGTGATTACTGATTTTTATTTAAAACTTTTTGCACTAATGAAACATTGTACAAAGGCGGACTTTATGCGCATTGTGATTCCTGACCCAACCACGACATGGAACGGAGATTTTACTATGGCACAAAATAAGAGTATGATTGTGGTCGGACTGCGGATCACGGTTCCTGACCCGACCACAACCAGATCTAATAAAATATCAATAGTGGGAAGTTACTGATTATGCCAAAAATAAAGGTGGCAAATTCGTGTGCCAATGGCCCCCGAAATTCTTTCTCTATTCAAATCACAGATTTTGATTCGGATAAAATTTTATAATCAAGTAATAAAGTGTGTCAATCACACGCTATGCAATTTTACTACGACTTTGCAGCAGTTTTATTTTGTGAAATTGTGCTCTAAATAAAATACTTTATTATTTTATTTTACTGGATGTGTTCACGACTTCGTACGCGTAGGTATAGATGTATTTATTAAAAAAAGTTACTTCAACTATGTTTTGTAGCAATAAATTAGTGTGTTACCTAAGCTTATATAAAAAACCGGTCAGATGCGAGTCGGATTCGTATCCTGAGCGTTCCGTAACCCACATCATAACGATAAGTTGAAATTTAAACATAAATTAACTCGTTTGAACACTACCAGTATAAGCTGAACTCTTGCTGCATACTTTTACTATTAATACAGGGGTCAAGAAGTTAATAGTCAATAATTAACTTTTTAAAATATAAAAACATAATCTTCAGACTTTTTCCTTTTGTAAGATCTTGCATCTTGCCAAATTTCATGATTCTAGGTCAACGGGAAGTACCTTATAGGTTTTAATTCCCGAGCGATTTCCATAGAAATTGACCAAATAAGCGACAAACTAAGACCAAATAAGTGGCGTGAGGCAGGGAGACATCACCTCTCCTCTACTGTTCAAACTGTACGTCAATGACCTTATCGTTGAGCTCAGCAGTACTCATACAGGATGTTTTGTTGACGGGCTGAGTGTTGATAATAGTAGATATGCTGATGATATGATGCTGCTGGGGCCATCGGTGAAAGCGATTCGCAGTTTGGTAACCAGGCTTATGCGGCGGAGCATGGGATTCAGGATGTTTTGTTGACGGGCTGAGTGTTAACAATATTAGTTATGCTGATGATATGATGCTGCTGGGGCCATCGGTGAGAGCGATTCGCAGTTTGGTAACCAGGCTTATGCGGCGGAGCATGGGATTCAGGATGTTTTGTTGACGGGCTGAGTGTTAACAATATTAGTTATGCTGATGATATGATGCTGCTGGGGCCATCGGTGTATAACCTCCGGCCCATCTCCCTGGCTACTATTATCGCGGAGGTACTCGACAGCCAGCTGGATGCTCGGATAAATGGCTTACTCAAACTACACGATGCACAGTTTGGGTTTCGTAATGATCTTGGTACTGAAAGTACAATTCTCGGCCTCAAACTGTATTGGTATTATAACCAGACAAATTGTGTAAGATGGGCCGATAGCTTGTAGGTGTCGTATGGACTAGAGTGCGGGGTTAGACAGAGGGGATAACTTCACCAAGTTGTTTAATTTTTATGTTGACGATCTAATTGTTGAGCTCAGCAGCAAGAAAATCGGGTGTCGCATTGATGACGTGAGTGTCAACAACATCAGTTATGCTGACGATATGGTGTTGCTGAGCCCAATAGTTAGGGCGCTAAGAGAACTGCTAAGTTGCTGCGAAGGCTATGATCAGAAGCATGGCCTTATTTATAATGTTAATGAGAGCGAATTCTTGGTTTTTAAGGCTGTCGGTGGTAAATGTCCTGATTATGTACCCCGCAATAAACCTAATGGGAAGGATATAGTGCAAGTGTGTAACTTTAAGTACTAGGATCATTAACCAAGAGACCTTAATGATCAAGAGGATATTGAGAGAGAACGTAGGGCGCTGGCAGTTCGATGCAACATGTTGGCTCGCAGGTTTGCACGGTGTAGCAGACCAATTAAAATAACACTTTTAAAGCCAACTGTCAAGTGTTTTATACGTGCAGTTTGTGGACCAACTATACTCAGGGGACTACCAGCACCTTACGGGTCCAATATAATAACGGGTTCAGGATGTTGATGGGGCTGCAAACAGTTCGGTTTTACAAGGAGTCGTTCAACAACCGATGCCGATGTGTTGAACTTCACATTGCTATGGCCTTCGATTGCGTTCTTCATGAAACATTAATCAGGAAACTACACCATTACGGCATCCGAAACTCCTCCCTGGATCTTCTTACATCATATCTGAGTGAAAGAATTCAGAGAATTGACGTTAACGGAAAAAGATCTGCCGAATTTGTAGTGAAAATAGGTTCCCCCAGGGCTCAATTCTTGGCCCATTTTTGTTTCTTGTTTATATAAACGACTTATCTTACCTCATAAAAAATATCCATAATATAGTGTTGTTTACAGACGATACTTCACTTTTGTTTAAACTTAAACGTCAGCCGCCGGTTACTGACGATATAAATACAGCTCTTTCAAAAATAGACACTGGATTAATGTAAATAACCTGTAACTTAATGAAAAAAAAAACTAAATGTATTAAGTTTACCATGCCTCATGTTAGGCAAGTAGAAACTAGTGTGCTCATAAAAGGTAAAGAGTTGAGTTCTGAAGATACTACAGTGTTCTTGGGCATAACTCTAGATGCTAAGCTTCACTGTACATATAAACAAATTATCGAAAAAACTCAGCTCTGCAGCATATAATTCTAAATTTAACTGATTTAGAGACAGCCCGTTTAGTTTACTTTATCTATTTTCATAGTGTCATGTCGTACGGTATTCTACTGTGGGGAAATGTTCCCAATATCCAGACAATTTTCGTTTTGCAGAAAAGGGCTATTCATTCAATTTATAAATTAAGGCCCAGATACTCCCTAAGAGATAAATTTAAAGATGTCAAAATAATAATTGTACCTTCACAGTATATTTACGAGAATATTTTGTATGCCCATAAAAATATTAACATGTTTAAAAAATACAGTTATTTTCATAATTTTAATACTAAGAACAAACACAAAGGGATAGGCCAAGATACGGCCAGACGTTGACAATGCCGTAGACAAGATTATTATTTATACTAAAAATCTTAATAATTACTAGAAATAATTATTAGAATAATATCACGTCAGTTAAAGTTCGGAAAAATAATATTAAACAATAAGTATATTCATTCATTCAGTGTTTCCTTGGTTCCTGCAACCATCTTGAAAATTTATTTTTCAATTATTTCTTAACCATGGAAACAAAGTCCTTCAGGCGGAATAATAATAAAAAAGTATGTAAAGAACCACTGAAAGGTGCAAAATAACTTTAATTCGGAAGTCGGTGTTTCTACAATAATTTGGTCTCTTCGTTATTTAACACCAACTTCTGAAATTAAAGTTATTTTGCAATTTACAGTTTTTTATTTTATTTTACACTTTTTAGTTATGGTACCACCACTAAAAAGTACCCCTCAGCCAAACTTAAATACTTTATAGTCAGAGTGCATATCATGACAATTCTAATAATCTCAAACACGGTTAGATTACATTATTTTTTACAGAGTTCCGGTGCCTAACAACAGGCTTCATCATCAGATCAGTTCGATATATTCCCCCTTTTCTTTCAGTCAGTCATTTTACTTATAGCGACGGTCCTGTTGTGATCCTATGAGGAGTCCTGTTCCATATCGTCGAAGTTCATGGTCAGATCATAACAATATTTCTATGAGACCAACTCGTAAGTATGTGTGTAGTTTTTTGTTTTGTATGTTTTTTTTTTGTTTAATTGTGTATTGTCAACTGTTTCTTTTTTTCCGTTGTGTGTTGTTTTTAATATTGTGTGTGTTGTATAAATGCTGTACCTATGGACGGAAAGGTCCGAAACTTAACGTTAAAAAAACGTAAAACGTTATTATAACCTTTCAATATTTTTTTTTCATTGTCGGTTCACAATTGACTAAGATTAAATGGGTAAAAAAAAAATACATTCAGCCAAACATGGAACCTCCACTTTCTTGAAGTCTGTTAAAAATAAAGATTGCATAGAATTTTCAATTAAGTAATCGACCAGAACATCAATTTTTTAACGTCATTTATTATATCAATATTATGCATTTTTGGTTCATTGTTACAAATGCATATGAAATACAATTATTTTGCTTATATTATTGAAAAAAGTATTAATTGCGTCGTTTAAAATATTTGGGTGTTTTGGCGGGATTTCTTGAGTGAAATTCAGTGGCTGTATGGTCTTAAGACCTTAGCCTACCCAAATGGGGCGAAAAGTGGGGGCCAAAAAGTGTCACATTTTGCCGCGTAACATTTCAATTGCGACTGTTTGTTTCAGTTTGTGACTAATAATTCTATTCGCTTTCATAATAAACTCTGCACTCGCTTTTCCCGACGACACCAGCCTGCCTGTGGATTCTGAATCTGCTATGTACGATAATGACTACGGCCGCTCTATCTCGGACTCTGTTTCAACTTCTTTGAATCACTCCAGCATCCGACAAATGGAAACCTACTCTGTGCACCATATTTCGACCACCAGAAGCCAACACTGTGTTAATTGTGCTTTAAATATTACTCAAATGAGACGACATTCTTTGGAAGTTGCTGAAATCCGTAATCTGTCAAACAAGATATATAATTTGTATCAATACCTAACTAACATAAATAGTGATAGACTGATGTTCATGTTGAATGATACTTGTTGATGAATAAATAAGCTAATACTTAGAAGTTACTTACATGATACCCAATGTTTGACTGGTAGAGAATGCTTTGTGGCATTAAGTCCGCCTATGTACCACCACTGTACATAAAGTTTAAATAAATAAATAAATAATGTTTTTAGACGCTGTTATAATTTTAAACGACGAAGAAAATAATTAAAAATCGATTGAGTTCAAACTAGCTTTGACGATAATTTTCACAAATATTTCATACTAGCGAGAGAAGCCATAGGCAGCAGCCTGTGGCTTCTCTCACGTGGAAGTTGAAAATTTCCTCAAGGGAACCTTAACCAAATGAATAAAAAAATTTTGTGCTACAGCCGCCATTTTGACTCTAGTAATATAAAAATTAAAACTGATTTAACTCATTTCCTTCAACTTTTAGTTAAACCTGTAATAGCTGTAACAGGTTTATTATTTCATAAACTATGAATTGAAGTTGTCTTTTTATACGTCCACTGTTGAACCATCATACTCTTTATAAATGTATTTATCACCTTATTTATTATTATTTTTTAATTTAGTTTAATTTTCTTTTTTTTTTAATTAGAATTCATATGTATTTGTATTTCCTTTTTCTATCCAAATCTTTTTTTTACACTGCACCGTTCGGCGTCTGCGGCGTCTTTATGTCGACACCGCCACCGGCCCACGCTGAAAACCAGCGCTGTGAGCTCATCGCATTATGCAAAAGGTCGCAGCTTTATGCTGAGCATTCGGCCGTTTTGCGCGGATGCGACGCATATCTTCCCTATCAATTGATTATGTTTGTTAGCTAATTTTAAGATTGATCATTTCGCGTGAACAAACTGTTTTTCTTTCTTTCTTCGTGTGGTTCTTTCCTCAAAAGACCATCTCAGACATCAATCTCCATGGTTCTCATGTGATTTGATCATTACATATTTGTTATATAGACTTTAAAAGAAACTTTGACCCCTGAGTTTGTTTCGGTGTTTCTTCTCAGGGTAGTCAGCTAGGAAACATCAGCCGCATCTAGTTTAAACTAACAAAAAAAAATTACGTGTGAAAGTTAAACCTATTTGCAAAATAAATATCATTTAACATAATTTTCCAGTAAGTGTGTTGAAAAAGGTCGTTTGATACATCATTGGCCATGGTAGTTTCTTGGCTCCAAAACGTATGTGTATGCCACATCCGCTGAAAAGACAAATTTTGCCCACTTTAATAAAAAAATAATGAATGATATTAATGATTTCAAATGTTTTATTGACAGGGTGCCAGCCCTTCCTAACGCTTATGAACAGCTGGGTTCAGTAACAGAAGATACGGCTCGAATTGTGAGCAGCTTTCTATATCTAAACAGTAACAATGTTCTAAAAAAAATTTTGGGTAATTATTAAAGACCAGTATTAAACCTAAGCTTAAACTGTTTTTAATCGATTTATATTAATTCATGCTTGAGGAAATATGCCGTTGCTTAGATTAATATTTTAAGATCAGGTACAAATTTGCAAATTACAAGTGTGCACCACATAGAGCATTTTTGGGGTAGAAATAACAAAATGCGTTGTTTTCGGGAAATGGTACAGGCATTCTGGAGCTGCCCTGTAAAAAGACTTTCATAGTGGTTCTTTTACTACTAGTTATTTTCTTAGTTATCTTAGTCTTATCAGTCTCTTCTCCATTTGAATTATCGGATCTGTTATCATTATCATTGAACTCTTTTTCCATTTCTGAAGCGAGCTGAGCGATCTCAACATTTTCTGTAATATTTTCCTCGTTTGAAACGGCGGCGGCGGGAGATATTTCGACATCGTCTTTGGTTTTGCGTTGACGCAGGTGATGATTGCGGACGTTGTAATGATTCTCGTTGCCATTAGTAATAACTGAAGTCGTTAAATCTATCGAAGAGAAAAAAAAATTACATACCATGTCAAATTTACAACCGACGCCAAATTTCAAAATTTACTATTCACCTTTTGAAGCAGGCACTCCTTTTCTATGTCTCACGCTTTTTCGGGGTTTAGTTTTCATAGATTTCGGTTTGATTTTACGTAGCTTGGGCTTTTTTGTATTCTGAAGGGTAGACTGTTTAGTAGATTTGAGTGACGATAGGACAGAATTTCCGGTTGTTGTTAAGATCTGGTCGCTGCTAACAGCCTGTTCGGCAGGATCAGGTGTCGGTAGGATAGACTGGTTGGCAGAATTGGTTGGTAGAATGAACTGGTTGGTAGAATTGGTCTGTAGGATGGTCTGGTTAGCAGAATTAGTCTGTAGGAACGTCTGGTTGGCAGAATTGGTCTGCAGGATGGTCTGGTTGGCAGAATCAGTTATCGCTACATTAGACTGGTTTGCAGACTCAGTTATCGCTGCGATGGGCTGGTTGGTAGAATTGGTCGGTAGGATTGAAGTAGACAGTTCAGATTTCGTTGTGGTTAAAGAGGTTGCTGAAGCCGTTGTTTCTCCCACGTTTAAAGTTGTCGCTTCACTCGCTGCTGCTGATACGCTAGCTGTGGTTTGCGCTTGTGAAGAGGCTGAAACCACATGTTTTCGCAACTCGTCACATTTATTAGTAGGAAAGTTTTGTAGAACTTGTACTGAGGATCAATACATACGTGCTGAAGGTACTGTTTGAACATAAATCAGCCGAAACTCAGACTAAGAACGAAGTATTAGAACCTGGGATTCTATCTTTCATCACAAGAAATCTGTCTTTGTCCGTTTATTAAAATCGCCCGCCTGCACACTTTTTAAGACTTTTTCTCAAAAAATTGTTTTTAACCTGAGGTAAGTTATGTTAGGCACTATGCTATTAAACTAGGTAGAAATACTAGCTTCAAGTTTGGCTTCAATTAAGGAAATATTATAATCCATTAAAAGTATAATATCTAGAGTGTTATATAAAAAAAAAATCGTGTGGATACTGGCAGATTGTAGAATAAAAATTGGCAGACATCTGACGTACACTAATCCGCAATGGGCTGCGTGGTACATGAGTATCGCCTACTCCTTACAGAGATGAAACCTGTGACTTTAAAATCCCATTGCAGCAACATGGGATTGGAAAAGTAGTAACTCCAAGGATTATTTAAGTACCTGTTCTATTAGGCACTGCTACATAGTGAGTACCTATCTCTCAGCCTTCTCTACTCCGGTAGGTATAGAAATAAAGTGCAAAAGGATGTACAATACGCAACCCTTTTTACCAAAACGATTGTAAAATATTATTCATGCTTTAAACTGGGTTTTTTACTCTCTAGGATATCAAGGATAATATAATAAGTACCAGAAAATTTTTATCTACTAGGTTTTATTATTCAGCGAATTTATAATGTCTGTTATTTTGAAGCAGTCGTTTTGCTTGAATGCGGCTTACCTGGTGTGTTAACAAGACTATCATTTGGGTTGTCGCCAAATCTTCGAAAGTTTCCTAGAAAAATTATTATTCCGTGTTGTTGTTATTGGAAGTTGGTAAGTACATACTTAATTACTTGTTTGTAGTTGTGGTTGTTCTGAGAGACACCATAAATAGTTTGGAAACTTTTTTACCTATAAAGTATCGTCGTATAGTACTGTACTAGCTTCTGCCACCAGCTTCGCCGGCCGAAACTAGATTTCTCCATACAAACTTTGGATCCCCGTTTCATCACCTTAAGGGGTGAAATTTGGAAAAACTTCTTTTGATGATCATCATCATCACCATCATTTCAGCCGAAAGAAGTCCACTGTTGGACATAGGCCTCCCCCAAGCGACGCCACAACGACCGATTCTGTGCGTCTCGCATCCACCGCACTCCCGCGACTCTCACCAGGTCGTCGGTCCACCTTGTGGGAAGCCTCCAACGCTGTGTTTTCCGGTGCGTGGTTGTTTTGATGATCGCCTATGTCAAAAAAGGAATCTATGTCAATGAAATGTCAATTTTTGGCTGCGCGTTGCTTTGTCAGTCAGTCAGTTTCTCCTTTTATATCGTAATACCTATATGCATATTTATGATGCTCTATTATGTTAGTTAAACATACTTACCACGACTTTTAACTGGAGAATCTGGAAAGTACGTTAGGTATTGTAATAATAATAAATGTATTTCTTTAAGTAGCAGTATTACTACAGGAGAGCAGTAAGTGTTGTAAGCTGCAGAAATTTAAGCACTACTAAGGTACCTTTATAGGTACTACTTTTATGAAACATAATTAGCACTATGGTACTGCCCGAACAAAAACCGAAGACAAGTGAAATCAACTAACCAGCAAGGGCGTAGTGATTACCGGCCTTTTTTTTTTTTTGAGTGGCCTCTCGCAGTTCAACCTAGGAGGTTGTCGGCTGCTTAACCGGACTTGCCTGTGGCGGCCTCGATTAGAGAATCAAAGCCTCCAGCCAGGGCTTACTTAACAACTTAAAACTTAAAAACTAAGCGACTACACGCTAAGGGCACCCCCTGTGGGGTACGGACCTCGGCTTAGGGCGTCGCTGGGGGGGGGGGGGTGGCAGCAAGGGACGAGCTGGATCGAAAAGATTTAATTATTATTAACGGGGATTTTTAAACTACAGGCTCAGCGACGCGGGCTGGCTCGAGCAAGGGACGGGGAGGACGTTTATAAGATTGAGTGCAGTGATTACCCGCCCCCTCTCGCTGAGGCTTTATCTGCGAGTCACAGGAGTAGGCTGGTTTGGGGGCGAATATACCCAGTCACCCACATATGGATTGCCACCGGGTCGCAATCAGGAATAAAATTCAAAGTTGCCACCGCATGGCGACTAGGAATCGAAAGCGGTGAGAGAAAATCACAAATATGATAACGAGATCACTCCAAAACTGGCTCAGTGATAAATAAGGATAAATACTTAAATCATAATAGATGGATCATTCCTTCCTTCACATCAGAAAAGTCTGTCCGCCAACCCTATTATCGTGGTCGAAAAACAGACAGCGATGAAGGGGTTTGGACTTTTGTTGATCCATGCTGCAGTGTACCTACAGCGATTCGAAGTGAGGGCAATAATTTCGCTGTTGTGACAATGTAAATTAAGTGGCAATCCATGTGGGGGCTGAGAATATTTGCGAAGGGGACACACCGTCATGGTTGGTCGTTAACATGCTACAGACACAGGTACTATGTAGGTATGAAAAAATATGATCTACGAGTAGGTATGTTCATGTCTACTCACCGTAATAGTAATAATCAGGCATCATTCGTCGACGGTTGAATGCTAAAAACATATAATAATAATTTTCACATCACACAACGCCATCTATTTCCAAAATAAGCATAACTTATCCTATGATATAAATACTAGACAATTTATAAACATTAATATATTTTTTAAAACATACTGCTTATTATTACATAGATAAATAACACCTAGACAGAACAAATGATCGTGCTTATTACTCAAACATTTGTTTTGGGTGGGTTCGAATCCACAACCTCCGGCATGGCAGCCAGGGCCACTAACCACTAGACCAACAGGCCAGTCAGCTAAATATTGTTGGTAAGTAATCTTATTGTAGCTTATCAAGCAAACTAGGTATCTATATAAAACTAGCTGACCCGGCAAACGTTGTTTTGCTATGTATATAATTTTTTTTATCTAAAATTAAAAAAAAAACAATATATGTCCGATTCTCATAGATACCGGATAAGCACAAAAAATTTCATCAAAATCGGTCAAGCCGTTTCGGAGGAGTATGACAACGAAAACTGTGACACGAGAATTTTATATATTAGATAGTATTTAAGTGAATACACAGCTGAACTACATTAGTGTTCTGTGGCAGAACTGCAGAAGTTTAATTTTTTACCGACTTCTAAAAAAGTGATTGGGAGAAAAAAGTGTAAAATGAAAAACTTTTTACAATAAAAAAACCGACCTTACTAAAATTGCAGCGCTTGTTTCAGAAATAATAACTTAAATAATTGTAAAAACGACAAATAAATTACAAAAAAAGGGAAAACACTGTTTGGGCAATTACTGCTTTTTTTTGGGTGGAAAAATCAGCCATATAAAAACCCACTCCTGTTACTTCTTTGCCTTCGTCCCAGGGCCTTTCCTTCCAGGAACAAACCCTTGGCCCCAATAGGCTTCGACCATGCTAGGCCCCTACGGTTTGCTAAGATCTCCTTGAGGCGCGCGTGGAACAATACGCGCCGTTGACGAGTTGAGCTCGGTCGGCGAGCTACGTATTGCTCGCCGTCCGCAAGTTCGCACCTACTACTCTTTCCAAGTTGGGCACAAATCTACTGTATGCTCCACCGTGTCCTCCGGGCGGTTCACACAGTGGTGACACCCGTGTCTTACTTATTTCCGCACGAATCCGGTGCAGGAACTTCCCAAACTGACCATGTTCGGCAAGAACCTGCGTCATGCGGAAGGTGAGGATGCCGTGAGGTCTTTCCAGCCACTTCTCAAAGAGGGGACTTGCCGTCATAATTGTGCCCATCTCTGCGTTGCGACAGTCGTAGTCACCATTTCACCATGAGTTCTCTTTCACCGGAACTCTGTTCGCCAGACCGCGACTTGTCGCTGCAGCGGAGTTTCGCTCTGGCGTTGCATCCCCACGCGCAAATCGTGCGTGCAAGGACTATTGCCTTCAGATCCCATGGTGGCAGGCCAGCAAGGAGGCTTGCCTCTTCGCGGGAAACTGTGCGGTATCCCCGCACCATCTGTATGGCCATGACCTTATGGCATGCAGCTGGGCCGCCGGTCACTTTTGCAGCGACGGCGCCCACACCGGCGCTCCATAGGGCTATGGACCGAACGATACCTGCGTAGAGCCTCCGGCAGGAGGTCTGAACCCCTTAGGTAAGGCAGAAGCCGCTTGAGGGCAGCCCCAGTCTGATTCAGTTTGGGAGCCAGACGTTGAAAGTGCTCCATGAAATTCCACCTCGAGAACGAGCCGTGATGGCGCGCTCCGAGGGCCGTGAAAACACATGGCCTCAGACTTGTGCACCTTGCCACTTCGAGTCCCAACTGCTGGATCCTCTCAACGGCTGTCGCAATCCCTCATGTCGCTAGTTCGACCGGCCGTCCGGTACGACTCTCTCTCTGATTGCTTGGCCTTATAATATTATTTATCACGAAAAGGTCACTGAATAAACAAGTAAATACCGTCTTTAAAAATAGTCGGAAACAGAAACTATGTGATGGGCGAAAAATGCCTCTTATCAACCCTCCTCCTTTATCAAGATCGGTTCAACGGATTTTGCGGGAAAACGTGATAAACAAATAGACAGAGTAGGTAATATTAACTAACACTAAGCACGGAATATCAATATCAATAATTGTGGAAATTTTATTTCTTTTACAGTAATACAGAGATGTAATACATTTTTTTTTAATTAAGTATTACACCTATTTTGATGTAATTTGCGATTCTACGCATAATGAAACTACTTAGAACTGGAAAAACGTAGGAATGGGTCAAGGGGTCACCCGCACATCTAGTGATAATTTATCGAACGTGATTGCTTCGAAAGTGTTTCCTTACTTTTTAGTATTTAATTTTTTTATATCTTGTTTATTTATTAAACATAGGTACACAAACTATCTTTAGAGGCTGAACCCAATACAAATAATAATTTCCAATTTTAACAAATATTAAAAAGAAAAAACATTTTACGGCTTGTTGAGTTAGATCTTGATCTCGATCTCATTTGAGTAACTTATCTAAGTTATTTTTGGGTACTTACCTAGCTAAATAGCTACTGAACTCATACCTAAATAGGTATGTGTTTCGAAGGCCCGAGGTAGCAAAAGAAAACGGAAACGAACGAAGCAAGCACGAACATTTTTACCGCATTCTTTTAAAAGGTTTGTCTAATGAAGGTTGGTGCCCAACCATCATTAGATTAACTTTTTCACAGCTCATGGCTGTGTCACAGAATTACAATGATTGCAAGGTACTTAAATGCCTATTAGATAACTATCTTACTGTACGGGAATCTATAATTTTCATCCTGAAAGCTCCGTCGGGCTGGTCCAGACGGCGGCGGGTAGCCCATCGGCATAGCAGGCCAGCTCGCGTATGGCATCATCACAGGCGCTCCAGGCGGCGTGTTTGGCATCATCATAGGCGCCCCAGGTGACGTATTTGGCATCATCATAGGCGCCCCAGGTGACATACTTGGTATCATCATAGGTGCCCCAGGTGGCGTATTTGTCATTATCATAGGCGCACCAGGTAGTATATTTGGTGTCATCATAGGAGCCACAGGTGGCGTATTTGGCATAATTATAGGCGCCCCAGGTGGCATATTTAGCATCATCGAAGGTGCTCCAGGTGGTATATTTAGCATCATCGAAGGTGCTCCAGGTGGCATCGAAGGTGGTGGCGTGTATGGCATCGAAGGTAGCGGCGTATACAGTGTCGAAGGAGTCATCGAGACTACAGCCATCGAAGACACACCACTTGCTGTCAGATAAAATATATCTTGTATTAATTAGTATGTTATTTAAAGTTACTTAAAGTATTTTTGCCCTCAAATGCTCAAATGATCAATTTGTAGGGTTTTATTAATAGTACCTAAGTTGGATTGCTTTGCGTGTGCATGTTAGATTCACATCTAGTAGGTGTCAATCAGATATATTATGTTATGATTTATTTTATGGATGCGTGATTGTACATTAGTTTTGTGAATTACAATTAAAAAAAATGTTGCTTTCTAAAAGGCTGCTAATAAATTTTCTTGAATAGCAAATTATAAAGGTATTTTTCTGTGTTTATATTTGTACAATATCTTGTGATGAGGAAGAAAGTGAGTGTGGTGGGTATCTCTTGCTATCTCTTTAGTACCAAACAGCAGTTACGTCACATCGTCTGGTAAGAAAAAACCAGAGAAAGTGTGAGTCGGATCCGCACACGAAGGGTTTCACACTACAATATTAAAAACGAGCAAAAAATGGCCGAGAAAGTATTGTTTCTTGTATCGAAACTACTTTAACTTTTATTTTATTATTTCTTATTATAGTGGCTATAGAAACACGCATTCTGTGCAAATTTTAAGTTTTATGGTTTATGAGTTTTTTTTTTTTTTGTCTTTCAGCTGATAGAATGACGGACAGATAGACAGACGGACTGGTATATAGGGTACCGTTGGCACCGTTCATGTACGGAACCTAAAAACCGATACGTTTAATGATTACTTACCTGTTACTTCGGTTTCATTCATAGCTCTCGTTGAATTGAAGTCTTCTGGAGGTAGCGAGCATGTACTATTTTCATCTTCAGTAGAATTTGCCATAACATCATTTTTTTCTCGCAAAATTTGTGTAAAGTCTTTCAAGAAAAAAATAAAAACAATATAATAAAACCAGCTTCTGATAGCGGCTTCGCCCGCGTAAAAGTAGGTTTCTCCATACAGACACCCGTTTCATCCATATGGAGTGAATTATAAAAATTGGTGCTCGCCTATGTCATAAAAGAAAACCATGTACGAAATTTCACACTCCCAGTCCCAGTAGTTTCGACTGTGCGTTGATATATCAGTCAGTCAGTAACTGAAGGAACGCAGGTGTGTATTAGTCAGTAAAAACCTGACACTCCCTCTCACTCTACCCAGAAAAGGAGGTGTCATTTAACAATTATTTTATTACCCACCAATAATTAAAATGATAATTCTTACCTGTTTTAAGTAACTCAACCAAAAATAAAGCTTGTTTCAGAGTGTCATCGAGATTATCGTTTGCTACAGACACATCGAAGCAGAAAAATCCTATTGCTAAAACGCCTAAGAGGTTCAATAGCTTCGTATTTAACATTATAATATTATGATCATTTCTTGCCTTGTCCAATAACAAAATAACTGCTTATTTCAACATTTTATGCCAATGTAATAAAATTTTGCGTGAAATATTCCTATTTACAGTGGTAGAGCATTGTTATGTTGCAAGTGAACGCGTTGGCAAGCAACAAGTAGTTTAAAAATAAATGGTTATTTTACAAAGATCATAAAACTTTTTATTTTCTCTAATACAAAACACGAGTAGGTTATCTATACACAAATTAAGAAGTTAAAAGTATGTGGTTGGTAAGTAAGTACAATAAACAATCACCATAAAGCTGCGCAGAGACAGCGGAATAAAATATTAGCATTATTTATTTCAGATTTTTTCGATGCGCAAACTTTGGTGAATAATATCGTGGAAATTCGTCATTACAAATTAATCTAAAACTATGTGGAATAAAACTGATTGATTTAGTTTCCTAATATATAAAAACCTACTTGACCCCAATTTGATTTTTCAACCCTCCCATTCCGGCTTCTGTTATAACGAAAATATTTTTATATTTTACTTGCTACGTTCATGAGACGCCTAGCTGCGACAGGCAGACAAATTCGCAACAATTCCTATTTTACCATTTAGGTACGGAACCCTAAAAACCAGAGGCACTGAGATTCAACAGTACTTATCTATTCACTTGCGGTTTCAAAAAGCACTGCTTCTTATATCAACTGGGTTGGATAAGAATGCACACCTAGGCTCAGGCGGGCGCGGCTCCGGCGAACTCATTGAGTACCCACAGTGGGCATGCGGGCGCGGGACACGCGCCGGCAACTGACGGTACAGCTCGTTCTTAAGGCCCAGTTCTACTCATTTTGAACTTTTTTAAACCTTTAGAAATCCACAAATATAAAAGAGAACACCATGGAAAAATATTTTATTAAAATTGACTATATGTCCAAGCGCTGGGCAAAAATCAAAAGATGATATAAATTAGTGGGCTCGATAAAAAAAAATGCGAATCTGAGAGTAGCTGGAAAGACCTCATAGCGTCCTTACCTTCCGTATGGCGCAGGTTCTCACCGGACATGGTAAGTTCGGGAGGTTCCTGCTCCGGATTCGTGCGGAAGAAACGCCTGGGTGTCAGTGGGTGGACCGCCCGGAGGACACGGTGGAGCATACGGTAGAAGTGTGCCCCGCCTGGGCTGGGACACCGCCGTGTCCTCGTGGGGGCGATTGAAGGCAGCGATCTCTCGCGCCGGGCCTTTTTACAGGCCATGGTTCGGAGCGAGGAGGATTGGCAGGCGGTCGCTGGTTCTGCGGCCGGCCCTCACGCCCCAGCCAGCGCTGGCTTGCGGACGGCGAGCAATGGGTAGCTCGCCGTCCGACCGTCCGGTAAAAGTTCGGACCGAGCCCAAGTCGTCGACGGCGCGTAGTGTTCCACGCGCGCCTCAAGGAGATGTCAGCAAAACTGTAGGAGCCCAGCAGTGTCGGAGCTTACTGGGGCCATGGGTGATGCGAAAGAGAACCCTGGGGCCCTGGAACGAAGGCAAAGAAGGAACAGGAGTAGGTTTTTAGTCAGTAAAAGTCTGATATTAAAACTGAATAAAAAACTTACTATTTCAAACGTGTTTGTTTACAAGATTACGTCATGAAAATATTTGAAAGTTACAAATAATAATAAAGCTTGTTTTTTAAAAGGGCCTCGCAAAAACAAAAATCTTGAATACCTAGTTATTGTTTATTTTATAAAAAAATAAAATACGGGGCTGCGAAATCGACATAGCCCCGGGCGGAGTTCGTACAAAATACTCAGTGACTACAACCGGCTCTGGAAAGGTGCCGCAGTAAGTGCGTGGGCGGCAAGCGCAACCAGCGCAGAAGCGGGTAACTCAAACTAGATGACACAGGCTACACACACATCCTTTATATTATTATTATTCATCGATTTCTGTATTTCGCCAGAAATGGCTGACTTGGTTGAAAGGCGACTGCTGTTCGGCCACCTCATTGCTTCTTGATGAGAACTGCTGAATAAGAAATAATAAGACTTGTTATTTATAGATAGGTGTTCTTTTTGATTAAGCCCAAAGTATGGTCAAAGCAATTTGGACAGAACGCTGAAATAATGTACCAATAATTTAAAGATAGGTGGTGGTTATTTTAATTTTCAGAACCTTGAACAGAAGTCATGAAATTGTGTTACATACTTCCATATTCCACCCATAGTCACCGCTATTCTATATCTATTTATTCTCAAATCAGACAACTGGATTGTCAAAGAATTATCCAAGTACACAGCTTAATAGATACGTGTATGGTAATAACAGGTACCTAGCTACTTGTTTTAGGTACTTACTTTAACAGTGTGGCGTGCTGCATATCCCTTCTTCCGAAAGGCAACTAGTGTTACCGGCCTTGGTCGTCTTTCAAAGGGTTCGAAGTAATCCTGTTAATAAAACTGGGTTATTCTATGGTCTACGTCTTAGGGCGAGTTTCCTCTAATCGGAGCTGGGTGGAGTGGAGTGGGAGTGTGAAAAGAGGTGTTTCCATTGACGCTGAACAGGATGACATGGATTGGAGCTACCCTCCGCTTCGTGTTCTCCCTTCGTTAACAGATTCCATTCTGTCCGACTCGAGGCTCATTTTTTTTATTTGATGAGTCCGCTCAGCTCCACTTACACTGTTCACTGATACGGAATGGAGAATTTGAACACTGTGATTGGCCTATTTACGGTCTGCTCCGCCCTGTTCCACGTTAGTGGAAACGCACCCTTAGGCCGTATTGGTACAACATTAACAGATAGAATTGACCACATGTTCTCACAGCAACCTTAGCGATCACAAAAAACATTTTACATATCATAAACCATTTCAACTAGGTACTACTCTGATGTTATCTCTCTGATGAATATAGGATGGAGTGTGGAGTAAGGCAAGGGGGATTAACTTCACCTACTCTATTTAATCTATATGTAAATGGACTGATTGAGGAGCTCAGCAGTGCTGGTGTCGGTTGTTCGGTAGATGGTGTTTTTATGAATAATATTAGCTATGCCGACGACATGGTACTGCTGGGCCCGTCAATCAAATATGTGAGGTTACTATTGGCCATATGTGAACGGTATGCATTGACCCATGGGCTCAGGTACAATGTTCAGAAGAGTGAGCTGTTGGTTTTTAAGGCTGGGAATAAAACTTACCCTGTTCCTCCCATCAAACTAAATGGAACCATTCTACAGCAAGTATCCGAATTTATGTACTTGGGTCACTGGATCAAATTTCACTACTTATTTAAGAGGCTTTCAAACTTCACATAGCTCACCTTACTGAAAGAAGGATCAAATCCTAGTGACAGCGTTTTCGCAAGCTTCGTCAAAGACTGCGGTGCTCTCATTAACATCTCATATCTTTTTATGTTCTTTCCCCATACTTCTGGTTGCTGAGGAAAATAAAACGATTTAATTGAAGGAAACTGATTAATTTGTATCTGTGCCAGAATATAGTTATGGTAAAGGTTATTGTTAGGAAGCAGTGGTGGCCGAGTGGTAACGGTCCCGACTTACGAGTTATAGGTTGCGGATTCAAACCCAGCCAGGCGCATTAGGTACTTTGTGTAATTTATTTCATCACCACTGCTCTCAAAACGGTGAAGGAAAACATCGTGAGGAAACCGGCATGTCCTAGAACCAAAAATTCGAAGACATGTGACATCCACCAACCCGCACTGGGCCCGCGTGGTGGATTACGGCCCATTCCCTCTCCTAGAGAGGAGGCCTGAGTCCCAGCAGTGGGAACATTATAAGGCCGACTATGCTATGCTATAAAGGTTATTTCTCGTCCGTAAGTAGTAGTAACTGTAGAAACACAACAAATTAGCACAAACTAGTACGAACCAATATAAAATTTGGGTCTGAGAGACCCACCAGGCATGTTTTGCTACCAAGTATACCGAAGGCTTGCTTCACCTGACTTACAGACAGTGTAACCGCTGGATGCAGTTGAGTGTGCAGAATATGAGGATTTGCAGAATATTGTTGTATTTTTGAATATCTTTTTTACCGCTCCCTTATGATGTTTAACATATCTAAATTTTTCCAAATTTCGAGCTTCTAAACGGTCGGAGTGATTTTTATTTTAGAAGCTGAGGGCAAGATGATGGGCTCGGTATTCCTCAAGAGTATATTCAACATAATAAAAAGTACGACAGAAAACATTTTAAGTTCCTACAAAAAAAATAACGCACTTTATTACAATAGTGTCAGTTAAATGTTCTTTTCTGCTTTATTTTTCATTAGAAATAAGAAATAAATTATTAAAAAATTTGACAGCTGATGTACAAAGGCGAGCTTAACCCACAATTTGGTTTTCTTACAGTAAACCTTTATATATTTGTAAGAAATTTTATTAATGAGGATAACTGAAACAAATGCACAACAAAAATCTAAGTTAAAAAAACAGATCAGATCAAAAATAAACTACACAAATACGTACACAGCACACAATACATATAAAAATACTATATACAATAAATAAAACCTATACACATATATATATGGGTCATGTTGACATGAAATGTTCCCTAATTCTTTCCCTGAAGACCTCCAACGAGGGGCTAGCCCTTAATGTTTGCGGAAGAGAATTCCAAAGGCGCACAGCTTGAACAGTGAGTGATCCACTGTATCGATTATAGAAATGGGGAGCAAAACGATGGAGAAGAAAGGATGATGAGCGACAAGGCCTTCCTTTCGGAACAAGATACTCAAAGCGTTCACGAATTATAATTGTTATCTCATTGTATGTACCTGTCTGCCAAATAAATGTGTTTTCCTTCTTTTTTTCTTCTTCTTTCTTTCTTTCTATATACTTTATATCTAAAACGATGGGTTATGAAAATTAAATATACCAACAATCTTGCTTGCAACATTAAACAACATAACATTTTATTTTTTATTCTTTTATTTCATTTAATTTAACTTTGACGCGAATATTAATTTGGACTAAAAATTATTGTGACTTTTAATAGGATTGTTTTTATTTAAATTTGTGATTTGACTTCGATTTATTTGTTTTCTTGTATTTTCTTTTAGTGGTTTGACATTTTTTTTATTATTTGACATTGTTAGTAATCATTTGTTGACTAAGTATAATGTAACATTCTATATATGACTTGTAAGAATCCCTTATCAATAAATTACTATGACTATGACATCCTGTAACATCTAATATCTACCAGCTTCTCTGAGCAACAATTTTCAGAATGCGGGCTTCACATTTTGCACACAGAACTGCATCCAGGGCCTGGTCTAAATTGCATTCTGATCTAACATACCCGGCAAATTATCCCGGGGTTACAATCCCGTCATTGTTGTCTTGTGCACCCAGAATTTACTTACATTGTTTATACGTGACGTTTGAGGTGTATCCCATAGAGATCCGTGCTGTAATGCCACTTGAGAAGGCACCTCGGATGTGGAAGCTTGAACTGCTGTAGTTTTAAGGGTGGTTTTCGCCTGCTTTATAGTTTTTGATGGTTCCTTTGTGCCTAAAGAAAATTACGTAAGAAAACATTTGCGAGTCTATTTTACGGTTTAGGTTTGTAAAAATAAGAACTTAGTCTTTGATAGTCTTCTTAAAAAGTAATTGTTTTATCCATAAGCCAAGAAATGAACAAGTGGTACAAGATAAAAATAAAAATACATTCAGCCGAACATAGAACCTTCTTCTTTTTGAAGTCGGTTAAAAAGATAACATATAGTTTTTCTAGATTTATAAGCATCGAGGCAGCGAATTGTTGCGCTGATGATACTTCAATCTAAAGGACATTCGAGCTAATTTTTTCAATATTTTTTACGTACCTACTATTATTCCACGTAGGTAACACACAATTATTGCCCTTTTCCACACTATCTTTAGTCACCCAAAGAAACCCCATCCAAAAGAGTGTATCTACTAATCTTCGATCCAGCCTAATCCGAACCGAAATCCGCACCCCCGTTAGCGCGTACCGTAAAACATTCCTGGTTTGCCCAACTGGCAACTGATATGAGTTTTCCCAGCAAGTATTTATCACAAATATTCTAAAAAAGGTAAAATTTTTAGTTGTATTTATTATTAAATCTAAAGAAGAAATTGAGTCCCTGACAACACAGTATAACTGACTTTACCAAATTTCACTCCAGTCCGCTGTAATAAAATGTTAAAGTTGCTGATGTAATTTGCGGGGCAAAAGTCGTGTGAAAAACTTTTTCTGTAACCCTATTTTTAATTACAGCAGGTAAATAAGTTTTTAATCACTGTTAGTTTGTAATAAATAAACAAGAAAAACCGGATATCCAACCCAAAATCTCTCTCAAATTAGATAATATGATGGTGGGCAATGTCAAATTCGTCTTTCTCAAGCAGTTGTTTCGACTTTGCCCACTAAAATATTACCGTTACGGTTGTCACCTCAATGATAAATTAAATTTGAGAAAAGTAGGCCTGCGTAACCTTATTAATTAGCATCGTTTTATTTGTATGCAAAACCATAAAAAAACGATTTCGACTTTGTCCATGCAAATTGGACAGGCAATATGAACGTTTACTTGTATAGTAATAAAGTCTTTTGACATATCATTTTTTTTTTTCAGTAAAACACCAAAGATACGAAAGTTTCTGCAAATTGGGCAAACTTGTTAAAAGTACTTTAGAGGGCCACTATACAATTGAGATTTTTAGCACATAAGTATACATTTTCTTGATATTTTTATGTATTCTATGCAAAGAACATTACATTTGACAATGTTGGCGCCCAATCACTAATTAAAAGTAACATTATTATTTAAAATATACACAGTGTCGAATACAAAATCGCAAGGAATCTGGGCAAAGTTGTACGGTTTTACGGTAGTAGCTTAGTTTTTAATTTAGTTTTAGGTATTAAAACTCCTAGCTGAAGGCATTAATTTATTAAGGCAAACAGGCAAGCCTGGCATCTACTTGCTAGGTCTATACATAATCTGTATAATTATATAAACAGGCCAAGCCCTGACTCACTCACTGACTCATCAACGCCTAGCCCAAACCCTTGGATCTAGAATGCTGAAATTTTAAATTTTGCTGACCTTTTTTTGTATTCCACTTTTACACAACGTCATCTTTTTTTTTTTCGTTGGGGAAATCATCTTATGACATCCCCGGGCGGGCGGGGCGGGAGTATATCAGACTTTTACTGACTGAAAACCCTCTCCTGTTCCTTTGTTGCCTTTCGTACCAGGGCCGAGTCTTCCCTTCAGAATCAGACCCGTCTAAAGTCTTTTTTAAATACGAGGGTGGATTGAAAAGTTCGCGGCCTAACACATAAATACTTAAATTATTTCAATGTAACAGACCTCATTCGATTAGTTTACTCTCTGGTTGTCAAATTGTAAATTCCATCGCAATAGCATTAACTGTATTTAAATTAGACTGAATTTTGTGAGCCTTTGTGCAGCGTTTTTAAAGAATGGAGAAAATTGAGCAACGTGTCGTCATCAAATACCTGTTTAAAAAAAAACTAACTCCAAAAGAGATTCACGAAGATATGTCAACAACTTTGGGGAATCTGCTCCGTCGTATACGACTGTGAAAAAGTGGGTTGCTGAATTTAAACGCGGACGAGAGAGTATTGAAGATGACCCTCGCTTTGGCCGGCCTATGACGTCTACGACTGAAGAAAACATCGGGAAAATCTGTGATCTCATATTGACAGATCGGAGATTGACCATCAGGGAGATTGCAGACACTATTGACATCTCGTATGAACAAACCCAAAATATCATAGTCAATGAATTTGGATTTTCTAAGGTTTCTGCGCGGTGGGTACCCAGATTGCTTTAAATCGAACAAAAATGAATACGCCTCACGATTTCTCGCGACTGTTTGGAAATATCTGAGGCTGACCCACAAAATTTTTTGGCCAGATTTGTAACAATGGATGAAACCTGGGTACACCACTACACCCCAGAGTCAAAACAGCAATCCAAGCAGTGGAAAAAATCTGATGAACCGACTCCAAAAAAAGCCAAAACAATTTTGTCAGCTGGCAAGATGATGGCGTCAGTTTTTTGGGATGCTAAGGGTGTCATCATGGCGGACTACTTTGCAAAAGGTGAAAATATAAACTCGGCTTATTACTGCACCCTCTTACGTCGCTTGCGTGAAACAATCAAAGAGAAAAGGCCAGGATTACTCAGCAAGAAAGTGTTGATCCATCAGGATAATGCACGCCTTCACACGTCTGTTGAATCTATGGCTCAAATTCGTGATTGTGGCTTTGACTTACTGCCCCATCCCACCTATTCCCCTGATTTGGCACCTTCAGACTTTCATTTATTCCCAAACCTAAAAAAACACCTTGGATGTCAAACATTTTCATCAAATGAGGTGGTCGAAGCAGCGGTGGGTGACTTTTTTGAAGGCCTTGAAGAAACTTTTTTTATGACCGGCATACAGGCGTTGGAAACCAGATGGAAAAAGTGCATAGAGTTAAGTGGAGATTACGTGGAAAAATAAAATTACTTTTGCTTATATTTTATATTGTTTTCTTGCTGAGGCCGCTCACTTTTCAATCCACCCTCGTAGCATGGGTAGGATGACAGCAGGACGAAAATATGCATCTTTATGATGAGAGAAAAGGATAGTTAGCTACATTTTAAGAATCCGACAGCTGTCAACCTCACCATCCTATCCTGATAATGGTATAGTCCCAAACTAAGCAGAGCTTGTGCTATGAGTAATATATAAATTACACCCAGACACACAAATGATCGTGCTCAAATGGGAAACGAACGACCTCCGGTATAGCAGTCAGGATCATTAACCACTAGACCAACAAGCCAGTCCACTTCTTTTTATGGTGTAAGTATACCATGGATTTCCAAAATTCACCCTCTAAGGGGATGAAACGGGGGTACACAATTCGTATGGGGAAAACTAATTTCAGAAGTTAGGAAATCAGATACCTACTTAGATATTATTTTATTTACTTACTTTCGCATGCTACAATGTGTGCCACAAGTGGAAGAACTGCGACCGTGATATAAATATACATCTTAATAAGTAACTATAACGTATTGTACAATATGCGTGTGCTTCGCCTGAAGTAATGTATGACACTGACAGTATCATCGATTGTTAGCAGTTATGGGAGAAATGTTTCAAATTTCGTGAAAAACAACTCAGTTCTGCTAACTTGTAGATAAACATAATGTTACTCGGTAATGCTGATAAGTGGAAGCGGTTCCTCGAAGCAATATTCCACAATACCCTCGACGTAACTTAACACTTTGGTACTAGGGCTGCGGGATTGATCGAAAGAGTTACCTCGTGTGTTCAGTTCTAGTTAGTAAAAGAGTTACTCCGTGCGTTCAGTTCTGTCCAGTAAGAGAGTTAGCGTGCGTTCAGTTCTAGTCAGTAAGAGTTACCCCATGCGTTCAGTTCTAGTCAGTAAAAGAGTTACCCCATGCGTTCAGTTCTAGTCAGTAAAGCAGTTACTGTGAGTTCAGTTCTAGTCAGTAAAAGAGTTACCATGCGTTCAGTTCTAGTTAGTATAATAGTTACCCCGTGCGTTCAGTTCTAGTCAGTAAAAGAGTTACCCCGTGCTTTCAGTTCTAGTCAGTAAAAGAGTTACCGTGCGTTCAGTTCTAGTCAGTAAAAGATTTACCCCGTGCGTTCAGTTCTAGTCAGTAAAACAGTTACCCCTTGCATTCAGTTCTAATCAGTAAAAGAGTTACTATGCTTTCAGTTCTAGTCAGTAAAAGAGTTACTGTGCGTTCAGTTCTAGTCAATAAAAGAGTGACACCGTGCGTTCAGTTCTAGTCAGTAAAACAGTTACCCCTTGCATTCAGTTCTAATCAGTAAAAGAGTTACTATGCTTTCAGTTCTAGTCAGTAAAAGAGTTACTGTGCGTTCAGTTCTAGTCAATAAAAGAGTGACACCGTGCGTTCAGTTCTAGTCAGTAAATGAGTTACCCCGTGCGTTCAGTTCTAGACAGTAAAAGAGTGACACCGTGCGTTCAGTTCTAGTCAGTAAATGAGTTACCCCGTGCGTTCAGTTCTAGACAGTAAAAGAGTGACACCGTGCGTTCAGTTCTAGTCAGTAAATGAGTTACCCCGTGCGTTCAGTTCTAGACAGTAAAAGAGTTACCTCATGCGTTCAGTTCAAGTCAGTAAAAGGGTTACCCCATGCGTTCAGTTCTAGTCAGTAAAAGCCTGACACCCTTTCTCACTCCACCGAGAACAGGAGAAGTAAATAATAATAATTACCCTCAAAGAAAAAAAAACAAATAGCAAAAAGTCCTTATTGGTTCACTACACTGCCCAACTGGTTTAGTGGTGGAATCAAAAATAGGTAGGTTTATTTTTGAGGTGTCAAATGATCCAATGCCTTCTCCCGATCTAGGGTGGAATTGGAGAGCGTGTCAGACTTTTACTAACTAAAACCACACTTATGGTCCTTCAGTTGCCTTTTACGGTCCTAGACGGCAAAAGGCTTCCCTTACAGTTTTCCTGACATCTCTTTTAGGCGCGCGTGGAACACTACGCGCCGTGCACGACTTGAAAAAAATAGGTAACTTGTTTAATATGGTTGGCAACTACTTTACAAGTATTTCACCAGAGCTCGATTGCGGTGGTGTGATGTAGTCTCTTCATGAAAGGCGTAGCTTCAAGAAAAAGTTTAAGAGAGAACCAATTCAAATAGGGCAAGAACCAATTCAAATAGGGCAAGAACCAATTCAAATAGGGCAAGAACTCCTTTGTAGTACCCTTGGTGCCTGAGGTATATCGGATGTCCATAGGTGGTGGTGGTGGTAACTTGACATCAGGTGGAGGAAGAGGTGGGGGGGGCAAGGGCCAGCTGTTTTTCTGGCACTCTATGCCATAAAAATAAGGACTCAATCTCAAGTCAATTGGCGTAATGGTTCCAAGGAAATGGTCTTGCTCTGAATCTGAAAAAGACTCACTTTATACACTTTGTTCTGTCAAGGCGGTCTTCACGGCCACATCCGGTATCTACGGGTGGAGAGGCTCTAGTTCAGGTGAAGACGATAACCTTTCTTGGGTTTGAAATTGACGGGTGCCTCAAGTGGGATGGTCAGATAAGTAAAGTGTGTGTTACATTGGGTAGTGCATGTTTTGCTCTTAGCAGAATATCGTGCGTCTTCCCCGAACGCGTTGTGCGGTCCTGTTATTTCGCGACGGTGCTCTCGTTACTCCAATACGGCACTGAGCTATGGGACATGCTGCTGATTAGCAGTGCGCCTTCCGAATGCCGAAGCGCATCGTGCGGGCCATTGTCAGGATACCGCAGGACATGTCCGCCAGATCCCATTTTATTAGAATTAGCATCCTCACGTTACCTGCTTTAACTACTCATTTATCAGGTTGCACTATAAATGAGGATGAACATGGACCTTTAGCCAAAGGTATGCAGGCGTCATTCATATTGCACCAGAAGCAGGGGTCAGTTATCGACGGTCACGAGAACGCTCGGCAAATCTTCCAAGACGACTTATGAGTCCGACAGATTATAATCAACTGCCTGCAGCTATTTCTGGTGTCCCGGCTATAGGCAACTTCAAAGCTCGATTGAAAAAATGGCTTGTTGAGTAAGCTTTTTATTCTTTTCACGAATTTATGATTTAATTTAACTTTGATAATTTGAACTGAAAATTATTGCGACTTTTATTATAATTTATATTAATTTTAATTTACGATTTAACTTCTATTTATTTGTTTTCTTGTATGTACCTAGTATTTGAATTATTTTTTGTTTTAATTAGCAAATTCATATTTCTCGTAAACAATTTTCGCAGTTTTCGCAGCAAAATTATTGCAAAAGTTACGGTATTGGTTGTATGTTAGTTGTAAAGTACCTAACATTATTTGAGTACTTTTTCTAATCGTGGTGCATTTTATCGCGATATTAATACAGCGCATAAGACCAGCCGTTATCCATGGCTTAGTGTTTCTTCTTTTAACGTGGTAATTTAAATTATGTGTGATCCTTGACAATTGACGAAACACGAAAGAATCATAGTAAACTTGTTAGCAGCTTCGTTTGCGTTTAGGGACATCAGAATTTTAGTGAAATCTGTTTTTTTTTTTCGATAAATTTCGCAATTTTCGCGTAATAAATGTGAGTCTTTGTACTATTTGAATCAAATTTTCGAGGTTTGTTTTGTTTTATCAATAATAATATTGCAGAGTGATCAGTGATCGGTAGTTTTCTATAATCAGAGTCGTAGCGTAATTAAAGGACATCTTATAAATATATCAAATTATGCTGCCGTACCACTGACGTTCCGTAGACTGAACCTGCCGGGCACGGTAGAGTTTCACCTGGAAAGGCTTTGTAAAATATGAAAATAAAAACAACAATTTTTTGATTAATTTTATTTAATTAATTATTTTGTATAGCTGAACGGAATGTTAATTCAAATTTAATTATCTGCCTCGCGCAGTTCATCGGTCAAGTTGTAGAAGGCGGCGTGGCAGGGTGCGCGCGCGCAGGGACGGCGCTGTTCCTCGCGCTCGCCGTGTGCGCACCGCCCCGCCACGCACACTCGGTACCGCGAGATGGTTCCTCCACCGCACGTCACTGAACAGCCGCCCCATTTGCTCCACCTACTCCAGATTTTACGATTTTTCAATATTTGGTCGTCTTCACATGACACTGTTTAAAAAGGAAATATAATTTTATAAAATGTAAATTATACAGAGTGTTTGGTGCATCGTGTGCCAAATTGATATGGTCGACGGGAGGAGTCATCTGCTAACCTTTCAGACCCCTAAGCACTTCTCATGCCCTGTGGATTTTTTATCATCGACTTTTTAGTGTTTTATGAAAATAAGATACACATTTTTCTTTCAAATACAAATTTATATAATACGTAAACTCTGAATTTTAATTTTATTTAAACGTGTATTGTTTTAGAGTACTTTTAAATTTAGTAACATGACATTTGTTCATCACATCTATTCATTGACATCACATCTATTTTTTTTTAATTTGCTCGCAAAGTTTTGGACTTAAATTAAAGCTGTCCATGTTACCGTTATTTACATACCGACCGGAGTCTTCCAAATCCCCCAAAAATTCTCTAGTTTATCCTCTTGCTAGTAATGTGCCACATGCCATGAAAATCTTTTTATAACTTTGTGCATTCGCTAGAATTGTGAATCAAGTCACATATGACTAATATTCAAAATTATGACTCGCTCACCGCTTCCACCTCGAATCGCTTTCACCTGATAGCTGCCAAATTATTTTTAAAAAACTTGTTCTATTTATACATTTCTATGTCCCATTTTTCTATAAGCTACACAATTACAGCGCGATGTACAATTGAATAACATAATGATATAAGTACTTATTGAATATATTTTTAAATTACTTTATTATAATTTCCTTTCATCTATTTCTTTAAGATAACATAGATTTGTGAAAAATATTTACCACTTTCTCAATGATGAAAATGAATAATAATGGCTGAATAGCCGGCCAGTCACATAAAAAAAAAAAAAACGAAATAGGCAGAAAAGCGCCAATCCAGAGTTTTGGCGGGATTTCTTTATGTGAAGTGCAGTGGCTGTTTTAATTATTGATTCCTAGTGGTTATTGTGATTTAAAATTGGTGTAGTTTTGTATCTCAAGTGTCTGCGCAACTGGACAATATGTAGAATCATTGAAACAGACGCAATCTCGGTAAAATGGAGTTGAAATTTTTATTATAGTTTTGACTACCTCAGGTAAGTTTGCCGAGAACGCGGACTCGATACATTTGCCGCCAAATACTACACAAACATTATAGACTGTGTTGCACTCGCATTATAATTGTAAAGTAATGAACTATTCATACGAAGACATGATAATTCCGAAAACATTAACAATATACAGTTTTGTTTATACTTTACTAAATCTCTGCTCTATGAGATTTGTACGGTAACAATAACACGGTAAGCTCATCAGATTCAGATATGCATTTAACGCCTGATTCAGAAGAGACAAGGCTAAAGCAATATTGAAAAATCTTTTACCGCCTAAATAAAAAAATATATACGGTCTACCTAAAATCATACGACACCTCAGGTTTTTATTTTTACTTTTCTAGTATTCGTAATGAAAAGCGCAGTGTTTAATTCGGGTTAAAGCCTTATTTAGTCCCTCCCTTGACCTATTGGCGACTTCGCTACGCTTGGACGCTAACCTCTTTCTCGGGACTAATTAAGTTACTTTCACCCCTGAGGCAACAATGTACCTACTATTGTTTTTCCATATAGGATAAACGTGACGTCATATTAAGAGCAGCCAACCCGACATACATTTTCACTGTTTTTACCCGACTGCAAGAAGGGTTATGTTTTTCGCGCGTGTCTTGTATGTTTTTATGTATGTATTTATGTAATTTATTACCTCATATCTTCCAAACCGCTGATCGGATTTACATAATTAAGATATCTTTAGATTCGTCTTGATAACCCAAGTGTTCGTAGATAAGTGACGATTTAAAAAAACGACTGTGAGACGCAATAATTTAGAGGAAAAGTTTTTTTTTTTTGATACTGCGATATGGTTATCAAATTAAAGGGTTCATCACGAGGATTTCTAAACGGTATATATCATGACATTATAAAAAAATACAATAGGAAATATGTTATTTATTATCTACTATCTGTTGCTCGCGATTTGACTTATTTACTCCCCTTTTTTAAGGCAATCGTGTAAAAAAATGTATACAGTTCAGAGATATATTCTCCCCTGGGAACTAAGTCCCGTTCGTGGGAAAATGAAAAGTAGCCTAAGTTACACCTTATAACATCAACTATCCGTCAGTTGGACACGCCATAATCATGGTGGTAAGGCCCCGCTTTGAGGGGTGGCTGGAGAGGCGTCACGGCGTCCTCACATTCCACATAACGCAGGTCCTCCCCGGACATGATAAATTCAGGAGGTTCCTGCACCGGATTCTCGTGGAAGAAACGCTCGGGGGTGTCGCCATTATGCGGGCCGCTTGGAGGAAACTGTGGAGCTTATGGTGGAAGTGAGCCATGTACGGTCGGAGCACCGCCTTGTCCTCGTGAGGGCAATCAGCTGCGATCACCTCTCGCGCCGGGCCCTGGTCTAGGCCATGGTCCGGAGCGAGGAGAAACGGGTGGAGGTCGAGTCCTTCTGCGAAGCAGTAATGCTAGTGATGGAGACAGCCGTAACTCTGATTACCAGCCACCGAAGGATTAGATATCCGTCAGTGAAAAAAATCCCTCAAAATCGGTTCAACCGTAATTTCGGAGAATTTACTCTCCCTGGGAATTAAGATGTCACGATTTTACGTCTCATATAATGTAAAAAGTGAATTAAGGTACTTTTTATATTATAACATTAGCTACATCATATATTGAAAGTTACGTCAAATTTGGTTTAAGCGTTTGGAAGACTTATGCCATATTAAGGAATGCAAAGTAGCCTAAGAAGAAATGAAAAGTAGTCTTAGTAACTGCTTGTAACATTTGCTATCCGTCAGTGAATACCTCATCAAAAACAGTCTAGCCGTTTCGGATATTAGTCAGAACAAATCGACAGATAACCAATAATTTCAAAATTCATTTACATTTAGTAAACCATTTTTTTTATATTTTAATCAGACACTTCAATTTTATTTACGATACAAAATAAGTGAGGCGGATGACAAGGTCAGTTTGTGAACATTGAAGTGATAAATATACGTCTAAAATAGTATAAATAAAATAGTGATATTAGGTAATAATAAATAAAAAGTGTAAAATAAAAATAAAAAGACTCAATTGCGTAAAAAATAATTGCTTGTTTTATGTGTTTAAATTAATGCAATTAAATTGTTTTCAACGCTACTGGACTGAACTTTTTTTTCTTTTCAGTTTTTATTTAAAGTTATTTTTTACTCAGTCGGGTTCTTTTTTCTTTTTATACAACCGCTCTTACGCGATTATGACGTTATTACATATGTTTCATTAGATATTTTGGTAACAAAGATATCTTGTGGATATTATCTAGGCCTATTGAAAACAAACTTATAAATTTGTGTAAAATAATCCAGTTAATACTTCCGAAAGTACGCTATTTGGCATGAACTTTGACCCAAAGGTCAAAGTTCATCTATATTATCAAGATATTGCACTCAAAAATTAAAAAAAAAAATAACAATGGAATGTATGCAAATTTAATAAATATTCTAAATGACGAATTTTTTTCCAATAACTTTTATAGTTATAGAAAAATCACGTTTTTCCTGGAACAAGTTTTGTGAAATATTCGAGTAGGTAAATGACGGTATTACCGAGTTCCAACAGAGCTTTCTCTCTGTTTTGACTTTTGACATTGCCTTTTTATTAAACAACTTAATAATTCATGCATGGGCGTAACACTGTGTTCGTGCGGTTTGATTTCGATACAATTGCGTAAAGGGGTGGGTCACTTCTGTCTGTCAGACTCACCCCCCGATTTCGTTAGTACCTACCGCGTGTCATGTATAGCGGTAACTACGAAGTGACGTCACAGATATCTAACATTGAGCAATTAAAATTCTCTGCGATAATTGAACAGGTTCAATCGTACAATATTTCGTCAACAACTATCATGCAAATGCCCTGGTCGGAGAATTCTCCCACTTCAATGGAGGTGTGAGGGATTTAACACCCTGTTCCTGAACTAACGTGATTGGTTCGTGGAATCATCGAATCATTACTCGCTCTGTGGTAACTATGTATGTTTTAGGCATCGGGTTTGTTAGATACCTAAATCCTTTGCCCCGTTCTTGCGTTAATTTCAATTGATATTTCAGATAATCTGAAAAATGAGTTTCTATGTCGTAAATTGTTTCATTTTATACCATTCAATGTAGACATCTAAATAAACTCACGCCTTTTTCTCATAGGGTAGGCATAAACTACGGAAAGCATGCCTGTTTTGAATTTACTGTAAAGTATTAAAACTTACTAAAAAATATTCTAATCTAGATTATACTATTTAAATAAATGAGTCTGATCAGAATAATATCAAATTATTAACCCTCTTACTCCAAAATTGGTACGTACTGCACCCCTTTTAGGGTAGCCGTACACGGGCCACCGGCCACAACTCAACTACAAAACGCCGCCACCGGCATATTTCCTGTAGGCTTCATACCTTTTATATGGATTCGTCGTACACGGTGAACGCCGGTGGCTGCCACACGCTACAAATCGCCGTTGCTCGCTTCTTGGGGCCCGAACCGGCAACTAAACGCCGATACAAAACGCCGTCACACGCCACTCGCGCATTTATACTTTCTTCGTCAGAGTCCATTATGATACTTGACAGGCCTTTTGGTCTAGTTGGTGAGTGGACTGACTGCTATGCCGGAGGTCATGGGTTCGATTCCCACCCAGGAAAAATGTTTGTGTGATGAGCTCGATCATATGTTCTGTATCTGGGTTGAATTTATTTATAATATGTATGTATTTGGAATTATATAAGTATGTTTATCAGCTGTCTAGTACATACATTCCACAAGCTCTGCTTAGTTTGGGATTCGATGGCGTTATTTAAAATTTGTGGAATGTTATATTATTATACTGCGCGTATTGGTTAAAAAGTAGCAGCCACCGGCCACAAGTGACAGTAGCGCGCTTCGCTTTCATTTGTGGTCGCTTCTAGCTTCTCGTGGCGGCGTTTGTGGCTGTCGCGTGTGGCCCGTGTGCGGCGACACTTAAACTCACCCGGCCAATACGCCACGCCACTGAATATGTGTGAGCCTTTTTCAGGGTACCCATCTTCATACACATGATCTGATGTCAAGCTTTTAACCACATGTTGTGTTGTGCTAATCATTTGTCTTGCGCGAGGCGCTATGATAATAATAATATCTCCTCTCTCTGCTTCGTCCGTCCCTGTTCCCATTACCTGGGGTCGGGTCTCATCACATCTGCGTCAGGACAGTCTATCCTGGGTTGTCGATTTTGGCAATTGGGCTTTCTTGAGGTCTCTTTCGATGTTATATTAAAAATATAAAAATAATAATCTCTATTTAAATTTTTTACATAATACAGCCACAAGTAAATCTTAAACAAATAATTATGCTACTGCCCAACGAATAATTATGCCTATAACAAAATTTATCAATATTATTAATTTTAAACCTAGGTTACATAATTCTAGTAATGTATAATTAGCGACTTGCCCGAGCTAGATTTATAAAATCTGTGTTTTCAGGACATCAATTAACAAATAATAAGAAAGGGGCGAAGATGATAGTTTGCTGGGAAGGGAGAATAGAAAAAGAAAACCTGTTACGCTGACCCCAAGTTGCGATGGGACTGGGAATACCAGGCCACAAAGGAATGTTAAAGACTCGCCAGCTTTGCCATTTTTATTGGCCTAGCCCCTAAAAATTTATAAACATGTATACATAAAGTAGGTACGTATCAATCACGTAATATTATTTATTTATTAAAGCTTCATGTACAGTACCTAGTGGAACATAGGCGGACTTAATGCAACAAGGCATTCTCTACCAGTCAACCTTTGGGTTAAAAAAGACAACACTGTGGTAGGCTTGCACAATAAACAAATAACAGATAGGTACTTCGAACAAAAAAACATAAAATAAAAAAAAGTTATTTAACAATAAAATACATATATACTTATGCTAAAATTATAAACTAATAAATACTATAAAAAATATCAAATCATTAAGAGAACTTAATAATAATTCTGACGAAGACCAAACTAAAGTTGAGAGGACTTCAAGTAGTAGTTCCGAATTTTACGCTTAAAGGAAAATTTACTTTCAGTTTTTTTGATGTCAAGGGGAAGCACATTCCAGAGTTTTATGGTGGAAACAGCGTGTGAATTGGACATAAAGCCAGTACGGTGAGAAGGAATATGAAGGAGCATGTTTTTGGATGCACGAAGGTTAAGAATGTGAGAACTGCCCAACACTTTAAAATATTGTTTTAAATAATCATGACCCCTCTGCATGCTCTTCCCCATTATGAACGATTCATTATGGTGAAGAGCATGCAGAGGGATCTGAGGGATATCCTGTGGCAGCCATTTAAGCTAAGAATGGAAGGAAGAAATGTGATCATATTTACGAAGGCCAAATATGAAGCGAATGCAGTTGTTGAGAAGTCAATTCATTATGTTTAGAAGTTCCTAGGAAAGATCGGAGTAACAAACATCAGCATAGTCAAGTATAGGTAACACTAGCGACTGGACCAAAGTAGTTTTAGTGATTGACGGGAGGAAATTTTTGAATCTATAAAGAGACCGCAGCGTGAAGGTGAATCTCTAGCTAACCTGAGTAATCTGCTTATTCCAGCTTAACCTATCGTCAATATATAAACCTAGGTCTTTTACGTGAGGCGAGAGAAGGTGGGTATTATGTGTGTATTTATATAGCTGTTGTATATTCTGCATAATTTATATAGCAAATGTAGGTACAGGTAGATAGGTAAGCGGACGGCGAGGAATGGGTAACTGGCTGTCCTGCCGTCCGGTAAGAACGGTGCCCAATTACCTATATACCAGCGGCGCGTAGTGTTCCACCATCCCTCAAGGAGATGTAAAGGGCTAATGAACGAACACAGGTAGGTTTAATTAAGGCAGTAACATTTTGGCCGGACCTCTCGCGGTAGTCCTAGAGCGGAAGAAGTCATAAACTGTGTTTCGAGTCAAGGAAAATTAACTTGGAGTTAATTTTAATTGATTCAAAACATAGTTCATGTATGAGTAAGTACTTATACTGTTGTACGCCAAGACAAGTGGCCTAGTGGTCCCGATGGTTGGGTGGCGCTGTCGGTGAATATAAAATACAAATTGTATCTCAATTCAAATCTGCGTGTTTATTTTTTTAAAGTGGGTAATCTGACATATGCATCCTGTTCTGAGGCGGAGTGGGAGTGTCAGACTTTTACTGATTAATACCAGACGTATGTTTCTTCAGTTGCCCTTTGCGTTGAAGGACCACGGGTAGGTAACCTGCTCAAAAGTCCACCCATGGCCCTTTTAGAATCAGACCCCAGCAGGCTTCGGCCCTGCTGGGCTTCTACGGTTTTGCTGACATCTCTCTAAGGCGCTCGTGGAATAATACGCGCCATCGACGATTCGAGCTCGCACCGGACGGTTACTGGACGGTCGGACGGTGAGCTACCCATCGCTCGTCGTCCGCAAGCCTGCGCCGGTGGCTGATAGTCGGGGTCGAGGTCTCGGCGGTCGAGGATGTCCGTTCCCTTACACGTGCGACCGTCTCCTTCGCTAGTATAACACCTCGAATTCCGCCTCGGTCGCAATGACTATCATACTCCACTTGTATCAAAATGTGCTATTAAAATTCAACCCTTTTGATATATAAACCTATTTTGCGGTGTGCGCGCTTTCTCCCACTTCTTGTAGATCTTATTTTCGATATTTACAGATTTTATAAGTAATCGACGCGGACGCCGGCGTTCGCTTGGTTTTTAACGGAACGGCGCGAAATCACGCCCGGTGGTCGCGCTGTAACGCGGAAACGTCCGTACGTTTGCTTGGGGATCAAGCAGGAGGCAGAAACAAGGGTCCAAACTTTATACGGTGAAACCTACTTGATTAAAGGATATTGCTAAGGAAATATATGCACCAGCAAAATTCGACCTAATTCTATCATTATACAAGAACATTCAAAATAGTCTCTAAAAAAAATTGATAGTGGGTTATCTTTAAAATTGTCGACTGGTAGGTACCTATATCTAGATGTGCAGTTACTTCTTCTAAGGACAAATCCAGCTTGTTTGACTACTTAAAGGTGTTTTCATGTTCACCTGTGTCATATTCTGAATCATCTGGCTCCAACGGTTTACTAGTCTTTTCTGTATACGCCACCTTGGTTGAAGTTTGAGGCGCCTTATTTTTGTGTTGTTCCTGTCTTACGAGATCTATCAGCTCAATAGGACTCAACACTAGTTTATCTTCCTTTCGATTTCTGTGAATCGCATGTGCTAGGCAAGTGAGAACGACAAGAAACAGAGTTATTCTATTCATTACCATAAAAGGTACACAAAAGAACCATGTAGAGACAGCTAGTGTCATTCTGTGACATTGAAGTGAAGGCCTAAAGAGGAGATATAGGTACCTAACCATAGATGTATAGGCATAAATGGGGATAAGGCAAGTACCACTAGAATACCTCAGAAACTCTCAAAACCCTCAAATCTCAAAACATGTCGTGTGATAGTTAAGATTAACTTGTAAATAATACTTATATTTCTCTAATATATAATTTGTTTTAGTAAATTGTCTTATAATTATCTCACAGATGGTGTAAAAAGTAGAGTATCCAACACGGGGATAAAGCTGTCTTTGTCTTATGTGGCTTGAATTCCTTACTTCTCTCTAGTAGTCTTGTGTAGTTCGCGAACGATGAACGCATAAGAAGGTCTATAATTAGGTCTAGGTCTATTAGTTCGCGCGGCGAATGTGAATTACCGTTCATCCGCAATTCGTTTGTGTGAAATTGTGAATGTTATGTCAATGTAATAATGTTTATTTTAGCTTATCCCCTTATTATGTTATTATTTATTCTATAAACTCGCGAGTCTCCGTAGAGCTCACCTCTGTAGAATGCTTTCTTGTTTTGCATGATGTGGTTTTGTGGGTACGGTGGCACGTAGCGCCGTCTTGTTGGAACCACATGTTGTCCACGTCTATATCGTTCAATTCAGGCCAAAAAAAAAAATGTTAATCATTGATCTGTAGCGCTCGTCGTTGACATTAATGGCCTCGCCATCATCGTTTTCGAAGAAGCACGAACTAATGATGCCGCCGGATCAAAATCCGCACCAAACAGTAACTTTTTGTGGATGCATTACCACCTGGTGAACCTCATGTGGGTTGTGGTCGTCCCATATACGGCAATTTTGCGTCGCTAAAGATGATTTTTCGGCCAAAATCGGGGTCCTCTTCCAAACGTTCTGTACCCCAGTCAGCAAACAAACGGCGTTGTCTATGGTCAGTCACTTTGAGCTCCTGGGGCAGTTGGATCTTGTACGAGTGTAGGCCCAAGTCCCGACGCAAAATTTGCCAAGTTGAAGTCTGCGAAAGGCCGAGTTCTTGTGCACGGCGGGAAATCCACTGCCTCCTGCACACTCTCACGGACAGCAGCGATGTTCTCGGCCGATCTGGCGTTCCTTTGACGTAAGGGTGTTGGTTGGTTGTTTCCGAACCAGTCGTCTCGAATTTCATCATAATAAAGTTTTATCATTTGGACGTGCTGCTCAGTCGTGTAACTTGCCATGGTGATTTGGCATCAGTAACTGAAGAAATAACAACGCATTTGACAGATGCCGCCAAAACGTGAGCGTTACAACCGCGCGGCCATGACGATAATTTAAAAAAAACTATGCCAAGATTTTGTAATAATTTGTAAAAGTTGATTCCCAAAACCATTGATTTGTCACACAACAGGTGCAGTTCCTGAAATATAAACCTAGGATTTTTTATTGTATTTTTACAAGTTTCGACAAATTCAAATCTGTGTGTTACAAAAAAACTTCAGACCGCTGCGATGCTTTTTCAGCGAGATATCAACGATAATATGTTTGTCACCGTTTCGATGGCGCGGCCATGGGGTTTTTGCTTTTTAGCTTCTAAAATATAAACCTAGGATGTTTTTGTTATATTTTTTACAAATTCAATCCGTTATTTACCTAAATTTCAGGTCTCTGCAACGCTTAGTTTTAAAGATCTCCGTGGCCCCGCCATTCTCCGCGTTTCAATGGCGCGGCCACATTCAAACCATTATAACTTCTTAACCATAACTTTGACAGATTTATGGTTTTGGGAATCATCTTTTACAAACTTTTCCAAAATCTTGGCATAGATTTTTTGTTTAATTATCTTCATGGCCGCGCGGTTGAAACGCTCACGCCAAAACAACATGGCCGCCACAAACTGTCAACATCGACCCGCCCTATTTGAAAGACCCTATAATAAAAACAAAAATTGTGCGAATTGCAAAAAAGAGCGTTTTGTCTATTGTATTTCTGTAAAGTTAAGACATTTCGGGCTACCATTTGATTCAGAGGAGGTGTCGATATATTGGACCTCAAACTAGAACATAGTAGGTACTAAGTAGATGGTTATTGTTGAGAATAGTTTGTAGATATGTACATATTTATTGTACCTTTTTTTTAGGTGGGGAATTATAAATGACATCTCTCGCATCGCGCGGTGCGAGAGTGCGGGTCAGACTTTTACTGACTAAAACCGGAGTGGGTTTTAGTCAGTAAAAGTCTGACCCGCACTGTTCCTTTGCCTTCTTTCCAGGGCGTGAAGAACCCCATGGTTCTCTGACTTATGTTGGTGGTATTCTATTTCTTAAACACAAAATGACATTCAAATACTTAATCAATTAAGTAGGTAGGGCAAAAAAAAAACATTTTTTACTTTTATTTTCATTTATTTAAGATATTTCTTTGGTTACACCTTATACATGATCTTTACTACAATTAAGTACAGAATATTAAAAAAAAATACATACAGAAGAATTGAAGTCGGTTTAATAAATAGGGTGATACTGAATTACAAAAAGCAAAAATCTTCAATATGGTCAGACATTTCATAAATTGAAGAGTACATTATAATTTCGATACCTATAGGTACCTACTTGAAAAGTGCCTAAATCAATGATGACAAAGTACGCAACTAAATGGTACGTAACGTATTGATAAAAAGATTAAAAGGATTCATAAAGTGTTAAAATAAATTATTTTCGACAACATTTAGATATCACGATATTATTTAAACGAGGTACATTTATAAGGGTTTTGTGAACACATAATTTATAAAAGAAGGGTTTTCTTTATCCAAATAAGACGTAATTTAAACATTTCATTTTTTATTCATATAATTTTCATTAATTATTTGTAGTTTTGTTAATAGTTCAGTCAAATTAGATAAAACAATAGGCAGCTGAAAATTGGTAGGATTCTTCAAAACACCATCATAGCAACCAGATATTAATTAAAATGTCGAGCCTTATCAAGAAGAACATCGTAACAGATAGTTTGTGGTTTTTGCTGGAAGGCCGTTTTCTTTTCTAGTTTTAAAGTATTTATGATAATAGCGTTCTAAAAAAAACTGTTTTACAAAAAATAAAAGTACCAACCACCGACTCCAATTTACAATTACCGTTAATTCGCAACTCGTTTGTGTGAAATTGTGAATGTTATGTCAATGTAATAATGTTTATTTTAGCTTATCCCCATAATATGTTACTATTTATTCTACTACTCCAATTTAAAAAAAAAATGCAAAAATAACTTTAGTTTCGTAAAACCGTGTCTCTATAAAAGTTAAAAACACCGACTTCTGAACATAAAGTTATTTTGCACTTTTTTCGATGTATCCCATCCCTCTTCTTTCAGTCGATCATCGACAACATGTATAAACAAAGCATTTTCACTTGTTACGACCTTTCTGCTATGATCCTAAGAAGAGTTCCGTTCCATATCTTCGAAGTCAACATCAGATCATAACAATATTTTTCTAAGACCAATTTCACAGTATAAACCACCAAATAAAAAAAAAATCGATCCACAATTGACCGCTTACGATGTCTTCCTGGAAAGGCTAAATGTATCATTATAACTAAGTAATACACGGACAATACAACACAACAAACTCCACGCGACTAGTTTCGATATCCTCACTATGCAATCTCTACCACTCACGAACTGTCATAGAAACATCTAAATAGATTTCTATTGCTAGCTATTTCTGCCCTCGTAACATATACGATTTTTTAAGTATTAGCTTGTATTGTTTTGTAACGAATTTAAATATAACTCTATATCTTCATAATTCTTATCACAATCGGTTGTGTTTGACGAATATCACTTATTTGTAAACCATTCGGCAGAAGAGCCTCTTGATTTTGCAACATTTATTGTCAATGCTTCAAGTTATCAACACTGAGTAAGCATTCGATTTATTGGCAAAGCTTTTTTTTATAATTATATTGAACCATAAAAATGCATAGTTAATACGTGTTTCGAGCACTACGCCGCGTGAGCTTAAGGACACGGGAGACAAGGGCCTGAAGTTGACAATAAATCGAACAAATACCTACTAAAATAATCCCTGAAGATCGCCAATAGCAGACAAATTTATATTCAGAACAATATATCGGTTACACGAAGAGACACTTATACTTGGTCCAAAAAAGGCGTAAGACGACTTTTTTGAGCGCGCGTTTCACTTGCATAGCTTCACGTCATTGCACGTGGCCAGAAGTGCGAGGCACCTTGGTGCGCCCGTTATACGCATTATTTGTTTATCTACACTAACAATCAAAGTTGTAACTTTTCCTTATTTAATGATATTTAATACATGCATTAGGCCCAGATTTGAGTTTATATATTATTTCACCCGATAAATTATTATGTGAGGTATGTTATTATCCTATGCAAAGAATACATAGATAATTATATAGACGTTATGATGGCTAAGCGTGTAAAGCTCGCGACGGCGCGGGACTGCGGCTCCACAAATGCATGACATATAATCTGCCTGAAGACGAAAAGAGATAAAACAGACGCTCTCCTCTCCCAGTCCAAAGTACCAACCATAATCCCGCGCTTTTTCGAGCTAAACGTTAAGTAGGTACTAAAAACTTATATCGACCAACACTTTGGCTAGATTAATCAGCCTTTTTCCAAAAACTTTAGTGCTGCGTCAACAAACAATAGCTAATATATGTACCTACTGGATATATTTAAAATTTCATCTGTTATTTAATTCTAATTAGTGAGAAATCCTATTAACTGGCTGAGCATGCAGAAACGCTGATACGTGCGCCACAAATACAATAACGCGCTAATTTGATTGTTTGTTAAATATAATGAGTATCATATTTGTATGCTTTAAAAGCACAAAGGATAAAGGATCAATGTACATAGGTACATAATTATATTTGAATTAAAGACTACGTTTAACCGTAATATAATTATTTACATCGGGCAAGATGCCAATTTGTATATTCAGACTTTTGAGTAATGTCTTTCGTTTGGGTATTTTATAACATTTTTTTTTTTATTATAATCCCAAATTTTGTTATAGATATACACTATAAACATTTAAATCGAGAAATTTGGTAATAAGCATAAATGTACCATTTAATGTTATCTATACAATTAAACTTGCATAATTTTACATCAATAACAACCGGTTTCTGATAGGTTAATCAACACTAAAACTAACCACAGACAACCACTCTCATGTAGTTAACACAAAGATAGATGCTGAACTGTGATTGGGTGTCAGTTCTTGTCCATTCAAATTTCTACAAATGCCACTGATAGGTATTTATTATTCACTTACCGAATTTTCAATTTCCTGTAATGTAAATGTTCAAGAGTTTATAATAAAATAAATCAATTTACAATGTGTGCAAAATGTGGCCTTTCAGAAACCGGATGGATGTTCATACACAAAGTAGCTACAAAGTTTTTAGTGGTGTGAATATTAAATAATTACAAGAGATCTTTGCGAAACTTATTATTATGTACTAGCTAGCATTTAGCTACATAACATAAGAATGTTTCAGTCTATATCCACTAGAACTATTAACTAATAATTAAAATCAAATGGTTTGCCAGGTGGGCATCCTTCCAGGGCAGCGGGAGAGTCAGTTAAAGTCTGACACTCCCTCTCGCTCCACCAGAGCGGGAGGAATTATATGATGATTTCATACCCCCTAAATAAAATAAAAGGTGGGCATTCTTGAGACTAGGTTTGACTAGAACATTCAATAGCTATATGAAGTACGTACAGTAACAAATTATCAACTACTCAGGTCACAATGGTAACTAATAGGGTTTGGCATTAATTTCGTATTTAAATTAACTATAGTAAACAAAAAGAGAAATTAGCTACACACAAGGAATGACAACATTTGTATTTATAAATTAGTTCAGTACATTCATAATATTTCATGCATTTTATTACTTATTTTAACGAACACTATATTTGAGATATCTAAGACATAGTAAAATATGTACGTTACAATATTTATTTGCAAAGACAATAACAATACGCCTATATAATATACATACAGGTGAAAGTTACGGGCCCGAGATGTTCACGCAAGATGGCGCTGAACTTAACGTTTTTGTTTCTTACTGTACATTAACAGCCACAATTAGGTGGATTATGACACAATAATTTGACTACGTTCTATATAGTGGAATGTCCGATTTTAGCAAATACCATTTGCTTGACTTAATAATGCTCCGATACACAAAAAACAGAACAAACTGAAAATTTTGAGTATGACGCCATCTAGTAACAATATGGCCACGCTCGGGCCCGTAGCTTCCACTTAAAACAAGTAAATAACTTAAGAGGTGCGGAATTAAAAATCTGTGATTTTTTAATTAAGTATAAATGTTGTTCATTAAGGCCTCCTATTGGGTAATATCAATAAATAAGTATTTTTGCGGTATATTTTTTCAATGTGAGGTAAGGCAGTATAAACTTTAGATATTTGTCAGATTAGTAGATTTTTAATACCAAGGACAATATTTTAGAATTCGTGTTTCTGCAGAAATATTGTTTAATTTATAAAAATTCAAATATACTACAAAGGCAATCTCGCCGTTAGCCTACATTTCATTTTGAACTCCTGATGCAATAATGTTGTATCTGTATACTGTAAAGCTCCCTCTTCTGTCAGCAAAATATAGTGGTCTATCGTAGAAGGTACAATTTAAAAAATTGATGTACTTAAGTACTGATGTACGATTTTCACCAAGACCTTGCCGAATGCGGGTTTGTTTGAAAAAGTTAAAGTTTAAAGTTACTGCGGCCCTGGAACGCAGTCAGTAAGTTTTTCAAATCTGACATTCCTTCTTTAGTTCTTTTATTTTATGATTTCCAAAAAAGTTGCAACAAAGAAGTATTCAACTAAATAGGTATCTTATTTGCTTGGTAGCCGAACGGCTGATGCAACACGCATGTTCTTTTTTTTTAGTTAAATGTAAATTTAATATCTTTTTTTTTAGGTGGGAAAATCATCTAATGACAAATCTCGCTCTTGGGCGGAGCGGGAGATAATGTCAGGCTTTTACTGACTACTGCCCCGGGTTTCGCCTTCACACTACCCGTGGAAATATAACATCTAAGGACTTCACAATCGCTGAAATTTTCCTCAAAACATGCACAACGCATTTTGCAATAAGTTCCTTGCTCAGTGAATATCATACATCATTTCTTAAATTTAAACATTAAATGTAATTCATTAATTTTTACACTGTTGCGGAGAACAAAAACATGGTAATGCATAAAGGTGTCATAGTCTAGTGTTAGAAAACCGCATTAGCGTATTTTTTATTTATTTATCATGTTCTTAATACACATGCCTGTAGCTATAAATACTATGTGGTACCAGTGGACTGTTTCAGAATAAGTGAAATGGTGAATCAACATGCTGATTAATAAAATACAAGGTTAAAACGACAGGTGGGCTTTCCTACAAAAGGGCATTTTACTCATTACATCAATACTCTAAAATCTCGAAAATTTCCCGCTATTCCACACACTATGTTCACATAACTCGAAAAAATATATTTATATAGCGAATTTTTATTTTCGTGTTTTCATAGTTGGTCGTTTAGTAAGTTGTTTATATTGAGGAGTATCCCTTTTAAGGAAGGCACATCTGTCGTCTCAATGTTGTATAATAAGGTAGACAGATACTGGTAGGTACCTATTAATACGAGTGAACATATCAAACAATATAGTTCTTTTTTTAATACTTTATGTACAGTAGTGGTACATAGGCGGACTTATAGCAATAAGGCATTCGCTACCAGTCAACCTTAGGGTTAAAAAAGCCAACACTGTGGTAGGTGTGCATAAAAAATATTCGTGGATTGTAAATGATTCATCTGATTGTAGAAAGAGATTTTTATCGGAAACAGCCCCTGCAGAGCACTGAACAACACTCAACAACACTTTTTTCCAAATATTTGGGATTTTCAATAACTCTTAATGACCATCGGGAGAATCTATGTGATACTTATATATTGAATCTAAATAATATATAATAAATAAATTCTTATTAAGCGAATTATATTGTCTCTAAATAATATCTAATAAATAATTTCTCGTTAAGCGAATTATTTTATTGCTATCATAATAACCTATTAAGTCTAGCTGTGAATTTGGCATTTTATGAAAGGGCTCGATGAGCAGTGATAACTTCGGATTGACTTGTAATCATAATTTGAAATACATTTTAGATTTATGGCTTAAAATTTAATATGAGAAGCTAATAAACTAAGATATTAAATTGTTCAATAGTAGCTATTGGCAGGTATGAGCCATCGATACTGCGCACCTCATAAAATGTATAGTTTCCACATTGAAACTCTTGAAAAACTTAATCTTTTTTCGAAATTTTATGGTCACAAATAAATATAGCGATACTAGCTACTGCCAGCAGTTTCGTCTGCGTGTTTGTTGGTTATTGTTGACACGAAGTCGAAAACGGATAAAAATTTGCCTATGTCCATCCTTGAGGTTCAAGCTTCTTCCGTACCAAATTTCATCAAAATTGGTTCAGCAGTTTAACCGTGAAATCGTAACAGACAGACAGAATTATTCTCACATTTATAATATTAGTAAGTATGGATAATACAGTAAATATAAAACGCAAAAAACGAATGAATAGAAAGATAAAAAAAGTTTTAAGTACCTATATTTTATCATATAATTCAAACACAATCCGAAGTTATTACAGCCCAAAGTGACCCGATTTATACAACAGCAAATTCATAGGCAAAAACCTTTAATAGTATTTTAGAATGTTTTCGAACAACCCGTGATAAAAAACAGGCAGTCCGTCTTAGACTACAGTTTAAATGTTTTAAGAGCCAATGAATTTATAACGATTTTTATTATTTATTTTGCTCAAATAAAAGCCTTGTGGAGCTAAGCCATTTACAGCCTTTAACACCTATACCAGGTGAAGAAAATCCTGTACGGTAGTCACACTATCGCTGAAGCTATCTACACGTCAAAGCCAGCGCGGTATTACCTAGCAGGTTATGCCGCCAGGCTTATTTTGAGTCTATTTTACCAAGGCTAGCCTGCAGGCTTTGATGTGTAGAGGCCTTTAACCTGGACTGCCAGTATTTTCTCCCCGCCTAAAGACTTACACATAAAGTCAATATTTATTTTACACATTATTTACATAGAACACGTGTTTCTACTCGTGCACAACATTAGCCCATTGTCTTAGTCGTGCAAACTTATCTTAGTTTGGATGTAAATTATAATTCGGTATAACTTATCTAAGTAGTGGGATTAGCACTCTATAATTACTTACTTATCCTTAGGGCTCCGTAGCCAAACGGCAAAAACGGAACCCCGTACTTTTTTAGAATTAGTCTACCTTTATTAATTACGTTATTACCTATAGTTTATATAGAAATAAGAATCTATGAGATTAGTAACATCGTCGCTGACTCATCGTCGTCAACATCAAGGATTTTATTGAGTGCGGATTTCATCACGATTGCGGGATTGCCCCGCATGTTAAAAAAACCACGTAGCGTGAGACACTGCTGTCCGGGTTCACGCCTCGCATCCCGCGTGCGTATTCCACGCATTATAATAAATACTTGTATGAAAAGGTCATTGCGAGGGTTACGCGTGCAGGTGGATCCCGCATGCGTGATCAAAACCGCACGATTTTACACTATACGATTGGAGCTTGATATCAGTGCTTTGTAAATTTTATCATGAGGTCAATTGAAAGCGTATTCGCCTGCGCCGTGGCGTCGCTTCCCTCGAGTCACGCCGCTGCGCACACGTGTCTCACAATCATCTTACAGACTAATTTAGTAACCAACTTCAATAAACATTTCAACAAATAACTTCGATCGACGCACAACTATTGCGACGCCTATTTTAACTAATAACTTTGCCAACACGAGAGTGAATTAAAAATAATAATTTTATAAATTATATTATTCCTTAAAGTTATTATTTTCTTTATATTTGTTACCAATTATATATTATTGTAAAGGCTTTGAAATGAATGCCATTGATTAAACAGTTGTTTTTATTGCTGTATATGGTTTCAAAAATGAGTAAATTATATGTATAAAAATGTAACAATTCAAAAATTTATTTTATTGCGTTTGTATTTTATTGAATATGTCAGTCAAAGAATATTTTGTGAGAATCGTTATCAAGCATATCTCATATAAGTGAAATTTAGATTAGCAACAAAACTCGCAACAAGTTGATTTTCGCAAGCAATTCTAAAGCTAGGTTGTGACTAAGCAATAAAGAGATTTGCATTTGTAAACATCGAGTTTTGTAAATTTATTTGCCATATTTTCACCACATCGAAACAACATTTTACGGAATTTTGGTCATAAATATATAGACGGTTACTTGGTAACATTTTCAATATTAAATTAAAATAGTGTCATAAAAAATCAATATGTTGTGCTACTAAATTTAGTGACAGAAACGAATCGCTGCAAAACCGACTTCACACAGTCTTACATCTGTCCTACCCCTAGAGTGTAATTGAAGCCTGCGGAAGCGCGGAGTGGAAGGGCGGCCCGCAAGCTGAGGAGCAGATGCAAGCCGAAGCTGCGGTGGTGAGCGTTAAAACCATCTGCGACGATAAGCCCGCGTGGGGCCGCCCAAACCCCGCAGTGCCGGAGCCGTGACAGAAACAATGCTTGCTGCATGTTGCATGCCTGCTCCCATACTGCATGCCTGCTTCCATGCTGCATGCCTGATTGCATACTGCATGCCTGCTTGCATGCTGCATGCCTGCTGCATGTTGCATGCTGCATGCCTGCTTGAATGCTGCATGCCTGCTTGAATTCTGCATGCCTGCTTCCATGCTGCATGCCTGCTTACATACTGAATGCTGCGTGCCTGCTGCATGTTGCAGGCCTGCTTCCATGCTGCATATGTGATTGCATACTGCATGCTTGCATGCGTGCTTGCATCTCACTTCATGGCAGGAGCTCCGGTCCCGCCTTAGCCACGGTTGTTATTTTTTTAACCACACAGAAATAGGAGGCCCCCGCAAGGGGCCTCCGGCGACCCTATTCAAACCGACTGTGTTTTTTAATTAGGTTACAGTTTTGATATTAATAGTAATATCATATTGTATTCTTGTTTGCATGTATATGGTCATTAGAAGCGACAAGAAATATGTTACCAAGATTTATGTAACTCATAACATGATTTAAAAGAGTGTCATGGAGTTTCCTGCACGTTCTTCTACATAGAGATCTACGCTTTGGAAAATGCAATTTAGCTTTCCTTTATATTTTGACTGGTCCTCATTTTGACAATTCAATTTTTGGAATTTTAGGGCACCCCGACACGGACAGGTTATGTTAGAAGTTATTTCGGGGTATTTTTTTTTTATAACCACCCAGAAATAAGAGAACCCGCAGGGGGCCTCCGTCGTCCAATAGTGTTTTGTAATTAACTTTAGGTTACCGTTTTGATATTACTTCCACCGCAAGTAATGACTATCGATATAAAATTTATGCCAAAAGACGATTCTGACTGCGAATTTTCAGTGATGTGATGGTTCTGCTTTAATTATGAAATTTATGTATAATTTACATAAAAAGTTCTGCTATAAAAGGTAGACCCGTGGCAAAATGATGCCATTGTGTAAGTTGTTGAAGTAAAATGACATCTAGCCTTTTTTTAGAATATCTGTAAGTACACCACATACATATATTACCCCGTGGTAACGGCCAAGACTCATGAATCGTGGGTTCAAACCTAGGCACGCGCTTTCCTTTGTGCAATTAATTTCAACACCACTGCTCTCAAAATGGTAAAGGAAAGCATCGTGAGGAAACCATGTCCCAAAACAAACTTTGCACTGGACCCACGTGGTAGATTACGACTCATTTAGACAATCGGCCACCAGTGGTTGATATAACCAGGAGACAAAAAACTTGTGCTTGCTCCTCAAATACTTGTGCTTGCGGCAACTTATGCAATTTTGGTTGCTAATCTAAATTAACACATCATGAGCCGTTTTCTAAATAAGTACATGGAGTTCAGAACTTGTCAGACCCTACTGACCAATTTCACCTGTCTGACCCTACTTTGATGCAACTTCGACTAGTTTCAGTCTAACGTAGAGCTTGATAAAGTATTACCTTCGAATTCTCAATTCGGAAATAGGGTGTTTATTTAATAATAACAATAAGTAATAGGAGGGTTAGCCGCACATTGACTACCGTTGCGAAAGTGTTGCCAGCGTAATATTTTATTGTAGCGATCAAAAATTGCACGTGTGTGCATCTATCAAGGCTCTTATACGAACCTTTTTTTTAGGGTCCGTACCTCAAAAGGGAAAAAACGGAACCCTTATAGGATCGCTTTGTTGTCCGTCTGTCTGTCTGATAAGACCCTTTATCTTGGAAACGCGTGGAGGTATCGAGTTGTAATTAAAACCATATACTCAGGTCTGCGGTCCCTTGAAGCTGTGAAAAAAATCACACTTCTAAATTAACGAAAAAAAGAGATGCGGCCGAAGCTAAACGCCACTGTTGCGTTCATATGAGCTGTACGCATTTTATCGCTTCCTGAAGTATACAACCACCGCACACTTAGATTTTTCTTGCACATGTAACTGTCTTTAAGCAACCAAACGCAACACTAGCACAGTAGACAATGTGCGTCTACCCAACAGCGTTTATAATGTACTTACAGATAACCGCTTTAATCATATATTCCCTCTTAAACTCACAGGGTACGTACATAATTAATACAGACAATTAATGACGAATCCAAGTTATTTCTTTTATAAAATACAATTTATAATATTTAAACCCTTAATAAATCGCAGACGGTATAAGCGTATATTTACTAACTAATTTGAACATCAATAAAGATTTGTTTATTTTAATTCGTATTAAATGATCACTCTCATATGTGTTTTCATCAGTAATAAGGCAGTATGCAGGTTTATTGGATTACTTTACTCGACTAAGACAAAGTTAATAATTTATTATAATACGATTATCGCCAGCATTGTATACATTTTCATAAGTTACCGGACAATAATAATACGCAACAGAAGCACGCAAACACGAACAGTCGCTCGAGTAACTTATTTATGAATGCTCAAAACAACCCTACGATATGCGTTTAACATCTTTTTCTAATAAAATCACAATAATAAAATACCTTAATCTATTTTGCGAAGCCCTGTTCGTAATAATAAATATTCTATTAAGCAAAAATATATTTAAGGCGTTTCATCTTTGTTAAGGAACCACTCTTAATGCTTCGAACAAAATTAAACTAAACATTACATATTTTTTTAACAAAATGTACATAATATTGTACAACATTGGGCTAAATTATCCTACTTTGCTACTTTCCACAATTTAATAGGTAATATATTTACAGGATTCCAAAAAATGACGTTACTTGTACATTGGTGCTAAAATTATTCTAGGGATGATTCTATGAATATTTGCAGGGTAGGTTTTACTAATTCTTGAAACGATTTGGACTAGAAAGTGAGAGATATTTTTCTTACTGGACCCAAGAAGCCGGCACCCACAGTGGCTCAGATTGGACTCGCCACGCCGCCTTCAGCAGCTGCGACAGCGCGGCCGGCAAGTCGTCGTTCACGATCTCCTCGTCGAACATGTAGCCGTATAAGAAATTGATGCGGTTGGACGACCGCACGATGTCTGAGAACTCTTCTTCCTGTCAATACATTTATGACTGCTTATAGAATCTGCACAAACTGTGGGGCAACATATTTTCGCCGACCAATAACGAACAATCTAATTCTAAATTGAAATTAAATCTAAAACATCGTAAGCTCATCGTGGAATTAAAAATTAAGACGATTTATGGTATTTCTGCCTGATGAACATAAAATGTTTTTAAGCTTCTATAAGAATCGATTCTAAATGTATATTGTTAGTAACTAATTAAATTAATTTATTTTACATTCATAATTAGGGCAAATACGAGAGATAAATCGCATGTGAAATATTCATTTTAAATAGAGTCCAAAGAAAATATGGAACATTATTGAGAAATTATATTAATGAATAATAATGATTAGGTATAAGTACAGCTCAGAGGAGAATGAGACTCCTAAGGAACATGGGGCAAGGAAAGTAAGATCATTATTCCTGGCCACTGTTTGTGAACAAGAACCGGGTAAGTATCGTACTAAAAGGTAAAAATGTTCAAAAGGGATAATTTTTGGACAAAAGAAAATCGATTTGGTCTGTCAGTTGCTTTATTAAATCAGTAAAAAACACAAAAAAACGCATCACGGACTGGGGGTGTTATGTCACTTCTATGTAAAAAGTAATTAACTTTTACATAGGTATGACATCACGAAAAATGTAGAATTATGAGAGGTTTTTATTTCAGACATATTGAGATTAGAAGGATAATGTACCTTAAAAATACAGGTATTGCCCTTTGGATGTGTGAGTTGACGATATTATGAGTAAAGCTCAAAAATAAACTATATAGTAAACAAGAATCTGTTTACAAATATACGGAGAAATTCTATCATTTTATGATTTTAGCCAGCCATATAATATAAATAAAAATAAGTCCAACTAACCGTGAAAGCTCGGGAGCATTCTTTGTCGAAGGTGGAGCGTGCGTTGGCAGCCGTGCGTGTCTCGACCAGTCGCTCCTGCGTGGGCGGTCTGATGAACACGATGTAAGGCCGCAGCCGAGGAGTGCGCAGCATCTTCAGCGCCTGCCAGTGAGGACTTAACACGCATACGCGACCTGCGAACGAGTGACGAATTAAAGATATTTCTTATTATCCTCTGCACATACTACAGATTTAGACTTAGACCTGCACGTCTTCAAATTCGTTGTACAAATCGAAGCGAGTAGGCTAAATTTCTTCCCATAATCGCTTACCGTTTCACTAATATATATGTACGTAACAAATAATTCCTTACGAATTATTTTCGCATCATCACAAGGTTCCCTATAGATTGCTTTTTTCGTGCGTTTATATCAAGGTACTTATTTACCATTCGACATTTCGTGATCATGTACTACTTACCAGAATTTACGATGGTCTCGACGCTTTCCGCAGAGGTTCCGTATAGATTCCCCTTATATTCGCCATGCTCAATAAATTTCCCATCAGCTATATCTTGCTCCATTTTTTCACGACTAACAAACATGTAATCTTTACCATTTGGTTCATTCGATTTTTGGGGTCGAGACGTAACTGAAAGGTTTGCAGAATAATGACCTATAGTTATTTTTAAACACAAGTACTTTCGCATGTAAATGTTTGATGGGAATTTTAGCAATAAAACCGTAGATCTCTGGCAGATTTAGCAATGTTAGCAGAGCTGTAAGAGTCACAAATGATGTGGACTTACATGGTATGGGTGTGACATATTTTTCAGGATCAGTGGCAATAAGTCTTCTGCGCAACTCATTCCTGCCGACCCCGGGCGCACCTACCAACACAACCGGTCGGACCATCCCCGGGCGCGGGTACAACCGCGCTACCTCTTCGTATGTTGGTATCATTTCACGGTCAAAATCATCATTCTCTGTAATGTCATATATAACTTTTTTCACTTTGGGAGTAGACTTGCAGGGCAGGAGTGCGGTGGCCGTCGGGGTTGGTGAGCATGGTGTTTTCGGGGCGCAATCCGAGTTTGTGACGGAGACACTGCAAAGAGCCGGTTTGCCTGCGTCGAGCATGCAAAATGGATAAACGATAATGATCATGAGCTGACAGTGCAACGACATAACATGCATCTCTATAATGAATCGACAAGGAAGTTAAATGATCTTTATAGGTATTCTATCAAAATACATTCGCGATTACCTACAATATATTTTATCTACGAATTCAATCTTTATTCTCCTAAGAACTAAAACGCACCATCCAATGTTTGCGGATCCGTTTGTCTTTCATGGATGATGCGGCCTTCCTGCAGTGCTCTTGACGGTATCAAACCCGCTCTCATGACTCTGTCGCCTTCCCTTCGAGCTTGCCACCTAAATACAGAAACGGGACGGTTAAAAATCGATTACAATAGGTTTTCATATATCAATGTTTAATAACATACCAATACGCGTCATCTTGGGACACTATGTGCAGTACGTCTCCTTTTTTGAAATCGAGCCCCGCTTCCTTGCACGGGATGTACGGATCTTCTGAAGAGTTGTAATTGAAGAGAGCGCGAACTCTAACTTTACTTTCCCGTGACCCTCCTTTGCCAAAAGAAGGCACTAATTTGAAGGTGATAGTGCCCTCAGAACTTTGCTGTGAAATTAATGTAAACAAGGTATTTAATTGTCCTCCAAATGAAAAGTATTAATAATGTGCAGATTATTGAGGCCGATATTGACGTACCAGTATCGACAGTACGTCGGCAGGTGTCTTGTTTTCCACACTGATACCGTTGACCTCGATAACTTCGTCCCCGGCGTGGATCAACCCAGATCTGTCGGCGGCACCGCCGTGCATCACACGTGCTATCACAATTTTCCCGGTCTCTTCGTCGGTTTTAATTGTTGCGCCCTATCGCACATAACGAGTATAAATATACATGGCTCCATTTGAAGTCGATAGAATTATCAAAAAGTTTATTTATAGGTGACAATTCCTTACTAAGACATTTTCGTAGCTAAATCTCCAAATTTGAAAAAATACATATTTTTGTTAAAATAAACCAGTTGGAAAAGTGGAGCATTTGATTCACATACTAATGTTTTTAATGTCAGTTTTAGTACTAAATTGTAGAAACAAATTAAAAAACAAGACACTATGCAAAAAATCAAATACAATAATAGGTCAGGTTGATAATCAAAATAATAAGCAAGATGTATTGTGTGGGGTAATAGTGTAACAAACAAAACATTTGAAAATGGGTGTCGTATTGGACAACACAATACAAATTGCAACGGCATCTAGAGATAGCAGCTAATCATTCTTGAATTTGAAGACACGGTGACGATGAAGAATAACAAATACAGAAGAACATCAAAAAGACAAATAAAAAAATAGGTGAATGCGTATACGTACACTATGTGGAAAGGATTGAAAATAATATTGGAAGCATTCAAATGAGTAGCATAAGTACTTAACACATACTAATACTTACCACTATTGGCTCTGCACTCTGTGCTCCACCCTTTTAATAAAAAAATAATTTCAATATACCCTAAATGATGACATGGTATTTTATTCTCTAATATTACATAATGCTTTAGACACACTGCATTGTACAATGGTGATCCATGCATCTGCTTCACACTGTACTTAAATTTTAAAATTAAATTCTTTACTTTTATAAAAAAATAGCAAACACTTTCACCTATCTATATATACATAAGATTTGAGTTTAAACTATTTTAAAATTGCTGAGTACCATGTTCATTTATTACATTTAGCTGCTATTTCTAAATGAATTAACTGGCTTTTGTTGTTATATCTTCTATTAAATTATGGAATATTCGAAGCTAATTCTTACCAAAGGTTCGTCACTTTTAACTAATTGAACAATTTTCACAGTTTCTTCTTCATCATCCAGTTCTGCTGGAATATCAGGGAGATGTGGGTAGTAATCTTTTTGAGCAACTGCATCATGAGTGCAGAGTATTGCCTGAGGAATACATAACATTTTTTTTGTTAATGAAATAAAAAGTCTATTATTACTTTCCATTCCTACCATTCTATACAATCAAAATCAACATTGATCATTTCTGTCACACATTAAGTTGGGCAGACATGATCTGCAGAATTGAATGACTGTTTTATGGCACATCAGGTTTTTTTTATGTGGGATAATCATCCAATGACAAATCGCGCGCTTGGGCGGAGCGGGAGATATTGTCAGACTTTTACTGACTAAAATTCCTCTCCTGTTCCTTCTTTGCCTTCATCGCTTTCACACTATCTGTGGCCACAGTATGCTTCGACCCTACTGGGCCCCTACGATTTGCTGAAATTTCCTTGAGGCGCGCGAGGAACAGTACGCGCCGTCGATGACTTAGGCTCTGTCCGGACGCCTCGCGCGATCAGCCGCCACCTTTGCTAGCATTACTGCGTTGCAGAAGGAGGCGACCGCCTGCCACTCCTTCTCGCTCTGGACTATGGCCTGTACCAATGCCCGGCGCGAGAGATCACTGCCGCCGATCGCCCCCACGAGGACACGGCGGTGCTCTGCCCAGGCGGGGCATACCGCTACCGTATGCTCCACCGTGTCCTCCGGGCTGTCCACACAATGGTGGCACCCAGGCGTTTCTTCCGCACGAATCTAATGCAGGAACCTCCCAAACTTACCATGTCCGGTGAGGACCTGCGTCGTGCGGAAGGTAAGGACGCCATGTGGTCTTTCCAGCCACTCCTCAAAGAGGGGACATGGCATATCAGGTACAGGAACATATAACTTCTTAGTCATTGCCTTTTTTTCAAAATCAGCTTTGTTTGGGGTGCCCTACTTTGTAGTATAGAATGGCGGTATCTTCCAAGGCTGAGTAATTCATAGATTTGCCTTGCCTTGCAAGCTGGGCTATTATCTTCTCAGAGGAGCTGAGTTCATCTGCTGTACATGTTCATTCATGTACAGCAGATGAGGTCAGCTCCTCTAACAGAGAGTACCCCAGTTGTATGTACCAGAAAAAGTCATTGCTTGTGGACGTGTGGTCTCAGAACATATACTGACATGGCATATCAGGTATAGACCACTTCAGGTGAATTAGTAAGTAATTTTTACCCCCGGTGATTAAAAATAAGTAATTTTTACCCCCGGAGATACAGAACATGAATGGACCACAAGGACATATGGTAGAGTAAGACATCAAGATCACATTGTCAGATGGTAGTCATAAAAAAAAGGATTTTCACTCTACATCCCCAATCAATGTTAGGTCGGGTCTTATCAATTCATTGCAAGTGCAGGCAGAGTATTATTATTGTACATAATTATGGTAAGAAAAAAAATATTTTTAACTTTTAGTCAAATGAATAAGAACAACAGAAAACAACTTACTTGGAAATGTGGTTTCTGCAACAAGCTAAGGAGTTCTCCATATTCTTTTGAAACTGAAACTACATTATGGAGTAGTTCAAACACTTCTAGGGTCACCTGCATGGCATTAGAGAGAAGAGGATAGAACTTATCATCTTTGCCTTTGGCCACTATTTTGTTATGAACTTGAACAAGGGCATGAAGCTGTTTTGACTGCAGAAGTTCACTCAAAAACGCAACATCTTCTCCACCTGACTGGACTTCTCTCAATGATGCAAGGAGGCGAGTGAGAGCTAAGAAAAAAATATTGCAAGAATTAAATGATTGTATGGTGGTTGAAGACAGAAGTGTAAACTTGACTATACTGTACTATTCTGGACAGCGAGTTTTACACTCTTATTTTTTTTTATTGAAAAGGTTTATGTCTAAAAAGTAATTATGCAAAGTGTCAATGTTAGGAAACATAGATTTAAGAAAAAAAAAAAAAGAAAATTGATATATTTTCGTAACATTTGACGCCATTTGGACTGGTTTCGTTCACTTTTTACCTTGTTTGTAGTACTATGATAAAGTTATTATTTCATACAGTCACAATGAATATTTAACAAAGCACAAATTTACTTTAATTTACATTAAAAATGACAAATAAATTAGCCAAATGACATTTACCTAATTAATAATAAATAATAATTTATTGAATAATAATAATAAATTAATTAATTGAATTTAGCTTGTCCAATGCTAAAATAATTATATCTGAAAAACATGAAAGTGTACAATTGCTACCGTGAGGGTTAGGTTAGGATTATTTTTTTTAAAGCACCTAGAAAACTATATTTCAGTGCACAAAAATTTTTGTACAATGGTAGAGCGCTCTCTGGCAACCAAATTATTTTTTTTCATTTTTAAATACATGACAGTATACAATTGCTACTGTGGGGGGATGGTAAAGGGGGTTGAGGGTGACAATCCTCACTAAAACCCTTAAATCTGTCCCAAAAATGCATAAAATGTAAAAAATTTTTGATTCCTAACCTCATAATTTAAATCTTGAATATCTCCAAAAGTATGCGTTTCCTAGATTCGGGCGGGGGTTCGGGGGGACTTGACACCCCCCCTTCCTCTCTGACCCCAAAAATCCCATTATTTCGCTGTCCAGTATAGTACAGTTTTACTGTTAACTTTTTTCTGTGTAAAATTGTTTTAATTTATTTTTTTAGTGGCTTGTAATATGTCTGTTGGCATACCATTATCTGTGAGATTAAAATAAGTGGATACTCAAAACAAGTCCACGACAATCAAGCTAAAACCTTTAAATAGTTACAATGAATCGGCATGTAGTTGCAGACATTAGCCTGATTTGCAATACAACTTTAACAACTAATCTGCCAAGTAATGGCTTTGTAATATGGTTTGTTAATATGTTCTTATTTATTGATTCATGAAAACGCACACTCGTCAAAGAGAAAAGAATGAATACAGATAGAAGAGCTTAATTGTAGTCCTAAATAAAATAAAAAATTTACAGTAGATCTGCTACAGGAGAGTAAAGTGACAGATGTAGACACATGTATATAAATAGGTTCTTAAAACCAAAACAAAACATAGAAAGCCACAGTTTTGTCATAAGCAAAGAGAATTAAAGAGATACAATAGAGCGGCTATCAGAAAAAATGTCTTAGAAAAACTGTCATCCTATGCCTCAGTGACGCTATCTGGCTTTGAATAGCAAACATAAGAATTAAATTTGCCAAAAATTATAATTATTTAACTATCGCTTGGTAGGTGGCCAGGGGCCTTACCATGATATGTTAAAATGTCAGTCATACGAGCAAAAAAGAGTGATGGAGCTATACACCCTTTAAAGCTCCATCTTTTTAACAGTTTGGTTTAGGTCGTAAAATGGTTCACGATACGAGCTCGTGGTAGAGCCCCAGTGTGTGATAAAGGTAAGGTTAAGCTTTTCAGTAATAGATGGCATTATCACAAAATCAGCAAATGTTCTGGAACTTTTAGTGCATATTATAGCGGATACAAACACGACTTGACGTGTAGGAGAGTCATACTAGACTGAGCGACTTATGACCACTAGGTAATGAGTATCGGATTACGATTTTTTTTGCTATGTCCTGTCTATTGGTAGTATATATTTAATGTCTTTGGTCATAAGAGAGGTCAAAGAGCTGACTTAAACATTATATGAAATTACATTAACGTTTTGCGTACTGTAATTAGAGACACAATAGAAAGACAATGAGCAAGCAAACGCCGGCATTCGCTTGGGGTTTTATGAATTAACTGGGACTTTTATGACCAAAAACACTGTATTTCATGAACCAATATGCTTGTGTGTGTTATGTAAGCATGCTACAGCCAAACCAATGAAAGTTAAACCATTAGCTTTAATTAGGGCCAGGGTGTATGACTTAGTCAATATTTGTATGTTCAATGAGATCTATTCTAAAGAATTAATTAAATAAGGTTTGATTAGTTCATCCTGATGGTGCCAGGTGATTCCAAAAACTCAGCAGTAATGAGAATTAAGCAGTTTGTTGATTCAAAACAAATCGTGGTTTAGATCTCACGATGGACCCAGTCCTCGATCTTAGGCACAGGAATACAAAAAATAGACAAAGTATTGTTTTATATAGTGATGAATAGCAGTACAGTAAATGACATAACAATATTATCTTCACAATTCCACATACCTGGATCCCAATGTTCAGATGATGAGTCCATAGTCACAAAGTACTACTTCAGTTAGATAATGAACCTTGGAAAACACAGACATTCAGCTATTGATTTTCACTATAAACACCCAAAATCACATAAGTAACATCGCGTGCTAAATAAAGATTTATTATGTATAACCGCGCCCTACGAACTTAGGACTTGACTAAAAACAATACAAATAGATTTTTTTAACTGAGTGTTATTTTTTTTAAATTGTTGTTTTAATCTGCACTAAATTCTCAAACCATTTTTTATATTTTATAATATGTGCGTTTACCTTAAGTAGGCAGTTTATATATTTCATGGGTGTATGAGACGTTGAAAATTCGATGGTGCCTATTTTAAGACTTTTTTTATTCCGGTTCATTTAAACTCTAACCATTATAAGTTTTATCACTGAACACATGAAGAAAATTATTTTTTATAGCTGTTGGAAAAATTATTGAATTATCTAAAGAGCATGAGCAGGCCAAAGAAAACTTGTAAAAACTATGCTACTCACAACACACATAAATGGCGTTTACGTAGGTTCTGAAACGTCAAAATAAAATCAATAGATCACAGTGCTCTTTAGTACTTAATAATTCCATAGATTTTCATAATATACAAGATACTAAACGCAATAACTTTTTTGTGAAAATTGCATGGAATTTTTACGTACGGCACAAGAAAACAGGCAACAAAATAATAGACTTCATCATTGTATCAGTCACGCCTACGTGATTATTAATAAAAATACTTTCAATACTTTTAAGCATTTACAGTTGAGTATTTTGTCAAACTCTACTTTAGCCTGCAAAGCTGTCAAAATTTGGCATTAGAGTACAGCTTAAGACGTGCTTAACTTAAAATAGGTACTTAATTCAAAAACCCAACCTTATTATCCACGGATGCGTAACTTCATAGACGCGTATTTGTCATTATACGCTTGGTGTACCTACGCCTCCAAAGTTCCTTCAAAGTTTACATACAAAACTTGGAAACTCTGTTAACTCTGTTCTAATTATAGCGGTAAGTCCGTCTTTGAGGAATGGCTCAAAAGACGTCATGGCGTTCTCACCTTCCACGTGACGCAGGCACTCACAGGACATTATAAGTTTGGGAGGTTCCTGCACCGGATTCATGCATAAGGAACGCCCGATCGTCACCATTGTGAGAACCACTCGGAGGGATGGTGGAGCATATGGTTGGAGGTGTGCCCCACTTGGGCGGAGCACCGCCGTGTCCTCGTAGGGGCGATTGGCGGCAACTATATCTCGCTCCGGGCCCTGGTACAGGACATGGGTACGGAGTGAGGAGAAATGGCAGGCGGTTGCCTCCTTCCGTGAAGCAGTAATGCTAGTGAAGGAGGTAGCCAAGGAGAAGCATTAAGTAGTTCGCCGTCCGGTTGTCCAGTAAACATCCGGATCGAGCCCGAATCGTCGACGGCGCGTAATGTTCCACGCGCGCTTCAAGGAAATCAAAACAGCAAAACAGTAGGGGCCCAGTGGGTCAAAGCTTACCGGGGCCATTTGTTCCCTTCTGAAAGGAAAACCCGGGGTTCCCTGGAGCGCAAGGTAAAGAAGAAAAGTAGGAGTGGGTTTTAGTCACTAAAAGTCTGAAACGCCCTAACACTACGCCCTAGAGTGGGAGAAGTCATTGGATGGTGTCCTACCTAAAAAAAAACTTACTGTACTGAGTCAAAACTCGTGGACCTAGAATGCAGTGAACTAAGGTTTATTTTATGACAGACATAAAGAATTAGGAGGGATTTTTCAAAATTCACTTCTTTATGGCATAAAACGGAGAATCAAAGTTTGTATGGACAAACCTACTTTCTCGTGGGTGAAGATGCGGGCAAAAGCTCACTTTAATGCGTTTCAAACAAAATAGAATCCATGTTGTGATATCATAGCTGTCAAATCGAAAAAATTGGGTAGGGTGGGCAAAACAAGATTGAATTAATATTTAAATTTACGAATCATGAACGTAAAAAGTTTAATATGAATCCAGTTCTTTAATTCTGCTCATTTCTGGTCACTGTGTGAAGTATTTGAGTAGTGGCAAATGGAAAAAGAAAGCGAATTGTTGCTAACAATGAAAATAAGAAAGAAAATAATATATATTTAGCTAATTTAGATTAAACATTAACGTTTTTACTTCACCAAGATTTAATTAAGACTCAGTAAAACCAAGTAAAACAAAAAGCTTTTAATATAATAATAATAACCCTCATGACCAGAACCTCGTGAAAGCTGAGAAAGATAAACAAACTAAGTATCTTGACTCGGCTCGCGTGGTTATCGACATGTAGGAAGTAGATACAGCAATCTTTACGCCACTAGTCGAGACGCCCAATAGTTTCATACCAAAGAGCCTCGACCAACATCTAGAGGAGGCTCTCGTTGAGCAGTTGGATCAAGGGCTTGATCCAGAAAGCTGTACTCTTGGACACGGCGCGAATTGTTAGGAGATTCCTCTCTCAGGAGTCCTGACCATCAGTAGCTCGTACCCTTTTCCCAATACAGGTGGCCTACTATTTTTTTTTTATATTTTTAAATGTTTTTTTAAAGAAATATTTATTAATGTAATAAAATATGTTTAAAAAATAAATAAATGGAATAATAATAACCCCATCACCGTATCTCGACGCTGACGTCGTGATGGGGTTTGCACGCTACAATAAACCCCAGGCCTGTTTCGGTAGCGTTTGCTTTGCCCTAACATGCCTGGGGTGAGGAACCAGACTAAGAGAGATACAAGTCACAGGGCAGTTTTGTGGCAAACTGTTGGGCATTATCGAGCCCACGGACCTGACCTTCCGGGAGAATTCTTGTTCTTCATCTCCGGCTTGCCTTTATGGTTATAGTGAACACTGACGAGGAACATAGCTCCTACCCCGCTCTTGCCTTTACTGACTGGCTGGAGTGAAGATTCACGAGAGCAAACGTGCTCGAGGAAGGATGTATTATCTAGTATGGTGCTGGTATCTATCTTGACCGTACTTCCGGGATTGTCCTGATAGCCGTGGTATACCTCTCCACTCCACGAGCACCTCCATATGTTGCCCTCTTGTTGCACTTCGTGCCAGCGACCGTTTTTGGTTTTATTGTGTGTGCTAGTCACACCCTGCCTTCTTATCGATGGAAATTAATAACATTGTTCATGCAGGGGTCATAGCCACTCCATTTAAGACTGGCTTGCTACCCAAGATTCTCACAACAGGAGTTATCCACCTGCTCCACAAATCTGGTAGCACGTTTACGTGTTTGTCGACGGTCTTTAGGGTTCTTACATCCATTTTGAGAGCAAAAATTAACCACCCTTTAAACAATAACGCTTTCATGTCTGCCTCTCAAAATGGATGTATGAATGGATTCCGCGGCACTAAGGAGCTACTCGTCATCGATATAGCCATTAGCTAACAAGTTCGGCGTTCTCGAAAGGATCTGTTGACATGTTGGATAAACTATAAGGCCTATGACTTAGTTCCTCATACATGGCTCAAGAGGGTGCTAAAATTTTACAAAATTGATACAACATTACGCACCTTCCTGATGTCATGTAAGAGGCAATGGAGGACGGTCCGTCACTATTCAGGATGTCGACATATCCAGAAGAACAGCGAACCGGAAAGGATTGAGCGAGGTATATTCCAGGGTGACAGTTTGAGTTCGCTTTGGTTTTGCCTAGCCTTGATTCCTCTAAGCACACTGCTGGAGAATTCAGGCTTAGGCTATCAGTTGAAGAGAGGTGGTCAGGTTATATCTCACCTGAAGATAACTGAAACCTTCAGTAGTATCTACCATCAGAATGGAATTTGGTGTGGACAAATGTTCGTTCATGCATGTGCGAGGGCAGGTTGTGGAATCCATTGGTACTCAACTCTCGGATTCCATAAACTTGAGATCCCTCTCACTAACCGAAACCTATAAGAATAATCTATAATAAGTATTTGGGTATGTCGGAAGCGTTAGGTATCAATGCTACTGACATGAAGCAGTCGTTGAAGGAGCGCTTCTTTGGCCGCCTGAAGAAGGTACTTAATAGCCTTTTGTCAAAACAAGGTGCGTGCCTTCAACGGTTGGGTCATGCCAGTATTGATGACTCAAATAGATCTTGACGCCCTGCATAGGAGGGTTCGTACACTATTGACTGCATACCGAATGCATCACCCACAGTCTTCGGTGATGAGACTGTATATTCCGCGGAAGTATGTGGGTCAAGGTTTTTTAAATGCTAAGACCCTGCAAAACCGCGAAGTATGCAGTCTCAGAGAATCGTTCTATCTGCCTAAGTGGGTATGCATTGAGATGTAGTGGCAGTGAACAAGGGACTCACCCCGCCCTCCTTGGCTAACGAGAACTGGCGTAAACCTGTAGTAATAACCACTAACGATTGCATGGAATTATGACAGATGTTAGAACTGCACGGACGCTTTTTCAGAGCCCTTCATGGGCCCGATGTAGACCAATTAGCGTCCGTAGCCTGGTACCGTGTCGGCGACTTCTTCGGGAAAACCAAAGGTGATTGTCTGTGCAATTTTGGACGAAGTTGTTATGATGAATAATTACCGGAGATGTATTGTGAAGGACGGCACGGTTGACATCTGTCGAGCATGTCACCCAGGTGAATCAATCCATCACATTATCTCTGGTTTTTTCGTCTAGCTATCGGGGAACACTTCCACAGGCACAACCTTATAGCCAGAATTATCTATTAGCAACTTGCTTTGAAATACTCTCTTGTGTGATCGAAAGTACCATACTACAGGTATGTGCCCGACCCAGTTCTCGATGATGCAAATATCACATTGTACTGGGATCGGTCCATTATCACTGACAGGACTATTGTAGCCAATAAGCCTGATATAGTGGTGATGGACGGAAGCGAGAGGCGTGAAATGATTGTTGAAATATCCGTTCCGCATAACGAGAACCTCGTGAAAACCGAGAAATACAAACAAATCAAGTATAGGTATTGACTTGATTCGCGAGGTTGTCGATATGTGGGATGTGGATTCCATTGTACCGATAGTCGAGTCAGCCAATGGCTTAATAGCCAAGAGCATTGACTAACACCTTAAGAGTTTCTCGTTAGGCGACTGGATCAAAGGCTTGATTTTTATTTACAAAAAAAAATGTAATTTATATGTTTAAACAATGAATAAAGGAAACAATAATGATTATTTTCTCCATAATATTGTAAAAATTTTGAACAATAAATTAAAGTTGACATTATAGAAATGCATATGAAATAAAAATGCGCAACTGCGCCTGAGCTAGGCTCTTCCCAGAAAAGAAGTTATCTGTATAAAGCATCTGCGTGTTATGTTAATAATTTAACACTTTTTTTTAACAAAATTTTAATTTGCAATAGAAATTAGGTATGTGATGTGTACATGTGTTTCGTGTGATTTGATACACAAATAACTTTTCTTTGCAAACTGTACTTTTCAATCAACATTTGACAGATCGAGATCATTGTCTTTCCTATTCTTTAGTTGGAACGCACAGAGTACTTTTTTGTAAAGGTTTCGTCGAACGATAAGGCGAATGGCGAGCACGCATGGGGGAACCCGTACACGGTGTATGTCTGAAGACAGCATTATTAATAGCCTGTTTACAAAGCCCATATTTTTACACGCAGTAAGTTTATTTGTATATTTTATTCAATGCAATAAAATTAGGTACTGAGCTGAGGCACCGACTACCGATACTTGGCTGTATAACATTTACCATGGATTGGTTTTTGACATTGGTAACATTGAAAAACTGTGTTCCAACTTCGGGGTAAATTTTCCTAAATGTGGGTACTTTTTATGTTTTAGGTTTCTAGTTCATTTTTTATTTTGATACAAAAATGATTTGACATTGTCTTCCACATTCTTGAAACTGTTATTAATACTGAATTTCTACTTATAGCGACGACGTAGGAAGTTAAAAAAAATTAAACAAGATCTAGGTTCTTTTTATCAAAATATATTGCTGACTCTATATACTACTCTGTCAAGAAAGTACCGGGAAAAGATCAATAATACACAAAATGTCTGTTATTCATCCAAATTTATTTTATCACCTTCAAAGTATGCTCCTTTAGAAACGATACACTTGCCACTTACATTACTAAATAATGTTATAAATGTGAAAGTTTGTAAGGTATGTTATGATGTGTGGACGGACGTTTGTCACGGCTGATTCGTACCGAAACTTGTAAACTTAATCTTCGTCCTTTATCAAGACCAGCATCGTTTGAAAGGCCGCCAGCGGCGCCGCGAGCTGCCAAGCTCTCAGGTGCGTCTTGTTAGCGGTCCTGTTAGCGGTCGTATGCAGCTGCCAGAGGTCGGCAGCGACGCGCTAGCCATGTCGCTAGGAAGCACTTTTAGAATTAAAAAATATTAAAGTTTATTTACGTTAAAAGACTAGTATCGATTCAAAATTTCAAAAAGAGCGCACGTCCGCTTGCGTATTCGCGAGCAGTTAAGCGGCCGTGCGTGGCTGCCAGCAACCGACCACTGGCTCCTCCGGGCTCTTCGCGTCGTTGTGAGTCACTGCCATTCTGGTGTTAATCGACCTGTATTCTCCCTCTCAAAAACTACTAAACGGGTCTTAATTTAGTGGATCCGACGTTTTACCAGGGAAAACTTGGGTCCTGGTCTCGTAGGCTTTCGGGCCTTGACTAAGAGAGCTTCTCGGCGCTTGATTAGAGAGGAGCCAGTTCCTACATCGTGATAAAAAGGGGAAACTGGTCCGGCCGGTATGTGGACTCTCCGTCCGCATACCGGCCCAACGTGCTGCTCGACCAAGTGGAATTTTGAGGAGCACTGCCGAGGTCTAGCTCAGAAATTGAAGCGGGCTGGGAGTCCAGACGCCTCCTGCCGGAGGCTCTACGCGGGGTCGTATGATCCGTAGCCCTTTACAGGATGCCGGTGTAGGCATTGTTACTGCGAAAGCGACCGGCCGCTAAGCTGAACGCATCCCAGGGGGTTATGGCTACCTGGATGCCGCTCGTTACGCGGCGAGCCTCCTTACCTGCAAAGAGCATGTCTTTCGTGCATATAACCGTAGTATTTGGAGGCAACAGTCCTCTTACGCATGCACGGGTCGAAAAATCCCCGGCTACCGCATTTTGATGGGATCTCATGGTGGTATGAACACAGCAACTGTCACAACCTAGCGCTGGGCACGTTACAATCCTAGTGATAAATTCTCTCTTTAAGGTGCGGCTGAAGAGGCAGTACGGCGTACTTACCTTCCGCATGACGTAGATCCTCATCGGGCACGTACGGGAGGTTCCTGTTTCGGATTCAGACGGAAGTAAGGCCCAGGTCACCATGGTTCGAGCCGCTCGGAGGTAACACCTACTCCTAACACAAACGATGTTAATTTTATTAGCGGTGTGCTTTGTAGGTATTTCACATTTTTTATTAAGTAGCTCTATTTTAAATTTGATTTTCTCACCTAACTTTAGTCTTTGATCTCATTTTTAATTATTAATTGAGCTTGTAATTAACTGAAATTTTATTACATTATCCAATTTTTATAAAATCTATTTAGAAACAGTCAGTAGGAAGCAAAGTCACAGTAATTAATAAAAAATAAATTGAATTCTTAATCGTAGTTAAGACGTATTCATGAAGAAGGATCGTACTGGGTAGCACGTTTCGAATTTTCAATCAATTGCACCGTATTTCTCGAAACAACATAAGATTTGGCTCGGTCTAGCCGTAACGATGGGAACAATGAACTTAAAAAAAAAGAAAATAAAAAGTGCGTTGTAGAAAATAAAACGATATTTATAAATCGATATTTGCCATAGAGTCCTTTTGAGTAGCGTAATTAGAGTCACAATAGAAAGACAATGACTGAGCGAAAGCCGGCGTTCGCTCGGGGTTTAATGAATTAAAAAAAAAGCAGTTCAATAATAAAACTGGTGCATGTTTAGGAACCTCACACTTTAATATTTTTTTGAGATTTGATTCCAAGCAATTCGATCACTTATTATATTCGCATTAGCGAAAAAGCTCTTTAAAAAGATTAAAAAATAGTATCCAAATGACACATTCCTAATACATAGTGTGTAGTAGTGGATACAATTTTTTTTCATTCTTTTTATAAAGAGCTTTTTCGCTAAAATCGTAGCGTCGTTCATGATTACACTATCCTAAGGCGTCTATTAGGCGTCCATTACACGGTCATGCAATTGTCAATCAAAACCATCAATCATGAATGATGTTTAAATAACGGAATTTTATCGCCATACGTTTTTCGTCATGCAAACGTCAGACATCGTATTACACGGTAGGATTTTCGTCAGTCGAAATATTTGACTGTGGAAAAACTTACACCAAAACCTATCGTGTAATGGACGCCTTACACGGTCATGCAGGCGTCAATCAAAACCATCAATCATGAATGATATTTGAATGACGGAATTTTATCGCCATACGTTTTTCGTCATGCAAACGTCAGTCAACGCATTGCACGGTAGGTTTTTCGTCAGTCAAAGTATTTGACTGTGGCAAAACTGACAGTAAAACCTATCGTGTAATGGACGCCTAAATCGTAGACAATTTAGGGTTGTACAGCGGTCGGAACCTCCAATTTACACTCAATCGGATCCAATCTGTTCTAACTGCGATTACATCTGACGATTTCTAAATAGATTTTCTAAAAATTGGATAAGAAAGACAAATCGGGGAAATCTAAAATCAGTGGACGGAAACACTGTAAAAAAGTTTATAGATTGTTTTCGACTTCGGAGGATTCGCCGCGGTTAGTGCACTAAAAGCTATCAAATTCAAGCAGTAGTGAGCGGTAGTGGCTGCAAATTCTTTTGTGAATTAACAGTTATCGGCGTTAAAGATACAATAAGTTGGAGACAAAAGGTTAGTATTGCCTTCGCTTTATTTTGTCTCGAAAATATTTGACGTCGGGAATAATGGCGCTAGTTTGAGATTCACCAGTTTCATGAATATGTACAGGTAGGTTGATGTAATAGGTAGCTATACAAACAGTACTGTGTGTAAAGAAATCGATTGACCTTTAGTGAAACGCCAATTGTTTACTTACTAACACTTTTTCTATTGTATTGTGGAAAGTCTTGTCTACGTGTCTTCGAAATATTTTCTCTAACAAAATAATAATGTAACGTAGGATAGGGATATATGGAATGTGACATGTTGAGTACCTACCTAGTTTATAAAATTGTTAATGTAAATTGTATTGAGGATGGTTTAACTCGTTTTACTGCATTGGAACTCAAAATAACGTCATCACTAAAATTATTTCCTAGACCTTTTTTACTGTAACTAGGTAGGTAGTCTAACTGGTATCTTACAAGAAAAAAAAAACAAAATCTGGTTTAGTGTTGTTATTCTGTTATCAGTGTTATATACATACAATACTAATTAGTTTCAATACACAATGTAAACATATTCTTTAATTGATTTTTAGGATTTGTAAATGAAAGATAACTGTGGATGGATTAAAATTTTATACATCCCTCAATACAACCTAAAATGGATCCACTTGTGATATTTGGTGTGTATTGTAATTGTATTTATTAAAACTTTTGTAGCATTTAGCTGTTCAGAAAATTATGTGGTTCATATTTTGAAAATATTAAATTTACATCTTTTTTCTTTCTTTTTAAAAAATCTCACCTTTTTATTTCACTTCATGCTACTTTGCATTGAATGGCATAGATCTCACCAATTGTTTTATAACAAATATTCAAATAGGAACTGCATATATTTTTAACTTAATGTTGTATGCGGCTTATAAATTGCCAATATACTTCAAGTATTATGGTGCTGAATTATGTAGTTTTCACAAATCTAATAAGGTATTGTTGCCATTTGATTTCATAGCACCAAAATCTTTATTTCTATTTCAATGATTAATTCTTCTACTCTATAAAAATATAGTATTGAGTTCCTATTAACGTTTTGAGTAGCGTAATTAGAGACACAATAAAAAGACAATGACTGGGTTCAATGAATTAAATCCTAACTAAGGTTTTGGTTGAAACTCATCAAATGGTAGATTGTATGTCTTGGAATATAGTATAATGGTAGTTTCCCATGAGATAAAATTCAATAAATTTAAATGACAGTTCTATCTGCAGAAATAACTAAATATCTAGAAGCACCAATCTTCTTACGAAAATGATTTACTTAACCAATAGAAAAGTACACTAGAAAACCATTTTTTGAGGTGGGAAAACATTAAATAATTTGTTCCACTGTGAGTGGAGTGGGAGCGTGTGTTAGACTTTTACTGACTAAAACCCACTGCACACACTTCAGTTGACCTTTGCATTCTAGAGCCACATTACTCTTTCGACCATCATTTACTGAATAACACCCCCCAGCCCTAGCAGACATTGGCCATACTGGGTCGCTTCAGTTTTACAAATGACTGGAGGGCCAACAATTTTTTATCCTGTAGGAAAAGTGAGAGAAGCTGCGTAAACAAAAATAATTAAAATGTAGGATGTGCAAACTAAAGTGTTTGTCATTCACTGCACTCATGATCAAATGTAGTGAAGATCTATCACAATACTTGAATTTAAATGAGGTATAGATGCCTATTAATGTTACAGTGTGTGAGCTATTTGCTGATGACGTTTGTGTACTGAACACAATGGAATCATGATCTGAATATAAAACAATATAAAATTTTGTTTTGATTTAATAAAAGTAGGATGATACAAGGTCTCTAAGGATATTCAAAAAACGAAGAGCTTTTAGGTCTATGGTGTGTTGTGTGTAGTGTGTGGTGTTCACAATAGAAAAGTAGAAGGCTTAAGGGCTTGATTATATTACCTCCTGAGATAATAATATAAATAAATTAAGACAAAAATATTACTGATGTATAGAAGAATGTATTTACAACAATTACACGAGTATGGTGTAGTAGTTTGTTAGTTAACTTTAATTTACATATTTTTTTATCTATACATATAAAAAGAGAAACTGACTGACATATCAACACACAACCGAATCTACTGGGACTAAAAATGTGAAATTTTGTACAAGATTTCCTTTTATGATGTAGGTTAGCACTAAGAGAGGGTTTTCCAAAATTCTTTCCCTAAGTTGATGAAACGGGTGTCTAAAGTTTGTATGGTGAAACCTACTTAAACATGAGTGAAGCTGCTGGCAGAAGCTAGTAATGTATAAAATAGGAAAAAAGATTCAACAAAACAGAATAAAAAATAAAACAACTGAAATATAACCCATGAAATTGGTCAAGTGGTTTTGTTTGCTCCCTTACTCTGGTTTTTATAATTTAAAGTTACTGGCACCTTCCAGAATAAGCTAATTTATGAAAATTTTGTCAATGTTTAATTAGTCATTGAATTTTTTTTAGGGATGATATAATGCTTAATGCCTGTCTCTCACTTGAACTATAAGCCGGGGCCGGCAGATCAGTTTTCGGCCTGCACGGAGGAGTCGCAGCTCGAACTCCATCTCCAGAGGCAGCTGGAGGATGATGTTGCGAGGTAACTATTCTATTCACAAAATACACACTATACAGCTAAAGATGGGTCCTAAATCCTTTAATTTGAATCTGTGGAGCTTGGCATCTGGGAGGAGTATTCCAGTTGTAAAAGTCCCTTTGTGCCTATTGGCCTAGCTGCATACTGTGTCCTGTTTGATATGTATGGAAATTTTGGCCCTAAAAATGATGAAATCAAACAGTGAGTTGCAATGGTTAGTAATAAAATAACCATCAGGTACTGAACATAAATTCTGCGCAATTGCGACGCAAACGCCGCCTGTGGCATTGGATGCTATGTTAGTTTGAAGATCTGACTCAATGCATATAATATTTCTAGCTGTCATCCAACAATTTAAAATCAAGTGTACTTATTTGTGTTGATTTATTATTCTGAGAGCAGTTCTAGCCAAGTTCAACTACGTTATAAACTCTAGAAATTCCAGCCTACATTTTATTCTTATTTATATCTCACAGAGAACGCACAAAGACGGTGATCATTGCTCACCAGGCACATCAATAGCAATTAATTGGTATTATCTTTTTTATGTTTTTTTTTTCTTATTTTATAGTGATAGGCATTATAAACCTGCCTGTTTCTCGTCCTGGAATGCAACATAACTCGGATTATCATGACTTACCCTTGTCTTAGTAACCAATCCAAATTTTTATCTTAATTAGTGATTGTTTAAAGGTCTATTGATTGTTTGGACATAGTTCTGTGAAAATTTACCTATCCACATTATGTATTTGAGAAAATTTGTTTTAAGTTTCTTTTATTTCCACTAACCAAATACTATAGTTATAAATGCAAGTTTGTAAATAATGGCTCCGAAGCCCCTAGGTATTGTTTTCTTCTCTCCGGGTCTGATAATAACTGAGGTTTATTTAAAATAAATATTTACTAAATTGCAATTTGTTCAAATTTTATTCTGCCTTATGTGCACTATCTTGAAACTTGAAAAAAATACAAACCTGATTAAATTGTAAAACATAGTAAATACGGATTCAAGCAAATTCTTATTTACTTAATAGAATACTTGTCCATTTTGGTATACTAATTTAGTTCTTATTGTTACAACCCCTGTTCAATGTATTATTCATTTTTCTAAATAAGGAATATTAATTAAAGTATATAGTAAAAACTAGTGAAATAAAAGTAAGCAATTCGGAGATAGCTATTTTAACAATGAACAGGTGTGAGTATAGTAATTCATATCATTTATGAATGTATCTACAGTTGGTATGGTGGATATTGAAAAACAATATCGAATTTAGTATATGTATCTACCCGATATACGCATCAAACCATACCATATTTATAAAATACAATGAATCGATTCAACTTCTCTGTTAAATGAAACTAGTTACTTAATTTATAATATTAAGTTACTACAGACGGGATTACACCATAGTAGCAATTTAGTAAATAAATAATAAAATTCTTATAATTCAGCACTTTCTATCTAGGATGAGACACACTAGAGAGGTTAATCTGTATCTCAGGACTTACACAACCAATTGAGGTGAAAAATATTTGATTCTTAATTGAAATTGGTCCATCCGAGCTGTTCTCATGTGATGCGCACACGCAGATAGAAGGAAAGAGGGAAAAATTCTAAAAGCAATGGACTGGTGTTCTACATAGGTAGGTACTTAGTTTTTCCCACTGATTATTGTGTAAATAATACCAATGTACAGACTTTTTGTTGTAGTATTTCAATATTTTTGTTGTCTTTGTCTTTCATAACTTAGATTGTGGATTGGATATTAAGATCGGGAGCTGGTGTCTATTTATTAATAGGATTGTCATAAGCTTTTTCGTAACATAACATACTCATTATTACTAATAAGTGACAGGTTTCATGTTCTCGTAAAAGGTGCTAAAAATATAGGACCTTTGTGGTGGTACTAACGTTTATTTTATTTGTGTTTTTTTGTGCTCTGTCAAAAATAACTAAGTGTATGGTACTTATAGTGGTGGTGATAATGTACTACTTTGAAGGGCTGCTTATTAATTAACCATGCTTCATTACATTTACTTGTTACAGAATTTTTGATGAATCGATTTATTCTGATCTTGAAGTGGTGTGTGGGAAATTAAAGATCCTGACTCATTCTTGCATTTTAAGAGCACGCACAGATAAATTTTATCACCAACTACATACATTTTTGCATGTGAACATTGAGCGCAATACTTTTGACGAAATATATTCTTTCATAAGGTATGATGATCATTTGGTGTTCAGGCTCAAATTAAATTATCTAGTGAAACTTTGCAGACGTGATGGCTATCGATATCTCAATACTTACGACAAAGTAGTTTTTCGAAACTCATAATTTAAGTAGGTACTTGAATTATGAGTTTAAAACCTTTTTTTTTGAGTTAGTATATCATCTGAGCACTTCTCCCGCTGTAAGGCGGAGCAAGAGGGCGTGTTAAACTTTTACTGAATTAAACCACAATAATGTTTTGAAGTTTCTTTTTGTTATGTCTTGTTTAGATATCGATACACATTTTACCTGTGAAGTCTCGCTAAATAATTTAATTTACCTGTATTAATAACGATTCTTCTCTTTTAAAATGTAGTTCGTGTAAAGTTATATTGATGTTAAAACAGGTGAATTTTTAAATGGGACAGTCGGGTAAATATCAGAACTTGGTAAATTTTGTAAAAATTAAAGCAGTACTTTTAGTTGCTGATACCTGGATCAAAATAACATGATTGCTGGGCCTTTTTCAAAACTATTCCTGGCTAAAATGTGAACATACGAGAAACCTAAATATACTGACATTTTCTGAGCACTTAGCTCTACGGTTCTGGAATGAGATATGCCCTGAATGTATCCCATCTTCAAATAATCTACCTGTATAGCATTGATTATATTCCAACAGTGATCACAGTATGCTTTTCATGTTTTAAATTTATCAATGTTTACATAAATGACATTATAATACGACAGCCTTCGAGCATTTGGTTTTTATACCGGGTGTTGTCACACAGTAAGTTAAAAATTGAAACAAAAGTGCGGTTTTCTTATAAAATAGCATTATTAATGGTTAGTGGTAGTATAAACAGATACTATTTAAATAATATTAGAATAGACAAACAAAACCTATTAAAGATATAAAACAGATTAGTCGGCACTCGCACGTCTTGACTGACGGGAGAATTAGCCACTCATCAACATGATGCTGTACAATAGGGAATCACAGCACGTTGCTATGAATTAGAAGGCATTTTGAAGGTGTCTTTGAATAAATTATACACTCTTTATATAATGAACAATGTCATTGGCGTTGATTTAGATAAAAATTTTATACAGTTTGAAATAAAAAGCTGACGACTAATCTACCACGGTCAGGATGATGTACTGGATCCATGGTACATGTTTGTGCGTCGATGTCTGTGGCATGGTGTATACAGGGGAGGCCACCGCCATAATCATTCTCAAACAATTAATACAGTTGACCCGCAATTATCCGACTCCTGTAACATGCCTGTAACAAACAGTATGCAATTGATTAGCATCGATATGTTTGGCCCCTCCATAATTATGGCGGTAAGTCCTCTCATTGAGGCGTGGCTGGAAAGACCTCACGGCGTCCTTATCTTCCGCATGACGCAGGTTTTCACTGTAAATGGTAAGTTCGGGAGAAACGCCAGGGTGTCACCATTGTGTGGCCCGCCCGGAGGACACGGTGGAGGTGTGCCCCGCCTGGGCAGAGCAACGCCCTATCCTCTTGGGGGCGATCACTCGCGCCGAGTCTTGGTACGGGCCATGGTCCGGAGCGAGGAGGAGTGGCAGGCGTCCGCCTCCATCTGCGAAGCAGTAATGCTAGTAAAGGAGGCGTACGCACGCGTGAGGCAACGCTCCTCACGCTCTAACCGATGCCGGGATTCCGATCCCGATTTCTGGCCACCGTATGCGCGGGCTTGTGGACGCCTCCGGAGTAGGTTTTAGTCAGTAAAAGTCTGACACTATCTCCCGCTCCGCCCAAGAGCGAGGATGTCATTAGATGATTTTACCATCGAAAAAAAGGATCGATCATAAATAAAAGTTATAAAGTTATGATATGTTGAGTTGTGGTTTTGCCAGTGTTTTAGCGTTTAATGACGTTAAACCAAGAATATCACAACCATAGACGCGGCTTTGTAAAAAAACGTTTGTCTGATTATTGCGGATCTGACTGAAACTGTAAAGATAAAATCCTTTTCCGTTTTGGAACGTGTTTTATTGACAAATATGCTGTTTCTTAAATATGAATAGAAGAGACATAATCGATCAACGACCTGGACATACTTTCACATACACTTCATTTTTATTTCTATATCAAAATCTTAATACTGTTGTGCGACACCCTGTATAGATATTTACTGTCCATAAAATACAAAAATATTTACTCGATAAAAACATTTTTCTTCATCGCCGATTTTGCGCTTTGTATCTGGCTATATAATAATACGCTTCCCTTGTGACTAAATAAGCTTGCTTTGTAACTACCTATAATAAGCTTACCTTCTGACTACTATGCGCTTACCTTCAGACTACTATGCGCTTACTCTCTGACTACCACATGCTTACTAGTTCTGGTTATCTTACTTCCTGACTATAATATCGTGGTAATGACCGGCTACTTTCATGTAAAGAAATGATTTTTTAAATGAAAAAGTAACAAATGAAAATAACGTAATTCTTTACCTGCCGATGTCTGGCTATTGGCCTCATACAAAAAAAAAATAAGCAACAAAATTTGATACTTGAAATGAATGCATGTCATTCATTTAGAGGCATCTAAATGAATGACATATGCATTTCACAATTTGATTCTGCACTGGGTACGGAATGCATACAAAAGTGCCCATCGTGAAGACATTCACCATGGCAAAAGAACACTCTCAATCTTATAATTAAAGCAAATGCAATTAAAGAAACTTCAGTAGTAAGTTCATAAGTGGAAACATTTTTTATTTCCTTTCAAATGAAGATTGACGTGTTTAAAGCAAAATCGCATTAAAATGGATTTATTGGTGCATATACTGTGATGGTTTTTACTATCTAGGTAAACAATACTAATACAAAACCTACGTATTTAAATTCAATGCCTTGATTTAATTGAATTGACACAATTACAATTTATTCATTTAATCTAAAGTCAGTTGTTACCAGATATTCTTCTGAACATTTGAACACTTCTTGAGTTTCGAAGTTAATCTTAGACAATTCTTTTGGCAAAGATGCTCTTGATGATGTTCATTAATTCTTTTACAGTGATGTGTATACTGAATGCAACATTCAACATGAAGAAAAAGAAATAATTAAGTATCTGCAGCGCAATTTAAGTGTTATAAAACCTATCCCAGTCAAGCCCAACAAACCCAAGGAAGAAGGGGAGGAACCTGAGGTTTTCTCAACACCGAAGTCCATTACTCCATACGTAGATAATGACGTCCAGAAAGTAATTCATTCTAGTCCAAGCACTGAGTTAACAAAAGAATACTATGCACTAGTTCCCATTGAAGGAAATTTACTTGAGAAGGAACTTATCGAGCAAGACGAACTCTCTAATGCATTTCATTCCATTATAAAAGGTCAAGCCGAAGATACGAGTCAAGTAAAAAAATTGCAATTCAATAAGCCAACTTCGCTATCCCTTAATTCTAGTCATACTTCCAAAACAGTCAAACATTCCAGTAGTTGTGATATTTTGAATAATATTTGTCTTAAAGATAAAAGCTCTCCAAAACACGAAAATAATCTAAACACAGTCGCCGATAAGGACTTTAAAACTAATCAGATATTACCGTTAAGTGAAACAACTGAACGTAGTACTAGTAAGAATACAATCAAACCTAATTTGGGGGCTGAAAAATCGTTGGATCCTCCTTATTCACCAGATAGTTTAATCACGGATGAACCCAGTTCTTCTTCAGACTATTTGTCTGCCGCATACGCTTGTTCTCCGGGCGTTCATTCGTCTGGTTTCCAACATCAAGTAAATGTTGAAAACGTCACGTCCAAAATGGAAAACATTTACACTTTGTCAGATTCAGGCTTAGAAGATACAGCAATGTTGGGTAGCGTCAATAGTCACAAGGACGTTACTTTAACAAATATGTCTTTATCTGAGAGCACACTCCACGATTTAATTGCTGACGATGCGAGCATATCTGCAATATCCATACCTGGTTCGTTAGCAGAAAATAATCATGTACAACGATCAAAACAGAATGGTACATCTTCTGAAAAAGATTGTAATGGTCAAAATACCTTCACAGAACTCTGTGGCAAATCGCTTAAAGAAGAAAAACAGAGACAAAACGAAGAAATTGTAATATTAGAATCGTCTTCCCTATCCTCAGAAACTGGTTCTTGGGAGTCTGTATACCCACCTAAATTAATAGAAAAAGAAATTTGTGAAAAATTTTTACTCAATGAGCGCCGGCAATGTTTGGAATCACCTAATTTAGTTCAAAATACCTCCTTCAAATCAACGGCTTGTTTTATAGATGCCTCTAGTTTAGTAGATGAAGAAGAGACTATAAAATTTCAAACTACCGATAACGCGATTCCGTCTAAAGTAAAATTGGATATTTTACCCGCACCAAGTCAACCGGTACCCTGTTCCACTATTAAACCGGATATTAGTCCAATCGATTGGTCGGAAAGTAACGACAATGAAGATTCCTTGGAACAAGCAGAAAAAAAAGACCCAGATTCCATACAAAAAGATTTATCTCCTACTATTTTTGAAATGACTCCAATAACAGAAGATTCCTTGTGCACTAATGCATTTGAAAATGCAACACAAGCAGAACTAGAAAGTGCAGAAGTCGGCGAGAGTCAGAACTATATGTCTGACAAAGAAAGATCACTTCGAGTTAGTGAAGTTTTTATGTCCAACACTCCAAACAATTCAATACTGTCATTAAAAACGTATAAACAATACGAGTCAGAAGACAGTGAAAGCAATAATACTATTGTAGATTCCGATAATTTTACAAGGAAGCAAAGAAAAGGAAGCAATTCTCCACCTATCCTGTCGGGAGGCGTGTCGGTCGAAGATCACTTACCTCAAATTGGCAGTAGTCATGAAAGTAGCCCACTACCAAAATTTAAGCTGGAAAATACACCTATTGTAACTGGCGCGTACTTACCACAGTCAACGGACCACAGTCAAGGAAAACCAAGAACAAGTTCTGCTTCAGCCTGGGTGGTTGATATGTCTAGTGGTCCAAAAACAGATGATAGTAATTCAGGGTGTTCTAAAGCTTCCGATGAGGTGGTAAACGAAAAAAAGAATATGTTTTCTATGTATATAGATCTAGGTGATAAATCAACTTTGAAAGACATGCCTACCAGATTGTCTTCTTCCATGACAAAAAAGAATTCTGTAAGTGTTGAGAATAAGTCAACCCTGCGGAATTCTAAAACTCCAGCGAATATTACCGAACGTACTGTAAAAGAAAGTGATGTTAGCGTTTCTATTTTTGAGAAATATGAATCTTTATGCAACGATCCTAATATTAGTATTTCAGAAATCATTGCAATCCCGGAGAAGCATGAAGTAATTCCAGAAATTTTAGAAGATTCTTTTGCAGATCTTACGCCCAAAGCTAACCAGTCGCGAGTGCAAAAAAGTGGGGGCAAAATGTCCTCCACAAAAGAATTACCTGAACAAGAAGATGCTTCAACTGATGAAGCCAAAGATCTTTTTGTAAAACTGTCAGACTTAGATAAGCCAGTGCAAAAAACGGAAACATTGATCTCAGTCGAAAGTAGAGTCGATGTACGTATGACAAGATCCATTCCTGACTGGGGTGAACAAGCATTTTCTAGCAACTCTAGATCGATTGATGTTATAACGTCCTTTCATTCAGAAAATGCGTTAAGTTTAAATAGACTATTTCCCCATTTGAGAAACGAATTCAGTAGAAGCATGCCCGGTTCGCTGTCGAGCAGAACACGGTCACCTTTGAGATTGGGAAATTCTATAACCCTCGGTGATGCCGATGAGCCTGGATCAGATATGTCTGAAATAAGTAGTATGCAAAGCAGCAACTGTCGCTCGGGATTTGGTAAGTTATACAAAAAAAAAATTCTTAATAGTACCCTAATCTTTAAAGTATTAATTTCTATTTAATTATTATTTATTTCTTGTTTTACAACAATCTACCGCAGTGTAGTCTGTTTAACCCAATATTTTACTGGTAGAGAATGCTTTGTTGAATTATCTTCAACTTAAGCTTTACGTACAAGTAGTGTATACTGTACATAAAGTTTAAATAAATTAATAATATTTACAGACTATCATCCTATTTTGTTATTGACCTGTATGAGTCATTAGATGACAGGTTTATACATCCAGTATGTTTCTGCTGCCATTTCTTAATCAAATAAATAAAGTACAAATCTGATACCTTAGAAAAGACATACCTAACACCGAAATATTACCCTAGGAAACAGTACAACAGATAGTCAGACGTCGAGTTTAATAGAAAATTGTACGTCACGTCTTGGTCAAGATTTACTAAGAATGTTTCTGGAAGAAATAGCCCCTGACGTCATTGTGGAAGTGTCGGGGAAGCGATTTAAAGCGCATAAGTGTATTTTGTCTTCCAGGTATAGTATTACAGATATTGATTTTCTCATGTATATGTGGTATTAGCATGTTTATTAAGAAAATGAGAAAAAGAGGGCTGTTATATTGCATGCTTAATCATAAAGAGATCTAACACAAAAAGAGGGTATTTGAATCTGAAACCATATGTTTCAAAAATAAGGTTCAATTTACAAAAAGACCCTTTTTTGAGTTACGTCTTTTTCTGATTAAGCTTGCAATATGTTTTATATGTTGTGCACGTTGATTGTAACTTTATAAATACTACAAAATGGAACAGAGCCCTTCATTCAATAGTACCTAGTTACCTATAATGCGATTCTTATATTGATGCAGCTGTTGCGCTTCTTTAAATTGGCGTGCCAGAAATGTCTGCCTGTTACAATGCGAAAAACATGCATAACCTTGTGCGTCTCGGACAGCCTGAACGTGTGATGCTGTGTATCACAAGCAGGATGAACTCCTGCTTTCTATTTCTGTGCTAAGCTTGTATCAACGATTCACATTCATTGTTGTTCATTCAGCATAAACTCATGAGTATATAAATAAATATATTATTGAATTAGATTTAACATTACGTGAGCGCGCGACGCGTGTGCACTGTCTGCTACTATCGCGACTGTCATAGCGATGTTACTTTTTTTTTTTGAAATAAGAATAATTTAAAACAGTTTCCCTGACATGAATCTCTTCCTGTTTTAGATGTCAGTACTTTGCTGGTATTTTGAGCGGCGGCTGGGTGGAAAGTTTAGGCAACGTCATAGTGCTTCCACCGTAAGTATATAAACGATGACTTATCTTTAGTTTGGGTTACAGACCATTACGTGTCAAAACTCGCTTATAGAGAGTAAGAGGGTTGGAGCTATACACTATATATAACTCCATCCTTTTAACAGATCAGTTTAGGTCGTCAATTAGATCGCGTTAAGAGCTCGTGGTGAGTTGGTTTATTCAAATTCTCTCGCTGTAATATGTATATTTTTGTTCATTGTGTATACGGTCTCAATTAAAATAAGAAACCGCGTATAATTTTTTTTTAAGCTGTGTTTCTTATACAAATATTTTATAAATGTGTACAAATTAAATGTGTTTTAAGGTTCTCGTACAACGTGGTTTATTTCGCCTTGTGTCACATTTACTCTGGTCTCGCCACTATCCCAGATTCCGTGAGCATTGTAGAACTGGCCACAATTGCCGATATGTTGAGCTTAGAAGGGCTAAAGGAAGCCATCATGTTTACACTTAAAGCCAAATATTGCCATCATTTTCATAAGGTATTTTAACTTTATTAAAACAATTTTTTCCATGCAAAATATTTATATATTCAAATATCAATATATTTATACAACTTTATTTTTATTTATATTCAAATAAAAGCTTTATACAAAACTTGTTTAGTGTATATTTCTTACATTGTGTGTAATTATTTGTCAAGGCAGTCTCAAATGTACCTATATTTTTGTAATTAAATGTTTCAGCCATGTGAAGTATGTATAGTTGGAGTTTTAGAATGTTTTCCATTGTCTTCCGTGTATGGTCTGGATGATCTACATCATAAATGTCTCAAATGGATTACAAAGCACTTCTCTAAAGTTTGGCCAACCAAAGCGTTTGCCACGTTACCCACGGATCTTTTAGACAAGTGCTACCAGCATCATATCGTAAATCTAACCATTGAGAATGTAGCCGAAACAGTGTACGGGTGCGGCATCGCTGGTAAGTGTGATATACTTACAAGTACGCATCATTACGATGAGCTAACTTTAAAAGTAGTTAGTTCAAAGTAAAGAAATGTTTTTGTTTTTAATAATTTGGTGTTTAATCCAAGTCATTACTTTTTATAGCGGCGTCCTTACAAAACAGTAGATGGTCTGAAGGCGTAGCGCGCATGTGTCGGAGACTTATAAATGTAGCAGCGCACTTCGCCGCCCGCAAGCTTACTCTGGTGTACCAGTCCATCCCCCCGCTGCCTAGCGAAGCTCCTCACGCCGCTAAGCAAGCTCTGGACGACTTTCTCGCAGCTGCCATAGAGTGGGCGTCTCCCGAACAACTCGTTTGTGCTTATGGGTATCTCTCAGCGATTGACAGAGACATACGTACCGGCCGCTGCACCAAACCGGACATTCTACTGAACTCGCACGCAAGCAACTGGCGCATGCAAGTAGAGGGCGCCTTGGTGCGAGCGGCTCCTAGAGTTGTTACTACACAAATTTTTAAGGAGCTGCCGTCTAACTTACGGAAACGATTACGTGAACTCGGCTGTATTAAGTATGGCGCGCATGCTCTGCCCCTTGCCTCTCCCACGCATCAGCCAGAGAGAAAACTTAAAACTAGATCGGTAGTCAAGAATAAACCTTCAACATCAACAGTTCGCAGTGTAGACATAGCCCAAGTGCGCGCTTCGTTTGTACCTTACACTCCGAAACCTATACTTCCGGTCAGTTCTGTCGAAACTCTTAAAAGCAACGGTGGTCTCCGTGAATTTAAGAAACCGTTTGTCTCTCCTCTTATTCCAAAAGTGAGAACAACGAAAGCGCAAGAGGAGCGAGCTAAATTTAATAAAACCAAGAAGACTAAATCTCAGGAATTGGTTAATACTAAACCGAGTGCTCCCCGAACACATTCGTTCGAGAAAACTACGTCTCGATATTTAGAACCGTCACACAGGGAAAAGAAGTCGGTTGTGAATAAACACTTACCGAAGATTGAATCTTCGAGTGAGTCGTCACGTAACTCAAGTCCTGTACATTTACGGAACCTGCGTTCGAGCCCTGCGAAGGGGCGTCGGGGCGAGATGGGCAGGCCGAGCATGTCACAGGACAGCCTGGCCACCAGTTCGCGGCCGCGCACCGCCGAGCCCAGCACCGATTCACTCAGCGAGTCTCAGACGAGCAACAGATACGCCACTTACACCAAGCAGAAGCATACCAAAGGGTCCGCGGAATGTAAGTATCTACTGCTAGTTTCACAATAGTGTCACTTCTTGATTTTTATCATTAGATTTAATTGTAATATATATTTTAGAGTTGTTTGTACCGATATTGTGGGTCCTGGGTTCAAATACTTTTTCGTGGTGCGTATTCGACGCACTGAAAGTAATTAGTCTTGATTAATAGTGAACCCAATTTTTTTACAGCCATAAAAACCGCAATGCACGTAGAACCAGCGCCTGTCGCTGTAACAGAAAATAAAATGAAGACGAAGATACCGGTCTATTTAAATCAAGGACCAAAATACAGGGCTCTGGATAATCGAAATTCAAGGGACCAGCAAAAGTGGGGCAAGCTGACCCCCAAGACGAACGCGACAAATAACAAGCCTAATGAGCGCAAAGTTCCAGGATCTTTGATGAACGCTACAAAGTCAAGCTCGGCAAAAATAGTTCCGAAGGTAGGCTAGGTATATTTTACTTTCTTGCTTGCTTTTAATCCCCTCCTGGGTAGACTTCCTTTACTGTTTAGCCAGAATTATCGCGATGCTGCATTTTCTCTTTCCTGTTGTGATGATAGACATGTTTATCTTCATCATGGGATATATTTCTAGCTAGGTTTCTAATAATGTTAAAATGCAAATAATTACTTTAAGTCAACACCTTTACTTACCACAGGTAAAAAAAGAGATGGATACATCCTGTAAGAGCAACATGTCGAGGAGTCAGCGTTCCCAATTTAGCAGGCAACAGCTTCACTATGATGAAAAGGAATCATCATCCCTTGTCGAGACAGAGTTGACCAGGACCAATATGTCAAAAAGTCAACGAAGTCCGCATGCGCACTCGAGCAAGCAACAACCTCACGATAGAGAGTCTTCATCGCTTGCTGATCTAAGGACGCACAAGAGCAACATGTCCAAAAGTCAGCTAAGCGCCCACTCCAACAAACTACAGCCTCACAAGGACGAAAAAGAGACCCCACCACCTCTCAAAGAAATACCAGTCATGGAACGCTCTGGAACGTTCTTAAAAGATGAACCTACTTTTGATGATATCATAAACTTAGATATATCACAATAGATATCTTCATTCAGTTTAGCGAATAGTAGAATATATTGAGTAGTATCTCTCATTTATAATCAAAGCATTTAATGTCTATTTAGCCTCAGTAACTGTCTCTAGGATGGCAACGTATCCTGTGCTACGTTGCCTCTGGTATTGCAGATATCCAGGCGGTGGGAACCATTTGAGATCAGATAGGCTGCCAGAATGATTGCTGTCCATTACTTATCATAAAAATAATCGCAGTATTTTTACTTATTCTCTAATTGTCTTAGCTCTTATTTACATTAGTAAATTAAAACTCATTGTCTTTTGAAAGTATAAAATTCTACAGTTGTTACAAAGATATGAGTGTAATGTTGGCATTTGACTGTGGTTTGGGTTTGAAACAATATATTTGAGTACGGCGTATTCTCCTTTTTGCACTAGGTAAGTACGTCAATCAATAATAATTGTAGTTATGGTGAAAGTTATCGGCCTGAGCGAGACCATGTTTTCGCGAGATGGGGCTTAACTCAACATTTTTAGTTTATCCTTTCGACTGTCGAGCGAGCACCAATGGCTCACTTTAAAAACAGCCTCTGCATTTCATTGAACTAAATGGTTTATCCCTCACAATTTTTTTTGGTAATAGAGAAATCAGTCTAAAGGTATTTCTGTTTTTAGTATACACACATACAGTCAGAATTTGGTGGATTTTGAAGCAATAGTTTGACTAAGTTCAATAAAGTGGAATGTCCGATTTTAGCAAATACCATTTCTTTGATTTAAAAATGTTCTTATACACTAAAAATAAAATAAAATCAAAATGTTGTGATAAGCGTCATCTAGTGAGAACATGGCGACATTTAAGTCATCTTTTCCTCTATAAAAGTAAAAGAAGATGGATCAAAATTTCCTTAAAATTTTGACTCTATATGTATCGCTTTCTTGTTAGAAGTATTGACTGAAGTGAGAACTAAAATATAAAGTGTATTTTGAACGGTTAAAGGTAATCTTACAATGTAAATTTATTTAATATTGCAGCGATGCGAAGTGCGTACAGTTGAAGTTTTATAATACTTTTCATTGTCTTCCGTGTATGGTTTGGATTATGTACATCACAAATGGATTACAAAGCATTTCTCTAAAGTTTGGCCAACCAAAGCGTTTGCCACGTTACCCACGGATCTTTTAGACAAGTGCTACCAGCATCATATCGTCAATCTAACCATTGAGAATGTAGCCGAAACAGTGTACGGGTGCGGCATCGCTGGTAAGTGTGATATACTTACAAGTACGCATCATTACGATGAGCTAACTTTAAAAGTAGTTAGTTCAAAGTAATTTCGAAATGTTACGAAATTTTTTTGTTTAGAATAATTTAGTGTTTAATCCAAGTCATTACTTTTTTATAGCGGCGTCCTTATAAAACAGTAAATGGTCTGAAGGAGTAGCGCGCATGTGTCGGAGACTTATAAATGTAGCAGCGCACTTCGCCGCCCGCAAGCTTACTCTGTCTTATTCGTTCAAGAAAACCATGTCTCGATATTTAGGACCGTTACAGAGAAATAAGAATATGTCAGTTGTGAATAAACATTTAACAAAGAGTGAGTCATCTTTAGAACTTGCGGGCGGTAAGGCTAGCAGGGAATGGCCTGGCCACCAACTCATGGACGCCGAATCCAGCACCGATTCACTGAGCGAATCTCAGACGAGCAATAGATACGCCACCAAGCAGAAGCATACCAAAGGGTCCGCAAGTAAGTACCTACTGCTTGTTTCATAATAGTGTCACTTCTCGATTTTAAAAATATGTTTTAATTATTATATTATGTATTTATACTGTTATTTGAGACATTGTGGAGTACTCTCTCGCTGCCCGTTTGTTTTCAACGCGGTGACAGTAATTTGACTTTAATAATAAAGTACCAATTTTTTTATAGCCATAAGAACTGCAATGAACCAGCTCCTGTATTTGCAACACAAGATAAAATTAACGTTAAAGTGCCTATCTAATTAAATCAAGGATCAAAATACAGAGGCCTGGACAGTTGAAATTCAAGGGACTAGTAAAAGTAGGGCAAGCTTACCCCTTAAATGAACGCAACAACAAGCCCAATGAGCGCAAAAAGATCTTTGATGAACGTTACAAAGTCGACATCAGAAAAGATAGTGCGCAGGTTTGCTTTCAGTGCGTATATCTTTTACGATCGCGATTAATCGCGTCTTCCAGTTTTGGGAAAATCTATCCAGTTCGTTCCGCCAGCTCTTTTACTAGTTTTTGACCGTTTACTATATAGACATCGGATTGTCCCATCAAGTGTCGGAGACAAGACAATGGTGCTTCAATGTTTTTTGGACCGACATGAAAATATTTAGAACAGATGTTTTGTTGTCGCATTTTAGATTTGTTCGAGATCTTAAACATTGCTCTGAATGGTGAAAAATGCCATATTCCAACGAAAGGAATATACATTTTAATTAAAAAAAACAACCATATTTGAAACGCCAGGGTATCATCATTGTGTGGACCGCCCAGAGGACACGCTGCAGCATACGGCAGCGACATCTCGCGTCGGGCCCTGGTTCGGGCTATGGTCTGAAACGAGGAGGAATGGCAGGCAGTGGCCTCCTTCTGCGAAGCAGTAATGCTAGCGAAGGAGGAAGCCGCACGCGAGAGGGAATGAATGTCCTCACGCCCCAGCCGCCGAGTTTCTGACCTCGTCTACCAGGCACGGTTGACGCGGGCTTGCGGACGTCGAGCAATGGGTAGCTTGCCATGCGGCCGTCTGGTAATTGATCGGACCGAGCCCAGTCGTTAACAGCGCGTAGTGATCCACGCGCTCCTTAAAGAGATGTTAGCAAACCGTGTGGGCCCAGCAGGGCCGATGCCCGCTAGCTAGGACCGAGACATAGACTAAGACTGTCTGAATATGGAGTGGTGTAATAGGCGCTTAAAGAAGCGTAACTAGATTTTTGAAACCCTACGTACTGGAAACGTACATACTCGGGACACGCTTTTCGTGACTTTTGTTCTAGTCTCACTGTCCGTTTAGTGTGTTTCCATGCGTATAAGCATAATCGGCCTTTCAATGTTCCCACTGTTGGGACTCAGACCTCCTCTCTAGGAGAGGGGATGGGCTGTAATCCACCACGCGGGCCCAGTGCGGGTTGGTGAATGTCACATGCCTTCGAATTTCTGGTTTTAGGACATGCCGGTTTCCTCACGATGTTTTCCTTCACCGTTTTGAGAGCAATGGTGATGAAATAAATTACACAAAGTAATGCGTCTAGCTGGGTTTGAACCCGCGACCTACAACTCGTAAGTCGGAGCAGTTACCACTCGGCCACCACTGCTCTCATAATAATTTCCGTTCCATGTGTTTCCATGTACTTATAATAATTTCCGTTCTCGCCATGTACTTGAATAATTTGTTTTTGTACAGGTAGCGCTTGAAAGTTTTTGAGCACGATCAACAGACCAACAGACCTTCATTCGAATCTACGCAGCAAACCTATTTTTAACATAATCTATAATGTAAGTTGGTTTTATAAACATGGTCCTACGTCCTACCATGCAGATTAAAGAATATAACTGAAAAACGAGTTAGGAATAAAGTATTACAAGATACCGGTTACGATGCAGGAGCTAAGAATATGTTTTGTATCTAGTTCGTCAGAATGAAATTATCGTTTGATATTCATTAGTCTTCCTCCTTCCTTCCTCCTGATGACCCTCTTTTTTATACACATGTGCCAACTACCTAGCCCTTTATGAGTGACATTTCGCTGTTTCAGCTTCACCACAGTCGAATAAAAACTCATTTGTAAAAGAAAAAAATATTATAAAACAAAAAACTTAGTACCTTTTCAAGAATCTTGATGTCCTAGTATATTCTAACGTTATTATTCAAGTTACTGAGGCCCTCATGTCTGTTCTCCGGTTATGTGTCTAAGATATATTGTTATCGTTAGGGAATTTATTTAAATCTATTTAACCATTATATACTCGAGACAGATTTATTTACACTGACATATTTCCTAGTTGTATATTTATAACATAAAGTAAACGACAATCTAAGCAAGATTTTATAAGAATGTAGCTAGGCTTCGAGGTGTGCGCGAAAATACTGCCGCGTATCTATGCATTTTAATCCGAATGGAGTTATCATACGACGCTCTGGCGCTTGATCTGCTGCCTCACTAAGCGCCAACGCTGCAAGAATGATATTGATAGATCACATTTGAAATGTGTGGATTTTACAACTATTTTAATGTTAACTTGTTTGCTTGTAACTCCCGAAGTATTAAATTACCTTGTTGATGAATAGTTTGATCTTTAAATTTGACCTAGGTTAAAATAAATAAATTGCTTAGATTTAATAAATGTTTACAATTGGTTGAAAAATACCAACCTTTTCTGTACTTCATTTACTGATGGTTTTACTCATGTTAGTTTCTTAATATTATTAAATTTGACTATTTGAACTTAACTTGTTCGCCTGTTCGGGTAATTTTACCTCCCTATAGTATTTCTTTTTTTATGTAAGTTAGGTATATAATGTTTAAATAAAGAACTTATGCTCTGCTATCTTCTCGTAAAAATACTTAAATGTCTAGCTGGATCTAGTACATAATAAAAAATAAAAGTAGCGATTAATTAAGATTGAAGTTTCGTTGCCATTTAAATTATACTTGATAGTATATTAGACTTTAGTAGTAATAGTTAATAGAAAAAAGTACGGTGAATGTATTTTTTAAAAATAATATTATTTTATTATGTTTTATTGTGAATTGTTTGTAAAATAATATATCTTATATATTCAATATAATGAATCGGTTTACAATGTAGGTAGGTACTTAAAATTTTGTAATTTATTTTATTCTCTATCGTGTTCTTTTCCGTAACACATCTCAGTATTAAGTATATACATATATATTAAGACTTCCCTCCGAATATCGTGAATACTTTAAAATAATTTTATTTATTTTTAACAATATTATAAGCTCTTTTATACTAATACATACAATAATGTCACCGGCTTATTGTAAACACCGTAAGTTTATAATAAATCGCGAGAAATTGTAAACTATTCTGTTACTAGGAATATATTGTAAACAATCTATTTTAGATGGGATGGTTATATATGAAATTATTTGCTGATGATTTGTCTTGTGTTTATAACCTGATCAAGATTTATTACATAGTCCAGTCAAATTAGACCTAAAAATAGGAGTAAGGTTACAATAATTCGCACCCATACCCATACTCGGGGTCAAAGGTCACAAAAACGAGTTTCTCGCTATTTTCAACTTGATCCCGAGTTTTTTTTTGCAGGTGTCGGATCGTTGAAGACTTTTTAGATTTCATTTATGATGGTGTTTTGAAAAATCCTACCAATTTTCAGCTGGGTGCGAATTTTTGTAACCTCGGATGTCTAAATTGATCGGACTTAGTCTTATGGTGTTTACAATAATCCAGAGCCATTAATTAATATTGCAATCAAAATGCTTAATATTTGCTAACTAATCATTTCTTACTACTATACATATAGACAACTTGAATGAATTTTAAGACTTAAGTTCACAATTTTAACTACAACAAAAAGCAATAAAAAATAGTGATACTTACTAATTTTTTTTTAATTAATCGAAATCAAATATTAATTAAAAAAAAAGGAAATCCAAATGTTTTTAATTTTCTACTTTATTTCTCTTTTCTTTATTTATGCAAAAATGCATTCGTTTGAGGTCATATAATTTTGCGGTCACAGTCAGCCTGAAAAACGTGATGATTAAACTAAGTGCATATAACATTTAAGGTATTTTTCATACACATGGAGTGGAGTAAATCCATTGTGTAAAAAAAAAGTGCTTAATAATATATAAGTGTAGATGGAAATCAAATTAGGATATACAAAGTGGTTATGATAATACGACAATAAATGAAAACATTGACAATACTAGTTCATATGAACAATTGTAAGCTATCAAAAAAAACCTAACATCAAAATTAAAAAAATTAAAATTTCAAACAAACTAAATGACATAAAAATGGAAAGAAAATAGAACACCATTTATAAATTCAGTTCACTAACCTGTGATAGATTAGCAATAGCGCGGTCCTGTAGCGACTTGATCTTTTGGCGCCATTATTATTAATGCTCAGTAAAAATAATAACACTGAATCACAAATGTATTAACGAAATAATTAGGCACCTTTCACCCGCATGTTATTTATTAATCAAATTATTAATCACTATCAGGATCACTGTTCAGTCACGTAGCTATGTAGGTACATATTAAAGTTACTAAATTTTTCGTGTTTCAATATGGCCACCATTAACTCGAATACACAAACTGCACCGCCGTAGGAGATTATTCCTAACGTTTGACAAGAGGTCCCCGTTTGCAGCCATATGTTTTAATTTATTAAAAGATAAGATAATTCTATCTTTTAAATCATCAACCGTATCAACAGCTGTTGAGTACACCTCATTTTTGATGTGACCCCACAAGAAAAAATCTAATGGTGTGAGGTCGGGTGACCTCGCTGGCCACCGCATTGGTCCATAACGGCCAATCCACTGCTGACCGAACACTTGAGACAAACGCTCTCTTGCTGACACCACTGAATGAGCTGGTGCTCCGTCTAGCTGGTACAACATCTGCCTGTACACATCAAGCGGAAGCTTAAAAAGACGTCCGTATAGCCATAGCGGCGTTTCCTAAACACTCTCCATAAATTAACACCATGTCCGTGTACTCCGAAGCTGTGTAATTGTAACGAGGCATAATTAAAACAAAAGAAAACACTAAAACAATAAAAACTAAACGTCTAACTTCGCACAATTCACTTACGAGTAACTATTAAACTAGATACCTATTAAAACGTTACGTGTCCTGTCACTAAAATAAGCGTCCAATATCGCACTAATTCGTCGTAGATAAGGATTACAAAACAAACACACGAGCTGCGGGCGGCGGTACACAAAGGTGGTAGGTACTCAGCGGCGAATCACTCAAAGTATGTTCTACGGCACTCGTGCGCTTAGAAAGCGATGACGCGTGAATCGTCACAGGATTGTAGCGACACACTGACCGTGACCTAAATTTGTTGTTGCAATGTTTCAACAAGAAAGCGAAGTAACAAACGAAACTAGATTTATCTCTTTCGCACAAACCAATTTTTCTATTTCATGAGTGCTTAGCTATTTCCGCGTGTATTATTTTGTTAGAGTTAGGACTCTAATGACAAGCTTTGACTCTTACAATTTAAGCCTAAGGTATAATTTGCACTGAATCAAATGTAAAAACTATTATGGTGCTGGTTGGAAATGTGTCTTTAATCTTTTGTTGTGCATACCGATGCGGGGGTCGTTAACCTGTCAGTACTTCCCTATTAATACATACATCGTGTAGCAAATGTTAAAAATGAAAAATAATTTCCTGTGACTAAACTACTGGATATATTCAAATGATTTTTTATATGTAGTCTGAGAATGATTTGAGGTATGCGAAGTTTAATTTATTGTCGTATTATCATAACCACTTTGTATATGTAAGCATTTTATTACGATACTTCAACATCACATTCAATTTTATATATGTACTCATATGTGTAACCTTACATGAATAAAAAAATAGGTTCTAAGATTTTTTTTTAATGATGATTGTGATAAAATTTGTTATTTATGAATTTTACTTTGTAAAGTACGCTTTCAGTGGTCTCATTATTAGTAATTTTGTTATACATAATATACACTTACTTTAAAGAATTAGCCTTCTTCAAAATAAACGATAACGACATGATATCGCGGGATTGGTATTTACATTTTCTAAGGAGCGCTTTCACTTTGTATTGTTGTCGTCATCGACTCAATTTTCACGGCGATATCGGCGGAAGCGAAACTGCTCGGTGGCATAACATATACAAGCTGTTGGTTAATGTCGTCTTGATATCGTGAGATCAATGAAACTAACAGCCCTAAGTATCGTATCGTTATCATTAACGCCTAATGTGAAATAGTAAAAGCAACAAAAATATTGCTATCGGTATATGTAAATAAACCTCATATATTCCATGTGAGCGTCGTTAAAATAGCCGCTTTTTCATAGTAGTTAGTTTACTTGAAATGTAGATATAGTATACTCATTTTGGTTAAACTATTTTGAAAAATAGACTGTTTATGCCCATCTTCTTTTAAATTTTTCTAGTTGCCCTGTGGCTTTAAGTTATATAACTATCCAATTTTCTACTAAAGTAAATAAAAAAAATGTGCATTATTATTAATTAGGTACCTCTTGCAGTTATTCGATATAAAAAGTTAGTAACTTGCAGACTTAGCGGTATGCACCTTTTAAAATAATTACTATAATTTCTAAAGCTTTTTTAACATTTTACTTTTTTTTTTAAAACGTATTTCTCTTTTTTTATCTGCCGTAATGAAATAGATGATGGGACCACGGAAAATGGTTTAATTTTAATTATGCAACGTATTTAAATGGAAGGTATTTAATATCGGTAGAACCTTTTTGGTTATACTGCACAATTTAAAAGTGTTAATGAAATATGATAGCTGTAATGAAATTTATTTTTAAATTATTAAGATATAAATATGATTTTTACTTATTTTACTCTAAAAATGATCTCAATATGCACAGTATTTAAAAAATTTGTTGGTTTTTATCAGAACCAGGACATTAGCCGATGCAATATAGTTTTTTTTTTTTTAATTCTTTTTATAACGTCTATAAACTTGAACATGTTATAATGTATTGCAAATATTTTATTTTACTTTCACAAGATAGTTCACGTTTTATTACACATTTCTATCACTAAGTGCACCGTTTATATTATTGTAAGCCTATAAACCTCTAGTTTGTAATCATGAATATATTTATTATTGTAATTTTATTGTTGATGAAAAATGTTATTTTAGGACAAAAGTAATAAACATGTGCAATGCCATATTGATTTGTTTTTATTCTAGAAGAATCTTTTTGGTTCCATATAAGACTCTGCCTATCTAAGATTTCCTGAAACGTTTTTTGAGTATACATTATCTGAACGCCAAGACGAGCCAAGCGAAGCGCAAGGGCATCTTTTCTCGAAGTGTTTCGTCGTTTTTTGAACCCCTCATAGAGTTGGTTTCCGATGTACCAGATAGTTCATATTCTCAGAATAAGATGTCAATAATAGACTAATTAAAAATACAAAGTCTTAATTGAATAGTTCTAATACTTTAGATTTTATTGATAACTAAAATACACTGATTTCGTCACTGACACGCTCACTGATACACTGATGATAATCAAAATGTTTGGCTACTTCCTAAAGTGCCGAAATTTGGTATGTAAAGAAAGTTCAGTATACGAAAAAACACTATCGTGCCCCCAGATAAACTTATAACTTTCGCCCCCATCCCCTAAAATTGGGATGGGGGGGGGGGGGGTAGAAGTTTGAATGATACTTTCAGCAATTTTATGAATTAGGACATGTAAGTTTACACGGGACTGAAGACAGTAACTAAAAAACCTATCAATAAGTACTTACAAGAACCTCCGCCTTAATCAAGAGCCTCATGGTAGGTCTCAGTTATTTACTCCCTCTGACGACGAGGTGAGCAAATCGACTGTAAGTATCCAGAGTTTCATAGTATATCTCAGTTATTTACGCCCTTTGACGACGAGGTGAGCAAATCGACTGTAAGTATCCAGAGTTTCATGGTAGGTCTCAGTTATTTACGCCCTTTGACGACGAGGTGAGCAAATCGACTGTAAGTATCCAGAGTTATATGGTAGGTCCCAGTTATTTACGCCCTTTGACGACGAGGTGAGCAAATCGACTGTAAGTATCCAGAGTTTCATGGTAGGTCTCAGTTATTTACGCCCTTTGACGACGAGGTGAGCAAATCGACTGTAAGTATCCAGAGTTATATGGTAGGTCTCAGTTATTTACGCCCTTTGACGACGAGGTGAGCAAATCGACTGTAAGTATCCAGAGTTATATGGTAGGTCTCAGTTATTTACGCCCTTTGACGACGAGGTGAGCAAATCGACTGTAAGTATCCAGAGTTTCATGGTAGGTCTCAGTTATTTACGCCCTTTGACGACGAGGTGAGCAAATCGACTGTAAGTATCCAGAGTTTCATGGTAGGTCTCAGTTATTTACGCCCTTTGACGACGAGGTGAGCAAATCGACTGTAAGTATCCAGAGTTATATGGTAGGTCTCAGTTATTTACGCCCTTTGACGACGAGGTGAGCAAATCGACTGTAAGTATCCAGAGTTATATGGTAGGTCTCAGTTATTTACGCCCTTTGACGACGAGGTGAGCAAATCGACTGTAAGTATCCAGAGTTTCATGGTAGGTCTCAGTTATTTACGCCCTTTGACGACGAGGTGAGCAAATCGACTGTAAGTATCCAGAGTTTCATGGTAGGTCTCAGTTATTTACGCCCTTTGACGACGAGGTGAGCAAATCAACTGTAAGTACTTAAAAAAAAACACTAAAACAAGCCATACATTTTTACTGACCTATTTCACTACACGTTAAGGACCTATTACACTACGCGTTATGGGCCTATTTCACTACACGTTAAGGACCTATTACACTACGCGATAAGGACCTATTGCACCACGTGTTAAGGACCTATTACACTACGCGTTAAAGAACCTATTACACTTCGCGGTAAAGACCTATTACACTAGACTGAATAATAAGCGCTTACTCATTCGCAAGCAAGACATCGACGTTGGCGGTTGTCATGGCACCTGCACTTTCGAAGTCCCAAAACATTGCCGTAGCACTTTTTGCAACCAGCTTGACTGTTAATTTAAATAATATGTACTAGCTTTTGCCCGCAGCTTCGCCCGCGTACATAAAATATAGCCACGTCACTCAGGAATAAAGCAGCTTTTAGAGAACTTAACAAGACAAGGCACACCGAATAAATAAAACATATATTACGTAATGCACACGAGCGCAGACTGAACGGTCTAACTCTAGTTACACTACTCGATATTCAGACTTTATAATAATATCGGCATTAGAGATCTTTTTGAAGGTGAGCTAAACAAACCATCGTCACCACAAACCGATGCTATATACTAAAGCCACACCTATGTTTAACCTTTGAACTAAATTAAATTAAGCTTTTAATGTTATGAAAAGCACAGGTCCGATCTTGTGTGGAGTACTGCAGCCACATATGGGCTGGTGCTGCAAAATGCCACTTAGCAGCTTTGGGCTCGGTGGAAAGGCGTGCCAAGAGGCTAATTAGTGATCCAGATTTGGTTAAATCCAATCTTCGAAGCCTTGAGCACAGGCGCAGGGTAGCCTGCCTTTCGGTGTTTTACAGGTTGCATTTTGAAGTGTGCGCGGGAATTGTATGACTTGATTCCGCCATTTCATTTCTACCAAAGGACAACCCGACGTACGGCGAGTATCCACCCTTAAGTTGTTGAAACCTCTACGGTCCGGACCAAGCGTTTCAACTCGTCGTTTATACCGTATACATCAAAGGACTGGAACAATTTGCCTTCTGAGGTCTTCCTATCCGATTATAATTTGGGTGTCTTCAAGGCTAGAGTGAAATAGGCTCTTAATAAACTAGTGCGCCTCACCATCAACGATTGCTTCACTGCTTACCATCAGGTGGGATCGCAGTCAAGCACACAAGTTTATAGTAAATTAAAAAAAAAGACGAATGTAACGAGCTCAAATTGATGGGTTTACTAGTTAGCATTCACCACCATTGGCACCAGCCATTTCTAGCATTAGGTCCTCGTCATCATGAGAAATGTATAGATCTGATTAAGATGAATCAAATTAGCCCAAACTCGATGGGTATGCAAGTAGGCATTCCAGGGTTCCATCAGCTACTTCCCAGTGCTAGCATCAAGTTCTCGTCATCATGAGAAATGTACAGAACTGGTTAAGGTGAATCTAATAAGCCTAAACTCAATGGGTACACAAGGAGTCATCCAAGGGTTCCATTAACTCCACCCAGTTCCAGCATCAGGTCTTCGTCATTATGAGAAAGGCATACTTTTTTTTAATGAATCTAATGAGCCCAAACTCGATGGGTTTACTAGTAGGTATTCCAGGATTCTACCAGCCATCTCCTATTCTAGCATCAGGTCCTCGTCGTCATAAGAAATATGTAGTACTGATTGAGACAAATCTAATAAGCCTTAGCTCGATGGGTTTATTAGTAGGCACTCCAGGATTCCATTAGTCACCTCCCAGTTCTAGCATCAGACCTCGTCATCAGGTTCTCGTCGTTATAAAAATAAACAGAACTAAGACGAATCTAAATGAGTATAAACTGGATGGGTTACTGGACGGGCAATCCAAGGTTAGGTCTCATACCATCGAGCTCCATCATCAGACCAACTCAATGGCGCTAGCATATTTGAAAGTAAAGTAAATACCCATTAAGTATTTAAAATCCTAAGACCTTGAACACCTGGATAGATCTGTATGAACCATCTCGATTACGGCACCTTTCAAAAAAAAAAATGCGTCAAAATCGGTCCATTTGTTTACAGACACACAGACACGTCAAACTTATAACACCACTCTTTTCCGTCGGGGGTATAAACAAATAAAAATTTTCGAAATTAAAAATATAAACATTTGTATTTGACATCCTTATTTTTTCATTCCTACTAAGGGTTAATACTAAGGATTACTCTATCAATATCCATTGGTTTCATCTATTATGGGTAAATAATGTTGTAGTGATAATAGAAAGAAATAGTTTGTTTTTGTTGTAATAACATACTTTTGTTTTCTAACACATTGCTACTGCAATATTTTTAACAGACTTCAAAAAAGGAGGAAGTTTCTTAATTCGGTTTTATTTTTTACCGACTTCAAAAAAAGGAGGTTATCAATTCGGTTGTTTTATTTTTATTTATGTGTGTTACCTCAACTCCGTCGTTTATAGACCGATTTGCAAAATCTTTTTTCCTCTTAAAGGACATGCTTCCAGATTAGTCCAATTTTTTTCAAAATCCAGTTCTGTTGATGGATTCCATGAGAAATTGAGGGAACTCCTCAAATATTATAGGCAATCATATAGGGATTATTGTATTTTCATCGAGAATTTAAGCATTTACAGTCAAAAAGTAACATTCGATGAAGTGGAGTTGATGAATAAGACCAGAAATGGCCAACGGAACTTCATACTCAAATAGATATCACAATGTAGATAGTTAAGCGACTATGACTATACAAATAAATAAACGATTTTGAATAGTTATGTTTGTAAAATGGTATCATCGAAGTGACCTGATGATGATGGTGGAGCCGGAAAATAGGCACCGGTACTCTGTAATTAATAAATGTATTCTAGCCGTGTTTGGGCTTATTAGAATTGTCATGAGATGCACTTTGGTTATAAGGCACTATCGAACTGATCTGTTGATGAAGCCGGAAGGTGGACGGTAGACACAGGAACTTCCAAAAAGTGTAAAATAAAAAACTTTTCCAAAAAAGAAAAAATAACTGACCACTTAAAAACACTAAAAGGATAAAAAAAACTTTAATTTTGGAAGTCGGTGTTAAATAAGAAACAAACAATACCGAGATACACCGACTTCCGAAATTAGTTATTTTGATCGTTTTAGTGTTTTGTTTTTTATAGTGAAGTCGGTTCTTTTTTAAGTTTTTATTTACAATAATAGTCCCCACCCACCATAAATTCGTTAGTAATTAATTTTGTTAATGTCTAATTTCTTGATAGTTGTAATTATTAATTTTTCTTGCATTTTTTATATAGCCTCTTCTTTATAATGTGAATGTGAGAACACTGTGGACTCCGTGAATTCTTAGTTTTCCTACTTCCAATTACGACTCATTTTTTATTGTACTTTTGAGAACAACATTGACTACACTGTCCTTACATAATATCTACTAATATGGAAATATTTTAAGTACATTTTTTTTTTAAATAGTAACCGTGGAATTACTTGCCGGTTTTTTTCCATAGGAAACAACCAATTTGGAACCGTGCACTAGCTTTTGACGTTTTATAAGTAGTAGGGCTATGTAAAATAAAAACATTTTGAATTTTGTTTGTAGGTGCTAATCTCTGAAAGTACTGGTCTAATTGCTAAATTTTTTCACCGATAGAAAGGTGTTTTATTCCTGAGTGTTGGCTGTATTTGCTGGCTATATTTTATGTACGCGGGCGAAGCTGTAGGTAAAAGCTAGTAGTTAATTTATTTCGCCTTGTCGCGTACCTAGCACGTGTGGGGCCGTCTTCGCATCCATCTTGCGTCTTCGGCCAGTTCGGCTTTCGCAGGGGGCGCTCCACAGTGGACGTCATCATGCCCTTGCGAGCTTTCACGACGGAGTATGCGGTGTTCCAGAGCAGGTGTGTCTTGGTGGTGTCTTTGGATATCGCCAATGCCTTTAATTCCCTGCCATGGAATTGCATTAGGAAACTCCTGTTTCACCAGATGCCCGACTACCTCTGTCGTGTGGTCGAGGCTTACCTTTCGGACAGGTTCTCTACTCTACCCTGGTTTAGGGAGAGTGGAAACGGCGAGAGATGTCGTGCGGTGTTCTGCAGGGATCGGTACTAGGACCGCCCTTGCGTAATATCGGATTCGACTACGTGCTGCGCGGCGTACTCTCAGACGGAGTCGGCGTAGTCTGTTACGCGGACGACACGCTGGTCCTGGCGCAGGGAGAGTCGTACGAAGCGGCGGTCGAACTAGCGACACGCGGTGTTGCGACAGTCGTTGAGAGGATCCAGCAATTGGAACTCAAGGTGGCTCTGCACAAGTCCGAGGCCATGTGATTTCACAGCCCACGAAGCGCGCCACCACGACGCTCCTAATTAACGGGAGGAGTTCACATCGGCGTCGAGTCAACGATTAAATACCTAGGACTCGTCCTCGCAAGCTTCAAATTTCGAGCACTTCTGACGTCTGGCGCCCAAACTGAATCGGACTGGGGCTGCCTTCAAGAGGCTCCTGCCCAACCTAGGGGGTCCAGATGCCTCCTGCCAGAGGCTCTACACAGGAATCGTTCCTTCCATAGCCCTTTATGGGGCGCCGGTGTGGGCGCCGTCGGTCGCTACGAAAGCGACCGGTGGCCCAGCTGAAAGCATGCCAGAGGATCATGGCCATACGGATGGTGCGTGGATACCGCACGGTTTCCCGCGAAACGGTGAGCCTCCTTTCTGGTCTACCACCATGGGATCTGGAGGCAACAGTCCTTGTACGCATGCACGATTTGCGCGTGGAGATGCAACGCCGGGGCGAAACTCCGCTGCCACAACAAGTCCAGGCATGGCGGGCAGAGTTCCGACGGGATCTCATGGTGGAATGGCGACAGCGAACGTCGCAACCCAGTGCTGGGCACGCCATAATTAGGGCGTTAAGTCCTTTCTTTGAGGGGTGGTTGGAAAGACCTCACGGCGTCCTCACCTTACGCATGACGCAGGTCTTCACCAGACATGGTCAGTTTGGGAGTTTCCTGCACCGGATTCGTGCAGAAGTAATGCCCGGGTGCCACCGCTGTGTGGACTGCCCGGAGGACACGGTAGAGGTGTGCCCCGCTTGGGGAGAGCAACGCCGTGTCCTCGTGGGAGAGATCAGCGGCAACGATCTCTCGCGCTAGGCCTTGGTACAGGCCTTGGTCCGAAGCGAGGAGGAGTGGCAGGCGGTCGCCTCTTTCTGCGGAGCAGTAATGCTAGCAAAGGAGACGGCCGCATGCACTCGCGAGGGCGCGGCCCTCACTCCCCAGCCGCTGGGATCCTGATCCCGATTTCCGGCCACCGTAGGCGCGGGCTTGCGGACGGCGGGCAATGGGTAGCTCACCGTCCGGACGGAAGTCGTGGACGGCGCGTACTGATCCACGCGCGCCTCAAGGGGATGTCAGCAAAACCGTAAAGGCCCAGCAGGGTCGAAGCCTACGCCCTGGTACGAAAGGCAACGGAGGAACAGGAGTGGGTTTTAGTCAGTAAGTCTGATACTATCTCTCGCTCCGCCCAAGAGCGGGGGATGTCATTAGATAATTTTCCCACCTAAAAAAGTAGTTAATTTATTTATTTGGATCTCCAACAAAGGTCACACAGATACAGTAGAAATCACTAAGCATAGGGTACTTTAAAGTGTGACCCTTCAGTTACAGGAGACTACAGCATGCACATATAATAGGTAAAGATAGAAAAATTAAAAATTCACAAAAAAATACTAAACAGATAAGACAAAAAACACATTCCAATAAATTATGTCAAATTAAAACTGAATTAAACAATTAGAATGACAATAATAAATAGGTCATGGGTTAATTTGAAATAATAAATATGAATTAATAAATTAGTAACAATTATTAAAATTAGAATAAACTAATTGGATAAAATACCTACTCCAGTTTCTGTCGTTGTAAACGAATAATCGGCTGTGGATGGTGAAGTGGAGTACCACAGTCGATTTCTGACCTTGGTGCGGAGTCTGTTATTTTTCCAGATTGGCCATGGCTACTCGTGTCCAGGAGAGAGGTTCTCGATGGTTCGGCTCGATAAAATCTTCAGCAGGTTTAAACTGCTCCCGCCAGAAGTCGATGTGGTGTCAATCTCCGATGTGGTGTTACTTTGAGATGGGCTCAAGCTTGCAACGAAACTTTTAAAACTTCTAAGTCTCAGGGGCACCGAGCTATAATTGTGAATTGGATGGCGAGGGAGGGCGAGGATCGTTTTGTTGTTTCGTCCTTTCTATGCGGCTAGCCAGTCCTGCGAATTCCTGGAGGTGCAATGCCGATTAGTGGATATAGCATTCGTACCGGAGTCGGTTAATGGCAACCAGTGGTAATTCGACACGTCTCAATTCGAGTGGGCGGAGTGGATCCATACTGGACAGGCATATTCACCAGCGGAGAAGCAGAGTGCCATTCCAGTTGTTAGCAGAACTTGGTGAGACGCCCCCCATCTAGCTGATGTTAGGCGACGTAGGCCTCCGGCTTATGAGGTTTGATTCAAGTAAATATACAAGACAAGAAACTACTCATAAATTAAGTCTTTTATTTCAGAAAACGATACAATATAGCATAATAGTACAATATAACAACAATACCATACGGAAATTTAAATGTTTTCTATTTTCAATTTAAAAATAACCCTACTGCATGTTGAATCTGCGACATCTTGCAAATGTTCTTATACGATCAATTACCAAATGCGTGTAAGAACATTTTACGAGTCAGCGTTATCTAAGTGTATTAACTGCCGGTCTAATTCAGTTAGCATGTGACGTATCCAGTACATATTCTGGTAGGTACCCAAGTAATGGCCTATTGAATTTTTACTGTCCAAGAGGTTAATTTAAATATGCATTACCATTATTGTTAGTCTTTAAAAAATGCTCATATTAATTTTAAGTATTTGTAAAAACACAATAGCTTCATGAATTTAAATTTGCTTTTTAGTTTTTATTATTGGGACAAGTTTTCATTAGATAAACTATCCAATAAAACTATAGTATAATTACATAATAGATAGAGAGCTGACGACCAAACTCATGTATGATAGCAATATGGCCAAAGCCTTGTTAATCGTTCGATTACATGTTTTTGAACGGAACCAGATTTGGTTACAGCTTCCCGAGAGGGGGCGTTCCATTTCTTTTACACAACAGATGTTATTAAACAATTGATCTAATAATTAAATTATATATCCAATCTACCTTAACCATGATTTTAGAAGAAATGCCCTGCTACCAATCGCAGTCAAAATATTCATAAGGCTTTTGATTTAATTTGTATACGGCGAAGCATTACCGCTACTACGATACTACGAATGTCGGTCATCGGCTCTGAATCTAAATGGGAAAATAGGTGCCCGTCATATAAATAACTCTTCGGCTTTCTGTACAGACGATGTTAAGAGTTCGATCTTATCTAGATGATGTAGAGATACATTACAAATGAAACATTCTGTCCATCGGCAATAATTATATAAAACCACCACAAATGAAAATTAAAAATGCCATAAACAAGAGTGAAATTCTTCTAAATATACTGACACAAAACTACGATTAAATGTGCTATGAAACATGACATATTGACGCCTATTTATTATCGAATAGTAGCCGTGGAGGTGCCACAACAGGCCCACGGTTGTACTACCAATTTATTTACTCGAATAATCCCCATTTCGCACCTCGTTTCTCAGACCGACGCTAGCTGAGCTTCAATACATTCAATAATCATTACATAATACCACACTATGAGACATGTTCAGTTCTTAACTAAACGAAACAAATATTAGAGTACATTAAGATTTTAACGAGTTAAAAATTACGGGTAAGATAAAAGTAAAGCTCAGCTAAGGCCAGACCAGGCCATATTGTTAACGAAGTGGTGTTATAAAAGCAAGTTCCTATCCTCACTGTTCGTCACTCCCGCTGTGCACTTAAAATAAATAAAATTAATATTCGTTGTAACAAAATTAATTTTATGGTTTAAACAGAATGATTTTCCAAAACTGTATGACGGCTTGCTAACAGATTTAAAAATATGCTCCCCAAACCCACAGAGGAAAAACCACTAGAAAATCATAGATACAATTAGCAGAAATTCTAGACACTGTTTATATCATAATAATTATGTTAACCTAGGGTTATCAAGTTTTCAAATTGTGTAACTATATAAATTTCTATAGAATTTTAAGAATTCACATAAGGTAACCAAATGTGTATGCACTTACAATACGAACATTTCAAAAGCCATTATTGTATATAAGTTTAAAAATTATAACAAGACATTTCCACTCCATTTTTACACGAAAATACACAATAAGTATATGAACCTGATATTTTAAGCTATGATTTCCACTTAACACGTCGTAACATTAATTCCCAAGTATTCAAAGCTGGGCATTGCCACACTGAAATCAGTATTTGTAAATGCAAGCACGAAATAGATCGCGCAGTGCGGATAGCACTTACTGAGCAGAGTTCGGTTTGTGAACACTGGTGCTTCAAAGATTGTGGTTTCAATGTGAACAATGCCATACAAATACGCGCTAATACAAACAAATAACCGATCTTCTGTAAGCTTGGGGCTCCGGAATATTAAGTAAAAGTTTAGTATGTAGTCAGGAATAACATACATTTAAATGTATCTAAATAATTAAATAAGTAACAATACATAATACTAACATTTATATTTTGCATAGTGCAATGGTTATTCAAAATATGATTGATACCACATGTTGCAGACTGATGAATCTAACCCCATACGTCAATAATTATATTTACGTCAAAACTGTTGTAATATATTTGAGATACTTTCTCATTTATGATGTATTTAATAAGTTGGAGCACCGGTTTTCACAGCGAGCACTGAGAAAATACGAGGCTTGTTTAAGAAAATATGGCAGGTATCGAAAAGCGTCGTATGGCGCCTCTCGCAGTCTGCCACCGTGATCCTCTCGGTCATATGGTAAATACGCCACTGTGCACGAACACATGGGCTAACAAAAACTGAAAAAAAAACGATCACCCTATACCGTAGTAACCTAAAAATGCTTTGTTGCCAACAAGTGTTTTTATAACATTGACATTCTTTATATTTTTACAGCAATTTTGTTAAACATACTTATCGACGGTGAAGTGCCAATACCTCCTAACTGACATTTTTCGAGATAATTACTTTTTAGCGCTCTTAATTCAAATGTGTGTTTCTGCATGTTTTTGTGAAATCTCTTGAAGCGAATATTAGTTGCTACTGAATCAAATTAAATGGTGGAAACACCTCTTAACTAAACCAGCATGTTAATTCATAGTATTACCTCCTGACGTTTTTAAGACAAGATTTTTGACTTCGACAGTTAGGAGTTATTGGCACTTCACCGTCGTTATATTGAGTTGACAGTTGTGAGTCGGTGTAGTTACGTTATTACGAGAAAGCTTTCTTGACAACCGACTGATCATGTCTGGAGCCTCTAAAGTTGCATCTGTTCTAGGACTTGGTTTAATGAGTAGTCGCGGACATTTCTATTGAATGGTCTATCAATAGAAATGTCCTCGAGGCAGATCTGGGATCTGATACTAAGCAGATTATTGCGCAGTTCAACAAGAAGGCGGCTGAGAACCATGCATCGGACGACGATGTCTCTACTCTTGCCTGTGGAGAAGCTCTTTGAGAAGAACTAGACTAAGACTGATTTGCAGACCTCATCAACGTTTTCTCAGAGAAGGGTAATAACATTTCTAAGGTTGCATTGAGGCGTGATGTGAAGGACAAGTTGGTCAGGATGTTTGGGCTGATAACAATAACCACCATGTAATTTGCAATATTCCCTGATGTTATTCCATCAGCTGCTGTCTTATACTGAAGATTTATAAGCAATTGCCCTCAATAAGGAGATGTCTATCGTCTTAGTGTCTTCAAAAGAAAAGAAATACTTGGCTGTCGAAAGCATAAAGGAACTGCAAGAGTCCTCTCAGAATGTCAAAAAGGAAGAGTATTTAGCTAAATTGAAGATAAACACTGTCATCAACCCTCAGTCTGCACACAGATTTTACAACAGCAACAGCACACAGATTTTTTTTATTAGGAATGGGTATTATCTACTATGGGTATCATGAAAAACTAGTTGTTTAACAAATGGCTTTGAACAAGCTTCTCCAATTTAGCGAAATACTAGATGTTACTTGAGGCACCAAACTACAGTTCGAAAATTCTTAAAACATTTCTGAATATTGTAAAAATCTTGTCTACTTCATAAATCTATGTGTAAGTACATAAGGCAACGAAGGGTAGCTGACAGATGGCACTCATGTACTTCACATTAAACACGTGTCCACTTGATGGTTTTACAAAGCAGTGTGAACTTTAACTTATCCATTAACACATAATTATTCATTAAAACATGACCCTTCAAGCACATCTGGGACTAGGTGCCTGACATTCAAAACAACTTTGTCAACTGTTTCCACCATTACCTCATTATTTTTACACAAAGCTGTTAGTTACTTTGCCACAGAATGTGGACAATATAACACTAATTTTATAATCATATCTTCAATTTAGTATAAATGCCGACAAGCACACTTGGCAAGCCGCATTCAGTAACTCTCGTTTTCTTGATAATTTTTGGTAATTTGCCAAAGTAATTATTCTGCATTCTTAATGGCAAATATTAATAATAACGACGATGAAGACTATAATATAGAAGACCATCTGCGCCTTACTATATTACGTAACACGTTTAATATATATAATATAATATCAAAATTTATCAAGAAAAATAGTTACATCTTTATAATGAGTAAATAAACTACGCGAAATAAAATATCTATAATATTCTATTGACCAATCTACTGCCCTGACATCTTATCACTGATTATAAAAATGCTTTATTATAATATAATATACTGATAAAACCTTGCTTCACTTAAGGTTTGAGTTGGAATCAACCAAATTACAGTGAACGGTGACATCAGAAATGAGAATGCTTAATGCTGCAGTGAAGCGTCACAAATTAGGTGGTAACAGTAACAGCATTATGTTAAACATTATACAAGTAGCGCTACTTATAATGAAATAACATGTCAGTTGCTAAGTTCTATTGTAAGTTGCATATATGTTAGAGATTACGATATTGCATGACAGTTAACAACAATCTAAAACATGACGTTGAACATTAACGGTAGGGTTTAACAATTAAAATATAGAACTCCTTACGAGAATCTTAAGGGTCTATTGTACAACGACTCGCTATACCTGATCAATACGTCATTCTGTCTCTATCGACTTTAAACAATTGACAGAATTACAATGATATGTAAACTATATTTAGCGAGTCATTCTGCAAGAAACCGGAAGCGCCTATCTCATATTAAAGTAACTATTAGGCACGGTTTCCATGATAAAATAAATCACTGAAACGCAGTAGCGTGAGCTTAGGTCAAAGATTTTATCTATGGCTTTGTCTTATGAACCTGGCCTTAACAAACGGCAATCATTGGTTTTTTTGAAACATGTAAATAAATGATAAGGTTCGGATCTTATGTATAGCTTCGGAAGAATGGTTTGGCGTAAATACTAGATTATTTCAAAGGTAATATTAAGAAAATACTTATATTAAATTTTGTGAAAGTGAATATATACAAATTCTATGATCTTGTTTAATTTCAAAAGGGGTTTGTTATTTTTTCAGAGTATACCATTAATTAATAAACAACTAACAGGAACACACTGGTTGCCTTGGAATTGGATAAAGCAATTTATTAAGAAATAACAAAAATTCTAACAAACTATTTAAAATGGAAACAGTGATTTGATTTACGTTGATAGATTTTAAACACCATAAGTTAGACTTGGCGAATCTAGTGGATATCAATTGAATGTGTGATCGTATAAAAACAAAGGAAGGAGTTTAAGTTCAGAGGTTAATCAAATGATAAGTATTACACTGATTAAATGTCGTCAAATTCTTAAAGGAACACAAGTACGGCATGACGAAAGCTTTGGAGAGGTCGCTATGAAAAAAATAAGCTGCCTTGTGCGAGAGGGATGCATCGGGAGCGGTGAAACAGCGGTATCTGAGAGGCGATGTCAAGGTCACCGCGGGTTCGAGTAGACCATTCACATGAGGAACTTGCCGATGATGATGCCGAGGAGTGCCATGCCGACGGCGGTCAGCACCCATGGCATGAGCGTGATCTGTGCGTTCTTCTCGGGCCCGTAAGAGTGAGGGGTGCGCGCCGCGCGTCCGTCTCCGCCTGCAGACTGGCGCAGGCGCATCAGCTCCTCCTGCAACACAATCACCACATATATTTACCCGACTACCTCTACGTTCACAAGCACGTATATCGGTAGGCTGTAAAATCATTACTGCATTTTAGTCGCGTAGATTTATAAGATTTACGTAATACAGGACATTCGCTAATAATCACAATGCAATAGCATTAAATTTTATGATTGATTTGATTATTCACACGAATAAACCTTAAGTTTCAGTTTTTTTTTCCTATTTAGAGAAGTAGTTATGTGTTAGTGTGTAAGTGTTTGATGAAATTGTATACTGAGGCTTCCTATTAGCTTTTAAGATTATTTTTTCTGAATTTTATACATTTCTCATTCTAGTAATGTGTTTCACTTTTAGTATGTCGATTTTCGTTGTATCATACTGCGAAATATTTACATATTGTTATTCTAGAAAAAAAAAAAATATGGCTATAAAATTTAGAAGCCTTAAATTGTGATACTTTTGAAAAAAAAATCCTGATGCCAGGATAACCGGGCTATGTATAACTAATAGGACCCAGAGTATAGTAATAACTTTAAAAAAAAATAAAAGCTTATCGGAGTAGGTAGATGGAATTGAGGTCATTGATCCGAAATATTAATATGGACATTCCTCCGGAATTGGTGCTTCGTTCGGAATTCGATTGTTGTTATTATTCTAGAGATAAATAATAAATCAATTTAGTTTTGATACCTTTCTTTAAATTTTGAATTGAATAATAATAATATCACTACCCACATTAACAATATTTAATTGATTCCGGAAATACCGGAATTACTTTCTGGAAAAATGGCTTATCCATGTTATTCTTTCTGTGTGCACTTATGATACAAGTACCAAAAATCAATCTACCTTCTCCGATCACTGCTGATAAGTATTAAAAAATCATTTAAAAAATATATCTATATATCCGCACAGCTTTAGCGAGCTTCCACATCAATAAGACGCTACCCAAACGAAGTTTATAATGGTCAAGTATTCCCTCTATATTAAAGTAGGTACCGTAAAGTCGGGTTACTTTAGCCCTGAGGTATATATAACTTTTGCAAAAGCTAGTCAGCCAGTAGAAAAACAGTGTCCCGTGTAGTTTAGAGCCAAAGTTTTACTTCAGGATCAAAGTAGGTAATCCGACTTTACCAGAATTATCAACACAAGCATGTGTAAAATTAGCTTTAAAACATATATCACTATAATTATCGCTGAGCTAAGTTTTATGTTGTGCTACAATGCCTAGCCTTTTCAACTATGTGTGACTTGGCTTCCAGTCATAGCGAATGCATTTGAAAATAGGATTTTACATAGAGCGACTGGAAGTTGTGTCTTGCTGAAAGTTCAAGTGTGACTCGCTTAAAAGTGACACGTAATATACATTAAGGGCCTATTACACTACTCGATATTCATACAGTGTTAGTCAATGTCGCGTAGTGTACTATGGGTTAGACCGGTCTTACTCGGAACAAAAAATAAGACAGTCTGAATATCGTGTGCTGAATAGGCCCTTTACTTTAAAGCGCGTGCTTTGACGGAAAACCGGTAACAACTTGTCAAATTATTCTTTAACAGCTTGTCAAAGAATGTTAAATACATTCTTTGACAAGCCCTTCAATTCAAAAACCAAGACCTGCTTGGATGGATGTGTTCTCTTTTTATTTGACTTTTACTTACGACGCAAGGTGACAGAAATGATAGTCAAAATATATCGACGAGTCCCAAGAACAAAATAGTAAATGAAAATTTATCGATTCACTGTAGTTTATTTATGTTTTGAAGTTCTGTGCAAATAATAAGATGGTGTTCGATTGGTTATTTCAATAAGTAAAGCCACTATTTTTGTTTTGTTTAGTTTAAGCAATACGAATGCGTAATAAAATACATTTCGTCTTATTTTTCCATAAGGTTTTGATCTTAGGATCCGTCGATATGTGCTAAACAAAAGACTACCTGCGATAAAATGTAGTTTTTGTATTTATTATATTCCTTAATCATACACCTTCTTGTTTGTCGGGAATATAAAATGACCCTAGCAGCGCCTAGTCAGAAAAGCGATCTTAGACACATGGAATTGATTGTACGGTAGGCACATCAATAATGTCTAGACTTCCTCGACCTTGATAAGTCAATCAGAAAGACAACTCAATCGGTATTAATAAACCAATGTCATACTATACATGAAAACTAATTTGAAGTTTTGAACTGTTTTTGGAGAAGGCATATTTCAATTATAAACAAGTGCGAGTCGGGCTCGCGCACTGAGGGTTCCGTACAAAATTACGTTTTCATCGGTAATTCCAGTCCAATTCTCGAAATAAAAAAAAGATACGGCTATTTATGTCGAAAAAGACGTGTGTTTCGACACTTTCAAGTGAATGAAAATTAATAGGGTACTTCCCGTTGACCTAAAATCCTAAAATTTGGCATAAAGCAAGGTCTTATAACACAGGTTCGAAAAGATCTTCGAACTCAATTCGTGAATTGAATTGTTTTCATAGGTAAGTTTGTACGGAACCCTCAGTGCGCGAGTCCGACTCGCATTTGCCCAGATTTTTTTCCTTTTGGGGTGGAACCCCCTTAAAATAATGTTATCTCCACAATTATGATGACCATAATGTTGATTTTTTATTTACTAAAGCTTATCAACCAACCATTAAATCGAAAATAATTGAATGATAGTACCATTATCACACGCTTATTCTGATTTAGAAATGAATACCTACATGACGATCTCATCATAGGTGGATATCAACTCGAAAGGATTCCTTAATTATTATAATAAATTTCTATATTAATAAACTAATTTAATTACCATTAACTCAAAGTAAGATGACTTGTCCGTCCGACGACCCATTTAGTGCGTTTTTACCGTCATGTGACGAAATACGTCATCATAACCAAACATTTCACGCATGCACTTGCATACACGAATGCCAGTAAAAACGACCTAAAGATCAAGTTATTAAAGTACCAATAGACATTATGCAGTAAACATAGTGAAGACATCAACAAGCATGCGTGTTTGACGTCTATTCGTACTTTAAAACAACATCATCTTAATGAGCCCTCAGATTTATTACCGAACCTTGAATGCCTTGCAAATGTTAGTATTTTACACTGAATGCTAGGAGGACACATCGCAAATAGGCACGTTGAAGTATAACATGAAAAATCGCATAACGCTAACAACGCAGATCCAATTACTTGAACGTATGATTATTGTGTATTATGTTGTTTAAAACATGGTCATTTCAGTATATTAACGCCAGGAAGTCTCAATGCACTTATCGTTACGTTTTTTTCCTGTACGGATGTATAAGCATTGTTAAGCTAATAATTTAAATCGAAGTAAAACAATCACGTGTACGCCTGAGATTAATTTCCTCACATGTTAACATTGGTTGACGTATGTAAAAATTTATATAGTGGGTAATTCTAGAAACCCAGGAATGCTGAGTTTCTAGAGTTACCCAGAATACTCGTATAGTATAAAGAAGGCAGTGTTCGGTGGATGCTAGTGCCTGAATAGATCGCTATCGCAGCAGCAGTTGATGTTATTCAATATTACAGACTATAGTCTGTACACACCTCAAATTAGGATACTGTTTCAAGTCATTAGAAAACCTATGAAGAATTCTATACAATCATCTATCTGGGTCTTCATAGGCTTGCCTCAATTTTTCGTGTACTTGAATATTTTAGGAACACTCGCTAAGATATTCAAGTACATGAAAAACTTGAATATCTTAGGAGTGTATATTTTACATAATTATTATGTTATTAAATCGCACAGCAGATTCGCTTTGTGTGCATGTGCACAATACTATTGCCGGAGTTATGCCAATTATTTTTGTTATTTTACATTTAAAGGAAAAATTCATACACACAGTAGTTTTCTACATCGCGGAATATAAGGCCATGCTTTAATAGATATACAATAGGGAAAAAACAAAAATTCTTCCTTCGTTAGTTTTATTAGACAGAATTTTAAATCCAGAACCAAAACAATAAAAATTACTCACTTTTAATTGCAGATTTTCGTGTCTTAATTTGCTTTCTTCCTCCCTCAAAAAAATAACTTCTAAAGTCGCCTTTTGCAAATCAGTTTCCGCGTTCTCAGACTTAGGGAAAGTCAAAGTCTGAAATGACGATAATAAAAAATGTATCCACTAATCATATGATATACTTACGTAAACAGTAACAAATAATATAAATATAACGTTTGCAAATAAATGATAAACGTGCATTTAAGGGCAATAATAGTCAATATACAGTGTGTTGTGCGGATAATGGGATGTCAAGGATGTAGGAAGTATACAAGATACGCTAAGCTAATCGACTCGGCTAATCTAGATATTTAGCAAACAAATTTTGCAGTGCCAATGCGTAAAATACTTTCCCTTCAAACTTAACGACTTTTCTTATGATACATGTAAAATATTTACTAGAGTTGCTTTTTTTTGTAATTATTTTTTATCAATTTTCAAATGCACGCGTACTGAACATGTAAGTATTATTTACAGCGCACACAAGACGAAATGACTGTATTTTTTTTTTAAATAATAATATTGTAGATCTCATAATTTTAAAATAAAAATGTAATTGTCGGGTACCGTTTTCATGCCTGTAGTGTGATCATCATCCTTCCGCTTTGCTTCATTCTGGATAAGACCTTCTACGGCATCCTGTAAGACAATCGAAATAACATGCCAAGCTTGGGACTAATATTATCCAATATGGATACGATATTTACATATTGAATATCACTAACGGTACATTGGTAATGATCGACTTAATAACTATACAGGTAGATACGTTAACTATGCTGAGCGTTAATCGCAATACTACATGGCTGATTGGCGTAAGGGCAAATGATAAATTTAAAAAGCTCACAAACACAACGAAAACGTAAAGGAAACCATTACAATCACTTCGTGTGCGGAGTCCCGTTCTACAAAATGGATGTAGGATAGAACTTCAAAAAACAGCACATTCATAAAGTTGTATGGACAAGTTGGAATAATACCTTTGTCGATGATTTTGCTTCATCTGCAACGGCGACGCGTTTCTTGGTCACTTCGTTTTGAGCGACGTTATCACCAGCATCCTAACAAAAAAAAAAAATTAAGTGTTGACCAGATACGTACGGTTGGCAACTTCGTTCTCAGGTGTACGTGCACATACACGCAGGAAACCATCGCAAAGTACACTAAGTGAACACTTACATTCAGGTTGGTGCCGCGTGGAGAATCAAAGACGCATTTCAGCTTGTAATCCATCAGTTGATCTGGACTGATCTCCTTCCACTGGAAAAATGAGACGTATATCCTTACATATTATAACACAAAGAACCTTACCGCGTCTGTATGAACGCGTTAAACTCAAGCACGCAGTTTTCACCAATAGACCGAGTGATTAATTTATAGGTGTTATAATACACTCATATTATTGGAAAAAGCCGTGAAAAAACATTTGTATCGCTCGTGCGGAGCTGAGGCGGTTTGTTAGTAATTGTTTAATAAGCTCAAGTAAAATGATATAAAGTTTTTCTGTGAAGACTGCGTTAATGAAAATTTAGGCAGGTACTACAAAGAATTGAAATTGTCAGAGGAAAAAATTCTTTCAACTTTCATGTTATTGGCACAACATTTATTATAGTAAACAAGGGTACATACCACTTGATCAATGTTAGTCTTTCCCTCCGGAGCGACGACACTTTGCACCATAAACTTATGTTTATGTTTCTCATTAGGGTCGACGTAGACAGGCTGTGGAGTAACTGAAAACATTCACCACATCATTATTGAGCTACGCATAATATATCCTACAAGTTCAAAGTATAAACAACGCTGCTAAAGTCAAAGTAGCACTCTAGACAGGACTAATTAAAACATTACAAATATATTTTGTTACAAAGCAAAGAGTTCATAATGAGGATGACATAATCATAACAATGACTTTTGTAAGATGATTCCAGAGTCTTAAGTTTGAACTACACTTACTAGCGATTTCCACCTTGGAGTTTGGCTCAAGCACTCCAGAATTGGGGCGTACACAATACTTCTTTGGTGCTGTGGTTTTTATCTTGAACAGGACTGTATCATTGGAAGGGTTCGTCAATCGCATGTAGGTGGTGCACCCCTGCTCGAACAGTCCTGAATAATCAACTAAAAGACAATTATGATGAGTATTTCATTGAGGGTAGGTACAACCAACAACCGTTATGTTACTTGTATGAAGTATCATATTATTTGTGCTCACAACTTAGCTGAAAACATTAATAAAATAATAACCAACACTAACTATCCATTAATCCTATAGAACAGTCTTTTATGTTCTAAGTATGTGAAATGTATGTGACAATATGTATGTTTTCAGTCACATGGACTTGTGATTAATGCTGATTAAAAATTATAAACATAAAAATATAGTTTTAACATAGGAAAAGATGATGGATGCATAATAAATGTAGTATGACAAAGGTGAGGTGTACATCGATGAAACATGAACATAGAAGATAACAATGATTGTTGAAAAAGGTGACTGTGTTTGTTTATATGTGAAGGGGAGATTGATGAAGTGGGAAGACGAATGAATACAGAATACGAGAGTGTAGTTAAGGCAATTTATGAGTTTCTGCACTCGTTTAGTAGTCATCCTTATAGAGCGGCATTGAAACTATAATCTAGAAAAATCGTTGTGTAAATTTGAATGATTTTTTTGGAATTATGTAAGGTATACTAATATAGCAAAATAAAAATGTGGAAAATAAGTTTTCCTAAATACGACAAAGAATTTCAGATAGTTTATTCCTTACGTTATTAGATTCAAGTCTGTAAAACATAATATGCACATACAATGTTAGAAATTAATTAATCGTTTTTAATTAAAATTAATACGCATACGTACCAACACGTATGTCTAAACAGTTAGGTAGAATTTTGTTCGAAAAAGTGTTATGACTTTTTGACGGACAAACAATGCAATTTTAAGCTTATATAGAAAGTGAAAGATCAATCTTTGAGTTTTAGGAATTTTATGAAATACAGTGAGGAGTAGATACTATGTAAAGTTATTTTACACGCACGTTTAAATGTCACAAGCACGTAAGCAGGTATTTTGTTCATGAAACAGTCAGATAGTTTCAACTTTAACTAAATATCAATTTACTGAGAATTGTTGTCAGTGGAAAACCACAAATTTCTCAAACATTCGATATTTATCGGGGAAATCTGCGGAGCATCTTTTTCCACTTAACAAAATAAATTTAAATCCATAAAAAACCCATTGATTGGTAACATTCTTTGAGGAAACTCTTACATATAATATATTATAATTTTTCCTTTTTTCACAAGTTTACAATGTGTTTATACCTAGTTACAAAAATTATACACTATTACACAATATTACATAAGAAAACAACCAAAAAAAATAATTGTGGAAACGTTTTTTTATTTTTTTATTCTTGATAGGTTCGCGCTTGACCATTATCTCATCTGATGGAAAGCAACGATTGTGTCCCCGACCGACGCCCACTGCCTATAAAAGAGCTGTTTGTATGTTAAACAAACAAAGTGATGTTCTAGGGAAATACTGTACAGACTCTTTGCCATACATCGCACTTCTCCACATATTTGACTAAAAAGTAGTGTAGTACTGGCCCACTTATTTTCCGAGAATATAGAATTCGCACTACCTCAACAGATAACAATATAAAAAAAAAATAAGATCGATAAATGTTATTTATGTCATAATGTACACAAAAAATAAGGTTAAGTACGCCTGTTTAAACCATTTTATTTTCCAATCGATTCTCAACCTGTTTTCCTTATACAAACATATTGTGTAGAAATACCATATATTTTCGATCATCCTTAAAAAAAAAAACATTTTACAAAAAAAAACAACCGACTTAAATGTAAACAAAACCACTGAATAGTGCAAAATAACTTTAATTTCTGAAGTCAATGTTAAATAACGAAGAGACAAAAATATTATAGAAACACCGACTTCAGAAATTAAAGTTATTTTGCACTATTCAGTGTTTTTTTTACATTGAAGTCGGTTGTAGTTTTTTTTTTTCCTCTTTTTAGTTATGGTACCACCACTAAAAAGTACCCCTCAACCATATGTAAATAAATACCTTACAGCCAGAGTGCATCTCATGATAGTTCTAATAATACCAAACACGGTTAGATTAAATTAATTTATTACAGAGTTCCGGTGCCTAACTCCAGACTTCATCATCAGATCAGTTCGATATATTCCCTTCTTCTTTTAGTCAGTCATCGACTACACGTATAAATAAAACAATTTTACTTGTTACGACAGTTCTGTTGTGATCCTATGAGGAGTTCTGTCCATATCTTTGAAGTTCATGATCAGATCATAACAATATTTCTTTGGGACCAACTTAGAAGCATAACATTAATTACAACAAAAAAAATTCAAAATCGGTCCATAATTGACCGAAAAATCGGTGAACTTACATTCAGCCGAACATAGAATCTCCTCCTTTTTGAAGTCGGTTAAAAACCCATAACAATACTTTGAATCAATTCCGGGTGTCGAAACAAGGACCAAAATGTATAATGTAAGTACGTTGCCCAATTTCAAAACAGTTTTCATTGTTTCATTCGAAAGAATACGAAGCCCACAAAATATTTGAAGAAAAAGTGTTGTGCAACTTTTGTTTCCAATGAAAAGGTACCGATCCCCTGCCCCTGGGGTTCACGTTGAAAAATAAGACTGACGCAACCCGCACGTGAAGAGGGGAAAGGGCACATGTACAAGAGAAAAGGCACGTGCAGCCAAGAAAACGTGGGGTAATTTTCTGTTGAACCACCGCATACAACACACACTGTGATCTTATAGCAATAGTTTGACTCGAAATCGTCAATGAACTCACATTAGTGGACTGAAGAATTTGCTTCTGTTACAGCCAACATAAGTTCGATAATGACTCAAGTTTTTCACGTTAATTTGATTTAATTATATTTCGCCTAAGATCAAATTTTGCCGAATTAACAATTTTCTTTATCGCACATAAATGTACTGGATAGCTGATTTCTTTTTCCTGTGTTGATTCGATAATAAAAGTTTTTTATGTTCATGTTTCGTATTTTTCCTTTGGAAGATTGACTGCATACGAATAATAATGCTCACCCTGAATAAATTTTGATTTGTACTTTGTATTCTGTCTCATACATATTATCGAATGTACCAACACATCAGAAGCAAATTTTATAAAAATTACTAGTTTCGCCAGCGTAAACGTCGGAATCATCATCACCACTGCTCTCAAAACAGTGAAGGAAAACATCGTAAGGAAACCGGTATATCCTAGGACCAAAAATTCAAAGACATGTGACATTCACCAAACCTCACTGGGCCCGAGTGGTGGATTACGGCCCGTTCGCTGTCCTAGAGAGGAGAGGTCTGAGTCCCAGCAGTGGGGAACATTAAAAGGCTGATTATGCTATGCTAAACATCGAAAATGTATTATTATTTGGAACACAATCCCGGGATAAAAGTATCTTATTCCTTGGACATGACATGGTCTACTAACGTGTGCTAAGTTTCATCCAAATCCGTTCAGCTGCTTGAGTGCGAAGGAATAGGTTGCTATTTTTTTTTTTTTTTTTTTATTAAGGTAATGTTAGACTATCTCTTGAAATTCAAACTAATAAGTATTCACCGAAGCGGATACAATAAAAAATATTTTTTTTAAATTTAATCCTCAATACAAGACTTAAATTCAAATTGTGCGAATAATTCTGAATATTTCAATATGAAAACATGACGTTTTTGATCCATTTTTAACTTAACGAGATACGGTAAACGAAAACGTGCCCAACACGCCACCGTCGTCTACAGCCGACAAGAAAACGACATTTTTTAAGTACAAAACAAATATACTAAATTAGGTTTGTGTGTTTCTTTTTCCTATTATTAAAACTACATTAATGATATATTGTAAAAAAGCACAAAAGATTGTATCCATTAGTTACATTTCACTACAAAAAACAATCATCAAAAATTGCTAATCGAAATTCGTAAAAAAGTGTTCTTCTTCACGCCCCAGTCGGCAAGACAAAAAATCTATGAAATATTTTATAAAAAGTAGCATTAAATAATTCGATAATATTTTTTTAAATAAAAAGAGGATATTCATATCTGAATATTCCTAAAGTATAATATGATATTAAATTGTGGTCCGTACTACCAAATTCTTAATTAATATCTATCGATCGATAGTTTTCTGTTCACTCTCGCGCATCCCTACGCAACAGCGTATAGAAGGTAACCTGTACGCCACAGTCGGGAGAGACACGTCAAGCCGTGACGTCATTAGCGCTACGGGTGACTGTTAGTGATTTCCTTCATTATTATAACCGGTGATAATAATAGTAACGGAATTATTACTGTGCGAGTGAACGAAATTGATAATAAAAATGGCTAGCAGTCAAAATATGACTACTGAAGAACTCCTTCGTATATGTACGTAAGTGTGGAAGAGGATGATGAATTCTCTGAAGCAACATCTTTCTATGGGGATGATTTAGAGGTGAGTTTTATTTTTATAAAACTTTTCACCAATCAGGACCTAGCGACCCACGAAATGCGGCGTTAGGAAGACTCATCGCTTTTGAGTTAGATAGAGTGCCAGGAAGGAAGCGTTCAGTAACGCACGTCAATTCAGGTTCAGTAGAATCTGATATTAATATTACACTAATATTATTACTACTAATTATGTCCCACAATGTCACATAGGGATGTTATCCTCGCAAGCGAGTAGGGACTCGCATGCGAGGAAGTAGTCAAAAGTCGTGCCAGCCACGCCAGAGTCGGGACTTCCCGACAGCGGCTACCGTCACGTTATTTACTTTATTCGTTTGTAGTTTTAATGTCTGCTTTTAAGGTGTTTAGATTTTTGTAACTTCTGTTTAATGATAGTATGATACGAAATAGGGTCAAATAAAATAATGATGTAACGAGTAATAGTTTATTTAAAAAATATAGGTTTAAAGCAATGACTAATTGGTTATCGATAAGATGTTAGAATCCCTATTTTTTTTGTAGGTATTTACGCTGAATTTGTGGCTTGGCGCGGGAGGTACGCCGATGAGTTTACGCTCTGGTGGTCAAAAGGTTAATATGTATGTCTTTTCTGTTTTCGAAATAATGTTTTCAATTAACAAAAAGTAATACTTCTTTTACCATCAATCATACATTAATTTATTTATCATCAAATTACACTTTCTTGATTAATTTCATTAATCTGTAATCATGATTGTAGATAATACATTGTCAATAAAATATAACTACTATAGTATTATGATTTAACTAGCTTTAGTCAGCAGCTTCGCCCGCGTAAAAGTAAGTTTTTGGAAACAAAACTTTTGACCCCCGTTTTATCCTTTTAGTGGTGAATTTTCGAAAATCCTTCCTTAGTTCTCGTCTACTTCATAAAAGGAAACCTTATGTAAATATTCACGCTCCTAATCCTAGTAGTTTCTGCTATGCGTTGCTATGTCAGTCAGTCAGTTTCTCGTTTTTGATTTTGCCCAAGTCTGTATACACTTCAGCTGATCTCTTCAGGGTATAAAGGTGCGATGTTATTTTAATATTGCCTTAATACAATAGGCACCAGTGGCGGAACTATAGGGTGGTAAAGCTGGCAAAATGCCACGGGTTCCGGTCCGACGGGACTAAAGGCCGCGACCTCAGAAAAGTAACCCATCATTTTACAATTTTTTTTCAAATTAAATCATAACGTGACCTTTTTCTTTGCTACGGGCCTCAGATGATATAATTACGTCACTGATAGGCTATTTGGTTGAAGTAAATGTTCAAAGTAATAAAGAATGTTTATAAAAGCCTGCCAATCATAATGAACTATAGTTTTCAGCATGTATAAAGGTTAACACTATTTTCAATAGACAAAGGCTATGCCTAATGCTTAGCCTACATATCAACTCAAGTCTTTTGTTATTCTAACAAATCAATGAGCCTCTTGTAGGCAACAACAAAGACTGATCAGAAAATTTTATTGTTTTAGTATTTGTAAATTAACATTATTCAGCTGGGCTATCACTGATTTCAACATCTGGACACATTCTACTATTGAGACTGGGAAAATTATAATTATAAATCAGGTTTTTAATATAATAATTATACAACTTTTTCTATGAACTAGTTTTTTTGCTTACAAATCACCTACACATATGTTTTGAAACTATGCCAAAAACAAATATTCTCCCCAGAATAACATCAATTTGAATGCTTAATAACAACTTGTTAATGGAGAATGCAACAATTCTTTTTTAAAAACATTTTTAACGGACTTCAAAAAAAAGAGTAGTTTCCTAATTTGGTTGTATTTTTTGTTTAATGATTGTTACATAAGAACTTTGTACTTTTTTTGTGTTTATGGGATATGCTTTCAGTTTGGTAACATTTTTTTCTTAATCCAATTAAGATGATAGGATTGATGAGGAATCGAGGGAACTCCTTAAATATTATAGGCGTACATATAGTGATTTTGGTATTTTCACCGAGGACTAAAGCACCTATAGTCAGAAAGTATCATTTGATGAAGTGGAACTGATGAAGAAGCCCCGAAAAGGTCAACGGAAATTTACACACACATAGATATCACAACGAAGATATATATTTAAGCAATTATGACAATACAAATAAATAAATAGTTCTGATGAAACTGGTACCACTGAACTAATCTAATGATGATGATTGCTGTAAGTGGTGTTAATCGTTATACTCTATAGATGTATTACTATACAACTGCATACTATTTGGATTTAACTGTGGGGTATCACAACTAAAAAGAGTTTAACAAAACCAGAAACACGAAGTTCCTATCGAGATTTGAGATGTATTGTGTACAACAAATGTAGAAATTAAAAAAAAAAAATTCTTCGTATTTATTTTTTAATGATGCTTTAATATGGGCAAGTTAACATAAAATGCTCGTATTCCAAGCTATTTAGTTACAAACATTAAAAAAAAAAAACTACACTAATAATCATTATTTTCAGTTGTGCATCAGGAAAAGTAAATACTCCGAAGTAGTTTAGATTATGCCTGACTAGTTTGACTGTGAATTTGCCTGTGTGAAAGTACAAACTAACTCTATGAGATAATAGTTTTAGGATAAGAAGTATCTTATGTCCTTATTCGGCTCAAGGTCTACCTACATGTGCGCCAAATTTCATCCAATCCATTCACTTATCGATGCATGCTTTATTAACAACCACACTTTCAGATTTATAACTTCTGTAGGATAGTGCTGGCAGTCCATCCAGCACTATATCCCACAGAAGTTGATGATATTAATGATGACACCCAATTCAAATAAATATTATAATACTAATGTATAAGGTAAAGTATATTGAGCTTAGGAACATTTAGCAATTTTCAAGTAAAAATTTGATCTTAGGCATGTAACATTTGAGGTAACATCATCGTTATTTATGTGTATAAAACACATAAATGACTGTAACCACAAATATCTCATGATTCACCTAGATTTCTACAACAATAACGAAACTTGTTGTTTAAAATCACAAATATTTTTAAAGTAAATTCACTATTTCATTTAGATCCAACCACCTCAGCCTTGCTGCACAAATATAGTTAATTTGTTCACTTGTTGTCACAACAAGTGAACAAATGACTTGAAAAGTGTTTTGCCTTTAAGAATAGTTATAGTTAATTTACATTATTTAATTTCAATTACCATGTTTGTGTTTTATTGTTTTGAGGAACCTACTCCATATCAACATAAAATCCTTTGTAATATAAGATATCGATACCAGAAGTATATTGTAAAGTAAGGGTCATTTTTACATTTTGCGTAAAATACCCTTACAACAATCATCGTAAGGTACATTTTTGGCAAATGTCCCTTACGTTATTTCATATTTCTAGTATCAAATTATTATTACAGGATTTCATACAAATACTAAATCAGTTTGTCTTTGAAGGTAACTTGTGGAGATGATAAATCTGATTTAAGGATACCTGTTTATCAAATTTTGTTATATTCAGTCCTTCTTTAACCAGTCAGAACAGCTAGTATCAGTAAGTTTTGACAGTTGAAATAAATAATAGTGACTAGAATGTACTTTAAAAATTATTAGAAAAGCATGATAGTAAAGACTAAACTTTAAAATCAACAATTCAATATCAATACAAACATTTTCAGTAAAAGAATGTCACAAATGCAAGATCTTTAATACAGAAAAAATCTTAGCATTTACTTATGTGAAACACAAGTAATGATTCATACTTGTTACTCATAGTAATGTTAGTTTACTCCTAAATCACTTTGATTTACTTATCTAATTATGTATTTCTACACTGTCAGATTCCTCAGAGATCAAAATATTGTTTCAATGCTTAGTATTGTTGTTGTAGCTGCTACTTCAGGATTGATTACCAAAGAACCAAACAATGAAGTACATGAACACCATGTAGATTATTGATATTTATTCAACACCACTGCTCACAGTGACAGACAATATACGTACATACACAACATGTACCTAATATAATGTTGTAGCAACAATAGTTAGCAATTCATATAATTATACGCAGTTTCCAAAACCATTTATTAAGTTACGTGAACGGAACCTTACAGCTGGTCAGTACATTTATGTTTCAATACGACTCAAAGGAATCCATGAACATTTTCGAGAAATCCGTTTTTTCCGGATGATCACTCCTACAATACTACCTATTGCCCTTTATTAAGTGTATAATAAGCAATTCGTAGCAAATAACAAGGAAAATTTAAAAAACCGCACCCTGACAAAACGCCGATATCTGGAAATAGAAACTCCATTTGTCAGCAGCTAGCTCGCGACCTATGTATGCTACCCAAGTTTCAATGCGGCGGTACAGGGCTTGCACAAAATAAAGATATAGAGTACTCACCTTTAAATTTAAGTTCATTTTGAGGCTCTATAGTTAACACCTGGTTAGGCATTTTGTTTTATTATAAGTTTAGTATCTCGTTGGCAAAAATTGCAGATCACGAAAAAATGACCGCTCTGCGATGTCGGCCAAAGCGAACGAACGATGAATGACGAATTCGACATGCGCATTGCGCATGCGTTCTCTTTCTTTTTTCTTGGCGTCTATTCTTAAAATTCACTCTAAAGTGATAAAATATTATTGTTCTCAAAAAAAATTCTCTTTCCTTGTATGAAAATAAATAATTATTTTAATGTAAAATATACTGAAATCATAACATCAATTTAAAAATGTTTTTTGTTCGAACGATACTTTATAGAATAACCTCCTTTATGGATTTTATGGATGTGTACCCATAGTATGTACCCATTTCCACTTGATTATTTGAAATGTAATGGCTACGCAGTACTGCGCGCGCATGTTTATTAATCATTGCTTATGTGTAAACTTATATAAAATCCTCAGATATATAGGTATTTAATTGACTGAAATAACGTTATGTAAATTTATTATATATAAAAAAAAACTACTGTTTGTGTAGGTTCAGCTCAGCATCAATCAATACGTGCCATTAATTACTGTTGTCTATCTTCATCCCTGTACTGTCATTGAAGGAGTACCAATTCTGATAATTTGGACAAAACCTTTAATTTGATATAAAAGTCAAGGTTAGAGTCATGGTAATATTATTCCTGTTCCTAGGATTTCCATTTCTCTACACACTATTTAATGTTGGCTCCTGGTTTAATTAGATCGAGTTAATGGGTCCTGAGAATATAGGTACACTTTCAAAGACCACCTAATATTAGAAGGGGAGTTTTTGGCGGGATTACTTCGAGTGAAGCTCAGTGGCTGTTTTAATTATTCACTAATTGATTCCTAGTGAATATTGTGATGTAAAATTGATGTAGTTTTGTATCTCAAGTGTCTGCAGAACTGGACAATATGTGGAATCATTGAAAAAGGCGGGATCTAGATAAAATGGAGCTGAGAATTTTATTGTAGTTTTGGCTACCTCAGCGAAGTTTGCAGTGAAGGCTGACTTGATACCTTTGCTGCCAAATACTACAAAACATTAGAATATGTTGCACCCACACTCTAATGTGATAAATGGTGTAGTGATATGAAAAATAAAAAAAGACTTGGCTTAAAGATCCAAGTGACCACGTCACTAAAGCACAAAGAAAATTTTTGTCTCGTCTACATGTGGGCCCGGATAGTAGTGTCTTTGGGGCCCAGCCTCGGCCAATCGCCATTGTTTTAACTGGGTTTCCCCGTTTACACAATTACTAAGTATGTCGATTGGCCGAGGCTGGGCCCAAGTGTAAATGGGGCATAAGGCCCATGTTTAGTCAGACTCAGATGATTACGTTGATTAGGTATGTTATTAATTTTACAGCACGTATTGTATTCCAATTGATAACATGCAAGAAATCGAGTGCACATTTAGTAGCAACATTTATAGGTTGTATTGTTTTATGATCAGGTTCCACTTCACGGCTTGATCAAGCCCAGATGGCTGCGTTTAAGCCGCTAAAACTTGATAACGACTAGCTATTGACGACCGTCATAGAATTTTAGTGGTGTAAATCTGATTTGAACACGCCCGGATCTGACTGGCAACACTGGAAACCTTTGAATTTTAACCATAGATTTTGACTGACATCTGATCACTGATTTCGTGACAGTGACATTTTGACAAACAAAACTACAGAAAAAAAAGCCAGATTGAAGATATTGCGGACTCTTTTCCCATATTAGTCGAATAACTGCATAAAAACATTTGTTAATACACGTGCCATGAAGTACCGGCAAAAAGCTAATACTGATTGATTCTAACTAATTAACACTAGATATTCAGCTAATCAGTTTCACATTCGCCTTTTTCATATTAGTAAGTTTGACGTCTTGAGGTTGATTGAAATGTCAATGAGTTTTATTTATTTCAAATTATTTGCTATTTCTATTTTTTCCTAATGAAAATGTGCATTGTTAAGATTCGGGAAAGTAAATTCTTTAACTAATATGTTAAGCCTGAAATTAATGAGCCTTTAATTGTTTGGAAACATCGTTCGAATGAAATTAAACATTTGTGATGCTTGCATAACAAGTTCGTGATGCCCGGCTACTGTGGTTAACCACTTTTGTAAATATGAATAGTTTATATATAAACTTTTCACTGAATACGTGTTTAAAATTAAGTGTGAACGCTAAAAGTAAATTATTATTGGGCAAAAGTCATAAAGACCACTATAAAGTTCTCAATCCGAAATGCGGCTTTAGGTCGAGTTCCTATAGTTATTTTCGCACAACAGACGCTCCTCAGGTGCTCAAAGATGGTATTACAATATTACCTTCACCACAAGAAGTAAGTTTATTGAATTCTCTAGATCAAAATTCAGAAATCATAAGTAGGAGTAATGGTATTCACCTTTTAGAATTCATTTAAATGTGTTTTGATTCTATAACTTCACATGCAATGAGATAAGATCAAAATCTGAGCATAATATTTGCAGTGTTGTCAGACTATGAATAAGTAACTATTCATTCTGACGAAACTGCTTTGAGATAAATCTATTAGTAGTAGCAATTATTCTTTGTGCTTCTAATTGTCTGTCCTGAGTGAAGTTATTCTCTTTTTCATATATAGTTAAAGTAATGCAATTTTTGGGCACTAATGATATATTTATTGTTTTTTAGGTCACACTCATTTTGCGGAAAAATGAATTCAATAAAGAGTTTACAGAGGGCTCTGTTAAGGCATATGACTCCAACCAGCTTGCTTCAAATAACCCTATTGAAGATACCAGGTCAGAAGGGATCTGCACAATGTCTCCAGGTATCTATAAAAAGACGAACAACCTGTATGAAGCCAGGGCTTCATACAAATGCAATTTAAAAAATTCTTCATGTCAAAGTTGTCCAGACAAACAGATACAAGCTATCAGACAGACAGTAGCTATTGTTGTGTTCAAGAGATTGCCATGGTGTAGAAAGAGAAAGAAAACAAAAACGTTGCCCTAATTAAATAAATTACGAACGCAATAGAAAAATACAGCCAAATCAGTTAGGCTATAGTCAATGCTCTGTCAAACCTTGTTTGTGGTTCTTGCAACCACTTGGTTAAAAAAAATGTGAGTTTATTCTATAACACTGTTTACAATGCCAACAAATCAGGTTTGCCACGTTGAATGGCAATGCTGATTCGTTGACCAAAAAAAGGCCAGCCGTCTGGTCATATGAAGAGTCGACTAGCTGTTTGCTAATATCTCAAACAACTTGGAAGTTCACTCGGACGCCATGGTCCTAGTGTTTTAACCCTAAATGACCCAAACATATAACTCCGAATAAGATTGTTATATTACCACTTGAAGTTTTCTGAACCTACAGCAGCCACCCCAGCATAGCCTGTCATGTTCAGAAGATGAGATAGCGCAAAGGTGTTGACACATGTTGTTTCCTAAACCAAAGGCAGAGGCCCTTGGTTTAGGAAACAACACGTGTTGAAGTTGGGTAGCCAACTTCCAATGTATTATGGTCATCTTCTCTGGCCTCTTCCCATCGTCACATGCCAAGCCATTGGGTTCTAAAACAGCTGATACACTGGTGGTTAAAATAGCTTTTATCATTATAAAATATCTTAAACAGCCATAGTTAAAATCATATGTGAAGTGAATTTTTACACTATAAAAGAGTATCGTGGCGACAATAAGGCTTGATTGATCTGCTTCAATAGGATACACTATAATTGTTGCCATTTTCTGCTGTTGTTTTCTAACACTTTTTTCTTTTTTTTTTCAATTCAATAACTTATGTAATGTGAACATCACATTTATGAATATTTGAAGAATGCATTAAGAAGGACAAAGAAAAAATGGGGAAAATAATCTTCCGTTCACTAATTTTAATGTTTGTCTGCCAGTTTGAGTACTTTATGCAGCTTGCCCAGATTGGCTTTGAACTTATTGTCTTCTATTTGGAAGATAAGAGACAATTTAAAATGTCTAAAATACCTACTGCATTACAAATCATACTCAAGTTAATAAAATGCACTAATAAGGGTTGAATGCATTTTTCTTACACATATAAAAAAGCACTCTTACTTGTTACAACAGTTCTGATGTGATCCTATGAGGAGTTCTTTTCCATATCTTCAAAGTTCATGATAACAACAATATTTGTATGGGACCAACTTGGAAGCATAACCTTTCAATAAAAAAATAATAATTTCTAAATTGGTTCACAATTGACCGAGAAATCGGTGAACATACATAAAATAAAAATATATTCAACCGAACATAGAACCTCCTCCTTTTTGAAGTCGGTTAAAAATACCAATTAAAACAATCAAATGCCATAATATAATTCAACAATATGATGTGTATTATTTAATTTAGCCATCCTTACACGTCTCCTATAAACAATAGTAAATGACAGTTAAATCTAAAATGTTTGATTGGAGAAAAATACCTGTCATAGAAGATATTTTTTCTATGTATCGTGTTTCAGAAGTTGATATTTCAATTTCTTCAAGAGTTTTCAATGCCTTTACCGTTCTGGTAATTTGAAGTTTCACCTGCTCATTGTCTTCTAAAAAGTTTAATACACAGTGAGTAATAATGCAATTATATAATTATAAATAATCGAAAAGTATCAAGTTGTTTTACTAGATATTCAAAACACTAACCTGGTAATCCAGCCGTCGTCGCGTTTTCTCAGATTTTTTTCAGATTACTAATTAATTTCAAATTTTTGGTTTTTAAAGGCTAATGCAAACTATTGGCATGATTACTTTTTCTTTTAGCCAGAAATGAAACCTAGGTTATATGTTAGAGGCCAATGCGAGGAATCAATAGCAAAGAGAACCAGGTCTTTAAACCGTAGCCGAAAAAAGATACGTTTATAAGCATTCCTAGTATATTTTTGTCAGGCGTTACCTAGTTTCGTTATATTATAATGAAATGGAAATATAATACGTAATATTTTGAAGTTTCCATTGATAAAATATATTAAATGGTTTATTACTGTTATCATTTTTTCACACTCGCAGTTTTTCATCAAGTGATAAACGAAACGAAAAGATACGAGTTAGTGTTGTGATAGTTTTGACACTATTTATTGCGAACTCACTATAAAAACCGAAACTAAAACTATATTAAACAATGGGAAACTTAAAATATCAGACATACAGTAGTTTTATTTAAGAAAAATAACGCCTAATAACCAGAGGCGGATCGTGAAATTGTTGGACTCTGGGCTAACACTACTTGGGGGCCCACCTAAGCAATCAAATTAATTGGCATTTTGTTAAAAATAAGTTTATATTTTTCCTACAGTGTACCTTTTCGACAACGACCGATCACTGTAGAAATGTTCTAATGGAACAGGAGATCACGAGTTACTTTTAGCTAACTTGAAAGTCTAAATATACTTCGTCTTGTGGTTTTCTGTAAGAGATTGCCCTGTGCGAGAAGACCGCCGACTGAACACTTAGTTTTTGTAAATGTGCATCATTGTAGATTGTTTTTAATGAGAACTGGGGGCCCCTTATATCCTTGGGGCCCTGGGCTGCAGCCCATTTAGCCATTAAGTAGATCCGGCCATGCTAATAACAAACTAAGACAAGATATTAAATAGTCTCTAACTTCGTCTGGTACGGTTGGTAAACATAATTATTTTTGCTATTGATTATGATACAGTCCTTTAAGATATGGATAGGATTCACTATTGGCGAAAAGAAAAAAATACATGCCAGCAATGTATGGGAAAAGTTTAATTCCCCTTTATTAATCATCTTGAAGAGAAGTCTCCTCGTCGAACTACCAGGTCACTCAGAAAGTTTGCGAAAAAAAGTTTGTATGTATGTAGGCACTGTAGAAAATCGCAAAATTGCAGATAACTTTATTTACTTCGCACCCGTCCAAAAGTAAAAACACCATTGTTCGAATTTTGAATTTCCCTTCACATTTTTTCCATATCAAATATCGTGTCTCATTTAAAAATGGATCTACATCGAGAACATTTTCGGTGATGATTTTCTACGATTTTAAATGTGGCCTAAAACCTGATGAATCGTTTGATCGACTTCAAATTGTTTTTATGGATGAAGGACCTTCAAAAGCAACCATCTACCGCTGATACAGCGAGTTCAAGCGCGGTCGCCTAACTTTGGGGGATGAATAAAGGAGTGGTCGACCTACGACGGCATCCACGGAAGAAAGTTCTGGCAGTAAAAAAATACTTTAATTAATTCAAGAAAACAGGCGAATTCCATACGAAGATATTCAGCATACACTGCAGATTGGTTCGGGAAGCGTTCACAAGATTCTATACGAGCACCTTCGCGTGAGGAGGATAGTTTGCCTCTGGGTGCTGCACAACCTCACCGAAACTCAGAAGCAGGCCCGTGTGGAGTGGCGCCGTGAAATTATTCAAAAATTTGAAGCAGGCTCGTCTCGGCGCGTTTACGACATTCTGACGTTTGACGAATCCTGGATTTATCAATACGATGCTATTATACCGCCGGAGATTTGTTTGTTTAAATCTGTTGGACACATACAAGTTTAATCATGTTTTGTAACTTTCAATATGACGGCCTCCTACTGTAGATCAAGTTTGCAGCCCACTTTTCTTTCGCTTTATCTAATATAATAAAATCTCATGTCACAGTGTCTGTTATTGAACTCCTCCAAAATGGCTTAACCAATTTTTATTAAATTTTTTGTGTATATTTGGTAGGCCGAGAATAGGATGTAGGCTATATTTTTACCCCCCTTTTTCCATTCCCAACGTTTGCTGGCTCAACTAGTTTTACATAGCATGATCAGTGAATTTTTTACCTGTTCTCTATAGAATCCTATTTTAAATGCTTGTAACTGGTATTCTTGAAATAAATATTTTCAGTTTGAGTTTACTTTCACATAATTATTTATTACAAGCAAACTTAAACTGAAATAATTTATTTAAACAAAACAGCTGTTTAAAACTTTGAATTTCGCGCGCGCGCCTTCACCCGATCAGCTGCCGCGCCCGCGTTATTGATGACGTAAGCAATGTACCTACATGTTTCTGTAAAATAAAATCCAAAGACTGTTACTGCTACTGTTTTGTTATTGTGATTACATTAATTAGTATAAAAAAAAGTTTCTTTGGGAAAGTTGTTTGTAATCATGAGTTCAATCACGTGTTTAAGTATCAGTCACTAATTACCAGTCACCCTATATAAACTTTGGAAATATGAAATAAGTTTTTGCTGATTTATCACAATTTTTTTCAGGGCTACTGATGGGTATATTTGACGGGCATGGTGGGCCTCAGTGCGCACAAGTAGTATCGAAACGACTGTTCAACTACATAGCGGCCGCTCTCCTTCCAGTCGATGTCCTCCAAAAATTCCGAGATGGTGGATTACCACCCGAACAGCTGGTGGAAACCTTTAACGATAAGGTACTGGTATTAGTGATTCTGCAATACTAAAGTAGCGATATCTTTTTTTTTTTAATAAGCTGGCTTTTTAATCAGAAGTTCTTTGCTCTGCTTTGCTACTTTGACAATTATTTTATCAGAAGCAACTGTGCGATTGTGTGTGAAATGATTAAATACTGCGAAATTTGATATTTACTACCAACTCTCCAAAGAAAGAATTTATCTATAGTCTGCAGTTTACATAACTATGATATTTCTACAAACATACTTTTTATAATAAATAATAACTTTGTTTATTCGGTCTCAAACGATTACATTTAGAAATGTGAGTGAAACAGCCCCAGTAAGTTATTATTAATACTTGTGTTGGGGTTGTCTCGCTCCTTCCCTTAATTGTTAGTTAATAATATTGAGACTTAGTAACAATTAAAATAAAATTAAAAACCAAACTTTAAAACAAAGAGAAACTATGACTTATAAATTAATAATCAGCTCATGCAGCATGCTAGCACCTATTTTTACTCAATTAAATCTTTCTGATGTATTTAATGACGTGCATAATATGTATGGTTTTCAGATGCAAATGGTAGAAGATTTGAGAGATAAGTATCGTAAAAGTTTCAAACAGTATGTAGATGATCTTGTGCGAGAACCTAGGGAAGTAAATGTCGAGAAGTCATTAGAGCAAGCTATATTGAGATTGGATAGCGATTTATCGAGCGAGGTTCTTGAGAGTTACAAACTGCACGGAAGAGTAAGTCAAAGAAGCCTGTCTGTTGTTTTGTCCGGGGCGGTCGCGTGCGTGACGCACATCGACGGGCCGCATCTGTACGTAGCTAATGTGGGCGATTGCAATGCAGTGCTGGGTACTATGATAGATGATAACGAATGGGTAGCCAAAAAAATAACCAAAGAGCATAATGCCGAAAATTTCGATGAGCTAAAAAGAATTTGGAATGAGCATCCTGACAGCGAAAGGAAAACTGTGATAAGAAGGGACAGGCTGCTTGGGGAACTGGCACCGCTTCGCAGCATAGGAGACTACAGATATAAGTGGCCAAAAGAGCTTTTGAAAAACCTAGCCGCACCATTTTTCGGAGCTAAGGCTGTACCTGCTAATTATTACACTCCTCCATATCTAACATCGATGCCGGATATTTACTACCATCGGCTCACTCCTAAAGACAGTTTTTTAATAATCGCTTCGGATGGTCTTTGGGATATGTTGACTCCATTACAAGCAGTGAAATTAGTTGGCGAGCATATGAAGGGAAAAGTTTTCTTTAATCCGCTAAGTCTACCGAAGAAGAATATACAACTGGGCGCGATTGATGAGCTTTTGTCTCATAGGAAAGAAAGTTTGAAGAGCAAGCCCAAAGACAAAAACGCTGCGACTCATCTGATCAGACACGCTATCGGCGGTACGGAGTACGGCGTGGACCACTCGCGGCTGGCTCACTTGCTGACGCTGGCGCCAGACGTTAGCCGCACGTTTCGTGACGACATGACGGTCACTATCGCCTATTTCGATCCTGAGTTTCTTCGACAATGTCCATCATAAACATAATATCCAATTCCTGTGCCTTCCTATCTTGGTTGTATTTAATCGAGACGCCTCAGTAGCGTGACTGTTTAAGCCCCTGAACATTGAACAACTGTAAAATGTTTTGCCTATTTAGAAATAAAAAAAAAACAAACGGTAGCGTCACGTCAAGTCTCGTCAAGTCACGTGCACTGCCTCTAGTGCCTTTATTTTACGCTATCGTGGCATCTCGGTGACACGTTAACCTTATTGCTATGTTTTGCTTTTATACCTTTAGATTTAGTGTTATTTTAGTGTTTAAATATATTTGTGTATTCAGTAATTGCTTTATCTTGTATCGTTATTTGCCATGGAATTAAGTAATTTATTCACTTTCTATTTAGTAATAGTTTGTAATTCAATTAGTAAATAGTCAATAAAACGATGCATTTATACAAAAAGCTATTTTGTGAAGATTGGTTTTACAATATTCTCCACGACTGGTAATGGACCGATTCGATTACGAGCAAACTAGAGAATCTATCATAAAATATCATTTTAAAAAAGATATGTCTCGTTTGTTATTTTTTGCGAAATGAATATAGGAAGAAGGCACTTGATAGCAATTTAAAAAACAGACTATTTTCCTAAAATTTAATAAGAATTACGGGTTGCATCGAACTTGTCTCAAATTATGGTAATTTTAGTTTAACCAAAAATTATATAACCTCTGTATAAACACTTTTATAATATTAAATAAGGAATACTCAACGCGTGTGATCGATAGTCACCAAATAATGATTAATAGTTTATATTATGGTCATATTTATGAGCAATGTATTATATATTACTTATTTACTATATGCAAATAGGATTCGAAACAGTAACTAGTATAAATTGAATTTAAATTCAATATCTAACAGTAGTTCAACATTTAATATTATACAGATGCGAGTGATCTATACTTTTTAATTATTATCTATATTCTATACCTATATATGCTAAATTAGCGATATTTTTATGTCACGCAAAATGTAACCTAGTAAGATAGGTATATTTTTATTTTTAAAATCTCTTTTTTTATGTAGAAATCTCACAAACAACTATTTTTTGACAAAATTACAGAAACGACGGAATTTCGTTGACCGATGGACTTAAATTTTGAATTTAATCGTATTTATTAGTAAATTGACAGTTGGTAATCTGTCGGCAGTCTCAGTCAGTGACTGATTGCCGATAGTGTGACGGATAAACTGCAAGTGGATTGTGACGCAGTTTTAATGCAGTTTTGTAAATTGCAATTTTCCCGTCTGTTCCGATCTTTACTGACATAAAAGGGATTAAGATTGAAATAAATTCGCCAATGAAGGTAAAATCTCGTGACACAGCTAGGCCGAATTCGTTGTAAGGAAACAATGTTGAGCCATGTTAGTTTCAGCAACATTTGTCGGAAAACATTAGGTAATATAAAATAGAATGTTGTAGTGTTGCTGGCAACATGCCAATGTTCCATATTCATGAATGCGTGTCCCAAAAATGTTGATTTATTACCCAATAATGTTCTCAATTAATAAGACGGGACATTATTTGTGTTAAGTCATTTATTACATTATTTGTCTGTAAGGTTATTAGAAATATATAATTTAATTAAATATTAAAATAATTCATGCAATGATTTTTATGTTACTATTATTTTAATATTTTGACACATCAGACAAAGCTTACATTAGCTGCTAGATTGGCGCCTTTAATGTTCATTTAGTTAGTTATTTTAATGCTATATAATAAAAGCAATGATGTAAGTTATTATATTTATTGACGTGATGAATTATTTGGAAATAAAGAGTTACTCGGATTCCATTTGTTTTATTACGAGAAAGGGTTTTGGGCAAAAGGCAATTGGTCGTGCTCAGGATCTTGGCCGCTGAAGCTTCGACTAAGGGCTGAAACTCGAAACTGAAAAAGAGGACGCCCGAGGCGGGCACCCGTCGCGTGACAAAACGCGCGTGCACGCGCGTGTACTCGTCGCGGAAACCGGATTATTACCTGCGCAGTGTCGCTAGTTCAACTTTAATGGTGTGCATGTAGTCGTGTCGATGGAGAACTTAATATATAATAATTACGTAGCAAAAACGGGCGCAGGGTTGTGCTCCCCGCGAAGGATACTCTCGCGGGACACCGACACGGACCACTTATGTATGGGATCGCGCGGGCGTCCGCTTTACGTATGTTTTTTGTTTGATTTGATTATTGTGACCAGTGACTAAGGTTTGCCCTCGGTACTGGTATCACAGCACGGCAGTACCCATGTTTCCCAGAGCAAGACCTAAGGCTTTTTGTTCGTTGTTGCCCAGTATAGAATGCGCATGCGTTTTCCATAAACCTGCACTCTGATTGCGTAATACACTCTATTGTCTTTCTTTTCATAGCTTGAGCCCAGTAGGTAGATACGATAATGCAGCATCGGTAGCACTTGGAGAATTCCAACGTAGGTATTCCTCATGTTCTAAACACTCACGGGTTGTTATGGTGAATTTCCGATGAAGTCCCTATGGATCTGCATGTTGTAATACTGTCATTTCCGTATGGGAATGCCGCATGGTTGTATTTCGTTTTTGTATGGGATGATAATCCCCTTTATTCCATGAGTAGGAACCTATATACCTAAATAGTTTTTGCGATTTGAGACTGTTTTGCCGCTTACCAATTCTAATAGCATTAGCAATTGGTCATATATAATCTTGAATCTAATCCTTATGAATTCACTATAGTCCAAGATCCCAGAGAGATCAGACATTACTTATTTTCACATAGATGAAACCCTAGAAACCTTTCTTTTATCTATGGATGAAACCTTAGGTTCTCAGTCCACCAGTCAACCCCTAATAATCTCTGAAAGTACCTAAAGCTGCTATATTCCTGAGAGATATGGATATATTTTATGTACGCGGGCGAAGCCGCGGACAAAAGCTAGTAGTGTAGTAAGTGCTACGGCAATCTTTTGGGGCTTCGAAAGTGCAGGTGCCAAGACAACCGCCAACGTCAATGTCTTGCGTGCGAATGAGTTAGCGCGCGTTATTCTGTCTAGTGTAATAGCCAGCTGTCTACGTAGACTTTAAGTAAGACAGTCTGAATATAGTGCGCGCAATAACGGGTAGTGTAATAGGCCCTTTAGACAGACTTGTCTACGACACCGCAGACTTGTCTGCGTGCGACAGTCTGGCGAAACTCCCATACAAAAAAACGATGTATGAAACGGGCGTCTTTTTAATGGCGGCTATTATCCGCCAAATTTAAAAAGAGTATTGAGACCTTTGGGTCTATATCGATCTATGACTCTTCAACACTTAGTTGGATTACACGACCGCCATTTTGACTACAGAATATTAAGGATTTTGACTGTCACTAACTCAGACGAACTTTTGACAGTTGGTTTGTTATGGTTTTCATAAGATAGATCTCCATCTATTTATTGTTTTAAAGTATATTATTAATCATTTTGTTGGAAGGAATTTGTTCTCCATGTGTTTTTGAGTATTTCTATAAATCAATATGAGATAAACAACGTGTGAAATTGGTGGTATAAGAACATTGTGATAGAAGAAAGGGTTAATGATAACAAACGTGTTTTTATGGCAAAATTTCCATCAGATGAAGACCGGTAAGCATAATTAGTTATTTATTTCTATAAAGAACTCAATTCAAGTACAAATTTTGAAAGTTTAGTGCATTTTAACAGAAAAAGAGACTTATACAAAACGTAACATAGTGTTGGGCAGTTAACCAGTATTTACCGACATCGATGTTTCGAAATGAATGGAGAAGCCAATGATCAGCAGAGGACATTTATAAGCTGAGAATGATATAAGGAAATAAAATCAAAGTTTTCTCAATTAGTAGGTTTTGTCATAATAATTTTCCTTGCACTTAATGTTACAGTAAGTCGACAGAATGAATGAATATTAATTGGAAAAAATGTCGCCTGTGTGTAAAAATAATTTAACACTCACTTTTTAGGTGTAAACAATGGGTCAAAGCGACATGGAATTTCAAGAAAAAACAAAAACAACTGAAGAAAACAAGCTGTTCGGAGTCTGAAAATTTCACATACACCATTATCTGACGAGATTTTTGTTGAATTTCCACTACATTATATTTAACCATTACCTGACAGAAGAACTGATAATGTGCAGCTCTATATAGTGGCAAGACATGTATGTGCTATACTATATTCTGATTTCGCAATGTATTGCAGACCTCTGCTGTAATTATATAATTTATGTTTACAGGATTATCTTCAGTTATACAAAAGGAACATAATTACCACCAGAATTTATGTGAACCAAGTAAGCGTTGTTGTGTATTAATTAATATTTTTTACCAAATGGTCTTATTAGCAAGAATAAATTAAAAATAATTACTTTTTATTTTCGTAGGACTTTCAACATAAAAGCTAGATGGTTTTAGACCAGTGAATTTAAAAAGGAGCTCATGTAGTCCAGGTCAGTACAATATAAAAATACTATTTAATAAATGTTATAAATATTTAATGTGCATTTTGAAAATTGAATCTTCTCTATATTTAAATGTAAAAGTCTTTTTATCTCAGTAAAGCAGTTAAATAAATGAAATAAAATTAAAATGTCTGTTATGTCAAAATAACAACTTTTGCTGAATGTATGTAAGTGTATACAGTACTTAAAGTAAAATTGTCTGTCTGTGCAGACTAATCTCCGGATTGGAACGATTTCGGTGAGGCATTCATTGGTAGATAGCTAATATGATATTTAAAATAAAAAAATAGTCCCTAAATAATGTTCATTGAAATAACATTTTACCCCGTTGCTATAGTACCCTCTACATCGACATCAGTCTCTAATCTGCCTTCAGCTAAAAAAAAAGATTTTGTAGTGTAAAGACTTAATGACTTGATTTTTGACACGGTTTTTCTTTATATTTCAGCACCATTAATGACACCAAGAAAACGTCAGGAGACAAGCTGTCCCGATGATACGTCGGAAGCGAAAGTTAATAAAGAAACTTAAATCAAGTCGAACTATTATAAAAAACCACCAAGAGAAAGTTCGTAAAATAGATGAAATAACATCACCTATCTTGAAAAGTGCAATCATCAGTGCAAGTTGCATTAAAATCGGTTCAGTACTTTTGAGATGAGTTATAATATGTTAGTCACTAGAAAACTTGTTGTTGACTCGAGTTAATGTTTACTGCCATTTTTGTGTAACCGTTTGTTTTCTTAAACTTATTAAACAAATAAATATCATGATTTGTTGAATAAACATGTATTAAAACAACCTGAGTTTTGAATTTTTATTTTTTTTATAGCCTGAAATATAAAGAAACTCGTTAGGTTGGTATTGATCGAGACGGTCTGTTTCATACATCGGTTTTTTCTATGGGAGTCCCGCCTCTTAACTTTACATACTCTTTGGCGTGCGACAAGACTGTTTTGAGAGGTCCAGTGTTGCCAACAGTTACACTAACTTACTACTAGAGTCAACTTTTAAAACCACCAGAAAAACATTAACAAAAAATTATCCCACACACAAAATCTTTCACAAAAAAAAATGTGTGTTGTACGAAATAAAATAAGTACCTAGGCATATAGGTTATTAGTTTCCTATAATAATAAGTGATAAAAATTAACAATCAGTTGATCTAAATACCATTTGTGGGTAAATGAATAATAGTAGGTAAATCAACATACAAATTAGTCAACAGCTATGTATTAATTCGTCTTCAGACGAATCATTTTTGTTTGCATCATCATCGTCGGTATCAGATTGATAATTATGGATTCTATGGTGCTGATTTACACCCGAGTGATCGCATTCTTAGTAAAAAATTGAATTTTACTAAAGCACTAGAAAAATCCACTAGCCACCGCATTGAGAATCTCTTTTATTATTCCCGATAGCTTTTGAATTGGTCCAAAAGAAATATTGAGTCAAAACACAAGCGTGTCTGTCACAGATAAAAGGTGCCCGTTCACCTTGGCTCCTGCTTTTCAAAATATATCCCTGGAGTGCACCGACCGCCTTCAGCTTTTGGGAGTTGAGGTTTCCTCAGACCTTAATTTTGGAAGGTTCATTGAGTCCAAAGCCAAGGTAGCTGCTAGGAAACTCGGCGTTCTTGCAAAGGTCCGGCGGTATTTCACACCGGGACAGCTTTTAATGTTATACAAAACACGGGACCAGTCGTGTGTGGAGTATTTATTTAATGCTTTATGTACACAAAAAGTACAAAGGCGGACTTAAGAACTTAGGCATTTTCTACCTGTCAACTTTTGGGCGATGCAGAGAAAAGTAGTGGTAGGTCCAATAAAAGAGAGAGAAAAAGGCGAATACAGGAATAGATTTACTTATCGACCATAGAATAGTTATACCTACTAATAAACCATAGAATAAATATAATACTACTACTGCACTGCAGCCACATATGGGCTGGTGCTGCAAAATGCCACCTAGCAGCTTTTAACTCGGTGGAAAGGCGTGCGGAGAGGCTAATTGGTTAAATCCACTCTTCAAAGCCTTGAGCACAGGCGCAGGGTAGCCAGCCTTTCGTTGTTTTACAGGTTGCATTTTGGAGAGTGTGCGCGGGAATTGCATGACTTGATTCCGCCATCCCATTTCTACCATCAGACAACCCGACTTACGGCGAGTACCACCCTTACGTTGTTGAAATCTCTACGGTTCGGACTAAGCATTTCACCTCGTCGTTTACACCGCGTACATCGAAGGACTGGAACAATTTGCCTGCTGAAGTTTTCCCATCCGATTATAATTTGGGTGTCTTAAAGGCTAGAGTAAATAGGCTCTTAATAAACTAGTGCGCCTCACCATCAACGATTGCATCACTGCTTACCATCAGGTGGGATCGCAGTCAAGCACTAGTTTATATGAAATAATAAAAAAAAGAATTTTAATTTCGCATTGAATACGAAATGGCAACATAGCGTAAAAAGTTTAGATTTTTATTTCATTTAATTCATTTGTTGTGTTCTATGATTTAGATGTGAGGTATTATTTTCATACGAAGCCGGACTAATTAACTCGTATTGCTCGCACGTCCCTGCAATGTATGTTGTCAATATTTCTCGATTCGGTAAAGGCATTCAACATAGTCATTGCCCTCAAACTGTACTGCTAGCTTGAAAGAATGGGGATCAAAGTGTTTTACGGCTCTAATGTTTGACAGGCCACCTTAACCTTCGTGTTCAATGCGAATTAAAATTGATTCATAAGATATAATACCTATGACATGCATTATGCAATGTTGTCTCTTTGAGCGCAATCTCTCCTATCTCACTCTAACACTTAACAAAAAAAAAGAGGTGAACACTAGTGTGTTCCTGTCTTTTTCTGTCGCAAAGGCGTCGTATTTGGCTTAATCTGCCATCTTACTTTTCCCTATAAAAACATAAAATGTGATCCTGTGTGAGTAAAATTTGATACCATGTGCAAGTACTCATCGAACATTTTTCTATTAAAATACGAGTAGTCCAGGCTTCCAAAATGGAATGAATGATTTCTACTACGAGGCGAACTTTTACTACGCAAACTACAAGGCGCCCTCTGTGATGCGTAAAACAGTTGTGCAAACTACAAATTAGTTCAAATTTGCTTTGAACGGTTATCGTTTTTTATGTATGTTTTAATAGATTTTTTAGTTTTCTATCAGTTAAAGTTTTATGATTAGTTATTTCTGTAACTTACTTGGTTTTGAAGTGATTTAAGTTTATTATCTTTGAAATGAATTCGGAAATACATGCAATTGTTCCTTGTGACGAATTAAAATGTGTGGGAAAATACTTGGCCAGGTAAAGATTTTGAGTTTTAGAGATAAATATGATCTCGTAACTTCACATAAACCTACTCCTGATTTGAATATTTCTCAGAAAACTAAATCACTTAATAGGCAGTTTCATCGCTCAGTTTACAAAACTCACGGGATTGCAGGCTGGTCGCATTTAAAGAAATTGTTCTGTTGGTGTTACATATTTTTCTAAATCGATAAGAATGCTTGGTATACATCAGGTTATAATAACTTAAATAACTTCGCTGGTGCTATGAAAAGACATCAGAATTCTCAAAAGCACTTGAATGCTGTTATTTCATTCTGTAGTTTTGTTAAACCGCGTTTAAAAACTTGGTTCTCTTTCTCGACCGATATCCGTGTTCTCGACAGTTAGTGATGAAATTACTAAGTGTGTGATAAAGGAACGAAGAACAAAAAGCTATGGCTATTTAAATTGTTAGTATTTGCTAATTATATTACATATCAATATCGTAAACAAATGATTGATTTAATTGATACTACAAACTTGTGCGCCATCTAGTAGATTATTCAGAAGTAGCCAGCTAGAATTTTGTTGTGAGCGAGCAAGAGATGCCAAAAAATATAAATAGATGGCTCTTATATATTTTGCGTCATTTATGATACAGTTATGATGTTTACATAATTTCTAACTTATTGTTAACAAATGAAAGTGAAGCAATTAAAAGCAGCATAACAGCAAGAAATTTTGCTGATTATACGTGACGGCGGACTATAGCGCGAGTTTTCTTTTATTCGGAATATTAGGTAAGTGGTTAGGTAGTAGATAAGTCAAGGTTCCTTGGCTTGCACCCTATGAAGGTATTTGGCACGCTACTGCACCATAGTATTGTGCGTATGCCATGTGTTCGTATCTATTTTCGTGTGCTTCGTCTTGTGGTCGTAGACTGCTGATCCTGGGTTCAATTCTCTGGTCGGGTAAAGAGTGCTATTGGATTTTTCCATTAGGAATTACTCTGTAGCAGCTCGAGGTTTTGAATTTGGTGGTGTGACACCCCCGTGCCTCGAAAAGCATATAAAGTCATTGGTCTTGCGCTTGATCTCTCTCTGGTCGTCGGATGAGATGCCGTCCCACCGGACTATGAGAGTAAAGGAACAGAGAGTGCACTTGTGATTGCGCACACGCTTGTAGGCTATAATATCTCCTGCGTGTTTGGCTAATTTTAGTTGAGTTTGGCCACCTTGATCGGTTGATTGGTTGGGAGGATAGGTACAAACATCAGACTGGAATAAATTTATATTTAAGAGTTAGTGAGAAAGATCTAGATACATCTAAGAAAAGCATTTTATAAATTGGTGGAAAAACTAGTATCGAATATTTTCTACCTAGTATTCGTAGATCAGTGAGAGAAATAGAAGTAATTAGGCGGAAAGACTATAGATTAAAAATAAACAACAATGTAAATTTTAATTCGTTTATTATTAATCATCATTATTATTAAAAGTGAATATCATAATATCTATGAAAGTAGGCGAATAATAAATTACTATTTACATAGAAAGAGAATAAGTAGGTATTACCAGTTATACATAAATAGGTATGGTTACAAATCGGTAGTTGGCGACTCTGCTACTGAATTTCAGCTTAAATTCTTTTACTAATTGTTTAATAGTAGAATAGACCACATGATAACTTTATGCAGGTATAGGTTTCTTAGACGTTTACTTCCTTTACGCATAGCGTTGACATCCATCGCATATATACACTGAGTTAACGCGACATCAACCACCGCTAACTAGGTGTGATGACAAAGGCGCCTGTAACCTTAAGACATTAGATATTTATAATTCAGTCAGCTCGTCGCCATTATGTAATTACATGGAAATAATTAGAAGCCTGCTATATAAATGATGATCTAGGTTTAGATACATTTGAACTAATAACTTTTGAATAGATACATCGAAATCAAGAGATCCTACACATCAAGTTATTATTTTATGTAAGATAGTTAAAGAATTTATGAACAGTTTCTAAACCCGAAAATATACTTAGGTTTGGTTGATGGATTTCCCTTTTAAAATAAAGAAACAATAAGATAAAAATATAAACGTGTTATATGTTTTAAATACTCTATAAAAACAATAAATGAGGTCTTTGGGTACAAAAATGTGTACCTAAGCTCCTCTGTGATAGAATAGTGTTCTAAAATGCCTAGGTACTTTTATTTAATTATTTCTCTCTTTGACCAGGCACAAGAAATTCCAATTAGGCGCCTTCGTTATAAAAATAAATTATAGATAAATAGGTAGGTACCTAGGTCCTAATTTTTGTGGATAAAAAAAAATAAAAATAAAAAATTACTTATGGATCGACTGAAGAAAGTATCTAATAAAAATTTTAAAAGATTTGTTAAACATTTCTAATTAAGTGACTTATCATCCGTGCTCGATCTAAATGTTATTAGGATTGGCCAGGTGTTCGCATAAATTATCATTGTCATCATAGTTATTTCACATTCTGCAATATTTTCTACACCTTAGTTCTTATATCTGCCTAGCGCCTAGTTCAATCTAGTTCGAGCAAGGCGTATACCTACCTGTTCCCCAAAAAGTACAGAAGATTGAAATTTTCAAGCAGTAAAACAGTTACAAATTTTAATGCATTTGGAGCAGAATATAGCTACTGAAAAATACTAGTTCTATATAATTAATTATTATTATTTCATAGTAATGTATGATTATTTAATATGATTATTTAAATTTCAGCGTACCTTTAAGATAAGATCAGATTTTATAGCCATAGGTAGTCAAGAAGTTAGACGAGGCGGTACCTATAGAGGCTTGTTTTAAGTTGTGAGCTGCACAGAGTATTATGCATTGAAGAAATCATAAGAAATCATTCTGTCCGTCATTGTCATGCTGCCAGCTGTTATATGAATACACATACAGAAATAGTAGAGAATGAACATAACATCGCTTCCAATAAAACAACAGGAAAAGTAAGGCAGTTAGTTATAGAAATGATTTTAAATGAAAGAAAAAGTTGATGTTTAGTTTAAGTTAGGAAGAAAAGAAATATAAATAAATAGGAAGTCGAAGAAGTCACAGAGTAAGAAGCGCTGTAGGTATAAGATACATTTGCAACAGTCCAATATGAGATCCGCTAGTTAACCTATACGAAATGCACAGCCCGCGACAATATCCCTACACTAATTCGTTTGAAAAACGCATCTTAACGTCTACAAACACTGTTGAAAGACACAAATTGACACGTGATCCAAAACTACCAATATAAACTTACCTAATGTTTCAGAACTTTAAACGGACAATGCCATCGCAATAAATAGCTGAGAGGTTACGAAATGCGAAAGTCACACCTTAATATAGAATCCATTACATGTATCATAAGAAGTTTAGTTTACTTTGTAAGCAAAGGATAACAATTAAGTTCGTATAAAGCTGCAGGTAAGTTTCTTACATAATAAGTAGACTTAACAACTACGTTATGTTGAGAATCGCTAAACGGAAATATCCAAAAGGCCTCCAAAAAATATTTATAATTATGTGAAAGAGGATGGAAAGAGAGATGTAGGTAGCCCTGTCTCAGGGAGTAAGTTGTATAGATATAGGTAGAAACTATATATTTGGCAATGATTATACAAGTAAAGATTAGTGCTCTCCAAGAAAAGTGACGACTCGCGGCCGACTGAAATGTTACAATTGTGCTATTATCTCAAAGTTAAAATGTATTACACAAACTACATCATCTACTACTGCTCTAACACATGGATAACTTGTTATAAACATAGACACAATGAATTAAATAGATTTATATGTCCTCATAATAAAACTCGCCGAAAGAATTGCGCTATAACAACGCATCGCGCTCATCTCAACAATCATCATAATTAACGTTACTTACACTATTTTTTAATCTTTTTATTACAATTTCACACAATTCATCTTCATTATCGAAATTGTCTTTTTTACTTCTAACGAATCGCATTTTCCAATTTTCTACGTATTTTAAATAAATCAACGCCTAATCCTTAAGTTTTATCATTTAATTTACGATTTTCATAAGTTAAAAAATGTTGTATCTCGTCTTCAATGTATTTTCCAAAAAATTGTAGACGAGCTGTTTTAATATTTGATAAAAAACGGCACAATTCATTTTAGGTACCTATGGCTTTGCCACATCTGCACTCAATTTTTATGAGAGTGGGTATTTTATATTATAAATATGGGGCAATAAAAACCCAAAACGCCTGTACGCCAAAAATTTCATATTGTCTTAAAATGCAAATTTAACGTTAATGGGGCGCAACACTTAAAAAACTAACAATTTATCAACAACAACAGTAAAGTGATAACGTTATGTCTTGACAAAACGCATTAAAATACCAAAGTTGTTAGCGTAATGCCAGCAGGGTGCGCTGTGCGACCCCAGGGGAGGTGGCGGTGTGTCGCGTGACGCTGTGCTGACACTACCTATATGCGTTTCTCATTGTAAGTTTAGTTGATGACGTTAAGATTAGGCGATTGTTTTAACAAATGGTGTATAATCGCTTTTTTATTGAAAGTTATTTCGAGTATCTAGTGCACCAACGACTAGTAATACAACCGCCTGCGTTTTCTCAGGTCATTCTCTCGCACGGATTCAATGTTGTTTTAAGCCAGGAGCAGCTCATTCTAATAATTTCAATTAAATAACTATTTCGTTAATGTCGTTGGATGTAGTAAGCCTGTTAGTTGGAAATTTAATTAAAATTCATCATTTACTTCAGAAAAAGCATTATTTAATTTGCCAACACGAAGCGGACGGCGAGGAAATACTTATAACAAGTTTGATTTAAGTTAACAATGAATGCATTTCACAATTCGCCAATTTTTGTGTATGGATAATAACATTGTCAGAAACAATAAAATGATGTAAAAAGTATCAACTGCAAATAAATTCATATAGGTTGTAAACATGGGAATGTGGATCGCAGGTAAGTACTAAGCATTTTTTCCAAAAGCACTGATAGGTTATTATTGTCTTAGATGATACTCGTTCCAAGATATAAGTATGTAGGTATCTACCTATTAGGCTCTTGATATGCGATTGACTTTAGTTGGAAAATTGTCAGGCACATCTCCTTTTCGGACACCACATTACCTATGTTGTCACATTTAGGATTTTCTACATTAGGTACCTACCTATCTTTATCACAAATGCTAACTTGCGCAAGTTCTTAACGTGCAGCAAGTACGTACCAGGGGGTACCTACAGTGGCGAGACGCATCCATTGTTGGGTTTTTCAGAACTTTTAAGTTTACAAATAGGCGGAATCCAAAATTATCCATATTTTTTGGACCAACGAAAAATATTTTTGGATTATAAATTTTTGTTAAAATAGTTTTTAAGTACCTAGATTAAACATAAGTAGCTCGGAAAAGTTGAATTTTTTCGTAATCAATTATAACTCCTGTGTATATTCATAAATTAGGTACACAAAATGTTTGCTGCTAACCCTTTACAGACAAGTTATTTTTAAATATTGTTAATCATTATGATCATTAAATGAAGCGTCCAGGCCTGGTGCTCATATTGGCAAATATCACTTAAAATAATATTGATCAATATCCATCCGTCGCTTATGCTACAAATTACAAAAATATTTATAAATTTTATAAATTAATTAAATTTTAAGAACTGTTTAAGTTGACATAGGTGTTGCAGTGTCATATAATTCTAAGTACCAATAATTATAACTAGTGGTATGTAAGTAACCACTTTTTGATGATAATTGAAACAATACACGGCGAAAAGTTTGGTCACTCAGATCATCATAAGATAAAATGGAAATAAATCATTACTATATCTAAATTAAGACAAACACGAAATGAACACACAAGTCACAAAACAAACACAAACGGCGGAATGATATTAGCTTAAGTCGAAGTAAATGTGAATTCCGGCGAGAGTATGACCGTCGATTAATCACCCCCAAGTGAGAGGGCTTGCACGATGCGGGGGTCGGCCTTGCTGCCCTCGCGGAACTCCTCCAATGTCAAGCGGTCATCGTGGTTCTTGTCCATCTGGTCGAAGATCTTGTCGACGCGCTTCTGAGGAGTGTTATCGTCCTCAGGCTGGGGGGTCTGGCCCTGGAAATAAAAGTCAACTATGTGATACGAAAACTATAAATGCACCTGAAAATCAACGTGGATAAAGGCAGGATATACCGAAATTTATTACATATAAGAAACATCGAAGTAAAGCAACACAAGTGTTAAAACTTCTAACGCCCTTATTTTAATAATAAAGTACTAGCGCCTAAGAAATGGTAAATGTTTGTAATTAGTTATGGGCACGCCCAAGCATGTACCATTTCAAAAGCTTCATCACGGTTTGCAAATAAATTCTAAAGAGCTAATGAAGCTCAATTGAATCTTTGCCTCCATAATATGGAACGCGCCACTCTGTTGCGGTATTGCATATTAAAATCTGGCTGTGTCAATAACAAACAAGGAATTCTCTCATGAAAATAAAGCAATTATATATTTAAAAAAAAAAGTTATTTTTAAACATTGTATTGAAAGGACGCACTACAGTCCGTCAACGCAACCATTTGGAAAATTACAGCTCCAAACATTTCTTAATTAAAAGATCCATTCTACTTTCGCAATTTACTAAATCTTTTCAACTTAAGACTTTTCCGGTATTAGCTCGTATAAAAAGTTTACTCTTAAATAAAATGTAGAAGGAAACAGACATTTTTGAAGTGTCTCTCCGCTGTTAATCGAAAGTGAATCAATCAGGATAATATTTTTATTGTGACGATATTACAGAGAGATTTTTGAGGAAAGAGCAGGTGCTACGCGGTAATGTCTTCGATGTTTGCTGAGAAGTATATAGAAATGAGTTAAAATGAAGACGCCAGGCACAATAAGGAAACTAAGGAAAATATGAATAATACGGTAATTAAACTTATGTCATTTATACGTACCACCATCTGATAGATCGCGTCAACTATGTTGTACATTTCGTCCCGGGTGATGTAACCATCGTTGTCAACGTCGTAGAGCCGGAAGGCCCCTGAAATTTATAACATCAATTAAGCTACATATATTTTCACTAAACAGGATAATTTAGTTGAAGGAAATCATTAACTAATTGGAATTGGAAATATGTTTTACAATTCACGTCCATATGTAATACCTGCTATTAATTTTCAGTTCAGTTAACTGGATATTTCGAGGGAATGCATTATGTCGTCCGTATAGGTTCTTGAAAAATCTACCCATATTAATTGAGAATTTGAATTTAGAAACTGCTATTCAGTATTTTAACTTTGGCGATGAAATTTTTGCATCGAATGGTCACACGTGTGTGACAGCTACTGGATGTAAATACTTCTGACCTACTAAAAATATGCTGAAAATTCTTTAAAATACGTACAGTGTAGCTTTTCGTCGAGATTTCCCCGTGACGTCACCGATAGAGCCCGTATGAACTCCTCAAATTCGATGGAGCCATCCTGAAATGAAGAAGATAATTCATTACATTCTACAATTAGGTATAATGGTTACTACATATAGCGTTACGGTGATGGTAGCACAACTTGAATAATGGTGAAAAAATAGGCTCTCATTGTGTGGAATTTCATTGTTATAAAATAAATTACTTTGTACAAAACGGCTAAACGTGGGTCTATTAAAGGCCCCTGCTAAAACTTTGCCGGAAATACAGGAGCTGTGTTCAAGTCCTATACCCAACAGAAGAGCTCGTTCCTTTTAGCATAAGCATAATCAGCCTTTGTATGTTCCCACTGCTGGGGCTCGAGTCTCCTCTCTAGGAATGAGGAGGGAATGGGGCGTAATCCACCTGGCGGGCCCAGTGCGGATTGGTGAATGTCACATGTCTTCGAATTTTTGGTTCTAGGACATGCCGGTTTCCTCAAGATATTTTCCTATACCGTTTAAGAGCAGCGGTGATGAAATAAATTACACAAAGTAATGATGGGTTTGAATCCGCGACCTACAACTCGTAAGTGGGGGCCGTTACCATTCGGCCGGCTCATTGGTATGATTTACTAAGATCAGTAAATACTTACCTACTAACAAAAAATATAAAATTTGTTTCTAAAAATCAATCTACCTAGTCTTTTCCCCTCAAATCAAATCAAAAACTATTGCAATTCATAATGTATACCACCTGCTGTAAATATTAAAACAGAAACAATGGATTCCGCAGGTACCGTAATACTTTAAATGGTAGGAAAGAAGAAGTGCGGTAAATTAGTTTTTAAATTTTTCGTAGCTTATAAAGATACTACGAAAAACGTACAGGAGAATCATATCTATAAAGATAGATATGATTCTCCTGTACGTTTGTTTATCACCTAACTTACTTTGTCTTCTAAACGGTTTCACTGATTTGGATCAAACCAGATGCAGCTGGATAATTAGTAGATATTTTTCATGGAGTGATAGCCTATCTGACCTCCATAATCCAGTATTTAGGTATCATGATACGAATTGGCAAGTATGGTGTCAGATTATCTGGCTTCTGACTCTCCCTAATGATTGTTAAAGTCAAGACCAACAGCTTAACATGCTTTTCGTCGTAGAGGAGGAGTCTCAGTATGTTAAGATTCTATCTATAGACCGACCTTGGCAAGCGATACTTAAGGTTACTTAAGTAAGCGGTTGTTATTATTCTGCTACCTATCAAAAGGATGAGCGTTTTGGACCCAGTGATTTATTAATTTGTGGCATATACTGCTGGTTCCAACACCGATGCTCTCAAAGTGGTGAAGGAAAACACCGCCAGGAAACCAGCATGTCCTAGGTTGTACTACCAACCCACACTGGACTCGCGTGGTGGATTACGGCCCATTCTCACTCCTGGAGAAAAGACCTGAGTCTCAGCAGTGGAAACTTTATAAGGTTATATATTACACTAACAGACAGACAAATACAGAGAAAGAATTATAACTCATTAAATACCATATATGCCACAATTTTATACAGAACTAGGAACTATAAAAAGAGCCCTTATAAATTTGCTCTGTGTCTTTTCTCTCTAGATTTGATAATTTCCACATTAGACGAAGTTTCTCGAGCGAGATCTATTTCAAACTGTCTAATAGACATATCGTCACATGAATATTAAATACTTTAGTCAAGAGTTACCTAATAATTAATTAAGGGCCGCATATTCTAATATTAATCATGTGGAAAGTAGGCTGTTGACATTTTTGTGTCAATCTAGATTTCTCTTGATCACTTTTAGCAAAAAGGTGCTCTTATATCATATTTTTATGAATTAAATAGCGTGTCAATTCCGAACAGGTTTTTCAAGTTTACACAAATTGTTATTGACATAAAAACACAAAACAACAAACACAAGGTAGATATGATTGTGCAAGCGTACGGCTTTTATACATTAGAGAAAAATATTTACTGTAATTTTTGAGTAATCAAAATTATTTGAATCCCTGCAGCCTAAGCTTCTGAAAGACTCTAGCGTCATACATCCGCAATGGCTCTCTGGATTCACAATTTATTTAGAATCTAAATTCCTCACCTTGCCTCACACATATCTTAAAAAATTCAGCTTGATCAGTAGTCTAATCATCTAGTGATTCCTGGCACTTGCAAACGTCTCTAGGGCAGAGGAATTAGGTGTTAACGCATTTTTGGCAGTGTCAACTGAAATAATACATAATCTGATTCCAGTATGTGTGCCGCTCTAAAAAAATATTATATTAGTACGCGCATTATTACATCATAATCTTAAATATTCCGATCTAGAATGCAATATGCTTGCCTGTATCTCTATCTTACAGATCGATCTGAGAAATTCATAATTTGAAAAAATCTGAATGTGTGTTTATTTATCCTAGCGGTGGTCGGGGCGTGAGGACCGTTCTCTCACGCGATCGGCCGCCTCCTTTGCTAGCATTACTTCTTCGCAGAAGGAGGCGACCGCCTGCCACTCCTCTTCGCTCCGGACCATGGCCTGTACCAAGGCCCGGTGCGAGAGATCGCCGCCGCCGATCGCCCCCACGACGACACGACATTGCTCTGCCCAAACATGTGTGTGAAGTATACTGATATTGTATCGTATTCCGGTTTTTCTGATTCAATAATATGAATTCAGACTATGAATCCAGAGAGCCATTCCGAAAGTATGAGGACAGACTTAAAGAATCAGTAAACTTTAAGCGATAATAAACTAGAATACATTATAAAAACATTTTTATTTTTATCGCAATAGAATTTTAAGCGTTTTATAAAGTTTCTTTGTATGGTTACCCTATTTGTACCACCTATAGCAGTTAGCGTTAGCCAAGTTGTTAGAATAAGACTTATCCATTTCCATTTTTTCCAACAGTATGTTTATACATCATAAGACGCTACAATTATCGCTATAGCAACGAAACCTTACCGCCAAAGTAACCACATTTTACCGAAAAGGACTGGAGGAGGCAGATGAAAAGGGAGGAAGAGGTTTGAGACTATCGGGGTTACCATGACGTTCAAAGTAAGATTGTTTCATTCTTATTTCAGTGTGGGTAAGAGACAGAGCTATATAGGTTGTCTAGCGCCATCTCTTACCCAAACTGGAAATAAGAATGAAACAATTTCACTTTACACTTCACGGTACAGGTCTATATTGCTGTCTAGCAAGCATAGTGAAATTCTTAATTAATAAAACTAATAAGGTTGGCTGGAGGATAATATTGATTTATTAAATTAATTATTATTTTAATTTTATTTTTAAGTTATAATTTGATTTAACAGTTTTCAATATTAATTAATGTATTCATAATTGTAAAAAAAAAAACTGTGATATTTAAGTTAATTTGTAATTTAATTTTGCATAGCTTCTTAATATTTTTTTTTATAAATTTTTAGGCTTAATGTACATGGCTCACTCCTATTTTATCCACCTGTAATTTTATATAACCCACATTCATTGCAAACAACTGATTTGATTGATTGAGCATTTGGAGCAAATCACAGGCAATCAGATTCCGATTTAGATTTGGAAGTTAGTAATCAGAAAACCTAAAAACTTTTTTTTAAAAATAATATTATTTTTTATTGAGCAGTGGTGGCTGAGTGGTAATGGCTGCGACTTACGAGTGGTAGGTCGCGGGTTCAAACCCAGCCAGGCGCATTACTTTGTGTAATTTATTTCATCACCACTGCTCTCAAAACGGTGAAGGAAAACATCGTGAGGAAACCGGCATGTCCTAGAACCAAAAATTCGAAGGCATGACATTGTGTGACATTCACCAACCCGCACTGGCCCGCGTGGTGGATTATGCCCATTCTCTCTACTAGAGAGGAAGCCTGAGTCCCAGCAGTGGGTTCATTGAAAGGCTGATTATGTTATGCTATTATGCTATATATTATTTTTAATACATATAGAAAAAATATATTTGTCTACTTACATTGTTTTCGTCGAAAACCCGGAACACTAGTGACGCAAACTTACTGGGGTCACCTTGCGGAAAGAACTGTTTGTAGATCTTGATAAACCCCTGTAAATATGAAATGAAAACGTTATTATTTCAAAGTTTGTGTATAATTTTGTAATGGTTGAGCTGATTGGGGCTGATGCACGCGTCAGCTTAGCTGCCAGTGGCTTAATTAAATGTGTGTGGAGTGGAGTTTCTTGCACGTTCTTTCCCATAGAGATCTACGCTTTGGAACGTGCAATTTCTTCATTTGTTTTTTTTGACTGACGGACATTTTGACAATTCAAAAGTACCTGTAATTGGTCTATTTGAAATAAACATTTCTGATTTCATTTATTAGTATGAACCTTCAAAAATAAGAAAAAAAGATTGAATTTTGAAGGCTTGAATGAATGTCAATTACAAGTAGCTGAAATGAGTATGCTATCTCTCTTGGATATATGTACATATGGTGTAATGTGAATGGGTATAGAGAAAACTTATACGTACTCATGGAAGTTGAAGAATGAAAAACATGTGTTTACAGAAATACTAAAAAGATTAGGACGCTAGAAAGTGGTAATTACATTTTTGAAACTAGACCTATGCCAGGAAGAATTTGACACAACTCAAAGGCATCATGTGTGATTGGAAAAGGCTAGTTAAAATTGAGGGCCACTTGTATAAGACAGCGATTAAACTGGCGGTCCTGTACGTATCAGAATGCTGAGTAACCAACAAGCAGCATTTAAATAAATTACCCACAACCGAAACGCTCATGCTTGGCTGGACGGCGGGAGTCACACAACTTAATAAAATCCGTAATTACTAGATAACAGTTTTAAAGTGCACCGATATTTGATAAATTCAAAGAGAAGCGTTTACGATACGGTACGGAAGAAGTCCTTCGTTACAATAAAAATATGGTATATCTTCACATGCTGCGCTAACTCAAATAAACTAAGACAAGGTCAAGAAATACACTAATAGAAGTAAAAATTAAAAAGGTAAGGCAATAAACTTCTGTAAGCTGATAATTATGATGATGGTGTAATCAAAAAAGAAGAGAAATATTAAAACTTGGTCATACCTGTTCGGTCAGGAGTCCGTTTGGACAGTCCTTAAGAAATCCTTTGTGCCTAAAACAAGAACAAACCGTTAATAAACCTATTAGCACTATGAGAATTAAGAATATTTTCATTTTCAACGCCATTTACATACCAAAGCCGGATTTCCTTTTCCGTAACTGAAACAAGCAAAGAACAAAGAATTAATAGTATTCATTAACAAAGAAGAAATATTGTTGTCTTATTTAATAAGTAAAATAAGCAAGACTGTTGGCTTAGGAGCAATGACACTGTTTTTCCTAACGCTTGGCACACATTTATTTGTAAAAAATTTGCCTCTCTAGAAACTAATGTTTGGTGGAATATTTTGTAAAATGTAAACACATGTCAGGCTTGCAAAACCCGAAGTCATAGTCAGTTATGTGGGTGACGTAAAACAGGTTACGTTTAATTCCTATGTAATTAAGGACAAGCCTATAGCCATTAATTGACGAGGCCCACTAATTTGACGTGGCTCGCTAGGACTGGTGCCTGTCATGGCTCGGAATCGTTTAAAAGAGTCACCACAATTCTGGAAAGCAAAGTGTCACTGAGGGAAAACGGGTGGATTTTAGTCAGTAAAAGACTGACTCTCCTCTCTTCAATCAGAGCAGGAGAAGTTATTTTATGATTACCCACACTAAAGAAAAACGCTTTTGCAATTAATCGTTCTGAAATCCAGAGTCCAGGCAATGCAGAAGTCCTGACTAGAACACCTATTTCATATCTCACGATCTAAGAAACAAATCCAGATACCCTGGCTTAGTATGGGGCCTCGTATTTCGCATAGGGTCACTAGACCCTTAACGAAGCAATAGAGACTGCTTTGTTAAGGGTTTAGTACGTATAGTAGTCACGATTACGACACCTATAGGTGCCCTATAGGTGTCGTAATCTTGATAATATTGTTTGTATGACCAAATTAAATTGCTGTGGCACCCAGTTGCGACCCGATCCATAAATTCATTCGAAAGAGCTGTTATTTCACAAAACATTTAATTAGAATTGTGTGAATGGATGATTTTGTTGTTTTTGCATGGTACGAGCGAGTGTGTAGACAGGAACTGTTACGAAATTGGTGCAAAAATATTATGAAATTGGTAAATGCTTTCTCTAAACTAGCATAAGCTATTTATTGTGAATAAAGTTTTCATGGAATACGGAAACTACCGAAGTATTGACGAAAAATTTTTAAGCAATTTAGAACAAAAAGTTCTCTATGAAAAATCTGACCGATTTATTATTAAAGTATTCCCAATGATTATCTGGAAATTGTAAAGATTTAATAATGGTTTAATTAGATAGAAACATCAGTCGGAGTTTTTCCATTAACAAAAAGATTACCTAATAATCAAGATCTTGATTATATTTATAATTGAGTCGCCTCTCCATAAGCCTGGTATTATGGCGAAGAAAAGACGCCTCATGCTGTTTACCCAAGAAATCCTAGTTATTACTGTAAATGACGTTATAGAAATTAGAATCGGCGTACACTGTAGTAAAAAGAATATAGCCATGAATATTATAAGCACGTCTTAGCCGTAAGTACGGTCCACACAGTAACAATAAAAAGTTACAATTCAGCGAAACTGTACAGTGTTGCAAGTAATGTAGATAATATTGTTTGTTTATTTTCGAACATAAGATTCTGTATTCCTGTATTTAGATTTGTAAGTAAGTGCCTACTTTCAAGATCGTGAAACTAAGTTTTGATTTTTTAAAAATCACCACGAATGAGTTAGTTTGCATTAATATGCAAACTAACTCATTCGTGGTACTACGTAATCGTAGTAGACCTATTCACCTAAATTTTCCATTGCTGAGGGTTTCTATCATCGTCACTTCGTTTAAAACTGTCGTATTATCGCTCTTTTAAATATTTATGTATGGTGGTGTCATGGTTGAATTTTAACTGTGAATTATAATATTTTAACGGTGAGGTTATAGAAGCGGATAGCGGATGGAGGCAGCAGCTCTCCCAGATTGTTTTTGATGGCTCGGTTATCCCTTACAGCGACACGGTGAAAGACCAGAATATTTATATAGGCAAAGATTTCTCTAGGGGTCCTCAATTGCAGTAAGTTGTTTGCGTCTGTGGGTTCTCTAAGAAGACCGCATATTTTTTTTTCTAACGCAATCCTTCATGTCGATACCAGCTATCTAGATCTTATTGAAATCCAGCTTGATAAACTTGAGCGACTACAAAAGTTTTGTATCGGATTAATATATAGTTTGAGCAAATATTAGGTCCTTGGCTGTGAAATTGATATTTTTTAAAACGGATTATTTTGAACCATGATATCTTTGGATTGATTGAGAATTTAAAGTTCAAATAAACTTAATATTTAAGATACGTTTTTATGTTTTCATAATAAGTTATTTAATAATTTCTTTGTGTTTTGTATTTTCTGTAATATCGCTGTATTTGTAACCATTTTCGTATGCAATCTAAATCTATTTTGTTTAAGTCGAGGTTTTCTTCTGAGTCCTTTTGGAAAGATAAATATAATACAAATACAATATGTTACAATAAAAATAATAAAAGAGAATATAATACGAGTTTCGCCAATAAAAAAAAATAATAATTAATTCTGGAAGAATAACAATAAAAATAAGTAGGTACATAGAAACTTAAATTTTATATATTCGTATATTCATAAAAGACACAATGCAAGTTAATTACCGCCATCATAGACATAAGATCCGCCGCCTTAGTGACTCCGGAAATGTGATCGAATCGAAACTTATCATTTATTCAAAATTTGCAAACCTAAGACACATTTTGTCAAAGGGAAAGTGTTTATAAATATTGCCTCTAAGCCGTTAATCTCATCATTTGGTGCGTGTATGGGGAAACGAAGATGTCACTCGTGCTGGTCAGTCCCTTTAGATATTTAAAAAGTTATGTGTGCCAGTGAAGTTTAAAGTTGTGTTGTGCGATGTGATTTAACAAGTTGTGTTATTGTTCTAGGTTTTTATAGTGACCAGCTTGGCATTAGCAAATGCCGGTTATCAATACAATGCACCGGGTGCATCCATCGGTTTGCCTGGCCAGCAACCAGCCAACTTCCAACCAGGACATGGCTCGCAGCATCATACCACATTACGAAACGAAAACGACATACAGTTAACGCACTCGATATCATATAAGGATTACGTTTATATGAAACAAGATAATGGACACAATTACGGAAATCATGGAAGTGTAAAACATGGAACTAGTAATGGTGGATATTCAGCACCCAGCGTACAACCCACTGCTGGTTACAGTTCAAACAATGGTTATGTGAATACAGGCTATGCACAGAGCTTAGCACCTGCTCCGACTTTGAATTTGAACAATAATTACGCTCAGAACTATCCACCAGTTAATAATCATTTCAACCGCGGCAATGCCCAAAATTTTTTACCAGTAGCAAGTAGCAATGGAAATAGCGGTTATTCACAGGTTTCATCACTTTCTGGTTCTAATTCAAACATTGGTTACGTGCAAAATACAGGATCTAATACCGGCGATAGCCTGAATACGGGCTATAAACAACCCTCATCAGTATCTGCTACTGCTCATTCGAACAATGGTTACTCGCATACCTTTGTACCAACTGTCAGTTATCACAATTCTAATAGTGGAAATATCCAGACTGTTGCATCTTCCGCCAGTGCCAAGTTAAATACAGGTTATTCAAATGGCTGGGTCCCATCCTCTGATTCGGGTGTTAGCCACGGATTTACGAATGCGGGAATTTCATCTGCTAGTTCCAATTTAAATTCTGTTAACACACCCACTTTAACACCATCAGGCGTTGCAAGTTTGAGTAATGGTTATTTAATACCATCTGCTAGTTCATCTCAGAATACTGGTTATTCTCACACTACAGCACCATCAGGGACAGGCAGCATCAGTAACAGTTATGCTCAGATATCTGTACCATCCGCTAGCGGAAACGTAATTAGTAGCTATTCTCAAGTTGCAGCAAAGTCCCAGGCATCAGTTCAATCAGGTAGTTCCGGTTATTCCCAGACATCAGTCCCATCAAGTGGTTCTGGTTATTCCCAGACATCAGTCCCATCAAGTGGTTCTGGTTATTCCCAGACATCAGTCCCATCAGGTGGTTCTAGTTATTTCCAGTCATCAATCCCATTAGGTACTTCTGGTTATTCCCAGACATCAGTCCCATCAGGTGGTTCTAGTAATTTCCAGTCATCAATCCCATTAGGTACTTCTGGTTATTCTCAGACATCAGTCCCATCAAGTGGTTCTGGTTATTCCCAGACATCAGTCCCATCAAGTGGTTCTAGTAATTTCCAGTCATCAATCCCATTAGGTACTTCTGGTTATTCTCAGACATCAGTCCCATCAAGTGGTTCTGGTTATTCCCAGACATCAGTCCCATCAAGTGGTTCTGGTTATTCCCAGACATCAGTCCCATTAGGTACTTCTGGTTATTCCCAGACATCAGTCCCATTAGGTACTTCTGGTTATTCCCAGACATCAGTCCCATCAGGTAGTGGTAATCTGGATAATGGCTACACGCAGACCCTAGTCCCATATCCAAGTACTTCCAATACAAGCAATAGTTACGCTCAAACTTCGATATCTTCGGCTAACGGTAATTTTAACAACGGCTATTCACATATACTTGTCCCATATTCCAGCTCGTCTAGTACAAGCAATGGTTACGCCCAAATTTCTGCTGGTGGTAGTTTAAATACTGGATACCCTCAATCTTTACTACAATCTGGTAGTCTTAGTTCAAGTAATGCAGGTTATTCTGGAACTTCAAGTGGTAACAATAATTACAATACAGGCTATTCTCATTTCCTTTCATCTGGTACTGCGAGCACAAACAATGGATTTTCTGCATCATCTGCTGGTTCTGCTTTGAACACAGGATATTCTCAGTCAGTTACTTCTAATTTGAATACTGGATACTCACAAAGTTTATCTGGTAGTGGAGGTATTAACAGCGGTTATAGTCAGCAATCTGTACCCCAGCTTGGAACTCAACTAAATACTGCCTATGGACCACCAGTGAGTTCTTCGGTGAATAATGCTTATGCTCAGACTTCCACGACACCTTCAAAAGTTAACCTTAATCCAACATTAACATTCGATACTTCCACAAATAGTGGTAATATTCAAACATCAACTGGGTCTGCAACTTTGAACACCGGTTTTACGCAAACAGGTCCTAATATCAATTTCAATGGAAATGTTAATACGGTTAGTGTGCCTCGCAGTGTCCCAGTAACTCCTGCCGTGATCAAGCACATCTATTTCCATGTCCCTCCACCAGACGTAGAAGAACAGAAAGCGATTCCACCATCTCTACCTCCGAAGAAGAACTACAAGATTCTGTTTATAAAAGTGCCGTCGCAAGAATCTAAATCAAACTTGGCCCGTCTGAAGCAACTAGCTGAAATTAATAATGCTGCGGCTTCAGTTGAACATAAGACTTTGATATACGTGTTGGTGAAGAACCCGGAGACTCAGCAATCGGTGGTAATTCCAAAGCGGACTCCGTCGGAACACGAGGTGTTCTTTGTAAAGTACAACGGTAACCCTCTGGATATAGCCGCGGAGATCAACGATGAATTGGATAAATCGGGTGCAGTGCAAAGTATTGTGCCCTTACAGCCAGGTTTAGTAAATGGAAAGCAGTGAGACGATGAAGTCTCGTGAAATTTTAAAGGGATTGCTTTAAAATACCTTATTGTTGTGCATATAAAAGTTGACTACAGGGATTGTTTCGTTAATCAAAGTCAGTACAACTTCTTTTTTTATTTGCTTCAATAATATTGTTCTTATCATTAATTTTATTAAATCATTTAAACAAGTTTTCTGTGATGATGCCAAAATGAGGTGGTGAAATTAGGTTTTATGTTATTGTGAATAATTAAGATAAATCATATAAATGTAATGTACTCGATGAACTCATTCTGTATTTTCTTTCAAAGATATGTCAAGAATATGATCTATGATTACGGAAATTAATAATGTTTGTAAGATAATTTAATATTATTTCACTTTTAATTACTATGTCTGTTATTATGTTTTGCCTTTATGCGAAAATGCGCCGAGCGAATTGCTATAATTTTTCTTTTATGATTCTTTTATGACATGGTCTCTACTTTGAACATTATCTCTGATTTATTCGCATCATGTATACAATGAGATTTTATGTAACACACAGGACGACAATTAAAATGAATCCAGATTTAGCCAAAGTTCGTGTTAAGTTAATTAAGTTATTTATTAGCTACTAATGAAATTAAATATAATGAAGAGAAAGTGATCTATTGTCCATTGTTCATGTATCCGGCTTTATGATTGATAAATACAAATTTGTCACACACAAGTGTGACATAAGATGAAAGCTGATTTTCAGCAGCTCTAGTCGGCCAGGTAAACAAATGCATTGTTATAACTTTGTTGAAAGTTGAATTGTTTTGCTGGTGGTTGGTTCTTGTACGCGTCAACGCGTCACACGCCCAGATTCACGAACAGAATACACAACAAACTTTGTTCAACACACATTGCACCAATACGCTTAGGACCGTGAAAATTTTAAGTATTTTTGATGTAAGAAATCTAAAACTACGACTTAATAATGTTGGCATGATTGTGATCAAACTAGTTTGTATACCATCAATGTGTATATATGTAAATTCCTTACATTTAGTTATGTAACTAAATTATGTAATAGTTATGTGAAATCCAGCCATCGGTATCGCAATAAACGAACAAAATTAGATAATTAAAGTTAATGGATTGTTTACATTGCGTTTTTGTATCCATAAATATTAATGTTACCGTGTGAAAGTTTTATCGACTGTGACAGAATTTGAATAGTTCCCAAACCTAACGTTCAATGCCACAACTAATGGAAATAATGGTCCAAAAGTGAGTTAGTAAATTCTTTAACATAATAGATGGTTAAATAGCGTTTAACATTGATTAAAATAGGGAGCTATTTTTTTGTAACAAGTTCTTTTCAACGATGCTAAAAGAAAAATGAAGCTGTGTGTCGACCTGCAGCGTTTATATACGTTAATACTACGGAGCGAACATACCGCCCCCTTCCTTATCTCGGCGTTTTTATAGTTCTTCTTCATTTATTAAAGCAACCTGACGGAGATTAAAGCTACTTTCGAATTGATTAGGAACTTTACTGCTTCTGTTTATGCCGGCGGAACATTTTATGTCAATTTATCTTGAAAGTTACGTTTTTTTACTGTTTGTATAATTGAAGTTGTTTTGCGTGACTACCATTTTATTAATGAAGCTTTCTTGTTTTTGTAGCATTGTAATCAGTTTTGTAAGAATTGTGACATAGTCCCTGGTCAACTGAGTACATGTTGTACGTTAAATAGAGTACCGCTTCTCCACTATTTCAAGTCCTGTCAATATAGCGTCCTTTTCGAGGTACATTTTCATACAACTGCTCTTACGTGATTATGATGTTATTATTCATCTTTCTCTAGACATTTCAGATACACAGCTATCTTTTGGATATTATCTAGGTTCCTATAGAAATTAAAACATAAATTTGTTTAAAACTAATCTAGTAAAGACCTCTGAAAATCTGCTATTTTACGGGAACTTTGGCCCTCCCTATTGTACTCATATATTAAAAATATAAAAAAGTACATCAATAGAAGCCTTGCGCATTTAATCGAGATTCTGAATGACGATATTTTTTCTGAAAAACTTTTAAAGGTTTAAATAATGCACGTATTTCCTGGAACAAGTTTTGTGAAACATTCGAGTAATTCACGGAATTACCGAATGCCAACAGAGTTTTCAGGCGTTATCTCTCTTTTTATGCATTGCCTCTTTATCGAACATTTCATTGGATTGCGCTAGATGAAGTAACAAGCTTTAAAACCATGCTCGATGTTGACGATAGGCAAGTGGAAAACTAAAAAGCGATGTACAACTTCACACACAATTGTGTCAAGCGCATGTGACAATGAAACATGACAATTGATTAATGTCACTCATAGCTTATGCTATTGCTTATGCGGATGGTCGTTGGGGCCGAAAGGTTCTGGAGTGGCGACCGCGTACCGGAAGACGCAGTGTTGGATGGCCCCCTACAAGACGGACTGATGACCTGGTGAAGGTTGCGGGAATCCGATGGAAGGAGACGCACATGACCGTTCTTTGTGGCGACATTTGGGGGAAGCCTATGTCCAGCAGTGGACGTCTATCGGCTGAAATGATGATGATGATGACTCATAGCTTCATAATAATATACACAATCACAGTTTTGTAATAATATATATAACGTAAAGGAAGGTGAAAAAGATTTTAGAAAAAGTAATAGGTATTTTTGTAGGAGAAAAATGAAAGTTTCAAGTGGATACGTTTGGAGCGCTGAGAATGCCAAAACCAATAAAGCCAGACGCGTCATACCATGGCCGTTACGTTACGTGGAGTAGTCGAAGTCGACTTTTTACTTCCTTCCCGTTGTCCCAGTTACATAAACCTACTTACTGTAAAAAATGGCACATCCAAATTGAGAAAAAGTTTAACTTTGTATGCACCGGTTTTTGTAGTTTCATCTAGTCACTGTTCAGCTTTTTAGGGTTCCGTACCTCAAAAGGTAAAAACGGAACCCTTATTGGATCACTTTGTTGTCCGTCCGTCTGTTTGTCTGTGTGCCAAGACCCTTTATCTCGGGAACGCGTGGAGGTATCGTATTGAAATTTAAACCATATATTTAGGTCAATGGTCCCTTGAAGCTATGAAAAAATTAAACTTAAAAGAAGATACGGCCGTTTATGTCGCAAAAAACGTATATTTCGACACTCTCATGGGAATCAAAATTCATAGAGTTCCTTCCCGTTGACCTAGAATCCTAAAATTTGGCATGAAGCAAGGCCTTATAGCACAAGTATATAACTATAAATAAAAATCTGAAAACTGTAAATTTGTAGTTTTGTCACAAAAAAAACTTTTTCTATTCGGAAAATATTTTGAGAGTCCTTACTTCATAAATTGCTTTATAAATTTGAAAGTAACTTGGTCTATCTATCGGTTAAACTACTGAACCAATTTTGATGAAATTTGTTACAAAGTAACCCCGAACACCAAGGAAGGACAAAGGCGTGTTTTATCCGGGTTCGAATTTGACTTCGAGTCCGCATTATCCAACATTATCTAGGTAGAAGTCGCGCGTAAATTCTAGTGAGCTATAAAGGCAACCTGCATGAAATAATCACAGGGTGGTCGTAAACAAATTACATTTAGTGGCCGCCGGGACTGACCTTTGCCAAACAAACGGAAATTACATCCTTATCTCTTTCATCTCGGCCTATTATTTCTTCGTGTAGGTACTACTTGGCATTAAGACCCTGGCTCCCGAGCAGGGCCATAAAACAGTGACTTTCTAAAGCCTACTGCTCGGTAACGGCTAAGTTAATAGGTTCGAAAAAAATATATGTTTATTATAGATTCATGTATAACATTATCAACATATTATGATTTTTTCCTATGGCTAATACTTTTGCCAAAAAAAAATTTACATCATGATATTTTTTCGCTTGTTTACCTGCTCCTTTCAAACGGCTTTGATCTTTAGAAATATTTTTATATTAAAAATAGCTGGTTAAGTGTTCTTCAGATTGACATCATAGCATATGTAAATATGCGGGCGAAGGCTGCAGAACGAGAATGTGTGCATTTAACTCCGGCTTGATGTTCAAGGGACTATACGCCTTAAATGTATCTACTGTAGCTGTTACCGTGGGTTCTCTTTGTGTAAATCGATCCCAACCAAATCTGGTTTTCTGACAGATGTTTTGGATCAAAAAAGAAAAAAAGATAGGTCTTGTTATTATTATTAGTGATTTGTTATTAGTGCAATGTTGATGTGCCGGGGTTTAAAAAAAAAAATCTTTCTGAATTAGAGTCGAGCGTTCTTACTAAAATCCATAACTTGATATCAAAATTATCAGTCTTTTCACGATCCGAATTTGTAGTTACGAATTTGTCTCGTTTGTAGTCACGAAATCAACGAGGTAGTTATCATAAACTACTATCCAATACTAGCGACCCGCTAGTTACAGAACAATATACTAATAATAATTATTAACTATAATTATATACGTAACAATGGCATCGTATCCCGCTGCTGGTGGTCCATATACCGCACCTTTCAGTTAAAAGTCCTCTTTCAAGAAATCTGTAGATTGAGATGGATAGATTCTGTAGATTCAAGAAGTCTCAATCATCGTGGAGTGATGCAGACATGAAATCTGCAGTTGAGTCGTAGGCGCAGCAGGACGTAGCAGCATGTTTGGCCCACTCGGTGCGCTTTTACATGGAAGACCTATCAGACCTCCAGAATGCTGTAATGAGGTTTAACTTAATCTGTAAGGCTCGCGCGTTACTGGGACGCTATCATATGGTTTTGTTCTAGCGTGTGTACCTCACCTGGCCTCTGTTGGTACCTGTATTCGTACATTTTTTTGGCATCATAACTTGACTATGCCGCCATGGAGTCCCAGTGAGGCGCGGCCCTAAGACGTGCATCAGAAGGAACGGAAAGGGGTCGGCTGTCGTTCAATACTTGACACCATCAAAGTGGGACATGCCCCAGGGGGCGCAGCTGTAAGGTTACAGCTTTCATAAAGGAAAATAGAATTTCGTTGTGACAAGTACATAGGTCTGCGAAGTCGTTCACGAGCTATACTGCCATTATTTAATTTTTATTTAAAAATAATAATATTGATATTAATTTACCGCGAAGGCTGGTTCGAGGTGGAGCGAGAAAATAATGTCTGGAAGGATGTGGCTTTTACCCAGTTGTGGGACACAAAAAGTAAGCTAAAAAAAATATGGTACACTTTGTCATGTGAAAATAGGGATGCAAAACATATGAACATCATAAATAACTTTTGGCATTAATACGAACAGGATTGTGAAAATTTTAATAATCAAATTCATCATAGTTTCAATTATATTTGGGTACACAAGAGACCCATTGAAGACACCGGAAGGGTAATAATTTTAAAACATTAACCATGGGTAAACTCAACAAGTTGGGCCACACTTCCATAAATTAATTTTGTCATCAGTTTCGTAAATTAATTTTGGAATAAAAAATGTATATGTTCAGATAAAAAAATGCACGCATAAAAATATTTGAGCACTTTTTAGGAATTTTCCAATTTGCCCAAAATACCTGCATTGGTTTACCTTTAATGCTACATATTTATAACAAAAATGTAAAAATTTTAAAGTCAAATGTCACTTAAAATACCTACATTTGTATTATCTGCATTTAAAAAAAAATTCAAAATCATTTAAAATATTAAAAAAAACTATCGTATCATATTGTTATTAGGGTCCAAGCTACGCCTCCGCCGGTCTGGGCTCCAGAGAAAGAACCTCCTTATAATAAAACCCTTGATCCAGCCACCTAACAAGAGCCTCTTAAGATGTTGATCGAGGGCCGTGGCTATTTAGCCATTGGCTGAAACGACTATCGGTACAATGATTGCTGAGTTCACATCCCACATGTCGAGCACCTTACAAAGCAACTCAAGATACTTGATTTGCTTATCTTTCAAGGCTTTCACGAGGTTTTCGGCTTGCGGGACGGTTATATCCACAATCATTGAACACGTATGGATTCGGTCCACGACCACTATATCAGGCTTATTGGCTACGATAGACCATTCAGAGATGATGGACCGATCCCAGTACAATGTGATATGATTATCAAAAGTCAAAAGGTTATTATTATTAAATAGTATTATAACATCACTACTACTACTCACGGAAGCGGAGCAGTACCAAAGATGGGTGAAAACGCGGGGGATAGCTAGTGGTAGATAAAATAAAGCAAATCAAGACAAACGCTATAAATCCAATTCTAACAATAAAACACGAAAGTTTCCTTTTCTATAAATAATATCCGAATAAACCAGCATTGTTATTCGTATGATATTTCATTTGCATGTAGATTATTCGGAGTGACCCGGTGGCCGTTCATCACAGCAAAGTCTGTATACTGGAAAAATATATGGAAGATTTGTTCTGATTCTCTTACGAACAACTTATTTTATCTTTGGGTCAAACCGAACGTTTCTTAGAACGTTAGCTTTTTTGGTCGTAAAGCAATAAGAGCTGTTGATATACCTACGCTTTTTCTTACTAGGAGCCATAATAACACAGGTTACTTTTCAGCATTTTTTTGGGAAGAATATGGTGTGCCCAACATATTCAGCTAAAAAAATCTTAAGAACGATATTTGCTATTGTATAGTTGTCTCTCTTGTCTCAACTTCTATAAAATTATTGCTGATAAAATTGTTTAATAAAATGTAAATTTATTCATTAAAAATACCAGTCAGTTAAGCCCGTATATTAAAAATGACTGACAATATCAACAATTAATTCAATAAACAAGATTATTATATCTTTATTTTTCTTATGTACATATAATCTACATTTTTAAATATTTCTTAAAAAAATAATTTACAAAAATCATTATAAATATAAAAAATAGTAGCCCACCGGCATCGGGAACAGGGTCCAAGACCGATGGTCAGGGCTCCTGAAAGAGGAATCTCCTGACAATGCGCGCCGTGTCCAGAAGTACTGCTTTCTTGATCAGGCCCTTGATCCAGCTGCCTAACGAGAGCCTCCTTAGATGTTGTTCGAGGCTCTTAGCTATTAAGCCAAGAGCCCTTACGGCCGTTACGACTATCGGCACAATGATTGCTCTATCCACTTCCGACATGTCGATAACCTCTCGTATTATTATTATTATATTTAACCAATGCCTACATGGGCATTATAACACGTCAGAAGCTAGTGCACAGTTTTAATTGATTATTCCCAATAGAGAAGAACCGGCAAGAAATTAACAGTTGCCCGAAAAAAAAAGATTGATTAGGCACAAACTTTCAATTTTTTATTATGTAGTATTTCATGTTTGTTTAGGATAAATCTTGCAAATGAATTTTAAATCAGTTACCCGTCACTGATTGAGCTGTTGCAGAAATAGAGTCACTTAACCAAGGGACAGCATATTAAATCAAATATGGCAAACTCTTGAAAAACTCTTTTGATTTCTCCTTTCGCAGGTCTGCTGGAAGAAATTTCTTTGGAAATAAGCAGTACCTTTGTACTCTTGTCTACTTTGTATTGTCTTTTTCTGTTTTTGTAAAATAAATAAATAAATAAGTCTAGTTATTTTTAAAAGAGTTCGTTGAGAGGAATACGAAAACAAAACCACCCTTTACCACCACCTACGTCACCATAAATCCAATATGGCGGACAATGTTCTAAAAGCTTTTATTTAAATTTATACATAAATTTCTATATAAAGAACACCACTTTACTAAAAATCACTAACTTACTTTGTTGCCTCCCTAGTTACGAGTAGCTGTAATCCCAACAGCTCGAACAAACAACCTTGACTGGAGCCCGTCTAAGCTCAAGCTAAAAAACAAGCAAACGAAGGTATTCGGCACTCCATTGCTTCCAATAAACTTTTGTTTAACTACCCCGTCGGCTGCCAGTGTTTTTTAATCGTTTAAACTCAACGAAACAGTTAAATGGTCCGTGGTTTAGATTAAAACTGAAAATAGGTAGGTACTATAGCGGTAATATTTAGGGCAGTATTCAGTTTACTCAAGATGAAACAGTCGAAGTCCTTATCCTAACATATTATAAAACAAAGTTTGTTTTTTTTTTATTGATATAAACCAGTGCTTGATTGTGATCCCACCAGATGGTAAGCGGAGATCCAATCATTGATGGTCAGGCGCACTAGACGCTTTTGTCTGTCTGTCTGTTCGCGAAAAACTAAATGACTACAGAACGAATTTTCATGCGATTTTTACCAAGAGACAGATTGATTCTGGAGAAAGATTTAAGTGCATATTGTAGAAGAGAAAAACAGAGAATTACAAAAATTTGTAAATCGCAGACGAAGTTCAGGTGGGTCGCTAGTTTTAAATGAATAAATTGGTTAGTAATGAAATCGTATACATATTTACAAATACTTGCACTTGGAGCATTGTCAATGAATACATACATCTGAATTCATATATAAGAAATAAAACACTCACTAAGTGATTTATAAAACGTATAGATTTCTTTCCTTGAGTGTTTATTTTACTGAAGCGAGCGTTAAACAAATTTTTAGAGATTCATACCTAAGTCGGTAAGTCCGGACTGAGCCCAAGTGTCCGGACCGAGCCCAAGTCGTCGACAGCGCGTACCGTTCCACGAGAGCCTCAAGGAGATGTCAGCAAATCGTAGGGGCCCAGCAGGGTCGAAGCCTACTGGGGCTACAGGTAGGGTGAAAGTGGAACCCAGGGCCCTGGGACGAAGGCAAAGAAGGAACAGGAGTGGGTCTTTAGTCAGTAAAATTCTGACACTATCTCTCGCTCCGTCCAAGAGCGCGATTTGTCATAGGCTGATTTTCCCACCCAACAAAAAAAAAACCTGAGTCGGCAAAAAAGGAAAACTTATAGGATCACTTTGTTATCGTATGTCAAGACTCGTTTCAGGAATGCGTGAAGGTATGAAGTTGAAATTAATATCAAATACTCAAGTCGGCTTCTTTCCGACCCCAAGCAGTAGTGAAAACTCAAATTTCTAAGCCAACGCAGTCTTTAATAATAAAGCCGTCTATGCTCCGTTTAGGTGCATATTTTGACACTTGCTAGGAAATTAGAACCTACAGGGTATTTCCCGTTGACCTAGTATCCCGAAATTTGGTATGAAGCAAAGTCTCATAGCGTCAGCAAAAAAATCTGAAAAATGATAGTTAATTCCAAAAAAAAAAAAAACTTTTTTACGATTCAGAAAAATCGTCGTGATTAGATTCGGGAATTGAACTAAGTATTTACATAGGTAAGTTTGTACAGAACCCTCAGTGTGCGAGTTCGACGCTCACTTGCTCGGTTTTTTTAAGTTTTCGTACTCAACGGATAACCATCTGAACCCTGTTCCAACAACAAATAACAAAAAGATTACAGCAACATAAATTATGTTTTCTTCTATCAACATAATTTTGCGTTTTGTCATTGTATTTAATCCTTTTGGCAATTACAATTTACCCACTATTACATACTTATAAAATACTGAACTAAATATATACCATAAATAAAAAAAAAGTAAATTGCCCAATGAAAACCGGTCAAGTACGAGTCGGATTTGCGCACCAAGGGTTCGCAATGCCAAATTTTTTGGTACTCGCAATACATGGGGGATTCACCATGGAAAATATCAAGAAGCAACATGTTCGTGATGTGGGACCTTTGCGAGTTCAACTACCAAGTAGCCGGTTTTTTTATTATTTGAAAGTTATAGACCAAGATCCCAGAGCTGTCTGACATAACTTATTTTCACATGGATGATACTTTATGTTCTCAGTAGCGTCTCATGTGCTTTGAATACCTGTGTGCTTGTGGAGCTCCTCCTTGGAGCCCCTGGGCAGGTACCAGGTGAGAAAGGGAACTAAAAATAAGAGTAACTTAACTTAAATTTTTATACCTGATTTTTATTGATGTTTTGTAGAATATTATTCCAAACTAGTATCATAAGTTTCAGACACTTTCCATGGACCAAAACTTTTGTCAGACACTTTAAAGCTCAAAAAAAATAAACGAACTTTACTTAATTTTACATGTCTGATTTTTAAATATGTTATTGTTACAAAGTTATATTTCAGTAGTCAGACTAATTGTAGAAACCAAACATCCACCATCTACTAAAGCAAAAATGGGGGTAGGTCCCATTTTTGCTTTGATAATATATATGACAGAACGTTTGCCGAGTCAGCTAGATTTTTAAAATAATTGATTTTAAGCATACATTTGTAAGGAGAAGAACGGATAGGAAACTTATATTTACTTTTTTTTTAACAAGTGGGTACGGGCAAAATTGCCCAAACGCATTAACTTTATCTATATGCGACGTTTTTCTTCTTACAACATATTCCCCGAAAGTGTCCTGCTCTATGTTTTATAACCCATAAAATCTTTACTGGACCCTAGATAAAACTTTATATCAAGGTAAACAGCTTGTGACATCTTGAATGTAGCTCCTGAAAACCTTTTAAATTTTGCTTTCGGAAAATCGTTGAAATAAGAACTGTCTGAATATTTTCCGGGCGTATTTTCAATAGCTGTACCCTTTTTTGCTTTGATACCCGCGTCCTGGGTTACTGCTCTGTTTCTATTGGTCTTAGCGTGATGTTATATGTCCTTGATAAATAAGCTATCTAAAATTCACACACACACACACAAACAACTATCACACAACGCCGTCTAGTCCCAAGCTAAGCAGAGCTTGTGTTATGAGTACTAGACAACTGATAAATATATATATACTCGTATATATATAGTACTTAAATATTTCTAAATACATACATATCATAGATAAATTACACCCAGACACGGAACAAATGATCGTGCTCATCACACAAACATTTGTCCTGGGTGGCAATCGAATCCACGACTTCCGGCATAGCAGTCAGGGCCACTAACTACTAGACCAACAGGCCATTCAAAACTAAAATAAATTTTCATATCAAACCAGTAGTTTCTTAGTTTTAAAATGTTAGTAACTGTAGATTAAAAATATCAAACCAGAATCGTTATTATACTGTCCGATAAAACCAAAAGACGAAAGTCAAGCTACACTTGAAATGGCCCATCTTCAAAATCGATTCAAAGATCTACATATTTGATGCAACGTTAGTTACTCGGGAACACGAGTTTCGCATATAAATCTTCACTGAGATAGAAAAATAGGTACGCTTTCGCAATAAATCCAGCTTGCGGATTGTTGCAGCCGACCGAACCTCTTTTTATGCCCTCTACCTCGCTCTCCACTTCCTACTGTTAGCATTCCCTCCCCTACTTTATTTCAATTGATTTTATGCCTTAATTCCTGACCTTACCAGTTATCTGCCACAAAGTTTTGAATTAGAAAACTTTTGGCTGGAATCGAGAGTTTCAACCTGCAAACTTCAGTTCTGTTGGTTTTTTGTCGAAATTACCTCGTATTTGTTGAAGTTGTCAACTATTGGGTGTAGGGCAGTAGAGGTTCTGTGCTAAGAAAGTATATCAAGAAAATTTCAACGCAAAACATACTTTATTTCGTTCAGTCGTCGAATGGTATAACAGAGAATGATTGTATTGTTTTGACCTAACTACAACACAGCACGAGGACAGATTGAAATATGGTATTTCGAATTGGAGTGCACTCAAAGTTATTGGAGTTCTATGTGGTATTGTTTACTCTCATACAATTTCGATATTTTCAATCAATGTCCAAGTTTGTTGTTCTATTGAATAGATCTCAGTAAGTGACGTAAATAATAAATTGATTGTTTGACGTTATGAAGTTACCGCGTAAGGACGTCCTCCCACGGTTTATTGAAATTCTGTCACTGATCGACATTGAGTTACGCAATCACTATATGGTAGAAAACAAAGTCGATTCCCGCTGTCTGTCTCTATGTATGCTTAGATCTTTCTAACTGCACAACAGATTTTGATGTGTTTTTTTTAATAGGTAGAATGATTCAAGAGGAAGATATATATGTATATAAAACTGCTGCGGTCTTCCCGTCCAACTATAATTTGGGTGTCTTCAAGGCTAGAGTGAATAGGCTCTTAATAAACTAGTGCGCCTGACCATCAATTATTGCATCTTCGCTTACCATCAGGTGGGATCGCAGTCAAGCACTGGTTTAATCCATTAAAAAAAAAAAACTTGCATAGTATAATAGAGAAACACTGATAATTTTAGGGCTTTCTAATGTGATGTCGTAAATAAACACATCATTTTGCGTTTACATTGCAAACGTTGGCTGAACCCTATGAGATAGGTCAAAATAATGTACTGCAGTATTATACACCATAAAAAAGTCTACAAAAAAGTCTGCAATAGTGTATGTCTATCTCTTAGGGATAACCCACAATAACTATTTTTTATCCTTTACTTTATACGAGAATGATGGCTTATTTACGAAGCGTTTTTAAGCAATTCATCATTAATCCTTATCCAATAAAGTACCTTAAATTCATTGTGCATTTAATATAGATCAATATTGCCCTTTGCAGCGAGTAATTTAAATGAATATTTTGGAAGATATTAGAGATTTAAAATGCAGGGACAAAACAGTTGCAGTGGTACCACCTTTGTGTTTTGAGAGACAACATCCAAGAGTTGGTCAACAATGTCTACCCCGACATTGAAAACATATCATCGTGAGACTATATCTTGGTTAAAGGAAGAGCGATTCTGTCACCAACTAACGAACAGGTAGATAAGGTAAATAACTTTATTCTTTCAAAGATTATTGCGCCGACGCAAATATACTACTCGGTCGATCCTGTTTTCATTTGGAAGAAGCTGTTCATTTTCCTACAGAATTTCTTAATTCTTTGAACCTGTATGGACTCGCTCCTCACAAAATGGTGTTGAAAGTAATTTGTGCTGTTATTTTATTAAGAAACCTGAATCCACCTAAACCTTGCAATAGCACGCGTTGGTTGGTAAAACCACAAAAAACTTTCATAATAGAGTGCACAATACTCACCGGATGTGGTACCGGGGAAAATGTATTGCCGTATTCCTCTGATACCATCGGATTTACCGTTCCAATTTAAACGCCTACAATTTCCGGTAAAGATATTTTATGCAACGACCATTAATAAATCACAGAGTCTAACTTTCAACGTTGCAGGCTTCCATTTGAGCGTTGAATGTTTATCAAAAGAAAACTATTAACTATTGTCTGTGACATAAAAAAAGTGAACGTTGTATATAAAGACATTCCCTAGTATATTTAGTATCAGCATTGCACCCGTGCGAACCCGGGGCGGGTCGCTAGTAAAGAATACATTATAAATAGATTCGAGTACATTGCCGTTACTAATCCTATAAGTCACACTCGGCCTTAGGAAAGCAAAAATAGTAATTAACTACGAGTACCTATTAAGTTTTATTTATAAATTTTTAAGCCCACTTTTCAATTAAACATAGCTGATGCGTTTCGTTATGGATACTAATAATGTTACGCAATTTCTTCCGGGTTCAATACGGGCGCCAAAGCATTTGAAGGTTCTTCAAGAACGTGTGTCAACGAAACCCTAATAATAATAACTATTTTATTTTATCATTGTATCGATAGTCGTATCAGTTAATGGCTTAATAACCACCAACCTCGAGCGACTCCTTAGAAGACTCGCGTTTCGCAGCTGGATTAAGGGCTTCATTCGGAAAGCGATATTCCTGGAAACGATTCGTATAATTAGGAGGTTCCTTTCTCTGGAGTCCTGACCGCTGGACCCCTTATTCCCGATACCGGTGGGATTCTATTTTTTTCATAATTTAAAGGTTTTTTTTTCATTTGAAGTATTTAAAAATATAATTTATATGTAAATATCAATGAATAAATGGAATAACTTAATTACAGCTTCAGGCTTTACTTCAGTCTTGATAGAATATTTTTGAAACAGCTTTGACACTATATCCATTAACAGTCTAAAGATCGACATCTGATGGCACGACACTGAAACTGTTTTTACTTTTAGGATATTTTTGACAGACTTTTTCATTCTTCAATTACTCCGCCATCCTAATAATGTCATTACAAAGCACCGAGCACTGCCTTGCCCGTTTCTCGATCTCTACTGACAATCATGTCTCTTCCGAATGGCCGTCCGATTGTCACCACCGATCTTATGGGCTATGTTATACTTTGTTTCTTTGCTGGAATACCTCCTTCAGCCACGATTATTTCGAGAACCTTTGTTGTCAATCTGTGACTATTTACATATATGTATCTGAGCTGGTGTGCTGATCATTATTTCTGCAGAAAACGTATTACACAATGCAGGGTGCCTCAAGGATTGCCACAACGGTTTGCCAGCCTGTACTATATTGCATTTAGTTGATTCCCGTACCCTTCATCAGGTCATTGATTTAACCACGCAGGGCCTAACTGCGTAAGCAGTTTTTACATCAGAATGGTCTGTCCCACCAGCCAAAAATAATTTACACTGAGAACAACGTGTGGCATCACTACATCTTACGTAAGTTATGTAACCATGGTTCATAATATCATGGTTTAGAGTTATGTTTAACACTCACACCTCAGCCATCGCAACAGGAGACTCTCCGGGTGTCGATAGTCGCAAGGCAATTTCCTCCCGGCCACCGTAGGCACGTGAATGCGGACGATGATCAATGGGTAGCTCGTCATCTAGTCGACTGGTAAACGGTGTGCCTTTATTCAGTAAAATCTGACACGCCCTCCCACTCCACTGATTTAAATATACATTGTATAATTGATTGATTGTAAAATTTTACAGAACGCGGTTATTTCTTCCTTTTGTAAAGCTACCTCTTTAAAAATTTTGAGGTTTTAGCTGTCAGGCGACAATTTTTGTTCCAATATTATGTGTGTTTGTTAAATACTCATGTTTTCTATGTTTCCTTGATAGAACTAGTGTTAACCCAGCACTCGTGCAGAGTGATAGTAAATGTAACATAATAGGAAACTGTTAAAGTTTTGTTTGAGTTCCATTTGGAAGGGCGTGCCCGCGAATATCGACGAGAGTGAATGAAGCCAATGCTGTAACCGTAGTACTTAGTGTCCTAATCCTGAATTGACCTTGAAATAGGAAGTCTTTGAATTCACCTTTATGAGCCAAACCTATACTAACTCTTTTCTGCTACTTTAGTCGCAAATGGAACGTTTTAGTTTTCCGTATTTATTTCTTATTTAAAATTATTTTTTGCAAAAAGTTTTTTATTTTACACTTTTTAGTTGCGATTCACTTATAACCAGAATGCATATTTCTCATGACAATTCCAATTAACCCAAATACTGCTAGAATAAATTGTTTTATTATAAAGTTCCCATCTGTACCTTCCACTTTCCGACTGCATCATCAGATCAGTTCGATAGTACCTTATAGCCAAAGTGCATCTTATGAAAATTTTAATAAGCCAAAAGGATATCACACAAAATACAAAACACAAAGATTCCAATATAAAACCTAATTTTGGAGAAAGAATAATGTACCTCTAGTATAAAGTTTATTTGAACTTATAATTCCAAGTCAATCCAAAGATATAACACTTCAAAGCAACCTGTTTTAAAAAACGGCAATTTCATATTTTATACCTTATTATTTTTATTAATTATTTCAGATATTATTTCTTTTAAGGTGGATAACCATAGACCACGCCCAGTTGGTCACATATTTTACAATGATCTGGGGGCCTTAACATGATGTGTTAAAACGTCAGTCAGTCAGTTTACAAATCAATTTAAGTCCTAAAATGGATCGCATTAAGAGGTCGTGGTAGGGCTTCTACTATTCCATTCTGTGTTCTATTACCATATTCTATTCCATTTTCTGCGGTTTCATTCAAAGTATCGCGCGGATCTGTCCTGATACTACATCAATATTCACGAAATGTGTCAGGCCACACGATTGACTACTCACTGCACTTTATCGAGATATCTCTCTACGAATATTCGTGTGCATATGTGGCTCTAGCTATGTATTTCCCATGGCTTTGTTGCCGAGGCAAATTCCGCGATCAAAGTAGACATTTTTTAAATGTCTTTAATCGATCTGTACTTTTAGAGATTGTCATTTACATACATACAAGTAAAAAAAAAAATGTACTTGTTTATGATATTAGTTAGAATAGGCGTAGCAGTAGATTGGGATTCTTTTAATAATTTCGTTTATCACATCTCTATATTTATTTAGTCACATCGTAAAAAGAATATTACTTGGATACATTAAAATCGTTGGAAGAATTGTAAGGACGCCCTTGTCCAGCTGTGGGGCAGTATAAGCTAGATATAATAATAATAATCATCATTATAGCATAGCATAGTCGGCCTTATAATGTTCCTACTGTTGGGACTCAGGCCTCCTCTCTAGGAGAGGGAATGGGTAGTAATCCACCACGTGAGCCCAGTGCGGGTTGGTGGATGTCAAATGTCTTCGATTTTTTGGTTCTAGGGCATGCCGGTTTCCTCTCGATGTTTTCCTTCACCGTTTTGAGAGCAGTGGTGATGAAATAAATTACACAAAGTAATGCTCCTGGCTGGATTTGAACCCGCGACCTACAACTTCATCATTTCCTTTTCATCATCGTTTAAACTAAAAGACGTCCACTGTTGGACAAAGCCTCCTTTAAGTATCGCCATAACGACCGGTCCTGTGCGATTCGCATCCATCGAATTCTCACCAGGACATCAGTCCACCTAGAACCTCTCGTTCCTATGGACCATCTGTACTGCGAGCAATATGCCCTGCCCACTGCCATTTAAGTTTGTCGATTCTTCGGGCTATGTTGGTAACTTGGGTTGTTCTGCGGATATATTCATTTCTGATCCGACCCCGCAAGGAATCTCTGATGATAGTCTTTTCGATTGCCCTTTGAGTGACTTTAAGGCTTCTGATGAGGCCCATTGATATAATAATATATAATATTTTTTCGATTTTCGCTATCTTCGAGCATCGAACTAGTCATTCATATTCTGTGCATTAGCATATTTTAATATTATAAATGTGAACGTAACTCTGTCTGTCTGTTATGCTTTCACGGATAAACTGCCGATTTTGATGAAAGTTACCGAGTAAGTTTAAATCCTAAGGATCATCAGTATGCAGTATGCTACATCGTGGTCCTCGCGCTGGCGCTAGCGGCGGGATTTCTGCTATACAGGTGGCTGCGACGACGGGCGCGCCGCGCGAGCATCTCGTCCAGTATGGAGCTGCAGCCCATCACCAGTGTTAGTGATGTAAACATCAATAGTGCTACACAGAAGCTACTTGTTATCTGGCTTTGACTTTGTGATCGCTATGACCGACATTCACGCGGACGAAGCTGCTGGCAGAAACTAGTTGGAAATATATATAAATCGTCACTACAAAATAGAGAATTGTATTCGAATTTCTATTGGGATAAATTGAATTCTCGCTGGCGGTTGAATCGAAGAATCTTGAACTTCTTCAGAATTCCCATCCTTGACACATTATCGGGACAATTTTATTTGCAAATATTTTCTTATAATTTAGCAACTATTGTGTCTGAACTATTTTCTACCGGACTGTGTAAAATTCTATATATATATTATAATAGGGGTTAAAGTATGAAATTGCTGTTTTTTAAAACGGGTTGCTTTGAAGTGTTAATCTTTGGATTGACTTGGAATTATAAGTTCAAATAAACTTTATATTAAAGGTACGTTATTCTTTTTTCGAAATTAGGTATTTATTGGATTCTTTGTGTTTTATAGTTTCTGTAATATCGCAGTACTTATAACTATTTTTGTTCGAAAGAAAGCTCGCATTATTTTGTATTATGAGTTGAACTTGAAATATCATTTCTTAATGCTCGCCCACGTACATAAAAGGAAACCTTGTGGAAAATTTCATGCTCCTAATCCCAGCAGTTTCGGTTGTGCGTTGATATGTCAATCAGTTTCTCCTTTTATAAGGGAATGTTGAGCCGCACAACACAGAGAGAGGTTCTCTTAAACACACTTACACCTACATTACTCTTCCAAATAACATTTGGTTATTAAGATGTTTTGTATTCACCTAGAGTTATAGTCTAAAATGCCTGGCACAGGGCCTAAGAGTTTGAAAATTACTTGTTTTTCAAGGGGATTAGTTGCTGAAATTCGAAGTACAGGTTCTTCCTAATTCGGATTTAGATGCTAAAACTTTTGTATAGGTAGGTACATCATCTCACACCTACTATATAGTTGTTGTGGTCGTTTATGTGAAATATTATTATATTATTATTCAATTTATTCATTAACATAACATATAAATTAAATTTTTAAATATTTCAATTAAATAAAACATATTTAAAAATATAAAAAATAGTATCCCATCCATATCGGAACAGGGTCCAAGCTACCGGCGGTCAGGGCTCCAGAGAAAGAAACCTTCTCACTATACGAGTCGTGTCCAGAAATATTGCTTTCTGAATCAAGCCCTTGATCCAGTCGTCTAACGAGAGCCTCTTAAGGTGGTTGACACGACTATCGGTACAATGATCGCTGAGTCCACATCCCACATGTCGACAACCTCGCGAGCCAAGTCAATATACTTGATTTGTTTATTTTTCTCGGCTTTCACGAGATTCTTAAAGAGATGTAAGCAAACCGTTGGGGACCAGCAGGGCCCCGGGGATTTTCTGAAAATAATACCCGTAGTCCTAGAACGCGAAGGGAAACTGAAGGACACATTCAGACACGCCCTCGCGCTCCACCCAGACTGGGAGAAATGATTTCACATCTTAAAAAAAGTACATTAGTGTCCTGTGTTTGAAAAATAACAAACATGTATGTATATGTTCTCCGTTTAACTATTCTGAAACTAGAGAGGCAGCTTAAATATAATATAGGGTCGATTCTGTGTTTCAATTAAGAGTAAATTCTATCTCAATTAAGTAAAGGGCTTTCACATTTGAGACGTGAGAAAGGACGCGGCGTAACTTTATTTGGAAAGTACTCAAATAATTTCGTTGAGCGTGCTGCGTACGAATCAATAATAAAATAACAAATATTAAACTATTTTAGTAAAGCTGAAAGCTTCCAGTCTGTGAATAAATATTACTAATATTAGGTATATACGACATTAATGATCAATGGTGTATATGTTGCGGGAAGATTTGAATTAGTTACTCTAGAACGAAGTAATTAAAAAAAGAAAAGAAAAAACGTTTATTCGTGCCTCACACAATCGTATAAACTGAAACTACATAATAAAAATAAATAAAGGTATAATCAGTGTGAGGCCAAAAAGGCGCCTAACTCAGCATATGCTGCGTTATTTAAAACGATAAATAACGCAGCGCTGGTATTCTGTTAGGGCGCGCTGTAATGCCACGAACACACTTACGGACGTTAAATAGTCTATCTAAATAAAATAATAAATTATGAAGAGATTGATAAAATTCCTAAATTTATGTTTATGTGCCTAAAAATAGTGAATACAAGAACAGTAAGGGACCAACTATAACCGATATCGCCTCTAGATATCGTCAAAATCATGCTTTATTTGTTAAAGGTTTGCAACTTTGCAAGCAAAAGCATGTGGGTGCGGGTGCAATATGCACGAGTTGGTTCAATTTATTTAACCTTATCACAGACGGAAGACCAGTACTTAACCTGTACCCAGTGAATTGTTGTGACCTCAAACTGGAATCGTTGCGGAGTTTCCATACCTAAAATGTCAGTTCAATTGTTTGATTTCTTCATTGTTCTGTACCGGCTAGGTTTGTGTCTTGCTAAATTGTCCTGGTTCAAACCACTCGGTGAGATAGCTGTGTGTTTTGTAAAATTACTCCGCTTGATCTTGGCGAGCGACACTTCCTGACATAAAGACATGACAGTCATTTATCTTCGGTTTAAGTTTCAAGAACATTTTTTTGATATCGCCGTTGCTTCGGGCGTATATGAAACATTACACACTTAGTATATTCTATATTATATGTATGCTTTATTTATTCGTTGGTTTAACAAACTACGTAGGAAACTTAAATATTAACTAAACTGAGAAGTTTACTGTGTCGAAAATGTTATTATAGTGTATCGGATTTTTTATCAGATAAATTTTGACATGTAAATGTAATGTTTGAAATGTAATTTGCTTTTTTGACTATATTGTAATCACAATTCATAATTAATTATTTAAATCTAAATTATTTTTGACATTTACCTAACAAATTATTTTGACATTTGTCTAACAAATTATTTTGACATTTACTTGACAAATTATTTTGACTTTTTTTCCTATAGTAATCTAATAGAATCAATTATGTAGTTAATTTGTAGTTTAGTACGAGTAAGCTCTTTATTTGCATGTAAAATTTTTTTTTTTTTTGTATGCCTATAATAGGCCTTATAGCCTTATAGCCCATAGCGCACATTAAACTAAATCATGTCTAACCACTTTACCTACCTATGTATCACAAATAAAGTATTTCTGATTTAAACCTAACTATAAATACAAAAACACAAAATGCAATCAGGTGTCAAAGTACTTCTCCACATCTGGAAATGTGCCCAGAAGTCTGGCAGCATTGCCACGTTGAATGGCAATGCTAATTCTTTGAGCGAAGAACGAGCCAGTGACGCAGTGTCGATTAGTCGGTATGAAATTATTTTGAAAAGGAGATGCGCACTCGGACCCCATGACCCAAGCGTTTCCGACCCCAAACGGTTCAAAACTTTAATTACCAATAAGGTTACAGTATGTGCGCCGTTTGGGAGTCTCAGCAGCCGCAGCGGCATTTATTTATGTATTTAGAAATATATAAGACTGTTTATCAGTTGTCTAGTACTTATAGTACAAGCTCTACTTAGTTTGGGAATATATGGCTTTGTACGAATGTTGTGGACTATTAGAGTCATATTAAGTGTGAAATCATCCAAATACATCTCTCGCCCTTTTGTGTCTGACTTTTAGTGACTAAAACCCACTTCTATGTTCCTTCGTTGTCTTGCATTCCAGGGCCCCGGATATTCTTTTCAGAAGCAAACCCCTGGCTCCGGTAGGCTTCGACCCTACTGGGCCCCTACGGTTTTGCTGAAATCTCTTTGAGGCGTGCGTGGAACACTACGCCATTGATGACCTTGGGTCGGTCCGGATAGTTACCGGACGGTTGGACAGCGAGCTACCCATTGCTCGCCGTCCACAAGCCCGCGCTTACGGTGGCTGGAAATCGGGATCGGGATCCCGGTGGCTGGGGCGTGAGGGCTGTTCTCTTGCTCGAGCGGCCGCCGCCTTTGCTAGCATTACTGCTTCGCAAAAAGAGGCGACCGCAAGCCATTCCTTCTCGCTCCGGACCATGGCCTGTACTAAGGCCTGGTGCAAGAGATCGTTGCCACCAATCGCCCTCACGAGGACACTGCAGTGCTCTGCCCAAGTGGGGCACACCTCTACCGTATGCTTCACCGTGTCCTCCGGATGGTCCACACAATGGTGACACCAGGGCGTTTCTTTTGCACGAAACCGCTGCAGGAACCTCTCAAACTTCCCATGTCCGTTGAATATTACATAGGCGAACACGCTCTACAAAACCTTCATTTTTTATTCGATTCGATAAAACTGTTTTAAAGTGGCCTTTACTTGAAGAATAATTATAAATTGTCATATAATAATGTATTTGAGACACTTGAAAGTATAAATATAAAACACAATAGTATGGCATCAATCTTGCAGAATCATGCCAACACGCAATAAAAATAAAAATATTTTAAACATAAAATGGATCAAGTTAAAGCTTTGGATCGGTTTCTTGGCAGTCAATAATAAAGAAGGAGAATGGTAGAACATTATAAAGCAAAAAATCTGAATTATGGATCAGTGTAAGAATAATTTTTAACGGTTTTATGTAAAAAAATATTCAAAGGATTCTTCTTTATGCTGGATTGCATATTTTTATATGTGCGTGTTGCTGTAGTAAGTATTATCATAAAAAAATATTTTAGATAATGGAAAGAGAATACTATTGATTGCCTTTTTGGCCTAAATGTTTATAACATTTTTATTTTATTTAATTTCTTCGGTATCAAGATAAAAATTACCATAAGTTTTTACTTGCACTGAGCCAGTTAAATCCTGGATTAAACAAGCGGAAAATTAATTAACTAGAACTTTAAATAGTTTAGGACCTGTCCCAGAAATTTAGTTAAGGAAAATTTTTTGGTTGTATCTAGAGCAGGTCGGATGACGTCTATTTTATTATAGAACCTCAGTCAAATTTTATCATACAAAATCTTTTCCATGTATTACATACAAAATATTTCAATTAAACCGTTCCAAAATTTAATTAATTTTGCACCGGGAACGATCAGGGCCGGGTTGTTTATTGACGTGTGACATTCAATTTAATCGTGAAATGATAATTCTTTTGTAATAAATAGTTTGAAAAATTCAATTTAAAAAAAAAACAGAAGATAATATATCTTAAAGTAGTCGGTTGAGTTACGGTCACTGGTGTTAAAATCATGACAAACAGAATTCCTGCTTTGTCCAAGCAATTTATTTTTAAACTATTCAGCCTATATTACTACAATACAATTGATTTTATTTCGTTTTGGGACCTCCATGAATCACAACATCGGAGGACGATTTTTCATATTTTTTCTTACATGATAAGTATTGTTAGTAAAAGTGCAATGTGCTCTTAGTGTCTTTATGGAAATAAAGTTCTTATGTCATCTATTAACTTCTCCCAATTTGGCTAGAGGGAAAGGGAATGTCAGATTTTTACGAACTAAACCAACCTTTGTTCCTTCAGTTGCCCTTTGCGTTCCTGTGCGACGGTTAATCTATCGAACAATCCTGCAACCCTGGCCAGCTTGTGTGCAACGTTGTTTGTTTTTAAATAATAATTTTGCTCGTAGACTTGGGTCAAACTGTACCCTAGCTATATCTCACCAGGATAACTGCGACTATTACAACTGTCGTGATGTAAGCAAGTTCTTAATTGCTGACATAAATCGCGGGCTAACATTAAACGTAGGTTCAGCACCATCTAAGATTACAACTCTTGTTATTACGAGTTTTGTTAAATGATGACCCACATGTAGTTAAGTTACAATAGTATGACGGTTTACCTTTTCGCAGTTTGTATTGTCTTCCAAAACATCCGTAATCGGTAACTTGTTTATTATAAACAAAACCGACAATCGTGTCTCATATTTGCAACCTGAGTTCCAGTTTAAGTTTGGCTACAGAAAGTGATGGTTTTCATATCTATAAATTCATATGGAGCGCGTGAGTCTAGTTTACTTTATTATACGTATCTGTGTTGTCTACTTGCACTGCACTACTCAGGTTTATATAAAAAGCTCTATACTTCTTTACAGGTGATCGCATTTCTGGTTATATACTCAATGAATTTTGCCATTCAAAGTTTTCCTATAGAGAATGGATTTTCGGTGAAGTTTAATCCGATTTCCCTTAAAGAGGAGCTCAGACCGAGAAAGTTCGGCGCATTATTTGCAAAAATTCCACAAGAATTTAAAGGCCATGAGGAAATCAGGCGAGAAGAAGTTCTCAATACAGTTTTGCTTCCTCAGAAGCCCAATGTGCCTTATGGATATTCGAATCAAGTAGTCAAATTACTTTTTCCTACCGAATATGTTAATAATAGAAATAGTAATGTTCTCACAAGATCACTAGCAGAGCATTGGGAAGGTTTTAATTATTTGAACCTGCCAATAGTCAGGCAGCCCTTTGATGATTACAAGGTGTTAGTGGCTACTGCGCCACCGAATGTGCATCTTGGTGGAGACAGTAAGCAGACGTTTATATATATTGTGTTTCCTGAAGATGGATCCAAAGACAGTGATGTTTACAATGTACCTGTGGTATACTTTGTTAATGAGAACACTGGAAAAAACCATTCTATGAAGAACGTAGATCCTGTACTGATTGTCGACAGCAATAGAACTGTTACAGGAATACGAAGTAAAGAAATTGCAAAGATCATCAGATTTAAAAATAAATTAGCAAACCACTTCAAGTATCGGATAACAAATTAAAATTATTTAAGCTTATGCTAAATGTATTAAATTTAAAAATATTGTGTCAAGTGTTGTTACAGTTTCATTTGAAACAAATTTAAATTTGTTCTTTGAAAAAGATTGTTTGTAAAACACAAAGTTAGTATTATTTTATTATATAGATATACATATACACATGAACTAATACCTTTTTTCCATGTGGGCAGGAAGAAACATGTATCTACTGGGCTCACTCAAGGTCAACCGAAAAATCTAGTGACAATAATTAGTTTGTTCAATGTATCTCACGAATTTACTAACAAGATCCAATGTAATTTTGATAGAAATTACAATTAATCATCATATCCATTCAGCCGGGCCCACAGGTGGGTTACGTTCGGAATACATAAAAATAATAGAAACTGATGGTGCCTTGTGCCAATGTATCTCTTGATTCATGTATTAACCCCAAGGGATCTTTAATAGAACATTAGAAATTCAGCAAGATATAATCATCATTGTCTGCTTAGCAGGTCCATTTTTGTAATTTGAATACATACGTGGAAAAAAGCACAGCATTGTTATGTATTACCAATGTACCTATTAATATACATATCTACAAGTCTTTATAATACATTACTGGCTAAACCTGCAGATCATTTTTTACTTTTGCATTTGGATGTATTTATATCATATTCAAAATCAATGTAACCTATGTACGTACGTATATACGTTTATAAAAGGAAGGCCAAAATTTAACAGCTATTTACACACTAGCTTCTGCTAGCGGCTTCGCCCGCTCGAAAGAAGGTTTTCATCATACTTTGGACCCCCGTTTCAACCCATAAAGGTGTGAATTTTGATAAATCTTCTCTATGTGCTCCCCTACGTCATAAAAGGAAGCTTTGTATAAAATTTCACGTTCCTAGCCTTAGTATTTTAGGCTGTGCTTTAATATGTCAGTCAGTTTCTCCTTTTATTGAAATGTAGGGTCAGCTTATTCACAAGTCAATATTTTGTATCATCAGAAGACTATTTTGTTATTATGAACATGCATTAGTAATTTAAAAGCTGTCAAGCTGTTTTTGACTTTTAATAAGATTTTTTACTGTGCTTGTAGCATCGTGTTACTGTTGCTCCTCTGAATAGTATTGAACTTACACTCCACAAGTGATAATAGTTCAAAGAAATTCAAATATCGTAAAAGAAATTCGAATATAGTAAAGTTATCGTCGATTGTATCCTACTTGCACCAATAATAAGTGTTTGGAGAGTGTAATAACTAGAAATCTAAATTAATCTAAATCTAAATCGTGTGTGATTTATCAAAACATTATCCGAACTACCGTCAAAACTTTATTGTTGCGAGTTGTGACTAAACGCTCAAGTGCCGCTTATTTCACGGCGCTTACGGCATTCTTCTCGCGAACTTTATAACCGAGGACCTTTTTTGGCGCTGGAATCTTTGGGCCTTTAATAGTGTCTGATTTTGAAGGAGTCCCAACTACTCCTATTTTATTTTTTTAAATACCCCAATCTTCGCACGCCACCAGAACCAGAAAGGTCCTCCTCTGAATCAAATATGACTGTTGCTGTTCAAAACGAACCGGAATTAATATCGGAACGCTCTCCGATCGCGACTCAAAGATGTAAATGTACCCGTTTTTGCCCAGATTCTAAAAAAAACAAAAAAAAAAACTCCGCCACAAAAAGTCACCTGTAAGCTTAGTGAAATAATAGAAAAAGTAAGTGCCGTGTCGTCCAATCAATGTGCTAGACTAGACTCGATGCTCTTGAGGAGCACATCAGGAAAGTAAAACAACAAAATGATGGCATCCAAACAAACAGTGCCAAAAATTATGAAATCCATTGAATTTTTTAGCACACGACTGTCTAATCTGAAACATCAAATTCATGGTATGGAGCAGAAGAGTAAGGAAATAGCCGACTACTTATCTAAAATTGATCGACTGGAACGAAACTATAAAAATATCAGTAGAAATCAGAAATGTGCCAGAAGTTCCGAAAGAAACCAAAAATAGGCCTGTATGACAAGGCGCTGAAGTTGTTTAAATCTCTTGGGAGTGAGATACCGAAGTCTGATGTTCGTGATGTATATAAAGCTCCGAATAAATCTAATGATAGCAAGTCTACCATTATTATTAGAATTTGTAGACAAATACGACGAGCAACTTTTTAGGAATAACCACGAAATTTAATGACTAAAACCCTTCCAATCGCTTGAACACCATTCATCTGGGTATTGGTGGAGACAGAAGCCCGATATTTCATCTCCTGGCACGAGACGTTGCTAAATATGCTCATTATGAGCTATGTTGGATATCTAACATCAGTTGAGTTTACCTCCGCAAACGAGCAAGAGCAGCCCTATATACAGACCAAGTCTGAAGCACAACTCCATGAGCTAAAACTTAACCATAACAAACAAGATAGACTTTGATTGTATTTTCCAAAACCTTTGAGATAGCTGTAAATCTCTCAAACTTTTACACTTTTAAAATGATATTTAAATCATAATTCATATTTTTTGTAAATTCTGCGTAACACATCAACAAACACTCTCATTCATCGTTGCGTCTATTCGCTCTGAAGTTTTTTACATATTATCGCTGCCTGCATTGGGACTGGGTCGATTGATCCCGCGGACACTAATCGAGCGGGTCCAATTGACCAAAGACTCGTAACGTCATCAAGATCTAGCATAATGAGTTCTTGCATTTTCTTTGCTTGTCTTCCATTATTTTCTTTCTGTATTAGCTTTTGTAGGATTGTTCTTGTCCCAATTTCGTATGTGAGTACTGCTAGTGCAAATTGCATTGCACATTGGTGGCATCTTAAAGGTTACTTATGCAAAGCCCTATCAGTATCCCACTGACAGGCTATACCAAGACTGTAAAGTTCTCAGGATAAGACAACTTTTCATCCTATCAATCTTATTGCGCTTTCACAGACTAGCACCCTTTACCCAAATCAAATCTACCAAATCATGTAGACAGAAAAAATTGAAAACACCCACCACTCGTACTAAATTCGTACAAAGATCTCCTAGATACATGGGTCCATTCATTTATCAAACTACCAATAAAATTCTGAGTATAGTAGTTTGCTCAAAGCGCACTTGTAAAATAAAAGTTATCAAGTCTCTATCAGCTCAAGACTATGCACGGACATACATACACTTTTCACACATCTTTCAATTATATTTGTGCATGATTCTATTAGTGAACTACTCATTATTATACTTATAATGTGTCACGAAGGTAAAAAAAAAATAGATCCGACGACACTTTATTCCACTAAATGTTGTTTAGTCTTAAAAATATTGTGATGTTTTTAATTGTTGTGCTAAACGTGTAATATGCAGTGACTTAATAAATCTATTGTTATTATTCTCTTTATTGGATCTACCATTAATAAATCCATTTTTAAATATTTCTTAAAAAAAAAATAACATTATTATTTTATTATCTGATTCATCATTAAATGTATAGAAATAGATGTATGGATTGGGTGAAGAGTGATGTGAAAGAAAAAGGAGTAAATATAACGTCACTCACCCTATGACAAACCAAGGTGGACCAGTAATCAAAGACGCTGGTGAAATTGTGGGGGACAGATGATAGTACAAAAAAAAAAAATGGAAATAATAAAGAACTCTAAAGTACATTGGTAATAAATAACAATTGTGTGCTTGTTGCACGTATATAAATTATAAGTGCCCTGCTGGGCAGACAAATTCATACTGAATTTCTCTTGTTCTATGAAACATCCCTTGGAGATAAAAAAAAACTAATCATTGCCACTAGTTTTTCCGGTCTAGCTCAAATGACCGATACACAGAAAGAAACTACAGAAGACTACCTCAATGATCGTTACAAAATTCTTTTACTTTGTTAAGTTCATACATATCTATCCTTATCGACCTTATCCAGCCTATATTACAAACGTGATAGTGACTTTATCTGTTTGTTACGCTTTCAAGGTACTGCACCATTATTGATGAAATTTGGTACAGCTTGAACCCCAAGGAAGGGCTCTACTGGCTTCGACTTCGACTTCACAATAATCGACAATTATAAAGCTTAAGAATTGGTTTGTTTGGTTGCTGAACTCAGGAACTACTGGTTTGGATTCAACAATTCTTTTAGTATCGGATAGTCCATTTATCTTGGAGGCAAAATATAACACTCTACAACCCTTTGGAACCGAAGCAGCAACCACAGACGCGGATAAACCGCAGTGGACATAATAATTAACTCTTTAATTATTTCAGAAATTTTCATTAAAATTAAGAAGCCTCTGGAACCTAGTCGTCTTCGTTAGGGAATGCCTGTGTGTCCATTTAATGAGACCTTTTCAATACCGGTGGTATTTTCATCTAGTAGTTTGCAGTGTGGTGTTCATAACATGGAATGCTGCTATTAAATAGTTATGTGAGATGGGCGACGAGCCAGCGAGGCTAGTTGCGTACTGCGGTACCACCATCTTGTATCGCAAGTCGTACAGCTCCAGTGTTATCAATATTACAACGCTTATGTCGACCAAATTGTTATCTCATATATGTTAGTTTATAACTCCTATGTTGTGTGCATGCCATGGCAGCCTTTAATTAAGGCTCCACTATCAAATCTAAGAATACTGAATCTTTAGCATGGTGTATGCTTTGTTGGTTGTTTTTAAATAAATATTTTTATGATCACATTTAAAGGGGCGACACATGAAAACAATGCATTTTACGGAAAGTGATTACGACATCTATACGTGGACTTTGTGTCATTTTAACGTTGACTGTTATTTTCTAAGTTCAAATACGATTATGTTGCCTTGGTCTTGTTGTTGAAAGCACATTGAATAGTCGAGATATTTAAGCCAACGAGACGTCAATAACTTGACAAAGATATCGGTCAGCAGCGACCTTAATCTAACTTGAAACAAGAAAGTTAAATTGTCGTTCAAGGTGTCAGTGTAAAGTTGGATACAATGTCGGGTTGAAATTGTTCCAGCTGTGAGAAATGCGTCAGTCGCTAAGTTTGTGAAGGTAGGGCAAGGCAACATGGTCGATATAGCCAGGTGTGATGTAATGTCATTAAAGCACCAAATTGCTTATCGATCTGCTGCGTTTTGGGAACACGTTTATTGTGCGTACAGCTAGGGAGTGGAATTCCCTGCCAGTCTGTGTTTCCTGATAGCTACAATTATAGGTCTTTAATTTTAGAGAGAATAGGTTACTTCTAGGTAAGCGTGCTTCATCGTTGGTCACATTATAGCTTACCATCAGGTGAGATAGTGGTCAAACGCGAGCCTATCTATAATTAATATAAAAAAAGTCTTGCACAATGGTGACACTCATGGCCATACATAGAGGAACGAAAAAAAGGAAAATAATATGGGATTTTTACAATGAGTGAGTAAAACGATCATTTTTAAACACAAACGAGATTTATGCAAATAAAAAAATGTTTAATTATTTGGATCTCCAACAAAGGACACACTGATCGGAGAAACGATACGATTAAATACAATAACAGTCGTGTTGACACAGCTTTTTTTATCATTATTATTTTACTGTGATTTTTATTCGAAGTCATGTAGAACAGTGACAAAACTTTACACCTTTCCATGAGCGAAATAATATTTAATATAATAAAGTTTTGCAAAAGAGGTAAAGTGGCAAATTAGACCATTATTGGTCTAAACAAAGTCATGGAACGAGTTGAGGTTATGACCGGTATTTTATAGTTTTATTTTAGTATTTATAGACTTCATAGGTAAACTCCGGTCTCTGGCCGAAGTATATATCTCCAAATATATATAAGTTAAAAGAAAATTCATTTAAACATAATAATATTTGTTTATTTTGTTTTGATCAATGTTTTCGATAGCAGATATAAAGAGTGTTGATACTTTTAATTTATATACTTAAAATATTTCTTTTCAAGCTTGAATAAATTTACTGTTTCTAAAATAAAAAAAGAAGGTTCCTCAAATAACGGCGTGTGGTGCACGGCAGGAAAAAAGCGCGAAGTAACATAAAAAAGTCATCTTTGATGATTTTGATAAGTGATGATCACCAACTTATAGATATCATAATGTGCTGTTATTTTGAAATAAAATTTTAGTCATATATTCTTTATACCTAACATTAATTTAAACTGCACATTAAATCTAGTCAGATTTGGCTAGCTTCTACCCGTAGCTTCGCATACCACGGTATCTTACTAAATTTAATATAATACTTATTATATATTTAATAATACATGTACAGTATTTTCACTTGTACAGATTTATTATAAGTATAGATAAGCTACTAGCGACCCGCCCCGGCTTCACACGGGTGCAATCCTGTTACTAAAAAGTATACTAAAAAATGTAAATTTACATATACAAAGTTTACAGATTTAAAATTTAAAAAAAAATCTGGGCAAGTGCGAGTTGGACTCGCGGACTGAGGGTTCCGTATAAAATTACCTATGTAAATAGTTTATCTATTTATTGACTAAGTTTTTTTTATTAATAACTTAACCAACCTATGTTCTGCGACGGTATATTCTTATTAAGTTATTAACCTATGTACTATGCTGAGTGACACCACCTTCCGGATCGCTACATGCCTGCGACTGGGTGCTCCTAGCGGAGCTCTACATCGGTGTCACTGCGGTGAAGCATTCGAACGCCTCGGACATCATGGCCTATTCTGGCCTGGCTGAACTTTTCTTCGGACTACGAATTAGCATTGCTATCCAACGTGGCAATGCTGCCAGCGTTCTGGGCACTTTTTCCATTGATATCGATGTGGATGAATTTTTTGATGCCCAATAATTTATTTTTCTACCCGTTTGTAAATATTATTATTTTAGTTTGTATGTAAAAAGTTCAATTCCCGAATAGAGTCTCGAATTTTTTGGAATGTGTCAACAGATTTACATTTTTCAGATTTATAACTATACCTATATTATAAGACTTTGCTTTATGCCAAATTTCAGGATTCTGGATCAACGGGAAGTACCCTATGAATTTAGAAAAATCATAAAATAATACAGCTTATATCTTCTTCTATACGTATAGCTAATTATTTTGAACCTACATAAATAATTTTATGATTTATGACCAAAATAAAACCACTCTCAATATTTCTTCATACATTTTTCATTGAACGCACGAGTTCTAAGCGTCATTCCGCGCTAGGACTCGCTAGTCTAAGGACGTGTATATCGCTTTCTTGGAAAAAATAAATACGTCGCAGCATATTATAAAGTACGCCGAATCGTATACTGCGACTGCAAAAATACGCACCTAGATACTTTTTCGAAATAAAATTAGGTACGAGTACGACCATAATTATTTTTAGAATTGGATGGATATTTATTTACGGATACTGAATGAAACAATTTGATATAATAGTCATATTTGGCGGTTGTGGTTACGAATATGTCATCCTTATTATTTAAGATGGCGGATGTAATTTTTTTTCAACCAACTTCAAAAAAGGAAGAGGTTCTCAATTCGGTTGTTTTTTTTATGTTTGTTTCCTCAGAATTCCATCATATATGGATCGATTTGTAAATTATTATTTTTTACTTTAAAGTTTATGCTCCCGCATTGATCCCATTTTTTTTCAATATCTAGTTCTGATGTTAAGATTCATGAGGAAAATTGAGGGAACTTCTCAAGTATTAGAGGCAAACATATTGTGATTTTGTCTATTTTCATTGAGAAGTCAAGCATCTACAGTCAAAAAGTATCATTTGATGAAGTGAAACCGATAAAGAAGACCAAAAATCGCCAATGAAAGTGAAATTTCATCGGCCATTTTTGCGGTCACTCACATAGAAAACACAATGAAGATAGTGAAGCAACTATGACTATACAAATAAATTATGGATCTGAATAGTTATGTTGAAAATGGTATCATCGAACTGATCTGATGATGATGAAGCCGGAATGTATCCTAGCCGTAATTGGATTTATTAGAATAGTCATGAAATGCACTTTGGCTATAAGGCACTATCGAACTGATCTGATGATGTAGCCGGAATGTGAATGGTAGGCACGGGAACTTCATAATAAACAAAGTATCCTATCAGTATTTGGACTTATTGAAATTGTCATGGGATATAAGTACTCTGGCTATAAGTGTATCACAACTAAAAAGTGTGAAATAAAAAACAAACTATTACAAAAAAATAAAATAACTGACTTCACTCCAAAAAAATTGTTGAAACCAACTAACAATTAGTTACTTTTGTTTATTTACTGTCAAAACGATTAAAATAACTTTAAATACGGAAGTTGGTGTTAAATAAATAAACAAAAAAGCTAAGCAAGTGCGAGTCGGACTCGCGCCCTGAGGGTTCCGTTCGTACCTATGTAAACAGTCAATTCCCGAATGGAGTCTCGAAGATTTTTCCGAATCGCAAACATTTTTTTTGTTGCTAAGGTTATCACTTCCAACTTCCATCTATTCGCAAACGATTTGCAGCTTTATCGTCATTTCACATTGGCTGAAACAGACTCAGCGTTTAATGCCATGAATCGTGACCTGGAGAGTATTAATCGATGGGCCAAGTCTTACGGCTTACAGATTAATCCTTCAAAGTCCCAGGCTATGATCATGGGTAGTCGATACTATCGCAATGCGCTTAACATTTCTACCTTGATGCCATTATCCTCTAACGGCTCGACTACAGCGTACACTGACACAGCTAAGATTCTCGGTGTCATAATTGACAGCAACTTCTCTCGGAGAGCTCAGGTAAACGAGGTTAACTGTAAGGTACACTGTTCCTTCTGCAGTCTTAAATCTCTTCAAAGGTTTCTCCCATTTAAAACCAAAATTTATTTAGCTTAAACTCTAATTCAGCCGATCATCGATTATGCTGATGCCTGCTACTGAGGAGCTATTTAATAAGCTTGAGTGCTTGCAAAATTTGTGCATTCGTTTTGTTTTTGGCCTAAGAAAATACGATCACGTCTCTCAGTTCCGCAAGGATCTCAAGTGGTTCCCTATCCGTCTTCCTAGGAACACTCGGGTATTATGTCTCTTGTACAACATCCTATTCAACCCCGCTTATCCTGACTACTTGCGTGAGCGTTTTTCGTTCAACCGCCCTGCCGATGCCTCATGCAGATCCCACCTCAAATACCGACGAAAAAATACGATTTCCTAGATAAAACCCATTTTTATTCTAACTCCTTCTCTTTTCATGCGGTACTACTATGGAACTCATTTCCTGCTAAGATCCGTGATGCTAAAAATATATCTGTCTTCAAAAAGCTGGTCAAAGAACATTACCTCTCTACCATCTCCTAAGTTATACATTATGGTTATATGTATTTTAATAATTTAATTTATGTTTGTATCTATTTATGTGTACTTTATTTACTGTTATTGATATATATGTATGTATTATATGATTTAATTTAGATAATATAGTCTATTTATTTCTTCTCTATATTATTTATACACACTGCGTCTACATCTCTCATCCAACTCTCCTGTCGCAGGTCTGCTGGAAGAAATTTCGTTGGAAATAAGCAGGGCCTTTGTACTCTTTTATCTGTATTTGGTCTTTTCGATTTTAAGTGTTTGTGTTTACATAAATAAATATATATTTTTTGGTGTGACGTAACAACAAATTTACAGTTTTCTGATTTATTCCTATATTAGATTCCTATATTCCTATATTTATTGCTATAAGACCTTGCTTTATGCAAAATTTCAGGATTCTGGTTCAACGGGAAGTATGAATTTTGATTTCCTTGAGACTGTCGAAATATACGTTTTTTTCGACATAAATGGCCGTATTTTTTCGTTAACTTAGAAGTTTGATTTTTTAACAGCTTCAAGGGACCGCAAACTTGAATATATATAGTTTCAGCCATAAAGAGTCTTGATGGACAGACAGAGACAGGCGGACAACAAAGTAATCCTTATAGGATCACTTTGTTGTCGGTCTGTTCCGTCTTAACCTTTTTAGGTACGGAACCCGATTGGTCCCAATTTTTTCAAAATCCACACTCCTCAATTATTATAGGCAACCATATAGTGATTTTGGCATTTTCATCGAGAACTTAAGCATTTAAAGACAAAAAGTAACATTTGATGAAGTGGAACTGGTGAAGATGACCAGAAATAGCCAATGGAACTTCATACTCACAAAAATATCACAATGAAGATAGTTAAGCGACTATGACAAAACAAATAAATTAATGATTCTGAATAGTTATGTTGAAAATGGTAACATCGAACTGATTTGATGATAATGATGGAGCCGGAAGATAGGCACCGGAACTCCGTAATTAATCAATGTATCCGTAGCCTTGTTTGGGCTTATTAGAATTGTCATGAGATGCGCTTTGGCTATATAATGCTGTCAAACTGATCTGATGATGGAGCGGGAAGGTAGATACGGAAACTTCATAATAAAACAATGTATCCTAGTATGGTTTGGGTTAGTTGGAATTCTCATGAGAAATAGATACTTTGGCTATAAGTGTATCGCAACAAAAAAGTATGAAATAAAAAGCTTTTTACAGGAAAAGAAATCGACTTCACTAAAAATACACTAAAAGGATCAAAATAACTTTAATTTTGGAAGTTGGTGTTAAATAATAAACAAACAATACCGAGATGTTTTTTTTTTGTAAAAAGTTTTCTATTGTCATCCACATCTACATTATAACATTAAAGAGAGGTCAAATTTGTTTTTTTTTTGTTTGTAGGAGGTAATCTCTGTAAGTTACTGGTCCGATTGCTAAATTTTTTTCACCGATAGAAAGCTGTTTTATGCCTAAGTGAAATAGGCTATATTTTCTGTACGCAGGCGAAGCTGGCGGTCGATGGTCAACAAGGTGGACCGATGACCTGATGAAGGCAGCGGGAATTCGTTGGATGGGAAAAGCATAGGTTGGGGCAGGCCTATGTCCAGCAGTGGACCCCTATCAGCTGAAATGATAATGATGATGGGCGAAGCCGCGGGCAAAAGCTGGTTAGACAATAGGGCGGTACTACCGCAACCGCTATGTCCCTGCATTTTAAATCTGTAATATCGTCGAAAATGTTCATTTAAATTACATGCTGTAAATGGCTATATTAAAAGCATAATGTATTTAAGGTACTTAATTGGATAAGGATTAATGCTGTTCTGCTTAAAATCTCTTCGTAAATAAGCCATTATTTTGCGTAAAAAGTAAAGGACAAAAAATGGTTATTGTGGGATCCTTAAGAGATAGACACATTATTTTGATCTGATTCGTAGGGTTCAGCCAGTTTTTGCAATGTAAGCGCAAAAACATGAGTTTATTTACGACATCATATTAGAAAACTCTAAATTCATCAGTTTCTCTACTGTACGTGGGGCATACTGAAAGTATCTAGATCTGGTCACTTACACTAAAAGAATGAAAAAACAATTATTGAATTCTAAAATGGAACTCTTTGCGAGCATGTTACTTTTTTATTGCGAGACTGTCATTTGGTTTTTCACTGTGGCGTCCTTTCGAAGATTGTGTGACAAAATGAATTTAAATCGTGAACATTTTCGTTCAATGATTTTCGTTGTGGCTTAAGTTAACAAGAGAGTTGCCAGAGACTTCAATTGGCATTTGGTGATGCAGTACCATGTTGCAGCTCTGTGTATTCGTGGTTTGGAGAATTTAGACATAGTCGTGATCATTTCTGTGACGAGGTACGTGAAGGTCGGCCGGCGTATTGCGGTTACAGAATCGAATATTGACACCGTACGACAACTTTTTGAAGCTGACAAAAAAAATTGCTTGTCAGCAAATTCATGCTTTATTAGGCCATATCGTTACCGAGAAATAATGTCGACCAGATTTCTTTGTACACATATCATTATTTCTAACTAAACTAAGGCTTTAGTTACTGATTCGAAAATATTATTTTATGTTTGTTTATTTTGTATGAGCTCAATTGAGTTTAATTTATCCGACAACACAACGCCCTTCGATATGAATAGTCCAAACTCAATAAATATGATGTATGAAGGAAGTAGGTGAAATAAAATACTCTATCTACTCGTTAAAAATACCCATAAAATATACATGGGTATATAAACTATAATTCCTTATTATTTTAAAGTAAAACTATACAGTGCATTTAACTGTAATGTGAACCTATTCAGGATTTTTAAAGTGGGAAATGAGCCAATTGTGTACGACCATTGACATATATTTTACTAGCGTATTCCTTTCGAAATCATTGTGTACGACTATTTCCTGTGTCCACATGTATGGTGAGATTTTTTTTTTCAAGACTACTTCACAGTGTGGGATGTCGTTAGATAAAATATATGTCTTTCAAAAATATTGTGGGTGAGTGAAAACCATTTATGAATTAAGGGATCCGATTGTGAATAATAAACGTATCTTTCGTAGTTTTTTACCTAACGCTGGTTTTCAATTGAACCTCATTGAGAGTAAGGATGAAAATTAGTTTATTTTTTATTCCTACACTGTTATGGTATAATTTGTGTTAAGCTTAAAAAAAGCAGGTTCGATAAAGTAACACTTACAGGTATTTCACCAAGGAATACCTAGTATGCTTCAGTACCTCGTCTATTACTGTCTTTGTCTTGGACGGCTTAATTTTTTTACTTCGCTCAGATTTCTATGTTAATTCCTACGCTGCGCTCGGGGGTTAATTATATAAATCCTTCGCTGCGTACTAAATTTAACTTTGTCAACCTTCCTTATCCTTATTATATATATAACTATATATATATCGTTGTAGTGCGTTGGTAAAATCTTATATGAAACCATAATATTTTTTATAAGCCATCCTGGAGATGAATATATTGTCTTTTATTTGATACCATGACATCCTCATAGTTATGGTTCCTAGTGCATCATAATGGTACCCGATAAACCGAGATATTTGTCGAAAAATGTAAAAGCGTCCTTAACAGTGGTCGCTGTTTGTTTTGTGTTAAAAAATTAATATTTTTGGGAAGCACTACAAAAACAGTCTTTTTTTCATAAAGTCCATTTTTGTGTATCTTTTCAATAAACTCATGGACATGTACTTACATCCTTCTCATCCTCATCAACGGAGTGCAAACGTGATAATTAACGAAACGTGAAACGTCTGCACTCGGGGTCTGCCAGCGAGCAATGGAACGAAGTATTCTCAGGGTCAAAAGAACAGATCGCATGAGGAACAGTGTATTTTGTTCCAAAACACAAATCGCAGACGTGGATAACTCAGCCACTAAATTAGAATGGGCCTGGGTAAGTCATATCTGCCGCAAATCGCCATAAAGTTGGGCCGAACAGCAGGAGCCGGCGACGCAGTAGGCCCAGAAGGAGATGGCGAGACGATTTGGACCCCTAACCTTAGGAATTGACCAGATGTGGCCGAGGACAGAAAAAGAGTGGAACACAACGGGATCATATAATATATAATATCAATAAAGAATCACTCGTAACAGTTTTTACTCTAAATTTTCCAACAAACGATTCGATACGAGTAAGTATCGATATTTTTCAATTGATACCGAGTAAATATCGATACAAGACGAGCGATACTGTATCGTATCGTATGTATTCAAACGATACCATTGAGGTATCGATCTCAATGGTATCGTTTCATTCCTACACACAGCAGATACAATAGAAATCGAAGCTACACATGGGGTCCTTTAACGTGTGCTCCTTTAGTTACAGGGGACCTATACGTAGGGCTGCCATCGCCTTATTTGCCAATGCGGAACAAACACGGCAAAAATCCCGGACATTTGGGCGAAATATGGTTTTTTCCCCGGACACGTCGGATAAAATAATTTTTGCAATAAAAATAAAAACATCGTTTTAATTTTTTATACAGGTTGTTAATAAAATCGAATTAGGTACGTATGTAACTGCAATAATCAATAGATATTTTTAGTAATAAAATTAAACGCTAAGTATATACAGGATTAATTGTAATACACTAACTGTCCGGTAGTCCGGGTTTCACCCGGACACTTTTAAAAATCTCGCCCGGACGCCCCCCGGACGCCATTCAAATTAGGACAAATCCGGGGAAACCCGGACGGATGGCAGCCCCTACCTATACGAGTAACTAGGTGAAAGATGGTAAAATTAAAAATGCACAAACAAAATAAAAAATCAATAAATTATGTCAATGTTATGTCGTACTATGGACGGGTGATACCTGAGCTTGCTGTAAACTGAACTTTTGAAAATTTTCAGAAGCCATCGCTTTAACAATAGCTATTTTATATGACCCGAATCAAATACTTCGGGGAAAATATGAAAATCGTTCGACGAGGGTCACTTTTATGTTATAAATGTTTATGTTGAACATTTGTTCTGTGAGCTTATTGTCCGTCTAAGTAGTATAGTCATCACGATCAAAAGAATTCTCGTCCAACGGCATGGTTCCCTCAGAATATTAATATATCAATTTTTCGCAATTGATTCAAACGTGAGTTGTTACAATAATAACGAATATTGAAGTTTCGCCTCTTGAGGTTTGAAACAGTGTCCTTCAATTTAACTTGTATTCTCTATTGGGTTGACTCAGAGCCACCTATGTTGGGAAAACGGATTCAATTTTATGAAAACAAACACTTTGAGAAAATTGAATCGAAGTGTAAATGGTCTGATTAAATAATTAACAGTTGCTTTGAGGTATTTTATGTAGATGGCGCCGGCGGATTGATTACGTATGCGAGACGCAATGGCGCCATCTGAGATTTTATGTATACCATAAAAACTGACAGAATAATATTTAATCGTAAATCGTGTAAAGATTTGAAGCTTACCTTTGTTTAATCTAAATCTTTTTTAGGGTTCTGTTCCCTTAAAAAGGAAAAAACGGAGCACTTATAGGATCACTATGTTGTCCGTCTGTCTGTCTGTCAAGACCCTTTATCTCGGGAATGCATGGAGGTATCGAGTTGAAATTAAAACCATATACTTAGGTCTGCGGTACCTAGAAGCTGAGAAAGAAATAAAACTTCTGAGATAAAGACAAAAAAACGGGCCGTTTATGTCGCAAAAAAAGGCCGTTTATGTCGCAAAAAACGTGTATTTCGACACTCTCAAGGGAATCACAATTCATAGGGTACTTCTCTTCCCGGTGACATAAAATCCTGAAATTTAACATGCAGCAGGGTTTCATAGCACAAGTATAAGAAAAAAATCTGAAAAATGTAAATGTGTAGTTACGTCACAAAAAATAGTTGCGAAACGGAAAAATCTTCGTAAATCAATTCGGGTATTGAACTGTTTTCATAGGTAAATTTGTACGGAACCCTCAGTGCGCGATTCCGACTCGCACTTGCGTGGTTTTTTGTCATATAAAACCACTTACCCTTGCTAAATTACTTAGTCATTAGGTAAAGTTTGGCTATAAAGTAGCTTTTACGTTGATACAAACTACGAAAAGTTACTTAGGTATCCTTTTTGGTAAATAAATTCAAAGCATCAAAATATATATATTTGCATTTGGATTGAAAAGATTATGTAGAAAAGGTTAAACATAAAGAAATATTAGAAAAATATTTTTTGTTGATTCTCTATAACCGAATAATCTATGTTGTTTTCCCGCCACATACAGGCTGTTGGAAAATCAGCTACGAAAAGAATATATTGCTAAGAAAGAATTGACAACCCGACCTGTGTAATTTTTTCGTTCGCATTTGATTTATTTCTTTTTTGTTTACGAGCATGTTTTTTATATAAATAATCCATCCTATCCGAATCGATGTCGTGAAAACACGGTACTAACCTAAAGTATTACTATCACGGTGTATTGACGAAAATCCCGTCGCCGTCCCGTCTGGTACTCAATGTGAGTGCGGTGTCCCTGTTCATGAGCCTCATGTTAGTGTGCCCTAAGTGACCATACACCTGAACTATGGAGGATTTAATGAATGCCACCGAAGCTGCAGTTTACGAAGCCACCTTCTGGGCCCCAATGGTTTAACAAGTTTACCATCGATTCGAAAAGAAGAAGAGAAAACGAATGTATATATGATACACCACATACCATACACAAGAGACTGGACGATATATCGTTATTTCTTCGGAAGACAGGTAGGCAGGCCTTGAGTAAGGACGCTACTTGTGTCGATACTCGTGCGTCATCTCATCTTCCTTTTTCGTCGAGTTTTGCTGGTGCTGCCGACTGCAGAGAACCTCAAACGGTGGGTAACAACTTTGTTGGAAGTAATATTTTCGAACCGCTTGGGGTTGAAACTCTCGGATCGTGGGGACCAAGTGATCACAAATCGTATAAAGACCCACGGGTTGGCATTTACTTTGGACAATAGATAAGTATTGCCATACAGCGTGGCAATGCCGTCAGTCATTTGGGGACATTACTAGTCGACAGTTATGTGGAGTAGTTTTTTGATGCTCTATTTTATTTAGTTTGTTTTAATTTATTTTTTATTAAGTTTATAGTTATTATTAGTGAACCAAGGTTACGGACATAGCCCGAAGAATCGCCAAACTTAAGTGGCAGTGGGCAGGGCACATTGCTCGAAGAACAGATGGTCGATGGGGACGAAAGGTTCTGGAATGGCGACCACGTACCGGAAAACGCAGCGTTGAAAGACCTCCCACAAGGTGGACCGATGACCTGGTGAGGGTCGCGGGAATTCGATGGATGCGAGACGCACAGGACCGGTCATTGTGGCGGCATTTGGGGGAGGCCTATGTCCAACAGTGGACGTCTTTCGGCTGAAATGATGATGATGATGATGATAGTTATTATTATTTAGTTAAGTATTTTTGTGTCTAAATTATAAATGCTCTACACGTGCAGCCTGTTCAACAATGCTTTCCGGGTGTTAATGGGGCTATTCAGTTTCTGTAGCGCATCTGGGGTGTTCGCTCGCGGCGATTGCTTTTTCTCCACGATGAGAAAAAGATGTGCATCCCTGGTGTGGCGGGTGCGGACCAGCCACAACGTTATTCAGCGCTGCATTGCAAGCAGGCTGAATTGTTTTTATTTGAAACGTTGTTGTAAGCTTTCTACCTCGGTGTTGGGCTTGTAGCAGAGATTTGCAGGTATTTAGTTGAGTAAGTAGCTATAGGATACAAACATAGTAAATAATTTGTTTTTACTAACTAAAAGATTTACTGTTACTAACAATTTGAGTCTTTGTTATTCGTAAAATATGTATTATAAAAAAAAACTTTTTACAAAAAAAAAAAATACAACCGACTTCAATGTAAAAAAAGAAACACTAAAAAATAAAGTCGGGGTGTTTCTATAATAGTTTTGTCTCTTCGTTATATAACACTGACTTCCGAAATTAGTTCTTTTGCATTTATTAGTGTTTCTTTTTTACATTAAAGTTAGTTGTTTTTTTTTTTGGTAAAAGGTTTTTTATTTTAGACTTTTTAGTTATGGTACCACCACTAAAAAGTACCCTCAACCTCAAAAATTATTATTATTATATTTATTATTATTAGTTCCGATGCCTACCTTCCGGCTTCATCAGATCAGTTCGATATATCCCCTTCTCCTCTTCTTTTAGTCAGTCATCGACTACACGTATAAACAAAGTAATTTTACTTGTTACGACAGTTCTGCTGTGATTCTATGAGGAGTTCTATTCCATATCTTCGAAGTTCGCGATTAGATCATTACAATATTTCTATGGGACCAACTTGAAATCATAACCTTTCAATAAAAAAAATAATTTTCAAAATTGGTCCATAATTGACCGAGAAATCAGTGAACATACCTCCTTCTTTTTGAAGTTGGTTAAAAATAAAATAAATACGTTAGTTACGTGTTGTATATTCGATTGAATTTCAATTATTGCATTTTGTTAAATAAAGCCTCTACAAGTGACGTAGACAAAGCTTTGTGTGGTACTGCGTGGTACAATTAACAAACATTCGACAATCAATCTAGCTGGACTGGTTATATATGACGATATTAGTTCATATAGCTCGTGCCAATACAAGAGAAGAAAAACAACAGAAAAAAGGTTCAGACAAAAAATTCATGTCGAAGACTAAAGATGCCTATATCTAATAAACCCTTACAAATGACGAATCACAGATGTCGATGTGAAAAAGTGACAAAATGACATTTCGAAGTCCTATTTTAGTACAACGATTTTTCGCCTTATTTGTTAAATTTTTATTATTCTCGAAGAAAAATGTTCGCCATAAAAGTCTGCGGCAGTAAAAGTCAGATCCTATAGGCGTTTGTACTTCGTAACGACGGGGCAACCAAATTAAATTATTTGAAACTTTGACTATTTAAATTGCTGTCGTTAAATCTAATGGACGAACGAATCCTTCGACAAACTGAAGTCAGACTTATGATGAAGGTATTACCAAGTTTTGCAGAGAATCAACTCCAACGGATTAATGAAATACAACCGGAAGAATGAAGTTTTTGACTTGACAGTTTTAGAATTTCCGTGTTATTGCGGTTGTAAGTTAACAGTATTTTTTGTTTAGTAACCGCAAGCGCGACTGCTGATTGTTGATCTTAAGTACGATTTCCAGTTTTGAGTAAAAAGTGTTATTGGCTCTTGCTACTACTAGAAATACTAGAAATTGCTCAATAGCAGCTCGTGGTGTATGTGCTTGTGCCTAGGAAAAAACGAAAAGTCGTTTATTGGTCAGCACCTGATCTTTCCTCTATCTTTCGGGTTTGCCACCCTACCGGACCATGAGAGTAAAGGAACAGAGAATGCTCCTGTGTTTGCATACACTCTTATGCACTAACTAACAATTTGCCAGTGACTTTATTCGCCAGAATGTATTTATAAAAAGTTTAATACTCCTTAAACCGTTTTCTGAGGGTAGTTTTGAAAAACTAATAATAACAGTCCTTATTATTCATTTTGATCAGAATTTGTGCCAAGTTTCAAGTTACTATCATAAACCCAAGAAATAAGTAACGTAGTCTAAAAATAAATAACGGCAAACTTTATTATTTACCTAGGTCACTATTTGTGCTAACTTTCAAGAATATTGCTACACGGAATAAGATTTTGCATACAAACAAATTCCCTCCTTTTCATCTCCTTAAAGGTAGAATTTCCCAAAAACCCCTTCTTAGAGCTGATTTAGGTCATAAAAGGAAACCTTGTACAAAATTTCATATTCCTAGTCTCAGTAGTTTCGGCTGAGCTTTGATATGTCAGTCAGTCAGTTCTTCTTCTTTCTTGATTTCGTGTCGATGTTCTCAAACTAGACTTTTTCTGACCAGTTTTTTGGCAACCTGTACAGCTCTATTATTGGCCTCGTATAGATCCTGAAAAATACAGGTGGTTATCCAGAATGGGCAGCATAGCAGGTGACGCATGTCCTGTGCAGCGGCTCCACTCTGGCAATGGGGCTTCCATTTGGCCAAATTGTTTTTATAGAGGTCAACCTGGGTTCACGATCAGTTTAGAGATTGCCAGATTGGCCACTGTAGTCCCCGTCTAGTGGAAGATGTTTTGATGGGTTGCTGAAGTGTGGAGGAGTTGGTTGTTTCTGCTTCCACAGCGCGCATCTCTCGTCCTCTGCACTGTCTTTCGAAGAGGTCGTAAATCGCATAAAACTTCAGTCAGTTTATCCTTTTATTATTACTTCATTTAGAGTCCTAGTCATCACACGAATATTATAAAGGCGAAACTTTGTGTGTACGTTTGATACTCTTTTCGCTAAAACCACTGAATGGATTTAGATGAACTTTGGTATACTTGTAAACCATGTCCTGGAATAGGACATAGGATACTTTTCATCCCGGGAATACTTAATTATTAATTTTTTGCGAGGGTGAAATCGCTGGCAGAAGGTAGTCTTTTCATATTAGCCCTCCATTGTGTATTTGGTCTTCGCCTACTCTTATGCCATCTTAATTCTTCATAAAAAGTGTTCTTGCAAAATGTAGTTCAGTTTCTGGCGTCACATTCTCAATCTATGGGCTCGTGTCAAAAGTAATAATTATAATATGATTTGCGACCGTAACACATAATCATTAAAATTATCAATAAAAGGTTATATTGATAATTTTAATGATTATTTTTCAGTTCGTGTAACCTTATTGTTCATCAAGGCATTAAAACGACGAAATAATCTAAGTATCTGTTAGCTGCGCTGGAACATCCATCTTAAACTTTAATTTACTTCAATCTTTAGAATATATACAATGAGATAGGTATCCAGTTTCCATAAAGTGAATAGGGAGAGTCCGGGAGAGTTTGGCAGGTGTGAGACAATAGCCATTGCTCATAAAATCTTTGTGAAACTAGATATTTTGACATTGCTACACTGCTTAGACACCATAGACAGTTCCCGCCTCGCTCACGAAACGCCGTTGCAATCGGCAGTTTGGTATAGGAGTGAAAAGTGACAATACATTTTCGTGCCCGGTAAGTTTTTTTTTTCAACTTTAGATATTTGATTTCTGTTCATTTCTGTAAATAGATTCCATCACGTCATTTATATACATCGTAAGTGTTATTATATTTTAATTAAATGTCAGTTTTTTTTTTAATGTAATGATGGATAGCTTGACGTGGGTTAAAAGACACTACCCTGATACGTCAAGTTGAGAATTTACCCAGGGTAATCTCTTCCAATTGCTTCCCTCTCAGTAGCTGTAGAACTACCTCCAGATGTAACCACGATTGAATTACCTTCAACATCTACTGCATAACGTCAATCAGAGCCTTCAAAATCAGCATCAGTATTCGTGAATGGAATTGCGGCATCTAGAGCCAATTCACCGTCAATTTTGATTGAGGAGGAATCTGAGCAAGCAATTGCAAATATTTAAGATACAATTAGAAAATAGCGATTCGTAAGTATAGAAAGATTTATGAGCATTTTAATGGACGGTGGGTAAATACTTATTATATATATATATATATATATTATTATATTTATTTTTGTGATTAGACAAGTAAGGTTAAGGTTTCGCAATTTGGTAAATCCATATTAAAATGATCATTAGTCTTAGATTGTATATCTACGACTAAAGATCATTTTAATATGGATTCACAATTCTAGCGAATTCACAAAGTTATAAAAAGATTTTTATGGCATGTGGCACATCACTAACAAAAGGATAAACTAGAGAATTTTTGAGGGAGTTGGAAGATTCCGGTCGCTTTTGTTTTTTTTATAGTCATGTAAATAGCTGTAACATAAACAGCTTTAATTTAAATCCAAAACTTTGCAAGTGAATTATAAAAAAAAACTAGGTAGCTAATGTCACTAATTTTAAATTCAAAAGTACTCTAAAACAATACACATCTAAATAAAATTATAATTCAGAGTCTACGCCTTATATATTTTTTTAAATTTGTATCTGAAGAAAAATTTGGGTCTTATTTTTATAAAACAATGAAAAGTCGATAAAAAAAAAATCCACAGGGCATGAGAAGTGTTTAGGGTTCTGAAAGGATAGCAGATGACCCCTCCCGTCGACCATTTCAATTTGGCACACGATGCACCAAACACCCTGTATTTAAAATTTAATTAAAATCTCATCTATTTGCAAATATTACTTTTCTCTTTCCATTCATTCTATCCGTTGAATAGGTTTCTCTAAAGGAACCATGACCTATAGACACCACAGTCTCAAGCAGATTTGAAAGCAAAAGGGGATATTTTAGAATTCATTTCCATGAAAATCGGTAGGTTTAATGGGCTAGAAGCGTTTGAGCCTTTTCCCCGTTATTGTGTTTAATCCGAATAAATGGAAACTGAGAAGTTATCAACGCTTAACTGAAATAGGATTTTATGCGTTGTTTGCTTGTATTACAGTTTCAAATTAAATGATTGACATCTCTATTTGTCTTTGGTGGGGGAAATTCCGGAACTAAAGGGTTTTCAAATTTTAATTGTCATTTTCTGTCTAGTCGAAACTCGTTGCATCTGCATTGATTGTGACGGATGTGGTTTCGTAATGACTCTCGGGCACAGCAAAGCTAATAAATTGGGAGATGCTTTGTCAAACTTATTAATTGATTGATGTATTTTAAAGGAGATAGTGGACATTGAAGGATGGGTTATGCACATCGCCAGAGTCTTTCAGACGAGCCCTGGATGGCTCACTTTTAAGTTGACTGATGGATAAAAACTCTTTGCCAACTCGAGCGATTTATTTTGTTTTAAAAAGAGGGTAGGATACGACAAAAGTAATTTTGTTGATAAAATGTGAACCAAAGCAAACTTGGTAGACGCTGATTAAAGTGATATGCAAACAGTTTTGCAACATTTTTATTACGTTTTTTTACGAAGTTGACTTTTAGTTTCAACTTTGTGTTTGTAATTTCGTCTTGCATAAGTAAGGATTTATAGATACACAAGCGTCATTAAAACTGGAAATGTTTAGTTTTAAAATACGTAGTAGTTAAAGAGGTCGGATAAATACTCATACATTAATATTATCTTGAAACAATATGTTTGTCATTGTCCTCATGTTAGAATTATCCATTGTTTGTCATTGTCCTCATGTTAGAATTAACAATATGTTTGTCGTTGTCCTCATGTTAGAATTAACAATATGTTTGTCATTGTCCTCATGTTAGAATTAACATAAAAATTGTTATATTATGCGTATTAGCTGCTACCAGCGACTTCGCCCGCGTGATAGTATAAAATTATTTTAAGGGAACATTCTCTCGGTATACAAATTTCTTATTATTTATTCCAGGGCATGGTCTAATCGTGCACCAAGTTTCATCGAAATCTGTTTAGCCATTCGAGCGTGAAGAATTAACAAACAAAGTTAGATGAGTGTTCTTTTTACTGACTAGCTTTTGCCCGCGGCTTCTTCCGCATACATCAAATATGCGCATGTCACTTAGGAATTGGAAGCAGTTTTCTATTGGTAAAAAAAAATTCGCAATCGGACCATTATTTTCAAAAAATACCTCCGACAAACAAAAAAATAAAAAAAAGACTTTACCTCTTTTTAATATTATATATATATAATATATATAGTGTACATTAAAATCCACAGAGTTCCTTCAGTTGCCCTCAGCGAGTCTACGATGGTGGCGTGCCCAGCGCTGGGTTAAGACAGTCGCTTTCCCCACCGCCTTGAGATCCCGCGGAGCTCTGTCCAGATAGCTTTGACCCCTTTGGGACATATTCGGCCGGCGGGCCGGTCGCTTCGTATCGTATGAGGCCATGGACCGCATGACTATCATGTAGAGTTTTCCGTAGGAAGCGTTTGGACCCCTTAGACTGCAGAGTCGGGCCTTTTCCAGTCTAGGCGTCTAACGGTGGAAATGCTCCTCGAAGTTCCGCGGGTTCTCGAGGACGAGTCCCTATTGGACTGAGATCTGACAAAGTTACATGAGTATTATTGGGTTAGTTTGAATTGCCATCCAAAGAATACCTGCAGAACTGACAAGTTTGTCGTCTCTGGGAATTTACGTATACATTTCTCGTATCTGGTTTATTGTTGTCGATTCATTGCTATTATACGATTCTGCACACGTTACTCTATTATTATTTTTCGACACAATGTATGGTAATTTACGAGTTTAAAACACGCTGAAGAATGTAGACATTATTAGTCATGATGTGTATTATCCTACTTAAAAAATTAAAATTAATTTGATTTCGATTCAAATACTTCTACGACTTGATATTGCTCCTCTCTTGATCTTTAGTCTATCTCGTTTTCAATCAGAATTGGAAATGCATATTATAAAAGCGGGCGCTCATAATTAAACGTGGCCGAGCTGAATATTTCATTTGTGTGAATTCAGACCCGTGCAAGGAACATTTTCATTAGGCGTCAGGGTCCTGGATAACAGTATTTGGCAATGTGGTAATAAAAAACCTGCCAAGTGTACGGACTCGTGCACGAAGGGTTCAGTACCGTCCGTGGCTAAAAACGGTAAAGAAATCACGTTTGTTGTATGGTAGCCCCACTAAAGTATATTAAATATTTATTTTATTCTTTTTTAGTATTTTTTTTTATAAAGGCAGCAGAAATACATCATCTATAAAAAAATCTACTGTCTAGCTTTCACAGTTATTGAGGTACAGTCTGGTGATAGACAGACAGACAGCGGAGCCTTACCAAAAGGGTCCCGTTTTTATTACTTTTTGTGTACAGAACTCATGACATAATTTTCACATTTTTGCCATATGTACTCGTATTGTTTAGTAGAGCCATAAAATATACGAAAGAATCTTACCAAATTATCGGATTGTCACCTCGGCAAGACGGCTATATTGAATAGTGCCCAGAAAATTATCATCAACTGTCGATTTTCATAAGAATTATTGGCATACGCGATAACACGAAGCAAAACTATTACTACAAGAACTTAACAAAAATTCTTGACTCACAAATACGCAAGAACTTGCTTAGAACTTTGAAATTGTAAAGAAGTTTAATGCTGGTTTTGCTGAGAATGGATTCTTGAAATTTATCTTCGAATAACGGCTTTACGCTTTACAAGAATTATTATTAATCGTGAATATACCTACTTAAAAGTCGCCAACACATATTTTACTGAGACAGAATTTCTTACAGTAAAATATTCCTGTCTTCTTGTTTTATTCCGCAAAGGATTTTCACAAGAGAGCTATTATGTATCTACCTTCTTATTCCTTTAGAGAATTTAAAACAGGAAGCTGCTTCATTCAATTTGTTTCAGAATGATTGTGGTCAGGTAATGTTATTTTCTTTATCTGACAGATAAAGAAATTAATCATAGAATCAATTTGGCATGAAAGAGATTCTGGTCTCTTAAAGAGATTATGAAAAATCCTCTCGTGCCATTGAAAGCTAAAAAAAAATATTTGATTCATATTTTACCTGTCAGGACGTAAGGTTTTTTTTTTAATTTTTTGGGTGGGAAAATCATCTTATGGCAAATCCCGATCTCGGGCGGAGCACGAGATAGTGTCAGACTTTCACTGACTAAAAACCCACTCCTGTTCCTTCTTTGCCTTCGTCCCAGGGCATTTTCACACAACCCGTGGCCTCAGTAGGCCTGTAGACCCTGCTGGGCCCCTACGATTTACTGACATCTCCTTGCGGCGCGCGTGGAACAGTACGCGCCGTCGACGACTTGGGCTCGGTCCGGAGGGTCGGTCATGACCTATGTGTGCCAAACATGGAAACTAACTAACAATAATATACGCAAATTGGAAACTTGCCCAACATAGAATGGAACGGAATATAGTCTACATCAAACTAAAAGATAAAATAAAACTAAGTGTTACTGTATTAAAACATTAAAATGGAGGTGGGCAGGACATATGATTATGAGTAAAAAGGATAAGTGGTCTAGGGATGGAACAGAGTGGTGCCCAAGACAACATAAATGAAGTGAAACCATGTCGTAGATGGGAGGACGTTGTTACAAGAATAGCACATGAAGAAGACAAGCACAGAACCGCATGTTAATGGCGAACTCTAGGGGAGGCCTATGCTGGAAAGCAAAATAATCTTCACGAACCGGTGTCAGATAGTTAAAGTAAATAGTAACGACAAAAAAAATGTGTTATTGTATCTCAGAACCCTGGGGTCCTGGACCTTTGAAAGGCGTACGAGGAGTCGAAACCAACTCGCAGAGGCCTCTTTGATGCTTTTATTAGAACGTGGTATCAACCAGCGATTATCCGTGTACGCGCTGTACTATAGTGCATCCAAGGACTACCCCAGGTTGATGGGTAACTATTGCGACATAATTATGGGAAACTAAGATATAAGGCTATGGTTTTTGGAGTTTTAAGTGAACTGGCTACCAAGAACTATGTTGGTATTATTAATGTTATTTTCAACGCACTTATTTGACTTGAAATCTCATAAATATTGTACCGCTTCTATGTCAGTAACTTGGCACGATCACAATGCATTTATTTCATACACGTGCGCTTTACTTTGCATACCCGCACGTTGTGAATATACACAGTGTTAGGTAATAAATAAAGTAATTATAATCAGCCTTTTAATGTTCCCACTGCATGGACTCAGGCCTCCTTTCTCTAGGAGAGGGAATGGGCCGCGGGCCCAGTGCCGGTTGGTGAATGTCACATGTCCTTGAATTTTTGATTCTAGGACATGCCGGTTTCCTCACGATGTTTTCCTTCACCGTTTTGAGAGCAGTGGTGATGAAATAAATTACACAAAGTAATGCCCCTGGCTGGGTTTGAACCCACGACCTACAACTCGTAAGTCGGAGCCGTTACCACTCGGCCACCACTGCTCCTAAATAAAGTAATTACTTTAAACATATTTAATTTAACTTGGGCGATCTGGCGCCTTCAAATTAGCCTAATTTGTGTATCCCCTTTATCTGTGTATCCATCACGGGGATAGCGGTACGTCGTATATTCTTACCGGTGTCCCCGTTAAGTACATACGGGAAGCAGAGACAACGACTGTTAAGATTTTACGTGTCTATGTCCACTTTAAAATCCCTTAAACTTCTCACACTTGACTCTACTGTTACGGAAGGGATTTTTGTAGGACTGTAATGAAAATAATAAATCACTATTACTTAAACATGGGTTATGTTTAAGTAATAGTGATTTATTATTTTGGCTTTTACAAGTTGTTTTATTACTCTAACTTATTACTCACACTTATTATTGTTCCGTTAGGTATGTTTATTACAAAATTCCTAAAGGCTTGATCACAATTATAAAATTAAAAATCTTCTGCTAGAAGCTTTGCCCGGGTCCTGAGCATTCCTACTGGTGAAAGAATTTTCAGTAGTTTCAGAGATTACCCTATATACTCGTACAAACTCCTCTTGAGAATCTTTTTTTATATAATTCTTCTGTACGCGTATTTTGCACCTAACTCCTAAACAGTTTTACCAATTTAGATGAAACTTTGTGTGTATATTTGAATGGATCCCTGTATGGTTTGAAAATATAATTGGACCCGATAGGTGGCGCTGCAATTGGATTCAATTTTTTTGTTCTGACCATTATCCAGTTATGTGTAACGTATTTTCTTTCCACATCAACCTAATATTATAAAAGCGAAAGTTTGTGAGTATATGTGTGTATGTTTGTTACCTACTTCTTCACGCGCGAACGGATGAACTGATTGTGATGCGACTTGGTACACCGTTAATCTATTTCCTGGAAAAGCACATTGGATACTTTTCATTCCGGGAGTATGTTCCTATCAAAGTCAAAAGTTTTTTATTTCACTTAGAGATAATTTTCTTTTATTACGCGGGCAAAGCTGCTGGCAGCACCTTAATTTGCACACGTATAATCCCGAACTGGTGACCAGCTCTTCACCAGTATTTGCTAAAAGATAAAGAAAAAGATATAGCATAGTCCTTATAATCCAATTCCTAGTCCTATTCGAAGACGTGACCACCAACCCGCACTGGGTCCGCGTGGTGGATTACGGCCCATTCCCTCTCCTAGAGAGGAGGCTTAAATCCCTAAAAGTGGGATCGTTATAAGGCCGACTATGCTAAAAGATATATAACGACTTAATGACAACCGACAACCATTCAGGGCTGTTGTCCTTTGGCTAGTTGCAACCTTAATTAATGTACGATCTCTTTACCGTCTTTATTGTTTTTATCTAGCGCGGCAATAATTGCTCCTGAATAGTTAGAACGTCAGTGAATTTTCAAGCTGGGTACTGAAAGGAAAAAGATACTCTTGGCTAGAAAGATATCACGTTACCTGATAATCTTTTTAGCAAAGTTCTGGTAGTTATTTTGAGCTGCGACGGTGAGTTTGGTAAGCGTTGATTTACTAACATTATATTATTACTAGCATTAGTTATAAGTTAATTTCTTGTTACTAACAACTTTTGTGGACTGTTTTGTCTGAAATAAAATATTTCTATTTTATTTTTATTTATTTATTTACCCTTTAATTGTTTGCGTCAGATTGATCTCATGACTGTTTTCGTGGCTCATTTGCCAGAGCCGTGTATACGACTGGGTACTCCATCTTGTTTAGCTCCACAGTCCCCAAAAGTGACAGAAGAACTGACTAGAGTATTTGCTCGTAAATGTGTGACCCTGGCGGAATAAACCCGAGAGCGTTTGTCGGATATATCCGACGTACAGAAGCGTAGCGTGTACTAATTTAGTCGTGGGCGAGGCACCAGGCCTTTTTCTTTCATAAATTCAAAAACGAGACAGCTACTGTCGCAACCCAGTGTTCAACATCGACCACTTATCATTAAGTGAAGTAATGGCCACATGCGAGCCTATAAATTATAAAAAACCTTCGTTCTTAAAGAGCCCTCCCTTGCGCAAGGTCCCCTTAGGTGCGAGGCCGTGGGCCGCTTCACCCACACCTAGATACGCTACTGCTGATGTGCCGGTTAATAGGTTAAATTGAATGCTTGTCACCTTGTTAGTTTCTCGTAGCTTTTCAGTTTCAGTTTGTAAGTAAGTAAGTAACATACTCGTATTCGCTTAAAATAGTTTAAAGTTTTGCTAAGTTGTCCATTGAGTACTTCCAAAGACGCTGGTTTATTTGCTCCAATTTTAGCTACTGTGGACCGGGCGTTAGATATCGCAGGGCGATTCCGAACCACTGTAGGTGCGGGCTTGCGGACGACGAGCAATAGGTAGCTCGCCGTCCGTTAAGGACCGAGCTCAAGTCGCCGCTGTGGTGTATTCGGGCCGTGGAACGCAAAAAAGTGTGTTTTAGTCAATAAAAGTCCGACGCTCTCCAGCGGCCTCTTTACTCGCCAGCTTCTAAACCACGAAATAGATTTTGATGCGGTTTTAAATAATAAATGATTTTTATTATGCAAATATGTTTTAAAAACGCTTTTACACGTAAATTTTTTGGTTCATTGACTGGGCCTGTGGTCTAGTGGTTGATGCCCTTGACTGTCATGCCGGTGGTCGTGGGTTCGATTCCCACCCAAGACAAATGTTTGTGTGATGAGCACGATCATTTGTTCTGTGTCTGGATGTTTATAATATGTACGTATTTAGAAATATATAAACATGTTTATCAGTTATTTAGTACCCATAGCATACTTAAGCCCTGTTTAGTTTGGGACTAGATGGGGTTGTGAAAGTGGTGGAATATTATTATTAATTGAAACAAAATCGTTTTCATTGATTTAATCAATTTACCGAGAGCCCAGTAAAGTCTTACAATTTCTATGAAAAGGTAGTAATATTACAAATTTTATTCATTTGCAGTTTGCAGGTTTCCTAAGCCGAGATGATATTAGAAACCAGGTCGGCCAACCTTCGCCGGCTCGTCTGCTCTTCAATTTACGATCGTTGTATGAAGTTAGCAATAAAGTACTCCGGGAGAGTTTCGACATTAAACAGCTGATCGTTAATTGGTAATATTCTTAAAACTGTTGCGTCAATAATTACAGTGTTGACGTTATGGTTACGATGGTGATTATTCTCCTAATTAAACCGGTTGCGGACCAAAAGCTAAGTTAGTTTAGCTTAGCTAGCATAGTTGAGGTATCTTGCATACTTGTAAGCAGTTCGTCAGTTGCATCCAAGTATTAGGTTTAAGGAGAATTTAGTATATTTTGAATTTGATTCCCATATTTTGGGTACACAAACGCAGGTCTACAATGCTTTTCTAGCAAGCGCAAGCTAGTGACTCTTGCCTTGTTTAAGTAAGTGCTAGGATCTAAAGTGTTACTGTGGGCATGGGGTGCAAAGAGTTACTGTGGCCATGGGGTGCAAAGAGTTACTGTGGCTATGGGGTGCAAAGAGTTAATGTGGCCATGGGGTGTAAAGAGTTACTGTGCCCATGGGGTGCAAAGAGTTACTGTGGCCCTGGGGTGCAAAGAGTTACTGTGGCCATGTTGTGCAAAAAGTAACTGTGACCCTGGGGTGCAAAGAGTTACTGTGGCCCTGTGGTGCAAAGAGTTACTGTGGCCCAGTGCTGCAAAGAGTTACTGTGGCCATGGGGTGCAAAGAGTTACTGTGGCCCTGTGGTGCAAAGAGTTACTGTGGCCCTGTGGTGCAGAGTTACTGTGGCCATGGGGTGCAAAAAGTAACTGTGACCCTGGGGTGCAAAGAGTTACTGTGGCCCAGTGCTGCAAAGAGTTACTGTGGCCATGGGGTGCAAAGAGTTACTGTGGCCCTGTGGTGCAAACAGTTACTGTGGCCCTGTGGTGCAGAGTTACTGTGGCCATGGGGTGCAAAGAGTTACTGTGGCCCTTGAGGTGCAAAGAGTTACTGTGGCCCTGTGGTGCAAAGAGTTACTGTGGCCCTGTGGTGCAAAGAGTTACTGTAGATATGGGGTGCAAAGAGTTACTGTGGCCATGGGGTGCAAAGAGTTACTGTGGCCCTAGGGTGCAAAGAGTTACTGTGGCCCTGGAGTGCAAAGAGTTACTGTGGCCCTGAAAGGCAACTGAAAGAACATATTTGGGGTGTAGCCAGTAAAGTCTGATATTCCCTCTTCTTCACCCGGAGCGGAAAAAGTTATTTGATGATTTCCCAAAAAAGGATATTTTATTTAATAATTTTTTTTGGGTGGGAAAGTCGTCTTACTTATGACAAACCTCGCTCTTAGATGGAGCGGGAGATAGTGTCAGACTTTTACTGACTAAAAACCCACTAGTGTTCCTTCTTTGCCTTTGTCCCAGGGCCCCGGGTTTCACTTTCACACTACATGTGAAAAAAAAGGATATTAGGCATAAGGAAAAAACGGTGAGAAATTATACCATGTATTTCAATTACGCGGTCGAAAGTTTATAGTCTTACTCTTGCTTTTAAGTCTCCTTTAACGTAAGTATAACACCGAAATTACGTCACGTCAACCCAACACGACGTACGGCGAGAATCTACCTTTACTTTGTTGAAACCTCTACGGTCCGAATTAAGCGTTTCGCCTCGTCATTTATACCGCATACATAGAAGGACTGGAATAATTTGTCTGCTGCGGTCTTCCCGCTCAATTATGATTTGGGTATATTCATGACTAGACTGAATAGCCTGGTCACTCCTCATAAACTAGTGTGTCTCACCATCAATGACTGCATCACTGCTTACCTTCAGGTAAGATCGCAGTCAAGCACTAGTTTAAACTAAATATTAAAAAACAAAAACGTTATTTGTACAAAACGCCGTACCAAAAACACGCACTTAAATTTTAGCCATGTCTCTCCCCTCTGTATTTCCCCTAACCATGAGCGAACACCATTCCTAGTTTTAAATGACGTTTCAACCCTCGGATTAGGACGTTTTATTGCAAAGTGGCAGGCAAGCCAGTGCCATCTTGGTTCACCTCGCCCTTTACTATTTGTACTAAGGATTAAAAACAATAGTACCTGCGATATGCCTGTAATCTGGGCTATAATTGAGAGATTTTACTACGCCGCTCTCGGCTTCACTGTTACTCGCTAGTTGTGCTTTTAATCTTTATATCTAATGTAATGACACAGATTACTTAAGCGTCTCGACGTGATCTGATGTAATCATAACTGTTTAAATGTGGTCTGGCTAGGCTGTGGCGCAAAATTTGACTTTTATTTGTTAGGTCTTGGCTTTTGTGTAGCCGTGAGCTGGCAGTTTAGCTTTAATTAATATCTACTACCCACTCTTTGTCACTTTTTTTTTTAAAGTAAATTGACTTAAAAGTATTTAACAAGGTTCACTTTACTGCGATCTTTAGCATTTTTTAGCTAAAAATCTGCGATTCTGTTAGACATAGTGTAAGTATAATTAGCTTTATAATTTCCACACTGCTGTGATTCAAGCCTCTTTTCTGGGAGAGCGAAACGCTGTTGAACATATTGGAAAGTATATAATATAGGTACTGTTGAATATGGGTGCTAAAGTAGCTCCAAATAATTATACTGTGACAGCATCGTATAGAGAAGATTCGATTTTCGTGAGGGTGGCACGATGAAAGGCTTTTAATAAATACAGACTACTCCATAAATCTAGGTCTTTAATATTAGGAGGATACGGCATTATGTTATAAAATTGCCATTCTATTTTAACAAAGCCGGCCGACACTTGAATAAGCAGTGCATTATTCAAGTCTCGGCCGACTCTTATAAAAGAGACTCCTTGTGGCGGCATTCACGTAATATCGCCATACTTACTTTCATTTTGACAATTCTAACCATTGTGCCTGTTCAAATAATTTTTAGAAAAAAAATTGGTACCAAAGTATGTTGACGTGGTTGAGTTGATTTGCGAGCTAGCGTTCCACATGTTGTCAGTCCTGACATACGTAAACTAACATGAATTTTGCTGCCTACTCCTAATATTCAAGTTGATCACGCCTCTAACCATATTTCGGTGACGTAACATAATTTAACTGCAGCGAAATTTGAACCGTCAACATAATCTAGTTCCCCTCGTTAACATTGAAACAGTTACTTATAAAACTCACAAATATTATATTCCGCAAACAAACTGAGGTCAAATGAACAAATATTTTGTAATATTAATGAAAATGCGGCCAATAGGTACTTAAATGGTACCATCTAAATAGAGATATACTCATAAATATTCAAAATAACGCAATAATGACTTTGTATTAGGTCGTATATGTTTTTAAAGTACAACCATACATCTAAAGAGTAGTTTGAGGTGCATCACGGATTTTAGCGTTACGTTATCTCAGGTCAGGGTCAACTATTTTGTATTCTAATTAGAGAAATAAAACAAGTTTTAGATTTATTAAATTTTCATGATATTTGATGACGAAATTCTTTAATGTAACTGTTACATAAAAATCCTTATTTGATATTTTATTATTCAAATCAAAATGAACAAGAATATCTTTTATCGACGAACATGAATGAATTGCTAAAAGAAATAACAGTTGAAATGGAAACAGTAACGTTGCTCGAAACAATATAAATGAACAAAAACAAAGCATATCGGCTCATGTATGACTGAAGCTTTTGTTGGAGAACATAAATATCAATGATCGTATTTTGAGATTACATATACAGATTACTTTCACCAATAGAGATGGTTCTAAGTATACTTTTTATTATGAAGGTGCATTACAAAAGTAAAATGTTCGAGACGGGCATTTCTAACCGACATACGAATTAGTATCGACTTATCAATTCAGTTTATCTTCGCCGCCGACGTTAACATATTACTTAAAGTATTCGGCGTCTAGCGACATTGATAAATTGGTAATTTCGAGCATATTCCACAACGATAGATCTATATTAAGTAACATGATTTTGAAAATAAGGTAGTTTGTGAATTTATAGAGTACTTACACTTTAACAGCGATGTTGTTCGCGACACTGTTTTCATAAAAAAACTTATAAATATTATTTTGAAAAACTAATCATTTCAGGCTTCATTATTAATTTTGATAAGCTAGGACTTGGGGGAAATCTTTAAGTCAAGAGTGAATAGGTTACTTCTAGGCAAGCGTATCGTCCATCGTCGACCACATCATCGCTTACCATCAGGTGAGATGGTGGTCAAACGCGATTCTATCATTGATAAAAAAAAAGATTACAATTTGTGCCTCATTTCAAATGTAAGTTTAACTCGAGAAATATGAATCCTCTATTCAATCTATAAAATCCATATCAATATATACATCATAAAAGGAAACATTGTGCAAAATTTCACTTTTCTAGTCTCAGTAGTTTCGGCTGTGCGTATATATGTCAGTCAGTTTCTCCTTTTATACACATAGATTTACATATTTAGTAAGAATTTGTTAGTAAAGTATGTTTTAAAAATCTTATGGTTGAACAAAGTTCTCGTATCTGACGGCCGGATGTCCTGACCATAGTTTACGGGGTTTGGACCCAAACCCTGTTCCTGTTTTCCGTATAAAGATTTATATTGCAGTATATATTTGGCAACCAAAATAGCTCGGCTCATCTCTATCCTTGAGCCCCTAATGACCTTCCTTAACACAATACACACTGAATTATAATGGTCTTAATTATTAGGATCGAATTTACACGCCATTTAATTTGATGTAGGGAGCTTAATGGATAATTTAACCGTCAGGGAATATACATGACAAGGCGTCCATTTATCTCAGCGATCGAATTTGGTTAGATACATAATTAAATCGTTGATTAAAATTATATCACAAATGACACAACATGAGTCATAGTTATGAAATATTGAGGAATCCCAAGACATTCTAATCCAAGAAAGACATTAAAATATGAATTTATAATTCATTCTGTTTCGTACCTTGACGGAATTAAAACTTGAGAATATAATGGATAATGGACATTGAAGGTTAACAGTCTGTGTTCCTGAATGTAGTCTGAATTGAGAACATTGTCATAATTGAGCCTTAAGTATAAAAATATCTTTCCAAGGCGCTGAAACTGATAACTACACTTTAAGTACTCTGCCCCAATTTATTAAGTAATTATTTCCGCGCAATTATTTTTTTGACATTAACTATAAGTGCTATAACGGAAACTGGAATAATAAGTAAAGTAAGCAAGTAGGTAGGAATTTTCTCGTAAATCATTTTACTACAAACTTCGCTAATTATTTACCTACATTTTGACTTATCTTTGTATCAATTATTACTTTTATATAATTCATGATAACTATAGAAGAAAATTACTTACGCTGCTGAGACCAAGATGCTCAGGCAGGAGGCTGTACAGGCTAAGAGTTGGACAGAGAGCCATGGAGCGTTCGTTGATCGGAATACGTCTAATAGATCGAGTTCTAAACGTCGAGAGCCGAAAAAGTACGAAGGCTTACGACATAATACAAGTGCGAGTCGGACTCGCGCACTGTATCTATGAAAACCGTTCAATTCCCGAATTGAGTTACGAAGATTTTTTTGTGACGTAACTACAAATTTACAGTTTTCAGACTTTTTCCTATAATTATGCTATGGAACCTTGCTTCATACCAAATTTCAGGATTCTAGGTCAACGGGAAGTACCATATGATTTTGATTCTTTGTGAATGTCGAAAAACCCGTTTTTTGGGACATAAATTGCTGTTACTTTTTATTCCGTTAACTCAGAAGTTTGCTTTTTTTTACAGCTTCTAGGGACCGCAGGCTTGAGTATATGGTTTTAATTTCCACTCGATGGCTTCACGCGTTTCCGAGATAAAAAGTCTTGACAGACAGACAAACTGACAGACAGACGAACGGACAGCAAAGTGATCTTTTAGGGGTTTAGTTTTTTCCTTTTGAGGTACGGAACCCCAAAAACGAATAATAGAACTGAAATGGAGCTGAGATGACACCTGGTGAGGTGATAATATGTCGACTAAGGTGCTGACCGAATGACGTATCAAGACCAAAAGCAGAAATGTCGATTGCCGGGGACATGGAGGACAATAACCGGTCCGGCGCCGAGATGGGCAGTCGTCATGCTGCTACCGTGGGTTGAACCTGAATGAGACTGGTATCAAAACGTGGGGATTGGCATAAGAAAAGTGAGGCCTATGCGCAGCAGTGGGTTAAGGCAGGCTGCGAATGATGATGACACTTGATTTTCTATACATTGAATAAAATAAAAATATTCATATAACAATATTTCAAGCATAAAATAACGTTTAGGCATGTGTTATAAGTGCAATTTTGTAAAATAACAAACATTAACATAATAACACAATAAGTACTGATAATTTACATGATATGAGATCGTATTCAGCACGTTTTAATATGAATGCTGCGATAACTTGGCTACACGGGAGTCCACAACCGAGAGTAACGTCTCAACTTAGTGATTTATTAATGTATTGTTAAAGTTTGTGTAACACTAGTTAAACTATGTTTTAATATATAGTGATATGGTGGGTACGGTGCTAATTATATGTTCCTCTTGAAACTATTGCTTATTCCGGTTAATAATTAGCCTAATGTTTATTAATCTCATATAAATAATATATTTTTCTGTTCATAAGATACGCTAAAAATCGAACACAGTTTGATCTATTTGATTTTTATTTTGTCCGTTCTAATACAGGGGAGAAAAGAAAATGAAATAAGGAAATCCCATCAAAACGGTAGAAAAAATTCAAAATTTGTTCTAAGTTCACAGGTGTGGTGCTGCGAGCGGCAGCTAGTTGTGGATAAAAATTACCAATGAATTAGTGTTCTTTAATACAGCATCAATGAGTGCACTGAAAAACTTAAAAAAGACGAGGGCAATAATGTAATGACGTCACCAGCCGATGTTCACATCTGTTGAAAGATTGAGATAATCAATACCCATTACCGCAGTAGTCAAGGTGAGCCCGCGACTAATAAAGAGCAGATGCCAATGTTGGCTGATGAAACTACCTTTCAGGAGGTCTGCCACACGCCCGTCCATATTCCACTCAAGATTACTTTTTCGATACCAAACTTGGATTATTTTATTACTCTAATTTACAAACTTAGAACATTTATTAAAACGATATCGTTCGATACACCTAATTTTCTAAATTAAAACAACACAGATGAAGTGAATGGAAGGTCATTTTTACATCACATCAGGGAGGCATTTACAGTCACGTTGCGAAATCAGGATGCATGTGCCAACTACTTTGCTTTGAACAATATTTATAATAATAGAGACAATATTTTAAAATAAGCTGAATCGCATACTTACATACTCGTATTACAAAATGAGGATATTATGTAAATTGTTATGCAAAAATGTATATTTTTTACAGTTCTTGTATAATGTTACAAAGTGTGGAAAAATTTTTTTTGGTACTAGGTAAACTACATATTTATGAAGTCAAGTCAGTGTGTGTATGTGAAAGCGTTTCGAGAAAATATTTATAACATTAAATACGACACTGTTTTTGCAATAATTTTATATAGGTTTTATATTTTAAGAGCGCTGGCGGCCCTGTGGTAATAGCCCCGACTTACGAGTTGTAGGTCGCGAGTTTGCACCCAGCAAGGTGCATTAATTTTGTGTTTCATATTGGGGGGGTTTGCCATAATCGCCACGCTTGGCAGACGGGTTGGCGATCGCAGTTTGGTTTTTGTAATGCACAGAGGATGCTGCTGCCCATTCTCTGGTACGTCCCTTAGTCGCCTCTTACGAAACCCACGGGAAGAGATGGGATGGTGTTATTCTTTACGTCCGGACTCCATACGGAACGTACGATGGATGCGAGACGCACAGGACCGTTCATTGTGGCGACACTTGGGGGAGGCCTATGTCCAGCAGTGGACGTCTTTCGGCTGAAATGATGATGATGATGATGAGGTGCATTACTGTGTGTGCATGCAACACAATACCTCTTGACAAGACTGGTGTCAAGACTGGCTTTTGACTACCATAACGACTGTCAAAGATCTATTAATGACAGCTTATATTAGAAGCTTAACGTGCTTTTGAAGGTAAGAAGGAGACTCGATATGAAAAGAATGGTCACCCTCAAGCAGATGTCAGCAAATCGTAGGGGCCCAGCAGGGTCGAAGCCTACTGGGGCCACGGGTAGTGTGAAAGCGGAACCCGGGGCCCTGGGACGAAGGCAACGAAGGAACAGGAGTGGGTTTTTAGTCAGTAAGAGTCTGACAGTATCTCCCGCTCCGCCCAAGAGCGGGGATATCATAAGGATGATTTTCCCACCCAATAAAAAAAAAACCCTTCCACAAACAAACCTCATCCAAGCATTGCTTAATCGTGAAGACCGACACGTGCGTTTGTTAACTATAAGTTAATAATAAGAATATATCTGTTAAGAGCGTCCAACCAGAGATACATTTTATACATTACACACACGCCGTTCTTACGTCATTACGACGTATCTAATTATACATCTTTTTTTAGATATTTTGGAAACACTCATATCTTGTGGATATATTCATAAATTTAAAACTTTAAGAAAATAATATAACTTTCTATAGTTCTATTTTCTTTGCACATATAATCAAGATTCTGACTATCAATATATTTTAAATGTTTTTTTTTTTAAGTTGATAGAGCACATATTTCCTGGAACAAGTTTTGTGAAATATTCGAGCGAATACCGGAGTTATTGAATGCCAGAGCGTTCAGATGTTATCTCTCTATTTACGCTTTGCCTCTATATCAAATATTGCATTGGATGAACCAACAAGCTTTTACCCATGCCCAGGTTGACGACAGACGGGTCGGAAAGGGCTCTTGTAACTAGAATTGCAGCCAGACTAAATAAATCTTTGATGTTATTGCGTGTAGAACGGCAATTGGTGAATGTGAAGCGCTCGTCTCGACATTTTTCTTATTCTAGACCATTGTTGTGATTTAATAAATCGCAGGGTTAAGAGAAAAATGACAAGCAAAGGAATTTTATCTAGAAGAGGATTATTTTTAATGCCCCTAAGCTTTAGGTGGTATTACGACCAAAATGTACATATTATGACATATTTAAAATGTTATTGACTATTCATTGTGAATTCGTGTTACACACACAGCTCTTATAGGTCCACGGGTAATGTGAAAGCGAAGCCCGGGGCCCCAGGATGAAGGCAAAGAAGGAACAGGAGTGGGTTTTTAGTCAGTAAACGTCTGATCTCCCGCTCCGCCCAAGAGCTTACAAGCCAAAAAAAAACAGCTCAGCTGTGTTACTGTTTTAATTTACAATAGAATATTATTACTATTAATAAATTATATAATTTATTTGAGTATCGGCACCGAGTTGCAAACCTATCGGTTTTTTACCGGTTGCTTTTCGGGGAGTATGGGTCGGAATTGCACAATTTAATTCCACGAAGCCCGTTCCATTATTCAACCACCAGACGTACACGGCGATCGGCGATCGCCATCGGCATATTTCACCCATTACACGTTTCGGGAACACATTCTTTGTGCGTACAGCTAAGGAGTGGAATTTCCTGTCGAAGTCTGCGTTTCGTAGTAGTTACAACCTGGGGATCTTTAAGCCAAGAGTGAATGGGTTGCTAGGCAAGCGTGCTTCATTGTCGACAGTGTTAGATAGTGGCTTAGTGCAAGCCTTTCAGTAAAATACAAACAAATGAAGTCTGACGTATACGAATCTAAACTCCCTCTTACAGAGACAAGGTACGGTCCCAGTAGTGATAATACCATAGGCTGCTTAAACATTTTAATTAAACTTAATTAAGCGGAACGGCTAGAGAATTGACTTGGGAGTGAATTCATTTTTCCCATTTCAAATAATAATGTTGCGAGAACAGTTATAAACTATACATTATATATTTTGACTGGCCTGTTGCTCTAGTGGTTAGTGGCCCTGATTGCTATGCCGGAGGTCGTGGGTTCGATTCCCATCCAGGATAAATGTTTGTGTGATAAGCACGATCATTTGTTCTGTGTCTGGGTGTAATTTATCTATAATATGTATGTATTTAGAAATATAATTATGTTTATCAGTTGTCTAGTACTCATAACACAAGCTCTGCTTTGCTTGGGACTAGATAGCGTTGTGTGAAAGTTGTGGAATATTATATTATATGCAAAGGTGGCGCTAGTCGTCAACATTGGCTCCGTATATACTCAAGTTATTGTAAAAAAATACTAAACATTAGTTTTAAAGTCTAGTTGTGTAACATATCCGTCAATTTAAATACGGTAATCATTGTCTATTGTTCGCTAAGCAGTATGTTATGTGATGTGTAAATAAAACTGTGATAAAAGAACGAACGAACTTGTAAACAACAAGTAAAATTGTGTATTAAAATAAGTTAACTCGAGTGATAAATGCCAACAACACCTATAATTGCAGTATAAATACAGTAAAATGATTAAAATTAACTAAATTAAAACTGATTCTGAAGAGATGATGAATTTAAGAAAAAGTTGTGACGCAGGACGCTTATATCTCAATTAATTAAAATAAACATAAACGAAATTGGTTTCATCAAACAAAACGCATATTAAACTTAATTATTTCACAACATAGTTAAAAGTCAGCATAGCCAAGTGAGTACGCTGTCGTCTAAGTCATGTAAAGTATAGTGAACTCAACTTCAAATTTGGAAAAAAAAAGACATGTAATGTTTTAGGATTTTTTTGAAGTTTTCTATGCAAATAACAGTTACTTCATTCGTTGTGGCTTTTTAGAACATTTTAATTGGATTTGAAGACTTTTTTGTAACTTTAAGAAGACTCTTTAACTTGATAAATATTCTCAGAAAAACATGGAAACCTACAGTACATTACTTTTAGGAAAAGTCACATACAAATCTTTCTTTCTCGTTTCTCCAACAAATCTGTTGACAGTTTGGCTTCAAACTTAAGCGTCAAAAGTATGATAGACCTTACTACGAACCAAAAAATGATGAATCGTTTCACTTAAAAAATGCAATTGAGTATCTTAAGGAGAAGTTATGCAACGTGCAGCTTGAAATTGAAGCACTCGGCCGAGAAAATGCTTCGTTGGAACAACAATTAGCTGAAGAAAAGCTCAAAACAGGGCATTTTAGCGAGCGAGAAATGCCAAAAAAACTACGCTATCTCGCAATATAGAAACCTCCGAAAAATATTGTCCAAATTTTTATTTGGACAATATTGTTGAGAGAATGGGCCGTAATCCACCACGCGGGCCCAGTGCGGGTAGGAAACTGTCACATGTTTTCGAATTTTTTGAATATTTTCATGTCATCACTAGATGGTGGAATATGTCTTTGCACTTAGTCTCCTTTATATAACATCTTTTGTACCTGGTCTACCACATTTTACTCAAATAAATGATATCATTAATATTATTAAATCAATTCACTGGGTTATGTTATGTTAATTCACTGGGACTTATAGGGTGTAATTGCACGGTTTACGGCTGGCTATTCTAGATCCTGGCTTACTGAAGTAACAGAGGGCCGCGTGTGTACGGAGTAATGGTTAGTAATCCAGCCGGTTAAAGAGCGGGTGAGAAGTCTGCACGAACGAGAACAAAACGTCGTATACTGGTCATATGAAATTGTTTAGTGAAACTCTACGGACCATTAGAAAAAATATATTTAAAAGTGGATACATCATCATCATCATTTCCGCCGAAAGAAGTCCACTGTTGGGCATAGGTCTCCCCTAGTGTCGCCGTAGTGATCGGTCTCTGCGTCTCGCGTCCATCGGATTTCTGCGACCCTCACCAGGTCATCGGTCCACCTTGTGGGAGGCCTTCCAACACTGCTTTTTCCGGTACGTTGTCGCCATTCCAGAACCTTTGCTAGCTAAACTTAGATTCACTTGGCTTGCTGTCGGTTTTATGTCCTACATGAAAATCTTCCATATTTTACTCAAACACCACATTCTATAATGTCACCGGGAAGTTGCAGAATTCGTTAATTTATAATAAATTTAGTAAACTTGTTAACTCTTGTCTTTTGGTAAAGTTCTATATGATTACAAAGTATCTTACAGGGATACAGGATGGAACTGAAATAGGTGATTTTATTTTAAGTACAGCTTCTGCCCATAGTGCCCATAGAAATGAATAAATTTTCTCAAAACAGTTAATTTCGGAATTAAATTGGACCTCCTATACTAATTTTGACCAACTGACGAAAATTTATTTTTATTTGGAAGAAGGCAGACGTAGAATTTAAAATATGACCATAAATTTCAGTTACATCCTGTATATCGTTGCTTAACTTCTAACACCGCGTAAGTTAAAATCGGGAACTTTTCAGTACAGTAAATAAACTGTTCACGGAACTCGATTTATAGAAAAAACTTATAGTTAGCATTCTTACTATGGGAGTACAACTGAGTTACGCGGTTTTGCTGTAGTTTTTTTAATTCAGCATATTTAGTGTTTTTAATGTTAAATAATAATAATAAATTATTAATTGACATAGAAAAATTTAAATTGAATTAAATTGAAACTGTATTACAGGAGCCAAATGACGCGTCACCATTTTTTTATATCCTCGTGTTTGATTCCTCAAACGCTACGTTGTTTGATTTCCTATCGAATGATATAAGTAACATATCATATGACTTATAACATATGACTTGCGAGGTGAACTTAAGCGACAATATGTCTCTCATTCCTCCGTAACACATTCACATTTAATGTATGCAAATCAAAAATCTTGATTCATTGGCCATCGTTCTCCAAAAAGGTAACAAATGAAATTCGAAAAATTATGTATGTCAGGTATGTCAAAATCCTAGACTTGTTATTATATTTCATTCATTCAAATTATTTTGACCTTTTTCTTCGAACGTGTAAAGTAGTTAGTATGTATTGCCATTTACGGTATTTGTTAAGTAAATTATATTGAAAGAGACGAAGTTGACCGTCACAAAAAAAGAATATAGAGAATGACGTGGGTAATGTAGGTCCTTAGGGAAAAATCACGTTTAGATCTTATGGTAGTTTCAGCGGAAAATGCAGAGCCAAAAATGAGTTAGAAAAACATCGCAGATGTGATGAAAAGTTATTGCTAGCTCTATCGGCTTAGGACACGGTGGAACGTAGGTACGTAGGAAGTGTGCCCCGCTTGGGTGGAGCAGCGCCGCACCATGTCCTCGTGGAGACGATTACATCTGGCACAAAATTATGCAACTAATTTGCATGCCATTGTGACAACAACCAATCAAAAGCCACCCTAGAGGAGAAGTAATCAAACATAAAAAAAACCATCGGAAATTATTATGGCTACTTGCATACCAGCTACAGGCATGTGTACGGCGTTTAGTTGCGCCATGAAATCAGATCATAAAAAGCGAAAAAAAAAACAAAATCAAGTACAGGCTCGCAAAACGGCCATCATCGGTTAGTTCAATTCTGAGACTCGTGTGCCAGACAGCCACAGCGCTGGTTTTGAGCGACAGCCGGCTTTGACTGGCTGACGTCGACCGGAACAGCAAAAAATGAATGTTAGTAAAAAACTAAATAAACAAAAAGTAACTATCAAGGTAACCCTCAAAAAATGCCCTGACTTTCCCTGACCAGTTTACCTTTTGAATAACTTTTTATTATTTTAAAGCAAAGCAATATTTATTATAAGGAAATCGGCGAAGTGAAGGTGTCCGTAGTTACTCGACCAAAAACCAAGAAAAAAACTTCATGTTTGGATCTGGTTTGATTATAGTTTGATACTTTCTTCACAAAAAATCATTGCACCACACAGTGAATTACTCCTGTATCGTGAGTATGTTCACAATTCCACAAACATATAAACTCACGCACAAGACGCCCAGATCCGCAACAACTATCTGTAGGCCATATATTTGTCGCTAGTGGGAATCGAACCAACGACACCCACGCATCAGCTAATAGGACCCACGACACCCACGCAGCAGCTAATAGAACTCGCTACACCCACGCAGTAGCTAATAGAACCCGCGACACCCACGCAGCAGCTAATAGAACCCGCGACAACCACGCAGCAGCTAATAGAACCCGCGACACCCACGCAGCAGCTAATAGAACCCGCGACAACCACGCAGCAGCTAATAGAACCCGCGACACCCACGCAGCAGCTAATAGAACCCGCGACAACCACGCAGCAGCTAATAGAACCCACGACACCCATGCAGCAGCTAATAGAACCCGCAACAACCACGCAGCAGCTAATAGAACCCGCAACACCCACGCAGCAGCTAATAGAACCCGCGACACCCACGCAGCAGCTAATAGAACCCACGACACCCACGCAGCAGCTAATAGAACCCGCGATACCCACGCAGCAGCTAATAGAACCCGCGATACCCACGCAGCAGCTAATAGAACCCGCGACACCCATGCAGCAGCTAATAGAACCCGCGACACCCACGCAGCAGCTAATAGAACCCGCGATACCCACGCAGCAGCTAATAGAACCCGCGAAACCCACATACCAGCTTATAGCCAACCGTGCCGTTAAAGAGAGTATTAAAGGCATAGAAAGTTTTTTAGAGCTGTAGTGGCCGAGAGGTAACGGCCCTGACTAGAAATTGCAGGTTGCGGGTTCAAACCCAGCCAGGCGCATTACTTAGTGTAATTTATTTCATCACCACTGCTCTCAAAACGGTGTAGGAAAACATCGTGAGAAAACCGGCATGTCCTAGAACCAAAAATTCGAAGATATGTGACATTCGCGTTCCCGCACTGGGCCCGCGTGGTGGATTACGGCCCATTCCCTCTCCTAGAGAGAGGAGGCCTGAGTCCCAGCAGTGGGAACATTAAAAGACTCGTTATAAGTATTTTTGAAACTTATATTTAAGATCTTTCTTAATCTATTATTTTTCTTTTCTTTATCTTTCTGATGAATAGGTTTGTAAAGAAAGTTAAGAAAGTTTTAGCGTGGCCATTTATAAGGATTAATTGATTTTAGGAAACTTCTTTAAAAACAATTTGCTAAAGCAGCTTTTTATGATGGCTAAATATAGTCGGCATATTTACTTTATATATAGGTATTTTTTATTATTATTGATATGTTCGCGTTTGACCACTATTTCAACTGCAGTGCTATTATCTAAGAACACTGCCTGCCAGCGCTGCGCTCAAGGCTGTGTTCTTAAAGAATAGCACGACTGATCGTAAGAGATAATGTGGCCGACGAAGGAGCACGCTTGCCTAGAAGTAACCTAGTCACTCTTGACTTAAAGACCCCTAGGTTGAAGCTATCAGTAAACACAGACCCCGACAGGGAATTCCACTTCTTAGCTCTACGCATAATGAATGTGTTCTGAGATAGGTCTGTAATTAGCAGGTTAAGCCCGACTACCCTTCTTTGGCACGAATTGCACGTAAGCTTGCTTCCAAGCCATCGGTACTTTTCAGTTCATAAGTTTTGACCGATGAAGAGAATCAAACGAAAGACAAAACAGTCGTGTCAAGATCGGACACAGTTCAGGCGTACAAGTTTTTAAAACGATTGCCGGTATCCCTTCGGGACCGCTGGTTTTGTTCACGTCAAAGCTCGCTTTCGGACAACCCATGGGTCCTGTCTTAGCTATGAACTATCAAACGTGCGAAGTGTGAAATACGTGAACGTTAAAATAATCAAAAGGTCTATTTTTTTTATTGCTCTACGCAATTTTCTTAATTCATTCTTTCATAAAGACCTTCTCCTGATAATAAAAAAACACAACAAAAAAGAATTTGCGAAATTGATCCAGCCGTTCTCGCGTGATGACGTGACCAAAAGAAATAGGGGTTCACTTGTCTACATATAGATGGCCCTGTAAGTAAGAACTAGAAAATAATTAAGAATTTCATTTTTAAAGCTAAGTAATTTTATTGTTGTTACTCTTATTTTTCCCGTTACAATCCAATTATGGTTGTAATATCACATTTCAAAGCTTTTGACAGCAATTTAATTTTGACATTTCCTTGTTCTCGGCTGGGCAGCATTCGGGAAGCTGCGCGGTGTCTTCTCGTCCGCACAGTATCTCAAGACGAAAGTAAGAAACGTGGTCACTCACAATGGGCCTCATCAGAAGGCTCAAAGTCACCCAAAGGGCAATGGAAAGGGCTATGCTCGGAGTTTCCTTGCGTGATAGAATCAGAAATGAAGATATCCGCAGAAGAACCAAGATTGCCGACATAGCACGAAGAATCACAAAACTTAAGTGGCAATGGGAAGGGCACATTGCTTGCAGAGCAGATGGCCGTTGGGGCCGAAAGGTTCTGGAGTGGCAACCGCGTACCGAAAGTCGCAGCGTTGGAAGGCCTTCGCAAGGAGGACCGATGACCTGGTGAAGGTTGCGGGAATCCGATGGATGCGAGACGCACAGGACCGTTCATTGTCGCGACATTTGGAGGAGGCCTATGTCCAGCAGTGGACGTCTATCGGCTGAAATGATGATGATGTTGATTTCCTTGTTGTTGCTCTTATCCTTTAGGATACAAGTAGGAGAGAAAGATGAAAAAAATTTGAACAATTCTCTAACACCAAATTACAAGATCATCTGTGTGAAAGTTGAACTGTCCTAAAATATTGTAAAGTCGACTATACATGATAGCTTCTTATTATAATGTACGTTAAAAATACAAACTTCATACATGTAGGTACTCTTATAATTAGATTACAGCCACACATTAGCGAACTATCATACTACGTGAAGTGCGGGTCATTCACAGCAATCCGTGGCCGGTTAGGCTTAATACACATGTGGCGAAAGACATGTTTTTCCAGAGTATTTCTATGTGTTGTGGCTTAAATTAGGTCAACCCTTTATTTTAAGAGAGGGTCGTGAGAGGTAACTAGGGGTTATGGCTTAACTATATGTAGGTATATTTAGATAATGAGAAACATATATTGCGGCAAGTAATCTGCCACACGTGGTGACTATAAAATTATCCACTACACCTTTGGTAATGGAAGTAAATAAGTCTTTCAGTACAGAAGGTACTTATTTGACTGGCCTGTTGGTCTAGTGGTTAGTGGCCCTGACTGCTATGCCGGAGGTCGTGGGTTCGATTCGCACGATCATTTGTTCTGTGTCTGGGTGTAATTTATCTATATATGTATGTATTTAGAAATATATAAATATGTTTATCAGTTGTCTAGTACCCATAATACAAGCTCTGCTTAGCTTGGAACTAGACGATGTTGTGTGATAGTTGTGGAATATTATTATTATTATTATTTCCTTGAATATATATGCATGTACAAGAGCGCGCAGAATTTAAAGAATCATTTTCCCCTACCTATGTAGACAGTAGTATCGCTACCAAAATGATTTATGGTATCTTGCTACTTTAATTAACACTTTATAACAAGTAGTTGTCTGCCATTCTGTCACTGAGTGGACGATAATTAAGTTGGAGCGTCTACACACGGCCTAAACTTATACGTAATTACTTTTCCATTAGTACGTTAAACTATTACTGTGTGAATACAAGCTCGAAGTCAAGCTGCAGTATTTGGCAAATTGTAACGTAACGGCAATTGGCAAATCATATTGCATTATTGCATCAATTTAGAGGATTCATAATGATAAAAAGTGATGGTATAAACAAAAGGATTGCTTCACTTCCTCACTTGTAGATGTACCATGTGGTCGTATCAAAAATTCTTATGCAATGATTTAACGAGTGAGGTCTCACGCGGTGGAACGCCGCTCGACAGCCGCTCTACTGCCACACACGTCCACATCGCTCACAGTAACTCGACCGGATGTAAAGCATAGCATCAAGACCCTACATTTAACTACCAAACTGGTTAAATTCACTTCAATAAAAATAGATTAATCCATGTTGTTGAACCGCCGTAAATAACTATCTCAGTATCAATGATCGAGACTCCCATGAGAACAATCTTACGTAACATCTATGGAGCCCACTGCATCTTATCATTGCCTGTACTATCAATTAATTAAGGCAGATAATTAAGTGATAATTTGTTAAAATACACAGAACCGCGATGTGCAGGGAAGTGAACGGCAGATGCAAATGGCATTATGCCACTGTAATACAATCTTGCCGCTCTGTTTATAACAATGACCGACACGTTACTGATGAAACACCTGTTTATAAATAACTCATACAAATCTATTTTAGTGTATTTGAACTAAATTACTATTTACTGTCTATTGAGATTAAGTGAAAGGTAATGGCGCATCTTCGCATGCTCTTTATTTTCGGAACGCTATAAAATGTTCCGTTGTTCAAAGTTCTTACGTTGTATTAAGCTTTTAAATTACTTTAATATAGTATGAAGAAATATTGTTCGCAGTTATAAACATATTTTTTTAATTTACGACCTGAAAAATGAACAATGTAACACGATTTAGATTAGTCCAACGAATCTTGCGCGAGATCAAACCTTCATTTTTGATGGTCTTTACAATATAGAGTTCGGTTGCATTCAATTGATTTCAAAAGCAAAGTATATTTCAAAATCATAAATAGGTCCTAGGTATTCGGAATTGTTTGTGTGTGAGGCAATCTGTTGTAATATAGTAACAGGCGACGTTGTTGCCTATAAACGAGATCTGAAGAGCATTCTCGAGTCTGAAATGAATCATCACTTAGCGAGAGAGCTCTTTACACTACCTTGAATAATAAATCAGATAGTATTAAGCTCGTAATAAGGCCTTCACACTTCTTGATCATGAACACCGCCTGCAGCTATATATTAGTATTATGTAGGCTCTATCATACTTCTAGCTTATGTCTGGTTCGTACTTATGACTACCTCATCGTCGTAAGCATATAAAGTATTTTATGTTCTAATGCGGACTATGTATTATATATATTCTATCGGCCTGTAAAATTGTTTGAAATTGTCACCGACGCCCTGAAATGCAAAAAAAAGTGAAGGAACACGGTTTTCTTAAAGCCCATCCTTGCATTTTCAGACCAGGGTATCTCTTTCGAAAATTTCCCTTGATCTAGTGGGCCTACTGGACCACTACAGTAAAGTACACGTTTGGGTTTTGCTTTATAAAAGCCTGATACTCCCTCTTCGCTCCATTCGGAGCGTGAGAAGTTATTTAATAATTTCCCATCCAATAATAAAAGATCGTGGTTTACTGATGATCCAAATCCATTTATTTGCCGAGCGCTTTAAATGTAAATGCAGACATTTTCATTGAAATAATAACAATATCAGGTTTCTTGCTATACTCGTTTTGTTATGAAAATAGGATGGCATTTTTGACATGCATATCCAATATCAATACTCGATCTCTCTTTGTACTTGAACAATGGCTTTTGAATTTCACCATGTAGCCCCAGGACATAGGATATTGGAAGGCTTAGTGGTCTTCCAAGCCTTTTGTTATTCCTTTCAGCCATATTTTGTGTATTCAACGTTCGAAGCATTGCCACACAAAAGCACTTAAAAGTAAAAATCTATGAAAATATTTCTGGAAGACTCCTGAGTCTTCCAGAAATATTTTCATAGATGTTTACTTCGCGAGCGTCCTGACGCTGGGAGGCTTAGTGGTCTTCTAAGCTTTTGTATTTTTAAATTTTTTATAACTATTAGACAAAACAATTGATTGACGTTGTCAAGTCTGTCTGACCGAAGGGTCCCTTTATTTTCGTTATACAAATTTAACTACACATCTATATATATAAGTATAAATAGTTTATGCATATAAATACAATTGAAGTGTCTATTTGTAATATTATTTTTACAACATGCACGTGAAAGTATATCCGATAACTATAACAAAAATGCATTTTTTTTTAAATTTGTGTCTTTGTTGCGGTCTGTGTATATGTTTGTGTCAGCTAATCTTTGAAACGATTGGACCTATTTTACGGGACTTTCACTGACAGATGATGTTACAATAAGTAACTTTGCTATTTTTCATTTCTCGCAGGGTTCAAATTACCTGGGTAGAAGGGGTTGGATACATCTCTCAAATCAAAGAGTTCAAGTTCAATCAAGTTCTTAAACTTCAAGGGAACGAAGATGCGGGTAATAGTTAGTTCCTACTATAAGTCTTCAGTAAAGTCTTTGAGTACTCGTCTAGTTTGGTATCCTTGGAGGTATTTAATCTGGATCCCAGTAATATGTTTCAGTAATTCAAGAGTTTAATTATTTAGGCGGCCAGTCGTAATCAAGGATGGGTTACTTACAGGCAAATTGCGGCCTAATCGCCCAAATTAACAGCACCTTCTGAAATGAGTAATGCGGCCCATCGTCTTTGTTTACGTAAGTAATGCTAACAAAGGTGTTTTTTGTTAAACTATAGGATGACTTTGATATGTAGACATATATTATTGTCATGAGAAGTCTTAAAAGGGTAATGAAAAGGGGTATGCTCGGTGTTTCAGACATGAAGATATTCGCAGGAGATCCAAGATTACCGACATAGTCCAAAGAATCATCAAACTTAGTTACTGCTCATAGGATGGATGGTCGATGGCACCGAAAGGTTTTGGAGTGGCAAACATGTACCGAAAGTCGCAGCGTTGGAAGGCCTTCCACAAGGTGGATCGATCTGGTAAGGGTCACGGGTATCCGATGAAAACGAGACGCACAGAAACATTCATTGTGTCGACATTTGGGGGAGACGTACTATGTCCAACAACGGACGTCTTTCGGCTGGAATGATGATGATGAATATTGTCTTTAACAGAAAGATGGATCAGGTTTGAAGTTGCAGCTTTAAGTAAAGATTAAAATGTACTTGGTTATTATTATTACTCATTAACCTATAAATAATAAAGTTTTAGTGATACAGTATCTACTCAAGACTATAAAGGCATTTCTTATGGAGTTATGCAGCGAGTCTATCTTTAGAACAATAGAAGATTTTACGCACGAACAGACTGTAATCTAGTATCTGAAGCGGGTAAAGGTCTCTAACTCAATTACGTTTCAATCTTAACTTTTAGCATGGCTTCTCGATAAGTCCTAACATATTCACAAGCTCAACTTGAGATCAATCAGGGGCTGATTTTTCTGTGCAGAAATAAGGATTTTTACACAAACCACATTACATAAAATACGTATAAATATACATCTGACAATTATTTTTGTGTACAAATAAGAAACTTAAATAGCAAATAGGGGAAATTTCCAAAGAAACAATGCCTAAACATAAGTTTCCCAAACAAGACAGACAATAAATTCAGAAGATAAATTATTACAACGCGATCGAATTGCTTAGAATTCACGATAATATTGTGTTCTTGTATCTGAGTAATGTAGCTTCACGGAAATCATTTCACTGCTCAGCTTTTGGTCCGCTTCCAAACAGAGTCTGGGTTACTTCTACAGCATTATATCTGCGGATCAAACATTTCGATTTTTTCTTTCAAGGCAAACAGAATTCTGGCAGTACGACGTCTTTCAGCGGATTTGTTTTTCAGTTACTTTTATTCGTGTGATCTGAGGCTGACGTGTTCACGCGTCCGGTGGCCGGTCCAGCAAAATGGACACCGTCTACGTGGGTTATCCTGGACGTTAAATAAATTATTCAATACAGACAGGCCCTTCGATTTTTCTGTCCCTGTTGTTCCTAAAAATTCGGGTAGGGTGCAAGGGGGACGCGTGTCCGTTACCTAAACGTGTGAAAGAGCCGATGACGAGTACACAAAGGATTCCATTTATCATTCGCTCGGAACACTGTCATTTGTGTTTAACAAGAGTCGTGCCGCGTCGATAGCTCACTTATTAATGGCGCTTACCTTCGAAAGATATTAATATTACGCTTTTTAACGAAAACCTTCACTGGGTCGTAGACGGAAAAGAGATGCTAAAAATAGCTCTTCTATTTTATGAGTTATTCAGGTTGAGATTACAGTAACACTCTTGATTCTGAGTCATTAATCAACTCACATCAGAAACGTCGCCGCTCGCTTCGGCAACACACAAGCATGAGGGAATATTGTGGGATACAACAAAAATGATATTTTAGAAGTACGTTGGGCTCAAAGCTGTTTTAATTTGTCCAGTAGCCTTTAATTATAAAAAGTAATTGTAAAAAGGGTTACGAAATTTACGCCAAGATTTATAGAGCTAGTTACTAATGAGCAATCAAAGGTGTCAGAACCAGTTATGACTACGATAAGAATTACGGAATTAATTTTATTGAAGCGTTGTGAGAGAAAGTGTAAACTTATATTTGTTTTGCAATAATATAGGAGGACTCGGATCAAGTAAATTGACCTAAGGTTTGATCTGTTTCCACACGTACACACATTTCATACATTGATGTCGCAGGCGTTAGATTTGTTAGGCCGCTTCATTTTTTTAATGTGATCGTCTCGAGATGTTTGACGCTAGCTTTGCTAAAACTAAAAGATTGCGATACAGTTCGAATGATGACGCACTCATTTTAACATTTTTGATGGTCGTGCATCGTTTGCAAACAACATGCTATCCATAAAATTGTATGCGTTGGCTTTCTTTTAATTTATTTACCATTCATGTCGCACAGCTATGTGGTCGGTTACGTTGACTCTTGGTTACCTGTTACGAAACCATTGCATTTACGATTGTAATCACAACGACCATCGTAAAACGCCTTCTTTGTTTTTATGGTTACAAATGAATCCCAAAGCTCTAAAAAAAATGCTAAGTTTTTTGGTGTCATTGTCGATGAATGTTAAGTAATGTTAAATTTGGATTATCTTGAAATGATCGAAGTATGTGGTCGGATGCCGGTGGTGTGGCATGTCGACCACTCACCGGTGACGTCAGTGAGTGAACGTCGGCTGCGATCATTCTTAAGAAGCATTTATGGTGTAACAACTGGTTAGGGATAGTGATGGACCAATTTATGAATTTGTACCGCCGCCTATGCTTGGATGATTGCGGTGAGAGTCTGATCACGCAACGTTCAAAGAAAAGCGACGTGCGAGTGGAGGCGACCTTCCAAGGTCATCTATTGAAAACAAGGTCTCGTAATGCTTTGAAAATTCTTCAAAAGTAGTGAATAGGATGTAATGGGGCGTCATATTAGAATGAGGTCAAATACGAGTGAGCATCCGCGGCGTCCACCACATCGTTATATAAGCAATTAGCCGTTTCGAGAGCGTCGTATTCCATTTTGTTTTCTTTATTTCGCGTATGGCACTCATTAGGCAATGCTTTGCGGGGTGTAATTGCAGCCTTATTTTCACGCAGTTTGCGAGCATGTTGCTCACGTTTTGCGTTAAGTGAAACTTAGTCAAAACACTGGCCGGCCCCGCAGGTTAAGAAGAGAGCGAAAGTGGAATTTCTGCCTGATGGCATTTTTGAATCCGCGTCTGATACAGATAAACCCAGTCTCAGCTTGAGGCTATGTTGTAAGAATGTATTGAACCATTGTCAATGAATTATGTATAAAATAAATGCCGTAAGTATTGTATCTATCTATTTTAGGCTTTTAATGGAATATTCACGTAATAACCGCCGCACGATTAACTTGACTTTTAATGATCATGCAAGCAACAAAAGTTTAAATGAAATTACAATTTGAAACGCATTAGCAATTGAAATGGTTTGAACTGACGGCACCTTGATGTGTGCTTCTGTAAGCGCACGCGCAGATTACTGCTAAGATAAATTGATCACGGCTGGCAACTTGGTTGTTCTAATGAAAGTTACGAAACTTGTTCTCCACAAACAGACACTACATACCGATTACTCTCATCGATACGTTTAAGTGGCTCTGATTATATAATGTTTGCCCAAACAGGATCATTTTACTCTGTCTAGAACTGCCATATAAGAATCCTGAATTGAATGTATGACTAAATGTGATATGGGTTACAATTCTTATAAACTCCGACCAATTATATTATAAGCACCGTTAATTTGGCAGAAGAATTATGTAATACCCATTTATAATGATTTCGTGAACAAATTAATTTTAAAAAAACTTAATCGTTCGGAGAAGTTTTTTTTGAGGTGGGAAATCTACTAACGACTTCTAGGGTGGAGCTCGGGCGTGTCAGACTTTTATTGACTAAAACCCACTCCTATGTTCCTTCGTTGCCTTGCGTTCCAAGGCCCAAGGTTTTCCTTTTAAGAACCGAACCCATGGCCCCAGTAGGCTTTGACCCTGATGGACCCCTACGGTTTTGTTGACATGTCCTCGAGGCGTGCGTAAAACACTAAGCGCTGTTGATGACTTTTGCTCGGTTTGGACGGTTAAAGCAAAAAATTATCTATACTATATATATACTATGTAGTGTTGTAACATAATATACGCACACCCTGAAAGTAGTATGCTCAGAATCGGCTATTGAATTTATTTCTAAAATATATTTTGATAAAATCTTGATACTTGGATTCTCATTGCATCACTAACGTGTTTGTGTGTCCGTGCGTAGAACCGATACCCATGCGCTACCAATGTAGTGTGTCCGTGCGTAGAACCGATACCCATGCGCTACCAATGTAGTGTGTCCGTGCGTAGAACCGATACCCATGCGCTACCAATGTAGTGTGTCCGTGCGTAGAACCGATACCCATGCGCTACCAATGTAGTGTGTCCGTGCGTAGAACCGATACCCATGCGCTACCAATGTAGTGTGTCCGTGCGTAGAACCGATACCCATGCGCTACCAATGTAGTGTGTCCGTGCGTAGAACCGATACCCATGCGCTACCAATGTAGTGTGTCCGATACCGATATTATTTGCCTACAATTAGAATAACTAGATCCTTAAAAAAAACGCATCTTAAGTGCATTTCAGTGTTTAAATTATGATAGTAACTTAATTTTCTAATGCTCCGTTTAGAAACTTAAACTACAATCATTTAATGGAGTGTAGGTATAATATCAATAACTTGTTTTTTATACGTTACTCGGTACTATATACAAGTATATAAATATACGCTATAGTATAATTGTAGTAGTACTTTCGCTTTTATAATTTAAGTAAGTATATTCACACAACTATCACACAACGCCGTCTAGTCCCAAGCTAAGCAGAGCTTGTGTTATGAGTACTAGACAACTGATAAACATACTTAAATATTTCTTAATACATACATTTTATAGATAAACTACACCCAGACACCGAACAAACGATTGTGCTCATCACACAAACATTTGTCCTGGGTGGGAATCGAACCCACGACCTCTGGCATAGCAGTCAGGGCCAATAACCACTAGACCAACAGGCCAGTCAAGTAAGTTTGGATACTGGATGGTGTTTTGTTTTTCGACAAATAAATACAACAGAAGATACTGCTTTTAGGTATCTGAGAGTAGTTTTCCTCACACGTTTACATTTTATAGTCATTATATTATCTAACCAAGGACCAAGTTGATCAAAGGAAGAGTAGATTTCTAAGCAAAGTTGATTGCATAATCAACAAAATTTTATAATCACAATGCGAGGCACGGTTGTCGGTGTCGTTCAGAAGCATGTGCAGATATTTTGAAAGAGGATTTAGTTGGAATCCACCCGCAGAGTAATATATGTAAATTCGTATGCAGTATTGCAGATGTTAAGGTAACACCAACAACTGTCGTATGTGCGTGGATTTGAAAACTTTGTGACCTTAATTTACTTATTTCTAAACAAAAAAAAAAATACCTTCCACTAGGTACATTTATTTAACAATTGCTGTACACTATTTATATATTTAACAAATTAACTATAATTTCTATAACATTTTAGAGAGGAATATTTATATTTATGTATTTTTGTCTGTAATTAATAAACTCAAAAACTACTCAATCGATTTAGAAATTCTTTCACTAGTAGATAGTATTTTATCACTGAGTAACATAAGTGATTATATATAAGTGAACTAAAACAAAAAAAAGGACCTTAACTAATTAAAACTAACTAAAAACTGGCCAATTGCGAATCAGATTCGCGCACGAAAGGTTCCGTAGTAGTAGTGTGTGTAGTGTTACCGTCCGTAGTAAATGAAAAAATGGCGAAAATATCACGTTTGTTGTATGGGAACCCCACTTAAATTAGTATTTGTCGTTAGAGCGGGAACAGAAATACACAATCTGTAAAACTTTCAACTGTCTAACTGTCACGGTTGCTGGTCACAGACGGATAGACAGACATTCCCGTTTTACCGTTTGAGTACGGAACTCTAAAAAAAGATTTACTGATAATGTGACGAGTTAAAGGACAAAATGGATGAAGAAAACGTGTTGCGCCAATCCCAAATAACACAGGACAAGGGCAGGAAGATAGTGTTAGCCGTAATATGGCACTATGACACAAATGACGTCAATAAACCGACGGCTACCAACAATTCGCTGACAAAAGGTGTGCATAATGCATTATCAGCGTTTATTCTCTGTGGTTAGTATCACTCGTATTGTTGGCTATCATTGTCTTTGGTTTACTATGCGTGTAAGAATGTGTGTAATAAAATGCTTTGACTGGGTCGATCGTGTCAATTTGATGTCCTTTATATAAGTGTTTGTTCTACGAACGAGTGTATTAGTATAAAACTGCAATCGATATTTGTAAAATGACGACAACAATGGTAAAATGTCAATTATAATAATATTATTTTTTATTTTATTTTTTCATTACATTTTACAGTTATCATCAAGGAGTATACAAAAAAAACAGTTATTTCTCAGTTAGTTATTAGAAGCAACCTTCAGGATAGAACCTTTGAGATCATTTCTAGTTCCATTAAGGTGGTTTTCGGTGCTCTACCCTGGGAGGTGATGGAGTAACTTATTATGGATTGAGCAACGGCAAAGTACACTGATTTCAAGACTTCTTTATCGACTCCTGTCTTGTCTACGTCCTATGATTATAGATTGACGACTATAATTCTAAAATGCTATATATTTACCGGTACTTAATAGGTATCATTACGGCACTTGCTGTAATTATATATAATAAGTAGCTTCTGCCAGTGGCTTCGTCCGTGTGAAAGTATTTTCTCTAAACTTTTCAGGATTTTAGAGAACCAGGACACGCACATGGCCGATGTTTAGTATTTGATATTGATGTTCTAAAATGTCGTAATGTGGGTAAATTGTTAGAGTTTTTGAGTTTTATGAAAACAATTTTTGTACTTCTATTATTAATATATTATTTTCTGGACAGACTGATTTTTATTTCATTTGTTTTTGGGATTCAAAAGAAATAGCATAACAAAAAATAGAAAATTCGATAATTTTTCTATTTGGGCAATCATTAGCGTAAATTTAAAAAAAAAAAACATACATTCAGCCGAACATAGAACCTCCTCCTTTTTGAAGTCGGTTAATAAATTGCTTTTGCATAGTAGGTACATCGCCATTTATGTTTGCGTAAGTTATACGGTGTGTGTGTACACTGTGTTTAGAGCTATAAGGTTTATAATTGACCACGGTCAAGTATAGTCTAATTTATGAATTGCAGAAACGTAAGTGAGGGATTTATATAATTAACTCCCGAGCATTGCGAAGGAGTTAATATAGAAATCTGAGTGTAGTTAGGAATTCAAACCGACCAAGACAAAGACAGTTTTATCTCCGTGTTAGATACTCTACTTTTTACACCATCTGGGAGATAATTATAAGACAATTTACTAAAACAAATAATACATTAGAGAAATATAAGTATTATTTACAACTTAACTTTAACTAGTACTCGACATGATTTGAGATTAAAACAAACCAAATTAACTACCTTGATTCTATAGTTTTATTTTTCTCTTTCATTACTTTTTTAGATACTCGTCAGCAGTAACCACATTTTATTCTTTTTATCTTAGTTGCCAGTTCGATTTTTAAATAAACCTCTTTGAAGCACTTGCATTTTAATTCACTTAATGTGTTATTTTTCTTCAGGATAATGGTTTTTGACGTTCCTAATTCAAATCTCAGTTTTCCCTAGGGATCGCTCCTACCACATTATCTCCCTAAAGACAGAATGACTTGCTTTAAGAGATGGTTGTATGACATATAAAAGGATATAATCGAGTAGGTGGTGTAAAAAAATATTATTGTTATTATTATATTGGTATCGTAATTTTCATAATAAATTTAGAAAAAAAAAAATGCCTTTTTGATTTATCATTTGTTTTAAATATTTTTTAGGCTCGCGTTAAACCACTATCTCACTTGGTGGTAAGCGATGATGTGGTCGATGACATTTGAATAGAAAGCGGCGTTGCATTGAAACAATTTCAATGAAGTTCTTCGGTAAAACGCCATAAATTCAAATCGCTGTAGATTTATTTGCTATATCTAGTCTAATAAAAGCTTTACTGCGCCAATGGCCTATATGTGCATTGTGTATTTACGATCGCTCGACTGACGGTAACGACGCACTGCAAACATGGTCTATTACTTCTTATTGGACTACGATTATTTAATTAAATTTTCTTTTAGTTTTTCCAATACTTACCAACAGAATAAAAAAAAACGGTAGCAAGCACGGCTGCGGACTTTGAAGTTCCGTGAGGCAAAAACTGTAATTGGGTTACAAAATTCCCTGTTATAGGCCGATATTGGAATTGTGCGCGATAAATGGCTACAAGCTCGTTATATCGACAACCATCGGGATAGAAGTGCCTAAACTTTAATAAAAAGAGCCCGCAAAATGTGTTTTAGAGATGAGTTTCTGAACTCCGAAATAATTGCATATTTTGGAAGATCTAATCGACGCCAGGCCATATTACCTTGTGTATTACATTCTCTGTGTATGGCGTTCATTTGATTATTATTGTAACGTTTACTTTGTGTTGAAGTATCAAAAGACTTGATTTTGTCGTGTGACAATTTGCATAAATAAATAATAATTTCTATCACAAAAAGAGGGCTCTGTTTTATTTATTCACATTTTATTACTCATGTAAAATGTCGTATAAAATGCTCATCCTAGTCTGCTGGCATTCGATCAAGTATTGGGCTAAGCAAAAACACGACGAATGTTTCTACTATAAACTTATATTGGACCATGAGCCAAGAGACATCTCTACTTAAACTGAATATCTACAATGCAATAACGTCTTTATAAAGTTGTCTTTTTTAACCAGTAAACTGTCTTTTTTTGGGTGGGAGAATCATTTAATGACATCCCCCGTTCTTGGGCGGAGTGTGAGGGCTTGTCAGACTTTTATTGACTAAAAACTCACTCCTGTTCCTTCTTTGCCATTGTCCCAGGGCCCCGGGAATCTCTTTCATCACCTATGGCCCCAGTACGCTTTGACCCTGGGCGTCTACAGTTGCTGACATCTCCTTGAAGCGCGCGTGGAACTTATTACGCGCCGTCGACGACTTGGGCTCGGTCCGGACGGTTACCGGACGGTTGGACGGGGAGCTACCTATTGCTCGCCGTCCGCAAGCCCGTGCTTACAGTGGCCAGAAAAGGGTATCGGAATCCCAGCGGACCTGTAAACTGTCTTAACGTACGACTGAAGGTTCTTTTGAAACGTCTGCTATTATTAAATGTTAGGTACTTAATTAGGAAAAATCGAATTGCTCTGACGCTGTTAGGAATTATATAATTTTCATGTAGGTACTTGTTCTGGGAATACCAAAGGTCCTTTTTAATAAATTAGAATTTTAGGTCGAACAGTGGCAGATTTAGATTTTGCTATAAGTATGGAAAGTAAAAAAGGGCAATGGAAAGGGCTATGCTCGGGGTTTCCTTGCGTGATCGAATCAGGAATGAGGATATCCGCAGGAGAACCAAGGTCACCGACATAGCACGAAGAATCGCCAAACTTAAGTGGCAATGGGCAGGGCACATTGCTCGCAGAACGGATGGCCGTTGGGGCCGAAAGGTTCTGGAATGGCGACCACGTACCGGAAGACGTAGCGTTGGAAGGCCTCCTACAAGGTGGACCGATGACCTGGTAACGGTTGCGGGAGTACGATGGATGCGAGACGCACAGGACCGTTCATTGTGGCGGCACTTGGGGGAGGCCTATGTCCAGCAGTGGACGTCTTTCGGCTGAAATGATGATGATGATGATGTAAAATCATCCAGATTTTTGTCTACAAAATATTCTCCGAGTCCGGTAGGGTCCGAGTGCGCGTCGCCTTTTCAAGGATATCTCGCTAACTGATGTACTTACAATTTATGACCAGAAGGCTGGCCCGTTTTTTGCGCAAAGAATTAGCGTTGCCATTCGATGTGGCAATGCTGCCAGTCTTGTGGGCATAATTCTGGATGACCGTGATGTGGTGAAACACCTGAGTGTACTTTGTATTTGTAGGTAAGTATATATTTACACCGTAAAATTTATAATACCGTAAGATTGTAAAATGTTGCGAGGTTGTAAACTATTTTTTTCTGATTAAGACACGGTTATGAATTTATGAATTTGAATATGATTTATCGTATAAAAAACGATATTTTCATAATATATCGAGAAATTATGATATAAATAATAAAGATTTATTATAATCGCACGGAGTTTGCAAATCTATTTAGTGACATTATGTACTTACTTAAATAGTTAATAATTACTTTCTTATGTACATATATTGTTATTTAACTTTTTTAAATATTTTTTTTTCTTGGTCAAAAAACAGTGACTCTATTATTTAAGATTACAACTTATCCATCCCAAAATCTTTAGATGTAAAAACAAGTTTTGTTTTCCATACCACGCAAAGGTATTATTTTATAATTTAAATTGAGAAAGTATATGTAGTTACACGCCAAGTTAAAAAAAGAAAAAGTAGACAACAAGAATGTAGAAAAAAGATTCAACATTCCAAACGGCATTCTTTCAACACCGCTCCATAATTCCTAAAGGTTTAAAATTAAATTGTAACTGCATTTCCTTAGAATTTTATTATTCAGTCTAGTTAAATCCTGTTAGTGTAGAATTGTCGTGTGATTTTAAGATGACAATTTGATATTTTTTAGCAAAGTAACTTAAATGCCGCAGTCGACTCGACCACCATTTTGCCCGACGTGCTTGCACACTTTGACAACAAGCCCCTTGTTCAAGTTTTGACATTTATTCTAAGTTTGCAGCTGGGAAATTAACTTTATACTTTGTGTACTGAAATGTTCTTTTGTTTTTAAATGTAGATTATTTCTTGGGGATTATACGGAAAACTACTGCAGCTAAGGAACGCAAACAGCAACTGAAATAACACAGGTGCGTTTTAGTCAGTATTAGTCTGACACTGTCTTTCGCTGCACTCACCAACTTTTAATTGTCTCACCAAAAAAGGAGTTGAGGTTAATGGTTCACCCTTATTTTTACCAGTTAGGTATCAAACTGGGAGAGAAGGAGGGGTGCTACAGAGAATTTTATAATAGGAAAGCCTAATGACACAAACCGCGCTTGCGACTTTAACCCAACGAAGCAGACACTTTTAAAGGGTTCCGAGGTTCACTAGTGTAGACTGAGATAATGAAAGTCCTTTTACCTGTTTTAAACTAAATTAGCTTATCTCTACAAATTCTACGCAAACAGCCATTACATTTTTATTTCATTTGTTTCAGATCAACATGGTTGGAAAGTTTATTTTATAGCATCGCTCCGGCCATTTAAAATAAGTAGCATTATCACTCAAAAGTTTCGAACGAGAACGTTGTAACATTAGTCTGGTTCTTAACTTTTTATCGGGTCTACAAAGTGTCGGTTCATTATACGCTTTTTTTTACCTGTGTGAGTAAGTGGTCCAGTAAGTTGAAATGTGTGGGCTTAGCTAGGCTGAATTTGCTTTGGACTGGTTATATTATGGGTAGTGTGAAAACGAAACCCGGGGCCATGGGACGAAGGCAACGAAGGAACAGGAGTGGGTTTTTAGTCAGTAAAAGTCCGACACTATCTCCCGCTCGCGTACGCCATAAATGTGGCTAGGATAGACTGGATACGATACGAAGGGCGAACAAGCGGGTACTATGGCGCGGCTTGGGAGTGGCATCTTTAGCAGTAAACATAGTATCTGATTGATGTAGTATCACCATGATTGAGTGGAGAATTAATGTTGACAGTCTAATTGGATAATTTTCCGTATTTTGCTCAAAGCCATGCTACGTAACCAGTATAATTGCAACAACATATGAGAGTTGAACTTGAGACAAATCCGGAACATAACGATTTAGTCGAGTCGAAGACATTGCGGCCCAAGAACTTAAGTAATATTTTTAAAGCAGCACATCTGTTTACATTTTAGAGTTAGAAATCGTAATCACTAATCATCATTAACTGTTAGCTAATTACAGTGGAATGGTCTATGGTTAGGATGGTTTGAGCAGCTTACATACTAGTAGCTTCTGTTGCTAAATCTGCCGGGACAGCCTATCGCTATGAATGAGTAATGATAGTTACCAATTTGTGCTATGACGCCCAGAAAATTTTAATTCACTTCAACATTAAAAATGTTGTCTGTATTACAAAAATAACTCTTAATTAAATCAGACTTGACTTAAACAGGAGAGATCCATTTAACCTGTAAAAAGGATTTGTTTGCCTAATTTCAAAAGTATTTTATAATCCGATTAGGCTGGATTTAATTTACCGCTTCATGAAATAATTTAAACCCTTGGCAATCAGCCTAATATCTACTCGAAAAAGCTCATTGCTATCTAGAACGTTCGTTTCAAAGTGATGATTAATGTGAATAGGAAGCTGTGCACTAACGAACTGACTGATGAAATATTCGTAGATAACGAAATACGAAAAATGGGTGTCGTGGGCGCTGCAAGCAAACTGCGGTTCGATATTAATAGTTGTATGTATCATTTCTGTCGCTTGGGTAATGGACGTCTGCATATTTTATGAGTGCTGAAGCTCGATGAAGAAATAGCTCTATTCTGTAGCTCCTCCATCTAATGCGGGGTTTAGATCCGCTCAGCGATCGCTGACGCCCCGTCTCGCGTTCCGTCTCGACGTAGAAATTACTTTTGAAGCATTCACTTTAAACTTGGAACAGGTACACTAGATTTGCTCTCATTTTTATAGCAATCTCGTCTCAAAACAACTTGTCTTATTTTAATGAAAGCAGTAGAAAGGACATCGAGTCTAGAGATTGTTTCAGCAAGAACAAGAGATTATCAGATTGAGATATATGTCAGTAAAATTGTATAGTTAATTGATTAGCGGGTGAATGTATTGGAAAGGTCGTGCCAAGGTTTGCGGCTGGCCGCGGGCCCAACTTGAGTATACGTATGTATACATACAGCGTGTGGTGGCGGGGGTATTGGGCAACGCGACCTCCAACAGATAATGAGACGCATGGGAGGAGAAAAATAATATCTAAATCATTACCTACCGACATTGCCTACCGCTGACCCCTGTGAGTGGTCATAGTTCAAGGTGTCTGTCATTCCACTAATTGGTCAAATAACGCTTAAGAGCTGCTATTATGACAAACTACAGTTCAATGCCAAAATGTAAATCATAATGTCAGTTTTGTTGCACCAAAGCTTTGCTAAGCCCGTCTTGATTTGATTGATCTCGTTAGGGGATTTGTTTTAATTATTCTTCGTCGGTTCGAGCTGCTGAGATGAGGTCATTTTGTAATCTTTTAAGCACCTTAAAATTAGGGTACGCTTACACAGATGGCGAAGCGAAGTAATTTTAAGACGAACAAAAACTTCTTCGAAACAAAAGACTACCACGAGCTTTTAACGTGATCCATTTTACGACCTAAAAAGAACTGTTAGAGGGATGGAGCTATATAGGGTGTATAACTTCATCCCTCTTTCTCACTCGGACCACATACGTCATAGTAAGGCTCCATCTGATATATTATCCCCAGAAATGGAGACAATAAAAAATGAACCAAATATAGCTCTGTCCCTTTAACAGCTTAGGTAGTGTGCGATGGGGAAATGGGGGCGACTGCTCTTCAAAACTATACCACTTAAAATCAAAACTACGTAGGTGTAATTATCATCATCTTCCTGCCCTTGTCCCGTATTATTTGGGGTCGGCGCAACACGTTTTTTTCTTCCATTCTATCCTGTCAACCGTCATGCTATCACTAACTTCCTTTTCTTTCATATCACTGTTCACACAATCCATCCATTTTTTATTGGTATATTGTGATTTCACTTCTGTGAATGGATTATTTGTTTAAGAATAAACTTGAATGTATTGCAAACAGTTTTCTGTAATTTGATGTGATGTGAACCGTGGGCGTGTATCAGACGCGCTACATCATGAACCAACTTCTAGTGCCACTTCACGTTACCTATTTTTAATATTCAGATAACAATATATTATAATATTTACCGTCGCATGCACATGTGTGTGTTCTTAATTTAAATATTGAGGCAGCCATTCATGAAGAGGTGATGTAAAGTTATAAAATACAAAATAATGTTTTATGGTATTGTTTGGTTATGGTAATATTACGGAAATGATAAAATGAATCGTATGTCATAACGCATCGGAAATAAAATGGTATTGTAAGAAAATTAGGAAGTCATGTGAATGCATTATCTGGGGTGGATTGGGCACGCCATAATCACGGCGGTAAGTGTCTTTGAGAAGTGGCTGGCACTAGGGCTTTCAAATACCGGAATTGAATTTTTAAATAATCAATACCGGTATTAGTATTATCAATTCCAATAACGTCCTTATGCCCCAGCCGCCGAGATTCCAACCCTGACGACGTCGAGCAATGGGTAACTCGCCGTCCGGCCGTTCGGTAATAACCGGACCGAGCCCAGTCGTCAACAGTGCGTAGTGATTCTTGCGTTCCTAAAAGAGATGTTAGCAAACCGTAGGGGCCCAGTAGGGCCGATGCCTACTAGCTAGGACCGCGGGGAATTTCTGAACGGGAAACCAGTAGTACTAGAACGCAAAGGGCGACTGAAGGACACAGGTGAGGTTTTAATCAGTAAAAGTCTGACCCGTCCTCTCGCTCTGCCCAAGGGTGGGAGTTGTCATTGGATGACTTCCATACTTAAAACAAAATAATCTAGGTTGGATGGGGTTTTGAAGCTGCATTATTTCAATAACCTTAAAAGCCGATTTGTACCTAAATGGCAGCGGCCAGCAGTGGCGTGGCTGTAAGTGCCAGTGATATAATTTAAAACTATATCCTCAAAAGGCCAGTATCCCTCGAAAGGTTCAAAAAGGGTGTGGCCGCACACCCTTTTTGACCTGCGGCGCTGCGAGGCTGCCTGGGGCGCCGCGAGCAGTCAATCGGCCACGCGCGTCTTGTCAGCGGATCTGCCAGCGGCTGCACGGGGCTCCTAGCGGCTGATTTCGGCCTGTTCTACCGAACTATTTCCGTCGTTGCCTGTTCTGTTTGCCATTTGGCTCTTAACCGAGACAAAAGCAGCATCAACGCCAAATGGTATACCACAAAATGCCTGCCAGAAGTTATGTCTGCCGTGAGCAACAAGCGACCGAACTCTGGGCTCCGCGGGGTACTGCTTCACCATGACAATGTGCCCGCGCAACGAGGGACTTCCTGGACACCACACCGGTCAGAGTCTTGGAGCACCCTCCTTACAGTCCTGATTTGGCTCCGTGTGACCTCATTTTATTTCCTAAAATATAAAATCATCTTACAGGGATACAGTTTTCACTGCCGGTAGACGCGCTAGCAGCGTTCAAAAAGGCCGTGAAAGAGGAGTCTGGGGCGGACTGGAAAAAAAGTTTCGAAAATTGGTTCAGACGCATGAAACTTTGTATAGAGGCTGGTGAAGAGTTCTTTGAAAAGATTTAATAAAAATATTTTATCCTTCCACGTTAGTTTTTTAGTTTCTCAAACCTTAATGAGCCACGTAGTTTCTGAGATTTCGTGATTAATCAGTGAGTGGTATTTCAGTTTTGTTTACATAAATGTACTACAATTTATCGATTCCCTGCAATTCGTCGTGATTGGAGTCATTTTCAAGTACAATGTGCTCTATGAAACGACCAATCAGAATCTATGTAATTATTTGTAACATAACGCTTTCCAATTAAGTTTCATTGGCTTCTTCAATAATAAATTGTAGGTACATGAGAAGCCTCACGAGCACTATCGCAAATAAAACATAGTTACGACACTAATTTAAGTGTACCTACATTGTCGGATTGTTAAAATGGAAACGTTCCTACAAGTTTGATATAAATGAAATAAATTATACGATTTCAATTCTTGAATATTTGACTGCGACGAATATTTTCTAACGTCTTCAGATTATGTATTTGATATTTCTTCACTTTTCAAAACGATGTTTAATAAATAAATGTCTAGTTAAATAAACATAAATCAACGAAGTAATTAGCAGAGATGCAAAACGGTGAAGAACTACCACTTTTGAGATAATTGGAGTACCCTTAAGTAAAAAATTGAAGACATTTATGACATCTACCTATTCGCACTGGATACTGCGTACAGTGATGGAATACTTCGCACTCTTTAAGAGACGAAGCTTGTCTCTAAGTTGTGGGAACTGGTTAAGTAACGTCATTTGAAACAGAGGCGTCGGCTTTTAAAAAGTCCCATGGGTGTTCAAACTCATCCGTGACATTGTTTGAAGAAGTTACAGTAGCCCTGGAACCCAAAGGGCAAATTAAAATACCTTGTTGGGGTTCAGTTAGTAAAAGTGGGTAGAGCAAAAGAGAGAGAAGTTATTTTATAATTTCCTATTTCAAAAAAGGATTCTAGCTCATTTATTAAACAATTGCTTGCTACTCATATTTGATACGAGATGATGAGACGTTTTATGCATTAAAACTCGAAAAGTGAAAAAAAAATGCACGCCAGGAGACGTACAATAATATCAGTGGCGTATTCAATGAATTGTTTCTATTGAGAAAATGAAACTCTTTTCCATGGCATATAATGATGGAACACTGTATGCTCATCGAAAACATTAACGTTATGCTAGAGCGAGCTCGAAAATATCTCTAATAAAAGAGTGCTTGCTGTGCTTTTGGAATGCTCGAGTATCAAGTTATTGTAACTGTTTGCTACCGCATTGTTTTTGCACTGTTTGCTAGCACGCAACGTGATGCCAAGTGGAATAGCGCACAATGAGCGAGACTTTCAGCTGTATTTTTTACCCCTCAAGCGGAATGTTCCCAAAAATATTTGAATTTTGTAATTTTTATTTTTGTGTTTTGGACAAAATTGTATATATTTCAAGAGCCCCCTTTTGCTCTTGGAATATTGCGTCCATCAATTGTGTTAGATGATCCTGGCAATATTTTTACCGTTCGTCCCCCTATAATGGGATATCAAGAGATTTAGCCGGACACTCTCTTTCCCATACTAATCTCACAAGAGGTGGTTTCAAGAGCCCATTTTTGGTGTTAATAAATTAATTTATGCTTGTTGGGTATATTATTAAAAAAACGTAATAATTATTTCACTATTTTATTTAGAATTTGTAAAGTTTTATTCAAATTAACCATTGTTTTGGGATATAACACTGTTATTTGGGGATAAAAATTATGCACTTCCCGTCTCCCACGTGAGATTGAATGAGATTCAAAACGACCACTTCTAAACACTTCACGTAATTAATGGACGCCCCCAATGTTGTAAAACTAGGCAGTTTGGTTTAGCCGTGACTAGTAGCATACACGAGCTCGGATAGTGGGTAAAAACCAAATAAATAAAATGATTTTCTCGATTCATTCGTAATCTTAAATACCTATTTATTTAATGTAGATGGCCACTCATTATTTAGGCTCATTATCTCCCCTGCCTTTTCCCAACTACCGGTTATTATTATTTATATGGTACATATTATCTATATTTATAAAAGGGGAAACTGACTGACTGACAATATCAACGCACAGCCGAAACTGCTGGGATTAGGAGCGTGAAACTTTCCACAAGGTTACCTTTTATGATGAAGGTGAGCACTAAGAAAGGATTTTCCAAAATTCACTCCCTAATGGGATGAAGTAGGGTTCCAAAGGTTGTATGGAGAAACCTACATTCACGCGAGTGAAGCCGCGGGCAGAAGCTAGTTATATATATAGTATCTATACAACCGCATTTGGTTAGACTGGAAGCCGACCCCAAGGCCTCCAGTCTAAACAGATGCGGTTGAATACAGAACGCGTTTTACATGAACCGACTTTCTATCAGACCTCTACCCAGTTTTCAAACAATACGATACTCCTTGGGTATATTGATGGTCAGACTTTTTGGCGTCTGCCATCATTTAAGCTCATGAATGAAATATCACGATAAAATATATTTGATTAAAGGTTATTGGACGAGACAGCGAGAGGTGGGTAATCTTTGTAACAAAATTAGCCCCGAGCTAGTCAGTAATTACGTAAATCTAATTTTTAGATCTATCGAATTTTTATTTCAAAATCGAAGCTGCGAAAGTATATTTTTGCCAAATAGTTTTCCTAACCCCGAAATCTAGTATTTTATTTCGCAGACCGGTAGTATTTATAATTACGACAAAGTGATGTCGGTTCTGCGAATAATTTGCAAAGTATTTTAATTAATAATTTCAGATCTGACGATCTTCGAGCAGGTTATGTAAAGGGTGGGAGCGCGTACATTGAATTAGGGATGTAACGTAAGTGGCTATGTAAGAACCGGAGTTTTTAAACTATATCGGAATCGAAACCGAAATAGAAGGTGGAGGTGAAGGCAATTGACACCAAATGATTTTTTAAAGTCATACAAACTAGTGCTTGACTGCGATCCCACCTGATGGTAAGCAGTGATGCAATCGTTGATGGTGAAGCGCACTATATTATTAAGACCCCATTCACTTTAGTCTCGAAGATTCCTAAATTATAATCTAAAATACTACTAAAACTAACACGAAACTGGGTTTAAGTATAACTGAAGAGTGAATTTACTACATTCTATATACGAAACTAAAAACAAGTGATAAAGTAATCGACCGAAGGCGCGCGGCAAGTAGGCATAAACTTGTTTCTACAATTTATCGGACCCGAAATCGGAATTGAAGGTGCATAATCTATCGGAAGTTCCAACCTTTCGGTATTGGAGTCGACGGAACGTCTGTAACATATCTGTTTTAAATATTGGTACCTACTTAGTATCCAGTTAATTTAAGGCTTTATAGAAATCGATGCAATTAATTTATTCCTAGAGTAGAGAGGTTTTACAATCGGCTACTTTGGCTTAGTTGCTTCATATTGCACACTTTTAGTTTAAATCAGTTTGCCTAACCTTTTCCTACCTAAATAAGTGTCGGCTTCAAGTCAAGTCAGACGGAGCTGGGCACCAGTATTTTAAATGAAGTGACTGCCGATCTGACCTCCACAACCTGGTGTCAGAAATGACAGCCGGGACCAACGTTTTAAGGTGCGGTCACCCATCTACAGGCCGACCCCGAGCAACAATGCTTAACCTTGGTAATTGACCTGTTTGGCTGATATTACTTAGCCACGAGCTCCTCACACTTCGATTTTATATGCAGATCAGTAATTTTATTTGATTATTCGAAAAACCGTTTAAAACGACGTCTATTGGGCAGGGGGCGTCGAAAATTTGTAGTTACGAACCCATTATTTTTCTGGCCTGTTGGTCTAGTAGCAAGTGGCCCTGACTGCTATGCCGGAGATCGTAGGTTCGATTACCGCCCGAGACAAATGTTTCTGTGATGAGCATGATCATTTCTTCTGTGTCTGGGTGAAATTTATCTATATCTATATATTTATCCAAACGCTTAGTAGACACTTCGCGTGACCCAAGGGCTAGCTTTTACCTCGGTCAGAGATTAAGCATTGCCATACAACGTGGCAATGCCGCCAGCCTTTGGGGACACTTCCATTCGACAGCTATGCGGAGGAGTTTCATGACGCCATTTTTTAGCTAGTAGTTTTTGCTTTTAATGTATATATAATAATAATTCTTTATTGACATAATTTACAATTTGAATTATAGGATTCCCTAACGCCTACAATATAGTGACATTAATTTTACGTCAGACAGAGTGTGTTGAGAAATAAATATAATAAAGAAAAACGTAGTTTTAATTAGATAAGTATTTTTATTAAAAAATAAATGATTCAAATATATTTATGAATTTAGAAATATATAAGTATATGTGTGTGTATGTGTGGTTTATCAGTTGTCTAGTACTCATAACAAGCTCTGCTTAGTTTCGGACTAGATAGCGTTTTGTGAAAGTTGTGGAATATTACCATTACCTACTGCTATGTATATTATTTAGTGGATTCCTTGTGAGCGTACGATAATGAAACCAATTACACGTATACATTCGTTAGAGCGATGGTCATAACATATTATATGTTGTACAGAACTAGCAACCGTTCGTAACCGGAATACTTTTAAAATCAGGTTTTATTTTAACAAGATGTATACAGATATATATATACAGTGACAGTCACTTTTTACGCTCTCCTTTCTCCGAGGCTAATAAATTAAATTGTACAATGTTTCAGCATTGTAAAATAAATAAGGATGGTCGCCTTCCAGATGGCTTGCTTTTCTAGTTTTAGAAAGGAAACATTCTGTATTATTTTTCCTAGTTTAAGTAAGTTTAACTTTGTAACTATGTTGCTCCATTGCGCTAAATGGAATGCGTTGAGCAATTTATAGAGATCGGGTGTTAATGTGATTAACGAAGATGATTTTCGAGGACAATCTACGTTTATTACGAAGTAAAGAAATATGTACGTTGCACACTGATGCGTCAGTTTGTGTTGACATTGTGCTCGTTACTAAGAACTAATTAATGCTTTTTTTAGGTGTGAAATCATTCAATGACTTCTTCCTCTCTTGGGCGGTGTGAGAGGGCGTGTCAGACTTAATTATCTATTTTTTATTTGTCTTATCTATCTCTGCGGTTTTTATTATTATTTATTTGTAGCATTGTTGGCCACATTGGATTTTTCCATCTTAATATTAACATTTTGATGGAAGTACATGAATAACTCTACCTAATCCCGACCCCTGATTATAAGTAACTAGCAGAAACTATTTCAAGGGAACTCTGCTACACAAAACTACTCCCGGGATAAAAAGTATTCTATCTGCTATTGAAGGACATGGTCTATCCATGTGCCAAGTCTCATCGAAATCCGTTCGGCCGTTCGAGTGTGAAAAATTTACGAACATAATAAACACACTCGATTGGCCTGCTGGTCTAGTGGTTAGTGGCCCTGACTGCTATGCCGGAGGTCGTGGGTTCGATTCTCACCCAGGACCAATTTTTGTGTGATGAGCACGATCATTTGTTCTGTGTCTGGGTGTAATTTATCTATATACGAGTATGTATGTATTTAGAAATATATAAGTATGTTTATCAGTTGTCTAGTACCTATAACACAAGCTCTGCTTAGCTTGGGACTAGACGGCGTTGTGTGATAGTTGTGGAATATAATTAGCCAGCCCTTGCCTTTAGTACCTACTGCTGCAATTACAAAGCACATTCCATTAATAAGGCGAAATTGATAGTAACTAATTGAATGCAGAATGTAAGCAGTATTGCGTGCAAGCCTGCTTGAGTATCATCAGTATTCAGTTTGTCCTACTAGTCTGTTTTGTTTTATCTCTCAACTTAGCCCTTTCTCACTTTAATATTATAAAGAGGTAAAGCTTTTTATTGTACGAGGTAATCTCTGAAAGTATTGGTCCGATTGCTAAAATTTTTTCACCTATTGAAAGCTGCTTTATTCCTGAGTGACATAAGCTGTACATTATGTACACGGGCGAAGCCGCGGGTAAAAGCTTATATTTCGTAAGTGGCGTTAACCAAATCTCGATAACAAATAAAATTAATTTGTTGATCAACCATTTGTTTTTTTGTTACAAAGCAATTTATTTGTATGTTATAAGTGCATATTTGAACAGTATATGTAAAGCCTCCTCTACACGTCAGCAGATATTTCCGCTAACGTTGTCAGATGTATCAGGAGACGGATTACCACGAACCGTCCAAACGTCTGTATGTCGATCACTTGTTATACTCGACAGCCTCAACTCGCACGTAACATTCCAAAAAATGGTCAAAATGTATATCGAGACCGTAGCTCCTGCAACTATTTATTTATTCAGTAATTTTAAAAATATTGTTTATTTTATAATAGTTAAAATCAAAGTCAAAGTCAAATCTTTATAGCAGAACACAATACAATAAGTTATACATTTCTGGATGTCATTTGAATACTCTAGTTAATTGTGTTTTACCAAATTAAGCATGCAAAATTGAAATTCAAGTTAATTTACAACAAGTTAAATTACAACATTTTTATTTTTAAATAGTTTTCAGCTTTATATAGTTCAAGAAACTTGAAAATTTCCTCATTGCTCGTTTCCTTGTTAGCCTTTTCAAGCGTTTATACGAATGCTACGCAAAGTAGATAATTATATTAAAACCGCAAGAAACACGCGTACACTCTCAATCGCAACTCCGATCAAACTGATGCGTCGTCAGACGTGTGGACAGACGACGGACGTCCGCGCCGAAACCCTTTGATCCGTGCCACAAAAATCGCCACTAATCGGAACCGAGGAGGCCGTAACTGCGGACGCACAAATAACCCCCCTCTATACGTCAGCCGACGCATCCGAAGATGACGTCCGCGGACGCATCTGCTGACGTGTCGAGGAGGCTTACCTTAAACCCTACTACGACTAGTGATTTCATGTCCTATTCGCCAGAGTCGTATGATAGCGACTAGAGAGTCCATCTCGTTCATCTCGTTTCATCTCCAATCCCCATCATCATCATCATCATTTCAGCCGAAAGACGTCCACTGTTGGACATAGGCCTCCCCCAAATGCCGCCACAATGACCGGTCCTGTGCGTCTCGCATCCATCGGATTCCCGCGACCAATCCCCATACGTGTGTGAAAAGCTGACGAGATTGAGTATTTGGTCGTGGATGTGCGACCTTGGCGGAATAAACGCGAGAGTGATTGTCGGATATATCCGACGTATGCGGCTAAAAAGTTTGAGTGTAATAGTAACAAAACTTCACTATTGTTTTTGTTTCAAACCTATATTGGCATTTATAAATAATATTGAAGCTAGGTATAAAATTAACAGCAATTGTTCAAACTCTCTCTTCCTTGTTGGCACTACTCTTGACAGAGTGGTCGTGGTCATCACTTCAGGTGTTGGTGGCAAGCTTCACAATCTTTATAAAAGGCGAGCACTATACCAATTTACAGTAGGCGAGCACTATTTATTTATAACGTAAACGTGGCCTAAACATGGAGTACCTTCTTATTTATATTTTATTTTTCTCTTTTTCTTATATTTTTAATAAAAAATTACTCCTTTTGCTAATTCTGTAATCCTGTAATTGTCCTTTGACCTTGTCTATTGTACTTCTCTGTTTGTACCCTACAGGGTAACATATATCTCTCTCTCTCACTCTCTGGCTCTTGTGATACAGGAAATCCTAGTACAAGAGACAGAGCTACAATGATAACTGTCTTGAAGTGTCAATAAAAATATTATTATAATTAATTTGTCATTTCCAATGGAGAAAAACACAAGAACCGGTAAGAAGCTCCACGATTGCCGTTTTAAAAATAATTCTCTTTAACTATGTTTTATTATCACGAACCGTCCTTTTTTTGGTATTTTATGACCTGGAAACTAAGACCTTTAGAACAAGAACATTGAATGTATTCAATGAAAATATACTTTGCTTAACATTAAAATACGGCTGTAATACATTGTAATCTTTATGTAGTATTTGGTAGCAATCTTAACTGTAATTTACTCGTACGGACAGATGCTAAAGTGCATGGATAGTACAGAAATAAAATCGCGTGAAGCGAGAAATGACGCCATCTAGCGTGAAACCAGGATTGAAATGTTGCTATCGACAACATTACATTGTACTGTTAATAGATGGCGTCGCTGTGCTTCAAATGATTAATGCTTAATTAAAGTTTATTTTTGTACTTTCTTTTTGTTTCTTCAAACACTGAAATAATTTATAGTTTCTTTTAAAGAGATGAAGATATTAAAATTGAATATCGATTTATAAATATTTGATTATCTATGTGTTAGTTTTCAAACTTGAGAGGGTAGGTTGAATATAGATTTAAAAATAATAACTAGTAGGTAGTATAAATAATACTTAGACCAGAGTTATGACATAACTCAATTGATTGTTCGCTAAGTTAATTTCGATTATCTCGTTCCAGCGCTTTTCGTTGAATTTTATTTTTAACCAGATGTATTGTCTACTTATTTTACCAAAATGTGTAGATATGGATTGTTGAATTTAGTAAAAAAGAGCTCAAATAATTGCTATGCATAATCAAGGTAAAAACTTGTCAGAAATAGCCAGAGAGACCGGTGTAAACGTAAGTAGATTTTTTTTCTTCTTTTATATAACAAAAACCTCCTTTATAATAATCATTATGGGGTAGTATATATTTCTGTTTTATTGTTGCAGAGAAAAACAGTTGCTCTATGGGTAGGACGATTTGAAAAAGAGGGTTCTTTGAAACACCAGAAAAGAGCTGGCAGACTAAAACTAATAAACATGTTGCAGCGTCAAACCATGATAAGAGAGTACGAAGAAAATGGACGTCTGTCGACGAACCACTATGCTGGTTTATTTGACACAAGCGTTGACACTGTTCGTCGTGCTCTTCATACTTAGCTAAAAGATGCATCATCGGAGGCATGTTGTGAAATCCTTGCTATATGGATTACATAAACTTTGATTAGAGTAGTGTCATCTTTACTGATGAAAAAACTTTTAAGTCCAGTGAACACGGACGGTTATGTCTGTGGCGTCAAGATGATAAATAATTATAATACTGAATTAATAGTATTTACTCAGTACTTATTCTCTGTATTAACTGGAGACCTTGTTATGTGTGTTTAATTTAATACCCGTATTTAAAACCACTTAAAAAAGTTATGAACACTTGATATATTGTTGTGCAATTTTATAGTTTTTAGCCTACATTTAATCCTTTTGACATTTGGGATAAAATTATCTGGTCTCTTGTTTGTTTGTTAAGGTTACATAAGCTTCAATCCTCTTTCCAATTTTGGAAACGAATACTTAAGCTATGGCCTCAATAAGAAGTTATATATAATATTATAATCTTATTCGGTGATTAATAAACGGTGATTAATAAACGGCAATTAATAAACGGTGATTGTTGAATTTGAATAAGAAATTGTAAGGAATAAACATATTATTTTTTTAATAGTGCCTTTTTGTTTGATGAGCCTGTTTACCTGCATTTTTTTTTTCGTTTTGCTGAGTAACTACTCACTTGAATATTATATTACAAATAAATAAATATCCACTTTGTTATAATATTCCTACCGATTTCTTTTGTTTGTTATTCAAAACTTACAAAAAGTGTGAGTACTACGCGAGATTCGAACTCACGGCTTATTGATTTACGCATTTATCTACACATGCTAAACCGCTAGGTCAACTTGACTCCAATTTAAATGATGAAATTATGAACTACAGTCAGTTGTTGATGACAATGACGACGCATGTGTGTATTTTCTGTCAGACTAAAAGTCAAGTTTATACTTTGTGGGATTGCCTTTGGACGCCACTTAGCTGTGAAGAAACCTACGCCATCTAGTTAAATTTTTGAAAACTTGAACTTTAACGTGCAAGGGAAAATAGGCGTTAAGGTATCCAAGCACTTTCGCTGGCCTCTGTACCTTCTTGGTAAGCACTCAATACTACAAAAAAAACTCACTTAATTTTATCGAGATCGCACCTGCATTAATAATTCCACATATTGCCCATTTGTAATACAAAACTACACGAATTATACATCACAACATCCACTGGTAATTAATTTGCGAATAATTAAAACAGCCAATGAATTTTTTTTTTTTTTTAATTGATATAAACCAGTGCTTGACTGCGATCCCACCTGATGGTAAGCGGAGATGCAATCATTGAATTTCAAACCAAAACTAAAAAGCCATACGAATCACCACAATCCTTTTCCAGAACCATTTGTACTGACATTCTCGTACAAGCAACTAAACCAAATAAATCAATATAACTTACTAGAGCCATACCCTTTGCTAATACAATTGATTCCGACATGAGGAGAATGGAAGATACGACAGATAAGGTTATATTGAAACGTGTCTGAAAGCCAGATTAAATGCAGCTACTAAAATAACATTGACAGTGTACTCTACTAATTGTCACATGTTATTATCAATTATCAGCTCAACACTAAGGATTTGCTGGAATCTGATCGGTAGTGGAGGTAGTGGGTAGTGTGACATGCATAAAATGAACGTTGACGTATCTAACCAGTCAATTAGGATCAGCTGTACGACGCTTATTTAACTAGATGTGTGGTAACCAATATCTACGGGTAATTTAATGAGACAACCTAGGTCTCTTGGAATTGTGAAGCTATGTATGTTCTTAGTACTGCATCGTTTATACGTTTAACATGTCATTGGGCTCAAAGGTTTTTAATGGGAAAAATCAAATAATTTCTCGTGCTCTCTGTGAAACAAGTAGGCGTGTCAGACTTTTGCTGACGAATACCACATGTGTTCCTTCAGTTGCTCTTTGCATTCCAGGGCCATAGTAGCATAAGCATAATTAGCTTTTTAATGTTCCCACAGCCAGGACTCAGATCTTTTCTCTATAGGAGAGGGAATGTTCGTCAATCCACCACGCGGGCCTAGTGCGGGTTGATGAATGTCACATGTCTTCGAATTTTTGGTTCTAGGACATGCCGGTTTCTTCACGATGTTTTCCTTCACCGTTTTGAGAGCAGTGGTGATGAAATAAATTACACAAAGTAATGCGCCTGGCTGGGTTTGAACTCGCGACTATGGTATCTCTTTCGAATATTCCCGCAAGCCACGTAGACCAATTCTTTCGGAAAATAATTTCTTACACAAACTGTGGGAAAAATTTGGGTGAAATTGTGAAGTACATAATAGGACAAAGGTACTCATTCCTCTGGTGACACAAGAGTGTTATACAGGTTGTTGTACATACCTACATACAGTCCCTCCCAAAGTTAGCTCTAAATTATACCTAAGCTTTTTACCAATAAGTTAAAAGTTTTTAGTCTCGTAGACCACTCGTAATGTCTAATATTATTTGATTTAATATATGTAACGACAAATAGAGTTGTAAATTTGAATGGATCACATAACAATAAAATAGCAAAAAAATACATATATATGTGCATAATTAGGTCGTGACCTTCCTGCTTCATCACTTTTATGATATTCCTATATCTGTTTCTGTCTCTGGCGGTTTGAAGGACGTTGTATATCGTAGAGTCAAGAGCGTAGCGGATTTGGTCGGACCAACGTATTGGGCTGCGCCCGCGAGGCTTTTCTCATCCACTTTACCGGTCACAATGACCCTTTCGAGGTTTCCACCGTCTTTCCTTGCAATGTGACTGAAGTATTGCAGAAGCTTGCGAAAACACTTGGACGACAGCCGTGAGGAGATTTTGAGCTCTTGCAAAATGGATACTTTGGTCCGAAATGCTGACAATAAAATAAAATATAATAAGGTAGGCGAGAAATTAAATATTTTACTAAAAATAATATGTTTTATGTTTCCGACTTAACACGGAGAAACGAAAAAATTAAGTGGCAGTGGTGAAATACTGATTAATCACGAAATCTCAGAAACTATAACAACTACAAACTTAAAATTTAAAATTTAAAATTTGGCAGGTAGGTTAGGGTGTAGACATCCGCTAAGAACGGATTTTACGAAACTCCACCCCTAAGAGGGTAAAACGGGGGAAGGAAGTTTGTATGGAGAAACCTATTTTTACGCGAGCGAAGTCGCTGGCAAAAGCTAGTTACATATATTGCTCGCAGAACAGATGGTCGATGGGGACGAAAGGTTAAATTCTGGGGTGGCGACCGCGTACCGGAAGACGCAGCGTAGCTTGAGGGTCGCGGGAATTCTATGGATGTTAACCACAGTGAGTCGTTGTGGCGACACTTAGAGGAGACCTATGCCAGCAGTTGATGTTTTTCGGCTGAAATGATGCTGCATACCTAAGTATTTATAAATATTTCGTTAAGGCTTTTTGTTAAAGTTAGTGGGCACTTTTAAATAAAATTATATTTCAATGACACAAAAATAATTTTTCTAATTAAATATTTGTAGTGCATCAATCAATTTGCGTACAATTGTGAATGAGATAACATTGCGTTTTTAAACCTTGATTCAATAAATCTCTTGACCTTTGTAAAAATATGCCCATCAAGGTGAATTTATTCGATAGTTCATTTTAATCACAAATGTAAATAAAGTACTCAACTCAACCTTCCATTTTTTGGGTTTAGAACCGTCACTCCGAAGACGTGGCTCCGAATATGTACACCCTGTATGTATAAAGTAGAATATTTGTTTACGCAGCTTTGCTGCTGACGAGGAGCTAATATTATATTGGATATTCCCAATATTACTTTTTACCTACGTTTTCCATATTTTTCCTATGTATTTTACGGACATTACTTTTTATGAGTATGAACGGATTTCTTTATGACTTTCTGTACAGATATTTTTGGGTCTGGAGCAATCAGATTGCTCTAAATGGGCTGTCTGAAAGCTGTCTCTACAATTTATATTCCACGTTTGAATAATCTGGTTGAAATTATTGAGGTCATTGAGTATTATTATAAAGGCGAAAATATGTACGTTTGAATTGTGTGTGTGTCTGTATGTTTTTTCCTCCTTTATGCTCAAATGGCTGAATAGATTTGTATGAAATTTGGCAGATAAGTATCCTGAAACAGCTTGTAGAGTACTTTGTCTTTTTTTTATTGCGAGTGATTCTACACTTAATATATTTTTTTACTATCCCGCGGTCGAAGTCGCCGGCAGAAGCTAGTATTCACATAAAACCCAATAAGTGGTTGTGAAGAACATACTAATTCTGGGTTATTTCGTAATGTGGGCCAATGTGCCTTGTAAGGAGGTCTGTGTCTAGCTGAAGGAATTCAAGGATAATGTGATTAGCACTTTATTTCTGAGTCTGTAACACACTCTTAATAAAATTAATGTAACAAGGTTCGAAAACGTTACGCAGATTAAGGCAATGAATCGAAGTTATATTGGTCTTTCTTGAATTTTTATGGCATCTATTGATTTCTGAGCAGTTACGTAATGCTTACATTTACCAAAGAGGAAAAGTATTTACCAATCTGACTTAATTAATTGACCAATTCTTCAACAAAAGGAAGAGAAAAATTTTATTGGTTTATTAAAATGAAAATACAAAAGATTAATCAAAAGATACACTTGATATCGGATACTGAGGTCGGCTACCAGCAATGTTTTTCTTTTCACTCTGTAATTTATGTTTTTTGTTTGACTTAAAACAATGTATCATTCGCTTTGTTGTGCATAAAATTAAATATGTTTCTTGCTAACATGACAAAATTGCCAATCTCTCTCGGTTTAACTATGTAAAAATTAATTGCTCAATGGGAAAGGACTGATGAAAAATACTCGAAGTAGTCTCAGGTACAATTTTGATGAATATTAAAACAACAGAGTTTTTCAATTTTCAATTTTCATTGATTTTAGAAAGCAAAACCATTTTTTTTTATTATTCCATCATTCGATAGTTTCACACAGTGACACTGCGTCACTGTGTGAAACTATAAGAAATAAATTCTTAGAATTAACATACGGCAATTTGCAAAAGTTGAATTTTATCTATCTGGAGGCAACAGTCCTTGCACGTATGCACGATTTGCGCGTGAAGATGTAAGGCTGGGGCGAAACTCCGCTGCCACAACAAGTCGCGGATCTCATGGTGGAATGGCGACAGCGATTGTCGCAACCCAGTGCTGAACACGCCATAATTAGGGCGGTAAGTTCCCCCCTCTTTGAGGAGTGGCTAAAAAGACAACACGGCGTCCTCACCTTCCACATGACGCAGGTTCTCACTGGACATGGTAAGTTCAGGAGGTTCCTCTACCTGATTCGTGCGGAAGACACTCCCGGGTGTGACCATTTTGTGGACCGCCCGGAGGACACGGTAGCTCTACCGTGTCCCGTGTACCGTGTCGTTTACCGTATGCTCAAACGGTAGAGGTGTGCCCCGCTTGGGCAGTGCATCGCCGAGTCCTCGTGGGGGCGATCGGTGGCACCGATCTCTCGCACCGGGTCTTGGTACAGGCCATGGCCCGGAGCGAGGAGGAGTGGCAAGCGTTCGCCTCCTTTCGCGAAACAGTAATGCTAGCAAAGAAGGTGGCCGCAAGTAAAAGGGATCGGCCCTCACGCCCCAGCCGCCGGAATCGCGATCCCGATTTCCAGCCACCGTAGGCGCGGGATTGCGGATTGCGAGCAATGGGTAGCTCGCCGTCCGACCGTCCGGTAACCGTCCGGACCTAGCCCAAATAGTCGACAGCGTGTAGTGTTCCCCGCGAGCTTCAAGGATGATATGTCAGCAAAACCGTGGGGAGCCAGCAGGTTCGATGCCTACTGGGGCCTTGGATTGTGCGAAAGAGAACCCCGGTACGCTGGAAGAAGGCAAAGAAGGCTTCTACCCAGCTGGGCCCTTACGATTTCTGACATCTCCTTGAGGCGCGCGTGGAACACTACACGCTGTCGACGACCTGGCTTCGGTCCGGACGGTTACCGGACGGTCGGACGGTGAGCTACCCATTGCTCGCCGTCCGCAAGCCCGCGCTTATGGTGGCCGGAAATTGGGATCGGAATCCCGGCGGCTGGGGCGCGGGGGCTATTGCCTCGGGCCTGCACGTGCCGGCCTCCTCCTTTGCTAGCATCACTGTTACATTATTACTCCTTAAACCGTATGTAGAGGGTAGTTTAAAAACTAATATTGACGGTCTTTTTTATTCATTTTCATTAGAATTTGTGCCAAGTTTAAGTTTGAATTTGTGCCAAGTTCAAGTTTATTAATCCAAGAAATAAGAATCCTCTATAAAAATTTTAAAACACCCTATACCTACTGTTAAAGTAGGGGTAAGTCTGAAAACAAATAATGACCGCCTTTATTATTTACTTAGGTTACTATTTTTATCAACTTTCAAGTATATTGGCACACGGAATGACATTTTGTATACTAACGAAAATCCCCCTTTTCAACCTCTTAAAGGTTGAATTTCCAAAAACCCTTCTTAGGGCTCGTCTACATCATGGACGGAAGCTTTGTGATAAATTTAATTTTCCTAGAAGCAGTAGTTTCGGCTGTGTTGATATGTCAAACAATCAGTTTTTATTTCTATATATATACGTGCAGTAAATATTCTTTCCTCTTTTTTTTTTAAACTTTACCCACACTAAGAATAACTGTTGTGTCGTGGGTGCGTTCACAAACTCGTAAATTCACATAGACAAGACCCCAAGACCCTGAACACTTATCTGTAGGGCATAGCATAGTCAGCCTTATAATGTTCCCACTGTTGGGAGTCAGGCCTCCTCTCTGGGAGAGGGAATGGGCCGTAATCCACCACGCGGGCCCAGTGTGGTTTGGTGGATGTGACATGTCTTCGAATTTTTGGTTCTAGGACATGCCGGTTTCCTCACGATGTTTTCTTCACCGTTTTAAGAGCAGTGGTGATGAAATAAATTACACAAAGTAATGCGTCTGGCTGGATTTGAACCCGCGACCGATAATTCGTAAGTCGGGGCCGTTACCACTCGGTCACCACTGCTTCCATATAAATACGTATTTGTCCCGTTCAGGAATCGACTCCACGACAAGCGGCACAACAGCCAATAAAATATAAATAAACTTAGTAGAACGTCGAATTCATAAATATTAATTGGATTGCGGGATACATTTTGCTGTTACAGAAAATATTTGATTTTTCAATTGGGTTTCAATTTGAGCTTCAAAAAAATATTGCGTGAACATTTTAAAATGAAAGTTTTTATTTTTCTCAATTAAACACAGTAAAAAAGTGACATGAATGCAGTGTTTTCATTGTATTTTTTGTTAGTCCAATTTTATTATTTATTTAAATTGTCTGGTGTGTACACTTAATACACACCGCGTAAAATAAACACCTGTCCTGAATGTTTGTTCAGGATCCGATATTGAAATTGAATTCAAATGGTTTTCTTTAACAATAATATTTTTACCGATAGTGTATTTTTAACCGGTCGTATTCATTCGCCGTAATTCAAGAAACAATTAAAAAGCAACTGTGTCCTGCGTAGATCTGTGATCTGATACGACGGGTTAAAACATTTTAAATTCGAGTCTCTACTTTTATAGCCAGTTAATCAGTAGTGAATTAGATATATCTATATATATAAAAGGGGAAACTGACTGACTGACATATCAACGCACAGCCGAAACTACTGGGATTAGGAGCCTGAAATTTTGTACAAGGCTTCCTTTTATGACGTAGGCGAGCACTACGAGAGGATTTTTCAAAACTCACTTCCTAAGGGGATGAAGCGGGGGTCAAAAGTTTGTATGGAGAAACCTATATTTAAGCGAGCGAAGACGCGGGCAGAAGTTAGTATATATATAAAAAGCTGTTGATAAGGCTTTAAGATTTGAAACAAGTTGTAAAAAAAAAGAAAAATTACATCATATTTATTTTTTTGTGGGAATTCATCAAATGACATCTCTCGTAGTGAGTGGAGCGAGAGAGAGTGTCAGACTTTTACAGACTAAAATTCACCCGTGTTCCTTTAGTTGCCGTTTGTGTTTCAGGGCCGCAATAATTAATTTGAACCATCCCGCAAATATATAAATCATTTACTTTATATTGCTGAGTGCCATGTTTTTGTCTTAGAAAAATTCACAAGTCTCCAGCATAGATCACGGTAGTGAAACTGCCGAAAATGGCTAATTTAAATAAATAATAGAATTCAAAACTTAGTAATACTTTTTAAACATTGCAATTTGCAATTTTTTAACTATTGAAGTTAGAATAATGAAATAAGAAAAATTTTATAGTAAATTTCATCGACTTTTAGTTCTAAATTGAAACGTATATTATTTCAAAATTCTAACTTCAATAAGAATAAATTGCAATGAAAAGATGTGGTACTAAGTTTTGAAGGACGATGTATTTGAATATCTTGAAGTCTTGTGATTTTAATATGATTTTAATATAACTGATTGCAATAGAAAAAAATAAAAATATCTCTATATTGGCAACGTTCCCAAATTTTTCTTATAAATCAGACATATTACATAACTATAGGCTGTATTTATATACAACATGTCGCTTCCAGGCTTTACATAACTACGGCGCCATCCTCTGGGACACATGGTACTTTATGTGGCACGAATTCTTAGTCGTAAACATCCTTTTAATATCATTTAGAATTTTAGAACCTTCTAGCAGAACATTAGAAAGCTCTTCATCCACTTAGTGGTTACTTTGTGAACAGCAATAATTAACTCGTATTTTCAACACGCGGATACTGGCCACTGAGAGTATTCCGTTTACCGCACGTTACATTTAAAAATTTAAAATTAGAATTAACCTGGAAAATAGAGGGTAGTTCTCCTCATGTTACTCTGTAGATGAAATCCGTTTTGGTAATTAATAATATTAACATTTTACCTCGTTATTGAGGTTAATTTCTAAAAGGGGTGTTAATGTCATTAACAGTTTTTCTAAGTTTATTTTAAATGCTTTTATGGTTTACTTTATTATACTCGGAAAAAAGGTAAGGATAATAATAAGACGAATATAATAAGATTGAAAATACTAGGTAGTAGGTACTTAGTACCAGTTGATTTTTGGGTGAGTAGGTTTTCGCAGTTTTTACTCATTTGCAGTTCAGGGCAGCAGTTCATGATTACGGTCTTAATCTATATATATAAAAACCGGCCAGGAACGTGTCGGGCCACGCTCAGTAAACTTATGGTTCAAAAGTTAGAGGGGGGACACAATTTTTTTTTTTTACTTTTGAAGCGATTATTTCCGAAAATATTAATATTATCAAAAATGATTTTTGTAAACCCCTATTCATTTTTAAATACCTATCTAACAATATATCACACGTTAGGGTTGAAATGAAAACAAAATCACTCCCCGCTTTACGTGTGGGGAGGGGGTAACTACCCTAATAAAACATTTTTTTCCACTTTTTATTTTACCACTTTGTCGGCGCCATTGGTACCAAATTTCAGCTTTTTAGTGCTAAAAAAAATCACTGAGATTATCCGCGGACGGACGGACGCACAGACAGACTTGGCGAAACTATAAGGGTTCGTAGTTGACTACGGAACCCTAATAAAAAGGAGATACTGACTGACATATCAACGCACAGCCAAAACTGCCAGGACTAAGAGCGAGAAATATTGCCCAAAGCTTCTTTTTATGACGTAGGCGAGTACTAAGAGAGGATTTCTCAAAATTCACCCCCTAAAGGGATGAAACGGGGGTCCAAAGTTTGTATAGAGAAACCTACTTTCACGCGGGCGAAGTCGCTGGCAGAAGCTAGTATAACTAGTATATAGTAAACATACAAATTCTATGTTAATTAATGTAAGTGGGTGTACCGTTTTGTTGAGGGCGTTCCATTTAAAATATTTAGGAATAATTAATAAATTTGAATTTTTGGTTCCAATTACGGAAAAACTCAAAAAAAAAAATTGATGCAGAACTGTTTTTTATTGCCTTTTTTTCTCTATTTATCACAGGACATGATGATTAAGGTTTCACAATAATTTTTTATGGCTTTACTATACGGAATCTAAGATTCATTAAGCTTTCTATTATTAATATTATTAATAGATTCATAAGGTAGAAGTTTTTTTTTTAATATTCCACAACTATCACACAACGCCGTCTAGTCCCAAGCTAAGCAGAGCTTAAGTTATGAGTATTAGACAACTGATAAACATACTTATATATTTCTAAATACATACATATTATAGATAAATTACACTCAGACACAGAACAAATGATCGTACTCATCACACAAATATTTATCCTGGGTGGGAATCAAACCCACGACCTCCGACATAGCAGTCAGGGCCACTAACCACTAACCACTAGACCAACAGGCCAGTCAAGTTAACCCCATTTATTTCATAAATCAAATAGAACCAACGAGTCCTTTTCATCCGTCACCACAACAATGCAACACGGCGGCTTTTGAATAATACCTCTCGTCTCTCCTGTTCACTCACAATGCTATCTATTCAGTTCTCCTGAATCTGTTTGTGTCAAAACATTCCTAGGTACAAGAAATAGTAACAAAGCAAGAGCACAATATTTTCCGCCCCTCACGTCGGATGTTAGTTCAATTTAATACTTGTAGTTTAGCAGTTGTAGTTCTTAACTTTAACGCTGGATCAACTAGGACAAAGTTGCAAAGAGTATGGTCAAACAACGTCATTTACCGAGGGCGTCTCGTTTACTCCTAACTGAGGAAATCTGTATGCCCTGAAATTAACAACAAACAAGTTTTATGTTTCAGTTTCCCCATTCGTACGCTTTGTAGTCGCCAACAGAAATAAAAACACGTCCCTCCGATATTGTGCCCGCTACCAAGTGTCCAGTCACATCTTTAATGTATTTCCTCTAACGCTGATTAAAAGCCTTGCTTGTGTGGAGAGTAAATTCCCGCTGAGTTATACAACCGACCAAGTGATATAGAATTTCAGACGGCTGATGCATTATACGGAAACCAACATAGATATTGATTACAAAAAAAAAAACGATCCAGTTGTACCGGGCGCTGACGATGCGTCCGAGCCAAAGTAAGCCGTAATGGATATGGATATCGAGCAAGGCGATGCGTGCAGGCGAGCGTTGGTCGCTAAGGCAGCGTGTCGAATGCGCCCGCGCCGGCCGCGGACCTCGGCGAAAAGAAAGGACCGTATAGTGGTTAAATAATGACGATAGTTGCACGTTACCGAGTGAAATGCTCGTAGGGATGGAGTGTTCTGACGAGATGAGCACCTTGCTATTTAAGAGCGGGTCGGCATGGCGAATGTCATCAGTTAACACAAGCTCACAGCCACAGGAACATCTCCAAAAAGTGGATTTGTTCTAATCGGTCACACCTCTCGACTTTGGAGTAAAGGTCTTTAACAAACGGAGCCGTCTCACCCAAGCACAATATGCGCGCATTTATGGTAAGCAGCTCGCGACACGTTTACTTTGTTAATTTATTAAATTTTACTGTTTGGCACATGCGATTGATAAATAATTAATTTTAAATAATAATATTCTTTCATTAAATCAGTGTTCCTAATGTGAAATTTTATACAGAGTAATCAGCGTTTCAGGAAATATGGAACTGAAGTGCAGTGTTCAGTGATTGGACGATCGTAGTGTGCCAAATAGTGCAAATAATTACTTCAGTGACGTTGAAGTGTATAGTGAAACAAAACTAATTAGTGATTGTGAATTATTGCCAAAATTATTCATGATTTTATTGAAGTTGCAACAGTTGGTGACATTACTAAGGGTTCATTTAAAAAAATACTGACTCTAAATTAAAATTAAAAAAAGTCTTTCAGTATTTAAATTGAATGATTAAAATTAAATTTGCCCTAATTATTTCTATTAAAAATTAAATAAAAACCAATGGGAGTGAAGTACTATTTTATCCAACGCAAAATAAGTTTGGTCTTTTGTGAACTGCTAGTGAGAATTAAAACATAGAAGAAAAGGGATGAATAGGGCTAAAATGTAATGGTACAATTAGGGCAACGGTCCCTTACACTCTTGGGCATGAATTAAAAGGACGACGGCGGGCACCGAGCCATCATCGAGGCTCGCATTTGTTACTCGCACTTATGAAAGGACCTCTCGATCATTATTCACTTCGAGTGCGTTCTCCATTTCACTGAGTCCATTTCCACACAGCCACTCTTTACATGCGCGGAATAAACGTAACGCGTCCATCTGTATTCCATGAAGCTAACACATACAGTAGCCAACTATCGCCAAAATTCCCCGTGTACCTCTTGCGTAATTCAAATTATTTCAACTCGATTACGACTGCCGCATACGAGCCGATCTTACGTCACATCACATTTTGCACAGTTTCTTCAATAGAGTCACTTTCGTATTTGTTATATTTATTACAAAACTTACATATACCATCAAATATATGGGATAATTATGCTTTGCGAATTGATAATGATGCGAGTTTCATACTTTGTACAGTGTTAACTAGTCAGTGTGTTGTGAGCGGTACCTACTTCTCGGACATCTTTCACTTCGTCTCGGCTAATGTGATGTGGTTAGCTAATGGTCATGCTAACTAACTTGAACAATTGACGGCTTCATTAAGATTTTCATACAAATAAGACAATGCTCTTATTACAGTAAACAAATTTCAATCAGTTTACAAATCGGTTCATGCATATGTTCGTGCTGGAAATGAAATAGTATTGTGAGTGGAGTTTGCACCCGCAACCAAGTAATCGTTTCGTGTATCGGCCACGTCCGCCTCTCATCCGGAGCACTGGCGACGCCGGTGCCCCGTGTTCTAAATTTAAGGCTCGATTAGCAGCCCTACTCATTCAATCACGGTTTCATGTCGCCAACTTGTCGTCGTCAATCTCAATGCAAAGTATTCTGTGCTTAAGAAATACATTTGTTTGTTACAGGTACTCGCCTGCGTGGCGCTGGCTTACGGCCGCCCCGAACCCCCAGTAGGCTACAGCTACTCGGCTCCCAGCTCGGGAGGATACAGCTCGGGTGGACATAGGACCGTGTCTGTCGGAGGAGGACACTCGGGAGGCGGTCTGTCCTTTGGCGGCGGCCACTCCGGTGGCGGGCTTTCGTTCGGCGGTGGACAGTCTTCTGGAGGACACTCTTTCGGAGGTGGTAGCATCGGAGGTGGCAGCATTGGAGGTGGAAGCATCGGAGGTGGATTCGGAGGCGGAAGCATCGGAGGTGGATTCGGAGGCGGAAGCATCGGAGGTGGATTCGGCGGAGATGATGGCGGATATGCCGGTGGATACAGCGGCGGCGCTCTAGTCCAGAAGCACATCTACGTCCACGTCCCACCCCCAGAACCCGTTGAGCAGAGACAGCCCCGTATCCCTGAAGTTGCTCCTCCCCAGAAGCACTACAAAATCATCTTCATCAAGGCCCCGACTCCTCCCACCCCCACCGCCCCCATCATTCCCGTCCAGCCCCAGAACGAAGAGAAGACCCTCGTCTACGTGCTGGTCAAGAAGCCCGAAGAACAGCCCGACATCATCATCCCCACCCCCGCGCCCACTCAGCCCTCAAAACCAGAGGTTTACTTCATCAAGTACCAGACCCAGAAGGAAGGCGGTATCGGCGGTGGTATCGGTGGTGGTATCGGTGGTGGCGACGCTGGCGGCCTCGGAGGTGGTATTGGCGGTGGCTCTATCGGTGGCGGCATCGGAGGTGGTATTGGCGGTGGTGACCTCGGTGGCATTTCTCTCGGTGGTGGATCCGGCTCCGGCATCGGCGGCGGCTCTGGCGGCCACGGTGGAATCGAAATCAGCGGTGACTTCGGTTCAAGCGGCGGAGACGACAGCGGCTCTGACGGACACGGTGGAGCCACCAGCTCCCAGTACGGACCCCCCGGTCACGTGGCGGGACCCCTTCACTAAACGAAATATAGTGCGGGTGGTAGGATAATAAGTGGAGTTATTTATTGCTAAGCGAAATTTTTGCCAGTCTTCAATGTATCAAGTGATCGCGGGTTGTTCCGTGATCGGGATTGTTCGGAAGGATCCTGCCACCGCGCGCCGCGCACCGCAGCACGCGGTCGAACGCCTTGCACACAGTCACCTGCAGCGTGTTCGCCCGCGAGCTCTGCTACGACATAACACGACTCATCGATTATCTCATCATCGCCACTCATCTACTTGTTATTAGTGCACAGTGTTAATGTTGTTCGAAAGAGGCATTTTACTGCGACTGTTATGTTATGTATTATAATATAGCTTTTTTATTTTTATAATAAAACCAAATGTGATGCTTAATCTGTTTATTGGTACCCATTGGGGAGTGGGAATTCAAAATGGACAATTGCGTCACTTCCGAAAGTAGTGGTGAAAGGTTGCCTGGTGAGTGAGGACGTAGCGGTGCCGAGTTCGGGTCTGAGCGGGTCCTTTCTCGAGCTGCTACGATTAGTTTCAACGTAAAATCGAAATTTGAACAATCAGAGAGGTGTTACGCAACACTCACCAGTAACGAGTCCGGCGCAGGCGGCGGCCGAGCGGCTCTCGCGCTCGCCCCTCGCTCCGCAACAGCCGACTCGCTCTCATTAAATGGCCGCCTTAATGGATCATACGTGTAATTACACTTTCATATAATTTAGTGGATGTCGGAACGGTTACGTAAACTATCAGTTTCTTCACACCGCTGGACCATTAATATTTTTATGGATTAGGGTATTTCAACTCTTATGATTTCACAACCCATAAAGTGTACGTGAAATGGGCTTTATCTTTTTAAAGGTTTTAATAAACGAGCTCGAATGAGTTTTGGAATGACTGTGATTAGTTCATTCTGAAGACGTGTAGTTCCATCAATCACTTGTGCTCGGCAACAGGTAGAGCGATGAGCTTTCAATTAGTTTATGAACTTGACTTTTGAGCCGTGATTTGATCATTCTATTTTGGTAAACGATGCCACATTTGCAGCCAAATCAGAGCTAAAACTTCGAAAGTAATAAAATAGATTCGCCCTTCAAGTCTAGACGAGCTCTCTCACAATCTAAAATACCGTTTAACACAAAAAGTCATAAGAACTTGTAGAAACACTTGAAAGATTAACTGAAGCGAATCGTTTGTCTTTATATTCAGCCGAAAGCCACGAATTACAAACTGAATACACACCCGGCCAAACTTAGCGCAAACTAAGGGGAAAGCAAATAAATAGGGTAAAACAATACAGCCTACGCACATTGAGAATTCCATTACTTTATTCCCTTTTGCAAAGATAGTATTTACCGCCATTTGAACGCCAAGGGCCTTGGTACCTCCGAACAATAGTCGATATTTACGCGGGGATCGTAATAAACTTCTGGCTACCTTTCCCTGGCCGGCAAGAAATGACATTTTGTGTTGGCAACGTGCCCGAAAAGTTGCGCCCGGCCATATCATTGGGTTAGGTTTGCAAACTCGCTCGATACTCGCCGGGGAGATAATATGGTGCCGGCGACGTCCACTGGCTATGTAGCTTACGTTGATAGATGCCATCTGACACTTTTGTCTACAAGAGACTGTCAGTTCGAAATAAAATATGGAAGATCAATAGAGTTGGCAGACATTGTAGAGCCCGAAATTAAGAAATGAAAAACATTCAGAGTATGTTACATAACTCGGATGATTGTGTCAAAAAGAAAGAAAACAGTTTCAGCTCACAAACCACAAACGATCGGGGGTCGCTTTGTGTCTACAGAAATGATGGTAGAACGGACAGTAAAACTGACTGTCCGATATTTTGAAATGGTACACGAGGAAGGGCATGCGGGTTTCTAAAAACCTAGCCTAGAGTGAAAATTAAAATAATCCCAATAATATTGGTACTACACAGAAATGTCTACTTTTACTTATTTTAAACGCGTTTGAGTCGGTCCTTGTTACTTGTTCAGAATGTGACATTGATAGATGAAGCCTTTCCAAGCTTAATCTTGAAGTTGTTCAGGGAGCTGCATTAAACGCGGGTTTTTACCCTACTTCGGCGAAGTCGATGTGGAAGTTTTATAACCTAAAAAGAAGGGTTTTTCTCATGAAGTCCACGTCATTTCTAAAACGTTATGACACATCTTCACAAGTTTTTAAGTAATCTTAATGTTTTCTGACGGTTACCACTGATTAATTATAATTTAACTTCCGAGCACTTATATTTTTTTTTTAGTAAATTATATTTATTTAGCAAATATATTTTAAAAATACTTTTAAAAGTCAATTTAAACTATCATTTAGTTTAAATTGATTGCCAGTGTTTCTCTCATGGGTGCTCTACATTCTACTCGCAAGCATACAAATACAATACATCATTCTTCATAATTCCCTCATTTAAAATAATAAAAAAAACAGGGCAAGTGCGAGTCGGACTCACCCACTGACGGTCCCGTGCCAACTTACCTATGAAAACAGTTCAATTCCCGAATTGAGTTACAAAGATTTTTCCGAATCTCAAAAAAGTTTTTTTTTTTGTGACGCAACTACAAATTTACAAATTCAGATTATTTCTATACTTGTGCTATGGAATCTTGCTTCATGACAAATTTCAGAATTCTAGGTCAACGGGAAGTACCCTATAAATTTTGATTCTCTTGAGGGTGTCGAAATACTCGTTTTTTGCGACTTAAACGGCCGTAAGTTTAATTTTGCTCGTGATGACTATCAGTCAGTGAATCACGTTAAGAATTTTATCAGGGTAATAGTGGTTTGCTGAAGCACAAAAGATTAAAAAAAATTCTAGCTTCGCAACAGTATTAAGCCCGTCACACATGGTTGCTGATTAGGCTATCCGTCCATTTTGAAGTGTTAGCGATTAGCTACCACAGCCCGCACACGGCGCTGTATTTTTGCAGTCCTGACTTCAGCACAAATATAATGATTCCTGGCTTTTGTGCGGTTACTTTTGCAGATATGTTAAAAATCGAAACTGAATGTCTAATTATCTTTTAAGATTCTGTGAACAGCTGGCCGTAGGCAGCGTGTATTAGGTGTTTTAAATGCATCGTCATTTACATCGCTTTAAATAATAATATGTATAACAGGTAGAAAAAGAACTCGTTTGGATCTAAAAATCAGTAAATGTTGGATGTCAACGCTGATTTGTTGCCCGAAGAAAACCGCAGCCATCTTGGTCACGTGAAGAGTCGACCAGCTGATTGCTGATATCCTGATCAACTCAATGACCAGTGTTTTAACTCCAAACAGCTCAAATAGCGTCATTGAATATCTACCCCAACAAAGATCCTGTAGTTTTCTTCTGATTATAATTTCTGATTATAAGTCTGGTATGTATCAGAAATAAACGTCTTTGAAAGACCTTGGAAAGACCAAAAAAAGGCAGATTAATAGACAGACAGGAAGCCGGTGCAAGCAGTGTCATAGTTATAGTATAGTAGTATAGCCTGACATTATTCTGTTTTGAACTGGAGCTGTAGTGGTATCTATCAGAAATAGATTTGTCTTTGACAGACCTTGGACAGACCAAAAACAGACACATCAATAGACAGACAGGGAGGCGGGACAAGCAGTGTTATAGTTAATATATAGCCTAACATTATTCTGTTTTGAACTGGAGCTGTAGTGGTATCTATCAGAAATAGATTTGTCTTTGACAGACCTTGGACAGACCAAAACAGACAGATCAATAGACAGACAGGGAACTGGTGCAAGCAATGTTATAGTTAATCAAGGTTTACATTTGCTTCATCATCTCATCTTACTGGAGCCTCCTAAGATCTATTATTATAAGACTATCTTATCAAAGAGACGGCTTTTACCCTAGGAAAATCAGAAGAAAGGATGGGAGACCGCTATTCTTTCCAATTGTCCCGCCATGCATTCATAAAATCTTACTTGTATTATACAGAACTTTTAGAATTCAATGATAGATGGCTATAGTTTTGAGATTTGGGTCAAAAAGGACATTTCTTATTTTGATAAATTCTTTTTAGTACGAAAGTTAAAAAAACATAATTGTTTGTCTAGTTTATTATAAGGCAGTTTATGAACGATGTCGCTCACCGCTGCGGAGAGCGAAACGAGTGGTTGTACTCCGCGCCAAGAGGCAGCAGCGCCGGTTCGCCAGATACGGCTTCTCATGACTTCGGTCTTAACGGTGACCGTGCCTCAAACATTTTAATACTGTTGACCGCTCGCCGCCCCGCGCTTAGCTACCGCTCACAGTGACAAAGTTGTGAACGGGCTGTTAGCGCGGTGCGCCACGTGGGTAAAAACTGAAATATATTGATAAATAAGATTAACGCGGTCATATCCCACATTGATACAGACGGTAACGCGGTGCTTCGCGCGGCGTTCCTTGATGAGGGGCGGAGACGTTGCGAGCGCCGCAAGTCCGCACGGTTAGGTTAGGTTAGTACGTATGTTAGGCATGAACGGATTTTATACAAGAAAATGCAACATGAGATTTGCTTCACCACCTGTGTTCGTTCTTAAAGGTTTAGCCTTAACACGTTCGGCCCAGCACGGCTGTCGTAAGCTGCGCACATTATGACAAAACAGTTTCTCATACAAAAATTGGATGAAACATGAGTGCCAAGTCATGTCTAGGTCATGACCCAGATGGACATAGAATATGTTTATCCCAGTAGTACCTCACTACATTTTCGTCTTTCACCCGGGCGAAATTGCTAGCAATAGTTAGTGTACTATAAATTGAGAATTTGAAGTTAAGAATAGTGATGCAACAGATCCCGGCTAATGTTTTCTTAACTGCGAACGTTCCACGCGAATTTTCACATTCGTTTCTGCTTTATTTTGCAAGTTTTTTTAAAGGAAATATATATGATCGGAAGTTTACACACTACTTTTCATAATATACAAGTTAGCACATTTTGGATATTAATTGAACGAGTAAAAAAAGATTCTGCATCCATTTGTTTCTGCTAAAATTTACTTTTGACATATCGCACACTTCATTAAAAAGAGACATAACTCAAAAAAAGAGGTTATTGAAAATTGAACCTTATTTTTGAAACGTGTGTTTTCAAATTCAAACACCCTGTTTTTGAGTTAGGTCTTTTTATGCGTAAGCAAGCGATATTATGTTTCCGTTTCTGCTTCCACTACGACACTTCCGTTGCATCACTAGTTAGAATATATCAAACTTACTTCAATACCAAAGTTTTTCTGTCTCTAGAATTGTACAAATTTCAACATATATTTCTTGGTCCCCAGAATCGACATTTTTGTTATAAAGTGTACCTACGTTGCAAAAGTACTTGTATATTATGAATTGCTGTCCTATATGGCAATTTGTTCATTATGCCCTGTGATAATAAGGGGACCTTATTATCTTTCCTTTTGCAGGCCGGATATTGCCTGATATAAATAAGTATATTACCAACAGGTACAATAAACTGAATCTAGAATACAATATGAATATATTTATTCATGTAGGAGTGAAAATTAATTTTATGTCTAGGTACTTAAGGTTGAATGTAGATTATACTTCAGTTATTTGTAAACATGACCGATAAATATGTTTAAATAAGTATAGCGAAATTTCAAATATAATAAATATCATCAAAACTCGATTTGTCGATCGTCGATGATTTAAAACGACTCAGTATCTCATTAGAAATAATAATCAGTTTATAATTTTACGAGATTTTTTTATAAACTGACGGTGTTTACGATTGTAAACATCGTCAGTTTATAAAAAAGTATGGATATACAGATAGAGAAAATTTTGTGATTGCATAGAGTTGTTAGTTCAAAAGCCCTGTAAGTATGGGGATCTACCATTGTTTGTAAAATCTCCCCAAACAGTCGCGAGTCGACAGTGCGACGAACATTTTCAAAGAAATTGCTCTAAGTACTATATCCATTTAATATTTTTTGTAAAAAAGGGTCGAATCGTAATCACGTTGAACTTGTCAAAACACATAAAACCCACCGTAATGGTTACGTGCTCATATCGACCAATTATATATTATTTCATAATCAAATATTTAACCGCATTTGACTTTCATTTCTCGTAGAATTAATTACGTATCGACTTAATTAATTAAGTGTCAGAACGAACTGATAATTACTTAACGTGAAATTGGGGTGCAAACACGTTATTAAGTACGTTCACTTGAAGTGAGCTTCCCCTCCTAGACCTATCAACTATTATAATTTAACTTGGTTCCTGAACCAAGGATAAGTTTTATATTTTTGATCGATATTATAAAAAGAATAATTTATTTAACACACTTAAACATTAACATCAGTGGTGCTCTGGTTATTGTACTAAGATATTCTGTACCACAAGAGACAGCTCTTAAAAAAATAGGGTGTTTAGAAAAAATAGTTTGATAGACAAATAGAGAAAAAAAAATAAGTAGCACGTAAAAAAAACATTACCATAATAGCAGTTATACAAAAAAAAAATTGGGCAAGTGCGAGTCAGACTCCCGCTCTGAGGGTTCCGTATAAACTTACCTACATATGTGAATAGTTAAATTCCCGAATGGAGACTCGAAGATTTTTCGAATTGCGAAAATAGTTTTTTTTTGTGACGTAACAACAAATTTTCTGTTTTCAGATTTATTCCTATATCTATACTATATGACTGCTTTATGCCAAATTTCAGAATTCTGGGTCAACAGGAAGAACCCTATGAATTTTGATTCCTTTTAAGGTGTCGAAATGCACTTTTTTTGTGACATAACGGCCGTATCTTTTTTTTCGTTAACTTAGAAATTTAATTTTTTCACAGCTTCAAGGGCCTGCAAACCTTAGCATATACTTCCGAAATTAAAGTTATTTTAATCGTTTTAGAGTTTTTTTTTAGTGAAGTCGGTTATTTTTATTTTTATATAAAGTTTTTTCGAATTTACGTCTGTAATAACCGACTTTTACAGGTCGTGAGCAAAAGCTAGTAGTCAATAAAGTAAGTCGTAACTTTTAAAATTTCCACTTTTATTGTTTTTTAAGTAATTTATATTCTTGCCTTAATTCCTTCTTAACCGTCGTTGGCATATATAAGCCAGGCAGGCAGGTGAGATATAAATCTCACCAGCCACTTATTTCAATGAAGTTTTTCTTATTTCTGATGTGAACTTTTCCTTATCGCTGTCACACGCCTGGAAATAATAGATTTACCCCAATTTGGTTCGCTTGCCGACTTGGTTTTTCTTTACATTTGTAAACAAGGAATGCTTTGTAAAAGAGAATTCAGTGACATTATGTATTACCAGATTTTTCTCGTTGCTTACTCTTTTTTTGTTTCTCTTTTATTGAGATTAGGTCATCATTTGTTATTCTTGTACCGTAGGTCTATTTGCATTTGGCAGTGAAATATTTGTATATTTCAATCGAGACAGGGGCCGATATATACTGTCGAATAATTATTAAATACTTTGAAAAAGGAACTCAAAAATATAGATAATAAATTGTAATCTGGTTAGTGATTACTATTGTGATTAAAAGCATGTCATGGCAAACTATATAAAATTATACATTTGGTAGACAATGACGTAGAAACCGATATAAATCGCTAGGCTACAGCAAATTCGAAACTTTCGAAGTTACAAAAAACAACGAAGCTAACTGGTGTATTAAAAGAATAAGAAATTAATACCATCCTCATGAATCATCTCATGCTATTGTTGGCTGTAGGTCTTAACGTTTTTCTTCTGTTTTACAAAAGCGCGCACTCCACGATGCTAGACTGTGTTAAAATGGTTTTTATTTTAAAAGCTACTTAACCTGTCGCGCCATTGTTGGTCAAGTTCCGCCCGTGGACAATGAGAGCTTTAAGTCTGGTATAACGTTATACTTGTGTTGCTAATAGTCATTTAAATCTCAGTTAAACCTATTCAATTACTATAACTATTGTAAATCAGCTTCTGAAGTTAGTTGGTACTTACTTTCATTTCCGTGTTTGCAATTTACAGATAAGTTGTCAGTTAAACTATGAATATTGTCTTTTGAATAATGACAGTTAGTTTGGTGCCATTATAAAGTTCTCTATGGACCCGGCAGGATTCACTTTACGTAATTAAGTTCTGAAATTAATTGAAAGTTTATTTATTTTTATAAATTCTTTTTTGTTTTTTTTTGTTCTTATAGATAGACTTAAGTTTGTCCACTGCCTATCTCACCCGCATGCTTACCTAAAATGAAGTAACCTATTAATTATTAATTTAAATAACTTCTAGACTTTAGCTATCAGAAAGCACATACTCCAGGGACTTTCACGCCTTGGTTGTACTCACTGTGAATGTGTTCCTAAAACGTTTTGTACTTATAGGTGGGATGCCGTATGCCTAATAGTGGTTCATGTTGGAGATTGAACAAACTCATTCTATACTTGGTCGTCTTTGATGTATGTGCTATATCTCTATATCAAAAGAAAATAAGAGTAATAAATAACTTTTTATTACTCTTTCTGTCTATGTGTGTGATGTATACTATCGTGTTTCTGTTTGTGTAAGACTGTTGAAATATAAAAAAGAATTCTACGTGTAATCCGAAGTAATCCTTTTATTCTAAAATCCACTGCGCCCCATAACCCAACAGTTCGATGATGAAACAGGCTTAGGGAAATCCAATTGTGCAATTCCGACGCAAACTTTTAGTTCAGAAATCTAAGCGATAGAAAACCGACAGGCTAGCTGCTCGGTATTGCTGTTACAAATTTTAGAGTCTTGACTCGACAAGTGCATCGTTGCCAATGATTTTCTTGATTCTTCTCGTATCAGCATCAACAGTGTTTAAACTGTAATTTTTATATTTGTACCTACAAAATAAACCTCCTCACATTGTGCAATTTATTTCTATAAGTTGATATATCAAATAGGTTAAAACGGCTGCGTTTGCGCATGGTTAGGGGACACAAAAATAAATAGAATTGTCACGCGATCCACTCGGTGTCGCCGCGAGTACTGAAGAAGGAATGAAATAGTGCGTGTTGGCAAATTTGTTTTCTCTACAATTCTATACATTTTGAGTAAAATATTATTTGCATACACCAGAAGCCGTGCAAGTTCACGTGACGACCATACAGATGATTGTCGTGACGTGAACACAAATCGTGTGTAAAATCGAAAGTGCCAACGTCATGTTCACCTAAATAAGCTACATATTGGCAATATTTAAATTCGTTATGTGTTTCAAGAAATAAATGCAAAATTTACGAGAATAGGGGTTATGATGTCATTGGTGTATTGCGTGGTTCACATACTGTTATTTCAGATTATTTCCTATCTTATTACTAATTTTTTTTTATTTTTTTTTAATTGATATAAACCAGTGCTTGACTGCGATCCCACCTGATGGTAAGCGGAGATGCAATCATTGATGGTCAGGCGCACTAGTTTATTAAGAGCCTATTCACTCTAGCCTTGAAGACACCTAAATTATAGTTGGACGGGAAGACCGCAGCAGGCAAATTGTTCCAGTCCTTCGATTAATTTAATGAATAAAATTTTATGTTACTAATTTCATCTCAATGGCTGGACAGGTAAAGAAGTTTTAAAAATAGAAAAGTGTTTTCATAAATAGAAGGTATTTCCGTATCGTCAATTTCCAGGCCATAAAAAGACCGCGTCTAATTTTCCTCACACGTCTACCCAAATTCTATTTTGGAGCTATTTTGGTAAGAAGACAACTATTTATTTTTTGAACAATACTTTGTATCTAATACAACTTTACAGTTACCAACCAAGCATAATTATTATTACTATTAGAACTGACTACGATGTCATTGTTCAGGTACACGGTACAGGTTTGATCTTTATTGAAGTTTAACAAATATCTACGTAGTTTTATCATCATCATCATCATCATCATTTCTGCAGCGGACTACTATGGTAACGTTTTCATACAAACACTTCAGCGCATTGGTATACCCATAGTCAAGTCTGGCACCTTTGGGGAGACTTGCAGTATAGCCTATGTCTCGATCGAATTGATGGCTTTCTCGTAGTCCAAAAACACTAAGCAGGGAGACAGATTATCTAATATATAAAATTCTTGTGTCGCGGTGTTTGTGGTTAAACTCCTCCGAAACGGCTTTCCCGATTCTCATGAAATTTTGTGTGCATATTGGGTAGGTCTGAGAATCGGACAACATCTATTTTTTATTCCCCTAAATGTTAAGGGTATACCAACCCTAAATTTTGTTTTCAATTTTAGATAAAAAAAAATTATATGCATAGCAAAACAACGTTCGCCGGGTCAGCTAGTTATATTATAAATATACTATTTGGTCTTGTGTATAACCTATCGCCATATAATATGTGGACCACAAAACTGATGGCCTTTTGTAAACAAGCTTAAAGTGGTCCAACCTGCATGCGAGACGGATCGTGATGACTCTGAAAACAGTTAGTAGACTTGGCATAAAAGTGAAATGCGTCTGCAATTTTTAAGCAGGGCATTGCCTACCTTAAAGAAAAGTACCACCACACTGCTGGCATTTTTCTTCCGATTATAACGGAATCAAAAAGCTTCTGATAGGTTTTCAGCCCCCCTAGCTAAGTTACGATCGTTTCGTTTGATTCGAACGCCTCGAGTAGGCCACGCCTCCGTTTCCTTTGTTCTGACGTCATCTCAACGCTTAGTCACGTGGTCAGAACAAAGGAATGGGGAAAGGGAGGCGAGGCCTACTAGAGGCATTCGACGCAAACAAAACGATCGTAACTTGGTTAGGGGGATAGGACTGGTTTTCCTGCCGTGTTCAAAGGTTTGACTGTAATTCCGTCATCTCGGACAAGTTGTCAACTACGAAGTTTACTTTCGTGTGTGTTATGTAGTTTATGACGTAGGTAAAAACCGTGCCTATTAAAGCAAATGTTCGATGGTTGACCTCAAAACAGTTTCGATTTCAGTGGAAATTAATGAAATAAACTTTCTGTGATAATAATCAGATACGTTATATAAATATCCGGATCCATTTCCGTGATGGCTTAGTTTCACAATATGTAGTCACGGAGAAACAATGTTATCGTTATTGATACTGGTCACTGGTCAGGACGCAAACCATTAGGTAGCGATAGTAATCTTATTAATATTTCGAATTTAGCATTATATGTATGAGCAGTGGTGGCCGAGTGGTAACGGCCCCGACTTACGAGTTATAGGTCGCGGGTTCAAACCCAGCAAGGCGCATTACTTTGTGTAATTATTTCATCACCACTGCTCTCAAAACGGTGAAGGAAAACATCGTGAGGAAAACCGCTATGTCCTAGAACTAAAAATTCGAAGACATGTGACATTCATCAACCCGTACTGGGACCGCGTGGTGGATTATGGCCTATTCCCTCTCCTAGAGAGGAGGCCTGAGTCCCAAGAGTGGGAACATTATAAGGGGCCGACAATAGTAGCATTATATCATTGCTCTTAAAACAGATAGTCAAAGAGGCATAAAGCTTCTGGAGAGGTGACGACGCAACGGAAGACGTACCTCTGGAAGGCCTCCCACAAGGTGACCCGACATGCTAGTGAGGATCGCGGGGATTCGGTGGAAGCGAGACGCATAAGACCGGTCATTGTGGTAGCACTAAGGGCTGACCTATATCCAGCAGTGGACATCTTGTGACTGAAATGATGATGAAAACGATGATTGTATCATATATCCAACTCCAGGCCGAGTGGTAATAACACCATAACACCAGGGACCGATTTTCGGTGTTGAGCAACGCTTGTCGTGGTCAGTTCGTGGATTGATGACCATCCACTAGATACCAAAAATTGTTCGTTAGTCATTTGCACATCTGACAGTCTATTAGAACGTCAAAATTTCCGACACCACTGTTGTCAATCATGTTTCCCGGTTTCGGTGTCGTCCACATTAGGGGTGCGCGTTCATCGAGCGTGTGGCCGCCATGTGACGTGTGTGTGGCGTTGGCGTTTATTAATAGGATTATTGTATCGTATGTCATATTACAATTAATGTGAACTCGGCCAGAAGGTGTTTAAGACTTAAATTCTTCAAGTAGCATTAGGTTTAATAGATTATTCATTAATTATTTAAGTGCATACCAAGGATTTATGCTGTATCCTACTTAACTAAAAAGCGAAGCTTTTTTGCTGGGACTTAGGCTTCCTCTCTCTAGGAAAGGGAATGGGCCGTAATCCACCACGTGCAGCGCGGATTGGTGGATGTATGTGACATCCACCAATCCGCGCTGCACGTGGTGGATTCTGAGTGATTAGGAGTGGTGAGTGTTGATTAGGAGGAAGCCTGAGTCCCAGGTTTCCTCTCTCTAGGAAAGGGAATGGGCCGTAATCCACCACGTGCGCCGCGGATTGGTGGATGTCACATGTCTTCGAATTTTTAGTTCTAAGACATATCGGTTTCACATTTCACAAAGTAATGCGCCTGGCTGAATTTGAACCCACGTCCTATAACTCGTAAGTCGAGGCCGTTACCACTCGGCCATCACTGTTCGTACTCGTAAGTCGGGGACGTAACAACAAATTTACTGTTTTCAGATTTATTTCTATACCTGTGCTATAAGACCTTGCTTTAAGCCAAATTTATGGGTCAACGGGAAGTACCCTATGAATTTTAATTCCCTCGAGACTGTCGAAATGTACGTTTTTTTGCGACATAAACGGGCGTATCTTTTTTTAGAAGTTTGATTTTTTACAGCTTCAAGGGCCCATAGACTTGAGTATATGGTGTTAATTTCAACTCGAAACCTCCACGCGTTCTTGAGATAAAGGGTCTTGATTGACAGACAGACAGACGGACAACAAAGTGGTCCTATAAGAGTTCCATTTTTTCCTTTTGAGGTCTGGAACCCTAAACAAATAAAAGTGCAAAATAACTTAAATTCTGAAGTCTGTGTTAAATAATAACGAAGAGACAAAACTATTGAAGAGCTACTGTTTTTTTTTACATTGAAGTCGGTTGTATTTTTTTGTGAAATTTTTTTTATAATCCGGGAGTACCTATGTTCCCTTGGAATACATACTATTTTCACGTGGGTGCTGACTGAAGCTAGTAATTATATAGCATACACAGCAGAGGTCGGAATTAGGTAGAGTTATTTAAGTACTTATACAGATTTCATACAGCGAAAGAATAAAGTGGATACCTATGCCTCAAATCCCGACATTAATTTTAAAGAGCATATTTTTTTTATGAAAGTCAGAAATATAGCAGATAAAAATTCTTCCTGCATTAATGACGAGGAGGAGGAAGTGTATAAATTTGTTAACCTCACCTCAGTTTACGTAGAGAGATCTTTTTCAATGAAAAATACTAATAAAAATTTTATGCAAATTATCTTTGTTTTATTTGTCTCATCTATCTCGGAGGTTTTTATTATTATTTTTTTGAAATATTGTTGACTACACGGGATTTTTCGTTAGAAATCCCGGCAAGATCCATATTAATATCAATATTTCGATGCAAGTATATGAATATCTCTACCTAATTCTGACGCCTGATAATCAGCCTTATAATATTCCCACTGCTGGGACGCAGACCTTCTCTCTATGAGAGAATTAGTTATGCAAAGCTAGACACGTTGGACCGGTCGGTGGAAGTCTTTCCCACTTGGGTGGAGCACCGCCGTGTCCTCGTGGAGGCGATCAGCGTCAGCGACCTCTCTCGTCCGGCTCTGGTTTAGGAGCGAGAGGGAGACGTAGGTATGAGTTGACGATAAAAGAATTCACGAAATGAGATCCTTCTTAAAATATCAGTACAATGAGTAAATTATTATCTGGGTGGGTACCTACGTAACTTTATCAGATAAAATGTGAGAGCCGACGAACTTTATCTAGAATCCAAATTGGTTTCAGATTAACCTTAGCAATCATGCAATTACCTGCATTCAAGTTCCCGTAGAATACGGGAATCCGATGCGGAGTAATAGGATCGCTAGCGTTGCACAGAACTTCTAGACTAGAGACTGATGGACCCCACACGGTACGGTGAAGAGCAAAGGAACAGAAATATTAGAGATAACTTGTTCATAAACAAAAGTAAATAAGAGCAGTGCACTAATAAAGGTTTAAGACGAGGACAAACAATTTAAGTTAAGGTCTTACTCCGATTGACACCACTTTGATTTACATTACGGAGTTTTGTGGTAAACACGAGTTAAACGACGAATACAATCATGTTATTGTAGTAGTAAATAGTGACCAACTAAAAAACGACTTTTGGCCGAAACCGCAACCGAATGATCGGCTCTTCGTCCAGTTTGTAGTTATGTATAACTTTTGTAAAATACTAATCACATTAATTTTGAACTTTTTGAAAACTATTATGGCTAATATGTATAATGCAACTTTATCTTGAGTCCTAAATTTATACTAATAATCGAATAAATCGACGATCACATTAAATGTTATAACTCATAAAGACGAACAAGTCAGTCAGTTTTTAGGCATCTATTACAACCGTCAGCTTAAAGATGCTAGTTTTGGTCGAGCCAAATATTCGGCCAATTTTTAGCCGAAACCGACAATCTAGCCAAAATCAAATTTTTGACCGAAACCAAATCTTCGGTCGGTCTCTAGTAATAAATCTATATTTGATGCAAATTGACACCACGCAATATAATTTGATGGTCTCTATCTAGGAATTTGGGAGCAAGCACCGTTCGTAAATCCCATAACCAAGCCCAAGTGAAGAGGAACAAATGATATAAACCAGGCCTATGGTCCAAGCTAGACTGATACGTAATACCAGCCACTAGAGCCTGAATTTATTTGAGCCCTTAACATTTACGATCAGTAGATGCTTCGGGATCCAAGATTAAGACCGCTATTACCAGAACGCGTTCGTCTATTAAAGTAATGGTACTTACGAATCAAATATTTTGATTAGAAGGTGTGCGTACTATTGTTCTTGGAAATTGGAACGTCACTATCATCACAACGTAACCTTCGTCATTATTTAAAGGCCATAATTCAATGTCTGAGTGTTAGAAAACTGGAAGCAGCACAAAATCAAATTTAATTGTGTTAATCAAATTTAATAAAAAGCTAATGCCTTTCAGAATTTGGTCGGGCAGAAAATACGAAGATGTGAAAGATAGTAACTAATAAACAGATATAGAAAAAAAAAATAACCGACTTCGTTTTTTGTAGTGACTTAGGTTTTTTTTGTAAAAAGTTTTTTATTTCACACTTTTTAGTTGTGCACTTATAGCCAGAGTACCTTTTCTCATGATAATTCGAATTTACTCAAACACTGCTAGGTTATATTATTTAATTATGAAGTTTCCATCCACCTCCCGGCTCCATCATCAGGTCAGTTCGACAGTACCTTATAGACAAAGTGCATCTCATGACAATTCTAATAAGCTCAAACACGGTTATGATACATTGATTAATTACGGTGTTCCGGCGCCTACCTTCCGACTCCATCATCATCAGATCACTTCGATGATACCATTTTCAATATAACTATTCAGAACCGTCTATTTATTTTATTGTCATAGGACCCCATCATAAGAACTAATTTTGGAAAAGAAATGCGACCAATCTTCCAGATTGGTCCCATTTGGGCATAACCTTTTAGGGAAATAAAAAAAATTTGCACATCGGTCTCGGAGTTCTGAGGTAACAGACATAAAAAAATAAATAAAATAATGATGATAAAAAAAAAACTACCGAACTGAGAACCTCCTCCTTTTTTGCAGTCTGTTAAAAATGAGAGAAATGGAGGAAGTAGAGAGATTTTGATTTTTGGGTGGAAGTCTTGCGGGAGTGTCAGACTATTTCTGACTAAAACTTACTCGTGTTTGTATTGCTCTTTGAATTCCAAGGCCAGTGATTTATTCGAACATCTTGTGGGTCGTAACGTCTTTGCTGACCCAAAATTAATTTAGATAAGGCCAAGACAATTAGAGTTTATACTAGTACAAAGAAAGGAACAATAAGACAGCCAGAGGAGCTTGCTCTGAGTGACAGCCATTCTTCAAAGCAAGTTAGTTATTGAAGCCCTTTCAAATCGAACAAACAAAGAAAACTGTACACTTTAATAAAAATCTGTATCCCTCAGAAATCCAGAGTAGAATATCATGATTACAGCAGACTTATCAAACTTATACTGACATGCCTGTTTTTTTTTTTCTTGGTGTGAATTCATGTAATGATTCGTCCCGCTCTAGGGCGGTGCGCGAGGGTATGTCTGTGTCTGTCTTGAACTGGATAAAGCCACACCTACGTTACTTCTTTGCCTTTTGCGTTCCAGGACCACGGGTTTCTTTTTCGGATGTCAACCTATGGCCCCAGTAGGCTCCGGTCCTGCGAGGCTCCTACGGTTTTGCTGCCATCTCTTAGAGGCACGTGTAGACCTCTACGCGCCATCGACAACTCGGGTTGAACCGGACAGCACTAGTACCAGTTAGTTTATAGCCAAGTTGATAATCTGCAATCGTTAACGCTAGTCGAAAACTAATCAAATGTATGGGAATGACATCATCTCAACGTTACGTCACGTGGTCAGAATAAACGAATAGAAAATTCGTAGCCAAGTTCACATCGTTTAAAATGATAGAATTAATTTTTATCGTTTCTACAATGTTCAACGCTACATCCTTTGTTATTGTAGAACGACATTGTAGAATGAGCGGCCGACTCAGGCGCGTGAACATGGCTACCAACTTATCGTTTTCTACAATTGCTGACACCAAGGCGTTACCGATTGGAGAACGGAATTCGACACGAAACGGTTGTAACTTGGCTAGCGGGGCAGATGGCTATTGTTCGTCGTTCGCAAGTAGCCGGAAATAGAGCTCGGGGTCCCGGCAGTTGGGGCGTGAGGATGTCCGTTTCTTAACGCGTGCGGCCTCCTCCTTCGCTAACATTATTACTTCGCAGAAAGAGGCGACCGCTGCCCACCCCCCTTCGCTCCGGACCATGGCCTGAACCAAGGCCCAGTATAGTATAGTATAAGAATATTTGCATTTAAAATTGAAGGAAGAAATAAAAATTCTATTCAAATTTTTTATCTAAAGCAAAATTGATGCACGTTCATGATAGCTGAAAAGCAAATACCTACCATTGAGCCTTATTCCGCCTATAGTCAACTATAATGACAGTCTGTAGTCAATCTAAGTTCTGGCTTGATATTTTTTTTATGTTAAACAGGTAAATCAAATTATACCCTTCATAAAACCGACCATAAAACACGCTCTAACCATAAGCGTTACTGGCAATCAATGGAACCTGGGACCGTGGGAACATTATAAGGCCGACCATAGGTACCCCTACCTATGGTCGACCTTAAAATGTTCCCACTGTTGGGGCCACCCCGACCCCTACACTAGATAGCAAAAGAATAAACTTTGTAGCAGTATCAGGCGAATAGGATTGAGATGAAAGATTGTGTGAAAGCATGACCGAAGGAACATAGGTGGGTTTCAGTCAGTTAAAGTCTCTTTCTGTCTTTCTAGAGTGGAAAGAGATTTATATCCGGGTAAAGGTTCTTTTTTTAGGGTTCCGTACCTAAAAAGATAAAACGGAACCCTTATAGGATCACTTTGTTGTCCGTCTGTCTGTTGGTCTGTCTGTCTGTCAAGACCCTTTATCTCGGGAACGCGTGGAGGTATCGAGTTGAAATCAAAACTATATACTCAAGTCTACGGAGTCTTGAAGCTGTAAAAAAATCAATCTTGTAAGTTTACGGGAAAAGAAAGATACATCAGTTTATGTGGCAAAAAACGTACATTTCGACTCTCTCGACAAAATCAAAATTCATAGGATATTTCCCTTTGACCTAGAATCCTGAAATTTGGCATAAAGCAAGGTCTTATAACACAAGTATAGGAATAAATCTGAAAACTGTAAATTTGTTGTTATGTTACAATTTTTTATTTTCGCTATTCGGAAAAATCTTCCGAGACTCCATTCCGAAATTGAACTTACATAGGTACGAGTAAGTACTGTCAGTTTATTTTTTAAATGACATAAATTAGTGCTTGACAGCAATCCCACCTGATGGTAAGCAGCGGTGCAATCGTTGATAGTGAAATGCACTAGTTTATTAAGAACCTATTCACTCTAGCTTTGAAGTCACCCAAATTTAAATCGGATGGAAAGGCTGCAGTAGGCAAATTGTTCCAGTAATTCGATGTACGGGGTATAAACGACGAGGCGAAATGCTTAGTCTGGGCCGTGGAGGTGTTAAAGAGAGAGTTGAACCAGAAAAATTATACATGTATGTTAAAGGTTGTCGCTTTTAGCGATAAGACCGCCCATTGTGATACCCTATTAATTTTAAGTTCCTAATGTAATTTATATTTTTGGTGTACAATAAAGAATATCTATCTATCTATCTACATGTAGGTAGAATACTGCTTACCATCAGGTGGGATCGCAGTGAAGCACTAGTTTATATAAATAAAAATATAAACAATAGTATGTGGGATTACCTCCACCTGCTACTGCCTACCCTTCTCAAGAACACAGGCATGGTGCTATGTTATTACCAATAATTATTCATATGATTAGCTTTTAAATAATTTATTTAATGTTAGTAGAATATTATTGGAACTACGTAGTTGGATAGCAAATGTTTACTTCACTTATTGTATTTATTTTCTACGAAAGGTTCAATGCCGAGGAAACGTTTAAAATTAATAATTTAAGTGTCGTGCCACGTGCAATACTTTTCTTCAGCAAAAACATTAGTCCGATATTTTTACGTTATAGAATTGTTTACGCTTATTATTATGTCGTTTATAACATAAATATTTAATACTGAAATGTAGAAAGACTTAATTCGCCTTTAATGTCTTTTTTTTTCTTATAAACTGTCAAATGACTCATTCCGCTCTAGAAAGAGCCTTCCAAATGAATGAATCATTTGAGTTTCAGACTCTTACTGACTAAAGCCCACCTGTGTTGATACATTTGCTTTATACTGACTAAAGCCCACCTGTGTTCCTACAGTTGCATCTTGTAACTATGAGGCATCAATTTTGCTAACAGTTCTTTGAAGCGGGTCCGGAATAGTACTCCCTCGGTCCTGGTTTGGTCAATAAGTATCAGACGTAAGCTACCCATTGCTTACTGTTTGCAAACCCGTGCCCATTGTGGCCAGAAATTGCCCTATGGCTTCCGACACCTGGGGCATATCCTGCGGCGGACCTTCAACATCTAAAATCCGAATAATGATAGTGCTATTTCTAACGTTTCAGCCCTCACATATAGGGATTATTGGAAAGGTTTGGTTATATATAGGGAATAATGGAAAGGTTAGCTTATTTTCGATATTTACAGACTACTTTATGAATAACTTCTTATTTACGTATCCAAGGATACACACTCTATAAATAAAACGCTCAATATTTTATAATCTATGCAGACGCTAGCGGTCGCTTAAAGTTTAATCGAATTGCGTGTAATCACGTTCAAACGCCGGCGTTCGCTTGGGGTTTAAGTGGAAGTGAAAAGTAAAGTAGTTAACATTTTTCTCCAACTAGAAGATGCGTCCCAGAAGCCCAAAAATGGCAATAGAAAACGTGAAACAAATTAACTCGCTGCGAAGCATATTAATAGATACTTATAATCCATAATAAAGGCTAAAGTTGAAGCTTAGAGACATGCCAATGCTTAATAAGCGAAGACAAAGCTTAATGTTAGAACTTAGTACGAATAACTTCCCTATTGTTCATGTAGTCTGCACAGAAACTGTCTGATTATGGGATCATCACGATTCTAAGTATTAGGAGAGGTAAACTTGTGCAAGGAGCCACTGAATACCAACTTACTTCGTGAAAGCCCATTGTCGAAGTCTCTTAGATACCTACGTTTGGCCTGTATCAAGTAGTAATTAGAGAAACTACACAGCATAAAAAAAATCATAACATAACGCTTGTATTTCTCAAAGAGTTTGGCAGCGATGCACCCCTAGTACAACCGCATTTCATCACCGATAGTTTTACATTCAAACTGAGTGCTGCTACTGAGCTCAACCCGGTAATTTCGTCCCTTGTATAAAACTATAGTATCTAACCAAAACTCAATCTCACAACATTATTATGGTAAAATATCTAGGGACCATGTTTTTGTCCAGTTTTTTTTTGTAAGGCTACGCAAAGGGGATCAAAGCAAACTCCAATTGACGTGCCGTTTTCCGAAATCCAACTGTGCAAGCGGTAGAGTTTCGAGCATTTTTTATGTGGCTGGCAAAAAAAGAAAATAGCCTAGAAGCACTTCAATTTGACTACGGGTGAATAAAGTATCTCAAATCTCAAAGGTTTATTGCATATAAATATAAATAAGTATAAATTCAGTATGATGATCATTTCATAATAACAGTTAAAAAATTAAATAAAATGAAGATTTCCTGAAAAAAAAAAAACAAAGTAACTATGTAATAAAGTAAAGAAAGTATTTGTTTGATTGATATTATTTTCAATTTTATAGGTAAATAATCAAGTCTATCTATAAAGTTGAAGTTAATTATTGGTATTGCATACTTATTCAATAAATAAAAATACAGAGGTGAAAATCGACTATATCGCTGAATTGCTGTGTCAATAAGTTACTTTTTATCAAGAAATATGAACAGTCTGCAGAGCAAGACAAGCTTCGGGGAACAGCTCGTATTTTATTTAATATTTTCCAATTAATTAATATCACTTAGTATGCCAGAAATAGACACTTATTAAGATCCAGTGCCTGCAAAGGTAGCTAGAACTTTACATATTTTTTAAAATGAAATATGCTGTAATATTCAATTAATTATTAAAAAGCTTGAAATGGTACTTTTTTTTTAGTCTCAGTTACAGGCAAAGTGGTTTTCTACTCGCGATAATTACTTAAAAGTCCAACATGTATGGGATGAACATAAGCTGCCGAAATGTGACATGGTAAATTCTTTACCTACAATTTAGCATATCGATGATCGCTGTGGCTGATAAAATTTATTAATTTATTAAAACTTTATGCATTAGTACAAGGGCGCACTTTAATGCTTCAGGCATTTTCTACCATTACTTTTAAGATAGTTCTCAGAATAATGCAAAAACAACATAGCAGGTGCAGCTTAATAGAAAGACTAACGAAAAAGAAATGAGAGAGAATGATACCCCAGAAATGTTTAAAAGAATAGAGGAAGGCAAGGAAAGAGATGGGAGGATGAAATAAAACTAATACCGTAATAGACATTGTAGAAAACGAATGTCACTCTGACAAGACCTATGAGCTCATTGAGATATTTATACAATGCACTTTAGTCAAAAAAATAAACGCTTAAACAAAATACTGGTCACTATCAACTGAACTCAAGTCATTTAAAAAAGAATAATTGACCTGAAAAAAAGATGAAGAGGAAACACATATTCCGTATCTCGGTTTAAAAGATGTATATGTTTTACTGACCCTTTTTCTCCGTGCGGTATCGAATCGATATCAAATACGTGGGGTATTGCCGCCCCAGAGAGGAAATTGTTACTGAACGTAAGAATGTACCTAAAATACTCTACAGCGAAATATTTCAGTCGATTTTGTACCAAAGATCTTAAGAAAAAGAGTCAAAAGGTATATTCAAATAATGAATAACCATTTATAATTTAGAAAAGCGTAACGGAAATTAATCTGAAAAATAAGAATTTAAGAATAAAATGTATGTATGTATAAAGAGAATATAAATCTTTGTGTAGGTTAAGTTGTTTTTAGGGTTCTGTACCTCAAAAAGAAAAAACTGAACTTTTATAGGATCACTTTGTTGTCCGTCAGTCTGTCTGTCCAGAGCCTGTATCTCGGAAACGGGTAGAGGTATAGAGTTGAAATTAAAACCATATACTTAGGTCTTTAGTCCCTTGAAGCTTGAATACAAATTTCTGAGTCAACGAAAAAAAAAGATACGGCCGTTTATTATTACTGGCTTATTTCGACACCTTGAAGGGAATTTAAATTCATAGGGTACAGTCCAGTTGACTTAGAATCCTAAAATTTGGCGTGAAGCAAGGTCTCGTAGCACAAGTATAAGTCACAAAAAAATAAACTTTTATTGCGATTCGTAAAAATTATCGTAACACAATTCGGGAATCGAACTGCTTCCCTAGCCAAGTTTCACTTTTCGTTAATCGCCTCGCCTCGAAACGGTTGTAATTTTGATAGGGGGACTGTTTTCATAAGTAAGTTTGTACGAAACCCTCAGTACGCGAGTTCGACTCGCACTTGCCTTATTTTTTAGGAATTAGCGATTTATCGAAGTGCAGAAAATCAGAAATTAAATAATCCATTACAAATGGTAAAGAGTAGCAGTGCTATGCAGAATTTGTTTTCATTTTAATACTTCCGACCCTTTTCAAGGTAAAGCCAAATGCGCGCTGAATATAAATCTCAAGTTTATGATTATTTTATTGAATAAAATACTTTCAGAATAACTATTCAATAATGAAATTCGGATTAAGTATTCAAAGTCACGGCAGTCTAGCAGTCAGGCTTAAAATAAAATATGCGTAGGCGGCAAATTCAGTTTATAGGTCAATTATAAATATATTTAGGAAATTATCAATATTTTTCAAACATCTAATGTTTGTTATGAATTTGACGGTGACAGATTCTGCTTAGGAACAGCTTAAGTAGAATCTGTTGGTTCGTTAAATAGGCCAGTATGTTAGGCTGGCCTAATTTCTACGAGGCCAAGCCTATCTGTTGTGATGACTACGTAACAACATGTGTGCAGTCTGTTAACTAATCACAGACTATGTGCTTAGTCAATAGGCGGTAGTCCCATTGTATAGCGATGAGATTTGAAGTTATACTGAATGCCCACCGGACCGAATCGCTGCACTTCCTAGAGCAAGAACATCTTCTCCAGAAGAACAATCTGTAACCTCTGATGAATCACAATGAACTATAACATACTTGAACAATCGAAATTGCTTCCCTATGTGTGGCAATTTCCGTTTTTACTTCTCTCTGCGCGGTGCATACGTGAACACTTGCAAAATGTTCAGCTGTAAGTTTTTGCGCGTTTCGTTGGGAGCTGGTACAGCGCTCCGTATCTATTTTAATCCTCCTGATAAAGTTCGTGAAACAGGTGGGACTAGTTCGAAGCAAATACTCGCCGTGTATCAAGATCTATTCTGTCTACCTGCCAATTTTTCCCGCGACTTCTAGCAACTGGATTCTTATGAAAACGACGAGGCGCAACACATAAAAAACTTTTATGTTGAATAGTAAGGAGGTACGCCATGTTTTAGGGCGAGGAGAGATCGTAAACTTTGTTTTATCCATGGAGTTTGCTGAGATTGAGTTGCGACCTTCAGCAAACTAGATAAATATCTTTATGAGATTTATAGTTTATCTTCTTGTTGATTCTGCGATGGCAATTATTTTTAACCATTTAACTTTATGTTAGTCTCATCTTAAATCTTTTGATTATTTCATACTAGCTTTTGCCAAAGATTTCGCCTGCGCTACGAGAATAGAAAAAAAGTTAGACTATCATTAAAGCCAGCCAGCCAGCTTTTTACCAAGCCAGGTGCCATGGTCTGCCCAGTTTTATTCAAATTCATTTAGCTGTTCTAAGAAGTGAAAATGTAACAGACAGACAGTTACTTTGGCATATATAACTATGGATGAATGATTGTTTTTCAATATAATCCGCAGTACTCCTTGCCATGTTAAATTAAAGAATATTGTGAAAGACAGTGAAATATTATTTTCTGCTAGGAACCTTCGCACAATGTTGTAAGTACGGTTAAAATAATAGTGTTATTTTTCTGTGAACGAGGCTTACCTCAGTGTTCTGAGAGTACCTGCCACCTGCCATCCATTTTTCGAGCGAGATAACTCGGGCACAAAATTTCAAGGGATCATAGGGTTAATCGAAGCATATCGTTATATCTTTATGTATGGAGAGAACCGGTTTCCCGGTTAGTTTACGAACCTAATTACGTAAGGCATAGGGCCGGATACCCGGACGACCGGGCATGAAGACAGTGCAGAGTTCGCATGAATGCTTCCTTTTAATGGACTTCTTTATTTGCCATCGGTTTGTACTTTTATTGCTCTTCGACAGCAGTGGAATAAAACGGCACTTTAACAAAACTGTTAATTTCTGTGAGTAATATATAATGGTTTCCTGCTTCACGTGAATAGGTAATAGGGGTTTGTTTGTATTTGCCTTCGTTTACGTGTTTTATCAAACAATCGCGTGTAGAGCTAGCAAGGTGGCGTGACATTTTATGGTGTCTTTATGATGTCGAGACATTTGCGCCAATCAAAGTTGTTTTATTAGCGAATTTTGTGCCCGTCAAAGTAGTTTTATTTGCGAAATTTGCCCCAATTAATTTTGTCTTTTATTTGTGAATTTATGCTTATATTTCAGTTTACACGAATCGGTTGCGAACCCAGGTAAGCCGCTGCAAACTCAACTTGGCAAAATGGGGTTTTATAGACCCATCGAATACTCAATGTGAGTGCGGAGCTCCTGTTCAAAACATGAGCCACATGTTGGAATGCCCCAAGTGTCCGTATACCTGCACTTTGGAGGATTTGATGAGTGCTACCGATGCTGCTATTAATGTAGCCACCTATTGGGCCCAAAAAGTTTGACGAGTTTACCATCGAATCGAAAAGAAGAAGCTTACACGATCAAAACAATATTTTAAAGGATTTTCAGCAGTATTTTTTAACTTTCTGTTTCATTTGAACTAAAACGTTTTAGCTAATTGTTCCCGTTAGATCTACGGCTGGTAGCGGTACGATTTATGGCCCAAATCCAGAAGCAATCCGTAATAGGAGAATTCTGTGATCACGTACCGGGTTTTGAGTTGAATCTTGTTTTCGTTGAAGTTTCTATTCTATACAATTTGTCCTGTTTCTGATACAGACAAAGCTATGTGTTGGTAAAAAACAGGTTTAACTTGTTTCAGAAATAATCATTATTAAGATAAAACAAGTATTTCTATTAAAAATCAGTTCTTACTTTAGATTATTCAAAAAACCTAAGTGCCGATGTTTCTGGAAGGTAAGAAAAGCAAGAAATAGACTTCCTATGTTTAAAAATTAAGACATTTATTAACTTTCGCCTTCTTCTCACATTAAAGTGAGAAGGAGTCACACTAATATTAAATGTAACTTTAAAGTTGTAACTGTTCATAAAAAGTGCTATTTTTGCAGAAAATAGTTTCAATTTTCTCATATGACATACGTGACATATATTTATGTTCTTCTATTCTGATCATCTAGTAGCTTATACATAAGGTGAGATTGTCTATATACTATGTGTAAGAAAGTCATAAGTGTCATCCGTCTTTGCGTCTTCACTGTGGACACGTGCGATTCCTACGTATGCGTAGTACATGTGCCTTTAATGAGTATCTTTGAGGGTAGGCTTCGTTTATTTGCTATTCGCAAGATGCCGTCGGAGACTTTGAAAGCGAATGCCTAGGCGTTAATTTTAGAACGATTTATCTTAAATTTAGGTGTTACTTAAAAAAATTGGCACTTGAATTGCTTTGAATAAGAAATAGTTACAACAATTTTTTATTAATATGTTGGTTATAGGAAACCATTAGTGACTAGCTTCTACTACCGGCTTCGCTTGCGTTTCTTGCAAGTAAGTCGTAGAAACATATAGGTGAACTAAGTGACATAAGCTAGTAATTCACTTAGTGATAAGATATTTTTAGGCACTGGTGAAGGAACTTTTAAAATTGCTTTAGTGCTCTTTGGGTTTATTAATTACAAACAAAAGTAAAAAAAATCCTTTTTATTATATTAGTATATACTTTAACACTGTATACTTTAATATTGTGAACATTGTTTGAATATAAACTATTTGTATATCTTTGGCACTTAAAATTTCCGCTATCAAGAAATGAATTGCTTCGATAATTTCTACAGGAACCTTGATAACAAGAAATAAGCGTCTGGATGACAATTAAATAACTCAAATAACATATAAATGTCGAGTCTATAATAAACACAATCTGCCATTTCCCGAATTTATGCCAAAATATATTCAGGGAATAATAGGTTACGCAACGTTTCCTCAAGGCCTTACCGAATGGGTGAAACTTCAGCTTGTCACTTCTTTGTACGGGTTTTAAGGATTAGGCACTACCTTCGAGAAATCCGTACGATAAACCAATGACAGCACGGTTAGCGCAGTGATTAAACTATCGATTGCCGTGCTGCGTGTCGCTTGTTCGATTTCCACATGGAACAAAATTTATATAACCCACAGGTTTTTCCGGGTCTTGTGAATGTGAGTTTACATGTTGGTGAACGCTATCATGATAAAGAAGTGATTCCAAAAAACCAGAAGGTTAACCAAAATAAATCCTCTCCGAAGAAAAACCTGCCCTGTGATGACTCTGAATGGTGAAGAGATCCCACAAGAAGAACATGCTAAATATCTAGCCATGCACCTGGACAGGAGACTGACGTGGCAAAAGCACATTTGGACTAAGCGTAAACCACTGGATGCCAGACTATGCAACATTTACTGGATAATAGGTCGGCATTAACGTCTCAAAATAGAGAGGAAGATTATCGTGAACAAAGCCATTTTGAAACCAATTTGGACTTACGGCATTCAACTGTGGGGTACTGTCAGTAAAAACAACATTGATAATCTTGAAAGATTCCAAAATAAAACAATAAGAATAATCTTTAATATACCGCATTATATAAGCAACAAATACATTCACAACGATTTAAAAATTAACACCGTCAAGGAAGAGATCACCAACTACGAGTATATATAGTGTTAAATATCAAGCGAGACTATCTAGACATAGAAATACACTAGCTATAAAACTTTGTGGATGCAGATCGCTAAAGCAAAAACGTTTAAAAATACATAGTATTTCTACGGTCCTGGATAGATTAGGCCACATGAAGTGAAAGCCTCCCACAAATTAGCATGGCTCACTGTAACTAACATCACTCCATATGAATTATATTAGCCATAAGCAAGGCTTATTGTTAATTAAACAGATTGCAATGATACAGAATGAAAAAGAAAAAAAAAACACGTACATTCAAAGAGATGGCCGTCAAGCAACTAATAGGAATCTAATAATTATGTCAGTATCGGCCAAAGAAAAATATATTTCGCTGTCTTAATTGGAGACTGGTTTAATGTTTAGATATTTAAACACGTTTGAACCTCGGAGACTCCGAAAGCTCGACATAATATAAGCTCCGGATGTCTTACCTTTACATATAATATAAGCATGCATATATTATCTCCCTTACTACACTTTGTAACATATGTTTTTGCCGCCACTTGCTTCGATTAGACGAACTACGACTCTTGCTACAGCTTGTCGACGTCGACTACTCTATGACGATCGATGCGGAAGAAATAGGAAACAAATGCGGGAAAGTCTTGAGTATGAATATGGATGAGAAAGACCTCAAAACGATTATGGATCGACTATGGGATTGGGTTAACTAGCTAGTAAGATTTATATATGCTTAGCTGCAAAAAAAATACAGTGGTAATAAATATGTTTCCTACCACTGGATAATCTTAACCGACTGCGGATCCAGCTGCACAAATAATCTGGCTAAAAGGGGCTTCCTCGATGGATCGATAAAGGCACTGTATTTGAGATGGAGCTAGTCCCCTTCACAGGATATGTGGGAGAATTTCTGAAATGGAAATCCGTAATCCTAGACCGCTAAAGGGCAACCGAAGGAATGCCTAAGGCATTAAGTCCGCCTCTGTACCTTTATGTGCATGAAGTGTTAAATAAATAAATAAATAAGGAACAAAGCTTTTGAAGACTAAAACTTCAAAAGCCTGAAACGCCTTCCTGCTCCACACTAGAGCGAGAAAAGTCATAAGATAATTTTGAACCTCATCTAAAAAATTCCTGAGCCTTCCAAGATTAATAATAGAGCTGTACCAGGCCAATAATAGAGCTGTACAGAGATTTAATCTGAATTTATCGACATGGAAAGAAGATGTTAAGATATCCTTATATTCAAATTTAACTAAAAATGTATTTATACAAATTAAAATCGATTGCAATCTAGGGTGATTAAATGTCAAATGCCTGTAACTTTTAAAAATAGTTTCTTCACTATATTATTTATGGTAATGGTTTTAGAAAAAAGCTTGGTCCATTATTCCGCGGTGTCAACCCTCGTTGGATTTAGACGATGTATACAGCCTGATCGATGGTAATCATTGGCTTAGAGATAATCAATTTTTTCTTTTATTTCCCAAAACTTAGTCTATTGCGTTCTAGGGCCATGGTTTTCCAATCAATAGATAGATAGATAGATATTCTTTATTGTACACCAAAAATACAAATTACATTAGGAAATTAAAATTAATGGCGTGTCACAATGGGCGGTCTTATCGCTAAAACCAATTTTTTACAGACAACCTTTGGATGGATTTGACAGAGAAGAAGAGAAAAGATACTCAGGTAGTTTGTGGTACACTATTCAATGGTGCAGTTATAAAGACTAGTCTACGTTTATTCCTAAGGCATCTAGACCTACAGGTCTTAAGGCTTCTAGATCTTCAGGTTTTAGGGTTCGCAATAGGGGAAATTAAGTCTTAAGTGAACACTGACTGTTCGGGTGTTCTCGGCCACTCGGCAATTTTCAGAGAATTTGACAGCTGCCGTGAGACATCAGCGGCGGCGAGTAGCGGCAAGGGCAACAATGGAGGTGCGGCTAGCGAGACTTCACTTCGCTAAGTACCAATCTCCGAAGAAAACGCGCGCGCACCCCAAACGCTTACTAACGTTAATATAATATCTTTAACAGTCCTTACATAGTCCCTTACGGTGACGTCACACCATGAATGCTCACACGTGTATAGGTTTACAACACAGTCGACAAACTACCGGCTCCGAAGCCTTTGTTACAAAGTTAAAGTAGCCAAGTAAGTGGAGCCAGTAGCCTTTCGATATACCTGTTTATTTCTTAAGAGTAGAACCTCGGAGACCTTGCAAGTATTTGTAACAAAAGTTTTCCGAAGTTTGTTACCAATACGTTCAGGAGTATTTACTGAAGTCATATATCAACAATTGAGAAATGATAATCATGAGGTATTTTACTACTGGCCAGCGGAAAACAATAACGTTTGACAATGCCCTCTTTCAACGAGTGACGGAACTCCCAGCATTTGGTTGCTACAACCATAACATGGAACCTATTTAAAGGTGGATGTTCTCGTAACCAAAAATCTTTTGAAAACTACATAATGAAAAGAATTTTCAAGAGTTCTGTCTGTATTGGCTTGAATAATATAATATGCTCTCAATACGGTGAAGGAAAACATCGTGAGGAAACTGGCATGTCCTAGAACCAAAAATTCGAAGACATGTGACATCCACCAACCCGCACTGGGCCCGCGTGGTGGATTACGGCCCATTCCCTCTCCTAGAGATGAGGCATGAGAGTTCCCAACAGTGGGAACATTATAAGGCCGACTATGCTATGCTATGCAATAATATAATATAATAAAGTACTGGGGGATACAGTATTTGTAACTAAGTAGCAGGGGATCCGAGCTTCCTTTTCCCTGAGTGCCCAAAGGCGGGAGCAAGGAAAAACCATGGGAGAAAACCCGAGTAGAAAACATTAAAAAAAAATATAATAATGTAATATAATATGGTATAATATAATATAAATGTAAAGGTTAATAAACATTTGCTTCTCAAACTAGTATCGGCAATTTTTTTATAGGAGCTTGCGTTTCACGGGAAAAGTAATTCCAAGTTCCTCCTTTGACTTATTTCATAGGAATTAAATCAGGAACTAAGATAGGATTCTTTAACAGGAAATACGGCGATGTAATAAGATGTCCGTAATGCTTCATTACATTCCTTGCTTGGGTAATAGAACTACAGCAAAATGCCCGGAACATTTTATACCTACAATTAAACTGTGGATGAGCGAGCATTGTCGCAAAACAAACTCGGGTGTCAGGAATGGAAAATACCGACACCTTAGGAAGTGTAAGTGACCGCAAGCACGCAAGCCCGGCCTCCACCTCGCAGCCCTTCGTGGGGCGGGCTGGTGTCTATGTAGCCGTAGTGCGTCGGCTACACCCGCCACCTATGATCTCCTGGTAAGGCTACATAATTAGTGGTTACTCTTTTCTGGTACAAATACATACTTAACCTACCTGTCTTACACGGTAAACAGTTGCACGAACTTTATTTGTTAATCTAAACTTTGAAATGGAACTTCTACATTCGTAATCTTATGAGAAAGATTCAAAGTAGAAACAATACTAATTTAGTAAACGTTCATGTGAGTGAGATGTGATCATTGGTAGAGAGCCGCCTCCCCCTCCCAGCCTGCTCCGAGCGCGCTCGCAGCTCCACAGAATTCCCCGCTCATTCCGCTTGTTCGGAACTATTTGACATTATAATTGTAAACGGCTAAAAAGAAGTTTTCTTAGCGTAACAGACAAAGTTTCAGAACGTTTTTCTTGTTTGAATATTTTAGCGTGTTTTATTTATATTTTGTAATCAATTTGTTATTTGAGGGAGATGAAAGATATATACATATGTGTCATATTTTATCTTTGTAAAAAAGAATGGGTACCTAGGTATAATTTGTAGTTATACTCTATTTAGTATATTACATACATAATATGTATGAGGCAGGGTCGAGGACGGCGTTATCGGGCTGCAGGGCGGGACAGCGCCTCGTGTCGTCCAGCCCGGCCGGCGCCGACCAACTTCCTCACTTAACTTCGCCATAAAGCTAAGTTCGCCACTTATTTCGGGAAACTCCGCAATTACTACACAGCTAAGACCCGACTACTTCTGACTTAACGCTGTTATTTATATACAAATAATCTTCAATTACTATGTTTAACATAACTAATTGGATACTTCCTTGATTAGGGAATTGTCTAGTTATTGAGGCAAATGAACTAATTGTTAATAAGCTTATCAACTTGCGGATCCCCGCGTCCCCAAGGCTGGATCACTGGCAGCTATTATTAGCATAAATTCATATGACTATTGTTTTGGTTGGAACGGCGCAGCTCCGGATTTCCATGTGTTTGTCAATCCACGTGGTTAAACGGATTACACCTTCAATAAATTAATTTATTATGCATGAAATTTACACTTTAGTCCTATCAAATAATGAATCGGTGGACTCTATGGGAACAGATTAAACTTAAAGTGATTCTCGCCACAGTTTTATGCGGATAATCTGCTTTCGTTGAGCAGGATACGTCTACAATATTGCCGAGTTCAAAAGGGGTATTTATCTGTTTTTGATCTAACCGCGGATTAAGGTTGCGGCCATGACCCAGTGTCTTAATGATAATTCGTATAGTGATTAAGAAGTTACGACGGCGACGCGTGGAGCGAGGCGAGGTGAAGTGAGCGCGGGGCTCATGGCGGCTCGGCACGCACCACAATCCATGAATCATGATCATGACAGTGTCGCATTCACTACACTTTACCATTAATACCTATTTAGGCTCCAGTCGATATGTCGACACGAAGCTGAATCGCTCCGACGCTTTATGTTGCCTACGTGTAGGGGAGTTTTATTTTAATACTCGATAAAAATAGAACATACGGTTCACTGTAATATGTAAGTTTTTTTTTTATATTACCGTACCGAAATTTAGGGGCGTTTGGGTTATAAATTGGTATAATAGATGTCGTATTAGGTATGCTACGTTTTTTCTTGTTTTTCGATAATGGAAGTCGTTTGTTTTCACTTTTGTTATTTGTTAAGGTCCGTTCGTTAAGGGAGTGGGCGCCAGTACCTTATGTATTTAATATGCAATGTAACAGGTGGTGTTACGTAGGTAATCTTGGATTACCTGAATACCTCCATTAAGCAGGTAAGAAATAGCTCGAGTTTGTAAAAATAGGAGGGAAATATAGAAGAAAATAGGATCTTCATTAATACCAAAATAGTTGGGGTGTAAAGTGATAGAAGAAGAAAACATATTTACCTATTTGGCACACAACTTATATTAAACATAACAATAAAGATAAAAAACAACATCAACAATGAAACTCACGGAGTCACGGCCAAGTAGGATATTGATATTGGAAATGGTTGCACTATACACAGAATATGATTAAACAAATACATTGTTAATTTAACAGACAGTAAGCGCAACCGTAAAGGGCTAATCTTTAACAACAACTAATCCATTAACAGCAACAGAAAGCTAATTCAAACCTTTCGCGGTTACGTGTATGTACACGTGCACAATAAAATCATCCCATAGCGATTGTCCGCGGTGACTTTAATTGCGATTCACACGGTTCCCACCGCGTCCCTGATGAATCGATTTTCACTTATGGTGCTCTCGGCAAGGACGGGACCTTATTGAATCGACTGAATGCGCAACTTAGCTAAGCTTACCCCGAAACGAATTCTGCTGCGCCACTTTCTTGAGCTTCATCGTAATCGTAATTAACCTAAGCTCCTATCTGACTGTTTACAATCGGATTAAGACTACATTTTTATTTAAGCATTTTGGGATTTTAAAATTATCATGACTCCTGCAAGGAATAACATTGCAACTCAGATTTGAGGCAAGTTTGAGTACACAATCATACTCTTGCTGGATAAAATGTAGAATGCAAATTGCCTCAAACTGAGTTATAATATTATTCCTTGCAGACCGTGTCGATTTCATTGATGTCAGTTTCTAGTTTCTGTTCATAAACATAAACAGGCTTGGGGAATATAGAAAGGGTGTGGTTATGCCGCAAATGAAAACGTTGCGTCGCATGATGCCGCAACTCTACCGGCGCGCACCACCGCGCATCGCGCATCGCGGCACGTCCTCACAAAGTGACGCACTTTATACCGCTTTACAGCGCTTTGTGTGCCCTTCTACCTCCTTTGCATAGTTAACAGGCACAAGATTCGCACCTGATTACTACTCTCTGAAACTTTTTTCGTCTATAATATTATGTAAAATATTCTAGTTTGGTTTAATTCAAATTCTATTGAGCTGTTAGAAACAATATGCTTACAAAATGTCTTATTCGTATTGTGAATATTTCTGTATCTCCTTAATATATTTTCAGTTCGTGGACTGGCTGCATCGTGGCAATCAGTATGATTATGCAGCAAAAGGGCGTTGTATAATTCGACTCGGCACGGTAAGCAAATGAATGCCTTCATTACGAAACATCTGTACTAGTTGAATTTCGGATAAGAGACTAATAAATCACTGCGAAACGAAAGAAAAGGTTATCTGTAATGAGTAAGCACAATAAGTTGCTTTTTATTTAAAATTCAGCTCTTAAGACCCGCACTAAACCAAACAGCTAGGACGTCCAGAGGCCATTCGTCTTGACAGCGAAGCCATTGTACCGCCAGCAACGGAACGTCGCTATTCGAAGTATCGACGAGCTTCCCGAATGAGATTGTATCGGGCATTTGCGTCTTTCGTTTACACAATTGGTCGTGAATTTCTGTAACTTGCAGCTTAGTGTTGTACAAAGATGAAGGTACTCACAGTAAGTTGCGGTCGTCAGCCGGTCGATCGTGTCTTGTTTTAGTTTCGAGTTCTTCTTGCCCATTTTCGCTGTGGACGACTCTACGGCACCAAGTAGCACTCACACTAAGTAAAGTCTGTATTTGTCACTAGGCCGAGACGTATTACATATTATTCAACTGCGCTCGATTCACTCCACCTGCAAACAGGAATATTGCATTAGAAGACAGTTTAAACAATCTGCTGCGTAGGAATTATTAGGAGGACAATGTTTTGAAATTATAGTTTTTATTACACATCAGGCCATAATATGGTCACGCAGTGTCACAATTTGTACGAAGCTGCGTCAACAAGGTCCCTTGTTTTTCTACCTTTCTCTGTCTAATACAAAAACTACAATATCTCCGTCTCGCTCTGTATAAATTATAGCTGTTTTCCTTCTCCTGAATACTGTAGGGTGAGTAGCGAACGGCGGCGAGACGTAAACGAAATACTTATTTTGGCGTATCTTTGGCGAAAACAAGCCATTTATAAGATGGCGATAAATCAAGTGTTCTCATGTTACTCTGTGTACGCAATATTTAGTCAGTACGAAAAATGTAACTGATTATATTAGTCATTTAATGGCAATGATATCAAATAAACGTATGAAACATTTGCGTCGTTATAAAGTATTTCAATATTGGTATTAATTCAATATTGGAGTTCGTAGACTGGTCAAAGATTATTGAGCTATCGTCATTGGTCTTGAACTTATCAAAGTAAACATACGTGGGTCAAAGTGTAATCAAGAGACTGTTTTGTGTATGTGTGCGTCGTCCTTATCGCAGACCACATTATATCCAACTGTAAAGTTATTCGTAAATTTAATATATTTGCTACAGATAGCCTTGCAGAAACTAATCAATTATTCAGCAGCAGACCACGGAGCTCGTTAGACTAGCGATATTCGACTTTCTTCAATATTAAGTGAAGAAAAGAAAAAACAATAACTAAGAATCGAGAAATTAATTTCAGCTGAGAAACGTAATAAATGGGTCCCTGGCGCGGCGTTCATTCTACTGAAAACATTACGATAAAATATACCTTACTGTAAGACTTTTTATTACCTTTTAGCGTTACTGTTTAGTGTTAATCCTCCAGGAAAACAGAGCATACTGGCACTCCATCACACTATGACTACCGGCCTATACACTATTTTATCTTTTCAGTTACATTAACACTGTTGTCAAGTTTTCTTTACGATATCTGAAACGAGGGAGAAAATCTCTCGTTACTATTATAAGTGATTTATATTAACAAAGCTAAATATTCGCGGAGCATTTTCGCTTTTTCATTAACGCTCAGAGCCAAGTTTTCTTCGCTAACTCTATTACCTATTCAAAAGTTTCCTCCGTACTTAACAATCCTTCTATTTTAATACTGTTTTCAAAAAAGATGATTTATGAGCATGTATTTGTAATGATATGAGTGATCATGTGACTTCATACATATAATTTACGGTGGGTTTTTAATATTATTGAAATGGCGCCGTGCGGATCGGGAGAGCACTTACTGAGATGGTTTTTAGAGGCGAAGGTGTGCTTGTAAAACGCATTTGAAGTGCACTTCGCGTCTTTATATATGGGTTAAGAATGAGGACGCGTGCAGCATATATATATCTTTCTAAAAGGTTTCTGTCTTCGTTCGTAGCGTGCCTCTTTTTCACAGTTTCAGCTCAACTCTTGAAAACTATGTTTTATTCGTCAGGTTTAACATAATAGGTTGCATGCGAGCTTCAGGTGGTGGTGCACGACAGGAAACAAAACCTCATAACGTTGAAAGTAATTTCGTCAGAATTGTGTTCTGCGATATACAATGAAGCTTGTATTAACGAAATTGCTTGGTGATTCAAGTCTATTATGCTCGATATTTCATAGATTTCATATCGTGAACCGACCCTGTAGCTTACACAACGTACCTATTAAAACTACGTAATTACTTAATGAAGCCTTAGTGAGCCATGGTATTCTTAGTTGCTAACTAACTTCTAACTTGCACACTCTTTACTAAAATTTTCCTCTAGCGTTATTATATTACAGTGAAACCTGGATAACTTGAGTCTTGAGGGGCTTAAAAATGTTTGTCGCTTGTGGAGTCTTTTCTTTTATGAAGTTTCTCAAATTACCAGTTTTAAAGTAGCGTTGTCGCATTTACAAGGGGTAAATGCAACAACACCGCCAAGGGCTCCTCGAAGAAAATCGATTGTTTGCGAACAAAAGTGTCGCAACTGTCCGAAACAGTATATAAAATTATAAATTATGAATTAATTGGCCGACTTACAGAGGGTCCTCCTCCTCGAGTCGTATTCCTTATTACTGAGGGCCGTGAAGTTCCCGCTGGATTAGATTTTTGCTAATGGTATTTCGCCATCTGTGGCGGTTCTTAGCGTCAAGAAGTGCGACGTGCAATTGGGTGTTCAGTGTGGAGCAGACCTGATCTACGAGTAGATATAGAGATATGATATAGAAGGCATATTGACCGAAATGTAGATGTAAAAAGTTTAGACTCAGTTATTAAGGTTCACAATTCTCAGTAACAGAAATTATTTTAAAGTAGAAGTATCGAGACTTCTTTGTGATTATATGAGGCTTCTCAATTTAGCCAGAGACCACTTAAACAGGTTTCATTGTACTATAGAATGCACACATAAAACTATGAGGAATTTTAGGTAATTATTTTGGTCAGTCAGTCAGTCATGTTTTTTTTTATTCTAGTTTCTATGCTTAAATGTGTTTTTTATTTGTGTAGGGTTTATTTGTTTCTTTTTGTGTGCTAATTAAGCCTGTTTTTTTCTTTGTTTTTATTTGTAATTTCAGTTTTATATCCACACAACATATTATTTACAAAAACGTCGTCAACCTGATTGTTTAATTTACATATAGGACTCTTAGCCGATAATATTCATGGAAAATTCTTAGTGAAAAGTGAGAAATGTCAAAAGTGTCACAAGTTAAATTGTTTTGCAGTCCTCAGAGCGATAGTTTTGTAGGTGGTACTTGACTAGTATTCTGGAAAAAGAATAACAAAATAGTGCAAGCGAGGAAACTTTTGTCGTTTCTCTATTGTTCATCTTTTGTCTTGTCTTAACCACGTTTGTCTTTTCTTTTGTGCTCGTTCAAGACATTTTTTATTGGCTAAACCGTGAGTTTAGAAAGTACAAAATACTGTCTCTTTGTTTTCCATTAAAATGCTGATATAACACCTTTTCATACGTTTGTGGTATTTGGCAGTTAATGTATTGAGTCAGACTTTTCGGCAAGCTTCGGTGGGAAGGTAATACTGCATTAAAATTCTTAGCTTCAGTTTACTGAGGTCGCACCTTTTTTAATGACATATTGTCCAGTTTTTTTTTTTAATTTGATATAAACCAGTGCTTGACTGCGATCCTACCTAATGGTAAGAAGTGATGTAATAATGGATGGAGAGGCGCACTAGTTTATTAAGAGCCAATTCTCTCTAGTCTTGAAGACACCTAAATTGTGGTTGGACAGGAAGACCGCAGCAGGCAAATAGTTCCAGTCCTTCGATATACGTGGTATAAACGACGAAGTGAAACGCTTAGTTCGGACTGTTGAAGTCCGGACCATACACGCCGTACTTCGGGTTGTCCGAAGTTAGAAATTTGTGTAGATAGGTACTAGAGATACAAAACTACACAAATTTTACATCTCGATTACATCTGCACTGCTCAACATCAGGTGGGATCGCAGTTAAACACTAGTGTAGGTATATACATATAGAAACAATTTTCGAATAATTAAATTAACTACTGAAATAAAAACTCGAAAAAATACCGTGAAAAACACTTTCTACGGAACAAATTCACGAGTTTTCGTGCAGTTTTATTTTTTATGATGTTGTTTCGATATTCAATGGCAGTTTGGAGTCACTTCACTTTATAGGCATATAAAAGTAACCGCCGATGTGCGTAAGACATTGATTAACAAATGTCATCAGTTTGTTATTCCACTGTCGAATTTTACGAGGTAAAGCTGCATTACAGAATTTGATTTGACAGGTATTGTCACTTTTATGATTAAGGCTTATGTCATTATTAGCGTTTTTATTAAAAAAGTGTTGCATTATTTTGTTTTTGTTGTGATAAACTATATTTTATTACGATATACAAGAATCATGAATATACCTATAAATACGTTTAAATTGTACGTTTTATATCAACTTTTTGAAATGAATGACTGTTTTATATCACATTTATTTTTTTATAAATAATTTCTGGATTTTACTTTGTTATTTAACCTAAAATTACCTACAAAAATACCTAGTTCTTGTAGTCTGGTCGTGAGCTGAGAACTTCATACATTCATTTCTAAAAATAAACACTTTTCCGATACAATGCCATATAAAAAGCCATTATTAATGAGTCTTAGTAATATTGTGTCATTTATAACTTATTCGAAACAAAAACTGAACAACAATGCCCATTAATCATTGTCATGATTATTAATTGAACTGGTACCAGTATTAAAATAGAAGGAATTTTTAAAATGCCTGTAACTTCACTGATAAAGATGCGGTACGGAATCTATTTCACTGATGGAGGAAAGGTAGTTAATATTTTTATAGAAAAATAAATATTACATTCATATATCAATAGTTTGTGATTACAGAATTATGGTCTAAAATTAACTTGTGACGTAAATGGCAACGAGCGTAGCAAATGTGAGATCCGCTACGAGCTACGAATGGCTACGATATCCGAGCGGATCTATGCTGTGCTGATACGCTCCAGATCCGCTACGATACCGGCTTAGGCGAGCTACTTATCAGGCACCAAACCAACCCTCTACTATCAATAATGTGAGTGAAGTCATAATTAAAGCGATTTTCGCACAGCCATTTCGCAGAGCCTATTCCAACAATACACGACTATAAAACACAATGAGTTATTGTGTTGTTATAATGGAAAAAGCCACAAAATATTTTAATATCCTCATAAACATTGTTTATTTCGTTTTGCTGATAAATTATAGTTTTTATTCAAATAAATAATTGAATTTATTATTCTATTCATTTTATCAGCGAAATGTAACAGCCAATGTTTGTTTTTTTTTTTTTAATTTATTTTGTTAGTTTGTGAAAATCAGTAAAAAATATCATCCTGTAAAGTTGAACAAGGTTAGTTTCAAGCGTGAATTATAGTCGCAAGCGCATAGTCAAGGCTTTCTCAGATAAACACGACGTGACAATACGAAAACTATTTTAAAAGAAAATGTTGGTATTATTCAGGAACAATTTCTGTAAAAAATGCATAATAACGATGCGCTAGTCTACGAGAGCCTTCAGTATGACTGAAGGTTTTTTTCTAAGGGTTAGGATTTCTAAGAGAAAATATTTACCAAATCAAGTTTCAAATCACAAATAACATAAGATAAAGTAAGACATAAACACTTGAAACACTCTAGCCTGTTTATTATCAACGTCGATAAACAACTTCAGAATCGAATAACAACTTTATATAGGTGCTTCTGTTTAGATATAAATAAAACTTTTTTGATAATATTATTCATTCATTTCGTCAACAAATTTACATTTGTGTCGAATGGTTGAAAATTTAACAATATTATCAGCAACACAACATTGAAAAACCACAAAACTAAGAATTAAAAAATAAAAATCAATTTATATAGTATATACATGCCCATTTTTTAAAAGAAAAACTTCATAGGTACCATGTAAAAAAAATTTCACTCAAAAATCACAAACCATGAAGGTTCTATGTCAATTCGGAGTACCTATTACAATAAAACGGCAATTTCATACTTTAACCCCTATTATAAGTATATATCGTCGGTGAAGTACCAATATCTCCTAAATATATTTTTTAGAGAAAATCATAATTTACCGCTGTAATTGCCGATACAGTAAACCAAATAGATAAACAGGAGATATAAGTTTGTATGTGAATTTATTATTTGTGTGTAGAGGTGAAATGAAAGGCGACCGGGTTCTCTGTCCTGTGAGTATGTGTAAGTTAGGATCACGTACGTCCTGCCTAACTCCACTAAATTACGTGTGCCCGTCGTTAGAGGATGCCGAGCGCCTCTACCCGCTACGGATTATAGCCTCTTGAATTATAGATTATATCAGGAATCCCTATTTATTTTAAGTTAGAAACCATGGTACATTGCTATGGGTACGGTGAGTGGTCAAAAGTGCAATCGCATGACACTAAAGCTAAAACTCTTGCTCTCATTTCTCATCATAAAATGAGAGTCAATGGTTTAGTACTGATTATATCTATAGCTACAGAATCTAAAGTATCTATAGATAAACTATTCGAGGCATATTGATGAGTTGCAAAACACATACTACGCAATAGATTAGATCAGTCTTAACACAATACAAATGAACCCACTTAGAGCTTTGCCAATAGGATAATGTAATAGATGCTTTGAATACTTCCATCTTATTTTCGTCAATTTAAAACAGAATCAGAAACAGGGTGTAGAATTGTGCCTGGCAGGCCGATAACCTCATCCTGTATAACATAGGGGTAGAGCGGCACTGTACACCCGCCTGAACGAGGACAGACGCGGCCATTAACTATGTAGTGTGCTCTAAAGTTATTTGCAAATGCAGAAAGCCTTTGTGACATGAATATATTTTGGTGGTAATAGGACTTGCAAGAAGATCTGGCCTTCCTACAAGTACACCGACAGCCTTGCTACAATGCAATTTCGAAAATTAAAGTTTCAGTTTTTAATTAAATATTTCCGTTGTACTCTCTTCTGATTTCAAATTGGGTAGTCAAATAAAAGTCTTGATTGTTCCGTTGCATTTTTTCTTTCAATTCTTTTTTTATCATTCGTTACGATGTATGTGTCAGTCAGGCGTATAGAAGTATATCCGAAGTAGTTTTCAGAGCCAGCAAACTGAAGTGGCAGAGAGCTGGCTAATAGCCATAACTGTCAAAGGACAGGCATTTGACGGAGCAGACGAATCCTCTAAAGGCCTGTGACTGAGATTGGATAAAACTACCTAACTACGCACTAAGCTCAGAAGACCAACGCAATTTTAGTGTAGCGTATTCTATTTTCAAATCAAATGCTGAAAACTAAATTGATTAATTAGGTTTAGAGGCCCGGAATCGATTTTTCCACTCTAATTGGTAATTTGGATGATAGAGTTTAAAGAACTTTGGTTGCTATATTTAGAAATTCGAAAGAACAAATCTAGACATAAAGGCATTAACACACAGTTGCAGTAAAACGCATTAAAGTTATTTAATATTCGGAACATAGTGTAAAGTGCAAGCTGGCAGACCTGTCCATTGACTTCGTTTGTGTCATCATTACGTGGATAATTACATGGCCATTAGCAAGCATAGCAAGATTGTCAGATTCGTGAATATTTTATCTCCAATAGTCTGTATTGTCTCATTGGAATTTAAGTTTTATTTGGTTAGCAAGACAAAAATATTTCAAGGGCATTTTCACTGTCATCTCTTCGATAGTCCGTGAAAGCTATCGAAATAGATTTCTGCAGTCAATTTTATAAATCAATGCCAATTCTACAAACGAAAATAGTCGAACAGAAAGGGAAAAGGCAGATAGACGATATTTTGCAGAGTTCTGTTTAAATAATGGTTATTTCTATTTCTAATATTATCTTAGATGACTTTGAATTCTGTTCTATGTTTTAATTTTATTTCAAACACAACATTACACATAATTTTGGTTATTTAGCCGGTCTGGGAATAACTCGGTCATATTTTGTGGTACAACTTTAATGTTTGTTCTGCTAATTTTGTTAAATTATAATTTGTAGTGTCAAATAGAAAGGACATGCCGCAATTAGTAACTTTGAGTATGTTAAGACAGAATAAAATATTCGAATCATATTTTAACTCATATGTGCACTTTAACAGCTATCTTTTTCCGGTCTTTTTCTTTGGTAAGACTATAGATTTTGACTACATCTGTTGGTCTAGTGGTTAGTGATCCTGACTGTTATGCCAGAGGTCGTGGGTTTGATTCCCACCCAAGACAAATGTTTGTGTGATGAGCACGATGATTTGTTCTGTGTCTGGGTGTAATATTTATCTATATATGTATGTATTTAAAAATATATAAATAAGTATGTTTATCAGTTATCTAGTACTCATACAAAGCACAAGCTCTGCTTAGTTTGGGACTAGATGTGAAAGTTGTGGAATATTATATTATTATCTACAGATGCCACACTTTTTGGAACCATTTTATTTCCCTCAATATCTACTAGCAAAATGTTTTATTTGTACAACTTACAGCTACTCTAGTTTTTTATCTACAAATATATGAAAATTAAAACAATAATTTAGTTTCTAGAATATTAACACGTTTTGCGGACGTCTATATTCCCTAAATTGATGTCCGCGTCGATATCTATCTTTTATAAGGTTTAGTTGGTTAATCCATATAAATTACGTTTGGGTTAGATGACCCGCCGAGAAACGGACATTAATCACGCAAAAATTTTACTCGCACCTTGCGGTCACTTCCAATTGCACAAAAACATGTCTTACTGTCAGCTTACTGGTATTCGAGATGTTTCTCGATATATAGGGTGACTGGTAATTAGTGACTGATACTTAAACACGTGCTTGTACTCATAATTACAAACAACTTTCCTAAAGAAACTTTTTTTTACATGAATTAGTTTAATCACAATAACAAAACAGGTGTTTGAAACTTTGAATTTCGCGTGCGCGCCTTCACCCGATCAGCTGTTAGAAGCTCGGCGCCCATTATCGATGACGTAATCAATGTACCTACATGTCTTCAAAGACTGTTGCTCCTGCTGTTTTGATATTATGATTGAATTAATTAGTATAGAAAAAGTTTCTTTGAGAAAATTGTATGAGTACAATCACGTGTTTAAGTATCTGTTACTAATTACCAGTCACCCTATATAAATAAAATAGCATGCGATTCAACCCCGGAACTAGATAAAGCATAGGGGGTATAGGTGCCTCGATTGTAATTAATCCTCAGATACATTATGGGACTAAATGTGTAAATGACGCATAAGTTATGCGTCGCGCGCACGTTATGCGTTGCGTGCACGTTATGCGGCATAACGTGCACGCAACGATTTTAAATGGTCCAACAATATGTCTCACTTCACGTAAATGCGTTGTAAAATGTTGAAGGACCAGTTGCGGGACGCTGGGCAACGTTGCAGTGTCACGTAGATATATAGAGCGTTGCGAGTCATGTTGGGGGACGTTTTGTCCCCAATGTATCTGAGATTTAATTACAACCGAGGCACCTATACCCCCGGGGCAGTTATTTTATTTATTTATTTATTAAAACTTTATGCACTAGTAAGCAACACTGTACAAAGGCAGACTTAATGCCTTAGGTATTTTCTACCAGTCGACTTTAGGGTAGTGCAGAAATACAACATGGTAGGTGTAACATAATGTTAGCTAGATTAGAAATACAATAATAAATATATAATTAGCTACATACATACAAATTAACAATGTTATTATGAAAAACGAATCCAACAAATCAACGCAGTGATGATTACACGAACTTCCTGCGAATGTATTCACGTGTCATCACCTTAAAAGTAAACTGACTAGAAGCCGTCCTGATGTTCAAAGGGAGCGCATTCCAAAGAGAGATCGCCTGGACAAAAAAAGAGGACTGGATAAACCCAGAGCGAGCATCGTAGGAGGCGATTATTGGTAGATCGAAGATTTTTATCATGACCAGAGCAAAGAAATTGAACTTAACTAAGTTATCCAGGATTTACCCTACTTACTCGCATAAGTATAAATCAGGTATCACAAGTTCTCTGCAAACCTAAAGTCCTCCACACTTTCAATAGCATAGAAAATGAATACTGCAAACATTTCAACATCAAGTTTTGTAACGATGGAACCAACGAGGGAACTTTCCAACTTTAACCTAGGTACAAACAAATTATTTGAACCTATCATATTTTGTTCCTGAACACATACTAGCTGAAGCGAAGTGTTTGCTTACTTACATCTGCAGTTTGAACGAGGAATGAAAACTTGTGGGGAAGAAAATCCGTGTTAGCGTACAACTTTGTCGTCGCTAGTTTTGTGTTTATGTACTTGAGTCTCGAGTGAGTCGCATGCTTAATTATCATTATTTAGCTAGATTAAGTTTAAGAGTTGCGCCAGTTTTCGTTGTAAGGAATAGTTTATATTAGGAAGCGGTGTGGCGATGCGTGAAGAGGCCTATAGGCTTAGACAGATGACTTTTGTAAGCGTTAAGTACATAATGCATGGTAATGACATTACCTGAGGAGAAATAACGTGTCAAATGACGTGACAGTTAAAACTCACTCCTTCAGTTGTCCTTTGTATTTAGGGCTGCTCTAACCATAGCGCCAAACTGCTTGTACCGATAATTGCATTATAATTACTTGTCACTACCAATATTCGTCACTATAACAACGAGCTACGTATTAATATAACAGACGAGCAATGTGTCCGGCCGTCCTATAACCGACCGGACCGAACTGAAGTTGTCGGCAGTGCGTATTGTTCCGCTCGCTCCTCAAAGAAACGTCAGCAAAGCATCCAGCAAGGCCGATACCCTCTAGGGCTGCAAAGATTTTCTGAAAAGGACACCCGTGTTAGTACAGCAAAGGGCAACTGAAGGATACAGATGCGGTTTTAGTCAGTAAAAGTCTGACACGCCCTCCCGCCCCACCCAGAGCGGAAGGCAGAGGGATCATTTGCCACCTTAAAAAAAAGCTTTTGACAGGACGACGTCGGTCGGGACCGCTAGTATATCTTCTATCTTTACATATAATAAATCTGTATGATGCAATCAAACAGGATGGGTTGAACCCTTGTTCTCAAATCTCAGGCTATGTGCAGACTAGGGTCTGCAGAGGGGATCGCCGTTTAGAAGGAATGGTTTAGCATTTTAAAATACGTACCCAAAATTTTATATATATAAAAAACGTGTAGCAAGTGGAAGTTTACAAATATTAGTCGATGTAAGTAAACAAGTGTACCTGGTCGAGATATATTTAAGAACGGTAACGCCTGAAGGAAAAGTGATTGTGACATTCGTCGCAAGAAAGCCAAAAGTAGCACCAATGAAAGCGCTAAATATACCGCGACGACGTAATATAGTACAAAAACGAGTTTGGCAGGTCAAGTTAGACGTGTTTTTTTTTGGAGTTGCTAGAAGTTTTGGGTACAAAAAACATTTTGGAGTGATTCTAAAACCGCTCTCAATTGGATAAGGAACGAACCGGAAAAATACAGGCTGTATATGTAGCGCACAGATTATGTGAAATATGTGAACTCACGCAAGTCAACTCAGCTCTGGCTACCTACTAGGTAAAACTTAACTGACAACGACAGGCTTAGGAACAAATAGTAGAAGCAAATAGTTCCAGGGTATGCTCTTCCAGCGCGTACAAAAACAAAATTAGCCAACAAAAAAGTACAAGGAGAGCGTAGAAGAGATCGTCTCACTCATGTAGTGATTGCAATCCGGCGTCATTTTCAGTCCGACTAGATCTGACCGGATCCGGCCGGATTGATCAAATCAGGATGATTTTCGCTATTCGGTTCAAAATTAACTGTAAGTTGTTCAAGTGCACAACGTACTTAATATACGTAGTTTATAAAAAATTAAAAAGTCAATTTTTTTTGTTCTTAATATATTTTTTTAATTAATTAAACATAAATAGAACAAGAAAAATAAAAACATTTCAAAATCTTTCCTTTTTTATTAATATGTACCCTCTACCTATGCTATAATGTCTGAATGTCAAATCTTTCTTTAATAATGGTGAGTCTAAATTCTCTCCACTATTTCTTCCATCTTTGTCAAAAACTGCTAGCAGCGGATCCGGTCGCTGAATCAGGTATATAATACCGGATCCGGTAAACGTTTATTGATGCCGGATCCGCCGGATTAACGTATCCATTTTTCCGGATTGCAATCCCTACACACTTACTGTCTCGTCATAAGTTTTGTCAATAGTATCGTGTTTCATAATGCGAACAGCTGCTACGTATATATTCATTGATAAGGCCGCAAGCGAGCTTAGACGCTGGCATTGCGACACAAGAAAAGGAAGGGAGTTATTACTCGTTAGAGAAGCGCAAAATGAATGTTTTCCTACGGAAATAGAGTGGTTCACTGCAGAAGAACGATTTGAAAGAAACTCTACTACTACTAATCGTGTCTACCATTTAGATATAGTATTTCAAGATATAAATATATGATTAAATAAATGCATTAATGCCACGAACGTGTTACTGGATATAAGGTACCCGCCAATTTTCAGACTTTAGAACATCAGACTTATGCTTACTAAAACCACACCTGTGACATTCAGTTGGTCTTTACCCTTGGCGTTCTAAAATTAACTTTTTAGAAATTCCCCCTGGCTAGCGGGCAACCCTATTCGGCTCCTACTGTTTTGCTGTCATATCTTTGAGGCTCACGTGGAACACTATGTGCCATCGACGACTCGGGCTCGGTCAGGATGGTTACCAGACAACCGGACGGCGAGCTAACTATTGCTCGACGTCAGCATGCCTGCGCTTGTGGTGACCGGGAATCGACCTACGACTCCCAACGCCCGGGGTGTCCGTGCCTTCACGCGTGCAGCCGTCGCCGTCGCCTTTGCTAACATTACTGCTACACAGAAGAAGGTCAGCGCATCCCATTCCCTGTTACTCTGGAACATGGCCCGACACTAGAGGTCGCTGCAGCCAAGGTAGGTATTATCACAGTGCAGGTATAATAATAATAATAAATTATGCTTAGTAAGACAATGTTCTGGATACTAAGAATAAAACCAATAGTACATGCATTGATTAACTTTGTAACAGGTAAACGTCAACGATCAGAGCCCACGAAATCTGTACCATACATATTGAACTATTGTCTAGCTTAAATATTGACTCGATTATAATGGCTATTCGACGAATAGCTTCCTGGCGTGGCGGGTCTGACACCATAATGTCTGAAAATGGGACTAATTTTCCTGTCTCCGACTTAAAAATTCAACAGCAGTATCAGTAGAACGGACATGCGATCATGCAAGATATACAATGGCGATCAGAATCAGGAGTGTGCGTGGGAACACGTCATCATTGTCAGTGGTGTTGAAAGAGCAAACACCGAATGTGATATTCGCCATTTTGCTAATCATGACCATCAGCTTGCAACTGGTCACACACGTCATTGTTCAGCCAGGTGTTTCCAACCAACTTCGCTCGACCCAACCCGTGCCATTGAGTTTGAGTTTTAAATTCGCAAATTTAGCAAACGACTAACTCATAGGTGTTTTTTTTTTAAGTTGTGGAATCATTCAATTACTTCTCTCACCCTGGGCGGAGTGGGAAAGTGTGTCAAACTTTTACTGACTAAAACCACACCTGTGTCCTTCTGTTTCTGCGGTTTGCTGACATCTCTGAGAAGCGCGTGGACGCGCTGTTGACGACTGGGCTTGGTCCGGTCAATTATCGGACGGCTGGACGACAAGCTTCCCATTGCTCGACGTCCACAAGCCATCGTCTACCGTGGCTGGTAGTCGGAGTCAGAATCTTTGCGGCTGGGACGTGAGGACATTCGTTCCCTCACGCGTACGGCCTCCTCCTTCGCTAGCATTACTGCTTCGCAGAAGGAGGCCCGAACCAGAACCAGCGCGAGAGGTCGCTGCCACCGATTGCCTCCACGAGGACACGGCGGTGCTCCGCCACAGCAGGGCACACCTCCACCGTGTCCTCCGGGCGGTCCACACAATGATGACACCCGGGCGTTTCTTTCACCTGAATCCTATGCAGCTCATAGATGGATCTGTGACCACTAACTCATAAAAAATGAATTGGGACACGCACTGTATCTTGGAATGAGGCTCTCGGTATGACTGCTCTATTTTTCCTGATTTTTTCAATTTCGAAACAGTTTAAACTCAATAAAAATGAAGGAGTATTGTGAGGTCTGTAAACTACAAGGTATCCGTAGTATATTCGGTGTTACTTAAATACGCTTAGCGCTTTTCAACGTGGTCACTATTTCTCATTTATCGAAAGCCCTTTAAAGACCACCTATAGTCACATTACGGTAAATCTAAGAGAAAAGGTCACTTCGTTAAGAAATCTTATTTATAAACAACCACCTATAATTACTTTGCTACAAGCCGCTGTCTACTAGCGAGGGGTTACGTCAATATTTCGCGTTTTGTTTAATTCAGTAGTCGCTACACGTCGTCGCCGGTATGCGAAAACACACCGGAGTTGAGTAACACAACTACCCCACATTTGTCACTTTGTGAACACAAGTTTGAAATTTATGTTAGATAATTTTAATTGTTAGTTGTAATTTGCATGTGTGTGTGCAAGGCTCCTAGCTAGGCAAGAACACCAACTTACATAATAATTGTACAAGCTACTGTATAAAGAAATGTCACTTTGTTCAAGAACATTTGCAGGCGTTAGCTCGGTAGCTTCGAGATTTACGGCCGAGATTTTTATCTATGAGTATAAGAAGAAAGTTGTTGTTTTTTTATCTTCTATCTCCGGCAACGTACGTTTATGTTTGTTTTGTATTAAGATTTAGTTATAGGATTTGTATTATGTGTTACAAAAACTTTCTGCTACTTAGAGCCGAGTCACACCGGAATGGCAGCGACCCAGCGAGCACTTTCAGTGTGAAATAATTTCAAAGTTTATCTACATAATTAAAAGACCAGTATGGCTTGAAAAGCATGAAAAGGTCGCGAGGCTGCTGCCGGCCGCTGTCGGCCGCTGCCATTCCGGTGTGACTCGACCCTTACTTAGAAATATTAGATGAAAATGTATTTGTCATACATGGTGTAACGGAAATGGGTCGTCGTATAGTAGAATTGACAGTGACTTTCATGAAGAAAGTGGTTGACTTATGATATTCAAAATATAACCACTCATTTTTGTTACGACCTGTATATAAAATGGAAGGTAAAGTATTCTTTTTGATTTTGTAAAGTATTCTTTGTGTTTTCTGGTTTAAAAGAGGAATTTTGTAACTAGCAAATCGTAGCTTCGCACGGGTGTCAAAAAGCTTTTAAATTATTGGATTTTGTCTGATATAATATATGTACGAGTATGTAATACCTAAACCTTCCTCATGAATTACTCTGTGTAAACCTAATAGAAATCCGTTCAGTATTCTTTGTGTTTATCACAAACAGATCGACAAATGCGGTAAGACATTTTGTTCTATAATATTTAAGGATAAATATTATTTTGCTACCACCCAAGTTGGGCGCAGCAAAGACAATCTCCACAGATGGGGGTTATCGGACGGTTCCGATCTTCAGGGCTTGTGCGGCGTCTCTCCGCTGATCATGTCCCATCTTCGATCCTGCATCACGTGCCCTGTTACCTGTTTACGTAGGGACCTAATGACAGCATCAGCGGACGGCTCTGCCGTGGCCGAATACTGGGTCATGCAAGGAATTTAACTAGTTTTGCCATCGATACGCTAAGAAGAAGAATATAATTTTGTAAAAGCTTACAATATAATGGTGCCAAACAGGTTTTGAAGATTCACGATCACAAAGTATAATGTATCAACTCGGACTCCAGAAAGTCAATAACGATTCAAACTTCACGATCATAAACGATGAGTTCGGGTTTGACTTGAAAACATTCTCAGCTTAATGATTGCGACTATCGTTTAACTTGGGGCCATATAAAGCTCACTTTACCTAAGATGAAGCTGAGAGATGTTCAATATTTTCTTAGAAATAATTTGAAAATGACTGCTGGGTAAATTTTAATCTGCGCAGCCTTTTTAAGTTAAAAGGTTCCTTCCCGAAGTGTCCAACATCGACGTGAATATAGTTTTAAAGGTTGTTGTTTCAACCAAATTAATGATTAGGGGCATCGCGAAAAAAATAATAATGCCTGAACGTTCTGTTGGCTTTCAGTCATTCCGTCACTCACTCGAATATTTCACAAAACTTATTCCAGGGAATACAAGTTTGTTTTTTTAAACTTCAAAAGTTTTTGGAAAAAAATCTTCTTTCGGAATCTTGATTGAATGTATAATAAGGTGTAAATAATGATAAATGAACTGTGATATTTAGCATCATCCATTTGGAAAAAGTATATTTTTCTTTTTTCCCCTTTTTAGGGTTCCGTACCTCAAAAGGAAAAAACAAAACCCTCATAGGATCACTTTGTTTTCCGTCCGTCTGTATGTCTGTCTCTCTGTTTTTAACCGACTTCAAAAAGGGAGGAGGTTATCAATTCGGTTGTATGTTTTTTTTTATGTGTTTATTACCTCAAAACTTCGTCGTTTATGGATCGATTTGCAAAATTATTTTTTCCTGCTTTCCGATTGGTCCTATTTTTTACAGAATCCAGTTCTGATGATTGGATTCATGAAGAATCGAGGGAATTTCTCAAATATTATAGGCAACCATGTAGTGATTTTGGTATTTTCATTGAGAACTTAAGCACTTAACAGTCAAAAAGTAACATTTGATTTCGTTGGCCATTTCTTCATCAGTTCCGCTTCAACTGATGAAGAAATGACCAACGGAATTTCATACTCACATAGATATCTATAAAGATAGTTAAGCGACTATGACAATGCAAAAGAAATAAATGGTTCTAACAAACAATACCGAGAAACATCGACTTCCGAAATTAAAGTTATTTTGATTCTTTTAGTGTCTTTTTTAAATAAGTCGGTATTTTTTTGTAAAATGTTTTTTTCGTCGGTAAGTTTATACGGAACCCGCAGTGCGCGTGTTCGCCACTCGCTTGCCCGGTTTTGAATTATTTGTAACCATTTATATTGCAATGCCTTAACAGCCAAACAGGTTGGATTCCAGTCTAACCTGATGTAGTTTACGCAGTGTCTGCTTATCAACCTTCATAACGTAGTTAAAGGGTAACATGGTTACCCCCAGGACTGGGGGCCAGACCATCACACTGGGGCTGCTTGATTGTTGTAAGAATTGGCGGCCCTGAACGCAAAAATCAACTGAAGGAATCCGAACGTTTTTTTTTTGTTTCAGGTTGGAAAATCATCTAATGACTGACTTAAAACACACTCCTGTTCCTTCTTTGCCTTCGTCCCAGGGCTCCGGGTTTCGTTTTCACACTACCCATGGCCCCAGTGGCTTCGACCCTGCTGGGCCCCTACGATTTGCTGACATCTCCCTGAGGCGCGCGTGGAACAATACGCGCCGTCGACGGACTTGGGCTCGGTCCAGACGATTACCGGACGGTTGGACGCGGGCTACCCATTGCTCGCCGTCCGCAAGCGCGCCTACGGTGGCTGGAATACGGATCGGAATCCCGGCGGCGGTTGGGGCGTGAGGACCGTTGCCTCACGCGATCAGCCGCCTCCTTTGCTAGCATTACTGCTTCGCAGAAGAAGGCGACCGCCTGCCACTCCTGGTGGGTTTTAGTCAATAAAAGTTTGAAAGTTTGAGATAATTCCTCTCGCTCTGATTGGAGCTAGAAAGTCCAATCAGAGCGGGAGGAATTGTTTTATGATTACCCACATCAAAAAAAAACCATCGACTAAGACACTAGATATTTTATCTACGAGTATAAAGACTTCATTGACAATATTATACAATCAGGCTAATATTATAAAAGCAAACGTTTTAATGTGTGTATGTTCGTTACTCCTTCACGCACTAATGGCTGCTATTTTTTATCTCACGAATATATTCCCATAGGATAATTGGCTCCTTTTAGGCAGGTGAAAACGTAGGAACAAGCTAGTTTTGAATAAATGCACCGCTTATAGAAATGTGGAATAGGTGGTCTTAAACAAGAATGTTGGTATGAGCGAGAAAACGCTGCTGGAACACAATACACGGCTCTGGTTAAGGCCCTAAGTCCCGTACAGTGCTATATAGTAAAAACAGTGACATTCTGAAGCCAACTCCTCGGTGACGGCTAGGTTAATATAGGTTTAAAAATTCATGCACAAAATTATCAACATATGATTTTTTCGTAAGACTGATAATTTAAACAAAAAAAAAATAAAATAAGGACATAATATTATTTCGCTTGTTTTTCCCCCTTTGATCTTTAGAAATATGTTTACACAAAAAAAATTGCTGGTTAAATGTTCTTCAGAATGTTCATATCATATATAAATCAATCAATATTTTACTAAGAAAATGGATTTAAAGGTCAGTGGGCTCTATCTGGACGCAGCTGATCGGAATTAAATGCACAGAAACTCGTACTGCCAACTAGGCGCAGTGCGACTATGTGTGCATTTAATTCCGGCCAGATGTTCACAGGACTATACGCCTTAACTTATCCTCACCTTGCATCGGCACGAACGCTGCATAGCTAAATTCCTCGAGTGAAATTCTTTAAAATAAAATCACAATTTATCAGATACGATATTAAATGTAGTTTCATTGTTTTATCTCACACATTTGAGATATCTCAGTAAAGTTTACTCGAAGTAGATAATTTAGGAGGGAAAACTGGCGGGAACGTCGCTCGTACATTCCGAAGGATCTTTTGGTAACTCGAATTGTTATTTGAAACAGGCTTTGAAGAATGAAACCACCGCCGTACTGCCGAAATTGGAGTATAACACATTTTCTGAATGAACACAGTATCTATTTGTTACAGTAACAACAGAGCAATAAATATGTTACAGTCTAGACATTTTTTATCATAAAACTGTTTATGTATAAAACTAAAGGATTGTCATTATTAAGATTCGATAGTTAACATAACTTCAGCTGAAAAATAAACTAAAATATTTTTAGGAAAATAATCTGTTTTGATTCTTCTCCACTTAAAATTTCAGCTCGTATTCCAACATTTTAATAATTGTAATTACTTATTTATTAAAAATGTTCATATAATAAAATTCATATTTTTAACCGACTTCAAAAACGAGGAGGTTCTATGTTCGGCTGAAAGTTTTTTTTATGTATGTTCACCGATCTTTTGGTCAATTGTGGAGAGATTTTGAAAATTATTTATTTGACTGAAAGGTTATGCTTTCAAGTTGGTCTGATGGAAATATTGTAATGATCTGATCATGAACTTCGAAGATATGGAACGGAACTCCTCATAGGACCACAGCAGAACTGTCGTAACAAGTAAAATTGCTTTTTTTATACGTGTAGTCGATGACTGACTGAAAGAAAGTGGGAGGGAATATATTGAACTGATCTGATGATGAAGCCGGAAGGTAGGCACCGGAACTCTGTATTAAAGTTATGTAATAATCTAACCGTGTTTGGGATTATTTGAATTATGATGAGATGCACTCTAGCTATAAGGTATTTTAGTTTGGCTGAGGGGTACTTTTTAGTGGTGTTACCATAACTAAAAAGTGTAAAATAAAAAACTATTTACATAAAAAAAAACAAACCGACTTCAATGTAACAAAACCTAGGCAACTGCGATTTGGACTCGCGCACTGAGGGTTCCGTACAAACTTGCCTATAAAAAATTGTGAATCGCAATTTTTTTTTTGAGACGTACATTCAAATCTATACTTGTGTCATGAGACCTTGCTTCATGCCAAATTTCAGGATTGTAGGTCAACGGGAAGTATTCTATGAATGGTTTAGCTTTTTTTTTGTTTTTTTTTTTATGATCTGAATTGCAATTTATGGTTTCTAAGCCTAGACACGTGAACGTTTAGCGAAACTTGTTATTAAATACCTAGAGTGAATAGGCTTTTAATAAACTAGTGCACGTCACCATCAACGATTGCATCACTGCTTACCATCAGGTGGGATCGCAGTCAAGCACTAATTTATATCAATAAAAAAATCGTAACAAAAATGTCGTTCGTATAATATCTTCCTTATGAGTCTTGCTTCTTCTTAAATAAACAGCTATTTTCCTCTTGTGTTCTGAATGTTTTTTGTTCAATGGCTTTATATAATTCTTTTGATTCTCGTGGGACAGCGCTTTTATTTCGGGCTGAGTGTTTATATTATGTGGACTTATCTGACGTCACGTTACGCCCCTCATACCGGCTTCGGATGGTCTTATTTTGTAATAAAGTCCGGTCAATTTAGAGATCCGAGGTTACAAAAATTCACACCCAGCTGAAAGTTGGTAGAATTATTCAAAACACCATCATAAATGAAATCCAAAAAGTCTAAAAAGACCTTCCAGTAACTGTCCTGACCTAGCCCAAGTCGTTGACGACGCGTCAAGGAAATGTCAGCAAACCGTACGGGCCCAGCAGGGTTGAAGCCTACTGGGGCCACGGGTAGTGCAAAACTAAAACCTGGGGCCCTGGGACGAAAGCATAGAATAAACTGGAGTAGGTTTTTATTCAGTAAAAGTCTGATACACCCTTTCGCTCGCCTAAGAGCGAGAAATGTCATTAGATGATTTCCCAACCTAAAAAATACCTCCTGCCCGGGATTTATGTCCCGTTCCAATGGGAAAACCAAAAGAAGCTTACGTTATTCACTATTACATTAGCCCATCCCAGTGAAATACTCGTAAAATTTTATTCAACCATTTTGAAGACATAATGCGAGGTTTGAAATGCTACTGCCGCTTGAAAATGAATTGTAATCTAAGTTATTCTTTGTAACATCAGCTATACGTGAGTGAAATATCCTGTCAAAATCCTGCCGTTTCAGAGACAGATATGACACAATAATTAAAAAATTGCGTTTTCGTTATAGGTAGGTATCGAGTATATTTTAATATGAATTTAAAAAAAAATATATATTTCTATGATCATTCTTATTTTGCAAACAGGCTTTAAAAATACTTTACCAAGTCGATTTTTTATCATTAATTTAAACATAGATGTGGCCGGTGATTCCTGCTGACTACTTTGAGAAGAAATAACTCAGTAGTCAGTCTGTTTTATAGTCCATACAATAAACATTTGGTGCTATAGACATTAATTTTTAATTATAATTTTCTAGTACTTCTTACAACAAACCGCAATAATATATTTATAATACCGTAATTACGATATTGGTTCATCAATACCGTGATTTAAAAAATACCAATATATATCCGGGATCACGGTATTACGAAGCCCGTGCACTTAGCGCGTTTTTAGAGTTCTGTACCTCAAAAGGAAAAAACGGAACGCTTATAGAATCACTTTGTTGGTTGCTGTCTATCAGAACCCTTAATTATTTAATTTGTCTGTCTGCTGTCAAGATATTGGGAACGCGTGGTGGTATCGAGTTGAAATTAAAACCATATACTGAAGTCTGTGGTCCCTTGAAGCTGTGAAAACATCAAACTTGTAGTTAACGAAAAAAAAAAGATGCGGTCCTTTATGTTGCAAAAAACATATATTTCGACAATCTCAAGGGAATCTAGGGTCTTGACAGACAGACGGACAACAAAGTGATCATATAAGGGTTCCGTTTTTTCCTTTTGAGGTACAGAACCATAAATATGCTCTAATTTTATGATAAAACTAACCGTTTTGCTGAAAACCGCGAGAAACTCGTTTTTGTGATCTTGGACCACGAGTATTTTTTCCAGATTTCCATTTATGATGATGTTTTGAATAATCCGACCAATTTTCGGCTGAGTGCGAATATCGTAACCTTACCCCTATCTTTTGTCTATTTTGGCTGTACTAAATAAGAATGTTTTTGAAACAAAGGTCAAATACATATATTACATTCGTAAAATACATATTCTTTTATCTTATGAGAACAAACATTGCCTTGATATGAAATTTGAGTGTGCTTAGAGACAAGTTGAACCGAACCAATTTTGTAATTCTATGCAATATAATTTCTTTGGAAGGGCTATTGGGCCTCACTTCAGGCCGATAAGTGTATAAATTTACTTGGCGTGCCGACTGCCGCTAAATTACATTTCATCCATTTATTATTTAAACTGAATACTTTTGGGAATACAAATTCTGCAATAGGATTATTTTATATCTTCTGTACCGCAGTCATGTGGATTGCTTTAAGCACTGAAGATATGACGGATGTAGGCATTGAGTACAGCGCTGATTCCTTTTATATCATCGTAAAATTCAATTCAACATGATACAGTAAACTGATATTTCAAGTTTTATGTCGTCTGTATGTTAGGGTTTAAGTCGTTGGCTACAGAGGCACCACGGTGTCCTCACTTTCCGCCTGACTCAGATCCTCACAGTGTTTTGAGAGGTACCTGTTCTGGATCCGGCGGGAAGAAACGCCGGGGTGTCACTTTCATTGCACAGTATAAGGTAGAAGCCTGCCCCACTTAGATGGCGTACTGCGCCGTGTCCTCGTGGAGGCAATCAGTAGCGGCGACCTCACCCGTTTAGCTCTGAATCAGGCCATGCTTCGGAGCGAGAGAGAATAGGATATAATACCGCAGGAGGCGCCGAGAGTCGCAGGGTGCCACCGTAGGTGCGGGATTGCCGTCCAGTAAGGACAAAGCGGGCTTTTTCTAAATGCCTAAAAGAGATATCAGCAAAAATGTTAAGGCTCACAAAGGCCGATGCCTGCTAGAACTTTGAGTTTGCTCGAAAAAGTTACCACGACCCTAGAACGCAAAGTAAAAATGAAGGAACACTGGTGCGTCGTGGGCTCTTGCGGGAGAAGTCATTTTATGATTTCTTACTTAAAAAATGAAGGGGGTGTATACGGGGTCCCAAACAACACCTATCGGGATCCAAGCCAACCTCACCTGCACGTGGTGCACCCTGCTGACAAACAAACGAGGCTATGGCGACCCGCCAACACGCACTGGACCAGCGTGGCGGGTTATGGTCCAAACCCCCCTAAATGCATAATGCAATAAAAAACAGGCCCCAAGTGCCCGGCGACTCCAACGACTGTGCTAGCGTGGACGGGCGTGGGCGCAGCCCTGGGGTCTGGGGTGCTAAGAATCTCCGGGTGGGATCGATCAACCGTCGACGACTGGACCTGGCGACGTACAACGTGCGTACACTCCGGTCCGATGAGAAGATCGCCGAACTTAAAGAGGAGTTGAGCAAGTTACGATGGAGTATTGTGGGATTATCCGAAGTCCGAAGACAGGGGGAGGACACGATAATCCTAAAATCTGGTAACCTGCTCTATTTTCGGGAAGGAGACCAGCAGTCCCAAGGAGGTGTCGGGTTTATCGTCCACAGGTCCCTTGTTAACAATGTGGTGAAGATCGAGAGTGTGTCGACCAGGGTGGCGTACCTTATACTCAGAATATCATCAAGATATTCGCTGAAGGTCATACAGGTATACGCTCCGACCTCGACACACCCCGACGACGAAGTAGAGACCATGTATGAGGATCTATCCAGGGCCATTCATGGTTATAAGTCTCACTTCACCGTGGTTATCGGACTTTAACGCGAAACTGGGCAAACGCGACGGTGACGAGCTGCGAGTGGGGCAATTTGGGTCTGGACGTAGGAACCACCGGGGACACCTACTGGCCAGTTTTATGGAGAAGGAGGGCCTCTACATGATGAACTCCTTCTTCAGAAAGCGTGAGCATAGGAAGTGGACCTGGCAAAGCCCTGATGGTGCAACTAAAAATGATATTGACTTCATCATGTCCACAAAGAAGCAAATATTCAATGATGTCTCTGTGATGAATGGCGTGAAAACCGGAAGTGATCACCGCCTGGTAAGGGGCTCATTGAATATCAATGTCAAGCTTGAAAGGTCACGACTGATGAGGTCTACGCTCCGTCCTGCACATATCCAGATCCAAAACTCCGAGAGCTTTCAGCTCGAACTTCAAAATCGCTTCGAATGCCTAGGAAGCTCTGTGGATGAATACAACGATGGGTTCGTGGAAACTGTCCATACGGTCGGGTCTAAATTCTATAAGACTCGTACAAGTAAGAGCAAGAGGCTCACAGATCGAACTCTCCAGCTTATGAAGGAGAGGCGTGAGATGATTCTGCAGTCTTCAGACGATGCGTGCACATATCGGCAGCTCAATAAACAGATCTCTAAGTCCTTGAAACGCGATCTCCATCACTTTAATACCGGAAGAATTAAAGACGCGATTGAGCGAAATAAGGGCTCTAAGGTGTTTGCAAGAGATCTGTCTATTGGGCAGAGCCAGCTCACGAAACTGAAGACCGACGATGGCAGAGTCATATCCGCCAAATCGGAACTTCTGGGAGCGATCGAGGCTTTTTATGGACAGTTGTACACGTCAATCACAAAACCCACTGCGAATCTAGCAAACGACCCAAGAGCTTGATTGACCCGACACTATACCGAAGATATCCCGGACGTCAGCCTGTACGAGATTAGGATGGCTCTGAAGCAGCTTAATAACAACAAGGCACCAGGTGATGACGGAATTACGGCCGAACTCTTGAAGGCGGGTGGGAAACCGATCCTTAAGGCCCTTCAGAAGCTGTTTGATTCCGTCATATTCGAGGGAAAAACGCCACAGGCGTGGAGCAGAGGTGTGGTGGTACTCTTCTTTAAGAAGGGCGACAAGGCCCTGCTCAAGAATTATAGGCCCATCTCACTTCTGAGCCACGTCTACAAGCTGTTTTCCAGAGTCATCACTAACCGTCTCACGCGCAGGTTCGACGACTTCCAGCCTCCCGAACAAGCCGGATTCCGAAAAGGCTTCAGCACCATAGACCACATACATACGCTACGGCAGGTTAAACAGAAGACCGAGGAGTATAATCTGCCTCTGTGCCTAGCGTTTGTGGACTATGAGAAAGCCTTTGATTCGATCGAGACTTGGGCTGTGCTGCAGTCTCTCCAACGGTGCCAGATTGACTATCGGTACATCGAGGTGCTGAAGTGTTTGTACAAAAACGCCACTATGTCAGTCAGACTACAGGACCAGACCTCGAAACCTGTCCTCCTGCAGCGGGGTGTGAGGCAGGGAGACGTCATTTCTCCGAAACTGTTCACGGCCGCAATGGAGGATGTCTTCAAGGTTCTGGACTGGAGTGGATTAGGCATTAATGTCAATGGCGAGTACATCACTCATCTTCGGTTTGCCGACGACATAGTAGTCATGGCTGAGACTGTGGAAGAGCTCAGCACAATGCTAAATGACCTCAGTAGAGCTTCCGAAAGAGTGGGTCTCAAAATGAACATGGACAAAACTAAAGTCATGATAAACATCCATGTAGCACCCACTCCGATCAAGATCGGAGACTGCACTCGAAGTTGTAGACGATTACGTTTACCTGGGACAGACAATCCAGTTGAGTAGATCTAATTTCGAGAAAGAGGTCAACCGTCGAATCCAACTCGGCTGGGCAGCGTTCGGGAAGCTGCGCGGTATCTTCTCATCCAATATACCACAGTGTCTCAAGACAAAAGTCTATGACCAGTGCGTGTTGCCAGTGATGACGTATGGTTCCGAAACGTGGTCGCTCACAGTGGGCCTCATCAGAAGGCTCAAAGTCACCCAAAGGGCAATGGAAAGGGCTATGCTCGGAGTTTCCTTGCGTGATCGAATCAGAAATGAAGATATCCGCAGGAGAACCAAGGTTGCCGACATAGCACGAAGAATCGCCAAACTTAAGTGGCAATGGGCAGGGCACATTGCTCGCAGAACGGATGGCCGTTGGGGCCGAAAGGTTCTGGAGTGGCGACCGCGTACCGGAAGACGCAGTGTTGGAAGGCCCCCTACAAGGTGGACCGATGACCTGGTGTAGGTTGCGGGAATCCGATGGATGCGAGACGCGCAGGACCGTTCTTTATGGCGACATTTGAGGGAGGCCTATGTCCAGCAGTGGACGTCTATCGGCTGAAATGATGATGATGATGATGACTTAAAAAATAAAGGGTTTAAGTCGTAATCGAGATTAAAATCGAGTTTTTAATCAAATCGATAATGTTTCACGTTGTTTCGTCCGAAAATACCTAAGCTAACGTACATAATAGGTATATAAATATTGGAGTGAATGGGGCGGGTAATGGCGGTCCGTTCCAAGACGAACGCGACAACGGTTGCTCAGCCCCAATAACAAGGGAATCAGGCGCGTTCTACCGACTACTGGGGATTACGTTCAACCAACGCCGATAAAATACCGTACCCAGAGGATATATCATATAAAATATGGGGCTGCAATTTACAGAATTGTCCCTTGACACAGTGCCTCGGGAAATCTTTATTTAACTTACCAAAACCCGTAATTTAAATGTCTATTCGAAAATTGGAAACAATTTAAAGAACTGAAAGTAAATAGTAGTAGTAGTATTTTAAACTAGTCGTATTACCGTTTACGGTATTCACCATAGTGCAATTCTTTTGAAATAAATTGTCGAGCTTAGCAATAAGCTTGCAAAGCTCGACAATTTCGTTTCACAGTTAAAGTTAAATATTTTCTCTTAACATACAGTATATTGAGAGCAGTGGTGGCCGAGTGGTAACGGCCCCGACTTACGAGTTGTAGGTCGCGGGTTCAAACCCAGCCAGGCGCATAACTTTGTGTAATTTATTTCATCACCACTGCTCTCAAAACGGTGAAGGAAAACATCGTGAGGAAACCGGCATGTCCTAGAACCAAAAATTCGAAGACATGTGACATTCACCAACCCGCACTGGGCCCGCGTGGTGGATTACGGCCCGTTCCCTCTCCTAGAGAGGAGGCCTGATTCCCAACAGTGGGAACATTATAAGGCCGACTATGCTATGCTATACAGTATATTATTTATTTCAGTACTGAACCATTTACATTTAATAAGAGGCCACTTATTAAATCCTTTAATTGTGGTGAACACTTTATCGATATTGTAAACTTGAATATAAGCATTGTAGGTCAAGCTTGTGTACTTAGTCATGTTTGTAAACGCTAACTAATCGAACATAAACACTATTGCGGTTATTATAAATTACGTACAGAGAAACTTTACCGTCTCGAGTATTAGATAAGAAAATATTTACACAAGTTAGCGATTTCAGGATTAAATTCAAAGCCACTTAGGGATAGGTCACACCGAGACGCGACGCGACGTAACAATGTTTGAAGGGGTTTTATTGTTTTTCGCTTCGGAAAATCATCTAATCACATCCCCGCTCTTGGGCGGAGCAGGGGATAGTGTCAGACTTTTACTGACTAAAAACCCACTTCTGTTCCTTCTTTGCCATTTTTTTCTAGGGCCCCGGGGATCTCTTTCGCATCACCGATGGCTCCAGTAGGCTTCGACCCTGCTGGGCCTTTACGGTTGCTGACATCTCTCTTGAGGCACGCGTGGAACAGTACGCGCCGTCGACGACTTGGGCCCGGTCCGGACGGTTATCAGACGATCGGAAGGGTAGAGTATTGCCCCTCGAGCCAAGTTACGACCGTTTCGTTTGCGTCGTACGCCTCGATTAGGCCACGCCTCCGATTCCTTTGTTCTGAACACGTGACTGAGCGTTGAGATGACGTCAGAACAATGGAATCGGAAGCGTGGCCTACTCGAGGCGTTCGACGCAAACGAAATTATCGTAACTTGGCTAGGGGTACTGGAAAATTCTATCATCATTATTTCACCTGAGAGACGTATATACACAGTTACTGTTGAACATAGGCTTCCCCCAAGCGTCACCACAACGACCGCTTCTGTGCATTTCACATCCATCGCATGACCGCGACCCTCAGTTCACCTTGTAGAAACCCTTTCTATTAAGCTATTAAAAACCGCGCACAACGTCCCGTCGCGTCGTATCTCTTTGTGAGCCGATCCTTATTGAGAATTGTCGTATTCAAAGATCTTTCAGATTGTCAAAGACATTATCAAAGCTTCGCAATGTATTAGGCTGTCAGGGAAGCAAGGAATTCCAATTAAGCAACTCAAGCAATATATATTATAAAAGGAGAGTTTACCATTCCATGTTTGGTAAATTATGGTATCGCGTTTGTGTTTGCGGTTTCTTTGCAAATCGTTGTTCGGAAAATATATGAGGTTTAAAATTAATTTTATTTCATAATCAGTAGTATTTTATGTACCTAAGTACCTATATAGACCCGAGATTGTTAATTTTCCTGTTTCCCTCGATATAGTGTCAACTTAGGTTAAATCTAAATCAGCTAATAAACTTCATAATTAAAACAAATGATGCAAAATTATAGCGGTAATTATATTAAAGCGTTGTGAAATCAACCACGAACAAATTAATGGGAGAGATACGAAGTCTGACAGCGAGCAAAGGCCAAGAGCAGTCGATATTTGTAGATGTTTAATTTGGGAAAAACTAGTGGCCCGCCCCTGCTTTACCCGGATACGGATTATATACTTAAACTTTTTTTGGTTAATGCTTTCTATTGGTGAAGGCTGCATGAAAATTCGTTGTGTGGATTAGGAGATGTTGGCGAATAAACAGGTACACGCGGAAAGTTAATTCCATACTAACAAAGCACGCGATTTAATCGATTATTGGATTAATTAAGATTATGTGTGCATCCCATTAAACCTAAATGCATACACCACACACTATGTATAATTACAATCTATAGGATAATGGACTCCTAATCCTTCTGACCTCAATTACTAGTGCATGAAATTAATGTCATAAAGGCACAAAAAATGTGAGAGTGGTATGTTTGTTACTTCTTCAACCTTCAAGCTTGAAGAAGCCACGGTAATAAATGTTTATTCTAAATCTTTCGAATACTCCCGCAGCCCTACGTTATGTGGTGAGTAGACAACATGACGCAGCTAGCTGCTGCCAGTGGCTGCACCAGTGTGGAACTCGAAAATTGACCCAAGGGAAAACACTCCCCGGATAGTAATAGTAGATTTTGTGACAAGGGGATAAAGCAGTGTCTTCAAGTCACGAGCGAAATGTTAAATCTCGAACGAAATGAAGGTCGCTAAGTTTTAATCCCGAACGCCAGTGAGGGATTTTTATAATTAACTCCCGAGCACGCGAGGAAGTTAATATAGAAACCTGAAATAAAGAAAGGAATTCATTATCGAGCAGGTGGAGTAAAAAAAAGTATTGCTACATGCTATTCCAAGATATAGTCTCATTCCTCATGTAGTAGTAAGTTTCATTGAAAATCGTTCAACCGTTCGAGCGTGCAAAAGCAACAAACATTCACACGCACGCATAAACTAACACCTTTATAATATTAGAGTGAAGTGTGAATAATTAATCACTTCGCAAACAATATTCCTTGAACGTGAAACACACAGTAGCTAATATATACAGCTACATACGAGTCTATGAACACACAGGCTAGCTCACAAAATAGGTCATCACGGTGTTAACCAGACTTATCGGAGCTGAATGAGCCTGCCAAGACAAAACAGCTGAGAAGAGGAAAAGAGTTTCTTCAACTCTCCCCAATAGGGGCACAAACCTTTTGAGGTCACATCCTTTTGAGGTCACATTGACGTCGTGTGATGTATTAGTTGTTAAAATATTCTAGAGTTTAAGAACAGACAATAAAGCTTCATAAAATGTGGTTTTCCAGGAACAAAAATACAGGGTGAAGTTCTTCAAGGTTAAGTAAACCTTATCCAGGTCGGTAAATGGATAGGTAACCATTTGAACAACCGGTTACACTTACTTAAAGTCAACCCCAACTTACTTATACATTTTTTAAACAAATTGTCACAATTTGAAATTACTCTTCTAAAGTAAAAGCGTTCAGAAATATTTAAATTCGATACCCAGACGGTATATTAACACCCCTAGCAAAACCAAAATCTACAAATAATGCACTATTACCCATCTATGCGGGCTTGCGGCCGACGAGCAATGGGTAGCTCGCCGTTCGGCCGTCGTTTTAGTCCCCATAAGCCGTTTATATCGCAAAAAATGTGTATTTCGACACTCTCAAAGGAATGAAAAATTCATAGGGTACTTCCCGTTGACCTAGAATCCTGCAATTTGGAATGAAGCGAGGTCTCATATAACAAGTATAGATAAAAATCTAAAAACTGTAAATTTGTAGTTACGTAACAAAAAAAAAAATTTGTGATTCGGAAAAATCTTCGTATCTCAATTCGGGAATTGAACTGTTTTCATAGGTAAATTTGTACGGAGTCGCCGGTTTTTAAACTAAACGACGAAAAAATGAGATGGCCTCTAACAATAAATAAATAATTCGTCTTTTTTACAACACCTACTAAATATTACTAGTCGGAGCTCGGAATTGTAGAGCACTCCGACATGGACAGGTTAGGTTTAATGGGTAAGAATTTCGTAAGCCTTCGTAGTTATTTTTTAAAACCACCTAGAAAACGGCTTACATAGAAGATAGTATCATTCTGAAGCTCATTAATGGTGGTTGAATTAGTCATTTCGAAGGCAATCTAGATTTTAAGAGGCGAATAATGCTATTAAAAAGAAGTCTGTTTTAGTAGCACCCATGTATTTTTATTTATTCTTGTTTCTCTGTTAGTACTAGAATTCTTATCCTTACATATATATGTACATATGTCAATACATATTATAAAACAAAGTCCTCCACTACGTCTGTCTGTCGGTTCGCGACAAATTCGACAACTACGGTATGGATTCTCAGACGGTTTTGACCAATAGACACAGCGATTCATGAGGAAGTTTTAGATGAACCTATAAAACATGCATATGGCGAGAATTTCAAAGATTTCTAACACACGCGAAGCTCGTGTCAAAATAAATAAACAAGTTTTAAAACTTTAAATAAATACATGTAGATACTGGGTTCAAAGTGAAGTAAATTAAAAATGATTGCAAGTAAATACACGTGCCGGCAAGGCTACTGTGTACACAAAAGTTTTCATATTAACTGTTGGTAAACTAACGCCTTACGGTAATATATTTAGCTTATACCTGTCTAAAGTTTTGCACTCCTTGGGAACTGCGGAATTAGAACCGAACTGGAATTGGATGGGTTGTCTCTACCGAAATGTCACTTAAGCGACAAGATGTCAACTGAACTGAATTGAATTTAACTCCGATAATAAGATTATGATGTTGTGGGATTTGATTTTCAACGATGTGTAGTTAATCTACCATGTTTCGAACCCCTACGGTAAAACAAAACTACAACTGGAATTATTGATTACAGGTGAGCCATTTTAAGATATTCTTTGCCTTCAGATGGTCTTTACCGCAATCCATGATAGAACAGTAGTTTTAGGCATGTAGCTAACACATTTTTTTAATTCATTTTAGCAAAGTTACTTAAGTTATTTTTAACAAATTAATTTAGATTAGAAGTAAATCTACATGAATTTGTCAAAAATTACGTTATTATAATACTCGATTTCAAATTTTGTTCTCACTGTTTTTCCAGCCAGCACGTTTCACGAACTCTCTTCCGTTGAGCCGCCGGGTCTTATCCTGTTGACGCCTCTTAATTTCCGCAATTTTGCCCTAACCAAACTACCTTTTAGAAATATATAAACCTTAATATATAGGTATATATACGGTCCTGAATAAAACATTGTGCTCCGCCTAAAGGGTGTTTGGTGGAACTAAAATATGTGGCCATCGTCTTGCGCTGGACTGTATGTTAATAAATGGTAACGCATACTATATTATGCTGGGTTTGAATGTTTGGCCTCGACTTATGAGCTGTACATCGTGGGTTCAAACCACAGGTTTACTTTGTATAATTAATTTTATTACCACTGCTCTAAAAACGATGAAGGAACACATCCTGAGGAAACCGGCACGGCCTAGACCCCAATAAAAAAAAAATTGGATCATCATCCAGCACTGAGCCTGCGTGGTAGATTAGGCTCTCTCTCCTACAGAGGAGGTCTGAGTCCCAGCTGCGGGGATATTATTAGAGCGGATTATGCTTATTTATTACTAGCTTCTGCTAGCAGTGTTGCCCTCGTGTAAATAGAAAATTTACCTATTCTACCTATTATACCAACACACTCCTAGGAATGAGAGACGGTCACCTCTTTCTGCAAAGCATCCATACAAGCAAAGTAGGCGGCCGAAACCGTGTGATGGAGAAAAGACTCACGCCTCGCTGGAGACGGCTACTGGTCACCGTAGGCGTAAATCTGCAGACGGTGAGCTATGGGTAACTCGTCATCTGGTAGACTAATAACGATCAAGCCCGGATCGACGCATCGTGATCCACGCGAGCCTCAAGGAGATTTTAGGAAAATTGTTAGCGCCAGTTAGACCCGACGACTGGCAAAGCTGCAGATTGTTCGATAAAATTACAGTAGCCCTCGCAATAAAGGGCAACTGAAGGAACACTGGGATGTGGGATTTAGTCAGTAAAAGTCTGACCCTCCCTCTCGCTCTACCTGAATATAAAAGTATCTTATGGAATTCCTTTCCAGAATCTGTGTTTCCTGATGGCTAGAACCCGGGAATCTATATCTATTATACCCATAGATTAAAAAAAAAATTGTTCATACCTAGGTACAGATAGTGGCACGAATCTTGAGCGCTCGGTGAAAGAGCGGGGATCGCTTTGCGCATCGTACGGCGAGTCAATCACTGTACAAGGATTGCACTCCCAGCCCCCGCATCTCTTTTCATACCTCTAAAGAGACCCAATATTTCACTTCTGCGTGCTTCTGCGCAAGTAGAACTGTAGAAGTCAGCGCTCAAGATCCGTGCCAGTATCTATATATGATTTAGAAATCTAGTTAAACCAGCATAAACTTCTGTTACGTCACACCATCAATGTTTTAGAAAATTATAACATCTTTGCGGCAAAATGGATGACGCCAATTCACTGAGCTCACACTAATCAACAGCTAACGAGTAACGATCTAACTCGGTAACAAATTATTGCTTTCAGTAGGTAGTTTGGTAAATTAATTGTGCAGTCTATCTGCGAACAGGCAGACATTTACATAGGAAAGTACAGAACGCGACTGAAACGCAGATGAGCATGTTCTTGATGAGATTCGAAATTAGCTTCTATTTTCCCAATAAACATGGAGAATGGACTGAGCTTTCAAAATTGACTGCACCAAAGGTACGTCACAAAAAAAAAAAAATTGTTCCTGTTGAAAAGTATCCGACTATGCTTACTACTACACCGTCTTATACTGTGACCATGCTAGGAACGTATTAAGAACGGAAATAAAACAGGGCACAGGGTACTATTCACAATAGGCCGTTCCATTATCAAGTAACACCGTCACATGCCATGCACGGAATATCGCACAGCATACCGGAAAATAATATTTTATGGTGCTTATACTACACCGTATACGGTGTAGTAAGCCGACTCCTTAATACTTGCCATCCCTAGCCATTGTGAAAACGGGGAAACCTTGTTTACACAATGGCGATTGGCCGAGGCTGGGCCCACGTGTAAACGCACTATGAGGTATCGCAGTAAAAAAATATTGCAACGTAAGACAGCTACTGGCCAAGCGCGTCATCTCTCTCTCACTTTTCGGTCCGTAGGTACCTATTTACTCTCTTCTTCATACCTAGATAAAAAGCTCACTCCATTCTACCATCCACCTGTTCGGCTCTAATTAACACAAATGACTCGAGGTCCAAGAGAACGCAAGCAATTAATTAATGATTAAAAACTTCGTCGTCGCTCTACTGTAATTGATCTTTATTTATGTGACAAGTGTAATATATAAGCTTACGCCTACGGCATCTGAATATTATCAAAATATTAATGCAGTTTAACATTAATTTATATTTTACAATCTTCAGGATTATGTGTCGAGTTCCGGATATAGAATTCTTTTTGATATTGACGACTAAAAATTTCTATCCACATTGCTGCATTGGAAAAGTATTTGGTTCGAGCAGAGAAATTCCTCATGAGATTTGCTCGCGAACATACTGTTGGTCAAGTCAACCGGAACTTCTGGCTGGCTGTGACGACGGTGACTAAACAGAATGAATCTTGTGCATACTGTAAAGTTAAATTCAAATTAAAGTTTGTGGGTAGCATCGTGTCAGGACAGACTTATGTTAGAATGGTCTGAGGATTCCCGCCGGTAGGCCCGTCTAATGTATTTTATGCGTAACTCAACCAGGTTTATTATTTTGGTGTGAACGGAAATGAGAAGCAGTCACCTGCTACTGGGAAGCCGTACAGCAAGCGACGAAGGCTTGAGGAGACAATCCTCACGCCTCGGCGCCCGTAGGAGATCTCATGGGCGGCAACTCAAAGACATGTCAGCAAATTTGACAATTTAAAGAATTACCGCACGCGATAGAGCATTGAAAGAACACAGCTGGGGTTTAGCCAGTAAAAATGAAAATTTAAAAAGAAGGTTTATTTCTTGAAGCTTATCTTCGCTTGTGCAATGGCAGGTAACTTATTAACTACCTATTAAAGTTAAAAATGAACTTAACCGTTCAGCTAATAATGATTATAGCCTCCATTACCCGCTACTGCGCTACCGTTGAGAGCTACAAATCGCTCTGAGGTTATTTATCAATGGAATGAATGTATTAAATTGAATGAGCGGCTTGATCGCCGGTTGGCATGATATTATAACGATAGAGACGGGAGAATTAATGGCCTGGCTTGTTTATGTTATCGCGCACGCACGCCTTTTTGTGTCACACCTCTTTTTACAATTATCAACGCGCTTATATTGAAAGAAAAATGAAAAAAAAAACGATCACGCACATAGACACGGGAATGGTACAGCGGCTTTTTGTAAATAATCAGTTTTATGCTTAGAACAGAGATTTAGTAAAGTATAAACAAAACTCTACAACAACAAATGAAGATCGGATCGCCGTTTTCCCGCCTATTTTGTTTTTTTTTTCTGTGGCCGGCCGGATATCGGGTTAATCAGCAATTATTTTTCGTTAAAATCAATGAAAAAAGGTAAATATTTTTCTAAGTTATGTTAAAAAAAAAATGGCGTCAAAATATTATAATAAAGTTATTTAAAAAATGTTATTATTTAATTAATATTTATCTTTATGTTATTTCTATTATACATCGCGCTGTAATTGAGTGGCTGTATTGAAAATATAGACATGGTTCAATAGAAATGAGAAAATAGAACTACTTTTTTTTTAATAATTTGACAGCTGTCAGTTCAAAGCGATTCTCCCTAGGGATGAAAAGTATTACTTTCAAACCGTTCTTCAGGAAACTTCAGTCCTACTTTCCGAGTACGAATACCTAATAAAAAGTACATTAATAAACAAAGATATTGAACAAAGATGTCCTTTCAGAAGTTCAAAACTGGGCAAGTAGCAATGTTAATTTTTCATATAAATACACTGTTTTTAAGTTTATCTAGGACGTTACTGAAACCCCGTTTCTCGGAAAGCACGTAAATACGTTAGGCCCAGTTGCCAGTTGACTGTCAAAGACGTCAAAGACAACACACACACCAAATAGACTACGTCTCTGAGACTCTGGTCAGACTTTCTGGCGTCTGACTACCTAGTCAGACGCCAGAAAGTCTAACCATCAGTCTATCCCAGGAGTATCATGTTACCCAATAATTGGGTGTAGGTTTGAGGGCAGTCACTCCAGGTGAAACACACCCGTGTTTAATAACCATTCAGCTAAACCTGGTTAGACCAGAAGCTAGATGGGAAACGGCTATGGAGATGGTGCTAATTTTTAATACACCACTGTGGAGCCTCTTTGCTACCTATCTCTTTAGAGCGTTTAACAGAAATGGCATATTAAAAATAAGACGTAAACATCAATTCGAATTTTAAAACGAAAGATTATGAGGCGAAATTAAGATGGCTGTCAGGCCGATAACGCGAATTAATTTCATCTAATCAATATTTACGTCTACAGTTAATTTTCGATTAATTTTGATGTTCTAAGTGTCAAAACATGTTTGTATTAGGTAGAAGAATAGTTTACTAAAGCTGAAATATTTTTCAGTAACCTTTGTTAACTAAGTCCTGTTCTATGATAATTAAAATACTTAGGGCATACTGAAAGTTTATGGTTTCTGGAAGACTAGATATAAGACTTACTATACATTTATTGTTTTTCAAAGTATATTCCCTCGCAATTAATGCATTTTTACATTTGCTGAAACCACTGTACAAAGCAGTTGGACCACTGTCACTGTCTGTGCTAATTGACTGTCCTCCATTAAACTTTTTCATCATTTTACGGCGCAACCGGACACGCAGTCGTTTCTGGTCCTCCGTTAAATCATATGGTATCCATTGAGTGCATAGCCTCCGAAGCTTCAGATGCACATGTAAAATGTTTTGCAATTGGCTCATTCTAATACTTAACCAAACACGAATTCGCTGGCAAGTAATTTTTTTGTCAGTTTCAATAAGTTGTCCTATGGTCAATATTCGAGTCTGTAACCGCAGTCGCCGGTCGATCTCCACGTACTTTGACATAAATTCTCCAAACTATGAATACACAAAGCTGTGACATGGTGCTTCATCACCAAATGCCAATTGAAGTCTTTGGCAACTCTCTTATTGATTTAAGTAACAACGAAAATCATAAAAAAACATTGAACAAAAATATTCACGAGTTAAATTAATTTTTATAGCGACATACAATCTTCGAAAGGACACCACAATGAACAAACAAATGATAGTCTCGCAAATTAAAAAGTAACATGCTCGCATAGAGTTCTATTTTCGAATTCTATATTTTTTTTTTCATTCTTTTACCTTAAGTGGCCAGATCCAGAGACTTTCAGTATGCCCCACGTACACGTCCAAATTTTAGTTTTCCATTCCACAACGCTACTAATTTTTCGTAGTAGCAAAAGTCATACTACAGTTAGAGTTAGAGAAGTTACTTCTCTTGATTAGATTAACCAACTGTCTGTTCAAATTGCCCGTCCTCATAACCTCATTCCCTCAGGATGTCATGTACGGGACTCCTGTTCACAAGTATTCACAACTAGTTACAGATTTGGCTAATGACTGCTTGCCACAGTTACAAAAGATACAAGTTGAAACATGATGTGGTTGCAACTTGAATTTCTTAGAATAACTATAGTAAACTGATGTACAAATCAGTACCCTCGTGTATTTGTCGAACTAACATGATTGCTTAATCTGTTTTACACCCACAGTGGAAACTATATTCTATCTCGTTTCATCATAAACTATTAGCGTGTTTCTGTTTCAGTAATAAAACCGATTCATGTCCGTCGGTTGCAATCGGCTGCAGTCGGTGATTCGCCTTTGCGACGTGAGGACCTCGCTACTTTGTCAGCCGATGTACGTAAAAAAGATCGTAAAAATGAATAACTTTTAACGTAGAAAACTATCAGATGTGGGCCTGATTTAAGGAATAAGTTTAACGGATACATAAACTTGGTTGTGTTTTTATTTCAGCGTTTACTGAATCTTTTTCTGATGTTGACTCGAAGGACGGGGTTCAATTATCAAATGTTGCAAGTTTGAGCAATTAACATACCTACTATGACTGTCCGATGTGAGGTTTGAACTGCACAGTATCTAGGTCAGTTAATTGCAACCGTTTCCCGTTGTTTGAGACTCAGTTTAGAGTTAGGGTTAATTAGTATGGTGTCTAGGTATATGAGCAGGAACATTGTCTTAGAGAAGCAACTGCGTTGGAAAACAGTTTTACGTTGTTGCTCTTGTAATAATTATAATCCGCTGGATTTCTGTTTGGCAAAAGTAGTATGATATTGTTAACAGACAGAAGGACGCCCCTGTTTGTACATTTGACGTAATCCCTTAGTCTGCAAGTCGCCTCTCACGACTCTTACGACGCCCGGGCGGCAGGCGGAATTATCTTAATTTTCTCTGGAACCACGTCAAAACTATTTGTATTATTATTTCGCCTGCATTTTTCTTTGTGTATTTAATTTATGCTGTTAATAAAAATGTCGGAAGTTTTTAGTAAAACAACTCAATGAAAAGGCGTCGGCGTATCGCTAATTGTCTTTTATAACCCCTTATTATAAAATGAAAGCTGAAGGAATGGTGAATGTCAGTGAGTTTCTTTGCCTCATATTTTTCGTCATTATCACGAGATGAATGACGACGACGATGACGTTTGAATTAAAAATTCTTGGGAAATCTTAAAGACGCTTCATGACTAGGGCAAGTTGTTTTTCTTTCATTTACTTATGTAACTTTTTCTGAAACGATACCTCTTTCTTGAAGGACTGATTGACGAAAAAGATAGGCTCAAAATAATTGGAAATATGATAGAATTTTTGTAATACGGCATTCGGAAGGTGTTCGAAAAAACTTGATGAACAATTCTTGTTTTTTTCTATAAAAAATCTTCATATATTTAAAAAAAAAAACAACTATTTTTCGTTAATGATGGGTTTATAAGAAGCCAATGCGAAACCCCAGAGATTTCAAAGTTATTAAATTGGTTTCGATATCACCTAATTACAAAAAAAAAAGAATCAAATTTTTTGTAGACGCTACGGAAAGTTTCATTTTAACAATAACCCATTGGAAGGGGGAGGGGGGGGAGCTTTTGTGGTCGAGCCGCAACTTTGCTTGCTTGCCAGTTTGAGGACAAATAGCTTCCTATTCTATGGCGTGGGTACTGATTTAGTTTGAAACTTGATTTTGTTTTTTACTCGTTTTGATTAACGGTCTACGTAATTGAAAAGTCAAGTAGGTAGTAGTAATGTTTTTTTTATAATGTGTTCAATTGTTTGCGGGATAGTAAAAAGTTGGAAAGTAAAGGGCACCTAGAGGAAAACAGGCGGATTTTAGTAAGTGGAAGTCAAAATTCAGTCTTTCGCTCAACCAGACCGTGAAAAGACATTAGACAGATAGATAGCTATACTCTTTACTGTAAAAAAAATAAAAGATTCAAGTACAGTAGCACCTTAAAATGAATAGGAAGAAAAAAAATAACAAAGAGCGGTTTTATCGCTATAATATTCCCACCTAAAAAAAGATGTTTTTATAGATTCTCTCAAACTTTGACAATGTATAGCAGCTATCTTTGTTCAGCTACAGCTGTCAAATTTGGAGGGTATGTATACTTATTTAGTCTTCTTATTTGACCATAGAATGAAACACGACGACAACACGTTAAAATAGTTAAAACTTAGTTTAAAAATCAGTATTCGGATTCCCTCTGTTCGCCTAACGTTCCGTCAGTTACCTTTAATTCCTCTATGCGTCCATTCAATGTCCATCGACATCGTGTGACATAACGCCCGTCGAATACTTTTAGTAGCGAAACGTGAAATTTTTGCGATAGATTCTTGCGATTATCGCCTTCAGTACCAATATAACTCGAGTTTTTTTAAGAAATTGGTCCCATTTATGCGAAGATTTCATCCAAAATTGGTCCACTAGGTTGCGCGATTATAACGGAGCCGCGGAAGCCTTTTGCCCATCAAATGAATATCGAAATAAAATAAAATTGTAACAATGTCACTTAAACTGACTGTTCTGATAAAAAATCCCATAATAATCATTAGTTGTTGAAATTGTTTTTGATATTTTAAAAATAAGGAATAGTGTCGTCAACAATATATAAGAAAAACAGACAGTCAATTTAAGGATACCACATCAATCTATCGATTAACATTGATCAACTTTGATCGATGTCGCGACGTCATCGCGTCAGGTCAGGAGCGGGACAACTTTGCCTTTAGTAAAGTATAAAAGAAACAGTCGATTGACGTCGATCAATCCATTCTACAATCAATCGAAATTGCATCAATTACTTTGGAAACATCACACTAAAAAATCATAAGTACGTAATCATAATTAAATGGATAAACTTGAAAAGGTCATACATTTCTATAGAGTGTAATTAGGTATACCTATCATGTAACGTCAAGCCTAATCGCACCAAAATCGAGGGCAACCCACAACCACCGGTAAGACAAAGGAATCGGGGTACTAAAGTCATATCTATTTACTCAGCACGAATGCACGTCACATCTTCTGAATCCTCGCATTTGGCTGGCTAGTTGCCAGGTTGACTTGCCTTGCTTTACGAAACTGGGTTGGCCGCTTGTTGGCTAACCTCTGTAATGTTTTTCCATCTTTCATAATAGCTGTTGCGACCTTTGAAGCTTCTACATAGATCTACCGATAAAAACCTTTAATAGCAATAGTTTATTCAGTTTATTAACAGACTTCTAAAAATGGAGGATTTTCTTTTTTAAATAAAGTTTCAGCTTAGTAGTTACAAAAGTAAAAAAAAACACTAAAAAGTGCAAAATAATTTTCATTTTGAAAGTTAGTGTTTGTATAATAGTTTTGTCTTTTTGTTATTTAACACCGACCTCCATAATCAAAGTTATTTTGCACTTTTTGGTATTTTTTTTACATTTAAGTCGGTTGTATTTTTTTATAAAAAGTATTTTATTTTACACTTTTTAGTTATGGCCACTAAAAAGTACCCCTCAGCCAAACTTAAATACCTTATAGCCAGAGTGCATCTCATCATAATTCTAATAATCCCAAACACGGTTAGATTACATTACTTTATTAAAGAGTTCCGGCGCCTACCCTCCGGCTTCATCATCAGATCAGTTCGATATATCCCCCCTCTTCTTTCCGTCAATCATCGACTACACGTATAAACAAAGCAATTTTACTTGTAACGACGGTTCTGCTGTGATCCTATGAGGAGTTCTGTTCTATATCTTCGAAGTTCATAATCAGACCATAACAATATTTCTACGGGACCAACTAGGAAGCATAACCTATAAACGAAAAAAAATATTTTCAATATCGGGCTACAATTGACCGAGAAATCGGTGAATATACATTAAAAAAAAACGGCCGTATCTATATCCGTTAACTCAGAAGTTTGATTTTTCACAACTTCAAGAGACTGCAGACTTGAGTACATGTATGGTTCTAATTTCAACTCGATAAGTACCTCCACGCCTCCTCTTGATATATTGACAGATAGACTGTCAGACAACAAAGTGATCCTATAAAGGTTCCGTTATTTCCTTTTGAGGTACGGGACCCTAAAAAATACATTCAGCCGAACATATAACCTCCTTTTGAAGTCGTTTAACAAATGCGAAAAGGGGTTTGTTTATCATTTTGTGACTTAATGCAGACTTTAAACTTGCCCGGATTATTTTATAAAATATGATGCAATAAAATAAAAGTGCCGGGACTGAAAAACGTGTGAATTTTTAATTGAAAATAGAGTGGAAACAGTTGACATAAAAACCTCCTTTATTTAAAAATTCGTCAACATTTTAGACTGAAAATAAATGTGTTTGAGAGTTTTTATTTATAGATAGTTCGCAAAAAAAAAAAATGGTTTTGTGAAAATATTAGGACTGAAAAAAGGAATAAAGGGCACAATAAAAGTTTAGCCGATACTGCTGCCTTCCATTGCTAACCGAGTTTCCTTTTAAAAGCGTATTTCCCATAAAGTCGGCTTTTCTCCACTCAGAAGTTGTATAGTTTCCGTAACGTTTGCCGTTACCGTGCTTTTATCTGTGACTGAATGTGATAAAAGCTGCAGTTCGATTTAATACTGCTATAGAAAAAGAAATAGCTAATACTTCGTTTTACTTCGACTGACGTAAAATTCTTTTCCGATGATATGAACTCCTAGTAAGATTTTAAATTCCTTCATTATATTGCAGATATTAAAATACTTCAATGATTCTTTTTTTTCTGTATAGTTACATACATAAAAATGAAATTGAAACGAAGTGACAATGCGTCGAACGAATGTATCGGAAATTAAATTCCGGTATCACAATACAACAAAAAAATCATCTTCAATATGAGAATGTTTTATTGCATTTCAAACAACATTGAAATTCCGCATAAATATTTATGTATACCGAGTGGTAATGGCTCCGACTTACGAGTTGTAGGTCGCGGGTTCAAACCCAGCCAGGCGCATTACTTTGTGTAATTTATTTCATCACTACTGCTCTCAAAACGGTGAAGGAAAACATCGTGACGAAACCGGCAGACCCAAAAATTCGAAGACATGAGACATCCACCAACCCGCACTGGGCCCCCGTGGTGGATTACGGCCCATTTCCTCTGCTAGAGAGGAGACCTGATTTCCAACAGTGGGAACATTATAAGGCCGACTATGCTATGCTATTTATATATTCATACCGGTGGTAGAGCTTTCATAAACCGATTTGATTTGATATTGTTTTGTTTGAAATAAAGTAATACGGAGAATCGTACTTGCATACTGAGAATTAGTGAAGTATCACTGTACTTCACTGGTTCTCAGTATGACAGGTTCTAACTTGTTAGTCTCATAAAGACACAAGTTAGAGGAACTGCATGCCAATCCATATAATTAACATCCAATTTTCAAAGGAATAGATTATTCGAGGCAAAGAACTGAGTAGCGAAAACCCTGACGTTATAAACGTTATAATATAGATTCACTAAAACTACTATTAATAAAAGTAACTTTCATGCTCATTAAAATATCGCTCACCTAGCAATTTATCGACACATCTACATTTTTCATATTTTACAGAAACTAGGATCAAAGATTGTACAAGTATTTAAAACGAAGTTTTGAGTTCATTTTATATCAGAAATTGTGACGTTGGCTACATACTAGTATAGACCATTATAGGTAGTCAAAGATATAAATTATCCACTTTTAAACCCTTAGACTGTTAAAACGCAATTTTGCATTTATTGTAGATGTGCCAATATTTCACTAGGTGAGCGATATCTTGTTGGTGGCATGTGTGCTGGATCATTTGGATCCCTAAAAAATGGTTGAGCCAATTAGTGCTTGACACAACTTATGCGTCCTGAATAGGCCCTGTGGGCCCTAATGATGTATAGACTGGTCATCCCTCAACTGACACAGTTTAACTTTTAATTAGTTGTTCTTTGAAAAGTTTTTTTTTACGTCGTGCGCTTTTAACTTGCACATATTGCTTCATGCATCTTCTATACATATGTGTAATTCCTTCATTAACGATGTAACCACGATATCTAGTACATATTTTTTTATTTCGTCTATACCTACTTTCCTACTGCTGGGAAAAAGCCTCCTCAATTTCTTCCAGGGATTTTTTTCTCGAGCCACTTTGTACCAAAAACGATTAATATTATAAAATTGGAGCTTTTCTCGTCACATTTCTTTGTGGGCATTCTTTTTCATAAAAATCAACGCTTTTAAACGTGGCAAAAGTTTCATTGCAATTCAAAAGTAGTTCCTCTAAATAGTTTAATTGAAATCAATGCTTTGTGTTGAAAGACTGGAAAAGCCATGTGGCAATCGGCTTACCTACGAGATCCGGAGCATAGCCGAACCTGAAAGTGCGCATTAGCTACTGACGTTAAAACCACAAACGACTATTGAAACCTTGCCATTCAATACACCTCTCAGGTAAGCGCATTAAGAGGTTTATAAATCAAGGATTATTCTGTCAGTGGTGGTCCATGCGGAGGCGGGCCGTGGATAACTACTTTAACTTTGTAATGACAGCATCAATTTGTTTTTTATCTTTCAAATAAACTCTCCTTGCGATCAAAGACTTCGAGCTGTTTACTTGATAAATAAAAATATAGGTTATCATTAGTTTTATACAAGAAAGTTAAAGTGGAGCTGGAAAGTATTATTTATATTTCTGGTTGGTGTCTACTGTGCAATTCGGACTTTGACTTAAATCCACGAGATATAGAGAGATACGTGGGTGGATAATAGTAGATTTGGCTTATAGATATATATATATAAATCAATGCCACTTTTCGTTGTAATTTTATAACTCAAGAACGGGCTCACCTATCTAAACCAATTTTTAGGCTTTGTTCGGACTATTTAGTAGATGGTTTATGTGAAGTTTGCACAAAATCGGTCGGCGGTTCTTCATTTATCACATTATTTGGCGTTACGAAGTTCGCCGACTCAGCTAGACCTTGGTATTTTCTACTTCTTTGAAAATATTGTGCCTTATTCATACAAAATAACTAGGTCTATGAAGCCTTGAAACTATTCCCCAGACGAGAAAACTTGACATATATAGGAAAAATAACAAGTTCTTTTCTGGAAACATAAAATTGGGATAAAAAAATGGCGCATAGAAAAATAGGCTCTACTTTAACGCTATCAGGAAATATGGCGACACTGTGAAAACAACTGAGTGACACATAAAGGTTTCATGCACCATTTTATTTTTGGCACTATAGTGTACTCAGTTTATTTGAAAAAAAAGGCTGTTAGTACACTGCGTGCCATTCGCAGATAACCAGCCGTGTGAACCGTCACCCGTTTCGAAGTTTGATCTGAAATAGTTCTACGATTTTCGATTCATCCCATTCACTCTGACATTAGATAAATGCCACGGATAAATACGACGAACATAGATTTGAAAATAAAATTTTGTACCTTGTAAAAAATAAAAACTGCGTTAGTTTAAAAATACATATGCTTATCGTCAGGTTTTCACATTTAATGTTAACTTGCTCAACAGCATTAAACAAATTTGTTTTACGTATCTTTGTAGATGAAAATTTAAATGTATTTTCCACAGATTATATACTTTATAGAAAGCGTCTGATTCGGTACTAGAACTAATTAATTAACCAAACACATTCCCGAATCCACATTCTAATGAACCAGCTAACATTAAATCTCAGAATACATTTCATCCCTTCAGGGACATTTGGCCGTAGGTACAATTGTGAGATAAAATTGTCGACACCCCTCTCGAAGTTGCCGTTTATATGTTAATTCCGAACGTTTTATTGTTTTCCCGGTACGAACGTGAAAATAAAATGAGAAGTGTGCGCGTATTCTGATTTTGGCTTACAGAGAATTCAATGGTCATTCCGTCGGTCTTTTTTTTTTTGGTCATGCTTATAAGTTGATCAGATCTTATAAATATTTTATTTCCCCAAGGGGGTAGGATCCTGGTTGTCTGTGTATGTACAATTGCAAAGTGTTTCTGTGTGCGTAAGATGTTTTCTATCCGAACCTACGCGCCCAAAAAAGAGTACATACATGTTCAAGCACTCTTCCAAAACCAACCCGCTTTGGTGAGTTAGAACAAGTATACCTACCTTACCTACCCATAGAGTTTTTCTATAATGTACCTACTATAAATTGTAGTAAATAAGACTTGTTTTAAAAATATATTAAAACATATTTATTTGCCCCCAACGATAATGTTCGTATCGACAGATTTCTTACTGCTCAATCCTGTATTCAAATCTAAAAAGTTTTTGCAATCGAGATGCGAGCTTGACCATCTCACTAGAATATGAATGATCCTCACAAAAAAACATGAATCCTAGTTTAAATCGGGGCACACTTGAGCATCGATATTTCAAATTGAAATTCTAAAGGTTTACTTGAGTATTGGACTCATGTCTTCGAGTAAGGTCGTAAACCTCTCAAATGGACGACTTTTTATTTACATTTGTAGTCTTACCTACGAGTACAAGTAAAAAATAAACCATCTTTCTTATTTTTTCTTTACTTATTACAGCCTTAGTCTAAAGGCAGCACTAAAAATATCTAATAGAAATAGTTTTCATAATTTTTCTAATACAATCAATATTTCAGCCGAAGACGTCCAATGCTGGATATGGGCAGCTCCGAAGCGTAAACACAACAACCAGACCGCATCGAAGTAATCCGATGGATACAACACGCACATCGTGTTGTATCCATCGGATTACTTCGATGCTTACCAGGTTATCGATTTACTTTGTGGGAGGCCTTTGAACGCTGCGAGTTTCGGTATGAGATCGCCACTCCAGAACTTTTAGACCCAATGGACCAATGTGCCCACTGCCACTAAAGTTTGGCGATTTTTCGGGCTATGTCTTTAACCTTGGTGTTCTTGAAAGGTTTCCGCCTTTATTCCTGATTAAATCATATAAGAAAACTCCAAGCATAGCCCTCTTCATAGCCCTTTGAGTGCCTCTAAGCATTCCAATGAAGCCCACTGTGAACGACTACGTTATTCTTAAGCACAGCATTGTTATCTTTCTAAAAGAAGAGTACCACTAGCTATCACTGCCTGTGGCGTATTCTCCTCGACTATGGCAAAATTAAATATATTCATAAGGGCTTAAAGATCGGTTAAACATCCAACTTCAGGAGTTTGGCTATAATTCCATAATCACCCGACGCCTTATTGTTTTTAAGCTGCTGCAGAGCTATCCTAATCTCGTGCAGGCTCTTGGGTTGTTTGTTATATTCGCAGTGGGTTAGTAATTGACGAGTACAACTATCCAGAGATTACGATCTCTCCCAGAAGCTTCGATTTACCGGATATAACTCAGGCGTCGTCGGTCTTCAGTTTCTGACTCTACCAGGTTCACCTCCTGTACTCACGCTTTCGGAAGGAGTCATCATATAGAGGTCCTTCTTCTTTATAAAACTGGCCATTAAGTGAACCCGAAGATTTCGACGTCCAAATTCAAACTGCCCCTGAAAATGCTCCTATCTTGATTGTTAGTAGCAGCTTTGGGCGTAACTGGTACGACCTTTTGCGAATCAAAACCCAGCTTAATTCGTCCTCGACTTCAGTGATCTTCACGTCTGGGTGTTCCCGTATCATGTATTGCTCAGTCATAGGTTATTGTTGGGGTAGCCGGAGCTCTTTCTTCCGGGGATATTTCGCACCCTTATTTGCCACACCATAACCTTGACCGCTAACGGAGTCAAGGGTAGACAGGTTTCTGGGCTCTAGAGGTCATTTTTAGTGGTGCTTATCATTTAATTTTCAAACTTGGCAGATTGGTTTGCAATGGCATTGTGTTATTACAATGCACAAAGGATGCTGCTGACCATTGTCTAGCGAGTCCCACTTACGACCCTTGCGGGAAATTATGAGTTTTTTACGTCGTACGTCCACTATTTACATACTTTTATGTATGTATATATATAGTATTTATGACTTTACGTCTGATATACAGAAAAGTGTCGATATTCAACCTTAATTGATTTTTTTTACACTTTATCTCCTCACTACTTTGTGCGTACAATAAATGCAATTGTTTGAATCAATATAATACCATATTCCTAAGCAGCACCGTACCTTTGAGGACATCTTGCGGTGGACGTTAATGGACTATTGCGGCTGACCTGCTCTGTGGCTAAACTATCCGGAGACGGTCCAGCCACCATTTAAAGGAAATTGCTACGTAAGCAATTATCTTATTATTTCCTCAGAAGTAAACCACGTCTGCTATCAAAGTTTTAAACTGATTTTTAGGGTGTCCTGAAATTTAAGATTTCGTTTTTGACTTGTTGTTTTCAAAGGCCTGGGTATATATATATATATATGCAAAAGGGGCATTGTATCAAAAGACGCGGCGTGAGTTAAGTCCACAAGGTGGATTTACAAACCCAGAAGATCGCGGTATTACGGTCATTGTAGCAACCTGGACGCTTGAAATAGGCTAACTTAGAAAGACACAAACCGCTATGTGGAAATCTTTTGGCTGAGATAATGATGACTTACATAAGGTGACCTCACAAGGTGGACCGTTGACCTCGTAAGAGTCACGGGAATGCGATGAATGCGAGACGCATCGCAGGGCCGTTAGTTATGGCGACACTTGGGAGAGGCCTATATCCTGCAGTGGACGTCTTTCAGCTGAAATTATGATGGTAATTTTGACATAAGGAGAAGAAAAGCGGAAAGCGTCGTTTCAGAAGTCTATTAATGAACAGAAATCGCCAGCTAGCAGTAACTAAAGGCCATAACCATGCAGTGAGCAAATGATAAGCTCGTCTATTAAATTAAGGTCATGTATAACATCCCTGACACGATCAAAAAGCCCTCAGTATACACAACAGCGCAAACCACATTATTGGAAATTCTTGTTAGAGTGAAAAGGTTCCCGCCTAACTTGCTTGGATAACCGAATACAATTAATGGGGGCTTAAAATAATTATAATATGATCATGTCAGTAATGTGATCCTTAATGTTACGTAGGTAGATGTATCGTCGCTCATATATCATTCATCGGAGTTGAGCGTTAGATCTATGTAGAGGGACCAGCCTATCAGAATCGATTAGTTTCTTTTGTTTTAAAATAAACTGATCTTAGAGTGTGCATAAAAATGATTAATCCTTTTTATGGGTGGCGGACCCATAATATTATTTTTTGTTTAAAAAAAAGTTTCCCCTCACTACCTATGTTTTTTTTTTATTCTTGATAGGTTCGCGCTTGACCGCTATCTCACCTGATGGAAAGCGACGATGCGGTCGAAAATGGAGCGCGCTTACCTAGAAATAACCTATTCAATCTTAACTTAAAGATTCCCGAGTTGTAGCCATCAGGAAACACAGATTCCGGCTCCTTAGCTGAACGCACAATGCATGTGTTCCCAAAACGTTTTGTGCGTATAGGTGGGATGTCCACCATGTACCGTTGGTGCATCGCCGTACGTCTGGTGGTCCGATGATGGAACGGGCTAGGCGGAATTAGGTTATGCAATTCCTTATTCCTGTATCCTGGGTACGTTCGACTATTGCAACATAAAGTTGTCATATAAAACGCCATTACTTACACTACGATTGTTATAGTATATCTAACTATCCTTTTCTCTCATCTTAATGATGTCATCCTACTCATGCTATGTAAAAAATACCTTAGCTTAAAATACATTTTCACCTAAACTGAAAATACCTAAAAAAAAAATTCAGTTAACCTTAAAGGTAACTGTTTTAAAATTAATTTGCAAGATTTGACCTAAACAAACATACAAAGGTACATACAAACATTACAAATTGATTAAAAGCTTGTAATAATAAGAATTAATTTATATTCTAAACATGACCAAGAGAAAGGAATACGTGGTTTTATTGGACGGGTGTACTGATGCCAAATCGAATTCCAAATAATCGAATATCAATTATTAATCGAACACTTTACATCGAAGACCTATATATTCGAACGTTCGTAATATCAAATTTCTAATAAATCGAACGTTCAATACAACGAACACTCAATACGTCGATTGTTCAAAATATCGAATGTTTTGTTTGATCGAGCGACCAACGCATCGCATATTCATTCTACCGAAATATGATTAATATGATTATACCAATAATTTAAATTAGAATTAGATTTAAATGTAAATAAAAAGGTCTTCCACTCAAAACAGCGTTGTGATGCGATTTTATGATAAAGGAGATGACCATACAATGTTCGATGCAAATCAATTCGCAAGGTCTTACGATGCGTTGTGCGAACTTGCAGGTTTTTACGATGCGACATCGCAGCGCAGTTTTGCTTAATAGATTTGGGCCCAAACACGCGTGACACAATTTTTATGTGGGCAGCCTTATTCTTATCCCAGGTAACAAAGCGTAGGCGCGACATGGTTTTCTTTTTTATCTTCTTATACTGCGTCAATGAAGTGTATTTGTCTAAATACTGTCGCTCACTTTTTTATTAAGAACTCTTTCAATAAACTTTTACTGCCTCAAGCATAACAATTCACGAACACTAAATTAAATCGTTGACCACTAACATACCGATCTAGCCCTAAATCGTAGTCACTTCCATGAAATCCGATGTTCGGTTGCCCGTGAATTTTCCTCCTGATTCGGTAAATCTACAAAAGGTGTTCGAAATTTAGAGAACTGGGCTGAAACGGGAATGAAATAGGTATTTGCGATTTCCAGGGAAACTAAACTTATTCACAACGTTAGTTTCGTGTTTACAAATTTTGGAATATGCTAAGTTTAAAACGATGTTGTAAATATAATAATCGACCTTGCATTGCACAGTCAAGTGTCCGTAACTTAGATAGTACAAGTTGGACAAAAGCCCGCTTCAAGTTGTACTGGAACTTTAGGTTCAGTACAACTTGAACTTGTATATTGAGAAATAGAACCACATTTCATGAATTTAACTCAACTGTATACCGTTTGCCTTCAAAACAAAAGAGAAAAGGCACATTATGTGCACTCTTATTACATCTGTCTCTACTAAAATACTTAATAAGAATTATACTAATTACTATTACTATTGGAACTTTGCTCGGAGTTTCCTTACGTGGTCGACTCAGAAATCTTTTCAGGAATATATTTCAGGCAGTAGAACCAAAGTAACCTGTAGTGAGTACAGTGGCACATTTCTCACAAAACAGATAGCCGAATGGTTCTGTAGTGGCGACCACGTACCGTAAGATGCAGCGTTGGAAGGCCCAAAGGCGAGACGCACAGGGCAAGTCGTTGGGGAGCTTCGGAGGAAGCCTATGTCCAACAGTGGTCATCTTTCGGTTGAAATGATGATAATGATAATTGGAACTTTCGATTTACCCTGCGTATTAAGAAATAGAACCACTTTTAATGTATGTCCTTAAATTTCGGTATTTATTATGCGTACAGCCAAAGGTTTTTTTTTTTTAAGTGTTTTACTTTTTGTGTGTGTCCACCCTAGAATGGAAGAAGCAGAAAGGCGAGTCAAACTTGTCGTGAATAAAACCTACCTGTGTCCTTCAGTGGCCCTTTGCGTTTCAGAACCACATTATTCCTTTCCTTCTACTAAATACTTGATAAGAATTAAGATACCAAAATGCTATTAGTGCAATAATGTCATAACTATAGAAGTTTGCGCGCTAGTTTCAAAACACATAATCATACTTAATATTATGGAGTCGAAAGTTTCTGAGTATGTGTGTATGTCTGTGACTTCTACACGCCAAACGCATGGCTAAACGGATTTGGAAATTAGGCGTACGGGTACATGTCCTGGAATAACACGAAGGATTCTTTTAACCCGGGAATATGTTTTCTTGGGACAATTTATTACTATCACGCAGGCGGAACTTTTAAAACAGATTGGAACGATTTTATTTGGATTTAAACGTATCTTTACATTTTTTAATTCAGTTTTCAAACCGAATTAAAAACAAATCAATAAATAAAATCAATTAAACATGTTTCTTTTTATTTATTTTTTTATTTGGATTTAAATATATCTTTATGTTTTTTAATTCAATTTTCAAACCGAATTGAAATTAAATAAATCTAATAAACATGTTTTCTTTCTTTCTTTCAAATTATATTATCTTGAAATATAATGTTAAATTACAAATTCGCCTAAATCGCCAAGGTGTCTTATTTTATACTGGAGGTGTTCACGCTCGAATGCTAGTGAATTTTCCGCCTCAGGCCACGTCAAAACGCCCCTCACTACCCTACCATGGGGTAATGGCACTTTTTACGGTTCTGCACTGTAATCCGAAGGAAGAATTATTGTATGGGTTATGACGAAGTGTACTTACACAATGTGTATGGTTTCTTGACATTTTTAGGGATCCATATCTCAAAATGAAAAAACGGATCCCTTCTTCCGATCACTTTGTTGGCCGTTTTATTATTTGTCTGTCAAGAGCCTTTATCTCAGGACAGCGTGGAAGTATCGAGTTAAAATTAAAAGTATTTACTGAGGTTTACGGTCCCTTGCAGCTGTGAAAAAATCAAATTTCTAAGTTAACGACAAAAAAAGATACGGCCGTTTATGTCGCAAAAAACGTACCTATATTTCGACACTCTCAAGGGAATCAAAAGTCATAGGGTACTTTCTATTGACCCAGAATCCTGAAATTCAGCATAAAGCAAGGTCTTATAGTACAGGTATAGGAATAAATCTGAAAATAGTAAATTTGTTGTTACGTCAAAACAAAAAATATTTTTTTTTGCGATTTGGAAAAATCTTCGAGATTCCATTCGGTAAATTTGCCCGGAACTCTCAGTGTACGTGTCTGACTTGCACTTGCCTAGTTTTTTAATATTTTTTTATTTATTAATACTTACAACTTACTTACTTATTAATATACAATAATAAATATATACTTAGATACATACATACATATTAACAATGCAATTATGAAAAACGAATCCAACAAAACAACGCTGTGATGATTACAACAACTTCCTGCGAATGTGTTCACGTGCCTTCACCTTAAAAGTGTCTTGACTGGACGCCATCCAGACAGATTTTTAGCTTTTTTTCGCAGCTTATCGATTCTTTTCTTTAGCCTTTTTGTAGCTGCTTTTATGTGCTTAACTCCGCATTTGTTCACCCCTCGGACGGAATGGAAAGGTTTCAATGCACCTATTTTTCTTTGCCTGTCAACTTTCGGGGTGAGGAACGTCATTTTTGCGTCAACTACTGGAAAATTCTACACAGTTTCTGGACTTTTATATTTGTTTAGACACCCCGCTGAGGAAAGTTTGGAGCACGGGACATATTTTTAAGTCGACCTGAGTTTGTCGAGAAGTGCCAGTGACATTACGTTTAACAACATTGAGAACTAGTTGGAAGTTTACCACGAAACTAAACGAGACATTTTTTACATCCATTTAATTTCTCCCATGCGAATATAAGTGTAAAAAAAACTAAATACAGAAAACTGTGTAAAATATTCTTATTCAAGAAAGAACCAGGGCGTTGTAACAGTATATTTAGCTTTTTGGTTCATAAAATACGCTGATTTTAACGCAAAAGATGATAATATTTCTTTACAAGATATTATTTTTGCTTTACCTTCGTCTGTAACACCGGGGCCGTGTCTTAAATATCTTGAATTTTATAGAAAAAAAAATTACCTGCGCACAAAGATTTTAAATTTGATGTATTTTTTTTATGATTTTAATAAAATATACGTAAAAGTAATGGTCTTTTTGTGGTTTGTGGAGCATTTTGAGCCAGAACTCCTACCTAGTATAATTTTATGCTAAGTGTCTTTGTTTAAAGCTGTATGTGCAGATGCCATTTCGTTTTAACAACACATCTATAATAACTAGCTTTGTCGTCTGTGCAGTTGCAATAAACGCGTTGTTGCCGTATTTTTACAATCGCCGCGATTAAATTTTTCTCGTTCCTTTCATCGCATAATAAAATTGCTCTTAAAGCCAACACACGAGATATGTGGTCACAACATAAAAAAATAATTAATGCTGGCGACAAACTTAGCAATTTACCGAGTGGCTCGTAAAGCCTGAAGTTTTGCCCGTCAAACACTGAGTGCCACACAACTTTGGACAATTCCACCGTAGCGTCGACGCGTCAAATGACGTCAGGGGAATGAAGCCAGCCTAATGGAATATTCTACATTAAATGAACATTTCTAGCTACAATACTTACACACGTAGCCACCACATTATGATGCTGACGCGGCTCGGGATCCTACAGTTGTGCCAGCCAGTTATACGTTATATGACGATGGTTTGTTTGTACCATGACCTTTTCCTTCACGTGGTTTATGGTAAGCAATAAATAACGTCATGCTGAAACTAAGTTAAACTGCCAAACAAGAAATGACGCATAATATGTTAAGTAAATGTGACTTTAAATGGTTACCTTAGTAATAAATCTAGTATGCCTGCATTGGCCTGTATAGTTCGTCATAAAAAGTCTCCGCTTAGTTTACACGGCTTTTAACTTTGAAGCGAGATTTCATGACCGCCGATTCACACCCGCAAGGGAAATACGTTATGTTTTCGGCCAATTTACGGTTATGTTTTCTGTACTAACACAAGTTTCGTTTCGAAATGGTTTTTAGTACACTCACTACCGTAGTTGCGTCGTTTTTAAGCTGAGTGTTGCTAACGAAGTAAATCCTTCGTTAGCAACAGCCATTCAAGAAATGTCAAAGGAAACGAATTTTCGGAGCTAAAAAATGTATAAAAAGCCTGAGTGAATAATGAACACCCTCTATAATAACTGGAATGATTAGGAGAAGCGTAACAAAATTGAGGCTTGGCTCGTAATCTTCTTATCGAGTACAAGTCAGGGGGAGCGGATCGCGGGCTCACACGGTGTCATATCGCTCGTCAGCAGAATCATACTACGTAACTCAAGGCGTCATAACTTGTCTCGCCTTGGCTCTAAAATATAGACTATTCTCTTCGAAGTGACGCAGCTAGTAGCTAACCTACTTAAGTTCGTTACAATGAAACTAGTAGTTTACTATAATTTGAACTAGATTTGATGGACTGTACGTTTATTAAATGTTATAATTGGACACATAAATCTTTTTTGGTGTTGTTTTCCATTTTTAATTTTAATTGGTTTCTGCATAGAATATTTTACGATTTTATTATACCTTTGTGTTTTTGAGTTTATGGCACTCGTGGGTTCTGTTCTGTTGCCATCGGGCATCATGCAGAGCTGAGGCCCTATTGGTATTTTTCAGAGCATTCGTTTTTATTTGGTTTAATTTTAAGGTGGTTCTGTTACAAAGCCTATAAATTTTCTTTCTTTTCTTTCTTTCTATAATGTTGAGAAGATTTTTAGGTAAAATTGTGAAACATTGAACAAAAAAAAAACAATTGAAAAATAAAACAATATTTAGAATGTCACAAAAGAGCTACCGCAGCTCTGGAACGCAAAGAGCAACTGATGGAACACATGTGGCTTTTAGTCAGTAAAAGTATCACACGGAGTTGAAGCGTAGTTTAATGAATTACCACTTCGAAAAATACCTTGGTTTTGCTTTGACAAAACCAAGGGTGTTTTTTTGGGTTCCGTACCTCAAAAGAAAAAAAATACTGGGCAAGTGAGAGTTAGACTCACGCCCTGAGGATTCCGTACAAACTTAATTACCTATGTAAACAGTTAAATTCCCGAGTGGAATCTCGAAGATTTTTCCGAATCGCAATTTTTTTTTTGTTGTCACCTAACAACAGATTTACAGCTTTCAGATTTATTCCAATACCCGTGTTATAAGACCTTGCTTTGCGTAAAATTTCAGGATTTTGGGTCAACGGGGTCTCAAGGGAATTAAAATTCATAGGGTACTTCCCTATGAATTTTACACGCCACAGTTAGCGAGTCCGACTCGCGCTTGCTCGGTTTTTATTTATTATAATATTATGTTTTTTTTTCATATATTTTATTTAGTCATGGTGATCACTGACTTCGAATTCTAAATATACATAAGTATATACATATATTATGTCGTGGGCAGACCTTAGAAATTGATCACTTCATCATACAGCCAAGTAAAACTGGCCAGATCGTTTTAAACGTTAAAGTTTGATGATATTTCAATCCTCGTTTGGCCTACTTTCTTTAGACCTTTTATTATCATAGAAATCCTACATCAATGATATGGCCGAACGAGGATGGACATATCATCAAATGTGCACGACATATTCACTCATGTGCGTGTGTGATCTAAAGTGTAAATAAAAAACTGTCTGATTTTACCTACCAACTTTTCATTGAAAGATTGGTGTCGAACCTTGTTAGTAGATATTCGGCAGTGTCAGTTTATTATATATAGCTGCCATTCAATGGAAATGAGAGCAGTGGTGGCCGAGTGGTAACGGCTTCGACTTACGAGTTGTAGGCTGCGGGTTCAAACCCAGCCAGTCGCATTACTTTGTGTAATTTATTTCATCACCACTGCTCTCAAAACGGTGAAGGAAAACATCGTGAGGAAACCGGCATGTCCTAGAACCAAAAATTTGAAGACATGTGACATCCACCAACCCGCACTGGGCCCGCGTGGTGGATTACGGCCCATACCCTCTACTAGAGAGGAGGCCTGAGTCCCAACAGTGGGAACATTATAAGGCCGACTATGCTATGCTATGCATTCAATGGATGAGGAAAAAAGTTCAAATGAGCTGGCGTTTTCAACCCCATCACGGAGTCCGTATGCAGGATAAGTCTACAACCTTCCTCTGTACACTCGCCTTAAAGTAAAAAAAGCTTTTTAAAATATTTGTAAAAAATTCCCCTTTTTGAAACTGTCCGAATGCTGTTTCTGAATAATTGTTAAGCCAAGTCAAACTTTGTCGACATTTGAATTACGAGTAGAATGTCCCTATTTGTTTTGTCACAGATCAAGCTTGACTGGCGACTTCATTTTAATACTTAAATAGCAACTGGCCCCAGCTTCGTTTTGTGTTACAAATCTTTCTCTGATATAATATTCATGCATTATGTATTTAAACCTTTTTCATGTTTCACTCTGTCTATTGTTGAATACCGCATGAGAATCCTTTTGAACTAACACTTTGAGTTTATCACGATGAAGACGAGGGACTCCATCAAATCATTAATCAATCAAAAAATTTTATTTTAAATAAACCATTTTTAGCCACTTTTGAATTGTCAAAACGTCGGTCAGTCAAAAAATCTGAAGCTACTTATATAGCACGTTCCAAAGCGTAGATCGCTATGGAGAAGAACGTGCAAGAAACTCGAAGACACTCTTTTAAATCATGGTATGTGTTACAAAAATCATGGTTAGGTACCTACATTATGACTTGTCGATTCTCTCTGATTCTGTTTTATAATTGAGCTTCACTTGTTTTTTTTTATTGATAGTTTGACAATTCAAAAGTACCTGTAATTGGTCTATTTATTTGAAATAAACGTTTCTGATTTTTGATTTCTGAATGTATATGAATATAATAATTTTAGCCTTAATATCTACAAAATAAGTTTTTTTTTATTACTGACGGTTCTTTTAATAACGGAAACAAGAGTAACAAAAATAGAAAGCATTTGAGAGTCGCATCGGCGAATATAAAGTCACAATTCCTCGCGCACGCGGCGCAGAGCGGGACCAGCCGGCACATAGTGGGACCATCCCGGTCCCCGACAATTTGCTATAACAATGTACCATTCTCGTATTGAGTAATTGGAAAAGCTTCGGATCGCCTCACAATTTCTTTTTGAATTGACGTCTATTCTTATGATCGTGATTTTCAATATTTTCGCTTAAGGTGTATAGTCCCTCGAATATCTACTACTGCCGCCTAGACTGCAGTACGAGTAGTGTGCATTTAATTCCTGCCACCTGCATCCGTATAGACTTTTAAATCCATTTTCTTTGCGAATATTGATTGATTTACATGTGCTATGTACATTCTAAGGAACACTTAACCAGCATTTTTTTGTGTAAACATATTTTTAAAGATCAAAGCCATTGTAAATTTTTTTTTGCAAACGTATTATTCATACGAAAAAGTCATATGTTGGTAATGTTGTACATAAGTTTGTAATATTTTTTTTTCAAACCTATTGTTCTAACCGTTGCCGAGGAGCAGTATTCAGAAAGTCACTGTTTTATGGCATTGCTCGGGCGCTAGGGCCTTAACTCAGAGGAATGTCGTAGATCTAACAATGGCAAATAATTGAGCAATAACTAAATAATGTCAGACGTTTTGGTAATGGTCCTGGATTCGATTTCCAAGTCGGGTATAATTATATTAATTTTTATTCATAATTATAATTTTCGGTAGGAGCCCTTTTTGAAGGCACAGGGCACGGTAGCTCTTATAAAAAAACCCTCAACCTTTACCTGGCTTTATAACAGTTGTCTTAAATTTTAATTAGATGTTTACCACAATAGAACATTCCGCCAATTAGGCGACATGTGCTAATGTGACGGGTCTGTATAATGATTGTTAATATACGCAACACACAGAATCAGTGAGCATGAAATTCTTGTATGGCACGTGAACAAATCCTACATATGTTCATTTTAACATATCAAAACATCGTGCTTATAACCTGAAGGGTATACTACACTCGTATTGTGACGGCTATGTATACCGACAGGGTTTTTTTTTGGGTGGGAAAATCATCTTATGGCAAATCCCGTTCTTAGGCGGAGCGTGAGATAGTGTCATACTTTTACTGACTAAAAACCCACTCCTGTTCCTTTTTTGCCTACGTCCCAGGGCCACGGGTTTCATTTTCACACTACCCGTGGCGCCAGACACTACCCGTGGCCTCAGATACCGATAGGGGTAAGCCTATTGCCATTAATCGAGTACACATGCTTAGGTACATAGGTGTGACCTATTATTTTACTCGTGCTACAAAACACAGTCGCTTTTCGTGTCTCTGTAATCGTTTTCATCTTCATTCTTTATTGTACACCAAAAACTTAGTATACACCACGCGGGCCCAGTGCGGATTGGTGAATGTCACATGTCTTCGAATTTTTGGTTCTAGAACATGCCGGTTTCCTCACGATGTTTTCTTTCACCGTTTTAAGAGCAGTGGTGATGAAATAAATTACACAAAGTAATGCGACTGGCTGGGTTTGAACCCGCGACCTACAACTCGTAAGTCGGGGCCGTTACCACTCGGCCACCACTACTCCTCAAAACTTAATATAGTATACAGTAGTTTGACAATTCATGTACAAAGGCAAGCTTAACTGAGAGTACACAGTAGTTTGAGTATTTTAGATTAAATCTATCTTCCATCCGTATATATAAAAGGAGAAACTGCCTGACTGACGCAATTATCAATGCACAGCCGATATACTCGTAACTGGGACTAGGAACATGAATTTTGCTTTTATGACGTAAGTAGGCGAGCATTAGGCAGGGGTTTCTGAAAATTCAACCTTTCAAAGGACAATAAGGAGAAATTTCGTTTGTAAGCAAAATTTCATTCCGTTTACCGATACACTTGAAAGTTAGCACAAATAGTAACCTAAATAAACAATAAACGTAATCATTATTCGTTTTCAGAACTAAAGGAGGCTTAAAGATTGTATGGTGGATTCTTATTTTTTGAGTTAATAAACTTGAAACTTAGCACATATTTAATTCAAGATGAATAATAAAGATTATCATTATTAGTTATTCAAAACTACCCTCACAGTACGGTTCAAGCAGGGTTAAAGTTTCTATGAAAACTTTCTCACTATCGAAGTCGCTGGCAAAGTGCTAATATTTAATTTATTACTAGGTATGAGGCGAACGGCGGTCACGACCTCTCGCGTCTGGCCCTGGTACAGGCCATGGCCGATTTCCAGCCATCGTAACTTGCGGATGACGAGCAATGGATGGCTTAACATTTAGTCATCTGGTAACCATCCTGACCAAGCCCAAGTCGTCAACGGCGCGTACTGTCCACGTGCGCCTCAAGGAGAAGTCAGCAAACCGTAGGGGCCAAGCAGGGCCGAATTTAAGCCTACTGGGGTTCGCTTCGGAATGAAAAACCCGGGATCCTGGAACGTAAGGCAAAGAAGAAACTAAGAGCGGGATTTAGTCAGTAAAAGTCTGACACGCCCTCCGCACCGTCCTAGAGCGGGAGGACTCATTGATTTCCCACCTAAAACAAAATAGGGAAGTAGACTTTTGTTTACATCCCTTTTTTTACACAGAAATATCATTGGTGATGATTGTTGCACCCATGGGTAGGACACCCGAAAGATGGCAATATAAATTGTTACCAATTTTCAAAGCAAAACCATGAAGGTAAATTGTCCAATTCGATAGAATTATGAATGCACGACGTCGTCACAGAGCTAAGCTCAAGGGACGGCCGACGACTAGAAGTTAATGGCTCGAACCGGCCATGACTCGTTTCATTGCCTTTGGAGAATGATTTGCGGGTAACCTGATTAATACAGGCAATATTTTGCCATTTATTTCTTAGTAGTGGTTTTTGGTGCAGTAGTAGAGGAGCAATTACTACAAGTAAAGCAATTTTATTAAAGTTGTTTGTAGTAGAAAAAAACTTAAACATTAACATAGTGAAACCTAGTTAACGGGGTGTTCAAGGGCCTAATGATCTTAATTAACACAACTTCACAGTTACCATATGTAAGTATGCATGAAAAAAATATTTTTCTAACCTATTTATCAATAAATATACTAAAATAGAATATTAAAAAAAAAACAAATTAAAAATTGATAGAAAAGCAAACGAGATATAACAATTTTAAATAAAATGTCGGCCGTTTTGATGAACCGCGTGATGACCTTTCATGTCAAAGACCACATTGGACTTATATTTCTTATTAGCAGCTTTGAAGCTAAATTCGTTTTTGATTAATATTTCTTATTATTTTCTAAAATTAAAAATTTGCCTGCTAGAACAAACTAACTTTTAACCTGGCAAAAGGGAATATGCATATATTCCCTTTTTTAGCCTCTTTAAGCCTAGCAAAAAAAAAAATCATTTGTTTGCAAACAAACGTACCGCAACCTAGCCGGAGCAATATTAAAATGCAAAATTATATTATTAACTAGCTGACCCGGAACTTCGTATCTTTATTTTTCTAATATCTTTCGATAGGCATTACTTAGGCATTGTTTCATCGCAATTGGTTGACCATCCGATTGCGATGAAACAAAGCATACAATTTTAATGTATAACAATTATCTACATCGATTTCGTACAATTTACGTGATGCGCGCACAACATACAACTTCTACATATTTATTATATGTATAGATAAAAGGTCTAGCTTACCGAAGCTATCGAGTTACAGCGTCCCAAGTATATAGATAGACAAAAAAATATCTCTCAGCTTGAGGTTTAATAATGTAAGTAATAGAATCTCAGTGTAATTATGAGTCAGCAGAGGTTTCTCAAATATCCAAGGCCCACTTCATAACCAGAATTCACTATATTATAATGAGGTAAAATTCTGCAATCTAGGTACTTGCGTTAGAAAAATGTAATCTATGATATTTCTGATTCGATTACTCGCAGAATACATGGTCGATGCGGCCGAAAGGTTGTAGAGTGGCGATTTTTTTGCCAGAAGACGCAGCGATGGCAGGTCTACCACATAGTGAACTGATCACCTGGTGAGTATTGCGGGAATCCGATGGATACAAGACACACAGAATCAATTGTAGTGATACTCGAGGGAGAGTTGCCACGGGAGACGTATTTCCAGCAGTAAACAACGTCTGAAATGATGATGGCAAATATAATGAAAGTTACACTATCTCTTGGTGTCATAAAATAGGCTTTAATATGCGCAGAGAACAAAGATTAATTTACAACCTACTATAATTATGATAAAATTTTCGCAGTAGGCTGCGCAACCAGAAAGGGAGACTACGAGTTCTCTCCAGCCCTGTACCAGGTGCACCGGACGTCGTGAAAAGACCGACATCCAACACCATAAAAAGGTCGCCCCATCAATCTGGACCCGAGATAGTGGCGCGTAGTGTTCCACGTGCGCCTCACTTAGACGCGTACAAGACTATCTCCCCATTAAGGGACGAGTCCCATCATGAAAAAAAAAACGAGTAGGCCATGAATATGTTCCCTTGGGATAGTTTTCTATTTTCAAGCGAGCGAACCCAGTAGCAAAAGCTAGTTTTTCAATATTTTAGAGTTGACAGAAAAAGTTTTTATATTCTGCCCCTGAATAATTTAACTCCCCGATTGTCAAGATAATCAAAAGTCCTCCTTTATGTTTCCGAGCTTGCTAGAACCATCATCAAAGTACCTCCTAACCCTATGTAGATCTGGTCCGCTTTCCGGTTTATTAGCCTCAAAACGACCAGACCTTCCTCGGACCGTCTGCAGAAGGGACCTGATTTATCGTTTGGTGACGAAAGATAGAACATTGTAGGCTTTGTGATTACATTGTAAGTTATTAAATAATTATTATATTTAGCTTTTATCTAGTATATAACGTATGAGTGCACTACTGGTTTTTATTCCTAATAAATCTTTATATATATATATATTACTGTACCTAATACTCCTCCTAAACGGCTTGACTGATTTGGATGAAATATTGCATGCATACTTGAGTGGGGTCCATGGATGGTTAGAAAATAAAATTGGAGTTCCCAATTTTTTGTCTGACGAAAAGCCAGAAAGCTTTCGGGCAGAAGAACGTCTGCCAGGACCGTTAGTAAATAAATAAGTCTTCCGGCAGTATGCTACCTTCTGATCATTTTCGAATTTTACGTGGGCAAAGCCGCAAGCAGAAGCTAGTGTACAATATTTGTATCGAACAATTTATGTACTTTGTATGTAAGTGCTTTTCGTAACAGGCTGGCTGACCCGGTAAATGTTATTTTGCCGTATAAATTATTATCAAAGAAATCGAATACAAGTATACATCGAACAAAAGTACCTACTAAAATTACCAATAAAAACCGGGCAAGTACGAGTCAGACTCGCGCACTGAGGGTTCCTTACAAACTTACCTATGTAAATACTCTTAGTCCAAATCCCGAATGGAGTCTCGAAGATTTTTCCAAATTGCAAAAAAGGTTTTTTTTGTGACATAGTAGCAACAAATTTACAGATTTCAGAATTTTTCCTACAATTGTGCTATGAGACCTTGTTTCATGCCAAATTTCAGGATTCTAGGTCAACGGGAAGTACCCTATGAATTTTGATTCCCTTGAGAGTGTCGAAATACACGTTTTTTGAAAATGAACTTCTAGACAAGCGTGCTCCAACGTCGACTTCATTTTGTTTTACCATTAGGTAAGATAGTTGTCAAACGCGAGCCTAATCAATAATCTTCTTCTTCCTGCCCTTATCCCATATTACTTGCGGTTGGTGCAACACTATTTTTTCTTCCATTCTGTCCTGTCACCCGTCACACTATAACCTCACACAATCCATCCATCTTTTCTTTGGCCTCCTTCTCCCTCTCCATCCATCTATATGTATACTCAAAACTCTTTTACATGACCATACCAAGAAAAAGGATTTCCATTTTTCAGCCACTTTCCAGTCACTGGCGCTACTTTCAAACTTCCTCCAATATACTCATTTCTCACTTTATCCATTTTCGTCACACCACACATCCATCTCAATATTCTCATCTCCGCTACATGCAATCTTTTTTCATACATCTTTTTCACAGCCCAACATTCTGATCCATACAGTATGACAGGTCTTATCACGGACTTGTAAATTTTACCCTTCAACTTGAGAGGCATCCGTGGTCACAAGTTGTTCCCGTGACCTGTCGCCATTTCATCCATCCTGCGTTAATCCAGCTCCTTGGACGAGCGACCCGAGGTACCAACAGTCAGAGCAAATCGGTATGAATGTTCCGGCGAGAGTTAGGCAAAGGCACAGGATTGGAGAGACCGCCGAAATCGCAGAATAAGTACTCCGTTTTGGTTCTACTCAATTTCAAGGCAACACACAAAAAATACCCACAAATAATTCGAAACAGAGCCAAATGAATGAATATTAAAAAGATGATATGATCAGACTCAAGCATTCGTATTTTGTTAAACACTTTTGAAATACGTATTCCATTTGGCCACAAAAACAAATACTTTGATACATTAGAGATGCACCGCACTACAATATAATATTCAATAGGTATTTTCTCTTCAGTTTATTGAATCTGTTAACCAAAATTCATATGGCCTTTCATATTAATAAGCTAATTGAATTAAGTATTATTAGTGTTATAAACTGAAATTTATAGAGGAATTTCAGATTGATTGAAATATTGTTTTAAATTAATATGGACATCGTGTTTAGCGCTTAATATTTAATTATGATCAATTATATTCCATATTTGTTTCGATTAATTAAATATCAAATAATATCAAACGCGGGTAATACGAAGAGGCACAGCAATTGATGAAAGATTTGGTAGTTCTCATAGTCTCGTGGGAATGAGTCACTATCGGGATCCCAAATAACGGTAACAGAGGTTCACACTGGTTTCGAGTCGATGATGAAATACCTGGGCCTCATTTTCGATAGCCAATGTAACTTTGTGGAGAACTTCCGAGGTTTGGCTTCCAAATTAGAGCGGGCCGGGGCAGCCTTCAAACAACTGTTGCCCAGTCTTTGGAGTGAAAACGCTCCGGTGTGAGCACGTTCCCTGTGGCAGCGACCAGCCCGCCGGCTGAACACGTCCTAAAGGACCATGGCTATCCAGATGGCCTAGGGATACACACGGTCTCCAGTGAGGCGGGGAGTCTTTGGAAACCACAGTTCTAGCACTCACGTATGGCTAGCACTCTAGAATCACAGCGATTAGTTCCCCCTTTGAAGAGTGTTTAAAGAGGCGCCCAGGCGTTCTCACCTTCCATCTAACACAGGTCCTCACCGTAAAAGGTTGTTTTTGTAGGTTTCTTCTTGGGATTCAAGAGAAACATACACCCAGGTCCATCGTGTTGATCACCCGGGAGACTACGGCCTGCTAGGGCGCACACCGCCATGTCCTCGTGGTAGAGATCGACTGTGGTGACATCTCGCGCCGGTCTTTAATCCAGTACGAAGCAAGAAGGGCTTTAAGTGAAACAGTAAAGATAGCAAAGGAGGGGGTGAAAAGCGTAAAGGAAGGGCTACCCTCAAAAAGGCTATTGCAGAGCGATGTTCGATCGTAATAGGCGCGTTCTTGCGGTCGGGGAGCAATAGGAAGCTTGCCGTCCGACAAAGGTAAGCCCCGGGTCATTATTACCATGAGTAATTGATAGGACTGATGCCTGACAGGACTTCAAGATCATTTGAAAGAGTCACCGCGGGCCTTGAACACAAAGTGCAATTGAACAAAGGAAAAGGAAGACTGGGTTTTAGTCAGTTAAGTTTTTTGATTATTTCTCACCTTCAAAAGAAAAAGGGGGCACGAAGGTACTAAAAAAAAGTTTGGCTCGAAAGTGGAAATCATCAACAATTACTTAACGGCGGCCATCAATCACTCTGAAGCCACATAACTCCACAGTACAAAAGAAACACAATAAAAAAGACTGAAATTACTTGTTTTCATGTTACGGAGTAAGGGCCATTTTGTTGCCACACTTAAATAAACTCCCTGTTGTTTGAAAAATTTAGAACGATCCAATAAGAAGGGTACTGTAAACAGCCTAGAGTCCCTTTTACAAACAATTTAAACGAGTACTGTAGCGTTTGCATTCTCCTGACAGATTCCACCGACACTGTTACAGCAGAAAGCAATTATATTTGTCAAGTGTAGCATTAATTACTGAGCATTCCTACGCAAACACTGTACTCGTGTTACAATAATAGCTAAGTTATATACACATAGGTTTGTTGAACCACTGCAAATATCAACAGAGTAATTGCTAGGGTTAAGTATCTATGCGTATGTATCTAAATACGTACGCCTTCGTATCTCTCTGGCCGTAAAAATTTAATCATAACTCGAAATCAAAATTGTTTTATTTCACTTTTTTTTTTAATTGTTATAAACTAGTGCTTGACTGCGATCTGATGATAAGCCGTGCTGCAATCGTTGATGGTGAAGCGCACTAGTTTATTTAGAACCTATTCGGTCTAGCCTTGGAGACACCTAAATTATAATCGAACGGGAAGACCGCAGCAGGCAAATTCTGCCGTGCTTGTGATATATACAGTAAGTATCATAGAGACACTTTCGAGAAAAAGGCGATCAAAGATTTTTTTTTTACTTTTGACATTTCTCCCGAAGTATAAATTAAACCTTAGTTTTCTAAAATGTTTTAGATAAACATGTGTTAGGTAAACAATTTGTATATTTTTATTTTTATGTAGTAATAATATTCAAATTGTAAAGCTTAAAAAAATAAGTATGTTAAGGAATGGTCAATTAAAAAATAACGTTTTTATAGTAATTGGTACAGTAAGTGTGTGACTTACTGTAACAATCTTTAGTTTGAGGTACATACTGCAACAATGCTTACGAAATGAGGTACATGTTTAAATAGAATAACAAAAATTGCACAATTTGCCTAATGTTACTTAATCACTTACTGTAATTATAGCTAGGAGCAATATGTAAACTTTTGGCATCTACTATGAATCATAATTAATTTATCTTTCTCGATATTATTGATAGATAATTCAAAACAAAAGAGATCTTATAAAATTATAGTTTAGTAGAAAAAGTACACAGCTTTATTAATACAATAAAATTATTGTATTTTTTGAATCCTTTAGAATCATAATAAAAACTAAATTTAAAAAATTACAATTCATGTTTGTGCAACGGGCTTCGTACAAGAAACAATCATAAACCAAATAAACTAAGCACTGTTTCTAAAAAATAAAACCTTTACAGTATTATTTTCCCCCATTGACATCAATGCCTAGCCCTCTCCATTCCAGAACCTTGAAGACATCCTCCATTTCGGAGAAATTACTTCTTCTTGCCTCACACCCCTCTGCTAGAGGACAGTCTTGCCTTCAAGGTCTAGTCCTAAAGTCGGACTGACATGGTGGCGTTTTTGTATAAATACTTCAGCACTACGATGTACTGATTGTCAATCTGGCACCGTTGGAGAGACTGCAGTACTGTATCGATCGAATCAAAGGCTTTCTCGTAGTCCACAAACGCTAAGCAGAGAGGCTGATTATACTTCTCAGTCTTCTGTATGATTAATCTGCGCAGCATATGTATGTGGTCCAAGGTGCTGAAGCCTTTTCTAAATCCGGCCTGTTTGGGAGGCTGGAAGTCGTTGAACCTACGTGCGAGACGGTTCGTGATGACAATGGAAACCAGCTTGTAAACATGTCTCAGAAATGAGATGAGTCTTTAATTCTTAAGCAGGATATTGTCGCCTTTCTTAAAAAAGAGTACCACTACACCTCTGCTCTATGCCTGTAGTATTTTTCTCTCGAGTATGACGGAACCAATCAACTTCTGAAGGGCTTGAAGGATTGGTATCCCACCCGTCTTCAGGAGTTCCGGCCGTATTTCCATCCTCACCCGGTGCCCTGTTGCTTTTAAGTTGCTTCAGAGCCATCGTAATCTCGTACAGGCTGACGTCCGGGATATTTTCGGTACAGTGTCGAGTCAATGTAGCTCTTGAGTCGTTTGCTAGATTTGCAGCGGGTTTGGAGATTGACGTGTACAAACTGTCCATAAAATGCCTCCACCATCTCTCCCAGAACCTCCGATTTGGCGGATATGACTCTGTCATCGTCGGTCTTTAGTTTCGTGAGCTGGCTCTGCCCAATAGACAGATCTCGTGCAAATACTTTGGAGCCCATAAGGGCTCCAAATTATTAAGCAATTATGCGATTAAGCGGTATAAACCGCTCAATAGCATCTGGTCGCGTTTCAGAGACTTCGTGATCCGTCTATTGAGCTGCCAGTATCTGCACGTATCGTTTGAAGACTGCAGAAAAATCTCACGCCTCTTCTTCATGAGCTCGAGAGTTTGATCAGAGAGCCTCATATTCTTATTTGTACGGTGTGTCTTGAAAAACTTAGACTCGACCATATGGACAGTAACCCATCGGTTTTTTTTATTCTCCGACGCACGTCAGTCTCTGTTTTTGCATGGTCCGTGACTGCTGAATTAACGTACTTGCCCCACCCCGCACTACCCATTTGGACCCTAAACACCTTAGAATTTTTGCAGTAAGTAACGTGTTTTTTCTAATTTGTTCCAGGCAAGTCTACACATAAGATGAAATATTCCTAAACATAATAACAGTAGTGAATCTTGCTATTATTGCGTCAACACATATATATATTTTTTTAATTCGCTGACTTATCTTATACACAGTAAGTTCTACTTGCTGTACTTATGCCAAGATAATACAATAATACGTTGCGAAATTTTTAAGCATTAATACAGTATATACTCTTACTGTAGATATGTTAAGGTTTATTAGACGAATGTTTTGTTTCCAATTCTTAATATAATTATAGCAAGTGGTACTTACTGCTAATATGTTTTAGTGATACTTGATGAAAAATACTCCTAACTTAAAAATAATAATAGCAAAATCACTTACTGTAGCAATACCTAGAAAATGGTTTTAACTTTATGAAAAAATCAACCGTATGTGCCCTTACTGCAATCATAATAAGTATGCCTTGGCGCAAAACGTGTCTTACTGTAATTATGCTTAAGCTTATTTCATTAACTATACCATATTTTCAAATTTTAAATATACAGAAATGTAGATCTCAATCTCTACATTCCAAACATATACTTAACTCAATATTGACCAAAATGTGACTTACTGTAATTATCATAAGCGCGGCAGAATTGTTCCAGTCCTTCCATGTACGCGGTATAAACGACAAGGTGAAACACCTAGTCCGGACCGTAGAGTACCACGCCGTACGTTGTGTTGTTCGATGGTAGAAATGACATGGTGGAATCAAGTCATGCAATTCCCGCGCACACTCTCCAAAATGCAACCTGTAAAATACCGAAAGGCTGGCTACTGAATTGAACTTAACCAAATCTGAAACACTAATTAGCCTCTTCACCGCCTTTCCACCGAGTCCAAAGCTGCTAGGTGGCATTTTGCAACACCAGTCCGTATGTGGCTGCAGTACTCCACACACGATCGGACCTTTGCTTTGTATAACATTAAAAGCTGTCTCTAAGTGAAGTGCTGCCGGACCTTTGCAAGAACGTTGAGTTTCCTAACCTTGGTTTTGGACTCAATAAACTGCCCAAAATAAAGGTCTGAGGAAATTTCTACTCCCAAGAGAACTCTTTAAAAAAATGTTGAGTCTACAAAATTTCCACATATATATTCATAATTATGAGGGGAGAATGTAAACCGGTCAACTTTGAACCCAAAAGCATCTATGAAACCGCGGAGTCTACAGTGTTCTCACATTCACATTATAAAAAGAGGCTAACCAAAAATAAGAATGTCAACAAATGAGGTGAATACAATAATAAATTACTAAAAAAGTAAAGTCAGCTCAAAAACCTACCATCAATAAACGACAGCCACATTAGTCGTTTAAATAATATTAAAAATAAACATTGAAAACAACAACATCACAAAATAAGAAAAAAATGTATATTTATAATGAAATCCAACACAATTAAAACAACCCATAATAGTCGTAATCTTGACCTCGTGTTTTGTATTAAAGTTGGGCAAAGTTAAAAATAGGCCTTATCGTAGGTTACTTAAGTACAGGGTGGGCGGGTCGGAGATAAGCTTCATAAAAGACCAGCTTGTATCCGCGACTTCTTTCGATACACACTTCAACCCCCATTTGACTCGGTCAGAAATAGACTATGGGAAAATCCTTTAAGGCTACAATAGGTTTCGGGATTATTTTAAAGAGTTACCTTACCACGGGCTTGGGGAGCAAATCGTAGGGGCCCAGCAGGGTTGAAGCCTACTGGGGCCACGGGTAGTGTGAAAGCGGAACCCGGGGCCCTGGGACGAAGGCAACGAAGGAACAGGAGTGGGTTTTTGGTCAGTAAGAGTCTGACACTATCTCCCGTTCCGCCCAAGAGCGGGGATGTCATAAGATGATTTTCCCACCGAATAAAAAAAAAAACCACGGGCTTGGGGCATACTATGACTTATTAAAATTTCAAGCTTGCGAATGAGGAAGAGGGATGGAGCTATACATCCTATATAGCTCCATTTCTTTAGCAGTTCAGTTTAGGTCGTCAAATACATCGTGTTAAGAAGTCGTGATAAGGACTCTGGAATGCACACCTAAAATAATGACAACTCCTTATAAGCTCTCACCGTGGACAGGTACCTGCACAGTCATCTCATTCTACAGATCCCTAATAACATCTATCGGGTTCCGTAAAGAAAATCAACTCCTGCTGTTCAAATCACGCTCATGAATAATAAATCATGTCATTATCGAAGCGTCCTTGCACAAGAACTTGATATTTACCAAGTTACACTGTCATCGTGGTTTACGTGGCGTGGAAAATCACAAGTGCATGTGAAATTAACGGTTGGTATAATATTTTCCTATGTCAGTTTAAGTCCGGCGGAAAGTTGCATTAAACCAATACATGGTATGGTCTGCAACGTAAAACTCGTAAAGGAGAAATCTTTTTATTTTGATATGACCATTCATTTTAAAATAAAAAAAAATACCAATTACGGGAGCGCTTTGGTAAATAAACTGTTGAAGCTTCTTGAAATTTTTAATTTTATATATACTTATTTTCAATATTTTTCTTGTGTATGTGTGTCTACTTTTTATGCGGACTCTACATCAAGAGAAAACACTTTATTCTAATAATACAGTAACCGTTTGCATGTCATTTTGCAGGTAATAGCTTCCGGTCTTGGGAAAATATTGATACAACACATTATTTGTGTCCGGGCTTTAGCGCTGCAATTTATTCAGTGGTGGTATCGGGTCCTGCTATTATTCACGCCCTAATCCTTTGCATAATTTTCCAATATGTTCCCACTAAAATTGCAAAACCAGAAGGGCTAAATAATTAACAAAATTAACAAAAGAGAGCTTCTTACACGGACATATCTAGGTTTATAATAGCTACATCCCATTTTCACTGAAATTAAACCACGCAACGTAATGTTATTGATTTTCAAAAAGTATGTATTATATTCATATCTGGGAGTCCATTATACAGAATGACATTGACGAAAAAACAATGAAGCAAATGTAAAATTCTGTTCAGTGAATAAAATGTAAGCTGACATTGAAAATGTGAGGCAATATTTTCGTATTAATTTAGATTACTATTTCGAGGAATTATGTTTTAGTAATCACTGTGAAATAATTTGTTTTTAATATGTTGTTAGCCCGTTTCATCTGTATATATATAAAAGGAGAAACTAAGTGACTGACATATCAACGCACAGCCTAAACAACTAAAAATAGAAGTGTGAAATTTTGCATAAGGTTTTCTTTTATGACGTAGGCAAGCGCTAAGAGAGGATTATCCAAAATTCACTCCCTAAGAGGATGGAACGGGGGTCTAAAGTTTGTATGGAGAAACCTACCGTTAGCAGAAGCTAGTATAGTATATAGCAAAATAGTTGAGGTATTGATTTGAATTAAAGTTACAATTACTATCGGTAACAGTGATTTATTTGTTTATATACGTTGCCCCACGCTTGAAATAATTCACTTATACGAGACGCCTAGACCCAGAACACCTATCTATAAGCCGTACAAGAATCGAACCTGCGACACGCAGAGCAGAAGCCAATCGCTCGTCCATAGCGCCAAACGTGCCATGGATAAAACAAATAAACCCAATTATTTAATTTCTGGTTTATTATACAGTATTGTTTGTATTAATCCTTCGACCGCTTGAGAATAATACAGCAAGGCAGCGCGGTGAACTAGCAGCGTTCCTTGCTGATGACATCTCCCACCAACTCGCCTAGTAATTTGCGCGCTAACTCGGGACTTTAAGCCGACTATCCGTAGCATTTGACTATCTATGACTATCTATGTAGTAGGCTTCTACTACACAATGTAGATTTCCCTTTGTCTGTTTGCCCGGTTCTTTAAACTTTTTAATTACTTACGTTTCAATTTGTGCAAAGTGAATAAAGTTATCATCATCATCATCATAATCTTCCTGCCCTTGTTCCATTATACTGAAAAAAACATATCACGGCAAATCTTCGTTTACATGTTAAAGTGAAAACATACGGCGATATATTCTATGTTTTTTAATGCCATGTTGATGAATATTATATTTTTAGAAAGTTAGCAAATTAGTTTTTTCATTTTGCACCCGTTAGAACAAGTTATTGATCATTCTCGAAGACAGCTTTTTTGGTATTTTCTGTAGTTTCGCCACATAAAATGCGTCATATTCTATCACATAACTCTATTTCTATTTTGTTTTGTTGGACAAGGTTTGTCGCTAGCTTTTCTTTGTTAAACTTGCTCTTAAAATGTTTACAATAGCTTGGTCACGTTGAAAATAGGATGTCACCGAGGCGTGGCGGGTCAGTGACGGTTATCCCCACAGTGGCAATTTAGGGTTGAACGCAACCCTCCACGACAACCGACCGTCCAGCTGACATTATCTCATAAAATTTTATGATAGGTCATGCAAGGTTAGGGTAATCATTTTTATTTTGATTTATGTCAATTTTTAAAGAGAATTATATTCTTTCGCAGCTTTTAACTTGAATAAAATTTAAACCGTTTATACTATGTAAAGATAAGTCAAAGTCAAAGTCAAAGCTTTATTGCTGAACAGAAATACATAAAAAAACATTTCTTGGTTTGTGTTAAAGCTTAGTTCATTATGGGTGTAAACATGACTTTTTTGAGCTGTATCAAATTTAGAATTTATAAAATTCTTTAATATCTACAAGTTCTGTTTTCCATTCATGGATGGAAAAATATCGTAATGTTTTTAAAATATTTGGCAGAATTTTTTTCGGGTAGCCTTCTTGGCCAACTTCGCTAAGGTGCGGAGGAAATCGCTACTACAGTAAAATTATCAACACTAAATAACTGAGATCGCGCCTGTTTCAAAGATTCCTCATAAGTTTTTCATAATAAAAATGATGCAAAGATACTCAAAACACAAAACTAAGTCCTAAACCAATTTTACATAACAATATCGAGTAAGAATTGATTTACGAATAATTAAAACAGTCACTGAAATTTCCACGTCATAAAATACCTCCAAAAACATCAAACTTGGCCTCGTCAAACATTGATAGTACTTATTGACTGTGCCAATATTGAATTTGTACTTAGAACAAGCCCGCTTCATAGAATTACACGGAAGAGAGCGTAAATTATGTGATTTGATACAAGTGGGAATGTACAGGTATTGTTATGAGACGCGCATTAAGTTGACTAAAAATATTCTTTTGTACCTACACACATCATCATCATCATCATCTTCCTGCCCTTATCCCGTATTATTTGGGGTCGGCACAACACGTACCTACACACATATATTGTTTTTATTTTTTATCTTGATAAAACGCTTGAGTGACATGGTGCGTGCAGGATATATTTAGGGTCAACAGGTTATCAAAATTTTGATGACGAGTTTCGCGCCACCGGGTTTTTTTTTTGAGGGTGAAATATCAACAAATAAATTCTACTGCTCTGGGTGGAGAGGGAGGGGTTCTTTTTTTTTAAATTGATTTAAACCAGTGCTTGACTGCGATCCCACCTGATGGTAAGCGGAGATGCAATCATTGATGGTCAGGCGCACTAGTTTATTAAGAGCCTATTCACTCTAGCCTTGAAGTCACCTAAATTATAGTTGGACGGGAAGACCGCAGACAGTCAGACCTTTACTGACTGAAGGAACAACCCCCTGTTCCTTTTCCTTCAGTAGCCCGCGTTGCTCTAGGGTCACGGTGAGTTCTCCGAACCACCCCTCAGCCCTGGCAGGCATCGGCACTAGCGGGGTAACTTTGAGGTACACGCAAAAAGTAACGCGCCGTTGATCCGGACTGGTTTTTATTGGACGGCAAACTACTCATTGCTCGCCAACCGCAAGCCCTCAACTGCGATGTTCAAGAATCGCCTTACGTTTACAGTGCATAAGGCGTCTCTTAATGCGGCTGAAGCATGAGGACTCATTGCAATTCCTTGGTCGCTCGCATTACTGGTTCGCAAAGGAATAACTGGTTCCCATATCCTCGTGCTCTGTTCTTGGATGGTTGCGCACCATTGGCTTTCGCACAGGTATTATCGACATCTTTATTGGATACCTAATGACGGCTCGAAGCACGCAAAGTAACAAAAAGCGGGAGCGTTACGAAACAAATCCTGATCATTCATCCTACGACAAAGTTGTATTAAATTTGTTTTCAAGAGATTTTGCCGGATCATCCGAAAATAATGTCTGTTATATTTTAAGTTTTACCGTTTATAATAATGACCTTAAGGATCGTATACACAGGCGCCATTAGACTGTTTAAGGGAATAAATAATTAAATACAATATCAGTCCCCTTTGAACAACAGAACGAAGATGAAAAAAAGTGATAAGGTCACGCACGAATGCAGGTCTTGACATGAATAAGTACGTTAGAATCTACTATATAAGGACTAGTCAACACTGGTTTATATCAATTTAAAAAAAAATGTAACGTAAAGGTATGTAACAGGTAAAGAACCTCCATAAAATTATTATTATTTTTTACATTGCGTTTCAAATAAGAATAGGATCGATTTTGCGCCATGGTGTGACGTTATAACTGTCAAATACAAGAAGTTGGATAGGGTTTGCAAAAAAAGTTTTTTTTTAAATTTTACGATTCATGAACGAAAATAGTTTATTATTCTGCTCATCTCTGCGTCATTGTATGAAGTGTCGGAGCAATTGGAAGAAGGCGAATTGTTGCTAACAATGAAAATTAAGAAAGTTTTTTTTACTTGTATAGATTAAACAGTAACAGTCTAAGTTTTTACTTCACCTAGATTTAACTAAGAGTCAGTAAAACAAAGTAAAAAAAGAAACGTTGTTGATAGGCAAATAAGTTTTCTTTGCAAACCGTACTTTTCAATCAAAATTTGACAGATCATGGTCATTGAATTTCCTATTTTTATTTGAAACGTGGAGTAGTGTGAAACAGCGTGTTCTGACACTTCTCATGCTTGAGGTTGTGGGTTCGAAACCGGGCAAGTAGCCATGGAAATTTTTCATTTCATGTGTACATTTCTAAGTTTATTTAAGGCATTACTGACACCTCCTGAATTGAAAAACGTGTAAAGCTCCCGGTTATTATTCGTAAATCTTTGGCAATCGTTATAGGTAATCAGACGCAAGAAAGTCAACACATCAATGTATCCAAGGAGTATCGGTTTACCCAGTAACTGGGTTGTGAAGGCTGGCTGTTCAGATAGGCAGTCACTACGAGGGAAACGCGGGTATTCAGCCATATTCGGTTAGACTGCTAAGATGATGATGATAATATGAAACAGTCCATTACTGGGCAAAGGGTTCCGTCTATTCTATCCATAGTTCTCTGCTTTGGGCCACATATTGCCAAATCCTAAGTCATATCTAACACATAATAGGTATCTACCTATATTTATTCTCTTGCGTTGTCTACACCGCTTTGTCCAAACCTTTATCGCTTTTTATTATAATTAACGTTTAGTTTTATTCTGGTTTTATAAATAAAATGAAAAGTTAATAAACAACCGTTGTGTTTTGAAAACTATCTCAATACCATTATGGAGGTATTTGGAACCGAGTGTAAAGTCCCGCTTACCACCGGGTTTTATGTCTGGTTTGGGCAACTGTCCGAGAGATGATTTCGGACTGTTTTATATATTCAAACCACATCGGGAACTATGATTGCGCGATACAGGATTTCGAAGTTTAGTTCATATGTGTCGCCATTGATTTTGCTAAACCATAAAAGCACCATTAGGTGCCGCAATAACTCAGACTTTCCATACTGACTTCGGCTTAGTTTATTTGTTCAAAAGAGTCGTGAAAAAAGACTTTTATACTATATTCTTGCGACGCGAAAGCTCCTCAAAGAGACAAGCCATAAAAATACGAGCAAAGTAAGTATAGACGCGCCGAAGATATTACACTCGCATTTCCGATAACTCATGCAGGTGCAGAGGTGAATGGAATCATATATTCTGTTCACTCTTTATTGAAAAGACGAGATTCCTATATGTATTTAACACAATTGGAAAATGTTAGTTGTGTATTTTTTAATAACGACGGTAGTAGGAGTATGAACTGAAAAACTAAGAACTTGCCCAAAAATGAAACAAACAAATACAAAAAATGATAATAAAGATTGATTTGACTGGCCTGTTGGTCTAGTGGTTAGTAGCCCTGACTGCTATGCCGGAGGTCGTGGGTCCGATTCCCACCCAGGACAAATATTTGTGTGATGAGCACGATCATTTGTTCTGTGTCTGGGGGTAATTTATCTATGTATGTATGCATTTAGAAATATATAAGTATGTTAATCAGTTGTCTAGTACCCATAACACAAGCTCTGCTTAGCTTGGAATTAGATGGCGTTGTGTGATAGTTCATCATCATTATCATCGTTTTCCTGCCCTTGTCCCATCTTATTTGGGGTCGGCGCAACACGTTTCTTTCTTCCATTCTATCCTGTCAACCGTCATACTATCACTAACTTGTGTGATAGTTGTGGAAAATTATTAAATATGTATTATATTAAAGAAAACCCACCACCCATTGCTCGTCGTCCACAAACCCACGCTTACGAGTGCTTAAGGATAATATGTCCTCCATGCACCAGTAGCCCTGATAAAAATATTCTCAAACTTTTCTTAACATGTTCAATGGTCAATTTAAAATTTAGTTTCTTTGGACCAACTTTTTACAGTAGGTTCCTTGTATACCAATGTCTTAACAAAAAGACACTTTTTCTGTAAATAAAACATGCGACCTCAACTTTTAATAAGCAAAGTTACAATTTGAATTTTACAATAATACAGTGGATTTTTACTTACATCGAAACCCTCCGCTCATGCTATAATTCTGGCTACTGCGCATTTTATTTCATTAAATTACGAACAAATGTAAATCAGCTTTAGTGAGAATTTCGGACGTTATGTATCCAAAAAAAGGGAAATTAAACAAAGATACCAATTTCTACAGAAATACGTGAATCCCGCTTCGGCTACTTCCGCTTTTAATTATTACAAAAATCAAATATAGACGTATGCAAAAACGGAATTTAAAAAAAAATTCAAAATTTTAAAGTTTTTTTTTACTTCACATAGACCTACATGGGCACTCATAAAACGTCAGAAGCTAGTGCACGATTCCAAATTAGTCGCTTCCTATGGAGAAGGACCGGTAAGAAACTCCATGGTCTGATCTCTCAGTAGTCCTATCACAACAATCATTTTAAGGCCCTAGCTCCCGAGCAGTGCCAGTGATTTTCTGAAGCCTACTTCTCGGTAACGGCTTGGTAGGTAGGTTTAAGAAAATATATTTTTATCATAGATTCACAACAATATCAACATATGATTTTTTCGTACGAACACACATTATGTAAAAAAAATATTATCCCTACTCCTTTCTAACGCCTTTGATCTTTAGAAGTATACACAAAAAAAAATGCTGTTAAGTTCTTGTTCTTCTGAATGTACCATTTGTAAATCAATAAATATTTCGCAAACAAAATGCAGAGGTCAGATGTTCAAGGCTAGGACTATACGCCTTAATATTATTAAATATGAACAAAATCTGGCGGCGCTATAAAACTGTTAATTATTTTAATGGACTTCAATAAAGTGATCAACAATTTGTCACAGGCAGATGCCAAATAATTCCAATATTTTCACAAAGAGAAATACTTTCAGTACCTGGCATTAATTGGAATGGAAGTAACACAATTTGTCCATGACGACTAATATTAAATGAACAAATTGATTATTGGGATACTATCAAACTATTAACTGTGATTAATTAAACGTATTCATAATTAATGTTCAGCCGATTTACTGTTTGATTTGACTAATTAATCTTTGAAATTTGTTAATCTTATCTCACAGTTCATTGAAATAAATAATTCAGAAACACAAACAGAACATTTACTCCCATATTTAGTGTTATTGGAAACCATTTAGTCGATCTAGTTAAGATTCCTTATGTGTTCCCTTTTGCAACAGTAAAGGATAAAATATGGAAACGAATAATATTTTCACAGACGCATTTCCAGTATTGCGCTATATTTTCCGGCTTTTTACGGCCTTTACGTTCGTTTACCAACGCCAATTTGAATTTATGTTTGTATTATAGTCTATGAAATATTATTAGAAATGACGTATACAATTTGACAGTAAAGCCTGTATTGGATATAAAAAATGATATTAGCTGTTGATATTTGTTTGCAAGGAATAAAATTAGGGCAAAGTCAACTTCATAATAGATTCTTTAGGCTTTGAACTCTATGTATTTGTTTTTTTTTTAAGATCTAGGTTAGGTTGCTCCATCGTCGGCCACACAACCTCATCGCTTCCCATCAGGTGAGGTAGTGATCAAATGTGAGCTTGTACATAATAAAATAAAATAAAAATAAATCAAAACCTTTTTACTTTCCCCCGAGCAAACGATCGTCAATTCCCGCCGCGTACCAACGTTTCTCACATATACTTTGAACGCTGCGTTCAGTAAACTTTTCATTTAAAATCAATTTCCTTTACAGTGAAGATGTGGAAAAGTGTCATGAAAATCCAATAGGATTACAATATTTCCTGTTCGCTTCAGCGAAAAGAGAAGGATATCAGCTGTAATCCCAAATATTGAATGGATAATCCCGTGGCGCACACTGCCAAGCAACGTGCAACGAACACGGCTAGTTTTTCAATATTTTAGAGTTGTCGAAAAGGCTTTTATAGTCAGCCCCTGAATAATTCCACTCACCGATTGTCAATTAATTAAAAATGACCTTTATGTTTCCAAGCCTGCTAGAAGCATCATCAATGTAACACCTGACCTTGTGCTTATTTTTTTTATTGGGTGGGAAAATCATCTTATGACAAAACCCACTCTTGGGCGGAGCGAGAAATAATGTCAGACTTTTACTGACTAAAAACCCACTCCTGTTCCTTCGTTGCCTTCGTCCCAGGGCCCCGGGTTTCGCTTTCACACTACCCGTGGCCCCAGTAGGCTTCGACCCTGCTGGGCCCCTACGATTTGTTGACATCTCTTTGAGGCGCGCGTGGATCAGTACGCGCCGTCGACGACTTGGGCTCGGTCCGATTACCGGACGGTCGGACGGCGAGCCACCCATTGCTCGCCGGTCAGGTCGGCGCGAGAGATCGCCGCCGACCTGACCTTGTGTGGATCTGGTCCGTTTAGCGGTTTATTAGCCTCAGAACGACCAGACCTTCATCTGACCGCCTGCAGAAGGGACCTGATTTATTGTATAGTGACGGGAGATAGAAAACTATAGGGTTTGCGAATCCAGAAGTGCTTCTATCTAGCTACAAATAAAATTACTTGGGAACGAGGTACTTCTAAAGACGTCCTTGGTTGTCATATTTAGCAAATAACAATGTTAAATATTATATATAGTTGATTAGTTAATTATAACTTGAAATCATTTTTAGTAGAAGACTATGTCTGAGACATTGTTTCAGTATATAATTGGAACACGAAAGCTTACTCGAAAACGTAATCAAAATTATTTTTGTTAGCTTCTAAGCTGAAAATTAATAACGGAAATCTTTGATAAAACGGGTTTACAACATTCAGGCCAACAGACATTCTGACATTGATGAGCTGATAATAGATATCAGACAAAAAGTTATTTCCTTGAAATTTTACAAAAAAAAAATTAATAGGGTTATTTAGTCATGATGGACTCGAATGATACGGTAACAATTAAAAAATAATTACGTTTGTTTGGCACACCGACACACAAAGTAAAAATAAGTATGCAGAGTCTTAAATTTAAAAAAGACAATACAATATCATTATGTGTCCCACGGTTGCACCGAGTAGGTAATAAAATAACTAAAGTGCTTCATTCTGCTTCTCGAAGGAATATTATGTAGGTACCTAATGCATAATATATATTTACTTTTCTTCCCATCATACAAATAACAAAAATAATAATATCAAACCCATTTGTTACACTTTAAGTTACTCATTGTTACGAAGGGTGAGCGCAAAAAATGTAGGAACACCGTAAATTATAGCTACCATTCTCTTCGTTTGGGGAAATGCCCGGAAAATATCTTATCATTTCGGTTGACATTAATATTTCGGTACCCTAGAATAAATACGGTATATTTAACCGTTGTGTATGATGATACTTATTACTTAATATAAGCTTAGGTACTTTGCTTTACAAAGGAATCTTCTTTTCGATGAAAAATCGCTTCCCCCGATTTTTAGAGTAGCGAGAATGTTAGATTTTTATTGACTAAAAACCACCTGTGTTCCAAGAGTTGTCCTTTGCATTACAGAGCCGTAACAATAAAGGATTGTGTTGGAATAATGCGATACAAAATCAATGTGAGCCGTGATGACACAGCGTACCTATTGTCGTTGAAAGGTAAACAACGGCTTATACAAGCTCTGATCATAGATTCCCCGCGCTGATTGCCTTCCGGCTGAGGTACGATAGTTAATATAGCTGTGATAGCCGCAGACATTGAACAGCATCCGCTCACCGTCTATCATACATAACTACTAGCACAGCAGGGCATAATGAGACTCCGAACTGGCACGATTGCAACGAGCCTCCGAACTTCTCAAGCACTATTACACAAGGATCTTCTCGTAGTAAAAACGTCGTAACTGCAGCTTTTGACGACAGTTTCTCTCTCATTATTTGAACTTCAATGTTTTAATATTTCTAACATATATTATGACCACGATTTAGAGGCGATTTCGCGCAACATAAAAGAGAGATTCAATTTGAGATTTGCATGTTACGACTTATTCTTATTTTTTTGATTAAAAATATATGAATCGTCTCGGTCCTGGCAGGTACTGTCGCGACTTTACATATATGCGGCTTACAGCTGTATTTTACATACGTGAGCATAAGGCATGCATGTTATGTCGTCCTCGGGTTTCAGAAGGTACCAAAATATTTGTACGTGTATGCATATACTATGACAAGATTTTCGAGCAAAAATTTGTTTGGTATAAACCATTTTTGTACCACCTACAGTTTCATAAAGAAGTCAATGTTAGCTGAAGTTCAATAAAACAAATTAATAAGAATAATAATAAAATAAAGTGATTGGATTCGGGAGATCGAGCGAACGTGTGATCTTATACCAAAAATGGGGGCAATTACCATCAGCCCCCAAGAAGTAGCTCGTGCAGTCCGTTCGTTGCCTAACTGGAAATCTCCAGAGCCGGACTGGCTGCACAACTTCTGGCTTAAATGGTTTCAAAGATCACACACTCGCTTGGCATCCCAATTCCAATCTGCCTTAGAGTCAGGGTTGCTGCCACAGTTCCTTACGATAGGAATAACTTACCTGCTCCATAAGTCGGGTAGTACTGCCTAAAAATTATAGACCGATCACGTGTTTGCCGACGGTCTATAGAGTTCTTACATCCATTCTGAGAGCCAAAATTAATAGCCACATCAAGACAAACTCCATCGTGTCTGCTTCTCGGAATGGATGTAGGAACGGGTCCCGTGGTACTAAGGAGCTGCTCCTCATTGATTTTGCCATTAGCCAACAGGTTCGTCGTTCTCAAAAAGATCTGCCAACATGTTGGATAGATTATAAGAAGGCCTATGACTGGAGTTGTATAAAGTTGATGCAACTCTTCGCACCTTCCTGATGTCGTGTATGGGGCAGTGGAGGACAACTCTTCACTATCCAGGATCGAGCGTGGCATATATTCCAGGGCGACAATCTGAGTCCACTGTGGTTTTGCCTAGCTTTGAACCCTCTCAGCACACTGCTGAAGGGTTCCGGCTTGGGCTACCGGTTGAGAAGAGGTGGTCAGATTATATCTCGCCTTCTTTATATGGATGATCTGAAACTTTTTGCCTCCAACAACTAGCAACTGATGGAGCTACTGAAGGAAACAGAAACCTTCAGTAGTGCCATCAGGATGAAATTTGGTTTGGACAAATGTACAGTCATGCATGTAAAACGAGGGGAGATTATGGAATCCATGGGAACCCAACTCTCGGATTATAAAATATTTAAAAATGTAAATAATATGTTTAGATAGAAAATAAATGACAAAACAATAATATTCCACAACTTTCATACAACACCCTCTAGTCCCAAACTAAGCAGAGCTTGTGCTATGAGTACTAGGTAACTGATAAACATACTTATATATATTTCTAAATACATAAATATACAATTGTATATATCATAAATAAATTACACCCAAACACAGAACTAATGATCGTGCTCAACACACATACATTTGTCTTGGGTAGGAATCGAACCCACGACCTCCGGCATAGCAGTCAGGGCCACTAACCACTAGACCAATAAGCCAGTCAAGGAATACTCTGACCCCACGTCTATTTATATCTTATCGCAAAAACACCAAATCGTTTTAGTAATTATCTGTAGAGCTCACTGACCTACACCAAAGCGCCTAAGTCATTAGGGTGACGCCTTTTTAGGGAGCGTAGTTTTATTTAATAAAGAATTGTTGAATCTCAAGGTTACAAACGAATTTTAGTTTTGTGGGCACAAGTAAAAAACACTGATATTCATTTAGTTCCTAAAATAGACAGAATGATTTGCAACCTGTTTCAAAATAAAAGAGTTCAAATTAGACCGAGAAACAAAAATTCTATCTATTTATTAATCTACAAATTTACTTATAAATCTTAAACTAATAAATACTTATATAACTATATACGCGCACACGTTGTATATAGTTATATAAGTATGTATTAGTTTAAGATGTCACAAACTCTTCTTATTTCTACTCACTATTGTCTACATTTCTGTTTATCTCTCTTTTCGCAGGTCTGCTGGAAGAAATTTCTTTTAGAAATTAGCAGTACCTTTGTACATTTTTTTTTATAATACTGTATCTTCTTCCAATATAATGTGTGTACAAAAATTATAAAATAAATAAATAATATTTTTTTTGAATTTCATTTCCTACTCTACGGTCACAGAAATCTCTTCGGGCACATCCCGAAGAGATTTCTTTAAAAATAAGAACTTTTGTGTTTCTGTTTGCTTCTTCATGTCCTTATTTTAAATGTGGGTGTACATTAATTGTTAAATAAATAAAATTCCAGCACAGAGTATCCAACTCTCGCATCAGTTAAGTTTCAATTTTAAAAAATAATCGAGCAACCCGACTGCTATTTCAACATAAATGCATATTTACTATGATTGTTAGCTTTGAAAGCATATTCAATAATATCAAAGCTAACCTCGTTTAAAGTTCACTGCACAGTCGTTTTGATTAACATGTTGCCGAGAAACGCTGCAATTTAACTGCTACGAATACACTCGCGGCGAATTAGGCTAAAATAACTTAGTTTTAGTTAATCTAGGGCGCCCCTAAACCGGTCAATGATCCAACTGTTTTCAAATGGCTAAACACATGTCTGCATTTTGTGGTTACTGAGCATTTGAAACTGGCGGATTAAACAAAAAATGTTTAACTGTGGTGATTCGTAGCCCGCCTACGGCGTAGCGCTACGCCGGCTACGAAAACTGATCAACTCACCGAAACGTCAACATCGTATGTCGAATGCTCAACGTAATTACGTCCGCAAAGCGCAAACAGCAGAGTTTTGCGTCCCGATCACCAAAATGGTACTTTATGATCTAACTTATAACGAATCGATCACTTGATTTGCATAACAGAGATAGGGTTTCGACATGAGTTCCATAAAAGTAATGTCAAAAATTGGAAGCTAATCTATTGGCAGTTGATAGATTGGTTATTGAGTTCAACCGTTAAAAAATTTGTATCGGTAAGTGCTTTCGTATTATTCTAGATAGGAAATAAGCCTAGGTTGTCGTCACCGGATACAAAGCAGACACAACTATACCACCTCTGTACTAAGTAAACAACTGTCACCTTAAGAGTACTGCGCAGTATTGAAGTGTACAACTGCCACTGACCGAGTAGGTACCACTCAATACTCATTCACCTCTTGGCTCAAGTACGTTGGAATGTGGAGTCTACAAACAAGTGACGAGCACCCTAGGTATTAGTTGGTACTTACTGCGCTAGCTTTGCTAGGGCTGTCCTTTACTCGAGGTGTTTGAAGAATGATAAAAAGAAGAAAGAAAAGATAAAAAGAAGTCATCAATCTGCCTTTTCAACAACTAACGGTGTCAGATTCCTCTTAACATATGGATATCTATGGGTGTATAGGGAATAACGGAAAGGTTTGATTATTTTCGATATTTACTTGACTACTTTATGAAGAACTTCTTAATTATGTACTTGGATAAATAGTCTATAAATAAAACGCTCAATATTTTATGATCAATGCGGACGCTAGCGTTTAACCTAAATGGTGCTAAATCACGCTCGAACGCCGGCGTTCGCTTGGGTTTTGAGTGGTACTGGATGAATATCAGTAGAGATAGAAGAGCTTGTCTAACTGATTTCAGTAGACCAGTTTCTGGATAGCACGGTACCAATATTGTTAAAATGACGTTTGGGTTTCTGACTAACTGTTACAACTGTCAATGATCTCAGAATGTCAGCCAGAACCAACTCCTTAACGTACTTTTGAGATATGGAAAGGTCTCGGTATACGTACTATACTCGCTGACGGACGGACAGACAGTACTTCTAAACGTTAAACATAGGTCAATGCGGCTGGGGTGTGTTACAGAATTCAGAAAAGTGTAACCTCGAATAACACGTTCCCGTAAGTTTACTAATCCGAAACACTTAACAACGAATGCACGTTACCACGAAAAACTTAACGACATAGCCATGCATTCTCGAATAACATGATTCAGAAAACTGTAATATCGAATAACACGACCCCTTATGTTTACTAATAGGAAACTCTTCACAACGAATGCACGCTGCTACGATAGACCTTATGCCACAGTCATGGAATCTCGAATAACCAAGTCTCTAATTCACCAATTCGAGTCAGTTAACAACAAATGCGCGCTTCTACGAATAACTGAAAATACATGACCATTATATTATTTAACCAAAAGCGGTTTGAAAGAAGAAAAAAAAATAAGTCGATCGAAGCTAAAATTAAATTCCATAATAAAAACAATGACGCAGCCACCACGTTAATAGCTGTACTTAATCACCAAAGAATTCTCATTAAAAAGTTTATTCGCGTTTATAATACTGCGCTTTTTATTTTAAAGGTAATAATTTTAAATAAGTGAAGTGATTTAAAATACAGTAAATATTTATTCTTGGATAAATAAATAAATATTATGTTTGACCAGCTAGCTGACCTGACAAACGTTGTCCTGTCTTAGCAATGGCTAAATACGCAAACTGTCAAAGGCTTAAAGTAGTTGTAATTTGATTGCAGTTTACCTTCTCTTGTCAATAACAAACATAATAAAAAAAGCCGTTCACGCGTAATGACGTGCCTAAAGGAAAAGTGTCTTATTTTTATATATTTATCTCGGGAATGAGTGTAGGTATCGAGTAGAAATTAAAACCATATACTCAGCTCTGCGTTTCCTTAAGCTGTAAAAAATCTAACTTCTAAGTTAACGAAAAAAAACTGCCGTTTATTTCGCAAAAAAAAACGTATATTTCGACACTGTCAAAGGAATCAAAATTCATAGTGTGTTTCCCGTTGACCCAGAAAACTGAAATTTTGCATATAGCAAGGTCTTATAGCACAAGTATAGAAATAAATCTGAATCCAGTAAATTTGTTGAACCTACGTCACAAAAAAAAAACTTTGTGCGATTCGGAAAAAAAATTGAGACTTCATTCGGGTGTTGAACTACGAATATTTACATATGTAAGTTTGTACGGAACCCTCAGTGCACGAGTCCGACTCGCACTTGCTCAGTTTTTTTTTAAAGTTGTCAACTTTCAGCAGTTTTTGAGGCTAATCTTTTTGTGAATATGAATGTTTATAATAGTGGCCTTGATAATACTTACGTGATTGGAATGGCTAGCAGAGGATTTGGTTGTGCACACGTTTATCAGTTCCACAAAACCGCTGAAAAATAATTTGTACTTTTATTTGTATGTTATGTTTATCCGTTTGTTTCCATCTCACTATGTAGAACGTAAGCCTAAAAAGGAAAACTTTCTCAAACGGAGCGGTTCACGGCGTATCAAAGAGAACTGAAGCATATTCTCGCATATCGACAAGCATTCAATAAACGCAGCGTTTTTTTAAATTAAAATCTGTTTGTGTCCACCAGTTATTCCAAGACTTGAACGAGAGAATGATAAAGCTTAACAAACGACTATATACTTGCCTTACAAAATTGAGAAAGAAACATGTAACAGAGATATTTGTAATTACAAAACATAATTTAAAAGAGTTTCCATAGAGTTTCTTGCACATTCTTCTCCATAGAGATCTACGCTTTCGAATGTGCAATTAGCATCATTTTTTCTGACCGACTGATTTCTTGACATTTCAAAAGTGACTGTAAATGGTTTATTTGAAATAAAATACTTTTGATTTTGATGTTGATTTTGGTTATGAATAGTAGTCAATCGTCACGAAAATAAATACAAGAAGCAAAGCGTCCGCCTTTATAGACGTTCATACGACATGACAATGAGAACAATAACCCTCATCATCATTTCAGCCGATAGACGGCCACTGCTGGACATAGGCCTCCCCCAAATGTCGCCACAATGAACGGTCCTGTGCGTCTTGCATCCATCGGTCCACCTTAACCCTCATATTCATTACAGACTTTCAGACGAGGCGACCTTTAAACATCTACGTGAGCGGGTTAACAGGCTTGAGGCGGATTGCTACACTAACTACTTAGCGGAAACAGAGGCCTCTATCGAAAATAATCCGAAACGATTTTGGAGCTTTGTGAAACAACGATATAAGTCCAACGCAATGCCCAGCTTCCTCAAATATGGTGATGTGACGATTTCTTCTTCCGAATCTATTTGTAATGCATTTTCTTCCCACTTCTATTCTACTTTTCTAAATCCTATTAATGATATGCCTACTAATTTTTGCCCCCCCCAAACTACTATAAATTCGAATATAACTCCGGATATTCACTCAATCGAGATTGACCTTAATGTTGTAGTTAAGCTTATTAGTGAAATTGATCCATTTAAGTCTGCTGGTCCTGACCACTTATCACCTAAATTTCTGATTGGGTGTGCTAAAACTATATCACTGCCGGTATCACTATTATTTAAAAAATCACTCGCATCATGTTCTGTACCCCAAATCTGGAAGTCTGCCTTTATCACTCCTGTGCATAAAAAAGGGCACAAAAATGAAGTTGTTAATTACAGACCTATTTCGAAATTATGCGTATTGGCTAAAATTTTTGAGAGGATAGTCTATAACCAAGTTTATGCAGCGCTGAGTCAGTCTTTTAGCCCTTCTCAGCACGGATTTCTTAAGGGCCGTTCAACAGTTACTAACCTGGCTCTGCTCAACGACTTCCTAACTGATAAAATGGACAATGGGGCCCAAGTCGATGTCGTTTACACAGATTACAGTAAAGCTTTTGACAGAATTGACCATAATATTCTGAAAACAAAGCTTTTTAACAACGGTATTAGAGGAGATCTTCTTCGCTGGTTTACTTCATACCTTGAAAACAGGTCTCAAGCTGTCGTTATCAGTAATTACATGTCGAGCTGGGTTTCAGCTCCTAGTGGCGTGCCCCAAGGCTCCTTGATGGGTCCTTTACTTTTTATCATTTATGTCAGCGACATCGACTCGTGTTTCCACCATTCAAATTTACTTTGTTTTGCTGATGACATGAAGATATTCTCTGCAATATCATCGGAGGAAGACATGGATGCTCTCCAAAGTGACCTGGCGCGATTAGATGATTATTGCTTGACTAACAAATTAGATTTGAACCCTGTTAAATGCTCAATAGTCTCCTTCAGCAGAAAACGGATCCCTCGCCCTACAACTTATAAACTTAAAGGGCAGCTATTGAAGAGATGCGACGGTGTACGCGACTTGGGCGTGTTTCATGACTCTAAACTTTTATTTAATGTGCACATTGAGCAAATAGTGGCCAAAGCTTCAAGATCACTGGGTTTTGTTATGAGACTTGCAGGGTGTTTTAAGAATGCCAAAACTCTTAAGATTCTTTACTGCACTTTTGTTAGAAGCCACCTCGAATACGCGTCTCAAATTTGGAACCCTTGTTATGGCAAATATATTGATCGTATTGAGAATGTACAAAAAAGATTTATTCGTTTTCTTTGTTTTCGGCTGCGTATACCATATCATTCTGATAATTACTTAAATCTCTGTAAAAAATTACATCTACAACCACTTATAAATCGTCGTCGATTAGCAGATTGCACTTTCTTACTAAAAATTATATCTAATGAGATTGACTGTCCTGATCTCTTACATAAATTATGCTTTAATGTCCCCCAGAGATCGGTTAGATTTAATCCGCCTATATCTATTCCTTCTTCCTCTTCTAATTACAGGCGAAACTCCTGCATGGTGCGAGCGTGTAAGGACTTTAATGTTCTTTGTAAAGAGTTCTCTTTTGACCCGTTTACTATTAAAACCTATTCGGCACGTACTCAGCTGAATGCAGACTTTTTTAATAGTGCATAGTGCTAATTTTAATTAAGGGATGTTTGACTGTGTTCTTTTTTATCGTGCTTTTTAGTGATCGTAAGTTTTCTATTAATTTACCTGTTTCTAACCGTGAGAACCTGTAATTGGCTCAATGTCTCTTATACTGTTGTTATTCTTTTGTTATAGCTGTTGGTTCTCCTATGATTAAATAAATAAATAAATAAATAAATAAAAAAAATGCGCTGGATCTCGATCCCGAGGTGTGCGGCATTGCGCTTAGACCTGCTCCTGTAGTATATGCGAATTTATTTCTTCAACTTATATAAGGAATTTACCAAAAACAGCAGCGACAATAACCATACAAATTCACATGAATTTATTAACAAAAAGTGGTGCGAAGTTCATAAAATAAATTGAATACATACTAAGATATGCGAAGGGCACGTTTCAGCAAAAAACTTCAGCTTCTCCCGGGTTACGTGTTTCTAAACAGGTCTTGTAAAAACTTTTCTCTGTTCATTACAAGTCAGCTACTAAAAAGCGCGTGTGTTTTTTCGACAAACGAAAAGAATACGGTTTACTCACCACAAGTACTGCTGTTTTTAGGGTTGCATGCTTTAAAAGAAAAAAATTGAACCCTTATAGGATCACTTTGTTGTCCGTCCGCCGGTCTGTCTGTCAAGACCCTTTATTTCAAGAACGTGTTGAGGTATCGAGTTGAAATTAAAACTATATATTCAAGTTTACGGTCCCTTAAAGCTGTGAAATCAAATTTCTAAATTAACGAAAAAAAAAGATATGGCTGTTTATGTCTTAAAAAACGTATATTTCGACGCTCTCGAGGAAATCAAAATTCATGAGGACCCAGAATCCTGATATTTTGCATAAAGCAAGGTCTTATAACACAGATGTAGGAATAAATCAGAAAACAGTAAATTTGTTGTTATCTAGGTCACAAAAAAAACTTTTTTGCAATTCAGTAAGATCTTCGAGACTCCGTTTGGGAATTGTGTCATAAACGGAAGGGAACCCTTAGTGCATGAGTCCGACTCGCACTTGCCCAGTTTTTACTTTTAGGAATGATTTAGCTTACATTTTTGTAAGAATTTTCTTTCATCGTGTGAAAACTTACAGGACTATGTTATTTGATTAGTGCCAATATTATAAGCTGTCCACCTAATCACATAATTGCATAATTGATAATGCAATCAGTAAATTTCTACATCGCGATAGAAGAGATATAAAAAAGTTACGTAACGCCATTCATATTCGCAAAAGAATAACCTGACGATGAGATGCGGCTTGATCGAACAAATAAGGTCTATACGTCGCTATTATAGTCTAGGAGCCCGATTGTCAATAACTTTTGTTCTTCAACTACCCTTTTACGGCAAAAACATGTCAGGCACCGCTCAGACTGGGGGCGTCGGTCGCTTGCAAAATAAAAGAGACGACATACATATCTGTTCTCTCCATTACATATAGTAGGTATTTATGATGCGGCTCAGAGAACACAGTTAAGAAAGTACATTATTTTCAATACTTCAGTAAGTGCACGTCGACATACAATTTAGAAAACAGCTCGAAGATACTACGCGCCTGTGGTTTGTTATTAGTTCCGTTCTGTTCTTCCATTCTCTAGACCACTTTCGAAGCGGTGACCTTAATAAATATTGTCTCTGTAAACCGTTTTCAAAAGTAGATATTATTTTTAGAACTTAAAGTTCTTTCGCTGTGAGTGAAGCAAGAGGGAGTGTCAGGCAATTACTTAGTAAGCCCCACCTATATTCCTTCAGTTTCCTTTTCTGTTTCAGAGTCACGGTAGCTCTTTCAAACTTTTTAGCAGCCCCGGCCCCCTAGCCAAGTTACAACCGTTTCGTATCGATTCTCTTTTCGTTCTTGTTTCGATTTGGCCATGCCTCCTATTAATTTTTGTTCTGACCAAGTGACTGAGCGTTGAGATGACGTCAGAACAAAGGAGTCGGAGGCGTGGCCGACTCGAGACGAAAACGAAAAGAGAATCGAAACGAAATGGTTGTAACTTAGCTAGGGGGGCTGTGTCTGTTGCCATCCGGTAACCGTCCACGGCGCGTAGTGTTTCACGCGCGCCTTAAGGAGATGTCAGCAAAACCGTAGGGGCCCAGCAAGGTCGAAGCCTACTGGGGCCATGGGTTCGCATGGGCCTTGGAACGCAAGGCTTAGAAGGAACATAGGAGTGGGTTTTAGTCAGTAAAATCTGACACGCTCTCTCGCTCCGCCCAAGGGCGGAAGAAGCCATCGGAATATTTCCGACCAAAAAAAAACCTGGGTCTGTTAACCAGAAAACATTTTTTCAAATACTTACATCGGTTTTGGTGAATCATTTTCTATTTCATATCGAAACAATATTGAAAGACTTAAAAGTCAAGATTCAAAAAGACACTAGAACATAATTGATTTGGATGCAACTTATACTTGAACGTCGGAATATCACTTGAGCGATCTACATTTTTCAATGCTGAAAGCAAACTAGGGATCTTTGTTTTGTGAAAAAATCGCGGGATACGCTGCAAAAGGGGGATAAAAGCATAAAGTACCTTCGTGGGTAAAAGTGGCGGATCACATGTGGGAATATAATAGCAGATACAAGCTTACTTCAGATGCGAATCAATCTGGAATCAGGCAGCTAGCCCATTGTGTTCGAGACTGGCCCGTCACACTCAGTGATTGACGACGTATCCGACTACTGACTGACCCGGCCCCTTACATAATCAATGTTGAAAAATTATACATTTCCTTAGAGTTGACGCAACTTTGGTACGAAATTAAAAGCGCAGTTTTTATAGTTAGTTTATTCTTCTAAAAGTCAGACTTGGTTTTATGGGATATGTAAATATATAAACTATAAAATCAGGCTTTATTAATTACTAACTTCTGCCAGCGGCTTCACCCGCGTCTAAGTAAGTTTCTCCATAGAAACTTTGAACCCCGGTTTCATTCCTTTAGAAGGTGAATTTTGAAAAATCCTCTCTTAGTGCTCGCCAATGTCATAAAAGAAAGCCTTGTGCAAAATTTCACGCTCCTAGTCCCAGTAGTTTCGGCTGTGCGTTGATATATCAGTCAGTTTATCCTTTTATATATATAGATGAAATACTTAGAAAATTTTGTGTGAAAATTATGAAACCGAAAAATGTAACACTAGACTTTGTTAGAGCAGATATAATTGATTGCTATATGGAGTGTCTGAAAGATCGTAACCAGTGATGAATGGTACATAGAAAGAATTACAACCACGGAACTAAAAACAACGTTACTGCCAAGTACTCTTAAATTTTATAATTTTTATAAAGACAAGTACGAATATCAACGGCGGCATCATTAAAATTGTATGCTCTAGCTAAATTAAAAACCTTCTGTTTATTTTTTAAAACGTGTCACATAGAACGTGATGTTGGAATACCAACTGCATTATTTGCTGGGTAGATTACGAAAGCGGCTTTGGCCGCGTGGCAAAAAATATCCTAAGGGAACATACTAACGAAATAAAAATATTGTAGTCATGTCTTATTTCAAGACGTAGCACGACTGCAATCTGGTGGATGATGCTTAACAGATTTGGATGTAGATAATGGTCTACATATATCCAAATCCGTTTAGCCGTTTGAGCTAGAAGAAGTAACAAATATATAAAATTTAGCCTTTATCATATAATTAGTATGATAAGGTACAGCATGTTATAAGTGACAAGGTTGCATCGTACCGTTCTTAATTTAACTAGGCATTATTGTCAAAAAATTGATTAATCTGTACAAATAGATAATATGAATGTACGGCTGTTTTTTAAGTCGCTATAGACGCTAGTAGTGATGAAGGTGACACTGATAGCTTTTTAATACAGACCAATCAGAGTTCTAGAAAAAGACTACTTACTGCTTTGTCTCTCACTCAATTGTGTTCTTTTTTTTGTGCTCTGTTGTAACCTTAGTGTGTGTTTAGTGGTATGCGCAATAGAATGTAAAGTTCCAAATACCTCAATTGATAAGGGATATTCTTCCGATCAGACAGACGTTTTGTCTGATCTCGGCAACTGCCCGATAGATGATTTCGTGCTGTTGTATATGCTCAAACCGCGTAGTGAGCTCTAATTGTGTGATGCAGGATTTTGTTGCTTAGTATTCCTAAGTTACCTCTTCTGACGTAAAGGTCTGCTTCTATCAAATTGAATAGAAATAAAAAGATTTTCTGTTATTGCCACCAGACCGCACTTATACAGTTTCAACAAAATTTTATTATAATGAAGGTGTTTGGAAATTCACACTACCAGTTGGTGCCAGTTAGCCGTCAGGTCTTTTCCTTTGAAAACGTATACACGTCGTTGACACCAAACGTTTGACGTTGATGTCAAAAGTAATGTCATTAACGTGTTTTGACAGGTGCCTGAACGTGACGCCTCAGTGCTGCAACCTAGTGAGATTTTAGAAAACCCACATTAAGTTTAATTAAATGCATAGTTAAATGCAATAAGCCACAGATCTCCATGTCTATGGGTTCGTCTCTTGTCGATACAGCCAATAATATTTTTATGACGTAATAGAAGCTCATTTCTGAAAGGTACCTACAAACGACAGATATGAAGAAGCCATCCGGAGTAATGTCTACACTTAAACAAGACGACGCTTTTATTGTTATTTATTTATTTAATGAAGTTATTAACCCACAGAAATAAGTCGCAGCTTAAGATAATGTCTAACAATCTTGTCTCTTTATGATTTCCTGTTTAGTTTCGACGAGAATTTCACAGTGAAATGTTTTATGTTAGCGCCAATTTGAGGCCCAGTCTAGACGTATAAAACTTTAAAATTAATCTATTCAATTATGAATATATTATCAAAGTTTGAATAGGTTTTAATAGAGGACAGAGTAGTCTGAAGCGATGAATAAATATTCCAATACTGTGAAGTCAAATTTTTTAGAAGTAAAAAACATGCAAGTTATTTACGTAGTAAAATTAAAGTATATTATATTATTTGTATTATTTGCAATTTATTAGTTTATGTATTGTATATATGTAAATAGTACACCACGAACTACCTGCGTATCTTTTTTTCTCCTCTGTCAAATCCGTCCAAAAGTTGTCTTTAAAAAATCGCTTTTAGCGATAAGACCGCTCATTGTCACCCTTTTAATGTTAATTTCCTAATGTAAATTGTATTTTTGGTGTACAATAAAGAATATCTATCTATCTATCTATCTATCTTACGTAGGTATCGTTGGTAGTAAAAAATATATTATTCCCCATTAGAATATTTACCAGCTTATATAGCCTAATGAAAGTATTCCATTTATGTATAATAATACAATGCAGGTTAAATTCTCATAAAACTGTCGTAAACACATATCGATGAAACCGACGTCCACGCCGTCCAAATGTATTTACGATGCATACTACGTACTTCTAATATAATAAAACACAAGCTAGGTTAAGACGGTTGAAAAAATTCAATTGATCGAAAAATTATAATGTACCTACGTATAAAAGTAATCGCAGCAGTCTGAGGGAACCTTAATTAGCGCTAGTAAACAGGCGCAGTGGAACTGAATGTGTCAAGACATAAATGGCACAGTAAGGGCACCGCCTAACTAGGACGCTTGTAGGGGTTCAAACATTGCAAATGTAGGTACCCGGTTCCCGACTACTCGTTTTAGTGCATTCGTCTACTTGGCTCGCAGTCAGGTCATTACGCGAGTCGCATCGATTTTCCAGACGTTAAAAGATATGGATGCTTCACAGCGCGTCTTTTCACGATCTTAGTGTTCAGATGCCAAGTACTCATTTTTCATACCTTTCGCTTTGTACTTAAGAATATATAGCACCTGCTCTCACAAAAGGTTCGCTAAGGTCGAGAACGGCTACTATTGGTTTAATGTAAGTATCTTGTTTCTCTTCTAGCAATGACAATAAATGGTCCAACCTCCCTAAGTATACTATTAATGTTATTTGATTTCAGAGCCCTATCATCAATCATCACCTTTTGTGGTGTAAGCTTTGCTTCGAATAAAACAAGCATTTAGATTCTACCTACTTACGGTAATTCCACATTCTATGTCATGTTTATTTCCAATGATCATCTCAAACTATGCGATAACGTTTTTCAAAATTCATACACGAGTTCAAGCGATCGAGAAAGACAATAGATTTCCACTCGTACAGGATTACGATCTTTATAGCCAATATCAGCTCATGCAAATTTTTAAAGGCTGTTGTTGCAAAAATACGAGGAACACGCGTGCTTTCGCGAGTATCTATTGAAATGTCTGCCATATATCAACCATTCGAATCTGCTATAAGAATGATTCCAGTACTGTACTTATAAATAACAACTGAATCGCTTGGCATTGATTGCTCATCGCGTAACTTTTCCCAGCGTGTATTTTTGCGTGATCATACAATATTATACATAATTCTCTGTTAATAATGTGTGTATTTGTTGTCAAAGATTTACTGTACGTGCGGCTTTTGCGGTAATAATTAACAGAAGCAAATTGAACCACTTCATAGTCTTTAATATTGGATTATGTCAACATTCCCAGCGATACATCGACGTTTGTGTGAACGAACACTTTGGAATTATGGTAAAGCGAATTAGCACTTGTTAATTTAATATTAGCATAAATCTGGCATTGAAGAGAGCGAAACATTTTAAACCGAGTAAAACTGGAATTTAATTATACATTTACCAATGTTCACGGCTGTTGATTTTCATAAGAGTTGTTTTGATCTTGTAACATTGAATTGATTCGGATTGCAAAACGGAACGAGCTGTTTGTTTGTCGGCGAACAAATTGATCCACAACTTCGACTCATTGAACTATAATTTCCAATAGACGAGCAAAAGTACTCCCTTCAATAGTATATATATTTACAAATTGCAAATTTAATCATGAACTTAACTATTGAAGCGAATTTTTTATGAAATTGCTACAATTTTCTTCCAGACTTATGTAATTGGGTCTTTTAAAATTATTGAAACGCAACATTCAAGTATTCCAAGTGTCCAGTTTATAACTTCAAACTTTCTTTAAAAGGCACTTTAAGTGGCTTGCAGTATAATTTAGTTTTGGTTATATATTGAGGGTGGGAAGGACTTTTGAAAATGTATCATTTTGTAGGACTTCGAAGCCGGGTAAAATTAGTTAATAAATAATGTAACATCTCGCCTTTGACATATCGAAGCGAAGAAAAGGGGTATACTGGGAAATGACTGTGAGCCAAAAATGTTGTTTTCATTCGGCGATACATCTCATCAAAATGCGGTGTAGACATGATAGAAAAAAGTAAATCGAGGTATCCTGCTGCCAGCCTGACGCATTGTCATTATTCTATTTTACACCTTGCTCGATAATGGACACTGCAGTTTTGTACAGACGTATGTACAATCGGCGTGCGAGGAGTTAATGTGTTTTATATTCTCATATAGTACATACTCACTTGTACGATGGCTTTTCCTCAGGAAATTTAACCTTTCATACCAAAGAGCAATTTTTCGAAAAAGGAATTTAATTTCGTGGAACTCCCAGTATCGTGTAATATGAGCAATAACAGTCAACAAAAATAAACAAACATTTAAGTAGTTAATAACTTGTAATAAAAAGTGACTTCTAGTGATAAGTCACTTGAAGTCGTTGAAGTCTACAATTGCAATCAAGGCACACAATGGCCCAAGAAAAGCTTGTTACAGTAAAATTTACACAAAAGCTACTTGAATTGCAACTGTGAACTTTGGACTGCACATTGTTAGTCTTTTTAATTGACGCAATATAACTAGAGTCGAAGGTTGTTGAGAACTATTGTGTATTGACTAACAAAATATTGCTCCGCCGGACTAGTTGGAGTGGCACACTGGAATCATTGAAATCTATCGCTTCTGATTTCGTTTGACTAATTAGAGACCACTTGCTTGTGTTCGATGAGTGGCACAATTCAGGCACGAAAACGCTCGAAATGGTAACGTGCAAACAATCCGTTATGATTTTGTTAATCATTGGCTGGCAATAGAAGGTTTACCAATTATATGAGAAACTTAAATGATTTAGTTTAACCTGCAATAAGAGAGCTACTTTTTTCAAGTAGGAAATCATTACTTGGGCCACGGGTACCTACTACTGGGGCCATGGGTAGTGTGAAAGTGAAACCCGGGGCCCTGGGACGAAGGCAAAGAAGGAACAGGAGTGGGTTTTTAGTCAGTAAAAGTCTGACACTATCTCCCGCTGCGCCCAAGAGCGGATTTTGTCATTAGATGATTTTCCAACCTAAAAAAAAGTGGGAAATCATCAAATGACTTCTTGCTCTTTACAAGGGTCACGGTAACTTTACAAATGTCAATCCGCGGCACTGACAGGCTTCGGCCCTAACTGACCCCGTCAATTTTGCTGACATCTCCTAGAGGCGTGGGTGAAACACAATGCACCGTCGACCCAGTCTTTGTCCTTACCGGAAGGCAAGTTACCTACTACTCGCCGTCCATAATCCCGCACCTACGGTTAACAAGAATCTCCCTGCGACTACCAATACCCTTAAAAGAGCTAACTAAGTCTGAAACTGTGCGATGTTCCTACTCCTGCCCATCCGTCTGTCACAAAGATCTTGCTCAGCAACATTTTAAAACTAAGTTAACGCTTTAATTAATCATGCGTTGCTTTTAATACGAAATTCTATTTTAGCTACAAAACCAGCTTTAACACAACAAAGTTTGAAGCACAAAATAAGCTTGAATATAATTACAGTCCTTAGCGGTGCGGAACCCAGAACGCAAATATGAATGAAATGTTTTAATCACGTTGACCGTCTTTTTTTAGAGATAAACAGACAAGAAAAAAGTGGGATTGAAGGCTAATGAAAATAAAACTTAAAACTGAGAACGATGTGTATGGTATATGTACAAACGGAACCATTATCCGGTTTGTCTTGCAAGAGCTAATAAAGCATCCAGACGGGTCAATATGGTTGACTACGGCTTTTGTCTTACAAAGATGAAAAACCCGCCTTGTGGCAAAAATAGCTCCGCAACGGGATTTCAATTAGACGTGATTACAACCTCCTACACTCCACCTCAGGCAGAGCTAAAGCGATTTAAAACAACGAAAATACCTTTGCTTTTATTCCACCATTAAGAAACACGCAATCATTAAAAACGATATGTCAATAATTATTGATGTATCGTTTAACAAAAAATATAATAATGAAAAAAATGAGGAATGAGGATGATGATTAATGACAGGTTAGCGACAATCAACAATGAGGAAGATGATTTTAAATTGTTCATTATCATTTACTACGAACTTAAATGTAAGTAATTAGTACTTTTACAATTTTATTGACCTGTTGGTCTATTAGTTAGTGGCCCTGACTGCTATGCCGGAGGTCGTGGGTTCGATTCCCACCCAGGACAAATGTTTGTGTGATGAGCACGATCATTTGTTCTGTGTCTGGGTGTAATTTATCTATAATATGTATGTATTTAGATATATTTAAGTATGTTTATCAGTTGTCTAGTACTCATAACACAAGCTCTGCTGAGCTTGAGACTGGACGGCGTTGTGTGATAGTTGTGAAAAAAAATATAAAAAAATTAGTCAGGGTTCAGTTGTTTTTTTATTTTTTTATTCTGGATAGGTTCGCGCTTGTCCGCTATCTCACCTGATGGAAAGCGACGATGTGTTCGACGATGGAAAGCGCTTACCTAGAAGTAACCTATTCACTCTTGTACACGTTAAATGAAGATAAAAACCTACAGAAATGTATTGAACTTTTTATTCAGTTAGTATTGATTGCGTTACGGTTAAGCATTAGGGTTTTTTTAGGGATCTAAGCTTGTGTAATTCACTTTTGGGTTCATCCGGCGCGCCCTGTCATAATGCTTGCCACTCCTGTTCCAGCGGAACAGCTAATATACCCGGCCACGTCAGGTTAGACGCCAAGAACTACTTTATCTAGAGGATATATATTATCAAGGTTACACGACTCGTTTAAGGTATTTTATTTTCATCGTTTTATATTCGGAATAAGATATTTCGCTATTAGTCCATTTTAAAGCTTACCGAGTTTAATGCCATTTGCTGGAATGTCTCCGTTTTATTTGAATAACATAAGAAATGGATCCTTTCAATGTTATTATTTAAATACAGGTCAATATATCAAGCATTTATTTATGTTTCTGTATTTAAATGGATATGAGAGAAATTAATATATTAAGGGAAGTTTGAAAGTGGCGCCAGTGTCTGAAAAGTTGAAAGGAAATCGTTTGTCTTGGTATGGTCATGTGAAGAGGAGGGATGAGACGCATGTTACTAAAAGAGTTATGAGTTTACATGTGGATTGATGGATAGGGAGAGGGAGACCAAAGAAAAGATGGATGGATTGTGTGAAGAGTGATATGAAAGAAAAGGAAGTTAGTGATAGCATGACAGGGCAGAGTGGAAGAAAAAAACGTGTTTTGCCGACCCCAAATAACACGGGACAAGGGCAGGAAGATGATGATGATTTAAATGTACAAGCATTATGATGCGACATTACGTCCAGACAAATACACTTCCACATTTTAGAGCAAAAATGCTATTCGAGAACCCAATGTCTCATATCTCTTCAGCTCTTTTATTTACTTTCGTATTATGTTTCCTTCATTTCAAGATCATACAGAGTATTTTGTCTATAAATTCTGGAAATGAAAAATGTTACGTCCAAACTTTGAAGTTCGATTCGTAATATCTCTCCTTTGCTAGTTTGTTACTGCTTGTGTGTCAGCATTGTAATATTATTGAGTCGGTTATACAACAGTGTTGGCGGAATATCTCTATTTGTAGAAATATCTACAGTATGTTGTGTAAGAAAGAATGACATAATTTTAGGGAGTGTACTACTATTTAGATACTGGTAGATACTCGTAAAAATTAACAACACCATTGGGCCAGCTATTCAATTCAAGTGCAGCTGACGCCGCACGCTGATAAGTTAGCATTTTTTATTGTTTTAAATTAGATTGGAATGGTCCGGACATTTCCTTTGGATTGTGTGAAAGAGTTACCGTGGCCCTAGAAAGTAAAGAGCAAATGAAGGAACGTAGGTGGGTTTTAGTCATTAAAAGTCTGACACACCCTCACACTCCACCCAGCGAAGAAGTTATTTGATGACATGATAAAAAAAACAAATATCATTTTCCATAAAATTAGTTATTCGACAACACAAAAAGATTAAATTATATTAAACATATATGATTAGATTTTCCACCTAAAAAATATAGCAGCTTACGGATCTCATCTAGTTTAAATTTATGTGTTAAAATATTATTTAGAAAATTTCTGACTAAAATCATTTGTCTTTCTCATATATAATGTATGTCCTTAGTTAAAACCACTGTATATCAGAGCGTAGCGAGAATGTCATAAAATAAACGGTTGGTTTGCAACCCAGATGTGTGGTCCACTAAGAAGTTCAGCCAGTGCACATAACAATATTATGTTCTCGTGAGCGAGTCTGCAACTACGTCACAGATTTATATCATTTACAAGGACTTTCCGAAACCGAACAGCACATTCTGTTGGTAGGTTCTTTTACAAATTACAGTCCGCGTGACTTTGACATCTAATTATAGCCGTTTCAAATTGAAGTTCTTTGAAGATTTTCTGCGCTAAAATAAACTAATGACTAACCCAATCTAATAATATTACTAGTGGACCCCTGCTGTTTCACCAGCGTCCTTGATTACTGCTCTGCTCCTATTAATATAGTGTCATGTCATGTTATATATTGATTTATAACTTTCCTCGATAAATGGGCTAACCAACACTACAATATTTTTTTAAATTTAGAACCAGTATTTCTCACAAACTCTTTAACTATATATTTATTAGCAACCTGCCCCAGTTTCGCTCAGTAAAGTAAATAAGGATAAATATAATGGGCCATCTTGTCGTGTAACTGGCAACTGACAGATGACTAGGTTGAAAACAAAATGATATAAATAAAACGCTCTGAAAAGTAAAATAATTCGTTGTCTCTGAATGTAATACGGCAGAAACGAATTGCAGCGACAGGTATGACACCTATCGCATCGAATCTGTAAGTTTGTGCATGCGAATAAAAATGGCTGTCTTGTAAGTGAATTTTCTTTTAGAATCTTTAAAACATCTTATCCTTTCGATAACTGGTGCTGCAAAATGCCACCTAGCAGCTTTGGACTCCGTGGAAAGGCGTGCGAAGAGGCTAATTGGAGATCTAGATTTGGTTAAGTCCAATCTACAAAGCCTCGAGCACAGGCGCAGGGTAGCTAGCCTATCGGTATTTTACAGGTTACATTTTGGAGAGTGTGCGCGGGAATTGCATGACTTGTTTCCGCCATCTCCTTTCTACCATCGGACAAACCGACGTACAGCGAGTATCCACCCTTACGTTCTTGAAATTTCAACGGTCCGGACTAAGCGTTTCGCTTCGTTGTTTATACACGTAAATCGAAGGACTGAAACAATTTGTCTTCCCGTCCAACTATAATTTTGGTGTCTTCAAGGCTAGAGTGAATAGGCTCTTAATAAACTAGTGCGCCTCACCATCAATGATTGCATATCTGCTTACCATCAGGTGAGATCGCAGTAAAGCACTGGTATATATCAAATTAAAAACAAATTAAAAATAACACTTTCTCAAATTGTTACAAACTGTTGAGGTTCGAACTAAACGTTTCGGCATGTCGTTTTTACCGCGTATATCGAAGGACCGAAATAATTTGCCTGCTGCTGTCTTCCCATTGTTCTAAAACGTATTCAGAAACTATCACACTGTAACAATCTGTTATAATTATTAACGTTAAGCACCGTTACATTGTTCATTGGCTAGAAATTATTGTTCAGGGAGACGTAGACAAACCCTGTGAACTCAATTTGTATTCCAGCGAACGAGTACGGCATTCCGTGTACCAATCACGACGGCACCTGTACATGATCAAAACATTTGTACAAACCAGGCGCTATCAAAGAGAAACTTTGCTGCTAATTATTATTATTTTACAAGCTGTGCCCCGCAATTTCACCAACCCCACCAATTACTTCGTTTTCGGTAAGCGTTCTTTTAGATTTTTTTGTTCTCTTTGCTAGGCTCCTGAAGGTTGTAGCAAAATGTTAAATAGCGAATTAGTTTCCTTCAAAATTAGGCTTTCAAATAATTATGGAGATAAGTGTGTTCAAACGAACACCTATTCAGGTTTACTATTACCTACATTACTAATGACCCGTCCCAGATTTGCAAGGGTGTTAAAAATCTTTGAAGTTTTCAGGATTTTGTCTATTTCTAAATCTGTCTAATGTATCTCTATGTATAGGTGAAAAACGCATAAAAACCTTTAAGATTTTTTTGAGTTTATCGAAAACTGATAGACAGATACGGTAGGGAACTTTGTTTTGTAATATGTATGTATATGTAAAAATATAATATGAAGGTCTTTTGAGTAAGGCGAAAAGTATCTTAAAAGTAGAAGAAGCTTTGAGTTAAGTTTATTTATTGGGCACATGGGCGCTACATCTCTTTATGAATTGAATGGGAATGGAACTTTTGATAAATATGACGGTCAGTTAAGTAACACAGCTACCTGAGCTGTTTTAATGATTTATAAAAAAAATAGACTAAATAATAAAGTTCATAATAGAAGATACTATTTAATTTGGCTTCCAGGCGACTGTAGTTCACCTACACTACTTCTTGATCAATGTCATAAAATTAAAATTTCCTAAGCAGTTTGGTGTTGTATCTGCGCTGACCCTAAAAGAGTAACTAACCGTTTTCACAGTAATGTCAGCTGTATCAAGTAAGGTGTGTAAAAGAAAGGTGAGTAACCGCCTGCAGTCAGAGTGCAAAGTAGGGGAACGTTTCCACGCTATTTGTTCCAAACGAGTGTAAGCCAGTGCAAGCTGTCTCGCGAGTAAAAGCCATTGTTGCTCTAATTGGCGCCTGCCCTTAACTATACCTCTGCGTGCCTAACGAGACGCTCTCTCTTCTGACGTCTTTTTACTGTCACCAAAAGCTGCTTGTAACCTGCCTGCAACCAATATACATAGCCTTTTGCCTCCATTTTAACGATGCAGTCAATATACATCGCTTTTTGCATACAATTCAACGTATGATGCACTATTGATAAATAATGCAACGTTAACTGCCGAGCTAGCTGCAATTTTATGTTTATTCTCATGAACATGCATGTGAATATTTCCATTTGTCAACGCAAAGATCGCAACAATTTTGCTGATATTTATTTAGAAAATATATGGTCTTACTTTGTTAAGCACATACACACACAGAAAAACTTTTCCTTTACGAATAATGTCGTTTGAAAGTTTTAATATGACGAGCTCTATAAATAGTTATGTTCTCAAAATAACCTTTTCGTTCCTAAAATAAGAATTACTTCTTTTTACTTTAGTATAGTATAAAATAGAATAACCTTTAATAGTAAGGAAATAAAGGTCATTGAGCAATTTATCATCATGATTATTATATGACAATATAAAAAACACTAACTCGTAATTTTAATTTATAGGCGAGATTTTCGAGTGAAACTCAGTGGCTGCAGAGGCAAGACTAGTTATTCGCAAACTGTGGTATTCAAAGATACTGTAATGCAAAATTGAAGTATCTTTGTATCTCAAGTGTTTACACAACTCTACAATATGTGGGTTCATTTAAACAGACGCGATTTCAGTAAGATGGAGCTGAGAATTTTATTGTTGTAAGTAGACTAGCTCAGCGGAGCTTACCGTGAGGGTTCACTCGATACATTTGTTGTTAAATAGTACAAAAACAACCGCATTCAAATGGAACTCAAACTGGCTGAAATAACTAAACACTTGCTAAATGCACAAACCGTGCAAAAAGCCACAACAAAAAAAAAACTCATATTCTTTTTTTAAATGGTTTCGTGTTTATTCATTAAAGTGTTGATTACCTCGCTTTCCTTTTGGTGAATACGTCCTTTGGTGAATAGCTACTTGTTTGTATTTCTGGCACGCGCTCCATTCGACTATAAGTTATATTTCTACAAATGGGTTTTCATTTGACATTGTGGACCTTGAATGAATACTGTCTGCCTCAGTAATGTCAGATTTTATCGTATAAATGTAACTTTTGTTAGTATGGCAGTTTCGTAATATGTCGTTTGATAGAACTTACTTCATTTATTTACTAAAAGAAAATAATACAAGAACAAAGATAATAATAGTTTAAGTTTGTCGTTGCCTTCTCGACCCTGACTTCCTAACTAATGAGAAAGTAAATTTGTTTGTTTGTAACTTTTTGACGCCTATACCACTGAGGCGATCATCATGAAATTTTGCATATTCGTTAACAGGGGTACGAAAAAGAACCTCGGGTACATTTCAGGAAAGAACAATAATTTCTAACGGCCACAGTTGTCTTAAAAGTCCAGATAGTGCATCGTGTCAACGCAAGCACAGCCGTGGGGAAAAGCTGTTATATCTATATCAATTAAAATCATTTAAAGAATAATCAGGGCCTGATAAGGACTTGACATACTTAATTGTTTTTTAATGTTGTGTTCGTACTTGTTAGAAGGTTTTTATCGGACTTAAACCACAATTTTTTAATTAGTACAAAAAATACATAATTCTGTAATCGAAGAAAAGAAGAGAAATTCCAAAATTTATTGTCCACGAAAATTGATCATAATTGATAAATTCATAATAGAATCAATCCTATAAAATAATTGCTACTAGAAGATACTACGCTCAGTGTTTTTCCATTTTGATCGTCATTTATTCATTTATAATCTACAGCCTGTACAATATTTCCATAAATTGAGTGATATTTTGGGATATAAATAAACTTTAATAACTTTGCTGTTTATGAATATTATTTATTGAGACTTCACTTATATAATAACATGACCTTTTACTAATAGCCCTTTAAGTATTTGTATTAACTAAAAATTAGTGGTTTAGATTATGGAAGTGAAAGTTTGTGTGTGTATATTTGACCATAGGCCATGTCTTAAAATAACACATTGGATACTTTTTATCTAGGAGTATCTTCACTTGGGATAATTTTTTAACATGAGTGAAGCCACGAGCAGCAGCTAGTGAAAGATATTTTTTTAATATTTTAAATTAGATTATATAATATGAATGTGAAGTAGATTAGTGGGAATATGTCTGCATGACTGGCCTGTTGGTCTAGTGGTTAGTGGCCCTGAATGCTATGCCGGACGTCGTGGGTTCAATTTCCACCCAGGACAAATGTTTGTGTGATGAGCACGATCATTTGTTCTGTGTCTAGGTGTAATTTATCTATATATGTATGTATTTAGAAATATATAAGTATATTTATCAGTTAGTAGTTTTACACAAATTTATGTTTTGATTTTTATAGATTCCTAGATGATATCCACAAGATAGCTGTGATTCAAAATATCTAGAGAGAGATGTGAAATAACATCATAATCACGTAAGAGCGGTTGTATGAAAATGAACGTCAAGTTGGCTGCACTTAAGGAAATTTAACTCCACTTCATTTGTTTAATATCATTAAATAACCAGCCGCAACAGCTGAGTGCAGTAAATGATTTAGGATCTAGGTTTCTAGAAAGTGTTATCAGCCTAGAAGACATTTTATATCCCATCTATAGCATAGCATAGTCGGCCTTATAATGTTCCCACTGTTGGGACTCAGGCCTCCTTTATAGGAGAGGGAACGGGCCGTAATCCACCACGCGGGCCCAATGCGGGTTGGTAGATGTCACATGACTTTGAATTTTTGGTTCTAGGACATGCCGGTTTCCTCTCGATGTTTTCCTTTACTGTTTTGAGAGCAGTGGTGACGAAATAAATTACACAAAGTAATGCACCTGGCTGGGTTTGAACCCGCAACCTACAACTCGTAAGTCGGGGCCGTTACCACTCGGCCACCACTGCTCTCAATATCCCATCTATACGTGTATAATATCTAAATTAATAATAAGCTTCCTGTGAGACCGGCCTAGCCAAGTGCAGGAAGTCTTCGGAAACTATATTATGTTAATTAATTAGGAAACAATATATTATAGCACTACCTTCACCATGTAACCTCATTTTCTTTAATAATTTATATACTACTAATATTATAAACGCAAATGCTTGTATGGATGTTTCTTACTCTTTTACGCAAAAACTACTGAAGAGAGTTTATTATGAGCCTAATCACTCTAGCCTTGAAAATACCCAAATTATAATTGGACGGGAAGACCGCAACAGGCAAATTGTTCTAGTCCTTCGATATAAGCGGTATAAACGACGAGGCGAAACGCTTAGTCTGGACCGTGGAGGTTTCAACAACGTAAGGATGAATTAATTTTCTAATTGTGGTGTATAAGGTTTAAAATTATAATGTTAAAATAATTAATTAAAATAATTATTATTAAGCTAAACTCGTTAAAAAATAAAAGGCTGTTTTGAAATTTGAGTAAAGCCCTAGAATGTAACTTGGAACGAAACATTAAAATAATAATTGATTACATAAAGTGTTTGAAAAAAATACGTACATTTTTTGGTTCGTTAAATAATATGATGAAATATATTGAGAGGATTATTTTTGTGCTTACTTTATAGTAGCATGAAATTTCTAATTATTTCAAAACGTCTCAAAAACAATTATGTTCTCTGTCTTTTTTTTAAATACTAGTGTTGTAATCAATTAATGACGGAATTTCATCAGTTTAATTCGATTTTAATAGTAATTAAATATTGTGTAGCGTCACTTAGCGTCCACGCGCGCACTGCGGAGTCTTTCGTTCACTATCTTGTGAAGTTGACTGTGCGCTCGTTTATGTTTCACATTAGGCTTTAAAGTATGAAATTGCCGATTTGTCCTAAAAAAATAAAATTTGTTTTTTTTTTTACTCTAACATATTTATTTTATCAAGATAATTACCATTATTATCTAGACAATGCTGCCATATAATAGGAAGGTCATTTATGCCTTTGCGATAGAACTCTGGTGATCTATATTCTACAAACTGTGTTAAAGCATTTTGTACTGCCTCCTGAGAAGAAAACTTTTTATCACGTAGAAAATTGTCCAAACCACGAAAAAATAGTAGTCCGTTGGAGCAAGGTCTGGCGAATACGGAGAGTGACGAATGGCTTCTAATTGCAGATCCTGTAGAGTTAAAACGGTTTCTCGTGTTGTACGAAGTCTGACGTTATCATGGAGCAATAATGGTGAAGATCGATTCATGAGTCGGGGCTGTCTCACTGCTAGTTTTGCTATCATTGTTCGGAGTTCGGCATAGTAGACATCAGCCGTTATTGCTTGACCAGATCGGAGCTAATACAGCTATAGTGAATAACTGCACTTTTACGCCGAACTGTGGCGGTGTTTGACCTGGGATCAGCCATTGCATTTTTCGCTTACGGTTATCGTTAAGAATCCACTTTTCACATTTGTCACAATTGGATCCAATATTCCTTCATTTATGTATCGATTCAACAAGGCAATACAAGTTTCTACACGCGTTTCTTTTTGCAGTTCAGTCAACTCATGAGGCACCCGTTATAAATTATTATTTTTTATTTATTTGACGCAAATGAGTCAATGTTGTTGGTAAGGTAACGTTAAACTATGTCGCTAATTAATGGGTAGTTTGGCTCGGATCGGCTTCCACCATCTCTATCAATTAATTGTTATTCACTTGTGTGGGAGGTCTTCCACGTGGTTCGTTCTTCAAATCAAAGTTTCCATCACGAAAGCGTTCAAACCAAAATCGCACGGTGCGTTCATTAGCAGTCCCCTCTCCAAACGCAACATTAATATTGCGAGCTGTTTCTGCCGCGTTAGTTCCGCGTCGGAACTCGTATTCAAAAATCACTCGAATTTTCGAAGTATCCATCTTATTTGTCTAAGTTGAATAAAAAAAAACAACTGTAGGCCGATAATCGAATGTTGCACATTTTTAAAAAAAGAACTTCATAAGTAACATGTGAAAAAAGTTCCACTCAAAAATCTCAAACCATGAAGGTTCTATATCAATTCGAAGTACCTATTACAATAAAATGGCAATTTCATACTTATTCCTGTTTGCTATCACGTTGACCTTGGCTATTTTGAACATTGATTTAAAGATAGTGATTTCAACTCGATTTTGGTGTTTGTTGTTATTTCGTACGAACTGATTCAACATGTCGAAAAGAGGACGTACAATCGACAGCCAGTCACGCGAATTGGTTGCGAAGTTAACCGAATATTTCGGACGTGAACCAGTTAATTGTGGACCTTTATTGCACGTAACGCCAGTGTAAGATCGCGCCGCAGAAGCATTTGAAATCGGCAAAAAAATCTATTCAAACCATCTTGAAGGAAAAGTATGGGCCTTCCGGTACTAAAGAAAATGTATTACGTATACTTAAAAAGAGGCAACAACGGAATAAAAGGCCCATTTTGACATTTGTCAAAACGGGCTTTTATTTTTTGACAACTTTAACATAGTTTATAAGTATCAATTGTTAATAAAAATTATGGATTATTATTATTATTCCAGATACATGTTGTTTATAAAAATGAATCTCTATTTCTCTTGTTCATGCCATAATTTGAAAACGACTATACCGATTGCATTTAATTTTCAAAGGGGTTCTTACGGAAAGAGAAATTAACAAAATTGCGTAGAAAATTTTAAATTTATGAAACTTAATGACTACTTAATGATTACTTTAGAAGAATTAAACTTCAAAATTGCATATTTTTTCTCTTCGAGCGTATACACCCCTATTTTTTAATTAGTACGAAAAAAAATGGGGTTCTATCCGTACCCGTTACTGATCATATTTTTGTAGTCAAAAGTAAAAAAAAACGAAGTCCCAAAATTTGATAAATTCATAATTGATGTCTCAATCGTGACAATTGCTACTATAAAATACTACGCGCAGTGCCTGTACAATATTTCCATAAATTGAGTAATATTTTGGGATAAACGCTAAAAAAAAAACTGTTTATGAATATTATTTATTAAGACTTTACTTAAATAATAACAAGATCTTGTATTTGTACTAATTAAAAATTTGTGGTGTGTATATGCTATCAATGTATTCATGTTGCCTATTCCCTATTCATGGAAACTAATACTACCGATACTTAAGTACTTTGGGGTTGTCAGTTTCGTCAAATTGTTCACGTTTCAAAGCATAGTGTAAGACCTATTATTTGGCTTTTGTCGAACTAACGTACGGTCTTGTTTATCGCACGTGTTCGGTTAGCGCAATAATGGCTTTCACGATTAGTTAAACTGAAATGTACGTCCGTACCTTAGACAGTCAGCCTTCTCGTGCATTAGAATATATTTTGACGTGGCACTTTCTATATTTAAATAATTTGTTCCGACACGAGGAAAGATGCTATGTGTACGCTGCAGAATTAAGTGAATAGCATGGTACTTAGCCAGTTAAATTTATGCGAGTTTGTATGTTGTTGAGAAATAGCTAGGCCCTTAAGAAAACAGCCCTGACTTAGTAGTTAATGCGAGGAATTCGTCAAAAAAATTAAAATCTGTAAAATTCGGCGTAAAAGTGCAGTTATACACAAACTTTAAATTTAAAAATAAAACCGGGTCATAGACAATTACAAGTCACAAAAAAACTTTTTACAAAAAAAATACATCCGACTTCAATGTAAAAAAAGACTAAAAGTGGGAAATAACTTTAAATTCGGAAGTTTACTTGTTACGACAGTTCTGCTGTGATCCTATGAGGAGTTCCGTTCCATATCTTCCAAGTTCATTATCAGATCAGACCAATATTTTATGGGACCAAATCTATATAAAAAAAAATCAAAATCGGTCCACAATAATTGACCGAGAAATCGGTCAGAAACATACTTAAAAAAAAAGTACATACAACCGAACATAGAACCTCCTTCTTTTTGAAGTCGGTTAAAACTGACGTCCTAGAAAACCTCTTTTATATATTTCCCTATGATATATTGAAGTAATACATTCTGTCAACAGTATACAAGTAGGTACTTCAAGGAGCTACACGTGTAGACTCAATTGCCCTCAGAGTATCACATCCTCTCTGCCAAAATTGGAACAATAGGTAATCTTTTAAATTTCCGTTCGCACGCCAACCACAATAGAAATCGGTATCAGCCAAGTGTTGCCAAGTTAAACGAAATCTCGGTGACCTACATGCCACTCCTTATAAAACGTCACGTTTTCTGTAACAAGACTCTTAAAAGAATTGGGTGTGATCTGATTTACCATTCTCTATTATAATAAATTAATTCCATAACAAAGTAACGGTAAGAAACAAAGATTAAAGTTTTTTAATAGTCTACTTAGACCGCAGTCTTTAAAACTAATAACTAGTCTACAGGAAAATATCTTTGTTTTCAAGAGGCCTACGAGAATGCCTACGGCGTAGCAGTTTAAGTCTGGCTTACGCTACGAAAAGCGCTACGGCATAGGCGATAACTTCTGAAATGTTTGATATTATTGCCTAAACTGTATTTCCCAGAAAATTTCATTTTATTCAATTACTTGTACGAAACCGAATTCCTATTAACTTTTGTACCATCGCATTAGCACGAGCCAATTTAAATTTCGTTGTAATGAAAATAACCTGACAATTTTAAAATAAAAAGGAGAAATAGTAAGTAATGAGAGGTTAAAGCTTTTATTATAATTATGTCGTTGGATCATGGTAATTGTCTCTTTACCACTTTCCACGATTTTCAAATTTATATTTCCACTTTCTGGTAAATGATAAAACCGATATTAAATATGTATTTATTCTTCAAAGAAGATCACTTTCACTCTGAGAAAAGCACATTTGATAACATGCAGTATATTGCTTTGAGAGCTCCGTTTTCTATTAAGCAAAGAAATAAACGTAACGGGAATTGAAATCTAACATTTTCTAAAAGCAGAATTTCCGAGTACTCGATATTTTGTAATGCCTTAGAAAACTATTTAATTTCAGATCGAAGTTGCTAAACGTTTACCTAGAATTCAACTCAGTCGTCTGTTTTGACCTTGAGCGCGTTTACGTGAGACTGGGAGATTACATCAAGTAACTAAGCAGCCACAGTAACTGTAACTAGTGCGCAGTTCTATCTCGGACTTATGCCAGTTTCCCAGTATGGCATTCAATCACTATTGAGACAGATTTGATGAAATGTTGAAACAACTAAGACATTCCTAGGCTACCTAACTAGACCATGAGGTCGAATTTGTTGTATTTCAATGTTGAAATGCATTTAAATAGCAAGCTCAGTGAAAACCTTAAATACATCTTAGAATACCATCTTTAAGCATTCTCTAAATTATATAAGATTCGCATTCTAAATGTCTATTATAGTATTAAAATCTGAAAGGACCCCCATAAAGGGTTTTGAAATTTTGACAGCCACGGAATCATTTTTAAGCGCAGTTCCTTTGAGAAGCGGATATCGGCAATAGTGCGGAAATCACTCGGGACTTCTCCTGAATTCATTTCTTCCCAAAATGTTCAAGCAAACGTTGGAAGGGGTTATGTGTCTGATAATATTTTAAAAGGAGTATTGATCATCAGTTCACTTTATTTGGTAGCTATCTAGCTTTATTTAAACTTCATGAACAGTAGTGGCAGACATTGGCGGACTTAATGCAACAAGGTATTCTCTATCAGTGAAACTTAAGGTTAAAAAATTCAACACAGTGGTAGGTGATCACAATAAATAAACCATAGATATTACAAATAGAATGTAGTATAATTAAATTAAGTATTATTAATTAATTATTTCTGCAGTTGTACTGTGACCTTTCCACCGAAATTGGTAACATTACCGAAAAAGTTATTTACGACAAACAGAAACCGCTCACTATCAATGAAAGTATATTCTTATAATTTCTTCGGCAATTCAAAAATAACTTCTGACAAATGAACAACCAATTTTACTGCTTTAAAACACCGTCGTGCCAAAAAATAGATAGACACAGAAGTCAATCTCATGTATGTACTTTACTTTTCATACCTACGCTCGGCGATCGCGCTAGGGTCAGCGCGTGGCGTCGTACTGTCCGAGTGCGACTGGGCCTACCTAATCTGAATTGTAAAAATATTACATGGCCACAAAATCCTCTTCTCAACAAATCGAATTCGTTGAGGATACGGTTTTTCTAAGGATCACGCTTGGCTCCAGGCTACAATGGGGTCCTCATTTAACATCTCTGGTAGGTCGGTTTAGTTCGGCAGCATATGCTGTCAGAAAAATCCGTCAATTTACTAATGTAGATACTGCGCGACTAATTTATTTTAGTTACTTTCATAGTATTATGTCTTACGGTATTTTGCTATGGGGACGCGCTGCAGACATAGAGTCTATTTTTATTCTGCAGAAAAGAGCTATCAGAGCCATATACAATCTTCGCAGATGCGACTCTCTTAGGGAACTATTTAAGGAAATAAACATCCTGACAGTCCCTTGTCAATACATTTATGAAAACATTATGAATGTTCGGAAAAATATTCATCTTTTTACTAAGGTAAGTGACAGGCAGAATTTTAATACTAGGAATAGAAAAAATTAGATCAACCTCGATTCAGATTGGCTAAAGTACATATTTACTTTATGGGGTACTGTACAATTTTATAATATAATACCACTTGAGATTCTACAACTAAATGAGTCCAAATTTAAAACATGCATTAAACGTACACTATGTAGACAATATTATTATAAACTGAAAGATAAAAGCGCTTGGCTATAAGCCGGCCCTGCTTCATAGCCACAGCCACTTTTACCTTCAAATTAATTTATTTTTATATATTTATAAATATTAGAGCTTCTTGCACATTCTTCTCCATAGAGATCTACGCTTTGGAACGTGCCATTTAAAAGTGCCTGTAATTAGTCTATTTGAAATAAACGTTTCTGATTTCTGAGGTTGAATAATAATGATTTTGATAGTAACAAACTCACAAATGAGAATAAAAGAAAAAAAATAACATCTTGATAAAAGAAATCAGCAATTCAATTGTTTTAACAAAACATCCTACATGTTAATCTCTTAACACATATTCCTCAATTGGCAGATTGGATACCAGGGTGTCCCATACCCGAGCTACGAATAGCACACGGATGGGAAGAGCACTTGACCAAAATTAACACGGTGCAAGTATTCCAAAGGGTAGGGAAGGGTGTCGAGACTCAAATACATTGGAGTTAGCTGACCATGAACGTAATCGTAATACGACGTTATTTTTAGAGTTGGGAAATGCCAAAATACTACGATCAACATTTTTTAATTATTAAGATGTGCATGTTTAAAAAAAAGCTACGTTACGAAAATTTACAAAGCTGCCCGAGCTCTGGGTAGATAATAACGTAACTTTTAGTCAATCTTGCTTAAACTTAAATCACTATTATTGTTTATCGTAGTTTAAGTTCGTTCAATCCCTGCAAGGGTTGTCGCGTACATACCCAATATCAGTTACCAGCGACCCGACCGGCACCGAAGGGTTCAAATTATATACACAAACCTTCTTCGGTTATCGCTCCTTCTATTTATGAAAACCGTATCAAATTCCGTTCCGTGATTAAAAAGGACAAGAGTTATAGAATAATCAAAATGATAGACGTGGACTGTGACTTTAACTACCTATATAGAAAAAATGAAACCGCATTGTACCTATACAATTTTTTATTTTATTTTTATTGAAATAAAGTAAAAAATACACTTACTCTGTAACATATTTTGTGTATCGATATAAATTATGTTACAGAGTAAGGGCGGAATTCACTAATAAAACTAATCGCGTTTTAACGTTTGGCTCGCATAATCACGTTTAACCGCTGTCACTAGAGTCACTTGTCTCTATTTTTCTTTTGTTATATTTTTACAAGTGACACTAGTGACAGCGGCTAAACGCAATTATGCGAGCCAAACGTTAAAACGCGATTAGTTTTATTGGTGAATTCCAACCTAAGTGCTTTACAATAACCTTTGGCTAATAACAGGTTTACATTTCTAATTAGGATAACTACATAACATACGAACAGACTAATCATCATCATCATCATCAAACTATATATACACAAAAGGCGTGTAAGTGCAGTGTGAAAAAATAAATCGGGCCCTGAAGCGAAACTACCTTAAATTCTTAAGTTGGCTCATTTTACTTAAAGGAGACATTGCTTTATTTTAAAAAATAAACAAAACTGCATTCAAATATTTTCTAATATTCGCTATTTTATTATATACTAATCGATAGGATTATTATTCGGGATAAAATTTCTCTAAAAAACATTTGGTCTTAAAAATAAAAATGATCGTAAAATCTAACATTAACTTTATTTAATTATCAATTTCTTACACTTAAATTGTTCGAAGTGAGCCCCTTCGTTCCGGTTACACAAATTTAGTCTCCGTTGAAATTCATTTCTGGTAGCCTTCAGCAAAGTGTTGTGGTTTATGCCCCTAATAACATTTTCCACAGAACGCCTCGTATCATGTAAGAAAGAAATGTGCATACCATTAAACAATTTTCTTATCGAAGATTTCAACAAGGTTGAACTGGGTTACTCATTTTTATAATGGTTTTCTGATTTGTATAAAGGTACTTAGAGATAAATTAGCAAGCGTGTACTTACGCGATAAGAGAACTGTTACACGTCTTTTACTCGATGAAAGTGAACAGTAAGTACTAGATGTTTATTAAAGAACTTGTGTACTAATTAGGTATACTTTATGGATATCTTGTACGACAGACGAGAGTAAGACCAAATGTTTGTTAGAGAAATTTTATTCCGAATAATAATCCTATCGATTAGTATAATAAAATAGCGAGTGTTTGTTTTTTTATTATTTTAGATGGTACGAGTCCCGGGTGAGGCAAGCTAGTTTAAAAAAATCTTTGAATACAGTTTGGTTCCTTTTTAAAAATAAAGGAATGTCTCCTTTAAGTAAAATGAGCCAACTTAAGGATTTAAGGTTGTTTCCCTCCAGGGCCCGACTTATTTTTCCACACTGTATTATCTACTTGGGAGAAATCTGTTATAAATTCGAGCAATGCGATTCACTACATGATTTTTGGCAAAATTAATGGACTGTCGGAGTCCGTACAACATTGACGTATGACAAGTGCGCCGCAGGGGAGTGTTGAAACCTACCAATTAGCAATATTGTAAAACATAATTACAATGTGTTACAATGTTGATGTAGATAGATACAATTAAGTTTCTATATCAACAATTCAGAAGGTTGCTTCAATTCTGTGGACTTTTAAGTCCTTTAAGCTTGCTTTAGCAAGCTTATATTTAGTATGCTAAATGTAACGTTTTAAACGTTGTATCTAGTAAGCCAACCATTTGTGGGAATGTCTGTTTCTTTATTACGGACAAGGGTTATGGGAAACTAGTGCGAAGGCACGCTCGGCTGGATACCCAGGGACCTCCGTTATGACACTTTATGAGGCTACTTGCAAGTGTTTGTTATGGCGATGGGTAGGACATGCCCGACTTTAAATAAATAAGTGGCATTCTCTCACTGAATAAAAATATTGCTTTTTATTTTACTAGCTGACTCGGAGAACCTTGTACCGCCTAATAATGTGATAAATGAAGAACTGCTCGACCAATTTTGTGCAAGCTTCACATAAACCATCTACTAAATAGTCCGAACAAAGCCTAAACATTTGGTTTGGATAGGTGAGCCCGTTCTTGAGTTATAAACAACAACGAAACACAACGAAAAGTGGCATTGATTTTTATATATAAAGATTAAAAAAAAAAATGGTACTTTATAAGTATTATATATTCATAATGCAGTCGTAGATAAAGAATACAAATGAGTGGCATTTATTGATTTCAATACAAGATAACGCGTTTTTTCTTCAGCAGCTTTATAACTATGCCAATTTCCAATACATCGAAAATTTTATCATTCCATGAAATATAGACACTGTAAATAAACATGACTTATAAATCTTTATTTATGCTGGTGGGCCATTTGATGTGTAGCTTTATATTCAAGAGGGCATACGCGTAGGTACTAAAACTCCTCCTAAAATATTAAGGGGACTGGTCGTATTGAATTTTATACTTTCAGCGAAATAACATGTCTTTTAGAGCTTTATGTTGACTGAGAAATGTGGAATGCGAGCTCATTTGTAGGTCGGCACTTGAAATTCCTCTGTATTGGTATTTCACCTTATCGACATATTAATTAGATATTTGCTAGATTCTCTGAATAACGAAGAAATTAATAGATAATAATTATATCTTCATGCTGAATAGAATAAAATGAAAATTATATCGGAAATTCAAATTCATAGACCTAATTGGTTTTATCAATACCTAAACCTGTATAGAAAACACATATACAGGAAATATACCTATAAAAAATGCTATGATATCGAGTTTGAACCTTCGGCACGATTCCATTCAAATCAACAACCCTTTTTTATTCCTATTTCTACTAAAGTGACGAACTGTGAAGACCCGTCGGACTCCGACATTCTCCCTTGTATTATCAATTTGCATGTGCCGGAAGATATCACGACAATTGACGGCCACGTGAAGATATTATGGTGGAATATGTATAGGTATATTTCCTGCCCAATTTGCGAGAAACAATTTGTACTCGCACGGAGTTTGGTGAAATTGTTTGCCTTTACATGTGATGGACAGATTTCGCGTTCGTTATTTTCATTCGGAGTTTCGGATAGTAAACAAGAATAGTAATTGGATTTACAGCAGAGTTTTAACAATTATATTTTAAAATATGCACTTCATCAAATTAATTACTTTAAAAGAGATTTGTTCATTTTCGATGCCATTTTAATTATCCACCGATCTTTTTATGCAAAATTCTGAAAATACTTTCTGTCAAACAACAACTGAATCCAATCTACATTTCTATTAGTCGTGGGCAAATCTTTGCGATTGGAACATTTGCATCTGGATCACTGAAATGTTCCGGAACAGTGATATGTATCATTTGGAACATCGGCTCAAAAGATACAAATAGAACATTTGGAACATCGGCTCAAATGTATCGTTATCTGTTACGTCATATCGTAGTCACACTGAGACAGAAAAATGTTAGATGATATGGATTATTTGGGACAACGGCTCAAAAGATACAAACACAGACACTGACTGTTATAAATCGTGTTCTGTTACGTCGCGTCATATACACTAATAGTTGTACTTAATTAAATTTTGATTTAAAAATAATTTTAAGCAGATGTTTTTAGTTCAGGTCATTAATTATATTTACACTATTTACGTTAAAAATTTGAATTTTAAAAAGACTGCAGGTCGTCACTTAAAGTAAAGAGTGTGTCAGTGTTCCAAATGATGCATTTAAAACATTTTTGACGTTCTAATCTTTCGGAACACTAAAATATTTCGGAACAGTGAGTTGGTTCAGTAAAGAGGCTTAATTTCTATAAAAGATATCATTATTTAAAGTAGCGAATGGTATGTAAAATACTGAATAGGCTTTAGCAAGTATTGAACACAAAGACGTATTGTAGTGGTAGCAAAAAGAATAACTCTCACGCATGTCATGCTCACACGTCTAAAAGATTTTATTTATTTTGTGGAGATTGTGTACAGACGAAATATTTTACACACGAAGGACGTTTCTTAATCACACCCGGTTTAAGGCTGCGTCCACATCTCGTAACGCAAGACTTGGCCCTCTAAAAGTGCTGATGATGAGGATGCGCAATTATTACTTTAAAATCTATTCACGTACCTATACAAGACGTAGGTTACCTACATGGGTATCTACATATCACATCCTTACTGATAAAATCAATTATCTGACACTTGTGTAAAAATTAAAATATTTATTCATACGCAACTTCATCATTCGCAAGGAATACGTAACAATTGTTGAGAAATATCAAGGCTTACGCCCGCCTAACACTGCAATCAATCGATTTTTTTCTACATTATCGCAGCGGAAAGTGTGTCAAACAGCCTATGGGTGCTAATAAAATTGGCAGTCTCCCACGAGAAATAGCAACTTTTCTTGAACTTTCAGAACCCCCGTTTTACTCGGATCATTGTTTCCGACAAACTTCAGCCACACTTTTGGCCGGTTCAAGAGCTGATCTCCTGTCCCCTAAGCGCCATGGAGGCTGGAAATCCAATGCCGTTGTAGAGGGGTATATAGATTCCATCCAAAATAAGTCTAAAATATGTAAATGCATCGTAGGAGCCATTACACTGAAAGAGCCTCAGTCAGACCCTTGGGGCCAGTCCAAGGATCTGAATGAGGCTTTAAGAAACTTTAAGAGAAAATTAATTTTCAATTTTGTATAGGAGAATAAAGTATCAATTTCCTCTTAAATTATAGCATCTAAAAGAACGGTCGGTACGTTAAAATTTTGTTAAAAAATAGTAAGAAATCTTGATCTACCTTGCGTTAATCTATGAGGTTTAGGTCTAGTCAATAAAGCCGAAAATCTTGGGCCCAAGGTTCTGACGAAAAATTTCACCTCTCATTTACTTTTAAATGATTAACTTTTTGGTATTTTTTTTTTTTAATAATTCATTGAGGTATCTATCAAAATGTATTAAATTCGTAAGTATGTATTTCGTCAGATAAATTCAGTTTTTGCAAATTCTTTATAAAAGACATTAATGAATTGAAGTCCTAAGGTAAACCGTCATAAATCTGTAAAAAAAAAATTCTAAGTATTCTAAAAAATTTAGATTTATTAACATATTTTAGAAATTCTTAACTAAATTTCTAAATAATTATAATTAACCCAGACATCGTACTTTCTGAGATGTAGACTATGCCTCTTAATGCAAGCGTCTGGATTTAGGACCCACGTTATTTAATCATAACAGTTTTGTTTTACGCTAAGGTTTACTTATTTTTAACTAATTTCCCTGTAAATCTTGTTTTTTTTTCATAAGGATTTAAAAAAATGGGCGCTACGATCACAGAACACAGAATTACCACGCTGGTCGCTTTTGGTGATTGTCGACAATGAATGTGCATTACCAGATAATTTTTCGAGGCCGAGGTTACCTCATGAAATAAGTATCTTCTCCCACTCTAGGTGGAGCGATTAAACACACCCTCTTAGGAAAGAAAGAAAAAACGTTTTTTCGTGCCTCACACAATCGTATAAACTAAAAAAAAATACATACAGCCGAACATATCGCTCACCTAGCAATATATTAGCACATCTACATTTTTCTTAGTTTATAGAAACTAGTATCAAAGATTGTACAAATCTTTTAAATGAAGTTCTGTGTTCATTTTATATAATTGTTAATATAAATTGGGATGTTGACTAATAGTATAGACCATAATAGATATATAATTAAGGATATAAATAATCCACTTTTAAACACTTAGGCGGTTAAAATTCAATTTCGCATTTTTTGTAGATGTGCCAATATTTTACTATAACTTCCTTCTTATTGAAGCTAGTTAAAAACTTGTGCAAAAAAAGATGAATCTATTCCTTTTCGTACAAATGATTTTTACCAATTTAAACACCGCATTACCGACTAATTTACTACCTCAACAAACTCTGCCAGAGTTTTATTGACTAAAACGCGCCTTTACTCCTTCAGTTGCCCTTTGAGATCCAGGGCCACGGTAACTCTTTCGGTCGATCCCGCAGCCCTTGAGTACTGAACTCCTGTCATCTGTCACAATCTACACTCTGTCGTAGTACAAAGACAGACTTCATTTAACAAAGCATTATCTTCCAGTCAACCATGGAGCTAAAAAGTGTTCTCAACAACTTCGCTGTCAGTTCCATTTGTGTCGCACAATGATAGTTAACTCAATATTATTATTATTCCTTGACGGAATCTGAGTTTCCTGATGGCTATAACCCAGGAATCTTTAAGTTGAGTGTGAATAGGTTACTTCTAGGTAAGCGCGCTCCATCGTCGACAGCATCGTCGCTTTCCATCAGGTGAGATAGCGGTCAAGCGCGAACCTACCAAGAATTAAAAAAAATGGAAAGTGATGGCAGTGCGACCACTTACCTTCTGTACTCTATAGTAACAATTGTTAATTCAGTTATACCACTACATCTATCATAGTCATCAATCAAACCACCAATGTTCATAATGCTCATAAGACTTTCTATAAAGAAGCTAGACTAAACTATTCTATACTTATAATAAATCCGTAGAAGTGAAAATTCTGTACATTGAAAATATCAAAAAAATGTTACTAGACAGACACCAAACAAAAAAAAAATTATTTTTTGTGTGTTTGTCCGTTTGTTCAGGCAAAAACTACTGGTTCGATTACGATGAAACTTGGTTTTTGGTTGGTTTCTTTAATATCCTGGGCACCACACTGGGTACTTTTTATCCCGGAAAGTATATACAATAAAAAACCAACTTAATTATGCGATTCGATCCCTAGACCCGATAACTGTACCAACCGCAAATAATAAGTTTGTCGTAGGTTACGTCACCCGCAGTGGAGTTCACTAAAGGGCGCTGCACACGGCTAAGATACTATAATATTTTATCTTAAGATACAATATCGCTCGCCAAACAATTCAATGGACTATCACACACGACAAAGATAATAAATAATATTTCATATTTTCGTATCTCAAAAAACCTAATAAAACCATTTTCGACTTCTACGCAGACGAAGTCGCGGGCAAAAGCTAGTACTTAATATACACTTAGAAGGAGCGTTTCTTCATTTTATAGAAGCAATTTTGACCCCCATTCCACAATACACAAGAACATGTGGTAGAAAAAAATTCTTATAACTTTCCAGCCAACACAAATGGCGGGACCAGGAAAATCTTTTACAAATCATTTTATAATCAATCACACAATAACAACTTTATTCTTAATCCAACAATCTTTTCTGTTTAGAAACAGGAAAAAGTGTTAAGTTAAATATCAAAGATTATGTTTCTTTGTTAAAAATTACGACTTTTTGCATAAGAATGAGCCTAAATAAATTCAATCGAGAGAATCGATTGTTAGATTACAGCCTGATACCATTTTTTTTAATTGATGTAAACCAGTGCCTGGCTGCAAGGGAACCTGATTGAAGCAGTGATGCAATCGATGATAGTGCGGGGTACTAGATTATTAAAAACCTATTCACTCTAGCCTTGAAAATAGATTAACCCACAACAGAAAGAAGCTTCCAGAATATTACATAAAGAATGTATTCGCTCAAGAAAGAACAAAACTGGTTACATAAACTATTCTCAATGTTATGCTTTGTTAGAAAAACAAAAGGCATGGCCATGATGACGGCGTGAGGAGGGGGCGTGCGAAACGCTAACTCTAGTCATTTCCGGTCAATCCCCGGCACAGAAGTGTAAGTCTACCGATCATTTCAACGGGAACCAACCAAATGAATAGACTGTTTTGTTCGCAAACGTGATTTTATAAATACAAATCAATTTATGTAAATGTGTCACCTTGAGCTCTATGATTAATGAGCGACATGTCTGCCGAAATACCCTTTCAGTTCATGATTGTCGTTTTTCATTTCACAGGCGTGTCACATGGGGCTTGGAGATGTGAGTAACTGGGTAAGAGTAGCTTTGTCATGTGGATTAACAGCATCCTGTTATTTTAATAGGTTGATATTATTATTATATAGGGTAGGCCATGTAAGCCAGGGAATAACTTATCTGGGCCCCAAGACACAAGCTGCCTTTTTTTCGGACAAATTGGCACTGCGTATTACAATGTTAAATAATTCAGCAGAAAATTTTATTACTTATGTAACCGACTGCAACAAAAAATGGAGGTTCTCAATTACTCTGTATTTACATTTTTTTTTTATCACATCAGAACTTCATCATGTATTGAGCCGATTTTGGATTTGTGTTTTCTTTAATTCTGATAGAAAAAAAATAGAATTTGAGTTAATGAGGGAAATCCTGAAAGCTTTACATAAAGCATTTGCATTCAGATAGTATCGGTTGAAGAAGTGAAACTGATAAAGAGTACCAGGAACCTGTAATCTATGCACTTGGTGGGCCTGGACACTTGGATCTCTTCTGCGTCCAGGGACGCCCTAATCTTTTCGGCCAGGGTGTCTGCGGCAGGGCCACTGGCCGCACCAGGGACCTCCAGCATTCGGGCCTCGGTTGCGGTGGGCCTCATGCGAAAAAGGCTGTAATCTCATCCAATATTATATCACGGAGTAAATATTGTATCTGTGACGACGGTCACACTTCTTTCCATATTCCGGCCCATATTGTTGATTCAAATTATATATACTTGCCCAGTTTTCTTACTCTGAATTGGCCACTCCACAACGTTAAGGGTTGTAAGTGGGAGCTTAAGAATTATATCAAGTGGTGGTGGAGAATTCGCCGATATTTCTACAGCTCGTTGACTCTCTTGACATTATTCTTACAAGATTTTTAACGGTTTAAAAATAAATGTGTGTTTTATTTTTATACCAGGGATATTACGGAGGTTCGTTTCCGATTCCGAAAGCTCGGAAATCCCAATTGATTTTGCACTTCGATTCCGATAATCTGCCCAATTGATTTTGCACTTCCGATTTCACTTTCGATTCCGATAATCTTCCGGTCGAAAGATAAAACTTTCGCGCGGGAAACATCACTTGTTATTTTATATCACATTTGGCATGTGGTAAGTTCGCGCTTCATTTATACCTACTTAACAGAGCTTTTGATTGGATTTAGTAGTATTTTATTTGATGTTTCTGCCTCCGCCTCCGATTCCGGTTCCGATTCCTAGTTTGATCCCGATAAGCCAAAACTCCGCTTCCAAATTTGGTTCCTATATAACTACTTCCGTTACATCGCTGAAAAGGATATTTTAAAAGAAGGAAACATATTTCACAAAATCATTGTCGAAATCGTTTTAACGTCGTTTCCCAACTGTGGAACTCAAAAATTTGATTAAAACTCGCAACATTATTTTATTTGGACCCTGTGTTCCCTTTAATTTCATAATATATTTTCGTTGGAACGCTAATTTTGTAAATTCCTGACTAAAATAATTTTAATTGCGAATCTTTTGCATTCAGATACTACCTCTCCACATTTATAATAGAACGAGTTGACTATAATGAATAAACGGAAGAGACAAGCGAATTAATTGTGTCCCTAGACACTTAAACGTGACCTAAATTACTTGAAATACTAAACTTGGACACTAGATTAATGCTCCAATAATTTATTGATGGAAAAATCTACAATCTGTAGCTATTGTTAGGTTCACCGATACAATGCCAGATTTATTGCGGACGTGTAGTTAACACGGGCGAGAACCCATGTCACGAGCTAGCTACAACAATGTTAAGTTTGCAGCGATTTCTCAACTAAGTCTTATCACGTATTAACTATTAATTGCTGCGACAAATCGTACAGAGAAATAGTTACCCTCACATGTGTGAAAGCATTTGTTGTCAAGGCCAGGGCCCGGGACATGTTAACATTCTGTAGAATTATCAAGCATTCTGATCAAACGAACATTTTGACCCTAGAAATATTACTGACAGCACTTCGCGAAAAATGGTCGCACAAATATTTGTAATGGAGATATATAACCAAAATTAAGGCGAAAAACGCCCTTATTTATTAGCCTCTGCCAAATATGGACGAGTAATCGTGGCACTCAACATAATTGTGTTAATAAAACTGCTTTGCCTATAAAAGTATGCCAGGCAAAATACATACGTAATCCATAACAGCAGAACTGTACCTACTCAGAATTTACGTCACAAGACATACGATTCACCGCTTTGATTCTATTCATATTCTGTATCGTTTAACTAGCATGACGGTCATGATTCTTTAAAAACGTTTAAAAACTAAAAATTTTAACGTATATTTCTGTCATCCCAGAGATAAAATAAGAGGCGCATTTAAAATGTGTATTTCACGGCGATGCAGTGAAACCGTTAGCCCTTCCGCCCCAGAGCCCGCGGGGAACATCAGTCGAAGCTCAATGTCAAGTTGCTTTAAAACGATGCTTTTATTCGTTAAGCTTCGTTATTTTTAAATATGAAAAAGACGTAGGCCTCGCAAGTAATGAGCGAACAATTCTCAACCATCTTTTTTAATTAAACACAGATTTGAGTTATGATCTAGATGCTTTTGTTTGTTTTGAGGACGCTCTAAGGAATACCTTTAATTTGGAAAACGTGAAACGTTCCGCGTATCTTAAAGGCAGTTTCAGTTATTTCTAATAAAAATGTAGGTAAATTTTGTTTTAGATCTAGTACAAAAGGGCATGATAAAAGCATGGAAGATTTAGATAACGATAGGGTAGGCCTTCAGGGATCTACAGAGGGAACAAGGGAACATCGGAGGCGTGATGGTCCGTATAATTAGGCCGTGACTTGCTCGACCTTTCGCCCATCTGCGCAGCCGGGCCCTTATTCCACTTTTATTTCAACTTTCAATCTCTTTTCATCATTCACCCTTTGCCTACACAAGCCTTATGACTTCCAAATTGAATGGGTTACATTCAACCGTATTTAAATAAGAACGGTTAGCTTTTAAAAGTTTCGTAGCAACTTTGTTTCTTCAGCTAAGTGCGAACTATAAAAAGCACTTTAACTCATCTCTACTATTTATAACTGCGATGAGGTTTGATAAGCCTATTTATAGACACGTCTTTTTTTAAGGTGGGACATCATCGGACGACATTTCACGCCCTTGGGCGGGGCGAGAGGGCGTGTCAGACTTTTGCTGACTAAAACCCACTCCTGTTTCTTCGTTGCCTTTGTTCCAGGGCCCTGGGGTTCTCTTTCGCATCAACTATGGTACCAGTAGGCCATTGGTGATCTGCTCAGGCGGGGCATACCTCTACCGTATGCTCCACTGCGTTCTCTGGACAGTCCACACAACGCGTTTCTTCCACACGAATCCGTTACAGGAATCTCTCGAAATGACCATGTCCGGTGAGGACCTGCGTCATGCGGAAGTTTAGGACACCGTGTTGTTTTTCCAGCCACTCCTCAAAGAGGGTTCTTACCGCCATAATTATCGCGTGACCACCAAAAGGTTGCGACAGTCGCTGTTGCCATTCCACCATGAGTTCCCGTCGGAACTCTGTCCGCCATGCCATGATTTGGCGTGGCAGCGGTGTTTCGCCCCGGTGGGCATTGCATCATGCAAGGGCTGTTGCCTCCAAATCCCACGGTGGTAGGCCAGCAAGGAGGCTCACCGCCTCGCGAGAAACCGTGCAGTATCCCCGCACCATCCGGATGGCCTTGACTCTCTGGCATGCGTTAGCTTGGCCGCCGGTCGCTTTTGTAGTGACAGCGCCTATACCGGCGCTCCATAAAGGGCCATGGACCGAACGATTCCTGCATAGAACTTCCGACAGGAAGCTCTTGCCCATCCTAGGGGTTGGGCAAGAGCCGCTTGAGGGCAACCCCAGTCCGATACGGTTTGGAAGCCAGACATCGGAAATGCTCCTCAAAATTCCATGGACTCCTCGACAGTCGATGGAATTTTGTGGAGCATTTCCGACGACGAACGAGTCCCAGGTACTTCATCGTCGACTCGACACCGATGTCAACTCCTCCTACCGTTATTTGGGAAACCGGGGGTGGCGCGTTCCGATGGCCGTGAAAGCATATGGCCTCGGACTTGTACAGTGCCACTTTGAGTTTCAACTGCTGGATCCTCTCCTCGACTGTAGCAACCTCGCGTGTTGCTAGTTCAACCACCGCCTGGTATGACTCTCCCTGCGCCAGGACCAGCGTATCGTCTGCGTAACAGGCCGCGCTTACCCCGTCAGGGAGGTCGCCACGCAGCACGTAGTCATACCCGATGTTCCACAAGGGCGGTCCTAGTACTGATCCCTGTGGAACACCGCACTACATCTCTCGCCGTTTCCACTCTCATTTATACAGTCTTGTATATTGTACTGTAATAAAGTTGTTGTATTTTAGTTTAAAAAATCATTAAAGCTTTTCCAAGGTTGTATTAGTTCTGATTAGAAGTGCAGCACACACCTGACATCGATCAATTACTCCCATAGTTTCATAACAGCACGCGACTTGATTACGACTTGGCATTTCGAAGTTACGTCCTCAATTCAATAATAATTATCTACTGAAGGACTGGTTTGATAATGATAGATTCATTAAGTTTATATTCTTTCTTTTTAAGTAACAAAATTATAAGACGGCCAGTAATGAGTCAAACTGGCTTATTGCATTCGTATTACGTGGGTACTTATGGACGATCCTTGAACAATATATCCTTAATTAGAATTAGGTCACTATCGTCTTAAAAACTAAAAAGGAGGGTCTAATCTAGAGGAGTTGACCACGAGCGGAGCACGAGCCGAGCTCAAATTCGTGTAGTGTCACTCGTGCTATGCTCCCCTAGAGTCAGTCCACACTACACGAATTTGAGCTCGGCACGTGCTCCGCTCGTGCTAGGCTCCTGCAGCGTAGACCCACCTTCAAATCTCTTAATATCTCAGTGTTATGATAAATAACGAGAAATTTGACAAACATACGAGTACGTAGCATTACTTTTTTCTATGTGATGAATATGAATAGGTTGGTTACAAATGCCGAAAGATATAACATTTTCCTGCTGACATTGGAAAGTCACGCGAAAGAAGACGCGGGCCTAAGCCAGTAGTAAAATAAAAAGCTTAACGTTTCAATATTGAGAGCCCGGATTATAGAATATAAAAATACATTTTTATGAAAATTGGTATTGGTAAAAATGAAAAACTGGAGGGGATAATCATTGCAATTTTATGGCTCTAGGCACGTACCACGTTCGTCCTGTGATTTACTAGGAATTCATGATCGAGTGAGGCTGCACGTCTCGGCCATAGCGGGATTATCATATACACGAAACGGAGCCAATATTACGTATGTAGCACCACATTATTCATAACCATAGATGACAAAGTATACTTTTATTCCACTAGCTCAAGATGAAATTAAAGCTTAGAACGCAGCTTCAGACATTTCTTGTACAACTTCCAACCTGGGACAGGAGCCCCTTGAGGGCAGCCCCAGTCCGATTCAGTTTGGGTACAGGTTTAAAAGTTAAAATTGAGTAAGTACTTTCATATTTGAAATTCGTGTGTTTAACGTGTCTACATATCAGACTACCTCAGAAAAGTTACCGTAACTTTTTGTTGAAACAACCGATGTCGGCTACATATTTCACATGTATTGTGGAAGAAAGAACAAACGAACAACTTGTAGTTATTTGGTCGAACGACTTGATAAAAATGTTGGAATTTCCCTACGATTGTTTAGTTTTGTAACCGCATGAAGTCAGCTTTTAGTTTTTATGATGATAGTTTCAAATACAGACCTAGGTAGATAGAAATACAGACAAATGTAGATGTTTGTTTTTCACTTTAGAATAGTAATTTATAAATCCTCAAATAACTCCTATTTTACAATATATCAAACATTAATTGTATGATTTCTTGTTGTCTCTGATAAGATAGCATAGCATAGCATAGCATAGTCGGCCTTATAATGTTCCCACTGTTGGGACTCAGGCCTCCTCTCTAGGAGAGGGAATGGGCCGCAATCCACCACGCGGGCCCAGTGCGGATTGGTGGATGTCACATGTCTTCAAATTTTTGGTTCTAGAACATGCCGGTTTCCTCACGATGTTTTCCTTCACCGTTTTGAGAGCAGTGGTGATGAAATAAATTACACAAAGTAATGCGCCTGTCTGGGTTTGAACCCGCGACCTACAACTCGTAAGTCGGGGCCGTTACCACTCGGCCACCACTGCTCTCACTGCTCTGATAAGATATTACAAAGTAATGAGAGATTTTATAACTGTGTTCGCGAAACCGATCCGAGAGAATGAGCCTTTAGCCGTCGCTCATTAACTCAGCCTATGAACTGACACGATTGTCGGCAATAAACAACAAAATAATTATTGGAGCCCACTTGCACGGTTTCAAAAAATTCTGCGTTTATTTAATTGACCCCATTATTTTATTAATGCGATCATATTATTTATTCGTTAAACTAAATCTAATAATGGCCCTAAATTTTTTAAAAGAGAATACATACACAAACACAAGTGTGTCGAATTTCACTCCGACGAAGGTGCAACAGTGTTCAATTAATGTGAGTAATTACTGCTCAGAGTTTCAGTCTAGCTCAGACCTTGACCTTTTTGAACATGAATACATACATACACACATGAGTCTGTGGATTTCGCTCAAATGAAGGCGCAACAGTGTTTCATCAATTTGAAATAGTCTCAGTAAAGTAAGCCTCAAATCCCAAGATTGACAAACAAAAACCTCATTCAGACCTTGCCAGTAGCTATTCCACAAAAAATGCGCGTGTAGTCGACAGGTCGGCTTCAATACGTGTCGGGGAGGAACGCGGCTGACACTGTCCTAATGCGGTGATTTGTATGCAAGTCTGTTTGTTTTCCTAGCCTCCCTGTAAGCCGACCCCGAGTCTCCAGAATACAGCCTCTATTGCTTACAAGAAACAATATTACTAACTGCCTTACTGAAACTACCAATTTGATTTCAAATTGATAAGAACGTTTTTCCGAACAGCATACATTTTCATTTTTGTCCCGGCAGTACTATTTCCACCCCACCAAACTATTATCATAAGATTAAGAAATAATATAATGCCCGTTCCGCGTGCGTGAAGTCAACATATTTATGGTTAATTCTGGATTCGCGAAAAACAACTTTCTTTTTTGTTCGTATTCCAACTCACAATAAAAGTATGGATTTTCATTGTCCAGTTATATAACGACCGTTTGCTTCAATAATATTTTTGGTTCATAAACTACCTAAGTAGGTAGGTTATATTTAAGTAAATATACATATTTTTACGAATGTGAGTAATTAAAAGCTGGTTTATTAGCAGAGAACTTTATTCACCACAAACAATAACAAATTTGTCCAATCTACAATAATCCAAATCACAATGAACACTAGAGTTCCGTTAAGTATCGCTCAAGTCGTTAGGTAAGATCACTTCACACACTTAGGTGTAGCACTCGTTTTGCAGTCGAAAACCAACTCACTTCCGGTCGGGAGCTCGTATTTACATGCGAAGCCAGGAACATTTTAGATACCGACGTTTCAAGGCCATTCCAGAAAATTGTTGTTGAATCGCGAGTAATAAATTATTTTTATTACAAAAATATACCTCCCTCCTTTCACGTGAATTTCGACGCTATTATTAATGATAAAAGGCTCGAAATCCCCTATCTACCTACGTACCTACCTACTAAACCCTATTTAATAATAATAGTGGTAGGTACTTTATGTCGGACTTTCTTAGAACTTGCCAGGCCTGGGTACGTACCTACTTTCATTCTAGCAGTTTTGTACCGAAATGCGTTTTAATTATTTATTGCTTCTCTTGATTTCATCGAAAATATGGCGTGTTCATGTTTCACAGCGTAACAATATTTTCAGTGTCATCGGAGGATTTTTTAACGAAATGATACCTACTTACAATGTCTTACCCTAGATGTGGCCAAAACCTCGGCTAATTCCTTTATAGAAATGATACGTGCTATAAATCCCGGCCACAGTAGCGCCGGGCATGTACATGACGAGCAATGGATAGCTCGCCGTCGAAGCCCGGATCGACGGAACGTAGTGTTCAACGTCAGGCCCACGGCCTGCTAGGGCCAACGTTCGCCAGAGCTGTAGGATGGTTCGATAGAGTTACTTGGCCGTTAAATGCAAAGGGCAACTGAAAAACACAGATAGGTTTTGCCCTTTAAAAGTCTGACACTCGCTCTTGCACCAACCAAAGGGAAGAGTTATTAGAATATTTCTCTCCCCTAAGAAAAACCTAATTCACAAAAGATCCTGATAGTTCCTATCGTAAGAAATAAGTCCAGCCCCCCTAGCCAAGTTACGATCGTTTATTTTGCGTCGAACGACTCGAGTAGGTCACACCTCCGATTTTTTTTTTCTGACCACGTGACTGAGCGTTGAGATGACGTCAAAATAATCGTAACTTGGCTAGGGGGGCACAACAGTTCAGCAGCCGTTCCTAAATAAATATATCTATGTATTTATTTATTTATACTTTATTGTACACCACTATTACGATTTATAAAAGGAAATCTTATAATAAAAAAACTCACAATTGGCGGCCTTATCGCACTCGGCGATTTCTTCAGGCAACCTGGACTACGACTATGTATCTAGTTCATACTACATTTGGTAAGGAATTCTTCCAAGCGAGGAGTAACGCCAAAGCTACTCCTCAAGATGGCATTTTATTCTTTAGACTATGAATATGCAAGCTCCTCTTCTTTTCCATTACCAAATTTTAATCTTTAACTAGCCTTTTGCAGACTAACTTACTAAAGTACATCATCACCTTCTTGCCCTTATCCCATCTTATTTGGGGTCGGCGCAACACATTTTTTTTAACTAACTTCCTTTTCTTTCATATCACTGTTCACACAATCCAGCTATCTTTTCTTTGGCCTCCCTCTCCCGCTCCACCCATCCACATGTATACTCATAACTCTTTTAGTAACATGCGTTTCATCTCTCCTCTTTACATGACCATACCAAGACAAACGAGTCCCCTTCAACTTTTCAGTCACTGACGCCACTTTCAAACTTCCTCTAATACTCGTATACTTATTTCTCACTTTATCCATTCTTGTCACACCAAACATCCATCTCTAACTTACTAAAGTACATCTTACCTAGTAACTAAATCAGGCATCGAAAACCAGTGTTTTCAGACCAAACTTAGTGAAGTATATAATTTATATTACGTGTAGGTACTGCTTTAAAATTAGTTTTAGCATACACACGACGAATGCATTATTAAAATTAATATTCAACGTAATTAATAGCCTTATGCATATTTATGCATGCATTTCGGTATTCCATTAGGTAACATATGGATTGACGCATATATTTAGGTTCACTAAATCCATGTTTACCTAACCAATGACGTATTCAAATGGAGTGCTAGCTAGTTTACCTTTCTATTGTTAGCTAAATTAATTAATTTGAATAAATCGTCCAATTTCATGAAATCTGTGAATTCTCAATTTTTCTCTACTACAATATTCATGTATTTATACATTACACTTTAACCTTCCTTATGAATCACTCTCTATCTATTGGTGGCAACCGCATGAATTTCCGTTCAGGAGTTGTTGAGTTTAACGCAAGCAGACATACAGAAAGATGCGGTGAGAGACTTTGGTTTTATAACACGTAAGTATAGACAACGGATAGTCTTAATTCTTGGCACCAGAAGCATTAAATTTTGCACAGGTGTTCCTAAGTAACTAAAGAGTCATTTTCCAAAGTACACTTAAATGTGACAACTTTCCCTACATCATATTTTTTTCCATTGGTGAGTTTTATTGGCCGCACAATGATATCGTTGCTAAGTATTAATAGTAATATTATAGTATCGACAGAATAATAAAGGTTCCTTTCCGAATCTGAAAGTTTACAACATCCGATTGATTTGGCACCTCCGATTACGATTTCGGTTCCGATAAAGGTGAACGGCAGATTTCGTACCGCATACTTTTTTGTTGTTCTGTTATATGTATAATGTATTTTCATGTAAGTGTACTTTTTTAGAAGTCCGGGATAAATAGTAATATCAGTACAAAGATTTGATTAATTAAACGTAAGAAAATCGTAAACTAAACGCGTTTATGTTTTCAGAAATTGCCGTAGAAAAATAACATAAATATAGAAATAATAATTAATTATTTAGAAATAGAAATAATATAAAATATTATTAAATATTTTAATAGCGAGTGGTAACGGCCCCGACTTACGAGTTGTAGGTCGCGGATTCAAACCCAGCCAGGTGCATTACTTTGTGTAATTTATTTCATCACCACAGCTCTCAAAACGGTGAAAGAAAACTTCGTGAGGAAACCGGCATGTCTTAGAACCAAAAATTCAAAGACATGTGACATTCAACAACCCGCACTGGGCCCGCGTGGTGGATTACGGCCCGTTCCCTCTCCTGATAGGAGGCCTTAGTCCCAACAGTGGGAACATTATAAGGCTGAATAAGCTATGCTATTATCAAATGGTTATATATTTTGCTAAAAATGCAGACATGTTGCATAAAATCAAGATATTTGTAGATTTAATGACAGAAATATTTTTCATCAACAAATTTTTTTTGTTCGTAAGGCATATATTTTTGGACAGATTGGCAGGTAAACAAAATTTATCTTTCAATCATTTCCTTTGTTATTGTTTTGGATGGTTTGTGACTGCATCTGAGCAATTTAGCAAATTATCTAGCCGTTACGTTGAGTTGAAGACGCTTTAATAACTTTGAAGTAAGTACTTACACATAAGTACTATAATTAAAGATACTAGTTTAAAATGTGTTAATTGCAATGTTCGCTTATCCTAATATGATATGAAGATGCACTTTATCCGATGAAAGGATCTCATCAATACTATTCGTCTAAGGACATATCCGAGAAACGTAAGTAGTTTACGAATAACATTCTGCATATGAGTGGGGCTAGTGACGAATTCATGATAACTTTTACACGTTGAAAAGAAAATAAACATTGTGTATTGTAAGTTATTTCAGGTAAAATGAATACATAAAACACTTAACTAATTTAAACTATAAATACACTAAAATCAAAAACTACTAGCTAAAATATGGCGACATAAAACTCCTCCGCATCGCTGTCGACTGGAAGTGTGCCCAAAAGGCTGGCAGCATTGCCACGTTGTATGGCAATGCTTAATCTCTGACCGAGGTAAAAGCCAGCCCTTGGGTCATGCGAAGTGTCTACTAAGCATTTGGATAATTCTTTGAACAGCTTATGAGCACTCGGACCCCACGGCCCAAGAGTTTCAAAGTTTCAGTTTCGTTAAAAAGTAGTTTCTGTCCACACTAAAATGTCTGCTCAAATTAATCACGATATCCATAACATAAATGGTTATTAATATTGTATATTTTTGTTTGTGTTTCGCTTATTAAATGTTGGTCAACCCGACCCAATGGGCACAACGTATGTCTATTGAACTTAGTGTATTTGTATTTAAGTACTTTAGTATTTGATCAATTCTATTTTGATATCTATGGCCATCTAATGAAATGAATTATTTACAGATGTTATCCACAATTGAAGTTTTAGTTAGGACCGTGGGGAATTTTTGAAAAGGAAACCCGTAGTCCTAGAACGCAAAGGGCAGCTGAAGGATACAGGTGTGGCCTTAGTCAGTAAAAGTCTTACACGCCCTCGCGCTCCACTCAGAGCAAGAGAAGTCATTGGATGATTTCCACCCTTAACAATGAATAAATAAATAAAAACCACGAATGAAGTTTGCGGAGTACGCTGAGACTCAAGATTTGAGTTTACACGTTCCAAAAAGACAACGAGAAAAACCCTAGCATATTGCAATCTGAAATTATTGCTGTAACTACATTGTAGGTTTAAGAACAGTGGGTCGCTGAAATATGTGATGAGAATTATTCATATATTCTAAGCTATGCTTGCCATGAGAGAGAGATTGTTTCCCGATCTGGCCATTCTGAGATGAAGTAATATTAAAAATAATTATAGTATATATAAAGGAGGCATATCTTGCCTCCACGTCCTCAGTAGGTAATGGCAGCGAAAGAAAGCCCCGGGTGTCGGAATCGCAGGGCGATTTTCGGCCACCGTAGGCGTGGGCACGAACGATGAGCAACGGGTAGCACGCCGTCCGGACGTCCAGTAAGGACCGAACCCGACGCGTTGAGTTTTCAAAAAGGAAATCGTGGTCCTACAACGCAAAGGGCGACTATAGGACACAGTTTTAGTCACTAAAAGTCTGACATGCCAGCAAGTCATTGGATTATTTCTTACTTAAAAAATCCCTACTTAATGGTAATAAGTTCTCTAATAGATAACGAATTTATTTAGAACATTTAGGTACTTAATCGTCGTACCAATGTTTATACACTTATATATAACAATTTACATTAGTACACTGGTAGGTGCAACCTTAAAAAATAAACCTGTAACTTTTACGTCTCAACTTCTAAAATCTTAGAATTTAAACAGGGCTTGTCTATCATATTACTATTAACAAAAATTATCCCAAAACACGACATTTTATTAGCAGTACGTATTGCTAATACAAGCCTGCCGTTCGACTTTTAACAGGAAGTTTTATCGGAGGTACAAACAAGTTAATACTTTTCTGTCGATTACTCCTTCACTTGTTATTTAGTTTCGTATTTGGCATGTTGTGAGTTCGCGCTTCATTTAACCGAGTTAACCGAGTAAATTACCTACTTAACCAAGTTTTGGATTAGTTTTAGTAGTGTTTTATTTAAAGCTAGCCTCCGCCTCCGATTCCGGTTTCGGTTCCGATTCCGATAAACCAAAGGAGATATATTTGGTTTGATACATTTAAGGGCTATTATTCCGAAGAAATTTGAATACCAGTTTGATATACATTATAAGAAAGCTTTTTATTATGCTACTTGATCATGACTATATATAATTTTTTCAGACCTCCGTTTTTTTAAAAAGCTGAAAAATGATTCAGTAAAAACAAAACACCAGAGAGGAGTGGCATGTTGTGATGCTTGCCACCAACACCTGAAGTGATGACCACGACCTTGTCAAGAGTGATATCGACAAGGAAGAAAAATAAAACGCTCATTTTTTATTTATTCATTACTACGCAGTATTATTATTTAAAATGTAGCTTAAAATTCCCGAATCTAATAGATACCTTAAGTTTTTTATTATGACTTCAACTGACGCTTTATGAAATAAAGACAAAATATTTGTATTAATATGATACGAATATTAACATACAACATAATAAATCCGTAAATTTCAGATTGACGATTTGTCAACTCGACGTTTGTCGTTGAAACAAACACACACAGATACACACGTCTTTGTGATACACACACATGGATACCAAGTTATACTATCACGTCATAACACAGGGTTGCTAACCCTATAAAATAATGTATAGTGACACAAGCTAATATTTTTCCACTTCACTTAAAAAAAGAGGTTTGTAATATGATGTTAAATGCTCAAAAAAAAAACAAGATAATTACGCTCTTTCAGCTTGTATAAGTGAGATTGCTGTTCAATTTTTTTCATTATTTTAGCCAAAGCTCCATACAGTTATAGAAGGTCCCCTTTTATCGTTTTCGAATTCAGTAACCACTTCCTTTACATCACTAATTGACAGTATCGTATTAGGGCCTGCGCTCACTTGAAACAAGACTGTCTTAGACAGAATTGTCTACGACGTATGCGACAAGACTGTTTTGTCTACGTCATGGCGCACACTATCAAGACCACAGAATAAGTAATAGTAGAAGGTACAGAAGTTTCACTCTTCGAAACAGTCTTGTCGCAGACGTCGTAGACAAGTCTGTGACGTCGTAGACAATTCTATCTGACTTCTACAATTCTGTCTTGTCTCAAGTGTGCCCAGGCCCTTATGTGCCTACTACTATATACACACCGAAGTAAAAATACCTGCTAGTCAACAAGGTTACAGCGGGGTTGACTGGCCAGGGTGCGCCAGTCAGAAGCATCGCCTCATGTGGCTGATATTTTCACATTATAAGTTTCTATAAAATTAAGGTTTCTTTTTAAAACGGGTTGCTTTGAAGTGTTATATCTTTGGATTGACTTGAAATTATAAGTTCAAATAAACTTTATATTAAAGGTACGTTATTCTTTTTTTGAAATTAGGTATTTATTGGTTGCTTTTCGTTTTGTATTTTCTGTAATATCGCAGTACTTCTAACCATTGTTGTATGTAATTTAAGAAATCTCACATTATTTTGAAATATTAGTTCTACCGTGGAAACAATGTGTCTCAGGCGGTATGCAATATTGATGATGTATACGGACTTAAAACTGCTAATGAATGTGATTTTTGTTTTAATCACTTTCACGTGAGAAATTTTATCTCACGAATAACTTTTCTTTTCAGGGCAGCTACAAGACAAAATTTCCACAACGAATTCTAATAAGAGGGTCCTTTTCCACTCGCCTATCGTCTACGTCGAGCATGGTTTAAAAGCTTGTGGTTTCATCTAACGAAATCCAACGCGATTTTCGATGAAGAGGCAAAGCAAAAAAAGTGATATAACGCCTGAAAACTCTGTTAGTATAACGTACTTTTAATATAAAGTTTATTTGAACTTATAATTCCATGTCGATCCAATGATATAACACTTCAAAGCAAACCCGTTTCAAAAAATGGCAATTTTATAGGTAAAGACCTATTATTAGATATATTATAATTAAAGCTTATTTTCCATTTAGCTTCCCAAGGGTAGAAGCCTCCTCTATTTTTTTTCAGTTCCTCGTTCGTAGCAACGTCTATCTGCACTGGATTCCCTGCAAACTTTATAATATCATCAGCCCAACTTTTTCTCTGCCATTCAGTAGTTCTTTTTTCAGCTGGGCTAAGCCATTTTGTTGTTTGAAGAGTTCACCTTTTAACTTCCTGCCCATATACTCTTCTGTTTCAAGCTATACTGAAGAGCATCTTTAACTTCTCTCTAAAGAAAAACAGGTGTTAAAAACAGGTATTTGTAACACCTGTTTTTCTTGTTATCTGTAGTCTTCTCAGCTTCAATATACTTATTTACATGGCATGTTGGCATCATGGAATTTTGTTCAGTTAACAAAACAAAAAATATTACCTAAATGTCAAAGCCTAGCTCCTGAGTAGTGCCACAAAACAGTGATTTTCTGAAGCCTAATCATCGGTAACAGTTACGTCAAAAGGTTTGAAAAAAAAAATATTTGGTATAAATTCCTATATAACATTATCAACATATTGTTACGCCGTGAAACTTGAACGCGCCATATCTTCGATGAAATCAACAGTAGAAAAAAATAAATTAAAACGCATTGCTATACGAAACGTCTAGAATGGAAGTACGTACCCAGGCCTGGCAATTTCTAGAAAAGTCCAACATAAAGTACCTACCACTATTATTATTAATTAAGGTTTAGTAGGTAGGTACGTCGTAGGTAGATAAGGGAATTCGTAAGTTCCGTAATTAACAATAGAGTCGAAATTCGCGTGAAAGGAGGGAGGTACAAGGAGGTTTGTAATAAAAAATATTTATTATCCCGCGAATCTACGACAATTTTCTGGAAACGTCGGTTTCTCCTTTCAAACGGCTTTTATCTTTAGAAATATGTTTACACAAAAAAATTGCTGGTTAGGTGTTCTTCAGAATATACAAAGCATGTGTAAATCAATCAATATTACGCAAAGAAAATGGTTTTATAGGAAAGCGGGGCTATATGCGGGCGCAGGCGGCCGTACGAGTATATGTGCATTTAACTCCAGCCAGATGTTCAAGGGACTATACGCCTTAAGAGGGTGGCCTCAATGTTGCATCGTGTACGAGCAAGCTCCAACAGGATCCTAAAATTAATAGCGGACAGATGAGACGGTCCGTTTCTGAGACACTGGATTGCGTTCCACGTGTAAAAATGATTAATTTGGGTTTCATTTTTTTTTGTGGTTTTCTGACATAGTTCTTAAGTATAACATAAATATGGATCTGTATCTTTCGAGACGAAATAAAGTTCTTATTATTATTATTATCTGGCTATAATTATTAGCCTGGAAACAAGGAAACGTACGACCTACTTACATGTTTTATACCTAACAAATGTAAAATTATTCTATCAATATATTTGTACTATTCCTGGGAGACGCTTTTATTTCTGTGAATGTTTTTTTCGGCAAAAAGGAAAATTTATTTGTCTATACAATATGACTTTGATTAGCCATTTTTAGTGGGTGAGAGACAGATATTTTCTTTCTACGGCACAATTGGTGAGCGATCGACCGCTGCCCTGCGTGCCTCGGGTTTGATCCCCGAACGGATCAAACATTTGTATAGTCTGTACTTCTACAGGTCTATAGATAGTTGTTTCGAATTTAGGTGTCTTATGTATGTGAATTTACATGTTTATGAACGTACAATTATATAGGAGTAACTCCTAGTGTGGGGCAAAACTTACATATATATTTAAAAAAAACCACATGATTGACGGCTCATTTTGTTTCACTATTTAAGGATTGGTTTCTTAGTAAAAATTTTGGTTTACGTTTCCCTATACAGGTATCCAACATAGAAGCACAAAGTTCCTCCCCAGCCTACCGCTGATTTACTGTTTCTAATACTCAAGTACGTTGGTAATAATTCATTGCTGGCAATAAACGTCACTCGTGGCCATAGCCTGCCCCATAAATGGGTACAATGGCTGAATGCTTCGTGAATGGATTATGCCATAATCAGGAAGAGACGTCTAGCAGACTGATAGGTATAACATGAGTAGTTACACGCACAATGTGTAGTCTGACTATATTTTAATGCCTATTCAAGTTATATAATAGTTGATTATGTGACTAGAGGATAACACAACGTCTTTAAGCCGCATGCGTCATGTTGAATTCTGAACGAAACGAAAGGTGCTAAGTTTTAATCCCGAACGCAGTGAGGGATTTACATGTTTAACTCCTGAGCACTGCAAGTGAGTTAATATAAAAACCTGAGTGAAGTGAGGAATTCGAGCCGCTCAAGACAAAGACACTAGCGATGTGCCGAGTACGGCTTGACTCGAGTCAGACTCGACTGCTGCTTTAGACCGCTTACTCGAGTACCAATTTATTTTGATTCTAGTACGCTGGACTCGATTTGGGTATTCGAATTAGGAAGAAGCGATTTTGTACTTAATAACCGGATTTTATTTTGAGAGACTGAGGTTGACTCACTCAAGTAGATAATAAGTTTGAACCTGTAACCTTTTATTACAGTGAGCTGTTATTGTGTCTGAATTTAATTGAGCTTGTTAATTATTACTAGTAGTGAAGTGAGTTTATTTCAAATTGGCGCCGAATAAAGCCTCAGTCGTATAGAAGTGTTTTAAGAAAGTGGTCGGCGATAAAATAAAGTCCCAAAACTGTGATTCCGTATTAAGACTTTAAAGAAGACAAGAACTCCAATCTATACCAGTCAATCGCAGACGGCAAAACACCACCACCACGAGAATGGCAACTTCAGATGACCGTAGATTAACACTAAAATATGAATGATTTGATAATGGGAATGGTGTGCATTGATTTTTTACCGTTTTAAGTCATTAAAAATACATTTCTTTAAGAGAAAACTCGTTCGCTTAACCCTAATTACGATTTACCTTCGCGGAACATTCTTTCGGAAAAATTGATTCTGGAACTTACAGATTATATTGCTTTGAAAATAGGTTCGTGGACCTGCGACAGCAGCAAAAGTTACAATCAGAACCCATACATATAATTAACGGAAACAAATTCAAATCTAGAATCCAGGGAAGTTAAAGATCTTAAGGAATTTCTAGATTCGGACTCGAATTTTCAGATTACAGTTCTAGATTCGAGTCAACCTTCGAGTCCTGGACTCGAATCAACACTCGAGTACCAAACATATAACTCAATTACTGGGCTCCAATCGCAGAATCGAGCCATGATTCGAATTCCGAATAAACTGACTCGAGTCGACTCGATCCACCAAAACATCTCAGACTCGGCACATCACTAATTAGGGGGGTTGGATACTCTACTACTCTTATTAACACCTTATGTGAGATAATTAGAAAATAATATACTGAGCAGAAGTTGATTTAATATTTTCCCGAGTTACAAGTAATTTGCCTGCTGCGGTCTTCCCGTCCAACTATAATTTAGGTGTCTTCAAGGCTAGAGTGCCTATTCACTCTTAATAAACTAGTGCGCCTCACCATCAATAATTGCATCTTAGCTTACCATCAGGTGGGATCGCAGTCAAGCACTGGTTTATATCAATTAAAAAAAAATCTCATTACCACTAGACCTGTTTTAATATTTGAAACCAACAAAATTCACAACAAAATTGAACTATAGTTTTAATTTTCTATAACGTTCCCGTTCTTTCAATTTTTTTTATTTTTAGAGACACAACAGTAACTACTTTTGATTCATTTTAAGATTCCGTACCTCAAAAGGAAAAAAAGGAACCCTTATAGGATCACTTTCTTTTTCATCTCTGTCTGTCTGTCAAGACACGTTCGGTAACGCATGGAGTTGAAATTAAAACTAAATAGGCACTCAGGTCTGCGGTCTCTCGAAGCTGTGAAAAATCGAATTGAAAACCTTCAGTGCGCGAGTCTGACTCGCACTTGCCCTGTTTGTTTTTGTTAGTGGCCAGTTTGATTTTTTGAATAAACTCGTTTGGTGCACGTACGTTTTAGTTCACGTAATGGTTCTTTTTTCAAACGGTTTTGGCGATCCAAATTCAAATGACATTATTCCCTAGGAAACACCTATACTATATTGGATTCCTAGGGACAGAATGACTTGCTTAAGAGGGTCCTTTTTCACTCGCCTATCGTCAACATCGAGCATGAATTAAAAGCTTGTTATTTCTCTTTCTCTTTCTATCTTACGCAATCCAACGCGATATTTGACGAAAAGGCAACGTAAAAAAAGAGACAACGCCTGAAAAATCTGTTAGTATACTATAATTCCGTGATTTACTCGAATGTTTTACAAAACTTGTTCCAGGAAATACATGTTTTTTTTAAACCGAATAAAGTTAATGAAAAAAAAATCGTCAGAATCTTGATTAAATTTACAAGGCTTCTGTTGTTGTAGTTTTTAAATTTTTGAGTAAATTAAGAAGTCTAAAAATTCATGCGAAATAGCAGATTTTCAGAGGTCTTTACTGGATTAGTTTTACACAAATTTGTTAATTGGTTCAATAGAAGCTTAGATAATATCCACAAGATACTTATTATGTTTCCAAAATAACAAATGAAAAATGTGTAATAACGACATAATCACGTAACAGCGGTTGAATGAAGAACAATGAAAATTTATGTCGAGTTGCATCCCCTTAAGGTAAGGAAGGGATGTATGACATATAAAAGGGCATTGTCGAGTAGATGGTGTAAAAAAGTTATTTAATTTCACGACTCTAGTAGCCACAGAAATGAAGTCAAATTACGGGGTAATGAGATAAATTAACAAGCAAATTATGGTAAAACACTGCCAATTATAAAATTCCTCACTGGTTTGCGTCAAAAAATAAAATCAGAAGGAAACATACTATCGGAATAAAAAGTATTCTTTGGTCTTTATAGGACATGATCTACCCGTGTGCCAAATTTCATCAAAATCCGTTCAGTCGTTTCAGAGTGAAGAACTAACAAATGTACACACACACTCATACTTGTATACAATCTTTTGCTTTTATATAATATTAGCGAACTAGACTAACTAGAACGAAGTCGAAAATGGTTCTATTAGGATTTTTAGTGTTTTTTTTTATTTTTTTTTATTGAGTTTTCAAACGTATGTCAAAATAAAATGTGATTTAAATCAAAAGCTGTAAGAAGTGTTTATTCCAAATTAAAACTTCAAAGCAAATTACCCCCAAAATAACTTTCTAACCCCGTTAGGGGATAAATTTCAATAAAATACGTAACTCGTCTTCAATCAATTCTGTTTTTTTTTTTGCGAAATATGAAGTAGATGGGACCTAGGAATCACGTTGTCTCATACAAACTTTGCCGCTTCCTTTTTACCCTTTTAGGGGTAGAATTTCGAAAAGTCATTTTTTATTGAATGTCTACGTCATACAAAAAATATACCCTCCAAGTTTCAAATATTTACGATCAACGGTTTAGGCTGTGCGTTGATTCGTCAGTCAGTCATTCAGGATAAAGTATTTTTTATGTATAGAAGATTAGAATGACATTTCTGTCTCTTCGTTTCGCTTTTGTTAGTGTTTTTGGTATACAATCAAGTTGTTACAATGAGTTTTAAAGCTAACATCGAAGTGGAATTGCAAACAAACTATACCCAAAACAAAATATTTTGCATTCTTCGAACGAAACTCACTCTGTAAAAAAAATAAAACAGTCAAATTCCGCCTGCATTCTGTTTTCAATGTCGAATTTTTCTCATAAAAACATTATAGCTTTCCAGTGACGGTTTTATTACCAAAAAACTGGATAAGTGCGAGTCGGACTTGCGCCCTGAGGGTTCCGTTAAAACTTAAAATAGTTCAATTCCCGAATGGAGTCTCGAAGATTTTTTCGAAACGCAATTTTTTTTTTTGTTTTTACGTTACAAAAAATTTACAGTTTTCAGACTTATTCCTATACCTGTGCTATAAGACCTCGCTTTATGCAAAATTTCAGGATTCTAGGTCAACGGGAAGTAACTTGTGAATTTTGATTTTCTCGGGAATGTCGGAATATACGTCTTTTGAGACATAAACGGCCGTATCTTTTTTTTAGAAGTTTGATTTTTTGTCAGCTTCAAGGGACCGCAGACCTCAGAATAGGGATTTAATTTCAGCTCGATACCTCTACGCGTTCCCTAGATAAATTGTTTTGACAGATAGATAGACAGACAGACGGACGGACAACAAAGTGATCCTGTAAGGGTACCGTTTTTTCTTTTTGAGGTACGGAACCCTAAAAACGATACAAACACCAGAATTTGTTTATAAATTATGATTCTTCCAGGAATAACAGATGTTCATAACAGGAACAGAAGTCCTAACACGAGCTCTTAACACGACCCATTTCACGACCTAAACTGAACTGTTAAAGGGATGGAGTTATATTGGTGTATAGCTCCATTTCTTTCTCGCTAACACTCCTGAAATTTTAACACGTCATGGTAAGGCCGTACGTAGGGTAGGTAGGGTAGGATAAGGTAGGTAGGGTAGGGTAGGTAGTTAGTCAGTTGACGGGAGCGAAGCCACGGGCAAAAACTAGCAACACATAAATTTTGATGTTCATAATGGTGAGCTAACACCTCATTTCATCCACCTTCCGCAAATGCAGTGACAGATTCGTGATTAATGGTCAATGTAAGCACATCTAGCTCTAGTAGTTAATTAGCCGCATAATTTATGAAGTTGGCGGTCGATTATCTTAAAATAAATATTTGTTGTATTATTTATTCATGTGTAGTATTTCACCACGTCGTCGCCGACGGCAAAGTGCTTAAAACTAAGTCCTAAATGTCAATGTAAAGTATTTACAAAGACTGAAGTGAAAAACAGGTAATTTATCGATAAATGACAGCTAAGAGATTTTGACATTTCACCGTCGAAAATAAACAGTGCCCAATTAAACTAATTAGCATTAAAACTATCCTACCAGGGTGCGTTGACCCCGTAGCCAGCTGTAATTGCTTGCATAATCAATCAGCCTTTATAATGTTCCCATTTTGGGACTCAGGCCTCCTCTCTAAAAGAGGGAATGGAATGAATGAAATCCACCACGCGGACCCAGTGCGGGTGTGTCAGATGTCACAGTATGTCTTTGAATTTTTGGTTCTAGGACATGCCGGTTTCCTCACGATATTTCCCTTCACCGTTGTGAGAGCAGTAGTTATGAAATAAATTACACAAAGTAATGCGCCTGGCTGGGTTTGAAGCCGCGACCTACAACTCGTAAGTCAGGGCCGTTGCCACTCGGCCACCATTGTCTCAATCGGCCACCACAGTAATTGCTTGGAGTTAAAATTCTCGATTTTTTTTTAATTTTCATTAGACATCGATACGCTTCCAGAATAGTTTTTATTTTATTTTGCCCAGCATAGCTGAGAAAAATCCCTACCCAGCTTGATATAAACAGTACTTGTCTATGTGCAAGTTACAAAATAAAATCTTACCACAAGGACTGGCTCGAGGAGACTCAAAAAAAAATACCTGGAAGAATTTGGGGACACCTTTGCCCAGCCGTAGGAAAGTAAAGGATTTAAAAAAAGAATCTCACTAATTTTATAAAGACGAAAGTTGGTAAGGGTGTTTGTATATGTTTGTTACTTCCTCACGCTCGAATGGCTGAACGCATTTCGACGAAACTTGGCACATAGGATATTTGTTATTCCGTGAGTGTGTTGTTCCCTTGGGACAATTTCCGCTTTCACGCGCGCGAATCCACTAGCAGCAGCTATAAAATCTGTTTTGCTAAGCAACGTTGCAAAATTCTAAACTTTAATTAGTACTCGTGTTTGTTTAAGAATCATCTTTACTTCAAGTTAACCATAACTCAAAGCAGTCTTTGTTTAACTTTGCTAATAAGGAGGAGGTAGAAGCCTCTTCCATTAGTACCTCTTTAGAGGATTTAGAACTGGACCATAAGACTAAAAAAATATAATCACCGATTCGAGTTTTAAGAAAAGAATGTTTTCAGACGAGATAAGGCGTGAGCAATTTTGTATAATAAATAAATAAATAATACTCACACAACGCCATCTAGTCTCAAGCTAAGCAGAGCTTGTGTTCTGAGTACTAGACAACTGATAAACATACTTAAATATTTATAAATACATAGCATAGCATAGTCGGCCTTATAATGTTCCCACTGTTGGGACTCAGGCCTCCTCTCTAGGAGAGGGAACGGGCCGTAATTCACCACGCAGGCCCAGTGCGGATTGGTGGATGTCACATGTCTTCGAATTTTTGGTTCTAGGACATGCCGGTTTCCTCACGATGTTTTCCTTCACCGTTTTGAGAGCAGTGGTGATGAAATAAATTACACAAAGTAATGCGCCTGGCTGGGTTTGAACCCGCGACCTACAACTCGTAAGTCGGGGCCGTTACCACTCGATGTTATCATGTTATGTTATAAATACATATTATAATTAATATGAATTAGTAGTTTGTTAGGAATAAATCCTAAAGTCTATCGCCTAAAAGACTTTCTTCATCTTTACTCCTAACCTTCATTCTTCATCGAAGGTGCTAACAGTACTTTCGTGCAAGAATATGTGACGTGCAGCGTAAAAATGACACGAAATATGTAGTGACTAGCTCTTGCCAGCGGCTTCGCCCTCCTAAAAGAAGACCCACTAGTCTACAATTTTTTATTTTTTAAATGTAAAAGCCATGGCCATTGGTGTTTCGTTATATTTGAAGGCTCCTGAGTTTGAACTAGAGAGTAGGAAAATTTAATCACGTCTACATTTTCAGTTGCATCTTAGCAAAGTTTCTCGAAATGTATGAAAAATACCATTACATGGCACTGATAGTATTAAAATTTTGAATTGATCGTATTTATCTTATTATTTTTATGTTTATGTTCAAAGTAATAATGTGTATATGCAACTATTTTAATCGTATTGTAAACTTTTTTAAATCAGTAGCCCAGCTAGAGTTCTGATGTTGATTCACTCAGGATATCCTTAAATAGTTAAGATATACTAATTTAGTTTTTTTTAGGATGCTTGTAACATGTAATTCAAATAAATACGAACCAAAAATGTAAAGAATATAGTCCGCTTATGAATTTTAACAACGTAATAAGTGTGTATTCTGCATTTTTTGGATTTTTAAGGTCGAAAATCTCAAAACGGGTACGTGATAATTATGTACTTTTTAAATACGGAATCACATTTGGTATGCAATAATTAATATAAAAACCCTTATGGCCTCTCTATTACATTTTGATTGTAGACTAGTGAGATTTATCGAGATAAACTTTCTTCCCCCGTTTTATCCCTTTAGGGGGTGAATTTTGAAAAATCTTCTCATAATGCTCGCTTAAGTTACAAAATAAAATTTTATGCAAAATTTTGCACTCCTAGTCTTAGTAGTTTCGGTTGTACGCTGATATGTCAGTTAGCCAGTTTCCCCTTTTACATTTAAAGATTATTTACGATTAAAATAGTTTTCGAGAACACGACAAGACACGTCGCAGCATACCACTATACAACATTAATCTTGTGTATATGTTCTTACCCTAAGCCAGCCCCACCGTCAAAGCAGTTCATGATTGGAAAGTATATTTTTTTACCCTAAGCCAGCCCCACCGTCAAAGCAATTCATGATTGGAATGTATATTATCTTACCCTAAGCCAGCCCCACCGTCAAAGCAGTTCATGATTGGAAAGTATATTTTCTTACCCTAAGCCAGCCCCACCGTCAAAGCAATTCATGATTGGAATGTGTATTATCTTACCCTAAGCCAGCCCCACCGTTAAAGCAGTTCATGATTGGAAAGTATATTTTCTTACCCTAAGCCAGCCCCACCGACAAAGCAATTCATGATTGGAATGTATATGTTCATACCCTAAGCCAGACCCACCGTCAAAGCAATTCATGATTGGAATGTTATATTCGTACCCTAAGCCAGCCCCACCGTCAAAGCAATTCATGATTGTAATAAGTACCTATATAAGTAAGTACTTATGCCTATAATTGCCCTAAGTGTTTAGGCGCTCCACAAACGCAAATCAATTACATATTATTCGGATTATCTCGTGTGTCAGCAACTCATTGGCTGTCACGAATAATAAACGTACACCCTTAGTGTCCAAACTAACTAAAATACTAGACTGTAATCTATTTATCTGGTAACACTGACATGAACATAGCAGTTTTGTTATGTTGTTTTTGTCATTGTGCGCTCCATTTTAATAGAAAATAGAGGTTTCAGGGTAGATTTTTTCGAGTGTAGTGTATTTTTATGTAAATTGATTCATTGTGGATATTGTGATGTAAAATTGGTATAGTTTTGCATCTCAAATGTGTATTTACGATAGTGTACAATATGTGGACTTATTGATAGAGCTAAGGATTTTATTTTTGTATTGAATACCTCAGAGATGCTTACCGAAAAGGCAAAAGACCATCTCAGACACAAATCTGCAAGGTTCTCAATTGATTTGACGATTACATGTTTGCTGTATGGACTTCAAAAGAGCATTGATCCCTGAGTTTGTTACGGTGTTTCCTCTCAGGGTAGTCAACTAGGAAACATCGCTCTCATCTTGTTTAAATATTGACGAAAAAATTTACATGTAAAAGTGTTTTTGAAAAACCCATTTACAAAATAAACATTACCTATTCTTTTACTACTATTTACGACAATTTACGATGGACCCGTTGTATTCCGGAACGCAGATATACGCGGGACACAACGGCTTTTTAATTGTGTCACTAATTACGGCATACGAAAGGTTAAGAGATTTTAGATTGACCGAAACCACCTGATACGAACCAAGGTTACGGACATAGCTCGAAGAATCGCCAAACTTAGGTGGCAGTGGGCAGGGCACATTGCTCGCAGAACAGATGGTCGATGGGTACGAAAGGTTCTGGAATGGCGACCACGTACCGGAAGACGCAGCGTTGGAAGGCCTCCCACAAGGTGGACCGATGACCTGGTGAGGGTCGCGGGAATCCGATGGATGCGAGCCGCACAGGACCGGTCATTGTGGCGACATTTGGGGGAGGCCTATGTCCAACAGTGGACGTCTTTCGGCTGAAATGATGATGATGATGACCTGATACGAAACTATATTTTTAAGGAATAAAATACAAGACTTGGGTCTTCCTATTTTGACTTGTAGGTTCTAAAGATCTTTCCTTGAAAATCCTTCCTGTATCGACACAATTTAATTATATCGCTTTCCTGCTAAAATATCTTTCCTATCTTTATTTTTGTATTATTAGATCCAATCGTATCTAAAAATATACACTCGTTTCTCGCGAAACGGAAAGGTAACTGATCCTTTCAAATAAAATTTTCTCGAGGTAAAAAAGGTGACATGCCATCGTGGCTGTTTTTTTTTTTATTCGTGTATTGACGACAAAACGGGTTTAAATAATTCTGGTTTATTTTTTATTGGGTAACACAAATTTATATTAACTTTAACTTTTATATAATATGCATGTCGTAGCCGTCTCGTATAATACGCCATATTACGAGGTTAGTGTATTTAAAAAATGTCAGGTTAGAAAATATTTACGGTTTACAGTCACTTTGAGTTCCATTACAATGCGGATGTAACATATTCCATTTTTTTTTGCAATATTCTTTCATAAATGTATCGAGTTAGCCTTCTCGGTAAGCTTTGCTAAGGTGGTGAATCATCATCATCATCATTCCAGCCGAAAGACATCCACTGTTGGACATAGGCTTCCCCCAAGCGACGCCACAACGACTGGTCCTGTGCGTCTTGCATCCACCGCACTCCCGCGACAGGTGGTGAATGCTACAATAAAATTCTCAGTTTCTTATTACCGAGATCCACATTTTGTCCAGTTGAGTAGATACTTGTGATACAAAAATACACCAATTTTACATCATTATATCAGCTACTGAACTTCACTCGGAAAAATACCCCCAAAAACTCTATTTTTAACTTTTTTAAGTATCGTAATTGGTGACAGAATGAAACTTTTCTTAGCAACTCCTGTCATAATAAGACATAATATGCAAAAAGAGTTATAAAAACTAAAGCCTTGGAAATAAGTAAATTTTGCTGATTGATAACTTATTTAACGGTGAAATTAATGGAATAGTAACATTTTCCTCGGCGAAAATACCTTCAGAACACCTGTCATTTTCCCATCTACAGACAACCTTCGCTTGTCAGGACGAACCTGTTATTAAGCATTCCTTCAACATGTATTCAATACGCCCCTCTTGCCTGCGCATAATCTATTATGCACCTTTCCTTTGAACATTCTGCAAACCACGTGTATTTTATACGGTAATTTTTTTAAAATGCGAGTACCTATGATTTTTTAATGGCTTAATAACCCTAAACAGTATGTAATTATAGTCTGGGCAAGCTTTTTTAGTAGAAAAATAATTTTCTCAAAGTAGTATTTCGTTTTTAAGTTATTAAATGGCAGACTATGGTATTCAATACAGTCGCATTATTAATTAAGCACTTTCCCTCGAAAATTCTGCGAACCACTTGTACCTATATTATGCGCTCACTCTTTTAGAATGCGAACTCCTATGATTTCAAATAATGGCAATGGAATGGGCTATGCTCGGAGTTTCCTTGCGCGATCGAATCAGAAATGAAGATATCCGCAGCAGAACCAAGGTTGCCGACATAGTACGAAGAATCGCCAAACTTAAGTGGCAATGGGCAGGGCACATTGCTCGCAGAACAGATGGTCATTGGGGCCGCCGAAAAGCTCTGGACCTCTGGCGACCGCGTACTGGAAGACGCAGTGTTGGAAGGCCCCCACAAGGTGGACCGATGACCTGATGAAGGTTTCGGGAATCCGATGGATGCGAGACGCACAGGACCATTATTTGTGGCGACATTTGGGGGAAGCCTATGTCCAGCAGTGGACGTCTATCGGCTGAAATGATGACGATGATTTCAAATGGCTGAACAACCCAAAGCAGCATGTCATCTAAACAAATTAATTGCCACTATTTGGCATGTTATAAGTTTGGGCAAATTCGTTTAATCGAAATATAATTTTCTCGGAGGACCTCTTCATTATTTCGTTTTAATAATAAGGTTTTATGTTATTCAATACAGTCGCATTAAATTTGTAATTCAATGCGACCTGTATCAAATGAATTAGTAATTAAGTGTTATCACGAAATATTAATTATAATTAGGAATAAGACAATACGAATACGTCAATCCCCAGGCAAGTAACGCGAGACCAAGATGATTCATTAACAGTATTAATATATGTGTATATATTATTAATATATGTGTAAACACAGGGAATTTATTTTTTTCATTTTGACATTATTCCCAGAGAATTAAAACTTCGTGATCTATTTTACAACCTAAACTGATTTTTTACACGGAGGATAAACTCCATCCCTCTTTCATCATTTCATTTCATTTCTCCATACCTCATGGTCACCCTCACATAGACAAAGAGACTGTGGCTTGACAATGACGTAGTAGTAAACATAGAACCTAGTAATGTTCAACCTTTAAGTGACAATAATTTTCTTGAATTTTACAATAAACCGACAAAAACATTAAAGAGAAGTGTTAAATAAAATAGGAATGCAATACTTAAGGCCTACGCAGACCGGGACGGGATGGCAAAGGATTTTGCTGCCAGTCAGCGCATACTAACCACTTAGATACTGCGGCATTCCAGCGCTTTGCCACGACATGCCGCGTCACGTCGAAGTTTGCCACGGCAGCTTCTACTGCGCGACAAATATTTGAGCCTTAAGTAGCGTGATAAAGTGTTGGTGGGCGATGGCATCCTTCGGCATGCCGTCGCCTACCGCAGCGCGCCACGGCATCCTGCCGCGGGAACCCGAGACGCGTCTTTCAATACCGAGCGATAATATCCCTTTCTATGCCACGGGATTATTTTAAAGCATAGGATATTATGTCGTATTTCTTTTTAAATATGGTTGAATTTCCATTGGCATAAATCTAAATCCTTTGCCATGCCGTCCCGGTCTGCGTAGGCCTTTAGATCTCCGTTAAAATATCTTCGCTTCACTATTTTAATATTTTAGTGGTTATTAGCTCCTTTGAATACAGCGTAAAAGTCATATTTCTTGATTGAACCAAAAGATAGACGAGCGGAGGAACAGATAATTAGTACCCAGCAAACTTTAAAATAATTATAGGCTATCGAAATACACCAGAAAGGAAATAATTACGTTAACAAGAGTTCTGTTTAGTTTTATACTGATATTTAGTTAGGATTTTGCTAACTTTTAGTTGAATGCAACACAGTTCAAAAATAAATACCAACTCCAACGTAATCGTAATAACTACTCGTTTTGTAATTAGTTAACTACGCGACTGGCCTGTTGGTCTAGTGGTTAGCGACTCTGACTGCTATGCCGGAGGTTGTAGGTTCGATTCCCACCCAGGAGAAATATTTGTGTGATGAGCAACTATCATTTGTTCTGTGTCTGGGTGTAATGTATTTATAATATATAGGTATGTATATTTAGAAATATATAAGTATGTTTATCAGTTTTCTAGTACTCATAACACAAGCATTTGTGCAAGTTGTGGAATATTATTATTATTATTCCATTTATTTTCTATACATAAATATTCTATGAATGTATTTCCGTATGTAATGTATTTCTGGTAGCTGTTTGTCATCATAACTTCGTCCATAATCGCAAAGACAAAACCTTCGGTTTCCCCAAAGAGGTCACCGACACGCAGCCACGATACGGGCGCTAATAGATCTACATCGGGCGCATGTAAGGCTCAGTCAAAAGCGTCCGTGAAGCTCCTTGCTCTGCCATACTTCCCTGCGGTCATTAGTATCCAATACTATAGGTTTGTGCGAGTTCTCGTTAGCCAAGGAGAGCGAAAAGTGAGGCCCTTGTCCACCGCTACCACATCTCAGTGCATACCCACGTCGGTTTTTAGGAAGTATTCCCTGAGACTGCATACCTCGTGGTTGTGCAGAGTATTAGCATTTAAGAAGCCACGACCACGCCATATGTCTGACCAACTAGAGGGAAAAACGGGAGGGGATCAGACTTTTACTGACTAAAACCACACCTTTGTTCTTGTAGTGGCCTTATGCGCCCCAGGACCATGAGTAACCCCCTCAAAGGTTGACCCTTGGCCCCAGTAGTCTTCGGCTCTGCTGGACCCCTACGGTTATGCTGACATCACTTTAAGGCGCGCGTGGAAGACACGCGCCGTCGACGACTCGTGAGCCATTTTGGCGTAAGAATCTTTTTGATGCAGGCTTAATCAGTTTCGCTCTTTCGATCTGTATATCTACAATAGCGCTACGATCTAAAATATATTTTATACTACCTAACACTAGCTTAAACTTACAATCATTTCTTTGAAAAAAAATTTTTTTTTTGCTCATTGATAAAAGCAAGAGATTCAGAACCATGCTGGTTCTGAATCTCATGCTTTTGCCCTGTCACCTATAGGTACATTAAATAAAAACCGGCTGCGTCACCGCATTCTGGATGAGAGCCAGAATACATACTGATCAGTGAATTAAAAAACCGGGTAAGTGCGAGTCGTATTCGCGCTCTGAAGGTTCCGTACAAACTTACCGTGATTTATTTCTATACCTGTGTCATAGCCTCTAAATTTTGATTCCCTTGAGTGTCGAAATATAAGTTTTTTTTAACTTAAACGGCCGTATCTTTTTTTTTCATTAACTTAGACGTTAGATTTTTCCACATAGATTTGAGTATTTGGTTTAAATTTCAACTTGATACACCCTCGCATTCACTATGTGTTTTATTCCCTGTTAATTTGTTTTTTTGTTTTTATTTAATGTTTTTTTTTTCTTTTTTGTATAAATAATATCAATGAATTCCGGCAAACTCAGAAATTAAGACAACGTCTGTTTTTCGATACTGTAAAAAATGACAGTAAATCATCAGGTATCAGTTTTAATTGCTAAATGTTATAGTTAAGCATTCTGTCATTCGTTAGCACTTAGGTATTACGTACCTAAATTAATTACCTACTAGCTTATATTATGTGCAGATTAGTATTCATATATAAATTAGATTCAGTTGAATTCGTAGTCTTATGTGTGATATTGCATTACTGTTATTGACATTTCGTCCTTCATACACTATAATTATTTTTCAGGTTTTGTACACTCTGGTCAGCTGAAAAGGGAAGAATGGATAAAAATTCTTGAAGAAGATAGAAGTGAAAACACGTGGCTTCCTACAAAATTTTCGATTATCTGCTCTGCAATTTCAAGGTGAAGATATTTATACGACTAAAGCTGGAAAACGATTTCTAAAGAAGTCGGCTATTCTTTGTAGTAATCCTTCAGAATGTGCCATCAAAAATTTACAGCTTTCCAGTGCTGCATTATTAGACCAAGTGCAAATTTCAAACTCCGAATCATTGATTCGCCCCGAAAAATTAAATTGAAAAAAGATTTAAAAAACTTTTCGCTGCAAAAAAGCATTGTCAAAAAATGTTATAAAAATTACAACGCGAAAATAAATATCTCCGAAATAAAAGGGAATTTTTAACTGGAATTGTTAAACAATTAAAGATAAATTTACCGTCATTGTTTGTTTTTTTACTAAATATTAACAGCGCAGTCCTGATGTTCATTTACTCAGGATAGCGGTTTTTCAGAATGATGATTACAATAAATGGTGTTTTTTTTTTATTGGGTGGGAAAATCATCTTATGACATCCCCGCTCTTGGGCGGAACGGGCGATAGTGTCAGACTTTTACTGACTAAAAACCCACTCCTGTTCCTTCGTTGCCTTCGTCCCAGGGCCCCGGGTTTCGCTTTCACACTACCCGTGGTCCCAGTAGGCTTCGACCCTGCTGGGCCCCTACGATTTGCTGACATCTCCTTGAGGCGCGCGTGGAACAGTACGCGCCGTCGACAACTTGGGCTCGGTCCGGACGGTTACCGGACGGTCGGACGGTGAGCCACCCATTGCTCGCCGTCTGCAAGCCCGCGCCTACGGTGACAATAAATGGTGTCAATATTTTACACGATTTTGAATTTACTTATTTATTAGTAGAACGTGGTTTTCAGAAGTTACACTAACGAGGACTATTGTTAAATTTTGAAATAGAGTGTTATTGTAACGAAGTATTGTAAGGAAAAAGCTGTGTCACTTCTGCGGTATAAAAATCTATATGGATAAAATGTTGAACGAAACGCGTTAGTGCCACGAAATTCATGGCGCTTAAGACATATTGGTCGCGAAAAAAGTATCCTCTAAAAGCTATCTGGGCGCTGTATTTTTTAATAGTTTTGTTAGACGACATAATGCCGTTATAGCGCTGCAGCTAACTTTTGTTTTAACTTTTCAGTATTTTGACAAATAGTTTCCATGAACGAGCTTGTCTGTCACTAGAATACAATTCGAAGTTAAAGCGAGACTAACAGTGATCGTCAACCAAGGAGAAACAAATGCTTGCTAAAATAAATCAAACTTGGCCGAACCAACCGATGTCAAGTCAATGGAACGACAGCGTTATTTTTGTTTCCTTTTCTAAAATCTGTCTCAAAGTTCCGCTAGACGTTTCAATCGATGTATTTTTAAAGCACAGTGACTTTTGAATGTCTCTCCTTGTTTGACCCCGAACCCTTTCTGTTTGTTCTGATTTGCATAATCAATATGCAAAAACAAGTTATCCAAAGATTTATGACGTCCTGAGCAGTGTTGTCTGCTATAAATTAGACGCTATTCATATCGAGCGGCCATTATGACGATGGATGGCTACCGGACAACATAACCCATAAAAATGCCGAGGAGCTTCGTCGTTTACAAAAGAAGGCTCTGCTACGAGTCTTTTAAGAAACATGTCCTAACTTAATGTAAATTAAAAAGCTCTCTGCTACCTAATGATCTGTAAAAAGGTGAAATTTAATCAAACAATTTACCAATTACAATATCGTTTAAAATTCAATAATTTATTTAAGACAAAAATTCCAATTCCGACACACGAGAAAGTTTTAAAACTGAGCGGCACTGTTTCATACCTGATGACTTGTGCAAATGATACTAGCGTAACACTTAAGGACAAAAAGGTCAGGGTTCAAGCACGAAGAAGCATCCTGCTTTCATAAAACAGCATCAAAAACATTCGGCCAGTCAAAAATAGCATAGCATAGTCGGCCTTATAATGTTCCCACTGCTGGGACTCAGGCCTCCTCTCTAGAAGAGGTTATGGGCCGTAATCCACCACACGGGCCCAGTGCGGGTTGGTGGATGTCACATGTTTTCGAATTTTTGGTTCTAAGACATGCCGGTTTCCTCACGATGTTTTCCTTCACCGTTTTGAGAGCAGTGGTGATGAAATAAACTACCCAAAGTAATGCGCCTGGCTGGATTTAAACCCGCAACCTACTACTCCTAAGTCGGGGCTGTTACCACTCGGCTACCACTGCTCTCAGTCAAAAATGCTCGATGGAAACAATAGGTAATAAATTTTATTCCATTAAATAATATTCTAGCGACGAAGCTGTTTCCCATTAGGTATAATTATACTTATATTGGGAACAGCCTCCGGACTAAAACCAACGGCGAAATCCGTATTTACAAGAACTGCCTTCAAGCTGTCATCCGCAATCCAACCCAGTACCAATATTCGAGACAGCATAGATATACCCTATGTAGGTTGTATCTACTTGATATTGAAGCAGAGACTTTGAAATTATAGTTAATATAAGTTCCGTATTGTGATGAATGCGGTATTCTTTGTGGGTGAGTTGCACTAGCTAACATTCCCGTTACTTAAAAAGCGTTCAACACAGTACATTTTACACTCCCTATCACATTTTCGTAGAAGCTGAATATGAACTAATAATAATATACTCCACAACTATCACACAACGCCGTCTAGTCCCAAGCTAAGCAGAGCTTGTGTTATGGGTAATAGACAACTGATAAACATACTTATATATTTCTAAATAGATACATATTATAGATAAATTACACCCAGACACAGAACAAATGATCGAGCTCATCACACAAACATTTGTCTTGAGTGGGAATCGAACCCACGACCTACGGCATAGCAGTCAGGGCCACTAACCACTAGACTAACAGGCCAGTCAAAACTAAACAGAATTTACATCCTAATATTTCAGAATGCGGTAACATTTCACGGAAATGCAATATTAATTGAAGTGCAATATTAAATGAGAAATAAACATAAAACCAATATCTTTAATGTGTATTGCGGCAGTCCTCACCTCAACGGCCAAGGTTACCAATTAATATCGAATGGGACGACAGTTTATCCAACCGATTGACTATGTATTCTTGATTGTTAGCTCCCCTCTATTTTCACTCAGTCTCGACAACTGCATTCGCTTAAAATTCAGTTTATTTCAAATTCAATAGCATCCAATTTCTGAATTCATTTTAACTGGTGTTTAAAGCGATCAAGTTTTTTGTGGTTATTTGATCAATGGAAGTGTGAATATGAAATGAGCGTAAAACACCGATCGCACAGAATTTTTAGCAAAAAATATTTTATTAAAAAAATATAACCGAATTCCTTTTACAAAACCCTAGGTACTAATTACAGCTTTTTGTATCGTAATAAGTTTTTAACTTTTTAGCTATGTAAATACGGTAAAATCAAAATAGTGCAAGTTCTATAATAAGGTATACCTATCAGATCATTACGATAGTGACATTATATATAGATATTCTCCGCGCGATTAGAACATATAGAACAGTCCGAAATCATCTATCGGGCAGTTGCCCACCAGACATAACACCCGTCTGGTCGGAGCTTCCTCCCTTTTCAACGGAGGTTTGCGGGACTTTACTCTCTGTTTCACGTACCTCCAAAATGATATTGATGGCGCAGTGGTTAAGCGTTTGACTGCTGCGCTGCATGTCGCGGGTTCGATTCCCAAACGGAACAAATATTTGTATGGCCTTCAGATATTTTTTCCGGGTCAGATATGTTTGTGAACGCACCCCCGATAAACGTTCTTTGGTTTTTAAATAATTGGGGTTTATCCATTGGCTATCTGTCTTTTTCATCGGTTTCACTTCATCAAATGATCATTTCTGATTCCAAATGATGACTTCGTATAGAAATTTAAGTCATTATACGAGTATATATATCGATATATATATATATATATATCGTATAATCTATATATATATATAGTGACTTTTTTTTTAGTCCGATCAATGATAGTTGTGAGGTTTCCCTAATTCCTCATCAGAACAGATTTTTTATAAAAAATATAGGACCAATCTGAAAGTAAATATTATCCTTTCACTTAAAAAATAGATGTTCCAAATCAGTTCTTAGCTTAGGAAAGCTGAAGAAACTTACACAAAAAATACAACTTAATTGATAAGCGTAACCTTTTTTGAAGTCGGTTAAAAACACACAGCAATCCATTGACTAATTGAAAATAGACGCTTCATACATCGACCCTGACCCCACGCGCAAGATAAACAAATGATACACTTATTCATATGAGATTTATACATCAACGCTTTTATTGGATGCAACTTATTGTAATTCCTGCTAACTGTGTTTATCAAAACATTGAATATTATTGCTATTTACCTAAAAAATCCACAGCAAATCAGATTAAAACAAGCTCAGGGTGTAAGGTGCAAATATTGCTTAAAAAAGCCAAAACATCCACGTAATTTTAATTGGAATCTTGCATCGGGATTCGATTTATAAATAAAAAAACACCGGTCTTCGCTCGAAGGGCAAACAATCATGAAGAGACCTAAACTAACAGTCTGGCGCAGCGAGCGAGAGATAGGTAGTTCCGCGCGAATAAGCTTTAAGTGATTCCAAGCGCAGACCTATCCAGGCAACCCGCATTAACCAATCGGCAGAATTAAATTTCTCTCATATTATAACATACACAATTTGAACGTTATTCTCAAAGGTTATCGCGACCCCAAATCACAATATTATGTTATTGTATTAACACCGCAACACTCGGTTTTAGTTTGAATATACTCATACGTGTGCGCGGTTTAAGGACGGCGCCAACGGGAATGCAATTTACTACCCTCTGTGGACACGTACCGAACTTCTTACTACAAATATTCATTACTAACTTTTGTGTATGTTGGTTTACACACACGTATTGCTCAGTTACCACTAAACTTCTAGCTCAGTTTGTCGAGTCGTAAACTGCGTATATTCATGCCAGCATCCCGAAGCACACGGCCGGACACTAGAGCATCTAAAACATTACGAGGTACCCATATTCTTATGCACGACACTAAACATAATCTACTTAATATTGCTACGATAAATATACATACGAAATCCGAATAAAAAGGACTGCAAATAAATTTATTCATTCAACAATGAAATGATAACTCAAAAGTATTATCCCTTTAGAATTTTCATACGTAGGTATTTTTCCTATGAACACTTTCCCAATTTAGAAATTCATGTAGCGCGTAATTACTTTAGGCGGATCTGCTGTGATGCTGAATTTCCGAATTTTATTCGTTTAACTTGTATTCAGGCCCGGTTGAAATAATCAGTTTATTTAATGAAGCGTCTACGACAAGGCTTGGCTGCGACACGCAAATTCCGCAACAGATAAACACGACTTAGAAGCCAGTATCAGAATGTTATCTCCTTGAATAAAATCCAAGTCGTGTTCACCTAAAAGTGAACTTAGCATATAGCATAGCATAGTCGGCCTTACAATGTTCCCACTGCTGGGACGCAGGCCTCATCTCTAGGAAAGGGGATGAGCCGTAATCCACCACGCAAGCCCAGTGCGGGTTGGTGGATGTCACATGTCTTCGAATTTTTGGTTCTAGGACATGCCGGTTTCCTCACGATGTTTTCCTTCACCGTTTTAAGAGCAGTGGTGATGAAATAAATTACACAAAGTAATGCGCCTGGCTGGGTTTGAACCCACGACCTACAACTCGTAAGGCGGGGCCGTTACCACTCGGCTACCACTGCTATTTATAAATTTTTGTTTTTTAGCTAAAGCTTTTAGCGTTGGCTGCAGTGGTCTGCCTGTGGTTTCCAACAGCCCAAAGCCGAACCAAGCCATCGACTGCCCTCAAATCTCCGAAAGCTCGTTGTGGTTTAAAGCATTTAGAGTGATGCGATTAGTTTTACAAAATACCTGTATGACAATAAGTGAAGTGCTTTATTGTGGTGTATTTGTGGTCGAGGAGCCAAGCCTAATGTGAACTGGTGCTTGATAAAACGGAACGAAACAGAAAGCTCTTGAGAAATATATCAACAATGTAGGTATAGCGCACTGTGGAGGCAGATAAAATATAAAAATATTTCTTTGAAATGGAACCTATTTAGGACGGTAAATGTTTCCGTGCGTTTTCACAAATGTCCTGAAACTGCTGGTAATTCACTCGGTATTTTACTTTTCTGCGTTTATTTAAATTTTCTTTAGATTATGTCGGTAAAAGATACGTTGAACTTTCAGGTGGCTTTTGTACAAGGAATATTATAGTTATCTCTAGTGGAAATATTAAAGTAAATAAAGTTGAGGTGCTTTACATAAAGTGCAGTGTCTGGGGGACTGAAGCGCATAACGGCCACTCTGCGTTGCGTGTTATCTCACTGTGTCTCATTCCAACGTAAACAAAAGAACAAAGAACCATTAATTCAATAAACTGTATTCTACAAAAGTGAATACCTACGCGTTTGATGTTCGTGATAAGCTACCATCGATGTGATGCACTTACGATTATTGATCAGATATCATCCGATAACTAAAAGCATGGTTATCAGAGCAGCAACAATATTTTCACGAAGTTATTTTCATATATGTAAACAAAATCATATTTATGGTTATCGCCATATACCATTGTTCTTGACAGCGTTTGATAGATTATCTTGACTTAAGACCAAGCTGTGGTTCTAAAAACTTTTTACAAAAAAAGTAACCGACTTCACTTCATCAAATGTTACTTTTTGACCGTAAATGCTTAAGTTCTCGATGAAAATTCCAAAATCACTATATAGTTGCCTATAATATTTGAGGAGTTCCCTCGATTTCGCCAAGATTCCATCATCAGATCCCGACTTGGTGACTATGGGACCCTTTCCAACAAACAAAAAATATTTCAAATCGGTAGGCAAGCGACGAAGTTATGCGCGAACAAACATAAAAAAAATACAAACATCCGAATTGAGATCCTCCTCCTTTTTTGGAAGTCGGTTAAAAATCGTACGCGATATAACCATTCGAAAAAAAAGCCTTTTCTTCTGAAAAGGGTTTTGTACCGCAGTGAACGAAGCTTAAAACTTTCTCTTAAATTGTTCTGCTAAAGGAATATAAAAGCTGAAGCGCAAGGCTAATCTATTTTCCATATAAACGGAGGAAAAAGTATTCAGTGGGGCCTAGATTAACGATTCCTTTTAGTTAATTTTCACTAGCTCTGAATACGGTCGGTTTAAAAGTTACACTGCCACGGGAATCTCGAAACGAATGCACAAGTCGCATTGTTACCGTAAAGTAGAATAAGAGTATTGAAATAAAACGCAACGCAGACGCTATACGGGCTTCAATTCTACTCGCGACTTTCTTGTCGAAACAAGAACATCTGTGCTCAGAATTAATATTCTTTGCCTATTGCAAATAAAACACGGCGCAATCGGATTGTTCCAAAGTTTACAGTCAAGTTTTATAAAATGGTGATCATGCTGGATACGCACGCGGAATAATATTATTTAAGTTATATACGAGTATCACGGACGCAAAATGCGACATTAATGCGTATTTATTTTCGTTCACATTTTAGTCTACGAACGTAACGAAATATGAAGCATTTTTCTGTTCGGTTTTTACTTTGTTGCTGTCGTTTTTTTCCTAAAGAATTCCTTAGTGGCCGGGTAAAAATAGACTTTCGTGAAAATACATTTTTTCTACTACTAAAATATTTCCACTGGAGAGCTATGACTTTTTTTGTAAAATAGACCGACCATTTATGATTCTACCTATTTTTTGTTAGGGAAATATCTAATAATATAAAAGACTTGCTTCCTTGGGCATTAGGACAACAATGGTCGTGCCGCCCACATATCTGTGGTTGTACAAAGAGCCGTCTCCGATCTTTTAAATTATAACTCTTGCCTCTATGAGATAATATGTCTGAGATAGATCAGTGAGCAGTGGACAGGCTAGAAGCGGAGTATTAATCACGAGCCGCCTCCAGCCTCCACACCGCGCCGCGCAAAGCGATACACGCTTTATTAGACATCTACGAACTTACTACGAAGCTGCGACCGCAGGCCCGCGCGACTTTCATCAACTTTTTCAAATATTTACACGATTCTAATCTTCCGTTTTTCTTCATGTTTCCAAAACGACGCTACTAAATCATTTTTAATTCACCATTTTTTTTTCATAGAAATGTTGGAACGCAGTTTTTTAATAGATTTTTGAACGTAAAACACATTTAAACTTAAGGCGCCAAAAGGTTTTCGCCAGGCTTTAATTTTTTTCTCACTTTTATAAATTCTTAAAAAAATATATGTCGTTGAATTCTTTTTTAGGGAATACTGGACGTAATTCATATAACTTTAAAAAACTACGAAGAAAACTAACGTAACGTAATTTGAAAATAAGATTACTGAAAAGTACACGTTTTTACATAAAATATATTTTTAATAATGAAATAAAATAATTTTGCAATTTAGTACTATCCTTTCGCTGCCAGCTGCAAATTCTAAACAAGATGAGAGCAACAAAAGCGATGTCAAAATGTTATATAACATAAGATGATGCAGAGCTGATGAGAAAACAAAAAAGTAACAAATGATTAAAAGTAAACAAATGGCTTACCGCCTTAGCTGGGAAGTTTGGAGCCAACAGCAGACTATTAAAGTTTAGGATGTAGACTTGGAAAGTGTTGAGAACAAAGATAGCGAAGTCGGCGGAGGTCGGCAGCGCGGGAGGAGTACCGTCGCGGCACAGGGACGACGCGCTACACGCCACGCGCTCGCTCGGGGTGTGTGGTGCGAGTGCGGCGAGGGTGCGAGTTCGTGTGAGCGCTGAGCGTACCACGGCAGGTCCGCTCTCCAGGGCGGCCCAACTTGGAATCGGCGTCGCCCTCCGCCACGGTTATGTAACACGCGCGGCGTAGCGCAGCGCGGCCCGGACCCCGCTCACCCCGCTTTTAGGGAAAAGATGAATGAGTAAAGTTTCCTAACGGACGTTAGTCCATGGATCGCGCTCGGTTTCAGATCGGCCCGCGGTTACATAAAGCCTCCGCACATGCGCGCTGGCTGCTAAGCGTTAAGCGCCGCATCATCTGCTCTCGCTAACATCGCGCGCGCCGATGCTCTGCCGATCTTGATGCTACGTTTTATGGGCGACGCGCTATACATCACGCGCCCACCTACCCTCGCCGGATACACTTATCCGTCCCGACCTTCCATGCACAGTTTCATAACGTACTACAAACGTACCGTCATATTTCTCGACGGTAACGTAACTATGACAGTTCATTCGAATTCGTACGTAACGATATTTTATGACCGCCAGGAGCCATCCAGCGGACCCTTTACCCGCAGCGTCATAATAAAAGTGTTATTAATTAATGTCCTTTTACCGGGAGCCACCTTTATTACAGTTTATATGGATCCCATAGGTTTATATTTTATGGAACTTAGTAGGTATGCAAATTTGCTAAACCCTGGCACGTTGTTAGATAAACCTGACATAATTTTCACGAAGTTTTAATGCTATTTTTAGCTATTATAATAATAAATTCATTTATTCCAGGCTTGGGATACCCATAGTTACATTACAAATTAAAAAAATTAAAATTATAATAATAATAACACAAAGTCAAAAGTTATTATTAAAGTATTCCATCAAAAATTAATGAATTAATTCAATTATTAGTTTATTTAATGAAATTCTATTTGATGGAGCTTAGGTTAAATATTCAAATGAACTAAGTAGATCGAGGAAACTTTTGTTGATACAACCTAGAATTTCATGGTTGCAGTTTTCAGTTTATATGGCCGCAATGATGACCACAGCAGGTTGAACTTGAAACATGCAACTTGGAAAGGTGAAATAAAATACCAGCTTTAGATTACTAAGAAAGCGTCGTCTAGTTATGAAACGTCATCGAATAAAAAATTGATACTGACGTGATAGATCACAGAAACAGGTTTTTCGTAATTTTATCGATAACATATAAAAAACTTTTTACAAAAAAAAAAATACAACCGAATTCAATGTAAAAAAAAAACACTGAAAAGTGCAAAGTAACTTAAATTTCGGAAGTCGGTGTTTCTATAATAGTTTTGTCTCTTCGTTATTTAACACCGACTTCCGAAATTAATTCATTGAATTGAATTCGAGCGATCTCATTGTCTTTCTATTGTGTCTCTAATTACGCTACTCAAAAGGTTAAAGTTTTTATTATTATTAATTTATAGTATTTTTTTTACACTAAAGTCGGTTGTATTTGTTTTGTAAAAAGTTTATTATTTATATCACTTTTTAATTATGGACCACCACTAAAAAGTACCCATTATAGCCAGAACGCATCTCATGACAATTCTAATAATTTCTTTCAGTCAGTCATCGACTACACGTATAAACAAAGCAATTTTACTTGTTACGTCGATTCTGCTGTAATCCTATGAGGAGTTCTGTTCCATATCTTCGAAGTTCATGATTAGATCATAACAATATTTCTATGGGACCAACTCGGAAACATAAGCTATCATTTTTGAAATCGGTGAACATACATAAAAAAAACCACATTCAGCCGAACATAGAACCTCCTCCTTTTTGAACTCGGTTAAAAACACTCGCTCGCAGATCTAGCGCTACGACTAGAGAACGCGGGGTCCAGGGTACGATCCCCAAGTCGTGTTATTGGAATTTAACACATAACAAAACGACAAAACGGGTGAGTAATTCCCGAAGGGTAGTTACTTATCCTAACTTTTCACCTCTCCAGTTTTTACTTGAAGAACTTTTTTTCGTAGCCATCCGGGATGAGCCAATTATTTTCGTCAGGTTGATGGTTATAAGCTGGCTAACTATGTTAGACTAAAACACATTGATACAATTATCAGTGTACTTATGTAATAGGCCCCTAATGAAATTGGTGTTTTATAATACGGACCACTTTGAGCTGTCATAACTTCGCTTTTAAGCTGTCATAAGTTTAAATAAATTGTATATTTAAGGCATGTTATTACTTTTTCGAAATGACTTATTCATTTGTCTCTTTGAGCTTTGTTTTTCTGAATATTAATAACCATATCTGAAAGAAATGTGTTTTTTTTTCATAAAATGTGTTCCAATGTGTACAAATGCGCAATATCAATTACTTATAGCTATCACTACTTATGTGGCGTTGGGAGGCCTCCCACAAGGTGGACCGATGACCTGGTGAGGATCGCGGGAAGCCGATGAATGCGAGACGCACAGGACCGGTCATTGTGGCGGCATTTGGGGGAGGCCTATGTCCAACAGTGGACGTCTTTCGGCTGAAATGATGATGATGATCACTACCTAATAACGACCCAATTGTGTTTTGTTGGTTTGATAGTTTTCGTTTTAGAAGCTTTATCCCACAACCGCCTGGTAACGAAGTTTAATTAGAGAGGTAAAAATTTCCCAAACAAAAGCGTTTGAAACAAAAATACATAGCTTATTTAGTTCGTCAGTGAACTATATTGCGTAAGTACCGTTTATGACGCATTGTTTGAGATTGGTTTTCGAGGTAAAGTTTCCAAATTATAATATTGTTTACAAAACGTGATATTTCTATAGAACTTTTCAATCACATACATACCTACATAGATTCTAGGTCATCTTTTCTACATACACTGATACTTCTCTCGTTAATTTTTTAGGGTACTTTACCTCAAAAAGAAAAATACTGGGCAAGTGCAAGTCGGTCTCGCGAAGTGAGGGTTCCGTACAAACTTACCTATGAATATAATATACTCAAGTCTGCGCATCCCTGGAAGCTGCGAAAAAATCCAACTTCTTAGTTAAAGAAAAAAAAAAAGGCTGTTTATGTCGCAAAAAACGTATATTTCAACACTTTCAAGGAAATCAAAATTCATAGGGTATATGTGTATCCGTTGACCCAGAATACTGAAATACTGAAATTTGACATAAAGCACGGACCTATAGCACAGGTGGAGGAATAAATCTGAAAACAGTAAATTTGTGGTTACGTCACAAAAACAAAAAAAAATTTTTGGGATTCATAAAAATCTTCGACATTCGGGAATTAAATTATTTCCATAGGTTGAGTCCGACTCACACTTGCCCAGTTTTTTTTTATGTGATTCATTCACCTCTACCACACCCTCGAGGAAAGTAAGCGTAATGTTACGTCGTGGGTACCATACCCATACTGAGGCTGCACCACCTCGAGAGCGCAGCACATTTCACGTATCCGTGGGGTTGTTAAGAAAATGTGTGGGAGCTGAACATGAGTGTTTTCATGTCACCATTAAGGATAAGGTACCTATTGTAGGGACGACACGTGGGAGTATTTGAAGCGAAGCGTTGTGGATATATAATTATAGAAGCCTTTTGTGGAAGGTGGACGTCATCCGATGTGACGATGATAGATTAGGAATTATGTACTCGACAGTAACTTGTACCTAGTAAGGTAAACTATGAATTATTTGGTGTACTTCGAAACTTACCTTATGTTGTTCCGGCAAACATAATTTAAAAAAAAAATACTATTAATTTAATTTCATATATATATAACTGCGGTCTTCCCGTCCAACTATAATTTAGGTGTCTTCAAGGCTAGAGTGAATAGGCTCTTAATAAACTTGTGCGCCTGACCATCAATGATTGCATCTCCGCTTACCATCAGGTGGGATCGCAGTCAAGCACTGGTTTATATCAATAAAAAAAAAACTAGTGACTCGCTTTAACTTCGCACAAATCTTTGAAATTCTCAGCTTTTCTCCACTAATTATAGTGGAGAAATGCATGTGTTATACTCCTAAACCTTCCTCATGAATTGTCCTGTTTATTTGTAAAACCGCATGACAATTCGTTCAAAATTTCTTGCGTTTATTGCGTATATACAGACAGATGCGATGGGAGATCAGATGTTGTTTTATAACATGTAAGGGTTCTGTTTGTCATACATAGGGCAGTAATTAAGTCACGAATTTTGTCCGATACGTCTATTTCATACCAAAATACTTGAACACTTTTTCTAAAAATAGCAGTTTGTGTAACCAGCTCATTTCAAAAAGCCCACAGGCATCTATCCCTACAATAAGTTATATGTCAAATAACACTTCGTTTTTTCGCCCCGTGGAGAATCGTAGTTTTTATAGCATAGCGTAGCCTAACGGGACCAATTCATCTATAAGAATAAAGTTCCCAGCCGAAGCTTCACGAATACTTCCGATTGAATATTCGTGACTGCGGCACAAGATTACCAAGGTATCGGACAATGAGTTGCATATATCGTGATAAACGTGTCAAATTATAAGGATCTATATTATAGATCCTTATAAATTTAAGCTCACCAAATCAAATCAAAAGCATTTTATTTCAAATAAACCATTTACAGGCATTTTTGAAAAGTCAAGAAGTCAGTCAGTCAGAAAAAAAAAAATGATGCTAATTACACATTCCAAAGCGTAGATCTCTATGGAGAAGAATGTGCAAGAAACTCCATGGACACTCTTTTTAATCATGTTTTATAATCACAAATATCTCTGTTACATGTTTCTTATCGCTATCATGTGAGAACAATGCAAATAAAGTAAAAATAAAAACTAAATATAGATATTAAAATAGCAACTGGCAGCTAAGAGATGACCAGTGTTAACTGACAGCGCCCGTTCACGGACATGACGCACCTATATTATTATTATTTTAGCTATACTATATTAGCTTCATTTGAGAGCAGTGGTGGCCGAGTGGTAACGGCCCCGACTTACGAGCTGTAGGTCTCGGGTTCAAACCCAGCCAGGCGCATTACTTTGTGTAATTTATTTCATCACCACTGCTCTCAAAACGGTGAAGGAAAACATCGTGAGGAAACCGGCATGTCCTAGAACCAAAAATTCGAAGACTTGTGACATCCACCAACCCGCACTGGGCCCGCGTGGTGGATTACGGCCCATTCCCTCTCCTGAAGAGGAGGCCTGAGTCCCAACAGTGGGAACATTATAAGGCCGACTATGGCTATATTAGCTTCTATCAGTGGCTTTGCCTGCGTGTAATTAAATAAATAATTGACATAATATTAGAATATATAGTATGTAATATTAGAAATATAATTATATATTAGACCTAGTTACGTAGGTTTATATTGTGCATTGAATCCTAACCTCGAATATGTTTTCTCTCTATAATTCAAAGGTTTGCTGGGAGAAAACTCTTTGCTGAGGTAAGCTCGCCTTTGTACATGAACTGTCTGTATCTCCATATATTATGTTATGTTTTTGTGTGCAATATAAAATTAAATAATATCCCAAGGAAAATACTTATGGGATAGAAAAGAAAGTAAGAAAAGAAATTTAAAACTCGCACCGGACAAACAATAGAATAAAATAAAAAAATTAACAAATTTTCAATGAGTACCTAGTTAATAATAAAAAAATACAATATAACAACATATCAGCCATGTTATCGCTTGCCGCTCAGGTGAAATAGTAGTCAACGCGAGCCTATAAATATATATATATCATCATCATCATCATCATCATCATTTCAGCCGAAAGACGTCCACTGTTGGACATAGGCCTCCCCCAAATGCCGCCACAATGACCGGTCCTGTGCGTCTCGCATCCATCGTATTCCCGCGACCCTCACCAGGTCATCGGTCCACCTTGTGGGAGGCCTTCCAACGCTGCGTTTTCCGTTTTTATATATATATAAAAGAAAAGTTTAATTCTGTCACAAAACACAATTAGTTAAAAAAGTAAAAAATAGAGGTTTTAGCGGTATTGTTTTCGAGTGAAGTTCAGTAGCTAACACTATGATGTAAAATTGGTGCATATTTGTATCACAAGTATCTACCTACTCCGATATCTGGATCTCGGTAATAAGAAGATGAGAATTTTATTATAGTATTCACCACTTTAGTGAAGCTTACCGAGAAGGCTATCTCAATGCATTTGTTAAAGAAAATTGCTTTTCTCTTTTCTTTTAACCGGCGCGAAACGGCAAAAAGACTCCTATCTCAGCATGCGCTGAGATATTTAAAAAAGAAATAACACCTGCTTATATGCTGATGGGTCTGTGATGCCACGGACACTCTCAACAAGAGCATTCTTTGTACTATTCCAGGATATGGTCTATCTGTTTCTAAATTTAATCTAAATCTGTTTAGACATTTGAGCGTGAGAAAGTAACAAACAAACTTATAAACCTTTATGATATTAGTGTGATTCGTATGATATACTATATTGTACACCTCATAACGACACAGGAAAAATATTTCTTTAAAACAAGTGTAGTCATTTCGCACATACAGATAAGCTTTAGATGAATTGAACGAAAGGAGATAGATATGTTTTGGGGTTTCAAAATGTAAAATAGGTACATACATAAAAACCAAATCAATCCAATTTTATAAAGGCGAATGTTTGGTAATGTGTGTATATGTTTTTTTACGGGCGCGCTCCTTACTTCATCACACTCGAACGGCTGAATTGATTTCGGTGAAACTTATTGTATGGTACACTGGAATAATACATAGGATACTTAGATATTATTCCGGAGCGTTACCTTTCGCTTTGACCCTATAACTACTTTGGTTGGTTTGGTCCGACAATTATTTTCGTCTCCTATTCGCCAGGGTCGTAAGTTTGCGACAGGGTACTCGTACTCCATTTCGTTTAGCTCTTCAATAACCATAGGTGTGTAGAAGAGCTGACGAGATGGAGTATTTCGATGGTCGCTTATTTGGCTGTGAATATGCGATCCTGGCGGAATAAACGCGAGAGTATTTGTCGGATTTCCGAATTAGATGGTTCAAAGCTTAAAAATTTCCTTTGCCTTTTCCAGCATTTTTTTAAATGTTGGTAGCGTTTGAGCACGGCTTTATGGATAATTAATTCCACAAACGAGCTGCTTGAATTGTGAAAGATTTGTCAAAGAATGCAGTGCAATGCAAACGAACACTTAATTTTAGATGTTCCTGTGACCTCAACGACCTAGAATGTGTCACAGAGGAACTGAAAAGCATCGTTTTTTTGAGAAAGAAAAGAGATTAAAGAGCATATTGTGAGACAAAGTAAATATGTGAGCATAAAAATATACCTAGAGTTACTTGAAGATTTAAATCATACTGTATACTTACCTTATAGAAAATGAAAAAGAAATAGATATGATCGAGATAAAGATAACATTTGGCGAAATTCTGAAATTTTTGGAATTGAGCAAATGACCGAGTCACTGGTGGCCCACATCAATCCCAGTCAATCCTTATTTTTAAATTTGACAATCGTTGCTGATAAAATGTCGCTTTGTGTCGGCCCTTTCATTGCTAAAATGTTGAAGATAAATTCTTAGAATTCCTCGATTATATGAACAAAAGAATGTCAACTTTATGGGCACCCTACCTGTAAAAAAGGTAAATACATAATGGATAGTATTTAACTGTTCCACAATTTATTCCTGGTTTATACTTCAAAAATATGCCTTCGTTCTACAAAAAAATATTAATTGTGCACTAAAATAAAGGAGTGAAAGAACACTATCTTTCTTACTTCATCATAGTTGGTTATAAGTTGTGATATTTATTCCACTATGTGTATGTATATATATATAAGATAGCATATTTTTATATTGTATGTTTCATTGATAACTGTTTTATTTGTACCTTTATTTTTAGGGTTCCGTAACTCAAAAGGAAAAAACGGAACCCTTATAGGATCACTTTGTTGTCCGAAAATATATTAACCATATTACTTACAATAATAAATTATTAATTGTTATATGAATGACTGAAATCAATATTATTCCTTTTCTCTTTTTAACCAAATTAAAAAAAAGGAAGAGGTTATCAATTCGGTTGTGTTTTTTTCTTATGTGTATTGTGTATACCTCAGTACTCCGTCGTTTATGGACCGATTTGCATTTTTTTTTCCTCTTTGAGGATATGCTTTCCGATTGATCCCATTTTTTTTAGGATCCAGTTCTGATGATGGAATATATGAGGAATCAAGGGAAATCCTCAAATATTATAGGCATTTACAATCAAAAAGTAACATTTGATGAAGTGGAACTGATGAAGAAGACCAGAAATGGCCAACGGAACTTCATACTCACATAGATATCACAATGAAGATAGTTAAGCGACTATCATAATACAAATAAATAAACGGTTCTGAATAGTTATGTTGAAAATGGTATCATCGAAGTGAACGATGATGATGATGATGGAGCCGGAAGGTAGGCACTGGAACTCCGTAATCAATGTAACCTAGCCGTGCTTGGGCTTATTAGAATTGTCATGAAATGCACTTTGGCTATAAGCTACTATCGAACTGATCTGATGATGGAGCCGGAAGGTTGAAGGTAGATATAGGAACTTCATAATAAAATAATGTAACCTAGCAGTGTTTGGGTTAATTCGATTATTGTCATGAGAAATAGGCACTCTTGTTATGTGAACCGCAACTAATAAGTGAGAAATAAAAAACTTAAAAAAAACTGACTTCACTAAAAAAACACTAAAAGAATCAAAGTAGGTCGGTTATTTTTTATTTTTTTTGTAGAAGGTTTTTTATTTTTTTTCTTTTTAATTATTAATAACTTTACAATTCCCAATAATCACTCCAAATTTCATCCAAATCCGTTCGGCGTTTTAAATTTGAAAGTGAACAGACATACACACACACACTTAAGTACATACAAACTTTTCCTTCTATAACACTAGGATAATGATAGCTACGGAGCCATTTTAACCAGTACATGCGCTACGGCGTCGCGTAGCATATTATGTCGCTGCTACGAAACATGCTACGCGGTCAAGTCAATCTGTAAAATGATTTTATTTTGATACCACTCCTTTAAACAAACATTTTCCAGCACTAGTAATCGGCATCCATTAACTCCTGGAATAAAAATGTCCTGATCTAGAATATGGGCCCGTGTACCGATTTAAATCCCAAATCCGTATATCCGTTATGACGTGAAAACGTTACAAACAGAATGATAAAGTTCGTTACAAACAACGACCTTACAGCCACTAGACGCCTCATGCTTGAACTAGCGCACCACACACTTGGATTTTGCCTAAAATAGGTGTCCTTATATAAACGTCATCATTGTCTGCTTAACCTTTTGTCGAGGATAGCGTGATGATTTTCATCTAAGATATTAAAATTAAAGCTAAATGAAAAAAAAAAAATATTTTCGTTTCACCGCTTCGATTTTATTACATGTTTTGATTACTTTTTACAAGAATATGAAGTAAAACTGTCTATGATGTGTTAAAAATATGCTAAAAGTCCTTTTAATATTGTAATCGAAGTACCATCGTATATTTTATACAAAAAAGACGACAAAATACTCACAAAAAATATTACTATAGCTGAGGATCGAACTCACGGCAAATGTCGTTCAATACTGACATTTTGGAATATTGCTCACCCCTCATAGCAAATAGCGTGATAATTTATAGTCTATGCCCTTCCTCGAGCTCTATTCTATCTTTGTGCTAAATTTCATCAAAATCGGTTCAAGGTATAAGCGTGAAAGCGTAACAGACAGACAGAGTTACTTTCGCATTTATAATATTAGAATGGAAGTATGGATTATTGAATAAATTTTGCAAAAAAAAATTGCTGTCAATCAGTTTGACAGCCACAGATTGAATTATTATTATTATTTTAATTAATTATTTGTTTTAATTCTAATTTATCAGTCACATGGAATACAATACAGTTTAATTTAATAATTTAAATATTTCGAACTATACTCGTATATTTTATACTTATCAAATAATGTATTGCCATCTTATCGAATCTTATCTAATTTATATCCAATAATATACTCGTATATACGGAATATATAAATACGGAACCCTTATAGGATCACTTTATTGTCCGTCTGTCTGTCAAGACCCTTTATGTTGGGAATGCGTGAAGGTATCGAGTTGAAATTAAAACCATATACTCAGGTGTGCGGTCCCTTGAAACTGTGTCAAAATATTCTGAGTTGACGAAAAAAAAAAGATACGGCCGTTTATGTCGCAAAAAACGTATATTTCGACATTCTCAAGGGAATCAAAACTCATAGGATACTTCCCGTTAACCTAGAATTCTGAAATTTGGCATGAAGCAAGGTCTCATAGTACAAATATAGGAAAAAATTTGAAAAATCCAAAAAAAATTTTTTTTTTGCGATTTGGAAAAATCTTCGTAACTCGATTCTTTTTAGTTGTGGTAGCACAACTAAAAAGTACCCCTCAGCTAATCATTATCAGATCGGCTCGATGGTGTCTCTAAACATACTTAAATGTACTTGAAACATTCCTAAATAATATAATTTTAAATTCGAAGCTCCTCATCAGATCATAACAATATTTCTATTAAACCAACTGGGAAGCACAACCCTTTAATCAAAAACATAATTATCAAAATCGGTCCACAATTGACCGAGAAATCGGAGAAAATACATTTAAAAAAATACATTCAACCGAACATAAAACCTCCTTCTTTTGAAGTCAGTTTAAAAATCTACAAGAAATTGAAACAATAACCAATTGTCCAAGGCAGTTTGTAGTTACGTAAATTCACGTTTTCCATTAAATTCAAAAAAACCGTAAAAGTGCTCTATTATTTCGACTTAAAAACAGATTGCTCACGGGGAAATATTACAATTAATTGCGCAAGTGGGCCCGAGGTTACACTCTTCTAAACACTTGGTCGGGTTTTTCTAAGGACGTTGCTCCAACAACTTTCATAAAGCCATACTATAGCACTTTTAATTAATTTAGTTTTAAAGTAGGTCTCCAACAGGAAAATATGAAATAAATCAAAACAATAACTCATTGTGCAACCACTGTTCTTGTGTATTTTTTATTTTTCTAACAGTTTCCTTGATGAGTACCTATTCCAGTTTGTTTTTCTTTTATTGATATATATACTCTTCAAGCTAAAACTACATTAGGCCGACGTACACGTGTAACATGCCTGTTTTGTACGAAGAACGACGTCGCGACAAAACAATAACTTTACTTTCCATATAAAATGTATGGAGACAGACGCGACCAGATCGGCGTGTGTGGCACACGTGTGCGCAGTGTAGTTCTAGCTTTATTGTTGTACATCTGTACTGATCTTAAAATTTATAGAGAGTTACAATGGGTGGTCTTATCTTTTAGGTGAGGAATCGTCCAATGACTTCGTGGGCGGCGAACCTATCGAACTTTTACTGACTTAAACCCACTCCTATGTTCTTTCATTACCTTGCGTTCCAGGGCCCCGGGTTTTCCTTTCAGAAGCGAACCCATGTCCCCAGCTGGCTTCGACCCTGCTGAACCCCTACTGTTTGCTGACATCTTCTTGAGGCGCACGTGGAACACTACGCGCCGTCGACGACTTGGGCTCGGTTCGAACGGTTACCGGACGGCTGGACGGCGAGCTACCCATTGCTCGACGTCCGCAAGCCCATACCTTCGGTGGAAGTACATACTAATAGTAGTAAGTGCCTCATTGTAGGTCTACCTACTTACTAAATAAACACAATAAATTTTAAGACTAAAACACATTCAAAAATGTTGCAAGCATGGTGATTATGAATTTAACCTACGGATGGTATCCCAAGTCACAGAATAAGTAATAGTACAAGTACAGAAATTTCACTCTTCGAAAGAAAAAATGCGAATATAAACCTATTAACAACGTTAATAATGTTCATAAAACATTGCACGGCACGGACGTGACCTTGATTATGCCTACCAGGCTCATATTAGAACTCTTTCAGGTAGATTAAGCTCAGCCTCATATGCAGTAAGAAAAATAAGGCAATTGACAAATGTAACCACAGCTAGGTTAGTTTACTATGCTTATTTCCACAGTATTATGTCTTATGGCATTTTACTGTGGAGATCTGCAAGTAATGTAAACATAATTTTCATATTGCAAAAGAGAACAATCCGGGCAATTTATAAAATGGGTCCTCGCGAGACCCTCAGAAACAAATTCAAAGAAATCGATATACTGACTCTGCCGTCTCTTTTTATCTTAGAAAGTATTTTGTATGTAGAACAGATTCGTGCGGAAGCGACGCCCGGGTGTCGCCACTGTGTGCACCGCCCGGAGGACTCGGTGGAGCACACGGTGGAGGTGTGCCCCGCTTGGGCAGAGCAACGCCGTGTCCTCGTGGGGGCGATCGGCGGCGGCGATCTCTCGCGCCGGGCCTTGGTCCAGAGCGAGGAGGAGTGGCAGGCGGTCGCCTCCTTCTGCGAAGCAGTAATGCAAGCTCAAGGCGGCCGATCGTGCGAGGCAACGGTCCTAACGCCCCAACCGCCGCCGGGATTCCGATCCCGATTTCCGGCCACCGTAGGCGCGGGCTTGCGGAGCGCGAGCAATGGGTGGCTCGCCGTCCGACCGTCCGGTGACCGTCCGAGAGAGATGAAGAAGAGATGTCAGCAAATCGTAGAGGCCCAGCAGGGTCGAAACCTACTGGAGCCATGGTTAGTGTGAAAACGAAACCCGGGTCCCTGGGACGAAGGCAACGAAGGAACATAAGGGGGGTTTTAGTCACCAAAAGTCTAACACAATGTCCCGCACAACCCAAGAGCGGGATTTGTCGTAAGATGATTTTCCTACCTAAAAAAACCGGTCTACACTGTCCCTTCTATCTACATATACTGTAATATGGACATATTGTAAGAACAACATTTTTTTTTAAAGAATAACCATGGAGTTTATTACCTGTTCTTCTCCATAGGAAACGACCAATCTTGAACCGTGCACTAGCTTCTGACGTTTTATGCCCATGTAGGCCTATGTGAAATAAAAAACTTTTGACTTTGACTTTGGGCGTAGTAGCGCTCGTAACGAATCAAAATGTACCTTAAGTCTACGTATCAGGTGTCTTTTTAATTATGCGCCTTTGAACAGGCCGATCTTGTTATGGGGTTAGAACTTGTCTGTTTTTGAAAAATGTGAAATAGGTACTTACGTTTTATTGCATAAAATATAATCAGATTTTCTAAAATTATATGGTAGATAGGTACCTAAATAATCTATCTACCTATTTGCTTATATCCATACTTTTAAAACATATTTTTTTTTAAGTTATCTCATAGAAGTGTCAAGAGATTATTTACATTTTGTTAGGTATCTAAACAAAAGAAATAGGTTAATAAGATGAAATGTATAATTATAACTTTGTTGGTATTGTAGGTGCGTTAGCTTTGCGTTCATATGTATTCTTTAAAAGCTAGGTCGTTTAAGACGTTATTATACATAATAATTGACATTTTGTAAGATATCATTCCAGAATATCTACTGTATGGATCAGAATGTATGGCTGTGAAAAAGACGGATGAAAAAAGATTGCACGTAGCGGAGATGAGAATGTTAAGATGGATGTGTGGTGTGACGAAAACGGATAAAGTGAGAAATGAGTATATTAGGGGAAGTTTGAAAGTGGCGCCAGTGAATGAAAAGTTGAAAGGGAATCGTTTGTCTTGGTATGGTCATGTGAAGAAGACGGATGAGACGCATGTTACTAAAAGAGTAATGAGTTTACATGTGGATGGATGGAGAGGGAAAAGGAGACCAAAGAAAAGATGGATGGATTGTGTGAAGAGTGATATGAAAGAAAAGGAAGTTAGTGATAGCATGACGAGTGACAGGGCAGAATGGAAGAAAAAAAACGTGTTGCGCCGACCCCAAATAACACGGGACGAGGGCAGAAAGATGATGAATTCCAGTATATCTACTCTAGTTAGTAGGTCTACTTATATTGAATGATATTTAAGGTCATTGACTCCTTTTCGTGAAAAATGTCGCATATATTTGAAATAAAAACTCGATAAAGAATTCGAAAATAATTTTTGTTAGCGCGGGTCAAGAGGTAAATCGAACACGCGTGTGACACAACTGAAATTTAGTTGCAAGAAAGGCCGCGCGGCGTAGGCACATTTCTATACCCATAGTTAGGAGTGCACCAAGCCTGCCCAAGTTTAGTAATAATATTGAAATCGTTCCGCCTTCAATTCTGTTTTCAACCTGAAAATGTTCCTACATACGTGTACCGCCATCTAGTGTCACAGATAGGAAACAATACAGCCACCTAGTGCCTATAGGTACAAACAGTAAGTACCTTAACCTAACTTATAACTAAATCATCAATCGAAAGGTGGCGCTTCCTGAAATATAAAGTAGTGAAACAGACGCCTTCTCATCACAGGTAAGGAGAAAACTCTCTGGACATGCCATCCAGAAATTATAGTCTAGATCAAAGAGTATCTAGACTAATATTATAAAGAGGTTCTTTCGCCCGAAGAGGTGGCGATTTGGAGGCGCTGTAACTATCGGAATATGCGCAGGAAAACCAATGTTACCAACATAGCCAGAAGAGTCAACCAACTTCAGTGGCAGTGGGCAGGGTACATTGTTCACTGAACAGATGGTTCTTGGGGCCGGTAAGGGTCACGGGAATCCAATGGATGCAAGACCCACAAGACGGTTTGCTATGGCTACACTTGGAGTAGGCCCATGTCCAACAATAGACGTCTTTCGGTTGAAATGATAATGATGATTGATGATCATGTATCGGAATATGACATAACAAAGCATCACGCCTGATTTTTGTAAAGAACTAGGCAGAGGTTTAGGTATAAATCACCCACATTTGGCCAGCTCTCCGTCGTAGAAAATAAATCGACACATGAATTAACTTCGTCATTACTTATTCGCACAAAGAGTGGATCAATTGAGATTTATACTAAAACGCGAAATCTTTTAAAAATACGCGATCTCGATAAAAAAGAAATTGAGAATTTTAGTAGGCATTTATTGTAGTATCGAGTTTTTTTTTAAACTTTGCCCACACACACATACATAAAACACCCAGACCAGAAACACCTATATGTGGGCTATATATTTATTTCGTGCGGGAATCGAACCTGCGACACGCAATGCAGCAGCCAATTCCTTAACCACTGGACCAACCGTACCATCATAACAAAGGTATAGTCATTGGTCATTACTATGACTACTTCAGCGAAGTTTGCCGAGAACAAATCAATAAATAAATATTATTTATTTATCTCATAAAGGTAGGTACGTTTGCACTACAAATTAAAACTAAAACTTGTGTGAGAGCTGGAATCTGAACTAGGATCGGCACCTGTAGGTATGACACATTCAGGCTTACACCCTGATAAAAATAATCGCATTTTGCGGCTTCTATACATGCATCTTATGTTTATAATCTTATTAATAACAATACCTATTTTGCTAATAATTTATTAAAAAACAGTTTTTTATGGTTCCGTACCTCAAAAGGAAAAAAACGGTACCTTTATAGGATCACTGTTGTCCATCCGTCCGTCTGTCTATCTGTTTGTCTGTCAAGACCCTTTATCCAGAAACGCGTGGAGGCATCGAGTACAAATTAAAACCGTATACTCAAGTCTGCGGTCCCTTGAAGCTGTGAAAAAATCAAACTTCGAAGTTAACGGAAAAAAAGATACGGCCGTTTATGTCGCAAAAAACGTACAGTACAACACTCTCAAAGAAATCTAAATTTACAGGGAAATTCCTGTTGACCCAGAATCCTGAAATTTGGCATAAAGCAAGGTCTTATAGTATAGATATAGGAATAAATCTGAAAACTGTAAATTTGTAGTTACGTCACAAAAAAAAAACTTTTTGTTACAATTGAGTAGGTACGGAGCAAGAGGTTTATTTTAATTGCAGACATATTTTATATACTAAGATGCTTACATAATGCCTGTAGCCCTTAGTGAAACCAATTGACACAAAAAAGGTCTTCCATCTGTACCATATGTTTATGATTATAAGCTATCTACCTCCATAAAAATAGCAAATTAAAAGGTCTAGGGTAGACAGAAGCTTACCCTGTAAAACAAACAAAAGGTTCCCCAATTCGTGGGGTTTTTGTACTGAATCGTAATTTGCGTGTCCACTAATAATTTACCCCTCAAAATGTGGAACAATGGACGACTTGGGATCGCTACGGTCATAAGCTTGAAGCGAACTGGGCCAAGGGAAGCACTCATTTGTTTTTGTACAGATTCAATCTGAATAATTCGGACAGTTTAATTAAAGCCATTGTGAGTAGTCGCTAGTGGCGAGAATAAGGTTTCGGGCCCTTAGGTAGTTAGATCAGATACTACTCAGATTACCTAATTATTTTTCTCTCTGAAAACACGCATAACCATCCCACAGCATCCACCTTAGGCTTAGGCTTGCGGATGTCGAGCAATGGGTAGCTCGCCATCCTGCCGTTCGGACCGAGTCCGAGTCACCGACGGCGCGTAGTGTTCCATGCGCGTCTCAAAAAGATGTCAGCAAAACCTTAGGGGCCCAGCACGACCGAAGCCTACTGGAGCCATGGGTTGTCCGAAAGGGAATCCCAGGGCCCTGAGACGCAAGGCAAAGAAAGAAGGATCAGTGGGTTTTAGTAAGTAAAAGTCGGACACGTCCTCCCGCTCCTTGTGGTTATTTAACAATTAATGAATAAAACTAAAAAATATTATATTAGTATTATTTTTTTTTAAGGTGGGATCTCATCCAAATGACGGGAGGGCGTGTCAGACTTTTACTGACAAAAACCAGACCTGTGTCCTTCAATTACCCTTTGCGTTCTAAGACTACCGGTTTCCTTTTCAGAAACTCTCCGCGGTCCTAGCTAGCGAGCATCGGCCCTGCTGGGCCCCTACGGTTTGCTGACATCTCTTTGAGGAGCGCGTGAGGAACGCGCTGTTGACGACTGAGCTACCCATTGCTCGACGTCCGCAAGCCCGTACGTCTACCGTGGCTGGTAGTCGGGGTCGGAGTTACGGTGACTAGGGCGTGAGGACCTTCGTCCCCTCACGCGTGCAGCCTCCTCCTTCGCTATTATATTAGTGTAGTCTATTTATGAAATAAATCGTTTCTTACCTATCATCCCTCTTATATAAATACAACAAATTGTGTGTTAGATGTCATCGAAATTTTTTATTCCTTTGAAAGACCTATTGATGCCATATAGAAAACAGTAACGAAATTGCATTATTGAGTACTAATGCAATTTCGTTACTGTACGGAAATTCAATAAATTATAATATTGAGTACTTGCTACATAAAAACCATATATTTGAAAAGATTATTTTATGCAGATTGAGGCACCGATAAGTGAGATAAATGACAATTACTAATAATAAATGCTGATAATACTTGAGGTACCGGGCACAGGGCGCAGGCCCTTGAAGGGCGCAGAAATGATCAATCCAGGGCCGTTTTGGATCATGCTTGGTAGGTAGTAGTATACATACTATCTCAGGGCTCCAACACCCACAAGAGTGGGTGTTGGAGGGTGGATCATTCGTCATGTCTGCTTGTCGGTCCGTCCGTATGTCAGAGCCACTTTTTTTCGAAACTATAAGAACTATACAGTTGAAACTTGGTAAGTAGATGTATTCTGTGAACCGCATTAAGATTTTCACACAAAAATAGAAAGAAAACAATAAATTTTGGGGGTATATACTTAGACTAAAACTCAAAAAATTTTTTTCCATAAACCCATACATACGTGTGGGGTATCTATGAATAGGTCTTCAAAAATAATATTGAGGTTTCTAATATAATTTTTCCCACCAGAGAGAGTTAGAGACCACTTCCAAAGTGGTAAAATGTGTCCTCCCCCCCTGTAACTTCTAAAATAAGAGATAGATAAAACTAAAAAAAATATATAATGTACATTACATTGTACATTATTGATGTTCACAAGTATCTTTGGATTACTTTCTGGGAAGCCCCGGCAACTTAATTGTACAGATTTAAGATAATAAACACATTATTTTTTTTTATTACCCTGCAAACTTTCACCGAAAATTGGTTCAAGTTTGTATGGAACCCTCAGTGCGCGAGTCCGACTCGCATTTGCCCAGTTTTTTTTTTTCATTTCTTTGTTTGAGCCGGTTTTTTTAAGGAGGGCCGTTATAGAAGCTCGCACCGGGCGTTTAAAACGCTAGTTACGGCACTGATTAGCACAACACCTACCTTGAATTGATAACGCCTTATAAGTGGCACTTTTCGAACCCACGTAGTCTTAAATTCCTCGTACCAGCAAGATGAGTAAGTAGACCTTGGTTTAGTCATTCACTAATAACTTCAACATGAAGCACTGTGCGGGCGTCCAACGCTCCGCATCACTTGCGACTAATCAACAACGCGTTACGGACCGATTACGAATTGATAACGATAGTAAACGTATCTCCATTCAAATATTAGTGCCGGGAGTTGGGGCTAACCGGTAAGACGTACCTACTTTGTTCATAAATTTAACGAGAGGTGATCCGTAGATATAACTAGGTACGTATTAGCCTGGCGACACACGAGTAACCGAACACATACACAAAAGGCGTTTTCTTACATTACATTTGGGCTCGCCGCACACGATGACGCCAGTGGTCGCTACCCGCTACAAATCGTCGCTGCTCGCTTCTTGCGACGGGCGGGCCATTATAGTACCTATAGGTACCAATGCCAACTCAAAACGCCGACACACGCCATTCGCACTATACCCTATCCCTCTATCCCTTTGCTTCGGTTAACCATTTCAAATCAAAGGCCGTTGCCTTGGCTTGCTCAAGCACGTGGTCCTTTTTAAAGCATATAGTTCCTTGAACATCTGGCCGCGAGTTAAATGCACACATACTCGTACTGTTGCCTGCGCCCGCATAGAGCCCCGCTGACCTTTAAAACCACTTTGTTTGTGTAATATTGATTGATTTACTTAAGCTATGTCATCATCATCATCTTCTTGCCCATCTTATTTGGGGTCGGCGCAACACGTTTTTTTCTTCCATTCTATCCTGTCAACCGTCATACTATCACTAACTTCCTTTTCCTTCATATCACTGTTCACACAATCCATCCATCTTTTCTTTGGCCTCCCTTGAGTCTTTCAAAACCATTCAGTCTTTCAAAATAGTCCTTCCACCTCTCTTTGATTTTTTCATCTTCTGATAGAATCATTCCAGTTTCATCCCTTATACTATCTTATATATCTTATACATCTTATCTGAAAAACATCTCTCGCATTTCCCTCTCTTGCTCTAGCAAGCCGGTATAGATCTTTATGGCCTGCCGGACTATCTAGTGTGTCGTATAGTTTGTCCTGTGATTTTGCTTTCGCTATTGCCACGGTTTTTTTTGGCTTTTTTCTTTAAAGCATCATATTCATTTTTTTTCGTAGACTTTAAGCTAGTGTTTTCCGGATCTATACGCTGCCATTCCTTAAATTTTCTCTTTTTTTCCTTCAACACATTCTGTATATCTATCGACCACCACCATGTATCCCTATCTATTATACCCTTTCCTCTCGTCTCTCCCAAAATATCTTTCAATGCATGTCTAATACATATTTCATTTATACTTCAATCATTCATGTCTCCCATTTCTATCATTTTTTTTATTACAGTTTGATTTACTTAAGCTATGTACATTCTGAAAAACACTTAAACAGTTATTTTTTTGTATAAACATATAACTAAAAAATCAAAACCTTTTGAAAGAAGTAGGGAACACAAGCGAAAAAATATGTTCTTAAAAAAATATTTTTGCAAAAGTATTAGTCATACGAAAAAAAAAATCATAATTATGTTGAAAATGTTATATTTGAATCTATAATAATTAATTATTTTTTTCAAACCTATTGACCAAGCCGTTACCGAGGGGTACCGAGGCTTCTGAAAATCACTGTTTTATGGCACTGTTCGGGAGTTAGGGCCATAACACTGATGGGATTAGTGGATATAGATATAGAATTATTTTTATCACAAATACATTCCCGTACCTCGGTGATCTCTGATCTGAGGATGTATTCTGTGTCTTGAGACGCGTTGATAAATTTTCTTGAATATGTTTGATGATCTTTACTTATTTTTAAACGACTTCAAAAAAAGGAGGAGGTTATCAATTCGGTTGTATGTTTTTTCTTTTTGTTTTTATGTGTGTTACCTTAGAACTCCGTCATTTATGGACTAATTTGCAAATTTTTTTTTTCCTCTTAGGGTATATGCTTTCCGATTGATCCCATTTTTTCAAAATCCAGTAATGATGATGGAATCCATGAGGAATCGAGGGAACTACTCAAATATTATTGTTGCCTATAATATTTTGACTATAATATTTGAAGAGTTCCCTCGATTCTTCATATGGTGATTTTGGTATTTACATCGACAATTAAGCATCTACAGTCAAAAAGTAACATTTGACGAAGTTGAACTGATGAAGCCAACAAAAAATGGCCAACGGAACTTTAAACTCATATAGATATCACAATGAAGATAGTTAAACGACTATGACAATACAAATAAATAAATGAATAGTTATGTTGAAAATGGTATCATTGAAGTGAACTGATGATGATGATGTAAGTAGCCGAAAGGTAGGCACTGGAACTCCGTAATTAATCAATGCATCCTAGCCGTGTTTGGGCTTATTAGAATTGTCATGAGATGCACTTTGGCTATAAAGTACTACCGAACTCATCTGATAATAGAGCCGGAAGGTGGAAGGTAGAAAGAGAAACTTCATAATAAAACGATATAACCTAGCAGTGTTTGGGTTAATTCGAATTGTCATGAGAAATAGGCACTCTGTTTATAAGTGTATCGCAACTAAAAAGTGTGAAATATAAAACTGTTTCAACGCACTTGCTCAGAAAGTGACTCTTATTGCACTGCACTTAGATATATAATGGCACTCGTTACCAAACTGTGACATTTTAATTACCATGACAAACTAGTGCTCTACTGTGGTTAAAACCTTTGTTCGCAAAACAAATTTTGAATTCGAATAAAATTCCCATTAGGTAATAACCTAACATAACCTACGCAATAGCGTTCAATAGTATATAAATTAGTGTCTTACTTATTTCATCTAATTTAAAAGTTAAAATTTAACTTCTACAAACGATTTATTTTATAAAAAACATTTAGTAAATAAATCGTAGATTCAAATAAAATTTGTTTTTTTGTCGTCTATGGCCGCCATTTTAGATGCGCGCAGTTTTTGGCGTGATTTTTTTATTCCAGTGAAGTACATCCGTATTCTATTGTCACTACGATAGACATTATCGTAAAAACTTTTCATGCAAGGAAACATAAACGTAAGACTAGGCAGTATGATTAAAATACCTTAGCCTTCCTCTAGGGGTAAATAAAAAAAATGATGCGCGCGCTTAAGAAAACAGATTTTTACCGCCATGTCACAGAATATTTTACTAGCAGTCTGGCGAAACTCCCATACAAAAAACCGATGTATGTATGAAACGTGCGTCCTTTTTAATGGCGGCTATAATCCGTTTAATTTAAGAAGGACTTATAGAACTTTGTGTCTATATCAGCCTATGACTCTTCAACACGTAGTTGGATTACACCGCCGCCATTTTGACCACAGAATATTGATATCGCTAGAGAATTTTGACAGTCACTAACGTTTGACAGATGCTTTTTTATGGTTTTCCTAAGATAGATTTCCATCTAAATATTGTTTTAAAGTATATTAATAATTATTTTGTGGGAAGAAATTTGTTCTCTGTTTACTGTTGAGTATTTCTATATATCAACTAGCTGACCCGGCAAACGTTGTTTTGCTATGTATATAATTTTTTTTTTTATCTAAAATTGAAAAAAAAAATTAGGGTTGGATTACCCTTAACATTTAGGGGGATAAAAAATAGATGTTGTCCGATTCTCAGACCTACCCAATATGCACACAAAATTTCATGAGAATCGGTCAAGCCGTTTCGGAGGAGTTTAACCACAAACACCGCGACACGAGAATTTTATATATTAGATATAAGAAAAGTAACGTGTGAAATTTTTGATATTGGAACATGATTGTTAATGATAAAAAACATATTTTTATTGCCATTAGGTGTAGAACGGTAAGCATTAGCTTTAAAGAAAACAATTTAAGTACAATCTTTGAATGTTTAGTGCATTTTTACAGAAAAAAAAACTCATACGTAGTGTTGGGTAATTAACCAGGATTTATCGACATCGATGTTTGTTTATAGAAATGACCGGAGATGTCTATGTTTAGCAGAGGACATCTATAAGCTTAAGTTAATGATGATAATGATATTAGGAGATTAAATCAATATTTTCTCAATTAGCATGTTTTGTCCTGATAAATTTCCTTGCGTGTTATGTTACAGTAGGTTGATAGAATGTTTAAAATTTATTGATTAAAAAAGTGTCACCTCTCATAAAAGTTATTTTGTCACATTTTGAAATAGGTACATATGTAATTTATAAGTAAAAATTACTCATCACCCAATTTTCAGGTGTAAACAATGGGTCAAAGCGACAGGGTAAAGAAGATTTAGTCTATGTGGCAATTGAAAAGTTGCATCAATTGAAATATCTTTGTGCAAAACATTTCTGAAGTACAGATTTCAAAAAGAAAAAAAAAATTGAAGAAAACGGCTTTTCTGAGTCTGAAAATCTCACGTAGACCATTATCTGATGAGATTTTAGTTCATTTTCCACTACATTGTATTGCTAGCAGTCAACCATTACCAGTCAGGAGAACTGACAATGTGCAGCTCTGATATAGTAATAAGAAGTGTATATCACATTCTGATTTTATATATTGCAGAGGTCTGCTAATTATAGAATTTATGGTCACAGAATTATCTTCAATTATACAAGAGGAACATAACTACCACCAGAATTTATGTGAACCAAATAACCGTCGTTGTTTACTATTTATATTTTGTACCAAATGGTCTTATTAGCAAAAATATATATAAAATAATTACTTTTCATTTTTATAGAACTTTTAACGTCAAAGCTAGTTGGCTCTGGACCAGTTATTTTAAAAAGGAGCTCATGTAGTCCAGACGTCAGACCCTAATCGTCTTCCCTAAAAGAAGATTTTGTAGTCCTAGTGAGTATCATATACCATTTATGTAAGTTTTCAAGTACTTAATAACTTGAATTTTAACACCGATTTTCTTTATGTTTCAGTGCCATTAGTGTCACCAAGAAAACATCAAGAGAGGCAAGCTATCCCAATGACACGTCGCAAGCAAAAGTTAATTAAGAAACTTAAATCAAGTCGAAATATTATAAAAAACTTCATAAGATATAAAAAAAACATCTGTCTTGAAGTGCAATCATCAGTGCAAGTTTCATTAAAATCGGCTCGGTAGTTTTTGAGATGAGGTAAATGTGTTGGTCACTAGAAAATTTATTGACTCAAGTTATTGTTTATTGCCATTTTTGTAACTGTTGGTTTTCTTAAACTTATCAAATATATTAAAAGTATGGATAAATTTAATTCGTTGAATAAATATGTATTAAAACAATCTGAGTTACGAATTTTAAATTATGTTTATTTCCTGAAAATATAAAGAAATCCCCGTTAAGAAAAATTACTGATATCGATAAGTTGTCGCACAACCCAGTGCATCACTAGTAATGTCATTATGTTGGCAGTATGTATTCCGCCATAGTTCTGTAATTCTGGTAAGTTGGTATTGATCGAGGACGCACGTTTCATACAGTTTTTTCTATGGGAGTGAGAGACCCCGAGCGAACGCCGTCACAAGTGTATTGAAAAACGTCGTATGACACACGTGAGTAATTAATGATTACCGTCCTTGGCTCTCTTAAGACCCTCGCCACGGCTCGGGTCTGAATACCGCCTCGACGGTAATTACTAACGTTATACACTTATATCATAATGTGTTAAATAAGAAACAAACAATACCGAGAAACACCGACTTCCGAAATTAAAGTTATTTTGATTCTTTTAGTGTTTTTTTTAGTATAGTCGGTTATTTTTTTTAAATAAAAAGTTGTTTTATTATTTTTTTATTTGTTATAAACTAGTGCTTGACTGCGATCCTACCTGATGGTAAGCAGTGATGCAATCGTTGATGGTGAGCCGCACTAGTTTATTAAGAGCCCATTCACTGTAGCCTTGAAGACACTCAAATTATAATTGGATGGGAAGACCGCAGCAGGCAAATTCTTCCAGTCCTTCGATGTACGCGGTAAAACAACGAGGCGTAGAACGTAGAGGTTTCAACAACGTAAGGGTGGATACTCGCCGTACGTCGGGTTCTCCGATGGTAGAAATGAGATGGCGGAATCAATGCAATTCCCGCGCACAGTCTCCAAAATGGAACCTGTAAAACACCAAAAGGCTGGCTACCCTAGGCCTGTGCGGCTTTGAAAATTGGACCTAACCAAATCTAGATTACCAATTAGCCTCCCCGCACGTCTTTCCACCGAGTCCAATGCTGCTAGGTGGCATTTTGCAGCACCAGCCTATATATGGCTGCAGTACTCAATACACGATCGGACCTATGCTTTGTATAACATTAAAAGCTGTCCCGGTGTGAAGCACCACACCGGGACATTTGCAAGAACGCCGAGTTTCCTAGCAGCTACCTTGGCTTTGGACTCAATAAACCGGAGGAAACTTCAACTCCCAAGAACTGAAGGCGGTCGGTGCACTTCATGGATAAATTCTGAAAAGCTGGAGCCAAGGTAAACGGGCTCCTTTGTGCATGGACAGACATACTTGTGTTTTGGCGGCGTTGAATATTTGACGTTACGCTAAAGGCACAGTATAGTACTTTCGGTGGACAGCCTGGGACAAAACCCAAACTGGTTATTATGCATTTCAACATACTTATTTAACTGTGCTTTAAACAAGCCTTCAAATACTTCGACAGTAACAGTGGCAAGAGAAATAGGCCTGTAGTTACTCTTATTAGTAAGGTCGCCAGCTTTATTCTTAACTACAGGCACGACTTCTGTTTTCATAAAATCATCTGGTAATGGTTAATGGATGGAAATGGATAACATCTACAAATCCTGAACGTGAACATCATTAGCTTGCAACGATTTCGCCGCATTGAGTTCTTAAATAAAATCCGAGTTTGATTGCCTGGCCGTGCAAGCTGATATAGACTCAGTGTATAAGTGGAGTTTGAATAACCAAATGGACTTTAATACCTCAAAGTATTATGTAATGACTTTTGGTTGAATGCGTCGTCCATTATAATTCAGATATAAACTTGATAATGACCTTATTGCACGAACTGTTGCTATGAAAGACCTGGGAGTCACATTTGACCAGAAACTCACCTTTCACAACCATATAACGTTTTAGTTTTGTTTTAAAAACCTGTCGCGATTTTCACAGTCCCCATGTCATCAAACTTGTTTTCGGTGCATTAGTCCGTAGCAAGCTTGAGTCAAGTGCGTGCGTTTGGAATCCTTTTGAAAAACAATATATATGTCGGCGCAAGGATGCCGATCATCATTGAAGCTCTGTCCAGGGACTCTGTTTTGTGGGCGATGGCTGGGTATCGAGCAATAAACAAACTATTCCAGATCATACAATTGATTTATTATAATGCAAGCTTTAGGTATTCACTTCACACAACGAGCCGTGAAACAGTCTCCGAGAGACGATGTTGTTGCCACGACTGCCGACACAGGAAAGAGCACCGCCCCTGTGCGGTCGGCACTTTTATCTGTTCGGTTCGTGCAAACGTCAGTGCGGATTCTGTCAAAGTGACATGTGTCACTTTTCACTTAGCTCGTTCATTCGTTCTTAAGCTTCCGTACTATTGACTTCTCCGACACGGCCATCCTGCGGAACACACGTCCCTGTGTGTTAGTCTTCATCGCTACATTAGCTGGAAGATGTCCATTGACGAAATGTCCCAACAAGCCATCCATCGCACTGTGTTCATTATCACCAACTCAGCCGGAAGACGTCCACTGACGAGACTTCCAAAAAGACGTCCGCCTCTGTGTGTTACTCATCGCCACATCAGCTGGAAGATGTCCATTGACGAGATATCCCAACAAGCCATCTGTCGCACTGTGTTCATTATCACCACCTCAGCCGGAAGACGTCCAATGACGAGACTTCCAAAAAGACGTCCGCCTCTGTGTGTTACTCTGAAACAACAAATCTACCACAGTACTTGGTCCACTCGGCCATTTCTGACCATCATGACTTCAAACCTGTCTCATGAGAAAACTAATATTCTCTAACGTTCAATGTCACAACAAAACTTTACTCAATAAGCCAAATAATTTCAAAAAATTGTGTTATAAAAATCGTCATCCAGTCATGTACCAACGTTCCTTGTTTTCATCTTAAAGCCTTAGGAGCCACCCACGAGTAAACCACTCTAACACCACGGCACTCGTTGCCGAACAGCAATCACAATTGCTCTCTCACATGTGCATCCACCACCCGTGGATCACATTGGGTATCACTCACTGACTACCCACTATGACTTCCGTCAGAGCTAAACGCGCTAGCTACTGGAACCGTCAACTTTACTACGGCTGACAGAGAACCTTACTCGCGTGCTCCCCACAAATTAGGCTTGTTTATCACCACTGTGATCACTACTCATCTACTTCGAATGGTACATGACTTTCAGGCATCTTTCTTAACTATACACACAACTAATCAAACTAATCCAAAACACTAATCATTAAGCTCTACATGTGATCTTTCTCTGGCTACTAATAGCCCAGTAACCTCAAGTTACTCAACCATTCCTGCGCATCCCTCCAGGATTGCCAAGTCTCTCACGACTTAAAGGTTTCCCACATTACGTCCTAGCTTTGACCGTAATACCGCGTACTCACGGACTACTGTTACCAATGGATACCGCTTTCTATTAAGCTACGGCTACAAATCAAATCTGGTATAGTCCGATCATCATGTAATCTCAATAATGTCATTGTCTCGACTACTAAATGTTGAGTCTAACTTAATTTAACTATGCTCCTCGTTTATAATCGATACAAAGTCTCCCAACGAAAATTTATCGAGTTTTGCCTTCGTCAGATCAAACCTACACTATGTTGCGCAACGCGTCATCATCTGTTCTTTAACGATTGAGAACGCGCGACTAAAGTCAATGAGAAATGATTTCGTGACATGAGGTCACACGCGGCACTATTATAGGGCATCATCCGCTTTGGATCCAGCCATATCCCATGGTCTCACCCGCCTTGGATCTAGCCTCCTCACTTGGCATCACCCGCCTAGGATCTAGCCACTCCATGGCATCACCCGCCTAGGATCTAGCCTCGCAACCTGGCATCACCCGCCTAGGATCTAACCATACCGAATGGCATCCGCCACGGATTAAGCCTCGCAACTTGAATTGCATTATCTAAAACGACCACTTTTTCAAAACTAACGTTAATCCGGCTTTAGTCGTCGTTCTCAAAACTACTTCAAGTCTCCCGACACGATCGCGATCTCAATAGTTTTCAAAATAATCAAAACATCGACAACTCAAACTACGTTGTAAGTAGGTATTTATCTATTCGCTTAAGAACATTATCAATCTTCCGTTGGAAAACTCAGATCGTATTTCGAAACCGAATGGCATAGTCAAATGTTTGTACCGACTGTCCGCTGTCATAAACACTACTGAAAACCTGATACACAATCTAATTTTGTAAAATAAACGCGCAGTATGTAAACGAGTTATTTTGTCTAAGTGGTAACGAATACAGGTTGGGCACGTTGTTATTTAGTTCACAACAATCTTTGCACATTATATCTGACCGGTTGAGTTTTTAAGTTAAAAGAGCTAAACTAACAAACACCAAATTACTCTGACGAATAATATTTGCACGCAACAATTTATCTATCCGCTCACGCATTATTTTTAATTTTTCCGCGCTAGACCGCTATGGTCGTCTTTGTACAGTCAAAGACGAGTCAATTAAACGGATACGTTCACTTTTTGTAACACGCGTTTGTAGTATACCGATAATAAAATAGTCTAATTATCCAATCAACGTAGAAACAATCAGTGTCAATAACGTCAAAATTATCTATGGAGGAATTTTAACTGTCATAAAAATCGAAACGGTATCTACTGGATCTCATGAGGGTAGTTGTAATTACAATTGTTTACGTCGTGAACTTTAGCGATTTTTCAAAAAAAAATGTGTCGTGGTCATACTATTTGAACTGAACCCTTGCAACAATATTTCACGGCCAAAATATCACTTCGCAAATAGATCTGATGTTGGGCAAAGCATGAAATAATTTCTCAATTAAACTAGGCAAGTAATCTGAACACACTAAACTAGCCCTTCAATGTAACAACACTGTGTTTACATTTGCCGTGAAATAGTGATGACGGACTTTAAAGTGAAAGAGAGACAACACTCAGCACCAGAATTAAAATGGAATGTGAATACCTGACCTTGTTCCTGGTGGAGAATCGACATCACACGTCAGTCAACCTCTCGCTCGCTACGTGATGCCTTGGCGTCACCGTCACCGCTGAGTCACTTTCATCAGGACACCGGAAGGAGATGTGGCCTTGCATATTGTCACATTTGCAGGATACGATGTGGCTGGCCATGGGATTGAATATTGAAGCTTGAATATCACGTTATTCTGTCGGTTTCCTACTGTTTCTTGCTTATGAAAACACAGCCTGCTTCGTCCAATTTTTCCACAGTGGAAACATTTGACAGGTGACGTTTGAGATGTCTTCATACGTTTTGTGTCAAATGTTATCTGATCTGGTAGCAGGCATGCACACACACGCACTGCACTTTGCATTTTACACTTCAGGTAAGTAAAAGTTTGTAATTCTTGCTGTAATCACTGGTGACTTCGGATTATAAGCAAAGCACGTATCGGAAAGTGGTACATCGTGAACGTGCTTTTGCGTCGGTCTTGTCCCGGTCACAATCTGGGTAGTACACGGTGATTTACTCAGTTCCTATTTTTCTCTGGGGAAACAATGTCATCATGGTCCAACATTCGTTGCTCAGGATTAGGGAAAAACCCCAGAAAAAACCTAATCAGACCAAACCTGATAATGACATTGATTAACGGAACTATGAATCTTATTCGGTTCAGTGATTCATTCCAGGTCTTCATTTTCTAATTTTCCATTTCAAATAATAACCGCCACTTATCTTCGCTCTTGCTATTTTCTTCCTGACCGTCGTTACGTAACCTTCGTGCTGCGCTTGTTTATTTGCTCGGAATCCCAATTCTGATGTCGGCGCAAGGATGCCGATCATCATTGAAGCTCTGTCCAGGGACTCTGTTTTGTGGGCGATGGCTGGGTATCGAGCAATAAACAAACTATTCCAGATCATACAATTGATTTATTATAATGCAAGCTTTAGGTATTCACTTCACACAACGAGCCGTGAAACAGTCTCCGAGAGACGATGTTGTTGCCACGACTGCCGACACAGGAAAGAGCACCGCCCCTGTGCGGTCGGCACTTTTATCTGTTCGGTTCGTGCAAACGTCAGTGCGGATTCTGTCAAAGTGACATGTGTCACTTTTCACTTAGCTCGTTCATTCGTTCTTAAGCTTCCGTACTATTGACTTCTCCGACATATATTAACTTTGGAAAAAGTGCAAAAAGCATTCTTAAGGAATCTTTATAAACGTCTTTATGGCTATTATCCTTTTTTTTATATCCCACAAAATGCCTGCTAAGTTGCTTGGGTTTCAATTCCTTAGACGCTAGACGGTCACGCGACCAGATGATTGTAGCATTCAAAATACTCAGGGGAATTATAGATGCTCCTGACCAATAAAACCTTATCTGTAATTTGTATGTGCCAAACAACTACAGCCGTGACAGGAAGCATCGGCTCCTGGCAGTTCCGACGAGTAGTACAGTTGCTCACTCCAAATCACCCATACCGCGGACACTCTCTGCGCTTAATGCTCTCCTAGACAAAAACACCGATTTTGAGAGGTTTGGTGAAGAATGGAAGATGATACTGTCAGAATGTATGAAATTTTGTGAGATTAAGGACTGTGTAATAGGTCCCAATAAAAATCCTGCGTGACTTCTACTTTGTTTTTAATTTTAATTATTGTTTTATATTTTTTTCTGTATGTTTAAATGGTTTTATTGGCTTCGGCCGTTGTTTAAAAATAAATAAATAAAAACAACATTTCTGGCATCGGTTTTCCCACGAATACATTTTTGATTTCAAGAGAAAAGCAAGTGGCGCCACTCTTCCGTTGAACTTATAGAAGAGACACTCATCGTCATCAAGTGACAAGGGGTCACCTCCTCTGTTGTGGCTTTTAGGAAGGATCATTAATGTCCTACCCGGCAGTGATGGCATCACCAGAGCCGCTGACATGCGCACTCGCAAGGCTGTCATTCGGCGAGCCTTTAACATAATATACTCTGTTCCAGTCACAGCGGCTGGAGCTCCTTCAACGGGGGGAGCATGTCTAGACCACTGCTCTCAACATCGCCGCGCGCCGCCGTCGGGAATGAACGAGGGGAGCGGGTCCACTGCACACCCCGCACTGTATATCGGCCGGCACTACCAGCAGTAGGCCTGAGCAAAGTGTGTCATCTGCGATTGGTTTTCTCGGAATTAATAGAGGTACTAGAGCTTGGCCATCGAAAGATGGCACCTACCTACCTGCCCTTACTTAAAATCTACATCTAAATTGCATCAAGTCTTTTTAGAAAATAAACTCACCTTTATTTATGAAGGGTATATCACGGGTAAATAAAATAACACATGTTGGATAATTAATTAATTTATTTAATAGTGATCATTCACATAGGTACATTTGCTAATAATTGCAAAACATATTTTTTAAAAATAACCATAAAACTAATCGAAAAATTTACAAAGAGTTATTGTGAGCCATTCAATAATTTGTACATAAAGAATAATCAAGACAAAAAAATATAACATAACAGTATGGTATTAGAAGAATCTAAAAACACATTATTCCATAAAATTAAGCGTGCACTGCGTGCTTTATATACTGAAAAAGCTCTTTTGGCATCAAGTTAAGTATTATTAGATGAAAACGGAAAATCACTGGTTTCATTGGGCGACATAAATTGCACTGGCAAATTCTGGAGATCTTACTAAAAATGAAATCAGAATAACAGCAAAATGTTCTATTTATTGTTTAGAAAATAATCCTGTTTTATTAAGTGATTTTGATTTTCTAAAATAAGCGCCTTTTACTTTAACGGATGTCACTGTTTTTTTTTTTTTAATATTATGATAAACATCGAGATTTTAAAATACAAACACTGATACTACTAGACTAACAATCAATATTTTATATATGTATGTATATATATATATATTTTGTAACTATGAAAAATACTTATATTACGAATATATAATATATTAAAATACATAAAATAAATACTTATAATAAATAGAAATATATAGTCATGCTACCTGCTTTATAGACTATAAAGTCTGTGAATTCTAATATAGGAAGTGTGGAAAAAATGCCACGTCATTACAATGTTCTGACCCGAGCCAATCCCGTCGTCGTTTCGTATGATGGAGGCATGTCTGAACAGGACCTTATACTGACCATATATCATCTTTTAAAGTGATACAATGACAGTAAATTTTGTACTTTTAATGTTACGGTTAAAGTTTGTATTTTAGCGGGCCAAGAACCATCTTTATCACATCAATGCATTTTTCTTTTTGCAACTACCTACAATAAGTTTCAAAAACTCCAGGCCACATTGCAGTCCAACCATTTTTAGTTAACTTATTTTTTTTTTCGATATAGAATATAATATTATAATATAATATATTTCCTCTCACTTTATATAATAAAATAATATATATTTTTAAATATATATAACATGCATATAAATATTATGAAATGTAATATAATGTCAATACATTACACATGAATAAAATCATGTTTTGATTGTTCTGTCTCAACTGGTTTAAGAGATTTTATATAATTCTCTAACTAATTAATAACAGATATTAAATAGACACATAATAGGCTATCTTAAGAATTACAATTTTGATATTTGTTGACTAACTTATCTGTGAAAAGATAATATAAGGACAAAAGACGACTTCCCGTCTTACAATTAAGAAACGCGAGTTTCAAAATCAGAAAATCACAGATAAGCCAGCGGGTGCCCACTAAAGGTTTGCTTAGGGGTATGCAATTCGACATACGTTTTTCATACAACCGCTCTTACGCGATTATGACGTTATTACACATTTTTCATTAAATATTTTGGAAACACAGTATTTTAAGGATATTCTATAGGCTTCTATTGAAATCAGTTTATAAATTTGTGTCAAACTAATCCAGTTAAGACTCCTGAAAATCTGTTATTTTGCATGAATTTTGACACTTCATAAATTACTCAAACATTAAAAGAGTCAGAAAGTATGACAATAGAAGCCTTGCAAATTTAATCAAGATGCTAAATGACGCAAATTTTCAAAAACTTTTAAGTCTTAAAAAAAAAAACACTACTAACTTCCTGGAAGAAGTTTTGTAAAATATTCGAGTAAATCACGGAATTACCGAAGGCTAACAGAGTTTTCAGGAGTTATCTCGCTTTTTTCGTGTTGCCTTTTCGTCAAACATCGCGTTAGATGAAGTAACAAGATTTTAAACCATGCTCGATGTTGACGATAGGCGAGTGGGAAAGGACCGTCTTAATCACTATAAATGACATTGCTAATGTCATGGCAATAGTTTTTGAAGAACAAAGACTCAATAATTTGGTCAAACAATGTGTGGATAAACATGAACCACATCACTAGTGACGATTATGTGATATCTGTCATTTCAAAAAGTTTACCCTAAAATAGACAACAACTATAATAATATATTAATTTTTATCAATCATGAATCTAATACGTCAAACATTTATACGTTCCAATACCACCTCAGAGAGAGGTGACTCATTAAAATATTTTCTTTATTATAGTAATAATGAGTAGACATTTATTAAGAACTATTTAATACTGTTATATCTATTTGTCTTCTTGTGCGTTTGGGATTAAAAATAGTTAGAACCCTATTTTTTTCAATTATAAATAGCCGAAATATTCATTAATTCCATGTTTTAATTCAAGAAAGTGTTCCCATTTTAGCACGAGCACAACATACATAATCTAGAGTACATAATATTATACTCGTATGAGAATGATAGTACTGGATACCATAATAAAAATTTGGTAGAAAATTCATTTTTTTTTTAAATTAATTGTATCAAAAAGTAACTTTATCCAATCAATATAACCAATTTTGAATTTTTCAGTGTTTTTTAACTTTATTTGTTGTTTGGCAAAATAAACGGCAAATACCCAATACTGAAGAAGACAGAATTTCGCTACGAACTACAATTCAATACAATTTACTACGATTTTTTTTTTTTCAATAAATATGTAGACACATAGATTTTTAAATCACTTAATTAAAAATTCTTAAATGCTAAGTTTGTTTTTTTTTCTGTGAATAATAGGGTCAATGCTTAATCAATTTGTGAAGCGAGTTACGTGCTAAAGAAACTATGACTAGTTTTAAGAATGGGTAAACGCACAAGAATTTCTATGTTGTATTTTTCAATTGTCTTTGAGTAGAGTACACAATCGTACATTCAAGAAGTTTAGCACTTCTTGAAGGTACGATTGTGTACTCTATAAAAGTAAATATATATATAAGTAAATATATCTATACTTGATAAAAGTAAGTATACTTAAATCCTATTTACAACATCAATTCAGCATGAATGCTTTCTAATAACATTAATAATTAATAATTCCTTATATATTGGTAACGTCATTAAAATAATATACACTAGGTAGTATGTAGTTATGTCATGCATTATAAAGCGAAACGTATCGTAATTTAATGATATTAAGTACAGTGATATACTACTTTAATTAAATATTTTTTTTCATAATAAATATTGATGAATCAGATAAACCGCAAACAAATCCAGTTTGTAAATATAGTTATCTGATTTTTAAAATGAGTGGAAATACTTATATTTACACACGAACTACTTCAACTACTCTTAATTACTAAAATGTTCAATTAAAATGTATTTTAAACCTTATGGATGAAGCTACACATTCAAGATACGGTAAACTGTTTATGTTCTTAAAGAAAGGTATGGTTCATGAGGCCCAGCGACCTCAACAAACCCTTTATTAAGTTTATAGGACATAAAATCATATTATTTCAGAGTTTAAACACGATAAGAATACTGTTCTTATTGCTATAAATAATACTATGTTCGTCATCCAACGGCGGGCACGGTTTACAAGACGTAACAACCAAGCCCTAACACATTCAACATATTTAAAGCTTTGTTATAGTCTGTTAAAGCTTTTGAAAAGTCTTTTGCTTACATTTCATTAAATGCTTATCACTGGACGTCCTTTCACAGATTAACGTCGTTATTCGTAGTTGGTAGGTCCACATCGACTTGACTGGATATCCTCAGCTGTTTTGCTTACTTCCTCAACAAGGAGAACCATGACACGACGCCGGGGTTCCTTGTTGGTGGTTCGTGCTAGTATTGGAAGCTCCTGGAAGCTTCGGCATCCTGACGGGTAATGTTGAAAGCCTCAGTCTTCAGGAAATCAACCGTTTTGTAAGCATCAGTGTCAACGGCCGACATGGATTTGCCGTGAGTGATCTCAAATTTCTTGTTAGGTTTGTTGGGCTCCGGGCCCTGAAATTATAGAAAGATATATTGTTATAACATCATCAAAAAATCTTCAAGCAGAAAACTGTAATTCAAAATTGGAATGGCGTGAACCACGATCTTTAATTAAAATACTGTCATGGAATAGATATTAATTAACACGCAAAATAATTTCAACTGCAATGATTATATATTTTTTGTTCTTCAAACTGACCTTTGCCTGAGGTGGCTTTGTGGTATGCAAATCCAAATCTAAATACTGCAGCACATCAGGTTTTTCATCTCCTTGGCCAATTTTAAAACCACCCTGAAAATTTACATATCTTTGAAATTATCTGTACAAATAAAAATTAATGTTGCTAAGCGCAAAACTCGAGATGGCTCGACCAATTCGGCAATTATTTTTTTTTCATATGTTCCTTATGGCACAAGGGAAGGTTTTAATCTATATAAATAGTAGATAGAGTAGATACCAGGTAGGGTGGGTCGTTTAAGGACGGTGGCAAGGCGATGTATTGTATCATCTATTGTAATGCCATGACATAATAGTTCAAATTTCAAACATGTACCTACTCACAAGAAGAATGTTTTGTTGCTACTAAATTGATTTTGAAATTGGAACTGTCATATCGTAGGATTATGAATATTTACTATTCGCCGCCTGGAAATAATTGCTATTTTATCCCGTTGATGACGGCCGGTCTTAACCCAAACGCATAGCTTATTATTAAATGTTCAGACTTTCGGGTAACCGGTGTAGGATTGTCTATAAAAAGTCGTGTAAACTTCCTCACGAATTGGCATAAATTACCTGGATTAATAGTACATCAGCGACCGGGTACCCGTCGCCAGAACATAAAACATCGGACCATCAGAGTTAAAGTGACCAGAGGACCACTAAATCCAACTACTTACATTACTGTAAAGGAAAATTTAAACTATACTAGAATTTATTATTATTTATTTTATATTAATTATTTATTCAAATTTTATTGGACTTGGAATCCATACTTCTTATCCATATGAAGACCATCCTTTACAATACAAATTGTCACTTAACATTCAACCTAAAACACTAACTACTAGAATCGATACTCGATATTGGCGGCAATAGATTGAAATTATACACCGTGAAACACAAGTAATTACTTTTTTATTATCATGTATCTACAAGATCAATAAATATAGGTAAAAGTTGGTCTTCAAGTTGGTCCCAGCTTAACGATGCACTTTTTCTCTGTTGGTCTCTATATACCTAATTATACTCTACATACATAGTTAACAATCGCCAATAATCTACAATACTTATACTCAATTCGCAAAAGCATTAGACAGAAGTTAAAAAAAGGTTGTTTAAGGGTACACTTTGTAATAAAAGTACAATATATGTATATATGCTTCATTACAGTTAAGATTGATGCTGAAATTATTATAATCAACCTACATACCAACTGTTATACTTAAATGAATTCATTTGAACTATTCATCTTTTGAATTTATGAGGCTTTTAATTAAATAAATTATTTAGTTCTTAATTATAGGTACTACTAGTATCCATCTTAAAAACCTAAAAGAAGCAGGGGTGGTCAGAACCTGGAACGTTTTCATTATACTATTTAGTTTAGTTATTTCTATTCGTATGAATGTTAAATAATTATCTTGCTGTCGTGTACTGTTTACAAGTCATGTTTTGTAAAGAGTAAACTTATTGATAAGCTAATTTAAAAAAATTAAAATTGTTTGATATAAGGTTATGTTTAATTAGAAAAAAAAAATACTTCATTTACCTGTCTAAGTGTGTAGTACTTACAATAATCAAATTTTATCTAATTAAGTTATGTTACAATTTTATATTGAAACCATTATTTTTTTTTAATTATCTCGAAAAATAAATGTTATGCACACCTGCTTCTATGAACCTCTTTATTTATTTTATAATTTATGTACACACATAAATACGAAAGAAGACACATTATTTTATGCTTGTTTTTTAAAAGAAATTTCTCCCAGCAGACCTGCGAAAGGAGAGATAGGAAGAAATATAGACAATAGTGTGTAGAAGTTATAAAAGAAGAGTATGTGGAATCTTAAATTAAGGTAATAAATACTTATATACCTATATATACATCATACTAGAAATATATACTACTCTTTTGTCTAATGCAGAAGTGAACGGAGTATAAGTTTAACAAAAATAAAATAATAATAACTAAAAAACATTTATAATTATTTCATTCAGGTAATACGACAATGGCCATGCGAAAATACAATAATGAAGAGATGAGCCTAGGACAACGAAGTCTCCAGCAATAAACAATTCAACTAAACAAAAGACGAATGCACAAGACAAATGTGTTGAAATGAGATGATGGGTGATCCTTTAACTCAAATAAAAATTATATACGTCACGGTTCTAAAATCATGCTGCTTGTCTGAATACAAAGTGTCAAAATTACTACCTGTTTTATAACAGTAATTGAATACAGGAAATCAAATACAGTTAATCCAAAGTGGAGTTTTACAGCTATTTTTCGAAAACATAACACATGTGTGATGTTTATTTTATATAACAAGGCTTGCATTTGACCATATACTATCGCATCTGATAGTAAGCGATAATGTGTCCGGAGCATGCTTGCCTTCTCAATTTTGACTCAAAGATTTTCAGATTTTAGTCGTATATCTGTAAATATTTGGGTCAAGCAAAGGTGTTGAATAAATGAACTTGACCAAATAATGTAATTTAACGTACGTAAGATATTCCATTTAGGCGAATGAAGAAAGACAAGTTTTGATTTAAAATGATCAATCTATTTATACATACAATAAATAAATCTGCAAAAGTTTTTAGTTGTTCGCTCATCACGTAAAATGTACGATATCGATGTAGATAAATTTAATACGTTAAAATTGTGTGTAACTTGATATATTACTTTGGCTTTATTTCATCGAAATCGGTTGACTATAACGAAAGATATACTACATTTATTGACTGTTGTTCGCCGGGATGGAGTTATTGAAGTTCGCCGGGTCAGCTAGTTAGAAATAATATAATGTGTATGTTTGATATCGCCATTCCACCTTGAGCAAGTGTGATGATTTATCTTCTTGCTTTTGGTTTATGAGAAGGATACGTGGTGGAAAAGTGACAGGCTAGTAGTATGAGCTAATTTTATTAAATTTTCTGTACTCGATGACTTTCTAAAAACTCAGTAGTAAAACTAACACTTTGTATAACTACGACAACTATTTCCAAGAAATAACATTGAAACCATCATCAGCATATTTATGCCTACCGCGGTGTTTGTCGGTGTCTCTACTTCTTGAATTGGCGGTAGAGGCCGGGGTGGAGGAAGTACCGTCTGTGATCGTCTAGACATGGTGCGCGGTGGTTCAGAGCGTGAAGATGGCGAAGATTGACGTATATGCAATTGCGATGGTCGTACTGATTGCGATGATCGGTGCTGGGACGACGATTTTGGTCGTGGAGACGGCGCCCTTCCTGGAGGTGACGGCGAACGTGCTGGCCAACAGCGTTGAGGCAGTGACCTTGAGGTCATTCGACATGGATATGCATCTGACCTCGTGAATGTTATTAAAGCATTCGGCGAAACGGGTCTATTAATCAGCCTCTCGTCGAGTTTACGGCACTCGCAGCATTGGCAATGCTTGCCTGCACATGTGCAGCTTTCGCAATGAACCATTACAACTGGATATGTGGCCGAGTATTCCTTTAAAGAAGTAAAGAAAAAATATGAAGTTTTACAGTCCTATACTGAGACGCTGCTGAGGTAGCTACGCAGACGCGAAAATTATTGCAATTTTTAGCAAAAGGCAAACAGAAATTTTGATTTTATCTATCGAGTTTTTCGATAAATAAACAAAAATATAGTTAACAGTGAAAACAGAATTAAAATCTAGAAAAACTACGTCTTCAATGGATTTTTCTACATTCAGTAAAAATCTGACACCGCTCTCGCTCCGTCCAGAGCGAAAGAAGTCATTTAATGGTTTCCCACGTAAAAAAAGTCCACATATCTTTTATTTTCATTTTTAGTTGACAATTTTAAAGCATTTTTAACGTTGTCATTGGTTTCTAAACATTTTTTACTTGAAATAACAAGTATTTTATTTAGATAGTATTTCAGTGGTAGTTTTTTTATGGTAGTAGTTAATATCTTTTTTCTTTCTTTCTAATAAAAAAATGACGTGCATATTCCCTATAGTCTTCGCATATCCCGCGCCTGGAGTTAACTAGCACAGCGTCTCAGTTAAGCGGAAAAACCATAGTAATACGAGGGTGGATTGAAAAGTTCGCGGCCTAACACATAAATGTAACTGTAATGTAACTGACCTCATTCGATTAATTTACTCTCTGGTTGTCAAATTGTAAAATTCTATCGCGATAGCATTAACTGTATTTATATTAGACTGAATTTTGTGAACCTTTGTGCAGCGTTTTTAACCCTAGATCACTAACCATTCGTATAATAGACGACGCGCACCTAGTGCTTTCGCCATTTTGCCAACTTCCCGTTGCCCCCCGCCCCGCACTCTTTTAGTACCTTCCTGGATAGTGAAATTAGTCACCCGCAAGGACTCATCGCGGATGCACGATAATTAGTAGGACATATATCGCGTGATCGTCGTCTCACAGACGAAAGGTTAGTAATGCTGTATTGTTTTTAGTAAAGTTGTACATACTTTTATGCTTCTGTTTATATTGTTAATTGTTGGAAAAGTTAATAGCTTTTATTATTTACGAATTAATTATTTATATTATGGTTTTATGACGTGAACTCTATTTACCTATGATGTTTTTTTTTTTATATTTTATACCGAGTGTTACAATACTTTTGTGTATTTTGTTTATCTTTGATGTTTTTTTTTACATTTTATACCGAGTTTTACAATATTTTTGTGTATTTTGTGCGAAGCAATAAACGTGAGATCCCGAAAAAAATGCAGAACAACAAAAATAGACCAGTAGGCACTTCGATGTTCGACTTTGACAGAGATATGACTTACAAACCAGACAAACCAAAACACACAAACCAAAATCAAATATAGTCGTATACCTTCTATCTACGACTCATGACCAATCTGCTATTAGCAACGACTCCAAGAAACCGGAAATTATTGAATTTTACAAATCAACTAAAGGAGCAGTCGATACAGTGGAACAGATGTGCTCAATTATGAGCATAAGCCGTAAAACCAACCGATGGCCGTTGTGCTTGTTTTACGGTATACTAAACATATCTATAATTAATGCTTATGTCCTGCACGTATCACATGAGATCCGTAATAATAAAAAACCTACAAAAAGAAAGGATTTTGCCTTAGGAATGGCAGAAGAACTTATGCCACCTTGGCTTCGTGAGCGATATAACACTGTGACTTTGCAGCGTAATTTGAAGCAAATTATCAGCGAATTTCTAAAAATAGATGTTTCTGACGAACAGTCAAGTCAAGAGCAACCAAGAAACCGAAAAATTTGCAGTTATTGCCCAGCGAAAAAACGTCACATGACCAAATACTTTTGCAAGGGCTGCAAGAGGGCCATTTGTGGCGAACATAAAGTTTCTATGTATAACTCCAGTACTGATTAAGATATTTCATTATTTTTTATTATTATATGATACGTTAAAAGCTTAATTACTGTGAACTTTAATTTGATTAAAGAAAATTAAACAGATTTTTAAAAGTAATGTTTTTTTTTCGTAGTCTCAGAGACGAAAGGTTAGTTACAGCGTTACTCGAAAATAAGGTTAGTGAGCTAGGGTTAAAGAATGGAGAAAATTGAGCAACGAGCAGACATCACATAGCTGTTTAAAAAAAAACTAACTCCAAAAGAGATTCACGAAGATATGTCAACAACATTGAGGGAATCTGCTCCGTCGTATACGACTGTGAAAAAGTGGGTTGCTGAATTTAAACGCGGACGAGAGAGTATTGAAGATGACCCTCGCTCTGGCCGGCCTATGACGTCTACGACTGAAGAAAACATCGGGAATATCTGTGATCTGATATTGACAGATCGGAGATTGACCATCAGGGAGATTGCAGACACTATTGGCATCTCGTATGAATGAACACAAAACATCATAGTCAATGAACTTGGATTTTCTAAGGGTTCTGCGCGGTGGGTACCCATATTGCTTTCAGTCGAACAAAAACGAATAAGCGTCACAATTCGACTGTTTGGAAATGTTTGAGAATGATCCACAAGATTTTTTGGCCAGATTTGTAACAATGGATGAAACTTGGGTACACCACTACACCCCAGAGTCAAAACAGTAATCTAAGCAGTGGAAAAAACCTGATGAACTGACTCCAAAAAAAGCCAAAACAATTTTGTCAGCTGGCAAGGTGATGGCGTCAGTTTTTTGGGATGCTAAGGGTGTCATCATGGTGGACTACCTAGCAAAAGGTGAAAATATAAACTCGGCTTATTGCTGCACCCTCTTACGTCGCTTGCGTGAAACAATTAAAGAGAAAAGGCCAGGATTACTCAGCAAGAAAATGTTGTTCCATCAGGATAATGCACGCGTTCACACGTCTGTTAAATCTATGGCTCGAATTCGTGATTGTGGCTTTGAATTACTGCCCTATCCCGCCTATTCCCCTGACTTGGCACCTTCAGACTTTCATTTATTCCCAAACCTAAAAAAACACCTTCGGGGTAAAAAAATTTCATCAAATGAGGAGGTCGAAGCTGCGGTGGGTGACTTTTTTGAAGGCCTTGAAGAAATTTTTTTTATGCAGGCGTTGGAAACCAGATGGAAGAAGTGCATAGAGTTAAGTGGAGATTACGTGAAAAATTAAAATTACTTTTGCTTATATTTTATATTGTTTTCTTGCTGAGGCCGCGAACTTTTCAATCCACCCTCGTATTAATGAACAACCAGATACTATGAAAAACAAATGTCACCATGAAAAGTAAAATCACTTACTTAATAGAAATTCATGCTGTAAAAGTATCCCTTTACTTTTAGAGCGTGAATTTATTTGTTTGGTATTTACACAATATCTATTCGGATCATATAAACCTGACACAAATACAGCCTAATGAGAAACAACTAGTTATTACTTCAGAATAAGGTCTGTATTATTATGTTACATTTATTAAAACAGCAGCAAATAATATTATACAACATGAAATATAACATAATCAGCCTTATGTTTCCATTGGGATTCCGATCTCCTCACTGGCATAGGCATTTGGTCGTAATCCACCATGCGTGCCCAATGCGGGTTGGTGGATGTCACATGTCTTCGAATTTCAATGTTCTGGGACATGCCGATTTACTCACGATATTTTCCTTCACCAAGAGCAGTGGTGATGAAATAAAAAACACAAAGTAAAGCACACATCCTAAAACTAAGTAAGTCAGTTATCACTGGACCACCACTGCTCCCTCGCAAGCAAAAATTATAATTATCAAGTTTATTTACACAAAGGTTGAAATATTTGGTTTTGGTGAAAAAAAAATGTGCTAAAGAAAAAAGCTGCTTAGAGCCAGCAGCAGCTTTATACACTAATTTGAATAGAATTGAAGATCAAATTTATTTTTCTTTCAAGAAAAACTGTGGAACGCTGTAAAACTTAAAAAAAAAACTCTTCGAAAATTCCAGTTGGACTGAATGGATAAAACCTGAAATAAAAAAGATGACGCATCTTTTGCTGACATCGATAACAACAATTAGTTGGTTGAAATTAGTATAAAACAAAGTCAATATCTGCGTGCTTATCCGGCAACTGCTCCCAACCAAGCAACGGCTTTTGCGGGAAAGTGACTAGATTAAAAAGATAATTTCATACAAAAATATGTACCAAATTACTGATTTTGAAAGGGGAATACATACAATGACACGCCTTAATTCCAAGTCTAACCAGAGTATCCCGTAGTACAACAAATTCATAGGTAAAGATCTAATTTAATATTTGAATTTTTCTGTTTTTTAAACTGTACGGTATTATAACATCTGTAAGAAGCTTCGAACAATTATGTAAGAAGTCATAAATAAAATGAATAATAAAGAAGGTACTTAACGCAGTTTCCATATTTATTTTAATAGGGATCTACGCGTTTAAAAGTGAACTTTTAACAGTTCCGAAGATAGCTGTCATAAAGTGAATAAACTGGAGGACAAAAATTACAGGGAAAAAATCGAGTTATAAAAAATAAAAGATCCTAAACTATGAAGAATAACGAAAAATACTCAAAAAAAAAATAAATAAAGTAAGACCACTTGAAAATTCACAGGATACAAAACTGTAACGGCAACGCTACTAATTGCATATTTCCAGGGCTCGGGGATCTCTTTCGCATCACTCATGGACCCAGTAGGTTTCGACCCTGCTGAGCCCCTACGGTTGCTAACATCTTGAGGCGCAGACTTTCACTGACTAAAGCCCACCTGTGTTCCTTCAGTTTCGTTTCCATTCCAGGGCCACGATAACTCTTTCGAACAATCTCGTAGAACAGTGCTACTGCAGTTGGATTCGGAAGGAGTTGTCACGTCTACGGCTGCACTACCGCTCTTCAGTTCCGACGTACTTTTTTTTTATTGTATTGTTTTACTAGCGCATACTCCATACTAAGGAATCCAATACATCAAAATCAAAATCACGATCCCGCAAGCGTGCGGGATTGAAGTCATCAATCCCGCGGCTCCCGCGGGAAAGGTGGGATGATGATTTTTTAAATATGTTTTCGTTATAAGTAGTCATATACAAAAAACCGATCCTGGCCCTGGTTCCAACCATGGTCCGTGATGAGAGGGAATGGGAGACGGACGCCTCCTTCTGCGAAGCACTAATACGAGGCATGCTTTTTAAGTTCTGTCGTTTCCATATTTCTCGGCAATTTTGAATTTGGAACTGTTCTATATTCGAATGTGTTTAAATTTTGAATTTCAAAACCGTTGAAAGTATTAGGATTAATGCTATTGTTTAGTTACAGCGTCGATTGGAATCTGTCAGGTTACGTACGAAAATGAATCTTTCTAAGGAAAATGTTCGTGCAGTAATTTTCTACAACTTTAGAAGAGACCTGACACGGCTTCAGTGTTTTGAAGAGCTAGCATCTGTGTTCAGTGATGAAGCCCTATGTCTGCGGACTGTCGATCGCTGGTATTTTGAATTCCAACGTGGACATACTAGTGTTCCAAAATCCACCTTCACTGAAGATAACATCATTGCTGTGAGACAACTAATTCTCGAAGATCGTCATGTGACGTATCGAGATATAGAGGCTCTATTAGGCATCTCAGGGACAACCATTCAGAAGACCTTGCATGAAGCGCTTGGTGTGAGAAAGCTAGTTTGCCGTTGAATACCGCATCTGCTTTCTGACGATCACAAGGCGGCCTGCGTCAGATGGTGTAAGAAAACTCTGCAAAGGTTCAACCGAGGAGAGTCAAATCACGTCTACGACATCATCAGTAGTTACGAATCTTGGATCTATGCCTACGACAATCTACAATCTGGGTCTTTCAAGACGAGCCAAAGTTGTTCGTTCTCGAAGCACTTCAAAGAAGATGGTGGCCGCGTTCGTTTGAAAAACCGGCCATGTTGCGACTATTGCACTTGATGATCGCAGAACGGTTAACGCAGAGTGGTACACCACAGCTTGTTTACCACAAGTCATCGCCGAACTTTGAAAATCTAACTCAAAGTGACGCATCATCCTGCACCACGACAACGCAAGCTCACACAGCGCTCGTCAAACGATTGAGTATTTGAAGCAAGAAAAAGTCGAAATTCCTGATCATCTTCGATACAGTCCTCACCTAAGCCCTAACGATTTCTTTACATTTCCTAAAATTAAGAAAAGTCTTCGTGGTCAAAGGTGAAGAAGCAGTCAACGCTTTCAAGTCAGCCATTTTGAACACCCCCACTTTAAGAGTGGAATAAATGTTATAATAACTGGTTTGAGCGAATGGAAAAGTGTAAGCTACGTGGTGAATACTTTGAAAAACAATAAAAAGTACTATAAGGTTCTAGTTGTGTCTATTTCTTCAAACGACAAAACTTAAAAGGCATGCCTCTTATTAGCGAAGGAGACGACCACATGCGTGAGGGAACGTACATCCTCATGCCTCAGTTACCGTGACCGTGACCCTCTGTCTATCAGCCACGGCAGACACGGGCTTGCAGACGACGAGCAATGGGTAGCTCGCCATCCGGTCATCGTTCGGAGCTAGCCGGAGGATGCCAGCTAAACCGCGTAAAATTTCTGTAACTTAGAAAACCCAAGTCTCAGAGTGCAAGTACAACTGAAGGATACAGGTGTGCTTTTAGTTAGTAAAACTCTGACTCATTCTCTCGCTACACCCTAGAGCAGGAGAAATCATTGAATGACATCCCATTAAAAAAAGTCATAGACCTAGAGATACCTAAACTGATATTGATTACGTTCCGTTTAACATACTATACAGGTCTCACGAAATTTTAAAATTTTTCGAAGGTTGTTATCGCTGATAGGACGTCATTTTGTTTAGCCCCACTACTGATTTTATATTTTATAAACCCAACAATCTGCGCAAAGCCAACTCGCTGCCTGTAGTTGTTCATTCTTCCAACCACTAAATAACAAAACGTTTGTACCTGTATCGGTAAAGCATTAATATGGCCGATGCTGTGGCTTGAATGGCGTGGCTTCAAGTTGCGGTCCACCGCTGGCGGCAAAGATGGCAGATTGCAATACTGCATTGACTGTAAAAAAAAACATTCACATTTATAGCTCTTGGGACACACTGAGAGGAATTTACTCACTAGGAATATCGTCAGTAAGATTACTTTTCGAGCTTGGCTTCGATTAGTCACCTCACTCCTGCCCCCCTAGCTAAGTTATGATCGTTTCGTTTGCGTCGAACGCCTCGAGTAGGCCACGCCTCCGATTCCTTTGTTCTGTCCACGTGACTGAGCGTTGAAATGACGTCAGAACAAAGGAATCGAAGGCGTGGCCTACTCGAGGCGTTCGATGCAAACAAAACGATCGTAAATTGGCTAGGCGGGCTGCTCGTCTTTACTGAGCAAATCACAGGCCTAGTGTCTTTAATCACGTTATTTAGTCAAGGTTCAATTTAAGTATATCACTTCAACTTTGCTCTCATTCAAGGCAATACGTTATATTTATGACTAGTAATTAGCATTTTTGGAGTTTCCTTGAAGAATCCCTAAAATTTCCCAACATTTACTAATCCCAGTCGCGCAGTACACTTGAAATCAAAATGCAGTCAGAATACTATTTTTCTGACTGCATTTTGCTTCCAATTGTGCACTCGATTTACAGTTTCCTGCATCCCAAACTGCAATTTTGCAGCTGGCGACCAGTTTATACGCAGGTGTAACCTTTCTAAGTCAAATTATAATCAATCTGCAACTACGACGGAGTCTGCTTCTAGTAGCCAGTTGCAGCTAAATATCAGTATTTTTGCTACGTTGTTTAAAAGTTGATTTAAAAAAATTTGAGGGAGAAACTTTCCTGGTTCTTTCCGACCCCCTTTCCCCTTAATTACTTTCTATTCTTTGTACACATTATAAAAGGAAAATTTGTTACATTTTTTAACAGGAAAATTTTGTGTACAATTTCGGCATTATAAATCCAAGGGTTGATGAATCAGTGACTGAGTCTGTGCTTTGCGTTTTATATAATACTAGCTTATGCCCGCGGCTCCGCCCGCATACATAAAATATAGGCAATGTCACCTAAGAATAAAGCAACTTTCTCTTGGTGAAAGAGTTTTCGCCTTCAGACCAATACTTTCAGAGATTACCTCCTAAATTACACAGATAATTACCGGTGATATGTAGTAGTAGTGGTGAGGAAACGGGATAGCTGTGTACTTACGGCATGTCCTGGCGAGAACTCCTCTTCTTCTTCAGGGCATCGTACGACAGGTATCAATGGCTGTCGTGGTGACGAGGGTGCACCCTGCGACATGCGCCGAGGGACTCTTAGTCGCTGCTGTGTGTGCTGCGACTGGGAACACAGTACAAAGATACATCAGTGAAGTTATTCCAATTTATTATATTAGTTCTAGCTTTTGCCGCGATTTCCGACGCGTTTTGATTTTTTAATTTATTTAGGTAATTATTCATGTACAGGAATAATAAGATTAGACTTTTTAGAGGATGTTTTTCAAAAACTAATAATCCAAATTTTTAGTTTCTTAAGCTCAGGAATAAGGGTCTTCCTATAGGGGTTTAGTTTTATTATTTATTTAGATCACTATTCGTGGCAATTTTCAAGGATTTTGACTTAAGGAATTTACATAAAAATCTCTTCCTGAGCTCGCATCACAAAAGGGAGGATTGTGTAAAAAATTTACATTCCTAGGCCCCGTGGCTTCGGCTGTGCGTTGGTATGTCAGTCAGTAAGTCAATTTTCCCTTTTATACGTATAAACCTAATTTATCTTTTCACAATTGATTATTTATTCAATGAGTACATTTAATTTACCGGCTTCGACTGGAAGTGTACCCAAAAGACTGGCTGCAGTGCCTCGTCGTATGTCAAAGCAATACCTAGAAACCAAGTTAAAAACCAGCTCTTGGGCCACGTGAATTTGATGGGGATAAGTGCAGCTTCTCCCTAAAGCGAAAACTCATTCATATTTGTATCCTAAGCTATGATGCTCAGACCTGGTTCATCACCGAGTCGCAAAATTTTCGCTCTGCGGTTTATCAAAGAGCAATATAGCGCAACAAGAGCCGACAGAATAAGAAACGCTATGCTGCACTCAAAAACATAGATTACAGACGTAGGAAATAAGGTTGTCAGGCGAAAAGGTGATTAGGCGGGTCAAGTCAGCCGCATGCACATTGACCTCTGGGTAAGTCTCCACAAAATGGGTGCTTAATTATGGACGACGCCGCCAAGGCAACCTGGGAAGAAGTTGATCAAAAAATAATACCTGGAATGATTTGGAGGAGGTTTCTGCCCAAAAGTAGGGCTAAGTCGAAAAAAAAGATCCATAATATAATATTTGATAGTCTTCCCAGCCATATCTAAAATATTATTAGTAATCTCAGTGATCACCCTTTTTTCAAGCCACAGGTATAATTTTTCGCACAATCCCTCACATGTCATTAATCTCGACTTTGTCTACTCTTATGGCTACCACTCACCTACTTTCACATGAATATATAAAGAAACCATTGCAGTTAAATCATTTCTTTGATATATTTCATTTAGTAGCTACATTCATGACGCGAAACGCCATGATTTTTTCCTTATTCACATTTCTTTGCCTGCATTAACAGATCGTTAATTAAAAGTTTATTCCTACTAACACCATTAATATTTTATTGTTACCATTTTCCTTCATCGCTCTAAAATTGACGTAAACGATATATTTGTATGAATTATTGTCTTTACTTTTCCTTAGCGAAGGGTTTCCCAATTAATACAATAATCGAAGGACATAACATCGAAGGACTGGAACAATTTGCCTGCTGCGGTCTTCCCGTCCAACAATAATATAGGTGTCTTCAAGGCTAGAGTGAATAGGCTGTTAATAAACTAGTGCGCCTGACCATCAATGATTGCATCTCCGCTTACCATCAGGTGGGATCGCAGTCAAGCACTGGTTTATATCATTTAAAAAAAAAATAAGGTAAATCGTTAAAAAGGTCACAAACGCCCTCTTCGGTGAGATTCATCCTCTTTCATTAATAAAAACTTGAATAAAAGAGAAATCGACCAGTGGCCTAAACAAAACTTTAAATTAATGCGAGCGATAACGAATCCGACGTTACTGAATTGATTGACGTAATGACCAATTTGTTGTGGTCTGACATAAAATGAGGAAAATTAATTTAAAAAAGTTAAAGTAATTTTTACATTTGGTACGTACGCAGTCGTTTCGCAAAATAGTATTCCATGACACGCAATCTAACGAAGGTAACTCACATTATCATGAACTTCGACCGGTTCCTGAATCTTCGGTCCTTGGAATGGGTCCTTTTGTGGCACCTCCCTATTTCGGCCAGCAAAGGTCTTCGGTGGCCGCGGAGGGACAGGTGGTCCTAAATACATTGTTGGTATTTATATATAAAATTCCGCTTACAATATACAGAATAATACTTAACATATACACAGTAGAATAATATAAACTGTAATGTAACAGAAAATAGCATATTAAAAAAAAAACATAAATTTTGTTTTACACTTCACTTCACACTTAGTGGTGTGAAAAACAGAATTTTATGTTACTGGTGAGGAGCCTCTAAGGCATTAAAACCGTTTGTGCATTACATGGAATAACAAAGAAGCGCGCCACTTTGGGGCTAATTTGAAAGCACCCTTAACTTTGCCAACATTTTAAACCAATAAATAAATATTGTAACGTACTCCATCACCAACCACCAACATTGCTTACCATCAGGTAAGATAGTAATCAAAAGAGAACAAAAAAAAAATTCAAAAAAAAAAACTAAATTCTAATATGTTACATACCATCTTCGGAATCGTTCATGTTTGGAGCTACTGACAATTTGGTAAATGTTTTCGTCACAGCCCAGTCTGCTAAAAGGAAAATAACATGTCATTACACAATTATCATTAAAGAGAAAACGCACTTTATATTTCACTGAATCCCGGTTTCTGAAAGCCTGCTCGATATTTTAAACATCAATATTTACGAAAGCTTTAAGATTAACTGATAAGGGGTGCGTACTAGCCGCAGTTTCACCGGAAAATGAAATAAGAGCGCGCGCGGTTCGTTCTCACAAATGCGGCAATCGTCCGGCTTCCAAAAACCGGGCGTATATTAATAATAAAACTCTTACGTAAGTTCTGGTGACTAGCGTGAAATGAGCCGTCGTCCTCGTCACTCAGGTTGGAGTCGTTCTCGGAGAGTTCCGAGTTGATCCGAATGTGAGGCTGACTCGTGTATTGTTGACCGACGTTTCGAGTTCCTATCGCTATAGTTTTTGGCTCAAACGTGAAGAGTCTCTGTTCATCCTGAAAAGAAGGAGCCATCTGAACCATTGGATCTTAACCCGTCTTGAAATGACACCTCCCATCAACTTGCGTCAACATGAATACGAAATCATAACATCAAAACCAAACTTTATTAAAAATAAACTTTTACAAAAAAAAAATACAACTGACTTCAATGTAAAAAAACACTTCAAAGTGCAAAACAACTTTAATTTCCGAAGTCGGTGTTTCTATAATAGTTTTGACTCTTCGTTATTTAACACCGACTTCCGAAAATAAAGTTTTTAGTTATGGTACCACCACTAAAAAGTACCCCCCAGCCAAACTTAAATACCATAAAGCCAGAGTGCATGACAATTCTAATAATACCAAACACGGTAAGATTAAATTAATTTATTACAGAGTTCCGGTGCCTAACTTCAGGCTTCATCATCAGATCAGTTCGATATATTCCCCCTTTTCTTTCAGTCAGTCATCGACTACACGTGCAAATAATTTTACTTGTTACGACATTTCCGCTGTAATCCTATGAAGAGTTCTGTTCCATATTTTAGAAGTTCATGATCAGATCATAACAATATTTCTATGGAACCAACTTGGAAGCATAACCTTTCAAAAAAAAAACTTCAAAATCGATCTGCAATTGACCGAGAAACTGGTTAACATGAATACAAAAAAAAAAAAAACATTCAGCCGAACATAGAACCTCCTCCTTTTTGAAGTCGCTTAAAAAGCAATTTATTTCAAATAGTTTAATATATTTCATTATAGATAATACGAATAAGTGGCAAAAGAGTGTGTTACAGTTTCTGAATCCAAGTACCTATTGATAACTGAATAGTTAAATATACATAATACACTTGAGTTAATAATTTGAATCCTTCCATCCATATTTGTATTATAACTTACCCTACTAAAAGTATAGGTTTCATTAAAAATTGAAATTTACCTTATATAAATAGTCTGATGCTCGAAAAATCGGATATCACGAATTCGAAATTCATATATGGATTCAAATAATGAGAGGTGGGTGGTAGGTATACATCTGCAGTCCGTGCGCGAGTTAATTAAAGAGCGAATATTTTCAACTACTCAAATAAAATTAAAAATATTCACTGAAATCGTTCGAACGCTAATTGAAATTCAATACTGAAATCAAAATCCAACAGAAAGCAAACATTTTCACTGACATATGTAGGTAGGTACCTATTTAATATTTGTGAAAAATACGGTAATATTACGATGTTAACATTGGAACTATTAACTATGAAAGTCTTATATTTGTATAATGGAACACCCACATCTCAAGTGATGTTAGTTAATCCCATGGCCCATAAAATAGAACATGTCTTATGTAACACAGTTTGGGCGTTACAAAACATTTCAAATTACGAATCCGTTTTCATGAAATCGCACTAGCGTGAAACAAATTTACCTTCCTTACTAAAAGGTAACAATTGTATTGCCAGTAGGTTATGCAGAGGTGTTAACTACTTTTTTTTTAAGTTTATTTTTAAATTATACCGCGAAAAATCGACTGTGAACTTTAAGATTAAAAAAAAAAAAACAAGAATATTTAAATTGTAGATATGATAGCGATGAATGGATATAGGAAGACTAACTCTTTGCTCGCTTGCAAGTAGGTTTCTCGAAACAAATTTTTGGTCCCCCGTTTCAGCCATATTTTATATACAACAATTTTTTATTATTTGTGTTTGGGATTGGGCAGGTTACGTCAGCCGCATACACAGAGACTGCTGGGCAAGCGTCGCCACGCAGTGGGTTCTTTCAAAAGGAAAGCGCCGTCAAGACCGGCTTAAACAGATGTGGCGGGATGAATTTCATAGGTACCGCGAGGACTGGTTTGAGACGGCACGGGAGAATAAAGCTTTGAAAGGACTTGGACTCCCACAGCTGGGCAAAGGTATCCCACCTTTGCCCAGCAATGGGACAGTAAGGGTAGTAGACAAAAACAAAACAACAAAAAAAATTGTGGTTATTCAAAATTACAAGTTTGCCAAGTTCTTTTAGCATTTGACCTGGTTCGCGCAAAATCAACTGAATATTATGTAATTTCTTGGGAGCCCTTATAAATCTTACAACATTTACGCAGCTATGAATTTAAATTCTTAGAAACAATTATTCAAAATTGCTTCATAAAGCTACCTCTACTTGCATTGTGGGCTGCATTTTACAAGTAATCCTATTATAGTCCTCCTTCAGAAACAGGAACTTTGAGCAAGGTCGTAGGAATTTTCTCCGAATCTTTCAAGTATTCTCTTGTTTGCAAAACTGGTAACACATTTCAAGAATAACTATTGTTGCAACATATTATTTTCCTATTTTATATAAGGACGAAAGCAAAGTTATATTTTGAAGATCTTTCTGGATATTTTTGATGTAAAATAAACTTAAAAAAAGAATCTCAATGTCTCAAAGTACAAATTCCTTTGCAACGAAAACATTCTGACCATAACCAATCTTCGACTACATGACTCGAGTAAATGTCAAGTTAATAGGGAGTTTGACTATTATTTTTTTTTATTTGTAGCGGGAAAACGTAACGTTATACAAAATCAAAAAATAGAAAGAATTTTTCCAATCCGTTCAAAATGAGGGACGTTAGAAACCTTTCAAATCCGGCGGCAGGGGAAACTGGCAAGTAACAGTAAAAGGGTTGCGCAAACGGTCACGTGACATCACCGCCATTGGGTAAACTCGTACAAGACATAGCGGGGCGAGACGTTCCCATCATGCTCCCACTCACACATAACTTGAATAATACCCAAGCCTGCGCTCACCTATCCACGGTGACGATACAACAACACATCTGCTCTACGTGTTCTTTTGATGTCATAAAGCTGTGAAGACACTAGATCAAATAATAGCAAAATCAAGACAAGGCCTGGAAAGTTCGTCCACAGTGGACCACCCGCTTAGCGGCCATTGCACATATTAGAGGCTAATTTGCCACGTCACGTACCACTTCAGCATGGCAAACATAAAGGATATGACATTGTGTTACTTTGTTGGACCCTATGGTAGTTACCTACGTAATAATATTAGCCGAATAAGGTGGAGCCGAGTAAGGATCAGTTCTGTTAAGTCCTAAGCCAAGCTATGATTTACAGGCCGTGCAAAGAACAAAACTCCCGCCGGCCTGGCGCCGCCGGTTTACTAACGTTGAAGACTTAAAACCAGGCTCAATCCTGAAGTGTCATGTAAACAGTCGTAGAGTGGACTGGACGCAATCGTACACTCAAGACAGCAAGATAACGGTATCGAACACTTTGCAATGTGCATTATTAGATGCACGAACCATTACATGTTCATTATTAATTTGCTCGTTCTCAAACAATGTAGGTCAGTGCCCAATACATCGACCCTTTGAACTGTTCGCTAAAGGGCCGGAACGATTACTTTACGTAATAGTTAAATATTCACACCGTTTCTAAGTAACCGTTCACGTCGATACGGCATTCAGGCACCTTCATAAAAATGGTAAATCTATGTATATGTGGGACACTCATAAAGTTTTGAGAAACTAAAAAACTAACTTCTATGGATAAAATATTTTTATTAAATGTTTTCAAAATACTATCCATCAGCCTTTATACAAAGTTTCATGCGTCTGAAGCAATTTCCGAAAAATTTTTACCAGTCCACCGCAGTCGACTCTTCCACGGCTTTCTCGAACGCTGCTAGCGCGTCTTGCGCGGCGACGAAAGCTGATTATTTATTTTAGGAAATAAAACACGGTACCAGATCAGGACTATAAGAAGGGTGCAAAGACTCTGACGGGTGTGGAGTCCAGAAAGTTCCTCGTTTTAAGCGCTGAGTGCAAAGGCACGTTGTCATGGTGAAGTAGTACCCCGCGGAGCCCGGTATTCGGTCGCTTCTTGCTCATTGCAGACAAAACTTTGGTGCTGCTTTGTTCTCGTAATGGAATTGAAATCAGATTCTCCGTCAAAGAGAAGAACTTTGTTTTTGGATCGTATTGATAAATCCAGGTTTCGTCACCTGTCACTATGTTCGTAAACGCGCCAAGACGAGCCTGCTTCAAATTTTTTTAATCATATCACTGCACCACCACTCGGGCTTGCTTCTGAGCTTCGGTGAGGTTGTGCGGCACCCAGCGGCAAACTATCCTCTTCACGCGAATGTGCTCATGTAGAATCTTATGAACGCTTCCCGAAAGTGTATGCTGAATCTTTTCGTATATAATTCGCCTGTTTTCTCGCTATACCCCAGCGGTAGATGGTTGCTTTTAAAGGTCTTTCATCCATAAAAGCAATTTGAAGTCGATATATGATCGACTTCAAATTGCTCATCAGGTTTTACTCATGACTTTTACTCACCAGGTTTTAGGCCACATTTAAAAACGTAGAAAATCATCGCACGAAATTGTTCTCGATGCAGCAGATCCATTTATTTATACGAGACATGATAATTTGGTTTGGTTCTCGAAAAAAAGTGGATGGAAATACAAAATTCGAACAATGGTATTTTACTTTTAAATATCCAAAGGTTTCGAAATAATCAAAAGCGGCCAGTACCTCATACATAAAAACTTTTTTCGCTAAACTTTATAAGTGGCCTGGTATAAAACGAGAAACTGGCTGACATATCAACGCACAGCCGAAACTACAGGACCAAGGAGCGTGAAATTTTGCACAAGGTTTCCTTTAATGGCCTAGGCGAGCACTAAGAAAGGATTTCCCAAAATTCACCTCCTAAGGGGACCAAAGTTTGTATGGAGAAATTAACTGCACGGACGAAGCCGCTGGCAGAAGTTAGTGTAAACATAAACCTTATTTCTGTGACTTGAAAATGTATCCAGGAATCATTGAGTTACATAAACATACGTTAAATACTTAGTTTCATTCGACCACTGGTTTAAAATCATGTCAATAGAATTTTAAATGAATAATTACAGCACCACTCACGCACTGTATTTTTATTGATCAAAAGCCATTTCGCGTTCACAGTCACACACTTTCGTTTATTCCAAAAATGTCCCAATGCATCAAAATATGGGACAGTTCGCCGATATTTTAACGTGATAGATTATTCACTCGGAAAATGGAATGGATATCAATGCCGGACACAACATATTGAATCAAAACTTACATCATCTACAGCTGAAAATTCATTTTACATTTCATATGTTAACTCAACCATGAACACGTTGATTGATACAAAGTAATGAAGCGATGCGAAAATAATTTTATAAAGTAAACTTTATAAAATAATATTGGAAAAACAATTAGGCAATGTAAATATTATCGTGAATTTAAATATTTCGAATTTTTAAATTAACGAATTTTTAAATTCGTGAATTTAAAAATTCGTGAATTTAAAAATTCGTGAATTCGATCGAATTACATACATTAAAATTCAAGTGGGGAAGACTCAACTGATTAACGAGTTTAACAATTGCACCGAAGCACAAATAGCGTGTTGGCAGTCTGTGCCTTGATCTATTTCCAGACACATTTTCCTCGGTTGACTCGAAGGGGAACTTAAATGGAAACAAACTTTAACTACGTTAAGAATATATAAACCAGTTGAGATGCTTCGAACACATAATTAATTATTCCTAAGTTTTGACTTACCGGAGCTCGAACGCCAGTGATGCACTCCGATATGGGAATGTATGGGCCGGTACCGTCAGGGCACTCGTAGTGATCGTTCATCGCCGTGATGGCGGTTAAGTTGTTTTGGTATGTATCTGTAAGTCAATAAACACTATGTCAGATGGTGGGGTGGCGTGTATTTTTCATGGAACCCATTTCGACTGCAGGCTGCTGCCTAAAAACTGTACCCAAAGTGTCTAAATAACAACCCTCGACGTTTAAAAATAGTGTTGTAATTGAAATGCAGTCCATCTGAAGTCTAACGCTAAGAACTCACGGCGTGGTTTGCTTCTGACATCGAAAATTAATTTGCTTTATTTTATGTACAGCAAAAATCAGTCACAATTTGACTTGAGAAGCAAAGTTTATTTAACTATCGCAAGAAATCGAGTCACCCCCAACGAGCGTGAAAGGCGCCGCGAGCTTAGCTTTATGTAACCAGGTCATGAAGCCTGTGTAAAAAATAAAGAAATCCTTTGTTTTGTAAAGGGTAATACGAACTAAAAATTAAAACAAAGAGAACATTTGCAAGTTTTAAAAATAAATAAATATGATGCTGCAACTAGGGTTCCCACCTTTTATTAAAGGAAATAGAGTATATCTGATTCCAAAGGACCTAAATGAAGAGTACGGTTACGGATTTACAAAAAACAGTATCATATAATTTAAAAAAATAAATATTTATTTTTTACAACTTTTTGCAGCACATAACAATGTTTCATTGTTTTTAAAAGTATTGTACGACATTAACCCTTCTAACTCTAAGTTTAGATAGATCAGAAGCTCATTTTGAATAAATTTCAATGAAGCTCTATTGCTCTCTTCTCGCCACCTATTTCACATTCGATCTTAAAGCCTCTCAGTAAAATCGACTTTTTTGGTTATAATAATAGGTATGCGTGATAAATGCGTGACTGGCATTAGTGTAATAAACATTGTGTAAAAAAAAAAAATTAGCGTTCTGTATTAGTGTTATACAATATAGAGTATTAAAATAGAGTATTGTACTCTGAATCACGTAGGCGACATGATATAGAGTACAATACTCTATTTTAGAGTACGGTTGGCAACCCTAACGTAACAATGCTGCTGACACCCCGTAGTGAGTTCTTGACGTTCTCAATAATTACATACATCGCTGATGGTCGAATAATTCATATTAACTCACAAACACAATAGCAGCTCAATCGCTATTGCTATTATATGCGCAGCAATAAAGTATTGGGACGCAAATAAAAACATAATCACACATGAAGCGGAGCTTATCTGAGAATTCGCCTGAGTTTTAGCCGAAAATAATAACGAAACAAAACTTAAGGTGCGCGCGCTAATGCAGATTCGTGATTCTTAACATTCAGCACATTCCACATCAAAAGCATAACGCAACAGCTATACAAAAACCACGTTACTATAATTTATATGTAATTAGGTAGTTTTTAATATTTTAGTTTTACACAATTTTACAAAAAAAAATTTTTTTGGAAAATTGTGTAAAACCAATATAAAACACTCAAAACTCTTCAAAAGTTCAGACACGGTTTCTTATTTTATTTAACTTTATATCTTAGTTTGTGGTTGATGTGTAGGTTACTAAACAAAAAACTCAACAAAATAAAAGAATATTATGTAAGTACATAATAATTATGCAATAAAAAAAAAATTCATTCACTAATCTACGAGTATGTCTAAATCAGAAATCATATGTATAAGTATATTGTTATATTTTCCATATAACAATGTACTAGTACCTGGTTCCGTGCTCGGTCCAGGATTAAGGTCTTTAAGTTCAATGCAATCTAGGACAAAACATTTATAAATAATTAATTTAAAATTATATAATTAGGACAGATAAGGCGCTCAGATTAGCGGTTTTTTGTTCGGATCTTTCCGAATACATCGGTACTCGGAATAATCCGAACAAAAAACCGCTAACCCCTACAAACTTTAAAAAAAGAATAATAAAATCCCGAGTAATATTAAGAAAGACTAAACTGTTCATGCTTCTAATTTTAATTTTAATTTTACCTTTGGGCAAAGTCAATTGTTGGAAATTCGCGTCTCAAACATGTAGTTTCATAGCAACCACGCGCTCCGCGAATTGAGGGTCGACTGAAGTGCGGCGTGGTTCACAAGAGAGGGGACAATCTAGTTACTCCCACGTGAAACTAGAATATTTCCAAGTTTTTGAATTCGACTATTTTGTAATTTTGATTAACAAGTATTTAAGTATTTTTGCAGCCTACCAAAGCGTTTTATCTCGTATCACTAATGTGTGACCTAATCTAACATAAATGACTAACAATCTAGAAACTCGTTACTTGGGTACCTACTCATAAATTACTACGAATTGGTAAGTTCTAATTTCATAGCAATTGACATTATTTTCTAGAAAATTTTCATTGCAAGATTTTCACTCAAAAATCAACTTAGACTACATAAATATATGTATTACTGAAGTTATTAATTAATTAAATTAGTAATGAATGCAGATTACCAGTTTTCAAGTATAATTATTGTGTATTTCAATGATATGTAACTTATACTCTCTCAAACAAATCCACGCAAGAGCAACGCTTATTAGGATAATTTAAAAATTATTTAAACACATACCTAGAGCGTTATGTCTAGTAACAGTAGCAGGAGGTACATCTTCGGTTGCGCGCAGACCACAAACTCGACAAATAGCGTCTACCCATTTCTCCATCTCCGCCTCGCAATCGGCTTCTAAGTGATAGGTTCTGCGCTGGGTTTGAATTGTGAACACAGATCCTCGAAGATTGGGGTTGAGTGGAGCCTGACCGTTGCGCTCCATATGAAGACCAGCATCCACCTGAGAAGAATAAACACTCAGCCACTTCTTCTAAACAACTATTATTTGGCCTTTGGATTGTCTACGGCTCACAGTAATCGTTGCGATTTTTAAAACGCGATGTGAAAAGGGATGTTATAGGTGAAGAAATCACTAACGCTTTATTTCTTATCTCATTTGATGTTTTCATACTTAAGTGTCGTGTTGAATTTCGGTTTGAAAATAAATATTTTTATTTTCCGTGCCAAACCGTGTCTTTCTTGTTCATTGCTGCACAAAATTGAGTTTAGTTTTTGACTTATAATTAAAGACTATTTTTTATCAATAATTTGTTTATGAAAAAGTGACTACTACGGTTATCTTTGTAATCTTTATTTTAATGACGATAAACGATTTACTAAAAGTCATATCAGTTCATAAAATTTAGATGAGTAGTGTTTTATTAAATTGTGTCATTTATGAAAACTGATGATTCGTTATTGAATTAGTAGTAACTATTCGTATTTCGCTTCAGTAAATAAAACGTATCCAAAAATACTTAATGGGTTCTTTCTAAAAACTTAGCTTAATTCAGTTTCTTTAGGCAAGCCATTATCGTCGTTATTACAAGGTTAGCAGGTAATAAAATGCCTTTCATGAGTGAATAGTGTACTTGAATTTATCTCGCTTTGTTGAATATTGATTGTAAAATAAGTTTTGTTTGTAGATTAAGTAGTTACTTTTTATTTAGTGTTGTTTGCCCTGTGCTAGTCTCAAATAAATGTTTTCTTTCTTTCTTTATTATACAAATTTATTAGCGACCCACCTCAGCTTCGCATGGGTGTTAATAATCTAAAAAAAAACTGCTTTTTTCTATCATATATCACCCAAACCGGTGAAAATCGTATGAAAATCCATCAGTAGTTTTTGAGTTAGACGCCTTTAGGGAGTATTGAATTGAATTGAATCTCATGGCTAGTTTATAGATGAACAAGAATTACCACATTCTTAACGCAGCTACATTAAGTAATGCGCACATGCTGTTACTAGCAAAATTTTATTTATATTGAGGACAATATTATACCTACAAGTAAGACAGTGACTACAAGTTAAGGGGCCCCCCCCGGGTCCGCCTATCGTCAATGTGAGTACCTATGGTTGAAAATCTTGTTGTTTCATCCAGAGGCATGTTTGATAAAGAAAATACGCGAAAAACGAGAGATAGCACCTGAACGCCCGGTTGGCATTCGGTAACTTCCGTCGCTCAATCGAATATTTCCCAAAACTTGTACAAGTAAATAATTTTTTTAAAACCATTAAATCGGTTTTCGTCGCGGTAGGTATAAATATAATTTCATTCCTTTTTCATTTACAAGTATATTATGAAGGGCCAGTTTACGTATTGCAAGATAGCATATCCAGATCCATTTTACATAAATTTATCAGGGCCCGGTCACCTCTGGAGCCTGTTAAATTTATGTAAAACTAAATCTAGAATGACTGGATAACTTTGTAATAACCACAAGATATCAGTGTTTCCAAAGTATATAGAGAAAGATATGTACCTAATAACGTCATAATCACGTCAGAGCGGATGTATGGGAATTATTCATGAGTTGGGCCCTCTTAAGCGTATTTGTAAAAAAGGAAAACTAAACATTATATTGATAACACACCATTTATACTTAGTTTTAAATTTTTGTGTATTGCCATGTTTGGTAGCAAAGTGTATATAATTCTTCAAAGCGAATATTACTCGCTTAAATAATAAAAAGGGTAAATCTAATACAATTCTATTAGGGAGATTCTTTTAAAATAGTCAGCATAATTCTAAATATAAACGATCTTTTTGACATGTAAATAAAGCAAAGATGCAAAAAAAATGAATTGCTGGGGACCCTTCCCCAATTTTTTATTCTTATATGAACTTGCTCATTTTTAATGGATTGGCTCTATGGCTCTAAACTTACATCACACAAAAATGACTGAGGTTAATATTATTTCTAAAGGTACTCTTGATTAAAAAATGGGTTTTATATTTACCTGGCTAAGGAGAGCTAAGACAGGATTATCAATGCCCTATTCAAAACTGGTAGTTCAATAAAATTTTTGTTGTGATTAACAAAGAAGATCAGTCTACACTGATGCTAAATCAAAGCTTAACTGGTTGTTTAGAAAATAAAATGATCATGTACCACCTATTGAAATTATATCCATGCTCCTGATAATGATAAGTGCCTATGTTGCTGTATTTTGCACTGCTGCATGTACTTACGACCTATTCAGTATGATGTATTGTTGTATTGCACAATATCTGCACAATCATGATCAAGCATTCCATTTGGCAATAGCAATATCATAACATAATAATATGTTTATAAAAGACCTAAAAAAAGTTAATGAGATACTTGAAATTATTGATTCTTTGCTATTATTTAAGAATTACTTTTCTTTATTTGAACCAAGTCCACATTTCCCACATGTCCTTCCGATGATCCGATTTATTATTTACTAGCTTCTGCCAGCGGCTTCGCCCGCGTGAAAGTAGGTTTCTCCTAACAAACTTTGGTAGATATTTATAAGATATACAATTAATTAGAACATTTTATGGTTCTATCTTTTATAGTTTAGGCAGCGTACGCAAAATAAGTAACTTTTCTTGTTGACTTTTTACACCTAGTGTCCGAAAAACTCAAATATCTTACGGAACCCTATTTTTTTCCAAAATAAAATATAGCCTATGTTACTCGTGGATAATGTAGCTTTCGAATGGTGAAAGAATTTTTAAAATCAGTCCAGTAGTTTTTGAGCCTATTCATTACAAACAAACAAACAAAGTTTTCCTCTTTATAATATTAGTGTAGATTAATTATTGTAACTATTTATTTTACTTTCTTTTATTTATATAGCCTCTTTTATAATGTCAATGTGAGAACACTGTACACTCCGCGAATTCTTAGGTTACTTTTTATTATGATTATTTTTATTGTACTTTTTAGTACAATATTGACCAACCTACACTGTCCTTACATAATATCTACTTATTCTGTAATATAGAAATATTGTAACATCAATTTTTTTTAAAAGAGTAACCATGGAGTTTCTTGCCGGTTCTTCTCCATATGAAACGACCAATTTGGAACCGTGCACTAGCTTCTGACGTTTTGTAAGTGCCCATGTAGGCCTATGTGAAATAAAAAACTTTTGACTTTGACTTGAATTTGATGATCAGTTGCGCGATGGTCATAAGCATGCTTCCGCCACATTCTTTCTCCCATGGGGTACAAGACTGCTACCTCACTATGTATACCACAGACTATGTAGGACCTGTCCTATGATGGGATAGATTATATGGAACCTGTCCAATGTGAGATGGATGATGTTGCTTAAATTGGCAAAAAAGTATCATTATCCAAGACAATTCAACAGTTTGAATCATAGTGCTGTAGCCAACATGAGACCTATACTTAAATCATATTCAGTAACTTTCTAGTTAAAGGCAAAATTATGTATCACCTTCTACTAATCATATGGTTGCATTTGAAAAGAATGAACGGAAAAACAAAATTTAAAAAGCGGTTCTTTTGAAATTCTCTAAATTACAATCCTCTTATTGTGAATCTTTTAACCGGATAAAATAACATTCATATTTTTTACTTTAAATGGTCAAGCATAAAATTTCTTTCAGTTACTTACCAAGAGATTGAATATGATCTTTACTCACAGTTTAAACTTTTTGGCTGACTTTTGCCCACTAATTAAAATTATTCCAAGGCTACTTAGTACTGGGGTTTTTTTTATTGGGTGGGAAAATTATCCTATGGCAAATCCCGCTCTTGGGCGGAGCGAGAGATAGTGTCAGACTTTTACTGACTAAAAACCCACTCCCGTTCCTTCTTTGCCCTTCGTCCCAGGACCCCGGGGTTCACTTTCACACTACCCGTGGACTTAGTACTGGGGTGAAAATATCCTAATCATATAATAACTTTAATTAAAATTCATTTAGATGTAAAAAGATAACGAAAATACAATTTTGTATTTATAATATTAGTACAGAATCCATTCATTCTTGTAGATTACAATTAATAAGAAACTATACAATTATATTAGTCTAGTTATTGAATATGGTTAAAAGTTGCCTGATGCTTTTATCTTCAGAATTACATGTTTGTGACAAAATGTCCTTATATGTGGTGTGTTTACGACTTTTTTGCATTACAGTCAGTGATATTTTGTGACAAATATCATGATGAACCCATTTTCACAGTAACATTTCCATAACCAACATGGTAAATTGGCTCTAAGATTGTACAGGCTTTTTTTTTAGGTGGGAAATCATCCAAATATTTCTCCCGCCCTGGCTTCTAAGAGCAAAGCGGGAGGGAGTGTCAGACTTATACTGACTAAAACCCACTCCTACATTCTTTTTCTGTCTTATTTTTCAGAACCCCCAGATTTTCCATTCAGAAGCATACCCTTGGCTTTGACCCTGCTGGGCCCCTACAAGTTTGTATGGGCAAGTTCACACATTAATCTGGGTTTATATCAAGAGGTTGGGCTCCAATATTCAATACCATCTGCTTACAATAAAATGCTACAAACCAATTCATGAAGTGTTGCATGGGAGTGACAACATTTGTGGCAGTTCATTGTATTTTTTATTGGCGACTCATTTGAATGCTTTTGAATTATTTTTGACATGGGATTTACTAATACTTGCTACATTTAACTTACAAGATCAGGAGTTCAAGTGATTATTTATAAATGTTGTCTTAAAACTCTGATATCTTTATTTAGTTTTCTACTATTAAAGATTGATAAATGATATATGATATTTATGTTTATTTATTTTTTTCGTTATATTAAACTAGGTGAGGTAGGTTTTTCCTAGCTGACTACCCTGAGAAGAAGAAGAAACACTGAAACAAGCTCGGGGTTCAAAATCTCTGTTTAACTTTTCGAGTACCATAATCAGAGACACAATAGAAAGACAATGAGCGAGTAAACGCCAGCATTCACTTGAGTTTTAATGAATTAAGTCCATACAGTAAATATGTAATGGTCAAATCACATGAGAACCATGCAGATTTGTCTGAGATGGACTTTTGAAGAAAGTACCATACAGATTTGAGTGGACCTGTCCAGTCAGTGCAAGCACTTTTTGCTTTAAACATTATTCGCAAAGCTCAACTGAACTACTAACGAGCTCAATAACTTGACGAACAATACCAAAGAAATTATTAGAAGTACTTAGTAAAGTAAATATTTATGTCAAAAATGAATTGAAAAAAAAAATAACAAATTGTAAAATAAAAACAATCTACAATGTCAAATTGTAATACTAAACATCAATATCAAATTGTACAAAAAAAATAAAAAACAACATAAAATAAAAACAAATAAGACAACAGTTGTAGTGCATACTGGAGCAGGTCAATCAAGCCTTTTCGTCCTCAATATAGTCCTTTGTAGTGTATTAATTGTATAGTAGGTATTTATAATTAGTGTATAAGTAGGTGAGGAATTAAACATTCACTTATGCGCTTACTTGCTCACAGAGGTCCAGATCTATAGTGCCCTTGAGTCGACGGCAATTGCGATCAGCATAATAATCTAAGAAATATTGGCCAGGGAGCTCGCCCGACTGCCGCAAGGCAAACCAGCGCCTGCGCCATCTCTGTAGTAAAAAAAGGAAACACTACACAAATCCGTCAAGTACTTATAACAAATAGCTATCAAAGCAGCTTCTAATCCGAAAATATTTACAGCCAAATTTGTTTTATACCCAACCACTTACTCTGTCAACAAAGGTAAAATGCCAAGCTAAAGTTGAGCTCACCGTTCGCCAAATACGCCTGTTTGGTGGAGACTTTGTCAACCACCCTTCGAAAACAATATTTCTAGACATAGTCTTTAAAGAGCAATATCTTTATTAACAAATTATAATGAGTCACATATTAGCAGTGTTTTGCGATTGTGAAATACATTCACAAACGTTGAACGTTCACCTCGCCACTATTTTTCTATTTTTTTCGCTAATGAACATAGTAACATAAGTGTTGCAAGCATTATACCTTTACCTACCACAGATACTTCTTAAATTTTTAATCGCCTAAAATAAGCAGTCATGATTAGACTCGATTTTATTCACTGTCAGTTAAGATTAAATAGTGAATATTCTCTGCGGAAAGTAAATAGTCGTAAGATTTAAGGGTGCTGCTACTCTGCGTTGAAATTTGAGATTGGAGTTAATTCTTATGATGTCATCAGAATGGCTACTCTACACTCGCATTTTTGAACGCGAACGTAAAGTTCAACTGTCAATGACAAGCAAGTGTCATTTATAGCCACTTACACCAACCCAAGGATTTTAAAAAATACCCCGGACAAACTGAATTGAATATGAAACAATATTACACACTCTAAAGTGTACATTAATGCCATTGACATTAAGTTGATATGTTTCATTGACAAGCAAAAGGTGAAAAATGTAACAAGACAACGACAAAAAGGTGGTATCTAATGACTCTACGCTGGTTATTTTTGAATGCGGCTCCGCCCTGCGTTCAAAAATAACCAGAGTAGGGTAGGGTCTTTACTCTAACCGTACAAAAATGCTTCGAGTTGCAACCCAGGGTCTTACTTATATACTTCGAGTAGCTACCCTAGAGTTAACCCAACTAACTCCGAGCAGGTCGCTGTAAGCGGCAGGATTGACAGATGCTTGGCATTGACAGTTGAACTCTAAGTTTGCGTTCAAAAATGCGAGCGTAGAGTATCTAACCTGATGACGTCAATTGAGTTAACTCTAACCTAATTTTTAAACGCAGGGTGGAAGATAAATATCGTTTTTGTTATCTTGACAACTTTGTTACGTCATTATAGTGCAACTGTTACGTCTTGATATTTTGAAACTATGCTAGACTAGCTTCTCCCGGCGGTTCCACCCTCTAATAAAAATAATTCTGCTGGTTGAAATTGCTTACTTGACGAAACTTAGTAAAAATATTATTGCAATGTTTATCATTAAGTTCATCCGTCTAGTAGTTTTTGCGTGAATGAGTAACAAACATCCATACATACATCCATCCATCCTCACAAACTTTCGCATTTATAAAATTAATAGGATACCACATAAGCAAAGCCACGGGTAGAAGCTAGTTAAATATATTTTTGAATTGATGTAAGATCCAGTTTAAATAAAAGTTATGTATGACTAAACATTTATTTGAAAATAAATGTAAAATATGACATTAGTGTGTAATGTTGGTTACAACTTCGGCGGTATTTAGACCCGAGCCGAAGGCTTATTCATCAATACTCACATGTATCATAAAACGTTTTTCAACAAACTAGTAAAGAAAAATAATTTACTTAACAACAGTTAAATTAGTAGGTGTGATGTTTTTTTTTATTTCTAACGAGGTTGCTTAGCTACAACAAAGAAAAAACATTATTTTTTAATGCACGATTTATTTATTAAGCATCTCCAAGTAAAAATTGTTTATTTTACCATGTAATTGCGTACCCCAAAAGAAAAAAACTGACCAATATGTATCATTTATTTTAAATATACCAATTACGAGCACTTTTTTTGAATTGTCAAAATGTCGGTCAGTGAAAAAAAAAGTGAAGCTAAATTGCACGTTCCAAAGCGTAGATATGAAGAAGAACGTGCAAGAAACTCCATGGACACTCTTTTATTAAATCATATTATAGGTTTCCTACATAAATCTTGGTTACATATTTCTAGTCGCTTCTAATATGTGAGCACAATGTAGATAAGTAATATAATTTTAAAAAAAACTTCTAGAAATTTAATTAAGCCACTGGCAGCTAAGAGATGACCAGTCTCAACTGACGGCACCCGTTCACGAACATGACGCGTGCATCAGCCCCACTCAGCTCAACCTTTTTAAAGGGAACTGAATGACCCAATAAATCGTGCCACCATCAGCTTTGAGACATTTGAGTGAGCATGACAAAATCTCAACTATCATGATCGTAATGTCAAACAAGTTGTAAGTTGTAAAGATGGATAAAGTGAGAAATGTTGGGCCAGTGACTGAAAAGTTGAAAGGGAATCGTTTGTCTTGGTATGGTCATGTGAAGAGAAGGGATGAAACGCATGTTACTAAAAAAGTTTTGAGTTTACATGTGGATGGATGTAGAGGGACAGGGAGGTCAAACAAAAGATGGATGTATTGTGTGAGAAGTGATATGAAATAAAAGGGAGTTAGTAATAGCGTGACGAATGACAGGACAGAATGGAAGGAAAAAGCGTGTTGCTCCGACCTCAAATAAAACGGGACAAGGGCAGGAAGATGATGATGACTGAATCTTTACACAAACCTGAAAAAAAAATCTAAGTTTGTTGAAACGCATTATAAATTAAAAGTCCAGCACTCTTTAGACCAGCTATCGAAACTATCCTTGTGGCTCTTTCAAATATTTTATCACTTTTCTATATGCTTTCTAATAAAAATCACAATAAAATAACGTGATAAATAAAGCTATGTCAACACGAAATTTGGCATTTGACGGACGGCTGGGTTGGGTTACCACGCAAAAACTGTTGTTTTGACTTTACGCCACGACCATTCTCTTATCGCACAAACTCTATGAATATTATTAATAAGTCATTAGAGGAAATCGGACTGCAAATAAAATGTTTGTTACAGTGTAACTTGTTTTATTATTACTTTATTTTGTAATCGACTGTGACGAAATCTATTATAATAAACATTCAGGTTATATTCTTATATTGTTATGCATGTTTGTTTATTTATGAGTTTATATATAAATGGTCATATAGTTTATTGGTAAGTGTTTAAATTATAGTGGTATCACAGTATGAACCAATAGGTAGGTTTTATTTATGCCACATGGTTGGGCCTAAATATAAGTTGATCTTTGTTTTTAAATTCTTTTAAAAAACCTCTAAGTACAAGACGGACTGCCATCTTAAGGGTTCCGTAACATTTCGAAAAATTAAAAAAATACATCAACAGCTAGTACCATTTATAATTAGCTTTGTGTTGGTGGATCCTAAAGGTTATAGATCGAACTCCCACTTACCAGGTTTTTATTATTTTATGTTATACTTTAGTACTATCACTAAATTCATTTAAAATTTGTTTTTTTCATGAAATTTACATTCTACCTATCACACTTTCTAATTGCAGCAATTTATTTATTGCTTACAATGAACATGTATCTAATAATGTAATTTCGTTACAATACAAGTAGGTATAATAACTTTTAAAAATCAATACGCAGGACGAACGACGCTTTTGGTTGAAATATAAAGTGTGAAACCGTAACAAGGCATAAATATTGGCGCTCTCCAGCTAACGAATCTCCGCTTTGCTGAAAACAATGTGTTATTCTCCACATCACCTTCAGAACTTGAAGAAATCCTCCAAGATTCAGATCTTGGAGGATTTCTTGCTTTTTTGCACGGCGTGTCTTGAGGTTGGATTTACAATGAACAAATCAAAGACCAAGGTTATAATCATCAGCACGAGAAGTAGGATTGAGGTAGGAGTTAAGTGTTACAGTATGTCGATAAGTATACGTACTCAGCCCATATTTTGTCCTTTAAAAATATGCAAGACAAGGAAGACGAATCCAAAATGCTTGGAAGACCTTCCTTCTTCTCTTTAAAGATCACATGAACAGTAGTGTTCCTATGACTCTGAAAAGAAAACTCATTTACACTTATTCACATTATTGTCTATTCTGCCCGTCCTAAGGTGCACAAAGTTGGTCACTTACTGAACAACTAAAGCCCAAATTTAAGACTTGTCTAGGGGCAACGGAGCGCAGTATAATAGGTGTTAAGCGAATAGTTCGCATTAGAAACACCACGCTGCGCTCCATGACTCAAGTAGCAGACGTCGAGGAAAAATCAGCCTGGCTGAAGTGAAAGTGGGCTGGCCAAGTCAAAATTATGACTCACTGGACGCCTGAGGGAGAAAGACGCCGTCGCCACATTGGGGTCGACCACGGTGAAGGTGGTGTGACGATCTGACCTTGTTCGCAGGTCAAACTTGACCAGAGATTACCCTAAACATAGAGGTTTGGAAGGAAAAAGGATAGACTTTTGCCCAGCTGTGGGACATAAAATAGGCTATTAAAAAAAGAAAGATGATGGACGAAAATAAAGATTTCATAATATTAATGCTTCTGGTTTTAATTGCAGGTCGATGCGGTGACTTTTCCTTTAAATAATCTGTGTTTGAGCACAGAAAATAATAGCAGAAACTCCCGTTTCAGCCTGTTTTCTTTTTTTGAGAGTAGGGAATCATCTAATGAATACGATTTCACGATCCAGGAGGGCGTGTGAGACTTTTAGTGTTTACGGGATTCTTTTTCAAAAATTCCTTATGGTCCTAGCGGGCATCGACTCTGCTGGACTCCTACGGTTTTGCTAAAATCTCTTTGAGGCGCGCGTGGAGTACTAGACTCCGTTGACATCTGGGGCTTGGCCCTTACCGGACAGCTGGGTGGCGAGCTATCTTTTGGTTATCGTCTGCAAGCCCGCGTCTACTGTGGCTGTAGATTACTCTGCGACACCCGACGTCCAGAGCGTCTCCTGTCACGGTGTCTAGGGCGTGAAGATGTATGCTACCTCTTGCGTGCGACCGTCTTCTTCACTAGCATTACTGCTTCGCAGAAGGAGGCGACGGTATCCCATTTCCTCTCGCTCCGGACCATGGCCAGAACAATGGCTCAGCTAGACGGATCGCTGCCACCTATTGCCTTCACAAGGACACAGTGGTACTCCGCTCAAGTGGGGCACTCCTCTACCTTATGCTCCACCGTGTCCTCCGGGAAGTCCGCACAATGGTGACGCCCGAGTGTTTCTTCCACTTGAATCCGGAACAGGAACCTCACGAACTTACCATGTCTGCGAATTTACCGCCCTGATTGTGGCATGCCCACCGTTTTAGCCAGCTGTGTTTAAATGCAAAAACTCAATAACATTTTGCCCGACCGCACTTACTAACTCGGACCCAAAACTTGTCATGCTTGCCAACAAAACACCAACTAGCGGCTAAAATGTTAATTAAGTTAGTTCCGTGCAATACTAACTTATTAAATCAACAGTCTCCATTTTAAAAGAATTTAGATAATACTGAAACATATTACGGCTTCATAATATATATATTCTATTCACCGGGTGCCTCAAATGAAATATTCGTAAAAAAATCAAAAATACTTTACAATAATTGAACCAAAGATTAATCAGCAATAGCGCTTGCGATCACGAGATCATCGCGAAGTTAATATTTTATTAAGTTTCCAAAAATGATTACATAATTCAATACATATATTTGCATTTAAAAAGAAAGTAGATGAGTTGAAATCGAACTCACCTTTAATAAAAAGCCTTGATCAGGTACCCTTGATCTTTCTCATTTTGTGGATGTATCAGTTCTTCAATCACTTAAAAGTCACTTAAAAGTCACACAAAACTTTTTTGGGAGAGTAATACTTCTATTTAAGTTCACCGACAAACATCAGTTTTTTTTTTAACTGCGTATCGGCACTGCAAAAATTTTTTCAAGAACTGTTTTCACACCGCACACGTTAAGCCCGCGAGACGGTTGAAGGAAAACTGCACTGCAAATATTTTTTTAGAACTGTTTTCACACCGTGAACGCCGAACCCGCGAAACTGTCGAAGAAAAACGAAAATATGAATGTTGCAAGCAATTAATCCACAGATAATATATAATTTCATAATCGACTAAATGGTTTTTACTCATCCCTATACTTGTTACTATTTATTTAATACTAACATAAAATTCAATTTGTACATTTGCAATAACCTGTCATAATAAATAAATTGGATGAAAGTTAAGAAAACTTAAATTAACAGAAGTAAATATTCGATGTTCCTGAGTTACAAACTGAATCTAGAAATTTAACTCGCCATAATAGAGAGCGTTTTTATGCCGCTTAGCGTCAAAAATTTTATGTACATTTATATATATATGTTTATGGAATATTCAATGGAACTTGGATAACTGGGCCCTAGAAATGTAAGGTAAAACTTTTACTAATGTTTTTTTTTTAAAATATGGGTTTGAAACGTTTGCATTTAAATAGCTATGTAATTGAGAATAAAAAGTAGCACGTGTACCCGCGTACACTAAATAATATTTTTTGTTGAAATTATAGGAAGATTTTTTATCACATTCCATTTTTTTTTTTTTTTTGATTATTGGGTGTCATTCAAACATTACATTTTTGAAATGAAAAACCTTTCCGTAATTTCAAAGCGTGGTCACCTAGAAAAACGTAGATATTGAGCGATCGAGTGAGGTGGTGCGGGAGACAGGTGACATAACAAGCACAGCGCGTGCGTCTCTCAAATCTTTAATCGACGCCAAGCCGCCGTATGCGACTCAAGTGTGCATTTCCTAAGGGCCACTTGAAACAAGACTGTCTTAGACAGAATTGTCTACGATGTCGCAGACTTGTCTACGTTACGGCGCACACTATCAAGTCAAAACAGTCTAGTGGCGTATGGTCAGTGATGCCAACTTAGTGGATTTCCCACTAAAATTGGTGGCTTTAGTAGGTAGGTATCAAATTTTACTAAAGCACTAGATAAATATCTAGTGCTTTAGTAAAATTTGATTTCTTACTAAAATTGCGATCACCCGGCTGTAAAACAGCACCATAGAATCCATAATTATCAATCCGATACCGACGATGATGGTGCAAACAAAAATGATTCGTCTGAAGACGTAATTCGTCTTCAAATACATAGCTGTTATTGAGTAATTTATTTGGATGTGTTGAATGACCTCCTAATGTTAATTTACCGCGGTTGCCATTTACTTTGGGCTCGCCATAATTAAGGCGGTAAGTGCCTTCTTTGAAGAGTGGCTGAAAAGGCAACACGGCGTCCTTACCTTCCGCATGACGCAGGTCCTCACCGGACATGTTAAGTTCGGGAGGTTCCTGCACCGGATTCGTGCGGAAGAAACGCCCGGGTGTCACCATTGTGTGGACCACTCGGAGGACATGGTGGAGCACACGGTGGAGGTGTGACCCACTGGGCAGAGCAACGCCGTGTCCACGTGGGGGCGATCGACCGGCGGCGGTGATCTCTCGCGCCGGGCCTTGGTACAGGCCCATGGTCCGGAGCGAGGAGAAGTGGCAGGCGGTCGCCTCCTTCTGCGACGCAGTAATGCTAGCAAAACAGGTGGCAGATCGCGTGAAGCAACGGTCCTCACGCCCCAACCGCCGTCGAGATTCCATTCAAGTCTCAAAACGATGTACGACTATGAATCTGCGATGTCGTAAACAAGTCTGCGACGTTGTAGACAAGTCTGCGACGTCGTAGACAATTTTGTGTCTCAAGTGTGCGCAGGATCTAAAGCGCCTATTACACCACTCGACATTCAGACAGTCTTAGTCTATGTTTATTAATCGACTGCCCAAAAAAAGTTATCGTCAAAAGTTATGTTTTCAGGGTTCATGTATGTATGTTTCTATAATCGAATGGACTGATTTACGTGTATGAGGCATCGTTAGAATCCTTTCATCGTTCTTAGTAGCATAGGCTATTGAAAAACACGTAAAAATCCAGTCTACTCTGGGAGGCCACTCTGTAAAATACATTTTTATAGTATAAGAAGTCCTTCTTATAGTATAAAGGAACTTCTTATACTTTAAGAAAGTATTTTACAGAGTGGTCCCCCGACTGCGATGATAATTTCAGTTTTGTAGATCAAGTAGTTTCCGAGATTCCGTGTTTAGTCAATGAGTGATTACTTTCTTCACTTTTCTATAAATTAATAAACATTTTGTTTTTTGATCTTTAGTTTTTTTTTTTTAATTTGCCGTCGTGTTTTTTTAATTAAAATGTGATGTGAAATGGTGCGTAGTTAAGTTCGTGGAGGTCCTGTTTCTTGGCCGCTGTGGTCACCCGAACTCATGACTTCAAGCTTGTGATGATTTTTAAAGAAAAAATAAAGTTAATTTGTTTATTTTATTTTTTGTTAATTAATATTATTTGTATGTATTACACTTAATACATTAATCGTATTAAACAGATCAAATTTTTACATAAACTTGCCGTCATTTTTGTCCATAGGATAATAGAAAACAGACTAGATAAGTTTAATGTTTGAAGACTGATTTATGTGCGGTACCACCTAATAAAGAAATTAACCTTTGATAAAAAAAATGTAAGTTTTATATATTTCATTAATTTAGCATAGCATAGTCGGCCTTATAATGTTCCCACTGTTGGGACTCAGGCCTCCTCTCTAGGAGAGGGCATGGGCCATAATCCACCATGCGGGCCCAGTGCGGGTTGGTGGATAATAATTTCATTAGTTTGTTTATCGATAACTATATTTTGCAATATTATGCAAAATTGTACCTAAACGTTGCTTTATCGTTATTTGTTTCGCTGAGGTCGATATCACTAGTTTTAGTACGGTAAACGCTCGCCATTTTGGCATTATCGTCCATACAGTGCCAATATGAGAATATTAATAGGCACAGAAACACTTTGACAGCCACCAGTCCCGTGTGATTGATAGCAGAGGTCAGTGAGCGACATCCATATTAAATACCATCATTTTTCATGCCCAATTAGCAAGTTTACTCGATTAAGTTTACTTCTTGAAATCGACTAATATTACAAATGTTTTTATTAACTTGGCAACACTATCTTTTTTAATCAATAATGGCCGTCTAAAGGGGCTATTACACCAGATTGATACGCAGACAGTCTTAGTCTATATTGCATAGTGTAATAAAAGGCCTATTACACTAGGCGTTATTCAGCACACTATATTCAGACTGTATTAGAGTTCGCTACTACACCATGAATAACGGGCGCTTACTCATTCGGACGCAAGACGTAGATGTTGGTGGTTGTCATGGCACCAGCACCATTGAATTTCAAAACCATTTCTACAACCAGGCCACAAGTCTGCTATTACAATAGTGTGAGAATGGTATGATTGATTTTATAATTGTTGATTATGACGTCATTATGACTTTTCAATGGTCAACCACTGACACTCCATTGAAAGAAGTGGCATAGAATGGTAATGTCGTACATAATTACAAATGAATATCTGACGTACTCGATAATCTTCCAAAATTTTGACAGTTCCTTTGATCAGTGATTAGAACGTTATTGTGCAGTCATTGATTTTAATAAGCTCGATATTGTCATTCTACCAAACTCAATGACACTGGGATCGTGTTGGAATAATGAATTTATAAAAATAGCAGACTTGGGCCCCAGCTTGACTGTTAATTTAAATTATATGTACTAGCTTTTGCCTGTGGCTTCGCCCGCGTAGACAAAATTTAGCCATGTCACTCAGGAATAAAGCAGCTATTAATACGTCCGCAGTACCACTACTGTACATGAAGTTTAAATAATTAAATAAATTACCTCCTACAGACAAAAAAAAAACAAAACCAAACTATACCTCTATATAATATGTTTATGTATATTTTTTCATGATCATAAATCAATCATAACCGATTTTTCATCGGTTACCCTACGTGTAAGTACTTTTTGTTGCCGGCTTCTATGACTCCAGCAGAGAGATTGTTCTTGAAAGCTGGCGCCACTATTAACTAAAAGCAGGAGCCGAATGTTGTCCAAACGCAAACTCTTATTCCTGAGCTCATTGCTTACAGATTTCTAGTTTTATTTTTTTATTTGAATAGTTTAATTTGTGTTGATTATTCTAAAACTCTAATTTGTTTTGATTATTTAAAAACTTATTATTTGTTGTTAATTTTTAATTAATAAAACTGTCATTAATATAATATTTTTGGCGTTTATTTTGAAATTAATTAACAAATAAGGAAAACATCGATAATTTTACAAAATTGATTATTATTTAAAAAAAATATTTTTTAAATAATCGATTTTATTTTTGTAAAAAAACAATCAATTAATGAATAATCTATTTTTATATAGAATGTCACATCCCTATGACACGCACTCATTCGCTCCCTTTGGACGCGATCGCAGACTGAACGATCTAAAGGGCCCTACGACACTACGCGTTATTCAAACAAGTCTTATAATGTTCCCACTGCTGGGACTTAGGCCTCCTCTCTATGAGAGGGAGGGTTTATATTTCTATGTATCTCATCGTTCTGTTTCATTCCTTTAAATGACATTGGCGTAAGCTGTTCTTTTTCTTGTTTGACGCTACATAGACTAAGACTGTCTGAATAACGAGTAAAAAGCCCTTAACTCTTATTATGGCCTGCGCACACTTGAGATAAGACTGTCTTAGACCGAATCGTCCAAGTCGTCACGTCGCAGACTTGTCTACGACGACGGCTGAACCGATTTTACTATTTTTTTTTTCTTGTGTTTGTTATTGTCATGAGAAGGATCTTATGAAAGAAAAATTTAAAAACATGTGTAGTAGGGCAGAGTAAGGTAGAGTTGGGCAGAGCAAAATAGAGTAGTCAGTTGACGGGAGCGAAGCCGCGGGTAAAAGCTAGTAAGTGAGAAAAATTAACAATCAGTTGATCAAAATACCATAGTGGGTAAATTAACATCAGTAGGTAATTCAATATAAAAATTAGGTATTCAATAACAGCTATGTATTAATTCCTCCTCAGACGAATCATTTTTGTTTGCACCTTCATCGTCGGTATCAGATTGATAATTATGGATTCTATGGTGCTAATTTATACACCCGAGTGATCGCATTTTTAGTAAGAAATTCGTTTTTACTAAGTATTATCTTTCTGCCCTTTCCCAATCTTATTTGGGGTTGGCGCAACACGTTTTTTTCTTCCATTCTATCCTGTCAACCGCAGGGACCGGACGAGTGGATTAATTTTAAAAACCCTTTGAAAGGATTTCCCTTACGATCGACTGTCCCTTTATTTGGGATACTTTTATGAATACTTAGCAAATTACTATGGAAATTCGTTAGGGTTAGCGCTAACTCAGCCTTTAAGGAGTAACCCGGCTCTGTAATTGGCCTCGTATAGATCCTGAAAACTGCAGGTGGTTGTGCAGGATGGACAGCATAGCAAATGACGCATGTCCTGTGTAGCGGCTCCACACTGGCACTGTATTAGAGATGGGTCGAGGAAGCCCTATTTGGCCAAATTGTTTTTACAGCGGCCGACCTGGGTCCGCAGCCGGTTAAGAGATATCCAGATTAGCCACTGCAATTCGCGTCCAGGGGGGAGATGTTCTGACGGGGTATTTTTTTTTATTGGGTGGGAAATCATCTTATGACATCCCCGCTCTTGGGCGGAACGGGAGATAGTGTCAGACTTTTACTGACTAAAAACCCACTCCTGTTCCTTCGTTGACTTCGTCCCAGGGCCCCAGGTTTCGCTTTCACACTACCCGTGGCCCCAGTAGGCTTCGACCCTGCTGGGCCCCTACGATTTGTTGACATCTCCTTGAGGCGCGCGTGGAACAGTACGCGCCGTCGACAACTTGGGCTCGGTCCGGACGGTTACCAGACGGTCGGACGGCGAGCCACCCATTGCTCGCCGTCTGCAAGCCCGCGCCTACGGTGGCCGGAAATCGGGATCGGAATCCCGGCGGCGGTTGGAGCGTAAGGACCGTTGCCTCACGCGATCGGCCGCCTCCTTTTCTAGCATTACTGCTTCGCAGAAGGAGGCGACCGCTTGCCACTCCTCGCTCCGGACCATGGTCTGAACCAGGGCCCGGCGAGAGAGATCGCCGCCGCCGATTGCCCCCACGAGGACACGGCGTTGCTCTGCCCAAGCGGGGCACACCTCCACCGTGTGCTCTACCGTGTCCTCCGGGCGGTCCACACAGTGGCGATACCCGGGCGTCGTTTCCGCACGAATCCGGTGCAGGAACTTACCGTGTCCGGTGAGAACCTGTGTCATGCGGAAGGTGAGGACGCCGTGAGGTCTTTCCAACCACGCCTCAAAGAGGGGACTTACCGCCATAATTGTGGCGTGCCCAGCACTGGGTCGCGACAGTCGCTGTCGCCATTTCTCATGTCCGTCATGATGCGACTTGTCGCGGCAGCGGAGTTTCGCCCCGGCGTTGCATCTCCATGCGCAGATCGTGCATGAGTGCAAGGACTGTTGCCTCCAGCTCCCATGGTGGCTGGCCTGCAAGGAGGCTCGCCGCTTCGCGGGAAATCATCCGGTATCCTCGCACCATCCTTATGGCCATGACCCTCTGGCACGCGTTCAGGCGGGCCGCCGCCTGCTTCCGCAGCGCCGGCGCCCACACCGGTGTGCCATAAAGGGCCATGGACCGAACGTTTCCTGCGTAGAGCCTCCGGCAGGAGGCGTCTGGACCCCCAAGGTTAGGCAGGAGCTGCCCGAGGGCAGCCCCAGTCCGATTTAGTTTGGGAGTCAGACGTCGGAAGTGCTCCTCGAAATCCCATCGGCTGTCAAGAACGAGTCCCAGGTACTTCATCGTTGACCCGACGCCAATGTGGACTCCTCCCACCGTTAGCTGGGAACCCAGTGGTGGCGCGTTCCGAGGGCCGTGAAAGCACATGGCCTCGGACTTGTGCAATGCCACCTCGAGTCCCAGCTCCATGTTCTGACAGGGTGATGAAATGTGTAGGAGTTGGGTGCTTCTGCTTCCATAGCGCACATCTCTCGTCCTCTGCACTGCTTTTTGAAGAGGTCGTAAGCCGCATAAAGCTTTTAGGACTCTTTAGACGTGCAGGTATAAGTTGATGTTTATGCAGGGGTGACGGCCGTCCCGTTCCTGTTTACTCTTCTCGATACGACTGGCTATCTCGCGGCTAACTTCTGGAGGAGCTATACCTGCTAGAGGATACAACATTGCAAGAGGGGTAGGTTTTAAGCATCCCGTTACGATGCGACAGGTATCGTTCAGCGTTATATCCACTTCTCTAGCGTGAGCGGAACGATACCTGAAGTGCGAAGAACTTGTGGTGATGCTCCCTAGGTGCTGGAAGTGAGGCGGCGAAGGATATTGTTTCTAGTCCCGACTTTTTGTTTTGTTTTTAGGCAGTGAGACTAAAATGTCAGGGACCTATCCAAAGTAATGCCCAAATATCGAGGTTGAGAGCAGTACTCTATATCGACTCCTTGCCACCTTAAACTTAAAACCCTGTTTGACTGACGGTTGCGAAGGTGAAAAACACAGGACTGGGTCTTGGAGGGATTTGGTCGTAGTGCATTTTCTACATGGAATTTGCCAAGTGCTTCCAGAGCTTCCGTCAGTTTTTCTTCGGCTTCCTCGAAAGTAGGTGTCTGAGCAGCTAAAGCAAGATCGTCTGCATATAAAAATCGTTGCGTTTGCGGTGAGCTAGGCTGATCGTTTGTGTAAATATTGAAGCGCCGGAGCTAACACACTACCTTGAGGGAGGCCGTTTTTCAGATTGCGCTATCTGCTTTTGGTGTGGCCAAGATGGACTTGAAAGCGACGGTTATTTAAAATAGAGCTAAGAATATGTACAAATCCAGTATCTCCTGTTAGCTCGCCGAACTTCAGTAGGAGACGTTTGATGTTGACTGTATCATAGGCTGCTAAGAGGTCAACGAATACAACACATGTGACATTGTTCACCTCAAAACCATCTTCAATAAATTGCGTCAGTTTGAGGGTCTGATTGGTATTGAGTTTTCTGGCCTAAAGCTTGCTCAGGGATAAGATTTGGTTCGATTGTGGACGTAAGACGGTTTAGCAAGGTTCTTTCAAATAGTTTGAATGTGTGGCACAAGAGGGATATAGGTTGGTAATTTTTAGGGTTTTTTGGGCATTTTTAGTTTAAGTAGAGCAATCATTTTGGGGTGCATGAAAGGAGCCTCCCCGAGCGGCGTTAAAAATATCGTAAAGCGATTTTAAACGCCCGGCGCACCCTGGAAAGCTAGCACTTGGTAACGCAGAGTCTGGCTTATTAGTTTTTTGACCACTAGATATAATTATAGAGATAGTCGATCAGGCGACTCGTGGCAATCATGACGGAGACTTAACAAACTCATTTGAAGTGCCTTTTGCCGAATATTACATCTGATTGAAATGTCTCCAAGGAGAATGTAGAAGGTATGTAGGGACGCTACAATAGAAACAAAAGGACAGCGGTATGTAGAGTTACAACAAAACTTACCGACAACACCGGATTTAAATACATAGATCGAAAATTTATAACTTGCATAAACCGTTTGCGTTCTGGCCATTGCTTAGTTCCTGCACAAATTTAAGTATAGAATGAAGATCATTGCGGATGACAAATGTACACATTTTTCACAAGAGAATGCCAATTTAAAACACGTTTTATTTGAATGTGAAATGTTTGCTATTCAAAGTCTGATACTTGTCAGCCAGCCTATATTTACGTTATTTATTTACTATATCTTTGCTTGTCAGTGAAATTAGTGATATGGAAGAAGAAAACTCGTTAATTGTTTCCCGCCGCGTCCAAGATTTATTATCCCTGTCTATTTCATACCTATAAATAAATTCATCCTAAATACTATTGGAAAAATATGATAATAAGAATTATTAGTATTGCCTATATGTTATTGTTTAGATAAAATTTCATGTAGATGTCTTTTTACTGTTTGCACGTTGATGTTCATCATCATCATTTCAGCCGATAGACGTCCACTGCTGGACATAGGCCTCCCCCAAATGTCGCCACAAAGAACGGTCCTGTGCGCCTCGCATCCATCGGATTCCCGCAACCTTCACCAGGTCATCGATCCACCTTGTAGAGGGCCTTCCAACACGGCGTCTTCCGGTACGCGGTCGCCACTCCAGAACCTTTCTGATTCGATCACGCAAGGAAACTCCGAGCATAGCCCTTTCCATTGCCCTTTGGGTGACTTAGAGCCTTCTGATGAAGCCCATTGTGAGCGACCACATTTCGGAACCATATGTCATCACTGGCAACACGCACTGGTCATAGACTTTCGTCTTGAGACACTGTGGTATATTGGTGCGAAGATACCGCGCAGCTTCCCGAACGCTGCCCAGCCGAGTCGGATTCGACGGTTGACCTCTTTCTCGAAATTAGATCTACCCAACTGAACTGTCTGTCCAAGGTAAACGTAATCGTCCACAATTTCGAGTATAGAGTCTCCAATTTTGAAAAGAGTGGGTGCTACATGGTTGTTTATCATGACTTTAGTTTTGTCTATGTTCATTTTAAGACCCACTCGTTTGCACGTTGATGTTATGTTCTAAAAATTTCTTCTTGTTCTTGAAATTGTTAATATAATGAATATGTAATTTTAATGTTGGTTATAAGTGTTCCTATTTAAATTTCTTATAATCTCTATTATTCCGACTGAAGTACTTTGTATCCATCGTCAAGAAAAAAAAATTACATTGTTTATGACAGGATCTATTCTTATTTTTAGTTGGGAAATCATCCAATGACTTCTCACGCTCTGGGCGAGCGATAGGGCGTGTCAGACTTTACTGACTGAAACCCACTCCTGTTCCTTCTTAGCCTTCGCTCCAAGGCTTATAGGCATAGGGCAATAGGCCAATAATAGGCCATTTAAGGCAATAGGGTTCACGTTCACATAACCCGTGGCCCCAGTAGGCTTCGACCCCGCTGGGCCCCTACGGCTAACAACTCGCTGCGCGCCGTCGACGAGTTGGGCTCGATCCGTACGGTTACCGCCGGACGGCGAGCTACCCACATTGCTTGCCGTCTACAATTAGTGATGTTAACTAGTAGTCATAGAAAAAAATTTCGATGAAATTCAGAGTTGCAATTATTCTATCTCAGCAAGACAATCTTTGATGTATTGTATGTTTGATGACTTTTTATTCCATGTGCTCAAACCCGGAACACTGTGTGGCTCATACACAGGAACGAAGTGTACATGAGTTTGTACATACATCCAAGATCGACACCATCTTCGTGGGATAGGACCCCCTATGCCTATATCCTTTTACTAAAAAATATATTGATTGTGAAAAAAAAGTCTATAAGTTTTTAAGTTTTGTGTTAAGAAAGGTTTAACTGGAAAGGTACTAGTTCAAGAAATTTGATCTAAATTCATAATCTAAATTGGAATATTAACTGTTAATATCAAAGTTAATTCGATTGTGTAGAAACGATCCAGACTATTCATAGTTCTAGTAAACAGTAGCAGTTAACTTCAAATATAATAAAATCAGGGTACTTCAAAACTATATTCATTCATGAAAATCTAACAAAAGACAAACATTACTTTTTGGATTGATTTTTTAAAAATCGTATAAAGTTTTTATTTAGTTAATATCAAATTATTAACTAACTTCATTTATATGGAGCACGCTTGGAAGGAACTGCTCGTCAGTGGCCAGTTAATCGTAACATAAGATGCTGGTTAATCTGAACTGATACTATAAGGAGATCACCTTCTCGAATTTAGGAAAATTTTATTATCCGCCTTTGAAAGCTATGCACTTGATTTTAATTACCTATTTCATTTGTTTAGATACCTTACTAAATTTAAACAATCTCTTGACACTTCTATAAGATGACTTTTTTAAAATTTGTTTTAAAGTACCTAAGAATATAAGCTAATAGGTAGAGATAAATTAGGTACCTATCAAAAAATAATTTTAGAAAATCTGACTATATTTTATGTATCAAAACGCAAGTACCTATTTTACATTTTTCAAAAACACACAAGTCCTAACCCTATAACGAGAGCGGCCTGTTCAAAGGCGAATATCGGGCATAATAAAAAAGACTCCCGGTATGTGAAATTAAGATGCATTTTGATTTGTTACGAGCGCTACTACACCTGGTAGACAAATATAATCAAGGTCACGTCGACGATAAGTCTGCGACGTCGTAGACAATTCTGTCTAAGACAGTCTTGTCTCAAGTGTGCGCAGGCCCTAAAGACAATGAGACGTGCGTAATCTAGCCAATAAAAGTCTGTGACACACACACTGTCTTAAAATGTCATAATATTATTTAAAAAAAAAACAACTCCGTCAATAAGACAGGAGGTAATCAAATCCCAAAAAACTACTTTCTGGAAACTATAAATTATTCTAAATTCTACCAGTGTGCGAACATGGAAAAAGTAAGGCATCCAATCAATCCTCCAAGTAACGTCGCCAAATTCGGAGATTATGATCCAAACAAGTAACTATAAGCCTGAATATTATTAATTTGTAGGTAAATAATTTTAAATTACATTATAAGAACCACTGAATCTTGCGTCCCGTTAAATTGAATATGACATCGCTACAGCAGACCTGGGCGAAGATGGTGGGACAAACTCGACTTTTATCGTGTCATTATTATAACAAAATAAACCAAAATAAGATTCATGTAAACACAAGATGAATGATGTAAGAAATGTCAATGACACAATTTTGACAGTCCTTAAATGTTGCCATATATGAACTTTAATAAATAATTCGCTGCCATCTTTCGATGGCCAGAGTCTAATTGGTACAGAGGCAGTAGAACGCGTCCACAAATTCACATACCTCGGAAGCGTCGTGGCAATAACTGAAGAAAACGTCATTTCCCGGATCGCTAAGGCCCGTGGTACCTTCGCACCGCTGAGAACTGTTTGGAAATCACGGAAATTAACCCTTTTGACGCTTTACGGGTGCGAAACGTAGGTACAAGGTGACAAAGGAGATCTCACGCCAAATTCAGGTTTTCATAAACCGATGTCTTCGTAGCATCACGCCGTCCTCGGCAAACCTAGCGACGCACCGTGTTGGCCATCGGACTGAGATGGAGCGAGGTGTCGCGTAGAGCTCAAGTCCGGTCGCGATGGATGACTACTATCGACGGCATCTGCCCAGCATTCTGCATAAAGTTCGGGCTCGCCAAGATACATCGGTCGCACTGTAAAAAGCCTAACAAAAGTTGGCTAGTCTCGACAGTACTGTCACACTCTACGACGGTTGATTTGAGGTGCGGGACTTTTACTTCAATTAAATCCTTGATATGATATAAAAATCCTTACACTTTTCTTCAAGATTCTATATTAGCACATCGCGCTACGGTTATGTCCGAACTGAAAAAATTAGACATTTCTTAGTTCTACTCAATTTTCAAATCTTTCTAGAACAACAAAATCCTTATGGTAGGTAGTAGTATCCTATATTTTGCATGCCAGTTCGTTAACTAGCTAAGTAATTTGGCCGCACACGCAACAAAAAAGCCTGACTGTGTGCGGCTTTATCCGGATGCCTAGCAATGCTAGATACACGGTTAACACAAATTTAGGGCATCACAAATGTTACACGCCGGCAGCAGCGGCGGTCTTTTTTCCATTTCGTATAGAATCCACCTATCAACCGAAGTTGGCATGGTGGCTGTTTATTACTTACGTTACTTTACAGTTTGGTTGATATCTTCTTCTATATATATATAAATATAAATAAAAGGAGAAACTGACTGACTCGTGTGACTGACTGACATATCGACGCACAGCCGAAACTACTGGGACCAGGAACGTGAAATTTTCCAGAAGGCTTTTTATGACGTAGGCTAGGCGAGCACTAAAAGAGAATTTTCTAAAATTAACCCCATTAGGGGATGAAACGGGGATCCAATGTTTGTATTACTACTTTCCCGAATCCCAATCACGATTTCCGGTCACCGTAGGCGTGGGCTTGCATACTTTGAGCAATGGGTAGCTCGCCGTAGTCAACGACGGCGCGTAAGTACTGTTCCTTGCGCGCCTCAAAGAGATGTCAGCAAACCGTAGGGGCCAAGCAGGGTCAAAGCCCAGTGGGGCCAAGCGTTTGTTTCTGAAAGGAAAACTCGGCCCTTAGATGAAGGCAAAGAAGGAACAGGAGTGGGTTTTGAGTCAGTAAAAGTCTGACACGCCCTCTCGCTCTGCCTAAGAGAGGCGAATGTCATAAATAAACGCACAAGACTTGTTGATCGCCTTATTCTTACATTTTATTCGGTAATTAATCAGAATTCAGACTATTCCCGAATTACTTATTGTTTACAGATATACTATCACCCACGTGTCCCGCACAGTGACCACAAGTGAAGCGTTGAACCCTGGCTGCCCTCCACATCTGACGCAGCAGACTATTGCCAAATATCTCGTACCACTCACCAGGGAGCTCGTTGAAGTACCAGCAAGGTCCATAGCTCATATTTAAAAGTTATTTTATACTTTCACGTATTAATTAGGTACATGATACATTGATAATAAATATAACTAAAAGTATTTTCTACTGGTAAAAAATGTAGGAGGAAAAATATCGCTAGATACACGCATTTTCGTCGAACAATTTTATTATTCTTCAAGAAATAGCGCACAATGCAACTTTTGTCATAGCAAATAATTTGTTTCTCACATCAAGTTATGGGTTTGTACGACAAGAGGCAAGAACTAGTTGCTCGTGAATGGACTCCCCAAGACAAGAGTCGCACTAACTAGGAATTACTTCTGTATCGTGGGGGTGCGTTACCAAACGTGTAAACTGGCATACCTACCTGCCCCCCTAGCCAAGTTACGATCATTTCCTTTGCATCGAACGCCTCGAGTAGGCCACGTCTCCGATTTCTTTGTTCTGACCACGTGACTGAGCGTTGAGATGACGTCTGAACAAAGGAATCTGAGGCGTGGCCGACTTGAGGCGTTCGACGCAAACGAAACGATCGTAACTTGGATAGGGGGGGCTGAACTCCATCTGTTTATTAACTAAATTTTAACAATCTTGACATGTCTTTTATCTAAAAGTTGTCAAAAAATGTTTTCCAATTTGATAATTACCTATACCAATGTTTGGTAATGAACAAAATTTAAATATTTTTTTAATGTCTTTTATACGATTTAAAAAAAAAAGACATATCAAGATTGTTCACATTTAGTTGACTACCTAAAAAAATGGAGTATAGGTACTCAGCTACCTAAGCGCGGGAGAATTATCTATAGAACTATTTTGGCATATTTGGTTTCTCAAGAACCCCAGAAATACATACGAGTACATAAACCGACATTTTGCCCAGAGCTTTCATTGTGTTGGGCCTGCTAAATATCTATTATACATTTATTATATAGGCCAACAATAAACGAGCTGCCTGATGCAGTCATAGACCAAATGGTGCGACGCGACAAGGCTTTCTGGGTAGATAAACCTGGCGTCAACGACTACGTGATCCACGATTCTTATCATAACTACGGGTTAAGTACAGAGGTTGTAAAACCAGGTAAAGTATTAATTTTGTTCCTGGGATTTGAAAATCTTAGCAGACAAGATTTGTTCTCGATAACCCGGTTTACTGCGTAATGTTTTATATTTATTTTATTTATTTATTTATATACTTTTTTGTAGACCAAGCCTTATATTAAAAAACATACAATTGGTGGCCTTATCGCATTCCGCGATCTCTTACAGGCAACCTGGTATGGAAAGAGATTGTCTGGACATAAAATGGGGTTGCATTTGGTGCATTACAAAATAAGCTAGACAATTGGTGAGAAAAAAAAGAAACAAAGTACATACTTATCACTAAAATACATACTTAAATACATACATACTAAATAATTATATAGGTAAGGAAACAAGTGAAAACTACAATGAATACAGTTAAAAACGAAACCAAATAACAAGGACACACTGAATGAGGGTGTTCTAAAATGACGTCCACCAGGTGGCAACACTGAGGCGTCAGGTCCAGGCACCTGTCTAAACGCTTATGTTAATGACATTAGTTAGACATACCCCTCCACCTCAAACGTTAGACATCAGCGTCATGTATACGTTTTCAAAGGATAAGACCTGACGGCTAAGTGGCGCCAACTGGTGGTATAAATTTTCTCAAACACCCTCATTAAACAAGGTTTTCGAAATGTGTGAAAATGTATAATATTATTTAAGACAACTCACTTAACTTCAAACGTGTTTCAGTGCATCAAGAACCATTTCCTCGCTCATATCAATATGACTTGGACTGTGTTCGGTACAGGCGAACTCATGCCTGTGATGGATTGCTCCAAAATGGAGAAAATAAGGTGAGTTAGAAATCCCTTTTGATTAATAAAGTGAAAGAGTAGGCCAAGTAGCTTAGGGTACACTGAGTATATCAGGGATGTGCCCTAACAGGCGTTGCACAGAGGGGGTTCCGGAATGGTCTTTTTAAGGTTAACGGCGCCTCTTCTATATGAGCTGATGGTAATCACCGGGGTGGTTTTAGTGAGGTAAAAATCCCACACCCCCGGACTTATCCCCAAAGTCCGGGCGCATTTCGAAGGTTTCCCGTCGAAAATAAAAAAAAGGGTATGCTGAGCTAAACTATGGTAGTTATATCATTACCGTGCATAGTGTACCTACTTGATGTGTGAGCTCTCACTTTTGATTCGACAGTAGGTACATATCAAGCCATCTAGGTATGATCATAATTAGAGTCATAGCCAAGGACTAGTAGGCGGGTGGCTGTCTGGGGCACCACCTACAGGGAGTGAATTTTGTAGATCCAGCCACACAAATAAGATAAATTATAAGATGGAAAAATAAGATTAGTTGGGATAGGCGCCCCAGCAGATTACAAACGGCCCTCCCTCACCTCCCGTAACTTAACACAAAAGAATGATCGCCATATTTCTAAGAAAACTGGCCGATCTTTATATAGTCAAAACAAACCAGACGTGTAGGTAGGTATCAGAGAGGCCCATTTTCTAACAATTCAAAAGTGTAGGTAATGTAATAGTGAGACTGCGACTTTGCCTGCGTGAAAGGTAGTTTCTCCATATAATTTCCGGACCCCTGTTTTATCCCTTCGGGGGGTAAATTTTAGAAAATCTTGAAGGCTGAATTTTCAAAACCTCGTCTTAGTACTCGCCTACGTCATTAGAGGAAGCCTTGAGCAAAATTTCCCGTTCGCAGTTCCAATAGATTCGGCTGTACGTTAATATGTCAGTTTCTCCTTTTATATATAGACTAGCTTCTGCCAGCGGCTTTGGACCCCCGTTTCATCAGGTTATTGGGTGCATTTTAGAAAATTCTCCCTTTGTGCTCGCCTACGTGATAAACAGAAGCCTTATGCGAAATTGCACGCTCCTAGTCCCAGTAGTTTCGGCTATGCGTTGATATGTCAGTCAGTTTCTCCTTTTATATGTATAGATAATTTGCTTTGAAATTTTGTCTCCAATTCCTCTAACTACAGTGCACCTATATAATGTGATATCGTGTTGTTTTATAGCTAATGGACTGGCTTGTAAAATATACTCTTAAGGATTTCGCATTTTTAGCATTTTTATAATAGGTATAAAAATTTAATAGACAAAAGTAGTGTGTTGTTTTTTTTTGTATTGACGTGACTTTTGTAATGAATAGACATTAAATATATACTACTAATAGACAGGATATAGCGGGCAAAATCGTAATCCGATACTTATTACCTAGTGGTCATAAGTCGCTCAGTCTAGTATGATACCCCTACACGTCTATATCCACTCTATGCACTAAAACGAAATCATTTCCGGAGAAAATATGCCGAACTGCGCATTACGCTGTTGGAAATCTTGTTATGGTAAAATGACTGGACCTAACTTCGGTTTATTTTCGAATTTATTAATTAGAATTCAATCATTATTATAAATAGTTCCAGAACATTTTGAGGTAACGCCATCTATTGCTGAAAAGCTTAACATTACCTTTATCACAAACTGAGGCTCTACCACGAACTGTTAAAGGGATGGAGTTAGGTATATAGGGTGTATAGCTCCATCACTCTTTTTCGCTCGTACGACTGACATTTTAACATTATCATGGTAAGGCCCCTGGCCACCTACCGAGCTATAGCAAAATATAAATTTTGACAAATTTAATTCGCGTGTTTGCTATTCAAAGCCAGATGGCGTCACTGAGGCATAGGATGACAGTTTTTCTAAGACATTTTGTCTGATAGCCGCTCTATTGTATCTCTTTAAATCTCTTTGGTAATGAAATGATGTAGCATTTAACTTGAAGTAAAATATAAAAGTCTTCCCTTCAAAGTTGCTTTTTTCAAATAAAGATCCCGAACCGAAGCCTAGAGCTGCGACAATACCTATATATACCTTATATGTATGCTGCCCCCGCTTTGATGACTAGTCCACCAAGATTGCCTGCCAAGTGTCGCTAAACAGGTATTTCGGTCGAAATCGGGGTCCTCTTCCAAACGTTCTGTCCAGTCAGCGAACAAACAGCGTTGTCTATGATCATTCACTTTGAACTCCTGGGTCAGTTGGATCTTGTACGGGTGTAGGCCCAAGTCTCGACGCAAAATTCGCCAATTTGAAATCTGCGAACGGCCGAGTTCTTGTGCACGGCGAGAAATCGACTGCCTCGGAGTTATCTGCACACTCTCACGGCAGCAGCGATGTTCTCGGCCGATCTGGCGTTCCTTTGACGCAAGGATGTTGGTTGGATGTTTACCGAACTAGTCGTCTTGAATTTGGTTACCAAACGTTGGAGAGTCGACTTTGAAGGGCCATCGCGTCTGCCGTAAAATAGACGTAATGCGCACAACGTTTGCACTAACGAATACTCATTTTTATAATAAAGTTTTATCATTTGGACGTGCTGCTCAATCGTGTAACTTGCCACGGTGATTTGGCATCAGTAACTGAAGAAATAACAACGCATTTGACAGATGCCGCCAAAACATCATGGCCGCCACAAACTGTCAACACCGACCCGCCAGGGGAAATTTAGATTGTATGCAAAATCTCATTCCGTGTGCCAATATACTTGAAACGTAGTTTAAATAGTAACATAAGAAAATAATAAAGATCGATTTTCTTTTTCAAAACAACCTCCAAACAAACAATGTAGCGGGTTTTAAAAATTGTATGGAGGAGAACTCTTTATACAATTATTATTTCTTGGGTTAATAAACTTGATACTTGGCATAAAATCTAACTAAAGTGCAGAGTTGTGAGTTATTTGAAATTCTTGTAATAAAAATACAAATACAAAATACGTTTTTTTTTATATTTTGTACCTAAATACCTTTTTTTAAGTATTTTGTATTTTATTTGAAATACTTTTCGAGATGTATTTTATATATTTTAAATATAAAATACTTTTTTATAGCTAAGTTTCGAAACCACAGCAACACCAGCATTGATTTGGAGACCCTCCAATATTTAAGAGAACAAGACACAAATCTGACCATGTTTAACATATACCCAACGATAAAAAAAGTATTTTTAAAATACATAAATGATGAAATGTTATGGGTTTTCTGGAAAATCTCAAGCACTCATTATTGGTGACAGATACATACTCAACCTGTTAGATTACCAGTCGCTCCCACTAGTAATGGATCCATGATTCTGTACCAATATTATACTCCAAAAGTGCTAAAAACCTTCGCGTCCATGTGGACACTAACCTAACTCATGGGAGGTTCATATTGCCGATGTGAGTAAGAGAGTATTTTATTCTTTTCTCTAAAAATTCTTGCCATTTCACACAAATCTTGCACAATCCCAATGCTCCTCAATACCTTCGTGAGCGCTTTGAGTACCTTGTGCCAAGGGGTAAACCTTGTCGCACTATCAATTCTTCTTCGTACACCGTGTCACACTTTCAGCCACTATGATGGCTTCTTTACTGTAACTGCCGTGCGTCTCTGGAAGTCTCTCTCACATTCTCTTCTCGACAGCCCTTCTCTGGATGTCTTTAAGAGGCAAATTAAAGAGCACTTCCTTTCTCAATTGACATAATAGTAGTATTACGTATTTTTGTAGGTTTATGTTGTACACTGGATACTACCCTCGAATGTGATCTCTCTTTGTCATTCAACCGTTTGCTGGGAGAAAACTCATTGTTGAGTTAAGCTCGCCTTTGTACATAAATTATCAAATCAATGTATTAAGGTTAATTTTTTTTGTGTGTACAATAAAGAATAAAACGTATATTGTAAAAACTCGTGTCAGGGCTGTATACTCAGACGAAGCCTGCTAGGGCTGCGGAAATGTTCGGAAGAGTTACCGTGGCCCTAGAATGCTAAGAACAACTTAGGCAACGCAGGTGGGTTTTTAGTTAGTAACAGTAAAAGTTTGACACATCCTTTCGTATCACCCAGAGCAAAAGAAGGTATTAGGTTATTTCCCACTTTAAAAAAGGTATACACACATAGTTAAGTGCAGGACCTGTACCATGACGTTTAAATTAAAATTGTTTCATTCTTATTTGTGCGGGTAAGAGATAGCGCTAGACAACCTGTATAGCTCTGTCTCTTACCCACACTGAAATAAAAATGAAACAATCTTACTTTGAACGTCATGGTAACCCCGCAGGTCTATGTTGCTTTAATAACAAACTTCTGGGCGCTCTCGTTACCTCGTAGACATCGATAAAAATAAGATCGAGAGGAGAGAAATCGGTGGGAATTTATTATGTGGGAAATCTTCCGATGACTTCTCTCGCCTAGGGCGGTGCTGGAGGGCATGTCAGACTTTTACTGTTTAAAACCTACTCCTATGTTCCTTCTTTGCCTTGCGTTCCAGAACCCCAGGTTTTCCTTTCAGAAGCGGACCCATACATACAAAGAATTATGTACCCACCTATATTACCAAATGGTTCTTATTTAGTATCCCTATATCTACAGAAACCTCTAAGCGCCCATTGCCGCGACTGTTCGGACCTGAACACACCAGCGCTGACTCCCTTTCAACTGGCCTGGGCCAAAGACCCGGGACAGAGGAGGTGGAAGTATTATCCTGACCTGACTGCCACACTGACGCGAGAAGAAATAAAAGCTTCCATGGATGAGTAAGTTCACTATTACCTTTACATCCAAAGTCCGAAACCATTCCTTTTTAGTTGAACAGTAAGTCGTCGTCACATTTCTAGCAACTCGCCCTTGGGCCGCGGGGTGGAATAGATACAGATAAGAGAAAGTGGTCAAAATTCAAAATTCAAATGTTTTATTTCAAATAGGCCTACATGGGCAATTATAAAACGTCAGAAGCTAGTGCACGGTTCCAAATTGGTCGTTTTCTATGGAAAAGAACCGGCAAGAAACTCCATGGTTACTCTTTAAAAAAAAAATGTTGTTCTTACAATATTTCCATATTAAAGTATTAGTAGATATTATGTAAGGACAGTGTAGTGTAGATAATATTGTACTCAAAAGTACAATAAAAATAGTCATAATAAAAAGTGAGTCGTAATAAGAAGTAATTTAAGAATTCGTGGAGTCCTACAGTGTTTTCACATTCACATTATAAAAAAGAGGCTACTTACATAAAAAAAAACGGCAAGTGCGAGTAGGACTCGCGCACTGAGGGTTCTGTAAAAATTTATCTATAAAAACAGTTCGATTCCCAAATTGAGTTACGAAGATTTTTCCGAATTGTAAAAAACTTTTTTTTTGGAACTAAAAAATTTTAGTTTTCAAATTTATTTCTATATCTATATATATAAAAGGAAAAACTGACTGACATCAACACACAGCCGAAACTACTGGGACTAGAAACGTGAAATTTTGCACGAGGTTTGCTTTTATGACGTAGGTGAGCAATAAGAAAGGATTTCCCAAAATTCAGCACCTAACGGGATGAAACGGGGGTCTAAAGTTTATATGGACAAACCTACATTCACACGGGCGAAGCCGCGAGCAAAAGCTGGTCTATATTATAAGACTTTGCTTTATGCTAAATTTCAGGATTCTGGGTCAACGGGAGTACCCTATGAATTTTAATTCCTTTGAGAGTGTTGAAATGTACGTTTTTTGCGACATAAACGGCCGTATCTTTTTTTTTTCGTTAACTTAGAAGTTTGATTTTCTCACAGCTTCAAGGGACCGCAGATTTGAGTATACGGTTTTAATGTCAACTCGATACCTCCACGCGTTTCTGCGATAAAGGGTCTTGACAGAAAGGCATACAAACAGACAGACGGACGGACAACAAAGTGATCCTGTAAGGGTCCCGTTTTTTCCTTTTGATGTACGGAACCCTAAAAAGCAAGAAAAATAAATAATTACAATTATCAACAAATGAGACGTGAACAAAATAAATTACTAACGAATTTATGGTGTTTGGTGTCTAATAACAAACAAAAAGTATATATTACAACAAATGTAGAGAAATAAATAGACTCATTTACACAATATTCATCAGGGGCCCACATGTACATGTGTGGGTAATACAATTTCATATTTATTACGCGTAATTATGTTATGAAAATCGCTTCTAATTTTGGAGAGTCCTAGGTTTTTACGAACATACAAAATACTTTATAAGATATAAAGACAAGGCAGAGTCAGTATTTTGATTTCTTTGAATTTATGACTCGCGAGGACACACTTTATAAATAGCCCGGATTGCTCTCTTTTGCAATATAAAAATTGAGTTTACATTAGCTGCAGATCTCCACAGTAAAATGCCATAAGACAGAATGCTGTGGAAATAAGCATAGTAAACTAACCTAGCTGTGGCTGTGGCAGGCGGTCGCCTCCTTTTGCGAAGCAGTAATGCTAGCTAAGGAGGCGGCCGATCGCGTGAGGCAACGGTCCTTACGCTCCAACCGCCGCCGGGATTCCGATCCCGATTTCCGGCCACCGTAGGCGCGGGCTTGCAGACGGCAAGCAATGGGTGGCTCGCCGTCTGACCGTCAGGTAACCGTCCGGACCGAGCCCAAGTCGTCGACGGCGCGTATTGTTCCACGCGCGCCTCAAGGAGATGTCAGCAAATCGTACGGGCCCAGCAGGGTCGAAGCCTAATGGGGCCACGGGTAGTGTGAAAGCGGAACCCGGGGCCCTGGGACGAAGGCAACGAAGGAACAGGAGTGGATTTTTAGTCAGTAAGAGTCTGACACTATCTCTCGCTCCGCCCAAGAGCGGGGATGTCATTAGGATGATTTTCCGACCCAATAAAAAAAAAAAAAAAAACCTAGCTGTGGCTATATTTGTCAGTTGCCTTATTTTTCTTACTACTTATGTGGCTGAGCTTAATCTACCTGAAAGAGTTCTAATATGAGCACCCCACTGCAATTTAGAATCGATAGTTATACCAAAAACACAGTTTCCGTAATAACATGTTTGTTGCCGTCAAGAATTAGATTGACGCCAACTTGAGGGACATTCGGTAATGAGAACTTTATACATTTAGTTTTATTCGCATTCAATAAGAGATTATAAGCAGCAAACCATTTCGAAAGAACAGCCAGACGTTCGTTGATATACAAGACATCCGCATCTTTCCTATCTACTTTAAAAATAAGGGAAGTGTCATCAGCAAATAGAATTATATTGGATAAGTTAGCCATCATGTAAGGAAGGTCATTAATAGTCAAAACTAGAAAAAGGAAAGGGCCAAGAATTGAACCCTGAGGCACGCCCATCTTTACTAAAGACCCCGAGGACGTCGCCCCATTTATGGTTACTTTTTGCTGCCTGTAAGAAAAATAGGAAAAAACAAGATCAGCAGCTCGTCCACGAATTCCGTAATTATGTAATTTACAGATTAGAGTATTATGTTAATAAGGCGTGTCTAGTTAAAAAAGTTCAAATCAATAATAAATCCAAATCAAATGAATGGGTTACTGCTGGGATTAGAAAAATCAGAGATGCTTTATATCAGTTATACCATGAGAAATCATTATCGCCTGATCTTAACTTGCATAACCACATTAAAATCTATTCAAAGATATTCAAAAGAGTCTGCGCCCAAACTAAATCTAGGTCAGTAAGTAAATTAGAAATTCTAATAAAAAAATAAAAGCAGTCTGGAAAGTGATAAACAAGGAAACTGGAAAGACAAACCAACAAGATCGGAATTAATTGTCTCTTAAAATTGATAATAAAATCATCTCAGATAGGACTGAAGTAGCTGAGACGTTAGAAAACATCTTCACTAACATCCCAATATCATCATCATCGTCATCATCATCTTTCTGCCCTTGTCCCATCTTATTAGGGGTCGGCGCAACACGTTTTTTTCTTCCATTCTATCCTAACTTTCACTAACTTTCTTTTCTTTCATATCACTGTTCACACAATCCATGCATCATTTCTTTGGCCTCCCTCTCCCTCTCCACCCATCCACATGTATACGCATAACTTTTTTAGTAACATGCGTTTCATCTCTCCTCTTTACATGACCATATCAAGACAAACGATTCCCCTTCAACTTTTCAGTCACTGGCGCCACTTTCAAACTTCCTCTAATACATATATTCATTTCACACATCCATCTCAAAATTCTCATCTCCGCTAAATACAATCTTTTTTCATCCGTCTTTTTCGCAGCCCAACATTCTGATCCATACAGTATGACAGGTCTTATCACGGACTTGTAGATTTTACCATTCAACTTGGGGGGGCATTCGTGGGTCACAAATTGTTCCAGTGACCTGTCGCCATTTCATCCATCCTGTATTGATCCAATATCACATCGGCCGACGATCGACCGGTTAGACCAAGATGTATCAACATCTCGGTCTAACTCGCCATCTCCTTGGATAAGCGACCCGAGGTACCGAAATTCGGAGCAGATTGGTATGGGCGTTCCAGCGAGAGCTAAGGGCATAGAAACGGAGAGACCACCGAAATCGCAGAAGAAGTATTCCGTTTTGGTTCTACTCAATTTCAGGCCAACACTCACCAGTCTGTGCCACCACACCTCCATTCTGTTCTGGACCTCTAGGCCACTCTCGGCAACCAACACAATGTCATCGGCAAACAGCATACACCAGGGAGCCTCTTCCTGAATATCCGACGTCAGATCGTCCATTATCATCAGGAAGTGGTAAGGTCTGAGAGCCGACCCTTGATGTAAGCTGACAGCCACATTGAATCTGCTAGTGTTACCCACTGTAGACCGGACTTGGGTCCTGCATCGACTGTACATCGCTCGGATCAACTGCATATTATTTTCAGGCACACCTTTCTCCTTAAGGGCCCACCATAGAACCTCACGAGTTACCCGGTCGTACCAACGGTGTACCAACATCCCAATAGAACAAGAACGGTGTATCACCGGTGTACCAACATCCCAATAGAAGTTACGAAATCTCGCCTTTCTTCATCTTTGATAGCTGAATCTTTTTTAAAAGAAAATTTCGCCAACCTTTGAGTATACGCCAATATTACATTACATTTTTGGTCTAATTACTGTATTTTTAAAAAATTTTGATGTAGAAATCGCTCTTATTTTCCCAATTATCCCATTATTTAAAATAGTAAATTGTATTTTTTGACCAAAAACTAGATTTTTTTAAATTTGTTTTTATTAGTAGGGTTAAACCATGAATGAAATCAAAATATATTAAATTGAACAAATTAAAAAAGAAACCGGTACATATACTCCTAGAATCGAGTAAATTGCATTGGTGTACACCTAAAACGCCAATTCTGGGGGTCCGTGCGGGGCAAACGATCATCTGATTATGATTAGTCTCTCGAATTAAAAGTAGTACTCAAGAATTTACAAAAGAAATTTGTAAATTCTTGAATGATCCTTTTTTACACCGATGATGATTCTGTTTTTATTGCATGTGAGGCCCCACATATTATTATAAGCCTAAACAAAAATAGACTGTAATAATTTGTGAAAATATTATTTCGAGGCAATTATATCGCGCCGGATGTGCGTCCGTCAGCCCTAGCACCATGCCAGCGTCGCAGAGAGACCTGCCCCCTAGCCAAGTTACAACCGTTTCGTGTCGAATTCCGTTCTCCAATCGGTAACGCGTCGATGTCAGCAATTGTAGAAAACGATAAGTTGGTAGCCATGTTGACGCGCCTACGAATTTTCTATTCGTTTGTTCTGACTACGTGACTTAACGATAAGGTAATTTCATTCCCATAAATTTGATTAGTTTTCGACTAGCGTTAACGATTGAAGATTAACAGCTTGGCTAGAGGTGCTGCAGTAGTGAGGCCCAGCAGATATGCCCTGGCAGAGTCCGTCTATCCATAGTGAATCCCCCGTCCAAGATTCTAATGAATCGAGTTTTTTGAAGGGTGAGCAAGATACGAGCGGCCCGTGCGCTTGTTGTTTGCTGCCTCTCTATTTTTTTCTTATTTATATTAATTACCGTTGTTATTGATATCAAGTTATCAAGAAATATTCCATCGCAAATAAGCGAGACTACTTCTGTTACAATAACAAACATTTCTTTGAAAATATATTTGTCTTATCATAATAACAAAGACCTGGGCGTATGTACCTACGCTCATTACACCCCTACCTTTACAGATATGATTTGTAATTTGACACAATACATTGTGGTGGGTGGAACTCAAAACTTTTACCTATGATTTATAAAAGCTAGCAACCCGCCCCCGCTTCGCATGGGTGGAATGCTGTAACTAAATATACCTAATAAAGAATGTTTTTATATACAATGTCCACAGCTTTTTTGTCATAGACAATACAAACATGTTTTCTTTAGATGTTACTCTTGAAAGAGCGACATATAATTAGCTATGTGAAAAAAAAGTATTTTCGAAGATATTTATTTCTCGTAAAAAAATAACGGATAAAAAATGGTCACTGTGGGTTGTCCCTAAGAGATAGAAATATACTATCGCAGACATTTTTGTAGACCTTTTTAAGGTGTACAGTATATACTGTAATTTATTATTTTGATTTATCTTGTAGGGCTCGTCAGCCAGCGATTGCAATGTAAGCGCAAAAAAACGTGTTTATTTACGACATCATATTTGAAACCTGTAAGACTATCAGTGTTTCTCTACTATATTATGCATGTACAAACATAACCTTCCTCTTGAGTAATTCTATCTATTAAAAACCGCATCAAAATCCGTCGCGTAGTTTTACAGATCCATGCTTACATAGGGACAGACAGGGGGAACTGTTTTTTTTTTTGTAGTGATCGAAGCATCTCTATTTAGGGTAGGTACTAGTTATGTAACGAATTTTAGATTTCTCACATTCGCGAATACGAATGCGAATATTCAAATTCAATATTCGCGAATGCGAATACGAATTTTGACTTTCAGACAAAGTGCGCGCAAAATGTCATAGAGGTTTGAAGTTTTGTGTCAGCCAAGCCAGGATTACACTCTAAGATTCAATACTGTCATGACTTTAACTCCATCAGACGCTTATCAGGCCAGAGGACAAAGAACCATAATTACATTTTTGGGTGTGTGTTCTAATAAAAATCACTTAGTTTTATTTACCCGGAGACGGTTCGGTACTCTGCGACGGTTGAATTGAGGAACGGATGAACTTGGGACGTTATAAAATTTTACCTTATACTTTTCTTCAAGATTCGATATCAGCACATTGCGCTACAATTATTATATCCGAACTGAAAATTCTAAACATTTCTTTGTTCTACACAATTTTTAAACCTATTCTAGAACAGCACAATTCTTAAAAGTATATTTTACATGCCAGTTCGTTAACCTAACTCATGCGATCTCCTTTCGATATCACAATATCGATGTGATTTCCATTGTGAATTCTTTAGTGCTTGTTTACTCTGTTATCTAGGTTTTTTCAGTATTCGGACATAAAAAGCGTCCGACCAAGTGTAAAATTTGTAATAAAAATTACTCTGTATTTTAAGTTCTTATTGTAATTTTATTTTTGGTGTACAATAAATAATTTGATTATTTCGCAAAAGGGAGTACATCCCTTAATGTGGTACATGGAGCGCTTGTTTCAGAAATAATGACTTAAATATTAAAAAATCGACAAAAAAATTACAAAAACGGCGAAACACTCTCTGTTTGAGCAATAATTGCTTTGACTTACTATAAGTAAGTAGAAAACACAAATTTTAAAATTGTATTTTTTCTTCATAGTATTAACACTTCCGGTTCCGCTTCCGCTTCCGCTAAGATTTACTTTTGACGTCTGTTACCGTTTCTGCTTCCGTTAAAACACTTCCGTTGCATCACTACTCTTATCAACTCTCCTTTTTTCCTCAAAAAAAATTCTTTTACATGTCAAACGCAGAGTTCAATTTCGATTGAGCAAAGTCGCTACCATACATAAAATTGGAATATTTTTGATAATAATCCTGAAATCCGCATCCGCTGATGTGGCTCTCTGAAATTTTGGCATCCGCAACTACGCTAGTTCTTATGACAGAAAAATATAAGAAAGTTGCGAGGAAAATTAGAAAATTTTAGGAAACTAAAACGACTATTTAATATTCGCGCGATTGACATTCTGCGCGTTTAACTTTTTGCGTGTTTGACATTCTGCGCGTTTGACAGTTCATAGGTAAGAGAGGGTCTGTCGGGTCAGCCAGTGATCTATAAAAGTCAGCCTGTGTATATTGTTTGGGATGCCTGAAAATATCAATTTTACTATTGTTTCAGTGTTGGGCGGCCATTTCATAACGAAGCATGCAATTGGTACTACCAGAACTACCCTCCCGTTAAATACGATTGCATAGTTCGCAAATTTTCACAGTGATGATAAAACCGGCTAAGTGCGAGACGGTCTCGAGTGCAGTGTTCTCAATGAATCATATTTTTATAAGCTTTTCATTAACTTGCAATGTTCGTAGGTACGTGTTTAGAGCAAAACCTGGCAAATGGATTTTGGAAGACTAACCTACCCGTGTAACTTGGATGACAATGCATTAATATTGTACCATTGTACTGTAATCAATTAAACTGAAATTTTTAATACCTATGTAAATTGGTCAAGACAATGTAATAGGGGTTAAAGTATGAAATTGCCTTTTTTTAAACGGGTTGCTTTGAAGTATTATATCTTTGGATTGTCTTGGATTTTTAAGTTCAAATAAACTTTATATTAAAGGTACGTTATTATTTTACCGAAATTAGGTATTTATTGGATTCTTTGTGTTTTGTATTTTCTGTAATATCACAGTTCTTATAACCACACATCAAATCGCTAATCAAAACACTTTTTTTCATATTAAGAGTTCCAACGTAGAAACTATGCATTTCAAAGGGCAAGCAATATCAATTACGTATTACTACGACTTTCTTCTAACAAAAGAACTTTTTGCTCTTGGTTTAATACTCGTAGCTTTAACTTATAATTCCAATCCAAAGATATAATACTTCAAAACAACCCGTTTTAAAAAAAAGGCAATCTCATACTTTAACCACTAATTTTATTATGGTTCCATGAAGCTGGCCCGATCATGGAGTCTGATAGCAACAATAGGAAATACTGAGACCTACAAGATAACCCATCGTGTTTGAAATAGTCTTAATGAGTACTTTACTGCAATAAAAGTTTATTATGAAAAAATGTTTTTTATTGAAAACTTTTACAAAAACTTTTCTCTTGCTGTCCGTGGTTTCATCCAATTTTCTCTGAATCTACCTACTGGACCGATTTATTTGGAATTTGTTAACTGATTTAAAAAAAAAGGGGAAGGTTCTGAATACGGTTGTATTTTATATCATTTTTTTTTTGTTTGTTACCGCAGAACTCTGTTGTTTAAGGACCGACTTACATTTTTTTTTTCTTTTATAAGTATATGCTTCCAAATTCAGTTCTGATAATGGGATCAATAAGGAATGCTCTAATATCATAGGCGAACATATATTGATTTTAGTATTTTCATCGAGAATTCGTACATTTATTTTATACATATATTATATACATCGAGCATTTATAGTCAAAAAGCAACATTTGATAAAGTGGAACTGGTAAAGAAGACCAGAAATGACCAACGGAACTTCACACTCATATAGACATCACAATGAAAATAGTTAAGCAACTATGACAATACAAATAAATGGTTCTGAATAGTCATGTTGAAACTGTCTCCATGCCGCGACTTGTCGCGGCAGCGGAGTTTCGCTCCGGCTTTGCCTCCACGCGCAAATCGTGCACAAGGACTGTTGCCTCCAGATCTCGTGATGGCAGATTATAATTAATTTATGATACCGAAAAAACATAACGCAGGCAAATAACAAGGAAACAAAGACTGAACCGCGATGACGGCGCGCGGCGAGGTGGCGGCACCATGTGAGGTGGCGACACCATGAGAGGCGGCATGCGTGCGGAGTAGTGGGTAAATTAGAGCAAACGATTTTTTTTTTAAAAAACGTGACAGATGTAGTCAAATCTTGAAAAATGATTTTTTTTTTCATTTGGACCTATCTCTGTTCTCCAGCGAATTTGCTACTTGCTGCCATAGTATGAAATAGAGTAGTAATTATAAGCTTTAATTTGATATTTATTTCAATTCTGTTGGACCCACGCTCATTGTGACCATAATTCTTTATCATACAACTTTTTTAATTTGTTAAAAACTTAGACTCGGAACCTCTTTGTTGTATTTTTTTTTTTTAATTCCCTTTGCGCAGGCCTTTGCTTTTCATGTCATATTGTTAAAACTAGGTTTAGGTTGAAAACAAGAAACTTGAAACGAACTTCAATCATCAGGAGCTGATCTCCTGTCCGTTAAGTGCCATGGGGGCTGGAAGTCATATGCGATTGTAGAGGGATACATAGAGGATTCTATCCAAAGTAAATCTAAATATGTCAATGCATCGTAGAAGCCATTACTGAAAGAGCCTTGGTCAGATCCTTGGACTGGCCCTTCTACATCAAAAATGAGCCGTTACGAAACACCTAACCATCGCCCTCTCTAGCCAACATTTACGCCAAGGGAATTCGCTGAATCGGTACAATTATTAAGTATGACAGATAGTTTACCAATTTAATTGCATTAATTTAAACACATAAAATAAAACAAATAATAAATTCTAATACGAAATATACAGATTGCCACAGTCGGGACCCATTAAAATACTCTAGACTAAAATCATCCAATCTTATATGGGTCCCGATTGTGGTAGAAAGTTCCGTCAAATTTTATTCGACCATCTCGAAGATACTACGGCTGGAAGTAATTCCCGATCCCGCAGGAATATAAAAAGTAACTTAAGGTTCTCATTATAACAACACATTACAACATTAGCTATTTGCCAATTGGACAGGCCATCGTGGCAGTGAGTCCCCTCCTTCCGCATGATACGTCCTGCACCGGATTCAGGCGGAAGAAACACCCCGGTGTCACCATTTTGTGAACCGCCTAGAAGACATGGTAGAGGTGTGCCCTGCTAAGGCGGATTCGAGCACCGCCGTGTCCTCGTGGAGGCGATCGGTGGCGGTGCCTTCTCGCGCCAGGTCATGGTCCGTTGCGAGGGGAAATTACAGGCGGTCGCCTACTTCTGCGAACCAGTAATGCTAGCGAAGGAGACGGCCGCACTCTTGAAGGAACGGACATCTTACGTCATGCCCCATACGCTGGGATTCCGAATCCAACTAATATCACGGTAGGCGCGGGCTTACGGACGACGAGGAATGGTTAGCTCGCTGCTCAGCCCTATTCTCTGGATCGTGGCCAAGCCATCGACAGTGTGTCATGTATCACGCGCTCCCCAAAGAGATGTCAACAAACCGTAGGGGCCCACCAGGGCTGATGACCTCTAGGGCCGCGGGTATTTTCTGAAAAGAAAACCCGTGGTCCTAAAACGGAAAACGCAACTAAAGAACACAGGTGTGTTTTTGAGTCAAAAAATTTCACACGCTGTCTCGCTTCACTCTAGACTGAGAAAAATCAATGATTTTCCACGTCAAATAAATACTAAATCCCAATGAATGTGCCATCAAAAGCCAATGCAAAATATTGGCGTGATTTACTTTTTTCTTTTCGCCAATAATGAATATTAGGTTATTTATGTACGAGAAAAATACGAGGAATCAATAGCAAAAAAAAAACAGTGTTTTAAACCGTAACTAAACGAAAATACTTACAGAAGCAATGCTAGTATATTTTTGTCAGGGGTTACCTATTTTTTATATGTTTGGTGCATCGTGTGCCAAATTGAAATGGTTGACGGGAGGGGTCATCTGCTATGCTTTCAGACTCTTAAATACTTCTCATGCCCTGTAGATTTTTTTTTCGTAGACTTTTTATTGTTTTATGAAAATAAGACCCAATTTTTAATTCAAATACAAATTTAAAAAATTGTATAAAAAATTGTATAAGGCGTAGACTCTGAATTTTCATTTTATTTAGATGTGTATAGTATTAGAGTATACAATTAAGAACGATACGAAACGTCGGGCCTGCATTTACAACAGAGGATAAAAATTTGAGTAGGATTTGTAAAAAATTATGTAATATTTTTATTTCTTTTTTCTAGTAAAACCCACGAAGAGAGAGATACAGATTTTACCTTATAAGAGTGAGATAACATTTTTAATAGGTTTTTCAGGTATCATCATCATCATTTCAGCCGAAAGAAGTCCACTGCTGGACATAGGCCTCCCCCAAGCGACGCCACAACGACCGATCCTGTGCGTCTCGCATCCACCGCACTCCCGCGACTCTCACCAGGTATCATATAAGCTCAAATATTTTATAAATCATAATTTTGAATATTTGTTTTATATGACTTTTTATAGCCATGTAAATAGCTGTAACATGGACAGCTTAAATTTAAGTCCAAAACTTTGCGAGTAAATAAAAAAAAAACTAGATAGCTAATTTTACTAATTTTAAATTTAAAAGTACTCTAATACAATACCTATCTATATAAAATTAAAATTCAGAGCAGAGAGCAGAGATTAAATTTCTACACATTTTATATTTTTTTTTAAATTTGTCTTAAAATTAAAAATTTGGGTATTATTTTCATAAAACAAAAAAAGTCGATGAAAAAAATCCACAGGGCATAAGAAGTGTTTAAGGGTCTGAAAGGATAGCAGATGACCCCTCCCGTCGAGCATTTTAATTTGGCACACGATGCACCAAACACCCTGTATTATAATTAAATGGAAATATAGTAGGTAATATTTTGAGGTGTCTACTGACAAATTAGATTAAGTTGGTATTTATAGTATTTTTTTTTTCACACTCGTTGTTTTTCATCAACAAAACTAATAATAAAAGTGATAAACAAATAAAAAAGATATGCGTTAGTATTGCGCTAGTGATTGCATGCAACATTCGGGATCCAATTAACATAATCTAGAGTAAAATCATTCCACATCACACATCATTATATGGGCCCCGATTATTACAGTCAATATGTTCCATAAATGAATTTATTATTTGTTTTATTTTATATTTGTAAATTAATGTAATTGTATTCGATTCTACACTTCTGGACTGAGTTCGGTTATTTTTTATTTTTAGTTTTTTTATTTAACGTTTTTTATTTTTTATTTTTTTAAAAGATGCAAATAAAACATTTTAAGTTTTTATTATGTGGGTTAATTCACTTATTAAGTTTTCCTGTCTTTAAGTCTGCACCTAGAATCTCTAACTACTTACTCTGCCTTTTTTTTAAAGAAAGGGTTCTTTCTTTAAAAAAAAAGAGAAATGATTAAGTAGGTACTTACCGTGTCTCAAATTTGAATTTACTGTTCGGCACAGGTACAAATGTCTCACATAATTAAATAACACTTTTAAGATTATTAACCAACTTAAATAATTAATAGTGTCAATTTTTTCACTCAAATAGATCGGAAAAGCGTTGTCACTGATTACAGGAGCGTGTTGACTGCTTAAACGATCACAATGAAATAATGCAAACCATAGTGAATAGAGAGAGCACTAAAGTTCTTCTAAGTTGCGTTCCAAATCACATCAAAATCGCTGATAGCTCATCTACAAATCAATTACGTTCGTGTTGCCTGTCAATTGGAACGGTTATTGACGCGCTTACGTTTAATTATCGAATTTGGATGAGATTTAATGTATTTGGGATTACCTATTCATAATATTATTATATTGAGAGTTTATATATGATTTAAGTATATTTATTAACTATTATCCGGTGATATGTACTTTGTACATGTTATATGTGATACTCAGGTACGTTAAAAACTTATTCGTCTGACTATTAAGGCCCTAGCGCCCGAGCAGTGCCATAAAACAGTGTTAGGTTAGGTTAATAGGTAATAGGTTTGAAAAAAAAATGTTTCTTATAGATTCACGTAGGTACAACATTGTTACATATGATTTTTCGTGCGACTAATACATTTGAATAAAAAAAATATTTTTACAATTTCACATTTTTTCCTCTTTCGCAACTTTGAATCTTTAGAAATATTTTTAAGTACACAGAAAATTGGTGATTAAATATGAGGCATGCCTTTTAAGTTTTGTCGTTTGAAGAAAAAAACACAAATAGAACCTTATAGTACTTATTGTTTTTCAAAGTGTTCACCATGTAGCTTACACTTTTCCATTCGTTCAAATCAGTTCTTATAACATTTATTCCACTCTAAAGTGGGGGTGTTCAAAATGGCTGACTTCAGAAAGCGTCGACTGCTTCTTCACGGGACTGGAACCTTTGACCACGAAGACTTTTCTTAATTTTAGGAAATGTAAAGCAATCGTTAGGGCTTAGGTCAAGACTGTATGGAGGATGGTCAAGAATTTCTATTTTTTCCTTTTGCTTCAAATACTCAATCGTTTGACGAGTGCTGTGTGAGCTTGCGTTGTCGTGGTGCAGGTTGATGCGTCACTTTGAGTTAGATTTTCGAAGTTCGGCGATGACTTGTGGTAAACAAACTGTGGTATACGATCTTCAAGTGCAATAGTCGCAACATGGCCGGTTTTTCCAACGAACGTGGCCATCATCTTCTTTGAAGTGCTTCGAGAACGAACAAGTTTAGTCAACTTTGGCTCGTCTTGAAAGACCCAGATTGTAGATTTTTGTTTGGAATCAGGGTCGTAGGCATAGATCCAAGATTCGTAACTACTGATGATGTCGTAGACGTGATTTGACTCTCCTCGGTTGAACCTTTGCAGAGTTTTCTTACATCATCTGATGCGGGCCGCCTCGTGATCGTCGGAAAGCAGACGCGGTATCCAAAGGCTAACTAGCCCAAGCGCTTCATGCTAGATCTTCTGAATTTTTGTCCCTGAGATGCCTAATAAAGCCTCTATCTCTCGATACGTCACATGATGAACTTCGAGAATTAGCTGTCTCACAGCAATGATGTTATCTTCAGTGAAGGCGGATTTTGGGCGACCTTCGCGAGATTTGTCACTAACACTAGTATGTCCACGCTGGAATTCTAAATACCAGCGTTCGACAGTCCGCAGACGTGGGGCTTCATCACTGAACACAGATGCTAGGTCTTCAAAACACTGAAGCCGTGTCAGGCCTCTTCTAAAGTTGTAGAAAATTATTGCACGAACATTTTCCTTAGAAAGATTCATTTTCGTACGTAACCTGACAGATTCCAATCGACGTTGTGACTAAACAATAGCATTAATCCTATACTTTCAACTGTTTTGAGATTCAAAATTTAAACACATTCGAATATAGAACAGTTCCAAATTCAAAATTGCCGGAAATATGGAAACGAGGTAACTTAAAAGGCATGCCTAGTATTCTTCAAAGTGTACCATGCATAATTATGTAAATCAATCAAAATTTTGGAAAGAAAATGACCAATATTGAGACCGATTATTTTTAAAATTCGGCGGGGGTCTGTGTGGAAGCAGGCGGTAGTCGTTCGTTAGCATCAAAGAGTATAGTAATTATATCTTAGCATTTAGACGAGAATGTTGTGTCACTTGCCGCTCCGCTCCCGCTATTAAACGACTACACGCTACTTATGTGTTGGAGCGAATATTACGATCATTTTGTATTAGTGTGAGTTTATAGGCTAGCTCGCTGCAGAGGACCCAATATGATACGACACATAGATTCCGGGAGGTAGTTAGTTTCTCTGTGATGTGTCTTGACGGCTTCATCAGAGTATAGCAAAAGATAAAAATCATATCGCTTGTAATCTGTAACATTCATGAGTGCACAAAACTTTTGCGTGACATTTAAATTACTTTTGTAAGCACCTACACATTAATGTTATGAAATAATTAAAAAATATATATTTTGAATGAACTTAGACGCGCTCTCTGCGTCCCTGCATAATATTTGAGCATCGCTTCCGGTGCGCGGTCGCCACTCTAGCTGGACCGACGACCTGGTGAGGGTCGCGGGAGTGCGGTGGATGCGAGACGTACAGTATCGGTTGTTGCGGCGTCGCTTGGGGCAGGTCTATGTCCAACAGTGGACGTCTTTTGGCTGAAATGATGAGCTTCATTGTCCAGGTTGCGTTCCAGTCAACGTTTTTTGCGGTTACGTGCACTTTAATAGCAGCCTACGCCATTTCGCTGGGGTTTAAATCGGGATGATAAGGCGGTAATCGAATGACATTAGGGTTGTATTTTTTAAACATTTTATCTATCACGTATTGTTTACTCCCGTCTTTGTTTTTTTTTTTATTAAATCATAAAGTTGCGGTTTACGCATGACTTTTTCATATGATGTATCACCCTTTTCTGCTAACGATTTTATATTTGCCTCTTTGGCATTGGATGTTGGGGCAGGATTCAAAATTTTGTTGTGGTATGGAGCATTATCGATAACTACCACCGAGTTAGGACTCAAATTTGGTATCAGTTGAGTCCGTAACCATTTTTCATAGTTAGAAAAATTCATGTCATCATTTTAGTCTCCAGTTTTGTTTACAAATTTGAACATCAGCAGGGCATTTGGAACAAATCCCGCTTCTGATCCAGCGTGCACCATAACAATCCGCTGACCTTTTGATATAGGACGCTTTAGTCCTTTAGCGGAGCCATCTGACCATGCCTTACTTTTTGTACGTGATGCGTGAGCGTACGACTCGTCAGTGTATACAATTGGTCGTGCTTCATAGCTGTATTTTTTTACTGCTTTCAAGTACAATATCCTTTTCAGGCGATTATCGGTCTTCTCTATAAGAACCATTCTATTGGTTTCGGTCTTCCGCCACTTAAAACCCAAGTTTTTAACGGTTGTCTTTAAGCTCGTTTTAGCTCTTTGAAAATTTATGTCTTGTTTGAGTGTCGCTAGTAATTTATTTATAGTTGGCATTTCTTTTTCATTATTGTGGAAGTTGTGTATGTATCTTTTTATTACACCTTGGTCCAAATTGTCAATATCAGTATATCAGGCTTTGATCTAGACCTTTTCTTACCAGGCGTGCGGAATACCGAAAGTAAGTCCGAAATATTGCGTTCAGTTGCGATCCGCTGTACTGTACGTTGGGACCAGTTGCGTCAGCAACTCTTAAAAAAACTTTGTCAACATCTTTTACGCCTTCTTCTTTTTCTTTTTTAAAATACTGCGTTAAATCAAAATATATTTTTCTCGCCAGGAGATTTCATACACTCTTATGCTTTGGTGGCATCTTTGTTGGCGAATAATATTAACGCCAAGGCACAGTTAACACTAAAACAAACTTAAACACAAATAAACTTAAAACTAAACAAAAACTTAACACTGAATATAAAACTTAACAATATAATAATAACAACTAACAACGATCAACTAAAACTTTTGTAACCGCCCGTACTTAAGACAAAGATAGCGACACGAACACGATAACAATGCCTAACGTGTGACTGAGACACATTACCGCGTACCGAGCATTGCCGAATATGCACGAAGTTTTACGAAGTAAACAAAAAAGGGATTTATTTATTTATTAAAACTTCATGCAACATAAAGTACAAAGGCGGACTTAATGCCTTAGGTATTCTTTACCAGTCAACCAAGGGTAGTGAAGAAGGAATGCCTAATACGCGTGTCTACAGGTGTTGTTTAATTATTTTTTTTAAATCGATTGAAATTAAACTATTTAAATATATTTATATTAAATTTTATAAGGAGGTTTAAAATATTCTCAAACAGTCGTTATTGTAGTAGTCGTTTATAAATAACTGCTATTTAACTAAATCATTTTCTTCAACAGTTTTGTTTTTTATTAAAGGTCGAAATCTCGTTTACTAACGGCAATATTCACTATGTTTGTAAATCTATTTCGTTCAATATCTCATATAAACGAAAATCAATAAATTCCAAATCGATAAAAATCGATTGCGATATTTGATTGCATAAAGGGTCGATCGTGTTTACATAGAGTCAATCTCTAGCCTAGACCTCCGCCCCGCACACGTCGTTTCATGTCACCATTTGGTTCCTAAATTAAAAATGTTCTTGCGCAGCCTTCTGCGCATAGTTCAGGCTCACTAGGATACATCGGCCGTGTTAGAGTTTATCTTCGCCCGATGCTCAAGGTCGTTGTCAGGCACTATACACCTTAATCATTTTTATTACAGACTAATTGACCCGGCGAACTTCGTACCGACTTAGGGGCTGCACACACTTGAGACAAGACTGTCTTAGACAGACTTGACTTGCCGTAGACAGTCTTGTCTCAAGTGTGCGCAGACCCTAAGTTGGCCGCTAGACTGTTTTATCTTGGTGGTGTGCGCGGTGTCGTAGACAAAACAGTCTTGTCGCAGACAAGTCTGCGACGTCGTAAACGATTCTATCTAAGACAGTCTTGTCTCAAGGCCCAAAAACTGGTGGTTTTAACCCCCCATTTATTTGAGAAATATTTGTTTTAGTGGCTAGTGGATTTTTCTAGTGCTTTAGTAAAATACAATTTCTTGCTAAGAATGCGATCACTCGGGTGTAAATCAGCACCATAGAATCCATAATTATCAATCTGATACCGATGATGACGGTGCGAACAAAAATGATTCGTCTGAAGACGAATTAATATTTTTATGTTGATTTACCTGCTTACTAATGTTAATTAACCCACAAATGGTATTTAGATCAACTGATTGTTAATTTTTATCACTTATTATTAAAGGAAACTAATAACCTATATACTTACTTGTTTAATTTCGTACAACATTCATTTTTTTAATGGGAAATTTTAGATGAAATTTAGGATACTAGTAGGTAAACAAAGTTCTGAAATATGCTTTTTATGCCAGAACTGTGTTTGAATGGGATAATATTCTACTTTTACGAAAACGAAGCTGCTGGCAAAAGCTAGTTATTAATAAAGTACTTATCTAATCTATCTATTGCATAAAAAAGGTGTTTGTAAGAGAAAAAGTAGATATCTACTCACTCGACTAAAGTAAGCCGTGCGTGCTTATAATAAAATTGGATTGCACGCCATCGGTGGAAGGTCTAGAGTCCCAACAGTGGGATCTTTACAAGACTGGTATTGGCAAAAAAAAGAACATTGTGTTTTTAATTTATGTATGTAAATTTTTCGTAATCGGGTTTAGAATTTTACACATATTTTTTATGATTTGTATAACCACTTAAGTGTTTAATTTCTGGTCTACATTAACACCTCCCTAGCTCTGAAACTAGACTCGTTGAAAAAACATCATCCAGAAGAAAACTTTTCATTTAGATGTCAAATTTAATATTTCAACTTCTTTTGTTTGTGCACACACGCACAAATGTCAAAATTACAGATATGAACAAGGTTTGAAAAAAATAGAAAAAAATCTTTAAACTCCCATCCCCTAACATGGAGAAACCTAAGGATAATCCCCCAAAAATGGAGACGAACGACGGTGGTCTCTTCCTCCTGGAAGTACTCATCGACAAAGTATCGTTTGTGAAGAGTCCCTGTTTCTCGGATAAGGATTTTAGGACCTGTGTGACTATAGAAGCGACAGCCGTAGAACCGCTTGAGATATGTGATGATGACCCTGGAGCTTGTGTGGCTAAAAGTGGGGGACCCTTTGTGAAAACGTTCAACAGCGGCAAGTCATGTCTGTTTTCCCTACCAGAGGCAGAAATTACAAAGGCCATGAGTAGCTTCCCCGTAAACGTTACTGTACACAAGTCCCTTCCTTGTGGTTGTCTACCAACCAAAATTGTAATGGGAATAGCCAAAATAGATATGACCAAGGAATTCGTTCAGTCACGTAACAAGTATATGTCTGATCCCACGAGTGTTAACTGCCAAGCGTTAAAAGACTCATTTCAAATCGTTGCCGCTGATGGTGGCGAACGCGTAGGCGACATCTTAATGTTTTTACGCATATCTTGCTTTGGAAAGTTAATAGTTACAAGATTCCAAGGTGCAGGCCAACCCAATCTAGGAACTAGTCAAGAAGCTTCTATCGTAGATCGATCATGCAATCCTCACAGGCAATTTCAAACATCTCAAGACCCCTGTGTCTGCGGTGCCGCAAAAGTAGCAGGAGTTGGCAGAGGGAAGCCCGGCACAGGTCCTCCCTGCCAGCATGGAGGCGGTCACGGCGGTGGACCTTGTCCAATAAGTATGACATTATAACCAATAACATATTTTTAATAAGTTATCTGTTACCATGGAGTCTTACTCAATTTTACCTTTCAGCTCAAGATCCTTACAACTCTGCGCCATGTCAAGATCCAGACGACATTTGCTACTGTTCTGGCCCAAAGCCACCTTCCAAACAACCCATGGTCTGCAGAAATATGGATCAGTATTGTTTACACGTTCCCAAAGGTGAGAATCAGAACTGAAATTAAGCCACTTTATAATGAATTATTGGAACAAAGTTTTATTGGTTATATTTATAAGTACCTAATCTCTAAATTTGATCCAATAATTATTATATATTCGAAAATGAAGTATAATAGCGTATTCCTAGTATTAGTAGGTCCCCATATATGTATAGGTCCCTTATTAGTATTAGTAGGATACCCAGGACGAGATTTTTTAAGCATATAGGAATAGGTATTATGAAAGTTTACAAAATCTGAATGCATGAGAATCAATTTGTTGATGGCCAGGTCCCACTAAAGCATTTGAAGAGATAGGATCGAATTTGGGTGGCAACGAGCTTAAGATAAAAGTACCAGCCAACCTGTCTATCATCAAGAAGATCAGTCAGACTCATTGTGCAATGCAAAGTCCATATACGAAAAAGAAAACTGACGGCACCTGTATACCACCATGCGGAAAAAATAAAATCAGTTTAGCATTACCGAGCGAGGAAACATGCTGCGGTGGTTTGCGACCACAGGGCACGCAGTTCACATGCACCACTGAAGGATGCGTCCAGGCACCAAAGCACGGCCAGCAAGCAATGCTTGCGCGCGGCGACACGAAAAACGAAATAATCAATAACGAAGTGTTTGTACTGAAGGTGGCAAAAACTGCTGTGGAGGGGGATAGAAAGTGTAAACTAGAACTGGAACTTGTCACACCTAAGGGTCCAGACAAAATGCAACCAGTCCGTAAAGTAAATATGAAATGCGAAACCGATCCAGAGTGTAATTGTTGTTGCGGAGGCTTAAGATTGCCTAAAGGGAAAAAAAAACGATAAATTCCAATACACCTATACCGTTACACTATAACAGTTCTTTGTTTAGGTATTATTTCCAAATTCATTTTAACTTTTTAATGTTCATACTTTTCTACTGCAATTTCATAACGATTATTCCCCTGATAAATCAACACATTGTGCAGATTGCTGTCCGACGGGGAACAAGGTCATATTCCAAATGCCATCGGACACCTGCGCTATGAACCACAAGCAGCGAGCTCACTTTAACTTCACATCTGAAGGAGTGGGTGATGTGGCCAGAGACGAACCCGGCCAGCTAGTGCCGCCTACGGCTGAGGAGTACTCCGGAGTTGTATATGACTATCCGCAGCAAGTGATTAAATTGCGCATTGGAAAAGTTGTCGAGATGCCAGGTCGAAAATCCAAATTTGAATACCAATTTATCACACCAGCTATGACTCAGGAAAAAGTTGTTCCCGTGAAAGACACTCGGACTGCTCAATGTTTACCAACTTGTCCAGATTGCTGTTCATCTAAATCTCCTAATCGTAAAGTTTAATATATCTTGTGTAACAATCTATTGATTAAATGTTTATTCAAGGGAAAAGGGTCTTTTTCTATTGCGATTTAGAAGTAATCTATGTCAGTTAAGTACTTATTGAAATATTGAGGTTGGTGCATGTACCCAAACTATGTTTTTTTAAATTCATTGCTAACATATATAAAATTAAGTCAACTCGCCCTAGGTATCCTGCCGAGCTTGCCGATATATCAAGATCTTACAGAAGAGCAAATATTGGAAATAAAATCTACATACAAGGAATTGAAACTACTTCATGTAGAAGACCATTTCATCAGTTCTTCCATAGCCGGATCATCGATACCATGTTCTGAAACTGCGACTATAGTCGATGAGTATTCAAAATCACTTACGGACACTGGATTCTCAACTGAATCAATTCAAGTTAAGTTAGATCATTCAGCCTCTCTGTGTGCAATCAGGTCGAAGAGGCGCAGTGTATCATTTTCTGACAAAGTAGATTACGCTTCCAAATCTTACAGCCACTTCCCTAACTACCGAAAGTATTACTCTAATGAAACGCCTAAGAGTATATTTGGCAAAAAGGTTACGACCGTTTATGTGACACTGTTCGATGAACTCTGTCGTCGTCACACATCTGGAACACAGGCGACAGCTTCCGTAAACAAATGCTTGCAAGCATCTCAAAGTAAAGTCAACTGTAATATTAACAATCATTTTGTGTGCAATGATACCAGTAATAGTACAGTCAATACATCGGCATTAGGTAGCGCGGAACCATCTGTACAGGATAACCGAATTAGATACTCTGATATTTACTTTTTCGGAAAAAATAAAAGTGATAAGCCCCATAAAGAAAAAGTAAAAAAGGGGGTGGGACCTACAAAACCTGTAAAAGCGGATACCGTTTCTCAAGGAAGTTCACATACATCAGCATCAGTACAGCCTCAACTGCCGAAAACAGTACAATCAAGCGCGGCTGCAGTACAGGCTCAACCGCCGATTACCTCTGCAAGTATACAATGTTATGCAACATGTAAGGCGAAGACTGTTTCAATTAGGGATAAACCTTGTAGTAGACCCTGTCCAGGAGCAATTGGCGTTACCAAAGGAGATGTAGTTGCGACTATATCGCATATTAAAATCGGACCCAGAGAACAATGTCCTGTGCACGGAAAAGAACCATGTCAAGGGCCTAAATGTATTATAGCTGCATCAGGGGCAAATGCAGATGATCAAGCAGCTGTTAAGGTTACTACAGTAACAAACCCCCGAAGGGGTGTATTTGAATTAGTAATTCGTAAGTTGACCGGAGCTCCACTGGCAAGGAATGAACTAATGCTTGAGTGGACACCGCCGCCATGCCGCCCACCTACATGTGGATCGCCATGTCCAACACCTTGTGTGCTAACACCAAGCTGTCGACCATCGAAGTGCAAGATGATAGTTTGTCGTCCAACTCCGTGCAGGCCTGCCAAATGCTGTAAAAAGTCATGTAGGTCGCCTTGCAGGAAGTGCTCCCGGACAACATGTGGTAAGCCTTGTAGCTCTTGCAAGCCTTGTAGACCTTGCGTTCCAGCATCCTATCTATGCAGGCCATGTCCACCGTCACCTCGATGTAGGCCCTGCCCGCCGCGACCACGGTGCAGGCCATGCCCGCCACGACCAGGATGCAGGCCATGCAGTCCATGCCCACCATCATCGCTGTGCACTCCGTGCCCACCGTCACCACGATGCAGAATAAGCTGCTCACCAGCCAGGTGCCGCCCGTCACCACGATGCAGGCCATGCCCTCCGCTGCCTAGATGTAGGCCTTGCCCTCTGCCACCAAGATGCAGGCCATGTCCGCCATCACCAAGATGCAGACCATGTCCACCACCACCGCGATGTAGGCCATGTCCTCCAAAACCATGTGAAGCTCCCTGTGCGCAACCTTGTGGCTCACCCTGCTGTGATTTACCTTGCAAAAGTTCACCATGCTTGCGGCCTTGCCCCGTTGGATATAGAAAACCCCATAGGATTCGCTGCCAACCAAAAATAAGGGCTCATCGCAAATTAATATCTCCTTGCTTGAATCGGTCAAAAGCTTGTCCTATGGTACGCTGTCGTAGTGTTCCTGGTCCGTGTGTTGGATGCTGCGGTGCGTCTCCCTGTACACCTAGAAAATGCTGCTCGGTCTTTCCGTGGCGGCCTCGAAAATGTCCAGTGTATGTATGTACAACACGAAAATGCGGCATATCACCCTGCCCACCTGTATCCTGCCCACCTTCGCCATGCGCGCCTTTGCCCTGTCAGATTATGCCCTGCCCATCTGTGCCCTGCCCGCCACAAAAATGCTGCTCAGCGTCTCACTACAAAATTAAAAATTGTTGCGGACAAGGCTGCTCAAATTGCTGCACTTAAGTATAAAAGTTCAGAAGTACTTAGATATAAGATAATTTATGCAATCATTACTTATAATGACTTTATAATAAACAGATTTCATCCAGGCATGGTGTTGTTTCAAGTGTATTCGCGTTGAATTTGGATTACTCATATTCTACTCTGAATCTTTATATGTACATGTTACCGATGGATAATCCGGTAATCTATACAATACCTTGGCAATATATAGAATACCTCAAACGTGTGGTTAATGTATGAAATATTATTTATTTTATACTTTGCCTAGGTATTCTATACAATACCCAATGTGCTGCCGGTAACGTGTGTAAAAGACGAGAGCAGGGAACAAGGTGACGTAGGTTTTAGGTCACACCAATACGGACAGCTTAGGTTAGAAGGCTAAGGCGGGAGCGGAGCGGAGCTCCTGTCTTGCTTTCGAGGTTATTCTTTTTACTAACACCCACAAATACACTTCTGGACACATCTATTGGCCCACCTTAGAGCTTAGGTTTCGATGGCTCCTACCGAAATATGATTGCTAGATTGAACAAAAACTGTTGATGCAGTTTTAAACCTAATACATTTTACCATCTTTTTCGATCGATATTGTTTTAAATTTGAATTCAGAATACCATACGACATGGAGCTACGCCTAACAAGTCGGATATGCGCCTTGTTAAAGGCAATTGATTTTTGAATAAAAAACATGTTTTATCAAATAAAGGTTTAATTTAATAACGCGTGTTGCCTCCATGGGCATCTACCACAGCTCTCATACGATTAGGCATAGAGTTTATCAACCGCTCTATGAAATTTTGAGGGATCATCTCCCATTCCTCTTCAATGGCAGTTTTCAACTCCTGCATCGTCTGGGCAACTGGCTGACGAGCCCTAACACGTCTTTTTAGCTCGTCCCACATGTGCTCAATGGGGTTCATGTCTGGGCTTCTGGCTGGCCAGTTCATAACTGTGATGTTCGCATCCCGAAGATATTCCCTGACGATGCCGGCCGCATGGGCTCTTGCATTATCATGCATAAAAAGGAAATTTGGGCCCACATAGTCCGCGTATGGTATCACGTGAGGTTCTAAGCACTCACGAATGTACCTTTCAGCATTTAATGTTGGCAGCCGTGGTCCTGTAACAACCTCAAGTTGAGTTTTGCCGCTCGCGGATATACCGCCCCAGACAGTCCATGAGCCACCGCCATAAGCAACCCTCTCTTCAAAGCAGCATTGTGCGAAACGCTCTCCCTTACGTCGGTAGACCTTCTTCCTTCCATCATTGCCATGTAACACAATTTTAGACTCATCAGAAAAGAGTACACGGCTCCAATCTTGCTGTGTCCAATTTAAATGACTGCGTGCGAAATGAAGGCGCGCTGTTCGGTGGGCTCGCGTTAGTTTGGGCCCATTAGCTGGTTTGTGGGGTACCACATCGCGTTCTTTTAACCTTCTCCGAACAGTTCGAGCGCTCACAGATACTCCGTGGAAGTCGCGAAGTTGGTTTTATATCTCAATGGAGGTAAGGTGACGATTTCTCAAGCTGGTCGTCACGATGAATCGATCCTGCCTTTCAGTTGTAAACCGAGATCGTGGCCTTCCTTGGCGACGAACAAAGCCGCCAGTCTCTAGGTACCTCCGATAAACATTTCGGACTGCAGATCGACTTAAATTAAATTGAGCACTCACGTTTCTTTGGCTGTGTCCGGCCTGAATAAGTGCCACAGCTTGGGCGGCGACTTCAGGTGAAGTATCCATAGATTATTGATAGAACCTCACCTTAATGTTAAGAATAAGTAATGTTTGTTGCAAAACCAAAGATATCAATCACTTTTTCAAGAATTAAATCCAAGTAAACCAATAAAACCAAGTTTTCTTAGTATTCGATTGTTTGATATCAACAAACAGGCTCCAAATTGTCTTTTGTTTCTTTAAATTCTGTGTTCGAAATTCAAAAAAAAGACTATTGAATGAAATTGTGAATGTGCCAGGTTCAAAACTGCATAAAAACTTTTTGCTCGACCTAATATAAAATTTTAGCTAGGACCAAACGAACCTGAAAATACAAGGTGGGCCAATAGATGTGTCCAGAAGTGTAGAAGCCTGAACTTTAAACCCTGCAGACAGAAATAGGACCTAAGTTTTGTACATTGAAAAATTAATATGAAACTAAAAATTCTTTTGGCTTGAAACATAATTTGGCTTACAAGTACTCAAGATCTTATTTCTTTCTGCGGGGCCTAAAGTAAGGTTAATATTTCTGGGTGGTTATAAAAAAAATAATCACTTTGCCTTTTAACCTAACTCGTCCGTGTCGGATGCCCTAAAACCACATCTTCACCTTCCCTGCTCTCGTCTTTTACACAGATTGATTTTAAGTAATAGAACATGGTTGCTCGTCATTTTGTAGGTAGGTCGGTTAATATTGATAAATATACTTAGACCAAAATCTATTTATTTTACACGGCAATGTGTAAAATAAATAGATTTTGGTCTAAGTGGACCAGCAGGTAGTCTATATAATCTCCAGGAATTGTATATATTACCTAGGTAAAGTTTGTAACGGACAATAATATTAATAATATTTCATATATTGCCTAGACGCCCCAGGTATTCTATACATTGACTAGGTATTGTGTAGAATTTTTTAATCATACAGATTGCCGATAACATATATATAAGTAGAAACTGACTCAACGCACAGCCGAAGCTACTAGGACTAGGATTATGAAATTTTGCACAAAGGTTTCTTTTATAATGTAGGCGAGTACTAGGAGGGGGTTTTTGAAAATTCAACGTTAAGGGGTTTTTTTTGGTGGGATAATCATCCAATGACATCCCTCGCTCTTGGGCGGAGCGGGAGATAGTGTCAGACTTTTATTGACTAAAAACCCACTCCTGTTCCTTCATTGCCTTCGTCCCAGGGCCCCGGGTTTCATTTTCACACTACCAGTGGTCCCAGTAGGCTTTGACCCTGCTGGGCTCCTAAGGTTTGCTGACATCTCCCTGAGGCGCACGTGGAACAATACGTGCCGTCGACGAATTGGGCTCGGTCCGGATGGTTACTGGATGGTCGGACTTTAAGCAACCCATTGCTCGCGGTCCGCAAGCCCGCGCCTACGGTGGACGGAAATCGGTATTGGAGTCCCGGCGGCTGGGGTGTGAGGAACGTTGCCTCACGCGTGCGGCCTCCTTTGCTAGCATTACTTCTTCGCAGAAGGAGGCGACCGTCTGCCACTCCTCCTCGCTTCGGACCATGGCTCGTACCAAAGCCCGGCGCGAAAGATCGCTGCCGCCGAAACTTTAAAGGGGTGAAAAGGGAGAGTTTCATTTATATGAAAATTCTCATTACGTGTGCCAATATATTTGAAAATTTGAACAAATAGTAAACTAACCATTAAAAGTGGTCGTTATTTGTGATCAGAACTACCCCCAATAGTCATTTTAGGGGTTTTAAAGATTGTTTGGAGGATATTTATCTTTTGGATGAAACTTGTCACAAATTCATTAGAATTTTGATTACAAAATGAATAATAAAGATTGATATATTATTAGTTTTTCAGAACTATCCTCAAAATACGGTATGAAAGGTGTTAAAGTTTTTATAAAAATATTCTCATGAACTAATTAGCTGACAGAGTGCTTGTCATGGATCTGTTAGCAAAAAGTGCAATAGAAGCACCGATAATCGAGATTATCATGATGGTACCTTTATAAACCCAAAAGAGATTTATTAGCAAATCTGCTGATATGGGAAATTAATTTTATGGTTTTAATTGATTGGAAAAGTGACCATATTTGTGACACCACTATATATCGTAATTGCTCCACTATTAATTAGCCTGTCAACTTACCGAGAGTGGTACCTGACTATTAGGCGGGCAAAGGACAATAAATAGGTACTTTTGTATGGGCTCCGTATTCAGTGCTATATGAAGTTTTGGCAACGTGCTGTATTAAGTTTTGAAGCTCATTGTAGAAATATGATATACCTGGGTTTCTCTGAAGAGGGTCGTGTACGTTTTTCATTGAATCTGCTGATGGGGATGTTTATTGCTTTTTACTTTATACAATCATAATTATATAATTTTTTTAAAGAACGTTGCCCACACTAGGAATAACTCCAGCGTCGTGGGTGCGAATTCGCGGTCTAACAGATCTTCCATTCGTAATCCTTTCGTTATATTAGGTACCACCTGACACTACGTTGCTTTGGATTAGTAGATACTTGTACTCACACATGACAAAGTTCAGTAAAAAAACGAAGGCGTCAAGTTAGGAAAATATCTGGAATGAAAACATAATCTCCATACATAGATCATATCCTACAAAAATAAAATCACGTAATTACTCATAATTATTTCCGTGCTCATGTCAGATTATTGTAACATATTGAAAACTGAATCTATTATTATGACCTCTCGAATGGCTTATGATATGTTGTATGAATACGAGTGAACAACGCTGCTTATGGGTAGCGCTGTCCGTATTATTTTGATAATATTTTTTTACTACTGCTAAGGTATCTTTAATTTCTACTAGTGCCTTTTTTACGTATTACGTGTTTTAAGTTCGCCAGAAATTAATGTTGCATAAAAGACTATACTACTTTGCCCGCCATCAAAATCAAAGTGTAGGTATTCAAAGTTTTGCATAGTCAATGTGTGCGAACGGTCTTAATGAAAGATCTATCTTATTCCTGTATTTAACTGTTAATTCACGTACAATGAAAGATGAAATAGTTCATAACACTCAATTTACAGTAATTATGTATGCAGTCCAGTCCCCACATCTGCTTTTTCTGTCGTCTATCCTCTGCTTTTGTGTGCAATTGGATTTGGCACTGATGGAAAGACGCCAGTTCCTGATATGATTACCATAGGATAATGTAAATTATCAATAGTCTCATTAGTTTTTTCCAAAAGTTTCTTATAGAAGATTAGTTCAGGTGAGCGAAGCCACAAGAAATAATTGATCTAATAAGAATTAATACATAAGAGAAAACCACTTATTGAAAAGCTACCCGTAAAAGACTGTTGCGAGTGATCTGTTTTTACTCGATGATCTAACATTGTTTACAAATTTGAGAGAAATGTCCAAACACCAAGAACTTCGCAAAGCAAGTTGCACGATGATTGTTAGAGGCAGCCCGCCTATGTACATACAGCGAAGATGAAATATGCAAGACTTTTGCGAGACTGGGTTTAACTCGGATTTGGCTCAAGTGAGCTAACTAGAAGGAGGTAAACATGGCAAATTACCAAGAGTGTCTGACATCAAATACAAAGGTGGATGAGGGCAAGGACGTCTACATTTAAAAAGCGTGAATTTTAAAGGATGAATCGTTGGTCATTGGTGTTAATATTGAAAATGGGTGGTGCTGGGGGAAGGCGTGAGTGTCAGTTATGCCAGTAAACCGTTACCTCTACAAAGAGTCTTATATCTACAGATACTAGTGCTTCATCTGGCGTTAATTTATTCATTTTTAGTGTTAAATGCCCCCTAGTACTTGGAAATTCACGAAAATCGTGTGCGTGTGGTGTGACGGCTAGTTTGTTAAAACTCTTTGGAAATATACTTAAGATTTTAGTAAACATTCCCAAAGAACTGTGGAAGTCGGAATCAGAATTTGTGAAAGTCAAATAAGCGAGTTTATTGACTCTTAAGTTTAGCCTTCATTTCTCCCTCACACTACACGCAATCCGAAAATCCGATTCTGCTGCAAAGACCTTATTATAGTCATTGCAGCTAGACCTTTCGATGGCTGGGAAATTCTTTGCGTTAACGGACAGCTATGGGCCCCTATTGCGGCTATGTTCTTGCTAGATAGCGCTGAACTCAACATTTTAGTTTTTGTTTTTAACCGACTTCTAAAAAAGGAGGAGGTTCTCAATTCAAATTTTTGTATTTTTTTTTATGATTGTTCGCGCATAACTTCGTCGTTTGCCAACCGATTTGAAAAAATATTTTTTTGTTGGAAAGGGTATACTTCCCAAATGGTCCCATAGTCTCCAAGTCGGGATCTGATGATGAAATCTTGGCGAAATCGAGGGAACTCTTCAAATATTATAGGCAACCATATAGTGATTTTGGTATTTTCATCGAGAATTTAAGCATTTACAGTCAAAAAGTAACATTTGATGAAGTGGAACTGATGAAGATGACCAGAAATGGTCAATAGAACTTCATACTCGCGTAGATATCACAATGAAGATATTTAAGCGACTATGACAATACAAATAAATGAATGGTTCTGAATAGTAACGTTCAAAATGGTATCATCGAAGTGATCTGATGATGATGATGGAGCCGGAAGGTAGGCACAATATAACTCTGTAATAACTCCGTAACCCTTTAGTCACATAACGTCCACTATATCAAATGGTCCACTGTATCAAAATGTCCATTTCATCCAAATGTCCACTATATCGAAATGTCCACAGTTTCATTATGTCCACTCTAAATATTAAGGTCCACTTTATAAAAAACCGGCCAAATATTTGAGGATGTCTTTGAACCATTGAGGCAGAAGGGAAACAATTATATTAGAGAAAACGATTTTGTGAAACAAATAAACTACGTTTCAAACATTAGGAAGACGTACAAATATCAAAAAAAAAATGTAACAAACAAAAACATTTTTTTTTTTGCGCTCGTGAGTTAGATGGTAGGTTTGCTCACATTTCTTTGAGGCACGCGTATAACACTACGTCCTAGATGTCGGGAGTCGCAGGGCGACTTCCAGCCACCGTAGGCACGGCCTTGCGAATGATGAGCAATGGGTAGCACAAGTTGTCAAGAAGCGTAGTGTTCCACGCGCGTCTTAAAGAGACGTCAGCAAGATCGTAGGGGCCTAGCAGGGGCAAAGCCTGCTGGGTGCATGGAGAAATCATTTGATGATTTCCGACCTTCAAAAAAACCTATTCCCTCTTGCCCCGATCCATGGCCAGAACCAGGGCCCGATACGAAAGGTCGTTGCCACCGATCGCTCCCACGAAGACACAGCGGTGCTCCACCCAAGCGGGGTACACCTCCACCATATGCTCTACTGTGTCCTGCGGGCGGTCCGCCCAATGGTGACACATGGGCGTATTTTCCGTCTGAATTCGATGAGGACCTATGCCATGCAGAAGGTGAGGACGCCGAGAGGTCTTACCAGCCACTCCTCAAAGAAAGGACTTACCGCCATCATTGTGGCGTACCCAAGATTAGCTAATGTAGAAAAATTTTTTTTTTTTTTTGTTTTTAAGGAATAATTGTAGACTGTTGTTAGTTTTAGTTATTTTTAGTTTAAATTTTTGAGATGAAGATGACCACTTTCGTCGTAAATAACTGAAATTCCTTTGTTTTAATTATATGCATTCTAGGAAATGATTATTATTTTAATTAATCATTTCGGTATAAGTAGTTGACTATTTGATAAAGTGGACATTTTGATAATAGGACATTTTAAAATTACCATTCTGAAACTGTGGACATTTCGATACAGTGGACAATTTGATATAGTGGACGTTATGTGACTAAAGGTCCGTAACTAATCAATGTATCCTAGCCGTGTCTGCGCTAAAATAGGCAGTCTGTTTATAAGTGTATCACAACTAAAAAGTGTGAAATAAAAAACTTTTTACAAAAAAAATATAACCGACTTCACTAAAAAAAAAAACATTAAAACGATCAAAACCACTTTAATTTCGGTAGTCGGTGTTTCTCGGTATTATTTGTATTTTATTTAACACCGAATTCCGAAATTAAAGTTGTTTTGATCGTTTTAATGTTTTTTTTTTTTTAGTGAAGTCGGTTATATTTTTTTTGTAAAAAGTTTTTTATTAGTTTAGGAGAGCATGATTTAGTCAAGGAAATGATATTTGCTACAATCGAACATTCCACTTTATTGAGCTTAGTCAAATAATTTCCTCGAAATCCTTCCAATTCTGACTGCTTACTTGACATGTAGCTATATATGTATAGCTATATGCTATAGATATAACTAGGTAAATCGCCACCTAGCATGAACATAGCCACGCTTGGATTCATATCTTTCATGCTGATCTCTAAAAGAAGCTTCATTTTTTGAAGTGGCTCAATCGCGGGTTAGGCCGTTTTTGTTCTTTCTGACGACCGTTTTTCTAAAAGAAAATGGACGTGGAATAGTGGCCGTGGAGAAACTGGTTGTTGATAAAACGTTCTGAGCGCTAATCATAGACTGCTTCCACAGCAGCCGTTTTTTACATTAATCAATAATCTATCCTTATTATTCCTTAAAAATAAGTAGTAATGCAACTAAATTCTGGGTTTGAAAAGCAGCGTAGGTAATCCTTTTTTTGTATTATATCTGCGATCAGTGTCTGACACTATAAGCAAATTTGGTGAGTACGCTATGTCAGTTTGAGTGCACCCCCCATTGGGAACGTTTCCTCATCGGGTATACAAATGATGCCCTTTCGCTAGAGACGCTTTACGTAGCTACGCATCATGAGCTGTGCTACTAACGTATTCGGGTGCTTCTTTAGCTTCTCCCGGTATTTTATAGTTACATTTTGGATTTCTTCCTTTATCGTGGACAATTTTAGATGTTTGTGAATTTCCTGGTTGGTCACATACTATGGGACATTGCTGATCGTTCGGAGTATTATATTTTACATTCTCTGCAAGCATGAGATGATAGAATTGCTGGTACTACCCCAGAGTTGAATGCCATACATCCATAACGGCTTAGTATGGTTCTATAAAGGAAAAGCTTGTTTTCCATTGACAATTTGCTGTTCCGACCCAAAAGCCAAAGTAGGTGCTTGAAACGTATGTTGAGTTCGTCTCTCTTTTTTTTACGTGTTGAATGGCACAGTTTTGGTGAGGTAAGGTTTCAGTTGGCGTTACCCCTTCAATTCGAATGCATTGACTTTAATTCGCCATTCCGTAACCATTTGGTGGTTTCATTCAATGCTGTCTACAGGAACTTTGTAGCAGTACCTACTCGGGTCCATGTCACTGGCTAAGGTAGCAGTATCGTCGGCAAACGTTGCAATTGTGGTATTATCTGCTACCGGTAAGACAGTTGTGAATATGGTATATAGCACAGGTCCCAAAACTGAGCTTTAAGGTACACCAGCCATATTATCTCAAAATAATAATCTGGACATTGCATTTCTTTCCTTGACCTGAAACAGCCGTTCAGTCAAATATGTAACATGTGATGATTGCTATGTGTTAGGCTATTTTTAATTTTGAGGAGAAGGCCCTCATGCCACACTCTATCGAAAGCCTGCTGAACATACAGAAACACGCCGAAGCAGTACTCTTTTATTCTTCGAGAGATTTTATTACTTTTTCGTAGACTCTGTGAACCTGCTCCAATGTAGAGTGCTGCTGTCTGAAACCAAACTGGTAAGCTGGTATGGACGGATAGCTTTTCTTCTAGAATGGGGAGTATTCTGCGTAGTATTGGCAGCAAGCTTATAGGCCTATAAGTGCTGAGTTCATTAGGTTTGCCATCTTTATATACCACCGTTATTTGTGACACTTTCCACAACTTTGGAAAATACTGAACTCTCAGGTTACCATTAGGTAACAAGGTAGGTTTGTTCAGTGCAATGCTATATAATTATAGCATTGTCAAGAAGACAAATGCTTTCTTAGGTAGTTGTTTTATAATTTCCTTCGAAATTAAGTCAAATCCTGATGCTTTTTTATCTTTGGGTCCAGTTGATACGCTCCAAACTTCTTGTGCAGTTACCGGTTTCGGTGTTAAAGCCATTTGATAATCTTGTTTGAGGATTTGTTCTATTTGTTTATCAAACCCTTTATCCAACTGTACGAGTATCATTCAGGACAAAGACTTTAGAGATGTTCCGCAAACTCGTTTGCTTTCTCTTGTGGGGTTCGTGCCCAGCCAGAGTTGCTTTTCAGGGGAGGTTTTGCAGTCTGAGGTCTACGGTAATGTTTAGTGAACATCCACGAGGAGGAATTAGTTGCCTCTGTAGCAGATAATGATTCCAGCTGTATCTGCAAGGTGTTATCATGCCATTCTTTTAGTTTGCATTTCAGGTCTTCAGCTGCTCTATTAAAGTTGGTTTTATCTCCTTTTAGTCTGGTTAGATGCAACACTCTGCATAGTCGTCGTTTTTTCAGTATCGTTGATTTTATGTCTAGTGGATAGTTAACCGTCTTTGTTTTACTCTGGTTCTTTTCAGGGGTGCTCTACCAGCAAACTTACTGTATGAGAGTAGTTATATATTTAGCTGAATCCTTTATGTCATCAAGAGTTTTAAGAACTAATTTTAGCAGTATATTTTTATCTATGTACTCCCTGAAGTAGCTCCAGTCGGCATGCTTGTTATGTAGGACATATTGCCAGGGCTTTTGGATCTTGCTTCTGGCATTCTGATGTCTTATGGGATTGTCCAAACTTAACGCATCTGTATGGTCGCTTGCAGTAATTCTTAGTGTGACCGTATTGTTGGCACCTCTAGCATTGAACTATTGTCTTTCTTTTTTTCGGGTTTTCTATAAGGCCTGACCTGGCTGGCAAGTTGACAAAGAAGGTTGAGGTAGGTTTTTTTTTATTAGGGTGAAATCTTTCATTTACTATTTCACCTGTTACTACATTTCCTGTAGCCTCTATTTCTTCTTTAATAGTGTTCAAGGGTGTGGAAGGGTGTAGATTTTTAATAACTATTTTGACTGTTCTATTATCTTTTCTATTAAAAGTATTCCCAATAAGTTCATTAATTAATTTTTTATAGACCTCTGTGTCTACACTGTTTATTCTAAGCTGATTTTTGTTGTCAATTTTGTAGGTAAATTTGGTCCTTTTCTGCCACAGTCTCTAGAAGTTCAGTTAACTTATTAAGGTCTTCAACTCCATAAAGAACAATAGGTGGTGATTTGCTGGGTTTCATAAGTTTCTCATCTGTTATATCTTTAGTTAGATCTATGGTCAGGTCATTATATCTGTTGGATGTTTGCAACCTTTCTGGTGATGGAATATGGCACATCGTCTACTGCTTCTTATTCTGGCTAATGGGTACAATTTGCCAGTCTGGGGGACTAGGTTGGTGCTCTACCGTTTCATTTTGTGATACTTTTGAAGTGGTACTAGAAGTCAAAGGTGGGTTTGTGTACTCCCAATGGACACATTTCTTGGTCTCGTGAAGAATAGGCTTGGATGAAAAGTCTGCTGAACAAATTACGATTCCCAGTAGTATTTACAGCCGTAGGAGCCTGTTTTCCTACTTCTATGGAGTCTTTGGTAGCCAGGTTTACACCGTCCGGCACGGATAACGGAGGGCGCGCGGCAGTAAACGGGATCGCATGACAAAACATTTTCATTATTCGATATTTTCATATAAGAAACTATCACGGGGGGGTTACAATCGCGAGATATACAATTGACACTTTCTCAAGGTATTAGCGTCGCTTTTTTAGGGAGACTTAGTTCCTTTAGGGTACTTAAGATAGGTTAAGTAACCGTCGCCAGTTGCTCGGCGTTGTTACTCGTTTTGCACCACCCGGGGGGCATGTGTAGTATGGACTTTGGAGAAGGTAGTAAATCCTAGGGACACTAGCAACTTCAACCCCCCTAAGCGCTAAGCGTAGGTAATATGGACTGCCTTTTTTAAAATGTTTATTTCCGAAGCGCTTCACGCTCTATACCGCCAAGTCCGAATAACCGTATGAGCCAAGTGAACCTCTGCATATTGGCCTGAGCTTTTGCGGCAGAGATTTTTTAATGCAAAAGATCCCCTAATACAACCCAACACCAGCAAAAGGTATTCTAAGAGTCTGCGCTCACTGAGACGAAATATCTACGACGCGACTCCGCACTTTATAAGCGATACTCAAATTTAATAGGTTTTCGAATTCGCCCAGAGAAGCGGTGTCCAAAACCCTGATAAGTCTTAAGGCTAAGGCCACAGTTCACGATGCGCCTCGCGACGCGGCGTCGCAATGTATTTCACGCCGCGCTGAGCATCGTGAAACAATGGACCTCTTCTAGTATCACCGCGTCGTGTTGCGTCTTGATGACAGCTAAGGGTGGTTTCTATTTATGCGTCTTTTGACGGCCTGCTGCGGTGCATTAGTCGTACTGCGTACGGACGAGCGTATTTTTCATACAAAACTCGCGGGTTGGCAACGTGTGGAAGACGGTCGACAACAGGATGGCAACGTCACAAGCACCACTTGTTCAATTCGGTGTTGAATAGTGCGGTGTTGATTAGCGCATCACTGTCATACAAACGCACGGCAGCCAGAAACGTTTCCAATTTAGGCGCTTGTTGTCGACTGCTCACGTATTGCAACCGACCGGCTGTGGCACGTTAAACGTGTGGCAGCGGTCCGACATAAAATGACTAAATTGAAATCGCCTTAACCCTGAAAACGGTATACGGTCTTAAAATGAAAAAAAAATTAAAACTATAATATATTGCCCCTAATAGGATGACTTGTGTTTATCGTCGTGGTTTAATAATTACACCATCGCATGGGTGATCTTTTGTGGACGAATAGACTTTTTATCCCTCTCCCTGGATCAGCGAGGGTTGCCAGTTTCCACACTGATAGAGGTTGTCTAACACTTCGCGGAGTTTCAAAAAGTTTATATAACAGTAATAGAGAGTAAGAAGAAGAAAAAAACAGCTTTGATAAACTGAATGTCATTCTGTCATAAGATTGTCACAAATAAATTACCAAGTAAATATAATCTAAATTTTTGAATAAATTCTTGAGAACAGGTAAAAATGAGTGAAAAAAGTTCACAAAATAAAAATAAAAAAAAAGTTCCTTGTCCATGGTTGTGTGAATTAATACCGAAAAACGTACCACCCCCGGGGCCGGCCCAGGCTGTCTTGCACCCCAGAAAAGATGTGTTTGTTCTAAAGGTAAGACAAATAAAACCATTTAATTTAGATGACAATATTGAGGCCGAAATGGGGCTCATTACCCAACCTCCAGGTACATTTTGTCCATATCGAATGGGCATGTCACTGGCTAGAGATTGAAGGCTAATTAAGCCAATTGAATCACAAGTCTTGTACAATGTGCTCTTTTTAGAGTTCCGTACCTCAAAAGGAAAAAAACGGAACCCTTATAGGATCGCTTTGTTGACCGTCTGTATGTCTGTCATGACCTTTTATCTTGGGAACGCGTGGAGGTATCGAGTTGAAATTAAAACCATATACTCTAAGTCTGCGGTCCCTTGAAGCTGTGAAAAAAATCAAACTTCTGAGTTAACGACAAAAAAAAAGATACGGTCATTTACCTATGTCGCAAAAAACGTATATTTCGACACTCTCAAGGAAATCAAAATTCATAGGGTGATTCCCGTTGACCTAGAATCCTGAAATTTGGCATGAAACTGAAGATCTCATAGCACAAATGTAGGGAAAAATCTGAAAACTGTAAATTTGTAGTTACATGAAACTTTTTTTCCGATTTGGAACTGTTTTCATAGTTGTACGGAACTCTCAGAGTGTGAGTCCGACTTGTACTTTCCGGTTTTTTTAATTGTATCTACTTAACGTGCAAATACATAGATATTCAAGAAATTTTGGTAAATATTCCGAAAAGTAGGTACTGTACAAAAAAACCATATGTGGATGTTTTAGCTATTTCTTTACTATGACTTGTTTTCTACACAATTCTTAGGTTGCTAAAGTGGGCCCAACTGGGGACCGCCGTTGCAAGATGGAACTTGAACTGGTCACGCCGAAACACCCCGAGAAGAAACCACCAGGTCGTATTGATACTAGAGAAACGCAATGTGATCCAAACCCCCCGCCATGCACCTGCTGCCGGCCGCGAAGAGCTAAACCTAATAAAAAACAATGAAAATACAAAACAACAACTTCATCTTATTCTTTTCTAAGTTTGATTTTTTTTTTGGATTGTAGTTTAGGTTCATAGTTTTAATTTATAGAAATATAAAACCACGCATAAGCAGCTTTTTATTTAATGGATTTGTCCTTTTGAGAAAAAGCTCTTCAACATCCCGCAATATGCGTGGTTGATTATGATCCCGATCTCTTAGAGAAAAGGTCTGTGTCCCAGCAGTAGAAATATTATAAGGCTGGTTACGTAGTGTGCAGCATATGCAATGACCCATAAATTTCTAAAACGTAAATTAAAACTTATTAAGAAATGAAGATATCCGCAGAAGAATCAAGGTTGCCGACATAGCACGAAGAATCGCCAAACATAAGTGGCAATGGGCAAGGCACATTGCTCGCAGAACAGATGGCCGTTGGGGCGAAAGGTTCTGGAGTGCCGCCGCGTACCGGAAGACGCAGTGTGCAAGGCCTCCTACAAGGTGGACCGATGACCTGGTGAAGGTTGCAGGAATCCGATGGATGCGAGACGCACAGGACCGTTCATTGTGGCGACATTTGGGGGAGGCCTATGTCCATCATGCGCGGGCTTGCGGATGGCGGGCTACCCATAGCTCGCCGTCCGCAAGCCCGCGCCTACGGTGGCCGAAAATCGGGTTTGGAATCCCGGGGGCAGTTGGGGCGTGAGGACCGTTGCCTCACGCGATCGGCCGCCCCCTTTACTTTTCAACCTGACTTTTGTGTGTAGGTTCCCGAAATCGCTTCACTCGCTCTTAGACTAATACTAGTTTAAGTTCGAAATAGTGATTGAGTTGCCACGGACTCTTATTGTAAGGTTTAAGTTTTAGTCCACACTATTGTATCCAGCTTCTTCAGTATTCAATAATCTACCTTAAATTAAAGGTAACGGTAATTTAAGGTAATGGGGCGCCAAAGCCCCATGGAAGTTCGCCTGCTTCTTCCCTTGCTGGCTACGATAATCCTCTTGGAACGTCATAAGTCGCTAATCTTGTATAGCTTGGCCCGACACTTGACACGAATAAGACTTCGTGAAAGGGCAGATTACAGTCTATAGTTATATTATAGGTACACACATAAAAGGAGAAACTGACTGACTGACACATTAATGCACAGCCGAAACTACTGGGACTAGGAACATGAAATTTTGCACAAGGTTTCCTTTTATGACGTAGGCGAGCACTAAGAGAGGATTATCCAAAAACTCACTCCCTAAGGGGGTGAAACGAGGCTCTAAAGTTTGTATGGACAAACTTGCTTACTCGCGGGCGAAGCTAGAAGATATTTTTGTATTTTATTTTTTTTAATAAATACAACATCGTTAGTTTGCTTACTATACGTTACCTACTAGGCATTACTAAAAATCTCCTTAGCGGTCATTGTACTTATCATAATATATTATTTAAACAACTTCTTATTGTACCCACTCAGAGAGTACCAAGGCACATAAAACATATAGCTTGCTACCGAGAATTAGTAAACTTACAGTAATATTGTAAGGCATTGAGTTCGATCTCTGATGTGGAATGTGTACCTACATGTGTGTACCTGCGTCGTTTAGCAGAAACTGACGACAAATATGTGTTGACGTCTTCTGGGAATCATCTTCAAAGGCTGAGATATAATCCTTACTTATTATTCTAAAGGCTAATGTTAGTTTGTTTGTTTCGCTTTCACGCCATAACTGCTCGACCGATCATCATGAAATTATAATGAAATTTAGATCTCATACACGTTTTCAGAGGTACAAAAAAGGATAAAGGTAAAGGTCTTTAGTCACAGAATAAGTAAGTCTATCTATAAAAAAATACCTACAGTTCCCCAGAAATCTAGCGAAACCTCGAGCAAGCGCTGTTTATATATTATTCCATTAGACAGTACCTACTTTTTTTTACTTGACTACTTACGTCTTATAGGTGCTCTAGAATTGGAGTATGTCCAGAGAGCTCAGGCACCATATAGGCAGGATCTCTCTCTAAAAATGAACTGATATCCTGGGGAATGTCGCAGAGCTCCGTAGTTTATTAGAGCACAGGAACGGGTTGTGGTGAAGTTTTAAAGAGAAGGAAAGGAGATTTATTTTAATATCACCGTACGAAGTATTAATTGAAACTACTGAAGACACACTGAAGTGCACAGCTCCTACAATATCCTACCTACTATGGATTCTTTTGATTAAGCGTGAACCCAGGTAGAAACGTCAATAGGGACATGACCAGTAGATTAAACAGCGTGAGGACAAATCAGTTATGTCACAGGTATCATAAGTATTGAATCCCGACCGTAATGAAGGGCTGCAATGTTTTAAACTTCTGAGCAGAACGAGGAAGTTTAGAGTTGTAACTATAAAATTCTGAATGCAGTGATTGATTGATTGGCTTAATCCAAGGCAAGGCGGTTGCCTCCTTCTGCGAAGCAGTAATGCTAGCAAAGGAGGCGGCCGATCGCGTGAGGCAAAGGTCCTCACGCCCCAATCGCCGCCGGGATTCCGATCCTGATTTCCGGCCACCGTAGGCGCGGGCTTGCAGACGCCGAGCAATGGGTGGCTCGCCGTCTGACCGTCCGGTAACCGTCCGGACCGAGCCCAAGTCATCGACGGCGCGTTTTGTTCCACGCGCGCCTCAAGGAGATGTCAGCAAATCGTAGGGGCCCAGCAGGGTCGAAGCCTACTGGGGCCCTGGGTAGTGTGAAAGCGGAACCCGGGGCCCTGGGACAAAGGCAACGAAGGAACAGGAGTGGGTTTTTAGTCAGTAAGAGTCTGACACTATCTCCCGTTCCGCCCAAGAGCGGGGATGTCATTAGGATGATTTTCCCACCCAAAAAAAAAAAGGCAAAGACAGCATTGTCCTGGTGGAACATACTCTACTCTTCATACACACTGCAAGATAATTGTGTACATGCAAAGAGATTTAAAGAGATACAATAGAGCGGCTATCGGGAGAAATGTCTTAGAAAAACTGTCATCCTATGTCTCAGTGACGCCATCTAGCTTTGAATAGCAAACACGCGAATTTTGTCAAAATAAATTATATTAATTTAACTATTGCTCGGTAGGTGGCCAGGGGCTTTACCATGATATGTTGAAATTTCAGTCATATGAGCAAAAAAGAGTGATGGAGCTGTACACTTTGTAGAGCTCCATCACTTTAAAAATTCGGTTTAGGTCGTAAAATGGATCACGTTAAAAGTTCGTGGTAGAGTCTCAGTGTGAGCCTAGGGAGTGTTAAGCTTTCCAGCAATAGATGGCGTTATCACAAAATCAGCAAATGTTCTAGAACTATTTATGAAAAATATTGAATTCTAATTAATTAATGCGTAAATACTAAGAATATTTACGAAAATAAACCAAAGTTAGGTCCAGTCATTTTACCATAACAAGATTTGCAGTAGCCTAATGCGCAAATCGGCATATTTTCTCAGGAAATGATTTTCTTTTAGTGCATAAAGCGGATACAAACACAACTTGACGTGTAGGGGTGTTATAATAGACTGAGCGACTTATAACCAATAGGTAATAAGTATCGGATTACGATTTTGATCGCAATGTCCAGTCTATTGGTAGTATATATTTAATGTCTTTGTGTACATGCAAGCTATGAAGAGTGGTGGCTGGCCATCGCAAGTTGTATCGGTTGGCATCTGCTGCTAGGCGCAGATCGTATGATTGAAGTTTTCTTCAAGTCACCAGCAGGTTGTAATAAAATCTATTACCCGACTAGAGCCGTCAGCAGCAGGGTACTATTTTTAAAGTAAGGTTTACATAATTATGACAAATAGTTTGATGTTTTCGAACAGACGGTGTAAAAAGTAAATTAAAGGGAGGATTTAATTCACTTATTTAATGACCCAAGGAATATACACCTATAAACAAGGCTAGAGTGAATAGGATCACCATCAATGATTGTATCACTGCTTACCATCAGGTAGGATCGCAATCAAGCACTAGTTTATATCATTTAAAAAATTATGTGTAGGTAAGTATATACATAAATCCAAGAAGGACCATAAATCCAGAACCATTTCTGTTGGAATTAGTTTTTCCTTTATTTAATGGAATCGCACATCGATATGTTTAGTTTAGTTTCTTATATTTTGCATGTAGGTTTTAGGTTGCTGCATTAGCTTAAAAGTAATTATAATTTATTTATGAATGGAAACAGATGGAACTTCACCTAAGAGAGGCCTGTCCGTAAACCTGGAGATTAGATTATAAAACAAAAAAAGTCTATGACAATTTTCCATTTTAGAGGGGAGAAGAGCGTGTAAGAATTTTCAAAAAAGTTTAAAAAAGTGTCACCTGGAAATACTCAAGCGCGATTGTTTCTTATTTATTTTAAAGGTGTACCTATCAGGATTACGAAAAACATATAATGTGACGGCTTCCATGGGGCGATGTAGCTAAAGCCATCGATAAGTGTAACGTTGTATAGTAATTTTCAACGTTCCTAACAAAATTATCATAGCAAACTGCGGTAAAAAATTGCACTAATCAACAAAATATTAACAGGAACCTTACAACCTAACTTTATGACTCACCCATTTGCTTATGCCACGGTCAAATTGTCAGATTATAGAAATATACACTTTTCTGCATGTACTTAACTTACCGTGTCTTAATCTGACGCGCTCGAGTTTTTCCGAAGAAATTTTTTTTTTTACTAATCAGACAGTGTAAGGTGTAAGGGTCAGTGTAAGGGTATATATATATACATAGTGCAAGGGTTCTCCCTATATGATTTTCCGACGCGCTTGAGTTTCACGCAAAATCCCCATCTGGCCGCACCTACTATATGGTATTTTAAAGGAATAGTTGAAAGTAATAATAATCATTTTAAAAAAAAACTTTAATTAATATTTATCTTTGTGTCATTTCAATTGTACATCGCGCTGTAATTGAGAGGCTGTATAGTAAAATAGGACAAGGTTCAATAGAAATGTGAAAATAGAACTAGTTTTTCTTTTATTATTATGACAGCTGTCAGTTGAAAGCGGTTCTCTTGGATAAAAAGTATTATTTTCAATCCTCTCTTAAGGCAACTTCAAACCTACTTTCCGAGTAAAATAATGAAGAATGATATTTTCAAGTTCACTTCGCTCTTTTATATCTACTTTTCAACTAGTCAAATAAATGTGAACATTATGTCAAATTCCATGAAAATAATTTTGTTTTCTTCTCCCTCCCGAAATCATTGGCCAGGATCCACAGGACTGATGAACGCACTGTTGACGTATCTTCGTGTCGATATGGCAGCCGCTGTCTGAAAAACAAACATGTCGAGTCATAAGTGTGGTAGTAAAATACTTTAGTATGACTAATAGTCCTATAAGTAGACTGCTCATAAAACGAGACATTTTTATTGGGTTACGAACTTCCTGATCGCTCGCATGAGTGGGTCGACGACTCCAAAACTGGTTCACGGCCAATTAGTTACATAATAATGACGTATGACTTTTTTTTTTCACTAGATTTATCTGGACATAATAACGGTCCAGATAAATTTATCCAATAAAAATGTCAACAAGATCTCAAGAGTGCAATTTTGCGAGTTTTTACTATCTTCGAAGATTTTTGTTTCTTGTTTCACTGTTTACGTTATAGCTTGTACGGGCTGCGATGCATTGTGAGATCTAGGTTCAAAGCTGTGGATTGATCGAAGGAGTTACCACAGCCCTCGCACAAAAGAACAACTGAAGGAACACAGAGGATTCTAGGCAGTAAAAGTCCTGCCGCCGACTCTTGCTTCACGTTAAGCGGCAGAAACTATTTGATCATGGACAACGTAAAAAAAGTTCAAGAATCATAAGTACACACATACACACACATACACGTACATAACTGGCGGTCCTGACAAACATTGTCTCGTCCGAAAGCTCACATTTCGTCAGGAAAAAATTAGAACCCAATTACAGCGCCACCTTCCGTTTTGAATTGTATTTTTAAACCATACGACGAGAACTCATGGTGAATTGGAGACGTGTTATGGGACAGCTCGCCCAAGCCAAAACTGGCCTGCGGGTCAAAAACAACTTTTTTAAATGTGCATGGGTAGATTCGCTTGAACTAGTTTAGTAGAACAGGCTAAATGTCTCCTATTAAAAATTAAAGGGATATTTCGGCATCTGTAAATCATAGCATCAAATGACAATTATTTTAACAAAGAAAATACAGGGTAAACTAACCATCATATCAAACTTATAAGTACCTACATAATTAACTAGTTTCATACAATTTCTTGGTACAAATGATAATGTTGTAGTTGGTGTAAATATTTAGATCTAACACTAAACGTTGTATGGCATTAAGCCACCTTCCTAAGGAAATGAGAATGGATGGCTCGTTGTACAGACACCAGAAAAATTGCCTGGATACCTTAGCGCCTATTTTCCTTTGCACGTTAAAGTTCAAATTTCGAAAATTTTATAGACCACACCTAACAGCCAGTTTCTTTATCAAAAGTAACAGCCGAAGTAACGTCATAAACTAAAAGTAACGGTCAAATTCGTTTCTTCACAATTTTAACTGTAACTTTTGCCTTCAACTTTTACTGCTCAAGGCTAAAATTTTTAATTGTATAAGGTAAGGTTTCATTGTATTTATTTCTGGAGTTTATTTTAGTACTTAATAAAATGTTATGGCGAACTTCGTCCAGTGAAAGTTCAAGTTCATCAGACGCTGAACTTATCGTTAGTTATTTAACGCGTAGGCGTAAAAAGTTTAATATTCGCAAAGATAATTTTTTACGGGACGACGCAGATTTTCTGATCCGATACAGAATTGCAAATGAAACAGTTACATACAGAAACCGGCATGAATCTTGAGCGCTCGGCGAAAATGTGGGAATCGTTTTGCGCATCGTATACATCGGTGAGCCAATCACTGTACAAGGATTGCAGTACCCGACCCCGCGTCTCACTTCATACCACTAAAGAGACCCGATATTTCACTTCTGCGCAAGTGGAAGTCAGCGCTCAAGTTCCGTGCCGTTATCCGTACCTCAGCCTATTGTTATAAGATAAACTGACACCAACCACAGAAAAGTAAGTTTATTTTCAGTTTGTATTTAATACGACTATCAGTAGGTACTTATAGAATCAACAAATGTGCCTACCTATTTTAGGAAAACAGCTATCTATTCAGTAAAAAGCAGATATTGACACAAAAAATCTCTCCTTGGAAATGTCAAGAATAGTTTTAAGTCATTAGAGATTACAGAAATAAAGCTCTATCGGTGAAAGAACAATTTTTGCTGGCTTTTCGATTTTATGCAACTAGATCAATGCAACAAGTAGTGGACGATATAGCTGGCGTACATACAAGTACAGTTTATAAATGAGTTTTCAAAGTATCTCACGCTATAGCTTCTTTAGCAGGGATACATGGGGAGACTTTACAAATACCAAGAAATGAAGAACTAGAAAAAATATCTTGTAAATTTTTTGAGATAGCCAGATTTCCAAAAGTAATTGGAGGTATTGAACCAATATAGTAATTATATCACCTGGTAAGTATTGGGGTACTACGGCAGAAAACCTCCACGAGCGCTCGCAGGCTGTAGTTCCCTTGCAGATACGTCCGAGGTGAAGGCCAGTCTGCGGGATGGTGCACCCTGGGAGGCGGCCAATGACTCCCCTTGGGTACTTCTGCCTAAGGGGTCTTGATGTCCGCCTGCGAATATTCCCTGGAATACTCCTCCTGGAAGCCGCGACGGTACAGGCCTGGGTGCAAGCACCGGGCAGGCCTGTCGACATAGACGTCGAGGCAGAGTGGTTCCGGGAGGCCATGTCACAAATCTGCGACGCGGTAATGCCCCGTGTCCATCCAGGACGTGCTCAGCGTCAGGTATACTGGTGGTCGCCGGAAATTGCGGCACTGCGCAACGCTTATAAAACCGTTCGACGCCGGTATGCCAGGCACCACAGGCGCCGCATCCGTCCACCGGATGCGGAGGTTAGAGAGGTGGAGCTATACGAGGGATACAGAGAGGCAAAGCGCACCCTCCGAGCGGAGATAAGGCGGACCAAACTCGAGGCCCGCCTTATGGACCCATGGGGACGCCCGTACAAGGTAGTGCGGGACAAACTCCGCCCCTGGGCTCCCCCGCTGACGCAGAGTCTCCGGCCCCAGCTTGTGGAGGGTGTGGTGAGCACTCTGTTCCCCGCGCGACAGGAACACTCTCCCCCGTCCATGGCTCCGCCACCAGCGGTGTCCGACGCGGACTACGATGGCGACGAGAACGACAACGCTTCAGAGGTGACCGAGGTAGAGATAAGAGTGGCGGTACGAAGGCTGAGTGCCAAAAATACCGCCCCAGGACCCGACGGCTTGCCTGGGAAGGCCTGGGTCCTGGCCATGGAGGCCCTCGGGCCTCGACTAAAAGGTCTCTTCAGCGCATGCCCCTCTCCATGAGGGGCCAGTTCCCACTTCGCTGGAAGACGGGGAAGCTGGTCCCCATCGCGAAGCCGGGGCGCCCTGCGGACTCTCCGTCCGCGTACCGGCCCATTGTGCTGCTCGACGGGGTGGGCAAGCTCTTTGAAAGAGTAATTGCACTCGTCACGCATCTAACACGGGTGGGGCCGGATCTGGCGGACGGCCAGTTCGGCTTTCGCAGGAGGCGCTCCTTTGGACATTGCTAATGCTTTCAATTCCCTGCCTTGAAGTAGCATTAGGAGGGCACTCCGGTATCACCGGACGCCCGACTACCTCTGTTTTGTGGTCGAGGCGTACCTGTCGGATAGGTACATTATCTACCCTGGTCACCAGGGAGAGTGGGAACGTCGAGAGATGTCGTACAGTGTTCCGCAGGGATCAATCAGTACTAGGGCCGCCCTTGTGGAACATCGGATACGACTACGTGCTGCGCGGCTCTTCTCCCTGACGGGGTCAGCGATAACACGCTGGTCCTGGCGCGGGGAGAGTCGTACCAGGCGGCGGCCGAACTAGCGACACGCGGGGTTGCGACAGTCGTTGGAAGGATCCAGGAGTTGGGACTCGAGGTGGCATTACACAAGTCCGAGGCCATGTGCTTTCTCGGCCCTCGGAACCCGCCACAACCGGGCTCCCAACTAACGGTAGGAGGAGTCCACATTGGCGTCGGGTCGACGATGAAGTACCTGGGACTCGTTCTCGATAGCCGATGGCACTTCTGACGTCTGGCTCCCAAACTAAATCGGACTGGGGCTGTCCTCGGGCGGCTCCTGCCCAACCTGTGGGGTCCAGACGCCTCCTGCCGGAGGCTCTACGCGGGAATCGTTCGATCCATGGCGCTTTATGGCGCACCGGTGTAGACGCCGGCGCTGCGGAAGCAGCCGGCGGCCCGGCTGAACGCAACGGCTGCGGCTGGCCATACGGATGGTGCGAGAATACTGGACGATTTCCTGCGAAGCGGCGAGCCTCCTTGCTGGCCAGTCACCATGGGATCTGGAGGCAACAGTCCTTGCACACATCCACGATTTGCGCATGGAGATGCAACACCGGGGCGAAACTCCGCTGCCGCGACAAGTCGCATGTCGAGTCGCATGGCGGACAGAGCTCCGGCGGGTTCTCATGGCGAAATGGCGACAGCGACTGTCGCGACCCAGTGCTGGGCACGCCACAATTATGGCGATAAGTCCCCTCTTTAAGACGTGGTTGGAAAGACCTCACGGCGTCCTCACCTTCCGCATGACGCAGGTTCTCACCGAACACCGTAGGTTCGGGAAGTTTCTGCACCGGATTCGTGCGGAAGACACGCCCTGGTGCCGCCACTGTGTGGACCGCCCGGAGGACACGATGGAGCACACGGTGGAGGTGTGCTCTGCTTGGGCAGAGCAACGCCGTGTCCTCATGGAAGCGATCGGCGGCGGCGATGATCTCTCGCGCCGGACTTTGGTACAGACCATGGTCGAGGAGGAGTGGCAGGCGGTCGCCTCCTTCTGGCTTGCGGACGGCGAGTAATGGGTAGCCCGCCGTCCGACCGTCCAGACCGAGCCCAAGTCGTCGACGGCGCGTATTGTTCCACGCACGCCTCAGGGAGATGTCAGCAAATCGTAGGGGCCCAGCATGGTCGAAGCCTACTGGGGCCATTGGTAATGTGAAAACGAAACCCGGGGCCCTGGGACGAAGGCAACAAAGGAACAGGAGTGGGTTTTTAGTCAGTAAAAGTCTGAAACTATCTCCCGCTCCGCCCAAGAGCGGGATTTGTCATAAGATTTTTTACCCGATAAAAGTATTATTTATTGCCAACCTACACTGCCACTACAATCATTTCCCAGGATAAATAGTACCTATCCTGTTTTAATCGAGGTTATGGGGTCTGTGCATGCCCTTTCAAAACCAATCCTAACACATATAACTAAATATCCTAACATTTCTGTTATCTTTCACATTTCCCGAAATATGCATTATTACAAACAAAATCTCTTCCAGGAGGCGAAAGGGATGAGCTGTACAGAAATAGCAAATCATACAACGTTCAAACAATATGTGATGTAAAACTAAAAATAAGAAATATAGTTTTTCATTGGCCTGGTGGATCTCATGACAACTATCTTTAACAACGGCATTGTTAGAGTTATTTGAATGAGGCCAATATAGAGACTATGTTTTGCTAGGAGACTCCGGATATCCAGCAGAAAGATCAGCAGAAAGAGATTTGTTGACGCCCCTTAGAAATCCTATAACCCCACGAGAAATATTGTACAATATAATACAATATTCCACAACTATCACACAACGCTGTCTAGTCCCAAGCTAAGCAGAGCTTGTGTTAAGAATACTAGACAACTGATAAACATACTTAAATATTTCTAAATACATACATATTATAGATAAATTACACCCAGACACAGAACAAATGATTGTGCTCATCACACAAACATTTGTCTTGAGTGGGAATCGAACCCACAACCTAAAAGTCACATTGAAACAAGGAATACAATTGAGCGTTCAAAAGTTAAGATTGAAACAAAATCACATAGAAGCTGTAGTTATAGCCACAGCTGTGCTTCATAATATACATGTCGTGAAAGAAATGATCCTGAGCCAGATTTACCAATCCAGATAGAAATAAGGAATAATGATAGTAATATTCCTAACTCTATAGATAATAACAATGGGCAAATATTTATCAGTAATTTAATTCAAAATTACTTTTGACAGGTCAGTTAAATAATCTACTACTCAAACTATAAGTCTAGAATAAATGTTTATAATAAACTAGCTTCTGCCAGCGGCTTCGCCCGCATTTAAGTAGATTTCTCCATATAAACTTTGGAACCTCCTTTTAATCCCCTTAGGGGTGAATTTTGGAAAATCCTCTCTTAGTGCTCACCTACGTCATAAAATGAAGCTTTTTGCAAAATTTCATGTTTCTAGGCCCAGTAAATTCGGCTGTGCGTTGATTTGTCGGTCAGTTTCTCCTTTTATATATAGAGATAATGCACATTCAGTATATTTTAAATCACAAAATTATTTCTAGATTAGCGGCACATTGAAGATGTGAAGAAGTGATGATCCAAATTTAAAATTTCAGTTAATAATATCTAACTTTCTGTAACCTACTATTAAGATAAGTCTGTAAATTTTAAATATGTAAAATTAAACAACCATAAAATTGTATAAAATAATACTTTATTAATAACCATTATGCTGTTTTCTTATTTAAAATATCAATTTTTAACTTAATTTTTATCAATTTGCAATTCATGAAGTTCTTATTTGCGCTTTTCATCATTTTCAAATGATTTTTGTAACAATTCCATCTCCAAACAAACTTTATCTTTTTTCGAGATGGATTAAAGAATTTTCATGTTTGTTCTCAATATTTTTGGAGAAAAAAGACATTCTTGTGTGATGTGGAGCGGCATTTAAAGTTTTTCTTATTGGTTTATTTTTAGAACTTACAGGCGTACATGATTGGTCTACATGTTCGATAATGTCGACATCCCTGTATTTCAATCAAACCAGTACTTCCATCCATCACATTAATTGTGGCATAAACTGGTTTCGCAGGTGTTTCAACAACTCTATGTGCACCAATGAATATGATTGGTGGAAACCAAAATCCTCATCATCTATGGCAACGTAGTATAATGCACATCTCTGGTGGAAAAGCAATGCAATATTTTGAAAAATTTAATGTTTTCTTCACAGATGTCCGGCGCATGCACTCATTCTAGTTTTTGGCTTGGTTCGTTGTCTACAAACATAATGTTAGTTTTTGTAGGAAAAACTTCTTTCTCCTCAAAACCATTTTTCCTTTAAAAAATTTTGGTAAGAAAAATAAACATATGGAACCCTTTATTCACTGTTTGAAGAAATACCAGGAATAGAGGTTTGTTTTTATATGAACAGTTCACTGACACTGAGCTGACTTTTTGTTAGTGATGTATTGATTTCAGTTTGAAATGTTCGGTTTCTCGTACCATGTGTATTGGAATAATTCATAACTTCCCGTATCGTTTGCTAATGATATGCTTACGAATGAAAAGACAATCCTAGCGTTTTCATTCCACTATCACTGTGTGTAGTATTTTTTATGAAAAAGATCGCTAACTACACATTTACTGTCAAACTTTGTTTAACTTTACATACTCTTTGAGCATAGTGTGCCCACCTTGAAAAAAGTGGTACGCATGGTGAAACAAAAAATCTCATCGTTCTGTTTCATTCCTTTACACGACATCAGTGTGTTATCAATATTAAATTATATAGTTAATGTATCTAATTTGTTATCTTAATTTAAACCTAATATTAAAAGTAATTGTGTTGGCTATAGTAGCACCAACTGTGGCCGTGAATGGCACGACAACCAATCAGAGCACGAGGATTTGAATATTGACAGAAAGGGAAAAGCGCGGGAATTTTGACGCGTCGTGGGGTTCTGGCTAACTTTACATACGATTTATATTAGGGATTGATAGCTGTCAGTCGTGCTGGAGAGATAATTTTTTTTCCAAATCTACATTATAACAAAATAACAGTTTGATATTTCTTCGCAGTTTTCAGTGTTTTTTATCGTCTCATTAATTTTTTTTTTAATAGGCATGGACCATCCTCCTCCCCCTCCAGATCCTCCTGACCCTCCTGATGCTTCATATTCACATTCGACGGTTGGTAAGCGACGACACATGATCGACTCCGAAACTATCGAGGTTGTTCCCAAGAAACTATCATTAACAAGGATATGGCTGTTGCGGCCATCCAAACATTATTCATTCACCCTTCTCTGAAAGAGGGCATAATATCATATAGCGACTTAGAAAAAGGTCCCTTTTTAGTCCATGTTTCCCGATCCGAACCTGATCCTTCCGCAGGCACATTGATACGTCCAATCAAGTTTGGGCAATTTTTAATTCAAAATAATATAAAAAATATTTGTAGGGACGGCATTAAAAAAGTGGGCAGAAACAAAATCTCTGTTGAATTCACCTCTGGTGAGGCGGCCAATAAGTTCATTTCCAACCCGGTTTTAAAACCAAAATATACAGTCTCAATTCCATCATAACATTACCAAAATTGGTATCGTCCGTCAAGTGCCGGTCGATATGTCGATGGACGAATTCGTGGAATCTGTTATTCTTCCAGATGGGTGTGGAATCGTTTTAAAAGCACGTAGGTTAAACCGAAAAAATAAACAGGAGGGCAAGACCTCCTGGATCCCTACACAGACGATAGTAGTAACCTTCAAGGGACAGATTCTTCCCCAAAGGGTATTTTTATATCACACATCTCTGCCAGTGGAGGTATATCAGTACCCCACTATCCAATGCCAAAATTGCTGCCGCTTTGGGCACGTTAAGGCACAGTGTCGGTCCAAGGCAAGGTGCTTTAGGTGCTCACAACCTCACACTGGTGACAGTTGTGACGTGGTTGAGGCCAAGGCCACTTGCATCCATTGCTTGGGCCGTCACTTTGCCTTCTATGGTAACTGTCCCGAGCATGGTAGACAAAAATCGATTAAATTATTAATGTCTCAGGAAAATCTCTCATATGAAGAGGCTTCTCGATCCATTCCTAGTGTTAAAAAATTATATTCCGAAGTCTCCCAAAACTTTCCAACCCAATCTTCTTACTCCTCTTCCCAATCTACTTGCCTTACTCCTCCTACGTCGTATAAAAAAACTGTGTTTTCCTCCCCTAAGCTTAGGGCTCCTCTAGGCAAGTCTTATGACAAAACTGCCCATAGATCCATTGTTGCTGAAGATCCTTCATCCTTTCCCAATGGTTTCTCTCTTCTTTCTCAAAATTCTTCATCCCCAAAATCACCTCAAGAGGATAGCCTCTTAGAAATACTTTTGTCTCTAATTATTAGTTTAGTTTCCCGTGATAATTTCTCTTTACCGCCCCACGTTGCCCAGAAACTTTCTTTGCTTCTCTTTAATAATAATGATGGATCTAGTCTCCACTCTTCAGTGGAACATTCAAAGCATTCGGCCGAAGAAGCCTGAACTTTTATTTTTAATAAATAAATTTCACCCCTCAGTCATTGCCGTTTCGGAGACTTGGTTGGTGCCTGGTTCTCACTTTCGGGTCTCAGGTTACTCCTGTCTTCGAGATGATATGGCTGATGGGTATGCAGGTAGTGCCCTTCTTGTTAGGCGCTCCCTTCCGTTCTCTTTTATTCCTCTTCCCCCTACTCCTCCTGACATTAATATAGTTGCTGTTAGGGCTTTTAATATTACTTTCCTCTCTGCATACATCCCTCATCCTCATTCTAGGTTAATTCCAGACCTTTTATGTATATTTTCCTCAGTACCCACTCCAATAATTTTTATGGGTGATTTAAATGCTCATCATCGCTCATAGGGCTCGAGCCATGATGATTACTTTGGTCGGGCCCTCCTTGAAATTTTTGATGAAGTTGATCTATGTGTTATTAACAACGGTTCCCCCACTAGGAGAGTTCGTCCTTCTCAAAACCCTAACTCAGCTGTGGATATCACAGCTTGCTCTGCCTCTCTTGCTTCCATTCTTTCCTGGAGTATCTTGTCTCATTCTTATGGTAGTGACCATTTTCCTATTATTGTCTCTATCTCTGACAGAGTAGTTCCAATGCGTAATTTTAATCCCTCTCTTAAGTATAGATTAAACGATGCAAACTGGTCTTCTTTTTCAGATTCTCTAGAAAATAAGTTACCATCTCTTCCCCCTCCTGACAGAAACAATCTTGTTGATTGCTATTCCAAATTTGTAGACTCCATTATTTCTAGTGCTGATGTAAATTTTCCTCTTAAAAAACCCTACAGATTCAAAGTTTCAACTCCTTGGTGGGATTCAGAATGCACTTCAGCTGTCAAGGAAAGGAAAATAGCAGAGGTTAATTATTCTAATTCAATGACTCTTCAAAATTTTTTAGTGTATCAAAGAAAAGCCGCCACTGCTAAGAAACTTCTTTCCAAAAAGAAAAAAGATGGTTGGCTTCGCTACTGTCAAAGTTTATCTCCCTGTTCCCCTTCTTCCCTAGTATGGAAGCAAATCAAAAGATATAGAGGCTCTTGTAATACTTTTGATATTTCAGCTAACGATCCTTCTTCCTGGATCGAATCTTTCTCGGATAAACTGGCTCCGCCTTCAGTTCCAAATTTGGACTCTTTTCCCTCTTCTCCGGCTTTTCTCACTTCCGAAAATGATTTTGATGCCCCATTCTCTTTTTCTGAACTTCGAATGGCACTTGACGGTCTTGTTGATTCCTCTCCTGGTGCAGATGGGATCCCTTACTCATTCTTGAAAAACGCCTCAAGAAGTACAAAGCAATATTACTTGGATCTCGTTAATACCTTTTTTGAGTGCGGTTTGGTTCCCCAACCGTGGAAACATCAAATAATAATTCCGGTCATTAAACCTAGCAAAAACCCGTCAGACCCAAATAGCTACAGGCCTATTGCTTTGTCGTCTGTTTTGTGCAAGGTTGCAGAACATATGATGAAGCATCGACTTGAGTGGTTTGTGGAAAATAGGAACTTGTTGCCCTCATCCCAGTTTGGGTTCCGTAAAGGTATGAGCACAATGGATAGTCTTAGTATATTAATTTCTGATATTCGTATTTCTTTGATAAGTAAGCAGTTTTTAGTAGGAGCTTTTTTGGATATAGCCTCAGCGTATGATAATGTTTTACTTCCGGTGCTCAGGGATAAACTTGTGCATCAGTTGAACCTTCCTATAAAATTGGTCCGTTTCATTTGTAATTTATTGATGGAGAGAACCATCTCTATTAAAACTCAAGATTCCTCTCTTCTCCCTAAGACTATCTGGAAAGGCTTACCACAAGGTTCAGTTTTGAGTCCTCTCCTATTCAGTCTCTATACTTATGATTTACATTTTTCTACTGATTCATTTTGTCAAATATTGCAGTATGCTGATGATTTAGCTTTATACTTTTCTGGAAAATCTCTAGATGAGGCTAGTAGCCGTCTAAATTCCGCCCTCGGATATCTATCTGATTGGCTTCTACAACACGGTTTGTCCTTATCAACATCTAAAAGCTCCGTAGTTGTGTTTACAAAAAAAAAGTTGGTTCCTCTTGTTGACATTAAAGTTAACGGTGAAAATATCTCTCAGGTAAACACTGTTAAATTTTTAGGAGTTTGGTTAGATCAAAAATTATCAGGTATTGCTCACACAGACTTTGTTTCACAAAAATGCGAAAGAAACGTTAATGTTCTTCGCTCTCTTTCTGGTGTTTGGTGGGGTGCTCACCCATATTCTCAAAAACTGATCTACAATGCTATAGTCCGTAGTCATTTTGATTATGGTATCTTCCTATTAGATCCCTGTAACAAATCTGGCCTTCAAAAACTCGATAAAATCCAATCAAAGTGTTTACGGATTATTCTTGGGGCGATGAAGTCGTCACCAATAAATGCCATGCAAGTTGAGTGTGTTGAACCTCCCCTCTCGATTCGAAGACAATTTCTGGCAAATAGATTTATTTTTAAACTTGTGCAAAATTCTGAGCATCCCCTCCTTGGTAAGCTGGACCAATTATCATCCATCTTTGACTCTTGTAGTCGTCGTTCTAATATTGAACTTCCTTGTCTTCTTCGTGCCTACCTTCAATTCACTCGTCTTTCTAGCCCACTTTTTCAAAGCCCTATTTTATATCTATACTCGGTGCCTTATAATGCCCTGGTATTCCATCCGGAGATCATTTTGGACTTTGGAATTCACAAAAATACCTTAGAACCGCATAAGATGTTTGTCCAAAAAGTTTCCTCGAATTATAATAATTGGAATATTATATTCACTGATGCTTCCAAAGTCTCCGATGATAGCCCTGTAGGAGTTGCTGTTTGGATTCTTCATACAAAAATTATTTTAAATTATAAGTGCCCATCTGTTACATCCGTTTTTACAGGTGAATCAATTGCTATTTTCGAAGCCATTTCATTTGTTTTGTCTCATAAATTAAATAACTCCATAATTTTCTCTGACTCAAAAAGCCTTCAAGCCATTTTATCTAATCCTTTCAGATCTAAGTCAAGATTCCCTATAATTTTAAAAATTAGAGATTTGCTATTCCAATGTCATGAACTTGGTATCAATGTCGTCATAGCTTGGATTCCCGGTCATGTCGGTATTCTTGGTAATGAGTCAGCTGATTCATGCGCCAAAAATGCTATTCTCACTGGCTCTTTTGCCCACTTTGAGATTTATTCCCATGACATTTGTACTACTCTTCCTCTAATTTTGTTTAAATCTTGGTCCAAGGCATGGTAAATCTCTAAATCCATAAAGGGTAAATTTTATGGAGATATACAACCCGAGATTCCCCGCAAACCGTGGTTTTTCAAATATCAATTGGAAAAAAAAATCACTACCTCAATTATTTGTCGTTTACGTTTAAATCATTGTTACACCCCTCATTTCTTGGCCAAACTTAGGATTAAGGATAACTCTCTTTGTGAATGCGGTCTGGATGAAGGAAACGTGGACCATTTATTTTTCTCCTGTCCTAAATTGCGCTTCTCTTTTCATGAAATCATTCCTACTCATATTCCTCGTCCAACCTCGGTCAAATGTCTTCTTCCTTTTGTGTTTACTAGTTTTATATTTAAATTATGCAAATTTATTGAAATTAATAAAATTAAGTTGTAACTATTGTAACTACTTATTTCCTTTCTTTTTTTTTCTTTTTTTTTTCTCTTTTTCATCACTCTTACGAGTTTCTTTCATGTACATAGTCATAGTCTGTGGTCTCAGTCTGGTCTTAATGTTTGTCTGCGTCTGCGAAGAAATTCTTTTATTTTGATCTTTGATGTTTAGAGATATATGTTTATTTTACTATTAATTCACGCGAAATACTCTCCAGCGTTTGATGGTCTATTAATAGTTTGCACGTGTTATTGGCAAAATTGTGGTGTCTTTTCCACAAATGCCATTAATGAAGAGTTGAAGTTGAAGTTGAACTTTACATACTCTTTGTTCTGGTGGGCTTGCAGTCGTGCATCATTTGTGTTTTCTAATTATTCAAAAACTAGAAATATAATAGCCTAGTATATTTGGTTTCTGTGTTGGAGAAATACAATAAGTAAGTACATGCACAACTGTCTTTTATTTTCACTCTTTATTTCATTCTTAAAAGCCATAAACCCAAATAGCAGTGGGATACATGATTCGGATGATATCACCCCGTGAAAGAGTTAACATCTTAGAAGTGGAATAAAGATTCCTGCCTGGCCGAACCATTAATTCTACTACCCTGATTGAAATGACCTGCTTGTGATATGAACTACTATTATAAATTATTTGCCGTCTTATTTTTTAACATTTTATTTTTTTTATTTTGTAAAGTAGCAGCTAATTCATGTAACAGTTATCAACAAAGTATTTTTTTTATTTTTTTTTAGGTTAACATATATACAAATGTAGTAACTTTGTTGTCTGGGTATATTGGCTATTAAGACTCACTAAAATTCTAAAAGAATAAACAAATATATATATATATATATAAAAATATATATATATATATATAAAAATTTATATATATAAATATAAAAACTGGCTGTCCCTTAATATGTAAAAGCCATTCCATCATCATCTTCCTGCCCTTGTCCCATCTTATTTGGAGTCGGCGCAATACGTTTTTTTCTTCCATTCTATCCTGTCAACCGTCATACTATCACATAAAAGCCATTCCATTATTGCCTAATTACGTGTAAAGTGATTTAATTAGTCAGTTTGATGTCAGCAGTTGGTTATCAACCTGATTTAACAGTTATAAATAATTAAGTTACCTTCGATTGTTTCATACCAATGTTAAGCATCTAAGATGGCTTAACTATAGTTCATCTATTGCTATAATTATTATTTCAAGTTGAGCATACCAGAAATTGTGAATATGAGGATCAACTTTTATATTCTGTAATGTAACATTCATGTAGCAACTATCTAACCACATAATAAATTATTTGATTGGTTTTATAAAATCCCTGTCTGCATACAGAATATGCCTATTTCTATATTCTCGTTGTAACATTTTTTTAAAATTTTTTATTGTGTCTATTTTAAAGAACGTGTTCTTTGGGATATTATTTACTTCCAGGATAACTACATGGAGACGGACAAACGAGAGCGTGTTGTCTACACCCCGACTGATCCCATGGGATCACCCGCTGCTAATTGTCGGTCACGCAGTCCAGTTAAGCGTGGAGCGGGCTGTTCACCACATCAACCGGTGCATCCTCGAAGGCGAGATGGTAGCTGCTCACGCAGCCAGGTGGACCGCGGGGCATCCAGACGGGTGTACTGTGAGGCCTCCAGTCATCAGAAGCGTCGGGCCTCCAGCCGGGCAGATCGCCCCACTCCCCGCCAGGCCTCCGGCCGGGCTGATCACCTGACCTCCATTCAAGAGGACCGCCGGGTATGCAGCCGGGTGGACCGCCGGACCTCCAGCTGGGAAGAGCGTCGAAGCTCCAGTCAGAAGGACCGTCAGGCGTCTAGCCGGGAGAATCGTCGGGCGTCCAGCCGGGAGAATCGTCGGGCTTCCGGCCGGGCAAACCGACGGGCGTCCAGCCGGGAGAACCGACGGGCGACCAGCTGGGAGAACCGACACGTCCAACCGGGAGAACCGCCGGGCATCCTGATGGGTGGACCACCAGGTGACCCCCAGCCGGGACGACCACCAGACCTGCAGCCGGGAGCGCTGCGCAACTACGGGACACCTCTTTTCTGGCCTTACAAGCTGCCGGTCACGTAGTCCAGTGAGGCAGCAACGAGCAACAGCAATGGGAGACGTACAAGCCTCAATCCAAGAGAAAACCACGGGTGAGGCCACTTCTCTATTAGGATTAACCACTCTATCAGACCTTGTCAATGTTTGAAATCTATGTCTAATAATGGTGCAGATAAGCTAAGTTCCCTTAATAACACGATTCCCGAGTTTGACCCAAGTAAACGGGAACAGAGAATGACCATGTGGCTCCATAAAGTCAATGAGTGCGCAACCATTTATACGTGGTCGGAAAAACAAGTTATACATTTTGCTTTACCAAAACTTAGGGGTATAGCTCAAAGATGGTACAAGGGCCTCCCGTCAGTTGTTCTTTACTTGGGCTGAATGGCAGGAAAAACTCTTGGACACTTTTCCGTCGGAAGAAGAAAGTACGTCGAATCTTGCCTAGAATGCGTTTATTCAAAGGTCTCTGGAGGTAAACATTACATCCCATAGATTTTTTTTTTGTGAGTTCTTTGGTTTATTTGGTGTTCCAAGGAGGGTCATGACGGATCGTGGCACTTCTTTTACCAGTGCAAACTTAAAAAAAAAATATAATAGAAAAGAACATTAAACATGTCTTGAACGCTGTTTCTATCCCAAGAGCTAATGGTCAGGTAGAACGTTATAATAGGACTCTTGTTGACGCTTTAACTTCGAAATGTGTTGACTCTCCTGAAAATAAATGGGATGAACATCTACCTGATATTCAGGGGGGTATGAACAATACATTCAACAAAGGCATAAATCGAACTCCGTCAGAGGCTCTTTTTGGTATAAGACCAACGGGTCCAACTGACTGCAGAATTGTATCCGAACTGACAGACGATTTGGCAGCTCCTTCTAACTGGACAAGACTTGTCACAAATTAGGGAAGAGATCAATTCTCATGTTAGCTCGTACCAAGAGGCCCAAAAGAGGATCTATGACGCGAAACACTGCCCAGCTCCTAAATATAAAATAGGTGATCTGATAAGGGTGGAACGTCAAATCCAAAGCTACAGAAACTAGTAAAAAACATGTTGCTAAATTTCAAAGACCCCTATAGAATTACAAAAGACTACGATTTCGATCGTTATCAAATTGAGGACACTCCTCTCACACGAAAATCTAACCGCCCTTATTCAACAGTTGTCGCAAATGACAAAATTAAGGCTTGGTTGAACTTTGACAGACCGCATGACGAATCGTCTGGTAATGACAGTGATTTAGCTTTTAAGATTCATACATCCAACGTGCATAATTATTAAATTTGTGATTATTAAACTTTATTTCCGTTTTGTTTACAGGTTTATCATCTTAATACTTTCTGTGTAAGGGCCATGAAATACTGGCCATTAAATAACACAAGTCTATCAGACCCTTAGACCATGAAATAATGTCTACTGAGGTCATCTCTGGTCATGAAATAATGCCAGGTGTTTAAAAGGGCCATGAAATAATAATAATCATCATCATCATCATTTCAGCCGAAAGAAGTCCACTGCTGGACATAGGCCTCTCCAAGCGACGCCACAACGACCGATCCTCTGCGTCTCGCATCCACCGCACTCCCGCGACTCACACCAGGCCGTCGGTCCACCTTGTGGGAGGCCTTTCAACGCTGCGTTTTCCGGTGTGCGGTCGCCACTCCAGAACCCTTCGGCCCGATCGACCATCCGTTCCACGAGCAATGTGCCCCGCCCACTGCCACTTTAGTTTGGCGATTCTTCGAGCCATGTCGGCAAAAATTAGATTTAGTACCTATGATTTAATTTAACTTACATAAAGACGTAATGATTGTTAAAATTAATTTATTCCCCTTACAATGGTTACAACTTTGCACGTTGACTTTATTTTGTGTAGACCCCTATAATTAATTAGTTATTATTGTCTCTTAAGATGCAGGTTATCCTAGTTTGAGAGGCAGGGCTCGTAATATCTGTATACAAACTTCAGCAGCGTAGTGTCCGTATACCTGCACTTTGGAGGATTTGATGAGTGCTACCGGGGCTGCTATTAGTGTGGCCGCCTATTGGGCCCAAAAGGTTTGACGAGTTTACCATCGAATCGAAAAGAAGAAGCAGCGTAGTTAGCATTTTGTTAATCAGTGTATACAAATGTATGTATGTTTCTTTGTGACAATAAACTTTATTATTATTATTGTTGATAACATTTGGGCTATTAAATTTTTCTTTAGTTTTACTCTTGTTATCCCCACGAGAGAGTGGTAATGTACCTACCTTGGATGGCCAACTGTTACCAATAGTAAATTATCTAGTTCATTTATACCTAATTTATTATCTTAATTTAAACCTAATATTAAAAGTATTGTGTTGTCTATAGTAGCACCAACTGTGGCCGTGAATGGCACGACAACCAATCAGAGCGAGAGGATTTTAATATTGACAGAAAGGGAAAAGCGCGGGAATTTTGGCGCGTCGTGCCATTCTGGCGGGCTGGCAGTCGTGCACCATTTGTGTTTTCTAATTATTCTAAAATTAGAAATATAATTGCCAAGTATATTTGGTTTCTGTGATGGAGAAATACAATAAGTAAGTACAAGCACAACTGTCTATTATTTTCACTCTTTATTTCATTCTTAAAAGCCATAAACCCAAATAGCAGTGGGATACATGATTCGGATGATATCACCCCGTGAGAGAGTTATCAAGGGTAAGTTGCTCTTTTTCTTGTGGAACTACGACAAACGATATCACTTATTCTATAGGTTTCTCTTTCAACGTAAAACAGGTTCCACAAGACTACCGCAGAATTCTAAAATAATCTGACCACCGAAACTTATGTTTTTTTAAAGTGGGCCTCGATAAGAGCTGTGACATCTTCGGATACAATACCTTATACGAATAAAGAGTTTGATTTTACCATATGCCTACAGAACCCTAAACAGAAAGTAAAAAGATATAACCCTCGATGACACCTTAGTGACATCTATCAAAGCAGACTGACAAGCAGTCTTTCTAAGGGGCTTACAAAAATTCCCCATGCAATTACCGATTCTAAAATTTCTAGTTATTAAAAGTAAATAGTTGCATCCGATTTAATTGAAAGCCGTCCCGAATAGTTGGGAAAAGGCTGGACTAGCGTAAAAAGTAAAAAAATACTATGGCACCGAAGCCAAAGCCCGACGCAAAGGGAAAGGGAGCCAAAGCTGAGAAACCAAAGACACCACCACCACCACCACCTCCTAAAGCTAAAAAGCCATTTGAAGAAATAAGTGCTATTTTTAATGGCAATGAAGTAAGTTTTCTGTTGCCTTGGAAATCCCTGCATACATGTACAGTTCAATGGAGATATTTGAAAAAGAATGTAAGGTATCGCATCGTATCGTAGGAAACGACTAAGAGGCTTGCGGGGAAAGTGTTTAGCAGCATTATCTGTGTATTTTAACAATCCGCCCAATATGAATACCAACCCAGACAGCCTGGCTACAATTGACCCATGTTAGCAGTCTAGGTTATGGCGAGGCAAGTTTAGCAAAAATTCCCGGATGATCTGGCTATTTACACGAATAATTCGGACCGACGAGAAGATCGCCGAACTTGAACAGAAATTGAGCAGGTTACGATTGAGTAATTATTAGTTAGCTGAAGTCTGGACTCGATAATCCTCTAATAGCGGTTTCTTTTCTAACTTGCTTTATTTTTGGGAGGATGACCTGCAGTCCTAGAGTCATAGGGAGATATCAGGTTTACCGTCCATATGTCCCGTGTGAACAATGTGGTAAAACATCGAATGTATCGATCATGGTGGTGTCCCTTATTATGTTATTGTTATTATATAAGTATAATAACAATAACATAATAAGGTAAAGGCTAAGGCCTACACTGTCCCACAGCTCTTAAATTGTTCCCGGCAATGAGCTACTTCTTGCCAATTCCTAAGGAAGTCCTCTAAGTCGTCCCAGCATCTCCTTCTAGATCAATCGTACTTTACACTCAGAATATATTTAAGATATTCGCTGAAGGCTGTACAGGTTTACGAACTGACCTCGGTACACTTCGTTTACGAAGTGCAGAAGAGCAGTACGAAGATGTATCTGGATATATCCTCATTCAAATTGTTCTGAAGTATAAAACAAAGTCGCTGTCCGCTGTCTGTCCTTATGTATGCTTAGACCTTTAAAACTACGCAACGGATTTTGATGCGGTTTTTTTAATAGATAGAGTAATTCAAGAGGAAGGTTTATGTGTGCAATACATGCATAATATAGTAGAGAAACTCTGATAATTATAGAGGTTTCTAATGTGATGTCGTAAATAAACACATTTGTTTTGCCCTTATATTGCAAACGCTGGCTGAACCTTACAAGATAGATCAAAAAAATGTACTACACTATTGTACACCTTAAAAAGGTCTACAAAAAGACCGCAATGGTATATGTCTTTCTCTAAGGGATAACCCACAATAATCATTTTTTTATCCTTTACTTTTTACGAGAAATAATGACTTATTTACGAAGCAATTTTAAGCAATACAGCATTAATCTTTATCTTACCTACCTACCTTAAATACATTGTGCATTTAATATAGATCAATATGGCTCTTTAAGCATGTAATTTAAGTGAATATTATCGAAGATATTAGGGATTTAAAATGCATGGACATAACGGTTGCCGCGGTATCAGCAATGCACCTGTGCGCGGCCGGGGCGTGTCACTAGTAATTAATATTTACCAAATCATTAATAAATGCAAACCCGACAATTTCAGATTCATTCTACAAATCCAATACAATTTACATAGAAGAAAGCACGCAGTTTTTAACAAAATTTTTAGCTTTCCAGTAATATGATACATTTAGATTATCTAAAAACTTCACTAGTGTCAGACTTTTACAGACTAAAAACCCACTCCTGTTCTTTCTTTGACTTCGTCCCAGGGCCCCGGGTTTTACTTTCACACTACCCGTGGCCCCAGTAGGCTTCGACCCTGCTGGGCCCCAAATCGTATAGCTGAAATCTCCCTGAGGCGCGCGTGGAACAATTCGCGCCGTCGACGACTTGGGCTTAGTCTGGACGGTTTCCGGACGGTCGGACAGTGAGCTACCCATTGCTCGCTGTCCGCAAGCCCGCGCCTACGGTGGCCGGTAATCGGGATCAGAATCCCGGCGGCTGGGGCGAGAGGACCGTTCCCTTGCGCAGTCGGCCTCCTCCGTTGCTAGCATTACTGCTTCGCAAGAAGGAGGCGGTCTCCTGCCACTCCTCCTCAATCCGGACCAAGGCCCGGCGCGAGAGATCATTGCCGCCGGTCGCCCCCACGGGGACACGGCGGTGCTCTGCCCAGGCGGGGCACACCTCTACCGTGCTCCACCGTGTCCTCCGGGCGGTCCACACAATGGCACCCACGCGTTTCTTCCGCGCGAATCCTGTGCAGAAACCTCCCGAACTTACCATGTCTAGTGAGGACCTGCTTCATGCGGAAGGTAACGACGCCATGTTGTCTTTCCAGCCACTTCTTAAAGAGGGGACTTACCGCCATAATTGTGGCGTACCCAGTATCCACATACCTAATATATGATTAAAATGATTGCAGTTACTTTAGTCAATTCTGAGTAATAATCAAAAATATTATAGCAGTTATCTTTCCAGAATGGAAAGATAACTGCTATAATATTTTATTTCAGTCCTGAAGGCAGCATATAACGGGCGATCCACACTGCAGGCGATCGTATAGGTAGGGAACTAATATATGGTCGTGATTCTCAGCAATAAAGTAACGACAAAGAAAACAAATAACAATCATACCACACCTCACATGATCCCTAAAGCTTTTACTTGTAATTATTCGTATCATTTAATAAAGGTGATCTTTTAAAACAACCTTCAATGTCAGGTTAAAATACGGGTGCCGAAGAGCACGTCAAAGCCACCTAGGCTGACTCCGTCACAGCTGAAGTTGCAGCAGAGCTGTACTTGTGATGACGATGCTTCCATCTGCTCGGAGACTTGTGGCATGGTGTGTGGAGAAGACGCATGCCCCAGTAACAGGCTGGACTTCCAGGTAAAATGATGTCATCATTATGTGGTTTTCTTGACTTCAATCAACATAAAAGCCATATATTATGAAACCAGTCTTGCCAAAGGTTATTAATAACGTACCCAGTTGAAGGGGTCAGATAGGCCATAACTCCATGTAAAATAATGGTAGGTATTCAGTTGTATCTTCAGTTTGCTATGGTGTACCTATACTAGGATAAGGCTAGGATTGTTGTATTGCCTTGTGCACATGCAAAAGCATGCTTTATCTAGACATTAATGAAGAATCACATGACGCTGTTGTGGCCAACATTAAAATGAATCCAAATGATTTTAACTACCAACTGTTTTCAAATCTATCAATCTTAGTTTTCTGGTCTTGCACCAACCATGGGGAGGACCTTGGGTGCGCTTGCACAGTTTAATACTGCTATACTGCTGTATGCGATGGTGGATTACCGCTCCCTGCTTTCCGCATAGAATACGCCTTTGCCCTAGCAGAGAGCAAAACATATTGGCAATCTAGATTTCTTACTACCGATCTTGAAACTTGAACGCTAATTAGATTAGATTACATTAGGAATATAAATTATTTAATTAAAGATATCTCAAACCTCAATATCTATAATCTAATGTAATTACCGTCCAAGCTTCTTGTCCCACAGCCGCGCAAAGATCCCTCTCTCTTCCTACAAACATCTGTTTTCTGCTATTGCAGGCCAGTCTTTCCGATAAATAAGATCCATGCTCTAATTCAGAATCCAGGTTACCAAGTGCAGTGGCACTTGGTAACCTGGAGTCTTGAGAGAGTTGCTAGTGCTTAACCACAACTTTTCTTATACAACAATCACAATTTGTACTTTTAGATACCTGACGACCTTTGCGAGTCCCTCACTCACAGAACTGCGTTGAACTCAGAGTTAGTCTACTCGAGGTCCCCACACCACAACACCCTTTGCAACACATGCAATGTTACCCCTAAAGACGCTCCTAAAGGTGTGCAAGCGCAGAAAGTTCTACATCCAGACAAAGACGTTTTCATTCTCAAGATTGGCAAGCAAACTGATGAACCAAATCGTACGGGAAACATAGAGGTATGATTTCTTTTTATCGTTTCACTTGTCATCATTTTAGGTCATAGTAAGGCAAAGGATTTTTTTAATAAGTAGGGTAAGAAAAGATTTAGTAGTTGTCACACACATGGCAATGTACGAGTAGTAAGTAGGCTTACATCATAATAATAAATTATAAGTCAAGTCACACATTTCTTTATTGACTACGTAATAAAACTTTTTATTTTATAACTAAGCAACGGGAAAATAAGATAGCCTCTAACAAACTAAAGGGGTGACCAGACGGTTACAAACTAGCGTTCCAACCAAGGAGAACCTTGCTAGTTTCAATCCATGTAGACAGCAGTTGTAATCCATGACCTTCAACGCCCTTGTTTGAGAGGCGCGTTTTTCCAACTACCGAACGGTTTGGCGCGTGGTTTATATCCATGTAGCCGCAACATAAACCAAACACATAAACCATGGTCACCTTGGTTGGAACGCTAGTTTGCAACCGTCTGGTCACCCCTTAAGTTGTCTTTTTTACAACTCCAACTAAATATTCTTAATCCAAGAGTGAGCGAAACGAGCTCGGAATTGTAGGGCATTTCGACACAGAAATGTTAGGTTAGAGAGTAAGGTGCGAGCGGAGCTTCCTGCCTTAGCCTTCGTGGTTATTTTTTTTCTAACCACCCAAAGAGTGGCTTACATAGAACTTAGAAGATAACTAGTAGCTTAGATAGTATCATTCAGACGCTCGTTAATTGTGGCTTAGTAATTTAGAAGGCTATGTAGATTATTCTTAGAGGCGAATAATGCTATTAAAAAGAAGTCTGATTAATCAGCACCCCATCACAATTAATAAAAATCAAACGCATTTGGAATGTAAACAGCTCAACATATAAGAGACGTTTATTAATTAAACATAGACTTTTTTTCGGAAATTTAATTTGGTACGTTTCTTACAACGGACGAACAGCAAATCTGGGATACGAGTCACGCGAACAAACAGGAAGTCTGGGTTGCGAGTCACTCAAACGAACAAGAAGTCTGGGATACGAGTCACGCGAACGAACAGGAAGTCTGGGATGCGAGTCACGCGTCCGATCAGCAAGTCTGGAATACGGGTCACGCGAACGATCAGCAAGCCTGGGATGCGAGTCACGCGAACGATCAGCAAGCCTGGGATGCGGGTCACGCAAACGGTCAGCAAGTCTGGAATGCGAAACACGCGAACGATCAGCAAATCTGGGATGCGAGTCACGCAAACAAACAGGAAGTCTGGGATGCGAATCACGCGAACAAACAGAAAGTCTGGGATGCGAGTCACTCAAAGGAACAAGAAGTCTGGGATGCGAGTCACGCGAACGAACAGGAAGTCTGAGATGCGAGTCATGCGTCCGATCAGCAAGTCTGTGATGCGGGTCACGCGAACGGTCAGCAAGTCTGGAATGCGAAACACGCGAACGATCAGCAAATCTGGGATGCGAGTCACGCAAACAAACAGGAAGTCTGGGATGCGAATCACGCAAACGAACAAGAAGTCTGGGATACGAGTCACGCGAACGAACAGAAAGTCTGGGATGCGAGTCACGCGTCCGATCAGCAAGTCTGGAAAACAGGTCATGCGAACGATCAGCCATACCTGTGAATTGATAATCTAGGGTAATTTTCAATTTATATTTTTTTAAATATGTCTTATTACTTATTAATTGATCTCGTCGCTTATATGGAGAAACAAATACATAAATTACCGAGTACAACAACATTTTATGTTCAGGCAATCTCTGTCCATTCCAAGTTGACTGGAAGAAATCGCAAATTGCAATAAGGCCGCCAATTGTATGTTTAAAGTGTAAAGCTCAAATTTTACTATTTATTATATTGGTTTACAATAAAGTTTATATAAATAAATACAGGTACATTTAGTTACTAACTGTACTTGCAGCTAACTTCACAGCCGCTTTTTACTTTGTTTTAACCTATACTTGCTTTCAGTAAGAAGGTTGGCTGGTTGTATTATCATCTATCTGACTTGGTGAATGGTGCATTTTCTCGCACCATTAAACAAATCATAACAACAATAAATTATCATTTAAGTCAGCAAACCACACTGCTAGACTATCAAGTCCCAAGGATGGCAAGTTTACAGTATGTAGGCGTACGTATGCGGTAGTAGTTAACTTTGAGATTGACTGCATCTGCAGGGATTAACATCATCTTCCTGCCCTTGTCCCGTTTTATTTGGGGTCGGCGCAATATGTTCTCTTCTTCCATTCTGCCATATCACTCGTCAAGCTATCACTAACTTCCTTTTCTTTCATATCGCTCTTGACACAATCCATCCATCTTTTCTTTGGTCTCCCCCTCCCTCTCCATCCATCCACAAGTATGCTCATAACTCTTTTAGTAACATGCGTTTCATCCCTCCTCTTTACATTACCATACCAATACAAACGATTCCCCCTCTACTTTTCAGTCACTGGTGTCACTTTCAAACTTCCTCTAATATACTCATTTCTCACTTTATCCATTCTCGTCACACACACATCCATCTTAACATTCTCATCTCGTACATGCAATCTTTTTTCATCAGTCTTTTTCACAGCCCATCATTCTGATTAACATACGAGGCGAATGATAGCAAGTTCAACCTTAAGCGCTACTAAACGCGTCTGCATTTGTGATGAGTCCTATGAGTTGAATGGGTTAGCATGAATATTATCGAAAACCCCTACAGGGTTGAATACATTATTTTAAACAAATACAAAATGAACAACGTTTAACTATTATCAGAAATGGAAAATAAGCAACATAAAACCACAGTGATTTAAAAACACAATGTTACTTCACTTGATAACTGTTGTCAGCAGCGTGACAGTTGACACTAGTGAAAACACTGACAGCTGTCATCTGAACGTCAAAATAATGTCGTCAAATTTGTATTGGTACAGAGGCGTGTAACACCTGTCTCGATTCCAGCTAATTTGGAATGTTTAGGTCTGGCAAGGTTCGTTCAAAAAACTCTAACTTATATAAAGTTGATACTTGAAAGAAGCCCTTTTGGCACCCACTTTTAGAGAGACCAGACCCACTTTTAGAAGAACCAAAAACGTTACAGACTCCAATGAAAGATAATTTTAAATTTTATTATCTGCTGTTGAACCATAACTAACCCTTAACCGTGCTCGAATTTGGGCTTTTAATATTATAGTTATTAATTGGGACGTCATTTTAACAATATGATTGTTGATGAATTTGTAGGACTGTTTTAATTTATAGACTGACTGAAAAAAAAAATCATTTATTTCAAATGAAAACATCAGATTTATTAAGTTTTATTTTTATAAATTTCGTACCCACATATACGCTCCAGGCTGTCACTTAATCTTGATCAAGTCTCAATGTGATAAATTAACAAACTGCCGTTAAACTGTCAAAGGTGTAGATCAAAGATATTTAAATGAAAATATGCTAAAAAAAATACACTTTGAGAAGTGGTCTCAGGGTTTTCCGCTATTTATTTCTAATAATTTTCGATAGGGATTATTTTTAATTACTTGTTAATTAATACTTACTAAAATAAATTTATTAGGCACCTTATTCATCATAGGATTATGATGATTAAGGATCATTTGGTAGGTACTACGTGCAATATAGTACCTAATGATAAATCAAAATAATAGAAATAAAGTCAATCATTTCCCATTTGTAATTTGCTTATCGACGGTGAAGTGCCAATAACTCCTAACTGTCGAAGTCAAAAATCTTCTGTCTTAAAAACGTCAGGAGGTAATACTATGAATTAACATGCTGGTTTAGTTAAGAGGTGTTTCCACAATTTAATTTGATTCAGTAGCAACTAATATTCGCTTCAAGAGATTTCACAAAAACATGCAGAAACACACATTTGACTTATGAGCGCTAAAAAGTAATTATCTCGAAAAATGTCAGTTAGGAGGTATTGGCACTTCACCGTCGTTATACAATCTTTTAAAATCTGATATCCATAACCATAACTATCGGAAACTATAGTAACCGTATCTGAAACCGATATGACTCCTTTATCCGTAAATCCGTGTCCAAGTCCAAAATTTTATATAACCTAACCTAACATACCTATACATCCACTAAAAATCTCCTCCTTTTTGAAGTCGAACCAAAAAAAACATAGATCAGACAGCACGATTTATTTAGTACAAGCTGACACGGCGAACTTCGTACCGCCTAATAATGTGATAAATAAAGAACAGCTCGACCGATTTTGTGCGATTTTCACATAAACCATCTACTAAATAGTCCGAACAAAGCCTAAACATTTGGTTTGGATAGGTGAGCCCTTTCTTGAGTTGTAAAATTACAACGAAAAGTGGCATTGATTTTTATATATATAGATAGATTATTTATATTTAAAGATACTTTCTAATTTTTTTTTTGAGTTTCCCAGAAATTTCAAACAGGCAGTCCGACCAGTCAATAACAGTTGAAATTACTCGTAAACGTGGTAAGAAAGCCGTTCCCCAAGGATTGTAATGAACCTTAGCTGACGTAAATGAAAAATGATCTGAACACAGTCATGTAATATCATGGAGTCATGGCTAAACGGATATTGTTTTAACAAGCGTAATTATGCTTTACGTGGTTACAATGTGCCATGTACAGAGCATTATCAAGTTCCATAAGCACGCAGCTTAATAATAATCTATACACAAATCGTAAAAATCTCCTCTCAATCAATCGTTATAATATCCTTTTCTGTTTACTAGCGACCCGCCACCAAATCTTTGAAATTCTCAGCTTTTCTCTATTATAATATACATAATGTATGCACTTAAACACTCAATGAATAACTTCACTGTAGCTATCTGTAAAATCTGCATTAAAATCGTTTTAGTAATTTTTGAGTTTATCACTAACAGACAGCGGTGTGGAAATTTGTTTTGTGATATGTAAGGACTAGTTTCTGTCAGCGGCTTCGCCCGCATAAAAGTTAGTTTCTCCGTACAAACTTTGAACCCCCGTTTCATTCTCTTAGGGGGTGAATTTTGGAAAATTCTCTCTTATTGCTCGCCTGCGTCAAAAAACAAAAAACCTTAGGCAACATTTCATGTTCCTACTCCCAATAGTTTTCTGTGCGTTGATAGGTCAGTCAGTCAGTTTCTCCTGTTATATATACAACCCTATTTTGTAATAAGTACAAAAAAAAAATAGGGCTCTATCCGTACCCGTTACTAATCATATTTGCGTTGTCAAAAGTTAAAAAAAAAAAACCAAAATCCCAAATTGACAACGAAAACTTGTCATAACTGAATCAAATTCATAACAATTGCTACTAGAAAATACTATTATAATTCCTTATTTTGAATAGTGCCACTGTTTATACCGTAGCTAATTTTATATATAGCTATCCTATTGAATGTACTCAAAGCACAAGAGAATATCTCGACGTCATCGGCCGGAGCGCCCTTGTCAGCGGCTAGCTAGTAACTACGAACAAGGGGAAACCTGCGTCAGTTAGGTTAAAGATAACGATGTCAACCTCTTCACCGTTACTTTTACTGTCCCCAGTTACGTCATCAAACTCAGTGTTTCGTTACAGGTAGAACTGGTGACTCCTCGTGCTCCGGCCAAGGCGCAACCAGCTACGCATGCCTGCATCCAGATCCAATGCGAGGAGAGAGATATACCCTGCCCCTGCTCTGGCCCCTGCAGGGCCTGCTGCCAGAGAATGCCGCCCAAAAAGCGGAAATGTAGAAGACCCCCCAGGTGTTGCCTGCCTTGCTAATTGAAAACCGTATTCATTCATGCCGATGCTAAACCCATTTTTGTGACGAAAACATTTTTGTCTTTTAATTATTATCCTATGTAAGCTGTTTCATTAATTGCAACAAAAAAGAATCTAAGCAGATTTATCTGGTAGATGATAATAAAAATTGAATATAATAATAGGGATTTTATTGCTGATCCTAAGCCTATTCCAAGATAATTGTGTATATAATTTTAATTTTTTGGGTATATACTAATAAGATATTATTAACTATGACTACATGGACGTTACTTTCGTTCCCCAAGCAAATGGTGTTTAATAAATTCCACCTTTTACTATCCGAAAGTAAATTCTTGTACGTAGAATTTATTATTCCCATGTTACTCAAAACATTGGTAATTTGCCATTTGGTTGTCACCGGCCTACTCTAAGTTATTTTAATTAATTTTAATTGTTGGTATCTTGCTAATGAATGTTAAACGAGCGGACTTATTAGTGCCAGACTCAGTTTCGTTAAAATGATTTAGGACATAGATTGCCTTTATCGGGTCGGCTTCGTTTCTATTATCTCGTGAGCTTTTACGTCTGAACAGCCGCTCTAATTCATAGAGAAGATAGGAGACAGATGAGAATTAGTACTGCTTTACCCGACTGTTGCCGAAAGAGGTTGGCGTCCTTACCACACTAATATTATAAAGGCGAAAGTTTGTATGTATGTGTATGTTTTTTACACCTTCATGAAAACAAACAATTGGAATAGCATTAAGCTTATAAGGGCCGAAACTGTGTAAAGTGGATGCCCGCGACGGGCACCTGTCGCCTGAAAAGCGCGTGTTTTCTCACAGATGGTCCCCGCCGTGGAAACCGGTTTATTAGTTCAACTTTAACGGTGTGCATGTAGTCGTGTTGATGGAGCACTTAATATATTATTACGTAACAAAACGGGAGTAGCGCCCGCCGGCTCCCTGCGAGACGGATGCCCGCGCGGGACCTCGCTACGGAACATTTTTATGCGGGACTGCGCGGGCGTCCGCTTTAAGCAGTTTTAGCCCTAATTTATAACGTGGAGGAACACTAAAATCGGGTGGGTGAAACCACTTACAGAATCCAGTATCTAGGTACATAGTTTTGACAGTTGACATTGTTGAGTCAGCTGAAGCAATAAAGTTCTTGGATAAAATTCTCAAAATAGAACTCTAATATCGGCCTACTAAATCGTATGATTGTGTGTAATTTGAATGAAACAATTCCCGCAACAAATAGAAATAGTTTCTCAGCACAAATAGCAAGTAAAAGTGTGTGCAATACGTTCGTGCGTTTGCATCTCTAAAACGTAACGTGATCTGTGTAATTGATCATGATCATTAAACTAGCAATGCGGCTCATGTCAACAGCCAGCGAGTATTGCATCAGACAGACGAGTGGCGGCTCGGGAGGGGCCAGGCTGCAATGTGGATGGCAATGAACTTGCCCAAACTTGGCCTTAGCTTTTAGACCCACTCACTACACACGATAACTACGAACAAAGTTAGATCCTAAGCTTTGGCCGTGATCTTATTAATATTAGACACGTTTATCGTCGGCCTAAAACTAGTGTTTCAACCTTCGAAGTTTACCCCTACCTAAAAGATATTATCAGTTTGGCAAATTGATTTTTAGGGTTCCGTATCTTAAAAGGAAAAAATGGAACCCTTATGGGATGTCTTTGTTGTCCATCCGTCTGTCTGTATGTCTGTCTGTCTGTCAATACCCTTTATCTCAAGAACGCGTGGAGGTATCAAGTTGAAATTAAAATCATATACTTTTTTATTTTTAGGTGTGGAAATGATCTAATGATTCTTCAGTTGCCATTTGCGTTCTAGGAGTACGGGTTTCCTTTTCAGAAATTCTCCGCGGTCCTAGCTAGCGGGCATCGGCCCTGCTGGGCCCCTACGGTTTGCTGACATCTCCTTGAGAAAACCATATACCTAAATCTGCGGTCCCTTGAAGCTGTCAAAAAATCAAACTTCTAAGTCAACGAATAAAAAAGATACGGCCGTTTATGTGGCAAAACACGTATATGTCGAAACTCTCAAAGGAATCCAAATTCATAGGGTACTTCCCGTTGACTCAAAATCCTGAAATTTGGGATAAAGCAAGGTCTAAAGAACAGGTAAAAAAAAAATCTGAAAACAATTTTTTTTGTAACCTGCGTCAGAAAAAAATAATACTTTTTTGCTTTTCGAAAAAACCTTCGAGACTCTTCTCTCAGAACTCAGAGAGAAGAATTGTAGTTTGTATGGAACCCTCAGGATGCGAGTCCGACTCGTACTTGCCCAGTTTTTACTTACACAGACGAAAGATATGAATATTTTATCACAAATTTTGTAATCGTTTTAATCAGATTGTCCGCTAGCCTTGATTGTCTGTTAAGGTAAGTAATATATATTAAAAACATTAAGTTCAATTGAATCCTGCTGGAAGGAAATAAGTTATTTGTTCCTGTATAATTTCTTGCTAAAACCTTGGGTTAGAGAATAATGCCCATATTAGTATAGAGCTATTCCCCAGGCCCCAGCCACAATACCCAGAATGCAGATTTATGCCATATGATAGCTTTTTATTAGTATTTTTAAAATACCTAGATTTAACGTCATATAAAGCACGGGTTCAAAAGTTATGAGATGATAATTTTGTTATAATGTTAGCTTCCTACCGATTTTATAGATCTTATAGTTTTCAGGCAACTTTACTATTATTTATTCACTAGGCGCTTGTTTTCATTTTTGAGAATATAGGCTTTCCAACCTGAGTTGTGAAACCGTTGAGGCGATTGCATTTGATGATGACCCTGCCCAGCCGTTACCAAGGAGTAGGCTTCAGAAAGTCACTGATTTATGGCACTATAAATAGGAACGAGCAAGGGCCTTAATAAAAGAATTAGATAAATATTTGAATAAAAATATTTTTACTAAATTTAGATTTAAAGGTATGCGTAAGTATTCACAGTACCTATTATTTAAGTGCTACACACAGTAAACATTTATAGTTAATTAAAGATATTTCAACTTATTCAACGCCTTGTTTATAATCAAAGCTTATTGGTTTTGAAAGTAGTTAAAGCTACAACCATTAATATTATATAAATTAAGAAGATTTGGAAAAATGACTATAACTGCTGGACTATAATTATTACAAAAAGAGAAAAAAAGGGTTAGTTCTTGCTTAGTTCCTGAAAAGAAACTGAGTAGATTAATAACAAAAATATTGAACACGCTTTTTTTTCCTTCGACACGTAAACAAAAATTTAAGACGATTACAGTGCTATAAATTCACTTGATGTCACACCAACATAAAAGGTACCTGAATCTAGAAGTGACGTGCTCCGACTGACTCACAGATATGTCCAGTTTGACATATCTGTTGACTGACTCCTGAATTTTGGTGCGTTTTTTTTCCTTCTTTATTATTACGATAAAACCAAAATTACATGACCCATATTTTTTTAATAAAACTAACTGATATTTATGAACTAAATAATATTTTTATTTACCCAGGAATGATTCAATTCTATTACCAGAATGTAGTTCAAAGTATATTGAACGAGTTAAATACATTCACCTTATTCCTATTTAAATAAAAACAGTAGAAACCAATATTAGTAGGACTCACATTCTTATGTAAAACACTACCCATAGTGAATGAAGCAAATATAATTATTATTTTACACAATTTAAATTCTAGTCATTTATTCATAAAAATGAAAATGAATTGCAAGCATTGTGTAGATTAGCTGCCAAATAGAATTAGTCGCCAAATAAACCAGATTGATGATTCAACAGATTCTAATTTAGTATATCCTGATCTGTAGAGTTATCTCAAATGGCATATCATAGTCAACCTTGTAGGCTAAAAATAAATATTTTTAATTTTTACAAATATAACGGCAGTCATTTATTTCTGTGGGTTTTGGATTTTCTATAATACCGCGATATTTATAAAAAATAAAATCCAAAAATAACCATATTTTTATTAGTAGTTTTAAATTCGACCACCACGGATTAAGAAGCGGAATTTAAAAATCATGTCGGCTTGGTTCGCTGATAATTTTTCTCAAATTATGATTATATGCTGTTTATTGATTTAAAAAAAATATACAGCAAACTTTTTTTCTAAAAAATATTAAATATACGATTAAAATAACAAAAAAAATATAGAACGCTGTATATTTTTTTGTTATTTTAATCGATAAACAGCTGCAGTAATATCGCTTGGAAGGAAACGTAAAATAAAAATTCAATTTACAGTGCAAATTTACCAGGTACCCAGGCACGTTACATTAATGTAGTCAATGTAAAAAAAAGATGAAAAGACAAACAAATATTCACAAATAAAAAATAAAACTGAAGTTCGTATCTGCCGAGAAAACTCTGTTACTCATCATTGCAATGTATTGTAAAACATCTACATTGCCAAGAAATAATAATAAGTTAAAGTAATTTTACTATCAAGACCTAACTCAAAAGACTATACCTGAGAAACAAGCATTATTAAAAAAATGAATGAAAGAACCGAAATATAATCAACAAAATATCCAATTTTTTCATTGTTTTTATCGAGTCCTTTATAACATTTCGAATTAATATCACAATTCTAATCCTAATTATCTAGGACAATTAGATGATTTACTTTTTCTGCATTTTTTGTGCAAAAAACGGACATGATTTTTTTGTAAAATGAGCCAAAAATCTAAATTGTGTTTACTCAGATTGACTATAAGCTCTTATATATGTTAAAAATCTAGAGTTTCGAAGTTCATGACGAGTACCGTAAACACATCGTAATCATCTATAGGTGTACAGAATACCCAGGATTGACTGTTTATTTTATGCATACTGCTGATTAGTACACAAATTACTAGAATACCAGAGAAGGAACATATTTAAATTGAGCTGGTAGGTTTGTTGCGGTTGGAGACGTCTAAATCTAAATTCGTTTCTTTGACTTAAACATAATTTGAGAACAACTTGTAAGCGAACCAAGCTGGCATGATTTTTAAATTCCGTTTCTAAATCCGGGGCGGTCGAATTTAAAACTACTAATAAAAATATGAGCTTTTTTGGATTTTATTTTTATAAATATAGCGGTATTATAGAAAAAACAAAACCCACAGAAATTAATGACTGCCGTTATATTTGAAAAATTAAAAATATTTTATTTTTTAGCCTACAAGGTTGACTACGATATGCCATTTGAGATAACTCTACAGATCAGGATAAAATAAATTAGAATCGGTTGAATCATCAATCTGGTCCATTTGACGGTCAATTATCTACACAATGCTTGCAATTCATTATCTACAAATCCTTATTTTGAATGAATGACCGGAATTTAAATTGTGTAAAATAGTGATTGTATTTGCCTCATTCACTATGGTTAGTGTTTTACATAAGAATGTGAGTCCTACTAATATTGGCTTCTACTGTTTTTATTTAAATAGGAATTAGGTGAATGTATTTAACTCGTTCAATGAACTTTGACCTACATTCTGGTAATAGATTTGAATCATTCCTGGGTAAATAAAAATATTATTTAGTCCATATATATCAGTTTTATTTAAAAACTATATTTTGGCCGCGACTTCGCTCCCGTCAACTGGCTTCTCTATTCTGCCCTACTCTGCCGTACTCTGGCCTACTCTGCCGTACTCTGCCGTACTCTGCCGTACTCTGCCGTACTCTACCCTACTATACCCTACTCTATCCTACTACCAATTTTATTTTATTTTCTTTCTTATGAACCTTCTCCTGACAATAACAAACACAACCAAAAAAAAAATTGTTAAATCGGTCCAGCCGTTCACGCGTGATAGCGTGACCAAGGGAAAAAGGGATTCATTTTTAGAGTTCCGTAGTCAACTAGGAACCCTTATAGTTTCGCCAAGTTGGTCTGTCTGTCGGTCCGTCTGGCCACGGATAATTTCAGGGACAGTTAGCGCTAGAAAGCTGAAATTTGGTACCAATATTGATATATATCAATCACGCCGAAAAAGTGGAAAAAAATATTTTACAAGTGGGGAGTGATTAGTTTTTCATTGCAACCCTAGCATGTGATATATTGTTGTATAGGTATTTAAAAATGAATAGGGGTACCGAAATCATTTCATCAATCACTTTTGAACCATAAGTTTAGAAAATATGATAAAAAATCAAAAGTAGAACTTTATGACTGAAATTATTTTGAACATGATGGGTTAAAAAGGTGTACAAAATATTTTCTGAACTAAGTTTGTAATTTAACCGTATATGCAAGCATTTTTTTATTAACTTAGTTTACATATTGTATTATCCTGAACGTATCTTCTTTCAAATAAAAAAAAAAAGAAATATTAAAATCGTTTCACGCAATCCAAAATTACCAACGAAAACTCAACATACATAACCCGTCCAGTTTGTATAAATTAGCAACCCAATTTCCCGAGAGATGGCGCTGTACTTTGGGCTACTTTGCGCTGTTAAGATTTTTCCTGAGTTGATGGGGTCGGGACGGGGACGAGCTATTATATTGTCGAATTGTACGGTTGGTCTCTCGTTGGCATTGATGGTATTTTTTCTTGCTCGTGGTCTGTCGTTCATTAACTCTTAACTCTTGGGGACACTTATTACGACGGACGGGAAACTGCGGAACCCTACACTGAGCGTGGCCCGACACGCTCTTGGTTTTATATATATAGATACGGGAAATGTATTTTTGGTTTTATCGTAACAATAAAGAAGGAAAAAAACCGCATCAAAATTCAAAAGTCAGTCTACAGTTATGTCAAACAACACATATCTGTGAGTCATTCGAAGAGGAAAGATTTGTATTTTTTGTTTGTAATGAATAAACTCAAAAACTACAAGACCGTTTCCAATGTGTTGCGTCGACCCCAAATAACACGGGACAATGTAATGATGAAGTACAGATTTCATTAATGCGCCTTGCTAAAAAACACACAAATACGAGGAAGGACAATACTTTACGTTCTGTAGGTAAGCATTCTAAATTCCTGTAGCACATAACAAAGTTTTGCACTATAGGAAATTATATACCAATGACCAATATCTAAAATTATGTAAAAATTTCGTGACAAAGTGTTTGTAATCGAATACCTTCGAAACACCTTGATAATTTTTTGTTTTTTTTTTTCAGCTATGCTGGTATTAGCTGACTTTTTACCATCCTACCTCCACACCGCATTTTTTTCTTTGTCAATTTATATGGTAGAACAACGTCTGCCAGGTCAGCTAGTAGGTATACTAACGTCTTAAATGGCCTACCACCTTGCAAAAATTACATATGAACGCAAAGCTAACTCACACACCAAACCAACAAAGCTATATCCACTCCAGTTTTAATTTTAATTAATTTGTTTAGATACCTAACTAAAGGCCAATGCAAACTATTGCCATGATTTACTTTTTTCTTTTCGCCAGAAATGAAACCTAGGTTATATGTTAGAGGTCAATACAAAAAATCAAAAGCAAAAAGAATCAGGTCTTTAAACCGTAACTGAACAAAGATACGTATAGAAGCTTTACTAGTACATTTTTGTCAGGCGTTACCTATTTTCGTTATATTACATAAAATGAAATGGAAATATAATACGTAATGTTTTGAGATTACCATTGATAAAATAGATTAAATTAGTTATTACTGTTATAATTTTTTCACACTCGCAGTATCACATCACCAAAAATAGTAAAAAATAAGTGCCATTTTTGTTATAACATGATCAGGAAAAATAGGGGTTAATTTTTATATAATATAGATATAAATAATATTTTAAGATCATATTTTACATGCTTTTTTAAAATGAAATAATTATTTTATTTTATAAACTAAATGTTCTAGTCCTTACCATTTCACGAACTTTCGAGAAATTCTAGTTTTTTAAAAGTATTTTCTTTAACCCAAGCTTTTATGTGAGTTCAACCTTTTTTGAATAAAATCAGATTGAGTTTTCAAACATGTGTCAAAATAAAATGTAAAATCACCCTCAAAATAACTTTCTGACCCTTTTTCAACCCTGTGAGAATACTGTTAGGGGATGAATTCCAATAAAATACGCAACTTGTCTTCCATTAATTCTATTAAATAATTTTTATGCAAAATTTCAAGAACATTGGACTTAGGTCCCATACAACCTTTGCCCTCTTTTTCATCCCCTTAGGAGAAGAATTTAGAAAATTTTCTTATCGGTTGCCTACGTCATACAAAGAATATACCCTCCAAGTTTCAGGTCTTTATAATCGGTGGTTTAGGCTATGCGTTGATCCGTCAGTCATTCAAGACAAAGCATTTTATATTTATACAGATAATAAAGAAGATAAATATGAATTTTTGAATATATAGACATTTTAAAGGATGGATCTAAGTACAGGAACAAATAAATTAGGACTATCTTCGATATCATTTTAGAAAATCTGAGTGTGTTTTTTATTATAAAACATAGGTACTTATTTCACATTATTCAAAACCACACAACTGCTAACCCTATACCAAGAGGGGCCTGTTCAAAGTTGCATAACGGGCATAATAAAAGAGATTCTCGACGCGTGGACTTAAGGTTCATTTTGATTCTTTAATTATGAACGCTAATAGGTACTGGTAGGCAAATATAATGAAGGTCACGTCCGTGCAGTACAATGTATTATGAACATTAGGACGTTGTTAGTAGGTTGATATTCGCATGTCGTCTTTCGAAGAGTGAAAAATCTGTACTTGTACTATTACTTATTCTGTGGCTGTACGTATATTTTGAAATCTCCTTCAATTGGGTAGTTGCCTAATTTTCTTTTTTATTACTTATATCAAACAGTAACTTTATCCAAAATTGCAAATCGAAATAGTTTTTGAAATTCGTTCAATAAGTAATTTAGAAACTTTTCAAAGGTAGGTGGTAGGGGAAACTTTTAAGTCACAGAGTAAGGATGGAGGGACTGAAATTTAACGTCACCACCTTTAGGTTACCTTGAGTCTCGATTAGATTTTCTTGCTTTACACCCTCACTATTTCTATTTTCATATTCAATATTAAAAATGCTATATATACAGCATCGTTACTGTGTGCTTGATCTGAAATAAATATTTTCTTTTTAATGTAACTGTTTTTGGTACGTAACTTTTAACTAGTACATTTTATCCCCTGATGGGCAAAAGGCTCCCTCTCTCATTTAGACATGATTCTGAATTAATTGCAATCTAAAAAAAAAAAAAAGTAGATTTAGTAGTAAAAAAATCAAACTTTTCCATGAAAAACTTTTTCAAATCTGGGCGTAATTTATCTATAATATGTCATCATCATCATCATCATTTCAGCCGAAAGACGTCCACTGCTGGACATAGGCCTCCCCCAAGTGTCGCCACAATGAACGGTCCTGTGCGTCTCGCATCCATCGTACTCCCGCAACCGTCACCAGGTCATCGGTCCACCTTGCAGGAGGCCTTCCAACGCTACGTCTTCCGGTACGTGGTCGCCATTCCAGAACCTTTCGGCCCCAACGGCCATCCGTTCTGCGAGCAATGTGACCTGCCCATTGCCACTTAAGTTTGGCGATTCTTCGTGCTATGTCGGTGACCTTGGTTCTCCTGCGGATATCCTCATTCCTGATTCGATCACGCAAGGAAACTCCGAGCATAGCCCTTTCCATTGCCCTTTGGGTGACTTTGAGTTTTCTGATGAGGTCCATTGTAAGCGACCACGTTTCAGAGCCATATGTCATTACTGGCAACACGCACTGGTCATAGACTTTCGTCTTGAGACACTGTGGTATATTGGACGAGAAGATACCGCGCAGCTTCCCGAACGCTTCCCAGCCCAGTCGGATTCGACGATTGATCTCTTTCTCGAAGTTAGACTTTCCCAACTGGACTGTCTGTCGTCTGACTCGAAGTTGTGGACGAGTACGTTTACCTGGGTAAACGTACTCGTCCACAACTTCGAGTGTAGAGTCCCCGATCTTGATAGGAGTGGGTGCTACATGGCTGTTTACCATGACTTTGGTTTTGTCCATGTTCATTCTAAGTCCCACTCTTTCGGAAGCTCTACTGAGGCCATCAAGCATTGTACTGAGCTCCTCCGTAGTCTCAGCCATGACTACTATGTCGTCGGCAAACCGAAGGTGAGTGATGTACTCGCCATTGACATTAATGCCTAGCCCTCTCCACTCCAGAACCTTGAAGACATCCTCCATTGCTGCCGTGAACAGTTTCGGAGAAATTACGTCTCCCTGCCTCACGCCTCGCTGCAAAAGGATAGGTTTCGAAGTCTGGTCTTGTAGTCGGACTGACATAGTGGCGTTTTTGTACAAACACTTCAGCACTTCGATGTACCGATAGTCAATTTGGCACCGTTGGAGAGACTGCAGTACAGTCCAAGTCTCAATCGAATCAAAGGCTTTCTCGTAGTCCACAAACGCTAAGCAGAGCGGCTGATTATACTCCTCAGTCTTCTGTATAACCTGCCGCAGCGTATGTATGTGGTCCACGGTGCTGAAGCCTTTTCGAAATCCGGCTTATTCGGGAGGCTCGAAGTCGTCGAACCTGCGTGCAAGACGATTCGTGATGACTCTGGAAAACAACTTGTAGACATGACTCAGAAGCGAGATGGGCCTGTAATTCCTAAGCAGAGCATTATCGCCCTTCTTAAAAAAGAGTACCACCACGCCTCTGCTCCACGCCTGTGGCGTTTTTCCTTCGAGTATGACGGAATCAAATAGCTTCTGAAGGGCCTTAAGGACCGGTTTTCCACCCGCCTTCAGGAGTTCAGCCGTAATTCCGTCCTCACCCGACGCCTTGTTGTTTTTTAGCTGCTTCAGAGCCATCCTAATCTCGTACAGGCTGACGTCCGGGATATCTTCGGTATAGTGTCGAGTCAACCTAGCTCTTGGGTCGTTTGCTAGATTTGCCGCGGGTTCAGTGATAGACGTGTATAACTGTCCATAAAAAGTCTCGATCTCTCCCAGAAGCTCCGATTTGGCGGAAATGACTCTGCCATCGTCGGTCTTCAGTTTCGTGAGCTGGCTTTGCCCAATAGACAGATCTCGTGCAAATACTATAATATGTATGTATTTAGAAATGTATAAGTATGTTTATCAGTTGTCTAGTATTCATATCACAAACTCTGCTTAGCTTAGATTCGCGCTAGATGACATTGTGTTAAAGTTCTGGAATATTATTATTAACTACCGACCAACCTAAGCTTGTATAAATCCTAAAACAATGCAGGAAAATGGGTGCTAGCCGTAGAGCAACCTCCCCGCATAATTGCATCATCCTGCGCAAGGAGCTAGGTACAAACATAAAAACAGACATCTTTATAAAACTTATTTCGGAACTGATGACGTACTTAGGAATTTGTTATTCTTATGTTGAATTGCAAAAAATCTCTTCAGTCTGAAGACGTCATATCGCAAGTTGTTTGTTTAACTTAAAAATAAATTCGACCAAGATGTATTTTAAGATTGACATACACATAGAGATATTTTTCATTTCACCATAATAGGAAAGGGAGTCTAAATTGGATTGAATTGAAATTATTCTTTCCAGCCCAACTTCGAAGTTCCATAAATTTTTCATTATTGAGATATTTTAATGATAGCGAACTACGTTAACTTAGAATCGGGATTCAGGTTTGGATCTCACACCCAAGTCAAGGTTTCGTATCGTATCGAGGACTGTCAAAATGGTTTGGGGTATAGGTATAAATATATATGACCCTGAGTCGAGCAAAGTCTTCGGAAGGATTGTATATTAAGAAATTAGATTACAACAAGTGAACAGGAAAGAAACCTTGCAATAATGAGGCACTTTTGTGGATGACTACGTTTAACTAGGACAGACGGTCCAGTTGGGTAGATCTAACTTCAAGAAAGTGGTCAATTATCGAATCCGACTCGGTTGGGTAACGTTTAGGAAGCTGCGCGGCATCTTCTCGTCCATTAAACCACAGTGTCTCAAGACGAAAGTCTATGACCAGTGCGTGTTACCAATGATGACATATGGCGGAGTTTCCTTGCGTTATCACATCAGAAATAAAGATATCCGCAGGGACATAACTCAAAGAATCGCCAAACTTAATTGGCAATGGGCAGGGCATATTACACGCAGTACTGATGGTCGATGGGGACTGAAGTGGCGACCTCGTGCCGGAAGACGCAGCGTTGGAAGGTTGCGAGACGCACAGGACCCGCCGTTATGGCGATATTTGGGGAAGGCCCATGTCCAACAGTGGACGTCTTTCGGCTGAAGTATTGATGAATGAGGCACTAAAAGAACGAAATAGAGTAAGAAGTATAAGGTAAAGGAATAAAAACTAAAATCTTAAAAATTAATAAAATAAGTTAAAAAAATGTTATTGAATAAAAAGGCAAAAATAATGTAGGCAATGTACTAAAAGCTACAAACTACTAAAACTTTCTTTTGAAGGTCCTTCATCCATAAAAGCAATTTGAAGTCGATCGTCATCAGGTTTTAGGCCACATTTAAAATCGTAAAAAAACATCAAATTCATGCATGCAGATGCAAATTCATTTTTAAATGAGACACGATAATTTAATTTGGCACTCGAAATAAATATGGAGGGAAATTCAAAATTCGAACAATTGTATTTTTACTTTTAAATAACTAAAGTTTTCAAAATAATTACAAATGGCCAGTGCCCTGTACATAAAAACTTTATTCGCAAAACTTTCTGAGAGACCTGGTATTTCTGCTAGGTACTTCTTATATTTATGTAAAGCTAGCTGACCCGGCGAACTTTATACCGCCTAAAAGTCAATGTATGTAGTATATATTTCGATATAGTCAGCCGATTGCGATGAAACAAAGCCTAAGTAATATATCAAGTTAAACAAAATTATATTGTATGAAAGCTATCTACATCGATTTCGTGCATTTTACGTGATACGCGCACAACTAAAAACTTCTACAGATTTATTATATGTATAGATATACGCATTTAAATTGCCTTTAATAATTTAAATATAATACGTAGCAAAACAAATCAGCTACAGTTTTTATTTATTATATAGTGGTGGTATTCGTTTTATTGATGTTATAGAAATATTATCAATATCCTGTTTTTTGAGCTTCGTATTGCTTGTGCCTTTAGCCAGTAGGTATCAAATAGCCAGTAGGTAACGGTTTGGTGGATTACACAGCCCATTCTTTCTCCTAATACGGAGGTCTACTATGCATATATTATGCAAGTAATCCGTGAAAATTCTTCTTCATTGATAGAAGCTATCGCCAAGTGCCACAGTATGGCACTCAAGTAAATTGTGCTATTTATACTGTGAGACAGACAACGGGCGCGAAGTCACGGGAAAAGCTAGTTCTTTTATTCGTGTAAACTATAAATATAAATAATATTTCGTTATCGCCTTTTACTCCTCAGTCACGTTTTAGATATGTACCCAGCAATTTATTACATAATCTTACTTTTCACAGTTTTTACTACATTCTACGATTTCGTGGCAACTACGTCATAATCCTGAAACATGCGTCAAACAGTTTGAGAGTGAAATCAGTTGGTACATTAGTTTTTATAAAGTGCGTAGCAAAACCGTGAACAAGAAATATTTATGCTTTCTTTAATTAATATTGTAGTAGATATGTAATTCTTCATGGAGAAATCCATTTTTTATTTATTTAGCAAATATTGTCCCACAGTTGGGCAAAGGCCTATCCTAGGTCCTTCTACATGGAAGGACCTAGGATACGAATAAAGATAAAGTAAATTGTTGCCATCCAAACTATCTATTGATTAACAGAACCAATGGGAAACTGAATTAGCAGTGGGCTTTACCAGTGTAAAGCCCATTGCTACGTCAGTGTGGGCAGTCCCACAGAACAGCTGACATGGGGAGAACGGTGGAAGTCTGCAGCATGAGAGAACCATAACACACACAAGATTTTGCGGCCGCCGCTAAACAAGGACCAGCTGAGGGCGTGTTTTAGCTGAAATTATAGTAAAAATACCACCTCTGATGAGATGTGAGCCACCACTGCTAAACATAGTATTTTAAAAACATTAAAAAATTATCAGGTGCTTTAGATAAAGTTACATTCTGCTTCCTGATATCTATAGTTACGTCCAATCAACAATAATCTCAATACGGATTTCAATGGATGCAACGTGAAACAAATTATCTGCAATTATGCGATTTTCTGATAATTGCAACTTACTAAAAATATCATATTCAACAAAATAATGAAAAAAATGTTTGCACCTAAAACACGTGTAAGATTTGCTGTGTTGTGAAATATGCTGTTTTAATAAGGTACTGCAATTACCAGAAAATGGCAAAACAATGGATAATTTTTTTTTTCACTTCAGAACCCGACGACTTTTAACGTTTTGACAACCTCTTCTGTAAATAAGATTTAGTGTAGCTAGAGTCTCATCAACATTATTTATGCAACAAAGATCAATTGACATATAAAAGGGCATTATCGAGCAGGTGGAGTAAAAAGAAAAATATATTATTTCTACCTTGTCTTGACAATACCGTACCTACCTGTATAAGAAAAAAAAAGTTCACAAGTGACGCTCTGTCACACGTGTTCAATATGTTCAAATTGAATTTTATTTTTATAGATGTTGTAGGAAAAAGGCGGTAAATTACATTTCATAAAACTTAATACATATAAGCATTACAAACACACGAGTTTCAATAAAAATAACTACTACAATTTGTTTAGAGAAACATTATCGAGTCGCGTAACCGAAATTACAGCATATTCGCGAAGACGTAATTATAAATATTCCCGTCTGCGATTTTAAAACAAGGACGAGTCTTTATTATTTTTAAACCAAGTCCCTTGAATGAACTGATGCAATACAGCTCACAGATTTCAAGGCCCCCTTCTAGGCAACTAGAATGCCGTTATTTTAGTTTTACGACAAGTAATATAAATTGTATGCTTAGGTACTTCACATTTATTCTTTACTTTCATATTTTTATTTCAAGTAAATATACATAAATATTCATTTTGTAAGTGTTATATACAACAATAGAAAATGAATTAAAGTAGAATATCCTGTCCTTTTTATGGACGTTTCAATTTAAATAAATATACAGAATGGTCTATAAAATAACTTATATTTCTAAAATCGCATTGTCGACTTCTCAATTACGTATGTAGTTTCATTGACTCGTTCCGTATACTATGAGTTCCGTTTTTTTCAGGCGTTAAAACTGTGCCAGCTAATTTAGCACTTATGAATCATAGCCCAAAATGAATGGTTTCTATAACGACTTGGTGTCAACAAACACTCCGTTCCTTGGAGTAAAAAACGGAGCTATTGTTACATCATTGCCGATAAAACTCACACACGACTTTTACGTGGCTAAGACCTAATCCAATTTCTTTAAGTGAAACGTCACGATGTTACTATAAACAGAATTTTGTACGTTAATGTTGAATACGCGCCCGAAGCGTAAACGTTGGCGCTAACTGACGAAGTTGAGAGAAGATCGTGATCGTCTATAGTAGGCATTAGTAGGGTGCCAGTGTGCCACGCAGGCAAGCTGGGGCCGCCGCCAACCGGCCAGGTAGCCACGCTAGTTTGACATTACTCGAACATGAAGACGCCGACGCCGACGATCCCGGTGCGCTATGACGCAACAATCGGACTCGCTTGCTTGTACGGTGAACTGCCATGCGTATTGCGTACGTTTGCTCTGGCATCGTTCATCGGTTCATTCTGATTTTAACTCGCGAGCCAGTCGGTCGCGTTCCGCTCGCTTTATATAAAGCACGTGGCCCAGTGCTTCAGTTGTTTCGCTATAACCTATAACCCGTTGCTCGGCAGCCGGCGCAGACTGAGAGACAGAGGTGAGTGCGGTGATACCTTGTATTATTCAATAAACTGTAACGCGATGCTTTGATTGTGTTGACGTCTTTTTGAATTCCTAGTATTCGGGCGAAATATACGAGAGCTTTTTTACCGACACATATGGATGTGTATAACACTGTTTTGAACTGAACATTTTTTTCTAAGCAATTCTAACGCTGCTTAATTTTACCCCGTTATTTTATGCGATTCTAGTTATAGTGACGGTAGCATCTGGGTGTAACTGAATTTACTATTTCATTCTGCTGGTATTATTGTTAATAAAACTTATTAACATAAATATAAAGCAAGGAACGCGTTGCAAATAATGTAAATAATAGCGTGTTGTGTTCGAGCCTTATCTGTACTAAATTCTTATCTGTGTAAAATCACTTTGTCAATGTCCGGGGACAAGTTCAACGCTTACAAATGGCGCGAAAGAGCATTGTTGATACGCATCAAACAAACTTCATTCAGTTCAACTTGACATTCAAAGTAAGTGCAGCCAACCGGTTGCCAGACTTGTCAGCGAGTAGCATTGTGCCAGTCGGGTTGCCGTCTAACCAAGATGCCCAACCCACATCTGTCTGCAGCTCCGCGGCTACATAAATATGCACGTTTACGAGCTTACTTGCAGCTGGCTTTTCCTTGACATTAATACAATAAACCTATTTAATCTTTTATATAACAGTTTAACCCGTCACCTGTATGTTTTCATTCACGATACCCTTATTTTTCTTCTTATAGACATTAGAAAAGACGACTTGAGATTTTTGCAAGCATATTTTTATGTTTACCAACTACCTATATTTGGAGTAAAAATTCAAGAATTCTGTTAATTTTAACTAAAATAAGCGCCTGCGAATTTTATGCATATGTATAAGTAGGTGGGTAAACTAAATTTATTGGATAGATTCAGACACTTCAGACGAGTAGCACAGTTTACAAGAGTATACTTTGACTATTATCGTCTGATGGTAAGCGATGATGGAGCACGCTTGCCTAGTAGTAAATTTTACACTATATTATATATTTACAATTGCCCACGTGTATCTCACAACGTTGTACACTATACTTATTCGAACTTAATAAGTAAAACTACGTAAACTTAGAAATGGCTGGGGGGGGGGGGGGGTTTAGATGCGCCTGGGAGCTGGCCGAGGATCAGCCCGATATAATAAATTGTGGCAGAGGCCTACCGCCGCACTAGTGCGAAATACACTACATTGAGAGCCTATAAGCGGTAGGGTAGGATCGGATTTTCTAGTAAATGTGTTGAAAACAACATTGTGCTGTATTGAACAACGACAGAACTGGCTCGTGTTGTTATAATGTCGTCCAATACCGTACAATAAAACTTACAACTGCTAAGAAAGGCGTTTATTCAGCTGTTAACTGCTATCTGCTAACTTGATCAATATGTTACAATATCTACAGTAACTTTACGATATTTTTTTATTCGTTTTCACTAAAACTCAACGTGCATAAAAGCATTGATACAAATAACGATTGTAGATAATCCTGTTTATGTGATAAATTTATAGTTTTAATAAATTTTAACATAAATTTATCCATACTATAGCGTATGGATAAATTAATGTTAAAAAGCAACTTCAATTTATTTAGTAACAATAAAATTTAGGGTAAGCTAGATCAACTTGGTCAATGCAAATTGCAACAACGGCGCATATATTTTTTGTGCGTATTTAATTATCAATGAAAATAACCACAAAACGTGGCAAAATCAGTTGACACAGTGCTGCAATATTTACTTACTTTTTACAACCCTACCTTTCTAAAAAAAATCGATCGACAAAATGAATGATTGTATTATGTACGTACTTACCTAAAGTTTCGCACTTCACGGCTAGAACGAGGTCGTTGCTTGTTGGCTCAGTACCTACTCGGTCAACTGATTACCTGTCATGGCGTATATACTTTCATTTGTCTACTTTTCAACAGTCCTAACATACCAGACTGAACCGGATAAAAGCGGTCTTATCAAAAAATAAACGCTATTATAGTATGTACGTGTAACGGTGTTACACATTTGTTAAGTTTTTATAAGCGGCAATTAATCCACGTTGTAATGTTAGTTGTATATAGATTGTATTATATTTATGTTTCCATATTTTAACTTTCAGGATTTTAATAATCTTACTTCTCTTTCTTATCTTTAATAATAGCATAAGCATAATCAGCCTTTTAATGTTCCCACTGCTAGGACTCAAGCCTCCTCCCTCTAGAAGAGGGAATGGGCCGTAATCCACCACGCGGGCCCAGTGCGGATTGGTAAATGTCACATGTATTCGAATTTTTGGTTCTAGAACATGCCGGTTTCCTCATGATGTTTTCCTTCACCGTTTTGAGAGCATTAGTGATAAAATAAATTACACGAAGTAATGCGCATTGCTGGGTTTGAACCTGCGACCTACTACTCATAAGTCCGGGCCGTTACCACTCGGCCACCACTGCTCCGAAGCAATAATCTATAATACTTTCTTATTATATTATGGTATTATTCTACATTTCGTATTGAAGTTTAAACAGGCCTATTCAAAACATTTCATTTAAAAAAAAAGGCTGACTAGTATAAAATAAAATAAAAATGCAACATCATCCTGTATAGTAATTTTTACAATCTGAATAAGTATTCCCGTTATAAATTCTCGTGCATAGATAAAAAAAAACTAATAAACAAGTTATTGCCATTTGGCTCATTTTTTGCATAGTACAAAAAATGCTACCAAAGTAGGAGGTAAGTAGTTACTTTGAGACTTCTAAATAGGTATATGTATACAAGTCATTATTTCGATTACTATTGGTCATTATAAACTGTGCGAGACTAAACATCTGTGCAATGAATCTGTTAATAATCATCAAACGACTAATAAAAAGGTGACAGATTATGTGAACATAATAGGATGAAATTAGGCACACGGATAGACCATTTACCTAAACTTACTTAGGTACCTATATCCCTGAAGTATATTCCTTGGGATGATTTTCTACTTTCAAGCGGGAGGAAGGGGAGGAATTCCATTGAATTATTCATCTATGTAAATTATTGTAATTAGCACATAACATAATCAGCCTTATAATGTTGCCACTTCAGTTGCTGGGACTCAGACCTTCCCTTTAGTAGAGGGAATGGGCCGTAATTGGATGTCCCATGTCTTCGATTTTTTGTTTTTAGGACATGCCGGTTGCCTCACAATTTCGTATACTATAAGGCGTCCATTACACGATAGGTTTTGCTGTCAGTTTTGCCACAGTCAAATATTTTGACTGACGAAAAACCTACCGTGTCATGCGATGATTGACGTTTGTATGATGAAAAACGTATGGCAATAAAATTCCGTCATTCAAACATCATTCATGATTGATGGTTTTGATTGACTCTTGCATGACTGTAATGTGTAATGGACGCCTATTGTAATCAAAAATGGCAAGTTCTTCCATAGTTGTAGCAGGTCTGTACAGAGTGTCAGCTGTCTCATTATTACCGTTCATTTTTCTGAAGATAGGTTGATGAGGATTTCTGAAGAGCACTCTTATCTTGAAATATCTATATATACCTGACTTGATCCGTAATATTTATTTTAGAACTGTCAGTGACATAACTTCGTTTAAGTATTGTATATAATACTTTGGTATGAATTCAAGATCTTCTAAATCCTGTCTGTCCTGTCTGTCTTGGTATGATCATGTGAAGTCCCTCCTCTTGAACGCATGTTACAAAAAGAGTTATTAGTATACCTGTGGATAGATGGAGAGGCAGAGGGAGCTCAAAGATAGATGGAATGTGTGAGTGAGAAGTGATACGAAATAAAATGGAGTCGGTGATAGCGTGATGGTTAACAGGTCAGTATGGAAAAAGAAGACGTGTTGCGCTGACCCTTAGTAAAATGGGACAAAGCCAAGAAGATGATGATAATTTTGTTCGAGCTATTGTTATAAAATCTACTCACAAAACATTTAATTACAACGGCGAGTTGCTGAAGATTAATTACAACTATAAAATGCTCAAATCATCTCTTGATTGCATTTCTTAAAATTCTCGGTTCGGCTTTACAGTATCTAATGACCAACTGCCAAACCATATACGTAGTTTTGTAGTGTAAGATAGCAGGCTAGCCTTTTTAGGCTACGGAGCTGAGACCACCCAACAATTGGTTTAGTATTCGAAATATGAGATCAAATCCATACAATGTGCAGCAAGATGTGTTACTAAGTGCCTAGGAGTATCCACTTTGGCATATTATGATATTATAGTGATTGCATCATTGAGCTCGTTTTTGTAAGTGCATCTGTTGCACATTTGTTCAGTCTTCAGGTATGGCAAAGTTCAGAACTGCGGGATTATTCGCAAGAGTTTCCCTGGCCCTGGAACGGAAAGAGCAACTGAAGGAATACAGGTTGGTGTTAGTCAGTAAAAATCTGACAGTCCCTCTCTGACACTTAAAGTAGGAGGATTTATTTGATGATTTCACATCCTAATATAGCGAATTGATCTTCAATATGTATTATCATTCGGAATTTCTGTCTAGCCAGACTACAGTCTGCACAATGATTTCGTATTAGGCACTTGAACCGTTGTACACTTCATAGAATCAGGCGTGATGCGTATGTTATGATTCCAATACAAACGTTATGTTGTCCTTGTACGTTTTATATGTATAGCTTCTGCAACTCCATGTTTATTTATTGGTCCCGTCTGATATGATTGATACGTCCCAAACAAGGAGACAGTTTGCATGCGCCGCCGCGCAATTTATTACCACCTTGTATCAAGAATTTACATCTAATCACAAAAAATTGCAGAGATAAGATAACTAACTCTTTTATGTGTATCTTTGAGGTGTAATCTAATTGTTGTTGACTAAATTCCGACGTGGCCAAGCAAGAGCAAAATATGCCTTGAATTTCAAGATATGTTTTGGCGTGTCAATGAATTTCAAATCAGATTCAGAACCAAGACTTTTAACTAAGTTAACATAAGGTTAAAATATTACAATGCTAACTGCATTTAACAGCCCCGCAATCGTGTCTGCATCGCTGTTTAAACGGCTACCTGCATTCTTTGCAATAAAAGCCTTTATCGGTATACTTGCCATACATCACCAGTAGGTATACTTACCGTTCATCATACAACTTCAGGATTCCAAGAAAGGTGCACACAAACACTAAACATTTATTATGTGGTCATAGTTTGTACATTAGCAAAGTAATGAATGATACATTTTACTTTTGTTTTATACATAGGTATGTATAAGAGCAGTGGTAGCCGAGTGGTAACGGCCCCGACTTACAAGTCGTAGGTCGCGGGTTCAAACCCAGCCAGGCGCATTACTTTGTGTAATTTATATCATCACTACTGCTCTCATAACGGTGAAGGAAAACATCGTGAGGAAACCGGCATGTCCTAGAACCAAAAATTCGAAGGCATGTGACATCCACCAACCCGCACTGGGCTCGCGTGGTGGATTACGGCCCATTCCCTCTCCTAGAGAGGAGGCCTGAGTCCCAACAGTGGGAACATTATAAGGCCGACTATGCTATACTATGCTATGTATACAATGTTCGTATTGACTGATCTCTAAAATTTCTTCAAATCCAGGTTTATTTGATAAGCCTGTAATTATTACATAATTCGGTGTAGTAAAGCCAAGTAATCCGTAACCAATCGCACCTATACTTATACTATAATTAATTATTATTTTCTTGCGTTATTAACTCCGAGAAATGTAGTACATTGCGACATACCTGCACTTGTTCGATGAATAGTTTTCGCAAAATTTATGAACGTACGTAAAGAGAGTATGCACTTTTTATGGCCAGACTCCTCTGCAGTTGCGCATACCCAACTACTACTAACATTTTCGTTATCTAAAATCTACCATTGAAGGACTTCAACAGAAACTTCCGTTCATAGTGTTCCATATATCGAAAGGTGATACCATATAGGCTACTCCCTCACTGGAGTCAAAAGTTTGTTAATTTACATTAAAATCATATAATAAAACATTTCCATTTCTTTGAATAAAGATAGTAAGTGATATGATATCGAATCAAAAGCCAACTTATTAAATTAATTGGTGAAAGCGTGTGGATTATGATAAATAAAGGATCACACGGCTCTGTAATTCAGAGGTTAACCGCAGTTAGTTAATTTTTTTTTCCGAGAAAAATGATTTTGGAGTTCATACCTCAGAAAAGATTACAAATAAATAATTATTTGTTGACGAGCTATTATATTCCTTTTGCTAATTGCTCACAGATACCCAAAGACATACAGACAACTGGCCTACTTAGTAAATCGTAGGCGCAAAATTTGCGTATTTAAAATATACCTAGTGGGCGAAAAATATTTATTCATAAGTGCTTCAGAATAACTTTCTCAATCATTGAACTAAATTAAGTCGTGCAATTGAAAGTGAGAATTATCTCGTAGCGATCGTAGTAACATTCGCCGTAGCGTTCGTTGTAGCAGTTGGTGTAGCGTCCGTCGTTGCATTCGTCGTAGCATTCATTGTAGCAGTTGCTGTAGCGTCCGTCGTAGCATTCGTCGTAGCGTTCATTGTGGCAGTTGGTTTGGCGTATGTCGTAGCGTTCGTTGTAGCGGTCGGTGTAGCGTTCGTTGTAGCATTCGCCGTAGCGTTCGTTATAGCGATCAGTGTAGCGTTCGTCATAGCATTCACGTAGCGGTCACCATAGCGTTCCTCGTAGCGCTTGGCATGGTAGTATCAATTACAGTTTTTAGGCATGGGCCACACAGATGTTATCCAGCGTCCCAACAGACCTTGCTTGTTGCAATCCGTGTAGACAGCAGATGTAATCCAAGGATCCCACAAACCGACAATCAACACAATGTTTGGCTTAGTTTACAATCCGCAAGTTCCCGCCAAGGTGACCAATGTTTGGACGCTGGATTACATTCGTATGGCTCATGATTTACTATCAAGTCTATTTAGGCTATTTTTGCACCCTTTAGTTTACAAAGAACGCTGCGTGGGACCGAGCAATGAGTTTTAAGAATTCGGTCGATCGATACACAAATTGCAGTTGAAGTAAACACGAGCTGGTGGTCATTGGTCACTTCACTTGTTAGTTGAGTGAGTCATACCTGCAGTGCTGACCTAATAACGTCTAGTAGGGGGTGGTAAGACCCGATTTCATGGAAAATACTGGAATTTACCATTATTAGAACTACATAAGTAGTATATAATTCTAAAGATTGTAATTTTCACTTGCCGTATAGGTTTAATATTCAAAATCCATACCTACTTTATTAAGTGAAATGCTGAACCTAACGATAATACCTTTTTTTATGCACGTTACTCGGTTATTTGTTGATTTTCAACTCCTATTGTGGGTACAATGAGAACTGTCAGATTTTTTCTGATTTAAAACCCACCTGCACTTACGAGATTATATCTTTCCTACTATATTATGCGCTATATATGATTATACATCCGAACCTTCCTTATGAAACACTCTGTCTATTGGTGAAAACTACATGAAAATCTATCCAGCAGTTTTGGAGTTTATAGCGTTGATACAGACAGGCGCGTTGGGAGACATTGATTTATAATTTGTAAAATAAACTCAATCCTGCTTACCTACCCTCACATTGTACTTCATGATATCTCATTTATTTGTTTGTTTCTTACTGTGTACCTGTTCTTTTTTACACGAACGATTACTTTTGTTATTGACTATATTTGAGTACTTCATATGATTAGCTAGACAATCGACAACTGAAGTGTTCAATCAAAACTTGATCCCCACTCAAACAATAGTCTTTTAACGGTCAACGCCTCGGCGAAAGCACTCACTCTTATCTCAAGTATATTTAAGTTTGTTATACATACTTTGTTATCAACAAATTAAAATACATCTTCATGTAATACAAGCGACCCGCCCCAGCTTCGCACTGGTATTAGGAATCTTTGAAATTCTCGGTTTTTCTGTACTATAATATTCATGTATTATCACTGAAACCTTCCTCATGAATCGCTCTGCATGATAGAAAATTGCATAAAAATCAATTCAGTAGTTTTTGAGTTTATTGCGAATTTGATTGTTTCATTCTTATTTCAGTGTGGGTAAGAGACAGAGCTATGCAGGTTGTCTAGCGCCACTCTTGACGTAGTATTAAGTTAATTTGTATTTTGGTTTTATTACAATAAAGATTTTATTATTATATTATCGTTTACCCACACTGGAAATAAGAATGAAACAATCTTACTTTAAATGTCATGATACAGGTCTAGGTGGGATTTTGTTTTGTAATACGAGTATGTAAGGATTCATAAGAACTTGTGTCTAAAGTAATAATAGCCACATGGATCGATCTCCGAGGTTAAGCTGCGCTTCCCTAGGTGGATCTAACATGGGTGACCATCTTATAATACAGAGATTTCTCATTGGCTCGGAAAGCACGTTAAGCCACGTTAAGCCAGGTCTCCAGACCTAATAAATCTGAAGCCAATCTTACCAAGAGATACCCAATTTGTGGGTTGAGGAAGTCAGAAAGCAATTGCTCCATATGAAAATGCTGTATGCAGATAGTCTGGAACCCCACCCCAATATTGTTGAGAAAAGGTTGACCAGATTGATTATTTTATCATTGACTGAAACTATTTTCGGGATGAAAATACAATGGACAGGTAATCAAAATAGGTTTTCTGTTGAAACAAGTAAGAGAAATAGAATATTTTCCTGCATTTATCTCCAATCTTTGAATTAAGCATTTTTAGTTATGATTTTTCCAGGTTGTAACTACTTTAACCTGTCAAACATACTAAGATCTCAGAGCGATCTGACATAGCTTATTTTCACATGAATGAAACCTTAGGCTCTCAGTAGTGTTTCAGGTATATTGAACACCTGTGTGCTTGTGGAACTCCTCCTTGGAGCCCCAGAGCAAGTACCAGGTGAAAAAGGGAACTAAAAATGAGAGATACTTCACGTAAATTTTAATGGCTGATTTTTATATATGTTTTCTAGAATATAATTCTAAAGTAGTATCATAAGTGTCAAACACTTTCCATAGACCAAAACTTCTGTCAGACGCTGTATTAAAGCTTCAAAAAACGAACTTTACTTTATTATAGTCTGTTTTTAAAATATGTTAATAAGGTAACCAAGGATTAAGGGTAAGTAGGGATTGACGTGTTCAAAGTACTCAATGCCTTTAGAAATATATACAGGGTGTAACTGAAATCGTGTGTTCATATTTTAAATAGAAGTTTTTTCAAGGCAGTGCTTGTACTCGTAATTTCGATTCGTCATCATCATCCTACAGCAATCCGCTGGAAGGTATAAGTTTCTCTAAACGCACGTCAATTATTTTGATTCTAGAAAACTTTCATACAACTGCTCTCAAAGGCAGTCTGCTAAAATTGTCACTCCGCCTTACTTTTCTCCACCTCATGATGAGTGGCCTACACTCAAGGACATTAACACTAGCGACAAACGGGTAATAAAATCAGTCTCGCTCATCATCATCACCATCTTCCTGCCCTTGTCCCATCTTATTTGGGGTCGGCGCAACACGTTTTTATCAGTCTCACTAGCTATAGATAATAATTAATAACTAATACACTTTTGATGAGCCCATCAATTGAACTATTTATTAACTAGAGCGTTCGATTAACGTTTTAGTTAAATAGTTTATGACCCGAAACATAGGTTACATTAATCTAGCTCGGGCAAGTCGTTACTTATATTGATAATTTAGTTATACACATAATTATTCGTTGAGAATTAGCATAATTATTTGTTTAACATTTACTTGTGGCTATTACATATAACTATATTGTGGAAAAGATTAATAAAGATTATTATTAGTACCTATTAATTATAATTATACTTTAATTTATTGGTCAATATAAACTAGTTAAGTAGAAGGACATACGTCAGGAAACGCTAATTAAATCTTCGATTGGGAACATTAGTATAACATCTTGTGAGGTTGTTCAATTACTATGGACTTTTGGATAATAAGGAAGTTTAGAAATATTGTCGAGCATAAGTAGATGGTAATTTAAATAGTCTTTGTTTACCAATTTGTGTCCAATTTATGTGAAATCTCTTTCGACTACCATCAAAATTTCAGTAGGGGAGTCGATTAATATGTCATGTTACAGCATCATCAACTGGTCACCTCCTTTCTTAGGTATTTTAAGGTGAAACCCAATTGATGCAGCTGCTTGTACCAACCCACAAACATATTCTTTTCGTGTGAGTTGGTGCACCATAATGTCTGGAGAAAACATCGTAGGTATTAATGAAGGTACATAAACTGTTTGACTGTGAAGTCGGTTAAAAACCTTGAAACTACTTTTGGTAAAAAAAAAAACAGCCTGAAACCCAGTTGTGGGTTAAGCTCGCCTATGTACATCAACTGTCCTATGTTTTTATTGATCTTATAAAATTGTGTGTACAATAAAGAATAAAGAGCCTGCTTGCCGATTAATTTTTTTAATAAATTTTATTCAAATAACTTTTACAAAAAAAAAATACATTAAGCCAACAGTAACCAGGTTTTCCATACAATTACAGTGCCTAAAAATATACTAAAACTAAAATATTATTAAAGTGCAATTAATCGTGGATTGGATTTGCCATGTTTGACAGCGGACCGTCCGATCCCTCCCTTAATAGGAGGATCTCCCCCCTATTACATTACCTGACGAAGTGTCAACGTGTTCACCTCTGTCTGCCTCTTCAGCAAATGCGTGATGTCATGTTACGTTGAACGTAGTTTGATTAAATAATAAATGCTCGAACATGTTTACTTTATGTCCATGAAATCTTCAAATCATGCACAGACACACCAATTTGAAAAAACATAATCTCGATGACGCGACTTCATGAACGTTGTATTTTCATCGAGAAAATGCGAATTTATTATGTAAGTATCACGTTTTGGTTTTCGGGAACGTAATTTTATAACATAAAACAAAATAATTTAAGTGTTTTCTAAATAAAAATATGGATTAATTTTTTGTAAATCGAGGGTACAATAATATTATCTACAGAAGGCAATAGATACTTTACTGTGCGGCTAATATTATGCGAAGTTCCTGTCTCTGGATCCCTAACCACCGGAAGCTTGGACTCTGCTCCCGACACCGGCAGATTACTATTTTTTATATTTTTAAATGTGTTTTATAATTGTTGAAAATTTGTAAAGAGTATAAATAAACGAAAAAATATGTACCTAGTAAGAACTTCTGATATCGAATAGATATAAAATAAAATTCAATTTCAGAATACAACAGAAACTCAGAAATAACGGAATTATTTTATAGCTAATAATAAATTCGAAGTAAAATTATTGATTTATGAATTAATGCTTTCAAACTGGAACACACTGAAAAAATGCTTTCATGTGACAATGATCGCAATAATAATTGTTAGTCAGGTCATAACAGTTGTCTTAAACAAATTACGAGTAACACCAGCTGATTACATTATGATGCGCCTTCTTTTGTTCGGCGTTAATTTATTTAGTTTCTGATTAACATAAACACAACCCCGAGTCATTATTGTCCGTAAAATGTTTAGTAGATAAAGGTGTATTTCTTTACTTATGCTTAATAGCGTAATTATTTGCTCGTTCTCTTGAATAAATGAGTACCTTGCTCAATTAAATCTACCTAATCATCATCGAATACCAGCTAACCAAGAGGGATAATGTTGATAAAACTATTTGCGATCAGAAGGAAAATCCGATTCTGTTACTAAAATTATTATGACTTTAATGAAGAATTATTTATTTCTACCTAGAAAAATCAGTGACGCTGTGCTACGAGTAGGTATATAAGGTGAAGTATTTACTGCATTTAATATAAAGTGTGAGTGAGAACCTTAGTTTTAAGGCTGCCACCGCTTAATTTGCCGACGCCGGACAAACGGATAGTTTTTTCCAAGAACACGTTGGAATAAATAATTTTCGCAACAAAAATAAATACATCGTTTAATTTTTTAAACAGGTTGTTAATAAAATCGAATTAGGTACGAATGTAACCGCAACAATCAATAGACATTTTTAGTAATAAAATTAAACACTAAGTATATACAGGGTTAATTGTAAAACACTAACTGTCCGGTAGTCGGGTTTCACCAGGACATTTTTAAAAACCCCGCCCGGACGCCCCCCGGACGCCCTTCAAACAAGTACAAATCCGGGGAAACCCGGACGGATGGCAACCCTACTTAGTTATATGTAGGTATATCTGTGCTATTTTAATTTGTGTCTAATCGGTGTAGATGACATTTTGTCGTTCTTTTTAAATACTAAAACAAGTAAACTTTTAACACTTTTACGTGTTATAAGCTTTTTTTAAATTGAACATTTAGCTAAGTAATTATCTATATTACTCGTATGTGGGTGTCTTCATTGACATCATCTATTCAAATGTAGACTACCTACTGTTTCATAATATGCGTGACTAGGCCACTATTATAGATTACAATGACGTAATAAATATAAATAATAAAATGAAAACAATATGTCATGGTTATAGGTATGGACAAACTGATAAGTGATAAGAACTTCCATATGTTCCGGTATGCACGTCATATGGTTTTCGTTATCATTTTCTGATAATACAAGAATAATTTTCAAGTCATTTACTGCCAACCAAGTTTTAAATAACATTAAAAAGATATAGTAACTTGCGAAACTTCACACACGTGATTGTTGCCAATTAACTTCCGCATCTAGAATAATAATGTACTTAACTATTATATTTTAGTTTTATCGCTTTATAAGATACGAGTATCACAATACGTATCTTCACAAGAAACCGGAAAAGTACTAATGTGAATTTTTCAAATCATCTTTTCTAATTTCATCTAGGACATTACTGACTCCACTTGCCTCAAAAGGCACGTAAACTCGTTGGTCCCGGTTGTAATCCGTAGATCTTTCACAGTCAGATGATAGAAATTCAGACCGTCAGTCTATCCAAAGAGTATCTTGTTGCCCAGTTACTGGGTTATGGAAGTAATCGCTTAGTGTAAACATAAAAGTATTAGGGGCTAAAGTATGAAATTGCCATTTTTTAAAACGGGTTACTTTGAATTGTTATATCTTTGGATTGACTTGGAATTAGAAGTTCAAATAAACTTTATATTAACGGTTACGTTATTACTTTTTTCACAATTAAGTGTTTATTGGTTTATTGTACTTGTAACTATTTTTGTATGAAATATAAGAAAACTCGCATTATTTTGTTATATGAGTTCTACCGTGGAAGCAATGTGTCTCAAGCTGTATGCAATATTTATGATGTATATGGAGTTAAAACTGCTAATGAATGGGATGTCTGCTTTTATTTCAATCACTTTCACGTGGTAAATTTTATCTCACGTATAACTTTTCTCCTCAGTGCGGCAACAAGCCAAAATTTCCAAAACGAAAGCTATTAATCCAAGAGCACAAAATTCTTTTGTTAGAAGAAAGTCGTAGGTATACGTAATTGTTATTGCTTGCCCTTTGAAATGCATAACTTTTACGTTGGAACTCTTAATATGAAAAAAAAAACTTATTTTTATTACCTTTCATGGTTATAAGAACTGCGATATTACAGAAAATACAAATCACAAAGCATTCAATAAATACCTAATTTCGGAAAAAGAATAATGTACCTTTACTATAAAGTTTATTTAAACTTATAATTCCAAGAAAATCCAAAGATATAACACTTCAAAGTAACCCATTTAAAAAAATGGTAATTTCATACTTTAACCCCTATTATAACCTTTGGAAGGCGTACAAGGGGCCGAATCCAACTCACAGAGGCCTCATAGAAACTTTTTGTGGAACATGGTACCACTATACCTATATGTAGATACCTTTCACAATATTATTAAGGTTATAATAATTGGAACCTGAAACTCGGTAACTAGTAAGTACATGCCCGAAGAAAACCAAAAATAAACCCAAAGAGATAACATTCTATAAATAACAGAATATACTTAATAACAAAAGCGTTATTTTTCTCAAGGATTTTAAAGTCCTTTGTCACAAGTGTGATACATATAAATGAACATAATAAGTCACTTGTGAGTACGTTCATATGTTTAAATATGACAAATTTATGTACATTTATTATACACAGTTATAAACGTATATGTCATGGATACGCATTGTGTTCCAATACTTCTAACCCAGTAGTCAAGTCTTGCTAAAAGGTATTTTACCCAAATGCTGGGATCTGGACATGTGCCGTCAGGCTGCCTCGAGTACCTATAACACATAAAATAATACAATTAATAAATCCTAGTAGGGTAAATATAGATTGCAACAGTCGGGACCCATATTAGATGGAATGATTTTAGTCTAGTTTATTTTTACGAGTCTCGACTGTTGCAGTCAATATGTTCCGTATTAGGATTTATTATTTGTTTTATTTTATGTGTTTAAATTAATGCAAATCAATTGGATTCCAAAAAAAGAAAAAAATCGTGTTTAAATTATCGCGTCTCACAGTCGCTATGTTGGTTTTTTTAACGTTACTTATCTAAGAACACTTGGGTTATTAAAACGAATCACGATATCTTAATTATAAAAATCCGTTCAGTGGTTTTCAAGAAATGAGGTAATAATAATAGATTATGTGACTAGGGGATTAAGCAGTGTCTTTAAGTCGCGGGCGGCATGTTGAATTCGGAACGAAACGAAGGTTGCTAATTTTAATCCCGAACGACAGTGAGGGATGTATATAATTAACTCCCAACTTCCCAAGCATTGCGAGGGAGTTAATAAAGAAACCTGAGTGAAGTGAGGATTTCAAGTCATCCAAGACGAAGACAGCTTTATCCCCGTGTTGGATACTTTACTTTTTACACCATCTGTGAGATAATTAAAAAACAAGTCATGTATTAGAGAAATATAAGTATTATGTACAAGTTAATCTTAACTATCACTCAAAATGTTTTGAGGTTTAAAACAAACAAAATTCACTACTCTAAGATATATATAGTTTCAATTTTCTTTATCGCCCCGCTTTGTTGTTTTTTTTTTTCAAACTTCTTCATTAACCACGACCACGTTATATTCTGTTTTTTTTTAGCGGCCCGTTTGAATTTTGATTAAACCATCAACATCAAGTAAACTAAAATGTACGTGCATCAATACATTTTAGGGTTTTTGACATTCCAAATTCAAATCTCATTATTCCCTAGGGATCGCCCATACTGCATTATCTCCCTAGGGACAGAATAACCTGCTTTAAGTGATGGTTGTATGTCATATAAAAGGGCCTTATCGAGCAGGTGGTGTAAAAAGAATATTACATAGATACGCGCGAAAAACATAATCTTCGTGCAGTCAAGTAAAAATTTGAAATGAGGATAATCTAATAAAAATAAATAACTAGTTTGAGAAATAACAAAGAGACGAGGAATGAATAGTGTGATACACGAAATGGCTAGAGAAAAGGTGTCTTCAACAAACACCTTTTCTCTTAAAGTATAGTGATAGTAAAAAATATAGATTTTTTTATTTATTTTTTTATTCTTGATAGGTTCGCGTTTGACCGCTATCTCACCTGATGAAAAGCGATGTATAAAGAAGACATGCTAAACCGACCTCAAATCAATTGGCATAACTGAGAAAATTGTTGCTTTTTTTTCTGAATAATAGAAATCTTAACTCTATTATAGGCGACTAGCTTCTACTAGCGGCTTCGCCCGAATGAAAGTAGGTTTCTCAATACAAACATTCGACACCCATTTCATCCCCTTGGGCCTGCGCACACTTGTGACAAGACTGTCTTAGACAGACTTGTCTACAACGTCGCAGACTTGTCTACGACACCGCAGACTTGTCTGCGACAAGACCGTTTTGAGACGTCCAGTGTTGCCAACAGTTACACTAACTAGCTCAACTTTTAAAACCACCAGAAAAACACCAACAAAAAAAAATAATCCCACACACAAAATCGCAAAACTTCAAACTAAAAAAATGTGTGTTGTACGAAATAAAATAAGTAGGCATATAGGTTATTAGTTTCCCGTAATAATAAGTGATAAAAATTAACAATCAGTTGATCAAAATACCATTTGTGGGTAAATTAACATTAGTTGGTTAGTCAACATACAAATTATTCAATAAAAGCTATGTATTAATTCAAATCATTTATGTTTGCACCATCATCGTCGGCTGATTCCAACACCCAAGTGATCGCATTTTTAGTAAGAAATTGAATTTTACTAAAGCACTAGAAAAATCAACTAGCCACTAAAACCAATATTTCGCAACTAAATCCACTAAATTAGCAACACTGGCCGTACGCCGCTAGACTGATTTGTTTTGATGGTGTGCGCCGTGTCGTAGACAAACCAGACTAGACGCAGACAAATCTGCGGCTCCGTAGACAAGTCTGTCTAAGACAGTCTTATCTCAAGTGTGCCCAGGCCTTTAGGGAGTGAATTTTTGAATATTCTCTCTTAGTGCTCGGCTAAGTATGTCATAAAAGAAAAATTTTGCAAAATTTCATGCTCCTAGTACTAGTACTTTTGCCTATACGATGATATGTCAATCATTCAGTTTCTCCTTTTATTTATTATAGATGAAGATCGAACAAAAAAAACTAGTACTACGTTTTAGTACCTACGTTACGTGTTATACTGACGACGCTGCGCTAAATGTCGTACGAATGCATTCGGTTGTTTTGGCGTAGCGCCCGATACGATATTAATTCAAAAACAAACTTTCTTTGTCTTTCCTTGCACATATACATTGTCTATATCCCATTCATACCTTCGCAACTAAATAACGTACGAGTTAAACGATGTCTTATTGTGAATATGTATATGGAAAATTCTTGAGGAATCCGTAGAGTACGTATATCTTCGTAATTTTTCGTAGGAATGTCATCTGCGTACCAATCACGAGAAAAGTATTTCTTTTTATTTGGCAACAACAGGCTGCTTTCGGGACACAATTAATTTTTTATACGTCCAATAAACATCAATAAAAACGGGTAACTGAACTTATAAATACCGGAGAGAAAAAATATTCTGACTAAAAAAAATTACATGATATTTTTTCGTTTGTTTTACCTACTCCTTTCAAATGACTTGGATCTTTAAAAATATGTTTACACAATAAAAAAATGTTGGTTAGGTTGTTCTTCAATTCTGATAGAATATAGTATATTGTAAATCAGTCAATATTTCGCAAAGAAAATGGTTTTAAAAGACAGCGGGGCAGACTACATGCGGGCGCAGACGGTAGTACGAGTGCGTGCGAGCGTGCATTTAACTCCGGCTAGATCTTTGAGTGACTAAACGCCTTAAGCCTCTCTCAACACGAGGGTATGACAACCTTCCAGTTCTGTAAATAGTTAGTTGTGGCTTATTTATTTGTAGAGAGGATAGCATATTTACTTATCTTATTTACTTGATTATTCTGAATACAATCTGCTATTAGCTTAGCTAGAAGTAGATCGACATTAGTTACATCACATTCGTCACAAATTGTTTACATTTCATGGTCATCGTATTTATCAACAGTTATGATGAGTTTAAGTTGTCTGCCAAATCTTTATCAACATTATTTTTGTTATATTTCAAGTGACCCTATTTTCCTCACTCATTAGCCTTGGAATGAACATTTTTATCAGTATAATCAAATATATATAACTTGGTTTGTTTTCATGAGAATGTGTTATGAATAGGAGCATAAAAAAATGATTGTTTTGCTGTGCTTGTGCGACTTCTTTTCGGTTCTTCTATTTACTTCTATGTATTGCTATTTGCAGTTTTCTTTTTGGGTTTTGAAAACATTTGCGCCCATCTCACGATCGCTTTCTGGGCCTACCGCGTTTTCATTTCATATGGTTTGGAATCCAGTTTTACCACGAATTTCGGGCCAAAGTTAAAAAACTGTCGATATGACAACCCCGTCCCAAGTTTGGTAGCCGCATGGCGTACCACGTGACTTAATAATATTATTGATATACTCAATGACTATGTTATCGCAAAGAAATTGCAATGTACACCGTAAAGTTTTCTAACTTCACTGCTGTCGGAGCGCAGTTTTTTATTATGTATAATATTATAAAATGTTAACGTACGTGGGCCACCCATTTGTCAACGTGGGTGTAGCCATAACTAGCAACGTATAGGCAAGGTACCCTTAGCCTTTATTATTATTATTATTATTATTTTTAAATAATGTAAATGGGACATCATCAAACGGCTTCTTTCGTTCTGAGATACCCGAGAGCCGAGAGGGTCTATAAGGCCCACCTGTGTGCCGTTCAGTTATCGTTGGCGTTTCAGGGCCAGGGTAACCTTTCGAACAATCTCGCAATTATCTCTTACCTTGACATAATTATTTTTATACTCAACGTCTCCCTCTGTACGTCTGTTACTTCTACTTTCTACATATTTTGTAGTGTGTAGAAATTAGTACTCGCAGGTAGTGCCTATTACCTTACAGGTATTTTTTTTGCCCTTTGTGTTCCAAATCCGTGATGACTCTTTCGAACAAGCCTGCAGCCCACCAGGTATATTCTGAGTTAATTATTTTATATTATTACTAGCTCCCCGGCCTTCTAGGACTGTACCCGAAAGGGACCTTAACCATTTGAAATCATATTTACCCGTTTTTATTATTACTTTATCTTTTATTTATCTTTACAAAATAATGTTACAAATAATAATAATAATAATATTCCGCAACTATAACACAACGCCGTCTAGTCCCAAGCTAAGCAGAGCTTGTTTTATGGATACTAGACAACTGATAAACATACTTATATATTTCTATATACATACATATATAGAAAAATTACACCCAGACACAGAACAAATGATCGTGCTCAAAACACAAACATTTATCCTGGGTGGGAATTGAACGCACGACCTCCGGCATAGCAGTGTGTGATCAGGGCCACTAACCACTAGGCCGACAGGCCAGTCAAACTATACTAAATGTTAAGGAAATAAAGGCTATATTATTATTTTTTTTATTACTACCTTCTACCAGCAGCTATGTCCGCGATAAAGTAGGTTTCTCCATAAAACCTTTGGACCCCCGTTTCATCACTTTAGGGGTTGAATTTTGGAAAACCCTTTCTTAGTGCTCGCCTACATCTTATAAGGAAGCCTTATGCAAAATTTTAAGTTCCTAGTCCCAGTAGTTTCGGCTATACGTTGATATGTCAGGCAGTCAGTTTCTCCTTTCTATAGATTATTTATTATTTTTTTATATATTTTTTCTATGGGCCTCCGATGCCTGAAAATAAAATGGTTATTATTCTTATATTTGATGTAATGTTATAGTATCAAGCGAGATTGGCTATCGTTTGGTAATTATATTGTTCAAATTAAATGAAGTAATGGTTTATAGATATCTTATATCTATGTCTATACTAAACTAAAGAGGTAAAGTTTGTTTGTTTTGTTTGTAGGAGGTAATCTCTGAAAGTACTGGTCTGATTGCTAAAATTTTTTCACCGATAGAAAGCTGCTTTATTCCTGAGTGACATTATAGGCTATATTTTATGAACGCGGGCGAAGCCGCGGGCAAAAGCTAGTATTAAATACTACGTTTGGTTAATATTTAATAAAATTTATATAATATAAATCTAAGTTAACGCAAAAAAGATGATTTTACTTGTGGTCTGGAGTAACGATACTGGTTACTAAACATGAACCTAATTTATGATAACTCGTTGCACTATTAACCGATGCATTTATAAAATGGCGCATATGTAAAACTGCATAAATTTTTCATAATAATATTATATGTACTTAGAACAAAACAATAATTTGTATGAGTGTTTCAATTCATTACGTTTAAGTACACAAGCCTGTAAAAGTACCACCAGGTAAATATCTGCTGTCTTGAAATTATTGTGTGACATTAACATAGCGATAATATTGTTGTATATACTACCTCCTCAGTCACAAAACATATCATTATTATTGTTTATAATCTAAATAAATCATACCTACTTATCATTAATTAATTAAGTACCTAATGTTATGAATGAATAAAATTGTTTGTTTATCAAAAAGTGCTATAGATTCAGCGGGATATTGAAAATTACCATGACCATGTGTTATGGGCAACTGAAAGAACACAGTTCGGGTTTACTCAGTAAAAGTCTGACTCTTCCTCACGCTCCATCCAGAGGGGGAAAACATATTAGATGATTTTCCACCAGTGGCGGATTTATCAGCAGGCTGAGTAGGTTTGAGCCTAGGGCGGCAGATTTTTGGAGACCGAATTCTTTTTTTTTCTACCTCATAGAAATCAAAAAGATTTTTCCATGACTGTTATCTGATGTCTCACAGATAGAAGTCTGCAACAAATTTTGCTGAAGACTTTCCTCTCTCACTTGTCATTGAACATTCCGAGAGTTTATTTTAAAAATTATTTTACGTTTAATTTCAACGAAATTTTTGGATTGTAAAAATAATGCAGGAGATGACAATTGTAGAGGCAAAGGCGGCAAAAACTGTATAACCTATGCCTTGAAAATTTGTAAATCCGCCACTGTTTCCCACAGAAAAAAGAAATTTGCTGTTTATTCCGGACACGCCATTCCAAAGGAATATGCCACAGGAATGATGATGCTAGAAACAGCCAGTTACTTAATAATCCCGTCCAATTGTAAACACAATTTAACTAATAACAGTTAGCTCTATAAAACGGTACCGTGGCACATTTACACGTGCAGAACTCACGATTTTACGAACGATATATTTTTTATTGGGTTCAACAAACTCTAAGGCTAAGTAATAATTGATATTCGTAGCACGGTTCGTTTAGGTCGCACCTAATGCCGTGTCATGCGATAGTATCGTAAGTAGCGGGATCTCGCGGTGTTTGTATGGCTTCCCTTCGCTGCTGAGTTTATGTAGTCGTCAGTATCAGATTTCGCTGGCTCGGTAAGTGAGTGGCAACACCGTACTACTTTTGTTTGTACATCACTGACTAGAAATATCGTATTTCTATTCAGTATGTATTAGTGTACGTTTCAGTATATATTTATGTACTTACTATTTATTTATTAGTGTACCTACCTACTACTGGGGCTAATTCTGCTGGGTCTGATTCTGAAAGGCTCAACAAGGCTCTACAAGACTCGGCCCCGGTACGAAAGGCAACGAAGGAACTGGAGTGGGTTTTTAGTCAGTAAAAGTTTGACACTTTCTCCCGCCCCGCCCAAGAGTGGGTGATGTCATAAGATGATATTGCCACCGAAAAAAAAAAAACAAAAAAAAAGTGTACTTACCTAGTAGGTAGACTTGACGAGATTTGACTGGCCTGTTGGTCTAGTGGTTCTAGTGGTCGTGGGTTCGATTCCCACCCAGGACAAATGATTGTGTGATGAGCACAATCATTTGTTCCGTGTCTGGGTGTAATTCATCTATAATATGTATGTATTTAGAAATATTTAAGTATGTTTATCAGTTGTCTAGTACTCATAACACAAGCTCAGCTTAGCTTGAGACTGGACGGCGTTGTGTGATAGTTGTGTGAATATTATATTATAATATTATATTATATAGATATTCTATCACATGAAGGCGGGACTGCAAAATTTGTAGTTGTAGTGTTACATGTGTTTAGACACATACTCTTGTGTGCGTAAGTATATACAGGTAGCGTTAGCAATCTCATCGTTATCAAACAAAATAATATAAATAGGTAAGTAAACGAAATTCGAAAATCTATGATTCGTGTTCAATATTTATTACACACATCAAAATGCAAAAACATTACTTCGAGTCACAACAAGTTAGTAATTTCAATTTCACTTTCATTTCGTAAATGTAACAATATCTACCGTATCTACATTAACTTCCACTTGGTAATCTCTCTTCCCCTATTTTTCATCGAAGACTGACATTTTCAGATGATGTAAGTACCTGCTACAGATATCCGTTTCTTCGTTTAATATTCTCTGCACGTCTAGTTCACTAACACTTCTCTCTATTCTATCTTTAGTTAATATAGTCAGAACAAATAATTTATCAACATTGTTTTATTCATCAGAATACTGTTTTATAACATGTCTTAAAAGTAGACATATTTTGCGTCATTTTTAAAGCATTAGCTGCATGTATAAGTCATTTCAAAAACAGTTAAAATTGCAAAATATTTAAACAATTTCTGACGTTAACGAAGCCTTATCATTTGATTAATGCAACACACAAGATACCTACGAATTTCAGTAATGTTTTAAGTATATCCTAAGAAATTATGTAGTTCAGAATGTCTAGTGTAAGTTTGTTTTACTTTACCGCGATCGACACGTCTATGACGTTTGTCACTTCGATTGGCGCGCTTCAAGCTTCTTGACCAAACAGCCAAGTTACAATCGTTTCGTTCACGCCGAACGCCTCAAGTAGGCCACGCCTTCTATTCCTTTGTTCTGACCACGTGACAGAGGGTTGAGATGACATCAGAACAAAGGAATCGGAGGCGTGGCCTACTCGAGGCGTTCGGCGCGAACGATACGATTGTAACTTGGCTAGGGGGGCAGAAAACCAATCGCGATAAACGTTTCGATCGCGTTAATGTAAAAACACCTCGCACTCAGCGCACAGGCTTTTTGATATTGGTGAATTAAAAGGTAGGGGTGGCACAGTCACGTGCTGCCTCCGTTCAGCGTAGCTCAGGATAGTGCATAGTAGTCTCTCCAGGGATAATAAGCCTGAATAAGCGCTGTTGCACAGAATGGGTTCCGTGGTGGTCTTTAGGAGATCACGGAACCACCTCTGCAAATGGTACCTAATCACCGGGGTGGTTTTAGTGAGGCCAAAATACCACCCTCTCTTTCAGTTATGGCCGATTACCCCAAAAAAAAGTTGTAAGTAATCTATTTCACTTAATAAATCCCAATTTTATCTGATTTTCTGAACAAATTGAGAAACTTAATTTATCCGTAACTACCTGCAATATTCATATTGTATCTAGGCACTGATAAGATAACATTATAATTCAACAACGTAGGCATCAAATTTTGATGGATTCAGAATTTGAGATAGTAATCTTCATAAATATTTAAGACTTATTTAAGTAAATAAAATGATTAATGTTGATAAAAGCAAACAAGAAAATCGTATTAAAGTGATTTATTTTGGGAATTATGTAGTAAGACTTTCAGTTTTATCTTACTTAGGTAAAATAATACCGTCCTACTTAGCATTTAAATCGATATGTAGATGGTCGAGTTCGAACCCGATAAAAACAATCGTCATACATAATCATATTCGTTTGTCAAACCTAACCCAAATAAAATCTTGATTAAAAAAAAAAAAAAAAAAACCTAACCCAACAACTGAACACTAAATTATGAAAACTTAAAAATTATTATATAATAATGATTTTAATGGCGTTCAACGTTTTCCTGTGGGAATTTTAATCTAAGAGGAAATTTCACTAATCACAATGATATTGTAAAGGCGAAAGTGTGTGTGTGTTTGTTACTCCCTCACGCACAAACTGCTGTTCGGATTTAGATGAAAGTTGGCATTCGGGTAGATCATGTCTTGGAATAACATAGGAAAATTTTATTTCGGGAATATTTACTTTAAAGAGGGTGAAGCCTCTGGCAGAAACTAGTATATCGTAATTTCGAATAATATAGATACTAATAAATTCGTGGATTCTGGCAGATTCTGGAGATATTTGAGATCATTAGTTATCATCACCCCTTTGCCTATCTCAATTTCAAGCGAACTCAAGCGTAATGTTAAGTTCATCATCATCCTTACAGCCGAAACACGTGCACTGCTGGCCACAGGCAGACAGAGCCGGTCGTGGCGATGCTTGGGGGAGCCCAAGCATCGCCACGACCGGCTCTGTGCATCTCGCGTTCACGAGATTCTCGCGACCGACCCTCACGAGGTCCAGATAGCGGCACGAATCTTGAGCGCTCGGTGAAAGAGCGGAGATCGCTTTGTGCATCGTACACATCAGCGAGCTCACTGTGTATCATAATCACTGTGCAAGGATTGCACTCCCCGCCCCTGCGTCTCTTTTCATACCACTAAAAAGACCCGATATATCACTTCTGCGTGCTTCTGCGCAAGTAGAATTGTAGAAGTCAGCGCTCAAGATTCGTACCGGTAACTATACCAGCGCGGTCGCCACTAGGTTCTTCCGTCTTCATCAACATTCTGTTCTATGATCAATGTGTTCTACTAACTGCTACTTAAGGTGATTCTTAGATCTATATCGGTGACCTAGGTTCTCCTGTGGATATCAGCATTCCTTATTCGAGTACGCAAGGAAAGTCCGAGCACTGGCCTTCGGGTGACTTTAAGATGAGACCCATTGTGAGTGATCACGTTTCAAAGCCATTTATGTCATCACTGGATGAACTTGAATTGGTCATAGGCTTTTATTTTGACTATGTTCGACAGGAAAATACCACGCAACTTTCCGAATACTGCCCAACCGAGCCGAATTCGACGATAAAGCGGGAATTACATTAGACCGACGAACACGTGGGTCACGCCTGATGTGTCCGCAGAGTCGCGTCGCGTGGCGTGGATCAAATGTAGCTCTACAAGTCTAGTTGCCCTATAAAATGTATAGAGACCGATGCATCCAGATCGGCGTACATGGCCCTTGTGTGCCCAATGTATTTCACCTTTAAGTGGGCCACGCGACGCGACTATACGTACAAATCAGGCGAGGCCTACGTGTGCGTCGGTCTAATGTATTCCTCACTTTAACCACTTGTATTCATCTACAACTTCGTGTGCAGTCTCCTGTCTTGATAGTAAAGTTAATTACTCGTATATGGCACAAGGTCCACTGAGGGATAAAATAACAATAATGAGTGAAACTGACATAAAATAATAAAATAGTATGAAACAACAATGACATAATTATTAAATTGACACTGAAATAAGGAAATACAATGAAGTATACGCGCATACGCAGCTTGATAAAACGTGATGAGTTAATAAGTCTAGAACTGGCGGGCTGAATGTAAATTGGAATCTAAGCTAATATTAAGTATTTAAACAGGCAAAATTGTTTGTTTGTATTTGCATAAGGCGCTGATCTCGGGAAATTCACTTTTTTATTGATGGTAGAAAATCATCAAATATTTTTCCCCGCTCTAGGTGGAACGAAAGGGAAAGTCAGACTTTTACAAAAAATTAATGGAGACTTTTTGAGACACCAAAACCATTTTTTTTTAATGGTAAAATCACCTAATGACAAATCCCGCTCTTGTGCGAAGCGCGAGATTGTGTCAGACTTTTACTGACTAAAAACCCACTCCTGTTCCTTCGTTGCCTTCGTCCCAGGGCCCAGGGTTTCGTTTTCACAAAACCAAAACAAATAAACTCGTTAAAAAATAAAAGGGCCGTTTTGACATTGAGAAATACCCTGGAATGTAACTTGGAACGAAACGGAAAGAAACAATAAAATAATAATTAAATATATAAAGTGTTTTAAAAAAATACATACAGTTTTTTGGCGCGTTATATAACATGATGGAATATATTGAGAGTATTCTTTTTGCGTATTTAAGTAAGTATTCGTTTTGACAGATGTCAAAACAGGCCTTTTATTTTTTGACAACTTTACAAAAATAATTTATTACCGAGTACCATATTGGCAACACTCGGAAATATTTACATTTGACCGTTTGCTATAAATAAATGATGATGACCAGATCTTAAATTGCTCACTTCATGATTTGACCGGCTATATCATGAAATGGTTGCCTTTGGCCGCTCTGTGAGAAAGAATAGCGCACCACAGGGAGATGTCAGCAATCGTAGGGGCCCATCAGGGTCAAAGCCTACTGGAGCCACGGGCAGAATGAAAGTGAAACCCGGGGCCCTGAGACGAAGGCAAAGAAGAAACAGGAGTGGATTTTTAGTCAGTAAAAGTCTGACACTATCTCCCTCTCCGCCCAAGAGCGAGATTTGTCATTAGATGATTTTCCCACCTAAAAAAAGCATTTCAATCACCTGATAGATTACATGTATGAAAAGTCTGTACAAGGAAATCACTTAATGATTGTAAATTAATCGCTATGAGGTCAGAGGTCGAAATAGACGCTTCCTACCTGTTCTTATCGAACTGATTAAACCATAATATAAAAATTTTATACCTATAATATAGGTGTTAAAAAATTAACTTTAAGAATTTCGAGAGGACATTGTACTCCTCATTATGAACAACTTTTACTATGGGACCAAACCTGAAATAACGAAAAAAAATCAGCTGCTAATCATACATTTTGACGAGTTATGCGAACATAAACGTAGGGAACAGCTGATTTTTTTTTCGTGATTTCAGGTTTGGTCCCGTAGTAAAAGTTGTTCGTAATGAGTAGTACAATGTCCCCTCGAAATTCTAAAAGTTAATTTTTTAACACCTTATATAATATATAATGAGAGCAGTGGTGGCCGAGAGGTAACGGCCCTAACTTACGAGTTGTAGGTCGCGAGTTCAAACCCAACCAGGCGCATTACTTTATGTAATTTATTTCATCACCACTGCTCTCAAAACGGTGAAGTAAAACATCGTGAGGAAACCGGCATGTCCGAGAACCAAAAATTCGAAGACATGTGACATCCACGAACCCGCACTGGGCCCGCTTGGTGGATTATGGCCCATTCCCTCTCCTAGAGAGGAGGCCTGAGTCCCAACAGTGGGAATATTATAAGGCCGACTATGCTATGCTATACCTATAATATAAACAACATATACCTACTCATATTCTGTACATAGGTAGGTACTTATTTACAAGCTATATTTGGGAGTATTACCTACTTTTACTTTCAGCCACTGAAAATTTGAACGATTGCCAATGAATTCAAAGTCGTTAGAGAATAATTTGGCTATCTAGTTAGTAGAGTTAATCTAGCCATATTTTTCAATTAAACATAAATAAATCATGCAAAAAATTCTTTAAAATGAGCTATCACACTCCGAACAGGATAAAAATTAGCCTAATATTATTCTCAGCGATAATTAAAAAACTGGGGAAGTGCAAGTCGGACTCGCGCCCTGAGGACTCCGTTCTAATTTACGTGATTTTTCCGAATCGTAATTTTATTTTTGTTGTGACGTAATATTAAATTTACAATTTTCAGATTTATTCCTATATCTGTGATACATACGAACTTACCCTAATGAACGCCTTAAGTAAGTTTATACATTATTTGATGAAGTGTGGGGGCGTGGTGAGAAAATCTCGCTATTTCTTTTGTACGTACCTACCCTAATGAACGCCATATTATGTAAGTTTGTAAATTATTTACTGTTACTTGACAATTTTGACTTCCACCAGATTTAAAAGGTTTGAAACTTACTTAAAATTGAACGGTTTTTAAAATATTCTTTTTAATTTATTGTGAAAAAGTAACTTTCTGATTAAAAATAATTTAAAACAAAAGTGTTAAATACCCTATACATGTACCACCAGGGGTGAGAGTCGGAGGTTTTGTATAGCGTAAACCAAATTTCATAGAACTCATTAACTTTAATTCGACGTACACTAGTGCTTTTACTTTTCGCCAGCGCGCTCTGACACGCGAAACTTTTCTACCACGTGACCGACCAGAAAGTTCCTCTTTGTAAAGGAACCCGACCTTTCAAACCTTTATTTTTACCCTCAAGAAGTTTACCCTTCGTTACGTTTACATCATCACCCCTCGATTGGCAAAACAAGCCAAAGACATTGAAGCTTCAGTTACGTTAGCATGTTTTTGAAATGGAAGCTCGATCAAGTTTCCCAAGGGCACAGCTCGTTAATTACTAGGGCGGCAATTATATTCTTTGTTAGCTTTTATTCGTTCGTTAGGTACGAAGTGATGAATTCATAAAATGGACAGACAACTGAGGCACGCACATTTTCCGATGTTAAATTGAGAACATAAAGTAGTAATAGTATTTTTTTTATTTAGACTGGCCTGTTGGTTAGTGGCCCTGCCTGCTGTGCCGGAGGTCGTGGTTTCGATTCCCACCCAAGATAAATGTTCGTGTGATGAGCACGATCATTTGTTCTGTGTCTGGGTGTAAGTAATTTTTCTATAAAATGAAAATAATTAGGTATGTAGGTATGGTTGTCCAGTACTCAACGCACAAGTTCTGCTTAGTTTGGGACTAGATAGTGCCGTGTGAAAGTTGTGGAATATTATTATATTTAAGTAAGTAAAGGAGAGCAGTGGTGGCCGAGTGGTAATGGCTCCGACTTACGAGTTGTAGGTCGCGGGTTCAAACCCAGCCAGGAGCATTACTTTGTGTAATTTAATTCATCACCACTGCTCACAAAACGGTGAAGAAAAACATCGTGAGGAAACCAGCATGTCTTAGAACCAAAAATTCGAAAACATGTGACATTCACCTACCCGCACTGGGCCCGCGTAGTGGATTACGGCCCTTTCCCTCTCCTAGAGAGGAGGCCTGAGTCCCAACAGTGGGAATATTGAAAGGCTGATTATGCTAAGTAAAGGAAACCTAAAACAACTTTTGTTTTTTTACTTTCATATATTCCCAATAACAGTAAAAAGACTTATAATATCTAATTACTTGTTAGTGTAGTTTTCTATGTACAAGAAAACAATAACAAAGTATCTTCTTACCCACTGCGCATAAGTTTATTGATTCGGTATAACTAGAAGGTTAATATGGCGCAGATAATAATTATGGATTGTTCTATCAATAGCAGTAGATAATGACGAGTAGACAGTTGTAAAATGATACACATGAATAAATAAACTCTTCAAGCAAAACTTTTAGTAGGGCTGCCTCATGGCCACACACTTGCTACGAAGGTGTTGGTTAACCCTAAACTTTCTGACGTACCTACCTACGTAAAATAAAAAAAGAAGCGTCCATTTTGTTTAATTTTAAGTTAAAATGAAATTACAATTGTAAACCTAAATAAAAAAACGCTATCAACGTTTAAAAAAACTGGTGAAGGAAATATGTATAATATTATTGGTGAAGGAGCATTACTTTTCACTTTGATTTTTTTCTTCTCTTGGCTCAATTATATATTTATTATTTATTTGGCTGTAATTTATCTATAATATGTATGTATTTAGAAATGTTTATCAGTTGTCTAGTACTCATAACACAAGCTCTGCTTAGCTTGAGGCTAGACGGCGTTGTGTGGTAGTTGTGAATATTATTATTTATTAGTATATATTTCATTGTATGTATTTATTCGTGTTATTATGTCTTATTAGTATTATTTCTGATGTTGTACACTGAGACACAAAACAAATAGTTACAGAAGTCAATCTACATACAAAGCGCTCTCGAACAACGCACACAGACACCGCTTACGGACACGATACCTCAGCCCAATTAAAAAAAATCTTATTCTAACTGTTCAATGGACGGTTGTTTAAATTCAACATTAATTAATTGAATTGACGTTTTTTAGGCTACCTGTTGTTTCAGAGAGGTAAATAGATCTTTGCTTGTATTTTGATGGTTTGTTATAACGTACCGCCGAGAAAGAGAAGATGATTTTGTGGTGATTGTAAAAATATTACAATTTTTACAATTCAGATTAGGTAGGCTTTTATCATCGCGCCTGGTCGCACTCCTGGTCGGCGCCACGCGCTGACCCTACTAGCGTGATCGCCGAGCAGAGGTATGAAAAGTGAAATACAAACACACTTATGGAGATTGTCTTCTGTACCTATCTATTTTGTGACTGAGAGCCCTAAATCTTTCTCCTTTCTTTCAGTCCATCCAAAGATTGTCTGTAAGAAATTGCTCTGTGAGATAAGACCGTCCATTGTACACTTATGTTTTAATGTTTGTCCTGTATTTTTTGTTTATGTGGTGTACAATAAAGAATCATCATCATCTTCCTGCCCTTGTCCCATCTTATTTGGGGTCGGCGCAACACGTTTTTTTCTTCCATTCTATCCTGTCAAAAGTCATACTATCACTAACTTCCTTTTCTTTCATATCACTGTTCACACAATCCATCCATCTTTTCTTTGGCCTCCCTCTCCCTCTCCACCCATCCACATGTATCATAACTCTTTTAGTAACATGTGTTTCATCTCTCCTCTTTTCATGACCATACCAAGACAAACGATTCCCCTTCAACTTTTCAGTCACTGGCGCCACTTTCAAACTTCCTCTAATATATTCATTTCTTACTTTATCCATGGTGTACAATAAAGAATATAGATAATAAATAACAAATAAATATAAATGATTAACCTTAGTCGACAGTTATTAATCATACTTAGTTAATCTTCTAGTAGATCCATTCTGTAGCCTTAGTGAGACTTTTTTAACGTTATCGTATGCGTTAAAGTAGGTAAACGTCAATTTCTTTCTTCTATGCCATTCGACATAAGCGTGCGTCGTGAACGCACGCTTATGTCGAATTGAAAAAAAAACGCGATTGGAAAGGAAAAATAATAGTATACCCTCTATATAACTTACCCACACTCAGATTATTACATCCATACATGAACCTTAAAGATTGACCTGCTACTAGTGCCCGTCAATAACAAGCACAACGCCATTCCTGATTTCTTGAACTCGCCAAGTCGCCACCCAACAGAATAAGTAACACTCCTGACATCTCCACGAATACCCACATAACTAATCTCACGGTTGAATGTTGTTATTAACCGACTTAAAAAAAAGGAGTAGTTTATCAATTCGGAAGTATTTTCTTTTTTATCATTATTTTTTATATTTGTTACCTCAGAACTACGTCGTTTATGGACCGATTTTCAAAATGTATTTTTTTTCTTAAAAGGTTTGCTTTCCAATCTAGAAGCAAACCTTCTCCCATTTCTTTTCAAAATCCACTTCTTATCAATCAATCAACCATCAATCTTTATTTGTGAACATAGGTATTACAATAAAGGTCTTTAATAAACATTTTAGTCGTGCTCTATGTCCTACCAATGAAATTGGTGTTGATTGTGTGTACAAATTGTGTTCTGATGATGGGATCCATGAGGAATCGAGGGAACTCACAAATGGTTCTGAATTGAAAGTGGTATTATCGAAGTGAACTGATGGTGATCATGGAGCTGGAAGATAGGCACCGGAACTCTGTAATTTTTCAATGTATCCTAACCAAGTTACAATCGTTTCGTTTGCATCGAACGCCTCGAGTAGGCCACGCCTTCGATTCCCTTGTTCTGACATCATCTCAACGCTCAGTCACGTGGTCAGAACAAAGGAATAGGAGGCGTGGCCTACTCGAGGCGTTCGACGCAAACGAAACGATCGTAACTTGGCTAGAGTGGCAGAGGTTATCGGATGTTTACGTCTTGACTCAGGGTGTAGCAGCACAAACACTTGAGTAGCCGTCACCGCCGCGCGGCGACCACCATGCCGATTCCATGACGTTACCCAGCATTTCAACGTTGTCGTTCCAATCCGGTGATATTACCCTTACACAGTACAGCGATTGTCAACACCGTGAACACAATGAAGCGAGTTTTAAATGAACTACCCTTCCAATTTAATAGGGAATACGTATACAATTTTTTTATAGCTGCTTTTATGAAAGAGAAGTCTGATAAGAACTTTTACGTCAAAGACCTTGACACCCGTACGGCCGACATACTCGTAGAAAACGGCGTATTGCCAATAGAGATAATATATATCTACTAGCTGACCCGGCAAACGTTGTTTTGCTATGTATATAAAAAAAAATTTATCTAAAATTAAAAAAAAAAAATAGATGCTGTCCGATTCTCATAGATACCGGATAAGCACAAAAAATTTCATCAAAATCGGTCAAGCCGTTTCGGAGGAGTATGGCAACGAAAACTGTGACACGAGAATTTTATATATTCGAGATTTGTTTACAATTGTTATATCTCGTTTGCTTTTCTACCAATTTTGATATTGTTTTCACAATTAGATAGATATATAGATACTCTTATTATACACCATATACTCTTTATTATAAAAATGGATGGGTGGAGAGGGAGGCTAAATAAAAGATGGATGGATTGTGTGAACAGTGATATGAAAGAAAAGGAAGTTAGTGATAGCATGACGGTTGACAGGATAGAATGGAAGAAAAAAAGGTGTCGCGCCGACCCCTAATAAGATGGGACAAGGGCAGGAAGATCATGATGACTCTTTATTATAAAAATACAGTAGAATTAATAGGTGGTCAATATGAAAGGTCTTATCGCTAAAAGCGATTTACAGACAAATTAGTATTCTATTTTTGTATGTTTATTGGTAAACAGGTTACTTAATAAATATTTTTTTCATATACATATTAATATTCCCTTTTGAATGAATTGACATCTCACTTCATAAACATGAAGTGAGATGTCAAAAAAATATCCCTCTATGATAGATGTGAAAATATCCCTCTATGAAAACGTAAGCAAGGTAAACACCTTGCTTAAGTTTTCATAGAGGGATATTTTTACTTTCGACTGGCTTAAGCTATGGATTGATAGCTTACTTGGCCGCAATGTAACGTTACGTCAGAACAGTCATGTCACACTGAATAAGGCTTCCTCAAATTACAACATGGTGACCCTACACCTATCAACTGTTTGTTGCCAAGAGTTAATTGATTGCTTCCTTTGTCTACACGAGAAGACAGCCGATGCTCTCTGGGTCACAGAGATAACAGATCGTTATTATCACTGAAGTACCTTATCACCAAAACATTGATAACGTGCATTTGTCAGAAGAAGCATTGAAGTTCAGACAATGAGCTGTGTGCCAATTTCCTTTGCAATAGTTGATAAGGTGCCGTTATCGGAGAAATTAATTGTCTCACTTGTATACAATTAAAAAACTTGTTATGTTAAAGAGCTCTTTATTCAGGTGCTAAAAGAGTCAATGTTTTATGAAAGTTCATTGGACAAATGCTTTACTGCCAAACGGAGTAAAGATGTCAAATAAATCAAAGAAAATAAAAAAAGATTTAGAAGAAAATTAAGGCGTGTATAGTACCCAGTGACCTTGACCATCTGGGCGGAGCCAAGCCCATAATACATACGAGGTTTGCGCATCTATTTAGGCGCCGTTCAAGTATTACGTTACGGATTTTTTGCAAATATTTACTCCCCTCTAACTTGTCAGCAAAAGTAAGAAAAGCTGTGAGCCCCCCCGCCATACTTACGTAAACATTGGTACGTGCATTTGACAATGTGTTAGTTTAGTTACTAAATTTATGAGCAGTAGTAAGTCTGAAAAAAAGGAATACATGAAATAAATGAAAAAAAAAACAGAATTTATTTAAAATGTTGCCATTAGTAACTCAAGTTAACAGTTCTCAGTCTATGATACACTAATCCATGACACTAAGTCTTCAATGACATTAGATGTATGCTGCTGAATGATGTGTGCCTGCTACTTTTTTTGTGATTTTGAAGCGTCGACATTTTTCTCTTAAAACACTAAAAACAATTGCACTACCGACGTAATCACCATCTAGGTCCCCAATGTCATCAAAAATAAGCAAAGCAAAGACCCTCACCCCCCTTGTAGTGCTTACGTAATACTTGAATGGGCCCTTATAGCCGTACCACACGCGTTATCTCACTACGAAAACGAAAGATTATGAAGGGAGTGTAGGGACGCAGTGATGCGCCTAGAAGGGCTTCATTTTTACCTACGCCTGCTGAAGAGCATGGCCTATGCAATTATGCATGCATAATTAAGATAATGTTATTATGCCTACTTAATGTATTTATAATAAATAATTCAAACTTGAATGGTATCATTTTCGAACTATTTTATTGCTAACTATTTACAAAATTATTGTCTACAAAGCAACAATATTGCGTGAACTCTCAAGATAATAAGGCGATTTATGGTACTAAAGGGGAGTAAGGGCCTTAAGTAGGTAAATATTTAGCAAAATCCAAAAGAACGCATAGGAAGAAAGTTAGATACTTTCTTTTTTCCCTCTTTTTTTTACTTTCTTTCTTTCTTTTTTTTTCTTTCTTCCTTTTTTTTTATTTGTTTAGTTTGCCTGGAATCTTTACCACTCAGTTTAATGATATTTATATTATGTTGAACTGCTTGTTTACGCTTAACATATCAATTAAGATGAATAAATAATTGCGCACTCCTTGTTAACATGCAATATACGTGTTCATTTATGGACTTAGTCGACATCATCGGTCAATATACGCCCCACCAATAACCACCACCACACCACACCACCACCAATGGGAGCATATCCCCCCTCTCCCCTTAACCTTGATCGCAACGATTCTTGAAAAGTAAACTCGCGACTGTAAGGAACTCACGTCACTGGCAAGTCTAGCAAAAGCAACGAAAAACTGCAAAACTGTAAATAATTTAAAGTTTATATCATATTTTTGTCTTATTTATCAAACATTGTCGCAAAAATAAAGCAAAAGTGTGTATTAGGTAGCGCTCGGCACCCAAAGTAATTCTATAGTACTATTAATGTAATACCTAGTAGTCCTGTAGTAGTATTAATGTAGTAGCTAGTAGATCTGTAGTAGTATTAATGTAGTACCTAGTAGTTCTGTACTAGTGTTAAAGTAGTACCTAGTAGTTGTCTAATAAGTAACTGGTACGTAGAAGAAGTGACCACACAAGTTGACTTACGAAATTCACAGGAAAAAAGGAATTGTCTTTTTATCAGGACGTGTATGACGACCATGTGTAACAATGCCCAGTTGTTTGGTAAAGTCGTAGTAAAACTGGGTAATACTATGGTGACATAACTTTATTATACAATTGTCACTTTCATTCATTGACTCAATCGATCCGATATTTCCGCGTAACGGGTTTCGATCGTTTGAAATTAACTACGTACACGTATATGTATCAAATACATGTATTATTGTTTTATTTACAGGGCCCTTTTTAATGGTCTTAAAAAGGAGGTTATCAATTCTACCCTAATATATATATAATAGGTCTCTACTGTATTTTGTCAGCGGGCTGAAAATTATTCGACGGGCATATTCTCCTGAGGGAAAAATCCTATTTCAAGACATGGTCTACCTAAGTCCTGAGATTCATCTAATTCGGTTAAGACGTGAAGAGGAAACAGACAGACAGAGTTACTTACGCATTTTTAATATTATTATGGATTTTGGTATCGGTGTGAGATTTTTTACTTAGGTATTTGGCAATCTGCATGGTCCATTGTGTGAAAATTATGACAGTAACGAGATTGCTTTGTAAACGTGAGTTCGTTCCGTCACGACTACACGGCCTATAGGTACCTATTATAGGCCACTTTTCACATCAAGAAGCCAAAGCGTCCGAAATCAAGTATCAGAGCGTAAAACTTTTGTGAAACTAAATATCTAAACTTCGTGTAACATCATAAAAACTGACCACTATTTCGGAATGATAGTCTCGCAAATGTTTTTTTTTTTTTATATAACTACAATTGTCAACATCTGTTCGAATTTCCTTCTTATAGTTTATTTCTATGATAATGTAATCATCGAAAACTGATACTTTTTTTAAATGTTGTATATCATTTGTAGTTGGTGTAAAACGTAGCCAAACATCACTCGCTCGTTACTTTTGCGAGAAAAGGGTTTTGAATACGGGTAATTGCCATTAATACACACATTGTTTAAAAATCCTCAAGCCAACTGAGAGAATAAAAACTTGAATTTCATAATAAAAAAAAAAAAGAAAGTTTAAATTCTTCTTACTTTTCTCACAAACCATGCTCAAAAAAGTTCAAAATGAGTTGATTTCGTGCACGGCGCCTTAATTGATTTTGCGATTTTTATGTTTTATAATATAGGTACATAAGCAATTCCTCATCAGTAGATTAGTTATAGACACATAGGTTTCTTTCAATTGACTGAAGCATGCCAAGAGCATAAACTGAAATAAAAACCGGCAAAAGGATTTTGGTAATTGGTGATCAAAAGAAAGTAGAGCCAATATAACTGAGCCTCCTCCTTTCCTGTTGCACTGGGGTCGGTCCATCATCACCGACATCTTGTAGCCAACAAGCCGGTTGTAGTGGTGGTAGGCAATGATATTATAGTCGATGTCACCATCCCATATGACGAGAATCTCGTGGAAGCTGAGAAAGAAAACAAGTTAAATATCTCGACTTAGCACACGAGGTTAAATATATATGTCAAATGTGGAACTGTCTTTTGACCGATTGTCATGACCGCCAACAGCCTGATGGCCAAAAGCCTCGACCACTGTCTGTCGAAGCTGTCGTTGCACGTTTGAATCAAAAGCCTGATATGCTGACTGATAATGAAGGCAGTACTTCTTGATACGGCTTGCATTGTGAGGAGGTTCCTTTCTCTGGGGCCCTTCCAACACCGGTAGACTAGTATATTATTTTTTTCTGTGTATTAAAGAAATATTTAAAAACTAGCTTTTGCCCGTGACTTCGTCCGCGTAGAAGTCGAAAATGGTTTTATTAGGTTTTTTGAGATACGAAAATATGAAATATTATTTATTATCTTCGCCATGTGTTCATTGAATTGTATGGCGAGGGATATTGTATCTTAAGATAAAATATTATAGTATATTAGCCGCGTGCAGCGTGTAGTGAACTCCACTGCGGGTGACGTAACCTACGGCAAACTTATTATTTGCGGTTCGTACAGTAATCGGGTCTAGGGATCGAATCTCAAAATTAAGTTTGTTTTTTATTGTATATACTTTTCCGGGATAAAAAGTACCCAGTGTGGTGCCCAGGATATTAAAGAATAATTATACCAAGATTCATCGTAATCAAACCGGTATTTTTTGCGCGGTGCCTGAACAAACAGACAGACAAAAATTTTTTTAATCACATTTTTGGGTTCGGTTTCGGTCTAGTAACACCCCCTGCCATTTATTTTTTTGATATTTTCAATGTACAGAATTTTCACTTCTACAGAATTATTATGAATATAGTTATATAAAATATATTTAGTAAATGAATAAGTGGATAAAAATAAATGTGACTTGCAGTGACTCAACCAAGTGTAAAGGTTACACGATCGAGAAGTCCTCGCACCAAATACTGACCCTAGACGAAAATAAGACTAGGAAAATGTCAGGTAAAGGAGTCAGCCGCGATGAGCTCATTAACCATTTATGCATATTCCAAAGAGACAATATTGCACGTGTATCGATTGAATGGTCTAGTATCGTGGCTGACGATCGCGAGCGTGTGTTTTGAATGACAAAAAATAGCAGTTCAATCAAGGTGAAAATTCATTTCGCAATTATCGATCTACTTCACTTAATGCCAACGTTTTTGCTATCATGCAGCTGCTTTAGTTTCGAAAAAAAAACACTATTTTGATATCAAAAGCGTTTGGTACTACATATTTGGTTTTTCCTTCAAACATGAAGAAACCCTAAAAATCCTAGCATGTTTTGCGTCATGAAAGTTTCATGAAATTATTGATATAAACTCCATCCTGCTCAATGAAAACACAGTATGTAAATGTAAAAGTTTCATCTGACAGCTAACATTGCCAATCAGTCGGTACCCAATAGACAAAACAAAAAATATTGAACGCGTGCACAATCATTTAATGGTTTCCAATCCACATACCAAACAACAATAAAGTATAGGCCTTTCTCATAAAATTTCATAAGTCTAACTAAAATACCCTGTTCGAAATTGACGAAATCTGAGCAATATCAACCACCCAGGGGCATTTTTTCTTTTGTTTTTTGAGGTTTCCATTGATAAAATAGATAAAATTGGTTATACTGTTATGTCTTTTTTCACAGTCGCAGTTTTTGATAACTAATACTCCATGAAAACCGAAACTAAAACTATATTCGCCAATAGGAAACTTAAAATTATCAGACACACAGTAATTTTATTTAAAAAAAAAATAACGCCAAATAACAAACTATAGCAATATACTAAATAGTCTCTAACTTCGTTTGGTTACGGTTGGTAGACTTAATTCTTTTTGTTATTGATTTATCTTACAGTCCTTTAAGATATGACGTAAGTTTCACTTTTGGCGAAAAGTAAAAAATTACATGCCAGCAATGTATGACAAAAGTTTAATTCCCCTTTGTTCATATTAAAATTTTGTTTGAAGAACAGAGATTAAACAAAAAGGTTTTAAGTACATTATCGCGCTAATGCATAATGGTAATCAAAAAGTCACAGTTTGGTTTCAAGCACCATTATATAACATATAAGTTTAGTCCAATTATAGTCACTTTCTGAGCACGTGTGTTGAAAAAATGATTACCTATTGAAATCGAAAGCAAAACTGTAAAAAATAAGGTTATAAAAACTATCACCTACAAGAAACTTAGGTACTTACTATTTGTCTCTAGGTATATTATACAAGCACAGAGGGGGTTCCGAAATGATCTTTTATGAAGAAACAGCGCTCCTTCTATATGTGCTGATGGTGATCACCAGGGTGGTTTTGGTGAGGTAGAAATCCCACACTCCCTGGACTTATCCCCAAAGTCCGGGCGCCTTTTAAAGGTTTCCTCGCAAAAAAAAAAAAAAAGTAAATTATACAAAAACCGGTATGGAATTATGGTGATATGATGGATTAGTATTTTAAAATCATGTCCCTGAATTGACATTGGCAAATGGATGTAGTTTTTGTTTTTGTTCGGTGAATCAGCTAAACAAAGAAAGAAGCACGTCTGTACCTCGTTACATCTTTTCCTGCACACGAAAATAGCACTGCACTTAAGAGCCGCAGAATGGCGCCGAATTGAACTAAGTATTGTAGAAAAAAAAGCTCAGTAACGTGTGCCAGCTTTGAGTATTGTATGTACTTAACGTAAACTTGATTGTCGGCACCAAAGTGCACACGAGGTGTCGCTATTATCACGAGGTCCCTGATGGCCGATCGACTCGCTGATATATTTATCAGTTGATATTGGAGGCTACACAGAGCGTGTTATCAGTCGAGACCAAACGATCCGCAACGCAACACGTAGGAACGTTAAACAGCTATCCTAAAACTTGAGCTCAAGTAAGTCATACAATCTAAAAATTCATCACATTTGTTTTTATTACATTTGTCTCAATATTTTCTGTTTGTTTTATATTTTGGTGCGATTAGGTGATATTAGCAGATTTTTTTTATGCTAACATTCGAAATAATTTGCATAGTCATCTTCTATCAATTTATTTTTCTATCTACAATTTTTAGTAGTAGTTTACGGTTTTCATAACATGGTGTAACACTAGAAAATAGAAAATACAGAAAAATAATTTTTAAAAAATATTTTATTTTTTTCCGAAATAATCATAAAACACGAAGGCTGGATGCTAAATTTAAGTAGATACTTATTAATTATATATTTTATTCATGCAATAGATCAAAGCAACCGTGAAATAAAATAGGAAATGAAGTTAGAATTAATAATCGATTTTACTGTGTAGCTCGTGGGTGATTGATAACAAAGCCATCAATAACATTATTTAAATTAATATAAGTTTTACCTATGTTTTAAATGTTTTAAAATAAAGAAACAGCACTAAAATACTATTCTACTTGACACGACAGTATTGAAACTTGACATTAACAATGTTTTAAGTTTGGTTAATCGCTTGACATTACTTTTGACATTATATCCGACATTTGACATTAGATTTATTTATACACATATTTTTAATGATTTGACTCAATATATAATACATTATTTAATTTAAATTTTATAAATTGTTTTACTTTAATGTGACAGTTCTATTTTTAATAATATTTTAAAATGATGTAATATTCAACACAATGTTTATTATTATGAATAAATAAATAAAAAAAATTAAAAAAAAATACTAAACTGTCACAATCAGATATTCTAAATTAACACAATGCCAGTTTATTTATGAGCCCGTCAGACTAATTCCCTACTATTTATAAAGTACAGATTTACCCACGCGCACTAGACAACCTTGATCTTCGTAAACCCGAAAATTATTTGTGTTTTAAGCATGACTCGAGATATTTTCTCGAACGTTTATCCGCTTCTGAACTTACTTACGCAATATTACCAAATATAAATAAGCTTACTAGGAAAATCGTGTCATGTTTATCTATATATATAAAAGGAGAAACTGACTGACTGACATATCAACGCACAGCTTAAACTAGTGGGACTAGGAGCGTGAAATTTTGCACAAAGCTTCTTTTTGTGACGTAGGCGAGGATTTTCCAAAATATAGCTCCTAAAAGGATGAAACAGGGCTCCAAAATTTGTATAGAAAAACCTACACTCGCGCGGGCGAAGCCGCTGCAGAAGCTAGTTTACAATTAACTATTCATTAGTTGCACCAAAAAAAATATAAATTAGTTAAGCAACCATACGGTAATAAAAAAAATAGTTTATAGGTACATTATATGTATAAGTTTAATGCATGACGACCGTCTATTGTTTTTCCTAGCCTTTGATAAATGTGCATGAAACGATTAAATTATTTTATAATGGTAAAATGGTTACCTATTTGTTTGTAGATAAATATAATATAAAATTTCTCGTTACTAATATTATGAACCTAAATAAATAAATAATAATATATAATAATAATAATAATAAATAGTAAGCTAACCCTCAATTTCGTGTTGAGTATTTCTCAAACTCTACTTAAGGCTGAAAACCTTTCAAAATTTGCCATAGAGAAATGCTTAACTCAAAATTATCGATTCAGAAACCCGCCCTTAGTCTTAGTAAAAATTATAAGCAACTGCTTAGGTTAAACCTCTACTATTAACTACTTAATAAAAATAACTCAAATTGCTTGGAAGTACTACATAAAATAGTTTATTAACCAGTCACGCATCGTAAACCCAACACGTTACGATACTGTGACGTTTTTCTTAAAAATAACATTACGATAAATAACTCCGAGTGATTCTGTAGTCAATACCATTAATTTAATTAAAAATGCAAATTAATTGTTTTGTTTTTAATTTCTGAAAACTCCAACATTCAGCCTACTTTAAATATCTTACTATATCAATTTCTTTTTCTGCTTTATGACAATATTATACAACCTTATCTACGACAAATTTATCTAATCACTAATTTTGCACTTGTAATTATAAAAAAGTCTTCTGTACATTTTTCCCACGATGACTTTTTATGTCCAATTAGGCATCTGCCCAAACTTCGTACGGGTTTAGGAAGAAATAGCGGATCCGACGTTGTTTTGCACTATGTAGAAATGAGTTATTACAATTATGTACCGAATGCATTAGTAAAAATAATTGTACATGTACAGTTATCGAATGATAAGTAAATAAATATCTATCTATGCTAAGCAGCTTGTGCACAATGTGATAAGTAATGTTGTTTGTTTTGTTGACAGGCACCGACGAGGAAATCTTTATCAACAGGCGGCTAACAACACATAAAAATGGTGAATGTGAGTATAATCTTTTATACATTTTATAGATAGTACCTTCTTTATTATCTATTATAATAAGGCGATGGATACTGTTTTTAAACGGTATCTTCGACACCATAAGTGAGATCAGTCGCTTAATGGTGTTCCAATAAAAGTTTAAATTCGCAATTCTCGACATTTTAAACTTAAATTTTCTCAATTTTCCTATCATCCCGACCATTGAAATTCAATTATCGTAAATCCATTGAATTTGAAGACATGTGACATCCACCAACCCGCATTGGGTCCACGTGGTGGATTACGGCCCATTCCCTCTCCTAGAGAGGCGGCCTGAGTCCCAACAGTAGGAACATTATAAGGCAGACTATGCTATGATATGCTAAATCCATAAAACTACTCCCATTATAAAAAATTACCAGTCATAAAAGTATTTTGATTTTGACTAACCAGGTTATTTGTCTTAGTCATATATTAACCATACGACTATGACATAATAATTTCTAAATATTATAGAAGTATGCAATACCTACTACTTCTGTCAAAAACCGAAACAAGGAAAAGTTGTAAGTAAATAACATAGTGAATTGATGCAGACTAAAAACGTCTACATATCTAACATGTTAGTAACACATTAAATCGTCAAACGAGCAACCAACTCATAAGTCACAGTGTCAACTGCCCTAATTACGGAATGTCATCCATGAATAGGTTACTTAAGGTTTTTGACATCAATATTTGTCTCAAATAGAATACAAATTGATAAAGATATAAATGAAACAGAGTTCTTTGGTAGTTTAGCTATTTATAAGTATAAGGTATCATTAGTTCCATTAGTTTGGTATTAGTACCCCCCAAATAAGATAAACGACCCAATTTTGGCTCGACTGAATATTTTTTAGACGTCAAGTAAGTATGTCCGTCTTACGCACTTGTAGAAACATACATTAATCGTTTTCCACACGACTCGGCACTCAATACGCTTTAGTAAATCAAATAAGTAACTAAACAAATAATTATCTTTTTCAAGGTTCACTTAGTGCTCGATTGAAAACAAACTTGAAAAGGTTAAGATGAAGACTTATCGAAAGGATTTTCCTTATTATTAGATATTATAATGCAGTTAGGAGCTGTATTTAGTTACATATCTGCCTTTCTATCTCCTTTAAAATTATACAATAACTGCTATAAAGTTTGGGTTTATTTTTTACTAGCTTTTGCCCGCGACTTCGTCCGCGTAAAGTCGAAAATGGTTTTATTAGGTTTTATTAGATACAAAAATATGAAATATTATTTATTATCTTCGTCGTGTGTGATAGTCCATTGAATTGTATGGCGAGCGATGATAAAATATTATATTACTTATCTTCGCCGTGTGCAGCGCCCCTCAGTGAACTCCACTGCGGGTGACGTAACCTACGACAAACTTATTATTTTCAGTTGGTACAGTAATCGGGTCTAGGTATCGACCCGCAAAATTAAGTTTGTTTTTTTTACCCATTGTGGTGCCCAGGATATTAAAGAATAATTATACCAAGTTTCATCGTAATCGAACTGGTAGTTTTTGCTTGATGCCTGAACAAACAGACAGACAAACAAAAAATTTTTAAATTACAATTTTGGGTTCGGTATCGGTCTAGTAACACCCCTAACCATTTTTATTTTTTGATATTTTCAATGCACAGAATTTTCAGTTCTACAGATTTATTATAAGTATAGATAAACTCTAACACCTAACGAAGTGTATGCAACACGTTTATTTCCCACATAACTTTCTTTTTTATCTTATTTATAAGATCATTTTATAATTTTACCGATGCGATTGTCTGATCAACGAAATTGATCGAAGATAAGCCTACCTATTTGATTTTTGATTATTTATGGTTTTTTTTTATTTATCCTATCTTATATTTTTAGAAGATTATGAATGCAGTAACTGTAAAAGTTTACAACTGAACACATTTTTTTTTTTGCTGTTTTTATTCTTATAGCATAAATTGAAAATTATGTAGCTAATTTATAGTCGATTAATTAAAAAAAAAATAGCTATAAAATACTAATATACTAAAAACACTGCGCTTATGTAGTAGATTCAATTATGAATTTACCAATTTTGACAATTTTTTGTGGACAATTTTGGATTTGGTTTTTTTTTTTACTTTTGACTACATAAAATGATCAGTAACGGGTACGGACAGAGACCAATTTTTTTTTTGTACTGATTAAAAAATAGGGGTAAATATAATTGATTTATGGGGTTGGCATATCCAAGTGGATAAAAACCCCGAATTCAACAAATGAAAAAAAAAATTGACTTTCATAAATTTGTTTACGCCATCGGTAGCCTGCTAGCACGAAATCTGATGACTGCATGCTTTTTCTATAGATTACCGTTAGAAAACATATATAAATGAAAATATATTGCCACTTGTATGACAAAGTATCACTGAGAACGCCTTGACCGATATGGCTGATGTTTTTTGTTGTGTTCTATTTGACGGCACAGAATAAAATCCATCGGGAATTAAATGGCACTCAATAAATAATTAGGTACAATAGGTAATAAGGCAAAATTTAATTGACCCGTTATTAAAAAGGGAGCTATACTTTTTTTAGACTATTTCGTTCCCCTGCGAATCGAACCACACGCAAGTATTAGGCACGTGTGTCATTTTTTTTTTCTTTTCTAGGAACTAAATGGGAACGCGCCGGCGCCGCAGGAGCTGGAGACGTTCCTGTCTCACGATGACAAGAAATCAGAAAAAGTTGTCCAAAAGTTAGTATTAAACTCTCTCTTTTCTTGCCCTTTCAATTGAACCTCGGGGGTCCAAATAAATTATCTGCCTAACGCTCTGCAGGTTGATATTTTTAGCCATATCTAAGGGGGTAATAAGTATTGATATGATGGACATAAAATTGCTTTAAAGAAGATTTATGAATTTTGGATCTCGACAAAGGATACACAATCGTGCTCCTTTAGTCATAAGTAGGAGACCACACCTTTTATGTATTATCTACTTGGTAAAATATGTAAAAACATAAAAGAATTTCAGGTACCTATAGTGAGACAATATATACAACGTCATCCATCCCCATTAAATAAATAGTTTTAATTAAATAATAATAAAAAACAATCTGCTTAGATACAACATGGCGAAAGATCCAGAAGCGGCCGAATTCGACCCGTTTACCGAACGCAAGTTGGAGAATCCCACTTCGTAAGTATTTGTTAACTTTTTACTACGCCTTAGCAACTCTTTGGCTTAAATATTCGACAGAGCAGAAAGTGGAGCAAGTTTCCATTTAATTTCCTTTTTAAATGTTCTGCCTTTTTTATTAAGTTGACTTCCAAACCCATAAAAGGAAAGGTAGATTAGTTTTTAATTAAGTCTTTTCGACCTCATCATTTATAACTCTCTTCGTATTCTGATCTTCAATGTCCAGAACTTGTATCGTAGGTAATATATGACTTGCATAGGAATATTACTAAAACCTAACAACTGACAAGCGTTTCTATTGTAATCTAAAAATAAAATAAAAGCTATACCTTTACTTGTAGAAGGTTGGTAGTATGTTTCTCCTTCGTATTGACCTAGAAACACATAAATTTTAGGCGCCACTATTACCGTAAATGCTCATAGAATAGTTTTATTTCTGCCTCGCGAAATATTTGGGTACGTTTTTCTGCTAATGCGAATTGCTAATCAGCTTAGCTTAGGACAAGATTAGGGCCCAGTTCCTATGAAAAAATGAGGAATAACCACTTTTTTCTTGGGTAGTTAATGGTATTTTTTTAATAACTCGTCTTTGTACACTAGGCACTTCGATGTAGGTACCTCATAAGAAAATAATATGCTTCTTCTTAGCTTCTTACACTTTTCCAGCTATTTTTTAGCTTCGATGTTTTTCAAATGAAAGAAAAATATCTCTTTAAAACTCAACTTTTCTAAAGAGAACTTTTAAATCTTTCTCTAACAATATGAAAGCCAGACAATGGAATTTTTGTTGTGTCTATGATTGTGGCATACGAAAGGATAGCCTGCAGTAAAACAGTTATTAAATATATGTAGTTACTTAGGTTTATGATCACGCTACGTGTTCCTTTATAACTATCATATATGCCTACTTTTCAACCTCTATTTGCGTCAATTAGTACCTAGATAATTGTTTAAGAAGTTGGCAAGTGATTGACTAATATCCGTCCCACCTTACTCAGCTAAGCGTAATTTCTAGGCCTCGTAAGCGTCAATGATACAAAAAAAATGACATCTTTGTATCTACTTATCTATTATTACCATAATCCAAAACACTCACTTTTTAAGCAGTTTATAAAAATTAATAAAAAAAAAATAGTAAAGTATACCGACATCTACCAGTAAACTGGTGCAAATCATGAAAATACGGTCTCCGTGTTAGAAAACACATTTCCACGAAATAAGTAGATACTAGGTACATAGAATAAGCTATTATTCTCTAGGTGTCAAAAATGTATAAACAAGTAAAAATAGTACATTTTTACCCTAGGGGTGAAAATAACTTATTTTGTAGCCTATAGTTCAAAAGACTAAATAAGTCTTTAGCCCGAGGTAAACACTGTGCTTTCATTACGAATACAAGGAAAGTAAAAATAAACCGCTTGTAATAAAACCTGAGTCGTCGTATGATTTTAGGTATCTTTCTTCTAATTTAGGCGGTAAAAGGTTTTTCCCAAGAAATCAGGCGTTAAATCCATATTTGAATCTGTTAAACGGAAATTTAAATAAACCTCTAAAAAAGAAATGAAGATCGGATTACTGAATTGCCACTCTTCCGCTTATTTTTTTTTCTGTGCCGTTATTTTTCATTTTCTATTAAAATAATAGTAAATATTTTACCTAAATACATTTAAAAAAATAATTTAGGTAATTTTTTTCTATAATTAATACTTAAATTTACGTTAAGTATTTCATTTTTAAATTGCGCTGTAATTGACTAGCTGTATAGAAAGTTGGACCATGGTTCAATAAAAATGTGAAGATAAAACCAGTTTTTTTTTAATAATTTGACATCTGTCAGTTGAAAGTGATTCTCCCTAGGGATGAAAGTATTACTTTCAACCTGCACTTCAGGCAACTTCAGATCTACTTTCCGAGTATGAGTAATGAAAAAGCGTTTTTCAAGTAGGTACCTGGACCCAAAAACCTTTACCCTGCGTTCAAATTTGAGGTTGGAATTAACTCTAATGACGTCATCAGAGTAGATACTCTACAATCGCATTTTTAACGCAAACTTAGAGTTCGGCGGTCAATGTCAAGTAAGTGACATTAATGGCCGCTTACACCAACCTACCGTGCTCGGAGTTAGACCTAGTTGGGTTAACTCTACTCGAGTTATAAAAGAACGACCTTGGGTTGCAACTCGAAGCACTTTTGAACGGTTGGAGTAGCGACTTTAACCTACTCTGGTTACTTTTGAACACAGGGCTAAAATCTACAATTCCAATGGTAACCTAGAATTGAATTACAATGAAAAATGGGGGTAAACTTATAAAAATTTTCCCTCTTCCATATTTCATTTATTCATGTTACATATGAATAAATTGAATAAAAATAACATGTTTTTTTGAATTCTATTAACCTGGAGGTAATCTTTGAGTTTCAAGGCTAACACTGAAAATAGATATAGAATATATGGTGCAGCTGTGACCTGTAGAAGTGATCGCTTACCTACATTGTATTAATAGGTACAAATAGGCTAGGGTTGATCCAAATTAAACTTCCCATGTCTGGACCATTGTAATTCAGTCAGATTTCAATAATTATTTTTTTATTCAGTTAGTATCAAATGTTAGCTTAATTTACCTAGGTACCTACCTATGACATGAATCGCTTGTTCTTGAAACTACGAGTACCACTCAAAGCGATACAACTGTTTAGTAGTTGTGTGTGTGCGATTTCTTCAGGAAGAATGCGGCCAATTCAAAATTTTGTTGCCAAAGTGCTATTTAACGCCTGTTTTTTTTTTTTTGTTGTTTTGGGTTTTCTTAAGGGACGCGTATTAATTGCCCGTGACTTAACAGACATCATATCATATTTCGTAATAAATTATTAACACTAATTTTATATCACTACTAAAAACTACTAAACAAACTCGCTTCCCATTGTCTGTCCCTATGTATGCTTAGATCTTTAAAACTACGCAACGGATTTTGATGCAGTTTTTTTTTAATAGATAGAGTGATTCAAGAGAAAGGTTTATGTTTTGCAATACATGCAAATTATAGTGGAGAAATACTGATAACTTTAGAGGTTTCTAATGTGATGTCGTAAATAAACACATTTTTTTGCGCTTACATTGCAAACGCTGGCTGAACCCTATGAGGTAGATCACAACAATGTACCTACTACAGTATTGTACACCTTAAAAAGGTCTACAAAAACGTCCGTGATAGTATATGTCTAACTCTTAGGGGTAACCCACAATAACAATTTTTTATCCTTTACTTTTTATGAGAAGTGATGGCTTCAAGAGTAACATCTAAAGAAAATATGTTTGTGTTGTCTATGACAAAAGAAAAAGTGAACGCTGTTTATAAAGACATTCCGTAGTATATTTAGTATCAGCATTGCACCCGTGGGAAGCCGGGGCGGGTCGCTAGTACTTAAATAAAAAAATATTTATCTACTAAGGCCATTCGTACATAATTTATCAATTGAAATTAGAAATCTTGAATTGGGTCACCTTTAATAAACATATTATTAGATTTAAATATTAATTCCTCACCTACATTAGAACTAGACTATTGGAGCAATCGTCTCGTTGTTACCGAGGCTTTCTCGTGGTGTTTCAGAAACATGGACACCCTGACACATCTGCTGAAGGCGTCCCTCGGCACGGGCATCCTGGCCATGCCCAAGGCGTTCAAATGCGCTGGGCTGGTCTCCGGAATCTTCTTCACTATGTTAGTGGCGCTCATCTGCACACACTGCGCATACATTCTCGTAAGTATAGTAACCCTGCTATGTCACTGCCTTGCTAATTTTTTAATTTACTTGCCACTTCTGCAACAGCTCTGCTTTGCGATATTATACCGTAATGTGTTACTAATTAAGCTTAGCGATGTTGGCGAAAAAACAACCACATAATAGGTTTTCGTTGCGTCCCCAATTTCTTAGTGCGAGCATAATTACCTACCTACTTTGATTTGGAATTGAACTATCCACAAATTCCAAGCTGCTTTGATCGAAAATGCATTTATGCTTCATTTACTTCAGCATTAGACAAAAGAGGTTCATAGAAGCAGGTGTGCTAAACATTTATTTTTTAAGATATATTCAAACATTTTTTTTAAATAAGTGTAATTCGACACCAAGATAAAGTGTGGGTGCCTCATAGTGTATGTAAAATATTCGTTGGACATCTGCGAATTGATATAGTCTCCGTCACCTTTTTTAGCATCAAATATTAATACAGCATCTTCTAAAAACCCATCTGATGATCCTGTAAAATGAATATAAATCCACCATTCTGTACCGGAGTGTATACCTACATGTATATAAATAAATCAATCAATCAATCAATATTGTTTATTGTTTGTCACAGTTGGTTTAGTTCTTACAATTGCATTAGAATCGCTGCAACATACCCATAAGGTGTGCAATATTTTTATCATTCATAATTTGAAGTCGATGAAGTATTATTACATAATTATATTTTATGTCAGTATCCATTATTATTAATAAAATTAGTCCACATAGTCAAAATCAAATTTCATAGTCACACAATTACAATTTACATTATTATTTCATTCGTCAATATGTTTTCATTTAAGAAGTCATTGAAGTGGTGTGCTTTACTTATTAAAAATTCTTTAACTTAATAAAAAGTCGTAATTTAAAGTTTATTTTTTAATATTTTAGATTACAATGTTTTTTTATAGAATTTGGTAGTCTACAGTATATTTTTATTCCTATTCTAAAAATACTTGATTTAAATTTAACTGTCCGACATTTAATTATACTCAATTCATTTCTGTGTCGGACACTTTACGTTAACGCTAACGTTTCATAATTACCAATATCATATTGGTCAATATAATATATAATATCGCGTTTTATCATTACTGCTGCCTCATAAATATATAATCAGTCGGTTTAAGTCCACATATACTTCTTACACATTTTTTCTGGGCTTTATATGCATATTCCCTGTTTGTAGAAGTACCCCAAATAAGAATGCCATATTTGATTATAATATAATATTACTGGAAATAGATTTTATAATCTATAATTAATTAGTAACTAAGTTATTCACCGCAGTATGTCTTTCCTTGTATGACTTAATTTATAACCTATATGAACATTCAAAACTACCATCTCTCTTCGAGAGGAGTTGCCACTGAACCAACTTTGTATGACAATAATGTGACAGTATTATTACTGTAATATACTGTGTGTATGTTACTTAGTAATTTAAAAAACAAATACACACAAATCAAGTACCAGTTCCTTAGTTGTATAATAAAACATTAAAATTAATATTCGCATGATTTTATGTTGTATGGAGGTTGTATATAGCCTGATGCACAGAAACTTAAGATATATATTAATAGTACCAATATTATACCCTCATTAAACCAGGCTCATCTAATTAATATTATTTTTTCCTTCATTTCGAAGTCTTTTTATTTCATGGCGATATTCGTGTCTTCACAAAACAATCTCCTGGCTGTCAATGGGTGCACTTTTTTGCTCCGTTTAATTACGTAAATTTTAGTTTCTCCTTAACTATTTTGTACAAAGTGGTTCTTTTTTGGTCCGGCAGAGTCTCGTCACCATTTACTGCTTCTAATATTTTGTCTAAAGTAACTCCAAAGAATCTCATTAGCAAAGAAAAAAAAAATGTCATCAAATTCATCATATTTTGAGAGCCGTTGACGAGGAGGGGGCAACTGCAAGTTTTTTTTTTTTTCTTTAATTATATTATAAATTTTATTAAATTAATTTAATTATTCGAATATTTCGAACTATATATTTTATATTGATCTAATAATGTATTTCCAGAATCTTATCGAATCTTAAATAATTTATATCCAATATTAATTGAATAATTTGTAAAATAATAATTTATATGTGAATCGTATGTTTATAAAATTACCTACCAGTATAGCATCTTGTTAATATGTCGTTGGTGTTCCTCATAATAATAATAATAAATAAACAGTCGAACGAAATACATACCTATATAAGAAAATATATGTTTTTATTGTTACTTCGAGATACATTTATGGTAATGATTATTCCGCGATTGCTACGTCTTCAGTCACCCTTGAGGGGTAGGCTGGTTGGTGGACTAGATACTCAAGCTTGCGTTCAGTATGTTTGTTTGTTTCTGTTAATCAAAAATGTTTTTTTTTTATCAACAGATCAAGTGCGCGCACGTGTTATACAAGAAAACTAAAAAAACAAACATGACTTTCCCAGAAGTGGGCCAGGCGGCGTTAGAGAATGGACCAGAAAGACTTCGACAGTGGGGCAATGCTTTCCGGTAAATAAACTGAAACTATTAATACAAAACATTTTTAATACACTGCTTGGAAGTCATCGAACCTAAGCGCGAGACGGTTCGTGATGACTCTGAAAAACATCTTGTAGACATGGCTCAGAAGTGAGATGGGCCTATAATTTTTAAGCAGCGTATTGTCACCCTTCTTACAGAAGAGTACCACCACACCTCTGCTCTATGCCTGTGGCGGTTTCCCTCGAGTAAAACGGAATCGAACAACTTCTGAAGGGCCTTTAGGACCGGTTTTCCAACCGCCTTCAGGAGGTGTGTGAGGCAAGGAGACGTCATTTCTCTGAAACTGTTCACGGCCTCAATGGAGGATGTCTTCAAGGTTCTGGAATGGAGAAGGCTAAGCATTAATTTCAACGGCGAGTACATCACTCACCTTCGATGTGCCGATTGCATAGTAGTCATGGCTGAGACCATAGAGGAGCTCAGTACAATGCTCGGTGACCTCAGTAGAGCTTCCGAAAGAGTGGGACTTAAAATAAACATGGACAAAACCAAAGTCATGGTAAACATCCATGTAGCACCCACTCCTATCAAGATCGGAGACTCTACATTCGAAGTTGTGGACGCCTACGTTTACCTGGGACAGACGGTCCAGTTGGGTAGATCTAACTTCGAAAAAGAGGTCAATCGTCGAATCTGACTCGGCTAGGCAGCGTACGGGAAGCAGCGCGGTGTCTTCTCGTCCAATATAGTGGTATATAGTGTCTCAAGACGAAAGTCTATGACCGCAGAACAGATGATCGATGAGGACGAAAGGTTCTAGAATGACGACCACGTACCGGAAGACACAGAGTTGGAAGTCCTCCCACAAGTTGGACCGATGACCTGGTGAGCATGGCCGGATCTACTTAATGGCTAAATGGGCTGCAGCCCAGGGCCCCAAGGATATAAGGGGCCCCCAGTTCTCATTAAAAACAATCTACAATGATACACATTTACAAAAACTAAGTGTTCAGTCGGCGGTCTTCTCGCACAGGGCAATCTCTTACAGAAAACCAGAAGACGAAATATATTTAGACTTTAAAGTTAGCTATAGTAACTCGTGATCTCTTGTTCCATTAGGACGACATTTCTACAGTAATCGGTCGTTGTCGAAAAGGTACATTCAGTCAAAAAAGTATCGGGAATGGATGATTTGTTTATGGTTCCAAATTCAAACTTTTGTTTTTTTGTAGTTGTTAGATTGGCACAACTGTTTTCCATTTTGGCGCGGAGTTTGAGTTGCATCTGTTATTTATATTAAATACAGTGCTGGTTTTAGCAATATCATATATAGTGTATATTGCGAATTTCATAATGGACAAAAATATCGAACAAAGAGTTTGTCTTAAATTTTGCATCGCCAATAGAATTTCGTGTTCGGAGTCACTGAAAATGTTACAGAAGGCTTACGGTGAATCGACTTTATCAAAAACTCGTGCTTATGAGTGGTTCAAAGCGTTCAAAAGTGGTCGAGATGTGATGGAAGATTTGCCTCGCTCTGGTAGGCCGTCAACGTCTGCAACTGAAGTTAACATCGCAAAAGTGAAGAAAATAGTGACTGAAAATCCCCATTCAACTCTGAGAGAGATAGCCGCCGAACTTTCTGTATCTCACGAGTCGATCCGTACCATTTTAACTAATCATTTGGGTATGAAACATGTTGCTGCTCGGCTAGTCCCAAAAGATCTGAATTTTCTCCAAAAACTCAATCGCATGAAAGTCGCTGAGGACATGCTAGAACGAGTCATTTCGGACCCAACATTCATGAAACGCATTGTTACTGGTGACGAGACGTGGGTTTACGAGTTTGACATGCAAACTAGTAAACAAGCTTCGGAGTGGCGCCTTCCAACTCAACCGAAACCGAAAAAACCACGCCAAAGTCGATCAAAAGTCAAAGTCATGTTGACTGTTTTCTTTGACTATCGCGGTGTTGTGCACTCTGAATTCTTACCGGAAGGTCTAACGGTAAGGTAGAAGTACGTATTCCCGTTAATGTCCCAGTCCCCGTTAACTAGTCAGTATTTTATTTTTTGCGTCTTTCTACCAAAATCAAATTAAAGTTTGTTAATGGCAATTTATTCTTAGTACTATTTCATACAATTTTAATGTCAACACTCACCAAAAAGTTTAATGGCGTCAAAACTGTACAAACTTAAAAATACGTTATAATAAAATTGTCTGTAAGTTCAAAGTTCTGTCAGTGAACTACAAGACTACCCCGTCGCAGAGATCATCTAGCCATACTTCGACGGATAAAATTAAGGTAAGAGTGTTAATCTTTATAAAAAATTGTGTGTATTATTTAACGATTAAACCTATAAATTAAGGTAAATCTCATCGAAAAGTAAATGTTTTTGCATGTTACATCTATTGGTACTCACAAACCCCTACTTGACCTAGTACCCGGTAAATTCGTATTTTTTTTACCGGATACTGGTACACTATCATCCCGGTAACATACGTTGCACCGAAACCCGTTATTGTATCCTTATTACTTTGAAATAGGTCTCATTTTCCTTTGAAACTGTAGTTTATATTAAATATTTTCTGCCGGATACTGGGATGTGCATTAATAGTTGCCTTTAAATCCGTCACGGTTCTTATTGCCTGGAGTTAAGAATTATTTTCCGTTGACTCAATAGATTGTAGTTACTAGGCATCTTATTTGTTTTCTTACCACGTGAATTTGGTTGCTTTTGCGTTTTTCTGTATGATTTCCCAATTTTTGTACAGTTTGCGTTACAGCTCTACTGCTCTAAAACCAGATTCTGTTTAAAACCAGTTTAATTTTGGGCCAACCTTTGGCCTACTTCTGGGTGTTGCTTTATGATTACTTCAAACCAGTGACAGCCTGGTCTATCATTTATAAATGGGTTTTCTTGCTCTATTTCTTAATACTATGCAACATCTGCGCTTTAGTTACAGGAATTGACTACTGCTTGGCATCAGCTGAAATTAAGAAAAGGGAGAAAAACTTGGTGCTGTTTGTTTTTAAATAATTGAATTACCACAAAATTTTTACTAAATATGTTTTAAAAGTTTGTATTTTTACATTTTTATACCTATTGATTAGAAATCAGAAATGAGCAAATAACGTGTTAATGTACTTTCAGCCAGCCATGACTGTCAAACAGAAGGCCATATTAAAGGCCATGGAGGCTCCTATATCCCATGGTCAACATTGTACAACAAAATACGCAGCCGCTATTCTATTGAATGTTCCAAAGGACCTGCTACAGTTTTGTCAAAAGAAGAAGAAGATCATTTAAGAAGATGGTTATTTTTTATGGCAGATAGTGGATTTCTTGTAACCAAGGCGCAGTTGTTGGATAGCGTAAGTTTACTTATTAAAAAATTGAAGCGAAAAATCCTTTTAAAAATGGTAGACCAGGTCGTCACTGGTTTGAAGCCTTCATAAAGCGGCACCCTGAAGTAGGCCAGTGAGTTTCCCAAAATCTGACGCAAACCCGTGCTTTAGTTCAGGAAAGCAGTTTAAGAGCGTGGTTTAAAGAAGTGGAAGACTATTTTATTATGACAAACCTTGAAAAAGCAATTACAGATCCATGAATGATATTTAACTGTGATGAAAGCGATGTAAGACCTGGTATCATTCAATTTGCGCCGAAGTTTCGCCAAATGAAATAACGTTTACTTGTATTTATTGTAATGTGTCGTTTGATGAATAAGGGATGTAAAGCTATGGGTTTAATTGCATTGTCAAATTATACATGAATGTGGAATATGCTGCTATGAAGCAAGGAAAGGAAAAATAATAGAGTCTATACGGAAAGAGAACCGCCGTGGTGTAAAATGGAACTAACAACACAGCTAGTGTATTATCTGAATTTACACGAATTAGAAGGCACGAGGCAGAAGTTAGTCTAACATAGTTTCAAAATATCAAGATGTTACAGTCCTATAATGACGTAACAGTGTTCTCAACATAACAAAAACGTTAACTATGACGATTTTCTTTCCGCACAGACTATACAATTTTACCAAATTTTCTAGTTGCAATTTATTTAGCATTTAGTGCATACATTGTAAATTGTGATAATTGAAAACCTTATGTAAAGATTCCTGGTTTTACCTATTTATAATTGACTAGTTGCCTAGTTCTATTTTTAATATTGAGGCTAAAATAAAAACTTATGTTTGTTTTTTCTATTTTAAAGATGTTTTTACTATTTTGCAAAGGTTACTCAAGATGAAAGTAAAATATTCCTAGTGTTAACCTATAATTTGTTTAACATACATTAAATAAATTTAAAACGAATCATGTTGTTTTTGTTAAATACAGACCCTAATTGTTTACATTACTCTTTTTATTTGAAAATATTTTATTTCTGTGAACTTTAACGTAAAGCAATAGAGTTCAAATTCGCGATTAAAATTACCGGATTCCGGGACAATTTAACGTTAACTAGTACAACTCTACCGGGTACTGGTACAATTAGCCCTTTTTGTACTTTTTTTGTTTTATTGTTAATTAATATTTACACTAATTTAATAGAAGTATAATATACTAAAAGTATATTAAATTATGTAACTAGTCACATAAAATTTATTTTTATAAGTCTACTAGTTTTAGCCTAGCGCGCATGCAAAGTCAGGGAAGTTCATAACTTCACGGTTACTGGGCCGTTTACCTTAAATAAAGAATATTATTTGAGCGTTATGCGGCGTTTAAGAGAGCGAATTCGACGAAAAAGGCCAGATTTGTGGAAAGAAAATTCTTGGATTTTGCACCACGACAATGCGCCTTCGCACAAGGCTATCATTGTGAACGAATTTTTGACCAAACACTCAACAAATACCATCCAGCAACCACCATATTCACCAGATATGGCTTCTGCTGACTTTTTTCTTTTTCCTAAACTCAAATTACCACTTCGTGGCACCCGTTTTCAATCGACAGAAGACATAAAGGAGAATTCGCGGCGACAACTGAACTCAATTCCGGAAGCAGTGTTTAAAAAATGTTTTGATGAATGGATTATTCGTTGGCGCCAGTGTATCGTTTCTAAAGGAGCATACTTTGAAGGTGATAAAATAAATTTGGATGAATAACAGACATTTTGTGTATTATTGATCTTTTCCCGGTACTTTCTTGACAGAGTAGTACACTGTAGGAAAAATATAAACTTATTTTTAACAAAATGCCAATTAATTTGATTACTTAGGTGGGCCCCCAAGTAGTGTTAGCCCAGAGTCCAACAATTTCACGATCCGCCTCTGCTGGTGAGGGTCGCGGGAATCCGATGGATGCGAGACGCACAGGACCGGTCATTATGACGACACTTGGGGGAGGCCTATGTCCAACAGTGGACGTCTTACGGCTGAAATGATGATGATATTAAGAGGTGCCTATGGGCTTGTGTGTAGAAGAGCAGTAAGGAGATCGGACAGACAAATAGAACCATATGTTAAGAAAGCATCCTAGCTTTTTGGGATTGAATATGGTTGAGCCCGGGCTTGTTTCACCACCTCTGAGTATGAGTTGAGAGATAGGTATACCTAATAAAAAATCAGTTTCATATTGAATATATTCAACACTAGCTTCTGCTAGCGGCATCGCCCGCGTAAAAATAGGTTTCTCCATCCAAACTTTATGTGAATTTTGGAAAATCCTCTCTTAGAGCTCGCTTACGTCATAAAAAAAAACTGCAAAATTATACACTCCTAGTGCCAGTAGTTTCGGCTGTGCGATGATATGTCATGTCAGTCAGTCAGTTTTAGGCGTGTGTTACTCTTTACTTAACCGACTCACTGTTCCGAAACATTTAAGTGTTTCAAAAGATTGGAACAGCAGTAATGTTTGAAATGCATCATTTGGAAGAATTGGAACACTAAAACACTCTTTAAGTGACCTGTAGTCTTTTTTTAAATTCAAATTAATACATAAATAGTGTAAATATAATTAATGACCTGAACTAAAAACATCTGCTTTAAATAAAATTATTCCCAAATCAAAATTCTATTAAATAAAACTGTTAGTGTATAAGATGCAACGTAACAGATCAAAATTCATAACAGTCAGTGTCTGTATATGTATCTTATGAGCCGTTTTTCTAAATGTTCCATTTGTATCTTGTGAGCTAATGTTCCAAATTTTCTGTTTGTATCTTATTAGCAGATGTTTCAAATGTTCCGTATGTATATTTTGAGCCGATGTTCCAAATGTTCCAAATGATACATATCACTGTTTCGGAACATTTCAGTGATTCAGATGCAAATGTTCCAATTGCAAAGATAACACACTTTTCCCACGCCTAGTCAGTTTCTCATTTTAAATAAATACTATTACTAGATGAGAGATCAAAGTAAAGCAGGAGCATACAGAACTTTTTGTGACATCCGACTTGAATATACCTACTGAAAATGTCGTAAAGTCAATTACGATATATCTACTAGTCGACTCCTAACATTTTTTTTCTTTTTTCAGGATCTTTATACTAGTCAGCCTTTTCCTCACCTACTTCGGGACCTGCTCAGTGTACACAGTCATCGTAGCTAAGAACATACTGCAGGTGAGATCTCAAATAACTCTGAAGGTAGAACTACACTCTGCACACGTGTGACACGTACGCCGATCTGAGCGCGTTGGTCTCCATACATTTTTTACGGCAACTAGACTTGTAGAGCTACATTAGATCCACGCCACGCGGCGCCTCGCGACGTCGTTCTATATACAAATCGGGAGTGGAAAACGTGTGCGTCGATCTAATGTAGTTCTAGCTTAATGGTAGAACTATATCGGGTACACGTGGGCCACTTACGCCGATCTGAGCGCGTCGGTCTCCATACATTTTATATGGCAACTAGACTTGTAGAGCTACATTAGATCCACGCCACGCGGCGCCTGGCGACGTCGTTCTAAGTATAATTCAGGCGTGGCAAACGTGTGCGTCGGTCTAAAGTAATTCCCGCTTAGCTGTTGTGTTGGATATTAATCTACGATTCATACATCACCAGGCAGAGTAAGCACAGGAAACAACTGAAACTTCTATGGGGTGGTTTCGTATTACCTTAAGTGCTCCCCCGATTCGACGCCATGTTACGGCAAGTTTGCACGCCATGTTAGGGCAGGATATGTTGAAACAAATCTACTGTAATACCTTATATACCATATTCTAGCAAATAAATATTATGATTTGATTTGATTTAGATTGATTCGACCAGTCTGAGTAATTCATGCTAGAAAGAATTTGACTACTAATTTGAAGGTAGATTTTTAAGTCTCCCATTCGTGTGCAGGCTGCTTAAAGTCCAAAGACTAATCCAGAGGACTTACCGTGACGCGTTAAAATGTCAGCTGCCGAGCGAGAAAGAGGGATGGAGCTATACACCTTATATAGCTCCATCCCTTTAACAGTTTTTTTTTTTTTTTATTCTCATAACTATCACACAACGCCGTCTAGTACCAAGCTAAGCAGAGCTTGTGTTATGAGTACTAGACAACTGATAAACATACTTAAATAATTCTAAATACATACATATTAAAGATAAATTACACCCAGACACAGAACTAATGATTGTGCTCATTACACAAACATTTATCCCTGGTGGGAATCGAGCCCACGACCTCTGGTATAGCAGTCAGGGCCACCAACCACTATACCAACAGGTCAGTCAAAAAGTTCAAGTTCAGTTTAGGTCATAAAATGGATCGCCTTAAAAGCTCGTTGTAGCACTGTTGATCGGCTGATCGACTGATTTAAACTAAATTTCGGTAAAACAATAGTCACACTAATATTAATTTCAATAACATTGTTTCAGGTTGTGGCGTACCACATGGGTGAAAAAGAAGAGAACGTAGAAATAAGAATATTTATCGTCGCTCTATTACTGCCTCTCATCTTCATGGCATGGATCCGCAATCTCAAGTACCTCGCACCGGTGTCTATGATCGCCAATGTGTTTATGGGCCTCGGTCTTGGTATCACCTTCTATTACCTAGTCGGAACTGGAGAACTTCAAACTGATAAAATTCAATCAATGCTTTTCAAAGCACCTATGGATTGGCCCGAGTTCTTTTCACTGAGTATTTTTGCGATGGAAGCTATCGGTGTCGTGATGCCCCTGGAAAACGCTATGAAGACACCTCGCTCCATGCTGGGCACGTGCGGCGTCTTAAACAAAGGCATGAGCGGTGTTACTCTGGTGTACATCCTCCTCGGTTTCCTTGGATACCTTCGCTATGGAGAGTTAGTCGAAGATTCTATCACCCTGAACTTAGAAAATTCTAAACCGTAAGTACCTAATATAATCAGTCTTATTAGGTAATGGGAAAATTGGGGTAGCTAGCCCTGAGGTATAACTTTCGCACACCAATAGAAACACAATAAACAGTTTCTCATGTTCCTATTGGTTATAAGCCTGTGTCAAAGTTGTACCCCAGGCAGAATAAGTAATACCCCAGGGCAAAAGTAACCCGACTTTACGTTTCTTATCTTTACTTGAGTAGTCGTGCCAAAAGAAATGAAGACGCTAAATATTACAAGAGGAATCGGTAAAATAACCTAGAAACGATTTAAAGTAGACTACAATGACTCCCGCTAAAATCTTAATTTTAAAGAGATCATTTATTTTAAAAGCAAAAGAATAAGAAAGAAAAAAACGTGTTGCGCCGACCCCAAATAAGATGGGACAAGGGCAGGAAGATGATGATGATTTATTTTAAAAGCAGTGGATTACATTGCAAGAAGTACAGTCTGCAACAATATAAAAAAATATATATGATGAAGCACATAAATTATACCAAACTACAAAAAACTGGGCAAGTGCGAGTCGGGACTCGCGCACTGAGGATTCCGTACAAACTTACTAATTCAATTCCCAAATGAAGTCTCGACCACTTTTCCGTAACGCAAAGACCTTGCTTTACGTCAAATTTCAGAATTCTGGGACAACGGGAAGTACCTACCCTATGAATTTTGTTTCCCTCGAGAGTATACGTTTTTATTGTATTACGTTCGAAATATACGTTTTTTTACGACATTAAAGGTCGTATCTTTTTTTTTCATTAACTCAGAAGTCTGATTTTGCACACCTTCAAGGGGCCGCAGATCAGAGGGGATATGGTTATAATTTCAACTCGATACCTCCACGCGTTCCCGAGATAAAGGGTCTTGGTCAAAATCTATAAACTCCCGGAAAACTAGTTACCAAACGACTGTATTATATGGATAATTTGAATTAGAATCCGCTAAACAAAGCATTAGATATACTTAATTATGGTTAGCGAGTTTTATATGCGAACCTAACCTAATCTAAGCCGTTTACTCATTTCTCATCGAACCACATATTAAATCAATCCTGTATTTTGTTTACAGTGCTGCCCAAGTTGTCAAGATCTCTATCGCTGTTGCGGTTTACTGCACATATGGACTGCAGTTCTATGTGTGCGTTGAAATTATGTGGAACAGCATCAAAGACAAGTTCACCAAGCGCCCGGACCTCGCCGACTACATCATGAGGACCATCATGGTTACTGCCTCCGTGTCGCTGGCCGTGGCCGTACCCACCATAGCACCCTTCATGGGCGTCATTGGAGCTTTCTGCTTCTCAATCCTCGGACTGATTGCGCCTGCCTTCATCGAAGTTATCACCTTCTGGGACATCGGCTTTGGACCTGGCAAATTCATCATATGGAAGAACATTATAGTATTAATCTTTGGTCTTTTTGCACTCGTATTCGGCACTAAAGATGCTGTTAAAGCAATAATAAGCGAGTACAGTAAGTAAGGCACACTCTTGTGCACAGCCTTTAATTCAAAGATTCTGTGTTAATGTGTGATAGATATTAGCGTACAGCTTAGTAATTAGAATAGATTATTTTATACCAATTTTGCGCGTGATAAGTACTTTGAGGTGTTTGAAATAGTCAAGTGTCGAGGTCATTATTTTCTTTCGTTAACCAGGCATCTACTTGTAAAACTATTTCGACCAAATGTCTCTAGTGAAACGGACCTGAAAATTCTGTTGTAATGGTAACTATGAGTCACGCTGCTAAACAAATGGTGCTACTTATTGCATGTTGTCAATATTTGCTCCACATCATTAATTCGAAATTGTTACTTAATCTATAGGTATTGATGTTTCCTCTTATTATGCGTATTTTATAAAATATATTTTATAGGTGCAAACTGTAATTGGACATGTTAAATTTATATAAAATCGCTATTACATTCCCAAATCAGAACTGAATACTGTTGAATGGTGTACTTAGAACTAGGTATTTGAGACAACATGTATTTTCGAATGTGTGATGTAGGAGGCACGGTAATGTTGTAACAATAATTTGTTGGTCCCAAACAAAATGAGCTACCATGTAGGTACACGCTAGATAAGTACTTTGTTAAATAAACAAAGACCAAATAGCGATCGAACATATTTGTCATAAGCATAGAGTTGTCAGTACTTAATATCATTTTTCATAGATATCAATTTCAGTGTATTTGAACAAATGCTATCATTAGTCTAACTTTTTTCATGAAAACTGAACATTTTTATCTTATATTGGTGACTGGGATCTTGCATTTAGTGTTTGTAAGCTTAAATGTTTTATACATAATTACGGTAACATTATTTATAGAAAAATGTGTGTATTTTGTACGAATTTCGATAAAATAAAACTTTCACTTAATTATAAGTTGTAAAGATATACACCGAAGAACTGAAATAACAATAAGTACATGCAGTCGCTTGTGATAAATAGACAAGAAATATCAGGTACGAGGCCTTCGTAGTATAATCAGAACAGTAATCGATGTATCAATTAAAAATATTTAAGTCGATTTTGGCTTTTTACAATTCTTCTCGAACCAGTCTCGAGAACTATATTATACAACGACCATCATTTGATAATATATTTTTAAATGAGATCTAATATATGTATGTAATATAAATGAAGTTGCTTTTGTTATGAATTTTATAAGGGTATCCAATAAAATTTTATGAATCAACTAATATGTATACACTTTTTACAAAATTGATAGGCGTAATTTCACACACCAAATGAAGTTCCTATTTGTTCTTAAAATATGTAGAAATTTAATTTTAGGTACTTAAACTAAATTTTGTTTTGTTCATAACCACAGCGCACCAAACATTGCTAACAATTTATTTGAAATATTATCAGTTATATGATATTATTTTGTTTATAATATTAAATTACGCGAATAAACCATTTATAAGCTCTGAACTTTTTTTTATTTTAATATACCCACTTAACAAGCGAACGGGTCAGGACATAATATGATGAAAATTAAACAACGATATCGAAAATTATTATATTTATTATGAACAGTGTCTATTCGAGCTAATATTTTCAAGAGAGCTCACTGCTAGCTTAAAAATTACGTTATAATTTTATAGACGTCTTCTTCCAAAGTCAGCTTAATGATATATCGGCAATGAACTAAAGAATTCTATGAACATGTATACATATTGTAAACACTTTGTACAAAATTAATAGGCGTAATTTCACACACCAAATGAAGTTCTTAAATATGTAGAAATTTAATTTCAGGTACTTGAACTAAATTTTGTTTTGTTCATAACCGCAGCGCGTCAAACATTGCTAATAATTTGTTTGAAATATTATCAGTTATATGATATTAGTTTGTTTCTAATATAAAAAAAAAATCTTAAAATAAAATTTGTATTGTTTCCTAAGACGTCCGAAGTTCATTATGAGAATACATCGACCTCAACGCCACCCGTGGCCGCATCTGAAACTAACTAACAGCGCCACCATTCCTTTATCATTGTTCGGCTCATAATGATAATATTTGATATTATTTGGACTTCGGATATCAGTTTTGTCCTCAGGATTTCTTTCTCGCCAATGTAGTAGTCCGCAACTCTTCTGCAAACTGTGTCGGATGACTTGAACCTGTCCCAAGACGATCGCTCTAGCTACGTACAGCAAGCAACCTTCCCCGGAGGATGATGAAGGTCGCAAAGTTGAGATATCCTAAGAAGCAATGGCCTGCTTGAGGGATCAACTGCCGGCTGCTAAGCGAATCGCTGTAGCTACGTACGGCAAGCAACCTTCCCCGGAGGGTGATGAAGGTCGCAAAGTCGAGATACCCTAAAAGGCTTGGCCAGCTTGAGGGATCAACAGCCGGCTGCTAAGCGAAACTACAAACACGGTCTTCCTTCTTCTTGATGTTGGATCGAGTGTCCTAAATTTTCTGAAAACCTACACAAGATATAACAATGCAACTTTTTCCGAAGGGTGACGAAGGTCACAAAGTTAACGGTACCTTGAAAAGGTGTTGCACCTGTTTGAGAACAACTGCTGACTGCTTCGCGAATCAAAAGGTTCTGATGGATACTGAGGTAACCCCTTACAGTCGAGTTGGTTTGAGTGTCACAATCCTCAGGAATTTCATACAAGGTTCGATAATGCAAACTTTCCCAGGCGGTGATGAACGTCACAAAGTTGATGTACACCGAGAGGCGTTACGCCTGTACTAGGGACCAACTACCAGTTGCTAAGCAAATCCATAGGCAATGACGGATAATGCAAAATCATAGTCTGGAGGCTAACTCTCGGAAATGGACTACGAGTCTTATAGAAATTTCTAGAATCTTAATGCATGACACGGCATGCAACCTTACCCAGGGGTGAAGGTCACAAAGTAAATATACCCTTTGAGGCGTTGCGCCTACTTGGGGGTCCCACTGCCAGCTACTAAGAAAGTCAATAGGTATTGACAGATAATATAAAGTTTTGACCGGAGGCAAATTCTTGGAGCTGGATAACGTCAATTTCCAGGAACTAAATGCACGCTACGACAAAGCAACCTTCCCCAAGGGGCGATGAAGATCACAAAATAAAGATACCCTTTGAGGTGTTACGCCTGCTTGAGGGTCCGACTGCCAGCTACTAAGAAAGTCAAAATGTCAATACAGATAATTCAAGGTTTTGTTTGGAGGCAAACTCTGCAAGCTACGGCATTGCAACCTTCCCCAAGAGATGAAGAAGTTCATAAAGTAGAGATACTCTTTAAGGCTTTGCGCCCGTTTGAGAATCCATCTGCCAGCTGCTAAAAAAGTCTTAACACTAACGATTTTTAAAAACTTTGGATGCTTCTATATAGCAACCAGACTTGTAGAGCTACATCAGACCCATGCCACGCGACGCCACCCGACGCGACCCTACGTGCCACTCAGGCGTCGCCCTCGCATGCTTCGGTCCAATGTAGTTCCCGGTTTATGGTGATAACTATACATTAGATTTAAGTACTCCTTGCTTGGAGAATTATTAAATATATTCGTCTTAAAATAGGACCAGGCAATGACCAGTCAGCCCAGGTACAGAGGTATTTAATGTTACACAGTACAAGCACTGCGTTACATGTAGGCAGTCCAGTTTGGAACTGATTGAAACTCTTCCAGCGCCATGGCCTGACCAAACGAAAGACATGTAATTTGTATTGACAGATAATATAAAGTTTTGACTGGAAGCAAATTCTTGGAGCTGGATAACGTCAGTTTCCAGGAACAAAATGCACGCTACGACAAAGCAACCTTCCCCAAGGGGTGATGAAGATCACAAAATAAAGATACCCTTTGAGGTGTTACACCTGCTTGAGGGTCCGACTGCCAGTTGACTTTCCTAACTTATGCGAAGAAAAGACAGTGCTCTTTGTGAAATGCGCATCTCATGATAGGCTTGGATCAAGCTCGACCTCTCAGTACGTTCGTAAAAATGAGGCGTAGCTTTTTCACTGGTTTTTGTAAAAAATTAAGTGATGATGGTGAATAAAGCCAAAGGCATAGAAATCAATTTGACATTAATTTTAGTTTGCCCGAATAAGGTTCACTGAGCTTAATTCTGGTAATTCTACATTTTCAGCTCTCCCCTTTCTTTTGATCATCAAAAGTTGAGAGATTAGATGATCCTTCCGGGGCTATTTTTATTGCAAAATAAAGAGTGTTTTTAGGTAGTCGAGAGGTACTACAACTTCTTTATTTTAAAACTTTAAAGATCGAATAAAATGTAGTTTTAAAAATTTTGGCTGGTACTCAGAAAAAAAAATTGAAAAACTTGGAACAAATAAATTGTCCAAGGATTCTCATATCCTCATCCAATTCCTGCATTGCTCCAATCTAATCCAAAGAGTCAACTGTTTTCATTGAAGCTATATGATGATGATATATGAACCTCGGAAAATATGAATTGCTCGGCAATAACATTTGCAGGCGCCATACTTGAACAAGGAACATTCGGCCAAAATAAAGTAGTAAAATGACTTACCAGATGTACTTTAAACCTATTTTGTGATCGGGTCCGGCGCCGTTTAACGGAGACTTCATCATCTTCAGTCGAACTTGAATTCAAATCTGATGAACTTGACTCAATAGACGCATTCACGCGTACATTAACACTTCTACATAACCGGGCCGAGTAGTAATTAATGATTACTGACTACTTAAACACCCACGAAGTTGTTACCGGTGGTCCATTTTAAAAACCGAACGAAATAATTTTACGTAACGGAAAAATAAAAACGGTAACTTTCTACTTTAATCTCGAAAGTAAAGTAAAAAAAATTAACAAAATGGAGCTTTGTATGTTTTATAAATTCAAAATCTAGCGACATGCGCTCGGTATGAAAAACGACATGACAATGATAAAGGAACGAATGGTGGCTTGCTCTGCGCTGTTAGTTAGTTCCAGGTGCCGTCACGGGTGGCGCTGAGATCGATTTACGTAGCAAAAGTTAAAGCTATCTAGCTAAGAAATCTAACTAGAAAAAAGAGGATGTACTCTAATAATGGACTTCGGACGTCAAACTGAACACATAATATTAAAATTACGCGAATAAACCATTTATAAGCTCTGAACTTTTTTTTATTTTAAAATAACCACCTACCTAGCGAACGGGTCAGCACATATCATCATCATCTTCCTGCCCTTGTCCCATCTTATTTGGGGTCGGCGCAACACGTTTTTTTCTTCCATTCTATCCTGTCAACCGTCATACTATCACTAACTTTCTTTTCTTTCATATCACTGTTCACACAATTCATCCATCTTTTCTTTGGCCTCCCTCTCCCTCTCCACCCATCCACATGTATACTCATAACTCTTTTAGTAACATGCGTCTCATCTCTCCTCTTTACATGACCATACCAAGACAAACGATTCCCCTTCAACTTTTCAGTCACTGCCACTTTCAAACTTCCTGTAATGTATTCATTTCTCACTTTATCCATTCTCGTCACACTACACATCCATCTCAACATTCTCATCTCCGCTACATGCAATCTTTTTTCATCCGTCTTTTTCACAGCCCAACATTCTGATCCATACAGTATGACAGGTCTTATCACGGACTTGTAGATTTTACCCTTCAACTTGAGGGGCATCCGTGGGTCACAAATTGTTCCAGTGACCTGTCGCCATTTCATCCATCCTGTATTGATCCGATGTGATAAGTCTCGGTCTACCTCGCCATCTCCTTGGATAAGCGACCCGAGGTACCGAAAGTAGGAGCAGATTGGTATGGGCGTTCCAGCGAGAGTTAAGGGCATAGGACCGGAGAGACCACCGAAATCGCAGAACAAGTATTCCGTTTTGGTTCTAGTCTGTGCCACCACACCTCCAATCTGTTCTGGACCTCTAGGCCACTCTCGGCAACCAACACAATGTCATCGGCAAACAGCATACACCAGGGAGCCTCTTCCTGAATGTCCGACGTCAGAGCGTCCATTATCATCAGGAAGAGGTAAGGGCTGAGAGCCGACCCTTGATGTAAGCCGACAGCCACATTGAAGCTGCCAGTACTGCCCACTGTAGACCGGACTTGGGTACTGCATCAACTGTACATCGCTCGGATTAACTGCACATACTTCCCAGGCACACTTTTCTCCTTAAGGGCCCACCACAGAACCTCACGAGGTACCCGGTCGTATGCCTTTTCGAGGTCAATGAATACCATGTGCAAGTTTTTATGCGCACCTCTGTATTTCTCGCATAGCTGGCGTATAGCAAAAAAAACTTTTTACAAAAAAAAGATAACCGACTTCACTAAAAAAAACACCAAATGGATCAAAATAACTTTAATTTCGGAAGTCGGTGTTTCTCGGTATTATTTGTATCTTATTTAACACCGACTTCCGAAATTAAAGTTATTTTGATCCTTTTGGTGTTTTTTTTAGTGAAGTCGGTTATCTTTTTTTTGTAAAAAGTTTTTTATTTCACACTTTTTTGTTGGGATACACTTATAAACAGAGTGCCTATTTCTCATGAAAATTCCAATTAATCCAAACACTACCAGGTTACATTGTTTTATTATGAAGTTCCTGTGTCTACCTTCCACCTTCCGGCTCGAACATCAGATCAGTTCGATAGTACCTTATAGCCAAAGTGCATCTCATGACAATTCTAATAAGCCCAAACACGGCTAGGTTATATTGATAAATGACGGAGTTCCAGTGCCTACCTCCTGGCTCCATCATCATCATCAGATCAATTTGATAATACCATTTTCAACGGAACTATTCAGAACCATTAATTTATTTGTATTATCATAGTCGCTTAACTATCTTCATTGTGATATCTATGCGAGTATGAAGTTCCGTTGACCATTTCTGGTCTTCTTCATCTGTTCCACTTCATCAAATGTTACTTTTTGACTGTAAATGCTTAAGTTCTCGATGAAAATACCAAAATTACTATGCAGTTGCCTATGATATTTGAGGAGTTCCCTCGATTTCGCCAAGATTCCATCATCAGATCCTAACTTGGTGACTATGGGACCATTTGGAAAGTATATCCTTTCTAACAAAAAAATAATTTTTAAAATCGGTTGACAAACGACGAAGTTATGCGCGAACAAACATAAAAAAAAAAAATACAAACATCCGCATTGAGAACCTCCTCCTTTTTTAGAAGTCGGTTAAAAATGGCATCCGTTGTACCCCGACCAGGCATAAACCCGAATTGGTTCTATGAAATTTCACTCTCTTCTCTCAGCCTTCTTTCAATAACTTTCTCCCAGGCTTTCATAGAATGTGACATTAGCTTTATTCCTCTATAATTGTTGCATTCAACCACATCACCCTTGTTTTTAAAGATGGGCACCAGGGAACTGTTGCACCACTCATCAGGTATGGCTTCTTCCCGCAACAACTTATTGAAGAACAAAGCTAACCACATCCATCCATCCACTCGCAGCAACTTCCACACTTCAACTGGTATTCCGTCTGGACCAATTGCCTTACCATTCTTCATTCCATTTACAGCTATCCCGATTTCATCCATACTAATCATTCTCACTAAACCCACATTCACTGGTTTGTTCTCTAAAATCCCATTCCAGTTGTTTTTCTCATTCATCAGTCTTTCGAAATAGTCCTTCCACCTCTCTTTGATTTTTCCATCTTCTGATAGAATCATTCCAGTTTCATCCCTTATACATTTTATCTGACAAACATCTCTCGTATTTCTCTCTCTTGCTCTAGCAAGCCGGTATAGATCTTTCTGGCCTGCCGGACTATCTAGTGTGTCGTATAGTTTGTCCTGTGGTTTTGCTTTCGCTATTGCCACGGCTTTTTTGGCTTTTTTCTTTAAAGTATCATAATCACTTTTTTTCGCAGACTTTAAGCTTGTGTTTTCCGGATCTATACGCTGGCATTCCTTAAATTTCCTCTTTTTTTCCTTCAATACATTCTGTATATCTATCGACCACAACCATGTATCCCTATCTATTGTACCCTTTCCTCTCGTCTCTCCCAAAATATCTTTCGCTGCATGTCTAATACACTCAGCAATCTCAATCCAGCTCAGGGTCAGCACATAATATGATGAAAATTAAACAACGATATCGAAAATTATTATATTTATTATGAACAGTGTCTATTCGAGCTAATATTTTCAAGAGAGCTCACTGCTAGCTTAAAAATTACGTTATAATTTTATAGACGTCTTCTTCCAAAGTCAGCTTAATGATATATCGGCAATGAACTAAAGAATTCTATGAACATGCATCAAGTTCGTATGAAATAATATAATACATGAATGACTTACTTAGTTTTGGAGGCGGTAACCTTATGTTGACGATACAGAGCCAAATTTCAAAAGATTCACAATAATGTGCGCAGGATTGATTAGACTATCGAGACTTTCTGATGCTACACCAAAATATTAACTGTGTCTTATTACTGTGAAATCAAATGAGTTGCTACACATACCAGCCCCCCTAGCCAAGTTACAAACGTTTCGTTTTGATTCTTTTCGTTAATCGCCTCAAGTCGTCCACGCCTCCTATTACTTTGTTCAGACCACGTGACTGAGCGTTGAGATGACGTCAGATTAAAGGAATAAGAAGTGTGGCTTATTCGAGGCGATCGACGAAAAGAGAATAGAAACGAGACGGTTGTAACTTGGCTAGGGGGGCAGCAGTTTCCAGTATCTCGACCGTTTTCTGCCCCACAGGTCTGCAGTTTACTATACCATTCGCTTGTAAAAGCGTCAACGCGAATGCTTGCGATAGGATTACTCACTCTGCAACTGACGTCACTAAAGGTCTGCTCACATGGAGACAATGATGTCCGCTATTTTTTAAATAGAAATACAATATTGAACTTTATTAACTCACAGAAAAGTTTGTTTTTCAGTAAGAGAATTCAAATTCTGTGTTCAAAAGATATTCAAATTCTCACCGTATTAACACATCGTCGTCGGTCACGTCCCGTCTCCTTGCGAGTTTACCCTAAGGATGAAATTTTTGCAACTAAAAGATACCAAAACATACTTATACGTGTGTATATGTATCATATATCATTCACCTTTTCGTTGGGGCTCGATATTTTACGTGAAAATTTATCAAGGTATAGTTACATATTAAAATCCTAAATATAATTTCACCTGCTATGCTATAATTCTGTTACTTTGCAATACGACTTTGATTGAGTAAATTAGAATTGACTGTTTTATTTATCTATCTAGATAACTAATTTCATCATGGGCTAAAGCTATCACGATTTTATAAATTTAATAATTATTTTATTGTAATAATATTTAACACCTAATAAGTCGCGATGGCCTGGAGATTCAATAACAAGCGTTTAAACTGTAAGGATCGTGTATTGAGAATTCCGATGTGATTTTCCAAACTGGAAGAAAGTTTAATGAAATATCCGACAAAGTTCTGCCACCGCCGCCTCCGCCAACCGATCTTTCGATCGGAAAAAATACTTCGAAGTAGTTACTGGCAAACTGCTAGTAAATATCGTATTACCGCTTGAAATTGTCAAGTATTCAATGCTCTTCTTGAATAACATTACACTCAATTTTAAAATTTGCGTGACAAGAACAAACAACGTACGTTTTTTAAATTAACAGAATTCGAAATAGCATGTGAAATTACACAAATAACAGTTCAACAGTAAAATATCATATTTATATAAAATATAATAAACTGCTGTGGGCACGCAATGTTTACAAGGCAGGTTTACATAAGATAATTAATGAAATGATTCTGGGTGCAATTACATACATGTACGCACATATCAGCATTATCCTGTATCTCTATCATTCATGGTTAATTAAGAAGTCCAGTCGCGTCCATCGCGCGCTTGCGATGCAAATAAAAATAGACTTTTACGAGCGCCCTTCTTGCTATAGAGAGATAGAAACACATAAACATGCTTATCCATGCTAGAAATTGTGATTTCACCCTTTTACAACCTAAATGTCTTAAAGATTGCTTATTAAGCGTGCTGAGCCTGTCATCACCAATTTTTATATTACTATACTGAATTCAAACGCGATGTGACCTTGCACAAACATTACTTTATATTAATGACTCTCAGTAAAGTCGTATTGCGAGACAGATATACGATAAATGCACATACATAAACAACACTCATTTTAAAGACCATTGTATAGTCCCAAATTCAAATCTAAACTAGCAAAACTAGAGCGTCGTATACGCAAGTTTGGAACTTGCCTACACGACGCTCTACAATTCAACACCATGACCTGTACCATGACGTTTAAAGTAAGATTGTTTCATTCTTATTTCCAGTGTGGGTAAGAGATGGCGCTAGACAACCTGTATAGCTCTGTCTCTTACCCACCCTAAAATAAGAATGAAACAATCTTATTTTGAACGTCATGGTAACCCCGCATTTCTATGTGCACTTTCAAACAACAGCTTACAGCACCTCTCTTATAAATTAAAATTATACAGGCCTGCCATTTCCATCAATATAAACTAACTCTAGATAAGTGATTAAACTAAAACATGTACTTACAAGCTAAAGCCAAAAAATACGATAATAAATATGATACGAAAATAATACTTAGTTATACATTCTTTTATTATTATACCAAATGACAAGCATTTCTGGTGTTTAACAATAGATAGTAAGTATATTGCAAATGCTGACCACATCAAGTCAATAACTATTTTATACGATATTTCAGGTAAAATGTTAACAATTTTATCAATCTTTTTTTATATTTAAAACACCACAAGCCATGAGCTAAGTATGTAGAGTAACAACGTAATTCGTGCAGGCACTATTCTCACTGTATTTCTAATAGCATACGTAGACGGAGAGGGCACAACGTTTGAAGTTCGGCCTCCGAGCTCACTCCTTTATTATTTAATTTAGACCTTTACTTTTAGACAGGTGTCGTTCTAAAGGTAAGGCAGATGATTTAGAAACTATTGCTTTAAATACACGAAGGGAGCTGACGAGCTCGCAGCTTCATTCAAACGTCACACCGTCTGCTATGCGAGTGACAGCTACGCATACATAGTGTGCTACTTGCCTAGTTAATATTAATTTCTTAGATTAACACAATTCCTGTTTTTATCTCTTTAGTAAATTATAGATTACATTCGATGGGTAAGTTTATAGCGATTGCTTCGGTCTACACTAAGGCTAGTCTAGAATTGCGACCTTATTTAAATATCTAATAATTAAATTCAACGAGTGCTCGCAAACTACCGAGTTTTGATCTAAAACAGACACTAATTTCGTCTCCTTATCATCCATGTAAAGTTAATAGAATCTTGCAACAAGGTTTAACTAGAAGATTTAGGTTAAATTTTTCAATAGTAAGATAACTTTTATCTGACGAATAAAAATGGCAGTTTGACAGTTTAAATATGCCAAACGGCCATATTTATTCTTCAATTAAAGGTTATAATAATATCAAGCTATTGAAAAATCAGCCTATATGGGATTAAGTACTACAAGGAAATCTTAGGTGTTTACTTCGGCCTATAAAACAACGTAATTATTATAATCCGGTATTGATCTCCATTTTTCAAGCACCTTGGACAATAGGCATTACAACAGAGAATTTTGAACGAAACTATACCTAGTTTACATTATCGTAATGTTGTCGCTTGATGGCAGTGATATTGTTGTATAGTTTTATTTTTCTAATAATAATTGAACGTGTGTCATAATCTTAACTTTAAGACTACAGAAGTTCTTCAATTTTTGTAAATATTATCAGAAAAACATCTGGAGTTACAGAATATTTTGTATTTAAAAAATGTTTAAATACACTTAATTATATAAGTGAACGAAAAGGTACTAAGCAGGGAATATAATATAAATAATCCATCATACTATAATCAAAATACCTAATGTTAATTACAGCTGTGTATATCCGTTTGTTCCCCGGATAACGCGTTCGCGGACGTTGCGTAGAAAACACATTGTTTTCTCAAATATTTAACTTAGCGAATAAAAGGCCTAGACTTTCCACCATAATAATTAACGCGCAAAAGTGCACAATTTAAACTATCCACATCAAATATATTCTTCACAATTACCTTATTTATTTCACAATAAAGCTTTTCATTAACTTATGAAAATAAATTAGAATTTTATTATCGACACGCTAAATTATTAAAATCTCAAATTAAAATCAAAGCTTTTAAGTTTTCATGTACCGAATAATTGCTTTCAGTCTAGAAAATAATTGGACGGACATCTAATTTGAGGTTTCTAATGCGCTGGAAAAAAAATTAAAAAAATATCTCGTGTTGAAAGCTTCGCGCCTAAACTCAAGTACCGTAGATAGAGTCAGATGTTAGTTACGGAATATTTTGTGAAGCAATCATTTGACTAAGTTCAGTAAAGGGGAATGTCCGATTTTAGCAAATACCATTTTTATGACTTAATAATGCTCCCATACATTAAAAAAAATTAAATTCAAACTGTTTAGTTTAGCGCCATCTAGTTCATGGCTGCACTAGGGCCCGTAGCTTTCATCTGATCTGAGTACGGAAAGAATTATTGCGATTTTTAAATGACATCATTTTAATCATCGATAAATTGATGCGAGATGTATTATTATAAAAATGTAATCCTAACCCACCAGGCAATGTGAATTATTAGATTTCCATTCGCTGTCTATTGTTTTAAATATACATATATATACTATCAATAATATAATATACAGTGAATAAAGATATAAAAATAAAGCTTACGAAGCCGATGCTATACTACAATACATTCACAAAATAATTTCAAGAATAAGAAAATATAAAAAACGTAGTGACTAATAAACGGAATAATATCCTAAATTTTAAAATGGCACATGTTCGGATGATCGAAAATTTGGACGCCTGTGTTTCCTAATTGCGCATCTTTTTATGAGAATTATTATATGTAACTATGTAAATAATTTGTAATATTTTAAAGTGCCAGAGACAATATTCGTTTATCACAGGATACCTAAGATCTTATCGATTTAACGTTGGAAGTTACAGTGTGTAATTGATACTTACATTGATCTAGAAAAATATAATTATTAATATGTCGTTATATATCTCAGGACCCACAGGGTCTTGGACCTTTGGAAGGCAAACAAAGGGGCAAAGCAAATGCACAGAAGCCCCTTAGAAACTTTTCATGGAACGTGAAACCAACCTACGATTATTTCTGTACGCGTTATTGGCCTGAGAGCCCGTGGCTGCTAGACTTTCGTCATTTTATAAAAGCTGGTAGTTCGTCAGTGCATGCCCTGCACCCAAGGACCAAACCTGGCTGGTTGAAAACTATTGCGATAAATGGAAAAGAAAGATATAGAACTCGTTTGGAGAGGCTTAAATGGACTAGATATAGATACCGGCACGAATCTTGAGCGCTCGGCGAAAGAGCTGAGATCGCTTTGCGCATCGTACACATCAGCGAGCCAATCACTGTACAAGGATTGCATTCCCCGCCCCCGCATCTCTTTTCATATCACTAAAGAGACCCAATATTTCACTTCTGCGTGCTTCTGCGCAAGTAGAACTGTAGAAGTCAGCGCTCAAGATCCGTGCCGGTATCTATACCAAGAACTATGTAAAGACTAGCCCCAATCTGAACAATATTACTAATATACATCGATAAAAAAGCTGGAATAATAAGAATAATTATATTTTTCTAGATAAGATATGGCTATGTAGCCCTAAGAGGCCACTTGTGAGATTCATCTCCGAGTTGTAGAATTGCTACAAGATAACTATTTTTTTGTCAGTTTGTAAATAATGTATATAATTTTGTAATAGTTTTTGTAAGATCCTTAACATCCATTATTGCGTAAGAATTACTTTCAAGTTCATTAAGTATGAAATAATTAAAGAAAAAAATACGTAATGTACGTAATATTAAATTTGTATCCGTGTAATTTTATTTTTTTATTACGAGCCACTCAGCACTTATTTTATAATACGCGTAGATAGCTTTCTTAAAATATTTCAAAAAACTGTCGCATGAACCATGTATTCTGCGCAAGCCTTCAAACAATATTCTTCAAAAAAAAATACATACCTAGCTAAACTAAAGTACAAATTTCTAATCTAACATTATAAACCGTAAATTGAAACCTAAATTTATTTAACTGTCAATTTAAAAATGTTAGCAACAGTGTCTCTTCAAAGCGTGTACATTAATGCTAATTCATATGTATATTGACCAAAAACATAGTATTACTTTACACAGACATAGGTATAATATCTTAAAACTATTTATATCAAATATCCTCAAGTAACAATTTACTGACATTATTGCGTTTCTCACTTAGTTATTTGAAAGGAATCTAAAACCTATAATATCATTAAAACTTTTTATAAATCTTAAGTTTTAGACAAGGGCGTTTAAAAGAAAATTATTGGCCGTACCGAATAGAAATTCCGGGGCGAATAGAAACAAAACTTTGGTTCGGTTTTTCACTCGATTCTAAACAAAGCATCGACTTTTTAGAATAACAATTCATTAATAAATTGATATAGTACAATGCTGCAAAAATATTAAAATATCATGAAAATACCCTTTGAAGTTTTGTTTCTATTCAAACCATTTGACTGTAGAGGAACCAGACAATTTTGAAGTCAAAGCTACGATAGTAACCAGGGGCGCCAGCTTTTAGAAAACCTCATGGGTGCTCATGCTCATTTGAAAAAGACTCGAAAAAGTGGCGAAGTGTGAGAAGAAAAATGCAGTGATCGACCGACAACTAAATGTCCTACTTACATAAATCGGAACAACGAAGGTACCACAAAGACCCAGACCCAACACAAATATCTGTTTCATCAGCAAACATTTGTGTTGGCGCGGGCATCGAACCTGCAACCCTTGCGTCTCAAACGGCGCTATAAACCACTGCGCTAAATGGGTCGTCGGGTAATGAAAATACGTCCATTCCTAAAAGGCGATTACTGATCTGTTTCTTGATGTCTTTTCTCAGGGGTACTCGGCACCCACTGTTTATTTCTCATGGGTGCTCGAGCCCCCAAGCTCCCACGGAGTCGGCGCCCCTGGTAGAAACTGATAACTAAAGAAAAAGGGTTCTATTCTAAGTGTCATTTATTAATTTAATATTTGCTTGTAACTTTATTATCTCATCTAGCAAAAACGTTCCGTTTCTAGCAACAACAACACTATTACCTAAACTTTACCGACTCGTAGAGATTCTCTTATTATCACTAAGTTTATAATATTCCTAGCCGATTCTACCCATTGACGTGTTACCAACAACTTTGAACTAGACTTTTAATACACCCACATTTCCTACGAACTCTAAAAACATACCTATTGCGATTTTAATTTTAAAAATTTTTGTACATACATAATAATATAACAGTTATGGCAGTTTAGATAATCGAATTATTTGTATTTTAGTTATAATTTACACAACATATTTTTAAAATGGAACATAGTTTAACAGGCATGTTTACTAAGTACATAAAGGCAGTAGAATATACGTGTGCACAACACATTAGTCAAGCACGACATTGAGTCTTATTTGATATGGCGCCGCTACTTAAGTTTACATACGAATTAAAGGCTTGTCAATAAATAACCTTTGTATATTTCGTAAATGTGAATTATTGTACGGTGCTCCTTATGTATTGTCGATGCATACTTCTAACTGTTATGTGCATGGAGTAAAATCATGCTAGTACAACCCGTTCATAATATTATTGCTGTCTTTATTGTAAATTAATCCATTTCACTTTCAGATCGCCTCTTTCACCTCCAATTGGTGCAATTAGAGTGGTTAGTATTAATGGTGGCCTAATTTTAATATTGAGCCAAACTGAAGCTTGATACAAACAAATATAGTTGCTACCAACAATCCCTAACCTAAAACTTTAAGACTGAAGATTCTACAGTAATACAGATAAGTGAAATAAATAATACAGAAATAAAATGCGAAGATACTGAGTTAAGCAAGTTAATACACCAGCAAGCACGTTATTGCTTCCATGTCTTTTAATATTTAAATAAATATAATCCCTAATACAGATCCCTACTTTGTACAAAAAGTTTGTGTTAAATTATAGTGAGAATCACCTTCTTTTATAACAATAATTTAAAGTTTACAAATTAAAACTAGAGTAAAAATTAACTGGCCATTACAGAAAAATAAAAGTTTAAAAAATTATATTCTATTTAAGATCGTACATTTCCGAATGAGATTCGATGAACCTTGGCGTTATGATCCTCCCGGAGTCAACGACCGGCGTGAGGAGTTCCTCGGATGGCACTTGGATACGGATTCTATTATCTGAGGGTAAGTTTGTGGAGCCGTTGCTGTTGTAGAATCCGAGGGAGACGGGTTTGTGGTGTTCCTCGTTGTTATAAGCTTTGTACTTGGATGGGCTGATGGGGTGGAGGTGCGGACTGCCGGCCAGTGGATTATAGGTGACGTGGATGCGTACCACGTCGTCCGACATAGGCGACACGGAGGGCGGGTGGGGCGTGGCGCGCGGTGTAGAGTGCGCCGTCGACGGCGCTCTCTGTATACTCAACCCGCATATCCCCGAACTGAAATCAACCAACCACACATACCATTATTAATCAATTCGCTCCGTATCGATCAAGGAAATTGATGCATTTCTACAAAGAGGAAAACATTTCACAAGGTAAATAACTACATTATTATACCGTGTATGTGCAAACTAAGTGAAATTAGCATAGCCCGCATTTAAAGAGTATTCTATATAGCTATCAAGATTATTGAAAATCAAGTTTTTGATTCTGCCAAAATGTATATAGAGAGGATTATGAAGGAAATTAATTTAGATAGCGCTAGCGTAGCTCAAAACCAGGCTTAAGCAGAACCAGTAGAGAAAGGATCACGGTACATACAAATGTCTTGCTTCAACATTAGTGGAAATAATGACAGGACGCCTCCGATGTCCAAGGGTGCTACTTATAAACCAAACAAAGTATCTTTGAAAAGTATATTTAGTATTCTTTGTCACTATTTTTTTATTTACTACTCGTTCCACTACTTTTATATCATACATAAATATCTATTTATCATACATATTATCACACATTTTTTTTTATCATAATTCGTTCCTTGTTGTATCTTTACAGGATAGTACTTTCTCAATCGCTGTAAGCTTTGCAAGTTTTCGTGAATAAGCTTTGACAACCATTGCAAAGCACTTGACGCAGCTAGTACACTTTACAGTATATTAAGTACATCCAATGACTTCTCCCGCTCTGTGTGGAGCGCGAGGGCATGTCAAACTTTTACTGTTTAAAACCACCCCTTTTGCGTTCTAGGATTACGGGTTTCCTTTTCAGAAATTCCTCATGGTCCTAGCTAGAGCCAGAACCGACCCAGAGCAAGAGGTCGCTGCCACCGATTGCCTCCACGAGGACACGGCGGTACTCCACCCAAGTGGGGCACACAACCGTGTCCTTCGGGCTGTCCACATAGTGGTGACACCTGGGCGTTTCTTCCGCCTGAATTAGATGCAGGAACCTCCCGAACTTGCTATGTTCGGTGAAGAACTGCGTCATGCAGAAGGAGAGGACGCCGAGTTGCCGCTCCAGCCACGCCGTGGTTATGGCGTGCCCAACTACTACTATACTATTACGTACTAAGTACATGACCTTTCGAAAATATAAATCACTTTTTAGCTTGTTGTTTAACTACAACGAGGCGCTAATTATGATCAAGGTTTGAATGGACCAACTGTCCAGTCTGAGTCAAAATAACATTCTGTAAGGACTCTCGTCTATATGATATTATTTACTTTGTATTATTTTTCACGGTGAATGTCCGGTCAATAGTTTCAAGGTGCAACTATTGATAAATCTGAATTAATTGACAACCACCAGTCGTGACACAAGGTGAAATAATTTGTCTTAAAACATGTCACGATGTCATCGATCGACTGGTGCAGTAGCGCCCTGAGGCCACTGTTTTACACACCGTTTTATTTGCGGAGCGCCACGCCTTATCTACTGTGTCTGTCTGCAGGCTTTTAGCACATAGGTGACCTTATCGACACATTGCATAAAAATCGTGGGTAAACAAGAGGCCTCACCCCTCAATGGGCTGCGACTCCGAGTGTAAATTATTTCAATGAAAAAGAAGTCACGCGATTTTTCGCGCCCATCCATTATAAGTTAGCGATCACAATCAGTGCGAGCGAATTTAATCCTACTGCCCGTACGGTACTCTTCACAATTTAACCAGATTTGTATAGCATTGGAGCTTTATTTGTGTAAAGTGCAATCTACATCTACAAAACATCTCACCCATCTGACCCAGTGGCGTCGTCGCTGACGTTCGAGTGTGTGTCAAGCGAGTTGTCCATGGCATGCGAGCGCCCGCTCGAGAACACGCTCAGGTCCGCCGTGCTTGTCACGCTCGTGTCGGCGAGCGAGCGCCGCGATCCGAGCGCGGACACAGAGTCGTCGCACCGGATGCCCCCCGCCACCCCGCTGTGCTCTAAACAAACAATGCTGATTGTAAAAAAACATTAACCTTAAGGCCGTTCGCTGCGTTAGGCAGACTACATCGACGGATGATCCGCGTCGGACAACGTTAATCTTTGATGTTTCCAGAAAAATATTCGCACACGGACCGTCCGCCGCGGATGACTGCCTTCCTCAGCGGATGGTCGAACACGTCATGTTCATATAATACAGTCATACACCACAAAAATTCTACTAGGTTGGTCACTTGCTGCCGTGAAACGTGACAACTGCCTAACTTGGCGATGACACGCGTTTACTAACTTTCCCGATAGTTAACTAATTCGGTAATATGACTGCATAACATGTAGGAAAACTTTCATAGCCACTAGCTTCATACGCATAGCGCACAGAACACAAAGCAAAACTTTCATGCAAAATATAAATAATATCATTCTTACCTTATTGGGCACACAACGTCAAGCAAAACCAATGTCATGTAGTGTAACACAAAAACGCACATGCAACAGTTCGAGCCTCAAAATCAAATCTCTGCTCGTAGCTCTATCGGTAAAATCAGAAATACATTATGAATCTCCCTTATTTATTTAATACATACATATTTACATGAAATTAATAAAAAAAAGAAAGGTATGAAGCAGTTAACGTCGTCGTCTTCGTATTTTCTTACATTTCTTATTAAGTACAAGGTAGCTGTGGTAGCGGGTTTCGCTTCGGTTCATATTAATCGTGGAGTGGACTGGGGAATCTAGGTGAATATCCATTAACGCATGGGACGTACGAAGTGGGACGCCGAACTGAGAATTAGGATCTGAAGAAAAACGTTTAATGGTGTTATAATTGCACTAACAAGGAAATCCTTTGATTTTACTACATTATGACTCATTAAAGGCTTAGTAGTTCCGAGGCTTACTGAGCAGGTTGCCAATAAGTTATCGATCTTTTCAATTAGCAGTCCTAGAAGTAAATTGATATATAAAAGGGCTAAAGACAAAGGACAGGAAAAAACTAATAAAATAAAATGTGGTAGCGTGTTCATATGCAGCAGCTAGCTTCGATAATTTATAGGAACATTATACAGCTCCGTTTGAGAGCAAAAGCATTGATAGTGTCCACCTACATTAATCGAGCGTACCACAAATCCGTGTTTCCATAATCGTGGTTTTAATTACCTAACTGTGAGATAATTACAACAGAAAAGATTTTGATTGAATACCAAGAAAATAGGTACACAACAAACGTGAAACATTGAATAAAATGAATTATCAGCATCATAGTTCGTGTTGGGATATTTTTATTTGGTGTTGTTTATCTACTTTTATAACGTACTGAGAACAAAATCATTTTAAATGTGATAATTTGAAAAATAACTAAAAGCGACACTGATAAGATATACAATGTGTGCTCTGTCTACGTAATGCACAGTATGTGATGTCTAAATATACGACTAAAACGTACCATTCATTACAGATTTTTTATGTGTTTTGATTGTTTTTATTTATTGACGTTCCTCATACCACCACGGGCGGCAAAACTAAAAATAAAATGATATAGTTATGTTTTCTCGGGATATTCAATATGTTGCCCATCATCGATTACATTCATTATGATCAAACTCCAATCACAAATACACCTCGTTCTTGGAGGAAAATGGACCGAACACATTCGAAAATTCGTAGTAAAGAATCCACACGTTTGGTTCGCTCGAAGCAAAAAAGTAAAACAAATCAGTAAGGACAAAATTCAGCATATCGTATCATATAAACTAAAATACTGAGTAGTTTTGAATCAATTTATTAATTTACTTTTTGTTCCCATGGGTTTAATTCAGGTCAAATTGTGGAGGTCTCGATCTTAGCTTAAAACTAGAGATAATCAAATAAGTTTAACTACTGTACCCAATAATCAATTGAAAACATCGGATGATGGGGTGGGTTTATGCAAGTAAAATAGAGGTGAAACAAAATCGTCGGTAAACTACTGAGCAGAGATCCATTTGAAGCTGACGATTAACGAGACTGAAGTTGTGGAAATACGTTTGCATATCAAAATGTTGCATTAAGCGTGTTTTTGTGTTACAATAAAAATAAATGTTAATAAATTTGTAAGTAGTATTAAACAGAATACATAACGGGTGTAGCATTATCGTATGAGAAGTAGCACAAACAATGCAGGAAGCCGGGGATCGCTCTTAAGATCTGAGGAGTAAGTAGCCTAATGATATTTAAGTACTGCATTACCTGTATACAGAACAACTATAAAATTAAAGAACTCGATCCAGAGGTTTGTAACTCAAGCTCCTCAAATCTTAAGAAATGCCATGTTATATGCTTGTCGTTTTAATCGTGTTAACCATGACATAAACCCACCTCCATACCACCAATTAACATGCTAGTGCACAGGTTCCAATTACATACTCTATGTCTAAGTCTAAAACAAAATATGATAAATGGCTAAAATGCCATTATTGGATATTTGTGTAAGTGAAGAACATAAAAATCTGCAAGCCAGTGCAGTGTGGTACTCGTATCTAGTAGAGAGATCAAGGGACCAAAAAGCATAACAAGAAGCTTACATAAACAATAATTGAATTATCAGTTTTATGGATCTATACCACGGACATTGTACACTTATCTAGCGTCGAGTTCCACACTCACAACAGCAATGGATGCAATAAGGTGTGACCACATTCGTGCGCCGTCATCGTATTTCTTACTTCTAAATAAATAATTCTTATATATTTTAAAGCAAGCTTTTGATAAAACTTCCGAATTAATTAGATTATTCGCCAAAAAGCAACTAGTTTTGAAGCATGGATTTGGTGCCGACTATCCTCTGACTCCACGGTCTCGATACAAGCATCGAATCAGTGCGAAATAAATGAAAACGCACGAATGTAGACAAAGCTACTTTTAAAGAAACATACGACGGGATATTCTAACTACAAAATAAAATTTTAAAATATCTTGAAATATCTTGTACTACTACTTTTACAATGAATTGTGATAGGTAACAAAAATGGAACTATGAGTTTAAAAGAGAAATAAATGATGATGCCTTCCTGATTTTAAACAGGGATATAGCCAGTTGAAATGTAATATATTCTGTTCATTTAATAATTTGTTGGTTGGCTGTTTAATAAGTACATTAACATCCATTTGCTCAAATAATAAAACTAAAAACTGGAAAAAACATAAGTACCAACGTAAATACAGGACATAACATTGCTTGCATTGACAACTACATATCACATTCTATCAAAAAAGGGCAATGGATAAAATTAATAAGCCAACTAATCTGAACTGTTTAAGGACTAAGAATGAAATAAAATATCGATTTTATTATTAACCGTGAACCTTAAAAAGGCTCATATTATAAAGAAGTAAAATTTGTATACTTGTATGTAGGAGGTTATTCTTGAAACTGCTGGAACGATTTAAAAAAATCACTGCCTAAATTGATATTAACTGTATCACTGAGTGTAATTTTTTTTTAAGTGTGGAAGTCATCCAATGACTTCTCGCGCGCTGGGTGGTGCGAGAGGGCGTGTCAGACTTTGACTGACTAAAATCACACCTGTGTCCTTCAGTTGCTCTTTGCGTTCTAGGACTTCGGGTTTCTTTTTCAGAAATTCTCCGCGGTCCTAGCTAGCGGGCATCGGTCCTGCTGGGCCCTACGGTTTGCTGACATCTCCTTGAGCAGCGCGTGGATCACTACGCGCTGTTGACGAGTGGACTCCGTCCGGTAAATTACCGGTCGGCCGGATGGCAAGCTACCCATTGGTCGACGTCCGCAAGCCCGTATCTACCGTGGCTGGTAGTTGGGGTCAGTTTCTCGGAGGCTGGGGCGTGAGGACATTCGTTCCCTCACGCTTGCGGCCTCCTCCTTCGCTAGCATTACTGCTTCGCAGAAGGAGGCCATTCCTCCTTCGCCAGCATTACTGCTTCGCAGAAGGAGGCCATTCCTGCCATTCCTCCTCGCTTCGGACCATAGCCCGAACCAGGGCCCGACGCGAGAGGTCGCCGCCGCCGATTGCCTCCACGAGGACACGACGGTGCTCCACCCAAGCGGGGCACACCTCCACCGTATGCTCCACCGTGCCCTCCGGGCGGTCCACACAATGATGACACCCAGGCGTTTCTTCCGCCTGAATCCGATGCAGGAACCTCCCGAACTTGCCCTGTCCGGTGAGGACCTGCGTCATGCGGAAGGTGAGGACGCCGTGTTGCCGCTCCAGCCTCTCCTCAAAGAGGGGACTTTCCGCCATAATTGTAGCGTGCCCACCGCTGAGTGACATAGGCTATATATTTTCTACTTTCACTCGGACGAGCCTTAAACGACGGTTGCGAGGACAGCCGATTAATGTTGACTTCGGCTATAAGTATGCCTTTAGTTGTTACAACTGCAGCTGTCCTACTGTTTAATTGTATACAACCCACTTTAAATAACTTACTTACAGAGATTTGCTTCAATAGGTAAGGTTAGTGGAATTTGATGTTAGTTTTATTCATGTTTGGTGGATGTCCAAAGCTCCAGGTGCAAGTCGATACAAACTTCAATCAAGAATGGGTTCTGGATAAAGTATCACGAACAAAATGTTTTTTAAATATTTTTAAATAGCCCTGCATACTAACTTCACTTTATAATATTCAACAATACAAAATATTTAGAAATGTTACGATTCAACTAAATTAAAATAAAATAAAGATTTCAAATATAATGTGTAATAAATTAATATAATTATATAAATAAACTTTTAATCAAAATAAAGTTTCGACCAAAATTATAAAAACATTTATCCATTGCCCTTAGAACTCATCCTACTTTCGAAAGCAACTACATCAAATTTTATAAAAAAAAAAAAACTATCTAAATCTTCATTCGACATAATAAATTAAACTATTATCTAAAAATACGTGCTAAAATGTAAGATGATCGCCACAACTGTTTTAATATCAGAAAAACCCTAATTTAAATTTCGACATTTGGCTTTCAACCAAATGATGTTATTAAAAAATAAGTTTTATTATAATTTTTATCGTTTAAAATCCAACAATTAGAACAAAGGTATTCAAATCCAATGGCGTGGCACAGATGTTCAAAATATTGTTAAGATTTCCGTCTTTTTTATCAGACAAACGTAATATTAAGTAACTCTTACGTGGAGAACTTGTGGAACTTGCTTTGTCAGTCTTCATCAACTAAACTGCGTAACTATTAATGTAAAGGGAACATTTTATTTAAATTTGTACTTAAAATACTACATCATGATTTACCGAGAAAACCTAAGAGTAGTAAGTCCAACCTAAAGCCATGTCCAATACACTAAACGCATTTGGCCGACACCTGTCTAATGCAGATACTGTACACTTATAAAAGGGCAACACAGTGAGATGGTCTCCAGTAGAACACATTGGCACTAAACAATGGTTCGTGACTTATAAAGCACGGAACCTATTGGCTTCTCGAACCATTCCCACAAACTGAACTCCACAGCAAAAACATACATTGATTGCTATAACTATACAGAAGTATGTCGCTATAATTTTGATTCTAGGCAGTCATGGACCACGACTCTTCACGATTGTGCAAAATCAGTCACGAACATGCATCGATGAGAATCCATTAATACAATGTGAACATCATGCACATGTGAGGCATCCAAAAGCATAACGAAAAAAATTACAGCTACAGGAAAGTAACTGAGAACAATTTGGTTCGTATCGACGAAAATTCTGAATGATAAAAGCGAATGACCTAACAAATATACCTAATTAAACTTGCCCAAATGCTAAAACTTACTGACTTTACATTGGCACATTAAGTATAATTTATGATTACATTCAATGCTACATTATCAGATAAGAACCCTAAAGCTTTCAAGTATTCATGTGTGCACTTCAACAAAGTGTGCCAATGTAAATGAGCAAGCCTTATAAATGCGTGAAGTGGTCGGAGCCAAGGCTCTCGTCGGAGGTGGTACGCGAAGTGGGTAGAGATGCTTCCAAATTACCTGACACTGTGTCACTCTGTGAGACCCGCAGCTCCTGCAATTCCATTGCAGCCTTTTCACGTCTAAAACAATATAAGTGCTATTAAAGAACAAACGAAGGTGAAAAAAAACACAGGCATTGTGACATAAAACAAAGACCTAATTGTGTTTGTATGTATTTGCCACAATATATTTTGAGAAAGACGTGTGTGTATGATGGTGTAGTTCTGAATGTGGCTGCAGCTCTTACTGAATATTTTAATCATATATGGAAGCAAGTCAAACTATAGAGCTTTTTTTTTCGTTACTATACTTTTAAGCTAATCATAGATGTGCAATACAGTCGGGAGTCGCAAGGTGATCACCCGCCACCGAAGGCTCAGGCTTGTGGGCGACGAGCAATAGGTAGCTCGACGTCCAAGCTTCCGGTAAAGACCGAGCCCGAGTCGTTAAAGGAGTGTAGTGTTCCACGCACACCTCAAAAAGATGTCAGCTAAACCGTAGGGACCCAGTAGCGCCGATGCCATGGGGATTTCTAAAAAGGAAAACCGTGGTGCTAGGACGCAAAGGGCAACCGGGCAGTAAAAGTCTGACATGAGCTCTCGCTTCACCATAGAACGAAAAAAGTCAAATTATAATAATTTTCCACCTCAAAAAAAAAAGCAATACCATTCTGAGTTTGGATGCAAATAGAAACTTGGAAAGCAAGTTGTTCGCTCGTATACAACAATAGTTTGTACCCTTACCGCAATATCACAGTTGCTCTAGCCTGCTTTTCAGTCTCGGAAAAATTTTCTGCCCGCTGTCCAATCTTCGATTTTTTATCAGGCTCCACAAACATACCAAGCTGTCGCTTCGGCAACTCGTTGGGCGGCGGCGGGCCTGGGTAGTCCAGTTTGGCGCGCTTCAATTCTTCCATTGATCGTTCCAAATGATAAATAACTATATCATCCTCAAAGCCAAAGTCTTTATGTAGCTTAACCTAAAAATTTAATATCTTATTCACTAACAACATACAATCTTGTATTAATATCCGGCTGGATATTAATACAAGATTGCACATGCTAAATAAAATTTTACATAGAGAATCAGCAGACCTGAATATAATTTACAATAAGATCCATATCATTTAACTTCATGATTGCTTTCTTATGCAGTTTGAGTATTGTATAGGCCATCGCAGTAACCACTCTTTCTCCGTCTAACAGATATATATCCCAGACCCTTAGACATAGGCTAAATGGCACCCTTTCCACAAAACAAACAAAAAACCATTTGAGGGAATACAGAATGGCATCTAAACCAAACTTGTCAAAATGGTGTTTCAATTTTGGCATAAATTTTGTGAGTATTTTGTCATGGTGCTCCAAGAATCTTGTTAACTTCGGAAATCCTTCTATGTATAATCCATGCATAGCATACTTCTTATCCGACAGTAGTACAACCAAGGCCCAGAACGCATCTTCTTCATCCATATACATGAGCAGTACCCCGGCCAGGCCAGACATACCTTGACAATAACCTACTTCAGAGTTATACATGCTATATGCACATAGAACATTGAATAATGAGCATTGTTTTTCTGAATATCTTTCTCTATAAAATTGGTGTTCTCGAAACTGTCTGTTCACATCTGAATCTATTTGCCTCACATCTGTGGACCACAGTTTAGCTAGTTTCAACATTTCTTGAAATTTTCCTGGATTAGCAGATTTAATTCTGTTGACATCCATCAACTTGCACCAAACTTTTATTCGAAGTGAATTTGGAATGCCTTTGTATATTCGCCTATGAAGTTTTTCTTTGGTAGTTGGTGAGTCCCAATTACTAAGCATTTTGACCCATTTTTTCTCTCTCTCCACTTCAATGTTGACTTTTTGGGGCGCTGTTTTCTGTGGCAAACGCTCATCGTGGATGAATCCATATCTGAAAGTATCACAAACTATAAACACAAATGCAACATAATCACACAATTTTTGTTATTAGATTTAAACATATAGCTTTACATAAAGATACAGTCAAACATACAAGAAATAAAAATGAAATCGCCATGCAGCTTCATCAGCTAAACAAGCAGAGCTAAGTTGCTTGAATGGGTCCGCTAGCAATAGCCAATATGGCATAAACATTAACACAATATAGTTCAGGTCCCAGAATCATATTGGTGTGGTATTTTCCATGCAGTTTTTGAATTAATTTTTTGTAAAAAATCAAAGAGTTTTATGGTACCAAGCAGTAATGTAACAATCACTATAGGGGTTATAATTGCTGACAACCACATGCTTAAATTAGAAGTTTCAATGGTTTTTAATCACTTTTTATTTGCTCACTGTTGGCTAGCAGTTAAGTGTGCTATGTATACTTTACTATTGAAAACACTTACACACTTCAATAGTAAGACACAGTATTCATAACATGTTTCTAACAAAATATTGTTTGGATAATGTCAAGAGTAAATAATAAACACACCTAAGAATACTTTTGGGAAAGAGTGGATGATATTTCTTTATTGCAGAGCGAAGTTAGTCATTATTTTTGCCTACAGCTCTGTTTTTACCCTACTATGGCAACGCCAAAGGAGGGTTATGATTTTGACAGGCTATGTATATATTTATGTATGCGAGTATGTTCATCTGTTCCCTCATAACTGCTAATCTTATCGGAACTTGACATATGAGGTATTGTTAGAACCGTCTTAATTGTCAGCTGAACATAGGCTACGTGTCGTGTCACAAAACTCGATATGGCAACCAATTCTTTTTTGTTGGTCTGAGGCCCAATTGCGGACAAAAACTAATGTGTTACAAAATGAAAATGGATATAAATATGGCGTGTTTGGTATCATTTGAAAGGGCTTCACTTGTACATTTCCAAAATATTGCTCAAATTTAAAGTGACGCCCTCTAGCGGACAAAAAGTCATGTGTTAAAAAAAAATTAAGATAAATACACCGTATTTGATATCATTTGAAAGGCCTTCACTGGCACTTATCAAAATTAAATGGCGCGCCATCTAGTGGACAAAAAGATTTGAGTTAAATAAAAAATTTGATAAATAGGGTGATTGCGCTGGTTTTCGTCCAATTATCAGAGTTACCAGCTTTGTCATGCGAAATAAATATCTTGAAGTACCATTACATAAATGTATCCAATTTGTTTCTATACAATAGATAAACTACTTTAGTTTAACATTACATAACAATATATCACTTTCAACGCTTTTTTATAAAAATATTTCTTTTTAAAGTAGCAATTTTGCAAGTTTTCTTCCAAAAAAATTGGTTTTCGTCGGAGTGTGAGCTTGTTTTCGACCACAAAATTGTGTAGAAAAAGGTGTGTAGGCTAATTATTAAGTATAAAACCAATTATATATACTTTTACTAACCAACAACATATCTACTATTTAATAGTATTTTCTGTGTATTCTCTCTCTACCTTTTAGCTGTTTTTTTATTACCTATAACTAACTGTCCCCTGGGGTTTTCTCTTTTTTGGGGGTTTCTATCTTTGGATACTGCCCCGCTTCTGCGAGTCTTAGTGTGATGTTATTTAGCCTATACATACTATTCGTCATGAACCTGACTATCGCATACAGAAAGATTTTTTCCAATTCCGCGTGCAGTTTCAGAGATTAGCACGTTTAAACAAACAAACACTCTCGCTTTATTAAATTACAGTACAGTTTAAACAAAATAACAAAAAAAAATTTCACTGTCAGAAATATGTCACTATGACAGTGTGCTGTTATCTTTAATTATTTGTTTTAAGATTTCAAAAGAATAATTATTTCTTAATTTTCATCCACCCCAGTATTCGTTTATGGACGAAAACTAAAACCGACTTTTTAAGCCATTTTTAGTTTTTATCCACATCCTTTAATATTTTTTTTATTTGCTCAACACTAACAAAAGAGTGGACGGGAACTAAAATATCTAATCTATTAGCAATAAAGATCATATTAAGAAAAAATATTCAGTATTTTATAGGTCTGTTGAAGTAAAATGACTATTACAAATATTCGCCTAGCTGATTGTGTTTCCATTCATACGGACGTAAACCAAATAGTTTGCAAAATTGGTATGCTAGTACTAGTCTCACACAGTCTACACTTTATTGTATTTATTATGCTCATAAGTAGACATACATGCTAAAAATATACCGTAAACTAGCTTTATCAGTAATTAAACTTGCCATCAAATTTTCTCCGATATTTTCTCCAAGGCATGGATTACTGACGTTATTTTTCTAATATTCGCTAATTATCTAATTACATTATCATCCTAATAAAACTGTTGCTTAGACATTACGGATCGCAAAAAGTCCAAAGTTGCGTGGGACGGTAGGATTTTATTCAAGTTTTACGCATGTGTTTGTAGCAGCTTAGTCAAATGAATGAATAGTGGAACTGGACGGTAAATCAGCGCAATCACCCTACGTTGGGTTTGGTATCATTTGAAAGTGCTTTACTAGTACATAGCAAAACAACTAAATAGTATAGAAACAAAGTGATTTAACACCAAAATTGTTTAAATAAAAAAAATAAAAAAACTAAAACCCGACTATGACAGCAACCTCAAAATCTGGTTTCATACTTTTTCACCATCATTTTTTTTTATCACAGTCGGGTTTTAGTATTTTCCTTTTTTTTATTCATATTAAAATTATAGTATTCTGTTTTGGATTCACAAATACGTAAAATTAAAATGACTAACTATGAACACATACTTTATTTTAATGATATTAGAGCAATGCAATATAATGCTTATGTTGTAGATGTCAGAGACAGCACAGCAGCAGTAGCACAGCCTTATAATAATAATAATAATAATAATAATACCAGGTGTTGTGGAGTAACATTATGCTTAAGCATAAACATCATCAAAATGCCAATTTTGTATACCTAGACCAAGTCAACTGTTGATGAAAGTATTGACAACAACAACAAGTCTTGACAACTTTCTCTAATTTGTGAACCTAAACATTTTCAATTGCAGTCAATATTGTCCTCCTAGAGAACGTCTTTGGATCTTGTAAGGATAACCAATATAGATGTATAGAAGACTTTCTACAAGAAGATGATAATGAATGGATTTAAATAATGTTATTTTAAAGGTTTATCAAAATGACTAACATCACAGCAGGAAGTTCATAATACTTACTACATATTTAATACAAAACATAATATTAGTGGTAAACTAATATCACAAAACTGATTTTGATACTTTAGTTGTTTGTTACTCAAACACACTTCAATAATTGAAGTGATTTGAATGAATAAATAAATGTATAAATAAATCACTAGAATACCAGTGACACCACCAGCAAATTTACCATATGCTAAGCAAAATCATATTATTTCAATAATAAATGTTTACTTTACAAACTCAGGACAGCAAAAAAATAGATAAATAAATAGACCTAAAGCGAATGCCAGCGTTCACTCTCTCATTGTCTTTCTATTGTGTCTCTAATTATGGTATTTAAAAGGTTAAATTTTAAGAGATGGTTGACTATCCCATCATACTGCATATCAATTAATGTAAAATATTAAGTAAAATCAGGTTCAGATGGATCCATCATATCATATCACTCCATAATAGTCAGGTGAAACATTATACAATAACAGACTATTTTATGACTAAATGAGTTTTAATTGATTATTATTTCAGTGATGATCAAAAGAGTGTCAATTACAATTAAATCAATCAAACATAAAACCATTGATGGTGGAGTTGAACCTTATTTACTTAGGACAAAGAGAATGTCAAAAATAAAACTAAAAACAATTTCAGGTAGTTCCATCATGTTATTCACAAACAATACTGCTAACAAGCAAAGACCAAATAAATAATAATTGAATAAGTGTATATTAAATCATCAAATAATATGCAAATTCGCAAGACATGAAACAGTGTCATACCGATCTGTTTTGTGGTATTCCTCGAACTCCGGATCCTCCCAAGGGTCTATTTGTCCGACAAGGTTCTCCCGACCCCTCTCGTATCGCTGGAAGATACGCTCCCGCTCCTCGGAAGCCCGTGTCAACAGTGCCTCCTCATTCATAACACAGCCTGCTCGTACCACATACCGAAACACCTACACGACGTCAGATCTTTTCACCGACCTACAAAATACTTCGCTCACTTATTACTATGACTATCCCGTCTACAGGGCAGCCCTCAAATCATCAACTACTAGTAAAATCATCACGCCCTTTTAATTGAAAATTCTTGGACGCTAGATTATTTGACGTGCTGTCATGTCATAATTGCTACCAAAGACCCAAGTTATCGGCTGGAGCTAACACAATTCACACGGAGAAAATAATTGTACATTTAATTCAAAGAAATAAATTGAACGAAAAGTATATATCATTAGGCCTACGTAATTATAGGGTTTTTATTGTACAAATAGAGAAATACGCCCTCTTTTTCAATTAGAACAGGAAAATTACGAAACGAAACTACTAACAGAGATTCCTACTCGTCGCTACTTGCGTTTAGTTTTTACTCTAACTTTGGCAGCCAACATAGCGAACTAAGGGCCGAAGCAAATTCTGATGCAAAAACAAAACGTAACTGTTAGTTTCATTCTTATCAACGATTTGACTTTAAAAAAATAGTCTCAAACATTCGTATCTCGGTATGTCCCCTCTTTGAGAAGTGGCTGGAAAGACGTCACGGCGTCCTAACCTTCAGCAAGACGCAGGTCCGGACATTGTAAGTTCAGAAGGTTTCTGCACCGGATTCTAGCGGAAGAAACGCCTGGGTATCACCACTGTGTTGACCGCCCTGAGGCACAGGTGGAGAATACGGTAGAGGTGTGCCCCACTTGGCAGAGCACCGCCGTGTGACCGTATCGTCATGGCAGCGATCGGCGACAACAAACTCTCGCGTCGGCCCATGGTACAGGCCATGGTACAGGCCATGGTCCGGAGCGAGGATGAATGGCATGTGCTTCCTTATACGATGCAGTAATGTTCAGTGGCGGCTTAGTCTTTCGGGAGCCCTACATGTTCGGTGATACCATAATTTTTTTTTTTTTCATTAAAATTTGACAATAATTCACAAACTGAGAAACTAAACAATACATTACTTAACTATTGTTATGAAAGAACAGAAACAAATAACAACCCTAAAAATTATTCAGCTTTTCCGTGTAATTTCACAAAATCATCCTTTTTTATCAAAAAGATAACTTAAGATATCCATAGCGCTATGCCGTAATTTTCAAAATCACTTCGCTTTTTTAGAATTTTACCTTCAAATTTCTATTCACATCGGTTACGCAAAAACCATCATCATCTAGGTTTTTCCAAAAGTACTATATTAATTAGTATCGTATCGTAATTTTATTACAATGAGTGTCGTGGGAATGTGGTGGATGCGAGACGCACGGGATCGTTCGTTGTGTTGACATTTGGGTGAGGCCTGTGTCCAGCAGTTGACGTCCTTCGGCTGAAGATGATGATATATGAATGAAGAGATGATGTTATAGTAAATTAGCTTCTGCTAGCGGCTTCGCTCGCGTGAAAGTAAGTTTCTCCATACAAATTTTGGACCCCTGTTTCATCCCCTTTAAAGTTGAATTTCCAAAAATCCCTTTTTAGTGCTCGCCTACGTCATAAAAGGAAGCGTTGTGCAAAATTTTACGTTCCTAGTCCCAGTTGTTTCGGCTGTGCGTTGATATGTCAGTCAGTTTCTTCTTTTATATTACATAGATGACGAAATAACGTTTTTGCCTTATCATTTTGTGTAAATATTCAATTTTATCTATTTAATATATCTTGGTCGAATTCGTTACAGGCCCCGTGTAGGCTTAATCCACTACTGACAATGGAGGCGGCCGCACTCGTGATGGAACGTCCCTCATGTGGGGCATGAGGGACGTTCCATCACGAGTACGAGTGCCGCCATAGATGTGAGCTTGCAGACGGCGAGCAATAGATAGCTCGCCATCCGGCGGTCGGGTAACAATCCGTATCGAGCTCGAGTTGTTAACGGCGCATAGTGTTCCACGCGCACCTCAAAAAGATGTCAGCAAACCGAACCAGCAGAGTCGAAGCCTACTGAGGCCATGAGTTGTACGAAAGAGAACCCCGGGGTGCAGGAACGGAAGCAAAGAAAAAAGAGGAGTGGGTTTTAGTCAGAAAAAACATCATCAGTCTAACACGTCCTTTCGCTCCGCCCAACAACGAGAAACGTCATTGGAGATATCGCACCTAAATAAAAACATTTGTATTTAAATTGAAATAATTGTTATGATTCGCTTGTTATTTATTATGAATAAATGTTTAAACAGACTGAGAACATACATTCGCCAATTTAGTTTAAGCAGCCTGGCCATATCCATGGCCTGTAATATGTACCTTCAAGATCATTCGTGCTTACTTCATATGCTGTAATTTAAAGGGTTTAAAACATTACCCTCTTTCTGTGACAGTCGGGTAGAAACTGAAAGCTCACTCTGCTATATCAAGCAATGGCAGCACTGTTGAATGTCCTGTGCACAGTCGCTATTGTAATGATTAGAAAATATTCATAAATCGTTCAACTTCTATTTAAAAGCAATAGATGGTGCTAGTGGTTACATGAACTTAAGGAATTCGTTTGTAGATAATACGTAATAATTTATAATATTAGAGTTTATGTATTTGTTTTGTATAAATATATCATAATTGTTAAAATTAAATATTTACTTGCTGTTAATTATAGAACCCTAATGTATATTAGTTAGTCAATTGATGTTACGTACCTGTTTACTTTGCTCTGATTAGTCGGACCGAGTGTTTGTGAAAGTTGTCGGTGGGGAAACATTAAGTTTGTAAATGTCATTCTGGACAGAGTCAGTCTTACAGAGTACCTTTTTATGGTCTGTCTGTTTTTGAGTTGTTGAACAGTGAACATGTCCTACCAATCCGTCTATTTGAAAATGATTGTTAATAGAATGATAAATATGAAATAAAAATATTTATATAACTGAAGCTTGAAGTTTATAATTCATCACATTTCAGAAGTGGTATATGCCTACAAAACCCCACAAATATGTGCAACGACAATAGGAATGTTAGGTTATGTGTGCCTAAATTAAAGCTAAATGAGATAGAGATATTTTTAATATATATATTTTTATATTTTTAAGTGTGATAATGTTATTAATTTTAGACAAGTGTCATACTCACTCAAATGTGTTACTGATGGTGGATGATTGAATCATTCGGTTCCCTTCTAATGTGTGAACTGAGCGGTACTGATATGTTCGTAAACGAACGCTGACAGTGAAAACTGGACATCACTTAAACTACTAGTGGTTAATTTTAGTTCCTATATTTTAAATTGGGGTGTATTTTCTTTATTTATTTTCATTTATCATGTACCTAATGCTAAATTATGACAAAAGACAATTGATATGTATAATTAACCTATTTTCCATAGCGGTAATTGTCATTATGTTGCCTTGGATTATTTTGTGTTACGATGATTTTTTTTTCTTTTCGACATATAATTGTAAATTTAAATGTTGTACCCCTATTGATATATTACAATAATAATTTTATGAACTGAATTTCTACCACACAAACAAAAAATGAATTTGAATACAGAAGCGTGAAAAAAAAGAAATCGTGTGTCGTGTTTGTATATAACATGATTTAAAAGGATGTAAATGGATTTCCTTGCACATTCGGCTCAATAGTGATCTACACTTTGGAATATGCAATAACCGTCAATTTGCTGACTGACTGACTGCCTTGGCAATTAAAGAGTGTCTGGAGTGTGTAAATGGTTTATTTGAAATAAATGCTTTGATTTGATTTCAGAGTTTTGATAAGGCAACCGTGCCTTTGAAGAGGCCGACCGTGCCTTCGATGTGGACGACCGTGCCTTTGATGAGGCCAAGCGTGCCTTTGATGAGGCCGTGAATGGCTTTGATGAGGCCAAGTGTGTCTTTGATGAGGCCGAGCGTGCCTTTGATGAGGCCGAGCGTGCCTTTGATGAGGCCGAGCGTGCCTTTGATGAGGCCGAGCGTGCCTTTGATGAGGCTAAGAGAGACTTAATGAGGCCAAACAAGCCTTTGATGAAGCCAAGCGAGCCTTAATGAGGCCAAGTGAGCCGTTTGATAAGTCCATGTGTGACATTTGAGGTTAAGAGTGCCATTTGAGGCCAAGTGTGCCACTTGAGGCCATGTGTGCCATTTGTATTGGCCAAGTGAGCCAATAAAGATTCATGTTAAGTGTATCCAAAGCATACAAAATTATCATCAAGAGCGTAAGTAACTTATGAATTTACCTACTTATGTGATTTTAATTTGACTTTGTTGACTTAATAAATTTATTATTGCTTCATATTATTTTGACCTGTTTATTGGATAAGTTTGTTTTAATTGAACATTCTGTTAAAATTTATGAAGATATTATAAGTATTAATAAAATGAGTTGAAATCATATTTTTATATTGAGATTTTATTCTTTAAAAAAGAGTGAGTTCCATATGAATGATACAAGTTAGTATTACATAGGAAGCTTGTTGGAGGAGTACCCATGAAAACAACCAGAGTAAAACAAAGACTGCGAATCTACCACACGACCCAAGAGCTAGATTGACCCTACACTATGCTGAAGATATCTCGGACGTCAGCCTGTACGAGATTAGGATGGCTCTGAAGCAGCTTAATAACAACAAGGTACCGGTTGATGACGGAATTACGGCTGAACTCCTGAAGGCGGGTTGGAAACCGATTCTTAAGGCCCTTCAGAAGCTATTTGATATTCCGTCCTATTCAAGGGAAAAACACCACAGGCGCGGAGAGGAGGTGTGGTGGTACTCTTCTTTAAGAAGGGCGACAAGTCCTGCTCAAGAATTATAGGCCCATCTCACTTCTGAGCCACGTCTACATGCTGTTTTCCAGGGTAATCACAAACCGTCTCGCGAGCAGGTTCAACGAGTTCCAGCCTCGCGAACAAGACTGATTCCGTAAAGGCTTGACCATCATAGACCACATACATACGCTACGGCAGGTTATACAGAAGACCGAGGAGTATAACCTGCCTCTCTGCCTACCGTTTGTGGACTATGAGAAAGCATTTGACTTGATCGAGATTTGGGCTGTGCTGCAGCCTCTCCAACGGTACCAGATTGACTATAGTCAGTCAGACTGCAGGACCAGACCTCGAAACCAATTGTCCTGCAGCGGGGTGTGAGGCAAGGAGACATCATTTCTCCGAAACTGGTCACAGCCGCAATGGAGGAGGTCTTCAAGGATCTGGACTGGAGTGGATAAGGCATTAATGTAAGTGGCGAGTCATCACTCATCTTCGGTTTGCCAACGACATAGTAGTCATGGCTGAGACTACGAAAGAACTCAGCACAATGCTACAATGACCAATGACCTCAGTAGAGCTTCCGAAAGAGTCGGTCTTAAAATGAACATGGACAAAACTAAAGTCATGATATACAACCATGTAGCACCCACTCCTATCAAGATTGGAGACTCTATACCTGACGTTGTGGACGATTACCTTTACTTTGGACAGACAGTCCAGTTGGGTAGATCTAATTTCGAGAATGAGGTCAACTGTTGAATCCGACTCGGCCGGGCAGCGTTCGAGAAGCTGCGCGGTATCTTCTCATCCAATATACCACTGTCACAAGACGAAAGTCTATGACCAGTGCGTGTTGCCAGTGATGACATATGGTTCCGAAACGTGGACGCTCACAATGGGCCTCATCCGAAGGCTCAAAGTCACCCAAAGGGCAAAGGAAAGGGCTAAGCTGGGAGTTTCCTTGCGAGATCGAATCAGAAATGAAGATATCCGCAGGAGAAGCAAGGTTGCCGACATAGCGCGAGGAATCGCCAAACTTAAGTGGCAATGGGCGGGGCACATTGCTCGCAGAACCGGAAGGCCCCTACAAGGTGGACCGATGACCTGGTGATGGTTGCGGGAATCCGATGGATGCGAGACGCACAGGACCGTTCAATGTGGCGACATTTGGGGGAGGCCTATGTCCAGCAGTGGACGTCTGTCGGCTGAAATGATGATGATGAAAACAAAGATGGTTAACTATCCGCTAGACATTAAATCAGCGATACAGAAAAAGCGACGAGTGAGGTGATGAGTAGACTGTGGCATTTAACCGGACTAAGATGTGATAAAACAAACTTCAATAGAGCAGCTGAAGACCTGAACGTTAACGTTACAGATGCAGCTGGAATCATTATCTGCTACACAGGCAGCTAAGTACTCCTTGAGAAAGTTCACAAAAAATTACAATAGATCTCAGACTGCAAAGCAACCCCTGGAATGTAATTCTAGCTGGGTACGAACCCCACAAGTGAAAACAAATGTATTTGCAGAACGTCTTTCTAAAGTCTTTATCCCGAATAATACATTATAATATATATAAGGGGTATACAAGATTATCAAATGGCTTTACCACCAAACCCGTGCAGTTAGCACGAGAAGTTTGCAGTGTGTCATCTGGATTCAAAGATAAAAATGCACCAGGATTTGACTTAATTATTAAGGAAATTATAAAACACCTACCTAAGAAAGTGTTTTGTTGACAATGCTATATAGTGGTATCCTGAGAGTACAGTATTTCCCAAAGTTGTGGAAAGTGTCACAAATAACGATGGTATACAAAAATGGCAAACCACATAATGAAGTCGGTTCTTACAGACCTCTAAGCTTGCTGCCAACATTATCGTAAATCTTTAAGAAGTTGTTTAAGTTTAAATTATTGGTAAAAGTCTAAAAATAGGGTTTTAATACATTGCCCAACAATCTGATTTCCTTTTAAAATAAAATTTAATCAGCTAAAAAGTTACAATCAAACGTGAGAAAATAAAATTAATTATTGGACAACGCTCAATCGCCAAATTCAAATGCTTATTTGAATGCCAAATTGCCCACTAACTTCGTGACGACTATGACACCTCTGGAGGGCAACCAACATAACGAAAATAATTCTTCGCGTTTTTATTGGCCCCTTGGCGGTGACGGATGCGTTCAGGTACGTTCACAAATCATCTTCTAGTCTACGTTATGTTTTTCTTTCAAAACTCAAAAAAATTGTTTTATTCAAAATATATTCATTTGCCGTTTGCCTCGCCGTGGTGGGCGCTAAGGCCTCAGATTTTGATGTACCTAGGTAAAGTGATTGAGTAATCACTTATCTATCGAATGAAAATTACGTAAACAGTGACTGGAAGAAGTTTGATAATTTGATTGTGATTTGATTCTTGGACTGAACTTGTTGAGTCGCGTGTGGATAAAAATATAACCTAACTAAGAGTATTTCTTTTGCATTTTAAAATGTTTAAAGTAAGTTTAAGTGCTGCAGTTTGTCTAATTAAATTAATAAAAGCCAGTAGAAAATGAAAATTTGACATCTGATACAAACGGACACAAACTGCATGATTGCCGAATGACCTTTGTATTAAGTTCTTGAACGATTAAAACTATTGGTCAGAAAATCAATAAATGTGACTTATTACTATTTATTCTAAATTGCCTTGCTTATTGCGTAGTATTTCACATTTTAACGTTGAGCGTGTTGTTTAAATATTTTTTTTTATGTACATGTTTTATTTACTATGTCGGTACCTAGTTTCTATAACAAAATTGGCTGTTACCTTGCTAGGGTCTAGTTGGCTTAGTGACTGGAGGTGCGTCGGGGCTTGGCCGAGCGACCGTCGAACAATTATTGAAGCAGGGTGGAAGAGTAATGATATGTGACCTGCCTACCAGTTCTGGACAAGAGACAGCAAAGCAGCTAAAAGAAAATGTTGCATTTGTACCAATCGATGTAAGTGCATGTTAAACTAAATACACCCTTAAGAGGACCCACTGACCCAGCTTTCCTAGTTTTATGTGTATTTATAAAAAAAGATTCCAGGCTGACTGACAGTGTTTGTAATCATCACTCCTACTAAATATTATCAATTAATTAGGGATATATTATGTTCCTTTGGATTGTACAAACATCATTTATTTAGAATATTCCCTGCTCTTCTATTCAGTACTTATACAAATACCTACTTATCAATATTAAGGCGGGGCGGTAAAACTACTATACTGAACAGCGAAATATTGGGATTTTTGGGGAGGGGGAGGAGGGGTGTGGCCCCTTCTCTCCGAACCCCCTCCCGAATCTAGGAAATGCATACTTTTGGAGATATTCAAGATTGAAATGTTGAGGTTATGAATAAAAAAATCATACATTTTACGCATTTTTGGGACAGATTTGAGGGTTTAGGGAGGATGGTCACCTTCTACCCCTTGGACCATCCTCCCTCAGTAGCAATTGTATACTCTCATGTATTTAAAAATGAAAAAAATAAAATTTGTTGGGGACAGCGCTGTACCATTGTATCAAAATATTTATTGAAATATAGATTATTCACTGAAATATAGTTTCCTGGGAGGTTTAAAAAAAAACCGTAACCTAACCTACCACAGTAGCAAGTGTGTACTTTTATGTATTTAAAAATGAAAAAAGAAAGTTTGTCAGGGAATGCTCTACCATTTAGAACGATATGAACAGCTGCAGAAAAACATGGCATAGACCCCACCCTTTGTGACTGGATGGATAATATGCTGAAGGGCAGAGTTATAGAATCAACACTGCTAGGTGAGACTAAAAGGGCGCATGTCACAAGAGGATGCCCGCAAGGAGGCATACTCTCGCCAACACTCTGGTGTTTGGTGATAGACAAGCTGCTAATTGAATTGAACAAAGACCAACGTACACGGTTGGGTAAGCGGATGATCTCGTGATACTTGCAAATGGAAAATTTCCCAACACTGTGTCAGGGATCATACAGGAGAGACTGAACATGGTTGAAAGGTGGTGTAAATTCAACCACTTATCCATCAACCTAAGCAAAACGGCGATCATCCCGTTTACCAAAAGGAGGGACCTAACAGCAATGGGTACCATAAAGCTCTACGATACCATACTAGAGTTGTCCACAGAAGTAAAATATCTAGGAGTAATCCTAGACAGTAAAATCACGTGGAAAAGCCATGTCGAAGCGACAGCAAACAAGGCTCTAAGAGTATTTGGCATGTGTCGCTCTGCCTATGGGAAAACATGGGACCATAGACCCCAGGTTATTAAATGGATCTACACCATGATGGTGAAACCGCTAATCACATACAGGAGCATCGTATGGTGGACCAGAACCAAGCTGGCAACTTGCAGACAGGCCCTAAGCAAAGTGCAGTGGACTGCCTGCATGGCCATTACAGGAGCATTTAGGACCACGCCAACTGCGGCGATGGAAACGCTGCTCAATCTCACCCCTTTACACATTGAAGTGGAACTGGAGGCGAGAAGGGCCATTCATAGGCTCAAAAGTATGGGGCATTTGACAAACTCTGGATACAAAATAAACCATACAAACACAAGACCGAACAGGGAACATGACTGGATGATGGACATGGGATGTGACAAAATACATGCCATTCACAATCTCAAAAAGGGGTTTAAGATCTACATTCCGAGTAGGGAGGAATGGAAAGGTGGGATAAAACCCCACAAAGGGAACAACCAGGTATGGTACACGGATGGCTCTAAAATGAACACCGGTACAGGAGCGGGGGTGCATAGTGACAACTGCAACCTCAGCCTAAGCATGGGCAAACTGGCGACGGTGTTCCAAGCAGAGACCTATGCCAAAATCGCATGCGCGCAGGAAATACTAGACAGTGGCACCGAAGGGGACACTATCTACATTTTAAGCGACAGCCAAGCAACACTCAAGGCACTCACGTCCAATAGAGTGGATTCTGGACTGGTACTGAACTGTATCAAAATACTAAACCGGATAGGAAGGCGCAACCAGGTCAGACTGATCTGGGTGCCAGGTCATACAGGAGTAGTAGGTAATGAAAGAGCCGACACTCTGGCAAGGAAAGGATCCGAGACACCCCTACACGGACCGGAGCCTTCATAGGACTCTCGCCAAGGGTCATCAACCAAGCATTGAAAAGGGCTGCGCTGGAGATACATAACACACACTAGCGCAACACAACGGGCCAGAAACACGCAAAGCTATTTCTCAATGACAAAGATAAGGCCTGGACCCAAAAACTATGGAGGTACAGCAGATCACAGCTCCGAACAATTACAGGAGTCTTCACGGGGCACTATGCCACCAACAAACAGCTCCACAACATGGGACTAGCAAGCGACCCGACTTGTAGGTTCGGTGGAGATGCAGAGGAGAATATGCTACACCTACTGTGCGACTGTGCAGCACTAGGCTCCAAAAGACTAGAGTATCTGGGCCAACCATATCCAAGACCAGAGGACTACAGGCTCAGCCCCATCAAACCCATACTGGGACTCATGAAGAAGGTGCACGGAGGGCTAGGGGTTGAGTAGACAGGAGGGAACAGCACAAAAGATCCAGAAAGGTCGAAGCTATCTAACCCCCCACAGTAGCAGTTGTACACTTTTATGTTTTTCAGATTATTAGCATTGGATATGTGCCCATGTAGGCCTATGTGAAATAAAAACCCTTTCGACTTTGACTTTGATAAGCTAAATTCACCTAATTATGTATAATATGTCATTTGGCTACATTTTTGTAAGTTTTTATGTAAATTAAAGTAAATTTGCGTATTGTTAAATATTCATTGTGGCTTTTTAAACTAATACTTTTGTCACAACAGTACTACAAACAAAGTAAAAAGTGAACGAAACCTGTCAAAATAGCACCAAATATTTCGAAAAATGATTGATTTTCATTTTTTTTTCTCAGATAATATATGTTTCCTAACATTGAGACTTTGCATTATTACTTTTTAGACATAAACCTTTTCAATAAAAAATTATGAGTGTAAAACTCGCTGTCCAGTATAGGACAGTTTAGCCCAATTCTTATGACATTTTGTGTGCATGTTCAGTATGGCTGTAAACTTTTTTTCGTACCTCTTCTCTTCTTTATTTATTTTTATTTTATTTACTCTAGTTGATACTATACTATCCAGTGAGTAAAGCTGCTGGTAGCAGCTAGTTTATATATACAGTGGTGGTCATATAATTAAGAACGAATATTTAAAAAAATCTTTTATACAAATTTATGAGAATTACACTTTTTGCTTTTTTTTTTTTGTATCTCTCTCAGTATCGCAAAAATTGTTTCATATTGTCATAGCACACAGGTGTAACATGATTAATTAAATATTAAATAGATTATATAAATGTTTTACATTAAACCTTAACATATTATTGCAAACTTACTGGCTGGCCACATAATTAAGAACACTGGATAGTTTATTTTTTTATTCAAATTTAAATAGAGAACACTCTGTAACTAAGTCATTGTGGAGTGATAACAAAAATGATGATATTTCACGCTGTGGAGCATTTTATCACATATCATTTGAAGTTGTTATCAAATATTCCACATGTACCTAAACAGATATTTCATCTCGGCGAGACGATAGAAATATTGTGCGTTTGGTAAAACAATACCCTTTTAAGTGGTCTAATGAGTTGAGAAAAGAATATTTTGGTGCGAAGTTAAGAAAAAGGTTTAAATCGACCGTGTGGTAACCCAAGTGCAACGTTTTTTTAGAAGAATGGCGCTCTGTTTCTCTTGAAAAATTAAATAATTTATAAGTCAATGCCTCGCTGGTGTAAGGCAGTTATCAAAAGCCGTGGACACGCTACAAACTAATAACTTAGAATAAAATGTATTAAATTGCCATTTTTAATATTATCAGTCTTATTTAGTGAGATTTTTAAAATTTAAGTATCTACTGAAACAACTCTTGAGCAATTTAAGAGTCGTTCTTAATTATTTGTCCAGCTTTGTTACTATTTGAAATTGTTACTGTCGATAGTAAATTAAATTTGTAAGGTAAATAGTAAGTGATTTTTAATATTTACTCCTAATCTGGTTTACTCTATCTGTAGCGACATCTATGGCGTCACATAAGAACTAATCCTGCATCGCACAATCAAAGCTCTCCGCGTGATTAGAACTTCTAGAACAGCCCAAAATCATCTATTGGGTAGTTGCCCACCAGGCATAACACCCGTCCGGTCGGAGGATCCTCTCTTTTCAAAGAAGGTTTGCGGGACTTTACACTGTTCCACCTACCTCCAAACTCGTGACCCTCGACAAAACAATGCTAGCATGGGTCTCGTCAGAGATGTTCCAACTGAATGGATAGAAGATGAAATCATTCAGAACTTTGATGTTATGAATGATTTGTCTGATGCACTGTCATAAAGGCATAAAGGCTAGGAGATTGAATCGGATGGTAAGTTCTCTCGGTGTTACTAAGGGGAAACCCACCCAAACAGTTGTCCTCACCTTCGATGGGCAAGTTCCACCTAGGCGTGTCTTTTGCTTCTACTCGGCTCTCAGTAGAAAAAAATACGTACCACATTATCCAATGTTTTCACTGCTGTCGTTTTGGGCATACTCGTGCAGTATGTCGTTTTAAACCACACTGTTTTAAATGTAGCGAAGACCACTCAGGTGACAGATACCAAGTCCACCATGAATATGCAATATGTGTCAATTGTTCTGGCAATCATTATGCTAACGGCAAAGCTTGCCCTGAACAAGGTTGTAAGTAAGGGATAAAACCCTCACGGCAGAGAAATCGATTTCTTATGTGGAATCAAGTCAGGTTTTCCTCCGGGTTTCCAGATCGTATGCTGAAGTGTCTAGAGCTCCGCCCAAATCTAATCACCCTAGTTCTCCTTAATACCTCAGACAAACTCCCCAAACCCCCATATCACACCGCAAAATTGTCCTACTAAAACTCAAAGCTCATGCCACTTTTTCTCCTAGTTATGGTAAGCAGGCACAGCAAGCCCTTTTCCAAGATTACTTCTCCCCTTTCCAAAATGGTTGTGTCGTCCCTAGGGAGGGTGCAAGCAGTCCAACGAGCTCAAAGAACATCCTTAATATCATCTCTAGTATGTCAATGACAGTATAAGCCAACCCTTCTCAGTCCCTACCTGACCACGTTGCTAAACAATTGTCCTCAATCGTCCGATACATAACGTTCCATCTCCAGAAATTCCTCCAATGGAACGTCAGGAATGTTTCACCCAGTAAGACTGACCTTCTCTATTTAATTAATGAGCACAAACCATCAATCTGCAGCATCGCTGAGACATGGCTTCGTCCTGAGAGCAATTTCTAGATTCCATGTTTCGGTAGTGTTCGACATGACAGATCTAATGGTTATGGAGGATGTGCTTTGTTCATTAATGACTAAGTTACATTCTACCCAATTTCTGTACCCTTTGTAGGCGATATCATCAAAGTCGTTGCTGCTAACTTAAGGCTGACTGGCTGAGGATATAAATATTTTGTCACAATAATGTTTTTTCCTCCGCTTTTTTTGGGCAGGCTAAGGTCTTACACCATATCGCCTCATCATCAATATCCAAAATCCACAAGTGAGGCCGAAGCCATAGGAATGACAGGCGTTGAGATTGACGTTTACTTATTTTACGATTTTAACATCTATCTAATAAACAATTATACTAAAACGAAAGCGTATTATTTAATTATTTGAAACAGTATCGATTCCCACTAAAGGATACGCTCGCGCTCTAATGTCATAATGACAGCGTTTGTGAAGTTAGTGACGTATTAAGAAATAAGTTGTTTAACAGTTTACAAAGCTAGTTTAAAACTAAAAAACAGAAATCTATTTATTTTCTACATTTGGCCAATGCTAATGAGGCTAAGATTTAAATGGGTTAATTAAACAAAATAGACGATTTTTTTGGTACATATTTCATTCGTGGACCGCTCAAGCCCAGAAACTGGTTTCTCCTTTGCTGAGTAATGTACAAAGCCCGTTACTTGTTATGGCTGTTTTTAACGGCCATCACTATAGGTGAAGCTCAGATATCTGCGACGACTTTGGTCCGGGTCTGGTGGATATATTAGATGAACTTGACTTGTGTTTGATCAACCATGGCTCGGGGTTCGCCAGGACATACAACAGCTGTGTTGACTTTTTTTCAATTGGAAACGCTTGGACATGACTTATGGGAGTGATCACTATCCCGTTATGGTTGATATTCCATCCAAAACCATCCCCAACAACGTGTCTCCTCCCCTATTAAAATATCAACTAAATTCAGTTGATTGGGATCTATACTCAAAAATTTTGGTACTGGTTTCCTCTCTTCCTCCCATTAATGACGCAAATGCTCAGGAATGTTTTTCAACATTCTCGAGTACTATAACCGCTACAACGGACGACTGCTTTCCTTCCTAAAAAGCACCAACCGACAAAATTTATTCGTCAATAGAGTCAAGAATGAGGCCGAAAGAAAGCTCAACGCGGTTGTGAACCTGGAAAATCGCAACAATTTTCAACTTGTATTGGATAAATCCAGGAAATTACTCAAGAAAAAAAAGAGAAGGATGGCGGAAGTATTGCGCTGAGTCCATCCAGTCTAGCGTGGTGTAAACTAAAATCTTTTAAGTATAGCATGCGACCACCCTCTTAGGGCATAGCATCTAAAGGTCTGGGCCACGAATTCTTCCCTAAACTAGACCCAGCTTATGCTTCAGATAGGGATTGATGTGTTTCTTTGAATCCCCAGATGGCATCAGATGATCGTCTGGATAAACCATTTACCTTGGCAGAGCTGACATCGGTCCCCGCCCGTGTAAAGGATTCTGCTCCTGGAGTGGATGGATTGCCATACTCCTTCATATCTAAAGCTGTCTATAAAACCCACCAGTATTGCCTGGATTTGGCCAATTATTGTTTTTCCTCCGGTTATATTCCTCCTAATTGGAAGGTTGAAGTTATTATCCCTATATTAAAACCTGGGAAAGATCCCAGTGAGCATTTTACCTATAGACCGATTGCTCTACCGTCCTTACTTATGAAGCTATTGGATAACCTCGTTAAAAATCGTCTGAAATGTTTTGTGGAGAACAGGAAACTGTTGCCAACGACTCAATTTGGCTTTAGGAAAGGATTGGGTACATCTGATAGTGTGGGAACCCTCACGTCAGAAATCCGACTGACCCTTAGTAGAAATGTGTCTGTGGTGGCCTTTTTGTTGGATATTTCTGCTACTTATGACTCTGTGCTCCACCCTTTTCTCAGTCAGAAGATGCAACAGCTGAGAATCCCGGCTACGATGTGTCAGATCATATCCAGTATCTTCTCAGATCGTAGTCTTATACTAAGTATACTTAGGGAGGGGGGGGGGGACTCTGAAACAAGGTTAGCTAGGAGGGGTCTATGTGATAGGGTAGATATGCTTCACGTTGGGAAGATTCCAGGACTTGGGCATATAGTGCCCAAGTCCTAAATGAGAGGCGATACAAGCGCGTCAGTACAGGAGACAACTCGTGCCTTGAGAACTATTGCTGGTATACCATCGAGTTCACTAGCTTTATTCACGTCTAGGCGACACAGTGCTCTCAGAACTTCTTTGTTCCTTATGCAAACCTCGGGCTACAAAGTGTTGCAGTGAGGTAGAGTCGGTAGAGTAGCTCTACTAGTGTTAAGACGAGAATTATGGGTGAAGAGAGATGCAAAGAGACCTGCTTTTTCTCACGCTTTTTGTAACCCAGTGTTTCATCAGGTTTAACCAGCGGAGGCAATGTGGGCCTACACACTCCTAACGCTAAAACTTTACTTAATGGTAAAGGTCGAACTATCAATAAAAAGGCTTTGCTGATACGCCTTCGCCCACTTCTAAGTTAGTCCACGCTACGCCTCTAGGTAGATACTTAAATTAAATAAATCAAACTAATTTTTTGTACTTATTTGTGTATTGGGGATTAGTTGTATCCCACAATTGAGGTAATGTTTCGAAAGCTATAAAGTCTTTTTCTGGCTGTAATACATTAGCCGGGTACGGTGGTGATTCCACGATCTGCGTCCGACTCCATCGCTGTCCTAGCGCTGACTGATTAAGGATTGACGAAGTGCCATTACACGATCACTCAAAATTCACTGATGGTTGCATGACGTAAAGATCAGAATATCTAGGTTTTCGTCAATCAGTATCATGCAAACGTCAATCATCGTATTAGACGGTAGGTTTTTCGTCAATCAAAACATTAACTGTGGCAAAACTGACAGCAAAACCTATCGTGTAATGGACGCCTAAAAGTGGTAAATCAGTCGTAGGGTCTGTTTTGTAGAAAAGTTATTGATTGTGAGAAATGTCTCAGTAGCAAACAAAACTCATCTCACAATACTCATTGGAAAATGTTTAACCATCATCTTCCTGCCCTTATCCCGTGTTATTTGGGGTCGGCGCAACACGTTTTTTTCTTCCACTCTGCCCTGTTACTCGTCATGCTATCCCTAACTTCCTTTTCTTTCATATCACTCATTGGAAAATGTTTAACCATTGATGAAATTTGTTTAACAGGTCACTTCTGAAAAAGACGTTAAGAATGCACTGCAGACCACCATAGATAAATTTGGCCGTTTGGATGTGGTCGTGAATTGTGCTGGAGTGGCTACAGCTTCAAGGGTCTATAATTTCAAGAAGGATCAGCCCTTTGATTTGAAATCTTTCCAAAAGACCATTGAGGTAGGTATATTTTGAAGTCCTTTTGTCTGGTACTAAAATACAGCTGATGGTCCCTAGCTAGTAGAGACAGGGTGTTGTAAAAAGAGGTGTTTAATATAAAAATAAATATGTTTCTTTTCTCCTAAAGTTACTTAATAATATTATCAAAATAATCTAAGATAGTTATATAAGTTTCATACATACTGAAATAATATTATATTATCAGTATTTTTTAGTAATGGATGGGTGGGGCCCGGCCCCCGATAACAATGATTAATACTCGTCACATAGCCAACAGATTATCTTGAAGTTTTATCTGAAATTTCCACTTTTTGATATTGCAATTTGTGTTTTAATAGATAATACTTGTTTATTGCGCTTAGGCTAAAAAGTTGGCTACGCTTTAAAACTTAGCCCGCCATTGAGTTTTTGGTCTTAAATCCATACTAGGTGGGAAAATCATCCAATGACATCCCCCGCTTTTGGGTGGTGCGCGAGGGCGTGTCAGACTTTTACGGACTAAAAACCCACTACTGTTCCTTCATTGCCTTTCGTACCAGGGCCGAGTCTTCCTTTCAGAATCAGACCCTTGGCCCCAGTAGGCGTCGACCGTGCTGAGCCCCTACGGTTTGCTGACATCTCCATGAGGCGCGCGTGAAACAGTACGCGCCGTCGACGACTTGGGCTTGGTCCGGACGGTCACTAAACGGTCGGACGGCCAGCTACCCAATGCTCGCCGTCCGTAAGCCCGCGTCTACGGTGGCCGGAAATCGGGATCGGGATCCCGGCGGCTGGGGCGTGAGGGCCGTGCCCTCGCGCGTGCACGTGCAGCCGCCTCCTTTGCTAGCATTACTGATTCGCAGAAGGAAGCGACCGCCAGCCACTCCTCCTCGCTTCGGACTATGGCCTTTACTAAGGCCCGTCGCGAGAGATCGTTGCCGCCGATCTCCCCCACGAGGACACGGGCACACTACCGTGTGCTCCAAATCCATACTAAGTTAGTATGGATTTAAGGCTGAAAACTCAATGACGTAATATTATAAATGTGAAAGTAACTTCGTCTCACAGTTAAACTACTGAACTATTTTTAATAGTATAGTACAGTCGGCCTTATAATGTTCCCACTATTGAGACTCAGGCCTCCTCACTAGGAGTAAGAGATATATTCCCTCTATTTGCAAACCTTAAATTAACTCAGGAAATCATTAATAAAAAAAAGAAAATATTATGTATATAAAAGGAGAAACTGACTGACATATCAACGCACAGCCGAAACTACTGGGACTAGGAAAGTGAAATTTTGCACAAGGCTTCCTTTTATGACGTAGGTGAGCACTCAGAGGATTTTCCAAAATTCACCCTCTAAGGGGATCAAACGGGGGTCCAAATTTTGTATGGAGAAGCCTTCTTATCCGCGGGCGAAGCCGCTGGCAGAAGCTAGTTTGTAAAAACTTACTATATGTTCGAGCTTAATGCTTGAACACCAAGATAGGACATAGGCTACTTTTGATCTGGCTTCTACTTCATGTTATGGTCACGGGCAAAAGCTAATAAATTATAATTTCTGCAACAATAAAGCAAGTAACATGGCATGATGCCCATATTTCTTGAAGTGTTGGACATAGCTGCGTACATAATAATGATGAAATCTGATACCAGCTATATAAAACTGTTTATAAAATTTGTATCTTTTGCGATTAACAGGCTAAAGATCTAGATTCCAAGGTGTATACCTCATAGAAAAATACTAAAAATCCTTATAACACTCCCCGATCTGGTTAATGAAACCCAGAACCTCATGCTCAGTAGACAAGAATTATTTCCACTATACCAAAGCCACAGTCAAAACCCCTTTTTTAAGTTGTGAAGCAATTTAAAGCTTTGGCAATGTGTTGTAAACCTGCAGAAAATGAGTGATATAACTTTTCTAAGTTTAGATAATTATATAGTAATACCAGACTTTAAAACGTTGCTATGCTACCTTTTCTGTTTACTTTTATTATCATTAATTATTATTTACCAATCTGTAATCCGCAATTAGCTAAATAATCAGTTGTATTCAACTATTTTTAGTTTTGAAGGCGTCATTCCAATAATAAATGGCACCATACATGTTATATTTTTTTTATTTTTGTTAGCCGGTTCTGTCCCACTCCTGGGCGGAGGCCTCCCTTTACTACTATCTTTCGCAGGCCCGCGCTTCCTCTCGTCAGTTCTGGAGGATTCTGTCTAGTTCGCCCCGCCATCTCCTTCGTACTATTATTAATAAAAAGTATTCCTGAATGTCACATTGCAGGTAAATCTAATAGGAACATTCAATGTGATCCGGTTAGCGGCTGGTTTGATTGGCAAGAATGCACCGGATGCCGATGGTCAACGCGGAGTCATTGTGAACACAGCTAGTGTCGCAGCTTTCGATGGACAGGTAATTTAATAAATCTTTTTAATTTAATAAGTTAGTTATGTGCTAGCATAGAATTCGACTTCGTTCGTAAGATTATTAAAAACTTTAATACTTACCCAAAAATCGTCTTTCGGCGGTAGTTTTGAAAAACTAATAATGTAGTTCTTTCTTTTTGTTTTGGTTATAGTTAGTGCCATGTTTCAACAAAAGAAATTAGAATCCCCCTAAATTGTTTTATTGGAGGTACTTAGTTTTGAAAATAGATATTGACAACCTTCATTATTTACTTAGGTTTGTTGTAAAACCACTCATCATCAAATAACCGACTTCACTAAAAAAACACTAAAAGGATCAAAATAACTTTAAATCGTAATCGGAAGCCGGTGTAAAATAAAAAACAATACCGAGAAACACCGACTTAGGAAATTAAAGTTATTTTGATCCTTTTAGTGTTAGTAGGGTTCCATAGTCAACTAGGAACCCTTATAGTTTCGCCAAGTCTGTCTGTCTGTCTATCCGTCTGTCCGCGGATAATCTCAGTGACCGTTAGTACTAGAAAGCTGAAATTTGGTACCAATATGTATATCTATCACGGCGACAAAGTGGTAAAATAAAAAAACGAAAAAAATGTTTTATAAGGGTACCCCCCCTAGACGTAAAGTGGGGAGTGATTTTTTTTCATTTCAACCCTAACCTGTGATATATTGTTGGATAGGTATTTAAAAAAGAATAGGGGTTTACTAAAATCATTTTTTGATTATGTTAAATATTTTCGGAACAGTACAGTAACAACAGGTTCAGTAGTCAATGCGAAGGTTAGGGCTGTAAAGCACAGCAAGAAGGACTTTAGTGTGATGGATAGAAATTTCGACCAACAAATATTCAGCCGACTCAGAATATAGAGAAGGGGATGAGCTAACCACCTTGTGGGGTAGGCCAGCTCGTAGACTACACCTCCTCCACCCTTGCCGGTTCTATCGTTACGGATCAAGACGAAGCCGGGTAGTGAATAATGAGTGGAGAGAAGAGAAGGCTTCAGAAATGATTCCGATATCAATAGTGCATCAAGTTGATTACTGCTAAAGGATGCCAGAAGATCAGAATAGTGACCAGGAACACTCTGGGCATTTATGTGAGCTATATGTAAGTTTTTAGGATAAATAGAAAAAAGAGAAGAGATTTTATCATGTAAGGTGAGTGGAAGAGAAGAGTTTGAGACTCTGCACTAGAAAAACTATCTGGAGAAGAGCATGAAAAAAAGCTGTCGTTAAGATCAACTAGATCATTCATAATATGTATAAATATACCTTAACAATAATAATAAGAATAAATAAAAACAACAAAATAAAATATTAACTCTAAAATTTAATTTACTAAAAATGCTAATAGAGGTTTCTAATAATTTGAAAACCACCCCAATTCGCTGGTATATTGGCAGAAATTTTACAAATCGTATTTAAATAAAAAACACTTAAATAAGCTGAGGTTGAAGTAATGAACATTTAGCATTGACATAATATATTACTAGCGTAAGGACCAGGCCAAACGCGCGACTAAATGGCACTAGCGCGCTGGCCCTAAAATTACAGTTTAGGGCCAACGCGGCTCAGTTGACAGTGGTCCGTGTGCGGAAGTGAACGAATATTTGCTTGTCATAAAAATGCCTATTTGTGTAGTAAAAGGCTGCAAAAATTATGATACAAAGGTTAAAAAGGAACATGGGATATCGTATCATCGGTAACTAACCTTACATTATTTTGTTTTAATAAATAAACACATTTTATTACGATAAATAATTTACTACCGAATTCCACAATGGCGGCCATTGTGTGGACGCGGATCGCGCGAAGTGCATGAAGTAAACTTGTACGGACGTAATTTTTATTTATTTCATTGTTGAACTTAGTGCTTGTAATTTTGAATTTAGGTATCTAATGTGTTTTATATTCAATAAGGGTAAATAAAAAAGAGCTTAGAAACGGCACCTACCTAATTGAAACTGAAAATGTATTCTTAAATTATTTTGAAATGTAGTTTTATTTTCTTCACGCTAACTGAGATGACCGTTAAATTACTAGCTTACGCCCGCGACTACTTCCGCGTGAATTTCGGTTATCGCGGTTGCAAGTGGATTAAAAATAGCTTACCTATAAGGTCCCATTAAAATAGATGGACAAACTTTTAGAAATTATTCAGACCACCAAAATAAAGACAATGGTAAAAAAAAAAACTCTGTACATACTTACAAAGAAAAAAAAAACAGCTAACGAAAATTTACTAAAAATGTTGGTTACCCGATGCATAAACACATCTTGTATTACTACAAAATACCTACGTCACCGGCCGCCGCGTTTATTGTTCAATTCATGTCTTCTCACTCTAACATAGCCCTTCGCAGGCGCCCGCGTCGCGCGCTTGCCGTAAATGACAATGATGACGCAATTTTAATTTTCGTCGTGCAACCGAGACGGTAACGTGTTTCGCGAACGTCGAATGTAAGTGTGTGACTGTTATTACGTACCTAGGTAGTTATCACAATCGACAACAATGCCTTATTGCACACGACAAGCCCAAATCCTTTACCAAAGCAAATTTCAAATAAAGCTGATTGAGACTCATTAAATTTGTTTTATTTATATTTTCATAGTGACCTGTAAAATATAATCGCAAAAAGGAAATCGTTATGTACCTACATAAAACGGCATGCAATTGATTTAATTATACTGACTCCTAATATGCGAAAAAAAAACGCATACGCGCGAACAAGGTTACGTCGAACACTTATGCAGTGCGGTAGTCACGTAGTTCGTATGAGTTATCACAGATGTCGCTATTTTTGCTTGTAGTATAAAGGTTTCTAAGAAATGTTCAGATGGGCGCATCCTTCTTTTCGAAATCATTGACATTTAGCCTCTGATTTTACACGAGTGCCTATATGGCCTACGTAAAAAAATAAATAAGAAAAAACGTACGTAAAAAGGAACGTCATTTGACGTCAATTTGACAGATGTCAACACTGGCATCTGACAGAAGATAATCAATTAGAGGTGGGTTATAACAGGTTAAACACGATATCTGTTATCACTGCTACTGTTGCATAAAAATAACAGATCCAAATATCTGTTATTAAATAACAGCCTGTTATTTTTGTATGTGTATTTAAATCTCAAATATTATTATAATCGTAATAACACACATTACGAAATAAATAATAGGTGTGTCTTTTTTTAAAGGTCATTCTACAATGAGGAAAAGAGAGAATGAGTATGTATATGTAACGAAGTAACAGCCGTACGTAGTACGGTGTAACATGTGGTAACACCTAACAGTCTGTATGTGTGGGGACTGGCACAATGAATAACAGTAACAGCCGCGGTGATAGTGTTTGAGGGTCTGTTATTAAAGTAACAGATAAAATAAGTTGGTAGGAACAATTGTTATTTGTTATTTGAAAATATCTGTTACTTCTATCTGTTACGATATATATGCCTCACTCCTATAATCAATACATTTGATGGCCTATTAATAGTTTGCACGTGTTATTGGCAAAATTGTGGTGTCTTTTCCACAAATGCCATTGAAATGAAGAGTTGAAATTGAATCAATACAAAGTCGGAAAATAATGTTTAAACACCGGCAAAAAATTTATAAAATAGAACTAAAAGATTAACGGTGCTAGACTAAAATAACTATGTACTACCGGCTCGCGCGTTCAAGTAATAAAGTTAATACGATCGTGCAAAGCAGCCAAATTCACAAGGAATCAAGCCAACCAACTGACAAGAACTACGAACAACGTTACTTGCGCAGATGGGTCTTCCTAACAGTCTTGACGAGCGCAGGCAATGGAGATCCAGGCTCTTCAAATTGCGCAGAATCCCCGGTGACGATTGAACTAGACGGGAATTTGGCTATCAAATCGTGAAGTTCACCTGTAGTCTCGATCTTCTTTCGGGATTTGTCTGGGCAAATGACAACAATCCTGCCTTCCACTGACCTACAATTTAGCATGCCAAAATGCTTACAAGCAGTCATAAACAAACCGTGCCTAGATTGAGTCAAAAACTCGGAGATGGTTATCCTGGTACCTTTGAGGGCTTTCTTGCTTTCCCATACCAGCTGCCGGCTTTCCAACTTGAAGAATTGGACTAGTATGGGACGGGCCTTCTGCTGTGAAAAACCGAGTCTATGACAGACATGGATGATATTGTTGTCCTTAGCAAGCTCCGTCAATTTAATTTGGTTGGATAATATGCTGTGCACCACTTCAGGCAACCTTTCATTGTCCTTCTGAACACTGTGGAATAGCAGGACCTTTCTTCGCATAGCGGTTTCATGTCTGTCAAAGCCAGCAGCAAGTAACTCAATCTGGGCTTTTAGTTTGGAGAGTGCTTGACAGACAAATAGCTTGAATTCAGAAAACTCATGTGCAATTGATGTGATGTCAGGCGATGGTGCTGTATTACAAGTAGCCTTTTGTAGTTTTGCTTCGTATTCCTGCATGCAGGAGCCAAATAACTTCTCAAGATCCTTAAGGCTGGCAGTGAGTCAAGTGTCCATGATTAGAAGTGATAGTGAAACCAGGTATGTAACAGTGCTAGAGACTTGAATTCAATAGACAGTGGGTATGGGACAGTTTTATGTATATTTAAATGGTTTATTCCATTAGATATGTATTACTGTTAACTATTTTAAAATTTAATATAAATAAGAGCCCACAAAAAGTATGTTTAGTGCTATGTCTATCCGCAAAGGGAAAAGTTCTTGCTCGTTGTCTGTCGTACATTAACTCTCAAGTGGGGACACTTATTGGGACGGATGGGAAACTACGGAACCCTACACTGAGCTTGGCTCGATATGCTTTAAGCCGGTCTTTTTAGTGAAGTCAGTTATTTTTATTTTATAAAAAGTTTTTTTAGTTAGATTAATTTTAAGATTGTTAACCAGTCGTAACCAAACTGGCACCAATATCATCCTCTGTTTCTTTTTTATTACCACAACTATATATAACTGCAAATAAAGACATCTGGTGTGTAATAGCTTTGGGGAAAGCAATTTATTTAAGAAATCAATAGCAAAGGTCCTAATATAGAACCCTGTGGAACCCCGTAAAGAAGCACTCTAGAGTTAGATGAATATACAACTTCACTTTTTGTGTTAATATCCACTTTGCCAATCTTGGTGATATATTTTCTATCCTCCAAATAGAATTGCATGAGGTTAAGTGCATTACCTCTACTGCTAAATCTATAGAGCTTAGCCAATAGCACTTTATGGTAAACATTATCAAAAGCCCTGGTCATGTCCAAGTACATTGCTATGACTGGTTTTCTATTGTCCATGTTTTTTTTTAGTGAAGTCTGTTATTTTGTTTTACTACTGTACTTTATTCCCCGAGTTAATTATTTTGGTTTTATAACATTAGAGTTTGATAATAGGAAAACATAAATCGTAAATTAATAAATAGGTCAAAAAAATTATCATAACTTTCGTTTGCATTGTCCATTTCGTAAACCTCAGAGAAACTAAGACGATATGTCTGTCAACAATATGTCTCCTAAATAGACGTATGTTTTCTTTGCTGTAGTCGTGTTTATTCTCTTAATAGTATTTTATTTAAGACACATGTCCATTGTATTTCCTGTACATCATCATTTGTGCTGTGTGATCAGAGACACCTAACTCTAGTAATTCACTTATGCAGCCACGCATATTGTGAAGAAAGTGGTCTTGCTAGTAGGTGTAGATGTGGTGGAGGGTATAATACCTCTTCGCTCTTCTCTGCACATCTACACGAGTACACCGATTTTTGTGGAGGTTCGAAATCATCAAATAACGATCTGAGTGGAGCGAGATAGGGTGTCAGACTTTAACTTACTAAAATCCAGGTGTGTCTCTTCAGTTGCCCTTTTTTCGTTTTAGGGCCATGGTAACTCACACCACACATCTATTCCCTAAAGTTTCTTTATTTAAATTGATTGGTTTCAGATTGGCCAAGCCGCTTATTCAGCTTCGAAAGCTGGAGTAGTGGGCATGACATTACCCATAGCCAGAGATCTTGCCAAGCAGGGCATCAGAGTAGTCACTATTGCTCCAGGTTAGTAAATATTTTGATCTTATATTATTCCTTCGATTTGTCTCTGTGTTGTGCTTCTTCACGTATTCTTGTGGAAGACATCTGAATCATTCCACTGTCTTCTCGGTTTACTGCGTCCTTACAAGCTAGTTTATTTTCACTTCCAGGTTTATTCCGGACGCCGATGATGGAGATGCTCCCTGAACCAGCCATCAAAAGTCTGGAAGCCTCCGTGCCGTTCCCGCCTCGGTTGGGTCATCCTCAGGAGTTTGCCCTGCTCGTCCAAAGCATTATTCAGAACCCCATGCTGAACGGTGAGACCATACGTCTCGATGGCTCAATCAGGATGCAGCCCTAGGTATCGTACTTTTATAAAACTGTATGTAGATATATGTACTTCCAACATTAGTGATATTGTAGTATAGTTCTATGAAATATACATATATTGTGTTTTCTACATATTTTATGGGTATAATACAAATACATTCGTTTTCTTTCACTTTGAAGTTCCTGAAAGAATGGCCTGTGTTAGGACACTTCACTTTTCCGAAAATTATTAATTACACTAAGTCCTGGTTACAGAAAAATGTTCATTTTAAATTTAAGTTTATATTCATTTGATTATTTTTTTCTTTTTTTACCGACTATTCTGTTCGTGTCAAGTGACATCGGAAGCGTGGTGGGGTGAGCCATCATCAACATTGCATTTTGGGGTAGATTTAATGTTAGTAACTGTAAGGAAAATATAAACTTTGTTTTATTTTTGTACAAAATGACAGATTATATATAGGTATGTAATTTTTATTTAACCTTCACTACCAAAAAATGTGTTTTAGATTTAGTTTTGATTCTTTTTTAGTTCTGAGGGCTTTATATTTCTGTACATTAATTTATTTATATATTCTGCATGCGTAAGTTCTTTTTGTATTAATTGGTTTTTGTTGGCTTTTTACTTTGATTAAAATATTTTAGTTTTTTTGCAAAAGTTTTCGTTTCATTCATAATTTTAAGGGCCGTCTTAAGCATCAGGTGCCAAAGGCATTCTGAGCCCTCGCACTCATAAATAAAAAAGGACTGTTATCTTGAAAGTTTTTTGCGGACTCTAGTATACGGACGTTGACTCTAGTATACGGACGTTGTCGTCTTGCAAAAAAAAACAATTGATTTTATAATCAAGTTTCATGCAGAATGCAAGTTTTGCAAGGGGTCACAGCGGCACTTAAATGAAAACTTGCGTTTATGGTTAAAGCGACGGTGAGTTAACAATGACTGCGTCTACTTAGACCAGTTAAGAACGCGGCAACGGATGAATTATCCATACAAACGTAATATCAAAATAATTTGCAGTTTGAGCATATTTCCACCATAATTTGATGACATTCGGACTAAGACAACATTTGTCTAGGTTCCTACGGCATTCTTTAAAAAAGAAACTTACTTAAAACTAAATTTAAGCGAATTGCATTCGCACATTTTTACAGCGTAAATGGCATGCTTTCATTTTGTTTTTTCTGTATTATAAACAACGATATTTCTAATATTGTTTCCGTAGGAACTTAGCTTATATTATCAAGCTACAGATTATAGAAAAAAAAACTGCTGCCAAGCAAGCCAAGCCAAGCTGAACGCGTGCCAGAGGATCATGCCCATCCGGATGGTGCGGGGATACCGTACATTCATTAACGATTCCCCAAAGTATATACCTAATTTAATAACAATAAATTGTAATACACTTACATACACACACACAGCTGCGTCAATCCCTCACTTGTTTTTGTCAAACAGAGATAGCAATATTCCGCGAACGTATTTTGAATACGCGTCAACTTGCAGTTCCGAGTGTCATTCGCCGGGCTCTTAAGTTGTACAAACGATTTTTCCTACAGCCTCAAATAAAGTTTTTGGACATTAATTTAAAATTAGAGTTCTCTTAGTTGTGGACACATAGTTTAGAAAATACAAATAGTGATTTAACGGTGATTTTATTTTTTAAGATCATCTTAAGTTCAAGAATTTTACCACCCATCCTCAGATAGGATGGATATTCTTCTGCCCTTTGAAACAGAAATAGGTGTATGCGTATTTATTTTTAAAATTTATTATGAAACTTGACGGTGTTTTTTCACTTTTTGACTTTCGATTATAATATTTAATTATGATTTAGAACCTAATTTATAGTTTTTGTTTTACACCGCCTGCTCAATAAAGCGCTTTTATGTAGGTTGTATGACTATTAATGAGATGAGGGTTGTACGACATAATTATATCCCTAGGGATTGGGAAGGGCATTCTTCTTCCTGCCCTTATTCCATATTACTTAGGGTCGGCGCAACACGTTTTTTACTTCCATTCTGTCCTGTTACCCGTCACACTATAACTTATTCCCTTTTCTTTCATATCCTTCCTCACACAATCCATCCATCTTTTCTTTGGCCTCCCTCTTAATCCATCTACATGTATACTCAGAACCAGAGGCGGCGCAAGGTGTGGCCACCGCCTACGGCCTCGCGGTCCGGGGGGGCCTCGCACCTGACTTGAAACTATATTAGGTACTTAAAAGCCTTGTCATTACAGCCTGAGTATTCTTGGTTTTTAATAATTTTAGCGTGAGACAACAAATGTAATGTTATTACTTAGTGTAGGAATGGTAATTAAAACAACCTATCCACACTGCGTTTTCCGGTATGCGGTCGTCACTCTAGGTCCTTTCGGCCCCAACGGCCATCTGTTCTGCGAGCAATGTGCCCTGCCCATTGCCACTTAAGCAACGTTGGAAGGCCTCCTACAATGTGGACCAATTGGTAAGGGTTGCAGGAATCCGATGGATGCGAGACACACAGGACCGTTCATTATGGCGATACTTGGGGGAGGCCTATACACAACAGTGGATGTTTTAAGTTTACGTCAGGCTCGCACTGTTCGATTGTGATATATTTGAAAAAATCCGTCTTCTTACGCCACCAGAAGGCCTCGCAAAATGTACCTTGCCCACATCAGATTTAGATCTTACCCCGCCACTGCTCAGAACTCGTTTATTAACATGCGTTTCATCCCTCCTCTTCACATGACCAAGACAAACGATTTCCTTTCAACTTTTCAGCAAATGGCGCCACTTTCAAACTTCCCATATTATACTCATTTCCCACTTTATCCATTCTCGTCACACCAAACATACATTTTAACATTCTCATTTCCGCTACGTGCAATCTTTTTTCATCCGTCTTTTTCACAGCCCAACATACTGATCTATGACTGGTGTTATCACGGACTTGTAAATTTTACCCTTCAACTTGAGGGGCATCCGTGGGTCGCAAGTTGTTCCCATGACCTGTCGCCATTTTGACCATCCTGCGTTGGTCCGATGTGTTACGTCTCGGTCTACCTCACCATCCCCTTGGACGAGCGACCCAATGTACTGAAAGTCGAAACAGATCGGTATGGACGTTCCGGCGAGAGCACAGGATTGGAGAGATCGCCAAAATCACAGAACAAGTACTCCGTTTTGGTTCTACTTAATTTCAGGCCAACACTCTCCAGTCTGTGCACCACACCTAAACCACTCTCGGCACCCAGCACAATGTCATCGGCAAACAGCATACACCAGGGAGCCTCTTCCCGAATATCCGCCATCTCATTCCAGCTTTCATTTATATCCATCAACGTCACCTATTTCATTTGTCCACCACTCACTCTCTGAACTTCTTCGTATAATCCTTCTTTTTTAACATATGCCAGTTTATTTTGGAGGGAGGACGCGCTTTGTTTTTTTTATATTTTATTTTGACTACTGATTCCGTATCCAGGAGTCGGTCTGTGAGACTAGATCTTCTCCTGGCGAGACTTTGCTGTCTTTCACTGCTTTATGTTGCTGCGCCTAACTAAAAAGTAAATTGCGTACTGTGGTGACCGTTTTTGCACGTGATTAGTTGTTCCTTACTTTTTTTAAATGAAGTGTTGGCTACTACTAGGTCAAAGGCGGTAGCAGGTTGCAGCAGCGTCTCTCCCTCATTATTCGGACTTCCGAAACCCCATCCTCCTTGTGCCTTTGTGGATCTATACGGTCTGAAATAAAAGTGAATTATTATTTATAAATGGAGAAAATGCAGTACCCCGCAAGAGCGAGTGAAGCGAGCTTGAAAATTCAATCTTATATGGGTTTTAAAGGGTGACATTGGGGTTTTTAAACCCCTTGCACCCTGGGTATAGACGGCCCTAATCATTTTCAGTTTTTAAGAATAATAAATTCAATGTTTAAAGTTAAAAGGTCAACGATTCTGAGAAAGTAGATGTTGTTTGGAATTTATCAGTCTTCAACCTGTTTTTACATTATTATCTTGTCAAAAATAGATAATATGCGTTCCTCTTTTATCTTCATATGTAATCTAAATCGATCGATATCTTATTTCCTGGTACCTATAACTTTTATAAGAATAACACAATAAGCACAAAAAAAACCAATTTGATATATAGACTTCTAATTTATGAGAGAATTGTATTACTTACTGGTGTGGTGGGCCCGCACACACATACCTACAAACACGCAATTCGCTACTTGACCATAGAACTGGGTACTCCTAACTAAAACACGTAAAGTAGGTAAGATACTATGATAGTCTATAAGTGAATATACGTTGATCTGTGTCACAGGAAGTCGAGCAACCAGTCTTCGAATCAAACCTACGGCCAGCTTAGTACCTACTCGCAGTAAAACTATCAAGTGCCGTGCCGGGGGTTAAACCGCGCGGACTGCCTTCCGGCAACGAGCCTGTCACATCCTTCTGTAGCAGTATCGATGCTCCTAGCACCTACATACAACCTACAAAAAATACTTGACACGCTATCAAAATTCTCCGTGCGATTTGAACATAATTATATACCTACTTACGTAAACAGCTCGACAACCCTCAGGCGTCACAACACACATCTGGAGGAAAGATCTTTCCTCTTCGTATGTCTATATTATTTACATCAAACAACATAATATATCTATATATATACTAGCTTTTGCCCGCGGCTTCGCTCCCGTCTATATTCTACTACTCTACCCTACTTTACCCTACTCTACCCAACTCTACCCTACTCTACCCAACTCTACCCTACTCTACCCTACTCTACCCTACTCTACTCTACTCTACTCTACCCTACTCGATAAAATGTATCCTATGTCCGTCCGTCGGTTCTGAACTACCTCCCCACCAATTTTCAGCAAAATCGGTTGAGCAGTTCTTGAGTTATAAATAGTGTAACTAACACGACTTTCTTTTATATATATAGATAAGGAGAAACTGACTGACATATCAACGCACAGCCGAAACTACTGGAACTAGGAGTTTGAAATTTTCCATAAGGGTTCCTTTTATGATGTAGGCGAGCACTAAGTGAAGATTTTCCTAAATTCACCCCCTAACGGGATGAAACGGGGGTCAGAATTTTGTATGGAGAAATCTACTTCCACGCAAGCGACGCCGCGGCAGTGGCATGCCAGATACCTTTATAGGGGCAAGCCAAGGAACCCAGTACTACTCACTTAATATTCGAAAATTTCTTGCTGTAATGCTGATTTTAATTGCAACATTTTCATTTGTTAATAATAAGATAGAATAATGTAAACATCATACCTGTATCATAAATTACGTAAACTATATAAGAACCATCTATTGATATTTTTTGGCAACTCTTGCTCGCTCACAACATTGTATTATAGCTGTTTACTTCTGAATCCACTAGATGGCGCACAAAATAGTAATCAATCTTTTGTTTAAATTAATGTAAGTATAAATTAAAGTAATTAATGTGTAGTTGTAATATAATTAGCAAATACTCACAATTTAAACAGCCCTAGTTTTTTGTTCTTCGCAGAAGCCCAGAAATAATCACACAAAATTCTGATCAACTTATGAATTGAATGTACCTACTTAGAAATTTCGTCACGAGAAGTTTTTTTCCCGGTTTACAAAAACTACAGAATGAAATAACAGCATTCATGTGCTTTTGAGAATTCTGATGTCTTTTCATAGCACCAGCGAAGGTATTTAAGTCATTATAACCTGATGTACCTATTCCAAGCATTCTTATCGTTTGAGAAAAATAAAAACTGCCTATTATGTGATTTACTTTTCTGAGAAATATTTGTGAAGTTACTAGTTCATATTTATCTCTAAAACTCAAACTCTTTACCTGGCCAATTATCCACACGTACACCACACGCAACCACAAATATCGTTTCCGAATTCATTTCAAAGTTAATAAACTTTAATCACTTCAAAACCAAGCAAGATACAGCAATAACTAAACACAAAACTGTAACTTTATATGACAGAAATCAAAAATCTTTCCTAACTATTACGTAAAGACGATAACCGCTCAAAGCATATTTGCAAGAACGCCGAGTTTCCTAGCAGCTACCTTGGCTTTGAACTCAATGAACCGCCCAAAGTTAAGGTCTGAGGAAATTTCAACTCCCAAAAGCTGAAGACGGTCGGTGCACTCTAAATCAATGTATCCTTTCTGAAAAGCAGCAGCCAAGATGAACGGACTCCTTTTAGCGGTGAACAGACACGCTTGTGTTTTGGCGGCGTTGAATCCCACCAAATTAGCTTCACCCCACTTGCAGACTGCCTGATGTGAGGTATTCGTACGTTAACCATAGCCTTTCTTTCGGATTGGATTATCTCCTTACTAACCTGAGCACTTTGCAGGAATCTCTCTACAACTGCTATCATCTGTATACCTGTAGATACCGGGCATCAGCAGATCGTTGATATGCAACAGGAAGAGTTAGAGAACAGACCCCTGAGGAACTCCGGCATTAGTCGTCATGGGCTCTGATGAGCATCCATCGACAACAACTCGGAGAAACCGTTCACTCAGGAAATCTTTTACGGTATTAATTAGACCAGGGGAAATGCCGTACGCTGGAAGCTTACTCAAAAGGCTGGCGTGCAATACCCTGTCGAAGGCTTTCGAGACATCTAAAGAAACGGGAATCGCTTCTCGGTACTTCTTTACTAGCTCATGGGCAGTTATGGATTATATTGATCTTTATTTAAGGAGTACCTTTACACACGTGGATGCAAATCTACTCACCTAATCTACTAATAATTTAGACATTATCAACACACAAACAAAGACTTCTGTATATCGGATATTCAGTTCCATTAGGAAACACAAAAGAAGTCTAAAAACATGAATAAACAATACTTTCACCTAGATTTCGCGCTTAGCAGCATCAAGAAGTAGTTTCTTTTTTTACAAAATATTCGAATCAGTCCAAATATTATTTTTTTTAAACCAGTCGGAATTCCCCGATTGGGTAAATTACCATGACGCCACCTTATTGGCTTGATAAATACATACCGCGCATTTGTCGATAAGCATGACCTAGTTTTAAATAATTACAAATAAACATTTAGATTGCCGAAACAGCTCCTTGTACAGCACATTTCAAACAAATATACCTCGTTGTATATTTATGCTGCCAACCAATGCAGTTCCGTTTAAGAGTGGACTGATGTTAGAACCTAGAAATCTCTGATTTTTACACTTTGCTGGGGCAACTGGACAATGTATAGCATGTTATACCGTTCTGGGTAACAGTGTCCCTAACTCTGGCTTAACCACTATCACGGACTTTAATTATGATAACACAAAAAAATCTCCAAATATCAGAATTTGTATTTGAATGCGTGCTTTGTGGGTAAAACCCATCACAGGCGTAGCTATATTTATATTAATATAAATCATAGTAGCCTGCATATTAGAAGATATTTTCTATATAAATTTTCAAGTGACCGCACATGCAGCAATAATATATATTTCTATGACGTCACCAAAATATGTCAACATAATTATATATCTCGGTATATTTTGGCATATTACGACCGCAGATCGAGTGAGGGCAAAATATATATTATAGCATATTTCCCGTATGTGGTAACTTGATATACTTACGATGTTACTAATTACGACAACGGTTATAAACTAACTAGCTTCTGCCAGCGGCTTCGCCCGCGTGGAAATAGGTTTCTCTATACAAACTTCCAACCCCCGTTTTATCCCCTTAGGGGTAGTTTCGTAAAATCCGTTCTTAGCGGATGTCTGCACCCTACAAGGAACCTACCTGCCAAATTTTAAGTTTGTAGGTGTTATAGTTTCCGAGATTTCGTGATTAATCAGCGAGTGGTATTTCGCTTTTATTTAAATAGATTTCTTTCTACACTGTCATGGTAAGTATGTACATGATTGTAATGAGATTAAGTTTACAAATGACCGGCCAAATGCGAATCCACACGAGTACAAGCGATTCTGTAACCAATGATATTTGACTTTCTATATTTAATTTATCACGTTAAAAGCAGCTTTAACACATATTTTGCGATTTTTACTGGTGCATCCCTGCGATAGAGAGGAGCGTAAGCTGTGATTAGGTCGCGGTGAATCTCTTTGGACAAGAAAACCTAAGAAAGACGATTTTAGACAACAATGGTAGCACTAGCAGTCACGGAATTGGACCATTGAAAGAAACCTGGAATCATTATATAGATTTATTATCATTAGGTAAATTATAAACTAAATAAATATGCTAGGTAGGGTACACATTAGTAGAACAAGAAAATAAAATGAGAATTATTTAAACGAAAATATCATTTATTTCTACAATAACGGGCGGCGGCGCGCCCTCGCCGCCGGCGTACGTGCGTCTCACAATATTTATTAATCACCATGAAAATAAATACATTGAAGATGCGCGGGCGACATCTCACACCGCCTTACATAATCATCTATGTTGCCATCTAAAAATAGATCATTGTGTTTTAAAACTTAATGACACCGCTAAACAATAATGACATTAAAAATAAGTTTAAAGATTTAGCGACAACAATAACTATATTTTATATTGTATAAAAGACGCAAATGTGAGGTAATGACACGGTACATAATTATGTGGCTGTGGTAGCTACTGCCGGTTGCTCCACTCTAACTGAACTTCAACGAAATTGCGTTTTCGTTACATTTTCAGTAGTCATCGATTTTAAGTATCAATTTTAAGTCCTTAGCAGGAAATGTGTGATAATTAGTCGTGCCGTGACATGTTCACATTTTATAGTTACATCTATTATATGAAAATATTATTACTAACTATAAGTGATGTTAGCAGTGATGTGGTGTTTAAACGTGTTTCGTTTAAATAGAGCTAAGTTAAGATGTGAACACTCGTTCAGTTAAAATAGGAGCAGCCTCACAATAAGCCTTCGTGGCTGAACATTATTGGATGTACTTATGTTATTATATTATAATAACATTAATAACTATTCCGAGTTGCGAGGGTCGTGTTCCAGTGGTGGCGCGGCGCGGCACTCGGGCCCGGGCTCCTTGTGCGATCCGAAACAAGGTATTCGTATACTACAACAAACTTAAGCTAACAGCTCAGCCGCATCATAAACCCGCCCTCGACTCGTCACCTCACCACTTTCAATAACAGTAACACATAAATAGCCATACATCTAAGATGGTATCAGTTTAAGATTTATTTTAATTTATCAACAGCAAATGCGGTATTGCATTGGTATTTGCCAGCCCCATGTTTACAGATACAACAATAACCATATAAGACGAATGAAAACTGTATACCTCGCCCTATCTATATGTACAATTGATAAAGTAGAACTAACACGGCGCGCGAAACAAAGTTAGGTGCAACAGAAATGATCGCTTAGGTACTTAAGATTTACAGCTAGTATGAACCCTTCAGGCTGAGGCCTGTCGATTCGCTCAAATTCACATCCTCACATAAACTTAACCACGAGAATACTATACACAGACTAAAGTTAAACAACATCGACTGAGATTAATCCTAACTTATCGTTAATGAACAACAAAGTGGTAAACTTACAAATTGCAACGCTTTGTCTATGCGCGTCATTTAGCGTTACGTTAGCGATATTTTGGAATGTGTGCGACGCGTACATAGTTATCAGCAACCGATCACTTAACATAGTTATTATCGAGCAAAGCACGTGATGATGAAACGATCATGCGAGAGAAGCGGACGCCGGCGCTGGGTCCGTGAGGCGCAAGGTGTCTGTGAGACCGGTTCGGATACGTTACGCTGCGCGAGCGAATCTGAGCGAAGTAACAGTGCCCGACTCGGACGAGCATCGCGCCCCCGCGCCTCTGCCATGCGGGCGCGGCCCACGGGGACGCGATGATCCCGCTGCGTAGTTTGTTACTATCTAACGCTTACAATCTAGTTGAACTCAAAATTTACATTTACATAGAACACTCGTCGTGTACCTTAACGTTAAAATACTTATAATTTTAAGTCATAAATATAGATGTTACTTACATAACGTACGCTAAGATACAACTTTACGTTGTACATTACAACCTAATCTTACGACGTAAATAGTAGGTTTAGGTTTTATATACTTATTCAAATCAATTAAATATTTAAAGGATAAAATTATAGTTGATTTAAACAAAATGTGAAGCGAATGACAAAGATGTGATAGCAAATTAATCGACTAACAAAAACTAACAATTATGAACACTGGCACCTTAATGTTGAACCGTTTATTGTCAAGAGAATGTAGCCTTTATTCGTGCTGAAGAGTTGTACTTAAAAGTTGATCGCGTAGGGGCCAGAAGTGTTTAGGGTGCAGTGAAGGACTGGATGGTTTTGACTTTACCGAAGTAATGTCTTCTGTCGAACGAACAATATCCTAAACACGTCGCCCCCGCGATCAAATTAGTGAATGGCACGCGTCTCTCTAAGTGTGCTAAGCCACCAACTGGCGGGTGACTACGGCACTATGCATACACTTGATAACTTATTAAAATAATACATAGTATAATATTTAATAAATACAACTGACTAATACGACAAAACCAGTTAAATGATAAATTAATTTTATTACTACCTCAGGCTATATTTTAGTAATTTATTATTGATAACACGATAATAGTTACGTTGTTTCAGAGACTCCATAACAACCAACTGTGGTAATATAAATTTTTTTCGATGTGGAAAATACTTCGCTATTTGAGTGCAATTAATGTAGGTTAATTCTCCTTGTTTTGGTATATCCGAATTTTTCTAATGCTGAACATAATAATAACACTGAAACACTTTTAGATTAATTGAGACTACACACAAATATTGTCTAACTCTAAATTTTGTAAGCCTCAAGAAATATTTGAATACATATAAAATACTATACTATTATTAAATTTGTAATTAAATGTATGCATGTAGTCATTTGCCCCGGGGCAATATTATGCGACTCCTTAAATTAGAAACGTGATTGTTGCTTGAATAATATATCTATCAAAATAATACTGTATATTTAAGCAAAAATATCCATGTGACTGATGATAAAATATTAATATTTAAAATGGTAACATGTTTGGTAAATAATTCACAAATCTAATCAAAGGAATCGAAAATTGAGGTATAAACGGCATCCGAGCTAGTGGTGCTAATGTTTCGTCTAACACGATAGTATTAAGTAAGAATTCTTAGTTCATCGACTTCAACCGTGAACCCTGTCGATGAACGAGGTCTATTTTAAAGCTGCACTGGACAAACGGGTGTTTTGTTTAAAATTGGTCACAATGACTCGCTGTGCTCTCTGTAAACGAGCGACATAATGACCCACGCCGTCTAATGTACTTAACTATGTCATACCATCACAGATCAGCTTTGCCTTCGATAAAGCGCCTAAACTTGAGAAGCTGCGAGTTACTTCAATTCTATTCGATTCATCGCTTGCGATGTAGAATCGAAGTGACGTTAGCGAAGAATACTTTGGATTAAGGACGATTTCGAGAACGATCACAGGAAGAAGTGCTCATAAGATTATCTAAAATCATTAAATCAATAAAACATTTATTTTTATAATGAATGAAATTAATTTTACAAACAGCACGTGCTTATTCCAAACAGTTTCTTCCTACATCGGAGCTTCTTTATGTACCTATTTTAGCATTAAAGTTATAACAAGACGTACACATACGTAAAGATTTGATATAACGGTTCTATTTACACAGAAATATGTGGTCATCGATTATAAAATTGTAGACGAAATGTTACAATGAATGTATTAAATATGCTGTTATTAAATACGGCAAATAACTTAAAACTGTTACAGTCTTAAATAAATGTTTATAAAACTTTTAACAGTGCTCATTAAAGAAATTCAAGAATTGTGTATATTTTAAAAATTGTACCACAACAATGTTTTGAGGAACTTTCTTAAAGTTGTTTGTTTATTCATCTATACAGATACTACACTGTTTCTATTGTACCTCTGCTGTACCCCAATCAGTATCACGCATATAGCAAGTTTCATTCGTGAATTTGTAAAAGAATATCATGATATTAAAATTACAGTGTTATACTGAGTGTTCACTGGACGGTATTGTAGATAAAACACGGTGCCACAGTTTGTACAAATCAGAGCTTAGATAAAATTAGTCTAAGCCAAAATGAATAAACCATCGTTATTTATAATCATAATCTACTCGTTGACGCAACCTACTACCTAAACATTCGCACTTAGTGCATTGATATTAAGTTAACAAAAAATTTTGAATATACACATTCACTTTAAAAACAAACCGTCTAATCACAATTTATAATTACTTAAATGATTCGTTAAATTACGTAGAGGTGCAAGTGTACAGCTTAGCGTCTACCGCTCAGTTTCCCAAGCTTCGCGGCTACACTTGCGTCCATCACCCTTCACATGCTCAGATGGCGAAACAAACAAACCGTTGTCTACTGGGCAGTATCCTTGATCAAATTGACACCGTTGTAAAAAGAAAACGTTCTCAAATTAAATTTGTAACGTCGTTATGACAGTTTTACATACATGTATATGATAACACTTTATATATTCAATATTATGTATAATCACTTCCACTTTAAAAGTAGATCTTTACTCTTGATTACGTACGCTACTATATTATTTGTTAGAAAAATACGAAATCATGCACTTTCAGTTAACATATTATATATGTTAATAAAGAACAATATGTTTTATATAAAAATACATCGCCCTCCTCGGCCATCAGCCGATAGACGCTAGTACCCATATATTTTAAAAATCTATGATTTTTAAGGCTTCTTGCACGTATGTTGAGAAATATTTTACATAATTACACAATCATAAGTAGAACAAATCACTGTAAATGTGCTTATGTTATTTACAAGGATTATAACATGATTTTGTACTGGTACGGCCGATAAAAACAATATTTGATTAATTTTATACAACATTCAGATAAACATTTTTTAAGGAACAACTGTAAATTTTTAAAATGGTTTTAATTTGCGATTAATTATATCATTTTTACATTATATATAATACACATAGACCAATATCAACATTCGATAAAATTTCTTTCATATCTCAATCAAGCCCAATATCCTATAGTTAACAAAGTAGTCGCTCACTGCAACATTCTCGCTCCGTCAACAATCACTCGCCGTGACACACGCAAGCTATAGAACACAATGTTTTACAAGATATCAGTGAAGACAATTTAATATACATTCAATTGTAAAGTGCTTAATAGTCTTAAAAAGAAGATAATCCGTAAATTTAATAAGTAACGTCAAAGAAATAATAAAAATCGGGCATCGCCAGTTGCGTTGCGCGACCACAACATATCGTATGTACGTATGGTACTGAATACAACTAACATTTCTAATTATATTACACATAATGATCAATTCAACTAACAATAAAACGGTTTTCATCAAATTTCTTCGTTTATAATCACAGACACTTTCCTAAAATATGTATTGTAATATTTCCCTTTACTTACGCACCGGAGTTAAAGAGAACCTAGTTATATAATGTACTTACTCAATTTTGAAGTAACACGATATAGACTGCTAAATAAATTAACCATAGCTACACAAGACTGGTGTATAATATTTGTATATTATTTTACAGACAATAGGTAGATAAATATTTGTTTTATCTGTATCGGACTAGGCACGCGCGGCACCGCCGGCCGGCGCTCGGCGCAATAACTTAAATTTGATAATCACACACCAAGTTATAAACTAAAACTAACTAATAAGTAAAGTTTGTTGCATATTTTATCTGATGTGGTGTCAGGAGCGCTTGGCGCTTTTGTGGTCTGTTACTCTTCACTGAGACTTCAAGATCTGAAAACAGAAAATGTTATGTGTTATCATTTGTATCACATAAGAATATTTAACATATCCAGACCCAAAGGAAACTGATTGACCGAGCCGTGATTTCCGTACACACTTTAAAATTTAATAATTAATTATGTGTTTCCTGAAAAGTTGGTGCGTACGTCACGGTTCGGTATTTTTAGTAAGCTTATAAAGCCAAACACCTAAAACCCAAACTAAAATAAAAAGTGGTAAGGCAATAACAGTGAAAAATGTGTCTAAATTTTGTTTTAACAAAACAGCACACCTAATTACACAGGTGAGTTTTCAGGTATAGAACTTTAGGGCGAAATTCGAAACAAAAATAAACTTCAAAACATAACATTTTAAAATGTATAAATACAGTTCGTAAAGAATACAGAAGAACAACTAGGTTAAAACTAGGGCATGCAAAACCGGTTTTCCGGTTTTGCGCAAAACCGGAAATCGGCCAAAACTTAACGATTTTTGAAAACCGGTTTTGAGAGCCAAAACCGGAGCTCAGCTCCGGTTTTCCCGTTATTGAGTAACAATTAACATTTTGATTTTTATCAACATTTTTTTCGAACAATCTCAAAAAATAATTAATTTTGAGGCATCAAATGTATCCGAACCGAACACAGCCTGCATCCACCCACTTACACGCCTCCCTCCATTACCCCCGCACCTCGCACCCGTAACCCGCCAGCCTACGCCTGCGTTGTTGCAGTAATACCCTTACCGGGAGTGCAAGTGCGTGTCCGCCGCCCTCGCTTGCGACGCTAGGACAATTGAAAATGTTGATTTTTTGGTAATTGTGGGTGGCTGTGTTTAATATTTGAAGATGCTGATTGTGTTTTCTATTTTTAAAATATATTATTTTTGATAGCAGACTTAATAGGTACCAAAGATACCAAAAACTTACTTGTTGTTGATTTGATCTCAGTTAATTAATCTTTATACTATTATAAGTTCATTGTTAACTGTACAATTATTATGGTTTGGATTAAAAAGAAATGTATCATAAAATTTGTTTTATTTGTAGACTTAGTGGGTATTTAAAAAAAATGGTGTTTCTTTCTAAATTATACTACATTCGATTTTTTTTGCTAAAACCGGACCTAGCTCCGGTTTTCGGTTTTGGTCCCAAAAAAACGATGTTCAAAACCGGTTTTGATGACTTTCCGGTTTTGCATGCCCTAGTTAAAACTAAATAGATTTCTGAATGCCAGTCAAAATAGAAGGTACTGGACATCGATCAGTTTTGTATTAGTGATCGATGGTATTGAAACAATAAAATCCATTACCTTCGATTTGCCGCAAAATAGTATAGCAAGATATGTCTCACTTGGCGTCAAATCGTTTGATTTTGTCATTTAATTAATAACATAGGCTGCAAAATTTGTTTTAATTCTCGGTTATTTGATTTCGGCCGAAATCATGAGAATAACTGCACCATACTCCTCTAATTCCCATAGCTGTGAATTTCGCTTTAAAAAACTCTTCTGTGTAGTCGATGTGCGATAAAAGTTCGTAGTATTAATTATTATGAAATGCGCGTGCGATTACTATTCTCGCCACGTTACTTTAAATTTAAACTCAACAATAAATTATTGAAATTGCTATTTACTGTTAACCCTTCCACATAATATTTTCCCAAATCCACTATAATTTACAGATTTTAGATTGAATTTTAGTAAGGTAGATTACTGTGTGATTACATTATATCAACCGTGCTCAATTGCAATATTCCTAAGAATACACTTTTAGTTATACGGCTGTTTAACATCGTAACAAAACGAACGCAACAGTGCCCACGGTGCTACTTTGCATGATTTCAAGACTCGCCAGTGATTTGTTAATCTATCCTAGCAACCCACAATTTGGTTACGTAAGCAGGACGGTCATCGACGGTGTCGACGTCATTCTTTATGTATGACAAACACGGTAACCTATCGAAGACCGTAATTAGAGACACAGTAGAAAGATGAGAGAGCGAACACCGGCGTTCGCTTGGGTTATAATGAATTAATCAACACGCTCTCCAAATAGTGAGCGTAAATATTTTTTGGTATTGGAGGCCCAAACATAATCGCGCGCGCATTGAACACAATTATGTACTATTTTTTAGTCTTAACTTTGCCAGTTAATTTATAACCAGACAAAAATGTACCGTATTTTATTATGTAAATCCCGAGATAATTTTATTATTTACGGTAAAGTTCATATTATAATAAATTATAAGTATGCCAATTCGCGTAATAAACAACATAAATTTAAAACATATATTTGCTTTATTAGTGGCCATAAAGTGGCAGTGCCTGTAACCATACTATAAACTAAAATTAAAATTATAACTTGCAGTGAAAAAAGTGCCAAATTATAAAGTAGAATAATATTATTTTAAAATGTGCAAGTAGGAAGTGCGAGGATGGTCTCGGTGTATACGTTTATTACGAGAATGCTTACTCTATATTGGCGATTGTTGCTCAATCGCGTCGCTAGGCAGGAATCCGCACCTGATACACACAGAGCAATTTCTTATAGTGTACACATATCTTTACTATAAAGCTAAACGCCAGTTTATAATGCCTGGCGTAAAACCTTTTTAGAAACTATAAGATATCTTCCGGTGTTCACAACATTGCGCTATTGAATACTAATCTAGGTCTATAAAACTTAAGTATTTTAGCCTGCATGGTCTTTTATAGCAGATTGTCTGATAAGAGACCATCCTCTTCTTTATCCTCCTTGTTTATGAGCACTGTATTGTAATTAACAATATGTACACATTTAAATCAATAATTTGAAACAGGCTTTCCACATGAAACGAACTCATCAATAAATTGGAGATGTCTTATATAGTTATAATACATTGACAATTCATTATCATCATTCGTAGCCCGAGTTTGCCCACTGCTGAGCATAGGCTATTCTCTTTTGTTGTGTCATTCTCGTCGTTCCTGTAGCAGTCTCAGCCAGATTCTACCCACAATGGCAACAATGTCGAGACGAGCAATATTTCTTTTTCCGGCACTTAGACGCTACTTGGTAACCGGATTTACTCCACCGATCATCACCGTGCCTTGCCTGCTCTATTTGAGTTCCATTATTTGTTTGGAACTCTATAAGACGTATGCCGATGATGGAACGTTCCATGGCTCTATGTGTGATCGTCCACGTTTCGGCACCGTACTTCATTGTGGGCAAAACATACTGGTTATAGAGGCGGGTCTGCTGTAGAAACTTTGAACTTTTACTGATTGATTTCAGAATGTACTCCAATTTGATAAAGGCAGCCCCACCCAAACTGTATTCCTCTCGATAACTCTTTTTGTTGCTGTTGTTTGCAAAATGAAAATATGGCCAAGGTAAACCTTTCGGTTTTTTATTTTAGTGCCATCTTTAACAGGAGGATTTGAATCGTTGAAGAGGTTTGCCATAACCCGTTGACGATTATTTACAGTGTAAATATAGACTTAACAAAAATATTAGTCTTGCACTAATTTGTAATTTTCATAGCATACTAAGTCAGATAGAGTCGAGAGAAATATTAACTGAAAAAATATACATTTCTAGCCTTCCTGATCAGAAAGTCTAAGTAGCTAAACGACCAACAGTGCGAAACGTGTAATGAGCAATAAGTTCTAATAAGAAAAATGCCCATGTAGCAAAACGTCCATTTAGCAAATAGTCATTTTTGAAATGTGTACACTCATGATCGAAAGTAAAAGTCTTTTGTAAATTACGTTAAATTTATTTTGATAAAAATAAACTGGGTTAAAAAGTTAGGAGCCTCTTAAATATTATTAGAATATTAGGCGCCCAAATTCTCCCACATGTATTCACTTAATATATCCTTTCGATATGGCCAAGGTTTATCAAAAATTCAAAGGGACTAACTTTTTGGCCGTCAAGTTTTTGCAGCTCTCTTTTATGTTTGGCATTAAACATTATATCGATCTTTCTTCTCTTTTTTCCTTCAAATAACATATTCTTATATTTGCGATCTTGCCAAAGCGCTTCTTTTCGAAGAGGTTTGAGGAATAGTAGTAGGGTTGGCTTTGATTTTATATTCGTATTTAGTCGCCTGCGCTAACCTTAAAGTGCAATGTTTGTTCGAAAATTATAATCGCTAGGACAGTTTATTATATATGCCAGAGATTGTTGCCATTGTCTTTTAAAGTGTAATGTAATGTATGGAGAAAGTAGCAGAGATAAATTGGAACATACTCTGACGATGTTTCTATACTCTTGTTTTAGAAAGACCCAATGTTGACGCTTTTTTTCAAACAGCCTTATTAAGATGATAATAGCAGCTCGTTATTTGAGTGTTTGGAAAAGCTACTTTAATTCCATTGATAAGAGCCATCTCATAATCGCATTTAATGGCCATCACGTCTATTTCAAAATGCTGCTTGATGAGGCCGAATATGTGTTCGTAGGTTTTCTTGTCTCTTGTCATGTAACATAACGCGTATATAACTGTCATAACACAAGTTAAATCTTCACAGCTATTCAAATCAACATGAACTGATAACAGCTAATAGAATGGCTTAGGTGTAGCTTTTAATGTCCCATCAATAAAATACATCTTATTTTTCAATGTGCATTGTCTACTCACGGGAGTTGAATATTAAGATTTTATTATTGTCACATCCATCTTTACAAACAAGGAATCTTTCAGCTATTGCTTCTGGAAGTTCTGGAATTGTAACATCTTTCAAGTTGTTGAATTCAGTTTTAGAAACATTTAAATATTTGCGATGAGCCCTGAACAGTGTCTTTTTTTTAGTTGAAATTTGGTATTTGTTGAATCTCATCCAATTTTCCGAATTCGTTCTCGAAAATTTTCTGGTCAGGTTTTGCTTTTTTTTATGTTCTTGCATTTGTCCGTCACTATGTCAGTCCAATTTTTATCAAAATTAGCTTTACAAGTGTGCTCATTTAGCTGACGAATTATCTTGCTTTTGTCTTTATTTATTTTAACAGACTGTGCTCATTGTGCTGAGAGCATCTCCATAGAGTTGACACTTTTATTTGTGATAAATTTAAATTAAATTGTGCCTGTGATTATTCAACAGCAGCAGACGCTTCTTCTTTTGACTTTCGATGAAAGTAAATGTTTGTTCCTCATATATTTTTAGAATTATAAAAGCCTATTGTATTTGTAATGAATTCAGATAGTAATCGAAACAGGAAAAAAAGATGAGCAATCGCATTCAAGAAGAATTCATGACGATAAGTATCAGCCAGTATGTGAGTGTTGAATTTTGTGACTGAGTACCCAGACATTTTGAGAATCTGACGATTTGCTAAATGGTCGTTCTGCTATAAAGACCATCTGCTGGTTGGACGTTTTGCTACATAGGCATTTTGCTAATTAGACTAACTTCTCATTAGACGTTTCGCATTGTTGGACGTTTAGCTACTTAGACCTTCTGATCAGAATGGATTTCTAGTCTATTAATAGTATTTTTCCAGAGTCAATAATAGATTCCTAGTGTCAAATCGGAGGTGCCTTCTATTGGCAGTATATACGTTTTTATTTCTATATTCGTTTTATTATTTGCCTTTGTGGCTTATAATACGTAAGTTAGGTAACATGAAAGACATATCAGTTTAAACAGTGTAAGAATAGTTCATAATACCCGTCTTTGGTCATCATAATTGGGTGAATTTTAATTCGAGCATATAAACTGTACTCTTTAAGTGGTTGCTGATTGGTTTCATATGCTAAAAGTGGCAGATAAAGTCGTAATACTGAAATGAATTTCTAATTTGTTCATTTGATCAGGCTTGGTTTATTTAGACACATTAAACAATCGAGTTGCTGTCTCTTCCAAAAATTAGTATTTTTCCTCCAATTACTAACGTGTATTGAAAATATTTCCATTATTAGTATTAGGGATTTGTTCATTATTATGAAACTTCAAACATTTGTAGAATTATCTGCACCTATTATTAAGAGAACTGAAAAATAACTACACCTAGCAAATTGCCCTTCAAATACGGTTTGCCACAACGAAGATTTATCGATAAAAAATAATTACGACTTCGAATAAAATAGCTTTCTAAAATAAAGCTCTTCCATGGTTATCCCTAGCTAAAAATTGCTCTTGTATATCTATATATATTTATAGATATTCAATTAACTTCGACTTATAGTCGCAACAAGACTAGACTATATTATAGCAAATATAAATGAGACAACCAAATTCACTACGACTAACAAAACAAGTATGTTATTATTTATATCCTACTAATTTAATAAAACCATTATGTACCTGGCGCTTTATTAAATTAGTGGTGTTAGCTACTACATACGAGCCTCTACCAGTCGGTTTTCATTATGTACCTACACTATAATTGATCAACTTTCTATATTTTAATATACCATAGTAAATCCTAAATGGAATCTAATATTTTACCAAAATAAGCGCTAATAAATCACTAAGATCATATTTTTCAGTAAAATAAATTATAAATATATAATATCTTTACAAAAAATGTTATTTGCTTATGAAGATAAATAGGTCATTCTAAAGTCTGACTGATGACTATTTACCATGAGCATATATAATATTATATTGTGATAAACTACAAAAGCGTGGTGCAAATAGAAATAATGGAGCAGAGTTGCCAAGTAGATACTTACGAATATTATTTTAATATGGAGACTATCATACGAAATTATTTGCAAAATTGGCAACTCTAATCCAATAATTGATATATACAAAAGATATCGATTACCATAGCTAATATTGTTGGAACCAGGAAAAATCATTCCGAACTTTTTTAAATTTAAATATACTGCTAGTATGTTTGTGTGGATTACAATATAAAATAAATACTAAAATATAGAGTCTCAAGTTAATTCAGTAAAATAGCTACGTTTTGATTAAAATGTTTTTTTTTTTTAATTCTCTTTCTTAAAATAATTTAGGTCATCTGCCCATAATAAATAATGTTTTGTAGTTACGTTATGTTCAAATCCGAAATCGCTCATTAGGCGGAAAAATATCTCACAACACGGTCGTGGCGGCTTCTTTCAAAGAGCCACATCGCGAATTTCGCGTCGTGGCTTTGAAACAAAAGACCACATCACGTTGTGGCAATGAAGAAAGCTATGACGCGTATTGAGTCCTAGCTGATGCAAACACAGCGAAATAAGTCAGTTGTATGAATTATTTAATTTCTAATGTCCCAGCAGGCTCAGAGGCCCGTCGACATAGTTTTGTGACTAGTACAATATAACCATCTAACTCGTGGCACAATATCATCAGATTTCATAGTATGCAATAGTTTGACATCAGTTGGATGTTGTCCTTGCGTGCATTTTCATAGTTCGTACAGGGTCAGTAGTCGGCAAATACCCCATTCGATTTAGAGTGTCTAACTAGCTTCTGAAACTTGACTTCAGCCCCTCGTGCGCCTTCCTTCCAGGACACGTACTTTTACTTTAATTAATTACGCGATGTGTTTGCATTCGGGTTCCGAATGTGTCATGGCGTTTTATCATTACCACAACGTGATTTCACGGTAATTTTTCTAAGCCTGTAGCTGTTTGATAGAAGTCACCGCGCGTTGTGATCTCTTTCCTCATTTTAACGATTTCAGTCTCTCAACGAAAAAGTTATAATTATTATTTAAAAAAATAACATAAATTATAAATATTCAACTAATCGTGCAGCGTGTACGTAATATATTCGTTATTTACTTTTAGGACCTTTGGTAACATGTTAAAGCTTATCTTTGTATATTTATTTAAGTAGAGCACATATAGACTCGATATTTTCATGATAAAGCAGTTACCAACATTATTAGCTGATTTTACTATGAGGCACTAGTTTATTGCATAAATGTATGGAATATAAATATATTAAAGTATGATATGATATAGAATAACATACAATCGGTCAAGTGTCGACGTGTGCTCGGCATTCCGGTTAACCATTTCACCTCCGTTCGGCCTAGAACGAGATATATGTTGCAGTTCGGAACGGCAAATTTGAAGAGTCCTTTAAGATAGGGTTCCCGTTTGGAAAATATACTTAAATGTAGCCGAAATATTAAAAATGAAGTTCAAAACGATACAGCAAGTTAGAAAGTATTTTTTTCAGAAATGGAAATTGTAAATGAATGAAGTTCACGTCACTGTACGATGAATTTGGACGAATACAATTCATGTATGTGATCCAAAAAGAGACTCACTTGCGCTTTGCATGCAGCATCTCCATGAGAAGGGTCTGTGTGGGCGCTTGGCCGGCACAGTGCCGCTGGTATAGATGCTCTTCCCCTCGAGCCGCCAGAGCGTGGATCTCAGGTACAACCATTACTAGTTTGCCAAATTTATCCTGAAATATTATAAGTTTATTGTTTAATAGGAGACTGTATTATTGAAAATCGATGCAGGGCCCATGAATAGATTTTTTCAAATTCAGTTTGTTTGATTTACGAGTTACAAAATTGTTATTAGGCGAGATAAAAATTGTCCCCTCTTGAGCCTTTAGCAAATCTTGTTTGGATAGATGTCTCAATACGAAGACATCACGCTCAGTAGCTACAGTAGTCGACTAGTCTCCTGTAGTCCGGGGTGCTGGTCTACTAACCTGTATCGTAGGATAACAGGACAGCGTGTAGTCGAGAAGTGCAGCTTGAACAGTCTGATAACCATCTCGGACGCACTTCACATTTACGATGCCTCTTACTTCTGAAACGTGAAGAAAATCCTTCAAGAAAAAAAACAACAGCGTGTAGTGATTGATAACAATATCGTATCATTACACAAAATTACGGATTCAGAATTACATAAAGAAAAAAACAAAAATATAAAACAAATCATTCGCATTAGGAGCATCCGTAAATTATTAAGATACAACAAAATAAAAAATAAAAATTATATAAAAGAACCATTAAGTAAATACTAACCAGGGTTTAATAGAAGCAAAAATTTGACGCATATGTAGTCTGGGACATCGAATTTGAGCTCTGCCAGTTTGTTCTGGAGCTCGTTGAAGTGATCAGCCAAAGAGGGGACGCCTAGGAGGCCCAGGCAGAGAAGGTCGAACTTTTGGCCGTTGTGAAGAGTGGTCTCGTCAGGCAAGCCGTTGTGCATTCTCTGATGAAGGTGATCTAACACCAACATGTCGGACCAAGAATGCTGCAACAGCTTCATTTGATCATCAACCTGCAACAAATCAAAACCGCATTGCTACACATGCAGGGCGAAATAACCAACTATTCGCAATCGTTTGCGATGTAGGTCTCGAGATGGTATTTGTCGTCACTAATGATACATTACAAAGACAGAATATTAAATGATTACAAAGAGTGATAAACACTATCATTAACAATATAGAAGCAGTTCTAATAAAACATTTTATTTAGGTTAATTTTCGCTGAGCATAGTTAATAAAAAAATATATTAGTAACTGCCACTATATTACACTAAAAGTATCCATTGTCGAAAATTTGTTTTCAGTATAAAAATTAGTGACGACAAAAGTTGGACACAGATAGGAGTTACGATGTGTCGGTGGTATATTGTTTAGAAGTAGATTCGTCTTTTAAAACTTCTAATTACTTTTCATCCCATTTTTATACCATATTCTAACGATAATGATTTTGTTTTGATTTTGTGATCGCGTCATACTCAGTATCAAACTTATTCAGGTGTCGTGGGTAATCAAAATATTATCTGACAGTCGCAACAGACGACGTCGTTCTGTGACCTACATTTTATTGAGTTGCATTAGAAAACACGGGGCGGAGCTCGAGCGCGTTAAATTTGCCGTTTACGAAATGTTACAACTGAATTTTAGAGCTCGAAGGCATTGCCACACCGCATGCTGCTTGCTCAACACGATGGATCGCGATCGAAACGATGAAATTCAACTAGCACTGAATAAAACATTATATATTACGGTCAAATAATAGCATTGGCATTACCTATAATCTAATTATGAAATGAACCATTTTAATGAGTACAGCGTTAATACTTGTGACAATTAACATACTTAATGTCGTTTTTGTATTTATTTCTACAGGAAAAAGTCGTTTTGTTCAAATACTAGTTTTATAATTCTAGAAATACGACATAATGCGCCAACAATCTCAGTGAACTGTTTAGTATTAAATACACGTTTCTATTTTCATTACACTAAAGCAGAGAATTGCGTAGAGTGGTAGTGAGTCATTTGCCGTTTCAGATCTAGTCCAGCAAACACTCCCTTTGGGCGGCCATCTTGAACCGAGTTGTTGGTAATCGGTAGTGCGCGAAGTAGGTCAAAGTCGTCTTGAATTGCCGCGTGCCCAAAACTTTAGATACCAATGTCGGGAGTCTTATTGGATCTACAGATTATAGATAGATATAAATTCGTAACGTAATAATCATAGTATATGGATCCTAGACTGTAACCTATTTCACGTTATGTAGATCTACTTTATTTTATGGTGAGCAGACCACTTGTAAGATTTCATTCCAATACACTAATACATATTAGCAATACTCTACAGCGGTTAATTACAGCTCTTGGTAGTCTGTGGGGAGATACATTTACCACGACCAATTTAATTATAATTACAAAACTCACTGAAATAAAGTACGAAATTATTCCAGTCAACATTGTTGTATTTTTAAAATCCGGTTTTTAAACATAATTTATATGTAATTGTTAAACCAGTTACCTAAAAAAAAAATTTAAGAGGTACGTACCAACTTAATTGTTTCACAAGTAAATAAAATGCTGTAAGTACATGTACTTGGTGAGGTATACTAGATACTGTTATTGACAGTTTCGAAACTAGGACTTGGCTAATGTCTAGACCGCAGAAGATCGAATCGTAATGAAAGTGAAAGGCTAATCGTGTTTTTACAAAGTTAATGACTATAAAAAAAAATTGAAATGAACGTTCTATATTAAATACAAAATGAACTATTTAAAAATAAAAATTATTATTGATCTAATTATTTTTATTGCAGCTCTGTGACCGTATTAAATTGTGGTAAACCATGCATATTATTTATAATATTCAAATAGATATGACATTAAACCGATAACCTAAAAATATCTACAAGTTCGATATCACTATGAAAATACTCAGCGGCTCAAGTTCATCGCGCTGTTATGTGACTAATCGCAATTAGCATTACGTAAGAGAAAGCGAAGAAAGGCCACAGAACTTGTTACGTCTCCGTTACCGGCGGTTACGCGTCGCGGTAAAAAGTGCTTTCTCGCGGCAACTCGGCCACGGGCAGTGTGTCAAGTGCGCCGGCGAAAGTGCAGCGTTGCCGCCCCGCGTACCCGCACCGTTACATCACATCCGTCTGGGGAAAGTTTAGGTCATCAACATCTCTCCCGCCCGCCCGAACGCCCCGACATGCAACCCTTTGCGCTTTTACAGCTTCGCGCGTTCGTTGATAATGCGTTTGTTTTACGGTGATCGTATAGTGCCAAAAAATAGAAACCGACTTAATGTTGACCTATATTTCAATACATTATATCATATAAAAAGTTTGTATTAAATTCTTTGATTTCCGTAAACAGTATTTATGCAGTGAAATATATCTTCGTTCACCACCGTCCTAATTCCGAGAATGGGTCGTAAATATGTCGCGTCATTAAAGCACAAACAAAAATTGCTAGTTGTGAAGTGGAGGCTGTCTGTGGGAGTGAGACGAAACGATGAGCGCAGAGTGGCAACGTCGCTCGCCCACATGACCGACTGCGGCTCTTGCGTAAGCGTACGACGACCACGGTGGGGCCACCGCCGCCGCCACCACCGGCTTGCTCCCGCTCCTTGCCTATTGACTCCTGCTGATTGATTGAACTCCAGCCCGACACGCGTTATTGGACATTGCACGATGTTACATTCCTTTTTGACTGCTATCGGAATAACCACAACTAACACTTTTCGGTATTTTATTTACAGATCGTTTATGATTAGGTGCTTTTGCTAAAGCAATATTTTTATTTGCAACTTTGCTTTTAAATTCTTGTTCTCTTTGACCGGGCAACTCTATTATTTTTGTTCTTCATTATTATTTTGTGTGTAGTTGCGACCGCAGTAGCAGGCGGCACGCTTGTCGTGGGAACTTGACCCAGTTGGTGCGGCGCGGCGCGGGCGGCGCGGCGTATCGATTGCGAGAGGCACCGCGTCGCCCGCTGCGTCACACGCGCCCCTTACACGCACACGACCACATCGTAACTGCTCACTATCTGTTAGTACGCACATCACTACAACCATTCGCAATGCGTTACAATCGACTGTAATTAATAATAGACAATGCAGCAGCGCAATAGCGTCGCATTCGCTAGCAAATTCGGTGTACACCAGGATAGGGTTGAAGGAATTGGGATAGGATTTTCATACTTAGCTATAAATTCACCTTTAAATACTTAAAGAACACGGTGTTTCTCGCCCAATCCACTTGTGAAAATAAGTTTTGGTCCAAAACTTTGCACATTAACTCAAAGAGATCGACCTCACACTGATTGTAAGTCTGACTCTGCAAGAGCCCAAACAGCGAATTCTGCCACTCGCGATCATCAATAGTTTGTACAAATTCGCGTATCATGGGTGAGACTCGTAGGGTTTCAGTGCTTGTGGGTGGTTCGGCGGTGCTCGATGGCGTGGCGGCTGCTGTGGCTGGTGCGTCAAACGCGAATGCGTCCGGCGATGCTGAATGCGGCGAATGTGCTTCCCACTTGTCGTGGGCTGGCGGCGGCGGCGGCTGGGGTGGCTGCGGCTGCGCAGCCAGCAAGGCTGGACCGGGTGACGACTCTGGCGACGACGTGAGCGACGACACTTGTGGGATCTGTATTTCTTGCTTGACTGGTACTGCGGCGTAAGGAGATCCGAAGCCAAGTACCAGGCCGCTGTCACCCAGAGAGCCACGTAATGTCTGAACTGCGATTTGTCGTTGTCTCATCATCTGCAGTTTACGGGCGCGATCTCGTTTGTACATGGGACCAAACTTGTTCCGACCGCCTCGCATGCGGTCAGCCCGCACGGCTGAAACAAAAAAAGAATAATTAAATAAACGATTTTGGATAAGGCATTATATAACCAACAAAAAATGGAAACAATAAAGATTTGGATTAAGTACAGATTTGATTAAATTTAATGTCTATCTTTTTGTAATTCTTATGCTGGGAATTACGAAAAATATTTCCTTATTATACAGTGGCCGTAGGCTATAGTACAAGTGGCCGATTTTACATTTCTGTCTTGCAGAATTCAGATAGACCAGCTTTCTACCACAATGCCTTGTGGTATTTTTATATCCTACGTACTACCCTATACAACAATGAGGTTGCCATTGCCGTGTCAACATCAAAATGACTTGTAACCTCATTAAAATGATCACAAACCGTAGGTCCACGCGGTAAGAGTTGTAAATCTAAAAACCCAGTGCAACTATTTAAAACTTTGTAACTGCGTTTTTATTGTACCAATTTTGATATACTCGTACATACATAATACATAAATTATATTTCCACGAAAAATACAAGGATTCTGATATAAATTGACAAAGCCGTCATAACTATTTTAGAGGAGAAATATTTAAATATCCTTTCTAAATGGGTATGTATATTCAACATGTTTATCTGAGTAATTATTTAAACATGATTTATGGCTAAGTATTGATACAAGAGAGCAGTGGTGGCCGAGTGGTAACGGCCCCGACTTACGAGTTGTAGGTCGCGAGTTCAAGCCCAGCCAGGCGCATTGCTTTGTGTAATTTATTTCATCACCACAGCCCTCAAAACGGTGAAGGAAAACATCGCGGGGAAACCGGCATATCCTAGAACCCAAAATTTGGAGACATGTGTCATTCACCAACCTACACTGGGCCCGCGTGGTGGATTACGGCCCATTCCCTCTCCTAGAGAGGAGGCCTGACTCCCAGTAGTGGGAACATTAAAAGGCTTATAATATGCTATTTATACATACTTTACACTTGACATTATAAAATAATAGCCTACTAGTAATCAAAAGTTAATAGACTTTGTTTATGTTTTACCACTGATATTCTTACATCATAGTTTACTGCAGCAAGTAATTGTTTGGCATTCAATAAATATTTAATAACTTGAGCCTGAAATTTAGGACGGTGGCCTCATGACACACGCGGAGTCGACCGTTCTTTATGATTTTGGCTGAATTCCAAATTCCGAACGGTGCTCCTCGCGAATCGCGATACTAGCAATTTATGTTTGTTCCGAATCATTGTACACGAACCTGACTGACATCTCTGTAATCAACGTTCATTTAAAAGCAACTAAATTAATTTAAATAATAAAGTTTATAGCAGTTACTAAGTTATCAACGTTTTTTATATTCTGGGACCCTTTCGTAACCTTTCGTACATTCGATGACTTAAAAACATATGTTGGAAATAAATTTGTAATAATTTCTTCTGTGTAATTATTGAAAAATAAATCGACAATTATTCTTTAACGACTATGGTTGGTTTGCCGTTGACCGGTACTTGCCAGCGGCAAAGATGACGAATTTCCATCATTCCTCTATTAAAACTATATACGGCAATTTTGATTGAAAAATCCTTCATAAGTATTTGCATTCGTAAAACACTTGTCAAAAAATTAACACCTCTACAGATCCAACAGTTTACTTCGTGAGTTGTCTGTCAGTATATTTAAGATAATTCTTTAGTATTAAAAAAGTATCAAAATAGACAAATTTTTAATAAGAAAACTAAGCTTTAACCAATTTTGTTTTCCGTGTATCTTAATATCCTAAAACATCGGTCCTTAATCTTAAAATCTCCTAGTCACATATTTCTTCTGATTACAAGCTTGTGAAAAAGGAGCTTTTTAAACCAGTATAATTTAAGTAGAACAAGGTAAAAGAAACGTTTACGCTTATTAAGATAAAATGTAGAAAAAAATTAATAAGTACTTATTGAAGTAATTAATTTGATTTAAGCAAAAACAGACAGAATGACAACGGTCATTCACAGTCGGAATCGTTTTTTAATAATTAATACTTCATTTTACAACAAAAAAAATCTAATTACGTAAAATTACTAGTTATAAAACAAACAATCACGTCTATCATAAGTTTTATTATGCGCTACGTTTACAGTTTCAGTAATCAGTGTTGAGCCAAAATGCAACGAGTAACAATGAAAACTAATTAAACGTGTCAATTTTTAAACACCTGATTATTAAGTCTTTTTAAAGATTGATATTTCAAGTTTAGAAATTAAGATTTGGTTTTATTTGTATCTATTATATAGGCACTCATTTTTTATTCGCCATGAAGTTACAACACATTGAAATTTGCAAATACATATATACTTAACACTAAACCTGGAACGGAAAGGGGCTTTCAGTAAGTCGCCGGTCGGTCCGCCCAACTCACGAGTTAAAAATAACAACCAGTTTTTATTGTAGCCAACGCGCCACTGAGCGATAAAGACAGACTTACAGGGTTTCGTAAAGGGTTCAAAAGAGACGGCGAGCGTAACGGATTTAAGCATTGCTGTGTGCAATTCCATCAGTTTCATATTGCAGACCGGGTCGTTTCACGAAAGGATTGTATGCGTTCGTTTATAACGAGTAAAGCAGAAGTCTATTATTAGTTAATACATTTTCAGTAAATAATGCTTAAATCTCATGTCCCTTATGGAGTTTTTGAGTTCTATTTATTTTGTTATTTTATTATGTATACTCCTTATTGTACAGCATAAAAATAGAAGTTTAAAATTAATAGGGTTTAACAACAGGCAGCTTTGTAGCTAAAAGCGATTTTTTACAGACAACCTTTGGATAGATTTGAACAGAGCAGGAGAAAAGATACGCAGGAAGTTCCTAGTGTACTATTACTATTATTTTATTTAATATGGTGGCAGAAAACCATGTTTGTCTTTAGTCTCATTTTCAGTCAATGGTTAAGTTATAATTAATTATTTATTCTATCATCTCTCGCTTTACTTCCATGAAATAACTTAGCTACAATGATTTGTAGTTGTAGAAACGTTTACTTTTGGTTAAAATCGCCAAAATGCCAAATGCGTAATTTGTGACTCAATTTGAAAGTTGGTAAAAAATAAATGTTAAACTCTGTTGAAAATCTAGCATTTCATTCTAAGATATACCAACGTCGCCAACGGTTTGGGTTTCTTATTTATTTTAATGACTGCAACTGAAACGTTGTAGTTGAAAAGTTCTTTATTTATATTCTTATTTTAGACTACATTATTACTTTGCATGTCATTTTCCTTTTATGACATTATATCTATCTTATTTATTAAGTTAGTTGCTTAAGATTTTTTTACCGTTACACGTACGGGAAGTTGCCTTGAAAAGTTCCTAGTATTCTCGTTTCAACGAAATCTATATTTTACATACCCATATTATGTGTACCTCAGGAGTATAAATTTAAAATAAAATTATTCAACCACCACAGTTTCTGTTTAACAATATAACTAACGATGCATAGATGTGATGGCATGAGATAACAAAGTGGAAGCTCTAGTTTAACGGACAGCATTAGGCATATTTCGTCACATGAACCGGTTGTCTAATTTGACTTACAAAATATAGGTTTTTCTATTATGTAATGACAAAAAAAGCTTTTTAATATATTGAGTACTTTTCATGAAAACTCAATACAATGTGTTATGAACTATCACGATACCTAATAATATAATTTGAGAAACGTTTTCAACATATAGGTAGATTTATATACGAGTCATCAATTAATAATTTATTGGACAGTGTTGAATTTCAATAAAAATTGATGATTTTAAATAAATTACTTTAATCAATTATTAGGATACCATAGTCGATAGCCTGCTTATTTGGGATCGACTTTTCTAGTAATTCTTCTCCAGATATGTCTAATTCTTAGCGATTGAGATATTCACTTTGGCTTCCTTCAACTTATTGTATTACGACGGGCATCCAGACTTTAGTCGATATAATTACGAGTACCTACAGTGTATTAGGTACGTTCAAATCTAATTAAAAACATTTTCCGCCTAGACTCCTCAACTAGGCCTTGTTTTGTCTCCAATCTCAGATGAAGCTGTTTAAGACTTTCAAATCCGATGCATTAAACTTTTTTTCCACCATTTCGATTTGAAGTTTTTTTTTTTAAGGAGTAATTTTGTTTTGGACGCTTTTGAAGGCCATAACCACTGTATTAACTTCAGTTATTGCATTTTAAAGTTCCAACGTGAATTAAAAAATGCCGTAATTTTTATCAACATTATTTTTTGAGTTTTTACCAAACTTACTAGTTTCGACTGTTCCTAAATTTCAAATTTGAGTACTCAAAGCAGAACATTTGTAACTTTGGCAGTAGGTTACCTAATTAAGTTTGCGAAAATTGTTGAGAGACAACAAACAACTTGGGAACTTTAGTCAACAAACAGGTAAAGATATCTTAAAAAAAGGTTGTTTTAGGGTACAACTTTGTAATAAAAGTACAATATAAAAGTGCTTTATTACGACTAACTTTTTATTATGATTATTTTTATTGTACTTTTGAGTACAATATTGACTGGTTTACTACACTATCCTTACATAATATCTACTAATATGGAAATATTATAACAATAATTTTTTTTTTTAAAGTGTAACCATGGCGATTCTCACCGGTTCTTCTCCATAGACAACGACCAATTTGGAACCGTGCGCTAGCTTCTGACGTTTTATAAGTGCCCATATAGGCTATGTGAACTAAAAACTTTGAATATTTTTTTTAAAAATTAATTACAGTTAAGATTGATGCTGAATTTATTAAAATCAACTTATATACCAACTGTTACATTTAAATGAATTCATTTGAACTATCTATCTTCTGAATTTATGAGGCTTTTAATTAAATAATTTAGTTCTTACTTATACTACTAGTTTCCATAGTAGTCTAAAAGAGCAGGGGTTGTTAATACCTGGAACGTTTTTGATTATACTATTTAATATTAGTTATTTTTATTTGTATGGATGTTAAATAATTATCTTGTTGGCTTGTATTGGGTACAATTCATGTTTTGTAAGGAGGAAACTAAAAAAAAAATTGTAATCGTACTTTGACCAATAATGTTTGGTAAATCTTAGATTTCACTGTTAAATCATCAATTACCTTTAATTAATTTAATTTAGGATAGGATTCAGTACGCTGTTTTTAATGGATCTAGAGGAGGGCGCCCACGAGTAACTTAGTTGCTCAGCTACTTGTTTTTGTCTCTGTCGCACTTTCATAGAATAATAATAATTTATTTATTTCTTAGTACATGGTGCATACAAGATCTTAATATTAAAAAAGTTTCACATACACTACCGTTGCCGGTGTAGAAATATTAAAAATTATATTAAAGGTAGGATTTTTTATACAATGTCCAGATCAGCACAATTTTAATAGTTTATATTATGTTATATGAATAGAATATCACAACAACCCCGTAACGCAAATTAGTTGCAGAGGCAAAAGTTGTTTGTGTGCGCTATCTCTAATACATAGTACATCCCTGAGCCATATTGATGTTCTAAGATACCAGTTTCGTTCCTAATCGTAGCGGTTTCTCATGCTCGTCACAAGGACTCTCGATATGCTGAGAATGGGTAATAATTTTCGGAGTGACTACGGCATTCGTCACGAATGACTTAAAATACACAGATGAATCTTTTAAAGAGATCAATCTGAGAGGTAATGCTTCAAAACATTGCGAATTGGATAATGTTAATTATTGCTTCAACTCTACAAGAGATTTTTTTATACCTGGTGGTAATTCTTGATATTCTTTAAATAATGTAATTGGTTTTTAATTAATAGAATTTATAACATATGAATAATAATCAATTTAGATTTATTTTTATTAAGATATATGTTACCGGAAATTGTATAATCCGGTATTCTGTACAATACCTAGGCAATGTATAGAATTCTATTTTTGTTCACGGGGTTTACAGTAAGGTTCCTATTTCCGGGTACTTATAAAAAAATAAGCACGAAGGCTATCCTTCAAATCTAAACTGTTCGTGTAGAGGGGCCCTAAAATTACGTCAATTTCCCTGCTTTCGTCTTTTACACACATTGATTTTAAGTAATAGAACATGTTTTTATTTGCCTATCATTTTATGGGTAAGTTCGTTTACATTGATAAATATAGACCAAAATCTATATATTTTATACATTGCTGGTGGACTAGCACCGGTGGACTAGCAGGTATTCTATACAATCTTTACATTACCTAGGTAAACTATGTAATAGACAATAATATTCATAATATTTCATAAATTGCGTGGACGCCCCACGTATTCTATACATTGCCTAGGTATATAGGTAGGAATACCTGAATTATTCAGATTGCCGGTAACATATATATACTTATTTTTAAAATTAACCTCAAGTTATTAATTCAGTTGACTAATTGGTCTTATAGGATTTGTAATCATACCACATTTTTTTAAATTAATTTGGTGATAGTCACTAAGATCTCTGTTAGGGAGCTAGTGAGTCAAAACGAACTCTGCCTATCGTAAAAAGGACAAAGCTTGATAACAAATCAAACTCAGATTAGCTTGATAACAAATAAAATTCTTTGTTAAACAAACGTTTTATATTATCAACTAATATCTTTAACTAAATGAGGTTATCATCAAGTTCACTCATGACTAAGAGGATTTAGCAGTTCAGTAAAAGCGTTTCAAATGTCAAAGATGTCATTTTCAAGATTCGTTATTTACTTAGGTTCAAAAAGTTAAGCCATGCCTTGATTTAATAGTTTATTTTATATTATGTCCTTATTTATGAGGTATAAGATTTAAATGAACGTTTGTGTCTAGATTTGCTTTTTTTTTGTTTCAGTTCGTTTGCAAAATCTTTACGAACATTAACATATAAACGGGTTCATTGAAAGCCATTCAGATGATAGCGTTGCGTATTTGTAATTTGTTTGACCGGAAATAAGAGTAAAAGTATAAAAGAGAGCAAATGCACAAACAAACTTCAATGCTTTGATTTAAGCATCTAATGTTTAAATATAATGAGTACACAGCGTATAGCAGCCGATAATGCGGTAAACGAGGTCAGTCGTTTATAACACGACTAAACTAGATCAAGGTCAAGGTCATTTTTACAAATCAAAAACATACGTCGCTGTGACAAACAGCCGGTGTGCAGAAATAGATACATACGTCTGTCTTCACCTCGGATTCTGAAGTTATTTGTAGAACTGCCCCAGTTGTAGATGGGTCAAGGTCGACCTTGGGAAAGAGGTCACGAAAACGCAACATGTCTCGAGAATATCATCTGGATGCGGGAGCGTTTTAGACAGAAAAGAAGATACCTTTACCCCTGTACAAAAATCTAACTTCATACTGTCACTACCAAAGTTACGACCTTGGCATACGCGTCAGGGCCGTCAAATGAAGTAATCGTGTCAACGAGATAAAAAATAGTATGTACCGAAAGGACGGGAAGAGGTGGGGATCGCTCCTTGTACCGACGACTCGGTGAAACTTGGTCAAGGCTGGCAGTGCCCCTCCTCTCCCCTGTCGGTCCCCTCCCGTCCGAGTACCGGCGGAACTGGCCGATCGCATCCGAACGCCCGCACGCACTCGATCGCGCGCCCAGATAGCGGCAGCGGCGATCGTTACACAACCTAGATAAATCACCCGCGATGATCCACCGAACTGTGTCAAGATCTCATCAATACATAGTAGAATTTAGCACCAGTAAGAATCTGATCTGATTTTATTGTACATGAAAAAAGCACTTCGCTAGACTGCTGAGCTGCAGCATGTCCAGGAGGTGCATCTTTATAAGTGGATGTGCTCTTTTTTGAGTCAAATCAATATAACACACACATTACCATGATGGAAGCTATTATGCGCATACTTTTGTAACATGATTTTACGCACCGAAACCGGTTTTTGCGCCACGGAGGCGTGCTTGAAGCGCCTGCGCACCAAAATCCTTCCAAGATGGCGGCGCTGGTAGAACTGTCGTAATAATACGACAGGTAATGCCTAAAAAATAGAAAGGCCCGGTGTACGAGGCCGCTCTGTCGAAACACTCGATTCGGGTCAAGGCAGCGCGCCGAAATAGTCGGCTGGCGCGCGAGTTTTTATTGTGATCTAACATCTGTCGCTGCCCGCGGCCGTCCAACTCCCTGCATTATAGCGTTCCGCAACTATTACAAGCGTGTTATATGTTCACCGTCTGATCTTGAGATTTCTTATTATCATAAACAGATATTATTTATTGGATAATAATTGGAATTCATAATATAATTCCAATTGGAATAGACGCATCTGTTTAAATCAAACTAGATTGATTGTGCTAACATGTTTCGATCACGAAAGTTAGAATTCAATAACAATGCTTGAATGTGTGTCATCCCGCTATATGGTTTAGGAACAACGCCGTATTTTCCTTCTTTAATATTTTATAAATCCCTCTTTAACTACCATTGCAGATATAAAATTTAGCGATGGTAACCTCTAGTGGCAAAAGTTGGCAACCAACTTCCCTATCCGCTATAATTGATGTAACTACTTCATTAAATGTTCACCTAGCTAGACAGTGTGACATCGTTGTGACAAAATTAGGTTTAGTAATTGGGATAAACATACCATCCCGTTAGTAATTCACCGTATATTTGTAGAGATTAAACTTTCCAACACAACTATGGCTCTGAAAATTGTTCTGACAATCTTACTGATTATTATTAAGGGACGGATATTGAGTATTATTAAGGGTACCGCGTATATAATTTTGAGTACAGAAACAAATCTAAGCATCTAAGAAAAGTATTCGCATAATCTAAATCTTTTGATATTTACAGAACGCACCATCAGACCTGATTGAATGCAATTTATTATAATTACTGCATATATTTGCACAAAGACTACATAACTAATCGAAAAAAATTGTATCTTTCGATGGGTTTATTACGTAAAGTAGTGTGAATACTGAAAGCAGTAGGCCGTGTAACAACCATCATTATTCGTCGACCGTGGTCCGTTGCACCGTACTACTGGCCGCGGTCGAATCACTGTATGGGGGAACTAATTAGTCTGTATGTATGCTGATATTTGAAGAAGGTTAATTTTGTTAAGTGAAATTATTATTATTTATTTCTCTATAAAGACTTCGTCATTAATTTACAACTACGAAACTATTCATTCAGGCTGGATGTCTGTTGAAAACAATAAAATAATTTAGTCAATTCTGTATCGTTCAGTCGCACTATGCTTTGCTAGAGCAATAGGCTTGGGTTTTGCACCAAAAGAATGCCAACGTTCCGATCTGCCTGACCGCAGGTTGCCTACAGGGTCGAATCATCTTAAAGGTAGTCAATCCGTTAAATATAAACTACGGAAACTGAAGGGAAGTCCCTTGGCAAACCTCTACGTAATCAGAATTGTTATGTTGTGTCCGAATCCAGGCTTACATTGTCAGTACCTTTTCCCTTACAGCAGTTAAATAAATTGTCTTTTCGCTAATATAGCTAGTCCGCAGCTGAAAAGTGTAATCGCGTATATTGTTTCGACACCTTAAAAGTAAAAATTACACACTTTTAAATGATCATTTATGATGCGAAACGTCATGTCATGTCATAAACGTGAACGTCGTAACTCGTACGTAAATATCGTGATGCAAGCTTATTAGGTTCGCTGATACTGTAGTCCAATTTCACATACCTACATAGCCTACAATATCAAATATCTTCTGTATATTGAATAATCATATTCCAATTTACTTTCAATTGACATTTTCAGTTTAAGATTGCAAAATCAGTTTGATTTTACAGTCTCGTTCATTGCGAGTCTTAAAAGTACATTATTTCTCTAAAGTATCTCTACAAAACTTACACATATTTACATACAATTTGCAATAATTCATTAAATTCGGCATATGTATGCACGGATAAGTAACGTGATACGTGTCCAGGTCACATTTGGGTAGCCCATTGCGACAGGTCGACCGAACGTCTTGTGAAACGGCGCTTGCGCAGCGTACCCCACCGACGACGGTCGATTGTGTCGAAACGCACGATACAGTCGCCGGCGCACGCCCGATCCACAACCCCCACTAGACTATGAACCACACAAATCGGATATAATGCAACTTTATGATAAAATATTAAATATTTTATTTGTAGCGTTTCGATGTTTATGTTATTTTTTAGCTGACTTTACAGTGAAGCAGAACGTCGCAACTTTACCAATACCAATGTTGAAGGCGCTTACGTAAGACACGAGTAATTTCGCACAGCGACTATACAGAAAGGAACCATTAATACCGACATACCTATTAATAAACGGGAAGGGCTTCAGACACTAGCCGAGACAGGCTGGGGATTCGATATTATTATTGTTAATTCATAGAAAACAACCCAAACTACGCTCTATCTCTTACTCCAGCTAACATGCTGTTAACAGAACTTCGTAGCTATGCACTGCGTACATATCTACCTGTAACTTTTTTTTTGTTTTGGCTAACACGGATTGTGTCTGTGTCTGTTTTAAATAACAGGATGAATTCCCTTAATCTGTAAACTAATGTAAAGGACAAAGGAGTTTCGTAAATTTATTTTATTTTGGTGCATATTTCCGGTAGCCATTTTTGTTTGTACTGTTTCATATATGGAAACAAAGCGAATTGAAAATAATACTATGCGCTAAATAAAAAACCTTTTAGAGTCCATCGGTTTGGTGCTGTAGCGGTGGCATTGCACAAGGCTTGCTGCAGGTCGGGCAGGCGGTGCGAGGCTCTCGCAACACCCATTATTCGGGTCAGGCAACTATTTGTGTGAATTGTGTCATCTGACATATAACTCTTGCGATAAATATTCTTTGTTTACTTTTGTAATCTCGAAGATTGAAGTTTTTGTAACTTCAATGAATGCTCTTAAATTATTTGTAACAGTTATGTTTAAATCTCTGACGTTATTATTTTTTTTGTTTTTCGTTCTTATACAGTCCTGAAATATCCTACTTCGTAAATTGGTTTTTAATGACCTCGTTGCTAAGAATTTTCAGTCTTTATGTTTTTCAGGATTCGTCGATTCGTTCATTTGGTAGTCATTAAAATTACGTTATATTCGACACATTTTTAAATTTTGTGTCGAATAGAATTTGAAACAAACATGTATAGCTATTACTCAGAAGAATTGTAATCTACTGAAATTATGGATTCATTTACAATGCGGCTAGATTTCTTTACATTTTAGACTATTAGATGTTGCAAACATCACAGCATCTGGCGAAACGCGCAATGGCGAATGTCTCACGCACACAGCGGCGCATTAACGTAGCAGTACGCACTAACACAGTCAGCGCGCGCGCCGCATCGCGGCCCCGCTCGCAAGTAGGTCAGGGCGCTCTGCGGCCGCGCGCGTTTTAAATTTAGAACGATCCGCACTTCAAGCTCCGCCCCACGCGATCGCCTAACTACAAGTTAATGTATAAATTACCTTCAAAACATCCACCTGTAACCGCACCCTTGTATCACGGTCAAATACTACAACACTATCGAATGTAGAGAGCCAACTTTGGTAACCCATTGCAATTTTTTAGGCATAGAATCTATAATTATATGCTTTAGTGATAACTTAGGAACTACTTAACTGACGATCTGTTTATGTTAAAATAATGAAGTAGCCTGTTCTCGATTTTTGTCTTGACTTAATAATTATTCAAACTTTTAATAAATATGTAATAATTACCTATATACTCTTAAATATTTTAAGCTAATTAGTACACATCAAACATAATTATTTTTTTCTGTAATTTGTTTTAAAGTAAGCCTTGACAAATTGGTGTCACTAAATAGACTGGTAATCAATAACGTTAATTAATTGTGTTAAGCAATTATTTTTTTGTCAAACAGCGGTAAAGTAATTAGTTAGTAGATAACTTATGCAATTATATTTGCAATATTGGCATAAAGTACTTTCCGGAAATGACCCAATCTTTATTCTGAAAAGATCACTTGTCCGATGTCGTTAATTTTTGTTTGTGATTGATGGGTAGCTAATTATGGAGATATTAGATTAGAATTACATTAATACGTAAATGATTTGACAAAATATCATCAATAGAAATTATTATTAAAATAGTATGTATAAATATCATAATTAGGTCTGGCACTTCAGTTACATTGATAATTAGGAAAACTTCTACAGATATTTGTTGATTTTAATGCATACGGAGTAGTTTAGTTAGAATAATAAATTTAACTATAATTTTAACCCTAACGAATGAATATCTGATTGATTTTATCCTTATTGACGAGTTTCATCTTTTACCAATGTCAGTTTCAGACGCCCAGCAGCGTCTCAGGGTCGACCTCTACAACTAAGTGGGTGAAGGTCGGCGGGAGAATCGCCGTATTTGTTACTTCGATATTATGGCATCTAGACAAAACACTATCAGATATCCAGATCTAATTGAATTAAATTAAGTTAAATGATGTAATCCTATTTAGGCCAGTAGTTGCGATGGTCCGACATGAATTGTTATAGACGCGCCCTGAAATGACGATGTGAATAGGCGACATATCCATAAAAAAAGATTTCGATAATGAAGTAATAGATGAGAAGTCATAAAAAAATAATTACTCACCTTCGAGTTTCATGCCTACATCGAGGCACTTTTGGAAGCGGCAAAATGGACAGCGCTTCCGTTGTGTTTTGTCTATGTGGCAGGCTCGTTCAGCGACGCACGTGTAAACCTTCTTATTTTGAACGGTCCTCTTGAAGAAACCCTTGCAGGATTCGCACGTTAGTAGTCCGTAGTGGTAACCGCTAACTTTGTCTCCGCAGACGGGACAAAGTTCTTCGATTACATCCTTGGTGTCAGTCTGGTCGCACACTGTGCCGGCTGCTGGCAAATAAGCGCCAGGTTCTCCACCGGCGCCTGTTGGAAACAGATATGAAGCATCCAGATTGGCATATCCGAAAGATTGTTGCTCGGGAGCGCATTGATACGCGGCGCCTTGCGGCACGTACTGTTGCGAAGCACCCGAGGGACCTCCACCTGAGCCAGATCCTTCAGGACCTGGGCTCAGGTCAAACGGGGACATATTGAGGGACATGAGGCCTGTCTGCTGGTCCATCGTCATGCTCGGCCGCTTAGTGCGGCTGTTTATTAACAAATCCCTACGGCGGCGTTCAACCGCAACAACGTTCACACAGTCACCGAGTTCACTAGCGGTCTGGCCGCAACACTAGCTACCGCTCGCGGGCTGCACCAGTTCAAGCACTATAGTAGGAAGCACATAAATCCAACACATTTTGTTCAATATGAGCGGAGAAACAAGATAACAGGCGTTTAGCGTCTGTGTCAGTCACCAAAGTAACTATTACTACTGTTCGTACAAGTGTTGACAGCGCGTGGTATGTTACGATCGTAATGAGTATTTTAACATCAAGCGGCACGCGTGCCGCTCGGTAGAGGTACCGCGATCGACTGGCGGGTAGCCGGCCGGCGACAACGGCGCGCGTGCCGGCGCCTCCCGCATGCGCGCCCCGCCGCCACCCGCAGGCCCCTGCCCGCTCGCACAATGGAAAACGATTAGGAGCCCATGTAATAAGTGAAAGTGAGTCGGTGACCCACTTTCCCGCGATCCAGGTCTATGTTAGTGCGCGTTCGCGCGGTTGCGCCACCGAGCGGGCGGAGGACGGCGCGGGGGGCGGCCCACTGACCCAGTTGCGCGCAGTGCCGCAGCAGGGCAGGGTTGCCGCGAACACCGAGCTAATGTTTACGTTCGCACTGCATTCGATTATGAGTTGTGTTCGCTGTACACATACGTAACTGCAACAATACGTACAAGTGAAACATCGACCATTGCTTATCCAACTTCAAGACCAAGCATGATAGTAACCTATAGAAAATTTAGCTAGGGTCAAATAGACATACTTATTGATTTATATTAATTATAATATAAATTTTCATTAATTATATTTTTAGGCCTGGATTTTTTATATAAGTAAAACGTTTTAGATTTTTTTACTATTTTCATTATCCGCCCCATTATAAATTAACCTTTAACATAAGTACATAATAAAACCAGAGAAGTTATTTCATGTTTTTTTTGGTATTCAGTATTCTAAACATACTAAAAGTCAATATTTTTAAACCATGTCTTATTAAGGATTCCTCAGAAAATGTAGAAGAAAGTAACCAAATATGGTTTCCATTTTATTTTCGTGATTTATTAAATCACATATTTTTATAAATTAAATCTTTTATTTGTAATAACAATCTGCTATACATTTGCGCTTAATTTAGAAAGTCTGGTTTTTTTTTCAAAAACCAAATCAACAATAATGATCTAATTATGAAAAAGATACCTACCAAATATAAAATACTTCAAATCTGAATATAAAATTTTTGGTAAAATCTAAAATATAATTTTAATCTTTTGTCAAATAAAAATAACAACTCCAGGTATCAAACTCGGAATTAGCGCAGTTATCATGTACCTAAAGCCCACACAAAAGACAACTGATCCATGTTTCTTATCGAGCATCTCAAAAAATACCTACGTAAAAAGCTCTTCTCGCAGAGAAATTTACTAAATTTACGATAAAAGAGGTATTCCATATTGGGATACTATTCCGTTTTTGTTTACTTAATTATTTTCCACATAATTTCACCGAAATCGGTGAGCTTGATTTTCCTTAACCCGCCTAGAAACAAACTTCAAACGTTTTCAACTTTACAGGTATTTTAGGTACAAAAGAAGTATTCATTTAAACATCATACAAAAATAGTTACAGTTATTTATGGTCACATATTTTCTTTTTCTAATTAAGAAACAAATTGAAGAAGCCCATACCAGAACGTCGACAATATTGAGAGGTTAATGAAAGCTAGGTTGTATCTCTTCAAGAATTGCATGTGCATTAGCCTTTTTCCTTACTGCCCCAAAAAGAAAATCGTTTCATGATTATCGTTCATGTTACGACAGGTACGAGCTAAGTTGCATTATAACAGGGCAATGTATGTAGATGTCAGCAATGTGTTTGCTTTTTCGAGGAAACGGAAAATCAACACAGAATGCATAGTATAATTTAAAAAAAAATCCTTAAGGACCATCATCTCATGACAGATTTATTTGGAGTGATAGCCTAAAAATCATTTGGGACTCCACTTTTGTCTGATGTCGCATGATAGCTTTAATGAAAAAAGGCGATCGTGACAACGGCCTATCAAAAATTCTTTTCCTGTGATATTTTTAGAAATCACGATAGTACAAAAACTTTATATAGTAACTTATCAAATTATTTAATTGCATCCATTTGTGTGTTCTATGTATGATTAATGACACATACCCACGCCGTATGGCAAGAATATTTTGTGAATAAGCAATTACGTATTCGAAATTTACGTAGGTAATTTTCGAGTCATAACGAGAGCCATTCAATATCAAAAGCGAAATAAAGATCTTGACCTGGATTTTGTTAAAATCAGTCAACAGGTCACGAACGAGTGACTGTCTGTGACAGCCTTGTATTCGCAATGTAATTTGATTCGACGTGTTCTACAGTACTAAACACGTCGCAAACGGACGAGGCTTGACTTCACTACGAACTATGATGTACCCTATTTAAGGGTACTGATCCAGTTTACCATTTGCTGCCTCCTTTGCTCAAGCAAGCCCTACATGTCAAAAATTTTACGTTCATCGATTTTTGCTTTTATCACTTTTACAGGACCCTATTGTTGTTTCCTGACATCGTCAATAATGACAAAAAACTAACCGAAATGATCAAATTTAAATAAACAACGAAAAAAAATACGACTTTACAAACACAAAACAAAATGAAACTACATATCGTGCATAATAAGCCACAATGACTCAATAGTTTCGATTTCATAATCAAGACCTGAATACCGGATGAAAAGCGACGGCAAGGTAGGTATACCCGAAGTATGCCGTTTTCGCTATCGCACAGACAGACGCCTCGGCCTCCGACGAAAGCAAGAGTGCTCGCAGAGTCGCACGCGCAATGCTTTCTTCATGAGCGCAACTGACGTCACACTTTCTCCGTCCCATGACGCATGTTGATGTAACGCATCGTAATACTGCGGTAATAACACTGCTTTACCAAGCATAGTAGTATGTCATGACGATGTACTTATTGATCTAAATGCTTAGACTATACATTGATTTATTTCGGTCTATTGAAATATTTGTTTGAGTTTTTTTTTGTTTAAATTTTAATACAGGTTAATGATTGATAGAACAGGTTTTGTTTTATTTCTGTGATTTAAGATGAACAATACCGATTGATTATACTTATATACGTTCACATACCATCTAGTAAATAGTAACGTGGAACTTTTTTATATGGTCATTAAGGGTTTTCTGAACGCAGCAGTTTTACATGTAGGTTGTATTGTCACGTAGCTTTTAAGTTGAAACAAGCTATTATTTTCTTAATGGACTTACATATCTATTCTAGAATTTATGAGCACAATACCAACGAATACATTAACATGATCTAGACCAGATTTTTTTTCATAAAAGGAAGATAGGGTTCTTTGTCACTTTTATATTTGAAGATGACAGTTTTAGAGACATCTTGTCTCTAAAACTCGTTTTACGCTTTTAAACGTTTAAAATTAAGAAGAATCACTCAGTTAGGCATTTTGTTTTTCGCGTTCACTGTTCTATTTTACATCTTAGCCGCTTAAGGGTTGTAACATTATTACGAGTTTCTAAATACAATATATCAGCTCTATAGCCTCAATGCACGTTTTCCCCTTCAATACTGAGTTGAATTTCCAATGGTATTGACAGGAATTGCGTCAGCAGACAGAAAGTCACGTGTACTTTACAGAGTCGGATAGACGGTATGGAGCTGGACGGATGAAACTGAATGTGAAGTTTAATATAATAACTCATTGACGTATTTTAATGTCATTTGATAATAAATATCAATATTACAATTAATGCTTCAATTTTATAACGCGCAGCAAATGAGTCGTCAAGTAGGTAAATAAAATTGGACACTTTCAGTCTTTTTTTACGTTTTACGAAAAAATTGCTTTGATTTGATTTTCTATTCCATTTCCTAATAAAAACAGAATCTGGTTTAATTTCCATTACTTCAATGGATATGGAATAAGATTGATAAAACTGTTAATTGAACCTTGTTTTGCAGTTTAAAGACCTTAATGTTCACGAGGGAGAGAAGAATGGTCGCAAAAACGACTTGCACTTACCCAGTCTTTTATTTAATTTTCCTGTCCGCTACAAACCGCTTATAGGACAAATATAGCGTTGGTTGGATATTATTTTTAAATACTTTATTTAACTGCCAAGTTCAGTTAAATAAAGTATTTAAAAATGTCTACTTTCTCTTTTCGCTTGAATATATTAAAAATATAAATACTTACCCAGTTTCATTTTAGTTAAAAATGCCGTTACTATTTTTTACGTACTATTTCTAGAGGGGGTACTCGAATTTAAAGTGGGCGTTGGGGTGGTTGGAGCTTCGTGGGGTTGAGTCGGGTCGTTACGCAAACGGGGGCAACATTTAGGTTTCGGAGCCAAGTGCACTGGGTCACTGGGTCAATGATAACATTCGTTCCTGGAATCACGTGCGAGCTGCAGACTTCTATAGTATGGAGCAGAAATGTGTGCCCTACATAAATATTGTACATATTCATGTAGATTAACGCACGTGAGTTTCATTCAATAAATTCCTAGTCGAAACTGGTAGGTATCTATGATTAATATTGACATATTTCCTATAGTAAATATGTTAAATACTGACTCGATTACTGTCCCAGATACAAAATAAAGTTTATCATACAGATTTATTTTGATACTTATTCAGTTTTATGGCTTCTGAAGATTTAATTCGGTCGACGATGCCGTACTTGATCGCACTATGTTATGACTAATAATCTTGACAGATAAATGAAATATGTCTAAGTATTTGGACCTCTCTAAGGCGTTTAATAGTTTCAGTCCTTTATTTACTTCAAAGTTAGAACACCTTGGTATTTATAACACTCGAGATTTTCAAAGATTTTATAAGGAATTTGAAACAGCAAATGAAAATTGACACTTAGCAGAACGATGAAAGACATGACATGTGTGCCTCAGGGAAATGTTTTAGGTCCCTTATTATTCCTTATATGTACCATGTAAATAATCTCTGCTATATGAATTTTCCCTATAATCAGATCTAGTAGTATGCGGATGATACTGTGATTCTTGCCTATGGACGTAACTGGGACATCGTAGTCTAATGCTAAATCAATGCTTACTAAAGTAACGGCTTGGTTTAATGCAAATGTGCTAACGCTGAACGTTTAGAAAACAGTTTTATTATTCACCTTTTTGCTTCGTACGTTCTTCTTGACAATTCACACGTGCTCTGCCTCATATCACTGGTATGAGGCTCAAATCAACGCTCACTCGGACCGACAGCATTAGGAACCTGGTGTCCAAATAGATGTCAGAATGCGATGTGGTAAAGAACTTGAAGCCCTTATCACAAGAACCATACGACTTATATTAATAATGGTTTATCTTGCAATGTTTCAATCGATCCCAGGATATTGTATGTCTGTGTGGAGCGGTGGTAGAAACTACTTCTTGGAGTTGAACGAATTCTGCGAGCCATGCCACCTACTTTATGTTATGGCCAGAAAATCTTTAATAAATATCAACGACGGATTTATATTCCGACTGCAAGGTATTAAAGGTTCAAATACTCTATGTACTTCAATTAATCCTCAGAATACATTCTAGAATACCTCTACTGACACTAAGAAACAAAGGAACCCTTTAAGGTTTACATGGCTTAAAATTAAGTTTGTAAAGCACCAATATTAATTATTATCAACCCTCAAATTTACAGGACCTCTAAAGATATACAGTCACTATCAGTGCGTTATTAAGCTGCACCTGCAAAATTCTGGAAAAACTTAATCCCCATCTTCACCCAAAAATTTTACATTATACTTACAATAAGTTTTTTTTTTTATTTGAAGAATCTTAAATGTAATAAAGAACAACAACGTTCCGCTCTATACTTGTATACCTAATAAATTTTATTTTCGTTTTTACGGTTCTGTAACTCAGAAGGAAAAAATGGAACCCTTATATGATCACTTTGTTGTCCTTCTGTCTGTCAAGAACCTTTATCTTGGGAACGCGTGGAGATATCGAGTTGAAATTTGCAAAAGTTTTATTTTGTGATTTTGGATATGTACATTGTAAGCATCTGTAAGTAAGTACCTAATAAGTTTTTTTTTTTAATTTCATGAAACTAGAAACCATTAGGTGTTCTATTGTTTCCTTTGTCATTTGGTTCTATATTTTCAGCCAAGGGGCTGCGGTTGGTTACACTTAAGTTAAGCCGGCTAAAGATAGAAAAAAACTAACTTTAACTTCTTCTAATCTTAAGTTTATATTTAGAACTACATTTAGCCGTAACAGATACATTTAATTTGTACAAACACATTACCACATCACTTTGTTGATGGTTTAGTCACTGCAAGCTTAATGATTTTTTTTCAAATGTGTAAGTCTTCGCAATTATTTTGACTAAAGCTGAGTTAAAATTTCAAAATCAAGAACTCCAGGACAAAGTAACCCCAAATGAAGACGATCTAGCTTCTATGAAGAAACGGAAGAAAAATATAAAGTTGATTCTCGTCTAAACTCATATTTTTACTATCAACACTCACCTACGAATCAATTATCACGCAAAACGAACCAGAAATATTCCAGATTTAAACGAGCTGAAATGCAATCAGAAATGAAGATGATCCATCTTCCAGGCGGGAAAATGAGTGTGAAGTTAACGCGTCCGTGGTCGTCTAACCCATGTTATTCTATCGGTAGACGGCCCTGAACGTGTAAATATTCACATCAGTTGAGTCATCAATCAAGTTTATGGAAGAATATTCACCCGAGGACTAGAAGAATCAGTATTACTTTTATCTACGTTTCACAGAAGAAGCCTCGTCGGAACCAACCCAAACTAGAAAATAAGATGCCACGCGACAAAAGCTCGCACAACGTAAGTATAAGTATTTGCAAAACAAATTCTCAAAACTTTATACTCAGGTCTGCGATCGCTTGAAACTGCGAAAAAATCAAACTTCTAAGTTCCGAAAAAAATGATACGACTGTTTATGTCACAAAAAACTTAAGTATATTTCGACACTCTCAAGGGAATCAAAATTCATAGGGTATTTCTCGTTGACCAAGAATCCTGAAATTTGGCATGAAGCAAGGTCTCATAGCACAAGTATAGGAAAAAATCTGAAAAATGTAAATTAGTAGTTAAGTAACCAAAAAAAAAAACGATTTTGCGATTCGGAAAAATCTTCATAACTCAATTCGGGAATTGAACTGTTTTCATAGGTAAGCTTGTACGGATCCGTGCCTCAAAAGGAAAAAACGGAACCCTTATAGGATCACTTTGTTGTCAAAAAATTATTTTCGAAATTTTTATTGATAAAAAGTATATAAGATATTGATCATTCAATATAAGTAGACCACCCTGTATAGTAAGGTAGCCACTAGTACCTTACTAATTCAAGGTCAATATAACTGGAATTTCATCTTACTTATTTTTTTCTTCTATTTGAAAATTATTAGGTACTCGCTTTTGGTATAAAATGTCTGCCGCTACAGGGACAGGGACTATTTTACGATATGATCAGCCATGTTTGACCTTATCATGAATGAATCGTCCATTTAGCTGTTCATATCGTTAAACGCAGTCGTAGGGGCCCAGCACGACCGAAGCCATGGGTTGGCTTCCGAAAGGGAAACTTGGGGTCCTGGAACGCACAGCTAAAAAGGAACATAGGAGAGGATTTTAGTCAGTAAATGTTTAACTCGCCCTCCCTCACTGCCCTAGAGCAGGAGAAGTCATTGGATGTTTTCCTACCTTAAAAAAAATCGTTAAACGCAGTTGTCATTGATTTGCCTTGATCACAATGTGGCGAGTAGGCAAGTTTCTATATCATGAAATGCCAACATTTCATGAAATGGTCGGTCATATCACGAAATGATCAATTCTAAGGTCTGGCCACGACATATATAAAAGGAAAAACTGTTGGGTCTAGGAACGTGAAATTTTGCACAAGGCAAAATTTTGGCTTTATGATGCAAGCTAACACTAAGTAGGGGTTTTAGGAAATTCAACCTCTAAGGGGATATAGTGTTTTTCAAAACTACCCTATAAGACAATTTAGGGGATGTTAAAGATTATATGAAGGATTCTTATTTCTGGAGTTAATAAACTTGGAACTTTGCACAAAATCTTACTTAGATGAATAATAAAGATTATCATTATTAGTTTTTTTAAAACTACCCTCGAAAGACGGTTTAGGGTATGTTAAAGGTTTAAAAAAAAAACTCGTAAACGAAGTCGCGGGCAAAGCGTAGTATATAAAGGTATATTGTTAAGTTACCCCCTAAACATAAAGTGAAGCATATAATGTGCTCTAATATACAGAACTTGGAATAACAAATTAGGTTACCTAACCCAATAGTTGCACAGAAACGGGCGACCTGATTTTGAGATGAGACGATTTCACTTCATTTCAAATACATTTCGCAATAATTTAACTTTAAGATAGACAGAAAGGTTGAATGATGATTGACAGAAATATATTTTATCGGTTTGGATATTTGGAAATTGATAATACTAATAATGACATGTTTTATTGTCGTTATTGCTACTACACCGATCAAATAGTATTTGGCACTATTCAATATTTAGTTTCATAAATCATGACTAATGCTGTCTTACAATGTAATTAATATGCTTTATAATTAATTCCATATTCTGAAGATTCTAGTACTTACTGATTGTATTTATGGTGAAAGAACTCAAAAAGGAGGATACCGAATCTGTATGGCCACCGACCCCAGCCTCCAACAGTGTTGGGATTCATGTCAGTTTGTTCATTCCAATCCACAAAAGACAAAACAGATTTAGTTGTTAAAGTATATGGAGATTTTATTTAATAAAAAAACAACTTGTAGACATGTGTTTCTATTTCCACAAATACATTTACTATTAGTTGTCTATAACAATATGATCAAGCATTTTTGCTGGTGAATTAAAATCAATTTGTTTCCGTAACCCCATGAACCATACAATGGATATTAGGTCCGTGCGCACAACTTAGGTTTGGTTAAAATAAAAATATTTTATAAAACCTAAATGCCATACTTTTGAGGTTTGTCGCCATAATAAAAGAAACTCTATCGATCAACTTTTTGATCAAACTTTTTATAAATAAGGTGTAATCCCTCCTTTAACCTTAATTACAACTCTTAATCGATATTTCATGTTCTTACATTTTACCACGAAATCTAGTGATATAGTATTCCACTCCTCGTCAATAACAAACTGAACTCTTTATTGTATCCCAGACTTGCTCCATCTAATTGAGATCAGAATCACGAGTTGGCCTTTCCTTCGCGATGATTCCAACGTCTGTAAGCCACGTATGCGACTTCACATATTCTTTGAGCATTTCTTCGACATACCGTGCAGCCTTCAAGCCTCTTTATATCAGACCTGTATTTGCACCAGTGATGAATACAATGTCAGGTTGTTTGTGCCCAAAATTATGCCATTCTAAAATATAGACGATCCGCCTCAATACAAAAGCCAAACGTTCGCATATGCAGCTTGTTAAAATGGCTCTGATGACTTTCTATAGACCCTACAGAGTCCATCATGATCATGTCAAGTAATTTTGTTTTGCTTTAGTTATACGTCAAATTATAATCCGGCTTGTCGATGAGCAGTGGTCTAGTTGGAGTATCATTTGCTGGGCGATGTGCGGTCAGTCCTGCTTCACCTAGTTTTCTTCTAACTGCCCACTGAGTTATACTGACGTTGCGAATTTCTCGAAGCTGTTGTCACTGTTCAACCGCGTTCAGTTTTCAGTTAGCGTTCAGTTCCGATTTCTCAACGCGCTCTGATCCACCGCCGGCCAGATCTTGGAATGTACCCACGGATCTCTTGAAACCTCTGATATACTAGATGAACAGAGTAGCGGGTCAAATTTAGCTGTCGAGTAACTTATTTTTTTTCGAGTACCTAAGGTAATAAATAGAACAGCTTCTGAGGGCGTTGTATTCATTCTTGTAAATCCGTATGTTTCCAGTAGCGATGTTATCAAGTTGAAAGCAAGTAATTAAAAATGTAGGTAAGAAAACGACCTTTTAATACCTGCAGGTAGTGCAAACTCAAACGATTTTGGTGTTGGGTTGGTTTTTGTAAGTTACGTAAAGGTCAATGATTTTAATTTTTTGTCTTTGTAAAGCTAAGCATATTTGCTTTAATTTTGCCTTATAATTTCTATATTGAGTACTTTAGATTTAAGAAAAAAACAGTTATTTTGCAAAACATTTTTCACTTTTTTGCTGTGGTTCCCCAAATTAAACTATATAGAGAACAAGATCTTTAGTAAGCTAGCTATAAGAATGATTAAACACACATAATTACTCAATGTATCTAAATCTTACTTTGGGAAACTGTGGGCACTAACAAATGAAATTAATATAAATAATGGGACTACAACGGAGTTATTACATAACCTAACAAAAACAATCATAAAGATCGTTCCATAAACATAAAGGTTTTGCCCATATTGATAACCCTAATAACATGAAAAAAAAACAAAGAAAGGACATTTGAAGTATTTTGAAGTTAAGAAAGAAATGGCTGCCATCGTCGATATCGTAGGAGAAGCGAAGTTTTGCGTCAAAGAAATTAAATCATTGACCAGTACCAGCAATACGAAGAACTGAAACATTGACGAAAATAAATATGTATATGAAATACCACAACTCTACCGGCACGTTGTGATAATAGTTCCCGAAGTATAGAGTTGCTGGTGGCATACACATAAAATAAAAAAAATCTAGAATACAATTTAATACGAAATTATAATGCAATGTTTTAAGATATTCGAAGGACTAGATAAATGTACTTTTTAAACAATATGAAAATTTAGAATAGATTTTGAAATTGATGCGAAAAGTTTTTTTTTTAATAGCAGTGTGATCATATTACAAAAAATATAAGTTATTAAAACGACGTGCCGATAGTTTAATTTCTTCAAGACCGTTTTCCCGGAACCTGTGTCTATTTTGCTGGCTCTATCAATATCGACAATCTCTACTTCAACTTGTATGGGAAATATATAAATAATATACTCAAAAGCTTATTAAAAAAATAATAAACTAAGGGTAAAATAATCCTCTCTATGCCTACCTACTAAATTAGTCGGCAAGTTTAAAACAGAAGAAGACAAAAGATCCCAAAATAAGCCGTCATCCACTCTTGCGGAGATACCGTTAGAGCGTCTACAATTACAACAAAAGCATTTTATAGTTACAATATGTCTCTATGGTAAACAGACGTACGGTCTTAGAAAGCTTTCTTTCTTTAAAAAAAAAAGGTTTATTACACAGTTTTAAAACGTGCAATAAGTTATTGTAATAGCTTTATGATTGAAGTTAAATGGTAAGTAGGTAGAGGGGTAACAAACTAACGACTACCCAGAGTAATTCAATACATTTATTTATAACATTAGCACATTTCCAGCGATTTTGTTCTCAAGAATAGTTTTCATAAAAACATTAACACCCCTTAAACCGTTTTTAAGGGTACTTTAGAAAAATCAATGATGACAGTGTTTATTATTAATTTTGATTAAAATTTGCTAAGTTTCAAGTTTTCGGTTTATCCTATACAGATTAAATATTTAGACTGAAGTTAAAATTATCGTTTGAATTAATGTAATTGTTCGGTTGTAATTGCGTCACCGCGCTCTATGCCTTTATTATCTTATGTATTACCTAAGTAAATACAATCAATACGCATTCGGATAGCATATCGGGCGCGACTCAATCTCATCTCATTCACCTCATTAGATTTAATATTTTCTCCATTTGTATTAGTTTAATCGGTATTGTTGAAATATATCTTTATAATCTTTAATTTTGATTTATCTTAATCTCATCCCAAACAGTAGGTAATGTTCTGTACTGGGAATGGCGAAACTAGTGGGGCCGGCTGTGCGTTAATGTCAACCAGTCAGTTTCTCCTTATAAATAAACAGATTAAATATCAAGATCGAAGTTACAATTATTGATTTAACTAGCTGTCCCCGCGGTTTCACCCGCGTTATTGGTTACTGCTATGCTCCCGTGGGTTGTAGCGTAATGTTATTTATCATATAGCCTTTCTCGAGAAGGCTAGGCAGGCTATCCAACACTAAAATAATTTTTAATTCGAACCAGCAATTCCTCACCTTTATTTTACTTATTTAGAGCGCGTTCAAACAAACAAATAGACTCTTGAGCTTCATAATATTATCACTATCTTCAGTGAACATCCACGTGTCGGTCAATGTGACCGTAAGCGGTCAAATCTCAAATGTCCTGTCCAATCCATAATGTAACAGTCAGGAGTCAAAAGTGCAGTTCTACCTTACCAATGCCAAAATGTATAAAATTTCTCTGTAGAAGAGAGTCAATGGTTCATGACTGATTTAATTGGTAGCGTAGAATCTAAAGCATTGAATAAACTAGTTGTGGACTATTGAACTTCTACAATAAAGAAATTTTAGACACTTTAGCATTGGTAGAGTGCAACTGCACTTTTGATCCCTGACTGTTCATGTTAGGTGATAAATCATAAAAAATTTAAACAATTACGGACCCTGTCGGACTCAGCAACAATATAAAGGGTAGAAGAAAGGAAGAGCGCTAGTAAAAGTACCTATTTAATTTTCTTATATGTATAACTATTTATTATATCGTCTAATTCATTTCAACTAATTACTTATTATTGCTATCACGTATATAATGTATACACTGTTGTTTCATATTTAAATTTAAATTAATACTTAATAATTATATTCGTATGTTTTAATGTTAAATATTTTTTTTAATATAAATTGTTCAATAATTAAAAATTAATGTCAAAAAAATTACAATTTGATGTCATTAATAAGTAATAATATGTCAAAAAATGATTTCATGCCATTAATAAGTGCAAAAAACGTCAAAAAAGGGATGTCATTAATTTACTAAATGAAAATGTCAATCTATTTGTTATTGAATTTATCCGATATTCGTCGATTGTGTTATAGGTTTTGTCAATTAGGAATTCTTTTAATTTATTTAAAAATATAAGTATTGGTTTATTTTCTTGTTTTATGTTTTCCGGTAATTCGTTATAAATCTTTATTGACATAGAATATGGACTAGAAGAGTGCAATTTAAGTCGGGAGGGAGGTAAATTGAGCCTGCTTTTATGGCGTAATGAATTTTTTGTCTGCATATCTTCTCGTGTTTTATAATAATCTGGATATTTGCGGACTAGTTTACATAATTCTAACTATAAATACCGGCTAAGGTGAGAATTTTATGTTTCTGAAAATATGACTTGCATCTGTCTGTTGGTTCAATGTTAAATATAATTCGTATCAGTTTTTTTTTGTAAGGTAAATAGGAAGGGAGCGTCTGTGCTATTTCCCCATAAGATAATGCCATTGTTAAACCAAGCGTGGGCATAAGTGTAGTATGTGACTAGTGCGGTTTGTAGATTTGTGGTCTTTTTAAATTCGGTAATATGTAAACTTTGCAATTTTTGTTTTAACTTTCTGTATATGTGTTTTCCAGTAAATATGTGTCTATTGTTAAACCTAAGAGAGTGGAAACATTAACTATTTCTAATTTAAGCTGGTAAAATGTAAAATTTATGTTTGTGTTTTGCCGAGGATGAAAAATTATTAATTTTGTTTTGTAAACCGGCATGTCCTAGAACCAAAAATTCGAAGACGTGACATTTACCAACACGCACTAGGCCCGTGTGGTGGATTACGGCCCATTTCCTCACCTAGAGAGGAGGCCTAAATCCCAGCAGAGGGAACATTAAAAGACAGATTATGCTATTATTTCTTTACAATAAGTACAAATGGCTAAAATATAGTACGATACTATATATTATAGTACATATATGGTTGCCTAAAGGTAACCGTAGTTAAAATTAGTATAAGTATGTTTATAAAGACGATGGCAACTCAGCCCGCTTAATTTTTCGACTCTCACATACAAACGTTCTCAATTGAAATGTTACGGGTAAAGGTAAGTGAACTAAACACATAAACTAAAGATTAGTCGGTTAAACTTAGCTTTATCTTCGAGAACCAGCTAAAGTTCGATAAAACGTTAAGGCGTATAGTCCCTTGAACATCTGGCCGGAGTTAAATGCACACATAGCTACTCGAACTGCCGCCTGCGCCCGCATAGAGCGAGAGAGCTGCCGAGAGAGCCCGCTGACCTTTTTCTTTGTACCATTTTCTTTGCGAAATATTGATTGCAGTGTATCTTTTAAAGAACACTTAACCAGCAATTTTTTAAATGTATTTTAACATATTTCTAAAGATTGAAGCCGTTTAAAAGGAGTAGGGAAAACAAGCGAAAAAATAACATTTAGTTTTTTTTTTTTTTGTTGCAAAGTATTAGTCATATGGAAAAATCATATGTTCATAATGTTGTACATGAATCCGTAATAAACATATTTTTTTCAAACCTATTAACTTAGCCGTTATCGATGATGGGCACGCCATAATTATGGCGGTAAGTCCCCTCTTTGAGGCGTGGCTGGAAAGACCTTATGGCGTCCGGACATGGTAAGTTCGGGAGGTTCCTGCACCGGATTCGTACGGATAGAACGCCCGGGTGTCACCATTGTATGGACCGCCCGGAGGACACGGTGGAGCACACGGTGGAGGTGTGCCTCGAATAGGCACACCACCGCCGTATCCGGGGCGATCGGCGGCGGCGATCTCTCGCGCCGGGCCTTGGTACAGGCCAACGTCCAGAGCGAGGAGGAGTGGCAGGCGTTTGCCTCCTTCTGCGAAACAGTAATGCTAGCAAAGGTGAAGGCCGCACGTGCACGCGCGTGGCAATGGTCCTCGCGCCTCAGCCGCCGGAATTCCGATCCCAATTTCCGGCCACCATGGGCGCGGGCTTGCGGATGGCGAGCCCAAGTCGTCGACGGCGCGTACTGTTCCACGCGCGCCTCGAGGAGATGTCAGCAAATGTAAGGGCCCAGCAGGGTCATAGCCTTCCGGGGTCTGATTCTAAAAGGAAGACTCGGCCCCGGTACGAGAGGCAACGAAGGAATAAGAGTGGGTTTTTAGTAAATAAAAGTCTGACGCTATCTCCCGCTCCGCCCATGAGTGTGGGACGTCATTAGATGATTTTCCCACTGAAAAAAAAAACAAAACAAAAAAGCCGTTACCGAGGAGTAGGCTTCAGAAAGTCACTGTTTTGTGGCATAGTTCGGGAGCTAGGGCCTTAATTTGTGTCGTAACATGATCATGATGATATGATCTTTAACCAGCAATGAGCACATTAACCAAAACGTAACGGCTAAAATATATTCGATGGAAGCGTGGGGGCGAACATGTAGTGAGGGGGCGGAAGGATGATTGCTGTTTTTAAATTTGAAATTTATATAGTAATTTGTTTTGGATACTTACCTTGTATCTAAGGTACAGTACCGGCTAAAGATAGAAAAAAACTAACTTTAACTTCTTCTTGAAAATAAAATAAGTCTTGCTGGCTAATCTTAAGTTTATATTTAGAACTACATTTAGCCGTAACAGATACATTTAATTTATACAAACACATTACCACATCACTTTGTTGATGGTTTGGTCACCGCCAGCTTAATGATTTTTTTTCAAATGTGTAACTCTTCGCAATTATTTTGACTAAAGCTGAGTTAAAATTTCAAAATCAAGAACTCCAGGATAAAGTAACCCCAAATGAAGACGATCTAGCTTCTACGAAGAAACGGAAGAAAAATATAAAGTTGATTCTCGTCTAAACTCATATTTTAACTATCAACACTCACTTACGAATCAATTATCACGCAAAACGAACCAGAAATATTCCAGATTTAAACAAGCTGAAATGCAATCAGAAATGAAGATGATCCATCTTCCAGGCGGGAAAATGAGTGTGAAGTTAACGCGTCCGTGGTCGTCTAACCCATGTTATTCTATCGGTAGACGGCCCTGAACGTGTAAATATTCACATCAGTTGAGTCATCAATCAAGTTTATGGAAGAATATTCACCCGAGGACTATAAGAATCAGTATTACTTTTATCTACGTTTCACAGAAGAAGCCTCGTCGGAACCAACCCAAACTAGAAAATAAGATGCCACGCGACAAAAGCTCGCACAACGTAAGTATAAGTATTTGCAAAACAAATTCGTGAATAAGAATCAGAATGTTTATTTGTGAAACATAGCTAAGACCCCTATGTAAATACATAGGGGTCTTAGAATAATATAAATAATCACTACATAGTATAAAGTAAAGTAAAGTCGCTTTCCGCTGTCTGTCCTTATGTATGCTTAAATCTTTAAAACTACGCAATGGATTTTGATTAGTTTATTTTTAATAGATAGATTAATTTAAGAGAAATTATGTTTAATACATGCATAATACGAGTATAGTAGAGAAACACTGTTTTACGCTTACATTGCAAACGCTGGCAGAACCCTACGAGATAAATCAAAATAATGTACTACAGTGTTGTACACCTTAAAAAGGTCTACAAAAAAGTTTTCGATGGTGTAAGTCTATCTCTTAGGGATAACCTACAATAATCATTTTTTATCCTTTACTTTTTACGAGAAATGATGGTTTATTTACGAAGCGATTATAAGCAATACATTATTAATCTTTATCTAATTAAGTACCTTAAATACATAATGCATTTAATATACTCGTAGATCTTTACAGCATGTAATTTAAATTAATATTTTTGAGGATATTACAGATAGCATTGCACCCGTGCGAAACCGGGGCGGGTCGCTAATATAATAGAATAATCGAGGTGAATACAAAACTAATCCTTTAGGATTGATTTTGTAAATAGATGAATTATTATAGAAAATAAACCTCGTTAGTGGTGATCCAGTGAAAATGATTATATAAAAATGAAGGGATGACGGAAAAGAAGCTAAATTATCTCGCCTCGTCCTGGACCGGTATCGTCGACGCTTTCCCGGTGCAGGAAGAACCCACTACGTAGTGAATCTTGTCCAGCGTTTCACTGTGCATGCGGCTGACGTGCCTCGCCCAAGTGACGTGAATCCCATTTCAGCCTGGCAATCTTTTTACCCAGGTCTAGGGAAAACATTTTTTAACTGACTCAAAACCATCTTTTGCTTTTTACCAGACTGAAAAAAGGAGGTGTTTATGTATGTAGATACATAAAGTACAGCTATAACTCCGTTGTCAAAAGTTGTCCTTTTGTTTGTTTCCTTTGATTTTTTAACGTAAGGGGTTTTATTGTCTTAAAGGTGGTTTCATTTTCCACTAATGAATTATTGTATGTTCTTGGCACCGAAACTGTTTATATTATAACATAAAAAATGACTACATAGTGCAAAATAATATCAATTTTGGGAGTAGGTGTCATAAAACGAAAAAACAGAAACGGAGACACCGATGTTATGGAATCAAACTTGTATTTTTTGTAAAGAATTTTTATGTATTCAAATATTTCAATATACTTAATTGTCGTGGTAGATTTAGATATCTCCAATCCATATTAATATTATAAGTGTGAAATTAACTCTGTCTGTTACGCTGTCACGGTTAAACTACTGTAGCAATTTTGATTAAATTTGCTACAGATTAAGCTTGAACCCAAAAGACAGGTTACTTTTTTCCAGCATCGACTTCGAGTCCACAATAACCGAAATTTACGCGGATGAAACCGCTGGAGGAGGCAAGTATTAAAAAAACCGGCCAAGAGCGTGTCGGGACTCGCTCAGTGTAGGGTTCCGTAGTTTCCCATCCGTCCCCACTTAAGAGTTAATGAACGACAGACAACGAGCAAGAATAAATACCACCAATGCCAACGAGAGACCAACCTAACAATTCGACAATATAATAGCTCATACCCATCCCGACCCCATCAATTTAGGAAAAATCTTAGCAGCGCGAGGTAGCCCAAAGGTCAGTGTCATCTCTCGGGAAATTGGATTACTAATTAATACAAACTTGACGGGTTATGTATGTTGGGTTTTCTATGGTGATTTTGGATTGCGTGAACCGATTTTAATCATTCTTCTTTTATTTGAAAGAAGATACGTTCAGAATTATAAAATATGTAAACTAAGTTATAAAATGCTTGCTACGGTTAAATTACAAACTTAGTTCAGAAATTATTTTGTACAACTTTTCAAAAACTGTTCAACCCATCAAGTTCAAAATAATTTTGAAATTTTTTTTGTCATATTTTCTAAACTGTAGGTTTAAAAGTTAGAGAGTAGATCATGTCCTGAAATAGGACATCGGATAAAAAGCATTCAATGAGAGACTGATGTGTGAGTTCTTTTGGTATAATTTTCGATTTTCATCCGATGGCAGAAGATCTATTTACTATAAATATATATTTCTTAATAAACTTTGATATGAGTAGACTAGTCTATTAAAAACATCCTTTTCAATTTCTTATCTTTACCTATTACGTTCTATTTTATCTCACATGCAAACTGTGTTTTGTAAACAAATAAATACAGTCTTTATACTGCATGCAAAATATAGGACAACCGTTGTCAGGAATATTCGATGAAACCGTTAGACATGAATAACTGTATCAAGATGAAAACGGGATTTCTATTTAGGTGCGTATTTTTACCTACGTGCGTCGCATGATGCCTTATGAATTGCTAATATATAGGGCAAAACGTAAACAGGTAACGATCATTTGGACTTTAAAATTACTGTTTGTATTGCTGAAGAACTATTTGCTAGTACATTTTCGTACATAAAAAGTACCAGGAAAATCTATCTACATATCTATTGCTTGGGAAAGGCAGGAAGCTTAAGTGCGGCCAACCCGAAATACATTTCCATACAACCACTCTTACGTTATTATGACATCAATAGGTACACGTTTTTCTTCAGATATTTTGGAAAGACAAGATATCTTGTGGATATTATCTTGGTTTATATTTTAATTAAAACATACATTTGTGTAAAACTAATCCAGAAAAGATCTCTGATAATCTGCTATTTTGCGTGAACTTTGACCCTTCATAATGTACTCTATATACATATATATTATATATGGGTGATTCCATAAATGTTGGGCAGCTTTGTGTCTTCAGAACTTTTTGCTCAACTAATTAAATTAATTATATTAACAATAATGTTTATAAAGCTGAATAGGGTGTTTCTTTATAGACTCGTAGAAATTTCAATAAAGTATTTTATTTTCCTTTAAATTCTTCCTTACATGACACCAAAGTCAGTCCATATCTATCCAGGCTTGTCCATGCATCAAATTTCGATGCCGCTCAGTCGCACGGCGCGCCCGAGACCCCCAGTCCGTATTGAAGGGGAATAGAGGTGCCGATGCCACTCATAGTCACACGGCGCGCCCCAGACCCCTAGTCCGTATTTTTATGTGCCAATTTCAGATATTTCAAATTTAGTGTTAATTTAACGTTATACTGATCCTTACACATAAAACACCATAATTAGCCTATTATGTCCCACAGCTGGGCGAAGGCCTCCTTCTCCTTTTCCGCTCATGTCTGTCTTCTACTATTGCGGAAAAGTCCCTCTGGGCCGAGTCATCTATCCACCTTCGTCTTGGTCTGCCGCGATGTTACAGTTAGTTACATTGCAACTAAATCACGCCGATACAGATAGCAATCACACCATAGCTAATTGGTTTGCAAGATACAAATATTACCTACCTTTAAGTTTTGCGCACCTGTATGCAACTCACCGCAGAGCGACTTCCGCTTGTCTGGTTTACTTTTTAATTTCCCTGTACTTGTTACCTACATTATGTCCTATATACCTCAACTTTTCATTCTCTCTACCTGCTTTACAAGGTCAACAAGTAGTGCGGTTTGTACACGGAACAATTATTATTTCTTTGGCTGTTTTTATAAGCAGATATCGTATACTTTTAAATCTTGTTGGCTTTGCTCCGTACACAAGTATCTAGTCATAGGCTGAGTAATAGACATCAATTGATCACTAGATAATATATCTGTCTTAGTTAGCTCTGCCTTTTAATGCAAAAAGTAGTTTATACTATAGGTACCTACTGGCGACCCACCCGCACGGGTGTTAAAAATCTTTGAATTTTTTTGCTTTTCTCTACTATAAAATGAATATAATAAAAATCTAAATCTTCTTCATGAATTTCACTATTAGTGTAAACTGTATGGAAATTAGTTTAGCAGTTTTTCAGATATAGGCAGACGGATGCGGTGGAGAACTTTGTTTTTTAATAGGTGGAAAAGTATAATTTTAGTCAACAGTAAGTAGGTAAGACACAAAACATAATAATTAAGCATAATCTGATCACCCGGAGGACACGGTGGAGCATACGGTGGAAATTGGCCGCACTAGGATGGAGCACCGCCATGTCCTCGTGGAGGTGATCAGCGGCAGCGACCTCTCGGGTCATGTCGGGAGGGCCATGTCTGCTTCTGAGAAGTAGTATTCCGAGAGAAGGAAACGGTTGCTGCCGTGAGGAAACGGATTTGCTCATTTCCCCAGCCGCCAATATAATACTGTACTAAACATGTTATGTTATCTTTAGTGTATAAATCAGTCGTCTATGTCTTCATTTTCACGAATTAATTTTATGTACTTATCAAACATTATACTAGCGATTATCTGCCGAATGTGCCTGTTCTTTAGGTTCTTCTAATATTGTCTTAGATTTGATGGGTTAATTTCTTAAGATGAAAGGCTATGGGCCCAAACGTGGCCATGTTTTCGCTAGATGGCTCTAAACTCCTTTTTAAAATTTTTCAGTTTTTAGTCTATGGGAGCATGAAAATATTGAACTTAGTTAAATTATTGCCTCGAAATCCTCAATATATAGCGCTTAAATAGCAAGTTCGTAACATGACTAAGATAACTAAAATGGAATATTTCATTATATCAAATGCCATTTCCTTGACTTAATGATACTCACATACCTATTCTAAAAAACATATAAACTAAAAATGTCGAGTTCAGCAGCCCATAGCTTACCTTAATATGTAATATCTTTTTATAAACTAAAAGGTAGTTTATTTAGAACTAGCTGTTGCCCGCGACTTCCTTCGAGTTAAGTTCGTAAAACCGTACAGGACCTGTACCATGACGTTTACAGTAAGATTGTTTCATTCTTATTTCCAGTGTGGGTAAGAGATGGCGTTAGACAACCTGTATAGCTCTGTCTCTTTCCCACACTGAAATAAGAATAAAAAAATCTTACTTTGAACGTCATGGTAAACCTGAGTCATTCTGGCCCATGAGATTTATTCTGTCAACATCTAATTAATTAACTACACTTTAAAATAAAACGGCTAAATGACATAACATCAATTATCTTTAGTAAAAATAGTCTAATTTATTACATTTCTTATAACACACATCTAAATTATCTGTTAGTTAAAGTCCCGTCAACATCTGTTAATCCATTTCAGAGATATCCCCTGAGAATTAACTTACAAGAAAATGAGATAACGTAGTTTAAATATTTAAACATTGGCTATATCCCAGTTGAAGTCCTTTTGGATTTTGTTCAACTATTTCAAAGACGTATTCCGTAATTTGTAATTCCGTTCTCACGGGAAACTGAAGATACTCCTTGTAACATGAGCTATCTGTCAGTGAAAATCCAATCAAAATTGGTCCAGCCGTTTCAGAAATGAACCGGAACAAACAGACAGATCTAAACGCAAAAAATTGCGTTTTTCATTAAAAAAAAAATAGTAACATTTTGATACAACTTTGTCATTGCGACAGAGCCGCAGGCGAGAGTGTTAAGGAGCCGAATGCCGCAGTTACAAATCTCCACGTGTAACAGACGACGTTTTTCAATATACAAAAACCTTTTTCACACACAAACAAATAAGTTAATACGATTTCTTTTTCCGTACTTAATCTTAACCAACCTGGTTAGGTTAGTTAAGGTTCTTCAAGTTAAGTGGTTACTTAACTTGAAGTATAAGAAAAAGTGCTGTTATACATCCTAATAATAAAAATAAGAAATTCTAATATTTTGCGTCTAATTATAATATTTTGCGTCTATTTGCTGTGAAAAAGAAAATCGCAGCCGCATATTTATAGAGAATCGAACAGTTGTTTATTGTAATCCGTGACGAAATCAGAAGAAATAAAATACTTGTTGTAATAAAAAAAAAAAAAAATATAATAAATAAATTTATTTTTAACTTATTACAACAACGATTGAGGTGATACTTAATATACATAGCATGTTGAACCTGATTGTATTGCGATAAGAGCCAGTTTTCGAGGAAGTGTATCTATTAAAAAATGTATTTTCATATTACAAACAAATGCTCCAATTTGATTTATATACATAGATTCAATATTGGTTTATTACAGCGTGATGAAAGGAACTAAGCCCATTTTCCATTGGACCGAACTGAAATGCAACAAAAATGAAGAAATGCAAGACAAGGCATCGCCAAGGAGATGATCCAGCTTCCTAGGTGGATAGTAAAGAGTGTGTGTATAATACACATACGATGCCGCCTGTACCGTGTGACTATCTATCGGTAGGCGGCAGCCGTATGGGTATATACTCACATGACTAGTCAGCAGTCAAGTTTGTTGGAGGAAGATTTCATCATAAAATAAAAAATCTTGTTTTTATTTTTAATTTATTACAACAAGGATTGAGGTGATACTTAATATACTACTCTGTCAAGAAAGTACCGGGAAAAGATCAATAATACACAAAATGTCTGTTATTCATCCAAATTTATTTTATCACCTTCAAAGTATGCTCCTTTAGAAACGATACACTTGCGCCAACGAATAATCCATTCATCAAAATATTTTTTAAACGCTGCTTCCGGAATTGAGTTCAGTTCTCGCCGCGAATTCTCCTTTATGTCTTCTATCGATTGAAAACGGGTGCCACGAAGTGGTAATTTGAGTTTAGGAAAAAGAAAAAGTCAGCAGGAGCCATATCTGGTGAATATGGTGGTTGCTGGATGGTATTTGTTGAGTGTTTGGTCAAAAATTCGTTCACAATGATAGCCTTGTGCGAAGGCGCATTGTCGTGGTGCAAAATCCAAGAATTTTCTTTCCACAAATCTGGCCTTTTTCGTCGAATTCGCTCTCTTAAACGCCGCATAACGCTCAAATAATATTCTTTATTTACCGTTAGACCTTCCGGTAAGAATTCAGAGTGCACAACACCGCGATAGTCAAAGAAAACAGTCAACATGACTTTGACTTTTGATCGACTTTGGCGTGGTTTTTTCGGTTTCGGTTCAGTTGGAAGGCGCCACTCCGAAGCTTGTTGACTAGTTTGCATGTCAAACTTGTAAACCCGTCACCAGTAACAATGCGTTTCATGAATGTTGGGTCCGAACTGACTCGTTCTAGCATGTCCTCAGCGACTTTCATGCGATTGAGTTTTTGGAGAAAATTCAGATCTTTTGGGACTAGCCGAGCAGCAACATGTTTCATACCCAAATGATTAGTTAAAATGGTACGGATCGACTCGTGAGATACAGAAAGTTCGGCGGCTATCTCTCTCAAAGTTGAATGGGGATTTTCAGTCACTATTTTCTTCACTTTTGCGATGTTAACTTCAGTTGCAGACGTTGACGGCCTACCAGAGCGAGGCAAATCTTCCATCACATCTCGACCGCTTTTGAACGCTTTGAGCCACTCATGAGCACGAGTTTTTGATAAAGTCGATTCACCGTAAGCCTTCTGTAACATTTTCAATGACTCCGAACACGAAATTCCATTGGCGATGCAAAATTTAAGACAAACTCTTTGTTCGATATTTTTGTCCATTATGAAATTCGCAATACACACTATATATGATATTACTAAAACCAGCACTGTATTTAATATAAATAACAGATGCAACTCAAACTCCGCGCCAAAATGGAAAACAGTTGTGCCAATCTAACAACTACAAAAAAACAAAATTTTGAATTTGGAACCATAAACAAATCATCCATTCCCGATACTTTTTTGACTGAATGTACATAGCATGTTGAACCTGATTGTATTGCGATAAGAGCCAGTTTTCGAGGAAGTGTATCTATTAAAAAATGTATTTTCATATTACAAACAAATGCTCCAATTTGATTTATATACATAGATTCAATATTGGTTTATTACAGCGTGATGAAAGGAACTAAGCCCATTTTCCATTGGACCGAACTGAAATGCAACAAAAATGAAGAAATGCAAGACAAGGCATCGCCAAGGAGATGATCCAGCTTCCTAGGTGGATAGTAAAGAGTGTGTGTATAATACACATACGATGCCGCCTGTACCGTGTGACTATCTATCGGTAGGCGGCAGCCGTATGGGTATATACTCACATGACTAGTCAGCAGTCAAGTTTGTTGGAGGAAGATTTCATCATAAAATATCTTGTTTTTATTTTTAATTTATTACAACAAGGATTGAGGTGATACTTAATATACTACTCTGTCAAGAAAGTACCGGGAAAAGATCAATAATACACAAAATGTCTGTTATTCATCCAAATTTATTTTATCACCTTCAAAGTATGCTCCTTTAGAAACGATACACTTGCGCCAACGAATAATCCATTCATCAAAACATTTTTTAAACGCTGCTTCCGGAATTGAGTTCAGTTCTCGCCGCGAATTCTCCTTTGTGTCTTCTATCGATTGAAAACGGGTGCCACGAAGTGGTAATTTGAGTTTAGGAAAAAGAAAAAAGTCAGCAGGAGCCATATCTGGTGAATATGGTGGTTGCTGGATGGTATTTGTTGAGTGTTTGGTCAAAAATTCGTTCACAATGATAGCCTTGTGCGAAGGCGCATTGTGGTGGTGCAAAATCCAAGAATTTTCTTTCCACAAATCTGGCCTTTTTCGTCGAATTCGCTCTCTTAAACGCCGCATAACGCTCAAATAATATTCTTTATTTACCGTTAGACCTTCCGGTAAGAATTCAGAGTGCACAACACCGCGATATTCAAAGAAAACAGTCAACATGACTTTGACTTTTGATCGACTTTGGCGTGGTTTTTTCGGTTTCGGTTCAGTTGGAAGCTTGTTGACTAGTTTGCATGTCAAACTCGTAAACCCACGTCTCGTCACCAGTAACAATGCGTTTCATGAATGTTGGGTCCGAACTGACTCGTTCTAGCATGTCCTCAGCGACTTTCATGCGATTGAGTTTTTGGAGAAAATTCAGATCTTTTGGGACTAGCCGAGCAGCAACATGTTTCATACCCAAACGATTAGTTAAAATGGTACGGATCGACTCGTGAGATACAGAAAGTTCGGCGGCTATCTCTTTCAGAGTTGAATGGGGATTTTCAGTCACTATTTTCTTCACTTTTGCGATGTTAACTTCAGTTGCAGACGTTGACGGCCTACCAGAGCGAGGCAAATCTTCCATCACATCTCGACCGTGGTATGAGTGGTTCAAAGCGTTCAAAAGCACGCTTTGAACCACTCATAAGCACGAGTTTTTGATAAAGTCGATTCACCGTAAGCCTTCTGTAACATTTTCAGTGACTCCGAACACGAAATTCCATTGGCGATGCAAAATTTAAGACAAACTCTTTGTTCGATATTTTTGTCCATTATGAAATTCGCAATACACACTATATATGACATTACTAAAACCAGCACTGTATTTAATATAAATAACAGATGCAACTCAAACTCCGCGCCAAAATGGAAAACAGTTGTGCCAATCTAACAACTACAAAAAAACAAAAATTTGAATTTGGAACCATAAACAAATCATCCATTCCCGATACTTTTTTGACTGAATGTATATACATAGATTCAATATTGGTTTATTACAGCGTGATGAAAGGAACTAAGCCCATTCTCCATTGGACCGAACTGGAATGCAACAAAAATGAAGAAATGCAAGACAAGGCATCGCCAAGGAGATGATCCAGCTTCCTAGGTGGATAGTAAAGAGTGTGTGTATAATACACATACGATGCCGCCTGTACCGTGTGACTATCTATCGGTAGGCGGCAGCCGTATGGGTATATACTCACATGACTAGTCAGCAGTCAAGTTTGTTGGAGGAAGATTTCATCATAAAATAAAAAATCTTGTTTTTATTTTTAATTTATTACAACAAGGATTGAGGTGATACTTAATATACTACTCTGTCAAGAAAGTACCGGGAAAAGATCAATAATACACAAAATGTCTGTTATTCATCCAAATTTATTTTATCACCTTCAAAGTATGCTCCTTTAGAAACGATACACTTGCGCCAACGAATAATCCATTCATCAAAATATTTTTTAAACGCTGCTTCCGGAATTGAGTTCAGTTCTCGCCGCGAATTCTCCTTTATGTCTTCTATCGATTGAAAACGGGTGCCACGAAGTGGTAATTTGAGTTTAGGAAAAAGAAAAAAGTCAGCAGGAGCCATATCTGGTGAATATGGTGGTTGCTGGATGGTATTTGTTGAGTGTTTGGTCAAAAATTCGTTCACAATGATAGCCTTGTGCGAAGGCGCATTGTCGTGGTGCAAAATCCAAGAATTTTCTTTCCACAAATCTGGCCTTTTTCGTCGAATTCGCTCTCTTAAACGCCGCATAACGCTCAAATAATATTCTTTATTTACCGTTAGACCTTCCGGTAAGAATTCAGAGTGCACAACACCGCGATAGTCAAAGAAAACAGTCAACATGACTTTGACTTTTGATCGACTTTGGCGTGGTTTTTTCGGTTTCGGTTCAGTTGGAAGGCGCCACTCCGAAGCTTGTTGACTAGTTTGCATGTCAAACTTGTAAACCCGTCACCAGTAACAATGCGTTTCATGAATGTTGGGTCCGAACTGACTCGTTCTAGCATGTCCTCAGCGACTTTCATGCGATTGAGTTTTTGGAGAAAATTCAGATCTTTTGGGACTAGCCGAGCAGCAACATGTTTCATACCCAAATGATTAGTTAAAATGGTACGGATCGACTCGTGAGATACAGAAAGTTCGGCGGCTATCTCTCTCAAAGTTGAATGGGGATTTTCAGTCACTATTTTCTTCACTTTTGCGATGTTAACTTCAGTTGCAGACGTTGACGGCCTACCAGAGCGAGGCAAATCTTCCATCACATCTCGACCGCTTTTGAACGCTTTGAGCCACTCATGAGCACGAGTTTTTGATAAAGTCGATTCACCGTAAGCCTTCTGTAACATTTTCAATGACTCCGAACACGAAATTCCATTGGCGATGCAAAATTTAAGACAAACTCTTTGTTCGATATTTTTGTCCATTATGAAATTCGCAATACACACTATATATTATATTACTAAAACCAGCACTGTATTTAATATAAATAACAGATGCAACTCAAACTCCGCGCCAAAATGGAAAACAGTTGTGCCAATCTAACAACTACAAAAAAACAAAATTTTGAATTTGGAACCATAAACAAATCATCCATTCCCGATACTTTTTTGACTGAATGTACATAGCATGTTGAACCTGATTGTATTGCGATAAGAGCCAGTTTTCGAGGAAGTGTATCTATTAAAAAATGTATTTTCATATTACAAACAAATGCTCCAATTTGATTTATATACATAGATTCAATATTGGTTTATTACAGCGTGATGAAAGGAACTAAGCCCATTTTCCATTGGACCGAACTGAAATGCAACAAAAATGAAGAAATGCAAGACAAGGCATCGCCAAGGAGATGATCCAGCTTCCTAGGTGGATAGTAAAGAGTGTGTGTATAATACACATACGATGCCGCCTGTACCGTGTGACTATCTATCGGTAGGCGGCAGCCGTATGGGTATATACTCACATGACTAGTCAGCAGTCAAGTTTGTTGGAGGAAGATTTCATCATAAAATATCTTGTTTTTATTTTTAATTTATTACAACAAGGATTGAGGTGATACTTAATATACTACTCTGTCAAGAAAGTACCGGGAAAAGATCAATAATACACAAAATGTCTGTTATTCATCCAAATTTATTTTATCACCTTCAAAGTATGCTCCTTTAGAAACGATACACTTGCGCCAACGAATAATCCATTCATCAAAACATTTTTTAAACGCTGCTTCCGGAATTGAGTTCAGTTCTCGCCGCGAATTCTCCTTTGTGTCTTCTATCGATTGAAAACGGGTGCCACGAAGTGGTAATTTGAGTTTAGGAAAAAGAAAAAAGTCAGCAGGAGCCATATCTGGTGAATATGGTGGTTGCTGGATGGTATTTGTTGAGTGTTTGGTCAAAAATTCGTTCACAATGATAGCCTTGTGCGAAGGCGCATTGTGGTGGTGCAAAATCCAAGAATTTTCTTTCCACAAATCTGGCCTTTTTCGTCGAATTCGCTCTCTTAAACGCCGCATAACGCTCAAATAATATTCTTTATTTACCGTTAGACCTTCCGGTAAGAATTCAGAGTGCACAACACCGCGATATTCAAAGAAAACAGTCAACATGACTTTGACTTTTGATCGACTTTGGCGTGGTTTTTTCGGTTTCGGTTCAGTTGGAAGCTTGTTGACTAGTTTGCATGTCAAACTCGTAAACCCACGTCTCGTCACCAGTAACAATGCGTTTCATGAATGTTGGGTCCGAACTGACTCGTTCTAGCATGTCCTCAGCGACTTTCATGCGATTGAGTTTTTGGAGAAAATTCAGATCTTTTGGGACTAGCCGAGCAGCAACATGTTTCATACCCAAACGATTAGTTAAAATGGTACGGATCGACTCGTGAGATACAGAAAGTTCGGCGGCTATCTCTTTCAGAGTTGAATGGGGATTTTCAGTCACTATTTTCTTCACTTTTGCGATGTTAACTTCAGTTGCAGACGTTGACGGCCTACCAGAGCGAGGCAAATCTTCCATCACATCTCGACCGTGGTATGAGTGGTTCAAAGCGTTCAAAAGCACGCTTTGAACCACTCATAAGCACGAGTTTTTGATAAAGTCGATTCACCGTAAGCCTTCTGTAACATTTTCAGTGACTCCGAACACGAAATTCCATTGGCGATGCAAAATTTAAGACAAACTCTTTGTTCGATATTTTTGTCCATTATGAAATTCGCAATACACACTATATATGACATTACTAAAACCAGCACTGCATTTAATATAAATAACAGATGCAACTCAAACTCCGCGCCAAAATGGAAAACAGTTGTGCCAATCTAACAACTACAAAAAAACAAAAATTTGAATTTGGAACCATAAACAAATCATCCATTCCCGATACTTTTTTGACTGAATGTATATACATAGATTCAATATTGGTTTATTACAGCGTGATGAAAGGAACTAAGCCCATTCTCCATTGGACCGAACTGGAATGCAACAAAAATGAAGAAATGCAAGACAAGGCATCGCCAAGGAGATGATCCAGCTTCCTAGGTGGATAGTAAAGAGTGTGTGTATAATACACATACGATGCCGCCTGTACCGTGTGACTATCTATCGGTAGGCGGCAGCCGTATGGGTATATACTCACATGACTAGTCAGCAGTCAAGTTTGTTGGAGGAAGATTCATCACAGAAGTATCAGAAAAGGTTTAAAGTACATGGTCTTGGATAAAGCACCAGAAAATATGACGAAGGGAGTTCTTACAGTAGTCTCAACTCTACCATGTTTTATGATAGTGTGCGATGAAAAATTGAAGAAAAGTCCAAGGCAAAATAATTCGAAATGAAGATGATCCACCTTCCAAAGAGGATAGGAAAGAGTGTGTGAAGTTAACGCGTACGCGATCGTCTCATCCGTGTTTATTGTCGGCAGACGTTTTCGCGTACCTGCAAATATTCACATCACTCGCGTCATCAATCAAGTTTAACGGAGGAAGCATAGATATCCGGCGATATGCCTTCAATGCGGAATAGTAAGGAGTTCTAGTGACGCTGCTTAGCTCCCACCAAAATAATTACAACATTCACAAATAGTATATTTACGATACACACTTAAAATTTGCACACGCACACTAAGAGGTTACGCAGCTACACTAAATCAATTTCTAATAGAACACATAAATAGAATGGGCGGAACATGCACTTGTTATTTGGGATTATTCAATGCACACGCAAGCAATTAGGGAGCCGAACGCGATGGTCGATAATTTTTACCGACATTTAATTTTAGCATATTCATGTAATATAATTACTTCGGTTAATTTTCTTCAAATGATTTCTTTTTATAAACCTATCCGAAAAGAAAATTTACTTTTAATAAAATAAAATAGGATTTTTTTTTGTATTGTTTTACCGGTGAAAATAATAATAATAATCTTTTTTTCCAGCTTTACAATTTTACATGAAGTAGATCCGTACTTTAACATAAACATTATATGGTAAATTGTAAGTTATCACAGAGTTATATATATATATAATTGTAAGATAAACACCTCTGACACCCAAGCTAAGATTGAACTTGTATTTAGAGTGTCAGGGCTCGCTCAAAATGGAACGCTCTCTGTTAAATGCTGTATTAATTTATAATATATTACTTAATCTTAAAAATTAGTTATAGACAAAAATTTGACAAAATAGTGATGGATCGCGAATTTTCTAATTAAAACTTCGAACCTTGATGGCTGCTCGGCTTTATAATTGACTAAGGTGGGCTTTTGATTTAGTGATCAATACAATAATATTATTTTAACTTAAATATTTTCTAGTGCCAATCTTACAAAAACGCCAAATAGCCACATTTAATATAATAATTGAATATCTTTGCATAGCGACCACAAATTATTTCAACTTTTGGCAAAAACTAAACAATTGTATGAAGTTATATTTAATTAACCCACTAACTAACCATATTGTACTATAAATTAAAAAACTTTGATCATTTCAATAAATTAGGTAAGTATAATATCAATTTATTCCATTCAAGTATAACTAGAGCACTACAGGGGGTCTTTTCTTTGCTTATTTTTGATGACATGGGGGATGGGGGGGGGGGGTCTGGACGGTTACTACGTTAGAAGTATCTATATATTTTTTAGTTATTAGAGGAATATTCACCCGAGGACAATCAGAAAATAATTGAAATATTAAAAAGAGAGGGATAAAGGTACCCGTAACTAGCAAATAATTAAAAGAAATAATAAAAGAGTAAAAGTACAGTAATTCCATTTCTCCTAATAAACGATGTGGCAAAAAACCGTTTCTAAGTTGATAGAATTTTCTTGTAAATTTTAGTGACTGTGTTCTTTTCTGTTTTCGTTTTATTAGGTTATCATATATTCTTTATTACTACCTAATAATACAATAAGATACAATTTAGTTAATAAAATAAGAATTATAAGTAGCCTTACTTCCGCGTTCAAAGGTATGTACATTTACGGCACTCCTTTACAAATAAATAGGCTCAGCTCATGTCATTATTATTGTGAATCGTAAGCGTTGAATGCAATGCTGGAATACAATCACCCAACAGCATGCATTAGCATAAATGCATCAGAAGCGATACGCATAACTTGGCACGACATTAAGCATAATTAGGCGGTGACCCACTTTTTTATCAAAGCTCGTCGTCGATACGCGGCGCGGGCGCATGGCACACACGCACATCGAGCGCAGATACAACGCGCACACCTACAGCATAGCACACGACTCAGATAAACGTTTATTTATATGTAACATTGTTTGTAATCAAACTTTAAATAGATAACGGGTGATAGCCGCATACCTAAAAGGTATTTTTATTATATCTAAAATATCTGCGATATCGGCATAGCCTTTGAAGAGATCGTTTATTACTAAACTTCTTTAAAAAACATAGAAGCACCCATACAATTTACAAAATTATATTAATTTCGGAAGATGGAATTACTGGTTAAAAAAGCATAAAACTAAACTATATAGTAATGACTTACCCACCCTGCAACTAAACCTAAATGGTATTTATGTAATTTTTCTGTTAAGGTATCTAAATGTAATGAGAAAATGCCAATAATGAGTCAATCTACACATTGCTGTGAGATTAGCTTGAACCTAACAACTTCTTAATCAAAATACATCAAAAGGAGAAACTGACTGACATATCAACGCACAGTAGAACTACACAAGGTTTCTTTTTATGACATAAGCGAGCACTAAGAGAGGATTTTACAAAATTCACTCCCTAAAGGGATAAAAGAGTGCCCAAAATCTTGTATGGAGAAACATACTTTCAAGCGGGTGAAGTCAATAACAAAAGCGTTTCCTAGTAAAAATTTGTGATTTTAAAGAGCACCTACCTACACTTCTATTCGAATTGCAAGGCCAAATGCAAATTTAATGATGACTTTAAGTTCCTACTACGTTAGACCATGCTGTTACCCAACACAAAAAAAACAGCGCAAATGCAAGTTGGACTCGTGCACTGAGGGTTCCGTGCAAACTTACCTATGAAAACAGTTCAAGTCGAATTTGAATTCAAAGTTTTTTTGTGAGGTAACTACAAGTTTACAGTTTTCAGATTTTTCTCTATAATTGTGCTATGAGTCCTTGATTCATGCCAAATGTCAGGATTCTAGGTCAACAAGAAGTACCTACCCTATGAATTTTGATTCCCTTGAAAGTGTCGAAATATACATTTTTTTGCGACATAAACGGCCGCTTTTTTTTCGTTAACTCAGAAGTTTCATTTTTTCACAGCTTCAAGGGACCGCAAACCTGAGTACGTTGTTTTAATTTCAACTCGATACCTCCACGAGTTTCCGAGATAAAGGGTCTTGACAGACAGACAGACAGACGGACGGAAAACAAAGTGATCCTATAAGGGTTCCGTTTTATCCTTTTGAGGTACGGAACCCTAAAAACAAGATCGATCCATAAACATTGAAATTATGCCCGAATTGATAACCTCAATAATGAGGAATTTGCACATAACTGATGAAATGAGGAGACCTACCGACTGAACTACGATTCTGCCTACCCCTTCATATCGTAGCGGCGAGACATTAAGTAATGAAATGGTGTTAACAATAAACAGACATTCTATTGCATCCTCAAAAGCTTTGCTATAATTTATTGAAGAATTTCATGGTCTATCTCCGAATTTCTACCACCAGAAAAACAATCTCCTACAATAAAAATCGGTAAAAACTTTGACTAACATATCGCTGAACAACATTTTTTCGAATTTAGGACCGCCTTCTTTTTTGCAGTTGGCAAAATGTTGAGGCCTCATAGAAGGTATTCATTACATGCATTACACAACTAAGGTGTCTTGTTAACTCTATAATTCTATCTAGACACAGTATAAAGAATAAACCTCGATAACTGAATTTACCTAAATATGTAAACTAAAATGCCATCTTGAAGTCATTCACTATAACAAGGTAAAATCCGTGAATTATATTAATTTAACCATGTGTCATTTATTCATTATAAATCAAGCTACAAAAAGTGTACCTACGCACATTTATTATTGTACTTTTGTAATCTGATTCAAATAAATACATTTATTCTATACATACATACTATGATTATATGAATAGTGAGAACGCTATTTCTCACATACATGTAAATAAGCGGAGCCTTGGCCTGGTTACCACGATTTTAGCGTTATTACAAAATACTCAAGTGATGCGGCGCCCGCGCTCCGGAGTGGGGCTTACGCACACATAGACCAACTGCCACGGTTCCAAACAAAAATATTTCATTGTTTATTACATACTAACATTTTGGTACATATCGTATTGTTTAATATTTACTAGAATTTTATATTTATTTGTTCAGTACATAATAATTGCAAGAAAATTTCCATTAGCACGCCTCTTGATAAAAGAGACCTAATTAAACTTCGTAACTGCTTGGCATCAAGTACGTTGATGGGAATTATCTAAACTTTAAAACTAAGAATCCCGATTGTTTAGGTTTTCAAGTTTCACGTTTATAGTCTTATACTATACCTGCGTATAAACGGGGTTGGGATAACAGACTTTTTCAAAGAACCATTTTTTAAATATTGTTCGTAAATTAATATTTAGTATACATTTTACTTAAAAAAACTAGATATGTTAATTTCATATCACCGAAAACTCCTACGTGAGCTCCTGCATAGCCTTGCTTTCTACAATGCAAACAAACAAACTAAACACATTGAAAAAAATACAAAACCTCTCAAACGTTTATTAATTAAAATGCTGAAGGTTTAGCTTTGTAGTAAACAGTTTGAATTCCAAGAATTTTGTAATCATGGATTGTTATTTTATTTTTAAAGCAGATCTCAGATATCTTGAATTAGTAATGTATTTAACCCCTACGAAAAGAGGGGTGTTATAAGATTGACGTGTCTGTGTATCTGTTCGTGGCATCGTAGCTCATATATTACTCATGATGACGAGGACTTGATACTAGCAATGAGAGATGGCTGGTAGATTCCTGGAAAACGTACTAGTAAAGCCATCCAGTTTGGGCTCATTAGAATTGTTTTGATTAGTTCTATAAATTTATCTTGACGAGAAAGTCTTGAAGCTGAAACTGAGTGGAGCTGATGGACCCTGGGATGCCTCCTTGTTTACGCTCAACAACTTGACGAACAATTCCAAAGAAAGTATATTTGGGTAGGCCGCAAAAAGTACTCAAAACTGCCAGACATCATGTTAAAGAAAAATAAAAAAAGAGTAATGTACAAAATAGTCCCCACATTTACAATATTAAAATTTACAAAAAATATAAATATTGAAAATTGTAAAACTACATATATATAATAATTTAACTAACAATTTATAAATATACAAATAACAATTTTCTTATAAACCATTTAAAATTAGTAGGTAGACCAGGTATTTTTTTGTCGCTAAAGCTACATAAACTTCTTCAAATTCGTCTCAGCGACGCATATCTTTAAAATATTTATAGCTCTTTTAATGAAGTGAAAACGGCTGAAGGAGTAATTTAATATATATATTTTTTAATTTTAATCGTTTTTTGCGTCGTGGTCTTTTTTTTTAATTTTAAATTTTATTTTTTCATTGACATAAATCAAAGATCAGTTATGAAAACTAAATAATATCTGGGTTAATAGACGTACAGCACACAGCAGCTTCAAATATGAACGATTGATTTACTCTGCATGCGCAGAAGGTACATCAATAAAGAACAATTTAAAAAAATGTGCAAGCAGACATACATGATTATTAAATGTGCAGCATATGTGGAAGTGGCACAAGGTCCGTCTGTAGAAACGGTTGCGCGGGTTGTAAGGAAACAACGGATACTGATCATTCACCTGAAAGCAAATTATGATGAATCCAATATAAATATTCTTCACACTTGCTACAAAAGCTTGTCATGGCCAGACAGGGATTTTTCTACGAAAATTAATTGAAATATTATAATCAGACTCTACCAAAACCCCCTGTTCTTCTTCAAAGATGACCGCTGCCTACTGCTAGCTGGTTTTGGTATTACCAACGATCAAATCATGACATGATTTACACGTTTGTTAAATATTGATATTGTGTTCATGTTTGGACGAGTTACGAGTTGTATGTAGGGTTGCCTAACTTAGCAAGGTCATATGAAGTGATTGGGTAAAGAGCGTCAGTCACAGAATGATGTTGATAATCTAATACAATGTTAATTGTTTTAAATTGTGAATTATATTACCATTAAACGCAGGCATTGTGCAAGTTGACCAAAATACAAAAATAACCCTAATATTATTTATAAAACATTGACGAATCGGGTAAGATGGTTGCACTGTTTCTTACCAACCGAGCTTCGATAATGTTCCACAAAAGGTGACAATCATTTAACTTATGTTGCATTCATATAAAATAGGTAACAAAGGAGTTTGTGTGTAGCGAGTAAACAGTGACGTCCCCACAGAACACATTCATTGGTACGCGTATTGCAACATGCGCGAGCGCCGTGTCCCACTTATCAAGATAAATTGAAATTCAATTTCGCCAAAGGGCAACAGTTGTAAGAGCAGTGGTAGAATATTAAATATTTTGAACATTTCCACTCCGAAAACTTTAGAAATTGATTTTATATTGTAGAGAGAGTAATTGTTTGTTATTTATGATAACACTACGGTAACTTTTGGTTTATGACAAGTTTATTTGATTACTTAATTTCGCAACATTAGTAACTCTTACATTGTACTTTTATTGTCAGAGGTACTAATATAGTTAATATTTTCACTTAGAATTATTTTCAAGACAATGCATGTTTTGCTTATACTAACTATAATTGAATTATCAAAATATGTCACGAGTATTGTGTATTATTATTAGTATTACAGGTAATATCACCAAGTACATAGTTAAAAACTACTAACTTAGTCACAAATGCGCACTTGAAAATGAATAAAATGACGTACTACCAAAATCCTTTGTTCTTTAGATATTCTGGTTACACATCGGATTCAAGTCTTGCACAATCGAGTAACCTTCGAAATGGAAAAGAAACGCACGCGCGGCCCACGTCGTCGTTCGCCATATTGGAACTACTTCAAAATGGTTAAGTTTTTTTAAAATATATTACAGGAAATATTTAATGTTTTGTAAGGCACTTCTTCATACTCCTTCGATTTTATATATATTTTTTTACATATGTATGTGCATCTAGCAACCTAGGATAACTTATAACGTTTAACTTTAATAAATAAAAGTCATAATGGCGTTACAATTACATTTTTTTTCTTTTTGTTGTTTAGTTCTTAAATATCATTAAAAGTAAATGTACTTTTTAAATTCATGCAATGTCTACATTGGTAATTATTATAGGTCTTTTAAATCAGGACGCAGCACTTGAATCGTTCTCGTTTGACAATGCCAATTCAGAGAAATGGTCTCGAGTTCAATCAATTGTCGCATTCATTGCTTCAATATCTCTTCGAAATAATGATACTGTACTTACGTATTGAAAGTAAATGCTAGTCGGCTCGAGGACAAGGGTACGACCCATATGAAAAAAAAAACATATTCTTTTAAAAACCAACAAATTTTCACATACACGCGTAAATATATAAAATAAAAAGTATATTTAGGCGTCAATCTGCCTTACAATCACGTATTTTATTTATTATTTGTCATCTGTTGGCAAAAGTTACACAGAAATAAATTCACATTGCGGTCCCTCGACTCAGCGACGTTCATCTTTAAAATATTTATATTTACCTATTTTAATGAAGTGAAAACGGCTGAAAGAGTAATTTTTTTAACATTTTTTTTTACTCTTTAATAGTTTTTTGGGGGGGTTTTTTTAAATTATATTTTTATTTCACACTTTATAAATTAATCGCGAAACCCATTATTGTGATAACTACTTTTTTTAAGATGGGAAATCATTCAATGTCTTGTCAAACGGCGAGTTACCAATTGCTCGTCGTCCTCAAGCCCATGCCTACGGTGGCTGTAAATCGGGGTCGGAATCCCGGCGGCCAGGGCGTAAGGCTGCCTCTTTTGCTGGCAATACTGCTTCGAAGAAGGTGACCGTCTGCCATTCCTCCTCGCTTCATACCATGGCCTATACTAGTGCCTGGTGCGAGAGGTTGTCGCTGCCGATCGCCCCCACGAGGACACAGCGGTTTTCCGCCTCACCTCACACCTCATTGTGATAACTACTTAAATTAAATTTTCTTAAATATTATCAACTAGCGACCCGCCAAACTTAAAACTTTAAACCGTGCAACCCTAGTGGAATCCTAGTGGGACAGATGTACTATACATGTGTTCGAGCCACATCTTTACGGTACGATGCCGTCGCCGTCCGACGTTATTAACTAACAAAGGATACAGAACTTTTCTTATCCATTTTATATAGTAGGTACTCCTATTTTATTACAACATTTTATATAAACCCATTTTTTTTTCTGTAATTTTGTGCTAAGATAACGTGTTACATAACCGAAAATGGTTATGGATCAAAACTAGATGAATTTACTAGTAGGCATTCCAAGTTCCATCAGCTATCTTTCAATTCCAGCATCAGGTCCGTGTCATCAGAAGAACTGAACAGAACTAATTAAGACGAATCTAACGAGCCCAAACTAGATGGGTTTACTAGTTGGCATTCCAAGGTTTCATCAGCCACCTCCCAGTTCTAGTATCAAGTCCTCGTCATCATAAGAAATTTATAGAATTGGTTAAGATGAATCGAATGAGCCGAAACTCGATGGGTATACAAGTAGGCATCCAAGGTTTCCATTAGCTGCAACCAGTTCCAGCATCAGGTCCTCGTCATCATGAGAAATGCATACATTTTTTTTACGAATATTATGTGCTCGAACTCGATGGGTATACAATCCCATATTAAAAGTTGTTCATAATGAGGAGTACAATGTCCCCTCGAAATTCTTAAAGTTAATTTTTTATCACCTTATAATGTGACAGGCGTTTAATCAAAACAGTGGACGTCTTTCGGCTGAAATGATGATGATAAGGCGATTAATTGCCAAAATGATCGCGTGATATTTCGGTAGTGCTTATAAATCTCAATACACAAACAAACACAACACAACAACAAAAACTAGTTGTACTAACTAACTTGTCAATTTCATACATTTTGAACTTTACGACAGTTGTATCTACATATCGACCTATATTTTATATATATATAAATAGATAGCTGTTCCTTCCTAACGCTTCCTAAAAACTGGCTTGACCGGTTTGATTTTACTTTGTTCTGTGCTCAATCAGGGGTGGCTTAAAAGAAAAAATAAATAAAGAAAAGTCATAAAAATGGTTGAAAATAGAAAAAAGTAATTCTTAATTTTATATGGAAACTACCACTTAAAGGAAGGTTGAAAGGAGCTCTACATGTCGCATAGCATTATCCCCTTTTCACAACGTAATTAGGTGGCATTAGGATTGGGAAGACCTAGGTGTCTGTTTTAGATGAACGCACTGAAATAATTATGGTTGTCAGAAAATAAATAAAAACCTTATTTGACAACTGGTAAAACTTATAAGAAGGGAAAAATTGAAAAATTAATTGATAAGAACAAACCGCGGGAAGAAAATATTTATAGAAAAAGTTAAAAATACAAAAAGTGATTCAAGTTTATGAATATCGTCTAAGTCATTTTAATCAGTGACATATATAAAAGTTAAATCTACAAGACCGCTCTATAATAATCAATTCTGACATAAATTGATTGGGGTTTCTAGTCGAACCTTGTTCTTTGATAACGTGGGTCAACAGTGAATCAGTTGCATTGATTCAGGGTTCGTTATCAGTCTTCGTTATTCGACACTACAATGTATGTAGCACTTCTGGACATAGGTAATAATTCTGTTGATAGTTACCTAAGTCAGTGTCAGTTACTGCACATGACGTGCGGCGTACGTAATGCCTACGCATGTTTACATAGCGTTGTCTATGCAACGATCCCTGCGAACATCAGTTCAGTACAGTTAGGTTTCCAAATTTGTAGGTGTTCACATCAACAATCACCTAGCACTTATACAGCCAACTGATGCACTCATACATATCTTTTAGATTATCGTTATTTTTTTTGTATTTCAGTAGGTACTCTATATCGATGGATCCTATACACAAAATTACAACTGTAAAAAAGCGACTGCTAAAGTTTTGATTCATTTATATATTTTCAATATTCATGCTACATAGGTCATTTTACAGCAACAAACAGCAGTGCTTTTATTAAGAAAATATTTTTTTTCTGACTTAACACTGAAATTCATAAATATTTAGCTAAAAATTAAATAAAATAGGAGACAGAAAATATATGTGACGCCAGTGTCCTTTATATGTCAGAGTGCTCTGCAAAGTAGGTCATGCCGACATGCCCAGACAAGCGCCTTGTAACTGGTAATTAGTCAACTATTGCAATATTATTACAACATCGCGGATATGCATATGAATGAAATCCACAACAAGATGGATGAAAGTAGAATTTAGTAGTATTATTGTAAATATATAATTATAATGAAAATAATACTTCATTGTTATTTCAAATATTGTCGATTATCATAAAATCTTAATCAATTACTTGTAGTGTTGTGTTGGAGTACTTTAAGGAATATTGGGCCCTTAATTATTTCTTATATGTTTATAAACATTATAAAGAATGTTGGTCTTAATTTAGAAATATAATTATAATAGGTATGTTGACGATACTAGTATTTTATTATGGTGATAACATAGACGTATCATTAAAAATATCACAAAATGATTTTAATTTATCTGGTTCCAATGCAACTTTTTGTCAGTAAATAAATCTGATAACATCCAAAAGAGAATCAGTTACATTAAACAACTAAGTAGCCACCCGCTTGTATCAAGATCGGAGACTTAACACCCAAAGATGTGGATGATTGAGTTTACTTGGGTTAGATAGACCAGTATCCGACTGGAAAACCAAGTTTACCGACAAGGCCCGAAGAACTTTAGTGACTGGGCAGAATACATTGCTCGCTGAACAGATGACCAATGTGCTCACACAAGGTGTTCCAATGACCTAGTAAGGGTCGCGGTAATCCGATGGATGCCAGACGCACATGACCTGTCCTTGTGGTGGCACTTGGGGGTGGCTTATATCCAATAGTAGACGTCGATTGAATGCAATAATTGTGATGATGATAAACCGTTATCAAAGCAAGTAAAACCAAATTAAGTTATATTAAGTACTAAAAACAAAAACATACGTATATGATGACTTACCTATTAATGGTCAAATTTTATTAAGAACAAATATAATAAATAATAATACAAATATAATAAATAATAAATATAAATAAATATTTAGGACTCATCTTGATGAAAAACTAAGTGTGGACCCAGACCTACAATTGACCTACATAATTAAGTATGTCTGTTATACTGTGTATTATAAAAATTCATCTTCCCTGACAGGTAAGTATCTCAATACTCAATAAAAGAAATGCTGCTAAGAATAACCTTAAAAAACTACGAACATCTCAAAAAAAGATAATTAAGATTTTGGTAGGTGAATGAAAATATTTATAAAGAAAGCATATTAATGAACATGAATGAAATTTACAAATATAATATCTATTTCTGTACGTTTTACGGTATTAGGTAATAGGTTTTTGCGTTGGGGTTTTTTAATGTTTTCCTCTTAATTGTGGGGACAGTTCACAATTTAATTGTTCGTATTGTTCTGATGAATCTATTGTTTGGATTGAAAGAAAAATGAAGGAAAATGGTTGTTTTCTTACCCTTTAGGAAAATTTTATCTTTCTACAGGGGTTTCTAAAGGGGAAAAGTAACTTTTATACCGCTTAGAACATTTGACGAACCCAAATAAATCAAATGTTTCTCTTTTAATTCAGTTAAATTTCAATTGTAAATACAGTTCAAATAACTTTACGCCTTGTTTCGGAGATGGCAGACAGAGTGGCGTGGGGTACAATTCTTACACAGGTAGATATAAACAACAAACTCGAGTCGATGATGCGTGTTGCGCTTCAAAGAGTTTTAGCAAAATCCCTTTTATAACTGAAGGAACACGGGTTTTACTCCAAAACGGGGGAAGTTATTTAATGATATCCCACCTCAAAACAAAGATATGAAAGACTTTCGTTCCATTGTTCAGCTTCAGTTTGCTAGCTAGCAAAGCAAATATACTACTAAGATGCATGCCTGCAGCTGCAGTTCTAAAATATGTTGTCATCGGTTTTTGGGTATTTTAGGTACTAATTCTTAAATCCGTAAGCCCGTTGCTTTTACGTTTTTCATGATGACGTTGTGTGGGACATATAATCTACCTTACCTATAAAACAGTTTAATATCCGAATTAAGTTACGAAGGTTTTTCTGAATCGCAAGTTTTTTTTTTTGTGACGTAACTACAAATTTACAGTTTTCAGATTTTTTCGTATACTTGTGCTACTGGACCTTGTTTCATGCCAAATTTCAGGATTCTAGGTCAACGGGTAGTATCCTAACAATTTTGATTCCCTTGAGAGTGTCGAAAAACATGTTTTTTGCGACGTAAATGGCCGTATTTTTCTTTTCGTTAACTCAGAAGTTTAATTTATTCACAGCTTCAAGGGACCGCAAACCTGAGTATGTACTCAGGTTTGCGGTACCTTGGACCACATCCAACCGAAACCTATGGTATATATAACCATATAGTTTCAACTCGATACTTCCACGCGTTCCCGAGAAGACAGGGGTCTTGACAGACAGACGAACAACAAAGATACCTATAAGGGTTCCGTTTTATCCTTTTGAGGTACGAAACCCTAAAAAAAGGTGGTATAACAAATTTTTATCCAGTCTTTGAGTGTATGACAGCGTTCAGAGAGGGGAAATGAAACAAGTTTATTTTTTGTGTCAATTCCAAGTAACGGGCGACAAGGGCAGGAAGGTGATTGTCGTGATGAGTGACAGGCCTCACATACAGCGAGGTGATATTATGTACCTAGATACTAAATTTGGTACCGTCGCCTTTGGACATCTGCAATATTAAAGGCGTCACAACTATTTTGCCAACCAAGAGACAGAGTTGATGACTTGCTGTAGATAATTTTACAGTCTACTATTCCAAAACTGTTATTTTATACTGTTGTTCCATCGACTCGGAACAGAGTAATCAGAAGAGAGATTGCTAATTTGCAGCAGATGGAAAAGTAGGGTAATACTTCTACTGTATAATATTTTATATTTTTTAAAGAAAAGCTTTCTATTGAACCAGGAGCTCATTAAATCTTTATAGGCTTCGAAAACCTTGTACCAGTTAAGTACTGCAGCTGGAAAATAACTTATGAATAGTGTAGAAAATGTAATTGATAAAATTCTTAAGGAAATCAAAAAAGTGTATGAATATTAAAAGTTCCGTAATAATTTTCCCTATAATGGTTAAGAAAAGTTTCAAAAGGTTTTAATGTACCATAAAGGTGTAGGTGTGGCTTACGTTACGCTCAATACTATCGTCAGGGTCGGGCACTTTTACGTGACTGGAAAAGATATGAACGTAAAAATTTTTAATTGTTTGGTCCCCTTTTATTTGAGCAAGAAAAAAGTATATTTGTGTTTTCTTGTGAACGCTGCTAGCTTTTGAAGCAGAAAATATGTTTCAAAGATTTTTTTGTTTCATAGGCTTCGTTTCCTTCACTTCGTTTCATTCATGTAAGCGATGAGCGGGAAGTTCTAAATAACTACAAACAGTCAAAGCAAGTACTGATTGCGAGTAAACTAGACTTGAGACAGCCATGCTACGAGACCGTATCCGCGTCCGCGTCGAACGTATTAATCATCACTATCAGGATATGTTCTTGGTAATGGTAATGCTCCTATTATTCACTGTCATTCTATATCTATGAACAGGCACTAATACTGAAAGCAAATTGAAATGAAAACAGTTTGACTTTGAAGTAATTTGTATTACTAAAATATACACATAATTTTGTAGAAATTCTCTCCAAATAATTTGTTTTTTTAGCTGTTATTTATCGCCTCAACAATTGGTGGATATACCGTAAAATAAAGAGAGTACTGAATGTTGTGCTTTTTAAATATTCTGTTACCCTTTACCTTATTTAGAAATTGTTTATTTGTTAAATAATGTTAGCTGCAGTGTCTCAGGACCTTGGATGGCAGGAGAGGGGGGCGAGCGCGTGAGGGAGGGGGGCATGGTCGCGGATGACGCGCGCCCTACTGGCACACTGACACACTTACCCAGTGACAGTGGTACTGCTTTTGGTCTGACGAGGTCGATGCGTCCTACCTACGTGTAATCTTATGTATATGTACACAGATAAACTTGGCTCATAGTAAACGTAGTCCCGATTCAAGCGAACGAAACGGCGCGCTATATCTTACCTAAAAGGGGAAGGCTCGAATACTTTTGTCAGACAAACGTAACATGACCCAGTACACGTTTCTTTAGCTGTAGATGGTGCAGCAATTTAAGATTGTGGCGAAGATTTTTATCACGAAAAAAAAAATTTAATGAAAATAAACTATTCTAAAATTCTATTCTATTCGTGAATATTAATGTTTTTGAAAAGTAATATACACATATTTCATGCCTCAAATAACATTTTGAGAGAAAACCTAACTTTGTATATTTTATAAAAAGAATAAAAAATAATGCAAAGGCACTGAACAGTATTGTAGCTGTACGATAACTAACACACACTAGGTACCTACGTGTGTAATTGTTATTCTGTAAAATTGAAGACCTTGTAAATTTGCGTTTTTGTACACAACCTTGAGAGTATAACTACATTCATATCTGTTATTAAACGTTAATTCAATTCACCAACAAAAATAAATCTCAATTTCTATTAATTGACGAAACATTTCTGTGTCAAGGTTCTGTGTATTGCACAGAGTTGAAAGGTAAAATCTACATAGTTACTCCAACCTTGCTGAATATGTATTTAGCAATTAATTTTAAATAAATAAATCGTTAGTCAATAATCTTCACTGGAAATATAGTGATGCATTACTGAAAACAGTAACTTGGAATTTGTATTACATATCTAAGTATATTTAAAATAGGTATGTACCACAAAACTTCCATAAAACTAATTTAAACATAGTTTAGCAGTTCAGAGTACGTGGGACCTGCGATATGGTCCAATTTTTTAATGACAAATTCTCGATCATTCTTGGCCTTCGGTTTCCCTATCCAAAAACAAGGGTAGTTACTTTTTCGTAACCTAAAAATAATTTATCTTTGCAAAACATATTTTAAGTAATTTCTGAAATGAAATACGTTAAAACAGGTACATAGATAAAAGCAGGAAAATTTCCATCAAATTTTCCCGTAAACAATCTACGCCATAGTACCTCGTATTATGAGAAGTTTCACTCAGGTTGTTCATTTTTATAATCCCTCGTTACTTGTTACCAAAAATAGGACAGGAAGAATAAATCCGGGATTAAAATGAGTGGGAAAAAAATATTGAAAGCTTTACTAATGCGTCAGCATTATAAACCCCTAAAATAAAAATCCCTTAAGACAACACAGTTGTTCAAGTAGGTATCAGTTACCTTAAAGCGTAAAACTTAAGTATATCCATCTTACTTCATACATTCACGTATGAAGGCATGTCATGGTTTTTGCAGTTTCGTCGATACGAAATGTTTGAATTCCCACACTTTGTTAATAATTATACCGATAGCTTACGTAGCATTTGTTTGCACGACCTGTGAGTTGGCAAGCTACAGATACAAACTGAACGTTCTGCAGATAAAGACTACTATGTTACGTAACCAATTTTATCATGTTGTTAAGACAATGACACCAAAATTAGGTAGCTCGGGTAAACAATCTACTCGTAATTTGTCAATTAAGTGAGTGATGACCATAACGTAGTTCCGACGGATTGTACATGGAACAGTGGTCCCAAGAGAAGAGCTTATTAAGCTCCTGATTGGCCATGACACGAAGTAACGGAAAACTACAGGAAAAATACTGATTTCACAAGGTCTGGTACAATTTGACACTAGGAGATTTAGTTACTCAGTTCATCCACCATAATACATTGCATTATTCGACTTTTTCTACAAATACTATTATAGGAAAATTACTTTCATAAAGATGAAGCAGGTACATATGCAGACAAAAATAGAAGAAATAACCTCAAACCTTGTCTTTATCTAAATTTTATTACAGTGCTGTAAAGGAAATGAATAAAATTATGTCAACTGCTTCTCCGAGCGGTAAATTGTAAGCGTTTTATTCCGATACTCATAAAATGGGTCAACGAAATTGTCAGATGTAGAGCTATCTCGCTGAGAATTATTAATAAATATAGGTCAACAGTTCAGTCACAATCTTAAGTCGAGCCTCTGCTGTATACCGCAACATCTCGACTACTCCAAAATAAATATTTTCTTATGCTTAAACGCTATCAGTCGCTGAAAGACCTGAAAGGTTAGCATAATTATGTAATAACTTTTCTTGGACGTGTAGCCCCAAATATTATGAGTGCCAGCTACTCGTGCATATCAATCGATTTTGTTGTTTAATAATTTTCAACATTAATCTACTGTGATACAGTAACCCACTGTCATAGGTATCCTGCCTAAACCTTCGGATATGAGGACAGCAGTAGTTTTCGAATATGTTTTATGATCGAACCCTTAGCAAATATGGTCGTCCTTGACACAGTTTCTGTAATAAAGTAATACAATTTTCCTTGATAAGTTTTTATATTGCACCTAACTAAATATCTTTGAAACTTACAGTGGGTTTTCATCTCATTTCATTTTGCATTGATGAGACACTTGTTTGGTTTTAATAGACGTCCCAGATCTTTTATTTGCAATGAACTCTATGAACGCAATAGAGAATTAAAAACCCAGAGGAATTTTCGCAGATGCGCAGTTACTACAGTTAGCGTTCCGTACTGCCCAGTAATGCGGGAAAACCTTATATCTTTATTTATACCGCTCACTTTTGCTTTCAAATCAGTATAGGTATTTAAGAAAACACCTACTTAATTACATTATAACCATTTCAGAGGAGACATTTACTGGAAAAGGCCGTGAGAAAACGTATGAGTTTAGCCAATTTTCCGTGTGTGTATTCAATTCGCTTGACAACGTTCTGTTTACTCGAATATTATTTTTGTCAGCATTTTGTCCGAGTTTCAACGAGAAACTTACGTCACTATTCTAATCTAACAAGATTATGCACTTCCTGTGCATTTTAGTACCAGGCGACTATGCCAAGGATTTTCTTGTTGTTCTAAGACTACCCGTGAAACAAATAATTCAATAGTATCAATCGATCTTAACTATTTAATTTTACTATTGTTTTAAAGTTGACCTTTCTATGTAAGGTTGCATTGTTTTTGTCATTGTTTTAGAAAAAAGGAACTATCTGACCTTGTCATTGCGAGTAGCTGAGCCGGAAAAAAGATGATTTTAATTAAATATAATTGCGTGATTTATAACGATCGCATCAGATTGGTAATGTGTAATAGTAATTTGCGTGAAATAAGTTATAAGCATATTGTAGACACGTCTGTTGATAATGACAGACGGGTCTCACGGCAGCTCACAAATCAATAAAATTAATCAATAGGCCGTATAACTTAGAATTTGTATTTCATTTCTTAGACTTGAATAAAATATTAGTTTTCCAACAGATTCTCAGTATTATGAATTAAAAATAAAAGAATAGAAATACTAAAATATGGAAAGAACAGTACAGTTGATAACAGTCACGTTGCTATTTACAGCTTTCCTGTAAGAGAACAGGATAATATTAAAGTGGGTCATGCTAAGCTTAGGAAATAAATTTGTCCTTACTCATATTCGGAAAGTAGGTCTAAGGTTGCCTGAAGAGCGGGTTGAAACTAATACTTTTTCCTACGGAGAATCAATCAACTGACAGCTGTAAAATTATTTAATAAAAAGAAACTATTTTCACATTTCTACTGAACCATGTCCATAATTATTTTCTATGCAGCCTTTCAATTACAGCACGACGTACAATTGAATAATAACACAAAGCTAACTATTAATCAAAGAATACATTTTTTTTAAATAACTTTTAAATATTTCTTTAAACATATTTACCATTTTTTGAATTATGAAAATGAAAAATAATGTTTGAATAGCCGACTGGCCACAGAAAAAAAAAACAAAATAGGCGGGAAAGCAGCAATTCGATCTTCATTTTTTTTTCAAGTTGTAGAGTGTTGTTTGTACTAATCAATAAAAGAAATTTGTATGATAAATCTCTGAAGAGATTTGTATTAACACTATAAGTTCATCAGATTCAGGTATGGATGTAACACCTGATTTATAAGAGAAGAGGGCAGTAGTGGAAAACTTTTTACCCCCTAAATCAAAAGAAAGATACCTCAAATTATTCGACGACTCAGGTTTTTATTTTTACTTTCCTTGTATTCGAAACGAAAAGCAGTGTTTACCTTTGGTCAAAGCCTTATTTAGTCCCTCGAACTATTGTTGACATCGCTACGCTCGGGTGCCAAACTTCTTCTCGGGACTAAATAAGTTACTTTCACGTTCACCCATAGGTTAACAGTGTACTATTATTAGTTTTTCTGCAGAACGAGTGGTTTAACAATGTTTAACCAAAATAATTATTCCTTACAAAACGATTAGTTATAATTTATATTTAGATATTAAATGTACTTCATTACTACAATTATTAAGGAAATTGAATGAGCACAACGAAGGCTTATAAGCGAGTAGATACATTAGGTAGGTGTGAGTACAAATTTATTTCACAATACATACAGATACTGGGTTGTGCCTTAAAGCGCAGTTATAATAGAGGTATTTTATTATATACCATCAGTATAGCAACGTCTGGGGTCGACGTGAATATGGGCCAAGTTTACACGAATGTGGGTCAGGAGGATTTAAACAACTGGGAATTAACGATCGTTTCTGAACGGATATTTCTGTACTCACGTTTCGAAATTGTTGAGTGTCTCATGTAAATACGACATCTTATCATCATCATCATTTCAGCCGATAGACGTCCACTGCTGGACATAGGCCTCCCCCAAATGTCGCCACAAAGAACGGTCCCGCGCGTCTCGCATCCATCGGATTCCCGCAACCTTCACCAGGTCATCGGTCCACCTTGTAGAGGGCCTTCCAACACTGCGTCTTCCGGTACGCGGTCGCCACTCCAGAACCTTTTGGCCCCAACGGCCATCCGTTCTGCGAGCAATGTGCCCTGCCCATTGCCACTTAAGTTTGGCGATTCTTCGTGCTATGTCGGCAACCTTGGTTCTCCTGCGGATATCTTCATTTCTGATTCGATCACGCAAGGAAACTCCGAGCATAGCCCTTTCCATTGCCCTTTGGGTGACTTTAAGCCTTCTGATGAGGCCCACTGTGAGCGACCACGTTTCGGAACCATATGTCATCACTGGCAACACGCACTGGTCATAGACTTTCGTCTTGAGACACTGTGGTATATTGGATGAGAAGATACCGCGCAGCTTCCCGAACGCTGCCCAGCCGAGTTGGATTCGACGGTTGACCTCTTTCTCGAAATTAGATCTACCCAACTGGATTGTCTGTCCCAGGTAAACGTAATCGTCTACAACTTCGAGTGCAGAGTCTCCGATCTTGATCGGAGTGGGTGCTACATGGATGTTTATCATGACTTTAGTTTTGTCCATGTTCATTTTGAGACCCACTCTTTCGGAAGCTCTACTGAGGTCATTTAGCATTGTGCTGAGCTCTTCCGCAGTCTCAGCCATGACTACTATGTCGTCGGCAAACCGAAGATGAGTGATGTACTCGCCATTGACATTAATGCCTAATCCACTCCAGTCCAGAACCTTGAAGACATCCTCCATTGCGGCCGTGAACAGTTTCGGAGAAATGACGTCTCCCTGCCTCACACCCCGCTGCAGGAGGACAGGTTTCGAGGTCTGGTCCTGTAGTCTGACTGACATAGTGGCGTTTTTGTACAAACACTTCAGCACCTCGATGTACCGATAGTCAATCTGGCACCGCTGGAGAGACTGCAGCACAGCCCAAGTCTCGATCGAATCAAAGGCTTTCTCATAGTCCACAAACGCTAGGCACAGAGGCAGATTATACTCCTCGGTCTTCTGTATAACCTGCCGTAGCGTATGTATGTGGTCTATGGTGCTGAAGCCTTTTCGGAATCCGGCTTGTTCGGGAGGCTGGAAGTCGTCGAACCTGCGCGCGACATCTTATATTGATGTGTTTTTCTTGAACACACTTTTTTCTTGTATTCATATATTTTTTCTTAGTCTACTCTAGTTCTACTGCATTATTAAGTTTTAATACCTAAGTGATTTTTTTTTTCGTCCAGCTTTTGTGACGTTCATAAAGGTAGGTATATAAATTAGTTAATTACGCTTCAGATGAACGCCGGACGGGTCATGATCATTTTCAGAAGTAGGTCAGAGGGAATCGCATTCATGCCTCCCCTCACATGGCGAGGGTGGGGCTGGGATGGGGAGGGTGGGGCTGGGATGGCTAGGGGTGTCGCACGTCGGCTACGGGCTTAGCCCTGCCCTTGCTCCGTCATCTATCCAGCCAAGGCTTTTAAATAGACTAGCTAAATCTCATTGACTAGACTGCATTTCGAAATACTATATTCAGCACAGTAGTAATATGGTTTCTATCGTATTGTGTGAAAAATTCTATTGCGAGAAACGGCTACCTATTGAGATGACGGCGAATATTAATAGGTATGTGCGAAGAGATGAATTTAAAGCTGGATGATTAGTATGGTTTTAATCTATTCTAATTATTTTAGTTTTAGGGTAATGATCTCAGGATCAATGTAATTCGGATCTATGGAATCCTTTTTGTATGTTGATCGGTCTACATGCTTTTTGTTGATTCGAGGGTGTGGCGCTGTATACCGAGATACAGGACTCGTCCTAGTTCGGTTACAGATGTTCCTATGTATTTAGTTTAAGTATTACCCTCTAAGTTTATGTAATTCGTAGTAAGTTTTGGTGAAATACATATTATTATTAATCATATGTTATATTAATTCGCGTAATAGATTTATGCGTTTTTATGAAGTATGTGACTTATGAATCTTTAGCAAGTCTTTTACACGATCTACTGTTTTGTGCAGGAATTTTTACATAAAGAATAGACTTTTAGATTGAAATCTAAACAAGTGAAATCAATGCTACAGATAAGTGCAATCAGTGTATCTTGGTTAAATGGATGAAATGAGCATTAGCAAAAGAATGTATGAACACCTATGTGGATTGTTCGCTATTTTAAAAAAAACAGATAGTGTAGCTAGCGCATGATCAACATTATGCAGCCGCGTTACCCTTGACGTAACCGTGAATGCGTTGCCTGCACCAGCACACTAGCACTCGCACTGCATACGCATAATCGTGTTTCCACCATTAATAGTGCATTCATGTACACCGTTATCATTTAAACATCCATATATTGCCGCAACTAGGTCAAGTTTATAAAAACCAGGACAGAGGATAACAGAAACGCAGTGGACAGTATAATGTAGGTCACACAACACTATAATTGTGTACCTACAGACACGTGGATATGTCTAATATCATTTGTGTTACGTGCACAGTTATTTCTTAAGTTAATAAGCCCCTAATATTTAAATTAGATCTGGGGTGACAACAAAGCGCACATAACATTATGTTATGTACATAGGTACTTATGATTTCTCACGTGTGAACTATAGTTAGAATTGAATTTGCCATAAAGCTTATTAAAACTACATTTGCGATATAATGATGGTTTAGTGACTCATTACAAACTGCATGTGACAAAGTATCACTGCATGCCCTTTCTAGTGCATTGTGCACATAGTGCCGCATTAAATTGGTCACGCTTATTAGGCAGGAAGATGTACAATATATAGAGTTTAGTTATTTTATAATAACACATCTAAAACCTGTGGAGCGTGGTGGCATCCAATGATGATGATAGGCCTCCACCACAGATTGCCATAAAGAATGGCCGCGCTATTTGTTATACGAGTAATAGGTACCTAATTAGATTCTCGCTTGACATACGGATTGTATAGTGTTATTATTACTCTATTTACTGTCCGTTCACCTGGAACATTATAATCCTTTTGTTGTATCTTCCGACCTTAGTTGCAGGACGCTACACAGTAGGCTAAATTATCTGTCATAGAATAACGAAGTAAAAAAAACAACTATTTTTTTTTTTTTTAAGTATTTCTATAATGTTATTTTTTCTACTAGTCCACACAAGTATTTAATTGTATGAGGTCCATTAATTTAGAATCATATTTTAAAAGATAATTATGTGAGAATATAATTTTTTTGGTTTGAAAAAATATTTGAAAATATAATTATTTAAAAAGCTCCCATAATCTCCAAATATGATTTCAGTAAATACGTTAAATCTTCTGTCTGTACACCTAATACGGGAACCTCGAAAATGCCCGAAACCACGTAATTTTGGACCTTAAGTTTTTTTTTTTAATTTTCTTCTTCTATGGAGGTTAGTATTAATTGCAGTCAGTATAAAATTAGTCAAGTGCGCAGCTGGTTACTAACATCTTTTTTTACAACTACCCTTAAGATATAAGTATATAGGTATACGGTCAGTATATATTCTATTAATCTGTTTTTAGAGTTCCGCACCTTAAAAATAAAAATACGAAACCCTTATAGAATCACTTTGTTGTCCGTCTGTCTGACAAGACCCTTTATCTCGTCAACCCATGGAGGTATCGATTCGAAATTAATACCATATAGGGTCGAGTTGCCTAAATCGAACCGGCTCGTAATTTGTACCATTTCCAAATCGACCAAACTATAATGTTTAATTATGAATTGGCGACACTAAAAAGCTAGTACTACCAACCAAGTACTACCAACATGATGCAATCGCTGCCATTTTGGATTCTATGTCACAAAAAGTGTGGTAAATAAAAAAATTATTACGGCGTTCTAATCTTATTTTATGGAGATTTACCTAAGGATTTCTTGTGGTAACAGTAAGTACACCGCAGCTAATAATAGCTATAAATAATTATGTTTTTGGAAAGTAAGCGTATTAGTGCACTTTTTTAAGAATTTAGTTTTATGTTTAGCATTTCGAAGATATGATGCCGGCTCGCATTAAAATAAAACTTAGTATTGCCTAATTTGTACCAGGTAGGGTAATTCTAAAATGTAGGTACAGGTACAATTTAGGTGTATGGTGGTTCTTCAAATAATCAAGTTAACAAGATTTAAATATTTTCAGATGTCTGAAGAGAATAAAAAGTATTACAAATGGACGCAACATGATTTGGAAAAAGCCTAGTTTGTTTGAAAAGAAATCTATGCGAATCAACGAGTATTCTCGCATGTTCAATGTACCTAAACTCACTTTAAAGAGGCATTTATTAAGTTCAAACAAATATACAAATGAACGTACCATTTTTAGTTACGGTAGAACATCCAACAATAGAACAACCGTTTTATTTCTAGTAATTTAATTCTCTTAAGTTATATAGTTCTTGTGACAGCTTGTAAAATTCTTTAACTGGTATAATATAGGCAACCTTCCTATACTCAGGGCTGAAGCTGTAAATAAAACTTTTGAGTTAACGAAAAAAAAGATACGGCCGTTTATGTAGCAAAAAACGTATATTTCGACAATGCCAAGGGGATCAAAATTCATAGGGTACTTCCCGTTGACCAAAAATCCTGAAAATTGACATGAAGCAAGATCTCATAGCACAAGTATAGGGAAAAACTCTAAACACTGTAAATTTATGGATACGTCACAAAACAAAAACTATTTTTGCGATAAGGAAAAATCTTCGAACTCAATTTCAGAAATTGAACTGTTTTCATAGATAAGTTTGTACGGAACCCTCAGTGCGCGAGTCCGACTCGCACTTGCCCTTTTTTGCTTTTGTAATCAACGTACGCTACAATAATATTGTATTTTAGAATTATGAATGAAAAAGTGGAATTAAAAAGAAATAGTGAGTTTATATAAAATTTAATTATATCAGTTTTAACGGAACTGTTGAATGGCGATCAAAACAAAGTTTTCAAAACGTTTTATATTGTAAATACTGAATCTATTACGTTTTCTCTCGAAGAAATAGAGGAACATTCTAATCGTTATTTACTTTAATTAAAGGCGTGTTTTTTTTTTAGGTGGGAAAATCATCTTATGAAAAATTCTTGGGCGGAGCGGGAGATAGTGTCAGACTTTTACTGACTAAAAACCCACTCCTGTTCCTTCTTTGCCTTCATCCCGGGGCCCCGGAGGCGGTTAGGGCGTGAGGACCGTTGCCTCACGCGATCGGCCGCCTCCTTTTCTAGCATTACTCCTTCGCAGAAAGAGGCAACCGCCTGCCACTCCTCCTCACTCCGGACCATGGCCTGTACTAATGCCCGGCGCGAGAGATCACTGCCGCCGATCGCCCCCACGAGGACACGGCGGTGCTCTGCCCAGGCAGGGCACACCTCCACCGTATGCTCCACCGTGTCCTCTGGACGGTCCACACAATGGCGGCACCCAGGCGTTTCTTCCGCACGAATCCGGTGCAGGAACCTCCCGAACTTACCATGTCCGGTGAGGACCTGCGTCATACGGAAGGTAAGGACGCCATGTGGTCTTTCCAGCCACTCCTCAAAGAGAGGACTTACTGCCATAATTGTGGCGTGCCCAGCACTGGGTTGCGATTAAAGGCGTGTGTGTGGTAAGAATGATATTGCTGAAATTATAAATTATCTTCTTAAAAAATTCAGAAGAAGCCTACTATAAAAATATTTTTTCAAGTACTGATCTCCTTATTGACATTGTTAAACAGGGCCACGTTACTACTAATTATGGAAATACTGTCCGTAGATTTTTAGAAAGATGTGACTACTACTGCTTCTTATTGGAGTATATAAAAATCTTAAAAAGCGGTTTTCTGTCTTTTTAGAAACAATATCATCGAGTCTTTCTATAAATATATTTTTTAAGTAATTTACAGATGCTACATTAGCTTTGTACATTGAGAAATATAAATGGTATTATATAGGTACCTGCTGGTGCAGTCATTATAGCCAATTTCGATCATATCCCAACTGGCAAATTATCTGAAGGAGCCGCTGATTCTAGAAATAAAGATTTTAGGAGATACCGAGAAGACCACTCAAGGAAATTTTCTAGAAAAGAAACAAATGACGATATTTTAAACAATTTTATAGTTATATATATGATATAATATAATTCTACAATTAGAATGAAATTCATTTGGAACCATAAATAAAACCGGCCAAGAGCGTGTGAGGCCACGCTCAGTGTAGGGTTCTGTAGTTCCCGTTCTTCACAATAAGTGTTCCCACTTAAGAGTTAATGAACGACAGACCACGAGCAAAAACAAATACCACCAATGCCAACGAGAGACCAAACGAACAATTCGAAAAGCTCATACCCGTCCCAACCCCATTAACTCGGAAAAATCTTAAAAGCGTGACGTAGCCCAAAGTACAGCCATCTCTCGGGAAATTGGGTTAATAATTTATACAAACTCGACGGGTTATGTATGTTGTGTTTTTTATTGTTAATTTTGGATTTTGTGAACCGATTTTAATCATTCTTTTTGTATTTGAAAGAAGATACTTTCAGGATAGTAAAATATGTAATCTACCTGAGTTTAAAAAATGCTTGCATAAACGGTTAAATTACAAAATTAGTTCAGAAATTATTTTGTACCACGTTTCAAAAACTGGTCAACCCATCAAGTACAAGCTAACTTTCCTAGAAAGTCTGTAAAAAGTTCTATTTTTGAGATATTTTTCATGTTTTCTCAACTTATGGTTCAAAAGTCAGAGGGGAATACACATTTTTTTTTTTTACATTTGTAGCAATTATTTTCGAAAATATTAACATTATCAAAAATGATTTTAGTAAACCTGTATTCATTTTTAAATACCTATTCAACAATATTTAATTTCTCTAACAAACATTTAGTTTTAAAAATAAAAATGATCATAAAATCCAACATTAACTTTATTTTATTATCAATTTGTTACACTTAAGTTATTTATCTGATAAAATTGTTCGAAATGAGCCCCCTCGTTTCGGCTACACAAATAAAGTTTCCGTTGAAATTCATTTCTCGTAGCCTTCAGTACAGTAGTAGTAATTTTTTTTTGTGACTTAACAACAAATTTTCTGATAAATAGTATAGATATAGGAATAGATCTGAAATCTATTTCTTATATCTATACTATATAACCTTGCTTTATGCCAAATTCTAGGGTTCTGGGTCAACGGAAAGTACCCTATAAATTTTGATTTCTTTGAGTGTCGAAATGTACGTTTTTAGCGACATAAACGGCCTAATCTTTTTTTTTCGTTAATTTAGAAGTTTGGTTTTTTCACAGTTTGAAGGGACCGCAGATCTTAGTGTATAGTTTTAATTTCAACTCGATACCTCCACGCGTTTCCGATATAAAGGTTCTTGACAGACAGACGGACGGATGGACAACAAAGTGATCCTATAAGGGGTCCGTTTTTTCCTTTTGAGATACGGAACCCTAAAAATAAAAATCTTGCAAGATAGGCGAGACTGAGACCAAATATTTGTTATAGAAATTTTATCCTGGATAATAATCCTATTGACTAGTATAATAAAATAGCGAGTGTTTGTTTTTTTTTAATTTTAGTTGGTTCGAGTCCCGGGCGAGGCAAGCGAGTTTTAGAAAATCTTTGAATGCAGTTTTGTTTGTTTTTTAAAATGAAGTAATGTCTTCTTTAAGTAAAATGAACTTAAGGATTTAAGGTAGTTTCCATCCAGGGCCCGGCTTATTTTTCCACATTGTATAATAGGTTTATCCACCAACACGCACTAGGCCCGCGTGCTGGATTACGGCCCATTCCTTCTCTCTGCTCACTATACAATAGGTACCTACTAATTTAAAATAAAATGTATATTATAAAATGATCGTCATTGTGACAGAAAAGTAACCCCTTAATGGAGTTTTTTCTCTCTAATTATACAAAACGATATTTCAGCCCACCGTGCGTTGACGACGAAATGTCACTGCCTATACTTAGTTGCGCCTGCGCTTCCCTAACCACACTGCATAACATTGGATGTATTTTAATTTTATTGTTTACCTCATCGTACACCATAATTTCTCCGATAAAACTACAATTAAGTAACCTCTGTGCGTTTTGTTTGTGAATATTAAATTACATATTGTATTTTCTCTTTTATGCTTCATATTTGACTTTAGTTTGCAAATGTAATACTTAAAAAGACTTTAATACGCTAAGTATACTTTAAAGTGCTTCAGGTCTACTATAAAAAATGTTTACTGTACATATGTGTCCGGCTAATTGTAAACTCCGTATGTTTGTAATACTACTTGCAAAATTATAATGAGCGGTTAAGCCCATTTTCAATTCTGCGGTTATTTAATCAAAGAAAATTAAAGTTTGTGAGACACAGGAAATCCCGTATTAAATTTAAAAAAAATATTGCTCAAGGGGATGGAGCTCGACATAAATGTTCACTATTGTTCATACAACTGCTGCGTAAGACGCATTTTTCATTAGATATTTTGGAAATAGTATCGGGCTTCGATTGAAATCAATTTATAAATTTTGTAAAACTAATCCAGTAAAGATCTCTGAAAATCTGCTAATTTGCATGAACTTTGATACTTCATAATTTACATAAAAAACTTTAAAAGTCAAAAAAAGTATAACAATAGAAGCCTTGCAAATTTAATCAAAATCTTAAATAACAATTTTTTTCAAAAACTTTTAACTGTTTAAAAAAAACACGTATATCCTGGAATAAGTTTTGTAAAATATTCGAGTAAATTACGAAATTACTGAATGATAACAGTTTTCAGGCGTTAGATAAAGTAACAAGCTTTTAAACTCTCTCTTTTTTCGAGTTTCCATTTCGTCTAACATCGCGTTGGATTGCTTTAGATAAAGTAACAAGCTTTTAAACCATGCTCGATGTTGACGATAGGCGAGTGAAAACGGACTTAAAATAATTTCTTGGTGCGGCAAAGTTTCAAAATTACTTAAAAGAAGCACTCAATTAAGTATCAATCAACAACCCGGGAGTTACTCATTTGATTTAATACTCAATTTAACCCTTAAATAAGCTCTAGTCTAGCAAGCTCTATCAAATGTATTTTTTAAATTAAAACGATTGATTTTTTTATTATGATATTACTTCTGTCCCACCCTGCCGCATGTTACTAAAAGAGTTATGAGTATACAAGTGGATGGGTGGAGAGGGAGAGGAAGGTCAAAGAGATAGATGGATTGTGTGAAGAGTGATATGAAAGAAAAGGAAGTTAGTGATAGGGCAGAATGGAAGAAAAAAAAGTGTTGCGCCGACACCAAATAAGACGGGACAAGGGCAGAAAGATGATGATGACTTTTGCTCCACCCTATGCAAAGGATCTTCCGACTGTATGATATTTTTTTTTGTTAATTGACTTTTACCTACGTGCAACTTGTTTCAAGGCACTTTTACAAGTCACATTTTCTCGTACGTGTATAAAATTTTACGAATAGGACTCTAGAGTTTTCATAATTAGGTTAGGTAGTATTAACTACACTACCTAACTTAACTACAAAAACTCACAGCTTCACCCAGTCATAGTTCTCGTATCTGAATATTGGGATTTTCCCAAATGTATGCAGAGTACGGGGAAACGACCACAATCCGTTCGAATCTTTTTGCTTTTTTATTTGGTAAGTACAAAAATAACTGCCCGACGGCTACGGGAACTCATTCGTCAGTCGTGGGATACCCAGCCAGATCTCGCAGCTACAGTTTAAAATGTCCACGGCGCTTGTCTCTATAACTATACATGAGCCCAAACAATGCTCTACAAAACTTTAGAATCTAACCATGAACATATTAAGCCAAGCGTGTGTGAATATGTACATCGACAACAATTTTGTAACACATTATGTGTTATGCCACAGTTAAAAAAGAGAGAAAGAGACGGATATAATGTTTTGAAAAGATTCGCCCAGTGGCTCGATCCGAACGAGCGAATAAGTAGGCGAAGGTCAAACGCCATTGTTGTAGTCGACGTGAATATGGTGACGTTACACCTTGAGACAAGAGATAAGCAGTAGTTGTAGCGTGAAGTGCTGAGCCTCCCAGTCAGCACAACGCTGCACTCGAATACAGAACAACTTTAAAACCTCTGAAGAATCAGAAAGTTCATAAAAGGCTCGTCAAGGAAACAAAGTTACTTTACGAGTTGCGTGGGATTTTACATTGACAGGTTTCTTTAGAAAAATCCATTTTTAAAACTTGTTATAGCGATTTCAACAGAAACCTTGAATAAGAAAATGTGAAGAAAATCCCTTGACCTAATTTTGAAATAATACCTACCTACATAGTACATTTTTATCTTCATTAGTTTAGGTTGGGAGCATGGAAGCCGACGTGTTTCTTCTTTCACGACGTGTTTCCTCTAAGCACACGCGTTTGCGGGGGAAACTCGTTGATCGTATGTCCCGAATAATTTTTAGGACGTGTCATCATTATGTAGGTAGACCCTTATCGTCGGCTGAGAAATCTAAGGCGGCGGTCACGTGAAGTTCAAAAATACTGACGGGTGTTAAATTCAGGGAATTTCGCTACTGTGGATATCGAAAAAGACGTTACTGCGTTTTCGGGGATATTGATCATCATCCTTTTGCTCTTTTAATCTATTTTATTACAATAGGCCAGTCTTCTTCCATCATCTTAGAGGTTCATCTTCTTTTCACGCTCATTCATTTCTTTAGTCTTTCGGCGAGTATGTATAACGATCCACAATCATATTGAAAACATGCCGTTTTATTTTCAGTCTCAGTGTCATTTTCTTTCAATTTTATCCCCATATCGTATTAATAAATTAATTTAATGCCTGACGACACACGGCGGTACTTGTACTAGAGCTTAGTGTATTAGTGCAGAATATATTTTTAAATTACCAATGTTAAAAAAGTGCTACCTGCAGTACAATTGCCTGAAGATTTATGGTCGTTATTCGCGTGAATTACGCTAGAAGACTATCTAGAAAGCCAGTGCAAACATGGTCGGCAGGGTTGAACGTACTAAGGGCATCGTTCTACTTTTCTGTTCAGTAATAATTTATCAAATAATTGGTAACCTTGAAGGGGTAACGGTCTATGAATAATAAATTGAGAAAAGTGCATTTACCTTTGTTTCTTGGTGGAGGCAATCTATTTACGGATTGTTTAACTAGTGAGGTGGAAAAGTAACCCCCCGTTACGTTGAATGAAAGCTAAACTTGTAGAACTTCGTAGGTACCGATGAAGATTATAGGAATACCTTCATAGTTACCATATATATCTTCAATATATACGTAGCACGAAGATAATTAAAACTGGAAAACTAAATGTCGCCAGTTTTATACAGCCACTAAGAACATGGTGTAGTCTATTTTTAGTAGTAGCTGAAAGGCGACAAAGGTTGTACAACACAAAAGGCACTTTCTCACCCGACCCTCTCTTCAACCGGGAATTAGAGAGTTCTCACAAGTGCTTTAATTAAAAACCGTAACAACACTTAAAAATAATTTCAATGTTTTTTAAAGACGACTGTACGGACCAGTAAAATGTGATTTAAAAGCCTGAGGGGATTTTCACGGCTCGAAAGCTACGATGTCAAATTGCGATATAATAACGTAGGGAACGATTGCTGGTGCAATTTTATTAATTATACCTTATCTTTTTGATAGAAACCGAAAACACACGTAAAATAAATTTCTCGATCGTATTTTTCAATTATTACCACTTTTTGAATTCACTTCAGCATCCAGAACAAAAAAATAAAATTCGTATTCAACGAGTTCTGGATTAAGGACATGAAATTATTAATTACTTCTAGACTCTTGTGTAAATATTTCTTCAACTAGAGGCAGTATATTCAGAGCTTTGCATTTAAGTAAGAAGCAATGTTTTTTTTTTAGTAATAATTTCTGCTTCCAATTACTAAAGACTAACCTAACCAATCAGTGGCCTAATTATTACGTGAGTGAGCAATTACTTATCCATTAACTTAGTTTCTTTTTCGTCTAGTTGAACCTATAGACGTGACCTGTTAGTCCTATAGTTATTAAGATTCCTATAGAAAAATCTTTTCAGTGTTTCCCAGGCAACTTTTTTCGTATCCCGTGCCAAATCAAGCAGTAGGCTTCATGTGTAGTATTTGTATACAATGAAGATAAAATAAAGATTGATCTGCAATAGAAGTTTCTCGAGAGGTATCTTGAAGGTGGTGTAGTCTCACAATAATAGTCAATTTTACCTTGAATTAACACGTTGGGATTGTGCGAAGGTTATGTTGTGTTGGTACACAGATCGCACGCTTTAGACAACTCCGACTTTGCTAAAGAAAGGAGATGTATCAAAGCGTTTAATTTAGTGCGTAATAAAACTATTGTACTTCATTCGGTGTCCGGGTCGTCGGTGCATTTATGTAAATAATAGAAACTAGCTAAGTGTGTTTTTTGATAAACGAAAGTTCTGGAGTGACCAAATGTAATAAATCAATCATCTCGGTACAAAAATAATAAATATATTTCGATGCCCGCATTGAACAAGGCAGTATCTCGGATTACAGTCCAAGCAAAATCAAACATAGAACTATCACCTTTTGGTTCATTTAAAAAAATGACTGAATTAGTAGAATTGTTAGTTGCGGGTGTCGATTTATTTGCCTTTTAAATGTTATTTACTGACTAATAATTTTTTACTATTAAGCTATGTTTTAACAAGCAGAATTATCGAATATATGTTCAAAGCACTACAGAAGCTTCCCAACTAGTTAGCAGAGTACAATTTGAATATAATTCGACTTCAGTGACAATTTGGTGTCAGCTGTCAAAGAGTGACTGAGCCATATTTTGGTAAAAAAAGGTGTCAAAACATCGGCACATGTGTATAAATATACTTGAGAAGGTAATGTCTTAACATCCACGTTCCAAAACTAAGAATGGTCCTTTCAGCAAGATTCAGCACCGGAGCTTTATACTCGATTCATGCAAGCGTGATAGGAAACGAACTTTTTGGACTTCATCAGAGCTGAAGACTGGCCGTCATCTAGTCCCGATGTTAATCCGCTGGATTAAGTATGATTTATGGTCAGTTTTACAGAATATGGCATGCTCGAAACGCCTTGAAAAAGTCCCTAAAACAATCCATAAGATTGGCAATGAAGTATTTTCCTATGAAGAAAGTGCGTGTTTATATTGATAACAATAGGCTTCAACGTTTAAAGGGCTGTATTAATGCCAATGAAGATAATTCCAATCCATATATTTTGAAAGTTATTAACACACATTACAGTAATAAGTAAATGTTTTATGTAAGTATCTAATAGATTTTTTTCCTTCTAATAATATTTACGCAAGACTCGTTACCTACAAGTATAAACATTTTGAGTAGGTAGGTAAGTACCTCAGTTTTTGGCGGCCATCAACGTAAACAACTAATATAGTACATATGCAATATGTCTGACAGTCTGAACACACATTGTGCCTTTTACCGTCAAACGGCCTTTTTGGAAAATAGATACGATAATTGAAGTTAAATACTCTTCAACCTTCATTTTATTTCTAAATGTTCGAGAACGAAGTCAACAGAGCAAGCAATGGACATGATACTGTGGACAGGTTCGCGGAGTAAATCATGACACTGACATCGTAGTCGCTCTCCTCGACCTAGTCTGCTGGTGAGCCATCTAAGGAGAATTATCGAGAGCAGGGCCATCAAGCTCTTAAGGGGGCATTGTTGGCTGCTTATTTATTTTAACATTAAGCAAAACAAATATCGATCGATATTGGTCTTTGAGACTATGGCTAGAATGTTCGGGAGCAGTATGTATTTAACTGAAATTTTAAAGTGCCCTTTTAACAAGAGGTTCAGAGAAAAAAAATTAAAGTTTATCTACAGAGATCCTGTTGCAATTACGTCACGAAAGGTGAACAAATTGGCGATTATAATCCCGAATTATTTTTGTGATCACCACCTGGCAGTATACCGTAACAAAATTCAAGTTTTATCATAGCGTGTCAATGCGTTAAGTTAGATACCGCTGATGTCATCATTTATATCTTTATAGCACGCTATGACATCAAGTAGCTGAGTAATGCACCGAAGTACTGGCAAGCAATGGCATAAAATTATTTATGTTTCAAAACTTTGAAGACCATTTTACAAAAAAATATTTTAAATACTCGAAAACTACGAGTATTGCTCGTTGCGACACTGAATCGAATTAATTACCTCGCAACCGGGCGTAGTATTAAAAAACGGTTTGCGCAAGAGTCGATCCGCACCTTGACACAGATAGCACTCAAACTGTCGTTTTGAATACACAAAAACCGGACGCTGCCTCACTATTTTAAAGTTACTTGTGCACAGTCAGGCTCGCATAATATTACACTCTGCACTTGTCATAAGCCTAGGTAGAAAGTAATTTCATAACTAAATATCGAAACAGACTGCGTTGCTCAACTCAGAATTTACAAATCAAGACTTGAATTCGTAGTAGACGGTATATTACTAAATATAAGTTTAGGTTCATTCATTTTTAGACAGGATGCAGTGATAATGAACATCTATTGGTAAGCAACAAACACAGAGTACAGTAAAAACGGCAGCCCTAAATGCAATGTTAAAAAAAAATAGCTAGAAATTGATGAATTGATGTTAAGACATGCTAAGTTATTGGCAAACTCCGCTAGACAAAGAAGCTCATACAAATAAGACGGTACACGTGTCCGGAGTTGCGTAAAAAGCACTCTGTTTAAACATGCTTATCTAGGTACCTATGTATTGGCAGGAGCGGGCAGGGAACGGGCGGCGACGATGATTTCAAAGACGTATGGCCTCCAGGTGAACACATCAAATACTCATCATATTATTGTTGACTTCTTATTTATGTAGATATCAAGAGTCATTTCATTAATCTGAAGGGATAGGTAACCATGTCAGAATCATTATAAGGTAGGTATAGAGAAAGTTATTACACATTGAGATAATATGTTAGTTTTTACACAAGCATAAAATAAAATCAGCGTAAAACGATATAATCATGTATAAGGGTCCTGCAATAAGGGTCAAGTATATACAATAGGGGTCCATATACAACGTTATCCGTTGAGGTAGATCAATGTTGAAAAATCAAAGTTTATTAGAAATGTGCCCACACAAGAAATTAAAGCAAAGAAAACAGAACGTTAATTAGATTCTAAATATAAAGCATGTTTCCATGCCTCAGTTATTGAATGATCTGTAAGTATTGTAGTTACCAGCAATTCAATCAGCTGAGACATGTTCAAGTAACCAACAGCTGAACATATGTAAAGAAAAAAAAAAACTATTAATAAAAAAGATCGGTTCGTCTGACCGTTTGCCTTGCAAATCTTTTGCCAATTGATTCATTGATTGGGACTTGGCATCATAAATGTGACGTGTTTGCTTTCTCATTTTTCTACACTTTAATAATAAACAACTGCGGGGACTCAAGGATTAAAATATTACATTAAAGAATTACCACCTTATCCTGGAAAAAAATCCTGTCGATCGTAGTAACCGACTTGAAATGATACCTTTATCAATTTTGCATGTGGCAGCATTTAGAACGTAAACCCTAACTTCAGCACGAAAAAAAGTAGCACAATGCCATCTCTAAACATTCTAGCCATTTAGCATAAAATCATAAATTCGGGGCACCTCAGATATAACATTACACATAAGGCCTGTATTTCCCAAAGGATGAAGCAGGGTTTAGGTCTTATGAAGAGGCTGCAATTCCAAATTTCGAGCTGCTACTGAGAAATTCCTGACTAGTCTAAAAATCCAGGGCCTTACGTTCTATGCCAGAGTTGTGAGATGCCTCGAAATATTTAGGGTTGCTATACACGTAAGCGGGCATAGTTACTAATTTGTACACACTTTAATAGACAATTAAAGTGTGTATCTTAACGCGGTTCTGAAACGTAAAGAAGGAAGGAAATTGAAGGAACACTAGTCCTCTTCGCGTCAACCGGACCAGAAGAGCTGGGTGGTATACAGTAGATGTCTTGGCTTTTATGTACTATTTCAATAACAATGAAAGCTATCTGTCTCTGTATATCCTAACCCTTCAAATGTCTAACGAAGTAGGGTCGGTAGGTAGAGTATATGCAAAATATATGTCTTGCAATGAATTTCACATTGAATTAAATGACATGCAGCATAAACATTTTAAGTATTCCTATCCGCTCGTATTTTGTCAAAGAACCTACGCTAAAGCTGCTTTTACAATCTAAACAGTTTAATATGAGACAGGAAACTCCTTTAGTAGTAGGTGTAACGAGTATGGAAAATATTTAGGGAAACACATAGATAACACGTGTAAATAAAATAAAAATTCTCATATGATTTATCGATGTAAGTAGGTACAAGCTTTCCACGTGCAAACAATTTTTTACTAGACTTAATACACTCAAAATATTACTATTGTGATAAACATCATGTAGGTACTATCCGATCAATACGACTGTCGCGTGTAACAAATAATAAAATACTTCTAGTGAAAGCAAAAAATTTGGGCGTAGGGTCTTTCAAGATTCAATTGAAAATAACCGACATCCCGCACTTAATGTCGTTAGACGTAGCTGGCGTAAGAGGATGGTCCATTTCACGCCAACTAAACGGATTACCGACACTTAGCCGTGAAGTAAATCTATATACAGAAAGGAGATTTGTGCTCTGTGCCTGCCTTTTGATATGGCTCAAATTATGTTAGAATTGTAAACACCTTAAAATTATAGCTACAGTTGTTATCAATATAAATATGGTCTTAAACAGTATCTAAGAATTTAGAAATTCTTTGTCATATTTCTCAGTTTTGTACAAGAAAACTGGTTTCCGGATAGGATGTTCCTCTTTTTTAATTGATATAAACTAGTGCTTGACTGCAAGCCCACCTGATGTTAAGCAGTGATGCAATTGTTGATGATGGAATGGAATAACTCGTCAGTGGTTAACTGCATCCGATTACTTAGTTAGGTATTGGTATATCAGTAATAATTACACCCAATCTTGACTTGGTTGCTTTACTGGCTGCAGCAATCTTTTTACTTTACAACAGTTCTCAATAAATCAGTGAGCTCGGTTTTCGTCTGGTCTGTCTCACCCAAGTTGCGCCACAACGCTGTACCTGCGCCATGTCTGTAACCACGTGCCTTCGGTGCATTCAGCCGCGGGTAACCCAGTTATTTCCAAGTTTGTTAACTGGAAAATATTTATATTTTTCACTCATCCCATTCATGTTGTTGATTAACACAATTACGTGTTCTAGTGAAGTCCCGACAGAGGTTTTGTTAGGATGTAGTTTAGATTTTAGTGCTAGTTGCTAACTTGTTACAGGTGAAGTAGTTAACCCTCGCTATACCTTTAAAATTATTGGAAGCTTTTATAGTAAATTATACCTAAAACAAATTGTATTCTCACCTGTATTTTATCTGGATGATCGGATCTGATAACATCGATTACAATCCATCATGATAAACCTATGTTTCAAAGTTGATGTTTTATTCAAGAGGTGTTGGGAATGCATAATAGCTTAAGATTTCCGGATTTAACCTGCACCACGTCCTTCCTATCTTCATGAATGTTTCAAAAACCCGATGTATCAGTGTGGCTAGTGGTTGATCGATTACATTACGTTCGTTACATATTAATATGACAACAAAACCCCACATGCTGGTGTACCAATATACTCGAAAGTCTATCTGACAAACGAGTTAAATGCAAAAAGTAGTTTACAAGATGACTAAGCCAGAGGATGTAAGAGATAAAAAATAACACGCAAGCTAAAGATACCAAGTTTTATGACCAATATGTTTTATTTGCCCCTCTGTGGCTTAGGGAAGATATTATAATTAAAGATTTTCACTGGTGAATACTGGTGTTAACTAAGAAATAGAGCTCGAGATCTCAGAAAGATGGCTTCTATTCCTAATCTCAATGATGAGCAGCTCCGTGGTAGCAGCAACTCAGGATTATAGATGAAGTGAAACTGTGGTAGCTAGCAGTAGATATAGAAGTTTTGCTCCTTGGAAGTACAATTGGAAATGCTTGCCATTAAAAACACCTCTAGGAAGTATTTTACAAATCTTGTCAAGAAATCAAGAAAGCACACAATGATTCGCGGGATATAGTGTCAGACTTTTACTGACTAAAAACCCACTCCTGTTCCTTCGTTGCCTCCGTCCCAGGGCCCGGGGTTTCGATTTCACACTACCCATGGCCCCAGTAGGCTTCATGAACATCCCTGTAGGTAATTGAGTGCCCTAAGTTTCAACTATAGCAAAGAAGCCGTCAATACGTTGCAAATCTGGTAAAACTACGCTTTCAGGGCGCTTAACTGGCCGCCACGTTATTGCAGTGTTTCGGAAATGTTTGGTCAAGCTTGAGTCAACAATTTCTCTTTCGCTATCATACTCAAAAACAGTATCTTCTCGCCAGATTCCGTGGCAGTAGCAACAACCTCCTAAAAGTTATTACTGGTATCTTATCAACATTAGTCTCTGGTACTATACAAATACATACTAACATAAATTATAAACTAAATTTTTTACTCACATCCAATAAGTAGTTATTGTTTTTGTGGACTATTGTGTCTGATAAATAAATAAATGATTATCATTTTGATGTCTCAATACGAAACTTCCTAAACGTTTATGTTTTCAACTAGAATTTTAATGGAAAACTTAGGTATTCGTTTGAATGTAGGTTACTGTTAGATAGAATATTTTATGTAAAATCATTTGAATGCAACAGTTTGTTTGCGTATCTATTTTGATTTTGTTTTAACTCCAATGTGTTTTCGTAGCAGGATATAGGTATTCGCGAATATTTTGTTCTCATAGTCACCTAATTCATTCTTTTGAATTTTATGGTATAATGTTGTTTACTATTATGTAACCATGTAGTACATGACAACATTTATACTGTTTTGCTGTGTTTGTTTTATTAATGGTAGATGTTTTTTAAAAGTCGATGTATGTATGTCTAAATTATGATATATGTTAATAAAGTACTTAAGCGTCACACAATGGGTGGGTCTTAGTCAGTAGATGTCTGACACGCTCTTTCGCTCCACCGTAGAGCGTGAGAAGTCTTTTGATGATTTCCTACCTCAAAAACAACATCATCCAAGATAATTAGTGGATTAGCGATGGTTTTATGTAATTTTATTTAGATTAGTAGATAATTATTGAATTTAAAACCTTAAATGCAATTAATTACTAGCTATAATAGAAACTTTGAATAAGTTTTAGTCATTTCCTACTTAAATACCACTAGGGATATTAACTTTTGCAAAAAAAGCGCATCACATTTCATTTAAAAATAATTATCTTGTTTATCATGCATGATGGAGCTATTATAGAAAATTAAATTCAATTCGCCTTATTTTCAGTTAATATTAGAAGAAATAAAAGAATTATCACCGAATTGTAGGAATTAAATTTAACAATATTTGTTACGAAGCAAATTCTTAAAACGCTCTACTCTAATTCTTAATAAGTACCTAATAAATAAAGTATACATCATCACGAGAGTGCTCGTGTCCTTTAATGGACAGACAACGAAGCATTAATGGTTTGTGAAAGGTTTTTATAAGGATCTATCGATATTGAGTAACTATATTCTCATATCACATTGAACCTACGTACCTAATTTTTCATCTAACTTATGAAATTAAGAATGTTATTATCAGTGACTAAACCTTGGGACTAAAAGCTTGTCTTAATACCTTTACACGTCTATACAGCCCACATTTATCCATTCCCAGAATAGACTATTTATTACGCCATATTTTTCAGCAGACACCGCTGTCGCTGTGTTGTGTCTAGATAGATAATAGGGAAAAAAATCAGACGGGGAGGAATTCTATTGGAGGGTGAGTAGATACTCACCCTCCAATAACTCACAAAGAACCTAAGTTAACAACAACATAGTTAATACTGTTCTGTTGTTAAATACGATTAAGAAAATCAGACTGAGTTTACACGAGTCTCTGATTACGAAATATCAAGGACATGGGCCCTCCATAGCTTCGGGAAGCCTTAGTAACTGTTACGTAAATGGAATACCACCACCTAAAACGAATAGTGAGAATTTCTCTGAATGCGATACTCTATTGCTAATGATCATTTGAGTTTCCTGCATTTTCTACTTCACCACATTTTTAAATATTTCTCTTATTCGTCTTATGGTACTTAGACACCTCCGCTAATACCATCTACCCAATATTTTACAAATATTCCTTTAGAAAATTCATTTGGTTTTATTTAAATCTCATCTGAATTGGGTTAGTTACGAAGGTTCTTAACAAATTATTTTGTAAGGGGGTATATTTTCAGTTTTTTTTTACCTACTTAGGTATACAGAAGCAGCCATTAACCATTTACAAGATGAAATAGGAAACAAAATTTGTCTTTTAGACAAATAAACAGACTGCATAAAGATTTGGCTAAATTTTCACTTTCAGCCAAATTCAGATACAAAATTAAACGTATTTTCCATTATGCATTCACGCTAACTTGTAGTTTTCATAAAGTTTGGTCTTTGAAATGAATTGAATATGCAGCGCAGAGTAGAGTTACGGCAAATATTTAGGAGAGCCAGGACAAAAGAAACCAGTTTGAGTTTGTTAGGGAATACTAGCCGGCTGTTGCTAAACTCTAACTTTGTACCCGCTCGACTTCAAAAGATTTAACAATCAAAGTTTTGATGAAGTTGACCCTGAAAGTATAATTTATAATAATACTTGTTTATGAGTAGCAGACGATGCAGTAGACATTACTTTGTTGTACAAATTACGATTTAATTGGAAGAGTGTATGTTTCAGTAAGCATTTTAATTTCAGTAAGTACCGTAAGTAAATAAGACTTTTTAAAACGGACGTATTCAGATTAAGGATGGCGATTCAGACAAGACTTAAAAAAATCATGAAAACACCTTTAAATGAAAACTACAACACATGCGAGCTTTATGTAAAGGTGTTGAAAAAGAAAAATCTCCTTGGCTGTGGCAGAGAACACTTGATGGATGGCTCTTGAAGAAGTCGGTATTCATGGAAATAATATTTTTCACATGTAATATGTATAAATTGCAATTGCAAAAAATACTACATTTGAAAACAATCTAAACCAAGTATTTTAAAACATTTATTTTTTCTACCATAAACCACGTTGGAATTGTTGGTTATTTTTTCATTTTTGGGCATACATATTATCGCTTTAAAATACACACGTGTAATTAAAAAAAAAACAATTTATACCTATTACTTTATCAGATTCTCCGAATCATATTTTAGGCAGAGCTATTCATTATTAAGTGTAAAAACTGAAAAAATAAATGTTATTACAGTTTAAATATTCATATTTCAACAATAATAACTTTTGTGAATAATAACTTTTTATAGCTTGCCATGAACTACTTTGGAATTTAATTAAACATGAACACATTGCAGATTTGAGTGAGATCATTTTAATTTCTCAGTAAGCTAAGCATTTATGGATTAAAAATGGAGTGAATTAGCGCAGATGAGTACCTAAAATACCTACTTAAAATACAGTTATGTATCTAAGGTGTTGTGATAGCATGTTTCGGGTAAATTAGAAATTTCAGCATGAAAAGTATGTCGCAGTTGTCGGCGCCAACTGATGTATGCCAGGTCACGAGGGCTAGGCGTCATCCGTATTATTTTTACTGGCCCATCAGAATGTAGCCCGCTTTAAGCGTTTATTAATTCGCTTTTACGTACTACGTGGTTATTTTAAAACCCGTAATATAGCTATTACAAAATCTATGCATGAGTAGCTTTACAATTTTCCCCGACATTGCAACGCATGACCTAAATTACTCGTCAATATTATTGCATAGTTACGTGCAATAATTAGGTAGACATATGTACCTATAAAATCACTATCTAAAATGCGTAATTAATTAGAAATTAAAATCTATAGTTTGTATTGTGGTATATCTAAATGATAATTAATGTATCTACTTAAATTCAGTATATCTGTGTGTTGTACGTGTTGTCGTACGTATGTGTGCGTTGGTGTGGTGTACGGTTGTGGACGATACAAGCGATTGCTACTCTGACGCGTAACTGGGTCACTAGGTCACAGACGAGGTCCACTGATAGTAAAGAGCTGTTGTTTCCCAAACTACTTACAGTTTTATACAGTCATAAGAAATAAATACTGACCGTATGGACTCTAATCAGTAATAAATACTAACTACACACATCACACTGCTCTTACTAACATATTAGCTGCATCCGTTTTCACTTAGTATTAAGGTTATACTAGTTATCGTGATTATAACCCTACAGGCAGGCGAAGGACTCAACAAACGAATATAGAATTTAAAAAGCAAAGGAACGGTAAGGGCATAATATCATTATGTCATGGTAGAGAGAGCCTATGTAGTTTTGAAATCAATTTCGAAACACGTGAAGAGAAAAGCCATCATTATCATTGTCGAAACATAATCAAAGTACTTGCGAGACCTCTATAGGATAATATAATTTATAATATAAATGAAATTGAGATAAATAAATAAATTAAACAGTGGAGTAGTTAGTTCGAGCGCTGTGTACATTGAAGTGTGCGTGCTGTAAGTTATTTGTTCTATTTTAATGTTAGTCGAACGCACCAACCTTGCTCTACATTCAAGATTACAATTAAATAAAAAACAGCTAAGTGTGAGTCGCGTTTCTTGTAATAAAACTATTTTCGTGCAGTTATTAGATCATTTTGCTATACAAGTTAAGAAAACTACTTGTAATTAGTCAATTTTCAATCGCAAGCTAGATAAATAGGCGGAAGTAAGCATAACTTATAATCTGGGAACAAAAGTCGTGTTAGTATTACATTTTTTTTTAAACAGCAGGTCTTACTTTTTACATTTCTATGTATTTTTTTTTATATCAAATTTTTTATTTGTTTAAAAGTTTATACAGTGGATAACCGCCCAGTATATTGCGATACTTAAAGAACCTATAGAAACGTTCCTTCTTCAATAAGATCTCTTTCTTAAGCGAAAAAGAAAAACAATTATGCATTAGACTTAAAGGCAAATAAATAGCTAGACTAAGAATTACATTTTCACCATACCAAGTACCACCGTAAAAGCAGGTGAGTGACGATACTCGTAGGTGGCGTTACCAAATAACGGCGAACAATCGGACAAACTCGAAAGAGAATCAAGTTTATAGAATTATAAACTTGATGCTTCGCAAGCACGTACTACAAAGATACCTTTACAGGTAGAAGTTAATAGCGGATACGAAGTTCCATCATTTACTTATCACGATACTTGTCAAGCTGACCGCAAAAATACCGTCTTTAAAATTGGCTAATTCCGGACTATTGACCCAAGGGATTTAGACGTTTATACTTAAATGTTGTTTTATTAAACAAATGAGCAGTTTGCTTCACTGAAAACTGTCAGGTTCTAACACTTATGCCGTCTCCGCTATGTCGTTGAGAAATCAATAGGAAATAATTGATATCCTTGACACGACTTCCATTTAGGACGGCTTTCATATAGAAGGGACGTAATTTCTTTTTTATTTATTATTTGATTTTCTGTAGACCAGCGAAATAGATCGTCTTGTATTTTACTGCATACAATTTTTGGCGACAAGTTTTAGGTCACATTTTCTGCGGAAAAATTGAAATATGACTAAGCAACACGCATGAGAAGTGTTTTACATCTGAGTCGAGATGAAGTGATGAGGAGAATCAGAAGAAGTGAAAGGCATTGTAGAGGGTAAAAAGCCAAAAGATGATCACTGATATAAATAAATGCGATCTACAATACTGACCGAGAAAGAGACATAAGAGAAGCAAGATCAAAAAAGGTGAATCTAAATTCTTAATTCCGATTAGAAACTTTTCATAAAGAATCAAAATAATAGCAATACTGCGTCCACGACTCAAGAGCAAAACTACAAAATAGATAGGTACAGAAGTCAATCTTCATACAAAGCGCGCTTGAGCAATGCACACATAGACACCGCTCACGGACACGATATCTCGGCTCAATTCAGCTCAATGCGAGCTCGTGTGCTATCCGTTAAAGACACGCGTCACAAACGTGAACTTTTTTGTGGAAAAATGGACGGTTGTTTAAATTCAACATTAAACAGTGTATTGACGTTTTTTAGGCTACCAGGTGTTTCAGAGAGGTAAGTAGATATTTGCCTGTATTTTGATGGTTTGATTTAACGTAACACAGAAAAGACCCCGCGCCGAGAAAGAGAAGATGATTTTGTGGCCGAGTAATATTTTTACAATTCAGATTAGGTATGTATTTATCACCACGCCCGGTAGCACTCGGACGGTTCGGCGCCACGCGCTGACCCTAGCGCGATCGCCGAGCGTAGGTATGAAAAGTGAAGTACATACATGAGATTGACTTCTGTACCTGTCTATTTAGTGGCGATACCTTGAAATAAACACTTAAGAACATTAGGCAACGTGATAGCCGCTCGTTGTGCAATGCACATTGTTATGCGTTCTTTTACAATACACGTCCAAGGACCTCCAAAACTTGACGGTTTCAAATACATCAAATCAGATTATAATGAATTTTAAGCCAACAATAACTGCTTTTTTCTCGAACAATATTATTATTTGATCACTAAATTTTTTTGACCAACTACCATTGATACAAGAATTTGATTAAGTTTAAACAATGCATTAGAATGTTGATTTAGATATATGCATTTTGCCTAAATTACTTATAGGCTAACTCAAATTTATTCAGACCGCGTACATCGAAGGACTGGAACAATTTGCCTGCTGCGGTCTTCCCGGCCAACTATAATTTAGGTGTCTTCAAGGCTAGAGTGAATAGGCTCTTAATAAACTATTGCGCCTCACCATCAATGATTGCATCACTGCTTACCATCAGGTGGGATCACAGTCAAGCAATGGTTTAAATCAATTTCAAAAAGACGATATTGTGTCCTAATCCCTTGTAGTGTCGAAAACGATTAAGTGGGCTTTTAAGTGGAAACGAATAAATAGTTTGGATTTTAACTTATTTTAATATCTGGTAGTTTTCAATAAATCCACTAAATAGGTATTTTTTTGCTTCCTTGGATAAAGGAGCTATAAGAAAAAAATACAGAAATAGGTAAGTGCTAAGAAGCGGATCTGCTTTCAAGTAATAATTATGTACCTACCAATAATTAATTTTTATGTAGGTATTTTAGCCATATGAAAGGGTTTTTATGTGCAGTTATAGAAACCGACTTTATCAGTAATGATTACTCACTAGTTACGTTTTAACGATTTGTGATTTATTTAACTCATGTTTTATTTAAAGATACGTTTAAAAAAGAGTAAGCATTCGTTGACCAATCTAATATCATCATATCAATAACTCCAAGATTGTCTTAAGATTACAGGCCGCCAACAAAGACCGAGTATGAATACGTTAACTTAGGTCTAATCAGACTAGAAAATAGGTCGCAAAACCAAAGAGAATATCATTGTGTATAAAGCGTGATTAGAATGGTCATAAGATATTTACAATTTTTTTTTGCTGTGACAAACTTGTAATTAGTACTTACTCCAGCATGGATGAAGATTGCATACAAACATGGGGACTGTTACAAGAAATGAGGAGTCTATGCCCAACACTGAGCGGGGTTGGGTCGTAGAAGATGTAGCCCAGAAAAATGCAGATTCAGTAAAACGTTAACCAAAATATAATTTAGGCGTGAAAATAAAACCAACATGATCGATTACTAATGCATTGTAGATTTAGGCGCGGTAGCTCAGGGATGCAGCGGTTTGGTTAAGTCCTGCGAGACAAAGGCATTATGAACACAACAGATTCTATGCATGCCTTTAAAAGTCGATCGACACGTTCGCACTTCAAGCAACATTTGGGGCAAGTCGCAGTCACGTATGCTGCCTTGCGACACTCATGTATTCTAGAAATTAACAACTGTCACCGTTTTGTCATTGGTTGAATAGACACGTTTATGGCAAACTTCTCAGAGAGTGGGTTTCCGAAAAGCGATGTTAAAAGTTACTAAACTAAATAGAAGTAGGTACCTAGCTTCCACAGTTTTAACTTAAATAAATAAATTCCAAGTCAACAATCTTTTACAACTGGCTACCATAAATGTGAGTATGCACAATTTTTTTGTCTGTACTGTTAACTGTTGTAAGATCCTGGAGCCTGGATGTCGATTCAGGTCATGCTTACCACAAAAATTCATTGTCATCAGAATTGGACCAATGCTTTTAGAGAATAAAGGGAGGATGGAACAAATTATACTTTTTTTATTATACGATTTGACCTAAACAACATAAATATTGCGAATTTCTAATGAAAAAAAAACCGATCAAGTCGGACTCGCGGACTAAGGGTACCAAACCGTCTGTAGCAAAAAAAAAAACAGCCAAAAAATCACGATTGTTGTAAGGAAGCCCCCACTTAAATATTTATTTTATTCATTTTTAGTTTTTCTTGATATAGCGGTAACAGAAAAATTCAACTGTACTAGCTATCACGGTTCAGGAAATACAGCCTGGTGACAGCAAGATAGCGGAGTCCCGGCAATAGGGTCCCGTTTTTACCATCAGGGTATTAATTTTTAAGGTGGGAAATCATCTAATGACATTTTCCGCCTTTGGGTAGGGGCGAGATGGAGTCTCAGACTTTTACTGACGCGTGGAACACTACGCGCCATCGACGACTTGGGCTCGGTCTGGATGGCCGTCCGCAAGAACGCGCCTACGGAGGCCGGAAATCGGGCTCGGCGGCTAGGACGCGAGGGCCATTGCCTCGCGCGTGTGGCCGCCTCTTTTCCTAGCATTACTGGTTCGCAGGAGGCGACCGCCTGCCACTCCTCCTCGCTCCGGACCATGGCCTGTACCAAGGCCTGTTCGCGAGAGACCCTTTGGATATGGAGCCCAAAAATTTGCCACTAAACCTTTTATGCCCTCCGGATGTGAATTAATTCTTAGTTCTGTCAGACTTTTATAACTATTTTTTTTTAAGTATATATTCCTGGTCAAGTTACACATTTCTGATCGTTTCGACGTAGAAAACGGACGTCAGACTTTGATTGACTAAAACCACACCTTTGTTCCTTCAGTTGTCTTTTGCGTTTTAAGACCACGACCACGTATCCTTTTCATACATTTTCCTGTAGCACTAGCAGGTATCGGCTCTGCTGAGCCCCTACGGTTTTGCTGACATCTCTTTGAGGCGCACGTGGGACACTACGCGCCTTAGACAACTCGGGCTAAATCCTTAAAGGACGAGCGGACGACGAGCTAGCCTTTGCTCGTCGACCGCAAGCCTGCGTCTACTTATGGTGGCCGGAGATCGCTCTGCGAGTCCCGGCGCCCGGACCGTCTAATGTCGTGGCGACTGGAGTTTAAAAATGTACCTCTCCTCACTTTTGTGGCCGCCTCTTTCACTGGCATGAAACTGCTTCCCATTCTGCATTCGCATCCCATTCCCTCTCGTTTCGGACCATGGCCTGAAAAAGAAGTGGACGTGCCGACGTTCGCGTCCACTATGACACGGCGGTGCTCTGTCCAAGGGGGGCACACCTCCACCATGTCCTTTGGACGCAATGGTGAGACCCGGGCTTCCGTCTGAATCCGGAACAGAAACTTCCCGAACTATGGTAAGTTCCGGTCCGTCCGGTGAGGGTCCGTGTCATGCGGAAAGTAAGCTGTGGCGCGTCTCCAGCCACTTCTACCGCGGCGAAAATGGTGTGACGATTTGATGATGTTCGCGGGGCAAACTTGGCCAAAGATCGCCCAAGACAGAAAGGTTTGGAAGGAGCCTTTTTCCCAACAATAAGACACATTGTAGCCTGATTTGAAAAAAAATCTAAAACGAGTCTCCTATAATTACAATCTTTTATGAACTAATGTATTTATTTACTGCACTGGGATGCTTTGTGACTACCTGTAATAATGTCTCTGACGTTAGTTCGACCACTCGTGTATTTTCCGAATACGTATCGAAAAATTGCATAAATTTTAATAATAATAACAATTTTATTTGCTTGAAACATAGTGATACAATCTTAAAATACAATAGGTACGTGGTTCTTCATGTTTCGCCTTATAATCAGCATGCAAATTTTAATTCAGATAAAGGAGATATTCCAGAAATGTATGGAGCTTGGGCCAGCACTATGTACACTTAATGTAAATGTCACTATACAATTTAATTATAGCTTTTTGATGCTAATTTGGGAGCAGTGGTGGCCGAGTGGAAACGGCCCCGACTTACAAGTTGTAGGTCGCGGGTTCAAACCCGGCCAGGCGCATTACTTTGTGTAATTTATTTCATCACCACTGCTCTCAAAACGGTGAAGGAAAACATCGTGAGGAAACCGGCATGTTCTAGAACCAAAAATTCGAAGACATGTGACATCCATCAATCCGCACTGGGCCCGCGTGGTGGATTACGGCCCATTCCCTCTCCTAGAGAGGAGGCCTGAGTCCCAACAGTGGGAACATTATAAGGCCGACTAAGCTAAGCTATGCTATTTTCCTATGTTTCGGCTTCGTTTTTATGTACATTCAATTTAACTCAGTCAAGGAGAGCAATACAACTAATAATATGGTGGTCAGCAATAAGCGAAATGACATTTGATCGATGTGTCATGTACCCACCTAATAACTGCGAGAAAAAACAAAACACGAATTTCGAACATACTACTTGATTGCGGCAGCATATCGTTTATTACCTATTAGTGGCTATTAGTGCAGCTAGATAAGTTACATTGGTGTCAAGAGACGATGTAAAGATGACGGTTTGACCGTCACGTTGTTTTGTTTATCAAAATGTTCTGGTTTAATTTTGTAGTGCCTACCATTATCCTTAGGAGTTTGATCATTTATAGGAGAGCAGTGAGATGTGCAGTACTTGATAAAAGCAAGTTGCAATCAGTCGTGAGAAGTATACATATAAATAAAACAACTTGTTGAGATTAATGATTTTATTAATTTTCCTCAATTTCGTCCCTTATTAAGATTCCATCCAGGATTGACGCAGGTGCTTCTATGCTCTCTTGGTACCGAGCCGAACCCAAATACCACAATATGGTCATAATATGAGCACACAACGCACCTTCCGTTTTCCTGAGATACAACTACAATAATAGCTGATTATTTGGTCATCCCAATTTGACCCTTTCCTTACCAGCAATATATAAGTAGGTTCGTTTTGAATACCCACCACATACAATACAATTCATAAGCGTATCAGAAACCACATAACAAAGCCGAGGTCAACAGAGAAGTAATTAATCAATATCCTATTAATTAATAATAGTAAACTGGGTCGCAAAACAATCAGTGAAAACTTAGAAAGACACCCAATACAACACTTGCGAACATGACGATTCAAAGTTGTAAAACTAGAACTGTTACAGTCGTCAATCAAACGCCAAAACTAGGGATTGCAAAATCCGGACTTTTAAGAAATCCGAATTTCTGTACTTTCGTCCGATAAAAAACCGGATTATCCGGAATTTTCGAACTTTCAAGTGTTTTAAGTTTTTTTTATATAACTGAAATAAATAGCATAAATAATTTAAAATATGAAAGAAAAGGAAGTTAGTGATAGCATGACGAGTAACAGGGCAGAGTGGAAGAAAAAAACGTGTTGCGTCGACCCCAAATAATACGGGATAAGGGCAGGAAGTGTATTTATTCGCTCAATTCACAGCACGACAGAATAAAATTAACTAAAATAATTCACAAAACTTTTAGGCATCAGTCATATTTCCCATTATAAATTCACGTAATCATTTTTAATATACGTTTAACATAAACTTTAGATAATTAAGATAACAACATAAACTAATTAAAAAAATCATGAGGGTTTTGTAAATATTGTAAGGCACCGACAACAGTATAGAGCCGTCTCTCTTTAATTCTCTTTATCAATGAATTTACTAGATGCTTTGCCGATATCGTGTCTTGGCTCTAATGATTTTATCAAAAATTGAAAAGCCATAGCGGCCGTTAGAATAGTGGCATCACTGTGGCGAGCCAAAGTCGCGCAAATACACTACACTACACCTAATCTTACCAATTGAAATATCCTTTGGACTACTTTTAATGGAAATTTGTGGATAACTGCAAATATTATATGTTAAACTCAGTTTTGATTGAAATCCCAAAAAACTGAATTTGAGTCCAAAAAATCGGATTTCATAATGTCAAGAAAATCTGGATTTTTCAATTTTTTTCGAATTTCGAAGATTCCGGATTGCAATCCCTAGCCAAAACCTTAAAAAAAGGTTATCTCACTAAAAAACTTTTCAAATAATTTATTTTGTAAGCCTGTACTTTTATTCAAATTAATTTGATTGTATTTTTATGAAAATCTATGATTTTTTTTCTTTTTATTCATGTAGTGTACTATATTGGTAGCCCAAAATTAAACATCTCTTTTATAAAACCAAACATTATTTTTTTATAGAAAATGCTATTTATAATGTGTCAATGAATAATATCAATAACATAAATTGCAAATGTCAGAAATATATTAAAATAAAATGTCAATAAAATAAATTAGAAATATCAAAAATAAATGACAAAAATCATCAAAACAATCCATTTGATATCCAATTATTAAGTCCGAGATAGTTTCCTATTCATATGATTATAATTAAAAAAATAATTTACGCTACATAAACAATTTTCAATAAACCATGTTTTAAGCTCTTTTTGAAAAAAAAATCGTTGGCAATTTTATTCTCTAATTTGTTTAGGTAACTTATTGGATATTTTAATTGGCAAAATGCTGTTCCACACCTAGGCATCGCTAATTTTGTTGATTCCCTGGACTTTTTCCCCATCTTGTAGATATTTTCGCTATCTGCTTTACTGAAAAGAGTAGGATATTTTTTCCAAATACTCCCATTTCCAATATGTATCAACATGCTAGTGTTAATATTTCATGCTCTTTTAAAATGGGTCTGCACGATTTTAATGGAAAAATACCAAATACAGCTCTCAAGCACTTTTTTTGAACAATAAAGGCCCTGTCACTGTCCGTAGAATTCCCCTATATTTTTAAACCGTATCTTAATACAGATGAGACATATCCATGACATATCAGAACGGTATTTCTTCCTACGGTTTTCCTAAGATGTCTTAGTGCAAACGTAAAGCTGTTCAGCCTGTTACATAAATTCTCAATGTGATTTTACCAATTGTAATTTTTAACTATTATTATGTTTAAAAATTTTGTACAGTCAGCATCTTCAATTTTATTGGCACGACCAATAACTTTCAATGCTTGATTTGACATTTTATAGTTACAGAAACTATATTTTGTTTTGGAGATGTTAACACTTACATTATTTTACAGAAACTAAAATATATTTTGTTTTGGAGATCTTGACACTTAAATTATTTTGCTCAAACCATTTTAGTATGGCTTCTACGGCAACAAGTATTTGATCCTCATAACGTTAAATTTTAGTTTCTTTATTTATTATAAGTGAAATATCATCAGCAAATAAAACGCACTTATCCTTTGTTACTGCTGGTAAATCATTTATGTACAGAAGAAAGAGCAATGGCCCCAATATGCTACCTTGAGGCACACCATATGTATTCATTCTATACTTAGATTTATACTTTATAACTTCTCTGTATTTATTCATTTCTAAGATTTCAACGCTTTGTTGTCTATTACTTAAATTATATTTAAACCAATTTAACGCTTTTCCTCTTATTCCGTGACTGTCGCATTTTTTAGCAGAATATCATGTTTAACAGAGTCAAATGCTCTGCTCATATCAAAAAATATCGCATTGACCGGTTTTTTCTAATCAATGTTCTCAGTAATTAATTTAATACGTTGATAAAAAGCTATGCCCGTTGACTTTCCTCTTTGAAAACCGTTTTGTTCTGGTCTTATTATTCAGTGTTTATTTATAAATGAGAAGATCCTATTACACATTGCTTTTCGTATATTTTTGAAATGACTAGTATTAAGGTCACTGGACGATAGTTATTTAAATCAAGTTTTATATAAAGGCTTTACTAATGAGAACTTTAGTTGGTCCGGATACAATTCTTCAAAGAAACTTATATTGATTAGACAAGCTAAGTGAAAGTATATCAGCACATGATTTTAAAATTTGAGTCGAAATGTTATCATGCCTCACAGCTTCAGTATTATTTAATGATAAAAAGATTTTACTTATTTCATTTGGGGTACAGGGTTTGATATATTTACCATTAACATTACCTATGTTATTAATATAAGTCATGGGATTATTTTTATTATTAGTTATGTCTATGTTTGTAGAGTCAATAAAGTGATCATTGAAAGCTTTCGCTATTTCTTTAAGATTATCTATCAAAGTGTCGTTTAGTTCAATCGCTTCGATAAATTTGGACCTCCATATTTAGTTTTATTTTTAATCAATTTCCAGGTGGCGCTATATTTGTTTCTAACTTTCATAATAAAGGGGTCAGAAGCTTGCCTTCTGGGCACATTAATATATGCCAAACTATTAAAAAGGTATTTTTAATAGTTTAGTATTTTTATCATATTTTAATTTATTTTCCCGGGACTTATTTTTATATCTCGATTTTAGATATTTTTTTGGAAGGCATGACTTTTTTATACTTTTATTTATCCATTTCAAAGTAGGTGTATGATAATTGACGTAAATTTTTTGCAAAGGGAAATTTAACATATAAAAAAGACTAAAACTTTCACAAAAATTGTTAAAAACTGTATTCGGATCCATTTCGTCATAAACATCCTGCCATTTCAGGTTCAAGAGAAACTCTTTAAATATTTCAATATTCCTGGCTATAATTTTTTTTTGTATACAAAATAATGCGATTGATCAGGCTTATATGATGTTATTATTGATGAAAATTTTAATATCTGAGCAGTATTATGATCCAAGAGATGTAGGTTACATGTCTTAACGGAAGATTTAATTTATTTTGAAAGTTAAGTTATAATTTAGAAGTATTCCGTTTAATATGATGGAATTCTTAATTGTGACAAGGTTATTTATGTTTAGATGCCCGACCAGTATAATATTTTTATTTTTCTTACTTAGTTTAAGCAATAGAGACTCAAGTTTATTAAAACATACTGCAATTTTCGAATTGAGGGTCATATATACACACAAACAATAATGCAGTTATTTAGTGGTATTTCTATGCCACTGCATTCGAAAACTATTTCTGCTGCCATTTCTTTGCATAATTGTATTATTTTCTGTTCTAGGTATTGTTTTATTAAAATACATACTCCACCCCTATTTTCCTTTTTGCGAGAGTATGAAGCCGCAAGTTTAAAGTCATTCAAACATGTATTTATTTTGTTGTTAGCTCTAACAAATGTTTCCGAAAAACATAATATTTGGATATTTTTAAGCTTGTCATTAAGCTTAACTTAGATAGACATATTTCTATTGAAGGAATTATTCAGTAATCCTGCAATATTTTGATATATTGATCGTATATTTTGACATTTAACTTTGGTATGTTGTACTATGTTGTTATTAACACTAGAGACGAAAAAACTGTTCCTTTCTAAGATGATTACTATTATCTGCATTAGGTTTTTTGTTTTTTGGGATACTTTGGCACTTGGGATTGTCAAAAATATTATTCATACCATATTTATTGAGTACGTATCATAAGTTAGATTTAACTTAGAGTCAAATATCATCGCATACTCATGGGTGCAGATATCTTGGTAAAGTAAAATGCTAAATATGTATATTCTTAAGTTGAACATAGAACTATATCCATTTAATTTGTAGGCAGGTAAACAGAGAAATTAGTATTTTGTTTTGATATTTATGTGGTCCTTAAAATAGTAACTAAGTCAAAATTCAGTTTTTCTAAAATCTGTTTCGTCTATCAAAATTTTAGGTTGAGAAAAAATGCTAAATGTGTAAATAAATTAATAATGGAACGGGGTACCCTCAGAATCTTTTAATTCGTCGTTAACTTCGTTTTTGCAGCATTTGAGTTCGATATCATAAATCTATTTGGATTTGGTATTAGTTGAAATTTTGTAATAATTTCTTTTTACCTAATAATCTAAGGGTTATTAATATGTCTCTCTGTATTCCTTTTCTGAATCTAATAAGTATTCTGAAGTCAAAAATAACCAGTTGCGATAACATCTTACATCAACCGTGGAAAACGCAATCTGTAAGACATAGAAATGTACTTTAAAATGTTGTTCATATGTCGCAACCAATTAGCTTAATTCGCTATTCAGTTAACAACCTAGCCTTTTTACTAAACAGTGCCATTCAACTAATCATCTGAACGGTATTCAGCCATTCAATCATACTGCTAGACAAAGATATAAATCGATAACGTTTAATTATTTGCCAAGCCCCGACATATTTGAGAAAGACTGGCAAGTCATAAAATTAATTTTGATCGTTCACCTCACTTTGTATTGACGACGTGGCCAGAGAGCTCCTATTTATGCCGTAGAGTTTAAAAGAACCTAACCTGCTCAAGTTCTTTTTTCGTCATATGGTCACACTATTGTTTGAAGGCATAAGTCACCGGCTAAATGTCATTCAGGCCGGGATCGGCGTCGTTTAGTTAGTAGTGTTGAAATAATAAACATCAATACTTTTTAGGTTCTTTATGGTGCTTGTGTGTCTTTTGGCTTTGTTGCTGTCACTTTACCGTACAATCAACGCTGTTAATTTTCCTATCTCGTGGTCAAAGACATTAAATATTTGTATGTCGTTGCTCGTGGTATTCATTTCTACAAGTTATGGGCCGTCCCGTATACCTAAATAGATAGAAAATTTAATATTTGTTGTTATAAAGTATCGTTAAGAAAAAAAGTAATTTGCAAGTTTTTCATCGTTGTATCGCCCCGAAAAATGGCTACTTCAAATGTAAAAAATTGAAAAATTAGAGGGTCGGGATAATTATTCCACTTGGAAGTTTGCAGTAAAATCCTACCTCCAACACGACGATTTATGGGAATATGTCGATCCTGGAACCGATGTCGACCTGAAGAAATATGTAAATAGCAAAAAGAAATATGTAAATGTGTATAAAGCATGTAAAACTAAAGTCCAAAATCATTTTGACAAAATGATTTTGGACTTTACCTATAAATTTCGTCCATATTGAAAATGCACAAACGTTGAAAGAAGCATGGACGAAACTACAAAATGCATTCGAGGACTCCGGGCTATCGAGAAGGGTTGGCTTATTGCGGGATTTGAAAAATACATCTCAGGATAGTTGTCCAAACTTCGAGGAATACGTAAATAAATTAATGAGTACTGCATACATATTACGAAACATCGGTTTTCAAGTTGATGACGAATGGTTGGGAACACTCAGGCTGGCAGGTTTACCGGATAATTATAAACCGATGATCATGGGTCTGGAAAGTTCCGGCATAAAAATAACTTTGTCAAGACAAAACTTTTACGGGAGGTGGAAGTTTCCGAGTCTTCTGGGTTTGTTACAAAGCGTAAGAATACCTTTAATAACAATGACAAACAAAAGGAAAAGGTCCTCGCTGTTTCAGTTGCAATAAATATGGGTATTATAAAAACCAATGCACACTGAAGAATCATAATAGTTTTTCAGCAGTTTTTAGCATACAGTAATGTCGATAAGGAAGACTGGTATATTGACTCAGGTGCTACAATGCACATGTCAAGTCGCTTTGACATACAAGCATCTCCGATTCAGCAAATTAAGGTGGCTAATAATGATGCTGTCTCCATGCAAAGTATGGGTAAAGTAAATATTCAAACTACTTTTTGCAAAGACTAGTCTTCGATCCAGTTGAGGAATGTTTTATTTATTCCTCAGCTCAGTGTTAACTTATCAGTTAGTCAATTAACCGAAATTGGTTGTAAAGTGGAGTTTCCTGACATGGGCTGTAATATGTATAATGCCAATAAAATTCTGATAGCAAATGCCAATCTAGTCAATAACATGTACATATAAGCTGAATACCATTACTATAAATGGTTATGCAGCTTCATCTGAAAATAAGTCTGATCTTATTACATGGCACAAGAGAATGGGTCATTTAAATTTGGCTGATGTTAAGAGGTTAGAGACATGTTCTAAGGGTATAACTATCACTAACAAAAATGTTGATACTGAGTGTATACCATGTTGTGAAGCGAAACAAACACGATTACCGTTTCCACATTCTGATTCGAGATCGAAAGCATTACTAGAAATAGTACATACTGATCTGTGTGGTCCGATGGAGACACCATCTGCTGGTGATGCGAAGTACTTTATAACCTTCTTAGATGACTATTCCCGTAAAGTTTATGTTTATTTTCTCAAGAGCAAAATGGATATTAAATCAGTGTTTTAAGTTTGAGCAAGAAGTAGAAAATGAATTCGAAAAAAAAATGATCTAAGAAGCGATAGCGGAAAAGGATATTGTAATGAAGAATTTTCTGATTTTCTAACAGCTTCTGGCATTAAACACCCGACCAGTAGTACTCCATATACGTCTGAGCAAAATGGGCTAGCGGAGCGGGTTAACCGGACATTTGTGGAACGTGTAAAATGCTGGATAAACAGTTGTGGGCAGAAGCATTCAATACTGCTGCATACGTGAAAAGTGGACTGGTTCCAATGAGTATCAATTTAGGACTAAGCATATAAATGTAAGGCACCATTTTGTACGTGATAAAATTGTTCAGCGGACCATTGATGTTCAGTACATACAGACGGATGTAATGGTAGCTGACGCCCTTCCCAAAGCAACACCATATCCAAAACTGGCTTATTATGCTTTAAAAATGGGTAGGATGTTGAAATAATAAACATAAATACTTTTTAGTGAAGTTCTTTATGGTGCTTGTGTATCTTTTGACTTTGTTGCTGTCACTTTACCCGCACAACAAACGCTGTTAATTTTCCTAGCGCGTGGCTAAGCTGTTAAATAAAAAAATGGACAAGTGCAAGTCGGACTCGCACCCTGAGGGTTCCATACAAACTTACCTATGTAAATAGTTCAATTCCCGAATGGAGTCTCGAAGATTTTTTCGGATTCGCATTTTTTTTTTTGGATACGTTTCAACAAATTTACTTATTTTTATTCCTATACCTGTGCTATAAGCCAAATTTCTTTATGCCGAATTTCAGGATTCTGGGTCAACCCAAGTCAATTCAAGAGTTTTGATTCCTTTGAAACTGTCGAAACATACCTAGTTTGCGACAAAAACGGCCGTATTTTTTTTTCGTTTACTTAGAAGTTTGATTTTTTCACAGCTTCAAGGGACCGGAGACTTGAGTATATGGTTTTAATTTGAACTCGATACCGTTCACACGTTCTCGAGATAAAAGTCTTAACAGACAGACAGACGGACAACAAAGTGATCCTATAAGGATTCCGATTTTTCCTTTTGACGTACGGAACCCTAAAAAGGCGAATTAGGCTAGCTGGCTGTGATATATGCAACACTTAAAGGGGTTTGCCACTGCGTGGGCAATTTGGCAAGCTTAAATATAAAGTTCAAATGTCTTATGTTTCTATAAAAGGCAGCAATACCATTCAAACCGGATCACAGCAATACTACTTTGCGGCGGAAAAGGTATGGTGTAGAGTACTTCCTCGACCGCACCCTTTTACAAGGAAGAGATTAAAACAGCCCTGTGCCTGATATACGCTTTAGTTTTTCAAGTTAATCTAGTAAACCAGACTAGTGGCAGGATTTAGCCAATTGTCACAAAGTCCTTCTCAGCAATATGAAGCGGATAACATATCATGCAACAGTTTTATATTGCACGTGTCCAATTGAGTGAGGGGGATTTTGCACAAGGCGCATGCCTAAATACGCGTAACCCGTGGACTAGATTCACACCTATCTTAGGACATCCAATTTCTCTGTAATCGGAATGATTCAAGTTGTACATGTGCACTAAATTTTGTGACGGATGGCCTATTTAGTCTATCAAGTGGATGGTTCAGTCTTCAAATAATTAATTTTGAGTTTTTGGCATTTAATACTGGTCTTTGTACTCATATAACTATAATTTGTTTTCAGATCTTAATTATATTTTATTCTTACAAGTTCAAGTACGAGTATATCTTGTATATTAAAAGCGAAATACCACTCACTGATTAATCACGAAATATCAGAAACTATATACTATTTTTGTTTGGCTAAATTTTGGCATCTTACAGTCGTTATTTTTTTAATATCACTTATCTAAGAACACTTGGGTTATCAAGTCGAATCTAACGATATCTTAATTATGTAAATCTGTTCAGCGGTTTGGAAGATATGAGGTAATAAAAAATATTATTAATAGATACGAGCGAAAAACATAACCCTTCTTGCAGTCGGGTAAAAAGAGAGACTGACTGACATATCCAGTCACAGCCGAAAATAATATGCCTAAGATGAGAACTAAGAAGGGGCTTTTGAAAACAGGGGGTGAAAAGGGGAAAATCTTTGGGTTTCTACTTAAAACTTCGCACTAATAGCAAACTAAATAATTTAAAAAAATCAGGCAAGTGCGAGTCGGACTCGCGCACTGAGGATTCCGTACAAACTTACCTAGATGTAAATAAAGATTAAAAAAGTTCAATTCCCAAATTGAATTACGAAGATTTTTCCGAATCGCATTTTTTTTTTTCTGACGTAACTACAAATTTACATATCAACAAATCTGAAAACTGTATCTACAAATTTACAGTTTTCAGATTTATTCCTATACTTGTGCTATGAGACCTTGCTTCATGCTAAATTTTAGGATTCTAGGTCATAGGGAAATACACTATGAATTTAGATTCCTTTGAGAGTGTCGAAATATACTTTTTTTTTGCGACACGCGCTTTTTTTGCAAACTGCCGTATCTTTTTTTTCCTTAACTCAGAAGTTTGATTTTTTACAGCTTCAAGGGACCATAGACTTGAGTATAATGTTTTTAATTTCAACTCGATACCTCCACGCGTTCCCGAGTTAAAGGGTCGTGACATACAGAGAAAAAGATAGCCGAACAACAAAGTGATCTAGGGTTTCATTTTATCCTTTTGAGGTACGAAACCCTGAAAAGGATTTTTCACTATTCGTTATTCAAAACTACCCCTATAAATTATTTAGGGGGTGTTATCTATAGGTTGTATGGGAAAATCTTATTAATTAAGTTAATAAACTTGAAACATAATATAAAAGAGAATTATATTCCTTGGGTTTTTTTTTATGGTGGGAAATCATTCAATGACATCTCCCGCCCTTTGGTGTCAAACTTTTATTGACTAAAACCCACTCCTGTTCCTTCTTTGCCTTTGTTCTAGAGCCCCAGGGTTCTCTTTCGCATCCCTCATGACCTGGTGATACCTGAGTGCCCTCCTAATGCTATTCCAGGGTAGGGTGTTGAAGGTGTTGGTAATGTCCAAAGACGCCATCAAGACACACCTGCCCTGGAACACCGCATCCCCCGTCGTGAGGGCTCGCATTCGTATAACGGCGTCCACCGTGGAGCGCCCCCTGCTGAAGCCGAACTTGCCGTCCGCAAGATTCGGCCCTACCCCTACCAAGTGCGCGGCGAGGTGGTCTGCAATAACTCATTCAAAGGGCTTGCTCTAGGTGAGCAAGCTCTTCGAAAGAGTAGAGCAATACGATGGGCCGGTGTGCGGACGGTGAGTCCGCATGGCGCCTCGGCTTCGCGATGAGGACCAGTTTACCCGTCTTCCAGCGAAGTGAGAACTGGCCCCTCTCCATACATGCGCTAAAGAGCCCTCTTAGTCGAAGCCCGAGTTCCTCCATGGCTAGGACCCAGGTTTTCCAGGCAAGCCGTCGGGTCCTGGGGCGGTATTCTTGGCATTCAGCCTTCGTACCGTCACTCTCATCTCTACCTCGGTCATATTCCTTTAGTTGATTAACCTGATAATGAATATGCGTAACTACCTGAATATTAAGATTATTAGTTCTTTTAAAATAATCTCTATTTAGGATCATTTAAGATTTAAGTTGCAGAATGAACCTTAACGCACGGGCCGATTAAGTTAAATGCGATAGGATAATAAAATTTAAGTGAAATGAGTGATTAACATATTTGGGTTATTCCCAAAATCTACCCCGATCAGGGTATAAGTTAATTTGGCTGTGGTTTTGTGTTCGCCGTAACCTATGTAGGAGAAAGTACGAAATTCACGCAAACGAAGTCGCAGAAAAAAAACTTCATAATACATAGGTATTTATAATGCAAATCAAATTAAAAACTTCACTTCATAAGCCGCTTACTCATTTCAATAGTTTTTCTTTCACTAAAGCGGATTCATAGTTTTACAAATTACTTCTTTGCCTTTGGCTTTTGCGGGTATGAACAAAGAGTGAAGAGTTTAACTTGTTCCCTGTATTTCATCATGCAATACATTTCTCAATTTGGGTTTTCTCTGTTTCACAAAACATTTAAATATTTGACTCGTCATTCATTACATAATATCTCACTTTACTGAAATCGCATCCATATCCTTTACAAAGATGAATCATACAGTACGCATAAAGGAATATGTGGGATGTGTGCTGATTACGAAGTGAGAGATATACATGTATTTCTCGTTAGTTCAAGAGACATGTGTAAAGCGTCTCTCGTAGATTTCTTTGAATGCGAGTCGGCATCTATTTCTGAACAGTCAACAAGAGTTAGGTATGCAGGCAAGAAATATAGAGCTCTACATAACGTAATCTCTTATTTTTCTCTACAGTCGAAGCAAACTGTATGAGTATACTCGTAATGCATGCTAGGTGAAAATATTATACATTCAACAAATTGATAGTAAAGCAGACTGTCCAGTATTCACAGGAAGTTCCATTTAGAATCGCAAATCGTGGACGATTTTAAAGCATTCATTAAAAAACAAAATTTTTGAGACTACGTTCGGGAATTGAACTATTTACGAGTACATAGGTGAGTTTGTACGGAACCCTCAGGGCGCGAGTCCGACTCGCACTTACCCAATTTTTTTTTAAATTGTTATTTCTGTATTTACCAATTTTTTTTTAAACTTGGTAAACTCTATCAAAAGTAGTCTAAAAACAATAGAGTTTGAAAACTTCCAAAACCACATCACGGAAACTGATCAAAAGATTGAAATGCCTTAGACTGGTTGAAATTGTTATTACTTTTTTTTAGAACTTAATAAGTAACAAGGGACGAATAAAAGGTTCCCAAGGGTTTAACAGAGGACTACCTACTTCACTTAATGACGTTTCCCTTGAAGCTCTTCTTAACCGAATAGTGTCAGAGTCAAGTAGTAAAGTCATAAAAGGTATGAGGTAAAGGTAAAGGTATGATATTTATTCTCTTGCACCTTTTTAAAAGAAAAAATACAATTTCTATAAATTTTTCGATGCTGAAATCTACTTAGGACTGAGATTGGCTCTATCAGAGTTGTTTTAACTTTCAGCTCTTGTTATTGTCCAACTTCTTCGCGGACATAGTCGCAAATAACTCTAGTGCGAGTTGGTAGGTAGGGACCTACAACATAATTATTCGGAGTTCACTTGTCAGATTCAAACAGAACTTCATTCGCCCTACTTCCAAAAATATCCCAAACATTCGCAACAACACGTCATTATGACAGGCAATCTGTAGAATATCAAAACGTGTATGAACCAACTCCGATGGTTGGCTGCTACGAGAGTGCAGTACCTAACTGGTAAGTAAGTGTATCACGTCAAGACAAGACGATTATTTCATATGGTGTAACAGCCGGAGAGCCATGCTCGAGCTACTGCAGTCCGCTGTCGAGTAAACGTGTCCTACTGACACCAAACGAAATCAAAATGCGACGCCGCGCCACCCATTGAATACAAAACCACACAGCCGGTTGATAGTGTACTTATGTACATTTAGTCACTGTGATGTAGTTTATTATACAATCAAACTATTCTCGTAACACGTTCTATGAGCCACTATTATTCAGTAAGTCTTAAACACTTAAACACTATTTCACACAGCCAACTCTATCGCAGGATAGCGCGAAAAAACCAATGCGGCGTTGCCACACCGTGCAGCCGAGCGTACGAGCAGGTAGACTCCACAATGCATATACATAATGTAGCTATCTAATCTATGTGCGTATTATTATACAACACTTGTCTTCTTTGAATAGCTAATGATATTCACTACGTACAGGTATTTATCTCATAGACCTCATGTCCCCAATTAATCTAAGTAGACTCCAATTTGAATAATAAAATGGTTAACACTGAAAACAACACTTTAGGTATTTAAAATAGATTTCAATATTGAAGCATGCTGTCACTTTATTACTCAAATCTGTCTGAAAAACATGCTCGATTACTTCTTCAAGTCATTTCCATGACGTTTACTAAATAATGGAGCATCTATAAGTTTAGTGTAATTACAACATAGAGCATGGTGCACTTACCGCTAGTGGGGTTCACATAAGCAAGTTTTATGTCCATTTCAATAGTTTGAGCCGGTTTCAAGTCAACTGAGTTAATTTCATAGTCCACGGGGACATCAGTCACGATCTCACTCTTCGCCTGGCTCGTGGAGGCGGCTAGACTTTGTGCCACACTCATTTTTGGAGCGTCTTCGTGCATTATACACAAATTATTGGACAGGGCGACAGAATAATGCCGCCCAGACAATTAAGTATTGCACCTGCGCCGTATAAGGATATTATTTATCTCAAAAATCACGCATAAAAAGCGATAATACGTTTTAAAAACAAAATGTAGGTCTCTAGGCCACTTCACTTACACTTTGATATTCCGACCGACATAACTCAGGTTCAATGGAGTTACCGTACTCATGACTGACATTGAACTAAGTCGGTAAAGGGCAGTGAGAAAATAACCCAATTTAAAAAAAAAACTGTGTCATGACCTATTTAGGAAATAAATTATCCAAAATTACTTCTTTACTCCTAAAATATGTTATTTTAATTTTAGTAATGTTAAAACGTGGTATAGAATAATGAAAAACATTAAATTGTTATTTATATGTGTTTATTTCAAGATACTTCTGCAAACTTAAAAAAAAAATACATGTAAATGATGCAAAATGACTACGTTTGCTTATGAACATGCCGTGTTGTGTAATAAATGACCGTTTCTATTGCACAATCCTTTCACAAGGGCTCCGAATGTAGGTCAATCTTTATGAGCATGATTGCAATGTTATATCTTTATAAACAAACGTCTAGATATTTATTATGATTTAATTATATTAATTTTATTAATAATTTTAGTTGGTTTTTCATGAAAATCCATTGTTATATTGTTCTGAATTATGAAAAGTGAAGTTAAATATAGGACGGTTTCCGGTGCTCTGTAACGCCATCTTCAATGTATTTTGGTTTATCTTATGGTTAGATAGTAGTTTCGACTATAATCAATAGATGTCGTGTTCTTCGCGAACATGAGTCATCAACAAAATAATAATTATTTAAAAAAAAACATAATACGCTTACAATTTCATCGATTTCACATGGTACTCATATTTTGCACATCACAATTCAAGTTGCTTATATGGTTTCAGCAGTTTGATGATGGTTTCTACAGTAATAAAAATTTCATACTGCTGCCATAAGGTTAAAAACTCCGTTTTTGGTTGTCGTTCTGCCAAGCACCGATTTTCAACGAGTTGAATTTCATTGAATAATTATAATATTGCTCTATTCACGTTTCCTTTTCTTATGAACAGTCAGTATTTTAAGTTATTAGTATTGTCTAAAGTATTACTTCTAGAGCTCTCTTGTATTTGTCATTTGTGTATTGCCCCTAACACTACATCTGGCGTAGGTAGCGACTTATATATTCCAAGATACTGCAGGCAACCTCTTCGATAGGTACTCCTAATAAATTCTTGTTCCTATTCTATTACGCTGTCCAATTCCTTGGCAAGTCCAATATTTCTTTCTAGAGTGCTTTATTACGAACGACAAGTGGACGGGTCAAGATAGATAGGATAGTGTAAAGTAAAAGTCGAAATAAAAATCAAGAAACTTTATTAGGTTCTCATTTTTTAAAATGTCGCAAATATGTTGGTTTTATATTTAAATAATGCTCATCTAACATACTTTGAGCAGAGATTGAAATTACCATTTAGAAAGCACATACACATTTTAACATTTAATACAGTTGAAATAGCAATTCATAAACATACAATTTTATACAACGATTCTTTACCAAAAATTATAGAAAAGGAAAGCAATGCCAAAAATTTACAGCAAACATTGCTTTAAAAAAGTAATAATAAGAAACATTTTTTTTAAATAATAATTTGTTATTCTTGATACATTTACAATGCTGTACATATCTGTTACACGACTTAGTAATAGAAACAACTTGGAAATCTGTTTTAATTAGTTGGATTGCATAGCAGTGGTGATGATTTCTCTGGAGATGATGAGTCTCTGAATCTGTGATGTGCCTTCGTAGATCTGGTAGATCTTGGCGTCCCGCATGAGCTTCTCGACGGGGTAGTCGGTGTTGAAGCCGTTGCCACCGAAGATCTGCACGGCGTCCGCCGCTGCCTTGTTAGCGATCTCTGAAGCGTGGCACTTTGCTACCGAAGCCAAAACTGTATTCCTGATACCTGTAGGAGAAAAAAATATACGAATAGTAGCAGAATTTGTTTGGCAAATTTTGCACTCAATAATGTAATATATTGTTTGAAATGTTTTAGAACATACAGAACAAAGAAGTGAGGGCTATATCTTATGTACCACATGAAAAATCCAAATACATAATTCATCATCGCCGTATTTGCACATTTTGGCTGCGGCGACGAGGCCCATATTTCAATACGACTATAAATACTTTAACCTACTTATTCATACTGGCCTTTTAGGTTGATGTATTTCGTCGCGCATGCAAATATATACTATTGATCAAATATCGAGACAAGGCACAAAATAAGAATAGCTGCAGCCCTATGTTAGCTATGTACAGGCAGCTGCATCAATTGGGTACCCCTCTCACATTAAAATATCTTAGGAAAGGGGGTGATTAGTTGATGACGCTGTCAGTACCTACATGGAATAAAACAATATCTTGTTCCATGATGTAGTTCTCGGAATCAAGGGAGAATAAGTTCCACAATTAATTTTATTTTATTCTAACTAGCTTTTGCCCACGGCTTCGCTCTCGTCAACTGACTAACTACCTTCTCTACCCACCCTACCGTATCTACCCTCCTACCTACCTACCCAACCCAACCTACCAATTTGTTTTTAGTTTAAAACTTTCCCTTTAAGCTCATGAACAAAACAAAAAAACAATTATAAAATTGGTCCAGCCGTTCTTAATTTACAACGTGACCTTGAATTAAGGGTTTATTTTTATCTTCTTCTTATATATACATCTATACATATAAAATGCTTTTTCGTAAAGACCTGAAACTTGGAGGGTATATTCTTTGTATGATGTAGGCATTCGATAAGAAAGGATTTTTCGAAATTCTCATCCCTAACAAGGGGGACTCGGACAATTCTGAAAGGAGGACTCAGCCCTGGTACGAAAGGCAACAAAGGGACAGGAGTGGGTTTTTAGTCAGTAAAAGTTTGACGCTACCTACCGCTCCGATTTGTCATTAAATGATTTTCCCACTTAAAAAAAACCACCTTAGGGGTAGAATTTTGAAAAATCCTTTTTTTCTTTTCAAATTCTTCCCTAAGGAGGTGAAAAAGGAGGGCAAAGTTTGTATGGCACAACGCAATTTCTTGGTCCAATCTACTTAAAATTTTCCATGAACATTCTTTAACAAAATTAATGGAAGACGAGTTACGTAGGTGTTTTATTGAGACCCCTTTTTATCCTCGTTAGGGTAACGGGATTAAAAAGGGGTAGAAAGTTATTTTAGGGGTGATTTGCTTCGAAGTTTATATCAAAACTCTTTAGTACTTTTGATTCAGATTACATTTTATTTTGACACATGTTTGAAAACTCAATCTGATTTTATTCAAAAAAACTTGAACACACATAAAAGCTTGGTTATGTTATAGGGTAGGCAGGGTAAGTAGGTAGGTTAGTAGCGTAGGGTAGGTAGCGTATGGTAGGTAGGGTAGGGTAGGTAACTAGAATAGAATAGGGTAGAAAATGGTGAGTAGGATAGAGTGGGGTAGAGTAGGGTAGGGTAGAATTGGGTAGAGTAGAATTGAGTAGTCAGTTGACAGGAGCGAAGCCGCGGGAACAGCTAGTATACATCTGACATTTTGTTAACCTGCCTGCAAAATGGTTCACTAATTCAAAGCCTTTGTACTAACTGAAAGTTGATAAATACGACTGATCCACGGACCGCCAGGAACTCGGATAGTACCTAAGCTAAAAAAAATATTTACCATGGTCAGCCATCCAGGCGGCTTTCATCCAAGCAAGACGCGCAGTCTCGACACCAATGGCCATGTCAGCCAACATGAAAGCGACAGCCTGGTGTCGAGCGATGGGCACGCCGAACGTCTTGCGCTCCAGGGCGTACTTAGTGGCTTCGGTCAGGGCTCGTTGAGCCAGGCCGGTCGCTCCAGCGGCCACCTGAGTTTATGATAGGTTTCAATTGTGTTACAATTTTTATATTCAGTGAAATACGATCATAATATATTCTAGTCTATTAGGAAATAGACGGATCACAAAAAATGTTTTCGAAAGAAAAATGTGGACCTGCTTTAGTTCCAAGATGCCGATTGTTGGACAAATCATCTGGCATCTCTACTTATAACGTTATATGATATGTTTAATTTTCGTCCGGCTCAGGCTACGAGTAATAATGCAAGCTACAATAAAATAGGTATACAATACGACGTGCTTATATTCATAAACAAATTAAATGGACATTTGTACAACGGCAAATTTTACCGCAACAAAACAAAACAAAACAAACGAATAAATGTATCAAGGTACAATTACTGCAGTGACATCTGGTTATTACGACCGTCTGTTATTAGCCCAGAACAGAGCGATCGCGTCCTTAGTTCCAAGAAAATAATTTACTTATTTTCTATTGTGAAGGTAAAATGGGGTTCAAACGATATTATACGCTCTAAGTAGTCATTTTTGTCATTCTTTGAGAACCTTATTTAGTTTCCCATTATGGGTGGTTTGCCAAACAATGTCAGCAATTACCTTGTGAAGAATCGAATAATTGCACCCTTTAATAGACCGAACCCAATCGAAGGAACACATGCATCAGTCGTAGCCATAATTTCTTGAGTACCACGGTCTTTTTTTTTTCTTTGGGAAAATCATCCAATGAAATCTCTCGCTCTTGGGCGGAGCACGAGATAGTGTCAGACTTTTACTGACTAAAAACCCACTCCTGTTCCTTCTTTGCCTTCGTTCCAGGGCTCCGGGGTTCTCTTTCACATTACCTATGTCACCAATAGGCTTCGACCCTTCTGGACCCCTACGGTTTTGCTGATATCTCCTTGAGGCGTGCGTGGAACACTACGCACCGTCGACAACTTGGGCTCGGTCCGGACGGTGAGGACGTGCTTCCGATTATTTGGACATTTCAACACGACAATGATCCCAAGGACACTGCACGTACGGTTAAAGAATTCCTCACATCTCAATCAGTTTCTGTCTTACAATGGCCACCAATCAGTCCAGATTTAAATCCCATAGAGCATCTTAGGTGCGAAGTTAAGAAAAAGATTTCAAATCGACGGTGTGGTAACCTAAGAGAGATACAACGTTTTTCTCGAAGAATAGCGCTCTATTTCTTTAGAAAAAATTAAAAAATCGATAGTGTCAATGCCACGCCGGTGTAAGGCAGTCATCAAAAGCTGTGGACACGCTACAAACTATTAACTTAGAATAAAATGTATTAAATTGCAATTTTTAACATTATCACCGTCTTATTTAATGAGATTTTGAAAATCGAAGGATCTACTGAAACAATTCTCGAGCAGTTTAAGAATCGTTCTTAATTATTTGTCCAGCTTTGTTACTATTTGAAATTACAACAGTCGCTAATAAATTAAATTTGTAAGGTAAATAGTAAGTGATTCCCGTTTACTCTATCCATGTAGCTATTTCATAACATAATTAAAAACTTTTGAGAAGGAACATACAATTACGAGTGACATTATTTTTTTTTAATGTTTGGTACTACTAATCGTTCTTAATTATATGACCACAACTGTAGTATATTTATAATTTCGCACTCAAAATGGTAATAAATTATGAGGTCAGTCGCATGCACTGACTGCTGGCCAAAGTCTCCACGCATTAGGTTTTCATAAATCAACCAACATGGAAGGCGCCGTCGAATCTGACTCTATCAATAGGTCGAGAGATCATTTAGCCGCCTACTAAAAGGAGAACAGTACCTGAAAGGACTTGCCGGAAAATGTGATAATAATGGCTATATAAATTTAAAAAATATGAGTTTGTTACCGGTGGACGAGTTTTGTCAAAAGCTCCCATGGCGATCTTGAATCCAGCACCTTCTTCAATCAGAACGTTCTCTTTGGGCACACGCACATCTTCAAATGTAATGCCGCGAGTGTCAGAAGCACGCTGACCCATGTTTTGTTCCTAAATATAAATATGTAATTACAAGTCTTTTATATAAATTTCACCTTTTATTAAAAAGCGGATGAATGAAAATTACAAATGTGTACTCAAAATTGGACCGTTTCGCAAAAATAAAAATGGTTATCATCAATTTTATTATATCACATAATTGCAAATAAATAATGTAAAATCCGTTAGTTAAAACTACAGAAAAGTAGAGAATTACCTAGTCATTATTTTTCTGAAATATATACTTGAACCAACCAGTCGAGAAAGCACAATATTTTTATTCAGTTTACTTTTTTGTAGTGTTATAGAAAGAACAAAAGAAAATTCCATAAAAACTGATGGTGATCAATCACGCGATATTTGTGCCAATCGGTTACTAATAGAGTGCAATTGACTCCATTTAAAATGACATTGACAGATGCATTGTTTTATTTATTTCTTTATATTGCACACCTTAATATAAAACAGGACAAACATTTATAAAAACAACTGGTTTTATCAAGGTTTGGAAAAATAATGATTTAATTTTAAAAGTTTTTTTTTTTTTGTAAGTAGCCTACTTTCGCTTTGTTTGCAGGGAACTTGCATACATTTCTCTTCAAACTTATTATTTGATATTGTTTGAAGGAAATAAAAAATAAGTAAGGATTCTTGTTGCGAAGGACTTTTTATATAAAAGGCTTTTATATAAAAGTCCTTCGCAACAAGAATCCATAAACATTTAAAATTTTCCTTGCAACTTTCGAGGTGACCCTATAATAAGTGAGCTACAATTTCTTTCATAAAGCAATAAAGACATACTTTAAAATTGACCAAGGACGGGGAAATAACGGTTTGTTTATCACCTTGCGTCCAGGAGTAACTCCAGCAAAATCTCTCTCCACGATGAATCCGGTGAATGCCTTGCTAGCAGGGCATTTGGGGTCGGGGTTGGTTCGTGCCAGTACGAAATACCTGAATTTGTAAAATGCCTAATGTCAATGGAAAAAGTTTATTTTTATGCACCCCATCTGCATAACCTGACCCAGTAACGATTCTCAATAACGTCTTTCGACTTTATGGTGAGCTATTGATAATTTTACTGAGACATACCAGTTAGCTACCCCTCCGTTGGTGATCCACATTTTCTGTCCGTTGATGATCCACTCATCGCCTTTCTTCTCGGCTCTGGTTTTGACGCCGGCGACATCGGACCCTGCTCCCGGTTCCGTCACACAATACGCCTGAATAATAAAATAATCCCTTAGCTTAATATAGAATACTGTGCTTTTATTTATTTATATAGGTATTCTTTATTGTACACCAAGAGAGTAATTGATACATGGGGTTGTTGCTTTTTTTCAAGGTTGTTGCTTTTGGCAAATAAACTAACAAGATTTTACTTAAAACACCAGTTTTCACTAGGGTAGGTACTATATGGAGTGTACTATATTTTTTCTTAATTTTTGTTCCCATAATAGACTTACAGCAACAATGGGTTCTTCCACAAGCCTGCCGAGGTACTTCTTCTGCTGTTCCTTGTTACCAGCGATAATGACTGGCATTTGCTGAAACACAAGGCCACAATATACCAAACAAATATACACGGTGTCAATGACATCGACGCATAAACGAATACCACGGATTCAGTACATGATTCTGGACACAGAGGTGGCTTTTCCTAAAATTAAAAAAAAATCTGTACTTTTTTAAATTTAAACTGTGTGAAATCGTTATTTTAACCAACCCGGATGATATTTAAAAAAAAAAAATAATTAAAACTTAATTAATTAAAAAGTCATCGGGGTAGATAAAATCGTTATTCTAATCAACCCCGTTTTCATTCATTTTTTTGACAAAAAATGTTAGAATTACGTTTTTTTACTGTTTAAATTAAAAAAAACGTTAAGATTAAAAAATAGAACATCGACGAAAAATTCCACCACTAGTAGGTCCAGAATCATGTACTGGATCCATGGTATTCGTTTGTGAATCGCTGTTAAAGACACCTTGTATAAATTTGTGTAAATATAAAATTAAATAACTATCTACTTAAATGAGATGCCATAACGTATATTGGTTAGAAACTGAAAATAGTGGAAAATGTTACAATACAAATTCTTGTGATTTTATACAAAAAAATAAAGTAAATTTATGCAACGTTACTACAATGTGAAAACAATTAATAACATTTTGTTTAAAAAGTTAGTTTGTTAGTAAAATAAACCACAAACACACACAACACTACTGCCAACATAGTTAACTTTAAAGGGTAGCGCTCTTTTGTTTCTTTTTGCCCGAAGCGTGCATCTAAACTACTTGACCTTTACGTTTTATATTGTCTTTCCAAATCATTCGATACGGTACTTTAAGCCTACTACCTTTCAAGTTTTCATGGAATAGAAATATAAATGCTTGTTATATGTTGATAGGAAATGAAAATCTATTCCCATACGTGCAAGATGGAAATGTTTTAAATAATGAGTTGTTATGCGATGATGTTATTGGGTTAGAAAAGCATGTAGCATACGTAAGCCAAGCATGGCACTCGGGCCACTCACTCCGAGACCACTGGCTTCCATTGCAGTCATAATGCCAGTGCATCCGTACGCCAGCTCTTCGGCAACCATACACCCGTCAAATACATCCATATCCATTCCACCTGTAGGTAACAACAATGACAATGATTTTGGTGAGTTTTGCGGACACGAGATGACAACGCCACTGGACATTTAACACATGAGTGTATTTTTCAATAAACCTAGTAATATAACGTTACTCCACCTTATTAAAGCTCATTTATCGTGAGTGCGTACATAAACACAAAGCTAACATATAATTACGAAAAACTAAAATACGAATAACATATCTGCGCGAAACACTGAATTTCTCCCGTGCCTTGGGTGCATTTAGGTACAAACATAAAGCTCACATATGTATATAACTACGCTATTTATTACCTTTTTGTTACTAAGTTAGAGGTGTCAAGTTACGCAAAGAAGTATTGCTATTTTCTTATAATTATTTTATTTGCTTTAATCTTACTGATATATAACAACATCGATTTTATTGCATTCTCTGGAGTGAGACAACATGATAGGGTATAAGACCGGTTTTTATTAGATTTCTCAAAATCTCGAGATAAGATTAAGTAAATAAATTGTTTAATAATCCCAAAAAAATACATACGTTTAAAATCGATGGTAAATAAAGAAAAAACTAATTGAAATAATTTCAAAACTTCTCCACTTTTTCACCGATTTTATTATTTTTTTCACAAACCGTATTATTTTAGTACAACCTCCAAATAAATCTTTATGTCATGTACATTTTTGGTAGTATTTAAATACCCCATTATAAACATAATACTAGTAAGTAATATCTAAGGACACATACCTAAGAAGACATTTTAAGCAACATTGAAAAGTATTTTCGTTTTGAATAAGAACACAGGAACATTCTTATTTTCTACCAACAGTCGCTTATCTCCTCGAAAAATAATGTCAGAATCATATTTACGTTTGAAATTTTTAAGTTGGCAATTTTATTGTAAATTTCTTAGAAATCTTTAAATTGGATGTTCATGTTTTAAAGTTATTTAAACTATTTTCCAGAGTGGACGAAATACGCTTTCGTCACACTTATTTATACTGATCGATTTTCGATAGAAAAGAAGAAGGTCCTAGGTTTTCTTATTTCATTAACGTTGACAAGTAACGCACACATTTGTAAGTCCCCAAACCAAAATTGTAATATTCAATTTCGGTTTCAAAAGCAAATGTGCAAAGTTGAATGTCCATTTCTGAGCAGCGCATATATAATAGCAACATCAAAGTTTTTGCAAAGCTTATAATGGTGTGTGAATATGGATTCGTATTGAATGGTGAGAACTTTTATCTGGACTTTTGTGATCTGGACTACCATGTCGCCTGGTTGACCTTGATACATTCATGTGCAAATTATATTTCTTTTTAATTTACATTAGAGTAAGTTCGTTTTATAATAACGTTTAAAGGGCATTTTATATGGGACTTTCATCTTTGTACTAAAGTCTAAATAAAACTAGTTTTTATTTTGGTTTCGCTTTAGAATTATTATCAGAAATCTTTTCAGAAAGTAGTTTAGTGATACGATCCTTTTGTTTTTCTTATTGTGTCTAAAGTTTTGTGTAGTACGTAGGTATGTTTTTAAAATGTTGTTTTCATAGATATAATTATAGTGATGAATGTGATAAGTAGAAAAGCTTTTATAAAGTTATAAGCAAGATCCATTATAAATTATTTTATTAATTAAATATCGTGCAGTTTTTAGTCGTACCAGAAGTATTTCCTTGTAAGATGTTTTGTTTTAAAATGTAACACATTTGTAATAAACTGTTATCAGTTGGCAGTTAAATGATATCTTTTATTATAAGGATCTTATTTTATTATATTAAGTCACTTTAACATTAAAAGCCTGCCTAAACATAATTATTTATAACAACAGCATTTTTGTAAATATCTTTTGTTTTTCATTTTTTTTCCTGTGCCCACGTAGGTAAGTGCACGATGGAATTGATTATATTTACCAACATTATTTTAAGGCAAGAAGTATTAGTATCAAATCAACGATTACATTACATATTGAAATTGAATATACACACTTTTTTCAACTGGCACCTTAGATAAGACGTTAACATAGCCTAGTGAATAATAAGAATCGCTTCTAAGGTGGTGCCACCAACTGCTGTTGTAATGTCTGTGCATCCGAATGCCATTTCTTCAGCAGCAATACACTCTTCTAGCACTCCTAGATTTCCACCAACACCCCTTGAAATGTCCCTACAAACTCAAACCGACAGATCTTTATCAGACCTACAGTTTGAAATGTCCTATCTTCTATATCTATGTTTTTGAATCATAGTTTTTTTTTAATTGTTACGACGCGGCATAGATTCGCACGGGTAGAACTAATTATATTATTATCTATAGCTTGATGATTTCTATTGGGTAGATCATTCGGGAATGTGGTCATGGCGCGATGGCGTCCTCTTCTGCCGTAGATGTTGACACCATGACCATTTATATGACGAAAATGCAGCATTTAAATGCGCCACACATACACAGTGCACCTGGCGACTCGTTCGTCTAAGCAAATCAACTCGCCAGTGATTTTTCGTCTCCAAATATCAAAATAGGTGTGTAACTGACAAAGATCTAGTAAGACAAAAAAAATACCAAGTTTATTTTAAGAACACTATTAAGAACACACACACATTAAGAAAATAAAATATCGAAATCAGTTCAAACAACACAATAATAGTATTTAAAAATCCCGGTCAAATGCAAGTCTGGCTAGCAAACGAAGGGTTTAATACTATTAGCGGACTTTTTTGCTTTCTTTGAACTGCCGCTATAACAACAAATAAATTTAATTAGAAGTTAACGAGGGCCGTGCGTAATTTGACCATCATTTTTTTAGGATTAGTAGCAGATACCTAATCTAAATACATATTAGGACGTTTTGAAGCTGGACGTAATTATTTACAATTTAATTTTTCCCCATAGCATGCAGTAGTTCAACCATTTCTTATGATTTTTTTAGTGTAAAGCAAGGATGTTATGGAAATATTTCGGTTCGGGATACGGAAATGGATATAGGAATATTGGATTATCCACTAGTTTCAAATAGTTTCGGTTATGGATATTAGAATTATAAAAGTAAAATACATATAGCAAGACTTAACTTTTCTATTATAATTTATTTTTAAAATAAATGCCCTTTAAATCTGCACCCTGATGCGAAAGCGGTGCGCGTGCGCACAAGGTGCGGGGCAGCTCCAATACAGTTCTGGCGATGATTGCCGGGAGACTGAATTGCCCTTATATCAGAAGTTGCTGTGGCTGACATGTTGGTGGTAATGTCTGATAGTACAGTGTTTCTTTATGTGTCTGTTCTATTTTGTGGTTACTGTATGGATGCTATTGATTGATTGAAATAACTATTTTTTTTAGGATTCTGTACCTCAAAAATAAAAAAAGAGAACTTTTTTGTCCGTCCGTCTGTCTGTCTGTCAAAACCCTTTATCTCGGGAACGTGTGGAGGTATCGAGTTGAAATTAAAACCATATAGTCAAGTCTACGGTTCCTTGATGCTGAGAAAAAATCAAAGTTCTGAGTTAACAAAAAAAAAGATACGGTAGTTTATGTCGCTAAAAACGTATATTCGACACTCTCAAGGAAATCAAAATTCATACGGTAGTTCCTGTTGACCCAGAATCCTTAAATTTGGCATAAAGCAAGGTGTTAAAGTACAGATATAGGGATAAAACTAAAAACAGTAAATTAGATGTTACGTCGCAAAAAAAAAAATGTGATTCGGAAAAATCTTTGAAACTCCATTCAGGAATTGAACTGTTTACATAGGTAGGTTTGTACGGAACCCTCAGTGCCGTTTGACTCGCACTTGCCCAGATTTTTTATTATTTTATCCGAAACTATCCAAAACTTTTATATAGGTTTCGGTAACGGTTAGTTCCATAACATCCCTGGCGTAAAGAATTTTTTACGAACTATTTTTAGTCACTGAAGTTTTCCTTACTGTTAGATTACTGCCCATATTGTTATTTTGAGAATATTGTAGCCTGTGTATATTTGCTCTTTAAGCAAGTTTTATTTTTGTTATTTTTCACCGTCCCTCTAAATTAAACAGAAGAAGATCATAAACATAATATGAAGTTTATTGAGCAACGTTGATGGCACCTCAGCTAGAAGATATCATAGCCGATTGAAATATGACTTACTCCTAAGTTTGTGCCTCCAACGGCTGTGGTGATGCCTGTACACCCGAAAGCCATCTCTTCGCCTATGATACATTCATCCAGCACGCCTAGGGTCCCAACGCCCCCTGAAATGTCTCTAAAAGCTCACAAACTGCTCAAATATCACCCTTATTCACAACTAAGTACAATCATCTTCCGATAACGGTGATCACTTTGGATTTAGTCTTATTTGAATTAGAGAAGATATCCAAGCTTTGTGTTTTTTCTAGAGTTTTACCTGTGTAACCAGTTGTACCGTTTAATATAATAATGTTCCAAGTATGGTCGAGATCAAACCGATTTCTTTTTTTAATTTATGACCGGTTTTAAGCTGAAAATCTTAGTTCTACCTACATTGTAATATTTTTTTTAAACCAACATATATATGTATATATGAATACCAGCTATTAACTTACAATAATGCTGATAGCTTTCTATGCTTGTAAGTTGACGTTGATTTACTAACAAAAAACAAAATGAAATAATGATTGATATGACAAAATGTCTAAAGTTTTGAAGTATGGCGTGAGAAATACTGCCCAAACCAGAAAACTACATCGTAAAAATCTGAAATCATGAAATCAAGGGATAAAAGAAGGTGCCACGTCCACATGCTATCACCGTGTATAAATGATCCACACATTAGATTGAACTGCTTACTCCGACTTCAGTGATAGTCAACGCCGCCATGATCCCTGAACAACCGTACGCAAGCTCTTCGCACACGATACTGCCTTCTAATACTCCTAAACCTAAGCCTCCTGCAAATCGTATATGTCACGTATCAAAATAAACCTCATGGATATATTATCTGTCTATCTTTGCAAGTTAGAAGCAGTTAATAAATATTAAACTGACATAGGTGGTAAAAGCCATTTTCCATGAAAACTTCCGCAGTTCCAGGCGTATTATTTAGTTAGAGGGTCCATGCCAGTGACTTACAGCGATGGAGTTGATCAAAATAGCGGCACTGATGCCAGCGCACCCGAACCCCATCTCATGGGATATAAGACACGTTTCTACGACGCCTAGTGCCATTCCTCCTGGAAGGTGTTTAACATGAATATCGTATGTACAGATAGCGGCACGAATCTTGAGCGCTCGGCGAAAGTGCGGGGATCGCTTTGCGCATCGTACACATCGACGAGCTAATCACTGTACAAGGATTGCACTCCCCACCCCCGCATCTCTTTTCATACCACTAAAGAGACCCGATATTTCACTTCTGCGTAAGTAGAACTGTAGAAGTCAGCGCTCAAGATCCGTGCCGGTATCTGTATCAACTGCCGACTAATGTAATATAAAACCATTCGTGGGTTTTAATTGAAGGTATTTGACACACAATTTAAAACTGTTTGCAGCAGGTCAATAAAAGTAAATAAGAAGTCCGAACAGTTATGATCATGTTTGATTTGATTTGTGTATTTTCATTAGACGTGATTGTAATTTATTCTTGCTTAGTGTGCTGGGATAAAAATCTAAGTTGAAATTATGTTATAATCAAATACCTAAACAAGGTTGGACGTTTTACTTTTATTATTAAGGGTCATGTTGAACTAATACTAGCGAAAATATTTGGTAAAGGTACTCTCTCAATACCGCAAGATTTAAAATAAACGTTTACTGAACATACCTCATTCCTCAAGTGAATTAAATATTTCTTAATTTATTATGTTTCAGAAATGACCTGACCTCGTAACTGTATTCATTGATGCCGATACTTACAACTTTGTAGACTTCTAAGCTGTGCAACGTTAATTGGTATCTCATGGACAAAACGAAGGAAAATCTTGAATATTAAATGGCAGGTAAATTAATTTTCCGATGTCTATTCATTACCCTTTTCCTTTAGCATTAGCATTTTATGGGATTCAAAGTAGCTAATGTGGCTTCTGTCGGAAAAGGATTTGTTGTGATTGGAACAGTTTTAGAGATATTAACTGTATTTAATAAAAAAATAATCCTTAATTCTATATTAGTTTAGATTTTTGTCCTGTGTTGTGTTACCCACGTACAATGCTCCATCAAACTTTAAAGATAAAATCATATCCTGTGTTGTTTTAGCGAACTGCACAAGCCTTGTTTTTCTTGTACCTTTTCCTACCACCTACGATTGTACCAAGGCTTCAGTTTAAAACCGTCTTCAGCCTCCGTTGTTCACAGTTTTCAATCATATATAGAAATAGAGTGCCCTTCACATAACTTCCAGAAGTGCAACTCTACTGCAAGTGGGTGAATAATATATCGACGGTGAAGTGCCAATACCTTCTAACTGACATTTTTCGATAAAATTACTTTTAAGTGCTTATATTTTAAATGCGTGTTACCGCATGCTTCGTAAAATATCCGAAGCGGATATTTAGTTGCAACTCCATCAAATTAATTTGTGGAAACAAACACCTAACTAAACCAACGTGTCAATTTATAGTATTACTTCCTAACAATTTTTGGACAGATAATTTTGACTTCCGACAATTAGGAGTTATTGGTACTTCACCGTCGATATCTTGATTTCACATTTACGAGCTTATTGCTACCTGTTCGTGTGCAACCCTTAAATTAGGTATGTTCAGCGTTAATTATTGAACACTTGTGAAAAAAGAACCATGTAGTGTGTTATGAGCGAGTTTTTTTATACTTTTAAGACCGCGTTAACGTAAATGTTCACGTAGCGTTTTTAGGTGAGATTTTTTCGAGTGAAATTCAGTTGCCGTTTTAACTATTCGCAAATTGATTCCTATATAGTGGACAATGTGGTCTATTTTTTTATATCTGAAATATCTGCACTACTGGAAAATAAGTGGAAACATCGAAACAGGTGCGATTTCGATAAAATGGAGTTGAAAATTTTATATAAGTAGCTTTAGCTTTTGCCTGAGGCTCTACGCTACTTACCTACCTATTTGTTTACCCTACCTACCCTACAAAAACCATGTATTTTTTTTACTTTTAATAAATTATTAAATTGGTCCAGAAATTCTTAACTTATAGCATGAGCAGGAGAAAAAACGAGGTTCATTTTTATATAGGTATATAGATTGACTACATAAAATTTTCAACTCCATATTATTGATTACATATGCTGCCTGGCAAAAACCACAAAAACAATAGATTGTGTTACATCCGCATTCTAATGGAAAACAAAGTGATTGTTTTATGTATCAAAAGCTTAAAAAGTAAAAATACACAACACAGATGCCTCTTAAGTTACTGTGAGTGGAGTCTCACCCATATCTAGCAATTGGTGCAGCTGGTGTTAGCTAAAGCCGTCTTATGCAGAAAAATTTAGTGTACTTTCTGAACTTGACACCATTTGATTGGCTAAATGCTTTAGCAAAACCATATAAAATTTTAAAAAAAAAAACATTCGCGTATGTCAAATCGTACGACCAAAATTAGTTTTTCTTTTTTTCACTAGATGGCACTTATCAAGTTTTGGTACAAATTAACGTTTGCGGTTAAAACGTAAAAGTACGTTCAAAAACTCGCACAGAGGCCACAGTACTCTTTATAAGGTACTGGATATCATTACCGCAGTGCTCGGGAATGTGTCCGTTCATGAGCCCGATCTCCCATGCCTTCTTTACGATGGGCCACGGGTACTCTCCAGTCTTGTCGTATTGGGCTGCTACCGGCACGATCTCTTCCCTGGTGAACTTGCGAGCCAAGTCTTGTAAGGCTTTTTGTTCCTCGCTAAGCTCTGAAAAGAATTAAAAAATATCTATTTAGTCTAAATGAGAAATCGCCTTACGTTGTTAATAAGGTCATTAAAATTGTTATTTTGTGACATGAAAGAAGAAAAAATATTTAAACCGTGAGAAGCTTAACCGTTTGTTTTCAAGACTGATCGACCTTGATGTACCTACTATAAGACATATATAGAAACTAGTGATGCAACAGAATTCCGCTTCCGCTTCTGCAGAAGTTCCGCAAGCTTTTTCACTTCCGTTTTGCTTCCGCAAAATTTATAACAGAACTCTAAACGGAAGAATACAGCGAGGAGCGCGAAGGTGGGGGGCGCATGGACGACTGGACACATCGAAAGAGGCGCGGGGGGGAACGGTACACAAACGTGTCATACGAGTTTTGTTTTCTTTATTATTTTGGTTAATTCTGCGCATCACCACGCATCGTGACATGTTTACGACATAAACCTATTGTTTAAAAAAATAAAATTGTGCTTTTTCTTCATAGTATTAACAGTTCCGCTTCCGTTTCCGCTTCCGCATCCGCAAAGATTTATTTTTCATCTGTTCTGTTTCGTTGCATCACTAATAGAAACACGGTAGTGTGTTAGCCATTTTTTTTTCAGCCTGTCCCTTGCTGCCCTCCCCAGCGACACCCTAAGCCGAAGTCCGTTCTCCACAGTGGGTGCCACATGCTAGTCCGGATAAGCAGACGACCACCTCATATGTAACCACGCGAGAGGTCACTCACAAAAAAAAAAAAGAAGTGTGATAGCCAACCTCGTGAAGCGACACACCGGCCTTAGGTCATCGGTTCCCATAATTGTAAAATCTGTTTGACCTGAACTCTTTTTATCTAGTAAGGCGGTCTTCTTGTTACTAAATCCCAAATTGAAATAAAAAAAGTCTATTTACGCGATAATGACTTCTGAAAATCGCTATTTTTTTTATCATAAACTCTCTAAATAATAAATCCGTACTTAGGTGTTCTCCTTGAACCTTGAATACCTCAAATTGACTCTCTTGTTTCCAGAGCTGCTAAAACACTGCGATTCATAAAAAGAACATGTTATGACTTCAAAACCATCCAAAGCTTAATCGTTCTTTATAATTCACTTGTACGATCTGTCTTGGAACACGCGTCACCCGTTTGGAATCCAAGTTATGGTACACATGTGAATCGCATAGAACGGGTCCAAAAAGGTTCACACGCTATCTGAGGTACAAATTGGATATAGCTGCCCTCAGGACGCTGATTACTTGCAAAGACTAAAATTGGCGTTTGCAAAGTTGCAATCACTGTATAGTTTAAGATTAAAGAGACAAAATAAAGAAGATATCATAGTAGATTACTAATTAAAACCCAATACTACAAATGACCCCATGGAAACCATACAATTTCGTAAATACAAAGTTATAAAAAACTTGAAGGACGAAGCCTTTATGAAGTAACTGGAAAATCTGAGCAACGTAATTCTCCAGCATTTTTATAATGACCTAGTTTCCAAGAGCTGTATCTAAAACTAGAAGCATTTCTGGCTTTATATTAAACTAGCTTTTGCCCGCGACTTCGTCCGCGTAGGATTCGAAAATGGTTTTAATAGGTTTTTGAGATACGGAAATATGAAATATTATTTATTATCTTCGTCGTCTGTGATAGTCCATTGAATTGTATGGCGAACGATATTGTATCTTAAGATAAAATATTATAGTATCTTAGCCGTGTGCAGCGCCCCTTAGTGAACTCCACTGCGGGTGACGTAAACTACGACAAACTTATTATTTTCGGTTGGTACAGTAATCGGGTCTAGGGATCGTACTGCAAAATTAAGTTTGTTTTTTATTGTATATACTTTTCCTGGCTCATGACTCAAGCGTTTCGACCCCAAATGTAATTTAACAAAACGACACGTAATTGGACCACGTACGCCAGATTTTATTATTTATTAAACATACTTTGCAAAGAGTTTTTGTGCGAAAATATTGTCATTTGTATCATAAAATAACGTCACGTCTTTGTTCTGTAGAGTGGTGTACCTACCTATAGTATCTGCACCCACTCTGCTAGTTATGTTTGAGTCTCATTTAGTAGGGGTTGAATTGAGGCTATTACCATGAACCGGACGCAAAACCTTACTCTGGGCTGCTATTAAGAACATTATGCTCCACCCAGGATTTGAACCCAGGTCTTCATGCTCAGTAAGGTTAACAAGTAACGCTTTTGACAATAAATATGGTTAACTAGCCAGTAATCTATTTCCTGCGTTTTATTTGTACTAACTTGTGCTTCAGCGACGAAGAAACTCAATTAATGAAATGATCAAATACAACTGAGCTGAGCCAGATATTCAATTAAGGGTACAATATAACAATAACTTGTGTTCAGCAGCACACTAATACAATAGACCGCCATCTTGTTCGCACTACATTGTCAGTGAAATTCAAATAAAAATGAATATTAGTGTGCAGGCTGCCTGACGGTTACCAATTATGGTAACCATGGTTGCATATTAATGCAGGAACTTACTTGTACTTGCGTACGAAATGGTCGTTAATTATTATTTATTTATAAATAAATGAGACGATTAGAACATGATCCGGGATGATTGCTATATTTTGCACGCACACGTGACGGCGCCTAACACACGTCGTCGTAGCGTTTATCACCTATGTACTATGTATTTGTACTTTGGAATTATACCTACACATACTTATTTAAGATATCTGATAACTTATCAACAACAAGGTAAAGGAAATAAGCCGCTTGGGTTCAATGATGCCACAATATCCGCATAATACCCCAACAATATAAATGTCAAGCGATAAAAAAAGTTTACTTATTGAAATACAGTCGACTCTCGTTAATTCGAAACTTGAAGGACTCTTAAAATGTTACGAATTAACGACTGTTCGAAATATCAAATGGTACGAAATTTTTGAAAGAGTAACAGTAACTAAAACTTAACAAAACAAACCAATTCGTGCGGAAGTGTGTGTCAATGTCAAACTAATCATTACAAAAACAAAGGCTGGTGTACGATAATACTAATTTTTACTTGTCTCAAAATGTACAGATACCGACACGAATCCTGAGCGCTCGGCGAAAAAGTGGATGCATCTCTCTTCATACCACTAAAGACACCCGATTTTTCACTTCTGCGTAAGTGGCAGTCAGCGCTCAAGATCCGTGCCGGTATCACTTAGGTACTTACATACCTCTGCAAGTTCTAAAATCTTTCTCTCTCTCTCTGCAAATTTGGATTGTCGAGTGTTTGACGCCGATGAGTTCGAATTAACGCATCATTTTGTTACGTAATGATGATTTTTTCATTTAAATTACCAAGTGCATAAAAATGTATTGATTTAGTTCGAAATATAAAAAGATTTTCTAGGGAACTCGTGATAACATTGAATTATAGAGAGGTTCGAATTATCGCAGGAGATACTAATACGCTGACGTACATAAATCAATCCTGAAAATTTTTATTTACATAACAAACCGGAGAATTTACATGATATTATGTAAAATATGTGCATACTACACATAATATCAATTGAGGCTTCTCTACTGACGTTTTTAGGTCGAGCGCTTGGTCTATATTGGTTCTCATAAAGGAAGCGGCATGAAAAGAGCAACAGGCTTTTACGTCACTTTACATAGGCAGACAGATGTTTCTTTATTCTTTTGATGTGTATTTCCTGATAGATGACAGGTTATTACCGAAGCACATTCCTGTTGTTGGCAGGGGTTTGGCAGCTGCAACCGGTGCTGTGGTCGACAGCTTTCTGTAAATAGGCCTGGTGGCGCGTATCACCTGAAAAATTTAAATTACATTTTCAATCAATGTGTTATTTTGAGTTTTTTGGGCGGTGTTCAGGCATCACATTCGCTATTGTAAATATATAGTAATCATCAGTGAGCAATGGCAAGAGTAATCATGAAAACAGTAGACAAAAAATTCGGTTATTTAGATGCAAAGATTTATGGATGCTAGGTGATTGTGATCTCTCTGTGCCTACTTAGTTTTATCAAGATAGCGTGTTGCTTGATTATATTCCGTGTTGAATCTACATTTAGTTTTTTTCTGATTATGGGAGTAACTACATTTATTCAGCTCCATCCGCGTTTCGCTGGATGATTTTGGTTATATTTATAAATTTCTGTTTCTATCAGCCGCCTACATTGTTAAAGACCATCATAGCGTACGTGGTGGAACAGTACTGAACGCTGTCAAGATAAAAACACTTATGTTCTCATTTCATACCCGTTTACCGCTAAAGCTGAATTCACGCGGAAAGCGAAACGGATGAGTACGCATCTCCATAAAAAACTGATATGTTCCATAGACAAAAGCTGAATTGAGCTGAATAAATGTACCTAGTTAGGCCCTCTAATGGATGTATAATAATCGAGATCTTTTTAAAAAATATTCATTTTAAAATAGATCTCAATTTCTCAAAATTGTAGTTCCGTCATCTTAAAATCTCCAGGATTTCAGGATCTTAAAATCCTGGAGATTTTAAGATGACGGAACTACAATTTTGAAGTTGGGGTTTTTTAATTCGCAAAGTAGATTGGTGTAATAATACCTACATACTTTTGGGGATGACATGACAGGTATATGTATGTCAGGGAATCAATTCATAAAAGATGATTATCAGCCTATGCTTTAAAACTTATTACAGTTTATCAGTTGGTACTTTGGTAGATTAGGTACATGATTATTTTTGTTAACAAACATATCTTCTTTACCTATTCAGTAACTTTCAATCAGCCTCGAATTATTATCAGTAGCTAGTATCCAAACTTGGTGTTCAAATCTTATCTTGACGAACATAACATTCAGTTTATTTTGTATGGCGCAAATCATCGTTTATTTTTTAGCAATAATAATAATATTCCTATACTTTTACACAACGCCATCTAGGCCCAATTAGAAGACTGTGGGCAGAGTTTGTGATATGATTACCTACTAGGCAACTGATAAACATACCTACTTATATATTTCTAGATACGTACATGTACATACTAGAGGGTTTGTACATATAATAATGTTATTCTGGCTAAGAGACTAGCATGACATCACCAATTATTTGACAATACATATTGTAAATAACACATTTAATAAACAGTATTATTAAACTGTCTAAGTGTGTTGTTGGTTCCAAGTTCCAATACAAAGTCCATCAAAGACAGATACGAAATAAATGTTACTTTTTGCATGCATAATGAAGTTGTAAAGTATAAGTATCTTAATTGGGTAGGTACATAGGTAATGGCTCAAAAAAGGTAACTAATGTTATTTTATCACAAATTAAAGCTGCAATATAAAAATACAGTATTGTGGGGTTTTAGTTTTATATAGAGATCTAATACTAGGCAATTTATGTAGCCACCTAATTAAAATATCTTCTAAGTGATGCATGAGCAGTTAAGAGTCGCATTAAGGGCTAATACAAAATAAGATTTATAGCACAGCTTAAGTTAAAATTTAGAAGGCAATTCGCAATAATTCACTAAGTTTTGTGCAGGTGTTACCACCCTTCATTGTTTGTGGTTTTTAAGCAAAACAGAACAAAATGTTAGTGACAAAATATCACTCAACTTTCCCTAAAGAACCCAAGGTCAAACTTTGAATCAATAACCTGTAAGTTTATCATAATGCTCAACTGTTGTTTTACCGTTTTTTGTTTTAACAACTTAGAGCTTAGTTGTATTTTAGCCTCTAGATCTGGAACAAGATTCATAGATCGTACTTTACCTTTGCTAAGTTAGGTAAGTATTTGAAAATATGTTATATTTTATTTATATCTTTACTTATCAAAAAAGTAAGATTTGAATCGATGGTTCCCACCATAATTCTTGCTCAGAGTCTTTGATTAGGGCTTTCTCTTAAATGGAGATGTAGATTTATGTGTTTATTTATACTATATTTAATATTCATATTAAACATGGTAAGGGAATTTTGCAACTTGGTAGGAGTAGTTCAATAATTAAAAAATATTGAAAATACTGCAAATGGAGGTCATCGTCGCAGGACAAAACTGGAATTTATGTTTATCCAACTTACCACAAAATTACAAAAAAACGCAATGGAGCTATAACATAATATGGTGAGACATATAATTTCATTTCAAATTAAATATCATACATTTAATTTAGGGTACACAAGAATGCTAAATTTTACATATTACTATAAAAAAAAAAAACATAATATAACCTCCACTCAATGAGTCAAAATATGAAAAAAGTAATACAACTTTAATGTCTTATTGTAATATCTTGATGGTTCAAATAAAAACAAAATCATTATAAATGATAAGCGCAAAGCACAAATATTCCATATCTTTGCTGAATAAAATAAAACTCTATGAACATAATGTTAAAGAAGAATTCCATTTTCTATCATATTGTAAGTAAGATGATGCTCATGCCAAATATGCTCAGTTATTTGTACATGACATAACAACTTTCTATTTATTAATGTTGTAGGTTGTTTAAATACTACCTATTTTTTATACCTATATACAGATTATGAACCTCTTCTGTCATATATCCAATGTGCCATGTATGTACAAGCATTGTGTCTTCTCTGTATAAGAAGTACTTTGCCCTGCAGTAGGATAGTTACAGACTAATATTACTAATACTAATATTATGTATTCTTTCGTGTTTATTAAGAGATCATCATATTTTATGTCAGTAATCTTATCATAAAATAAAATTGAGCTTTAGTCCAAGGAGCAGTTAGCAGCTAAAATTGTAGAAATAGTTGAGTATATGTCGCAAAGATTCATTTGGTTTGGAGATTCACTGAGCGGTCTCCAGAAATAGTCCAGCATAACAAAAATTCATTCATATAGTGCTAGTTAACTTACAAATAAATGACATATTTTATTAATCTTTTATTAGTTAGGCAAATACTTTGAAAATTACAATTATATTTGGTTTGTATGAATAGTAATAATAAAATGAAGTTTTTAGGTTGGAGTTTCTATTTTGCAAAATGTTTTATTTATACCTAAATCTGTAATTACAAATATTAAATGTCAAATTGAGTTCTGTTATCCTATAATATTCTTTTTGTAGAAAATTATTCACCTTGGTACAGAAATGTAGACAATCTTAAATTCATATCATATTTAAAAGTAGGAAAGAGTTGATTAATTAAAGTAACATCCTAGTTAAATAATATCGTACGCATTTAATTAAGTGTCCAGTACAAAGGTAGAATTAAATGCCAACAGTGATAACTTTCGAGTGTAGATGTAACTGTTCAATGAACTTTGGACTTTGGACTTCAAACTAAACCAAGGCCGGTGCGCATTTTTCCACTGAAGCGATTCAATATTAACTGGTAAATTAACAATTACCATATTAAAATATCAATTTTGCTATAAAATAGCTTTAAAACATATAAATCTAAAGAAAGACGTAATAAAGGCTAAAAAAGAAAGTTCACTTACTTGAGTAATGGGATTCATTTTATGGGAGTTTGTTCCTCTAAGATGCTAACATAAATTCTATAAATCTTAAAGATTGTTACGTTATCAGACTTTGAACTATGAAATTGAACTATGTCCTTGTTATTCGTGAAACATGAAGACAAACAAACTCCTGCGCCGAGTCGACGTAAATGACATTTATTTATACACACCATCACAGATAACATATTATGTACCTAACTCGATTAGTTGAAATTGAATATGAGTCTTTTGAGCTTTAGCCAGTATAAATATAGTTGGTGCATACTGAAAGTTTCTGGCCACTTACAATAAAAGAATGTAAAAACATTTATAGAATTCGAAAATGGAACTATTTGTGAGCATATTAATAGTTTTTAATTTGCTAAGCTGTCATTTGTTTTTCATTGTGTGGTCCTTTTGAAAATTGTGTGTCGCTATCAAAATGAATTTAACTCGTGAACATTTTCGTTCAATATTTTTTTATGATTTTCGTTGTTGCTGACGTTAACAAGAGAGTTGCCAGAGACTTCAATTGGCATTTGGAGATTAAGCACCATGTCGCAGCTCTGTGTATTCGTGGTTTGGAGAATTTAGAGGCGGACGTGATCATCTCTATGACCAGGCACGTGAAGGTTGGCCGGCGACTGCGGTTACAAACTCTTAAATTGAAACCGAACGACATCTTATTGAAACTGACAAAAAAATTACATGCCAGCAAATTCCTGCTTTGCATTGGAATAAGCGTAATGCAAAACATTTTACATGTGCTTCTGAAGTTTCGGAAGCTTTGCACTCGACCAAAAACGACTGCATGTGCTGTGGTGCCTGATAATGATAAAAAAGTTTAATGGAGGACAGTCATTGGCTGACTTTAATATCATGACAGGTGACGAAACCTAGGTATACTGCTTTGAAACTGAAAGAAAAAGACTGTGGCAAAGTGAGTCTTTCTATTTGAAAATTTGCTGATGAAATTTACGAAAAGTGTTGGTAAAAAGGGTTGCTTCTTCTTTCAGCATATTTTTTATTTTACTTAGATAACCAAAAACGATAAGCAAAGTATGTTACAGAGTAAGTAAACTATGGCTAATTAATAACAGGTTTCCCTTCCTAATTGGAATAATTCTATAATATGCGGACTAATAAGAAAAAAATTAACAAAAATGTACAGTTACAATTTTGCTTGAAATTAATTTTGAAATAAAAATTAGAAAAAAAAGATTAAATTATGGGAGATTAATTGGCAGTCATTTGCCTTCTTTTGCAGTTTTAACAATTAGTTTTTGAAAGTTGTCTTGCAGTTGAATATAGAGATTAACTAAGACCAGCAAGTCGCCAGTAAACAGCATACGCTTTTATAACAAGCTGCCAAAGGCGGTAACTGAACTTAGCGAGGGAAAATTCAAAACTCATAAAGCATGTCCTAACAATAAAAAAGCGTATTATAAGGTTAAAGACTATGTCGAAGACACGCTTGTTTGGCAATAATTAGGTATTTCAGCACATGTGGTAACTCATTAATATTGAGTCTATTAACTGCTCCATCTTTGTTTTAATATATACATTTTTGTTTGAATTATTTAGACTTCAACTACCTTGAATTTAGGCGTGGGAAAACTGTGTCATTTTCGCGTCTAATATTATTTTGGAACATTTGCATTTGAATCACTGAAATGTTCCGAAACAGTGATATGTATCATTTGGAACATTTGGAACATCGGCTCAGAAGATACAAACGGAACATTTTAAAAATCGGCTCACAAGATACAAACGAGTCATTTGGAACATTGGCTCAAAAGATACAAACAGAATATTTGAAACATCGGCTCACAAGATATAAACGGAACATTTGGAACAACGGCTCAAAAGATACAATCGGAACATTTGAAACATCGACTCACAAGATACAAACGGAACATTTGGAACAACGGCTCAAAAGATACAGACACTGACTTTTATGAATCGTGTATGACCGCAACGTAACAGCAACGCTGTAACGTTGCGAGTATACACTAAAAGTTTTATTTAATTAAATTTTGATATGAGTATAATTAAAAGCAGATGTTTTTAGTAGAAGTCATTAATTAAATTTACAGTATTTAGGTACGTTATAATTTGAATTTTAAGAAGACTGCTGGTCACTTAAAGTAAAGAGTGTTTCTGTGTTCCAATTGTTCCAAAAGGTGCATTTAAAACATTACTGATGTTTCCAATCTAAAGTAAAGTATTAAAGTACAGTAAAGAGTTACACACGCCTACTTAAATTCGTTAATATTTTATTTTGTTAACATCTCATTGATAGTTGTTCAAATTTTTCTTGCTTTTTAGGGTTCCATACCTCAAAAGGAAAAAATGGATCACTTTGTTGTCCGTCCGACTATCTGTCTGTCTGTCAAGACCCTTTATCTCGGAAATGCGTGGAGGTATCGATTTGAAATTAAAACCACACATTAAGATCAGCGGTCCCTTGAAGCTGTGAAAAAAATCAAACTACTAGGTTGACGAAAAAAAATGATACGGCCGTTTATGTTGCAAAAAACTTGCATTTCGACACTCTTAAAGGCATCAAAATTCATAGAGTACCCAGAATTCTGAAATTTGGCTTAAAGCAAGGTCATATAGTCTAAAAACTGAAAATTTGTTGTCACGTCACAAAAAAATAACTATTTTTCTTAACTTTTGTTCATTAAATTAACGAAACCAGAACACTTTGAAAAATGCATGTAGATACCAATGTTTACGTAAGCACAGGAGGGGGGGGGGGGTGAAACATTTGCTTACTTTTGGTGGTAGGATTTATGGGTTAATATTTGCAAAAATCTGCTTACGTAATACTTGAACGGCCCCTTATTTTATTTTGTTTTATTGTAATCGGAAAACAAACAGTAATAACAACTAATAAAAAGAAAAAATTATGCAACTATCAACCAATGAAATGTTTTCGCCTTTAAATCGTTTCTACACGAGTCACTGTATTAAAATAACAATGTCTTAGTTTGATTCAAACAAGTTTAAATTATTAACTAATTTAACTCTTTTACTATATATGTAATACGACAATATCCATGGAAATGTAAAAAAAATTATGGAACTGCAATAATATGCATATCTATAACATCAGCCACACGCACTCGATTGCATTTTCGGGAGAAAATATTGAAAAATAGATTAAAAATATAAAACAGTGACTTAATTGTTTATTTACTGGTGGTAGGACACGCCATTTGTCTTCAGGTTGATAGTATTTGACCTATTTTTAGATATAATTACTGCACAACTCAGCATTTTGGTTTTTTACACATCAATAGTAGTACGAAATTGCAAAGCAATTAAATGAAGCGGACCGCCGCCGTTCAAACATAAGACCAATTTGATAATATCGAAGCGGCACGTGCCACGCCCCCAAGACATATCTCTCGATATCTGTGGGCGGAAGATTTAGAGGACCGAGGACGACCAGAAATATTAAAAAGAGGTACCAATAACTAGCAAATAATTCAAGTCAACTCAACTTAAAAGAGTAAAAGTACAATAATCCCATTTCTCTAACGTTCTAATCCCGTCGCCGCAACGTTTAGTGGCAAAGAATTTATCACTGTCTTGCTCGGGTTGTGACTTTTACGTAGCGGATCGTGAAAGCTGCGCATCTTCAACATTTTCTGCCGCGCCTCTCTATAAAAGCCAATGACTGCATTACTGTAAGAAATTCTATACATCAAGAACAATTCCTTGTTTTCTAAATATCAAGAAACGTCTTGATTATAGAATTTCTTACTGTCCTTAAAAAATGCGACGCCGACGCCTGAAACCTTTTTTTCAGTTGGTATATCCTCAAATAACTACTTTACACTCTTTGTGGAGCGAGAAGGAGTGTCACACTTTTAGTGACTAAAACCTACAACTGTATTTCTTAACTTACCCTTTGCGTTCCAGGGCCACTGTAACTCATTCGGATCCCGCAGTCCAACGCCTTAAACTACCTACCCTTAGCTTGTAGTGTATGGTAACAATATCGTTGTAAATAAAACCTATATATACTTAGCTGATAATGTATGAAGCTTTATTCAGCCGTGCAGTATTATTTTCACAACACTTATTTTATACTCTCAACTTTCTCTCATCACACAATAGTAAGTTCACTTAATTACATTGAAGATGTTATACATGATATTGTCATCTGCACAATGGATGCTGCGTGTTTGTAAAATAAGTCGCCATAAGTTAAACACAACTGGCATCCAAACTGATCATTACACTTGATATTGTGCACCAGGACGCTTGTGTCGGCACTATGAGGTCAAATATAATAGTAGTAGTTTCGTTTCTTGCTATGGTGACGGCTAAAAAAGAAATTTTTATGCGTGACTATAATGTATATCCCACAAGAAAAAGCCCTGAAAACACTCGCTTGCCAACGACAGGTCGATCGCGATCGAACTCTGAAATAATATCAAGAACAAATGTAGGAGATACTGTCGTTGAAAAGTTTGTCGAAACTCTAATGGCAAGTGAGAAATATTTGAAAATGATTGAATCTGTGGAGCGCAAGCTGACCCATTTGGATATGACATTCCATGAAAGAACAAACAGTATTCTTAAATATTTATCTGAAATGCTCAGACTGATCAAGGCATCATCTTCTGAGCTGTTAGAAAAGGCTTTGAAAAACGTGAAAGAAGACATGGACAATTTGAAGCAGTCTTTGTCAGAACGAATAAATGAACAACCAAAATTGCGCGGTAAGTTTATTATTTTCATTATAATCCTATTAAAACTTATCATAACAACATTATTAAAGAATGCAATGGAAAAGTACTGGATTCGACGTTTTGTTCTGTGCCCAGTGTATAGGTAGGAGGCGGTCAGGCAAGGCAAACAGTGAAAATACAGTTAAAAGCAAATAAGTTTTTTAAAGTTAAGTTGGTTTGTGAGTTAAAGATATGATCTCTATGACCAACAGGAGCAGAGTATCGATGAAAATTGTTGCAAAAACGGGGGAAAAAAATTTCTTTTTAGAATTTTCTTTGTGTGCGCTACGTAAACGGTTAAAGTTATACAAAAATTATGTATTACAAAATTGTTCCTCATTAAAAGTTCTAAAAAATAATCAGTAACGGCATATGTCTATCTGTTAAAGTTGGCTACAATAACCTTTTTTATGGTAATCAAATATGCTCTGAAAACATGCATAATTTGCGAAGGTGTTTTATACACATAATGTTAATCCTTAACCAAATAAATACAATATTCATTCTAAGTATTTCATTTTGAATAGAATCACACTTTTTATCATTTCATTTCGATAAATATCTTAGGAGATATCATAGTTTTAAAATAACGCTGCAACAAAATAATAATGCACAAAATATGCTGCAACTCTATTAGCAAGTGCACACAAACCGCAAACTTTGCGAAAAGGTAACGTGTACTCGAATCATGTAAAAATGGCTCATTGGGAAAAGTTTTGCAAGATGTCAATAAAATAATATGGAATTAATGCACTGTAATAAAATCATGGCTGGAATCACTTTTTAGTTTGGCTGGCGATTTTCGCCAAACATTGCCAGTGAGAACTAGAGCTGACATTGTAAAGTCTCGCTTAAAAACTTCCCCGCTATGGAAATTCGCTTTCGCAATTCGCAATAAAAAGGAAATAAAATCTTAAAATAACTTTAATTTCGGAAGTCAATGTTTCTCGGTATTGTTTGTTTCTAAATTAAAGTTATTAATTTTAGTAATATATATGTGTCAGATATACGGCCGTATCTTTTTTTCGTTAACTGAGAAGTTTGTTTTTTTCTGTCGAGACCCTTTATCTGGGGAACGCGTGGAGGTATCGAGTTAAAATTAAAACCATAAACTCAGGTCTGCGGTCTCTTGAAGCTGTAAAAATATCAAACACCTAAGTTAACGGAAAAAATATAGGTACGGCCGTTTATGTCGCAAAAAACGCGTATTTCGACGCTCTCAAGGGAATCAAAATTCATAGGGTACTTCCCGTTGACCTAGAATCCTGAAATTTTGCATGTAGCAAGGTCACATAACACAAGTATAGGGAAAAATAAAATTTATGTACGAGTATGAAGGACCTTCAAAAGCAACCATCTACTGCTGGTACAGCGAGTTTAAGCGCGGTCGCCTTACTTTGGGGGATGAACAAAGGAGTGGTCATCCTACGACGACTGTCACGGAAGAAAGTGTGCTGGTAGTAAAAAAAATAATTTAAGAAAACAGGCGAATTACTTACGAAGAGATTCAGCATACACTGCAGATTGGTTCGGGAAGCGATCACAAGATTCTACACGAGCACCATCGCGTAAGGAGGAAATTTTGCTGCTGGGTGCCGCACAATCTAACCGAAGCTTAGAAGCAGGCCCGTGTGGAGTGGTGCCATGATATGATTAAAAAAATTTGAAGCAGGCTCGCCTCGCCGCGTTTACGACATTGTGGTAGGTGACGAATCCTGGATTTATCAATGCGATCCAGAAACAAAGCGTCAGTCGACAGTTTGGCTATTTCAAAACGAACCATGCCTACGAAAGTGAAGCGATCGTGAAGCGCAGGGAAAATTTCGATCGCTAGTTTCTTCACTTTGACAGGGTATTTGATTTCAATTCCATTACGAGACCAAAGCAGCATCAACACCGAATGGTATCCACAAAATGCCTGTCAGAAGTTTTGTCTGCAATGAGCAACAAGCGACCGAACACTGGGCTTTGCGGGGTACTGCTTCACCATGACAACGCCGGGTGCGTGCACTCAGCGCTTAAAACGAAGGGCTTGCTGAACTCCACACCGAACATCCTCCTTACAGTCCTGATCTGACACCGCGTGACTTCTTTTTATTCCCTAAAATAAAATATCTGCTGAAAGGGATACAGTTTTCATTGCCGGAAGACGCGCTAGAAGCGTTCGAGAAGGCCGTGAAAGAGGTGTCTGTGGCGGACTGGAATTTTTTTTTCGAAAATAGGTTCAAACGCATGAAACTTTGTATAGAGGCTGGTTGGTGGAGAGTTCTTTGAAAATTTTAATAAAAATATTTTATCCATTGAAGTTAGTTTTTAGCTTCTCAAATGATTGATTTTGAAATTTTAACTTATAAAATGAAAACTTTTAAAAATATATAAAATACAGTATCCTCCCGGTATCGGTGATAGGATCCAAGCTAACGGTGGTCAAGGCTCCTGCGAGAGAATCCTCCTAACAATACGCACCGTGTCCAGAAGTTTTACTTTCTTTTTTTCCCCTTGATCCAACTGCCCACCGCAAGCCTCCTCAGATATTTATTGGTCGAGGCGCTTGGCTAATAAACCATTGGCCGTCACGTCGTCTTTTACTACCTATTTAATGATAATTCCAAAACCAGACAAATAATTATAACAGTCCTAATAAAATAAACTAGACACTCCTTATTTTATTTAAAAAGAAAAACGGATTTGAACTTCATAATTATTTTTTTTTTGCTTGATTCCGGGACTGGAACCTTCCGAAATTACCATGTCCGGTGAGGACCTGTGTCATGCGGATTATGACGACGCCGTGGTTGCCTCTCCAGCCACTCCTCAAAGAGGGGTCTTACCGTCGCAATCGTGGTTTATTCAGCGCTGGGTTGTCGCCATAAGATCCCGTTGGAACTTTATCGGGCGAAGCGGAGTGGATATGACATGGTGTGGCAGGAGCCACGCCATACACAGGTCGTGCATACGCATGCACGACCTTGCACGCGCAAGGACGGTTGCCTCCAAATTCCACAGTGGCAGGTCGGCAAGGAGGCTCACCGCTTCGCTAGACCAGATCGTGAGGTATCCCGCACCGACGCGTTCAGCTTGGCTGCCGGCCGCTTGCGCAACGACAAGGCCCACACCGGCGTCCCGTTAAGGGCCAAGGATCGTACGATCCCCGCTTAGAGACTCCGGCTAGAGGCGTTTGCACCCACTAGATTGCACAGGAGCCGCCGCAGGGACAGCTTGAAGCCCGCTCTAGTTTGGGAGCCAGACGTCGGAAATGCTCCTCAAAACTCCACCGGCTGTCGAGAACGAGGCCTAGCCTATCTACTTCATGCCGATGTGAACCCCTCCTACCGTTATTTGGGAACCCGTTGGTGGTTCGTTCCGACGCCCATGAAATCACATGGCCTCGGACTTGGTCAGTGCTACCTCAAGTCCCAATAGTCATAGTCCTCCTGCATTGCAGTAGCGGTGAATATTATGAGCTATGCACAGAAGTTGAATAAAAATATTATTTTCATTTATTTATTTCAGAGAATTTCCAATTAAAACGGGTATGCATTGTCGACCGGATAATATTGAAAGACGCATCACTGCCGGTCGCAGCCCCACTATTGTGGAGCTCGATCGAGATAAAATATTTTAGTATCAAGAATTTATTAATAACCACACATTTCTGAACTTCATTTAGGTTAGATTCTTTAGGGTTCTGTATGTACCAATCAATCAAATAGGATGTCTATTACTAAGCCTCTGCTGTCGGTCATGATTTGTAACAGGTATAAAGTTACATTTTCACAGTGTGTATTGGTTTCGCCGCTATAACAATTATCATTATGGTACGGAATGCTTCGTTTCTTAGTTCCACTCGCTACTCGCTAAAAGTTGACCAAGTCCAACTTTTAAAATTTATTTATTATGTACTTTATTGTACACGATTATACATACAAAAGGAAATTAAAACATATACATACAATGCGCGGCCTTTATCTTGATTTAATTATCAATAAAAACCGGCCAAAAGCGTGTCGTGTCACGCTCTGTATAGGGTTCCGTAGTTAACCGTTCGTCACAATAAGTGTCCCCACTTAAGAGTTAATGAACGACAAACAACGAGCAAGAACAAATACCACCAATGCGAACGAGAGACCAACTGAACAATTCGACAATATAATAGCTCATACCCGTCCCGACCCCATCAACTCAGGAAAAATCTTAACGGTGTGACGTGGCCCAAAGTACAGCGCCATATCTCGGGTAATTGGGTTGCTAATTTGTACAAACTAGACGGGTTATGTATGTTGGGTTTTCGGTGGCAATTTTGGATTGCGTGAACCGATTTTAATAATTCTTTTTTTATTTGAAAGAAGATACGTTCAGGATAATAAAATATGTAAACTAAGTTTAAAAAATGCTTGCATATACGGTTAAATTACAAACTTAGTTTAGAAACTTTTCAAAAACTGTTCAACTCATCAAGTTCAAAATAATTTTCCTAGAAAGTCGAAGTAGAAGTAAAGTTCTACTTTTCAGATTTTTTCATATTTTCTATATTTATGGTTCAAAAGTTAGAGGGTGACATTTTATTTTTATTTTGGAGCGATTATTTCCGAAAATATTAACATTATCAAAAAATGGTTTTAATAAACCCCTATTCATTTTTAAATACCTACCCAACGATATATCTCAAGTTAGGGTTGAAATAAAAAAAAAAACACTCCCTACTTTACGTGTAGGGGGGTACCCTAATAAAACATTGTTTCTAAAAAAGAGACGCGAAAATTATATGGACATTGATAAAGAAATCAAGACATAATAATAATATCTCCTTTTTTAATTTTTTTTTTCTAATACACTAGTTGTTCACTAAGTTAAATTTACCATTTTTGTTGAAATTTATGATATTAATAATAGTGATATTAATAAAGTTGAAATTTATGATATTAATAATAGGATTAGATTCAAATTTCAGCTACCTATTTATTTTGTAATGAACACATCATGTATTTTAAACAACTACCTACATATATAGTATATTTTACGATAATGTTTTAATAATAGAAATATTTCGACGAGTTTCGAAAGAAGATCCATCCCTCTGTGTCGGAAACCAGTTTCGAAAACAGAAATATTTTTCTTTAATGGGAACGCCGTCTCCAATAAAGAAATATATTTCTGGTTTCGAAACTGGTTTCCAATAACTGATTTCCAAAGTGGCCGAAGGGAAAATGAGTGAGAAAATATTCAAAACACTTGACGTTACTGCTAATATCTGCTTAACTGTTCTTAGCTCAGTATCAATATGATGCTAAATTACAAAACTAGACATTCCCAGGATATAATCCTGTAACGTCAGATCTAGACCTGTACCATGACGTTTAAAGTAAGATTTTTTCATTTTCCAGAGCGGGTAAGAGATGCCGCTAAACAACCTGTATAGCTCTGTCTCTTACCCACACTGAAATAAGAATGAAACAATCTTACTTTGCACGTCATGGTAACCCCGATGATCTTCAATTGAAAAATTATGAAATGTATTTTAATTTAAATGATGTAAAAGAACACTGTTCCTTTGATATAAGTAAAGCATTAATTGTTTTTTTTGTGTGCCAATTTGTAAGTTTAAATAGGCTCTGTCTTTGGTCTGCTCTTTCTTTAACGGTATGCCACTCTGTACCCCAGACGAGGATGGCAGAATCATCTGTAAAAATGAATATTTTGGTATAAAGAAAAAAAATTGAGCAGAGGTGAATAATATACTGGCAAAACCGAGCGGGGCCCAGAATGCAACCCTGTTTTAGATGAATGAATTTTCGTTAATGATAGTTCTTTTATTTTAACACTTTGCTATCTGTAACGTAGTCTCTAAATGGTGCTAATTGCTGTGGGCGATGCCTCGTAATCCGAGCTTTACTAATTAGTAGGTACAGATAATAAACTTAGTCTCCAAGTCTTTAATATGTCTCTGATTATAATTATTAGAAGATTTAGGTTATAAGTGGTTTGTCTCAATGTTTGTCTTTGCATCAACCAAAAATTTATCTATAAAAATGCTTCAGGCAATTAGTCCGTGTCTGTACTTTTGTGTGCGAATAGTAAAAAATTAAATAACTAAGCGTAAATTCCGAGGTATTTAAAAGTTTCTGTCCTGGTTATTAGGTACTATATTTCTTTTAGTACCCCCTCTTTTGATAGACATTGTAGATACCATGTGTTTATATTCCCATGTTTCCTTGTCAAATATTATGTCTGTTGCATCAACAAAGATTATGTACAATATCATCATTGTTCATCGATAGTTTTATATATAGATGGCGTGCGAACTATTACACTGCCCTTTGTAACTACAGAGACAATTGAAGTTTGGCCACTTGTTGAAGAGCTAACTTTAGTAGACTGCTTCTGATTTGATAAATAGATATCAAAATATTAATGGCAAATTCCTTTTTACACGACTGCGGCAAAGCCAAAGGAGGGTTATGATTTTGACAGGCTATGTATGTATGTGAGTATATTCGTCTGTTGCCTCATAGCTCCTAATATACTTATCGGAACTTGATATATATGAGGTATCGTTAGAGCCGTCTTAATTTTTCGCTGAACATAGGCTACGTGACGTATCAAAAAACTCAATATGGCGCACTCTAGCGGACAAAAGTAATGTGTTAAAAATAAAAATTGAAATAAATACGCCGTGTTTCGTATCATTTGAAAGGGCTTTAGTTGTACATTTTAAAAATATTGCTCAAAAGTTAATGTGATGCCCTATAACGGTAATAAAGTTATCTGTTAAAAAAAAAATGTTAAGATAAATACACCGTGTTTGATATCATTTGAAAGGGCTTCATTGGTACTTATAAATAAATATCATCAAAATTCTATGTGGCGCCCTCTAGTGGACAAAAAAATTGTGATGTGTGTGTGTATTTTGTGTTAAAAAAGAAGATAAATACGTCGTGTTTGGTATCATTTGAAAGGTCTTTACTTGTACATACAAAAATAAATAGTATAGAAGCACAGTGATTTAACACCAAAATTGTTTATTTAAAAAAAAGTAAAAAAGTAAAACCCAACTGCGACAAAAAAAAAACGACGCTGAAAAAGTATAGTATAGTATATAGAAACAAGATTTTTAGGATGCTAAAATAAACAAGGTAATTGGAAAAACAATAAGAAAAGCCGCAGTCACACGTTATAGGTACCAACCGAAACACTTTAATAATGTGTGACTACGGTTTTTCTTATAGCAATTGTTCTGTTCGAAGTATGAAAATCTTGTTTCAAACTTTTTGAGCTTGGTTTTTTTTTGATGTAGTCGGGTTTTAGTTTTTTACTTTTTTATTCCTTTCCATTCCACGAAGGAGATCGTGTCAAACACTTTCGAAAGATCACCAGTAATTTAAGAAGAGCCGTTCAAAAATGATTATTTAACTACATTATGGTTTTTCGTATTTGAGTTTGTTCGATTATAGCATTTAAAGACAATTTCAATTTCAATTTCAAAGATTTTTGTCAAATTTGGAGCTTTGACCTTCGGCTATTGGCATGGCTGGCGTGAATATTAGAAATTGTCTCAAGGGAACACACTTTCGCGATAAATTTTACTATGTTCTTCTCCAGGATACTATCTATCTATAAACATATTCATAAAAAATAATTCATAAATTCATAAATAACAACTTGCCTGCTGCGAAATATAAATAAATAATAACGTCTTCCCGTCCGATTAAAATTTAGGTGTCTTTAAGGCTAGGGTGAATAGGCTCATAATAAACTAGTGCGCGTCACAGACAACGATTGCATCACTACTTACCATCAGGGCCTCAAGTCTGCTTTTACAATAGTGTCAGAATGGTCATTGATTTCATAATTGTTGATTTTGACAAGTTTGGCAATCTACTAATATAATCATTATGATTTTATAATGGTCAACCACTGACATTCCATAGAAAGAAGTGGCATGGAATGGTAATCTCGTACATATTGACAAATGAATGCCTGACGTATGCGGTAATCTGCTAAAATTTTGACAGTTCCTTTGATCTAATATCATTTTGCACCTACTATTATAACATCATTGTGCAGTCATTGCTTTTAATAAGCTCGATATTGTTATTCTACCAAAACTCTATTACGAGACTATTGACCGATCAATGATCGATCATTATGAATTAGCAGATTACTAACTTTTAGTAAAACGAGAATGGGATCGTGTTGGAATGACGAATTTATAAAAATAGCAGACTTGGGACCCAGGTGGGATTGCAGTCAAGCACTAGTTTATAATAATTAAAAAAAAATAGTTTATACTACCTATTTCTAAAAAGCAGATTTAATCTTCAGTAATAATAGCAGGCACAAAAATGTATCATACCTTTATCCCGAATGCTGAAGGTATTAGGATAAAGCACGCAAATGACAGTTAAGCTTATAAAATTATTAAAATATGTAAATAAATCTTAAGTTAATGAAATATTCTTATAATATAATACAATTTTAAGTAGATATTTACATCACAATATATTAATATTAAATATTATTCATATTAAATATTGCACAACTATCAAACAACGCCGTCCAGTCCCAAGCTAAGCAGAGCTTGTGTTATGAGTACTAGACAACTGATAAACCTACTTAAATATTTCTAAATACATACAATATTATTGATAAATAAACTGTTAAACAAAATTAGGTAAGCAATTTATCCGATTAAATATTTCTGTAATCTGGTGCAAGCAGACGGTAGGAGCAGCCAGGGTACTGCACCAGTGCGCTGGCCATCGCGCTTCGGCACTGAAACTGGTTCTTCATGACTTCCATGCTCATTATGAAACTAGGCAAGGAAAATTTTGAGGGAACACAAATAAAGAAAATAAAAAACTTTATAAAAATTTTGTGAAACTCAACATTCAAAAATTCATCATCATCTTTTCAGCCGAAGGACATCCACTGTTAGATAAAGGCCTCCCCCAAGTGTCGCCATAATGACCGGTCCTGTGCGTCTCGCATCCATCGGATTCCCGCGACCCTCACCAGGTCAGCGGTCCACCTTGTGGGAGGCCTTCTAACGCTGCGTCTTCCGTTACGTGGTCGTCACTCCAGAACCTTTTGTCCCTATCGACCATCTGTTCTGCGAGCAATGTGCCCTGCCCACTGCCACTTAAGTTTGGCGATTCTTCGAACTATGTCGGTAATCTTGGTTCTCCTGCGCATATCTTCATTTCTGCTGACACGCAAGAAAACTCCGAGAATAAATTTATTTTGTTCAAATTAAGAAATACTTTTGTTTACGTTCGTGTTTCTGAACGTGAGAATTTTCACAAGAAAAGATGGGTCAGCCCAGCCATGAGCGAAGTCAAATTAAAGTGACATTCCGTTTTCTGATCTATTATTATAATGAATTAAAGGTACTTATTTTTTTTTTGTGATATCACATGGATATTAAAATAAAGGGCTCGAAGAGAAAATTTCAAAAAGATAATAAGTATGTGCGAAATATTGAAAATACCTAATTGAAAATTAAAAAAAATCCGACTGCAAGAAAAAACTAATAAACCAAATAAATCGCATTTCACAGGGATGCAATTGATGTCATCAAATCTGTGATTCTGATTACATATTGCGATTAAAATAAAGTAAATGAATTATTTAGTTATAGTCGGTTTTTTATTGTAGTTTTTATTAATTGTTGTTATATCATAGTAGTAGATATAGGTACATACTGAACATTTCAACTGTCTTCCTTTTACGGTTCACGAGTAACAGCCTGCAGGCAGGGAGATGGACGGCCGCACGAACGTCAAATCACTTCGTCGAGTCATGCGAACTACAATTTACTGAACAGCGACTTTTTTTTCCTCTTGAATTAAAATATAGGATTTTTTTAGACAAAAATTACATTAAAATTTTAACAACGTTTCAATTTACTAGTCGCATGAGATGAAGAAAAGTAAATATATTAAATTGTTGCAGTAAGTACATTCATGTTTCATAAATATTATCATAACATTGCAAGAAAATATATCAACATTCTACATAGTAGAAGAAATCTGTGCGAATCATCGCGATTGGGGGATTCACTGCATAAGCATTCCACTTTACGGTTTGTTTTTATTTTACTCCCGCGAAGTTTTGTAAACTGTCGTGGGTATCGGTCAGACTATGAAGTCGACTGCCAGTCGTTTCACATCACACTCGGGACACACACCGCATTATGTCCCCAAAGTTTACGCTACTACAAATCGTACTGTGCGCTCTTACTATCATATCCGGGGAAGTGTCAAGGAATAAGCGAGGTCGGCGAAAAAACGACGATGTTGACAAAACTTTATGGAAAAAAGAATACGAGGATGAACTAACAGATGCCATGCTTACTGGGAAGCGAGAAAATTATACCCGTTCGGCGGGGGCGCAAGCTGGCAGCATGGATAACGATGCAGTTATAGAAAAATTAATGGAAAGCATAACATCAAGCGAAAGGTATCTCAAGAAAATAGAGGCTATAGAATTCAGACTGAACAGGCTGGATATTGAAGTTCATGAAAAGACGAACGCCATGATGAAGTTGTTAAATAACATTTCGAAATCGATTCGCACTGAGTCGTGCTCAAAATTGGAGTCCTCCATTCAGGGCCTGGTGGCTGATGTGAACTCTATCAAATATACTGTGGAAAAGAGTCCGCGGGCCAGTTTATCCATGTCAGGTATAAAAGCTGTTTTTTCTATAACATTTATAATGACGTCTGTGAGTTGTCCTTTTAGTGATCATGTTATTAGAATATAATCAAACTGGATTTTCAAAGAGACCGCCGAGTTTTATTCGAGTTTCTTATTGGTGTAGTCAGCTATAGAACATAACTAAACGTTAAACGTGTAAAAGTAACGTAAGTTACGACTAAGGTAACGACGACGTATGTTCGTTTTAATTTTACTTAATTTTTGCTCCATGTCTAAAAACTGTTCATATATAATTACGAAAGGTTTCGTTCGTGGGCTTGGAAGTCGAATTTCAAGAAAACTCTAGCACTGGCTATAATACGACTATACAAATACATAATATGCTGCGGCTAAATTTATATTTATATAGAAAAGAATATAATCTATCTTTTTTATAATTACGAAAATAGCTGAGGGTACCTCCGATTGTTATGGAGACATAGGCTGTTTTGCTGTCTCTTCAACGGTGCCATATTGATTATCGATATAATGAAGTACCTAAAGTGTCTATAGATGTGAAAACGCTTCTATTTCAGTGTAACTTTAGGACCAGCGGGGTTACCATGACGTTAAAGTAAGATTGTTTCATTCTTATTTCACTGTGGGTAAGAGACAGAGCTATACAGGTTGTCTAGCGCCATATCGAACCCACTCTGGAAATAAGAATGAAACAATCTTATTTTAAACGTCATGGTACAGGACCAGATCTGGAACTGAGAACAAAAGACATGTATATAATGCCCTCGTGTTATACACATTCTCAAAAAAAACAAATATTATACACTTTTTAGACGTTTAAATTACTTACTTTCATTTAAAAAAGTAAAATATGTAAGCCAAATTTCAAGAAAGTGATCCACTCGGAAAGTTTCACAATATTTTCTCGTATCATATTAGCACTGAAAGTCTCTGGCCAATGCATCTTACCACTGATGACTCATAATACTGATACGCATAGCAATTTTGAGGGCCTGCCTCAAAATTGCTATGCGTATAAGAATACTAGTTCGCAGTCATACTATTTGTTTACATTTCTATAGATCTTTCAGGCGATGGAGACTACCAAAAGGATACAAACTTGGACACACGGCTCTCAACACTGGAGAGCCATATGAAGGCTGTGCAGAGTGGTGTGGAGTCCATTGTGGCCACTATATCGGAGGTCAAGAACAGGCAGTACAACAGAGCGTCTCCAAGCAAGTAAGTTGAATTTATTAGATACTAGGTATTGCCAGCGCCTTCGCACGCGTGAAAATAGAAAATATCGATCTATGTTACTCAGTGATAAAGAAGCTTTCTATTAGTGAAAGAATTTTGAAAATCGGTTTTGTAGTTCTTTATAATATTATATTAGAATAGAATATTCTCATTATGTACACCGTTTAGTTAATTCAACAAGCTTTTATTCCGATGGCAGTTTTCGTAAAACAAATGAGCCGTCCTCATCATTATCATCCAATGTATTTGTGACGAATGTTGTATCTCCTTCTTCCATGTGTATGTTACATGTCAGTCTCAGCTGCCTGGTCACTTGTTACTTCCTAGCTATAACAACCCTACCGTAATTTATCTATCGATTCATTCTCACTTTTTAACATCTCTTCTATTTTAACTGTCCACAGTTCATAATTTTCTTAAAGCGCAGTTTATAATTAACTACTTTGCATTCTAAGGCAACATCCACAAAATTCTGGCTCAGAGTTCTACCTGTGTTGGGTTCGTAGAATATGCTTTATGACAATGACGGCCCCGGTGCGCCTGACACAGAACTGTTCTCACATTTGGTACGGAACACTGACGGAATCCCGGTCGAAATGTGTAAAAAGCGCCTTCCTCAGATTATTTTCCCATATTGTGCATGTACAGTATCCTAAACATATCGTTTACCTTCTTCCGTTCATCTTATTAGACTGTCTCTGTAATCAACGGTACTTCCAAAAGGATGATTCACTGCGTCCAATTTCAGTCTCTTTGATGTAATTTGTCGACCGACATATTTCTTTAATGTGGTTTACATTGACACCGCACACTACCATTGAAACTCTGATTACCAATTACAATGTCCGTCGTAACGCGAAGCTGTGAGGTTTGATCACTAATTGCGAATGGAACTACGACAGCTGATACACGAAATTCCTCGGTAATATGGTAGGCAACTAATTCACATTTTCTTAATAGATATTTATCAACACAGAATTACCGGCAGGCTTTGCGCTGTGTTTCATTACAAATACGAATTTTACAGGTTTTAAAAAAATGTAGCTAATGATATCGATATCCATGGAAATTGGGTTCAAGAACCTAAATATAACCGAACTTTCGTTATAATGTTGGTATTCGATAAACTTAAATTGGATTTTTTCATCCATATCATTTGAAAAATTCACTCTATACCTTACCTACAAATTTCAAATATATCTACTATAGTTTACAGAAAACTCACCAGTATCGAAATGTTTCCAGAAACTAGAAACTGAACAATGCTTTCATTAGATTGTTATAAATTTTGATGTTCCCACAGTTCTCGTTATTAAGGAAGCAATGTATTGTTCGGATCTGTAAGTAATAATCAATAACAATCAGAATGGTCAAATTGTTATTTGATAGCTAGCTAATTGAAGATATTGTTTCTCTTAATATACTGTGCCATATAAATATAGCACGGTACATATCAGTTATAAAAAATATTATATTATAACAAAGACGTAATACAGACGACGAAGATTATATAATATATTACATAGGCTTATGTATTTTTATGTTTGCTATATAGGTTGAAGAAGTAGTTTTGGAATATGATTTTGTTTTCAGGTATGCCTAAGAGCAAACGAGTTAGACGAAAAAAATTTTTTAAAATTATTAATGATCCATATTTCCTAACGACCACGGGAAGACCATGTCCTGGAATAGCATACTTTTCATCCCATTTCCCCATAGCCCGGGATAATTAATGAATTACGCGAAGGAAACACCGCTAATCCGCCGCGTAATCGTGTTCGAACTTAGGTGATAGATCAAGATGGTGCACTGTTTTTAGTATTCATCAACTTCGGGATTTATGTAACGTCTCGATAATGGTGCAAAGTATAATCATGTTCTTGAAAGTATTTTAAGTAAGTTGCCTTTCTTCTATCATAATTATAGGCCTCCTTTCTGTGAGATACATGCTCATGACTTGTAATCCATCAAGCGGGTTCAGTGCGGATTGATCTTTAAAGTTTTTGTTCACAAATCTTTCAATTTTGGTTTTCATTTTATTTTTGTTAGCATTGATATAGGTTGCGCTTGACTACTGTCTTATTCCCTCATGGTAAGCAAATACTTACGTGGTCGACGAGGAAGTACACTTTCCTAAATGTAACCTATTCTCTTGACTTCAGGTTGCAGCTATCGAAATCTTGACACAGATTCTTTAGCTGTTCGCATGATAAATGGATTTTCGAAACATTTTGTGCATATAGGAAGGACGTACCAGTGGCACCACGCATCGTAGACGATGATACACTTTGCTCGTTTCTCTATTGACTCAAGTACATCAAGCTGATATCTGGCGGAATTCTTTAGACCGATCTGCCAGTACACAATAAAGTACTCAATACATGACCGAATTTGCTCTTTACAAAATTTTGAGTCGCTGTTCCGGCTCAAAGTAATGTTTCAGTTTTGTAAGGATTCCCAACTATTTGGAAGCCCGCTGTGCCTTTGCCACAATGTATGGCCTAAAATTGAGAGTAGATGTTAGAACGTAACACCAATAAGATTAAGGCGATCGGTTATTAACTGGGTTATATCTTAGAAATTTAGATCTGAATGAAATTGGTTCCTGATTAGAATCAGTCCGTGAACAAAAAGCCGAACATATTTCTAGGACATTTACGTTCCTTCACCATAAAGTACCTGTTTGCGTTCAAATAGAAAACCTAGAAAGTCCCGTAACTGTAGCATTATGAGTTGATAATGCTGTAGTATTAATAACATTATTAATTTAATATGGCAAGGAGACGTCGGTAACGGAAAATTATAAATAGCACAGTTATAGGTCTGTCTATGAAGAGGTTGAGGTTTTGAGGCGTCTGGTCTTAGAGTGAATTTAGTACATTGTTGTGAAAATCAATAGTGGATAAGTTACTAGATTCAATAAGCAGGTTAATGAATGCTATAGTTACCCTCGTTCACTCTACAACGACCCTCGGGGTATCGACGATACGACGGGTTCTGTTGTATAACGACGATTGACTGCAGAGTATGCACACAATAGGGAAATGAAACTGAAAATTTTCTTACGTGTACATTTTGTATAACATCTATTCCAATAATATTTGGATATCTCTATAGTTTGAGATAATTGTTTGACTTATTACAGACTAAGTAGAGTAGGCGTGTTTTTTTCATTATCTTCTTCATAAGTAGGTATTCTGATTCATAATTGTTGAGACTGTTTAATGTCTATGCAAGCAAGGCAATGTGTAAGAATTTTAAATTTTTCTGTACGCTAAATTTGCTGTTTAGCGATTTTTATTCACTAGGCAGACCTATAATTAAATTATTATTTCCTCATACATACATACATACATACATAATCAGCCTTTTAATGTTCCCACTGCTGGGACTCAGGCCTCTTCTCTCTGGGAGAGGGAATTATATATTATATTATTATTATTACATCACTACATTAATATCATGTATTGGTACTAGCCTACCAAGGAGTCAAGCCATTGGCCCTCTTACATTCATGACATTATAAAGTAAAAAAAAAAAAAAATTTTAAACCCCCACGTAAAAAGCTAAAAAAGTGAAAAATAAGTTAATAAATTATTCTTTCAGCCGTTTTAACTTCATTAAAAGAACCTTTAAATATTTTAAAGATGAGCGTCGCTGAGTCGGGGACCGCAATGTGAAGAAGTTTACTAAGCATTAAGGAATAGAAAATAGGTACCTACTAGTTTTAAATGGTTTACAAGAAAATTGCGGTCCCTCGACTCAGCGTAGTTCAACTTTATTTATCTCATCTGTTATTCCTCCTCTCTCCGGACCATGGCTTGTACCAGGGCCTAGTGCGAGAGGTCGCCGCTGTCGATCGCCCCTACGAGGACACTGCGGTACTCCGCCCTAGCAAGGTTACATTTTCACCTCATTGTAATAACTACTTAAATTTTTTACCCGATTACGGAGGTTTATTATTTTGACAGGCTATGTATGTATGTGTGTATGTTCATCTGTTCCCTCATAGATCCTAAATTACTTATCGAAACAGGACAAATGAGATCGTTAGAACCGGCTTAATAGTCTGGTGAAGGGTATGTGACGTGTCACAAAACTTAATGTGGTGCCCTCTACCGGACAAAAAGTATTGTGTTTAAAAATAATAATAATATAAATACATCGTGTTTGGTATCATTTGAAAGGGCTTTACTTTTACATTTCGAAAATATTGCCCAAATTTAAAGTGACGCCCGCTAGCAGACAAAAAGTAATACGTTAAAAAAAACGGCAAATACACTGTGTTTGATATCATTTGAAAGAGCTTCACTGTACTTATGAAAAATATCATCAAAATTCCATGTGGAATGGGTTGGTGGATGTCACATGTCTTCGAATTTTTGGTTCTAGGACATGCCGATTTCCTCACGATGTTTTCCTTCACCGTTTTGAGAGCAGTGGTGATGAAATAAATTACACAAAGTAATGCGCCTGGTTGGGTTTGAACCCGCGACCTACAACTCGTAAGTCGGGGCCGTTACCACTCGGCCACCACTGCTCTTTCTTATAATACTCCTGTTTTATTATATCTAGCGCCTACCATAGCTGAATTGTTTGTATTGTTTCAGATTAGACGGTTCAGTGAGCGCTGTAGATTCTGTCTCGCTAATCAACGAGTTCAGAAAAACTATTCGGGAACAAAAAAGTAACAAGAAGTGTGACTGCAGGTAAGTTCAAGTGTTTGTCTCTGTCGCCACGAGCCTGCCTTTGCCAACTACATATTTTATTTGTAATCTTATAAATTACGCAAATTATTAGTTCTTATTATAGCAAGATATTACATCTAATTTTAAGATGTCTACTAGTGAAAGACCAATCAAAATCTGTTTCACTATGTCTGGGTGTAATTTATCTAAAATATTTAAGTATGTTTATCAGTTGTCTAGTACTCATAACACAAGGTCCGCTTAGCTTGGGACTAGACGGCGTTGTGTGGGAGTTGTGGGTGTAAATATATTATTATTATTTCTTAATTTCGGAGAGCGGCTCCCCTGGGAATTAAGTCGGTGTGTACGGCCCACAGGAAATTAAAAATAGGAACCTTAGTTATTTACTCCTTGTAAAATCATTTATTCATTTGCGGAAGTCCTGCCAAAATCGATACAGCAGTTTCGGAGATTAACTGGAACAAACAGCAAACAGACAATTTTTTCAGACGGGTCAACAAACATCGAATATACTTTCTTATGCTTTTAGTAAAAAAAAAAATATTGTCATATATAAAAAAACAATGTCTAACTTTGTTTATATTCTCTTCACAATTCGACTGATGGACGAATTTTGATGAAACTTAGTAGGTACACGAATAGTTAATGTAAAAAATAGTTAATATATATTTTTTTGTTTCAGTATTGGGGTGTTTCAATAGTTAGTGTTATTTATATTCTTATTTAATAGCATTAAATTAAAAAGAAAACATTTCAAAGGTGGTACCGACTGTAATTTAATTTTTATTTATCATGCGGAACGAATTTTCTACCACAAACCACGCCCATACATGCTTGCATTTTCCGTAGGTATCATAAAATAACTTCTCCCGCTCTGGGTGAAGCAGGAAGGAGTGCCAGACTTTTACTGACTAAAACCCACTGTTCCTTCCCTTAATTGCGAGGGCTGCGAAAACTCCCTCGAACTATCCCCAAACTTGGCAGGCGTCGTCGGCTCTAACTGGCCCCAGCACTAAGTTTATCACCATAGCACAATTTGATCATTGATGGTTGTTGAATCATAGCTACGACTATTTAGAACGCTAACCTGCTGTGGGTCAAACTGTGTCAAACAATTAGTGTAATTGAGCTGTGTTGACATTACAGCAGGGGCGGCAGAGTGGATCGATCAGAGCGGTACCCCACCGATTGCCACGAGATCCAGGTGCAAGGCTTCAATGTGTCCGGCATCTACAAGATCAAACCAGAAGATATGGATCCCTTCTACGTACTGTGCGACCTCACCACCGCGGGAGGCGGCTGGACGGTAACAATATTCCTATTGTATCTTTTGTAAGCATAGGTTACTTCTAGGTAAGCGCGTTCCATCGTCGACCGCCTCATCGCTTTCCACCAGGTGAGATGGCGGTCAAGCGCGAAACTATCCAGAATAAAAAAAAAAAAAAAAAAAGTATATAAGTAAGGAAGTTAAGAGGTTAGTCTCTGACAACGGCAACCGACGCGACCACGTCTTGGTGATTTGTGAGTTCAAAACGCATGGAGTGAGAGCCCATGGCTGCCAGCCTTCCATCATTTTATATAAGCTGATAGTTTATCAGTGCATGCCACAACACAGGTGGGAATGATCAAGTTTCAGTTATAGTGGCTTCGACAGGTAACAGGTAAAAAAGGTGTATAAATAATAGAGCAACCTAAAATTCTTTATTTCATTATAAAGCTCAATTTTTTTATATGTTATTCTGGATGTATTCATGGTCATCCGTTGCCAGGCACTTAGTGTGGTGGCAACCCTTCGCCAGACAACCTTGATCTTCAATGAAGTGTAATTGTACTTACGTTATATTAATAAAGCTTATTTTTGAGGAGAGCCTTGAAGTGGCACTCCATTAGTCTTCATGTGACTGGCCGAAGGTGCAGTTTGAGCGAGTATTTTAGAGGTATGGCTTGAACAGGCTGTAAAATTCCACATACATCCTTTGAAAAGGAAGGACACTCCGACCAGACGGGTGTTGTGTCTGGTCCGTGCAACTGCCCGTTAGTTGATTAGCGGTGCCTACTTTGATTTAGTCAATGCAACATTAAAGAAGGACAACCTTAAGGCTCAGTATTACATTAAAGAACCTGTCTGGCCTTGTCGCACTCCCTGCCACGATTGTGATGTACTTGTACTACGTAACGATCTCACGATCTACGCTTCGACAGCCGGAGTAATAAATACAAGCGCAGCCTCAGGCCCGTTCTCTTCTGATAAATCAATCTATGTAGGTACTTATAAGACAATAGCAATCAGTCTTTTCACACGCTGTGTAACGACTAGATATAGATATTTAGAGCTACGTGCAACCTGCGGCGGTTATTATATCAATCAGAATTGATTAAAACGCGCAGTTAAATAATTTGATGCAATAATTTGACAACAGAGATCCAATGGTTAAGTAAAACTTTTCGACTAATTGTTAGCAAATAGCCCTTTATCCAAATAATGCAACTTAAAGTGAACACATTTTTAGTTTATTCTGTTTTTGGTGTATCGGAGCATTATTAAGTCGAGTAAATGGTATATTTGCTAAAATCGGACATTCCACTTTATTGAACTTAGTTTTATTATTATATTCAAAATCCATCTTATTTTCACTGTTCATGTCATCAACTATATAATGCTTATTTATAGCGCTTTATGGAAGCACTACTGTTGGAATCTGACTGATGAATGACTGGGCCATTGCGTTGTTAGAGTCCCGAACACGAACTCATAATGCGATCCATTTGACGACCTAGACTAAACTCTTAAAGTCGTGTTGTGCTGGTGCTGCCGCTGCGGCTGCGGAGAACCTCGAGCGGCGGAAATATAATAACCTTGTTGGAAGTTATATTTTCGAACCGTTTGGGGTTGAAACTCTCGGATCGTGCGGAACGAGTGCTCAGAAGTTGTATAAAGATCTGTCGAAACGACTAGTTGACACTTCGCGTGACCCAATGACTGGCTTTTACTTCGGACAGAGGATAAGCATTGCCATACAGCGTGGCAATGCCGCCAGTCTTTTGGGCTTATTTTCAGTCGACAGCGATGTGGAAGAGATTTTTGACGCCATATTTTAGTTTGATTTTAGTTAGTTGTAATTAGCGTAGGGTTTTTATTTTTTTATTTTTTATTTTACTGTAATTATAGTTAGTTATTTTTTTTTTTTAATTTAATTATTATTCATGTAAATAAAAATAAAATATTTATCAGTTAGATTATCACAAAATTATTGGCTAAGATTTCTCCTTACTTTATTAGCTAGTAGACCATACCTATACGTCATGGAAGTTATTTTATCTTTCCGTTTTCTTTAGGTATTCCAAAATCGTTTTGATGGTTCTCAAGACTTCTACAAAGGCTGGTCTGACTATGAGAATGGTTTTGGTAATCTTGCTGGTGAGTTCTGGCTGGGATTGGAGAAGCTGAACTACCTGACCAATCAGAAGCTATACGAGTTGAGAATCGAGATGGAGACGGCGCAAGACCAGGAGGCGTATGCTGGGTACTCTGTGTTCACGGTGGGACCAGAACAGGAGGGATACAGAATTAGTACTCTCGGCACCTTCTATGGAACTGCAGGTGCGTATGAAACAAGGAACGATGAGAACTTGCACTTTTTTGTACTTAAATTACCTTCCTGCCTCGTTAGTGCCTTACTGTGTCGTGATCGATATCCTGGGTTTGATTCTCGGATCAGTTTTTTTTATCAGGAATTTCTCAGCAGCACCTTGAAATAGTTTGACAATATTACATGGGACGGACACAATCTATAAGACGGACACAAAATATGATTTGAAAATTTCGAAGCGCGATGTCAGCAATACTGCCGATGCCGCACTGCCAAGGACTGTTCGAAAGAGTTACAGTGGCTGTCACAAAGGCAAACTAAAGAAACACTGTGGGTTTTAGTCAATAAAAGTCTGACACTACCTCTTGTTCTATTTAGAGCGGGAGAAGTCATTTGACGATTTTCCACAGGAAAAAATTGGTACCTATATTTTGTACTAGCTTCTGCCAGCGGCTTCACCCGCGTGAACGTAGGTTTCTCCATACAAACATTGAACCCGAGTGAAACGATTCATTCATTTAGGGAATTTTCAAAAAGTCCTTCATAATGGTCGTAACGTTCCTAGATCCAACTTAGCAGTTTCGGCTGTGCGTTGATATGTCACTCAGCTTCTCCTTTTATATAAATAGATTATTTTACCTAATACCTATCAAGCTTTTACCAATACAGAAAATAATTTTATTTCAGGTGACTCTCTGTCATATCATGCCGGACAAAAGTTCTCGACGTATGACATTGACAATGACGAGTGGAAGGACGGCGCTTGTGCAACCGAACATGGTGGCGCTTGGTGGTATAAGGAATGTGACAAGAGGTAATTATGTGAAATGAATTAAAACTCCAAATAGACTAGGAGAAATGGGACGAGTGTTTTCCTCGCCAAAGCGAAGGAAAACAATACTGATAATGCCCGCCAAGTCCTACAAAAAGTCATAGCCGTACCATCCGTACTCGAAGCCATTCTGGGGCCTTACCATAAGGTGTTAAAATGTCAAGCATACGAGCGAACGAAAAGAGGGATGAGTTATACACCCTATATAGCTCCATCCTTTTATCAGTTCAGTTTAGGATCGCGTTAAGAGCTCTTGGTAGGGCCTCACGACATTTCATCGAACCCCTTGTAGCTTCGTTGTAAGTGCACCTAGCATCTGAATGTTGAATGATCAAGAGCCTAACCTAAACCCTAACTCAAACAAAGTCCCCTATCGCGTCTTTCTATCTACATGGACGCGATATATTCATAAACTAAGGAACGAATTTCCATGTAGTTGTCACCAATAGTCAGAGTTAGTCTCTGACAACGGACAAATTCTTTATTTCAATATAAAGCTCAATTTTTTATATGTTATTCTGGACGTAGTCATGGTCATCCGTTGCCAGGCACTTAGTGTGGTGGCAACCCTTCGCCAGACAACCTTGATCTTCAATGAAATGTAATTGTACTTACGTTATATTAATAAAGCTTATTTTTGAGGAGAGCCTTGAAGTGGCTCTCCATTAGTCTTCATGTGACTGGCCGAAGGTGCAGTGTGAGCGAGTATTTTAGAAGTATGGGAACAGGCTGTGAAATTCCACATACATCCGTTGAAAAGGAAGAACGCTCCGACCAGACGGGTGTTGTGTCTGGTCCGTGCAACTGCCCGTTAGTTGATTTGTGGTGCCTACTTTGATTTAGCAATGCAACATTAATGAAGGACAACTTTTAGGCTCAGTATTACATTAAAGAACCCGTCTAGCCCTGTCGTACTCCCTGCCACGATTGTGATGTACTTGTACTACTTAACGATCTTAAGATCTACACTCCGACAGCCGGAGCAATAAATACAAGCGCAGCCTCAGGCTCGTTCTCTTCTGAAAAATCAACCTATGTAGGTACTTATAAGACAATAGCAGTCTTTTCACACGCTGTGTAACGACTAGATATAGGTATTTAAAGCTACGTGCCACCTGCGGCGGTTATTGTATCAATCAGAATTTATAAAAACGCGCATTTAAATAATTTGATGCAATAATTTGACAACAGAGACCCAAAGCTTAAGAAAAACTTTTCGACTAATTGTTAGCAGATAGCAGATATTCCCTTTTTTCTTTTTATTCTGTTTTTGGTGTATCGGAGCATTAATAATTTAAGTCAAGTCAAATCAAAAATCTGTGAAATGAATGTTTTGAAAGAGTGATGCATGAGGAAAATAATTGAAGTGGAGTATTAAAGAATAAACCAGTGAATGTGGGATTAGTGAGAATGGTTAATTTGGATGCAGTCAGAATAGCAGTAAATCTAATCTCTAGCGTACTTCTAAGACTCCGTACGTATTCTACTTAGTATGTCTCACCTCTAGCTTTGATTATGTTGTCTGTGAATTTGGTTGCGGCGTTATTATATTTCAATAAAATATTTTAAGTGTTGTATCGTTGGACAGGTAGTTTTAAGATTTAGAACTTGGCGCCATGGTAATTTTTATTCAGCCAGGTGCGTCCAGATTTCATAGAAACTCTGGCATCCTTTAGATACCAATCAGTTGTTTTAGAATGATTATTAAACTTTACATTTTTATGTTACAGTAATCTCAACGGAAAATACTCAACCAATAACGATGATAATCGAGGGCAATCTATTTATTGGATATCATTTAAGGGTCCGACTTCTCCACTTTCTAAAACAAAAATGATGATCAGACCTCTGCCTGCAAGCAAACCTACTGATTACTTGGACAGCACCAGGGTAAAGTAAACCTTTATAATTTTCACTTGGGTTTTTTAGTTGAAATGCAATATCATAACCATATTTAACTTAGAAGGTACTTGAAACCAATAACGGCTAGCGTACATAGACCATTTTAATTTGAACAATACAGGTACCCGTTTCTTTTTTTAATGCCTTTCACCTACCCTATTTTTTTTTCTACAGAAAGTGAGTCCTGGCGTGTTTTAGCCTCAGGTTGAGTAGAGTCAAGGTACAATAGGCTTTCGAGCTTTAAGCCTCTTTTTTGTTTTGGGTACTTTTCTGATTTATTTCTTTAACCGTATCATTTTGATTAAATTTATTAAACTAGTGTTTATCCTCAATGAGGTGAATTTTTGGGAGGACCCTGTCCCAGCCCACTTATCAAGCACCTGCCTATCAGGTAGCTCCGGAACTGGTAGGTTACCTCTGCACGCGTACTCTGTAACTTAGATAACATTTTCGTTAATTTCATATACTTTTAAAGTTTTATTTGCTTCAAGTACTTTCCTATATAATATTGAAATACATCATGATTTAAGTAAAAAAAAATACCTATCTATGTACTCATATTTTAATAGGGCATCAATGGCGGATTAGTAGGTCGACACTCGCTTCACACCACCGGTCTACATACCTCCAGAAAGTCCTGGGGGCTTTAAATATCTAGACGTGAAACTGCTCTGGAGAATCACTGCGTTTGCTTGGCTTCACTATTTGCACATCCTGTATAAACCACTTGCATGGAAAAGGTTACTACGACGTAATCATGCGTAGAAAAATAATTAGCCCAAGAACGAACAGCTAATGTTGTTTTCAGAAAATTGTAGACGGTCCACAATTCAGACAGTCTTCCGACAAACTGGTCGTAATGCCCCTAAAACCGGGACGACGAACACAGACTCTAAAGGGCAAGTATGACTTTATCCCCAGCCATAGCAAGTACAGGTACGAGAAGACTCCGGCTGACGCTTTCTTCCCCAACTACGTCGCCTAACTGAACGCTGCTGCAAAGCAGTGGATGCACCCACACTAGCAACACACCTAGCTGTAAGGCCTTCGTTGTTTGAGATTACCTCTGCCAATGTAAATAGCCCAGTCGAACACTACAGGTGAACTTTTGTATGAGTGTTACCCTCATTTCACTAGGACGCCTATTTGACTGAGTTATTACATCCGTAGTTATTTCTCTACGATTCAGTTACCAAAATAGAATACAACGGTGACGTTATATGTTGCTTAGCTTTTTTTTAACTTTATTCATCCACCGATTCATTAAATAAACAGTGCATTATGATAAGTGTTTTTTTAAGCATGTCTGGCTTTGATTTTGCAAATGATATGTAAAACTATTTGAAAGAGTTAGTAGATATTGTGTGATTGTATTCTAAGCATAAAAGTACCTATGTCCTTTATTTAGTCTTGATATTTGAATAGTTATGCTCAAAGTACTCCTTTTTAGTGGAAATAATAAGTGTTTTGTATTGAATATTACAGGAAACGCTTTTGGCCTTTGGTATGGTATGAATCGGACTTAAATATGTTTTAAATGTTATTTGTAATTGTAGGTTTAAATTAAGTTTAATAATTTATGTGAGCCTTGTTTACTTTGATTATGTATATGTAGTTGCATTGTAGCAGCTCTTCAGTATTCTTGCAAGATATACCATCCTTGTGTACGCCTTGTTGATACTTGTTACCAGATTTAAGCTGATTATGTATATTAAATACCTTTCTATCAAATAAAACCATATAATATCAGTCTCATTTGCTTTATTTTTCTTAATGTATCAAGAGATTAGCGTCTGCACCCTTTTGAGCAGTGTGTTCGATATTTCAATTTTCTTATTACATATATTGTGTGTTGAATCGTGTAGTCATATCATCAAAACTTACAACGTTTAAAGTTAAACATACCAATCTAATCAATATTGAAACGGTTTTTACATCTACTAGATGCTAAAGTAGTTTAATTCTAAAAACTGTACGAGTTCATAAACATGACTACACAAATGTACATTCTACCTCATGGCAGTGCTCAAGCCGACTGTTCTTTATTATACATACACAGTTAATTTACTTAATTTACATAATATAAACAAAGTGTAATGATTAATCTACAACACTGTACTACCTTTTCTACATTATTTCTATTAAAAAACCAAAATTATTGAGTTTAACAATGCATTGTTGGTACAAAATATAATTAATTGAAATAATAATGTCCTATTATCATACAATATACGGATTACAATATCAATCGTCAATAAAGTTAATAATAAAGTTGTCCGTGAACACGTGCGGAACAAATTACATAAAACATAATAAAGATTTGTATATTATTATTATTCTACTCTACTTAAACGTATATCCGATAACAGAAAGTTCTAGTTTGAAATCACCAAACTATTACATTTACGATACTTATACATTTACTGACCTGATTTTGGTAAGTGCCTATCTTAACAAACTTCGATATGTACACCAATGTCCACTAGGCCGCAAACCTATCTACTGCTGTGTTGTGTCGATCAAAAATCTAATATTTACATAAATTGGCCTGATGTATAACGGTGTAAACAGTTCATGATTCCAAAATTAAACAATCTACAATACTCAATCACAAAAACATAATAATCATATACATAATCTATATTTAGATATTGATTATAATATAATACAATAAAAATAATAATTATAATTTCGAATAATCGCTGTATCATTATCTGTCTTATAACATAGGTATCTACAAACATATAATTGTATCTTAACAAAAACGTGAAAGCCACAATAATACAACTAAGAGCACCACAGGGGTAAAAGCTGTAAGCCGAGTTAGGGCCAACGGTGCGTTAAGCGTGAGCCCGCGCGGGCGTCCGCGCTTGCACCCGTCGCGTGACGACGCGCGTCTCGTGTGCTGCGGTCTCCGTAGTGGAAACCAGATTATTACCTGCGCAGTGTGGCTAGTTCAAGTTTAACGGTGTGCATGTAGTCTTGTCGATGGAGAAAATTTATGTATTATTACGTAGCTACGGCTAGCGTACGGCTCCCCGCGCGCACTTTCGTATGGGACCGCGCGGGCGCGCGCGAATTGCAGCGTCGGCCCTTAGTGAAAGTGTTTTCGTAAATAAAACTTGCGAAAAAAATGCACACTAACTAGTAAACGTATCGTTTAAAGTATAATATACCAATTATGTATCATCAATTGCACTAAACTGAACACGAATTAACTATAAAAGCGATTATTCATTAATGTGGTATAAAATAAAATTGTAGTTACAACAAATAACTGTTACTCATTGTGAAACATTAAAATGTACATTACCTTAGTACTACGTTAACATTATTCATAAAGATAAAAGTTGAGTACACTAACTAATGAACGACGTCTGTCTTGCAACAGTAACGACCATCCAACATTCATACTGTACAGTAACTAAGAGCTCGGGCAGACAATCAAGTTTCATTTGTAAAACTATTTTCGAATAAGATAACGTATCGAAATTCATCATAACTATACAGTTCATTCGTCATCAACATAATCAGTTATCTTAAAAATAATAAATTAACTTTTGTCAATGATAGTTAAAAACTATCGACTCATAAAAAAATCGATTGAAAAACATCGATAAATTGCAGATGAAATGTCAATCGCCTGCCGAAGCCGTGCTATCAACTACAATATAAAATCTATACATCGAATTACTTTCCTAACACGTTGATCGTCGAATTTAACAATATTTCTCCACACACATTAGCCGATCAAAATTTTTACCCATTTATAATTTTGACAAATTGAAATAAATTTAAAAATGTGTATGAAATAAAGATTACTTTAGATGACTTCAAATAACTCAACGACGTAGGTGTCACACTGAAACACGCTGAAGACGTGTAGTGTGACGCCCACCCGTTGTAGTATGTATGTGAACACACTTCTAGTTAGCTTTTAAACTTATCTAGAAAGGCAAACAGGAGCATTAGTATGCAACCCACCAGACTAGCAATTACTGTAAAAAAAAAAATACGCCCAGGACGTCTTTCGAAGTTACAAATTAGGAGTAAAACAGAGAGAGAGACAGATAAAGTAATTAATAACTAAGTACGTGTTTTAATAAGTAAAACTTAACACTAGAATAGGCGGAACTTTCGACATTTGTCCTAAGTGCACCATAACATTATCCGAATTTATAACGAAACGCGTTAATGTTCCTGGCCAATTACGAGTAATATTACAAAATGGGCGACGGCTTCAGGATGACAGATATTACGAGCTATACAAGTGTAGCTCGCAGCTACGTGTGTGAGAGAGCGAGATAACAGACATACATCGAACAACTACGGACTTATCCTTAACAGTGAGTAGAGCATATAACGGCAAATAGAGAAACATTGAAGATAATATCTAATTGAAGACGTCCACGATCCACGGTTGCTGCAGAAAACAACGAATGTAGATATGGAGTGCATGATATTTCTAATACCGCAAAGTAATTGAAACGGTGTGCGGCTCTAGTTAACGAAGTTAAAGCAGTATTTGGCTCAGTAATAAAAAAAAAATATTAGAATATTTCTTAACTGTTTAACTATGGGTTGACGTCCTAAGACGTTAGTAAGGATTGGACGGCTCGATGGGGTGTAAGCGTAAACGGCAAACATCTCACATCTTCGCTCTGCCGATAACATCGCCAAAAGGCAAAAAATCGAGTGTAGTGGCACAACTTACGAGAGGCCTATGTCCGGCAGATGGATATTTATTGGTTTTCTTCACAAACTAACGCCTAAACCCTCAACCATTGTTATACTTATTTTACTGTATTCTCTTTAGAATATAGTAAATAGAACGATATGCGAATAGATTTTTAAAATTAACACTATTTCGCCGGGGCTGTGTACATTAAACATGTATTTTATTCTACAAAGTTCGACGGAAGTGAATCCCGTAAGCTTCTACAGAACTAACAAGTAAACAACAACTACTACAATAATTGTTCTACACTGATAACAATAATCCATATGCCATTGTGTAATGTTCGTGTCCACGCATTCTTCAGCTCAACTCCTCTTTACAAGTTGTTTGCGAAGAACACGTTAAGCAATTCTGTAACAAAAAAATATATATATTTAAATTAAATACTTAGAATCCCTGATCTTATTTGAATGGGGATGTCAAAAATTACTTACAAATGTAAAATCGTTTAGGCGCAGAATGTCTAATTCGCAGAATGTCCAGTTCGCAGAATGTGCAGTTCGCAGAATGTCTAGTATTCATCATAACGTTGTCACCACTAATTGGTGGATGATTTAAGTATAAATATATCAATAAGTAGTCAAGTTATTAGAAAATCAGTTTTATTTTTGTCACATTTGTTTTGTACTCGATGAACTACTAATATAACAGGTTATTTCGTCATAAAATATTCAAATTTTACATAAATTGGACATTTTGCGATCTGTACATTCTGCGAATTGGACATTTCGCGTCCGCTGCAGATTTTGCGAATTTGACATTCTGCGCCTAAACGTCAAGTACGTGTGTGCAAGAAAAACTCTAAAAATCCCTTTAGAGAGATAGATTGATGCTATTATTGAATTTCTAAAGGTGCACGAAGATATATAAGATCTCTAGAAGTTCACAAAAACGTCACCTCGCCAGTACTCTATTAGGCATATTCCCGTCTCTATATTGTTCTTGTGGTTTGACAGGAGTGCGACAGGGATAGGTATAATGCTTAGAAGTACGTGCTATGTTTAGTCTGTATGTTGACCTTAGTCCGGTTCCAGGGTGAGCTCGGTGATGAGGTCAGGAGTTGGCGCAAGTTTTAGTAGGCAGTAGAACTCGCGTTTTCACAAGGTAAAACAATATACGTTCGCTCGCCGTGTATATACTCTCTCACACTATTTTATTTAGTTAAATTATTGCCTAAATTCGAACTGTACATGTAATATAGCTTTAGTGCTGAAGAACAGCGCCATTATTAAGCACAATAGACATGAAGAACCACGCTCGGGCTCGTAGCTTTCACTTTAATACCACGCGCCCATCCTCGCCACCGCACATGCTCTTCACCCTGTTCGAAGCAATACGTGTCTTCGCATTAAAAGTATTACCTCAGTCATGATCATGCGACGACTGCTCGCTCTCAGGGCGCAGTGAATCGATACAGGCGACGATCTTGAGCGCCGGCCCCAGCTTCATGTTCAGCGCCATCACCAGGTGCTCCGGTCTGATGAGCAGCAGGGCTTCGCCATCCACTTCTTGCATCAGGAACTCGTCTGCATAGCCCGCGCAGCCTGGTATGTTGCGAATGAAGTCGCATACTTCTGATACCTGTAGGTGATTTGATTTTTATTTATTAATAATATTCGTGTGTACTGAAAATCTACACTAATACTTTAAACGAGCTATGTTGTTCGGTTCTCTAAGTGGAGCGAGACGGAGTGTCAGACGTACTGTACTTCAGGTGCCCACGATGTTCCAGGGTGAGATAGGAAAAAGCGCGGCTTTTACGAAACAAGCTACTGAATCTGTTCAGAAAGTAATCATGATCGTGGGCGTCCTCTCTCAAGGAAAAAATGACGATTGATAGAAATACTCACGCTCCATTTAGTAGCGTTTGGTATCTTGGGTGCATGCGCAGCTTCTGAGGCCGCCGTATTCGTGGCCTCGGCAGTGCTCGAGGCCGCCGCCGCTTCGGACTTCACGTTGTTGCTGGCAGCGCTGTGCGAACTGCTCTCGTTGGTCGAGGTGATGCGCGCCACACTTGGATTATGCTCCAGCATCTGCTTCTTACCTGGTTTATTAAAGCAAATAATTACTACCTGCCCAACTATTTGATAGCTACGATGCCACAGACAGAAGAACGCAACGCAGGGCTTACTAAGGATGCCTTCACAATTTCTCTATGAGAACGAGAGGGAACTATAAAGGGCATATAATACTATCTCTTTTCGATAGCAAATACGTGATACACACACATAACACATCATAGTAGTGTAGATTCAGAGTAGATCTGTTTTTGTCATTGTTTAAAACAGCCCCCATAGCCAAGTTACAATAGTTTCGTTCGCGCCGAACGCCTCGAGTAGGCCACGCCTCCGATTCCTTTTTTCTGCCCACGTGACTGAGCGTTGAGATGACGTCAGAACAAACGAATCGGAGGCGTGGCCTACTCGAGGCGTTCGGCGCGAACGATATGATTGTAACTTGGCTAGGGGGGCAGATATTATTCTGATTAAGTGGAGATGATACCATGTACGTTTTATAGTTCGGTGTTATTCAAATGTTACGGTTAGTGTTTTGGACCGAACATCAGTCTCCAGTATCGTTACAAATACAACCACAGATGCATTATTACAAAGATTAGCAGGTGACAGACCAGATTACGTTTGTACTGTATAAGAGCGAAATATATCAACCATAATTAATATGGACTTACTAAAATTGCGTGAACCTACGCAATTTGATTTAGGTCCTATGATACAGTAACACTTTTTTTTACGTCTTAAATTATTTAATGAATTCTCTCGCTCTAGGGCGGAGGGAGAGGGCGTGTCAGACTTTTACTGAAAACCCACTCCTACGTTCCTTCTTTGCCTTGCGTTCCAGGACCTCGGGTTACACTTTCGGAAGCCAACCCATGACCCCAGTAGGCTTCGGCTCTGCTGGGCGGAACACTAAGTTTATTATTTGCACATAAGCTACATAATTTATTAATAAATTGTGCAAATTTTGCAAGCTGTGAAATTGTTTCCTGTCGCCGTTACCAACTTATATGCATGTATAAAACCAACAATACAACTCACGCGGTGGTCCATCATCTGAGGAGGGGAGCTTGTTCTCCTTATCCTGTTCCTTGTCGGCCCAGTCGCGCAGTGGCCGGTTGACCTGCACCAAATTACTCTACATATCAATTACCTAAGACTTTTTATTGCGAGTACAGTAACATGTATAACATTATTAGTTCATACAATATCCGATCGTAAAAACTTGAGACACAAAAACCGTCTTTATTGCTACAAAAATAAAGACGTTGTCAAAGCCAAACTGTAACATGCGGTTGACTACAGTCGCGGACCAAAAATGTATCTTTTTGAACTGGTTATTCATATTTATTTGGAATCTTAGACGTTATTGAGTAAAAAATGATATGCGACATTTTTGACCAGAGACCAGAAGAACAGGGAAGAATGTACGGTTGAAAAGACAATTAACATTTATGAATAGATTTATATACCAATGTCGCGATGAATGAGAGATAGACATATAGTTGATACACATAAAATGGTTTCCATAAGAATCGGATGCGAAGCAAAAAGTGGTGTTAGTATCAAGATAAAGGAGTAATGGACAAATGTCCGCGTGGCGTTAAAGTAGGAAAGAGTTTGTCGAGTACTACCCATTCCAATAGACCAAGATCCCAGAGCTGTCTGACATAACTTATGCTCACATGGATGAAACCTTAGGTTCTCAGTAGCGTTTCATGTGCTTTGAATACCTGTGTGCCAATTTGTCTGACTAAGGAAATATAACTCTGTAATAGTTACATTAATAACATATTTAAAAATCAGACATGTAAAAATAAGTAAAGTTTATTTACTGTTTGTGGAGCTTTAAAGCGTCTGAAAAAAGTTTTGGTCCACGGACAGTGTCTGACACTTATGACACTACTTTAGAATAATATTCTACAAAACATATATAAAAATCAGCCATAAAAAAAATAAGTTAAGTAACTCCTTATTTTTAGTTCCCATTCTCACCTAGTACCTGTTTAGGGGCCCTAAGGGGAGCTCCACAAGTACGTCCTGATGAGATGATGAGAACCTAAGGTTTCATCCATATGAAAATAAGTTATGTTTGACAGCTCTGGGAGCTTAGTATACAATATCTAACTCCTCATTATAAGATAAACACGACATCGAGGAACATAATACCAGTACCTTATAATAATGGTCCTGATGCCGTAGAATGTAACAAATAATACGATAATTTTAGTAATCTACCCAGTTCGTGTATTGCTTATTTATTATTAAACCACGCTTTAGTGTTTTCGTGGCTTAATTTGGACTGGGAATATTAAATGTTCTCTAGAACTCAAAATCTTGGGCTGACTTAAGTTAAGAAAAAAAAAAACAAGCCAGAATGCTATATCGGAATAAATGAATTAAAGTTAATTGCACCTTATTAACAGGTCGACTACGTTCAATTTACTCTGTTAGAGACGCAAGTTTAAATCAAAGAACATGATACTTACAGCAAAAGGTTCGCCGGCTTCTTGAATGACGTAGCCTTCAATAACATGCGTCAGTATGTTCGGCTTGACCATCGCCTTCGGAAGTCCCTTGTCTGCGACATAGTAAATAATAATATTTTAAGTAAAAATAACTTGATGAAGAATAAGCAACAAAAAAGTTTAAGCATAAATTCTTGTCTTGGTTGGGTCACCGCTTCTCACGAGATAGATTTTATAAACAGATCGAAAATAAATTCGCGTTAGGAAAATAGTGACACATTAGTGCTACGTAAAGTATTCAAAGTAGTGTAAGAATTAATCATTAATGTTAAAACAAACTTTTTATTATGCAGCAGTATGTTCAGAAAAAAAGATCAAAAGGGTCAAGCAGGATAAGGTAGCACAGTGTTTTATGAAGACTATTTTTCGGACATTGCTTAGATTAAGTTATTTAAATGCAATATTTCGTATCCCCATTTCACTAGCATGTTTAGTTTTCGAGATTTTATTTTTTGAAAATCGTCTTTTTTTCAACCGGGTATTTAGAAAAATAATCATTTCTCTGAAACTAAATATGATACGCAATTTTGATTTTGATCTTAGAAACATCGACGGCGTTTTTTATGGTGCATATTTTAGAGTACAAATAAACCTTGGAACTTCGTTAGGTTCAGACTTATACAAGGTTTTTAGTTTAATTTTTTTTTCTCAGTAATTCCGTCGTATTTGGAAAGTTATTTATACTGAAATTATACCGTTCATCTTCCCTACATACCACAAAAATCCACACATTGCGTCGAATCTAGAAGTTATTCCAAATTAACTGTTTTTGCTAGGTTTGTCACTTTCGAATCTGAATTTTGACGACTCAATTTTTATTTAATGCGACATATTGGTTATTAAAATTCGAATATTAAACCTAGGAACTTTGTTATATCTAGACTAAGTATCTACTGAAACAACTCTCGAGCAGATTAAGAATCGTTCTTAATTATTTGTTCAGCTTTATTACTATTTGAATTTGTAACTGTCGATAGTAAATTAAATTTGTAAGGGAAATAGTAACTGATTTTAATCATCATCATCATTTCTGCCGATAGACGTCCTCTGTTGGACATAGGCCTCCCCAAGTGTCGCCACAATGAACGGTCCTGTGCGTCTCGACTCCATCGGATTCCCGCAACCTTTACCAGGCTATCGGTCCACATATGTATGTAACATACTGCACACATTATTTTTTTTTATATTTAAATCTATATATAAAACAGCTACTGGTTAGAAGATCATTTTGTTCACATTTTTCTAACTTAATTCACTTGGCTGGTAGGTAAGGCTAAGTTCAATACTCTATACCAATAGTTTTATGTGTATTTTGTGTGGGATATCAACTAATAACTTCTCTCGCTCTGGGAGAAGTGACATTGATCTGTGACCCTTCAGTGGCCCTTTGTGCTTATTCCTACTGTAGATAAGAACATGTCGTTATAAAATGGCAAGGTGCGAGCGAGGAAGAGGGATGGAGCTATACACCCTATAACAGACACCCTTTAACAGTTCAATTTTGGTCGTGAAATGTATCGCGTTAAGATCTATTAGTAGGGCCTGTGGACTGTGTCAGCTAAGTTGTTATATTTTTTTGTGGTGCACATAACAACAACAACATTACATGTTAGACAGTGAGAAGCAACCCAAGCAAGGCGTATTTCATAAAGATTTTCATACAATACTGACCGTGGGCCGCCTGCTGGCTCATGTGGCGCGGGGTGCACTGCGTACTCTTGAACATTGCTGCCGTACCCCCGGATGCTACCGGCGCGGTGATGGCCGCCGTCATAGTCGAAGATGATGACGTTGATGATGCTACTGTTGTCACCACCTGGAGTTGACAGGCAAATACTCGTTGTTATAATGAATTAATTTAAGCTGGGTAAGATGCAGCACGGTAGGCTCTGATTGTGCTTTTTTTAATAACGACATTACTGCTTCAGTTGATTTGTGAGTGCGTGTGTCTAAAATATCTGTAAAAAGTTTTATAAAGGCAACAATAAAATAAAAAAAAATAGGTTTTTGCAACTACCAAAAAAATATTTAATATCTAAATAGTTTGTCTAACGGACGAGTGGTGATAAAAAATACTACAGTGAAATCAAAGTCAAGAGCATCGATAAACATATGAGATTACACAATAATTTTAAACATATCCACTTTATAGTATATCACTCTTATGAAAACGCCACTGTCAAGGGCCAGCTGAATGGGTGCTGTGGTTTTTTTCATTTATCAACATTGAAGCTTTAGAAATTCCTCACGAAGTGACAAATAGCATGCATAATTATTCTCTAATCAATATAACGTCTATTAATGGTATGGATTTGATTAAAAAACCCAGTTGTCTCAAAGGTTAAAGACTATGTCGAAGACAAGCTTGTTTGGCAATGACTGCTTCTGCACTTGGGGCCCGCTAGTATTTCACAATATTCTGTAAATGTATCTATTAACTGCTCCACATTTGTTGTAATATATCCCTTTTTTCATTATTTTTTCCAGCACATTGCTTTTGCAATATTTTTTATATTATTACACCCCAACCACCATAAATTCGTTAGAATTTATTTTGTTAACGTATCATTTATTAATAATTGTAATTATTTATTTTTCTTGCGTTTATTTATATGGCCTCTTTTTTATGTGAATGTGAAAACACTGGAGACTCCGCGAATTCTTAGGTTACTTCCTATTACGACTCACTTTTTATTATGATTATTTTTATTGTACTTTTTAGTACAATATTGACCAGTCTACACTGTCCTTACATAATATCTATTTATACTGTAATATGGAAATATTGTAAAAACAACTTTTTTTTAGAAGAGTAGCCTTGGAGTTTCTTGCCGGTTCTTGTCCACAGGGATCGACCAATTTGGAACCGTGCACTAGCTTCTGACGTTTTATAAGGGCCCATGGAGGCTTATGTGAAGTAAATAACTTTTTGACTTTGACTTGACTTGAAACTATGTGAGCCATGTGCGAAACTGCACCACATCTTAAGGTTATCTAATATTTACTAGTCCTATAACTCCTTACCTGTGGAGCAACAGGAGTAGTTTGTTGCGCACTGCTGGGTACCGGGGCTGTGCTGGTGGCCACTGAAGCTGCTGTGGTGACGGGCGTCGTTTCCGTCGATGTGCTCTGGCTTTCTGTCTTAGATGGACTGGACTTTGACGTCTCCATGGGTGTAACAGCCCCTGAGTTATTCAAATGTTGATGAGCTTATGGTTTGAAGAATGCTTATCTAGAATCAAGTATTCTATCAGAAAAAAAGCGTCTTTTATTTAGTCTGTGTTAGCGTGTCAACTGATTATTCCTCTTGGACACGTGTTCAATATTAGATACAAAAAATCATATCAATCACATCAATAGTAACGTGTATCGAAGTTTCGGGAGATGTGGGTTGTGGGTAAGAAAACAATTAATTTAATAAAATATTAATTACTTTAAGAAGTTAAACGCAGAAGATTTTTTTGCTGAATTTACACGTTTTATGAGAGAATTTAATTAATGCCTTTTACCATTAAATCTTATATCTACCTATTAAAAAAAACCACCTACCTACCTACCTACCTATTAAATACCTACCTATTAAATTATAAAAGGAAAAACTGACTGAATGCCATATTAACGCACAGCTGAAACTAGTGGGACTAGGAACATGAAAATTTGCCCAAGGCTTGTTTTTATAACAAAGGCGCGCACTAAAAAGCAGTTTTATAAATTTTAATTTTTAAGTATGTAATTAGCGAAAAAAAAAAAACTGCTGCTCCATACATTTTGACGAGTTATGCGAACATAAACTTAGGGAACTGCTGATTTTTTTTTCGCGCTTTCAGGTTTGGTCCCATAGTAAAATTTGTTCATAGTGAGGAGTACGTGTCCCCTCGAAATTCTAAAAGTTAACTTTTTAACACCTTATATAGACTAGATTCCTTACCAATAGTTGCGGTACTAGTGGACACTGCAGCATCAGCCGTAGACGCGGTGGTGACCGAGGCGGCACTGAACGTGGTGGACGTCGCGTCGGAAGCTTCCGATACGATCTGCGGAGACGGCTGGATTTGCAGCACCGGAGCCTTAACACAACACATGGCATTAGTTTTTCAAATAATAAATTAAGTGTGTAGCGGCAATCATGCAATGACTTCTCGCGTACTAGGGCGGAACGGGAGGGCGTATCAAACTTTTAATTTTTAGGTTGCCTGCGTAAATATTCTAAGAAATTACTGTGGCCTTGACACGCCCTCTCGCTTTTCTATCTCTCGATCTATCTTTCATTATTAGAAAAGTGTAAATAATCTCGATAGAGGTCGATTCAAGACAGCTTTGTTTTTATTATTTTAGTTTTTCAAAAAAATGTGTCAATAAATGTAAGAGGGTCAATATACTTTATGGATCTATCTGGTGATTACTTTAAGAGTTATATAGATTTTATCAAATCTTGTAGTCGGTTTTAAAATATTCGTCAATCAATAAAGAAAATTGATTGTAATTATATTCTGACATAATCAATTTCGACTGTTCATCAATAGAACGCGATCCTTCATAAACAAGCAAATGACAATCATACCGGTGCTGAAGAAATCTGCTGTGTTTTGTCATCCTCGGTCTTGACGTGTGTCACAAGCGTGGCAGGAGTCTGCAGCGGCAGCACGGATCCTTGCACTGGCGCCGCGATCAGACCCACGGTCCCTTGAGCAGCTTGCAGTGTCAACTGCGGAACATTCAGGTTGCTTAGTACCTATACCAGTCCACGGTGACTACCATAAACATAGAGCAATGGACTGAGTATGCTGTCTGATATATTGGTCTCGCTCTGTATCTACAGATTAGTCAATTTCGTGACGAAATCGAATAGTAGTCTGTAAAATAGTACAGTATATCATATTATAGCCAAATTGTTAGTATGTAGATGAAGCCAAGCGACTTTGCGGCCAGTATCGTCTCTTTTATGTAGGTTGCTATGACCTACATAAAACAGACGGTATCTGAAAGAGTATTTTTGTAATTTCAAAAATAAAACTAATGACAGCACGATCGCTTTGTCTCGCCAATTCTTTTCTAACTATTCACTTTTTAATCGGATAGGGAACGCTTAGTCCATTGATCCATGTTTATGTTTTGACCCACTGATCAGATATGTACATATAAATGATAATGATTTTAATTGTATCTTCTTCTGACACGAATGCAAGTGTAATTTGTTAAACACTTGATGCTTCTTATTGGAAAAAAGAGATATATGAATTCTGATCAGTGCGTGTTGGGTTTTCATACATATTCTTATCGTCTGGAAGGACACAGTCATACCTATTTGAATAAATACATCATGCAATCAATCACAATGCTGCAATGTATAACATGTTGATTTAAGATTAATGGGAGGCGCAGCAATGATGGGTCCTATTTAATAAAATTTTGCTACTTTATAGAGATAGTACACAGAAGCAACTCTTGCTTCCGCAATTTATTTGTTTCTCACATTAAGTTACGGGTCTGTTTAAAAAATCTTTGTCGCCCCCCTTATGATTTTTTTTTACATAAAAATTTAACTATATGTTACACAGCAATCTAACAAGTATAGAAATTATTTAAATATCATATTTTGGTAACCAGTTCTGCGAAGAGAGATGTTACTGGGATTTGGAATGTGGATAGGCTTATTTAACTGCATCTGTTAAGGCTAGGCAGATTAAATTATGCTATGTTTTTATTAAATAGGACCCTGAACGAGCGTACCGCTCATTGTTCAGACACTGCTTAACGTTCATAAAATGCCAAAATAGTCACTTCCTCTATACAGCATGCTAACACAGGGACGTTTTCTTCTAAACTACTTGCTTGTACCTTTTTGGTATAGTTCATGTAAAACAGATAAATATTGCCTACCACAAATACTTTTCACGTATATGAAGTCATAATAATTATTATGTTGACATATATCTTTCGCTATTCATGCATAATAACATGCAAAGATTTTTTAGGAGAATGTAATAATAGACTACCTAATGAAATTATCTGTAATATCGACACGAATAATGATGATTACATATACACATCTTTAAAATCGATTTAAATAACTGTGGCTCGAATTTTAAAAGGCAAGCCATAATGATTTACTTAAAACTTTTGATGATAAAAAAAAATCAACATGAAAATAACGCATAAAATAATTTCTAAAAAGCACATGAATTAAATCAATTATTTAAAATGGGACATGCTACTGATAAAGCCAATCAAGATGAAAATATTCAACCGACGAATGTTGGTAATCGATACAATCGAATAGAAATACATAGATCGCACCGAATTCACCACACATTATCAAAATGAGTTATTTTAATAAAGGCTGATTCTTCGCTAATCAGATAACTGTTAATCGAAGAATAAGAGGAAATATAGGTAGTGTTTTGTCATATCTATATATATAAAAATCACTTTTCGTATTAATTTTATAACTCAAGAACGGGTCAGAATAATCCAAACCAAATGTTAAGGCATTGTTCGGACTATTTAGTAGATGGTTTATGTGAAGTTTGCACAAAATTGGTCGAGCGGTTTTTCATTTACCACATTATTAGGCGGTACGAAGTTCGCCGTGTCAGCTAGTTTTCTACACAAAAACAGTCAAAACACAATTTTTGTTATAGTTCAGATAAAAGTTACCTGATAATTGAAGAATTTGCCTTTATAAATAATATAGGTTTTAGTGGTGCCATCAAATCTATCTACCTTATTCAAATGAGTTTCGATTTCGAGATGATAAAATAAATAATCAGATGAAGTTTGTATACAAAAGGTATGCGACCTCATGGTGCAATAACGCCGGAGAGACTTGCACGAGGGGCGCGGTCAGCAGAGAAGTCCCATCGAGCGTGAGCCCCGACTGCCAATGTTTTCACCACTCAAATATAAATATAAAATACATAGACATAGGTACACTATTTGGACAGTACATTGGTACATATTAATATCATACACGAATACAATACTGAAAAACTTTAGGCTCTAAAAAAATATCTCTATAGAATTGAATTTCGATTTGGAGACTAGTGGCTGGTTTCTAAATTAAGTATTTAAAATTAAGAATGTGTCAAATGCTACTTTCATGCCAAAATTTGACAGGGATTTTCAAGGTAGAGTTTGAGATTAACTCAACATCATATTCTTAAGACATAAAACGAATTATCTAGTCCACAAAAGATGCATGCATCTTCAAGACAGATACATCTGCACGCACGACGCCGTCGCCCATCGGCTATCATGCAAATATGAATACAGCTAACTGTTCTATAGTCTCTTCAATTTCCTTGGACATAGCTATTTGCGTTTTGACATAGCTCAATTGGTGGAAGTCGTATTTTGTCGGCGCTCAGGTGTTGTTAATAATTCACTCATAAATTATTGCTAATTAATAGTAAATATTACACACACAGGTCAAAAATAAGCGTGCTGTTAGATCTGTAAATCACAGCACTGTTTAGTTGTATGTCGAAGGCCTTATCGTTAAAAGACCGCCAGTAAGAGAGAGAGAGGATCTCATGTTTTATACCCTGGGCTCTGGACTCACCGTCTGCATAGAAGCGGAGTGATTTAGAGCAGCCTGTTGCTGAACGGCCATGCCAACGGATGTCTGGACCAAGCCGCTACCCACCAGCGTCTGGAAAATCATTACATGTTATGTTAGTCTCATCATTGGTGAAAGAAAAAACCTCGTGAAGAAACCCTGATTTATCTACACTAATATTATCAATATCAAGTGCGAATTGGGTATTGTCCTATCATTATTTGTGTAGGTACAATATTTTAAATTTAACCACAATCACTAAAAATATAACAGCATCGGAATTGATTATCAAATGAAAAAGCAATTAGCATTTTAAATATTGGTATGAGAAAGAGAGGGGGTGTGGTGGGAAGATCTTGCTATTACTTTTCTACGTGCGTTTGGAACGGATTTGAAAAAAAATTAGAAGCGATTTTTGATATAGTTACGTTTTGCAATTACTTTACTACCAAATCTTGTCAATATGTGTACATGAGTGAGAAGAATCCTTTTACCGTTTGAAAGGTACATTACTCCAGATGGACATAGGTAATATAGGTATTTCTATTATAAATTTAGTGTTAGTGATCTGTTGATCTGTGAAACAAGTGCAAGTGTGCATTTTTAAAACAAAATTGCCTGCTTTTCGTAGAAGTTTTGATACTCTAGTGCCTTTGTTTTGAATTAACGATTAGGAATATCTGTCAATTAATGCGTTCATTAATTTAAATACATAATTATAAATATGTATTATTATTTACGAAGAAGATCATACCTGTGGTTGCTGCAAAGTCTGCACACTTTGCGGCTGCGAAGTGCTCAACTGGCTGACCAGCGTGCCAGGCTGGCCCATGCTGCTCAACTATGGGACAGACAATCTCCAGCTTAGTAAACAATCAAGTTCTGACATTAAATTATCAGCCATTAACATTAAGACAGAATTCCATGACGTTGAAAAAATTTAGCTCAATATAACAATCCAATTGGTCCCGTTCTTTAGGGGTTTGTAAATCAAACGTCATAAAACGAGTGATAAGCATTACAACGTATATAATTAGCAGTAGTTATTACCGTCATAATACTCACTGGATGTATCTGTTGCACCATAGATATGGTTTGCGGCATACCTGCCATAGGTAGAGTCTGGGCGACCGATCCTACGGGCATCGTGCCTTGCTGCATGCCCAGCGACATACCTGTGTACCGAACATACTATTATTTTTTGTTTTTTAGTGAAAACTCGCGGAACGAAAAGGATAAACCAATTTATATATATATCCTCAGGTGTATATTTGACACATTGAAGGGGCATTCGGCGTAAGATGGGAGAAGGGCCCATAATCTAGGCGCGTGTAACTCTTTATTGAACAGTTTTAGTTTTCCGAAACATTTTAGTGTTCCGAAAGATTGGAAAATCAGTAATGTTTAAATGCATCATTTGGAACAAGTGTGACAGTAAAACACTCTTTACATTAAGTGACCTGCCATATTTTTAAAATTTAAATTTAAACCTAAATAGTACAAATATATGCCTACTTTCTTTAGACCTTTTATTATCATTGAAATCCTACATCAATGATACGGCCAAATGAGGATTGACATGTCTTCAAATGTTAACGTTTTAACGATCTGGTCAGTTTTAGTTGGCCATTTCATGAAGTGATCAATTTCTAAGATTTGGCCAAGACATAAACATCATAAAAAGTATCTTTTGTGCAAAATTTAATCGTTCTAGGTTCAAGAGTTAGGACTGGGCGCAGATAAGTCAGTGAGTCTGGACTTTGACTTTTATATCAACAGATAATAAGTTTAATCATCTAATTTAACCATTAGATAATTAGATTAGATAATATAACTATCATACATGATACTATATGATCTTATAGTGAGATGAATTCTGAAACTAATAACACCTAATATTATAATGCATTTATTAAAGAAAAAAAAAATTGTTTAACCTTTTCGTTTCGCGACCGTGTAGTATTGTTATAATGTATGAAACTATTTCATAAATTATAACAATACTATTCACATAAATAGAATGATGAATATGATTTTTATAATTTTGGGAACAATCTCTGCGTGTTCATAATAGAGCAGTGACGAATGCTAAGGTTATTTATGAGCTACTTGAACTTTTCATTCGCTTTGTAGAGCAGGATTATGTAAGTATAGAAAGTAAGAAGTATAGAAATATTATTAGAAAAAATAGTAGTAGAAGTGAAAATAAACTATTGTTTATTCAGTCTATAAAAGGAATACGTTTTGTAATTATTTGTGCATTTTGTTGTGCAAATGTGATCTGTAATATTTGTGGAGTCGAGCGTAAGAATTTCATTGCATTTGAATGTTTTACTATCTGTATATTTTTTATTTATTTAAACTTAATGTATAATAGGAGTACTAAGGCATAAAGAAAGACTTTACCAGTCAAACAATCTGACAATTTTTTCTAATAATATGTAGTATGATGTGGTGAGAAATTTTATTTTTTTGTGTGCCGTTGTACGTTCACAAACATAAATTTCACATGCACAAACACCCAGACCCGGAACAACTATCAGTAAACCGATTGTTTGCTCCGTGCGGGAATCGAACCCGCGACTCGAAACGAGCCGTCAAGGTAAACAAGGACACACACATAATAATTAATGAACTTACGTGAATTAATCAAAACGATGAAGGACAGGATCAACAACCTGCCATTCGTTAAATTTTTTTGAGTTTACCTTGTTGCTGATAATGCACCATTTGCTGAGTCTGTTGTTGTTGATGTAGCAACTGTTGCTGCTGTTGCTGTTGTTGTTGCTGTTGCTGTAACACAATTACAACGATGTCAACACTGATTGTTAAGACGAGTGTCCACTGATGTAGTATGCCATCGCTCTAATGAGACCTAATATGACTTCGCGGCTATCAGATCTAAAAATTACAAATCGATCGCAGTGCCAATGTGGAGACCATTACAATTCAATTTAAAATACTAGCGACCCGCCCCAGCTTTAAATGTGTTTAAAATCTTTGAAATTCTCGACTTTACTAAAATAACCATGTATTTATTTTACACCTAAACCTTCATCATGAATCATTCATTCTATTAGTAAAAACCGTATGAAAATCCGTTCAATAGTTTTTAAGTTTATCGTGAACAGATAGACAGACGCGGAGTGGGACTGTGTTTTATAATATACTAGCCAGCCACTCAGTGATTAAATAGCCTTCTAATGGTAGAAGCTTTTTAAAATTGGTCCAGTAAATTTTGAATTTACTCATTACAAAAAAAAAAAATCAAACAACTCAACAAATCTTTCCTGTTTATAATATTAAGTATAGACTAACTTCTACCAGTGACTTACTACAAAATGTATACTGTATATGTCACTCAGTGATATAGTAAAATTCTACTAGTGAAATAATTTTTAAATCGTTCTAGTAGTTTTTGAGTTTATTCATTATAAGAAACCTACAAAATATAAACAAATCTTTCTTATTAATAGTATTATTATAGATAGATTGTATTGAGTACTTCGAAATTAATTTCCTTTATATTGTAAACATTTTAGTGGTGAGAAATAAACAATTATTACTTTAATAAAATAAAATAGTGACCTGCATAGCTTGCTGCTGCAATAAAGCCTGTTGCTGTATAGTCTTAGTCTTGTCTTGCACGCTTGTTATCTGAGTCATCTGGCCAGAGTTCATTAACAGAAGCCTAAAAGAAATAAACAGATTAGTAATCGAATCAGCAGTCAATAAATAAATGAAAAACTAATTAAAATTCAGTCACCTTATACTCCTTTTCACTGTACCGGTTCCAACATCGCTGATTGGCCGGATAGCAGTAGAAAGAAAAGGTGACCGTGTGATTCAAATGAGACATTATTGTGTGAACGAAGCACATGCAGGGTTTGATACATTGCGAACATTGAAAAGATATTTGTATTATATTCCTCTCCAAAGAAAAGGGGCACATCTGTACCTTTATATTAAGACATTACATATACATTTTACATTTGGAGTCTTGAAATCTAATCATATTTGTTTTATTCAATAGTACATTCACGTTAAGAAAATAGTAACTCATCGTTGTCACTCAACTTAGCCACGCCCCCTTGACCAATTAGATTATAGCAAATTAAAAAACCGTGTTCACAAAGAAAAATTAATACCTCACCTGTTTGTAAAAATCGAAATTCAGACGATTAAGTAAATCTCAAATTTTAATATAATTATTTGAACATTCTGTGTAATAATAAGTTTATTTTAATATTAATGGTCTGATTTTTACCCTAGTATTCACAGTAGCACTGATGCCTCACTAATTTCTTAACGCAAATGGGGACTATAGTGCTGGTGCTTCGACGAATAAATGTTGATAGCTTTTTATTTCGTTCAGATGTACCCTTTTTGCGTATGGAGGTATTAGTAATGATGGTTAAAAGTTAACTGCTATTTATGGGTCATTGACACTGATCCAAGGCCAGGGATACCGCTCTGTCTGTGTACTGGCTTGGTTTTCTCATGTCGAGTTGGGTAGCTGAGTTAATAAGCCCTTATTCGACATTCGTCGTTTATTACAAGATATTGGGACAGAATATTTTCTCAAAGATATATCAAACTAGTCACAAGGCTTAAAAGTTAACTGCTATTTACGGGTCATTGACACTGATCCAAGGCCAGGGATACCGCTCTGTCTGTGTACTGGCTTGGTTTTCTCATGTCGAGTTGGGTAGCTGAGTTAAGGGCTTATTCGACATCCGTCGTTTATTACAAGATATTGGGACAGAATATTTTCTCAAAGATATATCAGGCTATTGATTAGATGACCATTGGTCTGAAAACCGTTGGTCAAAAAACCATCGGTCATAAGGCCACTGGTCGAAAGAAGAAGTTGCACAGAAGCGGGATGGCGATTGTAAGGGCGGAGCAAGGACGGGGTGGCGTGACTCACTGTTGTTTCGGTTGTTGTATCTGATGTTGCATCTTATTTGTCTGATTGGCCGCATCTTGCTTTGCGGCCGGTGCCGGCGACCGCACTCCCGGTTTGCCGCGTTGTTTTGCCTGACACAAACACAGAGTTACGATTTGATATCATTTATTAGTGGAAAATGGAATGAAAAAAAATGAGTTAGTAATAAAAACAATGTTATTTTTAACTCAGATTTTTTTACTTCCAGTGTCAGTAACTGTCTTCCATACCGCATTTTGAGAATGGTTCTTTGTCGTTTATTTTGCAGGTTTTCATCCAGTAAACAACGAATCTATTGAGTTATACTGGTGAGATAGCCCATTCAAACTTATTTTAATAAAATTACTGTAAGAATACTCAAACTTGGCTAGTGAAAATTTAACTGTTTGTTGGCTTTTCTTGCCCGAAAGTAAGTGACTCAAAAATTGGTAGGTATGACTGATATTTTAAAGAGTATTTATTAAAATGAATTTAAAGTCAGCCGACCTGATTTTGGGCTTGGTTGGCGCTGGTTTGCGTGGAGACAGACGACGCAGGGCCGGGTCTGATGCCGCTCGACGGCAGGATGTTAGACAGCGGGCGCGGCGCCTTCGCCATGCCATCGGACGAAGCACGAGGCTTTGAAGTCGTCGACGTAGCGCATGCTACACTCACATCTGGAAAAAATACCAAATTGTGACTATCGGTGCACGATGATAAGGTTTTAGGTGCGCTACAAATATGTTATTTACAGTAGCAAGCGCAAGCGTTAAAAAAATTAGCTAGTCTGCAAATAAAAAAATAATAATTTGTAATCGCTTAGCAATGCAAATGCAACAATCGCAATTAGATACAAGGGAAATAAACACAGCACAATATTTCAACGTCAAATGCATCATATTTCCAATTTGAGTAACATATAGCATAGCATAGTCGGCCTTATAATGTTTCCACTGTTGGGACTCAGGCCTCCTCTCTAAGAGAGGGATTCGAGTAACATTAAAGAAAGAAAAATTAACACCTTTATAACACCGAATGCATTATTAAATGTAACGATGGGATTTAGTTTAAGATACGTCAAAGAAAAAAAGAGGTATACTAACTGGTATGTTGTACGTTGTTTTGCGGTGAGTGCTGTATGAACATCGAGGGCTGGGCGTCGGGCTGGGTGCCTCGTATGAAGATCGGGTTGGGGGCTAGCAGCCCGCCCGCCGGCAGGGTCCCTGCTTGCAAACCCCCGGCCCACACCTGCGGCAGAGCCCCCGAGATCTGCCACGGCGCGAACTGCATCGTCTGACCGCCAGTCTGCGGGACAGACCACTTTGTTAGACAATAAATTTTATATTCATCAGTACATTGAAATATATACACAACATTTTATAATTGCTAATTTAACGTCGAGATACATGGGCCTGTAATTTGCACGCCATGGTGACATAAACCAAACAAAAATTACTTAACTTACAGGCATGTGTATTTCTGTCTTTAAAGAGGGTAAGCGGTTACTTATTGCAGATCAATTAAAGTAGACGGATAATAGCGTGCATGCAAGCAAAGAGTAATGAAGAAAAGTGAAGCCATCAACCCAACATCTACATACTATGTCGTGATGTCATACAGATGGAAAGGTTTAAGTGTTCTGCCCCCCTAGCCAAGTTACGGTCGTCCCTTTCATTAGCGAATTTCGCCCTAAAGTAAACAGATAGTGTTCAACGACAACAAATTATTACACGAAATCGCTTAGAACGGTGTGCTTTTTATAACATATCATGTCATCCTTAACTTAAAAGTGAAGCAAAGACCTACTTTCAGTCTGAAGATGACACTTGTTACTCCTGTCGGATTCAATTCCCTTGCACCACGAACTGATAGAATACGATATGGGCGCTTAAAATTAAGAAATAAAAAAACAAAAGCTCATGGACATGTGTAAACTTCCTGTCTTGATCTATGGCACACAGACTTGGTCTTTGACTAACATTAAAAAAGTCCAAACTCAAGGATTGCCAACGAGCAATGGAGCGCATTATACTAGGTGTTAAATTAACGGATCAAGTTCGAAATACTATAGGTAATGCGCTTTATAATGAAGATATCTGAAGTGGCTCAAAAAGCTGCTCAACTTAAGTGGGACTGAGCAGAACATGCCTGCCGGATACCCGATGAACTGTGGGCCAAATAACACAAAATTGGTGCCCTGAGAGGGTCGTGGCAGACCACGAAGATTATGGTGGGTTGAACTCGCCAGTATAAGAAGAAGGAAGCGCTGGCACGTGAAAGATGGAAAGAGTGGAGGAAGACCTTTGCCCAGGAGTCGGAAAGACAAGATCAGCAAAAAAACATTCATACAGCGCATTTATAAAGATGATGTTAGAATAAAAAACGTCGTTTTACGTCAACGTTCGTCGAAGGCGTTAGGTTCTGAATCGGTGGCTGTCAGTTATACCTGCTTATAACTAACTTATACATCTATATTATTACCAAAACAAAAAGAGCATTACATTCAGTATTTAAATACAAGATGTTCGCTATTAAGTTTAAGATAAATAAACAACACTCAGTCCTCAATTTTTTTAAGAAAAAAATTTAGGTCAACTTGATTTAAGAAAAAAATTTACCTTACTTCTATTAAATTTTACTAATCAAAGTTACTAGCTTGAGTATTCAAAATAGCAGTTTTTATATTAGTTATTAGCTGGAATAATGGAGAGACAGTAAAATGTTTATAGGCAGTCTTTTTTGTGTCATAAAATGGAATTTTGCTAGTCCATTTATTTATAAAATAAGTTAATTAAGCTAAAAATATAGAGAATCGCTTTGAGCTGCAATGCATATAAAATTATTCGCCAATGCACGAAACTTACGAATGATAAATCAACACAACACATTTGAATAATTTTAACTTAAATAAGTATTCTTCAATTTTCCAGGCCATTTTAATATTTTAACTTATATGATGTTAGGAAAATTAAAGAAAAAGAACACATAAATAATAATAGCATAACCAGCCCTTTAATTTTCCCACTGCTGGGATTCAGGCCGTAAGAGCAGTGATGGCCGAGAAGTAACGGCGCAGTTCTTACAAATTTTGTTAAAGGTCTAGAAACGTACCGGAATCGAATAGAAAAACTTCATGAACAAAAGAGTACACGAGACAGTTCCGTCTATAAACCTTTAACAGTAAATAGCAGGTAATTTTGTAGTACCTGTATTGGGCTGATGATCTGTGCCTGCGTCGGTTGCTGCGAGCCCAGCACGGGTTGCGAGACCTGCACGCACTGTGCCTGCACGGGAACCGTCTGTGTCCCACCCGTGCCGCCCACCTTGTTGCCAGCACCCTTCGCGCCACACTGTCGGTATTCAACATTAGTGGTCAGTTCACCAAGTTGGTGTATGGAATGAAGTAATAAGAAGCCTATAAAAACCTTGAGCTACAACTATGCACCTTTACATATTAAACGAGGCCAGTGGCGACCACTATATTGAAGCCTCAAGGACGTAAAACACAAGAGTGATAAACACAGGTCCCCCGGTTTATGAATTTAAAATGTATAGTTGAGTGTTTGTCTAACACTACTTCAGCCTAACAGGCTTTTAACTTCTCGAATACCGTAATTAGGGACACAATTGAAAGACAATGAGAGAGCGAACACCAACGTTCGCTTGGGGTTTAACGAATTTTTTTTTTTTTTTTTTTTTTTATTCCACAACTATTACACAACGCTGTCTAGTCCCAAGCTAAGCAGAGCTTGTGTTATGGGTACTAGACAACTGATAAACATACTTATATATTTCTACATACATATATAGATAAATTACACCCAGACACAGAACAAATGATCGTGCTCATCACACTAAACATTTGTCCTGGGTGGGAATCGAACCCACGACCTCCGGCTTAGCAGTCAGGGCCACTAACCACTAGACCAACAGGCCAGTCAATTAAAGTAGGGTTAGACCGGTTAGACACGTGCTTTTCTCAAATTACAAATTCAGTAAAATTGATATGGTACAAAAACGACAAGGATTTGATAACATTAAAAAATAATCAACATTTTTCTAAAGATGATTGTTTGGTTCCTACCCGACTACCCCAAAAGGACAGTAATGTTTTTACCACTAATATAAAAATGCCATCCATTTACTATAGTCTAATTTCTAATAGAGTAGCCAATAATTGATTTAAACATATGCTTAAAACGCTTTGGCGTGTTTATGACGTCAATGTAGGTTTTTAAAAACTTGAACTCAGTAGGTAGATTTCGCTAGTAACATGGAACTACCAAATTCGTGTAATATTGTCCCTAGAAAAATAACAAAAATAGAGAAACATGCACCTTAATCGGCTAGTACTCATGAAAACGTGCAACAGTGCAAGTAATATATAGGACAGGATTTTCTACAAACTTAAGGTACTCAAGTACTTGAAAGAAGGGGGCGAGCTATTTATGAAATAAGTTTAAAAAATATTTTTAGCAAAATATGTTATTCTAGACTAGCTTCTGCCAGCGGCTTCGCCCCTATGTCACCCAGTAATAAAGTAGAATTCTGCAGGCAAAAGTTTTTTTTAATTGGTTCTGTAGTTTTTGAACTTATTTATTACAGACAAAATTACAGGCAGTGTAGGGCGTAGTTAACTACAAGTAGTTTGATTACATGTAGTTATGATTACATGTAACTTACATGTGTCATGTAGTTTAATAATTGTATAATTAAACTACATGACGTAGTTGTTAATTTGATTGCTGTAATGTAGTAGTTATAATTACTGATAATTTCAGTACTAAGAACTTAAATTTTGCTGATTTGTCAAAACTGAATCTGGTTCTAAAATTTAATTTGAAAAATAACGGAATCAAAAATCACGAATGTTTACTTTCATGAATAATTAATTTGAATGCAAGTCGTAGATGACTATGCACCTACTTATATTTATTACTATTATTATTGCGTTGATTGACAAATAATAAAAAGACCTTTAAATATGTAGTTATAAAAATTAGTCTTGTAATCGTGATTGCAACTACAATTGGTAGTCAGTAATCATATTGCCCAACACTGATTACAAGCTTAAGAAAATAAAAAACCTTTTCTCTTTATAATATTACTTATTTTAGTATAGATTTTACCTGACACAAACATATTTGTAATACGACTTATCATGATTCAGCGTAATTTTTGCATAATTATTTTAAATATAATCTGTATTTTATGTATATTCTTTGAACTTCCAGGAATCGTAATAAGGTTTTACGCAACCTAGAACTACTTAGATGTTGGATAAAATGATGCTTATTATTATATGCACTCATTTGTCAACTTTGCTACAATAATATCTTTAACTCGAAGTGGCATTGTAACGGCGGGGAACTGTATATAATTGTATCGATCGTACCTTATGCATATCAGCTTGTTTCTGCTGCTGTCCAATGCCGGAGACAGTGGACTGCGAGTGCGCTGGCAGAATGCTTGGCTGCGAGTTGATGACGCCCAGCGGACTGAACACGAAGGTCTGGTTCTGCGTGGTCGGGATGGCCGGGATCGTGGTGTATCCCGGGAACGGCGCTGACGACACAATCACACAACGCTTATACCACAATACCCAAATGTTGTCACACCAAACAAACACTTCACATGACTACTAATGATGATCGAGTATCGAAAAGCAAATGATTTAAAGAAATTATGAAAAATAGACTCATCAAACGTTACACGATATAATACCAACACAAACACGTAAGTATGAAACGACTCAAGAATTATAATATGCGTGGGAAGTTAATAAAAAGCTGTACTTGCAATGTTAACAATTAAAAAGCCTACATTTATCATATAAATAAACGTTGCAATACATTTAGAAAAAGCGTTAATAAATAAAGGTGGATATGCCAATTAAACAACTTATTGCTCAAAAAATAACAAATCAATTAAATAAAATTCCCTCATGAAAGAAATGTACATTCATATCTTTAATCACGTGACGCATAATAAACATTTTGAAAATTTTATAAACCTTGCTCCTGATATGTAGTTAGACCTGCAAAATTTACTGAAAAACTAAATAGTGTAGAAGTTCTGGTCGCCACGGAACGTTGCGATTGGCCGTCTTAAATTTCACTGAGATTTTTAAATGTGCGCTAATACAAAACGTTACTGGCTAAATGGCAAGAGAGGTGATGTACCTATTGCGATTGAGAACCTAGGCATTTATAGTATTAGCTGCTGTAGTAACAGAGAGAATTTTTTTTTTAAAGTAGACCTGAATCTGCTGCTACATAATGGTGTAAGAGTGTAACGTGAGCATATAAACGCGGAGGGCGCTGCTGTTAAGTTGGTCGGCGTGTCGGTGTTGACTCACGTACGGCGCTGAGCCGGCTCGATCGCTCGGTGCTTTATCAACCGCGGCGTCACGTTGTGTGTGTACGCTCTTATAGCCTACCTCGTTGCTTTGGCGTGGGTTTACAGCTGCTTACGCGGATATAATTTTTATGCTGTATAATAGTTTTATACTAATATTTTATGCCTTTTGTGCTGCCTTATTCTTTTTTTATAAAGTATAGGTTACTGTGCGACACAAGAAATATTCTTTCAATATTCTCTAAACTTTCTGGCATTAAAATAAGTTGGTTAAAGTGATTTGTAATGACAAAAGAAGCACCATTTTTTTTAGTTTAGCCTTTGTTGCAAGATGTTACCTATTTATTGTAAATAAAAAACTGTGCAGCAATCTCAGTGACAGTATATGGAGTCAACGTTCGAGCGTCTTAGTACATATTGTGTAAAGGTGTGTGCGCGCCGCGCATCGGTACGGTCAGCGTATCTAAGTGAACATGTCAATAGGTACTTGAATAGTTTATGGTCCAGTGCGTTCGTATAGCGTACATTAAATAATATTAATTAAATTACACATTATGCATACAAAATATTATAGTAAATATTAATAAATTTAGGGCGAGAATCAAAAATATCAAATTTTTATTTGAAATATTCTCTAGCTGGGAAAATAAATATAATCCATGCGCCCTATGGGACTGTCTAGAGCACAATTCTAAACGTTTTGGAGTAGAAACTTACCGGCCTGTCCTTGCAGGACTTGTTTGCCCTGCGTGGTTAACATGTGGGGGGCCAGCTGGTTACCCTGGAACGGCTTACCGGCGGCGATCACCTAGACAATAGGCTTATTAGGTCACAAAGGAAATAATACTAAAACGATCAGCTTGAATGTCACTACAGAATATCCTGAAGACAATGAGCTATGGTTACTGGTATATTCCAACACGTAAAGGCGGAAGATCACATATAAAAAAGATTGGCTCCAATAAGTCAAAGTAGAACACTTTGCAGAAATCTGTGCCTACACTGCATTATACACAACCGATTTGATCGGTATCAAGGAGCTAACTGAATGAAATGGGAACGGATAACCTCATCCATTTGCATGTTCTGCTAGCCCAATACCTATCATAGAAATAACTAAAAACATCGCGTTAAGCTAAATGCTTACTGTGAAGCCGCTCAAAATCTCACTTTACATTTAGGAAGTAAATGTATTACGGCCAGTTCTATTATTAGTTTTTTTTTTAATAAAAATAAAAAAAAATCTTTTTATTTCAGACGTATTAGGTCCATATAGTTACATTTTACATTTTCATTCCTATATTATTGATTATATTATAATATATTAATTGATTATATTAATTATATTTTTTTATTTTTGCTTATTTTTATGTACATAAAAATAAGCAAAATATACACATATTAGACATTATATTTGATATATTGTGTACAATGTGGAGACGATAAAACCACCATTATGAACATGTATTCATCATTATAAACATGTCGAGCTATTATTATTATTTTATCTAGCCTGTACTGTCCCAAAGCTAGGTAAAGGCTTCTCTTCATTCCATTCATTCCTCCGTTCACGGCTCTGGACAATACAAAAATAAACATTAAATCTTCTTGGAGCCCACAATGAACTTAATAATATAAAAAACTGGCCAAGTGAGAGTCGAACTCGCACGCGAAGGGGTCCATACTACAATATTAAAATAGAGCAAAAAAACGCCGACAACTTTTTTTATATCGGAACTCCTTTTTAATTTGTAACTTTATTTTAATTTTATTGTTTGTTTTGTAGCGGCAATAGAAATACACATTCCGCTAAAATTTCAACTCTACCTCTAAGCGTGTGAGCGACGCAAGCACCGCTCGAGCGTTGTGCTGGCGTCGCTCACAATCTCGAGGAAAGCGCACGGCTATTGTGGGGAGGCCAAATAGGGTTTCTTTCACCCTTCGTATACGAAACCCTAAAAACTAAGGACACTGTAGAACATAGCAAATTTTTACAAAAGAGATAATTACGACGCATTTATTTTTGCGAATTAGCGTACTAGAAACATCCACGTTTGCGCCGGTTATTTGTTGCGGTTGCTTTTAAGTTATTATCATATATTATTTTTTTCGAAAGTACAAAATTTATTTACGTAAATTTAATTGTTTCGATGTTTGCCGTGACTGACTCATACCTGTATCTGCTGAGAGTTGATGCCGGGGTGCAACGCGATGTTACCAGGCATCAGCAGCGGCCCCTGAGCGTTGTACAGCTGTTGCAGGTAAGTGCTGTTCTGCAACGGTTGCTGTATCACTTGCACGCGGCTGTGGCCCCATTCCGCGCTACACAAATTAATTTTTACGCTCTTAAGATAAACATCCGAAAAAACTAGAGGTTGTTTTTTTACCGGCGACTACAACTATATCACCAGAACTAAATTTCGTATTTTCTTGTTTGATAAACTTTAATTTTACCGATTGGATTTTTTCTGAATTGATCCCATGAATAATAATTCTGAATCATTAAAATCTAACAACTCCAACATCATTTTTATATTTACACGAGAGATCACAGCGAAGCTACTCCCTTATGTGTTTCCATAACTACAAAAAATATTGCGCAGAATCTGTCGAATCAATGTCGCTATTCATGTCCCTTTTCTATACATTGTCGGCTCCAATTTCATATTCATAATAACCTGTCTTTTTTCCCGATGTGTAGGTATACAGGAAAATAGGCAGGTTTAATATATACATAATAAATACGTATGATATGTATTTATACTGTCATGTTTAGTGACAAAGGGGCTAGCTAGCCGACCCAAATGATTGTATAACTTTGATGTTATAAAACTTTATTGCAAATAAAAATACAACTACGTTATTCATATTTTTTTCTTTATGTCGAGGTGATGTTTTGATTAAACTCTAAGATATTCCACTTAATAAATCTCATTCCGTTGACTCAGTGTCTGCTGTTTCCCTAAAATAAAAGCTGTAGAAAAAAAAAATGTATTGCCACTTTAATCTACTAAAATTTCTATGAATCAGTAAGATGATAGACAAGACAAAATACAATGTTAAAGAAATGAGAGAAGGTGATAAACAAATTGAAACACTAGTATTTCATAAAGATTTTTTTTTTAAAAGGCGACGTAAATAAAACAGTACTATGAGATGACAGCCCAGTAGTTCCGGGTCAGCGGTCTAACCTATACCGATAACACATGGCTTACTGGTCATTCCACCATAATCCCTAATCCCTAGGTACCAACCTAACCCTACGAATAACGAACTTTTTTATTTATATTTGGAACCTATTCCAAACTATAAAGTTTTGAATGCTGCCTGTATCATGTCCTGTAAGGCTTTAAGCTGTAAAGTTCATTACGGCATACATGATACGCAGTACTTACCTGATCTGCTGTGGGTGCTGCGTGTTGGGTGGTAGACTCTGCAGCGGCGGCATGGTGGAAATGCTGCCAGCCTGCTGTTGGATCCCGCCTCCTGCTTGTTGTTGCTGCACCTACATTATGCACAGACCACTAATGCACTAACCATTTATTGTCACAGGAGAGTCATCATGAAAACTCAAGAAATTAAAAATGAAAAAGGTTAAGGTTGGTACGGGTTTTTACAAAATTAATAAAAACAAAAGGCTGTCCAAGTTATATCTCGACTCTTTATAAATCTTTCACTTCCATGATGACCAGAGTTGATAAAATACTTACCTGTTTAGGATACGTATCAATAACAATCACAAAACCATTTTTAGCACTGAAATATTGTATCTTCAAAACAAGCATGGTGCACAAGACGACAGGCGCAAGTTGGCTGACGAACACAACATGAATAAATCCGATCAGACGATACAAATGAACTAAGCAGCTGCATACATTTTATATCCTAGGTCTTTGTAGGAGTGATATACATGCAGATGATATAATGTGTTCCAGAGTTTATTTTCTTATGTATTATATATTTCTTATTTTTCTTCAGAATTATGTCATCTATTCAACACTTGTAATTATATATATGTTATCGGAAATCTGTATAATTCAGGTATTCTATACAATACCTAGGCAACGTATAGAATACCGGGGGCGACCAGGCAATGTATGAAATATTATGAATATTATTTTCGATCACATACTTTAACTAGGTAATGTGTACCATTCCTGCCGGTTCAACAGCAATATGTAAAATAAATAGATTTTAGTCTATATTTAACCGATCTACCTATAAAATGAAGGGCCAATGAATACAAATAACATGTTCTATAACTTAAAATCAACACGTGAGTATAGGCGTAATTTTAGAGCACTCCGACACGGACTGGTTCGGTTAGAAGGCTAAGTAAGATAGTAGCACAGCTCCAGACTTAGCCCTCGTGTTTATTTATTTTTATAACCACCCAAAAATAGGAGCCGCTTTTAAAGTCCGCGGACAGAAATAAGACCTGAGTATTTATACATTCAGTCAAAAAAGTATCGGGAATGGATGATTTGTTTATGGTTCCAAATTCAAATTTTTGTTTTTTTGTAGTTGTTAGATTGGCACAACTGTTTTCCATTTTGGCGCGGAGTTTGAGTTGCATCTGTTATTTATATTAAATACAGTGCTGGTTTTAGTAATATCATATATAGTGTGTATTGCGAATTTCATAATGGACAAAAATATCGAACAAAGAGTTTGTCTTAAATTTTGCATCGCCAATGGAATTTCGTGTTCGGAGTCACTGAAAATGTTACAGAAGGCTTACGGTGAATCGACTTTATCAAAAACTCGTGCTTATGAGTGGTTCAAAGCGTTCAAAAGCGGTCGAGGTGTGATGGAAGATTTGCCTCGCTCTGGTAGGCCGTCAACGTCTGCAACTGAAGTTAACATCGCAAAAGTGAAGAAAATAGTGACTGAAAATCCCCATTCAACTCTGAGAGAGATAGCCGCCGAACTTTCTGTATCTCACGAGTCGATCCGTACCATTTTAACTAATCATTTGGGTATGAAACATGTTGTTGCTCGGCTAGTCCCAAAAGATCTGAATTTTCTCCAAAAACTCAATCGCATGAAAGTCGCTGAGGACATGCTAGAACGAGTCAGTTCGGACCCAACATTCATGAAACGCATTGTTACTGGTGACGAGACGTGGGTTTACGAGTTTGACATGCAAACTAGTCAACAAGCTTCAGAGTGGCGCCTTCCAGCTGAACCGAAACCGAAAAAACCACGCCAAAGTCGATCAAAAGTCAAAGTCATGTTGACTGTTTTCTTTGACTATCGCGGTGTTGTGCACTTTGAATTCTTACCGGAAGGTCTAACGGTAAATAAAGAATATTATTTGAGCGTTATGCGGCGTTTAAGAGAGCGAATTCGACGAAAAAGGCCAGATTTGTGAAAAGAAAATTCTTGGATTTTGCACCACGACAATGCGCCTTCGCACAAGGCTATCATTGTGAACGAATTTTTGAACAAACACTCAACAAATACCATCCAGCAGCTACCATATTCACCAGATATGGCTCCTGCTGACTTTTTTCTTTTTCCTAAACTCAAATTACCACTTCGTGGCACCCGTTTTCAATCGATAGAAGACATAAAGGAGAATTCGCGGCGAGAACTGAACTCAATTCCGGAAGCAGCGTTTAAAAAATGTTTTGATGAATGGATTATTCGTTGGCGCAAGTGTATCGTTTCTAAAAGAGCATACTTTGAAGGTGATAAAATAAATTTGGATGAATAACAGACATTTTGTGTATTATTGATCTTTTTCCGGTACTTTCTTGGCAGAGTAGTACATAATAAAATTGAAGTGAATTTAAAAATTCTTCTGGCTGTAAGTAACATAATGTAATTTGTTTACAAGTACTCAGGTCCTATTTTTGTCTGCAGGGTTTAAAGAAATGCTTCTATTTCAGGGTAGTTATAAAAAAATAAATAAACACGAAGTCTAAGTCAGGAGCTCCGCTCTCACTTTAGCCTTCTAACCTAACTTGTCCGTGTCGGAGTGCCCTAAAATTACTTCACCTCCTTCTCTGCTCTCGTCTTTTACACACATTACCGACTGTGCATTCGGTATTGTATAGAATACCTAGGCAAAGTATAAAATAAATAATATTTCATACATTACATACACATTTTAGGTATTCTATACATTGCCTAGGTATTGTATAAAATACCGAATTATACAGATTGCCGGTAACAGGTACAAGTCTTTTATTAATAAATAAGTGAAGGTGCAGTCTTCGTTGTTAGTGTTTGAGTAAATTAGTAGGTACTATTTTTTTACGTTATAGGTACAGACTTATAACGTCTAAAAAATAATAACTCGTGAAATATACATGGGATGATATATTTCGTGAATATTACATATATATATATATTTATGTATATATTATATTGACAAAACAGTTATTCCATATAATACAAAAGAGCAGTATCAATACCACCATCAATAAATATTGTTCTAAAGGGGATTGCCCAGTCTCTTATGGTATCCCAGGCCAAAATGGACATCAAATATTACTTAAAAAATTAACTGTTTTAAAATCTTATTAGTACTAAATATCTAAAAAACTATACAAATTGTTGCCACCATTTCAGATATATTTAAACAAAAGTAACGTTTTGAGGTTATTTTCATATATGATAAAAACTTCTCTTTTTTCGCTGTTACTTGAATTATCATATGAGCGATAAAACATTATTCCTAAAGTAAATGACATTGTCTGTTTTGAAGCAACAACAATCTGACACTTGTCAGATTTGATTCAGTGTTGTCACTATCACGAAAAAAATAATAACATTAAATGATACTCATTTTTTTTTCCCAATAAGTAACCGTTAATTAATTTATATGTTTCTTATTATTTTTTTCCAAGAACAAATTGGTTTTTATTGTCATATATTTTTTCTTTTAGATAGTTTTATTAAAGTAATTACCAGCAAAGTTCCGAGGACATGTCATTTAAGTTATTGTGTTTGTTTATAAATCGATTCGAATCGATTAATTTAAATACTTAAAAATAATTTTGATGTTGGCAATATTTGCTAGAATCAAAACGATAAAACCGATTGTTTTTTCAATAAAGTTACGTTTTGTAAGTGAATACATATATTTTTATAGCCAAATTAATGAACAAGTATTTTTTCTCTTGTTTATTGTCCACTCATGGCCTCATTTGGGCAATCCCTTTATATAATTGTTATTCAGTTCAATAACTATATTTTTACTTATGGAAACAGTACATTACTTTGATGATGAATAGGGTCTACTGTTGAAAGTTTTCACTCGAACTTATATTTGACGACAAGTCGATGGAGCATACAACTTCTGAGCTGACTTGAAAACCAAGATCGACTAAGTATCGATATCAGCATCGTTTTTGTTTCCGGTCGATGTCGTCCATGGTATAATTCTATGTATTTGTGTTGGTTAGTGTAACAGATATTCTTGTATTTTCCTACTTTTAAAGATATGATAGTTTTCGGGATTATGACTCATACAATATATAACGAATTCGTATACGTACATATTATTAAGATGATGAACTGTCAAATACAAGGCGCGGCATTTCAAAAGCACATCGTGGACTCACATCACATGTCGACTCATCCATTAACGTAGACATGAAAACTCACCTCGCTTTTCAGCTTTACTTGCGGAGTCACTTCTTTTACATTAATCTCAAACTCTTTGGTTTCGTCATCCATTTGTCGGGTGTCGTAATGACAAATTTTTCGTATATTCTTTCTCGAATGTTCATCCATACGGTTTGCTTCGTCGATAATATTGAAAAACAATGCCAGGCGAGCCATTTTAACTTAGAATTTCACACTAATTTCCTAATTTTATACTAAGTCTTTTTGTGATGGTGGTTGAAACAGTTCTTTTCCGATACACCGGTATACGATATATTGTGAGTTAGTAAAGATTAATTATAAGACGTATTGTCACAATTCGATGGGGTGCTGAACGCGATGATATGGAGCACTTAAGCACCCACAACCTTTGCAAGCTAGAACAAGGTGAGCGTAAAATTATAAGGCTGGCGGCACATTAGCTAGTACAGCGTGAGCGATGCTCGTGCGCACTATTACAGCCTACGCGACAGACCTCTGAAACTGCTCTGTTGCTTGAGCAATAGAGCAGTTTCTCGAGCCACCGTCTTGTCGCTTAGGCTGATTTCTTTCTTTATATAAACGCGAAGGCTTCTGCAAGCAACTGGGCTAGGCAAATAAGAACATTTAAGACTCGATCTTAAGTCGCGTCCGAGTTTGTAGTGATAGTGCGATAGTGGCCAATGTGCGGCCAGCCTTTAAGGGTTAGTGATCTTGACCGTGGTTGACAGACATATAAGTTATCTTAGAACTAGTCCTTGTTTCGGTCCTGCCCCTTTTCCTTTTGTGCTTGTTATGTTACAATTGAGCGTGTCCCCCCCTAAGAGAGCCAAACTTACCTGATGCGACATGCTGCTGGGCATTGAGGACACGACGGTGACGGTCTGGTGATGCTGCTGTGACGGCTCGTGCTGTGCCATACTGATCTGTTGTTGGACCACTTGCGTTTGACCGTCTACGATCTGTATGAATAAAGAACAATGCCCAAATTAGAATAGACCAGCAATAGAGCAGCTCTTACCCAACAATACCCAGAATGCAGATCTATGTCATATGATAACTTTTTTATAGCATTTTTAAAATAATAACTAGATTTCACTTCATACAAAACACTAGTTCAAATGTTATTTTACGATATACATGTTAACTTCCTACTGACATTTTTTATACATCTTATAGTGCAACTTTACTATTAGTTATTTACTAGGCATTTTTGAGGTTTTCAGGTTTTCATTTTTGAAAAAATGCCTCTTTAACTTGAGTTGTGATCTCGTGGAGTCGATTGCAATTGATGACAAGAAAAACAAGAAAATATCCAAATATGATTATAGGTTGCATTTCCTTGAACCGTCAACACGACTATCAAAAGGAAAAATTTGAGCATGGAACTGATGCATGTAAATAGTATGCGCCGTGTAATTATGGCCGTGTTGCCTTATAATAATATATAATATAAAATATTCATAGATTGTAGATATATGCGTAATCCGTAATTTTTAGGCAGTTTCTTTGAGAATACTAAAATATACAAGTCGCTTCGTCTATGAAGAAGGCCCAAATTTTACAAATACGATCAATTTATTTATCAACTTAATATTTCTATATCTAGAAATAATCGCAACGCCATTGCAATGGAGGAAAATAGGAGTTTAGGCAGGATTTGTAACAAAAAATTCACAACAGCCAGTTGTGATTTTCTAAAAAAGAGGTTACCGCAGACTTTGCTGTACCATTTTGTTGTTATTTTAATCAGTACACAGCATCAGTCATCATGAGTGAACATAAGCATCTTCCAAAAAACACTGATTAACCATTGCAATGTATTTTAGAACATATACATTGCAAACTAAATAAAAATAGTTATACTATGAAGACATGACTGAAAAAACTCGATATCCGAGCAACAGGAGTTAATCAAAAGGACAAATGACACTTAAACTGAAATATAATCACAAAAAATCATATTTTTTTTAATTTTCACACCTTTTCATAATTATTTGTGATAGCTTGGTCAATTACATTTCTGCATTTTCTGGGTAACAAACGGGCATCATTCTTTACGAGCGTGAGTTGACATTGTTACCCAGTCATTATTTATTTATTAAAACTATATATACATTAGTAAGAAACACTATACAAAGCTTAGATGCTAAGGTTTTATAATATACAAAAAATATATTCTATAAAATGGCATATACTTGGAATCAATAATTGGTAGCATATATTGCTCCTTTTGTCTACAAGAAATATCTTTCTTGTACGAAATATCTTTTGTGCTCGAAAATTAACGTGACAAGTTGCGTCAATAATAGCCAGCTGAGACGTTTTATATTTCAAAGACCCATTAAGGACAAAGCGATGACTTACAGTGAAAACCTTGGGTATGCAATTTTAGGTAATTTTATTATATTTTTAGGAACAAAAGCTGGAAATATACAATCAACAATTTTAGATTCAATACTTGTAGCTTCATCTACGATGTTCAATCAATGCATACGTTACTCGAGTCAGTTTGATGTGATAACCTCGTGACGGCACGTTAAAACTTGTCGAAAAAATTAAAAAAAAAAACAAGTAAAATAAATGTTTCAAATAAATCATTTTTTTTTTAATATTTATTTATAACACGTAGAAGCGAATGAAAAAAAAATGCACTCATTTAGATAACGTATGATTTCAATTAAATAGTGTTATAAAAGGTGATAGTGATTTTTTTTATAAAGACAGCTACAACTTAGCAGTCTTAAATCAAGAGTGAATAGGCTACTTCTAGGCCAGCGTGCTCCATCGTCGACCACATCATCGTTTACCATCAGGTGAGATGATGGTCAAACGCGAACCTATCATTAATAAAAAAAAAAATATGTCTAGTTTTAAGTTCCGAAATGTATAAAAGAGTATTGTTTAAGAAATATTTTCTGCTGATTTTTGTTGTAAAATAATAACCATTTTATTGATTTTATGGAGAAGTTACGTGATTTGTTAGTTTTTTTTTTTTACAATAAATGCATTTTTTATTATAGTTTCGTGTTTATTTGTTAGCTTAGGTAACAAAAGACACATTAAAACTTAATGCACTTGATATGCATATTAAATTAGAGACCGATGTATTTGGGGTTAGTGAAACCCCACGCTGTATGGGTGAGGAGTTTTTCACCCCTTGTATGCCGAGGATTAATAGTTTCCAATAAATGCAAAACAAAGTAAATGTGAGTAAGTGAAAAGTGCACGAATTAAAAACGTTTCAAAAGCTTTACGAATTTGCATATTTTATTAATGGATCACTATTTAATGTTTACTGGGCTATGAGCTATGGATATTTTTTTAGCTCTTTTACGCGAGTCAAAACAATCTATGTATTTTTTACACCTGACAGGAAGATTGGACGTTCTTCTTCTTTTCTGAACGTGGAATTGTCCCCCAAACAAAACAGATTACACCATAATTTATTAATTTTACATCTTTATTCTTACTAGCGACCCGCCCAGCTTTACTCACGAGTTACAAATCTTTTGATTTCTCAGTTTTCCTACTATAATATGCGTCCATTATATACCTAAACCTTCCACATGTATTGTGTTTATTCACACAGACAGACACGCGGAAGAAAACTTTGTTTTATAATATGTAAGGATCATTTTATTATTAAAACAATGTTTCTCTATAGCGTCATCATTCATCATACTAATCATAAAATAATATAGAGGCGAAAGTTTGTGAGTGTGTATGTGTGTTACTTTTTCACACTCGAATGGCTGAACGGATTTGAATGAAATTTGACACATAGGTATACATAGAGATATTGTCCTGAAATAGCACATAGGATATTTTTTAACCTTTTATCTCGGGAGTCCTCCTTAAGTCAATTTTCTACTTTTACGCGAGCGAAGGCTCCGGCAGTAGCTACTTGTATTATAACATTAATATTTCAATAAATTACGGTTTAAAAAAATCGTGTCAAAGCGGTAAAATACCACTCCGTAACAATATTAACTCGTATACAATTGAAGGTTAAAAGAAGAACGATACAGATATTAACGTGAGAAAAAAAAAACTACATAAGAAATGGTTCCCGAGCGAAGAATGGGAAGTCTGGTTGCTAAGCACAAACACGGTAAAGAAGTACTTGGAATTCCACACTTATTTATATGTTAATATTTTTGTTACATAAAACGGCACAAGTATTGATCACTATAATTCTGAAATTTCCATAACGACCCTTGCCTCCCCATCGAGTAGGCAACGAGATTAAAATTGAATGACCGTTTGTTCCATAGCGAGTCCTTTAGACAAAGTGCTACATAGAGCTCGTTTTAAAAGCCCATCAGTCTGTTTTTTTTTTAAGCATATATATATTTTCTACCGAAAAACGAGTCGATTCTAATATGGAATACCAAGTTATTTAAAAACAAAATTACGTAATTTTTTAACACATAATTATGTAAAACTTCATTACTCCGACTATTCGAAACTTTGAACCCCTTTTAAAATCCCTCATAAAAAAAACTCATTTATTTCAGTGTTTATCCGTAAAATGTAGTAATCATTAACACCGTAATTCACGGTAAATACAATTCCAAGGAACAATATATAGTCTGTATTACACGGGAAACAGAAGTGCATCTCGAGAACAGGAATTCACTCTTCCAAAAACCCATTTATTTTTCGGACTACCTTAATCTAGAACTATTTCGTAGTACTTGGCATCAATACGTACATTAATGCTCCAAAGAAACAATATATTTAAATTCGACGTGCTAGACATAGTGACTGACACTACACTTATGGCTGGTTAGTAGGTTCCAAGGGGTAATCGTCACACTGACCAATCCGGTTTTGGTCAATTAGTCCAGGTCGCACTTACAAGTATACCCGAAAGTTGTCAGTTCATTTGGTCTACACGAGCGAAACCGCGAAAAAAGCAAACCGAATTGAAGATAAGTAACGTATCGTTACGTTCTTTTACTTCACAGTAACAGAAAGGTCATAAGTGTCGAGCTGATTAGCGAAGCTCTGAACAGCAAGAGACCTCGATGACGACTGACGACCGCAACTTTATCGATGCACCACTGTAATTTAACACATATACAAGTATAAAACAGTCGTAGAGCCCCCCCGGGGCTGACGTCGCATAGGAGATTTATAAATTTTACAGTTATGAATTGTCGTTACCTATTCATAGGCCAATTATCGACCAGGGCGCAAAGGTAAGGTAAGTGGATCTATCGATTGCACCCGTGCGACCACTTGCTTATGCATCATGTTTGTGCTAAATATTATGCTTTCAACCTATTTCTTTTCTTTTATCATATTTCCGAACCATTAAAAATAAAACCTATCCTCATAACGAAAGAGCAATAGACATTTGATGATACTTTATGCAGCTCACCCAATTGCCTCGAAATAAATTATTACGAAGAAAATAATAAATGAAGATTTATTGTCTATAAAAGGAATTCTTACACGATTAGCACCTATAGTGTGTACCTAAGTCAATATAAAATGAATATGTATGTATATGCCTAATGTAAGTATTTTAATTTTATGAAATATTCGCTCATCAGAACGTAGTTTAGGTACACCATTACTATCGATCAGTAATGGTGTACCTAAACTACGTACGTTTAAACCACAAAATTATTACTGTGCTACATCATCTAACATCATACACAGCTTAAAGCTATCCACTGGATTTGAGTCACCTTGTATTTTCGCCAACTGACTTCCTAGCCTGGTTACTAGACTTTCGTTTTTTTTTATTTTAAAAGAACGTTACAAGTTTTGCATCTTAATATAAATTTAATTGATCAGAACGGGTCGTTCAAATCTTTGCACCACCTTTGTTTTTCTGTAACACTAAATTGCCCATGTTCTTATATACGAGTATTCAAAAGACTGTTTGTACCTTTGTGATGCAAAACTTGTTTGTCAACGAAGAAGTAACTCACTTGTTGCTGCTTGATCTCTCCGCTCATCGTCTTCTGGTTCTTGTCAAAGAGCAGGTTGACGTTACTCTGTGGTGACGCCAGAAAGCTCAGGTTGATCTCGCCAATGCCCGGTACGTTGAACTGCACCGGCTAAATACCAAAAAAACACACTCTGAGCGATGTACAGCCGGTATTCCTCTGCGACGAAACTTTAAATATAATGTCAACTAACCTCGCAGTAGCAGAATACATTACATCAGCCAGTTGAGTCCACTGCTGAACGTGACCCACCTAAGTACCGTTACAATATGATCTATGTAGCTGCCAAACGGATTCAAGTTCTGACTATGTTTCTCCTTGGAGTCTCAGGTGCTACTGACTGTCCGAAATCATTTTCCACGCTTTCCTTACTTTCCTTACAACGTAAGTCACCCTTTATGAAAGCCATAAGTACCACAAATGGCGAGCCATCAAAAGCCACGTTTATGTAACTTTCAAAGCGTTTTTACAAATTAAAAATCACGTTGCAAAAATTCAGGAAGTCTTAAAAACTCTTACGAAGTTGTCGTTTTGCAAATTGCGTTGTTTTATTTTTTCATATTTTTTTTTTTTGATAATTGAAATAGGAAAAGTCACCCCATCCGGCTAGCGTAAATTCGTACGTCAAACACAAACGTTTCATGAGTACGAATCGTAGATGAGATTAGCATTGGACCGATCGATGTAAGTGGCGAAAGTAAAGGGTCGTCCACAGCAGTGGGTTAGATTCGAGCGGTGAATGATGATGACGATGATAACGAATAATTAAGCAAATTTCAAAGATAGGACAAAACATTCAGGATTTACGGGTGAGTACGACGACAAACTAAGAAGACTAGTGTTTCGCTCTCGGTATTTCGCTACATTTCGATCGTGCAATTGAACAGAAGCTGCACGCAACGCTAAGTTAAATAGTTATATTCCTAAGAATTTGTTCAGTATTTTACTGTGCATCAATAGATTACGATTGAAATTCTCAAATAAAAATACAATAATATTTAAACTGGTTCGATTAAAATAGATACCTAAAAGTTAGGCAACAAATATTTTTTTTTTCTAACTAAGTATATTGTACATTTGTCGTGACCAGATCCTAGAATTGATCACTTCATGATGTGCCCGACCATTTCATGAAATGGTTGCATTTCAAGATATAGCCGGTTAAAACTGGTCAACCCGTTTAAACGTTAACGTTTGATGATATGTCAACACACGTTTGGCCATATCGTTAATGTAAGATGCCCATGATAATAAAAGGTCTAGATAAAATAGAAAATATTGTATTGCTCTTGTAAGAACAAACTCACTTTAATGGGCTGCATTGAAAATAAAGCCCATTGCAATTAAAATCGTATGGACATCGTTGACAAAACTGTTCCATAGCTGCATTCGAACTGCAGATTTACTGCAAACCCGTAACTATTAGTTAGTTATATCAAACCAACATTTTTTCCGCGACTTCATTCGCGAAAATGTTTTAGTAAAAACCGTATTTTGAAGGTAGTTTTTTAAAAAAAGACAATCTTTATTATTCATTATTGTTAGAATTTATGTCAAGTTACAAATTTATTAACCAAGAATTAAGATTCTATCATACAACCTTTAACACACTCTTAATCGTTTTATAGGGGTATCTTTCAAAACCGAACAATGAAAACCTTTTTTATTTACTTGGGTTACACGCCATGTTACATGCAAGTCCCAAGTATATGGGCCCAAGGAATAAAATTTTGCATACAAATGAATTTCCCCCAATTCACCCCCTTAAAAGATGAATTTTCAAAAACTTATTCTCAAAACTCTTCATTAAACTCTAGACAGTGTTGATTGGTCACCTATATCATAAAAGTCAGCCTTATGCAAAATTCGACGTTCGTAAACCCAGCAATTTTTTCAGTTGCTCCTTTTATATATATGTATACATATAATACGAAAGAGAAAATAGATAAGTGCAGTGAAATATAATTAGACACAATATGTCACTGCACTTTTATCTTCTATTTAGAGAACGAAAAAAAAAAGTGAAATGTCTGATTCACTCTACCGGTAGACAACAACTATTTTACGATATGATGAGTTTTGACCATATCATGAAATAATCGTGCGTTTAGATGTTTATATCGTTAAACTCAGAGAGTTCATTGATTTGGCTAGCCCATACATGATGTGGCCAGCAGACCAAGTTTTACATCATGACACACAAGCATTTCACGACATACTGAAAATACATAATGAAATGTTCAATTCTAAGACCTGACCACGACACATTTACAAATATACAAGTAATAAGGTTTAGAATGATGCGTTCACATCAGATGGCTCAAACATTTTTCCAACAAGAAAATACTGTTATTTATAGTTGAACGAAGCGACGACGGTCGATTCCCGTTGTTCTCACTAAATCGTGACCACAGAAAATAAAATTTCACGGAATTCATTCTCGTAATCGTGAAGTTCAGAAGCAACTATCTATCGTCAAGACAAAGTGGAAACACTCGATTACAGAGTGACATAACTTGTGATGATGTTGATGAAATGATGACAAGTCTTTATCAAATCAACAATCTTACATCGACAAATACCTGCAAATACTTTTGCTGTTGTTGCTCCCCCTGTTGCGTAACTTGAATTAACTCTGTCTTTTGTTGTTGTTGTTGCTGCTGCTGCTGTTGTTGTTGTTGCTGCTGCTGTTGCTGCTGCTGCTGATGCTGTTGTTGTTGTTGAAATTGCTTTTGCAGCTGTGAGAAAAACGTTTTGTTAAAGTTGTATATAATAACTATGTATGTGATATTTTTAGCAGTGTTCTGTTACTAATTTACGGATAGCAATGATTGTCAGAGTTACAAAAAATGACTAATTAAATTACTCAACCAAGTTTTATACTCACAAAACAATATCTATAATTTTGTCAACTTGCAATAAGCCATGAAATCTGGTTGACTCTGGATGTTTCAACAAATTCAAATGGTTTATGGGTAAATCAGGTAGTATCCGATTGAAACTTCGGTATCGGTTTCGGCAAAAAAAACATGTTTCGGCCTGGTTTCAGTTTAAGCCGTAGATTCTGCTGGATGGCAGCGGATTTTTTTGGTACGTGTTACATTAACATCTACTTTCAATGTTGGGTCATACATCGAGGCAAAGGCTCAGTTAGCTACCAAAAAGTTGGAAATAAATCGGACATACCGACGTACTACGACAGCATCCACCCGTACGTTGTCGAAGCCTCTACGGTCCAGACTAAGCGTTTTGCCCCATCGTTTATACCGCATACATCGAAGGACTGGAATAATTTGCCTGCTGCGGTCTTCCCCCGTTCGATTATAATTTAGGTGTCTTCAAGGATAGAGTGAATAAGCTCTTAATAAACTAGTGTACCTCACCATCAACGTTTTTTTTTTTTAATTGATATAAACCAGTGCTTGACTGCGATCCCACCTGATGGTAAGCGGAGATGCAATCATTGATGGTCTGGCGCACTAGTTTATTAAGAGCCTATTCACTCTAGCTTTGCTATATTGCTCTATTATTTCACTGCTCTACAATCAAATCCCATCTGACTGTAGAGCAACCGGTTATAACAATTAAAAACCATAAATCCTATCAAAGGTGAGACAGTACTGCACGCCAAAACAGCTGCTCATTTAAACAAAGACTTTATCATGCATAATTTCGACAGTGAATGGAGTAAGTACTGCTCTCTTCTTTTGGATGGATCTGCCAGATAACAACTCTAACGCATTAAGCGTTTGATTTAATTGAGGAATGAGCCAAGAGGCTCATTGGTGATGATGCACTAGTCAAGTTAAACCTTCAGTCTTAAGCATCAACTCCCGACTTGCTAGCCTGTGGGTTTTCAAATAGTTGCATTTCGGGGAGTGTGAGTCGCAATTGCGTAACTTAATTCCGCCAAATTCGTTCCATATCCGACCACTATTCATCATACAGTTTAGGAGTGGAATTCCCTGCCAGAATTTGTGTTCTGTGATAGTTACAATTGGTGGTCTTTAAGTTAAGAGTGAATAGGTTACTGTGAATCGTGGGTCGACCAAGTCCATGCTTTCCATCAGTTGTCATAGTGGTCAAGGTCGAGCCTATCAATAGTAAAAAGCTTTCAGCCGAAACTGATACAGAAGTAAAATCTAATTCAGTACAGGTTATAAATGGTTTGTTCAGTATAGGTTTCTGCTTCGATCGTAAAAACTAGCTTTGATTGGACACTAATGTCAAGGTATTTAGAAAATTTAATTCAAAATTACTGTATGAATTAAATAAGAACAACCATACTAGCTTACCAACTCTTGTTGATCCTGATGATTCTTGATATGCTGTTGTATAACTTGCTGTTGTTGCCGCTGCAACGCCTGCTGTAAAGCCTGTTGTTGCTGCAGCTGTTGCAGCTGCTGCTGTTGCAACTGTTGCAGTTGTTGTTGCTGCTGTTGCTGGATTATTTGTTGTTGGATCTGATAGAATTATTTAATTTCATTAATAATTGGATACTGACCAAGTCATGAATTTATCATAACCTATTTTCCTTATGGCTGATTTTTCAATAGTCAGATGACTTTTATTTTAAGAATATGTTATGTTTAACAACTTTCATAAACAAAAACAGTTAAATTGCCATATTGAAAAATTAGCAATGATTTTTTTTTTTAATTAGTCATATTTTATAACCCATTCTAAATGAGATTTGTAATATGAACTAACCTGTAATTTATCATCTTCATCTTTTTGATTCCTATATCTATATTCCTCTTGCTGATTATGATTGTCCGGCTCAGACTTAGGTGGTTTCAACTCAGGGAGTCGTCTATTAGTGCTGTTTTGTTTGTCTAGAGCTAATAGTGTGTTTGCAGCTTCGTATTTATCTTCAAAAGTGATACCAGCCTTCTCAGCAAGAGTTTCTAAGTACTGCAGAGGCCTTTTAGTTGGCTTGATCTGGCTTTTTTTCTCTGCCTGACTTCCACCGGGTGACTGCTTTAGAGCTGTCTTTGTAATTGTAATACTGTTCTTATTAGTGTCATCTTTTTTTTCATTTTTGGGTTCTAATGTGAAGTAATTTTTGTGATAAGTATTATCTTTGTCTTTTTCTCCGTTAAGATTCCCGTTTTCTATTAGAGTAATTGTTGTTGAATTTGCAACTTTTATTGATTTCTCTTTAGAGTCTTCTTTAGCTTGCACAGACTGTCCCAATGTGTGTGTAGGGGACAACAACTGCTGGGCTGGGACATGCTGTGTTACCGCTACATTGGCATTGGAAACTTCTGAAGAATGTAGCGACTTGTCAACTGGTTTAACAAGCTGCTGCTGGTAATTGGCGATCTGTGGTTCCTTCTCCTGATCCTTCTTCTTTTGTAAATTGTCTAGGATTTCAGACCTGTGAATAAAACAAATATAAACTTAAAATACAGTTGCTACTTAAGGTTCTTTGTCGGTAAAACATGGATAAAATGATTTATCCAAACTAATGGCGAAATGCAACACACACACTGCAGTTAATATACAAAGAAAACACATGTAATTAACATAATTACTTTAACTGAAATATTTTATAATTTTACGTAAATGATTTTGATATAACTTGACATCTCCATGTTACTTTGAAGTATATGTATACTGATACTATAAACAGAAAATGTTTTACCCGAACAATTGTGCCATTTAATTTATCACAATGAATGCTAATTTAATAATACAGTAAACACAATAACTAGTTATGTTTATTGATTCGATTGAGCTCTCTTGATCATAATTAGGTAGGTAAATTAATGTAATATGATAGAAATGACTGTCTTAAGCTAAATAGGTACTAAAACTACAACATTCACATTCGATTTGCAGCCAATAAAGCCTTGTATAATACCGATACTTGATGAACATAACTGAATCTTCGAATATAACATTCTATTACACCATCAGGTGTGACAAATATTACTTTAAAATAAAGAACGAAACTGAATTCCAGATTTTTATGCAATACAAACTTTTAATAATAAAGTCGAATCATAGAGATCAACTCAAAATGACACTAATGACAGATTGAAGTTGACACTGACGCACCATTGACAGTTCAATATAGTTGCCAGAGTGACAAAAAAGTTACCACCTCTCGTTAAAAAATATCGTGGGATATTATCTACAAGTAATTCATACTTGTAGTTATTGTCATCTATTACGAGCTACACCACTACACTATTCTCTTGTTAGACTTTTAAAGATTTTCGAAACTACAACGAAACGCCTACGAAAACCATATTGCTAACTGTACTATTGAAAATTAAAGCAACCTTAAACTCGTTAAAAAATAAAAGGTCCGTTTTGAAAATTGAGATAGACCCTACAATGTAACTTGGAACGAAACTGAAAGAATAAAATAATATTTAATTATATAAAGTGTTTTAAAAACATACATAAATTTTTTTGGCGCGTTAAATATTATGATGGAATATATTGCGAGTATTGTTTTTGAGTATATAAGGGTCGATGCTGCATTAAGCGGTCGCCCGCGCGGTTCCAAACAAAAGTGCTCCGTCGCGGTGACCCGCGTGTGCACCTGTCACGGAAAGACATTAAATTTCTCCATCGACACGACTATATGCACACCATTAAAGTTGAAATAGTGACACTGCGCAGGTAATAAACTAGTTTCGGTATACCGCCGTTTGCCCGAATTTTATTTACCCTAATATCATTTGCCATAATAGTCAACAGCCATAATATTATACGACGTAATATTCAATTGCCCTACTCTTATTTGCTATATTAGTCACGCGCTAGAAGCTTTGTTTCCCGTAAAGTCACTTATCATAACATCATATGTCATAATCATTGTAAGCCCTAATTATCACATGCCCTAACTATCACATGCCATAATTATCATATGCCATAACATCATTTGCCCTCGACATTGGGTATGTAACGGTTGTTATATCAGGAGAAACTGGATGCAATCGAGACTTTAGGGCACTCCGAGGGTTTTTTACGGTTTTTTTATAAACCACACAGAAGTAGGAGCCCCGCGAAGCGGGGCTCCGTCAATCAAGCCCAACATCAACCATGCATAGAATTTTAAATGTTATGTCTAATAATCATTATGGCGTTTAAATATTATGTTTCATAATTATTATGGCACTTAAAAATATGAAAAACAATACGTATGGCACTCGTATCTTATGGTATCTAAGTTTCGGGCAATTAACAGTATGTCATAAAATATGTCTTTTAGGGCAAACAAAACATTCGGGAAAATGGAATTCGGGAATATGATGATTATGGTATATAATCTTCGGGTAAACAATAGACAACCACTAGTTTTCGCTACCGGGACCGTCGCACACGACACACGCACGACTTCACGTGACGGGAGCCCGCGCGAGCGCCTGCACGTGCGACCGCTTAACGCAGCGTTGGCCCTAAGTATTCGTTTTGACAAATTTTGGCTTTTAGTTTTTGACAACTTTAGCATAGCTAATTTTTATACGACATTATAAAACAATTAGGTCGAATTTTACTTTACCACAATATTATCATATTCTCCAAACACACTGTTTTTTTTTTTTATGAGACTGTCCTCTGAGTTCTGATTTAAAGGCATTTAAGGTTTGATATTCCTCGCTCTGCTATTGCTTTTTGCGATAAGACCCCCTTTATTACACCCTTTTAATTTTAAAATCCTAGCAGAGTACCTGTATTTATTTATCTACTTTGTCCTGACAACATTTAAAAATTTGCCTTTCAAATAAAACAACAATCTTAGTCATATCTTTCGTTCAACTTCTTTCGTGTTTACTCAGTCAGCCTGTTTCTGCAGATATTTTTTTTCTATTTTTAATGTTTATTGGTTTATTAATTTCGTTTTATTGGTTTATTAAGTTCGCACGTGTTATTGACAAAATTGTGGTTTCTCTTCCACAAATCCTATTTATGAAAACATAACACGTTTTAAAAAAAAGAACTCGATTTTTATTAATTTCAAATTCAACAAACAGTTTCAGATTCACGAAAAAATAATTTTCATTATCATAACTAATTCGGATAGATCAGAATCACAGTAACTAACTTGATCTATGTCAATGAGGTATTCATAACTTTCTAAATATCTAAATCGCAGTTAAATTGATAAGCTTAGGGTTGACCCTAAGCTTATCAATTTAACTGCGCTTAAGAAATCACATCGGAACAAGATCGAAGCTGATTTCCGATCTTGTTCCGATCTGATTTCTTTCAATACCTGTATACTAATAAAATCCGTTCGTTGTTTTTGTTTTAATTCATGTAAACCAGTGCTTGACTGCGATCCCACTTATTTTATTGTGAAAATAATATTATAACTCGTAAGTTTATTAGGTACCTTAGCATAAACAACAATCAAAGTTGTAAAACATATATTGGACAGGCAGAGCGTAGGGTGGATTACATCAACTAACTTGAACCATAACCAGTACCTTGAAAGCTGTCATATTTCTGATTAAGGACGCCCAACCCGAAACAAATTTTCATACAACCATCCTTAAGTGATTATGATGTTATTACACATCTTTCTCCGGATATTTTCGAAACACAGTTATCTTGTGGATATTATCTAAGTTTGTATTGAAATCAAAACAAATAAATGCAGTAATAAAAAATAAATATTTCGGAATAATTTCAATGTCCATATTATGTTAGTGTCTGAAACTTAAAACTACGTTAGTATAATATTCAATCATTCAGTATGACGTTAGAAAATTTGCTATTTTGTGTGAACTTTGGCCTTTCATAATGTACTCGTAAATGAAAAAAGTAAAGAAAATAAAACTGTTTAAAAACCTTGCACATTTAATTGAGATATACAATGACGAAAAACATGAAGATTGGATTGCATCCGGATCCAAATGACCTGGTTAAATTATAAAGGTGCCCAGTGAAAAGACAATTTATTTTTCCGAAATGTAGGTGGGTAGTTTTTTGGCAATGGTAACACTTCGAGCTGTGTCATTTTTCCCTGAAAGGTGCCAAATTCAATATTATTTTTTTAGGATGGATTGTATTGTTTACGAATCATTCTGCTAATCTGCTATAAAAAAGATTTTGAATCCACAAATTGCAGTGAAAATACGAGAGCGTAGGAAAAATACCGAATAGTAATTTGTAGAACTTCATTACAAAGTAAGTATACCTACCTACCTTTCATTGTTAGACTGCACACATAAATGAGTGAGCGAATAAATAAAAAATCTGCTAATGATTATTATGTGATTAGTACATATTAATAAAAATATAAATTATTTGAGTGCGAAAAGTGTTAATTTTATCAAGGAAGAAGTAAGTTACAAATCCATATAGAAAAGTACAAGAATATTTTGATTTCAAAACAAAAGACGGGGTCTAGTACAAAAAAAATATAATATCGACAAAGCAAGGAAAAGTATTCAAAAGGAAAAGCCGGCAAAGTAATTTAAATATTTTGAAAATATGAAAAGAAGTGCAAAAAGTTAACACTAAAACTTTTTTCCATAAACAATTATTTTGAGATGTATATCCACTAGTAATAACCATACGTGTCCTTATAAGTGGTTGTATTTGGTATTGTTTGAATATTATATGGTATTGTTATGGAAGAATAAAAGATATCTGCTGACTTCAAGTATGAAAAGTTTTCAAAAGTGATAAAAAATCGACATTATTTCTTCTATAAACTAATTGAGCTATAAACTAGGAAGGACCATTAGGAAACATCAAATAAATAAAATAAAAAAATATTAAGTAAAACTTTTCAGCAACTAGAATGAGCTGATGATGATGATATCAGCTCAATCAGTTTATTATAATTTTTATTTTATTTATAAGATTTTTTATTTATTTATTAAAACTTTATGCACTAATAAAGACACTGTACAAAAATGGACTTAATGCCTTAGTCATTTTTATACCAGTCAACTATAGGATGGGGAAGAACAACATAGTAGGAGCAAATTAATATAAGACAAACAGAAAAGAAATAAGAACAATAATGAATACATAAATACAAATAAACAATGTCATTGTGAAAGACATATCAAACCAATGAAGTCTTCTACCTTCTACCAATTTCTTGCAAATATGTACATTCACCCTAAACTAGAACTGACTGGTTGGCATCCTTGTTTTCAAATGGACCGCATTCCAAATAGACACCTGGACAAAGAAGAGTGGATAAACCAGGAGTGTTGTGAGTGAGGGACATCGTGGAAGACGATTATTTGTAGACCAAAGATTTTCACTATGCGCAGAGTTCAGAATTTCAGAAGTTACACACAAAAGGGAAGAATGCTTATCTAGAAAAGAAAACCGAATCATCAAGGCCCTAGGCAGTCTATGCTGTCGAATGGGTAACCATTTTAAATGTGATCAATGTATGGATACATTATCATACTTACGTAAGTTGCAGACAAATGATAATCCGACACAGTTATTCAGAAGCTAGCCAGGCATTCAGGTCATAGTAGCACACATTACCATAGTTAATTATAGGAAAGATTGGGGACTGTACAAGCATTGCCTTTATGTGAGCTGCGAGGAGATTCTTCAGTCAAAAGGGCGACTGTCATGTTCCGATGACTTTTTGACTAACATTGACCTGTTTCTGCAAATCAAGATAAGTCGACATGCAGAATAAGATCTTTAAACTCGAAGCTAAACAGAATTACTGTGTTATTGAAGAGGTGATAGTCCAGTATTCAGTTTTCTCAGAATATGGGGCTCCCAACTATGATAGCCTGATATATCGCCTCGTAAGTCTCGTGGTCGCAACCGTGACTGCTAAGTGAGCATGGAGTCCTGGGTTCGATTCCCGGGCCGGGGAAAAATTCCTATTAGGTTTTTCGATAAGGAATTACTCTGAAGCAGCCCGGACTTGGAAAGTGGTGGCGTGACCCCCCTGTGTCTCGAAGAGCACGTAAAGCCGTTGGTCCTGTGCCTGATCTGTCTCCGGTCGTGTCGGATTACCATCCCATCGGACTACAAGAGCAAAGGAAAAGAGAGTGCGTACTTGTGTTGCGCACACACTTGAGCACTATAAGATCTCCTGCTTACTTGGCTAATCTCTGTTGAGATTGGCCACCGTGTCAATTTCGGTCGGGAGGATTATAATACCAATTGGCGCAGATACGTGGTTTTCGTGTCGTAATTTTTTCGTCGAAAGATATGCAGCATTGTTATTTTTAATTTACTCCTCTTCTTATGGGCCAATTCAAAAAAATGTCTTACAGGGCAACGCCAATCACAATCAGTAACCTATAGCCGCGAAATCTCATTTTTGTTTTTTGTTTATTTGTGCATACGCGTTATTTAACAATGTTAGTTACGCGTTATTGGACTTTTGCCGAAGATGTCTTGTTTAAAGGAGACTCTGGATAAGAGTGCGCCAGGAAATGAGATGTAGGGTCCAGCTGTAGTAGTCCAGCTGCCTACAGTTCAAAACTAGAAGATGCTACCTACGGTCTGGTTACGATCTATGACTTCAACCTCAATGCATGGATGGAAGTGAAAGATTTTCAAAAGTAGTTTAAGAAGTAATGTGTGGATAAAATAAAAGATATTCCTAATAAAATTAGTGTTTATTTAAGACTTATTTATTTTAATTCAACGATATTTAATTCATTAAACCCCGAGGGAACGCCGGCGTTCGCTCGGTCATTGTCTTTCTATTCTGTCTCTAATTACGCTTTTTTAAGTTATAAAAGTACAAAGCAGATGATAGACTGAAACTGTGTCATTGTTTGGCATCTTTCTTAATCGTAACTATAACTACTCGAATTCCGGCGGTTAAAGTTATCATTATATATGACGTCATTTCAACAATTATTGTCACATTGATGTGACTCATATTTTCGCTTAAGAGGGCCTATCTATCATTAACGTATGGTTTAAAAGCTTGTTGTTTCATTCAACGCAATCCAACTCAATGTTTAATAAAACGGCAAAGCGAAAAAAGTGGCATAAGGCTTGAACGCTTTGTCGGCATTCAGTAATTTCGTTATTCATTTGAATATTTAACGAATTTGTTCCAGAAAATAAAATAGATAATATCCACAAGAAATCTGTATTTCCAAAATATCTAGAGAAAGAGGTGCAATAACATCATAATCACGTAAGAGCGGTTGTATGAGTATGTATCTCGGGTTGGGCGCTCTTAATCAAAAATATGACAGCCGACAGTTATCTTTCGATGAATCCCCTGAGTAGAGATCCTGTCATTTTTTTTTTTTTTTGTAGCCGTCAAGTTATTACGTACGGGTACAAAAAAAATTGCCATGGAATACAAGATTGATCTAGGAACCCTTACATTGCCGCAGACGCTTGCATCTGCGCTTTCGTTGCAGCAATGCGGCACGGTAACTCCGCACGTTTTAATAACAACAAAATCATTCGAACAGATTTGAACCATAGATTTAAAGGTCGTGGAAATTCTGTTTTGAATTTATTCAAGTACGTTCTCTTATTCCTAAAGCTTTTCAGCTTGAGTCGATAAGATACATCATATTTCTGTATAAATATGGTCAAAATAAAATATAACTGTTTCGAGAGCCCTCTCCAAACAGCTATATTTTATTTTAAAGACATTCGACCTCCCTCCCCTTGCTCTAGCATTTATCACGTTCATGATTTTGGCGCTTCTCAACGCAAAATCTCAAAACTGCCTTTAAAATGAACCTGTTTCGCAAAGTTCCGAATAAGTATAAAATGCGAAATTTTATCATACTCACTTACGTCCATCAATATCTTAATTAAACTAAAGCTTAACATAATTTTTTGCAGGTGTTTTTATCACGTAGACTTAAGTAACTTACACGGTAAAAGGGATCGTCTTGAGAATACCTGTGACCATACGCCCTATGTCTAGTGCAAATCTACAAATAAATCTAAGACACATATAAAGAAACCGCAAAATGAATGTTGAACCCAGATCGAGTGTAAAGAATGATGTATCATAGATGAATCAATAGAATTAATGATGAATTCAAAGTTAATGAGAATCAATAGTGTAAGCAAGCGTGTCGAGGACCTAACCAGTGTGCTAGCTAGGTCCTCGACGCTTGCTTACAGCTAAAAAGAGACGATAACTTGATACAGAGCTACTTATTAAGCTCTGTATTAAGTTATCGTCTCTTTTTTGGGCTGCACAGAGTCCCAAGTAGCCATATCATCTTCCTGCCCTTGTCCCATCTTATTTGGGGTCGGCGCAACACGTTTTTTTCTTCCATTCTATCCTGTCAAAAGTCATACTATCACTAACTTCCTTTTCTTTCATATCACTGTTCACACAATCCATCCATCTTTTCTTTGGCCTCCCTCTCCCTCTCCACCCATCCACATGTAAAGTAGCATAAAAAAGTAGCATCCCAAGTAGCCACGTTTGTTTATTACGGTTGCTGATTGCTAACCCAGACACATGCCAATCAGACTACAAGCAATAAACAAGGATCAATGACATCTTTCAAATGAAAGTCAATCATATCAAATGATAGCATCTTGACTTGATGATGTCCTTAGCAAGATGTGAAGAGTTAAGTGAGGAAATTGGGTTATTGTGAACTGTGGGCCCTGGCCAACCGTTGAATATCAATGAAGTTCATTCCGTACATTCACCTCAGTGAGTGACCTGACACGTAGTAGATATCTAGACCGGTATCTATTACGTACTATTAGGCATATAATTACTATCACTGTTTAATCATTGCCAGTAACTTCCCCCGGAATTATATTTGAGTACCTACAATTTATTTAATACTTTAGCCCACATTTGGAATCACTACCGGATCGTGGGTCCGTAGACTAAAATGTAACAAACACCCTGAACATAAAAAATAACTGTAAGTAATACAAATATTTGTTTCATCGGGAATCGAACCTGGAACGCTGCGCATTATTCAATAGATCAACCTCTGCGCTAACCGTGCTGTCTCAAATTATGTCCTTGTGTAATTGTACTACTTAGATCTAACCTTTAAACTAGTAATGTCAAAAGGTTGCCTTCTGTTTTTGTATACTGTTGTATAAAGAATATGTACCAGGATGATCGATAAAGTCTGGAGTACGTATTTTAGGAAACCATTTTAGCATGGAAAAAGATTCTAGCAGGTAACTGCCAATTTAGTTGATTTCTAACAGTTAATGGTCCCATAACAGTAAAGAAATAAGTACATAACAGTTACTGCATGGGAGAACGTAGGTACAAGTAACAGCTAATTATTTCGTAGATAATAAAATGTTAGAAATTGCTTGCCGAAAGTGACAAATCAGTTATAATTCCAAGTAGCCCTCGATAGTACAATGCTTTCCAAATAAGAATAGGATCGATTGCCATGTTGTAACGTCACGTCAAACTGTCAAATCGCAAGAAATTGGGCAAATTTGAAGAATTCAGAGATAAGCAAAATTGGAGAACTGGATTCTGATTAAACTTTTTTCGTTCACAGTTCGTAAATGAAAAGAAAAATCTTATTTTGCTTACCATAATAATTCTTCGATCTGACAGTATGACGTGACGTCACCACATGGCAAACGATCCTATTCTTATTTGGAACGCACTGTAATTTAAATTTTTAAATTTGTCGCACCTTACGTGCTGCGCTCGTTTCCGGAACCATGTAACTCTCGATATATCAATTCTATAACTTAGGTAGTTAACGGACAAAGTCTGCTTTCTCAGAGCTCTAAACTAAACGAGTTGATTGAATTCAAATGCCATTAATTCACGCTGATTTTTGAGAGCTCTTCAGACTGACCACGCACTCACATCTCAAATCGGACTTTCGGCCACCAGCAAGCCTAACGGATGCCATGAACTTTGATTTCATCGGTCGCGCGTAATTTTATTATACGTAGATAACTGGGTAGCAATAATCGAGGTATAGGTGTGCCGTGAGAAACTCATAAGGAATTTGCCTATCAGCTCTAGTCTCCATGACTTATTTCATAAAGTTCTGCTGTCGATGGTCTAAGTAAATATTCTGCAATGCTATTTTATATATCTTAAATTGAGAAGAATTAAAAATTTCATCGTCGCATTGACTCAGACGAATTCGGTAATACAATCCTCTAAGAAAACGCTCTATTCACCTATATTTATTTTATGTAGGAGGGTAATCGATGCGAATTCTAAATGTAAGCTGTAATAATGAAAGGCCAAACTTTAAAGGCTTCTTAGATTAAAAGCCAGAAATAAATGCTCGCATTCATAACTTCAAATACCAATAAATTGGCAAAATGGTATTAGGGCGAAAGAAGCTCTAAAAAATAAATCATTTAACGTTATTTTTGACTTTTATCGAAATTGATTAGGTCCTTTCATCAAAGATTAATTTTCATCAATTCCATTTATCAAAAATAAGGAAAGTATCTATAGTTTCCTTATTAATTAATGATGAAAGGAGATCTATATATGAAAGGAGATGTATATTTAAAAGCCGATCTACAAATTAAATTTGAATGGTATTTTCCACAAAAGAATTATGGCTGTCAGTTTTCAAATATATTTTATTTGGAATAATTAATAGAAACTGAAAAGAAACTATACTACTACTAGGACCTGTACCATGACGTTTCAAGTAAGATTGTTTTATTCTTATTTCCAGAATGGGTAAGAGATAGCGCTAGACAAACTGTATAGCTCTGTCTCTTTCCCACACTGAAATAAGAATGAAACAATCTTACTTTGAACGTCATGGTAACCCCGTATTTCTGTTGTGTCCCACTGCAAGGCAAACGCCTCTCTTCATCTCTTTCAATTTTCTCTGTCCTTAACTACATCTGGCCAAACCTTAAGGTAAGCGGTTTCTGTTGTTCGAGGTCCAGTAAGTGTTTACCTTCGCCCCATTACGTTGCGACATGCGACAGATAATTATAGCTTGCCCAGATTCATTTCACTATAATATTTGGGTATTGGAACGAAGTAGGTAGTTGGGCGCCATTGGTATGTTCATTTTCGTTTAGTTTTTTATGACAGGCTATAAAAAGAAAACGAGAATATTAAAAAATCTATATGTAATGGAGATACTGACTGACTGACATCAACGCACAGCCCAAACTACTGGGACTAGGAGCGTGAAATTTTGCACAAGGTTTCCTATTAGAGACGAAACAGGGGTCCTAAGTTTGTGTGGCGAAACCAACTTTCATGCGAGTGAAGCTGCTGGCCGAAACTAGTATTTTATAAGTTTAGAATTAAAACGAAGGGTTGTAAATGGAGGCTGGTCAATACTGTTTCTTATTTGGTCTATATTTAGGCCAAAGCTGTTCGTTATTAGACCTCGAGTGCACACTTTTCTGCTATATAATGTTTTAAATACTTCTAACGTTGGTTAGGCATTAACAACCAATAAAAATAGGAATAAACCCGCGAGTGGTGACTGCTACTGCTGAGAGACTCTGGTACGAAAATATCCCGATAAATTTTTCACGCATCAAGCTGCCTTATTTCCCGTCCCGTTTTTTAGGTAGAGCGAGAAGAGTGTCAAACTTTTACTAATTAAAAGGAACACAGCTATGGGGTTCCTTCAGGGCCACGGTAACTATTTCGAATAATCCTGTAAATCCACGAGTAACATCCGAATGACGACACTTGTGCGCTTCTCCGAGTAGAACACGCGTAACCTGGCATAACCATTCCTGATCGTTCACATTTGGTGATAATTTTTTTTTTTTTTAATTGGTTTAGACCAGTGCTTGACTGCGATCCCACCTGATGGTAAGCGGTGATGCAATCATTGATGGTCAGGCGCACCAGTTTATTAAGAGCCTATTCACTCTAGCCTTGAAGACACCTAAATTATAGCTGGACGGGAAGACCGCAGCAGGCAAATTACAAAATGTATTTATGTTTTTACTATTTATATATATATATTACTATATGTACAAAAGGATATTACATAAGATATGTTAGTATAAAGGTACCTACTACTTATTTCCAAAGAATGAATGTATATAGTATCTTGGGATGCATGGTTATATTCATCTTTTTTGTGGTTATATCAATATTTCACAGGAATATTAATATGTATTGGTTTTGGCCTCAATCGTGGAGGCAATAAGTATTAAATAACATATTGACCAGGACAGAAAATAAAATTCAGTTCAATGCTGAGTTCAGAGGCCCTACCACGAGCTCTTAACGCGATCCGTTTGACGACCTAAGCTGATCTGTTGAGACGGTCTTCTGAAAGAAACGGAGCTATATAGGGTGTATAGCTCCATCCCTCTTTATAGCTCGCAGTCTTGACATTTTAACACGTCATGGTAAGGCCCCGCACTTTTCCACAATGAACCTCTGGAACACTCCATCTTCAAGAAATGATGCTACGAGTACCTATAGATGTCAGTAGGGAATCTAATCCTAAATCAAAATCACGATCCCGCAAGGCTGCGGGATTGAAGTCGGCAATCCTGCGGATCTCACGGGATTTGCGGAATTGTAATTTTATTTCAAGGGGGATGCTCAAAAGTCAAAGTTAGCCCGCAAAATTAAGATTTCTTAAGTTATTGGCATTTTGTAGGTCACTCTGAACTGCAAAATGCAAAAAAAAACCTTCTGAGATTTGAATTTCGCAGAGGAATAAATAATAAGGAACTATAAAAAAATATATTTAAAGTTTCATCTTTCAGATTTAGGAAGGTGAGAGTACCTTCTGATTTAGGACTCGCACAACACTAAATAAAAATTCAAATTTAATCTGTAAGATAAAATTATAGGTACAAATTCAACAGAAAAGTCGCGTTACATGGAAAGTTTTTAAGTTACATGCTAATGAGACTGTGCTGGGTAGACTAATAAGTAATCAGAACGGGCGCGTAGTCTCACCCATCTTTCTTAGAAAAAAATTCAATCCCGCATTTCGTCACTTTGGAGGCCAATGGAGCTAAGCCACAATTTTAGTCCTGTAGAATAGCTCTACTGCCCTCCAAGGCGACGATTTGTGATCCCGCAAAAAAAGGTGCGAGATTCCGCCAGGATTGGAATTCCTAGATGTCAGCATATCTAAGAAAATTGCCACAAATGCTACAAATTGTTATGGGTATGTATGTACATAGATGTAGGTAACGCAATTCAAATGATTTTTGAAAAAGCAATTCTTATGCTTAGGTAACCAAAGATAATTCCGGTGAGAAATCTTCAATTGTTTTTCTTTTACTCGTAGGCTTATTATGATAAATTCATACAGAGCGTAACGTTAATAGAAACATATATTCTGCCCATAGAAACATGTTTCTTCTAGAAAGATATAGTTAGTCAATTCCGAAAAAAATAATTTGGCCTCTCATACTGTTTTTTATCAACTATAGGTACGTGTTATTTTTCTGGGCTTTTTTTATTTCCTTGAAGAAAGTTGTTTATTTTTACGGAAAGAAGCAGTATCTGAAATACGAGCACCAATTCCCGTTATACATTAAACTAAATAGAGTATTTTAGCGACTGATTTTTGCGGTCGATCAAAGATCAAGCATGATTTTTTATTCTTTATCTACTCTGATCGATAAACGGTTAGTAACATAAAACCAAAAAAAGATTTGTTGAATTGAACCAACTCCTTGTTTCTCAAAAAAATGGGTTGTTCCCACGTTAGGTCCACGAGTCTATTGTTCTCGAAAAATGAACATTCATACTGCCTAACGGGTCCACGACATTTTAAAATATTTAATATTTTCCTTCCCTACGGGTCCATAAGAATGTTTAGTCCAGTCAACAATAAAAGCATGGCTGAGAGATACCTAAATGTTTATTATTTCATTGAGATAAAAAATGAAGATCAAGATCATGACCAACATTTCTACAAGGAACATAGATCTATGGTCTCTCTTTCCAGGTACGATAAGGAAATAACGCAGCGAACAGAAAATATCTGGAAGAGCTACTGGTCCATAAAATAACTATTTAAAGGCACTTTTCCTGTGTCACTTAAAGTGTAAGCTAATGGATATTTGTGTATTCTACCAATTCTGACCTATGGTGCACAAATTTCGTATTGAATAATATCCAAAAGTCCAAACTGAGGTTTGACAACTTGCTATGGAGCGCAAATTATACTAAGTGTTATACTAACGGATCGTGTTTGCAAAACAATGAGCTCCAAAACACAAATCTTTGACAAGGCACAGAAAGCTGCCCAGCTTAGTCCCCTGGACATGTCTGCCTTGTGTCAATTGGTGTAAAACATAAACTTAGTGCGCTAAAATCAAAAGACGGGTTCGCGGCAGACCAGGAAGGAGTTGGTGGGATGACTTGGATGTCTTCCTTGGCAAATGGTAAGAAGTGGCTCAGAGCCAGGAACAAAAAAAGGAATGAGAGGAGAGGAAATTCAAAAAAATCATTTTTAGGGCGATTATTCCTAAAATGTTTTCTTTTTAATTCCTTAAGTCTCGTCTATATGTTTATTAGTTATCTATCCTATACTTTCCCACTGGTGGGCAAAGACCTCCCTCCATTACTTCAGTTTCTCTTTGCGTTCCAGGGTCACTGTAATTCTTTCAAAAATTACTGCGGTCTGAGGTAAATGGGCTAATGATGGCATATTTTTACTGACTGTACTTTGGAGACATTTCGTAGATCTTCCCAAATCAAATAAAAGTTATTTTTACTGTAGAATCGATTTCAATTTAAAAAATGATTGAAATTTATGAAAAAGTTCTGAATCACTTGCATATTTACGGTGCTAGTCCCCCACCAGACCCAACTTTTCATATCCATTACGAGGTGTGATGGGGGATCTAAGCCCTAATGGCGTAACATACTTGCAATGACAATTTCTTTAAATTGGCCATTACTATGATATCCATTACGTTGCAACTGCTATCGAGTAGTTGCATTTTTAGACTTAATATGAAGCGATGAATTTTACCATACCTTTTATAAAATTGAAAGTTATAGAGTCCAAAGTGTATCAAACAGAAGTGCCACTAAAGGATAGTTACGTCATCTAAGTCAGATGTATTTCCTCCTAATGCTAAGGAAGGGATAGTCACTGCTAGTTCATATCACCTAAGTTTTTACGTTAGTATTATGCCCGAATATAGATTGGACTGCATCAATTTCCAAAGCATTTTCCCAACCATATTGGTGTAGGCTTACACTCTAACCTGAGGGAGCTGACAACCCGTATTTTTTATTGGTTTCGTTTACTATAAAAATACCTAGCTTTATGGCGTGAATGTTAATAATTATAATATTGATAGTAAACAATGAGGGATATACGTAGATATTCAACAGACGATTTAACCAACAGATATTGTGCGGACCTGAAAACTCATAACTCGTTAGTCGTATGAATAAGTGTTAAGATATGTTAGTTAAATTGACTAGCAAATTATTATCCTGTATATTAATTTGATAGTCAAACGAATCATTTCTTTACCTTTTATATCTCTAATTTGCCGTATTAGTTGGCGAGTTATTGAAGACTTGAATTTGTAAACAAGTGAGAAAACATTCTTTAGTTAAATTTCAACCTCATCGTTCAATTTATATAAAAATAGCTGCCCTAAGTTGCAAAAGTTATGCTAAACTTGAAAGCAAAACTTTGATGTGAGATCTGAGGGGTTGAAGTTTATCGGTATCTTTATAAATTGCAACTTCCTATCTACAGCAAATAAGAAGAAAGTTTTCAACTTACTACCAAGTTTATGAAAAGTAGAGTCAAGTTGTGAAGTTTGTTGTAAGTAATTAAGTTAGTTTACATCCTGCAAAGTTTGCCAATACCATCAAGTGCAATATTAGGTGTGTTTGTTATTGACAACCGAGCCATGCCACGTGTTTTTGTGTTACTTACCATCACTGCCAGAGGCATTAAGTTATACACCTATTTAGGGACAGACACCTAAATAAAAACGGTCCGTCTGGTATTATTTCACAAGGGGAAGCAAAAAATAATGAAAACGTGCGAGCGGGAGAGCGTTATGCGAACGCGTGTGGCATGATAAAGAAAGAGACCATAAAAGCCCACAAGGGGAGTCGGAGCGCGAACCGGTTCTGCATGTGTGCAGACAGACGGCGCCCTCCCTCCCCTCGGCTGTCGACCCTCGAGTGCGAGAGCCTCACAATGTCGGCTTTTCCCCGAAGCGTTGCAATAATAATAACCACGAAGCTTCTCCATCAGCCTTACAACAAAGCCTCGGGATTGTAAAGTTTACAGTTTACAAAACAATATAATTGTATGAGATAACATGTGCGAGTTATTATGCTAATAGTTATACTGTATTGAAGAGTATTGACACTGAGCAACACCCTTTCTCCTTCACTTGTGGAACCGTAGTCAACTTTGTTCGCTAATATTGGCTCAATTTAAACAGCTCCATTCCACTGCGATGACGAACCATTGCCTAGGCAAGTCTGCACACCATGTATAGCCACACGCGACGCACTCACTCACAACAGATCGCAATCATAAATTAAATAAATAACATAAAATACCTTTTGGTGTAAAAACCATAAGAACAACGTTCCATCGTTTCAAAATAAAAGGTTAACTGAAACGTAAGCGCCGTCCCATGCGGCAATGATTAAAAGAAAAAACAAACGAAAAGGTGAGGATCGAGACATTCGCACGGGTGAAAGTAAACACAACACTTATTATCGACGAAAACGACATACAAACACACTTTATCGATAGTCCGGTGCCCGTGTCATTGTAACAATAACCTTCTTTTCGAATGGCGAAACACGACTGCGGCTGTGTAATGCGCGCGCTACTGCCGCGCCGCACCCATGCCCCGCGCAGCCCATGGCTGCCCCGCTCAGCCCCGAGCTGCAGCGCTCTCTATCACCCGTCACCAATGGTACGCCCGCTGTGAACTACGGCTGCTCATTGGTCAAATCGTTTTACGGCCGTTCCACAAACAAAACCGGTTGCCAAGAACGACTCGAAAGGGCGCGAGGGACGAAATTAGCGTATGCGCGATTATTATTATTGTTACCTGTTCTTTCTCTTTCTCGCTTGTTATTACGAACGAGATAGAGTTAATAAAACATTAGCTCGTTGCACGGTGCAACTTGCATCGCACCTTTTTATTCTCTCACCGTCACTGACCGTTTTTTTTAACAGTTAGTTAAGATGCTTGTTATTACTAACCTTTGTTTTATTTATTATGTTGATGTCCCTCAGGCCCCCAAGCCCCCAACCCTGTTTTACTTTGTTACTTCCATGTTTCACCAATTAGAACAGTTATCAACATAACATTATAGAATACATTGTGTTATTAGGTAACCCAAAACATTAACTTTTACTGTTATTTTTCATTCAAATGAAAGCTTGCGTAAAAGTAAGAAGGTAGGTATGTAATTATTATTGCAATAGTATCTAAGGTACCTCGGTACCTAGGTGGTTACGTAGTAAGCTGGACACATAAATATATGTTGTTAAAATGCTCGGGCTTCAGTCTACATCCCTAAGAGTTTCCCCGCGTTTGTAATCTCACCCGCTTGCCATTGGGGTTTAAGGCCCCCTTTCTTCGCCTTACACAATCGTGGCTCCCCTACCATACATCACCTAAGCGTCAATTATTTTTTTTACGCACTCACGAGGACACACATGCACGGTGGGTGAGCAATTTTTTTGTTGTTGTATTCATGTCATAAAAGAACTTATTATTTCCTACAAAACTAAATTAAAAACAAAAACTACTTTCAAACTGACTATAACCTGCTTGACTCGTCCCATGAGAAATTACGGCTTTAACTCAAGTCCATAATAACGAGCACAGTCATAGTCTTAGATAGTCATTAGGTAGTACTTATCTAATAACATGACTGTTTGCGTTTAAAAATGGCGTCCAAATATTATGGTCATTTGCAAATATCGCACTCATAGTGTTTAATGAAAAGAAATTGTATCCTGAACACGATATTTCTCTATGCAACCAATTATATGTATAAGAACGACGGTATGGGCTGTAAGCGTGATTATTTTTTATATTTTCCAAATACTGAAATTCGTAGAATAGAACCCTGCCCTAAATTGATACCAGTAGGTAAGTGTAAATGCATTTGAAAACTGTCAGTTTATCTACTCATGTGCTATAACACCAAAGCCCGATTTCTCTTACGTTAACTAAGCAAAGCAAAATGTAGTTAAGCCAGTTCTCTTTCACTATTAATTTCTCAGTTGGCAACTCTAAACTCTTGAGCATCAATATCCACATTTTTAATGTCTATGGTTTCTAAAGACAAGTTTAGTCATTTATTTTTTGATAAAATCAACCATTTATAGGCAACCTTAGATAGTTGTCCAAGCATTACCTACGCATCCGAAAATCATTATCATGCCAGTGTGTTAATGAAAACGAACATTTTGTAATTAACTTTTTTCCGAATCACACGTTCCTTAGACAACGCCATCTGTTGTAATGTTTAAAACCAATCACATACGGGTAGTCCATCAGCGCCATCTATGATAGAAACCTCAAAATTGGATCTGTCAGACAGAATATTGTAGTACTCCAGTCGGCAATAGAGCATTGATTTAATGACGATATCAATTTAGTAATACTACTTACTTACAAGCAAGCGAATTATTAAATAGCTATTAGATAAGAGTCTAAGTTTAGTGTGTAGGTACACCAGCTAAACGCGTCAACGTAGCGCCTGCTAACCATCTTCGAAAACGTTTTTAAATTAACAAATGAATGAAAATAAATGATGATGATGATGATGATGAAACATCATATCTACATATTTCAGGTTTTTAGTAGGTACATAAAAAACTTAAATATTAACTCTACTGAGTCCTATTTATACTAAACCTAACATATAATACAAAAACACAAAGTACACTCAGGCATCGAAGTATTTCTCTCCATCGCTGTCATCCGGAAATGTGCCCAGAAGACTGGCAGCATTGCTACGTTAAATGGCAATGCTAATTCTTTGGGCGAAGAACGAGCCAGCCCTTTGGTCACGCAAAGTGTCAATCAGTCGGCGTGAAATTTCCTTAAAAATGGCCAGTAACTAACCATTGGGGTAGGTTAGGTAAGAAGTGTAAATCAACCACAGTGGTTGAGCTCTTTGCACCACCACTGAATAAATAAACACTGATGTATGAATGTTTATTAAAAATATTTTGTACAATTCATAGAAAACCAAGCATTTAAATAATTTCGGACTTAAACCACCACTGAAATTCATGATGGTGTTTCCACTGGTGCAAAATTTAATTATTCACCAAATTTGGACATTTCAGTATTAAAATACCTAAACAGCCAAAAGACCCGGCAAAGAGAGAGATTCCCTAAAATCAACTTATCCGTTTTGGTTCAACGCGCTGTCAGAAACACAGAAGAATTGTGTGGATTTTTTTATATTACCTTAAACGCCACGAAAGACGGTACAGTGGCAATTATAATAGTAAATTTTGAAACAAGTAGAGAATCTTTGTCATTGCAACCGAGGCGAAATTCGCCCAAGTCGTCGGTGAGGATGTTATAGAACTGAGTGCTGCAGTGACAAATTTCCACGTGTGTCAAACGACGTATTTCAATTTACTTGCGAAGAAATACTTTCTCAGAAAATGTTCATTATGCACTGAAGAATTTCCAAAGTTGACGTACATTTTAGTTTTGATTTATATGGCAACAGACTATCGCAAGCATTTTCTGTACTCAGTCACAATATCTAGCAGTGTAGCATCAAAAGAATTCTCTTCAAAACTTAAATTCGACTTTTTTTCACTAACACAAAAGAGTTGACGTGATTTAATTTCCTTTTTTACCGCGCTTTAACTTTACAGGTTAAAGGATACAGAATAAATGTTAATTTGTTAGTAAAAGCCTATTACTGTAAAAATAATTATATTTATTTTATGACATTCTTTTCATAAACACAATTTAAATTTATGAAATATTAAGGCCTTAAAAATAATCGCCTCTGCTTTGAAAAAAATTAACCTAATGATAGTTCAGTATGAGTCATTTTTCAAGGAAGTGTACGTGGGACACTCAGAAAGTATTGAGAAACTAATAAACAAACTTCTATGGATAAAATATTTTTATTAAATCTTTTCAAAGAACTCTCCATCAGCCATACAAAGTTTCATGCGTCTGAACCAATTTTCGAAACATTTTTTCCGCCACAGACACCTCTTCCTCGGCCGTCTCGAACCCCGGTAGCGCGTCTTCTGGCGATGAAAACTGTATCCCTTTCAGCAGATTTTTTATTTTAGGGAAAAAAAAAAGAAGTCACACGGTGCCAGATCAGGACTGTAAGGAGTTTGCCCCAAGGTTCTGACCGGTGTGGTGGCCAGGAAGTCCCTCGTTTTGAGCGCTGAGTGCGCGGGCGTGTTGTCATTGTGAAGCAGTAACCCGTGGAGCCCGGTGTTCGGTCGCTTGTTGCTCATTGCAGACAAAACTTCTGGCAGGCATTTTGTGGTATACCATTCGGCATTGATGTTGCTTTGGTCTCGTATTGGAATTGAAATCAGATACCCCGTCAAATTGAAGAAACTAGCGATCTAACTTTTCCCTGCAATTCTCCATGACTTCACTTTCGTAAGCGTTGGTTTGTTTTAAAACAGCCAAATTGTCGAGTAACGCTTTGTTTCTGGATCGTATTGATAAATCCAGGATTCGTCACCTGTCACAATGTCGTAAACGCGCCGAGACGAGCTTGCTTCAAATTTTTGAATAATATCACGGCACCACTCCACATGGGCCCTCTTCTGAGCTTTGTTTTAAGTTGTGTGGCACCCTGCGGCATACTATCCTCCTCACGCGAAGGCGCTGGTGTAGAATCTTGTGAAAGCTTCTCGAACCAATCTGCAGTGTATGCTGAATCTCCTTGTATGTAATTCGCCTGTTTTCTTGAATTAGTTTTTTTACTGCCAGCACACTTTCTTTTGTGACAGCCGTCGTAGAACGAGCACTCCTTTGTTAATCCCCCAAAGTAAGGCGACCGCGCTTGAACTCGCTATACCAGTGGTAGATGGTTACTTTTGAAGGTCCTTCATTCATAAAAGCAATTTGAAGTCGATCAAATGACTCATCAGTTTTTAGGCCATATTTAAAAACGTAGAAGATCATCGCACGAAAATGTTCTCGATGCAGATCTATTTTTAAATGAGATTATGAGACACGATAATTTGATTTGACTCTCGAAAAAATGTGGAAGGAAATTCAAAATTCGAACAATGGCATTTTTCCTTCTAAATAACCCAAATGTTTAAAATAATTACAAGTGGCCAGTGTCTTTTAAATAAAAACATTTTTTCGCTCTGAGTAGCCTGGTATTCATTTTTTATTTTTATTTTCGAATAATTTGATAAAATTCTTTAAACTAACAAAAAAGATTAACTTCTGTAGGTTGCATAGTAACAGCAGTATAAGTATAAACCATAGATTCCTATCCGTGATAATAATCTGTTTAAAAGTTTTACACCATAGGTACCACTAAATAATGTTTGTCTACTCCCAAAAAATCGGTGATTAGGATGCGATCAAGGATCTTATAAATCTTACGGAATAACGATGCGATACCTTTTACGATGTGATGATAGAATGTCATAATTAATTCGAAACTTCACAAAGCGTTCCGTACTTAAAATTTTTATTGAAGTAAAGTTAAAATCTAAAATACACTTAATTAACATTTCTCCAATTTGTGTAGGGGTGTCAGGAGGCGTCGCCTGGACCCTCTATAAATTACAAGACCCTCTACAAATGCAATGGTATACATTATATATATACCTAAGTATGATGACGCTATCGCTATAGAAATTCTATGGAACCAAACCACCACTGATTTATGGTAAGTACGTACTTTTCTTTTGTTTCGAGGTAAAAGAAAACTATGTTTAGTTATTTGTGTTTTTTTTTGGGTAGGGAGAGCTAAATACATATTAGAAAAATGGGCGTAGTGCGGGTTTGGTGTTTGGCTCGTATATGGAAACTTTCGTAGTTCTGTACTATTCTTTTTTATTTCTGTTATAATTGCAATAGAAATACCTACACATTTTGAACAGCGCAATTGTTTAACTAGAAGTGTCTATGAGATACAGGAAGCCTGCTGATAGACAGATAGAGGACACGTCGGGTACGGAACCCTAAAAACAAAAATCTCTCAAAAACAAACTGGCAATACGTTGAAAAGAGAGCGGTCGATTATTACTCTCGTTCTCTCTTACACAAAACGAATTACCTGAGGGCTCGTTTCGGGCTTCACATAAATTATAAAGTAAAAAGAGAAACAATATGTATCAGCTGCTTTGCCCCTTTCTCCTTTCTGTACTAGTACTAAGAATTGAGGAGAGTTGCACTACCTCTAATTTCACAATGTTTTGGAGTGCGAAATGAGAATCATAGGCTGTATGATTTTTGCACGATATAAATTTTGCGTCATCAATGTAGTTAGTAACCGGATTTCAATAAGTTTGTCTGATTATAGAAAATAGGCAATTGGTATTAGAAACTACCGGTAGATAACGCTAGTAGTATTGTTTTTCTGTTTTTTGATACCTGTAGGTTTTTTTCTTTTCGGTTGGAAAATCATTTAATGAAATCCGCGCTCTTGGGCGGAGCGCGAGGGTGTGTCAGACTTTTACTGACTGACCCACTCCTGTTCTTTCGTTGCCTAAGGAAGGAAAGGAAGACTCGGCCCTGGTATGAAACCAGGGCCGATTCTTCCTTTCAGAAGCAGACCATTGGCCCCAGCAGGCTCGCTGACATCTTGAGGCGCGCGTGGAACAGTACACGGCGCGCCGTCGAAGACTTGGGCTCGGTCCGGGCGGTTACCGGACAGTTGGAGCTACCCATTGCTCGCCGTCCGCAAGCCCGTGCTGATACCTGTAGGTAGTATTTTGTATATTTGAACGCAGTATATTTTATTCTTTCCTTAGATATTCTTTCCCTCCACAAGATATTGGTGTCAGCCGGAACATACCTAATGCTAAACGATTGACAAATCATGAAAATTCAATAGTTAGGCTATAAGTAACCTAACAAACGTAATAATAAATATATAAACATCTTTAACTGCTATAATAATACCGTTTTCTGTTAGTCGTAGGTGGGTTAAAAAGTTACTTTTGAACTATAAATTGGTTATCTCTCAATTAGCTTGGGAAACAGGGTTAAAAAGATATTTACAGGGTAATCCCTAGTTTGGGATAACTACTTGAAGCGAGACATACAGAGAGCGAAATAGTATTCATACGTTAAAAATATAGAATTAGATAATTGTTCCAGAGGACTCTTGTCAATTCTTACTTTACTTCCCAATGGGTCCACGACATTTGAATATATATTTTTTCCCGACGGGTCCATGAGAAAGTTTGTTAAGTACAGTTAACAACAAAAGCTTGGATGATAGATAAATGTAAATAATTCATAATAATAATTAAATAATAACAAAAAAATACTACTATTATAACTATTATTACTTTTATACTACTACTACTTTTATTATTACTATTATTTTTATTTTTGTTTTTATTTATTAATTTTGGTAATTTGTGTTTCACTTTGCAGACCCTATAAATATCTATGGGAATCCGATAGATGCGAAGAGCACAGCATCGGTCGATGGAGACGAATTACACACGGTACGTAGGAGAAGGAGATCCACAGAAGTATTGCCAACTCAGGATCTAGACATCACCTCCTCTCAGCACATAGAGCCTCTATCACGTCATTGAATAAAATCACACAATGTAGGTTTTTTTTATGTGTGAATTCATCTATTGACAAATCCCGCTCTCTGAGACGGAGCGAGAGATAGTGTCAGACTTTTACTGACTAAAAACCCACTCCTGTCCCTTCGTTGCCTTCGTCCCAGGGCCCCGGGTTTCAACACATTGTAGGTTTTTTTTTTATTGGGTGTGAAAATCATCTTCTGACAAAACCCGCTCTTGGGCGGAGCGGGAGATAGTGTCAGACTTTTACTGACTAAGTTTGGAGCTCATCTCAACGACTTACAGACAAGAAACTTTTCGCTTGCGAATACGTTTGGTTGCCCTCGGTTCAACGTACCCACTGATCAAATAATTAATGCTCTTTGGCGAATGCTCATTGCTCATTACGCCCGAATGCTCGCGTTGTGGATACACTCTAAGTTAGGGTTCTTGCACAAACTAGTTACGTTATTGACATATAAGTATTAGAAATATAGGTAGCACCTTTCATGATAGCACGGAACATTATTACGTGACATATAAAAAACTAGTTGAACTGGCAGCTGCAAAGTTACAAGCATATTATATTGGGTGGATGTCAATTTAATCCACATTTTATATAATGGTGCCTAATGAAATGCGAAAACATGTTTGTAAAGTAACTAAAAGTTTTTTATATAAAAATAATAATAATACTTATCCGACTTTACTAAAAACAAAAAACAGTAAAAGTATCACAATAAATTTAATTTCGGAAGTCAGTGTTTCTCGCTATTGTTTGTTTCTTATTTATCGCCGATCAGTTCGATAGTACCTTATAGCCAAAGTGCATCTCATGATAATTCTAATAAGCTCAAACACAGCTAGGTTAGGTATATTGATTAATTACGGAGTTCCAGTGCCTACACTTCCGGCTCCATCACCATGCGATGATACCATTTTCAACATAACTATTCAGAACCATTTATTGATATATTGTATATTGTCATAGTCGCTTAACTATCGTCATTGTGATATCTATGTGAGGGTGAAGTTCCGTTGGCTATTATTTCTGGTCTTCTTTATCAGTTCCTCTTAATCAAATGTTACTTTTTGACTGTAAATGCTTAGTTCTCGATTAAAATACCAAATCACTATATGGTTGCCTATAACATTTGAGGAGTTCCCTCGATTCCTCATGGATATCATCATCAGAACTGGATTTTGAAATAAATAGGACCAATCTGGAAGCATATCCTTTAAGAGGAAAAAAACAATTTTGCATGTCCATAAACGACGGAGTTCAGGTAAAACATATAAAAAAAATAAACATACAACTGAATTGATAACCTCCTCATTTTTTTGAAGTCGGTTAAAGATATATATACTAGAGCGCCATAACAATTTTTGTTGGATGTACCCCCATACGAGCTGTGGTGGCTTAGTGGTAACTGCGCTGATTTAAAAGTTGTAGGTCGCTCAAACTCAGCCAGGCCACAGAATTAAAAATACTACATGTTTGTGGCCAGGCGCATTACTTTGTGTACCTAATTTATTTCATCACTACTGCTCTCAAAACAATGAAGGAACAGCAAATGATCGTGAGGAAACTGAAATGTCTTGAAACATATGTGAAAGATATGTGACATTGAATCCGCACTGGACCCGAGTGATGGATTATGGCCCATTCCCTCTCCTAGAGAGGAGGCCTGAGTCCCAGAAGTGCGAACATTACAAGGCCATTATGCTATGGTTTTAACCAAACATACCGGTAGCACGAACGCTTTACACCTATTACATTTAACGGTGGTTGGCTAACGAGAAACTCGTTTCTATATCGAAACGTTTAGCCCTGACTCTGTGAGTTAGAAGTACATACTGTCTGTGGACAGGTCTGTCCTACTTCTATATACTGATTCCATAGTGATGCTGATTCTGACAACAGATAAAATCGAAAGTTTTTCATTTTAGACCAGTCTTCATTTAAGGGACTTTCTTAAAAAATACACCTTTTGGAAGAGATACCTTAAAATAGAGACTGGTTAAAAACTTATTAAACATTTGTTGAAAGAAATGAACGGTATGCCCTAGTAATTTGTTTTTTTTTTATAATTATTGCAGAAGTTTTAAGAGGGTCTCGTAAATCGGGACGGTTATTCAGTCATTACACGCCTCTCGATTAATTCCAGCGCCATTAAATCAGGCTAATTGGAAACAATAATCGACCGATGATGGACCGATCAGACTGCAATGTGATATTAACAATGTTGAGAACTTGCCTATAATTCTACAAGAGAAAGTTGTTTATTTTGGCTACAAGGGGAGAAGGTGGCGATCAATAATCGCAACCAATTAGGTCTTATATTGAAACATTTAAATTTATTCAAAAATGTACATGTAACAGCTTAACTAGGCGATACAAGTCCTTAGCGACGTTGCACCCTCCTTACTTTAATAATGACGTTGCGGCATGTGCCAAGAGCCTGTACCATGACGTTTAAAGTAAGATTGTTACATTCTTATTTCCAGTGTGGGTAAGAGATGGCGCTAGACAACCTGTATAGCTCTGTCGCTTACCCACTCTGAAATAAGAATGAAACAATCTTACTTTGAACGTCATGGTAACCCCGAAGGAGTAATGCATGTAGTTGTGTTTAATAATTTCACTCGGCACATTTTGACGTAGTTATCATTTTATTTGTATTTGTTTGCATGCATATTTATGGAAAATTAGGCAATTTGATTGTGATTCCATGTGTGATATTCAATATTGTTTAATCATTAGATGCCCATGTATACTTCGTCTCGTATCGTTGTTTCTAATAATGAGTACCTTGTTGCCATCAATGGACCATAAGAGAATTCATAGAAAATTGCGATGTATTTTCATGGGAGTATATTTTTGAAAATTTAAAGAAAAAATCGCAGATATCTACAATTTATTATATTATTAGTTTACAATTTCAGACTATCAACGAAAAAACAATGTTTCTTAATTTTGATTTCTTTTGTGTCTAATGTAAAATTATATTTCTATAAAAAAAAACCCACTATAATGCCAGGCCGCTCAGAAAGTTTTGCGAAAAAAAGTTTTTATGTATAAGGCACTGGCCACATGTAATTATTTTGAAAAATTTGGTTATTTAAAAGTAAAAATACCATTGTTCGAATTTTTAATTTCCCATCACATTTTCTGAGAGCCAAATCAAATTATTGTGTCTCATTTAAAAATGGATCTGCATCGAAAACATTTTCGTGCGATGATTTTCTACGGTTTTAAATGTGGTCTCAAATCTGTTAAGTCATTTGATCGACTTCAAATTGCTGTTACAGATGAAGGACCTTCAAAAGCAACCATCTACCGCTGGCATAGCGATTTCAAGCGTGGTCACCTTACTTTGGGGGATGAACAAAGGAGTGGTCGTCCTACGACGGCTTTCACGGAAGAAAATGTGCTGGCAGTAAAAAATTTAATTCATGAAAACAGGTGAATTACATACGAAGAGTGAATCTCTTCGTATGACCACGTTCACAAGATTCTACACGAGCACCTTCACATGAGGAAGATAGTTTGCCGCTGGGCGCCGCAAAACCTCACCGAAGCTCAGAAGCAGACCCGTGTGGAGTGATGCCGTGATATTATTAAAAAAGATTTGAAGCAGACTCGTCTCGGTGCGTTTCCGACATTGTGACAGGTGACGAATCCTAGATTTATCAATACAATCCAGAAACAAAGCGTCAGTCGACAGTTAGGCTGTTTCAAAACGAACCAACGCCAATGAAAGTGAAGCGATCGGGAAGCGCAGGGAAAATTTTGATTTTTTCACTTTGACGGGGTATCCGATTTCAATTCCAATACTAGACAAAAGCACTATCAACGCCGAATGGTATATCATAAATTTCCTGCCAGAAGTTTTGTCTGCAATTAGCACCAAGCGACCGAACACCGGGCTCCGCGGAGTGCTGCTTCACCATGACAACGCGCCCGCGCGCTCAGCGTTCATAACGAGGGACTTCCTGGACACCACACCGGTCAGAGTCTTGGGGCACCCTCCTTACAGTCCTGATCTGGCACCGTGTGACTTCTTTTTATTCCCTAAAATAAAAAAATCAGCTGAAAGGGATACAGTTTTCATCTCCGAAAGACGCACTAGCAGCGTTCGAGACGGCCGTGGAAGAGGTGTCTGCGGCGGACTGGAAAAAATGTTTCGAAAACTAGTATAAAGGCTGGTAAAGAGATCTTTGTAAAGATTTAATAAAATTATTTTATCCATAGAAGTTAGTTTTCCCAACCTGTGAGTGGGCTTACAGTGACACAAACTGTTTTTTAGCTCCCGACAAACTGTTTAAGTATTTAATAATGTAATAATGGAAGCAAATTTAGAATAAACCAAATTAAAAAAAGTCGTACGTGCACAAAAACTACACGTATGTCCCTTCTAGTCGGTGACCATCAATGAACTTTGGGAAATTTCAATGCGAAGTGTAAGTCCGAATCATTTGTGAATATTGGTCCTACGAAATAAAAATAATAATTAGGTTTAATTCTATCACTTATATTTTTTGAGGTAAGTATGAGTATGAGGTTGTAAATACCCCTTACTCTCCGTCAGCTAGACGAGAACAACCAGAAATAAACGAGCGGATCGATTCGCCCGGACGTTTGCATGGCTGACAAATGAATCAAATCTCCGGTATACCGGAATACTACGAATATATACCTATATTCGTATGATATAACTTCGTCCAAAATTGCACAAACGGAACTTTCGATTTCCTCAAACAAGACAACGGAACGCAACCAGGTACCGACTGCTAATTAATCTGTTTACGTCGAACTCATGTAGCGGGTGGTGTCAAGCATTATAGGTGTGCATCGGTACCTCACACCTACTCGCTTGCCCAGGTGGGTTCCTAATTCCCCTCGATGCATACCCACATGTATGTGTATCAAGGTGGTGTAGGGACCCACCCTAGAATCTCATATAATATTACATAGAAGCTGATGTCAGCTTTTAGGAAATATTCCGTCAGATTGCATATCTCGTGATTGAGGAGGGACTTAAATTTAAAAAGCCACACTTCCACAGGACATAACATGTAATTATCATCGGTGGCCAAATTATTAAGGACAGTATACATAAATATGTGACTCATTGAAACACATAGATTTATATAAGATTGTTTTTATTTGGGATTATTACTGGTATCTGGTACTGGTATAAATACCAGCTGGACCTACAACCAACCATTAACTTATTAAAAATCTAGGTGATGTTTCTAATAATATGGCTGTAAGCTGTAAAGTACTTTATACATAACTATAGTCTCATCGCCGACAACCGTAGGTGAATGCATTCTATACTGACATACGCTGTCAACAGTGTACGCGAACCCGCCTGTCAGGGACGTCAAAATCCGTTCTGAGTCTATTTCAGTACGCCAAAATAGTGCATTTATACCTGCATGGTCCAATCGTTAAGTCTGCTGAATGCTAGTGAATACCCCAAACAAGCGTTCCGTCAACGGTTGTTTCATGTTATTTACTTATTTGTAGGCTTCAGTTGGAAACTGGATTTATGTAATTTATCTACTAAAAGATATTTTGCATAATAATAATAAACTTTATTTTATTCTATGCTTATACTTACTCTGTTTGTTTCGTTTTTGTCAGTTTTATTATTTTATTTTGTTTTTTCTCGTAACCTGTTTCCTGTATTGTCCTCTGTTTTTTGTTTGGTGTCACAATTGTACAAAAAAACTTAAGTTAGCAACTAAGCGGTAAACTGGCATGTGTACTGTAAATGTTGAGTTTACCCGTACGTGGCATGTATATTAGAACTTTACCTAACTGTATGTATGATTTGTTTTTATATGTTCTGTGGCTAAACCTAAATAAATAAATAAACTTTCATTAAAAGATGATTGATAAATTAAAACTATAACTACTTGAATTTATAATTGAAGACAATTTGAACCCATTGCCACCAACTCAAGTAACGACTGTATTTTAAGTTAAATTTTAAGCGACTGTTTGTATTTTAATGTCAGGGCTTTGCCAGGTCCACTTCCTATGAAGAAGGAAATATATGAAGAAGGAGTCATTAGAGTGTAGAGGCCCTCCTTCTCCATAAAGCTGGAATCAAAATTCATAGAGTACTTCCCGTTGAACCAGAAACCAGAAATTTGACATAAAGCAAGGTCTTATAGCAAAGATATAGGAAACAATCTGAAAACAGTAAAATTTTTGTTAAGTCAGAAAAAAAAATCGCGGTTCGGAAAAATCTTCGAGAGTCCATTCGAGAATTGAAACGAATATTACGGAACCCTCAGTGCGCGAATCCGACTCGCACTTGCCCAGTTTTTTTTTAATATTTACATCTATCGTAAAACTATATAGTTAATATAGTTTTACGATACGATTAAATTTCGCACATGGATAGAAATGACTGATTATAACATATAACATTCGTCGAATGCTGTAAATTGAGTATATATTATTAGCCACAGGGTGCGATAGAACCGTAGATCAATCCTAACGGCCATCGAATGACCCTCTTAATCCCTTTCACTGCACCAAAGTTTCATACCTTGCATCTCAATCAACAAGCTCGAGGACTACCGAGGAAGGACGGCTGGATCAATTAGACGCAAGTGTGGTTTCGATTTATTATTCTTTTTATTCTCATACGTGTATGGCTTCGTGGAATTACGTAAGAACTGGTTTCTCAGCTATGCAATAACGGCGGCGCGGTCTTAGAAATTCTACAAGGAATTCCGTTTACGTTGCCGTTACTTGGGGGCGCCACCCTTTGCCGTACCTACTTCCCATCCCGCCGATATGATACCTACGTACCTAACTAAAGGTATACCATGTTCATACAGTAGGTTGCACGTCGTCGGTGGTTACAATCTGGCCTCGAGCTGACCGAAGCTTTAATAGAATCAGACGTAAACTATTTAAAACCCGGCTTCGGGAAATCACACTTCATATTCGGAACTACCGATAGATTGCGCTAGGAATAACTCTGAAGTATAATATTATGTGTTACTTAAACAGAATATTGATACTTAAATAATATTTTTAAGCCTAATTATTAATTTACAATAGTTAAAAAGCTGTCAACGAATTCATTTTCAGATGGTTCATTCTTGTCCAATAAATACAGGTGTGGTTTTTTTTTAGGTGGGAAATATCAAATGACTCCTCACGCTCCTAGGCGGAGCGCGAGGGCGTGTCAGACTTTTACTGACCAAATACCCACTCCTGTTTCTTGGCCCCGAGGTTCACTTTCACTTAACCCATGGCTCCAAAATGTAGGTGTAGTAGTCCCGACCATTAAAAAAAACTAGAAAATCTCATAGATATTTTGATTGATTCTTTAAAATTAGTGATCGATGCTTCAAAAACATATTTTCGTTAGGAGAGTCCCGTACTGAAACAAGAGCAAATTCGAGTAGGGCCCTTGAGGTTTTGTTGAGAGAAATATATCTCTAATCTAATATCCATTGAGATGGACTTCGTGAAAGTTGTGTTCTCTTTTGATGTAGTTACGTGAGCGTTGTTAATGCCATATTTTTATGGTTAACCATTTTTTTCTTTTCGCAACTTATACACATTACTATACACACAAATATAGGTTACTTACATTGAATATAGGTAGGAATTAAGTGTTGTTGATCCAACATGGGAGGGAATCGATGGGAATGAAGCATCGCCTATGCATACCTACCCCATTGTACCTTCTGGCACATTGTTAATCCCTGTACCAACCTATAGTGGGTACCTATGTAAATTAAAATAAGCTTAAAAGCAATGTTTTGATACCTTGAGTTATATTTCTCCAATTTAAGTAGTATTCTATATTTTTGCAAATATAATATAGCCTATATTACTCAGTAAAGATGTAGCTATCTAATCTAATGATGAAAGAATTTTTAAAATTGGTCAAGTAATTTTTTAGTTAAATCGTAACATACAAACAAAGAAAAAATCTCTTTATAATATTTGTTTAGATATACTTCATCATCATCATCATCATCATTTCAGCCGAAAGACGTCCACTGCTGGACATAGGCCTCCCCCAAGTGCCGCCACAATGAACGGTCCTGTGCGTCTCGCATCCATCGTACTCCCGCAACCGTTACCAGGTCATCGGTCCACCTTGTAGGAGGCCTTCCAACGCTACGTCTTCCAGTACGTGGTCGCCATTCCAGAACCTTTCGGCCCCAACGGCCATCCGTTCTGCGAGCAATGTGCCCTGCCCATTGCCACTTAAGTTTGGCGATTCTTCGTGCTATGTCGGTGACCTTGGTTCTCCTGCGGATATCCTCATTCCTGATTCGATCACGCAAGGAAACTCCGAGCATAGCCCTTTCCATTGCCCTTAGATATACTTACATATTTTAATTTTCAAAAACTGTTAAAGCTCTTTCAAATTGCCGCAAAGTGCCGCGCGGCAGCAGCGTTGTCGCCGATAAAAAACCTGACTACTGCGCTACACCCGCGCTGCAGTCGCGCGGCACGCTACTTCGTTATTTACATGGAATAATAAAGTAGCGTGGCGGCAGCGCTGCAACCACGCTGCCTTCGTGTTGCACTTTGCGACTAATTTGATGGCGCCCTTAGTCTGTGCTGTGATATCGAAAGGAGATCGCATGAGTTAGGTTAAAGAACTGGCATGTAAAATATACTTGTAAGGATTTTGTTATTCTAGAATAGCTTTAAAAATTAAGTAGAAAAAAGAAATGTCTAGTTTTTTAGAGTTCGGACATAACTATTGTAAAAAGATATGCTAATATTGAATTAATGAGGAAAAAATACAAAGATCTTATATGAGATAAAGCATTTCACTAAAGTAAAAGTTTAGGACCTCGAAGCAAACCGTCGCAGAGTGCGGCAGTTCTTACGAATGCTCAGTGCTGCTCAGTGAATTCGGAAATTGAAATGTTGTAAAAAAAAAATTACCGACTTCATTAAAAAAAACGTATGACACTAAAACGATCAAAATAACTGTAATTTCATAAGCCACTGTTTTTCGGTATTGTTTGTTTTTTTTACACCGATTTCCGACATTTTTTTAGTGATTTCGGTTTTTTTTTTTTGTAAAAAGTTTTTATTTTACATTTTTTAGTTGCGATACACTTATAACCAGACTGCCTATTTCTCATGATAATTCCTCCATTAACCCTTAACTGCTAAGATACATAGTTTTATTATGAAGTTCCCATGTATACATCATCAGATCGGTTCGATAGTACCTTACAGCCAAAGTGCATCTCATGACAATTGTAATAAACCCAACACGGCTAGGATACATTGATCAATAACGGTGTTCCGGTGCCTATCTACCGGCTTCATCATCATCATCAAGTCACTTTGATGATACCATTTTCAACATTACTATATTCAGAACCATTTATTTATTTGCTTAACTACCTTTATTGGATATCTATGTGAGTATGAAGTTCCGTTGCCCATTTCATCGGTCTTCATTATCATTTGCACTTCATCAAATGTTACTTTTTGACTGTAAATTCTTAAGTTTTCGATGAATATACCAAAATCACTATATAGTTGAATATTTGAGGAGTTCCCTCGATTCATCATGGATCCCATCATCAGAAAAGGATTTTAAAAAAAATGAGACTAATCTGGAAGCATACCTATCCTTTAAGAGGAAAAACATTTTTTCAAATGACGGAATTCCGAGGTCATCATCTTCTTGCCCTTGTCCCGTTTTATTTGGGGTCGGCGCAATACGTTTTTTTCTTCCATGCTATCCTGTCACTCGTCACTCTATCACTAACTCCCATTTCTTTCATATCACTTCTCACACAATCCATCCATCTTTTCTTTGGCTTCCCTCTTTCTCTCCATCCATCTACATGTAAACTCATAACTCTTTTAGCAACATGCGTTTCATCCCTCCTCTTCACATGACCATACAAACGAAACAAACGACTCAACTACCTTTTCAACTTTTCAGTCACTGGCGCCACTTTCAAACTTCCCCTAATATATTCCCCATTTCTCACTTTATCCATTTTCGTCACACCACACATCCATCTTAACATTCTCATCTCCGCTACGTGTACTGTTTTTTCATCCGTCTTTTTCACAGCCCAACATTCTGATCCATACAGTATGACAGGCCTTATCACGGACATGTAGATTTTACCCTTCAACTTGAGTGGCATCCGTGGGTCACAAGTTGTTCCCGTGACCTGTCGCCATTTCTTCCATCCTGCGTTGACCCGATGTGTTACGTCCTGGTCTACCTAACCATACCCTTGGTCGAGCGACCCGAGGTACCGAAAGTCAAAACAGATCGGAATGGGCGTTCCGGCGAGAGCTAAAAGCACTGGATTGGAGAGGCCGCCGAAATCGCAGAACAAGTACTGCGTTTTGGTTCTACTTAATTTCAGACGGAGTTTTGAGGTAACAACAAAAGATTAAAAAAAAATACAACCGAATTGATGAACTCCTCCTTTTTTTTATGAAGTCGATTAAAAATTACCGCAACCCATACGTGCGGTCATTGTTGAGTAACAGCGAGTAATAATTTTGTTTTGTACTACAATCGTGGAATCGTATAACATTGTGGCGTCTGGTTTCCACCAAGGCGTAAGTTGCGGGCGGTGGCCGGTGAGGCACAATCAAGCACTTACTAGCGCGACTTCCTCCTAACACGGTTTTACTACGTTTCTTATTGTTATTCCGCACCAAACGCAACATTTTTTGTTTCATCTACAGTCCTCCAATGTTCTTCTCCTGTCTCGTCCTTTCTTAGGCAGTTTTGTATTTTTTGTTTCGCTCACTCACCCGCGTGGGTGTCGGCCCAGCGGCCAATGAACCCGACCGACACAGCTGTTTTCATCAAAGAATAATTATTATAAAGGATGCACTAATTTATTTTGAGTAAAAGTTGACTAAAAGTAAGTTAACACCCAGCGGGACGTTATCAATGATATATAGGTAGATTGTAAACAAATACTGATAAGGACAGCCACGGGTCAGCACATGGTATCACAGTACGTGAGGATATTCAGTTAAAGCTTGATGGTAAAAATGTAGACTAATAAAAAGTTTCCTTATGATAATGTGAACGGTTTTGATAATCACGGTCGAGTGGGCAGTAAACAGAACTCAAGCTTTTATGTTAGCCAGAAGATAACGGTGTTGATTGAGAGTAGTTATCTGTCTGAGACACACGATACCTTTCGAGGCATAGTGGAGTAAGCTTTGTGTAACTTAAAACTTACTGCAGGAAATAACATAAGTTTTATGGATAGTATGGATAATTTATGGAGGTTTTTTCAGGAAGAACATCGCAAAGGCCTTTTGTAATTAAAAATATTTATGACAATATACTATTGTATGAATAGCAATTGTATTATTTAAAAAAAAAGAAAGTTATAATACTTAATTAATACTTTTTAAGTAGGCGAGAGAAAACCTATTTATATAAATCGCAAGTTTTTTTCTTACGATGATCTTCTCAAAAAAGTCCATATTACATACAGGGTGGATTTTTGAGACGGGTCAGTAAGGGTAGTTCTTTGGTGAATTCTATCATTTGTAGTACTCATACCTTAAATGGTCCCATAGTCTTTTGATCCTTTTCATACAATAGTATGTGACACTAATATTATATCATTTTTTGCTGACTGTATTATTTTTTAGAGCGACAGAATGCAGCGCAGCTCAGAATATCTTAAAAGTTATGGATGATCTCCTAGAAACGTTTTCCTGTAACTATAACCATTTCCTACCCATCTAAAAATGCACCCTGTATATCTAAAATACTTTCAGTTCTGTTACGTCAGGGCTTCAGGCAACAGTGGCACTATTAGTATATTTATGTAATACCTATGAAATTGCTTTTTTTTCCATTTTCAAAACTGGGTTTTTATTCATTTCTATTTGTTTTGTATTTTCTGTAATATCACAGTACTTCGTAACTTAAATGCGAAAAAAGAATAACGTGCCTTTAATACAAAGTTTATTTGAACTTATAATTCCATGTCAGTCCAAAGATATAACACTTTAAAGCAACCCGTTTAAAAAAACGGCAATTTCATAGCTTTAACGTAAACGTCAATTTGTACTATTAACATATAAGCGCTCCGTCTAGTGACAATAACGGAGAAACTTTTTTCGTACTTTTTGGCATAGATGATCGTTCTCATCAACGCGATCGATTAACTGCTATTCGCATTAGGCCCTCAGATAGATTTACACACCAAATCCATATTTAATATTATAAATATGAAAGTAATGCTGTCTGTCTGTTATACTTTTACTGTTAAACTACTGAACCGAATTTGATGAGATGTGGTACGAAGTAACCTTGAATTCTAAGGAAGGACAGGGCTAGTTTTTATCAGGCTTTGATTTCGTTTTCTCGTCCGCAATAAGCGATATTAACACGAACGAACGTGTGGTAAAAAGCTAGTAATATTATAAATTTCCAGTTTTTGTGCGGTTATGCAGATACAAATTAGGCTGCTGTTCTGTCTGAGAGGACGTTGCGCAGCAGGAAGAAGTATTTTATATTCTGTGGCGAGATAGGGGTTTTTTGATAGTGTCAGACTTTTACTGACTAAAAACTCACTCCTGTTCATTCGTTGCCTTTCGTACTAGGGCCAAGTCTTGCTTTCCGAATCAGACCCTTGGCCCCAGTAGGCTTCGACCCTGTTAGGTCCCTACGGTTTGCTGACATCTCTTTGAGGCGCGCGTGGAACAGTAGCGCGCGCCGTTGACGACTTGGGCTCGGTCCGGACGGTTACCTGACGGTTGGACGGCGAGCTACCCATTACTTTCCGTCTGCAAGCCCGCGACTACGGTAGCCGGAAATCGGGATCGGAATCCCGGCGGCGCATTAAGGGCGTGAAGACCGTTGCCTCACGCGTGCGACATCCTCCTTTGCTAGCATAACTGTTTAGCAGAAGGAGGACCGCCTGCCACTCCTCCTCGCTCCGGACCATGGCCTGTACCAAGGCCCGGCGCGAGAGGTCGCCGCCGCCGATCGGCCTCACGAGGACATGGTGTTCTTTGCCCAGGCGGGGCACACCTCCACAGTGTACTCCACCGTGTCCTCCGGGCGGTCCACACAATGGTGATTACCGGGCGTTTCCTCCGAACGAATCCGGTGCAGGAACCTCCCGAACTTACAATGTCCGCTGAGGATCTGCGTCATGCGGAATGTAAGGACGCCGTGAGGTCTTTCCAGCCACGCTTCAAAGAGGGGACTTACCGGCGTGCCCAGCACTGGGTCGCGACAGTCACTGTCTCCATTTCACCATGAGATCCCGCCGGAATGCCGCCATGCCGCAACTTGTCGCGACAGCGGAGTTTCACCCGGGCGCGGCATTGAATCTCCACGCCCAAATCGTGCATGTGTGCAAGGACTGTTGCTTCCAAATTTCATGGTGGCAGGCCAGCAAGGAGATACGCCGTTTCGCGGGAGATTATCCGGTATCCCCGCACCATCCGTATGGCCATGACCCTCGCATGCGCGGGTCATGGTCACCTCGGCATGCGTTCAGCCGGGCCGTCGCCTGCTTCCGCAGCGCCGGCGCGAGATAGGGATCAAGCTTGACACTATCAATAATAATTAAAGAAAAAATCAATTCAGAAACCAGGGGTGACTTTGTTGGAGTGCGAGTTTTTTGTCAGTAACTGCGATCCTGACAAACAAGGGGCAATTGAAGGAACTCGGATGGGTTTTAGTCAGTAAAAGTCTGATACTCCTCAATCCACCTAGAACGGAAGAAGATATTTCTTAACACATGTTCTGAGCAATACTCAACTTAAAATACTTTAGTTTTAAAAATGGGAATATATGCTTTTATTTTTACAGGAAACTATGAATGTGAAGTGCTGGGCGTCAGCCTTTGTCACTAGTAGTGATCCACCCTGGCTTGGCACGGACGCAAATTATATACAAAAATCTTTCTTGTTTATCGTTCTTTCTATTAGTGAAAACCGTAAGAAAATTCGTTGCGTGATTAAGGAGGTAGGTACCTATTAGCAGATAAACATACAGATGTGGAAAGCGACTTTGTTTTGTACTAAGAAGACTACAATTTGTAGTTAGGTACTACAAATTATAGTCTTCTTTATTTAGTATACATAGACAATAATTTAGAAGGTGCGTCCACGTCCTGCAGGGCACAAGGCACCACGGACGAGCCACGCTGAATCGATCGGAGGGGTTAGACCGACCCCTCGGCAGTCGGCCGACCCCGGCACCTCGCTACGCACGACGCGGGTTCGGCGCACCCAACGAATTTCGTGAATGACAAAGTTTCGGTCTTTTGAACTCGTAAAATGACGTAAAGGACATTGACCGAGGTTATCAGACGACTTTGAAAGTTTCGCCGATGTGTTTGACACATCCCGAAGTTTTGTAAACGAAATCTTGAATAGTCGCGGTGTCGAGGGATCCTAAAATTTTATTACGGCTTGAAAGTTAAACGAACTAGAAACTGATATTAATTATATCGTGCAGTAATTCTGTTACATCCATTTGCCGTTGGCAGATTACATGATTTGTCATCTATTGGTTACATTTAGCGCAGCCGTCCTTTTACAAACGCCTTCCGTTATATAAAATGACGTAGGCAAATTAATTGATAATGATTATCATCGCATTCAGCAAGAATTGAAGAAAATTTTAGGGCAAACATGATTTATGAATAAATAATAAACTAAAAATCTTTTAATAAATAATAATAGTTTAATTTATTAAAGAGCCACGTTTATAATAAAAATATCTTAAATATTAGAAAGAACACAATCGCTTATTTGCCTGAGCTAGGGTAAACAAAAATAATAAATTAAAATACAATGAGACCATAATTAAGAACGAAACTAAAAAAAATATAGTGTGTTTTATTTACAAACAACAAGTAGGTCTTCTGTCTCGACATATCTAAGTTGGGCTTAGAAGAAAAAAAATCTGTGTGCTGTCTATTTTTACTCGTATACGAAATAATATATCTACACATTATTATACTATTTTATATAAAAATTGGATTTAGTTATTGAATTTTAGAACTAAGGCATTCAAACTGTGAGGCTATTCATAATAAGAAGAAAGAAGCCGACCCAGCCGAAAGAATGCAAAGTGGGACTTGTTGAATCTACCAGGAATCGTTAGACCCTTCGGCTAGAATAAAACAAACAAGAAAAATATTCAATTCTTTGAACACAGAAGATTGTGGTTCGACTTTGTTATTAAATATCTACATAAGTTTAAAAAGACTATTTGTTATAATATTACGGTGCAATTGGTGAAACTGAAAATAAAATTAATCAAATTACAAAAATTAATGGAACCATGTTCACAATAATATCGTAGGTACTTTCATTTCGAGCACACATATTTTTATTCTACATAAATCCGTCTGCTGTTTCAATTTCTATAACGCGCAAATGTTTTTTTTTTTTAAGTTAAATCCAAATTGAAATGAAACTCTTCCATCAGATGAAATAGCGCCATCACTTAGTGAATTTATTTTCCATTTCATTAGCCCTTAGGCCAGATTAATCCTTAATCCTTTTAGTTCATAAAATGATTTAATTGGATCCACAAGGATCACAATTCAATAACTGAGAACGATGCAGCTGGATGTAGCAAACGAGCAGAGAAACGTTCGGGAACTTTAAACTCTGGCGTAAATACAGGTCGTCTAATTTGTGAAAGGAAACTACTGAATATACGTACATGCAAAGCAAAGACGCCTCGTGTCCCGCAATATATTCAATTAATTTATACCAGAACTATGAATTGACGTAAGGGACATTTTTACGTTATGCGTAAAATACCCTTAGAGCAATCGCAGTAAGGTACATTTTTACGTTTTAGGTAAATGTCCCTTACGTTATTTCATATTTCCGGGATCGTAATGTTTATTTATCAATGGTTTGTCTTTGAAAACTAAGGCCTTTGAGGCAAGGAGGAACATAAATGCTTCTAAATTAATTAGCTAGAGGGCGGTGCGACAAACTCACGTCTTCCTGATTAATTCGTTGCAATATTAGCATGACGTCACGCTGCTACTAAAATCAATATCAACAATTATAAAGAACGTTTAAAGTAAGATTGTTTCATTCTTATTTCAATTTTGAAATAAGAATGATTGTGGGTAAGAGACAGAGCTATACAGGATGTCTAGCGCCATCTCTTACCCACACTGGGAAAAAGGATCACTAGAAGGAAATAGCTGAATAAATACTAAAGAAAAATTAAGAGTGAGGCTATAGAACAATACATATCTATAAATATATAATAATATAATGTTTACGTGTAAGAAACAATATTATAGTTTGAACAAAAAGGTTATTACTCTGCCGCACCCATTCGAAACAAAGTGATCGTCAAGTAAGAACGATTATAAGTGCTTAGCTGTCGCGCTTATTTTTTATAATGACCACTGAGTAATGGGCTTTTAAGAAACCATCCGGTCTGTATTTCACATTTTACGGCCAAGTAAAGGGGATCATATGAAACGTATTGTTTGTTACAATTTTATAAAGATGCTTAGAAAGATCACAACGTGCAGTTCTTAAAACTATGATTAAAAACCGTTTTGCTTCCCTACCGTTCTTCTTTACAAAGAAACTGAGGTACTTAGGGTCAGAAAATTATACATAGTTAAAAATCACTCTTCTTACTCATAAAGAAGCAATACAATTACGATCTACGATGGCATGGTATGGAAGCGAGTGTTCAAGCTACCGATCATTTCCGTCAAAACAGAATTCGCCAAAAGGTTTAGTATTTACATGAAAACACTGAATTACAATAATATTATCAATTTTTTTAGTTTAAGTAACTTATCGCTTCGCGACGTAAAAACTAAAATAATCAAAGAATTGATTGATTGGACGTATGATAGCACAGAACATTTTATGAGACAGTCATTATGATAAGAAATGATCTCTTAGTTTTAAATTAATTTAAAGGCTTTAAATGCAATTACTTCTAAGTTATTCGTCATAGTATCATCGCTTCCCCTGTCTGTCTGTACCTATGTGATTTTTGATGCGGTTTATTTCGATAGATAGAGTGTTTCAAGAGGAAGGTTTATATGTATAATACATGCAATATATAGTAAAACAAAACTGATGATTTTAAAGGTTTCTAATGTGATGTCGTCAATAAACAAATTTATTGCGCTTACATTGCTAACGCTGGCTGAATACTAAGAAATAGATCAAAATAATGTACTACACTATTGTACACCTTAAAAAGATCTACAAAAAAGTCCACGATGGTATATGTCTATCTTTTAGGTATAACCTACAATAAACATTTTTTATCCTTTAATTTTTACGAAAAATAAAGGCGTATTTACAAAACGATTTTAAGCAAGACAGCATTAATCTTTATCCGATTAAGTACCTTATGTACATTGTACATTTAATATAGATAAATATGGCCCGTTACAACATGTAATTTAAGTGAATATTTTCAAAGATATAACAGATTTAAAATGCAGGGACATAGCGGTTGCGGTAAATAACTTGATTATTTCAAAGATTGATGCGCCGACGCAAATATACTACTCGGTTATTTCCAGATTGGTACCATTTTTTTTCAAATCCAGTTCTGATAATGGAAGCCATGAGGAATCGAGGGAACCCCTCAAATATTCAAGGCACTACATATACGATTTTGGTATTTTCATCGAGAACTAATCAAAAAGTAACATTTGATGAAGTGAAACTGATGAAGAAGACCAGAAATGGCCAACGGAATTTCACCCTCACATAGATATCACAATGAAGATAGTTAAGTAAGCATTGCACCCGTGCGAAGCCGGGGCGGGTATATTCTATAACAGTATTTAGTAATGTATGATCCCTCGTAAGCTTGTACTTTAATAATTTAGCTAGTACTCAAGTAGTATTTTTGCAATATTAGTTATAAGAGACACACTGCATTATCATTATTATTTCGTCATGTTATTTAGTATGCGCATACCTACTTAAAATTAGTTACTCTTGAAAACTTGTAAGCTTCTTGTGGAACAGGCTTTGCGGAAACTAAGCCATATTCATTAAATTATGAACTACCCACTCCCTGTAACCAAATTTTCTTAATTAATGATTATTATTTTAATCGACTTCAAAAAAAGGAAAGAAGGAAAAAAGGAGGAGTTTATCAATTCGGTTGTATGTTTTTTATTTTTATGTGTGTAACCTCAGAACTCCGCCGTTTATGGACCTATTTGCAAAATGTTTGTTTCTTCTTAATGGATATGCTTCCAGATTGGTCCCATTTTTTTTAAAATCCAGTTCTGATGATGGGTTCCATGAGGAATCATATTAATCAAACAATACACAGGAACACCGACTTCCGAAATTATAGTTATTTTGATCCTTTTAGTGTTTCGGTTTTAGTGAAGTTGGTTATTTTTTGTAAAAAGTTTTTTTATATTAATTTAAATTAATTTAAAAGCCAATGCCACGATTCATTTAATCGATTAAGGCACTGAGTCCGAATTATCTAGTATTTTTTGTAATATTAGACTATAAAAAATTACTATTTTTAAAAATTAAAATGTATAAGAAAAAATAAATAAAATGAAAATGATAATTTACAATTCAATATAAACAGCCTTAGCTCCATAGCTTTAAATCGTGTGCTCAGATCTTCCCCAAAGAAGAAAAATAAAATATGTAAAGACACCTAAAGAGTTTTTTTCTTTCAATAGAAAGGAGTTGCTGTAGATACCTATACTAAAAAGTTTTTTAGTTATTGCTGAAACAGTTCAGTGATCAAAGAAATGGTTTTTCATTTGATCTCTGAGCAGTACAATTTCGTTTTAAGCTACATGTCAACATAAGACTTTATTATGATATTATAATAGTGATTTCAACACACTTGCTCGGAAAGTGACTCTTATTACACTACTCTTAGGTATATAATGGCACTCGTTACCAAACTGTGACATTTTGATTACCATTACGCACTAGTGCTATAATGTATTTAAAACCTTTTTTTCAACCTCTTTGTTCGCAAAACAAATTTTGAATTCGAATAAAATTTAGTACTACGTTAAACGGCATCCCTAAGGGAATGCCCACCATATGCATCCCTAATGCACTCTAGTAAGAAAACGTTCAGAAAAGATTGGACTACTTTATTGAAAGACTGGTAGATAACTCCTTGTTGCATTAAGTCCACGTATATTTCATATACTATATCATTAATACAAACGCCACTGCTAAGTTGCAATAATAATCTACTTAAATCCTACTCGTACCCAGTTGCATACCAAGGTAGTTTCCATAAGGTATATTTGAACCGATTGCTTATTATTTTAAAGCCAAAGGTCATGTCCCAAAATACATTATCGCCCCTGAATATAGCGCAGAGAAACAACATATTATTATTAGCTGTAGAAAACTTAATGGGGAGAAATTATGTGGGATGCGAATAACGCTACCGGGCACTGCTAATCAACACGCCAATTAGCCAGATATATCCCCGAAGCCTAAAAATCTAGCAATATGGCGATTCTGGGAATACAGGTAGTTATGACCGGTATTCCCGGAATCTTAACCAAAACGTTGTTAGTACTGGAACGTACCTACCTACACACTTTTATTAATATTTCACTTACTTTATATTACTATTTATACTTTTATTACAATTGGTGCTATAATTTGAAAGATTACCCATTTTTACATGCCTAATTTATTATGGCTCTTTTTGACAATTTTCAATATTCTAATTGAAATTTAGTCTTCTTCAGTGTTTATTTACAGTTAATGCTTCTGAATGAGTGTCTTTGATTAGAAAGTGGTTTTATACAGATGTATACCTAATTAATAGGGCCACTACTAGCTCATTAAGTTTGTAGTTTTTTTTTATTTTTATTGTTCACTGCTTGTGATGTACGCAGACGAGGTCCAGGCAAAAATCGTGCCGTAAGTGCCAATGATCGTTTTATAAAAGGGAGTTTTTTTTTTAATTGTCGACTGGCTGGTTTAAACCCGCAATGTCTTGGAAGAATTGCGTAATGTATGTGTGAATGGGCTTACAGAGACAAAAACTGTTTTTTAGCTACCGACAAACTGTTTTACAGTTTGGCAGAATTTAATAATGTAATAATGAAATCAAATTTCGAATAAATTTAATAAAAAAACGTCTTACGTGCATCAAAACTCTGAGCTATCGAGTAGCCAGATTAGTTTTCGCCTGTCAGCATCAAAATTAGTCCGATGAGTGGCGTCGAGTTTTATTCTCCAACGAAAGCAGTCTTTGTGTAATTGCATTGGAAAGGAGATGATGTGGGATATCAAGGCGAATGTTACCATCAAGCAAATATTTACAATTCAACGTCTTACGTACAGGGGGTTTGTTATAGTGTGGGGTGGTATGATTTTGACGGTACGTACCGCCCCGATCTCCAATTGCACGCAGATATCTTACTGATACTTTAGTACTCCAAGTTATTCCTTTTGACCCATTCGTATAGGCTCAATTTTTTTGATTACGCATGATTTTTTTTTCTGGTGGAAAAATCATGTTACGACATACCCCGCTCTTGGGTGGGGCGGGAGATAGTGCCAGATTTCTACTGAGTAAAACCCCACTTCTGTTCCTTCGTTGCCTTTCGTACCAGGGCTGAGTCGTCCTTTCAGAATTAGACCCTTGGCCCCAGTAGGCTTCGACCCTGCTGGGCCCCTACAGTTGCTGACATCTAAATGAGGCGCGCGTGGTCGCGGCTAGGTCCGGACGGTTACCGGACGGTCGGACGGCGAGCCACCCATTGCTCGCCATCCGCAAGCCCGTGCCTACGGTGGCCGGTAATCGGGATCGGAGCCCCGGCGGCGGTTGATTACGCAAGATAACACATGTCCATACGTGTGCATCAGTGCATATTTTGTTATTATCCTATATCAGATAAGTGTAACGCAGATAGACTGGCCAGCAGGATGGCCAGATTATAATTCCAATAGTCTACTCTAACTGGGACATGATTGGACGAAGGATCCGAGAAAGAAATCTAGCGCCTAAGAATGTGGAAGAGCTCGATTTGGCGCTAATTGAAGAATAGGACACTTTATCGCCTAGGACCTGTACCATGACGTTTAAAGTAAGATTATTTCATTCTTGTTTCCAGTGTGGGTAAGAGATGGCGCTAGATAACCTGTATAGCTCTGTCTTTTACGCACACTGAAATAAGAATGAAACTTATTTTGAACGTCATGGTAACCCCGTAGATGTAAATGTCATACTTACCATAAAAATGCTGTCCTAAGAATTTAACCAACATTAAAATTAAATTCAGTTAGTTAAATTAAGTCGTTCTAATTCAGCTTGCAAAATTTGACCCGAACAAACAAACAGATAAACGTTGCAAGTTAAATAGAATACTGTAATAAAAAAGGATTTAACTGTAGAAATTGAAACCTACTTCGAAAAGTAATAGATAGATGTTATGTTATGTAGCTCACATACATCTTATGTTCTTTACCCATATCTTTTTCCCTATTTAATTAATAAATCATTTACTGTGCGGGATAACAAACACTAAAAATAATAGTCCATATTATAAATACTGTAATAAATGACTAAAAAAATAGTGTTTACTTTTATAGTTTGCATTTTTGTTAATGGTTTTTTGGTTACCAAACACCGAACGGTGCGCTGTAATTACTTACGTTTATAGTTTAATATTTTTGTTAATGAAATATATTTAATATTTTTGTAAATTAAACGAAATATTCCCGAATGTTCACGTAAAAACATTCGGGAATATTTCGTTTACAGTTAGCCGACTATAAAAGAATCAACTTTACTCCCGGATAGTCAAGCCCTGGCTGGAGGCTTTGATTCTATAATTAAGGCCGCCATAGGCAAGTCCGATTAAGCAGCCGACAACTTCCTAGGTTGACCTGCGAGATGCCACACATAAAAAAAACCCGGATAGTCTGTCCATCTTCATAATTCAATGTGTCTATATCTAATTTCTGACTCAAATTCTTTTAATTTAGTCATAGTGAATAAATAAATTAGTTTTTTAAAGCAATTGTGGTTCTCACTGTGTAACATAGATTCTTGGCTCAGAACCATATGAAAAACTGGTTTTGAAGCGATCCGTGATGGTCTAAGTGTTGTTAAGATAAGAAATAGCGCAAACAAAGCTTCTGGTGTCTTCGTCTATGTCATTTATCAAATATAGGTACCTAGTCTGAGGAGATTTTGGTCCTTTGAAGCCTTAGTCATAGAGACCATTGAGCCACAAATAATTGTATCTCCCCAGGCACGAATCATCCGGAATTAAAGCACATCCACAGGGCTTTGATCTAGAGCTAGGTTGTGCCGGTTTAATAACTAACATAAATTGTATACCAACAGTTGTATTACGAGTTCATCCATATTATCACCATGACAGTTCTTCCTTTATCTGTAAAGCTTTCCCAGTATTTCTTTACCCACACAACTTTCTGTGTGAAAAGCTCACTTTTCACACAGCATTGCTACTATTATTAAAAACTGATTTCAGACACTTCTTAGGATTTATTTTGTAATTTTGCTTTTATTGTTCGTATTTTCTTGGACGTATGTTTTAAAGAACTTCACCGTCTCTTCTTGGCTCTTTATCTCTCTCAAACTCACAGATTATCGCTTTAAGCCGGTACGTAAAAACTTCTAACAATAGTTGAAGCAGGTAAAAAAGGGACGTTCCCAACAATATCCCAAATCTAGCATCATGGCATGGATCATTTTGTTCTGCGATTTGGCAACGTCGCAGTCACATGTTAGGTTAGGGGTGATAAGTACGGCAACGTCGCCTTGTGGTATGCCGTTACTATAGTATCTTACGTCACATTGTGATAGGACTATTGGGGTAGAAAATATCGAAATATGAGTAGTAGGGGGTATTACGAATTTTGGTTTTGTAATAGCGAACAGAGTGAATGATTAGAAGCTAAGTTTGGGCGGCGACAAGGTGCGACACAAGTATCCGATATAAATGTCTTGACTGTTCAAACTTTAACAAATTATGTGTGTTTGAATAGTATTTGCAAAAATAAGATCGTAAACGCACCAAAAGTTTACTTAAAAGGTATGTGATACAACTTCTTATACATTAACGATTTTCGGATGGTTTACTTATGATTTAATATCTAGCTTCTGAGTACCAAAACATGTAACTTAGATGGCCATTTTTTTATTTTGTTGACGTTTACGTTAGCTTAATTTCTTTAGAACACTATGGGACCGTGACCTGGTGACGGTCGCGGGAATCCGATGGATGCGAGACGCACAGGACCGGTTATTGTGGCGGCATTTGGGGGAGGCCTATGTCCAACAGCGGACGTCTTTCGGCTGAAATGATGATGATGATGACTATGGGACCGTTGACTAACTGCTGATTTGACACGCGAACTTACCTATTTGAGAAAAAGGGTCTAGTCTAGACAGACATACAGAGCCGACGATCAACGAAGTGATCCGAAACAAGAGCTCCGAAAGATTTACATGAATGACATTTTGATAGACTCTCATGCTCACATGTGTATTCGTCACCGAGTTATTGCAAAAACCATAATCAACAATCACCAAATCAATCTGCAATAAATCTTGCGATATAGTTCAAGCCATTTACAGACTTGAAAATAAATCTTTATATATTTAAATATTTTTGACGAGATAGACATAAGTAGTTTCCTACTTTTTAACCGACTTCAAAAAAAAGGAGGAGGTTATCAATTCGGTTGTATTTTTTTTAATGTGTTTTCAAAATATATTTCTGATGTTGCAATCCATGAGAAATCGAGGGAACTCCATAAATATTACTTATAGGCAACCATATAGTAATTTTGGTATTTTCATCGATAACTTACAGTCAAAAAGTAACATTTGATGAAGTGGAACTGATGAAGAAGACCAAAAATGGCCAACGGAACTTCATACTCACATAAATATCACAATGAAGATAGTTAAGCGACTATGACAATACAAATAAATACCTAAATGGTTCTGAATAGTTATTTTGAAAATGGTATCATCAAAGTAACCTGATGATGATGATGGAGCCGGAAGATAGACAACGAAACTCTGTAATTAATTAATGTTTCCTGGCCGTGTTTGGGTTTGTTAGAATTGTCATGAGATGCATTTTGGCTATAAGGTACTATCGAACTGATCTGATGATGGAGCCGGAAGATAGGCACCGAAACTCCGTAATTAATCAATGTATCCTAGCCGTGTTTGGGCTTCTTGGAATTGTCATAATATACACTATAAGGTACTATCGAACTGATCTGATGTTGGAGCCGGAAGGTGGAAGGTAGACACAGGAACTTCATAATAAAACAATGTAACCTAGCAGTGTTTGGGTTAATTGGAATTGTTATGAGAAATAGGCACTCTGATTATAAGTGTATCGCAACTAACGTCGTGACTACAAATTTATAGTTTTCAGATTTTTCCTATACTTGTGCTGTGAGATCTTGCTTCAAGCCAAATTTCAGGATTCTAGGTCAACGGGCCGTATGAATTTTGATTTCCTTGAGTGTATCAAAATATGCGTTTTTCGTTACATAAACGTCCGTATCAAAGTTAACGAATCAAAAAGATTCGTTAACTCAGATGTTTGATTTTTTTCACAGCTTCAAAGGACCGCAGACCTGAGTTTTAATTTCAACTCGATAGCTACACGCGTTCCCGAGATAAAGGGTCTTGACAGATAGACAGACAGAGGGACGGACAGAAAAGTGATTCTTTAGTAGTTCCGATTTTCCTTTCGAGGAACGGAACCCTATAAAAACTAAAAGGGTCAAAATAACTTTAATTTCGAAAATCGGTGTTAAATAAGAAACAAACATTACCAAGAAACACCGACTTCTGAAATTAAAGTTATTCTGATCCTTTTATAGTGTTTTTTTTTTGTGAAGTCGGTTTTTTTTTTTGGAATAAATTTTTTAGTCTGTAATAACAAAAATTAACAATATTTTTTTATTTATTCTTTTAAATCCATACTAATATTATAAATGTGAAAGTGTATGTCTGTTTGTTTGTCCGTCTTTCACGGCAAAACGGACCGACTAATTGACGTGATTTTTTAAGTGGAGATAGTTGAAGGGATGGAGAGTGACGTAGGCTACTTTTTGTCTCTTTATACCCCCCACTCCCCTAAAATGGGGGGTGGAAGTTTGTATGGAGCATTCCGCAATTTTCAAGGTAGAAAGCTAAAAATTTGTATACGGACTATTTGTGACATTCGCGCATTCGTGCATCATTTTTTTTTGGGAATCTCCCCCAACCCCTCAAAATAGGGGGTGAAATTTTATATGGGACTGTTCGCAATTTTCAAGGTAGGAGCTAAAAATCGATACACACTCTTTGTTACCAGCGAAGAATACCCGCCTTATTTTTTTTTTTAAATTTTCCTCCAGCCCCTAAAATATGGGATGGAAATTTGTGTGAGACTCTCCGCAAAATTAGTAGGTACAGGTTCTATGATAAAAACGAATAATAAAATAATTTAATTAAAACAAATTAATAATAACACATCTAACCATAAATCAATCAGCTTTTGAGAAAAAAATCAACTTTCGAAATATAAATAAGTGTTACTCATGGATTGCGATAAATGGCGCTGATTGGTTTCTGAATCGCGCGAACGTTGTGTGCTCTCATCGGCCCGCGCCTCACACTATTTTGCATACAATACGGCAGACGTAACTTGACGAGGCTGAACATAGGCTCTGCGAACTTTAGCGCATGTACACTTGTAAAAAAAACTGTTATTGACATTAATTTATTTAAATCTAATTACGAATAAAAATTTACTACTGCTATATACTATTAACACTTTGAGACAGAAAGCTACAAAAATAACTTATTAATTAAAGAAACAAACCTAACACTACACAAAAAACTTAAGAATATAATAATAACAACCAACGAAAACTTTTATCACCACCTTTGCTCAAGACAGAGACAGCGATACGAAAATAACACCAATGCTAAAGTGTGAGTGAGACATATTACTGCGTACCGAAGATTGCCGAATAAATACGAAGCTTTACAAAGTTATCGAAGAGAGATGACCAATACGCATGTCTGAGGGTGTTGTTTAATCAATTTTTTTTTCAAATCGATTTAAAATTAGTTATAAAAATATGTTTATATTCAATTTTCTATGGAGGTTTAAAATTTTCTCAAACAATCGTTATTCTAGTAGTTGTTTATAAATAACTTATATTTAACTAAATCATGTCTTTCTACCAAGAAAATAAAATTATATTAGTTTTTTTTTCATTAAAGTCGAAATGTCGTATAGTAACGACAACATTCGCTATGTTTGTAAATCTATTTCGTTCAATATCTTATAAAAACAATAATTAATAAATTCCAAATCGATAAAAATCGATTGCGATATGTAATTGAATAAAGGGTCGATTGTGTTTACATAGAGTCAATCTCTAGCCTAGATCTCCGCTCCGCGCACGTCGCCTCATGCCACCATTTTGTTCCTAAAAAACGTTCGTGCGCAGCCTTCTGCGCAAAGTTCGGGCTGGCCAAGATACGTCGGCCGTATAGTACGGTACTTAGACTCTGTTATTTGACTATTGATTTGCTTTCTATTTTTGGCTATTCGTGTTTACCTTTGCGATTTGGTATTGTTGTCTTGGTTTGGTTATCCGATTTCCGAAAACAAAGTGGGTTTCGGATTCGGTTTTACCATTGATGTTTTTCTGATTGGATTAATTCGTTTAGTTTAGATTTATAATATTCCTGGAATTTTAAGACAATCGCTTTGGTTTTGGATTTAGTTTTGCTTCGTGAATTAGTTTTGCTTTTTTTTTTTGTTTAAAGGTTTAAAGTAAATATATTTAAAATCTAGGCGTCCCGGTCCTGCTTATGCGAAATTTGGATGCCCCGAGATTATGTAGTGGGACGAGACTTCGTGTCACTCAACTTGGCTGCAATATCATCAGCGCCACTATCTTAACGTGCTTAGGAAAGGGTGAAAATTTAATGATCCCACGAATCCCAATAATTCCCACAGATCTCCCGTTCCAGTTTAAAAGGCTACAATTTCCTCTCAAGCGCAAGGACAAACGTTAAAGGTGGCTGGGGTGAACTTAGAACAGCCGTGCTTTTCCCATGGACAATTGTATGTAGCATGTTCGCGTGTGTCCAATGCCCAGAATCTTTACATTGTATCCCCAAATGAAAAGCCTTATAATATCGTTTACAGTAGCGTATTAAAATAATATTCTGTTTCGAGTTCTCTTCTGTGTTCCTGATTTAGAACCGTGAAAGGGGAACCGTGTTACCCCGAATTTAACGCGAGCGAAGCCGCTGGTAAAAGCTAGTGATATAAATAAACCAGACTGTGATCCCGCCTGATGACGTAGATATATGTATGACTATTGGATGAAACATTACCAGATATCAAGCAATCAATTTAGGGTGTCGTCTGGAGTCTGACGTTAAACTATACCTGTATTTTAATTATAAAACCCTTTGGTACTTATGAATGATTTTATAGCAGAATAGATATACCTATATTGTTATAACGAAACTCATATTTTAACATCGATGTTTTGATGATTATTACGATGGATATTAATGACTTATATGACTACGAAAATAAAGATGGCTTATGAATCATGATATACTTACCGCCTCTGGCATTTTTTCCATGCTTCTGCCCTGAACTGCAACAAGAGATATGCATATATGGGATGAATTATGAATAAAATGAAATAAAATAAAAGATGATAACATAAAAAGTGGCGTTTGAGAAAACGTCTAGGTATGTTAGGGTTAGGTACGATATTTGAGCACTTGGCTTGACTATTTATCTAACGTAGTTACCTCAGATACAAGCATTTAGGTACTGTAACATTAGTAAAACAACAAATGCTATCTGCCAGTGCAACAAAAACTACCTAAGTAGCAATATAATGTAATATAAATGGTACAATAAGGTTTTTATGTAACTTTCAGCCATATGAATATGGTTTTGTAAAAGCTTTTTAAACGTAAACGTAACGCAGGTGATCCATTGGAACAATTGGAATACTGAAACACTCTTTACTTTAAGTGACCTGCAGTCTTTTTAAAATTCAAATTAAAACGTAAATAGTGTGAATATAATTAATGACTTGAATTAAAAACACCTGCTTTAAATTATTCTCAAATCAATATTCAATTAAGTAAATAAAACTGTAAGTTTACATGACACGATGTAACAGATCACGATTCATAACAGTCAGTGTCTGTGTTTGTATCTTTTGAGCCGTTGTACCAATTTTCCAAATGTTCAGTTTGTATCTTTTGAGCCGATGTTCCAAATATTCCAAATGATACATATCACTGTTTCGGAACATTTCAGTGATTCAGATGCAAATGTTCCAATCGCAAAGATGACACACTTTTCCTACGCCTAATGTAATCTTTGTTAAAATTTTATTGGGCCTTTATTTTAATGTAATCTTTGTTAAAATTTTATTGGGCCGTATTTTGGCATTGTTTATAAAAATAAAATACATTAATTGTCGTCAATACTTTCCGCCATATTGCCAATAGATATTGGGCGACAGAATTTTGACCTTTATATTACTGAGTTATATAAAAGTAAATGATAATCGTTTAAGTAAATAATTAATTGAGTTATATAAGTTATAATAAAAACAACTTGCCAATGTAAAAGTTGCTTAAAGGGCGAACGAACTATACGACCTTATATGATGATTTTATAAAAGTTAGGTATAAAATCATTACATAAAAGTTTGTTATTTAGGGGTTGGATAAAAGAATCAAAATTTACCTTTCGAATACCGTAATTAGAGACACAATAGAAAGACAATGAGAGGGCGCACGCGTTCGCTTGGGGTTTAAAGAATTAACGTTATTATATCGTCGTATAAATTTATTGAGATGACGTTTACCGTACGCATTAATATGACTTAAATTATATATAACTTATGTGTCGAACTGAAAACCACTTTACAACTGTGTAGTTGCTGCAAAACTGTTATATAGCCCTTACTCGTCTGTTATTCGAGTAATTCTAATATTATACAACTTCTTTGCTACTTGGTTAGATAGATAACGACCAACCAGCGTTCGCAATTAGCTTAATTGATTGACCGAATGTTACTTTTTAAACAATTGGTTGCGGACACACCTATTTAGTTAGTGCTAACACAAAGTGCGAAGGAGTCATAGAAATGTAGGATGAAATAGAATTTATGTTTTCTGATCATTAGTAGGTAAAAATATCAGGCGTGATGAATTATAGGATATTACAGCTTTTAGTAACGAAACCTCTCAAGTACGAGATGATGAGTAATCGAGCAAAAGGTATCTAGTTATTTCAAATAAGATTGACTCTGAAAAATTAGTCCTAGTTGACTACGGAACCCTAAAAATACCTACCTATTTTGCAAAAGTTAAGAATCATGTTGTAAGTTGTAAAATGAGAGAACTAGCGAACAACTCTTGTTTTTCAACTGAAATGACCAAGGACAAACTTTGCTCACTTGCATTAGTTACTATTTTCTTCGTGTCCGTGTGTCCTGCATTTCAAGTAAAGGAAATAATCCCTCGTTAGAAAATAATACTTTAGGTTTTTTCATTCAAGATCGATTCTTGATGCGTGTAACACGTTTTTGCATTGCATGCTGGCAGATAAATTTTTTTTTAAATGCATGCTCGATTGAAAACTCGAAAGGTCGAAATTTTTAATGACTTTGTTAAAATTATACAGTAGAACCGTTTTGAACAATGTTTTGGTTTAGGGCTGTTGAATCAAAACCAATTTATTTGTTGGCTTTGTTATCTATAATTAGATTCCAGGAATTCCAGTAGTCGGTTTCGACTTAGTGGGAGATTTTGCAATGCAGCAAATCTTGATTGATTTATGTCTCTAATTATAAATTCGACGGGTGTTCTCGAAACTGTTATTCTCTGGAGGTAAAACAGAATAGAAGGAACCATCTATCTAAGTATCTACAGATGTGATTATTTTTTAGAGAACTACACATCAGCGTTATGGATAGTATCTAATAAACTACCCTTTTCTCAGCGTGTCCCTGGCAGATTAATCTGGAGCCCTACTATGGCATGTTAAAATATCGAATGTATAATAGTGTGAGAAAGAGCTATACACCCTGTATAGTTCTATCCCTTTAACAGTTCAGTTTAGGTTGTCAAATGGATCGCGTTGAAGCTCGTCGTAGGGCCTTTGATCAGCAGTGCTATTCTCTAAGAAAACAGCCTTGAGCGCAGCGCTGGCTGCAGCGACGGAATCCAAATACGTACATAGGAATAACAATTCAATTAACCTATACATTGGATTGTTATTCATTTGGAGTTTGTCGCGAATAGCACTGCTGCTGTTTGAAGCGCACGCGGAACACGACGCGACGCCGACCCGGACCGGATGCCTCACCATTGTCAGGCGTGCGTGGATGTAGCTCTATCAGACTAGTTTAAAGAAAATGGTGCAGGCTAGAATATGTAACGATCAAGTCTTGGAAATGATGATTGCTTTGCTTTCTGTGAAAACTGGTCTGTCTTTGTATACCTATAAACCGAACTCTTGTTTACGACTAAAAAAGAGGGGTGTTATAAGTTCAACGTGTGTCTGTGACATCATTGTTAGAATAAAGTTTGCAGGAATAATTTCGCGTCATAAAATAGTCAGTACTTTTGGACGTCCGCGTTCCGCTTACGGAAAGGATTTCGAGGCATACAGTCACGTTTTTGTAAAATCCCGATCTACTCAGCAAATTGTATTCCTGTACACCTGTGTGCCTAATAAACTTAGTTTTCAAGTGCAGCATACTGTTTTCTTTTGAAGACAGCTGTAACAGTGCAAAGCTCCCCACACGACACGCGTCTACCTACCAAAAACGACCCGTCGAGAACTCAAATAACTAGATACTGTATTGATTTTTAAAGAAAATATTTATAAATCATTCAACTTTCATCTATAAGCGATAGATGGCGCTAGTGGTAACATGAACTTTAGGCATTCATTGTAGCGATTAAGTAATATTTTATAGTATTAGAGTATGTATTTGTTTTGTATAAGTATATCATGATTGTAATTATAGATTTAAAACCCTAATGTATATTATTTAGTCAATTGATGTTACGTACTGTTTACTTTGCTCTGATTTGTCGGTTAATCGAACGAGTGTTTGTGAAAGTTTGTGGTGGGGAAACATTGAGTTTGTAACTGTCGTTTTGGACAGAGTCAGTCTTCTTTAAGTTGTTGAACAGTGAACATGTCCTACCAATCCGTGTATTTGTAAATTATTGTTAATAGAATGATAAACATGAAATTGAGTTGATCAATGTGAATAAAATATTTATATAACTGAAGCTTGAAGTTTATGATTTATCACAATACCGTGTAACGGTTTTCATATTGGAGTGGATGCAACTTTTAGTGAAGTTTAGGTACGTGTAAAATTGACTAAACTGTGCAATGTCTCGACGTAAAAGTAGATGCAAAGCAACGATGACGACATTGGCGCGCCTCGACCCCCGTTCAAATTATTCCTCGATATACCCATTTGCCGTGGAACAAATTCACGGAAGTCTTCGTCGCCTGACTTCGTACGCTGATTGCGAAGCTGCCGTATAGAGTTCAAACTATGTGGAAGTCGATATGATCTACAAATTGCTTACTCGTAGATGTCGACGTACTACTTAAGGGGATGACAATACCTACCATTTTTATTATTTTTCCTTACTTTGTTAATAATGACACGTTACTTGGGATTGATTTTTTAATTAAAACCGGTATTGTTATTAACAGCCTCAGATCATTCACCCCTTGCGGTGTGAGATGTCACGTGACTTTTTAGGGTGTGCTTCCGCGGATGTGTCACTTAGTGATGATGGTTCGTAGCTGTCAATTTCAGAGAAGGAGTTTCTTGCTCAGCTGCTCCAAGAGTATAAAGATATCTACGCAGAAGGAGGAGAACCTACGCCTTTCGCAGAGCATCGCATCGACTGCAGTGACCTCTTGCCGATTGCGGTTCCGCCATATCAACTCACGCCCGCTAAGAAAGCCATCATGGATGGCGCTGCGCTCAAGGCTGTTTTCTTAGAGAATAATAATAATAATAAACATTAAATATTTTAAGACGCCATGGTAAGGCCACAGATTAATCACACGGTCAAAGTCACACGGTGTCAAATCAAGACTGTAAGGAGCGTGCCCCAAGACTGACCGGTGTGGTGTCCAGGAAGTCCCTCGTTTTGAGCGCAGAGTGCGCGAGCGCGTTGTCATGGTGAAGCAGTGCCCCGCGGAGCTCGGTGTTCGGTTGCTTGTTGCCCTTCTAATTCAAAATTTAAAATATTGATGCTGCTTCGGTCTCGTAATGAAATTGAAACCCTGTCAAAGTGAAGAAACTAGCGATCAATATTTTCGCTGCGCTTCTGGATCGCTTCACTTTCGTTCGTTTTGAAACAGCCAAATTGTTGACTGACGCTTTGTTTCTGGATCGTGTTGTTAAATCAAGGATTCGTCACCTGCCACAATGTCGTAAACGCACCGAGACGAGCCTGCTTCAAATTTTTTAATCATATCACGGCATTAAGCATTGTACTGAGCTCCTCCGTAGTCTCAGCCATGACTATTATGGCATCGGCAAATCGAAGGTGAGTTATGTACTCGCTATTGACATTGATGCCTAGCTCTCTTAATTACAGAACCTTGAAGACATCCTCCATTGCTGCCGCGAACAGTTCCGGAGAAACAATGTCTCCCTGCCTCACGCCCCGCTGCAAGAGGATAGGTTTCGAGGTCTGATCTTGTAGTCATACTGATATGGTGGCGTTTTTGTACAAACAATTCAGCACTTCGATGTACCGATAGTCAATTTGGCACCGTTGTAGAGATTGCAGTACAGCCTAAGTCTCAATCGAACCAAAGGCTTTCTCGAAAAAAGGAGCTCAGTACGATGCATGGTGACCTTAGTAGAGCTTCCGAAAGAGCGGGACTTAAAATGAACATGGGCAAAACCAAAGTCATGGTAAACAGCCATGTAGCACCCGCTCCTATCAGGATCTCACTCACTCACTCTACACTCGAAGTTGTGAACGACTACGTTTACCTGGGACAGGCGGTCTAGTTGGGAAGGTCTAACTTCGAGAAATAGATCGATCGTTGAATCCGACTTGGCTGGGCAGCGTTCGGGAAGCTGCGCGGTATCTTCTCGTCCAATATACCAGAGTCACTTAAGACGAAAGTCTTTGACCAGTACATGTTGCCGGTGATGACATATGGCTCTGAAACGTGGTCGCTTACAAAGGGCCTCATCAGAAGACTTAAAGTCACCCAAAGGGCAATGGAATTAGGAATGAGGATATTCGCAGGAGAACTAAGGTCACCGACATAACACGAAGAATCGCCAAACTTAAGTGGTAATGGGCAGGGCACATTGCTCGCAGAATGGATGGCCGTTGGGGTCGAAAGGTTCTGGAACGGCGACCACGTAACGGAAGACGTAGCGTTGAAAGGCCTCCTACAAGGTGGACCGATGACTTGGTAACGGTTGCGGGAGTCCGATGGATGCCAGCTGCACAGGACCGATCATTGTGGCGACACTTGGGGGAGGCCTATGTCTAGTAGTGGACGTCTTTCGGCTGAAATGATGATGATGTTGGGCCTGCTTTAGAAGCAGGCCCATGTGTGCCGTGCCTTGCTTCGGTGAGGTTGTGCGGCAAACAGCGGCAAACTATCCTCCTCACGCGAAGGTGCTCTTGTAAAATCTTGTGAACGCTTCCCGAACCAATCTGCAGTGCATTCTGAATCTCTTCTTATGAAATTCGCCTGTTTTCTTGAATTAAATTGTTTACTGCCAGCACACTTTCTTCCGTGACAGCCGTCGTAGGACGACCACTCTTTTGTCCATCCCCCAAAGTAAGGCGACCGCGCTTGAACTCGCTGTACCAGCAGTAGATGGTTGCTTTTGAAGGTCCTCCACCCATACAAGCAATTTGAAGTCGATCAAATGACTCAACCGGTTTTAGAACATATTTAAAATCGTAGATAATTATCGTACGAAAATTTTCTCGATGTAGATCCATTTTTTTAAAAGAGGCACGCTAATTTGATTTGGCTCTCAAAAAAATGTGGAGGAAAATTGAAAATTCGAACAATGGTATTTTTTCTTTTGAATAACCAAAGTTTTCAAAATAATTACAAGTGGCCAGTGCCTTATACATAAAAACATTTTTTCGTAAAACTTTCTGAATAAAGTATAAAAACATATAATATAAATAATCAAAAAGCGACACAAAATACCGCTGAAAACTAAAAAATAAACACACTAATATCATAGTGCCGACATGTTTGTGAATGTTTGTTACTTTTTGACGCTCGTACGGGTAAACGGAATTCGATGAAAATGGGGCACTGATAGACCATGTTCAGGAATGGCATTAGGATATTTTTGGGATAAAAATGGGCTGTTCCCTTGGGATAATTTTGGCGAAACCGCAGACAACAGCTTGTATTTTATAAGTTCAAAAAGTATAAATATGTAGTTCTATTTTGATCCAAGCGTCTTCGCGTTGAGGGACCGTCAAAGAAATAGTATAAAATTAGCGTCGGTGTTTTTAACCTCATTTTTGTCTAAGGGACTTCATGTCTAATCAATTGGAGACGTATGATATTTATACTAATAATATTTTGTACATTATTTTGTACTAAACAACAAATAACAATTAAACATTGGTTTGAGGAAGAGTGGGGGCGTGGTGGGAATATCTCGCTATCTCTTTTGAGTAAACGTAACCTAATGGCGGTGACGTCACAGTTCAGTATGTATATCCTTGTACTGTTATTTGACAATTTCCCCTTCCACCAGATTTAAAATGTTTCTAACTTGATTAATTACTTAATATTGAATGAATTTGAAAATTTATTTTGTATTTGCAATTTTGGATATTTGGAGGTATGTGGAACAGAGAGAAGTCCCGCAAACCTCCGTTGAAAAGGGAGGATCCTCCGACCAGACGGGTGTTATGTCTGGTGGGCTGCAACTGCCCGATAGATGATTTCGGGCTGTTCTATATGTTCTAATCGCGCGGAGAACTTTGCTTGCGCGATGCAGGATTAGTTCTTATGTGACGCCATAGATGACGCTACATCACTCCCCTCCGGAGATCGGAGATCGATGGTTCTTGATGCTTCTTGATGCGTGCCAGGCCATTGGTAGGTTGGTTCCAGTGTGTCGGAACCGAATGCCGCATAGTTCTCGGTGAGTCGGAACTGTCTGCGGTGATGCCCCAGTGAGTCGGGGTGGTGCTGTCCCAGTGAGTCGGGATGATGCCCCAGTGAGTCGGGGTGATGATGTCCCAGTGAGTCGGGATGATGCTGCAGGCTCCAGTGAGTCGGAGTAGTGCTGCTGGCTCCAGTGAGTCGGAGCGGTGCTGTGCAACGTAGTGGCTTGACTGCTAGCGTCGACCAGGAGAGGTTCTTCATTGCTCTTCATGTGACTGGCCGAGGGTGCAGTGTGCTTCGCCAAGGTCGCTGATGAGGCTGAGGGTGATGACCAGGTATGACCAGGTAGGCATGCTGGTGGTCAGGATACCCTTTATAGCCGTGGGTGCTGGCTGTATGGCTCGCTGCTCGAAAGCTTGAGGAAGTGATGATGACGTCACGAAGTAGTAGCTGCATGAAGGCTGCGCTGACGTTCTTTGTAGAGGGTCACCTGTTTGGAGGTAGGTGGAACAGAGTGTAAAGTCCCGCAAACCTCCTTTGAAAAGGGAGGATCCTCCAACCAGACGGGTGTTATGTCTGGTGGGCAGCTGCCCAATAGATGATTTCGGGCTGTTCTATATGTTCTAATCGCGCGGAGAACTTTCCTTGCGCGATGCAGGATTAGTTCTTATGTGACGCCATAGATGTCGCTACAGATAAAATTACTTTTTGATACAAACAATTAAAATAAAATTGGGCAAGTGCGAGTCGGACTCGCACACTAAGGATTCCGTACAAACTTACCTATGTTAATAGTTCAACACCCGAATCGGAGTCTCAAAAATTTTTACGAAACGCAAAAAAAAAATTTTTTTTGACGTGGGTAACAACAAATTTACTGTTTTCAGACTTATTCCTATATTTGTGCTATATCAATTTTATTGATTATTGTCTGAACTAATTCCGATATTCATTTTTTTTTTAGTAAATTGTTAATAATTTTCTTCTAAACGCACGCTATCTAACGTCAGTGGAATATTCCACAAACCCCTAAACTCCGTCCGACCCCTCTACAACAATTCAGCCCTCAGTACTAGATTTTTCTGATAGAGACGCTACAAAAAATCAACCAACTCTACAAGATCAGCTTGATAAGGAAATAAATAAATGTAATAAAACCTGTAAGAATCCCTTAACTTATTTTTACCTCGCAGGCTTTGTCAAATTAGAAAAGGCTATGTATGATAATGAAGGAGACCGAGGTGTGTATCTAACAGAAGCCTACACGTATATTTTATTCGTTCTACCCATGACTGGAGAGTGAGAAAGTATTTTTGTGTGCCGGTTACTTTTGTAACAGAGTAAGAATACCATTATACAAGAGGAAAAAAGTTTTTTTTCTTATCGGATATGCTTCCATATTGGCCCAATTTTATTTTCAATCCAGTTCTGATGATGGAATCTATAAGGAATCGAGGGAACTCTTCAAATATTATAGGCAACTATATAGTGATTTTGAGATTTTCATCGAGAACTTTAGCATTTTCAGTCAAAAAGTATCATTAGCTAGAAAACGACCAGAAATGGCGAACGAAACTTCATACTACTTACATAGATACCACAATTAAGCTAGTTAAGCGACCATGACTATTCAAATAAATTAATGGTTCTGAATAGTTATGTTGAAAATGGTATCATCGAAGTGACTATCGATATGACTCGATAGGGAATTCTGTAATTAATCAATATATTCTAACCATTTTTGGGCTTATTATATATGTCATGAAATACAATTTGGTTATAAGGTACTATCGAACTAATCTGATGATGGAGCCGGAAGGTAGAAGGAAGACACAGGAACTTCATAATGAAATAATGTAACCTAGCAGAGTTTGGGTTAATTGGAATTGTCATGATTAATAGGCACGCTGGTTATAAGTGTATCGCAACTAAAAAGTGTGAAATAAAACCTTTTTACAAAAAAAAGCAACCAACTTCACTAAAAAAGAACACTAAAAGGATCAAAATAACTTTAATTTCGGAAGTTGGTGTTAAATAAGAAACAAACACTGAACTTGACTTCCACAAACACTGACTTCCGAAATTAAAGTTATTTTGATCCTTATAGAGTTTTTTTTTAGTGAAGTCGATTATTTATTTTTTGTAAATTAGTTTTTTATGTTTTATATATAAACCTTCTTGACTTTACTATTGTGAGGATGTCTAATTCGAATAATAAGGGAAAATGATAACTAAATATTAATTAATTAAACTAAACTAAATATAATTTGTAACTCAAAATGATGTAAAGGCTGATTTATTATAAATTTTGTTTGATTTAAAACATTTTTTTAATTTTCTTTATTCTCCTCCTGTATCGGATCTCAGTTCCGGAATTGAGAACTTGGCAGTTATTGTATTTATTAAGCAAGCAAACTTGTAATATATACACATATAATACGTAATACTCAGTATATTTATTTTTTGTTTATTTGGATCGGCGACGATTACCTATCTATAAAAACAATCAGGTTTACTTTTGTGGCCACTTTGGAATCCGTATATGTTTCGCATACTTTATTTTGTATCCTACAATCAAAGTAACAATTATCTCCTTTTGACAGAATATTTGAGTCTTTGATTTCAAGATTGTCTATGACACAACCCCCCAATTTACATAACCCCACAGAAAAATTGAGGATCAATTGATTGGAAATTACAAAAAAAAAAAACAGTTTATTAATATTTGTTAGTTTTTCAATTCACGTTGAAAATTTAGAATATAATTTCAGAAGATAGTAGAATGATTATGATTATATCTTAAAATCAATACAAAACAGATTATAAACAAATTTTCCAATTGTTTTTAGTTGAAGAAAAATAAATAATAGCGAAAATTGGTCTCAAATGGAAATGATATCAAAAGAAACTTGCATATATCAGATTTGGCCAACTTGTATATTAAAGACCTATTAGTAGTACGCTGAAAATATCCACTGGAACGGACTACCTGGATAAAATATATCCTATTGCGCAATTTGGGCCTATGGTCTACATGTGTTCCAAATCAATTCAACCATAGCCCAAACATACAAATACAACCATACAAATACTTCAATAATATTAGTGGAATAGGACTAAAAAATAAACTTATTATTAAAAGATGGAGTAGTATGAAATCTTACAAGAATATCGAGTTCATACTGGAGTACCAAACAACAAACTTCATGAAGCAGTACAGCAAAATAATAATGCAAACTTTGATATCGTGCGGGGTCGAAATTATCCTAACAAGATGATTAAAGTACAACAGATTGAAAGAAGCCTCTGGAAGCTTTCGACGTCTGCAAAGAATACCAGCATAAAACTTCAGTTGTGAATAGTTTTTGAATTAATTTTAGTTCTTTTGATTATAGTAAACTAGCTTCTGCCCGCGGCTTCACTCGTTTCTCCATAAAAACTTTGGACTCCCGTTTCATCCCCTCAGGGAGTAAATTTTGGAAAATCCTTTCTTAGTGCTCACCTACGTCATAAAAGGAAACCTTGTGCAAAATTTCTCGCTCCTAATATCAGTAGTTTCGGCTGTGCGTTGACATGTCAGTCAGTCAGTTTCCCCTTTTATATATATAGATATCTACTCCAATTAAATTCATACTTGTTTTTCTGCTGATTTCCAGTAAGAGAAGTCAGTCTTATAAGTACGTAGTTTTTCTTTTCTAAAAGTATATATCCTGATATCTATGTAAAGATACCTGTATCTTTGAATTTCGCACAGGATCCTTTAGTGCTCTGTGGTGATTTAATGTAGCATGAAAGGGACACATTCTGCAGGATATAAGTCGAGTTTGTACCTCGAATTTGCATCTCGTTTTATTAAGCAGCAGTTGGTGAAAAGGATACAAAGTTATAGAATATAATGATATTATAGAATATAACAAACATACGAAATGGGTGGAGGGTGGTGGATGGGTGTTTATTTTCTCACTACCCAATACTAAAACCTCAGTAAAGAATCATGATAAGATGAGAAGATTCGTGGAATCGTGGTAACACAGCAGGCACTGTGAAATAATGAATAGTTAGCAGAAAATTCTAATTGCGGAAATGCCAACAATTTCGTGTTCTTGGAGAATGCTAGCTGGAATATTAGATTATGTGATTATGGGAATAAAGCAGTGTCTTTTAAGTTGCGGGCGGCATGTTGATTTCCGAACGAAACGAAGGTTGCTAATTTTAATCCCGAACGACAGTGAGGAGATTTATATAATTAGCTCCCAAGCATTGCGAGGGAGTTAATAAAGAAACCTGAATAAGGTGAGGAATTCAAGCCACCCAAGACAAAGACAGCTTTAGCATCGTGTTGGATACTCTACTTTTTACACCATCTGTGAGATAATTAATAGATAATTTAGTAAAACAAATCATATGTTAGAGAAATATAAGTATTTTGTACAAATTAATCTTAACTATCACTCAACATATTTTGAGATTTGAAACAAACAAAATTCACTACTATAAGATTCTATAGTTATTCATAGTTGTTTTTCTGTTGATCTCCAGTAAGAGAAGTGAGTCTTATAAGTACGTAAAGGCTGTCTGTAAAAAATCGCTTTTAGCGATAAGACCGCCCATTGTGACACCCTATTAATTTTAATTTCGTAATTTAAGTTGTATTTTTGGTGTACAATAAAGAATATCTATCTATCCACGTAGTTTTTCTTTTCTAAAAGAATTCAAGCCACCCAAGACAAAGACGGCTTCATCCCTGTGTTGGATAGGTACTCTACTTTTGACACCATCTGTGAGATAATTAAAAGATAATTTAGTAAAACAAATTATATATTACAGAAATGTAAGTATTATGAACAAATTAATCTTAACTATCACTCAACATGTTTTGAGATTTGAAACAAACAAAATTCACTACTATAAGATTCTATTGTTACAATTTTCTTTATCGCTCCCGCTTTTTCAATACTTTTTTTTTCGAAACTCGTCAGTAACCACAACCACGTTTTATTCTGTTTTCTTTTTTGTTAGTGGCCTGTTTGAATTTTGAATTAACTTGTTTGATGCACGTACATTTTAGTTTTTAACTTGGGGATCGCCCATACTGCATCATCTCCCTAGGGACAGAATGACTTGCTTTAAGTGATGGTTGTATGACATATAAAAGGATCGAGCAGGTGGTGTAAAAAATATTTTTCATTATTCATACTATAAAAGTAGGTCTGAAGTTGCCTGAGGAGCAGGTTGAAAGAAATACTTTTGATCCCTAGGAGAATCGCTTTCAACTGACAGCTATCCAATTATTAAAAAAAAAACTAGTGCTATCTTAACATTTCTATTGACCCAACTTTCTATACAGCCAGTCAATTACAGCGTGTCAGCCAGTCAAATGTAAAATTGAAATAATTTAAAGATAAATATTAAATAAAGAATATATATTTTTAAGCGACTTATTTTTTCAACTATTTCTTTATAAAGTACTTTATTTATTTTTTTAAATATTAAGGAAAAATATTTTTATTTTTTAATAATGAAAATGAAAAATAAAGGCTGAATAGCTGGCCGGTTAAGAAAAAGAAAAAGAAAATAAGCGGGAAGTGGCAATCCGGCAATCCGATATTCATTTGTTCTTTCGAGTTGTAGAGTTTTGTTTACATTTCGGTACAATTGAGATTTCTATTAATACGACAGAACTTATCGCATTATTGTAATTATCAGATTCAGATGTGGATATAACCCTTAATTTTATAAGAGAAGAGGTTAAAGCAGTAGTGGAAAACCTTTTACCGCTTAAATCAGAAGAACCGCCTAAAATCATACGACGACTCATTTTTGGTTTTACAAGATTTTTTATTGTTTTTTTACTTTACTTGTATTCGTAATGAAAAGCACAGTGTTTAACTCGGGATAAAGACTTATTTAGTCCCTCACAAACTATTGGCGATCTCGCTACGCTCGGACGCCAAACTCCTTCTCGGGACTAAATAAGTAACTTTCACCCCTAACGTAACAATGTACTATTTTATTACTCATACTTTGAAAGTGGGTTCAAGAATAGGTTAAGGTCAAAGCCAGAGTGAATAGGCTCTTAATAAACTAGTGCGCCTCACCATCAACGTTTGCTTCACTACTTACTATCAGGTGGGATCGCAGACAAGCACTAGTTTATAACAAATAAAAAGAAAAGGTCTGAAGTTGCCTGCGGAGGGGGTTAAAAGTAATACTTTTCATCCCTAGGGAGAATCACTTTCAACTGACAGCTGTCTAATGATTAAAAACAAAAACTAGTTTTATCTTCACATTTCTATTGAACCATGGTCCAACTTTCTATACAGCCAGTCAATTACAGCGCGATGTAAAATTGAAATATTTTTTTAAATGACTTATTTTACTCAACAATTTTTTTAAGTACTTTATTTTTTTTATTTCTTTGGGTAAAATATTTTATTAGTCAAGTAGGTAGGCCCTCCTTTCTGATATGGCCTATGGGTAGGTCCTAGAGCTACCGGGAAAAAAGATAGGTACACAAGTGAGAGTGATACGAGACAAGGCTTATGATAAAAATCGCGTCCTTTGATGTATCATATTTACGACTGGATACAATAAAGTCATAAGATTAATTTGTCAGACAAGTTTTTCTCTCGAAGCTATTAGCATGCTTCCACGCAGTATAACGATGTGCTAAGTGCGAGTTATCCAAACCAGCTCGACGTGAATGGGTGACGATGTCATTTTGCAGCTCAGCGCACTTTAGTTAGGCGTGCATGCATGCAGTAAACTGGAACAGGATGACAGAAGAGTAGCCAGCGTGTGTGTGCGAAAGCGAGATTGCCACCCTTTTTTATTATTGACACTAATGGTAAAAGAATGCAGTTATCCTACTTTCTAATAATGTAATGTTGGATGTAACAAAACATAAGTAGACACAACCCAGAAATATGTCCTCCCTGTACGACGGTAGAAATAGAATGCTTTGCAAACCGTATTTATTATACAATTCTGTATAATATATGCAACAAAATATATTTAAATGAAATTATAAATAAATAAAAAAAAAAACTTAAAAGCCGTGAGCCTGACCTGTTTGCATAAAAACTTTTATGCCTTATTAACTTAATTTCAATTTCCTTAGTGCTTTTCTTCGTTGCGCAAGGAACTCTTGAGTAATTTAATATTGCTAGTTTATTCTGTACCTACTTTGTCCGTCAATGCATGCATAAATTTAAAAATGATTTTACATTGAATTGATAAATTTGATATTGAAAACTGATCCACCATAAACCAATTTTTATACAGACATTATTATAGAATTAGGTCGAAACTTGCTGCAAACTCTCTTTGCCATCTTTGATATAACCTTTGGACACGTAGACGTAGTATTATGTCTCCGTCTGGACATGATACCTCTCATGGCGCTTTATCCCTTTTAACTTTTTATTCTTAACAGTTTCTTATTAATTAATAAAAGTGCAGTAACTTTTTTGACCCGAGGGTTTTAATTGGGATATGATCTGTAATTATCGATCACCGACAGCGGAACCCCACTATCACGGGTTAGCTTGTGGCGTATTAGATGTGCAGCGATATAATACATTTTCTCCTAATTGATAAAAAATACGTTAAAAATGTTTTCTCTATTATTACAAATTCAAAAGACAGTTTAGGTTTATTAAAAAAATATTTTCCTACTCATTAAAATTCTACTGCATCGATCATATCATCGAAATTGAACACACTTCTGCCCTCCTAGCCAAGTTACAACCGTTACGTTTCGATTATCTTTTGTCGAGTCGGCCACGCTTTCGATTCCTTTGTTCTGACGTCAACTCAACGCTCAGTCACGTGGTCAGAGCAAAGGAATAGGCGTGGCCGACTCGAGGCGATTGACGAAAGAGAATCGAAACGAAACGGTCGTAACTTGGTTAGGGGGGACCAGAGGTCATACCACGAGCTCTTAACGCGATCCATTTTACAACCTAAACTGAACAGTCAAAGGGATGGAGCTATAGGTATAGGGTGTACAGTTCCATCCCTCTTTTTTGCTCGCACGCCTGACATTTAATAAGACACTTCGTAGAAAAATGTTTTAAGCGCAGCATGCCCGATAACAAAGAAAAAACTCTCGTCTATTTACTTTAAAACTGAAATTTTTCACTTTGTTGATATCATAGGTAAATATTTCATTTATATCAGCGGGAATAGTTTTACAAAGAGGGTGCGAGTGATTTAATATTGTGCAATCTGAGCACTGCATCTTAAAGTCGGTTGTAAGAAAAGATGTCGCATTCACGCTAAAGAGAAAACACCAGGAAATCCATTCCCGACATTTCTACGACGACGACGATTATAAGTCGCTGCTTTTGAAGATCGGAGGCAATCCGACCCTCTAAAGGGGGATTAAATTGTGAGAAAAGAGGAACCCAAGTCTTTATAAGCCGATAGGTACGACTTACCCATCGGTCACTAAGGAACGCGGAACTTCAGTAGCTTAAAAGAAAAGCACTGAATTAATTGCATATCAAAACGGAGGATTCATCTCTCATTCCCAATTCAACCAACTAGAATCACAGAATATCCATAGAGACGAATAATATATCCTTGAATTATTTGTTAAGTTTTACATGAGCACTGTACTTACTGCTGGCTAGAGATTGGCTGGTTATTCTGGCGCTTGGTCTAGAGATCAAGGGCCAGACTAATCAAGAGATTAAACTAACAGACTCCTTTCAAGGAAGATTAGTTCAACCCTCTATTGATGTACTTCGATGATGAAGGCAGTTTCAATGTAGAATCAATTAAGTATAAGAGGCTTACTACAACTTGGCTAGCTTTGTGGCAATTTTAGATCTATGAAGTTGAGCCCTTTGAAAATAGAGCAAACAATATTATTTTAACAGTTAAAAACTCAGAACTGCTATTGTAGGGGTGGCCAAGTGGTTGTCAATTTAGTCGATTGTGGTATAGTCCAGTCAAATTAGACCAAAAAATAGGGGTAGGGTTACAATAAGTCGCACCCAGCTGAAAATTGGTAAGATTGTTCAAAATACCATCATAAACGAAAAAAAACTAAAAAGAACTCATCGATCCGACACCTGGAAAAAATATACTCGGGGTCACAAAAACAAGTTTTTCGCGATTTTCAGCAAAATTATAAGTTTTATAATAAAATTAGTTCAGACAAAAATTGTAGATCAAATAAATATACAAAAATGTCTCAATACTTTTTTTCCTAAGAGCCACCGTTTTTGAGATTTTATAATGATTCAAAAAGTTGAAAGAGGTCATCGTCATAATATGCACACGTTTTCACGCCACCTTTGAGGCAGTGTACTTAGCGTGTTTTTAGGGTTCCGTACCTCAACGTAACTTCCACGTCTGCGTAAATAGTAAAAATGTAATTGAACCTATCCGAAGCGGTGTGTGAAGTTGCTGTATGGAATTGTCAGATCTAGTTAGTAAACAAGTAGATCTTGGCTCGAATCAAGTTGGCTAACCCTGCTCTATTGCATAACCCATTCACTATCACAATACGGAGTTTTTTTTAAAGAAAATTACTAATCTAATTATGGATCAAAAATTCTTCTATTCGACAACGTAAATTAATGTCGCAAAGAAATTGTAGACTCGTAAACAATCAAAGCATTTTATATTTTACAAGCCTCTGTTAGCTATTAAAAACACATGCGATCTCCTTTCGATATTACAATATTATTCGTGTGTTACCTACGTGTGGGCGGTATTGATTTTGCTTCTCTTTGACGTTGCTTGCTTTCCAATATTCTCTTTAGTCATTCCATTATTGCATATTAATTAACATGAAAAGGAGGGATTTGGTCTACCAGATTTCTGATTTTTTTTACAAATTTCAAAACTCTTGTTCACCCTTTTACTTACAAAAATTTGGTATTGATTTTGCTTCTCTTTGATGTTGCTTGCTTTCCAATATTCTCTTTAGTCATTCCATTATTGCATATTAATTAACATGAAAAGGAGGGATTTGGTCTACCAGATTTCTGATTTTTTATAGAAATTTCAAAACTCCTGTTCATCCTTTTACTTACAAAAATTTGGTTTACATAGGTAGGCTTTACCTATAGCCTGTCTTTCTTTTGGAATCAATAATACTTGGCACATGTCAACTTTATTTAATGCTTTTCCACAAATCGTATGAATTAAATTGTGTGCGTCGCTCGCTGTAGGTACGATCATAAAAGGGGGAACGGTACGCACTATGTATGTAGAAGCATTTAATGTGGCCGGGTCAGGTGTCAGGTTGAAACGACAATACGAAATTAGAAGCCCCACGTAGGCCCCTCTGTGTGGCCTGTCTGCACAAATGCATTCATAAATACTCAGCCAATCTGCTATGTTTCACGACTTAGCGTAACGCATGTTGCGCTGAACGATCGAGTAAAACAACATTCAATAAAATCATATCCTTTGTTTTTTTGAGACGGAGTCCAGGACCTCACTCAAAATAAGGTAGATTTGGGAATTAAATGCTAAAGGAAGTTGAAATAAAAGAAAGTAGAAAATCACGGCACGCAGACAACAGAAAAGAAAACAAAAGGAGTAAAATTAAACTCATAAACGATTTTTTTTCTCAAAGCACAATACTTTCCAATTCATTTCAACTGGATATCAGAACCGAATATCGGTCATTACTTACAATTAAGCCACCGATTGAGCTTGTACCGATCCCTAGGCGCAGGCCCTGATTAACCCTTAGGCTAATTAGGCTGCAGCCTAGGGCGCGAGGTTCGGGGGGGGCGCGCTAAAATCGTGTTTTCGCAAGCACTAATCTAGCATCATTGCATCTACCCTACATATTTAAACTAGACCGAGACAAAATACTAAAACTAAATGCGCTTGAGGTTCTCTGATTTTAACAATAAATTTTGAAATTTTAAAAAGCTCGCCTTTAACAAACACTGACTTGTTACTCGAATCGGTCGGTGGTCGAGCGAGTGGGTGAGCTGGCAACAGAGTGAGTGCCTAGTGCGAGTTTTGTTTATTCCCCCTCGCAATAACGGGCAAACACGATGTCTCCAGTTTGACCTACCACCACCGACACTACTACATATGCAGCAATAGTTACGCAGTCATCCGGAATTCATAACTCAGATCATACTACAAAGTCAATTATAAACCTAAAAACAGCGTGTATTTTCCATGCACCGTACAACGTACGCAGACATAAATGTCGATGTGCTATGCAAAAGTGATTTATTTTACATTTACGCTATTGATTTACTAAATAGAAAAGTTATCGATTTTTCATTTTTTGTTGTGCTATTTCTTTTGGGTTCCAAAAACAAAATCAATATGCCCAGAAAATAATATATTAGGCCATTATATGTGGCATTTTAGAACGTCAATATTAAATACTAAAAATCGGCCAAGTGCGTGTCTTGGTTCTCTAAAATCCAGAAAAGTTTAATAACTTGTATTATGAATTATTACATGAAAAAGCTTTCAGTTACTAAACAAACTTTAACTCACTTCTACAAAAATAAGGACAGTTCATTTAGGGATTGCCCATTCAAAAGATTGCGTTTTTTTGAGCATAACTAGCAATATGTCTGGTCAATACAAAGGTCTTGGTCAGGTAGCTACTTTTGTTCCTTGTGTAGCCCATTCTCTACAACTCATGAGATCGGCTGCCGCGGAAAGTAGTGACGAGTCAGCTGCTTTTTTTACATTGGAACAACAACTATGAAATTTTTGGTCTGGATCTACAAGCAGATGGCACTTTTAGTTATCCAAATTGGATGAAAAATCGACGGTCCTAAAAAAAATATCGATAAATCGTTGAAGTGCGCGAGCAGATGCAAGAAAAGCCTTATAATACAGTTCATACAAACAAGTTCTGGAAAAATTAAACTCTATTTGCGAAGATGAAAATCAAAGTAAAGAGACCAAAATAGAAGCAAAAGGAATATTAGAAAAAAAAGTTTCAAATCGTTAGTGCAGAACTAAAATCAAGTTTTGTTGATTTATCTAACATTGTCTCTTTATGAGAAATTACATGCTTATCTTGATACGTTGCGTGGCGAAAAAGAGTTCGATAATTTTGAATCAGAGGCAATCAAGAGATGCAAACTGACCACATACAAAAAAGATGTAAGAAGAAGAAAGAAACCAATATTTCATTTTGATAAAGTTAAAACGGGACACATTGAGATAGAAGGGAGACGATCTTTCATCGTTGATAATCATTATGCAGCTATTGATTGTCTTAAAGTGCACTTAAAAAACCGGCAAATTATTTATAATACTTACGAAAGGTCTTTTTCAGCACTTAAAAGAGTAAAAAATTATTTGCGCTTCACACTCCGCCAGCAAAAACTTGCAGCGCTCTCACTAATATATATATAGAAAATGATTTTTTACAAACTCTTAAATTTGAAACAATTTTGGAAAGATTTGCAAACGCTAAAGCACAAAAAAGGACTTTTGTATAATCTAATAATAATACCAAACAAAATAATAATAACACCTAGCGGGGGCGCGTCCTCATAATTAGCCTAGGGCGGTTAGAACTCTTGATCAGTCGCTGCCTAGGCGGCATCCATGGCAATCCGCAATACTTATTAATAATGAGCTGCAGCCCTTACGTTTGGGCTGTCTGAAAATGGCTCCATGACAATCTGAGGTATTACATCGATCTCGGCATCTCCTATGACAACGGCTTCCTCCTCCCACATTTCGCCTCCCTACGTCGGCCCTCTTCTTGGAAAACATTTTCTCTGATATTAGCCGTTATAAAATTGTTCGTGGAATTTCTGTTTTTTTCTTTCTGTAGAGTTTGTTATAACGGAAAGGCTTGCTTATTTTCGATATTTACTAGACTACTTTATAAAGAATTTCTTAAATATGTACTTGGATAAATACCCTATAAATAAAACGCTCAATATTTTATAATCTATGAGGATGCTAGCGTTTAACCTAAATGGCGCGAAATCACGCGCGAACGGCGCTCGCTTGGGTTTTGAGTGATGTACTCGTATATAAATTCAGTCGAATAAATTCTTATTGTCTGTCCTTATCACTACCCGATTACCCTATAGGTACCTATCATTTAAACTCAACTTTCATGCATGGTAAAAAAGCGTTGCTCTCTTAAAATTTTAACTATTGCTGCATTAAGTGATATAATGTTGCTAGTCTACAATTATCCACTCCAATAAGTTGTTGCAGTTTTTTGAAGTGGAAAATTTCAGCCTAGCAACAATTATTCCAGTAGGAAACATAGCGACAAATAATAGAGTAAGAATGGAAGAATCGACGGGACATCCATGCTACGGATAATAGAAAAATTCAATTTGCTGTGAATAACAAGTGAGCGAAACGTTGCATGGGGGCGGCGCGTGCTGTATCGCTCTGTTCGACCGCTTCCGCCCCCGTCCGCTGTTATAATAGGAATGCCTCAGTGCCGGATTAAGCCAACGCGAGGTCTGTAACAAATTCGATCAAGGGGCCCCGTGTATAGGCTTAAAAATAAATAAATGAAAATATTTTGTATAATGATTTAACAAAGACGTTATTTTCCTCATTTACCGTAATACTCAACAAAATTACTTTCTTTAAACGATACTAATTAATATCTTTAATACTTTTGGAAGAACCTAGAAGATAATGGTTTTTTTCATACCCCGTGTGAACAAAGATAAAGGTAAAATTCTAAAAAAAAGAAGTGTTCTCGAAAATGACGCAGAACTAATACATAGTCTTCGTGAATTTATACAGAAAAGCTGAAGAGTTAACATTTTGCATTTGCCTCGGAGGGGTAAGATGCAGGCATTCTTTGATTGGAATAATCTTTCCAAGAATAATGATCTCATCAACATGTCAAAATTACTATCATCGTTTCTCACTATTTTAGCGGTTCACTTTGTTGGTCTACCGGTACGCGGTCGCCACTCCAGAACCTTTCAGCTCTATCGATCATCTGTTCATTCCTGGTTCGATCACGCGAGAGAATTCCGAGAATAGCCCTGTCCATTGCCAAGCCATCTGATGAAGCCTATTGTGAACGACCACGTTTCGGAGCGATCACTGGCAACACACACTGGTCATAGACCTTCATTTTGAGACACTGGTTTGTCGGACGAGAAAATACCGCGCAGCTTCCCTAACGCTGCCCTGCCAAACCGGATTCGACGATTAACCTCTTTCTCAAAGATAGACCTACCTAACTGGATCACATGATGTTCGTATCCAAGTACGAGTGTATAGCCTACAATCTTGACCAGAGAGGGTGTAGTACCATCTTCTGTTAAGATTGGAGGCTGGAATGGGTATTAACTATAAGTTTCGTTTTATCTATGTTCATTATTAAGACCTACTGTTTTGGCAGCTCTAATAGGGTCGACTATTGTAATGGGCTCCTTCATAATCTCAACTGCTGTATCGTCGGGGGATCGAAGGTGAGTAATATACGTTGAAAGAGGTCTAGTCCTGAAGTCGGATTAACATGGTGAAGTTTCAAACAAACATTTCAGCACATCGATGTAGCGATAGTCAATCTGGCATTATTAGAGGGACACAGACCAATCCTCAATCGAATCAAAGGCTTTCTAGTAGTCTACAAATTCTAAGCAGAGACAAATTATTCTCTTCAGTCTTTGTTACATGAAAACTACGATAATAAGGGAATTCTAAGAGAACTTCTTTTTTATTCTAGGCTTTTACATGCTGGAAAGTCTGAAGCAAATTGACTATCACATCAAAGGAAATCAGCTTTATTTAGATTTCATGTAGTATATAGTAGATGTACTTTGCCAATTTTTTTTTTACGTTTAGTTCGGATCCCCGTATGTGCGGGGCCTTTGCTACTCTTGCTACATGGCTAATCCGACACTGGGAATCCTACCTATGTATATTTGTGAAAATTCAATTTATGAAATATTTTCATGAACCTCATTCAAAGAATGGTTTAATGAAATTCGTTGATTACGACATCGATGTGTTGTATAGACTTAAGTTATGTTATTTTATTTGTATAAGCTCAACACGGCATCATGTTCTTGTAGCAAATTAGTTTTATCGAGTGCATATGATTGGTCATTAGTAATTTTGTGGTTATTGACGTCTAACACATTTATTGATTTGGTACTTAATTTACCGAACGAGCTTTGTTCATATTTAACTATAGTAAGTTAATAAGCTGTAGCTGTAACTTGTATTGGTGTGAAATTCGATTAAAAGGGAGAAATTACCATTTTAAAAATGAGGAAAAAAAGTCACGTAAATATTGATGGGAAAACGCGAACCACAAGGAGCAATACAATTTTTTGTATTGCTCCATCGTCAGCCACATCATCCTTTACCATTAGGTAAGATAGAGGTCAAACTAGGTAGATAGGCTTGTCTATCAACAAAAAAAAAAACAAAAGAGCCTTTAATAATTGCAAAAATATGAGTGGTCACGAAAAATTACTAAGTCACAAATTCATAACAAGAATGTGAATGTAATAAACGTATGCGTTTGAAGTCCCTTTCAATGCTATCTCTACTACCACAAGTCTTGTAACAAAAAAAATAGTTTGCTGCTTCCATATGCTACTTCGAACTCTACGTAATCGATTATAGCCTAGAGTCACATGATTTGTGCTTATTTCAAAAGGGAATTCTGCATTATTCGGGGTTGGTAAGTGTAAAATTTATGTGTATCAGAAAAGTAAAAGAGTATTTAAATCATGATTGTTACTTCTTGAGCGTTCTCATGAGTTTGTTTATAAAATTAAAAATACACGAATAAATGAGCAGACCACAGTAGTACTTTTGATTGGAAATAGTCTTAATTTAACTAAAAGGGACATAGTTAATGGTATTGAAACCCTGCCTAGATTGAAATTAGGTAAATTAATATTATGTTGGGAAGGTCTAACTTCAAGAAAGAGATCAATCGTCGAATCCGACTTGGCTGCAGCGTTCGGAAAGCTGCGCGGTATCTTCTCGTCCAATATACCACAGTGTCTCAAGACGAAAGTCTATGACCAGTGCGTGTTGCCAGTAATGACATATGGCTCTGAAACGTGGTCGCTTACAATGGGCCTCATCAGAAAACTTAAAGTCACCCAAAGGGCAATGGAAAGGACTATGCTCGGAGTTTCCTTGCGTGATCGAATCATCAATGAGGATATCCGCAGGAGAACCAAGGTCACCGACATAGCACGAAGAATCACCAAACTTAAGTGGCAATGGGCAGGGCACATTGCTCGCAGAACGGATGGCCGTTGGGGCCGAAAGGTTCTAGAATGACGACCACGTACCGGAAGACGTAGCGTTGGAAGGCCTCCACTCCCGCAACCGATACCAGGTGTGGATGTGGTAACGGTTGCGGGAGTACGATGGATGCGAGACGCACAGGATCGTTCATTGTGGCGGCACTTGGGGGAGCCTATGTCCAGCAGTGGACGTCTTTCGGCTGAAATGATGATGATGACTGGTGATGATGAATATTATGTGCATTGCTTTATTCTAATAGTTTACATGATCATGAAAATGATTACATTTTTAGCCTAAGAAACTTGATGCATATTTTGTCATGTCGTCACAGTGACCGTTTATTGCATTTTGATACTAACAATTTTGTTAGAGATTTTGTTTTGATACGGAAACAAATGTTTCTTCCCAGAAAAAGGCGACATTTATTGGCTACTTTGTTAGCTTACAAGCTGTTATTGATAATTTAACTGAGATTAGGTTAAGTGATGAATCAGTATTATCTAGTATAGCTAATAACGCTGATATAGATTATTTATATTAATAGAAGCAAGCAAAGGGAATCCAATAATATTTTGTTATACCTTAAGAATATAAATCGTTTGTCTGGCAAAATTTTAGATGTGGAAATGTTAATAGTTAAATATCATATAGATATCTTATGTTTTTGTGAAACCTGGTTAAAATCAGATAGAATGCTGTTTAAACAATTTTTTTTTTTTTTGTCGAGAATACGGTCTTCCTAGGGATCACGCTTAACTCGAGGCAACAATGGGGTCCTCGGTTTACATCTCTGGCAGGTCAGCTTCGTTCGATAATAAATGACATATTTCCTATTGTATTTATTTTTAATATGGTCATGATATACCATTTTGAAATCCTCATAATAAGCCCTTTAATTTCATACCCATAGAGCAGCATACAAAAAAAAGTATCTTAAATTATAGTGTCTCAAAGTCGTTGTGTTGGTATTTTTTTTGACGTCACCACCACACATCTAAGCACATTCAAAAAGCCAGGCAATTTAACATATCACTCTTCAAAGTCAAAGTCAAAGTCAAAGATTTTTATTTCACATAGGCCTACATGGGCACTTATAAAACGTCAGAAGCTAGTGCACGGTTCCAAATTGGTAGTTTCCTATGGAGAAGAACCGGCAAGAAACTCCATGGTTACTCTTTTAAAAAAGAATTTGTTGATACAATACCTTCTGTTTACAATATATTGAATTTATTATGTAAGGACAGTGTAGACTGGTCAATAAAGTACAATAAAAATAATCATAATAAAAAGGAACCTAAGAATTCGCGGAGTCTACAGTGTTCACACATTCACATTTCAAAAAAGAGGCTATACAAACAAAAGCAAGCAAAATAAATAATTACAATTATTAATAAACAATATGTCAACAATATAAATAATAATAAATAAATAAAAAATAAAAAATATTGCAAAAGCAATGTATATATTACAATAAATGTGGAGCAGTCAATAGATAAATTTACAAAATATTATGAGCTACCAGGGGGCCACATGTGCAGAAGCAGTCATTGCCAAACAAGCGTGTCTTCGACATAGTCTTTAACCTTATAATACGCTTTTTTAGTTAGGACACGCTTAATATGGGTTTTGAACTTTCCTTCGCTAAGTTCAGTCACCACTTTTGGCAGCTTATTATAAAAGCGTATGCTGTCTACTAAAAATGACTTGCTGGTCTTAACTAATCTCCATTTGGGTAACATAATTTCGTGTTTACTACGCGTATTTATGTTATGATAATCGCTTCTAATTTTGAAGAGTCCTAGGTTTTTACGAACATACATAATACTTTCTAAGATATAAAGAGAAGGCAAAGTCAGTATATCGATTTCTTCGAATTTATTTCTAAGGGACTCGCGAGGACCCATTTTATAAATGGCCCGGATTGCTCTCTTTTGCAATATGAAAATTGACTGTGCATCAGCTGCAGATCCCCACAGTAAAATGCCATAAGACATAATACTGTGGAAATAAGCATAATAAACTAACTTAGCTGTGGCTACATCGGTCAGTTGCCTTATTTTTCTTACTGCATATGCGGCCGAGCTCAGTCTACCTGAAAGAGCTCTAATATGAGCGCCCCACTGCAGTTTAAAATCGATGGTTAAACCTAAGAATGTTGTTTCCGTAATACCATCAAGTTTGTTGCCGTCAAGAATTAGATTGACGCCAACTTGAGGGACATTCGGTCTTCGTTTGCTTTGTTGATTTCCGCAAGGCTTTCGACTGTCTCATATGGGAATGCCTCTGGAAAATCCTTTTTGAGATGGGAGTAAATGAGAGCCCTTAAATAAGAATATCAAGTGCTGTGGTAGGTATACCACAGCACTTGAAACTCTTACTTAAGGGACTATATGAAGATGGCACTGCAGAAGTACGGGTGGATGATGTCCTCTCGGAAACTTTTAAGACTGAGTCCGGAGTTCGACAAGGATGTATTTTGTCGCCCTTATTATTTAACACCTACACAGAATACGTTTTGCGCATCGTCTTGGATGGTTGGGGTAAGGGTTTGTCACTGGGTAGGCGGGTAATAAATAACTTAAGGTATGTTGATGATACGACCTTTTTAGCAACAAGTAAAGAGTATTTGAAAGAGCTTTTGACTCGTCTGAAAGCTATAAGACTTCAATATTGACTGGCTCTTAAATCGGGAGAATACGAAAATTATGATAGTGGACCGGACTGAACATCACACCAAAGGAGTACTGACTATCGCTAACTGCGAAGTAGTCCAGAGCTACATCTACCTCGTTTCCTCTATATCAAACGCTGGAGGATGTGAAGACAAGATCAAGCGCCGATCCGCTATCACTAAGACGGCAGTAGAGCGTCTGGGAAAGATATGGAGAGAAAGCCGAATTACACAGTTTGTCTAATTAAATGTCTGGTTTTTCCAATCTTTCTCTACGGGGCCGAGACATAGACATTAAGGTGTTGGAGACGGATTTAGGAAATACCGTGGATAGCATTCCGCACCAGTAACTCCATCCTCAAAGAGCTTCACATACAGGATAAACTTTCGTCGACTGTACAGTTACGAATACGGAAGTTCTTTGGGCACATCTCCGGAAACGAGGATTCTATGGAAAGACTTGTGGTTCACGGTCGCGTTGAAGGCAAGAGAGCCCGCGGTAGATCTTCAACTAGTTTGATCGATCTTATCACCAGGGCTACGCAGTCGATCGCAGTATGGTGTGCACGTAATGCCAACCACCACCAGAAATGGAGAAAAATCGCTCGACATGCCGCAGCATTGGAGGCAAACGACGTCGGCGCGCCGCGATCCTGTCCATCATCAAGAGCCACGACCACTCTGACAAGAGTGTTCGACTAAGAAGAAGAGATCTAAAAACACTTGGGTTATCTAACGATATCTTAATTATATAAATCCGTTTAGCGGTTTGGAAAATATGAGGTAATAAAGAATATTACATACATACAAGATACGCGCGACAAACTTAACTATTTTTTACCCTTCTTGCAGTCGGGTAAAAAAAGATGACAGGTTTGATCAGGTGGTCTGTAATTATTACTTTAACGAAGTACCATTTTTAATCAGAGATAGGCATATTTCTTAAACTAAACGAGACAGTTTTTTTTTTTAAATATTCTTCTTTGGATAACATAATATTCCATTTACCATTTTCATGATAAATGATATTTATTTTGTAAGTAGGTTTAAAAAAACACTTTTATACGTCATTATATACTAGATGAGGCCGGTGTTTCCTAGCTGACTACCCTGAGAAGAAACACCGAAACAAACTCAGGGGTCAAAGTCTCTTTTAAAGTTCATACAGTTAATATGTAATCGTCAAATCACATGAGAACCATGCAGATTTGTCGATTTGTCTGAGATGGTCTTTTGAAGAAAGAACCATACAGATTTGAGTGAACCTGTCCAGTCAGTGCAAGCATTTGTCAGTATTCGTAAAGCTCAACCCAGGACTACTAAGGAGCTCAACGACTTGATGAACAATACCAAGGAATATCAGTTTGAGTCAGTAAAAATCGTGTTAACTAGTCTATGTAATTAGAATGAAAAGGGGCATAACATAACAGTGCTCACGTGTGCGTGTTTGTGATATTCCAATATGGGTTTGTAGTTAGAGTAATAACACTATACAATGAATACTTAATTTTGACGTAATAATAAGAATGTAGAGGCAGGCGTTTAAGTGTCGTTGCTCCACGGATATTGACGGAAACCTGACCGTGTTTTATCGCGCCTCGCTCTCGCTTGCTCCATGCAACAAGACTACCTACTGCATCTCAACTACTAATATCAAACACAAGCTTTACAATGCCGGTTTAACAGAAAATCTCACTAGTAAAATTCCTATTCAACCAACAATGAATACAGTGGTCAACTGTGAATTCGAATAATGAATGGAATCGTGGTACGCTGTACGACATTCCGTTCCGCTGAATAGCGTCCCTCTCCGACGTGTAATTTGGGATTAGCGTGGCGTCTGTAACTCTTTACTAAACCGACTCACTGTTCCAAAATATCTTAGTGTTCCGAAAGATTGGAACAGCAGTAATGTTATAAATGCAGCACTAAAACACTCTTTACTTTATGTGACCTGCAGTCTTTTAAAATTCAAATTAAAACGTAAATGGTGTAAATTTTAATGAACTGAACTAAAAACATCTGCTTTAAATTACTCTCAAATCAAAATTTTATTAAATAAAACTGTTGGTGTATATGGCGCAACATATCAGACGATTCATATCACGATTCATAACAGTCGGTGTCTGTATTTACATTTTTTGAGGCGTTGTTCCAGATTTTCCGTTTGTATTTAGTGAGCCGATGTTCCAAATGTTCCATTTGTATCTTGTGAGCCGATGTTTCAAATGTTCCGTTTTTGTATCTTTTGAGCCGTTGTTCGAAATGTTCCGTTTGTATCTTGTGAGCCGATTTTTCAAATGTTCCGTTTGTATCTTTTGAGCCGATATTGCAAATGTTCCATTATTTTGTATCTTGTGTGACGATGTTTCAAATGTTTCGTTTGTATCTTTGAGTCGATGTTCCAAATGATACATATCACTGTTTCGGAACATTTCAGTGATTCAGATGCAAATGTTTCAATCGCAAAGATGACATACTTTGCGCACGCCTATTTGGGATGATTTTTTACCCGACTGCAAGAAGGGTTATGTTTTTCGCGCGTATCTTGTATGTTTTTATATTTCGTAGATAGTGGCCTAGAGGTCCAGAACAGACTGGAGGTGTGGTGGCACAGACTGGAGAGTGTTAGCCTGAAACTGAGTAAAACCAAAACAGAATACTTGTTCTGCTATTTCGGCGGTCTCTCCAATCCAGTGCCTTTAGCTCTCGCTGGAACGCCCATACCGATCTGCTCTGACTTTCAGTACCTCGGGTCACTCATCCGAGGGGATGGTGAGGTAGACCGGGACGTAACACATCGGATCAACGCAGGATGGATGAAATGGCGACAGGTCACGGGAACAACTTGTGACCCACGGATGCCCCTCAAGTTGAAGGATAAAATCTACAAGTCCGTGATAAGGCCTGTCATACTGTATGGATCAGAATGTTGGACTGTGAAAAAGACGGATGAAAAAAGATTGCATGTAGCGGAGATGAGAATGTTAAGATGGATGTGTGGTGTGACGAAAATGGATAAAGTGAGAAATGAATAAATTAGGGGAAGTTTGAAAGTGGCGCCAGTGACTGAAAAGTTGAAAGGAAATCTTTTGTCTTGGTATGGTCATGTGTAGAGGAGGGATGAAACGCATGTTACTAAAAGAATTATAAGTTTACATGTGGATGGATGGAGAGGAAGAGGGAGACCAAAGAAAAGATGGATGGATTGTGTGAAGAGTGACAGGGCAGAGTGGAAAAAAAAAACGTGTTGCGCCGACCCCAAATAACACGGGACAAGGGCAGGAAGTTGACTGGTCAAGAGTTTACGTTGAGGATCATTCCGAGTTCAGACGTTAAAAATTCAAGAGCGTGTACCGCACGCAAAACTGTACTTTAGGTTCTCTCTATATGCACCGATGAAATAACAAAAAATTGAATGTGCAAAGTTAATTAAGCTAGACTACAATTAAAAACCGGCGAGGCTAGATCTGAGACAGACACCCTTGTTGTTACTATTTATTTAATTGTTCTTAAAACCTGTTTCTCGTCTTCTGATAAAGTTCTCATTCAATTATGATGAAGCTTTAGAGAAAAAGCTTTTCGGTCAAGGTCTAACCTTAACCCAACTTGTGCACATATCTCATTATTCCCTAAGGATCGCTCGTACTACATTATCTCCCTAGGCATAGAATGACTTGTTGTATGACATATAAAAAGGCATTATCGAGCAGGTGTAAAATATTTTTATCTCTTTCTTCATTAGGTGTATTAAAAAAAAAACTGTAAGTAGGTATGCTGAGTGATCAATTCTTTTATATTAGGTACTATTTGTAGTTTTACTTTTTATTACTTATATTAGTAGGTATTAAAAAATATTTTTTTCAGACAATAAAAATGAATATCTGTAAAATGTTTAGTAAATTACTAATTCAACTCTGGTTAATTATAAAATCTGCCAGTTTTATTAAAAAAATATATTCCATAAAAAATATGGTTTTTGGCTATTTGGTTATTGTGAAACAGAACTTGAGTTTATTCAGTTTTATTACCTTTTAAGTATAAAATTGTCGTTTTATTGTAATAGGTACTTCGAATTGACATAGAACCTTCATGGTTGGAGATTTTTGAGTGAGACTTTTTTTCAAAAACTACCTAAGAAGTTCTTCTAAAATGTGTAACATTCGATTATCTATTTTCAGTTGTTTTTTTTTATTCAACTTAGACAAGAAAGATGGATATTTCGAAAATTCGAGTAATTTTTGAATACGAGTTCCGACGCGAAACTAACGCGGCAGAAACAGCTCGCAATATTAATGTTGCTTTTGGAGAGGGGATTGCTAATGAACGCACCGTGCGATTTTGGTTTAAACGCTTTCGAACGAACCACGTGGAAGACCGCCCACACAGGTGAATAACAATGAATTGAAAGAGATGGTGGAAGTTGATCCAAGCCAAACTACATAGGAATTAGCGGAAATGTTTAACGTTACCTTACCAACAATATTGACTCATTTGCATCAAATTAATAAAATAAAAAAATGTGAAAAATGGGTGCCTCATGATTTGACTGATCTGAAGAAAGAAACGCGTGTTGAAACTTGTGTTGCTTTGTTGAATTGATCTTTACGATAACCTTAAGCGAAAAATGCATTGGCTGACCCCAGGTCAAACGCCGCAACAGTGTCCTAAAGCAAAGCTTACTAATAAAAAGGTAATAGTAACTGTTTGGTGGTCTCAGCATGGTGTTATTAACTATAGCTTTCTCCGATCTGGTCAAGTAATAACGGCAGATGTCTACTGTGCCGAACTCCGAACAATTATAGCAAAACTAACAGTGAAACAGCCCCGACTCATGAATCGATCTTCACCATTCTTGCTCCATGATAACGCGAGAACTGCAATTAGAAACCATTCGTCACCCTCCGTATTCGCCAGACCTTGCTGCAACTGACTACCATTTTTTTCGTGATTTGGACAATTTTCTACGTGATAAAAAGTTTTCTTCTCAGGAGACCGTCTAATCTAGATCACCAGAGTTCTATTGCAAAGGCATAAATGACCCTCCTATTAGATGGCAGCAATGTATAGATAATATTGGTACCTAATTATTTTGATTAAATAAATATGTTAAATTAAAAAAGAAACAAATTTCAATGTTTCAGTACAAATCGGCAGTTTCATACTTTAATCCCAGATACTTTGGGTTCCTAATAGGTCTCTAGTTTGTTACTAATTTTCAGTTTGGGTTCCTAATAGGTGTCTAGTTTGTTTCCAATTTTCACTTTGGTTTCCTAATAGGTCTCTAGTTTGTTTCTAATTTTCTTAAAGGCAGGTAGGTAGGTATACCTAGTTTGGTGTATTTTCTCTTTAACCTTTCACCTGAATCTTTTGTATGTGTCATGAATTCACGACTAAATTCTATTGTATATAGATACATATAGGAATACTTTTAGTTGGTAACATAGCTCACCGTCACCCTTCCTTTAACAGCGTAATGTCATAATAGGTAGGTAGGTGTTACAAATCAAACACATCCTACACGTTTGACAAACTAACCCACACATTATAGCAGCTTGAATTCACGCGCCATTACGGAGTAATGAGTCACTTTTTGTAAGAAAACTAATAAACAAGAGTGCACGCATTCTGATAAAGGCTGACACACACGAACACAATAACCTAGTTCAATGACACGGTCATTCAACGCGACATCTAGCGCCATCTTTTGTCACAAAAAGGAAACAAAAAAATGTAGTGATTAAATACTCACGTGAAGATATCGTCTAGAGTTTACGGGACACGTTTGCGACATCCGCGAAAATGGCACATGCAATGAAAAATCACATTTGTTGACAAACGGTCTGCGGCACGTCATGCAAATCGTGCCAACAACACGATCCTTCGCAAGGGCCCAGGACGGACTGTCCGGGCGTCGTTGCGGTCCCTTTCGTGCCTAGGGCAGACAGACTCCGGCCGCGCACATTGGTTGCGCCGCCGACCAATCGCGTCGCACGCCGCGCTCCTTTACCACTGGCGGACATCGTCATAGCGGAAAAAGCGGTGGGGAAAATAACTGACTGAATTCGTCTGCACTGACTAACTCTTCTCCCGCCATTCGTTTTCACACAAATTGGTGTGCGAGGCCACACCGCTCTATGCTGAGACCAATCGGCTGTGGCCGATTACCAGCCGATGAGATCTCGAACACAATCAATGTCACTAGCTAGTGACCATGCATCATAATGTCGCATCCGCCATGATAACCTCTTTAAATAAATTTTAAGTCATGTGTAATATGGCTTGGTTACATAATTTAGGTTTATTTCTGTTATACCAAAACCGCAGTGATTCACTCAACGAATTTACTAAATGTAACAATGACTCGTCGAGCTTAGACGTGTCGAAATCATTTTGTTCTTGGTTGCACGCCGAACACTACAAGTGTTTCAATCGTCACGCCCTTTAAAAGCGTGATTTGAGGAAATTAAGGTAACACTTGGGATCGTTTCAGATGAATTTTGCTAGTTTTATCGGATTTGGAGATAGAACACTGGACACATACAGCTTGAAGGCTTTTGTTCTGTTACGGGTTTAAACATTTATACCTCACAACAAAAATATTTGCCTACAAATGGACCTCATGAACGGAACGCAGAAAATTAAGCAGCAAAACAAGAATACCGATAAGACGATAGAGTATGAACTCAATGCCTAGAAATGGCAACGCAACTTAAAGACAACCATAGGTAGGGTCCCAACATGAGCAAAAACTAGCACGGTAGCTGCCCACTACACGATCTCCTTTTCGTTTCGGCGCTACCATAGGCGGTGCAGTAAGGGGTTAAAAGTGTAGTTGCACTCTATGAATGCTTAAGTGTCGAAAATTTCTTTAGTTGAAGTTCAATGGGTCACAACTTGTACTATGCTACAAATTATATCAGTCGTGAATCATTGACCCTCTTTTAAAAAGAAATTTTAGACAGTTCAGCATTACATATTCGAAGAGAGCAGCTGCACTTTTGTTCTCTGATTAAATCAAACTGTTTAGGGTCAGCAAGTGGCCACGTTCATTGCATCGTCATAGAAGAGGCTCAGTTCATTTAGGATACAGGTAGACGTATATTTGGGTCACTCCAGCAATTGGAATATAGTCCAAACACTCGCACAGGGTGTTTGTGGGATCAATAATCCCCATTTCAACAAATTATGCAACAGCCTGCTTGGGTAGCAATCGAATTAGTGCTTTTGAAATAAGTCTCTGCTATGAACGACCAAGAGACAGGTGATTCTTGGACTTACCAAAGTCACGAGGTATAGTGGATACAACTGTTCACACATATTATTCTTCTCCGTTGACTGTTTTGGTTTGTTATTAACTCCACGGTAGTTTTTATTTATTTTATCAAAGAACTGTAAAACGAGATTTATTTAACATTCGTTATGCATCATAATTTAAACATAAACCAAGTCAAACTTACAATTTCTAAATCCAAAAATTCAAGGCAAAAGCAAATAAATATATTTTCCAGAATTTCCTGAGCCAATTAACCAAAATGTATGGTGTCAAATAAAAGTCTACGTTGCGAAGTACCCACGGATATCGGAAGGTCTCAAACCAAAAACCTGCTCATCAGTTACGAAGTTCTATTTGAAGCAAAAATTTACATCATAAGTTTTGTTAATCTCAGTGCGAAGTGCCATTGCATTACATTACATACATGTACATTTATATTATAATAAAGAGGTAGTTTGTTTTTTTGTTTGTAGGAGGTAATCTCTGAAAGTACTGGTCCGATTGCAAATTTTTTTTACCGATAGAAAGCCGCTTTATTCCTGAGTGACATAGCCTATTTCATGAACGCGGGCGAAGCCGCAGGCAAAATCTAGTATCGTATAAAACGTCAATGTTTACAATGTTATGAATGCCCCTGGTCTCGAGGTGTCCTATATTTTTTATAGTAATGTATTAATTGATGTTAACCTAGGTTCTATTTCTTACTCTGTGACCTAGGTAAGTACCTACTCATCGCTTTATAGGCACGTGCGTCATAACACGCAAATAAATCTTGTCGAGGTCAAAGAAGAGGAAGAGGTCGATAAAGAAAGAGGTTTTACAAGATGATAAACCAATGTCTTTAGTTACAATACAGGAGTTCTAAATTAGCACTGAATTAGATTTTTCTTAACTGTCTCGTTGTCTCGTGGTCACACAAAAAAAAATATTTTGGGTTTTCATTAGAACTGACTCAGTATCAGCTCGGAGTTAGGAAATTCGTGATGTGTCTCCGACAGCACTTTTTTTTTAAATTGATATAAACTAGTCCTTGACTGCGATCCCACCTAATGGTAATTTAAGCAGTGATGCAATCGTTGATGGTGAGGTGCACTAGTTTATTAAGAGCCTATTCACTCTAGCTTTGCAGACACCTAAATTATAATCGGACGGGAAGACCGGAGCAGGCAAATTGTTCCATTCCTTCGATTTACGCGGTATAAACAATGAGGCAAACCGCTTAGTCCGGGCCGTAGAGATTTCAACAACGTAAGGGTGGATACTCGCCGTACGTTGGGTTATCTGATTGTAGTAATAAGATGGCGGAATCAAGTCATACAAGCCGTTTGTCTTTCGCCTGATTTCTCCTCGGACGCGTCGTATCACCGTTCCTTTGGACTATGCGGGTAAACACGGTAAACGGAGAGTGCACCTGTGTTTGCACACACAATTGGGCCTTATAACATCTCTTGCGTAAGTACTTGTCTAATCTCCGTTGAGATTGGCCACTGTGATCAAAATTTGGAAGGATTATTATATTAACATTATTTGTAACCTTGTTTTACTCTAGATCTATGACACGCGACGTCGTTCTACGTACAAATCAGGCGTGGTTCACGTGTGCGTCGGTCTAATGTAGAGCTAGAACTACACTGTGCACAGGTGTGCCACTCACGCCGATCTGGGTGCGTCGGTCTCCATACATTTTATATAGAAACTAGACTTGTAGAGCTACACTTGATCCAAGCCACGCGACGTTGTTCTACATACAAATTGGGCGTGTTACACGTGTGCAATGTAATTCTAGCTTTCTCGTCTGCGTTCTCTACAACTGGTTACGTTTTGGGCACTACACACTTACACTTAGGGCTGGTACAATTAATTTGCTACTTACTCTTCCCATCCAATTATAATTTAGGTGTCTTTAATGCTCTTAATAAACACTAGTTTATTAAGAGCACTAGTACTTTACCATTAACGGTGAAGGGGTTAATTGTTGACGATTGCATCACTGGTTACCATCAGGTGAGATCGCAGTTAAGAACTAGTAAATTTAAAAAAAAAAACCTGTTATTGAGGTACAGTTCTGGATCAACTCTGTTCATGCTTTCCACCTCCACTAGAGATGAAAATCAGCCCTGTAGTCAAAGTATCTCTGCTGATATAATTTCACTACGGCTAATATGCTAACCACGACATGTAAGCATCTCATCTTCTGTAATAGTGGACATCATGTGTAGAATATATGTAGGTATACCGTTTGAACGGTCTGTTTCATTATATTTATCTTCTCGCCTAATTCTCAAAGATACTGTTGGTTGTATGTGTCTGACATATTCAGGTACACGTGGTGATCGCCGATATTAAAGAAATGGTTGCATAGATTCATTCCAGGATCGTTCAGATTTTATTTTGCGTTCATATGGTTACTCGTTTGCGACTATATATATTTAGTTTTCACTAAGCAGTTTTATTCGTTATTCACACTATTGATTCCTGTGTGCTGTCTGACCAACTCTTCGTCGTTGATAATTTTCTGTTACAATATCTCGGTCAATAAATATTAATATTTCGACCAATACATCGCATTCCCAAACAGAAATACAAATATTGACTGGTTTTTGTTAACTTTCTACTTTGAGACCAGCAGCGAGTTATTAGCAAATCCTGTTTTGCAATATGTTACATTGTCTGTGTATTTAACACAAAGGCGGTAAGTTGAATTTAAAAATTGGTGTTTTGATTTAACATAAAGAGTCTCTCAAACTACAATAACACTGGTAGATATAAATCCTTTTGTGAGTTCATTCTCAATGATCATGTTTTTACCAACGTTTTGAGACGTTTTGGTATGCCTATTATATTGTAAAAGATGTATTTATCCGTGCTGATTAACTGGAATGTTATTTCAATGATCTGGTAATTTTTGTACGTTGTCGTTAGGGAGTGTAATTAATTTGCTTAATTCATTAAACCCCCAGTCATTGTCTTTCTATTGTGTCTCTAATTACGCTACTCAAAAGGTTAATTAGTCAGAAATTATGTTTATCTGATCACTAGATCAAAAGAGCTTAACTTCTGTTTCAAAAAACCACTACAAAGCTGCCGTAGGTTAAATCGATGAAATTTTTTCATGTAGTAGTTAACACTGATCGTATTTAGTAAATATTATTTTATTTTATTAATAAAGCACACCAACCACCTGTTCACAAAATATTGCACATTAAATATTCAGAGGATGGTCCCATGTAACCAGGGCCTTAAGTCTGCTATTACAATAGTGTCAGAATGGTCTATCATTGACTTCATAATTGTTGATTTTGACCAAGTTTGGTAATCTACTAATTAATATAAGAACGTCATTATGACTTTCCAATGGTTTTTAACTTGTTTCGAGACAGCTCGATATTGTCATTCTACCACAAGATCATTGACCGATCAATGATCGAACATTATGAATTAGCAGATTACGAACTTTTAGCAAAATGACAATGGGATCGTGTTGGAATGACGATTTTATAAAAATAGCAGAGACTTGGGCCCCTGATCAATTACACGCACATACTTCACAGACAGTAGTTATTCAAAATAAAGTATAAAAAAAATCGTGTAAATAAACTATTCGTTTTTTTTCTTACTAGTTTTTGATAAGTTCAATTACAATGATATTAGGTGTCAGGGCTGATAGCGTGAATTTCATAAAGTTGTTGCTTTGTCCAAATTCATAAAATTGTTTGAGTTTTCATAACATTAGATACGATGTTCTGATTCTTACCTACAAGTGTTGTCTTTTTCCTATTGTCCGCGAAACAGTTGTCCAATACTCCAAACAATGTGATATCCGACACCTCTGATGACAGTACTCCGTCTACGGGCCAGTCCAGTCTTTAATTGCTGATGCAGCAAGAATCAATTGTTATTTTCTTAGCTTACTGTACTCGTGACGAAATTGTAACTATGTCTGGAAATTTGTGGTTTAAGGAGTTATTTATTTTAAGAAGAAAGAATGACGGTAGCTTGCTGTGCCCTGTCCCCCTAGCCAAGTTACAACCATTTCGTTTCGATTCTCTTGTGACGAACGCCTCGAGTAGCCTCCAATTCCTTTGTTCTGACGTCACGATTGTCTTCCACTCGTACCACATTGATTGCATTTTACTAATCTGTCGAAATATCATTTTTGTTCATCGAATTTTGCGACCTAACACATCACCCACCTGTGATGAGGCTTGGAGATATAAACATAGCGACGTCCTAAAGGATGAGTTCTTTATTTTTTTCTTTTCCGCTTTTTGTATTATACTAAGATCCTAGAACGATCTGACATAACTTATTTTCACATGGACGAAACTTTAGATTCTTAGTAGCGTCTCATGTGCTTTGAGTACCTGTGTACTTGTGGAGCTCCCCTTTAGGGCCCCTGGGCCTGATACTAGGTGAGAAGAGGAACTAAAAATAAGAGTTAGGTACTTAACTTAAATTTTTATGGCTGATTTTTATATAATATGTTTTGTAGAGCTTTAAAGTGTCTGACAGAAGTTTTGGTTCATGGAAAGTGTCTGAAACTTACGATACTACTTTAAAATAATATTCTACAAAACATATATAAAAATTAGCCATGAAAATGTAAGTGAAATTACTCTTTATATTCTCTTATTTTAGTTTTTTACTTTTTTTATGTATCATTCATTTCATCAGAAGGAGGTTACTGTTTTCCATTGACTCTCGCTCTGAACCATGGCCTGAAACAGGGCGGTGCACTCAGTTCTTACCGTCGATCGCCTCCACGAGAGCACGGCGGGGCTCCGACCAAGCACCATATGCTTCACCGTGAACTCCTGGCGATCCGCACAATGGCGACACCTGAGAGTTTCTTCCCGCCAGATCTGAAATAGGCACCTCCCGACACACTCATGTCCGATGAGGACCTGCCTCAGGCGGATTAAACTTATCCAACTCAACTATTTTTAAGGGCGCAGTTTCAGAAACTCAAGAAAGAAAAAAAAATCGTTACTCGTACCTCACACATACAGTAAAATTAAAAATACATTAGAATACATTGGAATTAAAATATAGTAGAATTAAGTATAAAAAATAACTGTATGATCTGTGCAAGGCCAAAAAAGCGCCTAACTCAGCATATGCTGCGATATTTAAAACGATAAATAACGCAGCGCTGGTATTCTGTTAGGGCCTGCAGTGATACCACGGTCACACCCACGGAGGTTAAATAAAACTATAGGTACCCTACTAGCAAAAGTTTGCTGTAAAGAAGATCATAGAACGTATTGTAAAAACTAATCGATGGTCAAATAAAAGGCCAAAGAAGGTGCGCCTACAAAGAAAGTCACGCCACTTACTTAAGGCTCCTTCCTTAATAGAGATATAATTATATCTCCATTCAGTTTTAAAGTAGAGCTGTAGTGATATCAGGCATGACAATTTTAGCCGAATACAGTTGATGTAACAGAGCAGTGATGGCCGAGTGGTAACGGCCCCGACTTACGAGTTGTAGGTCGCAGGTTCAAACCCAGCCAGGGCATTACTAGGTGTAATTTATTTCATCACCACTGCTCTCAAAACGGTGAAGGAAAACATCGTGAGGAAACCGGCATGTCCTAGAACCAAAAATCCGAGGACATGTGACATTCACCAACCCGCACTGGGCCCGCGTGGTCGATTACGGCCCATTCCCTCTCCTAGAGAGGAGGCCTGAGTCCCAGCAGTGGGAACATTAAAAGGCTGATTATGTATGTATGATGTATATGTAACGCAATCTCTATTTGATGACATACAAGCCACCGCAACGCTACTAAAGAACCTTTTTGTCATTCATTCATTTTACATTCGTTCACGCCGCTGCAGTCTGTGTTTTTGAAGAGAAAAAGGTAATGAAAAAAGAATAAGAGGTTAGCGGTGTTATAGATATTATTTTGTAATTAAGTTATTCGTCTCATACGGGGAAAATGACGTGCGACTGAAATTTTACTGTAAAACTATGTAAGAGTTTACGACAATATTTGAATGCCCTCCTCGAATTATTGAGCTTTTACTAAAACAATTACGAATTTTAAGTCATAAACATGCTTCCAGCTTCCTAGACTCTACTATAGCACTAGTTATGACCGATTACAACCACCATTACATGAAATTAGGGTTCCTTTGGAGCTTGTCCTTGTGCCATAAATGTGATGAATATCCATCGCATCGCATTTTTAAAGTAAGACACACTGGGGATTCGGCTCTAGCGACAGTTCTAGATGGCTGAAGTGCAAATAGATTGTGACGGCGGCTCTGACGGTGTCCAATGTATTTATCTGGCATAAACAGCCGACAGAAGAGGTCATGGAGCTCAGGGCAGTCAATGCGTCCGCTCAGGATTTTACAAGCCACTACGAGCTGATCGAAGCCCCTTCTCACCTCTAACGAGTTGAAATCCAGCATCCCTAAAAGAAAATTGGTGGGGTACATGTAGGGAAAGAAAGTGTACAACCTTTGAAATAGAAATCTCAAGAAAGTTTTCTGCACCTTCTCAAGCATTAATGTCTGAGTTGCGGTATATGGATGCCACACACAGGCACTTGCCTCGAGTTTTCTTCTAACCAGAGTGGTGTATAAAAGCCTAATAACACTGGGATTACGGAAGTCCCGGGCATCACGCAAAACAAAGTGATAGCCTGAGGGGCATCGTCCAACCTAGCCGTGAAAATAAAATTAGGAACTTTTATTAGACATACTTTCTGTTGATTAAATTAGCCGATTGATTTACTAAGTCGCGGCGGTGCTCTGCCCAAGCGGGGCACACCTCTACAGCATGCTCCACCGTGTCCTTCGGGCGGTCCATACAATGGTGACACCCGGGTGTTTCTTCTGTACGAAACCGGTGCAGAAACATCCCGAACTTACCATGTCCGGTAAGGACCTGCGTCATGCGGAAGGTGAGGACGCCGTGACGTCTTTCCAGCCACTCCTCAAGGAGAGGACTTACCGCCATAATTATGGCGTGACTATCGATCAACACCTTAGGAAACACTAGTTAGTCGACTGGATCAAAGGTTTGGTTCTGAAAGCGGTACTGCTGGACACGGTTCGTACAGTCAAGAGGTTCCTTTCTCTTTGAGCCCGGGCCAGGTGTAGCTTGGACCCTGTTCCCGATACCAGTGAGCTACTATTTTTTAATTGACTTTCAATAAAGATCATTATCACCACAATCTAAGTATATATTGTGGGCACTCCTCGTATTGTGCTAAGCTAGTAACTTCTCTTACACTAATTTTGAGTTTACGACTTGGATCACCATACGCACGAATACACTCGTACCTAGCGACGTAATCTTTCAATATTTTCACATCACATCCTTTCCTTTGATGTATTTAATATCGAGAAATCCTGCGAAGTCTACGTCTCGACGCCAGTATACAAAAGGGATGCGCAGAGTTCATTCAAATGTGAAGCAAGTCTCCTATCAGCTAGTATTGTGTTCTCCCCTCATGTTTAAGGCATGTTACACATGACTTTTCACGGAATTTTTTACTCCGTTGATCTAATATTCTGGTTAGAGCTAAAGTAAGTTTCGGATCACCAGGAAAAGTTATCATAAACTTGTAATGTCTCACTTCTAGGATCAAGAGATGTAGCTATGCTGCACGCTGCTCAAACTGCTGGAACACCAAGGGCAACGACTGAAAATAGAGCTTATAAAACTAAATTAAAAACATTTTAATATTTAAAAATTTAATAAAATGAAAATTATCCATAGACGTTACAAAGTTATTTAAGTTCATTGCATTGAACTAAATTTGGCGACAGAATACAAATACAAATAGTTACGTTAAGCAACACAAAATTGACTAAGTATAGCAACTAACTCCTATAGTTTCCACTTAGTATATGTATTATCATTGCTGTCTACCTTCAAACTTAAAGTAACACTCTGGCAGAAGCAAAATTAATAATATTTAGTCAAATTAAAAACTCTATGGGGATCTGAGAATAGGAGACTGGTAAAACCATACCTGAAGGGCTTATTACACTACGCGATATTTAGCACACGATATTCAATCATATTTATTGTTCCGAGTTAAACTGGTCTAACTGGTCAATATCGAGTAGTGTAAAAGGCTCTTATGCCTGCTGCAACAAATTCATCACGCATACAGTGTAAGACGGGAATACGCTGCTAGAGTTTGTGTTTCCTGATAGCTACAACCTAGGAGTTTTTAAGTCACGAGTGAATAGGTTAGTTCTAGGCAAGCGTGTTCCGTCGTCAACCACATCATCACCAGGGTTCGGAATTAAGTAGAGTTTTCATTTTCATTCATGTGCTTGCATCGAAATGTTGATATTAATATATGGGTCTACCCGGATTTACTAATGAAAAATCCCGTGTGACCAACAATATTACAAATAAATAATAATAAAAACCTCAGAGATAGATAAGACAAATAAAACAAAGATAATTAACTTAAAATTTATATTAGTATTTTTTATTGAAAAAAAAAACTACGTCAACTGAGGTAAGGTTAACATACTTATACACTTCCTCCTCCTCGTCATTAATGTAAGAATAAATTTTTTCTGCTATATTTCTGATAGTGTCTTATAAAAACTCTGCTCTTTAAAATTAATTTCGGGATTTGAGGCATATCCACTCGGTGTAAATACATGTTTAACTCTACCTAATTCCGACCATTGATCATCACTTACCGACTGGTGAGATATTGGTCAAGCGCAAGCAAAAAAATATCATAGCAATGTCGAGAACTAATCAAAAACGGAGATTTCTTTTTTCTTTGAAGAAACCGTTGATAAAAACCAATTCAAATCCTTGAGAGTTATTTTTGAACGAAATAATGTAATATTTACCCTAATATCTAAACTAAAACTGAAAACAAACTAAAATGCATCATGCTTACAGAAACAATAACCTAACTACCGGCAAAGTGCTTTCTCGCCATTGCCTACATATATGGTTTGGCTGTGGGAGTGTTTTCATTGAACCTTTTAGCTTCATCATCAGTACAGACGCACTTCATCTTCCTCCGCTCAGCCAGGGTCACCGCTTCAGCAGTCGCATTGTTAACGTCCCACCATATTGCACCTCCGAGGACGTTGCGGAAGTATGGAGGGACGCTGCCCTCACGCAGGAGGTACCTGAACGAACACACACGAACATTACGAACTTATTTTGCTTTTTACCGTACGTTTAAAAGGCCATCACGTAATTTTATTGGTAGGTACACATTTAACTGAGAGAATATAATTCTACCCGCGTTATTCATTTGATATCTCTCAGTATTTTTTGTAAGTGTCTACAACTGTGTCTCGCCTCGGTGTGAGCTAAGTCAGGTCACACCGAGCGAGACTGCGAGAATGAATTCAAATTCCGCAGGATGTATCGTGAGTTCTTGGTATCGTGACAAAGCGTATTTAAGTGCGCTCCGTCACGAACTTGTGCTGTGTAGTGTAAGGCCCATATTAATAAACGTTCCTCAGCCCAAGATCTCATACTTGATACCAAGCTTGAGATCCTGATCGTATTAATAAACGAGATTCACAAGCTCAAGCTCGAACTCAAGTTTCGGCTTATGTTTACGTCATCAGCCAAGTGTTGACTGATTAATAAACGAAACACAACACTTAAGTTTACAGGAATCTGTGTACTTGAGATTCCAGATCATGAGTGCAGACCGACTGGGACTTGAGGTCGTGAAACATGGAATTTGTAAATATTTTAAGTCTGCGATATTGTTTATCAAAATTGTATGTATATGGAATGCCTGAAACCCTTTTGAATTGCCAAGTGAAAAATTCAAAAAAGATTCGGATTTGTTCGAGATTCAGTGTTTTTACATATTAGTCTAATTTTTAGTGAAATACAATAAGTAATACAATAAGTTTCTTTCTTTCTTTTCTTCTTTCTTTCAGTAACCTAACGTGATGAATTTTGTTTTAAACTTCGGTCAATATGACGTTATCGTACACGTAAGCAGAGCTTGAGTACAGCGCATTGAGGAGCTGATCTTGATAACTGAGAATCTGTACTTATGTGTTTATTAATTAGCAATGATCTTGAGCTTTTAACATCGTATAATCGGGGCTCAAATGATATCGCACTTGAGGACGGAGTTGAGCAGTGTAAATGTATCCAACAGCAGTGTGATGGCTGTTTTCATATTTGTACAATTCTGGACTTTAGAACCTTGATTTTAATGTGCAATTTTTCTGCTCTGCTGTTCTAATGGTCTGTGCTGATCCATGGCAGTTTCTCTGATGTTTTAGGTAACCTACTTTTTATGTCATCAGACATCTACATTACCCGTGGTATCTCATACAGTCATACAGTATCTTACGTGCGTAAATCCTTTAAATATCACACGTCTTGTTAAATACAATGGAAGCCACATCTTTCTAACCAGAAGGAGATAGATAAAATGGTAGCACTTTCTAGGACCTATATATATAAAAGAAGAAACTGACTGGCTGACATATCAACGCACAGCCGAACCTACGGGGACTACGAGTGTGAAATTTTGCACAAGGTTTCCTTTTATGACCTAGGCGAGCATTAAGACAGGATTTCCCAAAATTCACCCCCAAAGTGGATGAAATGGGGGTTCAAAGTTTGTTAGGAGAAACTTATTTTTACGCGGGCGAAGCCGCTGGCAGAAACTAGTTTCTTCATAAAGAGCTAAACTAGATACTCAACATCTTTTAATATTCTATTGAGTAGGTACTGTCGCCCTCTGCGACGGGGTTTCTTCAGGAGATCCTATTTTTAACCGACTTCTAAAAAAGGAGGAGGTTCTCAATTCGAATGTTTGTATTTTTTTTTTAATGTTTGTTCGCCCATAACTTCGTCGCTTGCCAACCGATATAAAAAATTATTTTTTTGTTAGAAAGAGTATACTTCCCAAATGGTCCCATGGTCACCAAGTCAGGATCTGATGATGGAATCTTGGCGAAATCGAGGGAACTCCTCAAATATTATAGGCAACTGGAAAGTGATTTTGATATTTTCATCGAGAAATTAAGCATTTACAGTCAAAAAGTAACATTTTATGAAGTGGAACTGATGAAGAAGACCAGAAATGGTCAACGGAACTTCATACTCGGATAGATTTCACAATGAAGATAGTTAAGCGACTATCACAATACAAATAAATGAATGGTTCTGAATAGTTCCGTTGAAAATGGTATCATCAAATTGATCTGATGATGATGATGGAGCCAGAAGGTAGGCACTGGAACTCCGTAATTAATCAATGTAACCTAGCCGTGTTTGGGCTTATTAGAATTGTCATGAGATGCGCTTTGGCTATAAGGTACTATCGAACTGATCTGATGTTGGAGCCGGAAGGTGAAGGTAGACACAGGAACTTCATAGAAACAATGTAACCTAGTAGTGTTTGGATTAATTGGAATTGTCATGAGAAATAGGCATTCTGTTTATAAGTGTATCCCAACTAAAAAGTGTGAAATAAAAAACTTTTTACAAAAAAAAAGATAACCGACTTCACTAAAAAAAAAACTAAAAGGATCAAAATAACTTTAATTTCGGAAGTCGGTGTTAAATAAGATACAATTAATACCGAGAAACACCGACTTCCGAAATTAAAGTTATTTTGATCCTTTTAGTTTTTGTTTTAGTGAAGTCGGTTATCTTTTTTTGTAAAAAGTTTTTTATATTATAATGAAATACTTGAAAAACTTTATACTTGCATTATACTTTTCTTCAATAATTCAAGATATGTACATCGCGCCACATAGGATATGTCAGAACTGAAAAAGCTAGACATTTCTTTGTTCTACTCAATTTTTGAACCTATTCTAGAACAACAAAATCCTTACGACTTTACGAGTATATTTTACTAGCCAGTTCTTTAATCTAATTCATGCGATCTCCTTTCGATTTCACAGTACCTACTAATCCTGTGAAATGCAACGCACTTACTTATAGAACTGTTCTTCTTTAAATTCCTCGGCCCGGCGGCGCCAGTACCGCTTCAGGGCTGGGCTCATCTCTTCAGTAGTTTCGGCCTCCTTAGCCAAACTTACCCTCTCTTCTTCCAAAAATTTTGCTTCATCCGTTTCCTCTGAGAAAATTCTTTTATTACTATTTATCATGGATTAGTGATGATAAGCTTCGTTTGCCGAGTAAGTAGAAGGTAAGTAACAATTTCTTTAAATTCCCCCTTCCATGCCTTGACAAGTTAAGGTGTCGGCGTCGGTCTCAACACTCCCAACAAACATTCATAAATTTTTGACAGTCGTCATTTCTATTCAGAACCTCGATAGTCTTATGGTGATGATGATGATAGTGATATGATGGTATCTATTTAGAAACATTTGATCAGACCTCATCTATGTTAAGATTAGGTTATGTAGATCATAACCCAAAGGTTGACTGGTAGTGAATGCCTTGTTGCATTAAGTCTGCCTTTGTACCACTACTGTACATGAAGTGTAAATAAATAAATCATAGATGATGAATAAAGTAGTCGATATACAATGGTTGACTTCAGGGGTAAATCCAGCTTTTTTTTGTGGGGGGGGGGGGGGGCACAAGAGACGAAATCAAATAAATCAACAATAACTGTTAGAAATAAACTTGAAGAATCATAATTCCAGTTTATTTCTATAAGATTTTATTCAGTACATTAGAGTACACAAAAATAACGTCGGAGGGGGGATGTGCCCAGAGCCTCCCCTCCCCTTAGATCCACCCTTGGTTGATTTGATATATTACCAAGCCCGACTATAGGCGTTGAGAATAAAAGTGTTTATGCAAGTGCATACATATGGCGTGAAATGTCATGCGGTGTTCCACCGGGATCGGTACTAGGACCGCCCTTGTGGAACATCGGATACAACTACGTGACGGAGGGAGAATCGTACCGGGTGGCGGATGAATTAGCGATACGCGGGATTGCGACAGTCTTTGAGAGGTTCCAGCAGGTGCGACTCGTGGTGTCGCTGCACAAGTCTGAGGCCATGTGTTTCCGCGCCACCACGGCGTTCCCAATTAACGGTAGGAGGAGTTCACATCGGCGTCTTCGGTCTTCGATGAAATACCCGGGACTCATCCTCGACAGCCGGTGGAATTTCGAGGAGCACTTACGACGTCTGGCTCCCAAACTGAATCAGACTGGGGCTGCCTTCAAGCGGCTGCTGCCCAACCTAGGGGGTCCAGATGCCTCCTGCCGGAGGCTCTGCGCAGGCATCGTCTGGTCCATGGCCCTTCATGGAGCGCCGTTATGGGCGCCGTTGCTGCGAAAGGAACCGGCGACACAGCTGAACGCATGCCAGAGGGTTATGGCCATACAAATGGTGCGAGGATACCGCACGGTTTCCCGCGAAGCGGCTATCTTCCTTGCTGGCCTGCCACCATGGGATCTGGATGCAACGGTCCTTGCACGCATGCACGATTTGCACGTAGAGATGCAACGCTGGGGCGAAACTCCGCTGCCGCGACAAGTCGCGGCATGGCGGGCAGAGTTCCGGCAGGATCTCATGGTGAAATAGCGACTGCGATTGTCGCAACTCAGTGCTGGGCACGCCATAATTATGGCGGTAATTCCCCTCTTTGAGGAGTGGCTGAAAAGACCGCACGGCACACGACGCAGGTTCTCACCAAACTTGGTCAGTTCGGGAAGTTTCTGCACAGAATTCGTGCAGAAGTAACGTCCAAGTGTCTCCACTGTGTGGACCGCTCTCAGGAAACGGTGACGCTTACGGTAGAGGTGAGTCGCGCTTGGGCAGAGCACCACCGTGTCCTCGTGGGGGCGATCGGTGGCAACGATCTCTCGCGCCGGGCCTTGGCACAGGCCATGGTCCGAAGCGAGGAGGAGTGGCAGGCGGTCGCCTCCTTCTGCGCAGCAGTAATGCTAGCAAAGGAGGAGCACGTGCACGCGCGAGGGAGCGACCTTCAAACTCCTGCCACCGGGATCCCGATTCCCGGCCACCGTAGGCGCGGGCTTGCGGACGGCGAGCTATTCATTGCTCGTCGTCAAACCGTCCGATAACCGTCTCTTCACCACCCTAGGTTGACTGGTAGAGAATGCCTAAGGCATTAAGTCCGCCTTTGTACTTTATGTTGCATGAAGTTTAATAAATAAATAAAAAAATAAATAATAAATAAACCGTCCGTACCGAGACCAAGTTGTCGACGGCGCGTATTGTTCCACGCACGCCTGAAAGACATGTCAGCAAACCGTAGGGGCCCAGCAGGGTCGAAGCCTACTGGGGCCACGGGTAGTGTGAAAGTGAAACCCGGGGCCCTGGGACCAAGGCAAAGAAGGACAGGAGTGGGTCTTTAGTCCGTAAAAGTCTGACATGCCATCAGCCAAGCCCAAGAGCGCGGGATGTCATTGGATGATTTTCCAACATAAAAAAGTACATACATCTATGCTTAATATCATAAAGAGGAAAGTTTTGTACTTTTTTTTATAATTAATTAACTCAAAAACTTCTGAACCGATTTTCAAAATTATTTCACCAGTAGAAAACTACATTATCACTGAGTGACATAGGCTATGTATTTCCTACATTCACGCGTGCAAAACTGCTAGCAAAAGCTAGTGTAATGATATGGAATAATTTACCTTCAACATATTCTCCCTCGATAGACATTTCCTCTGGTTTGAACAGAGGCTTGGTAGTGATGGACAGCTTCGCACGGGACTCAATATCTTCAGCGATACGAAGTTTCAGGTCCTGATATATTCTGTTTACAATCAATATATTCGTCATACAGGGTCAAAATACCTAAGTACTATTATCTGTAGATCCGCTTTTCATAAACATTCTTTGATTGATTTAGAGAATTTTTTATAGCTTCAAGTTTCCGCATACTTGAATATATGGTTTTAATTTCAACTCGATACCTCCACGCATTCCCGAGATAAAGGGTCTTCAGTCAGACAGACACTCAGACAGACACACAGACGGACGGACAACAAAGTGATCCTATAAGGTTTCCGTTTTTTCCTTTTGAGGTAGGTACGGAACCCTAAAAATAAAAAAATATTTGCGTGTATGGGTGAAATATTAAGTATGACTATGAAGTCTCATAAACTAGTGCATCTCACCAACAAAGATTGCATCACTGCTTACCATCAAGAGGTATCACAGGCAAGTACTAGTTTATATTACATAATAAAAAGTAAAAGAAGTTTGTTTTATAAAACTGTTCACTTTGAGTTGTGAAAACTTTTGATTGACATGGAACTTCCATACGACATAAGGTAAGTCTGTAATGTACCTAATGAAAAAAGTTTATGAGACGACTTTGCTATTTGTTAAGAAAGTAATTACACAACTCACGCTTAAATGCAAACTGACTGGTGGCCGTCCTGATATCAAGAAGATGCGCATTCCACAGAAGGATGGGCTGTATGTAATAAAAGGAAGAATGGACAAAATCAGAAGTATGAGAAGTGCAAAGCAGTAGGAGATTGATAGAAGAATGCATATTCTTAGCGTGGGAAAAAAAACTTAGATTTTGAAATAGTGGATTTAAGTTTGGTTAATTATTTATTTTTAAAAAAGCCCACAAGCTAGTAAATATATAATATTTTACATATTTGGGGAAAATCGCCAATGACAAGCTTCCACATATATACATCTACATACATTTTGCGCTTACTAGGAGAAAAAAAAAATTGTGATATTAAACCTTAACAACATGAAATAATTATATCTAGTACTTTAATATCAAGGACGAAGAATACCTAAGTGTGCCCAATCATCAGAACAAATATGAATTAGTTAGCTATGGTTTTCACCGAAATATATTATTATAAAAATAAAAATATTATTATTATGTTACTATAAAAAAGTAAGCACCTACCTATATTAATTATTATGATTAATAATCTAAACCTTTAGAAACACACTGTGTCCCCAATTAAAGTCATTGTAATGATTTTTTTTTATTAATAAGAATAATAATTATGAAAAAGGAATTTTATGGCTTTAATTTAAAAGTATATTTTAACTTATTTCCATGTCAATCCGTAGGTTATCATAGCTCAAAATGTTCCGTTATATAAAACGATAATTTCATAGGTAGGCCGCCACCAGCCCACGCTGAAAACCAGCGCTGTGAGCTCATCGCATTATGCGTGAGGCCGCAGCTTTATGCTGAGCGTTCAGCCGTTTTGCGCGGATGTCACGCACATCTTATCTATCAATTGATAGATAAGATGTGCGTGACATCCGCGCTACATAACAAACATAATCAATTGATTATGTTTGTTATGTAGTTTTAAGATTGCGTCATTTCGAGCGAATAAACTGTTTTTCTTTCTTTCTTTAGGTAATGCGGTAATACTTATGTGCTAGAGCTTGTATGATGTCGTCGATGTGTCGCTCGTCTTCGGTCCTCATGTCTATAATGGGTATGTTCACGATGGTCTCGCGATCGGCTTCCATGATGCAACGGTAACGCAGCACGGCTTGAGTTAGCTCCCTCGCGCCCTTTAGTTCCTTTCTGTCCTCACCGTCCCATTCACGTTCTAAAGTCCTGCAGTGACGTTGATCATGATCAATGATGGTATTAGAAGATAAATATTAAAAATATAAGTCAGTGGGATTATTTTTAAGGTCCTTACTCTCATTTAGTGCCATAAAACAGTGACTTTCTGAAGCCTACTCCTCTGTAACGGCTGGGTTAATAGATTTAGAAAAAATGTATATATTATAGATTCACATATATAACATTATGGTGGAGAGGGAGAGGCCACAGAAAAGATTGTGTGAACAGTGATATGAAAGAAAAGAAAGTTAGTGATAGTATGACGGTTGACAGGATAGAATGGAAGAAAAAAACGTGATGCGCCGACCCCAAATAAGATGGGACAAGGGCAAGAAGATGATGATATATAACATTATCAACATATGATTTTTTCGTATCACTAATACTTATCCAAGAGATTTTTCTTTAACAAAATGAGATTTTTTCCCTTTTTTCCCTAATCCTTTCAAACGGTTTTGATCTTTTAGTCCAGTCAAATGAGACCAAAAAATAGGGGTAAGGTTACAATAAGTCGCACCCTGCTGAAAATTGGTAAGATTGTTCAAAATACATTTTTTTTGTTGGTCCATTTTTCCACTAAAAAGTTCACAGACGCGTGTCTCAAAAGGATAGCACTCGAGCTCGCATTGAGTTGAATTGAGCCGAAATATGTGTCCGTGAGCGGTGTCTATGTGTGCGTTGCTCGAGCGCACTTTGTATGTAGATTGACTTATGTATTTATCTATTTTATGACACGATGTTCTAAATTAAAATAGGAAAAAAAAACGCTTTTGCACTCAGATATCGAAGAGTAAAAAATACCCTTTCTGAGATGAGGGGATGTAAAAAAATATTTTCATGCGGGTGAAGCCGCTAAAAGAATCTAGTACTTAGTAAATAAAAATATAAAAATAATTTATCACGGAGTTAACCGCGCGATTAGAATATATTTGTATATATTCTAATCGCGCGGTTAACTCCGTCCGTCGATTCCGAAATCAACTATCGGGTAGTTGCCCGGACCAGACACAACACCCGTCTGGTCGGAGGAGCTTTAGTTTTCAACAGAGGTTTACGGGACTTTACGCCTGTTTTATATAGAGGTACGTGATGATGTGAGGTGCTGATGTGCCACAACTTGATACATGATTGGGTCTAAAATGATTCTCTTTCGATTTCAATAGACTTGAAAATATAGTGAACCTAAGGATGTATGCTCTCGGCAGTCTCTCTGGTAGAATATTATCGGGTTTTTGAGGTTGCGGCGTAAATCTCTCATATGGTCTCATCCAATGATAAAAGCCCTTGCCAGTATAAGGTTTTAAGTCTTTATACGCCTTATATTTGGGTTTGCTGGCTTGTTTTGATTCCATCAGCCATTTCTGAAAACAATAAATTTATTTTTTTGTAGTATGTTACCTACTTATACTTACGTGAATAACTACGCAGATAACTAATTGCGATTTGTTGAGGTGCGCACAATCAATAGGATGAGTTTGTTTATTATTTGAAAGGGCAGATCACAGAATCAAGGGTGGAAAATGAAAGTAAAAAAAATAAAATTGAGAAATAATTAATTTTGGGCTTAGGTTAGGGTAGGGCCCTACTATCAGCGCCCTAGGCGAGATTTCTACGGGGCCCCTTATCTGCCATTGAAACCCATACGCTAAAAAGCAAGGGATATAATGAAAATACCATTTTATTAGTTACGTTAGTTAGGAAATCATCCAAAGACTTCTCACGTTCTTGGTCGGGCGTGAGGGAGTGTCAGTTTTTTACTGACTAAAATCTACTCCGGTTTCTTTTTTGCCTTCGTTCCAGGGCTCCGGGGTTCTTTTTCTTCTTCGACCTTGCTGGGCCCCTACATCTGCTGACATCTCTTTGAGGTTCGCGTGGAACATTACGCGCCGTCGACAACTCAAACTAGATCCGGACGGTTACCGTTTGCTTGCCGTCCGCAAGCTCACCCCTACGATGGCTGGAAATCCGAATCGAGATCCCGGCGGCTGGGGCGTGACGACCGTTCCCTAACGCGTGCGGCGGACGCACGCGTGAGGGCTCCTTCGCTAGCAATATTGCTTCGCAGAAGGAGGCGACCGCCTGCCAATCCTCCTCACTCCGGACCATAGCCTTTACCAGGGCCTGAAACCGATCTCCCCCACGAGGACACGGCGTATACGGGTCATACTCAGAAAAAGTGTACATATGGTACCTTTTCTTGTCCCGCTACTTCATATTAAAATAAATATGTATGTAGGTCATGTTATCTTTTTTTTCTTTTTAATTATATATTCGTCTATTAATAAGAAGATTTTTCTCGAAATTTTAACTTTAATTTTCATTAAAAGAGATATATTTTTAATGTCAAAACATTGTTATAATTATTATCCTCATACATTTTTTTGTGTCCCGTGTGTGACCGTTACACATTTTCAGAGATGAATTGTTACGACTATTAATTGCTTAACTTAATATTGACAATTGCTGTATTAATCCCGAAGAATCAAATAATTATATAGCACCAATTTTATTCGCAAATCATGTACAAAATAATTTATTTTAATTAAACGAATTCCGTCCCAAAATTATGAAATATCGTTACTCAGGGTTAGTAACACGCAATAATATTTGAAACACAATTACGAGTATTTTAAGTGTTCTAAATGTCTTCTCCTATTCTGTTAATATTATCACTTACGTCAAAATCACTGTCGCGGCAGACATTATATTCTAGCCATTGTGGCGAAGTCAAGACGTATGGTCAAATCAATATTAAAAAAAAATACTTCATGGTGACAAACGACTATCATTGTGGTAAGTTTATTACATTTTTTGTTTACTTTCTATGCCCTTTACTTACTTTTTGTATTACCTTAACGAATACGCTCAGGGCTTGCGTGGTAAACACGTAGTTTACGTAAAAATATTTATAAAGGTTAAAATTTCTCAGATTTTATTCTCATTTTCGTTATATCGTGTTACGTTACGACACTAATAAATTGTTAAGCTTAGTTTACACAAACTAAAAGTACGTAACTATACAATAGTTACCCGGCACGCCAAATATTTTGCAGTAGGGGAAGTTAGCGCACGCAGTTTCATACTTTATTACATTCGCAAACTTCTTGCACTACGAAAATCTTTAGCCAACTTAATAGGTATGTCAATGTTGTAGTCACAAATACGTAACTAACTAAGATTCCTGTAGTTTCAACCTTCCGTTTAAAATTAAAATAATGCCTCCCCTCATATTCATTTCAATAAAACACCATTGTTCCTGTATCAAATGCCGAAAAACAAACAATATAATGAGAGCGTTTTAAACCAAATCCAAGTAAGTATGAAGAAATGCGAAAAAAACATCAAGATATTTAAATTAAAGAAATGTAAATTGCGCTTTCACCTATAAAATGTGTAGTTAATAGTTTGTTATTCCTAGTATAACTTTATTCCGTTTTTATTAGTAAGAGAATAGAAGTTTTTTTTTTAACTAATTTAAATAAGACTGATCAGCCAAATATTATAATCATGTACTTTATTCACCCAATGCATGTGTACTATACTTTATGACATCAGTTTCGTGACAGGCTTTCTCAGTATCGTTACTTATCAGTTTAGTTACAAATTTAGAATGTACACTTTTTCTGAGTATGACCCATGCTCTACCGTGTCCTCCTGGCGGTAGACTTTAATTTCTATTGGTGAACTAATTTATTAAGACATCAAAGTATGTTTTCAGCAATTTCATTTTTTATTTACCAAGTAGCTAAGTTTTTTTCATCTTCTAGATAGAGACATTGTCGATCAAAGATAGGTTTTTATTTTGAGGTGGGACTTTATCAAACTACCTCTCCCACTCTGGATGAAGCAAGAAGGCGTGTCAAATTTTTTTGTGATTAAAACCCACCTGTGTTCCTTCAGTTGCCTTTTGCTGCCAGTTGCTTTCCAGGGCCACGCCGGTAACTCTTTCGAACATTTCCACAGTTTTAGCAGGCATCGGCCTTCCTGGGCCCCGGCCATTTCGCTGAAACCTCTTGAGGCGCGCCTGGAATATAACTCATTGCAGACTTAGTCCTTACCGGACGACTGGTCAGCGAGCTACCCTTTATTCGCCGTCCGAAAGTTAAAGCTTTCGGTGGCTGGTAATCGCCTTGTGAATCTCGGCGCCCGTCTACTGCGATGGCGGCTGGAACGTGAGGATGTGTTCTCCATGACGGTTTCGGCCACCTCCTTCGCTCGAAACACTGCTTTGCGAAAGGTTACCACCACTTCTCGCTCCCTCTCGCTCCGGACCAAGGCTTGAACCAAGACCGGACGCAAGCGATCGCCACGGGCACAGTTATGGTCCGCCCAGCGAGGCAGACTTCTACCATATGTTTCACCGGGTTCTGTGAAACCTAGGCGTTGCATCCTGCCAAATACAAAACAGGTACCTTCAGAAACATCCAACTCCGGTGAGGACTCACGCCAGGTGGGAAGTGAGGACGCCGTGGCGTCTCTGGAGCCACATCCCAAAGGGGGTACTTACCGGAGCAATTGTAGCACTGGGTTGCGATAGCCGCTGTCTCCATACCACCAAGAGATTTCGCCTGAGCTCTGCCCGCAGTGCCGCGATTAGTCGCGACTGCGGAGATTCGCCCCGGCGTTGCATCTCCACGATCCAGTCGTACGTGTGTACAAATACAGTTGCCGGCCATTCAATGTGGGTTTGGAGGCAACTGTATTTGTACACGTCAAGAAGGCTCGCAATCTCTCGGTAACTCCGCATCATCCGTGACCATGAGCCTTTCGCCCATCTTGCGAGCCGGTCGCTTCTGTAACGACTGCACCCACACCGGTGTGGGGCTCCCTAAAGGGCCAAGAATCACACGATCCCACGTAAAGCATTCGGTAGGAGGTGTCTGGACTCTCTAGATTTTGCAGGAGCCGCTTGACAAACGCTTGACAACTTCGACCCACTCCAGTCTGCTCCTCGAAGTTCGACCGTCTGTCGAGAACAAGTCTTAGGTATTACATTGTGTACTCGACGCCGATGTGAACCCCTGCTACTTTCTCATTAGAGCGCCCCTTCAAGTCCAGCGCTCTGGGCAATCACCCAACCGCGCCCTACCCTAACAACTGTAAGTACCTACGATGAACATAAACAAACATAAAAAAACAACTATTTATTTGGACATACATGGCTACAACCTATGCTCTAGCATACTACATAGCTAGCAATGCAACAGCTTCGAATATATTACTCGTACAAATGCCAAACCTCAGGTTCCGTAAGATGAATTGGAGTGAGAATAGAAGCGAGTTTTCGATGATCTCCAAATGTGTCGTATTGGTTGATGAGACACCACGGTTGCCAACGACAAGCACTCTTGTACTCCTCCACTAACGCACGGTGAATGAGTTCTGCACAGTTTAAATCGCTAAAAAAATTAAAATCTTTAATACAATCAATTCCTTGCGAAACCAAGCGATGGTGTCCTACGGGCACCGCTCCAGATCTTTCGACAACCCTAAGTCCACCTTCGTATCCTTAATGCTCAAAATGTTTAAACAAATGTTTGGAATTTTTGTACAAATAATTGTTGTTACAAGTGTAGGTACAAGTGTAGGTACAAGTGGTTCGCGGGTTACCCGCTGAATGAAGCAGGTGCCATACAGGCTCGCATAATGTATACATGCGTGCCGAAATGTGTAATAAAATATTCTATTTCACGAAGGCGGGTTAGTCTTATTTGTGTGTCACATCATCTGATGTTTTTATAAGTATATATCAACAAAATGATAGTGGCGATGAAAATAGAATCTAGTGTTCGACTCGACCTAATGTTTTTAGTTTTACACTAATTATTTAATTTGTAAATATTGATGTGTATAATAAATCTTGAGCATGACTAATATATTTATTTCATCTGTAGCTCTTATTTCGTTCGTTAACGATGAGCTTACGCTTACAAGAATGTGTGTCTACACAAAGACAACTTCAAGTATTGCACTCCCGCCTTTGTGACATAAAATATCTTCAGCTGTAGCAAATCGTGTGGTTTTAGTCAGTAGTTTGACTGACCTCTCCACGGAGGACCACCACGAGGTTTTCCATAAGCTAATTAAAACTTACGTACCGTCTTAAGATGAAAAATCTTAAATTTTTTGCCAAGTACAGCTCTTTCGATTTTTCGTGAGATACAAGGAAACTTTCAGATTTGACATCCGGCTCCTTTGCATCGGTATCACTGGCGTTTTTGCTCCCATATTCCATATTATTCATTTTTCTGGCGTGAAGTTTGTCTGATGACGATGGCTCGTCTGATAGTGTTATATCACCTTCTTCGTTGACAACTACTTGTGTATTAAATGAATCAGTCATTTTTAACCACATTTGTTCGACGTTTACGTTGTTGAGACTATTTATTTCATTGTTCATTATTGTTATGTTGCAGTTTGTAAAAGCACTGCATTCAGAACAGGCTTCGTATGAGATAAATAAGTTTTCCCCATCAAAAGTAGCGGAAGTTTCACTGTCCAGGTTAATTTCATAGTTGTTGTTCTTATCAACTATCACCGCTGTCTCATTTGGTGATTCCACAGATATAGTTCCATTGACGTTGTTTATTGTAATTGTACTTAAATTTGGGTGTTCAATAGTATATAATATATGAATGAGAACGTAGCCATCCGTTCGTTCTTTTTCTTTAATTTCCTCCTCTTCCATTTTTTTTGACATTGAAGTGGCACTACTTATGTTACTTTTTTGAGATGCAAAACTTTTAGATTTTGGAACTTCAACCGTATCAGGTTCGGAAATTTCTAAATATTCTATTTCCGTATCTGTCCATTCCGGATATATTTCTACATCATCGACAACATAAGATGTAACGATTCTAGTTTTATCTGGAAATGTCACGCAATAAAGACCATCTTTATTCATCAACATAAATGTTCCATCCATTCGTCTAGAAAAAACCTCTCCTAGGCAGTAATCAGTTGTTTTAACGAGCAGTTTTTCTAATCCAAAAGGAACATCATTAATCCATTTTTGTCTATGCCCGTTGGGTTCAATAATTTCAAAATCATTTACTACAACCTCATATTCAAGTGGTGGTAGGTCAGTGGTGTCTTCCACAGGCTCCACCACTTTAGAGGATGCTTTGCTTTTGGGTTTTTTGGTTTTTTTTTCGATTTCTTCACGAGATTCCACCTCAGGTTCCTGTGAAATAATTGGAACAACTCTTTTATAGTATTTGTTTATTTTAATGAATGTTCCATCGGGTTTAAGTACTTCAATGTCATCCGAGGGTTTAAAAATGATTACTTCGCCGTTTAAACTTATACACCTCATTTCCTCATCGAGATTTGGCATTCGGCGAGTATGATATTGCTTTATGTGTGAAATAACTGGTAAATTATCCTCGTACACTGTCTCCGTGATCATGCCGTTGGGCCACGATACATAAAGGGAATGAAAATATTTCGTCTCTTCAATTTTAGATTGTTCATTTTCAATTACTTTCGACGTGTTTGTTTTGTCACGTGATGCAACAATGTCAGCATTTGAGTTTGACTGCAAGTTGACTTTGTACTTCTGTTTCTTTATATATATCAGAACTTGATCTTTACTTGTAATCCTAAAAGATTCGCAAGTATCTTTGATTTCTGGTGTTACATGATCTCCTAAAGCTTTGTGCACCCAAAATTCATTATAATTGTTACCCGGTAATATATTTAAAATTATATATTCTAAATTTATTGGAATTGTTAAAGTGTACATACTAGTAACTTTAGTGCCGTCTCTAGAAAAAAATATGGCATCTTTACCAAATACTTCAACCCTTCTATCGCCTAAATCATAACCTAGAAAAGGTTTAGCAGGTATTTCTACAGATTGATATTCCCTATCTGTAATGATTGATTCTTTATGGTATTTAGCTGGTTTTCGTGGGGAACCTGTTTTTTTTTTGGTTCCTTTAGAATCCATATCACCTGATAGTTGCAACTTCGTAGTAAATGAATCTGTATACTCTGAACTCTCCGTGATAACTTCATCAATTTGAACATATTCTCCATATTTCAAAGAACCCTCCATGAGAAGATCCATTTCAACATCAGTCGTTTCTATGCAAGATTTTAAAGCGTGAGGATCAACAACATCTTTAGATACCGATCGAGCCTCCATTAAAAGGTTATCATCATAGATTTTTTCTTCATTCTGTATCCATTCATATTGCTCATCCATGATAAAGTCAAAAAAGTCTTGCAAACATAGTGGTGTTATTAAATGACTGCGCCACTCCTCACGTGCTATTCCTTCGTTATTGTGGCTGTTAAAAAACATTAATATGAAACAATCGGTCACTTCACAATATTTATAATCGACACAGTTGAAATTATTGAAAGCTTCACGCAAAATCTGGTGAGCGCAAATACCGGAAAGATCTTCAAAAAAGTCAAAATCGTCGATCATATTATGCCTTATAGGTTGGTTGTTTTCAATTTCTGCAGCTGTTACTAATTGACTTATATCCGGACACTCAAACATTAATTTAAATCGTTGAGTTTCAGGATCTGTTTCCGGTTGAGAAAATGCGCATTCGTATTCATTTTCACTTTTTGTCATTGATGGGAAGGAGGAAGACAATAGAGGCCCACTAGGGACTAATGAAGGTCGTTTAGGTAGAGGCTCAGCGAGTACACTACGTTTTAAGTATTTTTTCTTAAACTCGGATATAGTCGATGAAGGTAAATGATGCTTCTTTAATGAACTCCGATTGCTATATAATTTGCGACAGGCTAATATATTAACAAGTCTGTTTAACTCAGCTGTTTCAACATCACTTCTTTCAAAACACGACAATAGAACATTTACATGAAAATTAATTTTGGCCTCAAGTTCATCAGATGGACGAGGTTGATTTCGCCATAAATTATTAATGGGCATGCCAATCAGAGATGTAAAAACGATGTTGTCTAAATTTATATTTCCTAAGTGAAAAGTATTATATTTAGCTAAATCTCCGTAGCGGAGCACAATTGGCTCTCGGTTTTCCTCATACTCTATGCCGTATGTAAGACGATATTTCTTTTTCTCAGCCTCTGTATTACATAATGTGGTAAAAATTTGTTTTACAAGGTTTTCCGTAGTATCTAGCTTACTTTCTTCAATTCTACTCTTAGGATTTGAAACCAATGTCATTGCAGACGACACAGAGCTTCCATTGATTTCATCATCTTCTACACTTGGATTGCATGCTGTTTGAAGAATACTGTCTAATATTGAATAAATAGTAACACATTCCAAAGGTAAATCGTCAATTTTTTGTTCATAAAGCTCGTTAAAATATTGGTTGCTGTCGTCTTCAGGTACATCGATAATACTCATATTTTCCTTGTAATGGAGGTGCTGTCTCGATAAATCCTGAATATCGTATATGAGGAAACAGAGTTCGTCGTAAATTTTATCAGGACTTCCAGAAAGATCATCTTTATTCCAATATGGAGGAGAAAACACAATAAAAGCGGTGTTTTTGAAATCGTCTGCACTATTATCTTGTATTCGCAATAATTGTATATCATCCCAAAATTTCAAGGATTTTTCAGCTAATAATTCAGTGAGACTTTGACCTCTTTTTGTAGCCTTCAGTAGGCTTGATGGTACTCTAACTTTTGTTGGGTCGATTCTTATTTGCACCACAGCTGTCAAAGGTATACCAACTTTCACTAGACTCCCCGGCAAATAGGGTTCCACAAATCCTGTAACAGCAACGTATAGGTTGGGCCCATCAGTAGGATAATCATCGACGTAAACTTTGTCTCTCCACTCTTCACCTCTCATTCTGAGTTGAGTATTGAATTTTTTCCCTTCTGAACTTTCAGGGACAATCACAGGCTCTCCATCACCCTTTCCCTTGCCTTTAACTGGAGGTGGAGGAGGAGGAGGAGGTTCATCTTTTCTCGCACTTCCTACAGTGCCTCTAACTTCTGTTTTCTCAAGCATGGTAGCAGATTCTCTTTGCATACCTTGTCTTACTTCAAGTCTTTGCTGACTAATAAAAAGATATTCATCTTTCATTTTCAAAATAAGGTATTTGATGACCAAAGCCAAAATATCTGGCGGAATATCCTTTTTATCTGCAAGGTACGATTGGCATTCTTCAAAAACTCGTAAATTGGGATCTTTTACTTTTTTCTCGGCCCCAAGTTGATTGATCATAAAAATTGTCTCAGTTTTGCAAATATTCTTAATAACGAATCTTTTTTCTTCTGCAGCAAATATTTCGAATTTGTTTAGATAAATCCTTTCTTGTTCGCCACCTGCGGATTCAATGAGAATTACTTTTACCTTCCAATTTTCTTCGTCTAATGGTGCTTCTGCGATAATTGTTTGCCATTCGTTTTCGTCAGGCTCACTTTTCTTATCCTTTTTAGGAGCCATTGAATAAGTTTTTTTATCAACTTTTATTAAATTATTGCTCAATTAATGACAAGAATAAAATATATTGACACTGACAGGCAACTTCGGCCTGTCTTGGGCGAGTCTATGGCAATATGGTGTGGCACATTAGTCCGTAGAAGGTGATAAATAGTAGAGGTCAGTGGTAGTACGTCCGTACAAGTTCCTTGGGGTGGCATGGAGTTTAGGCTAAAAAAAGCCTAAAGTGTAAAAGGATAAAGACAGTGATGTCGCTGCGAATGCGCATTATTACTAATCGCGACAAGGCGGCCACATCGAAGCGGTACAAAGGCGAAGTACTCGAAGCGCGCGGGGGAAGCTCGTTTGCCCCCCTAGCTTACGATCGTTTCGACTGCGTCTTATGCCTCGAGTAGGCCACGCCTCCGATTCCTTTGTTCTGACGTCATCTCAACGCTCAGTCACGTGGTCAGAACAAAGGAATTGGAGGCGTGGGCTACTCGAGGCGTTCGACGCAGTTGAAACGATCATAACTTGGCTAGTGAGCTGGTTCGGCAATCGCCCAGTCGTTGTCGGCTTTGTGAAGACGTGTATTATTTGAATTTAGCTTTATCAAAACCAAACCTTGTGTTTTTACTAGAAAGTTCTTATCATAAGAACTATTTTTGAAAAAGTGGTTGTTTTGTACTCATGAAATAAATAAAGACCTGCGTCAATTTCCGGAAACATTCTTTGAATAATACAAGAACGCACTTGTACTTTGTTCTTTCGACGAGCGATCTGAACTTTACGCAAAATATATCGTTCCTATTTTCTTAGACAGCGATTTGTAGCCTCAGGCTGAGGCTACACTAAATCAAGGGGTGATTTATTTTGTGCAAAATTAAAAATAACAATTTTAGAGGGTTCGCTGTCTAGTGGCTATATTATCACGCTAAAGATGGCGATCTATGGCGATCACTTACGTCACGACGACGCGTTCAAATCAGTTTGTTTTGATCACAGAGTACTTTGTAATATACTGGTTTTGATAGCTCGTCGAAAGAACATTTGTCTTCAATAGACCTTGAATTGTTTGTGTCTTGAATTGTGGTTTTAGCTTTTTCTGGCATTGAATATGTTATACCAGCGTCTGCCTGCGGCTTCGCCCGCGTGAAACCAGCTTTCTTCATACAAACTTTGGACTCCCGTTTCATCCCCTTAGTGGGTGAATTTTTGAAGATCCTTTCTTAGTGCTCGTCTATGTAATTAAAGAAAACCTTTGCAAAGTTTCACGCTCTTGATCTAAGTAGTTTCGGCTGTGCCTTAATATGTCAGTCAGTCAGTTTCCCCTTTGATATATATATAGAAAATATTATTTTTTTTTATTTACTAACCAAACAAAAATGGTGTTCATTTACTGGATTTATTCTGTTCATTAGGTACTAGAAAATTTCGTTCATTCACTGGGGTTTTTGGGTATTTTTCAATTTATTGCTAAATATCAAAATTTATCCATATTATATCGTAATATAACTTAAAAAAAAAACTGGGCAAATGCGAGTCGGACTAGCACCCTGAGGGTTCCGTACAAACTTACTTAGGAAATACAATTCCGGAATGGAGTCATGGAAGATTTTTCCGAAACGAAAAAAAAAAAAATGTGACGAAACAACAAATTTACAGTTTTCAGATTTATTCCTATACTTGTGCTATATGACCGTGCTTTTTACCAAATTTCAGGATTCTGGGTCAACGGTGTCGAAATGTATGTTTTTTGCCACATAAACCGAAGTATCTTTTCTTCTTGTTAACTTACAAGTTTGATTTTTTTACAGTTTCAAGAGTCCGCCATCCTGAATACCTATATGGTTTTAATTTCATCTCGATTCTCCACGCATTTTCAAGATAAATGGTATTGACAAACAGAAAAACAGACAGGCAGACGGACGGACAACAAAGTGATTCTATAAGGGTCCGCTTTTTCCTTTTGAGATACGGAACCCTGAAAATATTATATAATATATTACATTACCAAAATATATATTTGAACCGTATACCTTAAAACTAACAAAACATGTGTAATTATTTTTTGAAGTTAACAATAAAGCAAAAGTGTTCATTCACTGGATCACTTACCTATTTATAAAATTATTCGCAAATTGATTTCGCATTATTGATTGTGAAGTGTATATTGTATAGTTTTTTTATCTTAAGTGTCTGCACAATTGGACAATAGCATATGTCCCATTATATAGTCATTAAAATATGCATGATTTTTATAATTTGGTTCTGATTGAGATAGCTTGTCTTTAGACAACACAGTCGGGGGTATTTTAAGCAAAAGAAACACATTTACAACTTTTAAATATTTAATTTAAAAAAGACAAACGATAAAAAAACGCAATACAAAGAAATTATTTTCTATTTTAATAAAAACGAATAGCTGTTCGTTAGTCTCGTTAAAACTCGAGAACGGCAGGACCGATTTGGCTAATTTCGGGCTTGGAATATTTGTGATAGTCCAGGGAAGGTTTAATCGGTGAGAAAAAATCACGAAAAAAAATCCGAATATAACGCCATCTCTAGTTAAAATGTCATAATAATATGAATTATGCTGTTCTGGTAATTCCAGTAGATGGCGTTATCCTTACTATTAGGCGGTACGAAATTCGCTGGGTCAGCTAGTTTAAAAATATAAGTACTCAATTACAAATATATTGGCATACGATAGGCATACAAAAAAGATCTCAACATTTTTGGTCTTGCAGTTACTGGAACGTTCTTTATATTTTTAGTCTTTTTACCCGATTTACTCTTACTTTCTGGTATTTTTTCGTATTGTGGTACTTCATTAGTGTCCAACAAAGAAATGCATTTCCATAGCAAAACATTTTCTTGCTCTTCGAAACTCAACACACTCTTTGGTTTGGGTGGCTCCCAAACAAATTTAAGTTGTTGTTCAATATTATCTTTTAATTTTTGGTTATGAGTTGCTAGAATTGTTTCAATACCATTACTAACTTGATATTCATTTGGCGGTGGAGCTTTATGACAAGCTTTTGGAAAACGACTAACTCGACATAAAGGTCCACGCTTAAAAGCAGGAAAACATTTTGGTTTTTCTAAGCAATAATAGCCAGGTCCAGGTGTATTTAACATCCCATGTACGGGCATCCAGGAGTACCATGGTTCAAAACGCCCCTCAGATGACGAAAAGGGGATTCTAGATTTTAATTGTGCAGATTTATCTGTACTCATTCTTTTTTGAGGAACATCCGCTGGGCTTGGTTCGTCTAGTTTTTTAACTAAAGGTTTCATACGAATAGTTTTAGATTTGAATTCCCACGTTGGTAAAATACATGGCTTTGCTTCATTCTCTTTCATTTGTGGTTCTACAATTTCATCATCATCGCTTTCTTCGATTATTTCTTGTTTAAATCTTTTAGCAGAACATCCAAAAGGTGCAGTGCTACAGTTAACAAAATTACAAAATTTAGAATTTACTTGATAGCTCGCTGGACTTGGGCCCTCTTCGCGCTGTATTTTAAATCGCTTTCCTTTCATACCGAAACAAGCTGGTTCTGGTAGTTTAGCATGACAGAGTATTTCAGGAAGATCTTTTGCATCGAAATCTCTTCGCAACCAATGATCTGCTGGTCCTGGACTAATATCATATTTTGACTTTGGATTAGGAAACCTTTCAGCTTTTGATCCTAGAAATTGAAGATCTGTACCTCTAGGTGACACAGGATGATACGTGGCACAGCTAGGAAGATTTTCTAAAATATTTCTTCGTTGAACCATTTCTATAAATCGCAGTTGCTTTGTGGTTTTTCGTTTCAATGCGCGAAATTTTTCTTGACAAATTTCTGCTTTAGTAGGCTTCCTTTCAATAGAATAATCTGCAGGACCAGGTCTTACTTCAACATGTTTAAAATTTTTTGAAGTTCTTTTACTCCATTTGCACCCTTGATAAAAAGCTGTAGACTCGTTTACTGCAACATCATAAAATGGTGGACTTTCTTCTTTGATCTCGTCCCTCATTCGATGTTGAGCTCCATTGGGTGCTATATTAAAACCTTTATCATTTCTTGAAGGATTTGATAAGCCTTCATCGCCAAGACAAGATCGGGGTGCAGGGCCTTTAAAAAGTCGTTGCCGTACTTTACCGTGACACACAACGTCTTCTTCTAATTCTTCTCCCGTGGGACATTCACATGGAGTTGGAATTCCACATTTACACAACATTTCTTCTAAGTCTTCTGCACTGAAGGCTTCGTAAGGAAATCTTGGCTTTTTTGAAAGCATAGATGAACAATTTGGTATATTACTAGGCAAACTTTGGTCATAAACGGCTTGAGTCCATAATTTTGATACATGATGCGTGATGCGAGGCGATTTGGAGAGAAATGGAGCTGCGTTTTGTTTTTTTCTGCTTGTATAACTTTGACTATACGAACCAGGATCAAGTAGCGTAAAATATTTTGGTGGTGGTGGAAAACGTTCAGCTAAATTGTAAGCCATATTTATATTATGACCGAGTTTCTTAGTGCTTGTGGATTCAAATGTGTGATACAAAAGTAAACAACATATTTTAATTAAAGGGGATACAAAGAAAGTACATTAAAAAGGTAAAAATACTTTTAAAAATTAAATTGACCCTTTACAATAATAACAGTGTCATCCAAAGAATATAATTTAAAGGTGTCATCTGTCTGGTTTTTATGTATAGCATATAAATAAAATAGCTTTAATCACAGTCAAAAGTGGCATGAAGGATAAAGTAAATAAGGTTGGATGGATGGTTTTGATTAAAGTGCGCATTTTATTGTCTATTCTACTATCTCAAGCAAAAGATTTCATTTAAATGCCTTATTCTATTCTATTCTTTATTAATGACAAGTAGAGCCTATGTACACTATTCTGCCAATGTCCAAAGTTAAATGGAAAAGTAAGTTTGTATATTTTTATTTCAGAAAAAGGAAAGGGACAGTAACTGTAGATCAAAATTCTTCGATTGATACAGTTGAACTTGATGGGTTAGTATTGGGCTGAAACAAACAAACGTAAACCGCAACTATACAGATAGAATATTTGGGGCTATAACTCATAATATTATATTATTGTGGCGGATGAAGATCATTATCGCCACAAGCAGTTCTGGAGAAGGATATGTTAAGAGGGCATAGATTGGGAGAAGAATCTTAAATTTCAGGAGGCAGCTGTATAAGTCTAAGATGGGACGTTCTCTGTGTATTCAAAAAATATGTGCTCCAGTGTGCCTTTCTCCAAACCGCAGTCGCATAAAAAGGAGTCGCGAACACGGTTTTTTTCCAAAAAAATACAGGTGTACAACAGAAACATAAGCGTATTAAAATTCTACAAAGGACGGAGATAACATTTCAGGCCATTTTTTGTACGTGTAGAACCAAGGTTTTAATTTTATGGTCGGTTGAACTGCGTAGTAGAATTTAGGCCTTCTTTTTACCAGTGATACCACTGGTCCACCGTTCCTGGCATGCACATTGAAAACTTGCTTTTGGCAGGTTTAGTTGACAAACAAGCATCTTTGGCCAAGGCATCAGCAAGTTCATTGCCCTTGATGCCACAATGACTAGGTACCCAAACTAACTGAACTTCCCTTTGACTGTTAGCACATGAGAATAAAGATTTTTTTTTAATTTTTAAGAGAATACAGCTGTGCAATTTTCTTTTGAAGTTATTCTGAACTAAGGCTTGTAGACAGATAAGAGAGTGTGAAGATTACGGCTTTTAAAATGGAATTAATTCGTCCGCATTTATGTCTTAAGAAATTAATATGATACTTACCTGGTATCTTTGAGTCTAGAATAACGCCTAAAAATTTCGCCTTACATGTCAACTAAATATTTTTCCTAAGATGGCCATTGTGATGGGAGGGATTGTTTTTTGCCAGAGAAGATCACTGCCCAACTTTTCGTGCAGATAGTGATAAACCGTGGTTTAACAGCCAATGGTTCAAAGAGTCCAGACAGAGGCATAAAGATGATGCAGCGTCACCGATAGAGGAGTCGGACACATAAAGGAATAAGTCATCAGCGTACTTCAGGATGTTACAATTATTGTTTAGGCAGGAGTCAATTTTGATTGTATATATGTTAGAAGGAGATGACTGAGGACAAAGCCCTGAGGGAGTTCTCTCGAGGTCTACCTTTTATCAAAATCCTCACCCTGGACTCTCAGAACCAATCAGTGACAAAAAAGTTGGGTTTATTTTTATCCATCTTGGGTTTATCTACTTGAGATAATCACAATGCCAACCTGTTTACATACAACAGAATTACCTCTACTGACTCTATACGAAAAAAGAATGGTAGTGGCATAAAAAGAAACTGATATTAAAGTAGTGAACAAGTAGCACTTATGACCGGTATTTTATAGTATTATTTCATTGTCTATAGATTTTCTAGGTAAACTCCGGTCCCTGACCGAAGTACATGTCTCCAAATATGTATAAATTAAAAGAAAATTCATTTAAACATAATAATATTTGTTTATTTTGTTTTGATCAATATAATATATTATTTCACAACTCACACAACGCCGTCTAACCCCACGCTAAGCAGAGCTTGTGTTATGAGTATACTTATATATTTCTAAAAACATACATATATAGATAAATTACACCCAGACACAGAACAAATGATCGTGCTCATCACACAAACATTTGTTCTGGGTGGGAATCGAACCCACAGCCTCCGGCGTAGCAGTCAGGGCCACTAACCACTAGACCAACAGGCCTGTCAATATAATGAAATGGAACGTTTTCGATAGCAAGTATAAAGTGTTGATGCTTTTAATTTATAATACGTTTAGACTTACTAAAAATATTTTTTTTCAGGCTTGATTAAAGTTACTGTTTCTAAAATAAAAAATGAGGTTCCTCAAATAACGGCGTGTGGTGCACGGCAGGAAAAAAGCGTAAAGGAAGACAAAAAAGTAATCCTTGATGATTTTGATAAGTGCTCAATCTATAACAAAATTAATGCATGTTATGCTGTAAGGAAGGAGTTGCTGACTTTGAGGATGCTACATCGCGTTTTAAAGGAAGATAAACTTCACTGGTGGAATCATTTCTCTAAGATGATTTAAAAAAAATGGGATACAAATGTAAAAAAGGTGAATCAAAACGAAAAGTTATTATTGAGAGATATGATATCGTGGTCTGGTGTATTAAATATTTACGAAGAATGGAGCGCTTAAGGGAAACTGGGAAACATACATTCATACTGCACATGAAGTTAATAAATGTTAGCAAACTCCAGGCCAGTTTCGAAAACAATTTCTCTTGGTTAAAGATATATATTACCTATAGTTCATGCAGGCAACAGGGACAGATTTGTAGAAAATAGTTTATTTGCATATAATACTAAAGTACGTAACAAAAACAATATTATTAGGACAGAAGTAAAATCACGATAAAAAAATAAAGATTTATTAACCTAAAAACTAATCACATGAGTTTTATAAAAATAATTAACCAATTTAGCAATATTACAATCAGAGGAACAAAGTCAACATTAAATCAAGTAAATCAACAAGAGAGTAATGAAATACAGAGATACCAGATTACACCGAATAGCTGACGGGTAGCGCTTCCTCACGCAAAAGAGTCCAAACGAAAAAGAGGGCACGTCCCATCGCCTGCGGTAGTTTTATAATGTTTGCCCCTCCATGTTTCCGGGCCTGGTCGTTTTTTTTTTTTTTTTTTTTTGTGTGTGGCCTCTCGCAGGTCAACCTAGGAGGTTGTCGGCTGCTTAACCGGTCTTGCCTGTGGCGGCCTCGATTAGAAATCAAAGCCTCCAGCCAGGGCTTACTTAAAACTACTTAAAACTAAGCGACAACACGCTAAGGGCACCCCCTGTGGGGTACGGGCCTCGGCTTAGGGCGTCGCTGGGGGGGGGGCAGCAAGGGACGAGCTGGATCGAACAGTATTATTATTTATCGGGGATTTTAAAAATACAGGCTCAGCGGCGCGGGCTGGCTCGAGCAAGGGACGGGGAGGACGTTTAATAGAATGACGCGGCGGGCCTCGGCGGCGAGGACGGAAAGACGGCGGTTTGTGGTGTCTTTTAACTGTACTCGTTTCCCTACGGCTCTCTTGGAGCAGGGTAATAGGGTCATCGGGGGTGAGAAGAGTATGCCGAGGACGGCGAATTTTAGAGATACGGGAGAGTTCATACCGGGCGGCCGACACAATAAGGGGGTTGCGGTGTTTCACAGCAGTGTCGAAGAAACGCTTGCAAAGGCGTTTCATGAACTGCTGGATGGTGGGGATTTTGAGATCTAGATGTAGATTCTCATTTCGGATGAAAAATGGGGCTCCGAGGATTTTACGGAGGATTCGGTTTTGGAGGGTCTGCATCCTATGGAGGTGACGGGGCTTGGCGTGTGCGAAGATAGCACAGGCATACGTCATGATCGGGCGGATAACTGCTGTAAAGAGGCGCAGCTTGCACTTAAGTGACAGTTTGCTGCGCGCAGTCAGGAGATAGTGGAGCCTACTTTGAGCGAAAGCGGCTCGCGAGCGAGCCTGCTTTATGTGCTCAGCGAAGGTCAAGTGACGATCGAGGATCACTCCTAGGTACTTGGCTTGCTTCTCCCAGGGGATTGGCTTGCCGTACATAGTGATCGGAGGGGGGGGGAGGACGGTCTTCCGCTGTCTCGAGTAGAGAACAGCTTGACTTTTATCAGGGTTAACCTCGATCCTCCATTTCCGGAACCATTTGCCCAAAACGTTTGCGGAGGTTTGGAGATTGCGAGCGATAACCTTGGTGTCACGACCGGTGTAGTAAATTGCCGTGTCGTCGGCGAATAGAGCCAACTGGGCCTTTTTGTTTTGGGGAATATCGCTGGTGAACAGCGTGAAGGCTAGGGGGGATACTACGGAGCCTTGAGGGACTCCTGCTCGAATGGGGTGGGGGGAGGAAAGAGCTCCCTCTATTCGATAGCGGAAGGTGCGATTCGACAGAAAGTCTCGCATGATGAGAACGAGACGATCTGGCACTCCGAGTTGGTATAGCTTATATAATAAGCCATTGTGCCAGACCTTGTCGAATGCTTTCGCTATATCGAAGTATAGGACACCTGTCATCGCATTACGTTGGAACCCAACGCTTACGTGCTCTACGATGCGGTGGACTTGATGGATGCATGAGTGTTCGGTACGGAACCCGAACTGCTCATTAGGAATGAGACCCTTGGATTCGGCAAAATCTTTGAGTCGCTTATAAATAAGCCTCTCGTAGACTTTACCGAGGACATTGAGGAGACTGATGGGGCGGTAGCTGGAAGGATCAGACTTGGGCTTGCCTGGTTTAGGGATACCGATAAATAACAACTTATATTGCGGTCATTAGCAATATAAGTTGGGGGGGGAAGAGTTTGACTACTCTATTCGTGATACCGTCGGCGCCGGGGGCTTTCCGGGGTTGAAGTTTATGAATGATATCCTCCACCTCGTCGGGAGTGACGGGGGCCAGAGGGTTATCAGGGTCTTCAACGGGAGGGAGGGAGGCTCTACGTTCGACTTCAGCGTCCACCATATCGATGTGAGCTTGGTCTACTAGTTGAGAGCTGGGCGAGCATTGGGATTCGAGGCTGTCGGCTAGGCATTCCGCTTTCTCAGAGTTGTCAAAAGCGACACTCTTGTCGGGGCGGGTGAGCGGAGGCATAGAGGACTCTTCAGTGGAGCGTAGTTTCCTCTGAAGTTGCCAGAAGGCGAGGTGAGTAGGCTCAAGTTCGCTAAGCGTCTTGTCCCAGCGGGCGGAACGCAGCTCGGTCATGCGTTTCTTAACAGCACGCTGTAATCTACGCATGTGAGCCTTGTTAGCTTCGCAGGGAAAAGCGCTATACGCACGGATAGCTGCGTTCTTCTCGGTCATCAGAGCCCGTACATCGTCCGGGATTTTCCAGCGACGGTCCTCCGTCGCAGGAATCTCCCTTGAACAATCGTTCAGGACGGATTGTACGTGGTCTGTGAGCGAGTCGATCGCCGCCGTCGTGTCAGCGACTGAGACTATGTGGTCAGGGATAGAATCCAATTGAGGTGACGCAGTAGATTTCAGTCTATCGCTTACTTTCTTCCAGTCAGTGATCAATTGGGACGGGGGGGGCTGGCCAGGGTCGAGATTGCCCGAGCGGGAGCCTAGGTGCATAATCACGGGGCGGTGATCGGAGTTAAGTTCGTGTATTGCTTCTATAGAATGCAAACGGAGGTTTACATTCTTTAGCAGCGCTACATCGAGAACGTCGGGGCTGTGGTTGGGGTCATGAGGGAAGTGAGTGTGACACATCGGGGCGATGATGTCAAAATTTAGGGAGGCACCAAGGTTGAACACGACCTTTCCTCTAGGGTTGGTCGAATTACTGTTCCAGGCGGGATGTTTAGCATTGAGATCGCCCGCTATTATAACGGAGTCACTCAAGCCAAAGAGGGCAGTGAGGTCGCTGGTGAGAGCGATGGACTCGTCTGGCATATGAGACGAGGAAGTCGGGGGGGGGTAGTAGGCAGAGATGAAAGTGATCGGCTGATGACCGGTCATGCCTACTCGACAGGCCGAGTATTCTAAGAAGGATAGGGGTGCGGGCGGGGTGAGGGGAATACAGTACAGTTCCTTCCTGTAGTAAATGAGGGTGCCACCACCGTGGCAGCGAGATCTGTCATTGCGAACTATACGATAGTTGGCAATTTTAGGATCTTTGCGGTGGGGTTTAAGGAAAGTTTCCTGAATAAGGAGAATGTCTAATTGATGGTCGCGGAGGAAGGTGGCGATCTCATCTCTCTGATTTGCAATGCCGTTGGCATTGAAGAAGCCTAATTTAAGGGATCGCGGTTTAAGACTACAGATTTTAATGGACTTATCCATGAAGGGTTATAGGGGGGAGTTTGTCGAGTTCGGCAAGGACCGACCCGTATTTATTAAAAATGGCAGCTTGCTTAACAATGTTAAGCTGGCCATTTGACTCCGCTAGGGTGAGCTCGTCCGCTAGGTCCCTAGCGTCCTGGGTCATAAAAATAATGTAGTTGTCCAGGATAACCTGGCCAACATTTTTGCGTGGTATCGCACCTGGATGTTGGGGTGCGATACGGGGAGTTGTAGCGGCCGCGGGGGCTGCAGGAACGGGGGCAGGCGCTGGGATGGGCTTGGCCATTAGCGCTGGGATGGGCTGAGAGACCGCCAGAGCCGGGAAGGCTTTCTGGTGGTTTAGTTGGTTCCACGGGGAAGGCCTTTGAGGGGCGAGGCGTTCGGGGAGCTGGGAAGAGGGGACTTTCCCAGACGGTGCTTCTCTCAGCTGGCGAGCGGCGGCACGCTTTGCCAGTTTGGGCGAGATTTTAGGGGCTTTAGGGCAGCCACGGTAGTTGGCCGGGTGCCCGGCTTGTCCGCACAGCACACAGCTGGGAGGCTCTGTGCAGAGTGCGCGATCCTTGGGGCGGGGGCAGTCAGCAGTGCCGTGCTCTCCCAGACACTTGACGCATCTGGGAGTAGCGAAGCAGTTTCGCTGGGAGTGTCCATAGAGTTGGCAGCGGTGACACTGACCAACTATGGAGGGTCTGAAGGGCTTCTCGATGGAGATGCCCGATAGTGAACACACTGATTTCACTTTAAAAATGGGGTGATGACCTTCGGTGGGGTCACAAACGACAAGGACCATGTCGTATTGTTCGCGACCTCTGGCCTTATGCAGACGGTGGACAGCGGAGACGGGGATGTTTTGGGCCATGAGGTCGGCCTTAATGTCCTCCGTGGGGATTTCTTTGGGTACACGCCTGATCACCACTCGGGTTGGCGTGTCCTCGGGGAGGGAGTAGGTGTGGAAAGGAATATTCCTTTCCTTGAGGGACTTGGATAGTTCCCGATAGTCATTTGACGTCGGGACTTGTACTTTTATGCCTTGTTGGCATGAGCGGGCGTTTGTGTAGTTGATCTTGCGATCAACACACATCTTGGACACATCGGTCCATTTCCCCTTGTCTTGGATGTACAAGGGGGGTGGGGGGCGCTGCTTCTTCAGCTGACTGATAGAAGCGGAAGCGTTGCAGCTAGTCTGCGAAGCAGGGGCGGGCTGAGGTACTGGGGCGGCTTGGGTAGCGGGGGCGGGCTGGGTTGCGGGGGCGGGGACCGACACAACGGTCTTTTTTGCCTTGATCGGCTGGGCGGCCTTGCGGGCTTTGCGTTTGCCTCCTAGGACGACTTGGAAGTCGTCCTCGGAGGAGGATTCGGAGGATTGCTCCGGGTCAGAGGGGGTGGGCGATGAGTCGCTGCAATCGCTGGCGGGCACCGAAGTGTCCATGGCCACGTTTGCGAAGTGTGCCACCAGAACCGGTGGCATCGAGGGAGGGTGGGGGCGAGGGGTCAGCGGGGACGGACTGGCGTCCGAGTTCGCCGGGAACGGCGACAATACGTCACTGAAATCAGTGACGCTTTTTGGTAAGGGGGGGGGGTTGTTGAGGAGGGCAATTTTCTCGCCATATTTGGCGAGAAAATCGGGGTCCCTGAAGAGGACCTCTTTGACGAACGCTATAATAAGTGCGTCCGTCATGATTGGGGGGGGGGACCTATTAAGAGGTCATGAGTTACGAAGAACTCGAGTAAAAACTCCTAACGGGACCTATGTCCCCGGGTGGACGGGCCCGGGGTTGAGTGACCCTCCCAGTAAGGGTTGTGCAACTGGGAGGTGAGTACCTACTGGTGTGCCCTAAGCTTGTCACCGATCGCCAGTCTTATTGTGCGATCGGGCCCTACCAGGGTCTGGTGCGAAGGGATAGACACCCCAACCGACACCAGGTGTGTAGCTGGAAGAGAACTCGGAGTATTAGGTTTGACTAGGAGATCCCCCAAGGCCAAAACCTAGCTCCCGACTCCAATTAACTGCCTAGCCCTGAAGGGGTTCGGCGGGTGTATCGGGGCAACACCCCCTTGACTTTGTTGTCACCGTTAGGTTTCCCGTCAAGGACCACGAAACTGTGGCTTTTCCCTGAAGGGGCACAACGTTTATCGACAATTCCCGTAGGAAACGTCTATCCTCCACTGCCTCGAAAAAGGCGGCTTCGGATCACGGGTGTGGTCGGCGACCACGATGACGTCACGGCGAGCGGGGCGGCGAGACGGAGCACGACACAGAGCACGGAGCGGGCGCGGAGCACGGGGCGGCACGACCGTTCGGGGCGAGCGTCGAGCGGAGAGTGAGGGGCCTGGTCGTAGTATCCAACAATATTTATATACAGCAGCACCCTCAAATCTTACGAAGGCGAAATTACGACTATTCACTTTCCGCACAGACTAAAACTATCTCTCTCTAAACTTTCTTGTGTATGTGGTCTTTGTAATTGTATTGTATGTTTTTGTTGTTATTTTATTGTGTTTGTGCTATGATCCTGTGATGGTCGAAATAGATAGTAGTATTTATTTATTTAAAACAAATCATAATAAATTCAACAATCACTCAAGAACGATCAAAACTCTCAAAACACGAAATTGTTTTGAGAGTTTTGATCGTTGTTTTCCAAGAAACCCGTGGCGAGAAAAAATTTAAATGCTTTATTAGCCAAATTATTGTATTCTAAAAAAAAGAACTGTCATGTCGACTTGTGTCAACCATTTGTCGAATGTCAACGCAGTGCCAAGGATTATGTATAGGTATTCTACGGACTAACTGGATTGATTACGAAGCAATATTACAAACTCTAAAATTTACTTTATTTTCATTTTTATTATTTTTATATTTTTTATTGATCAGCCAAAGAGGTAAATGTACCGAACAAACAGGTAGTGTGTCCCTTTCTTAGTTTTATCTATAACTAGGGTAACCATAAATTTACTATTTAAGCGAATGAATTGTTATTTTTCTTTTGTCATTGCAGCTTTTTATGTTAATTGATATTTCTATAAATCGACGTTGAAGTAACAGTAACTCCTGTCTGTGAAATCTGAAAAATAGTTTAATTTATATAAAAGTCTAAAAATTTAAATTAATTCATTTATTGAGAATAATAATAAGCTTTAATATATTTTGCAATGAAGTTCTTGTATCCTATGACAGGGAGTAACCATGAAATAGACACGTTTAGTTAGGAGGTATTCCCACATTTTAAAATATTTTTTTCTTTAAAATTCCACATTTTAAAGAAAAAAATTACTCCTGTGTGATCATCGAAGATCTTTTCGCCCTGTTTTGTCGACGAGTCGGGAGTCAGTATATCGCAATAAAACCACACCACGTACTCAGAACGTAGACATTTATTAATTAGTACCGAGGGGTCTTATACAATCCTCGGTAACGAAACCATAGCGTGAATTTAAATCGACCAACGCCATCTATCGAGTCAAGAGGTACTACAAAATGGTTTTAGAGATTAGGTTTAACTTAAATTCAATATTATAACGTGAACACTGTGATTTTACTAAACCATGCGGAAAAACGCTTTTAAATTCACAGTGGTAAATTATAATTTTCTCTATAAATTATATTAAGGAGGTAGTGGTACTTCTCCGTCAACATATATATCGTTATATACGGTGTGGCGTTGGTAATACAACAATTAATTAAACGGCGTATACATTATGATGTTCCCAGTCTGCATACCAAAAATTATTCGCATATATCCAGTAGTTTAGTCACAGGACATTATTTTCTTTTTTAACATTTTTTTTTTTACATCATGTATATGAAGTCCATGATTACAATAAAAAGCTTCCTTAGAATCTGAGGAAAAATCTAAAAAAAATCATATTCGGTGCCATAAACATAAAACCTTAAAGCCATAAAATAAAATAAAAAAAATAAAATAAAACAAGACAAATAATTTATTAAGTTAAAGTAAAGTTGACATATCAAGGTCACCGACATTACTATTTTTATTTGAAAAGTATTGTGTTGTTACGTTTTATTTTTAATTATCATGCCTCGTTACAATTTACATAGCTCTGGAGTACTCCGACATAATTTTAATTTATGGAGAGTGCCACAGAAATGCCGCTTCAAGTCAAGTTTGTCCGACCTGGTTCGATCAATGGGCGCATTATTGTTCAAGCTATGAGGATGCGGGAAAATTTACCTTTAGTCCCGCAATTGGGTAGTGCGTGTAAGAGTGATAGTAGAAGATAGAATTTTAAATTTCCTAAACCCTACGTCTAGTCTACGCAGGGCAGGTGGACATGATTCAATATTGACAATAAGTGAGTGATAGTAAGTGCTAAGTGATAGACTAGTGATAAAAAATAATAATTGTATTAATAAAAATCTGTGATTTGATGTATTGTTTTTATTAAACATTCATAATAATGGCGCCAAAAGATTACGTCACTACATGACATGGCGCTGTCGTCACAGATTAGTATACCAACATTTATAAATAGTGTTCTATTTTGTTGGCGATTTTATGCTATTATGTTTGTTTGAAAAAACATTTTTTAGATTTCGATTTTAGGTTGTTTTGGTAGTTTAATAACATTCCTATGGACTAGTACTACGAGTATTTTAATGTAATGTCATGTCGTCAGCGCTACGTTGTATATATAAATCTGCTAGTTTCTAACCATCACTAAGAAAATTTCCATTATTCTCTTTGGTAAGCATATTGGGAACAGTCGATACATATTGAAGTTTTTTAACACAAGTCTCTAATTATAATGTATTAGCATTTTCCCGCTGCTTCGCTTCTGTTAACTAACTACTATATTCTACTCTACTCTACCACACTCTACCCTGTTTTACCTTACTCCACCCTACTTTATCCTACTCTATAGTACAATAATTTAATATACCATTATACACATCAACCGGTCAACTTCAAAATTTCAAATAATCAAATTTTCATACTTAACCATAGATGCGTTTTGTTATTCTATGCCAGTTGCGTTATGTCATAACACATTTTATGACACGTTCCACGGGAATGGGATAAAAAGTATAACTATCTCCTGGTTCTAAGCTATCCCCCCATCGATTTTCAGCCAAATCGGTTCAGCTGTTCTTGAGTTATAAAAATATGTCAAATAATGCATATAGCAAAAAAAACGTCGGTCTTAATAGCTTTCGGTAAAATGAAATTCGAATAAAAAAATTCGGAATACTGAACGGTTCTCATTAATCAGCCATCACTATTACTGGCAAAACCTACCGGAACATCCCGAGGAAGAAGTATTCCAGTCTTTATTTTAAATGTAAACGGTTCATAATATTAGTTTCTATTTCTATGAATGTTAAATAATTATCTTGTTGCCTTGTTCAATTAATTTGTTTTTTAAGTAGAAAACTTGTTGACGCCATTGTATATATATATAAAATTTGTAAAATGGTTAGAAATATTTTTTTTTTAATTTTCTGTCTATTTAACTATCTAAGGATGTACTTACCTTACAATAATCAAATTTATCTAAGTAGGTAATATTAAAATTTTACATTGAAACCATTATTTATTCAAATTGGTTGAATTTATCTTGAAAAATAAATGTTGTGCACAACTGCTTCTATGCTATTTTGTTTATGCATAATAATAATAATAGAGTTATAAATAGATTAATAACATTTTAAATTTCTTTAGAACAGGATTGTCCCGTAGTACGAACTAGTCATGGACACACTAGTAGAAAGAGATAACATACCCTTTTGTATATACTGACTTTTAGCTTTTGTATCGTCCGTACTCTTCCGTTTTTGAGGTTGACAGATGATGTCAAGTCAAAATGTAAGTGTCAAACTTGACATTAGTCCGTGATAAATATCTATAATTTTTTTCATCATTTCTGCTTGCAACTTTCGAGTTCAGTGAGGAAGTGCTGATTAAATACCGATGTAAACGATACTATAAAAATACTTGCATTGTTGAATTCATATAACAAGTTTATGTGTGATTTAATTCAATAATGCACATCAACATTATCAATAATATGCGTCAAACATGGGGTTGACCCGAATGAAGCTTTTCATTATTTTCTTCGGTCTTAACTTATTTCTAATAGCATTTGGTAATGGGGATGGAATAAACATAGATTCTGCGTGTAATTCTTCGATATCTGAGCGTGTTGATTACGAGTTTAATTCAGATGTTGTGAGCAGTGAACATATAATAAGTTACAAGGGTTATTTCCCACGATCGACTCGAGAGAACTATGTCAGCGCTGCTTTGAGGAATGCAGGGGTGAGTTTACTAATAATACGCCATATGATGCTGTTGTTTCACTAACCATAAGTCTTATTATTTGTCTCTAATTATTTGTTTATCTGAGTTTGTAGCTGATCATTTTGATTAAATACTAAGGCTATCAATAAATAAATTAAAATAAATAGGTAGGTGTGTGTTTATTTCGCACTGAAACTCACTAAAATGTTTCTTTATTTCCAACTATTTATTACATAATTGTAAACATTTGTTACTCCTTGAATTTAGCTAAAGCATATGTAACTCTTCCTAATCATCCATTCACTTTAACCCACATGCGGGTAAAGTGATTGTATAATTACTATTTTGTGCTGTGTAGTGAATCTGTTAAGACCCAAATGTCTACAATATCTACCATTATAGCTTCACATTTTTAACCAAGCTTAAGTTTTCAATCCAATGGTTTATAAAATATTAAAATATTTGTAGTCATAAGCTTGCTGTGCGCTTTACTTACCATAAGCTCAATGTACACAGTTGTTATGGTGAGATTTACTTTTATAGTTCTTATCTCATCTTATCTTATCTTGTATTGGGCTGGCCCTGGGCCAGAGCACTTCGACCCTTCTGGATCTTTTGTGCTGTTCCCTCCTGTCTATTCAACCCCTAGCCCTCCATGCACCTTCTTCATGAGTCCCAGTATGGGTTTGATGGGGCTGAGCCTGTAGTCCTCTGGTCTTGGATATGGTTGGCCCAGATACTCTAGTCTTTTGGAGCCTAGTGCTGCACAGTCGCACTGTAAGTGTAGCATATTCTCCTCTGCATCTCCACAGAACCTACAAGTCGGGTCGCTTGCTAGTCCCATGTTGTGGAGCTGTTTGTTGGTGGCATAGTGCCCCGTGAAGACTCCTGTAATTGTTCGGAGCTGTGATCTGCTGTACCTCCATAGTTTTTGGGTCCGGGCCTTATCTATGTCATTGAGAAATATCTTTGCATGTTTCTGGCCCGTTGTGTTGCGCCAGTGTGTGCTGTGTATCTCCAGCGCAGCCCTTTTCAATGCTTGGTTGATGACCCTTGACGTGACACTCCGGACCGGAACCCTTCATAGTCCTATGAAGGGTTCCGGTCCGTGTAGGAGTGTCTCGGATCCTTTCCTTGCCAGAGTGTCGGCTCTTTCATTACCTACTACTCCTGTATGACCTGGCACCCAGATTAGTCTGACCTGGTTGCGCCTTTCTATCCGGTTTAGTATTTTAATACAGTTCAGTACCAGTCCAGAATCCACTCTATTGGACGTGAGTGCCTTGAGTGTTGCTTGGCTGTCGCTTAAAATGTAGATAGTGTCCCCTTCGGTATCTGTCTAGTATTTCCTGCGCGCATGCGATTATGGCATAGGTCTCTACTTGGAACACCGTCGCCAGTTTGCCCATGCTTAGGCTGAGGTTGCAGTTGTCGCTATGCAACCCCACTCCTGTACCGGCGTTCATTTTAGAGTTAAAAAAGCAGCTGTGAATTCTTTGTTATAAGATGATTTTCCCACCCAATAAAAAAAAAAGTGTGAATTCTTTATTACAAATTCAAATAATCTTATTATGTTTATTGGCAATATCTTATCAGAAGCTGAGCGATGACGCAGTTTTTGATGGTGCATGCTTGTCAAAATAGAAGTAACATTATCTAAGACTTAAAAACACTAAGTTATACTCCTCCGTCAATGTCTTCATTTAGAGTTACATGATTAAATATTTTATTATAAGCTCACACAACATTAGTCTTTATCTAATATTCTTATGAATAAATAAAATGCTGTGTGATATCACATGTTACAGTAAAATACCTGAAGTACTTATAATTTAACATATAATCAGAAATCACTGACTCTGGTATTCAATTCTGTGGTTCTACCCAACAAACACGTAAAAAGCTATGTGTTCATTGTGTAATGCCCACCAATAAACTATAGCCCTATATATATATACTTGACACACTTTATTTTGGAAATCTTGTAAAGCTTATTACATTTTTGTACAGCACACTAAAAAAAATACTAAAAAGATCTCAAATCTATAGTTAACCCAGATTTTAACCCTCACAATCATGAGTTAGAGGTACAACTGACTATGCCTATTCACAAGGGTACTTTATTTAATTCATTAAACCCAAAGCAGATGCCAGTGTTCGCTCACTTATTGTCTTTCTATTGTGTCTCTAATTACAGTACTCGTAAGGTTAAAATAAAACTCACACTCATTTCAGTGCAGTTGTAAAGAGATAGTGAATCAAATAGGCCGCCATGGCCTCTGACCTCCACAATTCACTAACTGTGTGACACAATATTGCTAAAGACTAACTTCAAATTTTCTGGCTTCTAACTAGTCAGAACAAATGTCAAAAAGTTATAAAGTAACCCAAATTAATATGGTTTATTATTAATGGTCACCAATCCAAGGACTGACCTCAGCAAACATTGCTTTTTATTTTTGTTATATTGAGATTGCAACTGAGGTGAACTGTTATCTGCTTATGTGAAATCTGCTTAGAATCTTTTTGATGGACTTAAAAGCAACCATTTTGTAATTAATTCATTAAACCCCGAGAGAACACCAGCGTTCCCTTGGTAATTGTCTTTCTATTGTGTCTCTAATTACGCTACTCAAAAGATTAAATGAATAGTATAGGCAATCTGATATAAAAAATTGTGTTGTTGTTCTATAAAACCTAATAAATACATGTTAAGTTTGTCTCACATGGTTAATGTTATAATTATTCTTGAAGTCTGTTTAATGACATATAATATGTGAATTAGTTAACAGTCCTCTGCCATGTCTTTGTTTTGATATGAAGTAACTTTAATGCTTTTTACAGAGATGTTAAAACACAACTTTTGTTGACTGTTGGTTATTATCATAATTTGTTAAAAATATCAAGTAGGCCAAATGTGTGATGATGATAGGTTGTTGTATACAGGCTAGAATGTTGTAAGTCCAGTGCCCACAGTATAAGGGTATTGCTATATTTATCACTGGTCTTTCTTTTCTTAACAATGTCCTTAGTTGCATTTGAGATAGTTTGATTTCCAATTCAAGCAAGCAAATTTTTGAAACTGTTTGAATGTTGTTTTACTGACTTGTGAACAAAATATTTATCCTTTGGGAGAAATTAATCATATTTAAAATACAGTTCCTTCAGGCCCGCTCCAACTTTTCTGTATAGTTATAAAAAGGTAGCAAAATAATGATCGGTTTGTAAATTGCCAAACTGAATATTAACTGGACTATTGTTACAGGTATCAAATTGGACACTACTGCGACGTAACAACCCCGCAAAAGAGTATCCAAGTGACTTTGATGTCATCATTCTCGAAGATGGAGGCAGAAAAGCACTTGATGCTCTAAAAGACCATCCTGCAATTAGACGTGTTACTGCGCAGCGTCAGGTCACACGGACCATCAAGTATATCCGTGAGGTAAGTAAAATGTTTGTATACTGGGCTAATGTTACCAGAAATTAATATGATGTATCGGGCTTTTGAGGAAAAACTCAACATGTATGGTGTGACCGAGATACATCCAGAGCTAATGTTTTTTTCGAAAAGTCGATGCGCCATATTAACGGCCAGGTACAATTGGCTTTGTTTTATTGTGATGCATGAATGTTTTTTTTTCAAATAATTGCCAACGGAAGAATTGAATTAAAATACTTTGAAAGCATTGTATTCTATTATCTTGAGTCAGTGTGAGTGACACATTAACAGTTGTTTAAAGTCTTATTGTAATTAAGGATGATTGTGGGCCAGCTGGGTGCTTGTATGCGGGCTGGCGCAATCATCGCGGTCGTGGGTTGCATTCCATCAGGCAGCCGCGAGAGGTAAGGAATACTATTATTTTACTCGTAGCATTACCTTGTAGTATTTAATTGAACAAAGGAAACACGAATTTTGAAAACTACCCTTATTGATAAAATTGGCTATAAAATAAAAACAGATTTGCATTTGCTGGTAAGAATTTAGGAATGTATTTTTTTAATGAGTGTGTTTGTGTGTCAACTAATTAATTCTACAGCAGAATGGTGGCTACACGTCTAGGAAGTTGTTACGGACTGTGCCTCGTCAAATAACATCCGTGTTGAAGGCAGACCTCCTATGGTCTCTTGGTGTAACTGGTAAGTACCTTTTGTGACTAATTATGCAAAAAAATGACTGTATTAGTATTTGGAGGAAGGCAAATAGGCTATTGTAAAGGTTGAAGACAGCATTGGTCTCAAGTAAAATTCCTGTAGTAAAACATCAATTTTATAAATTTTTAGTAGGTATGTTGCAATCGTGCCACTATTCCTACGCTACTATCTACTTAATCGTTTTTACAAGGCTCATTCCTCGTCATCAGGCGAAGGCATAAAAGTAGCTGTGTTCGACACGGGTTTGGCTAGAAACCATCCGCACTTCGGGCGAGTTCGGGAGCGTACTGACTGGACCGGCGAGAACACACTAGATGACGCGCTTGGCCACGGAACATTTGTTGCCGGGGTGATCGCCTCCAGATCTGACTGCCTTGGATTTGCACCTGATGCGGATTTACACATTTTCCGAGTCTTCACTGACAATCAGGTATGACGGCAATGAAGAATCTTTAAGTTTTCCTTTATCTTCTAAATCTTACCTGAATAAGTACTTAGGTTTAATAATAGTGAACTGTGGCGAGACTATAATTTTATACAAATTGAATTACAAAGCGTCAAGTACTTTTTAATCAAGCGATAAAATAGAAAACACTTAATTAAAGTACAAGTTAATAGAAAAACGATTACATCAGAAAACTCGAAAGAAATTAACGGAAGTGATGCCAAATTTGATATGGCGGCGTGATTTAATTAATTAACCGATAAGATAATAAAAAAGACAAGTTGATGAACTGCCGCATATGTCCGCTACAAAGTTCAGCTAAGTCGGTATATCAATGGCGATAAGGATATATTTTGGCATGTATTCATTACTAGAAGAGTATAAATTGTTACCCGACTACGCAAGAAGGAGGGTGATGTTTTTTGTTTTTATTTGTGTATATTTCTTTGGCACGCCCTAGAGTCTAAATGTGTCGTTTTTAGTGGTGAGAGTGACACTGAGTATATTATCTGAAATTAAAACAAAAAAATAAAGACAATAGTAGTAGTAGATTTTTGGTGCATCAAAATAAAGGGTTTCTAAAATGTAGAATGTAAACAAAAATTAACAATTTATATAAAAACAACTATAAAGTTCGAAAAGAGTCACTTTAAGATCACTCAATGATACATTTGATGGAGTCAAACCATAGATATAAGAAAGGAGACATTAGGGGTTAAAGTATGAAATAGCCGATTTGTACAGAAAAATTTAAATTCGTTTTTTTTTTTAATTTAACAAATTTATTCAATGAAAATAATTAAGTACTATTATTATCTTTATATTGCTGCCATCTAATAGGAAGGTCATTTATGCCTTTGCGATAAAACTCTGGTGATCAAGATTCGACAAAGTGTGTGAAAGCATTTTTTACTCCCTCCTGAAAAGAAAGCTTTTTATCACGTAGGAAAATTTCCAAATCACTAAAAAACGGTAGTCCGTAGGAGCAAGGTCTGGCGAATACAGAGGGTGACGAATGATTTCTAATTGCAGTTCCTGTAGAGTTAAAACGTTTTCTCGTGCTATATGAGGTCTCTTGTTATCATAGAGCAATAATGGTGAAGATCGATTCATGAGTCGGGGCTGTTTCACTGCTAGTTTTGTTATCATTGTTCGGAGTTCGGCACAGTAGACATCTGCCGTTATTGCTTGACCAGATGGGAGAAAGCTATAGTGGATAACACCATGCTGAGATCACCCAACAGTTATCATTAGCTTTTTATTTGTAAGCTTTGCTTTAGGACACTGTTGCGACGTTTGACCTGGGGTCAGCCATTGTATTTTTTGCTTACGGTTATCGTACACTTCATCATCACATGTTGCAATTCTTTTTCATTTCTGTATCGATTCAACTAGGCAAAACAAGTTTCAACACGTGTTTCTTTCTGCAGATCAGTCAAATCATGAGGCACTCATTTTTCATATTTTTTTTTTTATTGATTTGACTGATTTTATGTCTTCATCGGCCTCCCGACGCCGATGTAAACCTTCCTTTATTTGGAAACCTGGTGGTGGCGCGTTCCGAGGGCCATCAAAACACATAACCCAGGACTTGTACAGTGCCACCTCGAGTTCCAATCGCTGGATCTTCTCCAGGGCTGTCGCAACCCCGCGTATAACTAGTTCAGCTGCCGCCTGGTACGACTCTCCCGGCGCCAGGACCAGCATGTCGTCTGCGTAACAGAACACGCTGACCCCGTCGGGGAGGTCGCTGCGCAGCACGTAATCGTGTCCGATGTTCCACAAGGCCGGTCTTAGTACCGATCCCTTCGGAACACAGCTTGACATCTCTCGGCGTTTCCACTCTCCCTGGTGAACGGGGTAGATAATGAACCTGACCTTCAAGTAGGCCTCGATCACACGACGAAGGTAGGTTGGCACCTGATGATACCGGAGTGCACCCCCAATACAGCAGTTGGGGTGGACTCCGGTAGGCGTTGGCGATGGACAAAGACACCGCCAAGATGACCTTGCCCCGGGACGCCGCATTGCCCATCATGAGGGCTCTGATGCAGGTCATGAGGGACGCACATGAAGGCGGCAGTTCACATCGGCGTCGAGTCGACGATGAAGTCTGCATTCCTGTTCCTGATTCTTGGACTCGTCATCGACAGCCGATGGAAGTTCGAGAAACACTTCCGGCGTCTGGCTCCTAAACTAGAACGGACTGGGGCTGCCGTCAAGTGGCTCCTGTCCTATCTATGGGGTCTAGCTCTCTTGCCGGAGGATCCACGCAGCGATCGTTCGATGCATGGCCCTTTACGGAGCGCCGGTGTAGGCGCTGTCGCTGTCAAAGCAACCAGTGGCTAAGCTGAACGCATGCCAGAGTGTCATGGCCATCCGGATAATAATAATGAAATTTGACAATTTAAATTTTCATTAAATATTAAAACTCCCGCCAAAAAAAATCCGCCTCTTTAATTTAAAAAAGAATAAAAATAATAATCACCGTTGACCGTGAAGAAATAAGAAAGAAAAAAGCACTTGGTTTGATAAATTATTAAAATACATGGCATGTTGAATCTAATCATAGTGCGATAAGAGGCAGCTTTCGAGTAAGTGTATTGAAATATAATTAAAAAATGAAGATCGCATAATTATTATTTTTTACTTTTTTATTTGAGCTTTTGACAATGCAGTCCAATAGTTTTAAGAAGATTCATTGACTGGCCCGGAATTCCGAGTTTTTCTATTTTTACGCCTTGTGGCGCACCATTATAGGCAGATAGACATAAATACTTAAAACCTGGTTGAAACAATAAGCTCTACTTTACTTATTGAACCTTACTATGAATATTTTCTATTTTAGGGGAAAAATATATTTTTAAATATATATATGTAATGTTGCGTACCTCGCAACATTATCACTCACCTTCATAACTTCACTAAATACCAGCAAATTGTACTTAAATTGTTAATATTATACGATAATTTTCAATGTTACGAAAACACTCATACATTTGTTTTCAGGCGTTTATTAAGTACATTTATTATTGAACAAGGCTCTTTAGCAATAAGTGTCAAAGGTAGACCAATACAGGTGTGTTGTCTGGTAGTCTATAAGTACTGGAGATACACAATTTTTATGCTATAAATGAAATAATCATTCAAAACTAAAATTATAGGTGGTTTTGTGATATCATTGACTGTAACTGGCACAAAAGTATGCAAGTAGTTTGCATGCCAGATAGCTATAATAAATACTGATTGGTGGATGCCACTATGGCATGCTAGTGAATTGCATACTTTAGTGCAAGTTACAAGCATGTGTATATAGGCATTATAAGTAAAATATAATATAATATTCACACAACTATCACACAACGCCGTCTAGTCTCAAGCTAAGCAGATTTTATTTATTTATTTATTTATTCATTGCTTGCTATACTTACAGTATGCACCAAAGCGTATAGCAAGTCAACAAACCAACAATCTGTGAACTAAAAAAATTTATACAAGGTTCTTGAGCAATCAGGGCGTTCAGCAGATTGAGCGCCTGGGCTGTAGGGGCATATCGAGCCGTTAGAGTACGTGATGGAGGGGCAACGAACAGGCTCCGTATGGTGTCGTTTATGTTATGAGTACTAGACAACTGATAAACATACTTAAATATTTCTAAATACATATATATTATAGATAAATTACACCCAGACACAGAACAAATGATTGTGTCCATCACTTAAACAGTTGTTCTGGGTGGGAATCGAACCCACGACCTCCGGCATAGCAGTCAGGGTCACTAACTACTATACCAATAGGCCAGTCATTTGTTTGTAGTAGGTTATTTCGAAAAATGTTGAGTTCCGGCTTGATTTATCATTATCTTCCTGCCCTTGTCCCATCTTATTTGGGGTCGCTTTATTACTTATGAAGGTAGAATATTTCCTGCATATTTGTATCTCCGTTAAAATTAGCCACTGTGACAGAAACTTGGTCGGGAGGATTATTATTAATGTATCTAAAATATCCAGGTTTCATACACATCGTGGTTCCTAGACGCGTTCAACTATGCCATAATGCGTAAGATCGATGTCTTGAACCTAAGCATCGGCGGACCAGACTTCATGGACCATCCTTTCGTCGACAAAGTGTGGGAACTGAGTGCAAACAAGGTGAGTAACGTAAACAGATGAATCACATACGTGTCAATTGTTTTCGAAAATACTGCTTGAGTGAGTAGACTTGAAAATGGCGTATGAATTATCAGGTACTCTAGTTTAAAATCGCAATAGATTGTAAGTTATCACGAACTCAAGAAAACACAATAAGGCTAAGGCCCACTCAATTTGTATATCATGCTCAAATCTGCTCAAGGCAACTGTTGTGATAATTAATTAGTCTTCACGAAAAGATGAACAAAAAATTAACTGTCTGTCTGCTTCTGGAGTGTGGTGGGCTGACTGGAATATAGCCCTCCAAATTAGTTGTTGTGCTCCATGCCTCCAAATAATCCATCACGGACTAAGTGCGGAGCCCAAACTTTAATAGAAAAAGAAGAATAGTTCAAAATTCAAAATCTTCAGAAATGTCAGTTGCTTAATATTTACTATACGGTCAGCATATTTGATTAGATGTGTGAATGTTAACGAAGCTGATGGATGAAAGGATTTTAGAAGGCCAATATTTTCTGCCTAACCCTAAAAAGGCGTGAGCGTGAGTCGTTACGTGTCACTATTATTTATTATTATTGGTATACGACGGTAAACTCGGTAGGTAGAGGTTTCCGCCGTGGCCATATTATCCTGTTACTCATTGTTAACGGTAGTATTTAAATTCTATAGAATGACTAGTTTTTGTACGTAAAGTAACAGTAGTTTGGACCGTGCTTGACAACATTTAGATTTTATACGACAACCTAGGTACAGTCATGCTTCACCATCTGCTACATCAATTTACAAATTGAACAATGTTTCTTTATTCTTCCATCATACAATAAATGATTAGTTCGATAATGTGCGGATTTCAGTTTTACGGTAGTAATACCGCAAAGAAGGTAATTCTGTTAGAAAATTTTTTTAGGGGGTGGTTTATTTAACGTACCAACAATTGGAAGGGAAAGTTTGTCACAAGGTGGACCGAATACCTGGTGAGGGTGGCGGTAATGGATGTGGATGTGAGACGCACAGGGCCGGTCGGTATGGCGATATTTGGGGGAGGCTCATAAGAACAATTACATCATTTATTTTGAGGCATCTTGGCCCATAGATTAATACCTTACAGACTAACAAATATAAAGTAAATTAAATGCATTTTATTGTTTCTATATATATAAAAGGGAAACTGACTGACATATCATCGGACAGCCGAAACTACTGAGATTAGGATCGTGAAATGTTGCACAAGGTTACCTTTTATGACGTAGGTGAGCATTAAGAAAGAATTCTCCAAAATTCACTCCCTATAGGGATGAAGCGGAGGTCCACAGTTGGTATGAAGAAACCTACATTCACGCTAGTGAAGCCGCATGCAGAAGCTAGTTGTTAATGAATAAGACTTATGGCTACGTTAGTGAGACTTCAAACTGCATTTGTTCACTTTGTGCTGTTTGGTGGCATTTGTCCGCGGAAGCGACGGAACTCCACGCCCTAGGGCCAAAAGCCTTCCTTCAACATGAGGTGCAGAAAATTGTTCGGGACTTGCACCACATAAACATCTTGAAATTGACTTTACGGTGTCACTCCAGCAACTGTAATCTCAGTGCGAACTTCGTCTTAAAAAATCAAATAGTTTATTGACACTAACAATTATTTTACACTGTAAACTTTGAAGCCCTGACTTCTGAGCTAGGTAGAAACCTGTACTTATTACAGAAGTGTCTTCTCCCATTAGTGTCGCTCAATTATCTAAGTCGAAGTGACCCTTCTATAAATTTAATTAACACCCAAAAAGTGAAAAAAAAAGAAGAAAATTGTGCATGAAAATAAAAATTACATAAATAAAACTTTAAGATCGTGGATGTGTTGGCGTTTGATTGTGAGGTTGATATTTTTACTCTAGGAGTTTTTTAGTCTGCGAATAGTGTGAATGTGTGTGTGCGAAGGGTGAACACTAAAACTCGATTGCTATCCTTGCCAAAGACCACCCTGAACTAATTTTAAACGATTGTGACGTCATCGAACGATCGCAATTTTCGAAAAATGAAAAAAAGACTTTTTAAATTCAACTCTTGATTTTAGGTGATAATGGTGTCGGCTATTGGTAACGATGGCCCACTCTATGGGACACTGAACAACCCAGCTGATCAGATGGATGTCATCGGGGTGGGCGGCATCGGGTTCGACGATAGAATTGCTAAATTCTCATCCAGAGGTATGACTACCTGGGAATTGCCACACGTGAGTATTTTTACAAGCTTTTTAATTGATCAGATATTTCAATCGTATCATTCACGAAAGTCTACAGTACTAACTCCTGACAGCGGCTTCGCCCGTATGGAATTAGCAATCCCTTCTATAGACAGCTGCCAGTTTCACACAGTTTCAATGAAACGGCCCAATTTTAACTCCTCAAATATCATAGGCAACCATATAGTTATTTTGATATTTTCATCGAGAAATTAAGCATTTACAGTCAAAAAATAGCAGTAAGCACGACCAAGGGGTGTGTCCAGGACTCCATAGGAGGCTTAATACGGTCGAACTTTGTCCTCAACCCGCTCCTGAAAGAGTTCACCAGCAGAAGCGTTTATTGCCAGGCGTTCGCCGACGACATAGTCCTGGTTATTGACGGAGACACTGCTTTGGAGGTGCCCGGTCTCGTTCGTCAGGGAACAAATCACACGTGAGTCCCTTTACGAATGGAACTGGAGGTATCGGTCAGGGGAAACTGCCGGAACAACGAAAGTCTTTTTCCCGGATGCTACTGAAGGCCATAGAGTCATTCGGAAAATAACGTTTGAAAGTGTCACCACGCAGATATTAACAGGGCACGGTGGGTTCTCCGAATACCTAACCAGAATCAAATGTAAGGAGGATCCATCGTGCGCCTGTGCTCTTGGAGTGGACGAATCTGCCCTACATGTCTTGCTCGACTTCCCGATCTTCAGTCGAGCAAGACACGATAGCGAGCAGAAACTCGAGCAGTCCAAAAATAGGAATACAATGAGGGGTATAATGGCTGGAAACAAGACTAGAACGATATTATAAAGTACGCAAGGGAAGTAGCAAAGGTTGTGATTAACAAAAATAAATAAAACGATATATTAACAAAATAATAATTATTATTTTGTTAATTTTCCTTTGCTAGCGACCGCCTTCCACTCCTCCTCGCTCCAGACTATGACCTGTATCAAGGCCAGACGCCAGAGATCGCACCCACAAGGATACAGCGGTGCTCTACCCAGGCGGGGCACACATCCACCGTATGCTCTACCGCGTCCTCCGGGCGGTCCACACAAGGTTGACATCCGGGCGTTTCTTCCACACGAATCCGGTGCAGAAACCTCCCGAACTTACCATGTCCGGTAAAGACCTACGTCATGCGGAAGGTGAGGACGCTGTAAAGTCTTTCCGGCCATGCCTCAAACAGGAGACTTACCGCCATAATTATGGCGTGCCCGGCACTGGGTCGCGACAGTTGCTGTCGCCATTTCGCCGGAATGCAGAGATCCCGCCGGAGCTCTGTCCGTCGAGACTCAGCTCCCTAGCTGAGTCTCCCTGACATAAGTCTTATTATCTTAGGTCAAGTTACAATACAAGTCGTCTCATCAAACATGCGTCTAGCAATGTCTTCCTAGCTAACAGTGTTTTTGTTTCTAGGGTTATGGGCGTATGAAGCCGGATATCGTGACTTATGGCAGCGGAGTGAGGGGCTCGAGTGTCACTGGAGGATGTCGGTCACTCAGTGGTAAGTATTTAACTTTTCGAATACTTAATTAGAGACACAATAGAAAGACAATGAGAAAGCGAACGCCGGCGTTCGCTTGGGGGGTTTAATGAATTAATGAACAAACTTAAAAGTGGATACCTAAGGGTGTACGAGTATATTGAGATTTATCCACATAAACTCAACAATACAACATCAGGCGACCAAGTTTATGATATCTTTCTTGTATGAAATATAAGAAAGAAATCATGAAATTGGTTTAATTGGTAGTGGTTACACACAGCTTCAAGAGACCGCAGACTTGAGTATACCTCCACGCGTTCCCGAGATAAAGGGCAAACAGACAGACAGACAGACAACACAGTGATCCTATAAGGGTTCCGTTTTCCTTTTTCAGTTACGGAACCCTAAAAATAATAAATAAATAAACATACGATAGCTGCTGATCACCATTCTGCAGGATGCTCTGCGAATTTTTATTTGCAAATACAAATTACGTATTAGATCTAATATAGATCAAAATGTAATTTATTACTTAGCAAAATATTGGAAAAATTATGAGAAAATTACAACGATTTTTTAATCGTACTTTAACAACAAAGTTATTGTATTAATTTTATTATGTTAACAAAAACATATTTATTGTACAAATCTCTTAAAATATGTTTATCATACATACATTTATGAAGTATGATAAACATATTTGTAGAATTTCATCACACGTTCATACAAAAAACGCAATATTTCCGCAGTAATAACCACATCATTCCACCTAAAACAATTTGCGTCTTAATGGACAATTGTCTCACAATTCGTATAGCGACAACTGTATGTTGTAATCAATTTCGTCGGGTAGCCAATCTTAGTAAAGTAACAAATCACCGGTCATTCACCCAAAATCATAACAAATTTTTATCTCGGGTACGTCGTCGTTTAATTTCATGTCTCTTCGCTATCATTGATATTTGTGCTATGGGGTATCTTCTATGATTCACGTCTTATCTTAAGGGTAACCTTGTGGAAAACCTTGAAGTATTTAGCTAGAACAGACCGACGCACACGTGTAACACGCCTGATTTGTACGTAGAACGACGTCGCGTGGCGTGGATCTAGTGTAGCTCTACAAGTCTAGTTTCCATATAAAATGTATGGAGACCGACGCGCGCAGATCGGCGTGTGTGGCACACATGAGCGCAGTGTAGTTCTAGCTTTGTTATACAGAATGTATGTAAAATTGTTATGTACTTATTTGGTACATGTGAACTGGCCTACCTTTCTTCCTATACTCATTAATAATATGATATGGAAAGACAACACTGATAGGTGTGCACAATAAATAAATCGACGTGTCCCAAGGCAAAATTGTATATGACAAATCGATCCACGGTATGAGGTTTTGAAGGTCTGTGTAAATAAAAAGACAGTGTGCAATGTGATAATGCGGTGGATGCGAGACGGACAGGATCGGTCTTTGTGGCAACGCTTGGGGGAGGCCTATTTCCAACAGTGGACGTCTTTCGGCTGAAATGATGATGATGGAAATGGAATAAATGAGAAGCCGTGTATTCACTTCTGACGTTTTATAAGTGTCCATGTAGGCTTATGTGAAATAAAATGTTTAATATTTTGAATTGAAATCAAAGCTAGCCGGTTAGCTCGAAGGCTTTTTATCACCCAATTGACCGACCGCGACGTCGATCGATGCCATCGATAGACGATGTATTGAGGAGTGATGCATCGATGTGGTAACACTCTTACGATAACAAACGTCAGTTCTACAGATAATATGACCGGCAATAACACTTCATGTTGTTCCTGCGGGCTATGTTGGATGGAGCTCCTACACCTTCAATGATTGACCATATTTGTATTCTACCAAAGATTTAACATATTCTTCCACCAGGTACGTCAGTAGCATCGCCTGTTGTAGCTGGTGCTATAGCATTGTTGGCAAGCGGAGTGCCCCGCCATAACTTGACTCCGGCTGCGGTGAAGCAAGCCCTATGTATGACGGCGCTGCGATTGACCGGACCGAACATGTTTGAGCAGGGACACGGGAAACTGGATCTTATTAGTGCTTATCAGGTATAGTAAATAAAACAATTGCTTAAATAAACTCCAGTCAATCTCTTTACCTGCCTTCGAACTGATTAATATTTATACCAAGGTTTGAGTTATTAACAGGTTCGTGTCGATACGAGAGTAATATAAAAGCAATTTACCTTGTCCTATTAATAAAAACATCAAAATTATAGTGTGTGCCGTATCGCATCGCTATCGACAATATGGGCAAAAATGCAATCAACATTTTCCTCTACCATAGTGCAGAAAAGTTAATTTTTGTTACTTTTCTGTATGTTAGTCTTGTTTTATTGTTAAACCATTTATTCGAACTCTTAACTCCTGGTTTAGACCTCTTAGTATGAATTTGTGATTAATATCTCTTTTACATAACTAGCGGAATCTTGGTGCTCTGCCTCTACTTAAACCATCATAAAATTCAAACGTCATATTTTTTCAATTACAGTTCCTTCGGAAGTACGAGCCTCAAGCGTCATTAAGCCCAAGCTACATTGACCTGACAGAGTGCCAATATATGTGGCCATATTGTACCCAACCACTGTACTACAGTGCTCAGCCGACCATCGCTAATGTCACCGTCATCAATGGACTGGGCGTCTCCGGAAGAGTGGTATGTGACACTACTATTTTATTAAACATAAGCTTGGGACATATCTCCGCGTTATATTGTTTCATGGTATAAACCACACAAACGAATCTGTTTAGATCTTATATGTTTATATACATAATTCTTCGTCATACGTGTGTTTGTCACCTAACTCCTAAACGGCTTAACCAATTCGGATGACGCCTTTGGTAGGTATATTTGAATGGGTTCGTATATGGTGTGAGAATACAATTCAACCCGGTAGGCGGGGCTGCAATCGGGATCTAATTTTTTTATCTGACGAAAAGCCAGTTTCCGGATTGGTCAACGTCTGTCGGGACTGCTAATATATATATATATATTACCATACCTTTATGTTGACAAGCAGCATTACTGTGTACCAATTTGAAGGGTTTGAATGCCGAGGTGATTAAACGAATGAGAATGAATGAGATATTTCTCCTATCTTTAAGGTGGCAACGGATACGTTTTTTGAGGTGGGAAATCATCAGCATAATTTCTTCCGCTTTGGGTGAAACGAGAAGTCGTGTCAGACTTTTACTGACTAAAATCCACCCGTGTTCTTTCAGTGGTCGTCTGCGTTCTTTCTAGGGCCACGGTAACTCTTCAGTGGTCGTCTGCGTTCGTTCTAGGGCCACGGTAACTCATTCATTGGCCCTCTGCGTTCGTTCTAGGACCACCTACCAAGGCCAGAGTTACCTCTATTGAACGATCCCGCAGCCCAATTTTTCACCCCTTTCATATAATATTTCAAACAATCCATCGTTCTATTATTTGGTATAATATACCGGCATGTATCCGTGGTTTACCATATTATGGTAAACCACGGATACATGCCCTAGTCGGTAACGTGCTCTTCTTGCACAGCTAAGAAGTGCATTTAAAATTTGGTCCTTATTTATGCCGATCTGGTTAGTTTATAAGTATGATGGCGATGTAAATTATACAATGCAAGTTAAACGGGAATCTTTTAAGTCAAGAATGAATAGGTTACTTCTAGGTAAGCGCGCTCCATCGTCGCTTTCCATCAGGTGAAATAGCGGTCAAGCGCGAACCTATCAAGAGTAAAAAAGAAATGTGTTGTTTAGTTTATGTAATTCTAAATGCTAGTCTTTGTTTTGCAAATGGAGCACATTACCGACTGAGGCACGTACGCCTGAATTACCCTACATTAGTGAATGTGAGAAGAATACGAAAAACATTCAACGCGATGTGTATTTTATTTTTCGTCCTCGCCGTGAGTTAAAAAGTTTTCCCCTTATTTTTACGTTATTTATTTAATCTTCACGCTCATTTAAGCGTTTAGGCATACTCATAATCCATCAGTAATAAGTGTGGAATTATATGACTATGGCTATTATGTTTCTTACGTCAACATGAAGGCATATGATTGGCATATTATGTACTAGAAGATATTTTAAATATCCTGAAATAATAGAACGTAACACGGTATCTAGTCATGAGAGACATTACTCAAAAACAAGGTATTTGAAGATTGAGACAAGAAGGATATGTTTCATAATTCAATTTTCAAGTAACTATTTTTTGAGTTAATTCTTGAGTCTTTATGATCAAGCATGCTATAATGTGCTATAACAAACAAAGTATAGATAACATAAATTTGAAATGCGTCTTATTATGCTAAGCTTGGTTAAACGAAGAATTTCTTATCTTGATTATATTTTTTTATCATTGTGAATAAAAAATATGAAAAGTCAATTCGGAAATCGTGTGTGCTGAACATATCGTAAACCCTGTTATGTAAACCATGTAGTATATTTTCCAGTAGGCATCATAGCGATTTCAAGTGCATTTTGACATTCTACTATATATTATATATTCCAACCTTATATGATAGCTCGCCCTCCAGTAACCGCTCGGACCGAGCCCAAGGCGTCAACGACGCGTAGTGTTCCACGCGCTGCTCAAAGTGATGGCAGCAAAACCTTAGGGGCCTAGCAGTGCCGAAGCCTAATGGCCTAGTTAAGCTTCGGCGCTGCTGGGCCAAGGTGCAATTTTTGAAAAAGAGACCCGTGGTCCTAGAACATAAAGGAATAGTGGTTTTAATCAGTAAAAGTCTGACACGCCCTCCCGCTCCGCCCTTGAGCGAGAGAAGTCATTGGATGATTTCAGACTTTAAAAAAAACGGTAATAAACCCACACCTTTTTTTTCATAGTTACAATACTAAGAAATTCTAAATGAAATTTTCTAGACACTATAAAATTCTTCTTTAATTTTGATAAATTACAGCAAAAAGTCTAAACTATCTTCTCGTCAAAAACTAAAGTGAAATTCTTCTCTTTTTACAGAAAGATGTATCCTGGCACCCGCACCTACCACACGGCGTGCTTCTGTCCGTGTCGGTGGAGTACAGTCAGATCCTGTGGCCCTGGTCCGGGTGGTTGGCACTCAGTTTCTCCGTACTCGAAGAGGGCGCCGATTTCGATGGAGTTATTGAGGTATAGAGAATAACTGGAAATGTATTTCGCGCGTTTTTTTTACTCGAAGGTGTATAGAGAGTGACGTCAGCTCGTTATTATGACATGGATATATATTTGACTGAACCACAGGTTTAACATCGTTAATAACTATTCATTTATTTAAACTTCACGTACAGTAGCAGTACATAGACGGACTTAATGCAACAAGGCATTCTCTACCAGTGAACCTTTGGGTTAAAAAAGACAAATAACTATGTAGATAATACATACTGTTAATTTTACAAATATTGAATATTTCGAGTGATATACGTAGCTTTGATAGTTTTTTGTAGATCCAGAAAACCATGCAGAAAATGCTGTTGCACAATAATTTTTGTCTTTTGCTTTTATTTTTTTCACTAAAGTTAAATTTGTTCTTTCAAAATTAATGACTACAAAGACATGGGTGGTAGTAGAATCGGTTAAAGAATGATAAAATACTGCATACTTAAACAAACGGATAGTTGCAAACTATCCGTTTGTTTAAGTTTGCATATTGACATGACACACCTTTGCTGGGTCTTAAAAGCATCATCCCTAACATACAGATACTTAGAAGAGAAGATAATTATAATTATTGAGACCTTATGAATGATAATCTTCTATATATTACATATTTTATGCTTCCACTCATTTGCTTTCTCTATTTTATTATGTCGGCATAAGATGCTTGTGTTGAATCCAAAATACGATATGGAATAATTTCTCTGCGTATCTGTATGATATGTTGCTTTGAAAATATTGATATAGTGTATTCATGTTGGAGTCAATATTTTGACCCGGAAACTTAGTCGTATCTACATGACCGACTTTTTTATCTGTGTAATTAACAGAGCAAGATCCCAGAGCTGTCAGACATAACTTATTACACACTCACATTAATGAAACCTTAGGTTCTCAGTAGCGTCTCATGAGCTTTGAATACCTGTGTACTTGTGGAGCTCCCTTGGAGCTCGCTTGGAGCCCCTGGCCAGGTACCAGGTGAGAAAGGGAACTAAAAATAAGAGTAACTTAACTTACTTTTTTATGGATGTTTTGTAGAATATTATTCTAAAGTAGTATCATAAATGTCAGGCACTTTCCATGGACCAAAACTTCTGTCAGACGCTTTAAAGCTCCACAAAAAGTAAATAATCTTTACTTATTTTTACATGTCTGGTTTTTAAATATGTTATTGAGGTAACAAAAGGTAGTCAGAATAATTGTAGTGACCAAACATCCAACTACAAATATATGGGTAAACTAAAAAACTTTTTTCTCGTAAAAAATCGTTTGAAATTGTTATATCACATTGGTTTTTGAAACAATTTTGATTCAGTTTGCACTGTTAGTGTTTTACTGTCATATATTTAACGAGAGATTATTATTATAAATATTACTTTCATTCTTTTTTTTCGAATAAATAAAGCAGAGACACAAGATGACTGGCATAAACAAGACTTGCTCTTTTCGACCTTTTTAAATTTTGTGTGGACCTTTGATTGTGTGTAATATTGTAATTAAATTCGACAGGGCCACGTGAACGTTACGGTGGAGAGTGATGACGACTCCGGAGAGAAAATCATGAGAAATGCTACGCTTACGCTTCCCATACGGTAAATACCTACATATAATAATATCACTTACCAACTGTATACAAAATATAAAGATATAAAAAAAAAAACTGGGCAAATGCGAGTCAGACTCGCGCACTGAAGGTTCCATACAAACTTACTTATGTAAACAGTTCAATTCCTGAATGGAGTCTCGAAGATTTATCAGAAACAAAAAAAAAAAAATGTGACATAACAACAAATTTACTGTTTCCAGATTTATTCCTATATCTGTGCTATAAGAAAGGTCTTAAAGCACAATACACATCCTATTTTACTTTCACATAAAACGGTTAAATGTAAAAACGCAAATTACCTTCAGGAAACATGTTGTGTACTCGTACAAATGTATTACTATCTGACCCGGTGAACTTCGTATCGCTTAACAGTCAATGAATGTAGTATATCTTACGATATAGTCAACCGATTGCGATGAAACAAAGCCTAAGTAATATATCTAGTTATATACAATTTTAATTTATAAAAGTTATGTACATACATCGATTTCGTAGATTTTACGTGATGCGCTCACAACTAAAAACTTCTACAGATTTATTATATGTATAGATTACTGCTTCATTTTATAACCAACATTGGTGCTGTTTCCAGAAAAAAAAATATTTTTACTGTTTTTTTGTGTAGTACAAAATATTGTACAATAAATACAGGAAGGCAGGCTCAGTCTATCGTTCCTACTGCTGTAAGTCTAGCGTTCTGGTCTGATTACGGCGTATTTCCTCCTCACATAGCCTCTTTGTGAGTAGGAAATGCGCCGTAATCAGGCCCCATGCGTACTGGTGAATGCCACAGGTCTTCGAAATTTTGATCCTAATTAATATCACAGTATTTTCATTCGCCGTTTTGAACAAAATAAACTACAATAAGTAAAGTGCTGTTTCAACCCACGAGATACGAACCATAGGTCGACTACTGTACTACCATAATTATAAATACTTGGCCACTTCGTCTCAATACTTAATTAATGGAATATAAGCGTAATGTTAATTTATTTTATTTATTTATGGGTCAATAAACAGCTACAATATACATATAAATGAAAAAAAAACGAACGTACAAGCGATATATTGCAGCCCACTACAATATTACCGGCAGTAAATGCGGCTGCATAAACAAATAGATACTATACGTCAAATCAATATTATGAAAACTATGCTATGTTTATAGGATGATGAGACTGACTGGCTTGTTGGTCTAGTTGCTGGAGGTCGTAGATTCGATTCCCACCCAGGACAAATGTTTGTGTGATAAGCACGTTCATTTGTTCTGTGTCTGGGTGTAATTTATCTATATTTATGTATGTATTTAGAAATATATTAGTATGTTATTCAGTTGTTTAGTACTCATAGCACAAGCTCTGCTTAGTTTGACTAGATGGCGTTGTGTGATAGTTGTAGAATATTATTATTATTTTCTTTATTCAGTAAACATACATATAACGGTACCATTCGAACATCGGCTGCAGGCTGCGAATGGGAATGCGGGCAGCACATGCGGCAGCTGCACGGAGCCAAATGAAGCTACACGACCGGTTTTCTATGTAGTAGTATGAATTTTTGTGAAAACCATTCCGAACGCGGCTGCGGCCGCAAGTGCTGCCGAGTTTCGGCGGTGAGTGCTGCCGCGACCTGCAGCCGCAGCCGATCGCAGACCAGCAGTGCTGTGGCAACAAGTCAATGCGCACGTAGTTACGTCACTCCAACCTGTTAGACAAGACCCGAAATAATCGCTACTCGGAGCCGATAGCGCTCATATTGGATTGAATCTTATCACTCCCGGCTGCGGATGCAGGCAACGGCTGCGTGTCATGCTTGTGCTACCTGCATTCGCAGCCTGCAGCCGAGGATCGAATGGCATCTCAAGTTACATTTTTAAATATTCTTTTAACAAAATAATATTAAAAAAAACATTTATTTATTATTATTATTTATGTTACATGCAGTGCCCGCGTGATCCCAGTCCCGGTGCGATCTCGGCGGCTCCTGTGGGACCAGTTCCACAGTCTCCGCTACCCGGGCGGGTACTTCCCTCGCGACGACTTGCGCGCTAAGCACGACCCTCTCGACTGGCACGCTGACCACGTGCACACCAACTTCCGCGACATGTACCGCCGCCTTCGGGAGCATGGCTTCTACCTCGAGGTTATGGGTGAGTAGCTTATCATCTCTTGTTGGCAAATTGTTTATTTTTTGCAGATCCAGTACTGAAAGACACAGTGTGCGTAGCCCCCCCTTTTTTAGGGTTCCGTTCCCAAAGGCTAAAACGGGACCCTGTTACTATGACTCCGCTGTCCGTCCGTCTGTTTGTGTCTCCCTGTCTAGACAAACAGATACAGCCTGGTGGCCTCATAAACCATGATAGTTAGACAGTTGAAATTTTCACATTATGATGTATTTCTGTTGCGGCTATAACAACAAATACTAAAAATCAGACTAAAATAAATATTAAATGGGCTCCCATACAACAGACATGATTTTTATGCTGTTTTATAGATAATGGTACGGAAACCCTCGTTCGCGAATCCGACTCGCCATTGACCGGTTTTGGTTATTTTCTAAATAAAGAACAGAATATCTAGAATAAAAAATGAAATATTTCTATCAGCAGCAAAGAATTTTCGAAGTGGATAAAGTAGGAAAAAGTCCCACATCGGACTTCGTTCTAATCTCGTTTGTTTTTCGATCAATTTTGGTTCTGCTTTCACTGGTATTCTATTTTATATACTACTAGCTTCTGCCAGCGACTTCGGCCGCGTGAAAGTAGGTTTCTCCTAACAACTTTGGTAGATATTTATAAGATCTACAATTATTTAGAACATTTTATGGTTCTATCTTTTATAGTTTAGGCAGCGTACGGAAAATAAGTAACGTTTCTGGTTGACTTTTTACACCTTTTGTCCGATAAACTCAAATATCTTACGGAACCCTATTATTTTCCAAAATAAAATATAGCCTATGTTACTCGTGGATAATGTAGCTTTCGAAAGGTGAAAAATTTTTAAAATCGGTCCAGTAGTTTTTGAGCCTATTCATTACAAACAAACAAAAGTTTTCCTTTTTATAATATTTATATACTATATAACATTTTATATATCAATAAACTGGTTAACTAACAATTGTTTTTTTTATGCATATAATCTCTATATGTCTTCTCCAGGTTGCCCCTTGACCTGCATCGACACATCCTTGTACGGCGCGTTGCTGCTGGTGGACCCAGAAGACGAGTACTTCCCGGAAGAGATGGCGGCGCTGAAGAAAGCCGTCGACTCGGGGATGTCGCTCGTTGTATTCGCGGACTGGTACAACGCGTCATTGCTGCGACATGTCAAGTTTTATGATGAAAACACCAGACAATGGTGAGTGGAATGGTGTCCTTATAAAAGCTTTATTCTTTTTGATCTTAGTTTACTCCTCACTGAATAAAATAAATCGTAATTTTAAAATACGACTACTCTTCAAAGTAAGTTAAAGCTTTTCAAATTGTTGAATTGAAACTGCGTACAATTCAGGCGCAACTACTACAGAATTACGCGCTTTTAAATATTACAGGATGACCAGTTCATCTGTTTTTGTATTTTTACCGCAAATAAGTGGAACCTTCCTTATGGTTACTAGATATAAGACAAATTGTCCAATTAGTTTACGACTGGACAAAATTGAATCTTATAGATAGCGCACACAAGCAACTTCGTGTTTGCGTGAAATAGCAAAAGGGTCAAGAACAAGTTGGTGGGCGATTATGTTGCTTGTTGGTGCCTCCCTAAGAAAATGATTTGTTTATTTTAGGTGGATACCAGAAACGGGTGGCGCTAACGTTCCCGCTCTAAACGACTTGCTCAGCATGTACCAGGTAATAAAAATTACATATTTAAACATATACATTCAAACAAAAACCAAGATCACGATAAATTAGCTTTCCATCAGATTTATTCAGGGTAGCATAGTGATGAATCAAAAAATAATGGTGATCTGTAATACAAGTGAACTGGTGTCTGTTATAGGTAACATCTATAACAGACACCAGCTCACTCAGCATTTAGTTACATTATGCTCTCATTATAGGAACTTAGTGATAGTATGACGGTTGACAGGATAGAATGGAAGAAAAAAACGTGTTGCGCCGACCCCAAATAAGATGGGACAAGGGCAGGAAGATGATCATGATGCTCTCATTATAGAAGTAACAGGAAATTTGTAACTAGGATTTTGGTTTTGATTCATAATATAATTTAAAATAGGTGTCCATGGGGTTTCTTGTACGTTCTCCTCCATAGAGATCTACGCTTTGCCATGTCAAGCAAGCAAGCAAGTTTGTGTGGCAAGCTTCACTTTTCTGACTGACCGACTTTACGACAATTCAAAAGAGCCTATATCGACGGTGAAGTGCCAATACCTTCTAACTGACATTTTTCGATAAAATTACTTTTAAGTGCTTATATTTTAAATGCATGTTTCCGCATGTTTCGTAAAATATCCGAAGCGGATATTTAGTTGCAACTGCATCAAATTAATTTGTAGAAACAAACAGCTAACTAAACCAACGTGTCAATTTATAGTAATACTTCCTAACATTTTTGGACAGATAATTTTGACTTCCGACAGTTAGGAGTTATTGATACTTCACCGTCGATATATGGTTTATTTGAAATAAATGTTTTGATTTGTTTCGATTCATAGACTCGTAAAGACGTTATTTTTTGTATTAAGAATCCTCGTGCGACAATAATGTAATGCCTTCAATGTCTTTCGTCAGGTTGCGTTAGGTGATCGCGTCTTTGAAGGCGCGTTCCGGCTGGGTGGTCATCCGATGTACTACGCCAGTGGGACTCATATACATAGTTTTCCAGAGCACGGGATATTGATCACGGCCCCTCTCAGTGACCAGGGACATCAAGTGAGTAATCTAACGTATACTGAAAGATAGCTGAGCTCTCTTCATAACGAGAAATTTAGTTTTGGTACCAGCACTCCATACTAAAACACAATATATCGCTTACTTTTATTATCATTACCTTTGAAAAGGAATGAATGAACCTTACCAATTTTGTCGACTTCGTAGATATAAAGACTAGAGACAGCTGATAGCTTTTTTGATTTAAAAATAGGTTTACAGGAATCAAACCATTTCATACCATAAATTGCACGAATACATTTTTTCTACGCTATAAAAACCCCGTTTACCTCTAAAGTTACCCCAGACTGCCGCGCCAAGTCGCGGCATGGCGGACTGAGTTCCGGCGTGATCTCATGGTAGAATGGCGACGGCGACTGTCGCAACCCAGTGCTGGGCACGCTACAATTATGGCGGCAAGTCCTCTCTTTGAGGAGTGGCTGGAGCGGCAACACCGTCCTTACCTTCCGCATGACGCAGGTCCTCACCGGACATGGCAAGTTTGGGAGGAGCATCGGATTCAGGCGGAAGAAGCGCCCGGGTATTATCAATGTGTGGACCGCCCGGAGGACATGGTGGAGCATACGGTGGAGATGTGCCCTACCTGGACAGACCACCGCCGTGTCCTCGTAAGGGGCGATCGCCGGCGTCAACCTCTCGCGCCGGGCCTTGGTACTGGCCATTTTTTTTTTTAATTCTCTATGGGTTCGCGCTTGGCCGCCATCTCACCTGATGGAAAGCGATGATGCGGTCGACGATGGAACGCGCTTACCTAGAAGTAACCTATTCACTCTTGACTTAAAGATTACCGGGTTGTAGCTATCAGGAAACACACATTCCGGCAAGGAATTCCATGTCCTTAGCTGTACGCACAATGAAAGTGTTCCCAAAACGTTTTGTGCGTATAGGTGGAATGTCCACTATGTACCGGTGGCGCGTTGCCGTACGCCTGGTGGTCCGATGATGGAACGGGCTAGGCGGAATTAGGTTATGCAAGGCCATTGTCCGGAGCAAGAAGTGGCAGGCGGTCGCCTCCTTCTGCGAAACAGTAATGCTTCCAAAAGAAGAGGCCGCAATGCACGCGCGAGGCAATGGCCCTCGCGCCCCAGCCGCCGGAAATCTGACCCCGATTTCCGGCCACCGTAAGCGCGGGCTTGCAAATGCACAAATGGACGGCGAGCAATGGGTAGCTCGCCGATCGCTTCCGATTCCTTTGTTCTGACCACCGTGGTCAGAACAATGGAATCGGAAGTGATCCGATCGACGACGATCGTAATTTGGCTAGGGGGCATGTCACGAGGTTAATCGATCAGAATTGCTACAGCACTGCAAAGTTGCAATATACAAAATACAAACAGCTATCAAAGCCTGCGTGCAGCCTACATTTAAAAATCCTCGTAAGTAAAATAACGATCATCTGGTCCTATTTCAGCTTAAAATACCAAATTCAAATAAGTTTCAAATTATAACAATGATATATATTTTTTTTTTTAAGTTATTATCAATACGTAGTACACACTCACTGTTTCCAATGGGGGCAAGAAGTAATTTATTATACATAATATAGGGTTACTGGTATTAATTATTAAAAAACATGTAAAGTAATGAAACATACATGGAACAAATAAAGGATCATGGCAACGTCCCTAAAAAAATTTTACTGGGATATATTTTTAGAGTATAGCTTTGACAAATATGCAAAAGTATATAGATTAAATTTCTAAACAATGTTGTCTTAGACAACTATTAATAGAATCCTCATATTAAAGATATTACAGTATAAAGTTGGCAAAATTACGTATTTTATGCAGGGACCGTACAACCCCGAATATAAGTTAATTCTTTCAAAAGGGTTACAGATTGTATGCCTACAGTAATGGAAAATGTTACCTCTTCGTAGTGTTAGCCCTTTCATAACACTAACGTTAGGGTAACCCTATCAATAAGTTAACTAGTTCAAGATGTTACCGATTCCAATTGAAGCAAATAACCCTTTGAAAGGGGTTGTGGGGGTAATCAAAGGGTTTCAAATAAAATCATTTTAAATTACGTTGGAGTGGAAGAATACATTTTGATCTTCCCTTCGGGCACTAAATGATGAGTGAGACGATCGAATGACATTTATGATCCCGTAAAAAAGGCAAGTTTATGCATGAAACAATCCCGACTATTCCAGAAAAAAAAAAAACATTTAACTTTAAAATCACTGCAATAATAACCATAAAATAATCGAATGTGTATGGACTGTGGAGTCGCTAGGTCCTAGATTGCGTGTTGCGACTTGACGCGTACTTGCCGAATGCATGCAGTTTAGTACTTTAAAGTAAGGCACGAGAGATAAAATTACAATATTTGTAGTCCGAATGGGTAACTCTGTTACAGTCGTTGAAGGAGTAACCCGTTCAAAACGTGTTACCGTTAAAAAGTATAAACCACCAAGAATGGGTTTTTTAATATACAGGTAAACAAATCGAAAGGGTTTGGAAGAGGTTATCCATTGATGAGGGTTTTCGTAAATAAGTGTAACCAATATGAAATGGGTTTTAAAACAACACTGTCAAAACCCTATCAAAAACCCTTTCAATGGGTAACCAAAATGGTCCCTGATTTTATGTCAAACCTACGTGCCTCCTTATAAAATTTTACAAATCAATAAACTCATTATTGAACAGACAACAAGATGTCATGTCATAAAATGTCATGTTTTTTATTAAGTCATTAGGCTGGATAAATGCTGAAATGATTTAATGACATGCTATTTTTGGCGATTTCGCTATACTAGAATTGAACTACGATGTCATATGAGTCATTATAACCACTATATTCTAATTTTCTGCTGAGAATATAGTGGTTATAATGATAGTTATTTTTATGTTTATTATCTAATGCGGAAATATATTTCCTAAGTACATAGAAAGCAAAGCATAATATGTTACTTGACCAAGATTTATATTTGCGGCAACGTTAAAAATTCAGTTTAGCCCAAAAGTAAAAGTCATGAAGTGAAGCCAGCTAAAAAAAAAACTAAGCCATGATTATTTAGTATCGTAAAAAATCTAGTCGACTCAGTTTCTAATTAAGACGATATTTTTGCAATACTGAGACTATTAACTTGAGAGAGAGAGGCCATTAACTTGATTTGATAAAACTTAGTAAATTATTTTGCCGGTATATATCATGATGATATGTAGACACTGAATAATTTCATCAACAGTTTCCTCGCCGTTGTTCTTTTCATTTAGGTAGGTATGTTAATCTGCGTTATCGTAGTTAATTTTACTTGCGGACTAAGACCACACGTGCGTACCAGTACTACCCGAAAGAAAGTTAAAAGAGGTTCTTTTATCGTTTAATTGTATCAATATTTTTTTAGAGTGTTTTGGAAATAACCAAATTTTCAGATATACGTTCAGGATTCACATATAAATATTCTACAGTCGCATAATCTGTAGATTTAGCAAAAAAAAATGTTATAATCCATTTTTCTTTTGGAAATCGTCGTTAGGAAAAATTATGTTTTGTAACGAGTTCTCGAAAAGTTTCATAAGAATACAAAACTTTTCTTATAGTGCTTAATTGTTGCAAATACGTCACACTATCACGTCCCACGTGTATACGGCGAGTCACCAGTAACCATACTGATTTGAAATACAATAAGATTCTGTACAATTAACCTGTCTAGGTTAAGATTTGCAGACTTTACTTACTACTCTTTGGGGAGCTAACCTTATTTAGTTTGGCATAGACTATCATCCCTCGAGACACTTTGCTAATGGAACTCAAATATAAGTAACGAAATATGGGCTTCCTATAAACTCTTTGTCGTATGACCCAACTAGCTGACCCGGCGAACTTCGTGCCGCCTTACAGTCAATTAATGAAGTATATCTTTCGATATAGTCAACCGATTGCGATGAAAAAAGCCTAAGTAATATATTATTTAGCCTTTCTTCATCAAGTTACACAAAATTTTAATATATAAAAATGATCTAAATCGTTTTCGTACATTTTACGTGATTGAGCAGTGGTGGACGAGTGGTAACGGGCCCGACTTACGAGTTGTAGGTCGCGGGTACAATTACACAAAATAATCATCACTGCTCTCAAAACGGTAAAGGAAAACATCGTGAAGAAACCGGCATGTCCTCGAACCAAAAATACGAAAACATTTGACATTCACCAACCCGCACTGGGCCCGCGTGGTGGACTACGGCCCATTCCCTCTCTTAGAGAGGAGGCCTGAATCCCAGAAGTGGGAACATTAAAGGGCTAATTATGCTATGCTTATGCTTGATAAATGATGCGCGCATAACTAAAAACTTCTACAGATTTATTATAGATATAGATATGTACCAATTTGGCTTTCAATTCAATAAATGTGCTTATTTTCTATGTCTTTGACATTAATATTATAACGTATATAAGAGAAATTCTGTTAAATCCACCTTATACAAGTGTAGTAATTACTCCGTGCCCTCTGTTTATGAGAATGGGGCCTTGCCCTACAGTAGGACAGTCACAAGCTGATATTATGTTTTAATTATTCACTTGGGAAATACGAAGTTGGTGTTATAACATTTATTTCGTATTATTTAGATAATGTCTGGCGAAAAGCCGGGCGGAGGGGGAGGCGCGTCGGGTGGTGGGCAGACCGTCGACGTGCCGATATTAGGACTGCTGCAAACTGACGGCGAGACTAAAGACTACTCTAATGACACCAGTGAGAAGCTACCGAAAGTAAGTAACGAAATCCTTATTAAGTATTAGCTTTTATCGCCGCGTCTATTCAATATCCAATTCCTCAGGAACCATGCTTGTTACCCGGGAAAAAGTAGCTATGCTAGTAGCTAAAATGTAGCTATCTTGCAATGAAAACATTTTCGAAATCAGATCACAGCTTCCAGAGACTACCTTCTACAAACAAAGTCACTCCTTCATAATGTTTTGACATGTCAAGTACATGCAGATAATTAAGAACAAACTTAATTCACCACGACAATAAATGGGTTTCGAGTCTTAAATGTTCATTCGATTCGATTTTCGTTACAGTGACTATTTCTATACGACTATGACTTACCTGCAAATGTACATAAATGCAGCGACAAAAATCTTATTTTCGAATAACCATACAAAGGTTTCACTCTGTGATCGTTTTTCTTTATTCTTTATTGTACATACAAAAAAAAAACTTAACTTTATTATATGCATTTGATAATTTATGTACAAAGGAGAGCTTAACTCAACAATGAGTTTTCCCCCTGCAAACCTTTGAGTGACAGAGAGAGATCACATTCGAGTGTAGGATCCAGTGTTCAACATAAACCTACATAAATATAGTTTTTCCATGATTTAACAACATTAAAACTTCTTACCAAATTCGGCTTGTAAAATTTGCGACTTACGACCAATATTTATGTATTTCTCTCCACCAGGCCGGTCGTCTGGTAGTATATGGCGACTCTTCATGTCTTGAAGGAGGTGCGGCCCGCAACTGTCACTGGTTACTACTGGCCGCGTTACAGTACGCGCTGGTGGGACACCTGCCGTCCTCGCTCAAAGATGCTGCCACTCCGCACCAGCATCGACTGCGCGATGTGCACATAATACCTTCAGGTACGTACAATTGTCATTGGGGCCCGCTACAGTACGCACTAGTGGGATACCTGCCGTCCTCGCTCAAGGATGCTGCCACCTTGCACCAGCATCGACTGCGCAGCAAACACGTGCGAGTACGTTTAAAGTCAAATTCACACGCATTGATCTGAGTTTTCCTTTATCTTTACTTGCTCTCTTGCATAATGCACTTATAAGAGACAGCGTTCACGAAATCGAGGCTTACAGTTAACATAATCTATGGCAGTTCTCTCCTGGACTTAAGCCTTTCCCAAGCTCCATGACAACACCCAACCACTGCCTGCAGGGCACTCAACGCTTGCTGATACCTACCAGCCTCGTCTACAGGTCTCCTCTGCAGCGCTGCGTAGTTCATTTGTTCGTAAAATACATTTTATGCAAATGACTTGTCTTATCACTCTAGAAAATTACATATTTAAGTTATAGAAAAATAGAATGCCGATTGGAATGTAGCTGAAAATTGGTTGAATTTCTATATCGCAGAAGCTCACTTAAAAGTTATTTAAATGTAATAACTTTACAACCTTATTATGATGGGGTAAACAAACCATTTGCATAACAACGTAACTTCGTTTATGATAAAATCTATCTATAGAAATTTTCACAGCGTAGGCAACGTTCAGAGAGAAGTTCAATCAACGAAGTTATTTCCTGTAAAATCCCATTTACGATAGGTAAAATTTTCTATCTAAAACATTTTCTGTATTTTAATATTGCAAATCTCTGCTTTTTCCCGGTTGATAAACTGCATTCCGACAGCCGACATAAACGGATATAATAATTTGTCGATTGAAAACTATTTCACAGTTAATTTCCTAGCACTCAGATGGAGGAAATTGTGAAAAGTAAAAGCTACGGGTCCGAGCGTAGCCAAGTTCTCGGTAGACGGTGCTGAGCTATACATTTTTATTTTATTATATTTTTAGTCAAGGAAAAGGTATTTGCTGAAATCGGAAATTCTGCTTCTTGCCTCAAAATCCACTTAATTCCGACTGTTCATGTAGTACAGCTATATTACTTAAGTATAACGCAATACTTATGTACTGTTAGTTACATTGCTCCAGAACCACACGTTCCATAGTCGCACTTCTGACCACTACACCAACGGTGCATTGAAATCCTGCGTCACGCACTCGTTGTCAGTTGCTAAACTTAAGTTGATCTGGGACCTATTTGGCACAGCCGTAAGGCACATAATGTTATTAAAAAGCTCTTCTATTTTTATGATGTTGATATTTTTATTGTACGCCCAGATCTGTATAAATAGCTAATCTGTCATTACTGTTAACAGAACTGCCGCAGCGCGCCGAAGGCGGTCGCCTGCACGTATACTCGAGGGTCTTGTCTCCCGATGGCAGTGGGCCCCGGCCTGTGCCAGAATGCGTTACCCCGACACCGGTGGAGCCCCACCCAATACACGCGCCACCTTCAGCAAGGACCCTCGCACCGAGGCACCAGCCTACTGATCCCAAGAGTATTGGTATGTCTTTTAAATTTTCTTGGTAATCTGTAAAAATGGTGCAACCAGATTGCAGTCGATGCATGACTTCTAATATGTTATGAAGTGATTGGTGTCTTTAAAATAACAGGTCACGGGTCTTTCGAATGTAAAGCTTCGCTAGCTACGTCCGGTCTGTAGATAGGTAAACATCTCTAATGTGGTTTGAAAACCGCGTTAACTTGGCTGACGCTGTCATTTGTATATATTATTGTAGCCAGACTAGACAAAATCATGGCGGTAAGTCCCCTCACAGGACACAGGTCCTCATTGGACATGGTAAGTTCGGGATGTTTCTGTTCCAGATTCAGGCGAAAGAAACGCCCAGGTATAACCATTGTGTGGACCGCCATACGGTAGAAGTGTGCCTCGTGGAGGCGATCCACGGCGATGAACTCTCATGCCAGGGCCTCGTTCAGGCCATGGTCTGCAGCCAGAGAATTTCTGATATCTGATTTGAGGGAATGAGATTTGGTCGCCTCCTCCTGCAAAGCAGTAATGCCTAGCGAAGGAGATGGCCGCGTAAGGAAACGAACATACCGACGCCCAGGCCGATACGACAGGAGACTAGGCGTCGGGAGTCACAAGCCGATCCCCGGTCACCGTAGGCGCAGGCTTGTGAACGACGATTAATGAATAGCTCGCTGTCCGGCCGTCCAGTAATCTTCCCGTTTAGTCACTAAAAAGTCTGACATGCCCTGCCGAATCACCCTAGAGCGGGAGAAATCATTAGACAATTTCAAACCTCAAACCAAAAAATGGGAAGGCAAAAGCCTGAAAGTAGGTCGACTTATTTTAGCAAGGAGCATCGTTTTCACAACAACTGAATTGTGGAACTCAGATAGCATCATAGCAGACGCAATATGAAAAATGCAGGTATAGGTCCTCCAGATAGATTGTAACAGACTTGAAAGATGACGATATTACTAGTTGACATATTTCAAGGCCACGTTGACCGACTGCGGTCTGGTTGCATCTACCCTTAGGCTTCACCTTTTGCTTCCATGTTTAACAGAGTATATCGCCCCCTAATATTGTTGAACCTATAATGTAATTAATACCTAGAGCACCTTACCAAATCAAATCATGCCTAATCGGATAGATGTAGTTGTACAAACCTTGTATTATATTTGTATATAATGTAGCATAATCTCATTACTGTCTGTAGATTTTCTGTATTGTTGTTGTAATTATGATAGCCTTTATCATGATATAGTTTTACAAATATTTGTAGAAAATAGAGATTTGCTTTTTTAACTAAAATGAAGCAAGTTTCAGTCACTTTATCAATCATTATAAGCTGAGAGAAAAAATATTATTTGCCGAATAATGCAATGTACAGATTTTTTTTATCTTTAAAACTGTTGGAGGTAAGTGAAATCAAATAGTCCAAGATCCTAGAGCGATCGGACATAACTTATTTTCACATGGATGAAACCTTAGGTTCTCAGTTGCGTCTCATGTGCTTTGAATACCTGTGTGCTTGTAGAGCTCCCCTTTGGAGACCCTGGGCAGGTACCAGGTGAGAAAGGGAACTAAAAATAAGAGTTACTTAACTTACATATTTCTGGCTGATTTTTACATGTTTTGTAGAATATTATTCTAAAGTAGTATCTTATGTGTCAGACACTTTCCATGGACCAAAACTTCTATCAGGCGCTTTAAAGCTCCACAAAAAATAAATGAAAATGTCTGATTTATATATATGGTAATAAAGTAAATAATACAAAGTTGAAGACCAAACATCCCCTCATCACAAAATTATTCAGCCGAGAGTATGAGCGCGAGATCACTCATGCGTGTCAAAGCGAGGGGATGATTTCATGCACAGACTGGATGTTTATTCACTACAATTTGTATGATTTATTAATTTATCTGACAAAAGTAAGTGAGCCTAATTTAATCAAAAATAGGAAAAAAGAAAAGACATATTTTTTGCTAATTAACCATTATGAAAATCCAGATACCGAATTTTGAATAATTATTGTAGAAATGTCACGCTTATGAAAGGTAATGCTTGAATCTGCGATCGCTCGAGTTTCACCTCAATATACCAGTAATTCTTTAACCAAATAAAAAGTTATTGACTGACCTGTTACTAGAAGGATTTTTAGTCTTAAGTTGTACTGATTCTACTCATTAAACATTTTTGTGTTTGTCGACTAGCGACGACAACATCGTACGGAATAAGGTAACAAGTAAAACATTACGATATGTGTTTAGAATTATATTTTAATATACTCCACGCTTTTTCTAGCTTCACGTGAACAAGTCTACAGCACCTATTCGGCCGTTAATATGATATATCGGGCTTTGAAAAGTGACGACGTCCTACAAGGACGAACTTTTTCAAAAACTTGAGGTCCCATATTTACGACCAGTTACTGTACTTCCATATACGATACATAATTGGCAGGTGATTGGTTTGGCAATAGTACGAGGAAATTATTCAAGAGATAAGAGATTCTTTCTGCCAGGCAAAATTTTGAAATTCTAAGTTATCTCAAACTATAAATCGATATCTGGAGGTTTTTATGTCAAAGATTATGTATTTTCGGGCACATTATGTACCTTTCAGTAGCAAATTATTATTGTGCCGTTTTCCCTTTTATTTTTTTATGAATTTTACAAACAATATGGCACTATATTATAGAGATGAAGCGAATACGGAAACTACGTTACAAGGGCAACTTTTAGTAGACAAACAATGTTACATTGTAACGATAGATATAAAATAAATAATTTTCCTAAACTGGTACTTCTAGGTCTTCATAATACGTACACGCCACTGGGCCGTCTGATTCAAATACGTATACGTACGCACGTGTAATTTTCAATAACCAAATTTTATAAAAGACCCCTTCTACTATAATAGGATGATGTCAGTCCAGTACGGATACAATAAGTGTACCCCGAGTGGTCCTGTAATCGAGGGAGTGAATGAAAGGCGGCTCACAAGTACAACAAAAGCGGTACTGTTGATAGGGATCTATAGGGTGCGCTCCCTTTGAGGGATTAAGCTGACCTTGGAGGGCCCCAAGGTCAGACACGAGGGGTGCGTAGTACCTACTCGCGACCCCATCACAAATATGAACATTTGAATGAAAGATTATAATATAAACTAAAAGGGGTCGAATAATGAGTGCGTACGTTTGATGTAGAAATTCTGTTTTCAATTTAAAATATTGCTGTGTTATCCTTTGAAGTTTTTTTTTTCTTGTTCATTATTAATTTAAATTATTATTTCTGTTTGGTTAGTACATATCTGGACGATAATTCGTCTACGATCTCTGTGTAATATTATTGTGGCGTCAGCATCACATCACAAGTGTCTGTACTTACTGGAAAAAGAATTTGCAAGCAAAATAATAGTTGCGGTTAGCCGACAATATGCTTGAGCTCTAAGTTATAGGATGTAGAAGAAGACGAGAGTTGAATGAAGTTGGTTTTGCAGGTGCACCAGAGGAGGGTACGGAGCCTGCGCCGCGGACTTGGCGTGGAGCTGGGGCAGCGCCCTCGCGCGCGCATGGTGGGATGGACCCGTCTGGCCCGAGTTTGACTAGCCGCGCAATGACGCTGCTGGCCATAGTCGCCGTGGTGTACTGCCTAAGCGCCGCCTGGAAGCGCTGCGGCCGCAAGTTGCGCCGCCGGAGACTCATGTCGCTCGCCACCTAGCACAGGCTCAAGCACGATGCGAGGCACAGGCGGTACCAAGTGATAAGAACCTAAATGTGGGGCCAAATAGATAGTGTGATTGAAAGTTTACGACGGTTGTAGGGTAGGTAGACTTACAATATACTATCAAGGAACTTGATGGTAGAGTAGATTGACACAATACGACAATTACCCGTGATATAGTCGACTGATCACAAATTACTCGAGTGACTTAAATTCAAGCAAAATTAATTTGATGGTCGGTTAGCTTATCAATCAAGTTCCCTGACTATACCAGGGAAATACTTTGTGAATGGTTTTTTAAAGTGGGTTAAAGAAATAGCTATGGCTAACTCATAATCACAATATCTTTATATCTTGTAGATTTTTTCAATCACTTTATAAATGCAGTAAGTAAATTTAAATATTATGTATGTGTTAAGTCAATCTGCCTAGCCATGCCCAACTCGTTGGGGTCGGCTTCCACTTCAATGGGATGCAGTTAAAGCAAGGAATTTTAAATTAGTTTTGTCATCGACACACTAAGATATTGAATACCATTATTTCACATGGAGCGACTGCATATCTAACCTCCATAACCCAGTAACTGGGTAATGCGATACCTGCTATCGAGATTGGTGTCAAATTTTATAAGCGTTGGCTGTTATAATTTAGCCAATACAACCACATAAAATATTCATAATAATTTATTGACAACGATCTATATTAATAAGTAATAATTTTAATCGATATCAATTGCAAAATAATAGAAAAATTATACACTTAGCGTGAAAAAAAAATATACATTATCGTGCTTTAGTAAGAAAAATGGAACTGAAATATTTTTGGATCAAATGTTATCTCGCGCAATGACTCATATAATTAGGTGTTGCTTGTAAAGCACGTGCTATTTTATTATGTTTCCGATATTACAAAGATCTCGTTAATATATAATATTGTGTGCACGGACACAGTAATTATACTATCGTGAGCGTTTGGAATTTTAGTTATTATAGTTTTACTTAAATATTATTCTTAAAAGAACTCACTTTTTTATTTTATTTAAAATTGTATTACTTAAGTGCCCAATATTTTAAGTTACCAAAATGTACCTCACTGCACTGGGACTAATTTATCAAATCTATTTATTATCTACGTTTTACCTGTTATGGATATGAATGCATATTTATATAATTGTACTTGAATTTATGTATAATTGAAGATAATTTTACATCCTCATTGGTCTTCTATAACATCTCTATTTATAATCAAAAACTTAGTTTAAATACTGATAAGCGTATTCTAAATTCAAGATAGTATAAGTCTCATTCATAAACTTCAGCTATCTAATGTCTATAGAACAAAACCTTCTTCAAATAATCAGTCAGTACTTTATTACCCACATCATCTTATGAAAAAAAAAAGTTTTCATTATAAAACCATTTTTCCTAACACGCATAAATCTCGCGGTATAGTGCTCATCAAGATCAATCCAAAGAGCGCGAACATGATTAAGTTATCTTATTGCGTTTAGTAGTTCCTATGGTCGCTATCCGAGGCCATCATGAGACCAGCTGCACGATACCATTTTAACGCATTGTCATCCAAAATAAATAGTTGTACCAAACAGCTCAATAGCTTAGGAGTAAGTGGTAAAAAATGTGAATTAAGATTCCACTAATCAGTGTTTAAACTACGAGGTAATTTTTATTATAAACAAGAAGGTCCTTAACAACATGGGCTGCAACAGAATTTGAACTTTATTATGCAGACTAATATGTTCCAAAATTGTATGTATCTCGAAGTCTGAATTCAAATATAGAGGTGGTGAAATTTGTAAAAGAATATTTCTAATATTATATATAGTAGTTTAAGGGAATAGTTTTTTAAAAAATGATGATATTTTGTACAGCGTTAGGCTAGGGTATATTGTTCATCCCTTTATAGTCTGTATATATGTATTGTTGCTTAATGTTATTATTTTCTATTTATTCTATGAACGTAGGACAGAAGTTTAGTAACAAAAATATGTAATATGATCTAAAGTACGTAAATAATTATTTCAAGAAATGTGTTTTTAGAGACATTGTACTTTTTTATCGTCAATCGTTTGTCCACTCAAAAATAATGTAAATATATCGTTGAATACGATATAAATATTCAAATTTATGGATTTTAAGTTTATTAATAAAATATATACTATTATTAGATTGGGTAATAAAATACATTACTTTAAAAAAACGTGTCACAGTGGACGAAATACACATATTTCGATCGATTACCGATAATAAAGAAGAACGTCCCTTAAACGGTAATAGGTTAAGTTGTGTATGCAATTAGTTTTTAAGAGAGTTTGAGATCATAGCCATCTCCTGCTTCTCTGAAAAACTAGGAATATTTTGTGTAGCCTCCGATTGTTTATGGCGACTGTCTGCAGCTTTATAAGTTGTAGGAGTCGCGCTTTGTATATCATTTAGTCACTTAGTGATTTTTAGGGACCTAGAAGAGGGCTGCCTGTTTCTTCGAACGAGTCCTCGCGGCTCTAAAATGCAAAGGGCAAGTGAAGAAACACAGGCGGGTTTTAGTCACAAAAAGTCGGACACACCCTCTCGCTCCACCCAGAGCAAGAGGAGTTATTTGATGACTTACCCAACTCAACAAAAGGGAACCAGGTGAACAGTAGCGATATTTTTATTTGTATTACATTCATAAAGAATATTAGAGTATTTTGCTTCTTATGCACACGACTAACAGTTCGGTTACGTACAAAACATGAGAACGCAAAATACAAGTTTGTTATCATAGTATCAAGTCGTGCTATGGACAAACTCTGTTATCCTAGAGATGGATTTACATAATAAGTTATGTATTTCATGGTAGCTTACACAAGAAAGACTGGTCATCACGTACGCTTTAGATTCGCGGTTTAGACTCTAAGTATACAATAAGTTTTTGTTAATAAAGAATCATCCATCTGTTATGGCCGAAGTTTTATTTAAAAGACGGAAAAATAAGACATTTTTTCATTAGAAGAGTATTTTTTTTTATTTCAAAAATTAAATTCTTTTTTAGTGCCCCTATACCTCGTAATTTTTAAATTAATCTCAGGAATCAATGAAAATTTTAAAATATATATCAGTAATGAAGCTGTCCTATGAATTAAATTTTTAAAAGGTTATTTTGAAAATCACGTCAATGTCACAGTAAAAAGGAACGATTACCAGGTTTTTGATTTGCGTAGTTTTGTTTCGTGTAAACTGACTGAAAACGAGAGAAATTGAGAAAAGAGAACAAAATGCCGTGACCTCGACCTCTCGACTGCTTTTTTTGAGTTTTAACCTAATTCGAAATAAACTGTCAACAAGAATATGGGAATATGTTAAGCATGCACAATGATAGACCGCTGGAGGCCCTGTTGTAAATTTTTGATCACATCGTGATCGAAATCTTCACAATACTCCTTGTAAACCACACCTAAATGGGGTGGCTTTTTTTGCAGCTGAACTACCAGCAATTCAACCAAATATTAGTGCAAATTTAATTTAAAAAATCTTGATTTGAATAAGTCTAAAATGTAAATAAAATCGCTTGGGTTGCTTTGGCGTCGATTTTGTGCGTTTGAGCGAGGCGGGCATCGGTCGCGCACGCGCACTGCATGCGTGCGTCATCTCGGCGCGATTACAGGCCGAGTGTATGTGTCGGTGCCAAGCGGCAGGCAGCAGCACTCGGGATCGACCGCGCCGCACACTTCAGTCAGTCGCCTATCGGCTCCCATAACGCGTGCCCGCGTGCTACTCCCGACGCGACTCTTTGATCCCAGCGCGACCGCACAGCGACGCTTTTCGCGATGGCGATGTCGCGCATATATGAACCGACCGACCATGTCGTCGAAAAATCCCGTCTGCCTTCCTTCGAGCAATATCAAATTATGCACAAGGATTCGCTCGAAGATCCCGAATCATTTTGGTCGGAATTAGCGAATGAATTCTATTGGCAAACACCATACCAGCGCGGTAATATTGTGTCTTACAATTTTAATGTAAACAACGGGAGGATCTTCGTCAAATGGCTGGAGGGCTCCCGGACCAACATCTGCTTCAACGTGCTGGACCGGAACGTGAGGAACGGCTACGGGGACAGAATTGCATTCTATTGGTAAGTTATTTTATGTTAGCATAGCTTCCAAAATCAATAGACAGCTGAGCGGCAATGCACTGAGACGGCGCGCGAACTTATTGATTTTCTCCACCGGCTAGACAGACTACAGAATACACCAATGGGACAGGCTATATTAATACTGAAAATGAACCTTTGTGTTATGTAATAATACTTGAAGCTAAGTGCACAGCGAAATGTTAACCATATCCATTTATCACTCTTCAATTCAGTATAACCTGTGGCGCGGTTACCAATTCCGTAAACATATTTTTATTAAACAATGAAAAAAGAATTAAAAAAAAAAAACATTCCATGCCAATGACTTTCAGGTTGCAAATTAGGTGGAGTGGTTCAGTTAGATGATCCACTAGAACAATTCACTACATAATTACAATCAAATAGACGTAATTAAAACATATTAGCATGTATTCAGTACGTGGTCGCATAGCTGTGGTTACATTAGGTAAGTACTTATGTTAAACAAAGCCCTTTAAGATAGATTTTGAAGTGGTAAAAATATGCTGTAAAATAGTGTATTTAAAGTACGTATATTATGTATTAAAAATCGTAATATTCCTGATTAATTCTCTTATTAATAAATTTAAAAAAATATGGTCGGATCAGTAGAACTTCGGGATCGTTCGGGTTCGAACTTGTGACCTCTCGCCCTACTGTACCATAACCGTTGGGCTAATGGTGGACAAAGAGTATTCTAAATAGGCGCCCTTTCTTTGACGGCTATTTAAAATCATCTAAATAAAACATTTTGAACCAAAATTTATATATATTTATTATATAATCATAAATATAATTGCTTAAGCGACCGCGATTTATTTATTTATTTAGAAGTACTTGTACAACATTAAGTAATATTGTACAAGAAAAAATCCAAGGCCTTGTACAAAGAAAACTTACAAACTAAAATGTACATTTAAAAAAACAATAATAACATGCCCATACACATTGAAAAAAAATGGTACCTAAGTATAGAGTTCTAATTAAAATAAAAACAGCAGCAACAAAAAAAAAATTGGGTGTGTTGAGTTATAAAAATAACTCAACATGCCCAATTTTTTCTTTTTTTGTCATTTCCAAAATGTATTCAAAACATCATTTCAAAGTAGTGTACCAGAACCTAGGCCAATCTCTAATAAACTGTAAATTCCTATTGATTACAAAACTAATTATTCAATGCAAGGGAGGGCTTGTACTAAGAGCGCCTAAATAATCTATAATGTTCCTTATTTGAACTTTGAACTCTCCCAGCCAAGCGAAATTGAGCTCCTGCATTTCCGTTGATTGATTTCCGGGCCTGTAGGCGCGCGCAATGCATTAGTGTACCTAGATCCCCTGATTGGACGCTATAAATGCGTTTAACACCTCCCCCCGCCTGTCCCGGCTACCTCCAACCCTCAAATGTCTAGACAGCCTGCACTAAATCAATAAAGCTCGTACAGCCTCCCCAGACAGTACAACCACAGATATAATAATGTAGAGAGTTTGAATGTAGGTGTTTAGTAATTATCTGTAGGTATACTTTACGATATTATACGTTAACATTAACAGACAACATCTATTGATTATCTCAGGAAATAGAATATTTGTTAAAGGCGCAAGCATCATAAACTAACATTTAAGCTAGAACTACATTAGACCGACGCATTACACGCTTTATTTGTACGTAAAACGACGTCGCGTGGCGTGGATCTAGCGTAGCTCTACAAGTTAGTTGTAATTTAAAAAGTATGGAGACCGACGCGTCTAAATCTGCGTGTGTGGCACACGTGTTCTTTACATTTTCTTAGAAGATCATGCGTTTCTTCACTTCTTTCCATCAAGATAAGTTTAAATGCATACAAGGTATCTTCGATAAAGTTTAAGCACACTGGTGCATATTTGAAGATGTTGACGCACGCTTGTGCATACAAATGCATTCAAAATATACGATTGCAATCTATACTCAAAATTACTTCGTGTGACATCAGCTCCTAGAATTTAAAATTATTATCCTTATGCACCACGTTGTTTTAAGCAGCTCTACTTCTTTTTAGTCTATTTTGTGTTGTCTATTTTCCGCTACCCTCCTAAAGCCATCTTTTCGCGGCACTCAGTTTTCATTAGTATGTCTACGGCGTCCATTTTGGAAGTTTCATGAATTTCTGTACTATCTTTTGAAGCCCTTTTCCGCTATTTGACTACGACACTTGTTGCTACATATTCGGCAGTTTCTTTTTATAAGCCCCTTGAGCAATACTAATCTACTAACAAATGATCTACTGACTTTCTGGAGATTAGCTTTAAATTTCCAAATATCTATAAAGCAGTTTTTCGTTGGAATCTACCAGATTTATGTATATTACTACCGAGTCTGCACTGACCTTTTCGAGGTACATTTTCATACAACCGCTCTTACGTGATTATGATGTTATTCACACATCTTTCTCTAGATATTATCTAGGCTTAAACATAAATTTGTATAAAACTAATCTAGTAAAGACCTCTGAAAATCAGCTATTTTACGTGAACTTTTACCCTCCATAATGTTCTTATATATTAAAAATATAAAAACAGTAGATCGTCAAAGCCTTGCACATTTAATTGATTTTTCTAAAAAACTTAAGGGTAAATAAAACACGTATATCCTGAAACCTGAAGTTTTGCGAAATATTCGAGTAAATCACGGAATTACCGAATGCCAGCAGAGTCTGGCGTTATCTCTATTTTTTTGCATTGCCTCTTCATCAAACTTTGCGTTGGATGGCGTTAGATGAAGCAACAACCTCTTAAACCATGCTTGATCTATCAAAGCATTCTCTACCAGGGCTAAAAAGACTGGCACTTTAACACTGGCACTAACTAATAACTATTAAAATAACGGGGCTGGACTGGTAACTAATAAAATATTAAAACATCTTAATTAAGAGAACTTATAATAATTATCTATATAATATATGACGAAGACTTAGATTAAGTTAGAGAGGACTTTTAAGTAATTGTTCCGCGCGTTTTTATTCTCAGCTTTCAAAAAGTGGGAGGGGTACTTAAAAAAAAAATGGACCAATAAACTTTCCGGCAACACCCAGAACATAATCAGCATTTGCTGAATGCAGTCTTCATATTTTGCACACTCACCTCCATCCAGCACCCGGTCTATATCGGATTTGATCAAAATGATGTTTGGGAACTATCTTGAAGCAGAGTTGATGTTATTCCTAATGATCCATCTATCAACAGTTACAGATGAACTACATTTTACTCTAATGACCTTCGTAATATTATGATAATTATCAACGAGTTTGATTAGCTCTACGTATGTGCACAGCAAGTTTCCTATTATAAACAAGTCATTACAAACAACAAGTATTTACAAAAGATTGTTAGTTGATTCAAACTATTAACGTTCCATGCCGTACTGATAATGTAAAGTAGAAATAGTTAAAAGTGTAGAATCATTACCCTATAAGTTTTAACGTCGTTGTCGTAATATTAGGGTAACAAACATTAGCTTAGGTTCATAGACAGATTAACATTTTTTATTTCATTTTTTTTTTAAATATCTAATAAAACATATTTTATGCAAATTACATTCTAAAAAAAAACACGCACTCACGCATAGACACCTAATATATGTATTGATTACATTGCATCCACCGAAGAATTGTAACGAACTCACTCGCCGCGGGAGGAAGACCTGGAGTCCTGATATACAGGGCTACCCTAGTTTAGGCTCCAGTCCACTCCATTTATTATACTTTCTGTACTGTGTTACATCAATGTGGAAGTTTAAATAAATAATTATTATTATTTATTAATTTAAACTTTATTCAAATTCTAAGTACCTAGTTATTTTTAACTCTAATAATTAACCAACCAGATCTTGTAACCAAAATAGGTTTAAGAAACTAGATATATTCATTATGGAAATGAAACGTAGATATAATTAAATTTAACCTCTCATTAATTTAATTAATCAATGACTGCGTGGTGAGGTTAATGTTATCGCGAATATTTACATATTTACGAAAACCCCACTATATCTATTAGGTACTTACTTACCTTGTCAGTTATATCAACAAGAGTCCATCGTATTAGTTTCTCTCGAATAAACAATACGAATCATCTTTTTAACTAGGTTCCATCTTCAATTCAGTACTAAGTCAGGTGAACACTGTACAAAGAACCGACGAAGTCACTAAGGCACGTTTTTTTTTTTTTATTGAAATAATCATATTCCTAATTCTTAACTAATTTACAATTAAATACAGTCCTTGATCGTTTTTTACAACTTTTGGTTTCATGCTTGGGCAGGTTTTTCCATCTGGGTTTTCTGCGGTTTAATTGACATTTTTATATCCTTAAACTTGATATTTAAGAGCGTCCAAGTCCAACCCGACATGCATTTTCACTGTTTTTTATACAACCGCTCTTACGTGTTAAGACGTTAATACACATTTTAGGCTTTTGAAATCAATTTATAAATTTATGTAAAACTAATCCAGTAAAGACCTCTGAAAATCTGCTATTTTGTGTGAAATTTAACCCATCATAATATACTTATAAATTAAAAAGTCAAATAAATATTACTATAGAAACCTTGCACATTTAATCGAGATTCTAAACATCGAAAATTTTTTCAACTATTTTAAAAAAAGATATATCTTTCCTGGAACCAGTTTTAAGAAACATTCGAGCGAATGACGGTATTGCCGACTGCCAGCAGACTGTTCAGGAGTTATCTCTCTTTTTATTAAACATTTCGTTGGACTGCGTTGAATGAACCAACAAGCTTTCAAACTATGCTCAGGTTGACGACAGACGAGTGGGGAAGGGCCCTTTTTATTATACATATTTAATGCGATTACAATTCATACCTATTGGGGGAACCCCATTGTTACCGCAGTATCTTCTCTGCATCTAAGTAAGACCTTGTGTTAACAAGTAACTATCTAACTTAACGACGTACTCATGACGTTTTTCTGTAATTTACCTACTTTAGTTTATGACAATAACGCGTCACGGAGTGAACGGTTTGCACTTATATAATGTCAAAGAAATAAGTAACCATAATGGTGCTAGTCTGTAAGGTCATCATCAAGGTCTCCCTGCTAAATGTGCGGAACTGATTTCCTACTAATATCGATGTATGAATTGATTTCGTACCATATCCGTATCTCAGGAAAAATGCGAACGTATTATTGTAATTGTTGTTTATTAATTTCAAGCTTTTGCCCGCGGCTTCGCTCCCGACTACCTACCCTACCTTCCGTGTGCTATATGGAACATAAGGAAAAAGAAAATCGATTTGGTCGAGCCAGTCTCGAGTTTTGCTCTTAGCAACATACATTTTTTGCTGAACTGGACCTATTTGGCGCAGCCGTGAAACACGCATTATGTCAGTGTTTTTTTTTTTCTTAGTTGTCTTAATTTTTGTCTTTACAGTGTGTGTATCCATGCGTGCCAAATAAAATATTTTTCTTTCTTTCTTTCTTTTCTTTCATTTTTAATCGACTTCAAAAATAATGAGGTTCTACATAATTATGTTCGGTTTATTGTATATATTTTTTTTTTATGTTCACCGATTTCTCGGTCAATTGTGGACCGAATTTAAAAATTATTTTTTTGTTTGAAAGATTTCGCTTTTCGTTCCCATAGAAATATTGAACTTAACTCCTCATAGGATAGGAGAAGCAAAACTGTCGTAACAAGTAAAATTGCCTTGTTTACACGTGTAGTCGATGACTGACTGAAAGAAAAGGGGGATATATCGAACTGGTATGATGATGAAGCCGGAAGCTAGGTACTGGAACTCTGTAACAAATTAATGTTTGGGATTATTAGAATTGTCATGAGATGCACTCTGGCTATAAGGTATTTAAATTTGGCTGAGGGGAACTTTTTAGTGGTGTTACTATAACTAAAAAGTCGATGTTAAATAACGAAGAGAAAAAACTATTATAGAAACACCGACTTCCGAATTAATATTAAAAATAATTAAAGTTATTTTACACTTTTCAGTGTCTTTTGTTACGTTGAAGTCGGTAGTAGTTTTTTTTTGTAAAAAGTTTTCATTTAAATAGATTTTCTGAACTATGTTTGTGATTCGCCTCCTGCGAAACAGTAATGCTAGCAAAGGAGGCGGCCGATCGCGTGAGGCAACGGTCCTCACGCCCCACCCGCCGGCCAGGGCCCTGGAACGAAGGCAAAGAAGGAAAAGGAGTGGGTTTTTAGTCAGTAAAAGTCTGACACTATCTCGCGCTCCGCCCAAGAGCGCGATTTGTCATTAGATGATTTTCCCACCTAAAAACAAAAAAAAAACGATGTGATACATTCGTAATCGTGGCCTGACAATAGATAGGAAGTCAAGATTTCTTCTGTTGTCGGATTTGAGCATAAAACGTAATCTTGAAATTAAGTCCAATTTTTTTAAAATTTATTTACTTACTTGAACATAACACGGCCAAAGACCATTTTCAACCGACTTCAAAAAGAAGAAGGTTCTATGTTCGGCTGAATGTATTTTTTTTTTATATGTATGTTTACCGATTTCTCGGTCAGTTGTGGACCGATTTTGTAATTTTTTTTTTAAACATCTGGCTTCCGAGTTGGTCCCATAGAAATATTGTTATGATCTGATGAAGATCATCGAACATATGGAACGGAACTCCTCATAGGATCACAGCAGAACTGTCGTAACAAGTAAAATATCTTTGTTTATACGTGTAGTCGATGACTGACTGAAAGAATGAAGCTGGAAGGTAGACACCGGAACTCTGTAATAAATCTATGTAATCTAACCGTGTTTGGGATTATTACAATTGTCATGAGATGCACTCTGGCTATAAGGTACCATCAAGCTAATCTGATGATGATTAGCTGAGGGGTACTTTTTAGTTGTGCCACCACAACTAAAAATATGAACAAATTAATAATGAAATACACACATGGTCGGATGATAATGCGAAACTTACTTGATGAGAATTAATAATACGAGCCGAGTACAATTTTGCGACTACGACATAATAGGTGGACCAGACGTTTGCAAACCAACGTTCCAACCAAAGTCAGCACGGTTGGAGCTTGTGTTGCGGCTACACGGATGTAAACCACGCACCAACACGTTCGCAAATCAACTACGATTGGGAAAACGCGCTCGTCAACCAAGGGCGTTGAAGGTCATGGATTACAACTGCTATCTATATGGATTGAAACTAGCAAGGTCACCCCTGTTGGGACGCTGGATTACAACCGCCAGACGGTTGTTTTCCATCTTTAAAACGACCACAGATTAAATACGACGGCGACTCAGTCTTGACTGTTTTTCTGCTAGTTACTGCTCGTAGCACTTTGAAGTAGTGTGAAGTGCAATCGTGGCTCTGAGTGCAGGGCTGTGCCCAACTGTAGTTCTGCTTAAACGCCACGCACTTGTGTTTCGTTTTTAATAAACCAACGAATTACCGGATCCGACAAATGTGATACCTATTTGCCACAATGTATACAATATTTACTTACAGTAGTATGTAGGTATTGTATGCCTGATCGAGTTGTAAAAAATATTTTTTTACACCACCTGCTTGATCTACCCAAAGAAGTTTATTCAAAAAACGAACTGGCCACTAAAAAAAAAAGAATAAAATGTGGTTACTGACGAGTCTCGAAAATTAAAAATATAGAAACAGAGTAGTGAATTTTGTTTGTTTAAAATCTCAAAATATGTCGAGTGATAGTTATACTTAGATAACTATCACTCGATTACATATTTACTTGTAAATATTAATAATACTTATATTTCTCTAATATATTATTTGCCTAGTAATTTGTCTTTTAATTGTCTCACAGTTGGTGTAAAAAGTAGAGTATCTAACACGGGGGTAAAGCTGTCTGTCTTGGGCGGCTTGAATTCCTCACTTCACTCAGGCTTAGATCTATATTAACAAGCTGCCTTTGCGCAACCGGAAGTTTCATGAAAAATAATTTCATATCGGCTTCCGGGTTATGAAAGACGGTTATAGTATTACAAAGAGCCTCAATATTATATCAAAACATTTTTAATAATAACCATCTTGTGTTGTTGGATTGTGAAATGTGTCAGAAGATGGAGAGTGAGAATTCAAGAAGTTTGTTGTTAATATGGTTAACTAGGTATACATGCCCCAGTCGGTAACGTTTCCCATTTACAAGACACGAATTTAAAATTACATAAACTTGCGTTGTATAAAGTTTACATCTCCGTCATACTTATAAACTAATCAGATCTAATTGATAAACCAGCACGTATACATAATTTACCCTAGTGTTCAATAGCTCAAAGTAGCTGATTGTTGAACAGTACAATAAGACTATTGCGCTACTTAGCAATTCAAGTAGCTAAAGAACAGAGACAGAGGCCTTACCATGAGGTGTCAAAATGTCATACGTGCTAGCGAGAAAGAGGGATGGAGCTATACAAACTATTTAGCTCCATCCCTTTAACAGTTCAAATTAGGCCATCAAATAGATCGCGTTAAGAGCTTGTGCCTCTGGCCTTCTGTAACTATCTATTCTGTGTCGCTGTTAGCCATAGTGTGAAGACTATTGCGCTACTTAGCAATTCAAGTAGCTAATGAACTAGGCTGGTCTAAACTCCCATAATAGCCGTCAAAGTTAAAGGAGTATCCATAGTTAATAACAAAAAAAAACAAAAACAAATGGGCAACGTCGTCTAGCTACAAAGACTGGTAAAAGGTTAAACATGCTGATGCTTAGGGACAGTTGAAAAAAAAAAGTTTGACAACTATTGATGGCGCGATTTACTAACTTCTTAAAGAAACAGCACAATGCAGCGTTATAAGCCAGCGCAATTTTTTTTACAACGTAATAATACAGTCTACAGACCCATGGGGTACATGGTACATTTATTCCCAGCCAGGGTTACGGGATTCTTTTTGAGTAAAACGTGTTCGTACAGCCAGACACGGTGGGGGACTTTGCTTTATGTAAAGACTTATAGTGGACACAATAGCAATCTAGTTATAATCTAAATGGATAAAGTTGTAAATAAATACTTTCTATTATTGAAACACAAGGTGATACTAGTCTTAGGCATGACAGAGCTAGGCTAACTAGTAGGTATTGTTAACCTCGGCCGTACTTAGTTTCCTTCCTTCTTATATACCAAATTCTTTTGACGAATCAATCCAATCTTACATCCTCATCTCTTGAAACACTGATGTGTGTATGATATGCGATCTTGCGTCATTAGTTCGATACTTTCCTAAAGATAATGATAGGATGGGATAGATAGTAGGTATCTAAGTTAGCGATATAATGTTGCTGCTTCGGTTACTCAGATCTTATTATCGCTTGTATTAGAGATAAATAGACGCATGATGCGATGACAGAAAATCATTTAACGACATACGAAACCTTGTGTTACGACCTACCTATGCTGTAGGTCAGTGTCCTAAGTACATCAAAATGTGAAGAACGCTAACAGATTTGGCTCTCCCTTACATCGAAAGTAAAGGTGGCCGAGTGGCAACGGCCCCGACTTATGAGTTGTAGGTCGCGGGTTCAAACCTAACCAGGCGCATTACTTTGTGTAATTTATTTTCATCACCACTGCTCTCAAAACAGTGAAGGAAAACATCGTGAGGAAACCGGCATGTCCTAGAACCAAAAATTCGAAGACATGTGACGTTCACCAACCCGCACTGGGCCCGCGTGGTGGATTACGGCATATTCCCTCTCCTAGAGAGGAGGCCTGAGTCCCAGAAAAGGGAACATTATGAGGCTTATTGTGATTTTTGTGTTGTATGCATCGAATATAAGCCCTTTTCATACAATTGCAACCCTCGACCACCCTTATAGAAAACATTAGGCACTAGTAAGCACTATGAAGAGTATCTACTAATGAGTGAAAAGTGTATTTTTTTTTATAAAAGTTCACAGAGGATCACATAGAACTCATTTGCGAGAAGATTGAGATTGAAGTTCATTTTATTACCTACTACTTGTAATAACACTTAATCTGAGCTATATACTACTTATTTTATTGCTCCCCTATCTACCTTACCATATCGGTGAAAATATTGTTGTTCATAGTAAGTACCTGCGTAAAACTTATATAATATTTGCATATATGTTCTCTTACAAAACATTAATACTTCATTTGAAACAGAGCGTGTCCAATTAGGTTTTACAATACATTGTCCAAATTTCAAACCTCTCACAAAGTGTTAAATGTTCACTTTCCAAACTTTCTTGAGCAATAGTGTGATTAATTATTTCAAGGTTTGTAATAGCCAAGTGCTTATGCGAGAACTGCGTGACTGTACTGTCTAGCCTGGTGGTTTCTCTGCCAACGTCTCAATTTACTCCTACTAAGTCTTAATCCATTTCGACCTTCAAGTTACTTGAGCATCTGTTTTACACAATTTCTTTTTTCAGGGAGGGCAACCACCCAGAAGATTATAGCCGCATTACTTACATGAAATTGATGGACTTGGTGTGCCAATTCGCTAATGGACTGCGCGAGCGCGGTATAGGAAAAGGAGATAGGGTTTCCATATACATGCCCATGATCTTGGAGACGATCGTATGCATGCTAGCCTGTGCTCGGATCGGAGCTGTTCATTCCGTGGTGGTAGGTTTTGGACACTATGATTTGTATTTATTTGATTTGGATATCAATCAATCACTAACGGTTTATTCGCCATGAGTTATACTAAATTTTTGACAAAAAAAGTAAATGCTTTCATCTGATATACGAATAGTTAGTGCTCCATTTTGATTTCAACTAAGACTACGAGATGTTTTTAGTTCGCGGGATTTTCTGCTGATTCGTTGGCAGAGCGTATGGCTGACTGCAAAGCTAAGGCTTTAGTAACTGCTGATGGTGCCTGGCGCGGAGAGAAGCTCCTCGTACTGAAGACCACGTGCGATGAGGCTATTGAAAAAGCCAGGACCAAGTACAACCATATTTTGGACATGTGTATTGTGGTCCCGCATCTGGATCGAGTGACGCCTAGCGGAAAGCTTCCTGATGACGTAAGAACACTCGTAAGTATAGTAGAAATAGTGTATTGCGTAGAGTATGCGTAGTGGTCTACTTGCCTTCGTGTAGTGGGACTTTTAATTAAATCTTACACGCTTTTGTATCTTTCTAGTACAAGTGGAATGAGGACATTGACATTTGGTGGCATGATATTTTAGAGGGTCAATCGACCATATGCCCTCCGGAGTGGTTGACACCAGACGATCCTCTGTTTATGCTGTACACCAGGTAAAAATTGGCCTAGCCAAAAGTAAAATTTAAAAAATTAGTTAAAATTGTTTCTAATAAATATTGTTCACATTAGTGGATCAACTGGCAAGCCTAAGGGCGTGGTGCACACGACCGCTGGCTACATGCTGTATGCTGCGGCTACCTTCCGCTACGTTTTCGACCATCGTGAAAAGGACACCTACTGGTGCACCGCCGATGTCGGCTGGATCACCGGTCACACCTACGTAGTGTACGCACCCATGGCTAATGCCGCCACTTCTGTCATGGTAGGTTGCTAGTGCAATGTCTTTTTACTCCACTTCAGCAGTTCCTGAAGAGCATTTTGTACCCGGAACTTTTTTATGGTGCGAAATCATGTAATAACTTTTCATGCTTTAGGACGGATCGCGAGGGGTTGCAGATTTTTACTGCCAAAAATCCGCCTGTGTTCCTTCAGTTGCGTTTTCGTTCTAGTACCTCCGGTAACCTTTTCAAAAATCGACCCATGACCCGTAGTAGGCTCCGACACTGATGGATCCCTTCGGTTTTGCTGACACCTCATATCGATACCAGACAGACCAGACATTTTTGCGTTTTGCCTAAAGTACCCTTACATCAATCACCCTAAAATTTACCTTACGATGATTCATCATCATCATCATTTCAGCCGAAAGACGTCCACTGTTGGTTGTTCCCCCAAGTATCGCCACAATAACCGGTCTTGTGCGTCTCACTTCTATCGGATTCCCGCGACTCTCACCAGGTCATCGGTTCACCTTGTGGGAGGCCTTCCAACGCTACGGCTTCCGGTACATGGTCGCCATTCCAGAACTTTCAGCCCCAAAGGCTATCCGTTCTGCGAGCAAAGTGCCCTACCCATTGCCACTTTAGTTTGGCGATTCTTCGTGTTTTTTCAGTAACCTTGGTTCTCCTGTGGATATCCTCATTCCTGATTCGATCACGCAAGGAAACTCCGAGCATAGCCCTTTCCATTGCCCTTTGGGTGACTAAGTCTTCTGATGAGGCCCATTGTAAGCGACCACGTTTCGGAGTCATATGTCAACTGGCAACTGCACTGGTCATAGACTTTTGTCTTGAGACACTGTGGTATATTGGATGAAAAGATACCGCGCAGCTTCCCGAACGCTGCCCAGCCAAGTCGGATTCGACGATTGATCTCTTTCTCCCAGAAGTTAGACTTTCCCAACTGGACCGTCTGTCCCAAGTAAACGTAGTCGATATGATGAATGATGTGAGGGTATTTTTTTTTTATGTACTTCATCGTATTTCCAGTATTAATATAATGCTTCGCAGAAGGAGGCATACGGAACTTGACTTAATGATGGAATAAGTGGATGGGAAAGTAACTGCTGTCACGTTCAAGGACGCATACCTACCTACATGTAGGTCTTAAGCATCTGTGATTTTTCCGTGATTACTTTCCATTGATCTATAGAGTCATGAATATTGTACCTATCTCTAAAAAATCTGAGCAAATTTCAACTAAACCATTTGCCAAATGCTGTCCATGCATGCTTCTACAGTCCATGAAATTGGTGTAGCTATGTACCACTCGTGTGCTATGCATATAATTCCAGTAAACAAGCATTAATAATGTTATAAGGGTTAGAGATACGAAACGTAAGATAGCAAAATTTTCCAATATTGATCCACAGGGCAAACGGTACGGGGTTAATAAGTTTGTATTCTATTTTAGTAAAGGATCATCATCATCTCTTTGAAGCGACCTTTTACTTCTAACTTTGTAATAGATAATATAAGGTCGTCTCAAAGAGATGTCAGCAAAATTCAAGGGGCCCACGGGGGCCGTTGCCTGCCAGGGCTGCTGGTTTATTCGAAAGGGTTCCCGTGGCCCTGGGATGCTAAGAGCAACTGAAGGAACACAAGATTTTTTTTTACAGGTGGGTTTTTAGTCAGTAAAAGTCAAACGATCCCTCCCCCAGAGGGGGAAAAGAGAAGTTATTTTACATTTCCCAACTCAAAAAAACATATTGTAAGGTCAATTATGAACGTGATCGATTCAAAGTTACCTTATCGTAAGTGTACTCGTATATACTAAGTATAGGTATTTACTGAATCAAAACCTCGTGTAACGTAATTTAACGCATATATGTATTATGTTTACAATAATGTAATTGATTAGATATTTAATTAGCAACACAAATCTCAAACGTAACTAATGTCTTTTTAGGGTCACCTTCAGTGGGGACTCCCACCATTTTCTAGGCTTTATGATCTTTCCACGATGTCCGTGTTTAGAAGAACTGTAGGTCACATTAATTTGTTATCTGTCCCGCAACATTACTTTATACACATACTAGCATCTGCCAGCGATTTCGCCTGCGCGAAAGTTGGTTTCTCCATACGAACTTCCAACCCCCGTTTCACACTCTTAGGGGTGGAGTTTCGTAACACCCGTTCTTAGCGGATGTCTACACCCTATATCTTGGAATTATCTGCACATACCATAAGGTAACGCGAACGAAAAGAGATCAATTTAATTCAATATTAATTTGACAAGCTTCAAGGTTACCTCACCCGAAACGGCTGGTCAGTTCGAGAGATAGGCCAAGAACTCGACATTGTCTATGGAGAGACAGTAAGCTGACCTTGCATGTTAGTTGACGGGCACATTACGAACTCGTAATTAGCTGAGAAACAATGTAACTAGGAAGTAATAAACTTGATTTAAAAATTAAACGATTCATTCAGTTACCTACTTACAAAAATTTAGGTTCACAAAACATAGGAAGTTACGTTGTTTAACGGTAAAGGAAAACATTGTGAGGAAACCAGCATTTCCTAGAACCAATAATTTGATGACATGTGACATACACCAATTTGCACTTGCTCCGCGTGGTGGATTACGGCTCATTTCTTCTTCTAGAAAGGAGGCCTGAGTCCCAGCAGTGGGAAGTTTAAAAGGCTGATTATGCTATGCTTCGCTGTTTTGAATATCTTAGGCATCCGAGGATACCTATTTGTAGTTGCGGAATTGATCGAAAGAGTTAACGTGGCCCAGGTAAATGAAGGAACATAGGCTTTATCCCCTTGGTGAACAATCTAATATTAGACACTAAGGGCTTGACACCATGGCGGCGCGACCAGTTGCGCCGCCATGGTGTCCGTAAACTACCAAACTAGACACCAGAAATGCCACACCACACTGAGATAGTATCAAAATGGACCTTAAGTGCACGTTTACGAGCTGGTCGCGCCGCCAAATTGGTTGCGCAACCACACGGACACCAGGTGAATAACTCTCTATAGAGCCGTATACATTTTGTTGGTAGAGGCGACTGGTCACGCCGCCATGGTGACTCGGTGAAATATAGCCCTAAAGTTTTATTATCGCCCAAAGATACGTCTAATCATATTGCATTCCTATTTCAGTTCGAAGGGACTCCATTCTTCCCTAACCATGACCGTTTCTGGTACGTATGTGCCAAGTACAAGGTGACCCAGTTCTACACAGCTCCGACTGCCATCAGGGCCCTCACTAAGTTCGGAGCCGACATAGTCAAGAGGTAAGTTCTTAAAGTTTGAAAGTAACTAAGCTGCGTTGTGGTCATCAGCCATTTATCACATTTGCTTTGGAAATATAAGCTAGAGTTACCGTGGCCGGGTTTAAGTCAGTATAAACTGACACGCCCCCTCGCTTCACCTAGAACAGAAGTTACTTTATGTTTTCTTACCCGAAAAAAAAGGCGGTAGACCTATAGTTTTGCGAAATCACCTAGGGAGTCGGGTCCAAATCCCATACTAATTGTATTTTTTTTTCTCATATTAAATGTAACAAGTGTATTTCAGAACTGTTCTCGTGTTCCTGTTTTGTGCCTTTTGAGTTCTTATTCAAGATGATGCGAAAACGCTTAGTTTCCAAAAAAAAAAAAAAAAACTGCAGGTTTTTTCGCAATTACGTTAGAGCGGCTACCTATCCGCGAAAATCAAGTATCGAGATAACAAAATACCCTTTAGAAAGAGTGTTTGCCGAAATTTTGGGCTCCTGGGGCCCTGCCACGAGCTCTTAACGCGATTCATTTGACGACCTAAACTGACCTCCTTCTTGCTCGCACGTTTGCCATACACTGGCAAACGTGCGAGCAAGAAGGAGGTCAGTTACACATATAATGGTAAGGCCCCTGACCACTCGTAACGATAGCTAAGCAAGGATCTACGAATATTTTTCGTACATATTAAGCCGCTAAGTAAATATTTGCGCTGCTGATGATATCTGGAGGATTTGAGTGAGGAGAGCTCCGAGCGACATGCCCGTATTGGCGTTGGCATATCCTGATTCGCTTACTTAAGGTCACAAATATTGTTAGCAGAAGGCGACGCGTGATCGAAACATTTATAAAGATCGACCTGGTTACATATCTTGTATGTAGATTGCACATATGAAAGCATCTCTAGTAACTAACTAAATTGTAATTTGTATCTACCCATTAGACAACATCTCGTGAATAAATTCTGTTGATTTTTATTATACAAAAATTATAGCCCTAAAGAGTTTCCTCGAACCTATAATCATCGACGACCTATATCGCAATTGATATAACGGCCTAATTGAAAGGTAAACTTCTTTTTAGTCACGAGAACTTGTCATTTACTAGTGTGTTTCAATTACAAATGGCATAGGGTCGTATTATATTGTCATACAAGAGAATTTATCGCTACAGTAATCAATTCATTATTCATCGATGCATACTGGCATAAATGTCGTTAAAACTACATAAAAGGCCTCGCTTAGGTCTAGACGTTTACTTAACCCAATTAAATTTAGTTCGCTGCAGCGGGCATTATTTATTTACTAATGGACTTCTATTTGCGTACTGCTGCCACTTATTCGATCGATACTGGAACTAAGTTAACATTAATTGACGAGGTAACTTATAACATCGACTACAAAATATGGTATTGAAGAATTATCTACCGATAGTTTTTAAACTTCATCTTCCTAATTGTCTCTTACTACTTAATTTTGAAAGATCACGCTGTCCACTGACTACTACATATTACTACTGGACAAGCTGTTACATACGTTTAACAGCTAATATTTTGTGCCTATTTGAAGTACCATCCGCGAGCGTCCAGATACTAATTTTGGCGTCAAATTTATAGCTGCAGAAAAGTCTGAAGTATTTTAAATTAATTTCGTTCGAATTCCTGCTTCAGGAATGGTATAAAACCTATAAAAAATGAGGTCATGTGTATACGTGGGACACTCAGAAAGTTTTGAGAAACTAAAAAACTAACTTCTATGGATAAAATATTTTTATTAAATCTTTTCAAAGAGCTCTCCACCAGCCTCTACACCAAGTTTCATGTGTCCGAACCAATTTTCGAAACATTTTTTCCAGTCCGCCGCAGACACCTCTTTCACGGCCTTCTCGATCTCTGCTATCGCGTCTTCCGGCGATGAAAACTGTATCACTTTCGGCAGATTTTTTAGTTTAGGGAATAAATTTAAATAAAAACAAAAAAAAACAGGATTGTAAGGAAGGTGCCCCAAGTCTCTGAACGATGTGGTGTCCAGGGAGTCCCTCGTTTCGAGCGCTGAGTGTGCGGCTGCGTTGTCATGATAAAGCAGTACCCCGCGGAGCCCGGTGTTCGGTCGCTTGATGCTCATTGCAGACAAAACTTCTGGCAGGCATTTTGTGGTATACCATTTGGCTTTGATGCTGCTTTGGTCTCGTAATGGAATTAAATTCAGATACCCCGTCAAAGAGAAGAAACTAGCGCTCAAAATTTTCTTTGTACTTCTCGATAGCTTCACTTCGTAGGCGTTGGTTCGTTTTGAAACAGCCAAACTGTCGACTGACGCTTTGTTTCTGGATTGTATTGATAAATCCAGGATTCGTCACCTGTCACAATGTCGTAAACGTTTTTTCGCAAAACTTTCTTAGTGGCCTAGTATTGTAAGCGGCGCTACAAAAAAAAATAGTGAAATATTTTTCTACAGGGTACTTTAAATCATAGGGTTTTTTTTTTTCAAAATTAACATTTTACGTAGAATGTAAAACAAGTCATACTTATTTTTATCATGTCTTACTTGCAATAAGGTTTTACTATAAACATTAATTAGTGAAATACGTCTGAATGAAGATTATTTTTTTTTTACAATTCCAACTAGTGGTTGAATCATAGCGATAGTTTCATTATCGATAGTATGAACACGGTTTTTCCGTGATATTGACTTATTTTAGCTTGTGTAGTCAATTTATTTACTCGCACTCGATATTAATGCATAGGAATTGTCCAACCTTAATTGGATATGCAAAATCAGAACTGCGAGCCTTCTTAACGCATTTTTAAAAAAAGACTTTGAAAAGTGGAAAGCTTAAGCTCCAAAAATATGAACACTACCAACTGATATATTCTCCAAAGTTCCAAAGCTTAGATCTCTATAGCAATTTAACTTCACTTTTTTTGACTAACCGACATATTCACAATTCAAAATTGCCTGTAATTGGTCTATTTAAAAAAAAAAACGTTTCTGATTTCTGAATAAAAATAAAATATGAATACAATATAAAATGTTTTATTTAACCTTTTTGATTTTGTTACTGTATTCATTATTACACGGCTTCGAAACTAACTGACAAATAGTTAATTTACTGTTAATCCACCATTGTGTCAAACATCTCATATCATAGTTAAGACTGGAAAAGTAAGAAACATCCATCCAAAGTTTTTCATTTATTTATTAGTCTGATTAAGACGAAGGCAGTACAGTAAGTTTACATACAGTAAGTTTAAAAATATACTTCCAAACTTACTAAGATATCGTAATAAAGTACACATCTTAATACATATATTTTTTTTTTGGTATTATCTTTTTTACCAACATTTATCGATATTTGTTTCGCTGAGGTCGACAGCATTAGTTTTAGTACCGTAAACACTCACTAAAGCGTCAAAATGGCGAATATCAAACAGGCACAAAAGCACTGTGACAACCACCAGTCCAGTGTGATAAATAGTAGAGGTCAGTGAAGCTGTCGCAAATGTTTGCCTTTATATAGTAAAACTACATACTCGTATGTAGAAAGCAGGGGTATTCAGCTGCGTGAGGTCAGATTGAAAGCTGGCCAGCATAGTTGAAGAAAGGCTTGGCAGATAAGTAATGCTTCGACTCGGTGATTCTAGTAAACCACAATTTACTAAACATCTCTTAACCGTATCATACATATTTTATAGACATAATCTGGACTCCCTGCGTGTGCTGGGTAGCGTGGGCGAGCCCATCAATCCTGAGGCTTGGCTCTGGTATTACAACGTCGTCGGCCAAGGCCGCTGCTCCATCGTCGATACCTTCTGGCAGACTGAGACCGGTGGCCATGTGCTGACCAGCCTCCCTGCTGCTACCCCGATGAAACCTGGGGCTGCCGTAAGTCCTTATCCAAAAAAATTTAAACCTTTAGTCAGAGACAAATTACATTTTATTTGCGATTGCCGAAAAGCTGATGAATGTATAGGATTTACGTGGCATGTTCTATCGAAGAAGATTTGATTAACAGGCTGAATGACACTTGCCCTCTTTTTTCTGAGCGCATCTATTTGAGTCTTGTGTCTCATGTAACAGGGTTTCCCATTCTTCGGCGTCGAGCCCACCATTGTCGACGACGAGGGTAAAGTGATTGAGGGACCCGGCGAGGGGTATCTGGTGTTCTCTCGCCCTTGGCCTGGCATCATGACAAGCCTGTACCAGGACCACAACCGCTATGAAGATGTTTATTTTAGGAAGTTCCCTGGATACTACTGCACCGGAGATGGTATGAATTTACTTTCAGTTTTGCTACAATAAGATAGCACGTCGATTCTATGCAAATATAATGTAAAATATTATCCTTACCCATTGCAAAATATTTTCCTTAAATTAACGCATCGCTACGCAAAAGCAATGTTGATAGTTTAAATCACCGGTTTATAACTTAGTTTCAGTGGTTTACAAAATGTACTTACTTTCCGTTACTTATTATATTACAACCGTCATCTACTACTCGCAACCTTATAAATGACTTTTAATATTTACAGGTGCCAAGAGGGACGAGGATGGGTTCTTGTGGGTGACTGGCCGCATCGACGACATGCTAAACGTGTCCGGACACTTGATGTCTACCGCTGAGGTGGAGGGCGTGCTGACTGAGGACATGAGCGTTGCCGAAGCCGCTGTGGTGTCCAAGCCACACCCCGTCAAGGGCGAATCCCTTTACTGTTTCATAATTCTTAACGAAGGTGCCAAATTCGATGCTGCTTTGGTCGACTCTTTGAAGAAACGCGTGCGCTCCAGAATCGGAGCATTTGCTTGTCCCGACGCGATTCACCACGCGCCCGGCTTGCCCAAGACCCGTTCCGGCAAGATCATGCGTCGCGTGCTGCGCAAGATCGCGCTGGGCGACAGGAACGTAGGCGACACGTCTACGCTGGCGGACCCCTCCATCGTCGACATGCTATTCCAGACTCGCGCCACACTGTAAAGAGTCGCGATGATCTGATGTTTTCGTTCCTATTCAAATGCATGGCCGTACTTATTTCATTGTGAACCCAATTATTTCCAGCTTACTTTCAGTCCAGCTTGAATATCCGTCCGCAGCTGTTTCGGCAAGGCCTTGTGTTTCACGTTCATTCAAAATTATTGCTTTAATGTCATCGGTATATTCATTGCTTAATGTAGTCATAACTTTATTGTGTGAGGTTTAAACATGGGTTAACGTAGGTATCACATGCCTTGAACACGTATGTGCAGGTATTTGTGTAATATACGCATCATTGACTTAACGAATCACTCGATAGATCTAAATTAGCTAGAAATTTAGCAATTTACACAGGGTGTGTCTACGAATATGGTTCAAAATCTCGAATTTGTCTAATTTATATGTTCGATCGTATACAAGCGGTATACTTTATATAGGTACCGCATAGTGGTCAGATATCTATTAAGTGATACAAAGTCAATGATATTAATTTAACTACAATATAATATTTAGTTACTACTAAACACTATATAGGGTGTTCTCAAGCTTTGAGGTTAAGTACATTATTTATATTATTCGTTAACATTTGGCATTTATATTTTGTCAAAAATCGATAGGATCGGTTTCCTTTATATAATTTAACTGATTGTGATATATTATCTATAGACGGGTTTGGCTTCAAAAATCAAATTTCTTAATTAAAATAGTTGCCTATTAGTTTAAAACAAAGAAACTATATATTTGTGTTATTTTTGTATCATTCAATGATACTTTATAACCGTCTTAACAAACCTGAATACGAAATTGGATCAATTTTAATGTAACATTCTTATTTATTCGATATTTATAATCACAATTTAAATGTAAGTCTGTAGGATCCTGATGATACTTGAATATTGGTTAAAGATATTCAGTCATTCCATAATATGTTTAGTTTTACTAGTGTATCTTTTGCATAATATACTTATGTGTCTAAATATAACCGAGTCGAGTATACGAGATGCAATCTCACTTCGCGTATACTTGCTTAGAAATAGGAATCATATTTAACCGCGTAATCATACATTAAATAGTGCTCACATTTCATTATTTGTGATATTTAGGTGCCGTATTTAAAAATCTTTTTGTAACACCTATGAGATTTAATTTAAATTATTTAATAATTATTTTAATTATTATAGACTGTCTCGGACATTAATCTTATGTTAATTTAGTTACGTGCAGCCTTTTAGTTTTTAGTATTTATTGCTGATATGTGAATTAGTTATTTTTCGGGTTTATGAGATACTAGATTTTAAGGACTGAAAGATCAACAGTTTCCTAATAGTTGTGCACAAACATACTGCAGTTTGAGCTAAGTTGCCAGCGTCATGATCATTGTCCCGGCCTATCTTAGACAGGTATGAGTATACCTATATTTTAATTTCAATGGGTTGTGATATTATTTTTCTATTTATTTTAGACAGGCTTTCTTTTTTTTTCTGCACAAAGATTTCGAATTCGATTAAAATAAAATAATGTTAATATAAAATTGTAATCGGAAAGCACTTATTTGTGATGCACAATGTTGAAATAGCATAAGATGTAGTTTAACATGTAAACCTATCCATAGGTTAGGTTCTAGGTTTAAAAACCGTAGAATTATCTATGGCCTTTTTGCGGATCAATTATTATTAGTTACCTACTAGTTTCTATTTATTTCGTATTGCTTTTAGTGGGAGCATAAGTTTTAGTTAGTATTTTGATTTTGGGTAGCTGCCCTTTCCTCTTCAGAAAATAATCGCGCTGCTATTGGTATACTTGCCTGATAATATTTAACTAAGCACCAATTAGGTACTTGTAACGTGACAATCTGTTGTCTGCAGGAAATGTATTGAACACTCAATAAACATATACAATAAAATGACACAATGTATAATTTAAAATTCCTGCCATCAATTTTAAAAACAACGATTTTGCCATCGAAGCAAATTATTTATTATGTTTTGTAATATTAAGAATTGACGCGTCAACTATAGACCTTACAATCTAAAATCCTATTTCACTATAATGATTTTCTTATCTTTTTATAATTTATTTCAATTTGTACTAGGTGTTTGCCATTTAGTTAATATTTTTATACGTTTTGCCTTGGTATCATATTTCTTAGGGTACTTTTAGATAGACTTACTCTCAAAGTCACTCGATATAAAATAGCAAGTAAGGGAATTTATGTGATTGCATGTCATATCATTAAACTGATTAAATGATATTCGAAAATTGGTTTTCAATCATTATCACTATTACTACCTAATTTATTAATTCTTAAATTTACTTTTAAAAACAGAAACAGACCTCTTTGACTAATCGTGTTACCCAATTACTGAGTTACTGCTATCCAGACGCATTCGATTCGATTAAGATAGGATGCCGACCCTATGGTTGGGAAAAGGCTAGGCAGGCATACATGGGCTGGGCTTGACGCTATTGGCATCAACCTACCTACATACTGAAATATTCCAGATTGAAAAATCACTAACTAACACTGCTCGACCCAGAATGCAGAATTGGGCCCAGAACTCAGCAGTATCAATGAGGCAGCCTAGTTCTTAGCTGGACTACTTATGTCACATGTCATGTAATGGTAGGCACAATCCATGTAAAGTATGTAGATAGTCCAGCCAACTCCTCACGAAAATGGTATAAAAACTTCAATAGCGCCTCAAGCGGCGTGTTTAAGTTCGATCAGAGACTATCACCTACCTAAGCGCTTATAGGATCTTCTGGCACAAAAGTGCTATTGTTAGGAAAGTTATTTGGGAAAAATAAGATGGCGGTTTTTATTCCAATATCAGCCACGCGCCACCGTTGTAAAGTGTGACTGTCGGTGACATTGATCCATAAGATCTTGTCTAGAAGAGGCAAATTCGCCGCGAAATGTTTCGTGCGTCAGCTAAATACTGGCGCCAATACATCGCGTCCACAAGCATCACGCGAATTCAAAATACGCGTGTAAATCGCATGCACTGCACCAAATTCGACTCGCGCTTGATGCACGTATTCCGCATAGAGTATTATATGTAAAGCTAACGCTTTATGAGGCGGGACTCCCATAGAAAAAACCGATGTATGAAACGTGCGTCCTCCATCAATACCAACCTACCAGAATTACAGAACCATGCATGGCGGAGTATCATATTGCCAACATAAGGACATTACTAGTCATGTGCTGATATCGTGTGCGATATCGGCAATTTTTTCTAACGAGGACTTTTCAGGAAATAAATAAAAATAAAAATTCGTAAATCGATTGTTTTAATACATATTTATTCAACGAATTAAATTTACCCACTTTTTATATATTTCGTAAATTTAGGAAAACAAACAGTTAAAAAAAAATTGCAATAAACATTAACTTGAGTTAAACAAATTTTCTAGTGACTAACACATTTACCTTATCTCAAAAACTACTGAACCGATTTTAATGAAACTTGCACTGATGATTGCTCTTTTCAAGACAGTTGATTTTTTTTATATCTTATGAACTTTCTGTTAGAGGTTTTTTATAATATTTCGACTTGATTTAAGTTTCTTAATTAACTTTCGCTTGCGACGTGTCATTGGGATAACTTGGCTCTCTTGATGTTTTCTTGGTGACACTAATGGTACTGAAACATTTAGAATATCAGTGTTAAAAATCAAGATATTAAATACTTGAAAACTTAAATAAATGGCATATAATACTCACTAGGACTACAAAATCTTCTTTTTAGGGAAGAAGATTAGGGTCTGATGTCTGCACTACTTGAGCTCCTTTTTAAATTAACTGGTCCAAAGCTAGCTAGCTTTGAAAAATTGTTGTTATCATCAACCCGGCATGATCCAATACCACAAATTTCACACGTTACTTTTCTCATATTGATATATAGAAATACTCAACGGTAAATAGAGAACCAATTTCTTCCCACAAAATGATTATTAATATACTTTAGAACAATTTATAGATGGAAATCTTAGATGGAAATGAAAATCTTCTTTACCTAAAGGGAAAGAAGATTTAGTCTATGTGCCAATTGAAAAGTTGCATCAATTGAAATCTCTTAGTGCAAAACATTTCCGAAGTACAGATTTCAAAAAGAAAAAAAATTGGTAAAACAGCTATTCCCGAGTCTAAAAATCTCACGTGGACCATTATCTGATGAGATTTTAGTTCAATTTCGAATACATTGTATTGCTAGCAGTCAACCCTTACCAGCAAGAAGAACTGACAATATGCAGCTCTGATATAGTGGTAAAAAGTGTTTAGCACATTCTGATTTTATATATTGCAGAGGTCTGCTACTTATAGAATTTATGTTCACAGAATTATTTTCAGGAAAGGAAAAAAGGAACATAACTACCACTAGAATTTATGTGATCCAAGTAAGCGTTGTTGTGTATCAATTTATATTTTTTTTATCAAAAGGTCTTAATGTCAAAAATATATCCTTTTGAGTAGCGTAATTAGAGACACAATAGAAAGACAATGATCGAGAGAACGCCGGCGTTCGCTCGGGGTTTAATTAATTAAAATAATTACTTTTCATTTTTGTGGAACTTTCTACATCAAAGCTAGATAGCTTTGGACCAGTTAATTTAAAAAGGAGTTCATGTAGTCCAGACGTCAGACCCTAATCTTCTTCTCTAAACAGAAGATCTTGTAATCCTAGTGAGTATAGTATACCATTTATTTCAGTTTGCAAGTACTTAATAACTTGATTTTTAACACCGATTTTCTTTATGTTTCAGTACCATTAGTGTCACCAAGAAAACATCAAGAGAGGCAAGCTACCCAATGACACGTCGCAAGCGAAAGTTAATTAAGAAACTTAAATCAAGTCGAAATAGTATACAATACCTCTAACAGAAAGTTCATAAGATATAAAAAAAAACTTCTATCCTGAAGTGCAATCATCAGTGCAAGTTTCGTTAAAATTGGTTCAGTAGTTTTTGAGATGAGGTAAATGTGTTAGTCACTAGAAAATTTATTGACTCAAGTTATTGTTTATTGCCATTTTTGTGTAACTGTTAGTTTTCCTAAACTTACCAAAAATGCAATGCAATGCAATGTTTTGCATGCTAATTGAGCATGCTTTTTATATATTTGGTAAAGTTGGTCGTTGAATAAATATGTATTAAAACAATCTGAGTTAAGAATTTTTATTTTTTGTTTATTTCCTGAAAATATAAAGAAATCCCCGTTAGGAAAAATTGCCGATATCGATAAGTTTTCGCACAACCCAGTACATCACTAGTAATGTCATTATGTTGGCAGTATGTACTCCGCCATAGTTCTGTAATTCTGGTAGGTTGGTATTGATCGAGGACGCACGTTTCATACATCGGTTTTTTCTATGGGAGTCCCGCCTCCTAACTTTACATACTCTTTGTCTATCTTAGAAAAACCATAACAAAGCAACTGTCAAACGTTAATGACAGTTTAAATCCTCTAGTGATATTAATATTCTGTGGTCAAAATGGCGGCGGTGTAATCCAACTATGTGTTGAAGAGTCATAGGCTGATAAAGACCCAAAGTTCTCAATGTCCTTCTTAAATTTAACGGATTATAGCCGCCATTAAAAAAGACGCACGTTTCATACATCGGTATTTTGTATGGGAGTTTCGCTAGACTGGTATTACGCGAGTCGATACTAGAAACGCCTTGTTTCGTCCATTTAACGCGCGAACTTCAAAGCGAACTAATAAATTCGTCCTCAAATGGTACACTCCTAGACGCAACGGTCGCACGAGAGAATCGCGACGAATTTACCCTTTCTGGAAAAGCTCTAACATCCAGTTTCTGTAGATCTACAGGATACCAGCCAGTCTACTTAGATATCATGGAATGGAAGAGTGGGGGATCAATGATGAAAGATAGAATTTCCTACACACTAATTGGAAGCAAAGAAAAAAAGTATTACCAAATAAACACAAGAACAAAGTATATTCGCTTTCGAAACTTACAGTAAGAAAGGTGCTATAGGTACTGGACAAGTCCTTATTTTAGCACATAACGAAAATTCAGTACTTTAGGTTATTATTACTTCAAAATTAAATATAAAAACCTACAACAATAAAATTTTAGGAAAAGCAGAAAAACCAACTTACTAATCACGAATAATTTCATTTATTTAATTTATAAAATCAGTACAAGCCAGCTTTCAAATAAACGAGTTAAATAATTTAAGTACACTCACACACTCTACCTTCCAATGTCGGTGTTCTTAACTAATCACACAGCACGTACATTTTATTATTGTAAATCGACTACGTCGTTTTTCAACACACTCTAAAAAATACTTAAATAAATTTTCATAAATAATAATATTTTAAAAAAATACATAATAAACCGACGACATATTTCTTACAATCTATGTAAGAAATGTCTGGTCGGTTTCTCAGCGACCAGCCTATAAGGTACAGATTACATCTATATCTCTTTTATACCATAGATAGATAATAATATCTATAAATACAATAAATTGAAATAGGTTGGAGTTGGTCGCACTTCCGCAAAAGTGTGAAATACACTTCATTGTCCTAGACATAAGTGAAGATAAGGAGTCAGATTTCGGGTTATTGTGTTGGAAAACGTCGTTGCCTTTCGTTTAGGTATCTGCAGACACATTCAGCTTATTTTTTTTTTAGTTTCTTAGGTGGAACTTCGACGCCTCCACCAGTCTTAAAGTACAAGTTATAGAAAACTCCGGTAGCCACGACCAATATAGTTGAGAGAACTGCGATGTACTCAGCACGGTTCCTGTAAAAGAGTTCATGTTTAGGTACCGTGGGATCATAAAAATGACAAGGACCTGTACCAAGACGTTTAAAGTAAGATTATTTCATTCTAATTTCCAATGTGGGTAAGAGATGGCGCTAGACAACCTGTATAGCTCTGTCTCTTACCCACACTGAAATAAGAATGAAACAATCTTACTTTGAACGTCATGGTAATCCCGTAAATAGACATAAATACCGGTACCGTAGTACGTAGACCTGAATACGAAAAAACTACGAAAACATAAATGAATGAATGAATGGAAGAAACTACGGATTGGTGTTGAATGAACCGCGCTGGCAGGACTTTTTTGCATATTTTACAAATATCACTCACTCGTCGACTAAGGAAAATTGGAACATTAGAAGTATTATTTCGCACAACCCATGGCCCCAGTAGGCTATTTACTTAAGATACTGTAATGTAAACATTCGCAAAAAAAAAAATATCAATATATTATGTACTTACTCAAAAGGCGTTCCACAGATGACATACCAGGTGGCACCATTTCGTGGCAGCTCCTTGACGCAGTGGAAGTCAAAATAATCTTCATTGTAGTCGGTCGGGCAGAAATACTTCCGTTTCTCTAACACCTGGAATCAATGTAATAGATTCTTATTTAAACTGAATCATTATTAATCCTCTATGCCAACCACTTTAGTCTTAATCAATCAAATCAAAGTCTTTATGACCGACTTAACAACGCACAGCTGAAACTATTGGGGCTAGGACCTGTACCATGAGGTTTAAAGTAGGATTGTTTCATTCTTATATCAAGTGTGGGTAAGAGATGGCGCTAGACGACCTGTATAGCTCCGTCTCTTACACACACTGAAATAAGAATGAAACAATCCTACTTTAAACCTCATGAAACAATCTTACTTTGAACGTCATGGTAACCCCACTGGAGCGTGAAGTTTTGAACAAGGTCTTCTTTTATGAGCACTTAAAGAATATTTTTCAAAATGTTTGGAGATGAAATGGGGCGACTTGTTTGGAGTTTTTTTAGGCGGTCAAAGCCACTGGCATTTTCTTATCAATCTCCTTTTAAATGAACTATTTACAGGCACTTTTGAATTTCCAAAAAGTTGGTCAGCCTGAAAAGTGAAGCTCAGCACATTCAAAGTGGTAGCTAGACCTCTCTGGAGAAGAACGTGCAAGAAACCCCATGGACGCTCTATTAAATCGTGTAATATGTTACAAAAATTCAGGTTACAATTTCTCTAGAGATTAGTTAAGTGGGCACAAGACACTGTTATAGTGAACAAGTGAGTCTGCATAATCAGCGTGTAAGTATTGTATATCTACTTCCTATTCTATTTCTCTCTATTGAGTCCGATGAGACAACAATCGGCTTATAATTCAGTAGAGATTCGTTGCAGGACATACGCGTGCTTTCCGAAAGTGCACAACACTAACTACTCTTGCCCGACTGGGAAATCGAACCCGCTTAGCAGTAGCGTTGTCGACCACGGGTCCACGATGCAATCAGGAACTATTTACAGAAACATTATGACTGCATTCCTTAATAGATCAGTTAGTATTTTATGTAGTAGGTAAATTATTATCAGCATAGTAACTGCCATAACAGGTGTTAATTAGTCATAAAAATCATGTAATATTATGTGCTAGTGTATCCTCACGATATCTCACTATCGCGTACAAGACGATAACAAAGAAATAAAAAAAGACGATAACAAATATTTTTTTACAGATTTGAAAAGAAAATTATACCAAAGAACTGCAGTGCTATTCTCTAAGAAATTCAAATCACATACAAATCCAATGTACCTATTTGGTTTTGATCGCTGCGGCCAGCGCTGCGGTCAAGGCTGTTTTCTTAGAGAATAGCACTGCACAGGGGCGCCGACTGCGTGGGTGCCCGGGAGCTCAAGCACCCATAAGAAATAAACAGTGGGTGCTGAGCACCCCTGAGAATAGACATTAAGAAACAGATCAGCCTTTTAGGGATGGGCGTTTTTTCATTACCCGACGACCCGTTTAGCGCCGGTTGAGACGCAAGGGTTGCGGATTCGATTCCCGCACCAACAAAAATGTTTGTTGATGAAACAGATATTTGTGTTGGGTCGGGGTGTTTGTGGTGCTTTCGTTGTTCCTGGTTTCCATAGTACAAGGGAAAACCTTAGTTTGTGACCAGGACAATGTATGTGATGTTGTCTCAATTTATTATTTATAACGATGCGGGCAACGGGTGCCAGCTGATACCGATATCCGTTATCAAAATGTCGATCAATGTGTCGCCACTTTTTCGAGTCATCAAATGAGCATGAGCACCCATGAGGTTCTCTAAAAGCCGGCGCCTCTGGCACTGCAGATTGCCTAAATTGAAGAATCTAATGACACTAGAAGCTTCTAGAAGACAGTTAAGTAGCATTTTAGATTGCGATCGATATTCACAAAAGAAGCATTATTTCTAAACTTGCAAATGTACCTACAGAAAAATCTTCCTACACTGTTATTGATACACTGTATGAATATCAATGTAATTAGATTCATTATCTGCTAAGCCCTACTTAGGTAATCGGCTATTTGACGCTACGATAGATACGCAGACGTTAACGTAAAAACGGATCACCTTTTAAATAATAATAATAATATAGCACAACTATCTCACAATGCCGTCTAATCCCAAGCTAAGCAGAGCTTGTGTTATGAGTACTAGACAACTGGTAAACATACTTATATATTTCTAAATACATACATATTTTATATAAATTACACCCAGACACAGAACAAATGATCGTGCTCATCACACAAACATTTGTCCTGGGTGGGAATCGAACCCACGACCTCCGGCATCCGTCAGGGCCACTAACCACTAGACTAACAGGTCAGTCTAATAAAATAATAAAAAGTCTAATAAATAAATCTTTATCACAAAATTTAAAATCTGTTTCGATCGGATTGATGATTTGAGATAGGCTCGTGTTTTACTAAACTCTGATAGTAATTGTGATGATATTGTCGACGATGGATCACACTTCGAGTTTCTTACAAACTCATATAAGTTGTGCTACCTAACAATACCTAATACCTAATATTCCACAACTATCACACAACGCCGTCTAGTCTCGAGCTAAGCAGAGCCTGTGTTATGAGTACTAGACAACTGATAAACATACTTATATATTTCTAAATACATACATATTATAGATAAAATAAATACAACAACAACAACACCTTTGCGACAACAACACCTTTAACAACAACAACAATACCTCTGCGATGAATTAATTATATATTAAATTCACATAGATTTATAAGAAACACACATCCTTTATACGGATTGCACGTTTTGTTTGACAGAATTTATCTCACCTGTCCAAATGGTGTGGTGAGCGTGGCGATTTCGTTGCAGGGTCCGACTGGCTCATGCAGTCCTAAGGACCACTCCTGCTCTGGGTTGAAGAATATTACGAAGCTCAGGTACAGCAGGTAATGCACCGCCAGCTGCAGTATCAGCACGTAGTCTATGGCTGTCAGCCTTGAGAAAATAAAAATACTTGGTCAACGTCAGATGTCCTGTGACGTAGAAATGTTCTTACATAATTTTATCTGGAGCCGATTGTTGTCGGCCCGTATCACTGCTGGATAGAGGTAATTTCCTTATGACTTTCAAAGTGTTTCAATGACTTTACCTAGAGTAAGTACCTGATGACATTGTAAAACTCGAAAGTGTAATTACGTAGTATGGAAAACTGGCTACTTACTTTTTGCTACTCTTCTCCCTATTACTCAGTAGTCCAGAAAGTATGATCATAGTAAAGATAGAGAATAGAAGGAAGAAAGTAACTTCTGAGTGGATATTGTAGACGTCGTGCAGCGGGTGATAGATAGGGATGAACAGAAGGACGCCTCCGGGCATGCCTAGCAGAGACGCGATCAATACTGACTTCCATTCAGACTTCTTGCTGTAAAGAACGATTAGGTACAAAATATATTAGAAATTCAAAATATTAACATATAGATATGTTCCCTAAAAACTTACTCAGCTGCATCCCACTGTGCGACTTTCGGTGAAAACCAAGATCTGGTGGCGTTGAAGAAGAAAAAGAAACTGGCAGCAAACGAAGCATGGAAGTAGTAAGAGTTCCAGGGCACCCAGTAGTGACGGTCGTAGATGTTAGGGTCGGTGTCGTGCCAGGTCCAGTGCACGAACTTGACGGCCGTGATGTCATAGGGAATATCCACGAGCACTGTGACTAGACCCACTGCGAAAGGCTCAGCATATTTGGGGAGATTCAATCGGGATACGGCGTACGCAGCATGGTAAATAAATGCGGGATCTGAAAAGAACTTTTTATCTCAAAAGACGTCGATAGCACAGGAAGCCATGGTATGCTAATCATGCCTTAGAGCTACAAGCTACAAGGTAACAATAAGCGGGTGTAATACGCCAAATCGAATTCTAAATAATCGAACATCAATTGGTAGAACATCTAAATACTCGAACGTTCATAATCTCGAATGGTTAATAAATCGAACGTTCAATATATCGAACACTTAATACGTCAAGTGTTCAAAATATCGAATGCACGGAAATCAAATCAATAATTATATGTTTGTTAGATCGAGCGGCCAACGCCTCGCGCAATCATTCTATCGAAATATGATATACTGAAAATTTTTTGTACAGAATACAATAAAAACAAAAAACTAACAAAAACAAAATGATTATTATCTTTTATAGATAAATTTTAAAATTTTGAGTGACTAGCAATTGCACGGAGAAACTAATAAATCCATGTGATTTTTATTATTTCATATTTTTTCGATCGCATTATATTTGTTTTTTTTTTAGGTCTTAAAAGATTGGGAAGACCTATTCCCTTGTTTATAAAAGACTATCTTCTGCCAGCGGCTTCGCCCGCGGGAAACTAGGTTTTTCTATACAAACTTTGGACCCGCGTTTAATCCCCTTAGAGGGTAAATTTTGGAAAATCCTCTCTTAGTGCTCGCGTAGCGCCATATAAGGAATCCTTGTGCAAAATTTCACGATCCTAGTCTCAGTAGTTTCGGCTGTGCGTTGATATGTCAGTCAGTCAGTCAGTTTCTCCTTTTATATATACATATAGATAACGGGTACGGATAGAGCCTCATCACTTTTTTATTTTGTACTAATTAAAAATAGGGATGTATTAAAAGTATTTAGTATTTAATAAAATCATTGAACACTTGAAGTATTAAGTGTTCGTTATTTGAACGTTCGATTTATTAATCTTTCGATATTGTGAACGATCGACTATTCAGATGTTCGATTTAAAGTTTTCGATCAATTGATTTATGATTATTTAGAATTCGTTTTGGCTTAGTACACCCACAATAAGCTCAAAGGAAGGATGCATTTTCAAAATATAGGTCTGAATGGTTCTTTATGGTTTTTATGTGGATCTTGAATGGTTTTTTAAACGTATCAATACTTACACAAAAGGATGATATGAAGAGGCAACCTGGCTCCCAGGAAGATGATGGGGGTCTGAGAATGCCAGAAGTTGTCATACTCTGGCAGAGCGACGTGCCAGAAATTATCGGTGAAGAGTCCGTGAAGAATTGTTCCCAACCAAAAGTACGGCCATCGGCCACCCTTCCTGAAAGCTGAAATGACACATGGTATTACTTAACCAACACTTTGGTTTTATCATCATTGATATTAATCAAACTACCTAGCCGACTTCAACGTAGTCGGAAAAAGATTCCGACTACGTTGAGGTCAGATTCCAGTCTAAGTGGATGCACCTTGGTAAACGTTGCCTAACCTTGAAGATCGACCCATGCGGCTGTATAATTTAGCCACGAGCACTATCACCGTTATTATACACCCGAGAAACGTCCCTACCCAAAGCTGAATGTAAGCCACTGCAAAACACCAACATAAAGTTCAATCTAGTCGCATCTATCGAACTCAGTGGAGTAGCTTAGTACAACAAAAAAATCGGGGCCCTTTTTTTGTCAACTGTGGCAACGCTCACCAGCAATATTGTTTTTATTACGAAATAGGCCCAATTTGCACGGATGGTCATGGTAGGTACTCATGGTAGGTCAATTTGATAACCACTCATTAATAAGAATTTGAGTTTATGAACAAAATTTTACGATTTCCATAAGTCTGAGCCCCGAAAGCTTGGGGCCTCATACCGTTAATACAGCTGCTATGGGGTTAACTTCGCCCCTACTATTGATTCCTCGATGTTCAGCCGGTCTAGCCAGCTATGTACTTCAAATTTGCTGCATTAGCAACTGATAAGGAATTTGAAACAGTCAATGCGCGTAGTTGCTACTAGCGCACCAAATCAGTAGGTATTTAATAAACTGTATGTGAATCATGTTTATCCTAACAAATATTAAAAAATGTGAAAGGAAATTTGTTTATTTGTTACCTTTTAAAATAATTCCATAAAAACGATCATCATAAAATTTTCATCCCGAAAAATTGCTAGGTACTGTTTCTGTGGAAAGAAACAATAACTTTTGATGGTCACATTTGGTTTTGGAGGTTAAATGGTACTAAATGTCTTTCGAATCATATTAGGACTTTGTCTTTTATATAAAAAATATTATTGCAGGAGTCATTCATATTGTGGGGCCTATTCCGTGGTGGGGCAATGTTTTATCGTAAGTGCGTAAATATTTTTTCCGTTTGGGGATCGAACCCACGACACTCATCGTAGTAGTCAATCACTCAACTGCTGCACCAAACGTGCCGTCAGATATGAAATCATGTTTGTGTTTCAACCGCGGCCATGACGATAATTAAAACAAAAACTAAGCCAAGATTTTGTAAAAAATTGTAAAAGTTGATTCCCAAAACCGAATAAGGCGTAGAACCGCGCGGCCACGGAGATCTTTAAAAATAAGCATTGCAGAGACCTGAAATTTAGGTAAATAACAGATTGAATTTGTAAAAAATATCTAAAAATATAGACAAAAACCCTACGATTATATTTTAGGAGCAATAAAGCAAAAACCCCATGGCCGCGCCATCGAAACGGTGGCAAACATATTATCGTTGATATCTCGCTGAAAAAGCATCGCAGACGTCTGAATTTTTTTGTAAAAAACCGATTTGAATTTGTCGAAACTTGTAAAAATACAACAAAAAATCCTAGGTTTATGTTTCAGAAGCTGTAAGACTAAAAGCCCATGGCCGCGCCATCGAAACGGTGACAAATATATTATCACTGACTCTCTGAAAAGTCATCGAAGAGTTATGAACTAAAAAAAAATAATTAAATAATATGGTTATGCTCCGATTCTGGAGCGCACGCGTTTCTTCAAAGCGTCGACCAAAACAGCATCGAGTTTGGCACCTTCGTTAAGTCTCTTTTTTCGCGTTGCCTTTTCGTCAAACTACGCGTTGGATCGCGTTAGATGAAGTAACAAGCTTTTAAACCGTGCTCGATGTTAACGATAGGAGAGTGAAAAAGAACCCTCTTAAGTAAGTACTAGGTATTTCCTAAGTGTACGCAATCAAAAGCCACATAGTACAATTTAGATTTATTTATAAAACAAAAGAGTTTTCAATAAAACTAATGGCATTAGTCACGCGGTAGAATTGAATTTGCTTGTTTAAAAGGAGGTGGGGCGCATTGGTGCAAGGGGCACATAGAGAAAGAAAGAAAGACATGTCTGCCTAAATGGTTTGTTACACTATTCAATTTTTAGAAAAACTATTAAAGAAATCCAAAGGTATAATTGCAGTTATAACAGATTGGATCCGATTTATTGTAAATTGGAGGTTCCGAGTCGACCGCTCTAATTCCTTTCCATGATTTATTACAGAGTGTAATCTCGACGCTACGATTTTGATCGAATAACTTTCTTCTTTTTAATATATTTGAATACCATTTTTTAAGTCTTTATTTAAAGAGCTTTTTTCCTAATGCAAATATAACAAGTGATCGAATTGCTTGGAATAAGTCACATTTTTTTTTTAAATTCGTGGGGTTCCTAAATATGTAGGTACACAACACATTATTTTTATTTTGTAATTTAGTTTTAATCAGGTTAAGTCTGTTATGCATATTAATGTATTAAAATTACATATAGTTACACAATAACTCCTACGTAAAATATGGCGTCAAAAAATTCCTCCGCATCGCTGTCGACTGGGTCTGGAAGTGTGCCCAAAAGACTGGCGGCATTGCCACGTAGCGAGTCGTGTAAAGGAATGGAACAGAACGATGAGATAAATAGATAAACATTGACTAAGACTGTTTGAATATCGAATGGAGTAAAAGGCCCTAACTGTCCCTAAATATATTATCAAAAAATTGGAAAATGTAATATAAGCCTCTAAGCACAGAATTTGTAACCCGAGCTCTTATTAAAATAGCCGGTAGCGTTACTTAGGGTATAAGTTTGGTGTGCGGCCCACCAAAAAGATACAAAGAAAAAAATATGAAAATAAAACCTTTATCAGTGAGTTTTAGTGCTAACTTATAGAGATTTACATAAGTACCAAACATTTAAATTGCTTTGAAAACATAAAAAACTGGGCAAGTGCGAGTCGGACTCGCGCACTGAGGGTTCCGTTAAAAACTTACTTAAGAAAATAGTTCAATTCCCAAATTGAGTTACGAAGATTCTTCCGAATTGCATTTTTTTTTTTTGTTATGTAATCACAAATTTACAGTTTTCAGTTTACAGTTTCATTTTTTCCTATACTTGTGATATGAGATCTTGCTTCATGCCAAATTTCAGGTCAACAGGAAGTACCCTATGAATTTTGATTCCCTGGAGAGTGTCGAAATACGCGTTTTTTGCGACATAAACGGCTGGTTTATTTCAACTCGATACCTCCACGCGTTCCCGAGATAAAAGGTCTTGACAGACAGATGGACAACAAAGTGATCCTATAAGGGTTTTTTTTTTATTGGGTGGGAAAATCATCCTTATGACATCCCCGCTCTTGGGCGGAGCGGGAGATAGTGTCAGACTCTTACTGACTAAAAACCCACTCCTGTTTCTTCGTTGCCTTCGTCCCAGGGCCCCGGGTTCCGCTTTCACACTACCCGTGGCCCCAGTAGGCTTCGACCCTGCTGGGCCCCTACGATTTGCTGACATCTCCTTGAGGCGCGCGTGGAACAATACGCGCCGTCGACGACTTGGACTCGGTCCGGACGGTTACCGGACGGTCGGACGGCGAGCCACCCATTGCTCGCCGTCTGCAAGCCCGCGCCTACGGTGGCCGGAAATCGGGATCGGAATCCCGGCGGCGGTTGGAGCGTAAGGATCGTTGCCTCACGCGATCGGCCGCCTCCTTTGCTAGCATTACTGCTTCGCAGAAGGAGGCGACCGCCTGCCACTCCTCCTCGCTCCGGACCATGGCCTGAACCAAGGCCCGGCGCGAGAGATCGCCGCCGCCGATTGCCCCCACGAGGACACGGCGTTGCTCTGCCCAAGCGGCACACCTCCACTGTGTGCTCTACCGTGTCCTCCGGGTGGGCAGCACAGTGGTGACACCCGGGCGTCGTTTCCGCACGGATCCGGTGCAGGAACCTCCCGAACTTACCGTGTCCGGTGAGAACCTGCGTCATGTGGAATGTGAGGACGCCGTGAGGTCTTTCCAACCACGCCTCAAAGAGGGGACTTACCGCCATAATTGTGGCGTGCCCAATCCTATAAGGGTTCCGTTTTTTTCTTTTGAGGCACGGACGCTAAAAATATTTATTTATTCACACAAACGAGTGAATAAACGAATAAGTATTTCCTAAGTTTTTAAAAATTGTCTCTAGCAGGTTAATGAACCCATCAACGTATTGATGAATATTAGGTATACGGATTGAGTTTTTATAGGACATTTGTCTTATATTTTTAATAATTAAAATTGGTCAAAGATCGATTGTCTTGTTTAGGAGTGGACTTCGTTCAGCCTGTGGTTCACCTAAATGATTAAAGATGATAATGCTGAAAGGCATAAAGTAAAATGAATTTTATATTTACCATGTATCAGCGTTAAAAATCCTGCTAGTATGTAAACAGCTTGCGAGAGGATGTATGTGGGCTGGGCCGCCCACAGCTGTTTGATGTCATTGGTCCGGACCAGCCATTCTAGCCACTGTGGACGAATGCAAAGATTTACAGTTAGACCTTAAACGGACCATAAAATTTTGGGCTTGAAGTGGGCGGAGAAACATAAAATTAAGGTTCACTTTCAGCACATCATAATAGAGAACGTTAAGTAAAATCATTATATTTATAAAAAAGTAAATATCTTTATTGTAATACATACCTAATGTGCATGTCGAATGATACACATAAAAAAAGTAAACATTTAGATAGGGATCCAGTCGCGCACAGCAAAATTTTAAGTGAGCGCTAGGAGAGAGAAGAGCGCTAAAACATATGGTGAGGTATTTTAATTTCTCGTTAGTATCTATTTAAATTACATACCTACGTACCTAATTATGTATTGATATTACTTATTTATTTAATTAAATGTTTTATATTGCTGTTAATAAGTATATGTAATATAGACACGTATTTAGATGAATACTTAGCGTATATTCAAACTACTTTTTTCTTTTCAGTTATTTAACTATGTGTCAGTGAATTTATCCATCAAGTATTTGTTTAATAGGTGATAGGTTTTGTTAATTAAGAATTGTTCTAATTTATTTAAAATTACCTTTCATATATACTGATTTTATTTTTTTAAAGAGTTATGAGTATACATGTGGATGGGTGGAGAGGGAGAGGGAGGCCAAAGAAAAGATGGATGGATTGTGTGAACAGTGATATGAAAGAAAAGGAAGTTAGTGATAGTATGACGGTTGACAGGATAGAATGGAAGAAAAAAACGTGTTGCGCCGACCCCAAATAAGATGGGGCAAGGGCAGGAAGATGATGAGATGATGATGATATACTGATTTTATTTCTTATTTTATGTTTTTCGATAATTTGTTAAGTATATGTTTTTATTGACATATTTACATTTAGGTACGTTAAAGGTATATGTATACCTTTCCAAAATTCCACTAAAAAGAAACGGATATCAGATCGCTGAAATCAAAGTTCAGGAAGAAAACCTGGATTTCCACCATCGACCACTTCCTACAAAATTGAAAGCAATTCGCAAAGCAAAAAAAAAACTATATCTTTTAATATATTCGTACAAATCGATTGCTAAAGAATTAAAATGCTTTAATAGAAAATTATTAAGGTGTTACCGTATCGCCTCCGCCGGCTTTATTTGCCATGTTGATATGCGCGTGCGCCGCTTCTGAACCTTGTCGACACAATGATTATGATTAAACCTAAAATTCCGAATCCATCAATTTAAATGTAGTGTTGTAACGATAACGTTCGTATTTGTTATCGAGTTTTTATACTGAACGTTGAAAGAGACTTACCTACTTGCTAGTCATATGATGAATAAATATAACACTATCATAATAAAATTATAACATATTGTTACGAACGTGAGTAATTAAATGCCGGTTTACTAGCTGAGAACTTTATTCACCACAAACAATAACAAATTTGTCCAATCAACAATAATCCAAATCACAATGAACACTAGAGTTCCGTTTTAGTATCGCTTAGGTCGTTAGAAATTATCACTTCATACACTTAGGTATCGCACTCGTTTCGCAGTCGCAAACACCCTAACTCACTTCCGGTCGGGTGTTCGTATTTATATGCGAAGCTAGGAAAATTCTAGATACCGACGTTTCGAGGCCATTCCAGAATATTGTCGTCGAATCGCGGGGTAATAAATTATTTTTATTACAAACGCGTACCTCCCTCCTTTCACGTGAATTTCGACTCTATTGTTAATCACGGAAGGTACGAATTGCCATATCTACTTACGTAACTACCTACTAAACCTTAATAATAATAGAGGTAGGTACATTCTGTCGGACTATTCTAGAACTCGCCAGGCCTGGGTACGTACTTCCATTCTAAAAGTTTCATACAGCACTTCAGCCGAAAGACGTCCACTGCTGGACATAGGCCTCCCCCAAGTGTCGCCACAATGAACGGTCCTGTGCGTCTTGCATCCATCGTACTCCCGCAACCGTTACCAGGTCATCGGTCCACCTTGCAGGAGGCCTTCCAACGCTACGTCTTCCGGTACGTGGTCGCCATTCCAGAACCTTTCGGCCCCAACGGCCATCCGTTCTGCGAGCAATGTGCTCTGCCCATTGCCACTTAAGTTTGGCGATTCTTCGTGCTATGTCGGTGACCTTGGTTCTCCTGCGGATATCCTCATTCCTGATTCGATCACGCAAGGAAACTCCGAGTATAGCCCTTTCCATTGCCCTTTGGGTGACTTTGAGTTTTCTGATGAGGCCCATTGTAAGCGACCACGTTTCAGAGCCATATGTCATTACTGGCAACACGCACTGGTCATAGACTTTCGTCTTGAGACACTGTGGTATATTGGACGAGAAGATACCGCGCAGCTTCCCGAACGCTGCCCAGCCCAGTCGGATTCGACGATTGATCTCATTCTCGAAGTTAGACTTTCCCAAGTGGACCGTCTGTCCCAGGTAAACGTAGTCGTCCACAACTTCGAGTGTAGAGTCCGCGATCTTGATAGGAGTGGGTGCTACATGGCTGTTTACCATGACTTTGGTTTTGTCCATGTTCATTCTAAGTCCCACTCTTTCGGAAGCTCTACTGAGGTCACCAAGCATTACACTGAGCTCCTCCGTAGTCTCAGCCATGACTACTATGTCGTCGGCAAACCGAAGGTGAGTGATGTACTCGCCATTGACATTAATGCCTAGCCCTCTCCACTCCAGAACCTTGAAGACATCCTCCATTGCTACCGTGAACAGTTTCGGAGAAATTACGTCTCCCTGCCTCACGCCCCGCTGCAAGAGGATAGGTTTCGAAGTCTGGTCTTGTAGTCGGACTGACATAGTGGCGTTTTTGTACAAACACTTCAGCACTTCGATGTGCCGATAGTCAATTTGGCACCGTTGGAGAGACTGCAGTACAGCCCAAGTCTCGATCGAATCAAAGGCTTTCTCGTAGTCCACAAACGCTAAGCAGAGAGGCTGATTATACTCCTCAGTCTTCTGTATAACCTGCCGCAGTGTATGTATGTGGTCCACGGTGCTGAAGCCTTTTCGAAATCCGGCTTGTTCGGGAGGCTGGAAGTCGTCGAACCTGCGTGCAAGACGATTCGTGATGACTCTGGAAAACAGCTTGTAGATATGACTCAGAAGCGAGATGGGCCTATAATTTCTAAGCAGGGCATTATCGCCCTTCTTAAAGGAGAGTACCACCACGCCTCTGCTCCACGCCTGTGGCGTTTTTCCTTCGAGTATGACGGAATCAAATAGCTTCTGAAGGGCCTTAAGGACCGGTTTTCCACCCGCCTTCAGGAGTTCAGCCGTAATTCCGTCCTCACCCGACGCCTTGTTGTTTTTTAGCTGCTTCAGAGCCATCCTAATCTCGTACAGGCTGACGTCCGGGATATCTTCGGTATAGTGTCGAGTCAATCTAGCTCTTGGGTCGCTAGATTTGCCGCGGGTTTAGTGATAGACGTGTATAACTGTCCATAAAAAGTCTCGATCTCTCCCAGAAGCTCCGATTTGACGGAAATGACTCTGCCATCGTCGGTCTTCAGTTTCGTGAGCTGGCTTTGCCCAATAGACAGATCTCGTGAAAATACTTTGGAGCCCTTATTCCGCTCAATTGCATCCTTAATCCTTGCGGTATTAAAGCAGCGAAGGTCGCATTTCAGGGAGTTCGATACTTGTCTATTGAGCTGCCGGTACATGCACGCATCGTCTGAAGACTGCAGAATCATCTCACGCCTCTTCTTCATTAGCTCAAGGGTCGGATCAGAGAGCCTTTTGTTCTTATTTGTACGGTGAGTCTTGAAAAACTTAGACCCGACCGTATGGACAGTTTCCACGAACCCATCGTTATATTCGTCCACGGAGCTTCCTAGGCACTCGAAACGATTGTGGAGTTCGAGCTGAAAGCTCTCGGGGTTTTGGACTTGGATGTGTGCTGGACGGAGCGTAGACTTCATCAGTCGTGACCTTTCAAGCTTAATATTAATATTCAATGTGCCTCTTACTATTGCTTACTTGCTACTGCTGATCGATAAGTCATCAGAAATAGTGGAATATACCGGTCTCAGTCCTTCTGATGGTCATCGACCACCTTAGCCAGGTGATTCTCGAGGGTTTGGTAAAATCTTTCCACAATTCCGTTCGACTGTTGATGAGCAGGTGTTGTACGTGTTTTGTAAATCCCCCTAAGAGTAGAAACTTCCTGGAACAGAGCAGATTCGAAGTTACGGCCTTGATCGGAATGAATCTCTAAATGTGCGCCATACCGACATACTACTTCCTCAACCACCTTCTTCGCCACTGTCGTCGCTTCCTGATTGGGTATGGCGAAGACTTCGGAGATCCATTCCGATCAAGGAAAATAACAACACGCCCATCCGAAAAAAGATAAGTAGGTAATTAGGTAATATAATAATATAGGTACTACCACAGGCATGTAACTACTGCATGTGTGTTCCCCTATATCGATATCGACACTTGCCATCCCTTGAATGCGCATATTTATCTTTGCCGTGTGGCACCACGTGTCTACTAAATGTGCCAACGCGGGTGCCACATAGATTTGTACTTTTTTTGGTTTATTTCTTAGAACACCTGTTTAAACTAAAAATATTCAACCTTTGCCATGAATCAACCTAGAGAACTACCTTTTGCTAGCCTTTGTTTTGCATTACAAGTAATAATTATCTCCATCATTTTTTTTTTGTCGATAATTATGGTAAGACTTTGTAACTTACTTGTAAATAGGTAGGTACCTACTGAACAAAAGTTGTAATTTTTATGCAACATTGGAATGTATTATGATATGAAATCTTACGGATGTTAAAATAAGATAGTCTAAGTAAAAGAGAATTTAAACTTGATCAAGACAAGACTATCTTATCAATTACTTGTTTCAGTAGGTTAAAGAGGGCTTTAACCTACTGAATCAAGTAAAGAGGTTTAAAAACTGGTTGAGAAGTTTTCTAGTAAAAAAACTTAATATAAGATAGTCTTGTCTTGATCAAGTTTAAATTCTCTTTAAATAGTAAAACAGATCAGTTATTCTACAACAAAAGTCAAAACGTTTTTAACAACCTGTGGCAATAACGTTTCATTCCACGTAGTTTCGCACCGAGTTTCATTGTTGTCAAATTTCATGTGGATAATCTGTCAATTTAAAATCATTGATTTTTGTTGAGTTTCGATTCTCTGAATTTTTATCAGATCGTGAATTAAAATTAAAAATGTCGACATTATTTCGAAATGTATATAATGGATCGCGTAATTTGGTGAACAATTATTATAATTTTTGCCCTAACGTTACATTTAGGATAAGAACTACGATACGATACAATACGACAATGGCCAATGCTTTTCGGGCCCAGAGAGCCAGACCGAGAAAGGAGCCTGGAGAGATTTTCAAATGGCTATTACTGGTTTGTATTTCACATAAGATCAAAGTATAACATTACAATTATTATTTTTAATTAAAAATAATAATCTTTAATATGATTTATTTTTTGTCCGAAATTATATTCCAGTGTTATCGAATGTATACATTTTATTTTATTTTTTATTACATTAAAAAAACTTCGATCACTCTTAAAGAAAATCCATATATTGCTTATAAGCCGCTGCCAAGTAAATACTCTTCTGTAAGCACATCACACTTGTTTTTTTCTTTTTAGATGATCCCTGTTAGCTCTTTCGGTTTAGGCTGCTGGCAGGCATATCGCCTGCAATGGAAGCTTGGACTCATTGATATGATGCAGTCTAAAACTAATGCGACACCTATTGAGATGCCTAGCGAGTTAGTATATATTTGATGTACAATTTCTATGTTGTTGTATATTAATTTATCAGAAGCACTTTTATATATCAGTTCAATATTCATCTTTATTGTGGTACCTGTCCCCCAGTCAACAAATGACAAGTTAAAAAACTAGCAACAAAAATGAGTGAGCCACACCCATTTTTGTTGCTTGTTGCATTGTTGTTGACACACATCAACTCAGCATAAATTTTGTAAATTGGTAATCTTCCAGTGTTGAGTAATCTGAAACTGTCAGCGATTTACCAATTTTATATATTGTATGTGTTTTATTGACATAGAAAAAAATCCATTAAGCCTTTTCATTGCTGGCGAGATTAGTGCCTTATAAACAATTTTATTTACTGTGACCAGAGATTTTTGGTCATTTGTTGCTTATTGTATTGTACATTTATGATATAACTTGCTTTGAGCTTAAGAACATCCAACCCTACATACATTTTCAATGTTTTCCAAAGAACTGCTTTTGATTATCACATTATTGCACATTTTTCATTAGGTATTTTGGAAACACAGATATTTTGTGTATATTATCTAGGCTTCTATTGAAATCAATTTATGTGTAATCCAGTAAAGACACCTGAAAATTTGCTATTTTGCATGAACTTTGACCCTTCATAATGTATTCCAAAATTAAAAAGTCAAAAAAATATAATAGAATCGAATCCTTGCAAATTGAATCAAGATTCTGAATGACGAAAAGTTTTTGCAAAAAAAATTTGGTTTAAAAATAAAAGTATTTCCTGTAACAAGTTTTGTGAAATATTTGAGTGAAAGACGGTATTACTGAATGCCAGTAGAGCTTTTTGGTATTATCATATCTGTTTTTGCAAAGCCTCTTTATTAAACATTGTGTTGGGTTGCGTTGGATGAATAGGCAAGCTTTCCAACCATGCTCAGGTTAACGATAGACGAGTGGGGAAGGGCCTTCTTAATCGAACTCTCCATTAAGAGGGCTCTTCCCCACTCGTACCTAGATTTGGCAACACTAGTGAGTGCAATATTATTGTATAGAATTCACCAATTTTACAATTCAAAGTTTTATTTTTCAATAGCCAAAGCTTTTTTATCATTACAGTTTTAAAGAATTGGAAAAAATGGAGTACTTACCAGTAAAAGTTAAAGGACAGTTTCTTCATGACAAAGAAATTCTTATTGGACCGAGAGCATTGATTGAGACAGAGTCGCCTATACCCAGGGCAGGGTCTCTGGTATCTGACCCTAAGACGAATCAAGGGTGGCTGGTAATAACTCCGTTCATGCTAGCTGATACAGGGTAAGGATTATTATTATGTTCTTTGAAAAATATATTTGTTTTATAATGATTTATGTTTTGAACAATTTTTTTTTACTGTGGATTGTGACATTAAGTTTATAATTTCAACATTAACCATTTAACCATAAATTATTTACTGATTTACAAGAGGGTCCGTGGAGTTTCTTGCACTTTCTTCTCCATTGAGATCTACTCTTTGGAAAACCTTTTTTGTAACTGACCTTGCCAATTCAAAAGTGCCTGTAAATGGTTTATTTGAAATGAATGCTTTTAGTTGAGTTCAGCTGTTGATTACAGCTGTGAGTTTGATCTTTGGCTTTCATTAGCGTTATGGTTAGTCAGGAGTTTAAGTCTTGACAATCAGTTGTCGTAACGAGGGTGTTACCCAGTGGCTGTGAGTGAAGTGGAATAGTTCGGTAGATAGACTGTTGCCCTAGATAAAATACAAGTAAGCTAGACTGCTACCCTAGATAAAATACAGGTATGCTCGACTGAAAGCAGTTACTTCATTGGAGAATGGGCTGGGCAGATTATTTGATTGTGTGAGCTACTTGTTATGCAATATCATAAAGGAAACTGCTATGTGCCTAGATATTTTACCACTAAGGCTTTCTACTGTTCATGTGTGACCAATATAATGATCCCAGTACAATATTGCACTGAATGAACTTTTATTTAACAAATTGAAATCATTAATTGATTTGTGTGGGTTTTTTTAGAACTAGATTCGTTTCCACATTCAAAAGTTAATACTCCCTTTTTGCAAAATAATAATACTACAGACATTTTTTCCTTTAACCTAGTCACTCACTTCTGGAAAAAGTACTCCCACAAAATTTTTCCAGTATTCTTATTAAAGATATCTTTCATTTACAGTGAAATTATTTTGATCAACCGTGGCTGGATCCACCAAAATCTGCGTTCTAAAGACAAACGGGAGCCATCCATGGTAAACGGAGAGATTGAGTTAGTGGGTGTTGTGAGATTAACCGAAAAACGGGCGCCTTTCATGCCCAAGAACAATCCAGAAAAGGGATCCTGGTTCTCTCGGTAAGTTTAGAAAGTGTAGTCATACTTAAGTACCAATAGAACTCTGGCTCTTGGGCAAGTAACAACAGAAATGAAAATGAATTTTTAGTTAAGCTATGCTATGCCTCGGTCGATACTGAAATGGGTGATTATCTGTTTCTTACTGAAATCTTGCTGTCAAAAAGCAGGTTAGTCCTTTGGTACTGGCTGCCATTTGTAGATCTTTGAAATTCGTTAAGGATAACCAGTAACCTTGTTGAGGACGTCAGATAAAGCAGTTCTCCATGTAAAATATTGATATTTAGCTGCATTCGGTAAGAGTCAAGTACTCATACCACAGGGTTTGCTTAGTTTGGGACTACATGTAGTGTTGTGTGAAAGTTTTTAATTTTTTTGTAATAAGACGGTTTAGGTCTTCTTTTGATAAATAACACAGAAATAGAAAGTCTTTTCTTTTTCGATGATGATGAGGAAGTCTTGGTGATTTTATACAGAAAAGCTAAAGAGTTAAGATATAGGTACTAGGAATAGGTTTTTTTTTTATTGGGTGGGAAAATCATCCTTATGACATCCCCGCTCTTGGGCGGAGCGGGAGATAGTGTCAGACTCTTACTGACTAAAAACCCACTCCTGTTCCTTCGTTGCCTTCGTCCCAGGGCCCCGGGTTCCGCTTTCACACTACCCGTGGCCCCAGTAGGCTTCGACCCTGCTGGGCCCCTACGATTTGCTGACATCTCCTTGAGGCGCGCGTGGAACAGTACGCGCCGTCGACGACGACTTGGGCTCGGTCCGGACGGTTACCGGACGGTCGGACGGCGAGCCACCCATTGCTCGCCGTCTGCAAGCCCGCGGTATTAGGAATAGGTTGCATTTTAGCATTTTCCTCGAAGAGGTTAGATTCAGATATTCCTTAATTGGAATAATCTTTCCGACAGATATGATCTCTGTCAACATTATCGTCATCATTTCAGCTGACTGACATCCACTACTGGACACAGGTCTCTCCCAAGTGTCAACCCTCACCAGGTTATCGGTCACCCTGTTTGAGGCTTTTCAACGGTACGTCTTCCGGTGAGCGGTCGCTACTCCAGAACTTTTGGTCTGGCTCGGTCCGGACGGTTACCGGATGATCGGTAGGCGAGCCACCAATTGCTCGCCGTTCGCAAGCCCGCGCCTACGGTGGCCAGAAATCGGGATCGGGATTCCGGCGGGTGGGGCGCGAGGGCCGCGCCCTCGAGCGTGCACGTGTCCTCCGGGCGGTCCACACTGTGATGACACCCGGGTTTTACTTCCGCATAAATTTGGTGCAGGAACTTCCCGAACTGACCATGTTCGGTAAGAACGTGCGTCATGCGGAAGGTGAGGACGCCGTGAGGTCTTTCCAGCAGTGACTAGAAGGTAAGGAGTGCCTCAAAGAGGGGACTTACCGCTATAATTATGGCGTGCCCGTCACTGGCTAGCTAGTAGCTGTATTCCACCATGAGATCTCGCCGGAACTCTGACCGCCATGTCGCGACTTGTCTCGCAGCGGAGTTTCGCCCCGGGGACTTGAGGGTCTATGTCTATAATTTCACTAAAATTCAGAAGAAGGACATAAAATATTATACTTTTTATGTAGGTCGTACATTTTCTAGGGAGAACTTCTATTATTAACTAGCGCGCGAAAGTTGTTTCGCGCGCTAGTTAATTTTAATATGGGTACCCTCGGCTTTTGGGGTACTGTACTAATCAAACTACATATTTTGTGTTTCCGTGTGAAAATTACAATGGATACCAATTACCCCTAAGATTTTATGATAGCTTGCGTTAAAAGTACGATAATAGGGGAATTCTAAGAGATCTTCTATTCTGTAGACATTTACTTTGAGGAAAGTGTGAAGTAAATCAATTATCACAACCAAAGAACAGTTGATTTCTTTTTCTATTTAGATTGCATGTAGTATAGACATTTTGACTTTTTTTTACGTTGAAGTGCGGCATCCCTGAAATCGCGGGGCCCCCAATTGTGCGGGGCCTGTAGCATTTGCTACATGGCTAATCCGCCATTGACGTAAATAATCACGTTACGACATCACAACGTGCCACGTTGCACGGCCACTAGATGTCTCATGCTTGAACTAGCGCATCAAAACAATTCCGTCAACTAACCGAGGTACGGGAAGCGGGGTACTACGTTCAGATTGGTACGAGGGAACCGGGTACTGCGTTCTGATTGGTCGAGACATCAAATCTATGATCATATGTGTTGACAAGCATGCGCCGCCTGTTTTTAGACGTCTAGTGGCCGTAAGGTCGTTGATTGAGACGCATTTGTTTCTTTTTATCCATCCATGAGAACACATCTAGTGCGGTCCATTTCTCCAAATTAACTGCAGGCACCGCGGTAATTCTACAAATGCGCCACCCGCGGGCTCAATACGACGTCGTTAAACGTGGCACGTTACGTTGTCGTGACGTGTTTTTGTGTTTGAGCTCTACTCGCATTATCGTAAAAATTATCAGTCGATACGTTCTCTTGATTTCTTGTATCAACACATCTGGCTGCGCGACTCGGGCTAGTACTTACAGGTTTTGTTTTATTTTCTTTCAGAGATCTAGAACAGATGAGTGCCTATCTGGGCTGCGCTCCTGTCTGGCTTGATGCTAGAGGCATACCAGACCCGCCAGAAGGATGGCCTATACCTAACCAGACAAGAGTTACTCTGCGAAACGAACACCTTTCCTATATTGTCACTTGGTGGTCACTTTCAATACTAACCGCAATTATGTGGCGTCGTTATTTTGTTAAGAAGTTACCGTTACTGTAAATGATCTGTATTATAAAAAGATACCATGTCTGTGTTACAGTTGATTGCATTTTAAGTTAAATGGAAACTGCGCATTTAAATCTTATGTGTATGTAGATCAATCAAGAAATGTAGACTGTCCGAACTTTCATGTTATCTAAGTGTGTTTTACTATAGTAATTGTTAATTTGTTGCATAACTTTGTTGTCTTCTTGTGACATTTTTTGGACGATCACATGTCTGTGTTACAGTTGATTGCATTTTAAGTTAAATGGAAACTGCGCATTTAAATCTTATGTGTAGGTAGATCAATCAAGAAATGTAGACTGTCCGAAGTTTAATCATGTTATATATGTGTGTTTTACTATAGTAATTGTTAATTTGTTGCATAACTTTGTTGTCTTCTTGTGACATTTTTTGGACGATCACATGAAATGTTATTATCCAATAAACCTCAGCGCCTGCAGATATAATGAATCCCGTTCCGCTTGCCGCATTGAGTGTCGTTCCAAACGTATGAGACTCAGAGCATGGAAGACGCCTGGGCAACCGTGCAAGGCAGTTGTATTCTTCTCTAAAACGCGCGTCAACAGCGCGTTTAAAAAAACGTGGTGTGCACAGGTCCTTACTCGCCCCGCTACATAACTTGTTATCAGTGTGGAAACGCTCAAATAGCTTGTTTCGTGGCTTAGCTTTCACATCTCTAAAAAAAAAAACGCATACCGCGTGCGTATTCCACGCATTACAATTAACACTTGTATGAAATGGACATTTGCAGGGGTTATGCGTGCGGAACAATCCCGCATGCATGATGAAATCCGCATTATATTAAAAACACCTTTAGGGTGTGAAGTGCGGTAGCTAGGCGTGGGCAAAGTATAATACAAGTTTTCTTTGCGATTGGAACATTTACATCTGAATCACTGAAATGTTCCGAAACAGTGATATGTATTATTTGGAACGTTTGAAACATCGGCTCACAAGATACAATCGGAACATTTAGAACAGCGGCTCACAAGATACAATCGGAACATTTGAAACATCGGCTCACAAGATACAATCGGAACATTTGGAACATCGACCCAAAAAATACAAACGGAACATTTGAAACATCAGCTCACAAGATACAAACGGAACATTTAGAACATCGACTCAAAAGATACAAAAGGAACATTTGAAACATCGGCCTAAAAGATACAAAAGGAACATTTGAAACATCGGCTCACAAGACACAAACGGAACATTTGGAACATCGGCAAGATACAAACATTGACACTGACTGTTATGAATCGTGATCTTTTACGTTGCGTCATATATGTACACTGTTTTATTTAATTGAATTTTGATTTGAGAATAATTTAAAGCAGATGTTTTTAGTTCAACACTGTTTACATTTTAATTTGAATTTTAAAAAGACTGCGGGTCACTAAAAGAAAAGAGTGATTTAGTGTTCCAAATGATGCATATAAACCATTACTGCTGTTCCAATCTTTCGGAACAGTGAGTCGGTTCAGTAGTTACACATGCCTAGCGGTAGAAAAACTAATGGTCCTATTGACCAAGTGGATTGATATCCACGGCCAAAAATTTGAGAGTAAACTTACAATGTTATGCAACAACTATTAAATCGATTTTATATTAGTAAGTGTAATTTTGTGTTGAGATGTAGTTAATTGTATTTACATTTAAATAAATATATAATCAAGTAGTGTTTTAATGTTTATTATTTTTTGGGGTAATAAATAAAACAGTTTTTGATTGACATCTAATTGGACTCGTGAGAGTTTAATGAATAAAAATTGACAAATAAAAATATACATTAATTACAATCATATTGATGATTAAAATACATAATAATTCAAATAATTACAATTTATAATTCATCAGTAAATAAAAGTTCACAATTTCGCGTCTTTTAAATATTAATTTAAAATTTTATTTGGAACGCTAGCGATCCTCGTCAGAAATGTGCATTCGCCAAACGAATAAAACAATATCACGATTGAAAATGTAAAAGAAACGCAGTGAACCAATTAATAAGAAGCATAATCGCTATGAAGAAATACAGTTACACTATGAGTTACACATTACTACTGATGAAAGAACATGTCATGATTTCTAAACCTACATGATTCTTATTGAACTAAAAACCAATACAACTTATATATAACTCAGGTTACACTATGAGTTACACATTACTACTGATGAAAGAACATGTCATGATTTCTAAACCTACATGATTCTTATTGAACTAAAAACCAATACAACTTATATATAACTCAGGTTACACTATGAGTTACACATTACTACTGATGAAAGAACATGTCATGATTTCTAAACCTACATGATTCTTATTGAACTAAAAACCAATACAACTTATATATAACTCAGGTTACACTATGAGTTACACATTACTACTGATGAAAGAACATGTCATGATTTCTAAACCTACATGATTCTTATTGAACTAAAAACCAATACAACTTATGTACAACTCAGGTTACACTATGAGTTACACATTACTACTGATGAAAGAACATGTCATGATTTCTAAACCTACATGATTCTTATTGAACTAAAAACCAATACAACTTATATATAACTCAGGTTACACTATGAGTTACACATTACTACTGATGAAAGAACATGTCATGATTTCTAAACCTACATGATTCTTATTGAACTAAAAACCAATACAACTTATATATAACTCAGGTTACACTATGAGTTACACATTACTACTGATGAAAGAACATGTCATGATTTCTAAACCTACATGATTCTTATTGAACTAAAAACCAATACAACTTATATACAACTCAGGCTAAACCTTAAATTAAAAACATAAAATAATTTTAAAATATATCTAATAAAATCTGTATAATAATAATAATAATCTTAACATAAGATATCAAACCAAAGTACTCATAATTTATATTTTTTGAATCAATGTATCTAATTATTAAAATATAACAACCAATACGAACTCGTGTTGTAGATATATCGAATTCAAACAAATTATAACTTACAAATTATATCATACAAAAATTAAATTTTACAAGCCTATACACACTTGTGTGTATGCTTATATTATAAATATAAAGGTGTCCCATATACATGGTATGCATCTTCATAGGATGCTGAAGATTTTCAGTGTTTAGTTGATTTTAGTAGAAACACTGCAATGAATTACGGTTTTAGGCCTTTGCCCGTCTCAATCCTCAAATAGCTGTGGTAAGGACAATTCAAAAAAAATATTTTTAATATAATAAATATTTTGTCCTTGCAAGTTTTAAAAAACGAAACTAGATTTTCGGCCGTCTCCCGATAACAGGTTATTCATATGCATAAAGTTGTTATTGTTTTAGAGACAAGAAAGTAATAACAAGCTATCGGAATTGGTGCGCGGGAGAATAGAAGGCTCAAAAATTTTGATAATTTTAGAGATTTAAAATCCAATTTTGTAGCTCCGCTTGATTCTTATTACCAATCGATGTTATAATTTCATTAGAATTAAATAAAATCTTAACTATATACTAATATTTATGCCAACACGATAAACGTGAAGGCCTGACATGAACTCAGGCAATATGAACTTAAATTCAAGCGGGCAAGTCAAAATTCGACACGTGTATTTGAGGTACGTGCACCGGATCAATTTTGGGTGTTGTTTTGTAGTCACAAATGCCACATTCCTTGAGTTTCCATTCCCATCCCATGATTTGGACAGCGTGCAGAGTCTGAGCCTCGGTGTGTTGACGCCGAAGCATACCTTCCTGTAATTTGAAAACGTATTAAATTAGCGGATACCCAGTTTGTGCTACTACACTAAAAAATGCAATACAAATGTTGAGAAAAAAATTAAATTCACATTTTGTTTTTTAATTATTATGGTCTAAAACTATCTTTGCCTTGCCTTTCTAATAAAACACACATCGGTACATCGGTTGGATGGTTTCAAAGTATTTAACAGACATAAATGGACATAACGTAGAAACATTTTTTGTGATTCGACGGACGAATTACCCATTTTGAATGGATAATTCATCCGTCTTCTAAAAAATGAGGAGGTTTTCAATTCGGATGTTTGCATTTTTTTTAAAGTTTGTTCGCGCATAACTTCGTAAGGTAAAAACGGAATCCTTTTAGGATCACTTTGTTGCCCGTACGTACGTCTGTCTGTCTGTCAAGACCCCTTATCTCAGGAACGCGTGGAGGTATCGAGTTGAAATTAAAACCATATACTCAAGTATGCGGACTCTTGAAGCTGTAAAAAAATCAAGCTTTTATGTTAACGAAAAATAGATACTTCAGTTTATGTGGCAAAAAACGTACATTTCGACACTCTCGAGGAAATTCATGAGGTACTTCCCGTTGACCAACAATCCTGACAAGCACAAGTATAGGAATAAATTTGAAAACTGTAAATTTGTTACGTCACAATTTTTTTTGTGGTGTTCGGGAAAACCTTTAGTGACTACATTTTGGGATTGAACTATATAGATAAGGAAGTTTGTACGGAACCCTCAAGGCTGCTTCTGCTGCGTCCCTTGCCCAGTTTTTTGGTATTATAAAACACATTCAAATTTATGAAAAACGCTGTAGTGGTATTGCGGCAAGCGAGATGTCAGTGTCAGTGTGTGCGTGATATCAATACTTTAATCGCGTTTTAAATTGTAATATTTCTGACTTTCTGAATTCCTTTTATTAAACTTGAAGTGCTTTTCAAGTGCTTAGGTACTTTTTTTTTTGGGTGGGTAATCATACAATTGTCTCCTTCTTTGCCTGCGTTCCAGGGCCCCAGGTTTTCTTTTCCGAAACGAACCCATAGCCCCAGTAGGATTCGACCCTGCTGGGCCCTACTGTTTTGCTGACATCTCCTTGAGGCGCGCATGGAAAACTACGCGTCGTTGACGACTCACGCTCGGTCCGGATGTTTTCCGGACGGCGAGTTATCCATTGCTCGCCATTTGCAAGCCCAAACCCACGGTGGGTGAAAATCGGGGTAGGGATCCCGGTGCCTGGGCATTCCCTCGGACGTGCGGCCGCCTCCTTCGCTAGCATTCCTGTTTCGCAGAAGGAGGCGACGGCCAATCCTTCTCGCCTGTACCAGCGCTCGGCGCGATAGGTCGTTGCCGACGATGGCCCCCACGAGGACACGGCGTGCGTGACCGTGTGACAGCTGCGTCAATCCCTCACTTGTTTTTGCCAAACAGAGATAGTAATATTTCGCGAATGAATTTTGAATACGCGTCAACTTGCCGTTGTGAGTGTCATTCGTCGGGCTCTTTAATATATCCATTTACGATGTTCGAAGAGCATTATACATACCTTGATCTTTTCCCATTTGTCATCAACTTCTTGAAGCCATGAGTTGATCTGTCTACCGTTGCAGCGGGAGCGCTGCGCGTTGCGCTTTTCTTCCTGCTCCGGAGCTAATACATTGTATACTTCTTTGTCTCGAAGTATCGTGCATACGGAGTAAGGAAGGGACTGTAAAAAATAAATTTTGTTGAATTTAGTAACATTATTTTGTATGAAAAGTAGATAAAACGCATCACGGCATCAAAATGATAGAGAAGCGTTCGTTTTATAATGCAAGTATAACTTTACCTGATTGGCTACAGCGCGTTCAGCGCGTCCGTGAACGCGCAATATCTCCTGTTCGACTGCTAACACGAGCTTTTCTTTTTCTACTAGGTGTTGTACGCGTAGCCTTGTCCTGCCAAAAAGATATCAAGTTTATGCCATATGATACGAATTCAAATACAGTCAGTAAAATGAAAAATGTGAACAAACCTTTCCTTTTCTTGATCGACAAATTCGCTGACCATCTGGGTTGGCAAATTAGGTGGTATTTCCACTTGGGGATCAGGGTTTACATTACCCTCGAGAGTGTATGTGCACCGATTCATCAAATACTTGTTAAAATCTTTTGGAGGTTTTGGCTTCACAGGGAACAAGCTTCTCTGGCGGCGATCAATCTGTAGATGAATAATAATCATTACTTTTTATTTTTCTTTGTTACATTAAGACATACCGTCGTCATCATCATCATTTCAGCCGGTAGAAGTCCACAGCTGGACATAGGCCTCCCCCAAATGTCGCCACAAAGAATGGTCCTGTGCATCTCGCATCCATCGGATTCCCGCAACCTTCACCAGGTCATCGGTCCACCTTGTAGGGGCCTTCCAACACTGCGTCTTCCGGTACGCGGTCGCCACTCTGCGAGCAATGTGCCCTGCCCATTGCCACTTAAGTTTGGCGATTCTTCGTGCTATGTCGGCAACCTTGGTTCTCCTGCGTATCACCTTCATCTTCATTTTTTTTTTAGACACTAGTAGTAACATAAAAACCCATTCTTACTAACCTGCTTCCTTATATGAATATACATTTGATAAGGATTGGAGTGAGTTATATTATGGCTTGCGGTCGACTCATGAGATTGATCATTCTTAGATTGATCACGTGAGTGTCCATCTTTTGATGCTTTAATTTTTCTCTTTCGTGGATGCAGCTCCACATGGCCCGAATTAGCTGTTAAACATAATAAATTGTTATTTGAAAGTATTCCTATATAAAATTTATTTATTTAGACAAAACTGTCTATATTCTAAAATATAAGATGTGACGCGAGCTGCAGTTATAATATAGCGCCTAGACTAGGCACGTACAGCGAACGCACGCCGTTGCGCCATTTAGAAAATACCCTTTGTAGACTGTTAGTAGTTGGCACTTACCTTCAGCTCTTGAAGAACTTGATGATGACACGGTGTGATCATGATCTTGACCCTAAAATAAAAAGTATAGCAGCATTAACACAGTGTACTCATAAAATCCTTGTAAAGGAAGTCAACATCGTCAAAAGGATTGCGGTTATATTAACAACTATTGTTAAAAAGTTGAACTACTCATGTACTTACAGAGCCCGAAGGTGTAGGACTTTTATTGGAATTCAAGTTAGCTTGAGCTTGCCCCGCCCCGGAGCGGCTGTCATTCCCTGTCTGAGGGGACGTCCTCTCCTTATCTTTATCCCCGTCATTCGTCCTATGAGAACGGAGGACTCTCTGTCCAGCCTTCGGACGAAAAGTAGGTTTATGAGCATATGTTAGTTCAGGTATTTAGAATAAAAATTAAATTACAGTTACAATAAAAAAGGAGGCTTTGCATTCTGTAACACTAACACACCAATGTTTTATATATAATATTATTTAAAAAGATATAGGTTTTATTACCTTTCCTCCTTCGCCCCTCTTGTCGTCAGAAGTGCCATCTGAGCTATCTGAAGTCTGCCCTGTGTCAGTGCTTGTGCAGGGTATGACATACGGTAGCGTCGATGCGTTACCTCGTCCTTTTCCACTACCCCTTGGACCTGTTTCACCTAAATAAATTAGTTCAAGGAAAGAAAAAGGGGATAGAAACTAAAGGTGCAAAGTACTTGATAGTTGCATATGATTTGATATTGGATGCATGTTTAGTATTTTTTCCCTGTACTTATGGCTGCCACGTACAATGAAAATGCTTATCACTTCCGAGCTTTAAAATGGACGTAAATCAATAAATAGGATGGAGTCTTACCCTCGCCTTCTTGCTCATTTCTATTCCCGGAGCCTCCCGCACCGCCTGGAATCACAATCTTGAGCGGCGGGACCTTGGGTGCCGCTTCATGGGTCTTCGCGTCGTCATCGCCATCATTATTATCCTTGCTTTGGTTCGGCTTCGGACTAGCAACTGGGCTTTTCCTGTCCTGCTTGCCTACTTGCAAGGACCCACCCTTTCCTCCACCAGATTTGCCCTAAAAATTGTTTTATTAAGAAAGTGCAAAAATAAACATTTAAAACTTGGAAAAGCACTATGCGAAATGATTGGACTAACTTGTATATATTATCGTATTATTTTTACAAGTACCCTCTATTTGCATGGCAGAACTATGTGTACTTTGTTAGGATGCCAGACGATTTCTATGTCATTATATAAAAATTTTGAGTTTAATACCTGATGTGAGCCTTGTGCGCTCGATTTAGAGCCTCCACCGCCTCCTTTCCCCTGCGCTTGCATGTTTCCCTTGCTGGAGGACCCTGCTCCTCCCTTGCTCATATTTTGACCACCGCTGTTTTTGCCCAGCGGTATAGCGCCCGTCTTACTCGCGGGCCCCGGTGGTTTACTGCCAGTGAGGATACTGTAAATTATCAAAATCTAATATATAAAAAACCCGTGTTACAAATACTTTTGTTATCGAACTCCTTCCTCCGACCGATTTTTATGAATTTCTTTGTGTATATTTGGTAGGTCTGAGACCTGAGAATAGGTCCTAGGCAATTTTTTACAATCCTACAACTCCTACGCATCTTCCATTTTTTTCTTTGATTATATAATTTACATGGCAGAATAAGCAAATTAGGTAGTAAGTTATATTATTTTTTATAAGTAGGCTAAAAGGCATTTGACCAGGTAAATGACCACTCAATTATCGTTATACCCGCGTCAATAAAATGTCCCTTTCAGTGTAAAACATTTGTGTCAGGCGAATTATTAGTGAGTACAAGATCAATGACGATTATTACCGTCCCGGGCCCCCGCGCGCCACCGGAGCCGGTTTGCCCATGGGCTCCTTTTCGTCATTGTCTTTGCGTTTCTTCCGTTTGGAAACGTCATCTTCAGCCGCCTCATTGTCAGCGTCGTCATGCGGCCGTTTGGTGCAGTCTTCCTGAGTCGAAGACACCACCCCGCTACTTAGCTGATTACAATCTGAAAATAACATAGAATGGTCTACTCAACATTTAATCTGGAATAATCCTTTACATGCATTATTAATAAATAGTTTAAAAACTGTACTTGGGGTACAATGGTGGATGAAATAAGAAACCAACTTAGTTGGAATCTTAGGTGGGGGTAATACTATAACAAACAGACAGAATGTTTCAAAAAGCTTTGGGACAATAGGATTCAATGTGATAAGTGAATAAATACACTTCATATATCCAATGCTTAGTTATTTTTCTGCATCTGTTTTTTTTTTTCAGTTAAAGGGAGATGAAATGTATGGAGGGCTGGCTATTAGCTACATAGCGCATTAATAGCCATTCTCTTGGCAAACAAACAAACAGACATACTGCCACTAATAGATAGAGACACCATGGCTCTAATCTTAGTTTTAGCAATCATAGTGTACAAAATAAAACAATATATAATAAAAAAACGTCTGTTGGTATTTAGAATGAGTTTTAAGAACGCGACCATGTGACTGAACACGACGTGGCCGTCTTGCGGCGGTTTGTAGCGCCGGATTTTGATGCTTTCTATATACGAAACTTGGTTTTTATTCCTCTAACCGTCTCGGGTCTCGGCTGCGCCCCCTTTTTCCTGTGTGGTGACATCCTTGCCATCGAAATGTTCCCCCTGGGCTAGGGTCTCCATGTTGTTCCGCTTACTGCAATCGCTGTTACCACTGGCATTGCAACCTTTTTTGGCGCTGTCATCCCTTGCCCGACTGACGTGTGTTGCTCTCGCGTTATTATCTGTTTACATAAACCAATATGTTCCACATAAATAGGAACTTTATCCTGTCATGAGCATTTACAGAAGTATCTTAAAAATCTGAAATAAAATTACATATCTCTAAATTGATAGGTTCAAATTGTTGTAGATGTGTGTTTGTAGTGTTGAGTGGACTTTAATGTTGCAAAAAAACTAATTATATTAATTACATTTTTTGTCAGAGTTTAAGGCAAAACTAGCATTTCATTTATTTAACTAAATTATACTACTTAAGCATTAATGATTTTTGCATGAATATTAACGAATACTAGTTCAGCTGATCAGGATCTTGCAAAATTAGAAAATATTGTTAATTATTTGTAAGTGTTCAAATTAAACCAAGTATTAGTAAAACAATTAGGTTCTTGAATTTAATGAAAATCTTGAGCTCAACCTTAAATCATTACAAAAAAAAAAATACATGTTGCAAACCAGGATTTTGAGTTGCTTAGTGTGTTGTCTTGGTGTTTGTATGTCTTAAATACTTCTAAAAAGGCATTACTATAAATATTTATAAACTATATTTTTATATAACTACTTAATCTTAATCTAGACTACTCCAAGTCAATTTCTGAATAATATAAATTATATTTACTTGCCTTGATTTATCACACAAATGACTTTGACCTTCAACTGCTATTTCAAATAAATAACAGCAAGTTTGAATTGCATATTTTGTCTAAATATGATAAATACATAGATATCAAAATGAGTTTCTATTTTGTGGTAGGATCTATCTACTATTCATAAAATATTTAAATTATTGCCAATGACAAACATGGCAGTTTTAATGTTTTAAAGGTTAAGTTTCAATAAAGGTTATATTATCAGTAGAACTTTTTATGATAATGACAATGTCATATCACACATATCTATAATATTTTGTAGAGCAACAAGCACTAGAAAAGAATATTACTGACTAAGTATTCATGCCAATAATACCTCTTAGATTGGTACTAAAAACTGGGGCTTAATTATAATTTTCCTGATGATTATTTAACATTAAAGTATTATCCTCTTCAACTTACCACCAATGAAATAATATTAGAGTAAATTTATGAAGGTACAATGCAAAATACTAACAGCTACATGCTTTGATAATTTCAAGCTCCAATTATTTTTCCTTATTGTATGGAATTTATTAAAATGTGCTTGGTATAATGTAAATATTTTTTATAAGGATTGCTGTCAGAATTGTTACAAAAATTATTTATTGAAAACTAGGAGCACACAACCCCCCATAACTTATGTTGTTATGACAATGAAACACTGTTTAAAAAAACGTGAAAAAAAGAACGTATGTTACTTGAATAATTAATAATGTAGGTACTATTACACATTAAATAACGATCTTCTGAGTCGCACGCTAACCGACTTACTTACCTACCAAATATAAGGTATTGCTAATTTTTAGTAATGACACTTCGAAACGTAATTACCTCGGCAACACTGCGATGTATTTAAAAAGTATTTAAATAAAGCGTGCTACGACTGGTTATCACTGCAATTTTGACAATCCATATATTTAGTGTTTTCTAAAATAATCATATTGTCACGTCAGTCATACCATCAATATGAGTTTACGCAGGGGTCACAGCACGATCGCGAATGATGAGCGGCGTGCATCATGATCTTAGTACTCTCTATGGCGAATAATGAGTAAACGTGAACTCCCCTTTGTTGTGCGAGAGCGTCCTCCTTTGCATTTCACGTAGTCCGACAGTTTGAAGAGTTTATACTCGTCCGTAAACTGAGATTTTTTCCACAATAAAAACTTATGCTAAATCGGTCTGCAAGACCGCCACGAAGTTGGCGTTAAGGATCGGCCATCATTCGACAGCCCAAGCAACACGCCCCAAATCGCTCCTTTACACGAATTTGTTTTAACTAAATATAGTTACAAACTAAATTATCAGATGCGTAAATAATTAGTCTGTATTAGAAAAATAAAATTATCACTACAAATGAATAAAATAAACTATAACAGTCACCTGATAAAATAAAAATCAATTAGTAAATCAAATCGTCATTGTAGGAAACGCACTAAGAAAAGATACGATGCAACATCGACTCGTCACTTCTTCGAACGGACCGAAAACGCACGAACTTCACACGGTTACGTTACTCGCTCAATGTCGGCGTCGTTCCATTACGCGTAACGCAGCGCGTCTATCGCGTTTACGTCGTAAGTTCGTAACGCAATAAATTATTTTTAAAAATTGCAAATATGCGCGTGCACCGAATACCTACAACAGTGAATGAAAATAATAAAATATTTTTAAATACTGGCAACCAACACACACAGGGCTTTCGTAATGGATAACGGCCCACTCACAGAGAAGAGAAGAAGCCAAAGACCTAGTGATTTTTTTCTGAAAGGTTTTATAATAATAGAATAATTAACCGAAACAGTAGCTCTGCAAATTGAGACTGCGCATACGTGATACGGTATGTTACATCGTCTCTTTTGAGAGTTAATTTTACTCGACCGCTTAGCTATTGTTATGAAAATATTGACACAAAGGTAAGCCCTGACAGCGAACAACAGGTAGCACCGTCCGATAAGCACGTACACCTCGAGAGATGTCAGCAAGGCCAATGCCTGCTAGGGCTGCGGGATTGTTAGACAGTTACACACGTAACTACAAAAGAGTTACGTGTCCTTGGACCGCAAAGAGTAACTAAAGGAACACAGGTTTAAGTCACAAACTCCCTCCCGGTCCACGTGGAGCGGGAGAAGACATTGGAAGATATCAAACCCAAAAAAAAAGATATTCGCCAACACAGTTATCTTACTGGCCCGTGCGTCCGTATTCATAAAATCAATACATATCTACCGTAAACGTCAGTGGAAATCAAAACAGTTTAACTATTCACTCATAAGTTTTCAATTAAAGTAGGATTATGCCTTTTGATTGGAAATAAAGAATTATTGGATTTCATGTCTTTTTTTGCAGTAAAATACAGCCACCAAAACAGATGAGCTATCGAAATATACGTTTTTACCGACATAAACAACCGTATTTTTTTTTCGTTAACCCTATAATATTGTTACTAAATGCATGTACCGTTGTTAACACCCCTAGCGATTATAAAAGTTTTTATACATTTTTTATTTATTTATTTAAACTTCTTGTACAGTAGTGGTACACAGGCGGACCTAATGCAACAAGGCATTCTCTACCAGTCAACCTTTGGGTGGTTTGGTTTATGGATTTTTTCTACCCGTGGGCAACGTTGTGGGTTGAATTATTACCAAAACTTGTCTTAAATTTAATTAGTTGTAAGATTTTAAACTGTGACTGTCAGTTGCTCCTATTTAATAAAACAAAATTACAATACAAGTTATCATTTTTTTAACAGCTTAAAAGGGCCGCAGACTTGAGTATATGCTTTTAATTTCAACTCAATACTTTCACGCGTTCCCGAGGTAAAGGGTCTTGACAGACAGACAGACGACCAACAAAGTGATCCTTTAAGGCAGCAGTTTTAAAACTTTTTTCTAACGGAACCTTATTGGAAGGCAAAATATTTAACGGAGCCCTTAAATAAAAAAATAGTTTATGGGTGATATATTTAGTTTTAATGAGTTATCGTGATAGCATCGATTTTATCCTATAGATCGTAAAATCTAATGCGAGGTATGACACTGCTTTTTATTTTTTTAACAATTAAACAACAATAGAAATAATCAGGAAAGAAAGTCGATCTTTATACTTTGTTCATCATTATAATCAGTATTCACATGGAGCCCGCAGAAGTTTTTCGGAGCCCTAGGATTCCGCGGAGCACAGTATGAGTATGACTGCTATAAGGGTTCAGTCTTTTTCCTTTTGAGGTACGGTACCCTAAAAAATGTAGGAATTTTCTCGGCTGGTAACATTATTTTTTTGTTCAACATGGTGCCATAAAACTATTCCAAGTTCCAAAATGGCCGAACGGAACGAGAAATATATTCAAAAAATCTCCTTTAAAATCAAAATACTTAATACTTAGTACTTAATTCAGCCATACTAAAGAAAAGTTGACCTATTATATTATAGTTTTTCCTTGTAGCGACATCTATGTCGTCACATAAGAACTAATCCTGCATTGCGCAATCAAAGTTCTCCGCGCGATTAGAACATATAGAACAGCCCGAAATCATCTACCGGGCAGCTGCCCACCAGGCATAACACCCGTCTGGCCGGAGGATCCTCCCTTTTCAACGGAGGTTTGCGGGACTTTACTCTTTGTAGGTAACAAAGAGGAAAAACTGTACCTGTCTAGACGATATCTTAGTGACTCTACTAAATAGTTTCTCACTTGGTACCTACTGCACCTAGCGTAAAAATATAAAAAAAGTAAGTTAACTATGTCTTCAAATGATATCCGAGTTATGGTTAGAAGTTTTAACTGGATTTGTTATAATATTCCGATAAAACTTACGTACGACACGTACGAATTCTTACGAAAATTCAGCAGTTGCGGAGGGAAAGTTCCATTAAAACCGTAAAAATTAAAACGCTCGTCAAACCATGTACCCGTTTGGATAGATAAGGTTCAAATCAATATTTCACGTCTGACGGAGCAGTTTGGAGCGTATCGGAGTAGATAAACCGCAGCGCAGTGTAAGGGAGATATTTCATTGCGATGTAAACATATAGATATATACATACATAGAGCAGTGGCAATCGAGCACCGTGCAACAACTCCTTCAAACGAGCTACGACTAGTGTCGCCAGGTGACCTAATTTACGCGGAAAGTCCCGATTTCAGGAGTCTAGTGACACGTTCCGATTAACCCTTAATCGGGACGCTAAATTAAGGTCCCGACTCCCGAAACTTGCCAGCCTCATTGGTCTGACGAGATCCACAAGTGAGATCGCTAATTTAGACGGGCAAAACGTTACCGGCCTTATATTCGCTTTTGACTATCAAACTTTTATGCTTTTATGTCTCGTCCTTCTATATGAATAGTGAAAAAAAATCTTAGCATATCTGACGTAGAGTACGTAAACGGGAAACCCCGTATAAACAATGGTGATTGGCCGAGGCTAGGCGCACATACGTGTAAACGCACCATAAGCTCTGCTTACGTCCGAGCCGCCTGACGCGCTGGTCAGGTATGAATTATATTGAACTTGAGCACCGTACTTAAGTATCATATAATATAAGTTACAAGTTTGCTGCTTCGTGTTTCCACTTTTGCACCTGACAAACTGAACGAGGGACTTTAGATGTCTATGTTCTAAAATCTAAATCTAAAATAAATTGCACAAAGTTCATACTTGCTTCGATTAGAACTCACGACCTAACAGCTCATAAGTTGGGGCGGTGAACTCTGGGCCACTAACGCCAATTAGACACTACTTACCTACATAACCTAAAAATAAATAGGTACGGCAAGTGTCGGAATTGTCCACCGCAGCACTTGTACTATTTCTTATTCTGTGCCGCAGCTATGTTTCTGTTGTTATTCTTATGGAAATTTCCATCATTAGTCAAAAACTAACGCAGCGTTATTGTAAAATAAAATACAAAAATGCAATCCAAAAATGAATCCCTTTCATTTTTTACCCCACTTGCAATAATTCTTTGTCATATTCACTCACTTCACCCACTTCAATAGCTCTTTTTCAAAGACATTTCTTTATTTTCACTATTCTTGAAACCTTAAAAGAAGCCCAGTTTATAAACGACAATGCAGTTTGATTACGCTTCATGAATGGATGAGTCATACTTTAAGTAGAGGCTTGACTTTTAAACGGTTGAAGAATATAGATCATATACTATAGTAGATTGTTTAGTTCTAAGAACGACGAATTAGGTCACGGTCAAAACTAAACTGTTTAGATCAATATTATATGGCTTGATGCAGAAAGCTGCACTCTTGGATGCTGGGAACTGGCATGCAAGAGAACACAAGTCAAGTTTAATTCTGTGCAAATAGGTACCAAAGGAAGTTAGTGATAGCATGACGAGTGACAGGGCAGAGTGGAAGAAAAAACGTGTTGCGCCGACCCCAAATAACACGGGACAAGGACAGGAAGATGATGAGGTACCAATAGACAAGGCGAGAATAACTGAAAAAAAATCGGATCGATTCACAATGAACCGGTGCTACCTGTGCCCATGAAACAAATGTCAACCGTGCCGTCCTTAACAATATTATTGACCGATAAAATGATTCGTTATGGTTACTTGTTCAATACAGCAAATATGAAAGAGAAGAGTTCACTAAAACGTGATTGGGGTAGAAATAATCACGGATATCGAAATAATGAATATAACATTGGGCTTGACAAGCATTTGTGAAGGTTCTAGCCTTGATAAATCTCCTCATGATCATTAGAACAAGAACTTATAGGTTTAGGTGATTCCGCAAGTTGGAAAGATGCTAGAAGCACAGGACCGGTCCATGTGGCGACGCATGGGAGACGCCTACGATCAACTGTAGACCTTTGGTTGAAATTATGATGAATGAAATACCTTAAGCAAGACGATGATGGCTTTAGTCAAGTAGAAAGTAGTAAAAAAAATATCACGTAAGTATGTCAATTCTGGGCACGCTACAATCGCGGCGATAAACACCTTTGAGGAGTGGCTAGAGAGGCACGGTCGACGTCCTCGCTTTCAGCTTGACACAGGTCCTGACCGAAAGTTTGTTTCGGAAGGTTCCTGTTCTGGTTTCGTCGGGAAGAAACGCCCGACGTTATCATTACGGGGATCGCCGGAGGACATGGTGAAAGTCTGCCTCACTTAGGTGGAGTAGCGCCGTGTTCTCTTGGAGACGATCAGTGGTGGCGATTTCTTCCACCCGACTTCGTTCAGGCAGAAGAAGTCCCCTCTTTCTGCGAAGAAGTAATGCGAGCGAAGGAGGTAGCGGAAAGCGAGAGGAAGAGGAAATTCTCACGCTCCGGGCGTCGGGAGTCGCAGGCCGATCAATGGGTAGCTTGCCGTCCAATAAGGACCAAGTCCGTTCAACGACATTATGTTCAGCAAGAGACGAGGCCTGCTACGGCTAAAGCCTGAGCTGCAAGATTATTCGAAAGAGTTACAGCGGCGCTGAAACGCAAAAGAAGCCTGACAGAACACGGTGGGTTTTAGTCAATAATAGTCTGACACTCTCTCGCTCCACTCACAGTCACAGCGGGAGTTATTTGACGATTTCTCACTAAAAAGTTATACCAACTCTGAAATTTCTCTCTCTCTTTTACAGAACGATCCACGTCTCTGTTTTACATTCATCAGATAATAAGTATATAATCGACTAAATTACTATGTATTGATGGATAAGATACATGACTGTATGTACCTATGTATACTGCAGAGTGTTCATTGAATAATCGTTAATGGAAGACGTCGACCAGGGCCGATGTCCTTTAAGAATGAGAAAGGTTAATTTAATAAATAAAATGCACGCCGTGGCAATTGTTAGCAAGTTGCGAGTACGAAGCATACGAGCAAACGAGATCAATTTTACCTCCTTTTCTACTAAAAGAACAGTATTTTCTTCTAAACTTTTAGCGGACACGAAGCATTTACACTTACTCATCAAATAGGTAAGGCATTAACACAACTTGGTTTGGAGATTGTTATACTTGGCTAGGGTCGCATTCGCCTTCAATTGACTAGGCACAAAATCTAATTTATTATATACTAACTGTTACCTGCGACTTTATCCGCATCAATTTCGTAAAACAACAGTAAATAATAATTCCGTGCTTGCGATTCATACCGAAACCATACAATTCATTTATTTTTTTATTAATTAAAACAGTTATAAGTCAAAACACCCAATTACATTGTGAATGTAAACGAAGCAGAAGGAATATGTAAGGGTCGCGCAAGTTGGCGATCTAAATATTTGCCTACTCCATGGAAAAGGCATTAGTTTATGTAGGTTTCCACTATACATTACGGTAAAACAATGATGTACGATTTTATAACGATTTGTTTTTCAAAGAAAGCATATTAAGGCCCTAGCAGTGTCATAAAACAGTGACTTTCTGAAGTCTACTCCTCGGTAACGGCTAGGTCAATAGGTTTGAAAAAAATATACGTTTATTATAAACTCATGTAGCATAGTATAGTTGGCCTTATAATGTTCCCACTGTTGGGGCTCAGGCCTCTTCTCTAGGAGAGGGAATAGGCCTTAATCCGCGGGCCCAGTCACTCATGTACAACAACATAAATATTGATTGAAATGATTTTTAGGGTTCCGTACCTTAAAAGGAAAAAGCGGAACCCTTATAGAATCACTTTCTTGTCCGGCCGTCTGTCTGTCTGTCAAGACCCTTTATCTCGGGAACGCGTGGAGCTATCGAGTGAAATTAAAACCATATACTCAAGTTTCTTAAAGCTGTAAAAAAAATCAGATTTCTAACCGATAAAAAAATTACGGCCGTTTATGTCGCAATAAACGTATATTTCAACACTCTCGAGAGAATCAAAATTCATAGGACCCAGAATCCTGAATCAACAAAACAAACACAAAAGTATTTGGCATAAAGCAAGATCTTATAGCACAAATATGTTTGTCAATATTTTTTTTGCTATTCGGAAAAATCTTTAAGACTCCATTCGGGAATCGAACTGTTTACCAATGTTAGTTTGTAAGGAATCCACCGGGCGCGAGTGCGACTCGCACTTGCCCAGTTTTTTTCGTACTAATACTTCTATCAAAAATTTTTTTTTAACGACATAATATTTTTTCACTTGTTTTCCATACTCCTTTTAGACAGAATTCTTTAGAAATATGTTTACACAATAAAAATGCTGGATAAGTGTAATTCAGAATGTACATAGCATATGTAAATCTATAATTATTTCGCGAAGAAAATGGGATTTAAAGGTCAGCGGGGTTTTATCCGGGCGCAGGCGGCCAGATGTTCAAGGGACTATACGCCTTAACACACAGTAGATTCCAAGAAGCAGTAAATAAGTGCTATTTAATGTAGTAGCGGATTGCAATAGCGTCTCCCCTTCACTGTTCGAACTTCCAAAACCCCATCCCCCATGTACTCTTTCATAAACACCTCTCATTTTTCGCACATGTCCATTAAAATCACCTCCAACAATCAATTCCTCAGGGGAGGGATGACCATTAAAGCTCTATCAAAATCCTCCCACAACTTCTCTTTCACCGTTTCATCGCATCCTACTTGTAGTGCATACACACTAACGACATTCAACATTATATTCTCTGACAGAATCTTCACAACTATAAGCCTATCATTAATCCTTTGTACTTCCATCACGCTTTCTTTCAATTTGCTGTCTAACACTATTCCTACACCATTTCTTTAACATCACTTTCACAGTAATAAAACTTATATCTAGTTCTAGATTTTATTTATGTAGATTCTAGTTATAGAGTTCTTCTGTTCTAGTATCTATATATATAGTTTCTTTTAAGCATGCTACGTTTATTCGTCTTCTTTTTAATACGTACGCTAACTCTCTCGCCCTTCTAGTAATTGTTCCAACATTCCAACCTGCATACCTCAACCTCATTTCCCGAGCTAGCTTCTTGGCCTTCGTTGCTCCCGCCCGGGATGGTGCAACAACCCTAGTTCATTTCCCACAGGAGCCGGGTGCTGCCCCTGCGAGTCGCCTGTGAGGTACGCCCTAACCCTATCGCGCATTCAGTTTATACATATTGCAAAAGATATGGCTACTGTTTTACAGTCGGCCGCCTGCCTGACAAGAACGGTCCTTGGGAATACTGTTACTGGTGGTTTATCTGCCACCACGGAGTGACCTGAGGTGCTTGACAGTACGCACGGTCTTAAAATGTCCGTTAGTCGGCTCTTACGACACCCACGAGAAAAAATGAGATTGTGCTATTCTTAACATCCGACATCATACGGTACGTTTTGTTATGGTATGGTCAAATTTTGTTATGGATATAAAAAAATATTTAAAATAACTTATAAACGGTGAAAAAATAAATTCAAACTTTCTGCAAAAAAGCCTTATGGGATTCGAACAACATATGTGTTAGATGCGAGTGTATGTATGAAACCACTGCGCCACGGTCTACGAAAACTCTCGTTCAAAATAGACGTTCTTATACAAATGTTATAATCGACTGATTGGCTCCTTGTTGATAATAACGTGATGATACTCGTTTCAGAATGTAAATTTGCAGGTAAATGGAATAATGTAACATTATTTTGATTTTATTAAGTGTTTTGTTTGGTTTTTACAAAATATTTGGAAGATATCGAATAGAAATCTCGATTTTTTGTTTTTAAATGGTTGAGTAATTTTATTACAAAAAGAAGATAAAATAATTACAAAATTTGTAACTGTAGCTAGGGCAACTTTTATAACTGTAACTTGACCTGGCTTTTATAGATTATGTATGCAAAATTTGAACAGGATTGGTTCAGTAGTTTTTGCGCCAATTAATACCATCGGTTCAGAATTTTACTTTTTTATAATATGTATGTAGGTATAGCTAGCTATCTAATAAATTGTTAGCCTTTACCTTCCAAAACAGAAAAGTCCTATAGGCGTAAAATTCGGAATTACTACTCGAAATTCTCTTAACTTTAGTTCAGCCTTCATAATTGTTATATTTGAAGTTCTCTTAATTATAATGGTTTGATATTCATCATAGTATTTATTAGTTTATAATATTAGCTATATGTATTTTATTATTATAAGCAACTTAATTTAATGAAACTACATTCTATTTAAATATCTGATATTTATTTATTGTGCACACCTACTACAGCATTGTTTTTATTAACCCAATGGTTGACTGGTAGAGAATGCCTTGTTGCATTATCCGCCTATGTGCCACTACTGTACATAAAGTTTAAATAAATAAATAAAAGTAGTTCTAAATCATGGTTTCACATTTTTTTCTGTGGTAAGTGTTACCTGTATGATATCAGTGATTTGCTAAGTATTCATAATACCTAGTGCCTACCTAGTAAACAATGGTTTGGATAAGAATTGCAGAAAAGCAGTTCTCAATAAAATTACAGTAGATGTTTTTGTCACAAAAACAATAATTGTGGACAAAGCAATTTAATTAAATTATTATTTTAAAAAGATACAACACTTAGGTGATGAAAAGTTGAATTTGCCAATTTTCTTTTGAAAGCCAATTTCTCAAAATTAGTTGACACTTTTTCATTTTACTTTGTGAATTTTTTTTTTTTCATTTAATTTTGTATAGAATTTTTGACACCTCCAATAAATTGACAGACCACTCTTTGGTCATTCAAGGTCAAAGAATAATAAAGTGCTATAGATCATAATTCAACAAACCTACCCAAGCTCTTGCATGGTAAAATACTGCTTGGCGAATGGTTAAGACAAAACTCGACTTATTAATTTAAAATGGTAACAGGTTAATGGTCAATGACCACCTAAAAACATGACATTAACTATGTAGCTAGAAATTTCAGGTTAATTATATAAATTCAATCAATTCTATAAAAAAAACTTACCCATTGAGTGAAACAATAACAATCTGTTATTACTGCTTCAATAATCTTATCACATCCTTAACAATCAACGTCCATATCACAAAAATACTAATTAAACTATGTATCACAATCAACATGCAAACTATGGGGCTGAAATTATATAAACATCAGCTGTTTTTATAATTTCTCACCCCAAAAAACTACTCTAAGTTGGTCTACAAGGACTATCTATATCATGCTATATCTATAGACATACAACAGTAAATGACATATGAGAAGAACAGTCAGCAGTACAAGAATGTAATCAGAAGCTTCTAAATAAATGAAGCAAACATTTAGTGTGTTGAGACAAGCATGACTAGTTCTCGATTTATTTAAATAAAAAAAACAATGTCAGTTTGTGTATATTACGTAGTATGAGTTCACCATACCTATTGTTACCCTTACAATATATTTTAGTATGTTGCATTTGAGGAATTGTGTTAACAAGTCCCTATAAAAGCAAGTCCATATTATTTGTAGATTGTCTAGTACAAATTAAAATGCATTACTATACAGTATTAAAGCAAGAAAAATAAATCAAAAGCCCTGAATGAATCAACTAAACCCTAAAGTGTATTCTGGTTTGCCTCAATGATTTGACATTATTTATATGCATTTCCAAACTCACTATTAAATACACTAAGTTATAAATAAAACCTAGGTTGTTCTAAGAACATTTTGTAATACAATACTGCTAAACATGTTAATCCATACTAGACAATCAAATTAAAATAAATAGTAGTTGGAATAAGGAAAACATACCTTTCAAAGACTGGAGGTACTCAAAGATGTGCGGAGCAGCATAATCTGATGGCATTTTCCCCTTGGTATTCTTGACAAATGGATCGGCTCCATGCTCAATGAGAAATTTGACCATTTTGAGATTGCCAGAAGTAGTGGCATCATGTAAAGGAGTATCATCATCTAACCCTTTAGCATTGACATTAGCCCCACCATTCACAAGAACCACTACCACTTGATACCACCCATAACTGCAAGCTTCATGAAGTGGTGTCCACCCTATGATTTAAAATTTTATTTAGTATTATAAATTTGCTCAAGCCAAATAAGTTAAATCCTTTTGATGATAAAATGTTGATAATCTTGATACAATTTTTACTTTCTGTTGAGTTAGTGTTAGTTCCTAAATTATTTCAAATATTATATTAAATGCAGTTAATGCATTATATGAATATTTGTAGCTATTGATCTAATTAATACATCTCAGAGAAAATAATTAAATAATAAAAAACCTAGTAATTTTGAGCAAGGTCACGTTTTGTTTTAAAACCACTACTTGGCAATTTTTGTTTTTATATATTTTTGAAAGCTAGCATTGTTCTTGACATTACCAGCTTGCTTGTTAACCACCCCATACAAACTAATCATGCTTGTGCAAGGGGAGGATTCATCACGACATAGTTAAATTCAAGCTTACACTTAACATTTCAATCATTAACTTTATTTTGACATCACACTTGTTTTCCGTTTAGCTTGAACTTACTTGTAGTTTCTTGTTTATGTTTCTATTTGTGTATGTGAACAAATATGAACTAAACATCAATACAATGTGAATGAATATGACAACAAACATTGACTTTGAAAATTCAACAACAAACAGTCTCAAACATGTATTTCTTGATTTCACAGAAGTAAGCAAATAAATTTCATACTAGTAATTGGAAGCAAGAAAGTTGAAACATGGATAAAATGGAGGAAACTAATAGAACATTGACAGTTAAAGGAGAACAATTATGTTACCAGCAAAGTCGGGCACATCAGGATCTTGTCCTTGGTCAAGTAGCTTCTTGACTTGATCGTGGTCGCCTCGGATAGCTGCTACATGCAAGGGCGTCTCACCGCGCTCGTTGCGCTGCTGCCTTGTTCTCTTCCTCTCTTCTGCTGGGGTCGGAGCGGCTGAACACAAAAATGGCGGGAAGTCAGATCAACCAGCTCGACACTTGAGAACTTTACGAAGTAGCACAGCATCAAACCTGGCGGGGCGTCTTGAGAGGAGATCTGCATCACTAAAGCCAGTTGCTGCCGCTCCGACATGGGCGCTATGACTTGGGCCCGTGGCGCGCCGTCCGGCCCGCGCCCGGAGCCCCTCGACCGCGACGTCGATGGCATGCTTCGGGCATAACCAGACCTCTATAGATACAACGAAATTATTTCACACTGCGCAGTTACATGTAGTTTGTCAAAATTAAGGAATCACTAACGCGCCAATATCATAGATCAAGATGTGAAACGACAATTACCTTACTTATGGCGCGAGTGTTAACTCTAACGCGTTTAAAACATCATTAAAAGTTGTAGCACATCTTCACAGGAGAAAGACAAGAAATAATAAAACAAATCATTTTAAAATTCCACTAAATTTGTCAAAATCAGCTAAAAGGTAATCATAATCACTGGCTAGCTCGTACAACAGACATAGCGACAAACCGAAAGACGTGAAAATTATTGTTGTGAATACAAGCTTGTCTATGATACTTTCATTGAATCGATTTTATTCGATTATGCGATTAACAAAATACGCAATAATTTAGAATTGATAAATGGTTATGATTACCTTTTATTTGAATATACACTAATATTATAAAGAGGAAAACTTTGTTTGTTTGTAATGAATAGGCTCAAAAACTACTGGACCGATTTTAAAAATTCTTTTACCATTCGAAAGCTACATTATCCACGAGTAACATAGGCTATATTTTATTTTGGAAAAAAATTGGGTTCCGTTGTCCGAAAAACTCAAATATCTTATATTTGAGTTTTTCGGACACAAGGTGTAAAAAGTCAACAAAAAAAGTTACTTATTTTGCGTACGCTGCCTAAACTATAAAAGATAGATCCATAAAATGTTCTAATTAATTGTAGATCTTACCAATATCCAGTCGGGCAGAGGCGCGGGCGACCGCTAGTATAAAACAAAGAGGCAGATTGAATAACTTAGGTCAAATCAAGCGTTATTGAGAATTATTACACTATGGAAGTTACGTACAGCAGTGACAATAAATTAATTGTATAACAATTAACAATACATTAATTAATTGATATAATACAATTTTGCCAAAAAGAAAAAGTGGCAAATTACACATTGATCTAAACAATGTCCCGGAACACGTTGCAACATGTTTTCACGCTGTGACCGGTAAAAATAGTTTTATATTAATGTTTATAGACTTCCTAGGTAAACTCCAGTCCCTGACATCTCCAAAAATATATAAATTAAAAGGAAATTCATTTAAACATGATGATATTTGTTTAATTCGGTCAATGTTTTCGATAGCAGGTATAAAGAGTGTTATACTTTTAATTTATTGTTTCGACTAACTTCAAATATTTATTTTCAGGCTTGTGGAAAGTGCGAGTCGGACTCGCGCACTGCCAAGGGTTTCGTACTATGATAACACCAATTTAGGGGTTACGGAAATTTTTCTGAATCGCAAAATAACTCTTTTTTTTAGCCCAATTCCGCCCTATGAATTTTAATGTTCCGGCTCTCATAAGACCCTCGCCTTCCCATTATACACTTATTTCATAATGAACTATTATTTTCAAATACATTTTTAGTCATATTTTTACTGCACATTACATCTATTTAGAAAATTATTTAACTAGCTTTTACACGTGGCTTCGCTTGTATCCTACTAATATTACCTATAAAAGCGTATGTACCGTATGGTATTTGGACATAAAGAATAACACCATCCCATCTCTTCCCGTGGGTGTCGTAAGAGGCATCTATGAGACACCAGAGAATGAGCAACAGCATTCTCTGCACATTGGAACAACCACACTGCGATCGCTAATTCGCTTGCCAAGCGTGGCGATTATGGCAAACCTCCTCCAAAATGAAAAGCAAAACTAAAAAATGGCCCTTAATTCCCGGCAGCCTGTCTACCCTTGATTCCGGTAGTGGTCAAGGCAATGGCGAGGCCAGGGGGGCTAAGAATCACCCGATGAGATCTGGCTACCCATTTAAATGGCTTCGAAACGTGGTCGCTTACAATTTGTCTCACCAAAAGACTCAAAGTGACCCAAAGGGCAATGGAAAGGGCTTGTCTCGGAATTTCCTTATATGATCACATCAGAAGTGAAAATTCCGCTGGAGAACCAAGTTTACTGGCATAGCTCGAAGAATAGATAAACTTAAGTGGTAGTGGGCAGGAGACACTGCTCGCAGAACAGATGGTCGATGGGGATGAAAAGTTTCTAGAGTGGCAACCACGTACCGGAAGACGCAGCGTTGGCGCATAAGGAGGAGAAGGAATTGGATTCTCGCGATGGATATGCGAGACGAACAGGACCGGTCGTTGTGGTGACACATAAATGCGAAAGTTTGTGAGAGACGATGGATGTATGTATGAATGCCTGTTTACTGTTGTTGTTACTAATTCATGCAAAAACTACTAGACAGATGAAACTAATGATAAAGTGATAAATTTTGCAATAACATAGCTTATAAGCTTGTTTTTGTAAAGTTTCATCACGTGAGCAAGTTCAACTTTTCTTGTTGTGATAGTTTTTATTAGAGAGCAGAGCCGCTGGTAGAAGCTAGTGTAACATATTTTTATTGTTAATTGTTATAGATAATTTTATTTTTCTATATTTTTTTTTTGTTTAATATTAGTTTGCAAATATATTCTTGTTGGTTCATGAATCACGATGTGCCAAGTAAACATATTTTCTTTCTTTCTTATTTTCATAATATCAAGAAGTACCAGTCACACTATAATGATGTCACAGTGTTGTCAACATAACAAAAACAATATTTAAGGCTCAAACTTTCCCTACGTTATCGGAACAGAAATTAAGGGATCTTGGGAAAGAGAAGGAGTATAAAACGGGATTTACACCTTTTTTAAGGTGGTAAATCATCCAATGACATCTTCCGCACTTTAGCGGGGCGGGAAGGCATGTCAGACTTTTACTGACTAAAACCCACTCCTGTTCCTTCTTAGCCCTCGTTCCAGGGCCCCGGGGTTCTCTTTCGCATCACCCATGGCCCTAGTAGTCTTCGACCCTGCTAGGCTTCTACCGTTGCTGACATCTCCTTGAGGCGCGTGTGGAACACTACGCGCCGTCAACGACTTGGGCTCGGTCCGGACAGTTACCGAAAGGTCGGACGGCGAGCTACCCATTGCTCGCCGTCCGCAGGCCCGCGCCTACGGTGGCCGGAAATCGGGATCGGAATTCCTGCGGCTGGGGCGTGAGAGCCATTGCCTCGCGAGTGTGGCCGCCTCTTTTGCTAGTATTACTGCTTCGCAGAAGGAGGCGTCTGTCTACCACTCCTCCTCACTCCGGAGCATGGCCTGTACCAAGGCCCGGCGCAAGACATCACTGCCGCCGAGCGCCGATCGCTCCCACGAGGACACGGCGTTGCTCTGCCCAAGCGGGGCACACCTCCACCGTGTCCTCCGAGCGGTCCACACAGTAGCGACACCCGGGCGTATCTTCCGCACGAATCCGATGCAGGAACTTCCCGAACTTACCGTGTTCGGTCAGAACCAGAATCAGTGTTGAGGTGAAAGGCGAGCACGCATGTATAAAGGGCGTGCTCACTATTTGCCTCGCGCACTTTATATATAAATGTATCATCGAACGATGAGGAGAATGTCGACGCAGATCGCGAGCATATTATGTAACTATTTTTTTTTTTTAGTTTGATATAAACCAGTGCTTGACTGCGATCCCATCTGATGGTAAGCGGAGATGCAATCATTGATGGTCAGGCGCACCAGTTTATTAAGAGCCTATTCTCTCTAACTAACTGACATTTCCAAGCACAATTGAAACTATTGGGTCCAGGAAACTGAAATTTTGCACAAGGCTCCCTTTTATGATGTAGATGAGCACCAAAAAAAGGTTTTTGAAAATTCGACTTTTAAGAGTAATTTGGTTGTATGTAAAATGTTATCGCTTTGCTAAAAAAACTTATTATTCATTTTTCGAAACTACTCCTTTAAAACAATTTAGACGATGTTGAATACTCTCCCAGAGTTTTATTCTTTGGGTTATTAAACTTTAAACTTGGCACTATTTCAAATCAAAATGAATAATAAAGATTATCATTATTAAAAACTACCCTCAAAATACGGTTTATGGGTGTTAATTTTTTTATAAATTCAAACATTATCGCGAACGAAGTCGCTGGAAAACTGTTAGTGTCCCCTTAAAAAAAATCCTAAGTGAAGATCATCGTCACTCACCCTCACTTTTCCAAACTCTACTTTGTCAAGCTGTAAAAGGCGATTGGCAGGTAACATTGCTCGCTGAATAAAAGATTATATTTGGAAATTGCGTGTAGAAAGGCCCTGCGTAAGGATGCAGCAGTGGATGATTCAGGATGGTACAGGACGTATGTTGCCTGGAATGATTATGAATGATAAAAATAAAACAAAATGATTAAAAATAAAACTAAAAAGTAAAAAAAATATTTTTCCGATTTAATTATAAGTAGTCAGTCAGCAGGTTTATCCTGTATTACTGGGGCACACTTATAAAGTAACACTATTTTGAATTAAGTATCTTTTGTAACAAATATTCACGATTCTACTCAAGTAATTTATGATGCCACTTTACAATTATGTGTATGTCGGTAGGTACATTTCTGTTTTTTTTTTCTATAAATGAAGTTTTATCACTCATGTGGCGAAGTTTCAAATAGAATTTAAATCATGTTCGACATGATTAAGCAAACCTTAATACGACATTAAAACTGCTGATATCAGTACAGTCACACGTCGATGCCATTGAAGTCAAATTCAGGTAAAGTAATTTTTTTGTAAAGCAAGCAAAATCTAATGAATTTGATACGGGCATGATCTGAAACCAATTGTCTCGTAGTTGGCACCAAAAGCAAGTATAAATAATTGAAAAACTTAAAAAAAGCATAATACTTTTGCCAAAAAAATTATTGACTACATGTTGGTTTTTCGCTTGTTTTCATTACTCCTTTCAAACGGCTTTGATCTTTAGAAATTAACATAGCATAAGCATAGCATTATCAGCCTCTTAATGTTCCCACTGGTGGGACTCAGGCCTCCTCTCTAGGAGAGGGAATGGGCCGAAATCCACCACGCGGGCCCAGTGCGGGTTGGTGGATGTTACATGTCTTCGAATTTTTGGTTCTAGGACATGCCGGTTTCCTAACGATGTTTTCCTTCACCAATTTGAGAGCAGTGGTGATGAAATAAATTACACAAAGTAATGCGCCTGGCTGGGTTTGAACCCGTGACCTACAAGTCGTAAGTCGGGGCCGATACCACTTGGCCATCACTGCTCTGAAATTAACATATTTACACAAAATAGCTGCTTAAGTGTCTTCAGAATGTACATAGCATATGTAAATCAATCAATATTTCGCAAAGAAAATGATTTTAAAGTTCAGCGGGCTCAGTATGGGCACGGGCGGCAGTAGGAGTATGTGGTACAATTCAAGTTAAGGGATTATATGCCTAAACAGATCTACTAGATGCATCATTGGCCGAGAGAGCAGTGGTGGCCGAGTGGTATGGCCAGGACTTACGAGTTGTAGGTCGCGAGTTCAAACCCAGCCAGGCGAATTACTTTGTGTAATTTATTTCATCACCATTGCTCTCAAGACGGCGAAGGAAAACATCGTGAGGAAACCGTTCTAGAACCAAAAATTCGAAGAAATGTGACATTCACCAACCTGCACTGGGCCTGCGTAGTTGGATACCGCCCCGTTCCCTCTTCTAGAGAGCAGGCCTGAATCCCAGCAGTGGGAACTTTATAAGGCCGACTATGCTATGCTATGCTAGATGCATCATTCATATTCTTTCAATGATGTTTTTTAGAAGCCTTGTCAATTTAATAGGATCTTTTAAAAGCTTCGTCGCAGAATCTGCGATAAAAAAAGGTATGCAAGAAATATATTTCGTATATAATATTGAAATCTCTTAAATCATGAGAAATAATTTTCATTAATTGAATAAAGAAGAAGCATGACGTGTCGTACACGACGTGTTAAGAGTGGTACCAGTCTCATGCCTCATTACGTTACTATTCTAGAGTTTATTATCCAAAGCGCAAATTATTAATTTGATTAACTAATACAAATTAATGATTCTTTACGCAATATGAAAGTCCAGAAGTCAAAATAACTTTTCAGGAGACATTTAAAATATTAGTTACAGAAATATACAGTAATACCTCTCATTTAATCTAAAAGGCTTATTACTCTATCCACTTTTTAGGAAACCAGTTTAGGAACAGTTAGGAAGCAAAGTTGTTAGCTAGTGATCACACTACACTAAATTGAAATTAAATCGTACAAACGACGCATTCGTGAAGAAGGATCGTACTGGGATGCACGTTTCGAATTTTCGATCGATTGCGCCGTATTTATCAAAAAAACATAAGATTGAGCTTGCTCTAGCTGTAACAGTGGGAATAATGGACTTAAAAAAACGAAAAATAGAAAGTGTGGTGTGTTAAACGATATTTGTTATTAAAAAAGAAAAGCGGTTCAATATGGAATTAGTGCATGTTTAGGAACTTTAGACTTGATTCCATGTAATTTCATCATTTGATATATTCGCATTAGAGAAGTAGCTCTTTAAATAAACATAAAAAATGGTATTTAAATATATTAAAAAAGAAGACAGATATTCGAACTAAATCATAGCGTCGTGATTACACGGTCACGGTAAATAGAAAATTTTGAAAGTAGAGCGATCGGGACCTCCAGTTTACACTAAATCGGATCCAATCTGTACAAACAGCGATTACACCTTACGATTTCTTAAAAATTCGATCGTGTAATAAGCCTTTAACTCCTAACTGTAAGTCTTACAAGTGTCAAATATAGTGACTACAATTCTTGCATAGTTATGTTACCTCCGCTGACCGAAATAATGTTTACATCACATTATTTCTTCTAATTGCTGACGGGTCGTGGGAGGTAAATTAATTGTGATAGGATTGTAGTCAGTTATATTACTCTAATAAACTAATTAATAAACTATTTAAAATTATTCTAATAATGCTTACCTCTGACTTTGGCTTGGGATAAGCTTTGTTTTTCTTCTTCTTTGAACTTTCCTTTCCCATTTTGTTATGCACTTAATTATCAATGAAGGAAGTAAAGGATGTTTGACGTAATCGTCTTCTTTCCTGTTAAATACCTGAAAAGTTATGATATACATCTATTAAGGTTCCTCATTCATTAGCGTCACGTAAGCTATAATCAGCTTTGTAATATTCCTACCACTGGGACTCAGGCCTCTTCTCTAGCAGAGAGAATATTTCGTATTCCACCATGTCAGCGGATTGATGGTGAGAGTTGTGGTGATAAAATAAATTATACCATGCACATGGTAGGGTTTGAACCTGCGACCTAAAACTCGTAAGTCAAGGCAGTTGGTTACCACTGGGCCACCATTGCTTTGTTAGGCCACCACTGCTCAAATGTGTAATGCATGACATACTGATACATTTAAGTATCACCAAAAGTATTTTCCAAATAATTTTCGGTCATCGGGGCCACTTTCAGAATGTCTCAGACCAGAGTTGTTGCTGATGCAGGTTTTTACTGTATCTGGTGCTAATTTTTTCAGATCAATATCAGCGGATGCTGATATTATTTAATTACTTAAATAAAATATGTCTTACAATAAAACTATAAGTAAATGTGAATTAAGATGTGATATTTAATAGCAGCTTCCTGGTTTTCAATTTCTCAACTTAAAAAACCGGCATATTGTTCTGGATACATAAACTTTAAGTAATGTTTAATGTTAATGGCGAGTTTAGTGATGTACTAATCTTAGATGTGCCGACGACATAGTAGTCATGGCTCAGACTAAGTAGGAGCTCAGCATAATGCTTGGTGACCTCAGTAGAGCTTCCGAAAGAGTGGGACTTAAAATTAACAAGGACAAAATCAAAGTCATGATTAACAGCCATGTAGCACCCATTCCTATCAAGATCGAAAACTATACACGCAAAGTTGTGGGCGACTACATTTACCTGGTCCAGTTGGGTAGGTCTAACTTCGAAAAAGAGATCAATTGTCGAATCCGACTCTGCTGGGCAGCGTTAGGAAAGCTGCGCGGTATCTTCTCGTCCAATATACCACAGTGTCTCAAGATGAAAGTCTATGACCAATGCGTATTGCCAGCGAAGACATGTAGCTCCGAAACGTGTTCACTTGCAATCAGTCTCATCAGATGACTTAAAGTCACCCAAAGGGCAATGGAAAGGGCTATGCTCGGAGTTTCCTTGCATGATCGAATTAGGAATGAGTATATCCGCTGGAGAACCAAGGTTACCGATATAACACGAAGAATTTCCAAACTTAAGTGGCAATGGGCAGGGCACATTGCTTGCAGAACGGATGGCCGTTGGGGTCGAAAGGTTCTGGAATGTCGACCACATAGTGGAAGATGTAGCATTGGAAGGTCTCCTACAAGGTGGACCAATGACCTGATAAGGGTTGCGGGAATCCGATGGATGCGAGACTCACAGAACCGTTCATTGTGGCGACACTTGGGGGAGACCTATGTCTAACAGTGGACGTCTTTCGGCTGAAATGATGATCATGAATGTTTAATGAAGTACTTATTTGTACGTTCTTTGCTAGAATAGTCTTTTTTACACATACTACACTGTGCCGGTATCCTTGTTTATCAATGTGAAATATATTCATATAACACTTCATTGGAGAAGGCATTATAAATTTGAGTATGGTTTATTACTTATTTGTTATACAACTTACAAGCGCCTAACCAATTAATGTTAACAAAAAAAACGGCTGAGGGAATAATTAACAGCGTTTTTTGTTTAACTGTCTATGAGTGGTTAAAGCTCACGTGGATCGTGTCTGTGACAAGACTGTTTTGTCTACGACATCACACACCATCAAGACAAAAAAGTCTAGCAGCGTACGGCCAGTGTTGCCAACTTAGTGGATTTTCCACTAAAACTGGTGGTTTTAACCCCCCCTTTAGTTGAAATATTGGTTTTGGTGGTTAGTGGATGTTTCTTATACGTTACTAAAATTCAATTTCTTACTAAAAATGACCATAGAATCCATAATTATCAATATCATATTAACGATGATGCTGGAAACTAAATTATTTGTCTTAAGACGAAATAATACATAGCAGTTATTGAATAATTTGTATATTGGTTTACCTACTAATATTAATTTACGCAAAAATGGTATTTTGTTCAACTGATTGTTAATTTTTATCACTTATTATTAAAGGAAACTAATAACCTATATGCCTACGTATTTTATTTCGTAAGTACAACACGCATTTTTTTTGGTGGGAAATTTTTCGGTTTTGTTAGTGGGATAATTTTTTGTTAGTGGTTTTCTGGTGATTTTAAAAGTTGACTGTAGTGGGAAGTTAGTGTAACTGTTGGCAACACTGGACGTACCCTCTCTCCAGTAGTCTCATCAGAGTAAAACAGACTTGTCGCAGACAAGTCTGCAGTGTCGTAGACAACTCTGCGACGTCATAGACAAGTTTATCTAAGACAGTCTTGTCTCAAGTAATCGCAGGTCCTAATACTTACAGCGCCTTTTAGATTACGCATTATTCAGTACACGATATTTAGACTGTCTTGAGAGTTTAATTAGACGGCTCGCTACACCAGTCTGAAAAACGCAGGCTTGCTCGTTCGCATGCAAGACGTCGACGTTGGCTTTTTTTTTTAAACTTTTATACTTTGCGAATGTAATCTACACTTATATTATAAATAATAATAATAATAATTTATTCAACAACAAAACATTGTAGTACATGACGACCGTTTAGAATTGCTAGATAGATTTTGACAGTTGCTCATTGGTCCAATAAGCAGCTGTCAAAATCTCTCAAGTGTAGCGTTAGCGCATGCCAAGCCAGCCAAGCCAAGCCCTAATGTCGATCCATCGGAATTGAATTCAAGAGTAACCTTTGATTTCTGAATTAAGCATTTGAAGTTGAGTATTTCTCAAACTGTACTTTAGCCTGCAAACCTGTCAAAATTTGGCATTAAAGTACGGTTTGAGACGTACTTAACTCAAAATACTCAGTTCAGAAACCCGCTCTAAGCCTGCTGTTTTAACTGCGATTACATCTTCCGATTTCCAAAACTAGTTTCCTAAAAATTAGAGTAATAAGCCTATAAGGTATACACATTCAATATATCGATTTTTAATTAATCGAATAATGAATAATTCGAAACTAATGCAGCTCTTTAATTTTAATATCTGTGGCTGAAATCCATGGAGAATCGAGTGTGATCGAGGACAAAATAATTTTGTCCAGCCTGTAGTTGACTAGATGTGTGCTCAGTGGAGCGATTTGCTTACTTCGTACTTTGTTTCCATGTGATCATAAAGTTAATTCGAATTAAAATGTGGAGACCGACATTTACAATACTACAGAAAGTGGTGTTGCCTTCACTTAGAGAAAATATAAACTTATCTAAAATACTGTTCTCTACTAAAAGCCGGCTCCCAAAGTCGACATCAAAGTTAACACTCGTCAGTGCTAGTATTGGTATCCTCGTCGGGGCGGGTTATGGAGGTTATACGCATTATAAAGTGAATGTTAAAAAGACTTTCAAACCGGGTGAGGCTGAAGAGTACGCCTTTTTAAAGGAGGCTCCTGAGTACGGAGCTCATTACCGAGTAAGCAAAATATTTCATTTGAATATGAGCAGTGAACTAATGGTACTTTTATGTAATACCCGAGAACAGACCAAACTTTGCGCGCATTATCGAAGTGTAAACACAAATGATTTCAACGTGCTAAGTGTGTCCAGAAGGTTAAACAACATAAAAATAAATCATAAGGAATAGATAACCTAGAAGGCAAACAAGCGTTACACATAGAATTGACATAAATTCACATAGAACTTTAGTGTAATGGCTGTGACTTAGGTTATATGAATGAGTTATGTTTATTTATACATATATACATTTTAATGCGTAATTATATAATGTCAGGCTTATTATGAGAATGCGTAGCTTAAAAAACTTTTAGGTTTGGATTCATCCTACGGGGAATTTAAAAATAAAATCGTTCGTATTTACGGAACGAAATGCCTTATTTCGTGTTAGATTTAAATACGTATATCCGCGCCGCCATTTCTTAATTCGAAACTTCCGTCAATAGTATGGCTTGGTGCTTATGTCGTGGCTAAATCTTAGATTTGATCACTTTATGATTTGACTATTATTTTATGAAATGGTTGCATTTCACATTTGTATAAACATTAACATTTGATGATATGTCAATACACTTGGCCATATCATTAATCTAGGATTTCTGTGATGATAAAAGGTCTAAAGTAGGAAATTATGCTCTTTTAAGAACAAATATATGCCTAATATTATAACAAAAAACTGCATTCTAAGTCATTTTTAACTGTGCATCAAAAATATTATTCTTCAAAAATACTAATTGTACATCAAATTTTAGTGGACTTTGCAATTATTTATTATGGGTCTTGGGACACATCATACATCACTGAGACATTAAAAGAAGATTGTTTTTTTTTTGTTTCTGCTTGTGCATTTACAAATTCTGCTAATGAAGCTGATGATAAATTATTGAGAAGTTATTGGATATTGTATTAGTTATAATGACTGATAGAAATTCCTAGGCAGCCTCTTGTTACTTTCTCATTTATAGGACAAGTATCAACCCATTTTTATGTGAGTTTGAATAGGGCTGAATTCTTGTTGAAGAATTAGAGAAGAATTGAATCACATTGTTTTAAATTTATAGAAATACCAAATTACATGAGTGCTATAGTATATATTTAGAAAATGTAACTCAGACAAAAAATCACTTGGAATCATTTGAATGGAGACATGCCCAGCTGTGGGATAATGTCTTGTAAATATAAAATAAGTCACCTTGCAAGTAGAAAAATAATTTTAAAATAAAACGTTTCTTTGTTATAGACGATTCAGCAGCAAAAATAAAGTAAAACAGATGAATAGTACCTACAGAATTAAACAGATGAATAGTACCTACAGAATTAAACAGATGAATAGTACCTACAGAATTAAATAAATGAATAGTATCTAAAGAATTAAACAGATGAATAGTACCTACAGAATTAAACAGATGAGTAGTAACTACAGAATTAAATAAATGAATAGTATCTAAAGAATTAAACAGATGAATAGTACCTACAGAATTAAACAGATGAGTAGTAACTACAGAATTAAATAAATGAATAGTATCTAAAGAATCAAACAGATGAATAGTACCTACAGAATTAAACAGATGAGTAGTAACTACAGAATTAAATAAATGAATAGTATCTAAAGAATTAAACAGATGGATAGTACCTACAGAATTAAACAGATGAGTAGTAACTACAGAATTAAATAAATGAATAGTATCTAAAGAATTAAACAGATGGATAGTACCTACAGAATTAAACAGATGAGCAGTAACTACAGAATTAAATAAATGAATAGTATCTAAAGAATTAAACAAATGAATAGTACATATAGAACTAAACAGATGAATACTACCTACAGAACTAAACATTTTTAAGATGATGCATCTGTGCCTAGCAAATTATTTCACACACGATTCAGCAGCAAAAATAAAGTAAAACATATGAATAGTACCTACAGAATTAAACAAATGAATAGTACCTACAGAAATAAACAAATGAATAATACCTACAGAATTAAACAGATGAATAATACCTACAGAATTAAACAAATGAATAGTACCTACAGAATTAAACAAATGAATAGTACCTAAAGAATTAAACAGAGCCTCAAGTCTGCTATTACAATAGTGTCAGAATGGTCTATCATTGACTTCATAATTGTTGATTTTGACCAAGTTTGATAATCTACTAATATAATGGCGTCATTATGACTTTCCAATGGTTAAAAATTGACACTCCATTGAAAGAAATGGCATAGAATGGTAATCTCGTACATAATGACAAATGAATATTTGAGGCATGCGGATAACTGCCAAAATTTTGACAGTTCCTTTGATCAGAGACCTACCATTAGAATGTCATTGTGCAGTCATTGCTTTTAATTTGTTTCGAGACAGCTCAATATTGTCATTCTACCGCAAGATCATTGACTGATCAATGATCAACCACTATGAATTATCAGATTACTAACTTTTAGCAAAATGACAATGGGATCGTGTTGGAATGACGAATTTATAAAAATAGCAGACTTGGGCCCCTGATGAATAGTACCTACAGAATTAAACAGATGAATAGTACCTAATTCACTACTTGGAAACACTTAATCTTAAATAAACTGTAAGATTTTTTTAAAATACACTAGTGTATTTTAACGTTGTTGAGAATTTATGAAAAAAAAGCAAAAACACTTTTGATTTCTCTCCAAAATACCACACCACACACTACTTTTTATTTAAGTGTTTATAATATGACATTATCGTTGTTATGCAAAAAAAATATGGGTATTTGCGAATAAGGTAATGCGAATTACTAATAATAGTGTGTGGAGAAAAATAAATCAGTTTCTTAATAACTTAACGAACCTCAGTGAAGTGACTAAATGTGGATTTCAGTAAAATATTCTGAAAAAATACTATAATGTGTACCTAGATAGTAAAAAATACAAATCTATATACAAAATACGTCAAGGATTATTATAGACTGTATAATTTCATTAAAATAATTAAAGGGTTTCATCACAAGAGAGTAGCAAAAATGAATGTTTCTCGGAAAACTTCAATAATTACAAATAATAAGTAGTTTTTGTAAAATAAGACTGTTTTAGTGCACTATAGTGGTTAATATATTGATATGAAATAAAGAATTAATACTCCATTAGTAAATACTGATTTTTTATCAAACATTTATGGTGTACTCATAAGATATGATGGAAGACCGAAGAAATTCTACATTTAAATCATTATGTTATTCAATTTCGAGATTGTGAGACTTATATCTCAAACTATAATGTTTAGTTATGTCTCTTGTGCTTGATAATCATTTCAAAATATGTAAAAATCCAGTTCATGTTAACATAATAGTCTGATTGTAATTTTGGTTTCCTGTTGACCTTTAACCTTTTACAAATCATGTAATTTTGTTTCAAATAGGGAAAATATTGATATTTTTAGACTGTGTTAGCTCGAAAAGGTATCTTTATTAAGAAATCAGAGCCTCAATATATGAATTTTGACTTTACCAGGTTGCTATGGATACAAGCTTTTGTATTATCTAACATTCAACAAAAATCATACTATACATACCGTTTAACAGTGAGTCTGTAGAATTATAGGCATACACTGATGTTATAAGAGACATTTTCATGGTCTGTATACTTTCAATTGGCGACACTACATCATTTTTGGTCATACTTGATTCTCATTTGGTGAACTCGGAGAAGTAAATTTACATTTGTTTCACATATAACAGGCCAGGGCTTGCTTATTGCTAAACTGAGGTGAATTGCTCATGCCAGTAGTTACTAATTATAAGAAATCAATTACTAATTAGGGCAATCCCGACATTATTATTTTCGCGAAATATGTTCACTTTTGCTGTATTAGATTTATTCCATACAAAGCCATCGTTATTAAAGATAAGCCTAAATTAATGTTTTTTATAACAATTTATCATCACGAAGTTAAAAAAAATCGAGTTTTACGGGAGAAAAACCAAAATGGGAAATTGCCTCTTTCGTAATATTGGACGCCAGCCAATTACAACATTCAACAAGTACAAGGAAGCTCTTACCCGATTTTACGCCAAAATAACCCCAGACGACACGAAATAGGACTTGGGAAGGCTTTACTCTTAATTTTTCATGAAATGACTCATTCATTCCAATTGATTCCAATGATATTTTCCATTCATTCTTTCCCCTACGGTTCCGGTATAACCTCGAGTGTACGACATGTATATAGACACACTTACCGGTTTGTTATTGTTTTCGTAACTGGCTGGTAACGTTTTCAGGGATGTGTAGCGATATTAACTTTTTATTTACGTAATAATTTTGTTTGAGCCGGAAGGATTTTACACCGTGAATTAACGCTCCGTACTGAGATATATCTACGCATGTGCACATTATTGATTTGGTTGCAATGATTTGGTACGTACCTTGAAAGCGTAATAAAATTAATCTCCCGGGACCTGAGAGGATGGGAGATTACGATTTCGTGATTGACTTGTTAATTATTCACTGCAATTGATTTTTATATCTCTGATTTTTTTTTTTTTTTTTTTTTGTTATGGTTTGACTAATGTCTTATTATTATTCTGTGACTTGTTGCGTTAGTAGTTTTGAGAATGAAATTACCCATTTATAGCAATTACTATTAATTCATTAATTGCTTTTGCTCCGTATTGCTATGCGAATGAAATTCATAACGCTATCGCTGCCATTTGCCATTGCAGTTAAAATGCTAAGGGCAACAGCGTCCATAGGGCGAGCGTATTAAAAATGTAAAGAGGAGCAGGAGGTTCATAAGACGAGCGTTAGCGTACATGTCAGCTCATTTGTGTTTATATACGGAACAGTTGTATGCTCTGAATAAGTGAGCTTTTAGAATCGCGGGACAAGCGGGTTATTTATTTTATATATGCCAAGCTGGTCCCGGCGACTTCGTCAGCGTAGAATAATTACTTCGAGTTGCTTATGTTCTAATTAGACAACAAATAAAAAAAATCATCAAAATTGAACAAGCGGACTAAGATGTTATACTAGTGCTATTATTCTATAATACAGTGTGGAATTTGCGGGAAAAAAAAACATTTAGCTATTGTTAGTGAAATTACAGTCATTATTAATGCTTCCGTAAAAGCTTTTGACTTATGAACTAGGATTAGTTCAATAATTTATAATCGTCAACCATATCGATATTTAACACAGAAACTACCCAATGGTACGGGGTAAATTCGTTGTGTGGGGCAACATTTTGTGATAAATAACGTAGGTGATATTAACAAGGGCGGGTTGCGGAACTTCGGGGCGATATCTGTGTCGTCACGATTATGCCGGTCGCACACGGACGCCACTGCACAGTGTATTATTTTAAATCAAATTTGGTCACTCTCTTCTTGCTGCGAAACACGAGACAAGTATTTTGACATTGTCCCGCTATTGCAATGATATCGTGAATCAATGCTGCAGTGCCGAATGCAAAGCATATAGCGAATTTCGTATTTTCTATCAGATATTAGCTAATGCAAATGTTAATACTTTTATTTTAATATGAAAGCTTTTTGTGAATGCGGGCTGATTGATGATAATGCTTGGCGAAATAGGAGTTCAGAACGGTGGTTTGAGTCGGAACTCTTCTTCTTCCTCCTGCCCTTATCCCGTGTTATTTGGGGTCGGCGCAACACGTTTGGTTTGAGTCGGAACATGAAATAAAAATATCATGGAGCATGGGTACAGCATACTATTAAATAAATTCCCTTATCTGTTCATTTTTAGTTTATTTGTTTATTTTTTCTGTTATGCTTGCGTATGAATGCTAAACGAGTAAAAAAAAATTTATATCGGTTTTATACAGCGAAAGAATAAAGTGGATATGCCTCAAATCCCGAGATTAATTTTAAAGAGCAGATTTTTTTTAATGACAATGACACTCAGAAATATATCAGAAAAAAATTATTCCTGCATTAATGACGAGGAGGAGGAAGTGTATAAATTTGTTAACCTAAATAAAAATTGTATGTTAAATATCTTTGTTTTATTTGTCTTATCTATCTCTGACGTTTTTATTATCGTTTATTTGAAATATTTTTGACCACACGGGATTTTTCATTAGAAATCCCGGGAAGATCTACAATAATATCAACATTTCGATGCAGTTATATGTAAATTACCTAATTCCGACATCTGGTAATTAATTACACAATCTGAAAAGACTATCGCTACTCTCAAATTTTGAACGAATGTAACGTTCCTTTTTTAATAATTTTGTTTTTTCTATTAAGTAATGTATCTAGGTATTTCGTCCCCATCTTAAAAATGTTTTCTTTTATAAAAATGCTTTAGCTGTACACTTTTATAGTTTAGAACATTTTGTTTGTAGTTGGGTTTCGAAGTCATAAATCGTGTTCGTTCGCCCTTACGTCGCGTCGCCGCCTTTATCACGGAATTTGCGGATGCCATACCTCGGCGCACGTACCATAACTTATAGCTTTCATGACATTGACAGCTAGGGAGGGTCTATAGTCGATAACAAATTTTTAGGTTACAATTAAGGGGTTGGAATATTATCATCATATCGTTATTAAAGTTTATTTTATTTAATTGATTTAGTAAATTGTGACGTAACGAATTTGTTTTAGATAATCAATGATGCCGATACCAGTGACCTGCAACTTACGCTGTTTCAATACCGGACCTGTCCGTTCTGCTGCAAGGTTCGGTCGTACCTGGACGCTCGCGGCATCAGCTATGAGATCGTGGAGGTAGACGCTGTTCTTCGGCAGGCCATCAAGTGGTCAGGGTACAAGAAGGTGCCAATAGTGCTTGCTAAAGTTGATGGTGGATATCAGGTAAATTATAATGTTTGTTAGACTAAATGTTGTTAATACGCGTCCCTACGCCTTCAAATGTGGATCAATTTGCTCATTCAAGACACTATTCGTCGTTATTAGATTGGCTGTCTTTCTCTCGCTTATTAATTTGATGAGCTTTTTTGCAATGTCAAAGGAATTGAGCGAGTTTTATATGAACACTTTGAAATTATATAATAAAAATATCTTGACCATCGCAAAATAACGATGTAAGTATTTACCTGTTTTTTTTTTCTCTGACTAGTCCTATACTTATTAATTATTCATATAAATTCTAATATTAATAATAATAATTTTTTTAATACTTATGTGCATGCTGTGGTCTCCTGTAACCGAAGGAACACACGCTAAAGGACCCCTCGTACTTTTTGTGATTCATATTGTGGTTACTACAGAGTAACCACAATCATCATCATCTTCCTGCCCTTATCCCGTGTTATTTGGGGTCGGCGCAACACGTTTTTTTCTTCCACTCTGCCCTGTTACTCGTCATGCTATCACTAACTTCCTTTTCTTTCATATCACTCTTCACACAGAGTAACCACAATATGAATCACAAAAAGTACGAGGGGTCCTATATATATAATTAATTGGATATCCAACAAAGGGTACAGACCCTTTGTTGGATATCCAATTAATTATATATATATAATAAGAATTGGTAACTTTTATTAAAAAATAACTGTTCGAACTGATGTCATTCTGTCAACAGAGATAAGTAGTAAAGATTGACAGCTAATCTTAAAAAAATGAGTGTTTTTTACGGTTTTCCGCACAATTTTTTCACATTTTTTCTGCATATTCGTTTATTTAATTAATAAATCGCTTTGCAGCAACTCCTGGACAGCACAGCCATCATATCAGTACTTGAGACGTACTTAAGAGACAAGTCGACTGGTTTACGAGAGATTATTAAGTTCTATCCAGCGACGAAGTTTGTCAACGACGCGGGGACCGAGACCACAGACATTGCCAACAAATACTTCATCATGCACCAAGCTAACGTACCTGATGAAAAGGAGAAAGCTCTTGAAATGTAAGTCTGGTCTATACTCCATTCGAAACAAGAATACCTTTTTTAACCGACTTCTAAAAAAGGAGGAGGTTCTCAATTCGGATGTTTGTATTTTTTTTTTTTATGTTTGTTCGCGCATAACTTCGTCGCTTGCCAACCGATTTGGAAAAATATTTTTTTGTTAGAAAGGTTATACTTTCCAAATGGTCCCATAATCACCAAGTCAGGATCTGATGATGGAATCTTGGCGAAATCGAGGGAACTCCTCAAATATTATAGGCAACTGCATAGTGATTTTAGTATTTTCATCGAGAACTTAAGCATTTACAGTCAAAAAGAAACATTTGATGAAGTGGAACTGCAGAAGAAGATCAGAAATGGTCAACGGAACTTCATATTCACATAGATATCACAATGAAGATAGTTAAGCGACTATGATAATACAAATAAATTAATGGCTCTGAATAGTTCCGTTGAAAATGGTATCATCAAATTGATCTGATGATAATGATGGAGCCAGAAGGTAGGCACTGGAACTCCGTAATTAATCAATGTAACCTAGCCGTGTTTGGGCTTATTAGAATTGTCATGAAATGCACTTTGGCTATAAGGTACTATCGAACTGATCTGATGATGAAGCCGGAAGGTGGAAGGTAGACACAGGAACTCCATAATAAAACAATGTTACCTAGTAGTATTTGGATTAATTGGAATTGTCATGAGAAATAGGCACTCTGTTTATAAGTGTATCCCAACTTTGGAGATAGGCAGAAAAGAGCGTAAAGTCCCGCAAACCTCCGTTGAAAAGGGAGGATCCTACGACCAGACGGGTGTTATGTCTGGTGGGCAGCTGCCCGATTGATGATTTCGGGCTGTTCTATATGTTCTAATCGCGCGGAAAACTTTGATTGCGCGATGCAGGATTAGTTCTTATGTGACGCCATAGATGTCGCTACATCACTCCCCTCCGGAGATCGGAGATCGATGGTTCTTGATGCTTCTTGAGGCGTGCCAGGCCAGTGGTAGGTTGGTTCCAGTGTGTCGGAACCGAATGCTGCATAGTTCTCAGTGAGTCGGAACTGTCTGCGGTGATGCCCCAGTGAGTCGGGGTGGTGCTATCCCAGTGAGTCGGTATGGTGCCCCAGTGAGTCGGGATTGGGAATTGTCATGAGAAATAGGCACTCTGTTTATATGTGTATCCCAACTTTGGAGGTAGGCGGAACAGAGCGTAAAGTCCCGCAAACCTCCGCTGAAAAGGGAGGATCCTCCGACCAGACGGATGTTATGTCTGGTGGGCAGCTGCCTGATTGATGGTTTCGGGCTGTTCTATATGTTCTAATCGCGCGGAAAACTTTGATTGCGCGATGCAGGATTAGTTCTTATGTGACGCCATAGATAGTGCTACATCACTCTCCTCCGGATATCAGAGATCGATGGTTCTTGATGCTTCTTGATGCGTGCCAGGCCAGTGGTAGGTTGGTTTCAGTGGGTCGGAACCGAATGCTGCATAGTCCTCAGTGAGTCGGAACTGTCTGCGGTGATGCCCCAGTGAGTCGGGGTAGAGCTATCCCAGTGAGTCGGGAGGATGCCCCAGTGAGTCGGGATGATGCTGCAGGCTCCAGTGAATCGGAGTAGTGCTGCTGGCTCCAGTGAGTCGGAGCGGTGCTGTGCGAAGTAGCGGCTTGACAGCATGCGTCAACCAGGAGAGGTTCTTCGTTGCTCTTCATGTGACTGGCCGAAGGTGCAGTGTGCTTCACCAAAGTCGCTGATGAGTCTGAGGGTGATGACCAGGTATGACCAAGTAGGCATGCTGGTGGTCAGGATACCCTTTATAGCCGTGGGTGCTGGCTGTATAGCTCGTTGCTCGAAAGCTTGAGGAAGTGATGATGACGTCACGAAGTAGTAGCTGCACGAAGGCTACGCTGACGTTCTTTGTCGAGGGTCACCAGTTTGGAGGTATGCGGAACAGAGAGTAAAGTCCCGCAAACCTCCGTTGAAAAGGGGGATCCTCCGGCCAGACGGGTGTTATGTCTGGTGGGCAGCTGCCCGATTGATTATTTCGGGCTGTTCTATATGTTCTAATCGCGCGGAGAACTTTGATTGTACAATGCAGGATTAGTTCTTATGTGATGCCATAGATGTCGCTACACAACTAAAAAGTGTGAAATAAAAAACTTTTTACAAAAAAAAGATAACCGACTTCACTAAAAAAAACACTAAAACGATCAAAATAACTTTAATTTCGGAAGTCGGTGTTAAATAAGATACAAATAATACCGAGAGACACCGACTTCCGAAATTAAAGTTATTTTGATCGTTTTAGTGTTTTTTTTAGTGAAGTCGGTTATCTTTTTTTTGTAAAAAGTTTTTTTTTATTGTCCATTCTACTGGTTTTGACTTTTATTGCGTTGAAAGAAAGAAAAAATAAACGTTTATTTGTGACTCACACAATCGTTTAAACTAATGATACACAATAAAAAAATAAAAAAGAGGTATAATCAGTCGCAGTCGGCGTTGGTGGTGATAAATGACGGTTCCAGTAAATAGTTGGTATTATAACAATTTTTTTATGTGATCCTTATGCCTATGGAATAGAAGTCAAAATCGGTTGAACGGACAGTAAAATAAGGTTTGTTTAAATGACTAATCTTAATGCGAATGAAGTGTAGACGCTTTTGTAAGAAGTAGGAAAGTGCAGTTTCTTCCTATTCTTTTCTTATTTGGTAAAGAAGACGAACACCGATCGAAAACACTAATTTTGGCATCTTATTATGTATTAAATTAGCTTTGCCAGCGGCTTCGCAGTCGGTTTCTCCATACAAACTTTGGAGCCCGTTTCATCCCCTTAGGGGGAGAATTTCGGAAAATCCGTTCTTCGCGGATGTCTACACCCTTTAAGGAACCTACCTGCCAAATTTTAAGTTTGTAGGTGTTATAGTTTCTGAGATTTCGTGATTAATCAGTGAGTGGTATTTCGTTTTTATATACATATATAGATTAAATTAACATGAAAAATGAGGTAACTATTCCTCAAAAAGGATTAGAAATATTATGTGTGTTTTCGTTAATCATACATTAACGATACGATTTACGAAACTAGACGAGACTTTAGAATTATTATTTAGCTGTATAATTTGGAAAAAGTAAAACCCGACTCCGACAAAAAAAAACGACGCTGAAAAAGTATGAAACAGAGTTTTAGTATTTTAATTTTTTTTATTTAAATAATTTTGGCGTTAAATTTAACACATGACTTTTGTCCGCTAGAGGGCGTTCCTTTGAGTTTGAGCAATATTTTAGAAACGTACAAGTGAAGCCCTTTCAAATGATACCAAACACGGCGTATTTATACCAATTTTTATTTTTTAACACATTATTTCTTGTCCGCTAGAGGGCGCTATATCGAGTTTTGTGACACGGCACGTAGCCTATGTTCATCGGACAATTAAGACGGTTCTAACGATACCTCTTATGTCGAGTTCCGATAAGTAGATTAGGAGCTATGAGGGAACAGATGGACATACTCACATACATACATACATACATAGCCTGTCAAAATCATAACTCCGTAGTCGGGTAAAAACAAGTTGATTTCACTGTTAACACTGTTTGTAGCAGTAGTATTGAAAATGCAAAGCGGTTTGCCCCTCCAACCGCTTTACATTTTCAATAATCACGCTCCAATTAAGCAGAGCGGTGAGGGGTAAACCGCTCAAGCGAGGGGAATGACATTACTATATACTTATTTATCGTTCGCCTCCCCATTCACGCGATTGTCCACTGGAGTAACGATGTGAACACTGTGTTCATTCATTAAGTCCGTGTGTTTACTTTGTCAGTTAAACTTTTTGCTGAACACGGAGGTTATGTGCAAACTTGTAGCACTATAGTGTTACTAGCTTTTGCCCGCGATTTCGTCCGCGATTTTATTGATTTTGTTTTATTATAATTAATAGCTCTTGTACTCAAATAATATCTCTATAATGGTATGAAAACTCCTGTCCGTTTTCTCGCTTCCTTCTTCTCAAACACATAACAGATTTTTATACGGATATTGCTCTTTTTATTAGTGAAAAACTAATAAAAAGAGCGATAAATGAGGAATTGGCTTTGACCAACGACCTTCTGCAGACATTTTTGGTACAGCTTTTGTAACCCTTGAATGTACATAATTAGTCGTAGAATGAGTATCGTAGTCTCTTAAAAGTATCTTTATTTTCTAGTGAAGAGCGTCAGTGGCGCCAATGGGCGGACCGCGTTCTCGTCACTACGTTGTCTCCCAACGTGTACAGGACTACGTCCGAAGCCCTGGAGACTTTCAAATGGTTCGAAGAAGCTGGAAACTGGAGGAAGTTCTTCCCCGCCTGGGAATGCAATCTTATGGTCTACGTTGGAGCCGCGGCCATGTATATGATTGCGAAGAGATTGAAGGCAAGGTAATGTCACATTTTATACTTGCATGCAATATCGCCGCCTATATTGTTACGAATTTACTGGAATCATATCCATAGGCCGGATGCTTACTGTCAATTAAGAGGAGTGTCACTTCGATAGTTGTGTTTTTTCATAATGAGGTAAGTTCGCGGTCGTATCACGGCCGCAACGAACGGCCATTATCCCAGCACAATCTATAATAATAATTGTTTATTTCTCACCACAAAAAGCTTAATTTAAAAGTACTCGATACAAAGCAATTTTTTTTTATATTGTGTTGCAGTATATAATGTGGTGGCTTTGATATGCCACAAACAGTTTAGACCCTATCTTCTGCACTAGGTGGTAACCTGTATCTCAGGGGATAGTTCAGCCATTAGTATGCACGATATTTACCGAGTTCCACTACTATACATATAGATGAGTCGGTATTGCGATTGAGAGTGGTGTGTAATTGCAAAGATGTGGGAAAAAGAATGTAGGAACGGATGTATGTATATGTATGTGTATGTATGTGTATGGAGAGTGTGTGAGTGGGTATGATATTGGGGTTATGTAATAAAGGTAATGAGATTTTCTGTTTCTAAAAAATCTAATTGTAATAACCAGCTCTTAACCGTAAGTTTTACATCATGTGTACTTAGTTTAATTATGTTTGTTTTTTTGTCAACTTTCTTGTAAAGGTAAGAACATAGAACAAAGTATTTTAGCAAAAGCTGTATTGTGGGGAACACTGGGACAGGCTGGTGAGATACCACGTCTTCCAGCATCGGGCAGGGCAACTGTTCGATTCTTTCTTAGAATAGATTGGAGCACAAAGAGCTTACGAACAGAAAGCACTTTACAGTCTTTGTACAGTTGATGTACTATTGATGTCTAAGTGGTCGTTGTGTTTATGCAAGTTACTCAAACATAATAAACTACAATGCAATCCACAGGAAGGGAATTTGGGTAGGCCTTTGCCTAGCTGTGGGAAAGTACAAGCTAAATAAAAACACTATTTATTCTGATTTTAGTGCCGCATAATTCTGCATGAATCTAATGGGAGACTTCATCTTTAACCTTAAATACAAAACATTTTCAGGCACAAGCTCAAGGACGATCCCCGCGAGTCTCTGTACGACGCGGTCAACGACTGGATGGATGCCGTCCTGAAGAAAGGCACTCCGTTCCTCGGCGGCAACAAGCCCAACCTGGCTGACGTCACCGTCTTTGGAGTCCTCAGCAGCATTGAGGGTTGTGGAGCCTTCCAAGACTTGAAGGACAACACGGCAGTCGGGAAGTGGTACTACGACACAAAGAATGAAATACAGAATCAAATGGGTAAAGTTATCGCTGTGCATGCTTAGACGTCAAGGTCGCACATCGACTTTTTGCAGTGCTTCTTATGCCATATTACCTTTGCCGTCCTGCATTGCAATATAGACGTGATTCTATTGTGCTGCAAAAAGACCCCATGTGTAACCACATAAAATTCGTGTCTTGGTGTTGATCAGCAACTACGACATTATTCTTTGTCGTGGAGATAATTATTTTAAAATCATTTTAAGTTCGTGACTTTATTCAACAATTGGAGTTAGAGATTATTTTCTGCATATCTATCTAGTTTTATGTTAAAGTGCAGTAGTTGCCTGTGTTATATGAAATAGGATTGGGCTCAGTATCTAAGATGTCGTTATACGTACAAAACAAGAAAAAACAATACACCAAATTATATTCGAAAATCTTGTTGAGTGGATAGGATAGTCGTTTTTTGACACTTGGAATTTTCAAGCGATCGCACGTGGCGGAATCGACGAGGCGGTCGGCGACAGATGTAGTTCAACTCTTTTTTTTCAAATAATTTAGAATATCTTAAGTGTTTTCCTTCTTAATAAAGTCTCTAGTTCGTAAAATTAACGTTAAAATTGCTTGTTAGCACATAGCGGATCAGGAATTCTGAGATTTATATGCACTATAAATTTTAACTCTTGTAAGATATTAGATTGGCAGACTTACTTAAGCGGAAAATCTAGAAGGAATTTAAATACCACTTGTTTATATTTTGGGTGTTATAATTAATCATGAACAACTTCTTTTTAACATTTTAGCGCGTGTTAGGGAGAGGTTTTTTGAAATTCAACCACTGTGTAATGTTTTTTTTTATTATTTGCTTAATCAACTCATAGCTTGGCACGAAAGAAATAATTGTTAACTTTTATGAGATTTTAAAACCTACCCTTCAAAGGGGTTAAGAGGGTGTTTAACTAAAAGATTTAGCAAATTTGCGTAATTGGAACAGTATTTTTAGACATTACTTTGTAAATAAACAATATAGCTTTATAATATTAAAAAACTTATAAACGTTTTGGCAAGAGGGTGTCATACTACCACTATTGATCACTTGGGAGTCCGGAACTGTTTTGATAAGGAGTATCTGGTCATACTTATAACATACTCAGATTATAGGAACTATCTCAAGGTAATAAAATGACAGAAAGTATCCTATGTGTTATTCCAAGCCATGGTAGACTCGTTTGCCAGATTCATCCAAAGCCGTTTGAGTGTAAAGGAGTAACAACAAACTTCAGACTTAAAATATTAGTGTGATTGGTTTTATTAGAGCAGTGGTGGCCGATTGGTAACGGCCCCGTTTATTTCATCACCATTACTTTGTGCAATTTATTTCATCACCACTGCTCTCAAAACGGTGAAGGAAAACATCGTGAGGAAACCGGCATGTCCTAGAACCAAAAGTTCGAAGACATGTGACAACCACCAACCCGCACTGGACCCGCGTGGTGACGGACGGACCCCCATTCCCTCTCCTAGAGAGGAGGCCTGACTCCCAGCAGCGGGAACATTAGGCCGACTATAGTTTCATTATTTCTGCTGGCCACTACTAATGTTGCATTATCAATATATTTACGGTTTTTATATCATTTCGTGTTGTTAAAACACAGGTATTCAGCCGCATCCAGTTAGATTGGCAACCGACCTCAAACTTGTTATGTAAAGGCTATTATGATGATATTATTTGCTGATAAAAAAAGTAACATCCATTACCCTCTGACGATGCCGATGAGCATGTGTGAGATATGTCTGGAATAACATTTTCAAGCAATATTTGGCAGGTTTCACTACACAAAACTAGATTATATTTCTTGTTTTGATATAAGTTGCCATTTCTCGTATTAGGTCAGTAACTTGCCGTTTTCCTCGTTATAAACACAAGCTATTAAAACGCCATGACCTTGCTGATTACGTAACCACGAACCGATATAAAGCGCGTTGCACGCTCACAGTCTGTGTGACGTCATCACACAGCATGTGAGCGTGATAAGTATTTGCTATTTTACGAGTGCTTACATTTTGATGTATTCAGTTTGTTACCGGCTACATACATTTGAAAAGGGAACGGACTGAAAAGGACTTTTATGGTAGACTAGCATTTAGGCGTGGGAAAAGTAAGGCATCTTTGCGATTGAAAAATTTGCATCTAAATCACTGAAATGTTCCGAAACAGTGATATGTATCATTTGGAATATTTGGAACATGGACTCAAAATATACAAACGGAACATTTGGAACATGGCTCACAAGATACAAACGGAACATTTGAAACATCGGCTCAAAGATACAAACTGCCTCCTACGAAAGCCTGATAATGGTTGTCAACTTGTCCCTACAGGGTCAACGTTACCCGAACTCTTCGTTAACAATGATTGTCCTATCTTAGAAACATATTTGAATTTTATCAAGCCAACCTTTATACTCTGTTGAGTTGCTTTTTTGTTAAAAGCCCCATTCTGCTCTTTCCTTTGATGCCATTTGCCCGATTGCACAGTTATCTGGCTCAAAATGTTCAGATCACTTCTGCTGTCTTAAAATTATCACTACCACTCTTTATTTTAACTACCATTCCATGGTCAATCACCGCATTATAATATTTCATCATGGCGGCACCTGAAAAGCTCCATTTCATATCTGGTAGTTTGTTTCGCCACATGTATACAATGGGATATAAATCTTTCGTGGATCTAGCTGTGGTTAGAAAGAGTATGCCAACCAATTCTTTCAGTATTCCTGCAACCGTTCCTGGAGAGGAGTCTCTTTCGCTCTGAAAGAAGCTATTCTTTCAGACAGTTAATTACGATTTTTTGTTACAGAATGGGTACATTGCTTTGTAACAAAAATTTTCGTGTCCATTTCACTAAGGTCGTATGTCTACGACCAAATACTCTCAACTTGTTAACTTTTCTGTCATTTATGAGAATTGAAGAGTTAAACTATACCCCTGGCGAAATAGACACGAAAATATTAGTCGAATTAACCTGACGTAAGCGGTAAAGGGGTTAAATAAAAGGGATGGTGACAGTGTGTTGCGCAATAAACATGAAGTGGATGGACACTCTGAGATTAGGGTTCATCCTGAACGAAATCATTTTGGATAGTCAGTATGGGTAGTCAGAGACAGAGCTTTCTTCAAGGGACGTACTATTCAATATAACGCCTTTAAAACCAGACAACACTTCACAAACACACGCGAAAGGGCCACAAGCAGCCTAGATTATAAAGTAGCCTCTGAAGTTTGGGCAGTTAACTCCTTATCTTAAAAGCCAGCAGGAATGGTTGGTCTATTTTCAGCTCTGGCCATATGGGGCGGAGACTTATTAGCTGAATACCTTGTCAAGGTTTTCCTTACCTGTTTACTTCGTCGCAACATCCTCTTGTAAATATTATCTTTAATCCAAAACTAGGCAGCGGCAAACACAGCCATATTTCAGACTCATAACAGTTACCTTGTTCTTTCTGAAGGCGTTTTAGAAACTAGAGACAAGACGAAACGGTAAATATAAGCTAATTAACCGAAACAGCACTCCATGGCGTAGACACACGTAGGAAATGTTCTTTAAGCTAAAAACCCAGTCCAGAGCTCTTAATGAGACCTTAACTAAACTGTTAGGTGATGTAGCTATAAAGGGTGTATAGCTCCACCCCACTTTCTCGTTCGCAGTTCTTGGTAAGGCCCGTGGTCGCCTTTATTAACATAGAAGGTGCAATTGTCTGTCAAAAAAACTTCGCCGGAATCGGGTGGCTGGTATTGTCTGCCAAACAAACTTTGCCGGAATCGGATGGCTGGTATTGTCTGTCAAACAAACTTTGCCGGAATCGGATGGCTGGTATTGTCTGTCAAACAAACTTCGCCGGAATCTGATGGCTGGTATTTTCTGTCAAATTAAACTTCGCCGGAATCGAATGGCGGCTTGTATTGTCCGTCAAAAAAACTTCGCCGGAATCGGGTGGCTGGTATTGTTTGCCAAACAAACTTCGCCGGAATCGGCTGTCAAACAAACTTCACCGGATCTGATGGCTGGTATTGTCTGTCAAACAAACTACACCGGAATCGGGTGGCTAGTATTGTTTGTCAAACAAACTTCGCCGGAATCGGCTGTCAAACAAACTTCACCGGATCTGATGGCTGGAATTGTCTGTCAAACAAACTATACCGGAATCGGGTGGCTGGTATTGTTTGTCAAACAAACTTCGCCGGAATCGGCTGTCAAACAAACTTCACCGGATCTGATGGCTGGAATTGTCTGTCAAACAAACTACGCCGGAATCGGGTGGCTGGTATTGTTTGTCAAACAAACTTCGCCGGAATCGGCTGTCAAACAAACTTCACCGGATCTGATGGCTGGAATTGTCTGTCAAACAAACTACACCGGAATCGGGTGGCTGGTATTGTTTGTCAAACAAACTTCGCCGGAATCGGCTGTCAAACAAACTTCACCGGATCTGATGGCTGGTATTGTCTGTCAAACAAACTACACCGGAATCGGGTGGCTGGTAGTGCGCCATCGTTTATAGAATAGAGTCATAATATGACAAAAACCTAGCGCAGTGCACCGAGTTGAATTTACTAAGTACAACACCACACTAGGTATCGTAAGTACAGGCTGCCTATAGGGTGAGGTAATTTCACCTCTGCTGTGTAATCTAGTCGACCTCCACAATCATTCGTTCTGTGTCTGGGTGTAATTTATCTATAATATGTATGTATTTAAAAATATTTAAGTATGTTTACCAGTTGTATAGTACTCATAACACAAGCTCTGCTTAGTTTGAGACTAGACGGCGTTGTGTGATAGTTGTGTGAATATTATTATTGTTAACTAGTATTCACTGCCCAGTTATTATGAAAACTGACCCAACAAGACAAGGTAGATGTTAATATTATAAAGATTTTTAAGCATCAGTCTGCCTATGACGTATTATTCTGTGTTAAGAATTGTTAGATAAATATTTCAAAATCTAAAACTGTTATCAGATTGTAAATATTGCCTAATTTAATCTTGAAGCACCTATTGCGAAATAGATAATGCATTTATGGAGAATATTTACAGTTAGACCGCAATAAAATTTAACTGTTGTTTAAATATCATAAGCGTATCCTATTAATTATAAAACCGTATATATATATATTTGCTTGTTATAAGATTCTGTGCCTTCTGTATAATATAATATTTATATAAATTTTATCCTACCGTTGTCTGATTGTTAGTCATAGACAAGATGATTCTATTTTTTATTAGCTGTCAGCACCATTTCACGCGACGTAGAATAATGTACGTAGTTTTGTGGCTGTTTCAAATATCCATTAGAAGGGTGTAGAGCAATATGTTGTTAACATGTGATTTTATTGTTTAGTTTAAAGTTGTTATAAAATACATGATTATTTATTTGTTATATTTTTTATTTTTACTCCACTTGCATTTAAGAGGGCCCTTCCCCGCTTGTTTAAGGTCAACGTGAGCATGGTTTAAAAGCTTGTTGCTTCATCCAACGGCATTGTTGGAACACATTGTTTGATGAAGAGGTGATGAGAGATAATGTCTGAAAACCCTGTTGCCATTCGGTATTTTCATAATGTACTCATTTCAAATATTTCACAAAACTTGCTCCAAGAAATACGTGTTTTTTTTTTTTAAAACTTTAATAGTTTTTGGAATAAGATTTCATCTTTCAGAATCCTGATTATTATTATTATTTTTTATTTTTTTATGAGTCCATTATGAAGGGTCAAAGATCACGCAAAATAGCAGATTTTCTATTTACTATTTACTGGAGTATTCTTATGCAAATTTATGATTTGATTTCAATAGAAACTTAGATAATATCCACAAGATGTCTGCGTATCCAAAAAATCTAAAGAAAGATGGGTAATAACGTCATAATCACGTAAGAACGGTGGTATGAAAATGTACGTTGTGAAAGAGGCTCTTAATGGTGAAGACAGACACAGTTCGCGGTCGACAATGAAGGAGGAGGTTGGATGATTTAGTTGTTTTATTGGGAAACGGGATCACTGGCAGCAAACTGGTTTACGACCGATGAAAAGGAGGAATTCCTTTCCAGTAATGGAAAAGTTAGTATTATTTCGTAATGGTGTTACGTTAAAACAAATGTAAAAATTAGAACATACAATATTGAGTATGTCAAATAGTGATTGTTATTCAGACCACCAAAAAGTCTCATCCAGAATTGATTGGGTTCAATTAATATAAGATCGCAATATCGTCCCTTAGCTAACAACACCGCATAATTCATTTTTACCAACTTTACAGGAAACGAAAAAAACTTTGCGGTGTTGAGAGGCCAGCCGACTTGCACGCTATCACTATTTTTCGAATTATGGGTTCTGATTGGCTGAAATCTGTATCATGTGACCAATGGTTAGATGCGCAATGAGCAGCTCCATCTAAAGGCATTCAAATGTGAAAACCGCCAATGTTCGACTTTACAGGAAACGAAAAAAAACGGTGTTGAGAGGCCAGCCGACTTGCACGCTATCATATACTTTTCGAAATGTTACCAATGGTTAGACGCGCAATGAGCAGCTCCATCTAAAACGCATTCAAATGTGAAAACCGCCAATTTTCGACTTGAGCGGTGTTGTAAGCTAAGGGACGATATGTTGTAATGTGCGCGTAATAAAAAAAATATATATGTCGTCGTTTTGGAGAGAAACTGGAAAATAAATTCTGCTAGAGTAACATTGTTCCTGCAGGAAATTTCTAGCTTACATTAGTGAGTAAATGTGCACCAAAAATATAATATGACGTGCTTCTTAGGGTTTTTCGAGATATTTAATTTTCTGCTGGGTTAACATTTTGCAGAAACTTGTTCCCTTGAAACCATTAAATGTCCGCACATAGAATAAATATAAATGAGGAACTCTTAATTCACGACTTAAGTGCCTTTTCAGAGTAATCGCGCATTGTTCACAAACTGAATAAAAAAAGGAAAATAAACCGGATTATCGACGACTAGCTTCTGCCTGCGGCTTCGCTCGCGTAAACATAGGTTTCTCCATACAAACTTTGGACATCCGCTTCATCTCTTTAGGGAGTGAATTTTGAAAAATCCTCTCTTAGTGCTCGCCTACGTCATAAAAGGAAGCCTTGTGCGATATTTCACGCTCCTAGGTCCTGTAGTTTCGGCAGTGCGTTGATATGTCAGTCAGTCAGTTTCCTCTCTTATATATATAGGGTGACTGCTTTTGCATGATTGCAAACAACTTTCCCAAAGCAACTTTTTTTTTTTACTAATTAGTTTAATCACAATAAGAAAACTGCAGCAGCAACAGTCTTTGGATATTATTTTACCGAAACATGTAGATACATTGCTTAAGTCATCGATAACGCGGGCGCGGGCGTCGCGCCAGCTGATCGGGTGAAGGCGCGCGCGCGAAATTCAAAGTTTCAAACAGCTGTTTTGTTATTGTGATTAAACTAATTAACTTAAAAAAAAAGTTTATTTGAGAAAGTTGTTTGTAATCATGAGTACAATCACGTGTTTAAGTATCGGCCACTAATTACCAGTCACCCTATATAGATTACCGGATCTCGGCCTTTCATTGACTTATACATTACAACAACATTTTATTTCGTGCCATTTTACAGCAGATTACGCTCTCATTTAAGTTCAATTAATTCTAGAACATAACTTCTTGAGTTATGTACATCCTGCTGTTTCTTATTTTATTACGCTATTATCCTTTTTTAACGTTTTGGTTAAATATTATGATTTATGATGATTGTTAGGAAGTTCTTTGAGGAATGTCGTGTGAGATTGTTTTAATTTCAGTGAAACAATACATTTAAAAAAACACATTTAATTATTACAAAAGTCTTGTTAACTTTCAATATATTATGTTGATTTCAATAAATTAAACTTTAACAATTTGTATTCGAAAAGAAAACGATAATTTTAGTAAACTTTACTAGCACTCAGTATTAGAACTTGTACAGGTTTAGTTTTTATGTTAAAGTCTTCTTTTCAATTGAGCCTTTAGTATTTTAGAACCTCAACCATTCTAAAAGAAATCTTATCTAATTATACTTATAGAAAGAAATATATACATGTGCCTTAGGAAACTGCTTTTACGAAAACAAAATAATTATAATATTATAACAAAATAAATATATTTCGTGAGAGAAGAACATATTTTAAGTAAAATATATAAAATAATGCAGAAAATGCAGGCCATTTTAAGGTTGCTTGTACATGATGAGCAGATCATTCAAAAATATAGAATCTGTAATGGTTTCCTGGAATTCTTAAGCCATTCTTCGTCTTTTCTTATTGAAGACAAAATATTTATAATTTTGTTCGCCCAGTGCGTAGCGACTTGAACGGCACTGTTGTTTTTCCGGTTTATAAGTCCGGGAGGATGCTGGTAGTGTCTTAAGACTATCAGCCCCCTAGCCAAGTTACGATCATTTCGCTTGCGTCGAACGCCTCGATTCCTTTGTTCTGACCACGTGACTGAGTGTTGAGATGACGTCAGAACAAAGGAATCGGAGGCGTGGCCTATTCGAGGCGATCGACACAAACGAAACGATCGTAACTTGGCTAGGGGGGGCAGGAAAGAACTGGTGGAGTATCTTTTGTCGGAGTTCCACACTTCACGCTGGATAGATCGATGAGGTATCATCGAGCCATCTAAATACCATGACTGGTAACCCTTTTGGCCAGATTGATTCATAGATTTTCATATAAGGAGAAGGTATGTGTCAAGAAGCTTTTGTCGTAAGCGATTTTGATATTATTTTCACCAACCATAGCACACATTTTGAAGAGATCTGAAGACAAAACTGAGCATGTATGGTAGGTAGCCTTTATAAAGGAGATCTGTTTTTGGTGTACAACCACGATAGGAGATCAGCAAGCGATTTGTGTATATTGTAGTGAGAATCCGCGGTTGGCGATGTCCGGTGGAGAGACGGCTGTCGCTCCTTCGTTTGCGTTCGTCACTACGTACAGAACAAACGGCTTTGCCCCGCCTGTGGGATAAATGGAATGATTAAGAATACTGTTTTTGACATTATTTATCGGATGGAGTTGCTGCGGGATTGTTAGAAAAAGCTACGGATATGGATGGAGGATGAGGATGGAGTTAGGTGAATCGATATCAAATAGTCAGCAGCATACGACAATTTCGCCGTTTTCCAGGGGTATCGTACTTAGTGCTTATTGCATTGTAAAGATCAGCCCCCCTAGCCAAGTTGCGATCGTCTCGTTTGCGTCGAACGACTCGAGTAGGCAGCGCCTTCGATTACTTTGTTCTGACCACGTGACTGAGCGTTGAGATGCCGTCAGAATAAAGGAATCGGAGGCGTGGCCTACTCTAGGCGTTCGACGCAAACGAAATGATCGTAACTTGGCCAGGGGGCCAGGTAGGAAGACGCTTTACGTAAACCACTGACATTCAGCTGGATCTGGTTAGACGGCGAAAATAACTCAAAGTAATTGGGAAAAGGCAAGGCAGATGTATGTTAAATTGAATTAGTATGAAATAGCTACAAAAGCTTACTTAGTACTGGGACGAAGCCTAGACCACAGAAGCGGTCTGTGCCTGCAGCCAAAGCGGTTGATGCCACGATGGGGTTAGGTATCACTACGAAGTCCGTCAAGCAATTGATGCCATTCACAGCTCCGATAGTCGTGCCGAGTACTGTGTTGTCAGCGCCTTCCACGTCTCCCGTTAGTGTAAAGGAGAATGCATCTCCTGCGACCTGGCAAGAAAAATAAAGAGTATTAGGACTATTAATACGGCACAATATGGATCATTGAAACTTGATTCTATCTTTTGATCTTGTCTTCTAATCTTGTCTCACCTGGGCATACTGTATGGCACAGTAGCCAGCTTCCATTCTAATACATATGCCGTAGTTCATGTTGACGATCTGCCGGGTACCAGTGACCAGGGAAGCACTCAGAACTGCGTTGGCAGCTGTTCCGTAGTTGAAGCTGTTGATCCTTCCCGTTATTCCAGTGTAGTACTGGAGACAGCCGTTCGGTGCTATAAGATTTAAATGTTTGTGAATGCACAGAAGTGTTCGAGAATAATGCTCATGTAAGTGGAAGTCTGACAAAGTCGAGATGAACCAGAAGTTGTCTATGCGGAGGAGTGAAGACGATCTCGTAAAGAAACTAGGTAAGTAGGTACTTATGTAGATAAGCAGAGAAAGACCCAATTAATGATCGGGGGTGAATGATAAGACGGCTGGATAGAGGTCACTACAGAGATGATTATGGAAGAAGTCATACTTCGAGGCCCCTAAAAAATACAGGAATAAGGGCAGGATGATGATATTGAGAGATGTAATGTAGTTTTTTTTTTGTTAATTGGTTGTGCGTGTAGTGCACATGCTTTTTGTGTGTGTACGCACGGCTCACTAGAACTCATAGAAAAAAGTATCTAAATAATATACATTTCTGACCAACCCGTCTTCGTAAAACAGAATAGGTACCTATCTATAGTAGTCAGCGTCTTCAATAGGTTAATTTTTTTTTTGGCAGGCAAGAATTTACGAGGCAGCAGGTTATAAGGCTGCAACAATTGCTTGTTTCTAGAAAGTACGCAGGTAAGAAGTCTTGTAGTCCGGGTTATGGCTGTCTTCGTTTAAGCCAACTATCGTTTCTGGGTGTGATAGTACTGAATGCCAATAAAAAATACCAATAACGGAAAATAAATAGTTACCTATTCCAGGACAGTCACATCCAAGCTGGATCAGCTTAATGTTCCACCGCCTTGCAAAGGTAGTTGCCAAGGTAGCAGAGATGATGATGGTGATGGCAGTGTTTCCATTGAAGTCCACGAAGATCGATTGGCCAGTGAGGTCTCCGCAGAGTAATGGAACGATGGTGTTTCCTCCTGACACTGTTATTGAGTCTGTGGCGCAGTTGCCGTCGCCGTCAGGTTGTGCCAAAACCAGGTCCAGAAAGTCTATGCGGAGCTGGACATTGAAAGAGTGTTACGTTAAGTCTTCTCTTAGTAACTTTGTCTTCTATTGTTATGTAAAAGCGAAATACCACTCTGATTAATCACGAAATCTCAGAAACTATAACACCTACAAACTTAAAATTTGGCAGGTAGGTTCCTTATAGGGTGTAGACATCCGCTAAGAATGAATTTTCCGAAATTGACCTAAGGGCATGAAACGGGGGTCCAAAGTTTGTATGGAGAAACAGACTTTCACGCGAGCGAAGCTGCTGGCAGAAGCTAGTCTTGTATATAGTTTGGGCCCTATAGGTTGCCACGTATAGTAAGATCAGTGGTGTTAATATAGCTTTAAAAAATGCAGGTGTATGTCGAACGTTCTTCTTTTGTAACCGACTTTCAAAAAGGAGGTTCTATGTTCGGCTGTTTGTATTTCTTTTTAAAAGTTTTTTCACCGATTTCTCAGTCAATGAAGATTGTGTGATTGTTGTGAATGTGGACCGATTATGATTTTTTTTTATTGAATGTTTGGACTTACGAGTTGGTCCCATAGAAATATTGTTAATATCTGATAATGTACTTCGAAGATATGGAGCGGAACTCCTCATAGGATCACAGCAGAACTGTCGTAAGAAGTAAACTTGTTTTGTTTATACGTGTAGTTGATGACTGACTGAAAGAAGAAGGAGAGGGGATATGTATTTCGAACAGACATGATGATGAAGCCGGAAGAAAGGCACCGGAATTCTGTAATAAATCAACGTAACCTAATCGTGTTTGGGATTATTAGAATTGTCATGAGATGCACTCTGGCTATAAGGTATTTAAGTTTGGGCGAGGTACTAAGTTACAACAACAATGTACTATTATAATTAATTTATGTATTGTACCTATTTATGTATACATTTATTTACTATTATTGATATATATGTATGTATTATATGATTTAATTTAAATAATATAGTATATTTATATTTAGCATGGATTAACACAGCAGATGCTTGCTTGCTAAGTTAATTCGGCCGTAAATGTTGTTCCATTTTGTATTATCATCATTTCAGCTGAAAGCCATCGACTGCTGGTTTTCGCATCAACTGGTCCTGAGCTTCACGCATCCAAAACATACTCGGCGCCCTCACCAGGTCCTTGTTACACCTTGTGGGACCTTCCAACGCTGCATCTTCCGGTACGTGGTCGTTATTCCAAAGCCTTCTCTGACCCACGAAATTGAAAAATTCAAAGGTTTTTTATTTCACATAGGCCTACATGGGCCGCACTGGGTCCGCGTGGTGGATTATGGCCCATTCTGTCTCCTAGAGAGGAGGCCTGAGTCCCAGCAGTGGGAACATTATAAGGCCGCCTATGCTATGCTATGCATGGGCACCTATAAAATGTCAGAAGCTAGTGCACGGTTCCAAATTAAAAAAAATTGTTGTTCTTATAATATTTTTATAATGTAAGAACAGTGTAGACCGGCCAATATTGTACTAAAAGTACAATAAAATAATCTCATGAAAAAGTGAGTCATAATAGGAAGTAACCTAAGTTCGCGGAGTCTACAGTGTTCTCACATTCACATTATAAAAAAAGAGGCTATATAAAAAAAAAGCAAGAAAAATAAATAATTATCAATAAATGAGACGTTAACAAAATAAATTACTAACGAAATTATGATGGTTGGGGTCTAACAATATAAAAAATATTGCAAAAGCAATGTGTAAGAAAAAAGAAGAAAAAGTATATATTACAACAAATGTGGAGCAGTTAATAGATACATTTACACAATATTGTGATATCAAAAGGAGATCGCACGAGTTAGGTTCTTTATAGCTAACGAACTGGCTTGTAAAATATACTTTCAACGATTTTGCTGTTCTAGAATAGGTTTGAAAATTAAGTAGAACAAAGAAATGTCTAGTTTTTTTCAGTTCGGACATAACCTTTGTAGCGCAATGAGCTGATATCGAATCCTGAAGAAAAGTACAAGTAAAACGTTATAGCATCCAAGAGTTTTTTCAAGTAAAAGATCCCCTACTGCAGCTCTACGGTCGCAGAGTGCGACAATATTATGAGTTACCAGAGGGCCACATGTGCAGAAGCAGTCATTGTCAAACAAGCGTGTCTTCGACGTAGTCTTTAACCTTGTAATACGCTTTTTTAGTTAGGACACACTTAATAAGCGTTTTGAACTTTCCCTCGTTAAGTTCACTCACCGCCTTTGGCAGCTTGTTATAAGCACGATTTTGCATGTCCAATGTATATTAAGATGTTTAAAGCCGTTTGTCCTGCACCTGATCACTTGCCGGTCGTGTTACATTGCCGTCCCATAGGACTTCATCTTTAAATTTTCGATGAGATTCGCCACCATAATATAAAGTAGAAGAACATTTATTATTTTAACAAAGTTTACTTACCTGACAAACGTTTGCATTACACCGGTTCACAATCATGGAGCAAGCCGGACCGCCAGCATACGCCGCCGGGTACCCGGGGCTTGTGAAGTAAGTGTTGTTCACATTCGTAGTAGCACCGCATGAACGAGACACTGGAATATATGCAGTTTCATGTGTTGAAAGTTGACAAATGGATATCGATTAATTAACGTTTAAGCCACTCTTAACTCGAAGCTACTTTGCGTAATGAACACACGATCCAGTTTACCGTCAAGTTTGCAGCGCGCTTGAAGCGGCGTGAAGTCAGAGAGTCAGTCACCCTATATAGACTAAGTCAAAATACTAAAAATTCTGCCTTGATTGAAAGGATGAAATAGGTATGAATCAGGTGCAATGAAACGTTTTGGTGGTTAGTGACCGAGAAGGATGTCAAATTCGAAAAAAGGGTTTTGGTTCTCACAGTCAAAAACAAGGATTATTCTGCTGCAGCTGGCTCATGGTCCAGACTTGCCAGTAGTACTTAAGTAGGCACCTTTCAAAAATGATAGTTGTCAACATTATCATAATTACAGCCGTAAGACGATTACTGTTGCCCATAGACCTGCTCCAAGTGTCGCCACAACGAAGTGCGTAGTTAAAGTCAGTTGAAAAAGGAAGTGGTGCTTACCGACGCAGCAGCGGCCCCTCCTCGTGGCGCAAGTCCCCGTGATGGTCCCGTTCAGATTGTGGCACTCTCTACGCGCTAGACACGTGCCACTCATCGAGTTGGTGGTGGCACACTCCGTGTTCGCGAATCTCACGATGCTTACGAAGGGGAATACTGCAACGACAGATGTTATTAGATCTAGTTCTATGAAATCTACCCATTCAAATTAGACAGATAATCATCACTTTGAACAGTAGTCCCAAAGCTGGAAAGATGGCGCAATTAACCCCCTAGTAACGCATTGTCTGTTTTGACAGAAAAACTTATGATGACCGCCTTAACTTGGTGCAGTCTTTTTTTTATTTAGCTGGGAAACTAATGAATTAAATAACGAAGAGACAAAACTATTATAGAAACACCGACTTCCGAAATTAAAGTTATTCTGCAATTTTTAGTGTTTTTTACATTGAAGTAGGTTGTATTTCTTTTTGGAAAAAGTTTTTCTATTAGGTACTTGACAGTTTCCTCTTCTAACAGACTTAAAAAGTTTCTAACTTACTAAATGATGAACGGATTCAAAATACAAATTTTATTTGAAATTCTAGATAGATATTATATTATGAGATTATATTATGTAATATCGTACAACTACAACGTACATCACTACATAGTATAAAAAAAGTCGCTTTTCGTGTCTGTCTGTCCCTATGTATGCTTAGATCTTTAAAACTACGCAACGGATTTTGATGCGGTTTTTTTAATAGATAGAGTAATTCAAGAGGAAGGTTTATATGTATAATACATGCACAATATAGTAGAGGAACACTGATGATTTTAGAGGTTTCTAATGTGATGTCGCAAATAAACACATTTTTTGCGCTTACATTGCAAACGCTGGCAGAACCCTAAGAGATAAATTAAAATAATGTACTACAGTATTGTACACTTTAAAAAGGTCTACAAAAAAGTACGCGATGGTATATGTCTATCTTTTAGGTGCAATCCACAATAACCATTTTTATCTTTTACTTTTTACGAGAAATAATGGCTTATGTAGGAAACGATTTAAAGCAATACAACATTAATCTTTATCCACTTAAGTACCTTAAATACATTGTGCATTTAATATAAATCAATATGGCTCTTTACAGCATGTAACTTAAGTGACTATTTTCGAAGATATTACAGATTAAAATGCAGGGATATAGCGGTTGCGGTAAATAACTTGATTCTTACAAAGATTGATGCGCCGACGCAAATACTACCTACTAGGTTACTTCCAGATTAGTCCCATTTTTTTCATAATCCATTTCTGATGAAGTGATTTCCACGAGGAATCAAGAGAACTCCTCAAATATTCTAGGCAACTATATAGTGATTTTGGTATTTTCATCGAGAGCTAAATCATTTACAGTCAAAAAGTAACATTTGATGAAGTGGAACTGGTGAAGAAGACCAGAAAAGGCCAACGGAACTTCACCCTCACATAGATATCACAATGAAGATAGTTAACTAACTATGACAATACAAATAAATAAATGGTTCTGAATATTTATGTTGAAAATGGTATCATCGAAGTGACCTGATGACGATGATGATGGATCCGGAAGGTGGATAGGGACTTCATAATAAAATAAAGTATCCTAGCAGTGTTTGGGTTAATTCGGATTGTCATGAGAAACAGGCACTCTGGTTATAAGTGCATCACAACTAAAAAGTTTGAAATAAAAAGCTTTTTACAAAAATAAAAAACCCTAAAACGCTCAAAATAACTTTAATTTCAGTAGTCGGTGTTATATAACAAGCAAACAATACCAGAAACACTGACTTCCGAAATTAAAATTATTTTGATCCGTTTTAATGTTTTGTTTTTTGTAGTGAAGTCCGTTATTTTTTATTATTGTAAAAAAAAATCCTACAGAATTTTTTAATTCTTTGAACCCGTCTGGCCTCCCTCCTCCTAAAATGGTATTGGAAGTAGGTTGTCTGATATTATATTAAGAAACCGAAATCCACCTAAACTACGCAATTGCATACGTTTGCTGGTAAAATCACTAAAAACTTTTATAATAGAGTGCACAATGCCCACTGGATGTGGTGCCAGAGAAGATGTGTTTATTTCTCCCAAATTCTTCTTATAACATCGGATTACCGTTCCAATATAAACGCCTACAATTTCCGCTAAAGATATCTTTTACAATGACCATTAATAAATCGCAGGGTCAACTTTCAACGTTGTAGGCTTAGATTTGAGCGTTGAATATTTTTCACATGGCAATATATGTTGCTCTTTCAAGAGTAACCTCAAAAGAAAACATGTTTCAGGAAAAGGAGGAGGCTCAATGTTCTTCTGAATGTATTTTTTTTTAATGTATGTTCACCGATTTCTCGGTCAACTGTGGAACGATTTTGAAATTTTTTTTTGATTGAAAGATTATGCTTCCGAGTTGGTCCTATAGAAATATTGTTCTGATCTGAACATGAACTTCGAAGATATGGAATAGAACTCCTTATAGGATCACAGCAGAACCGTCGTAACAAGTAAAATTGCTTTGTTTATACGTGTAATCTATGACTGACTGAAAGAAGAGGGGGAATATATCGAACTGATCTGATGATGAAGCCTAAAGTTAGGCACCGGAATTCTGTAATAAATTAATGTAATCTATCTAACCGTGTTTGGGAAAATTAAAATTGTCATGGGATGAACTGTGGCTATAAGGTATTTAAGTTTGGCTGAGGGGTACTTTTTAGTTGTGGATCATAAATAAAAAGTGTAAAAAAAAAATTACAAAAAAAAAATAGAACATTGAAATAATGTAAAAATAACACTGAAAATTGCAAAATAACTTTAATTTCGAAAGTCGGTGTTAAGTAACGAAGAGACAAAACTAATAGAAACACCGACTTCCGAAATTAAAGTTATTTTGCACTTTCAGTATTTTTTTATCAATGTAAAAATCAGTCGGTTGTATTTTATTTTTGGAAAAAGTTTTTTTATACTAAGACGTGATCATCATAGCACCCGTGCGAAGCCGGGACTGGTCGCTAGTATCTTATAAAATAAAATTAGTCAACTACCTAATTACTCGTAAGACAGCCAATTTTGTAGTGACCAGTGAATTTCTATAGTCTTGTCAGGTAGATAGTGGCAAGTAAGCACCCTAAATAAATAGGAAGGTACATACATGATTAAATAATAATTAAAAAGGATGTTAGGGTGTATGAAATATCCTTCATAAACCTGCGCCTGTCTTCAGGGTGTGAGTAGGTATAGGCTACAAGGGCCTAGTTCAACTAAATACGGGAAAACAACTAGTTCTTCCTAGACCTAGTCCGGTATATCACGTCGCACAACAAAGCTATAATTTACATTGACTATCATGTATGTAACTTAGATACATTTGCATTGGTGCTATATCATACAATTCGCATAGCTCAGGAAAAGCAAATAAATCAGTAACGGGTAGGCTTTCAACAGTACAATAAAAAGAAAAATAGTAACTTACAAATTTTTCCCTTCCTTCCACCGAGCTCAGTGACATTGTTGCTCTCTGGGAAGTCGTATTTGTCTTCTTCATCAAGCCCATCGTATTCCTCTTGATTGAACCTCCTAATATTGGTCCCTGCGGCTGCTACCACTAAAGCGGAGATAACTAACCACCACTTCCTTGATCCCATGTTTCTCTAAGCTGCTCTTCTTCGCAAAGAACTTTACACAGTAACTAATTGACTGAAACAACTTCTCAGTCATTTGGAACCACTGAAATACGAGTATCCGTTTCACTGGTCCTAATCCCAATAGAAATGGTCACGAAATGCGAGTAGACATGTCAATCATGTATAAATAAAGTGGGTGATAACGGTTGTGTGTTTGTGCAAAGTGTTAGGGATGTTACCGTTTTCCGTTTAGCACCTGCTGACAACCTATGTGTTAAAATGACGCTGTAAGTGGAAGAATTAGAACCATTTGGGTAAAAGTATACTCGAATGGAGGTCAGTGAGGTGTATCGGTGACCTGTTTGTAAACGGTGACACATTTTTAAGGCCAATTATCAAAGTCAAAGTCAAAGTTTTTTATTTCACATAGGCCTACATGGGCACTTATAAAACGTAAGAAGCTAGTGCACGGTTCCAAATTGGTCGTTTCCTATGGAGAAGAACCGGCAAGAAAGTCTATGGTTAATCTATGGGTTTGTATGTATATGGGTTTTGAACTTTCCCTCGCTTAGTTCAGTCACCACCTTTGGCAGCTTATTATAAAAGCGTATGCTGTTTACTAAAAATGACTTGCTGGTCTTATCTAATCTCCATGTGGGTAACACAATTTCGTGTTATCGATTTTTAAAAGGTACTCGTATCTAGTACAATGGCTTGATCAACTGTAAAAAGCATTAATTATGGTTAGTACATTATAAATTTCCTTGGCGCGAAGCAAGCAACTAGCATCGCCGGCAAAAACAGGAACGGTTTGATTTAAAAAAAAGGAGGTGTTCAATTTTTGTGCATTTCTTTTTGTTTCTTATTTATGGTTGGTGATGTATCTTATAAAAGAACTTGCTCACTATTTAGGCTCAACGCTGCGTTAAGCGACAGCCCGCGCGTGCACCTATCGCGTGACGTCCCGCGTGTATCGTGTGCGGCGGTCCTCGTTGCGGAAACCAGATTATTACCTGCGCAGTGTCGCTAGTTCAACTATAACAGTGTGCATGTAGTCGTGTCGATGGAGAACTGACGGGGCACTTTTGTTTGGGACCGCACGAGCGCTCACGTAACGCAGCGTTTGGCTTTAGATTTAACTTTTTCTCTGGCAAAAAAGTCGTAAACTAAGTTAAAAAAATGTATAAAAACACAAAAAAAAATGCAAAATAACTTTAATTTCAGAAGTTGGTGTTAAATAAAGAAGAGAGAGGACCTCGTGCTTACCGAGGTTGGTCTGGGGATAGAAGACCATCTTTTATAAGGTGGAAAATCATCCAATGACTTCTCCTGCTCTAGGAGTGCGTATCAGACTTTTACTGACTAAAACCACACCTGTCTTACACAGCTTCTCAGACGTTTGTAACCACTGAAATAAGATTATCCGTTACACTGGTCCTAATCCCAATAAAAATTGTCACGAAATGCGAGTAGACATGGTAGTCACCCTTTGCATTTCAGGACCACAGGTTTTCATTTTAGATATTCGCCGTGGCCCTAGTAGGCATCGGCCGTGCTTGGCTCCTACACTTGTTTACACTTGTTTTGCTGACAATTTTTCAAGGTGGCGCGTGGTACACTTCGCGCCGTCTACAAGTTCCTTATCGGATGGGCGGATGGCGAGCTACCCATTGTGGCCATTTCCTTCGCTGGCTTCGCAGAAGCAGGCGACCGCATTCTATTCCCTCTCGCTTCGGACCATGACTTGAACCAGGGTGCGGTGCGAGAGGTCACCGCCCATAGCGACCATACCACCGACCATAGTGTGCCCCGCTTGGGCGGAGAACCATCGTGTCCTCGAGGGGGCGATCGGCGGTGGTGATCTCTCGCGCGGGGCCCTGGCACAGGTCACGGTCTGGAGCGAGGAGGAATGGCAGGCGGTCGCCTCCTTCTGCAAATTAGTTATTCTAGTGAAGGAGGTGGCCACCTGCGTGAGGGAACTAGCTTCTTCACGCCCCAGCCGCGTGGATCTCTACCCCGATTTCCAGCCATCGTAGGCGTGGGCTTGCGGACGGCGAGCAATATGTAGCACGCTGTCCGACCGTCTGGTAATCGTTCGGACCAAGCCTGAGTCGTCGACGGCGCGTAGTGTTCCACGCATGCCTCAAAGAGATGTCAGTAAAACCACCGCGTCAGAGGGCTGAAGCCCTTGAATGATTTATGAAGATGACTTGTCGCACAAAAAGTAAAAAAAAGAAGCAAGTTCTTTTAATTTATTATATTTTACAGAAGACAGACAGAAGTTGTCTTCTTTTTAACCAACTTCAGAAAAAAGAGGAGGTTATAAATTAGGTTGAATTTTTTTTAAGTGACTTAAATAAGGAGGAATTTATCAATTCTGTTGTTTTTTTTTGTGTTACCTAGGAACTCCGTCGTTTATGGATCGATTTGCAATTTTTTTTTTCTAATTCCAGTTCTGATGATGGGATCCATGAGGAATCGAGGGAACTCCTTAAATATTATATGGTGATTTTGGTATTTTCATCGCATTAGAACTTAAGCATTTACAATCAAAAAGTAACATTTGATGTAGTAAACCTCATGAAGAAGACCAGAAATGGCTAACGGAACTTCGTACTCACATAGATATCACAATGAAGATAGGTAAGCGACTATGACAACACAAAAAAAAAAAAAAATGGTTGTGCATAGTTATATTGAAAATGTTATCGTCGAAGTGACCTGATGTTGATGATGATGGACCCGGAATTAATCTATATATCCTAGCCGTGTTTGGGCTTAATAGAATTGTCATGAGATGCACTTTGGCTATAAGGTACTATCGAACTGATCTGATGATGGAGCCGGAAGGTGGTAGGTAGACACAGGAATTTCATAATAAAACAATGTATTCTAGCAGTGTTTTGGTTAATTGGAATGGTCATGAGAAATAGACACTCTGGTTATAAGTGTATCGCAACGAAATCGATCAAAATTAATTTCGGAAGCCGGTTTTATATAAAAAACAAACAATACCGAGAAACACCGACATCCGAAATTAAAGTTATTTTGATCGATATCGATACTACCGCTATATATGAGTACCTAGTTAAAAATAAAGGTAGTTTTGTTAAATAATCATTACAATTTGTCGTAAATCGTCAAAAATTTTCTGAATATTTGACGATATTATATTAACCGTACGGTACCTAACTATTTAACTTAAAATGTGCAATTCCAGTAATTGTTTAAGATGTAAGGTGAAGTACTCACCCGTTTCCTCAGAAACAAGTTAATTGTCATTCAGAGAAGGAATAGTAAAGTTTTCCTAGGCAATGCCGACAATCATGGGCCGCTTGGCTTGTGTTTCTGCATGCAAGTTCATCGGGACTGTAATTACTCGATGCTGTTTCCATTCACAGCGGTATTTCCATTTTGCCGCATTCCTGTGATTCACGCTCTCATTTGGCGGCCTCATGTGATAATTCATTTGCAAACGTCGGCGCGTAGTTCTCCGCGCGCCTCGTGTCTGAGAACGGGCTCAAGTCTGCCATTTTTATAAATTTGTAATTCTAACACGATCCCATTGTTATTTTGCTAAAAGTTCGTAATCTGCTAATTCATAATGGTCGATCATCGGTCGGTCAATGATCACGTAATAGAATTGTGGTAGAATGACATTGCGGATTAGCGGCTGGTCAGTAAATATCTGATAACCCGTCTTGCTTCATTCAGAGTGAGAGGAGTCATTCGATGATTTCCCACGTAAAAAAAGCACGTGTACAATGCAGCGGAAATGCTTTAATTTCGCCTATCTATCTATCTTCTATACATATAATAAATCTGTAGAAGTTTTTAGTTGTGCGCGTATCACGTAAAATGTACGAAATCGATGTAGATAACTTTTGTATATTAAAATTGTGTGTAATTTGATATATTATTACTCAGGTTTTGTTTCATCGCCATCGTTTGACTGTATCTTAAGATACACTTTACACTACATCCATTCATTGACTGTTAGGCGGTACGAAGTTCGCCGGGTCAGCTAGCCATGTCGTATAATTGAAGTCGAAGAAAATATTTGACGTGGACAAAAATGTAAATGTTTAAATAATTAAAAATGTTGTGTAAATTTGTACGTTACGTAACTTAACATATACGTCACATAACTTAATACATATATACGTTACGTAATTTAATACATTCGTTACGTAACTTATTATATACGTTTCGTAACTTAATTTTGAAACGAAAAATAATAATAGGGGTTAAAGTATGAAATTGCCATTTTATTGTAATAGGTAGGTACTTCGAATTGACATAGAACCCTTGCAATACACGGGAGTTAATTGTATTATAAATCCAGAACCAGAGTAACCGCAACGTTTGTAGAATCGTCGAACAGTAGGCAGGGCACATTGCTTGCAGGACAGGTGGTCGATGGGGACGAAAGGTTCTAGAGAGGCGATTACGTAACGGAAAACGCAGCGTTGGAAGGCCTCCCACGAGGTAGACCGATGATCTGGAGAGGGTCGCGGGAGTCGGATGGATGTGAGACGCACAGGACCGGTCGTTATGGCGATGCTTGGGGGAGGACTATGTCCAACAGGGAACGTCTCGGCTGAAATGATGTTGATGATAACCTAATGTCCCTGTCAAAATCGGTTACTATTTGGAGATGCCCCCCCAGCCCCCTGCCCGGGAATTAAGTCCCGTCTCGCGACAAAATAAAAAGTAGCCTACTTTACTCTTTAGAATTCTCTTGCGGGAACATGTTTTCAAGCAAGAATGTAAATGTAATTTAAGTTACTCTTCTTTAGATCAGCTAAAAGAGAGTTAAAGTCCCGTCAAAATCAGTCCTATCATTTTAGAGACAGATACATAACACAAAAATAACGAAAATATCACATTTTCGTTATAAGTATATATAACGAGAATGCGATTTTTATCGTGTCGGTATCGTAAGTATCATACGCATTTAGTAAAAAAATATTTTGATGATTTATTGATTTGTATTGACTGTTTTTTTTTAGGTTTGAAATTTAGATTAAGGTGGTATTACCTAGCTGACAACCCTAAGAATAAACACCGAAACAAACTCCAGAGGTCAGGTCTTTTTTAAAGTCAATACAGTTAACAGACACTTTAATTTTATTTATATGTTTAGATAATTACAATTTCCTACTACTTATTACAACAAATCACAAAAATATGTATTGTAGTATGGCCAACATCGTTGTTAGGTTAGCGACATATCGTCACCAACCTAATGGTAGCGAAAACGAAAAACAAACTCTTTTTAGCGCACGCGCTCTGATCTCGACAGGTCTCCATTTTAAAAACACTGTGAAAATTAAAAAATAATATATTAATAAAACCTCTACAATATTAATATTTATAATATCAAAGAAAGACCAAATTATATCCAGGATCCTGGAATACTAGTATTGAAAGCCCTTTACACGACGCACTTTTGCCGATTTGGGCTCAGCGGGCGGACAGCCGGACTGCGAGCTACACATTGCACGTCGTCCGAAATACGTCGTTGATGTTACAAGGAGTAAGTTGGGCTAATTTTCATTTTCCCGCGGTAATGTGACTTATTTTTGGGGTTATATAAAAAGGGGAGTAACGAAGTCGTGAGTAACAGTTAGTAGATAATAAATAACATATTTCCTATTGTATTTATTTTTAATAGTGTCATGATATACCATTTTGAAACCCTTATGCGTCTCATAGTCGCTATGTTGTTTTTTTTTTAACGTCACCTATCTAAGAACACTTGGGTTACCAAAACGAATCTAACGATATCTTAATTATATGAATCCATTCAGCGGTTGTAGCATTACCTGCAAAATGGCCAGTCGCATTCTCTGTGCATAAAAACAACCACACTGCGTTCGCCAACCCGCCTGTTAAGCCTGGCGATTACGGCAAACCCCCCAAAACTGATAAGAAATGGGGGGCTAGTGTCCGGCAGCCCGTCTACCCTAAACTCTGGTAGCGGTTAAGGCTACGAGGTAAGGGTGCTAAGTGTCACCAAATGGGATACGGCTACCCCTTTAAAAAATCACGACTGAACCTGGCAACATAATATATAACACGCGTACACTGTGGATCGATGAAAAGATAACCGAACTTGAGGAGGAATTGAGCCGGTTACGTTGGAGTATTATTGAATTATCTGAAGTCCAAAGACGGGGGGAAGACACGATAATTCTCGAATTCGGTAACCTACTCTATTTTCGGGAGGATGACCAGCAGTTCCAGGGTGGTGTCGGTTTTTATCCACAAATCCCTTGTGAACAATGTGGTGAAGATCGAGAGTCTGTCGACCAGGGTGGCGTACCTTATACTCAGAATATCATCAAGATATTCTCTGAAGGTCATATTGCTTTACGCCCCGACCTCGACGCATTCCGACGACGAAGTAGAGACCATGTATAAGGATGTATCCCAGAGCCGTGCATGGTTTTAAGGCTCACTTCACCGTGGTCATGGCTAGTTTTATGGAGAAGGAGAGTCTCTACATGATGAACTCCTTCAAAAAACTGGCTATTCCAACCATCTTTCTCCAGAAACAGATTAGGCCCCTCAGGTTTTTCAGGGCATCAATAAGGGAGTTAGGGGATCCTAAGGTTTCGTGCGTATTTCAGATTTTCAGTGACACCTGTGCAGTCTAGGAGTACATGAGCAATTGTCTCGTCTCCCTTCAAGCATGCTCTGCACAGGGGACTGTCTGTGATGCCTATTGTGTGGAGTTGCTTATTCAGTGTACAGTGTCCGGTGATAGTCTCCGTCATCAGGCGCAGGCCGCCTCTATCCAGTCTTATGAGTTTTTTGGTGAGGGCTTTATTGAGGTTTGCCATGATCTTCTTGGCCTGCCTGCATCCTAGTGTCGAGGACCACCAACACTCTGCTTGTATATGTGTGTGTTCACGAAGCCAACTACGCAGTTGACCGAAGGGGACCAGCACAATGGGTTTTGGCCCGAAGACCACCGCTCCAGATCCCCTTCTGGCCAGCTCGTCCGCCCCTTCGTTGCCCAGTGAGCCGCTATGACCTTTATTCTACTGTAGTGTCACAATATTGCGTTTCGGCACTGTGACTTTTTACAGTGCTGAGTGGCATTCTTGTATAATTTTCGAGGTGGTAGAGTTTTTCCTAGGGATTGTAGGACTGAGGCACTATCGGAGAGTATCCGAATGTGTGTGTCCGTTACATTTCTAGTTTCGAGTTCATTGGAGAAGACTCCAACTCCCGTGCCAGTATCTGTCTTTGATCTATCCGTGTAGACCCTCAGTTCTGCTGGGTCTGAGTAATCGTGCTCTTGTTTTGTTAGTTGAATATTGAGATGCTTTTGGAAATGATACGCCTTTGGAGCTTCGTCGCTAGGTGCTGCCATCATAGGCTATCGTTTAATAGCGTCTTCCATTATGCGTATGTGTTTGATTCTGGAATCTTTACTCAGGGTGCCCGAAACGCTGAGCCTGAAGGCCGCTGAGGCCGTCTCCTCCCGCACGATTAGATACAGTGGGAGCAGTCCCAGCATCGCTTGCAGGGCAGCCGTGAGCGTGGTTTTCATGTTGCTAGTGATCGCTACGCCGGCGAGTCGCTTCAGTTTTTCAAGACCTTTTTGTGCTGGATCAGTTCGGTCCTGGGCCACCAAATTAGAGAGCCATATGTGGATATTGGTTTAATAACAGTGGTATTTAGCCAGTGAGTAATGTTTGTGGCTATGCCCCAGCTGCGGCATAACATGCGTTTACACTGCCATATAAATATACTGACTTTTTTGGTGATGTACTCGGTAGGTTTTGCCTAATTCAGCTGTTTGTCCAGGGAGACGCCCAGGTACCTGACTCCAGTTGACAGGCTAAGGGTAGTTCCAAAGAAACGTGGTAGCTGTAGTGCTGCCATTTTCCTTTTTTTGGTGAAAAGAACAATTCAGTTTTAGAGGGGTTCACAGTCAGTTGGTGTTCCTCTACTATTTTCAAGGCCTGGCGTGGCCTCAAAAAGCAGAGAGTTGCCCTCTCCCAGAATAGCGGCTCCCCGGCTTGGCCGGGACTCACCTGCGTAATTATTTTGGCTTTCTGCTTTTTTCTTTAAGTTGAAGAAGGTGGGCTTTTTTGAAATCGAAGTTGCCCATCCTCTGGATCGATGGGATGAGAGGATTTAGGGAGGGAGTGAGTTTGGGGTATAAGAAGACGGGAAGGGGGTATCGGGTTAACCCAGGCCTGGGATTTGGCTCTGGGTAACTTCTCTTGTCCGGAGCCTCACCAGAGGCACTCCAGACAGGGGATTGGCCTCAAGCAGTCAGGAAGCGGTCCCCAAGCCGCAGCTGGGCTATCCGTAACCTGCCCACCCACTCGGTTGCATGAGAAGAAGTGCCTGGCGGTCCATGCCGACCCGTCATGGGGGTACATGTACCACCATGTCTGATCGGCACAGCCAGCCCCTAAGCTCAGTGACCTCAGTAGAGCTTCCGAAAGAGTGGGACTTAAAATGTAGCACCCACTCCTATCAAGATCGAAGACTCTGCACTCGAAGTTGTGGACGACTAAGTTTATCTGGGACAGACAGTCCAGTTGGGTAGGTCTAACTTCGAGAAAAAGGTCAATCGTCGAATCCGACTCGGCTGGGCAGCGTTTGGGAAGCTGCGCGGTGTTTTTTTTCTTCCAATACAGCACAGTGTCTCACAGACGAAAGTCTATGACTAGTGAGTGTTGTCAGTGACGACATATGGTTCCGAAATGTGGTCGCTTACAATGGGCCTCATCAGAAGGCTTAAAGTCACTAGAGTGGCTATGGTAAGGCCTATACTCGGTGTTTCCTTGCGCGTGATCACATAAAAAATGAAGATATCCGCAGGAGAACCAAGTTTACAGACATTGCCCAAAGAATCCCCTTTAGTGGCAGTGGGCAGGGCACATTGCTCGCAGAGCAGATGGACGATGGGGACGAAAGGTTCTGGATGGCGACCACTTACCGGAAGTCGCAGCGTTTGAAGGCCTCCCACAAGGTGGACCGATGAACTGGTGAGGGTCGTGGAAACTCCGATGGATGCGAGACGCACAGGACCAGTCATTATGGCGACACTTGGGGGAGGCCTATGTCCAATAGTGGAATTCTTTCGGCTGAAATTATGATGATGTTCAGCGGTTTGGAAGATATGAGGTAATAAAGAATACCTCATCATTACATACATACGTACATTCATGTATCCAAGATACACGAGAAAAACATAACCTTTCTTGCGTCGGGTAAAAATAGGTCAAAACGTAGGTGCACTTTATACATACGTAGGTAGATTAGCAGCGTGTAAGTCTGTTGTCCCCATTGAATGCGGACAAAGCGAATTTAATCAAATAATTACATTCAGTCATACGCTGTCCTTGTTAATTTATTGTAACATATATCTCGCAGGTATATGGTATAACTAATCATATTACAAGAAAGCGCGCCAGATTGAAAAACGTCGTTGTAATGTTATGCGGCTACCTAAGTTCAGCCGGATTGTAGTAGCGTTCTACAAAGCGGTGTTCAACGTTTTTTTATAATCGGACATGCCGAAAACATCTCGATTAGTCTCACTTTTTAGCTAAACGACTTGGAGGTACTCGTATATAATTCGTGCCTCCATTACCAGTATAACATCTGGTCTTGTAGTATAAACATACGCTCCAATTTGGTATGACGGTTTGGGACCGTCCACACCAAGGTCAGGTTTTTGTTAAACAGGAACATTGTATTAAATCAGGCTGAGTTACGCACGACCTTGGTACGGGCGGACTCATTTCGCTGTACCAAGTTCAAGCGTGTCTTAAGAATATTTTCAATAGAGTAGGTATAAAGCGACGACACTAAGCGCTTGTGAAAATTCATTTATTTGTAAAGACTAGTGCTTCTATTCATCTAAGGAAGGAGCGCTAGTCATTGATGGACAGGCTGTACTGTCGAGTCAGCCAGTCCAACAAGTGAAAGTGAAAGAAAATATTGCTTTTAACTATCAATTTGAATGAAACGGCCATTGTATGTACTGATTAGTATTCAATTTATTACCTACGGCAAGAGTTCCCAAACTGCAGCACGAGGTCCCGGGGTGTCGCAAACCGGTACGCTCAGGCTGGAATTTCCTTGTGAAACGGACCTAAAACTATGATTCGATAAAGATAATGGAATTCTATTTTTAAGCAGTGCATCCCAAGAATTACATTCTGTGCTTTGAAGATCTTATTAGCTCGTGCAGCATCATACTTGCGTAAAACGAGATTTACTGAAGTTGCAGTACCTTATTAAGTCAAAATTCAAATAAAAAAGAAAAGAAAAAGGGGGCACAAGAACTTTTAATAATCTATATTTCTATGATTAAAATAATCTAGAGCTATATATACGCAGGTGTCTTCTTTTACAAGACTGTCGCAAATTATCGACTAGGGCTCTTTAACGCATGTTTGGAAACGGGCCAGTTCCCGTTTCGTTTGAAGATCGGAAAACAGGTCCCCATCAGTAGTAGTCAGTAATGCTAGCCAAGGAGGCGGCCCACGCCGAAGGAATGCCCGCACGCCTCAGCCGCCGGAATCCCGAGCCCAATTTCCAGTCACAATGGGCTTGGGCTTGCGGACGGTGAGCGATGGGTAGCCCGCCGTCCGGCCGTCCGGTAACCGTCTGGATCGAGCCCGAGTCATAGACGGCGCCTAGTGTTCTACGGGCGCCTCAAGGAGATGTCAGCAAAACCGTAGGGCTCAGCAGGGTCGAATCCTACTGGGGCCATGGATTCGCTTCTGAAAGGAAAACCTGGAGCCCTGGAACGCAAGGCAAAGCAGGAACACAGGGGTGGGTTTTAGTCTGGTAAAGCCTGGCATGCCCTCGCGCTCCGCACAAGGCGAGAGAAATCATTAAATGATTACTAACGCAAAAAAAAGTCACCTAAGCATTTCAAGTTTAATAAAAGGAATACCTACAGAAAGTCAATATTGTCAGAAATATTACAATACAATTTTCAATGTGACTGAAGTAATGTCATCACGCACACACTGACACTGACATCTCGTTTGCCGCGATAGCACTACTAACTCTTGAAAATTTGGGATGAATTTGGATGTGTTTCGTAATACCAAAAATGATGAATGAAAACTTAATGTTTTTTCTATAATTTGTAACTTGTTACTATATGCTATGTTCCTACAGAAATAATATTAGAAATATTGTTGTTAATAATACAGAAAAAAAACAAAATGAACACACGTAATTTACGCTGTAAATGCAATTCGCTTAAATTTAATTTTCATCATCATCATCATCACCATTTCAGCCGATTCCACTGCCGGACATAGCCCGCCCCCAAATGTCGCCACAATGAACGGTCCTGTGCATCTCGCATCCATCGGATTCCCGCAATCTTCATCGGTCCATCTTGTAGGGGCTTGCCTTCAAACACTGCATCTTTCGGTACGTGGTCGCCACCCCAGAATCTTTCGGCCCCAACGGCCATCTATTCAGCGAACAATGTGCCCTGTCCATTGCCACTTAAGTTTGGCTATTCTTCGTGCTGTCGGCAACCTTGGTTCTCCTGCGGATATCTTTATTTCTAATTCGATCACGCAATGAAACTCCGATCATAGCCCTTTCCATTGCCCTTTGGGTGACTTTAAGCTGATGAGGCCCAATGTGAGCGACCACGTTTCGGAACCATATCATCACTTGCAAAACGCACTGGTTACGAGAAGATGCCGCGCAGCTTTCCGGACGCTGCCCAGCCGAGTCGGATTCGACGGTTGACGGTCTTTCTCGAAATTAGAACTACCCAACTGTCACTACCGGACTAGACAGTCCAACACAGGCAGTGGACAGACGTCCAAGGTAGAGGTAATCGTCCACAATTTCGATTATAGAGTATCCAATCTTGATAGAAGTGGGTGCTACATGGTTGTTTCTCATGACTTTAGGTTTGTCCATGTTCATTTTAAGACCCACTGTTTCGGAAGCTCTACTGAGGTCATTGAGAATTGTGGTGAGCTCTTCCGTAGTCTCAGCCATGTACTCGCCATTGACATTATTGTCTAATCCACTCTAGTCCAGATTCTTGAAGACATCCTCCATTGCGGCCGTGAACAGTTTCGCAGAAATGACGTACCACACACCCCGCTGCAGGAGAATAGGTTTCGAAGTCTTGTCCTGCAGTCTGACTGACATAGTGGCGTTTTTGTACAAACATTCCGCACCTTGATGTACCGATAGTCAATCTGGCACCGTTGGAGAGACTGCAGCACAGCCCAAGTCTCGATCGAATCAAAGGCTTTCTCGTAGTCCACCAATGCTAGGCAGAGAGGCAAATTATACTCCTCGGTCTTCTGTATAACCTGCCGTAGCGTATGTATGTGGTCTATGGTGCTGAAGCCTTTTCGGAATCCGGCTTTATTCGGGAGGCTGGAAGTCGTCGAACCTGCACGCGAGACGGTTCGTGATGACTCTAGAAAACAGCTTCTTGAGCAGGGCCTTGTCGCCCTTCTTAAAGAAGATTACCACCACACCACCGTTGTGGGGTTTTTCCCTCGAATTTGACGGAATCAAACAGCTTCTGAAGGGCTGCCTTCAGGAGTTCGGCCGTAATTCCGTCATCACCTGGTGCGTTGTTGTTATTAAGCTGCTTCAGAGCCATCCTAATCATTCTAATTTCGTTAAAAGTATGTTTAAAAAAAAAGAAAGACGTAGGAACCTAGTTATATATTGTCTAAATCCGAAATTAAAATGATTTTGGTATTACGTTTGTAAGGATCATTCATTCGTCGCCGCGTTCTTAATAATGCTAATGAAAAGAAAGATCATCAGAAGCTGCCCACTTTTCTGAAGGATACTAACTGACCATAGAGTCGGTTGAACAGGAACCAACCTAGCCCAGCCAAAAGCTACGGCGCCTTATACAAAGAACAAAATTTGCAATTTTTTTTAAAATTATTATTTATTTTGTTAAAGTATAATTTATTTATAATTGTTATTATTTATTTTACTTGCTTTTATTTATATAGCCTCTTTTTTATAATGAGAATGTGAGAACACTGTAGACTCCGCGAATTCTCAGATTACTTTTTATTATGATTATTTTTATTGTACTTTTTAGTATAATATTGACCAGTCTACATCGTCCTTACATAATACGAGTATATACTTATGCTGAAATATGGAAAGGAAAGAAAGAAAAATTGTTGTTACAACAACAATTTTTTTTAAAAGAGTAAACTTGGAGTTTCTTGCCGGTTCTTCTCCATAGGAAACGACCAATTTGGAACCGTGTACTAGCTTCTGACGTTTTAAAAGTGCCCATGTAGGCCTATGTGAAATAAAAACTTTTGATGTTGACTTTGACTTTGAAAGAAGACGATGAGTCGACTCGGAAATCTGAAAGGATGGAAAAGGTACACAAATAATAAACAACTATAAATGTGACTAAATTTAATTTGTTCTGAAATATGATGGTTGCTGTAACATTTGTTACCTTCGTGGCAATTCATGGTATCCTATAAAGTGGTTAATATCATGAAATAATTACGAGTTTACTTGTACCATTGACATTGGTGAAGCAGATCAAAAACTACAAATTGTTGGATTTTATAAAAGTGTTAAGTAGTTTTTAAGAAAAAGTTTGTTCATTATTACCTTGATATTTTTTATAAACTCCATTTTGTTTAAAACACATTGACTGACAAATTAAGCCAAGTAGTCAGCAAAAAATGTATGTAGCGACTTTGCACTGGGCTTTGACACAGCGCGCGCAAGCTTTGACGTGGCGCCAGAATCAATGTGATCTTGAAACGCAATTGAAGAACACAGGCAGGCTGAAGTCACTAAAAATCTGCCACGCACTTTAGCTCCTACAAAGACACGTCAACAAAAAAAAATGTCACTTATGAGTAAAACTGATCTTTATATTTATAAAATACACGGTCCACAATGTTCTCAAAATATACGGAAGTTATTCAGAATAATAACTTTATTCAAGGACAAATAAAGATTAACTTTACTTTTTTTTTCATACTTGTTAATTATTAATTTTCAGTACACTTATTCGAAAACTAGCATTATCAAGAAATTATATTAAATTTACTACCTAACTACTGTTTAATTAGTTTGAAGCTGGTTTGTAAAAAAAAAAACAATACACTTACTCGAAAACCCACTCCGATCCCTACTGCTTTTAGGCACGCAATACTATTTTCCCGCACTAGTGCGTAGATGTGATAAATACAATAAATTATAGGGAGTCCTATAATTTATTGTATTTATCGTATCAGGCTAATCGCTAAGCACCCCCGTTTATTTATTTCTATGTAAGTGTAAAAAAAACGCTATTTGATACACGTGGAAATTCACTGCAGCACTCGGCTCCATAACACTTTGCACAATTTTGCCTCGGTCGTAAAGACAAACTGTTGTCTTCTTGAATCAAAATGTAGTAGGATTTAATTATTATGGTTGCATTTACTAAGCAGGAATCGAATAGGTACGCAAGTGCGTGTTACGCTGCACCTACGTATCCGCTCCTTACGTATCGTTACGCCGCGGTGGTACGCTCCTGCATGGATGTTCAAGGACGGATTTAAGGAGCGGGGGCACGAGGTCACGTGCTCCCCTCAGGCGGTATTTTTGTGTACTGAGGAGATTCCATCACAGTACATAAACACTTAAAAAAAATCAGAATAACAACTTGTAGAAATAAACTTGAAGTATGATTCTTTAAGTTTATTTCTAACAGTTATTGTTGATTTTCTTGCCCGTCCGTCTCTTGTGCCCCTCCCAGAAAAATATCCTGAATCCGCCCTTGCGGATGTTAGGTTGCTACGCTGTGCTATGCTGTGCTTTGCTGCCTTTCGCTGGACAAACGCCTAGTACAAAGACTGTTTGTGTTCATAAGCCTATTTAATGAAAAATATTAATTTAGTTTGAAATACATGAACAAGCAAGAATAAGGCACGTCAATGGTACAATATTTTCATCTGAATATCACACAGGTACATTTTATGGCAAAAAGGTATTCCGGATCTAACAGCTTCTGTTAGATTAGAAAACAATAATAACAGTATTTACCACCTTATAGTATTTTACATTGGGCTGTGGAATATTTCAAAAGCGTTACCGCGGCTCTGGAACTCAAAGAGCAACTGTAGTAACACAAGAGGGTTTTAGTCAGTAAAAGTCTGAAAAACCCTAATGCTCTTTCCAAACGGGAGGAGTTAATTGATGACTTCCCACGTGAAAAAGCAGAAAGGAATAAAACGTTCGAAAATAAAGTTTCAAAACGTATGTTATTACAACAGTTTCCTTTGATACTTTTGAAACTAATATATTCAAAGAAGTAGATCGAGTATAACTATTTAGTTCCACATGCTTTTTGGGGAATATTTGATGGTGAGGATGATATAAAGACACAGAGATTAGTTACACAAAATGCAAACATATACACTTCTTTGTAAACAATTTTGTACGGCTTTTTATTAACCCAATGTATCTGAATCTTAGATGTCTTCAGAAACGGCAGGCGTTTACACCAAATGAAATTTGACAGAGTGGAACCTGAATGTAGTATAAAGACCCAAAACTAAATAAACAAATAAACAAAAAGTAGGTGATAAATACTGAAATGTACGACATCATAATGGTGAACAAATTAATTACGACAATATAAGTGGCATATAACAAAATGTTAGTAAATCACACTTCTGGCAAAATCTACAAACTATATATTTAAACACATTAAATCCATATCTATTTCCTCAATATAATATATCTCAACTTTTTACACTCAACTATAAAAAATAGGTATATAAAAAAGAATTTAAAAACACGTCATTGGTAATAAATTATCTTTTGACTTAGTCAACATACTTAACTATGCACTTAAAAATAAACATTATACGTGAAAAAGATACAAACATAATCGTATAATAGCTACAGAAACAATAGTACCTATAAGAAACAAGCAAGAACAGAAAATAGTGAGGTACGATTTTATACAGAAAAATGAGCTTACGACTACAGATTTACATAAAAACTAAAATTAAGTTTTAATTAAAAATATGGCATCTACCGACATATTTATGGCAATTATTCGGTTCAAGAAAATCAGCACATTAGACGAACTTAAATTAAGTCTCTACAACACCTGATTTCAAGATTGCCCAAACAGAGCTACAACTAGTTCTTGTTTTTCTTTCTTATATTAAAAATTATCATCTACTCCCGTAAAGTAAGTCATTATATTTAAGGCCTCATTTAATTTGTAACGTTTCAAAAGGCTTTCTGACTGTTGAAGTCTTTCTCTAGTCTATTTAAATAGTTTCTCTTGAAACAACTACGCTTCAGACTAGAGGTTATCCTTACACGACGATCAGGCTGTTTGCGTTAATACAATATCATTGTGTTGATGCTACAACACAAATTATACCACAAAATATACCGTTTGGTTCGATTTTCATAAAGATAAGTTTGCTCAAGTTAAGACATAAAATTAAATGCAAGAAACAGTGGCAAGATACAGTGCGGCTACGTTATGTGTGGTATGAGAGGAGAGTCACAGAGACACAATGGTATAGGTTACTAAGTGCTGTGTTACGATACAATCTTTTGAATATATTGGTTATATTGGAGAAATAACAGGGTAACTGCCATAAAATTAAGTTTTTTAAAGATCTTATTGGATAACTATAGTTTCTTTTTTAATATATATCTTTTGAAATACATAATATTTGAAGGAATATAGATTTCCAATACAATTACCTGTTGACAAGAGGAGGACAGTAAGGCAAGGAGGTCATATGGGACACTATAGGTCGACGGCTGCAAATACCTCTGTCGTTGGCAACAAGCCGCTCGTGTGCTCTAAGTAGATACATTACAGGGTTTCACACAAGTTCAGGTAAATTTTTTATTAATTTTTGTAGACTTGGTTCAGTTACAAGGTGAACTATAAATAGGTACAGAGGCAAGAAGCGATATTAAAGTAAACGATATTTCTGCAAATGTAACGCGTTAATATTATTATAATTAAATACTACATTTTGAAAATACGTTATAAGGTAAGTATAAATTACAGTAGCACAAAATACTAGTGACTATTTAAGATGGCAATTGTGTTTATAGTAAATATTAAAAGATTTAGTTATAAAAGTGTCAATGTGGTCGGTAGTGAGCCCGCGGCAGGCGCAGGCGCACACGCTGGACGGAGGCAATAAGGCTGATTTAAGACATTCTCACTCAACTGCCTAAAGCACTTCGTAAGATATACGTTAACATTACATTAGGCACTACGTCATTAATTTTCTATAATATTTTAACTGTTATTATAATAGAAAGTACAATAAATATAATTATGTTATCAAATATAAAATACATTATGCACGATGAAACATGTTGGTTCACACGGACAATTGTTAAGGCGATCTGTTGGTGATATGACAACGTGAAAAAACAAACTTTAATAAATCGAGACTAGAAAGTGTAAAATTTTAACGTTTCAATAGTACGACCTTAGCTTCTTGTACATGAAGTTATCATAAAGATTTTTTTTTATAAAGATGCAATGATTTGGTGAGCGAAAATATATCATCAATTAAGTTCATCACACTGACGAGTTGAAAGGGAATCGTTTGTCTTGGTATGGTCATTCGAAGAGGAGGGATGAGACGCATGTTACTAAAAGATTTATGAGTTTACATGTGGATGGATGGAGAGGGAGATGGAGACCAAAGAAAAGATGGATGGATTGTGTGAAGAGTGATATGAAATAAAAGGAAGTTAGTGATAGCATGACGAGTGACAGGGCAGAGTGGAAGAAAAAAACGTGTTGCGCCGACTCCAAATAACACGGAACAAGGGCAGGAAGATGATGATGACACTGACGACTTTAAGTTAGGTAAATATTGCTAATCTTCGTATGCTAGTCTACTTTTCTAGTTGAGTTCAAGAAATGTATTAAGTAGGTACTATTTTTCTTTCATATCAAGGGTGAAGGTTTTGTCTACAGACTAAAATCTAAATTTTAATTTATTGAAAACGTCATCTAGTTGAAACTGAGATCGTACCATTTAAACACGCGTCCGTACATTAAAGACTAACATACATCTACTTACTGATATTTACGCAATAATAATATTAAAAGATAATATCTTGGATATTCCTTGCTCTCTTATTAAATAACTTACGATAAATTAACTAATCATATCTAATGAATACTTAGAGCTTTTAATTCACGAAGTTTTCTATCGACACCATTGCTGTTGTAGTGAGCAATTTTTAGGAATCTTTTACGTTCATTTCTGGTTGCAATTGTACATAATATTACTTGACGATAAAAGAAATATTTAAAGCAATATAGATTGTTTTCTCTGTGTGTGACAAGATAATGAAACGGGAATATGTATGTTTAATTATTAGTAAAAATATAGAACCTACCTCAAGGGTCAAAGACAAAGCTAAAAGCTGAAGTGTGTTTTAAATCAAACGATGTAGGAATGAAGGTGCGTTTCTCGCTTTTTATTGATGTAGTACTGGGTGGAGTGAAGAGGAGCTGACCGTGAATTGGCCAATCAAAGTGCTCGAAAACTTACTCCGCATTACTGGACAATAACAGTCGTGGAGCGGAGTGGAGCTGAACGGACTTTCAAATAAAACAAATGAACAGGCGGCCTCGAGCCGCGGTTGCCGAACCGGCTGCCCTGCTTCAATGAAAACACTTGCCAATTTTCACTATTCTACTCCGCTGCACTCCGCCCAGCTCCGATTCAGTGAAAACGCACCCTAAGTAACTTTGAATTCTTTACAAATAAGAGAGTAGAGAGTCTTCTTCAGAAATCGAGTACGGTTGCATCGGGACTTAAAGTAACGTAGAGCATCTAGCAACGGTGTCGAAAACCTGTTGTTTTTAATTGTCATTTTTAATTTACATCATATAGTTATTATCTATAAAATACGGGTGTTTTGGGTTCTGTATCATGACTAATCAAGTCATTAACAATTAATAAGGTATATATTATGTAAAGCGATTTCCTTGGTAATGCTGTTGTGTTGTACGTATTGTGACTTTATTAGCGAGAATCGTATAGTAATGGTTAACTGATGGTTTGTGTGCAGTACTGAGACTTGTTCACGTTGTGTTCCTACCGCTGTGTAAGTACGGAAGATATTTTTGTTATATTTTTGTATGTTCACTGGGAACTTTACAGTTGTGACACCTGAAGAGGCAGAAACTGTTTGTGGTGCGTAGTCAGCTTCGCTTTTACAAAATATACAATAAGCATGGGTCACATGACGTGGCCGGAGGCGGGAGCCGCTCGGTCACAGTACGCCGTAGAACGTATCCATCAGGGTAGTGTCCAGGTCACACTCCAGAAAGATGCTCTCACTGCATTCCTCCTGAAAAATGGAGAAATAAATCTTTTAATATTAGTTAATGACCTAAGAAAGTTTGAATATTGTGACATAGTAACGGTTGAGTATAAACATGTCAGACCTTTGTCCCTTACACTCTGATCAGTCCATCAAGAACGCCTCCAAGTTATCACTCATCAAAAATTTCATCATCATCATCATCCTTATCCCATTTTTAAGTGATTGGTGTAACTTGTCTTCCAGTCTTCTGATATTCAAGTTTTTTATTATTGAAAACATGTTTGAAAATTGATTCAGACGCATGAAACTTTGTATAGAGGCTGGTGGAGAGTTCTTTGAAAAGATTTAATAAACATATTTTATCCATAGAAGTTAGTTTTTTAGTTTCTCAAAACTGTCTGAGTGTCCCACGTATGTATAATGTCATGAGAAGAAAGAAGACCCTAATAATGAGAAAAGGTTCAACGTGATACAGACCTGTGTGATGAATGCAGCGGGTGGCTTTTTTCTACCCCTCCTCGCAAGTCGTGGGCATTTTAGATCTGAAGGAGGAGAGGTGAAATGGAGATTCAGCAGGACCTGTACTGTTGAAACAAAATTCAAAGTGATTCATACCTGAGTGTCACCGTCACGACTCTGGAAGAATCTGCCTCCTGGATACGAACTAAATGCTTGCAGTGGTCAATCTGGACATCTTTTACCCGGTTTTAGGCCGAGATTGGCCGATGTAGAAACATTCCAAAAACACAATGCCAGTGTGACACATTACCACACCTGCTGTCTCCACCTACCGACTAATCCAGAAATTAAACTAGACGAATAACAGAGTTACCCAGCTTAAATATCGTCCAAATTTCGGTAATAGTCAATTGACAACAGGAAGACATGAAAATACCTGAGTGTTGTGTGGAACGGGCGGATCTTCGGGCCCTTCTGGGGTTTCATTTTGACGTTTTGGGTATTATATCATTAGATGTAAAGAAGTGGATTGGAGATCGTACACGACCTCCTTTTCTGGTTCGCTAAGGAGTAAGAAACTTAAGATTCAGAGTGGTACATGCCTGAGTGTTGTGTGGAGCGGGCGGCTGTTCCCCGCCCCTCCTTGCGTGTCATTTGGAGGTCTTAGGCAGGTGCCGCTTCATGTGCAGCGCGAGGTGGTCGGAGCGCGCGAACGAGCGCTCGCAGACTGCACACTTGAAGGGCTTAGCGCCCGTGTGCTTGCGGTAGTGGCGCGTCAGCTCGTCCGAACGCGCGAACCGCCACTCACACTCCGGCCACTGACACGTGTACGGCTTCTCGCCTGTGGATATGGAACTCAAACTTCACTCCACAGATACTGATCACGCATGCCAAGTTATGTTGGATGGTAATAGAGTTATAGCTACGCAAGCTAACACCTCATTCATGACTAAGTTTTGAAAAACCTACATGTTGATTTCATGCAAAACCCTCTAGCACACCCTCAGAAGAATCTGTTGGTTTTCATGTGCTTTTTCACTTTGGTATCATAACACAAAAACGTAAGTGAGGAGATGAAGAAAGAGCTTAAGTGAGCAGTCTATTTATGTTGGAAAACATTGAACAAACCCTTTTTTTCTGGTAACATCATTTTGACCAAGTACCGGTGGTCGCTTTATCAGCACTATGTTTATATAATGACTTTTATAATGGTGTAGTTATAAACTGAAATTCTTTGTTATTTTCTACTTTTAGTGTCGTGTTCAAAAATAGGAGGTACTGTATAAAATCAGACATGTGTCATGCAAGATTCATACACAGGGACGGAATCGTGTCATCGATGCAGGGCTATAAAACGGTAATATTGTAATAACATCAAGTCACGTTTCATGCTATTTCAAGAAACTGGGAGAAGGTAATTTGCCTAAACAGTAAGCGTTGTTGACTTTCATAATTTCAGTCTGATGTCAACGAACTCTACAACGTGTTTCAATATGAACTAAAGTTTGAACAAGGTCCTAAGTACTAAGTAAAAAATAAGTTTTTAGAAAGCTGGTTACTTAGTAAGAAGTCGAAGTTAAATAAATTGGACAAGTGACAATATACTGCGGTGAAATCTAAACGATACTCGTAACACAGTACTTAGGTACATTGTAACCATTAGGTATATCTGTTACTTTCGCTAGGCCGATGAGTAGTCAACGTACGTATAAAGGAGACTGACGAGTTAAATTAAAATGCATTTAGATTTCTTTTAACACGTGTAAATTGTTGTATTTAGTTCAAACAGTGGATATTCGCAATGCCACGAAGTATAGACATTTATTTCGCAGTGGTCAAGTAAATAAAAGTGTAAGTAATACCTGTGTGTATTCTCTGGTGCGCCTTCAGATGCGAACTCTTCGTGTAGACCTTGGTACATCCTGTAATAAATAGTTTGCTTTTAGATGTCGTGTGAGTTTCTAAAGAAGGATGGTCAATTTGGACTAGGAAAAAATAAGTGTTGTTACCGAAATGATACTGTCGTCATAACATAATATATTATCGATGTAATTATCAGATGCGATCAGTTTATTTTTAAAAGCAGGAGGAAAATAGATATTCAGTTTTAAAAATAATTATTGTTGTTTATTAGAACGCTTGATAATATCTTATTTATCATCCGCATCCGTAATTAACATACTTAGAAAAGTCCATGCTTTTCCTAAGGTCGATATTAATTTAATTTCTAAATCGAAATTAAATCCAAGGTTATATCATCTGTTTCTCATTTTGTTTTTACTCAATATAAGGTAAGCCACTAAAATATTTTTTGTTTTTTATAATTCAATTAAGTCATGAATTAAAAAAAAAATAGCATCAAAATTGAAAAAGCCGTAAATCGATCGAATATGAAGCCGTTATTTTTGACAAAACAAGATTGTTTACTTTTTTATCTAATATTTTAGGCTTGGATACTAAGTTCTATTCATTAAACCCCGAGCGAACGCCGGCGTTCGCTCGTTCATTGTCTTTCTCTTGTGTCTCTAATTACGCTACTCAAAAGGTTAAGCGATGTCTTCGTATGAATAGTTAATTTGAATATGGATGTAAACATTCTGAGGAATCAATTTTTGAGTATTTAAAACAGCCTCTGAGTGAAGTATAGTAACTTCACTCGAAGATATGCCGCCTAAAACTATTTTTGATATCTTTTTAAAATTCTACAGATTACTAATAAACCATATAACCTTAAAAAAAACATTTTAATTTTTTACTTACTAGTTTCTTCATACTTTAAAAAAAAAATAATGTTAAAATAAAAGTTAATATACAATAGAGTGTATTAGCTTGGTTAAAAAAAAATGGTAAAATGTATATCAACTTGGATTGGTTGCTAGCGATGAAAAGCGTTTTTAACCGACTACAAAAAGAAGGAGGTTCTATTTTCGGCTGGTATATATTTTTTGATGTGTGTTCACCGATTTCTCGGTCAATTGTGAACCGATTTTAAAAGTATTTTTTTTGATTAATAAGTTATACTTCCGAGTCTCATAGAACTATTGTAATGATCTAAAAATAGGGAAAAAAATTTTTTTGTCTCATTAATTGTTTTACAAACGTAGATGAAGCCCAGAACCCCACACTAGGATCCCCTGTGTTATGGGGTCCAGTTTCTTTCAATCCATATTCAGTTAGTTACCTAAAACAATTGTCTCTGTTACTGTTAACAGAGACAATTGTTTTAGGTAACTAAACTATGTTTAACAAAATTTCAGTAGTTTGGGTAGAGTTGTGTAGTGAATGTAGTATGGGAAGTGTAGTGCGGTAGGTGTAGTGAGTGTAGTCTTGCAGGTGAGGGTGTATGAGTGCATGTGAGAAGGGTAAGAGTTGTTGCAAGTTGTTGTGTTAGTGTGATACTTACTCGTATACCTGCGCGTTTATTGATATTACTTTACTTTACTTTTTATATGACATTATTTTTAAGACGTCCTCTGTTTTCTCATAATCTAATTGAGTAGCCAAAGGGAGATTACTGTAGAGCAATATTATTTTCTAAGTTTTAAAATTTTATGAGTTTTCTTTAATTTACTATATAAGTAAGGTCCCATTAAGGTAAACGATCTCCTTCTTAAAGATTTATAAAAATGAGGTTAATCCCAGTTCGCCAGACGACTGGAGCGTTGCTGAGATCTGCAGCTGTTTAGTGATGTTTTGTGAAATAGAAATTCTGATGAATTTCGAAGATATGGAACGGAACTCCTTATAGGATCACAGCAGAACAGTCGTAACAAGTAAAATTGCTTTGTTTGTGCGTATATGCGATGACTTTTAAGTTTGTCCAAGGGGTACTTTTTAGTTTTACCGCAACTAAAAAGTGTAAAATAAAAAAAAATTACGAAAAAAATACAATCGACTTCAATGTATAAAAATAAAAATAAATTAAAAAGTGCAAAATAACTTTAATTTCAGAAGTCGGTGTTAAATAACGAAGAGACAAAACTATTAAAGAAACACCGACTTCCGAAATTAAAGTTATTTTTCACTTTTTGCTAATCGTCAAATAACTCCTCTCGCTCTGGGTGGAGTGGAGCGAGAGCGTCTGTCAGACTTTTACTGACTGAAACCCACCTGTGTTTCATTTATTTTATGTTTGTGTTTTTTTTTATGTAAAGCCACACTTTTTATTCCATTTATTTAGGCCACATTTGTGTACAAAACAACAATTGTAATGATAATAACTCGACCGCACAGTTGGCGCAGCAGTTGAGCGACTCAACTGGCTGCTGCGCTGCGTGTCACGGGTTCGATTCTTGCACGAAACAAATATTTCTAAGGTCTACAGATATCTGTTCCAGGTCTAGGTGTCTTGTGTATGTTGAGTTTACATGTTTGTGAACGCACCTACGATATAGGAGTCATTTCTAGTGTGGAGTAAAGTTAAAAAAAAAACAAAAAAAAAAACAAACTACAGAAGTGTCATAACTGTGGTGCGTTCGAATATGAGTATTTTACTCTTTAAGATAAAAAATCTAAAAATATATTATTAAGATAGTTTAGATAAAATCTAGTCGGTAAGTCTTAGATTTAGTTCATAAAATAAAAAAAGAAATTAAAATTCAATAAAAAGTTTTTAGTTTTTATTGTCTGTTCTTTATCGTCATGAAATAGTAGCCATGTGATTACGTCATTCGGCTGTGTAAACTAAAGTGACAGCTGTCAACTGTCAACTGATCGGCCATACTGAGCGCATTTATTTACACAGCCAACTGTCGTCACGACCACAGAGTAAATATGGCGTCCATTGATTTCTACATTTTCGTCAAATTACGCGCAAAATTAAAAAAAATAATTTTAAATGCATTTTTAGGGTACTTAACGACTGAATAAAAATTTTGTTATTTTTAGTGGTTTATAACCCTGTAGAATCTAATTGAGATACTTTTCAAAAATGAGTGTAATACCCTATTGAGGCCATTGATACAGGAGTATATCGAGTTTTAGTGGTCCATTATAGTTTGCTATCAGTCCTGCTCTTGATGAAACAATACTGCAAAGAATGATGAGCATACACTGAAAAGATTAATCCCTTAAGTTCAGTCGAGGTCAGCGGCACCATTTGACCAATGAGGTCGCATAATACTTAGCTAGCAAGTAATCTATTTCTGGAGTTGTTCCTAGTTTATCTATATAGCGTCATCTGTTTACCCCAAATAGCATTGAAATTGTGTTAGTTACTACTAGTAGCACTGATTTGTTAATAGAGGAATCTTAAAGACAAAATATTCTGAATATTGGAGATTTTTTAAATTGACATTAAATTTTGCTTGATTGCGATCCCACCTGATGGAAAGCAGTGATGCAATCGTTGATGGTCAATCACACTAGGTCAAGCGCATCATCGTCGAGCCTATTCATTTTAGCTTTGAAACTACCTAAATTATAATCGGGCGGGAAGACTGCAGCAGGCAAATTGTTCCAGTCAATCGATGTACACGATATAAACGACGAAACACGAATAGGACGAGGCGAAACGCTTAGTCCGATATCAAATCAATATATTGGAAACGGTTCCAAGACCTAGTCTAATGACCCAAACGGATAGGCGAGAAATCTGTATATCTATGTGTGTAAAAAAAATCACAAAGCGGCACCGCACTGTAGCGCCAATTTATGCTAAGCCTTGGACACGACAACCCGCAGTGTGTAGTCGTAACCAGTGCTGCCACATCGGCGACTCGCAGCGGTCTATGAGCACGCTTAGCAGGTTGTTCGGGCTGGCCCGCATGTGCTTCATCATGCATGCAGGCATGAAAACCATCACGCTTTTCGCCACAAACATTGTTGAAGCGCTGCAGTGGCGCGACAGCCAGAACAGTACCATGAACGCGTTGTTCATTGTTTAGTTCCGGAATTGTTTAATCAAGAGGTTGGCTACCATTCGGCCAAAATTTTTATACCATCGTCCATCTCCAAGTCAAGCCTACCTGCTGTTGCTATTCAGGTACGTCGAAGACGGTCGATTTCGCTGTTACGACCTCGGTCTAGTTATCAATCTGCGAAGCTTTTTCCCAACTTTAATTGTACCCCAAAAGGTTTCCAATCTATCGAGATGAAGATGAGAGCCAATATATTACATGGAACGACTACTTATTTCACCCCCACAATCCAGTAACTGGGTAACACAATAACCTTTGGCAATACTGTTGTCAGGTTTTCAAGCTACCAGGATAGCAGTGACCAAAGCCTTCATGTGCTTTTCCAGGCAAGGTCACAGATTCTCAGTACACAATAAATCGTGTTGCAACGACAGACCGACATCAAGAAGGTCGATCCTTGAGCTCGTTATCTTCTTTAGACTAAAACTAGTATTTTTTTTTTCAAGTTAAAGCCTAATATTCCCCCACGGCAATGCCGTCCGCTGACGGTATTAGTCATTAGATCCCTATCTGAATAGGTACAGGGCATGTGACGTAGGATAGAAAGGTGGGACATAGTCGTTATTATTTAGCTCCTATTCCTCTGGTGGGTAGCAGACAGTATTTAGCCGTAATAAAAAACTGGAGCCTTACTATGACGAGTTAAAATGTCAGTCTGCAAGTGAGAAAGAGGGATGGAGCTATACACTCTATAAAGCTCCATCCCTTTAACAGTTCAGTTTAGATCGTAAAATGGATCGCGTTCAGAGCTCGTGGTAGTGCTTCAGGACGCTTACCTATGAAATCACAGTGGTGCACCCTCCTCTTCTCGAGTTCTGGGTTGTTGCGTCGGTTGTACTTGATGTGGTGCGGGTGCGCGAGCCGCGAGTGAGGCATGGGCGCGTGGTGCGGCGGCGGCGGCGGCGGCGGCTGCGGCGGCTGCTGCTGCTGCTGCTGCTGCTGCATCTGCACCGCCTGAGCCATCGTCTGCATCGGAACGAACTACTTTATTAATTTATGATTAGCGACAGTTCATCTTCTTCACTTCCGTGAAGAAATTTGCGCGGGCGAATTTACTTCCGTGATCTCTGACTCGTGGCAGCGGTAGGAAAGGTTTTGTTGGTAGGACATAGCCTCCTATTCTCCTAGGACGTGGAGTATCAATTCACGTGGCCTTCCCTACAAAAAAATGGCGTCATCATCACTGCAACCAAAAGACGTCCACTGTTGGTGGACATGGTTCATTCACCTAGCGCCGTTGCATTCGTGTGCTTCTCACCATTAGCGGCTTCATGTTTTTACAGGTAGGTTGAATATATTAGCAAGAACGGAGAAAATATGAAGTATTGAGACCAACCCCTAATACAATTTTTCGAGATGTAAAAGAAAAATGCTTTTTTACTAATACCACTATAATAAAATAGAAGACAATTATTATATTTGTTTCGGTCGTGATCCAAATATGTTCCTTGTGATCGGTTATCTAGCTGTGTAATGTGTAGTAGTAGTCACCTGTGGATGGTGGTGCGGATGCGGACCGGGGTGCGGGGGCGCGTGCGGCGCCCGCAGCAGCGGCGGCGGGTGGTACGGTGGCGGCGGTGTGCGCCGACCCACGCCCTGCGAACAACACGCATGTTGCTGCACTCATACATACTAGCCAATGTCTTTCATCGGCACGTACCAAACAACGTCATTAACTACACATACATTATTCAGGACCTTACCGCCGTCCTAATTACAATCGTTTACAAGTGACATCCGATTGTTCTTTGCCTGCATTACTATTCTGCAATAAAATGAACAACATGACACAAATAGATCGCTGAGCAATAGATGGTACCATCTGTCGCGTTCGCGTACGCAAGCGCGCTAGCTGAGTGGCGTAGAGGCTCACCTGCATGGTGTTCCCGGGGCTGCCCTGCTCGGAGCTGGGCGGCGTCAGCGGGGACATGTACACGAGGCGCGAGGGGGGGTACTTGGCAAAGGACGTGTTGGGCTGATGCTGCGGCGGCTGCTGCGGCGGCTGCGGCTGCGCATACGTTGGCGGCAGGAGCCTCTCCGTCTTGATCTCGAGGGGGCTGAGTAGCGGGGTGGCGCACTCCTCCAGTAGCGCCTCGTCAGCCTCCAGCTTGACGTGCGTGGAGCCAAGTGGCGCCAGCATGTTCGCGTTCTCGGGGTCGATGTTCCTGATGGAGGACGCGATGTCCTCCCATAGTGCGGGCCGGAGGAATGCATCGTCGCGTGAGGAGGTTCCACCGTCGAATAGGTCCATGTGGGCGGGCGCGAGTGAGGCGCCCTCCTGCTTACACAGCAGCGACTCTAGCTCAGATGTCTGCAACAAAACAAACAGACATCGTTCGGTGATTTGCAGATTCTTATCGTGCCGGTACTATGAAAATTCTATTCAAATGCTAATAACACATTAGAAAGTTCTCTTGATTTAATGTGTAAAGCTTTTGACTACAAAGAAGTCCCTGTAGCTTTAGGGCAATAAACATATGAATTTATTAACGTCTTTATAAACTTATAGAACATTGTCACGTTTTATGACAATGTTCTACAGTGGCCGGTTGCGAAGTGGATACCCGGGTAGGTATATACAGCAGAATTCTATTACGGAAATATAAAATAGCTAATTTGTAAAAGTTTGTTAAAGGCACAAAGAAAGGAAAGCCCTTCCTCTATATGAGAGAGAACTGAATCGCTCACATAGAAGAAGGGTTTTCCTCTCATCGTGCATTATTGGTGCCAACAGAAAGAAGCCTGCTTCTATTGGCACTACATGATGGAAATTTTTCATTCAAATGATTAGATAGTGTTAACGTGATGTCAACGATATTTCGTTTGATGAACTTTTGCCTCCTGATAACGAAGTCGATATATATGTATACCAATGATAGAACTTTGAAATAACAATCAAAATAAATAGTTGGAATGAACTGTAGGTTGCTATTTATATCAAATGAGATACGAATAACACGCATATTCTTGGTAACTGATTGGCTACATCAATCATACTTAAGAGGATAAAAGTTACGATTAACATTATGAATTTACAAAATTTTGAACAATTTCTCCGTGCTAGGTGGGCACCGCTGCGCCGGCGCACGCTCGTACGACATTAGCATACAATGGCGGCGGCCCACGCGCGCGCAGGTGACGAGCAAGAGCTTTCATATCGGATCATTTCATACATAGACATTTGGGGATGAGGTTTAGCTAGCATCGAAATTAATTTAAATTGTGTCGACACAAGTCTCTAAACAAAATAACATTCCAACAGCGATAGGGATTTACGACTTGATATTTCGAAAGAGTCCCTGCGGAATTGGAAGGCAACGGGCAATTGTAGCACCTCGGTTAGTCAGTAAAAGAGTCCCTGCGGCCCTGGAACGCAACGGGCAACTGTAGCACCTCGGTTAGTCAGTAAAAGAGTTCCTGTGGCCCTGGAATGCAACGGGCAATTGTAGCACCTCGGTTAGTCAGTAAAAGAGTCCCTGCGGCCCTGGAACGCAACGGGCAACTGTAGCACCTCGGTTAGTCAGTAAAAGACTCCTTGTGGCCCTGGAACGCAACGGGCAACTGTAGCACCTCGGTTAGTCAGTAAAAGAGTTCCTGTGGCCCTGGAACGCAACGGGCAACTGTAGCACCTCGGTTAGTCAGTAAAAGAGTTCCTGTGGCCCTGGAATGCAACGGGCAATTGTAGCACCTCGGTTAATCAGTAAAAGACTCCCTGTGGCCCTGGAACGCAACGGGCAACTGTAGCACCTCGGTTAGTCAGTAAAAGACTCCTTGCGGCCCTGGAACGCAACGGGCAACTGTAGCACCTCGGTTATTCAGTAAAAGAGTCCCTGCGGCCCTGGAACGCAACGGGCAACTGTAGCACCTCGGTTAGTCAGTAAAAGAGTCCCTGTGGCCCTGGAACGCAACAGGCAACTGTAGCACCTCGGTTAGTCAGTAAGAGGGTTACTATACGGCATTTATTCACTTTTCAAGTACAAAGTCTAGATTTAAGACTTGATATTTCGAAAGAGTCCCTGCGGCCCTAGAACGCAACGGGCAACTGTAGCATCTGGGTTAGTCAGTAAAAGACTCTTTGCGGCCCTGGAACGCAACGGGCAACTGAAGCACCTCGGTTAGTCAGTAAAAGAGTCCCTGTGGCCCTGGAACGCAACGGGCAATTGTAGCACCTCGGTTAGTCAGTAAAAGACTCCCTGCGGCCCTGGAACGCAACGGGCAACTGTGTAGCACCTCGGTTAGTCAGTAAAAGAGTTTCTGCGGCCCTGGAACGCAACGGGCAACTGTAGCACCTCGGTTAGTCAGTAAAAGAGTTCCTGTGGCCCTGGAATGCAACGGGCAACTGTAGCACCTCGGTTAGTCAGTAAAAGAGTCCCTGCAGCCCTGGAACGCAACGGGCAACTGTAGCACCTCGGTTAGTCAGTAAAAGAGTCCCTGCGGCCCTGGAACGCAACGGGCAACTGTAGCACCTCGGTTATTCAGTAAAAGAGTCCCTGCGGCCCTGGAACGCAACGGGCAACTGTAGCACCTCGGTTAGTCCGTAAAAGAGTCCCTGTGGCCCTGGAACGCAACGGGCAATTGTAGCACCTCGGTTAGTCAGTAAAAGACTCCCTGCGGCCCTGGAACGCAACGGGCAACTGTGTAGCACCTCGGTTAGTCAGTAAAAGAGTTTCTGCGGCCCTGGAACGCAACGGGCAACTGTAGCACCTCGGTTAGTCAGTAAAAGAGTTCCTGTGGCCCTGGAATGCAACGGGCAACTGTAGCACCTCGGTTAGTCAGTAAAAGAGTTCCTGTGGCCCTGGAACGCAACGGGCAACTGGAGCACCTCGGTTAGTCAGTAAAAGAGTCCCTGCGGCCCTGGAACGCAACGGGCAACTGTAGCACCTCGGTTAGTCAGTAAAAGAGTTCCTGTGGCCCTGGAACGCAACGGGCAACTGGAGCACCTCGGTTAGTCAGTAAAAGAGTCCCTGCGGCCCTGGAACGCAACGGGCAACTGTAGCACCTCGGTTAGTCAGTAAAAGAGTTCCTGTGGCCCTGGAATGCAACGGGCAACTGTAGCACCTCGGTTAGTCAGTAAAAGAGTTCCTGTGGCCCTGGAATGCAACGGGCAACTGTAGCACCTCGGTTAGTCAGTAAAAGAGTTCCTGTGGCCCTGGAACGCAACGGGCAACTGTAGCACCTCGGTTAGTCAGTAAGAGAGTTACTATCACTAGACGGCACTTATTCACTTTTCAAGTACAAAGTCAAAGCTTTATTAGCAATAAATGCGGTACAAAAGATAGTAATATGTATTTTTTTTCCGCAGACACATTTCGCCATGAATTGAAGAAAAAAAAAGAAAATGTTTTTCATCGAAACAAAATAAAATAGTCATTATATTTTTATATAAACCAAATAAAAATTCCTTTAATAAAAAAAAACTCACTCTGAACCCAATGATGTTTGCGAATCGTAACAAAGGAGAAAAGCAAACAAACAGAAAATAACAAAATTACGTTTACTTTTAGAAAGTTTTTAATCTCTTTGTACAAGTATACCTTAAATTATTCTATGCCATTTACGAGTGACAATAAAATTAATGTAGTTGCTGTCCAAGTTCTATAGCGATTGTGTTGAGTGTTGTATGGACTTGTATCTAAGCGCTAGGCAGATATATATTATGCGCCTGTACACCTGCGTTGTCGGGCCGTCAGCTGTGAGTAGTGACGAACCAATTCCTTGATAGCTCGTTGAAAGGTTTTAACACTGTACATATAATGGTAGTTGTAGGGACGCGTACATTTACTTGATCCTCAACTTTATCTCAATGGGTTGCGAGAAATAGTGATCCTGAAACACGACTCTATTAGAACTAATTTCCGCCATATATGTGCTATTTACATAAACTACTACTGAAGCAATTTCATTGGAATGCTAATAAACAACGAGCTATAAATCATTGAGCTACGGTAAGTCCAGACCTTATACCTATGCACAGGGGCGCCAACTCCGTAGGTGCTCGGGGTCTCGAGCACCCATGAGAAATAAACAGTGGGTGCCAAGCATCCCTGAGAATAGACATCAAGAAACAGATCAGTAATCGCTTTTTAGGGATGGGCGTTTTTTCATTACTCGACGACCCGTTTTGAGCATTTTTATATTTGTGTTGGGTCTGGGTGTTTGTGGTACCTTCGTTGTTCCTGGTTTCCATAGTACAAGGAAAATCCTCAGTTTGGGATCAGTACAATGTATGTGATGTGGTCTCAATTTATTATTTATTAACGATGCGGGCAACGGATGCCAGTTACTGTTGCCGGTATCCGTTATCAAAATGTCGATCAGTGTGCATTTCTTTTCTCACAATGCCACTTTTTCAAGTCATCAAATGAGTATAGCACCCATGAGGTTTTCTAAAAGCCGGCGCCCCTGCCTATGCAGATAGATACACATTGATTAATTTTATGGAAAAAGCTTTCTGTTGCTAATTATAATAACTTATATTATAAGTACCTAATAACTAGGTGTCATAAACAGATAAATTATTAGTACCATTCGCCTAGCTTTCAATCAGTATTTGCAGAACTAATGATAGTTTGTCCAGTTACATTATATTGGCTTATATTCCAAGTGTTACCACGACAATGGTACGCAAAGGTTAAGGAATATCACTAGTCTACAAATTTTTATTTTTTAAAAGCAACAGCCATGACCATTGGTGTTTCGTTATATTAGAAAGCTCCTGAGTTTGAATTTGAAAGTATGAAAATTTCATCACGTTTACATTTTCAGTTGCATCTTAGTAAAGTTTCTCGAAAATTGTATGAAAAATACCATTACATGGAACTGATAGTATTAGAATTTTGAATTGTTCGTGTTTATCTTATTATTTTTATGTTTATTTTCAAAGTAATGATGTGTATAATATGCAACTTTTTTAATTGTATTGTAAACTTTTTTAAATCAGTAGCCCAGCTAGAGTTCTGTTGTTGATTCACTCAGGATATCTTAAATAGTTAAGATATACTAATTTAGTTTTTTTTTTTTAAGATGCTTGTAACATGTTATTCAGGCAAATACGAGCAAAAATGTAAAAAAATTAGTCTGCTTATGAATTTAAATAACGTAATAAGTGCGTATTTTTGCATTTTTTGGTTGTTAAGGTCGAAAATCTCAAAAATGGTACGCGATATGGACTTTTTAAATACCGAATCACATTTGGTATGCATTAATTAATATAAAATAAACCCTTAAAGCCACTCTGTTACATTTTGACTGTAGACTAGTGATAGGTGGGTCTCAGACAGTAAAAGTCTCTCCTTGTTCCAACCAGGTGTTAATTAATGATTTCCCACCTCGAAAAAAAACTACGTCAAAAGATAGAAATAAGAGCAAATAATATTACTTATTCGCCAGTGTCATAAAAACGGTATCATTATACATATTTTATGCATAATGTAAGTACGCACCAACTAAATAGGTAAATGTGGTGTGTGTGAGGTAATTTCCTATGAGTTCATGTCGTGATAGAATATGTAAATATTGATAAGTTTTATGTAGCGCTTTATCTGTTTGCTTTCCTATTGTTTAACGTTGACGGCTACACTTAACATATTATATCTTTGATTAGGTGCCTTGCCTATGCGTCTTGAAAATAGAACGTAATTCGAATATGTTCGGTAAATGATTCGTTTTTTATCGGTAAACAGGTGAAATAGAGTTAAATTAGTCGTCGAGCTGGGTCGGCACTCGGCATTCGGCAGCGTGCAGCGGTCGGAACCTCTTTGGAGCAGCGTGGGGTGTCGCAAGAGCGCCGGACCGCGCGAATTCCTTCCATGACCTTTGCGGATCGAACGATTGCGCAGTGGCTCCTCCACCGACTAGACGAGCTTGAGCAACAGCACACAGACTATACTGGTGCAGAATAACACCTGGCATCCGAGAGCTTTTATACTTACTTAAAAGATACATTATCTATATTTTATGATCCTTTTATTGATTCATTTTTAGCCGCTTGACCAAATCTCAGCTGCCAAGTTTTGTTTGAGCAAGGTTTTATGTGTGACAATAAAATTCAAGTGAATGTTTTATCGTTTTGAGCTAAGCACGGGTCTTAATATCATCTTTGTTAATACCTACTCTTTTGTTGGTCTATCAGTCTCGTGGTCGCTAGTTATTTTGCTTTGGATGAAGTCGTGGATTGGGTTGCCGGGGTATTGTAGTTTTAATGGTTTTTTCCTTTTAAATGTACCTGGTGATAAAAAGCTCACCTCCTTTTAAATACGGCACTATAACATATCTAGCGAGATGTGGGTGTGGTTGGTCTCTTCCCTTCATTCTTCAGGATATACAGACGTATTAAGTGATGATGAGCTTGAGAAACTCGTAGGTTATATGTGCCATCATCTAGCTCAATCCATTTTCAATTTAGTGTAACGCTTCTTAGATTTATCGTTTAATTCTAAAAGCTGCGACATATCTGTGTGGTAAGTTAATTTTATTCTATGCGTTGGGCGGTGCGCTAGGCACCGTATTCGCTTCGGTTTAGCTCATTTACGAAGCCAGCTAAATCAGTCGGCTTATAGTGAACAGACAGCTATTGTGAAATGAGAGAACCTCCCGCGGATTTGCACCGGCCAGTGATGAAACACGCACTTGCACCAGATTCTATCTCAAATCTTATAGATTGTTGTTGTTATTTATTTCGACCGCTGAATGAAGCAAGTGCTGAGGCGGCCGGTCTACTTACAGCTAGTAGGTAAAGTTTATATTGGTCAGGTCGCGGGCAACTTTAACGGGATTGTCTTTATTTCAAACTGTGTATTTAGGAACTGTTGTCTGTTGTTGTGTTGATCTGTCTTTGTATGTGTGTGTGTGATTGTATTACGTGATAAGATAGTGTTTTATTTTCATCTGCCTACGTATGTAAACATACGATCATCTCTATCGATTAATCATATTAGCGAGAATACCATCACTATCTATTGCACACGTGAATGGCTGACAATGTAGGCATTTATTTAATAAATCCATAAAGTACGCACTCTCATTTGAATTATCAACAATACATTTATTGATAGCGATTACAAAGAGAATTTGGAGGTGGTACAACCGCGAACATTTGTATTTCCTATCAACTGAACATGTACATAAATAACGTTATCTATTTTATATCTCTAACGAATACTGGGAAAGTGCATTAATATTCGTGTAATAGGTATAGTGGCGGTAGATAGGAGACTGTGTTGTAAAAATCACGTGTTGTGATTGGTCCTCTTAGAGATAATGACGTTGATGGCGGGCGCATTCATACGTAGAACTGTGGTCCGTCGCGACGCTGAGCACGTGCTACTCGACGCTGACCAATGACGGACGTGCTGACGTCACTTTGGAAATTTTTCGCCTTTATGTTTTTTCGTCGCTGTACATAACATGATGCTGAAACTACTGAAATAGCTGAAACCTTAGCAGCTAATGTAGTAGCGAATGTAGTATAGACGATTTATTAAGAATGAAATGAGAACAAACCGTGATATTTACAACAGAGCGCTCGTGGTCCTCGACACCAGGATGCAGACAGGCCAAGGAGTCCCTGCCACATCTCAATAAAACCCTCACCAAAAAACTCATAAGACTGGACAGAGGCGGCCCGTCACCAGGCGCAGCCTGGTGACGGGGACCATCACCGGACATTGCACACTGAATAAGCACCTCCACACAATAGGCATCACAGACAGTCCCAGTGCAGAGCATGTTTGGAGAGGGAGGAGATAATTGCACATGTGCTCCAGGACTGCACAGGAGTCACTGAAATATGCACACGAACCTTAGGATTCCCTAACTCCGTTATTGATGCCCTAAAAAATCTAAGAGGCCTGATCTGTTTTTGGAGAGAGGTGGGCTGGTTGGAATGAGCCTACCTAAGGTTACGGCCGCCATGGCCCACGTACAATGGTCCACATAGGACTAAGTGCGGAAATCATACCTAAATAGATAGATAGATACACACATTGTATTGAATATTGTGAAAAGGGTTAGGGTAAATATCATAGTGAAATTCCCTGCCGGAGTTAGTTTCCTGATAGCTACAACCTATGGGTCTTTAAGTCAAGAATGAGTAGATTCTAAACTAGCGTGCTGCATCGTCGATACACGGCACACATCGATGGCTTCCACGCCTTCGTCAGACTGAAATCTGTTTCTACTCTGCAGAGTGCGGGCAAGCTCCCAACTCCATCCTGACACCATAGCGGGGAGGTACGATCCTCCTTTGTTAGGTGACGTCGTTCATTGATATATCAAGAACAACAACCTTGTTTTAAAATAGATAGATACTGAGTTATCCAACCCGCACTGCGCCACACGGTGGAGGTGTGCCCCGCTTGGGCAGAGCAACGCCGTCTCAAAGTCGCCGTAGTTGTTGCCGTAGCAGAAGAGGCGGCCGATCGCGTGAGGCAACGGTCCTTACGCCCCAACCGCCGCCGGGATTCCGATCCCGATTTCCGGCCACCGTAGGCGACCGTCCGGTATCCGTCCGGATCGAGCCCAAGTAGTCGGTGGCGCGTAATGTTCCACGCGCGCCTCAATGAGATGTCAGCAAATCGTAGGGGCCCAGCCGGGTAGCCTACTGGGGCCACGGGTAGTGTGAAAGCGAAACCCGGGGCCCTGCGACGAAGGCAACGAAGGAACAGGAGTGGGATTTTAGTCAGTAAAAGACTGACACTATCTCCCGCTCCGCCCAAGAGCGGGATTTGTCATAACATGATTTTCCCACCCAATAAAAAAAAAACCCGCACTGGGCCAGCGTGGTGGAATACGGCCCTTTCCCACTCCTAGAGAGGATGCCTGAGTCCCAGCAGTGGGAACATTTTAAAGGCTTAATATGGTTACGCTTATAGATATTAAGTTTACTATCATAGGCATAAGTTTTTCTTAAATATTTACTAACCCAATGGATGTCACTAATTCAAATTAAAGATTATTTTATTTATTTTTTACACACTTTTTATAATGTTCAATCCCGATTGTTAAAGACTCGTTTAAAAACTCCGGTTTTTTAAGAATCGGTTATCAAACTACCTTCCTCTATCTGACAAGGTTGAATATTGTAACTACTGTTTCATTTGATCTGTGATTGTAACAATGCAACACTGACAATAAAAAAAACTGGGCAAGTGCGATTCGGACTCGCACCCTTAGGTTTCCGTACAAACTTACCTATGTAAACAGTTCAATTCCCGAATGGAGTCTTGAAGTGCACTAGCTTCTAACGTTTTATAAGTGCCCATGTAGGCCTATGTGAAATAAAAAACTTTTGACTTTGAAGATTTTTCCGAATCGCATTTTTTTATTGCGTCATATGTTTTGTCGTAACAACAAATTTACAGTTTTCAGATTTATTCCTATACCTATGCTATAAGACCTTGCTTTATGCAAAATTTCAGGATTTTGGGTCAACGGGACCCTGAATTTTGATTTCCTCGAGAGTGTCGAAATATCCGTTTTTTGAGACGTAAACAGCCGTAACTATGTATTCGTTAATTTAGAAATTTGATTTTTTCTCAGCTTCAAGACGCCGCAAACTTGAGAATATGGTTTTAATTTCAACTCCACGCGTTCCCGAGATAGACAGACAGACAGACAGACTGACGGACGAACAACAAAGTGATTCTATAAGGGCTCCGTTTTTTAGACAGAGGTACAATACCTTAAAAAAAAAGACCTTTACTTCAACTTCTTGTAATGAAACGTCTGACAAATGAGGAAGGTATGCCACACATACATAGGTATCTGTATTTGGACAGCCCTGCGTGTTGAACAGCTATTCGCGAAAGCAATTCTATTTTCTCTTGCATGGACGCCTACCTACTTCATAAAAGATTACTTAATAGTCTATAAACCAGAGATAACAGCTTAAATTCAATGAAGAATTTCAATAACAGCTATAGTTGGAGTCATCCACATGATGGAATATTGTTTCCTTCTATCTAATCTGCATATAAAGCATTCGTATATGTCTTGAGTGTGTCGCAATTTGACTGTAATACAGTGTTAACATTAACAAGCCATCGACTGATGATATCGAAACGTATTGGTTCTTTGTTACACCTAAAAAATTGCCGAATAATAATAATAATATAATATTCCACAACTATCACTCAACGCCGTCTAGTCTCAAGCTAAGCAGAGCTTGTGTTAGTAGTACTAGACAACTGATAAATATACTCATATATTTCTAAATACATACAAATTATAGATAAATTACACCCAGACACAGAACAAATGATCGTGCTCATCACACAAACATTTGTCGTGGGTGGGAATCGAACCCACGACCTCCGGCATAGCAGTCAGGGCCACTAACCACTAGACCAACAGGCCAGAATAGTTTATTATTATTTATAGCCCATTTATGTCCCACTGCTGAGCAAAGGCCTCCCTTTCCCTTTTCCACACAAGTCTGTCTTCGGCCATTACGGGCCAGTCCCTCTGGTATTTATCCAGTTCATCTCTCCACCTTCGCCTTGGTCTGCCGCGATGTCGCCTTGCGTTTAGTGGGACCCAATAAGTGGCTCTTTTAGTTCACTGCTCAACCGACATGCGGCAGATAGACACCTAAAAAATTGCCGAATAGATCGTAGGCTAATTTTGCCTCTCTCCCGTCCATTTTTTCTTTAATAATTTATATGACAGACCAAAGTTTGCGGGTCAGCTAATTAACTAAATATTTAATAAGGTAGGTTATCCTTTTTTCAAAATAAGTTATTAATTTGTTTCTTTGTATTTTTCATTTTCTATAAAATCACGATATCTATAACCACGAAATCTGGAGAAACAAAAGGCGTTTATCAATGATAGATCATTGGCGTTTATTCTATGATTGACTCCCAAAGTAGAAACGATGTGTTTCAAAAGCCACGCAATGTCAATACATGTAAACATCACAACCTCCAAATTAACTATGTTTTATTTCTTGAATACTTCGTTTATCTCATGTTATGGATTCCGGGGTTTTAGAGGAGGTATTATTAACTCAATGCTACTTACTTCCACGAATTATTGGTAAATATACTGTAGAGTATATTTACCTCAGATTGAACTGTTAAACTAGAGGTCGGAATAGCTAGCCTTTTCATAAAACGGCAACTTTATAGTTAAGGACCTAACTTGTGATAGACGTAGACACCAGACATGTTACCAAGTCAAGAATATTTTTATGTGTGATACAAATCTAGAAATAATACCGGCTTATGGTAGCCAACTTAATATCTTTAAATGCTATAGTAAAACTAGTTTTGTAAACAAATTGAACTTCGGAATACTAAAAATAATTAAAATCATAAAACGCTTTGCGACATCAGAAAGCTTTTTAATGTTGCTTAGAAATATAATTCGAATCTGTGGCACAACGCTAAATGGTGATCTTGAATTACATTTGTAAATTAATGGTAAATGTATGTATCCAATACACATTGTACGTACTTGTTGCATCGTTGACTATAAAAGTTTCAGAATTACACATCCACATTCGTCCTGAAAATTATCCTGAACGAAAAATGGTTGAGCGGCGATAGCAGGAAATGTAAAAGGTCACAGGAGGTCAGGGCAGGCTGTACGTCTGTACCTCCGAGCTCGAGGTGTAGGCAGTACCTTCCCGCCACGACCCCCGGGACTGTGTGCTAATTAGCTTTAAGGGGACGCCTATGACAATCGACTATTTGATCTATCGATCAAATTGTTATGACTGTCGCCTTTTTATGATATAAGTTTCATAACTATTATTGGAAGAGGGTGAAACGTGCGCTTTGAGTTAAAAGCTTTTCGCTAATACATTTTAATTTACTAAATGAGTACTAAAACCTATGTAAACATAGTCGTCCGCCTAAGTAATATTCATGACTGAAATATAATTTCTTGGAAAACCGTCGGCTTTTTCGCTGAAGTGATGCCGCTTCAACTACCCCCCGATAGACAGCAGTATGACCTTTTCAATAATGTATCCTCGTATGAAAAGAATTAAAATTGCCGTGTCATACCGTTATAGCATTGTTTGAACAGCGCGTCTGTCGACTGTCGTCGCTCTATTTCCATAATTCAACTTACGCCCACAACGTTCATTCTTCCATACGCACACAATACTATGTAAAACAATTAAAGTACACACGTAGCCATCTTAATGCAAAGTCGTAAAGTTCATATTGCAAACAAAAGTTGTTGGCTAGCAGAGTAGTGGGCTCTGATGTAGGTAATCGGCATAATTCACAAAGTGACGATGATCATTATTGTCTGGTACGGCTGGCACGCTGGGTGACGGTGACGTGACGAAGGCACAATGTGCTCCGCCGGTATCTACTTCCGATTCTTATTTCTTACGACAGAGTGAACGTAGAGCTTTAAATGGCAGATACATAAATCACAGCACAATAAAGCTTACACGCACTACAGGAGTTTAAATGATGCTATTTGCAGGTAAAATGACGCGTGCGGTGGAAATGACTAGTAAAATTTTGCTGTTTAGTAATTTTCGATATTGAAATCTCGAAAACGGAAGCTAACACTAACACTCTAAAACTCTTTCGCGAAAACCGCCTGAACAAAATAAATTCTAGCATGTCCGCTTTTAGTTGTTACATACAAAGTAAGGCTTTTTATCATTCACTAGGTACCCCTAAAACTTATGACGACAATAACTAATAGTAATAACATTTTATAGGCAGTGAGCTCACATTGCCGCGGCGTCGGGAGTCGTATTTATCGGTTGGGCGGACTAGGGCGGGCGGTGTTAGGCGGATCGATAAGAACCGCCCACCAGGTGGGGGTCGGACTTGCTTAGAATACATTTTAATATAAAACACCATGCTGTGTCCTGTCGCAGTTTTAATGACAAATAATAACCAGTAATGTAGACTGATTTAATTAATTTTGAAGCTTAAACCGTGTAAGTAGCTTAAAAAAATACTCGGCTATGGTAACGGTAAATAAGCTGTGCGCTGTTAAGTACATTAGTTACAGCATGTTTGGCTTAAGAAAAACGGTAAATGTTTTAATAGCACATACGAAAACTTTACGACTGTTGAGGAAAATTTTAAGTTTCTGAAAACATTATAGCTTCATGCTTATTGCTTGTACAAAACTCTTGTTATGAGTGCTGTTTTGTTTACCTACCGAAATATTATTAGAAAAAAAAAGAACTGCTGCAAAGGGGAGTATTGATAGTTTGTTGAAACAGTACGTGTCTCACGGTGGCGCTTAATAGAAGAACAAAAAATAATGTAATTTGAGTAATGTTTGCATTTCCCATAATTTTGGCTAAACGTCGGGTCGGGGGCGGCCGCAGGGGTTCCGCTACTAAACACACCGACAATGTATTCACGAGTTAGGTATGAACCTACAACGATATTTTTGTATTGTATTACTGATATAATATACATTTTGAGGATACCTTAGCCTAGCAATGAGTTAGCTTACGTAGGCTAACGACTATTTACATCGTTTAGATTTCTTTCGGAATACAGTAGAGGTATTTAAAAATATCCCATAAATACTGTCCTAGTTATGTGTATTCCATATGAACGTGGACGTAATAATCGTAACACGAAGCGTTTCGTAGTTTCTATTTCCTTTGGGAAAAGACTCGAGTTTATGTATAACTCGGTACTTATAACCAATTTAGTTTTGAAGTGTATGTAGGTCTCCATTGAAGATTTCTATTACCGAAGAATTGCGGAGGCGGACTCCATCAAAGACGATTACAATATAAACACATATTTATGCGATTTCTCTGACACAGGACTGCCTTAGCAGGACTTAAATATATTTGGAAAACCTTAGTGGTAAAATAGGATTCAGTTGTTGGAGATTCCAAACAATATCACGCTGCGTAGAAAATTACACAGAGGTATAAATGGACCTAAGTAGCGCTCAGAATGCAACAATTAGGTTAAAAACGAAATAAATAATGGTAATACATAGCTGGTACGTGCGTAAGTGTGTATGTATGTAAGTGATCATAAAAGGAATGTTTTAACAAATGCGTAAAAACCTCGAGAGCTCATAGAGCGTGCACAGCGCGAGCGAGCAGCGCGTGCCCACCGCGCGTGCCACAATCATGTAAAAACAACGTTACGTACAAACTAGAATAAAATGATACACAGCATTACATACCCCACGTACCTACCTCGTTTGTACATAAAAATATACATCTAAATAATGTTAGACTTAAAGTATTTCCTGCATACTTTCATTTCCTTCCGCGCACATTTCTTAATGTTGCGAAAGCAGTGAAGCACGTACGAACATTCGCAGTCAAGAGCAGTTAAAGGCATATTACATTTGACTGCAGAGTTAATGAAAATTTGATTCCCACGACAGCGTGGTACCAGGTTGAATGCTGTGTGCTGTGTTACACAAGTTGCGTACCTACGTACCTGACGCACGCTGAGCCTATCTTTCATACAATCAGTAATCAGATTCTGCGGTGGAGCAGCGTGCGGGAGCTAGCTGCGACGGCGCAGATAACGCACAGATCCACACATTAGGACGCCACTAAAGTTGACATTACTCGGTACACGTTTTCCTGCATTACTCACGCCAGTTAGCTTTCTTCTGTTATTACTAAGTGAATTCTTTGAGAAAGCGCTTGAATCATATACCATAGTGTCAACATACAGGACACTGTAAGATATACCTACCTATATATATATTGTTTAAAATATTTCTTGGAATAAACGTGTCTGTTTATGTATTCAATGAGTATCTTCGTCACCAAATTTTCAAATTCAAAAAAGAATGATTTATGAAGATGAGTTGTCGCACAATAAGATGTAAGTAGTTTTAATTTGTTATATTTTATGACTAACTAGCTAACCCGACAGAACTTGTCTTGTTTTAACCGACTTCAAAAAAAGGAAGAGTTTGTATTTTTTTAAAATCAATTTTTTATGTTTGTTACCCCAGAACTCCCTCGTTTATGGGCCGATTTGCAAATATTATTTTTCCTTTAAAGGATACGCTTCTAGAATGGTCCAATTTTTTCAAAATCTAGTTCTGATGATGGAAACTCTTCAAACGTTATAGATTTTTTCATCGAGAATTGGCATATACACTCAAAAAGGTAACTCCTCTAATATAATAGGCAACAATATAGTGATTTTGATATTTTCATCGAGAACTTAAGCACTTACAGTCTAAAAGTAACATTTGATGAAATGGAACTGATGAAGAAGACCAGCGATGGCCTACAGAACTTCATACTCACATAGATATCACAATGAAGATAGTTAAGCGACTATTACAATACAAATAAATAAATGGTTCTGAATAGTTATGTTGAAAATGGTATCATCGAAGTGACCTGATGATAATGATGGAGCCGGAAGATAGGCAATAAGTTTTTTTAGCTATGAACTGTCAAACGCATGAATAATAAATAGTCTTTGTAGTTTTCTGAAGTTTTCATTATTTTTTTGCGTAATTCTTATTTTTTTTTTCCTAAGAACCTTCTCCTGCAATAACAAATACAACAAAAAAAGAATTAGCTAAATTGATCAAGCCGTTTGCATGTGGTGACGTAACCAAGGGAAATAGGGATTCATTTTTATATATAAACAGATAGATTAAATAAATTAAATACTCAACACCTACAACCTGCTATTCGCATTGCTGTTCACTTGCCAAGATGTCTCATGCTCGAAACTCGAAAGCGAAACGTTCCACTAGGCTGTTGGGCTTGGGTGACTATGACCCTGCAGTGTCGTGTAAGTCGCATATGACAAGTACCGCGGCGGCGTTATTAACAAATCACCGTATAAATATTCATGGGTGATCCCCTCGCTGGCAGAGGGATGAGCAATACGTATAGTTTTAATAATAAAAACATATTAGCCGCATCGCATGTCTGTCTTTCCGTGACCGGGCAGTTTTACACCTGGCCGAGTGGGGAGACGGGGAGATGGAAGGAGGACCGTGGGAGGGTAGACAGGGGTTCATGGGGATAATGGGGTAAAGAGGAGGAGGGGGAGAGGCACCGTTTGTCAGCGACCAGCGGTCAGCTATTAATGAATGTGCCCATAATGTTTATTGTGCCCGCTGAGCAGTTTTTGGGCAATGCTTGTAACTCATCGTTTTATAAATTAACTGTCATGACTATCGACTACATCGTGGTGCGCTACGTGTACTGATGTAGTTTTTAAATTGAATTTTGGCGTGTTGCGTGAATGACCGATTCCTTTTGTAGATTTGCTCGTAGATATTTGCATGGTGTTTCATAAAATTTAATCTAGATATAGATCAACTGTAGTGTTTTAGATGTATTTGATTATTAATAACACTGTGTTATAGATTTCAATCAACAATCGTACTTTAAAGCGATCTAGGCATGTTTTCTCGCACCAGCGGCGACGCTCCAAAGCTAAAGGGCAAGCTGTCTCAATAATCAGTAGTCAGAGGGTCACTGTAATCACGTGCCCTCGTTTACACGTTTGACTCCGTTTTATTATAATAATGAAATTATTAGAGAGCGGGGCTCGGTCGCGTGCCGGCCGCCACGCGACCCCTCTCGGATCGCCATTACCTCATTAAAAGATAGTCCGATGCTACGACTGTGGGGGTAGTTTAACTTTTTAATTTAATGTATGTGCTTGCGGTTAAATACCATAGTATTGTGAAAAGGTGTGATTTTACGAGGGGTCCGCTGATATCGATTGTTCATTTACTTCGTTACGTCAGCTATAGGTACGTCGGACGACTTCATATTAGTCACCCACAGTTTGTGACGGCAACTACTTTACCTTGTCAGTAACTTAAGTTCTCGGCATACTGGGAATTATTGTATATGTGCGTTTCAAACAAGATGCCAAACAATCTCGTTATTAGATAATTTTCAGTCTAGCTTAACAGATTCATCTACGCATATAAATTAAACAATTTCAACTAGAATATTAAACAGAAGTCAAAACATGCAATAATACCAAATCTGCATAGTTATAATTACATAATTCTACAGAGAAAACAAATAGAATTGTATAATTATATCGAAACTCATTAGGAATCGATTTTGCAGACAATCTCAATAAATAAAGAGCTGTTTAGTAAAACCAATATGTTTGGTCGCGAAAACTGATATTTAAATTGGATGTAAAAAGTTGGTTCGTTATGGAAGTCAATTAGCGATGAAGAAGGTAACAATCTGGCAAGAAGGGGGTCTATTGGGCTGGTGGCTCGAGCTACTAATTAGCTAATGGACGGACGCCCCTGCCCGTGCCTACTGCTCGCGCTGTAATGGATTGTGGCACGCTCGGCTCGCCACCTCGCTGTGGTCACATCTCGAATTTCGTCCGCGTTACCTGGCCGTTATGGAAAAATATGGATTTTTAATAATGACTTGTAAAAGTGTGGATACAAGCGCACATTAAGTATGATTACACGCGAAGGGTACTGAACTTGTTATTATATTCATTTCAGGGATAAAAAAAAGTTGAATGCTGAAAATGATTGTCTCTAGTATTTTTATAAGAATTTGTTTTTCCTTGTTTGTTGAAATCACGACAAAATCGTTTCCGATTGTTAAGTTTAATGAGCTTTTTACAGCGCTGTGTAATAAAACGGTGAAACATCGTTCACTCTCACGCCTACCATAGGGTCAAATATAAAAACTTTAATTCTAAGTAAACGAATAAGCAGGCAGTTCACTGGCTAGACATTAACTACAACTTTCCACTTAACTAGTATCGATGAAGTCGTAAAACTAACACGGCAAATAATTGCGATGTTATAAATTGAATTTTATTCTTCAATAACTTATTTGTTTCCTTGAGAAGGAGGATTGAATGTAACAATGTGCGAGTCAGTTCATATTATTAACCCTTTAGAGAGCCAATTTCCGTAGATAAAAAAAACAGTCAAAATCTTGTAATTTTCTTATATTTAAACATGTTTCTTATTGATTTTTAACGTTTTTCAAGTACAAGAATTGGCCTCATGTTATTTAAACTTTTATAAGTGTACCATCTCTACAAAAAGTAATAATACTAAAGAACGATGTTTATTAAAGTCCTTTTGCGGTAATTAGCAAGGGTAAGCGGCACATTACGTCTGATTACATTTCTGTTAATGACCGTAGCGCAGTTGCAGTAACTTATGCCGACGACGGCGAGTACTTCGGCTCTTCTTATTGTGAACCTCTTCAGCAAATTGGTTTAGATACTCTATTCAGTTTTAAATAGGTAGGTATGTAGATTATATATGACTAGCGGCCCGGTACGTACTTCGCTACGTATAAAGTGAAATATTAAAAAAAATTAAAACCACTCGACCGATTTTGAGCAAACTTCACATAAACCATCTACTAAATAGTCCGAACAAAGCCTAAACATTTGGTTTGGATAGGTAAGCCAGTTCTTGAGTTATAAAATTACAACGAAAAGTGACGTTGATTTTTATATACATAGATATAAGAAGGTACGCAATTATTTTTTTTTCACAACTGTCACACAACGCCGTCTAATCCCAAGCCAGAGCTTGTGTTATGGTTACTAGACAACTGATAAACATATTTATATATTTTCTAAATACATACATATATAGATAAATTACACCCAGACGCAGAACATATGATTGTGCTCATCACACAAACATTATATCATATTATAATTAGTTTGTATTTTTAATGATCAAACTATTCTAAAAACTGTCGTATGTTTTTTTTATTATTTGTTGTTGTTTGTTTTTCACTATTTTCTTCTAACTTATCATCATCGTTTCAGCAAAAAACCGTTAACTGCTAGACTCCCTTAAGTATCGCCACAACGACCGGTCCTGTGCGTCTTGCATCAATTGAATTCCCGCAACCCTCACCAGTTCATCGCTCCACCTTATTTTAGGTTCTATAAAATCTTTTGTGTAATTTTAGTACTTCTATATTCGACAACAATGTTTCATGTTTCTTTTCCAATAGACCAGGTTTTCAAATTTCAGCACTAAAATACTGTATCATCCCTATTTATCGGTTGACGGTGATTAAACTCCATGCCGTAATAGAAACATATTTTACACCGTCATAATAATCCATACGAAAACCTATAACGGAGTTAATATTGAAATTACGAACACTAGGAGGCCAATCAATAGCAAGACGTTAAGCTATTGTGGGTTTGTGGCATTGCTATTATTGAGTCGACGTTATTGCCACTTCTCTATAAACAAGTATTGAATAATAACGGCGGAGGCTATTCATTGCTCTATCTGCCAGACTCACTTTCTCACTTTCTATCTGCGAGCGTGGCAACCCTAACTTATTACTTATGGAATATTTCCTTTACCTTTCAATTACCTCTTCAGGCATACCATCAAAACAATAGCAGGACAGTAGTAATCGATTTCATATAACAAAAAATAATTTCTCATAATAATCGAAACGACAGTTTTATAGTTGGCTGCAATAAAAAACGCATAACTCGTATTCTGACACAAATTGAATGGACTCAAGGAGGTGAGAGGTAGTGACTCGCTGCCAACATATTATACACCTAGATCACAAGAAAATGTAGTTCATTTTCGATTGGCTTAGTTGTGGACACAAAGCAGTATGGGGTAGTGGAAATTGTTATAGAGTATATAGATGGAGGCGAATTGTAGTAATGCAGCGATATCAGATATCGACTGACAGTAAACGGAGAAGTAGAAGTAAGTAGTACTGTGGTTAGTTTACTACCTCATCTTAAATAAGTTAACTGTTTTATATTAATCCAAGTGACTCCGACATCGATAAATATGCCAGTTGGTTTTCTTCCTCAGTAAATATGTAAATGTTACGGTCAATGTTCTAAATGCGTGCAGTATGGCCACTGTTCGGCGTGTAGCTACGGAGAGTATATTAGAACAGGTAGATCGGACGATTGTGAGCGCTATATTTGTGTGTACAGCGAGGGTAAGAGGCGTTTCATTTTCATTACTGTATGCAGGCATCGTGAGGTCATGTATGTACGCGAGTAGGAAGTGGTCGAGTGCTACTGTCATAAAGATTTTCATCTTTACGACGGTACTGAGCTTAATGGAATAATAGAACTAAAATATGCGCTTAATTATACAAATTCTTGAGCTGCGAGCTTATGAATTCAAATCAGCAGTATCTATACGAGATTAATTCTGTCGTAGACGCTGTGTCTCAGTCGTTGAAGAATGATAAATTTAAAATTAGTTGATGTGATATGTACATCTTTTATTGAAGCAACTAATGAAGTGAATCATCGTTATGTTTCTATTTCAATAACATCACGTAACATAATATATAACAAGTTGTTTTACATAATAAATAAATATGGGCGACATTCTGTGTTTTTTATGAGACTGTGGTATGATTCATCCGCGAGACAAAAGAAATATAGCGCTGTTCTAAAGAAGAATATGAAACCCAGACTAAACTGTTGCCATTCTTTGCGATTCTTCCGCCATGTTGTTTTTTTTTGGTCTTTAAGCCCTCGAGCGCCTCTCTTCTTATACCAAATGCAAGAAACACCAAGGTATTTTAAATATACTGTTTGTGAACTTATAAAAGGAGTTCAGCTGATATTGCGCGTTGTGTCTTGTCTTATGAAACTAAGCTGTATCATGCGAGATTTGAAGGGTTAAGTTTATTTATTTATTTAAACTTCATGTACAGTGGTGGTACATAGGCGGACTTAATGCCACAAAGCATTCTCTACCAGTCAACTATTGGGTTAAAAAAAACAACACTGTGGTAGGTGTGCACAAGAAATAAATAATAGATATTTTTTAAATAGAAGTTAAGTATAGTTGTTTAAGTTCCCATTACTATTCTATTTAGGTGCACAACTTTTTATATAAGTGAGTTTAGAAGGCTAATAATTTAGATTTAGATAGTACGAGGAAAAATAAATATTACACACACATACATTACATGTTAAGGTATGCGAGTACTACATAACATTTCCTTGGGTTTAAGTAATTATAGAAAATAGCTATGAAAATACATAAAATCCGTAGATTTCAGTACCTTCAGCTTTACCTTCGTCAACATAATCTGTAGATCGCAACCAAAGTCACGCTAATAGTTTTAAGTGCCCACCGAAGGGCCTACTCACGGCATATTACGATTTAGCATATTCATGCGAAGCCCTGAAACGTCAGTGCCGTCAAGAATGTCATTTGCATGTAAATGACATTGTCAGAGTTGCGCGCGCAGGTATTGACGTGTCATTGCATCCACCCCCGCCCTGGCCGCCCCGCCCGCCCTACGCCGTGATTGGGCCGCGAGGCGGAAATCGTGAAGCGAACACTTGGAAGTGAATAATTATGAATACATAATGGCACATAATGTACCGCTAGACGGTATATTGTTGTGTCTAAGGTCTATGCCTCTAACCTTTGCGTAAATTGTTAAATGTAGGCAAGGGAATGCATGGTTATGACTTTACTGCGAGCGTGAATTTAGTATTACGGCTTGCTTAGAATAATAATTATTATGACGTTCTAGTTTCTGTTGATGAGTTTGTTAAAGTTAATTAAAGCCACATAATTCTCCTACAAACCTATTTCTTGCCACTTTTCGCTATGATTTCATTTTTAGAGTTCGCTTCCCAAAGGGTCAAACGGAGCCTTTTACTAAAACTCCGCTGTCCGTCCGACTGTCTGTCTGTCGGACCGTCTGTCACCAGGTTGTATCTGATGAACCGTGATAGTTAGATTGTAGAAAATTTCACAGATGTTTTATATCTTTTGCCGCTTTGTATACTAAAAAACAGAATAAAATAAATATTTAATTTGGGCTCCCATACCACAAATGTAATTTGTAATTCGTGCGCGAGTCTGACTCGCACTTGGCCAGTTTTTTTAACATATAAACAGAAAAGATTCGTTTTGATTCAAAATCTATTTAAGTATTAATGAACGCATAGCACAAGTTTAAAAAATGACATCAGTAGCGTATTATAATACTAGATATAGATACTTATATTATCATCAAATTTTATTAAAAAATTCCCCCACCGCGCCTGTTGTACTCGTATGAACGTGATAAACCCAAAAACTACTGAACGGATTTTCATGCAATTTTCAACATGCGTATTATAGTAAAGCCGAGAATTTCTAAGATTTGTAACATCCGTGCAAAGTTAGCGGGCGGATCGCTAGGAACATTCTTCATCCTTGTCGGTATCACTCTTGACAGAGTGTTCGTGGTCATCACTTCAGGTGCTGGTGGCAAGCTTCACAACACGCCTCCACTCCTCTCTGATGGCCGCCTTCCTCGTGCATTCGTGCAGTGATGATGAGTCATTTACTGCCGCTTTAATCTGGTCAGACCACCTCATAGGCAATCTTCCTCGTGGCCTGGTACCCTCAACCTTTCCCTGGACCACAAGTCGCTCAATAGCTACTTCTCCTCGGTGGCATACGTGACCAAAAATGGTGAGAGTACGAGACTGTATCAAAGATGATAAATGCTGTTTGATGCCGTGAGTTCTCGAATTATAGACTCGTTGGTAGGTAATTCAGTCCACGATACTCCGAGCATTCTCCTCTAGCACCACATCTCTAGGGCGTCTATCTTCTTCTTCTCTATTTCTCGTAAGGTCCACGTTTCGGCGGTGTTCAAGAATATGGGGAATACAAGTGCCCGAACTAGCCGGATTTTTGTGGCTCTATATATGTTGCAATTCCTCCATATTTTCTAGGAACACTATAAAGCTGAAAAGTTTGGTTGGTTGAACGCGCTAATATCTGGAACTCTTGGTTATAATTGAAAAACCGACCTTTACCAAGGAAAGAGCGAAACAGTAACCAAAGACGCAACTGAAACCGCGGGAAAACCGCTAGTAAATAATAAAAAGAATTATGTTTATGAGGTTGTAACAAAAAGTCCGTACGACTCCAGAACGCAAAGAGCTGAACTGAAAGAATTTAGGTGACTTTTAGTCCGTAAAAATCTGACACTCTCTTAGGCTCCACCCAGAGCGGAAAGAGACACCTATTTGATGATTTCCTACACACAAAAATTGGTATACACATGTAGACATATAAATAACATGATTTAGTTCAGATTAGAATAATGTAGTTTGTAGTTTCCTTTCGTTTTGATAGTAGAGGGAGCGATTTTGTATTCAATATCTAGTGAAAGTACATGTAGGCCACTGGGGAAATAGCTCGAACAATGAAATGCATGTACACGTCGTATTAGCGGACCTAACGACTTTATTATGTTTCCATACTGCCTCTTTATATTCCTATTACACTACAGTCACGCCTCTATTTCCCTGATAATGTACAGCTCGTGTTAATTAAAAGGTTAACGTGTAATTTACTATTCGTATGCGGATAAAAACATAATAAACTAAGACAAAAAGATATAGGTAGACAAATAAACGGCTCAAGTCTTTGAGTATGTATGAATGAGTACGCGGAGGAATGTGCCGCACGCGACACGCACACAGACAAGAGCACATTTACATACACAAACTAAGCATAAAACAAGATTTACTCCACACTAACGCACGCCAGGAAGTCTACATATACCCACACACACACAATGTATACTCACCAACGAAATACTTTTTAAGTAGGTGTATTGTTATTTTATTCAAATTGTTGTAATTTATTTTGATTTATTTTAACCTGTGTCTCTAGGCATTTATTTAATTAATTAATAAATAATAATCAATTTCAAATTTACAACGTAGTGCGTTGTTAATAATTTTGTTAAAATTATATTCTGCGTTAATATGCGTAATAAATGAACAAATTTTTGTTGTGCAAAAGTGCTTAAAGACAAATATTGAATTATAAATAAAAATGTACATATATGATTTTCTTATTTTCTGTCGACAGTACAATATCTGGTGTCATGGAAAAATAACGTATCTAAATAGCACATTCAAAATCAAATTCTTAAATTATTCTTATTTCAAATTTTTAAATTACTCTATTCTCCTTATTTTTAATTTTCTTTTAATTTTTTGTACTGATCAATTTGTTGATAGAACAAGTAAACAAGGTGTAGTAAAATGTTGGTCACGATGATACTGGTTCTAAAAACATTTACAGCAAAATATTAATAAAGCAAATGATTAAAATTTAAAGATTTTCACTTCGATGGTACGCGGTGTCTTGAATGGCGTTGCCAAGACGCGAGATTACTATTAGCCCGTTACTTGTCTCAATGAATGGTGTTTTCTCAATAGCACCCAAAAAGTCTTAAATATTCTTCATATTACATATGAAATTGTACCTAATAACGTGTATAGTAAAGTTTAGAATTGTAAAATGGCTATGTCTTAAAGCCTCATTTTATGTAGGTTTTAAGATTATGATCCCATGTTGAGTGAGAGGAAGTGAAGTGAGGTGCGTAAGAGTGTGCGAAGTTATTTTTTTTTCGACAAATTTTGTCTCAGGAACAAACCTGTGACGCCCACGCATCGCCGGAAATATCGTACAGATCCTATCGAGGTTTTAGCTCAGTATGCTGCGCACGACTCCGTCATTAGTAGGAGTTGTGCATTTTTGCCTTTCAAGAAAGGAAGTTGAGATGTGATAAGGTCAAAGAGTTTTGAGCATGTCGTTGACCTCTGGATTAGTGTAATTCGAGTCATATTCTCGTCTTCAGTGATCTGTGAATATTTAACGTAGTCTGCGACCGTTCACATTATATACAACGTATATCTGGTTACGAATTTTATAAAAATCTTTCCATAGTGACTATAAACTGTGTGTTCAATATTACAATAAAGTTGTCACGGCTTCGATCTATGGATTAGTAATCGCTTAAGGATCTCCTAATGATTGGTAAACAATTCCTTCTTAAGAATAATATACATAAATCTAAGATAGGGGTTTCTCGCAAAATATGTAAATGATCAGGTACCATTACAATCAAAGGTTTTAACGTGAACAGAGTCGAGACAAAGTAGTCAATGTTATTATATTAGACGTATGAGATAAGGAATTGAAGTGTCTCTAACAATATTGTTAGCAGGTAGACAATGGTTCCACAATGTGACAGGCGCAGGGCCGAGCTGTCCGTCTGTCTGTCGGTCTGTCCGTCACGATATACAAGTGATCGCTTAATCACGAATGAATTTCATTTAGATATACTTTAATTATTTGATAGCGAGCTTGTTATAACGTCCACAATGGAAAATCAGTATCTAGTCCACTGAAATATATCTGTAGGTCGTTCAAATATCGTTTCATATATTCAATAGATATCTACAAAAAATAAAAACGACAAATATGACTTGTAACTAAATGTATTTTCGCTTGGAGCTACATTAAAATTCATAAGTTTTGATATAGGTAAGTCATAATGGGTCGTAACTTCGACTTAGTAAAACCCACGTTGGACACTGTCTGGTGTGAGTATATCAATCATTTTTTTAAGAGTACCCTGTAATGATTTAAAGTACACACAGTATCCATACATTCAGGGTTCTAATCAGTAGGTCACATTAAGCAGTTTTACTGTCAAAATATGTCCGATTGGTGTCATGATAAAATTGGACAAGTTTACGAAGCTATTAACTATAAGTGGTTGTAAAGTAAAGTGTCTCATTTGAGCTGATGACACACGGGAGGAGAAACTGTCGAGCACACCTGTAGCATTCCGAGCCTTCACAATAGCTGCCGTGCGCATCACTGCTTGGAACAGACAGTGAAGAGAGAGCATTCAAGAAACAAAGAGAAATTCTATAAATATACTGTTGGATCATAAACCTAATTAAAAAGTCAAAAGAATCAAATATAAGATAAAAGCTTACTTTTAGTTGGCCAGACAGCTAGAGAGATTGCGAAATTTGTATGAATGGACTTAACGGCACCATGGCTATTGATACCTCATTAGCATGGGCTCATAAATTACGAGAACTTTAAATTCGGAGGCTTGTTGGTACTTTAACGGATTAGAAGTCGCGCTGGGATTGGTTGGACGGACGTGTGTAACGTACACAATAAACTATTGTATATTTTTGGCGATTATGCCATTGCCAGGAAGATTTGGAAAGATTTTTTAGTTTTGATATTTCGATTTATGAATCATTTGTATTTTAATAATAAAAAAAAAATACAGATAGCTGTATAAACAATACAGAAATAGAAATCACATCACAGCGGATAACGAAAAGCACAATAGTAGGTACTAAGTGCAAATTCCGAGGCAAGCGGAAATGACAATAGTTACCCCACTTCCAAGACTACGGTTTATAGCTCTAGCGGGATGAGCCAATATCTTTAACTGCTTATTCTCTATACAATTCGTAGTTTTAATGACAATATGGCACCGTGTACGAGTATGTAGGTATTGTGACTGTGGAGCTGGGTATTAGCGTGGCTGCGCGATGATGTCACCGCTTCGTGGCTGAGGTAACGGACAACACTGTCAGAAGCTGCTACGTACGACATTTCGATTCTCGGGACAATTTTTCGGCAAGCAAGAGACTGTCGTCCATGTAATTTGTTGCCCTGTAATGGGATTCCTTGGATTCTCGAGGACCATTGAGCCCCTGAAGATATTTGGGAAAAGCATCAAGCAGCTGAGAATGTATGTTTATTCAACCCAGTAATTACATACTCGTATTTTAAGGTTTCCGTTAATTGTTATTGTTCGTTAATTGATTGGACTTGTTCGTTAATTGAAACTGGATTCGGCTGCTGATCTTTACAAAAACAACAGATGCCTACTTGAATTGTTGTGTCATGTCAAACTGGCTGTCCATTAAATTCCAAGATCGAGAATTCTACTCTAGGAGGATCAGAACATGATTCAATAAAGTAACTCTGTCAGTCTGTTGTACATTTTCACGATTAAACTACTGAACCGATTTTGATAAAATTGGTCACGAAGTAAGCTTGAACCCCAAGGCGAACCCTGACTTCGCGTCCGTAATGCGACGTTTAGGCGGGCGATGTCGAGGGCAAAAGCTAGTTTGAAATAATTTAAAGTGGTTTGTACCATGTAACATTAATTAGTATGTAACGAATGAATGTCTCATTGACAAGCGCTAGCCTGCTTGACTATTTATTTTTATTCTCTTCTAGGAAGAATGGCTTTTTGTACTAGTGTTTGGATCATTAAAAGTTTTTCCCTGTAAATGGTAGTTTCATTAGAGAATGTTCTGTATGCAACGATTTTAATACAAGTACTCTTTTTTGGTTATTATTTTTTTGCCGAGCTCAGATGCCGGGCATTCTCCCTGCGTTTCTAACTGGCCTGCTCCATACGGCGTCGTAGAAAAAACGGGCAACTTGCATTAAGTAAACGTACTACTTCCAAGTTATTCAAATCATTTTCTGTTTATCTGTTTAAGTACTTTATGTTACTATTGGGCTTGTTTGACTTAAATGAGCATGGCAGTTGATAGTTTGTCATGCTCACTCAAATGTCTCACTGATGGTGGCGCGTGGATCATTCGGTTCCCTTCAAAATGGTTGAGCTGAGTGGTGCTAATATTAGCGTCATGTCCGTGAACGGGCGCTGTCAGTTGAGACTGGTCATCTCTTAGCTGCCAGTTGCTATTTTAATATCTATATTTAGTTTTTATTTTTATTTGCATTGTTCTCACATGATAGCGACAAGAAAAATGTAACAGAGATATTTGTAATTACAAAACATGATTGAAAAGAGTGTCCATGGAGTTTCTTGCACATTCTTCTCCATAGAGATCTACGCTTTGGAATGTGCAATTAGCATCCATTTTTTTTTCTGACTGTCTGACTTCTTGATATTTCAAAAGTGCCTGTAAATGGTTTATTTGAAATAAAATGCTTTTGATTTTTGATTTGATTTTAAGTATCATGTCATATAAATTACATACATTACGATTAATTTAGCAAATATTTGATTGTAAAATCTATTGATTGATTGAGATACGATTGAGCCTCAGTTTTGGTTATAGGATAGGTAACTAAAATGGACGCGTTTGGAAACGTTAAGTCAGTTTCAGAATAAATATTAATACAAATATACAATATTGACTTATTTATGTCATACCTACTAGCTACCTCTCCCAGCCCATTTTTAAAATTCTCGATTTGTTTTTGCTTATGCATGTGTAAAAAATGTAAACCTTTCTCATGAGTCACTTTGTCTATTGGGGAAAACCGCATGAAAATCCGGTAAGTCGTTTTTGAATTTATCGCAATCATACAGATAGACAGCCGTGGTGGAAAACTTTGTTTTCTAGTTGGGATAGTAATCTTCGATCACCGATTAGTGTTAGGATTACTTAAATATGACTCAGGGCGAACAGTACCCTTTTTCATTTTTACTGGGAATCCCATCCAATGACATCTCCCGCTCTTGGGCGAAGCGAGAAGGTGTGCCAGATTTTTACTGACTAAAAACCCACTCCTATTCCTTCTTTGCCTTCGTCCCAGGGCCTCGGGTTTCACTTTCACACAACCCGTGGCCCCAGTAGGCTTCGACCCTGCTGGGCCTGCTGGGGTAAACTACGGTTTGCTGACATTTCCTTGAAGTGCGCGTGGAACAATGCGAGCCGTCGACGACTTGAGCTCGATCCGGACAGTTACCTGACGGTCAGACGGCGAGCTACCCATTGCTTGCCGTCCGCAAGTCCACGCCTACGGTGGCTAACAATGTATCATTATCCATTCGGCATAGACCACCGAAGCAGAAAATCGAATTACTAGGTGTTTGTAAGTAGGGGCTAATAACTTGTAATTACTTATGGACTGTAGCGGCAGTTAACCTGACTCATTATTACTTTACATGGATTCTAGGGCCAACTGTCTAAGGTGAGACCCGCTCTGCTCACACCAGACGAGTGACTTTGTGACCTATATGAACACTCGGTAAATATTTATACTCCTTGCTATACGCTACACTAGCGGTCTCTAATCTTTTTTGACTAGGAACCACTTTGATTTCGGATAAAGCATTTGGTTGAATTTATTTTTGTTCAATCGCAAGATATGACGTTTTTGACATCATCGTCCTTTCATTCCAAAGACGTCCAACATAAGCTTCCTGCAAATATCCTCAATGAACAGTGGTGGCCGAGTGGTAACGGCCCCGACTTACGAGTTGTAGATCGCGGGTTCAAACCCAGCCAGGCGCATTACTTTGTGTAATTTATTTCATCACCACTGCTCTCAAAACGGTGAAGGAAAACTTTGTGAGGAAACCGGCATGTCCTAGAACCAAAAATTCGAAGACATGTGACATCCACCAACCCGCACTGAGCGCGTGTGGTGGATTACGGCCCATTCCCTCTCCTGGAGAGGAGGCCTGAGTCCCAACAGTGGGAACATTATAAGGCCGACTATGCTATGCTATGAACAGTCCTATGCGTCTAGCATTTTTGGCTTAAGCTTTGAAGCTTTCTAAGCTCGTAAGTGATGAAGACGTAGCGTTGGAAGGCCTCCTGCAAGGTGGACCGATGACCTGGTAACGGTTGCGGGAGTACGATGGATGCGAGACGCACAGGACCGTTCATTGTGGCGACACTTGGGGGAGGCCTATGTCCAGCAGTGGACGTCTTTTGGCTGAAATGATGATGATGATGATGAAGTGATGAAGATATTTAAAAAAATCCCTCATATTTGTTTATTAGAGCTAAAAATTGAATTTAGTACATAAAAAAATTGCATGCATATTTCTTACTGTTGACTGAATTTTGGACTTCTAGCACCCGTGTATGTTCTATGTTTCTGTTACTTACGTTAGATATCGACCTCAGGGTCAAAACTATTATAGAATAAACCCTACTTTACAATAACTTAACAATTTGTATCTGTATGCAATAAACGCAGAACAGTGACTTTTAGCCTATAGAAGTTAATAGATGCAATAATTTCATTTAAATTATCCTGTGGCCTGCAATCGACCCACTCAGACGTAAAGGATTTCTCACGAACCGAACAATATTGCGTAGGACAAGTGGCCGGCACTGCGAACTTCGAACTATTGCCTAATAAAACATTATACGTACCTTGTCCTTCAAATGTTGTTTATAGTCCTTTTGATTTTATTAAAAGACGTGGTTATGTCTGCTGTCACGTAAAGAACGCTTTTATTTATATTACCTACTAGCTGATCTGACAAACGTGGTTCTGCCATACAAATTATCAAAGAAAAAAGTGGGGGGTTGGGAGGGTAAAAAATTGCTTACGACCTACCAACCGACCTCTGACCTCTTTATTGATATACAATAAAGAGTATATCTCTCTATATAACCTACCAAATACACGGAAATAATTTCATAAAAATCGGTCAAGCAGTTTCGGAGGCGTTCGATAACAAACGTTGTGACACGAATTTTTATATTTTAGTTTTATCAAAAAAAAAAGGTGGGGGGGTGTGCGGGTGGGAGGGTTAAAAATTACTTATGACCTACCAACCGACCTCTGAACTCTTTATTGGTGTACAATAAAAAGTATGTCTATCTATATAACCTACCAAATACACGGAAATAATTTCATAAAAATCGGTCAAGCAGTTTCGGAGGCGTTCGATAACAAACATTGTGACATGAAATTTTTATATTTTAGTTGTAACTAGCTTTAAAAGGTTTTAGAAATCTTTTAAATTGTAAGTTTTTCTGTACTATAAATACGCATGTATTCTTTTCACTTCAAATTCCTAATGAATCACTTTATCTGCTGGTGAAAACCGCATGAAAATTTGTTCTATAGTTTTTGAGTTCGTCACAAACAGATAGATAGATGCGGTGGGGGACAGTCTGATAATATGTAAGGATATGTCCTTTAAGTATAAAATATTTTATTAATAATAAGTTTAAGTTTTTAAATGTGTATTTTTATGGCGCTTGATAAGCATTCTAATTAAACTATTAAACAAAGCATACTCTGCCTTATTTGTAAATATTAATTGTCTTTCAGCAGAATAAACATTGAACGACGTAAAATGCAATTAGCTCAAAGAGATCGAAACGTGCACAAAAACTGGTTAAATGGATACGGAGGGTATTTAATAGCTATTCATGTTATTGTAAGTCTTTCTCAGTAAATATTTGAGCTACAATTGAAGAACACTCGAGCCTCTTGTCTGTCAAGTGGAAATCTGAACTGATTCACATGGCCAGCATCGCCACAGGGCTGCCTCTCTTTGATATTAGAAAGTATCAATAATTTAACAGATTACAGATAATAATAAAAACAGATAGCGGCACGAATCTTGAGCGCTTGGCGAAAGAGCGGGGATCGCTTTACACATCGTACACATCAGCGAACCAATAACTGTTCAAGGATTGCACTTCCCATCCAGAACAAGTCAACTACCTTGTTCTGGAGAGAAACAGCTGTTAAGTTCTGCCTTCGCGTCTCTTTTCATAGTACTAAAGACACCCGATATTTTACTTCTGCATGCTTCTGCTCAAGTAAAACTGTAGAAGTCAGCGCTCAAGATCCGTGCCGGTGTCTATACCTACTTACCTATATATAATAAACTAACTGCTAATTCTAAATATACTTTTTCATATATTATAATTTCACTTGTGTGTAGTAAAAATAACTAAACATTTTTATTTATCTCAGTTGGAGATTTGAGAACATAATTAAATGTAATCAATCAAATTGTAGGTAAACTCAATTAAATAGAAAAATGTGTGAACAATATTAATGATACGGAATAGCATGTTTTGTGAATCGATTTATCAGTGATGTTTTGGATTACATGTTGGTTTGAATAATTTCTTATTTCGTTGCGTTCGATTTCAAAGCACATACCAAATGCTTCAATGAAATAGCATTTGGGTTTTGGCTTTGGTAGAATGGAAAGAGATATACCTACGTCAGAATCAACATATAAGATGCTTGCCAAGTCTGCGAATTATTCGAAAGCGTTACAGTGGCCCTCACAAAGGGTAACTAAAGAAACACTTTGGATTTTAGTCAGTAAAAGTTTGGGACTATCTTTCGCTGAATCCAGAGCTGGTGTCAGACAACAAAGTGATCGTATAAGGCTTCTGTTTTTTACTTTTGAGGTATGGAACCCTAAAAACGGAACCCTTTGTTGTCCGTCTGTCTATCTGTCAAGACCCTTTATCTCGGGAACGCGTAGAGGCGTCGAATAGAAAATTAAAACCACATACTCAAGTCTGCGGTCCCTTGAAGCTGTGAAAAAATCAAACTTCTGAGTTAACGAGAAAAAGAGATACGGCCGTTTATGTCGCAAAAAACGTATATTTTTACACTCTTAAGGAAATCAAAACTCATTGGATACTTCTCGTTGTCCTAATCGTTGTTCGAATCTTGAAATTTGGCATTAAGCGAGGTCTTATAGCACAAGTAAAGGAAAAATATCTGAAAACTGTAAATAATTATGTAGTTGCGTCACAAAAAAAAAAATCGGTAATTGAACTGTTTTCGTAACCGTTTTTGTAAGTTTGTACGGAATCCTCATTGCGTAAGTCCGACTCGCACTTGACCGTTTTTTTTTTCTTTTTGAAGTACTGATCCCTAAAAAGAATCTAAATAGAATTTAATATGAAGTATGATTTGCATACTTCGAAATATTATGACAACCTCTGTAACCAATGTCCAGCCCTAAGAACCGTAGAAAAAACGACATTCCTAATTTAGTATTAATTAATTAAATAGTGTTTGTGACATTCCGCGAATGTGGAGAATAAGGGAAGATACCGGGATCTGAATTGCTAATGCGGACCGCTGCGATATATGTATGGGTAGTGGAACTAGATTGACTATATGTATTCCACTTTTCTATTGCGTTACTATGAGCTACGATGGACTAGCTTCAAGGGCTAAATTGCTTATGTTGCTAAGTTTTCCAACAACTTTACATGGTTGCTTAAAATACTTGTACGAAAGTTAAAAGTGATGTTATTGACAGTACACATTGTCTACATAGGTAATGCAGTAGTAGCATCACACAGAGGCGTCGTCAAAAAATATTTATATTTATTTTAGTGATATCTGCGAGTAACATGTAAGTAGCGTTCGATATGTAAACCATCGGTCTGTATTATTGATATAACTGTTTGGGTCGCGGGACATGGGAAAACGATGCTGCCGCCCACGCGCGGCCAACCGGTGCCGCGGACAGTCGCGCACGCCGGTGCTTACGACACTCGTCAAGTGTTCCCAACCGATACGGATCTGATGCCAGCGATGTTTGCCTTTGTTAAACGGGTATATTGTCAGTTTCATCATTTTTGACATGAAGACAAGGTTTGACTACTTATTTACTAATTACTTGATTCAAGTACAGAATGAATTACGTAGTATGGGTTTAGTTATTGTGGTTTTTGTCATTTGAAAGTACAATGGAAAGGTTTGGCATGTCTGTCTATATCTCACAGCACAGCGCACCCAACACAGCTATTATGCGTACTTAGATGCTACACGCGTAGCCGTACTGGCTACGTGCTGCAGAACCCTACTCCGCGGGTGGTCCAAAACGCACCTGGGTGATTTTTTCCGTTAAGTTCGCTGGCCATTGTGAGTTTTGCGGATAATGAGAGATAAATAACTAAATTGTCTAAGTGGATAGTGTCTAAATCATTTCGCTTTTGTGAGCGACGATACATGACATCATCTGGGGTATAAGCGCAAATTAAAATGCTAGTTTCCTGTTTATATCTTTTCATTTTGTATTTATTTTATGATTAGTCCAATGGTAAAATTGGTTGAATCAAATTACTTAAACAGTTTGTGTTCGTAGTTAAAGGACAAATTCGGAAATTTTAATCAGTGCTTTATAAGGGATTTACGCATATTTTAAAAGAAAAGTTTTTCGACACATATAGACTCTTGTAGGCGGTATAATTAAAGGTTGTTACTAAATAACAGTTCTTGGTAGTAATTAGTTAAAGTCCTAATTTGAGTGAAAGTGTTTTTAAAGGAATAATTATTGGTGTGCAACATGCAACATAAGATTTAGGTATTTAAGTTTAGTTATAGAGCACTTAAAATATTAATATTAATAAAATAAAAACGGAACAAAATGCGATGGTTTGCTAATAGATATGGATTAGGCAGATTCTAATGGAATAATATTTTTCAAATATATCTTCTTCAAAGTCCATTAGGACCAACAGGTATTTTAAAAAAGTTTTGAAATTGGGAAGTGCGAAAAATAATATTCGAAGTAAGTTGTAAGTTTATGAGAATGTATCTTTAGAATAGTGGTCGTATATGTACTTAATTCGTTAATTAGTGAGTCGAGTTTGTCGGTGAAGTAAATCTCTGGGTAGCCGCGGGCCTGTATTATAATTATTATAATGTTGGTAGTTACTTATGAGAACATATTGATTTGTTACTGTTATCACAACTATCGAAGCGTAGAATGAAGGATGACGTCAAAGCAACCGGTTGCCGTAACTTGTCTCGACATCATTTCTTTTGGCTTCGTCAAGAGATTTTTGGAAATTTCTAATTTGGTAATACTTTTTTTGAGGCACTTTAGTAGATATTTAGTATAAAATTAACCTAGAAATATGTATGCCAGTAATTGTGTCATTATTATGATAAACTATAAATAAAATAGTTTTCAGTTTTTAAGCATAATGAAAACTATAATATTTTTTTTTATTATTGGGTGTGAAAATCATCTTATGACAAGTCCCGCTCTTGGGCGGAGCGAGAGATAGTGTCAGACTTTTACTGACTAAAAACCAACTCGTGTTCCTTCGTTGCCTTTGCCCCAGGGCCTCGGGTTTCGCTTTCACGCTTTGAGTTATTTGTCCTAAAATACCAAATCACTTTCGTAAGGAAGCCGCTCGTAAATGAGATAAATCTACCATTTGATTGGAATGTAATAACCTCTCATAAAGCTTGAATAAGCATTTCAAATGATAGGCAATGCTAATAACAAATTACGATATTGCTCGACAGTACAATTTGATTCGTTTCATTAAAAAGCTATTACATAAAGTGTATTTATTATTGACAAAACACAAGTATTTAGTAATGTATAGATTTACAGTTTTCTAGTCCCAGTGATTAGTTCTGTAGATATCGGGTGTACAAAACATAGAGTTGCTATCCATCAAACTGGTTGCTGCGGAGACTGACTGGTGCGTCATTAAATGTGACCGAAAAGGATTTAGTCGAGTCTTAATAAGGAAGGCTTTAGTCGAGTCGGTAAAAGTGACCGACAGTAAGTATTCGTACGGTTATGTACTGTTTCGGTTATTGTTATCGTCATCGTCATATTGTGCTTTAAATGGTTGACTTACTTTATTACTACGGAAAATAAATCAAACGAGGAAAAACTATAGATACGACAACAGGTTTATTACGTCCAATCGTTACACAGATAACAAATGCGCAAGCTTCATATTTTAAGTCCAGAGCTCAACACACATAATTTCAAGCTTTAATTTTAAAATTCAAAGTGTACATGGCAATATTTTATAATAAAAATCATCAACAAAAATAACAACCGTACGGCGGGGCCTAAGAAACATCGATACATCATAATTACATCGCTTTGTAATCGTTTCTACAAGAAGATCGATTTCAAGCTCGGAGCTATAGGTACCTACTACTCCGCTAACAGTAAATTGGTAAAAAACATACAATAATGAAGATTTACTGCTGAGCGGGGCAGGTGGCGAGATTGATCGGCAGATAACGCAGTTATACCGATCAGTGGTCTGGTCTACTTTTTTTTCATTAGATATTGCGCCTAAATGACGCGAATGACGAACCTGGAATTACTTATTGTAACTTCGTCATGTTGTGAGATAATTTCTGTAAAATTAATATTGGATATGGTTGAATTTCTAATCAAGATGCTCTTAAAAAATCTGTTTTATATAAATGTCCACTTACAACTTCTTTAAGTGGGATATCATCCAATGACTATTTTTGCTTTTGGACGGAACGGGAGTGCGTGTCAGATTTTTATTGACTAAAACCCACTCATTTTCTTTCTTTGCCTTCGTTCTAGTGCCCCGGGGTTTTCTTTCGCACAACTCATTGCCACAGTATTCTGCGACCCTGCTGGGCCCCTACGGAAATATTTATTTACAGCTAAGCTTTATCTTTTTATCTTACGTATATGTAAAATATATCATTTTTTATCGATCTTATCTATAACTAAGTTCTATGCTTTTTAAGTTTAGTTTTCTAGGACATTACTGACACCCCGGTGCCTCGTACATAAAGCCATTGGCCCCAGTTGCCATTCGTAGATCTTTGACATTCGTTACTGGTAGGTAGACGCCAGAAAGTTTCACCATCAGTCTGTCCAAGGAGTATTGTGTTAACCAGTATTTGGGTTGTGGAGGTCTTCTTGTAAAACCCGGGTGTCCTGCCGCATTGGATTAGACTGGAAGCTGGCCCCCAAGCTAGTTGAGAAAAGTTTAGGGAGATGATGAATCTATGACTAAGTATATTAATAAGTAATTACTAAAATTGCGATTCCTGCATTTAGATATATCTAGTTCAAGTTGTATCTGTAATATATAGTTTATAGTATACATAGTTTTAGCAGCGTATGTAACGACAGCTGCTCCTTAAAATATAAATAAAACCAGTTTATACTGTATAGATTTTAATATAATATCTGCTAACAAAATCAAATGATTTTGATAGCCTTAAGTCAGGCAATGTGCACTGAACAGAGTGTTAAGAGTTAAGGGTCAAACAGACGACTATTTAAAATTACATTACATAAATTTTAACAACGATTACATAAATTTTGAAGCGTGACAGGATAATTGGAGGCACGACTGGTGAGCTCTTGGTGTCTACAACTCAACTGCACAACAGCTCAACACTCGTGCCCGGTTATTGTCTGTAATTGTAATTAGTATTATTGGTGTTTATGGCTCTAACTAATAAAATATTTAACCGAGTGATTAAGATCCTAACAAATATTAGATGTCGGTTTATTAGTATCTGATCGATCAGTTATTAGATGTAATTAATGTAGGAATTTGGAACTAAAACTCATGTAGATCAAAGTTAGAAATATGCTGGTAATAGGTAGATTTACATGTTAAGTAATTAATTCAGGAATAAGCTTAAATTAACATATTTTCGGGGTAAAATAAGTTAGTAAAAAGAACGATAAATAATTTCTTAAAAGTCTGTAATTCTCTCAATTGAGTAAGTATTAGTTTACTAAAACCTTAAGCTCACGTGTGTTGGATAGCCAGTAACTAAGACGCATTGCGACTATACGACTGCGATGTATTACGATTATGCGACTGCGTCGCTAGTGCGTGGCTATCACTTTCTATGCCGCCCGCGATCGATGTGCTTGCGCACATAATTTAATTTCACTCAATACAACACTCGCTTATACAGTGCCGTTGCATCGCTTAAAAGACCACCCTGACTTTTGTATTTCTGAGCTAAAAACATTAACAATCAATTTTTCGCTACAATTCTAATAAAAATAATCAGCTCACTCACATTTTTTATTTTCCACACGATAAAGACATTGGTCCACAAACGGTGTTTCAATTCCTAATACTTAAGTTTCGTGTCTACAATAAGTTTGCAGTTACAATATCGCATATCGTGAAAGGCTTTAGCGCGTTTGTCCCAGCTCCAACCTGTCCGGACGAGTTTATAAACGTGACTGGAATTCACGTGCGCGTCACCAATCTGCCAAGCATGATGGCAATATCAATGGTCCCTTGTGATGGTTGTCCTACACTTGCAAAGTCGCTAATCGCTCGATGATCGCACGCTCGCGGCTCGCGTAGGATACGTGTGTGGCCTCTCACCTCAGCCTCCCGTGAGCCTGCATAGTGGCATGCCTGTAAACGTTCGGCCAGCCGTAATTACGTTGAAAACTCCGATGATTTGGAACCCCAATCACCTCTTAAGTAATTGTATTTATGCTGCAATTACTGTTGTTTAAACCACTTGCTTTTATGCTGGTTGATCTCGAGAAACTTACTAGTAAATGCGAGTATACTTATAGGTCATTTAATTACAATTTCTTTTCTAGATTCGGCAATGGCGCGTTTTTAGTTTAGATATATTCTGATAAAAGTGTTAAATTACTCATAGTTAATCGATTCTAACAGTTATCACAATTTATACGATTTTAGGACACTGACAGCCTTACCAAATAAAATACTATTTGATTTAAATAATTGTCTATTTATGTTCACGCAGATCGTAAGACGCCCACATGTGCTTGTAAATATATTACACTTAATTTTGTTTGTTTTTGAAGAAAATATTCATCGACTGCTCATGAATGGTGTAAAAATCAGAATAAATGTTATTTGAAGTATCAAATGATGGTTTTATGGACAGTTTACGCCGTTTAATGATATTGAAATGCCTTTGACTTAATTTAGATTACTTAATGAAGTTCAACACGACCGAATTATTTTATTGAATGGTCGTGAGGGACAAATTTAAATGCCATAATCACTACGCTTGGCAACAAACTGATTGACCGATACTGCCAATAATCTTGATATGATAATGAGAATATAATAAATAGTTAGACTACAAAAAATGCATAGTGGTGTCAAAATATTCGTCTTGTACAAGAATCCCTTGGTCTTGTATCAATATGACAAGGTATCTGTCAACTTATGTTTCGTTCTTTTGGAATTCGAATTGTATGCGCACAAGCACACATTTGAATTTTGAATTAGCATCACGCATGTTATTCTATATCTGTCCGATCTAAATCGGCTTTACTCTTCACTTTGACAATCGACGCGACCATTCAGACACTGCTATTTACATGTTCGTGTTTTCCTCGCGCCTTCTTGCACGTTTGCTCAGTGACACGGTAGTGTATAATGCGCTTATCTAGAGTTCCATTCGTGCACTGCTTGGAGGCTGATGTACAATGATACGCAGAGTTTTGAGCTCATTTGTCATCGAAAAGATAATAGTCAATGTTCGTTGAATCGACAATGGGTCATATTTTCTTCTTGTTGTTTTTGTTATGTGCATAAATGCTTTGGGGTTTGAGGTAGGTAGGTTGGTGGGTAAACTTTAAGCAGGTTTTATTTATAAAATATGTGAAAACACATTATCAACAACTATTTTGTTAAACCCTGTACCCATGGCCGTTCGTCCATTGAAAAATGATTGTTTTTGCGTGAATATGGAGCTGCGAACGACTTTAAATGGTTGGATTGACGATGTGCAATAGTCGTATGTCATTGTTATGGGGTATAAAAACATCGTGACTACCAGTGTTTAGCGAGAGCCATAAAATGACCACTTTTGTGGCCCATCCTGGACATACAGCGTTTACCAGAATCAAGCTGTAAAATTTTAAATTTTCTCACTTCCAACAATATTGGGTTGGCGACCGTTGGCAACACGACTGTTTTGAGTTCGATAATAAATAAAATTATATCGATTATTCAAGTTGATATAAGAGAGGTACGTCAGGTAGCTTTCTAGATGAAGTTAGTGTTATAGTTACAAATTACTTAGAGGGTGCGGGCTAAGGAACTGAGTGTTAAATCTGGTGATTTTAGATATACTAAGATTACTTAATCATGAGTGGTTTTCACACTTGACCACGTCTTGGCTGCATATATAAGTATATCGAAACTAAAAGCTTATACATGTAAAAGATGATTTTGGATAAATTAATTGCGTACATATTTGGAAAATTAAAAAATAACAAACTAAGAAAATACAATGGTCTGATTGGACAATCATGACGAAGATATAGTGAAAAATGTGTTATAATATGTTACTATTATAGGAAAATTTAGGCTACGGATATTCCTTTGATTTGTTTGCAAAATCTACATTTACCAAGTCTAATTGGTAAAAATTCGAATTAATGATTTGATCGCTAACAAAATGGACGGATTATTTTTCAGTATTTCGTAACCAAATGACGAAACGGGATTCTATTACTAAGACTTCACTTTTCGTCTGTTGGTCTGTCCGTTTGTCTGTCACCAGGCTGTATCTCATAAACCGTGACAGTTAGATAGTTGAAATTATCACAGATAATGTATTTCTGTTACCGCTATATTAATAAATACTTATAAACGGACCAAACCATACAACTTGTTTTTTTTTTTGGTCGTTTTTTTGCTACGGACGGTATGGAATCTTTCATATGCCAATCCCACTCGTACTCGAAAAAAACAAAAAAAAAACAATTCAGAAACGTAACATTAACTAGCGTGATGTCCTCTGAGGCAATTAAGTCCTAAGATTTACCAAGTCTGAGATAAGCGACTATCACGAACCGTTGGGGCTTCTACAAGTAAGGCTTGGTAAAAGTTAGATTTTACTGGCAAATGGATTTACATATAAAAATTAGGTACAAACCAAAAAGGTTTGATGGAGGCGCATTTCGATCTCTCAATCACGCAAATAAAATATAAAATAAAATTATTATCTGATTTAAATCCATCGAATATCTAACTAATAAACCTAAAATAAAAGAGAAATAAGAAACTTCCAAATTATAAGCGTAATTACTATATAATTTACATTATTTTTCTAGGAGACAAGCGATTGTTAATAAAAAAAAAATACATAACGCCCATTTACATACATACATACATAATCAGCCTTTTAATGTTCCCACTGCCGGGACTCAGGCCTCCTCTCTCTAGAAGAGGGAATGGGCCGTAATCCACCACCCGGGCCCAGTGCGGATTGGTGAATGTCACATGTCTTCGAATTTTTGGTTCTAGGACATGCCAGTGTCAATGATGATGAAATAAATAACACAAAGTAATGCGCCTGGCTAGGTTTGAACCCGCGACCTACAACACATAAGTCGGAGCCGTTACCACTCGGCCACCACTGCTCCACACACTCCACGGCACCACTGCCCATTTACCATTGATCACAAATTAAGAAATAAGAGCCTATCAAAATGTTATCACACAGCGGTGAATTTGAAGATATAGGGCTGATGCAGATACATGAACCAGTTGCAATTTCGAGCGAACCGCTTGGGGTACCTACGCACCTAAGTACCTACAGCTAGGTTATGTATGTTTCGAAACGCGTTTCACCTGATAGAGTGAAATGCTTTGAATTATCTAGGGCTGTCAACCTGTTACTACGTTAGATTATTATCTGTGCTGAAGGTACCTATTTGAATTGCAAAAGGTTAGCGTTTTGGGTATCAATACTCTGGTAACTGTTAAACAGTTAATTAGATACTTAAACTTGCTTGAAGAATGTTGTGATAAGCTGAAATGGTTGTAAGTATGTGACTGTATCTTAGAAGCATCTGTCTGGAGCTTTTGCAGATGCAATGAATAAGTTGCCAGTTGACTGTTTTAGGCTTTTCTAAGGTGGAGTGCGAGGGTGTTTTAGACTTTTACCGACTGAAACTTACCTATATTCCTTTAGTTGCCCTTTGTGGTTTAGGGCCACGGATATCCTTTCCAGAAATTTCCCTGAAGCCCTAGCGGGCATCGGCCCTGCTAGGCCCTACGTCTGCTGACATCTCTTTGAGGTGCGTGTGGGACACTATGCGACTCAGGCTCGGTCCTTATCGGGCGGGTGAATGGTGACCTACCCATTGCTCTTCGGCCACAAGCCCGCGCCTAAGGTAGCCGAAGCTGAGGCGTGAGGTTGTACATTCCCTCAATCTTGTGGTCGAAGTTACCAGTTAGGCTGCGCGATATAACTGACGAAAAATACGGGCGTTTTGTACAGGAAACGCATTGATATAGTTATTGACTGTAAAATATGGACTTTTAAAGTATAATTAAAATATCCTTACATATTTTAGAACAAAGTCTCACAATGCGTCTGTCTGTACGAAGTTGCGGATTTCGCCTATAGACAGGATGATTCATGAGGAATGTTTTTTGTGTGTTTTGTTTATACATGTATTATACAATATTAGTTTTAGTATATGCGAAACCCGAAACATGAGTCTAGTATTTTTATGTAAAGAATCCGTGTACCAAATTTCATAACTCTACGATGAAAAATAACGAAGTTATAAGCTTCATATGTTATCTGGGTTACGCACAAATACATGATCACCGGGCCACCCGGGCGACTGAGGGGTTGTTTTACTCCCGCATCCAGCTGTGCGCTAGTGTCTAATGTCCGCTATAACCTACCGTGACCTGTGTTGTACATAGTATCGGTGGTGTTCAACTTGTAACCTTTACAAATATTTTTGGAAAAAAAAACTATAACATGGTGTAAAAATGATTGGAATCGATTCAGTTACTGATTCTGAAACTTTATTCAGATTTCGCATATACTAAATTATGTTGTATGAGAAAAGCCGTGAATTTTTAAGATTTCTATCACCGTGCAAAGCTGGGGCAGATCACTAATCTAAAAATATAAAATAAGAAAGTTAGGAAGATATACAACCGTTATGTTATCTTTATATTATATATAGTGATTAGTTCAGTTCTTTATTGCTGGTACCTATAAAGTTATTGACTGTCGTAAAAGCCTTATATTCTTAGGGACCACCCATATATCAGATAGTCTTGTTCTAAAGTATGTAGGTACACGATCGTTCACTTCTATAAATATTTTATTGTCATTTTCACTTTCTCTTATAATGAACTTCCATTTTCATAATTAACTGCACAAGGATTTTTCTGTATTGTAAATGCCCGCCATATATTGTTTTCAAGGCTCTAGAGTTATTGTGGTGCTTTGAAATCTGATAAACAAACAGCTTATTGAACTAGCGAAAAATTCTCCCACCTTCGAAAACTAAATAAAATAGGTTGCAACACTAATTATGGCAACTCGTTTTAGTGTATGGAGTACTGTTCTCATCTTTGGGACGGGTCTGCCAAATACCAGCTTGATGCGCTAGAGTCGATTGAGAGGCGAGCCAAGAGAATCATCGGCAATGATGCACTTGTTGAGTCGAAGCTCCAAAGCCTTGGGCATCGCAGCCATGTTGCTGTCGGTTTACTATCGTTTACATTTCGGGGAGTGTGCTCTGGAATTGCACAATTTAATTCCGCCAAGTCCTTTCCATCTTCGGACCACTAGACTTACGGCGTTGCGCCACAGGTACATGGTAGACATCCCACCCATACGCACAAAGCGTTTTGAGAACACATTTATTGTGCGTACAGCCAAGGAGAGAGGAATTCCTTGCCGGAGTCTGTGTTTCCTGATAGCTACAACTTAGGGTTCTTTCAGTCAAGAGTAATTAAGCTACTTCTAGGCAAGCGTGCTCCATCGTCGACCTCATCATCGCTTACCATCAGTTGAGATGGTGATAACATTAATTAAAAAGAAAGTTAGTATGTACAATTCTGACAGTCTCTTTCGCGCGTCTAGCTACGCCACTGCTTTTAAGCACTAAACTTTGTGGCTAAGTAATAACAGCTGCACGGGACAATCTTTTAGGTTAAGTAACGCTTGCCAAGATCTATCTGTGGATGGGTGACCATCTTAACATATCGAGATCTTTGACAGTCATTAAAGATAGTCAGAAACCAGGAAATCTGACTCGTCTTGGTAAGAGGTATCGTTTTACCAAGTTTTTTAAGTTACCAGTTGCTTTAGAGAAATATTTGCTTGTATTTTGATAACAACGCAGAACAGTTAGGTAGGTAAGTAAGTACCCCGGCTGCCCCCGGCCCCGCGCCGAGAAAGCGAACATGACTTTGTGGCTATGTAATATTTTTACATTAGGCATTTATCGCCCGGGCGCGCTCGGACAGAGCGGCGCAGACCCTAGCGCGAACGCCGAGCGTGGTTATGAAAAGTGAAGTACATACATGAGGTTGACTTTTGTCGGTACCTGTTTTTCATATGTCTATGGTCGGTACCTATCTATTTTGTACCTATGCTAAAAATCAAGACAGTCAGTAAACGATTTATACAGTGTCGATACAGTGCACAGAAATTTAAGGGTTTTTATTTCACACTTAGAGGTCCATAAGTCAAGAGTGAATAGGCTACTTCTAAGCAAGCGTGCTCCATCGTCGACCACATCGTTTGCCATCAGGTGAGATGGTGGTCAAACGCGAGACATTAATAAAAAAAAATATTCCTGCGATATGTGATATGAGCTACCATGTTAAGAATCTAATTGTTAATAATAATAATAATAATCTGGCAACACCCAATGTCAACGGAAGTGTTTTTCATTCAGTGTTTTAAATTTTGAAATATATATTTTTGGGCTCATTTTTACCCAATTCTCACCAACAACAAACAAACTAGAAAGAAAGTTACACACAATAAAAACTCATCAAACCATCAATAATTATCTAAAAATCATCAAGAACGAAAAACTAAAATGCTATCCAGACAGATGACATATGTCATCATAATAAATACAAATGCAATAAACGGAATGAAAATACAATAACAAATGTTGACGAGAGCAGCTGTCAGACGCGCACGCCTTACACCCCCGGACTCGTCGTTCAGCTCCGCCTCGCCGCTGCCGGACCCCGGATCACCAGTTTCACCGGTGGCTGCAGTTGCGTCGAGTTCGAGCGACGAGTATTTTTCCCCGCCGACGTCGCCAACACCTGTACGTCGGCCGGGGAGAGGCCGGCCACCGAACGGCTTGGGATTTAGGGGCCAACCGGCCCCGAGCCGGGTCCCCGCTGCCGGTGGTTGTGTGCAGCGCATGAGATGGACTCAATCAATGAATGAGAACGTCATGCGCGTATATTATGGGTCTACAGAGGGAGGAACTAACCTCACTGCGTACCGTCTTAGGATGCTGTCTCTGTTCCAGGACCTAGAACCAACTGTTAACGTATCGGCGCAACGATTGTCGGATCAGGTGCGGGTTATCCAGCGCAACCACAGGTTGGACGACGCCACACTTGATCGGTTGCGCTCAGAAGTACTGAGCAACCCTATCGTCTCGACACCGACACAGATACAGACCGCGGTACCATCGGCTCCTGTCACGACCACTCCGCGGTCCAATCATATTGAGGATGAGGCAGATGATAGGGTTGACAAAGTAAGTAGCCAGTGCAACGACCGACTGAGGAGCGCACTGGAGGATGCACTTCGTGAGTACAGATCGACTCCGACTGAGCTTAGGCCCCGTTTACCTCGGTTGCCTATGCACAAAAAAAATAGGGCACTAGTGTGTGCTCTGGACTCGCTGCTTAAAAATATTTTTGAGAGCAGCGAGGGCCTCCTTGATACGCACTCCATCCTGTACTGTGGGGCTATTGCGGCATGTCGTATTGCTAATATAAAGTTCCCAAGTTATGGTGAAGCTACTTGACCAAAACCTGCCGTTCCAGCCTGGCAGTGCAGGATCGAGAGGCGTATTGATGAGGCCAGAGCACTCATTGGCAAACTATGCTGCTTCAGGGAGGGCAATACAAGACCACGTGTGATGCGTTTCGTGAGACGAGCGTTTTCGGGGACTGGAATAAATCCCCGAGAATACACGTCACGTGTCACGGAGCGCATCGACTTCCTGAAGCAGAAAGTTTGTGCATGGGCCAGTCGTATCCGGCGGTATAAGCGACGGGTCGATCGGTACTCACAGAATCGCATGTTCCAGAGCGATGAGAGGTGGGTGTACAGTGCTTGGGAACGACCTGAACAAAATGTGTCCGACGGGCTCCGTCCAGATAGTGTTGCCACGAATACATTCTGGCACAGCATCTGGTCTGAGCCCGTATGTCACAATGAGGGTGGCTGGATGCGTGATGTTGAGCGCGTGTGCGAGGCTATACCAGATATGGAAAAATTGTTATCCATCCATTAGATGTGACCAGAGCAGTTCGTCCGTTACCAAACTGGAAGTCTCCAGGACCGGACGGACTGCACAACTTCTGGCTTAAATGGTATAGCAGCTCACACGCGATTCTGGCATCTCAATTCCAGTCATCCTTAGAGTCTGGGTCGCTACATCAGGTTTTAACAACTGGTGTCACCCACTTGCTCTATAAGACGGGTAGTCCCGCGGAACCCAAGAATTATAGACCGATTACATGTTTGTCGACGGTCTATAAACTTCTTACATCCATCCTGAGAGTGAAAATTAATCTACACATTGAGAATAATTCAATTATGTCTGCCTCTCAGAATGGATGTAGGAACGGGTCCCGCGGCACTAAGGAGCTACTCCTCATAGACATGGCCATAAGCCAACAGGTTCGTCGATCCCGCAAGGATCTTTCGACATGCTGGATAGATTATAAGAAGGCCTACGACTCTGTTCCACATACATGGCTCATGAGGGTGCTGGAGTTGTATAAAATAGATGCAACTCTTTGCACCTTCCTTGAGTCATGTATGAGGCAATGGAAAACAGTCCTTCGCTATCCAGGATGTCGACCAATCCAGGGAAATGATGAACCAATATGGATTAAACGGGGAATATTTCAGGGCGACAGTTTGAGTCCACTTTGGTTTTGCTTAGCCCTGAATCCTCTAAGCACGTTGTTGGAGGATTCAGGTCTGGGCTATCGGTTGAGAAGAGGTGGTCAGGTAGTATCTCACCTGCTTTACATGGATGATCTGAAACTGTTTGCCCACAACAATTTGCAACTGATGGAACTACTGAAGGTAACTGAAACTTTCAGTAGTGCCATTAGGATGGAATTTGGTGTGGACAAATGTGCAGTCATGCATGTAAGGCGAGGGGAGATTATAGAATCCGAGGGAATTCAACTCTCGGATTCCATACATCTTAGAACCCTCTCCTCGACCGAAACTTATAAGTATTTGGGTATGTCGGAAGCGTTAGGCATTAACGTTGCCGACATGAAACAAACGTTGAAGGAGCGCTTCTTTGGTCGCCTGAAGAAGGTATTAAATAGCCTTCTGTCAGGCGGAAATAAGGTGCGCGCCTTCAACGGTTGGGTCATGCCGGTTTTAATGTACTCTTTCGGCATACTCAAATGGACTCAGACTGAACTAGACGCTCTGGATAGGCGGGTCCGTACACTGCTGACCGCAAATCGAATGCATCACCCAAGATCATCGATAATGAGACTGTATATCCCGCGGAAGTGTGGAGGTCGAGGCTTTTTAAGCGCGAAGACTACACAACCGCGAGGTGTGCAGTCTCAGAGAATACTTTGTTCATACCGATGTGGGTATGCACCGAGATGTGGTCGCAGTGGACAAAGGACTCACCCCGTTATCCATGGCTAAAGAGAACTGGCGCAAACCTGTAGTACTTACTACTGATGACCGCAAGGAAGTATGGAAAGGCAAGGAGCTCCATGGACGCTTTTATCGGGCTCTCCACGAGCCTGATGTAGATTTCTTGGCGTCCGTGGCCTGGCTACGTTTCAGCAACCTTTTCGGGGAAACTGAAGGTTTTGTCTGTGCGATTACGGACGAAGTCATCTTGACGAATAACTACCGGAAATATATAATGAAGGATGGGACGGTTGACGTGTGTCGGGCATGCCACCGTCCTGGTGAATCCATCAGACATATTATTTCTGGTTGTTCTCGTTTGGCTAACGGCGAGTATTTACACAGACATAACCAAGTAGCCAGGATTATTCACCAGCAACTTGCTTTGAAGTACAACCTAGTGGATTCTGAGGTACCGTATTACAAGTATGTGCCCGACCCAGTTCTCGAAAATGACCATGTCACGTTGTACTGGGATCGGTCTATCATTACTGACCGGACTATTGTAGCCAATAAGCCGGATATAGTGGTGATAGACCGATTAGCGCGCCGCGTAATGATAGTCGACGTCACCATCCCGCATGACGAGAATCTCGTGAAAGCTGAGAAAGAGAAACAAATCAAATATCTCGACTTAGCACACGAGGTTGTCGACATGTGGAATGTAGACTCGGCTATCATTGTGCCGATTGTCGTGACCGCCAATGGCCTTATAGCCAAAAGCTTCGACGACCATCTGTCGAAGCTGTCGTTACGCAGTTGGATCAAGGGCCTGATACAGAAGGCAGTACTCCTCGAGACGGCTCGCATTGTGAGGCGGTTCCTGTCTCTGGAGCCCTAACCACCGGTAGCTTGGACCCTGCTCCCGACACCGGTGGATTACTATTTTTTATATTTTTAAATGTTTTTTTTTTTTTATATGATCTTGTTAAAAAATATTTAAAAATGTAATTTATAGGTATATTAAACAAATAAAGAGATAATAATAATAATAATAATAATTTATTTCCAAAACTTCAAAATACATTACATCAATGTGGTTTCAACCCCTGAACTAGGACAACCTGTATGACAGGGGTTGAGGTATCTCCGATTACAATGATCCGATATGTGTAGACTGTGCGTCAAAAAAAATAAATTACAGAAAAATAAAAATAAAAATTAATTAATAATAACAAAATTAAGATAATTGCTAAAAGCTCACAGCAAAGTTTATATTATTAAGGAATAGCGACAGTGTGTGTGTGGGTATTTGTGTCTGTATATGTGTGGGTGTATTTGTGTGTGTGTGTGTTTGGTGAGATGTAGGTATGTTGGTGTGTATGTGTAATAGTCGTGTCAGTCACTAGGTTAGATTACTGATTAGGGTTTCAGTGTCATCGTAGCTAAAATTTTCCAGCCAAAGTAATATTTCCTTTTTTATCTGGAAGTTACTCACATACTTGACTGGTTTATACTGGCTAATTTTGGTGTAGAGGCGAGGCGCTAAGCTGATATAGTGCTTTCGGGCAAATTGGCTCCTTACTCGTGGAGCAGGATATCTGTCTGATCTTTTATTTTGAATAGTCAAGTAGGGGACCTTAAGTCGGTGATATCTCCGTAGACACTCGTAAATAAATATTTTTCTTACGCTTAGCACTCGTGATTGCTCATACACTAAACTGGTAGGAGTTCTGAAGTTAAGTGACAGTAGGACCTTCAGAACTGCACGCTGCGAACGCTCTATTTCTAACATGTGGGATTTGCCGGCGCCACCCCATGCACAGATACCATAGCCCAAGATGCAGTGACACAGTGCTTTATACGTCTGTATCAGAAGTTTCTCATTGGCAACCTGTCTCAGGGTTTTGAAAATGAAGATTAGTTTGCGTGTTTTTTTTGCTGTGACTGAGATGTGTTGATTCCACTTCAAGTTTTCATCGATGGTAACACCGAGGTATTTTATGTTGTTCACTCTTTCAAGCTTAGGGCAAGCACACGTAGCGTGAATACATGAACCTCTGTTACAAGGGAACGAGTGGATTGGCACCTCAAAGTCTGAGCTGGGGCTACCTGACCTTGTAATACTAAAGCACAGGTATTTAGTTTTACTTGCGTTTACGGATAGAAGGCTGTCTTCGAGCCAGGCTGTTACTCTAGCAAGCCCTCGTTGGCTGACCTGTGCCAAGCTCTCCCAAGATGTGTTGTGGAAAAGGAGGACTGTGTCATCAGCAAACATAGTTATTTCGGCTTGATGGATTGAAAGATCACATAGTCGGTTAATGTATACCAGGAAAAGTGTTGGGGCTAAAGTACTTCCCTGGGGAACACCGAAAGAGCATAGAGCCTCGTCACTCATCTGCCCCTCAATGCGGACTCTTTGGTGTCGGCCAGTCAGGTAACTCATAAACCAATCCTGGGGTACACCTCTTACGCCGACGCCCTCCAATCGACTCAATAAGATGGGAATTGACACAGTGTCGAAGGCTTTTTGAAGATCGAGGAAAATGCCGACGCATTTGTCACCTCTCTTAATAAAGCCTATTATAATTATTTTTCAAACTATACTTTATCCTGAAAACTGGTCAAAGTTTGGCGTTTAAGTATAGTTTGACACGTTCATAATAGAGTAAGATCCCAGAGCGATCTAACTTATTTACACATGGAAGAAACCTTAGTTTTCAATAGCGTCTCATGTGCTTTGAATACCTGTGTACTTGTGGAGCTCTCCTCGTGACCCCTGGGCAGATACCAGGGGAGAAAGGTAACTAAAAATAAGAGTTACTTAACTTAAATTAGTGTGGATGCTAGTTTTTGTGCAGCATTAAAGCGTCTGACAAAAGTTTTGGTCCATGGAAAGTGTCTGACACTTATGATACTACTTTAGAATAATATTCTACAAAACATATATCGACGGTGAAGTACCAATAACTCCTAACTGTCGGAAGTCAAAATTATCTGTCCAAAAATTGTTAGGAAGTAATACTATAAATTGACGCGTTGGTTTAGTTAGGTGTTTGTTTCCACAAATTAATTTGATGCAGTTGCAACTAAATATCCGCTTCGGATATTTTACGAAATATGCGCGATAAACCCGCATTTAAATATAAGCACTTAAAAGTAATTTTATCGAAAAATGTCAGTTAGAAGGTATTGGCACTTCACCGTCGATATATAAAAATCAGTCATAAAAATTTTAAGTTAATTTACTCAAATTTTTAGTTACATTTTTCCCCTGGTATCTGGCCAGGGGTCACAAGGACAGCTCCACAAGTACACAGGTATTCAAAGCACATGAGACGCAACTGAGAACCTAGAGTTTCATCCATATGAAAATAAGTTATGTCAGATCGCTCTGGGATCTTGGACTTATAACTTAAAAAAATCAATTCAGAAACCCGCCCTTACTCACTTATCAGAGTACTTAGTAACTTCAACTCTTCTTTAATGGCATTTATGGAAGATCCACAACTTTGCCAATAACACGTGCGAATTATTAATTGACCATGTAACGCTGGAGAATATTTAGCGAGTAGGTTAAGATTAGGTCAAGAGTAGGGAGGATTAACAATAAAAAAAAATCGGCCAAGGCTCGAAGCATAGCATAGCATTGCATAGTCGGCCTTATAATGTTCCCACTGCTGGGACTCAGGCCTACTCTCTTAGAGAAGGAACAGGCCATAATCCACCTCGCTGGCTCAGTGGGTTGGTGAATGTCACATGTCTTCGAATTTTTGGTTCTGGGACAGGCCGGCCCGAAGGCTCGAAGGGTTCCGCATTATCTGTACAACATTTTTTACACAATTTTTTTTTTCTATTTTTAGTACTATATTTAACAGAAATATACCATCTGTGAAAATTTCAACTGTCTAGCTATCACAGTTCATGACACTGTGGAGTCTTAGTAATAGTGTTCTTTTAATTCTTTGGGTACGTAACATAAAAAAAATATTAATGAACTTATTTAACAAAAATAAACTAATCAAGGCTAATATTATGTGACTTAGTAAGTAAGTAGTTACCTACCAACGTCACTTATTCTGCAAACAAGTTGACAGCGTCTTGTTAGTCGATTAATTAGTTAATACATACGAATAACTATGTTTAATTATGAACCTTGCTTTCACGGTACATTTATGTGTTAATCCCGCTGCCAGGTTGTCCGGCGGCCGTTTTCACACCGAACTGTGATTGCGAATATCTAACGCAGCGTGGTTCCGTACTTTATAAATCTTAAATAACGAGCTGGGAGCTACCCCAGAGAGCCTATTTACTACCTCTATTCAAATATTCAAAGATTTCCAATTTGAATGGAGATATCTTGATAACCGCATTAAAGTTCACTCTGCGAACATTGGTATCTAAGCCTTACATTATACATGTGGGTACCTCTGCACAGACGCCTTCATTAATTGCTTGTCTCTCACTTACCTCAAAAAAGGGGGTAGAGTCAGTGAAGTTGCTTGTATGTAATGTGCAGGATCTTTTTTTATTATTAATTGTCCAAACTAAATATTCTGTTTTTTACGCTTTCACGGTTAAAGTACAAAACCGATTTTTATAAATTTTGTGCAGATTAGAGAGGTCACGACCCTCAGCATGGAGGAATTCGAAGCAAGGAGGAGGTATAGAGTACCTAAGGACATCGGTTACATTTTATCTGGCTTCGACTTTGCTTCCGCAATGACCGACGTGACAGAAGTAGTGGCCAAAAGCTAGTCTTTTGTAATTAAGTGAATTGAAAAAATCCTTTTAACTATAGGTGCCGAAAAATGTACGAACTGTGCTTGATGTGTATAAGGAAATTATCGAGGTACCTATAATAGGGAATAACGGAAAGGTTTGCTTATTTTCGATATTTACTAGACTACTTTATAAAGAACTTCTCAATTATGTACTTGGATAAATACCCTATAAATAAAACGCTCAATATTTTATAATCTATGCGGACGGTAGCGTTTAACCTAAATGGCGCGAAATCACGCGCGAACGCCGGCGTTCGCTAGGGTTTTGAGTGGTTGTCGTACCACAATCTAATAATAATAAAAAAAATGTTCCGTTCACAAATGTGCGGAAAAATAAACGACATCGTTCCGTTCGGTACGAATCGGCGTACCGAGATTAGCTAATCGGTCCAGCTACTTCGGATAATTAATCGATTTACCGTGGTGGCCACATTCACCGCCGTCAATATGGTAGGTCATAGGTCGCCGCTATGCTAAACAAGGACAGCTAGCCGTCTCACTGTTGCACCGCGCCATTCGGCTTGAAATAGCAAATCACGCCTCCCACGTCAGAGCAGGATAGCATTATCGATAGTGAAATGTTCAAATGATAAACCTGCAATGCAAATGTTACTTTATTCACGTCACTTAAGGCTCGTTATACTGCTACCTGTGTTTGTTATTATCATTTATACCTCTTAAACGTATTATATGATAATGAAATAGTTTCATAGACTGTTGGCACAGCTGCTTGACTTGCTTTTGTGATTTAGTGCCGAATTGTGATGACAAATTAAAATTGTCATGTAAGCGAATTATCTTAATTTTGATATTTTTGTAAAATTAATTATTTTAATATTTAAAAAAAAAATGTTTTTATTTTACGTGCCTATAAGTATTCATACCTTCATCCATACCTAATCAGATTTTTAAATATTATAAAATATAATCTTATCTAAAGTTACGAGTAGGTTAAACACCTGACTGTACGCAAGCGCGGGCCTATCTACAATAAAAAAGGTAACATAAAAATAAATGAACCAAAACGTAATCCTAAAATATGAGACTGAAGGACATAGCTTAAAATAAAACAGCTCTCTACTCTAAACACTTTTCCTCATTTTTATTTCATAGTAGAAATCGCCTCTAGTCTTATTTTCATACTCAAGCCACAAGAAGGCTTCAAGCAAAACATAAGGTTTTTTCAGCCAATCCGTTCTTCGACCTAGAAATTAGTCTAAAAAGTCCATAAATTCTTACAGTTAAAACTTAATCGAAGACGTTTCCTATCTGTGAAAGGTTTGTTTGCCAGCACTGTGGGTTGCGTTGCCATTATATCAGTCAGAATCAATAGCAGGCCGCGTCACCGACTTAACGTAGACTGTTTGTATAAGATACATAGCCGATAACAACATACGACTCTGCTTATAAGGAGGATTTTGTAAGCGATCGTCAAATGTCCCTTGTTCGTTGTATGTTCTAGAAACTAAGGAAAATATTTTGTTAGCTTGAAAATCAGTTTTTCCTTATTCTTCACAATACATTGTTCAAGACTCTTGAGATTTCCATTCTATTTCTATATCATAAAATCACTAGTCCCACTCTAGGTGGAGTGAGAGGGATTTTTAGTGACTAAAACCCACCAGTGTTCTTTCAGTTGTTCATTGCGTTCCAAGGCCTCGATAACTTTTCCGGAAAATCCCACAGCTCTGGCAATTTTTTTTAAAACTTATTAATAACACCTAATTTGAAAAATATTATAGTATATCAAATTGTCTAGTTGGGTTCTCTAAACTTTCAACTTAAGCAAGAGTTTTCGCGCGAAATATATATCAATATTTATTATTATTTTTCAATAATATCCGAAGTACCAGCTATCATTTAAATACTAAATTATGTCCAAATCTAATAAGGATCGCAAAGTGAGTAATTTAATTTGGTATCGTAAACCGAATTAAAAAGATTAGAGATTTATCTTTCCCGCGTTTTTCCCTTTCGAGGCAAACGATCTCCAATAAAGATAGCTGAGCGGGCGACGGATTGATTTGAAAATTGCAAGCCTGAACGATCAATCATGGTGACCTGGTATAATCACCATGACCTATTTTCCAGCTATCTCTAATTCTTATAGCTAAGTTGTCAAGAAGATTAGCAGTCAACAGTTACACCGGTACTTTAATGCTACCATAGTGGCTTGCGTGGGTGTTAAGGTCAGATGGGTGACAGAATTCACCTGTGCATTCAAAACTATTAAACTTGGAGCTATAATAGAATAGCTGTCGAAGTTTGATGTCACAGTATACCTATATACATGGTTGCAGTTACCAACATACTGAAAATCAAAAAGAAAAGTTTATCATGGTGACGACACAACTTGCATATTCAAATGATATTCTTACAATTTTATTGCAAATACTTACTACCAAATTGTCTTATAGTTAAAACCATAAAAGATAGGATGAAAACAAAATATCGTCTGATTCCGAATTTCCGATAAAATCTGGTAGATAGTATACAGGTACCTCAATCGCGAATCAGATATACAACTATATGTAGTCATTGCCACTTTTACACAAATTGTTGAAAAATTGATGATTATGTGTAGTATATTGTATACGCTTGGCAGTATGTTATCAGTGAGTGTTTATCTTATAAGATAGGTAGCTATAGACGGTGAATATGAATTGCATTAATAATAGTACGTTATATCAAATAGTATCGGGTCACATAACGCGCGAATATTAATTCCTTCGATGATATTGCACTTACGACTAAAAATATATCATGTAGATAAATTAACTAATATTCACGAAATACTTCTACTTTTGTGTCACATTGATCTACTGTTTTTATGGATTAATAATTAAGTTTTATAATTTTTCATATTGGTAGCGCATGTTTATGAAATGGAAAACAGATAGAGTCATGTCCTTCGTATATTTCATAGTTTACTTTTCCCAGTTTCCTGATCTCATCATATACATACATACATACATATAGACATAGGGCTCCCCCAAACGTCGCCACAACGACCGGTCCTGTTCGTCTCGCATCCATCGGATTCCAGCGACCATAACCAGGTCATCGGTCCACCTTGTGGGCCTTCCAACGCTGCGTCTTCTGGTTCGCTGTCGCCAATCCAGAACTTTTCGGCCCCAATGGCCATCTGTTTTGCGACCTATGTACTCTGACCTACTGCCACTTAAGTTTGGCGATTCTTAGTGCTATGTCGGCAACCTTGGTTTTCCTGCAGATATCCGAGCCCTGTCTTCTTATGAGGCCCATTGTAAGCGACCACATTTCGGAGTCATATGTCATCACTAGCAACACGCACTGGTCATAGACTTTCATCTGTAAGACACTGTGGTATATTGGACGAGAAGACACCGCGCAGACTTCCCAAATGCTGCCTAGCCGAGGCGGATTCGATGATTGACTTCTTTCTCGGACCGAAGTTAGACCTACTCAACTGGACCGTCTGTCCCAGTTAAAGTAGTATCCACATCTTCGAGTGTAGAGTCTCCGATCTATAGTCATCAAGGTGCTGAAGTGCTTTTGTACAAACACTTCAACACCTCGATGTTCCGATAGTCAATCTGGCACTGTTGGAGAAACTGAAGTACAGCCCAGGTCTCGATCGAATCAAAGGCTTTCTCGTAGTCCACAAACGCTAATTATAAAAAAAACGAGTGGCTGATTATACTCCTCAGTGTTCTGTATTATGTGGTCCACTGTGCTAAAGCCTTTTCGGAATTCGGCTTGTTCGGGAGGCTGGAAGTCGTAGAAACTGTGCGCGAGACAGTTCGTGATGACTTTGGAAAACAGCTTGTGGACATGGCTCGGAAGTGAGATGGGCCTGTAATTCTTAAGCAGGGCATTGTCGCCCTTTTTAAAGTACCACTACACCTCGGTTTCATGCCTGTGACGTTTTTCTCTCAAGTATGACGGAATCGAATAGCTTCTGATGGGCCTTAAGTGCTTTCCACTCGCCTTCAGGAATTCGGCCGTTAATTCGTCCACACCCGACGCCTTGTTGTTTTTCAGTTGCTTTAGAGCCATTCTAATTTCGTAAACGCTGACGTCCGGGATATCTTCGGTATAGTGTCGAGTTAATCTTCTAGGTTCAGTGACAGACGTGTATAACTGTCCATAAAAGGCCTTGAGAAGCTCCGATCTGACGAATATGACTTATTGTCTTCAGTTTTGTTAGCTACCTCTATCCAATAGACAGATCTTGTGCGAAAACTTTGGAGCCCTTATTCCGCTCAATTGCTTCCTTAATCTTTTTGGTATTAAAGCGGCGAAGGTCGCGTTTCAGAGATTTCGAGATCCGTCTATTGAGCTGCCGGTATCTGCACGTATCGTCTGAAGACTGCAGAATCATCTCACGCCTCTTCTTCATCAGCTCGAGGATCGGATCAGAGAGTCTTTTGTTCTTATTTGTACGGTGAATCTTGAAAAATTTAGACCCGACCGTATGGACAGTTTCCACAAACCCATCATTGTATTCATCCACGGAGCAACTTAGGCACTCGAAACGATTATAGCATTCAAGCTGAAAGCTTTCGGAGTTTTGTATCTGTATCTGTGCTGGACGGAGCGTAGACTACACCAGTCGAGACCTTTCAAGCTTGATATTGATATTCAAAGTGGATCTTACCATGCGGTGATCACTTCCAGTTTTCACCGTATTGATCATAGAGACATCATTGAATATTTGCTTCTTCGTCGACAGGATGAAGTCAATCTCATTTCTAGTTGCATCGTCAGGACTTTGCCAGGTCCACTTCCTATGTTCCCGCTTTTGGAAGAAGGAGTTCATCATGTAGAGGCACTTCTTCTCCACATAACTAGCCAGTAGGTGTCCTCGGTGGTTCCGACGTCCAAAACGCACCAACGCGACTGCGCTCGCGCCCTCTGCCTTGCCCCATTTGCAGCTAGTCACCGTCTCGTTTGCCCAGTTTCGTGTTAAAGTCTCTTACAACCAAGCATGGCTCTGGATACATCCTCATACACGGTCTCTACGTATCGAGAGACACGCCCCGCGAATATCTTGATGATATTCTGAGTATAAGGTGTAGTACTTTATACCCAGAATATCATCAAGATACTCTGGTCGACATACTCTCAATCTTTACCACATTGTTCACAAGGGAATTGTGGACGAAAAACCCGACCCCACCTTGGGACTGCTGTTCACCCTCTCGAAAATAGAGCAGGCTACCGGATTTGAGAATTATCGTGTCCTTCCCCTGTCTTCGGACTTAGGCAATCCTACAATACTCCATCGTAACCCGCTCAATTCCTCCTCAAGTTCGGTGACCGTCTCATCAGTCCTTAGTGTACTTGTGTTATATGTTGCCTGGGCTAGTCATTTTCCTTTGAGGGGTAGCCGGATCCCATCCGGTGATTCTTAGCACCCCTTGCTACTGGAGTCAAGGGTAGACGGGCTGCCGGGCACTAGGGACAATCTTTTTGTTGTGTTGTTCATATTTTTTTGGTGTCTGGGTTTGCCATAATCGCTACGCTTGGCAGGCGGGTTGGCGATCGCAGTATGTTTGATAAAATGCACAGAGAATGCTGCTTCCCATTCTCTGGTATGTCCCTTAGTCACCTCTTACGACACCCACGGGAAGAGACGGGCTGGTGCCATTCTTTACGTCCGAATACCATACGGAACACACGTCCCTGATCTAACAATCTTTATCTTTTATCTGAGCAGACAGATATGAAGACTATGCATTCCCACACATCTCTCTTGATGTTTGTGTTCTTAGAGTAGTCAGGGTGTAATATAAGTATAACTCCCCTTTGATATATATCTGTGTGCGTCTACAAAGTCATTTAAAAAATTGGTCGTAGACAAATTTGATCTTTCTTCTCCTAATTGTTCTAATTTTAAAATATTCAAAGTTCTATCCTAATAAAACTGGTTAGCTTTCGTAAACGAACGAATTTATTGTTAATTATGAAAGAATTTTATTTTCAATGACTTTAGAAATATTTTTTATTGAAAATTTTGTCAGTTTTTTTTTGTAGATAAATTAGCCACAAACCTTTACACGGATATTTCACTACAGAAACAAGTTAAACTGCAAGTTACTGTACTATTTATAAAAATTTTAGAATACGTTAACAATATAACTTTATAGTATGTTTTCATTTTGAAAGATACCCATCGATATTTTGGAAGTCATAACAACGTGTAAACTTGTTTTTATCTGTGCTGGTTTAAAAATATGGTCACGTGTAGAAGTAAAGTTAAAAATAATTAACCAAACCGAATGTGGGTCATCAAACAAAGGTGGGGTTCGCAAAATAGTTGATTTTAACCACTTTATCTACGTTCGGTACATTGCAGAAATATTGATAAGATATGTTGACAGATAAAAATGTTTGTGTAAATAAAAGATGCATATTTTTCACTGATATCGTCTTTAAGCCAGTTTTTGAACAGCTTTTGCATTTCCTAGTACTTGACGGCATACTTTTATTACTGTATACATTTAATGCAGCATATTTCAGTCCTTAACGAGGACTATTGTCAGATCAACGTGGCATTCTTGAAGTATGGAACCTATAGTTCACTGGTCGGTGGCTACCGTACTGCTTTATTCATACTCGTATATATCTATATATCTAATGAAATGGTATCAGTTTTTTTTTCCGTTGGGAAAATCATTTAAGGTCATTCCCCGCTCTTGTTCCTTTTTTGCCATTGTTTCACCGGGATCTCTTTCCCATCACCCATGGCCCCAGTAAGCTTCGACCCTGCTGGGCCCCAACGGTAGCTAACATCTCCTTGAGGCGCGGCGCGGCGGTGGAACATTACGCGCCATCGACGACCTGGGCTCGGTCCGGACGGTTACCGGACGGTTGGACAGCGAGCTATCCATTGCTCGCCGTCCGCAAGCCCTCGCCTACGGTGGCCGGAGTCCTGACATGCCAATAGAATCATCGTCCATAGCATAATAGCATAATCAGCCTTTCAATGTTCCCACTGTTCGGACTCAGGCCTCCTCTCTAGGAGAGGGAAAGGGCCGTAATCAGTGCGGGTTGGTGAATGTCACATGTCTTCGAATTTTTGGTTCTAGGACATGCCGGTTTCCTCACGATGTTTTCCTTTACCGTTTTGAGAGAAGTGGTGATGAAATAAATTACACAAAGTAATGCGCCTGACTGGGTTTGAACCCGCAACTCGTAAGTCGGAGCCATTACCACTCGGCCACCACTGCTCAGCTTATATCTGGAATCATCGTCCATTCATACACAAACAAATCGTTTGTTGGATTACAAGCCAAAAGATCAATAAAGTATATTTGAGAAAATATTGTCTGTTTGAACAGAAATTATCACTCTTTTAACAATGGAAGATATTATGAAAACACTTACAAATAAGTAGAAGAGCCCAGTAAGAGGTCCGTAGGCACTGAATCTGAAGATGGTATAATAACGAGATTACATTATGTTAAACTAATGAACTACACTAAGAAATACTGCATCAGTTACTGAAATGGCGGTTTTCAGTTACTGATGTAGTATTTTTTAGTGTTTGCTGAAAAACTTGTGTTTGTTTTTCAGCAATGATGGTCTATAAACACGTAAACCAATTTTATTTGTGAAAGCTAAAAACGTATGGAGTTTTTGCTGCCAGCATAAAATACAAATATATCGACTCAAATAAACTAAAATATACAATTGCGGGGTTACCATGACGTTCAAAGTAAGATTGTTTCATTCTTATTTTAGTGTAGGTAAGAGACAGAGCTATACAGGTTGTCTAGCGCCATCTCTTACCCACACTGGAAATAAGAATGAAACAATCTTACTTTAACGTCATGGTACAGGTCTTGATCATACGCGACCTAATAATATCGTCCGAAAATGATAAAATTTAAACAGTTCGCAGGAAAACTAACGTTACTGTGAGATAGCGAATGGTGAAATGGTGGTAAGCTTTTACTTCTCAAAGTTCAACTAGCAGAAAGCCATCAATTTATTATTTAGCGACCCGCCCCTGCTTCACACGGGTGTAACAAATCTTTGAAATTCTCGGCTTTTCTCTACTATTATAGTATGCATTTATTATACATCTAAACCTTTCTCATGGATCACTCTGTCTATTCGTGAAAAATGCAAACAAAGTCTGTCCGCGTAACAGACGTGGACAGACTTTGTTTGTGTAACTTTGTTTTTATAATAATGAATGATATCTTCTTATTAAATAGGATAACACTGCTGATTTATTTTTGATCCATTGTCTGAAGGATCCTATCACAAATTGGCAGTTCCAAGTAAATTCATAATAAGCACAAAGATACAAGAAATGGAACTTGAAGCAGTTGTACTTATCGGACGCAATCAAAACAGTATTTCTTATTTACATATTATATCGTAGTGAATAGAGTCATCTAAGCATAAAATATGTCGTTAAGGTATAAAATAGGATAGGCTGTAGTTATGATCGCACCAGTCTAGTGTGAAACAAGAAAGCTTTGTGGAAACATTAGCTACAAGTGGAACGAGTCCCTAGCTCGTATCGCGGCATAAGTGAAACTGCAGCAAGTTTATCAAATGCAATTTCATTATCTCTCAGACACCTGCCCGGGGAGCTATTCTCCACACTAGGAAGAACATTACTCTATGATAAAATAATATCACTTGTAATTTTCACTCAGTTTCGTAGTGCTTTCTGCGGTTTGTTGATGTGCGATAGACGTTTAGAACTGATCCAGCTTACGTGGTGGAAAGTGTCGCAATCGTGAAGAATCTTAGATCGAAAATGTGTAGTTGATTTATTTTATTTTTTAAATTAGCGACCTACCCCAGCTTTGCTTTTGGCTTTTCTCTGCTGAAATATTCATGTATGACCTTAAACTTTCATAGCTCACTCTGTAAACCGGTGAAACCGTCTAAAAACCCTTTCAATCGTTTTTGAGTTTAACGCGAACAGACAAAAAAAAGGCGGGGTGATATTTTTTTTCACAGTATGTAAGAATTATTTCTTTTCCACCATCTGTTAGAGTACACTTACACAAACCATTAGAAAGGAGCTCCAAGTAAATCAATTTTATTATAACTTACCGTTTCCACATTAGGTAGTCCATGCAGTTTATATTTACGTATTTCAAATTATACTGGTAATTCAATTAACTCAAAACCAATTACTATTTACGAACAGAGATTTAATTAGGAGGACATTTGTTTCAAATGACGCCGTAGTTTATTTCGACAGGGTCTAACATCATTTATATTAACTCGATATTTTCTACTTCTGTTGATTTCCAAACTGAATTACGATAGAATATCTCTACTTGCAGTAAATCTGTGTATAAGTACTTATGCTGCGATAAAAGGAATTTGCGTATCAACAGTTACTGCCTATTGATTAAGAGAACAGTGTTTTCTAATGACGGCAGTTAATCAAGAATAAGATGAGATGAATATTACCGTGCTTGGAATCATCACGTCATCATTATCATCATCATTTCAGCTGAAGGACGTTCACTGCAGGACATAGGCTTCCCCAAAGTGTCTTTACAACGAACAGTCCTGTGCGTTTCGCATCCATCGCAATCCCGCGACTCTCACCAGGTCATCTGTCCACTAAATAGATAAAAGTATTATTGAATCCTTTTTATTATAACCTTTTTTTAACTTGCAAAGTTTGTATATGTTAAGTTCAAATCTTGTAAATGAATTTTATAACAGTTACCCCAATCCCATCGAACTGCAACTTTAAGATGCCCTATGTTATGGGCATGAATTAGAAGGGTATCTTGAGAAGAAAATGAAAAAATTAAATGCACGAAATCTCGCGATGCACCCTTGCACAAGTGTAAAATATATACACAAAACTTTCCTGTTTATTGTTCTTTCTATTAGTGAAATCCGCATCAAAATTGGTAGTGTGTTTTAGCAGGAATTAGTGGAGAAACAGACAGCTGCGGAAAGCGATTTTAGTTTTTACCATATAGAGATAAATGTATGTGTGTATATGAATACTTTAAAGTTTATTTTCTTGTTTTTAGAGCAATTAAATATAAGCTTATTTAGAAAATGTTTTGTTTTTTTACTATTTATTTATTTATCATAAATTAATTTGAATAATAAAGTAACTTAATGCTACACAAAGTAATGTGGCTGGCTGGGTTTGAACCCACGACCTACAACTCATAAGTCGGGGCAATTACCACTCGGCCACCACTGCTGCTATGCCGCTAATTTAATGCTGCGATAACTACATAAAATGAGACGGCTTCTAAAAAAGTATTTAAGTAGTAGTCTTTATTTCCTTAATCAAGTTGGCTGCGTCTTCGAATTTAAAAACATAAATCAAAAAGTCACCAGAACAAAAATTATCATTATTCTTAACTATGAGTGAAAATGAAAATGAAAATAGTTGGGGGTCAAGAAGAGCTAGTATAACAGCGATACTCTCTCAGACTTTGGGAGCAAATACACTATTGTATCTCCCACACATGGCCGTGATCGGGGGCGCGTTGGGCCACGTGCTGGTATTCGCCGTGGTGTACATCGTGCTCGGCATCCCTCTGCTGTACATGGAGAACGTCGTGGGGCAGTTCACGGGCCGCGACTGCCTCGAGGTCTGGCGAGCTCGTGCCTGCTTGTCACACATTGGATATACTCAAATTTTTTGGCAGCTCGTATTTGCTGTCTATATACACACCGTAAATTCGTTTGTGGTGCATTATTTTTTGATAAGTTTCGAAAACCCTATTCCTTACTACGTTTGTGGAAAATGGAGCACCTCTGATTGTGATATTTTAAATTACAACTACACTGTCAATCAGGATTGCTTGAAGATGAAAGAACCACTGCCGTATTGCACCGATCTCTGTCACACATTTCCAGAGTATCAATATTGGAGATTCAATATATTGGGACTGAATAAAACGGAGGTCTTCTACTTGCCCTGGCGCGTCGGTCTTGCTTCTGTATTGATTTCATTAATTATGTTTCTCAGTTGCTTTAGAAGAACAAAATCCTTGAAGTGGGTTTTGTTATTGGTTACATTATACCCTATGTCTGCTCGTTTCTTGTTCTTGATAGGATCCATGTTGCAAAAGGGTGTAGTGGTGAAATATGAAGAAGCTCTGGACTCTGATTTTAGCCTGTTCATTGAGCGGTTTAGTATAGCGAACATTGTAGCCGAGGTGCTGTACAGCCTCAATGTCGGCACCGGCCTCGCGTTCGGCACTGCCTCGAGAACTTCATTCAGGGCTCCTTCTTACTCCAACACCGTCATCGTGGTCTTTATCACTGCCTGTGTCATAATTCTCGGGACCTGCAGCACTGTCATGATGACTTGCCCATACGCCTTCAAATATGATATCAAACCTGGGCTCGTATTGAAATTCCCCATTTCAAATAGTTTTGAAAAGATACCCCGATTATTACATGTGTATGAGCAAACTTCTTTGTGGTTAATCATTACCTTTAGTTTTATTGCAATGTCAGCAATGAGTACTAGTATATGTATCATGTCAGGCTGCATAGAAATGTTGTCAAAAAGATACCCCAAAGTGGCCAGAAATCCTGGTTTAGTCTCATTTATTTTTGCATTGACACTGTATCTCGGGTCGACTCCTCTATTGGGTAATATGACTTTATATTATGTGGTGGAGATTAAATCTGTCGTTAGCGTCATTGTCATATTCTTAGTTCTGCTGGAGGTCATTGTGTTCGTGCTATGGTATGGGTTGGACAGATTCTCTGAAGATGTACACTTTATGCAGGGTGTCCAACCGAATACTTCAGTGAAGGCTGGTTGGTTGTTATCATCATTCGTTCTCTTGTATGTTTTTATAATTGAATTATATGGACTGTACAACGCTAGAAATAAGTCATTGGGCTACTTAATAGGGTGGTATTTGTTACTTTTGAATATTATACCAACTCTGCTCTTGACCCTGGTTAGAGTATTAATAGCTCTCTATAAAAATAAATTATATGTAGAAGTCGGCTTAGACCCCGCGTGGGGACCCACGAGTGAGTTACTGAGGCGAAGTAGAGCTATGTTTACTGCGCAGGCGATGACCAAGGAGTATATGTACCGGCAGTACCACCTACAAGCAGGCATTCTGAAGAGACAGAAGCAATCTAACGTGAGAAACTCCTATAAACCAGTATTTGTACCAAAGACTGAAGGCGTTAGGTTTGAAGTTGAGTAAACTTGATCTCTGTTACTGCAAGTGTCAACTGACTTCTCCTTTTTTTTTAAATGAATTGTAAAAAATGCAACGTATACTTTTAAAATATTTTCTTGAATAAAAAATCTGTATGACAATAAGTGTTTTTTTATCCATAGCTGAGTCACTGTATGTTATAATCTATGGCTATTATTGTAGAACAAGTATCGGGTATTGCGTAATACGCAAAGTTCGGCGTGAGTCATCGCCAAAAATATATAAATACATGTACCAATAGTATAAAATAAATTATTATTTTTATAGGTATACATAATTAATTTATTCCGGAGAGTATTATTATCATTATGTGACTCATTGATTTTGTGTCTCTATAAAAGAACGGTGTAATTTGGGTGAAAAAATCTGGAATATTTATATTATACAAAATGATCTATTGTAAAAATTTTGTATAGTAATAATAATGTAGGTTACTAAAAATGTTTCTAACTTTTTTAAGTTTCAATATAGATTAAATTAATGTTAACTAAGTTCTGCTCGTGACTTCGTCCTAGTGAAGTAGGTTTCTCCATACACACGTTGGACCCCCGTATCCCTTATCCTTAGACCCTTATGGGGTGAGTTTTGGAAAATCCTCTCTTCATACTCGCCTACGTCATAAAAGGAAGTTTTATGCGAAATTTCATACTCTTAGTTCTAATAATTGCGCCTGTGCGTTGATGTTCGTCAGTCAGTTTTTCCTTTTATAAATATATCGATATAATGTTCGACGTCCTACGGTCCTACCTACTTTCTACCTGCGCAAGTCAAATAAACGCCTTTTTAAGCATAATTTATATTAATACCAATATATTTTTTTTTAAGTGCGTATCTCTAAAATACGAATGCTCAATCAATGTTTCTGAAACAAAGATGGTTTATGTGTATATTATATAGGTATCTGTTCATATAAACGTAACAGTGTAATTCTAAACCTAACACCTCCCAACTGTCATCAAATTTATTACATTCTCGGAGGCTATAAAAAAGAAAGTCAACGGTTTTGTCTTCAGCCCCCGCCTCATGTACGACTTTTGTAAAGAAAAAAGATATTATTTAAAAAAAAGTGGCGCGCCAAGCTGTCTGCTACCAGCGAGTGTTGCAATCGTGAACGCGGCCACGACTACTTCACATTGCTACGTGTCCAATAACTCTCAGGCACGACAACATTCGCGACTGATTAGTGCGCAGCTAGCAATCGACGACAAACTGTAACAACAAACCCACTAGAACAATTAAGCAACCAGCGACAGCTACTTGCGCAAGTTAGCGCTTCTTGTTTAGAGGTATGAATTAAATCAAAAATTTTTGAAGCATATGCCTTTTAGAGTCGGTATAAGGACAATGTTATCCTAATGGAAAATCATTATTTTGCTTGTAAAATGTCCGATTAGGGGCATCATTTAATAAGAGATAATGGATTTAGGGTTTCAGTGCGTTGAATTTCAGTCAAATATACAGGTTTTTTTCGTTTAAACGAATTACGATCTAGAATGGGAACTCGGGTAAAGCAAATCTATTTATATTTATATAGCGGTTGGTATATAATATACGAGTGTTGGTAAGACGAGTGCAAATCCAGTCCGAGGTACATTGCGTCATACAAATGGAACATTTAGAATGTTTGACCCGACGTCAAGACCGACCGGTGGCGGCGCAGTGGCGACGAGTCTCGCGAATTCCGACCATTGTCACGATATAACACCTATCTACTCAGTACTCAGCTACCAAATACATTGAACACAAAAGCTGCAGAACCACTTGCTTGTCATTTAGTTCCAGCATTGCGAAACTTCATTTCGGTTTCGTTTGCAACCCAAAATCTTATTTATCAATTTTGTTTTGTTTACTAACTTTACAATTCACGTCACAATGCTGCGTAATAAGGTTTTATTTCTGACTGACATTTGCTGGTTCGCTCGAGAGAACTTTGACATTTCCGAAAGGTAAGCGCGTAGATTACAAGTTTTAATTTATTATAAACTGTGCTTAAGAAAACAAAGGGTTTTTGATGAAAGGTATTCTAAAGTTGTTTTTTAAAGTTTAATGAAAACTTTTTGCTGAGGAGCTTTTCGATAGCAAAACCACTATCGACTCCTAATGAATACCTAGATACGTACGACACGGCCGCAACTCGTTCGCTCTAAAGTAAATGGAGTTCAAATTCTTCAGCAGTTTAAGCTTCAATAAATAATGCGATGATAAGTTTCGTAATCACTAAATACGTTAGGAGTGGAATTCCGTGACTGCATCAGCTTGCGTCTGCTATCGGGCGACACCTACACTTTGCTTCACTTAAGAACACCGTTCGCAATTGCACAACGTTGTTTAGGTGCTTTTCGAAAAAGACGCCGTAACTGGCGTTTAAGTTATTGGTTGTCTAAAAAGGCTGTTAAGTTTTGAATGGCATTACGGCGGTGTGTCTGTTTATCAGGCACGTTAACCTGTCGTGTGCGGTCCGCGGCTGGCCTGACCAACATTCGTCGGGGGCGGCGCGCGTTCATCCATGCGCAGACGCGTCACTCCGGCTACATGTTTGTTGGCCTCACACACCGAACCTAATAAGTATTTTTGTATGTTTACTTGACCGCATCAGGCAAAGAAAGAATAGTATTTAAAGTTAGCGTGGGCTGGAGGGAGCTCATTGTCGGTCTTAGATATTTAAGCCCTGTCCTTTAGTGTTATTCTCATTCAAATTACAGTCTCAGTACCATCAGTCAGTTTAGAAGCAATTAGGTGTCAGAAACTCAGAAATCACGGTTTGCAAGTATACCCAAGCTCTTTTGAGCCATTCTTGTAACTTTTCAGAATATCTAAGTGACCCTTTTATAGTTCAGTAAGTTACCGTTACATTGCTGTATCTTATTACGTAAAAATTTTTAGGTACTCATATGAGAACAAAAACTCGTGATATTGCATAATTCTGCTAACTGTTGAATGGCAGTTCTTACTGACACAAATGATTCTTTGACAGTTGACCTGGCACTTCAAAAACATACGTGATCAAAATGAGTTTTTGTTCGTCAAGTTCAACATATTACAAGAGGAACATAACATGAACATTAGCTATGTCATATCTGACAGGTGACTATAGTCTATAATAGTCGCCGCCTGATCACTTTCGTGGAGGCGCGCGCAGGTTGCGGGCCGGCGCACGCGACACGGCACACCGCACGGCAGCGGCGCGCGAGTCGCGACACGGCTCGCGTAACGGTGTGTTTAGTTCAAGAAAAGTCACACACTCGTGCTTCGTTCGGCGCTAACGCAACCAGTAAACGTTTAAACCACGAAAGTTGAATTACTAATTCCTTAAATTACTCCTCTGATAATAATAAATTACCGCATGTGTTATTAAAACACAGTGTAAAATTAATATTTCCGAATCTTCAGATGGAATGTTAACTATACCTACTTTTTGTTGTAAAGGCCAAAAAACTTTACTAAGACTATAAAACTTCTCAATGAAATAACTCAGGAATTAAAATAGAGCTATAAATTAGACTAACAAAAAACTGATTTAAATGTGTAGTGCAAAGATTTAGATGACATTGGCATCGAAATAAATTGGATAAGAAATATTTAAAACTGCATGAGTATCTTGTTCGTAAAATATTAAGACCTCAGCTTATGACCAATATTTTTCTTTAAACATGTTGTAAATAAAATAAATGACAGTGTGCAAAAGGAGACATGTTGGGACTTGTGAAACGGCATTTTGGAGACTTGACTCGACCGATAAGTCGTTTGAATGTGTCAATATGAGATAACCAAAGCAAATAATAGAGTAAAGGCACCAAGTCGATGACACTGTTATAACTGTGACGAGGAAGGAAACTTGTCCACTATCGCCACCAATGAGACAGACAATGTTAACAGCTACAAATAGAAAATTTACAATTTAAAAAAGAAACGTCTTATGTATTTTAGGTTATCATGTTGACATTGCCAAGAGAGTGACGGGTATCAGTATCTCTATTATGCAACTACAATGACAATTTTTGACCTGAAAATATTTGAAGGTCCAAAATCCCTAACTCGGTCACACTGTCCGATTTCAGACCAATTCTTATCTCTCTAAAGTTCTTGAGCACATTGTAAATCAGCAACTCTCTCTCTTTCTTTTTAGTAATGATCTTCTTAGCCCTTTCCAATCTGGTTTTCGCCCTGGTCACAGCACTGTTACGGCTTTTTTAAAGGTTACTGATGACATCTGCGGGGCTATGGATAACAAATCTCTCACGTTACTTGCTCTTCTAGATTTCAGCAGTGCCTTCAACTCTGTTGACTTCGATATCATTCTTGGAATCCTTAAATCCCTGAACTTCTCCTCATTTACTATTAGATAGTTTGACTCCTATCTTAATGCCCGCTCGCAGCGGGTACGCCTTGATGAATCTTCTTAGGATTGGTATTGTCTTACAGCGGGTATGCCTCAGGGTGGCGTTCTCTCTCCTCTTCTCTTTTCTATTTTCATTAACTCTGTCACTAGAGTAATTTCTTCTAACTTCCATCTCTATGCCGACGACTTTCAGGTGGGAAAATCATCTAATGACAAATCCCGCTTTTGGTCGGAGCGCGAGATAGTGTCAGACTTTTACTGACTAAAAACCCACTCCTGTTCCTTCGTTACCTTTCGTACCAGGGTCGAGTCTTCCTTTCAGAATCACATCCTTGGCCTCAGTAGGCTTCGATCCTACTAGGTTAGCTACCCATTGATCGCCGTCCGCAAGCCCTCGCCTTCGTTGGCCGGAAATCGGGATCGAAATACCGGTGGCGGTTGGGGCGTGAGGACTATTGCCTCACGCGATCGGCCGCCTCCTTTGATAGCATCACTGCTTCGCAGAAGGAGGCGACCGCCTGCCATTCGTCCTCGCTCCGGACCATGGCCTGTACCAAGGCCCGGCGCGAGAGATCGCCCCCGCCGATCGCCCCCACGAGGACACGGCGTTGCTTTGCCCAGGCGGGGCACACCATCACCGTGTGCTCCACCGTGTCCTCCGGGCGGTTCACAGAATGGTAACACCCGGGATGATCATCTCTCAGGCTTTCGCAAGATACTCAAGTGGCTCCCCATTCGACTTCGCAGGAACTCTCGGATATAATGTCTGCTATTTAACACCCTTCACAACCCTAAAACGCACTCCTAATTGCGGGAACGCTCTTCCTTCTCACGTCCTTCTGATGCACCTTGCAGGTCGCATCTAAAGAATCACCCTGAATCACCTTAAATCCCCTCCCCTCTCCACCGATTTCTACTCCTAGGAGTACTGCGTGCGCACTGAAAGACTAGTCTTTAGTACGGTAAGAATAGTTTTAGTACGGTTATGAATTTACTACCGCCTGACATTAGGGGCTGCCAAACTCTTGCAGTTTTTAAAAGTAGATTGAAAGAACGCTATCTATCTATTTCGTCATAGATGTATATTAGTATGTATGTATTAGTTTAATTATATTGTAATAGTATATCTTTTTTTGCATGTTATATTATTTCATTGATAACTATTTTGTAAGTACTTATTTTTCTATTACTGTAACACACGGTGTCTACATCTCTATTTTCTTCCAACTCTCCTTTCCCAGGTGTGCTGGAAGAAATTTCTTTAGAAATAAGCATCACCTCTGTACCTATTTTTCAGTTTCCTTCTTCTAACCTTTCTCTTTATTTATAATCTCTCTATTTCGCCGTTCTCAGATTTGTCAAATGCCTTACGGGGTTACCATGACGTTCAAAGTAAGATTGTTTCATTCTTATTTTAGTGTGGGTAAGAGACAGAGCTATACAGGTTGTCTAGCGCCATCTCTTATTCACACTGGAAATAAGAATGAAACAATCTTACTTTAAACGTCATGGTACAGGAATTTGATTGATTGAATGCAGCTGTGGTTGCTGTGCTGCAGCACTACTAGTCTTTTAATAATTGCGGCTTATCAAGACTCTGCCCTATGTCCACTTCTATTCAGCGGAGTACAAGATGTCGTCAAAGATAGAATTCACGACCTGCAACTCTGTGTTCATTTGGACGTTGATAATACAGCTCTTGTTGAAAGTAGAGAAACTAGGCCGTTGAGTGAAACAATCAATGTAGTCTTTGACTATAGTTATCTAGCTAAAGCTGATGAGTTTACTGCAAGAGTGACATGAGCATTTCAATAGAATTACCATTGGTGATGTAAGATTAACCGTGAATTCGAGGTACCTACGTAAACAGTAAATCGGACCCAGGCTGGGCCCCAATTTAAAAATCGTCGTGCTGATGAAGAAAGAAACCTTCTTAACATTTGTGGCCCCATACTTATTAAAATTTACATCTCTACAAACATAAAAACTGCCACTTTCTCATTATCACGATTCTAATACGAGGCTCACTTCGTTAGCGATCGATCATTAAATCAAAGCTGTTTCATTCGATTATTACGATTCAATTTCCCTATAAAAATTTGAGACATTAATTGTATATCAATAAAAAGTTGTTAGCTGAGTCCGGTGGACTGTGGAGTAGTATCACAAGACCACAAGTCCCATTCTGCTTCATTCCACAAGTTGTGATCGACAAAAAACTGACACGTGCCCCACATTACGATAACTTAAGCCCAGCCTCCATTAATATACAACAGAATAGATCATAATTCACTGCGCACATTATGTCTAAGTGTGCTGACTTGTATGTTTTATTTTATTGCCACCTTTTTAATATCAATAATTTATTTTGTACTCTGTTTGTCGCGTGTTTAGTGGCTTGTATTAATCTAGTAACTATTGTGAGATTTGGTTTATCTTCTCTTTTATATATCACATTTCCTGAATCTTTTTGGTGGTTTTTTTTCATAATTTTGGCGTTTCTTCTCTATATGACTTAGTTAATAAGTAGTGATGCGCAAATTGGGCAGATGTATGGGTCCCATCGACTTCTAGTCGTTTGGCGTCTGTCGGTGGTCGGCTTGCGCGGCATATCGTGTGTGAGGCTGCCGCAGGCGCGGAATGTGGCAAGTATTGCCGCCGCCAGCGCCGCGGGGTAGAAAGCGGCCGCCAGTCCCCGGCCCTTATCAACACTTCAACGATGCTAAATTGTTATGTTACACGCTTATTTAGGACGAAACTCCGAGCCTGCCAATCTTAGATATATTTTTTTTTGCTTTACCTATATGAAAGTGCCACCTGATCATCGTGACTTCTTTCACAACTATTACTTTTTTGACACAACTTACGTTTATGTATCTATGAATTTTGAAGATCAAGCGAAACATAATCGAAAATGCCTTGATACTTCCAATGAGCTGAGCTATGGCGGTTATAATAGACGCCTGTGTGGCTAGCAGACTACAACTGGTTGTAAAGAGGAAGAATTATACAGATATTAATATTGAAGAAGCAATTATTAAGACTAAGTAAGTAATTGTATTAGCTCATATAAATTATATGTAGGTAGATATATTAACAGCGGGCAGCATTAACATTACGCACAATTTAAATAACTAATTAGGAAGCGGCGAACTTAACAGGTAGTATCTTATTACTGGATAGACAGTTTCCGCAGATCAAAACGCCAGTTCAACTACATCGTTTGCTAATTTATAAGTGTTGAACCAAGAAATATTTTTTTTTTACAAATTCATGATTTTAAGTCGACAGATATTAGGTGGATGTATTTAGACGCGATTTTGTCAAAACATATTTGATGAAGTTTGTTAAATTTTTATAATAAAATGGTAAGTGGACGATGACAAAAAAAAAAAACCGCATGCCTACCTGTCTGTCACATGAGAAAATGTTAAAATCCCTAAAAAATCTACCGTTGGCGAAGTAAACGTAGAGCTTTCCATTGAATGGAAAAATGCACCGTGAAGCCGGTTTCTTCATACCTTCCGGATTCCCAACCTGCTACTCTAGGTCAACGTGCTGCGTCTCGCTCGCACCCACGCGGCTCGCTTCAGATTGCAAGATCGATTTGGGGTCGCGTAGCGTCGCCCTAACCTAGATTGTCTGCGCTCGGTAGACTTTGTAATAAAGCCTGTCTCGACTCTGCGACTGTTCCTTATTAAGTATGCGAACTCCTATTTTCATGGTTAAAAATCAGAACTGGTAAACCGCAAAGCTTTTGTACTAAAAGCTTGAAGAATAGATAAGCTATTTGTTATATAGATCTAAATGCGGTGAGACGTGAGTGAGTGGTCCTAGTCTCGGAGCTAATGCACGTATCGACGGGTCAGCCATTAATCTGTATGTAACAGTCGCTAGTCGGCAGACAGACCTACTCGTAACAAGAGTGACAATTTTCCGTATGTCACTGCGCAAGTACGAATGCACTTATTTTTTATCAGTGGCTGTTGCAATTGGCGCCTTTTTGTATATCGCAATGATATTATAGTGCTATTTGGATATATAGAACCTTCTAAATATATGGAATATATAAGTATATTTTAAATATTATGTATTTATTTTTAGTATAAGGTATAAATAGTTATATAAGTATTTATAATTTAAATTTAAGATGTCACAAGCTTTTCTTTCCTTATTTCTACACACTATTGTCTACATTTCTTCTAATCTCTCCTTTTGCAGGTCTGCTGGAAGAAATTTCTTTTTGAAATAAGCATTACCTACCTTTGTACAAATTTTCATAATAAGGTATCTTCTTCTGTATGTATGTGTGTACATAAATTATAGAATAAATAAATAAGATTATGTAATATATATTACTTTAAGTTCGTTGTCTCCCTATCCGTGTAAACAGCGTGTATGTCATTTGCGAAAATACTAAAATATTCCGATTTAGATATTCCTTTAACATTAACACACTATAACCCGCGTATAATCATATTTTCACAGTTAACCCCATAACGTTTTATCACAAACATCACACGTTTAAAACAGGTAAATTTAATATGTAAGTCACATTAAAATGCAAGTTAATAAAGTCTATAGATATTCATGAACTGTACTTTAGAGATGGGGGTCCTAATAAGGCGGTGCACCTGTGTGGCGCGGCGCGGCGGCCCGATCGGGGACAAGCGAGCGCGCGCTTTGTAATCATTCAACTGTTCCGACAAAACTGACACCATCCCGTAACTTCGGTAATAAATACTTACAAAACGGTATTTACAAAAAATACTACAAGACTTATATTCGCCTTTTTTGGATAATTGAATCCAGAAATGAGAATATCCCACATAAGAAATGCAATTATAGTTAATCGCTGTTGATAGATTGACTGCGTATATGATTACATTATAATATTTAATTAGGAATGAACTGTTTGGGTTGGAATATTGATTAGAATTTAATGACGAAGTGTAGAGAAATGTGAAGCGCTAAATCAAATTCAGACAATACATTTTTGAAATTTAAGACTGCGTATATGCTCAAAAATTTAGCAAGTTAGGCATTGATCACTGTTACTAGTTTATAAATAAAATAAAATGCTGTAGCTGAACAAAATTAACAGTGAGATATTGCCCTCGTAATCTACACACGTAAACTTAAGGAAAGAGCAACAAAAATGTATATATCCATGTAAAATATAATGGAGCCTTAAAACTGAATGAGTCAGAACTCGGACACAAATGATGTAAGTTTATGAAGTACAGTCGTATGACATTTGAAGCTGCTGTCTCGTTAGTGAACAGTTATACAAAGATATTCTCTCTTTAATGAGCCACTGAACATATTTAGCAATTAAGTAATATATTGGTTCTAGTTAGTGAAAGCTGTCCGTACAACTTTTACTAAATAAATTCCAATTTTTCTAAATATTATGCATTGTTTATTGTCCCATTCGTCTTGTTTTATAGTTTCCGCGATAAAATAATTAGACGTATCCAAGCATAGTTTATGTTTTGTTTAACCAAAACGAAAGAACTCTTTCAAATACTTTGTCGATACCTGTCATAAATTGTGTTTATGGTTCTTTGAATTTTTGTTTTTGTGCTTTAATACCAACCGAAGTATATGGACTGTCGAAAAGTCTTTTTCTAAATTTATCAGACAGTAAAATATTATAAAGTGTTAGGGCGTTTATAAGGCTGCCGCGAACCACGTAGCAGGTACACATAACACCTACGCACATCGAGGTGAAAAGCGCTGCTCAAAAATAGTTTTAAACATATATGTTTCTTTTGAAGTCGGCCACTAGCATTCTTTGAGGCATGAATCAATCGGTAAACAGGCCACACTCAAACTTGTAACAACTAAGTGTACTTACTGCGATAAATATTCTAAGTAACCGAGGCTAACTTGAGTTTACTTTTTGATACAGCGATATCTACCATACCTTCATATCGCTTAATATGGTGTACGCTATGGCATGTTTTCGCAGATTTTATCTATCTATCAATAGATTTAAACTTGTATGTAATCAAGTATACGAGCACAACAACTTAAGCTTGCAAATATGTTTAGGAAAATGCACATGAAAATGTATCGTCATCCGCTTGCGCCCTGAAAACTGTCTTGCAAATGTGATATGTTTATTAAATGGATATATACCAATAGGGACCGTTAGAAATTTTTTGAATTGCATATCAGCAACCGTGTATGAAAGTGCGCGGCTTTCTGTTACATTCTAAAAACGTTGGTTTATTTCGATCGATATTGCTTGCAATTCTGCACAGCTTACTAGATAAGAATGGTACAATAGAATTACATTATAGAAGACGAAGTGATTGCGAATTCTTGTCATTAAATGTGTGTAATCAACATACATCATTCGAATAGCAGAACACGAATACTAACAAACAGGAACGGAAATCTTAAAGAATTCTCTGAATAGTTTACGCTGAACGGGGATATATTTGGTGCAGAAGATGCAGGTTGTGTTTTAGTTGGAATAATACTGAATTCAGGATGATGGATTTGTACATGTAGGTTGGAGAATAATGCTCGTTCATCGGTGTATATACGTAGCTACACATAATGGCATAATCGATCACGTATTGAGCGCGATCATTGTGCTCGTTAGTTGGACCGTGAATCCTGTCACTACATCCCCGCTGCCCCCCGCCCCGCGTCCCGCTGGACCCCTCGTCCCCATCATATGAATCTCATTTACGATGTGCTTACGCAACTGAGTAAAATCACTCAAGTGTGAAATGTTATTAATATGTCAGAGATAGTTTTATTGTATCGGGTTCGGGGGAAATGTTTTGACTTTGAAATTAGTTATTTGGAAAGGCTGATTTTGTAGGATCGATCATTTGATAATAGTCACGTAATACGTTTACGAAATTGTTTTTTAGTTTGCCAAGAATCTTACGTTTTAAGTTAAATAGCCCGTGTTTAGGATACAGCGCTATGATTTTCATTGAATACAATTTTATTGAAACTTTCAAAATTAGAATCTTTTAGGAGCAGTTTTGAATAAATAATCTACATCTTGCTTAGATACTTTTGTCCTCTCATTTTAAGTGCACTTGTCAAACATTCGAGAGCTGTACTCAAATCTCGACGCGGTTCATCACCATCTCGAGACTGACAAGCCCCACTTACTTTTCTTGACGAAGACGCAGATCAGAATGCGTCAGATGCGGCGTATTTCAACTATCCGGGGTATTCATTGGAGCACCATTTCCTGCAGAGTGCAGGGGTCTGTGTGTTCACCGACCGCCTTCAGCTCTTGGAAGTTGAAATTTCCTCAGACCTTAACTTTTGGCGGTTAATTGAGTCCAAAGGTAAGGTAGCTGCTAGAAAACTCGGAGTTTTTGCAAAGGTCCGACGGTACTTCACACTGGGCTACAGCTTCTTTAGTTATACAAAGCACAGGTCCGATCGTGTGTGGAGTACTGCAGCCATATATATGGTGATGCTGCGAAATGCCACCTAGCAGCTTTGCACTTGGTGATCCGGATTTGGTTAAGTCCAATCTACTAAGCCTGAACACAGGCGTAGGGTACCCAGCCTTTCGGTATTTTGCCGGATGCATTTTGGAGAGTGTGCGCGGGATTGCATGACTTAATTCCGCCATCTCATTTCTACAATCGGACAACCCGACGTACTGTAAGTATCCACCCTGACCAAGCGCTTTGCTTCGTCGTTTACCGAGAACTGAAACAATTTGCCTGCTGCGGTCTTCCCTTCCGATTATAATTTAGGGGTCTTCAAAGCTAGAGTGAATAGGCCCTTAATAAAGTAGTGCACTTCATCATCAATGATTGCATCACTGCTTACCATCAGGTGGGATCGCAGTCAAGTACTAATTTATATCAATAACAAAAGAAATACTGATAATTCTAATTATTATTTTTCTCCTTGACATCTGATGCAATGATAATTAACTAATCTTATGTGTTTTAAAATCAAATGTTTTGCGTTAATGTTGTGATTGTCTGTAAGTGTTGCAGCTCTTGAATAGAGTTATATAGCGATCCTGTAAATTCCCAGTGCATGTAATGTTGGTGATCCTTATAAAAAAAATAATTAAAAAATAGCTAATGCCCTACTGCGAGCTCTATACAGGGTATATAGCTCTATTCCTCTTTTTCGCTCGCACGGTTGACATTTTAACACGCCATGACAAGGCCCTATATAACAATATGTACAAAGAGATTTAATGATAAACATTTGAATTATTGTTAGTGGTATTTAGGGTTCCGTATTTCAGTAAGCAAAACCGAAACCCTTATAAATATGATTACTTTGTTATGAGTTTGTCAAGACCCTTTTTCTCAGGAACGTGTGAAGATATTTAGCTGAAATATGTCAAAACTCACCTGAGTTTTTGATATATTTCAGCTTAATATCTTCAGCAGAGTGGCAGCAGACCTCTGCTACCACTTGAAACGGTGAAGTAATCAAGCTTCTATGTCAACGCCATTTATGCTCCGGCGCGTATTTTGACACTCGCAAGGTAAATGGGAAGTACCTGCCCAGGTAAGTACTTCCCAATGACTTAGAGTCTTGAAATTTGATAAGAAACAAGGTTTCATAGCACAATTAAAGGGAAAAGTCTGAAAACCGTAGTTAAATACATCACATAAAAAATACTTTTTTGCTGTTCGCAAAAATCTACTCAGGAATCGAATTATTCACATATGCAAGTTTGTACGAAACCATCGATGCGCGAGGCCGACTTGCACTTGACTGGTATTTTTCTTAATTTAATTGCTTTGTAGAAAGTTATAAGCACTTTAGAGTATGGCACATCTAGAGTATGATAATAATAAGACAAAAAATCTCAGGATTTTCCTGAAAAAACGTATTTAGACTAGTGAATTCTACTACTGGTTTCACTGAAAGCTTTAGGGGTAAGTTACAATAATGTTGGCCACAAGTAAGATGAATGTGATGACTCATATAAAGTTTATTTACATACGGAATAATTATTATTGATCCATCGCTTATAATTAAGTTTAATTTATTGCTCATCGGCCACATATTAAAATAAAGTGCTGTTAAATTATTATGAAATGCATTAAATGAGTAATGTAGTTATTACATTTTATTTTGGATTTAGGCCGTAGGCTCTGGGAGGCAACGGGTGACTCCCGGTCCGGGTCGTTCTTGGTGCAAAGGGTGGCCATCGCTATTCAGCGAGGTAATGCGGCCAGTATTATGGGCACTTTTGCACCGGGAACGATCAGGGGCGGGTTGTATATTGACGTGTGACTTTTTAGTTATAGTTTTAATTAGTTAAGTGTTTTTATTTTTCTTGTTTTAGTAAAGAACCATATTAGAAAGAATAAATATTAATAACATGCATAAATATTAGCACTTTTATTTTTTCAATGTACTATATGTTATTATACGGTTATTTCAAAAACACTTGACTAATTAGCACAGCATAGCATAGTCGTCCTGATAATGTTCCCACTGTTGGGACTCAGGCCTCCTCTCTAGGAGAGGGAATGGGCCGTAATCAACCACGAGGGCCCAGCGCGGGTTGGTGGATATCACATGTCTTCGAATTTTTGGTTCTAGGACATGCCGGTTTCCTCACGATGTTTTCCTTCACCGTTTTGAGAGCAGTGGTGATGAAATAAATTACACAAAGTAATGCGCCTAGTTGGGTTTGAACCCGCGACCTACAACTAGTAAGTCGGGTCCGTTACCACTCGGCCACCACTGCTCTTGACTAATTATAATTATATATATATATACACACTAAAAGCTACTCACTCCTAACTAAAACATGGCGTCATAAAACTCCTCCGCATCACTGTCGACTGGAAGTGTGCCCAAAAGACGGGCGGTATTGACACGATGTATGGCAATTCCGCCAGCATTAGCATGCAAGCTGGCTTTTATCTCTGACCGAGGTAAAAGCCAGCCCTTGGGTCACGCGAAGTGTCAACTAAGCGTTTGGATAGTTCTTTAAAAGCGTATGAGCACTCGGACCAAGAGTTTCAACCCCAAACGGTTCAAAAATATAACTGCAAATGTGGTTGTTATAAAAAGTTGTTATATAATGAGTAATACAAATAAGTGTAAAGTATGGTGTATAGTCTCTATTGAATGATATTAAATCATTATTTTAGAAACATATTAAACGAGTTCTTAACGCGATCTATTTACGACCTAAACTGAATTTTTAAAGAGATGAATCTATCTAGGATGAATATCTCCATCCCTCTTTCTCGCTGACTGACATTATCACACAAAATGGTAACAATAACTTACTGGCACTAGGGCACTGTCCAAAATATTTTTTGCAGGTCGACTTATTGAAATTTTAAGCACAGTGTCCGATCGATAAAATATTATTAGAGAAATTTATTTTTTTGCATAATAATTATATGTATAAGAATGCATAATTATATGAATAAGAATGCATAATTATAATAGTTTCACAAAAGTGATGAGTATCATGTTTAATGACAATAAAAACAAAATAAAACCTCTTAATTTACCCTGTATAAATTCGATGAGTGTCGCGGGAATTCGATGGATGCGAGACGCACTCTTGGCCACACTTGGGGGACCCCAAGTGTGGCCCATGACCAACAGTGAACATCTTTCGGCTGAAATAATGATGAAAATTAGGTCTGCAGAAAAGCCATTTTTCGAAGTCGGTTAAAAACAATACATGATACGTCTGGCGGGCACAATTATGTATAGGAAATTAGGAATAGAAAAATCATAGAGTCGCTCTGCGGAACAGAACAATGGGCGATGTCACAGTGCGCGCAGCTCTAATGGTGCGTTTAATATTTTTTTACACACGGTACTGACGGCAAAAAAAGCAAAAAAATAACAATTTTATAAATTTTTTTAGAATGGATGTTGCTTTAAGGTAATTAAATAATATGTGAGGTACACAAGCATGGAGAATATTCATGAATTCATTGAGCAGGTAATTAAGTAATAATGTAGAAAATGGCTCTAGTCATAGGTTATATTTTTGTCTTTAGTAGCAGGAATGCATATTGAAAAAAACCTGTAATCCCTATTTTAGTCACCAATAATATTTTTTTCATTTAAATAAAAAAAAAGGAATTTAAAATACTGGCATTTTTTTTTACTAAAAATCACATAATGGAGTCACGTTTGTTAGTGGATTCATACAATTTTTTTTGTGTGTGCATGTGTGTAATCTACTTGTGTTGCGCATGAGTGGTCCCGGACTAATAACGACAAACTTGCGACTTCCTCTCCACACTCCACTGGGCTTTACCTTTAATATACGGATAGTACGGATTTTATAAAACAATCTTATTCACCCAGCACCGATAGATATTATTGTCTTTCTGAATTTTTATTGCCGTTAATGACGTCGCGACGTCGTAAAAATTTCATTGGATTAGTATTGTCTTTTTTTTGCTGTTTAATGGACTATTTTGTTTTTAATGGCGAGCGGTACAATGATTTTAGCTAGTTCTTTGTGTCACTGCCTGACTGGTATACATAGGTACAGATACCGGCACGAATCTTGAGCGCTAGGCGAATGAGCGGGGATCGCTTTGCGCATCGTACACATCCGCGAGCCAATCATTGTATAAGGATTGCACTCGCCGCCCCGGCATCTCTTGTCATACCACTAAAGAGTCCCGATATTTCACTTCTACGTGCTTCTGCGCAAGTAGAACTGTAGAAGTCAGCGCTCAAGATCCTTGCCGGTAACTGTAAATTGTTTAAAATTATGTCACCGCTGACAAAAGCCTCACACAAAAAAAAATTTGCATTTTTTTTTACTGTTTTGTTTAATTGTAGTTTAATATCTCACTGAACTATGCAAAATAATTCAATTGCACATCATATTCAATGTATTATAACCACTAGGTTATAATAATGGTTATAATAATTGAATATGCATTAAACGTTATATTTGCTACTATAGTTAGTGGCAAATATAACGTTTAATTTATAAAACAAACGGTTACGATTAGCGCTGTGGGTAAAACGAACTTTCCATTTTTTACGTTTACTTTAAACTGGCGTTAAAAAAACGATGTAACCGACCGATCGAGCTGTAATCAAAACTATTGATAACAACAATGCTACCGAGCTGCGATACTACTTGGTATTTCCTCCCTCATTAAGAACCATTCGCAATGCAATATTTTTTTTATAAACCTTGTCCCAGTTAGGACTTACCTACTCCTGTATTGTGGGTGCGTTCACAATTATTTAACCTCACATACCCAAGACATCCAGCCCCGGAACAACTTATTTTAAGCCATACATACATTTTGCTCCAAGCGGGAATCGAACCGGCGACACGCAGCATAGCAGATAATTACTCAACCACTACGCCAACCGTATCGTCAAAGATTGATTCGACTATTTTAAATTACTAAAAGAACTTAATCATATTTTATTCTGTTCTGATAATGAAGTATTTTTATGCATCCTGTAGGCATATAAGAAATCATATAATAAACTCAATCATGAAATAATCAACTACCTACCAGTCGGATTGAAAAAAATAATTTCTTATCATCTAATGACATCTCCCGACCTTTCCTGTCAGACTTTTACTGGCTAAAACCCACTGCTGTTCCTTCTTTGACTTCCTTCCAGGGCCCCCGGGTGCTCTTTTGCATTACCCATGGCCCCAGTAGGCTTCGACCCTGCTAGTCCCCTACGGTTGCTGACATATACTTGAGTCGCGCGTGTAATACCACGCGCCGTAAACGACTTGGGCTCGGTCCAGATGGTCCCATTGCTCGCCGTCCGCAAGCCCGTGCCTACGGCGGCCAGAAATCGGGATCCGAAACCTAGCGGCTGGGGCGTGAGAGCCGTTACCTCAAGCGTGCGGCCGCCTCCTTAGCTAGCATTACTGCTTCGCGGAAATAGGCGACCGCCTGCCACTCTTACTCGCTCCGGACCATGGCCTGTACCAAGACCCGGCACAAGAGATTGCCGTTAAACGTCCCTACGAGGACACGGCGGTGCTCTGCCCAGGCGGGGCACACTTCTACCGTATGCTCCACCGATGACGTATAGTATAGGGTGCCTATGCACTCCTGCAATGACCTACGAAAGCGGAGCAGTAGCCAAAGAAGCTGGTGAAACTGTGGAGGGCAATTAGTATACAGTCAAACTTTAATAGTCCAGTAGAAATACACGAAACAGTCGAATAGAATGGCAAAAGAATAAATCAAAGTAATTGCACGCTTCACAAAAACAATGAACGCTGGTCATAGTTAAAACGTCATTGGAATTCTGTCAATTGTTTGCGATCGACAGAGGCAGAAAGTTTTTACGAAGTACAGCATAGAATTATTTATTATCTGTGATCTCTAATTTAATGAAAAATGTAAGCTCATAAAGTAAACCGAGTTGATAGATTTGACCTTAAAACATAAAGGGGATGTGTCAACGATGAGCCGAACACGTGCCTGTTGTAAAAGAGACGTTGCCCCACGGCGACACGATTCATTTTTAAAGGTCGTCTTTGTGTGACCGACCATAATTGGGGTTTACACCCTTTATATGTACCCACTGGGAATATGACAATTTAGTTTTTTTAGGATTCCGTGCCACAAATGAAAATACCCGTATAGGATTGTTTCGCTTTCCGTCTGTCTGTCAAGATCTTTTTTATTAGGAACACGCGGAGTTATTAAGTTGAAGTTAATATCAATTACTCAAATACTCAAATATGCAATACCTAATATTGCATATTTTGTCACTCACAAGGAAATCAAAATGTTTGTAGTTGGAGAATTGACATTGATTCAGCATGAGTGAACATTTATTCAACTACAAAGTTAAGTTTAATCTTCAATCTTACTCAATAATAAATTTTATCTTATTTCGATGATACGGAACCAACTCATGAGTCGCAAGTTTGACTTACTATGACCTGTTTTTTTTTATAAAGTTTGCTTATTTTTTGAGTTATACAACGGTAGTATTTTAGTGGGTTGGATTGTTTTGTTTCACAATGTGGACTCTTTATCTTTGATTGTTGAAAAAATATTTAGGGCCATTAAGCTTTTACCGGAAATTATATTTAAAATATAGCGCTAAATACCTAAAATGCTAGAGTGAATAGGCTCTTAATAAACTAGTGCGCCTGACCATCAATGATTGCATCTCCACTTACCATCAGGTGGGTTCGCAGTCAAGCACTGGTTTATATCAATTAAAAAAAAAAAAAAATCCTTTTTACTCTGCTTGTAACTATTATCACACTTTTTGTGACCTACAAATAGGTCCTATTTCTTAGAGCAATTGTCCGAATTGACTGTTATTTACGATTATTAAATTCGCTGTATGCTACACAATATTACTTATATTATATTATATTAAATTAAGTTTTTTTTCAAACTTATCACTATAAATTAATATTTTCCAATTGTTTCAGCCTCGTCATTTTAAATGGATTATCGCTTATTTCATATGTTTCAACATTTTGTTGTACTTATAGACTTAATTCGGTACAATCACTTTCTTTTAATTATATAGTTATAATGAGTGTGAGTGGTGGCAACTTATCATTTATTATGCAACGAAGTGCAAAAACTGAGTGAAGAGCGCACGCGCGCGTGCCCCCACACTCCTTCTAATATGTAATGATAATCGCTTCTGTTATATATATATTTTTTGATGTGTTATTCAACTAATTCCAGCATATTTTCGAAAAAAACATTTAAATTATAATAATCAATTTGCTAAGTTTAAAAACTATCTAATAATTATAGAGTTGAGGCAGCGAACCTCAATTTAGCCACTTTGACAAAATCATCATGCTTCGTAATAGGAAAAAGATTTAAAATACAAATATAATTTTCGAAAACCTTCCTGTCACTATTATGACACTATTAAGATTTGTTTATTACTGGTTTGACCAAAAAAAAATATACACTGCCATGATGAAATCATTTATGCACACTTATTTTTAGGTGAGTACCTATTAAAAACAAATTTCAATGTTATATTTCTTACTCCAACTGCGGTAAGGAAATTTAATTATTGCACAAAAATCAAGTGATTGTCAACCCTCCTGGACGTAGGCACCAAAAGCAGAACAGAGCATTATATTAACTATAAATAAATTAAAGCGTACAAACCGAAATTGCCACGCTCTATTAGCCCCCGCGTTACACAATACAGATTCTCATACGTGGCACGGTGCCTGCACGCTGACAATGGTGTCTCCACACGTTATGTTCCGTGTAAATTGGTGTAATCGGTCAGTTAGCTGCTTTCAAACATTTTGACTCCACTCAACTGTGCATTCCAACTACAACCGTGTCTATCTATCTATTCACCAACCTAATAACCCTTTATAAAAGCCGATTTACCAAACTAATAGGCGCAAATTAAGCCGCGACAACATAATTGATTATTCGTTTGGAGTTCAATTTAATTTCTACATAAACTAAATTAATGTTCGAAATTAATATGGTTTTGTAATAAAGCTTACTCGATTATCCACAGCTATTTTTTAACCCCTAAAATTTCAAGAGTCCCTTGACAATGTGTGACGTATGTACTATGTACATGAACATTTTGCGGGTAACATGACGGAACGCAAATTAAAATTTCATAAAAGCCAAAGACTGGATATATTTTAGTTGTTTAATCCTACAGTAACTGTTCTACGGATTTGGATGACATTCATTCCAAACATGAAGATAAATCTCACTAGATTAGCACAGAATAATCTTCATCCGGAAAATCTAGCATTTGTTTAAATGGAAATCGAAGTAGCAACATTCAATTAATTTCCTTTAATTTAAGGACAGATACCATCCAGTAAATTCTGCATAGATCAGATAAAACAGTTGTATCTTACAAGAGATGACCGCAAAACTGCAGAGATATACTTCCGTTGAATTGTTAAGACGGTGCGGAAAATTCAAGGACAATATCAACCACAGCCGATCGCGACAATCGGCTAAAGTACGAAGGGAAGGCACTGCGAAGCTCGAAGCTGACGACGAAGATAGATAGATGATAAGCCACAGTGACGCATTCTTGTGATATAAACACATTTATTATTATTAGATCTACGTAAATAGATATACACACAAGCCGTTCATACGTGACAATGTCACAGCCGTGTGCGGCATAAAAATTAGTCCTCACTATTGCCGATACTGAAGTGACATTTCAAAATTAACTTTAAAATTCGCAGTATAGGGTATATAATCCAATATTTCTATAATATATTATGGGTTAACCGTAATAGCAAAGTGTGCTTATTCATTACGTTTCCATTCTATTGGCGTAATCCTGTCGGTTCTTCTGTGTTCGCTTGTTGAATTTTTGTAAGGATAACATTTATTTATTTATTCAATAAATTCAACTGTAAGTAATTGGAAGAAAACCAAGAGCCTTTAAGGCAAATTGCATGTATTTGTTTGTATGTATTCCTAATAGGTATTAAAAGTTGGAAGCTTGAAGCTGTTCCCGATTTCGATAGTATAATATTTTTTTATTGGATTATTATTTAAAAATGTAGTTTATATATATTTAAATAAATACATGGAATAATTAAGTTGACTTATGTTAACTTTACTATGTATGCTTGAATAACATACTATAATTATTGAATTATAATTTGACGTAGGTACCTACTTCTCCTACAGCACTCACAATAGAAGGACTCACGGGGCTTAGATGCAAATGTTAGGATTAGCTATTTCTTTTATATCAATAAATGAATCATTTAAAAAAAAATCGCATTGAATATATTATAGTTTGTATTGTGAACTTAATCAATTTATCAATTAAGGAACAAATCACTGCTGAAAAAACATAAAACTTGATGTAGTAGATTTATTTCGAGGCTACTTTTTGAAACTAAATAATTCGTACTTATCAATGCCCAATGTGTTTTTGGTTATAAGAAATTAATAAGTTATTAATTTAATTATGTAGTTTATGTACTGATTTCTTTTTGTGTGTATATAGATGTTTATCATCATCATCATCATTTCAGCCGAAAGAAGTCCACTGCTGGACATAGGCCTCCCCCAAGCGACGCCACAACGACCGATCCTGTGCGTCTCGCATCCACCGCACTCCCGCGACTTTCACCAGGTCGTCGGTCCACCTTGTGGGAGGCCTTCCAACGCTGCGTTTTCCGGTGCGCGGGCGCCATTCTAGAACCTTTCGGCCACATCGACCGTCCGTTCTGCGAGCAATGTGCCCTGCCCACTGCCACTTTAGTTTGGCGATTCTTCGGGCTATGTCGGCGACCTTGGTTCTCCTGCGGATATCTTCATTCTTTATGCGATCACGCAAGGAAACTCCGAGCATAGCCCTTTCCATTGCCCTTTGGGTGACTGTAAGCCTTCTGATGAGGCCCATTGTAAGCGACCATGTTTCAGTACCATAAGTCATCACTGGCAACACGCACTGGTCATAGACTTTCGTCTTGAGACACTGTGGTATGTTGGACGAGAAGATACCGCACAGCTTCCCGAACGCTGCCCAGCCGAGTCGGATTCGACGATTGACCTCTTTCTCAAAGTTAGACCTACCCAACTGGATTGTCTGTCCCAGATAAACGTAGTCGTCCACAACTTCGAGTGTAGAGTCCCTGATCTTGTTAGGAGTGGGTGCTACATGGCTGTTTACCATGACTTTGGTTTTTGCCATGTTCATTTTAAGTCCCACTCTTTCGGAAGCTCTACTGAGGTCACCAAGCATTGTACTGAGCTCCTCCGTAGTCTCAGCCATGACTACTATGTCGTCGGCAAACCGCAGGTGAGTGATGTACTCGCCATTGATATTAATGCCTAGCCCTCTCCACTCCAGAACCTTGAAGACATCCTCCATTGCTGCCGTGAACAGTTTCGGAGAAATTACGCCTCCCTGCCTCACGCCCCGCTGCAAGAGGATAGGTTTCGAAGTCTGGTCTTGTAGTCGGACTGACATGGTGGCGTTTTTGTACAAACACTTCAGCACTTCGATGTACCGATAGTCAATTTGGCACCGTTGGAGAGACTGCAGTACAGCCCAAGTCTCAATCGAATCGAAGGCTTTCTCGTAGTCCACAAACGCTAAGCAGAGAGGCTGATTATACTCCTCAGTCTTCTGTATAACCTGCCGCAGCGTATGTATGTGGTCCACGGTGCTGAAGCCTTTTCGAAATCCGGCTTGTTCGGGAGGCTAGAAGTCGTCGAACCTGCGTGCAAGACGATTCGTGATGACTCTGGAAAACAGCTTGTAGACATGACTCAGAAGCGAGATGGGCCTGTAATTCTTAAGTAGGGCATTATCGCCCTTCTTAAAGAATGGGATGGAATATAGATGTTTATACGTACAATTATTTTCAATAAGATATTAGCCACCCGCCCTAGCTCTGCACAGGTGTTAGAAATCTTTGCGACTCTCGGCTTTTCTTTATTATAATACAGTTTAAATGTACAATATATATTTTACATTTAAGCATTGATCACTCTGTCTACTAGAGAAAATTGCATAAAAATCCATTGAGAAGTTTTTAGTTTATCCCGTACATACAGACTGTCAGATGCAGTGAGTGAGGAGTATATTTTATAATATGTAAGGATAATACGTATGTATATTTAATTAATAAATTATTTAATGTTGAAGAAATGACCACTGGTAGTTTCAATAAGATGCATAGCTGATATTTTTTTTATATAGTTTAAAGATGTGTTTCAGTGAATTTCGACAATACTAAAATCAAGACAATGTCGTTGATTAAGAACTTCTAATTTAAGAGATAAAAAACGTGATTTCGTTTTTTGATGTGTTATTTTAATAAAAAAAACGGGCAAGTGCGAGTCGGACTCGCGCACTGAAGGTTCCGTACAAACTGACCTATGAAAACAGTTTAATTCCCGAATTGAATTACGAAGATTTTTCGAATCACAAAAAGAGTTTTTTTTTTGGTACGTAACTACAAATATAGTTTTCAGATTCTTTACTATACTTGTGCTATGACCTTGCTTCATACTAAATTTCAGGATTCTAGGTCAAAGGGAAGTACCCTATGAATTTTGATTCCCATTTTAGTAGAAATACACGTTTTTTGTGCGGCATAAACTGCCGTAACTTTTTTTCGTTAACTCAGAAGTTTGATTTTTTCTCAGCTTCAAGAGACTGCATATTTGGGTATATAGTTTTAATTTCAACTCAATACCTCCATGCGTTCCCGAGATAAATGGTCTTGACAGACAGACGGATCACAAAGTGATCCTATAAGGGTTCCGTTTTTTCCTTTTGAGTTGCGGAACCCTAAAAAGGGTGATTTATGATTAAATAAAAGTATTGCAGTTTAAAATAAAGATTGACAGCTGATCTTAAATATTGGGATTGAAAGCTAGTTAACTTTTCTAATTTTCTCTTGTTAAGAACTTTTCTTAGGCTTCAACAAATACATGTTTAAAAAAAATCATCGAAATTTGTCCAGTCATTCCCGAGTTTTGCACTTAGTACCACATTTAGACATTAATTTTTGTTATACAATAGATTCTATTATGTATTATCAAGCAATTTGAAAGTTTTGTTCATAAGTTAGTTATAAACCTTCATTTACTGCCTGTGAAACCAAAGTGTGTGAAATAAATGTGTCTAATAATTATATACATAAGTATGTTATGTACTAACCTGCATCTGAAACCAAGAGTCGAGAAGGCCGGCGGTGTGTGGAGCACCCCAACGACCGCCGCCTGGGACAATCTGAAACACATACACCATCTTTATTTAACCGACTACACAATATGAAAGGAAAACGCTATGAAAAATATGTATTAGACCCCGTCAAACGCCCTAAAGTCGTCGTAACTTCGGTGTCAAAAAGGAATACTGCTGTTAATCCTATATAGCTTCGTCTCTCTCTTACACTGGAATAAAGACGACTTTATGACGTCATAGGGCTCGACAGAATTGCAACGTGGCAACGCTACCAGTATTTTGGGCTATTTGCCCATTTTCAACGATGCAAACGATTTTTTCGATATCCAATGAGTTCTTTCCCTCCCATTTTTTATTCCACGTGTACATATTAATATAGTAAAATCAACCATGTAATGTACTCTCTGCTGCGACTCAGGCCTCCTCTCTAGGAGAGAGAGTGCCCGTGATCGGCCACGAAGGCTCAGAGCGGGTTGGTGAATGTTCATTTCTTTTATTAGCTTATTTATGAAAACGACTAGCTTCTGCCAGCGGCTTTGCCTGCGGATAAGGTATCTCTATACAAAACCCCCGTTTGATCCCCTTTGGAGGTGAATGTTGGAAAATTCTCTCTTAGTGCTCACCTACGTCATAAAAAGAAACCTTATGCAAAATTTCACGCTCCTAGTCCCAGTATATTCGGCTGTGCGTTGATATGTCAGTCAGTCAGTTTCTCCTTTCATATATATATATATATTTATTTTAAACTTGGCCCCACACTAGGCTTTATTCCTGTTTTGTGGATACGTTCGCAAACAACAACAACAACTACATACAACTAAAACAAAATAGTCTATGAGTTAATTAGGTGGTGTTTGGAGGTATAGACAAGTCTACCACATTTTTCCTAATCATTGCATTTCCTGAAAGATGTTGATGTTTGTTATGTTATAAAAACTGCCTTGCAACTGACTGGATATCATAATGAAATTAATAAAAAAAAAAAACAATGGAGGAGTATGAAATAAAATATATTCCAAACAGAAATCTTATCATTAAGTTAATGAATTAATAACTGTCTCCGCTGAAAGATTATAGAGTCCCTGTGGTATCCTTAAGAATAATAATAATAATAATTATTATTAGTTATTGCCCAAAGAGAGAGCAGTGGTGGCCAAGTGGTAACGGCCCCGACTTACGAGTTGTAAGGTCGCGGGTTCAAACCCAGCCAGGTGCATTACTTTGTGTAATTTATTTTCATCACCACTGCTCTCAAAAACGGTGAAGGAAAACATCGTGAGGAAACCGGCATGTCCTAAAATCAAAAAATTCGAAGACATGTGACATTCACCAACCCGCAATGGGCCCGCGTGGTGGATTACGGCCCATTCCCTCTCCTACCAGTAGTGGGAACATTAAAAGGCTGAAAACGCTAAAAAAAAAATTGCCCAAAGAAAAGAAAATACATGACATTTTAAATATAAGTTTAAGTTCTTTTTACATATTTTGAGTCCTGTGTTATAGGAGACAACCATTCGTCCATGATTACGATTACCTGCTGAATGTGACATAAATACATTACACATTACTTTGCAGACTGATTCGGACAGATTGAAACATACCAAAGGATGAATTATGTAGATACGTGAGCCACGCATACATACATATCAAAAATTCCAATGGCGATGTATTTCGTAAATAATTTACTAAGATGGTATTTTTTTATACCACCTTAGTAAATGAATGGTGAAAATATAGACTGACTAAGCTGGCAGCTTCGGAAGGTGTTCCAAATCTTTAAAATTCTCGGGTTTTCTCTTCTATAATAAGTATGTATTTTAATACAATTAAGGTTTCCTCATGAATCACTCTGGGATTAGTCAAAACTGATTTTACTTAACCCGGTGTCAGCCAGGTTGGGTCATTATAACCCGAACTATTTATAAACGCGGGTATTTTTAAAAGTAAAAGTGTGAAATTGCCGAACTTCTCAGTAGCTGCAGTTAAGATCTCGCCCTTTTCATTTCCAGTGTCTACGCAGTCAGTATGCACCTGTACGGGGAGTTGGGCGTGATCAAATAGCAAAAAGGTAAATATGACCCATCCATACATTTGATAAAACCATTTTGAGCCCGTTTTTTTTTAAAATTATTTAGTTATTTTGTTTATTTTCTACGTACACACATTACGTTTATTTAATTATTAGTTTATTCTTGCATAATTAACCGCGAAGAACGACTTGGAAGAGCATGAAAGTTCTTCGGTTGAGAATTTACTGAAAAACCTTCACAGGAGCAACCGGTTAAAATTCATGCTGTTTGAAATCGATGCCAAATATGTCCTGCGCAAATGGATAGGAAAACTATTCGCACCTGTCTTATTTGCAACAAATTTTCCTGCCGAGAGCATATAATTTCTTACTACGATGGATGTGTCAATGTAAGTACATGCTGATAGTGATTACTTCTAAAATTTTGTTTAAATTTAGCATTCAGTTTCTAAAAGATCTCACATTAGACTTGTATTAACAAAAAGTATTTGTTATTTGTTAAAAACACAGTTTTTGTTTGTTTATTGATAAGATTACAGAAGTTAGATATTTAGTTATAGATTTATAGACTTTTCGTAAATAAATAACAAGTTCCTAATATGATACGCTTTTTTATTGTTTTTCGCTAAAATATTTTAATTTGGGAATTAATATATCTAATTTATTAGTAAAATCCTTAAATTCCCTTGAAAATAAGATACACCTGAAAACCTGGGTCATTTTGACCCACCCTACAGTTGTACTAATTTTATGCCATACTGACGCCGGGTTAATTTTTCTATTGATTTTCATGTTATTTAACAATGATTCCCAACACTTCAGTACTCTTATTTATTCATTAATTGTAATAAAAATCGATGATATGATACAAATCAGTAAAATAAATATAATAATCATATAATATATATAATAAAGTGAAAATCATAATCAATCCTTTGTTCCTATTCACCCTGTTTGATGGTAGTTTATCGCGAACGGAGGAACAGCCGCGGTAGAGGAGTTTTTTTTAATATATATAGAAGCGGGTAAGGATAAGGATGCAGGGGTATCGGCCTAAACTGATGAAATTTGCTTATAATTTATCCTAACCAGCCCATAAACACTGTAACACAGGCCCCATCTGTAAAATCTTCAGAGTTGGGAGTAGCTGTTGTTGTCTAATCTCAAATATCCTTCACAGGCAGTGCACCATGAAACGCTAAGATATAATTGTGATTGTGACGCAGATGCATAACTGGTTCTTCATTAGGTCGTACAATCTGTCATAGCTAATCAGTAGGTTGTCATTTATGTTCTTTACATTGTATAATGGCTGGTAACATAAGGAAGGAGGTGTGAGGTGTTATAATATGATACTCACACAACTATCACACAACGCCCTCTAGTCCCAAGCTAAGCAGAGCTTGTGTTATGAGTACTAGACTACTGACAAATATACTTAAATAATTCTAAATACATACATATTATAGATAAATTACATCCAGACACATAACAAATGATTGTGCTCATCACACAAACATTAGTCCTGGGTGGGAATCGAACCCACGACCTCCGGTATAGCAGCCACTAACCACTAGACCCACAAGTCAGTCTCAACAAGTTATAATATGTCATGATAATTAAGAGCTGTCTTTTCGCTGCATTTAAGGTGAAGATTTGGGCTGCGAAATATTTAGGAAGAGCTACCATAGCTCTGGAAAGCTAAACGGAACTGAAAACAACTGGAAAAACACGGGTGGATTTTAGTCAGTCAAAATCTGACACGCTCTCTTTTTCCATTCAGGGCAGTAGTAGTTATTTGATGAGATCCCGACTCAAAAAAAACAAACAAAACAACCAACAAAAAGGACCAACATGACATGGAATAGAGAACTAAATAACAAAAACATTTACTAGATTCATTGATACATTTACTATATTTGCCATTTATCAGTATCGCGTAATTGACATACAACCGAAACCTTGGGGTCTAGAAGATGGCTTTGCACCAGGTTTCTTTATGTCTTTAATGAAAAAAGTACTCTATATGAGTTTATTAGGACTTAAAGCTTGTGTTGACTGTCGAAAAATCGGATCGGGTTCCCGACTTAGCATAGTCGGCCTTATAATGTTCCCACTGTTGGGACTCAGGCCTCCTCTCTAGGAGAGGGTATGGGCCGTAATCCACCACGCGGGCCCAGTGCGGGTTGGTGGATGTCACATGTCTTCGAATTTTAAGTTCTAGGACATGCTGGTTTCCTCACGATGTTTTCCTTCACCGTTTTGAGAGCAGTGGTGATGAAATAAATTACACAAAGTAATGCGCCTGGCTGGGTTTGAACCCGCAACCTACAACTCGTAAGTCGGGGCCGTTACCACTCGGCCACCACTGCTCTATTATATTATTATTAGGTTATTATTATCTCCTTTATATAATACATATAAATTACATTTCTAAATATTTTTAATTTTATACAATAATTTTTTACTAACTTATCATTTCAACTGTTTACTTTGTATTTTATATTAGTCCTAATAAGTGCAGGTGTTATAAGTGGTCATCATCTTAACACTTAAATCTTCATTGTTAATTGCTATTTCGAGTGTTGTCGTAAAACAGCAACAAAACAGATGCTTGGCGGTTGTAAGAGTAACGTTATAACATAGTCTTTATAATTGCTGCCTAAGGCGGAATACGGTCGTGTACACAAGATGAACAATTTGGCCTATGAAGCTTTATCTACTAGACGTCTGCCCCGAAGGACCAATCTTAAAACTGCGAAAGAAATACTAGATTGATTCAAAAATAATGATATAATCAGTATATATATATAACAAAACATCATCTTCCTGCCCTTGTCCCATCTTATTTGGGGTCGGCGCAATACGTTTTTTTCTTCCATTCTATCCTGTCAACCGTCATACTATCACTAACTTCCTTTTCTTTCATATCACTGTTCACACAATCCATCCATCTTTTCTTTGGCCTCCCTCTCCCTCTCCACCCATCCACATGTATACTCATAACTCTTTTAGTAACATGTGTTTCATCTCTCCTCTTTACATGACCATACTAAGACAAACGATTCCCCTTCAACTTTTCAGTCACTGGCGCCATTTTCAAACTTTCAAAATATATATAACAAAACATCTAGGTTAAAACAGACTCCTTAATAATCTACCCAAGCAGTCCACGGTACCCTAAACACAGTATATCGTAAAAAAAAAATTGTCAAATACCTCAAAAAATGCCTAAGCAGCTATCATTTCACTATCTTCTTCAAAGTTCGTGCCTTGTTCTTGCTAGAGTGACGAAGAAAATCTAGTTCTGAGGAATTTGTAAAAAAGATTCTACCAGATGCTCTTCAAAATGGAACATCAAGTTACCTCGACTTTTGCACGATGTAGAAGGTTTCCGGTACCCAATGGGTGTAAACCGGTGACACGGTTGGCGCAGTGGTTGAGCTAATGGTTGCTGCACTTTGTGTCACAAGTTTGATAACCACACGGATCAAATGTTTATATGGCCTACACATAAGTTATTCTGGGCCTGGGTGGTTTATGTATGTGAGTTTAAGTGTTTGTAATTGCATCCACGAAACAGGAGCAATTTCTAGTGTGGGGAAATCTTCCAACCAGCCAGACTTAAAACCTTTTTGAAATGTGATTCATTTGTAAGAAACGATCTTTTTTTTTACATTGTGTTGTATTTATTTTGTAAAAAGTTTTTTATTTACTGTTAATTACGAGTAGTTTATAAGAAATACCCGATAATCATTACTTTTGAATCGACCTAGTAGGTAATTCTACAAATCATGTTATGGTACATCAATCTACATCAACTTAACTCCTAAAACTTAAACAAAGAAAATATAGGTTGACTGGCAAATAAAGATTCTCTAGATTTCTCTTGATTTGTTGTATTCGTTTTTCTCTCAATATCATTCTTTATTTGTATGTATGTATCTAAGTACATATTTATTATTGTTCTTATTTCCTCTCTGTCAGTCTTCTTTTAAGCTGCACCTGCCATGTTATATCTCTGCTCCACCCTAAGGTCGACTGGTAGAAAATGCCTAAGGCATTAAGTCCGCCTTTGTACAATGTTTCATTAGTACACAAAGTTTTAAATAAATAAATAAAGATATATTATTAAAAGCTCGGGAAAATGAAAATATTATTACATTATAGAACAAGTCTTTAACTCTCTCAACAATATATAACTATATAATATATCTAGAAGAAAAACGTCCGACATAATTAGAGTTAACATAAAGTCTATCTATAATAAACGTTGAAATAGAACGCTAATTAAATATCATACACACATAAACTGGGAGTAGATAGTTATTGACTGTAATATTTAATTACCAGGAGGTTCATATGCAACTTAGAAAGCGCTAACAAGATATTATTCTGTACGGACGTTTAATAGCGTGTGTTAAACGGCTGATAATATAATAAATAAGAATGGTCACAGCTTAACATAATATTATTGCGATAAGCCTACCAGTTATAAGTTAGACGGTAGCTATGGAAACATGTTATTCGAAATGGGGATTATGTGAACGTAGAGCAAATGGTAGACTGTATGTGTATGGACAGGAAAAAATAGGCTATCCCCCGAGAGTTAAAGATAAAGTCTTACAAACAGCATTGTATAAGCAGCGTATTTCCTTCTTACCCCCAATAAGTTTAGTAAATAATATTCAAAATTTGGCCTTCGAGTAAGGTTTAAGTCGTTTCTAAGACATGATACTCAATTCCAAACTTAGTGTTGATACTGACTAAAGTGAGGAAATTATGTCATTGATCCTATAAGCCTTTATTTTTGTACGAAATTTATCGATCGCTTAGGAAATGGTAACATAATAATGATCACTCTGTACTGGGATCGGCTCATCATCACTGACAGTACTATTTTAGCCAATAAGCCTGATATAGTGGTGGTGGACCGAAGCGAGAGGCGTGCAATGATTGTTGACATTTCCTTTCCACATGACGAGAACTTCGTGAAAATTGACTTGACTCGCGTGGTTGTTGACATGTGGCATGTGGATTCAGCGATCATTGTACTGATATTCGTGTCGGGCAATGGCTTAATAGCCAAGAGCTTCGACCAACACCTTAGGAGGCTCGCGGTCATGTCACTTTGTATTGAGATCGGCCCATCACTGACAAGAACATTGTAGCCAATAAGCCTGATATAGTGGTGGTGGATCGAAGCGAGAGGCGTGCAATGATTGTTGACATATCATGAGGCTGTCGACATGTGGAATGTGGACATTGTACCGATAGTCGTTTTGGGCAATGGCGTAATGGCCAAGACCCTTGACCAACACCTTAGAAGGCTCCTATTAGGTGGCTGGATCAAGGGTTTGATTCAGAAAGCGGTACTCTTGGACACGGCTCGTATTGTATTGTTAGGAGGTTCCTTTCTCTGGAGTTCTGACCACCGGTAGCTTGGACCCTGTTCCCGATACCATATATATATACCGATAATGAAAATGTCAAGCGCACATACTTTGGAGCTACAGAGGGAGGAAATCGCCTGACTGCGTATCGTGATCAAGTGCTCTCTCTGTTTCAGGTGCTTGAACCAGCTGTCAACGTTTCGGCCCAACGTTTATCGGATCAGGTGCGGGTCATCCAGAGTAACCGTATGTTTGATGACGCCGTATCTCACCTGTTTCACCACCGGCCGCGGTGCAACTGCAACCCAGTGTCCCAACGCGACCCGACCACGTTGGTGAGGATGATGATGACGGGGCTATATCCGTGAGTACCCGGTGCAATGCATGTTTGAGGAGCGCTTTGGAGGATGCATTCCAAGAGTAACGCACCACACCGCCTGGGCTTAGACCTCGTTTACCTTGTTTGCAGATGCATAAGAAAAATAAGGCGCTGGTGTGTGCTCTAGATTTGCAGCTATCAAATTGTTTTGATAGCAGCAAAGCATAAGTATAATCAGCCTTTTAGTGTTCCCAATGCTAGGACTCAGGCCTGCTGTCTAGGAGAGGGAACAAAGCAGCAAAGACCCGCCGTGTAGCTTACGTCAAATTTTCTAATAGTGACCGAGCTGCACGACCAGCTGTACCAGCTTGGCAGTGCAGGATTGAGCGTCATATCGGTGAGGCTAGAGCACTCTTCGGTAAGCTTATCTGTTTCAGGGAGGGCAACACTTGCCCTAGGGTGATGCGCTTTGTGAGGCGGGCGTTTTCAGGGACTGATATTTTTTCTTGAGATTATTTGTCTCTCGTCACAGAGCGTATTGACTTCCTGAAACAGAGGATCTATGCATGGGCAAACAGTATTCGTCGGTACAAGCAGCGAGTCGAGCGGTACACTTAGAATCTCAAATTCCAAAGGAACTAAAGGTTATAGGGCTTGGGGGCGACTGCACACGCTTATGCATCTGTGTGACTGATACACGCTTAAGCATCTCATGATGGCAGGCCAGCAAGGAGGCTCGCCGCTTCATGGCCCTGGCATGCGTTCAGCTAGGCTAGCGGTCGCTTTCGCAGTGACGATGCCCATACCGGCGCCCCATACAGGGCCATGGACCGAAAAATTCTTGCGTACAGATGGTTGTGGATGTAAACGTAGTATCTTTCCAAACACGGCAACATACATCTTGCAAGAGTCTTTTAGGATCCTGTTGACTATCAACATTGTTTATCGGATAAACCTTTAATTAATTATCTATACAATTCCGGTAATGCTTGTGCCAATACAAAATAACTAGAAGAATCAGCGATGGACGTTAATAGGCTGCTACGATTCGGAAGATCACATAGAACATTTGGACTGGCAACGTTATGTTAATGAGAAGTTTCGGAGCCCATTGACAGTCGCACACGACAGACAGACGACGCTAACTGTATTTTAATCTATAGAAAAATCGGATGTTCCGTTTGCTACGAGTAAGATCGGTTTGAAAACTTGCACGGCCGGTGTACCGACGCGGCCTATCAATAAACTCTTTGTTCAGACATAAACATGAATATTTTGTTTATTGCTTTCTGTTCAAAATTTAAACGGCCATTTTATTTTGACGGACGACATGATATTTGTGAAACTTATATCGTAGAATATCTTTTTTTGTTAGTTTAACGGTGACATGACGTCGCCGATTCATTGATTGATTCAAAATCTAACTTGAACGCCTAAAGTTCTATGCTGACTCATAAATCGTTTATTCTATTGTCAAAGCCTAACAACTTAAAAGCTCTATTTTGACAAATGTAACTCAATTTTAAGTATCCACTGCTAATAATTGTTGTAGTTAACTGCATGCCTGCAGAATTATGGCATTCAATATAAATAGACATGATTCTAAGAGCGGCATGCGAAAATTGTTAGCTTAAATACCAACTGTAATTTAGATAAATTGGCAAATCATTAACTACAAAAGTGAATTCGTGATTAACCAAATATTGTTTTTCCTTGGATAACGTGAAAATTTAAACAAATTATATTTTTATTATTTCTAAATATTTGTGTTATAAACAGCGAATAAAAATGGTTAAATTTGTTTAAAAGAATATAAGTTAAAAGGAATAGCAATGTCATAGAATACTGTTACGATTTGCCGTCGGTCGGCGTTGATGTCTTTTGTAAGCAGGCCTTTGAAACTATTGTGACTCCATTTGAAATACAAACAAACAGAATACCAAGCATTTCATTACCGTACATATGTTAATTAGTATTTAAAATAGTATAAATAAGTAATAATATCTTTCATGTTAGCAATCGGCCTTTATTTCTTATATTAACTGCAAAGTTTTAGTGATACAGAATAAAATTATTTTAATTTAGGCACAATTGTTTTACTTGACTTTAATTTAATTATTTTGTATTTATATTAATGTGCGTGTTAAGGGCGGTATTAAATAACACTGCATTTCCATTTCTCATGTATATGAGTATATAATAAATTATAAATAATTTTAACTAGTAAACAATTTGTTATGTGTCATACACCGTATGAATGTACTTGTGGCTCTTATTTTTTTCTATGTCCCCTGCATTTTGTTCGACTACACCTAAATGATTATATCAATATTATACTTTAAAGTATGGATCTTTTATAAAGTGAAATTACATTATGTAAATATGAGCCTTGAATACGTTGAATGGATATTTTAGTTTCATTTGTTTATAAGAGATGAATATCAAGTATTGTTTTTTAAACAAGTATTGGCCTGGATCGTAGCTAGATTTAGAAATTTTGTATTTTGTGTAGTTTCAAAACTATGCATAATATAAAAATTGAATATATTGTTTTATAATATAAAAATGGGAACCAAAATTTTTAAATAGAAATCGGCGCGTGCGCGTAGCGGCTTAGATTTAAACGTTAATTTCTGTAGGATAAACAGCTGAAAACTGAGCTGTAAGTATAGGCACTGTTTTGAGAAATCATAACCTCTCTGGATAAACTTAATTTAATTTATTAATTTATACATATAAGATTTTTCTAGAATATCAACAAACAAGCGTCAAACTGATATTTTTCATCGCGTTAAAGGAAATCGTCCAATATAAGGTTTCCCTAAACGAAAGGAAAACACCACACAACATAAGAAAAAACCGAAACGAAAGCTATTATCGCTTCAAGAGTCTACAAACCAAGTCGGATCGCATGCGGAGCAGGTCAGGGCAGCACAAGTATCGGTATCAGAGGAGCACTAGGAACTACGGAACACAGTCACTGGATCACTTGTACCTGGTCGCCCACAAGGTCCTCGGCAGCTGTGATCGCGCAGCAGGCCTCCATTCCCGGCGGTGCCGGGGGTCGCGTGTCGGGCTGGCCTCGGTCACGGCGCGGAGACGACTCGGAGCCGGCGCGGGACACTCATGGCGCACGCCTGCGCGCACCCAATGCGCGCGACGAACTGCGTGTGTGATAGCGCGAGGCCTGCGACCTCCTTCGCGGGGTTGCAATGAAAGTGATTAGGTTCTTGCGAGTTGCGCTACTGATAACGAGGGCTAGTTTACTAGTTTCCGTTTCCAAATCATTTATTCTACGTTTCTTTAGTCTATGAGTGTGTGTTTGGAGTTTGTTATAGACGTGAGGTCAATGAACATATCTTTTTTGAGAAACAGATAATTTAATGTTTTTTTTTTAAATATATTTTAAGTGAAGTAAGATAGTATTGACACAAAGCTGCAATAATCGTTAAGATTAAATTGGTTTACTGATAACGAGAAAATTATCAACGCCAAATTAATTACCGGAATTAATTTTAATTTCGGGGCACACAAGTTTTCGTGGACCACACGCACACAATGACACAAGATCGAGTTATTTATATCTGAGAGACAATATCTAAATCACTTTCGAGTTGGGAGTGTGGTTATCAGGTTGAGGAACAGGTCGATGCGCGCTCGAAGGGCCAGCTGTCTGGCTGCCTCGCTGCCTCGCCGCCTCGTCGCCTCGCTGCCTCGTACTCGGTACTCGCCGGCTTTCACTAACAACCCGCGGTTTTTCTTCATATCACATATTAATAGGTTCACTTTGAATATGATATCGTTACAACGATTTTCTTGAACGTGTAGCACTAGTTTTTGATTAGGTATGGTTGGTTAATTATAAACGCAACTGGTTTTTGTTGGAGTTATAGAAAATAGACAAAGTTTACTAGTTTTACAACTACTGTTAGATTTCAATGGTTTTTTTTTAAATGTTATTTTACTTTGTAAGCCATTTATATGTAAAGTATTTATGTGCGAAATTTTATAACTGTACCATGTAAAATCAATTTGTTGTATTACCTGGCTGTCTGTACAAATACATAGTCACCGGACCACGCGGGCGACTGAGGGGTTGTGTCACTCTTGCATCCAGCTGTAAGCTGGCGACTAATGCCCGCTATGACCTTCTATGACCTGTGCTGTACTTAGTGTCGGTGTTGTCCAACTTGTGACCTTTTTTAAATATTTTTTAGGATAAAATAAGACATGGTGTAAAAATGATTGGAATCGATAAAGTTACTACAAACAAACTATATTGAGGTTTCGCATATTCTAAAAATATTGTTGTATGTTTTGTATAGCTCCATTCCTCTTTCTTACTCGAACGCTTGATATTTTGACACATCATGGTAAGGCCCCCTGATTATATGTATTTTATAGAAGGTTTTCATAGTGAAGCCTTAGATACGATAGGGAACAAATGTCATCCAATATGAGGTACAACGCTGTCATATAGTTTTATAATATGTTCCGCGTCACGTGAATGTATTGTAAAAAGTCAGGGGACAAATTGCGGGACACTAGGCAACGTTACAACGTCACGTAAATCGAGCGTTGCGCGTTGTTGGGGGACATGCTAGCAACATAATTTGCCTGCTGCGGTCTTCCCGTCCAACTATAATTTAGGTATAACCTATGAATTGCATAACCTAATTCCGCCTAGCCCGTTCCATCATCGGACCACCAGCCGTACGGCAATGCGCCACCGGTATATGGTGGACATCCCACCTATACGCACAAAACGTTTTGGAAACACATTTATTGTACGTACAGCTAAGAAGTGGAATTCCTTGCCGGAATCTGTGTTTCCTGATAGTTACAACCCGGGAATCTTTAAGTCAAGAGTGAATAGTTTACTTCTAGGTATTACAACCCGGGAATCTTTAAGTCAAGAGTGAATAGGTTACTTCTAGGTAAGCGCGCTCCATCATCGACCGCATCGTCGCTTTCCATCAGGTGAAATAGCGGTCAAGCGCGAACCTATCAAGAATAAAAAAGGTGTCTTCAAGGCTAGAGTGAATAGGCTCTTAATAAACTAGTGCGCCTCACCATCAATGATTGCATCTCTGCTTACCGTCAGGTGGGATCGCAGTGGTTTACATCAATTAAAAAAAAAAACATAAATCACTAAAAGCATTCAATACTAAACGTATTTAACCACAATCCTGTCTCTTTCATCTTCAAATGATTCGATTCTTTGTAGTACGGTAATTTAATTTGTTTTATTGCTAAATGCATTTAGTGATTAGGATGCAAGTGGTCCATAATATTACTAGTTACAAGTACTTAGCCTCACTACTGGCTTCCCCCATGTCTTTCTGGAAGAAAAAGAAAATAGTATTACTATTGATTCTATAAAATCATCATCTTCCTGCCCTTGTCCCGTGTTATTTGGGGTCGGCGCTACACTTTTTTTTCTTCCACTCTGCCCTGTCACTCATCATACTATCATTAACTTCCTTTTCTTTCATATCACTCTTCACACAATCCATCCTTCTTTTCTATGGTCTCCCTCTCCCTCTCCATCCATCCACATGTAAACTTATAACTCTTTTAGTAACATGCGTTTCATCCCTCCTCTTCACATGATCATACCAAGACAAACGATTCCCTTTCAACTTTTCAGTCACTGGCACCACTTTCAAACTTCCCCTAATATATTCATTTCTCACTTTATCCATTCTCGTCACACCACACATCTATCTTAACATTCTTATCTCCGCTACATGCAATCTTTTTTCATCCGTCTTTTTCACAGACTAACATTCTGATACATACAGTATGACAGGCCTTATCACGGACTTGTAGCATTTACCCTTCAACCTGAGGGGCATCCGTGGGTCAAGTTGTTCCCGTGATTCCTATTGATTCTATAAAATACGAATAATAATTAATTGGTGTAAACGCACAATGCTATTGGTAAGTTTTTAAGCGTAAATTGATTTTCGCAAAATAATAATATGTTTTTGACAGTTTATTCACTAAAACTCATCGATATTCTGTCAAAATTTGGAAGCACGGTGCAGTCAATTAGGAAAAAAACTGTGCAAGTGGGAGTCGGACTTGCGCACTGAAGGTTCCGTACAAACTTGCCTATGTAAATACTTCAATTCCTGCATGGAGTCTCGGAGTTATTTCCTAATCGCAAAAAAAGTTATTTTTTCGTGATGTAACATCAAATTTACTGTTTTCAGATTTATTCCTGTACCTGTACTATAAGACCTTGCTTTATGCCAAATTTCAAGATTCTGGGTTAACTAGAAGTTCACTATGAATTTTGATTCCTTTGAGAGTATCAAAATATACGTTTTTTTTTGCAACATAAACGGCCGTATATTTTTTATTCGTTAACTTAAAAGTTTGATTTTTTCATAGCTTCAAAAAACTGCAAACCTGAGTATATAGTTTTAATTTCAACTTGATATATCCACGTGTTCCCGAGATAAAGGTTCTTGATAGACAGACGGACCACAATGTGATCCTATAAGGGTTCCGCTTTTTCCTTGTGAGGTACGGTACCCTAATAAAAAGGAAAAAGGTATGTTTATTCTAGAAAACTCAGACTTGCGATTGTCATTCTCTTCAGCTCCAATTTTTTCAGTTCCAGGAAATCATCAAAAGATGCGGTTGGCGGATGCGGAGATGGAATGTCGGCACTTTTTCTCCAAAGTTCTGGGTCATTGAAAACGGCTGACAGTACTCTAAAGACAGTTTGCAGAATAAACTTGATTAAAATAAAACAGTAAGTTTAAGTGACATAATCTAATTTCATTTTTATTAATTTAATTTAGTCTAGTTTGATATTTGAGTTCTTTAAAATCTGACATGTTCAATATTTATGTTTTAATTATTTAATGTTATATGTAATGTTTGTTTCTTATTTTTGTATTTATATTCGAGTCAATCAATGGGTATTTTGATGAATGACAATTATTATGAATAATTATTAAGCACTCAAAGTTGGCAGGCATCCCACAAGCTGGACCGGTGATTTGGTGAGAGTCGCGGGAATCCGATGGATGCGAGACGCACAAGACTGTTCGTTGCGGCAACACTTGGTCTAATTCCAAACAATTGAAGAATTACCTAATTTCTTGATTAGTAATGTTTACCCAGAGGTAACAGCCCCGACTTGCGAATGGTCCATCGTGGGCATCCAAGCAGGCGCTTTAAAAGCAGCGCGCTCAAAACTGTAAAGTCATTAACACCGTGAGAAAACTGGCCTTCCTAGAACAAAAAAGATCATGTGACATCTACCAACCTGGAGTGGCCCCACGTGGTTGATTATAGCCCACCAGATGCTTCTAGAGACTTTATCTGCGTGATGGCAAAAAAATGGGAACATCCCAAGAGTGAGGGGGTGTTGCTGTGCCCGACAGGGTCCATAATTGTTTCAATTTTTTATTATTCACCTAACATGCAAATTATCGATTGCGATAAAGATTTGAGATTTGTTTGGCAATTACTGCTTCTGCACATGTGGCCCCATGGTAACTCATAATATTGTGTAAACGTATCTATTAACTGCTCCACATTGGTCGTAATGTATACTTTATTCTTTTTTTTTCTAACACATTGCTTTTGCAATATTTCTTATATTATTAAACCCCAATCAACATAAATTCGTTAGTAGGTAATTTATCTTGTTAACGTCTCATTTATTAATAATTACTATTTATGTTTCTTGTATTTTTTTAATATTGTGAATGTGAGAACCCTGTAGACTCCGCGAATTCTTCGTTATTTCCTATTACGACTTACTTTTAATTATGATTATTTTTATTGTATTTTTTTTGTACAATCTTGACCGGTCTGTCACTGACCGGTAATATGGAAATAATGTAAGGTCAACCATTTTTTTAAAAGAGTTTCCATTGAGTTTCTGGCCGGTTCTTATCCATAGGAAACGACCAATTTGGAACCGTGCACTAGCTTCTGATGTTTTGTAAGTGCCCATGTAGGCCTATGTGTAATAAAAAACCTTTTATTTTGACATACTCCCGTGACAAAAATTCTATGTGCTATTCCAGGACACGTCTACATCAAGTTTCATCGAAATCCGTTCAGTCGTACGAGCGTGAAGAAGGAACAAACATACTCCACACACATTCAATCACCTTTATAATATTGATGGAGAGGACGCCGGAGTCCCAGCAGTGGGAACACTACAAGGTCTATGTATACTCTTTTATAATTTCCACACGTTTAACATCACGCTGCAGTCCAAATTCATACTTGATGTTTTTTATCGTTTCAACGGTGGTTTACAACATGCGCTCTAAATGCAAGAAATTATAAAAATATATATGTATATATATATATATATATATATATATATATATCAACCATGTGTCACGAATAAAACAGACTTCATATCCTGCAACTGACTATTTAAAATCCATTCAACCAACTTTTAGTTACCACAACGATAGCTATTATGAATGTTACTCTGCACTAAGACAAGATTTTTCAAAAGTAACCCTTTAAAGCGATGAAATGGGTGTCCAAAGTTTTTATGCAGAAACCTACTTTCCTTTACATGGGCAGCTTTTAAAGGTAATTAGCAGCTTAATACATTTCTATAGATTTTTTGCACTGACCTATGGCTCAATACTTTTAACAGAACAACGGCACAAATCAGCAACTTGAAAATTGTTACACACACCGCCAATAGATATTATTATATCGCTTCAACAGTGGGATCATTGTTCGCACTTTCCATAGGAAAACAAAAGTGTTATTAACTAAAATTTGAAATGCATTATCATTATCTTTACAGCCGAAAGATGACCACTACTAAACATAGGCCTCCCCCAAATACCAAGACTGGTCATAAGCGTCTTGCAACCAGCGGATCCCTGCGATCTTCACCAGGTTAGTTGAAGTTACAAAACTTTAATTATAAGATTTATTTCAACACTAAAAACAATTGACAAACGTCAGCATATTCTTTATATTGTAGAGAAAGAGTTCTTTACAAAATAATGGAACAAATTTTTATAAATTAATAATTTAATTTCATTGAACATAGGTTTGATTGTATTATTAGGTCTATATTTGGAATTTTTGGTGGTATTGTTCCAAGAGAAGTTTTGATTACTTTGGCAAAATTGATTCCTAGTGCATATTGTAATCTAAAATTGGTGAAGTTTTGTATCACAAATGTCTGTAGTATTGGACAATATGTGAAAATGTTGAAAAAAGCTCGATCTCGGTAAGGGTAGTCTTTCGAAATTTGTTTCTTCGACTAACCCATATGGCCAAATTTAATTTCACTTTCATCTCGCTTACCCATGTTCATAAAAAATAGGTATATCAAATAATATATATTTGAATAAGGAACTCGTCTTTATTAAGTAGTTTTTAAGATATTGTGGTTCGAATATTTTGTGCCTATATGAATCAGAATTTGTTACAGCTGAATCAGAAACAGAAATAAGAATGAAAGAACTTTATGTGAATATTAAGAAATTGTCTTGAATAATAACAAAAATGGGTTTTGGTGAAAAAATCTGGTGCATTCAACAATAATTTTGGTAAAATATTATTTAAACTCTAGTATTTAATTGTATTATATAGAAAAGCAAGAATATTGTTATATAACAGAAATTTTTACTATTCCTAATATTTGTAATACAATAGAGTGTTAGGTTAGGTAAAGTTATTATATTACTACATTATATTATTTTCAGTTTATTTTTATTAGTGCATAACTCAGAGCATACTTGTTTGGATCTTTTCTTGTTTTCTATTTTTCTACATTCTGCGGGTCTATTTTTCTTCTTCTTTTTATCTTTATTATTTGGCATTGCTGTTAACTGCAATATTAAAATAACAGTAATTAGATGAAGAGTTTAACTTAGGAAAAATAAGGTTTTATGACTGTTAATATAGACGATTAATGTCACAAGTGCCATAATAATACAAGTTTCAATTTTATTTCTTTATTGTTAGTAATAAATACACCATTAGTTATGATTATTAATTCTCTCTAAGAGATATCAAAAGTGTTTACATTTAGAACAAGATAAACTCGTTCTAAATGTAATACAATCACTCCTCTTTTTTTTAATTATTCGAAAGGTTACAGATAAATAATTATAATAAATAAGACTAGAACTACTGACTTGTACACGGTTTAAAATTGGACATTGAGAATTTCGCAAAAATAGCGGTCCTGCGTAATAGCGTGCTGGAGAAAAGAAAAGCTAATTTATTTAATGATTCATATAGGGTTTTGATATTATGGATTAGAGACAGATGATTCAGGATTTTGCCTCACATCATGCATGCATACAGACTTCATTATTGTCATTTTTCTACACGAATCTGTTACCCAAAAGCATCATACGAAACACAGAGTAAGTTTTGAAACATTTTTTTTTTAAAATGCCTGCGTTAGGGTGCCACCTGAACCAAACACAGATGAATCAGATATTTACCCTCGTAACACCAGGATCAGGATCATATCAGCCGCACTTCTGCCTTCTATTTCGTCTATTGCATTTCTGAGGAGTCTGGCTTCCCCCCGAGTGAGAAGCCAGACTCCCATTATCATCACCCGACCACGTATGGTCAAGCAAAGCTGACGTCATATTAACGGTATTGTACGCCGGACATTTCTTACTTAGTTTTTTATAAACACACTAACCTAGTTATAACTAATGCACATATTTTTTGTAAGAAAAAAAATAATTTTCTTTCGATATAATTATAATTTATTTTGATGTATCAAAGGAAAAATGCGTCATTGACTATTTTGTACTGGAAAATGGCAGACGTACGCGCTATATGAATTAGGAGAACAAACTTCAAATATTGTTATTTTGTACTTAGACAGCAATTATCTAAAAATGTAAATATGACAGCAATTATCTAAAAATGTCCCAGTAAGGGATAAAGATAAATTGTACAAAAAAAAAAATATATATATATATATGCCATTTTGGGGTGTGTTTTGTTAGTTGGTTACAGAAATATACCCATAGACATCGAAAAATTTCGCAGGTGCCATGCAAAGAAGGAACAGGAGTGGGTTTTTAGTCAGTAAAAGTCTGACACTATCTACCGTTCCACCCAAGAGCAGGATTTGTCATAAGATGATTTATGATCCCACCCAGTAAAAAAAAAGAAAGAAAAATAAAATTTTAAATAATAAAGTATTTCACTTATGGCAACTACGGTAAGTACTAGTGTTGGGACGTTATTTTATTATTTTTAACAGATTTCAAAAAGGAAGAGGTTATCAATTCGGTTGTATTTTTATTTTTTTTATCATTATTTTCTTTTTTTAAGTTTGTTACCTTGGAACTCCGTAGTTTATGGACAGATGTGCAAATATGTTTTCCGAATTGGTCCCATCATCATCATCTTCCTGCCCTTGTCCCATCTTATTTGGGGTCGGCGCAACACGTTTTTTTCTTCCATTCTATCCTGTCAACCGTCATACTATCACTAAGTTCCTTTTCTTTCATATCACTGTTCACACAATCCATCCATCTTTTCTTTGGCCTCCCTCTCCCTCTCCACCCATCCACATGTATACTCATAACTCTTTTAGTAACATGCGTTTCATCTCTCCTCTTTACATGACCATACCAAGATAAACGATTCCCCTTCAACTTTTCAGTCACTGGCGCCACTTTCAAACTTCCTCTAATATATTCATTTCTCACTTTATCCATTCTCGTCACACCACACATCCATCTCAACATTCTCATCTCCGCTACATGCAATCTTTTTTCATCCGTCTTTTTCACAGTCCAACATTCTGATCCATACAGTATGACAGGTCTTATCACGGACTTGTAGATTTTACCCTTCAACTTGAGGGGCATCCGTGGGTCACAAATTGTTCCAGTGACCTGTCGCCATTTCATCCATCCTGTATTGATCCGATGTGATACGTCTCGGGCTACCTCGCCATCTCCTTGGATAAGCGACCCGAGGTACCGAAAGTCGGAGCAGATTGGTATGGGCGTTCCAGCGAGAGCTAAGGGCATAGGACCGGAGAGACCACCGAAATCGCAGAACAAGTATTCCGTTTTGGTTCTACTCAATTTCAGGCCAACACTCTCCAGTCTGTGCCACCACACCTCCAATCTGTTCTGGACCTCTAGGCCACTCTCGGCAACCAACACAATGTCATCGGCAAACAGCATACACCAGGGAGCCTCTTCCTGAATGTCCAACGTCAAAGCGTCCATTATCATCAGAAAGAGGTAAGGGCTGAGAGCCGACCCTTGATGTAAGCCGACAGCCACATTGAAGCTGCCAGTGTTGCCCACTGCAGACCGGACTTGGGTACTGCATCGACTGTACATCGCTCGGATCAACTGCACATACTTCCCAGGCACACTTTTCTCCTTAAGGGCCCACCACAGAACCTCACAAGGTACCCGGTCGTATGCCTTTTCGAGGTCGATGAATACCATGTGCAAGTTTTTATGCGCACCTCTGTATTTCTCGCACAGCTGGCGTATAGCAAAAATGGCATCCGTTGTACCCCGACCAGGCATAAAACCGAATTGGTTCTGTGAAATTTCACTCTCTTCTCTCAGCCTCCTTCCAATAACTTTCTCCCAGGCTTTCATAGTATGTGACATTAGCTTTATTCCTCTATAATTGTTGCATTCAAGCACATCACCCTTGTTTTTAAAGATGGGCACCAGGGAACTGTTGCACCACTCATCAGGTATGGCTTCTTCCCGTAACAACTTATTGAAGAACAAAGCTAACCACATCCATCCATCCACTCGCAGCAACTTCCACTCTTTAACTGGTATTCCGTCTGGACCAATTGCCTTACCATTCTTCATTCCATTTACAGCTATCCTGACTTCATCCATACTAATCATTCTCACTAAACCCATATTCACTGGTTTGCTCTCTAAAATCCCATTCCAGTGGTTTTCCTCATTCATCAGTCTTTCAAAATAGTCCTTCCACCTCTCTTTGATTTTTTCATCTTCTGATAGAATCATTCCAGTTTCATCCCTTATACATCTTATTTGACAAACATCTCTCGCATTTCTCTCTCTTGCTCTAGCAAGCCGGTATAGATCTTTCTGGCCTGCCGGACTATCTAGTGTGTTGTATAGTTTGTCCTGTGCTTTTGCTTTCGCTATTGCCACGGCTTTTTTGGCTTTTTTCTTTAAAGAATCATATTCACTTTTTTTCGCAGACTTTAAGCTAGTGTTTTCCGGATCTATACGCTGCCATTCCTTAAATTTCCTCTTTTTTTCCTTCAACACATTCTGTATATCTATCGACCACCACCATGTATCCCTATCTATTGTACCCTTTCCTCTCGTCTCTCCCAAAATATCTTTCGCTGCATGTCTCATACACTCAGCAATCTCATTCCAGCTTTCATTTATACTTCGATCATTCATGTCTCCCATCTCTATCATTCTGTCCACCACTCGCTCCCTGAACTTCTTCTCACAATCATTCCTCTCTAACATATGCCATTTTATTTTAGGGGGAGGACGCTCTTTGTATTTGGTAGAGAGTACTTTGACCACTGATGTCATAACCAGGAGTCTGTGTTGTGAGACTAGGTCTTCTCCTGGCAGTACTTTGCAGTCTTTGACGTGCTTTAAGTGGTTGCGCCGAACTAGAAAGTAGTCGATTTGGGTCTTATGATTACCACTTTTGTACGTGACCAGGTGTTCGTCTCCTTTCTGGAACCAAGTATTGGCTACTGCCAGGTCAAATGCAGTAGCGGATTGCAGCAGCGTCTCCCCTTCACTGTTCGGACTTCCAAAACCCCATCCCCCATGTACTCTTTCGTAAACACCTCTCATTCTTCCCACACTTCCATTAAAGTCACCAACAATCAATTCCTCATGTACAGGGATGGCCATTAAAGCTCTATCAAAATCCTCCCAAAACTTCTCTTTCACTATTTCATCGCATCCTACTTGTGGTGCATACACACTAACTACATTCAACATTACATTCTCTAACATAATCTTCACAACGTTTTCCGAATTGGTCCCATTTTTTCAAAATCTTGTTTTGATGATGGGATCCATGAGGAATCGAGGGATCTCCACAAATATTATAGGCAACTATATAGTGATTTTGGTATTTTCATCAAGAACTTAAAATTGCTTGCACTTACAGTCAAAAAGTAACATTTGATGAAGTGGAACTGATGAAGAAGACCAGAAATGGTCAACGGAACTTCCTACTCACACAGATATCACAATAAAGATAGTTAAGCGACTATGACAATACAAATAAATTAATGGTTCTGAATGGTATCATCGAAGTGATTTGATGATTATTGTGGATCCGGAAGGTAGGCACAAGAACTCCGTAATTAATCAATGTATTTTTGCTAACATCTCTTTGACGCAGGTGTGAATCACTACGCGTCGTCGATGACTCGAAATATGTCCGAACGCTTGCCGGACGACTGGACGGCGAGCTACCCATTGTTCGCCGTCCGCAAGCCTATTCCTATGGTGGTTGGAAATCGAGATCGGGATCACGGCGACTGGGGCATGAGGGCTGTTCCCTCACGCGTGCGGCCACCTCTTTCGCTAGCGTTACTGCTTAACAGAAAGAGGCGACTGCCTGCCGTTCCTCTTCCCTCCGGATTTTGGCCTGTACCAGACCCGGCTCGAGAGGTCGTTACTGCCGATCGCCCCGGTGCAAATTTAATTAATGCGTGGATTTTGTTTGCTGTTTCCGGCAACGTGCTTCATTATTATATATGCACATAAATATAACACTTCCGTGACGTCAGAGCATCATTGATGATTAATGCTTTTTAACTAATAGAAAATAATTGCAAGTTTTTTTAAATAAATGTGGAAACTTTTCGTAATATTTCGTGAGCTAGTATAAGCGAGAATTTGAATACATTTGTAGTTGTAGCCAGAGTTGCCAATTTCAAAAGTTCCAAATCACTAGACTCAATATAAAAAGACGCTAACTGATTCTACCAGAGGCAGATCCAATCTGAGTCGAAATTTAAATAGAAAAGGTACATTAATGATTCTGACTCTGTTTGAATATCGTTGGATTACGAATTTTTATTTAGGAGATAGAGTGTAGACCTCCTGTGTAGTAAATTCACATGCTTGAGTTCTCAATTATTTATTTATTTTAAACTTCATGCAACATAAAGTACAAAGGCGGACTTAATGCCTTAGGCATTCTCTACCAGTCAACCTAGGGTGGTGAAGAGACAATATGGTAGGTGCATAAAAATAAAATTTTACACAAAAAACAAGTTAAAAAAAAAGTATACATAATATAATAATAATAACAATCATTAATAGCCAATAATTCTGTTATCAAGGATCTAGGAATTTAAAAGAACGAATAAACCTATTTATTTATACGTAAATTATTATTTGAAAATTTTAAGGATAAATAATTTTTTAAAGTTGACAAAAAACGTATCCATTATCTAAAACTGTTTTGATTTATACTCTAAAAGTCGTTAGAAAAGTCACAATTTTTTTTTGTTGTTATAATATTTTTTGTCACTAAGACACCATTTTAGCAATAAAGTCACAAATTTAGCAACAGTGGTTGCGGCAATAGTAGGCTACATTGTTCGATCCTTGTTTACTTAACTAAGAAGAATTGAGCGGAAATAATTCGTGAATTAGATAGGTGGCGCTTAGCTAGTCATACTATTTTTTATAATGATGTTACTCTCTAATGATTCCAATCTTTCACATCCTAAAAATAATAAAATAAGATTCCAATAGATAAAATAAGTACCTATAGATCCGTACGTGCCATAACTGGAATAATATTTGAAAAAATAGACTATTCCACTTAAGGTACCTGCGAAAAATATCAATAGGTGCCCAAAGTGGAATACCTCTGGTGCCCTTTTGCTCAGGTGCCGTTTAAGCGGGTGCTCAAAGTTCTGAAGAACCACCCGTAAAATGGGGCTGTGAATTTTAGTGTAGTATTAACTACCTCAGGGAAGCCTGTCGGCTAGCTCGATCCATTTAATGCCAAATAATCCAGATATTAATGGAAACATAAGTGACTGTATTCTGTATCAAAAACGAAATACTTACAGTCTAAATATGACACTTGCTAAAAACAGACTAATAAAATGGACAATCCGCTTGAAACCAAAAGGAAAATAAACTTTTTTTTTAGTGTAATGTAGTGGTGCTTAAGTGAAAACTTTCCAGAAACCGTTGTTGACTGTTACAATGTGTATGCAATACTTCGAAACAAATTGAGGGTCTTTATATAAATTATTACGTTATACTAATATTATAATTTAATTTTACTTGTTTTTTTACGCTAAAAACAAAATATTTGTGTTCCGATTTTTTTCTAACCTCGTGAACCTTACAAAACTACATAACATAAATAAACTTCACAACTACATTCAGTAGAGTCATTGATATAAATAACACGTTATTTATTTAAATTTGAAATAGGTAATTGTATTATTATGTAGATATTATTAAAATCAAGATTAGCATAACTCCTATTATTATATATTTCACCCAAAGATTGGCGTGACTCATAGCATTTTCTATTTAGAGGCGGGGTTCATCTTCGTCGATTTATAATGGTAAATATGTTATCTATATATATAAGGAGAAACTGACTGACTGACATATCAACGCACAGCCGAAACTATTGGGTTTAGGAGCGTAAAATTTTGCACAAGGTTTCCTTTTATGACGTAGGCGAGCACTATGAAAGCATTTTTCTAAATACTCTCCCTAAGTGATGAAACGGGGGTCCAAAGTTTGTATGGAGAAACCTACGTCCACGCGAGCGAAGCCGCAGGCAGAAACTACTATATAGATACTACTTTACGACTAGGTACAGGGTGTCTAGAACTGCCTCGATTCAAAGCGCCTGGAGTAAAATTTACCGCAACTGTGTTACAATACGATGCGTGATGGAAATACAGAAGATAATGATATCTTCTGTGTTTCCATCACGCACCGTATACATAGTGATATTACAAGCCATGTTCCAAAAATACGACTATATGACTTCCGTATAAATTTTCATTCCATAAGCATAGGAAGTATTTTTAAAAGGACATCCCTATTTTCAGAAACCTTTTGTTGCAGGTCACATTCATAGGTCCCAGTTGTTGAAGCAGTGTAGGTATTTTTCATCTATGAATGAGTTTAAGCAATAGGAATGGTTTATTTTATTCTCGATACACTCACTATTACTGAGGCAAAACTAACTGCTTAAAATTTGTCATACAAAAAATCTATGATAACGCTTTACGGTTGGCGCCTGAAGAAAAGTTAATCGCAACTAAATACAGTTTAGTAAAGATAGATATAGGTATCAATATTTTGATCCTAATATAAATGGATAAAGTGAGAAATGAATATATTAGAGGAAGTGGCGCCAGTGACTGAAAAGTTGAAGGGGAATCGTTTGTCTTGGTATGGTCACGTAAAGAGGAGAGATGTAACGCATGTTACTAAAAGAGTTCTGAGTATACATGTGGATGGGAGGAGGGAGAGGGAGGCCAAAGAAAAGATGGCTGGATTGTGTGAACAGTGATATGAAAGAAAAGGAAGTTAGTGATAGTATGACGGTTGACAGGATATAATGGAAGAAAAAAACGTGTTGCGCCGACCCCAAATAAGATGGGACAAGGGCAGGAAGATGATAAATATTTTGATCCTAACTAAAATGTAAAAGTACATTTGTTTTCACTTGTTTAGCCCAAAAAGTCTGTCATTGTAGCGTATCTAAGCGGGAATAAAATAGTGTATTTAGCTCTAGGGGAAATAGTACATTTTGATACCAGTGGACAAACTTTTTGCGACCAACATAAATTGCGACCGAGGTTTTTTTTTGTATTTGTTAAGATCATCCAATGATATTCTCCACTCTTGGGCGGAGCGAGAGGGCGTGTCAGACTTTTACTGACTTAAAACCCACTGTTTCTTCGTTGCCTTTCGTACCAGGGCCGAGTCTTCCTTTCAGAAACAGACCCTTGGCCCCGGTAGGCTTCGACCCTGCTGGGCCCCTACGGTTTAGGAATTCAGTGTTATGAAGCCAAGTGCTGCAGTGACTTTCCACGTACGTATTTCAAACGACGTTTTTCAGTACATTTTTTCTTTAGCTGTGAAACCATCTAATGACGTACCTCGCCCTGGGGCGGTGCGGGAGGGCGTGTCAGACTTTTACTGACTAAAACCCACTCCTGTTTCTTCTTTGCCATCGTTCCAGGGCCCCAGGGTTCTCTTTTGCTCAACCCATGGCTCCAGAGGCTTCGACCCTGCTGCATTACGGTTTGCTGACATCTCCTTGATGTGCGCGTGGCACACTACGCACTGTCGACGACTTGGGCTCGGCCCGGACGGTTACCGGACGGTCGGACGGCGACCTACCCATTGCTTGCGGCCGCCTCCTTTGCTAGCATTACTGCTTCGCAGAATGAGGCGATCGCCTGCCACTCTTCCTCGCTCCGGTCCATGGCCTGTAATTTATTTTTCTAAATGGGTTCTGTTAATCAAAGAAATAACAATAGGGTAATGATCACTACAATGCGACAAGGATTTGCATTTCCAATGGGTTGCAGAAGCTAATTCAGCAGAGCAAAACGTTAAATTAACACCACTCTTCTGTTGACCTCGAGGTGATCTACGTGTTAGGCGACCATTATTTAACATGCAGAGGTGCATGTCACCCAAAATCTCAACCAAAGCTGCACCAAACGCATCACAACGCTCAGACCCCCATCTGTAATGGTGACAGTTAAAGTCGCCCATGACCAGTATGAGACCCTGAACATTGAAGATAACGTTTTTTTAGAATTCTTAGAAAATTATGATTAGGGTGAGCAATATAAGTGGAGAATACAGAAATATCTTTTATCCTTCCAGATACAATGCTCAAGTCACCTGTAAGTGAAGGCAAAGATAAAGGTGAAAGTGTGACTCGATTGCTGACAAGAAGAGCCGACCTTCCATAGCCGTCAGATCTGTCACAACGGAGAATGTTACAGTGTGGAATATGGAAACTAAGACGAAGTCTCAGCTATTGAGCAAGCTAGAGGTGTGTATTTGTTGAAGAGGAATATGAGGTCGTGCTTTTTATACCACACGCTCCTCACATTCCACTGAAGACATGTTTAAGTGGACGCCATTTTTAATTTATAAAAGGTTTTTAACAAGTTTATCGGCAACGTTGGACGATGACTGGGAATTCGAAGGAAGAGTAGGTATAGGGTAGTAGGTAGAAGTTGGATAAGAAGTTCAATGATGGAAACTGTGTTTTTAGGAGAGACATTGTTATAATTAAGAGCACAACCATTAGGTTGTATGGGTTAGGGGGAGCTAACTATTTCATGATGAGTAGTTTTGTCATAGGATGGGGAGAGAGGGGCATGGGTCTTTGACTCTAGTACAACTAGTAACAGTTGCGGTACGATTGAGTTTTTGGCAGCATTGGTTTAATTGCGGGGAGGTATAGGTACAAGTTTGCTGGCCTCCACATATGGAATGAATTTTTCCGCCATAACTGTCTTGATGGCCTTCAGTCTAGTATGCTCGGGGTATGACCTGCAACTGGCTTCTAAGCGAGTCACAAATAAAAAATTTCAACACACTTGCTTAGAAAGTGATTTATTGCACTGCACTTAAGTATATAATGGCATTTGTTACCAGACTGTGACATTTTGATTACCATAATGCACTAGTGCGATAATGTACTTAAAACCTTTTGGTTCAAACTTTTAAAATCTGATAACTCATTAGACTATGTTACTAGCGCAATGTTGCTCAAACTAATGATAAACATACAACCCGATAGATTAGATATTTTTACTTATATTATCAGTCCCCTATGGTTAAAATAAAACTGAATTAAATCAGTTTGAAAAAAAAAATGTGTAACAGTTTATGCTACCCACTTGTGGGGCGAGGGGAAGCGATTGCCGTTTCCTTAGACAACTCGAAGGCCTTCGACAGGATATGCCACGCTAGTCTTTTGAGTAAGCTTCCAGCGTACGGTATTTTCCCTGGTCTGATTAACTGAGTAAAAGACTTCCTGAGTGAACAGTCTCTCCGAGTTGTTGTCCCATGCCCATGACGACTAATGCCGGAGTTCCTTCCGGGTCTGTTCTCTCTGCAACTCGTTTCCTGCTGCATATCAATGATCTGCTGATGCCCGGTATCTATGGGTATGCAGATAATAGCACAGTTGTAGAGAGATACCTGCCAGGTGCTCGGGCTAGTAAAGAGCTAATCCGGTCAGAAAGAGAGGATATGGTAGAGCTTACGAATGTTTCACTTCAGGCAGTCTCCAAGTGGGGCGAAACCAATCTGGTAGGATTCAACGCCGCCAAAACACAAACGTGTCTGTTCACCGCCAATAAGAGCCTGTTCACCTTGGCTCCTGCTTTTCGGAATGTCTTTCTGGAGTACACCAACCGCTTTCAGCTCTTGGGAGTTGAAATTTCCTCAGACCTTAACTTTGAGCGGTTCATTGAGTCTAAAGCCAAGGTAGCTGCTAGGAAACTCGGTGTGTTTGCAAAGGTCCGTTGGTACTTCACACCGGGACAGCTTTTAATGTTATACAAAGCACAGGTCCGTTCGTGTGTGGAATACTGCAGCCACATATGGGCTGGTGCTGCAAAATGCCACCTGGCAGCTTTGGACTCGGTGGAAAGGCGTGCAAAGAGGCTAATCGGTGATCCAGATCTGGTTAAGTCTAATCTACTAAGCCTTGAGCACAGGCGTAGGGTAGCCAGTCTTTCGGTGTTTTTCATATGTGTGTGCGTTAAAATACGAAAATACCTTAGCCTTCCCTTAAGGGTACATAAAATAAAAACAGATTTTTAACGCCATGTCACAAAAAAGAAATAAGTTACTAGTTTTACTATGAACTATAAGGTTCCCTTTGCCACTGCTCGGGTCTTAATACCGCCTCGATGGTAATCACTAACAATAGATAGATAGATAGATATTCTTTATTGTACACCAAAAATACAATTTACATTACGAAATTAACATTAATAGGGTGTCACAATGGGCGGTCTTATCGCTAAAAGCGATTTTTTACAGACAACCTTTGGATGGATTTGACAGAGGAGAAAAAAAGATACGCAGGTAATTCGTGGTGTACTATTACACACTACACACTTGTATCATAATGTACATTATCTTTCTTTCTTTCGCAACGAAAATCTAATTGTGTCCTGATCATAGAAAAGTAAAGTAGGATAATATGTTAGCCATTCTTTTATTAATCCGATTGTAATGGAATGTGGCTAATAGACAAATATAAACAAAAAATAATATTAATCAGATGTCATTCAAATCTCGGTTCACCGTCAAAAATACATGTGGTCAAACGGCTATACCGAATCCAAGGGGATGTATGAGGTAGGCAGAGTGTATCGCATAGGATCAACTCGGGATGTATGAAATGGCAACAGGTCACTGGAACAACATGTATCAACCAGAGTATCAATAGTTGAAGGCCGACGATTTGAACCATGTGGTTGCCAGATGGTCCAATTCGATGACCTTCTTTTCTAATATACCTATCTCATCATCATCATCATCATTTCAGCCGAAAGACGTCCACTGTTGGACATAGGCCTCCCCCAAATGCCGCCACAATGACCGGTCCTGTGCGTCTCGCATCCATCGAATTCCCGCGACCCTCACCAGGTCATCGGTCCACCTTGTGGGAGGCCTTCCAACGCTGCGTTTTCCGGTACGTGGTCGCCATTCCAGAACCTTTCGTCCCCATCGACCATCTGTTCTGCGAGCAATGTGCCCTGCCCACTGCCACTTAAGTTTGGCGATTCTTCGGGCTATGTCCGTAACCTTGGTTCTCCTGCGGATATCCTCATTTCTGACGCGATCACGCAAGGACACTCCGAGCATAGCCCTTTCCATTGCCCTTTGAGTAACTTTAAGCTTTCTGATGAGGCCCATTGTAAGCGACCACGTTTCGGAGCCATATGTCCATATGTATATACCTATCTAACACTATCAATTATTATTTAAATTAACAAGTCCCAGTGTACGTAAGTATTTTGTAGGGATTTTCAATATCATGAGCTTGAAAACTTTTTTCCGGTATTACCAGTTTCTGTATTCTTCAAATTGGGAACAAATTAGCTATTAACTGTTTAAAGCGGTCCTAATAATTTTCTAGACTTCAATTTTACTGCTAGAAGGAAACAATTATTTGAAACCTTTCATGTACTCCTTTTGTCCTTTCATTTGATACCTTACTTGGCCATATTTAGTAGCATTTGATTTTTCTTTCCCACCGTCATAGTGGGAAAGGCTTCAGAAATTTAAATTAAAGAAAAGAAAGAAAGAAGAAAGAAAACACGTTTATTTGGCACACAGGTACACACAATGAGATAACAATTACAATACAGAAAGTTAAATACTAAAACGTTAAATAATACATCAACATTGTGTGTCTCACGGCTGCGCCAAATAGGGGGTAATTGGGATTCTATTTAAATTTTTGAACCAATTAAACCTGAACCCAAAGAGGACCTGCTTTCAAATAACCAAACCCAAATTGGTCAACCTGTTTTAAGAGCTACGGTAACACTGACACACAACAGACACTCAAAGCGGTCAAACTGTCGTCGGGGTTTAAAAAACGTTCACATTCAGATCGCAATGTCTTCTCGGTGACCATCATTGTAAAAATGGGTTTCAGTCAGTAAAAATCTGACACACCTCGCTCCAGCCAGAGCAGGTGGAGCTACATGATGACAACCAACTCAAAAAAAAAAAAAATATTTTGCAGAAGAATGACGTGAAAAAAAGGTTTGTGAATAAAAGTGGATGTGTTAAGGCAAAGCAATACCATAAAAAACGGTTATGGATTGTATAAAAAATGATAAGGTGAGAAGTGCCTATTGAGATGACGGCAAATAGAGGTTGTGAACAAAGAAAACATGCTGGGACAACGTCAATTGAATAGAAATAAGGTTTGGCCGGCAATGATTGTCTACAACTACATGTTTACTGATGGACCTAGAACGTTTCCCTGAGATAACCCTTTTTTATTCCAATCAATCAATTTACTTAGCCTTTTCCCAACTATGTTAGGGCCGGCTTCCTGTCACTGTTAACCGTATGCTGGCTGCTTAAGTGTCCAACACAACCCTGTCACTGGGTAAACTGCCATGTCAAGACTGGTGTCAGATTTTTCTGGCATTTGACTGTTAAAGATGACACCCGGGACCAACGGCTCAACGTGTTGTCCGAGGTACAGAAGAGCAACGGAATATAATGAACGGTTGCTCATTCACAAACCGACCTAGGCAAGCGTTGCTTAACCTTGGGTGGCGAGCTACCCATTACTCGCAGTCCGCAAGCCGGCGCCTACGGTGGCTAGTAGTCGGGTTCGGGGTCCCGGCGGTTGAAGCGCGACCATGTCCATTCCCTTACGCGTGCGGCTGTCCCTTTCACAAGCAGTACTGCTCCACAGAAGAAGATGTCCATCGCCCATTCCCCCTCGCTCTGGACCATGCCCTGGACTTACCCGGTGCGAGAGGTCAACGCCACCGATCGCCCCCGCGAGGACACAGATGTTTTCCTCCCAGGCGGAGCACACCTCCACCATATCCTGCACCGCGTCCTCCAGGTGGTCCGGTCAATGGCGATCTCCAGGCGTTTCTTCCACCTGAATCCAGTGCAGAAACTTCCCGAACTTATCATGTCCGGTGAGGGCCTGCGTCATACGTAAGGTGAGGACGCGGTGACGCCACTCCAGCTACTCCTCAAAAAGGGGACTTATTGACTTGACTATGGAGTGCTCAAAACTAAAATGTGTTTTTATATATATACTCGTAGATATATAATAAGATACTAAAACAGAAACACCTGCTTCTGAAATCAAAGTTTTAATTTATTGTTTAAAATAGTTTGCGCATTTTGCCTGTAATTCATGATTCATTAGATACTTAGCACAATATAATTTAGAGGAAATATACAATTAAACAAAGTAGTAATTAAACCACATTTTACTACCCATTAGTTATTAATGTGACTAACTAATATTTACGTCAGTACCTACTTAGAAAAAAAAACACTATTATTATTTTCTATTATTGTCCTTAATAATAGGTAAATACCGAAGGATATTATACCTGGGTACATGATGGTGTCACTTAATGTAACAAGGCAATCTCTACCAGTCAACTTTTGGGATCAAGAGCCTTAGCTATTCTGTGGTAGGTGTACTGTCACTAGCAATAAGATTCAAAAATTATATTTCTATCTATATTAACTAGTGCCATTCAAGAAATAAGTGGTAGGCTCCTTACCATAACGCTCATTGTTCAAATCGGAAATAAATAGATTGTTCGGAATTGATATCTATAATGATTCTTAATATATTCTACTTGAGGTCGAGCAATAATTATAATTGGCTCAAAAATTTGGTGTTCGGGTTTGTACCTACGAAAAGATATTACGGAAAGGTACTTTATGATAAATTAATTTATCTGGCGCTTACCTTTGATGAGTAAAATAAAAATTACTATTGCATAAAATAAAATAATAAATATTATGGAAAATATGAAATATACTATGAGAATCCTTAATATTTAGGATTACGACTGCAAAATTACATTTAAAAGGACTTTTACTAATATTTCAGAGTTTTACGCTGAAAGGAAAATTTGCTCTAAACATTTTTCAAGGCCAAGGACTTTTCCTTGACCCGAAAAAAGACGTTTAGACATCATTATGTACAGTCACGAGCAATAAGATACATCGTCAGATCGTAAACTTATTTCTTGAATGGCAGAAGTTAAGATAGAAAATGTGACACTATTTATATTTTATTGCTCGTGACTGTACCTGTTGTGTAGGTAGGTACATTATGTACATACTTACACAGCAGGTTATGTTGCTAATAAGGAGGATATTGTTATTCCACGTATTTTTTCCCGTTTATTGCTTAGTTTTAAGATAAAGAAACAAAGCACGTCTAGATCTGTTTTTAAATGCTTGTAAAAGAGTCTACCATACCAAGACTGTGTTAGGTACATTCCTAACACTGTCTTAACATATCAACAGCGTATTATAACCATGCAAAGATCGCAGTAAGTAGAGAGAAGTTGAGAGTAAGTAGGGAGTCGAGTGAAGGTAAGTAGGGAGTAGGGAGAAGAGGAGGGGGTAAGTGGAGTAGGTTCACTTGGTAGGCGAAGTTCCTCTCAAGCAAATTACATAAAACTCAATGAAAACGTTATATTTTGTTTACTATCAGACTTACTACGAATAAGTCTCAACTTACAGTTGATATGGCCACCAAAAATTAAATCTAATCAAGACCGAACAAATTTTTTTCACCGCAAGATTCATTCATTCTTAGGCATAGAATTCATTCAGAAACATTCTACAAATATTATAATGATAACGTTTTGCAAAAATTGAACTAATATTAATGTAAATGTGTATGTGTGTGTATATGTTTATTACTCCTTCACGCTCAAAGGGCTGAACAAATTTCCCACAGACGGCAGCAGGCTAGTCTGAATATACATTTCGAAAATAGTTAACGTCCATTTGCAAAACTTGCCCAGGAACAAGCGTAGACTCAAGATTTTTACGTAACAATAAATTGTGATAATTATTTTGCAACATTGCCATCTCATCGTGTCACCCATGATTCTTAACTGGCACCAATAAGCATGGTCAGTACTCAACCTTTTTATTGAGCCAAGTGGAGATGAACGTCACAGGCCATTATGCTCAACTGTATTTAAACATGATTTTGCAGTTGGATATGTTTACGTTTAAACACATTGGCCCTTATTTAATTATAATGAGACTGTGTACTGTCCCACTGCTGGGTAAGCTTCCAACTATTTAGCAACTGATTTGAAATTCAAATTCTTTATAGGTTTATTTATTTTATTTATTTATTTATCAGTCAACAACTGCTTACACAATACATTTATATTATACTAAGACGAAATTGACACCCATTAGTGTAGCAATTAATTCGGTTTTACAAAATTGTGTAATTTTGTTTGAAGTGAACATCATTTTTGGTCTATGGGAATTCATCAAATAACCCCTCCTGATATGGATCGAAAGGTCGTATTTGACTTTTAATACTAATATTCACCTGTGTTCCTTTAGCTATTCTTAGCGTTCCAGGGCCATAGTGACTCTTGCGAACAAGCTAGCAGCAGCTCTGACAGGCCTTGGCCCTAGTAGGCCAAATCCGGTTACTGACATGTCTTTGAGTGCTCTGTCTGTTCGGTACTCCGTCCAAGGGAAATCAGGAGATCTAATATTTAGTCACTAAGCAGCGTCGAGTTTTTTTTTATAATTAAGGGTAAATTTTATTGAAGAATTGGGTGTTCTATGGAAATTTTGGCAGAACATAGTTTACCGTCGTGCGGTGTAAATAGTTGGCTGTTGTTTTCTCCAGCTTGATGCTTTTCCTTTGAAGTATGCTTTCCTGTAATATTCTCATCTTATGCTTCCCTTATTTTCTATACTTTCCTCGTCATCTTAACCTTGGTACAATTATCACCTTCAGTCAATCAGGTTTTTATTATATTGTTTCAATTGCTTCGAAACTTCCGACACAATAAAAATATTTGTTACAATGTTATTGCAAATATTACAATCACTGGGTCAGTGCGTGCAATGTCGGTTGTCTGCTGACGTATCATATCATGGAGACTACTTAAGGATGGCAATTGTGACATTGATCAGCTGTAATTATGCGGAAGCGTTTATTGTATTTGATAGTTTGTTCAAATTATTTGGTTTTTGAAAAATGCGCTCTTTAAACACTAAGACGTTAGAAGAGGTGTCTCTTTAAGAGTCTTAATGTTCAAAGAGAGCATTTTTAATTTGTCTGCTTAGCCTTTTCCCAAGTATATTGGGATCGGCTTACTGTCTAACCAAATGCAGCTGAATACCATAATTTCTTTTTATGGGGCGACTACTATGTGTGGCCTTCATAGCCCTGTTATTGGGTAACACGATAACCCTTGGCAAGATTGGTAACTGATTTCCTTGCTTCTGACTAGCCGTAAATAGCCGGGACCAGCGGCTTAATGTGCTTTCCAAGGCACGGAGGAATGTTGGTATGTTATGATGGCCATCTTTCCATAGATCAAATTCAGCAAACTTCTCTCTCTTAAAATATTGCCATATTTGATGGCAGAGCTAGCACCAATTTTGAATGATAAATAACTCAAAATAGATCATCTTATTTCAACATACCAGCTACTTGATTACACTTAGAAATACAGTGAATAAATATAGAGTTTCTAATAAGACAATATTACATTACTTGTCTATGATATCTTGCTATCAGGGCAGCCGTAAGAACAAATGGACGACCCCGACAATGTTTCTGACGTCTTGCAATTTATTGTGCACACATACTATCAGGCACAATTACTGGCGGGTCCGCATTGAAAGCATTGTAATTGAGCCGGGCGTGAGGTTGTCGCCACACAATTGATTGTAAATTAACAGGCACACACACAGACAGACGGCGATCTCGAATCATTATGTGCGACGCTAAAGTAACAGTGATTTGTTGTGTTAAGGCGGATGCTGGGTGAGAGACTTAGTGTGTAACAGGTTGTGTTGTGAGATACTTTTAATAGTTAGCCCTTATCAGCCCTTATTGTATCTCTTACCAACTGTTTTTTTTTTACAACCTTTATGCTCAAGGTATTTTTGTTTTAGGTGGGAAAATCATCTTTTGACAAATCTCGCTCTTGGGCAGAGCGGCAGATAGTGTCAGACTTTTATTGACTAAAAACCCACTCCAGTTCCTTTTTTGCCTTCGTCTCAGGTCCCCGGGTTTCTGCTGCAACCCTGCTGGGCCCCTACGATTTGCTGACATCTCCTTGAGGTGCGCGTGGAACAGTACGCGCCGTCGACGATTTGGGCTCGGTCCGGATGGCAAGCCACCCATTGCTCGCCGTCCACTAGCCGGATAGATCAGAATCCCGGCGGCGGTTGGGGCGTGAGGACCGTTGCCTCACGCGATCGGCCGTCTCCTTAGCTAGCATACTGCTTCGCATAAGGAGGCGACCACCCGCCACTCGATCTCGCTCCGGACCATGGCCTGTACCAAGCCCTGGTGCGAGAAATCGTCCCCACAAGACAACGGCGTTGCACTGCCCAAGCGGGGCACATCTCCACCGTGTGCTCCACCGTGTCCTCCGGGCGGTCCACACAGTGGCGACACCCGGGCGTCGCTTCCGCACGAATCCGGTGCAGGAACTTCCCGAACTTACCGTGTTCAGCGAGAACCTGCGTCATGTGGAAGGTGAGGACGCCATGAGGTCTTTCCAACCACGCCTCAAAGAGGGGACTTACCGCCATAATTGTGGCGTGCCCATTTATGCTCAAGGTGAAAGCAACTAGTCCGAGCATGGCTACAGTGTCGCTAGATGGCGGTGTATTCGATATTTTTAATTTGTTTTGTATTGTTTAGTTTAGTTTAAGTCTAGCGCTATACTTAAGGACTATAGTTAATGAAACCTCTCAGTGGAAAGAAATTTACACCGAAAAATTTTCATAAATATAATTTTGCTGCATAGGGGTGAATTTTAATGAGTTTTATTTTCTGTTGGTAAAGGGTTGCTAAAGACGACACAGTTTATGAATTACTATCTTCAGCCGTGATTTCAGCCAGCAGATTCACCCGTGTGAAATTCAGTTCCTCTATACAAACTTTGGACCCCCGTTTCATCCCCTTAGGGGGTCAATTTTACGAAATCCTCTCTTAGTGCTCGATTACGTCATAAAAGGAAACCTTGTGGAAAATTTCACGCTCCTAGGCCCTATAGTTTTGGCTGTGCGTTGATTTGTCAGTCAGTTTAAAGAAACTGACTGCCGAACATAGAACCTCCTTCTTTTTGAAGTCGGTTAAACAGAAGTTTTTAAAAACTATACTTTTTCTTCTTTTCGAATCGATGATAAACTCGTGAATCTGTTTGAGCCCAGTAGGTATATATAATAAATGAAGTATCGGTGGTTCTCATTAAATTCTCCAAAGTGTAGGTTTATGGGCACTTAGAGTACTCTAATGTGGCTCATGTTCTGAACAGGGGCACCGCACTCACTTTGAGTATCTGATGAGTCTAAACCAGAAGTAAAAATTATGTAAACTGAACTGATAATTATGTATTTCATTACTCATACTCGAAAAATAGGTCTGAAGTTGCCAGAAAAATATAGGAGCGGGTTGAAAGTAATACTTATTATTCCTAGGGAGAGTCGCTTTCAACTGACAGCTGTCAAATTTATTTAAAAAAAAACTAGTTTTATTTTCAAATTTCTATTGAACAATGTCCCTATTTTCTATACAGCCACTCAATTACAGAGCGCGATCTACAATTGAAATAACATAAAGATAAGCATTAATTAAATAATGCATTTTTTAAATGACTTTATTATAATTTCCTTTCACTTTTTTCTTTTTCTTTAAAATAAATATATAGTAATATAGTAATATTCCACAACTATCACACAACGCCGTCTAGTCCCAAGCTAAGCAGAGCTTGTGTTATGGGTACTAGACAACTGATAAACATACTTATATATTTCTAAATACATACGTATATGAATAAATTACACCCAGACACAGAACAAATGATCGTGCTCATCACACAAACATTTGTCCTGGGTGGGAATCGAACCCACGACATCCGGCATAGCAGTCAGGGCCACTGACCACTAGACCAACAGGCCAGTCAAAATAGATTTAGGAAAAATATTTTTACCATTTTTAGTGTTCTGTACCTCAAAAGGAAAAACGGAACCCTTATAAAATCACTTTGTTGTCCGTCTGTCTGTCTTTCTGTCTGTCTGTCAAGACCATTTGTTTCGGGAACGCGTGGAGATATAAAAAAAAAACAAAATAGGCGGGAAAGCGGAAAAAAAAATCCAATCTTCATTTGATTTTTTGAGTTGTAGAGTTTTGTTTATACACTAAAATTAAAACTCTGATACTCTGATAATTTAAATCTCTGATAGAAGAGAATCAGATTCAGTACATGGATTTAACGCCTAATTCATAAAAGAAAAGGCTAAAGCAGTAGTGGCAAACCTTTTACCGCCTAAATCAAAAGAAAGATACCTAAAATCATACGACTACTCAGGTTTTTGTTTTTACTTTCCTTGTATTCGTAATGAAAAGCACAGTGTTTACCTTGGGTTAAAGCCTTATTTAAGTCCCTCGAAATATTGGTTCTCCTGCGGATATCCTCATTCCTGATTCGATCACGCAAGGAAACTCCGAGCATAGCCCTTTCCATTGCCCTTTGGGTGACTTTGAGTCTTCTGATGAGGCCTATTGTAAGCGACCACGTTTCAGATCCATTTGTCATTACTGGCAACACGCACTGGTCATAGACTTTCGTCTTGAGACACTGTGGTATATTGGACGAGAAGATACCGCGCAGCTTCCCGAACGTTGCCCAGCCCAGTCGGATTCGACGATTGATCTCTTTCTCAAAGTTAGACCTTCCCAACTGGACCGTCTGTCCCAGGTAAACGTAGTCGTCCACAAATTCGAGTGTAGAGTCCCCGATCTTGATAGGAGTGGATGCTACATGGCTGTTTACCATGACTTTGGTTTTATCCATGTTCATTTTAAGTCCCACTCTTTCGGAAGCTCTACTGAGGTCACCAAGCATTGTACTGAGCTCCTCCGTAGTCTCAGCCATGACTACTATGTCGTCGGCAAACCGAAGGTGAGTGATGTACTCGCCATTGATATTAATGCTTAGCCCTCTCCACTCCAGAACCTTGAAGACATCCTCCATTGCTGCCGTGAACAGTTTCGGAGAAATTACGTCTCCCTGCCTCACGCCTCGCTGCAAGAGAATAGGTTTCGAAGTCTGGTCTTGTAGTCGGACTGACATAGTGGCGTTTTTGTACAAACACTTCAAGGTCACCGACATAGCACGAAGAATCGCCAAACTTAAGTGGCACTGGGCAGGGCACATTGCTCGCAGTACGGATGGCCGTTGGGGCCGAAAGGTTGGAAGGCCTCCTACAAGGTGGACCGATGACCTGGTAACGGTTGCGGGAGTACGATGGATGCGAGACGCATAGGACCGTTCATTGTGGCGGCACTTGGGGGAGGCCTATGTCCAGCAGTGGACGTGTTTCGGCTGAAATAATGATGATGATGAAATATTGGTGACCTCGCTACGCTCGGACGCCAAACTCCTTCTCGGGACTAAATAAGTTACTTTTACCCCCAGGGTAACAATGTGCTATTTATGATTGAAAACTCGACGGATTAATTGTATTTTTATTGTAACCAAAATTTTGACATTTTTGTTTTGTATGTAATATCATGTTTTTTTTTTTTCATTAACAATTACAACTTTTTGAGTAACCATAAACTGAACATAAGACCTGCTTTATTATCAAAAAGGACACTAATTATGAATACTTCGACTAAATATTTATTGGTTACTTATATTATTTCAGTGGAAACAACTTACATGGGAGTAGCGTGGAACGCCTCTCCACCGTCTACTTCTAGATGAACCGAGGACCTCAAAAATCTGACTAAGATGGACTGGATGCGAAAGGAGGCTGCTATTGCGCAGCTTGGAAGACGGCAGAAGTGGCCTGCTGATTGACTTCTACTTCAGAATAAGCAAGTAAGTATCGCATCGGCGATTATTCTATATTCACTTCGATTATTTTAATTTTTTTTTCCGGTGGGAAAGTCATCTTATGACATCCCTCACTCTTGGGCGGGGCGGGAGATACAGTCAGACTTTTATTGACTAAAAACCCACTTTTGTTGGCTTCGTACCAGGGCCGACTCTTCCTTTCAGAATCAGATCCTTGGCCCCAGTAGGCTTCGACCCTGCTGGGCCCCTACAGTTGTTGACATCTCCTTGAGGCGCGCGTGAAACAATACGCGCCGTCAACAAATTGGGCTCGGTCCGGATGGTTACCGGACGGTCGGACGGCGAGCCTACCATTGATCGCCGTCCACAAGCCCGCACCTACGATGGCCGGTAATCGGGATTGGAGTCCCGGCGGCGGTTGGGGCGTGAGTCCGCGTCCTTTGCTAGCATTGTGGCCTGTACCAAGGCCCTGCGAGAGAGATCGCCGCCGCCGATTGCCCCCACGAGGACACGGCGATATTCTTCCCAAGCGGGGCACACCTCTACTGTGTGCTCCAACGTGTCCTCCGGGCGGTCTACGCAATGGTGACACCCGGGGGTTTCTTCCGCACGAATCCGGTGCAGGAACCTCCCGAACTTACCATGTCCGGTGAGGACCTGCGTCATGCGGAAGGTAAGGACGCCGTGTTGTCTTTCCAGCTACTCCTCAAAGAGGGGACTTCCCGCCATGATTATGGCGTGCCCAGAACTGGGTTGCGATAGTCGCTGTTGCCATTCCTCCATGAGACCCCGCCGGAACTCTGCCCGCCATGCCGCGACTTTTTGCGGCAATGGAGTTTCGCCCCGACGATGCATCTCCACGCGTAAATCGTGCATGTGTGCAAGGCCTGTTGCTTCCAAATCCCATGGTGGCTGGTCAGCAAGGAGGTTCGCCACTTCGTGGGAAACCGTGCGGTATCCCCGCACCATCCGTATGGCCATGACCCTCTGGCACGCATTCAGCTGGGCCGCAGGTCGCTTTCGCAGTGACGGCGCCCTCACCGGCGCCCCATAAAGGGCCATGGACTAGACGATGCCTGCGTAGAGCCTCCGGCAGGAGGCGTCTGGACCCCCGAGGTTGGGCAAGAGCCGCTTGAGGGCAGCCTCAGTTCGATTCAGTTTGGGGGCCAGACGTCGGAAGTGCTCCTCGAAATTCCACCGGCTGTCGAGGATGAGTCCCAAGTACTTCATCGTCGACCCGACGCCGATGTGAACTCCTCCTACCGTTAATTGGGAACGCCGAGGCGGTGCGCTCCGAGGGCCGTGAAAACACATGGCCTCAGACTTGTGCAGCGCCACCTCGAGTCCCAATTGCTGGATCCTATCAACGACTATCGCAACCTCGCGTGTCGCTAATTCGACCGCCGCCTGGTACGACTCCCCCTGCGCCAGGACCAGCTTTTCATCTGCGTAGCAGACCACGCTGACCCCGTCAGGGAGGTTGCCGCGCAGCACGTAGTCGTAGCCGATGTTCCACAAGGGCGGTCCTAGTACCGATCTCTGTGGAACACCGCACGACATGTCTCGCCGTTTCCACTCTCCCTGGTGACCAGGGTAGATGATGTACCTGTCCGACAGGTAGGCCTCGATCACGCGACAGAGGTAGTCAGGCACCCGGTGATACTGGAGTGCCCTCCTAATGCTACTCCAGGGCAGGGAGTTGAAGGCGTTGGTGATGTCCAACGACACCGCCAAGACACACCTGCCCTGGGATACCGCATCCCCCCTCGTGAGAGCTCGCACGCGCATGATGGCGTCCACCGTGGAGCGCCTCCTGCGAAAGCCGAACTGGCCGTCCGCCCGGTCCGGCCCCACCCGTGTTAGGTGCGCGACGAGGCGGTCTGCAATTACTCTTTCAAAGAGTTACCCATCTCGTCGAGCAAATGAATGGGCCGGTACGCGGATGGAGAGTCCGCAGGGCGCCGGGCGCCGGGCTTCGCGATAACGGCCAGTTTCCCTGTCTTCCAGCGAAGTGGGAACTGGCCCCTCTCCATGCATGCGCTGAAGGGCCCTCTTAATCGAGACCCGAGAGCCTCCATGGCCCGGACCCAGGGTTTACCAGGCAAGCCGTCGGGTCCTGGGGCGGTATTCTTGGCACTCAGCCTTCGTACCGCCACACTCATCTCTACCTCTGTCACCTCTGGAGCATTGTCATCGTCGACGCTATCGTGATCCGCGTTAGACACCGCTGGTGGCGGAGCCATGAGCGGGGGAGAGTGTTCCCCTCGCGCAGGGAACAAAGTGCTCACCACACCCTCCACAATCTGGGGCCGGAGACTCTGCGGTGAGTGGGGGAGCCCAGGGGCGAAGTTTGTCTCGCACCACCTTGTAGGGGCGTCCCCACGGGTCTCCGTTCAGAGTCCCTAGCCACACGTTGCGGGCCTCCAACTTGGCCCGCTTTATTTCCGCTCGGAGGGTGCGCTTCGCCACTTTGTATCCCTCGTACAGCTCCGCCTCTCTGGCTTCCGCATCCGGCGGGCGGATGCGGCGACTGCTGTGTCTGGCGTACCGGCGCCACGCAACATTGCACGCATTGCGCAGTGCCGTGGTCTCCAGCGACCACCAGTACACCTGACGCCGGGCACGTCCTGGCCGGACTCGGGGCATTGCTTCGTCGCAGATTTGCGACAAGGCCTCCCGGAACCACTTTGCTTCGACGTCTATGTCGACAGGCCTGTCTGGTGCTTGCACCCAGGCCTGTACCATCGCGGCTTCCAGGAGAAGCTCCCGGTCCAGCTGCTTCAGCGCCCAACGCGGACCACACGGGAACCCCGGTTTAGGACGACCAGGCCTGACTCCAGAGCCCAGTCCTCCACCATCCGATCCCGCTGGTTCGTGTACCGGGAACCCCATGCCAAATTCTTGGCATTGAAGTCCCCGCAAACGACCACGGGGAGGGAACCAAATCTGCACAGCGACGACGGCATTCCGCTCCATAAGGCAGATGTGGAGATCGGCGAGAGTTCTGTTCGGGGACAGGTAGACGTCTACCACTGCAATGACCCCGAACCGTGCTGCCACGCAACCCCGTCCCCTCGTGACGGCCTCGAGGGACGGGGTACCGGCGGCGGCCGACGAAATTAAGGTCACCGAGCCGTTCCGGTCTTGAACCCAGTCTCCCCTGGGCAAGACATAGTACGGCTCGGATCCACGGACCATGGCGATGTTGATCGACCACTGCTCCATGCTCTGGAGCAACAAATCCTGAGCGGAGGCGCAGTGGTTGATGTTCGCCGGGAGGAGACGCAATGGAGCCGTTATTGACAGTCCATTACAGTCTCCTCTCGAGCCCGCAGATCCCCTACGGGGTTCGCAGCGGCGACAGCGGTGGCAGCCAAAGATGACGCTGCGGCGCTGAGGGCATCGGGGTAGATGGGCCTCTGGACCTTGCCCTTGACTTTGGCGGGGAGTCACAGGACCTGCTCCCAGCCCGGTGGTGGGCCGGCTTGCCTGCCGCCGCACATGCGTAGCAGTGCGGCGTTATACGGCATTAAACCGCCTTGTGACCGGGCTGACCGCACTCTCCACGCCATCCACGTCCGCGGCGCAACAGGCTCCTTCGTGGTACCTCGTGGTAGCAATAGCACCGCAGAGGTCTGGGCTTCAGCAGTTTCACCTGCGCGGAGACCCAGCCTACCAGAAGCCGTCGGCTCTCCCCGGTAATTGTCTTGGCCGCCGACACGGGGCAGCTAACCGTCACGGCTCGCATGCCCGTGCTGTCAGCGTAGATGGTGCCCGCCCGAACCTGCTCGGCAGTGCATCCTTCCGCTCCGACGATGGCAGCCACCACCTCATCCACCTTGACGGAGTCGTCCAAGCCCATGATGCGCATATCAATGCACTTGGTAAGCCTGGACACTCAGGCCTTTTCCGCGTCCAAGGACGCCTTGATCCTTGCCGCCAGGGCGTCCGCGGTAGGGCCACTGGCCGCACCAGGGACCTCTAGCATTCGGGCCCCAGTTACGGTGCGCCTCATACGGAAGCCCCTAGAGGCTCCGAGCTCGCCAAGGTGGTGCAACACCGCCTGCTTCGCCTTCTCCATGACGGCGTCATACGTCACGCCCTTCTTTACCGCATCTGGCTGTAGTGTGATAACTACAGCCTTGGAATTCGGGGTGCGAAGTCTAGCCGCCATGGCCCGCTTTTTGCGCTGCAGTTTCCTCGAACGCTTTTTGGTTGCCATAGCCTTCCTGCCTGCCTTCTTCTTGTCGTCGACATCTGTCCATCCGGCCTCGGCCGAAGGTTCTGCAGATGAGGGAGGTAGCAGGGGCGGCCTAGCCGCCGCCACGGCAGGAGCTTTCGCCGCTTTAGCGGCAGATGCTGCCTTGACCCTCGTGGGAGGAGCAGGCTTCTCCAGCCGCTGCTGCTGCTTGGCCGCCTGGGCCGGCTTCGCAGGCTACGACGTCACGGCGTCGCGCCTGGCTTGCCCCGATGGGCCCGCCTTTGGCGCAGCAGCCGAGGCCGTGGCGGCGGTGGCATACGCCTCTCGCTGACCGGAGGCAGCGAGCGGGGGACGCAGCACAATCCCTTCCAGCACGGATACCTGCTGCTGCATCCGTAGCTGGAACTGCTCCTGCTCCTGCTTTTGCTGCTGCCTAAAGGCAGCCAGCTCCTGGCGCACCAGCATTAGCAGCTGGCTGTCCGACTCCGGCTGGGTCTGGGGCTGGGGCTGGGACTGCTTTTGCTCCTGCCCCTGTATGCGTCCCCCTTTTGGTGCCTCTTCCTGGGGGTCGACTTTCTGGGCTCCGATGAGCTCGGATCCTCTTTTAGACCTGCTTCTCGGATTAGGCGTCTACAGTCTCCAAGATTGAGGTCGCGAACTGGGCGATGCCCCGCTTCTTTGAGCCCTTCTCCCGCTTCCTTGATATGGCCGTTAAGGCTTCGACGACCAGCTCCCTCCCTCTTCCGCTCGGCTCGCACCCCGACTGCTGGTGGGGATCTTGCGGGCCGACACAAACTCTCCTGCGGAAGACGATCCGTCCTCCGGTTTGCCACGTTTCCGGTAAAAACGTGAGTTTTCACCGAAAACCACTTTTCCCTCGCAGTCAGAGCTCTCTAGGCTTTCCTTCGATGCGGCGTCGGACTCCGACCGCCCATCTTTCTCCCTCCGTTCGTAATTTTTATTATTGTTCAGTGTTTCCATTGCTGTTCCCACGAGTAAAAACTTTGTGTACCTGCTCAATATAGTGGTCCGAACTAGAGACTAATTTAGCTACCCATTAGTCAAGCTAGCAACCTCCCTCACGGTGCGCCGCCGCTTGGAGGTTTGGGGTGATTTCTTATAGAGGTTGTCGTCCTCGCGGACCGGGCGGTTAAGCCAAGACCCTCGACCCCCATCAAAAGTCAGAAACATGACCTTGGACAATCTCTGGGGCTACGAGACTAACGGTGGCAGAAGGAAAAGCAAGTCTTCCTCTTGCCTGCCCGGTGGCGAGGTAAGTGCACGCCGAGCCCGCTCTTACTTCGCCGCTGTGCCGTCTGCAATTGCAGAGGGACACGCGTTGAAGTGTTCCTTCGGACATATTCACTTCGTAAGACGGTTTTGTCGCCTTAGAGAGAATTCATCATAAATGCGAAAAACGGAAAAAAAGAAAAACGGAACCCTTATAGGATCACTTTGTTGGTCGTATGTCTGTCTGTCGGTCTATCTGTCTGTCTGTCACCCTTTATCTCGGGAACGTGTGGAGGTATTGAGTTGAAATTAAAACCAGGTCTGCAGTCCCTTGAAGTTGTGAAAAACTCAAACTTCAAAGTTAATGAATAAAAAAAATTAAACAACCGTAGATATTCTCAAAGGAATCAAAATTCATAGGGTACTTCCCGTTGATCCAAAATCTTGAAATTTGGCTTAAAGCAAGGTCTTTTAGCACAGGTATAGGAATAAATCTGAAAACAGTAAATTTGTTGTTACCTACGTCACAAAAAAAAACTTTTCGCAATTCTGAAAAATCTTCGAGACTCCATTCGGGTATTGTATTTAGTTTGTACGGAACTCTCAGTGCGCGAGTCCGACTCGCACTTGCCTAGTTTTTTTATTGTTGATAGTCTCGCGCTTGACCGCTATCTCACCAGATGGAATCTTTGAGGAGTGGCTGGTATTACAACACGGCGTCCTTACCTAACGCATGACGCAGGTCCTCACCGGACATGGTGAGTAAGTTCGGGAGGTTCCTGCACCGGATTCGTGCGGAAGTAACGCCCGGGTGTCACCATTATGTGGAACGCTCGGAGGACACGGTGGAGCATACGGTAGAGTTGTACCCCGCTTGAGCAGAGCACCACCATGTCCTCATGGGGGCGATCGGAGGCAACGACTTCTCGCGCCGGTCCCTGTTTGTTGTTGTGGTGGATAAGATCTGGGTTATTTAGCAAAGTGGAGAGAAACCTTTTACCGCATAAATCAAAAGAAAGATACCTAAAATCATCCGACGACTAAGGTATTTGTTTTTACCTTCCTTGCTTTCGTAATGAAAAGCAGTGTTTACCTCGGGTTAAAGCATTATTTAAGTCCCTCGAAGCATTGATGACCTCGCTACGCTCGGACGCCAAACTCCTTCTCGGGACTAAATAAGTTACCTTTGCCTTAGGGGCAAAGGTAACTTATTTAATTAACAATGTAATTTATGATTGAAAACTTGACGCATTAATTGTATTTTTATTGTGACCAAAATTTTGACATTTTTGTTTTGTTTATAACAGCATGTTTTAAATTATAAGTTTTCTTAAATAATGTATTAACAATGGGTGACTTTTTGAGTTACCACAAAACTAACTTTAAGACCTGCTTTATTATCAAAAAAGACACTAATTATGTATACTTTGACTAAATATTTATTTGTTACTTATATTATTTCAGTGGAAACACCTTAAATAGGTGTAGTGTGGAACGCCTCTCTACCCTCTACTTCTAGATGAACCGAAGACCTCAAAAATCTAGCTAAGATGGACTGGATGCGAAAGGAGGCTGCTATTGCGCAGCTTGGAAGACGGCCAAGAAGTGGCCTGCCATAGGCTGAGCTGATTGACTTCTACTTCAGAATAAACAAGTAAGTATCGCACCGGCGATTATTCTACATTCACTTCGTAAGACGGTATTGTCGCATTAGAGAGAATTCCTCATAAATGCGAAAGAAATAACCTTACTGGGGCAAAAAAAACTACATCCTGTAAAATCTTATTATGACAGCCTTTTCATCTACGTTATTTGGATACCTGTTCAGATGTGCTAAAGTTATATATTTTAAGTTATTTTCGTAACATGAAAGCGTCAAAAGGCGATTTTTTACTTTCTCAAAACCCATCACTGATGTTGTTACAGGTTACTAAAATATCTTGTACAAAAATAATGCGTGCATGCTATGGTTTTCGTTCTAGCATCATCATCATTTCACTGTTGGATATAGGCTTCCTCAAGTGTCGCCACAACGACTGTACCTACATCTTGCATCTATCGGAATCTCGCGACCAGGTCATCGGTTAATTTTGTGGAAGGCCTTCAAACGCTGAAAAGCGCTCAAAGAGTATTATAAAATCAAAATTACCAAAATTACATTTTCAAGCTCATTTTATGGCCCGATAAAGGTGACTAGGGGCTCAATGGTAAGGGTAAGGGATGTACGATTTACGATTCGTAAGTCGGAACCACGCTTTACTTGATGTAAATAAATTACTCAAAGTATAACACCTGCCTTCATCACCACTGCTGTCAAAACGGTGAAGAAAAACACCGTGAAGAAAACGTGTGACATCTACTGACCCATATCTCTTCTAGAGAGAGACCTCCCAGTAGTGGGAACCTTTAAGATAGCTTATGTTTATGCAATTCATAAGAAAAGGATACGATAAAGATACATTGCAAAATTTTCTTTTCTCCATAGCAGACATGACTCCTGTATCTAGGGTGTGTTCACAAATACTTACATACACAAGACTAGACAAGTATGTTCTCTTGGGACAATATCCTACTTTCAAGCGGGCGAAGCCGCTGGCAAAAGCCAGTCATATTTTAAATAAAAAAAATGTAAGCACCGGTGTTATAACCCAACGCGTCAATAAATATTCCGTGCTTCACCGGTAGTAGGTACAAAGACATGTGAAAATCTATTACTTTACTTTTCTGTTGAAAAGTTGAAGACTAAACGTAGACTACATTGCGCACACGTGGGCCACGTACGCCGATCTGGGCGCGTCGTTCTCCATACATTTTAGGAATATGGCAACTAGACTAGCAGAGCTGCATTAGGTCCAAGTCACGCGATGCCACGCAACCCGCCGCTACGTACAAATCAGGCGTGGTCCACGTATGCCTCGGTCTAGTGTAGTTCTCGCTTTAGTGTAACATATTAACTCTAGCGAACTACTTGTGGTCCACGGAACAAAGGTTGGGAATTTATAGCGGTCTATAATCGTGTTGCAAGTCACATTGACGTCCAAACTTCCTTATATAGTTCTGTGTGCTGAGTGCGATTTTTTTTTTACGTTTGGGCCAGTGCACACACACCACGTTTTTTAAACGCGCCGTTGAAGCATGTTTTAGAAACGTGCGTCGACGGCGCGCTTTAATCCTATTTGAGGTCTACAGGCTGCGTCTGACTCGCGTGCTTATCGCGCGCGTTTAAAAAACGTCGTGTGTACAGGCCCTTGAAGAGATCGAAACTTTTACCGTATTTGGCTTTCTGATTGGTTAAAGGCTTGGAGCTGGCCAATCGGAGCGCCGAACGTCATAAAACGTGTCGATCGTTTAACGTAAAACAAACTCGCACTAAGCACTCTGTTATCTCTTGGATAGCAATGATAAATGCATATACATGGAATGTACATAGAATGTGTTGTAGGTATTTCCTTATTCTATATCTCAATTTAAAGTTACTTAGCATAGGGTTTAGTCATTTGTAAATACATTGCGTAGTAATAAAATGCCGTGTAAGATGACACATTTTGTGCAAAACTTTTTCCCTTTATCCAATATTATATAAAAATCCAAAATTAATAATTACATATTATAGACCCTGAATGATATTTATTTTATTATTATTTCTTTAATATACATACAATACGTTTACATTAACATTTTCAATAATCATAATTGATTAAATAATTTATAATTTCAATAAAAATTAAACTAAACATTGGCACAAAACAGCATTCATATCATTTGTGTACATTTGTGAAAAATAATAAAAATGATTATGTTATTCTTTTTCATTCATTAAATTATTATCCCAGAAATATGTATTAAATATTTAATAATTAAACTAACAATTCCTTTAAATTAAGATAGTTAATAAGTTGTAAATTGCAGTTTTAGTCAATGATGTATTAAAAAACCCGTTTTAGTGCTAGACTAGTCTAGTTTAAATGATACGTAGTACATGCTTAAATAATATAAGCATCTACGTAATATATAGATACACAAAGAATGCCCGATAAGAAAATATGAACATAATATTATGTGAATGTCATGTTTTGTTATGATAATTTGAAAATACAGATAGACTTCTACCCGCTGTTTAGTCGATCGTGGCTGTCTCACAGGAAACATGTATTTATTTCGAAAATAAAAGTAATGCTTTCACTCTACGTTATTTTAGAAAAATAGATGAAAAAAGGAAGAGGCTCGAAAATTATTTTATTTGTATCAGTGCGCTGAGTCCGAGTTGTAATTATGTTAACGCCAAACTTTAACCGCGTTTGACTTTGATTGGTTAAGAATTTGGAACGAGCCAATCGGAATACTGAACGTCATAAATGTGTCGATCGCGTTAACGTACTCGCACATAGACACTCAGATCACTATAATATTGGATGAAGACCTACTTCTAGAGATCGCTTTTAACAAACAGACAATGTTACTTCCCTGCAGGTAGAATCTAGATTCTACCAGCGGTGTTGACCACGTGAAGTTATCCCAAGGAAACCGGGTACCGTACCTTAAAAGAAAAAACGGATCCCTTAAAGGATTACTTCGTTGTCCGTGTGTCTGTCTGTCGGTCTATCTGACACCCTATATATCGGGAATGTGTGGAGGTATTGAGTTGAAATTAAAACCATATACTCAGGTCTGCAGTGCCTTGAAGTTGCGAAAAAATCAAACTTCAAAGTTAATAAATAAAAAAAATACAGCCGTTTATACAAAAAATGTATATTTAGATATTCTCAAAGGAATCAAAATTCGTAGGGTACTTCCCGTTGATCCAAAATCTTAAAATTTTGCTTAAAGAACACTTTTAGCACAGGTATTGGAATAAATCAAAACAGAAAAAAAAAATATAATTAATTAATTGTGGGTATAATTTTGTTTAATAAATCTGAAAACAGTAAATTTGTTGTTACCTACATCACAAAAAAATAACTTTTTTGTGATTCGGAAAAATCTTCGAGACTCCATTCGGGAATTGTATTTACTTTGGACGGAATCCTCAGTGCGCGAGTCCGACTCGCACTTGCCCTGTTTTATTATTGTTGATAGGCTCGCGCTTGACCGCTATCTCACCAGATGGAATCTTTGAGGAGTGGCTGGTAATACAACACGGCGTTCTTACCTTCCGCATGACGCAGGTCCTCACCGGACATGGTGAGTAAGTTCGGGAGGTTCCTGCACCGGATTCGTGCGGAAACAACGCCCGGGTGTTACCATTGTTTGGACCGCTCGGAGGAAATGGTGAAGCATACGGTAGAGTTGTGCCCCGTTTGGGCAGAGCACCGACGTGTCCTCATGGGGGCGATCAGAGGCAACGACCTCTCGCGCCGGGCCCTATTACAGTTTATTATAAGATTTGGGTTATTTAGCAGAGTGGGCAGATTAACAAACACAGCACAGCCTGTTCCACGCGTGCCTCATGGAGATGTCAGCAAATCGTAGAGGCCCAGCAGGGTCGAAGCCTACTGGGGCCATGGGTTCGCTTCTGAAAGGAAAGCTAGAGGCCCTGGATTGCAAGGCAAAGAAGGAACATAAGAGTGGGTTTTTGTCAGTAACAGTCAACACGAAAGAACGGGAGAAGTCATTGGATGAATACCCACCTAAAATAAAACTCATCTTTTGGAAAGCGACGATTTTGTCGACGATGGAACACGCTTGCCTAGATATGTAACACCACAAATTTTTAATTAGTACAAATATTTAAGGGCTTATTATAAAAGGTCTTGTTATTATTTAAGTAAAGTCTCAATAAAATAATATTTATAAATAGTAAAGCTATTAGTATCCCAAAATGTCACTCAATTTACGGAAATATTGTGATTATGAATGAATAAATGACGATCAAAATTAAATGTTATGAATTATTGGTTCTATTATGAATTTATCAATTATGACAAATTTTCGTGAACAATTTTAGTATTTTGTATTTTTTTTACTACAAAAGTATGATCAGTAACGGGTACGGATAGAGCCCCATTTTTTTTTGTACTAATTAAAAACTAGGGGTGTAGACTTGAGGCCCTGATGTCTTCAAAGCGAAAAAAGGAGTAAAACAAGCGGTAAGACTCCTGACACCGATTGCTATGTAAAAAACTTTTATTAAATTGATAAACCTTCAAACATCAACGGAGTAGAATAGAATAGAATAGAATAGAATAAACTTTATTGTACACCAAAATAGTAACAAAAACTTTTACATTAACTTAAATCTATGGGTACAAAGGCGTACATTATTTATCTTCTAAATAAACTTGAAAGTAAGAAAACTTGACTTCTTAACTATCTAAACTTGAAAATTAACTTAAAATTTATACTTAAAGATTTAGAGACGTTCTAACTCCGGTAAAATAACGTTTGTTCTCTAAGCATTTTGGTGTGCATTGAGGTTAAAACTCATATCGTCAATAAATACTCACTATCGGTCGGTAAATTATTCATAATCAGTCCGATGTCCCAGAGCTATTATCTGAAGTTAATCACTGTATCTCGGCGCACTGAAACGAGATCTGTACGCAACACAAGTATGCTTGCTACGTCCTCATCAAGAACAGACCTTGGTCACAGTACCCCTATGAACAGATTTATGGCTAATTATAATACAATCTATAATACTAAGACTTCAAGAACTCTGTCATTATTTACTCTCTCCTCATATCTCTGTAGGCCTGGTAGCTAATTTCCACAACCAACTGCCACATGTACCACGGCACTAATGTATAAAAATTACAACGAGGAAAACAACAAATTGTCTACTGAATATCTGAAAATTAGTGGTCCTCCTAAACCTATTTTTGTGTACGAATATTTCTCACCAAAAATGAAACGCTTATTTTTCTTAGTTCGTGATTTTGTCAGTACTAGAGTATCGATACTGCTGGATAAAAAATAGCAAATTATTTACCCGAGAAATGGATGGAGCCCAACATATCATGATCATAGATGGGTCTGATTTCCTAAAAAAAAAATACTAGATATTTATCAATTAACCATACTTTGTCGTAGTCAAATCGCGTTATCGAAGTTTCATATTCGTGCTGTATCTAAAATAATTTTATATTTTACTATGTATTTTCTATATTTTAAATTTGATGAATATGCTACTAATTATAGTGTAAAAATACACACACATTACGTCACCAATGATCCTTGGAACAAGTTGCATCGCATTTTCATAATGTTAATCACAGTTAAAGAATTTTCCACGTTAACTCTAGAAGCATCGGCAATACTATAAAATTTTAAAATCGCCTTTAATGTTACATCGATTGAAAGCACATTATAACATTCTGGTATTATTATATTGTTGGTTAAGAAAATACCCCCATCTTTCTTCCATACCTGGCTTTTTTTCAATTACTCGGATCACTCTAACCAGTATGACAGAGTTGTTGTGTATACTAGACAGAAGTTACATTTTATTAGAATAGTTAATACTTATCGGCGCTAATTGTCTCGTATTCAAATTTAGAAATGCGGCAGCGCTTATCGCAGTATATAGGTCTCCTTCAAATAAAAATAATGAGCACTTCATTACCACTACAATGTAATCTTCAATACACACAATACCTACGAAATTGATTTCGGTTGGAGGTGTCGACATAAGCATAGCCCCATAATGCATTGATTCTAATTCAGGCATGTACTTAAATATTGTCGCGTCTCATGCCTCGTTGCTTTGACCATGTTATTCTCAAATAAAATAAACCAGCGATTAACTTAATAATAATAATAAATTTACTTTTGGACAACAATGAAACCATTTTTGTTAGTAACTTACATGCTAAAACTTAAACACTAGGATATGTAACTATAATTTCATCGACAACAAATTACAATTGACAAAAAAAAAGAATTAGTGAACGAGGCACCTCAGGCGGACAATGATTCCTCATGAGATGCCTCAGCACAGGAGCTCTCGGATCCTCAGCAATGACTTTCAGGATGCTATTGTCACTCCCCCGAATCCTCCTCTCAAGCGATGCCACCTTCATTCGGATGATCGCATGAAAACCATCTATACGCGATTGAGCAAACATCCCCGAGGCACTACAGAAACGAGGGAGTTTCAACATCATCCTGAAAGCATTATTATATTGGACGCGCAAGGCGTTTAGCGTCCCACGTGAACGGTTGAACCATAGACTTCCCGTATACAGGCCTTGGCAGTACGCTTTAAACAAAGTTATTTTGACCTGATCGGTACAGCGAAAAAATCTGCGCGCCGACATGTTCCCATGAACCGTCAACGCCCTGCGCTCCCCCTCCACGTCTTCATCGTCCTTCAGGTCGTCGACAAGTATATGGCCTAGATATTTAAACTTGGTTACCTGTTTTACTAAGTTCTTGACTCTCTAATTACAGACCATGCTCCTGTTTTAGTTTTTTGTAATCTGAAAATGAACATTCTTGAATCGCCTTCCTGCCAGCATCGTGTAGACATTACTGCTTGTGTTGACGTTCTTAGGAAAGTGGATTTTTCTACCGTTATTAGCTGTCAGGATGAGGAAACTGTTGCCTCCATCTTAGTCAAACTTATTTCTTACTCCTGATCTCCTTTTGTGTCTTCGTAACCGCGGGACAACATGTATCGCAAAATGAAGAAATATACTGATAGAGAAACATGGTTTGGCAATGGCCTGAAATAGCAAGTAAAATATTTTACCCCGAGTGTTTGTTCCCCTGGGATAATATTTTACCTCGAGAGTATGTTCCCCTGGGACAATATTTTACCCCAAGATTATGTTCTCTTGGGACAATATTTTACTTTCACGCTGACGAAGCTGCAGGCAGCAGCTAGTACATATTTAAACTATTATGATCAGAAGTAGAGAATATTCTGTTTATTCAACCCTACAAATAAGTAATTAAACAAAATATGCTTAACTTAACCTGATTAAAACTAACTTACAAAATAAAAATATAAGCCCTAAAGTACTAAAACAAAGCAATCTAAAGTACGGCGTTGAAAAACTCCTCCGCATCGCAGTCGACTGGTAATGTATCCAAAAGATTGGCGGCATTGCCACGCTGAATGGCAATGCTTATCCTTTGTCCGAAGTAAAAGCCGTCCCTTGGGTCACGCGAAGTGTATACTATAATTGAGGAAAAATAGTAAAAAAATTCTGCACATTTGCATGTGATCAGGAAAGTGATAAAAAAAAAAAAACAAAAATAGTATTTAGCTATCTTCACCTTCCCCGGAAGGTGAATAAATAGCAAAAATATTACCGTTAAAATTATCTTTAAAATCTTCATCAAATAACTGTTTAGTGACACAATATCTAACAAGTCTATTATTGAAGCAGCTTATATTATATTACGTGTCTGTTAAATCTCTTTACGACTAGACTGTAGTACATATTGACGCGAAGTCATGAATAAGAGCATGCCTAATAGAAGTAAATAAAGATGATTCCCGTCACGGTCGCTGTGACTCGTGGCTGAAAGATTCAGGAGCGCGCCTCAATTGTAGTCGGGCTTTCGTGCCGAGTGGACGCGTCCCGACTCCCTCCCGCTCACAACCCCGAACCCACTTCACAAATATGGGCTCCAAAAAGAAAAAGGAAACGTAAGTCTTTACTTTTGTTTATTGCAAATGCGATCGATTTCTTCAGTCTTAGATTAATTATTTATAAATGTTTATATTCTGATTAGAATTTATTTACCTAAGCGAATGTTATCGGTGAACATGCTTTGATTTATACAATAAAATTAATACAATCGATATAGACCGATAGAGTAGTTTGACAATTTATTTTACTTTGTATTTTACTGGAAAAGTACAAAAACCCTTTTTATGTTATTTTACCTTAACTGTGTAATTAAGCGTCCCACACATTGTGTTTGGTTATACCGTGAATATTATGCTTGTGAAACAGATTGATGCATCCTACGCATAAGGTTGTAAGGCAAAAAGTGCATTTATCCAGAAGAATAGTTTTTGAATTTTTTTATGTCATAAGTTAATTATGAAACACTTCTAACCAATATTTTTTCATTGTGTAATCAATGAACAGTTTAGGATCACAGTACCAGACGCTGGAAGTAATAAAAAATAGTAATATTTATTAAATTTTTAAAATACAATTTTATTCATAAAAATATGTTACGACTTTATGCGTGGGAGGAATCGTTAAATCAATTACATGAAAAAATAACGCTGTCCATAAGAAATCTTTTCATAAAAAATTTAAAAAAAAAATGTTTTGAAAATATTATGAAGTTAATCACTTACCAGTTTAACTCACTTTGTATGTGTGATTTTAAATATGTAAAACACTTACAGTATCATTTCTTGATTATATTTCAGGAAAATATGAACTCAAATGATAAACCGTTACGTTCAGGTTATTAGGTACCTTTCAATACAACGTTATCATTTTTAAAAACCTCTTTTATTATTTGAGATAATTCCTAACACATCCTGGCTAGCGATTTCCTCATATCAGCATGAAATAGTTACTTCATAAGTTAAACTTGAACCGAAATATTGAATATCATTTCTACATTTTCATATACTTGTAATTTTCAAACTATTATTAGACAAAATGTAAATACTTATATGAAATTTAGTAAGTTTTAACTATTTTGGTAAACGAGAAGAATATATTTTGACAATTTGTTAAGATAAACCGGGGTGTAGTTTCGTAAAATCCGTTCTTAGCGAATGTTTACTACACCCTATAAGGAATCTAACTGCTAAATTTTAAGTTTGTAGGTGTTATAGTTTCTGAGATTTCGTTTGATTAATAAGTGAATAGTATTTCGCTTTTATATATGTATATAGATAATAATTGTAAATACGAATACTTTTTTACTAACAGTTTTATTTATTTTTTATTTTTTTTTATTTGGTGGGAAAATCATCCTAATGACATCCCCGCTCTTGGGCGGAGCGGGAGATAGTGTCAGACTCTTACTGACTAAAAACCCACTCCTGTTCCTTCGTTGAATTTTTTTTTTGAGATATTATTATTGTTTCAATGCTCGGTAACAAATTTTGTAAATCACGACGCATATTTTATATTTTAGTGCACAATTAGTATCTTTGGGGAACAAAAGCATATTAAGTAGCAGAAAACCGAAATAAATTGAGGAACAGTTAAGTACTAGCTTTTTTATTTAAATTTATTGCAATTTTTATTAAACAATCCTTATACTATCTATTTACAAACACAAGAAAAAAAGAATTACCCAAAAAAGTGAAGTTGCTTTAAATTGATAGGTTTACATCAACATATATTCGGAAATCATTTTTTATTTATATAGATACATATCATACGCTAAAAGAATGGCCTGTTCAAATTTAAACGGATTTCGCTACCGCTATTGGTAGCGAAATCCGCTATAATTGCGAAACTATTTTCGCTCGCACGTCCAGTCACTACTATCCATCTACTGTCTTAAGTGAACATCTACGTATCGGTTACACATTTATGGGTCATTACCATTGAAAAACATTTTATTTTAGTACTGAAGTGAAAGTCTACTTTAAATACATACTCAATTAGAAAACATGAAATTCGTGGAATATTAAGTACACCTTAATCGTTTTAGAGTCCGGTTCTTCAGTACAGTTAATTTAGAATGACGTATAAAAACTTTGATAAAATAATAAATAAGCATTAGACTGTCGAGTACAATACGACGATCTCGCATAGAGAACATTCAGAATGGCTCTGAATGAATTCGAGTTTCGTATTATCTTTTTATCATTAGTCCAAACAATATGCAGTAAAACAGAAACATATTTAGTAATAGTGTCGACAACACTGCTTATTTTTATAAGGATTAATAAATTGCTGATAATGATCCGTAAAATATCATCTAACGATTTTCATGATATCTTTGGAATGGAATGTTAGAATTGAATAATTAAAAAATGGGCAGGCATCAATAGTTTTAGTTTTAAAAAGTAGACATAACTATAAAAGTTAGGCATACGGTGTCGCAACATGTTTTGTACACAATGATGTGTTCTGTGAAATCGTAGTACATTATTTTTTCTAGCATTAATAGCACATTAAGTGCGCTGCAAAAACTATTAATTTTTAGGTAATTTATTTGATTTTTGATTACTGTTTTACTGGGGGACCCTACTGTTTTTTAATATAAAATATAGCCTATGTTACTCAGTGATAAAGTAACATAATAATAAATAATTTATTGACATTAAGTTTTTACACACATAAATGAAATTCCCTGGCTCCTGAGCTAGTTAGGAACAGTATTACAGGAGCCAGTGTATCCCCCATATTGTTATTACAGTTTTGTCAACAAATTAACAATAAGAAAAAAAAAATTAAAATGGAAAACACATGATAAGAATTTAAAACTACGGTCAATGACAAATATCACAATTAAAAAAAATTATAAAATAAAAAAAATCTGAATATAAAAAATATAATAATAATAATGTCAAAATCCACACATAAAATCAAAATTATAATCAAGAATAAAATCAAATTTAAAGTCTAAAATCAGTGTCCGAAAATCTAAATCAATCAACTGGTAATTTTTTTTATAAGTTCCAGTACTTTTTGAGTTTATTTATTACAAACAAAATATACAAATCTTTGCTCTTTATTATAATATTAAGTATAGATGTGTATGTAAATATACCATATATAGCAATTGTTAAATAAAAACAAAAACTTATGAGTTACCCATTAGCGACTAGGAACACAATCTTCATTTAAACAGCAGTTCCAATTGCCGTACGATCATAAAGATTTAATTATACCAATCACCATGTTTGTCCTATGGAGTCCCTCTCAATGCGCTCACATTAACCTGCTGAAACACATACATACATTTCAAAGCGATTCATTTAAATAAGTTTATTAATTGCCTTCATAACATTTTATACTTTTGTACTCCCGGCAAGAAGTTTAGACCAATTAGTTTTCAAGGATTGTTTCCACGCAATTATAGAAAATGGTACTTGTATCCACTATTTTTATTATGATTGATGACAATAGTGAGCCCGATTTCACTTGGAAATAAGTTGACATTGTAAAAACCCTGTAATGAGGGTTCCACGATTTTTAACCAAATGCAATGTACGCCTACTAATTTATTTGATTATATATAGGTATGACAGAACAACGTTTGCCGGATCAGCTAGTAGGTACTGTCGTAACTCTGCGACGGTAGACTTCGGTACACTTCTACTTGATTTTTTCTTCAAGTAGAAGTGTACCTCTTGGGAGGCTATCATGTTTTACTTATGTTATACTTCAGGATTCGATATCACCCCATTGCGCTACTGAAAAAACTAGACATTTCTTTGTTCTACTCAATTTTTAAAGCTATTCTAGAACTTCAAAATCCTTAAAAGTATATTTTACAAGCCAGTTCGTTAGCTATAAAACCTAACTCATGCGATCTCCTTTTGATATCACAGTATAACAATATTTTCATCCAACTGTAACAGAAAACCATGCACTAAGTCCGCCTTTGCCCTCCTAGCCAAGTTACGATCGTTTCGTTTGCGTCGAACGCCTGGAGTAGGCCAGGCCTTCGATTCCTTGGTTCTGACGTCATCTCAACGCTCAGTCACGTGGTCAGAACAAAGGAATCAGAGGCTTGGCCTACTCGAGGTATTCGACGCAAACGGAGCGATCGTAACTTGACTAGGGGGGCTGTACTTTTGTGTGCATAAAGTATTTAATAAATAAATAAAATCTTACGCATCTCACTGAGCAAACCGTCTCGCCTGTATTCCCCAAAAGGCAAGATCATTTGTCTCCGTTGATTAATTTGATGATTTCCCACATTAACAGGGTCCATATTACCATCGCCCACGCAGAGTTTCTAGACTCTGAACTGCTAAAATGATGCAATAAATTTAGTATTTTTGTTTCAGAAAAAATGAGCCCGAGAAAACATTACGCTACTATCAGATTGTAAGTATAAATAAATTTTTATAGGATTGCGATTAGCTGCAATAAAATCAGTCCATTCATCTTTAACGTTAATTTGCTCATTCCAATATTAATTACTACCTACATCAAACCGGTCGTAGTACCTACTAGACTAGTAAAAACACATTCTTTGTTCCACAATTATATACAAGCGTTTTCATTGTCCAGTCCTTTTCATTTGGGGCGACGCAGCATGGCTTTTTTCTATTTTTTTTTTTTATTCTCGATAGGTTCGCGCTTGACCGCCATCTCACCTGATGGAAAGCGAAATATATCTCTATAAATTTATCTCATTCGACATCTATGACCTATCTCATCGACATCTCATTAGACAGTCCATTCTTTGTTTTTGTAATTAAATAAAGAATTTGTAGTTACATCACAAAAAAAACTTTTATTACGGTTTGGAAAAATCTTTGTAACTCAATTCGGGAATTGAGCTGTTTTCATAGGTAAGTTTGTACGAAACCCTACGTGCGCGAGACCGACTCACACTTGCCGGGTTTTTTAGTCTTCTTTCACTCCAATGGCAACCTAGCATAAAGCATGTTCTACACTTCTGGGACTCAGGCCTCCTCTCTCAAAGAGGGCATGGGTTATAAATCCACTACGCGGGCTCAGTGTTTGTTGGTGAATGTCACATGTCTTCTTGGTTCTAAGACATGCCGGTTTCCCTACGATGTTTTTCTTCACCTTCACCGTTTTTCAGAGCAGTGGTGATCGGAAGTCGGGACCGTTATCACTGTGCCACCGCTACTCTCTAATGGCAACCCAAACTAACAAAACTGTATATGGTGTGACTCCCCAGTTCCGCTACGCAACATGCACGGAGCTGTTCGCAACGCTGACGGGCATCCTCTTCGGTCTAGCCAGCGGAGGAGGCGTCTGCTACAATCTGGTGCAGATCGGAGAGCTCAGTACGGCCTTCGTGGAAAGGACCACTTACAGGGAGAGGACGACCAGCTACCTACCACTTACCGCCGCATTTGGAGGAGGGAGAAGACTGTTAGTGACTTTCCACATTCAGTTAACCTAGCCATTGTCCAATTATGTTGAATTTGGCTCCCAGTCTAAAGGGATGCAGCTGATCAATTCTTTTCACGCCTCCTGCACTCCTGCTCAATAACGTCAAATTATACATGTGACCTAAAATTATCTGTTCAGGCATTAATAATGTCGTTGGTTTCACTATAGCGAGGGTTGGTTTCCATATAGACCCTTTGTTGCGTGGCTTCTAGTATTGTTTACACTTAAGCGATTCTTCTCCTGTAGAAATACACGAGTATAACCGATTTTGTCTTGAAACCATCAATGTACAAGTCTAGAATGAAGGCTGCTTGGTAAGAACTTCCTAAACCAAATCAATAGCAGTTCGATGTAGCTGTCCAAACGAACAGATGCATAAGAACGTCATTGGTTTTCCTTTACCAACGTCTGGTTATTTACGTATGCACGGAAGAATTATACACACAATAGAAATTATAGTAAAACCCACAAGCTTGAGTCATGTTAAAAAGAGTTTTGACGAATCTTCCTTGTTAATTGAGGGTCTTTCTAAATTGAAGGGAGTATGTATCTATATAACCTCATTTTTTAAGAATTTTAGTAGATTTTTAGGATTCGACATTAATTTTAACAAAGAATAAAAATTATCAAAACGTGCAAGCACAAAATCATATTATATACTGTAAAACGAAATTCAAAAGCTTTTTAAAAACTAGGACCATTGAAATCTTGGAAAAACCTTGTATAACTTAATGATAAGGTTTTCAGTACCTACTGATAAGTCTGAACGATGGATATTTTTATATCGTACCTATCTACGTTCTGCTTTTTTTATTATGGTTAGGCTCACGATTGACCACCATGTCATCAGATGGTACGCGGTAATGTGATCGACGATGGAGCACGCTTGCCTAAGTGTAAACCATTCACTCTTGATTTAAAGATCACTAGGTTGTTGCTATCAGGGAACACAGGTTTTTTTTTACCTTTTACAATAATTTAATCAAGGAGCAAGCAACGGAAATAGATATCACTGTACCTAATGCAAAATATCTGGGCAATGACTGTAATTGTGGTATGCGCTTGCACATAAAAAACACAGGTTTATACCCGTTGCCGTGAGTGTCTATTTACATCCGTACTGTCAACCTGTACCATTTTTAAACTAGGTATAGGTACAGTAGGGTGGCGGGTTATCGTCCCTTTTTGTTTTGTTTATTATTGGAGGCAAACGTTAAAAAAGGACCTGGTTTTTAGGAAAAGATGATCAGGCAGTATTAGATTCTTATCTCTCTAAAACCAACCTGGTGACCACCATCACACACATGGAAGTGGCTTCGTTATCTCTAAAGTGGGACGCTCTATAGTAATCATTTGTAAATAAATAGTTTTCTTAAGTTTTTTGCTTATTGTAGGTCAGTGTCAATTTGTATGAGTTGCGATCATAACACTTATTTACGGAATTATATTAATTTAAGTCATCAATACCCCCTAGGCCACCCCGGGCTATTATTATTACGTAATGGCACGTTTTTACGTAAATTACTAAAAACAAAAAACCTTTATCGGGATTTTTCTAGGAAAAACAAATATATAGAAAACAAAATTTTCGCCTAAAAAAATCGTACAATCATGTGTACAAAACTATTTTTTATTTTATTTGATATAAACTATTGCTTGACTGCGATCCCACCTGATGGTAAGCAGTGATGCAATCGTATATGGTGAGGCGCACTAGTTTATAATGTAATGTAATTGAGCGTTTTTCAAGGTAATTCAAGTTGGACAGACGTATGTACAATCGGTGCTCGAGGGGATACAATTCTCTTAGTTCAGCTATCCCTATTGAATAACAATTTCATGAAATAGCTATTCAACAAAAAGAAAACTTGAATTTCTTGGGCATCAAACTTAGAAGACAACTCCAGAACTGTTGGTGTTGGTTTCTCTAGCCTAAACATACCCAAAATATATTACGTATTTATTTTCTGTTACCCAGCACCAACGCATCTTACGAGGAGAACATGGCTGCTCTGATTGAAGACGCGAAGGCGATGGCCATCGGTCTGTTCCTAAGCATCGGTATATCACTCATCTTCTGCATGCTGTCCGTCGGCCTCATCAGTTGGAGCGCGCTTCGACAGGTACCAAGCTAATTATTCTTGCTGTGTTGATCACCACTGTGTTGACTATGCGTTTGCAGAGCGTAGAATAATGGTGGATGTGCTAAAATTTATTTAACTACTTCTAATTTTTTTTCTTTTCATTTATTATCATTAATACAAAAGAATAGAATTTTCTAGGTTAAATAGCAACCAAAAACCACTAAGGTTTAAACCCGTGCTAACATGAATCCATTACACTAGTACTAATTACACGGGGGATCCGTGTACAAGAAGTACTAATGTACTTCTCATATTTAAGAGTCGATTCCAATTTGAAAATCGCATACAAAATTGATAATTTTGAAAAGGAATTTCTCTGATAGGATTTTTTATTTTAAACCACCGTTGTATTAGAGTTAATAAAATCTTTCAAATATTATACTATAATTTGTAAACAAAAAAAATCTTCTTCTCACAAAATTATACTTCCGCAGAAACAGTACCTTATCTAGTCTTATCTATTATCTTCCATGATCTAGGGTGCCAAGAGTTGTGCCAAGTCCGACACTTCGAACCCGGGTGTCAATGATTATATCATCTCAGCGTGCCACCCATTCATCTTGAGTATTGTTACGAGTATATTTACAATACACATTGCTACTAATTATTATTATTACGCTTTGTCGTCATTGCTATTTTTGTCACTGATAATGGACTTGGCTTTCCAGCCGTTTTTTAGGGTTCCGTACCTCAAAAGGAAAAACGGAACCGTTATAGGATCACTTTGTTGTACGTTCGTTTGTCTGTCTGTAGGTCAAGACCCTTTATCTCGGGAACATGTGGAGATATCGAGTTGAAATCAAAACCATATAGTCAGGTTTGCGGTTCCTTAAAGTTGTGAAAAAAGTGTGGAAACCATCTAATGACTTCTCCCGCTCTAGGCGCAGCGGAAAGGCGTGTCAGATTTTTACTGACTAAAACCACACCTATGTACTTCAGTTGCCCTTTGCGTTCTAGGGCTACGGGTTTCCTTTTCAGAAATTGCCCGCGGTCCTAGCTAGTGGGCATCGGCCCTGCTGGGAGGAGCGCGTGGATCACTACGCACTGTTGACGACTGGGCTCAATCTGGTCAATTTCCGGACGGCCAGACGGAAAGCTACCCATTGTTCGACGTCCGCAATCCCGCGTCTATCGTAGTTAGAAGTCGGGGTCAGAATTTCGGCGGCTGGGCTGTGAGGACATTCTTCCCCTCACGCGTGCGGCCTCTTCCTTCGTTAGCATTACTGCTTCGCAGAAGGAGACCACCGCCTGCCATTCCTTCTCACTTCGGACCATAGCTCAAACCAGGGCCCGACGCGAGAGGTCGCTGACGCCGATTGCCTCCACGAGGACACGACGGTGCTCCGCCTTAGCTGAGTACACCTCCACCGTATGCCCGTGTCCTCCGGGCGACCCACGCATTGATGACACCTGAGCGTTTCTCCGCCTGAAACTTCCCATTGACCTAGAATTCTGAAATTTGGCGTGAAGCAAGGTCTCATAGCACAAGTATAGGAAAAAATCTGAAAACTGTAAATTCTAATAAATACATATTTATAAGATGTAATACATCACAAAAAAAACTTTTTTTGCGATCCGGAAAAATGTTCGAGACTCAATTTGGGAATGGAACTGTTTTCATAGGTAAGTTTGTACGGAACCCTCAGGGCACGAGTCCGTCTCGCACTTGTCCAGTTTTTTTATTTAGCCTGTATTTCTCACTGTCGGGCAAAGGCCTACAACAGTAAGGTTAAGGCATCTTACCTATAGCAATTTCAGGCTTAACTGTAAGTCTTGGGTTTCTCGCGATGTTTTATCTTCCAAGATTGCAAAAGGTTGCAAAGACTTAGACGGTGCAAGCGCATTGTTTTATCTACGGCCGTTCTATAGTGAAAATCATTAACAATATGACATCTTTAAAAGGTTAAATGAAACGGGAACTAAAATTCCAGTAAATTATTCTCCTAATGAAACAAATGCGATTTCTGCTGAAAGAAAAATAAGGGCTTTTTTTCTGTAGATATAGCATGATAAATAAATTGATAAAAAATTACCTGTTAACCATAATGTTCTATATATACAAGAAAAGGCAAAGCTTTGACTTGTCAATGACTCATCAAGGCCCAACCCAAATCCTTGTACCAAGAACTCTGAAAGAAAAGGAAAGAATTTTCCAAAATTTCCTATGTGGATGAAATGGGGGTCCAAAGTTTGTCTGGAGAAAGCTACCTTGACGTAGGCTTTATAACCATATCCTTCACTAATGAGGTTTTGGAATCAGCTTTTTTGCTAGCTAGCTCATGTACCACTAGATCATTTGGCAGTCAGTCCTCAATATAATGTAGCAGAATGAAATTCGCATAGTTATATCCGCAAGCAAAATATAGATATCCGTTCGCATCATAGCAAGCATGGTATCACGGAGTTGTATATGGAAATGATTACTATGTTTATCTAAATAACAGACAGCTTTATTGTGACGCCGATGGCAAATGACATAACAACATGGTGGAAATGTTTTATACAAACTAAGTGGAAATTATTTACATAATATTTTATTCTGTCATACTGTATGGATCAGAATGTTGGGCTGTGAAAAGGATGGATGAAAAAAGATTGCATGTAGCGAAGATGAGAATGTTGAGATGGATGTGTGGTGTGACGAGAATGGATAAAGTGAGAAATGAGTATATTAGAGGAAGTTTGAAAGTGTGAAAAGTTGAAAAGAAATCGGTTGTCTTGGTATGGTCAAGTGAAGAGGAGGGATGAAGCGCAGATTACTAAAAGGATCTGAGTATACATGTAAATGGAAACAGAAGGAGGTCAAAGAAAAGATGTATGGATTGTGTGAGGAGTGATATGAAAGAAAAGGGAGGTAGTAATAGTTTGACGGGTGACAGGACTAAATGGAAAAAAAAAACGTGTTGCGCCGACCCCAAGTAATATGAGATAAGAGTAGGGAGATGATGAAGAAGAAGAGTGGAGTTTATAGTGGAATACAAACGAAGATTGGAAAGCTTTAAGACTTTCAGCGTTTTCATTCAGGGAATATACATGTATTTGACAAACCTATAAAAAATGCATGTGTGTGAGTTTACATGTTCGTGAATGCTCTTAACGACACAGAAGTAATTCCTAATGTGTGGCAACGTTCTTTTTTAGGGTTCCGTACTTCAAAAGGATAAACGGAACCCTTATAGGATCACTTTGTTGTTCGTCCGTCTGTCTGTCTGTCAAGACCCTTTATCTCAGAAACGCGTAGAGGCATCGACTTGAAATTAAAACCGTGTACTTAAATCTGCGGTCTCTTGAAGCTGTGAAAATATGAAACTTCTAAGTTAACAGAAACAAAAGATGCGGCCGTTTATGTCGCCAAAAACGTATATTTCGATACTCTTAAAGCAATCAAAATTCATAGGGTACTTCCCGTTGACCTAGAATCACGAAAAATTTGGCATGAAGCAAAGTCTCATAGCACAAATATTTATATATAAATTTTAAAACTGTAAATTTGTAGTTACGTCACAAAAAAAAAATATTTTTACAATTCTGAAAAATCTTCGTAACTCAATTCGGGAATCAAACTGTTTTCATAGGTAAGTTTGTGCGGAACCCTCAGTGCGAGTCCAACTCGCACTTGCCTTGTTTTTTTTTTAATTATTACTGCTTCAATTTACGCTGAGAATCAACATCTTTTAGAGGTATATCCCTAATGGTGCCCAGTATTTGATAACCCAGTTGTAATTGAACTGTGGATTAATTGAAATGGTCGTCCTTAAGACGTCGGTCTGTTTACAAACATGTTACATATTAATCTTGTATTTTATTAAAACTTCATGCAACACAAAGGTACAAAGGCGGACGTAATGCTTTAGGCATTCTCTACCAGTCAACCAAGGGTAGTGAAGAGAAAACATGGTAGGTGCATAACAAAAAAAGATAATATTAATAGGAAAACAAGGGATCAAATGTATATATATACAATAAACATACATAAATATTTAATACCAAACCTCTGATCAAAATGATCAAAATTTATTTTGAAAAATGAGAATATTTTCAGTCCCCACGCTCTCCAGTCATGTACATTACATTGTACATTATATGTACTTAATTATACATTTTACACATTATCATCAGTAGGTACCGACTGCAATATAGATATGATGTATTCTGTAAAGCGTTAACTCAGTCATCAAGAGTGTACTCCGAGCAGCATGCGAATCGTTTCATACTTTTGTTCATATACCTACCACAATTTAAAGATGCAATTGTTTGTAGCAATCGCGTGCTGTTCAATCAATAACAGTGTTTAAACTGAATTGCAACATGTTATGATGGAAAAGTAAATAACAGCCAGAATATTTATGTTATTTTTTCTAAAAATCACTTATTTCATTTGCTATTTTTCACACAACAAAGAGCTTCATGAAACTTTGACTCCATTAGTTTTTACATATCATGTGCACACAGACAGGTCTGTGTAGAACATGATTGAGCAAAACTATTCTTCATAGTTTTGCTCAATCAATGCAAACAATAAATTGAGAGCCTATTTTAGTAACGGACATTACCTTCCAAATGTATTTGTCCTTCAGTAGATTGATATCACATTGGTAGTAGTAAAAGCCAGTTTAGATTTAAAAAAAAAACACATTCTACCGCAGTGAAAGGTAGACTTTACCTAAAACCTAAAAATATCAGAACAGCAGTGAGCAGTTTGAGCAGTGGTGGCCGAGTGATAATGGCCCTGACTTACGTCGCGGGTTCAAACCCAGCCAGTTACATTACTTTGTGTAATTTATTTAATCACAACTGCTCTCGAAACGGTGAAGGAAAACATCGTGACGAAACCTGCATGTCCTAGAACCAAAAAATCTAATCGAATCGATATGTGACATCCACCAACCCGCACTGGGTCCGCGTGGTAGATTACGGCCCATCCCATCTCCTGGAGAGGAGGCCTGAGTCCCAGCAGTGGGAACATTAGGCAAGGCTGATTATGCTATGCTAAAAATATCTATCATTTTTCACTCTTGCCCGATTCCCAACTACCCGAACTGTAGATATAGAGTATGTTCCTAATGTGTGATTACAATTACAATGTTTTAAAACCTTGAGCTTGATGAATGTTAAGGGATAGTAATAAAAATAATGCTATCGTTATTAGCAGCGATTATCTCATCATCTATCTAAATTTCTTAGATAAGTGATGCGATAATCGCTCTGGTTCTAACGTGGTTTTATTGCTTAGTTAGTGTGAGATAAAAATGTGAAGGGTGGTAATAAAATTCTACAGGTGTTGTGTAGTCACGTTTCTTAGATCCTAGGTATATGAAATAATAATTTCAGAACACGTGTTAATTGTTTCTGCCGGAAGGTTGCCTACAATTAAGACTGTGCCTATAAAAGGTATCTGCTTGCATATAATGGCAACAAAACCGTCCGGTCGAATCGTGCGCTGAATACACACTTTCGATACGAAATATTTATTTTTATTTTATTTTATTTAATTGTTTTCGGAAAACTTACAGCTAGGATACAGATAGTTGAAAAATATTGAAAGAAGGCCAATTACAAGTTTTCACAAATAGTATTAGAGCAAGACAAAAGACAGTAGACAGATAAAAAGAAAGAAGTAAAGACGCTCGGAGCAAGTACATACATAATATATTATTGACTTTCGAAAAATCTAGTACACATAATTTTTTTTAGCTTAGTGACGCTGGTAGAGAATAGGTCTAGATCATCAACTATTACACACATTGCGTTGTAGGCTTTGCTAGCTCTTATCATGTAAGAATTTTGCCGGTATATACAACGCATATTTATGACATACGTCGCCCTATATATTTGTATGATATAACAAATAACTAGAACAAATTATACACACTACGAACGAAATCAATTGCTTCAAATTGATGACCTTACTGCTGATTGACTCGCAGAGCTTCGCATTGTCAACGAAAACGAAATAATGCCAACTTACTGATAAATGTGACCTTGGCGACTCGATATTGGGGTTCAGGACAATATGATCAAAATGTGGCACCTATTTATCTACCTAATTTGGCCACTTATCAAGCACGTCTGTAGACAACCGGCTTCTTACGCTGACCTGGAGATTAAGTTGAGTTTTATAATGGTGACCAAATTTGATAGAGCTTTGTAAATATAAATCGAAGCTCAAGGTTTTAGTAAGAATAGAATTCTAACAAAACATATGCTGCAGACTTCTAATGTGCCTTATTAAGTATACATAACTATTAAGGGCCATCAATCTTTTAAATAAAATGCACTTCCTTTAATCCGTGAAAAAATTCATAAGGATTTTTTAAACTACACAAAAATTATTAAAAAAATCAATGTTTTTTAGCACAATACTTCTTATAATATGCCTTTATCTTAATAATAAAACACAAAATGGTTTCTACCTAGGCTGTTGTAGACTTTGAAACCTTTTAACTGATATGCCACAAATCTGTTTCATTAGAAAGATTTTTTGTTCCTAAAAAAGGTGAGAACTCGAAATAACACCTACATCGTGCGTGGGTGTCTTCACAAACACGTAAACTCACATACAATAATGTGAAAATAATAAACTAATACATATAAAAGATAAATTAATTTTGAATCGGTTCATACATATATTCAACTATAAACTATTGCACACGAACTGACGGCGTCGTGTTCCGCTGCGAGGTCGGTATCTTTTCACAAAATCGTTGATACACGACACCCTTCGGTCAAAACTCTCCTTTGAGGAAGGTGTCCAAATGATGAGTCAGAACCTGCACCACAAACGACTTGAAAATAGTGTTATGACGCGGCTCCAATGAGGGTGTTCTAAAATTACGTTCTCCAGGTGGCAGCACTGAGGCGTCAGGTCCAGGCACCTGTAAAAACGCTTATATTAATGACATTAGTTAGACATCACCGTCAACGTCAAACGTAACTAAACGTAAACGTTTTCAAAGGAAAAGACCTCTCAGCTAAGTGGCGCCAACTAGTGGTGTAAATTTTCCCGAAAACCCTCATTGCTTAACTCTTAAAGTTCAGTACGTCTTGACTTGTACATATTCCACGATCTCCTCAACCTTCGTGGTGTGATATAGCCTCGAAAAGTACAGCAACTGTAGCAGCGTATTCCTATGGCTATTTTGCTAACTGGAATGTTCAATATCTACATTTACTTTTAACGCATACGGTTTTGGAATACATACTCCTTACATATCACAGCCGGATTGTTCAAGTTGATATATCTTATTATATACCTGCTCTCCAGTTTTACCTGTGAGTTTACAAAGACCTATCAGGTCATTGGATGGTGTTTTCTTTCCTCTATCGTGAATGCTCACCACTCTGATTCGGTAACTCACCTCAAAGGAAACTTTCCTACAGCAATTGTGACGACAATGCCAAACGATTATCCTGATGCGGATTTTTTCTGTACGTACTTGTATGTCTCATCTGGATACTCTAATTTTTCTTATTCTATATAACGCTAATTACTCTGAAATAATCTATACTTATAATAAATCTGTAGAAGTGAAAATTCTGTACGTTCAAAATATTAAAAAAATAAATGGCAGTGGTGTTACTAGACCGACACCGAACCCAAAAATTTGATTTTTGTCTGTCTGACTACCGGTTCGATTACGATGAAACTTGGTATATTTATTCTTTAATATCCTGGGCGCCACACTGGATACTTTTTATTCCGGAAAAGCATATACAATAAAAAACAAACTTAATTTTGCGGTTCGATCCCTAGACCAGATTACTGTTCCAACCGTAAATAATAAGTTGGTCATAGGTTAGGTCACCCGCAGTGGAGTTCACTAAGGGGCGTCGCGCACAGCTAAGATACTATAATATTTTATCTTAAGATACAATATCGCTCGCCATACAATTCAATGGACTATCACACACGACGAAGATAATAAATAATGTTTTATATTTTCGCAAATCAAAAAACCTAATAAAACCATTTTCGACTTCTACGCGGACGAAGTCGCGGGCAAAAGCTAGTAAATAAATAAAATATCGTGTTGAAAAACTCATCCGCATCGTTGTCGACTGGTACCTCCTAAATATGCCCAAGACACCGGTGGCATTGCCAAATGTTTGCCAAGCTGTATGGCAACACTTATCCGCTTACGATTATCGCTTATCTAGCTTACTCTTAGTCCAAGGTAAAAGTCAGCTCTTGGGGCACACGAAGTGTTAACAAGGCGTTTAAATCCGTCTATATATAATTTGTGAGCACTCGGAAACCACCATTTTTAGGGTTCCGTACCTAAAAAAGGAAAAAAAGAAACCCTTACAGGATCACTTTGTTGTCCGTCGGTCTGTTTGTCTGTCTGTCTGTCAAGACCCTTTATCTCGGGAACGCGTAGAGGTATTGAGTTGAAATTAAAATCATGAGTTGAAATATACTCAAGTCTGCGGTCCCTTGAAGTTGTGAAAAAATCTAATTTCAAAGTTAATGAACAAAAAGATACAGCCGTTTATGTCGCAAAAAACATGTATTTCGACACTCTCAAGGGAATCAAAATTCATAGGGTACTTCCCGTTGATCTAGAATCCTGAAATTTGGCATGAAGCAAGGTCTCATAGCGCAAGTATAGGAAAAATTCTGAAAACTGTAAATTTGTAGTTACGTCATAATAAAAAAAAAATGCTGTTCGGTAAAATCTTCGTAACTCAATTCGGGAATTATACTGTTTTCATAGGTAAGTTTGTACGGAATCCTCAGTGCGTGAGTCCGACTCGCATTTGCCCGGTTTTCTTTCTCTTTTTGGTTTTCTTTTAAAGTTTAGTAGCGGAATAACTCATTCATTATGCTTTTATGGTAACTAATAGTAAGTTAGCAGTGATGGTCGAGTGGAAATAGCCCCGACTCATGAGTTGTAGGTCGCCGGTTCAAACTCAGTCGGGCGCATTACTTTGTGTAAATAAAATAATCTGCTCTTCAAAACAGTGAAGGAAAACATCGTGAGAAAACCGGCATGACCTAGAACCAAAAGTTCGAAGACTTGTGACATCCACCAATCCGCACTGGGTCTGCGAGATGGATTAAGGTCCATTCTATCTCCTAAAAATGAAGCCTGAGGCCAGCTGTGAGAACATTATAAGGCTAATTATGTGACTTACTATTACTATAAAAAACTAATTACAAAAAAATAAATAACAGACTTCACTAAAAAAAAAACACTAAGTAAAAGGATCAAAATAACTTTAATTTTGGAAGTCGGTGTTTCTCGGTTTTTTTTGTTTCTTATTTAACAATTCAAATTATGTATGTATGTATTAATTATTAAAAAAAAAAACACACTTTTTAGTTGCAATACACTTAAAACCAGAGTGCCTATTTCTCATGACAATTCCAATTAACTCAAACACTGCTAGGTATCATTGTTTTATTATGAAGTTCCTGTGTCTACCTTCCACCTTTCGGCTCCATCATCTGATCAGTTCGATAGAACCTTATAGTCAAAGAGCATCTCATGACAATTCTAATAAGTCCAAACACGGCTAGGATACATTGATTAATTACGGAGTTCCAGTTCCTACTTTCCGGCTCCATCATAATTATCAGATCACTTCGATGACACTATTTTCAACGTAACTATTCAGAACCATTCATTTATTTGTATTGTCATAGTCGCTTAACTATCTTCATTGTGATATCTATGGGAGTTTGAAGCTCCGTTGACCATTTCTGGTCTTCTTCATCAGTTATAAATGTTATAAATGTTACTTTTGACTGTAAATGCTTAATTCCTCGATGAAAATACCAAAATCACTATATATTTCCGCCTCTAATATTTCCGCTGGCAAAACCTAGTGTAATCGTAATTTTGATTCCAATCCTAATGTCAATTTCGGCAACCAGTGTGGTGCAAACCATACTGACACTTATTTCTATATAATTATTAGCTTAGACAGGCCGGTGACCCAAGTGATCAGTGGCCCTGACTGCTATACCAGGGGTCGTGGGTTCGATTCCCACGCAGGACAAATTTTTGTGTTATGAGCACGATCATTTGTTCTGTGTCTGGGCGTCATTAATCAATAATATGTATGTATTTAGAAATATATAAGTATTTTTATCAGTAGTCTAGTACTCATACCACAAGCTCTGCTTAGTTTGGGACTAGATGACGTTGTGTGAAAGTTGTGGAATATTATTATTATCTCCTTAATTTATTGTATATACATATAAATTACATTTTTAAATATTTTAAACGTAATCACGAAAAAAAAGCATTTCAAACTAGTATCCTCCCGGTATCAGCAATAGGGTCCAAGCTGCCGGTGGTCCGCGCTCCAGAGTAAGGAACCTTAGTATTATTGGCCAAATAGTTTTTGGTATCATGAGCTATCCTAGAAGAAGGTCCATGGTAAGCCATGACATGTTAAAATGTCAAGCTTGCGGGCGAGAAACAGGGATAGAGCTATACACCCTGCATCGCGGCGGCATTGGTGTGTAGAGACCTTTAAGCTCGTGGTAGTGCCTCAGTTCAGTATCAAAAGCTAGCTCATTTATAATTTGGAAACTCTAAGACCTCTCTCGGCTTTTGTGATCTCGGATATAGGCGGCAAACAGTGTGCATAATACGAATGCTAAAATATGCTCTCATATTTTGTTCATCAGATTACTCGGATACGGATGAAGTTCTTGAGGGCAGTTCTACGACAAGACATGTCCTGGTTCGACACCGATTCAGAATTTAACCTAGCTTCAAAGATGTCTGAGTAAGTAATTAGTATAAGTAACCAATAAGTCATTGAAGTCGGTTGACGGATTGGAGTGTTGTCTCTCCAGTTCAGAACCTTGAAGGCGTCTTCCATTGCGGCTGTGAACAGTTTCGGAGAAATGATGACAATGTCATATAATAGCTACTTAATTTTATTTTGTTTTTGTACTGGTATCTTCAATAAATATATAACAATTTTTTGGAATAAACACTTTTACAAAAAAAAATTGTGTTCGTTGACAACTATAATAGATTAAAACTGAATTGTACCCATTAGCGGCCGCCTCCGCGAGGGCACAAAGTAATAGTTCAAGTATAGAAATTTCACTCTTCGAAAGTTTGTGACATTTTCATGTAAAAAGTCTATGACCTTAAAGATCATTCAATTTAAGTAGACCTCCCAGGGCTAGTGTCTACCTTACTAATGCAAGGTCAACTTATACTGGAATTACATGTTCAATATTTTAGTTATTGTGTATAATGACGTCTTAAATGGCCTACCACCTGAGCCTTTGAAAAATTACATGTGAACGCAAAGCTCACGTACACATCCAAAACTAACAAAGTTATATCCACTTCATTTTAAATTTATTTCTTTTGTTTATATACCTAACTAAATGTAAACTAAATGAAATACTGTTCAAACGGTCAAAGACCACTATTTGACCTGATGGTAAGCGACGATGTGGTCGTACACTGGGTTGCGACAATCGCCGTCTCGTTTTCGAATTTATGAAAAAAAAAAGGCCTCGCTGGTACGGCCTCGCCCATGTCTAAATTGGTCCACGCTACGCCTCTGATCTCATATAAGTGTCAAGATTACCTACTCGAGATTGTTTGTATATGTGACTTTTTACATGAAAAATGTTGCAAATATTTGAAATAAACTCTCTTCGCATTGTTCTGGATAACAGTTAGGTTTCACACACGCATCAGTTCGTAAATCGAAAGTAATAAAATATTTGTGTCAGACCTCTGCTTCCGCTTCTGCTTCTGCAGAAATTCCACTAGCTTAAGAATATAACGACGAGCGCGGGGGTCGGTCGGTACACGACTGGACACGGCGGAAAAGGCGTGAAGGGGGGGGGGGGGGCGGTAAACAAACAAGTCGCAGCGACTTTCTTTGTTTATAATAATAATATATTATTATTATTTTTTTACGTTTTTTGACGTTTAGCGTAATCGTGTAAATCTCCCGTTGTCTTTTTCTTATGGACTTTGTTTTGTTCTTCTTTTGCCAATAGTTCGCCAATATTTATCAGCTCCCGCCCGAAGTATAGCCAGAAGCGATTATTTTGCGGAGTTAGTTTAATATATGAAGACCACCGAAACAGACTCAAAAGTGTAAAAGCGGCAAATTACTTTTTATTAAATATAATTTGCCACTGTTTAAATTCGAGTACTGTAGTAAGTAAAGTACAAAATACAAATTTATTTTTGCAAATCTTAAAAATAAAATTGAGTTTTTTCTTCACAGTATTAACCCGTCCGCTTCCGCTAAGATTTACTTTTGACATCTGTTTCCGTTTCTGCTTACGTTATGACAGTTCCGTTTCTCAAACGAAGTCGAAAGCGGAGCGAGGTACATCTTCATTCTAGATTGTTCCAAGCGACGATGACTAAGAAAACATTAGTCAAGTGTGCACGCTGGAACGGGATGGAGCATAGGTATCCCACCTAGCGTTTTGCAAGGCACATACATTTCTACCCTACAATAGGATTATAAATGGTACGAGACCCAACAGTAATACTATACAGGTGTTTTCTACACTAATATTATAAAGAGGAAAACTTTGTTTGTTTGTAATGAATAGGCTCAAAAACTACTGGACCGATTTTAAAAATTCTTTCACCATTCGAAAGCTACATTATCCACGAGTAACATAGGCTATATTTTATTTTGGAAAAAAATAGGGTTCCGTAAGATATTTGAGTTTTTCGGACACAAGGTGTAAAAAGTCAACAAGAAAAGTTACTTATTTTGCGTACGCTGCCTAAACTATAAAAGATAGAACCATAAAATGTTCTAATTAATTGTAGATCTTATAAATATCTACCAAAGTTTGTTAGGAGAAACCTACTTTCACGCCGGCGAAGCCGCTGGCAGAAGCTAGTATAAAATAAAGTGTTACTGTAAGCACTTCTCGTATGAGACTTTGGTGGAAAATTTAAAATGTCTAAAAGTCAGTCAGTCATGAGTTTAAGTAGGGTTCTTTGGGCCCTTTGGAGATGTATCATAAAAGTTTTGCACCCCATCAATACAGCTATGCAAAATTCTAAGACTGACTGCACGTGCGCATAATACACAGTGCGAAGGAGTTAAAAGTTTGCTAAGTGATTTTTTTAATGCCCAAAAATAATTTTCCTTATACGCCTTGTGGCAGTGATCAATGTGATGTCGCCAGCCAAGCTTTTTATCTACAGTCACAACAAAGTATTTAACATGTGTAGATAGATGCTGCATAGATAGCTATGCGTGAGCATTCTGTACAAGAATTGAAGTGACATTCTTTGGGGCCAGATTGTCAAAAAGTACAAAATGTATTGTCTGACTAGCAGCTGAGAGTAGCCAATTTTCAGTTGGCGAAAAAGAGTATGTATTCAAATAGGTTACATATAATTTAAAAATTTTACTAAGTGTCGTCACATCAAATCGGGTCAACCCAATGTATTTCTCACCGGCTACCCGGAAGTTTTAATCTCAACGAGGAAATGCCAAGACTTGACTTGATAAGTTAGCTTATAAGAACTGCACGAAAATACAGTTCGTTCAAAAATTGCTATTGCGAATTATCTTAGAGGGGGAATGTCTCCTCTTCGGATTTCAGGTGCTCAGATTTTATTATACATACAACTGCTGTGAACGAAACCATACCGCGATTCAGCCAGCGACGCCTGACGGCACAACGCCATCTATCGAGCATGGAGTAAACTTCTACTTAGTTTTTTCAGGAAGGATTCAGTACATTTTCAGCGTTGAATATTGTTTAAAAATAATATATTCATCTACTATAATTATTTAATATATTCGTCTAGTATAATTAACCCATTATATGCTATATCTGGGCGAAGGCCTCCCTTTCCCGTTTCCAAATACGTTTGTCTTCAACTATAGTGGGTTAGTACCTCCGATAAGATTAATGATAAACAGAGAAAAGGCTAAATATCCAGTTTGTCAGCATTAGTCTTAGAGGGAAGAATGTATTGTTTTTAGCAAAGCCTGGTATTCAGCGAAAGATGAATTAGGCGTTGAAATTATGTTACTAACGTAAGGATTTTATACAATTACGCATAAAAGACAGATACCAGTCAGGTAAATTTAAATGTATCTCGGACTCCCGACTCTAGTAGTGTTAAGAACTGTGGGGTTTTTATAGGCAGACTTGAGAATTTCCCACAAAAAATTGAGATTGATCTACCAAAATCTATCGTGCTCAATTTTTCTTTCTTATGTCAATCGTGATCGCCGATAGCATGTAAAATTCATGAACGAATAGAAATAATTTATTTCAGACGTGTCACGTCACTTTATTACTGATTAATCGTCATTTTACAAACGACTAGAAGGCACGTCTCTTATTTGCTCCGACGGCCTTAACTATTAATTAAAGACATACTTTACTGAGAAACACTCTATAGATAAACTTGAATACGGTGACATAAAACGATTGATATAACATTATTATAAGAAGCCATAAGCATATAGAAGTAGATACCAGTAAAAAAATTATACGAATTTGGTTTTCATCATCATCATTTCTGCCGAAAGACGTCCAATGTTGGACTTAGACCTCCCCCGAGTGACACCATAACGACGGGTCCTGTCTGCGTCTTTCATCCATCGGATTCCAAATTTGAATGTAGTCCTATGAAGTTACTCTTTACGTCTTTCGATCTGACAGCCTATTATCCTATTAGCTATTTACGAGTAACAATAATAATTTAAGTATTTTAAAAAATTTAACTAGTTTTCTTTTTTAAATTGTCATGACTTGTTAACCAGAGTCCTGCTGAAATAGTCTCTACTACAGCCAAGTTACAATCGTTTCGTTCGCGCCGAACGCCTCGACTAGGCCACGCCTCCGATTTTTTTGTTCCTCTTTCTACAATCGGTAACGTCTCCTATTCATTTGTTCTGACCACGTGATTTAACGTTGAGATGATGTCATCATTCCCATAGATTTGAATAGTTTTCTAGAAGCGTTGACGATCGTAGATTATCAACTTGGCTAAAGGGGCAGTCGATATGGCGACAACTGGGAGAGTCCTTTTGACTGAAATGATGATTAAGTCAGTTGTGTTCCACTGTAGGGCATTACCTTTCCTGCCGGTCTTCTGTTTCTCTGTTGAGAAATTTTTACTCAATCCTTTAGGAAGACTTAACGGATTATATATATAAATCACATTACACCATTTAGTTTTATTAACCTTGACGAACAATAAATGATAAAGTTGCATCACGATTTGTAGTGATAAGGATTGTGTACAATCACGATCTTTGTATTCGTTCCTCCAATCTTTTAATGTTAGGTCAGAGAAAGGTCAATTCCATAAAAAAGCATTATCTCATGGATGACCATATCTAATCACTTGTAACTCATGGCTGATGTACAGAAATTCGTTATTTTGACCACTACTTGGTAGTGATTGATGTAGTTCAAAGCGTCACTTGAGTTACATCTTCTTCTTTTTTTTTTGTACTCCTAATACCATCCCCACTATTTGTATTCGGGGCACCTCTCTTTTTATCACCAGGGTTTTCTTCCGTGGATTGTCGGTAGGCTTTGGAAATTGGACTAATTTGAGCTCCTGATCCTTCGATTTTGGACCACCAGTTCAATGGCGGGCAGCTTCTGCGTTTCTTTTGTTCTGGCAGATTTAGTGCTATTTTTGCAACTGTTGTTTTCTCTTCGTCTACTTTTTATTAAGGTGAAAAATCATTCAATGACGTCTCTCGCACTTGGACGGAACGAAAGAGCGTGTTAGACTTTTACTGACTAAAACCTACTCCTGTTCCTTCTTTGATTTTGTTCCGGGTCCCAGGGGTTCATTTTCACTTAACCTATAGCCCCAGTAGGCTTCAATACTGCTGGGCCCCTACGGTTTGCTGTCATCTCAATGAGGTACGCGTGGAACACGACGCGCCGTCGACGATTTGGTCTCTGTACGAAAGATTACCGGATTACCGGATGACCGGACGGTGTGTTACCCATTGCTCGACGTGCCTGACTCGCCCTCTTGCGTGCGGCCGCCTCCTTCGCTAGCATTACTGCTTCGCAGAAGGAGGCGACCACCTGCCATTCTTCCTCCAGACCGTGGCCTGTACCAGAGCCTGGCGCGAGATGCCTCTGCAGCCGATCGCCCCCACGAGAACACGGCGGTGCTCTGCCCAAGTGGGGCACACCATCGCTTCTCCTCCTAACATGTTGATACCATTACTTTGATTACATACCCACCTCAAAGAATCTTCTGTCTCCTTTGGGGACAAGTTGGAGCTGTGTGATAAACTGCAGTTAACACTGTCTAGTAAGAGTGTAAGTGGGTATGTAATGAAAGTGGAATCGATGACAGTTTTCGACGCGAGACAGAAATTTAGCTTTAAGATATTAAACGTGCGTTTAAAAATTCGTGCTAAGATTTTTCTAGCTTGCCTGTATAAAGTTATTTAACTTCTCATTTTCAGGAACCTGATGGCTTTGAAAGAAGGTATGGGTGACAAAGTGGCTGTAGTATCCAATCTGGTGGGGACTGCTATCATTTGTCTTGCAACTGCCTTCCCGCTTGGCTGGGAGCTGACCCTGGCCTGCGTTTCAGTGATGCCGTTCTCTATAGCCGTCTCTATTATGTTAACTAATGTAAGTATGTGAGGAATGGTTTGTGTCATATTTAAATAATGCTTAATTATATGTGCTGCTGAGGTAAAATCGTGTAATTATTCCCAAAATTTTAGCGTTTATGTGAAAGAAAAGAACCACTATCTACCAACTGTGTATTAATTATAGTCTTTATTTGTTTCAAGTACCAAACCAAGTCGTCAATATTAGAAATGGAGTCATACAGTCAAGCGGGCAAACATGCAGAAGAAGTACTGAAATCTGTAAGAACAATAGTTGCTTTCAACGGAGAAAACAAAGAAGTTGACTGGTATGTAACGACAATCATATTAATCATAATTTTTGCCGTAAATGTAGGTATACATGCATTGTCGTATTTACCTACAATTAAACCGTAATCCCGCAGTTTGCGAGCATTTGTAAAACCCAGGATGACATGACGGTCATGATGACTAAACTGCGATTATGACGAAAAAGACGGCATAATTTTAATCTCTGCAAATAAGTCATTTTGATCTAATGCTCTTTTTTATAACTTGAGAAGATATTATCTGTCGAATCATTTGAAGTAAATTCTGTTCTATTATTAGTTTAATCTAGAGATAAAAATACATTATTCATGCTTATACAAGACTTTAGTTTTGAAGGATCCCCAACTACAGATCTACTTCATATTTCTTAGTTTTAAATGATTACGTTACTAGACAATCGATAGATAATAGTCGGACATGCGTCCATATCTACGTTCCATGTTCTAAAATCCCAAAGCTAATTGCGCCTTACTCTCAACATTTACGATACCTTCAACCCCTAATCTTTATTTTCCAGGTATACAAAGCTGCTCCAACCTGCTGAAAAGCAGGGCCGAAGACGAGGTCTATTCACTGGCCTCGGCAACGGTTTCAACTGGGTACTCACATACTCCCTCAATGCCATCGGCTTCACTTACGGCACCAGGCTGGTCTTCCAGGACTGGGATGCTCCAGACACCGAGAGGAAATATCTTGTAGGAGTTGTTTACAGTGTGAGTATTTGGCTCTTTTATAAGGAACTAATGCAGGTTTTATAGGTATTACATAGATTCCATCGTTAAAGAGATTTAGGAAAGGAAACTCTATATTCCTAACTTGCTGTACTATGCTGATGTTGCCACTGCGGCTGCGGAGAACCTCAAAAGTCGGAAATATGATAACCTCGTGTTGGCAGTTATATTTTCTAGCCATTTGCGGTTGAAATCCTCGGATCAGAAGGTTTTTTTTTTTTTCATTGGTATAAACCACAAGCACTGATTTGCTGTGACCCCACCTGATGGTAAGCAGAGATGCAATCGTTGATGGTGAGGCGCACTAGTTTATTAAGAGCCTATTCATTCTAGCCTTGAAGCCCTAAATTATAGTTGGACAGGAAGACCGCAAATTTGTTCCAGTCCTTCGATGTACGCAATTTTTTTTTTTTTTAAGGTGGGAAATCATCCAAATTACTTCTCGCGCTCTGGGTGGAGCGCGAGGGCATGTCAGACTTTTACTAACTAAAACCACACCTGTGTCCTTCAATTACCCTTTGCGTTCTAGGACTACGGGTTTCCTTTTCAGAAATTCTCCGCGGTCCTAGCTAGCGGGCATCGGCCCTACTGGGCCCCTACGGTCTGCTGACATCTCTTTGAGGAGCGCGTGGATCACTACGCGCTGTTGACGACTGGGCTCGGACCGGTTAATTACCGAACAGCCGGACGGCGAGCCACCTCGACGCGGGCTCGACGTCCGCAAGCCCGCGTCTACCGTGGCTGGTAGTCGGGGTCGGAATTACGGCGGCTAGGGCGTGAGGATCTTCGTTCCCTTACGCGTGCAGCCTCCTCCTTCGCTAGCATTACCGCTTCGCAGAAGGAGGCGACCGCCTGCCATTCCTCCTCGCTCCGGACCATAGCCCGAACCAGGGCCCGACGCGAAAGGTCGCTGCCGCCAATTGCCTCCACGAGGACACGGCGATGTTCCACCCAAGCGGGGCACACCTCCACCGTATGCTCCACCGTGTCCTCCGGGCGGTCCACACAATGGTGACACCCGGGCGTTTCTTCCGCCTGAATCCGATGCAGGAACCTCCCGAACTTGCCATGTCCGGTGTGGACCTGCGTCATGCGGAAGGTCAGGACGCCATGTTGCCGCTCCAGCACCGTTGCCGCTCAAAGAGGGAACTTACCGCCGTGATTATGGCGTGCCCAGCACTGGGTTGTGACAGTCGCTGTCGCCATTCCGCCATGAGATCTCGCCAGAACTCTATCCGCCATGCCGCGACATGTCGCGGCAGCGGAGTTTCACCCCGGCGTTGCATCTCCATGCGTAAATCGTGCATGCGTGCAAGGACTGTTGCCTCAAGATCCCACGGTGGTAGGCCAGCAAGGAGGCTCGCCGCTTCACGGGAGATCCGGATAGCCATGACCCTCTGGCAGGCGTTCAGCATGGCCGCCGGTCGCTTTTGCAGCGACGGTGCCCACACCGGCGCCCCGTAAAGGGCCATGGACCGAACGATTCCCGTGTAAAGCCTCCGGCAGGAGGCGTCTGGACCCCCAAGGTTGGGCAGGAGCCGCTTGAGGGCAGCTCCGGTCCGTTGCAGTTTGGGAGTCAGACGTCGAAAGTGCTCCACGAAGTTCCACCGACTGTCGAGGACGAGTCCCACATACTTCATCGTTGACCCGACGTCGATGCGAACCCCTCCTACCATTATTTGGAAACCCGGTGGAGGCGTGTTCCGAGGGCCATGAAAACACATGGCCTCGGACTTGTGCAGAACCACCTCAAGTCCCAACTGCTGAATCCTCTCAACGACTGTCGCAACCCCGCGTGTCGCAAGTTCGGCCGCCGCCTGGTGCGACTCTCCTTGCACCAGGACCAGCGTGTCATCTGTGTAACAGACCACGCTGACCCCGTCGGGCAGGTCACCGCGCAGCACGTGGTCGTATCCGATGTTCCATAAGGGCGGCCCTAGTACCGATCCCTGCGGAACTCCGCACGACATCTCTCGCCGTTTCCATTCTCCCTGGTGACCGGGGTAGATGATAAACCTGTCCTTCAGGTAGGCCTCGATCGCACGACGGAGGCAGTCGGGCACCTGATGGTACCGGAGTGCCCTCCTAATGCTACTCCAGGGCAGTGAATTGAAGGCGTTGGTGATGTCCAAAGACACCACCACGACGACCCTGCCCTGTGACACCGCGTCCTCCGTCGTGAGGGCTCGCACGCGCATGATGGCATCCACCGTGGAGCGCCCTCTGCGAAAGCCAAACTGGCTGTCTGCAAGATCCGGCCCCACCCGCGTCAGATGCGCAACGAGGCAGTCTGCAATAACTCTTTCAAAGAGCTTGCCCACCTCGTCGAGCAGCACGATGGGCCGATACGCGGACGGAGAGTCCGGAGGGCGCCCCGGCTTCGCGATGAGAACCAGTTTCCCAGTCTTCCAACGAAGTGGGAACTGGCCCCTCTCCAAACATGCGCTAAACAGCCCTCTTAGTCGAGGCCCGAGTTCCTCCATGGCCAGAACCCAGGCCTTGCCAGGCAAGCCGTCGAGTCCTGGGGCGGTATTTTTGGCGTTCAGCCTTCTTACCGCCACTCTCATTTCTACCTCGGTCACCTCCGGAGTAACGTCGTCGTCGCCATCGTGGTCCGCGTAGGATACCGCGGGGGGCGGAGCCAAGGGCGGGGAAGAATGCTCCCTTCTCGAAGGGAACAGAGCGATCACCGCACTCTCCACGAGCTGGGGCCGGAGACTCTGTGTCAGTGGGGGAGCCCAGGCGATGAGCTTGTCCCGCACCATTTTGTAGGGGCGTTCCCACGGGTCTCCGTTCAGAGTGCCCAGCCACACGTCGCGGGTCTCTAATTTGGCCCGCCGTATTTCCACTCGGAGGGTACGCTTCGTCGCCCTGTATCCCTCGTACAGCTCCGCCTCTATGGCTTCCGCATCCGGCGGGCGGATACGGCGCCTGCGGTGTCTGGTGTACCGGCGCCGCGCGGCAACGCATGCCTTGCGCAGTTCCGCGATCTCCGGCGACCACCAGTACCCCTGGCGCCGGGCACGTCCTGGCCGGACTCGGGGCATTGCCACGTCGCAGATTTCTGACATGGCCTCCTGGAACCACTCCGCCTCGACGTCGATGTTGGCCGGCCTGTCTGGTGCTGGCACCCAGACCTGTACGATCGCGGCTTCCAGGAGGAGCTCCCGGTCCAGCTGCTTCAGTGCCCACCGCGGACCACACTGGTTCTGTCTGACCGGCGCGGTCGAGGTCTGGGCGGAGACGTTGAACCAGATGTACCGGTGGTCGGAGTACGTCTCCACCCCCTCTATGACGCGCCAGTCGACGACGCGTGGAGACAGAGCGGGGCTGGCGAACGATATGTCTACCACGGACTCGCCCTGCCACCGCACGCACGTGGGGACAGAACCCCGATTTAGGACGACTAGGCCAGCCTCCAGAGCACAGTCCTCCACCATCCGGCCCCGTGTGTCTTTATGCCGGGAACCCCAAGCCGAGTTCTTGGCATTGAAGTCCCCGCAGACAACCACGGGGAGGGATCGAAACCCGGCGACGACGATGTTCAACTCCATAAGGGAGTTGTGGAGATCGGCGGAGTTCGGTTCGGGGAGAGGTATACTACTCTGTCAAGAAAGTACCGGGAAAAGATCAATAATACACAAAATGTCCGTTATTCATCCAAATTTATTTTATCACCTTCAAAGTATGCTCCTTTAGAAACGATACACTTGCGCCAACGAATAATCCATTCATCAAAACATTTTTTAAACGCTGCTTCCGGAATTGAGTTCAGTTCTCGCCGCGAATTCTCCTTTATGTCTTCTATCGATTGAAAACGGGTGCCACGAAGTGGTAATTTGAGTTTAGGAAAAAGAAAAGAGTCAGCAGGAGCCATATCTGGTGAATATGGTGGTTGCTGGATGGTATTTGTTGAGTGTTTGGTTAAAAATTCGTTCGCAATGATAGCCTTGTGCGAAGGCGCATTGTCGTGGTGCAAAATCCAAGAATTTTCTTTCCACAAATCTGGCCTTTTTCGTCGAATTCGCTCTCTTAAGCGCCGCATAACGCTCAAATAATATTCTTTATTTACCGTTAGACCTTCCGGTAAGAATTCAGAGTGCACAACACCGCGATAGTCAAAGAAAACAGTCAACATGACTTTGACTTTTGATCGACTTTGGCGTGGTTTTTTCGTTTCGGTTCAGTTGGAAGGCGCCACTCCAAAGCTTGTTGACTAGTTTGCATGTCAAACTCGTAAACCCACGTCTCGTCACCAGTAACAATGCGTTTCATGAATGTTGGGTCCGAACTGACTCGTTCTAGCATGTCCTCAGCGACTTTCATGCGATTGAGTTTTTGGAGAAAATTCAGATCTTTTGGGACTAGCCGAGCAGCAACATGTTTCATACCCAAATGATTAGTTATGATACGGATCGACTCGTGAGATACAGAAAGTTCGGCGGCTATCTCTCTCAGAGTTGAATGGGGATTTTCAGTCACTATTTTCTTCACTTTTGCGATGTTAACTTCAGTTGCAGACGTTGACGGCCTACCAGAGCGAGGCAAATCTTCCATCACATCTCGACCGCTTTTGAACGCTTTGAACCACTCATAAGCACGAGTTTTTGATAAAGTCGATTCACCGTAAGCCTTCTGTAACATTTTCAGTGACTCCGAACACGAAATTCCATTGGCGATGCAAAATTTAAGACAAACTGTTTGATATTTTTGTCCAATAAGAAATTCGCAATACACACTATTATGATATTACTAAAACCAGCACTGTATTTAATATAAATAACAGATGCAACTCGAACTCCGCGCCAAAATGGAAAACAGTTGTGCCAATCTAACAACTACAAAAAAACAAAAATTTGAATTTGGAACCATAAACAAATCATCCATTCCCGATACTTTTTTGACTGAATGTACAACTACCACAGCAATGTCCCCGAACCGTGCTGCCACGCAACCCCGTCCTCTCTTGACGCCTTCGAGGGGAGGGTTGCCGGCGGCGGCCGACGAAATTAATGTCACCGAGCCGTTCAGGTCCTGCGCCCAGCCAGCCCTGGGTGGGACATAGTACGGCTCGGTGACCACGGCGATATTAATCGACCACTGCACCATGCTCTGGAGCAACAGATCTTGAGCGGGGACGCAGTGGTTGATATTCGCTTGGAGGAGACGTAATGGAGCCGTTATTGACAGTCCATTACAATCTCCTCCCGAACTCCCTGTGAGGGCCCTGTCGCGGCAGCTGCGGCGGTACCTGTGGTGGCGGCAGCAGCAGCAGCAGCAGCGGCGGTGGTGACGGCGGTGATAGGGAAGGGCCTCTTGCCCTTACCCCTCGCCTTGGTGGGGGGAACGCAGTACCTGCTCCCAGCCCGGTGGTTGGCCGGCTTGCCAGCTGCTGCACACACGTAACAGTGTGGCGCGGCGTTGCAGGCTACGGCTTTGTGACCGAGCCGACCACACTGGAAGCAGTGGTCGCTTCGGTCTACTTCCTAGGTGCAGTGGACCCCCCATGGTGACCCACCTGGCAAAGGAAGTACCTCAGAGGTTTGGGCTCCAGCAGCTTCACCTGCGCTGAAACCCAGCCCACCAAAAGGCTTCGACCCTCCCCAGTTATGGCCTTGGCCGCCGACACGGGGCAGCTTACCGTTACGGTTCGCATGCCCGTGCTGTTAGTACGGATGGTGCCCGCTCGCACCTGGTCGTCAGAACACCTTCCCGCCCTGACAATGGCGGCCACTACCTCGTCCTCTGTCACGGAGACTTCCAGGCCCATAATGCGCATATCAATGCACTTCGTGGACATGGACACTCGGGCCACCTCCGCATCTAGGGACGCTCTGATCTTTTCAGCCAGAGCGTCCGCGGTAGAACCGCTGTCCGCACCAGGAACCTCCAGCATGCGGCCTCCGGTTGCAGTGGTCCTCATACGGAAGCCCCCAGCGATGCCATGCTCGGTGAGATCCACCGCCCGCTTCGCTTTGGTCATTACCTCGTTGTAGGTCACGCCCTTCTTTTCCGCACTAGGCTGTAGTGTGATCACTACAGCTGCAAATGTCGGGGCGCGAAGCCAAGCCGCGAGGGCCCTCTTTTTGCGCTGCCGCTGCCTTTCGCGCTTCTTGGCCGCCCTTGCCGCCTTGCCCACTTTTTTCCTCTCTCCAATCACTTGCCACTCGGCGTCGGCTAGAGATTCAACAGGCTAAGAAGGGGGAGGTGGCCGGCTCCTCGCCGTGGCAGGAGCTCCCGCTGCCTTGCCCTTCCTGGGTGAGGCAGGCTTCCTCTGCCTCGCCGCCACCGGGGTCGACCTCGCCGCCACCGGGGTCGACCTCGCGGATTCCGATGGCGCGGTTCCGCGCTTGGCTTTCCCGGACGGTCCTAGTTTGGCTGCAGCAGCCGGGGCCGCGGTAGCGGTGGCGTAAGACGTCGCCTTTCGCTGGCCGGAGGCCGCGAGTGGGGGGCGCAGCACTATTCCCTCCAGCACAGAGAATTGCTGCTGGATATGCTTCTGGAACTGCTCTTGCAGTTGTTGCTGCTGCTGCCGGAAGGCAGCCAGTTCCTGCCGCACCAGAGCTAGCACTTGGTTCCCCGCCTCGGTCTGAGGCTGTTGGCGCTCCCCTTTTTGTGCCATCTGTGGGGCGGCTGCTCCTCGAAACTCAATCTGGTTTGCCCGGAGCCTCTCGTTCTCCTTTCAGAGAATTTTCATGCTGGCCGCCTGGTGGGCGACCTCCGCCCGCAACTCCCCAATGGCGTCCACCGCAGCGGCGCTAATTGAAGCTATGGCCTCGGGTATAGCCTTGTCTTTTGAGGCTTTCACCCTCTTTAAGGCCACACTCCTAATCACTGCCGCCACGACCTCCACAAATTTTTTGGGCAGCTCTTGGGTGGAGCAGCCCTCGGTGCCAGGTTCACCGTCTGATGACCCCGAGAGAGTAGCCTCGCGGCTGGACTTCCCAGCATGACGCCCCTCCTTGGCGATCTCCAAGGATCGATCCTGGGTGGCGAGCCCTCTCCCCTTTCCTGTCTTACGACCCGCCCCCCGACTTGAGGTGGGAATTTTGCGGGCCGTAGGCCTCAGCTCATCGTCACCGGAGGATGAACCCCGACCATCGCCGGGGCGAGCGGGGTGCTTGAGGAATTCGTTCCTCCTGGAAGTGAGCTCCACCACCCCCATGTGCCCCAAACTGAGCGCAGAAGCAGTATCGGAGTCCGACTCCTCAACCGCGCTCATCTCCCTCAGGCCTAAACGCCTGCCGGCCTGTTCATTTTCCACCGGCGCCGCACACGTGCTGGGAGTGGATCCCAGGGACTCTGCGTCACCGGTAGGTGAGCCACCCTGGCTCGATGCGTCCACAGAAGACGGTACAGGGTCCGAAGGACCGGTGCGGTGACTGCCCCCCCCAGAATACGAGGGGCAGCCCGAGCTCTGCTCGGGGAGAGATTCTCCTGCAAGCAGGTACCCTCCTGGGGTAATTATATTTTTTATCAGTCGCACTCATAGTTTTTTGCTGAACTCAGCTTCGCCTTTTTGGCAATGGGGTGGGGTCCCCAATAGACTCGTTCGCCGTCAAGGTCATGTCTGCTGGGCAGACACGTACCTGAGGCGAACCCTCCGCGGCAGTCCAGTTTCCTGGGCTCCGCCTGTTTGGATTCCTCTTGGTCTGGTCTCCCACTGGAGGCCTTCCGGCATGAGTAGCTCTACCGGCAAAGCCCTCAAGATCATTGAGACACACAAGCCCCACCACGACGACAACGTGGGAATACAGTTGATGGGGCGATGTACGCATACCGCGTACATCGAAGGACTGGAAACGACGAAGCGAAAAGTCCGGACCGTTGAAGTCTGTCAGACTCGCTGTACATCGGGTTGTCCGATAGTAGAAAGCAGATTGCGGAATCAAGCCATGCAATTCCCGCGCACACTCTTCAAAATGTAACCTGTAAAATACCGATAGGCTGGCTACCCTGCGCCCGTCCTCGAGGCTTTGTATATCAGACTTAACCAAATCTGGATCCCCAATTAGCCTCTTCGCACGCCCTTCCACTGAGTTCAAAGCTGCTAGATGGCATTTTGCAGCACCAGCCCATATGTGACTGCAGTACTCCACACACGATCGGACCTGTGCTTTGTATAACATTAGAAGCTGTCCCGGTGTGAAGTACCGTCGGACCTTTGCAAGAATGCCTAATTATCTAGCAGCAAAATTGAGGCCAGAGGAAATTTCAACTCCTAAGAGCTGAAGGCGGTCGGTGCACTCCAGGGATACATTCTGAAAAGCAGGAGCCAAGGAGTACGGGCTCTTTTTGGCGGTGAAAAGACACGCTTGTGTTCTGTCTGTCTATTTAGGTATGGTTTCCGCACTTAGTCCTAAGTGGACCATTGTACGTGGGCCATGGCGGCCATAACCTTAGGTGGGCTCAACTACGCAGCTGACCAAAGGGGACCGCCACAATTGGTTCGGGCCCGAAGGCCACCGCTCCAGGTCCTCTCCTGGCCAGTTCGTCAGCCGCGTCGTTGCCCAATGAGCCGCTATGACTTTTAATCCACTGTAGTGTCACAGTATTGCGTTTCGGCACTGTGACACTTTCCAGTGCTGAGTGGCATTCTTGTATAATTTTCGAGGTGGTAGAGTTTTTGCCAAGGGATTGTTGGACTGAGGCACTATCAGAGAGTATCCGAATGTGTGTGTCCGTAACATTCCTAGTTTCTATGGCGTGGGTCGCTAGGATTATACCAACACATTCCGCCTGATAGACGGTGTTGAATTTTCCTAGCGATTCTGATATTGAGATCACTACAGAAGACTCTAATTCCGGTGCCAGTATCTGTCTTTGATCCATCCGTGTAGACTCACTGGGCCTGAGTAATCGTGCTCTTCTTTTGTTAGTTGAATATTGATATGCTTTTGGAAAAAAATACGCCTTTGGAGCTTTGTCGCTAGGTGCTGCCATCATAGGCTGTCGTTTAATAGCGTCTTCCATCATGCGTATGTGATTGATTCTGAAATCTTTACTCAGGGTGCCCGATGCGCTGAACCTGAAGGCCGCTGAGGCCGCCTCCTCCTGCACTATTAGATGTAGTGGGGGCAGTCCCAGCATCGCTTGCAAGGCAGCCGTGGGTGTGGTTCTCATGGTGCTAGTGATCGCTTCGCAGGCGAGTCGTTGCAGTTTTTCAATATCTTTTTGTGCTGTGCTCAGTTCGGTCCTGGGCCACCAAACTAGGGAACCATATGTGATTATTGGTCTAATAACAGTGGTGTATAGCCAGTGAGAAATCTTTTGGGCTATGCCCCAGCTGCGGCCTAACATGCGTTAATACTGCCACATAGATATACTGACTTTTTTGGTGATGTACTCGGTATGTTTTGCCCAATTTAGCTGTTTGTTCAGGTAGACGCCCAGGTACTTGACTTCAGTTTACAGGCTAAGGGGAGTTCCAAAGAAACGTGATAGCTGTAGTGCTGCCAATTTTCCTTTTTTTGGTGAAAAGTAACAATTCAGTTTTAGTGGGGTTCACAGTCAGTTGGTGTTCCTTACACCAGTCCTGTACTATTTTCAAGGCGTGCCGCCTAAGGTTGCATAGTGTGTTTTCGTGAGTGCCGTTTATTATAATGGTTAAATCGTCAGCATAACCTACGGCGAAGTAACCTTTGGGGTTAAGTCTTTTTACGAGATTATCTGCAACTAGGTTCCATAGTAAAGGCGATAGGACACCCCCTTGGGGACAACCCTTTCGCCACCATGGATCTTGTGGTGTTATTTATATTTACTTGTACTGCTCTAAGTCTAAGCATATTTGTGATCCAGCCACTCAAGGTCGGGTCAACACCGTGACTTTTGAGTGCTGTGCTGATGCTTCGGAACATAGTCTTATCGAAAGCTCCTTCGATATCTATGAAGACTGCTAAAGAAGAGCCTTTGTGATTTATTGCGCATTCAATCTTTGAGGTCACGCTATGTAGGGCAGATTCTGTTGATTTACCTGTGGAGTGTTGCTGCTTGTGAAGCGGTCTCTCTAAGAGAGGTCCGTCTCGGATGTGACTGTCGCAAAGCCTTTCCAGGGTTTTCAGTAGGACGGATGTCAGGCTTATGGGCCTGTACGCCTTGAGTTGTGTATAGTCAGTTTTACCGGGTTTTGGGATGAAAATAACTTTCACCTCACGCCACGTGTGTGGTACATATCTGTGCGCTATGCAGGCGCGGTATATCACCAGCAGCTACGGCACTAGGGAGTATTCTCCCTACTGCAGGAGCGCCGGAAGAACGCCGTCTAGTCCTTGTGACTTGTAAGGTTGGAAGGTCCTGATGGCCCATTTAATTCGGTCTTCCGTCACTATGTAATGAGCTCTGGACCAGTCAAGATCAGTCGGGGCCTGTTCCAATACCCTCGACCACGTCCTGTCGTCAAGTATGTTGCAGTCCGGGAAATGCGTTTCCAGAAGCACCTTACTGGCTCGCTGTCTGTTAGTGTGTAGCTATTGTCTGGTTTTTTTAGCGCACTGAGGGTACGTTCTTAGTCAATTGATAGGATTTTCCTAACCCGTGCTGCTTCGGTATTTGATTCAACGCTATCACAGAAATTGCGCCAGGCGGAGTTTCTGGCGGTCCTAACTGCTTTCTTATATTTGTATTGGGTTTCTTTGTATTGCTTCCAGTCCTCTGGGAGTCTTGAGTTTTTGGCTCTGTTAAATTGTTTGCGTAATGTATTTCTGAGTTTGCCAAGTTCTGCATTCCACCAGGGATTTCCCTTTCCTTTGATGTGTGGAGAGCTTAGTTGATAGTTTGTGTGGTATGCTTCGATAATATTGTCTGTGAGTTTTGTCACAGCGTTATTCAATTCTATGGAGTCAGTTATTTGGGTTACAGGTCTTTGTTCCCTGGCTAGTAGGGAGTAGTGTTTGTATTCAGGTATATTTGTACGGCGAGGGTTGCGCCGTGGTTCTGGGTTTTTTGTAATGGCTGCCAGAGAGAAACATATTCTTCTGTGATCAGAGCAAGAGGGTTCATTTGACACGCGCCAGTTGAAGATTAATTTTTTCGCGTTTTCTGTAGCTGAAGTTAGGTCTATGATCGTTTGTCCACGGACTGTGACCCAAGTGGGTTCCGTGCCTCGGTTCACGATGTTAAGATTAGTCGAGAATAAGTATGTGGATAGTGACTCACCTCGGGTGTTTGATACTTCACTACCCCATAGTAGGTGATGCGCGTTTGAGTCGTTGCAGATGATCAAGTCCAAGTTGGCGTTTTCGTAGTGTCAGAATTGGGTCAGTGGAAAAAACCAGATTGGTCAGTTCTTTTGGTGGGCAACTTTAGTCGTCGCCAGGCATGTACGACGAGGCTATTACTAGATTCGGGGCATCATTTCCAATCTGGAGCCTTGGGATGGGTCTGGGGATAGAAGCGAACGTAATATCGAACCCAGCAGGTACGATATACGTCGCACCCGCCCCAAGACCTTGTCAACCTCATCGGTGGGGATACCCAGGGTCAGATACGTCCCAAAGTTATTCCCACTGACTTTGGTTGCCCGGTATAACGACCACCTCCCGATGTGATCAGAAGGCTCTGGAGCAGCGCAATGTCCCATTAAACCTGAGAACGAAGAGCGCCGCTCGGACACGGGTCGGCACGTCGGACTGTCTCGTGACTGTCAATGTCTGGTCGGTGTTAGGGAGTCTCAGTAGGGGGGTATTTTGTTACAGCCAAGTCAGTGCATTGTCGCCCTCACACCACATCTGCACGGTGCCGTCCGTCACTCGGGGGTAACTTCTGAAGGCTGGGAGTGGCTTCGTGGGGTCCGACACAATCAGAAGTCTTTCAAGTTCCGATTTGACGTAAGTCGCCTCGTTACCTGTCAGGTCTCTTGAGGGGGGAGGGAAGTAGATTGCTACGGCCCACGCTTATGTTCTCTGCTCCCCTTGAGCAGCCTAGGTCCTCACCCGCTTCGAATCCCCCTGCAGCGCGCTCGGTAAGGCCGAGTCGTCCGGGCGGTCTCTTCGCCGCCCCTGAGCTTGACCCAGGTTGTGGTTTAGATTTACTCGGCGTAGTGCATCCAGCTGGGATCCGAAACTGGCGAGTAGCCCCAGCCCGTGTCCCTCTCTTCTTCAGATCTGTCTGTCTGTCGGGTTCTGAGTCCGGTCAACGGATCCCTGTGGATCTTGCTTTTTGTAAGAGCGTTTCGCGTCGGGTTGCCCCGTCGCGTACTTGCCCCCGCTCGCGTGTTTCCGCGTCCGGTCTTTTTTCATATTGGGTTCCCCTCCACGTACTTCGGACTGGTCGCGTACTTCTGCAGTTCGTGCGTCCGGCTCTTTTCCGCGCTGGGCTAACCCTTCGCGTAATACGGGCTGGTCGCGTACTCCTGTTGAAGTAGCCGCCTGCGCTTTGCGCTGGCCAAGGCCTGAGCGGATCATGCGCATGCGGCTACCCAGCTCCGTTTCCCTGATGCGGATTTTTTCACGCTTTGAGGATAGCAGGCGTAATTCGTCCGCAGGGATCGGGGTGGACCCACCTGAGCCGTCAACTTTCCCCGAACCTAGTTCTGGGTCAGCATCTCTCAGTCTAGCCTCGGTCTTCGCGCGCTGTCTCTCTAACGCACGCAGTTCTTGACCGAGACTAGTCAGTTGGGCTTCGACAGTGTCATTGTCTGGGTTATTCGTTACGCTGTTCCTAACGATACTCTGTTACCAGGCACTCGTGGATGGTAAGCTTAGTGTCGGTCTGGTTGGCGCTTGCGCACCAGTCATGTCAGTGTTTGTGGGCGCGTGAAAAGCAGCAGCCTGGTTTGTGCAAGGTATGGGCATGCAGCGAGAGAAGGCGTGGGCTCTAAAAGCAGAGAGTCGCCCTCTCCCAGAATACGATGGGGGCTGACCGCCGAGTCGACATGGGATTCTCCGGCTTGGCCGGGACCCACCTAGGTAATTATTTTGGCTTTCTGCGTTTTCATGGTTGAACGGCCTCAAGCAATCAGGAAGCGGTCCCCAAGCCGGAGCTGGGTTATCTTCAACCTGCCCACCCGCTCGGTTGCATGAGATGAAGTCCATACCGACGTGCCGCTATGGGGGTATATGTACCACCATGTCTGATCGGCACAGCCAGCCCCGAGCTTTATTAGATTATAACTTCTCGATTTATTATGGAAAAATCGTTTTTGATACGATAAACCACATCCAAATTCATTAGTTTCTATCACAACCGTCTTATTTAGAAAAATAGTTTATAATTTCTCGCAATATTTTACAATCCTACGGCGTTTGCAATTTTCCGATGACATAAGCAGCATTACAGCCGTGCGAATTGAAGACGGGGCGGGTCTCTAGTAAGTTCGCAAAGAGAAGACAGAAAAGATTTTGTATGTGCTCTGGAACAGCATATACAAAATCATTCACAAATAGAAAACCAGCGTAAGCTTCTTTTTATCCTGTGAGCCGTAAAAATATCTAGTTAATAAATATTTTGACATTATTATTCCAGATCTTATTCAGCGTCTACATGGCCACACAGTCGATGACATTCTGCGTGCCTCACGCTGAAGTGTTCGCATCGGCTCGGGGAGCAGCTACCACCATATTTCAGCTTATAGACCGAGAGCCTTTGATCGACAGCCTCCAACAAACTGGCCTGTCTCCTCGCAGAGTCATCGGAGAAATTACTTTGGAGGATGTCAACTTTAGCTATCCGTCAAGACCTGAAGTTAAGGTAAGATAATACGAGCACTTTGCTACCGTTTCACACTCGTAATAGCTAATTTGTTTTAAGAGTTTACATTTACTGACTGTCAGGAAGGTCACCCAAGGCCAGTACACGTAGCGAGAGTAGCAAACCGCTTGGACCATACTATTTGTACCTTATTAATTTTAATTATCTCTGTATAATCTATATAAATAATGCAGGGAATTATAGACCCAACGCTGGCTAACTCCTCGGGGCCTGTTTAAAAAATAAGTTGAAAGAATTTTAATTCCATGTCATCTATGAAGATGACCCCTTGACAGAATTTGCTACAGGCTCCAAGCTGACTTAATGCGGCATTGTCCACGACAACTTTTTGCAGCGATTCAATAAAAAAAAGATCATGATATCTCCGTGATCATTACCCCAAAATTAATGATGATTTAATTTCTAAGTGGGTTATAAAGTTCAACTATTATCTTTACTGTACAGGTCCTCAACAGCTTCTCTATTAAAATCAAACCAGGGGAATGTGTAGCCTTGGTTGGTTCTTCTGGTTGCGGTAAAACAACTATATTACAACTGCTTCAAAGACTCTATGATCCTCACTCTGGATCAGTGAAGCTTGATGGAAAGGACGTCAAAAATCTTAATTTGGGATGGCTTCGATCATGTTTAGGTAAGTCATTATTTATTATCATGATTTCTGTCGAAAGACGTCTACTGTTGGACATAGGCCTCCCCCAAGCGTCGCCATAACGACCAATTCTGTGCATCTCGCATCCACCGCATTCCCGCGACTCTCACCAGGTCGTCGGTTCACTTTGTGGGAGGCATTCCAACGCTGCTTTTTCCGGTGTGCGATCGGCATTCTAGATCCTTTCGGCCCCATCGACTATCCGTCCTACGAGCAATGTGCCTTGCCCACTGCCACTTTAGTTTGGCGATTCTTCGGGCTATGTCGGCGACCGTGATTCTCCTGCGGATATCTTCATTCCTGATGCGATCACGCAAGGAAACTCCGAGCATAGCCCTTTCCATTGCCCTTTGAGTAACTTTAAGCCTTTTGATGAGCCTCATTGTAACCGACCATGTTTCAGTGCCATATGTTGTCACTAGCAACACGCACTGGTCATAGACTTTCGTCTTGAGACACTGGTATGTTGATAGAGAAGATACCGCGCTACTTCCCAAACGCTGCCCAGCCGAATCGGATTCGACGATTGACCTCTTTCTCAAAGTTAAACCTACTTAACTGGACTGTCTGTCCCAAGTAAACGTAATCGTCTACAACTTTGAGTGTAGAGTCTCCGATCTTGATCGGAGTGGACTAGGCATTAATGTTAATGGCGAGTACATCACTCGCCTTCAGTTTGCCATGGTAAATAACCATGTAGCACCCTACATGGTTATTTACCATGATTTCGATTTTGTCCATGTTTATTTTAAGACTTTCTGAAGCTCAACTAAGGTCATCGAGCGTTGTACCTAGCTCCTCCGTAGTCTCAGCCATGACTACTATATCGTCGGCAAACCGATAGTGAGTGATGTACTCGCCATTGACATTAATGCCTAGTCCACTCCAGTCCAGAACCTTGAAGACATCCTCCATTGCAGCCGTAAACAGTTTCGGAGATATGACGTCTCTCTGCCTCGCACCCCGCTGCAGAAGGATAAGTTTTGAGGTCTGGTCCTGAAGTCGGACTGTCATTATGGCGTTCTCGTACAAACACTTCAGCACTTCGATATACTGATAATCAATCTGGCACCGTTGGAGAGATTACAATACAGCCCAAGTCTCGATCGAATCAAAAGTTTTCTCGTAGTCCATGAACGCTAAGCATAGAGGCAAGTTATAGTCCTCGGTCTTCTGTATAACCTGCCGGTACATATGTATGTGGTCTACGGTGCTGAAGCCTTTTCGGAATCCGACTTTTTCGGGAAGTTGGAGTCGTCAAACCTGCGCGCGAGACGATTCGTGATGACTCTGGAAAACAGCTTGTAGATATGGGTCAGAAGCCAGATGCAAGGCATTGTCACCCTTCTTAAAGAAAAGTACCACCACACGTCTGGTCAATGCCTGTAGCGTCTTTTCCGCAAGTATGACGGAATCGAACAACCTCTGAAGGGCCTTTAGGACCGGTTTTCCACCCGTCTTCAGGAGTTTGGCTCTAATTCCGTCATCACCCGACCATTTATTGTTTTTAAGCTGCTTCAGAGCTCCCCTAATCTCGTACAGGCTGGCGTCCGGGATATCTTCGGTATAGTGCCGGGTTAATCTAACTCTTGAGCCGTTTGCTAGATTCGTTGTGGGTTTTGTGATAGACGTGTACAGCTGTCCATAGAATGCCTCGATTTCTCCCTGAAGCTGTGATTTGGCGGATATGACTCTGCCATCGTCGTCGGTCTTCAGATTCGTGAGCTGGCTCTGCTCTATATACAGATCTTTTACAAAAACCTCGGAGCCCTTATTCCGCTCGATCGCGTCTTTAATCTGTTTAGTATTAAAAAGGCGGAGATCGCGTTTTAAGGACTTGGAGATCCGTCTGTTGAGCTGCCGTAGATGCACGCATCGTCTGAACACTGCAGAATCATCTCACGTCTTTTTTTCAAGAGTTCGACACTTTGATCAGAGAGCCTTTTCTTCTTTGTACGATAAGTCTTAAAGAACTTAGACCCAACCGTATGGATATTTTCTACGAACCCATCGTTGTATTCGTCCACGGAGCCACCTAGGCACTCGAAACGATTATGAAGTTCGAGCTGAAAACTCTCGGAGTTTTGAATCCGGTTCTGTGCTGGACGGAGCGTAGACTTCATCAGACGAGATATTTCAAGCTTGATATTGATATTCAATGTGTCACTTACCTTGCGGTGACCACCTCCAGTTTTCACCGCATTGATCACAGAGACATCATTGAATATTTGCTTCTTTTTCGACATGATGATGTCAATCTCATTTCTAGTCGCACCATCAGGGGTATGCCAGGTCCACTTCCTACGCTCAAGTTTTTTGAAGAAGGAGTTCATCATATAGAGGCCCACCTTCTCTATAAAACTAGCCAGCAGGTGTCCCCGGCGGTTCCAATGTTCTAATCCAAATTGCTCCACTCGCAGCTCATCACCGTCTGGTTTGCCAAGTTTCGCGTTAAAGTCCCCCATGACCGCGTTGAAGTGAGTCTTAGAACCATGCATGGCTCTGTATATATCCTCATACATGGACTCTACTTCGTCCTCGGGGTGTGTCGAGGTCGAGGCATAAACTTGTATAACCTTCAGCGAATATCATGATGATATTCTGAATATAAGATACGCCACTTTGGTCGACACACTCTCGATCTCGATCCTCACCACATTATTCACAAGAGACTTGTGGACGATAAACCCGACACCACTCTGGGACTGTTGGTCACCCTTCCGGAAATAATGCAGGTTACCGGATTTGACAACTATCGTGTCCTACCTCTGTGTTCGGACTTCAGATAATCCCACAAAACTCCATCGTAACCTGCTCAATTCCTCCTCAAGCCCGGTGATCATCCCGCGTAGTGTACGCGTGTTATATGTTGTCAGGTCCAGTCGTTATTTTCTAAATGGGTAGCCGGATCCCATCCGGAGACTCTTCGTACACCTTACACAAGGGTAGACGGGCTACCGGACACTAGGGGCCATTTTTTGGTTGTGCTTATCATTGGGGGTTTTGGCCACGCTTGACATGCGGGTTGCGATCGCAGTGTGGTTGTTGCAATGCTTCTGCCCATTCTTTGGTGTGTCCCTTAGTCGCCTCTTATGACACCCACGGGAAGAGATAGTATGGTGTTATTCTTTACGTCCGGATACCAAACGGAACAGTTTAGGTTTCGGAACGGTTATGGTAAGTATACTATTGAAACTAGTAGGTACAGTGTCATCATTGACGGAGGGCGCCCATGAGCAACTTACTTGCTCAGAAACTTTTTATCTCTATTGTATAGGTGTCTTTGTCAAAAATTAGAAGATACACGGGAGCGACCACAAAGCATAATAGCATTATCATTAATGATCCTAATGTTTCCTCTGGAGGGACTCAGGCCTCCCCTCTAGGAGAGGGAGCGTGTCTTAATCCACCACGCGGGCTCAGTGCCAGTTGGTAGATGTCACATGTCTACGAATTTTTGGTTCTAAGACATGCCGGTTTCTTCACGATGTTTTCCATCACCGTTTTAGAGTAGTGGTGATGGAATAAATTACACAAAGTAATGCGCCTGGCTAGAGCGACAGCACATATTTCGTAAAAAATTGCTACCAATAGACGGGACGGCAGTTGCATCCCCGGCACCAGCCTGTCGTCAAATCCGTGGACGAAATGTCTCTTTGCTATCGCATCGCTACATGTGGACTTTTTCATACAAACCCGTGGACTTGATGTCAGAAACAATATAATTACTGGAACTAAAGTTGCTCATGCGCACTATCTTTAAATCAAAATTTCATAGCAGAAAATAAAACATCAATTCGTCAATGTTCCAGGCGTGGTAGGCCAAGAACCTGTACTGTTTCGTGGTACCATTTTTGAAAACATCGCCATTGGGTTCCCTGAAGCCACAAGAGAAGAAGTACAGACAGTAGCTGAAATGGCTTACGCACACGATTTCATTACCAACCTGCCCAATGTAAGTATATATCTTTTGACGTCTCTTATTTTAAAACAGTTCTCTCATAATTCAGGCTGTAAGATAACAGACAAGTTTTGTGAAAACAGTGATATACTTATCACGCTAGCTTTGCTAACGTAACATCCCATGTTTACAAGCTAGTTGAACCATAACTATAGAAATTAATCAAGAAGTGGACAGGCTGAATTGATTGATTGATTTAACGCATTGGTTTGACCACAGGGCTACGACACAGTGATAGGCGAGCGCGGCGCGTCGCTGTCGGGCGGTCAGAAGCAGCGCATCGCCATCGCGCGCTCTCTGCTGCGCGAGCCGGCCGTGCTGCTGCTCGACGAGGCCACCTCCGCCCTCGATCCTCACTCCGAGAGACAGGTGCAAGCTGCCCTCGACCGTGCCAGTGTTGGAAGAACCACCATTATGGTGTCTCATCGGTTGGTTTAGATTTACCTTACCCTCAAATTACCAGCATTTCACTAATTTATTTTACAAAATGTTTTTAATCAAGGTCTCTCTCTTGTTCAAGGAGTAGTATGCAAATACTCGCGTATACTTCGTAGTGACCTAACTACCTAACCTTATTCCATAACATACAGTGCCAGTACGAATATGTACTAATCGTGCGTAGATCCGAATAATGGCGCCTGGATTAGGTCAGGCCCCCTAGCCAAGTTACAATCGTTCCGTTCGCGCCGAACCCCTCTAGTAGGCTACGCCTCCGATTCCTTTGTTCTGACCACGTGACTGAGCGTTGCGATGACGTCAGAACAAAGGAATCGAAGGCGTGGCCTACTCGAGGCGTTCAGCGCGAACGAAACGATTGTAACTTGGCTAGGGGGACAGGTTAGAATAGTGACCATTAGAACACGATGACGAGTGAACGAAGCGATGATGTGGGTTAAGTTAGGTTAGAACAGTGACCATTAAAGACGGATTTGTAATGTTTGTGAATCAATTGGGTTAGCTTAAGTTAAAAGTCATTATTATTTTACATCATTCTATGAGTAAATGATTTTATTATTATCTCAGATTTTGTCAGGCGTAAGTGATGTTAACTGTAGTATAGTTTGGAACCAGGACGCGCGCGTACACGTTACATACTGTACAAGACCAGGACGCAAAATTCGTGTATGTTGTAATTGCAGATTTAAAAATAGCAATACAAAGTATACGCGAGCAGTTTCCTATGACTGCGTTCAAGCCATGTATAGAATGTAAATACGCATACTTGTCTACGGGAATACAGGGGACTTACCATGACGTAATAAAATGTCAGTCTTGCGAGAGAGATAGAGGGATAGAGCTATACGCCCTATATAGCTCCATCCCTTTAACAGTGCAATTCAGGTCGTTAAATGAATCGCGTTAAGATCTCGTGGTAGCTCTGTAGAAGAAACGTGTGAATTGTTTGCACAGCTAATGGTATCATTTTATTTTAGGTTGTCAACCATCACTAATGCTAACCGTATCATCTGCATGGACCAAGGAGCAATCGTTGAGGAGGGAACACATGAAGACCTGATGAAAACTAAAGGTGCTGTGACCCTTATTAACTATCTTAAGCATTAAGTAGTTCTGAGACTTTATGACAGAATTCAGCATTTTCATCGACAGTGACAATTATTACGATTTTAGTCTTTCGACTTAGAACAAAATAAACGACTTCACCAACTTTGACTTTCGACTTTCACAACAAATTGTATATTTGTGTGGTTCTCTGGAAAAATTTAAAACACACTTCCATTAATGGATAATTTTTGCTGCCTGTAAGATAAATAGGAAAAAAACAAGATCAGCAGCTTGTCCACGAATTCCGTAATGATGTTATTTACGGATCAGAGTATTATAGTCAACACAGTCAAATGCTTTAGAGAGGTCACAGAATATACCAATAGCATCCTGAGACTTCTCCCATGATTTCAAAATGTGACTGATTAGTTTCACTCCTGCACCCGTCGTTGACCTTCCTTTCGTGAAGCCAAACTGATGACGATGCAAAATCCTATTTGAATTAAAATGAGGCAATATCTGGTCGAGCATGATTATTTCATTGATTTTACTTGATGCTGGAATCACAGATATAGGTATATAATTAGAGGGATCACTCTTACTACCTGTTTTGAAAATGAGTACTACTTTACTATGTTTCATTAAATCACTGAACGTTCCGATGTCTAAGCATTGATTATATATGCCTGTCAGGACAAGAGCAATTGCACCAATAACATCTCCAATAACCTTAACGGATATACCCCATAAGCCTTCAGTATTTTCTATGTTAAGACTTTTGACTGTTTGATAATTGTATCAACAGAGATACGTTTAAATTCAAAGGTTGGTATATCCTCAGTTTTTTTTTTCCGGTGGAAAAATCATTTTATGACATCCCCGCTCTTGGGCGGGGCGGGAGATAGTGTCAGACTTTTACTGACCAAAAATCCACTCCTGTTCATTCGTCGCCTTTCGTACCAGAGCCGAGTCTTCCTTTCAGAATCAGACCATTGGCCCCAGTAGGCTTCGACCCTGCTGGGCCCCTACAGTTGCTGACATCTCCTTGAGGCGCGTGTAGAACAATACGCACCGTCGACAACTTGGGCTTGGTACGGACGGTTACCGGACGGTCGGACAGCGAGCCACCCATTGCTCGCCATCCACAAGCCCGCGTCTTCGGTGGCCAGAAATCGGGGTCGGAATCCCGGCGGCGGTTGGGGCGTGAGGACCTTTGCCTCACGCGATCGGTCGCCTCCTTTGCTAGCATTACTGCTTCACTGAAGGAGGCGACCACCTGCCACTCCTCCTCGCACCGGACATGGCCTGTACCAAGGCCCGGCGCGAGAGATCGCCGCCGCCGATTGCCTCCACGAGAACAGGGCGTTGCTCTGCCCAAGCGGGGCACACCTCTAATGTGTGATCCACCGTGTCCTCCGGGCGGTCTACACAATGGTGACACCCGGGCGTTTCTTCCGCACGAATCCGGTGCAGGAACCTTCCGAACTTACCATGTCCGGTGAGGACCGGCGTCATGCGGAAGGTAAGGACGCCGTGTTGCCTTTCCAGCCACTCCTCAAAGAGGGGACTTACCGCTAATATTATGGCGTGCCCAGCACTGGGTTGTGATAGTCGCTGTCGCCATTCCACCATAAGGCCTCGCCGGAACTCTGCCTGCCATGCCGCGATATGTCGCGGCAGTGAAGTTTCGCCCCGACGTTGCATCTCCACGCGCAGATCGTGCATGCGTGCAAGGGCTGTTGCCTCCAGATCCCAAGGTGGCTGGCCAGCAAGGAGGCTCGCCGCTTCGCGGAAAACCGTTCGGTATAACCGCACCATCCGTATGGTCATGACCCTCTGGCACGTGTTCAGCTGGGCCGCCGGTCGCTTTCGCAGTTTTCGGTTTGCTTCGCACTGCCATAAAGGGCCATGGACCGGACGATGCCTGCTTGGAGCCTCCGGCAGGAGGCGTCTGGTCCCCCGAGGTTGGGCAGGAGCTGCTTGAGGGCAGCCCCAGTTCGATTTAGTTTGGGAGCTAGACGTCGAAAGTGCTCCTCGAAATTCCACCGGCTGTCGAGGACGGGTCCCAGGTACTTCATTGTCGACCCGACGCCGATGTGACCTCCTCCTACCGTTAATTGGGAACGCCGAGACGGTTCGCTCCGAGGGCCGTGAAAACACATGGCCTCAGAATTGTGCAGCGCCACCTCGAGTCCCAACTGCTGGATTCTATCAACGACTATCGCAACCCCGCGTGTCGCTAATTCGACCGCCGCCTGGTACGACTCCCCCTGCGCCAGGACCAGCGTGTCGTCTGCGTAGCAGACCACGCTGACCCCGTCAGGGTAGATGATGTACCTGTCCGACAGGTAGGCCTCGATCACGCGACAAAGGTAGTCAGGCACCCGGTGATACCGGAGTGCCCTCCTAATGCTACTCCAGGGCAGGGAGTTGAAGGCGTTGGCGATATCCAAAGACACTGCCACGACACACCTGCCCTGGGATACCGCATCTCCCGTCATGAGACCTCGCACGCGCATGATGGCGTCCACCGTGGAGCACTTCCTGCGAAAACCGAACTGGCCGTCCGCCAGGTCCGGCCCCGCCCGTGTTAGGTGCGCGACGAGGCGGTCTGCAATTACTATTTCAATGAGCTTGCCCACCTCGTCGAGCAGCACAATGGGCCGGTACGCGGATGAAGAGTTGGCAGGGCGCCCCGGCTTCGCGATAAGAACCAGTTTCCCCGTCTTTCAGCGAAGTGAGAACTGGCCCCTCTCCATGCATGTGCTGAAGATCCCTTTTAATCGAGACCCGAGAGCTTCCATGGCCAGGACCCAGGCTTTACCAGGCAAACCATTGGGTCCTGGGGCGGTATTCTTGGCACTCAGCCTTCGTACCGCCACACTCATCTCTACTTCTGTCACCTCTGGATCATTGTCATCGTCGTCGCCATCGTGATCCGCGTTAGACACCGCTGGTGGGGAGCCATGAGCGGGGGAGAGTGTTCCCCTCGCATAGGGAACAAATTACGCACCACACCCTCCACAATCTGGGGCCGGAGACTGCGTGAGCGGGGGAGCCCAGGGGCGGAGTTTTTCCCGCACCATCTTGTAGGGGCGTCCCCACGGATCTCGGTTCAGAGTCCCCAGCCACACGTTGCGGGTCTCCAACTTGGCCCGCTTTATTTCCGCACGGAGGGTGCGCTTCGCCACTTTGTATCCATCGTACAGCTCCGCCTCTCTGGCCTCCGCATCCGGCGGGCGGATGCTGTGACTGCAGTGTCTAGCGTACCGGCGCCGCGCGGCATTGCACGCATTGCGCAGTGCAGCAATCTCCGGCGATCACCAGTACACCTGGCGCCGGGGACATCCTGGCCGGACTTGGGGCATTGCCGCATCGCAGATTTGCGACATGGCCTCCTGGAACCACTTTGCCTCAACGTCTATGTCAACAGGCCTGTCCGGTGCTTGCACCCAGGCCTGTACCATCGCGGCTTCCAGGAGGAGCTCCCGGTCCAGCTGTTTTAGTGCCCAACGAGTACCACACGGGGTCTGTTGGACCGGCGCGATCGAGGTCTGGGTGGAGACGTCAAACCGAATGTATTGGTGGTCTGAGTACGTCTCCACCCGCTTCATGACGCGCCAGTCAATGACACGCGGCGACAGAGCAGGGCTGGCGAACGATATGTCCACCACAGACTCGCCCTGCATCCGCACACACGTAAAGACAGAACCCCAGTTTAGTACGACCAGGCCTGTTTCCAGAGCCCAGTTCTCCACCATCTGACCCCACTGGTTTGTGTATCGGGAACCCCAAGCCAAGTTCTTGGCATTGAAGTCCCCGCAAAAGACCACGAGGAGGGAACCAAACCCGGCGACGACAACCAAACCCGGCGACGACAACCAAACCCAGGGACGGGGCACCGGCGATGGCCGAAGAAATTAAAGTCACCGAGCCGTTCAGGGTCTGACCCCAGTCTCCGCTGGGCAGGACATAGTACGACTCGGAGACCACGGCGATGTTAATCGACCACTGCGCCATGCTGTGGAGCAAAAAATCCTGAGCGGAGGCGCAGTGGTTGATGTTCGCCTGGAGGAGACGTAATGGAGCCGTTATTGACAGTCTATTACAGTCTCCGCCCGAGCTCTTGCCGTGGATGCCGCAGGACCTATTCCCAACCCCGTGGTCGGCCAGCTTGCCTACCGTTGCACGCCATTCAACCGCCTTGTGACCGGGCTGACCACAATGGAAGCAGCGGTCACTGCAATCCACCTCCGCGACGCCACAGGCCCCTACGTGGTGCCCCACGTGGCAGCGATAGCACCGCAAAGGTCTGGGCTCCAGCAGTTTCACCTGCGCGGAGACCCAGCCTACCCGAAGCCGTCGGCTCTCCCCGGTGATGGTCTTGGCCATCGACACTGGGCAGCTAACCGTCACGGCTCGCATATCAATGCACTTGGTGGGCCTGGACACTCGGGCTTCTTCCGCATCTGAGGACGTCTTAATCCTTGCGGCCAAGGCATCCGCGGCAGGGCCACTGGCCTCACCAGGGCCCTCCAGCATTCGGGCCCCAGTTACGGTGCGCCTCATACGGAAGCCCCTAGAAGCTCCGAGCTGTCGGAGCCGCCGTCTTGTCGCCGACCACCGTCCATCCGGCCTCGGCCGAAGGTTCTGCAGACGGAGGAGGTGGCAGGGGCGGCCTATCCACCGCCACGGCAGGAGCCTTCGCCGCTTTAGCGGCAGATGCTGCCTTGACCCTTGTGGGAGGAGCAGGCTTCCCGAGCCGCTGCTGCTGCTTGGCCGCCGGGGCCGGCCTTGCAAGCTCCGACGTCACTGCCCCGCGCCTGACTTGCCACCCGCCTTGAGCGCAGCATCCGAAGCCGCGGCAGCAGTGGCATACGACGCCGCCTTTTGCTGTCCGGAGGCAGCGAGCGGGGGACGCAGCACAATCCCCTCCAGCACGGATAGCTGCTGCTGCATCCGTAACTGGAACTGCTCCTGCTGCTGCTGCTGCCTAAAGGCAGCCAGCTCTTGGCGCACCAGCATCTGCAGCTAGCTCTTCGACTCCGGCTGAGGCTGGGACTGGGGCTGCTTTTACTCCTGCCCCTGCATGCGTCTCCTTTTTGGTGCCTCTTACTGGGAGCCGACTTTCTGGGCTCCGATGACCTCGGCCCGGAGCATTGCGATCCTTTTTTCGACCCGCTTCTCAAAGGAGGCGTCTATAGCCTCCAAGATTGAGGCCGCGAACTGTGCGATACCCCGCTTCTTTTAGCCCTTCTCCCGCTTCCTTGATATGGCCGTTAAGGCTTCGACAACCAGCTCTCCGAGCGCCCTACGCGACTCCTCGGCAGAGTCTTTCCCGGCGTCCGGGTCACTGCCTGACGGCCCCGAGGAGTCAGCCCTGGCGCTGGTCGCTGCGGGGCAGCGGCCCTCCACGGCGAGCCTCTCGGCTCGCTCAGCAGCCTCCCGCTCGGCTCGCACCCCAACTGCTGGTGGGGATCTTGCGGGCCGACACAAACTCTCCTTCGGAATACGTTCCGTCCCCCGGTTTGCCGCGTTTCCGGTAAAAACGTGAGTTTTCACCGAAAACCACTTCTTCTTCGCAGTGAGAGCTCTCGAGGCTCTCCGTTCGTAATTTTTATTATTATTCTTTGTTTCCATTGCTGTTCCCATGAGTAAAAACTTTGTGTACCTGCTTAAAATAGTGGTTCGCACTAGAAACTAATTTAGCTACCCATTAGTCAAGCTAGCAACCTCCCTCGCGGTGCGTCGCCGCTTCGAGTTTTGGGGTAATTTTTTAAAGAAGTTGTCTTCCTCGCGGCTCGGGCGGTTAAGCCAAAACCGCGTCACGTCTGACCATACTGGTCAACTTTCTTATATTTATGGGTCAACTCGTATCTTTCGAGTTAGTCAAAAGTTACAATTAGATTGAACTGTAGAGTTTAGACCGCTTACAAAAAATAAATTAAATTATTTTAATAATAATGTTTTTAGTAATCTCTCAACAGCCAATTTTGATTCGCAAGACTTAAATGTTTTTTTTTTTAATTTTCCATAACTATCACACAACGTCGTCTAGTCCCAAGCTAAGCAGAGTTTGTGTTATGAGTACTAGACAACTGATAAACATACTTATATATTTCTAAATATATATCTACATATTATAGATAAATTACAAAGACACAACATATGATCGTGCTCATTACACAAACATTTGTCCTGGTTGGGAATAGAAGCCACGACCTCCGGCACAGGCAGTCAGGGCCACCGACCACTAGACCAACTACACAATACAACAATATACCAAAAGTTTGTGGAAGACTGGTGCCTGAACTAAGTTTTTTACAAAACCTGTGTGTCAGGTCACCAGGCCCACAAAAAGGGCAGGACAATATATGTACAGTACCGTCAGTAGTTCTTATATTTCCATCAACAGTTACAACTCGCCATATGTACCACTGATTAACCATTCAGCCTTAAACATTCTAGGTTTCTACTACAAGCTAGTAACAACAGGCAACGAAGTTAAAGAACCCGAAGAAATTGAGACATTAACTGAAGAAGCAGACGGTGAAGAGAACGGAGAACCAGTTATGGCTCCCCGAGCTGATGTCAAGAGGACATCAAAAAGACGCGTGCACAGACATCACTCGATTAAAAGAGGTTTGAACAAGTTGATAACAAAACTAGATAATGAAGAGCAAACAAACGTAATCAGTAACAGTCATCAGAATGACTGTGTAATTTCTTTAACTACCTACTACCTACAATTCTAAATTGCCATACGCAGCTGAAGAAAAGGGAAGAAAGCTTTACCTAAAACAAAAATGCTGTTAGCTTAGGCCTACTGTTCATGGATGCGTAGCGTGCATAGTTTTGTATGTAAGCTATGAGCAGGCGTACACCACGCGTGTAATAATGAATACGCGTCTATGAAGCTACGCGTCCGTAGACAGTAGGCTTTAACAACATTTTGTATTTTTTAATGATGTAAACTAGTGCTTGACTGCGATCCCACCTAAGCAATGTTGCAATCGTTGATGGTGAAGCGCTCTAGTTTATTAAGAGGCTATTCACTCTAGCCTTGTAGTCACCTAAATTATAATCGATAGATCATCGATCGCTGCAGGCAAATTGTTCCAGTCCTTCGATATTTTAGGTAAAGTTACTGCAGAAGTACAGCGTCATTGTACGACTAGGTACTATTATAAGCCCACGCTTGATATAAGACTAATCTTATCAATACATAGAAATAAATCTTTAAGTAAGTCCTTTATGAATGACTAGCTTCAGCCAACAGCTTTGCCCGCGGTCAAAGAGTTTTCTCCATACAAACTTGGACCGCTAATTCATCCCTTTAGGGGCTGAATTTTTAAAAAATCGTTTCTTATTCTTTTTATACATCATTCTTTGTTTCTATCTATATATATATAAAAACTGACTGACATATTATTATATCAACGCACAGCCAAAACTACTGGGACTAGGAGCGTGAAGTTTTGCTCCAGTGTTTTTTTTATATGATAAAGACGAAAATTAAGAGAGAATTTACCAAAATTCATTCCATAAAGGGATGAAACGGGTACCCAAAGTTTGTATGGAGAAAGTACCTACTTTCACGCGGGCGAAAGAGAAACTGATTTACAAACATATCAACGCACAGCCGAAACTATTGGAACTAGGAGCGCGTAAGTTTTACGAATGAAGCCACTGGCAGAAGGTAGTACATCTTAAAAGGAACCTCGATGCACTATTACAGCGTCTAAGGGTTTGGACAGGGCATTGATGAGCATTATGAGAGAGGGCATTATTTATTTATTATTATTTATATTGTTAACGTATTATTTATTAATAATTGTAATTATTTATTTTACTTGCTTTTATTTATATAGCCTCTTTTTTATAATGTGAATGTGAGAACACTGTAGACTCCGCGAATTCTTAGGTTCCTTTTTATTATGAATATTTTTATTGTACTTTATTGACCAGTCTACACTGTCCTTACATAATAAATCCAATATATTGTAAACAGAAAATATTGTATCAACAAATTCTTTTTTAAAAGAGTAACCATGGAGTTTCTTGCCGGTTCTTCTCCATAGGAAACGACCAATTTGGAACCGTGCACTAGCTTCTGACGTTTTATAAGTGCCCATGTAGGCCTAAGTGAAATAAAAATCTTTGACATGACTTGACTTGAGTCAGTGAGAGATTTAGGACTTTACCTTGTATGTATACAACATTATTTTTAGTATATTATGCGAAATCTGAATACAGTTTGTTCAGAATCAGTAACTGAATCGGTTTATTCCCAAAAATATACAGAAAAAGTCACAAGTTAGACACCACCGACACCAAACACAACACAGGGCAGGTCATAGCGAGCATTAGATGCCAGCGCACAGCTGGGTGCGAGAGCAAAACAACCCCTCTGTCACTCAGATGGCCCGGTGACCACGTATTTGTACGGACAACCAAGTAGCATAACAAGCTTATAACTTTGTGATTTTTCATGATACAGTTATGAAATCTTGTATATAGATTCTTTACATAAAAATACTAGCCACGAGTTTCGGGTTTCGCATCTACTAAAACTAATTTTGTATATGTCGTGACCAGATCTTAGAATATTGATCACTACATGAAACGGCCAACTAAATCTGGCCAGATCGTTTAGACGTTAACGTTTGATGATATATCAATCCTGGTTCGGCCATATCATTGATGTAGGATTTCTATCATAAGGTCTAAAGATAGTAGGCCAAACGAGGATTGACATAGGTATCATTAAACTGTAACGTATAAAATGATCTGGCCAGATTTACTTGGCCATATCATGAAGTGATCAATTCTAAGATCTGGCCACGACTTAAACAACATTATACAAGACTACGACATAAATACAGTTATAACAATGCGAATGATGAAGCCACATCCACCAATGAACTGCTTTGAAGATGGAGAAAACTAATAATGCATGCAACTTTTTAACAGATTCTCATGATTGGATGACACCGCGCGGTTCCATTTGCTCTGTCGTGTCGACTGGTCTACAAAACTTCGTGTACAACGCAGACTATGAGTCAGATGAAGAAAAGGATGAAGAGGATGTAAGTTCTACAATATATGTTTTCACTAATTAGAAAGAAACACAAGGTCACACAACAAATTTCAACGTACAAACGAAAAAAGAAAGAAAAATAAAATACTGTGCCTCATGGCTGCACCAACCATGAATTATAACCATGTTACACCTTGTCATGTTAAAATTTTTCTTTAGGCACTTCGACATATTTTTCACTAATTGTCTTTCTTAGGCATTCATGCTGAATGAATTGTAACCATGTTACAATTCAGCATGAATGCCAAACAACTAGTGCCTGTCACTGGCTTCCAAATGGACCTGGCCTTTGCTATCTGAGTAAAAATTATATCGAAGTGCCTAAAGTAAAATTTTCAAACAAAACTAAAAATATTTAGTCAGTAGGTAACACTTTCGGATATCGTCCATGTGTATATTTTTAAAACCACTGGATGTAAGACTTCTATATGCTCCCCATTAATTAACTTGTAATATGGATTTACTCTCTAAATCATCAACATGTTTTTAGGAAGTTAAGCCAGTAAGCGACTGGCAGATCTTGAAGCTAAACGGACCAGAATGGCCACTCATCACAGTTGGATCTATTGCAGCTTTCACCCAGGGCGCTTGCTTCCCCGTATTTGCCTTACTGTTTGGATTTTCCAGTGGTGTAAGTATAATTTTGAATTTTTTCATATTCACCTCCAGTTTGTCAGGAGATGGCGTGACGAATCGGACCCGTACCTAAAGGACAGTGGCGTAGCTAGTCCCTTAAATCTTTTATTTTTTTAGGTGGGAAAATCATCCAATGACATCCCGCGCTCTTGAGCGGAGCGAGAGGGCGTGTGAGTCTTTTAAAGACTAAAACCCACTCCTGATCCTTCGTTGCCTTTCGTACTATGGCCGAGTCTTCCTTTTAGAAGCAGACCCTTAGCTCCAGTAGGCTTTTACCCTGCTGGGCCCTTACGGTTTGCTGACATCTCCTTGAGGCCCGCGTGGAACAGTACGTGCCGTCGACGACTTGGGCTCTTGCGCTGGGCTCGGTCCGGACGGTTACCGGACGGCCAGACGGCGAGCTACCCATTGCTCGCCAACCGCAAGACCACGCCTACGGTGTCTGAAAATCGGGATCGGGATCCCGGCGGCTGGGCCAGGAGGGCCGCGCCCTCACGCGTGCACGTGCAGCCGCCTCTTTTGCTAGCATTACTGCTTCGTAGAAGGAGGCGGCCGTATGCCACTGTTTCTCGCTTCGAACCGTGGCCTGTACCAAGGGCCGGCGCGAAAGATCATTGCCGCCGATCTCCCCAACGAGGTCACGGCGGTGCTCTGCCCAAGTGAGACACACCTGTACCGTATCTTACGGACGGTCTACACAGTGGTGGCACCCGGGCGTCACTTCCGTTCAAATCCGGTGCAGGAACCTCCCGAACTGACCATGTCCGGTGAGGACCTGCGTCATACGGAAGATGACGACGCCGTGTGGTCTTCCCAGTCACGCCTCAAAGAGGGGACTTACCGCCATAATTATGGCGTGCCCGGCAATGTAGGCCCAACTAGCATAGAGATTCCAGACAGAGTCACAATAGGCCACGACAGAGATGACCAGACCAACTGCATAGATTTCATCCATAGGTCACTGTGTAAGACTGAGACCGAAGAGTTCGTTTATTGGAATATTTTAGAATAATAGAGAGGTTAAGTTTTTATTGTCATCTCATACAGAATCCTAGAACGAACGGAGCGAGCCATAAAACTGAAACATCCAAAAAATTATTAATTAACTGCGCACCTCTCATCAATAAGAGAATTGAATGTTGTGAATAACATGGTACGAATTTTTACACAGGGCCCCTGCAACTTGCGGGCCCCGTATCAATGATACGGTCATTAAGGCGGTAGCTACGCCCCTGCTAAAGGATTGGCAGAAGTAGCTAGGGACAGAGAAGACTGCAAGAATGGAAGGAAAGTTGCTGTGGGACACATTAGGCTTAAAATATATTATGATAAATAATAAGTGTATTAGAAGAACAAAATTGATTTTTTCCAACCATTTGGTTCTTTCCAGATATTCGTTCTTGAAGACAGAAAGGAAATCCTTTACTTGGCGGATCTGTACTCTGGCATGTTCATCGTTGTGGCTGCTGTCGCTGGAGTCTCCATGTGTCTGCAGAGCACCACCTTCACTACAGCTGGTTTGAGAATGACCACGCGATTGCGGCAACAGTACTTCTCGTCTCTACTCAAACAGGTTCTTAACTAGATTTTTATAGTTACCATTTAACAAAATAGCAAAATTTTTTTACATCGGAAATCACAGATAGATAGATATATTCTTTATTGTACACCAATAATAAAATTACAATAGGAACTTAAAATTAATAGGGTGTGATAATGGCCGGTCTTATCGCTAAGAGCGATTCAAATGCTTGCTCCAAAATGTCAGTTTTTTATGACTAAAACCAACCTGTGTTCCTTCAGTTGCTGTTTGCGAGTGCCGCGGTAACTTTTGAACAATCCTGCACCCCTCATACGCAGCTAACTTATCAATACATACCATAGATAAAGATAAAATGTATCAAATGTCTATAATACTAGAATAAAACACAGTAGGCCACAAAAATAGGCATGGAGCACTCCCCCTGAACGAAGTTCTACACAAATATGGCTTTCGATATCATTATTAACCAACGAAAATATCCACAGTAGGTACTCTGTGCATTAAGTAGCCGTAGACATTGCCAAAGCTAAAGTATAATTTTAATTGATATAACGAACGGCGCTAATAATGAAAAGAAGTTGAAAAGTTGAAAGGGAATCGTTTGTGTATGGTCATGTGAAGAGGAGGGATGAAACGCATGTTACTAAAAGAGTTATGAGTATACATGTGGATGGGTGGAGAGGGAGAGGGAGACCAAAGAAAAAGATGGATGGATTGTGTGAAGAGTGATATCGACGATGAAGCGCCAATACCTTCTAACTGACATTTTTTCGAGAAAATTTATTTTTTAGCGCTTTTAATTGAAATGTGTGTTTTCGCATGTTTTAGTGAAATTTCCGTAGCAGATATTTAGTCGTAACTGCATCAAATATGTTGTGAACCCTACTAACTTTACCATGTCAATTTATGGTATTTATCTCCTAACGTTTTTAGGACAGGAGATTTTTGACGTCAATAGTTAGGAGTTATTGGCACTTCGCCATCGATATGAAAGAAAAGGAAGTTAATGACAGCATGACGAGTGACAGGGCAGAAGAAAGAAAAAAACGTGTTGCGCCGATCCCAAATAACACGGGACAAGGGCAGGATGATGATAATGATGATGAACGGCGCTAATAATAACAAATTAATTATATGATTTCAGGAAATAGGTTACTTCGACAAAGAATGCAACACGGTCGGTGCAATGTGTGCCAGGCTTAGTGGAGATACAGCAGAAGTGCAAGGAGCTACCGGCCTCAGGATAGGCCTGATACTTCAAGGAATCAGCTCCGTGCTCGTTGGCTTCTTGATGGCCATCTGCTACAACTGGAAACTCACTCTTGTTGGGACAGTTTTCTTACCTCTGGTCAGTATGTTTAAACAACCTTATTTTTAGTATATATACGAAACTTGAAGCACCATTCCTGTTCAGTATTTTTATGTAAAGAATCTACTCGTATGTACAAACTTTCAAAACTGTATTATGAAATATCACAAAGTTATAAGCCCGTTTCCTTTTTTTGTTTTCGTGTGGCAAAATCATCTAATGACATCCCCAGCTCTTGGGCGGAGCAGAGGATAGTGTCAGACTTTTACTGACTACCTTTTAGAAACCCACTCCGGTTCCTTCTTTGCCATTTTTCCAGGGCCCCGGGGATCTCTTTCGCATCACCCAAGGGTCCATTAGGCTTCGACCCTGCTGGGACCCTACGGTTGCTGACATCTTGAGGCGCGCGTGAAACAGTGCGCGCCGTAGACGACTTGGGCCCGGTCCGGACGATTACCGGACGAACGGACGGCGACCAATAGGTGGCAAGCCCGCGCCTACGGTGGCCGGAAATCGGGATCGGATATCCCGGCGGCGGCCTCCTTTTCTAGAATACTGCTTCGCAGAAGGAGGCGACCGCCTGCCACTCCTCCCCGTTCCGGACCATGGCCTGTACCAAGGCCCGGCGCGAGAGATCGTTGCCGTCGATCGCCCCCACGAAGACACGGCGGTGCTCTGCCCAGGCGGAGCCCACCTCTACCGTATGCTCCACCGTGTCCTCCGGGCGGTCCATACAATGGTAGCACCCAGGCGTTTCTGCCGCACGAATCCGGTGCAGGAACCTCCAGAACTTACCATGTCCATGCGTCATGCGGAAGGTAAAGACGCCGTGAGGTCTTTCCAGCCACTCCTCAAAGAGGGGACTTATCGCCATAATTATGGCATGCCCAGCACTGGGTTGCGACAGTCGCTGTCGCCATTCGACCATAAGATCCCGCCGGAAGTCTTTCTGCCATGCCGCAACTTGGCGCGGCAGCGGAGGTTCGCCCCGGCGTCCAAGACGGCCCATCTCCATGCGCAGATCGTGCATGCGTGCAAGGGCTGTTGCCTCCAAATCCCACGGTGGTTGGCCGGCAAGGAGGCTCGCGCTTCGCGTGAAATTGTGCAGTATCCCCTCACTATCCGAATGGCCATGACCCTCTGGCGTGCGTTCAGCTTGGCCGCCGGTCGCTTTCATAGCGACGGCGCCCATACCGGAGCCCCATAAAGGGCCATAGACCGAACGATTCTTGCATAGAGCCTCCGGCATAAGGCGTCTGGACCCCCTAGGTTGGGCAGGAGCCACTTGAGGGCAGCCCCAGTGCGATCCAGTTTGGGAGCTAGACGTCGGAAATGCTCCTCGAAATTCCATCGGCTGTCGAAGACGAGTCCAAGGTACTTCATCGTTGTCTCGACGCCGATGTGAACTCCTCCTACCGTTAGTTGGGAGCTCGATGGTGGCGCGTTCCGAGGGCCGTGGAGGCACATGGCCTCGGACTTGTGCAATGCCATCTCGAGTCCCAACTCTTGGATCCTATCCACAACCGTCGTAACCCTGCGTGTCACTAGTTTGACCGCCGCCTGGTACGACTCTCCCCGCGCCAGGACTTAATATCATATCGTATCATATGCGTAGCAGACCACGCTGACCCCGTCAGGGAGATCACCGCGCAGCACGTAGTCGTACCCGATGTTCCACAGGGGTGGTCCTAGTACCGATCCCTGCGTAACAGCGCATGACATCTCTCACCCTTTCCACTATCCCAGGTGACCAGGGTAGATAATGTACCTGTCCGACAGGTAAGCCTCGACAACATGACAGAGGTAGTCAGACACCCGGTGATACCAGAGTGCCCTCCTAATGCTAATCCAGGGCAGGAAATCGAAGGCGTTGGCGATGTCCAAAGATACCACCAAGACACACCTGCCGTGAGACACCGCATCCTCCGTCGTGAAGGCTCACACGCGCATGATGGCGTCCACCGTAGAGCGCGCCCTGCGAAAGCCGAACTGGCGATCCGAAAGATCCGGCCCCACCCGTGTTAGGTGCGCGATGAGGCAGTCTGCAATTACTCTTTCAAAGAGCTTGCTCACCTCGTCGCGCAGCACGATGGACCGGTACGCGGACGGTGAGTCCACAGGGCGCCCCGGCTTCGCAATGAGGACCAGTTACCCCGTCCCTCATACATGCGCTAAAGAGCCCTCTTAGTCGAGGCTCGAGTTCGTCCATGGCCAGGACCCAGGCCCTTCCAGACAGGCCATCGGGTCCTGGGGCTGTATTCTTGGCACTAAGCCTACGTACTCGCATCTCTACCTCGGTCACCTCTGGAGCAATGTCGTCTTCGTCGCCGTCGTCGGCGCCCAACGTGGACCACCACGTTGGGCGCGCTGGTTAGCGCTCTGTTCCCCACGCGCGAGGAACCAATGCGCTAACCACACCTTCCACAAGCTGGGGCCGGAGACTTCGTCAGCGGGGGAGCTCAGGGGCGGAGATTTCTCGCACCAACTTGTAGGGACGCCCCCATGGGTCTCCGTTCCTCTGAACGCAACGTGTGGCTGGAGACTCTTCTCCAGCCACACGTTGCGGGCCTCTAACTTCGCCCGCTTTATCTCCACTCGGAGTGTGCGTCTCGCCTCTCTGTATCCCTCGTACAGCTCTGCCTCTCTGGCTTCCGCATACGGCGGGCGGATGCGGCGCCTGCGATGCCTGACGTACTGGCACCGCGCGGCATTGCACAGGCTACGCAGTGCTGCGATCTCTGGCAACCACCAGTACACCTGGCGCTGGGCACGTCCTGGACGGACTCGGGGCATTGCCACGTCGCAGATTTACGACATGACCTTCCGGAACCACTCTGCCTCAACGTCGATGTCGACAGGCCTGTCCGGTGCTTGCACCCAGGCCTGTACCATCGTGGCTTCCAGGAGGAGCTCTCGGTCTAGCTGCTTCAGCGCCCAGCGCGTACCACACGGGGTCAGTTGGACCGGCGCGGTTGAACTGACAGACTGGGTGGAGACGTCAAACCGATGTATCGATGGTCTGGGTACGTCTCCATCCCCTCCATAACGCGCCAGTCGACGACACGCGGTGTCAGAGCGGGACTGGCAAACGAAATGTCCACTACCGACTCGCCCCGCATCCGCACACACGTGGGGACAGAATCCCGGTTTAGGAAGACCAGGCCTGTCTCCAGAGCCCGGTCCTCCACCATCCGACACCGCTCGTTTTGTGTACTAGGAACCCCAAGCCAAGTTCTTGGCATTGAAGTCCCCGCAACCGACCTCGAGGAGGGAACCAAACCCAGCGACGACGGCATTCAGCTCCATAAGGGAGATGTGGAGATCAGCGAGAGTTCTGTTCGGGGACAGGTAGACGCCTACCACTGTAATGTCCCCGAACCGTGCTGCTAGGCAACCCCGCCCCCTCGTGACAGTCGCGAGGGACGGGGTACCGGCGGTGGTCGACGAAATTAGGGTCACCGAGCCGTCCAAGTCCTGCACCCAGTCGGCCCTGGGCAGGACGATGTTTATCGACCACTGCGACAGATCCTGAGCGGGGGCGTAGTGGTTGATATTCGCCTGGAGGATACGTAAGGGAGCCGTTATTGACAATCCAATACAGTCTCCTCCCGAGCCCCTCGTGCCTCTCCCGGCCCCTCCCGGCCTTGCTGCGGTGGTTGCGGCGGCGGCGTCTGCGGAAGCGATGACGGCGGCGGCCAAAGTGGCGGCCGCAGCGGCGAGCACATTCACGGGGATGGGCCTTGGGACCTTGCCCTTGGCCATGGCGGGGGGATTGCAGGACCTGCCCCCAGCCCGGTGTTCGGCCAACTTGCACTGCTGCACTGCAAGTGACGGCCTTGTGACCGGGTTGACCGCACTGAAAGCAGGGGCCACTGCGATTCACCTTCGCTGCGCAACAGGCCCCCACGTGGCAGCGATAGCAACGCAGGGGTCTGGGATCCAGGAGTTTTACCCGTGCGAAGACCCAGCCCATCAAAAGCTGTCGGCACTCCCCGGTGGTGTTACTGGTCGCTGACACGGGGCAGCTCACCGTTACTGTTCCTGTGCCCGTGCCGTCAGCATGAATGGCGCCTGCCCGAACCCCCGATGGTAAGGCACCCCCCCGTCCTGACGACGGCGGCCACAACCTCATCTACCGACACGGAGTCGTCCAGGCCCATAATACGCATGTCAACGTACTTTGTGGGCCTGGATACTCGGGCCTCCTCAGCATCCAAGTACGCCTTGATTTTCTCGGCCAGGGCGTCTGCAGTCAGGCCGCTGTTCGCCTCGGGGACCTCCAGCATAAGGGCACCGGTCGTGGTGATTCCGAACTCGGCGAGGTTCATTGCCCGCCTCGCCTTCGGATGACCTCATCGTACGTCGCGCAATTGGTCTCCGCAGCCGGCTGCAGCATGATCACTACAGCCATAGAATCCGGGGCGCGACACATAGGCCGCCTGCTTGCCGCCACGGCAGGGGCTTCCACCGCCTCGGTGGCCGGCGCCATTTTGCCCTTCTTGGGGCAGCAGCGGCTGGCTTCCTCTGCTGCTGTCTTCTGGCCAAAGGTGCTGACCCCGGACTCCCCGCGGACTCCGGTACTATGGTCCCGCGACTGGCATGCCTCGACGGGCCCGGCTTGGGCCCAGCAACCGTGGCCGCAGCAGCATACTACGCCGCCTTTCGCTGGCCGGAGGCCGAAAGTGGGGGGCGCAGCACAATACCCTCCAGCAGGAACAGCTGCTGCTGGAACCGCAGATGGAATTGCTGCTGCTGCTGTTGCAGTTGCTGATGAAAAGCCAGCTCCCGCTGCACCAGCGTCAGCAGCTGGCTCTCCGGCTCGGGCTGGGGCTTGGGCTGGTTCTGCTCCTGCCACCGCTCACGCCCCCCTGCCAGTCTGCAAGAGTCGCCTTTTGGCACCTCTTGCTGGCTCGAGGCCTTTCGGAGCCGAGCGTTGTCGGCCCGAAGCTTGGCAAGCCCCCTGCGGATGGGGTCCACCACCTCCTGGTGAGAAGTCCTGGCCTGGGAGATAGCACTCCTCTTGAAGGACTTCTCCATTTTTTTAACTACGCTATTCAAGCCGGATGCCAGGACTAACTCCAGTCTCTCGAGCGCCTCGTCGGTAGCCGAGTCGCCTCCGGTGTGCACATCGCTCTCCGTCTCCTCGTCACTTGGGGTTTTATAAAATTTTGATTTTTCCATTTATGTTCCCACAAGTAAAAAACATTCTGTACCGGCTCAAATTTAGTGGTACGCACTAGAAAATAATTAAGCTACCCATTAGTCAAGCTAACAACCTCCCTCACGGTGCGCCGCCGCTTGGAGGTTTGGGGTAATTTTTTATAGAGGTTGACCCTCGACCCCGATCAAAAGTCAGAAACATGACCTTGGACAATCTCTGGGGCTACGAGACTAACGGTGGCAGAAGGAGAAGCAAATCTTCCTCCTACCTGCTCGGTGGAAGGGTAAGTGCACACCGAGCCCGCTCTTACTTCACCACTGTGCCTTCTGCTGTAGCAGAGGGACACGCGTTGAAGAGTTCCTTCAGGCAGAATATTCGCAGGCGAAAATCGAGACCCCTTAGGCAGAAGTACCCAAGGGGAGCCGTTGGCCGCCTCCCAGGGTACACCGTCCCGCGGACTGCCCTTCGCTCTGGACGTATCCATAAGGGAACTACAGCCCGCGGACACACGTGGAGGTTTCCTGTCGTAGCACCCCAAGTTATAGGCCCGTTGTAGTATCTGATTGGCGACATAAATACATGGTCAACGGGCCACCCCGAGAGACTGAGGGGTTGTTTGGCTCCCGCGCCCAGCTGTGCGCTGGTGTTTAATGCCCGCTATGACCTGCAGTGACCTGTTATATACTTAGTGTCGGTGGTCTTCAACTTGAGACCTTTTTAAATATTTTTGGGAAAAAATATAACGTTGTGTAAAAATGATTGGAATTAATTCAGTTACTGATTCTGAACAAACTATATTCAGGTTTCGTATATACTAAAAATAATGTTGTATAAAATTGTGACAGAATATCTGATAAAAAGAGCACATGGAAGATCAGGGGCCTTAGCATGATGTGTTAATGTGTCAAACGTGCGAGTGATAAAGAGGGATGGAGCTATGATACTCCCTACATAGTTCCATTCTTTTAGCAGTTCAGTTCAGTTCATCTAATGGATTGCGTTAAAAACACATGTACACACGGAATTGTTGGAGGTATATGGTTTTAATTTCAAATCGATGCCTCCACGCGTTCCCGAGATAAAGGGTCTTGACAGACAGACCAACGGACAGACAACAAAGTGATCCTATAAGGGTTTCGTTTTTTCTTTTTGAGAAACTCTCCTATTATAATTAATTCTCATGACTATTTTATCTAGATGGTAGGCAGCATCTGGTTGGAAGGCATGATCTCACAGCAGTCTCAAATAGATGAACGTTCAGCCATGGAGCAAGCCACAGCTATTGCAACGGAAGCAGTCGTCAGCATCAAGACAGTTCAGAGCTTAGGTAAGAAAATTTCTAATTAAAAATGATGAGGTAGTTTGGTTTCACAAGGTTTCCCTTGGTAGATCAATTGATGATCCTGAGGTCTTACCATGACAGGTAAAAATATAAAGCGAGTGGGATAGAGGAATGTACTACGTCCTATATAACTCCAACCCTCTAACAGTTTTTTAAACCAGTGCTTAGGGCTATGCTTAGAGTTCCCTTGCGTGATCGAATCAGGAATGAGGATATCCGCAGGAGAACCAAGCTTACCAATATAGCACGAAGAATCGCAGAACTAAGTGGCAATGGGCAGGGCACATTGCTTGCAGAACGGAAGGCCGTTGGGACCGAAAGGTTATGAAATGGAGACCACGTACCGGAAGAACCGGAAAAGGTAGACCGATGACCTGTTGAGGGTCGCGGGAATCCGATGGATGCGAGACGCACAGGACAGGTCATTGTGGCGACACTTGGGGGAGGCCTATGTCCAACAGTAGACGTATTTCAGCTGAAATGATGATGAAACCAGTGCTTGACTGCGATGCTTTATTAAGAGCCTATTCACTCTAGCCTTGAAGACACCTAAATTATAGTTGGACGGGAACATCGCAGCAGGCAAATTGTTCCAGTCCTTCGATGTACACGGTATAAATGACAAAGCGAAATGCTTAGTCCGGACCGTTGCAGTTTTAACAACGTAAGATTGGATACTCGCCGTATTTCGGGTTGTCCGATGGTAGAAAGGATATGACGGAATGAAGTCATGCAATTCCCGTGCACACTCGTTAAAAGTTCAGTTTAGGTCGTCAAATGGATCGCATTAAGTGCTCGTGGTAGGGCCTCGTAAAACTAAACCATTAATATAATTTGAAAGATGAAATTAAAACGGTCATGGCCAACTTAATAAATACTTACCCTCCCCTACTTTAAAAACATGATGTAGGTTAACTTTTATCCATTGCTTTTCCCTGATCTCCAACACTTAATAAAGCAAATCGAAACAGCGCTGAAAGACAAAGTTATCAATTGTAATCTTTTGTTATCAATTGAATTTCATGATGAGCGATCATTAAGAATTCATGGATAGATGCACTTAATAGAATAAATATTGTTACTGCCATGAGGCTTCGATCTGATCACATCCCATCGAGGAAGTTTCATCACGTTTCTTATGGGTATCACATCTTCACCTATTTGCGAAAAATGTGGATTAATCGAGGACATCATTATATTCTGCAATGTGAGCGGGGCGAACGCTTCAGGAGCCATTTGTTTAGCATTCATATGATTGAAATTGGTATTTGTAACAGTATATTAGCTAAGCCAACGTCAAACGAGGCAAAATCTACTACAATCATATTTTAATATAAATTTTATAAAACCCAATATTTGGTTATGATGGAGCGACATAAACATTATTGACAAAGCTCCAAAATAAAGAATTAAAAAAAAAATCTTGTGTCTTAAATATATATATTGCCGTAGGGTATTTAAGATCCTTGATACGAGTATATCGGTAAAGTCAATAGTACAGAAGCTTGATAACGAATAAAAGAGCTAAGTGAAAAGTAACACATGTCACTTTGACAGAATCCGGGCTGATATTTGCATAAACCGAGCAGATAAGAGTACAGACCTCAGAGGTGCGGAGATCTTTCCCCTGTTGGCAGCCGTGCGAACAACGTCTAGTCTCGGAGGTCACGACTTGTTTTGTCAAGTGAATACCTAAAGCTTGAATCATAATAAATCAGTTTGTGATCTGGAATAGTTTGTTTATTGCTCGTAACCATGTCATCGCCCGCAAAACATAGTCCCTGGACAGAACTTCGACGGTGATCGGCATCCTGCGCCGACATATAAATCTTGAAAGTTAAATTAGTTTTAAAAAAGTTCTTTTCTTCAGGCGTTGAACCAATATTCCTGAAGAGATTTGAAGATGCTTTAACTGAAGCTTGTAAGGCTGTCACCAAGAAGACTCGCTGGCGTGGTCTGGTCCTCGGCTTGGGAGTTTATGTGCCGTTCATGGCTTACTGCAGCGCCACCGTCTACGGTGCCGTCTTGGTGGCTTATGGAGAGATTGAATACAAGATCGTGTTGCTGTAAGTATTTTCTAGAACATTAACCATTTATTGAAATTGAAATTAAAAATTGAACTTGAAATTGAAAATATTTATTTCATACACAGTAATGACACAAGTCCATATTATGTTAGTACAAACTTATAACTATGTTAGTAAAATTTAAAATTATTATTATTTTGGACGTACATGAGCGACCACTGCCTCAGGATTTGGCTGTCCACTCTGTCCGACACCACCGCCAGGAGCGTGTTGGTGCTCCTCTTTATCCGAGACCACAGGGAGGCCGTTCTCTTGCGAAGTACAGCCTGGAATGCAGAGGACAATGAGAAAATGGTGGGCCAGCTGATTAGTGGCAGCCGATTTGCCATACCAAACGGCCCAGACTGACTGAAGTGTTTTAATTCATGGATTCGATTCAGGTGTTATTCTAACAGTGAAGATTTCTGAGTTCCTTTTCTTTGTGTGTGAACTGTGTTTTGATCAGTATTAACCATATATAGCAAATGTAGTAGCTCTGTTACGAGCCTTTGGTGATTATCCTAGAAGGAACCATCAGGAATAATTGTGGTAAGAAAACCACTATGCCGTTCGAGGAGGCTTCTTCTTCTGCAGCAATTAGAATTTTATAAGCTCATTCATGCACTTAAATCTTTTTGCCATATGAAACTCGATTTCTGTAAAATCTATAATAATAATTGATTTCTAAATGAAGGTTTGTTTTCATTCAAGGGTCAACGAAGCTATCATGTATGGAGCCTACATGTTGGGTCAGTCATTGGTTTACGTGCCAAGCTTCAACTCGGCCAAGTCCTGTGGGGCCAGAATACTGTCCATCATTCAAAGAACGCCCAAAGTCAGGACAGAAGATGGAATTAGAGATAAGAAGGATTGGGTAAAAATAAACCTTTGCTTTACTTGACAGTTCAAAACGTATTATGATTTGACGTGGTTGCCCATTGCGTACCGGGGCCACGGTGACTCTTTCGAACGATCCGGAAGACCAGCAGCTACAATCGTGATACACTTATCACTTTTATTATTATTTGCCTTATCATCATCCTATCCTTACCTATATCACTAGACGTCGCGTCGTTGAAACACGTTTTTTCTACTATTCTGTCATATCAACCCTCACTGATGCTCTTTTCTATTTCTCCCTTTATCCTTTCTCGTCACTCCACACATCAACATAACATTCTCATCTCCCCTACATGTAATCTCACAGGCCAAAAACTACTTATATTATTAGATGTTTGCCTATTTTGGAGATTATTTGTTACTAAATGTTTCGTTATACTTTTAGACTGCTACTGGAAACTTCGGCATCCGAGATGTAGAATTCAGCTACCCAACTCGCCCTCACCAGAGAGTTCTGAAAGGCATTGACCTGAAAGTGGATGCTGGGAAGACAGTGGCCTTAGTTGGGTCTTCAGGCTGCGGCAAATCCACTGTTCTGCAGCTCATGCAGAGGTTCTATGATCCTGATTCTGGTAACATTGTAAGTAATAAATCTGTCACTGTCTATGATGCTACAAAGGAACAACATTTTAAAATTCATTATCGCGGTTGATCGCGGTATTTATTTTTTCCGCGCGATTAGAACATATACAATAGCCCGAGATCAACTATCGTTCAGTTGGCCAAACGAGACATGACATCTTCCTGGTCTTAAGATCTTCCCTTTTCAACGGAAGCATGTGAGGACTTTACACTCTATCCCACATACTTCAATACAAATGAACCAATTGTTGCTCAAAGTATTTGGCTACTTAGCAACACACTTAGCAGATAAGAACACAGTCACACCCTCGATTTCTGATTTAAGCACTTGAAGTTGAGTACCTATTTTTCAAACTACCTGAAAATCTGTCAGTATTTGGCATTTGTGTAGGATTTGAGACGTTCTTAATTCAAAATACTCAATTCAGAAACGCGTCCCATGACACACTGCCAGCTTCATTAGCGGGCCTACTACGCCAGTTGCCTCCAGGACCCCTGGATTTAGCGACGTGTAGGATTCGATCAATGGTTGAAATCTTACAAAAGAATGTTATAATGTTGTTAAAAAGTAGCAGCCACCGGCCACAAGTGGCTGTCGCGCACTTCAGCTTCCTTTCTGGCCGCTTATAGCTTCTGGTGGCAGCGTTTGTGGATGTGGCCCATGTGCGACGAGAAAAGATATTGTGCCTTCAACAAGGACGTTCCTATATCAAATTTACATTAAAATGTGGTGAAATAATATCGCACTAGCAAGAATATTTTTGCACTAGCAATAATCTTCTCTCCGTCCTTCATTTTATTTCGTATAAATAAAAGAATTATAATTAAATTAAAACACGTACTCCCTCAATCCTTATGTGCATAATGATTACGTAATAATCAGTAATTAAATCTATGCAGGAACTATAGAGGTCGCAACTTCTCGACAAAAAGTCGAGAACGCAAAGTGGTCCTCATTTTATATTGGTTTGCTGCACTGATTCTATTCTTATATAAACAACAGTATTCAGACAGTAGTAACCCATGGATATCACCCTGAAACATTTATTGCCACTTCTGGCGTAGGTATCACAAGAATCAATTCTATTTATTTTATACATTAACGATATTGGTCACTGTTTCCATAATAGTAATTTCTTATTATAAGCTAATACCCAAAAAAAAAATTAAATGTATTAAGTCTTTTGACGATTCTGCGTTATTCCAAAAGGATTTAAACAGTTTAACTGAATATTGTAATAATAATAGACTAGCATTAAATATCTACTCTACTCTAAATGTAATACCTAAACTCATAAAAAAGTAATTCGTTTTAATTATAGTCTATGTACCGAAGATTACATTTTTTATTTACAGAAAAGTTAACCACTTCAGTTTTATTAATATTAAGTGTGAGCAGGTTGTGTTGCAGCCTACTGGCAACCTTCTGAATACCAATCTCTGCTGCATTGTAGACATCCTCCCAAGAATCACTCTGAATAATTATAGCCGTGTCGTCGGCGTATGCAGATATTTGTGCATTGTCCAAATCAAGTGAGCAGAGGCCATTAACATAAAGAAGAAATAATGTGGGACCAAGGACACTACCCTGGGGCACTCCGTATGGCACCTGCGCAGAACTACTCTGATAGTCACCCAAGCAAATATTCTGTTTGCGTTCGGAAAGATAGGAGATTCCAAAGTAATACCCCTGATACCTGAACGTTCGAACTTTTTGATCAGTATGGGCCTTGACACAGTATCAAAAGCCTTGGCAAGATCAAGGAAGACGCCGACACACTTTTTCCCTTTTTCAAGTTTACCAATGATCTACCAAGTTAGAAACGGCTTCCTTCGTTGACCTGCCATTATGAAAGTCGTACTGGTTGGCCGATAGCAGTTTCTTAGTTTTTATGAACGCCAATAGTCTTTTGTTCACCAGCTTTTCTAGAATTTTGCATAGTGATGTAAGAAAAGATAAAGGTTTGTAATTGGAAGGAACTGATGCATCTCCAGCTTTACAGATCGAGCAGATATTCGCTGTTTTTAACTGAGCCGGAACCATTCCTGACGCCATGCTCATATTGCATAAGTGAGAGATGGGACCGGCTAAGCAATGTTGAGCTAGTTTAAAAATACTATTCGGAATACCATCCCAACCAGGAGCGGAATCGTTTTTAAAGTTCGATTTGAGAGCACTAACTTCTGCTTCGTCAGTAGGATGCCTATGCATCTCCATTCAAAATTGTTGTTTTCTATGGACATGTGCTGAATAGAGCTTAATAAGTAATAATGATAAAAAGCTTTATTTGTATTTTAGACAAAAAAAAAAAACGTAACCCAGTATGGCATGCATGTGTAACATCTTTTCATCATGCGTATCATCAATAATATAGAGCTTAAAGAGAAAAATATATACTACGACTTAAGTTTAGAGCATTATTTCAAAGTATCTATTGGCTATAATCCAAAGGCTACAACTGCACAAACATTGTATATTAACTGACTTCTAACTTGATATTGTGAGTTAGTAGCAAATAAACATATTGGCGTGTTGGGGGAAAGTTCGCGCAAGCGTATAAAATATTGGTCGACTACTTTTATGATTATGGCATAATCAGCCTTTTAATTCCCATTGCTGGGACTCAAGCCTCCTTTCTAGGAGAGGGAATGGGCCGTAATCCACCACGCGGGCCCAGTGCGGGTTTGTGAATGTCACATGTCTTCGAATTTTTGGTTCTAGTACATACCGGTTTCCTCACGATGTTTTCCTTCACCGTTTTGAGAGCAGTGGTGATGAAATAAATTACACAAAGTAATGCGCCTGGCTGGGTTTGAACACGCGACCTACAACTCGTAAGTCGAGGCCGTTACCACTCGGCCACCACTGCTCTCACTCGGCCACCACTGCTCTCACTCGGCCACAACTGCTCTCATGATTACTGCTTTTATGATTATTTTATCAGTATTCTAGAGTTATCGCCATAATTAATTTTTTAACAAATTGCGGTTTTGAACATAGTCAAAAAAAGCTAAAGGAATTCGTGAGTGTTATTGATTAAATTAGTAAAGGTTTTGAAGTTTATTATACAACAAAAGTATTTTGGTTATTGCTAGGTTTCATAGGTGGAACGTGGAACATTACAGGAAACGACAATGTAAAGACTTCAATAATATCAGTTTATTACACTTTTTAACCGACTTAAAAAAAGATGATGTTATATATTCGGCTGTATGTATTTTTCCACCGGAAGCCTGGGTCATTTAAAATTCTGCACAGATTGCGCTCAGAGCCATTAAAATATTCTTTTTAAACTTTTTTCGAAGCTTTTCTGTTGTGTGGGCAAAGTCAAAGTCAAAGCATTTTATTTCAAATAAACCATTTACAGGCACTTTTGAAATGTCAAGAAGTCAGTGAGTCAGAAAAATAAAAATAAATGATGCTAATTGCACATTCCAAAGCGTAGATCTCTATGGAGAAGAATGTGCAAGAAACTCCATGGCCACTCTTTTCAATCATGTTTTGTAATTACAAATATATCTGTTACATGTTTCTTGTCGCTATCATGTGAGAACAATGTAAATAAAGTAAAGACTAAGTATAGATACTAAAATAGCAACTGGCAGCTGAGAGATGACCAGTCTCAACTGACAGCGCCCGTTCACGGACATGACGCGAATATTAGCACCACTTAGCTCAACCATTTTGAAGGGAACCGAATGATCCAACACACGCGCCACCATCAGTGAGACATTTGAGTGAGCATGACAAACTCTCAACTGCCATGCTCATTTACGTCAAACAAGTCCAATGGTAATCTAAAAACCAAAAAAAAAGCTCCATGGTACTCACATTTACAAACTTTGAAATAATGCTCCTACATTATAAAATACTAACTGCAATAATATTTTAGAATTTCAAAAAATAAATAAATATATATATATAATAATTTCAAAAACTTATTAATTTGTACACCCCGGTGGTAGTGGAGCTGGATCAGCATTGAGCCAAGCATTTTTATCTTGAATATAATCCTCCAACTTATAATATGCTTGCTAAATAGATGAAGATTTTTTCTTACGTACATGATGTTTTCATAAATGTATTGACAAGGCACCGTCATGATGTTAATAACCTTAAACAGTTTCCTTAGAGAATCGCAGCGGCGAAGATTGTATATAGCTCTGATCGCTCTTTTCTGTAGTATAAATATAGAGTCGATGTCTGCGGCCCGTCCCCATAGTAAGATACCGTAAGACATTATACTATGAAAATAACTAAAATAGACTAGTCTAGCGGTATCAACATCAGTAAATTGGCGGATTTTTCTAACAGCATATGCAGCTGAGCTAAGCCGTCCTGCAAGAGATATTAAATGAGGACCCCATTGTAGCCTCGAGTCAAGCGTAATCCCCAGGAAAACCGTTTCATCGACAAAGTCTAGTTTATCCTTGTTCAATACTATGTCACAATCACTACTTCTGACATTCGGTAATGAAAATCTTATGCATTTAGTTTTTTTTCCGTTTAAAACTAGATTATTAGCAGTGGACCAGTTTTGGACCTGCAGTAGGGCGTTATTTTCGTCGTCAAGATTATTAGTCCTTCTATTTATCTTAAAAATCAAAGACGTGTCGTCGGCAAACAACACCATATTAAGTTTATTTTGCAACAAATAGGGTAAATCATTAATATAAACTAACAATAAAAAAGGACCTAATATTGAACCTTGGGGTACCCCCATTTTCACATTTTTGGGCTGCTCTTTATTCGTTATGTTATAATTATGCACACAGGTAGGCTACGCCTCCGATTCTTTTGTTCTGACGTCAACCCAACGCTTAGTCACGTGGACAGAACAAAGAAATCGGAGGCGTGGCCTACTCGAGGCGTTCGACGCAAATGAAACGATCGTAACTTGGCTAGGGGGGCAGAATTTTCACCTTGACCATACGTCTAATTGTCCATGTTAATGTTTTGGTAGCTTCTGAATTTTGTTTTACTGTTTTTTAGTTTTCGCTTCATTTTCCATGTAACAATACACATCATAAACCGTTTTTAACAGACTTAAAAAAAAAGATGTTGTCAATTCGGTTGGTGTGTTACCTCAGAACTCCGTCGTTTATGGACCGATTCGCAAATTTTTTTTCCTCTTAGAGGATATGCTATCCGATTGATCCCATTTTTTTCAAAATCCAGTACTGATGATGGGATCCATGAGGAATCGAGGGAACTTCTCAAATATTATAGGCAACCATATGGTAACTTTGGTATTTTCATCGAGACCTTAAGCATGTACAGTCAAAAAGTAACATTTGATGAAGTGAAACTAATGAAGAAGACCAGAAATAGCCAACGGAACTTCATACTCACATAGATATCACAATGAAGATATTTAAGTGACTATGACTATACAAATAAATAAATGGTTTTGAATAGTTATATTGAAAATGGTATCATCGAAGTGAACTGATGATGATGATGGAGCCGGAAGGTAGGCACGGGAACTCAGTAATTAATCAATGTAACCTAGCCGTGTTTGAGCTTATTAGAATTGTCATGAGATGCACTTTAACTATAAGGTACTATTGAACTGATCTGATGATGGAACCGGAAGGTAGGCACTAGAACTCCGTAATTAATCAATATAACCTAGCCGTGTTTGGGCTTCTTAAAATTGTCATGAGATGCACTTTGGTCATAAGGTACTATTGAACTGATCTGATGATGGAGCCGGAAGGTGGAAGGTAGATACAGGAACTTCATAAGAAAACAATGTAATCTAGCAGTGTTTCGGCTAACTCGAATTGTCATGAGAAATAGGCACTCCGACTACACATATAAAAAGTGTGAAATAAAAAACTTTTTACAAAAAAAAAATCCGACTTCACTGAAAAAAACACTAAAAGGATCAAAATAATTTTCATTTCGGAAGTCGGTGTTTCTCGAGAGCGAGAGAAATTGGTGAGGGATATAAGTTCTACTACTGTGGAAGTGATGGAAAAAGAAATGGTGTAGGAATAGTGTTAGACAGTAAATTGAAAGAAAGCGTGATGGAAGTACAAAGGATTAGTGATAGATTTATAGTTGTGAAAGTTATGTTAGAGAATGTGATGTTGAATGTAGTTAGTGTGTATGCACCACAAGTAGGATGTGATGAAACGGTGAAAGAGAAGTTTTGGGAGGATTTTGATATAGCGTTAATGAACATCCCTGTTCATGAAGAAAATGAAAGGTGTTTATGAAAGAGTACATGGGGGATGGGGTTTCGGTAGTCCGAACAGTGAAGGAGAGACATTGCTGCAATCCGCTACTGCATTTGACCTAGCAGTAGCCAATACGTGGTTCCAGAAAAGAGACGAACACATGATCACGTACAAAAGTGGTAATCATAAGACCCAAATTACTACTGCTTTGTGCTGTGTCTTTGGCTGCACGTCAAAGACTGCAAAGTACTGCCAGGAGAAGACCTAGTCTCACAACACAGACTCCTGGTTATGACATCAGTGGTCAAAGTACTGTCTACCAAATACAAAGAGCGTCCTCCCCCTAAAATAAAATGGCATATGTTAGAGAAGAATGATTGTGCGAAGAAGTTCAGGGAGCGAGTGGTGGACAAAATGATAGAGATGGGAGACATGAATGATCGAAGTATAAATGAAAGCTGGAATGAGATGGCTGAGTGTATAAGGCATGCAGCGAAAGATATTTTGGGAGAGACGAGAGGAAAGGGCATAATAGATAGGGATACATGGTGGTGGTCGACAGAAATTCAGAGTGTGTTGAAAGAAAAGAAGAAAAAATTCAAAGAATGGCAGTGCGTAGAGCCAGAAACGCTAGTTTAAAAGCTGAAAAAAAGAATGAGTATGACTTTTTAAAGAAGAAAGCTAAGAAAGCCGTGGCAATAGCAAAATCAAAGGCCCAGAACAAACTATATGACACACTGGACAGTCCTGCAGGCCAAAAAGAACTATATCGGCTTACTAGAATAAGAGAGAGAAAGGCGAGGAATGTTTGTCAGGTAAGATGTATGAGAGATGAAACTGGAATGGTTCTATCGGATGATGAAAAAATCAAAAAGAGGTGGAAGGAATATTTTGAAAGACTGATGAATGAGGAAAATAATTGGAGTGGGGCGTTAGAGAATAAACCAGTGAATGTGGGATTAGTGCGAATTGTTAATATGGATGAAGTCAGAATAGCAGTAAATGGGATGAAGAATGGTAAAGCCATTGGTCCAGATGGAATACCAGTAGAAGTGTGGAAGTTATTGCGAGTGGATGGATGGACGTGGTTAGCTTTGTTCTTCAATAAGTTGTTGCTGGAAGAAGGCATACCTGATGAGTGGTGCAATAGCTCTTTGGTGCCAATTTTTAAAAACAAAGGTGATGTGCTTGAGTGCAACAATTATAGAGGAATAAAGCTAATGTCACATACTATGAAAGCCTGGGAGAAAGTTATTGAAAGGAGGCTGAGAGAAGAGAGTGAAATTTCACATACCCAATTCGGTTTTATGCCTGGTCGGGGTACAACGGATGCCATTTTTGCTATACGCCAGCTGTGCGAGAAATATAGAGGTGCGCATAAAAACTTGCACATGGTATTCATTGACCTCGAAAAGGCATACGACCGGGTACCTCGTGAGGTTCTGTGGTGGGCCCTTAAAGAGAAAGGTGTGCCTGGGAAGTATGTACAGTTGATCCGAGCGATGTACAGTCGATGCAGTACCCAAGTCCGGTCTACAGTGGGCACCACTGGCAGCTTCAATGTGGCAGTTGGCTTACATCAAGGGTCGGCTCTCAGCCCTTACCTCTTCCTGATGATAATGGACGCTCTGACGTCGGACATTCAGGAAGAGGCTCCCTGGTGTATGTTGTTTGCCGATGATATTGTGTTGGTTGCCGAGAGTGGCCTAGAGGTCCAGAACAGATTGGAGGTGTGGTGGCACAGACTGGAGAGTGTTGGCCTGAAATTGAGTAGAACCAAAACGGAATACTTGTTCTGCGATTTCGGCGGTCTCTCCAATCCAGTGCCTTTAGCTCTAGCTGGAACGCCCATACCGATCTGCTCTGACTTTCGGTACCTCGGGTCACTCATCCAAGGGAATGGTGAGGTAGACCGGGACGTAACTCATCGGATCAACGCAGGATGGATGAAATGGAGACAGGTCACGGGAACAACTTGTGACCCACGGATGCCCCTCAAGTTGAAGGGTAAAATCTACAAGTCCGTGATAAGGCCTGTCATACTGTATGGATCAGAATGTTGGGCTGTGAAAAAGACGGATGAAAAAAGATTGCATGTAGCGGAGATGAGAATGTTAAGATGGATGTGTGGTGTGACGAGAATGGATAAGGTGAGAAATGAATATATTAGGGGAAGTTTGAAAGTGGCGCCAGTGACTGAAAAGTTGAAAGGGAATCGTTTGTCTTGGTATGGTCATGTGAAGAGGAGGGATGAAACACATGTTACTAAAAGAGTTATGAGTTTACATGTGGATGGATGGAGAGGAAGAGGGAGACCAAAGAAAAGATGGATGGATTGTGTGAAGAGTGATATGAAAGAAAAGGAAGTTAGTGATAGCATGACGAGTAACAGGGCAGAGTGGAAGAAAAAAAACGTGTTGCGCCGACCCCAAATAATACGGGATAAGGGCAGGTAGATGAAGTCGGTGTTTCTCGGTATTGTTTGTTTCTTATTTATATATTTTTATGTAAAAAGTTTTTTCTGGTTTATCTACGTAAAAAATTCAACAAAACAATAATTCGAACTCGTAACAAAAACTCAACAAGGGGTACAACTTTTTTGGACTCAATTGTATTTTGGAATAAACGGACTGACCAACCAATCGCGAGCTCGGAAAAAGGTACCCTGTTCCCCGCGTCCGGCATGTTGACCAAAGCGTCCTAAAAAACTACTTCTGCGCATCTAACGACGCTTGCGATGTTTCGTGCCGCTGATAATAACTCAAATTAGAGACATTCCCAACTTGTCCAGCACTCTTCCCCAATAATGATCACTGTATTGATAATTCACAGGAACTAGACAGCCGCGACATCAGGTCATCTCTGACCCTGCCACGACTGCGTCGACAACTCGGAGTTGTACAACAAGAACCCATTCTTTTCGACCGCACACTAGCTGAAAATATCGCGTACGGAGACAACAATAGGAAGGTCACCATGCACGAGGTGGTTGCTGCTGCTAAGGCAGCCAATATACACAGCTTCATCGTCTCTCTGCCTAAAGTAAGTAATAAAAGAAAAATAGATAACATTGATTCGAAAAACAGGAAAGCATGTGTGTGATTCATGCTTTGGATTCTTTAACTTCCCCATTTCATGTCACAGCATATCACATGCACTTTTAATATAGTGGGGTTTGTTGAGGGCAGTCCCTCAGAAAAACTCGAGCGCGTCAGATTAAGAAAAGGTAAGGTAAGTACACGCAGAAAAGTGTATATTTCAATAATCTGTCAATTTGAGCGTGGCTTAAGCTACTGGGCGAGTCATCAAGTTGTAAAAAAGTCACCTCGAAATACTCTAGCACGATTGGCACTTGGGCACTGGAAAGGGCTATGCTCGGAGTTTCCTTGAGTGATCGAATCAGAAATGAAGATATCCGCAGGAGAAGCAAGGTTGCCGACATAGCACGAAGAATCGCCAAAATTAAGTGGCAATGGGCAGGGCACATTGCTCGCAGAACAGATGGCCGTTGGGGCCGAAAGGTTCTGGAGTGGCGACCGCGTAGGTGGTAGGTGGACCGATGACCTGGTGAAGGTTGCGGGAATCCGATGGATGCAAGACGCACAGGACCGTTCCTTGTGGCGACATTTGGGGGAGGCCTATGTCCAGCAGTGGACGTCTATCGGCTGAAATGATGATGATGAAGCAAAAAATTAATAATAAAATAACCAAGCAACATTTCGAAAATGTAAAAATGGTACATTGTAGCAACTATTATGGTCAGCAGTCCTAAACGACCTATACTTTCCATGGTGAGAGGTTGCGAGACAGTGAGAGATAAAGAAAGAGTGAGAAGGTCTTTCCTTGTCACTCTTTCTTTATCTCTCACTCTAGGCGCGGAGTGGGGAATACACAGTTCTCAGCATCTGTACGCTTCATCCTTTATCGATAGTTTTAGCTACATCGCCCCGTTAAAATCGTCAGATTATGTTTTTCGTAATCCTGATAGGACTTCCTTCAAAATAAAATAAAAATTCAATCGTGCTCGAGTATTTCGAGGTGACTTTTTTACAACTTGATGACTCGTCCAGTAGCTTAAGCCACGCTCAAATTGTCAGATTATTGAAATATACACTTTTCTGCGTGTACTTACCTTACCTTTTCTTAATCTGACGCGCTCGAGTTTTTCTGAGGGACTGCCCTCAACAAACCTCACTATATTAAAAGTACACATGTGATAAGGGTACATTACAGGGTGCAAGGTTTCTCCCCATATGATTTTATGACGCGCTCGAGTAATGCGCAAAATCCCCACTTGGGTGCCCCAATTATTAGAACTAGTTTTAGTAATATATATAACAAACAGGTGCTAAGATCGGAGAGTCTCACCTGTCAGCCAGCATTCTGAGAATGGTTTTGAGACTGGCGCGTACTCCTTTTTGCGATAATGTAGAACGGTAACGGCAAACATGCCGAATATAATACCTTTGATGGTCACAGCATAGTACCTGTAGTAAACTATGCTGTGACCATCAAAGAAACATATCGCTGATGCTGGGCTACTGGTACCGAAGTCCATAATCATTTCCCGAATCATTATGCTTACGTACCTAACTGATATATCTCAGGCCTTTGTCCAAGGTACAGCTGAAAATTGTTAAATACCCAATTTTTTCCAGGGTTACGACACAAACCTAGGCGCCGGTGGCGCTCAGCTGTCAGGTGGGCAGAAACAGCGGGTGTGTATTGCGCGCGCGCTCATCAGGTCGCCGCGGCTGTTGCTGCTCGACGAGGCCACGTCGGCGTTGGACGCGAACAGTGAACGGGTAAGGGATACTGTAACATATCTAGGCTCGGGCGGCGCTCAGCTATCGGGTGGGCAGAAGTAGCGCGTGTGTATCGCGCGCACACTCATCAGGTCACCGCGGCTTTTGCAAATGAAATTTTACATTATATATGGTCGTCTAGCTAACGGCGAATACTTGCCCAGGCACAACCTTGTAGCCTCCTTATCCATAAGCAACTTGTTCTAAAATACTCTCCAGTGGTATCTCCGATTCCACTGGAGATAAAGGTGATGGACAGAAGCGGGAGGCGTGTAATGATTATTAACATACCCGTCCCGCACGAAAATAATCTCATGAAAGCCTTTTCCCGCCATCGTGGCCTTTTACGGACTAAAACCACACCTGGTCCTTCAGTTTCCCCTTTGCGTTCTAGGACTACAGGCTTTCTTTTTGGAAATTACCCGAGTTCCTAGCGGGCATCGGACCTACTTGGCCCCTACGGTTGGCTGACATCTCTTTGTGAAGCGCGTGGATCACTACGCGCTGTTGACTACTGGGCTTGATCTGGTCGATTATTGGACGGCCGGACGGCGAAGCTACCCATTGCTCGACGTTCGCCAGCCTGCGTCTACCGTGGCTGGTAGTCAGGGTCGGAATCTCGGCGACTGGGGCGTGAGGACGTACTTTCCCTTACGAGAAGGAGGCGATCGCCTACCATTTCTCCTCGCTCCGAACCAGCGCCCAGCTCGAGAGGTCGCTACCACCGATTGCCTCCACGAGGATACGGCGGTGCTCCACCCAAGCGGGGAAACCCTTCCGCCATATACTCCACCGTATCCTCTGAGCGGTCCACACATTGGTGACACCCGGGCGTTTCTTCCACCTGAATCAGCATACGGCGCATCACACGGGCAGTTGATGGGGCAAGAATGCACTACCTGACCGACCACATCTTTGAGGCAGGTTTCGAATGTGGAACGATGGCGCTATCCTGGAGTCGACTTCAAAGCGCCAGGATGCGTGACGTTAGAGCATGACCTCAAAGTAGCCTTGAAGAACATCTGTAAGGTTTCCCTTTATCCATTGATTTTTCATCGGAATGTACACAACGTGCGGAATATTTATGTAGTGACCCTGACCACGCGCGTGTCCTAGTTAGACTTTACTCGACTCCGACATTGTGACCGCCCTTCAAGGCGCAACTGTGGTGAGTAGGGGAAGCGCGTGGACGGGGACGGGTGGACGTAGTGCACGCTTGGCGGGATGGAACAGGCACGTGAATGAGGCTCACGGGATGGCTAGGTTGAGGTTTAACGAGTGGGTGCTGTGTGGTAGACCTAAATCTGGTACATGTTTGAGGAGATGCGTGAGAGTAGGAAGGTCTTCAAGTCCAGGTCAAAGTGGTGCCAGAATAACCAGGACCAGATTAGGATGGACGCCCTCGCTAAGCTACACTCGAAAGGAGACTTCCGTGGCTTCTGGCGGAATACGAGGAAGGTCAACTCTCGGTCTGATCTTCCCGGGAGCGTCGATGGTCTAAGCGATCCAAAGAGAATTGCGAACGTGTTCAGAGAGCAGTTTTCGGTTCGGTCGCCAATTGGTCCAGCGCGTGGGGTGCTGAATGCTGACTCGGATAATAAAACAATAGGAATGACGTTCCTTGCGAAAGATGTTGCAAAAGTCATAAAACAGATTGAGCGGGGAAAATCTCCAGGGCACAACGCACACAGCATTGAGCACCTACAGCATGCTGGCCAACACCTGGCGAGAGTCCTGGCAATGTTCTTCTCGCTGTGTGTGTGCCACTCCTACCTGCCTGCTGACTTTAAGAGGACATTTGTAGTGCTTGTGGTTAAAAATAAAACAGGCGATTTAGCTGATAAAAATAACCACAGGCGTATATGGCTTGCAACTGTAATGGCAAAGGCATTTGGCGGTGTGCTTAACGGGCAGTTAAATGGACATGTAGCGCTTCACTGTAACCAGTTGGGTTTTGACCTAAACTGTCCACAGAGAGTGCAATACTATGTTTAAAGCATACTGTCAAGTATTATACGACGAGACGAGAAAGACTCCGGTATACGTGTGCTTCCTCTATTTATCCAAGGCCTTGTCTCGTACGAAATCCTATGGGAAAAGTTGTAGAACACATCAGTATACTTCGATATTGGTACAGGCACCAGGTCTACAGTGTCAGATGGGCGGGGGCGATGTCGGATACTTATAACATCGAGTACGGCGTAAGGCAGGGTGGCCTGACCTCGCCCACATTGTTTAATCTCTACATGAACGAGCTGATCGTCTCGCTCAGCAGTCAGCATGTCGGTTGCTATGTGGATGGAATGTGCGTTAACAATTTGAGTTATACGGACGACATGGTGCTGCTGAGCGCATCGATCTGTGGATTGAGGAGGCTACTCAATACTTGTACGGAATACGCGCGTGGTCATGGGTAAAAATATAATAAGAAAAAAAGCCAATACATGGCCTTTCGGCCCATCGGTGGATCAGCCTTATGGACATACCGACAGTTCATTTCGATGATGTTCCACTACAGCGAGTGGATCAGTTTAGGTATTTAGGGCATCTACTCACCGAGGATCTTAATGATCAGGCTGACATGGAGAGGGAGCGGAGGGCGCTGTCAGTGCGAGCTAATATGATAGCACGCCGGTTTGCGCGGTGATCTAGGGGGTCTTTTTTTTTTATTGGGTGGGAAAATCATCCTTATGACATCCCCGCTCTTGGGCGGAATGGGGATAGTGTCAGACTCTTACTGACTAAAAACCCACTCCTGTTCCTTTGTTGCCTTCGTCCCAGGGCCCCGGGTTCCGCTTTCACACTACCCGTGGCCGAAATTCACGCTCTTCACAGCGTACTGCACATCCCTTTACTCGTGCAGCCTGTGGGTTGACTGTACTGAAAGGACATACAGTGACCTCCGTGTCCAGTATAATAACGCGTTCCGGGCAGTAGTGGGGCTGCCCCGCTTCTGTAGCGCATCAGGGATGTTCGCAGAGGCGCGCACCGACTGTTTTCATACCACTTTGTGCAAGCGGTCCCTGGTGCGCCGGGCGTGGGCCAGCCCTAATATCATCCTGGCAATGATCGCTGACAGGCTAGACTGTCCATATATCCGACATGACTGTGGAAGACATATTGCTATTCCAATTCCTGTTAGGAAATTGTTATTTAACCATTAATGTATTTTAATATAATCATGTCATTTATTTGAATATTAATTTTATAAAATTTATTTTAATATTTAATACAATTCTTTTGACTGACTGACGTTGTAATAAAATTCAATTTAATTTAATGATAATCCAATGTAATCTAATTTAATTTAATTTTCATTTTAACATTTCATTAAGGCGTAGCAGCGACTCCGAACTGGCAAGGGTTCACCTGCTCCCGAGATTCCTGCGCAGTCTCGTGTTAGGAAATATTACGGACTACAGGTTGAGGTTGCTCGACGCCCAGATTCGGAGGGCGGTGCGGTAATGGCTGCGGTTACCAAAGGACGTGCCGTTCGGTTACTTTCACGCAGCAACCACGGACGGCGGTTTTGCGATCACATTGCTGAGGGCCTGGGTGACGGACATCATTCATAAGAGGTTCGATCGCTTGGACTCTTCGCGGTGGCCAGTGGCCAAAGCTGCCGCCAGATCCGATAGGATCCTAAGGAAACTGCAGTGGTCCGAGAGACAACTCCGGCGTCTCACTGCTGATACCCCAAGCGGACGACCGCATTTTTTGGCGTGAAGCCTTGCACACAGCCGTGAATGGACTCGAATTGAGGGAAAGTCCAGGGGTGCCCGCGTCTACTAAGTGGATGCGGGCACGTTGTGAGCAGTATCCGGGCCGGGACTTCGGGCAGTTCTTGCACATTCATATTAATGCGCAATACACGGAGGCGCAGGACTGATGTTGACAAGAAACGTTGGGACACATCATCCAAGAATGTCACAGAACACACGGCGGCCGTATTGAACGCCATAATTGTATTAGGGACGTCGTCGTCAGCTCTGCCATGATGAACAAGGGGTGGGCGGTATTGAAGGAACTGCATGTCAGGACCGCAGTCGGACTCAGAAAGCCTGACATCATTGCCTCCAGGAATGGTGTGGGGGTGATTGTGGATGCGCAGGTGGTCTCGGGCTAGAGTAATCTCGATAAGCTCCATCGTTAGAAGCGTAATAAGTATGGTAATCACAGTGAACTCGTAGAGAAAGTCGCTGATATACTAGGACTACCTTGTAAGGCGAGCATCCACTCGACCTCCTGCACTTTGTCCTGGAGAGGTGTATGGAGCCCGGCTTCCTATAAGGAGCTGAAGAGGTTCGTCGGTCTTGATGAGGGAGTGTTGGCCAGCGTCCTGTCATTAGTACTGTGTGGCTCACACATGAACTGGACGCGGTTCAATCAGTTGACCACCCGAATCGAGTGTGACAGGAGCGAGTGCTCTGGCTTCCTATGTAAAGGCTGACGTCGGACCCAGAGGTCGCCGAGAACTCCCGTAGAAGCCTCCCTTCAAGTTTATTTATTTAACAACTGATTCTACCTCGCCAACGATCCCATCGGCGAAATACCTAGTATGTGCGGTGACGGTGGTAGAGACGTGGGTTGACAATCCATAATGACTACGATAGTTGTCACTAAAGACGAAGGCACGTGATTGAGCCAAAATAGGTCAGGTAAGCCTCGATCACACAACGGAGGTAGTCGGGCACCTGGTAATACCGGATTGCCCCCCTAATGCTACTCTAGAGCAGGAAGTTGAAGGCGTTGGTGATGCCCAAAGACACCACCACGACGAACTTGCCTCAGGACACCGCATCCCTCGTCGAGAGGGTTCGCATGCGCATGATAGCGTCCACCGTAGAGCGCCCCCTGCGGAAGTCAAACTGGCTGAGCTGAAATCCAGCCCCACACGTGCCAAATGCGCGACGAGGCAGTCTGCAATAACTCTTTCAAAGAGATTGCTAACCTCATCGAGCAGCACGTTGGACCGTTAAGAGTCCGCAGGGCACCCCAGCTTCGCGATGAGGACCAGTTTCTCGGTCTCCCAACGAAGTGAGAACTAGCCCCTCCAAACATGCGTTAAAGAGCCCTCTTAGTCGAGGCCTGAGAGTCTACATGACCAGGACCCAAGCTTTCCCAACCAAGCCTTCGGGTCCTGCAGGGCGGTATTTTTTGCATTTAGCCTTCGTACCACCACTCTCATCTCTACCTGAGTCACCAATCTATCGATCGATATGTAGAATGTTATTCGACGATCATTATACGTGCTGATAGTCATGTCAGCCAAAGGTTTAATAGCAACAAGCCTCGACCAACATATTAGGAAGCTCTCGTTAGATGGCTAGATTAAGGGCTTTATTCAGAAAGTGGTACTTCTGGACACGATTCTTATACTTGGGAGGTTCTTTTCTCAGAAGTCCTAACCACCGTGCCGGTAGTTTGGACCCTGTTCATATACCGGCGGGATACTATGATAAATATGGACACCAATAGACGATGACACCGACTAGCCTTCTGATCTTTCCTTACCTTAATTCTGGCTAATTCCAGAACATTCTAGTTCCAGCATTCCGCAAGTAGGTTTCCTTTTCAAATTTGGGTCTCGCTCGGTAAAGTTTAGGTAGCTTTCCTGGTGCCAGCATGTCTAATTTCTTTTAATATTTTCAGGCTGTATCGGAAGCTCTGGAAAAGGCAGCTAAGGGTCGCACGTGTATCACAATCGCTCATCGGCTCTCCACTATTAAAGATGCTGACCTCATCTGTGTAGTGGATAAAGGTATGTTTAATCTTTTTAATATTATATTATTTACTGGCCTGTTGGTCTAGTGGTTAGTGGCCCTGACTGCTATGCCGCAGGTCGTGGTTATGATTCCCACCCAGGACAAATTTTTGTGTAATTTATCTATAATATATTATTATTTATATATTTAAAAATATATAAGTGTGTTTATCAGTTGGCTATTACTCATAACACAAGTTCTGCTTAGCTAGGGACTAGACGGCGTTGTGTGATAGTTGCGGAATATTATATTATTATTATTTCTATAATCTTTTATTTCAGGCAAAATCATTGAACGTGGAACCCACTCCGAACTCTTCAACCAACGGGGCGCCTACTGGAAAATGTGCAAAGGTCAAAATATGGCTTAGATCCACACTGTCCGCGCAAAGCTTTGCAAAGTACAGGAAATATATTTATATCAGGAAATCTCAATCAACTGGAAATATATTAAAAACAATATTCCTAAACATCTCAGCAAAAAATATATCCTAATGACAATTAGATTTAAGAATAATTTTGTACTAATTGAAATTAAAAGGGGGATTTTACAGGTATTCCATTTTGTCAGTATTTTAACAAAACGTATTGCATTTGCATGGTCATAATAGTTTTAGGTAAAACCAAATACTAGAGTCACAGTAAGATATTAAGTAAATTAGATATTTTTTTTATTTTTTATTATTATTGCTACTTTTAGTACAGTGGGCCATTTTTTGTACCTTCATTTATATTTTGTTTGTTTAGAGATTCTTTACATCCGAGTGTTTTCTGAAACAGAACTAACATGTTAATTAGAAAAAAAAACCGGTGCCAACAGACAATTTCGATATAATTTAGTTTGTTTCTCAGTGCTGTTTTCAATGCACAATAAAATGTGGTATTCTGAGTGAATCTCGCCAATTATGTAGATGCCAGATGCCTTTTGCAAGAATTTTCTATTACGATATTTTTTCACAAATCAGCCTCCCTAGCCAAGTTATAACCGTTTTGTGTCGAATTCCGTTCTCCAATCGGTAACGCCTCGATGTCACCAATTGTAGAAAACGATAAGTTGGTAGCCATGTTGACGCACCTGAGTCGACCGCTCGTTCTACAATGTCGTTCTACAATAACAAAGGATGTAGCGTTAAACATTGTAGAAACGGTAACAATTCATTCTATCATTTTGAACGATGTGAACTTGGCTACGAATTTTATATTCGTTTGTTCTGACCACGTGACTTAACGGTAAGATGATGTCATTCCCATACATTTGATTAGTTTTCGACTAGCATTAACGATTGCAGATTATCAACTTGGATAGGGGTGTAGAAACCCGGCCAACTACTGTATAGGTACTTATTTGCAAATACAATACCTACCTAGGTACGAATTTAAAACAACGAACAGAGTGATAACTATGTTATAATTTAAGCCACATACCCACTACGGCACAAGCTGTTACATGAAACATATGTTTGTATTTGAAATTATTCTGTTACATTTATGTGACCAAGAGAAATGTGCCCAGTGTGAACGCGGCTTTATATAAGGATAAGATATTGCTATAAGGAATGTATCTTCCATTAGAATATAAGTGTTCTTTTACGTTATATATTAAAATCTGTTGTAATAGTTTCTTTTTTTTTATTATCTATTTGTTTTTTATTTTTCTAATTACGACTTTAAAGGAGACAGATACGCTTTAATACAATCTAAGGCCTGGGTAGTAAAGAATCAAAAGTGATGTCAGTTAAAAGCTTATATATTTTCAACCATTTACTGAAAGTTCTGCGGATTTTGTCACTCAGAAAAAAGAGTTATAAGAGCTTTAGTAAAAGTGAGGTTATGCAAAATATTACGTGGAACTAGTGGAAAAATATTAAGCAACCCACAAATCATGCCAAAAATACCTCACCAGGTCCCGACAGCTTGCCTGGAAAAGCTGGAGTCCTGGTCATGGCGGCTCTAGGGTCTCGACTAAGAGGGCTCTTCAGCACATGCATGGAGAGGGGTCAGTTCCCACTTCGCTGGAAGTCGGGAAAACTAGTCCTTATCGCGAAGCCGGGGCGCCCCGCGGACCCCCCGTTCGCGTATCGGCCCATTGTGCTGCTTGACAAGGTGGGCAAGCTCTTTGAAAAAGTAATTGTAGACCGCCTCGTCGCACACCTAGCCCGACCGGGGCCGAACCTCGCGGACGGCCAGTGCGAGCCCTCACGACGAGGGAGGCGGTGTCCCAGAGCAGGTGTGTCGTGGTGGTGTCTTTGGACATCGCCAATGCCTTCAACTCCCTCCCCTGGAGTCAAAGTCACAGCATTTTATTTCAAATAAACCATTTACAGGTACTTTTGAAATGTCAAGAAGTCAGTCAGTCAGAAAAAAATATGCTAATTGCACATTCCAAAGCGTAGATCTCTATGGAGAAGAATGTGCAAGAAACACCATGGACACTCTTTTCAATCATGTTTTGTAATTACAAATATATTTGTTACATGTTTCTTGTCGCTATCATGTGAGAACAATGTAAATAAAAACTAAATATATAAGGTGTTAAAAAATGAACTTTAAGAATTTCGAGGGGACATTGTATTCCTCATTATGAACAACTTTTACTATGGGACTAAACCTGAAATAGCGAAAAAAAATCAGCTGCTCAATACATTTTTACGATTTATGCGAACATAAACGTAGGGAACAGCTGATTTTTTTTTTCGCGATTTAAGTTTTGGTCCCTTAGTAAAAGTTGTTCTTAATGAGGAGTACAATGTTCCCTCGAAATTCTTAAAGTTAATTTTTTAACACCTTCTAGATATTAAAATAACAACTGGCAGTTGAGAAATGACTAGTCTCAACTGACAGCGCCCATTCACGGACATGACGCGAATATTAGCATCACTTAGCTCAACCATTTTGAAGGGAACCGAATGATCCAACACACGCCAACTCAGCCACCATCAGTGAGACATTTGAGTGAGCATGGCAAACTCTCAACTGCCATGCTCATTTCTATCAAACAAGTCCAATAGTAACCTAAAAACCAAAAAAATAGCTCCATGATACTCACATTTACAAACTTTGAAAAAATGCTTCTACATTATACAATACCAACTACAATAATATTTTACAATTTAAAAAAGAAAATTCAATAACTTATCAATTTGTAAACCCTGTTGGTAGTGGAGCTGGACCAGCATTGAGCCAAGCATTTTTATATTGAATATAATCCTCCAACTTATAATAGGCTTGCCTGCATAGTGTGCGTTTAATACAAGATTTAAATTTCTTTTCATTAAGTTCTAATATTTATGGAGGTATTTTATTATAACATTTCAAACAGTACCCCATGAAAGAAGAGGCCACTTTAGCCAGTATAAATTTTGTTTTTTTTTGTTGAACTAATTGGTCCCTATTTCTTGTAACATAATTATGTCTATCGACTCTTTTGCCAAATAGATGAAGATTTTTCTTACGTACATGATGTTTTCATAAATATATTGACAAGGCCGTCATGATGTTAATATCCTTAAACAGTTCCCTTAGAGAATCGCAGTGGCGATGATTGTAAATAGCTCTGATCGCTCTTTTCTGTAGTGTAAAGATTGAGTCGATGTCTGCAGCCCGTTCCCATAGTAAAATACTGTAAGACATGATACTATGAAAATAACTAAAATAGACTAGTCTAGCGGTATCAACATCCGTAAATTGGAGGATTTTTCTAACAGCATATGCAGCTGAGCTAAGCCGTCCTGCAAGAGATGTTAAATGAGGACCCCATTGTAGTCTTGAGTCAAGCGTAATCCCCAGGAAAACCGTTTTATCCACAAAGTCTAGCTTTTCCTTGTTCAATACTATGTCACAATCAATACTTCTGACATTCGATAAGGAAAATCTTATGCATTTAGTTTTTTTTTTCGTTTAAAAACTAGATTATTAGCAGTGAACCAGTTTTGGACCTGCAGTAGGGCGTTATTTTCGTCAAGATTATTAGTCCTTCTATTTATCTTAAAAATCAAAGAAGTGTCGTCGGCAAAGAACACCATATTATAAGTTTGTTTTGCAATAAATAGGGTAAATAATTAATATAAACTAAAAATAAAAAAGGATAATATTGAACCTTGGGGTAACCCCATTTTCACATTTAATCCCGACGAATTTACACCGTTTATTTGAATTAGTTGCTGTCTGTCAATCAAATAAGATTTTAATAAGCTTAACGCTGTTTTGCCTAGTCCGTAATGCTCAAGTTTCAGGAGTAATGTTTTTTGAACCACACAATCAAACGCCTTAGACAGGTCGCAGAAGATGCCTACAGCATCTTGTGCCTCTTCCCAAGCATTAAAAATGTGTTTTAGTAAGGAGCCACCAGCGTCAGTTGTACAATGTCTTTTGGTGAAAACATACTGTTTATCGTGTAAGATGTTATTTGTGTTAAAATGATTAAGCATTTGATTTAATATTAACTTTTCAAATATCTTGCTAAAGACCGGCAACAGGGACACCTGCCTATAATTATTAGTGTCTTTACTGTCCCTGGATTTAAAAAGTGGTATCACTTTACTATATTTCATAAGATCCGGAAAAACTCCTTGATCTATACACAAATTAAATATTAAAGCTAAGAACGGCGCTACAGTCTCAATAATTGAGGTACAAAGTTTGATAGACATACCCCACAGAGCTTTTATTACTGTTATGGGGTTTAAATGTTTACAATTAAATTCAGTCGAGCAGGCTGCAACGTTCGCCTGCAATAAACCAAAAGCATACGATGTCGACGAATTTAGGGCTTCAGTAGTTTTAATTGGTATAATAGCAAAGAAATTTACAAATTCTTCTACAACTAGTTTGTTATCGCTAATAAGACCATGACGTGTCTCCAATGCCAGTCGACGACACGCAGTGACAGAGCAGTGCTGGCAAACGATATGCCCACCACTGACTCGCCCTGCATCCGCACGCATGTGGGGACAGAACCCTGGTTTAGGACGACCAGGCCTGTCTCTAGAGCCCAGTCCTCCACCATCCGACCCCGCTGGTTCGTGTACCGGGAACCCCAAGCCAAGTTCTTGGCATTGAAGTCCCCGCAAACGACCACGGAGAGGGAACTAAACCCAGCGTCGACGGCATTCAGCTCCATAAGGGAGATGTAAAGATCGGCCAGAGTTCTGTTCGGGGACAGGTAGTAGCCTACCACTGCAATGTCTCCGAACCGTGCTGCAACGCAAACCCGTCCTCTCGTGACGGCATCGAAGGACGGAGTACCGGCGGCGGCTGAGGAAATTTGGGTCACCGAGCCGTTCAGGTCCTGCACCCAGTATCCCCTGAGCAGGACATAGTACGGCTCAGAGACCACGGCGATGTTGATCTACCACTGCACCATGCTCTGGAGCAATAGATCCTGAGCGGGGGCGCAGTGGTTGATATTCGCCTGGAGGAGACGTAATGGAGCCGTTATTGACAGTCCATTACAGTCTCCTCCCAAGCCCCACGCGAGGGCTCTGCCGCGGGGGTTGCAGCGGCGATAGCGGCGGCAGCTAAAGACGAGGCTGCGGCGGTGAGGACATCAGGGTGGATGGGCCTTCGGATCTTGCCCTTGGCCTTGGCGGGGGGGTCGTAGGATCTGCTCCCAGCCCGGTCGGCCAGCTCGCCTGCCGCCGCACATGCGTAACAGTGCGGCGTTGCACGGCACTCAACCGCCTTGTGACCGGGCTAACCGCACTGGAAGCAGCGGTCACTGCGGTTCACCTCCGCGGCGCAACAGGCCCCCACGTGGCAGCGATAGCACCGCCAAGGTCTGGGCTCCAGTAGTTTTATCGCGGAGACCCAGCCTACTAGGAGCTGACGGCCTTCCCCAGTGATGGTCTTGGACACGGGACAGCTTACCGTCACGGCTCGCATGCCCGTGCTGTCAGCACGGATGGTGCCCGCCCGAAGCTGTTCGGCAGTGCAGCCTCCCGCTTTGACGATTGCGGCCACCACCTCGTCCACCTTGACGGAGTCGTCCAAGCCCATGATGCGCATATCAATGCAATTGGTGGGCCTGGACACTCGGGCCTCTTCCGCGTCCAGGGACGCCCTGATCCTTGCGGCCAAGGCATTTGCGGCAGGGCCATTGGCCGCACCAGGAATCTCCAGCATTCGGGCCCCGGTTACGGTGCCCCTCATGCGGACGCCCCCAGAGGCTCAGAGCTCGCCAAGGTAGCAATAGGTAGGTATATGGTAGACTTATAAATAAGAAAGCTTCTATAATGTAGCTATGAATTCGAAACGAACATTCAGATAATGGTTTTTAGAAGGTAAGTAGTAGTAATTTAGTTAAGGGGTGGCCAGACGGTTGTAAACCAACGTTCCAACCGAGTTGACCTTATTAGTTTCAATCCGTGTAGACAGCAGTTTTGTAATCCATGACCTTCAATGCCCTTGGTTGGAAGACGCGTTTTCCCAACCACCAAACGTGTTGGTGCATGGTTTACATCCATATAGCCGCAACATAAACCAAACACATAAACCAAGGTCACCTTGGTTGGAACGCTAGTTTGCAACCGTCTGGTCATCCCTTAAATTGGCAAGTAGGTAGGTTATACATACAACGTACAATGCGCAACAATGTACGTAGGTATAGTAATATACCTTCACTTGATTATTGATCATTTGTGATTTGTGTCACGGCTAGAATATTGATCACTAAACGTAAAAATTGTTCATTCAATTGACTACAATAACACGGCTAACACGGGCCACACAAGACAACAATTGTCGCAAATACGGGAGTTCAAGACACATACCTTAATATGAGAGTATCTAAAATCTAAATATTATAGGTAACACGTGTTTCGTCTACAAATCTGCAATGTTTAGTGAAATAAAGTCAGTACGCTAGCGATGGTGTGTGTGTTCATCCAGCACCTACTTAGCACAAGGTTATTGAATAACTGCAGGGGTTAGGATTTTTTTATTTCAACTTAGGATTTTTTCGCTCTTTTGGCAATTTATTAAATAAAACTGCTGCCATGTGAAAGACACTTTTATTCATCAAGGCAGTATTCGCTTTTGGAACGCACAGACGACTTTCGTCCATTTGAGTCCGATTGAAAGCTACAGATGCTAAAGTAAATAAATGAGAATTCTGTTTAACAAAAGCCGCTACTTCAAATATGTATAGTGATGGTAATGGAAGGATACTATACTTTTTAAAGAAAGGCACACAGCTCTCCGTTGATTTTAAACCAAACATAGCCCGAATGCATCGTTTCTGTGTCTTAAAAACGAGATCTTTGTCGGTGAAATTCCCCCAAAAAATTATGCCATATCTCAGAACAGATGCCACTAGCCACTAGCAGGGCACATTGCTCGCAGAACGGATGGCCGTTGGGGCCGAAAGGTTCTGGATTGGCGACCACATACCGGAAGACGTAGTGTTAGAAGGCCTCCTACAAGGTGGACCGATGACCTGGTGACCGTTACGGGAGTCCGATGGATGCGAGACGCACAGGACCGTTCATTGTGGTGGCACTTGGGGGAGGCCTATGTCCAGCAGTGGACGTCTTATGCCTGAAATGATGATGATGATGATGATGATGTTTAGGCTAGGCGGTACTGGAACCAGTTACCTAAAAACGGAAAATCTATTTTGAAGTCTGTTATCGGATAAATTTCTGTTTGTACTTAAAGCCAAAAACGCAAATTAAAAAAAATACCCTAGAATGAATCAGGTATACTAGTTCCTAGATAGATAACCTAAAATAGGTTACTTATGACTAAAACTTATTTTTTTAATATCTCGTCTTTTTGACTTTGGTTTATATGTATTTTGAAACAGAAAAATATAACAAAAAAATTAAGCCATATCTCAACTTATTACACTTTTTGGTCCAGCAATCCCCGTCTCCTTTAGTATACTGAACCTGTTACATGACCAATAGTCATGATACTGCTTTATAATTAACTAGAGGTAAGGCAGCATATTTAGAATACTGCAGGTAAATTGAAACCTACCTTCATACCTCTATGAATGTCAAAGGCATGACTTCCACCACGCCTACTGGGGCTTAGGGTGTGATTCTGAAAGGAAGACTCGGCCCTGGTACGAAAGGCGACGAAGGAAAAGGAGCGGGTTTTTAGTCAGTAAAAGTCTGACACTATCTCCCGCTCCGCCCAAGAGCGGGGGACGTCATAAGATGATTTTCCCAAAAAAAATGACTTCCACCATAAATAGCAGCACACAATTGGGTATTGTGTCGATATCGATAAGTACTAAATACGACAATATTTTGACTTTTCCTCTCATATTCACTCGAAACAGGAAATATGATCTTGAAAACTTTATCGGTGGGAATTTAATTCATAAAATATTATTAAAGTGCAAAAGATCGAAGAAACTGATTAAAGTATTGAGTTATTTATTTATTTTTTATGGCACTCCAACGAATAGTTCGCAAAAACATTAACAAAAGAATAATTTTAACAATAAACAATTATCACAGCGAATTCTTCACTTATAGGTGTGCACCGCACTTACAGAATTTAGTTAACTATCAATCTATCAATTAAATAAATTATGTCAGGATGAATTAAGTTACATTACATTAGAATCCATTATTTAATTGATGTCAGATTTAATTAAATTATCTTAATCATATTGGGTTTTGTTTTCATTTGGTTGATATTACTATTATTAAAAACCTTTGTGAATACAATTTGGATTACAATAACTTCCTATCATTTTTATTGTAATTTTAATTCCAGGGTTTATTCATTATTAATGGTTTATTATTATTATTTAACAAATGTAATAACAGAAAAAGGTGGGAAGGGGTAAGTAAGATATCAGCAGTTGCCACAGTTCGGAAAAAAGATCTGTAGTGTATATATTTGTTGTGAATCAGTTCATCGTTCCCGGATCAACATTTTTTTTAAAGCCACATAACAAGAATTCCTAAATCTCCTAAGATTTTCCAGTTTCCTAAAAATAAAATAAACACCGGCTCGAATATCTCAAATAATAAACTGTACCTATAAAGCGTTTTCGGATTTTATTGCATTAGTTGAAATTTTAAGATCTTTGCACTTTAATTGATTTGTATTTATAAGTTTTTAATAGGATATCCCGTTTCATTTTCGATTTATTGCTGAAAGTCAAATGGTTTTCCAAATATACTGCACTTCCCCACCTAATATTTTTATGCTGACTTGTTATGACTATGCACAATTTATTTCCAATTGTGCAATACATATCTACTGGTTCTTGTTTGTTTTAAAATATAGTATCTACATTAAATTAGGTACAGCAACACAAGATAAGTAAAGAACAAGTTTTGTAATATTGTGTAATGTGGTCCCCTGAACATGACTATGCAAAACTATATCTCTCATAATATTTGTTCATAATTTAGGTAAATTGGATCATGGTCGTAATAAATGTTTCACAAAGGCGCATTGAGCAATAGAGCTGGGGAATCACAATGCGAACTTGTCCGTATGCATGCTAGGCCACCAAACCTCGCTAATACATCTGTCTATCTGTGACTGTCACACATTGAAGACTTACTTAAGATCTGCCCTAGCTGGGGCACAAGGATTTCACGATTTACCTTGCTCCACGTCATTTCGATGCCCGTCGCTTTTCGATTGTGTCGATTGCCGAGGACGACCATGCTTCCTTTTGCTTGAGGATTCCAATCCATCACTTATTTAGGTATGTGATCAGAATCCCTCCAAAGCCAATACATGTCCAGTTGCGACGCTTATGACGGTCGATCGGCGCTTTCGTGGCATTTCTCCAACAGCTCTAAATTAAAGATGTTCTCGACCCAATAAATTCCGAGAAAGTGACAAATGCATCGGTTGACGAAGACCAGGTTTTTGCGTGAGATGACCTTTGATACCTTACATGTTTTGTAACCATAAATAATCAGCACGGATCTGACATTGGACCCGAATATTTGTAGTGTTTCCGTGATTGCCAAACAAGTCACAGCTGTGTGACTGCCACATCTGCGTGCACTGCAATAGCATCCAAAATGAAGACATTGTGAGTTACTTTGCAAGAATATTTTTTTTAGATTCTCTCCAATAGGTGGACTAATTTCGGTAGTACTAAGCACAGTAAACCTATTCTAGAACTGCAAAATCCTTAAAAGTTTATTTTACAAGCCAGTTCGTTAGCTATAAAACCTAACTCATGCGATCTCCTTTTGATATCACAGTATAACAATATTTTCATCCAACTGTAACAGAAAACTATGCACTAAGTCCGCCTTTGCCCTCCTAGCCAAGTTACGATCGTTTCGTTTGCGTCGAACGCCTGGAGTAGGCCAGGCCTTCGATTCCTTGGTTCTGACGTCATCTCAACGCTCAGTCACGTGGTCAGAACAAAGGAATCAGAGGCTTGGCCTACTCGAGGTATTCGACGCAAACGGAGCGATCGTAACTTGACTAGGGGGGCTGTACTTTTGTGTGCATAAAGTATTTAATAAATAAATAAAATCTTACGCATCTCACTGAGCAAAGCGTCTCGCCTGTATTCCCCAAAAGGCAAGATCATTTGTCTCCGTTGATTAATTTGATGATTTCCCACATTAACAGGGTCCATATTACCATCGCCCACGCAGAGTTTCTAGACTCTGAACTGCTAAAATGATGCAATAAATTTACTATTTTTGTTTCAGAAAAAATGAACCCGAGAAAACATTACGCTACTATCAGATTGTAAGTATAAATAAATTTTTGAAGTGAAAACTTCTTTAGCGGCGTTGAGCACTTTTTCTGTAATGGGTATAAAATCTTAAACTCGCGTCAGGACACGTGACCTGATCGAAAAAGCGTAAGACGGCCACCAGTAAAATTTTCTCATTCGATTTTGAACTTAACCTTCAACATTTTATGGTTTAAAATCATTTAAAGAAATTTTTAAATGTTTCCAATCAACTTTGAACCTAATGCTTTAGGGATAAAGCTGACAAATCTATTAAATAAATTGCCATCTGGCTATCTTCATCGTCCTTAAGATTGTGATAGAACCGTGGTCTTTGGGGGATTCGCACCGTGCTAACTACGAAGGCAATTTACGTGCTATTTACAAACGTTACGTACCTGTAGGTATGTTAGTGTAGCTAAAATTCCGTATTTCCTTGCAATTTTATTGATTGACGCATAATGACAAGAGATTCTAAAATCAATAAGACAGTGTTGTCTTTGAGTTTGCAGCTTTCTTAGTACCTAGTAGCTATTAAAAGTACTTGTGAAGGCTTTTAAGATGCAAGCACAATCATGATAATAAAATAAAAAAGGAAATCGTTCAATCGCAATAAGTACCTTCCGAGTATTAAATTGCTAAACATTTTCACTAAGGCGTTTGTTGTTTGGTAAAATAAAGTTCAGTTTATTTAAATCTGCTTTAAAAATAATTTGATTACAAGTATTTACAAGTAAGTTAAAAAGCACGAGTGTTATTGGTATAGGAAACCGATAAATTCTCAGCTAATTCTGTAGTAAGATCGAATGTGACGTTCCTGCTTACGTGCTTACTAAGCGCCTGTGAAAAGATGTATCGCACACATTTTTATGTGCGACAGATTACTTCCACACTTTTAATTACAAATTCTTTAGGCAGGATTCAATGATAACATAACATCCTGTAATCCCCGAAGGCTCAGGCAAGGGTGCACCGAATAGTACACCCACATTTCGCAAGTTATGTTTTAAGTCTTTTTATTCATTTATTTACTTCATTTATTTTTGTAATCACTGGTATTAAAAAAATAAATTGACATTTTTACTTGAATCTGCAAGAAGTTAAGACTTTAGTTTTTAAATGAATGAATTAAACTTGCGGTATCACAACAATCCGCAGTCTAAACTTATGAGTGTAATATCGAAATTGTCATGTTTGTGTACGATAGCGCAATAAATGAATATAGTATTCTACCACATAAATGATAGTACTTTTATACTGATAAAGCAATTGGTGCAAAATTATTCCCTAACCATTCCAAAATATCAAACATGCTCAACGTTAATAATCAAGTTTTCACTTCTGCCGGCACTCCCGGAGTGCAAACCGTCTTTTTTATAGGATTGCGATTAGCTGCAATAAAATCATTCCATTCATCTTTGACGTTAATTTGCTCATTCCAATATTAATTACTACCTACATCAAACCGATCGTAGTACCTACTAGACTAGTAAAAACACATTCTTTGTTCCACAATTATATACAAGCGTTTTCATTGTCGAGTCCTTTTCATTTGGGGCGACGCAGCATGGCTTTTTTCTATTTATGTATCTCAGTCGACATGTATGACCTATCTCATCGACATCTCATTAGACAGTCCATTCTTCGTTTTAGTAATTAAATAAAGAATTTGTAGTTATATAAAAAAAAAATTATTATTATTGCGGGTCGGAAATTTTTTTGTAAATCAATTCGGGAATTGAGCTGTTTTCATAGGTAAGTTTGTACGAAACCCTCAGTGCGCGAGTCCGACTCACACTTGCTCGGTTTTTTAGTCTTCCTTCACTCCAATGGCAACCTAGCATATAGCATGTTCTACACTTCTAGGACTCAGGCCTCCTCTCTCAGAGAGGGCATGGGTTATAAATCCACTACGCGGGCTCAGTGTTTGTTGGTGAATGTCACATGTCATCTTGGTTCTAAGACATGCCGGTTTGCCTACGATGTTTTTCTTTCACCGTTTTTCAGAGCAGTGGTGATCGGAAGTCGGGACCGTTATCACTGTGCCACCGCTACTCTCTAATGGCAACCCAAACTAACAAAATATATATGGTGTGACTCCCCAGTTCCGCTACGCAACATGCACGGAGCTGTTCGCAACGCTGACGGGTATCCTCTTCGGTCTAGCCAGCGGTGGAGGCGTCTGCTACAACCTGGTGCAAATCGGAGAGCTCAGTACGGCCTTCGTGGAAAGGACCACTTACAGGGAGAGGACGACCAGCTACCTACCACTTACCGCCGCATTTGGAGGAGGGAGAAGACTGTTAGTGACTTTCCACATTTAGTAAACTAGCCATTGTCCAATTATGTTGAATTTGGCTCCCAGTCTAAAGGGATGCAGCTGATCAATTCTTTTCACGCCTCCTGCAGTCCTGCTCAATAACGTCAAATTGTACATGTGACCTAAAATTATCTGTTCAGGCATTAATAATGTCGTTGGTTTCACTATAGCGAGGGTTGGTTTCGATATAGACCCTTTGTTGCGTGGCTTCTAGTATTGTTAACACTTTAGCGACTCGTCTCCAGTAGAAATACACGAGTATAACGCAGGTTTTGTGTTGAAACCCTCAATATACAAGTCTAGAACGAGGGCTGCTTACTAAAAAATTTCTAAACCAAATCAATAGCAGTTCGATGTAGCGGTCCAACCGACCAGATGTATAAGAACGTCATTGGTTTTCCTTTACCAACGTTTGGTTATTTACGTAAGCACGGAAGAATTATACAAACAATAGAAATTATTGTAAAACCCACAAGTTTGAGTCATGATAAAAAGAGTTTTGACGAATCTTCCTTGTTAATTGAGGGTCTTTCTAAATTGAAGGGAGTATGTATCTATGTAACCTCATTTTTTAAGAAATTTAATAGATTTTTAGGATTCGACATTAATTTTAACAAAGAAAAAAAAAATCAAAACGTGCAAGCTTAAAATCATATTATATACTGTAAAACGAAATTCAAAAGCTTTTTGAAAACTAGAACCATTTAAATATTTGAATACCTTGTATAACTTAATGATAACGGTTTCAGTACAGAAAATTCTGAACGATGGATATTTTTATATCGTACCTATCTACGTTCTGTTTTTTTTTATTATGGTTAGGCTCACGATTGACCACCATGTCATCAGACGGTAAGCGGTAATATGAACGACGATGGAGCACGCTTGCCTAAGTGTAAACCATTCACTCTTGATTTAAAGATCACTAGGTTGTTGCTATCAGGAAACACAGGTTTTTTTTTTTAATTTTTACAATAATCTAATCAAGCAACAAGCAACGGAAATAAATATCACTGTACCTAATGCAAAATATCTGTGCAATGACTGTAATTGTGGTATGCGCTTGCACATAAAAAACACAGGTTTGTACCCGTTGCCGCGGGTGTCTACTTACATCCGTACTGTCAACCTGTACCATTTTTTTACTAGGTATAGGTACAGGAGGGTGGCGGGTTATCGTCCCTTTTTGTTTTGTTTATTATTGGACGGAAACGTTAAAAAAAGACCTGGAATTTTAGGAAAAGAAGACCAAGCAGTATCAGATTCTTATCTCTCTAAAACCAACCTGGTGACCACCATCACACACATGGAAGTGGCTTCGTTATCTCTAAAGTGGGACGCTCTATAGTAATCATTTGTAAATAAATAGTTTTCTTAAGTTTTTTGCTTATTGTAGGTCAGTGTCAATTTGTATGAGTTGCGACCGTAACACGTATTTACGGAATTATATTAATTTAAGTCATCAATACCCCCTAGGCAACCCCGGGCTATTATTATTACGTAATTGCACGTTTTTACGTAAATTACTAAAAACAAAAAACCTTTATCGGGATTTTTCTAGGAAAAACAAATATATAGAAAACAAAATTTTCATAACGATGTTTTTTATTATTTGATATAAACTAGTGCTTGACTGCGATCCCACCTGATAGTGAGCAGTGATGCAATCGTTGATGGTGAGGCGCACTAGTTTATAATGTAATGTAATTAAGCGTTTTTCAAGGTAATTCAAGTTGTACAAACGTATGTACAATCGGCGCTCGAGGGGATACAACTCTCTTAGTTCAGCTATCCTTATTGAATAACAATTTCATGAAATAGCTATTCAACAAAAAGAAAACTTGAATTTCTTGGGCATCAAACTTAGAAGACCACTCCAGAACCGGCGTTGGTTTATCTAGCCTAATCAGACCCAAAATATGATACGTATTTATTTTCTGTTACCCAGCACCAACGCATCTTACGAGGAGAACATGGCTGCTCTGATTGAAGACGCGAAGGCGATGGCCATCGGGCTGTTCCTGAGCATCGGTATATCACTCATCTTCTGCATGCTGTCCGTCGGCCTCATCAGTTGGAGTGCGCTGCGACAGGTACCAAGCTAAATATTCTTGCTGTGTTCATCACCACGGCGTTGACTATGCGTTTGCAGATCGTAGAATAATGGTGGATGTGCTAACATTTATTTAACAACTTCTAATTTTTTTTTTTCATTTATTATCATTAATACAAAAGAATAGAATTTTCTAGGTTAAATAGCAACCAAAAACCACTAAGGTTTAAACCCGTGCTATCATGAATCCATTCCACTAGTACTAATTACACGGGAATCCGTGTAATTAGTACTTCCCATATTTAAGAGTCGATTCCAATTTTAAAATCGCATTCGAAATTGGTAATTTTGAATAGGAATTTCTCTGATAGGGTTCATTTTTTATTTTAATCCACCGTTGTATTAGAGTTAATAAAATCTTTCAAATATTATACTATTCTTTGTAAACAAAAAAAATCTTCTTCTCACAAAATTATACTTCCGCAGAAACAGTACCTTATCTAGTCTTATCTATTATCTTCCAAGATCTAGGGTGCCAAGAGTTGTGCCAAGTCCGACACTTCGAACCCGGTTGTCAATGATTATATCATCTCAGCGTGCCACCCATTCATCTTGAGTATTGTTACTGTATATTTACATTACACATTGCTACTAATTATTATTATTACGCTTTGTCGTCATTGCTATTTTTGTCACTGATAATGGACTTGGCTTTCCAGCCGTTTTTTAGGGTCCCGTACTTCAAAAGGAAAAACGGAACCCTTATAGGATCACTTTGTTGTACGTTTGGCTATCTGTCTGTCTGTAAAGACCCTTTATCTCGGGAACGCGTGGAGATATTGAATTGAAATTAAAACCATATGGTCTGGTTTGCGGTTCCATAAAGCTGTGAAAAAAGTGTGGAAATTATCTAATGGTTTCTCCCGCTCTAGGCGCAGCGCGATTTCGTGTCAGATTTTTACTGACTAAAATAACACCTTTATCCTTCAGTTGCTCTTTGCGTTCTAGGACTACGGGTCTCCTTTTCAGAATTTTACCGCGGTCCTAGCTAGCGAACATCGGCCCTGTTGGGCCCCTACGGTTTGCTGACATCACCTTGAAGAGCGTGTTGATCACTACGCGCTGTTGACGACGGGGCTGGGTCCGGTCAATTACCGAACGGCCGGACGGCAAGCTACCCATTGTTTGACGTCCGCAAGCCCGCGTCTACCGTGGCTGGTAGTCGGGGTCAGAATCTCGGTGGCTGGGGCGTGAATACATTCTTTCTCTCACGCGTGCGGCTTCTTCCTTTATTAGCATTACTACTTCGCAAAAGGAGGCCACCGCCTGCCATTCCTCCTCGCTTCGGACCATAGCCTGAATCAGGGCCCGACGCGATTGTCTCCACTAGGACTCAACGATGCTCCGCCTAAGCTGGGCACACCTCCACCGTGTCATCCGGGCGGTCCACACAATGATGACACCTGGGCGTCTCTTCCGCCTGAAACTTCCTATTGACCTAGAATTCTGAAATTTGGCGTGAAGTAAGGTCTCATAGCACAAGTATAGGAAAAATTCTGAAAACTGTAAATTTGCAGTAACATCACGAAAAAAAATCTTTTTGCGATTCGGAAAAATGTTCGAGACTCGATTCGGGAATTGAACTGTTTTCATAGATAAGTTTCTACGGAACCCTCAGGGCGCGAATCCGTCTCGCACTTGCCCATTTAGTTTTTATTTAGCCTGTACTTCTCACTGTTGTGCAAAGGCCTACCACGGTAAGGTTAAGACACCTTTCCTATTGAAATTTCAGGCTTAACTTACAGTCTTGGGTTTCTCGCGATGTTTTATTTTCCAAGTTTGCAAGAAGTTGAAAAAACTTAGACGGTGCAAGCGCATTGTTTTATCTACGGCCGTTCGATAGTGAAAATCATTAACAATATAACATCTTTAAAAGGTTAAATTAAACGAGAACTAAAATTCCAGTAAATTATTCTCCTAATGAAACAAATGCGATTTCTGCTGAGCAAACCCCACATATATATTATTTTAATTCATTGAGTAATTTAACCTCACATGTTTAAATTACTCAATGAATTAAAAAAAAAAAAATAAGTGCCTTTCTTCTGTAGATATAGTATGATAAATCAATTGATTTAAAAAAAAATACCAGTTTACCATAATGTTCTATATATACAATAAAAGGCAAAGCCCTGACTTGTCACTGACTCATCAAGGCCCAACCCAAATCCTTGTACCAAGAACTCTGAAAGAAAAGGAAAGAATTTTCCAAAATTCCGAAGGGGTTTTTTTTTTTTTATTGGGTGGGAAAATCATCCTAATGACATCCCCGCTCTTGGGCGGAGCGGGAGATAGTGTCAGACTCTTACTGACTAAAAACCCACTCCTGTTCCTTCGTTGCCTTCGTCCCAGGGCCCCGGGTTCCGCTTTCACACTACCCGTGGCCCCAGTAGGCTTCGACCCTGCTGGGCCCCTACGATTTGCTGACATCTCCTTGAGGCGCGCGTGGAACAATACGCGCCGTCGACGACTTGAGCTCGGTCCGGACGGTTACCGAACGGTCAGACGGCGAGCCACCCATTGCTCGCCATCTGCAAGCCCGCGCCTACGGTGGCCGGAAATCGGGATCGGAATCCCGGCGGCGGTTGGAGCGTAAGGACCGTTGCCTCACGCGATCGGCCGCCTCCTTAGCTAGCATTACTGCTTCGCAGAAGGAGGCGACCGCTTGCCACTCCTCCTCGCTCCGGAGCATGGTCTGAACCAAGGCCCGGCGCGAGAGATCACCGCCGCCGATTGCCCTCACGAGGTCACGGCGTTGCTCTGCCCAAGCGGGGCACACCTCCACCGTGTGCTCCACCATGTCCTCCGGGTGGACCACACAGTGGCGACACCCGGGCGTCGTTTCCGCACGAATCCGGTGCAGGAACCTCCCGAACTTACCGTGTCCGGTGAGGACCTGCGTCATGCGGAATGTGAGGACGCCGTGAGGTCTTTCCAACCACGCCTCAAAGAGGGGACTTACCGCCATAATTGTGGCGTGCCCAGCACGGGGTCGCGACAGTCGCTGTCGCCATTTCTCCATGAGAACTCGCCGGAACTATGTCCGCCATGCCGCGACTTGTTGCGGCAGCGGAGTTTCGCCCCGGCGTTGCATCTCCATGCGCCGTTCGTGCATGAGTGCAAGGACTGTTGCCTCCAGTTCCCATGGTCGCTGGCCAGCAAGAAGGCTCGCCGCTTCGCGGGAAATCATCCGGTATCCTCGCACCATCCGTATGGCCATGACCCTCTGGCACGCGTTCAGCCGGGCTGCCGGCTGCTTCCGCAGCCCTGGCGCCCACACCGCCGCGCCATAAAGGGCCATGGACCGAACGATCCCCGCGTAGAGCCTCCGGCAGGAGGCGTCTGGACCCCCAAGGTTGGGCAGGAGCCGCCCGAGGGCAGCCCCAGTCCGATTTAGTTTGGGAGCCAGACGTCGGAAGTGCTCGTCGAAATCCCATCGGCTGTCGAGAACGAGTCCCAGGTACTTCATCGTTGACCCGACGCCGATGTGGACTCCTCCCACCGTTAGCCGGGAACCCGGTGGTGGCGCGTTCCGAGGGCCGTGAAAGCACATGGCCTCGGACTTGTGCAATGCCACCTCGAGTCCCAGCTCCTGGATCCTGCCAACGACTGTCGCGACCCCGCGTGTCGTTAGTTTGACCGCCGCCTGGTACGACTCTCCCTGCGCCAGGACCAGCGTGTCGTCTGCGTAGCAGACCACGCTGACCCCGTCAGGGAGGTCGCCGCGCAGCACGTAGTCGTATCCGATGTTCCACAAGGGCGGCCCTAGTACCGATCCCTGCGGAACACCGCACGACATCTCTCGACGTTCCCACACCCCCTGGTGACCGGGGTAGGTTATGTACCTGTCTGACAGGTACGCCTCGACCACACGACAGAGGTAGTCGGGCATCCGGTGATACCGGAGTGCCCTCCCAATGCTACTCCAAGGCAGGGAGTTGAAGGCGTTGGCGATGTCCAGAGACACCGCCACGACACACCTGCCCTGGGCCACTGCATCCCCCGTCGTGAGAGCTCGCACGCACATGATGGCGTCCACCGTGGAGCGCCTCCTGCGAAAGCCGAACTGGCCGTCCGCCAGATCCGGCCCCACCCGTGTTAGATGTGCGACGAGGCGGTCTGCAATTACTCTTTCAAAGAGTTTGCCCACCTCGTCGAGCAGCACAATGGGCCGGTACGCAGACGGAGAGTCCGCGGGGCGCCCCGGCTTCGCGATGAGGACCAGTTTCCCCGTCTTCCAGCGAAGTGGGAACTGGCCCCTCTCCATGCATGCGCTGAAGAGCCCTCTTAGTCGAGGCCCGAGAGCCTCCATGGCCAGGACCCATGCCTTCCCAGGCAAGCCGTCGGGTCCTGGGGCGGTATTTTTGGCACTCAGCCTTCGTACCGCCACTCTCATCTCTACCTCGGTCACCTCTGGAACGTTGTCGTCGTCGTCGCCATCGTGGTCCGCGTCGGACACCGCTGGTGGCGGAGCCATGGGCGGAGGAGAGTGTTCCCCTCGCGTGGGGAACAGAGTGCTCACCACACCCTCCACGAGCTGGGGCCGGAGACTCTGCGTCAGCGGGGGAGCCCAGGGGCGGAGTTTGTCCCGTACCAATTTGTACGGGCGTCCCCATTCAGAGTCCCCAGCCACACGTTGCGGGCCTCAAGTTTGGCCCGCCTTATCTCCGCTCGGAGGGTGCGCTTTGCCGCTCTGTATCCCTCGTACAGCTCCGCCTCTCTGGCCTCTGCATCCGGTGGACGGATGCGGCGCCTGCGGTATCTGGCATACCGGCGTCGCGCGGCACTGCACGCGTTGCGCAGTGCCGCAATTTCCGGCGACCACCAGTATACCTGGCGCTGAGCACGTCCTGGAGGGACTCGGGGCATTGCCGCGTCGCAAATTTGCGACATGGCCTCCCGGAACCACTCTGCCTCGACGTCTATGTCGACAGGCCTGTCCGGTGCTTGCACCCAGGCCTGTACCGTCGCGGCTTCCAGGAGGAGCTCCCAGTCCATCTGCCTCAGCGCCCACCGCGGACCACAAGGGTTCTGTTGGACCGGCGCAATCGAGGTTTGGGCGGAGACGTCGAACCGGATGTACCGGTGGTCCGAAAACGTCTCCACCCCCTCCATAACGCGCCAGTCGACGACACGCGGCGACAGAGCGGGGCTGGCGAACGAGATGTCCACCAATGAGTCACCCCGCATCCGCACACACGTGGGGACAGAACCCCGGTTTAGGACGACCAGGCCTATCTCCAGAGCCCAGTCCTCCACCATCCGACCCCGCTGGTTCGTGAGCCGGGAACCCCAAGCCAAGTTCTTGGCATTGAAGTCCCCGCAAACGACCACGGGGAGGGAACCAAACCCAGCGACGACGGCTTTCAGCTCCATTAGGGAGATGTGAAGATCGCCGAGAGATCTGCTCGGGGACAGGTAGACGCCTACCACTGCAATGTCCCCGAACCGTGCTGCCACGCAACCCCGTCCCCTCGTGACGGCCTCGAGGGTCGGGGTACCGGCGGCGGCCGACGAGATTAGGGTCACCGAGCCGTCCAGGTCCAGCACCCAGTCTCCCCTGGGCAGGACATTGTACGGCTCGGAGACCACGGCGATATTGATCGACCACTGCGCCATGCTCTGGAGCAACAGATCCTGAGCGGGGGCGCAGTGGTTGATGTTCGCCTGGAGGAGACGTAATGGGGTCGTTATTGCCAGTCCATTACAGTCTCCTCCCGAGCCCCCCGTGAGGGCCCTGCCGCGGCGGGTGCGGCGGCGACAGCGGCGGCAGCCAAGGAGGCGGCTGCGGCGGCGAGTACGTCCGGGTGGATGGGCCTCCGTACCTTGCCCTTGGCCTTGGCGGGGGGGTCGCAGGACCTGCCCCCAGCCCGGTGGTCGGCCGGCTTGCCTGCCGCCGCACATGCGTAGCAGTGCGGCGTTGCACGGCATTCGACGGCCTTGTGACCGGCCTGACCGCACTGGTAGCAGCGGTCACTGCGGTCCACCTCCGCGGCGCAATGGGCCCCAACGTGGTGCCCCACGTGGCAGCGGTAACACCGCAGAGGTCTGGGCTCCAGCAGTTTTACCTGCGCGGAGACCCAGCCCACCAAGAGCCTACGGCCTACAGCCGTGATGGCTTTGGCCGCCGACACGGGGCAGCTGACCGTAACGGCCCGCATGCCCGTGCTGTCAGCACGGATGGTGCCAGCCCGCACTTGATCGGCCTGGCATCCTCCCGCCCTGACGACGGCGGCCACCACCTCTTCCACCCTAACGGAGTCATCCAGGCCCATGATGCGCACGTCTATGCACTTTGTGGGCCTGGACACTCGGACCTCCTCGACGTCCAGGGACGCCCTGATCCTTGCGGCCAGGGCGTCCGCGGCAGAGCCGCTGTCCGCACCAGGGACCTCCAAAATTCGGGCCCCGGTTGCGGTGCGCCTCATTCGGAAGCCTTCAGAGGCTCCGAATTCGTCGAGGTGATCCACCACCGCCTGCTTCGCCTTTGCCATGACGGCGTTGTACGTCATGCCCTTCTTTTCCGCAGCTGGCTGTAGTGTGATCACTACAGCTGCGGAATTCGGGGCGCGAAGTCTGGCCGCCATGGCTCGCTTCTTGCGCTGCTGTCGCCGCTCGCGCTTCTTCGCCGCTCTGGCCACCTTGCCCGCCTTCCTGCTGGCGCCGACCACCGTCCATTCGGCGCCAGCCGAAGGTTCTTCTTGAAGCAGGGGAGGCGGCAGGCGCGGCCTAGGCGCCGCCGCCGCGGAAGGCCCCGCTGATTTAGCGGCAGGCGCCGCTCTGCCTTTCGGGGGAGGAGCAGGTTTCCCCTGCCGCTGCTGCTGCTTGGCCGCCGGGACCGGCCTCGCCGGCTCCGACACCTGGGCTCCACGCCCGGTCTGCCCGGACGGGCCCGCTTTGGGTGCAGCAGCCGCGGCGGCGGCAGCGTAAGAAACCGCCCTTTTCTGGCCGGAGGCCGCAAGCGGGGGGCGCAGGACGTTGCCCTCCAGGACTGCGAATTGCCGCTGGACTCGCTCCTGGAACTGCTGCTGCTGCTCCTGCTGCTGTTGCCGGAAGGCAGCCAGCTCTTGCCGCAGCAGAGTCAGCACCTCGCTCTCCATCTGGGGCGAGGGCTGGGGCCGACTTTGCCCCTCCCTGCGTCCTCCTTTTGGCGCCACCTCAGGACCAGCGCCCCGGACACTGGCCAATTCTGCCTCGAGCCGCTCAACCCTCTTGTTGAGGGATTTCCTGAACGGCTCTAGGACGATCCCCAGTGCCTCGGTTATTGAGGTCATGGCCTGGGAGATGGATCGCCTCTTGGCGACCCTCTCCCTCTTCTTGGCCACGCCCGTTATGGCAGCTGCCACGACCGCCGTAAATCGGTTCAGCGCCTCCTCCATGCCTTCCGGCTCGCTGCCAGAAGGCTCCGGCTCTGAGGGGCTGACCTGGGCACTGCTTGCCCCGGGATGGCGCCCCTCCCTACCAATCTTTAGGGACCGCTGGGTCGCCTCCTCGGCGGTGGGCTTCCTCCCTTTCCCCGTCCCCGTCATTCGGCCCGCACCTCGTCCAGCAGTGGAGATTTTGCGGGCTGAAGCTCCACGCCCATCGTCGGAGGACGTCCTCCGGCCGTCCCCGGATATGGGGCGCTTTAGGAACAAGTTCCTTTTCTTCTTCCTGGAGGTGGCCTCATCCACCTCCATTCTCTCCGAGTTGAGCGAAGACGCGGCATCTGAGTCCGACGCCGTGTCTCCGCTCACCTCCCTGAGGCCGAAACGCCTGCCGGCCTCTGCAGGACCCACCGGCGCAGCGGTCGTGCTGGGAACAGGTCCCAGGGACTCCACCCTACCAGTGGGTGAGCCACCCTGGCTCGTTGCGTCCACGAAGGACGGTAACAGGTCCTTTTGGGACCTGACGCGCTCTTTGCCCCCCCCAGAATACGAGGGGCAGCCCGAGCTCTGCTCGGGGAGGGATTCTCCGCCTGCGGTGCAGGCGGTACCCTCCTGGGGTAGTACTTTTTTGGGAGACGCGTCCATTGGTTTGTTGAACACAGCTTTGCCTTTTTTGTGGGGTGGGGTCCCCAATAACCACGTTCGCCATCGTGGTCACGTCTGATAAGCAGACGCGTACCCGAGGCGAACCCACTCTCTCAAAACCACTGTCCAAAAACACCAACAGCTGTTGGTGCCGATGCTTCTGGACAGTGCACCCTCCTTGGCGGTCCGTCTGGACTCCGCCTGTATGTTCCTCTTGGTCTGGTCTCTCGCTTGAGGCCTTCCGGCATGAGTAGCTCTACCGGCATAGCCCTCAAGGTCATAGAGACACGCAAGCCCCACCACGACGACAACGTGGGAACACGGTCGGTGGGGAAATTCCGAAGGGGGTCCGAAGTTTGTGTGGAGAAAGCTACTTTCAGGCTTTATAACCATATTCGACACCAATGAGGTCTTGGGATCAGCATTATCGCTAGCTAGCTCATATACCACCAGATCATTTGGCAGTCAGTCCTCAATATAATGTAGCAGAATAAAATTCGCATAGTTATACCCGCAAGTAAAACATAGATTTCCTATAAAAGTTCGCATCATAGCAAGCATGGTATCACGGAGTTGTATATGGAAATGATTACAACGATTATCTAAATAACAGGCAGCTTTATTGTGACGCCGATGGCAAATGACATAACAACATGGTGGAAATGTTTTATACAGACTAAGTGGAAATTATTTACATAATATTTTATTCTGTCATACTGTATGGATCAGAATGTTGGGCTGTGAAAAGGATGGATGAAAAAAGATTGCATGTAGCGAAGATGAGAATGTTGAGATGGATGTGTGGTGTGACGAGAATGGATAAAGTGAGAAATGAGTATATTAGAGGAAGTTTGAAAGTGTGAAAAGTTGAAAAGAAATCGGTTGTCTTGGTTTGATCAAGTGGAGAGGAGGGATGAAGCGCAGATTACTAAAAGGATCTGAGTATACATGTAAATGGAAGCAGAGGGAGGTCAAAGAAAAGATGTATGGATTGTGTGAGGAGTGATATGAAAGAAAAGGGAGGTAGTAATAGTTTGACGGGTGACAGGACTGAATGGAAAAAAAAAACGTGTTGCGCCGACCCCAAGTAATATGAGATAAGGGTAGGGAGATGATGAAGAAGAAGAGTGGAGTTTATAGTGGAATACAAACGATGATTGGAAAGCTTTAAGACTTTCAGCGTTTTCATTCAGGAAATATACATGTATTTGACAAACCTATAAAAAATGCATATGTGTGAGTTTACATGTTCGTGAATGCTCTTAACGACACAGAAGTAATTCCTAATGTGTGGCAACGTTCTTTTTTAGGGTTTCGTACTTCAAAAGGATAAACGGAACCCTTATAGGATCACTTTGTTGTTCGTCCGTCTGGCTGTCTGTCAAGACCCTTTATCTCAGAAACGCGTAGAGGCATCGAGTTGAAATTAAAACCGTGTACTCAAGTCTGCGGTTCCTTGAAGATGTAAAAATATGAAACTTCTAAGTTAACGAAAAAAAAAATACGGCCATTTATGTCGCCAAAAACGTACATTTCAATACTCTTAAAGAATCAAAATTCATAGGGTACTTCCCGTTGATCTAAAATCCTGAAATTTGGCATGAAGCAAAGTCTCATAGCACAAATATAGGAATAAATTTGAAAACTGTAAATTTGTAGTTACGTCACAAAAAAAAAATATTTTTACAATTCTGAAAAATCTTCGTAACTCAATTCGGGAATCAAACTGTTTTCATAGGTAAGTTTGTGCGGAACCCTCAGTGCGCGAGTCCAACTCGCACTTGCCTTGTTTTTTTTTAAATTATTACTGCTTCAATTTACGCTGAGAATCAACATCTTTTAGAGGTATATCCCTAATGGTGCCCAGTATTTGATAACCCAGTTGTAATTGAACTGTGGATTAATTGAAATGGTCGTCCTTAAGACGTCGGTCTGTTTACAAACATGTTACATATTAATCTTGTATTTTATTAAAACTTCATGCAAAACAAAGATACAAAGGCGGACGTAATGCTTTAGGCATTCTCTACCAGTCAACCAAGGGTAGTGAAGAGAAAACATGGTAGGTGCATAACAAAAAAAGATAATATTAATAGGAAAACAAGGGATCAAATGTATATATATAAAATAAACATACATAAATATTGAATACCAAACCTCTGATCTTACCATTTCTCTGAAAACTTATTTGGATAAAATGAGTTTATTTTCAGTCCCCACGCTCTCCAGTCATGTACATTACATTGTACATTATATGTACTTAATTATACATTTTACACATTATCATCAGTAGGTACAATACGTGCAATATAGACATGATGTATTCTGTAAAGCGTTAATTCAATCATCAAGAGTGTACTCCGAGCAGCATGCGAATCGTTTCATACTTTTGTTCATATACCTACCATAATTTAAAGATGCAATTGTTTGTAGCATTCGCGTGCTGTTCAATCAATAACAGTGTTTAGACTGAATTGCAACATGTTATGATGAAAAAGTAAATAACAGCCAGAATATTTATGTTATTTTTTTTAAAAATCACTTATTTCATTTGCTATTTTCCACACAACAAAGAGCTTCATGAAACTTTGACTCCCATTAGTTTTTACATATCATGTGCACACAGACAGGTCTGTGTAGAACATGATTGAGCAAAACTTTTCTTCATAATTTTGCTCAATCAATGCAAACAATAAATTGAGAGCCTATTTTAGTAACGGACATTACCTTCCAAATGTATTTGTCCTTTAGTAGATTGATATCACATTGGTGGTATTAAAAGCCAGTTTAGATTTAAAAAAAAAACACATTCTACCGCAGTGAAAGGTAGACTTTACCTAAAACCTAAAAATATCAGAACAGCAGTGAGCAGTTTGAGCAATGGTGGCCGAGTGATAATGGCCCCGACTTACGAGTTGTAGGTCGCGGGTTCAAACCCAGCCAGTTACATTAGTTTGTGTAATTTATATAATCACAACTGCTCTCAAAACGGTGAAGGAAAACATCGTGAGGAAACCTGCATGTCCTAAAACCAAAAAATCGAATCGAATCGAATATGTGATATCCACCAACCCGCACTGGGTCCGCGTGGTAGATTACGGCCCACCCCATCTCCTGGAGAGGAGGCCTGAGTCCCAGCAGTGGGAACATTAGGAAAGGCTTACTATGCTATGCTAAAAATATCTATAATTTTTCTCTCTTGCCCGATTCCTAACTATCCGAACTGTCCCTCTTTGAGGCGTGAACTGAACTGCCCTCGTTCAGGCCATGGTCCGGAGCGAGGAGGAGTGGCAGGCGGTCGCCTCCTTCTGCGAAGCAGTAATGCTAGCTAAGGAGGCGGCCGATCGCGTGAGGCAACGGTCCTTACGCTCCAACCGCCGCCGGGATTCCGATCCCGATTTCCGGCCCCCGTAGGCGCGGGCTTGCAGACGGCGAGCAATGGGTGGCTCGCCGTCTGACCGTCCGGTAACCGTCCGGACCGAGCCCAAGTCGTCGACGGCGCGTACCGTTCCACGCGCGCCTCAAGGAGATGTCAGCAAATCGTACGGGCCCAGCAGGGTCGAAGCCTACTGGGGCCACGGGTAGTGTGAAAGCGGAACCCGGGGCCCTGGGACGAAGGCAACGAAGGAACAGGAGTGGGTTTTTAGTCAGTAAGAGTCTGACACTATCTCTCGCTCCGCCCAAGAGCGGGGATGTCATAAGGATGATTTTCCCACCAAATTAAAAAAAAAAAAAACTATCCGAATTGTAGATTTAGAGTATGTTCCTAATGTGTGATTACAATTACAATGTTTTAAAACCTTGAGCCTGATGAATGTTAAGGGACAGTAATAAAAATAATGCTATCTTTATTAGCAGCGATTATCTCATCATCTATCTAAATTTCTTAGATAAGTGATGCGATAATCACTCTGGTTTTCACGTAGTTTCTTGCTTAGTGTGTGTTAGATAAAAATGTGAAGGGTAGTAATAAAATTCTACAGGCGTAGTGTAGTCACGTTTCTTAGATCCTAGGTATATGAAATAATAATTTCAGAACACGTGTTAATTGTTTCTGCCGGAAGGTTGCCTACAATTAAGACTGTGCCTATAAAAGGTATCTGCTTGCATATAATGGCAACAAAACCGTCCTGTCGAATCGTGCGCAGAATACACACTTTCGATACGAAATATTTATGACATACGTCGCCCTATATATTTGTATGATATAACATATAACTGGAACAAATTATACACACTACGAACGAAATCAATTGCTTCAAATTGATGACCTTACTGCTGATTGAATCGCAGAGCTTCGCATTGTCAACGAAAACGAAATAATGCCAACTTACTGATAAATGTGACCTTGGCGACTCGATATTGGGGTTCAGGACAATATGATCAAAATGTGTCACCTATTTATCTACCTAATTTGGCCACTTATCAAGCACGTCTGTAGACTACCGGCTTCTTACGCTGACCTGCAGATTAAGTTGAGTTTTATAATGGTGACCAAATTTGATAGAGCTTTGTAAATATAAATCGAAGCTCAAGGCTTATTCTAAAAAAAACATATACTGCAGACTTCTAATATGCTTTATTAAGTATACATAACTATTAAAGGCCATCAATCTTTTAAAATACACTTCCTTTAATCCGTGAAAAAATTCATAAGGATTTTTTAAACACGTCACAAAAATTATTAAAGAATTCAATGTTTTTTAGCACAATACATCTTATAATATGCCTTTATCTTAATAATAAAACACAAAATGGTTTCTACCTATGCTGTTGTAGACTTTAAACCTTTCAACCGATATGCCCCAAATCTGTTTCATTTGAAAGATTTTTTTTTTCCTAAAAAAGGTAAGAACTCGAAATAACACCTACATCGTGCATGGGTGTCTTCACAAACACGTAAACTCACATACAATAATATGAAAAAAATAAACTAAAACATATAAAAGATAAATTAATTTTAAATCGGTCCATACATATATTAAACTATAAACTATTGCACACGAAATGACGGCGTCGTGTTCCGCTGCGAGGTCGGTATCTTTTCACTAAATCGTCGATACACGACACCCTTCGGTCAAAACTCTCCTTTGAGGAAGGTGTCCAAATGATGAGTGCCTGCACCACAAACGACTTGAAAATAGTGTTATGACGCGGCTCCAATGAGGGTGTTCTAAAATTACGTTCTCCAGGTGGCAGCACTGAGGCGTCAGGTCCAGGCACCTGTAAAAATGCTTATATTAATGACATTAGTTAGACATCACCGTCAACGTCAAACGTAAGAAGTCAACGTCATGTATACGTTTTCAAAGGAAAAGACCTCTCAGCTAAGTGGCGCCAACTGGTGGTGTAAATTTTCCCGAAAACCCTCATTGCTTAACTCTTAAAGTTCAGTTCGTCTTGACTCGTACATATTCCACGATCTCCTCAACCTTCGTGGTGTGATGTAGCCTCGAAACGTACAGCAACTGCAGCAGGGTATTCCTATGGCAATTTTGCTAACTGGAATGTTCAATATCTACATTTACTTTTATCGCATACGGTTTTGGAATACATACTTCTTACATTCACAGCCGGATTGTTCAAGTTTATATATCTTATTATACCTGCTGTCCAGTTTTACCTCTGAGTTTACAAAGACCTATCAGGTCATTGGATGGTGTTTTCTTTCCTCTATCGTGAATGCTCACCACTCTGATTCGGTAACTCACCTCAAAGGAAACTTTCCTACAGCAATTGTGACGACAATGCCAAACTATTATCCTGATGCGGATTTTTTTCTGTACGTACTTGTATGTCTCATCTGGATACTCTAATTTTCCTTATTCTATATAACGCTAATTACTCTGAAAAAATCTATACTTTTATTAAATCTGTAGAAGTGAAAATTCTGTACGTTCAAAATATTAAAAAAATAAATGGCAGTGGTGTTACTAGACCGACACCGAACCCAAAAATGTGATTAAAAAATTTTTTGTCTGTCTGTCTGACTACCGGTTCGATTACGATGAATCTTGGTATATTTATTCTTTAATATCCTGGGCACCACACTGGATACTTTTTATTCCGGAAAAGAATATACAATAAAAAACAAACTTAATTTTGCGGTTCGATCCCTAGACCAGATTACTGTTCCAACCGTAAATAATAAGTTTGTCATAGGTTAGGTCACCCGCAGTGGAGTTCACTAAGGGGCGTCGCGCACAGCTAAGATACTATAATATTTTATCTTAAGATACAATATCGCTCGCCATACAATTCAATGGACTATCACACACGACGAAGATAATAAATAATGTTTTATATTTTCGCATCTCAAAAAACCTAATAAAACCATTTTCGACTTCTACGCGCAAAAGCTAGTAAATAAATAAAATATCGTGTTGAAAAACTCATCCGCATTGTTGTCGACTGGTACCTCCTAAATATGCCCAAGACACCGGTGGCATTGCCAAATGTTTGCCAAGGTGTATGGCAACACTTATCCGCTTACGAGCTTACTCTTAGTCCAAGGTAAAAGTCAGCTCTTGGGGCACACGAAGTGTCAACAAGGCGTTTAAATCGGTCTATCTATAATTTGTGAGCACTCGGAAACCACCATTTTTAGGGTTTTGTGCCTAAAAAAGGAAAAAAAGAAACCCTTACAGGATCACTTTGTTGTCCGTCGGTCTGTTTGTCTGTCTGTCAAGACTCTTTATCTCGGGAACGCGTAGAGGTATTGAGTTGAAATTAAAATCATATACTCAAGTCTGCGGTCCCTTGAAGTTGTGAAAAAATCAAATTTCAAAGTTAACGAACAAAAAGATATGGCCGTTCATGTCGCAAAAAACATGTATTTCGAGACTCTCAAGGGAATCAAAATTCATAGGGTAGGTATTTCCCGTTGACCTAGAATCCTGAAAGTTGGCATGAAGCAAGGTCTCATAGCGCAAGTATAGGAAAAATTCTGAAAACTGTAAATTTGTAGTTACGTCATAATAAAAAAAAATGCTGTTCGGTAAAATCTTCGTAACTCAATTCGGGAATTATACTGTTTTCATAGGTAAGTTTGTACGGAACCCTCAGTGCGTGAGTCCGACTCGCATTTGCCCTGTTTTCTTTCTCTTTTTGGTTTTCCTTTATAGTTTAGTAGCCGAATAACTCATTCATTATGCTTTTATGGTACCTAATAGCAAGTTAGCAGTGATGGTCGAGTAGAAATAGCCCCGACTTATGAGTTGTAGGTCGCCGGTTCAAACTCAGTCGGGCACATTACTTTGTGTAAATAAAATAATCTGCTCTCCAAAACAGTGAAGGAAAACATCGTGAGAAAACCGGCATGACCTAGAACCAAAAGTTCGAAGACTTGTGACATCCACCAATCCGCACTGGGTCTGCGAGATGGATTACGGTCCATTCTATCTCCTAAAAATAAAGCCTGAGGCCAGCTGTGAGAACATTATAAGGCTAATTATGTGACTTACTATTACTATAAAAAACTTTTTACAAAAAAAAGATAACCGACTTCACTAAAAAAACACCAAAAGGATCAAAATAACTTTAATTTCGGAAGTCGGTGTTTCTTGGTATTATTTGTATCTTATTTAACACCGACTTCCGAAATTAAAGTTATTTTGATCCTTTTGGTGTTTTTTTAGTGAAGTCGGTTATCTTTTTTTTGTAAAAAGTTTTTTATTTCACACTTTTTAGTTGGGATACACTTATAAACAGAGTGCTCTTTCTCATGACAATTCCAATTAATCCAAACACTATTAGGTTACATTGTTTTATTATAAAGTTCCTGTGTCTAGCTTCCACCTTCCGGCTCGAATATCAGATCAGTTCGATAGTTTCTTATAGCCAAAGTGCATCTCATGACAATTCTAATAAGCCCAAACACGGCTAGGTCGAAAATTTATTTGTCATATTCAACAACTAAGCCTTAAAAAATAAATACATAAAACACTTAACTAATTAAAATTATATATACACTTAAATCAAAAACTACTAGCTAAAATATGGCGTCAAAAAACTCCTCCGCATCGCTGTCGACTGGAAGTGTACCCAAAAGGCTGGCGGCATTGCCACGTTCTATGGCAATGCTTAATCTCTGACCCAGGTAAAAGCCAGCCCTTGGGTCACGCGAAGTGTCTACTAAACGTTTGGATAATTCTTTGAACAGCTTATGAGCACTCGGACCCCACGGCCCAAGAGTTTCAACCCCAAACGGCTCAAAAATATAATTGCCGACGAGGTTGTTATATATCCGCCGCTTGAGGTTCTCCGCAGCAGCAGCGGCATCACCAGCACAGCACGAAGAGCTAGGAAGATGGGATGGCGCAAGAGTGTCGACACAGGTAGCGTCCCACACTAAAGGCCTACCCATCTTCCACGGAAATAAAGACATACCGTCCGGTCTCTTACCATCGTCGCGTGCCAGGCCATGAGGTTCCAAAACAGCCGGAACGCCGACGGTGACAAGGGCTCGTCGGATGATGTCGTTAATATTCGCGTGCCGTGCTATCCGTCCCGCGCTTCGACTGCATGACAGGCCGTGGTGACCAAGGCTGTTGACAACTTCGCCACAGTGGCAGCGATGAGGAGAACAGCAAGGAGCACCTAGGCGTAGGGCAACAGCTAGGCGGAAAGTAGTATCGTCGAATAAGGTGCCAGTATTCGACGACGGCAGTGCGTGAAGCCAAAGACCTGACTCCCAATTTCCCACAGCCAGGAGGCGCGCACGCTCTGCAGTAGTAGTAGAAGTAAGGATTAGGTTTTTCTGGACTACTTTGCAGAGCGGTTCGTCCCACCGTCTCTGAGAGGTTGGGTTGTCAGGTGGATTAGTATTCGGGCAAGCGAGTCTCCAGGCATCCATAGCCTCGGTGAAGCACGGCACTTCAAAAGAAATCAGTGTGGAAGTTAGAATATTCCTGATTAATTTATCAGTGCTGTGAACCGAAGATATGAATGCCGGTAAACTAATACTGGTAATTTTGCGGACGCCGAGGCCTCCTATACGGATGGGAAGAGTAACTTGATCCCAAGCTCGATCGTCCAAGGTCATATTTAAAATTAAAGTAAGTGTATGCCGAATAATTTTGTCCGTTTTTTCCAAAAGGTGAAAGTGCTTCCATAAGTGGGAAGCACGAAGGAAATATATTAATTTAGGGCCGAAATAACAATAACGAATTAGGGAAATGGCCGAATGTATGTTAATTTGGAGTAATCTTTCCGAAACGTCACTAAAATTTTGTATTTTAGTGACGGCTAGGTTATATTGATAAATGACGGAGTTCCAGTGCCTACCTCCTGGCTCCATCATCATCATCAGATCAATTTGATGATACCATTTTCAACGGAACTATTCAGAACCATTAATTTATTTGTATTATCATAGTCGCTTAACTATCTTCATTGTGATATCTATGCGAGTATGAAGTTTCGTTGACCATTTCTGGTCTTCTTCATCAATTCCACTTCATCAAATGTTACTTTTTGACTGTAAATGCTTCACTTCTCGATGAAAATACCAAAATCACTATGCGGTTGCCTATGATATTTGAGGAGGTCCCTCGATTTCGCCAAAATTCCATCATCAGATCCTGATTTGGTGATTATGGGACCATTTGGGAAGTATACCCTTTCTAACAAAAAAATAACTTTTCAAATCGGTTGGCAAACGACGAAGTTATGCGCGAACAAACATAAAAAAAAAATACAAACATCCGAATTGAGAATCTCCTCCTTTTTTAGAAGTCGGGTAAAAAGTTTTTTATTTCACACTTTTTAGTTGGGATACACTTATAAACAGAGTGCCTATTTCTCATGATAATTCTAATTAACCCAAACACTGCTAGGTTACATTGTGTTATTATGAAGTTTCTGTGTCTACCTTCCACCTTCCGGCCCTATCATCAGACCAGTTTGATAGTACCTTATAGCCAAAGTGCATCTCATTACAATTCTAATAAGCTCAAACACGGCTAGGTTACATTGATTAATTACGGAGTTTCAGTGCCTACCTTCCGGCTCCATCATCATCATGAGATCTCTTCGATGAGACCATTTTCAACGTAACTATTCAGAACCATTCATTTATTTGTATTGTCATAGTCGCATAACTATCTTCATTGTGATATCTATGCGAGTATGAAGTTTCGTTGACCATTTCTGGTCTTCTTCATCAGTTCCACTTCATCAAATGTTACTTTTTGACTGTAAATGCTTCACTTCTCGATGAAAATACCAAAATCACTATGCGGTTGCCTATGATATTTGAGGAGTTCCCTCGATTTCGCCAAAATTCCATCATCAGATCCTGATTTGGTGACTATGGGACCATTTGGGAAGTATACCCTTTCTAACAAAAAAATTACTTTTCAAATCGGTTGGCAAACGACGAAGTTATGCGCGAACAAACATAAAAAAAAAATACAAACATCCGAATTGAGAGCCTCCTCCTTTTTTAGAAGTCGGTTAAAAAGTTTTTTATTTCACACTTTTTAGTTGGGATACACTTATAAACAGAGTGCCTATTTCTCATGATAATTCTAATTAACCCAAACACTGCTAGGTTACATTGTGTTATTATGAAGTTTCTGTGTCTACCTTCCACCTTCCGGCCCCATCATCAGACCAGTTTGATAGTACCTTATAGCCAAAGTGCATCTCATTACAATTCTAATAAGCCCAAACACGGCTAGGTTACATTGATTAATTACGGAGTTTCAGTGCCTACCTTCCGGCTCCATCATCATCATGAGATCTCTTCGATGAGACCATTTTCAACGTAACTATTCAGAACCATTCATTTATTTGTATTGTCATAGTCGCATAACTATCTTCATTGTGATATCTATGCGAGTAAGAAGTTCCGTTGACTATTTCTGGTCTTCTTCATCAGTTCCACTTCATCAAATGTTACTTTTTGACTGTAAATACTTAAGTTCTCGATGAAAATACCAAAATCACTATATGGTTGCCTATAATATTTCCGCTGGCAAAACCTAGTGTAATCGTTATTTTGATTCCAATCCTAATGTCAATTTCGGCAACCAGTGTGGTGCAAACCATACTGACACTTATTTCTATATCATTATTAGCTTAGACAGGCCGGTGGGACAAGTGATCAGTGGCCCTGACTGCTATGCCAGGGGTCGTGGGTTCGATTCCCACGCAAGACAAATTTTTGTGTTATGAGCACGATCATTTGTTCTGTGTCTGGGCGTAATTAATCAATAATATGTATGTATTTAGAAATATATAAGTATTTTTATCAGTAGTCTAGTACTCATACCACAAGCTCTGCTTAGTTTGGGACTAGATGACGTTGTGTGAAAGTTGTGGAATATTATTATTATCTCCTTATTTTATTGTATATACATATAAATTACATTTTTAAATATTTTAAACGTAATCACGAAAAAAAAAGCATTTCAAACTAGTATCCTCCCGGTATCAGCAATAGGGTCCAAGCTGCCGGTGGTCCGCGCTCCAGAGTAAGGAACCTTATTATTATTGGCCAAATAGTTTTTGGTATCATGAGCTATCCTAGAAGAAGGTCCATGGTAAGCCATGACATGTTAAAATGTCCAGCTTGCGGGCGAGAAACAGGGATAGAGCTATACACCCTGCATAGCGGCGGCATTGGTGTGTAGAGGCCTTTAAGCTCGTGGTAGTGCCTCAGTTCAGTATCAAAAGCTAGCTCATTTATAATTTGGAAACTCTAAGACCTCTCTCGGCTTTTGTGATCTCGGATATAGGCGGCAAACAGTGTGCATAATACGAATGCTAAAATATGCTCTCATATTTTGTTCATCAGATTACTCGGATACGGATGAAGTTCTTGAGGGCAGTTCTACGACAAGACATGTCCTGGTTCGACACCGATTCAGAATTTAACCTAGCTTCAAAGATGTCTGAGTAAGTAATTAGTATAAGTAACCAATAAGTCATTGAAGTCGGTTGACGGATTGGAGTGTTGTCTCTCCAGTTCAGAACCTTGAAGGCGTCTTCCATTGCGGCTGTGAACAGTTTCGGAGAAATGATGACAATGTCATATAATAGCTACTTAATTTTATTTTGTTTTGATACTGGTATCTTTAATAAATATATAACATTTTTTTGGAATAAACACTTTTACAAAAAAAATTGTGTTCGTTGACAACTACAATAGATTAAAACTGAGTTGTAGCCATTAGCGGCCGCCTCCGCGAGGGCACAAAGTAATAGTTCAAGTATAGAAATTTCACTCTTCGAAAGTTTGTGACATTTTCATGTAAAAAGTCTATGACCTTAAAGATCATTCAATTTAAGTAGACCTCCCAGAGCTAGTGTCTACCTTACTAATGCAAGGTCAACTTATACTGGAATTACATGTTCAATATTTTAATTATTGTGTATAATGACGTCTTAAATGGCCTACCACCTGAGCCGTTGAAAAATTACATATGAACGCAAAGCTAGCGTACACACCCAAAACTAACAAAGTTATATCCACTTCATTTTAAATTTATTTCTTTTGTTTAGATACCTAATTAAATGTAAACCAAATGAAATACTGTTCAAACGGTCAAAGACCACTATTTCACCTGATGGTAAGCGACGATGTGGTCGTACACTGGGTTGCGACAATCGCCCTCTCGTTTTCGAGTTGATGAAAAAAAAAGGCCTCGCTGGTACGGCCTCACCCATGTCTAAATTGGTCTACGCTACGTCTCTGATCTCATAATTATAAGTGTCAAGATTTACTCGAGATTGTTTGTATATGTGACTTTTTACATGAAAAATGTCGCAAATATTTGAAATAAACACTCTTCGCATTGTTCTGGATAAAAGTTAGGTTTCACACACGCATCAGTTCGTAAATCGAAAGTAATAAAATATTTGTGTCAGACCTCTGCTTCCGTTTCTGCTTCTGCAGAAATTCCACTAGCTTAAGAATATAACGACGAGCGCGGGGGTCGGTCGGTACACGACTGGACACGGCGGAAAAGGCGTGAAGGGGGGGAGGCGGTAAACAAACAAGTCGCAGCGAATTTCTTTGTTTATAATAATAATATATTATTATTATTTTTTTACGTTTTTTGACGTTTAGCGTAATCGACTTTGTTTTGTTCTTCTTTTGCTAATAGTTCGCCAATATTTATCAGCTCCCGCCCGAAGTATAGCCAGAAGCGATTATTTTGCGGAGTTAGTTTAATACATGAAGACCACCGAAACAGACTCAAAAGTGTAAAAGCGGCAAATTACTTTTTATTAAATATAATTTGCCACTGTTTAAATTCGAGTACTGTAGTAAGTAAAGTACAAAATACAAATTTATTTAAACAAATCTTTAAAATAAAATTGAATTTTTTCTTCTTAGTATTAACCCGTCCGCTTCCGCTAAGATTTACTTTTGACATCTGTTTCCGTTTCTGCTTACGTTATGACAGTTCCGTTTCTCAAACGAAGTCGAAAGCGGAGCGAGGTACATCTTCATTCTAGATTGTTCCAAGCGACGATGACTAAGAAAACATTAGTCAAGTGTACACGCTGGAACGGGATGGAGCATAGGTATCCCACCTAGCGTTTTGCAAGGCACATACATTTCTACCCTACAATAGGATTATAAATGGTACGAGACCCAACAGTAATACTATACAGGTGTTTTATAACATAAAGTGTTACTGTAAGCACTTCTCGTATGAAACTTTGGTGGAAAATCTAAAATGTCTAAAAGTCAGTCAGTCATGAGTTTAAGTGGGGTTCTTTGGGCCCTTTGGAGATGTATCATAAAAGTTTTGCACCCCATCAATACAGCTATGCAAAATTCTAAGACTGACTGCACGTGCGCATAATACACAGTGCGAAGGAGTTAAAAGTTTGTAAGTGATTTTTTTAATGCCCAAAAATAAATTTCCTTATACGCCTTGTGGCAGTGATCAATGTGATGTCGCCAGCCAAGCTTTTTATCTACAGTCACAACAAAGTATTTAACATGTGTAGATAGATGCTGCATAGATAGCTATGCGTGAGCATTCTGTACAAGAATTGAAGTGACATTCTTTCGGGCCAGATTGTCAAAAAGTACAAAATGTATTGTCTGACTAGCAGCTGAGAGTAGCCAATTTTCAGTTGGCGAAAAAGAGTATGTATTCAAATAGGTTACATATAATTTAAAAATTTTACTAAGTGTCGTCACATCAAATCGGGTCAACCCAATGTATTTCTCATCGGCTACCCGGAAGTTTTAATCTCAACGAGGAAATGCCAAGACTTGACTTGATAAGTTAGCTTATAAGAACTGCACGAAAATACAGTTCGTTCAAAAATTGCTATTGCCAATTATCTTAGAGGGGGAATGTCTCCTCTTCGGATTTCAGGTGCTCAGATTTTATTATACATACAACTGCTGTGAACGAAACCATACCGCGATTCAGCCAGCGACGCCTGACGGCACAACGCCATCTATCGAGCATGGAGTAAACTTCTACTTAGTTTTTTCAGGAAGGATTCAGTACATTTTCAGCGTTGAATATTGTTTAAAAATAATATATTCGTCTACTATAATTATTTAATATATTCGTCTACTATAATTATTTAACACTAGCAGGGCCGGGCATCTTACTATACCTTCAAAGACCGCAGCGGTCAATTTGACGGCACTAATTTTTTTGTCATATATTGCATTAAAATAAAATAAAAATAATATCAATTTATTTTTTATTAATAATAAACAATGTTAGCACTTAAACTGAGTAACATTTGTAACAAGTAATAGTTTTTTTAAAATCTTTTATACATTTTCCACAAACAGGTTTTTTACAGATTGTGCAGTTTTCACAAGTTTTATTTTTTTTACAGTTATGATTAACTTGACATTGCCGCCTCTTATTGTTTGTAGTACATCCTTCACTTGTTTCAGGATTAGTTTCTTGCCTTTGAGTCGCAGTTGAAGTAGTTTTCTTTTTCACATACTCTGCACGTAGATCGCTCACTAATTGAAGGACAAAATCATGCCGAGAAATTTTTATCCCTGTGACTTTTTGGTATAGAATCCACGAGTTTATAGCTGCTAAATCAAGTATATTGTAAAAAACGTGAACGGGCCATCTCCGACTTCCAGCTCTTACAGTGTACTTGCGTGCCATTTGATCGATAATGTCTACACCAAATTTTGTTTCATTATAAAATTCAACTGTCTCAGGCAGTTTTTTTTTATCAGTACCTATGCTCACGTTGGGGTGAAGAGTACTCAAAATAATAACATTTTTTCCTGGTTTTCCTTGATAGACGGTAAGGGTTGTATCGGTCTCAGTTTTCATTATAAAAGTTTCATATCTTGAAGTACGAATACCTCTACAAATCGGCGGTACTTCTCGTCTTGCACGCCGCATTGTTCCAACAATACTAGTCTTTTCGACCATTAGTTTTTTAGCTAAATTTAGAGACGTGAAAAAGTTGTCAGTGGTAACGTTTCGGCCCTTTTTGAAATAAGGTTTCACCAGTTTCAAAACCACATGTTCAGGTAATGAAATATCGTTTGAACGATTCTCGTCTTTTCCTAGATACGGAAATCCTCCACATAGGTACTTACTCTCGACATCCACAAGCAGCCAAAACTTTATACCAAATTTATCGGGTTTGTTTGCAATATATTGTAAAAATGGACAGCGAGTTTTTGATGGAAATAATTGCTCATCAACTGTCAAATTTTCTCCAGGAATGTAACACATTTGACAATTATCTATGAATTTGTTCCATATATCCGAAATCATTGCAAATTTGTCATTAGCTAAGCGAGCAGAACGCGTGCTTCTCAAATCAAAACGTAAGTATGTCATGATCTCCTTGAATCTATTTTTGCTCAGAGTATTTTTGAAAACGGGTGGTCCCCAATCTTGCGACCACAAAATGTCTAAATCTAGGTGGCTCATATTATAGGCTCCACGAGCATAAATCAAAGCAATAAATGCATCTAGTTCTTCTAGGGATAAGTTCCAAGTGTCATCTTGATTCTTGTTATGTGCTTCCTTTTCAGTGCATTCTTTTATACGTCGTAGAATGTACTCATGAATGAATAGTCTCCACGCAGAAATTGGCTTGTTATTTTCAACGTATCGTTTGGCGTATGGAGTAGGCCCTGAGATTTCTCTAAGTATATTTTGTTGGCTTCGACGTCCTACTCCACTAGCGTCTGCAGAAATACAAGTCCATTCTGTGCCGTCACTTGCTACTTGTAACATACCAACTTCCGGTACTGAAGATGTCCTAGCTGAACGTCCACCACGCGCTGTTCGCCCGCCGGTAGGATGGATCGACCGGATGGATCTACGAGATACCCCGCGATCTCTGCGTGAATTTACAATAATATTGTTATTTGTAGCAGGAGACTCTACTTCGGAGTCTTCTGATGAAGAAGAAGTGACATGTGCCGGCTGAAATTCTGGATCACGGGTTTCACAAACGCTGTCTGATAAATTGTCATCACTTTCATCACCTGACACATCTAGTTGTATATCCCGATATCGCAACAGTTCTTGTTCTATTTGAAAACTATTGAGACGGCGACTCATTTTTATAACAAATTACGACTGCTCACTGAACGAAGCCAATGTCTACTGAGTGTAATACAAACAAGCTGGACAGTAAGAACTTACTCAGAACAGAAATAAAAACAAAAGTACCTTCATTGTTTACTATTCTTATCGCTGCTTTTATATGCCGTCACATTGACGGTGTGCGGTCTTAGTAGGTATTTGTACAAAAATCTCATAAACGACATAAATTTTAATATTTTTTTATATAGATTTAGCTTAGTAATAGCGAATTAGGAAAAGTCATAAAATATGAAAAGAAAAAAAAAATTAGTTTGTAAAATATTTAAGAATGAAATCGCCGTGCGGTCAAATTGACGGCCTTGGTCTTTCTAGTGTTAATATATTCGTCTAATATAATTAACCCATTATATGCTATATCTGGGCGAAGGCCTCCCTTTCCCGTTTCCAAATACGTTTGTCTTCAACTATAGTGGGTTAGTACCTCCGATAAGATTAATGATAAACAGAGAAAAGGCTAAATATCCAGTTTGTCAGCATTAGTCTTAGAGGGAAGAATGTATTGTTTTTAGCAAAGCCTGGTATTCAGCGAAAGATGAATTAGGCGTTGAAATTATGTTACTAACGTAAGGATTTTATACAATTACGCATAAAAGACAGATACCAGTCAGGTAAATTTAAATGTATCTCGGACTCCCGACTCTAGTAGTGTTAAGAACTGTGGGGTTTTTATAGGCAGACTTGAGAATTTCCCACAAAAAACTTGAGATTGATCTACCAAAATCTATCGTGCTCAATTTTTCTTTCTTATGTCAATCGTGATCGCCGATAGCATGTAAAATTCATGAACGAATAGAAATAATTTATTTCAGACGTGTCACGTCACTTTATTACTGATTAATCGTCATTTTACAAACGACTAGAAGGCACGTCTCTTATTTGCTCCGACGGCCTTAACTATTAATTAAAGACATACTTTACTGAGAAACACTCTATAGATAAACTTGAATACGGTGACATAAAACGATTGATATAACATTATTATAAGAAGCCATAAGCATATAGAAGTAGATACCAGTAAAAAAATTATACGAATTTGGTTTTCATCATCATCATTTCTGCCGAAAGACGTCCAATGTTGGACTTAGACCTCCCCCGAGTGACACCATAACGACGGGTCCTGTCTGCGTCTTTCATCCATCGGATTCCAAATTTGAATGTAGTCCTATGAAATTACTCTTTACGTCTTTCGATCTGACAGCCTATTATCCTATTAGCTATTTACGAGTAACAATAATAATTTAAGTATTTTAAAAAAATTAACTAGTTTTCTTTTTTAAATTGTCATGACTTGTTAACCAGAGTCCTGCTGAAATAGTCTCTACTACAGCCAAGTTACAATCGTTTCGTTTGCGCCGAACGCCTCGAGTAGGCCACGCCTCCGATTTTTTTGTTCCTCTTTCTACAATCGGTAACGTCTCCTATTCATTTGTTCTGACCACGTGATTTAACGTTGAGATGATGTCATCATTCCCATAGATTTGAATAGTTTTCTAGAAGCGTTGACGATCGTAGATTATCAACTTGGCTAAAGGGGCAGTCGATATGGCGACAACTGGGAGAGTCCTTTTGACTGAAATGATGATTAAGTCAGTTGTGTTCCACTGTAGGGCATTACCTTTCCTGCCGGTCTTCTGTTTCTCTGTTGAGAAATTTTTACTCAATCCTTTAGGAAGACTTAACGGATTATATATATAAATCACATTACACCATTTAGTTTTATTAACCTTGACGAACAATAAATGATAAAGTTGCATCACGATTTGTAGTGATAAGGATTGTGTACAATCACGATCTTTGTATTCGTTCCTCCAATCTTTTAATGTTAGGTCAGAGAAAGGTCAATTCCATAAAAAAGCATTATCTCATGGATGACCATATCTAATCACTTGTAACTCATGGCTGATGTACAGAAATTCGTTATTTTGACCACTACTTGGTAGTGATTGGTGTAGTTCAAAGCGTCACTTGAGTTACATCTTCTTCTTTTTTTTTTGTACTCCTAATACCATCCCCACTATTTGTATTCGGGGCACCTCTCTTTTTATCACCAGGGTTTTCTTCCGTGGATTGTCGGTAGGCTTTGGAAATTGGACTAATTTGAGCCCCTGATCCTTCGATTTTGGACCACCAGTTCAATGGCGGGCAGCTTCTGCGTTTCTTTTGTTCTGGCAGATTTAGTGCTATTTTTGCAACTGTTGTTTTCTCTTCGTCTACTTTTTATTAAGGTGAAAAATCATCCAATGACGTCTCTCGCACTTGGACGGAACGAGAGAGCGTGTTAGACTTTTACTGACTAAAACCTACTCCTGTTCCTTCTTTGATTTTGTTCCGGGTCCCAGGGGTTCATTTTCACTTAACCTATAGCCCCAGTAGGCTTCAATACTGCTGGGCCCCTACGGTTTGCTGTCATCTCAATGAGGTACGCGTGGAACACGACGCGCCGTCGACGATTTGGTCTCTGTACGAAAGATTACCGGATTACCGGATGACCGGACGGTGTGTTACCCATTGCTCGACGTGCCTGACTCGCCCTCTTGTGTGCGGCCGCCTCCTTCGCTAGCATTACTGCTTCGCAGAAGGAGGCGACCACCTGCCATTCTTCCTCCAGACCATGGCCTGTACCAGAGCCTGGCGCGAGATGCCTCTGCAGCCGATCGCCCCCACGAGAACACGGCGGTGCTCTGCCCAAGTGGGGCACACCATCGCTTCTCCTCCTAACATGTTGATACCATTACTTTGATTACATACCCACCTCAAAGAATCTTCTGTCTCCTTTGGGGACAAGTTGGAGCTGTGTGATAAACTGCAGTTAACACTGTCTAGTAAGAGTGTAAGTGGGTATGTAATGAAAGTGGAATCGATGACAGTTTTCGACGCGAGACAGAAATTTAGCTTTAAGATATTAAACGTGCGTTTAAAAATTCGTGCTAAGATTTTTCTAGCTTGCCTGTATAAAGTTATTTAACTTCTCATTTTCAGGAACCTGATGGCTTTGAAAGAAGGTATGGGTGACAAAGTGGCTGTAGTATCCAATCTGGTGGGGACTGCTATCATTTGTCTTGCAACTGCCTTCCCGCTTGGCTGGGAGCTGACCCTGGCCTGCGTTTCAGTGATGCCGTTCTCTATAGCCGTCTCTATTATGTTAACTAATGTAAGTATGTGAGGAATGGTTTGTGTCATATTTAAATAATGCTTAATTATATGTGCTGCTGAGGTAAAATCGTGTAATTATTCCCAAAATTTTAGCGTTTACGTGACAGAAAAGAACCACTATCTACCAACTGTGTATTAATTATAGTCTTTATTTGTTTCAAGTACCAAACCAAGTCGTCAATATTAGAAATGGAGTCATACAGTCAAGCGGGCAAACATGCAGAAGAAGTACTGAAATCTATAAGAACAATAGTTGCTTTCAACGGAGAAAACAAAGAAGTTGACTGGTATGTAACGACAATCATATTAATCATAATTTTTGCCGTAAATGTAGGTATACATGCATTGTCGTATTTACCTACAATTAAACCGTAATCCCGCAGTTTGCGAGCATTTGTAAAACCCAGGATGACATGACGGTCATGATGACTAAACTGCGATTATGACGAAAAAGACGGCATAATTTTAATCAATGCAAATAAGACATTTTGATCTAATGCTCTTTTTTATAACTTGAGAAGATATTATCTGTCGAATCATTTGAAGTAAATTCTGTTCTATTATTAGTTTAATCTAGAGATAAAAATACATTATTCATGCTTATACAAGACTTTAGTTTTGAAGGATCTCCAACTACAGATCTACTTCATATTTCTTAGTTTTAAATGATTACGTTACTAGACAATCGATAGATAATAGTCGGACATGCGTCCATATCTACGTTCCATGTTCTAAAATCCCAAAGCTAATTGCGCCTTACTCTCAACATTTACGATACCTTCAACCCCTAATCTTTATTATCCAGGTATACAAAGCTGCTCCAACCTGCTGAAAAGCAGGGCCGAAGACGAGGTCTATTCACTGGCCTCGGCAACGGTTTCAACTGGGTACTCACATATTCCCTCAATGCCATCGGCTTCACTTACGGCACCAGGCTGGTCTTCCAGGACTGGGATGCTCCAGACACCGAGAGGAAATATCTTGTAGGAGTTGTTTACAGTGTGAGTATTTGGCTCTTTAATAAGGAACTAATGCAGGTTTACCCTATTACATAGATTCCATCGTTAAAGAGATTTAGGAAAGGAAACTCTATATTCCTAACTTGCTGTACTATGCTGATGTTGCCACTGCGGCTGCGGAGAACCTCAAAAGTCGGAAATATGATAACCTCGTGTTGGCAGTTATATTTTCTAGCCATTTGCGGTTGAAATCCTCGGATCAGAAGGTTTTTTTTTTTCATTGGTATAAACCACAAACACTGATTTGCTGTGACCCCACCTGATGGTAAGCAGAGATGCAATCATTGATGGTGAGGCGCACTAGTTAATTAAGAGCCTATTCATTCTAGCCTTGAAGACCTAAATTATAGTTGGACAGGAAGACCGCAAAGGTAATTTGTTCCAGTCCTTCGATGTACGCAATTTTTTTTTTTTTTTAAGGTGTGAAATCATCCAAATAACTTCTCGCGCTCTGGTTGGAGCGCGAGGGCATGTCAGACTTTTACTAACTAAAACCACACCTGTGTCCTTCAATTACCCTTTGCGTTCTAGGACTACGGGTTTCTTTTTCAGAAATTCTCCGCGGTCCTAGCTAGCGGGCATCGGCCCTACTGGGCCCCTACGGTCTGCTGACATCTCTTTGAGAAGCGCGTGGATCACTACGCGCTGTTGACGACTGGGCTCGGACCAGTTAATTACCGAACAGCCGGACGGCGAGCCATCCATTGCTCGACGTCCGCAAGCCCGCGTCTACCGTGGCTGGTAGTCGGGGTCGGAATTACGGCGGCTAGGGCGTGAGGATCTTCGTTCCCTTACGCGTGCAGCCTCCTCCTTCGCTAGCATTACCGCTTCGCAGAAGGAGGCGACCGCCTGCCATTCCTCCTCGCTCCGGACCACAGCCCGAACCAGGGCCCGACGCAAAAAGTCGCTGCCGCCAATTGCCTCCACGAGGACACGGCGATGTTCCACCCAAGCGGGGCACACCTCCACCGTATGCTCCACCGTGTCTTCCGGGCGGTCCACACAATGGTGACACCCGGGCGTTTCTTCCGCCTGAATCCGATGCAGGAACCTCCCGAACTTGCCATGTCCGGTGTGGACCTGCGTCATGCGGAAGGTCAGGACGCCATGTTGCCGCTCCAGCCACTCCTCAAAGAGGGAACTTACCGCCGTGATTATGGCGTGCCCAGCACTGGATTGTGACAGTCGCTGTCGCCATTCCGCCATGAGATCTCGCCGGAACTCTGTCCGCCATGCCGCGACATGTCGCGGCAGCGGAGTTTCACCCCGGCGTTGCATCTCCATGCGCAAATCGTGCATGCGTGCAAGGACTGTTGCCTCAAGATCCCACGGTGGTAGGCCAGGAAGGAGGCTCGCCGCTTCACGGGAGATCGTGCGGTATCCCCGCACCATCCGGATAGCCATGACCCTCTGGCAGGCGTTCAGCATGGCCGCCGGTCGCTTTTGCAGCGACGGTGCCCACACCGGCGCCCCGTAAAGGGCCATGGACTGAACGATTCCCGCGTAGAACCTCCGGCAGGAGGCGTCTGGACCCCCAAGGTTGGGTAAGACGCTTGAGGGCAGCTCCGGTCCATTATTTGGAAACCCGGTGGAGGCGTGTTCCGAGGGCCATGAAAACACATGGCCTCGGACTTGTGCAGAGCCACCTCAAGTCCCAACTGCTGAATCCTCTCAACGACTGTCGCAACCCCGCGTGTCGCAAGTTCGGCCGCCGCCTGGTGCGACTCTCCTTGCACCAGGACCAGCGTGTCATCTGCGTAACAGACCACGCTGACCCCCGCGGGAGGTCACCGCGCAGCACGTGGTCGTATCCGATGTTCCACAAGGGCGGCCCTAGTACCGATCCCTGCGGAACTCCGCACGACATCTCTCGCCGTTTCCATTCTCCCTGGTGACCGGGGTAGATGATAAACCTGTCCTTCAGGTAGGCCTCGATCGCACGACGGAGGCAGTCGGGCACCTGATGGTACCGGAGTGCCCTCCTAATGCTACTCCAGGGCAGTGAATTGAAGGCGTTGGTGATGTCCAAAGACACCACCACGACGACCCTGCCCTGTGACACCGCGTCCTCCGTCGTGAGGGCTCGCACGCGCATGATGGCATCCACCGTGGAGCGCCCTCTGCGGAAGCCAAACTGGCTGTCTGCAAGATCCGGCCCTACCCGCGTCAGATGCGCAACGAGGCAGTCTGCAATAACTCTTTCAAAGAGCTTGCCCACCTCGTCGAGCAGCACGATGGGCCGATACGCGGACGGAGAGTCCGGAGGGCGCCCCGGCTTCGCGATGAGAACCAGTTTCCCACTCTTCCAACGAAGTGGGAACTGGCCCCTCTCCAAACATGCGCTAAACAGCCCTCTTAGTCGAGGCCCGAGTTCCTCCATGGCCAGGACCCAGGCCTTGCCAGGCAAGCCGTCGGGTCCTGTGGCGGTATTTTTGGCGTTAAGCCTTCTTACCGCCACTCTCATTTCTACCTCGGTCACCTCCGGAGTAACGTCGTCGTCGCCATCGTGGTCCATGTAGGATACCGCGGGGGGCGGAGCCATGGGCCGGGAAGAATGCTCCCCTCTCGAAGGGAACAGAGCGTTCACTGCACTCTCCACGAGCTGGGGCCGGGGACTCTGTGTCAGTGGGGGAGCCCAGGCGCGGAGCTTGTCCCGCACCATTTTGTAGGGGCGTTCCCACGGGTCTCCGTTCAGAGTCCCCAGCCACACGTCGCGGGCCTCTAATTTGGCCCGCCGTATTTCCACTCGGAGGGTACGCTTCGTCGCCCTGTATCCCTCGTACAGCTCCGCCTCTATGGCTTCCGCATCCGGCGGGTGGATACGGCGCCTGCGGTGTCTGATGTACCGGCGCCGCGCGGCAACGCATGCCTTGCGCAGTTCCGCGATCTCCGGCGACCACCAGTACACCTGGCGCCGGGCACGTCCTGGCCGGACTCGGGGCATTGCCACGTCGCAGATTTCTGACATGGCCTCCTGGAACCACTCCGCCTCGACGTCGATGTTGGCCGGCCTGTCTGGTGCTGGCACCCAGGCCTGTACGATCGCGGCTTCCAGGAGGAGCTCCCGGTCCAGCTGCTTCAGTGCCCACCGCGGACCACACTGGTTCTGTCTGACCGGCGCGGTCGAGGTCTGGGCGGAGACGTTGAACCAGATGTACCGGTGGTCTGAGTACGTTTCCACCCCCTCCATGACGCGCCAGTCGACGACGCGTGGAGACAAAGCGGGGCTGGCGAACGATATGTCTACCACGGACTCGCCCTGACTCCGCACGCACGTGGGGACAGAACCCCGATTTAGGACGACTAGGCCGGGCCTCCAGAGCCCAGTCCTCCACCATCCGGCCCCGTGTGTCTTTATGCCGGGAACCCCAAGCCAAGTTCTTGGCATTGAAGTCCCCGCAGACAACCACGGGGAGGGATCGAAACCCGGCGACTACGATGTTCAACTCCATAAGGGAGTTGTGGAGATCGGCGAGAGTTCGGTTCGGGGAGAGGTATACACCTACCACAGCAATGTCCCCGAACCGTGCTGCCACGCAACCCCGTCCTCTCTTGACGCCTTCGAGGGGAGGGGTGCCGGCGGCGGCCGACGAAATTAATGTCAGCCGAGCCGTTCAGGTCCTGCGCCCAGCCAGCCCTGGGTGGGACATAGTACGGCTCGGTGACCACGGCGATATTAATCGACCATCGAGGCCCATAATGCGCATATCAATGAACTTCGTGGACCTGGACACTCGGGCCACTTCCGCATCTAGGGACGCTCTGATCTTTTCAGCCAGAGCGTCCGCGGTAGAACCGCTGTCCACACCAGGAACCTCCAGCATGCGGCCTCCGGTTGCAGTGGTCCTCATACGGAAGCCCCCAGCGATGCCATGCTCGGTGAGATCCACCGCCCGCTTTGCTTTGGTCATCACCTCGTTGTAGGTCACGCCCTTCTTTTCCGCACTAGGCTGTAGTGTGATCACTACAGCTGCGAATGTCGGGGCGCGAAGCCAAGCCGCGAGGGCCCTCTTTTTGCGCTGCCGCTGCCTTTCGCGCTTCTTGGCCGCCCTTGCCGCCTTGCCCACTTTTTTCCTCTCTCCAATCACTTGCCACTCGGCGTCGGCTGGAGATTCAACAGGCTGGGAAGGGGGAGGTGGCCGGCTCCTCGCCGTGGCAGGAGCTCCCGCTGCCTTGCCCTTCCTGGGTGGGGCAGGCTTCCTCTGCCTCGCCGCCACCGGGGTCGACCTCGCCGCCACCAGGGTCGACCTCGCGGATTCCGATGGCGCGGTTCCGCGCTTGGCTTGCCCGGACGGTCCTAGTTTGGGTGCAGCAGTCGGGGCCGCGGTAGCGGTGGCGTAAGACGTCGCCTTTCGCTGGCCGGAGGCCGCGAGTGGGGGGCGCAGCACTATTCCCTCCAGCACAGAGAATTGCTGCTGGATATGCTTCTGGAACTGCTCTTGCAGTTGTTGCTGCTGCTGCCGGAAGGCAGCCAGTTCCTGCCGCACCAGAGCTAGCACTTGGTTCCCCGGCTCGGTCTGAGGCTGTTGGCGCTCCCCTTTTTGTGCCATCTGTGGGGCGGCTGCTCCTCGAAACTCAATCTGGTTTGCCGGAGCCTCTCGTTCTCCTTTCAGAGAATTTTCATGCTGGCCGCCTGGTGGGCGACCTCCGCCCGCAACTCCCCAATGGCGTCCACCGCAGCGGCGCTAATTGAAGCTATGGCCTTGGGTATAGCCTTGTCTTTTGAGGCTTTCACCCTCTTTAAGGCCACACTCCTAATCACTGCCGCCGCGACCTCCACAAATTTTTTGGGCAGCTCTTGGGTGGAGCAGCCCTCGGTGCCAGGTTCACCGTCAGATGACCCCGAGAGAGTAGCCTCGCGGCTGGACTCCCCAGCATGACGCCCCTCCTTGGCGATCTCCAAGGACCGATCCTGGTTGGCGAGCCCTCTCCCCTTTCCTGTCTTACGACCTGCCCCCCGACTTGAGGTGGGAATTTTGCGGGCCGTAGGCCTCAGCTCATCGTCACCGGAGGATGACCCCCGACCATCGCCGTGGCGAGCGGGGCGCTTGAGGAATTCGTTCCTCCTGGAAGTGAGCTCCACCACCCCCATGTGCCCCAAACTGAGCGCAGAAGCAGTATCAGAGTCCGACTCCTTAACCACGATCATCTCCCTCAGGCCTAAACGCCTGCCGGCCTGTTCATTTTCCACCGGCGCCGCAGACGTGCTCGGAGTGGATCCCAGGGACTCTGCGTCACCGGTAGGTGAGCCACCCTGGCTCGATGCGTCCACAGAAGACGGTACAGGGTCCGAAGGACCGGTGCGGTGATTGCTCCCCCCCCAGAATACGAGGGGCAGCCCGAGCTCTGCTCGGGGAGAGATTCTCCTGCAAGCAGGTACCCTCCTGGGGTAATTATATTTTTTATCAGTCGCACTCATAGTTTTTTGCTTTGACGGTTGACAGGATAGAATGGAAGAAAAAAACGTGTTGCGCCGACCGTTGGTGTTCCTTACACCAGTCCTGTACTATTTTCAAGGCGTGCCGCCTAAGGTTGCATAGTGTGTTTTCGTGAGTGCCGTTTATTATAATGGTTAAATCGTCGGCATAACCTACGGCGAAGTAACCTTTGGGGTTAAGTCTTTTTACGAGATTATCTGCAACTAGGTTCCATAGTAAAGGCGATAGGACACCCCCTTGGGGACACCCCTTCGCCACCATGGCTCTTGTGGTGTTATTTATATTTACTTGTACTGTTCTAAGTTTGAGCGTACTTGTGATCCAGCCACTCAAGGTCGGGTCAACACCGTGACTTTTGAGTGCTGTGCTGATGCTTCGGAACATAGTCTTATCGAAAGCTCCTTCGATATCTATGAAGACTGCTAAAGAAGAGCCTTTGTGATTTATTGCGCATTCAATCTTTGAGGTCACGCTATGTAGGGCAGATTCTGTTGATTTACCTGTGGAGTGTTGCTGCTTGTGAAGTGGTCTCTCTAAGAGAGGTCCGTCTCGGATGTGACTGTCGCAAAGCCTTTCCAGGGTTTTCAGTAGGAAGGATGTCAGGCTTATGGGCCTGTACGCCTTGAGTTGTGTATAGTCAGTTTTACCGGGTTTCGGGATGAAAATAACTTTCACCTCACGCCACGTGTGTGGTACATATCTGTGCGCTATGCAGGCGCGGTATATCACCAGCAGCTACGGCACTAGGGAGTATTCTCCCTACTGCAGGAGCGCCGGAAGAACGCCGTCTAGTCCTTGTGACTTGTAAGGTTGGAAGGTCCTGATGGCCCATTTAATTTGGTCTTCCGTCACTATGTAATGAGCTCTGGACCAGTCAAGATCAGTCGGGGCCTGTTCCAATAGCCTCGACCACGTCCTGTCGTCAAGTATGTTGCAGTCCGGGAAATGCGTTTCCAGAAGCACCTCACTGGCTCGTTGTCTGTTAGTGTGTAGCTATTGTCTGGTTTTTTTAGCGCAGCGCACCGAGGGTACGTTCTTAGTCAATTGATAGAATTTTCCTAACCCGTGCTGCTTCGGTATTTGATTCAATGCTATCATAGAAATTGCGCCAGGCGGAGTTTCTGGCGGTCCTAACTGCTTTCTTATATCTGTATTGGGTTTCTTTGTATTGCTTCCAGTCCTCTGGGAGTCTTGAGTTTTTGGCTCTGTTGAATTGTTTGCGTAATGTATTTCTGAGTTTGCCAATTTCTGCATTCCACCAGGGATTTCCCTTTCCTTTGATGTGTGGAGAGCTTAGTTGACAGTTTGTGTGGTATGCTTCGATAATATTGTCTGTGAGTTTTGTCACAGGGTTATTCAATTCTATGGAGTCAGTTATTTGGGTTACAGGTCTTTGTTCCCTGGCTAGTAGGGAGTAGTGTTTGTATTCAGGTATATTTGTACGGCGACGGTTGCGCCGTGGTTCTGGGTTTTTTGTAATGGCTGCCAGAGAGAAACATATTCTTCTGTGATCAGAGCAAGAGGGTTCATTTGACACGCGCCAGTTGGAGATTAAGTTTTTCGCGTTTTCTGTAGCTAAAGTCAGGCCTATGATCGTTTGTCCACGGACTGTGACCCAAGTGGGTTCCGTGCCTCGGTTCACGATGTTAAGATTAGTCGAGAATAAGTATGTGGATAGTGACTCACCTCGGGTGTTTGATACTTCACTACCCCATAGTAGGTGATGCGCGTTTGAGTCGTTGCAGATGATCAAGTCCAAGTTGGCGTTTTCGTAGTGTCAGAATTGGGTCAGTGGAAAAAACCAGATTGGTCAGTTCTTTTGGTGGGCAACTTTAGTCGTCGCCAGGCATGTACGACGAGGCTAGTACTAGATTCGGGGCATCATTTCCAATCTGGAGCCTGATCGCTGTCAGGTCTCTGGAACAGAATTGGGTTAGTGATGTGATCAGTTATATGCCTTGAGGTATGTAAATGCAGGTTCGGGGTTTATCTATATTGTATGTGTTAGATATTAGTTTACCTTCAATACTTCCAAGGCCGCATATCTTGTCATTTCTGACCCACGGCTTTTGAATTAGTGCTATAGTTGGTGGATTGGTCTCCAGCACCCTGCGTAGAGTAGCTGTGGCAGTCTGACTGTGCTGGAGGTTGGTCTGGATGATCGGGATGGGGTTTGGTGTGGTCGACAAAGGCGTCGGAATGGAGTTAGGAAGAGGTGGAGCCATCGGAAATTGTTTCTCTCTCCTCCATTCCCCGCCAGTCATCTGTGGGTGAGGACGCCAACAGCTGCGCTGTCCATCCAGGGGATGCAGGTGCCTTATCGGCGTCGGCGTCAGCCATGGCTCCTCGGGCCATTTCTTCCTCGAGCTTGTCCATATCTTTGTCGGTGTCATTGGTCTCCGTCTTTGTACGTTCAATGTCTGTGTCTTCAGTCTTGGAATGGGTCTGGGGGTAGAAGCAAACGTATATCAAACTCCGCAGGTACGATATACGTCGCTCCCGCCCCAAGACCTTGTTAACCTCATCGGTGGGGATACTAAGGGTCAGATACGTCCCAAAGTTATCCCCATCGACTTTGGTTGCCCGGACTTTGGTTGTCTCATGACTGTCAGTGTTAGGAAGTCTCAGTAGGGGAGTATTTTGTGTCAGCCAAGTCAGTGCATTGTCGTCCTCACACCACATCTGCATGCGTGGTCGCCCGGTGGTAACCTCGGAAGGCCGGGAGTGGTTTCGTGGGGTCCGACTCAATCTCAATCGACTTATGTAAAATTGAAACTAGAAAGACTTCTGAGTCTTTCTAGTTCCAATTTGACGTAAGTCGCCTCGTCACTTGTCAGGTCTCTTGAGGGGGAGGGAAGCAAATCGCTACGGCCAACCGCGCCGGAATATCCTTCGTAGCCCACGCGTATGTTCTCTGCTCCCCTTGAGCAGCCTGGGTCCTCACCCGTTTCGGATCCCCCTGCAGCGCGCTCGATGAGGCCGAGTCGTCCGGTCGGTCTCTCTTCGCCGCCCCTGTGCCGCTTGACCCAAGTTGTGGCTTAGAGTTGCTCGGCTTAGTGCGTCCAGCTGGAATCTAAAACTGGCGATTAGCCCCAGCCTGTTTCCACCTCTTCTTCAGGTACTGTCTGTCTGTCTGGTTCTAAGTTCGGTCAACGGTCCCTGTAGGTCTCGCTGTTTTCGAGGGCGTTTCGCGTCGGGTGGCCCCGTCGCGTACTGATCCCCGCTCGCATGTTTCCGCGTCCGGTCTTTTTCTATGTTGGGTTTCCCCTCCACGTACTTCGGACTGGTCGCGTACTTCTGCAGTTTCCGCTGCCGGCTCTTTTCCGCGCTGGGTTAAACCTTCGCGTAATACGGGCTGGTCGCGTAGTCCTTTTGAAGTAGCCGCTTGCGCATCGCGCTGGCCAAGGCCTGCGCGGATCTTGCGCATGCGGCTACCTAGCTCCCTTTACCTGATGCTTTGAGGAAAGCAGGCGTAATTCGTCCGCAGGGATCGTGGTGGGCCCACCTGAGCCGTCAACTTTCCCCGAACCTAGTTCTGGGTCAGCATCTCTCAGTCTAGCCTCGGTCTTCGCGCGCTATCGTGCTAACGTACGCAGTTTGTCACTGAGACTGGTCAGTTGGGCTTCGTCAGTGTCATTGTCTGGGTTATTCGTTACGCTGTTCCTAACGATGCTCTGTTGCAAGGCACTCGTGGACGGTAAGGTTTGTGTCGGTCTGGTTGGCGCTTGCGCACCAGTCATGGCAGGGTTTGTGGGCGCGTGAAACGCAACAGCCTGGTCTGTGCAAGGTATGGGCGCTGTCTGTCCCTTGTGGTGTTATTTATATTTACTTGTACGGCTCTAAGTCTAAGCATATTTGTGATCCAGCCACTCAAGGTCGGGTCAACACCGTGACTTTCGAGTGCTGTGCTGATGCTTCGGAACATTGTCTTATCGAAAGCTCCTTCGATATCTATGAAGACTACTAAAGAAGAGCCTTTGTGATATATTGCGCATTCAATCTTTGAGGTCACGCTATGTAGGGCAGATTCTGTTGATTTACCTGTGGAGTGTTGCTGTTTGTGGAGCGGTCTCTCTAAGAGAGGTCCGTCTCGGATGTGTCTGTCACAAAGCCTTTCCTGGGTTTTCAGTAGGTAGAATGTCAAGCTTATGGGCCTGTACGCCTTGGGTTGTGTGTAGTTAGTTTTACCGGGTTTCGGGATGAAAATAACTTTCACCTCACGCCTCGTGTGTGGTATATATATCTGTGCCCTATGCAGGCGCGGTATATCACTAGCAGCCACGGCACTAGGGATTGTTCTCCCTACTGCAGTAGCGCCGGAAAGACACCGTCTAGTCCTGGTGACTTGTACGGCCCATTTAATTCGGTATTCCGTCACTATGTAATGAGCTCTGGATCAGTCAAGATTAGTAGTAGTAGCACCCTCCAGTCCGGGAAATGCGTTTCCAGAAGTACCTTACTGGTCTCGCTGTCTGTTAGTGTGTAGCTATTGTCTGATTTTTTTAGCGAACCGAGGGTACGTTCTTGGTCAATTGATAGGATTTTCCTGACTCGTGCTGCTTCGGTATTTGATTCAATGCTATCACAGAAAATACGCCAGGTGGAGTTTCTAGCGGTCCTAACTGCTTTCTTATATTTGTATTGGGTTTCTTTGTATTGCTTCCAGTTCTCTGGGAGTCTTGAGTTTTTGGCTCTGTTGAATTGTTTGCGTAATGTATTTCTGAGTTTGCCAAGTTCTGCGTTCCACCAGGGGTTTCCCTTTCCTTTGATGTGTGGGGAGCTATGGCATGCTTCGATAATATTATCTGTGAGTTTTGTCACAGCTTTATTTATTTCTATGGAGTCAGTTATTTGGGTTACAAGTCTTTGTTCCCTGGCTAGCTGGCCAGGCTGGATAGTGTTTGTATTCAGGTACATTTGTACGGCGAGGATTGCGCCGTGGTTCTGGGTTTTTTGTAATGGCTGCCAGAGAGAAAAATATTCTTCTGTGGTCAGAGCAAGAGGGTTCATTTGACACGCGCCAGTTGGAGATTAAGTTTGTCGCGTTTTCTGTAGCTAAAGTCAGATCTATGATCGTTTTCAAGTGGGTTCCGTGCCTCGGTTCACGATGTTAAGATTAGTCGAGAATAAGTATGTGGATAGTGACTCACCTCTGGTGTTTGATACTTCACTACCCCATAGCGGGTAATGCGCGTTTGAGTCGGTGCAGATGATCAGGTCCAAGTATGCGTTTTTGCAGTGTCGCACCAGATCGGTCAGTTGTTTTGGTGGGCAGCTTTCGTCTTCGCCAGGCATGTACGACGAGCTAGTACTAGATTCGGGGCATCATTTCCAATCTGCAGCCTGATCGCTGTCAGACCTCTAGAACAGAATTGGGTTAGTGGTGTGATCGATATGTCTTGGGGTATGTAAATGCAGGTTCGGGGTTTATCTATATTGTATGTGTTAGATATTAGTTTACCTCCAATACTTCCAAGGCCGCATATCTTGTCATTTCTGACCCACGGCTCTTGAATTAGTGCTATAGTTTGTGGATTGGTCTCTAGCACCCTGCGTAGAGTAGCTGCGGCAGTCTGACTGTGCTGAAGGTTGGTCTGGATGATCGGGTTGGTGACGATGGGGTTCGGTGTGGTCGACGACGTTGTCGGAATGGAGTTAGGAAGAGGTGGAGCAATCGGAAATTGTTTCTGCCTCCTCCATCCCTCGCCAGTCATCTGTGGGTGAGGACGCCAACAGCCGCGCCGTCCATCCAGGAGATGCAGGTGCTTTATCGGCGTCGGCGTCAACCATGGCTGCTCGGGCCATTTCTTCCTCCAGCTTGTCCATGTCTTTGTCGGTGTCATTGGTCTTCGTTTTTGTCTGTTCAGTGTCTGTGTCTTCAGTCTTGGGATGGGTCTGGGGGTAGAAGCGAACGTATATCGAACCCAGCAGGTACGAAGACCTTGTCAACCTCATCGATGGGGATACCCAGAGTCAGATACGTCCCAAAGTTATTCCCACTGGCTTTGGTTGCCCGGTATAACGACCACCTCCCGATGTGATCAGAAGGCTCTGGAGCAGCGCAATGTCCCATTTAACCTGAGAACGAAGAGCGCCGCTCGGACACGGGTCGGCACGTCGGACTGTCTCGTGACTGTCAATGTCTGGTCGGTGTTAGGGAGTCTCAGTAGGGGGGTATTTTGTGTCAGCCAAGTCAGTGCATTTTCGTCCTCACACCACATCTGCACGGTGCCGTCCGTCACTCGGGGGTAACTTCTGAAGGCTGGGAGTGGCTTTGTGGGGTCCGACACAATCAGAAGTCTTTCAAGTTCCGATTGGACGTAAGTCGCCTCGTTACTTGTCAGGTCTCTTGAGGGAAGTAGATCGCTACGGCCCACGCTTATGTTCTTTTGTCCCCTTGAGCAGCCTAGGTCCTAAACGCGCTTCGGATCCTGCAGCGCGCTCGGTGAGGCCGAGTCATCCGGGCGGTCTCTTCGCCGCCCCTGAGCTTGACCCAGGTTGTGGTTTAGATTTACTCGGTGTAGTGCATCCAGCTGGGATCCGAAACTGGCGAGTAGCCCCAGCCCGTTTCCCCCTCTTCTTCAGATCTGCCTGTCGGTCGGGTTCTGAGTCCGGTCAACGGATCCCTGTGGATCTCGCTTTTTGCAAGAGCGTTTCGCGTCGGGTGGCCCCGTCGCGTACTTGCCCCCGCTCGCGTGTTTCCGCGTCCGGTCTTTTTTCATGTTGGGTTCCCCTCCACGTACTTCGGACTGGTCGCGTACTTCTGCAGTTTGTGCGTCCGGCTCTTTTCCGCGCTGGGCTAACCCCTCGCGTAATACGGGCTGGTCGCGTACTCCTGTTGAAGTAGCTGCCTGCGCATTGCGCTGGCCAAGGCCTGCGCGGATCATGCGCATGCGGCCACCCAGCTCCGTTTCCCTGATGCGGATTTTTTCGCGCTTTGAGGAAAGCAGGCGTAATTCGTCCGCAGGGATCGGGGTGGACCTACCTGAGCCGTCAACTTTCCCCGAACCTAGTTCTGGGTCAGCATCTCTCAGTCTAGCCTCGGTCTTCGCGCACTGTCGCACTAACGCACGTAGTTTTTGACCGAGACTAGTCCGTTGCGCTTCGACAGTGTTATTGTCTGGGTTATTCGTTACGCTGTTCCTAACGATACTCTGTTGTCAGGCACTCGTGGATGGTAAGACCGACACTAGGTCTGGTTGGCGCTTGCACACCAGTCATGTCAGGATCTGTGTCGGTCTGGTTGGCGCTTGCGCACCAGTCATGTCAGTGTTTGTGGGCGCGTGAAATGCAGCAGCCTGGTTTGTGCCAGGTATGGGCATGCAACGAGAGAAGGCGTGGCCTCTAAAAGCAGAGAGTTGCCCTCTCCCAGAATACGATGGGGGCTGACCGCCGAGTCGGCATGGGATTCTCCGGCTTGGCCGGGACCCACCTAGGTAATTATTTTGGCTTTCTGCGTTTTCATGGTTGAAGAGGGTAGGCTTTCTTGGAATCGAGGTTGCCCGTCCTCTGGATCGATAGGATGAGGGGATTTAGGGAGGAAGTGAGTTTGGGGTATAGGAAGACGGGAAGGGGGTATCAGGTTAACCCAGGCCTGGGATTTGGCTCCGGTTAACTTCTCTTGTCCGGAGCCTCACCCGAGGTACTCCGGACAGGGGATCGGCCTCAAGCAATCAGGAAGCGGTCCCCAAGCCGGAGATGGGTTATCTTCAACCTGCCCACGTGAAGAAGTGCCTGAAGTGCCTGGCGGTCCATACGGACCCGCCATGGGGGTATATGTACCACCATGTCTGATCGGCACAGCCAGGCCCGAGCTTTATTAGATTATAACTTCTCGATTTATTATGAAGAAATCGTTTTTGATACGATAAACCACATCCAAATTCATTAGTTTCTATCACAACCGTCTTATTTAGAAAAATAGTTTATAATTTCTCACAATATTTTACAATCCTACGGCGTTTTCAATTTTCCGATGATATAAGTTACAGCCATGTGAATTGAAGCCGGGGCGGGTCTCTATAAGTTCGCAAAGAGTACCCTCTGGAAGACAGAAAAGATTTTGTATTTTCTCTGGAACAGCGTATGCAAAATCATTCACAAATAGAAAACCAGCGTAAGCTTCTTTTTATCCTGTGAGCCGCGAAAATATCTAATCTTTACTTGTATAAATCTGTAGAATTGAAAATTCTGTACATTGAAAATATTAAAAAAATAAATGGCAGGCGATGTTACTAGAACGACACCGAACCCAAAAAAGTGATTAAAAAAATTTTTGTCTGTCGGTCTGTCTATCTGTCTGTCTGTTTGTTCAGGCATCACGCAAAAACTACCGGTTCGATTACGATGAAACTTGGTATATTTATTCTTTAATATCCTGGGCACCACATTGGATACTTTTTATCCCGGAAAAGTATATACAATAAAAAACAAGCTTAATTTTGCGGTTCGTTCCCTACACCCGATTAGAAGTTTGTCGTATGTTACGTCACCCAACTGTTCACTAAGGGGCGCTGCACACGGCTAAGATACTATAATATTTTATCTTAAGATACAATATCGCTCGCCATACAATTCAATGGACTATCACAAATGACGAAGATAATAAATAGTATTTCATATTTTTGTATCTTAAATAACCTAATAAAACCATTTACGACTTCTACGCGGACGAAGTCGCGGGCATAAGCTATTATTATTATTAAATATTTTGTCATTTTTATTCCAGATCTTATTCAGCGTCTACATGGCCACACAGTCGATGACATTCTGCGTGCCTCATGCTGAAGTGTTCGCATCGGCTCGGGGAGCAGCTACCACCATATTCCAGCTTATAGACCGAGAGCCTTTGATCGACAGCCTCCAACAAACTGGCCTGTCTCCTCGCAGAGTCATCGGAGAAATTACTTTGGAGGATGTCAACTTTAGCTATCCGTCAAGACCTGAAGTTAAGGTAAGATAATACGAGCACTTTGCTACCGTTTCACACTCGTAATAGCTAATTTGTTTTAAGAGTTTACATTTACTGACTGTCAGGAAGGTCACCCACGGCCAGTACACGTAGCGAGAGTAGCAAACCGCTTGGACCATACTACTTGTACCTTATTAATTTTAATTATCTCCGTATAATCCTTATAAATAATGCAGGGAACTATAGACCCATCGCTGGCTAACTCCTCGGGGCCTGTTTGAAAAATAAGTTGAAAGAATTTTAATTCCATGTCATCTATAAGGATGACCCCTTGACAGAATTTGCTACAGGCTCCAAGCTGACTTAATGCGGCTTTGTCCACGACAACTTTTTGCAGCGATTCAATCAAAAAATGATCATGATACCTCCGTGATCATTACCCCAAAATTAATGATGGTTTAATTTCTAGGTGGGTTATAAAGTTCAACTATTATCTTTACTGTACAGGTCCTCAACAGCTTCTCTATTAAAATCAAACCAGGGGAATGTGTAGCCTTGGTTGGTTCTTCTGGTTGCGGTAAAACAACTATATTACAACTGCTTCAAAGACTCTATGATCCTCACTCTGGATCAGTGAAGCTTGATGGAAAGGACGTCAAAAATCTTAATTTGGGATGGCTTCGATCATGTTTAGGTAAGTCATTATTTATTATCATGATTTCTGTCGAAAGACGTCTAGTGTTGGACATAGGCCTCCCCCAAGCGTCGCCATAACGACCAATTCTGTGCATCTCGCATCCACCGCATTCCCGCGACTCTCACCAGGTCGTCGGTTCACTTTGTGGGAGGCCTTCCAACGCTGCGTTTTCCGGTGCGCGATCGGCATTCTAGATCCTTTCGGCCCCATCGACTATCCGTTCTACGAGCAATGTGCCTTGCCCACTGCCACTTTAGTTTGGCGATTCTTCGGGCTATGTCGGCGACCGTGATTCTCCTGCGGATATCTTCATTCCTGATGCGATCACGCAAGGAAACTCCAAGCATAGCCCTTTCCATTGCCCTTTGAGTAACTTTAAGCCTTGATGAGCTTCATTGTAACCGACCATGTTTCAGTGCCATACTAGCAACACGCACTGGTCATAGACTTTCGTCTTGAGACACTGGTATGTTGATAGAGATGATACCGCGCTACTTCCCGAACGCTGCCCAGCCGAATCGGATTCGACGATTGACCTCTTTCTCAAAGTTAAACAAACTTAACTGGACTGTCTGTCCCAAGTAAACGTAATCGTCTACAACTTTGAGTGTAGAGTCTCCGATCTTGATCGGAGTGGACTAGGCATTGATGTCAATGGCGAGTACATCACTCGCCTTCAGTTTGCCATGGTAAATAACCATGTAGCACCCTACATGGTTATTTGCCATGATCTCGATTTTGTCCATGTTTATAAGACTTTCTGAAGCTCAACTAAGGTCATCGAGCATTGTACCTAGCTCCTCCGTAGTCTCAGCCATGACTACTATATCGTCGGCAAACCGATAGTGAGTGATGTACTCGCCATTGACATTAATGCCTAGTCCACTCCAGTCCAGAACCTTGAAGACATCCTCCATTGCAGCCGTAAACAGTTTCAGAGAAATGACGTCTCTCTGCCTCGCACCCCGCTGCAGAAGGATAAGTTTTGAGATCTGGTCCTGAAGTCGGACTGACATTATGGCGTTCTCGTACAAACACTTCAGCACTTCGATATACTGATAATCAATCTGGCACCGTTGGAGAGATTACAATACAGCCCAAGTCTCGATCGAATCAAAAGCTTTCTCGTAGTCCATGAACGCTAAGCATAGAGGCAAGTTATACTCCTCGGTCTTCTGTATAACCTGCCGGTGCATATGTATGTGGTCTACGGTGCTGAAGCCTTTTCGGAATCCGGCTTTTTCGGGAGGTTGGAGTCGTCAAACCTGCGCGCGAGACGATTCGTGATGACTCTGGAAAACAGCTTGTAGATATGGGTCAGAAGCCAGATGGCCAGTAATTCTTAAGCAAGGCATTGTCACCCTTCTTAAAGAAAAGTACCACCACACCTCTGGTCAATGCCTGTAGCGTCTTTTCCGCAAGTATGACGGAATCGAACAACCTCTGAAGGGCCTTTAGGACCGGTTTTCCACCCGTCTTCAGGAGTTCGGCTCTAATTCCGTCATCACCCGACCACTTATTGTTTTGAAGCTGCTTCAGAGTTACCCTAATCTCGTACAGGCTGGCGTCCGGGATATCTTCGGTATAGTGCCGGGTTAATCTAACTCTTGAGCCGTTTGCTAGATTCGTTGTGGGTTTTGTGATAGACGTGTACAGCTGTCCATAGAATGCCTCGATTTCACCCTGAAGCTACGATTTGGCGGATATGACTCTGCCATCGTCGTCGGTCTTCAGATTCGTGAGCTGGCTCTGCTCTATAGATAGATCTTTTACAAAAACCTCGGAGCCCTTATTCCGCTCGATCGCGCTTTTAATCTGTTTAGTATTAAAAAGGCGGAGATCGCGTTTTAAGGACTTGGAGATCCGTTTATTGAGCTGCCGTAGATGCACGCATCGTCTGAACACTGCAGAATCAACTCACGTCTTTTTTTCAAGAGTTCGACACTTTGATCAGAGAGCCTTTTCTTCTTTGTACGATAAGTCTTAAAGAACTTAGACCCGACCGTATGGACATTTTCTACGAACCCATCGTTGTATTCGTCCACGGATCCACCTAGGCACTCGAAACGATTATGAAGTTCGAGCTGAAAACTCTCGGAGTTTTGAATCCGGTTCTGTGCTGGACGGAGCGTAGACTTCATCAGACGAGATATTTCAAGCTTGATATTGATATTCAATGTGTCACTTACCTTGCGGTGACCACCTCCAGTTTTCACCGCATTGATCACAGAGACATCATCGAATATTTGCTTCTTTTTCGACATGATGATGTCAATCTCATTTCTAGTCGCACCATCAGGGGTATGCCAGGTCCACTTCCTACGCTCAAGTTTTTTGAAGAAGGAGTTCATCATATAGAGGCCCACCTTCTCTATAAAACTAGCCAGCAGGTGTCCCCGGCGGTTCCAATGTTCTAATCCAAATTGCTCCACTCGCAGCTCATCACCGTCTCGTTTGCCAAGTTTCGCGTTAAAGTCCCCCATGACCGCGTTGAAGTGAGTCTTAGAACCATGCATGGCTCTGTATATATCCTCATACATGGACTCTACTTCGTCCTCGGGGTGTGTCGAGGTCGAGGCATAAAGTTGTATAACCTTCAGCGAATATCATGATGTTATTCTGAATATAAGATACGCCACTTTGGTCGACACACTCTCGATCTCGATCCTCACCACATTATTCACAAGAGACTTGTGGACGATAAACCCGACACCACTCTGGGACTGTTGGTCACCCTTCCGGAAATAATGCAGGTTACCGGATTTGAGAACTATCGTGTCCTACCTCTGTGTTCGGACTTCAGATAATCCCACAATACTCCATCGTAACCTGCTCAATTCCTCCTCAAGCCCGGTGATCATCTCGCGTAGTGTACGCGTGTTATATGTTGTCAGGTCCAGTCGTTATTTTCTAAATGGGTAGCCGGATCCCATCCGGAGATTCTTCGTACACCTTACACAAGGGTAGACGGGCTACCGGACATTAGGGGCCATTTTTTGGTTGTGCTTATCATTGGGGGGTTTGGCCACGCTTGATATGCGGGTTGCGATCGCAGTGTCGTTGTTGCAATGCACAGATAATGCTCCTGCCCATTCTTTGGTGTGTCCCTTAGTCGCCTCTTATGACACCCACGGGAAGAGATAGTATGGTGTTATTCTTTACGTCCGGATACCAAACGGAACAGTTTAGGTTTCGGAACGGTTATGGTAAGTATACTATTGAAACTAGTAGGTACAGTGTCATCATTGACGGAGGGCGCCTATGAGCAACTTACTTGCTCAGAAACTTTTTATCTCTATTGTATAGGTGTCTTTGTCAAAAATTAGAAGATACACGGGAGCGACCACAAAGCATAATAGCAATATCATTAATGATCCTAATGTTTCCTCTGGAGGGAATCAGGCCTCCCCTGTAGGAGAGGGAGCGGGTCTTAATCCACCACGCAGGCTCAGTGCCAGTTGGTAGTAGTCGAAGTTTTGGTTCTAGGACATGCCGGTTTCTTCACGAAGTTTTGCTTCGCCGTTTTAGAGTAGTGGTGATGAAATAAATTACACAAAGTAATGCGCCTGGCTAGAGCGATAGCACATATTTCGTAAAAAAATGCTACCAATAGACGGGACGGCAGTTATATCAACGGCACCGGCCCCATCATATTTCATAGCAGAAAATAAAACATCAATTCGTCAATGTTCCAGGCGTGGTAGGCCAAGAACCTGTACTGTTTCGTGGTACCATTTTTGAAAACATCGCCATTGGGTTCCCTGAAGCCACAAGAGAAGAAGTACAGACAGTAGCTGAAATGGCTTACGCACACGATTTCATTACCAACCTGCCCAATGTAAGTATATATCTTTTGACGTCTCTTATTTTAAAACCCGTCTCTCATCATTCAGGCCGTAATATAACAGACAACTTTTGTAGGAAAACAGTGATATACTTATCACGCTAGCTTAGCTAACGTAACATCCCATGTTTACAAGCTAGTTAAACCATAACTATAGAAATTAATCAAGAGGCTCCAAAGAGCCAAAAGATAGGCACAGGGAGAAAACAGAAGAAGCTTGAGAATCGCTTCTTATATATCCAGAAGTGGACAGGCTGAATTGATTGATTGATTTAACGCATTGGTTTGACCACAGGGCTACGACACAGTGATAGGCGAGCGCGACGCGTCGCTGTCGGGCAGTCAGAAGCAGCGCATCGCCATCGCGCGCTCGCTGCTGCGCGAGCCGGCCGTGCTGCTGCTCGACGAGGCCACCTCCGCCCTCGATCCTCACTCTGAGAGACAGGTGCAAGCTGCCCTCGACCGTGCCAGTGTTGGAAGAACCACCATTATGGTGTCTCATCGGTTGGTTTAGATTTACCTTACCCTCAAATTACCAGCATTTCACTATTTTTTTTACAAAATGTTTTTAATCAAGGTTTTCCAATGTTTACAAGAGTAGTATGCAAATACTCGCGTGCACTTCGTAGTGACCTAACTACCTAACCTTATTCCATAACATACAGTGCCAGTACGAATATGTACTAATCGTGCGTAGATCCGAATAATGGCGCCTGGATTAGGTCAGGCCCCCTAGCCAAGTTACAATCGTTCCGTTCGCGCCGAACCCCTCTAGTAGGCTACGCCTCCGATTCCTTTGTTCTGACCACGTGACTGAGCGTTGAGATGACGTCAGAACAAAGGAATCGGAGGCGTGGCCTACTCGAGGCGTTCAGCGCGAACGAAACGATTGTAACTTGGCTAGGGGGGCAGGTTAGAATAGTGACCATTAGAACACGATGACGAGTGAACGAAGCGATGATGTGGGTTAAGTTAGGTTAGAATAGTGACCATTAAAGACGGATTTGTAATGTTTGTGAATCATTTGGGTTAGCTTAAGTTAAAAGTCATTATTATTTTACATCATTCTATGAGTAAATGATTTTATTATTATCTCAGATTTTGTCAGGCGTAAGTGATGTTAACTGTAGTATTATATATATATATAACTGCAGATTTAAAAATAGCAATACAAAGTATACGCGAGCAGTTTCCTATTACTGCGTTCAGGCCATGTATAGAATGTAAATACGCATAATTGTCTACTGGAATACAGGGGACTTGCGAGAGAGAAAGAGGGATAGAGCTATACACCCTATATAGCTCCATCCCTTTAACAGTTCAATTTAGGTCGTTAAATGGATCGCGTTAAGATCTCGTGGTAGCTCTACAGAAGAAACGTGTAAATAGTTTGCACAGCTAATGGTATCATTTTATTTTAGGTTGTCAACCATCACTAATGCTAACCGTATCATCTGCATGGACCAAGGAGCAATCGTTGAGGAGGGAACACATGAAGACCTGATGAAAACTAAAGGTGCTGTGACCCATATTAACTATTTTAAGCACTAAGTAGTTCTGAGACTTTATCACAGAATTTAGCATTTTCATCGGCGATGACAATTATTACGATTTTAGTCTTTCGACTTGGAACAAAATAAACGACTTCACCAACTTTGACTTTCGACTTTCACAACAAATTGTATATTTGTGTGGTTCTCTGGAAAAATTCAAAACATTACATTTCCATTAATGAATACTTTTTGCTGCCTGTAAGATAAATAGGAAAAAACAAAATAAGCAGCTCGTCCACGAATTCCCTTATGATGTAATTAACGGATCAGAGTATTATGGTCAACACAGTCAAATGCTTTAGAGAGGTCACAGAATATGCCAATAGCATCCTGGGATTTTTCCCAGGATTCCAAAATGTGACTGATGAGTTTCACTCCTGCATCCGTCGTTGACCTTCCTTTCTTGAAGCCAAACTGATGACTATGCAAAATCCTATTTGAATTAAAATGAGGCAATATCTGGTCGAGCATGATTATTTCATTGATTTTACTTAATGCTGGAAGCACAGATATAGGTCTATAATTAGAGGGATCACTCTTACTACCTGTTTTGAAAATGAGTACTACTTTACTATGTTTCATTAAATCACTGAACGTTCCGATGTCTAAGCATTATATATGCCTGTCAGGACAGGAGCAATTGCACTAATAACATCTCCAATAACCTTAACGGATATACCGCATAAGTCTTCAGTATTTTCTATGTCAAGACTTTTGACTGTTTTATAATTGTATCAACAGAGATACGCTTAAATTCAAAGGTTGGTATATCCTCAGTTTTTTTTTTCCGGTGGAAAAATCATTTTATGACATCCCCGCTCTTGGGCGGGGCGGGAGATAGTGTCAGACTTTTACTGACCAAAAATCCACTCCTGTTCATTCGTCGCCTTTCGTACCAGAGCCGAGTCTTCCTTTCAGAATCAGACCCTTGGCCCCAGTAGGCTTCGACCCTGATGGGCCCCTACAGTTGCTGACATCTCCTTGAGGCGCGTGTAGAACAATACGCACCGTCGACAACTTGGGCTCGGTACGGACGGTTACCGGAAAGTCGGACAGCAAGCCACCCATTGCTCGCCATCCGCAAGCCCGCGCCTTCGGTGGCCAGAAATCGGGGTCGGAATCCCGGCGGCGGTTGGGGCGTGAGGACCTTTGCTTCACGCGATCGGTCGCCTCCGTTGCTAGCATTACTGCTTCACTGAAGGAGGCGACCACCTGCCACTCCTCCTCGCACCGGACATGGCCTGTACCAAGGCCCGGCGCGAGAGATCGCCGCCGCCGATTGCCTCCACGAGATCACGGCGTTGCTCTGCCCAAGCGGGGCACACCTCTACTGTGTGATCCACAGTGTCCTCCGGGCGGTCTACACAATGGTGACACCCGGGCGTTTCTTCCGCACGAATCCGGTGCAGGAACCTTCCGAACTTACCATGTCCGGTGAGGACCTGCGTCATGCGGAAGGTAAGGACGTCGTGTTGCCTTTCCAGCCACTCCTCAAAGAGGGGACTTACCGCCAAGATTATGGCGTGCCCAGCACTGGGTTGTGATAGTCGCTGTCGCCATTCCACCATAAGGCCTCGCCGGAACTCTGCCTGCCATGCCGCGATATGTCGCGGCAGTGAAGTTTCGCCCCGACGTTGCATCTCCACGCGCAGATCGTGCATGCGTGCAAGGGCTGTTGCCTCCAGATCCCAAGGTGGCTGGCCAGCAAGGAGGCTCGCCGCTTCGCGGAAAACCGTTCAGTATACCCGCACCATCCGTATGGTCATGACCCTCTGGCACGTGTTCAGCTGGGCCGCTGGTCGCTTTCGCAGTTTTCGGAGGCGGTCTGCAATTACTATTTCAATGAGCTTGCCCACCTCGTCGAGCAGCACAATGGGCCGGTACGCGGATGGAGAGTTGGCAGGGCGCCCCGGCTTCGCGATAAGGACCAGTTTCCCCGTCTTTCAGCGAAGTGAGAACTGGCCCCTCTCCATGCATGTGCTGAAGATCCCTTTTAATCGAGACCCGAGAGCTTCCATGGCCAGGACCCAGGCTTTACCAGGCAAACCATTGGGTCCTGGGGCGGTATTCTTGGCACTCAGCCTTCGTACCGCCACACTCATCTCTACTTCTGTCACCTCTGGATCATTGTCATCGTCGTCGCCATCGTGATCCGCGTTAGACACCGCTGGTGGGGAGCCATGAGCGGGGGAGAGTGTTCCCCTCGCGTAGGGAACAAATTACTCACCACACCCTCCACAATCTGGGGCCGGAGACTGCGTGAGCGGGGGAGCCCAGGGGCGGAGTTTTTCCCGCACCATCTTGTAGGGGCGTCCCCACGGATCTCGGTTCAGAGTCCCCAGCCACACGTTGCGGGTCTCCAACTTAGCCCGCTTTATTTCCACACGGAGGGTGCGCTTCGCCACTCTGTATCCATCGTACAGCTCCGCCTCTCTGGCCTCCGCATCCGACGGGCGGATGCTGTGACTGCAGTGTCTAGCGTACCGGCGCCGCGCGGCATTGCACGCATTGCGCAGTGCCGCAATCTCCGGCGATCACCAGTACACCTGGCGCCGGGGACATCCTGACCGGACTCGGGGCATTGCCGCATCGCAGATTTGCGACATGGCCTCCTGGAACCACTCTGCCTCAACGTCTATGTCGACAGGCCTGTCCGGTGCTTGCACCCAGGCCTGTACCATCGCGGCTTCCAGGAGGAGCTCCCGGTCCAGCTGTTTCAGTGCCCAACGCGTACCACACGGGGTCTGTTGGACCGGCGCGATCGAGGTCTGGGTGGAGACGTCAAACCGAATGTATTGGTGGTCTGAGTACGTCTCCACCCGCTCCATGACGCGCCAGTCGATGACACGCGGCGACAGAGCAGGGCTGGCGAACGATATGTCCACCACAGACTCGCCCTGCATCCGCACACACGTAAAGACAGAACCCCGGTTTAGTACGACCAGGCCTGTTTCCAGAGCCCAGTTCTCCACCATCTGACCCCGCTGGTTCGTGTATCGGGAACCCCAAGCCAAGTTCTTGGCATTGAAGTCCCCGCAAACGACCACGAGGAGGGAACCAAACCCAGCGACGACAACCAAACCCAGGGACGGGGCACCGGCGATGGCCGAAGAAATTAAAGTCACCGAGCCGTTCAGGGTCTGACCCCAGTCTCCGCTGGGCAGGACATAGTACGACTCGGAGACCACGGCGATGTTAATCGACCACAGCGCCATGCTGTGGAGCAAAAAATCCTGAGCGGAGGCGCAGTGGTTGATGTTCGCCTGGAGGAGACGTAATGGAGCCGTTATTGACAGTCTATTACAGTCTCCGCCCGAGCTCTTGCCGTGGATGCCGCAGGACCTATTCCCAACCCCGTGGTCGGCCGGCTTGCCTACCGTTGCACGCCATTCAACCGCCTTGTGACCGGGCTGACCACAATGGAAGCAGCGGTCACTGCAATCCACCTCCGCGGTGCAACAGGCCCCTACGTGGTGCCCCACGTAGCAGCGATAGCACCGCAAAGGTCTGGGCTCCAGCAGTTTCACCTGCGCGGAGACCCAGCCTACCCGAAGCCGTCAGCCCTCCCCGGTGATTGTCTTGGCCATCGACACAGGGCAGCTAACCGTCACGGCTCGCATATCAATGCACTTGGTGGGCCTGGACACTCGGACTTCTTCCGCATCTAAGGACGTCTTAATCCTTGCGGCCAAGGCATCCGCGGCAGGGCCACTGGCCACACCAGGGACCTCCAGCATTCGGGCCCCAGTTACGGTGCGCCTCATACGGAAGCCCCTAGAAGCTCCGAGCTGTCGGAGCCGCCGTCTTGTCGCCGACAACCGTCCATCCGGCCTCGGCCGAAGGTTCTGCAGATGGAGGAGGTGGCAGGGGCGGCCTATCCACCGCCACGGCAGGAGCCTTCGCCGCTTTAGCGGCAGATGCTGCCTTGACCCTCGTGGGAGTAGCAGGCTTCCCGAGCCGCTGCTGCTGCTTGGCCGCCGGGGCCGACCTTGCAAGCTCCGACGTCACTGCCCCGCGCCTGACTTGCCACCCGCCTTGAGCGCAGCAGCCGAGGCCGCGGCAGCAGTGGCATACGACGCCGCCTTTTGCTGACCGGAGGCAGCGAGCGGGGGACGCAGCACAATCCCCTCCAGCACGGATAGCTGCTGCTGCATCCGTAAATGGAACTGCTCCTGCTGCTGCTGCTGCTGCTGCTGCCTAAAGGCAGCCAGCTCTTGGCGCACCAGCATCTGCAGCTAGCTCTTCGACTCCGGCTGAGGCTGGGACTGGGGCTGCTTTGACTCCTGCCCCTGCATGCGTCTCCTTTTTGGTGCCTCTTACTGGGAGCCGACTTTCTGGGCTCCGATGAGCTCGGCCCGGAGCATTGCGATCCTTTTTTCGACCCGCTCCTCAAAGGAGGCGTCTATAGCCTCCAAGATTGAGGCCGCGAACTGTGCGATACCCCGCTTCTTTTAGCCCTTCTCCCGCTTCCTTGATATGGCCGTTAAGGCTTCGACAACCAGCTCTCCGAGCGCCCTACGCGAATTCTTGGCAGAGTCTTTCCCGGCGTCCGGCACACTGCCTGACGGCCCCGAGGAGTCAGCCCTAGCGCTGGTCGTTGCGGGGCAGCGGCCCTCCACGGCGAGCCTCTCGGCTCGCTCAGCAGCCTCCCGCTCGGCTCGCACCCCAACTGCTGGTGGGGAAACTCTCCTTCGGAAGACGATCCGTCCCCCGGTTTGCCGCGTTTCCGGTAAAAACGTGAGTTTTCACCGAAAACCACTTCTCCTTCGCAGTGAGAGCTCTCAAGGCTCTCCGTTCGTAATTTTTATTATTATTCTGTGTTTCCATTGCTGTTCCCATGAGTAAAAACTTTGTGTACCTGCTCAAAATAGTAGTTCGCACTAGAAACTAATTTAGCTACCCATTAGTCAAGCTAGCAACCTCCCTCGCGGTGCGTCGCCGCTTCGAGATTTGGGGTAATTTTTTAAAGAAGTTGTCTTCCTCGCGGCTCGGGCGATTAAGCCAAAACCGCGTCAGGTCTGACCATACTGGTCAACTTTCTTATATTTATGGGTCAACTCGTATCTTTCGAGTAAGTCAAAAGTTACAATTAGATTGAACTGTAGAGTTTAGACCGCTTACAAAAAATAAATTAAATTATTTTAATAATAATGTTTTTAGTAGTCTCTCAACAGCCAATTTTGATTCGCAAGACCCAAATGTTTTTTTTTTAATTTTCCATAACTATCACACAACGTCGTCTAGTCCCAAGCTAAGCAGAGTTTGTGTTATGAGTACTAGACAAGTGATAAACATACTTATATATTTCTAAATATATATCTACATATTATAGATAAATTACAAAGACACAACATATGATCGTGCTCATCACACAAACATTTGTCCTGGATGGGAATAGAAGTCACGACCTCCGGCACAGGCAGTCAGGGCCACCGACCACTAGACCAACTACACAATACAACAATATAACAAAATATACCAAAAGTTTGTGGAAGACTGGTGCCTGAACTAAGTTTTTTACAAAACCTGTGTGTCAGGTCACCAGGCCCACAAAAAGGGCAGGACAATATATGTACAGTACCGTCAGTAGTTCTTATATTTCCATCAACAGTTACAACTCGCCATATGTACCCCTGATTAACCATTCACCCTTAAACATTCTAGGTTTCTACTACAAGCTAATAACAACAGGCAACGAAGTTAAAGAACCCGAAGAAATTGAGACATTAACTGAAGAAGCAGACGGTGAAGAGAACGGAGAACCGGTTATGGCTCCCCGAGCTGATGTCAAGAGGACATCAAAAAGACGCGTGCACAGACATCACTCGATTAAAAGAGGTTTGAACAAGTTGATAACAAAACTAGATAATGAAGTGCAAACAAACGTAATCAGTAACAGTCATCAGAATGACTGTGTAATTTCTTTAAGTACTACCTACAATTCTAAATTGCCATACGCAACTGAAGAAAAGGGAAGAAAGCTTTACCTAAAACAAAAATGCTGTTAGCTCAGGCCTACTGTTCACGGACGCGTAGCGTGCCGTCGTATCGTTGCAGCTTCGTCGACGCAGTTTCATAGTTTTGTATGTAAGCTGTGAGCAGGCGTACACCAAGCGTGTAACGACGAATACGCGTCTATGAAGGTACGCGTCAGTAATTTGCAGGCTTTGACAACATTTTTTATTTTTTAACCTTTTGAGTAGCGTAATTAGAGACACAATAGAAATACAATGATGATAAGCAATGTTGCAGTCGTTGATGGTGAAGCGCTCTAGTTTATTAAGAGGCTATTCACTCTAGTCTTGTAGTCACCTAAATTATAATCGATAGATCATCGATCGCTGCAGACAAATTGTTCCAGTCCTTCGATATTTTAGGTAAAGTTACTGCAGAAGTACAGCGTCATTGTACGACTAGGTACTATTACAAGCCTACGCTTGATATAAGACTAATCTTATCAATACATAGAAATAAATCTTTAAGTAAGTCCTTTATGAATGACTAGCTTCAGCCAACAGCTTTACCTGCGGGAAAAGAGGTTTCTCCATACAAACTTTGGACCGCTAATTCATCCCCTTAGGGGCTGAATTTTTGGAACATCGTTTCTTATTCTTTTTATACATCATTCTTTGTTTCTATATATATATGCAGATATATATATAAAAATGAGAAACTGACTGAAATATGATTATATTACTAGCTTTTGCCCGCGACTGCGTCCGCGTAGAAGTCGAAAATGGTTTTATTAGGTTTTTTGAGATACGAAAATATGAAATTTTATTTATTATCTTCATCGTGTGTGATAGTCCATTGAATTGTATGGCGAGCGATATTGTATCTTAAGATAAAATATTATAGTATCTTAGCTGTGTGCAGCACCCCTTACTGAACTCCACTGCGGGTGACGTAACCTACGACAAACTTATTATTTACAGTTGGTCCAGTAATCGGGTCTAGAAATCGAACCGCAAAATTAAGTTTGTTTTTTATTGTATATACTTTTCCGGGATAAAAAGTACCCAGTGTGGTGCTCAGGATATAGAGAATAATTATGCCAAGTTTCATCGTAATCGAACCGGTAGTTTTTGCGTGATGCCTGAACAAACAGACAGACAAAAAATTATTATAAGTATAGATATAATATTATATCAACGCACAGCTAAAACTACTGGGACTAGGAGCGTGAAGTTTTGCTCCAGTGTTTTTTTTATATGGTAAAGACGAACACTAAGAGAGAATTTACCAAAATTCATTCCATAAAGGGATGAAACGGGTGTCCAAAGTTTTTATGGAGAAAGTACCTACTTTCACGCGAGCGAAAGAGAAACTGATTGACAGACATATCAACGCACAGCCGAAACTATTGGAACTAGGAGCGTGTAAGTTTTACGAATGAAGCCACTGGCAGAAGGTAGTACATCATAAAAGGTACCTCGATGCACAATTACAGCGTCCAAGGGTTTGGACAGGGCGTTAATGAGTCACTGAGAGAGTTAGGACTTTACCTTTTATGTATACAACATTATTTTTAATATATTATGTGAAATCTGAATACAGTTTGTTCAGAACCAGTAACTGAATCGATTCTAATAATTTTTACACCATGTATACATATATATTTATTCCTAAAAAAGTTAAAAAAAAGTCACAAGTTAGACACCACCGACACCAAACACAACACAGGTCACGGCAGGTCATAGCGGGCATTAGATGCCAGCGCACAGCTGGGTGCGGGAGTAAAAGCACCCCTCAGTCGCCCAGATGGCCCGGTGACCGCGTATTTGTACGGACAACCAAGTAGCATAACAAGCTTATAACTTTGTGATTTTTTAAGATACAGTTATGAAAACATAGATTCTTTACATAAAAATACTAGACACGTGTCGTGGTTTTGCATATACGAGTACTAAAACTAATGTTGTATATATCGTGGCAGATCTTAGAATTGATCACTGCATGAAACGGCCAACCAAAACTGCCCAGATCGTTTAAACGTTGACGTTTGATGATATGTTAATCCTCGTTCGGCCATATCACTGATGTAGGATTTCTATCATAATAAAAGGTCTAAAGATAGTAGGCCGTACGAGGATTGACATAAACTGTAACATATAAAACGATCTGGCTAGTTTAATTTTGTTTTTTAGTTTTTTTTGTTTAATTATTGGCGACATAAATACAGATATAATAATGTGAATGATGAAGCCACATTCACCAATGAACTGCTTTAAAGATGGAGAGAACCAATAATGCATGCAACTTTTTAACAGATTCTCATGATTGGATGACACCGCGCGGTTCTATTTGCTCTGTCGTGTCGACTGGTCTACAAAACTTCGTGTACAACGCAGATTATGAGTCAGATGAAGAAAAGGATGAAGAGGATGTAAGTTCTACGTACAAACGAAATAAGAAAGAAAAATAAAATACTGTGCCTCATGGCTGCACCAACAATGTTACAATTCAGTATGAATGCCAGAGATCTAGTGCCTGTCGCTGGCTTTCAAATGGACCTAGCCTTCGCCATCTGAGTAAAAAATATATCGAAGTGCCTTTTTTTTTTGTTCTCGAGGGGAAACCTTCGAAAGGCGCCCGGACTTTGGGGATAAGTCCGAGGAGTGTGGGAATTTTACCTCACTTATACCATCCCGGTGATCACCATCAGCACATATAGAAGGGGCGCCGTTACCTCTTAAAAGACTATTCCGGAACCCCCTTAGTGCAACGCCTGCTAGGGGTGGGCACGCACAATTAAGGCGGTAAGTCCCCTCTTTGAGGCGTGGTTGGAAAGACCTCACAGCGTCCTCACCTTCCGTATGACGCAGGTTCTCACCGGACACGGTAAGTTCGGGAGGTTCCTGCACCGGATTCGTGCGGAAATGACGCCCGGGTGTCGCCACTGTGTGGACCACCCGGAGGACACGGTAGAGCACACGGTGGAAGTGTGCCCCGCTTGGGCAGAGCAACGCCGTGTCCTCGTTGGGGCAATCGGTGGCTGCGATCTCTCACGCCAACCGCCGCCGGGATTCCGATCCCAATTTCCGGCCACCGTAGGCGCGGGCTTGCGGACGGCGAGCAATGGGTGGCTCGCAGTCCGACCGTCCGGTAACCGTTCGGACCGAGCCCAAGTCCGTACTGTTCCACGCGCGCCTCAAGGAGATGTCAGCAAATCGTAGGGGCCCAGCAGGGTCGAAGCCTACTGGGGCCACGGGTAGTGTGACGAAGCAACGAAGGAACAGGAGTGGGTTTTTAGTCAGTAAAAGTCTGACACTATTTCCTGTTCCGCCCAAGAGCGGGACTTGTCATAAGATGATTTTCCCACACAATAAAAAAAAAAAACGCCTGCTAGGGGCACATCCCTGAGGAGACTGTGCAACGGTCTCTGAGCCTCTTTGTACACGGTAGCACGTGATCACTGTGCCATGGTCTTCCTTGGAATCACTCGATGGGCGGGCAGAGTCCCCAAACTGCACGCTCGTGGTTCCAAAATCCCGTCTGCATTGGATGATGCAAGCGGGATTTCGGCTTGTTAGGCATCGAGACGGTTGCCTCCCCGACGCCTTCTTCTCCAAGCGGGATTAGCCCTCTCACGGTCCCTCTCAGCCGCCTCCTTCTGGACCATTACGGTCTCACAGAAGGAGGCAACTTCGTTCCAGTTTTGTGGCTCCGCCAGCATAGCCCTCTCTACAGCTGGTAGAGACAGATCCTGCCCGATCCTGGCAACCAGGACTCGTCGCTCAGTGACCCACGCTGGACAGTCTTCCAGCGTGTGCTGTGCAGAATCCATGGGTCTTCCGCAATGGTGGCAATTTGCCGTGGCCTCTCGCCCGATCCTATTTAGGTACTCGCCGAAGCAACCATGCCCGGTCAGCATCTGAGTAAGTCTGTAGGAGATGCGCTCCTTCCTCCGACTTCGACAACGCGCTTGCACGAGATTTGCGGCTGCTGCAGCCACTCGCGCCACCTCTCGAGCGCGTGTCGCCGTTCCTGCCGTCTCAGCCTTACTGCAACGATCCCCGGCACGCTATTACCACTTTGGCGTAAGTCGCGAATCCGGTTGTAGACCCTCGCGTCCATATCTGCCAGGATGTCCAGTGGCGGAAAGCGTGCCAGGAAAGTTGCCGCCTTGAAGGATACCGTTCTGTATCCACGTGCGATCCGAATAGACATTTTCCGCTGCAGACTATTAATTTTTGTCCTGCCGCGACGGACACTTGAAAGTCTGTTTGGCCACACGGGTGCCCCATAAAGGACCATCGATCACACGAAACCCGCGTAATATCTAAGTGCCTAAAGTAAAATTTTCAAACAAAACTAAAAATATTTAGTAAGTAGGTAACACTTTCGGATATCGTCCTTGTGTTTATTTTTAAAACCACTGGATGTAAGACTTCTATAAGCTCCGCATAAATAAACTTAAAATATTAATTTACTCTCTAAATCATCAACATGTTTTCAGGAAGTTAAGCCAGTAAGCGACTGGCAGATCTTGAAGCTAAACGGACCAGAATGGCCACTCATCACAGTTGGATCAATTGCAGCTTTCACCCAGGGCGCTTGCTTCCCCGTATTTGCCTTACTGTTTGGATTTTCCAGTGGTGTAAGTATAATTTTGTAATTTTTCATATTCACCACCAGTATGTCAGGAGATGGCGTGACGAATTGGACTCCTACCTAAAGGACAGTGGCGTAGCTAGTCCCTTGAATTTTTTAATTTTTTAGGTGGGAAAATTACCCAATGGCATCCCGCGCTCTTGGGCGGAGCGGGAGGGCGTGTCAGTTTTTTAAAGACTAAAAACCAACTCCTGTTCCTTCGTTGCCTTTCGTACCATGGCCGAGTCTTCCTTTCAGAAGCAGACCCTTGGCCCCAGTAGGTTCCGACCCTGCCGGGCCCTTACGGTTTGGTGACGTCTCCTTGAGGCCCGCGTGGACAGTACGTGCCGTTGACGACTTGGGCTTGGTCCGCATGGGAACCGGATGGTCGGACGGTGAGCTACCCATTGCTCGATAACCGCAACCCCACGCCTATGGTGTCTAGAAATCGGGATCCTGCAACCACATCTTTTGCTAGCATTACTGCTTCGCAGAAAGAGTCGACTGCATGCCACTGCTTCTCGCTTCGGACCGTGGCCTGTACCAAGGCTCGGCGAGAGATCGTTGCCGCCGATCTCCCCCACGAGGTCACGGTTGTGCTCTGCCCAAGTGAGGCACATCTGTACCGTGTGGTCCACCGTGTCTTCTGGACGGTCTACACAGTGTTGCACCCGGGCGTCACTTCCGTTCAAATCCGGTTCAGGAACCTCACGAACTGACCATGTCCGGTGAGGACCTGCGTCATGCGGAAGGTGAGGACGCCGTGAGGTCTTTCCAGCCACGCCTCAAAGAGGGGACTTACCGCCATAATTATGGCGTGCCCGGCAATGTAGGCCCAACTAGCATAGAGATTCCAGACAGAGTCACAATAGGCCACGACAGAGATGACCAGACTAACTGCATAGATTTCATCCATATGTCATTGTGTAAGACTGAGACCGATGAGTTCGTTTATTGGAATATTTTAGAATAATAGAGAGGTTAAGTTTTTATTGTCATCTCATACAGAATGCTAGAACAAACGGAGCGAGCTATAAAAGTGAAACATCCTAAAATTTACTAATTATTAATTAACTGCGCACCTGTCATCAATAAGAGAATTGAATTTTTTCACGGTTTTTTTACCTGCAACTTGGGGGCCCCGTATCAATGATACGGATGATAAGGCGGTAGCTACGCCTCTGCTAAAGACACACAGGAACAGAAAAGGCTGTAAGAATGGAAGGGAGGTTGCTGTGGGACACATTAGGCTTAAAATATATTATGATAAAAAATAAGTGTATTAGAAGAACAAAATTGATTTTTTCCAACCATTTGGTTCTTTCCAGATATTCGTTCTTGAAGACAGAAAGGAAATCCTTTACTTGGCGGATCTGTACTCTGGCATGTTCATCGTTGTGGCTGCTGTCGCTGGAGTCTCCATGTGTCTGCAGAGCACCACCTTCACTACAGCTGGTTTGAGAATGACCACGCGATTACGGCAACAGTACTTCTCGTCATTACTCAAACAGGTACAAAACTAGATTTTTATAGTTACCATTTAACAAAATAGCAAAATTGAAACGTGGGAAATCACAGATATAAGGTCCCATTAAAATAGTGGGACAAATTTTAACACAGCTTTCAGTACGTCTAACCAAACATATCCAAGAAAAAAAAAACAGTGATTAAAGTATTTTTATTTTGACCTATATAAAATAATAAATGGCACTCAAGAATAAACACATCCAATAAGGGTAGGTACTTAAACTCGCGCCTCGCACCACGCGTCGCGCGCTTAGTTCATTGAACCCCGAGCGAACGTCGGCGTTCGCCCGGTTATTGTCTTTCTATTGTTTCTTATTACCTACGCTACTCAATCGTAATAGTTACTTTCAGTTGTCTACACACCGCATTTTTAGGATAGTGTTGCTAGTCTGGATAAGTAGAAGATAGTAAGTACGCGCAACTCAAGAACAGGCTACCATCGAGTGTGTATAAACTTTCCTCGAACACACATGATTATGAACCGTTTAGGTGCCTAAGAAAAGATTCTAATTTCCCAACACACTTTACCAGGTTTTGGACTGTCTAATTGCGTGCTGAACTGTTATCAAGGTATCAAAGCTATTGCAGTATGTAAGTTGTAAATAAACAAGCGCGCAGTGGAAACAGTGTACTGATATGAATCATTTTTGATTATTTTAAAGTTCGATAACAGTAAAACACTGATTCAGTTGTGTTTAAAAATTAGAATCAGCCCTATTTATAGTAATTAATTGAAATACTACTTACTCTACGCCGGTAGGTTTAGATTAATTGTTGAACATGCCTACTGTTTTGTTCAATGCACTTGCGGGCGCGTTTAATTATGTGTCTTTTCACTTTTAAAAGAGTGTCTTCACTTTTAGTTCCTGCACACGAGTGTAATGATACGGGTGGAGGCCTTCATCACGAAGGAGTTTCCACACGTAAAAATCACTGACATTGAATACACTACCAGCATCGGCCGTGCTCGCCGTGGGGTGTCGTCTAAAGTCTAAAATGTCTTCTTCAAGATGCACTGCATAGCGCGGTCTTCCTGAGTCAACCGCTGGTGGCATGAAGGTGCCTTAATCACGATGGCGCTGTACTGCTCCCAGGATTGTCGCAAGGCTCGGCCGCCTTCCAAATCTTTCATGGTAAAGGATTTGAGCTTGTCGTATGCTATTTCCAAGTATTCTTGATTGGTGTACGCGTAATAAGGCATTGTTGTCGATTGTGATAACTACCTAGGTACGTAATAACACTCACACACTTACATTCGACGTTCGCGAAACACGTTACCGCCTCGGTTGCACGACGAAAACTGAAATTGCGTCATCATTGTCATTTACGGCAAGCAAGCGACGCGGGCGCCTGCGAAAGGCTATGTTAGAGTGAGAAGGCATGAATTGATCAATGAACTCGGCGGCCGGTGACGTCGCGTAGGTATTTTGTAGTATTATGAGATGTGTTTATGCATCGGGTAACCAACATTTTTAGTAAATTTTCGTTAGCTGTTTTTTTTTTTCATTGTAAGTATGTACAGTTTATTTATTTTTTACCATTGTCTTTATTTTGGTGGTCTGAATGATTTCTAAAAGTTTGTTCATCTATTTTAATGGGACCTTATATAGGTCAAAATAAAAATACTTTAATCACTGTTTTTTTTTCTTGGATATCTTTGGTTAGACGTACTGAACGCTGTGTTAAAATTAGACCCACTATTTTAATGAGACCTTATATATTCTTTATTGTACACCAATAACAAAATTACAATAGGAACTTAAAATTAATAGGGTGTCATAATGGGCGGTCTTATCGCTAAGAGCGATTCAAATATTTCCTCCAAAATGTCAAACTTTTTTGACTAAATCCACCTGTGTTCCTTCAGTTGCTGTTTGCGAGTGCCGCGGTTACTTTTTGAACAATCCTGCACCCCCCTCATACGCAGCTAACTTATCAATACATACCATAGATAAAGATAAAATGTATCAAATGTCTATAATACCAGAATAAAACACAGTAGGTCACAAAAATAGACATGGAGCACTCCCCTGAACGAAGTTCTACACAAATGTGGCTTTCGATATCATTAATAAGCAACGATGATATCCACAGTAGGTACTCTGTACATTAAGTAGCCGTAGACATTGCCAAAGCTAAAGTATAAGTTTCATTTGATATAACGAACGGCGCTAATAATGAAAAGAAGTTGAAAAGTTGAAAGGGAATCGTTTGTCTGGGTATGGTCATGTGAAGAGGAGGGATGAAACGCATGTTACTAAAACAGTTATGAGTTTACATGTGGATGGATGGAGAGGGAGAGGGAGACCAAAGAAAAAGATGGATGGATTGTGTGAAGAGTGATATCGACGATGAAGTGCCAATACCTTCTAACTGACATTTTTTCGAGAAAATTATTTTTTAGCGCTTTTAATTGAAATGTGTGTTTCCGCATGTTTTAGTGAAATTTCCGTAGCAGATATTTAGTCGTAACTGCATCAAATATGTTGTGAACCCTTCTAACTTTACCAATATATGTCAATTTATGGTATTTATCTCCTAACGTTTTTGGGACAGGAGATTTTTGACGTCGAGTTAGGAGTTATTGGCTCTTCGCCATCGATATGAAAGAAAAGGAAGTTAATGACAGCATGACGAGTGACAGGGCAGAAGAAAGAAAAAAACGTGTTGCGCCGACCCCAAATAACACGGGACAAGGGCAGGATGATGATGATGATGAATAACAAATTAATTATATGATTTCAGGAAATAGGTTACTTCGACAAAGAATGCAACACGGTCGGTGCAATGTGTGCCAGGCTTAGTGGAGATACAGCAGAAGTTCAAGGAGCTACCGGCCTCAGGATAGGCCTGATACTTCAAGGAATCAGCTCCGTGCTCGTTGGCTTCCTGATGGCCATCTGCTACAACTGGAAACTCACTCTTGTGGGGACAGTTTTCTTACCTCTGGTCAGTATGTTTAAACAACCTTATTTTTAGTATATATGCGAAACCTGAAACACCATTCCTGTTTAAGTATTTTTATGTAAAGGATCTTTGTACAAACTTTCAAAACTGTGTTATGAAATATCACAAAGTTATAAGCCCGTTTCCTTTTGTTGTTTTCGTGTCGGAAAATCATCTAATGACATCCCCAGCTCTTGGGCGGAGCAGAGGATAGTGTCAGACTTTTACTGACTACCTTTTAGAAACCCACTCCGGTTCCTTCTTTGCCATTTTTCCAGGGCCCCGGGGATCTCTTTCGCATCACCCAAGGGTCCATTAGGCTTCGACCCTGCTGGGACCCTACGGTTGCTGACATCTTGAGGCGCGCGTGAAACAGTGCGCGCCGTAGACGACTTGGGCCCGGTCCGGACGATTACCGGACGAACGGACGGCGACCAATAGGTGGCAAGCCCGCGCCTACGGTGGCCGGAAATTGGGATCGGATATCCCGGCGGCGGCCTCCTTTTCTAGAATACTGCTTCGCAGAAGGAGGCGACCGCCTGCCACTTCTCCCCGTTCCGAACCATGGCCTGTACCAAGGCCCGGCGCGAGAGATCGTTGCCGTCGATCGCCCCCACGAGGACACGGCGGTGCTCTGCCCAGGCGGAGCCCACCTCTACCGTATGCTCCACCGTGTCCTCCGGGCGGTCCATACAATGGTAGCACCCAGGCGTTTCTGCCGCACGAATCCGGTGCAGGAACCTCCAGAACTTACCATGTCCATGCGTCATGCGGAAGGTAAAGACGCCGTGAGGTCTTTCCAGCCACTCCTCAATGAGGGGACTTATCGCCATAATTATGGCATGCCCAGCACTGGGTTGCGACAGTCGCTGTCGCCATTCGACCATAAGATCCCGCCGGAAGTCTTTCTGCCATGCCGCAACTTGGCGCGGCAGCGGAGGTTCGCCCCGGCGTCCAAGACGGCCCATCTCCATGCGCAGATCGTGCATGCGTGCAAGGGCTGTTGCCTCCAAATCCCACTTTGGTTGGCCGGCAAGGAGGCTCGCGCTTCGCGTGAAATTGTGCAGTATCCCCTCACTATCCGAATGGCCATGACCCTCTGGCGTGCGTTCAGCTTGGCCGCCGGTCGCTTTCATAGCGACGGCGCCCATACCGGAGCCCCATAAAGGGCCATAGACCGAACGATTCTTGCATAGAGCCTCCGGCATAAGGCGTCTGGACCCCCTAGGTTGGGCAGGAGCCACTTGAGGGCAGCCCCAGTGCGATCCAGTTTGGGAGCTAGACGTCGGAAATGCTCCTCGAAATTCCATCGGCTGTCGAAGACGAGTCCAAGGTACTTCATCGTTGTCTCGACGCCGATGTGAACTCCTCCTACCGTTAGTTGGGAGCCCGATGGTGGCGCGTTCCGAGGGCCGTGGAGGCACATGGCCTCGGACTTGTGCAATGCCATCTCGAGTCCCAACTCTTGGATCCTATCCACAACCGTCGTAACCCTGCGTGTCACTAGTTTGACCGCCGCCTGGTACGACTCTCCCCGCGCCAGGACTTAATATCATATCGTATCATATGCGTAGCAGACCACGCTGACCCCGTCAGGGAGATCACCGCGCAGCACGTAGTCGTACCCGATGTTCCACAGGGGTGGTCCTAGTACCGATCCCTGCGTAACAGCGCATGACATCTCTCACCGTTTCCACTATCCCAGGTGACCAGGGTAGATAATGTACCTGTCCGACAGGTAAGCCTCGACAACATGACAGAGGTAGTCAGACACCCGGTGATACCAGAGTGCCCTCCTAATGCTAATCCAGGGCAGGAAATCGAAGGCGTTGGCGATGTCCAAAGATACCACCAAGACACACCTGCCCTGAGACACCGCATCCTCCGTCGTGAAGGCTCGCACGCGCATGATGGCGTCCACCGTAGAGCGCGCCCTGCGAAAGCCGAACTGGCTATCCGAAAGATCCGGCCCCACCCGTGTTAGGTGCGCGATGAGGCGGTCTGCAATTACTCTTTCAAAGAGCTTGCTCACCTCGTCGCGCAGCACGATGGACCGGTACGCGGACGGTGAGTCCACAGGGCGCCCCGGCTTCGCAATGAGGACCAGTTACCCCGTCCCTCATACATGCGCTAAAGAGCCCTCTTAGTCGAGGCTCGAGTTCCTCCATGGCCAGGACCCAGGCCCTTCCAGACAGGCCATCGGGTCCTGGGGCGGTATTCTTGGCACTAAGCCTACGTACTCGCATCTCTACCTCGGTCACCTCTGGAGCAATGTCGTCTTCGTCGCCGTCGTCGGCGCCCAACGTGGACCACCACGTTGGGCGCGCTGGTTAGCGCTCTGTTCCCCACGCGCGAGGAACCAATGCGCTAACCACACCTTCCACAAGCTGGGGCCGGAGACTTCGTCAGCGGGGGAGCTCAGGGGCGGAGATTTCTCGCACCAACTTGTAGGGACGCCCCCATGGGTCTCCGTTCAGAGTCTCCAGCCACACGTTGCGGGCCTCTAACTTCGCCCGCTTTATCTCCACTCGGAGGGTGCGTCTCGCCTCTCTGTATCCCTCGTACAGCTCTGCCTCTCTGGCTTCCGCATACGGCGGGCGGATGCGGCGCCTGCGATGCCTGACGTACTGGCACCGCGCGGCATTGCACAGGCTACGCAGTGCTGCGATCTCTGGCAACCACCAGTACACCTGGCGCCGGGCACGTCCTGGACGGACTCGGGGCATTGCCACGTCGCAGATTTACGACATGACCTTCCGGAACCACTCTGCCTCAACGTCAATGTCGACAGGCCTGTCCGGTGCTTGCACCCAGGCCTGTACCATCGTGGTTTCCAGGAGGAGCTCTCGGTCTAGCTGCTTCAGCGCCCAGCGCGTACCACACGGGGTCAGTTGGACCAGCGCGGTTGAACTGACAGACTGGGTGGAGACGTCAAACCGATGTATCGATGGTCTGGGTACGTCTCCATCCCCTCCATAACGCGCCAGTCGACGACACGCGGTGTCAGAGCGGGACTGGCAAACGAAATGTCCACTACCGACTCGCCCCGCATCCGCACACACACGTGGGGACAGAATCCCGGTTTAGGAAGACCAGGCCTGTCTCCAGAGCCCGGTCCTCCACACCGCTCGTTTTGTGTACTAGGAACCCCAAGCCAAGTTCTTGGCATTGAAGTCCCCGCAACCGACCTCGAGGAGGGAACCAAACCCAGCGACGACGGCATTCAGCTCCATAAGGGAGATGTGGAGATCAGCGAGAGTTCTGTTCGGGGACAGGTAGACGCCTACCACTGTAATGTCCCCGAACCGTGCTGCTAGGCAACCCCGCCCCCTCGTGACGGTCGCGAGGGACGGGGTACCGGCGGTGGTCGACGAAATTAGGGTCACCGAGCCGTCCAAGTCCTGCACCCAGTCGGCCCTGGGTAGGACGATGTTTATCGACCACTGCGACGGATCCTGAGCGGGGGCGTAGTGGTTGATATTCGCCTGGAGGATACGTAATGGAGCCGTTATTGACAATCCAATACAGTCTCCTCCCGAGCCCCTCGTGCCTCTCCCGGCCCCTCCCGGCCTTGCTGCGGTGGTTGCGGCGGCGGCGTCTGCGGAAGCGATGACGGCGGCGGCCAACGTGGCGGCCGCAGCGGCGAGCACATTCACGGGGATGGGCCTTGGGACCTTGCCCTTGGCCATGGCGGGGGGATTGCAGGACCTGCCCCCAGCCCGGTGTTCGGCCAACTTGCACTGCTGCACTGCAAGTGACGGCCTTGTGACCGGGTTGACCGCACTGAAAGCAGGGGCCACTGCGATTCACTTTCGCTGCGCAACAGGCCCCCACGTGGCAGCGATAGCAACGCAGGGGTCTGGGATCCAGGAGTTTTACCCGTGCGAAGACCCAGCCCATCAAAAGCTGTCGGCACTCCCCGGTGGTGTTACTGGTCGCTGACACGGGGCAGCTCACCGTTACTGTTCCTGTGCCCGTGCCGTCAGCATGAATGGCGCCTGCCCGAACCCCCGATGGTAAGGCACCCCCCCGTCCTGACGACGGCGGCCACAACCTCATCTACCGACACGGAGTCGTCCAGGCCCATAATACGCATGTCAACGTACTTTGTGGGCCTGGATACTCGGGCCTCCTCAGCATCCAAGTACGCCTTGATTTTCTCGGCCAGGGCGTCTGCAGTCAGGCCGCTGTTCGCCTCGGGGACCTCCAGCATAAGGGCACCGGTCGTGGTGATTCCGAACTCGGCGAGGTTCATTGCCCGCCTCGCCTTCGGATGACCTCATCGTACGTCGCGCAATTTGTCTCCGCAGCCGGCTGCAGCATGATCAATACAGCCATAGAATCCGGGGCGCGACACATAGGCCGCCTGCTTGCCGCCACGGCAGGGGCTTCCACCACCTCGGTGGCCGGCGCCATTTTGCCCTTCTTGGGGCAGCAGCGGCTGGCTTCCTCTGCTGCTGTCTTCTGGCCAAAGGTGCTGACCCCGGACTCCCCGCGGACTCCGGTACTATGGTCCCGCGACTGGCATGCCTCGACGGGCCCGGCTTGGGCCCAGCAACCGTGGCCGCAGCAGCATACTACGCCGCCTTTCGCTGGCCGGAGGCCGAAAGTGGGGGGCGCAGCACAATACCCTCCAGCAGGAACAGCTGCTGCTGGAACCGCAGATGGAATTGCTGCTGCTGCTGTTGCAGTTGCTGATGAAAAGCCAGCTCCCGCTGCACCAGCGTCAGCAGCTGGCTCTCCGGCTCGGGCTGGGGCTTGGGCTGGTTCTGCTCCTGCCACCGCTCACGTCCCCCTGCCAGTCTGCAAGAGTCGCCTTTTGGCACCTCTTGCTGGCTCGAGGCCTTTCGGAGCCGAGCGTTGTCGGCCCGAAGCTTGGCAAGCTCCCTGCGGATGGGGTCCACCACCTCCTGGTGAGAAGTCCTGGCCTGGGAGATAGCACTCCTCTTGAAGGACTTCTCCATTTTTTTAACTACGCTATTCAAGCCGGATGCCAGGACTAACTCCAGTCTCTCGAGCGCCTCGTCGGTAGCCGAGTCGCCTCCGGTGTGCACATCGCTCTCCGTCTCCTCGTCACTTGGGGTTTTATAAAATTTTGATTTTTCCATTTATGTTCCCACAAGTAAAAAACATTCTGTACCGGCTCAAATTTAGTGGTACGCACTAGAAAATAATTAAGCTACCCATTAGTCAAGCTAACAACCTCCCTCACGGTGCGCCGCCGCTTGGAGGTTTGGGGTAATTTTTTATAGAGGTTGACCCTCGACCCCGATCAAAAGTCAGAAACATGACCTTGGACAATCTCTGGGGCTACGAGACTAACGGTGGCAGAAGGAGAAGCAAATCTTCCTCCTACCTGCTCGGTGGAAGGGTAAGTGCACACCGAGCCCGCTCTTACTTCACCACTGTGCCTTCTGCTGTAGCAGAGGGACACGCGTTGAAGAGTTCCTTCAGGCAGAATATTCGCAGGCGAAAATCGAGACCCCTTAGGCAGAAGTACCCAAGGGGAGCCGTTGGCCGCCTCCCAGGGTACACCGTCCCGCGGACTGCCCTTAGCTCTGGACGTATCCATAAGGGAACTACAGCCCGCGGACACACGTGGAGGTTTCCTGTCGTAGCACCCCAAGTTATAGGCCCGTTGTAGTATCTGATTGGCGACATAAATACATGGTCACCGGGCCACCCGAGAGACTGAGGGGTTGTTTGGCTCCCGCGCCCAGCTGTGCGCTGGTGTTTAATGCCCGCTATGACCTGCAGTGACCTGTTATATACTTAGTGTCGGTGGTCTTCAACTTGAGACCTTTTTAAATATTTTTGGGAAAAAATATAACGTTGTGTAAAAATGATTGGAATTAATTCAGTTACTGATTCTGAACAAACTATATTCAGGTTTCGTATATACTAAAAATTAATAATGTTGTATAAAATTGTGACAGAATATCTGATAAAAAGAGCACATGGAAGATCAGGGGCCTTAGCATGATGTGTTAATGTGTCAAACGTGCGAGTGATAAAGAGGGATGGAGCTATGATACTCCCTACATAGTTCCATTCTTTTAGCAGTTCAGTTCAGATCATCTAATGGATGGCGTTAAAAACACATGTACACACGGAATTGTTGGAGGTATATGGTTTTAATTTCAAATCGATGCCTCCACGCGTTCCCGAGATAAAGGGTCTTGACAGACAGACCAACGGACAGACAACAAAGTGATCCTATAAGGGTTTCGTTTTTTCTTTTTGAGAAACTCTCCTATTATAATTAATTCTCATGACTATTTTATCTAGATGGTAGGCAGCATCTGGTTGGAAGGCATGATCTCACAGCAGTCTCAAATTGACGAACGTTCAGCCATGGAGCAGGCCACAGCTATTGCAACGGAAGCAGTCGTCAGCATCAAGACAGTTCAGAGCTTAGGTAAGAAAACTTCTAATTAAAAATGATAAGGTAGTTTGGGCAGAGTGGAAGAAAAAAACGTGTTGCGCCGACCCCAAATAACACGGGATAAGGGCAGGAAGATGATGATGAAGGTAGTTTGGTTTCACATGGTTTCCCTTGGTAGATCAATTGATGATCCTGAGGTCTTACCATGACAGGTAAAAATATAAAGCGAGCGGGAGAGAGGGATGTAACTCTACGCCCTATATAGCTCCAACCCTCTAACAGTTTTTTTTTTAATTGATATAAACCAGTGCTTAGGGCTATGTTCAGAGTTTCCTTGCGTGATCGAAGCAAGAATGAGAATATCCGCAGGAGAACCAAGCTTACCGATATAGCACGAAGAATCGCCGAACTAAGTGGCAATGGGCAGGGCACATTGCTTGCAGAACGGAAGGCCGTTGGGACCGAAAGGTTATGAAATGGCAACCACGTACCGGAAGAACCGGAAAAGGTAGACCGATGACCTGTTGAGGGTCGCGGGAATCCGATGGATGCGAGACGCACAGGACCGGTCATTGTGGGGTCACTTGGGGGAGGCCTATGTCCAACAGTAGACGTATTTCGGCTGAAATGAAGATGAAACCAGTGCTTGACTGCGATGCTTTATTAAGAGCCTATTCACTCTAGCCTTGAAGACACCTAAATTATAGTTGGACGGGAACACCGCAGCAGGCAAATTGTTCCAGTCCTTCGATGTACACGGTATAAACGACGAAGCGAAATGCTTAGTCCGAACCGTTGAAGTTTTAACAACGTAAGATTGGATAATCGCTGTATTTCGGGTTGTCCGATGGTAGAAAGAAGAAGGCGGAATGAAGTCATGCAATTTCCGCGCACACTCTCTAAAATTTTAGTTTAGGTCGTCAAATGGATCGCGTTAAGTGCTCGTGGTAGGGCCTCGTAAAACTAAACCATTAATATAATTTGAAAGATGAAATTAAGACGGTCATGGCCAACTTTAATAAATACATACCCTCCCCTACTTTAAAAACATGATGTAGGTTAACTTTTATCCATTGCTTTCCCTGATCTCCAACACTTAATAAAGCAAATCGAAACAGCGCTTAAAGACAAAGTTATCAATTGTAATCTTTTGTTATTAATTGAATTTCATGATGAGAGATCAAGAGAGAAAAGTATCTGCTCAGCACCATCCAACCCAAACCATTAACAATTCCCTGGATAGATAATTATGCATTTAATAGAATAAATATTGTTACTGCCATGAGGCTTCGATCTGATCACATCACATAGAGGAAGTTTACGTTTCTTATGGGTATCACATCTTCACCTAATTGCGAAAAATGTGGATTAATCGAGGACGTACATCATATTCTAGTGGAATGTAAGCGGGGCGAACGCCTCAGGAAAAAATTGTTTAGCACTCATATGATTGAAATTGGTATTTGTAACAGTATATTAGCTAAGTCAACGTCAGACGAGGCAAGACTACTTTCCAAATATACTACAATCATATTTTAATATAAATTTTATAAAATCCAAAATTTGGTTATGATGGAGTGACATAGTCATTATTGATAAAAGCTCCAAAATAAAGATTAAAAAAAAAATCTTGAGTTTTAAATATAAATATCGCCGTAGGGTATATAAGATCCTTGATATGTCTTTAAAGTCAATACTTGATAACGAATGAAAGAGCTAAGTAAAAAGTGACACATGTCACTTTGACAGAATCCGGGCTGATATTTGCATAAACCGAGCAGATAAGAGTACAGACCTCAGAGGTGCGGGGATCTTTCCCCTGTTGGCAGCCGTGCGAACAACTTCTAGTCTCGGGGTCACGACTCGTTTTGTCAAGTGAATACCTAAAGCATGAATCATAATAAATCAGTTTGTGATCTGCAATAGTTTGTTTATTGCTCGTAACCAAGTCATCGCCCGCAAAACCGAGTCCCTGGACAGAACTTCGATGGTGATCGGCATCCTGCGCCGACATATAAATCTTGAAAGTTAAATTAGTTTTAAAAAAGTTCTTTTGTTCAGGCGTTGAACCAATATTCCTGAAGAGATTTGAAGATGCTTTAACTGAAGCTTGTAAGGCTGTCACCAAGAAGACTCGCTGGCGTGGTCTAGTCCTCGGCTTGGGAGTATATGTGCCGTTCATGGCTTACTGCAGCGCCACCGTCTACGGTGCCGTCTTGGTGGCTTATGGAGAGATTGAATACAAGATCGTGTTGCTGTAAGTATTTTCTAGAAAATTTACTATTTATTGAAATGGAAATTAAAAATTGAAATTGAGATTGAAAATATTTATTTCATACACTGTAATGTCACAAATCCATATTATGTTAGTACAAACTTATAACAAACTTATGTTACAAACTTATGTTACAAACTTATGTTACAAACTTATGTTACAAACTTATGTTACAAACTTGTAACAAACTTATGTTAGTAAAATTTTAAATTATTATTATTTTGGACGTACATGAGCGACCACTGCATCAGGATTGGCTGTCCACTCTGTCCGACACCACCGCCAGGAGCGTGTTGGTGCTCCTCTTTATCCGAGACCACAGGGAGGCCGTTCTCTTGCGAAGTACAGCCTGGAATGCAGAGGACAATGAGAAAATGGTGGGCCAGCTGATTAATGGCAGCCGATTTGCCATACCAAACGGCCCAGACTGACTGAAGTGTTTTAATTCGTGGGTTCGATTCAGGTGTTATTCTAACATTGAAGATTTCTGAGTTCCTTTTCTTTGTATGTGAGCTGTGTTTTGATCAGTATTAACCATATATAACAAATGTAGTGGCTCTGTTACGAACCTTTGGTGGTTGTCCTGGAACCGACCGTTCGAACCTGACCGTTAGGAATCATGGTGGTAAAAAGACCACCATGCCGCTCGAGGAGGCTCTTCTGCAACAATGAGAATTTTATAAGCTCATTCATGCACCTAAATCTTTTTGCAATATGAAACTCGACTTCTGTAAAATCTATAATAATAATTGATTTCTAAATCAAGATTTGTTTTCATTCAAGGGTCAACGAAGCTATCATGTATGGAGCCTACATGTTGGGTCAGTCATTGGTTTACGTGCCAAGCTTCAACTCGGCCAAGTCCTGTGGGGCCAGAATACTGTCCATCATTCAAAGAACGCCCAAAGTCAGGACAGAAGATGGAATTAGAGATAAGAAGGATTGGGTAAAAATAAACCTTTGCTTTACTTGACAGTTCAAAACGTATTATGATTTGACGTGGTTGCCCATTGCGTACCGGGGCCACGGTGACTCTTTCGAATGATCCGGAAGACCAGCTGCTACAATCGTGATACACTTATCACTTTTATTATTATTTGCCTTATCATCATCCTACCCTTACCTATATCACTAGACGTCGCGTCGTTAAAACACCTTTTTTCTTCTATTCTGTCCTATCAACCGTCACTGACGCTCTTTTCTATTTCTCACTTTATCCTTTCTCATCACTCCACACATCAACATAACATTCTCATCTCCCCTACATGTAATCTCACAGGCCAACAGTCTACTTATATTAATAGATATTTGTCTATTTTGGAAATTATTTGTTACTAAATGTTTCGTTATACTTCTAGACTGCTACTGGAAACTTCGGCATCCGAGATGTAGAATTCAGCTACCCAACTCGCCCTCACCAGAGAGTTCTGAAAGGCATTGACCTGAAAGTGGATGCTGGGAAGACAGTGGCCTTAGTTGGGTCTTCAGGCTGCGGCAAATCCACTGTTCTGCAGCTCATGCAGAGGTTATATGATCCTGATTCTGGTAACATTGTAAGTAATAAATCTGTCACTGTCTATGATGCTACAAAGGAACAACATTTTAAAATTCTTTATCGCGGTTGATCGCGGTATTTATTTTTTCCGCGCGATTAGAACATATACAATAGCCTGAGATCAACTATCGTTCAGTTGGCCAAACGAGACATGACATCTTCCTGGTCGGAAGATCCTCCCTTTTCAACGGAAGCATGTGAGGACTTTACACTCTATCCCACATACTTCAATACAAATGAACCAATTGTTGCTCAAAGTATTTGGCTACTTAGCAACACACTTAGCAGATAAGAACACAGTCACACCCTCGATTTCTGATTTAAGCACTTGAAGTTGAGTACCTATTTTTCAAACTACCTGAAAATCTGTCAGTATTTGGCATTTGTGTAGGATTTGAGACGTTCTTAATTCAAAATACTCAATTCAGAAACGCGTCCCATGACACACTGCCAGCTTCATTAGCGGGCCTACTACGCCAGTTGCCTCCAGGACCCCTGGATTTAGCGACGTATAGGATTCGATCAATGGTTGAAATCTTACAAAAGAATGTTATAATGTTGTTAAAAAGTAGCAGTCACCGGCCACAAGTGGCTGTCGCGCACTTCAGCTTCCTTTCTGGCCGCTTTTAGCTTCTGGTGGCAGCGTTTGTGGATGTGGCCCATGTGCGGCGAGAAAAGATATTGTGCCTTCAACAAGGACGTTCCTATATCATATTTACATTAAAATGTGGCGAAATAATATCGCACTAGCAAGAATATTTTTGCACTAGCAATAATCTTCTCTCCGTCCTTCATTTTATTTCGTATAAATAAAAGAATTATAATTAAATTAAAACACGTACTCCCTCAATCCTTGCGTGCATAATGATTACGTAATAATCAGTAATTAAATCTACGCAGGAACTATAGAGGTCGCAACTTCTCGACAAAAAGTCGGGAACGCAAAGTGGTCCTCATTTTATATTGGTTTGCTGCCCTGGTTCTATTCTTATATAAACAACAGTATTCAGACAGTAGTAACCCATGGATATCACCCTGAAACATTTATTGCCACCTCTGGCGTAGGTATCACAAGAATCAATTCTATTTATTTTATACATTAACGATATTGGTCACTGATTCCATAACAGTAATTTCTTATTAAATGCTAATACCCAAAAAAAATTTAAATCTATTAAGTCTTTTGACGATTCTGCGTTATTCCAAAAGGATTTAAACAGTTTAACTGAATATTGTAATAATAATAGACTAGCATCAAATATCTACTCTACTCTAAATGTAATACCTAAACTCATAAAAAAGTAATTCGTTTTAATTACAGTCTGTGTACAGAAGATTACATTTTTTATTTACAGAAAAGTTAACCACTTCAGTTTTATTAATATTAAGTGTGAGCAGGTTTTGTTGCAGCCTACCGGCAACCTTCTGAATACCAATCTCTGCTGCATTGTAGACATCCTCCCAAGAATCACCCTGAATAATTATAGCCGTGTCGTCGGCGTATGCAGATATTTGTGCATTGTCCAAATCAAGTGAGCAGAGGCCATTAACATAAAGAAGAAATAATGTGGGACCAAGGACACTACCCTGGGGCACTCCGTATGGCACCTGCGCAGAACTACTCTGATAGTCACCCAAGCAAATATTCTGTTTGCGTTTGGAAAGATAGGAGATAAACCATTCCAAAGTAATACCCCTGATACCTGAACGTTCCATCTTTTTGATCAGTATGGGCCTTGACACAGTATCAAAAGCCTTGGCAAGATCAAGGAAGACGCCGACACACTTTTTCCCTTTGTCAAGTTTACCAATGATCTACCAAGTTAGAAACGGCGTCCTTCGTTGACCTGCCATTTTGAAAGTCGTACTGTTTGGCCGATAGCAGTTACTTAGTTTTTATGAACACCAATAGTCTTTTGTTCACCAGCTTTTTTAGAATTTTGCATAGTGATGTAAGAAAAGATAAAGGTTTGTAATTGGAAGGAACTGATGCATCTCCAGCTTTACAGATCGAGCAGATATTCGCTGTTTTTAACTGAGCCGGAACCATTCCTGACGCCATGCTCATATTGCATAAGTGAGAGATGGGACCGGCTAAGCAATGTTGAGCTAGTTTAAAAATACTATTCGAAATACCTTCCCAACCAGGAGAGGAATCGTTTTTAAGGTTCGATTTGAGAGCACTAACTTCTGCTTCGTCAGTAGGATGCCTATGCATCTCCATTCAAAATTGTTGTTTTCTATGGACATGTGCTGAATAGAGCTTAATAAGTAATAATGATAAAAAGCTTTATTTGTATTTTAGACAAAAAAAAACGTAACCCGGTATAGCATGCATGTGTAACATCTTTTCATCATGCGTATCATCAATAATATAGAGCTTAAAGAGAAAAATATATACTACGACTTTAGTTTACAGCATTATTTCAAAGTATCTATTGGCTATAATCCAAAGGCTACAACTGCACAAATATTGTATATTAACTGACTTCTAACTTGATATTGTGAGTTAGTAGCAAATAAACATATTGGCGTGTTGGGGGAAAGTTCGCGCAAGCGTATAAAAAATTGGTCGACTACTTTTATGATTATGGCATAATCAGCCTTTTAATTCCCATTGCTGGGACTCAAGCCTCCTTTCTAGGAGAGGGAATGGGCCGTAATCCACCACGCGGGCCCAGTGCGGGTTGGTGAATGTCACATGTCTTCGAATTTTTGGTTCTAGTACATGCCGGTTTCCTCACGATGTTTTCCTTCACCGTTTTGAGAGCAGTGGTGATGAAATAAATTACACAAAGTAATGCGCCTGGCTGGGTTTGAACCCGCGACCTACAACTCGTAAGTCGAGGCCGTTACCACTCGGCCACCACTGCTCTCACTCGGCCACAACTGCTCTCATGATTACTGCTTTTATGATTATTTTATCAGTATTCTAGAGTTATCACCATAATTTATTTTTTAACAAATTGCGGTTTTGAACATAGTCAAAAAAGCAAAAGAAATTCGTGAGTGTTATTGATTAAATTAGTAAAGGTTTTGAAGTTTATTATACAACGAAAGTATTTTGGTTATTGCTAGGTTTCATAGGTGGAACGTGGAACATTACAGGAAACGACATTGTAAGGACTTCAATAATATCAGTTTATTACACTTTTTAACTGACTTAAAAAAAGATGAGGTTATATATCCGGCTATATGTATTTTTCCACCGGAAGCCTGGGTCATTTAAAATTCTGCACAGATTGCGCTCAGAGCCATTAAAATATATTTTTTTAACTTTTTTCGAAGCCTTTCTGTTGTGTGGGCAGCTCTTTATTCGTTATGTGATAATTATGCACACAGGTAGGCTACGCCTCCGATTCTTTTGTTCTGACGTCATCCCAACGCTTAGTCACGTGGACAGAACAAAGTAATCGGAGGCGTGGCCTACTCGAGGCGTTCGACGCAAATGAAACGATCGTAACTTGGCTAGGGGGGCAGAATTTTTACCTTGACCATACGTCTAATTGTCCATGTTAATGTTTTGGTAGCTTCTAAATTTTGTTTTACTGTTTTTTAGTTTTCGCTTCATTTTCCATGTAACAATACACATCATAAACCGTTTTTAACAGACTTAAAAAAAAGATGTTGTCAATTCGGTTGGTGTGTTACCTCAGAACTCCGTCGTTTATGGACCGATTTACAAATTTTTTTTTCCTCTTAGAGGATATGCTATCCGATTGGTCCCATTTTTTTCAAAATCCAGTACTGATAATGGGATCCATGAGGAATCGAGCGAACTTCTTAAATATTATAGGCAACCATATGGTAACTTTGGTATTTTCATCGAGACCGTAAGCATTTACAGTCAAAAAGTAACATTTGATGAAGTGAAACTAATGAAGAAGACCAGAAATAGCCAACGGAACTTCATACTCACATAGATATCACAATGAAGATATTTAAGCGACTATGACTTTACAAATAAATAAATGGTTCTGAATAGTTATGCTGAAAATGGTATCATCGAAGTGAACTGATGATGGAGCCGGAAGGTAGACACGGGAACTCAGTAATTAATCAATGTAACCTAGCCGTGTTTGAGCTTATTAGAATTGTCATGAGATGCACTTTGGCTATAAGGTACTATTGAACTGATCTGATGATGGAACCGGAAGGTAGGCACTGGAACTCCGTAATTAATCAATGTAACCTAGCCGTGTTTGGGCTTATTAGAATTGTCATGAGATGCACTTTGGTTATAAGGTACTATTGAACTGATCTGATGATGGACCCGAAGGTGGAAGGTAGATACAGGAACTTCATAAGAAAACAATGTAATCTAGCAGTGTTTCGGATAACTCGAATTGTCATGAAAAATAGGCACTCCGATACACATATAAGTATCGCAACTAAAAAGTGTGAAATAAAAAACTTTTTACAAAAAAAAAAAACATCCGACTTCACTGAAAAAAACACTAAAAGGATCAAAATAATTTTCATTTCGAAAGTCGGTGTTTCTCGGTATTGTTTGTTTCTTATTTATATACTTTTATGTAAAAAGTTTTTTCTGGTTTATCTACGTAAAAAATTCAACAAAACAATAATTCGAACTCGTAACAAAAACTCAACAAGGGATACAACTTTTTTGCACTCAAGTGTATTTTGGAATAAACGGACTGACCAACCAATCGCGAGCTCGGAAAAATGGTACCCTGTTCCCCGCGTCCAGCATGTTGACCAAAGAGTCCTAAAAAACGACTTCTGGGCATCTAACGACGCTTGCGATGTTTCGTGCCGCTGATAATAACTCAGATTAGTGACATTCCCAACGTGTCCAGCACTCTTCCCCAATAATGATCACTGTATTGATAATTCACAGGAACTAGACAGCCGCGACATCAGGTCATCTCTGACCCTGCCACGACTGCGTCGACAACTCGGAGTTGTACAACAAGAACCCATTCTTTTCGACCGCACACTAGCTGAAAATATCGCGTACGGAGACAACAATAGGAAGGTCACCATGCACGAGGTGGTTGCTGCTGCTAAGGCTGCCAATATACACAGCTTCATCGTCTCTCTGCCTAAAGTAAGTAATAAAAGAAAAATAGATAACATTGATTCGAAAAACAGGAAAGCATGTGTGTGATTCATGCTTTGGATTCTTTAACTTCCCCATTTCATGTCACAGCATATCACATGTGAACTTTTAATATAGTGGAGTTCGTTGAGGGCAGTCCCTCAGAAAAAACTCGAGCACGTCAGATTAAGAAAAGGTAAGGTAAGTACACGCAGAAAAGTGTGTATTTCAATAATCTGACAATTTGAGCGTGGCTTAAGCTATGGGCGAGGTATCAAGTTGTAAAAAAAAGTCACCTCGAAATACTCTAGCACGATTTAATTTTTTTTTATTTTGAAGGAAATCCTATCAGGATTACGAAAAACAAAATCTGACGGTTTTCATGGGGCGATGTAGCTAAAACTATCGATAAAGGATGAAGCGTACAGATGCTGAGAACTGTGTATTCCCCACTCCGCGCCTAGATTGAGAGATAAAGAAAGAGTGACAAGGAAAGACCTTCTCACTCTTGCTTTATCTCTCACTGTCTCGCACCGTCTCACCATGGAAAGTATGGGTCGTTTAAGACTGCTGACCATGATAGTTGCTACAATGTACCATTTTTACATTTTCGAAATGTTGCTTGGTTATTTTATTATTAATTTATTGCTTTTTTTTTTTTTTATTCTGTCAGATTGACAATATCCCTCCATATAATGGTCAGATTACGTTTTTCTGAGGGACTGCAACGAACCCCACCATATTAAAAGTTCACATTTGATAAGGATACATTACAGGGTGCAAGGTTTTTCCCCATATGATTTTATGACGCGCTCGAGTAACGCGCAAAATCCACACTTGGGTGCCCCAATTATTAGAACTAGTTTTAGTAATATATATAACAAACAGGTGCTAAGATCGGAGAGTCTCACCTGTCAGCCAGCATTCTGAGAATGGTTTTGAGACTGGCGCGTATTCCTTTTTGCGATAATGTAGAACGGTAACGGCAAACATGCCGAATATCTAGGTACCTGTAGTAAACTATGCTGTGACCATCAAAGAAACATATCGCTGATGCTGGGCTACTGGTACCAAAGTCCATAATCATTTCCCGAATCATTATGCTTACGTACCTAACTGATATATCTCACGCCTTTGTCCAAGTTACAGCTGAAAATTGTTAAATACCCAATTTTTTCCAGGGTTACGACACAAACCTAGGCGCCGGTGGCGCTCAGCTGTCAGGTGGGCAGAAGCAGCGCGTGTGTATCGCGCGCGCGCTCATCAGGTCGCCGCGGCTGTTGCTGCTCGACGAGGCCACGTCGGCGTTGGACGCGAACAGTGAACGGGTAAGGGATACTGTAACATATCTAGGCTCGGGCGGCGCTCATCTGTCGGGTGGGCAGAAGCAGCGCGTGTGTATCGCGCGCGCACTCATCAGGTCGCCGCGGCTGTTGCAAATGAAATTTTCCATTATATATTGTCGTCTAGCTAACGGGGAATACTTGCCCAGGCACAACCTTGTAGCCAGGATTATCCATAAGCAACTTGTTCTAAAATACTCTCCAGTGGAATCGGAGATACCACTGGAGATAAAGGTGATGGACAGAAGCGAGAGGCGTGTAATGATTATTAACATACCCGTCCCGCACGAAAATAATCTCATGAAAGCCGAAAAAGATAAACAAATCAAGTGTAATCACCATTACAATTGACTATGGTTATGGTGGGAAATCATTCAATGACTTTTCCCGCCATCGTGGCCTTTTACGGACTAAAACCACACCTGGTCCTTCAGTTTCCGCTTTGCGTTCTAGGACTACAGGCTTTCTTTTCGGAAATTACCCGAGTTCCTAGCGGGCATCGGACCTACTGGGCCCCTACGGTTGGCTGACATCTCTTTGTGAAGCGCGTGGATCACTACGCGCTGTTGACTACTGGGCTTGATCTGGTCGATTATCGGACGGCCGGACGGCGAAGCTACCCATTGCTCGACGTTCGCCAGCCTGCGTCTACCGTGGCTGGTAGTCAGGGTCGGAATCTCGGCGACTGGGGCGTGAGGACGTACTTTCCCTTACGAGAAGGAGGCGATCGCCTACCATTTCTCCTCGCTCCGAACCAGCGCCCAGCTCGAGAGGTCGCTACCACCGATTGCCTCCACGAGGATACGGCGGTGCTCCACCCAAGCGGGGAAGCCCTTCCGCCATATACTCCACCTTATCCTCTGAGCGGTCCACACATTGGTGACACCCGGGCGTTTCTTCCACCTGAATCAGCATACGGCGCATCACACGGGCAGATGATGGGGCAAGAATGCACTACCTGACCGACCACATCTTTGAGGCAGGTTTCGAATGTGGAACGATGGCGCTATCCTGGAGTCGACTTCAAAGCACCAGGATGCGTGAAGTTAGAGCATGACCTCAAAGTAGCCTTGAAGAACATCTGTAAGGTTTCCCTTTATCCATTGATTTTCCATCGGAATGTACACAACGTGCGGATTATTCATGTAGTGACCCTGACCACGCGCGTGTCCTAGATAGACTTTACGGCAGGTTTCGAATGTGGAACGATGGCGCTATCCTGGAGTCGACTTCAAAGCACCAGGATGCGTGACGTTAGAGCATGACCTCAAAGTAGCCTTGAAGAACATCTGTAAGGTTCCCCTTTATCCATTGATTTTCCATCGGAATGTACACAATGTCTGACCACGCGCGTGTCCTAGTTAGACTTTACTCGACTCCGACATTGTGACCGCCCTTCAAGGCGCAGCGGTGGTGAGTAGGGGAAGCGCGTGGACGGGGACGGGTGGACGTACTGCACGCTTGGCGGGATGGAACAGGCACGTGAATGAGGCTCACGGGATGGCTAGGTTGAGGTTTAACGAGTGGGTGCTGTGTGGTAGACCTAAATCTGGTACATGTTTGAGGAGATGCGTGAGAGTAGGAAGGTCTTCAAGTCCAGGTCAAAGTGGTGCCAGAATAACCAGGACCAGATTAGGATGGACGCCCTCGCTAAGCTACACTCGAAAGGAGACTTCCGTGGCTTCTGGCGGAATACGAGGAAGGTCAACTCTCAGCCTGATCTTCCCGGGAGCGTCGATGGTCTAAGCGATCCAAAGAGAATTGCGAACGTGTTCAGAGAGCAGTTTTCGGTTCGGTCGCCAATTTGTCCGGCGCGTGGGGTTCTGAATGCTGACTCGGACAATAAAACAATAGGAATGACGTTCCTTGCGAAAGATGTTGCAAAAGCCATAAAACAGATTGAGCGGGGAAAATCTCCAGGGCACAACGCACACAGCATTGAGCACCTACAGCATACTGGCCAACACCTGGCGAGAGTCCTGGCAATGTTCTTCTCGCTGTGTGTGTGCCACTTCTACCTGCCTGCTGACTTTATGAGGACATTTGTAGTGCTTGTGGTTAAAAATAAAACAGGCAATTTAGCTGATAAAAATAACCACAGGCGTATATGGCTTGCAACTGTAGTGGCAAAGGCATTTGGCGGTGTGCTTAACGGGCAGTTAAATGGACATGTAGCGCTTCACTGTAACCAGTTGGATTTCGACCTAAACTGTCCACAGAGAGTGCAATACTATGTTTAAAGCATACTGTCAAGTATTATACGACGAGAAAGACTCCGGTATACGTGTGCTTCCTCTATTTATCCAAGGCCTTGTCTCGTACGATATCCTATGGGAAAAGTTGTAGAACTCATCAGTATACTTCGATATTGGTACAGGCACCAGGTCAACAGTGTCAGATGGGCGGAGGCGATGTCGGATACTTATAACATCGAGTACGGCGTAAGGCAGGGCGGCCTGACCTCGCCCACATTGTTTAATCTCTACATGAACGAGCTGATCGTCTCGCTCAGCAGTCAGCATATCGGTTGCTATGTGGATGGAATGTGCGTTAACAATTTGAGTTATACGGACGACATGGTGCTGCTGAGCGCGTCGATCTGTGGATTGAGGAGGCTACTCAATACATGTATGGAATACGCGCGTGGTCATGGGTTAAAATATAATAAGAAAAAAAGCCAATACATGGTCCTTCGGCCCATCGGCGGATCGAGCCCTATGGACATACCGACAATTCATATGGATGATGTTCCACTGCAGCGAGTGGATCAGTTTATGTATTTAGAGCATCTACTCACCGAGGATCTTAATGATCAGGCTGACATGGAGAGCGAGCGGAGGGCACTGTCAGTGCGAGCTAAGCTAGGTGTTCTAGGGGGGTGAAGATCACGCTCTTCACAGCGTACTGCACATCCCTTTACTCGTGCAGCCTGTGGGTTGACTGTACTGAAAGGACATACAGTGACCTCCGTGTCCAGTATAATAACGCGTTCCGGGCAGTAGTGGGGCTGCCCCGCTTCTGTAGCGCATCAGGGATGTTCGCAGAGGCGCGCACCGACTGTTTTCACACCACTTTGTGCAAGCGGTCCCTGGTGCGCCGGGTGTGGGCCAGCCCTAATATCATCCTGGCAATGATCGCTGACAGGATAGACTGTTCATATATCCGACATGACTGTGGAAGACATATTGCTATTCCTATTCCTGTTAGGAAATTGTTATTTAACTATTAATGTATTTTAATATAATAATGTCATTTATTTGAATTTTAATTTTATACAATTTATTTTAATATTTAATACAATTCTTTTTCTGACTGACTGTTGTAATAAAATTTAATTTAATGATAATACAATGTAATCTAATTTAATTTAATTTTCATTTTAACATTTCATTAAGGCGTAGCAGCGACTCCGAACTGGCAAGGGTTCACCTGGTCCCGAGATTCCTGCGCAGTCTCGTGTTAGGAAATATTACGGACCTGGTTGAGGTTGCTCGACGCCCAGATTCGGAGGGCGGTGCGGTAATGGCTGCGGTTACCAAAGGACGTGCCGTTCGGTTACTTCCACGCAGCAACCACGGACGGCGGTTTTGCGATCACATTGCTGAGGGCCTGGGTGACGGACATCATTCATAAGAGGTTCGATCGCTTGGACTCTTCGCGGTGGCCAGTGGCCAAAGCTGCCGCCAGATCCGATAGGATCCTAAGGAAACTGCAGTGGTCCGAGAGACAACTCCGGCGTCTCACTGCTGATACCCCAAGCGGACGACCGCATTTTTTGGCGTGAAGCCTTGCACACAGCCGTGAATGGACTCGAATTGAGGGAAAGTCCAGGGGTGCCCGCGTCTACTAAGTGGATGCGGGCACGTTGTGAGCAGTATCCGGGCCGGGACTTCGGGCAGTTCTTGCACATTCATATTAATGCGTAATACACGGGGGCGCAGGACTGATGTTGACAAGAAACGATGGGACACATCATCCAAGAATGTCACAGAACACACGGCGGCCGTATTAAACGCCATAATTGTATTAGGGACGTCGTCGTCAGCTCTGCCATGATGAACAAGGGGTGGACGGTATTGAAGGAACTGCATGTCAGGGCCGCAGTCGGACTCAGAAAGCCTGACATCATTGCCTCCAGGAATGGTGTGGGGGTGATTGTGGATGCGCAGGTGGTCTTGGGCCAGAGTAATCTCGATAAGCTCCATCGTGAGAAGCGTAATAAGTACGGTAATCACAGTGAACTCGTAGAGAAAGTCGCTGACATACTAGGACTACCTTGTAAGGCGAGCATCCACTCGACCTCCTGCACTTTGTCCTGGAGAGGTGTATGGAGCCCGACTTCCTATAGGGAGCTGAAGAGGTTCGTCGGTCTTGATGAGGGAGTGTTGGTCAGCGTCCTGTCATTAGTACTGTGTGGCTCACACATGAACTGGACGCGGTTCAATCAGTTGACCACCCGAATCGAGTGTGACAGGAGCGAGTGCTCTGGCTTCCTATGTAAAGGCTGACGTCGGACCCAGAGGTCGCCGAGAACTCCCGTAGAAGCCTCCCTTCAAGTTTATTTATGTAACAACTGATTCTACCTCGCCAACGATCCCTCCGGCGAAATACCTAGTATGTGCGGTGACGGTGGAAGAGACGTGGGAGTCCCGTCATGACAATCCATAATGACTACGATAGTTGTCACTAAAGACGAAGGCACGTGATTGGGCCAAAATAGGTCAGGTAAGCCTCGATCACACAACGGAGGTAGTCGGGCACCTGGTAATACCGGATTGCCCCCCTAATGCTACTCTAGAGCAGGAAGTTGAAGGCGTTGGTGATGTCCAAAAACACCACCACTACGACCCTGCCCCAGGACATCGCATCCCTCGTCGAGAGGGTTCGCATGCGCATGATGGCGTCCACCGTAGAGCGCCCCCTGCGGAAGTCAAACTGGTTGAGCTGAAATCGAGCCCCACACGTGCCAAATGCGCGACGAGGCAGTCTGCAATAACTCTTTCAAAGAGATTGGTAACCTCACCAAGCAGCACGTTGGGCCATTGAGAGTCCGCAGGGCACCCCAGCTTCGCGATGAGGACCAGTTTCTCGGTCTCCCAACGAAGTGAGAACTAGCCCCTCCAAACATGCGTTAAAGAGCCCTCTTAGTCGAGGCCTGAGAGTCTACATGACCAGGACCCAAGCTTTCCCAACCAAGCCTTCGGGTCCTGCAGGGCGGTATTATTTGCATTTAGCTTTCGTACCACCACTCTCATCTCTACCTAAGTCACCAATCTATCGATCGATATGTAGAATGTTATTCGACGATCATTATACGTGCTGATAGTCATGTCAGCCAAAGGCTTAATAGCAACAAGCCTCGACCAACATATTAGGAAGCTCTCGTTAAATGGCTAGATTAAGGGCTTTATTCAGAAAGTGGTACTTCTGGACACGATTCTTATACTTGGGAGGTTCTTTTCTCAGGAGTCCTAACCACCGTGCCGGTAGTTTGGACCCTGTTCCCGATATCGGCGGGATACTGTGATAAATATGGACACCAATAGACGATGACACCGACTAGCCTTCTGATCGTTCATTACCTTAATTCTGGCTAATTCCAGAACATTCTAGTTCCAGCATTCCGCAAGTAGGTTTCCTTTTCAAATTTGGGTCTCGCTCGGTAAAGTTTAGGTAGCTTTCCTGGTGCCAGCATGTCTAATTTCTTTTAATATTTTCAGGCTGTATCGGAAGCTCTGGAAAAGGCAGCTAAGGGTCGCACGTGTATCACAATCGCTCATCGGCTCTCCACTATTAAAGATGCTGACCTCATCTGTGTAGTGGATAAAGGTATGTTTAATCTTTTTAATGTTATATTATTTACTGGCCTGTTGGTCTAGTGGTTAGTGGCCCTGGCTGCTATGCCGCAGGTCGTGGTTATGATTCCCACCCAGGACAAATGTTTGTGTAATTTATCTATAATATATTATTATGTATATATTTAAAAATATATAAGTGTGTTTATCAGTTGGCTATTACTCATAACACAAGTTCTGCTTAGCTTGGGACTAGACGGCGTTGTGTGATAGTTGCGGAATATTATATTATTATTATTTCTGTATGGGTTTTTAAAATAATCTTTTATTTCAGGCAAAATCATTGAGCGTGGAACCCACTCCGAACTCTTCAACCAACGGGGCGCCTACTGGAAAATGTGCAAAGGTCAAAATATGGCTTAGATCCACACTGTCCGCGCAAAGCTTTGCAAAGTACAGGAAATATATTTATATCAGGAAATCTCAATCAACTGGAAATATATTAAAAACAATATTCCTAAACATCTCAGCAAAAAATATATCCTAATGACAATTAGATTTAAGAATAATTTTGTACTAATTGAAATTAAAAGGAGGATTTTACAGGTATTCCATTTTATCAGTATTTTAACAAAACGTATTGCATTTGCATGGTCATAATAGTTTTAGGTAAAACCAAATACTAGAGTCACAGTAAGATATTAAGTAAATTAGATATTTTTTTTATTTTTTATTATTATTGCTACTTTTAGTACAGTAGGCCATTTTCTGTACCTTCATTTATATTTTGTTTGTTTAGAGATTCTTTACATCCGAGTGTTTTCTGAAACAGAACTAACATGTTAATTAGAAAAAAAAAACCGGTGCCAACAGACAATTTCGATATAATTTAGTTTGTTTCTCAGTGCTGTTTTCAATGCACAATAAAATGTGGTATTCTGAGTGAATCTCGTCAATTATGTAGATGCCAGATGCCTTTTGCAAGAATTTTCTATTACGATATTTTTGCACAAATCAGCCTCCCTAGCCAAGTTACAACCGTTTTGTGTCGAATTCCGTTCTCCAATCGGTAACGCCTCGGTGTCAGCAATTGTAGAAAACGATAAGTTGGTAGCCATGTTGACGCACCTGAGTCGACCGCTCGTTCTACAATGTCGTTCTACAATAACAAAGGATGTAGCGTTGAACATTGTAGAAACGGTAACAATTCATTCTATCATTTTGAACGATGTGAACTTGGCTACGAATTTTATATTCGTTTGTTCTGACCACGTGACTTAACGGTAAGATGATGTCATTCCCATACATTTGATTAGTTTTCGACTAGCATTAACGATTGCAGATTATCAACTTGGATAGGGGTGTAGAAACCCGGCCAACTACTGTATAGGTACTTATTTGCAAATACAATACCTACCTAGGTACGAATTTAAAACAACGAACAGAGTGATAGTTCTATGTTATAATTTAAGCCACATACCTACTACGGCACAAGCTGTTACATGAAACATATGTTTGTATTTGAAATTATTCTGTTACATTTATGTGACCAAGAGAAATGTGCCCAGTGTGAACGCGGCTTTATATAAGGATAAGATATTGCTATAAGGAATGTATCTTCCATTAGAATTTAAGTGTTCTTTTACGTTATATATTAAAATCTGTTGTAATAGTTTCTTTTTTTTATTATCTATTTGTCTTTTATTTTTCTAATTACGACTTTAAAGGAGACAGATACGCTTTAATACAATCTAAGGCCTGGGTAGTAAAGAATCAAAAGTGATGTCAGTTAATAGCTTATATAGTTTCAACCATTTATTGAAAGTTCTGCGTATTTTGTCACTCAGAAAAAAGAGTTACAAGAGATTTAGTAAAAGTGAGGTTATGCAAAATATTACGTGGAACTAGTGGACAAATATTAAGCAACCCAAAAATCATGCCAAAAATATCTCACCAGGTCCCGACAGCTTGCCTGGGAAAGCTTGAGTCCTGGTCATGGCGGCTCTAGGGTCTCGACTAAGAGGGCTCTTCAGCACATGCATGGAGAGGGGCCAGTTCCCACTTCGCTGGAAGACGGGAAAACTAGTCCTTATCGCGAAGCCGGGGCGCCCCGCGGACTCCCCGTCCGCGTATCGGCCCATTGTGCTGCTCGAAAAGGTGGGCAAGCTCTTTGAAAGAGTAATTGTTGACCGCCTCGTCGCACACCTAGCCCGATCGGGGCCGAACCTCGCGGACGGTCAGTGCGAGCCCTCACGACGAGGGAGGCGGTGTCCCAGAGCAGGTGTGTCGTGGTGGTGTCTTTGGACATCGCCAATGCCTTCAACCATTTACAGGCACTTTTGAAATGTCATGAAGTTAGTCAGTCAGAAAAAATGATGCTAATTGCACATTCCAAAGCGTAGATCTCTATGGAGAAGAATGTGCAAGAAACACCATGGACACTCTTTTCAATCATGTTTTGTAATTACAAATATATTTGTTACATGTTTCTTGTCGCTATCATGTGAGAACAATGTAAATAAAAACTAAATATATAAGGTGTTAAAAAATGAACTTTAAGGATTTCGAGGGGACATTGTATTCCTCATTATGAACAACTTTTACTATGGGACTAAACCTGAAATAGCTAAAAAAAAAATTAGCTGTTCTATACATTTTGACGATTTATTTGAACATAAACGTAGGGAACAGCAGATTTTTTTTTTCGCGAATTAAGTTTTGGTCCCTTAGTAAAAGTTGTTCTTAATGAGGAGTACAATGTTCCCTCGAAATTCTTAAAGTTAAATTTTTAACACCTTATAGATATTAAAATAACAACTGGCAGCTGAGAGATGACTAATCTCAACTGACAGCGCCCATTCACGGACATGACGCGAATATTAGCATCACTTAGCTCAACCATTTTGAAGGGAACCGAATGATCCAACACACGCGCCACCATCAGTGAGACATTTGAGTGAGCATGACAAACTCTCAACTGCCATGCTCATTTATGTCAAACAAGTCCAATAGTAACCTAAAAACCAAAAAAATAGCTCCATGATACTCACATTTACAAACTTTGAAAAAATGCTTCTACATTATACAATACCAACTACAATAATATTTTACAATTTAAAAAAAAAATTCAATAACTTATCAATTTGTACACCCCGTTGGTAGTGGAGCTGGACCAGCATTGAGCCAAGAATTTTTATATTGAATATAATCCTCCAACTTATAATAGGCTTGCCTGCATAGTGTGCGTTTAATACAAGATTTAAATTTATTTTCATTAAGTTCTAATATTTGTGGAGGTATTTTATTATAACATTTCAAACATTACCCCATGAAAGAAGAGGCCACTTTAGCCAGTCAAAATTTTGGTTTTTTTGGTTGAAATAATTGGTCCCTATTTCTTGTAACATAATTATGTCTATCGACTCTTTTGCCAAATAGATGAAGATTTTTCTTACGTACATGATGTTTTCATAAATATATTGACAAGGCCGTCATGATGTTAATATCCTTAAACAGTTCCCTTAGAGAATCGCAGTGGCGAAAATTGTAAATAGCTCTGATCGCTCTTTTCTGTAGTGTAAAGATTGAGTCGATGTCTGCAGCCCGTTCCCATAGTAAAATACTGTTAGACATGATACTATGAAAATAACTAAAATAGACTAGTCTAGCGGTATCAACATCCGTAAACTTGGAGGATTTTTCTAACAGCATATGCAGCTGAGCTAAGCCGTCCTGCAAGAGATGTTAAATGAGGACCCCATTGTAGTCTTGAGTCAAGCGTAATCCCCAGAAAAACCGTTTTATCCACAAAGTCTAGCTTTTCCTTGTTCAATACTATGTCACAATCAATACTTCTGACATTCGGTAAGGAAAATCTTATGCATTTAGTTTTTTTTCCGTTTAAAAACTAGATTATTAGCAGTGAACCAGTTTTGGACCTGCAGTAGGGCGTTATTTTCGTCAAGATTATTAGTCCTTCTATTTATCTTAAAAATCAAAGAAGTGTCGTCGGCAAACAACACCATATTATAAGTTTATTTTGCAATAAATAGGGTAAATCATTAATATAAACTAAAAATAAAAAGGACCTAATATTGAACCTTGGGGTAACCCCATTTTCACATTTAATCCCGACGAATTTACACCGTTTATTTGAATTAGTTGCTGTCTGTCAATCAAATAAGATTTTAATAAGCTTAACGCTGTTTTGCCTAGTCCGTAATGCTCAAGTTTCAGGAGTAATGTTTCATGAACCACACAATCAAACGCCTTAGACAGGTCGCAGAAGATGCCTACAGCATCTTGTGCCTCTTCCCAAGCATTAAAAATGTGTTTTAGTAAGGAGACACCAGCGTCAGTTGTACAACGTCTTTTGGTGAAACCATACTGTTTATCGTGTTATTTGTGTTAAAATGATTAAGCATTTGATTTAATATTACCTTTTCAAATGTCTTGCTAAAGACCGGCAACAGGGACACAACAGCAACAGGGACTGCCTATAATTATTAGTGTCTTTACTGTCCCCGGATGTAAAAAGTGGTATCACTTTACTATATTTCATAAGATCCGGAAAAACTATTTGATCTATACACAAATTAAATATTAAAGCTAAGAACGGCGCTATAGTCTCAATAATTGAGGTACAAAGTTTGATAGACATACCCACAGAGCTTTTATTACTATTATGGGGTTTAAATGATTACAATTAAATTCAGTCGAGCAGGCTGCAACATTCGCCTGCAATAAACCAAAAGCATACGAATTTAGGGATTTAGGGCTTCAGTAGTTTTAATTGGTATAGTAGCAAAGAAACTTACAAATTCTTCTGCAACTAGTTTGTTATCGCTAATAAGACCATGACGTGTCTCCAATGCCAGTCGACGACACGCAGTGACAAAGCAGTGCTGGCAAACGATATGCCCACCACTGCCTCGCCCTGCATCCGCACGCATGTGAGGACAGAACCCTGGTTTAGGACGACCAGGCCTGTCTCTAGAGCCCAGTCCTCTACCATCCGACCCCGCTGGTTCATGTACAGGGAACCCCAAGCCAAGTTCTTGGCATTGAAGTCCCCGCACACGACCACGGAGAGGGAACCAAACCCAGCGTCGACGGCATTCAGCTCCATAAGGGAGATGTAAAGATCGGCCAGAGTTCAGTTCGGGGACAGGTAGACGCCTACCACTGCAATGTCCCCGAACCGTGCTGCCACGCAACCCCGTCCTCTCGTGACGGCATCGAAGGACGGAGTACCGGCGGCGGCTGAGGAAATTTGGGTCACCGAGCCGTTCAGGTCCTGCACCCAGTATCCCCTGAGCAGGACATAGTACGGCTCAGAGACCACGGCGATGTTGATCTACCACTGCGCCATGCTCTGGAGCAATAGATCCTGAGCGGGGGCGCAGTGGTTGATATTCGCCTGGAGGAGACGTAATGGAGCCGTTATTGACAGTCCATTACAGTCTCCTCCCAAGCCCCACGTGAGGGCTCTGCCGCGGGGGTTGCAGCGGCGATAGCGGCGGCAGCTAAAGACGAGGCTGCGGCGGTGAGGACATAAGGGTGGATGGGCCTTCGGATCTTGCCCTTGGCCTTGGCGGGAGGTTCGTAGGATCTGCTCCCAGCCCGGTCGGCCGGCTCGCCTGCCGCCGCAAATGCGTAACAGTGCGGCGTTGCACGGCACTCAACCGCCTTGTGACCGGGCTGACCGCACTGGAAGCAGCGGTCACTGCGGTTCACCGCGGCGCAACAGGCCCCCACGTGGCAGCGATAGCACCGCCAAGGTCTGGGCTCCAGTAGTTTTATCGCGGAGACCCAGCCTACTAGGAGCTGACGGCCTTCCCCAGTGATGGTCTTGGACACGGGACAGCTTACCGTCACGGCTCGCATGCCCGTGCTGTCAGGGCGGATGGTGCCCGCCCGAAGCTGTTCGGCAGTGCAGCCTCCCGCTTTGACGATTGCGACCACCACCTCGTCCACCTTGACGGAGTCGTCCAAGCCCATGATGCGCATATCAATGCACTTGGTGGGCCTGGACACTCGGGCCTCTTCGGCGTCCAGGGACGCCCTGATCCTTGCGGCCAAGGCATTTGCGGCAGGGCCACTGGCCGCACCAGGAACCTCCAGCATTCGGGCCCCGGTTACGGTGCCCCTCATGCGGACGCCCCCAGAGGCTCCGAGCTCGCCAAGGTAGCAATAGGTAGGTATATGGTAGACTTATAAATAAGAAAACTTCTATAATGTAGCTATGAATTCGAAACGAACATTTAGATAATGGTTTTTAGTAGGTAAGTAGTAGTAATTTAGTTAAGGGGTGGCCAGACGGTTGTAAACCAACGTTCCAACCGAGTTAACCTTATTAGTTTCAATCCGTGTAGACAGCAGTTTTGTAATCCATGACCTTCAATGCCCTTGGTTGGAAGACGCGTTTTCCCAACCACCAAACGTGTTGGTGCATGGTTTACATCCATATAGCCGCAACATAAACCAAACACATAAACCAAGGTCACCTTGGTTGGAACGCTAGTTTGCAACCGTCTGGTCATCCCTTAAATTGGCAAGTAGGTAGGTTATACATACAACGTACAATGCGCAACAATGTACGTAGGTATAGTAATATACCTTCACTTGGTTATTGATCATTTGTGATTTGTGTCACGGCTAGAATATTGATCACTAAACGTAAAAATTGTTCATTCAATTGACTACAATAACACGGCTAACACGGGTCACACAAGACAACAATTGTCGCAAATACGGGAGTTCAAGACACATACCTAAATATGAGAGTATCTAAAATCTAAATATTATAGGTAACACGTGTTTCGTCTACAAATCTGCAATGTTTTGTGAAATAAAGTCAGTACGCTAGCGATGGTGTGTGTGTTCATCCAGCACCTACTTAACACAAGGTTATTGAATAACTGCAGGGGTTAGGATTTTTTTATTTCAACTTAGGATTTTTTAGCTCTTTTGGCAATTTATTAAATAAATGAGCAGTGGTGGCCGAGTGGTAACGGCCCCGACTTACAAGTTGTAGGTCGCGGGTTCAAACCCAGCCAGGCGCATTACTTTGTTTAATTTATTTCATCACCACTGCTCTCAAAACGGTGAAGGAAAACATCGTGAGGAAACCGGCATGTCTTAGAACCAAAAATTCGAAGACATGTGACATCCACCAACCCGCACTGGGCCCGCATGGTGGATTACGGCCCATTCCCTCTCCTAGAGAGGAGGCCTGAGTCCCAACAGTGGGAACATTATAAGGCCGACTATGCTATGCTATTAAATAAAACTGCTGCCATGTGAAAGACACTTTTATTCATCAAGGCAGTATTCGCTTTTGGAACGCACAGACGACTTTCGTCCATTTGAGTCCGATTGAAAGCTACAGATGCTAAAGTAAATAAATGAGAATTCTGTTTAACAAAAGCCGCTACTTCAAATATGTATAGATAGTTCAAATATGGTAATGGAAGGATACTATACTTTTTAAAGAAAGGCACACAGCTCTCCGTTGATTTTAAACCAAACAGCCCGAATGCATCGTTTCTGTGTCTTAAAAACGAAATCTTTGTCGGTGAAATTCCCCCAAAAAATTGTGGGCACACTAGCAGGGCACATTGCTCGCAGAACGGATGGCCGTTGGGGCCGAAAGGTTCTGGAATGGCGACCACGTACCGGAAGACGTAGTGTTAGAAGGCCTCCTACAAGGTGGACCGATGACCTGGTGACCGTTACGGGAGTCCGATGGATGCGAGACGCACAGGACCGTTCATTGTGGTGGCACTTGGGGGAGGCCTATGTCCAGCAGTGGACGTCTTATGGCTGAAATGATGATGATGATGATGATGTTTAGGCTAGGCGGTACTGAAACCAGTTACCTAAAAATGGTAAATCTATTTTGAAGTCTGTTATCGGATAAATTTCTGTTTGTACTTAAAGCCAAAAACGCAAATTAAAAAAAATACCTTAGAATGAATCATGTATACCAGTTCCTAGATAGATAACCTAAAATAGGTTACTTATGACTAAAACTTATTTTTAAATATCTCTTCTTTTTTACTTTAGCTACTTTCTTTGTATTTTGAAATATAAAAATATTACAAATTTTTTAAGCCATATCTCAACTTATTACAATTTTGGTCCAGAAATCCCCGTCTCCTTTAGTATACTGAACCTATTACATGACCAATAGTCATGATACTGCTTTATAATTAACTAGAGGTAAGGCAGCATATTTAGAATACTGCAGGTAAATTGAAACCTACCTTCATACCTCTATGAATGTCAAAGGCATGACTTCCACCACGCCTACTGGGGCTTAGGGTGTGATTCTGAAAGGAAGACTCGGCCCTGGTACGAAAGGCGACGAAGGAAAAGGAGCGGGTTTTTAGTCAGTAAAAGTCTGACACTATCTCCCGCTCCGCCCAAGAGCGGGGGACGTCATAAGATGATTTTCCCAAAAAAAAATGACTTCCACCATAAATAGCAGCACACAATTGGGTATTGTGTCGATATCGATAAGTACTAAATACGACAATATTTTGACATTTCCTCTCATATTCACTCGAAACAGGAAATATGATCTTGAAAACTTTATCGGTGGGAATTTAATTCATAAAATATTATTAAAGTGCAAAAGATCGAAGAAACTGATTAAAGTATTGAGTTATCTTATTTATTTATTTTTTATGGCACTCCAACGAATAGTTCGCAAAAACATTAACAAAAGAATAATTTTAACAATAAACAATTATCACAGCGAATTCTTCACTTATAGGTGTGCACCGCACTTACAGAATTTAGTTAACTATCAATCTATCAATTAAATAAATTATGTCAGGATGAATTAAGTTACATTACATTAGAATCCATTATTTAATTGATGTCAGATTTAATTAAATTATCTTAATCATATTGGGTTTTGTTTTCATTTGGTTGATGTTACTATTATTAAAAACCTTTGTGAATACAATTTGGATTACAATAACTTCCTATCATTTTTATTGTAATTTTAATTCCAGGGTTTATTCATTATTAATGGTTTATTATTATTATTTAACAAATGTAATAACAGAAAAAGGTGGGAAGGGGTAAGTAAGATATCAGCAGTTGCCACAGTTCGGAAAAAAGATCTGTAGTGTATATATTTGTTGTGAATCAGTTCATCGTTCCCGGATCAACATTTTTTTTAAAGCCACATAACAAGAATTCCTAAATCTCCTAAGATTTTCCAGTTTCCTAAAAATAAAATAAACACCGGCTCGAATATCTCAAATAATAAACTCTACCTATAAAGCGTTTTCGGATTTTATTGCATTAGTTGAAATTTTAAGATCTTTGCACTTTAATTTATTTGTATTTATAAGTTTTTAATAGGATATCCCGTTTCATTTTCGATTTATTGCTGAAAGTCAAATGGTTTTCCAAATATACTGCACTTCCCCACCTAATATTTTTATGCTGACTTGTTATGACTATGCACAATTTATTTCCAATTGTGCAATACATATCTACTGGTTCTTGTTTGTTTTAAAATATAGTATCTACATTAAATTAGGTACAGCAACACAAGATAAGTAAAGAACAAGTTTTGTAATATTGTGTAATGTGGTCCCTTGAACATGACTATGCAAAACTATATCTCTCATAATATTTGTTCATAATTTAGGTAAATTGGATCATGGTCGTAATAAATGTTTCACAAAGGCGCATTGAGCAATAGAGCTGGGGAATCACAATGCGAACTTGTCCGTATGCATGCTAGGCCACCGAACCTCGCTAATACATCTGTCTATCTGTGACTGTCACACATTGAAGACTTACTTAAGATCTGCCCTAGCTGGGGCACAAGGATTTCACGATTTACCTTGCTCCACGTCATTTCGATGCCCGTCGCTTTTCGATTGTGTCGATTGCCGAGGACGACCATGCTTCCTTTTGCTTGAGGATTCCAATCCATCACTTATTTAGGTATGTGATCAGAATCCCTCCAAAGCCAATACATGTCCAGTTGCGACGCTTATGACGGTCGATCGGCGCTTTCGTGGCATTTCTCCAACAGTTCTAAATTAAAGATGTTCTCGACCCAATAAATTCCGAGAAAGTGACAAATGCATCAGTTGACGAAGACCAGGTTTTTGCGTGAGATGACCTTTGATACCTTACATGTTTTGCAACCATAAATAATCAGCACGGATCTGACATTGGACCCGAAGATTTGTAGTGTTTCCGTGATTGTCAAACAAGTCACAGCTGTGTGACTGCCACATCTGCGTGCACTGCAATAGCATCCAAAATGAAGACATTGTGAGTTACTTTGCAAGAATATTTTTTTTAGATTCTCTCCAATAGGTGGACTAATTTCGGTAGTACTAAGCACAGTAAACCTATTCTAGAACTGCAAAATCCTTAAAAGTTTATTTTACAAGCCAGTTCGTTAGCTATAAAACCTAACTCATGCGATCTCCTTTTGATATCACAGTATAACAATATTTTCATCCAACTGTAACAGAAAACTATGCACTAAGTCCGCCTTTGCCCTCCTAGCCAAGTTACGATCGTTTCGTTTGCGTCGAACGCCTGGAGTAGGCCAGGCCTTCGATTCCTTGGTTCTGACGTCATCTCAACGCTCAGTCACGTGGTCAGAACAAAGGAATCAGAGGCTTGGCCTACTCGAGGTATTCGACGCAAACGGAGCGATCGTAACTTGACTAGGGGGGCTGTACTTTTGTGTGCATAAAGTATTTAATAAATAAATAAAATCTTACGCATCTCACTGAGCAAAGCGTCTCGCCTGTATTCCCCAAAAGGCAAGATCATTTGTCTCCGTTGATTAATTTGATGATTTCCCACATTAACAGGGTCCATATTACCATCGCCCACGCAGAGTTTCTAGACTCTGAACTGCTAAAATGATGCAATAAATTTACTATTTTTGTTTCAGAAAAAATGAACCCGAGAAAACATTACGCTACTATCAGATTGTAAGTATAAATAAATTTTTGAAGTGAAAACTTCTTTAGCGGCGTTGAGCACTTTTTCTGTAATGGGTATAAAATCTTAAACTCGCGTCAGGACACGTGACCTGATCGAAAAAGCGTAAGACGGCCACCAGTCAAATTTTCTCATTCGATTTTGAACTTAACCTTCAACATTTTATGGTTTAAAATCATTTAAAGAAATTTTTAAATGTTTCCAATCAACTTTGAACCTAATGCTTTAGGGATAAAGCTGACAAATCTATTAAATAAATTGCCATCTGGCTATCTTCATCGTCTTTAAGATTGTGATAGAACCGTGGTCTTTGGGGGATTTGCACCGTGCTAACTACGAAGGCAATTTACGTGCTATTTACAAACGTTACGTACCTGTAGGTATGTTAGTGTAGCTAAAATTCCGTATTTCCTTGCAATTTTATTGATTGACGCATAATGACAAGAGATTCTAAAATCAATAAGACAGTGTTGTCTTTGAGTTTGCAGCTTTCTTAGTATCTAGTAGCTATTAAAAGTACTTGTGAAGGCTTTTAAGATGCAAGCACAATCCTGATAATAAAATAAAAAAGGAAATCGTTCAATCGCAATAAGTACCTTCCGAGTATTAAATTGCTAAACATTTTCACTAAGGCGTTTGTTGTTTGGTAAAATAAAGTTCAGTTTATTTAAATCTGCTTTAAAAATAATTTGATTACAAGTATTTACAAGTAAGTTAAAAAGCACGAGTGTTATTGGTATAGGAAACCGATAAATTCTCAGCTAATTCTGTAGTAAGATCGAATGTGACGTTCCTGCTTACGTGCTTACTAAGCGCCTGTGAAAAGATGTATCGCACACATTTTTATGTGCGACAGATTACTTCCACACTTTTAATTACAAATTCTTTAGGCAGGATTCAATGATAACATAACATCCTGTAATCCCCGAAGGCTCAGGCAGGGGTGCACCGAATAGTACACCCACATTTCGCAAGTTATGTTTTAAGTCTTTTTATTCATTTATTTACTTCATTTATTTTTGTAATCACTGGGATTACAAAAATAAATTGACATTTTTACTTGAATCTGCAAGAAGTTAAGACTTTAGTTTTTAAATGAATGAATTAAACTTGCGGTATCACAACAATCCGCAGTCTAAACTTATGAGTGTAATATCGAAATTGTCATGTTTGTGTATGATAGCGCAATAAATGAATATAGTATTCTACCACATAAATGATAGTACTTTTATACTGATAAAGCAATTGGTGCAAAATTATTCCCTAACCATTCCAAAATATCAAACATGCTCAACGTTAATAATCAAGTTTTCACTTCTGCCGGCACTCCCGGAGTGCAACCCGTCTTTTTTATAGGATTGCGATTAGCTGCAATAAAATCATTCCATTCATCTTTGACGTTAATTTGCTCATTCCAATATTAATTACTACCTACATCAAACCGATCGTAGTACCTACTAGACTAGTAAAAACACATTCTTTGTTCCACAATTATATACAAGCGTTTTCATTGTCGAGTCCTTTTCATTTGGGGCGACGCAGCATGGCTTTTTTCTATTTATGTATCTCAGTCGACATGTATGACCTATCTCATCGACACCTCATTAGACAGTCCATTCTTCGTTTTAGTAATTAAATAAAGAATTTGTAGTTATATAAAAAAAAAAATATTATTATTGCGGGTCGGAAATTTTTTTGTAAATCAATTCGGGAATTGAGCTGTTTTCATAGGTAAGTTTGTACGAAACCCTCAGTGCGCGAGTCCGACTCACACTTGCTCGGTTTTTTAGTCTTCCTTCACTCCAATGGCAACCTAGCATATAGCATGTTCTACACTTCTAGGACTCAGGCCTCCTCTCTCAGAGAGGGCATGGGTTATAAATCCACTACGCGGGCTCAGTGTTTGTTGGTGAATGTCACATGTCATCTTGGTTCTAAGACATGCCGGTTTGCCTACGATGTTTTTCTTTCACCGTTTTTCAGAGCAGTGGTGATCGGAAGTCGGGACCGTTATCACTGTGCCACCGCTACTCTCTAATGGCAACCCAAACTAACAAAATATATATGGTGTGACTCCCCAGTTCCGCTACGCAACATGCACGGAGCTGTTCGCAACGCTGACGGGTATTCTCTTCGGTCTAGCCAGCGGTGGAGGCGTCTGCTACAACCTGGTGCAAATCGGAGAGCTCAGTACGGCCTTCGTGGAAAGGACCACTTACAGGGAGAGGACGACCAGCTACCTACCACTTACCGCCGCATTTGGAGGAGGGAGAAGACTGTTAGTGACTTTCCACATTTAGTAAACTAGCCATTGTCCAACTATGTTATATATAGTTCCCGGTCTAAAGGGATGCAGCTGATCAATATTTCTCACGCCACCTGCTCAATAACGTCAAGTTATAAATGTGACCTAAAATTATCTGTTCAGGCATTAATAATGTCGTTGGTTTCACTATAGCGAGGGTTGGTTTCCATATAGACCCTTTGTTGCGTGGCTTCTAGTATTGTTTACACTTAAGCAATTCTTCTCCAGTACAAATACACGACTATAATGCCGATTTTGTCTTGAAACCCCCAATATACAAGTCTAGAATGAAGGCTGCTTGGTAAGAATTTTCTAAACCAAATCAATAGCAGTTCGATGTAGCGGTCCAACCGACCAGATGTATAAGAACGTCATTGGTTTTCCTTTACCAACGTTTGGTTATTTACATAAGCACGGAAGAATTATACACACAATAGAAATTATAGTAAAACCCACAAGTTTGAGTCATGTTAAAAAGAGTTTTGACGAATCTTCCTTGTTAATAGAGGGTCTTTCTAAATTGAAGGGAGTATGTATCTATATAACCTCATTTTTTAAGAATTTTAGTAGATTTTTAGGATTCGACATTAATTTTAACAAAGAATAAAAATTATCAAAACGTGCAAGCACAAAATCATATTATATACTGTAAAACGAAATTCAAAAGCTTTTTAAAAACTAGGACCATTGAAATCTTGGAAAAACCTTGTATAACTTAATGATAAGGTTTTCAGTACCTACTGATAAGTCTGAACGATGGATATTTTTATATCGTACCTATCTACGTTCTGCTTTTTTTATTATGGTTAGGCTCACGATTGACCACCATGTCATCAGATGGTACGCGGTAATGTGATCGACGATGGAGCACGCTTGCCTAAGTGTAAACCATTCACTCTTGATTTAAAGATCACTAGGTTGTTGCTATCAGGGAACACAGGTTTTTTTTTACCTTTTACAATAATTTAATCAAGGAGCAAGCAACGGAAATAGATATCACTGTACCTAATGCAAAATATCTGGGCAATGACTGTAATTGTGGTATGCGCTTGCACATAAAAAACACAGGTTTATACCCGTTGCCGTGAGTGTCTACTTACATCCGTACTGTCAACCTGTACCATTTTTAAACTAGGTATAGGTACAGTGGGGTGGCGGGTTATCGTCACGGGGGATCCACGTAATTAGTACTTCCCATAATTAAGAGTCGATTCCAATTTGAAAATCGCATAGAAAATTGATAATTTTGAAAAGGAATTTCTCTGATAGGATTTTTTATTTTAAACCACCGTTGTATTAGAGTTAATAAAATCTTTCAAATATTATACTTACTATTTTTTGTAAACAAAAAAAATCTTTTCGAAAAATAGTTCCTTCTCACAAAATTATACTTCCGCAGAAACAGTACCTTATCTAGTCTTATCTATTATCTTCCAAGATCTAGGGTGCCAAGAGTTGTGCCAAGTCCGACACTTCGAACCCGGGTGTCAATGATTATATCATCTCAGCGTGCCACCCATTCATCTTGAGTATTGTTACGAGTATATTTACAATACACATTGCTACTAATTATTATTATTACGCTTTGTCGTCATTGCTATTTTTGTCACTGATAATGGACTTGGCTTTCCAGCCGTTTTTTAGGGTTCCGTACCTCAAAAGGAAAAACGGAACCGTTATAGGATCACTTTGTTGTACGTTCGTTTGTCTGTCTGTAGGTCAAGACCCTTTATCTCGGGAACATGTGGAGATATCGAGTTGAAATCAAAACCATATAGTCAGGTTTGCGGTTCCTTAAAGTTGTGAAAAAAGTGTGGAAACCATCTAATGACTTCTCCCGCTCTAGGCGCAGCTCAACGTTAATAATCAAGTTTTCACTTCTGCCGGCACTCCCGGAGTGCAACCCGTCTTTTTTATAGGATTGCGATTAGCTGCAATAAAATCATTCCATTCATCTTTGACGTTAATTTGCTCATTCCAATATTAATTACTACCTACATCAAACCGATCGTAGTACCTACTAGACTAGTAAAAACACATTCTTTGTTCCACAATTATATACAAGCGTTTTCATTGTCGAGTCCTTTTCATTTGGGGCGACGCAGCATGGCTTTTTTCTATTTATGTATCTCAGTCGACATGTATGACCTATCTCATCGACATCTCATTAGACAGTCCATTCTTCGTTTTAGTAATTAAATAAAGAATTTGTAGTTATATAAAAAAAAAATTATTATTATTGCGGGTCGGAAATTTTTTTGTAAATCAATTCGGGAATTGAGCTGTTTTCATAGGTAAGTTTGTACGAAACCCTCAGTGCGCGAGTCCGACTCACACTTGCTCGGTTTTTTAGTCTTTCTTCACTCCAATGGCAACCTAGCATATAGCATGTTCTACACTTCTAGGACTCAGGCCTCCTCTCTCAGAGAGGGCATGGGTTATAAATCCACTACGCGGGCTCAGTGTTTGTTGGTGAATGTCACATGTCATCTTGGTTCTAAGACATGCCGGTTTGCCTACGATGTTTTTCTTTCACCGTTTTTCAGAGCAGTGGTGATCGGAAGTCGGGACCGTTATCACTGTGCCACCGCTACTCTCTAATGGCAACCCAAACTAACAAAATATATATGGTGTGACTCCCCAGTTCCGCTACGCAACATGCACGGAGCTGTTCGCAACGCTGACGGGTATTCTCTTCGGTCTAGCCAGCGGTGGAGGCGTCTGCTACAACCTGGTGCAAATCGGAGAGCTCAGTACGGCCTTCGTGGAAAGGACCACTTACAGGGAGAGGACGACCAGCTACCTACCACTTACCGCCGCATTTGGAGGAGGGAGAAGACTGTTAGTGACTTTCCACATTTAGTAAACTAGCCATTGTCCAACTATGTTATATATAGTTCCCGGTCTAAAGGGATGCAGCTGATCAATATTTCTCACGCCACCTGCTCAATAACGTCAAGTTATAAATGTGACCTAAAATTATCTGTTCAGGCATTAATAATGTCGTTGGTTTCACTATAGCGAGGGTTGGTTTCCATATAGACCCTTTGTTGCGTGGCTTCTAGTATTGTTTACACTTAAGCAATTCTTCTCCAGTACAAATACACGACTATAATGCCGATTTTGTCTTGAAACCCCCAATATACAAGTCTAGAATGAAGGCTGCTTGGTAAGAATTTTCTAAACCAAATCAATAGCAGTTCGATGTAGCGGTCCAACCGACCAGATGTATAAGAACGTCATTGGTTTTCCTTTACCAACGTTTGGTTATTTACATAAGCACGGAAGAATTATACACACAATAGAAATTATAGTAAAACCCACAAGTTTGAGTCATGTTAAAAAGAGTTTTGACGAATCTTCCTTGTTAATAGAGGGTCTTTCTAAATTGAAGGGAGTATGTATCTATATAACCTCATTTTTTAAGAATTTTAGTAGATTTTTAGGATTCGACATTAATTTTAACAAAGAATAAAAATTATCAAAACGTGCAAGCACAAAATCATATTATATACTGTAAAACGAAATTCAAAAGCTTTTTAAAAACTAGGACCATTGAAATCTTGGAAAAACCTTGTATAACTTAATGATAAGGTTTTCAGTACCTACTGATAAGTCTGAACGATGGATATTTTTATATCGTACCTATCTACGTTCTGCTTTTTTTATTATGGTTAGGCTCACGATTGACCACCATGTCATCAGATGGTACGCGGTAATGTGATCGACGATGGAGCACGCTTGCCTAAGTGTAAACCATTCACTCTTGATTTAAAGATCACTAGGTTGTTGCTATCAGGGAACACAGGTTTTTTTTTACCTTTTACAATAATTTAATCAAGGAGCAAGCAACGGAAATAGATATCACTGTACCTAATGCAAAATATCTGGGCAATGACTGTAATTGTGGTATGCGCTTGCACATAAAAAACACAGGTTTATACCCGTTGCCGTGAGTGTCTACTTACATCCGTACTGTCAACCTGTACCATTTTTAAACTAGGTATAGGTACAGTGGGGTGGCGGGTTATCGTCCCTTTTTGTTTTGTTTATTATTGGAGGCAAACGTTAAAAAAGGACCTGGTTTTTAGGAAAAGATGATCAGGCAGTATTAGATTCTTATCTCTCTAAAACCAACCTGGTGACCACCATCACACACATGGAAGTGGCTTCGTTATCTCTAAAGTGGGACGCTCTATAGTAATCATTTGTAAATAAATAGTTTTCTTAAGTTTTTTGCTTATTGTAGGTCAGTGTCAATTTGTATGAGTTGCGATCATAACACTTATTTACGGAATTATATTAATTTAAGTCATCAATACCCCCTAGGCCACCCCGGGCTATTATTATTACGTAATGGCACGTTTTTACGTAAATTACTAAAAACAAAAAACCTTTATCGGGATTTTTCTAGGAAAAACAAAGATATAGAAAACAAAATTTTCGCCTAAAAAATCGTATAAGCATGTGTACAAAACTGTTATTTGATATAAACTATTGCTTGACTGCGATCCCACCTGATAGTGAGCAGTGATGCAATCGTTGATGGTGAGGCACACTAGTTTATAATGTAATGTTATTAAGCGTTTTTCAAGGTAATTCAAGTTGTACAGACGTATGTACAATCGGCATACATACAACTCTCTTAGTTTAGCTATCCCTTTTGAATAACGTTTTCATGAAATAGCCATTCAACAAAAAGAAAACTTGAGTTTCTTGGGCATCAAACTTAGAAGACCACTCCAGAACCGGTGTTGGTTTATCTAGCCTAATCAGACCCAAAATATGATACGTATTCATTTTCTGTTACCCAGCACCAACGCATCTTACGAGGAGAACATGGCTGCTCTGATTGAAGACGCGAAGGCGATGGCCATCGGGCTGTTCCTGAGCATCGGTATATCACTCATCTTCTGCATGCTGTCCGTCGGCCTCATCAGTTGGAACGCGCTGCGACAGGTACCAAGCTAAATATTCTTGGTGCGATGATCGTCACTGCGTTGACTATGCGTTTGCAGATCGTAGAATAATAGTGGATGTGCTAACATTTATTTAACTACTTCTAATTTTTTTTCTTTTCATTTATTATCGTTAATATAAAAGAATAGAATTTTCTAGGTTAAATAGCAACCAAAAACCACTAAGGTTTAAACCCGTGCTATCATGAATCCATTACACTAGTACTAATTACACGGGGGATCCACGTAATTAGTACTTCCCATAATTAAGAGTCGATTCCAATTTGAAAATCGCATAGAAAATTGATAATTTTGAAAAGGAATTTCTCTGATAGGATTTTTTATTTTAAACCACCGTTGTATTAGAGTTAATAAAATCTTTCAAATATTATACTTACTATTTTTTGTAAACAAAAAAAATCTTTTCGAAAAATAGTTCCTTCTCACAAAATTATACTTCCGCAGAAACAGTACCTTATCTAGTCTTATCTATTATCTTCCAAGATCTAGGGTGCCAAGAGTTGTGCCAAGTCCGACACTTCGAACCCGGGTGTCAATGATTATATCATCTCAGCGTGCCACCCATTCATCTTGAGTATTGTTACGAGTATATTTACAATACACATTGCTACTAATTATTATTATTACGCTTTGTCGTCATTGCTATTTTTGTCACTGATAATGGACTTGGCTTTCCAGCCGTTTTTTAGGGTTCCGTACCTCAAAAGGAAAAACGGAACCGTTATAGGATCACTTTGTTGTACGTTCGTTTGTCTGTCTGTAGGTCAAGACCCTTTATCTCGGGAACATGTGGAGATATCGAGTTGAAATCAAAACCATATAGTCAGGTTTGCGGTTCCTTAAAGTTGTGAAAAAAGTGTGGAAACCATCTAATGACTTCTCCCGCTCTAGGCGCAGCGGAAAGGCGTGTCAGATTTTTACTGACTAAAACCACACCTATGTACTTCAGTTGCCCTTTGCGTTCTAGGGCTACGGGTTTCCTTTTCAGAAATTGCCCGCGGTCCTAGCTAGTGGGCATCGGCCCTGCTGGGAGGAGCGCGTGGATCACTACGCACTGTTGACGACTGGGCTCAATCTGGTCAATTTCCGGACGGCCAGACGGAAAGCTACCCATTGTTCGACGTCCGCAATCCCGCGTCTATCGTAGTTAGAAGTCGGGGTCAGAATTTCGGCGGCTGGGCTGTGAGGACATTCTTCCCCTCACGCGTGCGGCCTCTTCCTTCGTTAGCATTACTGCTTCGCAGAAGGAGACCACCGCCTGCCATTCCTTCTCACTTCGGACCATAGCCCAAACCAGGGCCCGACGCGAGAGGTCGCTGACGCCGATTGCCTCCACGAGGACACGAGGGTGCTCCGCCTTAGCTGAGTACACCTCCACCGTATGCCCGTGTCCTCCGGGCGACCCACGCATTGATGACACCTGGGCGTTTCTCCGCCTGAAACTTCCCATTGACCTAGAATTCTGAAATTTGGCGTGAAGCAAGGTCTCATAGCACAAGTATAGGAAAAAATCTGAAAACTGTAAATTCTAATAAATACATATTTATAAGATGTAATACATCACAAAAAAAACTTTTTTTGCGATCCGGAAAAATGTTCGAGACTCAATTTGGGAATGGAACTGTTTTCATAGGTAAGTTTGTACGGAACCCTCAGGGCACGAGTCCGTCTCGCACTTGTCCAGTTTTTTTATTTAGCCTGTATTTCTCACTGTCGGGCAAAGGCCTACAACAGTAAGGTTAAGGCATCTTACCTATAGCAATTTCAGGCTTAACTGTAAGTCTTGGGTTTCTCGCGATGTTTTATTTTCCAAGATTGCAAAAGGTTGCAAAGACTTAGACGGTGCAAGCGCATTGTTTTATCTACGGCCGTTCTATAGTGAAAATCATTAACAATATGACATCTTTAAAAGGTTAAATGAAACGGGAACTAAAATTCCAGTAAATTATTCTCCTAATGAAACAAATGCGATTTCTGCTGAAAGAAAAATAAGGGCTTTTTTTCTGTAGATATAGCATGATAAATAAATTGATAAAAAATTACCTGTTAACCATAATGTTCTATATATACAAGAAAAGGCAAAGCTTTGACTTGTCAATGACTCATCAAGGCCCAACCCAAATCCTTGTACCAAGAACTCTGAAAAAAAAGGAAAGAATTTTCTGAAATTTCCTATGTGGATGAAATGGGGGTCCAAAGTTTGTCTTTAGAAAGCTACCTTCACGTAGGCTTTATAACCATATCCTTCACTAATGAGGTCTTGGGATCAGCTTTTTTGCTAACTAGTTCATGTACCACTAGATCATTTGGCAGTCAGTCCTCAATCTAATATAGCAGAATGAAATTTGCATAGTTATGTCCGCAAGCAAAATATAGATTTCCTATTAAAGTTCGCAGCATAGCAAGCATGGTACCATGGAGTTGTATATGGAAATCTAAATAACAGGCAGCTTTATTGTGACGCCGATGGCAAATGACATAACAACATGGTGGAAATGTTTTATACAGACTTGGTGGAAATTAAATTAAACTACAGTTCGGTGCCCCTGAGACTTAAAAGGCGTAAAAGTTTTGTTGCAAGCGTGAGCCCATCTCAAGGTAACAGCACCTCAGAGAGATGCGTCCTCTGGCGAGAGAAGTTTAAACCTCCTGATGATTTTATCGAGCCGTCGGAGAGCTTCTCTCCTGGACACGAGTTGCCATGGCCCACCTGGAAAACTCTAAACAGACTCCGTACCCAAGTTGGGCGCAGCAAAGACAAACTCCACAGATGGGGGTTCTCGGGTGGTTCCGATCTTCAGTGCTTGAGCGGCGTCTCTCCGCAGACTATGTCCCACCTTAGATCCTGCATCACGTGCCCTGTTACCTGTTCACGTAGGGACCTAATGACAGCATCAGCGGACGGTACTGCCGTGGCCGAATACTGGGCCATGCAAGGAATTTAACTAGTTTTGCCATCGATACGATAAGAAGAAGAAGTGGAAATTATTTATATAATGTTTTATTCTGTCATACTGTATGGATCAGAATGTTGGACTGTGAAAAAGATGGATGAAAAAAGATTGCATGTAACGGAGATAAGAATGTTGAGATGGATGTGCGGTGTGACGAGAATGGATAAAGTGAGAAATGAGTATATTAGAGGAAGTTTGAAAGTGTGAAAAGTTGAAAAGAAATCGGTTGTCTTGGTATGGTTAAGTGAAGAGGAGGAATGAAGCGCATATTACTAAAAGAGTTTTGAGTATACTTGTAAATGGAAGGAGAGGGAGGTCGAAGAAAAGATGTATGGATTGTGTGAGGAGTGATATGAAAGGAAAGGGAGTTAGTGATAGTTTGACGGGAAATTTGAGGTGTACAGAATGGAAGAAAAAAACGTGTTGCGCCGATCCCAAGTAATATAGGGTAAGGGCAGGAAGATGAAGAAGAAGAAGAGTGGAATTTATAGTGGAATACAAATGATGATTGGAAAGCTTTAGACTATCAGCGTTTTCATTCTGGGAATATACATGTAGTTGACAAACCTATTAAAAATGCATGTGTGTGAGTTTACATGTTTGTGAATTCTCTTAACGACACAGAAATAATTACTAGAACGTTGCCACACAACGTTCTTTTTTAGGGTTTCGTACCTCAAAAGGAAAAACGGAACCCTTATAGGATCACTTTGTTGTCCGTCTGTCTTTCAAGACCCTTTATTTCAGAAACGCGTAGAGGCATCGAGTTGAAATCAAAACCGTGTGCTCAAGTCTGCGGTTCCTCGAAGCTGTAAAAATATGAAACTTCTAAGTTAACGAAAAAAAAGATTCGGCCATTTATGTCGCCAAAAACGTACATTTCAATACTCTTAAAGGAATCAAAATTCATAGGGTACTTCCCGTTGACCTAAAATCCTGAAATTTGGCATGAAGCTAAGTCTCATAGCACACATATAGGAATAAATTTGAAAACTGTAAATTTGTAGTTACGTCACAAAAAAAAAATATTTTTACAATTCTGAAAAATCTTCGTAACTCAATTCGGGAATCAAACTGTTTTCATGGGTAAGTTTGTGCAGAACCCTCAGTGCGCGAGTCCAACTCGCACTTGCCTTGTTTTTTTTTTTAAATTATTACTGCTTCAATTTACGCTGAGAATCAACATCTTTTAGAGTTATTATCCCTAATGGTGCCCAGTATTTGATAACCCAGTTGTAATTAAACAGAGGATTAATTGAAATGGTCGTCCTTAAGACGTCGGTCTGTTTACAAACATGTTACATATTAATCTTGTATTTTATTAAAACTTCATGCAACACAAAGATACAAAGGCGGACGTAATGCTTTAGGCATTCTCTACCAGTCAACCAAGGGTAGTGAAGAGAAAACATGGTAGGTGCATAAAAAAAAAGATAAGATTAATAGGAAAACAAGGCATCAAATGTATATATATACAATAAACATACATAAATATTTAATACCAAACCTCTGATCAAATGTGACCAAAACTTATTTTGAAAAATGAGAATATTTTCAGTACCCACGCTCTCCAGTCATGTACATTACATTGTACATTATATGTACTTAATTATACATTTTACACATTATCATCAGTAGGTACCGACTGCAATATAGACATGATGTATTCTGTAAAGCGTTAACTCAGTCATCAAGAGTGTACTCCGAGCAGCATGCGAATCGTTTCATACTTTTGTTCATATACCTACCATAATTTAAAGATGCAATTGTTTGTAGCAATCGCGTGCTGTTCAATCAATAACAATGTTTAAACTGAATTGCAACATGTTATGATGGAAAAGTAAATAACAGCCAGAATATTTATGTTATCTTCTATTCTTCTATTCTAAAAATCACTTATTTCATTTGCTATTTTTCACACACCAAAGAGAACTTTGACTCCCAATGTTTTTACATATCATGTGCACACAGACAGGTCTGTGTAGAACATGATTGAGCAAAACTATTCTTCATAGTTTTGCTCAATCAATGCAAACAATAAATTGAGAGCCTATTTTAGTAACGGACATTACCTTCCAAATGTATTTGTCCTTTAGTAGATTGATATCACATTGGTAGTAGTAAAAGTCAATTTAGATTAAAAAAAAAAAACACATTCTACCGCAGTGAAAGGTAGACTTTACCTAAAACCAAAAAATATCAGAACAGCAGTGAGCAGTTTGAGCAATGGTGGCAGATGTGATAATGGCCCTGACTTACGTCGCGGGTTCAAACCCAGCCAGTTACATTACTTTGTGTAATTTATTTAATCACAACTGGTCTCAAAATGGTGAAGGAAAACATCGTGGGGAAACCGGCATGTCTTAGAACCAAAAAATCGAAGATATGTGACATCCACCAACCTGCACTAGGCCTGCGTGGTAGATTACGGCCCACCACATCTCTTGAAGAGGAGGCCTGAGTCCCAGCAGTGGGAACATTAGAAGAGGCTTACTATGCTATGCTAAAAATATCTATCATTTTTCACTCTTGCTCGATTCCTAACTATCCGAACTGTAGATATAGAGTATGTTCCTAATGTGTGATTACAATTACAATGTTTTAAAACCTTGAGCTTGATGAATGTTAAGGGATAGTAATAAATTTAATGCTATCGTTATTAGCAGCGATTATCTCATCATCTATCTAAATTTCTTAGATAAGTGATGCGATAATCGCTCTGGTTCTAACGTAGTTTTATTGCTTAGTTAGTGTGAGATAAAAATGTGAAGGGTGGTAATAAAATTCTACAGGTGTAGTGTAGTCACGTTTCTTAGATCCTAGGTATATGAAATAATAATTTCAGAACACGTGTTAATTGTTTCTGCCGGAAGGTTGCCTACAATTAAGACTGTGCCTATAAAAGGTATCTGCTTGCATATAATGGCAACAAAACCGTCCTGTCGAATCGTGCGCAGAATACACACTTTCGATACGAAATATTTATTTTTATTTTATTGTTTTCGGAAAACTTACAGCTAGGATACAGATAGTTGAAAAATATTGAAAGAAGGCCAATTACAAGTTTTCACAAATAGTATTAGAGCAAGACAAAAGACAGTAGACAGATAAAAAGAAAGAAGTAAAGACGCTCGGAGCAAGTACATACATAATATATTATTGACTTTCGAAAAATCTAGTACACATAATTTTTTTTAGCTTAGTGACGCTGGTAGAGAATAGGTCTAGATCATCAACTATTACACACATTGCGTTGTAGGCTTTGCTAGCTCTTATCATGTAAGAATTTTGCCGGTATATACAACGCATATTTATGACATACGTCGCCCTATATATTTGTATGATATAACAAACAACTGGAACAAATTATACACACTACGAACGAAATCAATTGCTTCAAATTGATGACCTTACTGCTGATTGACTCGCAGAGCTTCGCATTGTCAACGAAAACGAAATAATGCCAACTTACTGATAAATGTGACCTTGGCGACTCGATATTGGGGTTCAGGACAATATGATCAAAATGTGGCACCTATTTATCTACCTAATTTGGCCACTTATCAAGCACGTCTGTAGACTACCAGCTTCTTACGCTGACCTGGAGATTAAGTTGAGTTTTATAATGGTGACCAAATTTGATAGAGCTTTGTAAATATAAATCGAAGCTCAAGGTTTTAGTAAGAATAGAATTCTAAAAAAACATATGCTGCAGACTTCTAATGTGCCTTATTAAGTATACATAACTATTAAAGGCCATCAATCTTTTAAAATACACTTCCTTTAATCCGTGAAAAAATTCATAAGGATTTTTTAAACACGTCACAAAAATTATTAAAAAATTCAATGTTTTTTAGCACAATACATCTTATAATATGCCTTTATCTTAATAATAAAACACAAAATGGTTTCTACCTAGGCTGTTGTAGACTTTGAAACCTTTCAACCGATATGCCCCAAATCTGTTTCATTAGAAAGATTTTTTTTTTTTCCTTAAAAAGGTAAGGACTCGAAATAACTCCTCTATAGTGCGTGGGTGTCTTCACAAACATGTAAACTCACATACAATAATGTGAAAATCATACGCTAATACCTACATATAAAAGATAAATTAATTTTAAGTCGGTCCATACATATATTAAACTATAAACTATTGCACACGAAATGACGGCGTCGTGTTCCGCTGCGAGCTCGGTATCTTTTCACGAAATTGTCGATCAACACTGGATACTTTTTATTCCGGAAAAGAATATACAATAAAAAACAAACTTAATTTTGCGGTTCGATCCCTAGACCAGATTACTGTTCCAACCGTAAATAATAAGTTTGTCATAGGTTAGGTCACCCGCAGTGGAGTTCACTAAGGGGCGTCGCGCACAGCTAAGATACTATAATATTTTATCTTAAGATACAATATCGCTCGCCATACAATTCAATGGACTATCACATACGACGAAGATAATAAATAATGTTTTATATTTTCGCATCTCAAAAAACCTAATAAAACCATTTTCGACTTCTACGCGGTCGAAGTCGCGGGCAAAAGCTAGTAAATAAATAAAATATTGTGTTGAAAAACTCAAAATATCGTGTTGAAAAACTCATCCGCATCTTTGTCGACTGGTACCTCCTAAATATGCCCAAGACACCGGTGGCATTGCCACATGTTTGCCAAGCTGTATGGCAACACTTATCCGCTTACGATTATCGCTTATCTAGCTTACTCTTAGTCTAAGGTAAAAACCAGCTCTTGGGACACGCGAAGTGTCAACAAGGCAAGGTTTAAATCGGTCTATCTATAATTTGTGAGCACTCGGAAACCACAATTTTTAGGGTTCCATACCTAAAAAAGGAAAAAAAGAAACCCTTACAGGATCACTTTGTTGTCCGTCCGTCTGTTTGTCTGTCTGTCCGTCAAGACCCTTTATCTCGGGAACGCGTAGAGGTACTGAGTTGAAATTAAAATCATATACTCAGGTCAGCGGCCCCTTTAAGCTGTGAAAAAATCAAATTTAAGGTTTACGATCAAAAAGATACGGCCGTTTATGTTTATCCAGTTGATCTAGAATCCTGAAATTTGGCATGAAGCAAGGTCTCATAGAGCAAGTACAGGAAAAATTCTGAAAACTGTAAATTTGTAGTTACGTCACAATAAAAAAATTTGCTATTCAAAATCTTCGTGACTCAATTCGGGAATTATAATGTTTTTTTATAGGGAAGTTTGTACGGAACCCTCAGTGCGTGAGTCCAAGTCGCATTTGCCCGGTTTTCTTTCTCTTTTTGATTTTCCTTTATAGTTTAGTAGCCGAATAACTCATTCATTATGCTTTTATGGTACCTACCTTTAATGGTAGCAGTGATGGTCGAGTAGAAATAGCCCCGACTCATGAGTTGTAGGTCGCCGGTTCAAACTCAGTCGGGCGCATTACTTTGTGTAAATAAAATAGTCTGCTCTCCAAAACAGTGAAGGAAAACATCGTGAGAAAACCGGCATGACCTAGAACCAAAAGTTCGAAGACTTGTGACATCCACCAATCCGCACTGGGTCTGCGAGATGGATTACGGTCCATTCTATCTCCTAAAAATGAAGCCTGAGGCCAGCTGTGAGAACATTATAAGGCTAATTATGTGACTTACTATTACTATAAAAAACTTTTTACAAATAAATAAATAACAGACTTCACTAAAAAAAAACACTAAGTAAAAGGATCAAAATAACTTTAATTTTGGAAGTCGGTGTTTCTCGGTTTTGTTTGTTTCTTATTTAACAATTCAAATGGTGTATGTGTGTAATAATTATTAAAAAAAAAAAATTCACACTTTTTAGTTGCAATAGACTTAAAACCAGAGTGTCTATTTCTCATGACAATTCCAATTAACTCAAACACTGCTAGGTTTCATTGTTTTATTACGAAGTTCCTGTGTCTACCTTCCACCTTTCAGCTCCATCATCTGATCAATTCGATAGAACCTTATAGTCAAAGAGCATCTCATGACAATTCTAAGAAGCCCAAACACGGCTAGGTTACATTGATTAATTACGGAGTTCCAGTGCCTACTTTCCGGCTCCATCATAATTATCCGATCACTTCGATGATACCATTTTCAACGTAACTATTCAGAACCATTAATTTATTTGTATTGTCATAGTCGCTTAACTATCTTCATTGTGATATCTATTGGAGTATGAAGCTCCGTTGACCATTTCTGGTCTTCTTCATCAGTTCCACTTCATCAAATGTTACTTTTGACTGTAAATGCTTAAGTCCTCGATGAAAATACCAAAATCACTATATGGTTGCCTATAATATTTCCGCTGGCAAAACCTAGTGTAATCGTAATTTTGATTCCAATCCTAATGTCAATTTCGGCAACCAGTGTGGTGCAAACCATACTGACACTTATTTCTATATAATTATTAGCTTAGACAGGCCGGTGGGACAAGTGATCAGTGGCCCTGACTGCTATACCAGGGGTCGTGGGTTCGATTCCCACGCAAGACAAATTTTTGTGTTATGAGCACGATCATTTGTTCTGTGTCTGGGCGTAATTAATCAATAATATGTATGTATTTAGAAATATATAAGTATTTTAACAGTAGTCTAGTACTCATACCACAAGCTCTGCTTAGTTTGGGACGAGATGACGTTGTGTGAAAGTTGTGGAATATTATTATTATCTCCTTATTTTATTGTATATACATATAAATTACATTTTTAAATATTTTAAACGTAATCACGAAAAAAAAGCATTTCAAACTAGTATCCTCCCGGTATCAGGAATAGGGTCCAAGCTGCCGGTGGTCCGCGCTCCAGAGTAAGGAACCTTATTATTATTGGCCAAATAGTTTTTGATATCATGAGCTATCCTAGAAGAAGGTCCATGGTAAGCCATGAAATGTTAAAATGTCAAGCTTGCGGGCGAGAAACAGGGATAGAGCTATACACCCTGCATAGCGGCGGCATTGGTGTGTAGAGGCCTTCAAGCTCTTGGTAGTGCCTCAGTTCAGTATCAAAAGCTAGCTCATTTATAATTTGGAAACTCTAAGACCTCTCTCGGCTTTTGTGATCTCGGTTATAGGCGGCAAACAGTGTGCATAATACGAATGCTAAAATATGCTCTCATATTTTGTTCATCAGATTACTCGGATACAGATGAAGTTCTTGAGGGCAGTTCTACGACAAGACATGTCCTGGTTCGACACCGATTCAGAATTTAACCTAGCTTCAAAGATGTCTGAGTAAGTAATTAGTATAAGTTGTAACCAATAAGTCATTGAAGTCGGTTGACGGATTGGAGTGTTATCTCTCCAGTTCAGAACCTTGAAGACGTCTTCCATTGCGGCTGTGAACAGTTTCGGAGAAATGATGACAATGTCATATAATAGCTACTTAATTTTATTTTGTTTTGGTACTCGTATCTTCAATAAATATATAACAATTTTTTGGAATAAACACTTTTACAAAAAAAATTGTGTTCGTTGACAACTACAATAGATTAAAACTGAGTTGTAGCCATTAGCGGCCGCCTCCGCGAGGGCACAAAGTAATAGTTCAAGTATAGAAATTTCACTCTTCGAAAGTTTGTGACATTTTCATGTAAAAAGTCTATGACCTTAAAGATCATTCAATTTAAGTAGACCTCCCAGAGCTAGTGTCTACCTTACTAATGCAAGGTCAACTTATACTGGAATTACATGTTCAATATTTTAATTATTGTGTATAATGACGTCTTAAATGGCCTACCACCTGAGCCGTTGAAAAATTACATATGAACGCAAAGCTAGCGTACACACCCAAAACTAACAAAGTTATATCCACTTCATTTTAAATTTATTTCTTTTGTTTAGATACCTAATTAAATGTAAACCAAATGAAATACTGTTCAAACGGTCAAAGACCACTATTTCACCTGATGGTAAGCGACGATGTGGTCGTACACTGGGTTGCGACAATCGCCCTCTCGTTTTCGAGTTGATGAAAAAAAAAGGCCTCGCTGGTACGGCCTCGCCCATGTCTAAATTGGTCTACGCTACGTCTCTGATCTCATAATTATAAGTGTCAAGATTTACTCGAGATTGTTTGTATATGTGACTTTTTACATGAAAAATGTCGCAAATATTTGAAATAAACACTCTTCGCATTGTTCTGGATAAAAGTTAGGTTTCACACACGCATCAGTTCGTAAATCGAAAGTAATAAAATATTTGTGTCAGACCTCTGCTTCCGTTTCTGCTTCTGCAGAAATTCCACTAGCTTAAGAATTATAACGACGAGCGCGGGGGTCGGTCGGTACACGACTGGACACGGCGGAAAAGGCGTGAAGGGGGGGGGGGGCGGTAAACAAACAAGTCGCAGCGACTTTCTTTGTTTATAATAATAATATATTATTATTATTTTTTTACGTTTTTTGACGTTTAGCGTAATCGACTTTGTTTTGTTCTTCTTTTGCCAATAGTTCGCAAATATTTATCCGCTCTCGCCCGAAGTATAGCCAGAAGCGATTATTTTGCGGAGTTAGTTTAATATATGAAGACCACCGAAACAGACTCAAAAGTGTAAGAGCGGCAAATTACTTTTTATTAAATATAATTTGCCACTCTTTAAATTCGAGTACTGTAGTAAGTAAAGTACAAAATACAAATTTATTTAAACAAATCTTTAAAATAAAATTGAATTTTTTCTTCATAGTATTAACCCGTCCGCTTCCGCTAAGATTTACTTTTGACATCTGTTTCCGTTTCTGCTTACGTTATGACAGTTCCGTTTCTCAAACGAAGTCGAAAGCGGAGCGAGGTACATCTTCATTCTAGATTGTTCCAAGCGACGATGACTAAGAAAACATTAGTCAAGTGTGCACGCTGGAACGGGATGGAGCATAGGTATCCCACCTAGCGTTTTGCAAGGCACATACATTTCTACCCTACAATAGGATTATAAATGGTACGAGACCCAACAGTAATACTATACAGGTGTTTTATAACATAAAGTATTACTGTAAGCACTTCTCGTTTGAAACTTTGGTCGAAAATCTAAAATGTCTAAAAGTCAGTCAGTCATGAGTTTAAGTAGGGTTCTTTGGGCCCTTTGGAGATGTATCATAAAAGTTTTGCACCCCATCAATACAGCTATGCAAAATTCTAAGACTGACTGCACGTGCGCATAATACACAGTGCGAAGGAGTTAAAAGTTTGCCAAGTGATTTTTTGAATGCCCAAAAATAATTTTCCTTATACGCCTTGTGGCAGTGATCAATGTGATGTCGCCAGCCAAGCTTTTTATCTACAGTCACAACAAAGTATTTAACATGTGTAGATAGATGCTGCATAGATAGCTATGCGTGAGCATTCTGTACAAGAATTGAAGTGACATTCTTTCGGGCCAGATTGTCAAAAAGTACAAAATGTATTGTCTGACTAGCAGCTGAGAGTAGCCAATTTTCAGTTGGCGAAAAAGAGTATGTATTCAAATAGGTTACATATAATTTAAAAATTTTACTAAGTGTCGTCCCATCAAATCGGGTCAACCCAATGTATTTCTCACCGGCTACCCGGAAGTTTTAATCTCAACGAGGAAATGCCAAGACTTGACTTGATAAGTTAGTTATAAGAACTGCACGAAAATACAGTTCGTTCAAAAATTGCTATTGAGAATTTATCTTCAGAGGGGGAATGTCTCCTCTTCGGATTTCAGGTGCTCAGATTTTATTATACATACAACTGCTGTGAACGAAACCATACCGCGATTCAGCCAGCGACGCCTGACGGCACAACGCCATCTATCGAGCATGGAGTAAACTTCTACTTAGTTTTTTCAGGAAGGATTCAGTACATTTTCAGCGTTGAATATTGTTTAAAAATAATATATTCGTCTACTATAATTATTTAATATATTCGTCTAGTATAATTAACCCATTATATGCTATATCTGGGCGAAGGCCTCCCTTTCCCGTTTCCAAATACGTTTGTCTTCAACTATAGTGGGTTAGTACCTCCGATAAGATTAATGATAAACAGAGAAAAGGCTAAATATCCAGTTTGTCAGCATTAGTCTTAGAGGGAAGAATGTATTGTTTTTAGCAAAGCCTGGTATTCAGCGAAAGATGAATTAGGCGTTGAAATTATGTTACTAACGTAAGGATTTTATACAATTACGCATAAAAGACAGATACCAGTCAGGTAAATTTAAATGTATCTCGGACTCCCGACTCTAGTAGTGTTAAGAACTGTGGGGTTTTTATAGGCAGACTTGAGAATTTCCCACAAAAAATTGAGATTGATCTACCAAAATCTATCGTGCTCAATTTTTCTTTCTTATGTCAATCGTGATCGCCGATAGCATGTAAAATTCATGAACGAATAGAAATAATTTATCTCAGACGAGTCACGTCACTTTATTACTGATTAATCGTCATTTTACAAACGACTAGAAGGCACGCCTCTTATTTGCTCCGACGGCCTTAATTATTAATAAAAGACATACTTTACTGAGAAACACTCTATAGATAAACTTGAATACGGTGACATAAAACGATTGATATTACATTATTATAATAAGCCATAAGCATATAGAAGTAGATACCAGTAAAAAGGTTATACGAATTTGGTTTTCATCATCATCATTTCAGCCGAAAGACGTCCAATGTTGGACTTAGACCTCCCCCGAGTGACACCATAACGACGGGTCCTGTGCGCGTCTTTCTTCCATCGGATTCCAAATTTGAATGTAGTCCTATGAAATTACTCTTTACGTCTTTCGATCTGACAGCCTATTATCCTATTAGCTATTTACGAGTAACAATAATAATTTAAGTATTTAAAAAAAATTAACTAGTTTTCTTTTTTAAATTGTTATGACTTGTTAACCAGAGTCCTGCTGAAATAGTCTTTACTACAGCCCCCCCCAGCCAAGTTACAATCGTTTCGTTCGCGCCGAACGCCTCGAGTAGGCCACGCCTCCGATTTCTTTGTTCCTCTTTCTACAATCGGTAACGTCTCCTATTCATTTGTTCTGACCACGTGATTTAACGTTGAGATGATGTCATCATTCCCATAGATTTGAATAGTTTTCTAGAAGCGTTGACGATCGTAGATTATCAACTTGGCTAAAGGGGCAGTCGATATGGCGACAACTGGGAGAGTCCTTTTGACTGAAATGATGATTAAGTCAGTTGTGTTCCACTGTAGGGCATTACCTTTCCTGCCGGTCTTCTGTTTCTCTGTTGAGAAATTTTAACTCAATCCTTTAGGAAGACTTAACGGATTATATATATAAATCACATTACACCATTTAGTTTTATTAACCTTGACGAACAATAAATGATAAAGTTGCATCACGATTTGTAGTGATAAGGATTGTGTACAATCACGATCTTTGTATTCGTTCCTCCAATCTTTTAATGTTAGGTCAGAGAAAGGTCAATTCCATAAAAAAAGCATTATCTCGTGGATGACCATATCTAATCACTTGTAACTCATGGCTGATGTACAGAAATTCGTTATTTTGACCACTACTTGGTAGTGATTGATGTAGTTCAAAGCGTCACTTGAGTTACATCTTCTTCTTTTTTTTTTGTACTCCTAATACCATCCCCACTATTTGTATTCGGGGCACCTCTCTTTTTATCACCAGGATTTTCTTCCGTGGATTGTCGGTAGGCTTTGGAAATTGGACTAATTTGAGCCCCTGATCCCTCAATTTTGGACCACCAGTTCAATGGCGGGCAGCTTCTGCGTTTCTTTTGTTCTGGCAGATTTAGTGCTATTTTTGCGACTGTTGTTTTCTCTTTGTCTACTTTTTATTAAGGTGAAAAATCATCCAATGACGTCTCTCGCACTTGGACGGAACGAGAGAGCGTGTTAGACTTTTACTGACTAAAACCTACTCCTGTTCCTTCTTTGATTTTGTTCCGGGAACCCCTGGGGGGTTCATTTTCACTTAACCTATAGCCCCAGTAGGCTTCAATACTGCTGGGCCCCTACGGTTTGCTGTCATCTCAATGAGGTACGCGTGGAACACGACGCGCCGTCAACGATTTGGTCTCTGTACGAAAGATTACCGGATTACCGGATGACCGGACGGTGTGTTACCCATTGCTCGACGTGCCTGACTCGCCCTCTTGCGTGCGGCCGCCTCCTTCGCTAGCATTACTGCTTCGCAGAAGGAGGCGACCACCTGCCATTCTTCCTCCGGACCATGGGCTGTACCAGAGCCTGGCGCGAGATGCCTCTGCAGCCGATCGCCCCCACGAGAACACGGCGGTGCTCTGCCCAAGTGGGGCACACCATCGCTTCTCCTCCTAACATGTTGATACCATTACTTTGATTACATACCCACCTCAAAGAATCTTCTGTCTCCTTTGGGGACAAGTTGGAGCTGTGTGATAAACTGCAGTTAACACTGTCTAGTAAGAGAGTAAGTGGGTATGTAATGAAAGTGGAATCGATGACAGTTTTCGACGCGAGAAATTTAGCTTTAAGATATTAAACGTGCGTTTAAAAATTCGTGCTAAGATTTTTCTAGCTTGCCTGTATAAAGTTATTTAACTTCTCATTTTCAGGAACCTGATGGCTTTGAAAGAAGGTATGGGTGACAAAGTGGCTGTAGTATCCAATCTGGTGGGGACTGCTATCATTTGTCTTGCAACTGCCTTCCCGCTTGGCTGGGAGCTGACCCTGGCCTGCGTTTCAGTGATGCCGTTCTCTATAGCCGTCTCTATTATGTTAACTAATGTAAGTATGTGAGGAATGGTTTGTGTCATATTTAAATAATGCTTAATTATATGTGCTGCTGAGGTAAAATCGTGTAATTATTCCCAAAATTTTAGCGTTTACGTGAAAGAAAAGAACCACTATCTACCAACTGTGTATTAATTATAGTCTTTATTTGTTTCAAGTACCAAACCAAGTCGTCAATATTAGAAATGGAGTCATACAGTCAAGCGGGCAAACATGCAGAAGAAGTACTGAAATCTGTAAGAACAATAGTTGCTTTCAACGGAGAAAACAAAGAAGTTGACTGGTATGTAACGACAATCATATTAATCATAATTTTTGCCGTAAATGTAGGTATACATGCATTGTCGTATTTACCTACAATTAAACCGTAATCCCGCAATTTGCGAGCATTTGTAAAACCCAGGATGACATGACGGTCATGATGACTAAACTGCGATTATGACGAAAAAGACGGCATAATTTTAATCTCTGCAAATAAGACATTTTGATCTAATGCTCTTTTTTATAACTTGAGAAGATATTATCTGTCGAATCATTTGAAGTAAATTCTGTTCTATTATTAGTTTAATCTAGAGATAAAAATACATTATTCATGCTTATACAAGACTTTAGTTTTGAAGGATCCCCAACTACAGATCGACTTCATATTTCTTAGTTTTAAATGATTACGTTACTAGACAATCGATAGATAATAGTCGGACATGCGTCCATATCTACGTTCCATGTTCTAAAATCCCAAAGCTAATTGCGCCTTACTCTCAACATTTACGATACCTTCAACCCCTAATCTTTATTATCCAGGTATACAAAGCTGCTCCAACCTGCTGAAAAGCAGGGCCGAAGACGAGGTCTATTCACTGGCCTCGGCAACGGTTTCAACTGGGTACTCACATACTCCCTCAATGCCATCGGCTTCACTTACGGCACCAGGCTGGTCTTCCAGGACTGGGATGCTCCAGACACCGAGAGGAAATATCTTGTAGGAGTTGTTTACAGTGTGAGTATTTGGCTCTTTAATAAGGAACTAATGCAGGTTTACCCTATTACATAGATTCCATCGTTAAAGAGATTTAGGAAAGGAAACTCTATATTCCTAACTTGCTGTACTATGCTGATGTTGCCACTGCGGCTGCGGAGAACCTCAAAAGTCGGAAATATGATAACCTCGTGTTGGCAGTTATATTTTCTAGCCATTTGCGGTTGAAATCCTCGGATCAGAAGGTTTTTTTTTTTTCATTGGTATAAACCACAAGCACTGATTTGCTGTGACCCCACCTGATGGTAAGCAGAGATGCAATCATTGATGGTGAGGCGCACTAGTTTATTAAGAGCCTATTCATTCTAGCCTTGAAGACCTAAGTTATAGTTGGTCAGGAAGACCGCAAAGGTAATTTGTTCCAGTCCTTCGATGTACGCAATTTTTTTTTTCTTTAAGGTGGGAAATAATCCAAATTACTTCTCGCGCTCTGGGTGGAGCGCGAGGGCATGTCAGACTTTTACTAACTAAAACCACACCTGTGTCCTTCAATTTCCCTTTGCGTTCTAGGACTACGGGTTTCCTTTTCAGAAATTCTCCGCGGTCCTAGCTAGCGGGCATCGGCCCTATTGGGCCCCTACGGTCTGCTGACATCTCTTTTAGGAGCGCGTGGATCACTACGCGCTGTTGACGACTGGGCTTGGACCGGTTAATTACCGAACAGCCGGACGGCGAGCTACCCATTGCTCGACGTCCGCAAGCCCGCGTCTACCGTGGCTGGTAGTCGGGGTCGGAATTACGGCGGCTAGGGCGAGGATCTTCGTTCCCTTACGCGTGCAGCCTCCTCCTTCGCTAGCATTACCGCTTCGCAGAAGGAGGCGACCGCCTGCCATTCCTCCTCGCTCCGGACCATAGCCCGAACCAGGGCCCGACGCGAAAGGTCACTGCCGCCAATTGCCTCCACGAGGACACGGCGATGTTCCAGCCAAGCGGGGCACACCTCCACCGTATACTCCACCGTGTCCTCCGGGCGGTCCACACAATGGTGACACCCGGGCGTTTCTTCCGCCTGAATCCGATGCAGGAACCTCCCGAACTTGCCATGTCCGGTGTGGACCTGCGTCATGCGGAAGGTCAGGACGCCATGTTGCCGCTCCTGCCACTCCTCAAAGAGGGAACTTACCGCCGTGATTATGGCGTGCCCAGCACTGGGTTGTGACAGTCGCTGTCGCCATTCCGCCATGAGATCTCGCCGGAACTCTGTCCGCCATGCCGCGACATGTCGCGGCAGCGGAGTTTCACCCCGGAGTTGCATCTCCATGCGCAAATCGTGCATGCGTGCAAGGACTGTTGCCTCAAGATCCCATGGTGGTAGGCCAGCAAGGAGGCTCGCCGCTTCACGGGAGATCGTGCGGTATCCCCGCACCATCCGGATAGCCTCTGGCAGGCGTTCAGCATGGCCGCCGGTCGCTTTTGCAGCGACGGTGCCCACACCGGCGCCCCGTAAAGGGCCATGGACCGAATGATTCCCGCGTAGAGCCTCCGGCAGGAGGCGTCTGGACCCCCAAGGTTGGGCAGGAGCTGCTTGAGGGCAGTTCCGGTCCGTTGCAGTTTGGGAGTCAGACGTCGAAAGTGCTCCACGAAGTTCCACCGACTGTCGAGAACGAGTCCCAGATACTTCATCGTTGACCCGACGTCGATGCGAACCCCTCCTACCATTATTTGGAAACCCGGTGGAGGCGTATTCCGAGGGCCATGAAAACACATGGCCTCGGACTTGTGCAGAGCCACCTCAAGTCCCAACTGCTGAATCCTCTCAACGACTGTCGCAACCCCGCGTATCGCAAGTTCGGCCGCCGCCTGGTGCGACTCTCCTTGCACCAGGACCAGCGTGTCATCTGCGTAACAGACCACGCTGACCCCGTCGGGGAGGTCACCGCGCAGCACGTGGTCGTATCCGATGTTCCACAAGGGCGGCCTTAGTACCGATCCCTGCAGAACTCCGCACGACATCTCTCGCCGTTTCCATTCTCCCTGGTGACCGGGGTAGATGATAAACCTGTCCTTCAGGTAGGCCTCGATCGCACGACGGAGGCAGTCGGGCACCTGATGGTACCGGAGTGCCCTCCTAATGCTACTCCAGGGCAGTGAATTGAAGGCGTTGGCGATGTCCAAAGACACCACCACGACGACCCTGCCCTGTGACACCACGTCCGTCGTGAGGGCTCGCACGCGCATGATGGCATCCACCGTGGAGCGCCCTCTGCGGAAGCCAAACTGGCTGTCTGCAAGATCCGGCCCCACCCGCGTCAGATGCGCAACGAGGCAGTCTGCAATAACTCTTTCAAAGAGCTTGCCCACCTCGTCGAGCAGCACGATGGGCCGATACGCGGACGGAGAGTCCGGAGGGCGCCCCGGCTTCGCGATGAGAACCAGTTTCCCAGTCTTCCAACGAAGTGGGAACTGGCCCCTCTCCAAACATGCGCTAAACAGCCCTCTTAGTCGAGGCCCGAGTTCCTCCATGGCCAGGACCCAGGCCTTGCCAGGCAAGCCGTCGGGTTGCCTGGCAAGGCCTGCCTGGGGCGGTATTTTTGGCGTTCAGCCTTCTTACCGCCACTCTCATTTCTACCTCGGTCACCTCCGGAGTAACGTCGTCGTCGCCATCGTGGTCCGCGTAGGATACCGCGGGGGGCGGAGCCATGGGCGGGGAAGAATGCTCCCCTCTCGAAGGGAACAGAGCGTTCACCGCACTCTCCACGAGCTGGGGCCGGAGACTCTGTGTCAGTGGGGGAGCCCAGGCGCGGAGCTTGTCCCGCACCATTTTGGAGGGGTGTTCCCACGGGTCTCCGTTCAGAGTCCCCAGCCACACGTCGCGGGCCTCTAATTTGGCTCGCCGTATTTCCTCTCGGAGGGTACGCTTCGTCGCCCTGTATCCCTCGTACAGCTCCGCCTCTATGGCTTCCGCATCCGACGGGCGGATACGGCGCCTGCGGTGTCTGGTGTACCGGCGCCGCGCGGCAACGCATGCCTTGCGCAGTTCCGCGATCTCCGGCGACCACCAGTACACCTGGCGCCGGGCACGTCCTGGCCGGACTCGGGGCATTGCCACGTCGCAGATTTCTGACATGGCCTCCTGGAACCACTCCGCCTCGACGTCGATGTTGGCCGGCCTGTCTGGTGCTGGCACCCAGGCCTGTACGATCGCGGCTTCCAGGAGGAGCTCCCGGTCCAGCTGCTTCAGTGCCCACCGCGGACCACACTGGTTCTGTCTGACCGGCGCGGTCGAGGTCTGGGCGGAGACGTTGAACCAGATGTACCGGTGGTCTGAGTACGTCTCCACCCCCTCCATGACGCGCCAGTCGACGACGCGTGGAGACAGAGCGAGGCTGGCGAACGATATGTCTACCACGGACTCGCCCTGCCTCCGCATGTGTCTTTATGCCGGGAACCCCAAGCCAAGTTCTTGGCATTGAAGTCCCCGCAGACAACCACGGGGAGGGATCGAAACCCGGCGACGACGATATTCAACTCCATAAGGGAGTTGTGGAGATCGGCGAGAGTTCGGTTCGGGGAGAGGTATACACCAGCAATGTCCCCGAACCGTGCTGCCACGCAACCCCGTCCTCTCTTGACGCCTTCGAGGGGAGGGGTGCCGGCAGCGGCCGACGAAATTAATGTCACCGAGCCGTTCAGGTTCTGCGCCCAGCCAGCCCTGGGTGGGACATAGTACGGCTCGGTGACCACGGCGATATTAATCGACCACTGCACCATGCTCTGGAGCAACAGATCTTGAGCGGGGACGCAGTGGTTGATATTCGCTTGGAGGAGACGTAATGGAGCCGTTATTGACAGTCCATTACAATCTCCTCCCGAACTCCCTGTGAGGGCCCTGTCGCGGCAGCTGCGGCGGTACCTGTACCTGCTCCCAGCCCGGTGGTCGGCCAGCTTGCCAGCTGCTGCACACACGTAACAGTGTGGCGCGGCGTTGTAGGCTACGGCCTTGTGACCGGGCCGACCACACTGGAAGCAGTGGTCGCTTCGGTCTACCTCCGAGGTGCAGTGGACCCCCATGGTGACCCACCTGGCAACGGAAGTACCTCAGAGGTTTGGGCTCCAGCAACTTCAACTGCGCTGAAACCCAGCCCACCAAAAGCCTTCGACCCTCCCCAGTTATGGCCTTGGCCGCCGACACGGGGCAGCTTACCGTTACGGTTCGCATGCCCGTGCTGTTAGTAGTAGATGGTGCCCGCCCGCACCTGGTCGTCAGAACACCTTCCCGCCCTGACAATGGCGGCCACTACCTCGTCCTCCGTCACGGAGTCGTCCAGGCCCATAATGCGCATATCAATGCACTTCGTGGACATGGACACTCGGGCCACCTCCGCATCTAGGGACGCTCTGATCTTTTCAGCCAGAGCGTCCGCGGTAGAACCGCTGTCGGAACCAGGAACCTCCAGCATGCGGCCTCCGGTTGCAGTGGTCCTCATACGGAAGCCCCCAGCGATGCCATGCTCGGTGAGATCCACCGCCCGCTTCGCTTTGGTCATCACCTCGTTGTAGGTCACGCCCTTCTTTTCCGCACTAGGCTGTAGTGTGATCACTACAGCTGCGAATGTCGGAGCGCGAAGCCAAGCCGCGAGGGCCCTCTTTTTGCGCTGCCGCTGCCTTTCGCGCTTCTTGGCCGCCCTTGCCGCTCTTGCCCACTTTTTTCCTCTCTCCAATCACTTGCCACTCGGCGTCGGCTGGAGATTCAACAGGCTGGGAAGGGGGAGGTGGCCGGCTCCTCGCCGTGGCAGGAGCTCCCGCTGCCTTGCCCTTCCTGGGTGGGGCAGGCTTCCTCTGCCTCGCCGCCACCGGGGTCGACCTCGCCGCCACCGGGGTCGACCTCGCGGATTCCGATGGCGCGGTTCCGCGCTTGGCTTGCCCGGACGGTCCTAGTTTGGGTGCAGCAGCCGGGGCCGCGGTAGCGGTGTCGTAAGACGTCGCCTTTCGCTGGCCGGAGGCCGCGAGTGGGGGGCGCAGCACTATTCCCTCCAGCACAGAGAATTGCTGCTGGATATGCTTCTGGAACTGCTCTTGCAGTTGTTGCTGCTGCTGCCGGAAGGCAGCCAGTTCCTGCCGCACCAGAGCTAGCACTTGGTTCCCCGGCTCGGTCTGAGGCTGTTGGCGCTCCCCTTTTTGTGCCATCTGTGGGGCGGCTGCTCCTCGAAACTCAATCTGGTTTGCCCGGAGCCTCTCGTTCTCCTTTCAGAGAATTTTCATGCTGGCCGCCTGGTGGGCGACCTCCGCCCGCAACTCCCCAATGGCGTCCACCGCAGCGGCGCTAATTGAAGCTATGGCCTCGGGTATAGCCTTGTCTTTTGAGGCTTTCACCCTCATTAAGGCCACACTCCTAATCACTGCCGCCACAACCTCCACAAATTTTTTGGGCAGCTCTTGGGTGGAGCAGCCCTCGGTGCCAGGTTCACCGTCAGATGACCCCGAGAGAGTAGCCTCGCGGCTGGACTCCCCAGCATGACGCCCCTCCTTGGCGATCTCCAAGGATCGATCCTGGGTGGCGAGCCCTCTCCCCTTTCCTGTCTTACGACCCGCCCCCCGACTTGAGGTGGGAATTTTGCGGGCCGTAGGCCTCAGCTCATCGTCACCGGAGGATGACCCCCGACCATCGCCGGGGCGAGCGGGGCGCTTGAGGAATTCGTTCCTCCTGGAAGTGAGCTCCACCACCCCCTTGTGCCCCAAACTGAGCGCAGAAGCAGTATCGGAGTCCGACTCCTCAACCTGGCTCATCTCCCTCAGGCCTAAACGCCTGCCGGCCTGTTCATTTTCCACCGGCGCCGCAGACGTGCTGGGAGTGGATCCCAAGGACTCTGCGTCACCGGTAGGTGAGCCACCCTGGCTCGATGCGCCCACAGAAGACGGTACAGGGTCCGAAGGACCGGTGCGGTGATTGCCCCCCCCCAGAATACGAGGGGCAGCCCGAGCTCTGCTCGGGGAGAGATTCTCCTGCAAGCAGGTACCCTCCTGGGGTAATTATATTTTTTATCAGTCGCACTCATAGTTTTTTGCTGAACTCAGCTTCGCCTTTTTGGCAATGGGGTGGGGTCCCCAATAGACTCGTTCGCCGTCAAGGTCATGTCTGCTGAGCAGACACGTACCTGAGGCGAACCCTCCGCGGCAGTCCAGTTTCCTGGGCTCCACCTGTGTGGATTCCTCTTGGTCTGGTCTCTCACTGGAGGCCTTCCGGCATGAGTAGCTCTACCGGCAAAGCCCTCAAGATCATTGAGATACACAAGCCCCACCACGACGACAACGTGGGAATTCAGTTGATGGGGCGATGTACGCATACCGCGTACATCGAAGGACTGGAAACGACGAAGCGAAAAGTCCGGACCGTTGAAGTCTGTCAGACTCGCTGTACATCGGGTTGTCCGATAGTAGAAAGCAGATGGCGGAATCAAGCCATGCAATTCCCGCGCACACTCTTCAAAATGTAACCTGTAAAATACCGATAGGCTGGCTACCCTGCGCCCGTGCTCGAGGCTTTGTATATTAGACTTAACCAAATCTGGATCCCCAATTAGCCTCTTCGCACGCCCTTCCACTGAGTTCAAAGCTGCTAAATGGCATTTTGCAGCACCAGCCCATATGTGACTGCAGTACTCCACACACGATCGGACCTGTGCTTTGTATAACATTAGAAGCTGTCTCGGTGTGAAGTACCGTCGGACCTTTGCAAGAATGCCTAATTATCTAGCAGCAAAATTGAGGTCAGAGGAAATTTCAACTCCTAAGAGCTGAAGGCGGTCGGTGCACTCCAGGGATACATTCTGAAAAGCAGGAGCCAAGGAGAACGGGCTCTTTTTGGCGGTGATAAGACACGCTTGTGTTCTATCTATCTATTTAGGTATGGTTTCCGCACTTAGTCCTAAGTGGACCATTGTACGTGGGCCATGGCGACCATAACCTTAGGTGGGCTCCACTACGCAGCTGACCAAAGCGGACCGGCACAATTGGTTCGGGCCCGAAGGCCACCGCTCCAGATCCTCTCCTGGCCAGTTCGTCAGCCGCGTCGTTGCCCAATGAGCCGCTATGACCTTTAATCCACTGTAGTGTCACAGTATTGCGTTTCGGCACTGTGACACTTTCCAGTGCTGAGTGGCATTCTTGTATAATTTTCGAGGTGGTAGAGTTTTTGCCAAGGGATTGTTGGACTGAGGCACTATCAGAGAGTATCCGAATGTGTGTGTCCGTAACATTCCTAGTTTCTATGGCGTGGGTCGCTAGGATTATACCAACACATTCCGCCTGATAGATGGTGTTGAATTTTCCTAGCGTTCTGGATATTCTGATATTGAGGTCATTACAGAAGACTCTAATTCCGGTGCCAGTATCTGTCTTTGATCCATCCGTGTAGACTCACTGGGCCTGAGTAATCGTGCTCTTCTTTTGTTACTTGAATATTGATATGCTCTTGGAAAAAATACGCCTTTGGAGCTTTGTCGCTAGGTGCTGCCATCATAGGCTGTCGTTTAATAGCGTCTTCCATCATGCGTATGTGATTGATTCTGAAATCTTTACTCAGGGTGCCCGATGCGCTGAACCTGAAGGCCGCTGAGGCCGCCTCCTCCTGCACTATTAGATGTAGTGGGGGCAGTCCCAGCATCGCTTGCAAGGCAGCCGTGGGTGTGGTTCTCATGGTGCTAGTGATCGCTTCGCAGGCGAGTCGTTGCAGTTTTTCAATATCTTTTTATGCTGTGCTCAGTTCGGTCCTGGGCCACCAAACTAGGGAACCATATGTGATTATTGGTCTAATAACAGTGGTGTAAAGCCAGTGAGAAATCTTTTGGGCTATGCCCCAGCTGCGGCCTAACATTCGTTAACACTGCCACATAGATATACTGACTTTTTTGGTGATGTACTCGGTGTGTTTTGCCCAATTTAGCTGTTTGTCCAGGTAGGTAGACGCCCAGGTACTTGACTTCAGTTTACAGGCTAAGGGGAGTTCCAAAGAAACGTGATAGCTGTAGTGCTGCCAATTTTCCTTTTTTTGGTGAAAAGTACCAATTCAGTTTTAGTGGGGTTCACAGTCAGTTGATGTTCCTTACACCAGTCCTGTACTATTTTCAAGGCGTGCCGCCTAAGGTTGCATAGTGTGTTTTCGTGAGTGCCGTTTATTATAATGGTTAAATCGTCGGCATAACCTACGGCGAAGTAACCTTTGGGGTTAAGTCTTTTTACGAGATTATCTGCAACTAGGTTTCATAGTAAAGGCGATAGGACACCCCCTTGGGGACAACCCTTCGCCACCATGGCCCTTGTGGTGTTATTTATATTTACTTGTACTGTTCTAAGTCTGAGCGTACTTGTGATCCTATTGTCTGGTTTTTTTAGCGCAGCGCACCGAGGGTACGTTCTTAGTCAATTGATAGAATTTTCCTAACCCGTGCTGCTTCGGTATTTGATTCAATGCTATCATAGAAATTGCGCCAGGCGGAGTTTCTGGCGGTCCTAACTGCTTTCTTATATTTGTATTGGGTTTCTTTGTATTGCTTCCAGTCCTCTGGGAGTCTTGAGTTTTTGGCTCTGTTGAATTGTTTGCGTAATGTATTTCTGAGTTTGCCAAGTTCTGCATTCCACCAGGGATTTCCCTTTCCTTTGATGTGTGGAGAGCTTAGTTGACAGTTTGTGTGGTATGCTTCGATAATATTGTCTGTGAGTTTTGTCACAGCGTTATTCAATTCTATGGAGTCAGTTATTTCGGTTACAGGTCTTTGTTTCCTGGCTAGTAGGGAGTAGTGTTTGTATTCAGGTATATTTGTACGGCGAGGGTTGCGCTGTGGTTCTGGGTTTTTTGTAATGGCTGCCAGAGAGAAACATATTCTTCTGTGATCAGAGCAAGAGGGTTCATTTGACACGCGCCAGTTGGAGATTAAGTTTTTCGCGTTTTCTGTAGCTAAAGTCAGGTCTATGATCGTTTGTCCACGGACTGTGACCCAAGTGGGTTCCGTGCCTCGGTTCACGATGTTAAGATTAGTCGAGAATAAGTATGTGGATAGTGACTCACCTCGGGTGTTTGATACTTCACTACCCCATAGTAGGTGATGCGCGTTTGAGTCGTTGCAGATGATCAAGTCCAAGTTGGCGTTTTCGTAGTGTCAGAATTGGGTCATTGGAAAAAACCAGATTGGTCAGTTCTTTTGGTGGGCAACTTTAGTCGTCGCCAGGCATGTACGACGAGGCTAGTACTAGATTCGGGGCATCATTTCCAATCTGGAGCCTGATGGCTGTCAGGTCTCTGGACCAGAATTGGGTTAGTGATGTGATCAGTTATATGCCTTGGGGTATGTAAATGCAGGTTCGGGGTTTATCTATATTGTATGTGTTAGATTCTTTTATGCTGGCTCAAAATGGCTTCAACTGGTTAAAACAAAATGTCCTCACTCTAAACTCAGATAAAACTTTTTACATGCCATTTTATTTACGAAATTCTAATGCACCCGTCCCTGAACTTACGTTAAAGTCACATTCCAATCATGTCGCCTCCTCAAATGACACTACTTGCAATTGCCCCTGTTTAATTAGAAGATCTGAAGCTAAATACTTAGGTATTATACTCGACTCATCGCTGAACTTCAGTGCGCACATTTCTATGCTTCAATCCAGACTTAGAAAATTGATTTATATTTTCAAGAACTTACGACACGTAGCAGATATTTCAATTCTAAAAAAAGTTTATAGGGCACTTTGTGAATCGCTGTTAACTTATTGCATTTCTAGTTGGGGTGGAGCTTCCAAAACCACTCTACTTCCTCTTGAAATAGCACAACGAGCAATTTTAAAGGTTAGCTCCTTCCGACCCATTGATTACCCTACACATCTTCTGTATAAGTCCTGGAGCTTACCCACTGTTCGTCAACTTTACATATTGACTGTGATTCTCAAACAACACTCTCTTACCCCTTTGGACAGGAATAATCTACTTAAACGGCGTCGTAATGCTGTAGTACCCCGGTCCCGTCAATTTAAACATTCATTCACACATAGGTTTTTCTGTTTCAATGGTCCTTTCCTCTACAACAAACTTAACACAACTCTTAATTTCTACACACTAAACAAAAAAGGATGCAAAATCAAACTATTAGACTTTCTACTCACATGTGGTTACCAAACTACTGAAGACCTTCTTAAAACGTTAAGATAAAATTACACCACAAACACACGAAGCACATGCACACAACACACAATTTTGATTGCAAATTAATTATTTTGTTGTGTTAAATTATATAGATGTTACACGCAAATGCTGTTATATTGTTAATTTATTTTCTGGGAAGAGAACTGCGTCCTGAAATACAGGCTCGGCCTAGCTCAGGCGCCGTTGCTCATTTTTATTTCTTTTGCATTTGTTTTAAGTCACCTTCTACTTATTGTTCAAATTTGTACAATATTTTTATGGAGAAATAAAAAAAATATATTATTATTAGTTTACCTTCAATACTTCCAAGGCCGCATATCTTGTCAATTCTGACCCACGGCTTTTGAATTAGTGTTATAGTTGGTGGATTGGTCTCCAGCACCCTGCGTAGAGTAGCTGTGGCAGTCTGACTGTGCTGGAGGTTGGTCTGGATGATCGGGATGGGGTTTGGTGTGGTCGACAAAGGCGTCGGAATGGAGTTAGGAAGAGGTGGAGCCATCGGAAATTGTTTCTCTCTCCTCCATTCCCCGCCAGTCTCCGTCTTTGTATGTTCAATGTCTGTGTCTTCAGGCTTGGAATGGGTCTGGGGGTAGAAGCGAACGTATATCGAACCCCGCAGGTACGATATACGTCGCTCCCGCCCCAAGACCTTGTCAACCTCATCGGTGGGGATACCCAGGGTCAGATACGTCCCAAAGTTATCCTCATCGACTTTGGTTGCCCGGTATAACGACCACTTCGCGATGTCGTACCGAGCATTCTGACGGATCAGAAGGCTCTGGAGCAGCGCAATGTCCCCGTTAAATCTGGGAACGAAGAGCGCCGCTCGGACACGGGTCGGCACGTCGGACTGTCTCATGACTGTCAGTGTCTGGTCGGTGTTTGGAAGTCTCAGTAGGGGAGTATTTTGTGTCAGCCAAGTCAGTGCATTGTCGTCCTCACACCACACCTGCATGCGTGGTCACCCGGTGGTAATCTCGGAAGGCCGGGAGTGATTTCGTGGGGTCCGACTCAATCAGAAGTCTTTCAAGTTCCAATTTGACGTAAGTCGCCTCGTCACTTGTCAGGTCTCTTGAGGGGGGAGGGAAGCAGATCGCTACGGCCAACCGCGCCGGAATATCTTTCGTGGCCCACGCGTATGTTCTCTGCTCCCCTTGAGCAGCCTGGGTCCTCACCCGTTTCGGATCCTCCTGCAGCGCGCTCGATGAGGCCGAGTCGTCCGGGCGGTCTCTCTTCGCCGCCCCTGTGCCGCTTGGCCCAAGTTGTGGCTTAGAGTTGCTCGGCTTAGTGCGTCCAGCTGGGATCTGAAACTGGCGATTAGCCCCAGCCTGTTTCCAACTCTTCTTCAGGTACTGTCTGTCTGTCTGGTTCTGAGTTCGGTCAACGGTCCCTGTGGGTCCTGTCGGGTGGCCCCGTCGCGTACTGATCCCCGCTCGCATGTTTCCGCGTCCGGTCTTTTTCTATGTTGGGTTTCCCCTCCACGTACTTCGGACTGGTCGCGTACTTCTGCAGTTTCCGCTTCCGGCTCTTTTCCGCGCTGGGTTAAACCTTCACGTAATACGGGCTGGTCGCGTAGTCCTTTTGAAGTAGCCGCCTGTGCATCGCGCTGGCCAAGGCCTGCGCGGATCCTGCGCATGCGGCTACCCAGCTCCCTTTACCTGATGCTTTGAGGAAAGCAGGTGTAATTCGTACGCAGGGATCGTGGTGGACCCACCTGAGCCGTCAACTTTCCCCGAACCTAGTTCTGGGTCAGTATCTCTCAGTCTAGCTTCGGTCTTCGCGCGCTATCGTGCTAACGCACGCAGTTTGTCACTGAGACTGGTCAGTTGGGCTTCGTCAGTGTCATTGTCTGGGTTATTCGTTACGCTGTTCCTAACGATGCTCTGTTGCCAGGCACTCGTGGACGGTAAGCTTTGTGTCGGTCTGGTTGGCGCTTACGCACCAGTCATGGCAGGGTTTGTGGGCGCGTGAAACGCAACAGCCTGGTCTGTGCAAGGTATGGGCGCTGTCTGTCCTTTGTGGTGTTATTTATATTTACTTGTACTGCTCTAAGTCTAAGCATATTTGTGATCCAGCCACTCAAGGTCGGGTCAACACCGTGACTTTTGAGTGCTGTGCTGATGCTTCGGAACATAGTCTTATCGAAAGCTCCTTCGATATCTATGAAGACTACTAAAGAAGAGCCTTTGTGATATATTGCGCATTCAATCTTTGAGGTCACGCTATGTAGGGCAGATTCTGTTGATTTACCTGTGGAGTGTTGCTGTTTGTGGAGCGGTCTCTCTAAGAGAGATCCGTCTCGGATGTGTCTGTCACAAAGCCTTTCCTGGGTTTTCAGTAGGTAGAGTGTCAAGCTTATGGGCTTGTACGCCTTGGGTTGTGTATAGTCAGTTTTACCGGGTTTCGGGATGAAAATAACTTTCACCTCACGCCTCGTGTGTGGTATATATATCTGTGCCCTATGCAGGCGCGGTATATCACTAGCAGCCACGGCACTAGGGATTGTTCTCCCTACTGCAGTAGCGCCGGAAAGACACCGTCTAGTCCTGGTGACTTGTACGGCCCATTTAATTCGGTCTTCCGTCACTATGTAATGAGCTCTGGATCAGTCAAGATTAGTAGTAGTAGTACCCTCCAGTCCGGGAAATGCGTTTCCAGAAGTACCTTACTGGTCTCGCTGTCTGTTAGTGTGTAGCTATTGTCTGATTTTTTTAGCGCACCGAGGGTACGTTCTTGGTCAATTGATAGGATTTTCCTGACTCGTGCTGCTTCGGTATATGATTCAATGCTATCACAGAAAATACGCCAGGCGGAGTTTCTAGCGGTCCTAACTGCTTTCTTATATTTGTATTGGGTTTCTTTGTATTGCTCCCAGTCCTCTGGGAGTCTTGAGTTTTTGGCTCTGTTGAATTGTTTGCGTAATGTATTTCTGAGTTTGCCAAGTTCTGCATTCCACCAGGGGTTTCCCTTTCCTTTGATGTGTGGGGAGCTATGGTATGCTTCGATAATATTATCTGTGAGTTTTGTCACAGCTTTATTCATTTCTATGGAGTCAGTTATTTGGGTTACAGGTCTTTGTTCCCTGGCTAGCTGGCCAGGCTGGGTAGTGTTTGTATTCAGGTACATTTGTACGGCGAGGATTGCGCTGTGGTTCTGGGTTTTTTGTAATGGCTGCCAGAGAGAAACATATTCTTCTGTGGTCAGAGCAAGAGGGTTCATTTGACACGCGCCAGTTGGAGATTAAGTTTGTCGCGTTTTCTGAAGCTAGTCAGGTCTATGATCGTTTTCAAGTGGGCTCCGTGCCTCGGTTCACCATGTTAAGATTAGTCGAGATTAAGTATGTGGATAGTGACTCACCTCTGGTGTTTGATACTTCACTACCCCATAGCGGGTGATGCGCGTTTGAGTCGGTACAGATGATCAGGTCCAAGTTGGCGTTTTTGCAATGTCGAACCAGATCGGTCAGTTGTTTTGGTGGGCAGCTTTCGTCGTCGCCAGGCATGTACGACGAGGCTAGTACTAGATTCGGGGCATCATTTCCAATCTGCAGCCTGATCGCTGTCAGATCTCTAGAACAGAATTGTGTTAGTGGTGTGATCGTTATGTCTTGGGGTATGTAAATAAAGGTTCGGGGTTCATCTATATTGTATGTGTTAGATATTAGTTTTCCTCCAATACTTCCAAGGCCGCATATCTTGTCATTTCTGACCCACGGCTCTTGAATTAGTGCTATAATCCGTGGATTGGTCTCTAGCACCCTGCGTAGAGTAGCTGTGGCAGTCTGACTGTGCTGGAGGTTGGTCTGGATGATTGGGTTGGTGATGATGGGGTTCGATGTGGTCGACGACGGCGTCGCAATGGAGTTAGGAAGAGGTGGAGCAATCGGAAAATGTTTCTGCCTCCTCCATCCCTCGCCAGTCATCTGTGGGTGAGGACGCCAACGGCCGCGCCGTCCATCCAGGAGATGCAGGTGCTTTATCGGCGTCGGCGTCAACCATGGCTGCTCGGGCCATTTCTTCCTCCAGCTTATCCATGTCTTTGTCGGTGTCATTGGTCTCCGTCTTTGTCTGTTCAGTGTCTGTGTCTTCAGTCTTGGGATGGGTCTGGGGATAGAAGCGAACGTATATCGAACCCAGCAGGTACGATATACGTCCCTCCCGCCCCAAGACCTTGTCAACCTCATCGGTGGTGATACCCAGGGTCAGATACGTCCCAAAGTTATTCCTACTGACTTTGGTTGCCCGGTATAACGACCACCTCCCGATGTGATCAGAAGGCTCTGGAGCAGCGCAATGTCCGATTAAACCTGGGAACGAAGAGCGCCGCTCGGACACGGGTCGGCACGTCGGACTGTCTCGTGACTGTCAATGTCTGGTCGGTGTTAGGGAGTCTCAGTAAATACCCCCCCGTATTTTGTGTCAGCCAAGTCAGTGCATTGTCGTCCTCACACCACATCTGCCCGGTGCCGTCCGTCACTCGGCGGTAACTTCTGAAGGCTGGGAGTGGCTTCGTGGGGTCCGACACAATCAAAAGTCTTTCAAGTTCCGATTTGACGTAAGTCGCCTCGTTACCTGTCAGATCTCTTGAGGGGGGAGGGAAGTAGATCGCTACGGCCCACGCTTATGTTCTCTGCTCCCCTTGAGCAGCCTAGGTCCTCACCCGCTTCGGACCCCCCTGCAGCGCACTCGGTGAGGCCGAGTCGTTCGGGCGGTCTCTTCGCCGCCCCTGAGCTTGACCCAGGTTGTGGTTTAGATTTACTCGGCGTAGTGCATCCAGCTGGGATCCGAAACTGGCGAGTAGCCCCAGCCCGTTTCCCCCTCTTCTTCAGATCTGTCTGTCTGTCGGGTTCTGAGTCCGGTCAACGGATCCCTGTGGATCTTGCTTTTTGCAAGAGCGTTTCGCGTCGGGTTGCGCCGTCGCGTACTTGCCCCAGCTCGCGTGTTTCCGCGTCCGGTTTGTTTTCATGTTGGGTTCCCCTCCACGTACTTCGGACTGGTCGCGTACTCCTGCAGTTTGTGCGTCCGGCTCTTTTTCGCGCTGGGCTAACCCTTCGCGTAATACGGGCTGGTCGCGTACTCCTGTTGAAGTAGCCGCCTGCGCATTGCGCTGGCCAAGGCCTGCGCAGATCATGCACATGCGGCTACCCAGCTTAGTTTCCCTGATGCGGATTTTTCGCACTTTGAGGAAAGCAGGCGTAATTCGTCCGCAGGGATCGGGGTGGACCCACCTGAGCCGTCAACTTTCCCCGAACCTAGTTCTGGGTCAGCATCTCTCAGTCTAGCCTCGGTCTTCGCGCGCTGTCGCACTAACACACGTAGTTTTTGACCGAGACTAGTCAGTTGGGCTTCGACAGTGTCATTGTCTGGGTTATTCGTTACGCTGTTCCTAACGATACTCTGTTGCCAGGCACTCGTGGATGGTAAGACCGACACTAGGTCTGGTTGGCGCTTGCACACCAGTCATGTCAGTATCTGTGTCGGTCTGGTTGGCGCTTGCGCACCAGTTATGTCAGTGTTTGTGGGCGCGTGAAAAGCAGCAGCCTGGTTTGTGCAAGGTATGGGCATGCAGCGAGAGAAGGCGTGGCCTCTAAAAGCAGAGAGTTGCCCTCTCCCAGAATACGATCGGGGCTGACCGCCGAGTCGGCATGGGATTCTCCGGCTTGGCCGGGACCCACCTAGGTAATTATTTTGACTTTCTGCGTTTTCATCGTTGAAGAGGGTGGGCTTTCTTGGAATCGAGGTTGCCCGTCCTCTGGATCGATTGGATGAGAGGACGTAGGGAGGGAGTGAGTTTCGGGTATAGGAAGACGGGAAGGGGGTATCAGGTTAACCCAGGCCTGGGATTTGGCTTCGGGTAACTTCTCTTGTCCGGAGCCTCACCCGAGGCACTCCGGACAGGGGATCGGCCTCAAGCAATCAGGAAGCGGTCCCCAAGCCGGAGCTGGGTTATCTTCAACCTGCCCACCCGCTCGGTTGCATGAGATGAAGTGCCTGGCAGTCCATACCGACCCGCTATGGGGGTATATGTACCACCATGTCTGATCGGCACAGCCAGCCCCGAGCTTTATTAGATTATAACTTCTCGATTTATTATGGAAAAATCGTTTTTGATACGATAAACCACATTCAAATTCATTAGTTTCTATCACAACCGTCTTATTTAGAAAAATAGTTTATAATTTCTCGCAATATTTTACAATCCTACGGCATTTGCAATTTTCCGATAATATAAGCAGCATTATAGCCGTGCGAATTGAAGACGGGGCGGGTCTCTAGTAAGTTCGCAAAGAGAAGACAGAAAAGATTTTGTATGTGCTCTGGAACAGCATATACAAAATCATTCACAAATAGAAAACTAGCGTAAGCTTCTTTTTATCCTGTGAGCCGTAAAAATATCTAGTTAATAAATATTTTGACATTATTATTCCAGATCTTATTCAGCGTCTACATGGCCACACAGTCGATGACATTCTGCGTGCCTCACGCTGAAGTGTTCGCATCGGCTCGGGGAGCAGCTACCACCATATTCCAGCTTATAGACCGAGAGCCTTTGATCGACAGCCTCCAACAAACTGGCCTGTCTCCTCGCAGAGTCATCGGAGAAATTACTTTGGAGGATGTCAACTTTAGCTATCCGTCAAGACCTGAAGTTAAGGTAAGATAATACGAGCACTTTGCTACCGTTTCACACTAGTAATAGCTAATTTGTTTTAAGAGTTTACATTTACTGACTGTCAGGAAGGTCACCCACGGCCAGTACACGTAGCGAGAGTAGCAAACCGCTTGGTATAATTAAAATTAATAAGGTACAAGTAGTATGGTTACTTGTACCTTATTAATTTTTAATTATCTCCGTATAATCTTTATAAATAATGCAGGGAAGTATAGACCCATCGCTGGCTAACTCTTCGGGGCCTGTTTGAAAAATAAGTTGAAAGAATTTTAATTCCATGTCATCTATGAAGATGACCCCTTGACAGAATTTGCTACAGGCTCCAAGCTGACTTAATGCGGCATTGTCCACGACAACTTTTTGCAGCGATTCAATCAAAAAAAGATCATGATACCTCCGTGATCATTACCCCAAAATTAATGATGATTTAATTTCTAGGTGGGTTATAAAGTTCAACTATTATCTTTACTGTACAGGTCCTCAACAGCTTCTCTATTAAAATCAAACCAGGGGAATGTGTAGCCTTGGTTGGTTCTTTTGGTTGCGGTAAAACAACTATATTACAACTGCTTCAAAGACTCTATGATCCTCACTCTGGATCAGTGAAGCTTGATGGAAAGGACGTCAAAAATCTTAATTTGGGATGGCTTCGATCATGTTTAGGTAAGTCATTATTTATTATCATGATTTCTGTCGAAAGACGTCTAGTGTTGGACATAGGCCTCCCCCAAGCGTCGCCATAACGACCAATTCTGTGCATCTCGCATCCACCGCATTCCCGCGACTCTCACCAGCTCGTCGGTTCACTTTGTGGGAGGCCTTCCAACGCTGCGTTTTCCGGTACGCGATCGGCATTCTAGATCCTTTCGGCCTCATCGACTATCCGTTCTACGAGCAATGTGCCTTGCCCACTGCCACTTTAGTTTGGCGATTCTTCGGGCTATGTCGGCGACCGTGATTCTCCTGCGGATATCTTCATTCCTGATGCGATCACGCAAGGAAACTCCAAGCATCATAGCCCTTTCCATTGCCATTTGAGTAACTTTAAGCCTTGATGAGCCTCATTGTAACCGACCATGTTTCAGTGCCATACTAGCAACACGCACTGGTCATAGACTTTCGTCTTGAGACACTGGTATGTTGATACCGCGCTACTTCCCGAACGCTGCCCAGCCGAATCGGATTCGACGATTGACCTCTTTCTCAAAGTTAAACAAACTTAACTGGACTGTCTGTCCCAAGTAAACGTTATCGTCTACAACTTTGAGTGTAGAGTCTCCGATCTTGATCGGAGTGGACTAGGCATTAATGTCAATGGCGAGTATATCACTCGCCTTCAGTTTGCATTGGTAAATAACCATGTAGCACCCTACATGGTTATTTGCCATGATCTCGATTTTGTCCATGTTTATAAGACTTTCTGAAGCTCAACTAAGGTCATCGAGCATTGTACCTAGCTCCTCCGTAGTCTCAGCCATGACTACTATATCGTCGGCAAACCGATAGTGAGTGATGTACTCGCCATTGACATTAATGCCTAGTCCACTCCAGTCCAGAACCTTGAAGACATCCTCCATTGCAGCCGTAAACAGTTTCAGAGAAATGACGTCTCTCTGCCTCGCAACCCGCTGCAGAAGGATAAGTTTTGAGGTCTGGTCCTGAAGTCGGACTGACATTATGGCGTTCTCGTACAAACACTTCAGCACTTCGATATACTGATAATCAATCTGGCACCGTTGGAGAGATTACAATACAGCCCAAGTCTCGATCGAATCAAAAGCTTTCTCGTAGTCCATGAACGCTAAGCATAGAGGCAAGTTATACTCCTCGGTCTTCTGTATAACCTGCCGGTGCATATGTATGTGGTCTACGGTGCTGAAGCCTTTTCGGAATCCGGCTTTTTCGGGAGGTTGGAGTCGTCAAACCTGCGTGCGAGACGATTCGTGATGACTCTGGAAAACAGCTTGTAGATATGGGTCAGAAGCCAGATGGCCAGTAATTCTTAAGCAAGGCATTGTCACCCTTCTTAAAGAAAAGTACCACCACATCTCTGGTCAATGCCTGTAGCGTCTTTTCCGCAAGTATGACGGAATCGAACAACCTCTGAAGGGCCTTTAGGACCGGTTTTCCATCCTTCTTCAGGAGTTCGGCTCTAATTCCGTCATCACCCGACCACTTATTGTTTTTAAGCTGCTTCAGAGCTACCCTAATCTCGTACAGGCTGGCGTCCGGAATATCTTCGGTATAGTGCCGGGTTAATCTAACTCTTGAGCCGTTTGCTAGATTCGTTGTGGGTTTTGTGATAGACGTGTACAGCTGTCCATAGAATGCCTCGATTTCTCCCTGAAGCTACGATTTGGCGGATATGACTCTGCCATCGTCGTCGGTCTTCAGATTCGTGAGCTGGCTCTGCTCTATAGACAGATCTTTTACAAAAACCTCGGAGCCCTTATTCCGCTCGATCGCGTCTTTAATCTGTTTAGTATTAAAAAGGCGGAGATCGAGTTTTAAGGACTTGGAGATCCGTCTATTGAGCTGCCGTAGATGCACGCATCGTCTGAACACTGCAGAATGAACTCACGTCTTTTTTTCAAGAGTTCGACACTTTGATCAGAGAGCCTTTTCTTCTTTGTACGATAAGTCTTAAAGAACTTAGACCCGACCGTATGGACATTTTCTACGAACCCATCATTGTATTCGTCCACGGAGCCACCTAGGCACTCGAAACGATTATGAAGTTCGAGCTGAAAACTCTCGGAGTTTTGAATCCGGTTCTGTGCTGGACGGAGCGTAGACTTCATCAGACGAGATATTTCAAGCTTGATATTGATATTCAATGTGTCACTTACCTTGCGGTGACCTCCTCCAGTTTTCACCGCATTGATCACAGAGACATCATCGAATATTTGCTTCTTTTTCGACATGATGATGTCAATCTCATTTCTAGTCGCACCATCAGGGGTATGCCAGGTCCACTTCCTACGCTCAAGTTTTTTGAAGAAGGAGTTCATCATATAGAGGCCCACCTTCTCTATAAAACTTGCCAGCAGGTGTCCCCGGCGGTTTCAATGTTCTAATCCAAATTGCTCCACTCGCAGCTCATCACCGTCTCGTTTGCCAAGTTTCGCGTTAAAGTCCCCCATGACCGCGTTGAAGTGAGTCTTAGAACCATGCATGGCTCTGTATATATCCTCATACATGGACTCTACTTCGTCCTCGGGGTGTGTCGAGGTCGAGGCATAAACTTGTATAACCTTCAGCGAATATCATGATGATATTCTGAATATAAGATACGCCACTTTGTTCGACACACTCTCGATCTCGATCCTCAACACATTATTCACAAGAGACTTGTGGACGATAAACCTGACACCACTCTGGGACTGTTGGTCACCCTTCCGGAAATAATGTATGTTACCGGATTTGAGAACTATCGTGTCCTACCTCTGTGTTCGGACTTCAGATAATCCCACAATACTCCATCGTAACCTGCTCAATTCCTCCTCAAGCCCGGTGATCATCCCGCGTAGTGTACGCGTGTTATATGTTGTCAGGTCCAGTCGTTATTTTCTAAATGGGTAGCCGGATCCCATCCGGAGATTCTTCGTACACCTTACACAAGGGTAGACGGGCTACCGGACACTGGGGGCCATTTTTTGGTTGTGCTTATCATTGGGGGGTTTGGCCACGCTTGACATGCGGGTTGCGATCGCAGTGTGGTTGTTGCAATGCACAGAGAATGCTCCTGCCCGTTCTTTGGTGTGTCCCTTAGTCGCCTCTTATGACACCCACGGGAAGAGATAGTATGGTGTTATTCTTTACGTCCGGATACTAAACGGAACAGTTTAGGTTTCGGAACGGTTATGGTAAGTATACTATTGAAACTAGTAGGTACAGTGTCATCATTGACGGAGGGCGCCCATGAGCAACTTACTTGCTCAGAAACTTTTTATCTCTATTGTATAGGTGTCTTTGTCAAAAATTAGAAGATACACGGGAGCGACCATAAAGCATAATAGCATTATCATTAATGATCCTAATGTTTCCTCTGGAGGGACTCAGGCCTCCCCTCTAGGTCTAGGAGAGGGAGCGGGTCTTAATCCACCACGCGGGCTCAGTGCCAGTTGGTAGATGTCACATATCTTCGAAGTTTTGGTTCTAGGACATGCCGGTTTCTTCACGAAGTTTTGCTTCACCGTTTTAGAGTAGTGGTGATGAAATAAATTACACAAAGTAATGCGCCTGGCTAGAGCAACAGCACATATTTCGTAAAAAAATGCTACCAATAGACGGGACGGCAGTTACATCAACGGCACCGGCCTCATCATATTTCATAGCAGAAAATAAAACATCAATTCGTCAATGTTCCAGGCGTGGTAGGACAAGAACCTGTACTGTTTCGTGGTACCATTTTTGAAAACATCGCCATTGGATTCCCTGAAGCCACAAGAGAAGAAGTACAGACAGTAGCTGAAATGGCTTACGCACACGATTTCATTACCAACCTGCCCAATGTAAGTATATATCTTTTGACGTCTCTTATTTTAAAACAGTTCTCTCATCATTCAGGCCGTAATATAACAGACAACTTTTGTCGGAAAACAGTGATATACTTATCACGCTAGCTTAGCTAACGTAACATCCCATGTTTACAAGCTAGTTAAACCATAACTATAGAAATTAATCAAGAGGCTCCAAAGAGCTAAAAGATAGGCACAGGGAGAAAACAGAAGAAGCTTGAGAATCGCTTCTTATATATTCAGAAGTGGACAGGCTGAATTGATTGATTGATTTAACGCATTGGTTTGACCACAGGGCTACGACACAGTGATAGGCGAGCGCGGCGCGTCGCTGTCGGGCGGTCAGAAGCAGCGCATCGCCATCGCGCGCTCGCTGCTGCGTGAGCCGGCCGTGCTGCTGCTCGACGAGGCCACCTCCGCCCTCGACCCTCACTCCGAGAGACAGGTGCAAGCTGCCCTCGACCGTGCCAGTGTTGGAAGAACCACCATTATGGTGTCTCATCGGTTGGTTTAGATTTACCTTACCCTCAAATTACCAGCATTTCACTAATTTATTTTACAAAATGTTTTTAATCAAGGTTTTCCAATGTATACAAGAACAGTACGCAAATACTGGCGTATACTTCGTAGTGACCTAACTACTTAACCTTATTCCATAACATACAGTGCTAGTACCAATATGTACTAATCGAGCGTAGATCCGAATAATGGCGCCTGGATTAGGTCAGGTTAGAATAGTGACCATTAGAACACGATGACGAGTGAACAAAGCGATGATGTGGGTTAGGTTAGGTTAGAACAGTGACCATTAAAGACGGATTTGTAATGTTTGTGAATCATTTGGGTTAGCTTAAGTTAAAAGTCATTATTATTTTACATCATTCTATGAGTAAATGATTTTATTATTATCTCAGATTTTGTCAGGCGTAAGTGATGTTAACTGTAGTATAGTTTGGAACCAGGACGCGCGCGTACACGTTACAAACTGTACAAGACCAGGACGCAAAATTCGTGTATGTTGTAACTGCAGATTTAAAAATAGCAATACAAAGTATACGCGAGCAGTTTCCTATGACTGCGTTCAAGCCATGTATAGAATGTAAATACACATACTCGTCTACGGGAATACAAGGGACTTACCATGACGTAGTAAAATTCAGTCTTGCGAGAGAGAAAGAGGGATAGAGCTATACGCCCTATATAGCTCCATCCCTTTAACAGTTCAGTTCAGGTCGTTAAATGAATCGCGTTAAGATCTCGTGGTAGCTCTGCAGAAGAAACGTGTAAATTGTTTGCACAGCTAATGGTATCATTTTATTTTAGGTTGTCAACCATCACTAATGCTAACCGTATCATCTGCATGGACCAAGGAGCAATCGTTGAGGAGGGAACACATGAAGACCTGATGAAAACTAAAGGTGCTGTGACCCTTATTAACTATCTTAAGCATTAAGTAGTTCTGAGACTTTATGACAGAATTCAGCATTTTCATCGGCAGTTTATTTCGACTTCAAGAAATATTTTCATCCAAATGATGAAAATGTTTGTATATTTGTGTGGTTCTCTGGAAAAATTCAAAACATGTACTTCCATTAATGGATACTTTTTGCTGCCTGTAAGATAAATAGGAAAAAACAAAATAAGCAGCTCGTCCACGAATTCCCTTATGATGTAATTAACGGATCAGAGTATTATGGTCAACACAGTCAAATGTTTTTGAGAGGTCACAGAATATGCCAATAGCATCCTGGGACTTCTCCCAGGATTCCAAAACGTGACTGATGAGTTTTACTCCTGCATCCGTCGTTGACCTTCCTTTCGTGAAGCCAAACTGATGACTATGCAAAATTCTATTTGAATAAAAATGACGCAATATCTGGTCGAGCATGATGTTTTCATAAAGCACAGATATAGGTCTGTAATTAAAGGGATCAGTCTTAGTACCTGGTTTGAAAATGAGTACTACTTTACTTTGTTTCATTAAATCAGTGAACGTTCCGCTGTCAAAGAATTAATAATATATGCCTGTTAGGACAGGAGCAATTGTATCAATAACATCTCCAAGAACCTTAACGGATATACCCCATAAGTCTTCAGTATTTTTTATGTTAAGACTTTTGACTGTTTTATAATTGTATTAACAGAGATACGCTTAAATTCAAAGTTTGGTATATCCACAGTTTTTTTTTCCGGTGATAAAATCATCTTATGACATCCCACGCTCTTGGGCGGGGCGAGAGTTAGTGTCAGACTTTTACTGACCAAAAATCCACTCCTGTTCATTCGTTGCCTTTCGTACCAGAGCCGAGTCTTCCTTTCAGAATCAGACCCTTGGCCCCAGTAGGCTTCGACCCTGCTGGGCCCCTACAGTTGCTGACATCTCCTTGAGGCGCGTGTGGGACAATACGCACTGTCGACAACTTGGGCTCGGTACGGATGGTTACCGGACGGTCGGACAGCGAGCTACCCATTGCTCGCCATCCGCAAGCCCGCGCCTACGGTGGCCAGAAATCGGGGTCGGAATCCCGGCGGCGGTTGGGGCGTGAGGACCTTTGCCTCACGCGATCGGTCGCCTCCTTTGCAAGCATTACTCCTTCACTGAAGGAGGCGACCACCTGCCACTCCTCCTCGCTCTGGACATGGCCTGTATCAAGGCCCGGCGCGAGAGATCGCCGCCGCCGATTGCCTCCACGAGAACGCGACATTGCTCTGCCCAAGCGGGGCACACCTCTACTGTGTGATCCGCCGTGTCCTCCGGGCGGTCTACACAATGGTGACAACCGGGCGTTTCTTCCGCACGAATCCGGTGCAGGAACCTCCCGAACTTACCATGTCCGGTGAGGACCTGCGTCATGCAGAAGGTAAGGACGCCGTGTTGCCTTTCCAGCCACTCCTCAAAGAGGGGAATTACCGCCATGATTATGGCGTGCCCAGCACTACGTTGTGATAGTCGCTGTCGCCATTCCACTATAAGGCCTCGTCGGAACTCTGCCTGCCATGCCGCGATATGTCGCGGCAGTGGAGTTTCGCCCCGACGTTGCATCTCCACGCGCAGATCGTGCATGCGTGCAAGGGCTGTTGCCACCAGATCTGGACCTCCGAGGTTGGGCAAGAGACAGTCCATTACAGTCTTCTCCCGAGCCCGTGAGGACTCTGCCGCGGGGGTCGCAGCGGCGACAGCAGCGGCAGCCAAAGAAGAGGCTGCGGCGGTGAGGGCATCGGGGTGGATGGGCTTTGGCGGGGGGGTCGCAGGAGCTGCTTCCAGCCCGGTGGTCGGCCGGCTTGCCTGCCCCCGCACATGCGTAGCAGTGCGGCGTTGCACGGCATTCAACCGCCTTATGACCGGACTGACCGCACTGGAAGCAGCGGTCACTGCGGTCCACCTCCGCAGCGCAACAGGCCCCTACGTGGTGCCCCACGTGGCAGCGGTAGCACCGCAGAGGTCTGGGCTCCAGCAGTTTCACCTGCGCGGATACCCAGCCTACCAGAAGCCGTCGGCCCTTCCCGGTGATTGTCTTGGCCACCGACACGGGGCAGCTAACCATCACGGCTCGCATGCCCGTGCTATCAGCGCGGATGGTGCCCGCCTGAACCTGCTCGGCAGTGCATCCTCCCGCTCCGACGATGGCGGCCACCACCTCATCCACCCTGACGGAGTCGTCCAAGCCCATGATGCGCATATCAATGCGCTTGGTGGGCCTGGACACTCGGGCCTCTTCCACGTCCAGGGACGCCCTGATCCTTGCGGCCAGGGCATCCGCGACAGGGCCACTGGCCGCACCAGGGACCTCAAGCATTCGGGCCCCAGTTACGGTGCGCCTCATGCGGAAGCCCCTAGAGGCTCCAAGCTCACCAAGGTGGGGCAACACCGCCTGCTTCGCCTTCTCCATGACGGCGTCATACGTCACGCCCTTCTTTACCGCATCTGGCTGTAGTGTGATAACTACAGCCTCGGAATTCGGGGCGCGAAGTCTAGCCGCCATGGCCCGCTTTTTGCGCTGCAGTCGCCTCGCGCGCTTTTTGGCCGCCCTAGCCGTCCTGCCAGCCTTATTCTTGTCACCGACAACCGTCCATCCGGCGTCGGCCGAAGGTTCTGCAGACGGGGGAGGTGGCAGGGGCGGCCTAGCCGCCGCCACGGCAGGGGGGTTCGCCACTTTAGCGGCAGATGCTGCTTTGACCCTCGTGGGAGGAGCAGGCTTCGCCAGCCGCTGCTGCTGCTTGGCCGCCGGGGCCGGCCTCGCAGCCTCCGACGTAACGGCCTCGCGCCTGGCTTGCCCCGATGGGCCCGCCTTAGGCGCAGCAGCCGGGGCCGCGGCGGCGGTGGCATACGACGCAGCCTTTCGCTGACCAGAGGCAGCGAGCGGGGGACGCAGTACAATCCCTTCTAGCACGGATAGCTGCTGTTGAATTCGTAGCTGGAACTGCTCCTGCTGCTGCTGCTGCTGCTGCCTAAAGGCAGCCAGCTCCTGGCGCACCAGCATCAGCAGCTGGCTCTCCGACTCCGGCTGGGGCTGGGACTGGGACTGGGGCTGCTTTTGCTCCTGCCCCTGCGTGCATCCCCCTTTTGGTGCCTCTTCCTGGGGGCCGACTTTCTGGGCTCCGATGAGCTCGGCCCGGAGCAAAGCGATCCTTTTTTCGAGCTGCTTCTCGAAGGAGGCGTCCATAGCCTCCAAGATCGAGGCCGCGAACTGGGCGATGCCTCGCTTCTTTGAGCCCTTCTCCCGCTTTCTTGCTATGGCCGTTAAGGCTTCGACGACCAGCTCTCCGAGCGCCCTACGCGACTCCTCGGCGGAGTCTTCCCCGGCGTCCGGCACACTGCCAGACGGCCCCGAGGAGTAAGCCCTGACGCTGGTCGCTGCGGAACATCGGCCCTCCGCAGCGAGCCTGTCGGCTCGCTCAGCAACCTCCTGGGAAGTAAGCCCCCTCCCTCTTCCTACAGCTCGGCACGCACCCCGACTGCTGGTGGGGATCTTGCGGGCCGACACAAACTCCCCTTCGGAAGACTATCCGTCCTCCGGTTTGCCACGTTTCCGGTAAAAACGTGAGTTTTCACCGAAAACCACTTCTACCTCGCCGTCAGAGCTCTCTAAGCTCTCCTTCGATGCGGCGTCGGACTCCGACCGCCCATCTTTCTTCCTCCGTTCGTTATTTTTATTATTTAGTGTTTCCATTGCTGTTCCCACGAGTAAAAACTTTGTGTACCTGCTCAAAATAGTGGTCCGCACTAGAGACTAATTTAGCTACCCATTAGTCAAGCTAACAACCTCCCTCACGGTGCGCCGCCGCTTGGAGGTTTGGGGTAATTTCTTATAGAGGTTGTCTTCCTCGCGGCCCGGGCGGTTAAGCCAAGACCCTCGACCCCCATCAATAGTCAGAAACATGACCTTGGACAATCTCTGGGGCTACGAGACTAACGGTGGCAGGAGGAGGACCAAGTCTTCCTCCTGCCTGTCCGGTGGCAGGGTAAGTGCACACCGAGCCCGCTCTTACTTCGCCACTATGCCTTCTGCTATAGCAGAGGGACACGCGTTGAAGTGTTCCTTCGGACAGAATATTCGCAGGCGGACATCGAGACCCCTTAGGCAAGAGTACCCAGGGGGAGTCATTAGCCGCCTCCCAGGGTGCACCGTCCCGCAGACTGGTCTTCACTCTGGACGTATCCGCAAGGGAACTACAGCCTGCGGGCACTCGAGGAGGTTTTCTGTCGTAGCACCCCATCCCATGGTGGCTGGCCAGCAAGGAGGCTCGCCGCTTCGCGGAAAACCGTTCGGTATACCCGCACCATCCGTATGGCCATGACCCTCTGGCACGTGTTCAGCTGGGCCGCCGGTCGCTTTCGCAGTTTTCGGTTTGTTTCGCACCGCCATAAAGGGCCATGGACGGGATGATGCCTGCGTAGAGTCTCCGGCAGGAGGCGTCTGGTCCCCCGAGGTTGGGCAGGAGCCGCTTGAGGGCAGCCCCAGATCGGTTTAGTTTGGGAGCTAGACGTCGAAAGTGCTCATCGAAATTCCACCGGCTGTCGAGGACGAGTCCCAGGTACTTCATTGTCGACCCGACGCCGTGAAAACACATGGCTTCAGACTTGTGCAGCGCCACCTCGAGTCCCAACTGCTGGATTCTATCAACGACTATCGCAACCCCGCGTGTCGCTAATTCAACCGCCGCCTGGTACGACTCCCCCTGCCTGGCGCAGGGGGAGTCGTCTGCGTAGCAGACCACGCTGACCCCGTCAGGGTAGATGATGTAACTGTCCGACAGGTAGGCCTCGATCACGCAACAAAGGTAGCCAGGCACCCGGTGATACCGGAGTGCCCTTCTAATGCTACTCCAGGGCAGGGAGTTGAAAGCGTTGGCGATGTCCAAAGACACTGCCACAACACACCTGCCCTGGCATACCGCATCGCCCGTCATGAGAGCTCGCTCGCGCGCATGATGGCGTCCACCGTGGAGCGCCTCCTGCGTAAACCGAACTGGCCGTCCGCCAGGTCCGGCCCCGCCCGTGTTAGGTGCGCGACGAGGCGGTCTGCAATTACTATTTCAATGAGCTTGCCCACCTCGTCGAGCAACACAATGGGCCGGAACGCGGATGGAGAGTTCGCAGGGCGCCCCGGCTTCGCGATAAGGACCAATTTCCCCGTCTTTCCGCGAAGTGAGAACTGGCCCCTCTCCATGCATGTGCTGAAGATCCCTTTTCGAGACCCGAGAGCTTCCATGGCCAGGACCCAGGCTTTACCAAGCAAACCATTGGGTCCTGGGGCGGTATTCTTGGCACTCAGCCTTCGTACCGCCACACTCATCTCTACTTCTGTCACCTCTGGATCATTGTCATCGTCGTCGCCATCGTGATCCGCGTTAGACACCGCTGGTGGTGGAGCCATGAGCGGGGGAAAGTGTTCCCCTCGCGTAGGGAACAAAGTACTTACTACACTCTCCACAATCTGGGGCCGGAGACTGCGTGAGCGGGGGAGCCCAGGGGCGGAGTTTTTCCCGCACCATCTTGTAGGGGCGTCCCCACGGATCTCCGTTCAGAGTCCCCAGCCACACGTTGCGAGTCTCCAACTTGGCTCGCTTTATTTCCGTTCGGAGGGTGCGCTTCGCCACTCTGTATCCATCGTACAGCGCCGCCTCTCTGGCCTCCGCATCCGGCGGGCGGATGCTGTGACTGCAGTGTCTAGCGTACCGGCGCCGCGCGGCATTTCACGCATTGCGCAGTGCCGCAATCTCCGGCGATCACCAGTACACCTGGCGCCGGGCACATCCTGGCCGGACTTGGGGTATTGCCGCATCGCAGATTTGCGACATGGCCTCCTGGAACCACTCTGCCTCAACGTCTATGTCGACAGGCCTGTCCGGTGCTTGCACCTAGACCTGTACCATCGCGGCTTCCAGAAGGAGCTCCCGGTCCAGCTGTTTCAGTGCCCAACGCGGACCACACGGGGTCTGTTCAGTCAGCCCTGACGCTGGTCGCTGCGGGGTAGCGGCCCTCCGCGGCGAGCCTTTCGGCTCGCTCAGCAGCCTCCCGCTCGGCTCGCACCCCGACTGCTGGTGGGTATCTTGCAGGCCGACACAAACTCTCCTTCGGAAGACGATCCGTCCCCCGGTTTGCCGCGTTTCCGGTAAAAACGTGAGTTTTCACCGAAAACCACTTCTCCCTCGCAGTGAGAGCTCTCGAGGCTCTCCTTCGATTCGGTGTTGGACTCCGACCGCCCATCTTTCTCCCTCCGTTCGTAATTTTTATTATTATTCTGTGTTTCCATTGCTGTTCCCATGAGTAAAAACTTTATGTACCTGCTCAAAATAGTGGTTCGCACTAGAAACTAATTTAGCTACCCATTAGTCAAGCTAGCAACCTTCCCTCACGGTGCGCCGCCGCTTCGAGATTTGGGGTAATTTTTTAAAGAGGTTGTCTTCCTCGCGGCTCGGGCGGTTAAGCCAAAACCGCGTCAGGTCTGACCATACGGGTCAACTTTCTTATATTTATGGGTCAACTCGTATGGGTCGCTCGACCGCTTACAAAAAGTAAATTAAATTATTTTAATAATAATGTTTTTAGTAGTCTCTCTCAGCCAATTTTGATTCGCTAGACCCAAATGTTTTTTTTTTTATTATCCATAACTATCAATAACTACAAGCTAAGCAGAGCTTGTGTTATGAGTACTAGACAACTGATAAACATACTTATATATTTCTAAATACATATCTACATATTATAGATAAATTACATAGACACAATATATGATCGTGCTCATCACACAAACATTTGTCCTGGATGGGAATAGAAGCCACGACCTCCGGCACAGCCACTCAGGGCCACCGACCACTAGACCAACTACACAATACAACAATATACCAAAATATACCAAAAGTTTGTGGAAGACTGGTGCCTGAACTAAGTTTTTTACAAAACCTGTGTGTCAGGTCACCAGGCCAACAAAAAGGGCAGGACAATATATGTACAGTACCGTCAGTATTTCTTATATTTCCATCAACAGTTACAACTCGCCATATGTACCACTGATTAACCATTCAGCCTTAAACATTCTAGGTTTCTACTACAAGCTAGTAACAACAGGCAACGAAGTTAAAGAACCCGAAGAAATTGAGACATTAACTGAAGAAGCAGACGGTGAAGAGAACGGAGAACCGGTTATGGCTCCCCGAGCTGATGTCAAGAGGACATCAAAAAGACGCGTGCACAGACATCACTCGATTAAAAGAGGTTTGAACAAGTTGATAACAAAACTAGATAATGAAGAGCAAACAAACGTAATCAGTAACAGTCATCAGAATGACTGTGTAATTTCTTTAAGTACTACCTACAATTCTAAATTGCCATACGCAACTGAAGAAAAGGGGCGAAAGCTTTACCTAAAACAAAAATGCTGTTAGCTTAGGCCTACTGTTCATAGACGCGTAGCGTGCCGTCGTCTTCTTGTCGTTGCAGCTTCGTCGACACAGTTTCATAATTTTGTATGTAAGCTGTGAGCAGGCGTACACCAGGCGTGTAATGACGAATACGCGTCTATGAAGCTACGCGTCCGTAGACAGTAGGCTTTAACAACATTTTGTATTTTTTAATGATGTAAACTAGTGCTTGACTGCGATCCCACCTAAGCAATGTTTCAATCGTTGATGGTGAAGCGCTCTAGTTTATTAAGAGGCTATTCACTCTAGCCTTGTAGTCACCTAAATTATAATCGATAGATCATCGATCGCTGCAGGCAAATTGTTCCAGTCCTTCGATATTTTAGGTAAAGGTACTGCAGAAGTACAGCGTCATTGTACGACTAGGTACTATTACAAGCCCACGCTTGATATAAGACTAATCTTATCAATACATAGAAATAAATCTTTAAGTAAGTCCTTTATGAATGACTAGCTTCAGCCAACAGCTTTACCTGCGGGAAAAGAGGTTTCTCCATACAAACTTTGGACCGCTAATTCATCCCCTTAGGGGCTGAATTTTTGGAAAATCATTTCTTATTCTTTTTATACATCATTTTTTGTTATATATATAGAAACAAAGAATCAATCAATCCCTATATCAATGATATGGCCGAACAAGGATTGACATATCATCATTTCTATCATAATAAAAGGTCTAAAGATAGTAGGCCAAACGAGGATTGAGATAGGTATCATTAAACTGTAACGTATAAAACCATCTGGCTAGTTTAATTTACGACATAAATACAGATATAATAATGCGAACGATGAAGCCACATCTACCATTGAACTGCTTAAAAGATGGAGAAAACCAATAATGCATGCAACTTTTTAACAGATTCTCATGATTGGATGACTCCTCGCGGTTCCATTTGCTCTGTCGTGTCGACTGGTCTACAAAACTTCGTGTACAACGCAGATTATGAGTCGGATGAAGAAAAGGATGAAGAGGATGTAAGTTCTACGATATATGTTTTCATTAATTAGAAAGAAACACAAGGTACAAATGAAAAAAGAAAGAAAAATAAAATACTGTGTCTCATGGCTGCACCAAAAGTGTTATAATTCAGCATGAATGCCAGACAACTAGTGCCTATCACTGGCTTCCAAATGGACCTAGCCTTTGCAATCTGAGTAAAAATTATATCGAAGTGCCTTTTTTTTGTTCTCGAGGGGAAACCTTCGAAAGTCGCCCGGACTTTGGGGATAAGTTCGGGGAGAGACTGTGCAACGGTCTCCCCTGAGCCTCTTTGTACACGGTAGCACGTGATCACTGTGCCACCGTCTTCCTTGCAATCACTCGATGGGTAGACAGAGTCCCCAAACTGCATGCTCGTGGTTTCAAAATCCCGTCTGCATTGGATGATGTAAGCGGGATTTCGGTGTGTTAGGCATCGAGACGGTTGCCTCCCCGACGCCTTCTTCTCCTAACGGGATCAGCCCTCTCACGGTCCCGCTCAGCCGCCTCCTTCTGGACCATTACGGTCTCACAGAAGGAGGCAACTTCCTTCCAGTTTTCTGACTCCGCCAGCATAGCCCTCACTACTGCTGGTAGAGACAGATCCTGCCCGATCCTGGCAACCAGGACTCGTCGCTCAGTGACCCATGCCGAACAGTCTTCAAGCGTGTGCTGTGCAGAATCCATGGGGTTTCCGCGATGGTGGCAATTTGCCGTGACCTCTCGCCCAATCCTATTTAGGTACTCGCCGAAGCAACCATGCCCGGTCAGCATCTGGGTAAGTCTGTAGGAGATGCGCTCCTTTCTTTTCAGCCAAACTTCGAAGTGCGGTAGGACGGCTTCGACAACGCGCTTGCACGAGAATTGCGGCTGCTGCAGCCACTCGCGCCACCTCTCGAGCGCGTGTCGCCGTTCCTGCCGTCTCAGCCTTACTGCAACGATCCCCGGCACGCTATTACCACTTTGGCGTAAGTCGCGAATCTGGTTGTAGACCCTCGCGTCCATATCTGCCAGGATGTCCAGTGGTAGAAAGCGTGCCAGGAAAGTTGCCGCCTTGAAGGATACCGTTCTGTATCCACGTGCGATCCGAATAGACATTTTCCGCTGCAGACTATTAATATTTGTCCTGTCGCGACGGACACCTGAAAGTCTGTTTGGCCACACGGGTGCCCCATAAAGGACCATCGATCACACGAAACCCGCGTAATATCGAAGTGCCTAAAGTAAAATTTTCAAACAAAACTAAAAATATTTAGTAAGTAGGTAACTTTCGGATATCGTCCATGTGTATATTTTTAAAACCACTGGATGTAAGACTTCTATAAGCTCCCCATAAATAAACTTAAAATATTGATTTACTCTCTAAATGGTCAACATGTTTTCAGGAAGTTAAGCCAGTAAGCGACTGGCAGATCTTGAAGCTAAACGGACCAGAATGGCCACTCATCACAGTTGGATCAATTGCAGCTTTCACCCAGGGCGCTTGCTTCCCCGTATTTGCCTTACTGTTTGGATTTTCCAGTGGTGTGAGTATAATTTTGTTATTTTTCATATTCACTTCCAGTTTGTCAGGAGATGGCGTGACGAATTAGACTCCTACCTAAAGGATGAGTGGCGTAGCTAGTCCCAAAGGGGCCCCGTATCAAAATTATCGAGGTGTTTTTTTACAATGTAGGCCCTTTATTTTTCAATTATTTTGTAGATGGGAAATTCATCCAATGACATCCCGCGCTATTGGGCGGAGTGACAGGGCGTGCCAGTCTTTTGAAGACTAAAAACCCACTCCTGTTCCTCCGTTGCCTTTCGTACCATGGCCGAGTTTTCCTTTCTTTCAGACTCTTGGCCCCAGTAGGCTTCGACCCTGCTGAGCCCCTACGGTTTGCTGACATCACCTTGAGGCGCGCGTGGAACAGTACGTGCCGTCGACGACTTGGGCTCGGTCCGGACGGTCGGACGGCGAGCTACCCATTGCTCACCATCCATAAGCCCGCGCCTGCGGTGTCTGAAAATAGGGATCGGGATCCTGGCGGCTGGGCTGGGAGGGCCGTGCCCTCGCGCTTGCACGTGCGGCCGCCTCTTTTGCTAGCATTACTGCTTCGCAGAAGAAGGCGACCGTATGCCACTGCTTCTCCCTTCGGACCGTGACCTGTACCAAGGCCCGGCGCGAGAAATCGTTGCTACCGATCTCCCCCACGAGGTCACGGCGGTGCTCTGTTGAGTAGAGCACCGCGAGGCACACCTCTACCGTGTGGTACACCGTGTCCTCCGGGCGGTCTACTCAGTGCTGGCACCCGGGCGTCACTTCCGTACAAATCCGGTTCAGGAACCTCACGAACTGACCATGTCCGGTGAGGACCTGCGTCATGCGGAAGGTGAGGATGCCGTGAGGTCTTTCCAGCCACGCCTCAAAGAGGGGACTTACCGCCATAATTATGGCGTACCCGGCAATGTAGGCCCAACTAGCACAGAGACTCGAGACAGCGTCACAATAGGCCACGACAGAGATGACCAGACTAACTGCATAGATTTCATCCATATGTCATTGTGTAAGACTGAGACCGAAGAGTTCGTTTATTGGAATATTTTAGAATAATAGAGAGGTTAAGTTTTTATTGTCATCTCATACAGAATGCTAGAACGAACGAGGCGAGCTATAAATGTAAAACATTCTAAATTTGACTAATTATTAATTAACTGCGCACCTCTCATCAATAAAAGAATTTAATGTTGTGGATAACATGGTACGAATTTTTACACGGGGCCCCTGCAAGTTGGGGGCCCCGTATCAATGATACGGTTGATAAGGCGGTAGCTACGCCCCTGCTAAAGGATTGACAGAAGTAGCTAGGGACAGAGAAGACTGTAAGAATGGAAGGAAGGTCGCTGTGGGACACATTAGGCTTAAAATATATTATGATAAAAAATAAGTGTATTTGAAGAAAAATTTTTTCCAACCATTTGGTTCTTTCCAGATATTCGTCCTTGAAGACAGAAAGGAAATCCTGTACTTGGCGGATCTGTACTCTGGCATGTTCATCGTTGTGGCTGCTGTCGCTGGAGTCTCCATGTGTCTGCAGAGCACCACCTTCACTACAGCTGGTTTGAGAATGACCACGCGATTACGGCAACAGTACTTCTCGTCTCTACTCAAACAGGTTCTTAACTACATTTTTATAGTTACCATTTAACAAATAGCAAAATTTTTACATCGGAAATCACAGATAGATACTGTATTCTTTATTGTACTACACTAATAAAATTAAAATAGGAACTTAAAATTAATAGGGTGTCATAATGGGCGGTCTTATCGCTAAGAGCGATTCAAATATTTCCTCAAAAATGTCAGACTTTTTCTGACTAAAACCAACCTGTATTCCTTCAGTTGCTGTTTACGAGTGCCGCGGTAATTTTTGAACAATCCTGCACCCCTCATACGCAGCTAATTTATCAATACATACCATAGATAAAGAAAAAATGTATCAAATATCTATAATACCAGAATAAAACCCACACCCTGAACGAAGTTCTACACAAATGTGGCTTTCGATATCATTATTAACCAACGAAAATATCCACAGTAGGTACTCTGCGCATTAAGTAGCCGTAGACATTGCCAAAGCTAAAGTATAATTTTAATTGATATAACGAACGGCGCTAATAATGAAAAGAAGTTGAAAAGTTGAAAGAGAATCGCTTGTCTTGGTATGGTCATGTGAAGAGGAGGATGGTCATGTGAGGAGGAGGGATGAAACGCATGTTACTAAAAGAGTTATGAGTTTACATGTGGATGGATGGAGAGGGAGAGGGAGACCAAAGAAAAGATGGATGGATTGTGTGAAGAGTGATATCGACGATGAAGTGCCAATACCTTCTAACTGACATTTTTTCGAGAAAATTTATTTTTTAGCGCTTTTAATTGAAATGTGTGTTTTCGCATGTTTTAGTGAAATTTCCGTAGCAGATATTTAGTCGTAACTGCATCAAATATGTTGTGAACCCTTCTAACTTTACCAATTTATGTCAATTTATGGTATTTATCTCCTAACGTTTTTGGGACAGGAGATTTTTGACGTCGAAAGTTAGGAGTTATTGGCACTTCGCCATCGATATGAAAGAAAAGGAAGTTAGTGACAGCATGACGAGTGACAGGGCAGAAGAAAAAAAAAAACGTGTTGCGCCGACCCCAAATAACACGGGACAAGGGCAGGATGATGATGATGATGATGATGAATAACAAATTAATTATATGATTTCAGGAAATAGGTTACTTCGACAAAGAATGCAACACGGTCGGTGCAATGTGTGCCAGGCTTAGTGGAGATACAGCAGAAGTGCAAGGAGCTACCGGCCTCAGGATAGGCCTGATACTTCAAGGAATCAGCTCCGTGCTCGTTGGCTTCTTGATGGCCATCTGCTACAACTGGAAACTCACTCTTGTTGGGACAGTTTTCTTACCTCTGGTCAGTATGTTTAAAATACCTTATTTTTAGTATATATACGAAACCTGAAGCACCATTCCTGTTCAGTATTTTTATGTAAAGAATCTGTGTACAAACTTTCAAAACTGTATTATGAAATATCACAAAGTTATAAGCCCGTTTCCTTTTTTTGTTTTCGTGTGGCAAAATCATCTAATGACATCCCCCGCTCTTGGGCGGAGCAGAGGATAGTGTCAGACTTTTACTGACTAAAAACCCATTCCGGTTCCTTTTTTGCCATTTTACCAGGGCCCCGGGGATCTCATTTGCATCACCCATGGGCCCAGTAGGCTTCGACCCTGCAGAGCCCCTACGGTTGGTAAAATCTTGAGGCGCGTGGAACAGTGCGTGCCGTCGACGTCTTGGGCCCGGTCCGGACGATTACCGGACGATCGGACGGCGAGCAATAGGTGGCAAGCCCGCGCCTACGGTGGCCGGAAATCGGGATCGGAATCCCGGCGGCGTTTGAAGCGTGAGGACCTTTGCTTCACGCGATCGGCCGCCTCCTTTGCTAGCATTACTGCTTCGCAGAAGGAGGCGGCCGCCTGCCACTCCTCCTCGCTTCGGACTATGGCCTGTACCAAGGCCCGGCGCGAGAGATCGCTGCCTTCGATCGCCCCCACGAGGACACGGCGGTGCTCTGCCCAGGCGGAGCACACCTCTACCGTATGCTCTACCGTGTCCTCCGGGCGCTCCACACAATGGTAGCACCCAGGTGCTTTTACCGCACGAATCTAGTGCAGGAACCTCCCGAACTTACCATGTCCGGTGAGGACTTGCGTCATGCTGAAGGTAAGGACGCCGTGAGGTCTTTCCAGCCACTCCTCAAAAAGGGGACTTATTGCCATAATTATGGCATGCCCAGCACTTGGTTGCGACAGTCGCTGTCACCATTCCACCATAAGATCCCGCCGGAAGTCTTTCTGTCATGCCGCGACTTGGCGCGGCAGCGGAGTTTCGCCCCGGCATTGCATCTCCATGCGCAGATCGTGCATGCGTGCAAGGGCTGTTGCCTCCAAATCCCACGGTGGTTGGCCGGCAAGGAGGCTCGCGCTTTGCATGAAATTGTGCAGTATCCCCTCACAATTCTGATGGCCTTGACCCTCTGGCTTGCGTTCAGCTGGGCCGCCGGTCGCTTTCATAGCGACGGCGCCCGTCACGGCGCCCCATAAAGAGCCATGGACCGAACGATTCCTGCATAGAGCCTCCGGCAGGAGGCGTCTGGACCCCTAGGTTGAGCAGGAGCCACTCGAGTGCAGCCCCAGTACGATCCAGTTTGGGAGCCAGACGTCAGAAATGCTCCTCGAAATACCATCGGCTGTCGAAGGCGAGTCCAAGGTACTTCATCGTTGACTCGACGCCGATGTAAACTCCTCCTACCGTTAGTTGGGAACCCGATGGTGGCATGTTCCGAGGGCCGTGGAAGCACATGGCCTCAGATTTGTGCAATACCACCTCGAGTCCCAACTCTTGGATCCTGTACGACTGTCGCAACCCCGCGTGTCACTAGTTCGACCGCCACCTGGTACGACTCTCCCCGCGCCAGGACCAGCGTATCCTGTGCGTAGCAGACCTCGCTGACCCCGTCAGGGTGACCGCCGCGCAGCACGTAGTCGTACCCGATGTTCCACAGGGGTGATCCTATTACCGATCTCTGCGGAAAACCGGACGACATCTCTCGCCGTTTCCACTCTCCCAGGTGACCAGGGTAGATAATGTACCTGTCCGACAGGTAAGACTCGACAACATCACAGAGGTAGTCAGACACCCGGTGATACCGGAGTGCCCTCCTAATGCTATTCCAGGGCAGAGAATTGGAAGGCGTTGGCGATATCCAAAGATACCACCAAGACACACCTGCCCTGAGACACCGCATCCCCCGTCGTGAAGGCTCGCACGCGCATTATGGCGTCCACCGTAGAGCGCGCCCTGCGAAAGCCGAACTGGCGATCCGAAAGATCCGGCCCCACCCATGTTAGGTACGCGATGAGGCGGTCTGCAATTACTCTTTCAAAGAGCTTGCCCACCGGACGCGGGCGGCGAGTCCACAGGGCGCCCCGGCTTCGCAATGAGGACCAGTTTCCCCGTCTTACATACATGCGCTAATGAGCCCTCTTAGTCGAGGCTCTAGTTCCTCCATGGCCAGGACCCAGGCCCTTCCAGGCAGGCCATCGGGTCCTGGGGCGATATTCTTGGCACTAAGCCTACGTACCGCTACTTGCATCTCTACCTCGGTCACCTCTGGAGCAATGTCGTCTTCGTCGCCGTTGTCGCCGTCGTCGGCGCCCAACGTGGACCACCACGTTGGGCACCGCAGCTGACGGAGTCATTATAGGCGGGGGGGAGTGTTCCTCTCGCGTGGGGAACAGAACGCTAACCACACCCTCCACAAGCTGGGGCCGGAGACTCTGCGTCAGCGGGGGACCTCAGGGGCGGAGATTTCTCGCACCAACTTGTAGGGACGCCCCCATGGGTCTCCGTTCAGAGTCTCCAGCCACACGTTGCGGGCCTCTAACTTCGCCCGCTTTATCTCCGCTCGGAGGGCACGTCTTACCTCTCTGTATCCTTCGTACAGCTCCGCCTCTCTGGCCTCCGCATACGGCGGGCGGATGCGGCGCCTGCGATGCCTGGCGTACTGGCGCCGCGCGGCATTGCACAGGCTACGCAGTGCTGCGATCTCTGGCAACCACCAGTACACCTGGCGCCGGGCACGTCCTGGCCGGACTCGGGGCATTGCCACGTCGCAGATTTGCGATATGACCTCTCGGAACCACTCTGCCTCAACGTCGATGTCGACAGGCCTCTCCGGTGCTTGCACCCAAGCCTGTACCATCGCGGCTTCCAGGAAGAGCTCCCGGTCTAGCTGCTTCAGCGCCCAGCGCGTATGACGCGGGGTCTGTTGGACCGGCGCGGTTGAAGATTGGGTGGAGTCGTCAAACCGGATGTATTGATGGTCTGGGTACGTCTCCACCCCCTTCATAATGCGCCAGTCGACAACAAGCGGTGTCAGAGCGGGACTGGCAAACGAAATGTCCACCACCGACTCGCCCCGCATCCGCACACACGTGGGGACGGAACCCCGGTTTAGGACGATCAGGCCTGTCTCCAGAGCCCAGTTCTCCACCATCCGACCCCGTTTGGTTCGTGTACTGGGAACCCCAAGCCAAGTTCTTTGCATTCATTCGATTAGTCACCGCAACCGACCCCGAGGAGGGAACCAAACCCAGCGACGACGGCATTCAGCTCCATAAGGGAAATGTGGAGATCAGCGAGAGTTCTGTTCGGGGACAGGTAGACGCCTACCACTGTAATGTACCCGAACCGTGCTGCTACGCAACCCACGGCAGGGGCTTCCACCACCTCGGTGGCCGGCGCCATTTTGCCCTTCTTTGGGCAGCAGCGGCTGGCTTCCTCTGCTGCTGTCTTCTGGCCAAAGGTGCTAAGGTGCTGGACTCCCCGCGGACTCCGGTACTATGGTCCCGCGACTGGCATGCCTCGACGGGCCCGGCTTGGGCCCAGCAACCGTGGCCGCAGCAGCATACTACGCCACCTTTCGCTGGCCGGAGGCCGAAAGTGGGGGGCGCAGCACAATGCCCTCCAGCAGGGACAGCTGCTGCTGGATCCGCAGCTGGAATTGCTGCTGCTGCTGTTGCAGTTGCTGATGAAAAGCCAGCTCCCGCTGCACCAGCGTCAGCAGCTGGCTCTCCGGCTCGGGCTGGGGCTTGGGCTGGCTCTGCTCCTGCCACCACACACGCCCCCCTGCCAGTCTGCAAGAGTCGCCTTTTGGCACCGCTTGCTGGCTCGAGGCCTTTCGGAGCCGAGCTTTGCCGGCCCGAAGCTTGGCAAGCCCCTTGCGGATGGGGTCCACCACCTCCTGGTGAGAAGTCCTGGCCTGGGAGATAGCACTCCTCTTGAAGGACTTCTCCATTTTTTTAACTACGCTATTCAGGCCGGATGCCAGGACTAACTCCAGTCTCTCGAGCGCCTCGTCGGTAGCCGAGTCGCCTCCGGTGTGCGCATCGCTCTCCGTCTCCTCGTCACTGGGGGTATTATAAAATTTTGATTTTTCCATTTATGTTTCCACAAGTAAAAAACATTCTGTACCGGCTCAAATTTAGTGGTACGCACTAGAAAATAATTAAGCTACCCATTAGTCAAGCTAACAACCTCCCTCACGGTGCGCCGCCGCTTGGAGGTTTGGGGTAATTTTTTATAGAGGTTGACTTTTGATCGGGGTCGAGGGTCCTGGCTTAACCGCCTGGGCCGAAAGAAGTCTTCCTTTCGGCCCAGGCGGTTATGCCAGGACCCTCGACCCCGATCAAAAGTCAGAAACATGACCTTGGACATTCTCTGGGGCTACGAGACTAACGGTGGCAGAAGGAGAAGCAAATCTTCCTCCTACCTGCTCGGTGGAAGGGTAAGTGCACACCGAGCCCGCTCTTACTTCACCACTGTGCCTTCTGCTGTAGCAGAGGGACACGCGTTGAAGAGTTCCTTCAGGCAGGATATTCGCAGGCGAAAATCGAGACCCCTTAGGCAGAAGTACCCAAGGGGAGTCGTTGGCCGCCTCCCAGGGTACACCGTCCCGCGGACTGCCCTTCGCTCTGGACGTATCCATAAGGGAACTACAACCCGCGGACACACGTGGAGGTTTCCTGTCGTAGCACCCCAAGTTATAAGCCCGTTGTAGTACCTGATTGGCGACATAAATACATGGTCACCGGACCACCCGAACGACTGAGGGGTTGTTTGGCTACCGCGCCCAGCTTTGCGCTGGTGTTTAATGCCCGCTATGACCTGCTGTGACCTGTTATGTACTTAGTGTCGGTGGTCTCCAACTTGAGACCTTTTTAAAATATTTTTGGGAAAAATATAACATGGGTAAAAATGATTGAAATTAATTCAGTTACTGATTCTGAACAAACTATATTCAGGTTTCGATTATACTAAAAATAATGTTGTATAAAACTGTGACAGAATATCTGATAAAAAGAGCACATAGAAGATCAGGGGCCTTAGCATGATGTTAAAGTGTCAAACGTGGGAGTGATAAAGAGGGATGGAGCTATTATACTCCCTACATAGTTCCATTCTTTTAGCAGTTCAGTTCAAGTCATCTAATTGATTTTTTAAGAACACGCGTACACACGGAGTTGTTGGAGGTATATGGTTCACGCGTTCCCGAGATAAAGGGTCTTGACAGACAGACCAACGGACGGACAACAAAGTGATCCTATAAGGGTTTCGTTTTTTCTTTTTGAGAAACTCTCCTATTATAACTATTTCTCATGGCTATTTTATCTAGATGGTAGGCAGCATCTGGTTGGAAGGCATGATCTCACAGCAGTCTCAAATTGACGAACGTTCAGCCATGGAGCAGGCCACAGCTATTGCAACAGAAGCAGTCGTCAGCATCAAGACAGTTCAGAGCTTAGGTAAGAAAACTTCTAATTAAAAATGATAAGGTAGTTTGGTTTCACAGGGTTCCCCTTGTTAGATCAAGTGATGATCCTGAGGTCTTACCATGACAGATAAAAATATAAAGCGAGCGGGAGAGAGAAATGTACTACGCCCTATATAACTCCAACCCTCTAACAGTTTTTTTTTTCCGGTTAAGCGGTTAAGCAGCCGACAACGGTAGGTTGACCTGCGAGAGCCACTCAAAAAAAAACAAAAAACAGTTTTTTTTTTATTGATTTAAACCAGTACAAGTCCGAGCATAGGCTCGAAGTTTCCTTGCGTGATCGAATCAGGAATGAGGATATCTGCAGGAGAACCAAGCTTACCGACATAGCACAAAGAATCGCCGAACTAAGTGGCAATGGTCAGGGCACATCGCTCGCAGAACGGATGGCCGTTGGGACCGAAAGGTTATGAAATGGCAACCACGTACCGGAAGAACCGGAAAAGGTAGACCGATGACCTGTTGAGGGTCGCGGTAATCCGATGGATGCAAGAAGCACAGGACCGGTGAGTGTGGCGACACTTCGGGGAGGCCTATGTCCAACAGTACACGTATTTCGGCTGAAATGATGATGAAACCAGTCCTTGACTGCGATGCTTTATTAAGAGCCTATTCACTCTAGCCTTGAAGACACCTAAATTATAGTTGGACGGGAACATCGCAGCAGACAAATTGTTCCAGTCCTTCGATGTACACGGTATAAACGACGAAGCGAAATCCTTAGTCAGGGCCGTTGAAGTTTTATCAACGTAAGATTTGATACTCGCCGTACGTCGGGTTGTCCGATGGTAGAAAGAAGATGGCGGAATGAAGTCATGCAATTTCCGCGCACACTCTCTAAAATTTTAGGTTAGGTCGTCAAATGGATCGCATTAAGTGCTCGTGGTAGGGCCTCGTAAAACTAAACCATTAATATAATTTGAAAGATGAAATTAAAACGGTCATGGCCAACTTTAATAAATACTTACCCTCCCCTACTTTAAAAACATGATGTAGGTTAACTTTTATCCATTGCTTTTCCCTGATCTCCAACACTTAATAAAGCAAATCGAAACAGCGCTTAAAGACAAAGTTATCAATTTTAATCTTTCGTTATCAATTGAATTACATGATGAGAGATCATTAACAATCCCCTGGATAGATAATTATGCACTTAATAGAATAGATATTGTCACTGCCGTGAGGCTTCGATCTGGTCACATCCCATCGAGGAAGTTTACGTTCCTTATGGGTATCACATCTTCACCTAATTGCAAAAAAAGTGGGTTAATCGAGGACGAACATTATATTCTCTTTAAAAAATCTTTTGTTCAGGCGTTGAACCAATATTCCTGAAGAGATTTGAAGATGCTTTAACTGAAGCTTGTAAAGCTGTCACCAAGAAGACTCGCTGGCGTGGTCTGGTCCTCGGCTTGGGAGTTTATGTGCCGTTCATGGCTTACTGCAGCGCCACCGTCTACGGTGCCGTCTTGGTGGCTTATGGAGAGATTGAATACAAGATCGTGTTGCTGTAAGTATTTTCTAGAACATTAACCATTTATTGAAATTGAAATTAAAAATTGAAATTGAAAATATTTATTTCATACACAGTAATGACACAAGTTCATATTATGTTAGTACAAACTTATAACTATGTTAGTAAAATTTAAAATTATTATTATTTTGGACGTGCATGAGCGACCACTGCCTCAGGATTTGGCTGTCCACTCTGTCCGACACCACCGCCAGGAGCGTGTTGGTGCTCCCCTTTATCTGAGACCACAGGGAGGCCGTTCTCTTGCGAAGTACCGCCTAGAATGCAGAGGACAATGAGAAAATGGTGGGCCAGCAGATTAGTGGCAGCCGATTTGCCATACCAAAAGGCCCAGACTGACTGAAGTGCTTTAATTCGTGGGTTCGATTTAGGTGTTATTCTAACAGTGAAGATTCCTGTGTTCCTTTTCTTTATATGTGAACTGTATTTTGATCAGTATTAACCATATATAACAAATATAGTGGCTCTGTTACGAACCTTTGGTGGTTGTCCTGGAAGGAACCGTTAGGAATCATGGTGGTAAAAAGACCACCATGCCGCTCGAGGAGGCTCTTCTGCAACAATGACAATTTTATAAGCTCATTCATGTACCTAAATCTTTTTGCAATATGAAACTCGACTTCTGTAAAATCTATAATAATAATTGATTTCTAAATGAAGGTTTGTTTTCATTCAAGGGTCAACGAAGCTATCATGTATGGAGCTTACATGTTGGGTCAGTCATTGGTTTACGTGCCAAGCTTCAACTCGGCCAAGTCCTGTGGGGCCAGAATACTGTCCATCATTCAAAGAACGCCCAAAGTCAGGACAGAAGATGGAATTAGAGATAAGAAGGATTGGGTAAAAATAAACCTTTGCTTTACTTGACAGTTCAAAACGTATTATGATTTGACGTGGTTGCCCATTGCGTACCGGGGCCTTGGTGACTCTTTCGAATGATCCGGAAGACCAGCTGCTACAATCGTGATACACTTATCACTTTTATTATTATTTGCCTTATCATCATCCTACCCTTACCTATATCACCAGACGTCGCGTCGTTGAAACACGTTTTTTCTTGTATTCTGTCCTATCAACCGTCACTGACGCTCTTTTCTATTTCTCACTTTATCCTTTCTCATCACTCCACACATCAACATAACATTCTCATCTCCCCTACATGTAACCTCACAGGCCAACAGTCTACTTATATGAATAGATATTGTCTATTTTGGAAATTATTTGTTACTAAATGTTTCGTTATACTTCTAGACTGCTACTGGAAACTTCGGCATCCGAGATGTAGAATTCAGCTACCCAACTCGCCCTCACCAGAGAGTTCTGAAAGGCATTGACCTGAAAGTGGATGCTGGGAAGACAGTGGCCTTAGTTGGGTCTTCAGGCTGCGGCAAATCCACTGTTCTGCAGCTCATGCAGAGGTTCTATGATCCTGATTCTGGTAACATTGTAAGTAATAAATCTGTCACTGTCACTGTCTGTCACTGCTACAAAGGAACAACATTTTAAAATTCTTTATCGCGGTTGATCGCGGTATTTATTTTTTCCGCGCGATTAGAACATATACAATAGCCCGAGATCAACTATCGTTCAGTTGGCCAAACGAGACATGACATCTTCCTGGTCGGAAGATCCTCCCTTTTCAACGGAAGCATGTGAGGACTTTACACTCTATCCCGCATACTTCAATACAAATGAACCAATTGTTGCTCAAAGTATTTGGCTACTTAGCAACACACTTAGCAGATAAGAACACAGTCACACCCTCGATTTCTGATTTAAGCACTTGAAGTTGAGTACCTATTTTTCAAACTACCTGAAAATCTGTCAGTATTTGGCATTTGTGTAGGATTTGAGACGTTCTTAATTCAAAATACTCAATTCAGAAACGCGTCCCATGACACACTGCCAGCTTCATTAGCGGGCCTACTGCGCCAGTTGCCTCCAGGACCCCTGGATTTAGCGACGTGTAGGATTCGATCAATGGTTGAAATCTTACAAAAGAATGTTATAATGTTAAAAAGTAGCAGCCACCGGCCACAAGTGGCTGTCGCGCACTTCAGCTTCCTTTCTGGCCGCTTATAGCTTCTGGTGGCAGCGTTTGTGGATGTGGCCCATGTGCGGCGAGAAAAGATATTGTGCCTTCAACAAGGACGTTCCTATATCATATTTACATTAAAATGTGGCGAAATAATATCGCACTAGCAAGAATATTTTTGCACTAGCAATAATCTTCTCTCCGTCCTTCATTTTATTTCGTATAAATAAAAGAATTATAATTAAATTAAAACACGTACTCCCTCAATCCTTGCGTGCATAATGATTACGTAATAATCAGTAATTAAATCTATGCAGGAACTATAGAGGTCGCAACTTCTCGACAAAAAGTCGAGAACGCAAAGTCGTCCTCATTTTATATTGGTTTGCTTCACTGGTTCTATTCTTATATAAACAACAGTATTCAGACAGTAGTAACCCATGGATATCACCATGAAACATTTATTGCCACCTCTGGCGTAGGTATTACAAGAATCAATTCTATTTATTTTATACATTAACGATATTGGTCACTGTTTCCATAATAGTAATTTCTTATTATATGCTAATACCCAAAAAAAATTTAAATCTATTAAGTCTTTTGACGATTCTGCGTTATTCCAAAAGGATTTAAACAGTTTAACTGAATATTGCAATAATAATAGACTAGCATTAAATATCTACTCTACTCTAAATGTAATACCTAAACTCATAAAAAAGTAATTCGTTTTAATTATAGTCTATGTACAGAAGATTACATTTTTTATTTACAGAAAAGTTAACCACTTCAGTTTTATTAATATCAAGTGTGAGCAGGTTGTGTTGCAGCCTACTGGCAACCTTCTGAATACCAATCTCTGCTGCATTGTAGACATCCTCCCAAGAATCACCCTGAATAATTATAGCCGTGTCGTCGGCGTATGCAGATATTTGTGCATTGTCCAAATCAAGTGAGCAGAGCCCATTAACATAAAGAAGAAATAATGTGGGACCAAGGACACTACCCTGGGGCACTCCGTATGGCACCTGCGCAGAACTACTCTGATAGTCACCCAAGCAAATATTCTGTTAGCGTTCGGAAAGATAGGAGATAAACCATTCCAAAGTAATACCCCTGATACCTGAACGTTCGAAATTTTTGATCAGTACGGGCCTTGACACAGTATCAAAAGCCTTGGCAAGATCAAGGAAGACGCCGACACACTTTTTTTCTTTGTCAAGTTTACCAATGATCTACCAAGTTAGAAACGGCGTCCTTCGTTGACCTGCCATTATGAAAGTCGTACTGGTTGGCTGATAGCAGTTGCTTAGTTTTTATGAACGCCAATAGTCTTTTGTTCACCAGCTTTTCTAGAATTTTGCATAGTGATGTAAGAAAAGATAAAGGTTTGTAATTGGAAGGAACTGATGCATCTCCAGCTTTACAGATCGAGCAGATATTCACTGTTTTTAACTGAGCCGGAACCATTCCTGACGCCATGCTCATATTGCATAAGTGAGAGATGGGACCGGCTAAGCAATGTTGAGCTAGTTTAAAAATACTATTCGGAATACCATCCCAACCAGAAGCGGAATCGTTTTTAAGGTTCGATTTGAGAGCACTAACTTCTGCTTCGTCAGTAGGATGCCTATGCATCTCCATTCAAAATTGTTGTTTTCTATGGACATGTGCTGAATAGAGCTTAATAAGTAATAATGATAAAAAGCTTTATTTGTATTTTAGATAAAAAAAAAAAAACGTGACCCGGTATAGTATGCATGTGTAACATCTTTTCATCATGCATATCATCAATAATATAGAGCTTAACGAGAGAAATATATACTACGACTTTGGTTTACAGCATTATTAAATTTCAAAGTATCTATTGGCTATAATCCAAAGGCTACAACTGCACAAACATTGTATATTAACTGACTTCTAACTGGATATTGTTATTTAGTAGCAAATAAAAATATTGGCGTGTTGGGGGAAAGTTCGCGCAAGCGTAAAAAAAATGGTCGACTACTTTTATGATTATTTTATCAATATTCTAGAGTTATCGCCATAATTTATTTTTTAACAAATTGCGGTTTTGAACATAGTCAAAAAAAGCTAAAGGAATCCGTGAGTGTTATTGATTAAATTAGTAAAGGTTTTGAAGTTTATTATACAACGAAAGTATTTTGGTTATTGCTAGGTTTCATAGGTGGAAAGTGGAACATTACAGGAAACGACATTGTAAGGACTTCAATAATATCAGTTTATTACACTTTTTAACCGACTTAAAAAAGATGAGGTTATATGTTCGGCTGTATGTATTTTTCCACCAGAAGCCTAGGTCATTTAAAATTCTGCACAGATTGCGCTCAGAGCCATTAAAATATATTTTTTTAACTTTTTTCGAAGCTTTTCGGCAGCTCTTTATTCGTTATGTGATAATTATGCACACAGGTAGGCAACGCCTCCGATTATTTTGTTCTGACGTCATCCCAACGCTTAGTCACGTGGCCAGAACAAAGTAATCGGAGGCGTGGCCTACTCGAGGCGTTCGACGCAAATGAAACGATCGTAACTTGGCTAGGGGGGCAGAATTTTTACCTTGACCATACGTCTAATTGTCCATGTTAATGTTTTGGTAGCTTCTGAATTTTGTTTTACTGTTTTTTAGTTTTTGCTTCATTTTCCATGTAACAATACACATCATAAACCGTTTTTAGCAGACTTAAAAAAAAGGAGGTTGTCAATTCGGTTGGTAGAACTCAGAACTCCGTCGTTTATGGACAGATTTGCAAATTTTTTTTTTCCTCTTAGGGGATATGCTATCCGATTGGTCCCATTTTTTTCAAAATCCAGTACTGATGATGGGATCCATGAGGAATCGAGCGAACTTCTCAAATATTATAGGCAACCATATGGTAACTTTGGTATTTTCATCGAGACCGTAAGCATTTACAGTCAAAAAGTAACATTTGATGAAGTGAAACTAATGAAGAAGACCAGAAATAGCCAACGGAACTTTATACTCACATACATATCACAATGAAGATATTTAAGCGACTATGACTTTACAAATAAATAAATGGTTCTGAATAGTTATGTTGAAAATGGTATCATCGAAGTGAACTGATGATGGAGCCGCAAGGTAGACACGGGAACTTAATAATTAATCAATGTAACCTAGCCGTGTTTTTGAGCTTATTAGAATTGTCATGAGATGCGCTTTGGCTATAAGGTACTATTGAACTGATCTGATGATGGAACCGGAAGGTAGGCACTGGAACTCCGTAATTAATCAATGTAACCTAGCCGTGTTTGGGCTTATTAGAATTGTCATGAGATGCACTTTGGTTATAAGGTACTATTGAACTGATCTGATGATGGAGCCGGAAGGTGGAAGGTAGATACAGGAACTTCATAAGAAAACAATGTAATCTAGCAGTGTTTCGGATAACTCGAATTGTCATGAGAAATAGGCACTCCGATACACATACTATATAAGTATCGCAACTAAAAAGTGTGAAGTAAAAAACTTTTTACAAAAAAAAAACATCCGACTTCACTGAAAAAAACACTAAAAGGATCAAAATAATTTTCATTTCAAAAGTCGGTGTTTCTCGGTATTGTTTGTTTCTTATTTATATATTTTTATGTAAAAAGTTTTTTCTGATTTATCTACGTAAAAATTCAACAAAACAATAATTCGAACTCGTAACAAAAACTCAACAAGGGGTACAACTTTTTTGCACTCTAGTGTATTTTGGCGTAAACGGACTGACCAACCAATCGTGAGCTCGGAACGATGGTACCCCGTTCCCCGGGTCCCGCATTTTGACCAAAAAGTCCTAAAAAACTACTTCTGCGCATCTAACGACGCTTGCGATAACTCAAATTAGAGACATTCCCAACGTGTCCAGCACTCTTCCCCAATAATGATCACCGTATTGATGATTTACAGGAACTAGACAGCCGCGACATCAGGTCATCTCTGACCCTGCCACGACTGCGTCGACAACTCGGAGTTGTACAACAAGAACCCATTCTTTTCGACCGCACACTGGCTGAAAATATCGCGTACGGAGACAATAATAGGAAGGTTACCATGCACGAGGTGGTTGCTGCTGCTAAGGCTGCCAATATACACAGCTTCATCGTGTCTCTGCCTAAAGTAAGTAATAAAAGAAAAATAGATAACATTGATTCGAAAAACAGGAAAGCATGTATGTGATTCATGCTTTGGATTCTTTAACTTCCCCATTTCATGTCACAGCATATCACATGTGAACTTTTAATTTAGTGGAGTTCGTTGAGGGCAGTCCCTCAGAAAAAACTCGAGCACGTCAGATTAAGAAAAGGTAAGGTAAGTACACGCAGAAAAGTGTATATTTCAATAATCTGACAATTTGAGCGTGGCTTAAGCTATGGGCGAGGTATCAAGTTGTAAAAAAAGTCACCTCGAAATACTGTAGCACGATTTAATTTTTTTTTATTTTGAAGGAAATCCTATCAGGATTACGAAAAACAAAATCTGACGGTTTTCATGGGGCGATGTAGCTAAAACTATCGATAAAGGATGAAGCGTACAGATGCTGAGAACTGTGTATTCCCCACTCCGCGTCTAGAGTAAGAGATAAAGAAAGAGTGACAAGGAAAGACCTTCTCACTCTTTCTTTATCTCTCACTGTCTCGCAACCTCTCACCATGGAAACTATGGGTCGTTTAAGACTGCTGACCATGATAGTTGCTGCAATGTACCATTTTTACATTTTCGAAATGTTGCTTGGTTATTTTATTATTAATTTATTGCTTAATTTTTTTTTATTCTGTCAGATTGACAATATCCCTCCATATAATGGTCAGATTACGTTTTTCTGAGGGACTGCCCTCAACGAACCCCACCATATTAAAAGTTCACATGTGATAAGGGTACATTACAGGGTGCAAGGTTTTACCCCATATGATTTTATGACGCGCTCGAGTAACGCGCAAAATCCCCACTTGGGTGCCCCAATTATTAGAACCAGTTTTAATAATATATATAACAAACAGGTGCCAAGATCGGAGAGTCTCACCTGTCAGCCAGCATTTTGAGAATGGTTTTGAGACTGGCGCGTACTCCTTTTTGCGATAATGTAAAACGGTAACGGCAAACATGCCTGTAGTGTGCCTGCGTGTGCTATCTAGGTACCTGTAGTAAACTAACTATGCTGTGACCATCAAAGGAACATATCGCTGATGCTGGGCTACTGGTACCGAAGTCCATAATCATTTCCCGTATCATTATGCTTACGTACCTAACTGATATATCTCACGCCTTTGTCCAAGTTACAGCTGAAAATTGTTAAATACTCAATTTTTTCCAGGGTTACGACACAAACCTAGGCGCCGGTGGCGCTCAGCTGTCAGGTGGGCAGAAGCAGCGCGTGTGTATCGCGCGCGCGCTCATCAGGTCACCGCGGCTGTTGCTGCTCGACGAGGCCACGTCAGCGTTGGACGCGAACAGTGAACGGGTAAGGGATACTGTAACATATCTAGGCTCGGGCGGCGCTCAGCTATCGGGTGGGCAGAAGTAGCGCGTGTGTATCGCGCGCACACTCATCAGGTCGCCGCGGCTGTTGCAAATGAAATTTTACATTATATATGGTCGTCTAGCTAACGGGGAATACTTGCCCAGGTCCAACCTTGTAGCCAGGATTATCGATAAGCAACTTGTTCTAAAATACTCTCCAGTGGAATCGGAGATACCACTGGAGATAAAGGTGATGGACAGAAGCGAGAGGCGTGTAATGATTATTAACATACCCGTCCCGCATGAAAATAATCTCATGAAAGCCGAAAAAGATAAACAAATCAAGTGTAATCACCATTACAGTTGACTATTGTTATGGTGGGAAATCATCCAATGACTTTTCCCGCCATCGTGGCCTTTTACGGACTAAAACCACACCTGGTCCTTCAGTTTCCCCTTTGCGTTCTAGGACTACAGGTTTTCTTTTCGGAAATTACCCGAGTTCCTAGCGGGCATCGGACCTACTGGACCCCTACGGTTGGCTGACATCTCTTTATGAAGCGCGCGGATCACTGCTGTTGACTACTGGGCTTGATCTGGTCGATTACCGGACGGCCAGACGGCGAAGCTACCCATTGCTGGACGTTCGCCAGCCTGCGTCTACCGTGGCTGGTAGTCAGGGTCGGAATCTCGGCGACTGGGGCGTGAGGACTTACTTTCCCTTACGAGAAGGAGACGATCGCCTACCATATCTCCTCGCTCCGAACCAGCGCCCAGCTCGAGAGGTCGCTACCACCGATTGCCTCCACGAGGATACGGCGGTGCTCCACCCAAGCGGGGAAACCCTTCCGCCATATACTCCACCGTATCCTCTGTGCGGTCCACACATTGGTGACACCCGGGCGTTTCTTCCACCTGAATCAGCATACGGCGCATCACACGGGCAGATGATGGGGCAAGAATGCACTACCTGACCGACCACATCTTTGAGGCAGGTTTCGAATGTGGAACGATGGCGCTATCCTGGAGTCGACTTCAAAGCACCAGGATGCGTGAAGTTAGAGCATGACCTCAAAGTAGCCTTGAAGAACATCTGTAAGGTTTCCCTTTATCCATTGATTTTCCATCGGAATGTACACAACGTGCGGATTATTTATGTAGTGACCCTGACCACGCGCGTGTCCTAGATAGACTTTACGGCAGGTTTCGAATGTGGAACGATGGCGCTATCCTGTAGTCGACTTCAAAGCATCAGGATGCGTGACGTTAGAGCATGACCTCAAAGTAGCCTTGAAGAACATCTGTAAGGTTCCCCTTTATTCATTGATTTTCCATCGGAATGTACACAATGTGCGGAATATTTATGTAGTGACCCTGACCACGCGCGTGTCCTAGATAGACTTTACGGCAGGTTTCGAATGTGGAACGATGGCGCTATCCTGGAGTCGACTTCAAAGCATCAGGATGCGTGACGTTAGAGCATGACCTCAAAGTAGCCTTGAAGAACATCTGTACGGTTCCCCTTTATCCATTGATTTTCCATCGGAATGTACACAATGTGCGGAATATTTATGTAGTGACCCTGACCACGCGCGTGTCCTAGTTAGACTTTACTCGACTCCGACATTGTGACCGCCCTTCAAGGCGCAGCTGTGGTGAGTAGGGGAAGCGCGTGGACGGGGACGGGTGGACGTAGTGCACGCTTGACGGGATGGAACAGGCACGTGAATGAGGCTCACGGGATGGCTAGGTTGAGGTTTAACGAGTGGGTGCTGTGTGGTAGACCTAAATTTGGTACATGTTTGAGGAGATGCGTGAGAGTAGGAAGGTCTTCAAGTCCAGGTCAAAGTGGTGCCAGAATAACCAGGATCAGATTATGATGGACGCCCTCGCTAAGCAACACTCGAAAGGAGACTTCCGTGGCTTCTGGCGGAATACGAGGAAGGTCAACTCTCGGCCTTATCTTTCCGGGAGCGTCGATGGTCTAAGCGATCCAAAGAGAATTGCGAACATGTTCAGAGAGCAGTTTTCGGTTCGGTCGCCAATTGGTCCGGCGCGTGGGGTGCTGAATGCTGACTCGGACAATAAAACAATAGGAATGACGTTCCTTGCGAAAGATGTTGCAAAAGCCATAAAACAGATTGAGCGGGGAAAATCTCCAGGGCACAACGCACCACCATTGTTGCATTGAGCACCTACAGCATGCTGGCCAACACCTGGCGAGAGTCCTGGCAATGTTCTTCTCGCTGTGTGTGTGCCACTCCTACCTGCCTGCTGACTTTATGAGGACATTTGTAGTGCTTGTGGTTAAAAATAAAACAGGCGATTTAGCTGATAAAAATAACCACAGGCGTATATGGCTTGCAACTGTAATGGCAAAGGTATTTGGCGGTGTGCTTAACGGGCAGTTAAATGGTCATGTAGCGCTTCACAGTAACCAGTTGGATTTCGATCTAAACTGTCCACAGAGAGTGCAATACTATGTTTAAAGCATATTATACGACGAGGCGTGGTGGTACTCTTCTTTAAGAAGGGCGATATTGCCCTGCTTAAGAATTACAGGCCCATCTCACTTCTGAGTCATGTCTACAAGCTGTTTTCCAGAGTCATCACGAATCGTCTTGCACGCAGGTTTGACGACTTCCAGCCTCCCGAACAAGCTGGATTTCGAAAAGGCTTCAGCACCGTGGACCACATACATACGCTGCGGCAGGTTATACAGAAGACTGAGGAGTATAATCAGTCTCTCTGCTTAGCGTTTGTGGACTACGAGAAAGCCTTTGATTCGATTGAGACTTGGGCTGTACTGCAGTCTCTCCAACGGTGCCAAATTGACTATCGGTACATCGAAGTGCTGAAGTGTTTGTACAAAAACGCCACTATGTCAGTCCGACTACAAGACCAGACTTCGAAACCTATCCTCTTGCAGCGGGGCGTGAGGCAGGGAGACGTAATTTCTCCGAAACTGTTCATGGCAGCAATGGAGGATGTCTTCAAGGTTCTGGAGTGGAGAGGGCTAGGCATTAATGTCAATGGCGAGTACATCACTCACCTTCGGTTGGCCGACGACATAGTAGTCATGGCTGAGACTACGGAGGAGCTCAGTACAATGCTTGGTGACCTCAGTAGAGCTTCCGAAAGAGTGGGACTTAAAATGAACATGGATAAAACCAAAGTCATGGTAAACAGCCATGTAGCTCCCACTCCTATCAAGATCGGGGACTCTACTCTCGAAGTTGTGGACGACTACGTTTACCTGGGACAGACGGTCCAGTTGGGAAGGTCTAACTTCGAGAAAGAGATCAATCGTCGAATCCGACTTGGCTGGGCAGCGTTCGGGAAGCTGTGCGGTGTCTTCTCGTCCAATATACCACAGTGTCTCAAGACGAAAGTCTATGACCAGTGCGTGTTGCCAGTGATGACATATGGCTCTGAAACGTGGTCGCTTACAATGGGCCTTATCAGAAGACTCAAAGTCACCCAAAGGGCAATGGAAAGGGCTATGCTCGGAGTTTCCTTGCGTGATCGAATCAGGAATGAGGATATCCGCAGGAGAACCAAGGTCACCGACATAGCACGAAGAATCACCAAACTTAAGTGGCAATGGGCAGGGCACATTGCTCGCAGAACGGATGGCCGTTGGGGACGAAAGGTTCTGGAAGGGCGACCACGTACCGGAAGACGTAGCGTTGGAAGGCCTCCTACAAGGTGGGCCGATGACCTGGTAACGGTTGCAGGAGTACGATGGATGCGAGACGCACAGGACCGTTCATTGTGGCGGCACTTGGGGGAGGCCTATGTCCAGCAGTGGACGTCTTTCGGCTGAAATGATGATGATGATGATACGACGAGAAAGACTCCGGTATACGTGTGCTTCCTCTATTTATCCAAGGCCTTGTCTCGTACGATATCCTATGGGAAAAGTTGTAGAACTCATCAGTATACTTCGATATTGGTACAGGCACCAGGTCAACAGTGTCAGATGGGCGGGGGCGATGTCGGATACTTATAACATCGAGTACAGTCAAATGGGGTGAAAAGAAACAAAACTTTAAAGGGTATTTTCACGATATTTGAATATTTTTTGCAGCATTTAACTATATCAATTTATTAATGAATTGTTATTCTAAAAAGTCGATGCTTTGTTAGAAGCCGATAATATAGTATCAAAGTGAAAAACCAAACCAAAGTTTTGTTTCTATTCACCCCGTTTTACGGTACGGCGTGTAGCGACATCTATCGCGTCACATAAGAACTAATCCTGCATCGCGCAATCAAAGTTCTCCGCGCGATTAGAACAGATAGAACAGCCCGAAATCATCTATCGGGCAGTTGCAGCCCACCAGACATAACATCCCGTCTGGTCGGAGGATCCTCCCTTTTCAACGGAGGTTTGCGGGACTTTACTCTCTGTTCCGCCTACCTCCAAACTGGTGACCCTCGACAAAGAACGTCAGCGCAGCCTTCGTGCAGCTACTACTTCGTGTCGTCATCATCACTTCCTCAAGCTTTCGAGCAGCGAGCCATACAGCCAGCACCCACGGCTATAAAGGGTATCCTGACCACCAGCATGCCTACATGGTCATACCTGGTCATCACCCTCAGCCTCATCAGCGACCTTGGCGAAGCACACTGCACCTTCGGCCAGTCACATGAAGAGCAATGAAGAACCTCGCCTGGTCGACGCAAGCAGTCAAGCCACTACGTCGCACAGCACCGCTCCGACTCACTGGAGCCAGCAGCACTACTCCGACTCACTGGAGCCTGCAGCATCATCCCGACTCACTGGGACAGCACCACCCCGACTCACTGGGGCATCACCGCAGACAGTTCCGACTCACCGAGACCAGGCAGGGCGGCCTGACCTCGCCCACATTGTTTAATCTCTACATGAACGAGCTGATCGTCTCGCTCAGCAGTCAGCATATCGGTTGCTATGTGGATGGAATGTGCGTTAACAATTTGAGTTATACGGACGACATGGTGCTGCTGAGCGCGTCGATCTGTAGATTGAGGAGGCTACTCAATACATGTACGGAATACGCGGGTGGCCATGGGTTCAAATATAATAAGAAAAAAGCCAATACATGGCCTTTCGGCCCATCGGCGGATCGAGCCCTATGGACATACCGACAGTTCATATGATGGAGATGATGTTCCACTACAGCGAGTGGATCAGTTTAAGTATTTAGGGCATCTACTCACCGAGGATCTTAATGATCAGGCTGACATGGAGAGGGAGCGGAGGGCACTGTCAGTGCGAGCTAATAATAATAATAATAATAATAAAGTTTATTTCGGACAAATATCCATATATAAATAAATAATATGATAACTAATATGATAGCACGCCGGTTTGCGCGGTGTCCTAGGGGGGTGAAGATCACGCTCTTCACAGCGTACTGCACATCCCTTTACTCGTGCAGCCTGTGGGTTGACTGTACTGAAAGGACATACAGTGACCTCCGTGTCCAGTATAATAACGCGTTCCGGGCAGTAGTGGGGCTGCCCCGCTTCTGTAGCGCATCTGGGATGTTCGCAGAGGCGCGCACCGACTGTTTTCACACCACTTTGTGCAAGCGGTCCCTGGTGCGCCGGGTGTGGGCCAGCCCTAATATCATCCTGGCAATGATCGCTGACAGGCTAGACTGTCCATATATCCGACATGACTGTGGAAGACATATTGCTATTCCTAATCCTGTTAGGAAATTGTTATTTAACTATTAATGTATTTTAATATAATAATGTCATTTATTTGAATTTTAATTTTATACAATTTATTTTAATATTTAATACAATTATTTTGACTGACTGGCTGTTGTAATAAAATTTAATTTAATGATAATCCAATGTAATCTAATTTAATTTAATTTTCATTTTAACATTTCATTAAGGCGTAGCAGCGACTCCGAACTGGCAAGGGTTCACCTGGTCCCGAGATTCCTGCGCGGTCTCGTGTTAGGAAGTATTACGGACTACAGGTTGAGGTTGCTCGACGCCCAGATTCGGAGGGCGGTGCGGTAATGGCTGCGGTTACCAAAGGACGTGCCGTTCGGTTACTTCCACGCAGCAACCACGGACGGCGGTTTTGCGATCACATTGCTGAGGGTCTGGGTGACGGACATCATTCATAAGAGGTTCGATCGCTTGGACTCTTCGCGGTGGCCAGTGGCCAAAGCTGCCGCCAGATTCGATAGGATCCTAAACTGCAGTGGTCCGAGAGACAACTCCGGCGTCTCACTGCTGATACCCCAAGCGGACGACCGCATTTTTTGGCGTGAAGCCTTGCACACAGCCGTGAATGGACTCGAATTGAGGGAAAGTCCAGGGGTGCCCGCGTCTACTAAGTGGATGCGGGCACGTTGTGAGCAGTATCCGGGCCGGGACTTCGGGCAGTTCTTGCACATTCATATTAATGCGCAATACACGGGGGCGCTGGACTGATGTTGACAAGAAACAATGGGATACATCATCCAAGAATGTCACAGTACACACGGCGGCCGTATTGAACGCCATAATTGTATTAGGGACGTCGTCGTCAGCTCTGCCATGATGAACAAGGGGTGGACGGTATTGAAGGAACTGCATGTCAGGACCGCAGTCGGACTCAGAAAGCCTGACATCATTGCCTCCAGGAATGGTGTAGGGGTGATTGTGGATGCGCAGGTGGTCTCGGGCCAGAGTAATCTCGATAAGCTCCATCGTGAGAAGCGTAATAAGTACGGTAATCACAGTGAACTCGTAGAGAAAGTCGCTGACATACTAAGACTACTTTGTAAGGCGAGCATCCACTCGACCTCCTGCACTTTGTCCTGGAGAGGTGTATGGAGCCCGGCTTCCTATAGGGAGCTGAAGAGGTTCGTCGGTCTTGATGAGGGAGTGTTGGCCAGCGTCCTGTCATTAGTACTGTGTGGCTCACACATGAACTGGACGCGGTTCAATCAGTTGACCACCCGAATCGAGTGTGACAGGAGCGAGTGCTCTGGCTTCCTATGTAAAGGCTGACGTCGGACCCAGAGGTCGCCGAGAACTCCCGTAGAAGCCTCCCTTCAAGTTTATTTATGTAACAACTGATTCTACCTCGCCAACGATCCCACCGGCGAAATACCTAGTATGTGCGGTGACGGTGGAAGAGACGTGGGAGTCCCGTCATGACAATCCATAATGACTACGATAGTTGTCACTAAAGACGAAGGCACGTGATTGGGCCAAAATAGGTCAGGTAAGCCTCGATCACACAACGGAGGTAGTCGGGCACCTGGTAATACCGGATTGCCCCCCTAATGCTACTCTAGAGCAGGAAGTTGAAGGCGTTGGTGAGGTCCGTCTTTGGACATCACCAACGCCTTCAACTTCCTTCAAACCACCACGACGACCCTGCCCCAGGACACTGCATCCCTCGTCGAGAGGGTTCGCTTGCGCATGATGGCGTCCATCGTAGATCGCCCCCTGCGGAAGTCAAACTGGCTGAGCTGAAATCCAGCCCCACACGTGCCAAATGCGCGACGAGGCAGTCTGCAATAACTCTTTCAAAGAGATTGTTAACCTCATCGAGCAGCACGTTGGGCCGTTGAGAGTCCGCAGAGCACCTCAGCTTCGCGATGAGGACCAGTTTCTCGGTCTCCCAACGAAGTGAGAACTAGCCCCTCCAAACATGCGTTAAAGAGCCCTCTTAGTCGAGGCCTGAGAGTCTACATGACCAGGACCCAAGCTTTCCCAACCAAGCCTTCGGGTCCTGCAGGGCGGTACTTTTTTGCATTTAGCCTTCGTACCACCACTCTCATCTCTACCTAAGTCACCAATCTATCGATCGATATGTAGAATGTTATTCAATGATCATTATACGTGCTGATAGTCATGTCACCCAAAGGCTTAATAGCAACAAGCCTCGACCAACATATTAGGAAGCTCTCGTTAGATGGCTAGATTAAGGGCTTTATTCAGAAAGTGGTACTTCTGGACACGATTCTTATACTTGGGAGGTTCTTTTCTCAGAAGTCCTAACCACCGTGCCGGTAGTTTGGACCCTGTTCATATACCGGCGGGATACTGTGATAAATATGGACACCAATAGACGATGACACCGACTAGCCTTCTGATCTTTCCTTACCTTAATTCTGGCTAATTCCAGGACATTCTAGTTCCAGCATTCCGCAAGTAGGTTTCCTTTTCAAATTTGGGTCTCGCTCGGTAAAGTTTAGGTAGCTTTCCTGGTACCAGCATGTCTAATTTCTTTTAATATTTTCAGGCTGTATCGGAAGCTCTGGAAAAGGCAGCTAAGGGTCGCACGTGTATCACAATCGCTCATCGGCTCTCCACTATTAAAGATGCTGACCTCATCTGTGTAGTGGATAAAGGTATGTTTAATCTTTTTAATGTTATATTATTTACTGGCCTGTTGGTCTAGTGGTAAGTGGCCCTGACTGCTATGCCGCAGGTTGTGGTTATGATTCCCACCCAAGACAAATGTTTGTGTAATTTATCTATAATATACTAGCTTTTGCCCGCGGCTTCGCTCTACTCTACCCTACTCTACCCTACTCTACCCTACTCTACCTTACTCTACCCTACTCTACCCTACTCTACCCTACTCTACCCTAATCTACCCTACTCTACCCTACTCTACCCTACTCTACCCTACTCTACCCAACTCTACCCTACTCTACCTTACTCTACCCTACTCTACCCTACTCTACTCTACTCTACCCTAATCTACCCTACTCGATAAAATGTATCCTATGTCCGTCCGTCGGTTCTGAACTACCTCCCCACCAATTTTCAGCAAAATCGGTTGAGCAGTTCTTGAGTTATAAATAGTGTAACTAACACGACTTTCTTTTATATATATAGATTATTATGTATATATTTAAAAATATATAAGTGTGTTTATCAGTTGGCTATTACTCATAACACAAGTTCTGCTTAGCTTGGGACTAGACGGCGTTGTGTGATAGTTGCGGAATATTATATTATTATTATTTCTGTATGGGTTTTTAAAATAATCTTTTATTTCAGGCAAAATCATTGAACGTGGAACCCACTCCGAACTCTTCAACCAACGGGGCGCCTACTGGAAAATGTGCAAAGGTCAAAATATGGCTTAGATCCACACTGTCCGCGCAAAGCTTTGCAAAGTACAGGAAATATATTTATATCAGGAAATCTCAATCAACTGGAAATATATTAAAAACAATATTCCTAAACATCTCAGCAAAAAATATATCCTAATGAAAATTAGATTTAAGAATAATTTTGTACTAATTGAAATTAAAAGGAGGATTTTACAGGTATTCCATTTATCAGTATTTTAACAAAACGTATTGCATTTGCATGGTCATAATAGTTTTAGGTAAAACCAAATACTAGAGTCACAGTAAGATATTAAGTAAATTAGATATTTTTTTTATTTTTTATTATTATTGCTACTTTTAGTACAGTAGGCCATTTTCTGTACCTTCATTTATATTTTGTTTGTTTAGAGATTCTTTACATCCGAGTGTTTTCTGAAACAGAACTAACATGTTAATTAGAAAAAAAAACCGGTGCCAACAGACAATTTCGATATAATTTAGTTTGTTTCTCTGTGCTGTTTTCAATGCACAATAAAATGTGGTATTCTGAGTGAATCTCGCCAATTATGTAGATGCCAGATGCCTTTTGCAAGAATTTTCTATTACGATATTTTTTCACAAATCAGCCTCCCTAGCCAAGTTACAACCGTTTTGTGTCGAATTCCGTTCTCCAATCGGTAACGCCTCGGTGTCAGCAATTGTAGAAAACGATAAGTTGGTAGCCATGTTGACGCACCTGAGTTGACCGCTCGTTCTACAATGTCGTTCTACAATAACAAAGGATGTAGCGTTGAATATTGTAGAAACGGTAACAATTCATTCTATCATTTTGAACGATGTGAACTTGGCTACGAATTTTATATTCGTTTGTTCTGACCACGTGACTTAACGGTAAGATGATGTCGTTCCCATACATTTGATTAGTTTTCGACTAGCATTAACGATTGCAGTTTATCAACTTGGATAGGGGTGTAGAAACCCGGCCAACTACTGTATAGGTACTTATTTGCAAATACAATACCTACCTAGGTACGAATTTAAAACAACGAACAGAGTGATAACTAAGTTATAATTTAAGCCACATACCCACTACGGCACAAGCTGTTACATGAAACATATGTTTGTATTTGAAATTATTCTGTTACATTTATGTGACCAAGAGAAATGTGCCCAGTGTGAACGCGGCTTTATATAAGGATAAGATATTGCTATAAGGAATGTATCTTCCATTAGAATATAAGTGTTCTTTTACGTTATATATTAAAATCTGTTGTAATAGTTTCTTTTTTTTATTATCTATTTGTCTTTTATTTTTCTAATTACGACTTTAAAGGAGACAGATACGCTTTAATACAATCTAAGGCCTGGGTAGTAAAGAATCAAAAGTGATGTCAGTTAAAAGCTTATATATTTTCAACCATTTACTGAAAGTTCTGCGGATTTTGTCACTCAGAAAAAAGAGTTACAAGAGATTTAGTAAAAGTGAGGTTATGCAAAATATTACGTGGAACTAGTGGAAAAATATTAAGCAACCCACAAATCATGCCAAAAATACCTCACCAGGTCCCGACAGCTTGCCTGGGAAAGCTTGAGTCCTGGTCATAGCGGCTCTAGGGTCTCGACTAAGAGGGCTCTTCAGCACATGCATGGAGAGGGGCCAGTTCCCACTTCGCTGGAAGACGGGAAAACTAGTCCTTATCGCGAAGCCGTGGCGCCCAGCGGACTCCCTGTCCGCGTATCGGCCCATTGTGCTGCTCTAGAAGGTGGGCAAACTCTTTGAAAGAGTAATTGTAGACCGCCTCGTCGCACACCCAGCCCGACCGGGGCCGAACCTCGCGGACGGTCAGTGCGAGCCCTCACGACGAGGGAGGCGGTGTCCCAGAGCAGGTGTGTCGTGGTGGTGTCTTTGGACATCGCCAATGCCTTCTACTCCCTCCCCTGGAGTCAAAGTCACAGTATTTTATTTCAAATAAACCATTTACAGGCACTTTTGAAATGTCAAGAAGTCAGTCAGTCAGAAAAAATGATGCTAATTGCACATTCCAAAGCGTAGATCTCTATGGAGAAGAATGTGCAAAAAACACCATGGACACTCTTTTCAATCATGTTTTGTAATTACAAATATATTTGTTACATGTTTCTTGTCGCTATCATGTGAGAACAATGTAAATAAAAACTAAATATATAAGGTGTTAAAAAATGAACTTTAAGAATTTCGAGGGGACATTGTATTCCTCATTATGAACAACTTTTACTATGGGACTAAACCTGAAATAGCGAAAAAAAAATCAGCTGCTCTATACATTTTGACGATTTATGCGAACATAAACGTAGGGAACAGCTGTTTTTTTTTTCGCGATTTTTTTTTTTTTTTTTATTGGGTGGGAAAGTCATCCTAATGACATCCCCGCTCTTGGGCGGAGCGGGAGATAGTGTCAGACTCTTACTGACTAAAAACCCACTCCTGTTCCTTCGTTGCCTTCGTCCCAGGGCGAAGGCAACGAAGGAACTCTTTAAGTTTTGGTCCCTTAGTAAAAGTTGTTCTTAATGAGGAGTACAATGTTCCCTCGAAATTCTTAAAGTTAATTTTTTAACACCTTATAGATATTAAAATAACAACTGGCAGCTAAGAGATGACTAGTCTCAACTGACAGCGCCCATTCACGGACATGACGCGAATATTAGCATCACTTAGCTCAACCATTTTGACGGGAACCGAATGATCCAACACACGCCAACTCAGCCACCATCAGTGAGACATTTGAGTGAGCATGACAAACTCTCAACTGCCATGCTCATTTCTGTCAAACAAGTCCAATAGTAACCTAAAAACCAAAAAAATTGCTCCATGATACTCACATTTACAAACTTTGAAAATATGCTTCTACATTATACAATACCAACTACAATAATATTTTACAATTTAAAAAAAAAATTCAATAACTTATCAATTTGTACACCCCGTTGGTAGTGGAGCTGGACCAGCATTGAGCCAAGCATTTTTATATTGAATATAATCCTCCAACTTATAATAGGCTTGCCTGCATAGTGTGCGTTTAATACAAGATTTAATTTTTTTTTCATTAAGTTCTAATATTTGTGGAGGTATTTTATTATAACATTTCAAACAGTACCCCATGAAAGAAGAGGCCACTTTAGCCAGTCTAAATTTTGGTTTTTTTGGTTGAACTAATTGGTCCCTATTTCTTGTAACATAATTATGTCTATCGACTCTTTTGCCAAATAGATGAAGATTTTTCTTACGTACATGATGTTTTCATAAATATATTGAAAAGGTCGTCATGATGTTAATATCCTTAAACAGTTCCCTTAGAGAATCGCAGTGGCGAAGATTGTAAATAGCTCTGATCGCTCTTTTCTGTAGTGTAAAGATTGAGTCGATGTCTGCAGCCCGTTCCCATAGTAAAATACTGTAAGACATTATACTATGAAAATAACTAAAATAGACTAGTCTAGCGGTATCAACATTCGTAAATTGGAGGATTTTTCTAACAGCATATGCAGCTGAGCTAAGCCGTCCTGCAAGAGATGTTAAATGAGGACCCCATTGTAGTCTTGAGTCAAGCGTAATCCCTAGGAAAACAGTTTTATCCACAAAGTCTAGCTTTTCCTTGTTCAATACTATGTCACAATCAATACTTCTGACATTCGGTAAGGAAAATCTTATGCATTTAGTTTTTTTCCGTTTAAAAACTAGATTATTAGCAGTGAACCAGTTTTGGAACTGCAGTAGGGCGTTATTTTCATCAAGATTATTAGTCCTTCTATTTATCTTAAAAATCGAAGAAGTGTCGTCGGCAAACAACACCATATTATAAGTTTATTTTGCAATAAATAGGGTAAATCATTAATATAAACTAAAAATAAAAAAGGACCTAATATTGAACCTTGGGGTAACCCCATTTCCACATTTAATCCCGACGAATTTACACCGTTTATTTGAATTAGTTGCTGTCTGTCAATCAAATAAGATTTTAATAAGCTTTACGCTGTTTTACCTAGTCCGTAATGCTCAAGTTTCAGGAGTAATGTTTCATGAACCACACAATCAAACGCCTTAGACAGGTCGCAGAAGATGCCTACAGCATCTTGTGCCTCTTCCCAAGCATTAAAAATGTGTTTTAGTAAGGAGACACCAGCGCCAGTTGTACAACGTCTTTTGGTGAAACCATACTGTTTATCGTGTAAGATGTTATTTGTGTTAAAATGATTAAGCATTTGATTTAATATTACCTTTTCAAATATCTTGCTAAAGACCGGCAACAGGGACACCTGCCTATAATTATTAGTGTCTTTACTGTCCCCGGATTTAAAAAGTGGTATCACTTTACTATATTTCATAAGATCCGGAAAAATTCCTTGATCTACACACAAATTAAATATTAAAGCTAAGACGGCGCTATAGTCTCAATAATTGAGGTACAAAGTTTGATAGACATACCCACAGAGCTTTTATTAATGTTATGGGGTTTAAATATTTACAATTAAATTCAGTCGAGCAGGTTGCAACGTTCGCCTGCAATAAACCAAAAGCATACGATGTCGACGAATTTAGGGCTTCAGTAGTTTTAATTGGTATAATAGCAAAGAAACTTACAAATTCTTCTGCAACTAGTTTGCTATCGCTAATAAGACCATGACGTGTCTCCAATGCCAGTCGACGACACGCAGTGACAGAGCAGTGCTGGCAAACGATATGCCCACCACTGACTCGCCCTGCATCCGCACGCATGTGGGGATAGAACCCTGGTTTAGGACGACCAGGCCTGTCTCTAGAGCCCAGTCCTCTACCATCCGACCCCGCTGGTTCGTGTACCGGGAACCCCAAGCCAAGTTCTTGGCATTGAAGTCCCCGCAAACGACCACGGAGAGGGTACCAAATCCAGCGTCGACGGCATTCAGCTCCATAAGGGAGATGTAAAGATCGGCCAGAGTTCTGTTCGGGGACAGGTAGACGCCTACCACTGCAATGCCCCCGAACCGTGCTGCCACGCAACCCTGTCCTCTCGTGACGGCATCGAAGGACGGCGTACCGGCGGCGGCTGAGGAAATTTGGGTCACCGAGCCGTTCAGGTCCTGCACCCAGTATCCCCTGAGCAGGACATAGTACGGCTCAGAGACCACGGCGATGTTGATCTACCACTGCGCCATGCTCTGGAGCAATAGATCCTGAGCGGGGGCGCAGTGGTTGATATTCGCCTGGAGGAGACGTAATGGAGCCGGTATTGACAGTCCATTACAGTCTCCTCCCAAGCGCCACGTGAGGGCTCTGCCGCGGGGGTTGCAGCGGCGATAGCGGCGGTAGCTAAAGACGAGGCTGCGGCGGTGAGGACATCAGGGTGGATGAGCCTTCGGATCTTGCCCTTGGCCTTGGCGGGAGGGTCGTAGGATCTGCTCCCAGCCCGGTCGGCCGACTCGCCTGCCGCCGCACATGCGTAACAGTGCGGCGTTGCACGGCACTCAACCGCCTTGTGACCGGGCTGACCGCACTGGAAGCAGCGGTCACTGCGGTTCACCTCCGCGGCGCAACAGGCGCCCACGTGGCAGCGATAGCACCGCCAAGGTCTGGGCTCCAGTAGTTTTATCGCGGAGACCCAGCCTACTAGGAGCTGACGGCCTTCCCCAGTGATGGTCTTGGACACGGGACAGCTTACCGTCACGGCTCGCATGCCCGTGCTGTCAGCGCGGATGGTGCCCGCTCGAAGCTGTTCGGCAGTGCAGCCTCCCACTTTGACGATTGCGGCCACCACCTCGTCCACCTTGACGGAGTCGTCCAAGCCCATGATGCGCATATCAATGCACTTGGTGTGCCTGGATACTCGGGCCTCTTCCGCGTCCAGGGACGCCCTGATCCTTGCGGCCAAGGCATTTGCGGCAGGGCCACTGGCCGCACCAGGAACCTCCAGCATTCGGGCCCCGGTTACGGTGCCCCCTCATGCGGACGCCCCCAGAGGCTCCGAGCTCGCCAAGGTAGCAATAGGTAGGTATATGGTAGACTTATAAATAAGAAAACTTCTATAATGTAGCTATGAATTCGAAACGAACATTTAGATAAAGGTTTTTAGTAGGTACGTAGTAGTAATTTAGTTAAGGGGTGGCCAGACGGTTGTAAACCAACGTTCCAACCGAGTTGACCTTATTAGTTTCAATCCGTGTAGACAGCAGTTTTGTAGTCCATGACCTTCAATGCCCTTGGTTGGAAGACGCGTTTTCCCAACCACCAAACGTGTTGGTGCGTGGTTTACATCCATATAGCCGCAACATAAACCAAACACATAAATCGAGGTCACCTTGGTTGGAACGCTAGTTTGCAACCGTCTGGTCATCCCTTAAATTGGCAAGTAGGTAGGTTATACATACAACGTACAATGCGCAACAATATACGTAGGTATAGTAATATACCTTCACTTGATTATTGACCGACGATCATTTGTGATTTGTGTCACGGATAGAATATTGATTACTAAACGTAAAAATTGTTCATTCAATTGACTACATTAACACGGCTAACACGGGTCACACAAGACAACAATTGTCGCAAATACGGGAGTTCAAGACACATACCTAAATATGAGAGTATCTAAAATCTAGATATTAGAGGTAACACGTGTTTCGTCTACAAATCTGCAATGTTTAGTGAAATAAAGTCAGTACGCTAGCGATGGTGTGTGTGTTCATCCAGCACCTACTTAGCACAAGGTTATTGAATAACTGCAGGGGTTAGGATTTTTTTATTTCAACTTAGGATTTTTTAGCTCTTTTGGCAATTTATTAAATAAAAACTTTTTACAAAAAAAGAATAACCGACTTCAGTAAAAAAAAGACTAAAAGGATCAAAATAACTTTAATTTCGGAAGTCGGTGTTTCTCTGTATTATTTGTATCTTATTTAACACCGACTTCCGAAATTAAAGTTATTTTGATCCTTTTAGTCTTTTTTTTACTGAAGTCGGTTATTCTTTTTTTGTAAAAAGTTTTTTATTTCACACTTTTTAGTTGCGATACACTTATAAACAGAGTGCCTATTTCTTATGATAATTCCAATTAACCCAAACACTTCTAGGTTACATTGTTTTATTATGAAGTTCTTGTGTCTACCTTCCACCTTTCGGCTCCATCATCAGATCAGTTCGATAGGACCTTATAGCCAAAGTGCATCTCATGACAATTGATGATGATTATTCTAATTATTAATTTTGCACTTACCTTCCGTACTTGTAGTCCTATTTTATTTGTAAAAAACTTTATACACCCACTCTACTTTTAACCATGTATATATATATTTTTTTCCTATTACACCTTCAATGCAACTCGCAGCAAGAATAGATCAACTTAAAAAACCTCGCTCAATAATCGCTCCGTCGCGTACAGCTGCACACAACGCAATATTGTGGGAGTGAGTAAATGCACAGATTGCATCCTGACTCGTTCGAGATTGATCTACCCACATTTTGTGTCTTTATTTTATTGTCTCTTGTTTCAATTCTAATAAATCCAAATACGGCTAGGTTATACTGATTAATTACGGAGTTCCAGTGCCTATCTTTTTTTTTTTTTTTTTTATTGGGTGGGAAAATCATCCTAATGACATCCCCGCTCTTGGGTGGAGCGGGAGATAGTGTCAGACTCTTACTGACTAAAAACCCACTCCTGTTCCTTCGTTGCCTTCGTCCCAGGGCCCCGGGTTCCGCTTTCACACTACCCGTGGCCCCAGTAGGCTTCGACCCTGCTGGGCCCCTACGATTTGCTGACATCTCCTTGAGGCGCGCGTGGAACAAAACGCGTCGTCGACGACTTGGGCTCGGTCCGGACGGTTACCGGACGGTCGGACGGCGAGCCACCCATTGCTCGCCGTCTGCAAGCCCGCGCCTACGGTGGCCGGAAATCGGGATCGGAATCCCGGCGGCGGTTGGAGCGTAAGGACCGTTGCCTCACGCGATCGGCCGCCTCCTTAGCTAGCATTACTGCTTCGCAGAAGGAGGCGACCGCCTGCCACTCCTCCTCGCTCCGGAGCATGGCCTGAACCAAGGCCCGGCGCGAGAGATCGCCGCCACCGATTGCCCCCACGAGGACACGGCGTTGCTCTGCCCAAGCGGGGCACACCTCCACCGTGTGCTCTACCGTGTCCTCCGGGTGGGCCACACAGTGGCGACACCCGGGCGTCGTTTCCGCACGAATCCGGTGCAGGAACCTCCCGAACTTACCGTGTCCGGTGAGAACCTGCGTCATGCGGAATGTGAGGACGCCGTGAGGTCTTTCCAACCACGCCTCAAAGAGGGGACTTACCACCATAATTGTGGCGTGCCCACCAGTGCCTACCTTCTGGTTCCATCATCATCATCAAATCAATTTGGTGATACCATTTTCAACGTAACTATTCAGAACTTCGCGTAACTAGTCACTTAACTATCTTCATTGTGATATCTATGCGAGTATGAAGTTCCGTTGACCATTTCTGGTCTTCTTCATCAGTTCCACTCTATCAAATGTTACTTTTTGACTGTAAATACTTAATTTCTCGATGAAAATACCAAAATCACTATGCAGTTGCCTATAATATTTGAGGAGTTCCCTCGATTTCGCCAAGATTCCATCATCAGATCCTGACTTGGTGACTATGGAACCATTTGGGAAGTATACCCTTTCTAACAAAAAAAGAATTTTTCAAATCGGTTAGCAAGCGACGAAGTTATGCGCGAACAAACATAAAAAAAAAAAATACAAACATCCGAATTGAGAACCTCCTCCTTTTTTAGAAGTCGGTTAAAAACTGCTGCCATGTGAAAGACACTTTTATTCATCAAGGCTGTATTCGCTTTTGGAACGCACAGACGACTTTCGTCCATTTGAGTCCGATTGAAAGCTACAGATGCTAAAGTAAATAAATGAGAATTCTGTTTAACAAAAGCCGCTACTTCAAATATGTATAGTGATGGTAATGGAAGGATACTATACTTTTTAAAGAAAGGCACACAGCTCTCCATTGATTTTAAGCCAACCATAGCCCGAATGCATCGTTTCTGTGTCTTAAAAACGAGATCTTTGTCGGTGAAATTCCCCCAAAAAATTATGGGCACACTAGCAGGGCATTGCTCGCAGAACGGATGGCCGTTGGGGCCGAAAGGTTCTGGAATGGCGACCACGTACCGGAAGACGTTGTGTTAGAAGGCCTCCTACAAGGTGGACCGATGACCTGGTGACGGTTGCGGGAGTCCGATGGATGCGAGACGCACAGGACCGTTCATTGTGGTGGCACTTGGGGGAGGCCTATGTCCAGCAGTGGACGTCTTTCGGCTGAAATGATGATGATGATTAGGCTAGGCGGTACTGAAACCAGTTACCTAAAAACGGAAAATCTATTTTGAAGTCTGTTATCGGATAAATTTCTGTTTGTACTTAAAGCCAAAAACGCAAATTAAAAAAAAATACCTTAGAATGAATCAGGTATACCATTTCCTAGATAGATAACCTAAAATAGGTTACTTACGACTAAAACTTATATTTAAATATCTCGTCTTTTTTACTTTGGCTACTTTCTTTGTATTTTGAAACAGAAAAATATCACAACTTTTTTTTGACATATCTCGACTTATTACAATTTTGGTCCAGAAATCCCCGTCTCCTTTAGTATACTGAACCTGTCACATGACTAATAGTCATGATACTGCTTTATAATTAACTAGAGGTAAGGCAGCATATTTAGAATACTGCAGGTATATTGAAATACCTATTCATATCTCTATGAATGTCAAAGGCATGACTTCCACCATGCCTACTGGGGCTTAGGGTGTGATTCTGAAAGGAAGACTCGGCCCTGGTACGAAAGGCGACGAAGGAAAAGGAGCGGGTTTTTAGTCAGTAAAAGTCTGACACTATCTCCCGCTCCGCCCAAGAGCGGGGGACGTCATAAGATGATTTTCCCAAAAAAAAATGACTTCCACCATAAATAGCAGCACACAATTGGGTATTGTGTCGATATCGATAAGTACTAAATACGACAATATTTTGACTTTTCCTCTCATATTCACTCGAAACAGGAAATATGATCTTGAAAACTTTATCGGTGGGAATTTAATTCATAAAATATTATTAAAGTGCAAAAGATCGAAGAAACTGATTAAAGTATTGAGTTATCTTATTTATTTATTTTTTATGGCACTCCAACGAATAGTTCGCAAAAACATTAACAAAAGAATAATTTTAACAATAAACAATTATCACAGCGAATTCTTCACTTATAGGTGTGCACCGCACTTACAGAATTTAGTAAACTATCAATCTATCAATTAAATAAATTATGTCAGGATGAATTAAGTTACATTACATTAGAATCCATTATTTAATTGATGTCAGATTTAATTAAATTATCTTAATCATATTGGGTTTTGTTTTCATTTGGTTGATATTACTATTATTAAAAACCTTTGTGAATACAATTTGGATTACAATAACTTCCTATCATTTTTATTGTAATTTTAATTCCAGGGTTTATTCATTATTAATGGTTTATTATTATTATTTAACAAATGTAATAACAGAAAAAGGTGGGAAGGGGTAAGTAAGATATCAGCAGTTGCCACAGTTCGGAAAAAAGATCTGTAGTGTATATATTTGTTGTGAATCAGTTCATCGTTCCCGGATCAACATTTTTTTTAAAGCCACATAACAAGAATTCCTAAATCTCCTAAGATTTTCCAGTTTCCTAAAAATAAAATAAACACCGGCTCGAATATCTCAAATAATAAACTGTACCTATAAAGCGTTTTCGGATTTTATTGCATTAGTTGAAATTTTAAGATCTTTGCACTTTAAATTATTTGTATTTATAAGTTTTTAATAGGATATCCCGTTTCATTTTCGATTTATTGCTGAAAGTCAAATGGTTTTCCAAATATACTGCACTTCCCCACCTAATGTTTTTATGTTGACTTGTTATGACTATGCACAATTTATTTCCAATTGTGCAATACATATCTACTGGTTCTTGTTTGTTTTAAAATATAGTATCTACATTAAATTAGGTACAGCAACACAAGATAAGTAAAGAACAAGTTTTGTAATATTGTGTAATGTGGTCCCCTGAACATGACTATGCAAAACTATATCTCTCATAATATTTGTTCGTAATTTAGGTAAATTGGATCATGGTCGTAATAAATGTTTCACAAAGGCGCATTGAGCAATAGAGCTGGGGAATCACAATGCGAACTTGTCCGTATGCATGCTAGGCCACTGAACCTCGCTAATACATCTGTCTATCTGTGACTGTCACACATTGAAGACTTACTTAAGATCTGCCCTAGCTGGGGCACAAGGATTTCACGATTTACCTCGCTCCACGTCATTTCGATGCCCGTCGCTTTTCGATTGTGTCGATTGCCGAGGACGACCATGCTTCCTTTTGCTTGAGGATTCTAATCCATCACTTATTTAGGTATGTGATCAGAATCCCTCCAAAGCCAATACATGTCCAGTTGCGACGCTTATGACGGTCGATCGGCGCTTTCGTGGCATTTCTCCAACAGTTCTAAATTAAAGATGTTCTCGACCCAATAAATTCCGAGAAAGTGACAAATGCATCAGTTGACGAAGACCAGGTTTTTGCGTGAGATGACCTTTGATACCTTACATGTTTTGCAACCATAAATAATCAGCACGGATCTGACATTGGACCCGAAGATTTGTAGTGTTTCCGTGATTGTCAAACAAGTCACAGCTGTGTGACTGCCACATCTGCGTGAACTGCAATAGCATCCAAAATGAAGACATTGTGAGTTACTTTGCAAGAATATTTTTTTTAGATTCTCTCCAATAGGTGGACTAATTTCGGTAGTACTAAGCACAGTAAACCTATTCTAGAACTGCAAAATCCTTAAAAGTTTATTTTACAAGCCAGTTCGTTAGCTATAAAACCTAACTCATGCGATCTCCTTTTGATATCACAGTATAACAATATTTTCATCCAACTGTAACAGAAAACTATGCACTAAGTCCGCCTTTGCCCTCCTAGCCAAGTTACGATCGTTTCGTTTGCGTCGAACGCCTGGAGTAGGCCAGGCCTTCGATTCCTTGGTTCTGACGTTTTCTCAACGCTCAGTCACGTGGTGAGAACAAAGGAATCAGAGGCTTGGCCTACTCGAGGTATTCGACGCAAACGAAGCGATCGTAACTTGACTAGGGGGGCTGTACTTTTGTGTGCATAAAGTATTTAATAAATAAATAAAATCTTACGCATCTCACTGAGCAAACCGTCTCGCCTGTATTCCCCAAAAGGCAAGATCATTTGTCTCCGTTGATTAATTTGATGATTTCCCACATTAACAGGGTCCATATTACCATCGCCCACGCAGAGTTTCTAGACTCTGAACTGCTAAAATGATGCAATAAATTTACTATTTTTGTTTCAGAAAAAATGAACCCGAGAAAACATTACGCTACTATCAGATTGTAAGTATAAATAAATTTTTGAAGTGAAAACTTCTTTAGCGGCGTTGAGCACTTTTTCTGTAATGGGTATAAAATCTTAAACTCGCGTCAGGACACGTGACCTGATCGAAAAAGCGTAAGACGGCCACCAGTCAAATTTTCTCATTCGATTTTGAACTTAACCTTCAACATTTTATGGTTTAAAATCATTTAAAGAAATTTTTAAATGTTTCCAATCAACTTTGAACCTAATGCTTTAGGGATAAAGCTGACAAATCTATTAAATAAATTGCCATCTGGCTATCTTCATCGTCCTTAAGATTGTGATAGAACCGTGGTCTTTGGGGGATTCGCACCGTGCTAACTACGAAGGCAATTTACGTGCTATTTACAAACGTTACGTACCTGTAGGTATGTTAGTGTAGCTAAAATTCCGTATTTCCTTGCAATTTTATTGATTGACGCATAATGACAAGAGATTCTAAAATCAATAAGACAGTGTTGTCTTTGAGTTTGCAGCTTTCTTAGTATCTAGTAGCTATTAAAAGTACTTGTGAAGGCTTTTAAGATGCAAGCACAATCATGATAATAAAATAAAAAAGGAAATCGTTCAATCGCAATAAGTACCTTCCGAGTATTAAATTGCTAAAATAAAGTTCAGTTTATTTAAATCTGCTTTAAAAATAATTTGATTACAAGTATTTACAAGTAAGTTAAAAAGCACGAGTGTTATTGGTATAGGAAACCGATGAATTCTCAGCTAATTCTGTAGTAAGATCGAATGTGACGTTCCTGCTTACGTGCTTACTAAGCGCCTGTGAAAAGATGTATCGCACACATTTTTATGTGCGACAGATTACTTCCACACTTTTAATTACAAATTCTTTAGGCAGGATTCAATGATAACATAACATCCTGTAATCCCCGAAGGCTCAGGCAGGGGTGCACCGAATAGTACACCCACATTTCGCAAGTTATGTTTTAAGTCTTTTTATTCATTTATTTACTTCATTTATTTTTGTAATCACTGGTATTACAAAAATAAATTGACATTTTTACTTGAATCTGCAAGAAGTTAAGACTTTAGTTTTTAAATGAATGAATTAAACTTGCGGTATCACAACAATCCGCAGTCTAAACTTATGAGTGTAATATCGAAATTGTCATGTTTGTGTACGATAGCGCAATAAATGAATATAGTATTCTACCACATAAATGATCGTACTTTTATACTGATAAAGCAATTGGTGCAAAATTATTCCCTAACCATTCCAAAATATCAAACATGCTCAACGTTAATAATCAAGTTTTCACTTCTGCCGGCACTCCCGGAGTGCAACCCGTCTTTTTTAAAGGATTGCGATTAGCTGCAATAAAATCATTCCATTCATCTTTGACGTTAATTTGCTCATTCCAATATTAATTACTACCTACATCAAACCGATCGTAGTACCTACTAGACTAGTAAAAACACATTCTTTGTTCCACAATTATATACAAGCGTTTTCATTGTCCAGTCCTTTTCATTTGGGGCGACGCAGCATGGCTTTTTTCTATTTATGTATCTCAGTCGACATGTATGACCTATCTCATCGACATCTCATTAGACAGCCCATTCTTCGTTTTAGTAATTAAATAAAGAATTTGTAGTTATATAAAAAAAAAATATTATTATTGCGGGTCGGAAATTTTTTTGTAAATCAATTCGGGAATTGAGCTGTTTTCATAGTGTAAGGATTGGCGATAGGATAGAAATGAATCGAATGAATGCTGTGGTAAGACTGTCCGTTTATTGGGATAACATATCATTATATATGCGATTACAATGGTCTTAAAGTACTTAGATATACTACCACTACACCTTCCCTCTTAAGGAAAAAAAAAATAAACATACATGAGAATTTTTTTTTTTTTTACAATTTTTGTTTACATAAATCATGTAGCTTTAATTAAAGATAATCAATAGATGTTTGTTTACATTAGTTTTTGATTATATAATACTTAAATTACGAATTTTTTCAAAGTGTGTTCCTTAAAACTACCCCTTTAATTCTTACAATGAAAAGAAATAATGTCGGTCTGTTTCATGCCACGTTGTCATTACAATTTAACACATTGAATAGCTTTGTGCGGTTTTTATGAACTATGTCTTCTCTTCCTTTATTGATAATTTTCACATTAGGATCCAAATCCTCTACTACTAAATATGGTCCAAGATACACTGGATCCATTTTATTATCTGATGGATTCCTTAATAGTATATAATCTCCTTTCTTATAATACACTGGTTTCAAATTAACATCGTATTTAACTTTTCGTTTTATTTTACTACACATCAAATTATCGCGAGCGTCTTTTTGTGCTAATTGCAGCCGATATTTTAGCTCTAGCGCGTAGTTATCGTGAGCATATAAGGGATCTACGACATTACCCGATAAGTTATTGGGCAATATACATTTCCTCCCAAAGACAAGCTCATGAGGCGTGTACTTGGTTTCAGTGTGTACCGTATTGTTGTACGCAAAACACCAATACGGTAACCAGCTGCTCCAACTTCCTGTTTTATTTTCACAGTTGATTCTAAGGTACGCACCCATAGTTTTATGCGAATTCTCCAGCGCTCCTATACTTTCGTGATGATAGGCTGTTGAGGAGAGTTGATTGATTTTTAGAAGTTGACATATCCCCTTCATTGTACTTGACAGGAATTCTGTCCCTCGGTCAGTGGCGATCACGAGGTATGCCAAACCTTAAAATAAAATTATCTACTAAGGCACGCGCTACACTTACCGTATCTTTGTTTTGTAATGGATACGCCTCGGTGAACTTGGTAAGCTCACATTGCAGTGTGAGTATATAGCTGTTGTTATTGTCATCCCTGCACAGCGGCCCCATTATGTCTAGAAATACCTTATCAAAAGCTGACTCAGTCGTACTTGTTACTACCATCGGTTGTTTAGTATTCGTCGAATATTTTTGTTTGTGACATTGCTCGCACTTAGAAACATAGTCTACTATATCCTTGTGCATGCGGGGCCAAAAATAGTATTTTTTGATATTACTTTCCATTCTTCTGATGCCCGCATGGCCGCTTGTGGGTAACAAATGGAAGTCGTTTAATATTACTTTAATATTATCAGCGTTATTTATTCTCTGCACATTATTTACAATACATAGTCGTGGTCCCTGCCATTCGTTATATTTTTTAATTTCTTTTATAAGACCCGTGATGAAATCTTTATTATTTTCATTTCTCAGTATGCATATGTCAGCTATATTTATTTTCTTACACAAACTTACCAAATCCCTCACCAATTCGTCTCGCGATATTGATGATCGGGATGTTGGATCTAAGTAAATAGTACATTTACTCGGTGCATAGATATAATTTTTATGTTTTTGTAACAATATTCCATTTGTTTTCAACTTACGCAATTCCGCACTATTAATTAGTGAAATTTCAGTTAAGTGTTTTGGTTTTTTAATTATTTCGACCACTCTTGGCTGACTGTTCTTTAAATTGGTGTTAGAGCCATCAATCAATTCATTACTACTAGTATTTTCGTTATCTGCCGTTTGTAATTTACGACTTTGCGCCCTCGTTAACACGTTAATGGTTGTTCTTTCGTTCATATTTTTTAAATCGTCAGAAGAAATAATAATGCGTGATAATGCATCTGCAGCTGTATTTTGATTCCCTTTTATATATTCTATGTTGAAATTATATTCCTCTAATTGCAATCGAAACTTAAGCAATCTACTTGAAGGGTCGCGCATTCCAAACAAATAAACAAGCGGTCTATGGTCGGTCTCTATCTTGAACTTTCTGCCGTATAAATAAGGTCGAAAGTACTTTACACTCCATACTATTGATAAGAGCTCCTTTTCAATAGTAGGATAGTTTATTTCGGCTTTATTTAAACAGCGACTGGCATAAGCTACAGGCCGCCCATCTTTATTACATAGCACTGAACCGATAGCAATTCCTGACGCATCTGTTTGTAAAATAAACTCGCTATTTTCATTGAAGTCGGGATATTGCAATACTGGTGGATTAATTAAGGCTAATTTCAAAGTTTGGAATGCATTTTCACAGTCTTTTGACCATGAATATGATACACCTTTACAACATAGCCTGTTTAATGGTTGTGCGACCTTTGCAAAATTCGGAATGAACTTCCTATAACAATTAGCAAAAGCAACAAAGCGTTTGACTTCATCTACATTTTGTGGCCTTGGGTATTTTTCTAAAGCCTTTATTTTTTCCATATCGGGTTTAATTTCTTTTTCTGAGATAACATGACCCAGGTACAAAACTTCTTTCTTTAGAAAATTACACTTCAGTGGATTTAATTTCAAATTAACACTACGTAATCTGCTGAATACATCCATTAAATTTTGATTGTGGGATTTCAAATTTCGTCCGAATACTACAAGGTCATCCTGATAAACCAGACATTTGTCATAATTTAAACCTGACATCGCTATTGTCATCATCCTGCTGAAGCTATTTGGACTAGACTTGAGGCCCATTGGCATCCTTGTCATTTGGTATTGATTCTTCCCAGTTGTAAAGGCAGTACATGGCCTGCTGTCTTTTTGCAAGTTTGTCTGATAAAATCCCTGATATAAATCAAGGTGCGTGAAATACACCGCTCCAGATAAGGAGTCCAATATGTCTGATATGTTGGGAAGTGGGAATTTATCATCCTGTATATTATCATTTAGTTTACGATAATCGATTACTACACGCCATTTTTTTTCCTTAGTAGCGTCTACTTTTTTCGGAACTAGTAATAACGGACTAGACCATGCGCTCCTAGTTTCTTCTATTATTCCACTTTTTAACATGTTATCAATTTGCTTATCTAATTCTGCCTTTTGTGCGTGTGGTAATCGATATTGTTTTGTGTAAATTGGGGTACTATTGGGTTTTAGCTCAATAGTTTGCTCATATACTGAAGTGACTGTTAATTTGTCCCCTGGTAAATGAAAGACATCTGGAAACTTTGCACAAATTTTTTCTATCGATTTTTGTTCTTCCTCATTTAAGTGGGTCAGATTGAGTAATGAAAATAGTAATTTCACCCGATCTGAATTTATATTGGGCCTGTCAAATTTACAGACAAAGTATTCATTTACATTATTTGTTTTAATTTGAATTGATTTTAACTTAACTTCTGTGTCTCTGGTATTTAAAATCCGTATTGGGATTTTTCCATTTTTTGGCCTGGACAATGTACTGGCTAGAAAAACTCCCTCGCATATTTCCTGAGAAGTTACAACACAATCTTCTTTTGCATTAGACTGGATATAATGTATAGATTCGCATCGTCTAGGCACAATAATATATGTATCAGTAGTCGGTGTCAGATATTCTAATCGTAACGTTACCCTTTCGTTTAGTTCTGTTACTAATTCTACATTGTTTAACTCAAAATTCAAAAGTGCTCGATATTTCCTGAGGAAATCCTGTCCTATAATTCCTTGCGTTTTGCAAGGCAGGCTTTTAAATATAAAAAAAATTATGTGTTAAAACATGCCCATTATAATTTAACTCTAAATAGCAATAACCTTCTGTAAAAATATTTCCTCCGATACCTTTGACCATCACATTCTCTTTATGGAAAGGTATTCGTAAACGTTCTACTGAATCATATTTGATAGCTGAAATCGATGCTCCAGTATCTATAAGTAAATCATGTCTATATTTGTTGATCAAGAATGTAACTTTGTTTAAACTGCTACACGATAGCATAAATTTAGTCTCGAAAAAATGATTCAATGTTTCCGTATTTGGACTTGTTTGGTCCACTGTATCGTGGTCATCGGCCTCTGTTGTCACGAGATTCATGTTACCCTGAGTAGAAGTATGATTTTCTCTACGATTTCCCGAATAATTTCCATTATTGTAGTTGTTATTTCTACGATAATTACCTCTTGTGGACGATTCCTGGGATCGTTGAGGGGGCATCCGCCTGTGCATATTTTGCATGTGTCCTCTGGAGTTGGGTTGATAACCTCGGCCTCCTCTGTACTGGCCACGCTGAGGTCTCCTCCCTGAGTTGTATCGATAGTTGGAATTGTACATACCTATCACGTCCCCAGAAGCAGATTGAACTTCTTCATCCTGCGCCGCTTGGACTGCTTCTGTTATGGAATTATAATTTCGCGCAGCGATTATTGTACTTAACCGACGGTCTCGCAACCCGTCGGCAAACCTTTTTATTGCTAGTTTCTCGTTTAGAGGCCGCAAAACGTTGTAACTGTTTAGGTTCCCGTCTGCCTGCGAGACAGTCAGGTCTACAAACAAATCAGAAATTTCCTTTCCAAAGTCTAGAATAGATTTATTATCCTGTTGTGTATGTTGTAGCTTTGTTTGTAAAGCCAAATAACTTTTTCGGGGTAATAATAGTCGCCGCATATCCTTTACAAGCTCGTCGACAGTATCATATTTTGGTTGTAATTTTAGTTTTGCCTGCTGCGATAATCGACTTTTTAATATGAACATAATCAATTTATTTTTACATTCTGGTTTTGTTAACACGGAATCATAATATTCTATAGACTCAATTAACTGCTTTGTATTCTTATCTTCATCTGTCATAACAGGGAATAGACTTAAAGCTATTTTTAAATCAAAGGTATCTCCCGCCATTATTTGGGATTCTAGCAAAGTTTCCCCAGTCCCAGATTGATCAGTACACAAAGAAAGAACTTCCGTAAATATATTTTCGAATTCCCCACAAATTTTGTTTATTAAGGAAATCTCTTCTTTCGTGTACTTTCTTACTTGCGATTTATATATCTTTAAAGAATTATTATATTTAACTAACACTAGATTCGCTTCATTCCTTTTTATCTCTATTACTTTACCAATTCTACGACTGGGACCGATTTTAATAAGGTACTTTCTTATACTTTTTAGTTCATTTAAAATTATTGCCAATTCCTCTGCCATAACACATAGCTACTCAATATATTAGCCTTAGTCATTATAATAATGTATTAATATTCATAGACATATAAATATTATTAGTACAAAATGTGTAGTTATAACGTATCTAAAAGAAAGTGTTAATGCATATTATTTTATGCTCATAGCAACATGAAGCATGACTAAATAGACACTATAGTTTTGATTGCTGGGCTTTCTTTTACATACGATTACGATATTGGGGACTTACGATTTACGCACTGTTTATTCGCACTACGTTACGCACTGGAATATAGGTAGGTTATCTTTGAACTACGCACTAATCACTTCACCAACACTAACACTGCACCTCAGACTACACTGTCCGGTTTGATCTCGTGTCTCCGCAGGATACTCGCGTACCGCATCAGCCTCATCTCGTCCAATCTCCTTCGTATCTGTTTATCATGGCACTTTTTTGCCAACTTATATAGAATTATTACAATTCCAGCCACTAATGTGCTGCATATGATAATGAGCAAAATATTTGTAGTTTCGTGCTGCTGAACTTGTTGCGTACTAGCCGTGTTTTGGCCTCCGCTCTGTGCGATCACAACTTCTTCTTTTGTGTGGGTGCCTCCCATTTTTGTGGGTCAATTATAATTTCAGGAACGGGTCTCTGATATAATTGATGCGTTAGTAGTACACTGTGTCTTGGTTCTGAGTAATAACACATCTTGATAAAATTTATTTCGCACTTATTACATTGAAAAGTCACTGTTCTCAATAGATGTTTACATAACTTAGTCCTTATTGGTACGCGAGAATGCACTCGACCAGAGTTCGGGTATCACGGTCGCCATGTAAGGATTGGCGATAGGATAGAAATGAATCGAATGAATGCTGTGGTAAGACTGTCCGTTTATTGGGATAACATATCATTATATATGCGATTACAATGGTCTTAAAGTACTTAGATATACTACCACTACAATAGGTAAGTTTGTACGAAACCCTCAGTGCGCGAATCCGACTCACACTTGCTCGGTTTTTTAGTCCTCCTTCACTCCAATGGCAACCTAGCATATAGCATGTTCTACACTTCTAGGACTCAGGTCTCCTCTCTCAGAGAGGGCATGGGTTATAAATCCACTACGCGGGCTCAGTGTTTGTTGGTGAATGTCACATGTCATCTTGGTTCTAAGACATGCCGGTTTGCCTACGATGTTTTTCTTTCACCGTTTTTCAGAGCAGTGGTGATCGGAAGTCGGGACCGTTATCACTGTGCCACCGCTACTCTCTAATGGCAACCCAAACTAACAAAATATATATGGTGTGACTTCCCAGTTCCGCTACGCAACATGCACGGAGCTGTTCGCAACGCTGACGGACATCCTCTTCGGTCTAGCCAGCGGTGGAGGCGTCTGCTACAATCTGGTGCAGATCGGAGAGCTCAGTACGGCCTTCGTGGAAAGGACCACTTACAGGGAGAGGACAACCAGCTACTTACCACTTACCGCCGCATTTGGAGGAGGGAGAAGACTGTTAGTGACTTTCCACATTCAGATAACCTAGCCATTGTCCAACTAGGTTGAATATAGTTCCCGGTCTAAAGGGATGCAGCTGATCAATATTTTTCATGTCTCCTGCTCAATAACGTCAAGTTATAAATGTGACCTAAAATTATCTGTTCCCTATAGCGAGGGTTGGTTTCCATATAGACCCTTTGTTGCGTGGCTTCTAGTATTGTTTACACTTAAGCGATTCTTCTCCAGTAGAAATACACGAGTATAACCGATTTTGTCTTGAAACCCTCAATGTACAAGTCTAGAATGAAGGCTGCTTGGTAAGAACCTTTCTAAACCAAATCAATAGCAGTTCGATGTAGCGGTCCAACCGACCAGATGTATAAGAACGTCATTGGTTTTCCTTTACCAACGTCTGGTTATTTACGTAAGCACGGAAGAATTATACACACAATAGAAATTATAGTAAAACCCACAAGCTTGAGTCATGTTAAAAAGAGTTTTGACGAATCTTCCTTGTTAATTGAGGGTCTTTCTAAATTGAAGGGAGTATGTATCTATATAACCTCATTTTTTAAGAAATTTAATAGATTTTTATGATTAGACATTAATTTTAACAAAGAATAAAAATTATCAAAACGTGCAAGCACAAAATCATATTATATACTGTAAAACGAAATTCAAAAGCTTTTTAAAAACTAGGACCATTGAAATCTTGGAAAAACCTTGTATAACTTAATGATAAGGTTTTCAGTACCTACTGATAAGTCTGAACGATGGATATTTTTATATCGTACCTATCTACGTTCTGCTTTTTTTATTATGGTTAGGCTCACGATTGACCACCATGTCATCAGATGGTACGTGGTAATGTGATCGACGATGGAGCACGCTTGCCTAAGTGTAAACCATTCACTCTTGATTTAAAGATCACTAGGTTGTTGCTATCAGGGAACACAGGTTTTTTTTTACCTTTTACAATAATTTAATCAAGGAGCAAGCAACGGAAATAGATATCACTGTACCTAATGCAAAATATCTGGGCAATGACTGTAATTGTGGTATGCGCTTGCACATAAAAAACACAGGTTTATACCCGTTGCCGTGAGTGTCTACTTACATCCGTACTGTCAACCTGTACCATTTTTAAACTAGGTATAGGTACAGTAGGGTGGCGGGTTATCGTCCCTTTTTGTTTTGTTTATTATTGGAGGCAAACGTTAAAAAAGGACCTGGTTTTTAGGAAAAGATGATCAGGCAGTATTAGATTCTTATCTCTCTAAAACCAACCTGGTGACACCATCACACACATGGAAGTGGCTTCGTTATCTCTAAAGTGGGACGCTCTATAGTAATCATTTGTAAATAAATAGTTTTCTTAAGTTTTTTGCTTATTGTAGGTCAGTGTCAATTTGTATGAGTTGCGATCATAACACTTATTTACGGAATTATATTAATTTAAGTCATCAATACCCCCTAGGCTACCCCGGGCTATTATTATTACGTAATGGCACGTTTTTACGTAAATTACTAAAAACAAAAAACCTTTATCGGGATTTTTCTAGGAAAAACAAATATATAGAAAAAACAAATTTTCGCCTAAAAAAATCGTATAAGCATGTGTACAAAACTATTTTTTATTTTATTTGATATAAACTATTGCTTGACTGCGATCCCACCTGATGGTAAGCAGTGATGCAATCGTATATGGTGAGGCGCACTAGTTTATAATGTAATGTAATTGAGCGTTTTTCAAGGTAATTCAAGTTGGACAGACGTATGTACAATCGGTGCTCGAGGGGATACAATTCTCTTAGTTCAGCTATCCCTATTGAATAACAATTTCATGAAATAGCTATTCAACAAAAAGAAAACTTGAATTTCTTGGGCATCAAACTTAGAAGACAACTCCAGAACTGTTGGTGTTGGTTTCTCTAGCCTAAACAGACCCAAAATATATTACGTATTTATTTTCTGTTACCCAGCACCAACGCATCTTACGAGGAGAACATGGCTGCTCTGATTGAAGACGCGAAGGCGATGGCCATCGGGCTGTTCCTGAGCATCGGTATATCACTCATCTTCTGCATGCTGTCCGTCGGCCTCATCAGTTGGAGTGCGCTGCGACAGGTACCAAGCTAAATATTCTTGCTGCGATGATCGCCACTGCGTTGACTATGCGTTTAGAGAGCGTAGAATAATGGTGGATGTGCTAACATTTATTTAACAACTTCTAATTTTTTTTCTTTTCATTTATTATCATTAATACAAAAGAATAGAATTTTCTAGGTTAAATAGCAACCAAAAACCACTAAGGTTTAAACCCGTGCTATCATGAATCCATTACACTAGTAGTAATTACACGGGGGATCCGTGTAATTAGTACTTCCCATATTTAAGAGTCGATTCCAATTTTAAAATCGCATTCGAAATTGGTAATTTTGAATAGGAATTTCTCTGATAGGGTTTCATTTTTTATTTTAATCTACCTTTGTATTAGAGTTAACAAAATCTTTCAAATATTATACTATTCTTTGTAAACAAAAAAAATCTTCTTCTCACAAAATTATACTTCCGCAGAGACAGTACCTTATCTAGTCTTATCTATTATCTTCTATGATCTAGGGTGCCAAGAGTTGTGCCAAGTCCGACACTTCGAACCCGGGTGTCAATGATTATATCATCTCAGCGTGCCACCCATTCATCTTGAGTATTGTTACGAGTATATTTACAATACACATTGCTACTAATTATTATTATTACGCTTTGTCGTCATTGCTATTTTTGTCACTGATAATGGACTTGGCTTTCCAGCCGTTTTTTTAGGGTTCCGTACCTTAAAAGGAAAAACGGGACCGTTATAGGATCACTTTGTTGTACTTTCGTTTGTCTGTCTGTCGGTCAAAACCCTTTATCTCGGGAACGTGTGGAGATATCGAGTTGAAATTAAAACCATATAGTTAGGTTTGCGGTCCCTTAAAGCTGTGAAAAAAGTGTGGAAATCATCTGATGATTTCTCCCGTTCTGGGCGCAGAGGGAGGGCGTCTTAGACTTTTATTGACTAAAACCACACCTGTGTCCTTCAGTTCCCCTTTGCGTTCTAGGACTACGAGTTTCCTTTTCAGAAATTCCCCGCGGTCCTAGCTAGCGGGCATCGGCCTTGTTGAGCCCCTACGGTTTGCTTACATCTCCTACCGTGGCTGGTAGTCGGGGTCAGAATCTCGGCGGCTAGGGCGTGAAGACATTATTTCCCTCACGCGTGCGGCCTCTTCCTTCGCTAGCATTACTGCTTCGCAGAAGCAGGCCACCGCCTGCCATTCCTCGAGACCAGCGAGAGGTCGCTGCGGCCGATTGCCTCCACGAGGATACGACGGTTCTCCGCCCAAGCTGGGTACACCTCCACCGTGTCCTCCGGGCGGTCCACACTATGATGACACCTGGGCGTTTCTTCCGCCTGAAACTTCCCATTGACCTAGAATTCTGAAATTTGGCGTGAAGCAAGGTTTCACAGCACAAGTATCGGAAAAAATCTGAAAAGTGTAAATTTATAGTTACATTACAAAAAAAAACATTTTTGTGATTCGAAAAAATTCGAGACTCGATTCGGGAATTGAACTGTTTTCATAGGTAAGTTTGTACGGAACCCTCAGGGCACGAGTCCGTCTCGCACTTGCCCGGTTTTTTTTTATTTAGCCTGTACTTCTCACTGTAGGGCAAAAGCCTACCACAGTAAGGTTAAGGCACCTTTCCTAATTTCCTAGGCAATTTTAGGCTTAACTGTAAGTCTTAGGTTTCTCGCGATGTTATATTTTCCAAGTTTCCAAAAAGTTGCAAAGATTTAGACGGTGCCAGTGCATTTTTTCATCTACGGCCGTTCGATAGTGAAAAATATAAACAATTATTACAATATAACATCTTTAAAAGGTTAAATGAAACAGCAACCAAAATTACAGTAAATTATGCTCTTAATGAAACAAATGCAATTTCTGCTGAGCAAAAATCACATATATATTAGTTTAATTCATTGAGTCATTTAACCACATAGAAAAGAAAAAAAGTGCCTTTCTTCTGTAGATATAGTATGATAAATAAATTGATTTGAAAAATTACCAGTTTACCATAATGTTCTGTATATACAAGAAAAGACAAAGCTCTGAATTGTCACTGACTCCTCAAGGCCTAGCTCAAATCCTTGTACCTAGAACTCTGAAAGAAAACGAAAGAATTTTCCAAAATTCCCTATGTGGATGAAATGGGGGTCCAAAGTTTGTCTGGAGAAAGCCACTTTCACGTAGGCTTTATAACCATATCCTTCACTAATGAGCTCTTGGGATCAGCTTTTTTGCTAACTAGCTCATGTACCACTAGATCATTTGGCAGTCAGTCCTCAATCTAATATAGCAGAATGAAATTCGCATAGTTATGTCCGCAAGTAAAATATAGATTTCCTATTAAAGTTCGCATCATAGCAAGCATGGTACCATGGAGTTGTATATGGAAATGATTACAACGATTATCTAAATAACAGGCAGCTTTATTGTGACGCCGATGGCAAATGACATAACAACATGGTGGAAATGTTTTATACAGACTAAGTGGAAATTATTTACATAATATTTTATTCTGTCATACTGTATAGATCAGAATGTTGGGCTGTGAAAAGGATGGATGAAAAAAGATTGCATGTAGCGAAGATGAGAATGTTGAGATGGATGTGTGGTGTGACGAGAATGGATAAAGTGAGAAATGAGTATATTAGAGGAAGTTTGAAAGTGTGAAAAGTTGAAAAGAAATCGGTTGTCTTGGTATGGTCAAGTGAAGAGGAGGGATGAAGCGCATATTGCTAAAAGATTTCTGAGTATACATGTAAATGGAGGGAGAGGGAGGTCAAAGAAAAGATGTATGGATTGTGTGAGGAGTGATATGAAAGAAAAGGGAGGTAGTAATAGTTTGACGGGTGACAGGACTGAATGGAAAAAAAAAACGTGTTGCGCCGACCCCAAGTAATATGAGATAAGGGTAGGGAGATGATGAAGAAGAAGAGTGGAGTTTATAGAGGAATACAAACGATGATTGGAAAGCTTTAAGACTTTCAGCGTTTTCATTCAGGGAATATACATGTATTTGACAAACCTATAAAAAATGCATGTGTGTGAGTTTACATGTTCGTGAATGCTCTTAACGACACAGAAATAATTACTAGTGTGTGGCAACGTTCTTTTTTAGGGTTTCGTACCTCAAAAGGAAAAACAGAACCCTTATAGGATCACTTTGTTGTTCGTCTGTCTGTCTGTCAAGACCCTTTATCTCAGAAACGCGTAGAGGCATCGAGTTGAAATTAAAACCGTGTACTCAAGTCTGCTGTCCCTTGAAGCTGTAAAAATTTGAAACTTCTAAGTTAACGAAAAAAAAAGATACGGCCATTTATGTCGCCAAAAACGTACATTTCAATACTCTTAAAGGAATCAAAATTCATAGGGTACTTCCCGTTGACCTAAAATCCTGAAATTTGGCATGAAGCAAAATCTCATAGCACACATATAGGAATAAATTTGAAAACTGTAAATTTGTAGTTACGTCACAAAAAAAAATATTTTTACAATTCTGAAAAATGTTCGTAACTCAATTCGGAAATCAAACTGTTTTCATAGGTAAGTTTGTGCGGAACCCTCAGTGCGCGAGTCCAACTCGCACTTGCCTTGTTTTTTTTTTAATTATTACTGCTTCAATTTACGCTGAGAATCAACATCTTTTAGAGGTATATCCCTAATGGTGCCCAGTATTTGATAACCCAGTTGTAATTGAACTGTGGATTAATTGAAATGGTCGTCCTTAAGACGTCGGTCTGTTTACAAACATGTTATATATTAATCTTGTATTTTATTAAAACTTCATGCAACACAAAGGTACAAAGGCGGACGTAATGCTTTAGGCATTCTCTACCAGTCAACCAAGGGTAGCGAAGAGAAAACATGGTAGGTGCATAAAAAAAAAGATAAGATTAATAGAAAAACAAGGGATCAAATGTATATATATACAATAAACATACATAAATATTTAATACCAAACCTCTGATCAAATGTGATCAAAACTTATTTTGAAAAAGAGAATATTTTCAGTCCCTACGCTCTCCAGTCATGTACATTACATTGTACATTATATGTACTTAATTATACATTTTACACATTATCATCAGTAGGTACCGACTGCAATATAGACATGATGTATTCTGTAAAGCGTTAACTCAGTCATCAAGAGTGTACTCCGAGCAGCATGCGAATCGTTTCATACTTTTGTTCATATACCTACCATAATTTAAAGATGCAATTGTTTGTAGCAATCGCGTGCTGTTCAATCAATAACAGTGTTTAGACTGAATTGCAACATGTTATGATGGAAAAGTAAATAACAGCCAGAATATTTATGTTATCTTCTCTTCTTCTATTCTAAAAATCACTTATTTCATTTGCTATTTTTCACACACCAAAGAGAACTTTGACTCCCAATGTTTTTACATATCATGTGCACACAGACAGGTCTGTGTAGAACATGATTGAGCAAAACTATTCTTCATAATTTTGCTCAATCAATGCAAACAATAAATTGAGAGCCTATTTTAATAACGGACATTACCTTCCAAATGTATTTGTCCTTTAGTAGATTGATATCACATTGGTAGTAGTAAAAGCCAATTTAGATTAAAAAAAAACACACATTCTACCGCAGTGAAAGGTAGACTTTACCTCATCATCATCATCTTCCTGCCCTTGTCCCATCTTATTTGGGGTCGGCGCAACACGTTTTTTTCTTCCATTCTATCCTGTCAAAAGTCATACTATCACTAACTTCCTTTTCTTTCATATCACTGTTCACACAATCCATCCATCTTTTCTTTGGCCTTCCTCTCCCTCTCCACCTAAAGGTAAGAAAGGTAGACTTTACCTAAAACCTAAAAATATCAGAACAGCAGTGAGCAGTTTGAGCAATGGTGGCCGAGTGATAATGGCTCTGACTTACGTCGCGGGTTCAAACCCAGCCAGTTACATTACTTTGTGTAATTTATTTAATCACAACTGCTCTCAAAATGGTGAAGGAAAACATCGTGAGGAAACCTGCATGTCCTAGAACCAAAAAATCGAATCGAATCGAATATGTGATATCCACCAACCCGCACCGGGTCCGCGTGGTAGATTACGGCCCACCCCATCTCCTGGAGAGGAGGCCTGAGTCCCAGCAGTGGGAACATTAGGAAAGGCTTACTGTGCTATGCTAAAAATATCTATAATTTTTCTCTCTTGCCCGATTCCTAACTATCCGAACTGTCCCTCTTTGAGGCGTGGTTGGAAAGACCTCACGGCGTCCTCACATTCCGCTTGACGCAGGTTCTCACCGGACACGGTAAGTTCGGGAGGTTCCTGCACCGGATTTCTGCGGAAACGACGCCCGGGTGTCACCACTGTGTGGCCCACCCGGAGGACATGGTAGAGCACACGGTGGAGGTGTGCCCCGCTTGGGCAGAGCAACGCCGTGTCCTCGTGGGGGCAATCGGCGGCGGCGATCTCTCGCGCCGGGCCTTGGTTCAGGCCATGGTCCGGAACGAGGAGGAGTGGCAGGCGGTCGCCTCCTTCTGCGAAGCAGTAATGCTAGCTAAGGAGGCGGCCGATCGCGTGAGGCAACGGTCCTTACGCTCCAACCGCCGCCGGGATTCCGATCCCGATTTCCGGCCACCGTAGGCGCGGCCTTGCAGACGGCGAGCAATGGGTGGCTCGCCGTCTGACCGTCCGGTAACCGTCCGGACCGAGCCCACGTCGTCGACGGTGCGTACCGTTCCACGCGCGCCTCAAGGAGATGTCAGCAAATCGTAGGGGCCCAGCAGGGTCGAAGCCTACTGGGGCCACGGGTAGTGTGAAAGCGGAACCCGGGGTCCTGGGACGAAGGCAACGAAGGAACAGGAGTGGGTTTTTAGTCAGTAAGAGTCTGACACTATCTCCCGCTCCGCCCAAGAGCGGGGATGTCATAAGGATGATTTTCACACCGAAAAAAAAAAATTATCCGAACTGTAGATTTAGAGTATGTTCCTAATGTGTGATTACAATTACAATGTTTTAAAACCTTGAGCCTGATGAATGTTAAGGGATAGTAATAAATTTAATGCTATCGTTATTAGCAGCGATTATCTCATCATCTATCTAAATTTCTTAGATAAGTGATGCGATAATCGCTCTGGTTCTAACGTAGTTTTATTGCTTAGTTAGTGTGAGATAAAAATGTGAAGGGTGGTAATAAAATTCTACAGGTGTTGTGTAGTCACGTTTCTTAGATCCTAGGTATATGAAATAATAATTTCAGAACACGTGTTAATTGTTTCTGCCGGAAGGTTGCCTACAATTAAGACTGTGCCTATAAAAGGTATCTGCTTGCATATAATGGCAACAAAACCGTCCTGTCGAATCGTGCGCAGAATACACACTTTCGATACGAAATATTTATTTTTATTTTATTTTATTTTATTTTATTGTTTTCGGAAAACTTACAGCTAGGATACAGATAGTTGAAAAATATTGAAAGAAGGCCAATTACAAGTTTTCACAAATAGTATTAGAGCAAGACAAAATACAGTAGACAGATAAAAAGAAAGAAGTAAAGACGCTCGGAGCAAGTACATACATAATATATTATTGACTTTCGTAATAAAAAATGTTTTATATTTTCGTATCTCAAAAAACCTAATAAAACCATTTTCGACTTCTACGCGGACGAAGTCGCGGGCAAAAGCTAGTAAATAAATAAAATATCGTGTTGAAAAACTCATCCGCATCGTTGTCGACTGGTACCTCCTAAATATGCCAAGACACCGGTGGCATTGCCAAATGTTTGCCAAGCTGTATGGCAACACTTATCCGCTTACGATTATCGCTTATCTAGCTTACTCTTAGTCCAAGGTAAAAGTCAGCTCTTGGGGCACACGAAGTGTCAACAAGGCGTTTAAATCCGTCTATATATAATTTGTGAGCACTCGGAAACCACCATTTTTAGGGTTCCGTACCTAAAAAAGGAAAAAAAGAAACCCTTACAGGATCACTTTGTTGTCCGTCGGTCTGTTTGTCTGTCTGTCAAGACTCTTTATCTCGGGAACGCGTAGAGGTATTGAGTTGAAATTAAAATCATATACTCTGCGGTCCCTTAAAGCTGTGAAAAAATCAAATTTCAAAGTTAATGAACAAAAAGATACAGCCGCAAGACTTAACGTCACAAAAAACATGTATTTCGAGACTATCAAGGGAATCAAAATTCATAGGGTAGGTATTTCCCGTTGACCTAGAATCCTGAAAGTTGGCATGAAGCAAGGTCTCATAGCGCAAGTATAGGAAAAATTCAGAAAACTGTAAATTTGTAGTTAGGTCATAATAAAATAAAAAATGCTGTTCGGTAAAATCTTCGTAACTCAATTCGGGAATTATACTGTTTTCATAGGAAAGTTTGTACGGAATCCTCAGTGCGTGAGTCCGACTCGCATTTGCCCGGTTTTCTTTCTCTTTTTGGTTTTCTTTTAAAGTTTAGTAGCGGAATAACTCATTCATTATGCTTTTATGGTAACTAATAGTAAGTTAGCAGTGATGGTCGAGTGGAAACAGCCCCGACTCATGATGATGTTGTAGGTCGCGGGTTCAAACCCAGTCGGGCGCATTACTTTGTGTAAATAAAATAATCTGCTCTCCAAAACAGTGAAGGAAAACATCGTGAGAAAACCGGCATGACCTAGAACCAAAGGTTCGAAGACTTGTGACATCCACAGTTCCTGTGCCTACCTTCCGGCTCCATCATCAGATCAGTTCGATAGTACCTTATAGCCAAAGTACATTTTATGACTATTCTAATAAGTCCAAACACGGCTAGGATACATTGATTAATTACGGAGTTCCAGTGCCGACTTTCCGGCTCCATCATAATTATCAGATCACTTCGATGACACTATTTTCAACGTAACTTCTTCTTAATTCAGAACCATTCATTTATTTGTATTGTCATAGTCGCTTAACTATCTTCATTGTGATATCTATTGGAATGTCTATCTATGAAGCTCCGTTGACCATTTCTGGTCTTCTTCATCAGTTCCACTTCATCAAATGTTACTTTTGACTGTAAATGCTTAAGTCCTCGATGAAAAGGGGTGCTACGACAGAAAACCTCCACGAGTGCCCGCAGGCTGTAGTTCCCTTGCGGATACGTCCGAGGTGAAGGCCAGTCTGCGGGACGGTGCACCCTGGGAGGCGGCCAACGACTCCCCTTGGGTACTTCTGCCTAAGGGGTCTTGATGTCCGCCTGCGAATGTTCTGTCTGAAGGATCACTTCAACGCGTGTCCCTCTGCTATAGCAGAGTGGCAGCACAGTGGCGAAGTAAGAGCGGGCTCGGTGCGCACTCACCCTGCCACCGAGCAGGCAGGAGGAAGACTTGCTCCTCCTTCTGCCACCGTTAGTCTCGTAGCCCCAGAGATTGTCCAAGGTCATGTTTCTGACTTTTGATGGGGGTCGAGGGTCTTGGCTTAACCGCCTGGGCCGCGAAGAAGACAACCTCTATAAAAAACCACCCCAAACCTCCAAGCGGCGGCGCACCGTGAGGGAGGTTGTTAGCTTGACTAATGGGTAGGTAAATTAGTCTCTAGTGCGAACCACTTTATTTGAGCCAGTACCCGAAGTTAATACTCGTGGGAACCAAATGAATAAATTCTTTGCCAAAAACCCAAAGGAGAGCGATGCGCGGTCGGAGTCCGACGCGGCATCCGGAAGGAGCTCGGAGGGCTCGGAGGTTGAGGAGGTGGCGGGCGACTCCGGTAGGAACGTGAGTGCCTACCGGAAGCGCTCTAGATCGGGGGACAAATCGTCCTCCGATGGAGAGATGGGCTCGGCCCGAAAAATCCCCACCAGCGGGCGGGGTGCGGGTCGAGCAAGCGGAAGAGGGAGGGGCCTCACTGCCCACGAGTCGGCTAAGCGAGCCGATCGACTTGCCGTGGAGGGGCGTCACCCCGGTGTGGCCAGCGCCCAGGTGGACCTCTCGGGACCGTCTGGCAGCGAGCGGGATGCCAGGGAGGACTCCGCCGAGGAGTCCCGTAGATCTGTGGGGAAGTTGGTTGTCGCCGCGCTGCGGGACATGGGCCGGAAGAGGGAGAGGACCTCTAAGGAGAAGGCGGTCCACCGGCATGCCGCCTCTATCGAGGAGGCTATCGAGGCCTCTATCGAGAAGAGGTTGGCGCGACTCCGGGCTGAGCTCCGGGCCGAGCTTCGGGCCGAGCTCGTGGGAGCCGAGGATGTCAGCGGCTGCCGGGAGCCGGCTGGAGAAGGGCGCAAGCAAGGGCAGGGGCAAAGTCAGCCCCAGCCCCACCCAGAGCCGGAGGGCCAGTTGTTGTCGCTGGTGCAGCGGGAGCTGACTGCTCTTCAGCAGCAGCTGCAGCAGCAGCAGCAGCAGTTTCAGCTGCGGATCCAGCAGCAGCTGTCCCTGCTGGAGGGCATAGTGCTGCGCCCCCCATTAGCGGGCTCCGGCCAGCGAAAGGCGGCGTCCTACGCCGCTGCCGCGGCCACTGCGGCTGCGCCCAAGGCGGGTCCGTCGGGGCAAGCTGGGCGCGGGGCCGTGGCATCGGAGCCTGCGAGGCCGGCCCCGGCCGCCAAACAACAGCAGCGGCAGAAGGGCAGGGCGGCGCCTGCCACTAAAGCGGTGGGACCTCCTGCCACGGCGGCGACTAGACCGCGCCTGCCGCCTCCTCTGCCCGAAGAACCCTCGGCTGGCGCCAAATGGACGGTTGTCGGCGCCAGCAGGAAGGCGGGCAAGGCGGCTAGGGCAGCCAAAAAGCGCGCGCGGCGACAGCAGCGCAAGAAGCGGGCCATGGCGGCTAGACTTCGCGCCCCGAATTCCGAGGCTGTAGTTATTACGCTGCAGCCAGATGCGGAAAAGAAGGGCGTGACGTACAACGCCGTCATGGAAAAGGCGAAGCAGGCGGTGGTGGGCCACCTCAGCGAGTTCGGAGCCACTGGGGGCTTCCGAATGAGGCGCACCGCAACCGGGGCTCAAATATTAGAGGCCCCTGGTGCGGACAGTGGCCCTGCCGCAGACGCCCTGGCCGCAAGGATCAGGGCGTCCCTGGACGTCGAGGAGGCCCGAGTGTCCAGGCCCACCAAGTGCATGGACATGCGCATCATGGGCCTGGACGACTCCGTCAGGGTGGACGAGGTGGTGGCCGCCATCGTCAGGGCGGGAGGGTGCCACGCCGATCAGGTGCGGGCGGGCAACATTCGCGCTGACAGCACGGGCATGCGAGCTGTAACGGTGAGCTGCCCCGTGTCGGCGGCCAAGGCCATCACCGGCGAAGGCCGAAGGCTCTTGGTGGGCTGGGTCTCCGCTCAGGTTAAACTGCTGAAGCCCAGACCTCTGCGATGCTACCGCTGCCACGTGGGTCACCACGTGGGTGCCTATTGCGCCGCGGAGGTGGACCGCAGTGACCGCTGCTTCCAGTGCGGTCAAGCCGGTCACAAGGCTGCAGAATGCCGTGCTACGCCGCACTGCTACGCATGTGCGGCGGCAGGCAAGCCGGCCGATCACCGGGCTGGGAGCAGGTCCTGCGATCCTCCTGCCAAGGCCAAGGGCAAGATCCCAAGGCAAGCCCACCCCGACGTCCTCTCCGCCGCAGCCTCCTCTCTGGCTGCCGCTGCTGTCGCCGCCGCAACTGCCGTGGCAGGGCCCTCACGTGGGGCTCGGGAGGAGACGGTAATGGACTGTCAATAACGGCTCCATTACGTCTCCTCCAGGCGAACATCAACCACTGCGCCCCTGCTCAGGATCTGTTGCTCCAGAGCATGGCGCAGTGGTCGATCAATATCGCCGTGGTCTCCGAGCCGTACTATGTCCTGCCCAGGGGAGACTGGGTACGGGATCTGGACGGCTCGGTGTCCCTAATTTCGTCGGCCGCCGCCGGTACCCCGACCCTCGAGGCTGTCACGAGGGGACGGGGTTGCGTGGCAGCACGGTTCGGGGACATCGCAGTGGTAGGCGTCTACCTGTCCCCGAGCAGATCTCTCGGCGATCTTCACATCTCCCTAATGGAGCTGAAAGCCGTCGTCGCTGGGTTTGGTTCCCTCCCCGTGGTCGTTTGCGGGGACTTCAATGCCAAGAACTTGGCTTGGGGTTCCCGGTTCACGAACCAGCGGGGTCGGATGGTGGAGGATTGGGCTCTGGAGACAGGCCTGGTCGTCCTAAACCGGGGTTCTGTCCCAACGTGTGTGCGGATGCGGGGCGACTCAGTGGTGGACATCTCGTTCGCCAGCCCCGCTCTGTCGCCGCGTGTCGTCGACTGGCGCGTTATGGAGGGGGTGGAGACGTTCTCAGACCACCGGTACATCCGGTTCGACGTCTCCGCCCAAACCTCGACTGCGCCGGTCCGACAGAACCCTTTTGGTCCGCGGTGGGCGCTGAGGCAGATGGACCGGGAGCTCCTCCTGGAAGCCGCGACGGTACAGGCCTGGGTGCAAGCACCGGACAGGCCTGTCGACATAGACGTCGAGGCAGAGTGGTTCCGGGAGGCCATGTCGCAAATCTGCGACGTGGCAATGCCCCGAGTCCCTCCAGGACGTGCTCGGCGCCAGGTACACTGGTGGTCGCCGGAGATTGCGGCACTGCGCAACGCGTGCAATGCCGCGCGACGCCGGTATGCCAGGTACCGCAGGCGCCGCATCCGTCCACCGGATGCGGAGGCCAGAGAGGCGGAGCTGTATGAGGGATACAGAGAGGCAAAGCGCACCCTCCGAGCGGAGATAAGGCGGGCCAAACTCGAGGCCCGCAACGTGTGGCTGGGGACTCTGAATGGGGACCCATGGGGACGCCCGTACAAGTTGGTGCGGGATAAACTCCGCCCCTGGGCTCCCCCGCTGACGCAGAGTCTCCGGCCCCAGCTCGTAGAGGGTGTGGTGAGCACTCTGTTCCCTACGCGAGGGGAACACTCTCCCCCGCCCATGGCTCCGCCACCAGCGGTGCCAGACGCGGACCACGATGGCGACGACGACGACAACGCTCCAGAGGTGACCGAGGTAGAGATGAGAGTGGCGGTACGAAGGCTGAGTGCCAAGAATACCGCCCCAGGACCCGACGGCTTGCCTGGGAAGGCATGGGTCCTGGCCATGGAGGCTCTCGGGCCTCGACTAAGAGGGCTCTTCAGCGCATGCTTGGAGAGGGGCCAGTTTCCACTTCGCTGGAAGACGGGGAAACTGGTCCTCATCGCGAAGCCGGGGCGCCCCGCGGACTCTCCGTCCGCGTACCGGCCCATTGTGCTGCTCGACGAGGTGGGCAAGCTCTTTGAAAGAGTAATTGCAGACCGCCTCGTCGCACACCTAACACGGGTGGGGCCGGATCTGGCGGACGGCCAGTTCGGCTTTCGCAGGAGGCGCTCCACGGTGGACGCCATCATGTGCGTGCGAGCTCTCACGACGGGGGATGCAGTGGCCCAGAGCAGGTGTGTCGTGGCGGTGTCTTTGGACATCGCCAACGCCTTCAACTCCCTGCCTTGGAGTAGCATTGGGAGGGCACTCCGGTATCACCGGATGCCCGACTACCTCTGTCGTGTGGTCGAGGCGTACCTGTCAGACAGGTACATAACCTACCCTGGTCACCAGGGGGAGTGGGAACGTCGAGAGATGTCGTGCGGTGTTCCGCAGGGATCGGTACTAGGGCCGCCCTTGTGGAACATCGGTTACGACTACGTGCTACGTGTACGCGGCGACCTCCCTGGCGGGGTCAGCGTGGTCTGCTACGCGGACGACACGCTGGTCCTGGCGCAGGGAGAGTCGTACCAGGCGGCGGTCGAACTAGCGACACGCGGGGTCGCGACAGTCGTTGGCAGGATCCAGGAGCTGGGACTCGAGGTGGCATTGCACAAGTCCGAGGCCATGTGCTTTCACGGCCCTCGGAACGCGCCACCACCGGGTTCCCAGCTAACGGTGGGAGGAGTCCACATCGGCGTCGGGTCAACGATGAAGTACCTGGGACTCGTTCTCGACAGCCGGTGGGATTTCGACGAGCACTTCCGACGTCTGGCTCCCAAACTAAATCGGACTGGGGCTGCCCTCGGGCGGCTCCTGCCCAACCTTGGGGGTCCAGACGCCTCCTGCCGGAGGCTCTACGCGGGGATCGTTCGGTCCATGGCCCTTTATGGCGCGCCGGTGTGGGCGCCGGGGCTGCGGAAGCAGCCGGCGGCCCGGCTGAACGCGTGCCAGAGGGTCATGGCCATACGGATGGTGCGAGGATACCGGACGATTTCCCGCGAAGCAGCGAGCCTCCTTGCTGGCCAGGAACCATGGGATCTGGAGGCAACAGTCCTTGCACTCATGCACGAACGGCGCATGGAGATGCAACGCCGGGGCGAAACTCCGCTGCCGCGACAAGTCGCAGCATGGCGGACAGAGCTCCGGCGAGTTCTCATGGTGAAATGGCGACAGCGACTGTCGCGACCCCGTGCTGGGCACGCCACAATAATGGCGGTAAGTCCCCTCTTTGAGGCGTGGTTGGAAAGACCTCACGGCGTCCTCACATTCCGCATGACGCGGGTCCTCACCGGACACGGTAAGTTCGGGAGGTTCCTGCACCGGATTCGTGCGGAAACGACGCCCGGGTGTCGCCACTGTGTGGCCCACCCGGAGGACACGGTGGAGCACACGGTGGAGGTGTGCCCCGCTTGGGCAGAGCAACGCCGTGACCTCGTGAGGGCAATCGGCGGCGGTGATCTCTCGCGCCGGGCCTTGGTTCAGGCCATGCTCCGGAGCGAGGAGGAGTGGCAGGCGGTCGCCTCCTTCTGCGAAGCAGTAATGCTAGCTAAGGAGGCGGCCGATCGCGTGAGGCAACGGTCTTTACGCTCCAACCGCCGCCGGGATTCCGATCCCGATTTCCGGCCACCGTAGGCGCGGGCTTGCAGACGGCGAGCAATGGGTGGCTCGCCGTCTGACCGTCCGGTAACCGTCCGGACCGAGCCCAAGTCGTCGACGGCGCGTATTGTTCCACGCGCGCCTCAAGGAGATGTCAGCAAATCGTAGGGGCCCAGCAGGGTCGAAGCCTACTGGGGCCACGGGTAGTGTGAAAGCGGAACCCGGGGCCCTGGGACGAAGGCAACGAAGGAACAGGAGTGGGTTTTTAGTCAGTAAGAGTCTGACACTATCTCCCGCTCCGCCCAAGAGCGGGGATGTCATAAGGATGATTTTCCCACACAATAAAAAAAAAAAAAAAAAAAAAGTTCTCGATGAAAATACCAAAATCACTATATGGTTGCCTATAATATTTCCGCTGGCAAAACCTAGTGTAATCGTAATTTTGATTCCAATCCTAATGTCAGTTTCGGCAAACCAGTGTGGTGCAAACCCTACTGACACTTATTTCTATATCATTATTACCTTAGACAGGCCGGTGGGACAAGTGGGCAGTGGTCCTGACTGCTACGCCAGGGGTCGTGGGTTCGATTGCCACCCAGGACAATTTTTTGTGTAATGAGCACGATCTTTTGTTCTGTGTCTGGGCGTCATTAATCAATAATATGTATGTATTTAGAAATATATAAGTATTTTTATCAGTAGTCTAGTACTCATACCGCAAGCTCTGCTTAGTTTGGGACTAGATGACGTTGTGTGAAAGTTGTGGAATATTATTATTATCTCCTTATTTTATTGTATATACATATAAATTACATTTTTAAATATTTTAAACGTAATCACGAAAAAAAAAGCATTTCAAACTAGTATCCTCCCGGTATCAGGAATAGGGTCCAAGCTACCGGTGGTCCGCGCTCCAGAGTAAGGAACCTTAGTATTATTGGCCAAATAGTTTTTGGTATCATGAGCTATCCTAGAAGAAGGTCCATGGTAAGTCATGACATGTTAAAATGTCAAGCTTGCGGGCGAGAAACAGGGATAGAGCTATACACCCTGCATAGCGGCGGCATTGGTGTGTAGAGACCTTCAAGCTCGTGGTAGTGCCTCAGTTCAGTATCAAAAGCTAGCTCATTTATAATTTGGAAACTCTAAGACCTCTCTCGGCTTTTGTGATCTCGGATATAGGCGGCAAACAGTATGCATAATACGAATGCTAAAATATGCTCTCATATTTTGTTCATCAGATTACTCGGATACGGATGAAGTTCTTGAGGGCAGTTCTACGACAAGACATGTCCTGGTTCGACACCGATTCAGAATTTAACCTAGCTTCAAAGATGTCTGAGTAAGTAATTAGTATAAGTAACCTATAAGTCATTTAAGAGCAGAGGTGACCGAGTGGTAACGGCCCCGACTTACGAGTTGTAGGTCGCGAGTTCAAACCCAGCCGGGCGTATTACTTGGTGTAATTTATTTTATCACCACTGTTCTCAAAACGGTGAAGGAAAACATCGTGAGGAAAACGGCATGTCCTAGAACTAAAAATGCGAAGACCAACTGGGCCCGCGTGGTGGATTACGGCCTTTTCCCTCTCCTAGAGAGGAGGCCTGAGTCCTGGCAGTGGGAACATTATAAGGCCGACTATGCTATGCCATGCTAAGTCATTGAAGTCGGTTGACGGACTGGAGAGTTATCTCTCCAGTCCAGAACCTTGAAGACGTCTTCCATTGCGGCTGTGAACAGTTTCGGAGAAATGATGACAATGTCATATAATAGCTACTTAATTTTATTTTGTTTTGGTACTGGTATCTTCAATAAATTTATAACATTTTTTTGGAATAAACACTTTTACAAAATAAATTGTGTTCGTTGACAACTATAATAGATTAAAACTGAGTTGTAGCCATTAGCGGCCGCCTCCGCGTATGCACAAAGTAATAGTTCAAGTATAGAAATTTCACTCTTCGAAAGTTTGTGACATTTTCATGTAAAAAGTCTATGACCTTAAAGATCATTCAATTTAAGTAGACACTAGCTCTGGGAGAGCTAGTGTCTACCTTACTAATGCAATGTCAACTTATAATGGAATACATGTTCAATATTTTAATTATTGTGTATAATGACGTCTTAAATGGCCTACCACCTGAGCCGTTGAAAAATTACATATGAACGCAAAGCTAGCGTACACACCCAAAACTAACAAAGTTATATCCACTTCATTTTAAATTTATTTCTTTTGTTTAGATACCTAATTAAATGTAAACCAAATGAAATACTGTTCAAACGGTCAAAGACCACTATTTCACCTGATGGTAAGCGACGATGTGGTCGTACACTGGGTTGCGACAATCGCCCTCTCGTTTTCGAGTTGATGAAAAAAAAAGGCCTCGCTGGTACGGCCTCGCCCATGTCTAAATTGGTCTACGCTACGTCTCTGATCTCATAATTATAAGTGTCAAGATTTACTCGAGATTGTTTGTATATGTGACTTTTTACATGAAAAATGTCGCAAATATTTGAAATAAACACTCTTCGCATTGTTCTGGATAAAAGTTAGGTTTCACACACGCATCAGTTCGTAAATCGAAAGTAATAAAATATTTGTGTCAGACCTCTGCTTCCGTTTCTGCTTCTGCAGAAATTCCACTAGCTTAAGAATTATAACGACGAGCGCGGGGGTCGGTCGGTACACGACTGGACACGGCGGAAAAGGCGTGAAGGGGGGGGGGGGGCGGTAAACAAACAAGTCGCAGCGACTTTCTTTGTTTATAATAATAATTTATTATTATTATTTTTTTACGTTTTTTGACGTTTAGCGTAATCGACTTTGTTTTGTTCTTCTTTTGCCAATAGTTCGCAAATATTTATCCGCTCTCGCCCGAAGTATAGCCAGAAGCGATTATTTTGCGGAGTTAGTTTAATATATGAAGACCACCGAAACAGACTCAAAAGTGTAAAAGCGGCAAATTACTTTTTATTAAATATAATTTGCCACTCTTTAAATTCGAGTACTGTAGTAAGTAAAGTACAAAATACAAATTTATTTAAACAAATCTTTAAAATAAAATTGAATTTTTTCTTCATAGTATTAACCCGTCCGCTTCCGCTAAGATTTACTTTTGACATCTGTTTCCGTTTCTGCTTACGTTATGACAGTTCCGTTTCTCAAACGAAGTCGAAAGCGGAGCGAGGTACATCTTCATTCTAGATTGTTCCAAGCGACGATGACTAAGAAAACATTAGTCAAGTGTGCACGCTGGAACGGGATAGAGCATAGGTATCCCACCTAGCGTTTTGCAAGGCACATACATTTCTACCCTACAATAGGATTATAAATGGTACGAGACCCAACAGTAATACTATACAGGTGTTTTATAACATAAAGTGTTACTGTAAGCACTTCTCGTTTGAAACTTTGGTCGAAAATCTAAAATGTCTAAAAGTCAGTCAGTCATGAGTTTAAGTGGGGTTCTTTGGGCCCTTTGGAGATGTATCATAAAAGTTTTGCACCCCATCAATACAGCTATGCAAAATTCTAAGACTGACTGCACGTGCGCATAATACACAGTGCGAAGGAGTTAAAAGTTTGTAAGTGATTTTTTTAATGCCCAAAAATAAATTTCCTTATACGCCTTGTGGCAGTGATCAATGTGATGTCACCAGCCAAGCTTTTTATCTACAGTCACAACAAAGTATTTAACATGTGTAGATAGATGCTGCATAGATAGCTATGCGTGAGCATTCTGTACAAGAATTGAAGTGACATTCTTTCGGGCCAGATTGTCAAAAAGTACAAAAGGTATTGTCTGACTACAATTTTCAGTTGGCGAAAAAGAGTATGTATTCAAATAGGTTACATATAATTTAAAAATTTTACTAAGTGTCGTCACATCAAATCGGGTCAACCCAATGTATTTCTCACCGGCTACCCGGAAGTTTTAATCTCAACGAGGAAATGCCAAGACTTGACTTGATAAGTTAGTTATAAGAACTGCACGAAAATATAGTTCGTTCAAAAATTGCTATTGCAAATTATCTTCAGAGGGGAAATGTCTCTTCTTCGGATTTCAGGTGCTCAGATTTTATTATACATACAACTGCTGTGAACGAAACCATACCGCGATTCAGCCAGCGACGCCTGACGGCACAACGCCATCTATCGAGCATGGAGTAAACTTCTACTTAGTTTTTTCAGGAAGGATTCAGTACATTTTCAGCGTTGAATATTGTTTAAAAATAATATATTCGTCTACTATAATTATTTAATATATTCGTCTAATATAATTAACCCATTATATGCTATATCTGGGCGAATGCCTCCCTTTCCCGTTTCCAAATACGTTTGTCTTCAACTATAGTGGGTTAGTACCTCCGATAAGATTAATGATAAACAGAGAAAAGGCTAAATATCCAGTTTGTCAGCATTAGTCTTAGAGGGAAGAATGTACTGTTTTTAGCAAAGCCTGGTATTCAGCGAAAGATGAATTAGGCGTTGAAATTATGTTACTGTAAGGATTTTATACAATTACGCATAAAAGACAGATACCAGTCAGGTAAATTTAAATGTATCTCGGACTCCCGACTCTAGTAGTGTTAAGAACTGTGGGGTTTTTATAGGCAGACTTGAGAATTTCCCACAAAAAATTGAGATTGATCTACCAAAATCTATCGTGCTCAATTTTTCTTTCTTATGTCAATCGTGATCGCCGATAGCATGTAAAATTCATGAACGAATAGAAATAATTTATCTCAGACGTGTCACGTCACTTTATTACTGATTAATCGTCATTTTACAAACGACTAGAAGGCACGCCTCTTATTTGCTCCGACGGCCTTAATTATTAATTAAAGACATACTTTACTGAGAAACACTCTATAGATAAACTTGAATACGGTGACATAAAACGATTGATATTACATTATTATAATAAGCCATAAGCATATAGAAGTAGATAACAGTAAAAAGGTTATACGAATTTGGTTTTCATCATCATCATTTCAGCCGAAAGACGTCCAATGATGGACTTAGACCTCCCCCGAGTGACACCATAACGACGGGTCCTGTGCGCGTCTTTCATCCATCGGATTCCAAATTTGAATGTAGTCCTATGAAATTACTCTTTACGTCTTTCGATTTGACAGCCTATTATCCTATTAGCTATTTACGAATAACAATAATACATAATTTAAGTATTTTAAAAAATTTAACTAGTTTTCTTTTTTGAATTGTCATGACTTGTTAACCAGAGTCCTGCTGAAATAGTCTCTACTACAGCCCCCCTAGCCAAGTTCCAATCGTTTCGTTCGCGCCGAACGCCTCGAGTAGGCCACGCCTCCGATTTCTTTGTTCCTCTTTCTACAATCGGTAACGTCTCCTATTCATTTGTTCTGACCACGTGATTTAACGTTGAGATGATGTCATCATTCCCATAGATTTGAATAGTTTTCTAGAAGCGTTGACGATCGTAGATTATCAACTTGGCTAAAAGGGCAGTCGATTTGGCGACAACTGGGAGAATCCTTTTGACTGAAATGATGATTAAATCAGTTGTGTTCCACTGTAGGGCATTACCTTTCCTGCCGGTCTTCTGTTTCTCTGTTGAGAAATTTTTACTCAATCCTTTAGGAAGACTTAACGGATTATATATATAAATCACATTACACCATTGAGTTTTATTAACCTTGACGAACAATAAATGATAAAGTTGCATCACGATTTGTAGTGATAAGGATTGTGTACAATCACGGTCTTTGTATTCGTTCCTCCAATCTTTTAATGTTAGGTCAGAGAAAGGTCAATTCCATAATAAAGCATTATCTCGTGGATGACCATATCTAAGCACTTGTAACTCATGGCTGATTTACAGAAATTCGTTATTTTGACCACTACTTGGTAGTGATTGATGTAGTTCAAAGCGTCACTTGAATTCCCACTATTTGTATTCGGGGCACCTCTCTTTTTATCACCAGGATTTTCTTCCGTGGATTGTCGGTAGGCTTTGGAAATTGAACTAATTTGAGCCCCTGATCCCTCGATTTTGGACCACCAGTTCAATGGCGGGCAGCTTCTGCGTTTCTTTTGTTCTGGCAGATTTAGTGCTATTTTTGCGACTGTTGTTTTCTCTTCGTCTACTTTTTATTAAGGTGAAAAATCATCCAATGACGTCTCTCGCACTTGGACGGAACGAGAGAGCGTGTTAGACTTTTACTGACTAAAACCTACTCCTGTTCCTTCTTTGATTTTGTTCCGGGTCCCAGGGGTTCATTTTCACTTAACCTATAGCCCCAGTAGGCTTCAATACTACTGGGCCCCTACGGTTTGCTGTCATCTCAATGAGGTACGCGTGGAACACGACGCGCCGTCGACGATTTGGTCTCTGTACGAAAGATTACCGGATTACCGGATGACCGGACGGTTTGTTACCCATTGCTCGACATGCCTGACTCGCCCTCTTGCGTGCGGCCGCCTCCTTCGCTAGCATTACTGCTTCGCAGAAGGAGGCGACCACCTGCCATTCTTCTTCCGGACCATGGCCTGTACCAGAGCCTGGCGCGAGATGCCTCTGCAGCCGATCGCCCCCACGAGAACACGGCGGTGCTCTGCCCAAGTGGGGCACACCATCGCTTCTCCTCCTAACATGTTGATACCATTACTTTGATTACATACCCACCTCAAAGAATCTTTTGTCTCCTTTGGGTGTCCCCAGTTGGAGCTGTGTGATAAACTGCAGTTAACACTGTCTAGTAAGACAGTAAGTGGGTATGTAATGAAAGTGGAATCGATGACAGTTTTCGACGCGAGACAGAAATTTAGCTTTAAGATATTAAACGTGCGTTTAAAAATTCGTGCTAAAATTTTTCTAGCTTGCCTGTATAAAGTTATTTAACTTCTCATTTTCAGGAACCTGATGGCTTTGAAAGAAGGTATGGGTGACAAAGTGGCTGTAGTATCCAATCTGGTGGGGACTGCTATCATTTGTCTTGCAACTGCCTTCCCGCTTGGCTGGGAGCTGACCCTGGCCTGCGTTTCAGTGATGCCGTTCTCTATAGCCGTCTCTATTATGTTAACTAATGTAAGTATGTGAGGAATGGTTTGTGTCATATTTAAATAATGCTTAATTATATGTGCTGCTGAGGTAAAATCGTGTAATTATTCCCAAAATTTTAGCGTTTATGTGAAAGAAAAGAACCACTATCTACCAACTGTGTATTAATTATAGTCTTTATTTGTTTCAAGTACCAAACCAAGTCGTCAATATTAGAAATGGAGTCATACAGTCAAGCGGGCAAACATGCAGAAGAAGTACTGAAATCTGTAAGAACAATAGTTGCTTTCAACGGAGAAAACAAAGAAGTTGACTGGTATGTAACGACAATCATATTAATCATAATTTTTGCCGTAAATGTAGGTATACATGCATTGTCGTATTTACCTACAATTAAACCGTAATCCCGCAGTTTGCGAGCATTTGTAAAACCCAGGATGACATGACGGTCATGATGACTAAACTGCGATTATGACGAAAAAGACGGCATAATTTTAATCTCTGCAAATAAGACATTTTGATCTAATGCTCTTTTTTATAACTTGAGAAGATATTATCTGTCGAATCATTTGAAGTAAATTCTGTTCTATTATTAGTTTAATCTAGAGATAAAAATACATTATTCATGCTTATACAAGACTTTAGTTTTGAAGGATCTTCAACTACAGATCTACTTCATATTTCTTAGTTTTAAATGATTACGTTACTAGACAATCGATAGATAATAATCGGACATGCGTCCATATCTACGTTCCATGTTCTAAAATCCCAAAGCTAATTGCGCCTTACTCTCAACATTTACGATACCTTCAACCCCTAATCTTTATTTTCCAGGTATACAAAGCTGCTCCAACCTGCTGAAAAGCAGGGCCGAAGACGAGGTTTATTCACTGGCCTCGGCAACGGTTTCAACTGGGTACTCACATATTCCCTCAATGCCATCGGCTTCACTTACGGCACCAGGCTGGTCTTCCAGGACTGGGATGCTCCAGACACCGAGAGGAAATATCTTGTAGGAGTTGTTTACAGTGTGAGTATTTGGCTCTTTAATAAGGAACTAATGCAGGTTTACCCTATTACATAGATTCCATCGTTAAAGAGATTTAGGAAAGGAAACTCTATATTCCTAACTTGCTGTACTATGCTGATGTTGCCACTGCGGCTGCGGAGAACCTCAAAAGTCGGAAATATGATAACCTCGTGTTGGCAGTTATATTTTCTAGCCATTTGCGGTTGAAATCCTCGGATCAGAAGGTTTTTTTTTTTTTCATTGGTATAAACCACAAGCACTGATTTGCTGTGACCCCACCTGATGGTAAGCCGAGATGCAATCATTGATGGTGAGGCGCACTAGTTTATTAAGAGCCTATTCATTCTAGCAACTATAATTTAGGTCTTCAAACCTAAATTATAGTTGGACAGGAAGACCGCAAAGGTAATTTGTTCCAGTCCTTCGATGGACGCAATTTTTTTTTTTTAACGTGGGAAATCATCCAAATTACTTCTCGCGCTCTGGGTGGAGCGCGAGGGTATGTCAGACTTTTACTAACTAAAACCACACCTGTGTCCTTCAATTACCCTTTGCGTTCTAGGACTACGGGTTTCCTTTTCAGAAATTCTCCGCGGTCCTAGCTAGCGGGCATCGGTCCTACTGGGCCCCTACGGTCTGCTGACATCTCTTTGAGGAGCGCGTGGATCACTACGCGCTGTTGACGACTGGGCTCGGACCGGTTAATTACCGAACAGCCGGACGGCGAGCCACCTATTGCTCGACGTCCGCAAGCCCGTGTCTAACGTGGCTGGTAGTCGGGGTCGGAATTACGGCGGCTAGGGCGTGAGGATCTTCGTTCCCTTACGCGTGCAGCCTCCTCCTTCGCTAGCATTACCGCTTCGCAGAAGGAGGCGACCGCCTGCCATTCCTCCTCGCTCCGGACCATAGCCCGAACCAGGGCCCGATGCGAAAGGTCGCTGCCGCCAATTGCCTCCACGAGGATACGGCGATGTTCCACCCAAGCGGGGCACACCTCCACCGTATGCTCCACCGTGTCCTCCGGGCGGTCCACACAATGGTGACACCCGGGCGTTTCTTCCGCCTGAATCCGATGCAGGAACCTCTCGAACTTGCCATGTCCGGTGTGGACCTGCGTCATGCGGAAGGTCAGGACGCCATGTTGCCGCTCCAGCCACTCCTTAAAGAGGGAACTTACCGCCGTGATTATGGCGTGCCCAGCACTGGGTTGTGACAGTCGCTGTCGCCATTCCACCATGAGATCTCGCCGGAACTCTGTCCGCCATGCCGCGACATGTCGCGGCAGCGGAGTTTCACCCCAGCGTTGCATCTCCATGCGCAAATCGTGCATGCGTGCAAGGACTGTTGCCTCAAGATCCCACGGTGGTAGGCCAGCAAGGAGGCTCGCCGCTTCACGGGAGATCGTGCGGTATCCCCGCACCATCCGGATAGCCATGACCCTCTGGCAGGTGTTCAGCATGGCCGCCGGTCGCTTTTGCAGCGACGGTGCCCACACCAGCGCCCCGTAAAGGGCCATGGACCGAACGATTTGGGCAGGAGCCGCTTGAGGGCAGCTCCGGTCCGTTGCAGTTTGGGAGTCAGACGTCGAAAGTGCTCCACGAAGTTCCACCGACTGTCGAGGACGAGTCCCAGATACTTCATCGTTGACCCGACGTCGATGCGAACCCCTCCTAACATTATTTGGAAACCCGGTGGAGGCGTGTTCCGAGGGCCATGAAAACACATGGCCTCGGACTTGTGCAGAGCCACCTTAAGTCCCAACTGCTAAATCCTCTCAACGACTGTCGCAACCCCGCGCGTCGCAAGTTCGGCCGCCGCCTGGTGCGACTCTCCTTGCACCAGGACCAGCGTGTCATCTGCGTAACAGACCACGCTAACCCCGTCGGGTAGGTCACCGCGCAGCACGTGGTCGTATCTGATGTTCCACAAGGGCGGCCCTAGTACCGATCCCTGCGGAACTCCGCACGACATCTCTCGCCGTTTCCATTCTCCCTGGTGACCGGGGTAGATGATAAACCTGTCCTTCAGGTAGGCCTCGATCGCACGACGGAGGCAGTCGGGCACCTGATGGTACCGGAGTGCCCTCCTAATGCTACTCCAGGGCAGTGAATTGAAGGCGTTGGTGATGTCCAAAAACACCACCACGACGACCCTGCCCTGTGACACCGCGCCCTCCGTCGTGAGGGCTCGCACGCGCATGATGGCATCTACCGTGGAGCACCCTCTGCGGAAGCCAAACTGGCTGTCTGCAAGATCCGGCCCCACCCGCGTCAGATGCGCAACGAGGCAGTCTGCAATAACTCTTTCAAAGAGCTTGCCCACCTCGTCGAGCAGCACGATGGGCCGATACGCGGACGGAGAGTCCGGAGTGCGCCCCGGCTTCGCGATGAGAACCAGTTTCCCAGTCTTCCAACGAAGTGGGAACTGGCCCCTCTCCAAACATGCGCTAAACAGCCCTCTTAGTCGAAGCCCGAGTTCCTCTATGGCCAGGACCCAGGCCTTGCCAGGCAAGCCGTCGGGTCCTGGGGCGGTATTTTTGGCGTTCAGCCTTCTTACCGCCACTCTCATTTCTACCTCGGTCACCTCCGGAGTAACGTTGTCGTCGCCATCGTGGTCCGCGTAGGATACCACGGGGGGCGGAGCCATGGGCGGGGAAGAATGCTCCCCTCTCGGGCCTCTACTGGGCCCCTACGGTCTGCTGACATCTCTTTGAGGAGCGCGTGGATCACTACGCGCTGTTGACGACTGGGCTCGGACCGGTTAATTACCGAACAGCCGGACGGCGAGCCACCTATTGCTCGACGTCCGCAAGCCCGTGTCTAACGTGGCTGGTAGTCGGGGTCGGAATTACGGCGGCTAGGGCGTGAGGATCTTCGTTCCCTTACGCGTGCAGCCTCCTCCTTCGCTAGCATTACCGCTTCGCAGAAGGAGGCGACCGCCTGCCATTCCTCCTCGCTCCGGACCATAGCCCGAACCAGGGCCCGATGCGAAAGGTCGCTGCCGCCAATTGCCTCCACGAGGATACGGCGATGTTCCACCCAAGCGGGGCACACCTCCACCGTATGCTCCACCGTGTCCTCCGGGCGGTCCACACAATGGTGACACCCGGGCGTTTCTTCCGCCTGAATCCGATGCAGGAACCTCTCGAACTTGCCATGTCCGGTGTGGACCTGCGTCATGCGGAAGGTCAGGACGCCATGTTGCCGCTCCAGCCACTCCTTAAAGAGGGAACTTACCGCCGTGATTATGGCGTGCCCAGCACTGGGTTGTGACAGTCGCTGTCGCCATTCCACCATGAGATCTCGCCGGAACTCTGTCCGCCATGCCGCGACATGTCGCGGCAGCGGAGTTTCACCCCAGCGTTGCATCTCCATGCGCAAATCGTGCATGCGTGCAAGGACTGTTGCCTCAAGATCCCACGGTGGTAGGCCAGCAAGGAGGCTCGCCGCTTCACGGGAGATCGTGCGGTATCCCCGCACCATCCGGATAGCCATGACCCTCTGGCAGGTGTTCAGCATGGCCGCCGGTCGCTTTTGCAGCGACGGTGCCCACACCAGCGCCCCGTAAAGGGCCATGGACCGAACGATTTGGGCAGGAGCCGCTTGAGGGCAGCTCCGGTCCGTTGCAGTTTGGGAGTCAGACGTCGAAAGTGCTCCACGAAGTTCCACCGACTGTCGAGGACGAGTCCCAGATACTTCATCGTTGACCCGACGTCGATGCGAACCCCTCCTAACATTATTTGGAAACCCGGTGGAGGCGTGTTCCGAGGGCCATGAAAACACATGGCCTCGGACTTGTGCAGAGCCACCTTAAGTCCCAACTGCTAAATCCTCTCAACGACTGTCGCAACCCCGCGCGTCGCAAGTTCGGCCGCCGCCTGGTGCGACTCTCCTTGCACCAGGACCAGCGTGTCATCTGCGTAACAGACCACGCTAACCCCGTCGGGTAGGTCACCGCGCAGCACGTGGTCGTATCTGATGTTCCACAAGGGCGGCCCTAGTACCGATCCCTGCGGAACTCCGCACGACATCTCTCGCCGTTTCCATTCTCCCTGGTGACCGGGGTAGATGATAAACCTGTCCTTCAGGTAGGCCTCGATCGCACGACGGAGGCAGTCGGGCACCTGATGGTACCGGAGTGCCCTCCTAATGCTACTCCAGGGCAGTGAATTGAAGGCGTTGGTGATGTCCAAAAACACCACCACGACGACCCTGCCCTGTGACACCGCGCCCTCCGTCGTGAGGGCTCGCACGCGCATGATGGCATCTACCGTGGAGCACCCTCTGCGGAAGCCAAACTGGCTGTCTGCAAGATCCGGCCCCACCCGCGTCAGATGCGCAACGAGGCAGTCTGCAATAACTCTTTCAAAGAGCTTGCCCACCTCGTCGAGCAGCACGATGGGCCGATACGCGGACGGAGAGTCCGGAGTGCGCCCCGGCTTCGCGATGAGAACCAGTTTCCCAGTCTTCCAACGAAGTGGGAACTGGCCCCTCTCCAAACATGCGCTAAACAGCCCTCTTAGTCGAAGCCCGAGTTCCTCTATGGCCAGGACCCAGGCCTTGCCAGGCAAGCCGTCGGGTCCTGGGGCGGTATTTTTGGCGTTCAGCCTTCTTACCGCCACTCTCATTTCTACCTCGGTCACCTCCGGAGTAACGTTGTCGTCGCCATCGTGGTCCGCGTAGGATACCACGGGGGGCGGAGCCATGGGCGGGGAAGAATGCTCCCCTCTCGAAGGGAACAGAGCGTTCACCGCACTCTCCACGAGCTGGGGCCGGAGACTCTGTGTCAGTGCTCCCCCACTGACACAGAGTCTCCAGGCGCGGAGCTTGTCCCGCACCATTTTGTAGGGGCGTTGCACGGGTCTCCGTTCAGAGTCCCCAGCCACACGTCGCGGGCCTCTAATTTGGCCCGCCGTATTTCCACTCGGAGGGTACGCTTCGTCGCCCTGTATCCCTCGTACAGCTCCGCCTCTATGGCTTCCGCATCCGGCGGGCGGATACGGCGCCTGCGGTGTCTGGTGTACCGGCGCCGCGCGGCAACGCATGCCTTGCGCAGTTCCGCGATCTTCGGCGACCACCAGTACACCTGGCGCCGGGCACGTCCTGGCCGGACTCGGGGCATTGCCACGTCACAGATTTCTGACATGGCCTCCTGGAACCACTCCGCCTCGACGTCGATGTTGGCCGGCCTGTCTGGTGCTGGCACCCAGACCTGTACGATCGCGGCTTCCAGGAGGAGCTCCCGGTCCAGCTGCTTCAGTGCCCACCGCGGACCACACTGGTTCTGTCTGACCGGCGCGGTCGAGGTCTGGGCGGAGACGTTGAACCAGATGTACCGATGGTCTGAGTACGTCTCCACCCCCTCCATGACGCGCCAGTCGACGACGCGTGGAGACAGAGCGGGGCTGGCAAACGATATATCTACCACGGACTCGCCCTGCCTCCGCACGCACTTGGGGACAGAACCCCGATTTAGAACGACTAGGCCAGCCTCCAGAGCCCAGTCCTCCACCATCCGGCCCCGTGTGTCTTTATGCCGGGAACCCCAAGCCAAGTTCTTGGCATTGAAGTCCCCGCAGACAACCACGGGGAGGGATCGAAACCCGGCGACGACGATGTTCAACTCCATAAGGGAGTTGTGGAGATCGGCGAGAGTTCGGTTCGGGGAGAGGTATACACCTACCACAGCAATGTCCCCAAACCGTGCTGCCACGCAACCCCGTCCTCTCTTGACGCCTTCGAGGGGAGGGTTGCCGGCGGCGGCCGACGAAATTAATGTCACCGAGCCGTTCAGGTCCTGCGCCCAGCCAGCCCTGGGTGGGACATAGTACGGCTCGGTGACCACGGCGATATTAATCGACCACTGCACCATGCTCTGGAGCAACAGATCTTGAGCGGGGACGCAGTGGTTGATATTCGCTTGGAGGAGACGTAATGGAGCCGTTATTGACAGTCCATTACAATCTCCTCCCGAACTCCCTGTGAGGGTACTGTCGCGGCAGCTGCGGCGGTACCTGTGGTGGCGGCAGCAGCAGCAGCAGCAGCGGCGGTGGTGACGGCGGTGTTAGGGAAGGGCCTCTTGCCCTAACCCCTGGCCTTGGTGGGGGGAACGCAGTACCTGCTCCCAGCCCGGTGGTCGGCCGGCTTGCCAGCTGCTGCACACACGTAACAGTGTGGCGCGGCGTTGCAGGCGGCGGGCTTGTGACCGGGCCGACCACACTGGAAGCAGTGGTCGCTTCGGTCTACCTCCGAGGTGCAGTGGACCCCCCATGGTGACCCACCTGGCAACGGAAGTACCTCAGAGGTTTGGGCTCCAGCAGCTTCACCTGCGCTGAAACCCAGCCCACCAAAAGCCTTCGACCCTCCCCAGTTATGGCCTTGGCCGCCGACACGGGGCAGCTTACCGTTACGGTTCGCATGCCCGTGCTGTTAGTACGGATGGTGCCCGCCCGCACCTGGTCGTCAGAACACCTTCCCGCCCTGACAATGGCGGCCACTACCTCGTCCTCCGTCACGGAGTCGTCCAGGCCCATAATGCGCATATCAATGCACTTCGTGGACATGGACACTCGGGCCACCTCCGCATCTAGGGACGCTCTGATCTTTTCAGCCAGAGCGTCCGCGGTAGAACCGCTGTCCGCACCAGGAACCTCCAGCATGCGGCCTCCGGTTGCAGTGGTCCTCATACGGAAGCCCCCAGCGATGCCATGCTCGGTGAGATCCACCGCCCGCTTCGCTTTGGTCATCACCTCGTTGTAGGTCACGCCCTTCTTTTCCGCACTAGGCTGTAGTGTGATCACTACAGCTGCGAATGTCGGGGCGCGAAGCCAAGCCGCGAGGGCCCTCTTTTTGCGCTGCCGCTGCCTTTCGCGCTTCTTGGCCGCTCTTGCCGCCTTGCCCACTTTTTTCCTCTCTCCAATCACTTGCCACTCGGCGTCGGCTGGAGATTCAACAGGCTGGGAAGGGGGAGGTGGCCGGCTCCTCGCCGTGGCAGGAGCTCCCGCTGCCTTGCCCTTCCTGGGTGGGGCAGGCTTCCTCTGCCTCGCCGCCACCGGGGTCGACCTCGCCGCCACCGGGGTCGACCTCGCGGATTCCGATGGCGCGGTTCCACGCTTGGCTTTCCCGGACGGTCCTAGTTTGGCTGCAGCAGCCGGGGCAGCGGTAGCGGTGGCGTAAGACGTCGCCTTTCGCTGGCCGGAGGCCGCGAGTGGGGGGCGCAGCACTATTCCCTCCAGCACAGAGAATTGCTGCTGGATATGCTTCTGGAACTGCTCTTGCAGTTGTTGCTGCTGCTGCCGGAAGGCAGCCAGTTCCTGCCGCACCAGAGCTAGCACTTGGTTCCCCGGCTCGGTCTGAGGCTGTTGGCGCTCCCCTTTTTGTGCCATCTGTGGGGCGGCTGCTCCTCGAAACTCAATCGGGTTTGCCCGGACTCTCTCGTTCTCCTTTCAGAGAATTTTCATGCTTGCCGCCTGGTGGGCGACCTCCGCCCGCAACTCCCCAATAGCGTCCACCGCAGCGGCGCTAATTGAAGCTATGGCCTCGGGTATAGCCTTGTCTTTTGAGGCTTTCACCCTCTTTAAGGCCACACTCCTAATCACTGCCGCCACGACCTCCACAAATTTTTTGGGCAGCTCTTGGGTGGAGCAGCCCTCGGTGCCAGGTTCACCGTCAGATGACCCCGAGAGAGTAGCCTCGCGGCTGGACTCCCCAGCATGACGCCCCTCCTTGGCGATCTCCAAGGATCGATCCTGGGTGGCGAGCCCTCTCCTCTTTCCTGTCTTACGACCCGCCCCCCGACTTGAGGTGGGAATTTTGCGGACCGTAGGCCTCAGCTCATCGTCACCGGAGGATGACCCCCGACCATCGCCGGGGCGAGCGGGGCGCTTGAGGAATTCGTTCCTCCTGGAAGTGAGCTCCACCACCCCCATGTGCTCCAAACTGAGCGCAGAAGCAGTATCGGAGTCCGACTCCTCAACCGCGCTCATCTCCCTCAGGCCTAAACGCCTGCCTGCCTGTTCATTTTCCACCGGCGCCGCAGACGTGCTGGGAGTGACCGGGACCTGGGGGTGACCGGGGTAGATGATAAACCTGTCCTTCAGGTAGGCCTCGATCGCACGACGGAGGCAGTCGGGCACCTGATGGTACCGGAGTGCCCTCCTAATGCTACTCCAGGGCAGTGAATTGAAGGCGTTGGTGATGTCCAAAAACACCACCACGACGACCCTGCCCTGTGACACCGCGCCCTCCGTCGTGAGGGCTCGCACGCGCATGATGGCATCTACCGTGGAGCACCCTCTGCGGAAGCCAAACTGGCTGTCTGCAAGATCCGGCCCCACCCGCGTCAGATGCGCAACGAGGCAGTCTGCAATAACTCTTTCAAAGAGCTTGCCCACCTCGTCGAGCAGCACGATGGGCCGATACGCGGACGGAGAGTCCGGAGTGCGCCCCGGCTTCGCGATGAGAACCAGTTTCCCAGTCTTCCAACGAAGTGGGAACTGGCCCCTCTCCAAACATGCGCTAAACAGCCCTCTTAGTCGAAGCCCGAGTTCCTCTATGGCCAGGACCCAGGCCTTGCCAGGCAAGCCGTCGGGTCCTGGGGCGGTATTTTTGGCGTTCAGCCTTCTTACCGCCACTCTCATTTCTACCTCGGTCACCTCCGGAGTAACGTTGTCGTCGCCATCGTGGTCCGCGTAGGATACCACGGGGGGCGGAGCCATGGGCGGGGAAGAATGCTCCCCTCTCGAAGGGAACAGAGCGTTCACCGCACTCTCCACGAGCTGGGGCCGGAGACTCTGTGTCAGTGCTCCCCCACTGACACAGAGTCTCCAGGCGCGGAGCTTGTCCCGCACCATTTTGTAGGGGCGTTGCACGGGTCTCCGTTCAGAGTCCCCAGCCACACGTCGCGGGCCTCTAATTTGGCCCGCCGTATTTCCACTCGGAGGGTACGCTTCGTCGCCCTGTATCCCTCGTACAGCTCCGCCTCTATGGCTTCCGCATCCGGCGGGCGGATACGGCGCCTGCGGTGTCTGGTGTACCGGCGCCGCGCGGCAACGCATGCCTTGCGCAGTTCCGCGATCTTCGGCGACCACCAGTACACCTGGCGCCGGGCACGTCCTGGCCGGACTCGGGGCATTGCCACGTCACAGATTTCTGACATGGCCTCCTGGAACCACTCCGCCTCGACGTCGATGTTGGCCGGCCTGTCTGGTGCTGGCACCCAGACCTGTACGATCGCGGCTTCCAGGAGGAGCTCCCGGTCCAGCTGCTTCAGTGCCCACCGCGGACCACACTGGTTCTGTCTGACCGGCGCGGTCGAGGTCTGGGCGGAGACGTTGAACCAGATGTACCGATGGTCTGAGTACGTCTCCACCCCCTCCATGACGCGCCAGTCGACGACGCGTGGAGACAGAGCGGGGCTGGCAAACGATATATCTACCACGGACTCGCCCTGCCTCCGCACGCACTTGGGGACAGAACCCCGATTTAGAACGACTAGGCCAGCCTCCAGAGCCCAGTCCTCCACCATCCGGCCCCGTGTGTCTTTATGCCGGGAACCCCAAGCCAAGTTCTTGGCATTGAAGTCCCCGCAGACAACCACGGGGAGGGATCGAAACCCGGCGACGACGATGTTCAACTCCATAAGGGAGTTGTGGAGATCGGCGAGAGTTCGGTTCGGGGAGAGGTATACACCTACCACAGCAATGTCCCCAAACCGTGCTGCCACGCAACCCCGTCCTCTCTTGACGCCTTCGAGGGGAGGGTTGCCGGCGGCGGCCGACGAAATTAATGTCACCGAGCCGTTCAGGTCCTGCGCCCAGCCAGCCCTGGGTGGGACATAGTACGGCTCGGTGACCACGGCGATATTAATCGACCACTGCACCATGCTCTGGAGCAACAGATCTTGAGCGGGGACGCAGTGGTTGATATTCGCTTGGAGGAGACGTAATGGAGCCGTTATTGACAGTCCATTACAATCTCCTCCCGAACTCCCTGTGAGGGTACTGTCGCGGCAGCTGCGGCGGTACCTGTGGTGGCGGCAGCAGCAGCAGCAGCAGCGGCGGTGGTGACGGCGGTGTTAGGGAAGGGCCTCTTGCCCTAACCCCTGGCCTTGGTGGGGGGAACGCAGTACCTGCTCCCAGCCCGGTGGTCGGCCGGCTTGCCAGCTGCTGCACACACGTAACAGTGTGGCGCGGCGTTGCAGGCGGCGGGCTTGTGACCGGGCCGACCACACTGGAAGCAGTGGTCGCTTCGGTCTACCTCCGAGGTGCAGTGGACCCCCCATGGTGACCCACCTGGCAACGGAAGTACCTCAGAGGTTTGGGCTCCAGCAGCTTCACCTGCGCTGAAACCCAGCCCACCAAAAGCCTTCGACCCTCCCCAGTTATGGCCTTGGCCGCCGACACGGGGCAGCTTACCGTTACGGTTCGCATGCCCGTGCTGTTAGTACGGATGGTGCCCGCCCGCACCTGGTCGTCAGAACACCTTCCCGCCCTGACAATGGCGGCCACTACCTCGTCCTCCGTCACGGAGTCGTCCAGGCCCATAATGCGCATATCAATGCACTTCGTGGACATGGACACTCGGGCCACCTCCGCATCTAGGGACGCTCTGATCTTTTCAGCCAGAGCGTCCGCGGTAGAACCGCTGTCCGCACCAGGAACCTCCAGCATGCGGCCTCCGGTTGCAGTGGTCCTCATACGGAAGCCCCCAGCGATGCCATGCTCGGTGAGATCCACCGCCCGCTTCGCTTTGGTCATCACCTCGTTGTAGGTCACGCCCTTCTTTTCCGCACTAGGCTGTAGTGTGATCACTACAGCTGCGAATGTCGGGGCGCGAAGCCAAGCCGCGAGGGCCCTCTTTTTGCGCTGCCGCTGCCTTTCGCGCTTCTTGGCCGCTCTTGCCGCCTTGCCCACTTTTTTCCTCTCTCCAATCACTTGCCACTCGGCGTCGGCTGGAGATTCAACAGGCTGGGAAGGGGGAGGTGGCCGGCTCCTCGCCGTGGCAGGAGCTCCCGCTGCCTTGCCCTTCCTGGGTGGGGCAGGCTTCCTCTGCCTCGCCGCCACCGGGGTCGACCTCGCCGCCACCGGGGTCGACCTCGCGGATTCCGATGGCGCGGTTCCACGCTTGGCTTTCCCGGACGGTCCTAGTTTGGCTGCAGCAGCCGGGGCAGCGGTAGCGGTGGCGTAAGACGTCGCCTTTCGCTGGCCGGAGGCCGCGAGTGGGGGGCGCAGCACTATTCCCTCCAGCACAGAGAATTGCTGCTGGATATGCTTCTGGAACTGCTCTTGCAGTTGTTGCTGCTGCTGCCGGAAGGCAGCCAGTTCCTGCCGCACCAGAGCTAGCACTTGGTTCCCCGGCTCGGTCTGAGGCTGTTGGCGCTCCCCTTTTTGTGCCATCTGTGGGGCGGCTGCTCCTCGAAACTCAATCGGGTTTGCCCGGACTCTCTCGTTCTCCTTTCAGAGAATTTTCATGCTTGCCGCCTGGTGGGCGACCTCCGCCCGCAACTCCCCAATAGCGTCCACCGCAGCGGCGCTAATTGAAGCTATGGCCTCGGGTATAGCCTTGTCTTTTGAGGCTTTCACCCTCTTTAAGGCCACACTCCTAATCACTGCCGCCACGACCTCCACAAATTTTTTGGGCAGCTCTTGGGTGGAGCAGCCCTCGGTGCCAGGTTCACCGTCAGATGACCCCGAGAGAGTAGCCTCGCGGCTGGACTCCCCAGCATGACGCCCCTCCTTGGCGATCTCCAAGGATCGATCCTGGGTGGCGAGCCCTCTCCTCTTTCCTGTCTTACGACCCGCCCCCCGACTTGAGGTGGGAATTTTGCGGACCGTAGGCCTCAGCTCATCGTCACCGGAGGATGACCCCCGACCATCGCCGGGGCGAGCGGGGCGCTTGAGGAATTCGTTCCTCCTGGAAGTGAGCTCCACCACCCCCATGTGCTCCAAACTGAGCGCAGAAGCAGTATCGGAGTCCGACTCCTCAACCGCGCTCATCTCCCTCAGGCCTAAACGCCTGCCTGCCTGTTCATTTTCCACCGGCGCCGCAGACGTGCTGGGAGTGGATCCCAGGGACTCTGCGTCACCGGTAGGTGAGCCACCCTGGCTCGATGCGTCCACAGAAGACGGTACAGGGTCCGAAGGACCGGTGCGGTGATTGCCCCCCCCCCCCAGAATACCCTCGTATTCTATTGCAGAGCTCGGGCTGCCCCTCGGCAGCCCGAGCTCTGCTCGGGGAGAGATTCTCCAACAAGCAGGTACCCTCCTGGGGTAATTATATTTTTTATCAGTCGCACTCATAGTTTTTTGCTGAACTCAGCTTCGCCTTTTTTGGCAATGAGGTGGGGTCCCCAATAGACTCGTTCGCCGTCAAGGTCATGTCTGCTGGGCAGACACGTACCTGAGGCGAACCCTCCGCGGCAGTCCAGTTTCCTGGGCTCCGCCTGTGTGGATTCCTCTTGGTCTGGTCTCTCACTGGAGGCCTTCCGGCATGAGTAGCTCTACCGGCAAAGCCCTCAAGATCATTGAGACACACAAGCCACCACGACGACAACGTGGGAATACAGTTGATGGGGCGATGTACGCATACCGTGTACATCAAAGGACTGGAAACGACGAAGCGAAAAGTCCGGACCGTTGAAGTCTGTCAGACTCGCTGTACATCGGGTTGTCCGATAGTAGAAAGCAGATGGCGGAATCAAGCCATGCAATTCCCGCGCACACTCTTTAAAATGTAACCTGAAAAATACCGATAGGCTGGCTACCCTGCGCCCATGCTCGAGGCTTTGTATATCAGACTTAACCAAATCTGGATCCCCAATTAGCCTCTTCGCACGCCCTTCCACTAAGTTCAAAGCTGCTAGATGGCATTTTGCAGCACCAGCCCATATGTGACTGCAGTACTCCACACACGATCGGACCTGTGCTTTGTATAACATTAGAAGCTGTCCCGGTGTGAAGTACCGTCGGACCTTTGCAAGAATGCCTAATTATCTAGCAGCAAAATTGAGGTCAGAGGAAATTTCAACTCCTAAGAGCTGAAGGCGGTCGGTGCACTCCAGGATACATTCTGAAAAGCAGGAGCCAAGGAGAACGGGCTCTTTTTGGCGGTGAAAAGACACGCTTGTGTTCTGTCTATCTATTTAGGTATGGTTTCCGCACTTAGTCCTAAGAGGACCATTGTACGTGGGCCATGGCGGCCATAACCTTAGGTGGGCTCAACTACGCAGCTGACCAAAGGGGACCGGCACAATTGGTTCGGGCCCGAAGGCCACCGCTCCAGATCCTCTCCTGGCCAGTTCGTCAGCCGCGTCGTTGCCCAATGAGCCGCTATGACCTTTAATCCACTGTAGTGTCACAGTATTGCGTTTCGGCACTGTGGCACTTTCCAGTGCTGAGTGGCATTCTTGTATAATTTTCGAGGTGGTAGAGTTTTTGCCAAGGGATTGTTGGACTGAGGCACTATCAGAGAGTATCCGAATGTGTGTGTCCGTAACATTCCTAGTTTCTATGGCGTGGGTCGCTAGTATTATACCAACACATTCCGCCTGATAGACGGTGTTGAATTTTCCTAGCGTTCTAGATATTCTGATATTGAGGTCATTACAGAAGACTCTAATTCCGGTGCCAGTATCTGTCTTTGATCCATCCGTGTAGACTCACTGGGCCTGAGTAATCGTGCTCTTCTTTTGTTAGTTGAATATTGATATGCTTTTGGAAAAAATACGCCTTTGGAGCTTCGTCGCTCGGTGCTGCCATCATAGGCTGTCGTTTAATAGCGTCTTCCATCATGCGTATGTGATTGATTCTGAAATCTTTACTCAGGGTGCCCGATGCGCTGAACCTGAAGGCCGCTGAGGCCGCCTCCTCCTGCACTATTAGATGTAGTGGGGGCAGTCCCAGCATCGCTTGCAAGGCAGCCGTGGGTGTGGTTCTCATAGTGCTAGTGATCGCTTCGCAGGCGAGTCGTTGCAGTTTTTCAATATCTTTTTGTGCTGTGCTCAGTTCGGTCCTGGGCCACCAAACTAGGGAACCATATGTGATTATTGGTCTAATAACAGTGGTGTATAGTTAGTGAGAAATCTTTTGGGCTATGCCCCAGCTGCGGCCTAACATGCGTTAACACTGCCACATAGATATACTGACTTTTTTGGTGATGTACTCGGTGTGTTTTGCCCAATTTAGCTGTTTGTCCAGGTAGACGCCCAGGTACTTGACTTCAGGTTACAGGCTAAGGGGAGTTCCAAAGAAACGTGATAGCTGTAGTGTTGCCAATTTTCCTTTTTTTGGTGAAAGGTACCAATTCAGTTTTAGTGGGGTTCACAGTCAGTTGGTGTTCCTTACACCAGTCCTGTACTATTTTCAAGGCGTGCCGCCTAAGGTTGCATAGTGTGTTTTCGTGAGTGCCGTTTATTATAATCGTTAAATCGTCGGCATAACCTACGGCGAAGTAACCTTTGGGGTTAAGTCTTTTTACGAGATTATCTGCAACTAGGTTCCATAGTAAAGGCGATAGGACACCCCCTTGGGGACAACCCTTCGCCACCATGGCCCTTGTGGTGTTATTTATATTTACTTGTACTGTTCTAAGTCTGAGCGTACTTGTGATCCAGCCACTCAAGGTCGGGTCAACACCGTGACTTTTGAGTGCTGTGCTGATGCTTCGGAACATAGTCTTATCGAAAGCTCCTTCGATATCTATGAAGACTGCTAAAGAAGAGCCTTTGTGATTTATTGCGCATTCAATCTTTGAGGTCACGCTATGTAGGGCAGATTCTGTTGATTTACCTGTGGAGTGTTGCTGCTTGTGAAGCGGTCTCTCTAAGAGAGGTCCGTCTCGGATGTGACTGTCGCAAAGCCTTTCCAGGGTTTTCAGTAGGACGGATGTCAGGCTTATGGGCCTGTACGCCTTGAGTTGTGTATACTCAGTTTTACCGGGTTTCGGGATGAAAATAACTTTCACCTCACGCCACGTGTGTGGTACATATCTGTGCGCTATGCAGGCGCGGTATATCACCAGCAGCTACGGCACTAGGGAGTATTCTCCCTACTGCAGGAGCGCCGGAAGAACGCCGTCTAGTCCTTGTGACTTGTAAGGTTGGAAGGTCCTGATGGCCCATTTAATTCGGTCTTCCGTCACTATGTAATGAGCTATGGACCAGTCAAGATCAGTCGGGGCCTGTTCCAATAGCCTCGACCACGTCCTGTCGTCAAGTATGTTGCAGTCCGGGAAATGCGTTTCTAGAAGCACCTTACTGGCTCGTTGTCTGTTAGTGTGTAGCTATTGTCTGGTTTTTTTAGCGCAGCGCACCGAGGGTACGTTCTTAGTCAATTGATAGGATTTTCCTAACCCGTGCTGCTTCGGTATTTGATTAAATGCTATCACAGAAATTGCGCCAGGCGGAGTTTCTAGGGGTCCTAACTGCTTTCTTATATTTGTATTTTTTTTTTTTTATTCACGATAGGTTCGCGCTTGACCGCCATCTCACCTGATGGAAAGCGATGATGCGGTCGACGATGGAACGCGCTTACCTAGAAGTAACCTATTCACTCTTGACTTAAAGATTACCGGGTTGTAGCTATCAGGAAACACACATTCCGGCAAGGAATTCCACTCTTTAGCTGTACGCACAATGAATGTGTTCCCAAAACGTTTTGTGCGTATAGGTAGAATTTCCGCCATGTACCGGTGGCGCGTTGCCGTACGCCTGGTGATCCGATGATGGAACGGGCTAGGCGGAATTAGGTTATGCAATTCCGACGCACACTCCCCGAAATGCAACCGGTAGAAAACCGACAGGCTAGCAACTCGGCGCCGATGCTCAAGACTTTGGAGCCTCGACTCAACGAGTGCATCATTGCCAATGATCCTCTTGGCACGCCTCTCAATTGCCTCAAGTGCATCAAGCTGGTAACGGGCAGATCCGTCCCAAAGATGAGAGCAGTACTCCATACACGATCGAACTTGTGCTTGATATAGTTTGAGCAGCTGTTCCGGCGTGAAGTACTGTCTGACCTTAGCGAGGATACCCAGCTTTTTTGCTGCCAGTTGAGCCTTTGCTTCAATGTATGGCCCAAAGTTGAGTGTTGACGTCAGCGTAACACCAAGAAGATCAAGATGGTCGGTTATCGGCACGGTTACGCCCCGGAAAGTTGGAGCAGGGCTGAATTGGCTCCTTTTAGCGGAAAAGAGACACGCCTGGGTTTTAGCAGCATTGAACTTGACCAAATTGGCATCGCCCCATTCAGAGACTGCCTCCAAGGACAAGTTCAAGCGCTCGACCATAGCCTCTCGAAGAGACTGGATCAGTGACCCACTAGCTTGCGCGCTGGATGTGTTTGTATGCTGGATTGTGGGTTTGTGCTGGATTTGTATTGGGTTTCTTTGTATTGCTTCCAGTCCTCTGGGAGTCTTGAGTTTTTGGCTCTGTTGAAGTTTTTGCGTAACGTATTTCTGAGTTTGCCAAGTTCTGCATTCCACCAGGGATTTCCCTTTCCTTTGATGTGTGGAGAGCTTAGTTGACAGTTTGTGTGGTATGCTTCGATAATATTGTCTGTGAGTTTTGTCACAGCGTTATTCAATTCTATGGAGTCAGTTATTTGGGTTACAGGTCTTTGTTCCCTGGCTAGTAGGGAGTAGTGTTTGTATTCAGGTATATTTAATGGCTGCCAGAGAGAAACATATTCTTCTGTGATCAGAGCAAGAGGGTTCATTTGACATGCGCCAGTTGGAGATTAAGTTTTTCGCGTTTTTTGTAGCTGAAGTTAGGTCTATGATCGTTTGTCCACGGACTGTGACCCAAGTGGGTTCCGTGCCTCGGTTCACGATGTTAAGATTAGTCGAGAATAAGTATGTGGATAGTGACTCACCTCGGGTGTTTGATACTTCACTACCCCATAGTAGGTGATGCGCGTTTGAGTCGTTGCAGATGATCAAGTCCAAGTTGGCGTTTTCGTAGTGTCAGAATTGGGTCAGTGGAAAAAACCAGATTGGTCAGTTCTTTTGGTGGGCAACTTTAGTCGTCGCCAGGCATGTACGACGAGGCTAGTACTAGATTCGGGGCATCATTTCCAATCTGGAGCCTGATCGCTGTCAGGTCTCTGGAACAGAATTGGGTTAGTGATGTGATCAGTTATATGCCTTGGGGTATGTAAATGCAGGTTCGGGGTTTATCTATATTGTATGTGTTAGATATTAGTTTACCTTCAATACTTCCAAGGCCGCATATCTTGTCATTTCTGACCCACGGCTTCTGAATTAGTGCTATAGTTGGTGGATTGGTCTCCAGCACCCTGCGTAGAGTAGCTGTGGCAGTCTGACTGTGCTGGAGGTTGGTCTGGATGATCGGGATGGGGTTTGGTGTGGTCGACAAAGGCGTCGGAATGGAGTTAGGAAGAGGTGGAGCCATCGGAAATTGTTTCTCTCTCCTCCATTCCCTGCCAGTCATCTGTGGGTGAGGACGCCAACAGCTGCGCCGTCCATCCAGGGGATGCAGGTGCCTTATCGGCGTCGGCGTCAGCCATGGCTCATCGGGCCATTTCTTCCTCGAGCTTGTCCATATCTTTGTCGGTGTCAATGGTCTCCGTCTTTGTATGTTCAATGTCTGTGTCTTCAGTCTTGGAATGGGTCTGGGGGTAGAAGCGAACGTATATCGAACCCCGCAGGTACAAGACCTTGTCAACCTCATCGGTGGGGATACCCAGGGTCAGATACGTCCCAAAGTTATCCCCATCGACTTTGGTTGCCCGGTATAACGACCACCTCGCGATGTCGTACCGAGCATTCTGACGGATCAGAAGGCTCTGGAGCAATGCAATGTCCCCGTTAAATCTGGGAACGAAGAGCGCCGCTCGGACACGGGTCGGCACGTCGGACTGTCTCATGACTGTCAGTGTCTGGTCGGTGTTTGGAAGTCTCAGTAGGGGAGTATTTTGTGTCAGCCAAGTCAGTGCATTGTCGTCCTCACACCACATCTGCATGCGTGGTCACCCGGTGGTAATCTCGGAAGGCCGGGAGTGGTTTCGTGGGGTCCGACTCAATCAAAAGTCTTTCAAGTTCCAATTTGACGTAAGTCGCCTCGTCACTTGTCAGGTCTCTTGAGGGGGGAGGGACGCAGATCGCTACGGCCAACCGCGCCGGAATATCCTTCGTGGCCCACGATGTTCTCTGCTCCCCTTGAGCAGCCTGGGTCCTCACCCGTTTCGGATCCCCCTGCAGCGCGCTCGATGAGGCCGAGTCGTCCGGGCGGTCTCTCTTCGCCGCCCCTGTGCCGCTTGACCCAAGTTGTGGCTTAGAGTTGCTCGGCTTAGTGCGTCCAGCTGGGATCTGAAACTGGCGATTAGCCCCAGCCTGTTTCCAACTCTTCTTCAGGTACTGTCTGTCTGTCTGGTTCTGAGTTCGGTCAACGGTTCCTGTGGGTCTCGCTGTTTGCGAGGGCGTTTCGCGTCGGGTGGCCCCGTCGCGTACTGATCCCCGCTCGCATGTTTCCGCGTCCGGTCTTTTTCTATGTTGGGTTTCCACTCCACGTACTTCGGACTGGTCGCGTACTTCTGCAGTTTCCGCTTCCGGCTCTTTTCCGCGCTGGGTTAAACCTTCACGTAATACGGGCTGGTCGCGTAGTCCTTTTGAAGTAGCCGCCTGCGCATCGCGCTGGCCAAGGCCTGCGCGGATCCTACGCATGCGGCTACCCAGCTCCCTTTACCTGATGCTTTGAGGAAAGCAGGTGTAATTCGTCCGCAGGGATCGTGGTGGGCCCACCTGAGCCGTCAACTTTCCCCGAACCTAGTTCTGGGTTCATCTCTCAGTCTAGCCTCGGTCTTCGCGCGCTATCGTGCTAACGCACGCAGTTTGTCACTGAGACTGGTCAGTTGGGTTTCGTCAGTGTCATTGTCTGGGTTATTCGTTACGCTGTTCCTAACGATGCTCTGTTGCCAGGCACTCGTGGACGGTTAGCTTTGTGTCGGTCTGGTTGGCGCTTGCGCACCAGTCATGGCAGGGTTTGTGGGCGCGTGAAACGCAACAGCCTGGTCTGTGCAAGGTATGGGCGCTGTCTGTCCCTTGTGGTGTTATTTATATTTACTTGTACTGCTCTAAGTCTAAGCATATTTGTGATCCAGCCACTCAAGGTCGGGTCAACACCGTGACTTTCGAGTGCTGTGCTGATGCTTCGGAACATAGTCTTATCGAAAGCTCCTTCGATATCTATGAAGACTACTAAAGAAGAGCCTTTGTGATATATTGCGCATTCAATCTTTGAGGTCACGCTATGTAGGGCAGATTCTGTTGATTTATCTGTGGAGTGTTGCTGTTTGTGGAGCGGTCTCTCTAAGAGAGGTCCGTCTCGGATGTGTCTGTCACAAAGCCTTTCCTGGGTTTTCAGTAGGTAGAATGTCAGGCTTATGGGCCTGTACGCCTTGGGTTGTGTGTACTCAGTTTTACCGGGTTTCGGGATGAAAATAACTTTCACCTCACGCCACGTGTGTGGTATATATATCTGTGCCCTATGCAGGCGCGGTATATCACTAGCAGCCACGGCACTAGGGATTGTTCTCCCTACTGCAGTAGCGCCGGAAAAACACCGTCTAGTCCTGGTGACTTTTACGGCCCATTTAATTCGGTCTTCCGTCACTATGTAATGAGCTCTGGATCAGTCAAGATTAGTAGTAGTAGTACCCTCCAGTCCGGGAAATGCGTTTTCAGAAGTACCTTACCGGTCTCGCTGTCTGCTAGTGTGTAGCTATTGTCTGATTTTTTTAGCGCACCGAGGGTACGTTCTTGGTCAATTGATAGGATTTTCCTGACTCGTGCTGCTTCGGTATTTGATTCAATGCTATCACAGAAAATACGCCGGACTTTCTAGCGGTCCTAACTGCTTTGAGAATAAGTATGTGGATAGTGACTCACCTCTGGTGTTTGATACTTCACTACCCCATAGCGGGTGATGCGCGTTTGAGTCGGTGCAGATGATCAGGTCCAAGTTGGCGTTTTTGCAGTGTCGAACCAGATCGGTCAGTTGTTTTGGTGGGCAGCTTTCGTCGTCGCCAGGCATGTACGACGAGGCTAGTACTAGATTCGGGGCATCATTTCCAATCTGCAGCCTGATCGCTGTGAGATCTCTAGAACAGAATTGGGTTAGTGGTGTGATCGTTATGTCTTGGGGTATGTAAATAAAGGTTCGGGGTTCATCTATATTGTATGTGTTAGATATTAGTTTACCTCCAATACTTCCAAAGCCGCATATCTTGTCATTTCTGACCCACGGCTCTTGAATTAGTGCTATAGTTCGTGGATTGGTCTCTAGCACCCTGCGTAGAGTAGCTGTGGCAGTCTGACTGTGCTGGAGGTTGGTCTGGATGATCGGGTTGGTGATGATGGGGTTCGATGTGGTCGACGACGGCGTCGCAATGGAGTTAGGAAGAGGTGGAGCAATCGGAAATTGTTTCTGCCTCCTCCATCCCTCGCCAGTCATCTGTGGGTGAGGACGCCAACGGCCGCGCCGTCCATCCAGGAGATGCAGGTGCTTTATCGGCGTCGGCGTCAACCATGGCTGCTCGGGCCATTTCTTCCTCCAGCTTGTCCATGTCTTTGTCTGTTCAGTGTCTGTGTCTTCAGTCTTGGGATGGGTCTGGGGATAGAAGCGAACGTATATCCAACAACTAACCCAGCAGGTACGATATACGTCGCTCCCGCCCCAAGACCTTGTCAACCTCATCGGTGGTGATACCCAGGGTCAGACACGTTCCAAAGTTATTCCCACTGACTTTGGTTGCCCGTTATAACGACCACCTCCCGATGTGATCAGAAGGCTCTGGAGCAGCGCAATGTCCCATTAAACCTGAGAACGAAGAGCGCCGCTCGGACACGGGTCGGCACGTCGGACTGTCTCGTGACTGTCAATGTCTGGTCGGTGTTAGGGAGTCTCAGTAGGGGGGTATTTTGTGTCAGTCAAGTCAGTGCATTGTCGTCCTCACACCACATCTGCACGGTGCCGTCCGTCACTCGGGGGTAACTTCTGAAGGCTGGGAGTGGCTTCGTGGGGTCCGACACAATCAGAAGTCTTTCAAGTTCCGATTTGACGTAAGTCGCCTCGTTACCTGTCAGGTCTCTTGAGGGGGGAGGGAAGTAGATCGCTACGGCCCACGCTTATGTTCTCTGCTCCCCTTGAGCAGCCTAGGTCCTCACCCACTTCGGATCCCCCTGCAGCGCGCTCGGTGAAGCCGAGTCGTCCGGGCGGTCTCATCGCCGCCCCTGAGCTTGACCCAGGTTGTGGTTTAGATTTATTCGGCGTAGTGCATCCAGCTGGGATCCGAAACTGGCGAGTAGCCCCAGCCGGTTTCCCCCTCTTCTTCAGATCTGTCTGTCTGTCGGGTTCTGAGTCCGGTCAACGGATCCCTGTGGATCTCGCTTTTTGCAAGAGCGTTTCGAGTCAGGTTGCCCCGTCGCGTACTTGCCCCCGCTCGCGTGTTTCCGCGTCCGGTCTTTTTTCATGTTGGGTTCCCCTCCACGTACTTCGGACTGGTCGCGTACTTCTGCAGTTTGTGCGTCCGGCTCTTTTCCGCGCTGGGCTAACCCTTCGCGTAATACGGGCTGGTCGCGTACTCCTGTTGAAGTAGCCGCCTGCGCATTGCGCTGGCCAAGGCCTGCGCAGATCATGCGCATGCGGCTACCCAGCTTAGTTTCCCTGATGCGGATTTTTTCGCGCTTTGAGGAAAGCAGGCGTAATTCGTCCGCAGGGATCGAGGTGGACCCACCTGAGCCGTTAACTTTCAGCATCTCTCAGTCTAGCCTCGGTCTATCTCGGTATCTCGGTCGCGCTCTGTTGCACTAACGCACGCAGTTCTTGACCGAGACTAGTCAGTTGGGCTTCGACAGTGTCATTGTCTGGGTTATTCGTTACGCTGTTCCTAACGATACTCTGTTGCCAGGCACTTGTGGATGGTAATACCGACACTAGGTCTGGTTGGCGCTTGCACACCAGTCATGTCAGGATCTGTGTCGGTCTGGTTGGCGCTTGCGCACCAGTCATGTCAGTGTTTGTGGGCGCGTGAAAAGCAGCAGCCTGGTTTGTGCAAGGTATGGGCATGCAGCGAGAGAAGGCGTGGCCTCTAAAAGAGAGTTGCCCTCTCCCAGAATACGATGGGGGCTGACCGCCGAGTCGGCATGGGATTCTCCGGGTTGGCCGGGACCCACCTAGGTAATTATTTTGGCTTTCTGCGTTTTCATGGTTGAAGAGGGTGGGCTTTCTTGGAATCGAGGTTGCCCGTCCTCTGGATCGATAGGATGGGGGGATGTAGGGAGGGAGTGAGTTTGGGTTATAGGAAGACGGGAAGGGGGTACCAGGTTAATCCAGGCCTGGGATTTGGCTCCGGGTAACTTCTCTTGTTCGGAGCCACTCCGGCACTCCGGACAGGGGATCGGCCTCAAGCAATCAGGAAGCGGTCCCCAAGCCGGAGCTGGGTTATCTTCAACCTGCCCACCCGCTTGGTTGCATGAGATGAAGTGCCTAGCGGTCCATACGTACCCGCCATGGGTACCCCCATGTATGTACCACCGTGTCTGATCGGCACAGCCAGGCCCGAGCTTTATTAGATTATAACTTCTCGATTTATTATGAAGAAATCGTTTTTGATACGATAAACCACATCCAAATTCATTAGTTTCTATCACAACCGTCTTATTTAGAAAAATAGTTTATAATTTCTCACAATATTTTACAATCCTACGGCGTTTTCAATTTTCCAATGATATAAGTTACAGCCATGTGAATTGAAGCCGGGGCGGGTCTCTATAAGTTCGCAAAGAGTACCCTCTGGAAGACAGAAAAGATTTTGTATTTTCTCTGGAACAGCGTATGCAAAATCATTCACAAATAGAAAACCAGCGTAAGCTTCTTTTTATCCTGTCAGCCGCGAAAATATCTAATCTTTACTTGTAGTAAATCTGTAGAAGTGAAAATTCTGTACATTGAAAATATTAAAAAATAAATGGCAGGGGGTGTTACTAGACCGACACCGAACCCAAAAATGTGATTAAAAAAATTTTTGTCTGTCGGTCTGTCTGTCTGTCTGTCTGTTTGTTCAGGCATCACGCAAAATCTACTGGTTCGATTACGATGAAACTTGGTATATTTATTCTTTAATATCCTGGGCACCACACTGGATACTTTTTATCCCGGAAAAGTATATACAATAAAAAACAAGCTTAATTTTGCGGTTCGTTAACTACACCAGATTAGAAGTTTGTCGTATGTTACGTCACCCACAGTGGAGTTCACTAAGGGGCGCTGCACACGGCTAAGATACTATAATATTTTATCTTAAGATACAATATCGCTCGCCATACAATTCAATGGACTATCACACACGACGAAGATAATAAATAATATTTCATATTTTTGTATCTTAAATAACCTAATAAAACCATTTACGACTTCTACGCGGACAAAGTCGCGGGCAAAAGCTATTATTATTATTAATAAATATTTTGTCATTTTTATTCCAGATCTTATTCAGCGTCTACATGGCCACACAGTCGATGACATTCTGCGTGCCTCACGCTGAAGTGTTCGCATCGGCTCGGGGAGCAGCTACCACCATATTCCAGCTTATAGACCGAGAGCCTTTGATCGACAGCCTCCAACAAACTGGCCTGTCTCCTCGCAGAGTCATCGGAGAAATTACTTTGGAGGATGTCAACTTTAGCTATCCGTCAAGACCTGAAGTTAAGGTAAGATAATACGAGCACTTTGCTACCGTTTCACACTCGTAATAGCTAATTTGTTTTAAGAGTTTACATTTACTGACTGTCAGGAAGGTCACCCACGGCCAGTACACGTAGTGAGAGTAGCAAACCGCTTAGACCATACTACTTGTAACTTATTAATTTTAATTATCTCCGTATAATCCTTATAAATAATGCAGGGAACTATAGACCCATCGCTGGCTAACTCCTCGGGGCCTGTTTGAAAAATAAGTTGAAAGAATTTTAATTCCATGTCATCTATAAGGATGACCCCTTGACAGAATTTGCTACAGGCTCCAAGCTGACTTAATGCGGCTTTGTCCACGACAGCTTTTTGCAGCGATTCAATCAAAAAAAGATCATGATACCTCCGTGATCATTACCCCAAAATTAATGATGATTTAATTTCTAGGTGGGTTATAAAGTTCAACTATTATCTTTACTGTACAGGTCCTCAACAGCTTCTCTATTAAAATCAAACCAGGGGAATGTGTAGCCTTGGTTGGTTCTTCTGGTTGCGGCAAAACAACTATATTACAACTGCTTCAAAGACTCTATGATCCTCACTCTGGATCAGTGAAGCTTGATGGAAAGGACGTCAAAAATCTTAATTTGGGATGGCTTCGATCATGTTTAGGTAAGTCATTATTTATTATCATGATTTCTGTCGAAAGACGTCTACTGTTGGACATAGGCCTCCCCCAAGCGTCGCCACAACGACCAATTCTGTGCATCTCGCATCCACCGCATTCCCGCGACTCTCACCAGGTCGTCGGTTCACTTTGTGGGAGGCCTTCCAACGCTGCGTTTTCCGGTGCGCGATCGACATTCTAGATCCTTTCGGCCCCATCGACTATCCGTTCTACGAGCAATGTGCCTTGCCCACTGCCACTTTAGTTTGGCGATTCTTCGGGCTATGTCGGCGACCGTGATTCTCCTGCGGATATCTTAATTCCTGATGCGATCACGCAAGGAAACTCCGAGCATAGCCCTTTCCATTGCCCTTTGAGTAACTTTAAGCCTTTTGATGAGCCTCATTGTAACCGACCATGTTTCAGTGCCATATGTTGTCACTAGCAACACGCACTGGTCATAGACTTTCGCCATGAGACACTGGTATGTTGATAGAGAAGATACCGCGCTACTTCCCGAACGCTGCCCAGCCGAATCGGATTCGACGATTGACCTCTTTCTCAAAGTTAAACCTATTTAACTGGACTGTCTGTCCCAAGTAAACGTAATCGTCTACAACTTTGAGTGTAGAGTCTCCGATCTTGATCGGAGTGGACTAGGCATTAATGTCAATGGCGAGTACATCACTCGCCTTCAGTTTGCCATGGTAAATAACCATGTAGCACCCTACATGGTTATTTACCATGATTTCGATTTTGTCCATGTTGATTTTAAGACGGAAGCAGAAGGATAAGTTTTGAGGTCTGGTCCTGAAGTCGGACTGACATTATGGCGTTCTCGTACAAACACTTCAGCACTTCGATATACTGATAATCAATCTGGCACCGTTGGAGAGATTACAATACAGCCCAAGTCTCGATCGAATCAAAAGCTTTCTCGTAGTCCATGAACGCTAAGCATAGAGGCAAGTTATACTCCTCAGTCTTCTGTATAACCTGCCGGTGCATATGTATGTGGTCTACGGTGCTGAAGCCTTTTCGGAATCCGGCTTTTTCGGGAGGTTGGAGTCGTCAAACCTGCGCGCGAGACGATTCGTGATGACTCTGGAAAACAGCTTGTAGATATGGGTCAGAAGCCAGATGGCCAGTAATTCTTAAGCAAGGCATTGTCACCCTTCTTAAAGAAAAGTACCACCACACCTCTGGTCAATGCCTGTAGCGTCTTTTCCGCAAGTATGACGGAATCGAACAACCTCTGAAGGGCCTTTAGGACCGGTTTTCCACCCATCTTCAGGAGTTCGGCTCTAATTCCGTCATCACCCGACCACTTATTGTTTTTAAGCTGCTTCTGAGCTACCCTAATCTCGTACAGGCTGGCGTCCGGGATATCTTCGGTATAGTGCCGGGTTAATCTAACTCTTGAGCCGTTTGCTAGATTCGTTGTGGGTTTTGTGATAGACGTGTTCAGCTGTCCATAGAATGCCTTGATTTCTCCCTGAAGCTGCGATTTGGCGGATATGACTCTGCCATCGTCGTCGGTCTTCAGATTCGTGAGCTAGCTCTGCTCTATAGACAGATCTTTTACAAAAACCTCGGAGCCCTTATTCCGCTCGATCGCGTCTTTAATCTGTTTAGTATTAAAAAGGCGGAGATCGCGTTTTTAGGACTTGGAGATCCGTCTATTGAGCTGCCGTAGATGCACGCATCGTCTGAACACTGCAGAATCATCTCACGTCTTTTTTTCAAGAGTTCGACACTTTGATCAGAGAGCCTTTTCTTCTTTGTACGATAAGTCTTAAAGAACTTAGACCCGACCGTATGGACATTTTCTACGAACCCATCGTTGTATTCGTCCACGGAGCCACCTATGAAGTTCGAGCTGAAAACTCTCGGAGTTTTGAATCCGGTTCTGTGCTGGACGGAGCGTAGACTTCATCAGACGAGATATTTCAAGCTTGATATTGATATTTAATGTGTCACTTACCTTGCGGTGACCACCTCCAGTTTTCACCGCATTGATCACAGAGACATCATTGAATATTTGCTTCTTTATCGACATGATGATGTCAATCTCATTTCTAGTCGCACCATCAGGGGTATGCCAGGTCCACTTCCTACGCTTAAGTTTTTTGACGAAGGAGTTCATCATATAGAGGCCCACCTTCTCTATAAAACTAGCCAGCAGGTGTCCCCGGCGGTTCCAATGTTCTAATCCAAATTGCTCCACTCGCAGCTTATCACCGTCTCGTTTGCCAAGTTTCGCGTTAAAGTCCCCCATGACCGCGTTGAAGTGAGTCTTAGAACCATGCATGGCTCTCTATATATCCTCATACATGGACTCTACTTCGTCCTCGGGGTATGTCGAGGTCGAGGCATAAACTTGTATAACCTTCAGCGAATATCATGATGATATTCTGAATATAAGATACGCCACTTTGGTCGACACACTCTCGATCTCGATCCTCACCACATTATTCACAAGAGACTTGTGGACGATAAACCCGACACCACTCTGGGACTGTTGGTCACCCTTCCGGAAATAATGCAGGTTACCGGATTTGAGTACTATCGTGTCCTCTGTGTTCGGACTTCAGATAATCCCACAATACTCCATCGTAACCTGCTCAATTCCTCCTCGAGCCCGGTGATCATCCCGCGTAGTGTACGCGTGTTATATGTTGTCAGGTCCAGTCGTTATTTTCTAAATGGGTAGCCGGATCCCATCCGGAGATTCTTCGTACACCTTACACAAGGGTAGACGGGCTACCGGACACTAGGGGCCATTTTTTGGTTGTGCTTATCATTGGGGGGTTTGGCCACGCTTGACATGCGGGTTGCGATCGCAGTGTGGTTGTTGCAATGCACAAATAATGCTCCTGCCCATTCTTTGGTGTGTCCCTTAGTCGCCTCTTATGACACCCACGCGAAGAGATAGTATGGTGTTATTCTTTACGTCCGGATACCAAACGGAACAGTTTAGGTTTCGGAACGGTTATGGTAAGTATACTATTGAAACTAGTAGGTACAGATTCATCATTGACGGAGGGCGCCCATGAGCAACTTACTTGCTTAGAAACTTTTTATCTCTATTGTATAGGTGTCTTTGTCAAAAATTAGAAGATACACGGGAGCGACCACAAAGCATAATAGCATTATCATTAATAATCCTAATGTTTCCTCTGGAGGGACTCAGGCCTCCCCTCTAGGAGAGGGAGCGGGTCTTAATCCACCACGCGGGCTCAGTGCCAGTTGGTAGATGTCACATATCTTCGAAGTTTTGGTTCTAGGACATGCCGGGTTTCTTCACGAAGTTTTGCTTCACCGTTTTAGAGTAGTGGTGATTAAATAAATTACACAAAGTAATGCGCCTGGCTAGAGCAACAGCACATATTTTGTAAAAAAAAATGCTACCAATAGACGGGACGGCAGTTACATCAACGGCACCGGCCTCATCATATTTCATAGCAGAAAATAAAACATCAATTCGTCAATGTTCCAGGCGTGGTAGGCCAAGAACCTGTACTGTTTCGTGGTACCATTTTTGAAAACATCGCCATTGGATTCCCTGAAGCCACAAGAGAAGAAGTACAGACAGTAGCTGAAATGGCTTACGCACACGATTTCATTACCAACCTGCCTAATGTAAGTATATCTTTTGACGTCTCTTATTTTAAAACAGTTCTCTCATAATTCAGGCTGTAAGATAACAGACAACTTTTGTAGGAAAACAGTGATATACTTATCACGCTAGCTTAGCTAACGTAACATCCCACGTTTACAAGCTAGTTGAACCATAACTATAGAAATTAATCAAGAGGCTCCAAAGAGCCAAAAGATAGGCACAGGGAGAAAACAGAAGAAGCTTGAGAATCGCTTCTTATATATCCAGAAGTGGACAGGCTGAATTGATTGATTGATTTAACGCATTGGTTTGACCACAGGGCTACGACACAGTGATAGGCGAGCGCGGCGCGTCGCTGTCGGGCGGTCAGAAGCAGCGCATCGCCATCGCGCGCTCGCTGCTGCGCGAGCCGGCCGTGCTGCTGCTCGACGAGGCCACCTCCGCCCTCGACCCTCACTCCGAGAGACAGGTGCAAGCTGCCCTCGACCGTGCCAGTGTTGGAAGAACCACCATTATGGTGTCTCATCGGTTGGTTTAAATTTACCTTACCCTCAAATTACCAGCATTTCACTAATTTATTTTACAAAATGTTTTTAATCAAGGTCTTTCAATGTATACAAGAGTAGTATGCAAATACTCGCGTATACTTCGTAGTGACCTAACTACCTAACCTTATTCCATAACATACAGTGCCAGTACGAATATGTACTAATCCTGCGTAGATCCGAATAATGGCGCCTGGATTAGGTCAGGTTAGAATAGTGACCATTAGAACACGATGACGAGTGAACGAAGCGATGATGTGGGTTAGGTTAGGTTAGAACAGTGACCATTAAAGACGGATTTGTAATATTTGTGAACCATTTGGGTTAGCTTAAGTTAAAAGTCATTATTATTTTACATCATTCTATGAGTAAATGATTTTATTATTATCTCAGATTTTGTCAGGCGTAAGTGATGTTAACTGTAGTATAGTTTGGAACCAGGACGCGCGCGTACACGTTACAAACTGTACAAGACCAGGACGCAAAATTCGTGTATGTTGTAATTGCAGATTTAAAAATAGCAATACAAAGTATACGCGAGCAGTTTCCTATTACTGCGTTCAGGCCATGTATAGAATGTAAATACGCATACTTGTCTACGGGAATACAGGGGACTTACCATGTCGTAATATAAGTCAGTCTTGCGAGAGAGAAAGAGGGATAGAGCTATACACCCTATATAGCTCCATCCCTTTAACAGTTCAATTCAGGTCGTTAAATGGATCGCATTAAGATCTCGTGGTAGCTCTGCAGAAGAAACGTGTGAATTGTTTGCACAGCTAATGCTATCATTTTATTTTAGGTTGTCAACCATCACTAATGCTAACCGTATCATCTGCATGGACCAAGGAGCAATCGTTGAGGAGGGAACACATGAAGACCTGATGAAAACTAAAGGTGCTGTGACCCTTATTAACTATCTTAAGCATTAAGTAGTTCTGAGACTTTATGACAGAATTCAGCATTTTCATCGGCAGTTTATTTCGACTTCACCAAATATTTTCATCCAAATGATGAAAATGTTTGTATATTTGTGTGGTTCTCTGGAAAAATTCAAAACATTACACTTCCATTAATGGATACTTTTTGCTGCCTGTAAGATAAATAGGAAACAAAACAAGACCACAGCTCGTCCACGAATTCCGTAATGATGTTATTTACGGATCAGAGTATTATGGTCAACACAGTCTTTTGAGAGATCACAGAATATACCAATAGCATCCGTGGACATCTTCCAGGATCATAAAATGTGACTGATGTGTTTCACTCCTGCATCCGTCGTTGACCTTCCTTTCGTGAAGCCAAACTGATGACTATGCAAAATCCTATTTGAATTAAAATGAGACAACATCTGGTCGAGCATGATGTTTTCATAAAGCACAGATATAGGTCTATAATTAGAGGGATCAGTCTTACTAGTTTCATTAAATCAGTGAACGTTCCGCTGTCTAAGAATTGATAATATATGCCTGTTAGGACAGGAGCAATTGTATTAATAACATCTCCAAGAACCTTAACGGATATACCCCATAAGTCTTCAGTATTTTTTATGTTAAGACTTTTGACTGTTTTATAATTGTATCAATAGAGACACGCTTAAATTCAAAGTTTGGAATATCCTCAGTTTTTTTTTTTCCGGTGGGAAAATCATCTTATGACATCCCCCGCTCTTGGGCGGGGCTGGAGATAGTGTCAGACTTTTACTGACCAAAAATCCACTCCTGTTCATTCGTCGCCTTTCGTACCAGAGCCGAGTCTTCCTTTCAGAATCAGACCCTTGGCCCCAGTAGGCTTCGACCCTGCTGGGCCCCTACAGTTGCTGACATCTCCTTGAGGCGCGTGTAGAACAATACGCACCGTCGACAACTTGGGCTCGGTACGGACGGTTACCGGACGGTCGGACAGCGAGCCACCCATTGCTCGCCATCCGCAAGCCCGCGCCTACGGTGGCCAGAAATCGGGGTCGGAATCCCGGCGGCGGTTGGGGCGTGAGGACCTTTGCCTCACGCGATCGGTCGCCTCCTTTGCAAGCATTACTCCTTCACTGAAGGAGGCGACCACCTGCCACTCCTCCTCGCTCCGGACATGGCCTGTATCAAGGCCCGGCGCGAGAGATCGCCGCCGCCGATTGCCTCCACGAGAACGCGACGTTGCTCTGCCCAAGCGGGGCACACCTCTACTGTGAGATCCGCCGTGTCCTCCGGGCGGTCTACAAAATGGTGACAACCGGGCGTTTCTTCCGCACGAATCCGGTGCAGGAACCTCCCGAACTTACCATGTCCGGTGAGGACCTGCGTCATGCAGAAGGTAAGGACGCCGTGTTGCCTTTCCAGCCACTCCTCAAAGAGGGGAATTACCGCCATGATTATGGCGTGCCCAGCACTGGGTTGTGATAGTCGCTGTCGCCATTCCACCATAAGGCCTCGTTGGAACTCTGCCTGCTATGCCGCGATATGTCGCGGCAGTGGAGTTTCGCCCCGACGTTGCATCTCCACGCGCAGATCGTGCATGCGTGCAAGGGCTGTTGCCTCCAGATCCCATGGTGGCTGGCCAGCAAGGAGGCTCGCCGCTTCGCGGAAAACCGTTCGGTATAACCGCACCATCCGTATGGCCATGACCCTCTGGCACGTGTTCAGCTGGGCCGCCGGTCGCTTTCGCAGTTTTCGGTTTGTTTCGCACCGCCATAAAGGGCCATGGACGGGACGATGCCTGCGTAGAGCCTCCGGCAGGAGGCGTCTGGTCCCCCGAGGTTGGGCAGGAGCCGCTTGAGGGCAGCCCCAGTTCGGTTTAGTTTGGGAGCTAGACGTCGAAAGTGCTCCTCGAAATTCCACCGGCTGTCGAGGACGAGTCCCAGGTACTTCATTGTCGACCCGACGCCTATGTGACCTCCTCCTACCGTTAATTGGGAACGCCGAGACGGTGCGTTCCGAGGGCCGTGAAAACACATGGCTTCAGACTTGTGCAGCGCCACCTCGAGTCCCAACTGCTGGATTCTATCAACGACTATCGCAACCCCGCGTGTCGCTAATTCGACCGCCGCCTGGTACGACTTTCCCTGCGCCAGGACCAGCGTGTCGTCTGCGTAGCAGACCACGCTGACCCCGTCAGGGTAGATGATGTACCTGTCCGACAGGTAGGCCTCGATCACGCAACAAAGGTAGCCAGGCACCCGGTAATACCGGAGTGCCCTTCTAATGCTACTCCAGGGCAGGGAGTTGAAAGCGTTGGCGATGTCCAAAGACACTGCCACAACACACCTGCCCTGGCATACCGCATCCCCCGTCATGAGAGCTCGCTCGCGCGCATGATGGCGTCCACCGTGGAACGCCTCCTGCGTAAACCGAACTGTCCGTCCGCCAGGTCCGGCCCCGCCCGTGTTAGGTGCGCGACGAGGCGGTCTGCAATTACTATTTCAATGAGCTTGCCCACCTCGTCGAGCAGCACAATGGGCCGGTACGCGGATGGAGAGTTCGCAGGGCGCCCCGGCTTCGCGATAAGGACCAGTTTCCCCGTCTTTCCGCGAAGTGAGAACTGGCCCCTCTCCATGCATGTGCTGAAGATCCCTTTTCGAGACCCGAGAGCTTCCATGGCCAGGACCCAGGCTTTACCAAGCAAACCATTGGGTCCTGGGGCGGTATTCTTGGCACTCAGCCTTCGTACCGCCACACTCATCTCTACTTCTGTCACCTCTGGATCATTGTCATCGTCGTCGCCATCGTGATCCGCGTTAGACACCGCTGGTGGTGGAGCCATGAGCGGGGGAGAGTGTTCCCCTCGCGTAGGGAACAAAGTACTTACTACACTCTCCACAATCTGGGGCCGGAGACTGCGTGAGTGGGGGAGCCCAGGGGCGGAGTTTTTCCCGCACCATCTTGTAGGGGCGTCCCCACGGATCTCCGTTCAGAGTCCCCAGCCACACGTTGCGAGTCTCCAATTTGGCCCGCTTTATTTCCGCTCGGAGGGTGCGCTTCGCCACTCTGTATCAATCGTACAGCTCCGCCTCTCTGGCCTCCGCATCCGGCGGGCGGATGCTGTGACTGCAGTGTCTAGCGTACCGGCGCCGCGCGGCATTTAACGCATTGCGCAGTGCCGCAATCTCCGGCGATCACCAGTACACCTGGCGCCGGGCACATCCTGGCCGGACTCGGGGTATTGCCGCATCGCAGATTTGCGACATGGCCTCCTGGAACCACTCTGCCTCAACGTCTATGTCGACAGGCCTGTCCGGTGCTTGCACCTAGACCTGTACCATCGCGGCTTCCAGATGGAGCTCCCGGTCCAGCTGTTTCAGTGCCCAACGCGGACCACACGGGGTCTGTTGGACCGGCGCGATCGAGGTCTGGGTGGAGACGTCAAACCGAATGTATTGGTGGTCAGAGTACGTCTCCACCCGCTCCATGACGCGCCAGTCTATGACATGCGGCGACAGAGCAGGGCTGGCGAACGATATGTCCACCACAGACTCGCCCTGCATCCGCACACACGTAAAGACAGAACCCCGGTTTAGTACGACCAGGCCTGTTTCCAGAGCCCAGTCGCAGTTGCAGCGCAGTTCGTGTATCGGGAACCCCAAGCCAAGTTCTTGGCATTGAAGTCCCCGCAAACGACCACGGGGAGGGAACCATACTCAGGGACGACAACCAAACCCAGGGACGGGGCACCGGCGATGGCCGACGAAATTAAAGTCACCGAGCCGTTCAGGTTCTGACCCCAGTCTCCCCTAGGCAGGACATAGTACGACTCGGAGACCACGGCGATGTTGATCGACCACTGCGCCATGCTGTGGAGCAAAAAATCCTGAGCGGAGGCGCAGTGGTTGATGTTCGCCTGGAGGAGACGTAATGGAACCGTTATTGACAGTCTATTACAGTCTCCGCCCGAGTTCTTGCCGTGGATGCCGCAGGACCTATTCCCAGCCCCATGGTCGGCCGGCTTGCCTGCCGTTGCACGCCATTCAACCGCTTTGTGACCGGGCTGACCACAACGGAAGCAGCGGTCACTGCAATCCACCTCCGCGGCGCAACAGGCCCCTACGTGGTGCCCCACGTGGCAGCGATAGCAACGCAGAGGTCTGGGCTCCAGCAGTTTCACCTGCGCGGAGACCCAGCCTACCCGAAGCCGTCGGCCCTCCCCGGTGATTGTCTTGGCCATCGACACGGGGCAGCTAACCGTCACGGCTCGCATAGCCGTGCTGTCAGCGCGGATGGTGCCCGCCCGAACCTGCTCGGCAGTACATCCTCCCGCTCCGACGATCGCGGCCACCACCTCATCCACCCTGACAGAGTCGTCCAAGCCACATCCATCTTCCTGCCCTTGTCCCATCTTATTTGGGGTCGGCGCAATACGTTTTTTTCTTCCATTCTATCCTGTCAACCGTCATACTATCACTAACTTCCTTTTCTTTCATATCACTGTTCACACAATCCATTCATCTTTTCTTTGGCCTCCCTCTCCCTCTCCACCCATCCACATTTATACTCATAACTCTTTTAGTAACATGTGTTTCATCTCTCCTCTTTACATGACCATACCAAGACAAACGATTCCCCTTCAACTTTTCAGTCACTGGCGCCACTTTCAAACTTCCTCTAATATATTCATTTCTCACTTTATCCATTCTCGTCACACCACACATCCATCTCAACATTCTCATCTCCGCTACATGCAATCTTTTTTCATCCGTCTTTTTCACAGCCCAACATTCTGATCCATACAGTATGACCGGTCTTATCACGGACTTGTAGATTTTACCCTTCAACTTGAGGGGCATCCGTGGGTCACAAATTGTTCCAGTGACTTGTCTCCATTTCATCCATCCTGTATTGATCCGATGTGATACGTCTCGGTCTACCTCGCCATCTCCTTGGATAAGCGACCCGAGGTACCGAAAGTCGGAGCAGATTGGTATAGGCGTTCCAGCGAGAGCTAAGGGCATAGGACCGGAGAGACCACCGAAATCGCAGAACAAGTATTCCGTTTTGGTTCTACTCAATTTCAGGCCAACACTCTCCAGTCTGTGCCACCACACCTCCAATCTGTTCTGGACCTCTAGGCCACTCTCGGCAACCAATACAATGTCATCAGCAAACAGCATACACCAGGGAGCCTCTTCCTGAATGTCCGACGTCAGAGCGTCCATTATCATCAGGAAGATGTAAGGGCTGAGATGCCCTTGATGTAAGCCGACAGCCACATTGAAGCTGCCAGTGTTGCCCACTGTAGACCGGACTTGGGTACTGCATCGACTGTACATCGCTCGGATCAACTGCACATACTTCCCAGGCACACTTTTCTCCTTAAGGGCCCACCACAGAACCTCACGAGGTACCCGGTCCCGGTACTCGGTACCCGGTATGCCTTTTCGGGGTCAATGAATACCATGTGCAAGTTTTTATGCGCACCTCTGTATTTCTCGCACAGCTGGCGTATAGCAAAAATGGCATCCGTTGTACCCCGACCAGGCATAAAACCGAATTGGTTCTGTGAAATTTCACAGGCTTTCATAGTATGTGACATTAGCTTTATTCCTCTATAATTATTGCATTCAAGCCCATCACCCTTGTTTTTAAAGATGGGCACCAGGGAACTGTTGCACCACTCATCAGGTATGGCTTCTTCCCGCAACAACTTATTGAAGAACAAAGCCAGCCACATCCATCCATCCACTCGCAGCAACTTCCACACTTCAACTGGTATTCCGTCTGGACCAATTGCCTTACTATTTTTCATTCCATTTACAGCTATCCTGACTTCATCCATACTAATCATTCTCACTAAACCCACATTCACTGGTTTGCTCTCTAAAATCCCATTCCAGCTGTTTTCCTCATTCATCAGTCTTTCAAAATAGTCCTTCCACCTCTCTTTGATTTTTTCATCTTCTGATAGAATCATTCCAGTTTCATCCCTTATACATCTTATCTGACAAACATCTCTCGCCTTTCTCTCTCTTGCTCTAGCAAGTCGGTATAGATCTTTCTGGCCTGCCGGACTATCTAGTGTGTTGTATAGTTTGTCCTGTGCTTTTGCTTTCGCTATTGCCACGGCTTTTTTGGCTTTTTTCTTTAAAGCATCATAATCACTTTTTTTCGCAGACTTTAAGCTAGTGTTTTCCGGATCTATACGCTGCCATTCCTTAAATTTCCTCTTTTTTTCCTTCAATACATTCTGTATGTCTATCGACCACCACCATGTATCCCTATCTATTGTACCCTTTCCTCTCGTCTCTCCCAAAATATCTTTCGCTGCATGTCTAATACACTCAGCAATCTCATTCCAGCTTTCATTTATACTTTGATCATTCATGTCTCCCATTTCTATCATTTTGTCCACCACTCGCTCTCTCAATTTCTTCGCACAGTCACTCTTCTCTAGCATATGCCATTTTATTTTAGGAGGGGGACGCTCTTTGCTTTTTTGTTATGGAGCTTGACTACTGACACCATAACCAGGAGCCTGTGCTGTGAGACTAGGTCTTCTCCTGGCAGCACTTTGCAGTCTTTGACGTGCTTTAGCTGGTTACGCCTAACCAGGAAGTAATCAATTTGCGTCTTGTGGTTACCGCTTTTGTACGTGACCAGATGTTCGTCTCCTTTCTGGAACCAAGTATTGGCTACTGCCAGGTCAAATGCAGTAGCAGATTGTAGCAGCGTCTCCCCTTCACTATTCGGACTTCCAAAACCCCATCCCCCATGTACTCTTTCGTAAACACCTCTCATTCTTCCTACATGTCCATTAAAGTCACCTCCAACTATCAATTCCTCATGTACAGGGATGGCCATTACAGCTGTATCAAAATCCTCCCAAAACTTCTCTTTCACCGTTTCATCGCATCCTACTTGTGGCGCATACACACTAACTACATTCAACATTACATTCTCTAACATAATCTTCACAACTATAAGCCTATCATTAATCCTTTGTACTTCCATCACGCTTTCTTTTAATTTGCCGTCTAACACTATTCCTACACCATTTCTTTTACCATCACTTCCACAGTAATAAAACTTATATCCCTCACCAATTTCTCTCGCTTTTGTTCCTCTCCATTTTGTTTCTTGTAAGCACGCCACGTTTATTCGTCTTCTTTTTAATACATCCGCTAACTCTCTGGCCCTTCCAGTCATTGTCCCTACATTCCAACTTGCATAACTCAATCTCATTTCCCGAGCTAGCTTCTTACGTTGCCCCCGCCCGGGATGGTGCAACAACCCTAGTCCATTTCCCACAGGAGCCGGGTGCTGCCCCTGCGCGTCGCCTGTGGGGTACGCCCTAACCCTATCGCGCATTCCATTTAGACTCGACATATTGCGTAAGATGTGGCTACTGTTTTACAGTCGGCCGCCTGCCTGACACTAACCCTCCTTGGGAATGCTGTTGCTGGTAGTTTACCCGCCACCACCCGGTGACCTGAGGCGCTTATCAGTACACACGGTCTCAAAGATGTCCCTTAGTCGCCTCTTACGACACCCACGGGAAGAAATGGGTGGTGAGAGTCGTCCAAGCCCATGATGCGCAAATCAATGCCCTTGGTGGGCCTGGACACTCGGGCTTCTTCTGCATCCACGTCTCAATCCTTGCGGGCAAGGCATCCGCGGCAGGGCCACTGGCCACACCAGGGACCTCCAGCATTCGGGCCCCAGTTACGGTGCGCCTCATACGGGGGCCCCTAGAAGCTCCGAGCTGTCGGAGCCGCCGTCTTGTCGCCGACAACCGTCCATCCGGCCTCGGCCGAAGGTTCTGCAGACGGAAGAGGTGGTAGGGGCGGCCTATCCACCGCCACGGCAGGAGCCTTCGCCGCTTTAGCGGCAGATGCTGCCTTGACCCTCGTGGGAGGAGCAGGCTTCCCGGGCCGCTGCTGCTGCTTGGCCGCCGGGGCCGGCCTTGCAGGCTCCGACGTCACTGCCCCGCGCCTGACTTGCCACCCGCCTTGAGCGCAGCAGCCGAGGCCGCGGCGGCGGTGGCATACGACGCCGACTTTTGCTGACCGGAGGCAGCGAGCGGGAGACGCAGCACAATCCCCTTCAGCACGGATAGCTGCTGCTGCATCCGTAACTGGAACTGCTCCTGCTGCTGCTGCTGCTGCCTAAAGGCACCCAGCTCTTGGCACACCAGCAGCAGCAGCTAGCTCTTCGACTCCGGCTGGGGCTGGGACTTTGGCTGCTTTTACTCCTGCCCATGCATGCGTCCGCTTTTTGGTGCCTCTTACTGGGAGCCGACTTTCTGGGCTCCGATGAGCTCGGCCCGGAGCATTGCAATCCTTTTTTCGACCCGCTTCTCGAAGGAGGCGTCTATAGCCTCCAAGATTGAGGCCGCGAACTGTGCGATACCCCGCTTCTTTGAGCCCTTCTCCCGCTTTCTTGATATGGTCGTTAAGGCTTCGACAACCAGCTCTCCGAGCGCCCTACGCGACTCCTCGGCAGAGTCTTCCCCGGCGTCCGGCACACTGCCTGACGGCCCCGAGGAGTCAGCCCTGACGCTGGTCGCTGCGGGGCAGCGGCCCTCCGCGGCGAGCCTCTCGGCTCGCTCAGCAGCCTCCCGCTCGGCTCGCACCCCGACTGCTAGTGGGGATCTTGCGGGCCGACACAAACTCTCCTTCGGAACACGATCCGTCCCCCGGTTTGCCGCGTTTCCGGTAAAAACGTGAGTTTTCACCGAAAACCACTTCTCCCTCGCAGTGAGAGCTCTCGAGGCTCTCCTTCGATTCGGTGTTGGACTCCGACCGCCCATCTTTCTCCCTCCGTTCGTAATTTTTATTATTATTCTGTGTTTCCATTGCTGTTCCCATGAGTAAAAACTTTATGTACCTGCTCAAAATAGTGGTTCGCACTAGAAACTAATTTAGCTACCCATTAGTCAAGCTAGCAACCTTCCCTCACGGTGCGCCGCCGCTTCGAGATTTGGGGTAATTTTTTAAAGAGGTTGTCTTCCTCGCGGCTCGGGCGGATAAGCCAAAACCGCGTCAGGTCTGACCATACTGGTCAACTTTCTTATATTTATGGGTCAACTCGTATCTTTCGAGTTAATCAAAAGTTACAATTAGATTCAACTGTAGAGTTTAGACCGCTTACAAAAAATAAATTAAATTATTTTAATAATAATGTTTTTAGTAGTCTCTCAACAGCCAATTTTGATTCGCTAGACCCAAATGTTTTTTTTTTATTATCCATAACTATCAATAACTACAAGCTAAGCAGAGCTTGTGTTATGAGTACTAGACAACTGATAAACATACTTATATATTTCTAAATACATATCTACATATTATAGATAAATTACATAGACACAACATATGATCGTACTAATCACACAAACATTTGTCCTAGATGGGAATGGAGTCACGACCTCCGGCATAGCATTCAGGGCCACTGACCACTAGACCAACTATGCAGCAACAGGCCTGTCAATTGGACCCGGTTATTTGTTCTGCAATCGGGTTCTTAATCATTTTTTTCTGACAGAATGCCAGTTTTTGGGCAGGACAATATATGTATAGCACTGCCAATATTTCTATATTTCCATCAAACAGCAGGTACAACTGGCCATATGTACCTCTGACTAACCATTCACCCTTAAACATTCTAGGTTTCTACTACAAGCTAGTAACAACAGGCAACGAAGTTAAAGAACCCGAAGAAATTGAGACATTAACTGAAGAAGCAGACGGTGAAGAGAACGGAGAACCGGTTATGGCTCCCCGAGCTGATGTCAAGAGGACATCAAAAAGACGCGTGCACAGACATCACTCGATTAAAAGAGGTTTGAACAAGTTGATAACAAAACTAGATAATGAAGAGCAAATAAACGTAATCAGTAACAGTCATCAGAATGACTGTGTAATTTCTTTAACTACTACCTACAATTCTAAATTGCCATATGCAGCTGAAGAAAAGGGAAGAAAGCCTTACCTAAAACAAAAATGCTGTTAGCTTAGGCCTACTGTTCACGGACGCGTAGCGTGCCGTCGTCTTCATGTCGATGCAGCTTCGTCGACACAGTTTCATAGTTTTGTATGTAAGCTGTGAGCAGGCGTACACCAGGCGTGTAATGACGAATACGCGTCTATGAAGCTACGCGTTCGTAGACAGTAGGCTTTAACAACATTTTGTATTTTTTTAATTATGTAAACTAGTGCTTGACTGCGATCCCACCTAAGCAATGTTGCAATCGTTGATGGTGAAGCGCTCTAGTTTATTAAGAGGCTATTCACTCTAGCCTTGTAGTCACCTAAATTAAAATCGAACGGGTAGTCCGCTGCAGGCAAATTGTTCCAGTCCTTCGGTATTTTAGGTAAAGGTACTGCAGAAGTACAGCGTCATTGTACGACTAGGTACTATCACAAGCCTAAACTTGATCTAAGACTACTCTTATCAATAAATAGAAATAAATCTTTAAGTAAATGCTTTATGAATGACTAGCTTCAGCCAATAGTTTCGCCCGCGTGTAAATAAGTTTCTCCATATCCCCTTAGGGGCAGAATTTTTGGAAAATCGTTTCTTATTCTTTTTATACATCATTCTTTGTTTCTATCTATATATATAAACTGACTGACATCAATATGTCAGTCAGTAGTTTTGGCTGTGCGTTGATATAACAATTTATATCAACGCACAGCCAAAACTACTGGCACTAGGAGCGTGAAGTTTTGCTCCAGTGTTTTTTTATATGATAAAGACGAACACTAAGAGAGAATTCACCAAAATTCATTCCATAAAGGGATGAAACGGGTGTCCAAAGTTTGTATGGAGAAAGTACCTACTTTCACGCGAGCGAAAGAGAAACTGGTTTACAGACATATCAACGCACAGCCGAAACTATTGGAACTAGAAGCGTGTTAGTTTTGCGAATGAAGCCGCTGGCAGAAGCTAGTACATCATAAAAGGAACCTCGATGCACAATTACAGCGTCCAAGGGTTTGGGCAGGGCGTTGATGAGTCACTGAGAGAGTTAGGAATTTACCTTTTATGTATACAACATTATTTTTAATATATTATGCGAAATCTGAATACAGTTTGTTCAGAACCAGTAACTGAATCGATTCCAATAATTTTTATTCATAGCGGGCATAAGACGCCAGCGCACAGCTGGGTGCGGGAGTAAAACAACCCCTCAGTCGCCCAGATGGCCCGGTGACCGCGTATTTGTACGGACCACCATGTAGCATAACAAGCTTATAACTTTGTGATTTTTTAAGATACAGTTATGAAAACATAGATTCTTTACATAAAAATACTAGACACGTGTCGTGGTTTTGCATATACGAGTACTAAAACTAATGTTGTATATATCGTGGAAGATCTTAGAATTGATCACTGCATGAAACGGCCAACCAAAACTGGCCAGATCGTTTAAACGTTGACGTTTGATGATATGTTAATCCTCGTTCGGCCATATCACTGATGTAGGATTTATATCATAATAAAAGGTCTAAAGATAGTAGGCCGTACGAGGATTGACATAAACTGTAACATATAAAACGATCTGCCAGTTTAATTTTGTTTTTTAGTTTTTTTTTTTGTTTAATTATTGGCGACATAAATACAGATATAATAATGCGAATGATGAAGCCACATCCACCATAGAACTGCTTTAAAGATGGAGAAAACCAATAATGCATGCAACTTTTTAACAGATTCTCATGATTGGATGACACCGCGCGGTTCCATTTGCTCTGTCGTGTCGACTGGTCTACAAAACTTCGTGTACAACGCAGATTATGAGTCGGATGAAGAAAAGGATGAAGAGGATGTAAGTTCTACGATGTATGTTTTCAATAATTAGAAAGAAACACCTGTACCTTACAAACGAAGAAAGAAAGAAAAACAAAATACTGTGTCTCATGGGTGCTCCAACAGTGTTATAATTCAGCATGAATGCCAGAAAACTAGTGCCTGTCGCTGGCTTCCAAATGGACCTAGCCTTTGCCATCTGAGTAAAAATATATCGAAGTGCCTAAAGTAAAATTTTCAAACAAAACTAAAAATATTTAGTAAGTAGGTAACACTTTCGGATATCGTCCTTGTGTTTATTTTTAAAAACACTGGATGTAAGACTTCTATAAGCTCTCCATAAATAAACTTAAAATATTGATTTACTCTCTAAATCATCAACATGTTTTCAGGAAGTTAAGCCAGTAAGCGACTGGCAGATCTTGAAGCTAAACGGACCAGAATGGCCACTCATCACAGTTGGATCTATTGCAGCTTTCACCCAAGGCGCTTGCTTCCCCGTATTTGCCTTACTGTTTGGATTTTCCAGTGGTGTAAGTATAATTTTGTAATTTTTCATATTTGCCTCCAGTATGTCAGGAGATGGCGTGACGAATCGGACTCCTAACTAAAGGACAGTGGCGTAGCTAGTCCCAAAGGGGCCCCGTATCAAAGTTATCGAGGTGTTTTTTACAACGTAGACCCTTTATTTTTTTATTTTTTTGTAAGTGGGAAAATCATCCAATGACATCCCGCTCTCTTGGGTGGTGCAGGAGGCGTGTCAGTATTTTAAAGACTAAAACCCACTCCTGTTCCTTCGTTGCCTTTCATACCATGGCCGAGTTTTCCTTTCAGAAGCAGACCCTTGGCCCCAGTAGGCTTCGACCCTGCTGGGCCCCTACGGTTTGCTGATATCTCCTTGAGGCGCGCGTGGAACAGCACGTGCCGTCGACGACTTGAGCTCGGTCCAGACGGTTACCGGACTGTCGGACGGCGAGCTACCCATTGCTCGCCAACCGCAAGCCCACGCCTACGGTGTCTGAAAATCGGGATTGGGATCCCGGCGGCTAGGCCGGGAGGGCCGCGCCCTCACGCGTGCACATGCTGTCGCCTCCTTTGCTAGCATTACTGCTTCGCAGAAGGAGGCGGCCGTATGCCATTGTTTCTCGCTTCGGACCGTGGCCTGTACCAAGGACAGGCGCAAAAGATCATTGGCGGTGCTCTGCCCAAGTGAGGCACACCTGTACCGTATCTTACGGACGGTCTACACAGTGGTGGCACCCGGGCTTCACTTCCGTTCAAATCCGGTGCAGGAACCTCCCGAACTGACCATGTCCGGTGAGGACCTGCGTCATACGGAAGATGACGACGCCGTGTGGTCTTCCCAGTCACGCCTCAAAGAGGGGACTTACCGCCATAATTATGGCGTGCCCGGCAATATAGGCCCAACTAGCACAGAGACTCGAGACAGCGTCACAATAGGCCACGACAGAGATGACCAGACTAACTGCATAGATTTCATCCATATGTCATTGTGTAAGACTGAGACCGAAGAGTTCGTTTATTGGAATATTTTAGAATAATAGAGAGGTTAAGTTTTTATTGTCATCTCATACAGAATGCTAGAACAAACGGAGCGAACTATAAAAGTGAAACATCCTAAAATTTACTAATTATTAATTAACTGCGCACCTGTAATCAATAAGAGAATTGAATGTTGTGGATAACATGGTACGAATTTTTTCAGGGGGCCCTGCAACTTGGGGGCCCCGTATCAAAGATATGGATGATAAAGCGGTAGCTACGCCACTACTAAAGGATTGGCAGAAGTAGTTAGGGACGGAGAAGACTGCTAGAATCGAAGGAAGGTTGCTGTGGGACACATTAGGCTTAAAATATATTATGATAAATAATAAGTGTATTAGAAGAACAAAATTGATTTTTTCCAACCATTTGGTTCTTTCCAGATATTCGTTCTTGAAGACAGAAAGGAAATCCTTTACTTGGCGGATCTGTACTCTGGCATGTTCATCGTTGTGGCTGCTGTCGCTGGAGTCTCCATGTGTCTGCAGAGCACCACCTTCACTACAGCTGGTTTGAGAATGACCACGCGATTACGGCAACAGTACTTCTCGTCTCTACTCAAACAGGTTCTTAACTAGATTTTTATAGTTACCATTTAACAAAATAGCAAAATTTTTACATCGGAAATCACAGATAGATACTGTATTCTTTATTGTACTACACTAATAAAATTAAAATAGGAACTTAAAATTAATAGGGTGTCATAATGGGCGGTCTTATCGCTAAGAGCGATTAAAAAACGACTAAAACCAACCTGTGTTCCTTCAGTTGCCGTTTGCGAGGGCCGGGGTTACTTTTGAATAATCCTGCACCCCTCAAACGAAGCTACCTTAACAATACATACCATAGATAAAGATAAAATGTATCAAATATCTATAAAACATAGTAGGTCACAAAAATAGACATGGAGCACTCCCCTGAACGAAGTTCTACACAAATGTGGCTTTCGATATCATTATTAACCAACGAAAATATCCACAGTAGGTACTCTGTACATTAAGTAGCCGTAGACATTGCCAAAGCTAAAGTATAATTTTAATTTATATAACGAACGGCGCAAATCACGAAAAGAAGTTGAAAAGTTGAAAGAGAATCGTTTGTCTTGGTATGGTCATGTGAAGAGGAGGGATGAAACGCATGTTACTAAAAGAGTTATAAGTTTACATGTGGATGGATGGAGAGGGAGAGGGAGACCAAAGAAAAAGATGGATGGATTGTGTGAAGAGCGATATGAAAGAAAAGGAATAGCATGACGAGTAACAGGGCAGAATGGAAGAAAAAAACGTGTTGCGCCGACCCCAAATAACACGGGACAAGGGCAGGATGATGATGATGATGATGATGAATAACAAATTAATTATATGATTTCAGGAAATAGGTTACTTCGACAAAGAATGCAACACGGTCGGTGCAATGTGTGCCAGGCTTAGTGGAGATACAGCAGAAGTGCAAGGAGCTACCGGCCTCAGGATAGGCCTCATACTTCAAGGAATCAGCTCCGTGCTCGTTGGCTTCCTGATGGCCATCTGCTACAACTGGAAACTCACTCTTGTTGGGACAGTTTTCTTACCTCTGGTCAGTATGTTTAAAATACCTTATTTTTAGTTTATATACGAAACCTGAAGCACCATTCCTGTTCAGTATTTTTATGTAAAGAATCTATGTACAAACTTTCAAAACTGTATTATGAAATATCACAAAGTTATAAGTCTGTTTCCTTTTTTTTGTTTTCGTGTGGGAAAATCATCTAATGACATCCCCCGCTCTTGGGCGGAGCGGAGGATAGAGTCAGACTTTTACTGACTAAAAACCCACTCCGGTTCCTTCTTTGGCGTTTTTCCAGGGCCCCGGGGATCTGTTTCGCATCACCCATGGGCCCAGTAGGCTTCGACCCTGCTGTGCCCCTACGGTTGCTGACATCTTAAGGCGCGCGTGGAACAGTGCGCGCCGTCGACGACTTGAGCCCGGTCCGGACGATTACCTAACGATCGGACGGCGAGAAATAGGTGGCAAGCCCGCGCCTATGGTGGCCGGAAATCGGGATCGGAATTCCGGCGGCGATTGGGGCCTTTGGACCTTTGCCTCACGCGATCGGCCGCCTCCTTTGCTAGCATTACTGCTTCGCAGAAGGAGGCGACCGCCTGCCACTCCTCCTCACTCCGGACCATGGCCTGTACCAAGGCCCGGCGCGAGAGATCGCTGCCGTCGATCGCCCCCGCGAGGACACGGCGGTGCTCTGCCCAGGCGGAGCGCACCTCTACCGTATGCTCCACCGTGTCCTCCGGGCGATCTACACAATGGTAGCACCCAGGTGTTTCTGCCGCACGAATCCAGTGCAGGAACCTCCCGAACTTACCATGTCCGGTGAGGACCTGCGTCATGCGGAAGGTAAGGACGCCGTGAGGTCTTTCCAGCCACTCCTCAAAGAGGGGACTTATTGCCATAAATATGGCATGCCCAGCACTGGGTTGCGACAGTCGCTGTCGCCATTCCACCATAAGATCCCGCCGGAAGTCTTTCTGCCATGCCGCGATTTGGCGCGGCAGCGGAGTTTCGCCCCGGCATTGCATCTTTATGCGCAGATCGTGCATGCGTGCAAGGGCTGTTGCCTCCAAATCCCACGGTGGTTGGCCGGCAAGGAGACTCGCGCTTCGCGTGAAATTGTGCAGTATCCCCTCACCATCCGGATTGCCATGACCCTCTGATTTGCGTTCAGCTTGGCCGCCGGTCGCTTTCATAGCGACGGCGCCCCTACCGGCGCCCCATAAAGGGCCATGGACCGAACGATTCCTGCATAGAGCCTCCGGCTGGAGGCGTCTGGACCCCCCTAGGCTGGGCAGGAGCCACTTGAGGGTAGCCCCAGTGCGATCCAGTTTGGGAGCCAGACGTCGGATATGCTCCTCGAAATTCCATCGGCTGTCGAAGACGAGTCCAAGGTACTTCATCGTTGACTCGACGCCGATGTGAACTCCTCCTACCGTTAGTTGGGAACCCGATGGTGGCGCGTTCCGAGGGCCGTGGAAGCACATGGCCTCAGACTTGTGCAATGCCACCTCGAGTCCCAACTCTTGGATCCTCTCCACGACTGTCGCAACCCCGCGTGTCACTAGTTCGACCGCCGCCTGGTACGACTCTCTCCGCGCCAGGACCAGCGTATCATCTGCGTAGCAGACCACGCTGACCCCGTCAGAGAGATCGCCGCACAGCACGTCGTACCCGATGTTCCACAGGGGTGGTCCTAGTACCGATCCCTGCGGAACACCGGACGACATCTCTCGCCGTTTCCACTCTCCCAGGTGACCAGGGTAGATAATGTACCTGTCCGACAGGTAAGCCTAGACAACATGACAGAGGTAGTCAGACACCCAGTGATACCGGAGTGCCCTCCTAATGCTACTCCAGGGCAGGGAATTGAAGGCGTAGGCGATGTCCAAAGATTAGAACCGACCACCAAGACACACCTGCCCAGAGACACCGCATCCCCCGTCGTGAAAGCTCGCACGCGCATGATGGCGTCCACCGTATAGCGCGCCCTGCGAAAGCCGAACTGGCGATCCGAAAGGTCCGGCCCCACCCGTCTTAGGTGCGCGATGAGGCGGTCTGCAATTACTCTTTCAAAGAGCTTGCCCACCTCGTCGAGCAGCACGATGGGCCGATACGCGGACGGTGAGTCCACAGGGTGCCCCGCCTTTGCAATGAGGACCAGTTTCCCCGTCTTACATACATGCGCTAAAGAGCCCTCTTAGTCGAGGCTCGAGTTCCTCCATGGCCAGGACCCAGGCCCTTCCAGGCAAGCCTATTCTTGGCACTAAGCCTACGTACCGCTACGCGCATCTCTACCTCGGTCACCTCTGGAGCAATGTCGTCTTCGTCGCCGCCGTCGGCGCCCAACGCGCCCAACGTGGTGGGCCACGTTGGGCGCCACAGCCGATGGAGCCATAGGCGAGGGGGAGTGTTCCCCTCACGCGGGGAACAGAGCGCTAACCACACTCTCCACAAGCTGGGGCCGGAGACTCTGCATCAGCGGGGGAGCTCAGGGCCGGAGATTTCTCGCACCAACTTGTAGGGATGCCCCCATGGGTCTCCGTTCAGACTCTCCAGCCACACGTTGCGGGCCTCTAACTTCGCCCGGCTTATCTCCGCTAGGAGGGCGCGTCTCGCCTCTCTGTATCCCTCGTACAGCTCCGCCACTCTGGCCTCCGCATACGGCGGGCGGATGCGGCGCCTGCGATGCCTGGCGTATTGGCGCCGCGCGGCATTACACGCGCTACGCAGTGCTGCGATCTCTGGCAACCACCAGTACACCTGGCGCCGGGCACGTCCTGGCCGGACTCGGGGTATTGCCACGTCGCAGATTTGTGACATGACCTCCCGGAACCACTCTGCCTCAACGTCGATGTCGACAGACCTGTCCGGTGCTTGCACCCAGGCCATCGCGGCTTCCAGGAGGATCTCCCGGTCTAGCTGCCCAGCGCGTACTACACGGGGTCTGTTGGACCGGCGCGGTTGAAGACTGGGTGGAGACGTCAAACCGGATGTATCGATGGTCTGGGTACGTCTCCACCCCCTCCATAACGCGCCAGTCGACGACACGCGGTGTCGCGGAGCGGGACTGGCAAACTAAATGTCCACCACAGGCTCGCCCTGCATCCGCACACACGTGGGGACAGAACCCTGTTTTAGGACGACCACGCCTGTCCCTAGAGCCCAGTCCTCCACCATCCGACCCCGCTCGATTCGTGTACTGGGAACCCCAAGCCAAGTTCTTGGCATTGAAGTCCCCGCAACCGACCACGAGGAGGGAACCAAACCCAGCGACGACGGCATTCAGCTCCATAAGGGAGATGTGGAGATCAGCGAGAGTTCTGTTCGAGGACAGGTAGACGCCTACCACTGCAATGTCCCCGAACCGTGCTGCTAGGCAACCCCGCTCCCTCGTGACGGTCTCGAGGGACGAGGTACAAGCGGTGGTCGACGAAATTAGGGTCACCGAGCCGTTCAAGTCCTGCACCCAGTCGGCCCTGGGCAGGATGTAGTACGGCTCGGAGACTACGGCGATGTTTATCGACCACTGCGCCATGCTCTGGAGCAACAGATTCTGAGCGGGAGCGCAGTGGTTGATATTCACCTGGAGTAGACGTAATGGAGCAGTTATTGACAATCCTCCTCCCGAGCCCCTCGTGCCTCTCCCGGCCCCTCTCGGCTTTGCCGCGGTGGTTGCGGCGGTGGCGTCTGCGGCAGCGATGGCGGCAGCGGCCAACGTGACGGCCGCAGCGGCGAGCACATTCGCGGGGATGGGCCTCGGGACCTTGCCCTTGGCCCTGGCGGGGGGATCGCAGGACCTGCCCTAAGCCCGGTGTTCGGCCGGCTTGCACTGCTGCACTGCAAGTGACGGCCTTTTGACCGGGTTGACCGCACTGAAAGCAGCGGCCACTGCGATCCACCTTCGCTGCGCAACCGGCCCCCACGTGATTCCCCACGTGGCAGCGATAGCAACGCAGGGGTCTGGGCTCCAGGAGTTTTACCCTTGCGGAGACCCAGCCCACCAAAAGCCGTCGGCCCTCCCTTCTGACGTTCCTGGCCGCTGACACGGGGCAGCTCACCGTCACTGCCCAAATGCCCGTGCCGTCATCACGAATGGCGCCTGCCCGAACCTGGTTGGTAAAGCACCCCTCCATCCTGACGACGGCGGTCACAACCTCATCTACCGACACGGAGTCGTCCAGGCCCATAATGCGCATGTCAACGCACTTTGTGGGCCTGGCACTCGGGCCTCCTCCGCATCCAAGGACGCGTTGATTTTCTCGGCCAGGGCATCAGTGATGGGGCCGCTGTTCGCCCCCGGCCCCCGGTGACTCCGAGCTCGGCGAGGTTCAATGCCCGCCTCGCCTTACGGATGACCTCACCGTAGGTCACGCCCTTTGCCGCAGGCGGCTGCAGCGTGATCACTACAGCCGTAGAATCCGGGGCGCGACACCTGGCTTCGATGGCCCTCTTTTTCCGCTGCCGCTGTCGCACCCGTTTCTTGGCGGCCCGAGCCGCCCTACCCGCCTTTTCCTTAGTTTCAGCTAACTGCCATTCGTATTCGGCTGGAGATTCCGTAAGCGGGGGAGGTGGCATAGGCCACCTGCTTGCCGCCACGGCAGGGGTTTCCACCGCTTCGGTGGCCGGCGTCATTTTGCCCTTCTTGGGGCAGCAGCGGCTGGCTTCCTCTGCTGCTGTCTTCTGGCCAAAGGTGCTGACTCCGGACTACCCGCGGACTCCGGTGCTACGGTTCCGCGCCTGGCGTGCCCCGACGTGCCCGGCTTGGGCCCAGCAACCATGGCCGCAGCGGCAGCAGCATACTACGCCGCGTTTCGCTGGCCGGAGGCCGCAAGTGGGGGGCGCAGCACAATGCCCTCCAGCAGGGACAGCTGCTGCTGGATCCGCAGCTGGAATTGCTGCTGCTGCCATTGCAGTTGCTGCTGAAAAGCCAGCTCCCGCTGCACCAGCATCAGCAGCTGGCTCTCCGGCTCGGGCTGGGGCTTGGGCTGGCTCTGCTCCTGCCACCGGTCACGCCCCCCTGCCAGTCTGCAAGCGTCGCCTTTTGGCACCTCTTGCTGGCTCGAGGCCTTTCGCGGCCGAGCGTTGTCAGCCCGAAGCTTGGCAAGCCTCCTGCGGATAGGGTCCACCACCTCCTGGTGAGAAGTCTTGGCCTGGGAGATAGCACTCCTCTTGGAGGACTTCTCCATTTTTTTAGCTACGCTATTCAGGTCGGATTCCAGGACTAACTCCAGTCTCTCGAGCGCCTCGTCGTTAGCCGAGTCGCCTCCGGTGTGCGCATCGCTCTCCGTCTCCTCGTCACTTGCGGTTTTATAAAATTTTGATTTTTCCATTTTTGTTCCCACAAGTAAAAAACATTCTATATCGGCTCAAGCTACCTATTAGTCAAGCTAACAACCTCCCTTACGGTGCGCCGCCGCTTGGAGGTTTGGGGTAATTTTTTATAGAGGTATATAGGTAATTTTGTCCCTTTGGACCCACGACCCCCATCAAAACTCAGAAAAATTACCTTGGACAATCTCTAGGGCTACGAGACTAACGGTGGCAGAAGGAGAAGCAAATCTTCCTCCTACCTGCTCGGTGGAAGGGTAAGTGCACACCGAGCCCGCTCTTACTTCGCCACTGTGCCTTCTGCCATAGCAGAGGGACACGCTTTGAAGAGTTCCTTCAGGCAGGACATTCGCAGGCGAAAATCGAGACCCCTTAGGCAGAAGGACCCAAGGGGAGTTGTTGGCCGCCTCCCAGGGTGCACCGTCCCGCGGACTGCCCTTCGCTCTGGACGTATCCATAAGGGAACTACAGACCGCGGACACACGTGGAGGTTTCCTGTCGTAGCACCCCAAGTTATAAGCCCGTTGTAGTACCTGATTGGTGACATAAATACATGGTCACCGGGCCACCCGAGCAATTGAGGGGTTGTTTGGCTCCCGCGCCCAGCTGTGCGCTGGTGTTTAATGCCCGCTATGACCTGCTGTGACCTGTTATGTACTTACAGTCGGTGGTCTCCAACTTGAGACCTTTTTTAAATATTTTTGGGAAAAATATAGCATGGGTAAAAATGATTGAAAGGAATTCAGTTACTGATTCTGAACAAACTACGAGTATGTTCAGGTTTCGTTTATACTAAAAATAATGTTGTATAAAATTGTGACAGAATATCTGATAAAAAGAGCACATGGAAGATCAAGGACCTTAGCATGATGTGTTAATGTGTCAAACGTGCGAGTGATAAAGAGGGATCGAGCTATTATACTCCCTACATAGTTCCATTCCTTTAGCAGTTCAGTTCAAGTCATCTAATGGATTGCGTTAAAAACACGTGTACACACGGAGTTGTTGGAGTTGAAATTAAATCCATATACTCAGGTATATATATGGTTTTAATTTCAAATCGATGCCTTTACGCGTTCCCGAGATAAAGGGTCTTGACAGACAAACGGACGGACAACAAAGTGATCCTATAAGGGTTTCGTTTTTTTCTGTTTGAGAAACTCTCCTATTATAATTATTTCTCATGACTATTTTATCTAGATGGTAGGCAGCATCTGGTTGGAAGGCATGATCTCACAGCAGTCTCAAATTGACGAACGTTCAGCCATGGAGCAAGCCACAGCTATTGCTACGGAAGCAGTCGTCAGCATCAAGACAGTTCAGAGCTTAGGTAAGAAAATTTATAATTAAAAATGATAAGGTAGTTTGGTTTCACAGGGTTTCCCTTGGTAGATCAATTGATGATCCTGAGGTCTTACCATGACAGGTAAAAATGTAAAGCGAGCGGGAGAGAGGAATATACTACGCCCTATATAACTCCAACCCTCTAACAGTTTTTTTTTTTAGTTGATATAAACCAGTGCTTAGGGCTATGCTCGGAGTTTCCTTGCGCGATCGAATCAGGAATGAGGATATCCGCAGGAGAACCAAGCTTACCGATATAGCACGAAGAGTCGCCGAACTGAGTGGCAATGGGCAGGGCACATTGCTTGCAGAACGGATGGCCGTTGGGACCGAAAGGTTAAGAAATGGCGACCACTTACCGGAAGGACCGGAAAAGGTAGACCGATGACCTGTTGAGGGTCCCGGGAATCCGATGGATTCGAGACGCACAGGACCGGTCATTGTGGCGACACTTGGGGGAGGCCTATGTCCAACAGTAGACGTATTTCGGCTGAAATGATGATGAAACCAGTGCTTGACTGCGATGCTTTATTAAGAGCCTATTCACTCTAGCCTTGAAGACACCTAAATTATAGTTGGACGGGAACATCGCAGCAGGCAAATTGTTCCAGTCCTTCGATGTACACGGTATAAACGACGAAGCGAAACGCTTAGTCCGAACCGTTGAATTTTTAACAACGTAAGATTGGATACTCGCCGTATTTCAGGTTGTCAGATGGTAGAAAGGATATGGCGGAATGAAGTCATGCAATTTCCGCGCACACTCTCTAAAAGTTCAGTTTAGGTCGTCAAATAGATTGCGTTAAGTGCTCGTGGTAGGGCCTCGTAAAACTAAACCAAAGATGAAATTAAGACGGTCATGGCCAACTTTAATAAATACTTACCCTCCCCTACTTTAAAAACATGATGTAGGTTAAGATTTATCCATTGGCTTTCCGTGATCTCCTACACTTAATAAAGCAAATCGAAACAGCGCTTAAAAACAAAGTTATCAATTGTAATCTTTTGTTATTAATTGAATTTCATGATGAGAGATCAAGAGAGAAAAGTATCTGCTCAGCACCATCCAACCCAAACCATTAACAATTCCCTGGATAGATAATTATGCACTTAATAGAATAGATATTGTTACTGCCGTGAGGATTCGATCTGGTCAGATCTCATCGAGGAAGTTTACGTTCCTTATGGGTATCACATCTTCAACTAATTGCAAAAAATGTAGGTTAATCGAGGACGTACATTATATTCTCTTTAAAAAATCTTTTGTTCAGGCGTTGAACCAATATTCCTGAAGAGATTTGAAGATGCTTTAACTGAAGCTTGTAAGGCTGTCACCAAGAAGACTCGCTGGCGTGGTCTGGTCCTCGGCTTGGGAGTATATGTGCCGTTCATGGCTTACTGCAGCGCCACCGTCTACGGTGCCGTCTTGGTGGCTTATGGAGAGATTGAATACAAGATCGTGTTGCTGTAAGTATTTTCTAGAACATTAACCATTTATTGAAATTAAAAATTGAAATTGAGATTGAAATTGAAAATATTTATTTCATACACAGTAATGACACAAGTCCATATTATGTAGTACAAACTTATAACTGTGTTAGTAAAATTTAAAATTATTATTATTTTGGACGTACATGAGCGACCACTGCATCAGGATTTGGCTGTCCACTCTGTCCGACACCACCGCCAGGAGCGTTTTGGTGCTCCTCTTTATCCGAGACCACAGGGAGGCCGTTCTCTTGCGAAGTACAGCCTGGAATGCAGAGGACAATGAGAAAATGGTGGGCCAGCTGATTAGTGGCAGCCGATTTGCCATACCAAACGGCCCAGACTGACTGAAGTGTTTTAATTCATGGATTCGATTCAGGTGTTTTTCTAACAGTGAAGATTTCTGAGTTCCTTTTCTTTGTGTGTGAGCTGTGTTTTGATCAGTATTAACCATATATAACAAATGTAGTGGCTCTGTTACGAACCTTTGGTGGTTGTCCTGGAAGGAACCGTTAGGAATCATTGTGGTAATATGACCACCATGCCGCTCGAGGAGGCTCTTCTGCAGCAATGAGAATTTTATAAGCTCATTCATGCACCTAAATCTTTTTGTAATATGAAACTCGACTTCTGTAAAATCTATAATAATAATTGATTTCTAAATGAAGGTTTGTTTTCATTCAAGGGTCAACGAAGCTATCATGTATGGAGCCTACATGTTGGGTCAGTCATTGGTTTACGTGCCAAGCTTCAACTCGGCCAAGTCCTGTGGGGCCAGAATACTGTCCATCATTCAAAGAACGCCCAAAGTCAGGACAGAAGATGGAATTAGAGATAAGAAGGATTGGGTAAAAATAAACCTTTGCTTTACTTGACAGTTCAAAACGTATTATGATTTGACGTGGTTGCCCATTGCGTACCGGGGCCACGGTGACTCTTTCGAACGATCCGGAAGACCAGCTGCTACAATCGTGATACACTTATCACTTTTATTATTATTTGCTTTATCATCATCCTACCCTTACCTATATCACTAGACGTCGCGTCGTTGAAACACGTTTTTTCTTCTATTCTGTCCTATCAACCGTCACTGACGCTCTTTTCTATTTCTCACTTTATCCTTTCTCGTCACTCCACACATCAACATAACATTCTCATCTCCCCTACATGTAACCTCACAGGCCAACAGTCTACTTATATTAATAGATATTTGTCTATTTTGGAAATTATTTGTTACTAAATGTTTCGTTATACTTCTAGACTGCTACTGGAAACTTCGGCATCCGAGATGTAGAATTCAGCTACCCAACTCGCCCTCACCAGAGAGTTCTGAAAGGCATTGACCTGAAAGTGGATGCTGGGAAGACAGTGGCCTTAGTTGGGTCTTCAGGCTGCGGCAAATCCACTGTTCTGCAGCTCATGCAGAGGTTCTATGATCCTGATTCTGGTAACATTGTAAGTAATAAATCTGTCACTGTCTATGATGCTACAAAGGAACAACATTTTAAAATTCTTTATCGCGGTTGATCGCGGTATTTATTTTTTCCGCGCGATAAGAACATATACAATAGCCTGAGATCAACTATCGTTCAGTTGGCCAAACGAGACATGACATCTTCCTGGTCGGAAGATCCTCCCTTTTCAACGGAAGCATGTGAGGACTTTACACTCTATCCCGCATACTTCAATACAAATGAACCAATTGTTGCTCAAAGTATTTGGCTACTTAGCAACACACTTAGCAGATAAGAATACAGTCACACCCTCGATTTCTGATTTAAGCACTATTTTTCACTACTACACCTATTTTTCAAACTACCTGAAAATCTGTCAGTATTTGGCATTTGTGTAGGATTTGAGACGTTCTTAATTCAAAATACTCAATTCAGAAACGCGTCCCATGATACACTGCCAGCTTCATTAGCGGGCCTACTACGCCAGTTGCCTCCAGGACCCCTGGATTTAGCGACGTGTAGGATTCGATCAATGGTTGAAATCTTACAAAAGAATGTTATAATGTTGTTAAAAAGTAGCAGTCGCTGTCGCGCACTACAGCTTCCTTTCTGGCCGCTTCTAGCTTCTGGTGGCAGCGTTTGTGGATATGGCATGTGGCCCATGTGCGGTGACAAAAGATATTGTGCCTTCAACGAGGACGGTCCTTTATCATATTTTCGTTATAATGTGGCGAAATAATATCGCACTAGCAAGAATATTTTTGCACTAGCAATAGTCTTCTCTCCGTCCTTCATTTTATTTCGTATAAATAAAAGAATTATAATTAAATTAAAACACGTCCGAACTCCCTCAATCCTTGCGTGTATATAATAATTATTACGTAATAATCAGTAATTAAATCTATGCAGGAACTATAGAGGTCGCAACTTCTCGACAAAAAGTCGAGAACGCAAAGTTGTCCTCATTTTATATTGGTTTGCTGCGCTGGTTCCATTCTTATATAAACAACAGTATTCAGACAGTAGTAACCCATGGATATCACCCTGAAACATTTATTGCCACCTCTGGCGTAGGTACCACAAGGATCAATTCTGTTTATTTTGTACATTAACAATATTGGCCACTGTTTCCATAATAGTAATTTCTTATTATATGCTAATGACTTAAAATTTTTTGAATCTATTGAGTCTTTTGACAATTGTGCGTTATACCAAAAGGATTTGAACAGGTTAACTGAATATTGTTATAATAATAGACTGGCATTAAATATCTCTAAATGAAATACATAAACTTTACAAAAATAAATAAGGAATTCGATTTAATTATAGTCTGTACAGAAGATCTAATTTTTTTGTTTACAGAAAAGTTAACCACTTTAGTTTTATTAATATAAAGTGTGAGCAAGTTGTGTTACAGCCAACTGGCAACCTTCTGAATATCAGTCTCTGCTGCACTGTAGGCATCCTTCCAAGAATCGCCATGGAAAATTATAGCTGTGTCGTCGGCGTATGCAGATATTTGTGCATTATCCAAATCAAGTAAGCAGAGGCCATTACCATAAAGAAGATATGAAGTGGGACCAAGGACACTACCCTGGGGCACTTCGTATGGCACCTGCGCAAAACTACTCTGATAGCCACCTTAGCAAGCAAATATTCGGTTTTCGTTTGGAAAGATAGGAGATAAACCATTCCAAAGCAATACCTTGATACCTGAACGTTTCATCTTTTTGATCAGTATGGGCCTTGACACAGAGCACATCAAAAGCTTTGGCAAGATCAATGAAGACGCCGACACACTTTTTCCCTTTGTCAAGTTTACCAATGATATAATCGACCAAGAGGGAAACGGCGTCCTCCGTTGACCTGCCATTACGGAAGTCGTACTGTTTATACGCCAATAGTCTTTTGTTCACCAGCTTTTCTAGAATTGTGGATAGTGATGTAAGAAGAGATATGGGTCTGTAATTGGAAGGGACTGATCAGAAATTAGAAACGTTTATTTCAAATAGACAGGCACTTTTGAATTGTCGAAATGTCGGTCAGTCAAAAAAAAACAAGTGAAGCTAAATTGCACGTTCCAAAGCGTAAATCTCTATGGAGAACAACGTGCAAGAAACTCCATGGTCACTATTTTCAATCATGTTTTGTAAATACAAAATTACATTATTACGCTTTAGAATGTGCAATTAGCATTATTTTTTCTGACTGACTGACTTCTTGACATTTCAATAGTGCCTGTAAATGGATTATTTGAAATAAAATGCTTTGTCTTTGTTACATATTTCTTTTCGCTTCTAATAAGTAAGCACAATGTAGATAAGTAATAATAATTTAAAAAAAACGAATTAAAAAATAGAAATTAAATTAAGCCAATGGCAGCTAAGAGATGAGCAGTCTCAATTGACGGCACCCGTTCAAGAGCATGACGCGTGCATCAGCCCCTCTCAACTCAACCATTTTGAAGGGAAGTGAATGACCTAATAACACGTGCCACCATCAGCGAGACATTATGAGTGAGCATGACAAACTCTCAACTGCCATGCTTGTAATGTCAAACAAGTTGTAACCTAATAAAAATGCTCCATGGTACTTCACATTCACAAAACTAAAAAAAGGGGTTCCAAGTACATCATCATCATCATTTCAGCCGAAAGACGTCCACTGTTGGACAAAGGCCTCCCCCAAATGCCGCTACAATGACCGGTCCTATGCGTCTCGCATCCATCGGATTCCCGCGACCCTCACCAGGTCATCGGTTCACCTTGTGGGAGGCCTTCCAACGCTGCGTCTTCCGGTACGTGGTCGCCATTCCAGAACCTTTCGTCCCCATCGGCCATCTGTTCTGCGAGCAATGTGCCCTGCCCACTGCCACTTAAGTTTGGCGATTCTTCGGGCTATGTCCGTAACCTTCTCCTGCGGATATCCTCATTTCTGACGCGATCACGCAATGAAACTCCGAGCATAGCCCTTTCCATTGCCCTTTGAGTAACTTTAAGCCTTCTGATGAGGCCCATTGTAAGCGACCACGTTTCGGAGTCATATGTCATCACTGGCAACACGCACTGGTCATAGACTTTTGTCTTGAGACACTGTGGTATATTGGACGAGAAGACACCGCACAGCTTCCCGAACGCTGCCCAGCCGAGTGGAATTCGACGATTGACCTCTTTCTCAAAGTTAGACCTACCCAACTGGATTGTCTGTCCCAGGTAAATGTAGTCGTCCACAACTTCGAATGTAGAGTCTCCGATCTTGATAGGAGTGGGTGCTACATGGATGTTTACCATGACTTTGGTTTTGTCCATGTTCATTTTAAGTCCCACTCTTTCGGAAGCTCTACTTACTTACTCTAGGTCACCGAGCATTGTACTGAGCTCCTCCGTAGTCTCAGCCATGACTACTATGTCGTCGGCAAATCGAAGGTGAGTGATGTACTCGCCATTGACATTGATGCCTAGCCCTCTCCACTCCAGAACCTTGAAGACATCCTCCATTACGGCCGTGAAGAGTTTCGGAGAAATGACGTCTCCTTGCCTCACACCCCGCTGCAGGAGGATAGGTTTCGAGGTCTGGTCTTGAAGTCGGACTGACATTGTGGCGTTTTTGTATAAACACTTCAGCACTTCGATGTACCGATAGTCAATCTGGCACCGTTGGAGAGACTGCAGTACAGCCAAGTCTCGATCGAATCAAAGGCTTTCTCATAGTCCACAAACGCTAAGCAGAGAGGCGGATTATACTCCTCGGTCTTCTGTATAACCTGCCGCAGCGTATGTATGTGGTCTACGGTGCTGAAGCCTTTTCGAAATCCGGCTTGCTCGGGAGGCTGGAAGTCGTCGAACCTACGCGCGAGACGGTTCGTGATGACTCTGGAAAACAGCTTGTAGACATGGCTCAGAAGTGAGATGGGCCTTCTTAAGCAGGGTATTGTCACCCTTCTTAAAGAAGAGTACCACCACACTTCTGCTCCATGCCTGTGGCGTTTTTCCCTCGAGTATGACGGAATCGAACAACTTCTGTAGGGCCTTTAGGACCGGTTTTCCACCCTTTCAGGAGCTCGGCCGTAATTCCGTCTTCACCCGACGCCTTGTTGTTCTTCAACTGCTTCAGAGCCATCCTAATCTCGTACAGGCTGACGTCCGGGATATCTTCGGTATAGTGTCGAGTCAATCTAGTTCTTGGGTCGTTTGCTAGATTTGCCGTGGGTTCGGAGATTGACGTGTACAACTGTCCATAAAAAGCCTCGATCTCTCCCAGAAGCTCCGATTTGGCGGATATGACTCTGCCATCGTCGGTCTTCAGTTTCGTGAGCTGACTCTGCCCAATAGACAGATCTCGTGCAAATACTTTAGAGCCCTTATTCCGCTCAATCGCATCCTTAATCCTCTCGGTATTAAATCGGCGCAGATCGCGTTTCAGAGACTTTGAGATCTGTTTATTGAGCTGCCGGTATGTGCACGCATCATCTGTAGACTGCAAAGTCATCTCACGCCTCTTCTTCATAAGCTCGAGAGTTTGTTCTGACAGCTTCATGTTCTTTTTTGTACAGTGAGTCTTGAAAAATTTAGACCCCACCGTATGGACAGTTCCCACGAACCCATCGTTATATTCGTCCACGGAGCTTCCTAGGCACTCGAAACGATTGTGGAGTTCGAGCTGAAATCTCTCAGAGTTATGGATCTGGATCTGTGCTGGACGGAGCGTAGACTTCACCAGTCGAGACCTTTCAAGCTTAATATTGATATATAATGTGCCTCTTACCATGCGATGATCACTTCCAGTTTTCACCGCATTGATCACGGAGACATCATTGAATATTTGCTTCTTCGTCGACAGAATGAAGTCGATCTCATTTCTAGTCGCACCGTCGGGACTTTGCCAGGTCCACCTCCTATGCTCACTTTTTCTGAAGAAGGAGTTCATCATGTAGAGGCCCTCATTCTCCATAAAACTAGCCAGTAGGTGTCCCCGGTGATTCCGACGTCCAAATCCAAATTGCCCCACTCTCAGCTCGTCACCATCTCGTTTGCCCACTTTCGCGTTGAAGTCCCCCATGATCATGGTGAAGTGAGTTTTAAAACCATGCATGGCACTGGATACATCCTCATATATGGTCTCTACTTCGTCGTCGGGGTGCGTCGAGGTCGGGGCGTAAACCTGTATGACCTTCAGCGAATATCTTGGCGATATTCTGAGTATGAGGTACGCCACCCTGCTCGACACACTCTCGATCTTCACACACACCACCAAAATAACTTTAATTTCGGAATTCGGTGTTTCTCGGTATTATTTGTATATTATTTAACACCGACTTCCGAAATTAAAGTTATTTTGTTCCTTTCAGTGTTTTTTATTAGTGAAGTCGGTTATCTTTTTTTTGTAAAAAGTTTATTATTTCACAGTTTTTAGTTGCGATACACTTATAAACAGAGTGCCTATTTAAACCCAAACACGGCTAGGATACATTGATTAGTTACAGAGTTCTGGTGCCTACCTTCCGGCTCCATCATCAGATCGGATCGATAGTACCTTATAGCCAAGTGCACCTCATGACAATTTTAATAAGTCCAAACACTGCTAGGTTACATTGATTAATTACAGAGTTCCAGTGCCTACCTTCCGGCTCCATCATCATCATCAGATCACTTCGATGATACCATTTTCAACGTAACTATTCAGAATCATTCATTTACTATTTCTATTATTAATCATATATTACTATTATTCAGAATATTCACAATATGTGGTAGTTTTTTTAATAGATGCGGCAGATCATTTATATATACTAAAAAGAGGAAAGGACCCAATATTGAGCCTTGTGGTAAACCCATTTTGACTTTCAAACCCGGAGAATTGACACCGTTTTGCTGTTGCCAGTCAATTGCATAAGATTTTATCAAGCTGAGTACAAGTTTACCTAACCCATAATGTTATTGGGCACGCCACAATTATGGCGGTAAGTCCCCTCTTTGAGGCGTGGTTGGAAAGACCTCACGGCGTCCTCACATTCCGCATGACGCAGGTCCTCACCGGACACGGTAAGTTCGGGAGGTTCCTGCACCGGATTCGTGCGGAAACGACGCCCGGGTGTCGCCACTGTGTGGCCCACCCGGAGGACACGGTGGAGCACACGGTGGAGGTGTGCCCCGCTTGGGCAGAGCAACGCCGTGACCTCGTGAGGGCAATCGGCGGCGGTGATCTCTCGCGCCGGGCCTTGGTTCAGGCCATGCTCCGGAGCGAGGAGGAGTGGCAGGCGGTCGCCTCCTTCTGCGAAGCAGTAATGCTAGCTAAGGAGGCGGCCGATCGCGTGAGGCAACGGTCCTTACGCTCCAACCGCCGCCGGGATTCCGATCCCGATTTCCGGCCACCGTAGGCGCGGGCTTGTAGACGGCGAGTCTCGCTCGCCGTCTGACCGTCCGGTAACCGTCCGGACCGAGCCCAAGTGGCGCGTTTTGTTCCACGCGCGCCTCAAGGAGATGTCAGCAAATCGTAGGGGCCCAGCAGGGTCGAAGCCTACTGGGGCCACGGGTAGTGTGAAAGCGGAACCCGGGGCCCTGGGACGAAGGCAACGAAGGAACAGGAGTGGGTTTTTAGTCAGTAAGAGTCTGACACTATCTCCCGCTCCGCCCAAGAGCGGGGATGTCATTAGGATGATTTTCCCACCCAATAAAAAAAAAAAAAAAAAAAAAAAACCCATAATGTTATAGCTTTAAAAGAAAGGTTTTGTGATTGACACAATCAAAAGCCTTTGAGAGGTCTCAATTATGAATATACTTTAACAGACATTTAAACTCAACATGTTGCAAAACATATGGCTACTGTTTTACCTTATAAATATAGTATGACGGTTGACAGGATAGAATGGAAGAAAAAAACGTGTTGCGCCGACCCCAAATAAGATGGGACAAGGGCAGGAAGATGATGATGATGATGAGACATTCCCCATAGGTCTTCGGTTAATGTGACTTTGATTTGCCGGAAAGCCTTTATGACTGTCAAAGGGATTCAATGTTTATAAGACAGCCTGGCAAGTTTACTTTCAATAATGCAATTGAAGCTTCAGGGGAGGAATTTAGAACTTTCGTTGTCCTAAGAGGTATATCGGTAAAATAATTCACAAACTCCTGGACTACTTCTATGTTAGAGCTTTTGGGACCATGTGAAGTCTTCAATAAAAAATCCGCGTTGCGTACTTTATTCCTACCAGTTTTTCAAAGTCCTAAAAACGACTTCTGCGCATCTAACGACGCTTGCGATGTTTCGTGCCGCTGATAATAACTCAGATTAGAGACATTCCCAACGTGTCCAGCACTCTTCCCCAATAATGATCACTGTATTGATAATTCACAGGAACTAGACAGCCGCGACATCAGGTCATCTCTGACCCTGCCACGACTGCGTCGACAACTCGGAGTTGTACAACAAGAACCCATTCTTTTCGACCGCACACTGGCTGAAAATATCGCGTACGGAGACAACAATAGGAAGGTCACCATGCACGAGGTGGTTGCTGCTGCTAAGGCTGCCAATATACACAGCTTCATCGTCTCTCTGCCTAAAGTAAGTAATAAAAGAAAAATAGATAACATTGATTCGAAAAACAGGAAAGCATGTGTGTGATTCATGCTTTGGATTCTTTAACTTCCCCATTTCATGACACAGCATATCACATGTGAACTTTTAATATAGTGGAGTTCGTTGAGGGCAGTCCCTCAGAAAAAACTCGAGCGCGTCAGATTAAGAAAAGGTAAGGTAAGTACACGCAGAAAAGTGTATATTTCAATAATCTGACAATTTGAGCGTGGCTTAAGCTATGAGCGAGTCATCAAGTTGTAAAAAAAGTCACTTCGAAATACTCGAGCACGATTGAATTTTTTTTATTTTGAAGGAAATCCTATCAGGATTACGAAAAACATAATCTGACGGTTTTCACGGGGCGATGTAGCTAAAACTATCGATAAAGGATGAAGCGTACAGATGCTGAGAACTGTGTATTCCCCACTCCGCGCCTAGAATGAGAGATAAAGAAAGAGTGACAAGGAAAGACCTTCTCACTCTTTCTTTATCTCTCACTGTCTCGCACCGTCTCACCATGGAAAGTATGGGTCGTTTAAGACTGCTGACCATAATAGTTGCTACAATGTACAATTTTTACATTTTCGAAATGTTGCTTGGTTATTTTATTATTAATTTATTGCTTAATTTTTTTTATTCTAACTGTCAGATTGACAATATCCCTCCATATAATGGTCAGATTACGTTTTTCTGAGGGACTGCCCTCAACGAACCCCACCATATTAAAAGTTCACATGTGATAAGGGTACATTACAGGGTGCAAGGTTTTACCCCATATGATTTTATGACGCGCTCGAGTAACGCGCAAAATCCCCACTTGGGTGCCCCAATTATTAGAACCAGTTTTAATAATATATATAACAAACAGGTTCCAAGATCGGAGAGTCTCACCTGTCAGCCAGCATTTTGAGAATGGTTTTGAGACTGGCGCGTACTCCTTTTTGCGATAATGTAAAACGGTAACGGCAAACATGCCTGTAGTGTGCCTGCGTGTGCTATCTAGGTACCTGTAGTAAACTAACTATGCTGTGACCATCAAAGGAACATATCGCTGATGCTGGGCTACTGGTACCGAAGTCCATAATCATTTCCCGTATCATTATGCTTACGTACCTAACTGATATATCTCACGCCTTTGTCCAAGTTACAGCTGAAAATTGTTAAATACTCAATTTTTTCCAGGGTTACGACACAAACCTAGGCGCCGGTGGCGCTCAGCTGTCAGGTGGGCAGAAGCAGCGCGTGTGTATCGCGCGCGCGCTCATCAGGTCACCGCGGCTGTTGCTACTCGACGAGGCCACGTCGGCGTTGGACGCGAACAGTGAACGGGTAAGGGATACTGTAACATATCTAGGCTCGGGCGGCGCTCAGCTGTCGGGTGGGCAGAAGCAGCGCGTGTGTACCGCGCGCGCACTCATCAGGTCGCCGCGGCTGTTGCAAATGAAATTTTCCATTATATGTATATTGTCGTCTAGCTAACGGGGAATACTTGCCCGGGTCCAACCTTGTAGCCAGGATTATCGATAAGCAACTTGTTCTAAAATACTTTCCAGTGGAATCGGAGATACCACTGGAGATAAAGGTGATGGACAGAAGCGAGAGGCGTGTAATGATTATTAACATACCCGTCCCGCATGAAAATAATCTCATGAAAGCCGAAAAAGATAAACAAATTAAGTGTAATCACCATTACAGTTGACTATTGTTATGGTGGGAAATCATCCAATGACTTTTCCCGCCATCGTGGCCTTTTATGGAATAAAACCACACCTGGTCCTTCAGTTTCCCCTTTGCGTTCTAGGACTACAGGTTTTCTTTTCGGAAATTACCCGAGTTCCTAGCGAGCATCGGACCTACTGGGACTACTGGGCTTGATCTGGTCGATTACCGGACGGCGAAGCTACCCATTGCTGGACGTTCGCCAGCCTGCGTCTACCGTGGCTGGTAGTCAGGATCGGAATCTCGGCGACTGGGGCGTGAGGACGTACTTTCCCTTACGAGAAAGAGGCGATCGCCTACCATTTCTCCTCGCTCCGAACCAGCGCCCAGCTCGAGAGGTCGCTACCACCGATTGCCTCCACGAGGATACAACGGTGCTCCGCCCAAGCGGGGAAACCCTTCCGCCGTATACTCCACCGTATCCTCTGAGCGGTCCACACATTGGTGACACCCGGGCGTTTCTTCCACCTGAATCAGCATACGGCGCATCACACGGGCAGATGATGGGGCAAGAATGCACTACCTGACCGACCACATCTTTGAGGCAGGTTTCGAATGTGGAACGATGGCGCTATCCTGGAGTCGACTTCAAAGCATCAGGATGCGTGACGTTAGAGCATGACCTCAAAGTAGCCTTGAAGAACATCTGTAAGGTTTCCCTTTATCCATTGATTTTCCATCGGAAAGTACACAATGTGCAGATTATTTATGTAGTGACCCTGACCACGCGCGTGTCCTAGATAGACTTTACGGCAGGTTTCGAATGTGGAACGATGGCGCTATCCTGGAGTCGACTTCAAAGCATCAGGATGCGTGACGTTAGAGCATGACCTCAAAGTAGCCTTGAAGAACATCTGTAAGGTTCCCCTTTAGCCATTGATTTTTCATCGGAATGTACACAATGTGCGGATTTTTTATGTAGTGACCCTGACCACGCGCGTGTCCTAGATAGACTTTACGGCAGGTTTCGAATGTGGAACGATGGCGCTATCCTGGAGTCGACTTCAAAGCATCAGGATGCGTGACGTTAGAGCATGACCTCAAAGTAGCCTTGAAGAACATCTGTAAGGTTCCCCTTTATCCATTGATTTTCCATCGGAATGTACACAATGTGCGGAATATTTATGTAGTGACCCTGACCACGCGCGTGTCCTAGTTAGACTTTACTCGACTCCGACATTATGACCGCCCTTCAAGGCGCAGCTGTGGTGAGTAGGGGAAGCGCGTGGACGGGGACGGGTGGACGTAGTGCACGCTTGGCGGGATGGAACAGGCACGTGAATGAGGCTCACGGGATGGCTAGGTTGAGGTTTAACGAGTGGGTGCTGTGTGGTAGACCTAAATCTGGTACATGTTTGAGGAGATGCGTGAGAGTAGGAAGGTCTTCAAGTCCAGGTCAAAGTGGTGCCAGAATAACCAGGACCAGATTAGGATGGACGCCCTCGCTAAGCTACACTCGAAAGGAGACTTCCGTGGCTTCTGGCGGAATACGAGGAAGGTCAACTCTCGGCCTAGCCCTAATATCATCCTGGCAATGATCGCTGACAGGCTAGACTGTCCATATATCCGACATGACTGTGGAAGACATATTGCTATTCCAATTCCTGTTAGGAAATTGTTATTTAACCATTAATGTATTTTTATATAATCATTTCATTTATTTGAATATTAATTTTATACAATTTATTTTAATATTTAATACAATTCTTTTGACTGACTGACGTTGTAATAAAATTCAATTTAATTTAATGATAATCCAATGTAATCTAATTTAATTTAATTTTCATTTTAACATTTCATTAAGGCGTAGCAGCGACTCCGAACTGGCAAGGGTTCACCTGGTCCCGAGATTCCTGCGCGGTGTCGTGTTAGGAAATATTACGGACTACAGGTTGAGGTTGCTCGACGCCCAGATTCGGAGGGCGGTGCGGTAATGGCTGCGGTTACCAAAGGACGTGCCGTTCGGTTACTTCCACGCAGCAACCACGGACGGCGGTTTTGCGATCACATTGCTGAAGGCCTGGGTGACGGACATCATTCATAAGAGGTTCGATCGCTTGGACTCTTCGCGGTAGCCAGTGGCCAAAGCTGCCGCCAGATCCGATAGGATCCTAAGGAAACTGCAGTGGGCCGAGAGACAACTCCGGCATCTCACTGCTGATACCCCAAGCGGACGACCGCATTTTTGGCGTGAAGCCTTGCACACAGCCGTGAATGGACTCGAATTGAGGGAAAGTCCAGGGGTGGGGCACGTTGTGAGCAGTATCCGGGCCGGGACTTCCGGCAGTTCTTGCACATTCATATTAATGCGCAATACACGGGGGCGCAGGACTGATGTTGACAAGAAACGATGGGACACATCATCCAAGAATGTCACAGAACACACGGCGGCCGATTAAACGCCATAAATGTATTAGGGACGTCGTCGTCAGCTCTGCCATGATGAACAAGGGGTGGACGGTATTGAAGGAACTGCATGTCAGGACCGCAGTCGGACTCAGAAAGCCTGACATCATTGCCTCCAGGAATGGTGTGGGGGTGATTGTGGATGCGCAGGTGGTCTCGGGCCAGAGTAATCTCGATGACCTCCATCGTGAGAAGCGTAATAAGTACGGTAATCACAGTGAACTCGTAGAGAAAGTCGCTGACATACTAGGACTACCTTGTAAGGCGAGCATCCACTCGACCTCCTGCACTTTGTCCTGGAGAGGTGTATGGAGCCCGGCTTCCTATAGGGAGCTGAAGAGGTTCGTCGGTCTTGATGAGGGAGTGTTGGCCAGCGTCCTGTCATTAGTACTGTGTGGCTCACACATGAACTAGACGCGGTTCAATCAGTTGACCACCCGAATCGAGTGTGACAGAAGCGAGTGCTCTGGCTTCCTATGTAAAGGCTGACGTCGGACCCAGAGGTCACCGAGAACTCCCGTAGAAGCCTCCCTTCCAGTTTATTTATGTAACAACTGATTCTACCTCGCCAACGATCGCACCGGCGAAATACCTAGTATGTGCGGTGACGGTGGAAGAGACGTGGGAGTCCCGTCATGACAATCCATAATGACTACGATAGTTGTCACTAAAGACGAAGGCACGTGATTGGGCCAAAATAGGTCAGGTAAGCCTCGATCACACAACGGAGGTGGTCGGGCACCTGGTAATACCGGATGGCCCCCCTAATGCTACTCTAGAGCAGGAAGTTGAAGGCGTTGGCGATGTCCAAAGACACCACCACGACGACCCTGCCCCAGGACACCGCATCCCTCGACGAGAGGGTTCGCATGCGCATGATGGCGTCCACCGTAAAGCGCCCCCCTGCGGAAGTCAAACTGGCTGAGCTGAAATCCAGCCCCACACGTGCCAAATGTGCGACGAGGCAGTCTGCAATAACTCTTTCAAAGAGATTGCTAACCTCATCGAGCAGTACGTTGGGCCGTTGAGAGTCCGCAGGGCACCCCAGCTTCGCGATGAGGACCAGTTTCTCGGTCTCCCAACGAAGTGAGAACTAGCCCCTCCAAACATGCGTTAAAGAGCCTTCTTAGTCGAGGCCTGAGAGTCTACATGACCAGGACCCAAGCTTTCCCAACCAAGCCTTCGGGTCCTGCAGGGCGGTATTTTTTTGCATTTAGCCTTCGTAGTCACCAATCTATCGATCGATATGTAGAAAGTTATTCGACGATCATTATACGTGCTGATAGTCATGTCAGCCAAAGGCTTAATAGCAACAAGCCTCGACCAACATATTAGGAAGCTCTCGTTAGATGGCTAGATTAAGGGCTTTATTCAGAAAGTGGTACTTCTGGACACGATTCTTATACTTGGGAGGATCTTTTCTCAGAAGTCCTAACCACCGTGCCGGTAGTTTGGACCCTGTTCATATACCGGCGGGATACTGTGATAAATATGGACACCAATAGATGATGACACCGACTAGCCTTCTGATCTTTCCTTACCTTAATTCTGGCTAATTCCAGAACATTCTAGTTCCAGCATTCCGCAAGTAGGTTTCCTTTTCAAATTTGGGTCTCGCTCGGTAAAGTTTAGGTAGCTTTCCTGGTGCCAGCATGTCTAATTTCTTTTAATATTTTCAGGCTGTATCGGAAGCTCTGGAAAAGGCAGCTAAGGGTCGCACGTGTATCACAATCGCTCATCGGCTCTCCACTATTAAAGATGCTGACCTCATCTGTGTAGTGGATAAAGGTATGTTTAATCTTTTTAATGTTATATTATTTACTGGCCTGTTGGTCTAGTGGTTAGTGGCCCTGACTGCTATGCCGCAGGTCGTGGTTATGATTCCCACCCAGGACAAATGTTTGTGTAATTTATCTATAATATATTATTATGTATATATTTAAAAATATATAAGTGTGTTTATCAGTTGGCTATTACTCATAACACAAGTTCTGCTTAGCTTGGGACTAGACGGCGTTGTGTGATAGTTGTAGAATAAAATAATATTTTATTTCAGGCAAAATCATTGAACGTGGAACCCACTCCGAACTCTTCAACCAACGGGGCGCCTACTGGAAAATGTGCAAAGGTCAAAATATGGCTTAGATCCACACTGTCCGCGCAAAGCTTTGCAAAGTACAGGAAATATATTTATATCAGGAAATCTCAATCAACTGGAAATATATTAAAAACAATATTCCTAAACATCTCGGCAAAAAATATATCCTAATGACAATTAGATTTAAAAATAATTTTGTACTAATTGAAATTAAAAGGGGGATTTTACAGGTATTCCATTTTGTCAGTATTTTAACAAAACGTATTGCATTTGCATGGTCATAATAGTTTTAGGTAAAACCAAATACTAGAGTCACAGTAAGATATTAAGTAAATTAGATATTTTTTTTTATTTTTTATTATTATTGCTACTTTTAGTACAGTAGGCCATTTTCTGTACTTTCATTTATATTTTGTTTGTTTAGAGATTCTTTACATCCGAGTGTTTTCTGAAACAGAACTAACATGTTAATTAGAAAATAAAACCGGTGCCAACAGACAATTTCGATATAATTTAGTTTGTTTCTCAGTGCTGTTTTCAATGCACAATAAAATGTGGTATTCTGAGTGAATCTCGCCAATTATGTAGATGCCAGATGCCTTTTGCAAGAATTTTCTATTACGATATTTTTTTACAAATCAGCCTCCCTAGCCAAGTTACAACCGTTTTGTGTCGAATTCCGTTCTCCAATCGGTAACGCCTCGGTGTCAGCAATTGTAGAAAACGATAAGTTGGTAGCCATGTTGACGCACCTGAGTCGACCGCTCGTTCTACAATGTCGTTCTACAATAACAAAGGATGTAGCGTTGAATATTGTAGAAACGGTAACAATTCATTCTATCATTTTGAACGATGTGAAGTTGGCTACGAATTTTATATTCGTTTGTTCTGACCACGTGACTTAACGGTAAGATGATGTCATTCCCATACATTTGATTAGTTTTCGACTAGCATTAACGATTGCAGATTATCAACTTGGATAGGGGGGGAAGAAACCCGGCCAACTACTGTATAGGTACTTATTTGCAAATACAATACCTACCTAGGTACGAATTTAAAACAACGAACAGAGTGATAACTATGTTATAATTTAAGCCACATACCCACTACGGCACAAGCTGTTACATGAAACATATGTTTGTATTTGAAATTATTCTGTTACATTTATGTGACCAAGAGAAATGTGCCCAGTGTTAACGCGGCTTTATATAAGGATAAGATATTGCTATAAGGAATGTATCTTCCATTAGAATATAAGTGTTCTTTTACGTTATATATTAAAATCTGTTGTAATAGTTTTTTTTTTTTATTATCTATTTGTCTTTTATTTTTCTAATTACGACTTTAAAGGAGACAGATACGCTTTAATACAATCTAAGGCCTGGGTAGTAAAGAATCAAAAGTGATGTCAGTTAATAGCTTATATAGTTTCAACCATTTATTGAAAGTTCTGCGTATTTTGTCACTCAGAAAAAAGAGTTACAAGAGATTTAGTAAAAGTGAGGTTATGCAAAATATTACGTGGAACTAGTGGAAAAATATTAAGCAACCCACAAATCATGCCAAAAATATCTCACCAGGTCCCGACAGCTTGCCTGGGAAAGCTTGAGTCCTGGTCATGGCGGCTCTAGGGTCTCGACTAAGAGGGCTCTTCAGCACATGCATGGAGAGGGGCCAGTTCCCACTTCGCTGGAAGACGGGAAAACTAGTCCTTATCGCGAAGCCGGGGCGCCCTGCGGACTCCCCGTCCGCGTATCGGCCCATTGTGCTGCTCGACAAGGTGGGCAAGCTCTTTGAAAGAGTAATTGTAGACCGCCTCGTCGCACACCTAGCCCGACCGGGGCCGAACCTCGCGGACGGTCAGTGCAAGCCCTCACGACGAGGGAGGCGGTGTCCCAGAGCAGGTGTGTCGTGGTGGTGTCTTTGGACATCGCCAATGCCTTCAACTCCCTCCCCTGGAGTCAAAGTCACAGCATTTTATTTCAAATAAACCATTTACAGGCACTTTTGAAATGTCAAGAATTCAGTCAGTCAGAAAAAATGATGCTAATTGCACATTCCAAAGCGTAGATCTCTATGGAGAAGAATGTGCAAGAAACACCATGGACACTCTTTTCAATCATGTTTTGTAATTACAAATATATTTGTTACATGTTTCTTGTCGCTATCATGTGACAACAATGTAATTAAAAACTAAATATATAAGGTGTTAAAAAATGAACTTTAAGAATTTCGAGGGGACATTGTATTCCTCATTATGAACAACTTTTACTATGGGACTAAACCTGAAATAGCGAAAAAAAATCAGCTGCTCTATACATTTTGCAAATATTCAATGATGTCTCAGTGATCAATGCGGTGAAAACTGGAAGTGATCACCGCATGGTAAGAGGCACATTGAATATCAATATTAAGCTTGAAAGGTCTCGACTGGTGAAGTCTACGCTCCGTCCAGCACAGATCCAGATCCATAACTCCGAGAGATTTCAGCTCGAACTCCACAATCGTTTCGAGTGCCTAGGAAGCTCCGTGGACGAAAATAACGATGGGTTCGTGGGAACTGTCCATACGGTGGGGTCTAAATTTTTCAAGACTCACTGTACAAAAAAGAACAAGAAGCTGTCAGAACAAACTCTCGAGCTTATGAAGAAGAGGCGTGAGATGACTTTGAAGTCTTCAGATGATGCGTGCACATACCGGCAGCTCAATAAACAGATCTCAAAGTCTCTGAAACGAGACCTGCGCCGATTTAATACCAAAAGGATCAAGGATGCGATTGAGCGGAATAAGGGCTCTAAAGTATTTGCACGAGATCTGTCTATTGGGCAGAGTCAGCTCACGAAACTGAAGACCGACGATGGCAGAGTCATATCCGCCAAATCGGAGCTTCTGGAAGAGATCGAGGCTTTTTATGGACAGTTGTACACGTCAATTACCAAACCCACTGTGAATCTAGCAAACGACCCAAGAGCTAGATTGACCCGACACTATACCGAAGATATCCCGGACGTCAGCCTGTACGAGATTAGGATGGCTCTGAAGCAGTTAAAGAACAACAAGGCGTCGGGTGAAGACGGAATTACGGCCGAGCTCCTGAAGGCGGGTGGAAAACCGGTCCTAAAGGCCCTTCAGAAGTTGTTCGATTCCGTCATACTCGAGGGAAAAACGCCACAGGCATGGAGCAGAGGTGTGGTAGTACTCTTCTTTAAGAAGGGTGACAATACCCTGCTTAAGAATTACAGGCCCATCTCACTTCTGAGTCATGTCTATAAGCTGTTTTCCAGAGTCATCACGAACCGTCTCGCGCGCAGGTTCGACGACTTCCAGCCTCCCGAACAAGCCGGATTTCGAAAAGGCTTCAGCACCGTAGACCACATACATACGCTGCGGCAGGTTATACAGAAGACCGAGGAGTATAATCAGCCTCTCTGCTTAGCGTTTGTGGACTATGAGAAAGCCTTTGATTCGATCGAGACTTGGGCTGTACTGCAGTCTCTCCAACGGTGCCAGATTGACTATCGGTACATCGAAGTGCTGAAGTGTTTATACAAAAACGCCACCATGTCAGTCCGACTTCAGGATCAGACCTCGAAACTTATCCTCCTGCAGCGGGGTGTGAGGCAAGGAGACGTCATTTCTCCGAAACTCTTCACGGCCGCAATGGAGGATGTCTTCAAGGTTCTGGAGTGGAGAGGGCTAGGCATCAATGTCAATGGCGAGTACATCACTCACCTTCGATTTGCTGACGACATAGTAGTCATGGCTGAGACTACGGAGGAGCTCAGTACAATGCTCGGTGACCTCAGTAGAGCTTCCGAAAGAGTAGGACTTAAAATGAACATGGATAAAACCAAAGCCATGGTAAACATCCATGTAGCACCCACTCCTATCAAGATCGGAGACTCTACACTCGAAGTTGTGGACGACTACGTTTATCTGGGACAGACAGTCCAGTTGGGTAGGTCTAACTTCGAGAAAGAGGTCAATCGTCGAATCCGACTCGGCTGGGCAGCGTTCGGGAAGCTGTGCGGTGTCTTCTCGTCCAATATACCACAGTGTCTCAAGACAAAAGTCTATGACCAGTGCGTGTTGCCAGTGATGACATATGGCTCCGAAACGTGGTCGCTTACAATGGGCCTCATCAGAAGGCTTAAAGTTACTCAAAGGGCAATGGAAAGGGCTATGCTCGGAGTTTCCTTGCGTGATCGCGTCAGAAATGAGGATATCCGCAGGAGAACCAAGGTTACGGACATAGCCCGAAGAATCGCCAAACTTAAGTGGCAGTGGGCAGGGCACATTGCTCGCAGAACAGATGGTCGATGGGGACGAAAGGTTCTGGAATGGCGACCGCGTACCGGAAGACGCAGCGTTGGAAGGCCTCCCACAAGGTGGACCGATGACCTGGTGAGGGTCGCGGGAATCCGATGGATGCGAGACGCACAGGACCGGTCATTGTGGCGGCATTTGGGGGAGGCCTATGTCCAACAGTGGACGTCTTTCGGCTGAAATGATGATGATGATGATACATTTTGACGATTAATGCGAACATAAACGTAGGGAACAGCTGATTTTTTTTTCGCTATTTAAGTTTTGGTCCCTTCGTAAAAGTTGTTCTTAATGAGGAGTACAATGTTCCCTCGACGTTCATAAAGTTAATTTTTTAACACCTTACAGATATTAAAATAACAACTGGCAGCTGAGAGATGACTAGTCTCAACTGACAGCGCCCATTCACGGACATGACGCGAATATTAGCACCACTTAGCTCAACCATTTTGAAGGGAACCGAATGATCCAACACACGCGCTACCATCAGTGAGACATTTGAGTGAGCATGACAAACTCTCAACTGCCATGCTCATTTATGTCAAACAAGTCCAATAGTAACCTAAAAACCAACAAAATAGCTCCATGATTCTCACATTTACAAACTTTAAAAAAATGCTTCTACATTATACAATACCAACTACAATAATATTTTACAATTTAAAAAAAAAATTCAATATCTTATCAATTTGTACACCCCGTTGGTAGTGGAGCTGGACCAGCATTGAGCCAAGCATTTTTATATTGAATATAATCCTCCAACTTATATGCTTGCCTGCATAGTGTGCGTTTAATACAAGATTTAAATTTCTTTTCATTAAGTTCTAATATTTGTGGAGGTATTTTATTATAACATTTCAAACAGTACCCCATGAAAGAAGAGGCCACTTTAGCCAGTCAAAATTTTTGTTTTTTTTGGTTGAACTAATTGGTCCCTATTTCTTGTAACATAATTATGTCTATCGACTCTTTTGCCAAATAGATGAAGATTTTTCTTACGTACATGATGTTTTCATAAATATATTGACAAGGCCGTCATGATGTTAATATCCTTAAACAGTTCCCTTAGAGAATCGCAGTGGCGAAGATTGTAAATAGCTCTGATCGCTCTTTTCCGTAGTGTAAAGATTGAGTCGATGTCTGCAGCCCGTTCCCATAGTAAAATACTGTAAGACATGATACTATGAAAATAACTAAAATAGACTAGTCTAGCGGTATCAACATCCGTAAATTGGAGGATTTTTCTAACAGCATATGCAGCTGAGCTAAGCCGTCCTGCAAGAGATGTTAAATGAGGACCCCATTGTAGTCTTGAGTCAAGCGTAATCCCCAGGAAAACCATTTTATCCACAAAGTCTAGCTTTTCCTTGTTCAATACTATGTCACAATCAATACTTCTGACATTCGGTAAGGAAAATCTTATGCATTTAGTTTTTTTTTCCGTTTAAAAACTATATTATTAGCAGTGAACCAGTTTTGGACCTGCAGTAGGGCGTTATTTTCATCAAGATTATTAGTCCTTCTATTTATCTTAAAAATCAAAGAAGTGTCGTCGGCAAACAACACCATATTATAAGTTTATTTTGCAATAAATAGGGTAAATCATTAGTATAAACTAAAAATAAAAAAGGACCTAATATTGAACCTTGGGGTAACCCCATTTTCACATTTAATCCCGACGAATTTACACCGTTTATTTGAATTAGTTGCTGTCTGTCAATCAAATAAGATTTTAATAAGCTTAACGCTGTTTTGCCTAGTCCGTAATGCTCAAGTTTCAGGAGTAATGTTTCATGAACCACACAATCAAAAGCCTTAGACAGGTCGCAGAAGATGCCTACAGCATTTTGTGCCTCTTCCCAAGCATTAAAAATGTGTTTTAGTAAGGAGACACCAGCGTCAGTTGTACAACGTCTTTTGGTGAAACCATACTGTTTATCGTGTAAGATGTTATTTGTGTTAAAATGATTAAGCATTTGATTTAATATTACCTTTTCAAATATCTTGCTAAAGACCGGCAACAGGGACACCTGCCTATAATTATTAGTGTCTTTACTGTCCCCGGATTTAAAAAGTGGTATCACTTTACTATATTTCATAAGATCCGGAAAAACTCCTTGATCTATACACAAATTAAATATTAAAGCTAAGACGGCGCTATAGTCTCAATAATTGAGGTACAAAGTTTCATAGACATACCCACAGAGCTTTTATTACTGTTATGGGGTTTAAATGTTTACAATTAAATTCAGTCGAGCAGGCTGCAACGTTCGCCTGCAATAAACCAAAAGCATACGATGTCGACGAATTTAGGGCTTCAGTAGTTTTAATTGGTATAATAGCAAAGAAACTTACAAATTCTTCTGCAACTAGTTTGTTATCGCTAATAAGACCATGACGTGTCTCCAATGCCAGTCGACGACACGCAGTGACAGAGCAGTGCTGGCAAACGATATGCCCACCACTGACTCGCCCTCCATCCGCACGCATGTGGGACAGAACTCTGGTTTAGGACGACCAGGCCTGTCTCTAGAGCCCAGTCCTCCACCATCCGACCCCGCTGGTTCATGTACCGGGAACCCCAAGCCAAGTTCTTGGCATTGAAGTCCCCGCAAACGACCACGGAGAGGGAACCAAACCCAGCGTCGACGGCATTCAGCTCCATAAATAAAATTAAAAAAAAAAAAAGCCTTTTATTTCCAAAATACATTAAAAATGACAATTTACAATAAAATCACTTCACAGGATGTTCACGATTTCATAAGTGATGATCATTGATATTACATAATCAATAATTTAGTAATAATAATAAATTATTATTTATAATAATAACAATTAATGATAATAAAAATTGATAATTGATCATTAATAACAGTAGATAATTAATAATAATAGGTCATTAATATTTGATTCATAATAATAATAATAATTGATGACTATAATTAATCATATACAATTAACAAATTGATATTTATTGTTATAATTTTATTTATAGATTGCTCTAGGAACCCCTCTCAGGTGAAGGCCTCTTCCAAGGATTTCCATCTCTCACGATCTTGGGCTATCTGTTGCCATTGCGGTCCAGCTATTTTCCTGATGTCATCTTCCCAGCGTGCGTAGGGTCTACCTTTATGGCGTTTGCCTAAAGGTCCCCGCCACGATGTTACTGTTTTTGCCCATCGGTTGCCCTTAAGTCGCACCACATGTCCGGCCCATTTCCACTTTAATTTTTGAGCTTGGTTTAGAGCGTCAATTGTTTTTGTTTTTGCGTGGAGGCCTGGAGGAGACGTAATGGAGCCGTTATTGACAGTCCATTACAGTCTCCTCCCAAGCCCCACGTGAGGGCTCTGCCGCGGGGGTTGCAGCGGCGATAGCGGCGGCAGCTAAAGACGAGGCTGCGGCGGTGAGGACATCAGGGTGGATGAGCCTTCGGATCTTACCCTTGGCCTTGGCGGGAGGGTCGTAGGATCTGCTCCCAGCCCGGTCGGCCGGCTCGCCTGCCGCCGCACATGCGTAACAGTGCGGCGTTGCACGGCACTCAACCGCCTTGTGACCGGGCTGACCGCACTGGAAGCAGCGGTCACTGCGGTTCACCTCCGCGGCGCAACAGGCGCCCACGTGGCAGCGATAGCACCGCCAAGGTCTGGGCTCCAGTAGTTTTATCGCGGAGACCCAGCCTACTAGGAGCTGACGGCCTTCCCCAGTGATGGTCTTGGACACGGGACAGCTTACCGTCACGGCTCGCATGCCCGTGCTGTCAGCGCGGATGGTGCCCGCCCGAAGCTGTTCGGCAGTGCAGCCTCCCGCCTTGACGATTGCGGCCACCACCTCGTCCACCTTGACGGAGTCGTCCAAGCCCATGATGCGCATATCAATGCACTTGGTGGGCCTGGATACTCGGGCCTCTTCCGCGTCCAGGGACGCCCTGATCCTTGCGGCAGGGCCACTGGCCGCACCAGGAACCTCCAGCATTCGGGCCCCGGTTACGGTGCCCCTCATGCGGACGCCCCCAGAGGCTCCGAGCTCGCCAAGGTAGCAATAGGTAGGTATATGGTAGACGTATAAATAAGAAAACTTCTATAATGTAGCTATGAATTCGAAACGAACATTCAGATAATGGTTTTTAGTAGGTAAGTAGTAGTAATTTAGTTAAGGGGTGGCCAGACGGTTGTAAAACAACGTTCCAACCGAGTTGACCTTATTAGTTTATATCCGTGTAGACAGCAGTTTTGTAATCCATGACCTTCAATGCCCTTGGTTGGAAGACGCGTTTTCCCAACCACCAAACGTGTTGGTGCATGGTTTACATCCATATAGCCGCAACATAAACCAAACACATAAACCAAGGTCACCTTGGTTGGAACGCTAGTTTGCAACCGTCTGGTCATCCCTTAAATTGGCAAGTAGGTAGGTTATATTGACAACATACAATGCGCAACAATGTACGTAGGTAATCGTATAGTAATATACCTTCACTTGATTATTGACCGATTGATCATTTGTGATTTGTGTCACGGCTAGAATATTGATCACTAAACGTAAAAATTGTTCATTCAATTGACTACAATAACACGGCTAACACGGGTCACACAAGGCAACAATTGTCGCAAATACGGGAGTTCAAGACACATACCTTAATATGAGAGTATCTAAAATCTAAATATTATAGGTAACACGTGTTTCGTGTACAAATCTGCAATGTTTAGTGAAATAAAGTCAGTACGCTAGCGATGGTGTGTGTGTTCATCCAGCACCTACTTAGCACAAGGTTATTGAATAACTGCAGGGGTTAGGATTTTTTTATTTCAACTTAGGATTTTTTAGCTCTTTTGGCAATTTATTAAATAAAACTGCTGCCATGTGAAAGACACTTTTATTCATCAAGGCAGTATTCGCTTTTGGAACGCACAGACGACTTTCGTCCATTTGAGTCCGATTGAAAGCTACAGATGCTAAAGTAAATAAATGAGAATTCTGTTTAACAAAAGCCGCTACTTCGAATATGTATAGATAGTTCAAATATGGTAATGGAAGGATAATATACTTTTTAAAGAAAGGCACACAGCTCTCCGTTGATTTTAAACCAAACATAGCCCGAATGCATCGTTTCTGTGTCTTAAAAACGAGATCTTTGTCGGTGAAATTCCCCCAAAAAATTATGCCATATCTCAGAACAGATGCCACTAGCCACTAGCAGGGCTCTTTGCTCGCAGAACGGATGGCCGTTGGGGCCGAAAGGTTCTGGAATGGCGAACACGTACCGGAAGACGTAGTGTTAGAAGGCCTCCTACAAGGTGGACCGATAACCTGGTGACGGTTGCGGGAGTCCGATGGATGCGAGACGCACAGGACCGTTCATTGTGGTGGCACTTGGGGGAGGCCTATGTCCAGCAGTGGCAGCTTACAGCTGAAATGATGATGTTGATGATGATGATGATGATGTTTAGGCTAGGCGGTACTGAAACCAGTTACCTAAAAACGGAAAATCTATTTTGAAGTCTGTTATCGGATAAATTTCTGTTTGTACTTAAAGCCAAAAATGCAAATTTAAAAAAAAATACCTCAGAATGAATCAGGTATACAAGTTCCTAGATAGATAACCTAAAATAGGTTACTCATGACTAAAACTCATTTTTTTTAGATATCTCTTTTTTTTTGATTTTGGCTAGTTTCTTTGTATTTTGAAATATAAAAATATTACAAATTTTTTAAGCCATATCTCAACTTATTACAATTTTGGTCCAGAAATCCCCGTCTCCTTTAGTATACTGAACCTGTCATATGACTAATAGTCATGTTACTGCTTTATAATTAACTAGAGGTAAGGTAGCATATTTAGAATACTGCAGGTAAATTGAAATACCTAGTCATATCTCTATGAATGTCAAAGGCATGACTTCCACCACGCCTACTGGGGCTAAGGGTCTGATTCTGAAAGGAAGACTCGGCCCTGGTACGAAAGGTGACGAAGGAAAAGGAGTGAGTTTTTAGTCAGTAAAAGTCTGACACTATCTCCCGCTCCATCCAAGAGCGGGGGATGTCATAAGATGATTTTCCCAAAGAAAAATAAAATTACTTCCACCATAAATATCAGCACACAATTGGGTATTGTGTCGATATCGATAAATACTAAAAACTACAATATTTTGACTTACGATATTCACTCGAAACAGGAAATATGATCTTGAAAACTTTATCGGTAGGAATTTAATTCATAAAATATTATTAAAGTGCAAAAGATCGAAGAAACTGATTAAAGTATTGACTTATCTTATTTATTTATTTTTTATGGCACTCCAACGAATAGTTCGCAAAAACATTAACAACAGAATAATTTTAACAATAAACAATTATCACAGCGAATTCTTCACTTATAGGTGTGCACCGCACTTACAGAATTTAGTAAACTATCAATCTATCAATTAAATAAATTATGTCAGGAAAAATCTATCAATCAATTAAATGTCAGGATGTATTAAGTTACATTACATTAGAATCCATTATTTAATTGATGTCAGATTTAATTAAATTATCTTAATCATATTGGGTTTTGTTTTCATTTGATTGACATTACTATCATTAAAAACCTTTGTGAATACAATTTGGATTACAATAATTTCCTATCATTTTGTTGTATTTTTAATTCTAGGATTTGTTCATTATTAATGCTTTATTATTATTATTTAACAAACGTAATAACAGAAAAAGGTGGGAAGGGGTAAGTAAGATATCAGCAGATGCCACTGTTCGGAAAAAAAGATCTGTAGTGTATATATTTGTTGTGAATCAGTTCAACGTTCCCGGATCAACATTCTTTTTAAAGCCACATAACAAGGATTTAGGAGATTTTCCAGTTTCCAAAAAATAAAATATTAACCGGATCGAATATCTCAAATAATAACCTATAACGCGTTTTCGGTTTTTATTGCATTAGTTGAAATTTTAAGATCTTTGCACTTCAATTTATTTATATCTATAAGTTTTTAATAGGATATCCCGTTTCATTTTCGATTTATTACTGAAAGTCAAATGGTTTTCCAAATATACTGCACTTCCCCACCTAATGTTTTTATGCTGACTTGTTATGACTATGCACAATTTATTTCCAATTGTGCAATACATATCTACTTACTCTTGTTTGTTTTAAAATATAGTATCTACATTAAATTAGGTACAGCAACACAAGATAAGTAAAGAACAAGTTTTGTAATATTGTGTAATGTGGTCCCCTGAACATGACTATGCAAAACTACCTCTCATAATATTTGTTCATAATTTAGGTAAATTGGATCATGGTCGTAATAAATGTTTCACAAAGGCGCATTGAGCAATAGAGCTGGGGAATCACAATGCGAACTTGTCCGTATGCATGCTAGGCCACCGAACCTCGCTAATACATCTGTCTATCTGTGACTGTCACACATTGAAGACTTACTTAAGATCTGCCCTAGCTGGGGCACAAGGCGTTCACGATTTACCTCGCTCCACGTCATTTCGATGCCCTTCGCTTTTCGATTGTGTCGATTGCCGAGGACGATCATGCTTCCTTTTGCTTGAGGATTCCAATCCATCACTTATTTAGGTATGTGATCAGAATCCCTCTAAAGCGTGAGACCAATACATGTCCAGTTACGACGCTTCTGACGGTCGTTCGGCGCTTTCGTGGCATTTCTCCAACATCTCTACATTAAAGATGTTCTCGACCCAATAAATTCCGAGAAAGTGACAAATGCATCGGTTGACGAAGACCAGGTTTTTGCGTGAGATGGCCTTTGCTACCTTACATGTTTCGCAACCATAAATAAGCACGGAATTGACATTGGACCCGAAGATTTGTAGTGTTTCCGTGATTGCCAAACAAGTCACAGCTGTACGACTGCCACATCTGCGTGCACTGCAATGGCATCCAATATGAAGATATTGTGAGTTACTTTGCAAGAATATTTTTTTTTAGATTCTCTCCAATAGGTGGGCTAATTTCGGTAGTACTCCAATGTCTAGAAGGCGAAACTTGGTGCTGGGCCACTTCAATAATGTACCAGGCCTTTTCGAGGTCTACAAAGGTGAAGTCTCCATCTGCCATTCTGACGTCTACTCGAGTATGATACGGAAACTTGATTTGAAATTTTAAGCTCCTACTGTGGATGAATCTTTTATGATGTCCAATAAAAAGTAGGTAGACTATCTGTCAGATCCGTGCACGAGTGTCTTCCATAAAAACCAGTCTGCTGAAAAGAATAGTACTATAGTAACGAGGTCCGACGAACATTTCTCTCAAGCATGCCCACGAACTACTCCATCTACATTATTTTTAGCTCTAGTTTCTCGTCATACTTCTACGTACTAAATAGTCATTGAAAGCGTCGTATCCGACTACCTTACGTCACATCTAATAATACCACGGCATTTGGCAACGATCAAGATTAGGTTAGTTTACAAACTTACACGTGGTTTTCCTTGGATTTTTTTGTGCTACACGCATGTTGTATTGATAAATGTTGCTGTGATGACTTTATTTATTATTACGTCACAGTTTATTTCTTTTGTGGCATCGAGTAAGGGGTTGTAGATACGGCTCGAGATTTAAAAGATTTTGGTGTTGTATAGCGCCGTCTCAGTCACTCCTACTTGTGTGACAGAGATGACTCTTCTCTTCTAATGTGTCTCATTAGCGTTCTGAGGCCCTTTAACGACCTAAACCAAACTGTTAAAGGGATGGAGCTATATAGTGTATAGCTCCGTCCCTCTCTCACGCTCGCACGACTGACATTTTAAGACGTTATAGTAAGGCCCCTGAGTGTTGCAATTAAATGTTGAATTTAAATGATATTTTTTTTTACATATTTGATAAGTTGATGACACATAGAGACATATCTATACTATCCATACTAAAGGTGCCATTCGAACCTCGGCGGCAGGCTACGGATGCAGGCTACGAATGCAGGTAGCACATGCATGACACGCAGCTGTAGCCTGCATCCGCAGCCAAGAGTGATTCCGAGGCTGGCTTTACGTGCTGCCAGTCGCAAATCTACAATTCAATCCAATATGAGCGCTATCACCTTCGAGTAACGATTATTTCGGGACTTGTCTGAATAGGTTGACGTGACGTAACTACGTGCGCATCGTCTTGCGGCCGCAGCACTACTAGTCTGCGATCGGGTGCGGCTGCAGGTCGCGGCAGCACTCGTAGCCGAAGCTCGGCAGCACGTGCGGCCGCAGCCGCGTTTGGAATGGTTTTCACAAAAATCCATACTACTACATAGAAAACCAGTCGTGCAGCTGCAGCCGCCGTATGTGCTACCTGCATCCGCAGCCTTGCAGCCGAGGTTTAATACCTGAGTAAAAGCATTTTTGGATTTTAAATCTAAAAAAGATATTTGGTTGAACGCACTAATCTCCGGAGCAACAGGTTCAAATCTAAAAATTATTTTTTACACCACGTGCTCGATAATACCATCACTTAAAGCAAGTCATTCTGTCCCTAGGGAGATAATGTAGTATGGGCGATCCCTAAAGAATTATGAGATTTGAATTTGGACCGTCAAAAACCATTATTTATTTAAAAAAAAAAAAAATTACAAAAAAGAATAACCGACTTCACTAAAAAAAATAGTAAAAGGATCAAAATCACTTTAATTTCGGAAATCGGTTTTTCTCGGTATTATTTGTATCTTATTTTTTTGTAAAAAGACTTTTATTTCACACTTTTTAGTTGCGATACACTTAAAAACAGACTGCCTATTTCTCATGATAATTCCAATTAACCCAAACACTGCTAGGTTACATTGTTTTATTATGAAGTTCCAGGGTCTACCTTCCACCTTCCGGCTCCATCATCAGATCAGTTCGATAGTACCTTATAGCCAAAGTGCATCTCATAACAATTCTAATAAGTCATTAATTTAATTGAATTTTGTCATAGTCGCGTAACTATCTTCATTGTGATATCTATGCGAGTGACCGTTCCGTTGACCATTTCTGGTCTTCTTCCTCAGTTCCGCTTCATCAAATGTTACTTTTTGACTGTAAATGCTTAAGTTCTCGATGAAAATACTAAAATCACTACATAGTTACCTATAATATTTGAAGAGTTCCCTCGATTTCGCCAAGATTCCATCATCAGAACCCGACTTGGTGACTATGGGACCATTTGGAAAGTATACCCTTTCCAACAAAAAAAGAATTTTTCAAATCGGTTGGCAAGCGACGAAGATATGAGCGAACAAACATCAAAAAAAAAAATACAAACATCCGAATTGAGAACCTCCTTTTTTAGACGTCGGTTAAAAAAAACACATTAAGCAGATTAAAATGTACGTACATCAAACAAGAAAGTGGAAGTGGCCAAACTGGCCACTAAAAAAAATGTCGTTTATACTGACAAAACTCAAAAAAAAAAGTAATAAAAGAGCGGGAGTGATTTAGAAAATTAGAAGTAGTGTCTTTGAATAGTGAATTTTGTTTTGTCAAATCTCAAAACAATTATCATTATTAATTTGTAAATAATACTAATATTTCTCAAATACATCATTTGTTTTAGTAAATTGTCTTTTAATTATCTCACAGATGGTGTAAAAAGTAGAGAATCCAACTCGGGGATAATGCTATCTTTATCTTGGGGGACTTGAATCCTTACTTCCCTTTCCATCGACAGCAGAATATGGCTTAGCACTCTTGTGCATCCGCCAGTGTCAAGTTGTAGAATGCTTACTTCACTCAGGTTACAATATTGAAATAGTGTGGAAACGACTAGACTGCTGATGATTCTGCAATTCCATTGCCAGGTTTAAATTTTGATATCAACCATATTGCATTGGAGACAACCTCACTAACTGATCATTTTTATTGTTTCAATAAGTCGTTAGTTTGTCGCAATTAATAGTAAGTCTCATTAGGTGATTGATACCAACAGTTCACAAAAGATCACAATATACTGGCCGTGTTTGAACACATATTGTGAGGAGATTCCTCTCTTTGGAGCCCTGACTGGCTATAGCTTGAACCCTTTTACCGTTTTTTTTTTCGTTTCCATTTCTAAATGTTTTTATAATCTGCGTTTTATAAGTATAGATACCGGCACGGATCTTGAACGCTGACTTCTACAGTTCTACTTGCGCAGAAGCACGCAGAAGTGAAATTTCAGGTCTCTTTAGTGGTATGAAAAGAGATACGGGGGCGGGGAGTGAAATCCTTGTACAGTGATTGGCTCGCCGATATTATACGATGCTCAAAACGATCCCCACTCTTTCGCCAAGCGCGCAAGATTTGTGCCGCTTTCTATAATACCTATTTAAAATGCAAATAATATGAAAAAAAAATGATAAAAACAATGGAAAATAATAGTAGTAGTACTTAATACAAAATACAATATATCTAACGCCAAAAACTAAAACTACCTAATCTAAAATTAAAAAAAGAACTTGCAGTCAGTAGGCGTCTAAACACTGAAGACCTCAGCGGCTCTTGAGCCGAAACTTTTATAGATGTTCGTAGCAAAGTACGAACATTTTCTACGGCGTAGATCCTCTACGGCGCTACGCAGCTAGTTACACCCGCCAAGCACAGTGAGCTTATCGCGACTAGGTCAATTTTCATACTTAGTTAGAAAACGCTCAAATTCAAGTCTTAATCTCGTCTTCGCGTCTCTTCATAATGTTATTTACAAATCAGAGGTGTTTTGGTAAATTGAAACTGAGATGCGAACGTGTGTTCTTCTACTTTTCGTTCACGTTTTCTTAACGCGTTTCTTAAAAATACCATAGTATTCCCTACTTAACTTCCACCCAATTTCTAGATCGAAATAATCGACACGTCAAAACTTAAACGGACTAGGAATTTCCGAGAGTTTCATAATTCGATATTAATTTTTTTCGTTTTCAAATCTGGACATACGAGTAAGTCTATTTATTTGTTAGTAGATATGTTTATTTATTTTATTGAAACTTTATGCACGTAACACCGTACAAAGGCTAATTTAATCCCTTCGTTATTTTCTACCAGTCGACCTTAAGGTGGTGCAGTAACATAACATGGCAGGTACAACTTAATAAATAGACAAACAGAAAAAAACAAATACAATCATTTATATTTTTAACCGACTTCAAAAAGGAGGAGGTTCCATGTTCGGCTGAATGTGTTTTTCTTTATGTGTATATTCACCGATTTGTCGGTCAAATGTGGACAGATGTTGAAAAAAAAATTTTTTCATAGGTTATGCTTCCAAGTTGGTCCATAGAAATATTGTTATGATCTGATCATGAACTTCGAAGATATGGAACAGAACTTCTCATAGGATCACAGTAGAACTGTCGTTACAAGTAAAATTGCTTTATTTTTTTTTTGTGTAGTCGATGACTAACTGAAAGAAGAGGGGGAATATATCGAACTGATCTGATGATGAAGCCTGAAGTTAGATACCGGAACCCTGTAATAAATTAATTTAATCTAACTGTGTTTGGTATTATTGGAATTGTCATGAGATGCGCTCTGGCTATAAGGTATTTAAGTATAGCTGAAGGGTACTTTTTAGTGGTGGTATCGTAACTGAAAAGTGTAAGATAAAAAAAATCACATAAAAAAAAACACTGAAAAGCGCAAAATAACTAATTTCGGACGTCGGTTTTAAATAATGAAGAGGCAAAACTATTATAGAAACACCGACTTCCGAAATTAAAGTTATTTTGCACTTTTCAGTGTTCTTTTTTACATTAAAGACGATTGTATTTTTTTTGTAAAAACGTTTTTATAATAAAAAACTTATTATAAAAACGTTGCGCATTACTCCTTTAAGTATTGTGGGTTTGTTCATAATAATGTAAACTCACGTATAGATACTCAAACGTCCACCACTACTCACTACCACCACAAACGAACAAATGTGTGCATGTATCTTTAATAAATTACTTTATTTATATTTTACTTTATTATTTTCCAATTTAATGAAATTGAATAATGTAATTACCTTATTATTAATAATATAGTTATTTGAATCAAATGGTCTTCAGTAGGTACAACAATGATTAATCTCAAACTTTGTTTTTGGGAGCCTGGTTAGGTAACCAGGCTCCCAAACACAAAGTTTTATAAAGAACAGACACACAGGTTTTATAAAGAACTCGGTTCAGGCACTAGTCTTCCACAAGTTAATTTTAGTATTGTGATGGTACACTTTTTAATTTATTTCTCTGTAATTTGTGGAAAGAAAATAATTATTATTATTATTACAAACACGCTCACAACAACAACTCACACGCATGGAGCCAGTTCTCTTCTCGTTTGTTCTCATTTCTTGTTTTATATTTATATACCTTAATCAGATATTTCCCATCGAATGTATAAAATATGCAATCTATGATGTAGGTATTGGAATGTATGACAATGATTAAAAAAAAATTAAATTCTTTTGGATGCCGGCTCTGGTTTTCCGTAACATAGGGTCTTCTCAATACGGTCCTCAGTCTCTTGTAAAGGAGCTTTTTACTCACTTTTAATAAGTTAAAAAAAAACCATTGTGCAGGGAAAACCATTTTTTTTAATTGTTTACAAGATACCCAGACCCTGTCTGTGTCTGTGTGTATGTATACTTGTTCCGTGCAGGAATCAAATCCGCGACACGCAGTGCAGCAGCCACTGCTACAACTCAACCACTGCCCCAGCCGTGCAGTCATAGGTTGACGAACCACGGCGTGTACTCGGCAACTAGCGATATCCCTCTTGCGATCGATTCCTATTTTGACAGCCACCTATCAGCTGTATGTAAAAATTATCGACGTGTCGTTATCAATAATTATCAAAACTCATACATATGAGTTTTAGATACGAGTTCTGATTCTTTTCCTGTATCTAGTTATTCATACAGTAATCAGGGCCACGCGGTACCGTAAAATGTTGTCCTATCGAGACAAGTGTAAGGAAAAAAATCCGCTCAATAGTGTTACGAAGGAATACACTAGTCAAGAGAAAATTTCTGTGTATGAATTTGAAAGGTATGGAAGCAGTAACATTTTTAAATTTATTTTATTGATATGCTCGCGTAAATTGTAAGCGATAATCCATCGTAAATAACATTTATTCATGTGTATAGATTTCTAAGCACATTAATAAATTTTACTTTCCCTTTTAAATTTTACTTTCCCTTTTGAAAATGAAAGTACATTTTTGTAATAACTAAATAAATTATTAAAGCAGTATTGGCTCACGAAGACATTTTTTTTTTTTATGTGTCGGTTTTTTTATTAGGTTTTCAGTGTTTTAGATGAACTTCGAATTGTCAATTTAGCGTGACCACTTGTGATTTAAATAATTTATTGGCCAATTTTATAGGAAACTATGCTCGCGTTTTTTTTTGCAGTTGACAGGTATATTTACATCTATAAAAATATTTAACCAGTTAATTATTTTATAGAAACACCTAAACTAATAAACAATTAAAAGATATTTATATACACAAACTGAAAAAAGAATGTCGCGTTTGGTAGTTTTTATTTGTGTGCTCTTTATCAAACAAATCTGGATTTTCCAGTGATATTTTTAATAATGCAAATAAACGTGGGAAGTATATAATTTTGTTGCATTTGGTCAATATTATACCACTGTTGAATGTATATTATATTTTAGTTTAACGGATTTGTTATTAAGTACATTAATCACGGCAGTGATAAAATTAGAGCAATATGTCAATTTGTGTATAATTTTAATAATTTGGATAAGCATACCTATATTGCAATATTCTGACGCTTTCCTCTGCTGAGAATATGTAAGAATATATTGTGTTCAAGATTATTTTATGTACCTACTCAATGTTCTGGTTTTCTCGCTTTTTCTTTGTTATAAACAAATTCCCAAAAAAAAACCGACTTCGAAAAAAAAAAACTTTAACCTGGCGTCAGTATGCTATAAAATTGGTAGAACAACTGTAGGGTGGGTCAAAATAACCCATATTTTCAACTGTATCTGATTTTTATCATTTCAAGGAAATTGAAGGTCTTTTCTATTTAATCATATAAACTAATTCCCAAATTAAAATAGTTTTCGTGAACAACAATAAAAATTCGTACCATATTAGGAGCTTCTTATTCATTTACGAAAAGACTATAAAATGTATAACATAACTACTACTATTACTACTTCTGTAATCTTATTATTAAACAAACCAAAATTGAGTTTTTAACAAAAACAATATTTTGCTAGAATACTTGCTAGAATGTCTATTGTGAGATCTTTTAGAAACTACCAGCTAAATTTAAATAAAACCTTAGAATTAATCACTATCAGCATGTACATTTACACGTCCTCCGTAGTAAGAAATTATATGCTCAAGGCAGACAATTTGGTTGCAAATATGACAGGTGTGAGTAGTTTTCCTATCTTCTTTCGCACAACATATTTGGCATCGTTTTCGAACACCATGAATTTTAGCAAGTGCCTCTTCTCAAGGTTTTCCAGTAAATTCTTAACCGAAAAAATTTTACGCTCTTCCGAGTCGTTTTTCTCCAATATAACTAGAATTTACTACTTTTCACGATCTTCTCGGTTCATTATGCAAGTATAAACTAATAATTAAATAAACATAATGTGCGTACGTAGAAAATAAACGAAATAACCAAATAATTATAAAAATTAAGTAACATCAAAATCTTTCATCGGATGTATGGTTAAGTCATATTTACTTTTTTGATTCAAAGATTCAAAGCATTTTATTTTAAACAAACCAATAACAGGCAATTTTGAAATGTTAAAAAGTCAGTTTTTCCCGTACGATTGGGATGAGATGCGGCATTTCTTTGCGTCTTATCCTTGGCAGCAGGTCTGCTTCTCTTCTGAAAATCCGTCGAGCTGTGCGGATGCTGTATCTGATGTGATACCTCATATTATGGAGTATTTTATCCCTTATCGCGACGTACCCATCGATGGCTCTGGGCACGCCATAATTATGGCGATAAATCCCCTCTTTGAGGAGTGGCTGGAAAGACCTCACGGCGTCCTTACCTTCCGCATGACGCAGGTCCTCACCGGACTTGGTAAGTTCGGGAGGTTCCTGCACCGGATTCGTGCGGAAGAAACGCCCGGGTGCCACCATTGTGTGGACCGCCCGGAGGACACGATGGAGCATACGGTAGAGGTGAGCCCCACCTGGGCAGAACACCGCCGTGTCCTCGTGGGGGCGATTGGTGGCACCGGGCCTTGGTGCAGACCAGGTCCAGGTCCGGAGCGAGGAGGAGTGGCAGGCGGTCGCTTCCTTCTGCGAAGCAGTAAAGCTAGCAAAGGAACGGCCGATCGCGTGAGGCAATATATTTTTAACCATAATTCTCACTCATAAAAGCTAAAATCTGTCTCGTATCTCTCTTTTTAAGGGTTTTACTCGAAATTAAAAAAATATGAAATTGCATTTTTAACATTTTTTTTTTGCTTATTTTTACAAATGCTGTCAAATTGTTGGCCGATATTGTAAATGCAGGCCCAACATCTCATCATTCGTATTTCGACATTTGTTTTACGAAGTCGTGTTTCCTCCTTAATTGTATAGAAAGCCGTTTCAATGCGTTGTTTGCGAGTTAGTCTTATGTGACTCATTCACAATTCTAGCGAATTTACAAATTTGTAACAGTTGTTGTGCAGTAATGATAGTTGAAAACTAGGGAGGTACTAGTTCAACGCAATGAAACGGCGCAACAAAACAAAAATGAATTATTAAAATTGGTCCAGCCGACTAAAAAATCCGCATAAATTAATACTAGCTCTAGTGCTAACTTACTATACTACTAAAAACTACTACTATTAAAAACTTATCTTTGTTATTTCAATTGTATTGTATGTAAAAAGCATTTATTCCAAATAAACCATTTACAGGCACTTTTGAAATGTCAAGAAGTCAGTCAGTCAGAAAAAATGATGCTAATTGCACATTCCAAAGCGTAGATCTCTATGGAGAAGAATGTGCAAGAAACTCCATGGACACTCTTTTCAATCATGTTTTGTAATTACAAATATCTCTGTTACATGTTTCTTGTCGCTATCCTTGTGAGAACAATGTAAATAAAAATGAAAACTAAATATAGATATTAAAATAGCAACTGGCAGCTAAGAGATGACCAGCCTCAACTGACAGCGCCCGTTCACGGACATGACGCTAATATTAGCACCACTCAGCTCAACCATTTTGAAGGGAACCGAATGATCCAACACCCGCGCCACCATCAGTGAGACATTTGAGTAAGCATGACAAACTCTCAACTGCCATGCTCATTTATGTCAAACAAGTCCAGTAGCAACATAAAAACCATAAAAAGCTCCATGGTACTCACATTTACAAACATTGAAAAAAATGCTTCTGTACATATAATACAATACTTGTAAAAATAATAATAATCATTTCCATACTAATCAATTTGTACACCCCAGTGGTAGTGGAGCTGGACCAGCATTGAGCCAAGCATTTTTATCCTGAATATAATCCTCCAACTTATAATATGCTTGGCTGGATAGTGTGCGTTTAATACAAGATTTAAATTTCGTTTCATTGAGTTCTAATATTTGTGGAGGTATTTTATTATAACATTTCAAACAGTACCCCATGAAAGAAGAGGCCACTTTAGCCAGTCTGAAACTTGGTTGAACTAATTGGTCCCTATGTCTTGTAACATAATTATGTCTATCGCCTCTTTTGCTAAAAAGATTAAGATTTTTTCTATTACTGTGTCATAGGATTATGATAAAGGATATATACTTTATATAGGATTTCTTATATACAGTTTTTGTCAATAGGGTGCCAGGAGTGTGTCACCAATTAAATTAAATTCAGGGTCAATATTTGCCTTACCTTTGCCTTTTGCCTTAGAGCAGTGTTGGCCGAGTGGTAACAGCCCCGACTTACGAATTGTAGGTCGCGGGTTCAAACCCAGCCAGGCACATCACTTTGTGTAATTTATTTCATAATCCAGTGGTTAAGAGCAGTCTCTTAAAACGGTGAAAGAAAACATCGTGAGAAAATCGGCATGTCCTAGAACCAAAAATTCGAAGACATGTGACATTCACCAATCCGCACTGGGCCCGCGTGGTGGATAACGGATTTATTTATTTATTAAAACTTCATGCAACACAAAGGTGCAAAGGCGGACTTAATGCCTTAGGCATTCTCTAGCAATCAACCAAGGAACCCCTAACCCCCCCCCCTCCCGCCTAGGGACGGATCCCTTTCCTAGAGAGAGGAGGCCTGAGTCCCAGCAGTGGGAACATTAAAAGGCTGATTATGCTTATGCTATTTGCCTTACAACCGACTCTCCACTTCACCAGTCCTCCGCTCAAATGGACAGAATGGCACATGTTTATTATCACCTTGATATATTATACTCGTATAGTTTTTACTATATTGAGTTTATTGTAGTAATTAACGATAACAAATGTGGATTCCGAGTTCATTAAGAATGTTAAAGCTGTTCTTTTATCTTATCGGTTTATCTCGCAGGAACTATCTTAAAGTCGTGACTGGAGGTTTTTCTTAGTAACGTAACAAGATTAAACAGAGCTCTTTAATTAACCGACTTCAAAAAGAAGGAGGTTCTACGTTCGGTTTTATGGGTTTTTTTTAGGTGGAAAAATCATCTTATGACAAATTGCGCCCTTGGGCGAAGCGGGAGATAGTGTCAGACTTTTACTGACTAAAAACCCACTCCTGTTACTGCCTTGCCTTCGTCCCTGGGCCCCGGGTTTCACTTTCACACTACCCGTAGTCCCAATAGGCTTCGACCCTGCTGGGCCCCTACAGTTGCTGACATCTCCTTGAGGCGCGCGTAGAACAGTACGCGCCGTCGACGACTTGGGCTCGGTCCGGACGATTACCGGACGGTCGGACGGCGAGCCACCCATTGCTCACTGACCGCAAGCCCGAGCCTACGGTAGCCGAAAATCGGGATTGGAATCCCGGCGGCGGTTGAGGCGTGAGGACCGTTGCCTCACGCGATCAGCCGCCTCCTTTCCTAGCATTACTGCTTCGCAGAAGGAGGCGATCGCCTGCCACTGCTCCTCACTCCGGACCATGGCCTGTACCAAGGCCCGGCGCGAGAGATCGCTGCCGCCGATCACCCCCACGAGGACACGGCGTTGCTCTGCCCAAGCGGGGCACACCTCCACCGTGTGCTCCACCGTGTCCTTCATGCGGTCCACACAGTGGCGACACCCGGGCGTCGCTTCCGGTGCAGGAACTTCCTGAACTTAACGTGTTTGGTAAGAGCCTGCATCATGCGGAAGGTGAAGACGCCGTGAGGTCTTTCCAACCACACCTCAAACAGGGAACTTACCACCATAATTGTGGCGTGCCCATCGGTTTATAGGGAGTTCCGTAGTTAACTAGAAACCCTTATAATTTCGCCAAGGCTGTTGTCTGTCCTTCCATCCGCAAAAAATATCAGTGACCGTCAGCATTAGAAAACTGAAATTTGGTACCAATATGTACTACTCTGTCAAGAAAATACCGGGAAAAGATCAATAATACACAAAATGTCTGTTATTCATCCAAATTTATTTTATCACCTTCAAAGTATGTTCCTTTAGAAACGATACACTTGCGCCAACGAATAATCCATTTATCAAAACATTTTTTAAACGCTGCTTCCGGAATTGAGTTCAGTTCTCGCCGCGAATTCTCCTTTATGTCTTCTATCGATTGAAAACGGGTGCCACGAAGTGGTAATTTGAGTTTAGGAAAAAGAAAAAAGTCAGCAGGAGCCATATCTGGTGAATATGGTGGTTGCTGGATGGTATTTGTTGAGTGTTTGGTCAAAAATTCGTTCACAATGATAGCCTTGTGCGAAGGCGCATTGTCGTGGTGCAAAATCCAAGAATTTTCTTTCCACAAATCTGGCCTTTTTCGTCGAATTCGCTCTCTTAAACGCCGCATAACGCTCAAATAATATTCTTTATTTACCGTTAGACCTTCCGGTAAGAATTCAGAGTGCACAACACCGCGATAGTCAAAGAAAACAGTCAACATGACTTTGACTTTTGATCGACTTTGGCGTGGTTTTTTCGGTTTCGGTTCAGTTGGAAGGCGCCACTCCGAAGCTTGTTGACTAGTTTGCATGTCAAACTCGTAAACCCACGTCTCGTCACCAGTAACAATGCGTTTCATGAATGTTGGGTCCGAACTGACTCGTTCTAGCATGTCCTCAGCGACTTTCATGCGATTGAGTTTTTGGAGAAAATTCAGATCTTTTGGGACTAGCCGAGCGGCAACATGTTTCATACCCAAATGATTAGTTAAAATGGTACGGATCGACTCGTGAGATACAGAAAGTTCGGCGGCTATCTCTCTCAGAGTTGAATGGGGATTTTCAGTAACTATTTTCTTCACTTTTGCGATGTTAACTTCAGTTGCAGACGTTGACGGCCTACCAGAGCGAGGCAAATCTTCCATCACATCTCGACCGCTTTTGAACGTTTTGAACCACTCATAAGCTCGAGTTTTTGATAAAGTCGATTCACCGTAAGCCTTCTGTAACATTTTCAGTGACTCCGAACACGAAATTCCATTGGCGATGCAAAATTTAAGACAAACTCTTTGTTCGATATTTTTGTCCATTATGAAATTCGCAATACACACTATATATGATATTACTAAAACCAGCACTGTATTTAATATAAATAACAGATGCAACTCAAACTCCGCGCCAAAATTGAAAACAGTTGTGCCAATCTAACAACTAGAAAAAAACAAAAATTTGAATTTGGAACCATAAACAAATCATCCATTCCCGATACTTTTTTGACTGAATGTATATCAATCACGCCGACCAAGTGGTAAAGTAAAAAGTGAAAAAAATGTTTTATTAGGGAAAAACGCGTGAAGTGCTGAGTGTTTTTTTTTTCATTTCAACGTTAGATAGGTATTTAAAAACGAATAGGGGTTTACTAAAATCATTTTGATAATGTTAATATTTTCGAGAATAATCGCTCCAAAAGTAAAAATGTCACCGGGAGGGTGACATTTTTTTCTATCTTTTGAACCATAAGTTTAGAAAATATGAAAAAATCTCAAATGTAGAACTTTTTAAAGACTTTCTAGAAAAATTATATTGAACTTGATGGGTTAAACAGTTTTTGAAAAGTTGCGCAAAATAATTTCTGGACTAAGTTTGTATTTTAACCGTATATGCAAGCATTTTTTTTAACTTAGTTTAACATATTTTATTATCCTGACCGTATCTTCTTCCAAATAAAAAAAGAATTATTAAAATCGGTTCACTCAATCCAAAATTACGAACGAAAACCCAACTTACATAACCCGTTCAGTTTGTATAAATTAGTAACCCAATTTCCCGAGAGATGGCGCTGTACTTTTGGCTACTACACGCTGTTAAAATTTTTCCTGAGTGGATGGTGTCAGGATGGGTATGAGCTATATTATATTGTCGAATTGTTCGGTTTGTCTCTCATTGGCATTGGTGGTATTTGTTCTTGCTCGTAGTCTGTCGTTCATTAACTCTTAAGCGGGGATACTTATTGTGACGGGAAACTACGGAACCCTACACTGAGCACGTCCCGATACGCTCCAGGCCAGTTTTTTTTTTATGTACGAGTTTGTTCACCGATTTCTCGGTCAATTTTGGATCGAGTTTGAAAATATTTCTTTTGCTTCCAAGTTGGTCCCATAGAAATATCATTATGATCTGATCTTGAACTTCGAATATATGGAACGGAACTCCTAATAAGATCACAGCAGAACTGTCGTAATAAGTAAAATTGCTTTGTTTATACGTGTAGTCGATGACTGACTGAAAGAAGAGGGGGAGAGGATTTATCGAACTGATCTGACGATGAAGCTGGAAGTTAAGTAGCGGAACTCTGTAATAAATTAATCAATCAATCTATCAATACGTTTATTTGTATATACAGGTAAGTATAAAAGGAGTTACATATAGGTATAATAGGTGCGCTGTAGTTTGACCTAATGTGTGCAAATTTATTAATTACTTTTAGAATTTCATTCTGACAAACTAGACAATAATTTTTGAATCAAAATGACCTAATGTAGAAACCTAATGAAAACTAACCGTGTTTGGGATTATTAGAATTGTCATGAGATGCACTCTGGCTATAAGGTATTTAAGTTTGGCTAAGGGGTACTTTTTAGTTTTGGTACCATAATTAAAAAGCGTAAAATAAAAAAGTAACACAAAAATAAATACAATCGAAATCAAAGTAAAAAAAACACAAAAAAAATGCAAAATAACTTTAATTTCGAAAAAAACTTTAACTTTAGTGATAGTATGACTTTTGACAGGATAGAATGGAAGAAAAAAACGTGTTGCGCCGACCCCAAATAAGATGGGACAAGGGCAGGAAGATGATGATGAACTTTAATTTCGAAAGTCAGTTTTAAATAACGAATACACAAAACACCGACTCCCGAAATTAAAGTTATTTTGCAGTTTTTTCTTTACATCAAAGTTGGATGTATTTTTTTTGTAAAAAGTTTTTTATTTACAATCGAATCTGGGTTTTTGTTAATCGTTGCCACTCGCTAAAGTTGACTCCTGTATCATGGGTGCGTTTACAAACTTGTAAACTCACATACACAAGACAGCTAGACCCGAAACAAATATTAGTCCTGCGCGGGGAATCGAACCCGCGCCACGAAACACAGTGGCCAAACGCTCTACCACTCCACCATCTTGATTCGTAGACCTCTGACTATCGTTACGGTACGACAACCAGGAGCGCAAAATGACAATCGATTGCCATGAACCCTCTGTGCTTCAGAAAAAAAGCACAGCTGTTTGTCCGTTCGCTGTCAGTTCTATAATATCCTTAGGAAAAATCTTCTCTTAGTACTCGCCTACGTCATAAAAGGAAAGCTTGTGTAAAATTTTACATTTCTGGTCCCAGTATTTTCTGTTGTTCGTTGATTATATCCGTCAGTCAGTTTTTCCATTTGTATAATATTTAGAGATTATTTTTAAGCTCTTACTGTGTAAGACTAGTATAGTTTAGTTTATATATCTACCTATATCTACCTAGACAGTCTCTCTATGTGAAATACTATCTAGTCAGCTACATTTGATTACACCGGAAGACATAGGTCTTCCGGAAAGAAACGATTTTGCTAACTATTATAGAAGACCTGCCTGTTGGTCTAGTGGTCAGTGGCCCTGACTGCTATGCCGGAGGTCGTGGGTTCGATTCCCACCCAGGACAAATGTTTGTGTGATGAGCACGATCATTTGTTCTGTGTCTGGGTGTAATTTATCTATAATATGTATGTATTTAGAAATATATAAGTATGTTTATCAGTTGTCTAGTACCCATAACACAAGCTCTGCTTAGCTTGGGACTAGACGGCGTTGTGTGATAGTTGTGGAATATTATATTATATTATATTATTATTATATTATATTTATTTATTACAGCTTGGAGAACTTAAATATTAAACTAACTAAAAGGAAAAACAATCATAGATCACAGCAAACTAATTCAGGGGTGCCGGCTTTTAGAAAACCTCATGGGTACTCATGCTCATTTGATGACTCGAAAAAGTGGCGAATTGTGAGAAGAGAAAAGCTAACAGATACCGGCCATCAGTAACTGGCATCCGTCGCCCGCATCGTTAAAAAATAATAAATTTTGATAACATCACATACATTGTCCTGGTCCCAAACTAAGGTTTTCCTTTGTACTATGGAAACCAGGAACAACGAAGGTACCAAAAACACCCAGAACCAACACAAATATCTGTTAAATCAACAAACATTTGTGCTCGTGCGGGAATCGAACCCGCAACCCTTGCGTCTCAACCGGCGCTCTAAACCTCTGTGCTAAACTAGTTGTCGGGTAATGAAAAAACGCTCATCCCTAAAAAGCGATTACTGATCTGTTTCTTGATGTCTATCCTCAGGAGTTTTGGCACCCACTGTTTATTTCACGGATTCGGCGCCCCTGAACCAATTAAATTTATTTAATAACTGCAAAAATAAGAAAACTATTATTATATAACTATACAATTGCGTTTTTTTCACAGAGGGATTTCATAAAATCCACCGAATAGACGTGGATAGGTTAAAAACTATCGATTTAAAGTGTTGGTAACTAATTTTATGTGAATACTAGTTTCTGCCAGCGGCTTTACATTCGTTAATGTAGAAAATTATACCAAGAAAACTTATTCTCGGAATAAAAAGTATTCTATATACAATTTCAAGACATGACCTAGCTGTGTACCAAACTGAATCCTAATTCATTCAGCCGTTTGAGCGTGAAGTAGGAACAAACACATACGCGATAATACAAACTTTCCTTTGCCTTTTTGATTGTACCTAGTGTGATTCCGTGTACATAAATGTCAGAAACGGAGACTTTTATTTCATACAAGTTACAATAAATACTGATTCTAGTTATATATATTATGTTCTTTTACCGTCTGCTAGTTTTACAGGTACAAATATTAAAAAAACAATGATTTACTTACATATTTTTTGAAAATTGATAAAACTTTAATATGTCCGTTTTAAATACGTCAGTCGGACGGCGAGCTACCTATAGCTCGCCGTCTGCAAGCCCGCGTCCTCGGTGGCTGGGGCATAAGGGCCGGTCCCTTACGCGTGCTACCGCCTCCTTTGCTAGCATTACTGCTTCGCAGAAGGAGGCAACCGCCTGCCACCCCTCCTCGCTCCGGACCATAGCCCGTACCAAAGCTCAACGCGAGAAATCGTCGCCGCTGATTGCCCCTACGAGGACAGGGCGGCGCTCTGCCCAGGCGAGGTACACCTCTAACATATGCTCCACCGTGTCCTCCGAGCGGTTCACACAATGGTGACATCCGGGCGTTTCTTCCGCACGAATCAGGTGCAAGAACCTCCCGAACTTACCATGTCCGGTGAGGACCTGCGACATGCGGAAGGTAAGGACGCCGTGTTGTCTTTCCAGCCACTCCTCAAAGACGGGGACTTACAGCCATAATTGTGGCGTGCTCAGCACTGGGTTACGACAGCCGCTGTCGCCATGTCACGACTTGGTGCGGCAGCGGAGTTGCGCCCTGGCGTTGCATCTCCACGCGCAGATCGTGCATGCGTGCAAGGACTACTGCTTCCAAATCCCACGGTGGCAGGCCAGCAAAGAGGCTCGCCACTTCGCGGGAAACCGTACGGATTCCCGGTTCATCATCCGGTTGGCCATAACCGTCTTATTCGTAGGAAAAATCATCCAATGCCATCCCCCGCTTTTGGGCGGAGCGGGAGATAGTGTCAAACTTTTATTGAAAGAAAAATCCACTCCTGTTCCTTCTTTGCCTTCGTTCCAGGGCCCCGTGTTCTCTTTCGCATCAACCATGGCCCCAATGGCCTTCGACCCTGCTGAGTCCTTACGGTTTTGCTGACGTATACTTGAGGCGGGCGTGGAACACTACGCGCCGTCGAAAACTTGGGCTCGGTCCGGACGGTTACCGGACGGCGAGCTACCCATTGCTCGCCGACCGCAAGCCAGCGCCTACGATGGCTGGAAATCGGGATCGGGATCCCGACGACTGGGGCATGAGCCGTTCTCTCGCGCGGGAGCACCGCCCTCATTGCTAGCATTATTGCTTCGCAGAAGGAGGTGACCGCCTGCCACTCCTCGCACCGGACCTTGGCCTGTACAAAGGCCCGGTGCGAGAGATCGCTGCCGCTGATCGACCCGACGAGGACACGGCGGTGCTCTGCCTAGTTGGGGCACACCCCTACTGTATGCTCTACCGTGTCTTCCGGGCGGTACACACAATGGTGACACCTAGGCGTTTCTTCCGCACGGATCCGGTGCAGGAACCTGCTGAACTTACCATGTCCGGTGAGGACCTGCATCACTTGTAAGGTAAGGACGCCATGTTGTATTTCCAGCCGCTCCTCAAAGAGGGGACTTACCGCCATAATTGTGGCGTGCCCAGTCATGGCCTTCTGGCATGCGTTCAGCTTGGCCGCCGGTCGCTTTCGCAGAAACGGCGGTCGTACCGGTGCTCCATAAAAAGCCATAAACCGAACGACACTTGCGTAGAGCCTCCGGCAGGGGTCTGGACCCACTAAGTTGGGCAGAAGCCGCTTGAGGGCAGCCCCAGTCCGATCCAGTTTGGGAGCCAAACGTCGGAAGTGCAGGCGTCGGTCCTAACTGCGGGCTTGGTCCTTGACGGACGGCCGGACTTGGCTGCACATGGCTTGCCGTCAGATTGTCTAACTTCTGACTATTCGTAACGACTGTCACAGATCTTCAAAATGGTAGCCAGGATCAACGACTTATCGTACTGTCCAACGCATGGAAGAATCCCAATATGTAAAAATGGTCACCCTACTACTTTCTGAATTTTAGATGCCGGGAACCGTGCATCTGTAATAACTTAGCCACGTAAGGTCTAACAATCGATAAACATTTAAATAAAAATAGTATGAAAGTTCCACTTCGGACGGTAGCTTACTGGGTTAGGCCTGTTATTTAGGCATGCAGCTATCACTTATGCATGCCCGTTTTGTACTAGCCCTAAGCGAGCCATATTTTTCATTCTTTATTGCACACAAATACAATATTCCTCGATCGACGCTTTGCGTGACAAGACTTGTACCGCAATATTTGCTCAAAGAATTAGCGTTGCCATTCAACGTGACAATACTAATAGTCATCTTAATAAATAATCTCCGTACCTATATTTCCGATGTGTCCAGGCGACAGCGTAGTGGAGGACTACTTTGAGACCAATGTGTATTTGATTTTATACTTAAGTATCGAAAAAGCGCATCAGCCAATCGCTCAACCACTGCGCCATTGTGCCGTATTTCTAAGTGTCTAACTTTTAGCTGTTTGTTTTGTATTTGTTTAAACTTTTCTCAGTTGCCAAGAATTTACTTTGAAAATTCCATAATTACCATTAACTTCGCTGAATCCTATTTGTAACTTAGGTTTGTGATAGACATCACGCATGTAGTCAGAACTCAAAGCAATGTTAAGGCAAGTGGAAAGCTATGTTACGTATTGAAGGAGAGTTTTTTTGTTTTCTTTATCTATTCGTGGTATAAACTTTCTCCCAAGATATCATGTTTTTTTCCTCAAATTATACTATTTATACTAATTCTATCAAGAGGAAAGATTTAGTATTTTTTTATATTTGTGTGTTAGTATTTTATTTACAATGTATAAATTCAAAAACTGCTAGAACAATTTTAAAAATCCTTTCAACGAGTAGTTAGGTTATCATCGAGTGACAGAGGCTATATAATTACATATTTTTAAAGTTAAATATATGTAAATTAAGATAGTTTCAATTATTTTTTTTATTCATCGATTTTGGACTGCATATAATGCAATGCTCATTCATGCTAGAAGTTTTTCTATATCTTAATTAATGCTACGATACGCTTGCTCAGGTAGATGAAAATTTAACTTTGGATTATTTAATAATAATATATCATCATTAGATAGCTGGCGACGTTTATCTTTCTCGTTTGCATTTAGCAGATTGGGATTCTCGACACTAACTTTAGTCATAATGTCGATGTCAGAGGATGATGGAACCGTGTGTGAACTATTTCAAAATCTATTGATTTATCTTGTGATTACTCGCTGTTTTGTTACATGAATTTCAAAAGTCCTATTTTGATTATATTTTATATATTCCATCTTAAATATATGAATAATCGATGCAGTAATTATTTAATTGATGTTTATCTGTGGTCTATGGGATTTATAATAAAGTACTTTTATTTTTTTATTTATTTAAACTTCATGTACAGTGGTGGTACATAGGCGGACTTAATGCCACAAAGCATTCTCTACCAGTCAACCATTGGGTTAAAAAGACAAAACTGTGGTAGGTGTGCACAATAAATAAATAACAGATATATATGTCGTACAAAGAGTTGCTTCTTTTTTTGTTTTAAGAAGATTTATGTAGGCTTTCTTTTGTTGAGCTGTGTTAAAAATAATTTGAATAAAAGCAACAATGCATATTGAATTGCATATTTCTGTGACATTTAGAATATTTTTTTTTTTTATAGTAGTAGTAGTAAGAATAATGTTGATTATCCTCCATCTTTAAAAGATTTACGGTATGCTAAAATTACGTTTACCAAAGGAAATTTAATATTCTTCGTAATTATTGTTTTTACAGTCAGGTCATGTAGGTCAGTTACGGTAAGTAGGACAGTGTTATTTTTTCTAAACTATCACTTGCTTAGTTGGTATTATAGTGCATAAATATTTTTTTTTATATCATCTATAATGTTTACTGTCGATTTTAAAGTTATAAATTTTTTTATAGTCACTTTCCTGTGTCTATTTGACTATTTGTGTATTTTGACAGACCTTTTCAATTCTAGAATACTCCATCATATTTTATTATAATAGTTAACTTGGAAATTAATTTTCTATAGAATCAGCCATTTCATTATATTCAAACTATAAATAAACTACCGGGTCAAATTAAATTAGAAAGCGAATCTTCGTCGTGGATTTTTTTTTTCAGGCGGGAAATCATTCAATGACCACTCGCGTGGGGCTAGAGGTCGCATCAAAATTAAAAAAAAAAAGCTTTGCAAACCCATCAGTGTCCTTCAGTTGACCTTTGTATTCCAGGACTGGTACGGATATCATTATCATTAGGTAACGTTGACCACTTGCTATTTGAGTTAACCTTTGATGTGTTTATAAGGTCACCAAAGAAAAAAAATCACATCGCGGCACTCACTTCTTCGGAAGAGATTGAGACACAGAGAACCATCCTGAACGGAAAAGTGAATTAACGACCTTCGTCAGGAAAATCCTTATTGCTGTGGTATTTCCTACATTCAGTTCCTAAAGCTAAGCAAACACGTGTAGTCTTTATGTATCTATACAAATATAATTGAAGTGCTTTCAGCGGCGATGTAATTGTCGCAGATAACGCGAGGGTTTAATGAATATATAAATACATGTAGATCTTGTGGCTACGCTAGTTATCACTTGTTTGTGCCTTAGTGGTAGTTCGCACGCAGAAACTGTGTTTCGCGACTTTTTAGTTTATTAGAGTAAATATTAAACATATATAAATTAAGGGAACCGCAAAACAAACAGACAAGATGGGAGCGAAGAAAGAAAAAGAAAAGTAAGTCCAGCCGTGCGCGAATATGTACCCAATACTTATGTTAATTTATTAATATTCTAATTGATGCTTCTTCTAGATATTTTTGTGAAATCTTGCAACTCATTTTATGTGTATATCTCAAGGCTTATTAAAACTACGTAATAATCACATTTTATTTTAAAATTAAAGTAAGAGTTAATTATTATGTAGTTTTATTTAAAAAAGTCCTCTGTAAACAATTTTTTTTCAAAATGGTAGTTAGCAATCCGCTTTCTCTTGTAGAAATTAATTTAACTTATTTCTAGCTCCCTGAAAAGTACATGATACTTTACAGATTTTTACGTTTAGTAACTTAGCTATTTCACGACTACCGAATGGGCACTAACCAAGAGAAAAATAACCATTAATACTACGACATTATTTGACAAATAACGAAATAAGAGTCCATGAGAAGATAGTGATAAAGAAAATTCATTCATTAGTTTAAACTTACGCTAACATTTTGTCTTTTAAAACCATGCGAATTTCATTTTCTAAATTAATTTATAAATGTTCTATACCTAAGCGAATTAAATACATATACATATGTGCCTACATAACTACCCTAAATATTAGCAAACCTCGTTCTATATTTATTATGAAGGGTCTATCCCATTTATTAATATCTTCGTACAAGTGTTTAAGTATTTTTTCCATATCAACTTTTGCACTTGAACTAATCAGATAGTGATTTAGTATTTTATAATAATAATAGGTGCTGTACCTATATATATTACAATGCGTTCCAAATAAGAATGGGATCATTTGCCATGTTTTGACGTCACGTGATACCGTCAAATTGCAAGAAATTGGGCAAAATTCAAGAACTGAATTGTTATTAAACGTTTTTTCGTTCACAGTTCGTAAATAAATTAAATTTTAAAAATTTCAGGACTCAACAGAATTGGTTGAAACATCCTAATTACAGGGTACTTTAACATAGTTTTCGTCGCAGAATGTGGTCTACAGATTTTTGGTCTTGTATCTTTCAAGATAAGGAGTCGACCCGCTCTTTGTTTTGTAAAATTTGTCGCCTAGGTAACTCAGTAAAAAGAATAGAATAATAAGTGCAATTTGAACGATCGATCCATGCGATTAATAATTCAAGGATTACAGTTGTATAAGAGAGCCGTGTCAGGGCAGTAGAAGGGCCATAGTTCAGTTAGCGACTGAAGTTCGCACGTCTGCTCGGACCGGACAAGGAAGTGTGTGCCTTCATAACTTTCAAAACTACGATAATTTCTATGAACATCGGCTATGTTCTGGTGAGATGCATAAAATCTTTTGCAAATCTATAGGATTTTAAAATATGAAATTTGAGACAGATCCTAGAATGTAACTTTGAACGAAACTGAAAGAAACAATAAAATAGTAATTAATTAATTACATAAAGTGATTCAATGTAATAACATAATGGTTACATGACGTAAATTATGAAAACATCAAATGTCAAAACGGACCATTTATTTTTTGACAACTTTAATTTAAAGTTTTGACTCACATTAGAATCCCTAATAATAGTGATAATTATTTTTTATTTTATTTAAGTAATAGGATTTTATTTCGTTGATAGTTTAATTTTATTGTCGTATAATCTTGCACAACATAAATTTTTAAAAAACTTTTTCTTTTCAGCCCAACGGACGAAAATGAGCTCAAGATATCTTTCTTTCAAATAGTAAGTATTTCACTATGTCCTTAGTAGTTTATTTTATTTTGCTCAATAACTTATTTATACCTACTATGCTTTACTATACTATTTATTTTTACTTTTACTTTTATCGATTCCTGAAAGTTCGCACAATCCATGAATGAACTTTTACAACGTTTCTATTCACTTTATCTTGTGTTATCTTTTTAAGTAATTGGAACATGAAGCTGTTTATTTTGAGAGTTTTGATTATGCCTATCTACGTATAGATAGGAAACTGCATGTTTCGTACATAAGTACGTGTCGTGATGACCCAGTGGTTAAGACACCCGCCTTTCGTGCATGAGGTTGCGGGTTCGAAACCGGGCAAGTACTAATGGTATATTTTTTATTTCATATGTACTTTTCTAAGTTTATTTAGAACATTACTGATACCCTGTGCTTCGGAAAGCACGTAAAGAAGTTGATTCCAGTTGTCAGTCGTAGATCTTTGACAGTCGTTATAAGTAGACGCCAGAAAATATGACCATCTTTCTATCCATAGAACTGGGTTGTGTCCGGTTGGCTCCATGTTAAACACGAGTATTCAGCCGAATCCAATTAGACTGGAAGCCGACCCCAAGGCAGTTGGGAAAAGGCTAGAAAGATGAATTTTCTTACCGTAATTAGAGAGAGACACAATAGAAAGACAATGAGTGATGCTAAAAATATATCTGTCTTCAAAAAGCTAGTCAAAGAACATTAGAACCTCTCTACCATCTCCTAAGTTATACATATATTATAGATTTTTTTTTTAATTTTTATAATTTAATTTTTGTTTGTATCTATTTTACATTTATTAACTGTTATTGAAATATATGTAATAAATGATTTAATTTAGATAATATAGTCTATTTAATTCTTCTCTATATTTTTTATACACACTGCGTCTACATCTCACATCCAACTCTCCTGTCGCAGGTTTGTTGGAAGAAATTTCGTTAAAAATAAGCAGGTCCTTTGTACTCTTTTATCTGTGTTTGATCTTTTCTATTTTATAAATAAATAAATGAGAGATCGAATTCGCTAGGGGTTTAATAAATTAAGAGGCTCCTCGTTCACTCGCCTATCGTCAACATGGTTTCAAAGCTTGTTACTTCATCTAATGCAATCCAACGCGATGTTTGACGAAGAAGCAACGCAAAAAAAACAGATAACGCCTGAAAACTGTTAGCATTCGGTATTTCCAGGATTTATTCGCATGTTTCACAAAACTTGTTCCAGGAAATACGTGTTTTTTTTTAACCCTTAAAAGTTTGAAGGCTTATAGTTATATTTTTTTGACGTTTTTAATTTTAAATATATTATGAAGTGTCAAAGTTCTTGCAAAGTAGCAGATTTTCAGAGGTCTTTACTGGATTAGTTTTACACAAATTTACAAATCGATTTCAATAGAAGCCTAGATAATATCCACAAGATACTGTGTTTCCAAAATATTTAATGAAAAATGTGTAATAATGTCATAATCGCGTAAGAGCTGTTGTATGAAAAACAATAAAAATGTCGGTATGTCGAATTGCATGTAAGTTAAACTTCAGTTACTGTTGTTCTCAAAATCATTATCAGGATCTTCCTACTCTTGTTCCACTTACTTGAGGAGATATGCAAAACGGATTTTTACCATTCTGTCCTATCAACCGTCACGCTATCGCTGACTCTCTTTTTTTATATCGTTTCTCACACAGTCTATCCATCTTTTCTTTGGCCTGGGATCTCCATCCACGCATCCATAAGCACATATACCTCCTCTTCACATGACCGTCTCAAGACAATCGATTCTCTTGTAACTTTTGCAGACTCTGGGCACCAATAACTAAAAAGCAAGGTAACAATTGTACTGTTAAACTTCCTCTAATTGAAATACTGATTTCTTACTTTATCCATTCCCGTTACTTCACACATTCATTATCTCATCATTCTTATCTCGGCTACATCATACAAACTTTTTAATCCGTCTTTTTTATAGCCCAACATAACACACAATTAGAATAAAATAACAATGAAAACTCAGACTTTATGTTGATACCTAATCACGAAACACAAATATATTTTATGACTAGCAAACATACTAATATTAGACGTGTAAGCGTAATCTCATCTTAAATTAAATCCTTGATTGTCTCCTCATACTGATAGACTTCTAAATTGGATCGAATCATACCACAATTATTATTTTTTATTATTTTTCCACAACTGTCACACAACGTCGTCTAGTCCCAGGCTAAGCAGAGCTTGTGCTATGAGTACTAGACAACTGATAAACATACTTATCAATTTCTAAATACATACATATTATAGATAAATTACACCCAGACACAGAACAAATGATCGTGTTCTTCACACAAACATTTTTTCTGGGTGGGAATCGAACCCACGACCTCCGGCATAGTAGTCAGGGCCACTAACCACTAGACCAACAGGCCAGTCAAACAACAATGTGTACAGGCCCCCTGCCATTACGTCTAAAATTTCAGGCATGCGTTTTAGCAGTTTAGTTTAGGCCGTCAAATGGATTGCATTAAGAGGTAGTCTTGTGTAGTTCGCGAATGATGAACGAATAGGAACCGTATCTTCTTACTGAACGAAAATGAACTTTTCCGAACAAAGACTGCTAATCGGTCAGTAGGTCTATTAGTTCGCGGACAGCGAATGTAAATTATTGTGAAAGAAATGTTAAGGGACTGAGTAAAGTAATTCATAGATATTACGATCGATAATATGACCGATTGACCGCAATTCCTTTGTGTGAAATTGTGAATGTTATGTCAATGTAATAATGTCTATTTTAGCTTAACACCTTAATGATGTTAGTATTTATTCTATTCCTTGAAAAGACATCAACTCGCGAGTCTCCGTAGAGCTCATGGTGTAGATTGCTTACTTAAATTGTTTCGAACCATTTTTAATCGCGCAAGAATGTATTATTAGAAATAATTTGTAGAAGTTATTAGGTTAAAATAGTTCTTATAGAGTGATTTAAGACAATCATCAAATGACTTGAAAGGACTGTGATTTTGTTAGACATCGATTGGTTTAACTCAAAAAGAGCAACTGACACATCAATAGCTTGACTGGTTAGGTTTAAACCGATGACCGAATAGAGCTAATAGTTAAATGATAAATTTCAATTCATTTTAAACTAGATAAGGCCGGTGTTTCCTAGATGACTACCCTAAGAAGAAACACCGGAACAAACTCAGGGGTCAAATTCTCTTTTATTGTCCATACAGTTAATATGTAATAGTCAAATCACATGAGAATCATGCAGATTTATCTGAGATGGTCTTTTGAAGAAAGAACTATACAGATTTGAGTGGACCTGTCCAGTCAGTACAAACATTTGTCAGTATTCGTAAAGCTCAACTCAAGACTACTAAAGAGCTCAACGACTTGACGAACAAGTTCAGTTCGAACTAGTTCACTGACCGAACTGGTCTAGTACGGAGCGATCTTTAAAACGACCGAGCAGGCACAAGACTAGTTAGGAGGTCCTCTACTCTTAAAAAAAACATCGTTCCAAACAGTTTTGTTGGGCAGGCCGGTCATGCTGCATGAAACAGCAGACATTTGTTCAGATTTCAAAGTTGCTCCCATAATGAATATATTGGGTTAGCGGGTTTTATTAAATAAGTTAGAGAAACTCCGCCGACGTGACGTTGATTGATGTCATATTATGAGAAAAAAAAATATCGATATCTTCTGCAGCATCGCTAGGTACTCCGATTTTATTTAAGTACCTCACACTAGGAATAATTATACAGGAGTAATTTATTACATATTTAGTGAGCATTAAAAATCATCATCATCTTGCTGCCCTAGTCCCATCTTATTTGGGGTCCGCGCAACACGGTTTTTTCTTCCATTCTATCCTGTCAACCGTCATGCTATCACTAACTTCCTTTTCTTTCATATCATTCTTCACACAATTCATCCATCTTTTGTTTGGCCTCCCTCTCCCTCTCCACCCATTCACATGTAAACTCATAACTCTTTTAGTAACATGCGTTTCATTTCTCCTCTTTACATGACCATACCAAAACAAAGGATTCCCCTTCAACTTTTCAGTCACTGGCGCCACTTTCAAACTTCCTCTAATATACTCATTTCTCACTTTATCCATTCTCGTCACACCACACATCCATCTCAACATTCTCATCTTCGCTATATGTAATCTTTTTTCATCCGTCTTTTTAACAGCCCAACATTCTGATCCATACAGTATGACAGGAAGCATTAAAAATAAAATAAAAAATTAAATAAATCCCCCGACGCAAAAAATTATTAAAAAGTAAAAAAATAAGTTCTCTTTCAGCCGTTTTCACTTCATTAAAAGAACTATAAATATTTTAAAGATGACCGTCGCTGAGTCGGGGGACCGCAGTTTATTTAGCTTTAACGAACAGAAAATACCTTGGCCTACATACTAGGTTAAAATGGTTTATAAGAAAATTGCCGGCCCCCGACTCTGCGACGGTCATCTTTAAAATATGTATAGTTCTTTTAATGCAGTGAAAACGGCTGAACGAAGTTTTTACTTTATAATGGTTTTTTTTTATTTTAAATTTTATTTCCATTTCACACTTTTTAAATTAATCGCAAAACCCATTACTGTGATAGCTACTTCTTTAAGGTGGAACATCGTTCAATGTATTTTCGCACTTTAGGACGGAGCGAGAGGGTGTATCAGACATTTACTGAATAAAGCCACATCCATATTCCAGCTATGCCTAGTGTTCCAGGACCCCGCGGATTTCCCTTTCGGAAGTCAACCCACGGCCCCAGTAGGCCTCGGCCCTGCTGGCCCCTACGGCTTTGCTGACATCTCCTTGAGGCGCGCGTGCAACACGACGCACCGTCGACCACTCGGGCTTGGTCCGGACGAATACCAGACTACCAAACGGCGAGCTACCCATTGCTCGTCGTCCTTAAACCCATGCCTTCGGTGGCTGGAAATCGGGGTCGGAATCCCGGCGGCCAAGAGACCGCCTCTTTCGCTAGCATTTCTGCTTCGCAGAAGGAGGTGACCGTCTGCCATTCCTCCTTGCTTCAAACAATGGCCTATGCCAGGGCCTAGTGCGAGAAGTTATCGCTGTCGATCACCTCCACGAGGATAAGGCGGTGTTCCACCCAAGCGGGGCACACTTCATTGTGATAACTACTTAAATTAAATTTTCTTACGTAACATAAACATAATCAGCCTTTCAATGTTCCCACTGCTGGGACTCAGGCCTCCTCTCTAGGAGAGGGAATAGGCCGTAATCCACCACGCGGGCTCAGTGTGGGTTGGTGAATGTCACATGTCTTCGAATTTTTGGTTCGAGGACATACCGGTTTCCTCACGATGTTTTCCTTCACCGTTTTGAGAGCAGTGGTGATGAAATAAATTACACAAAGTAATGCGCCTGGCTGGGTTTGAACCCGCGACCTACAACTCGTAAGTCGGGGCCGTTACCACTCGGCCACCACTGCTCATATTTTCTTAAATATCATCAACTAGCAACCCGCGAAACTTAAAACTTAACTTTAAACCGAATCATTTACGCGGTGCAGGGACAGATGTTGCACTATACATGTGTTCGAGTCACATCGTAATCGAGGTATCGTCACCGTGTCCAACGTTATTAACTAACAAAAGATATAGAACTAGACACTCCAGGGTTCTATCAGTCACCCCCCAGTTCTAGCATCAGGTCCTCTTCATCAGGTTCTTGACATTATGAAAAATAAACAGAACTTGTTAAAACGAATCTAAATGAGCAAAAAATGGATGGGTTTACTCTAATTATTAATTATTTTTTAAATATTAAGTTACACATATGTTTAAAAGTAATTAATTACCCATTAAGTGTTCCAAATCCCTACCGCAGCTAACAAACAAGCTAAGGACCTTAGACACCTGGATAGATCTGTATAAATTGTACCTAAAAACCATATCGATTACGTCACCTTTCAAACATAAAAAACCGCATCAAAATCGGTCCATTCGTTTAAGAGCTACGATGCCACGGATACACAGACACACACTCCTCTTCTCCGTGGGGAGTTAAAAAAAATCAGTAATTTTTTTGGTAGGAATTCATTCAATGACATCCCTTGGGCGGAGCGGGAGGTACTGTCAGACTTTTACTAAAATCCACTCCTATTTTACTTCGTTGCCTTGCATTACAGGGCCCCGGGTTTTCCTTTCAGAAGCGAACCCATGGCCTCAGTAGACTTTAACCCTGCTGGGCCCCATTTGGTTTTGCTGACATATCCTTGAGGCGCGCGTGGAACACTACATGCTGTTAACGATTTGTGCTCGGTCCGGACGGTTACCGGACTGTCAGACGGTTGCTCGCTGTCCGCAAGCCCGCGCCTACGATGACTGTTAATCGGGATCGAGATCCCGGCGGCTGAGGCGTGAGGCCGTTCCCTCGCGCGTGCGACAGCCTCCTTTCCTAGCATTTTTGCTTCGCAGAAGGAGGCGACCGCCTGCCGCTCCTCTTCGCTCAGGACCATCGAGAACACGGCGGTGCTCTGCCCAAGCGGGGCACACCCCTACCGTATGCTCCACCGTGTCCTCCAGGCGGTCCACACAATGTTGACACACGGGCGTTTTTTCCCCACGAATCCGGTTCAGGAACTTTCCAAACTTATGCCCGGTGAGAACCTGCGTCATACGAAAGGTGATGACACCGTGTTGTCTTTCCGGCCACTCTTCAAAGAGTTACTTAAGAAAACTTCTGCATCGTGGGTACAAACATGTAAATCACATACAGAAGACACCCAGATCCAGAACACCTAGGACATACAAATATTAGTTCCGTGCGGTGATCGAACCCGCCACCCACAGCGCAGCAGCCAGTTACTCAACCACTACGCCAACCGAGCAGTCTAATTACATCCGATATTGTTAAGTAGGTACTCGTACTTTCAGTGACTTCAATGTCAAAGATTGAAAGCATTTTATTTCAAATAAACCATTTACAAGCACTTTTGAAATGTCAAGAAGTCAATCAGTCAGAAAAAAAATGATACTAATTGCACATTCCAAAGCGTAGATCTCTTTTGAGAAGAATGTGCAAGAAACTTCATGGCCACTCTTTTCAATCATGTTTTGTAATTACAAATATCTCTGTTGTGTAACAGACAGAGTGCTTGACTTGTGTTTCATGTGAGTCAAACATAAAACTGTATTACATGTAGTTTTTCTAACTTCCCTTGCAGTTTCGATATGGCACCTGGCTCGAGGTCTTTGCAACAATCCTGGGCATCATAATAGCAACCATTAGCGGTGGAGGGATAACCTACAACTTGGTCCAGATCGGCGAACTTAGCACGGCGTTTGTGGAGCGCACCAGCTTCCAGGAGCAGATGAGCACTCACATGCCACTCTTGTCTTTATACGGAGGCGGGAAAAGACTGTGAGTAACCTTTGTATTAAAAAGTCTAGTGTGAGTTTTGGCACGGTTACTGTGGAGAGGGAATGCAGAAATCGAATTTTCTTTTAACGAATTCCGACCACTAGGCGAACACTGTGTTCAACTAACGATTTTGGTATGCTTCTTCTTTTCAATTCAATGGTAAACTCGTCAAACTGTTTGGGCCCAATAGGTGACTACATTAATAGCAGCATCGGTAGCACTCATCAAATCCTCCAAAGTGCAGGTATATGGACACTTGGGGCATTCCAACATGTGGCTCATATTTTGGTATGCTTATGTTACTGAAAGCCTGCTCGAACTCGCATAGTAGGTTTATGTTTCCCTTCTCTTCGGACCGCTGTCAAAGAGAATGTAAAGACAAGAGGCGGGACTTCCATAGAAAAAACCGAACAGAACTGTGGCCGAGTACAAACTGCCAACTTAATGACATTACTAGTGATGTACTGTTCTGTGCAAAAACTTATCGATATCGGCAATTTTTTTAACGGGGATTACTTTATATTTTAAGGAAACAAAAATTCTAAACTCAGATTCTTTTAATACATATTTATTCAACGAATTAAATTTGCCCATGCTATTTATTTATTTGGTAAGTTTGGGAAAACAAAATTAAACAAAAATGGCAATAAATTCTTGGCAACACATTTAACTCATCTCAAAAACTACTGAACTGATTTTTATGAAACTTGCACAGATGATTGCGCTTTTCAAGACAAGTAATGTTTTTTTATATCTTAAGAACTTTCTGTTGAAGGTTTTTTATAATAGTTCGACTTGATTTAAGTTTCTTAATTAACTTTCGCTTCCGACGTGTCATTGGGACAGCTTATTTATTTATTAAAACTTTATGCACTTGTAAGAAACACTGTACAAAGGCGGACTTAATGCCTTAGCCATTTTCTACCAGTCGACTTTACTCTCTTGATATTTTCTTTGTAAAAGTAATGGTACTGAAACATAAAGTCGGTTTTAAAAATCAATTTAATACGTACTTGCATCTCAAATAAAATGAATAAATACAATACTCACTAGGACTACAAAATCTTCTTTTTGGGAAGTCAGATTAGGGTCTGATGTCTGGACTACATGAGCTGCTTTTGAAATTAACTGGTCCAGAGGTTTAGTCTTTTCGTTATTTAACACCGACTTCCGAAATTAAAGTTATTTTGCACTTTTTAATGTTTTTTTTTTACATTGATTTCGGTAGTATTATTTTTTTGCAAAATTTTTTTTTTATTTTAGACTTTTTAGTTATGGTATCACAATTAAAAAGTACCCCTCTTGCATGCAAGTTCTACAGTAAGGGTACCTTGCAAGAGGGGTACTATTAATTCAATTTAAAAAAACACTAAAAAGTGCAAAATAATTTTAATTTCGGAAGTCGCTGTTAAATAGAATTTAATCATTAAACATTACATGATAATTCCAATAAGCCAAGCCCATGCCGTTCATTGTGGCGACACTTGGAGGAGGCCTATGTCCAGCAGTGGACGTCTTTCGGCTGAAATGATAATGATGATGATGAAGCCCATGCCTACCTCCCGGCTTCATCATCAGATCAGTTCGACATATCGTCCCACCCTCTTCTTTCAGTCAGTCATCTACTACACTTATAAACAAACCAATTTTAATTGTTACGACAATTATTATTCTGTTGCTTTTCTATGAGGAGTTCCATTCCATATCTTCGAGGTTCATTATCAGATCATAACAATATTTTCTATGGGACCAACTTGGAAACATAAACTCTCAATCAAAAAAATAATTTAAGAAATCGATGAACATACTCGTGAGCGAGCCAGGAATCCTGAGCTGGAACTGGAACCCGATTAGCAAATTAACTAATTAGGTCACCGCCAATCAACTTGTGAGCGCAATCGATTTTTATAAATCAAATTTATGTGCACACATTTACAACCATCTACTACGTGTATTGTGAAACTGCTGCGCTCCTGGTACTCAATTCTTGGTTACAAGTGCCATTGAAACGTACTCCGCTACGGCCCAGCTTCAGCACGGGTTTTTTACTGCTATGATAGCACCTATGTCAGCATAGGCATCTCGCAATGTCGCAAGTTACAGCGCACGAGATGGCCGGATCGAATCATCGTAGTTCGCATCCATTTAATTAAATCTGAGAAATGTTGCGGGCAAAAGCTAGTATATATATATATATTTGAAGTCGGTTAAAAATGGTGTTTCGGTCATTCCTAAAGTGTTAGTTTTTCACCTATCACTTTTGAATTTATTTGGCTTATTGGTTAGATATTTTCCTTAAAAACGCTTTCTAGATAAAAATAAACCTTTCTATGAAGCCGATATGCGAAAAGGATTCGAGGTGTTAAGAATTAGAAGTAGATTATGAAGTGAGGTCTAGCAGCCATCCGAGCCGCACGCCAGAATTCTTACGTCAGTAACGGCTACCCAGGGGAAGTCTCTACTACTAACGCAAGACTCCCGCAGCGCGCGTGATTCTGCAGTAAAAGAACGTTGTAAATCCCGCACCGCGCATGAATCTGCAGTAGGAGAACGCTGTATATCCCGCACCGCGCGTGAATCTGCAGCAGGAGAACGCTGTATATCCCGCAGCGCGCGTGAATCTGCAGTAGGAGAACGCTGTATATCCCGCAGCGCGCGTGAATCTGCAGCAGGAGAACGCTGTATATCCCGCAGCGCGCGTGAATCTGCAGTAGGAGAACGCTGTATATTCCGCAGCGCGCGTGAATCTGCAGTAGGAGAACGCTCTATAGGTACTAAACTATAACAGCGTTCTTTTAGCGCGGTTTCTCCGTTATTGAAAAGTGTGAAGGAACGTGAAGCGCGTTTGTCCTCAACAAAGAGTGGAGAAGCATTAACGTAATCAAGTTTCTCTTTTTTGCATTTTAGTTTTCGAAAATCACACGAACGAAGTCGCAGGCACAGCTAGTTGTATATAGGAATACGTAAATTAATTATAAATGGCCATTTCTTAGTATACTTATTATTATCTAAGTATTACAATTACAATGGTAAGCATTCATTTACAGCACCCACTATTACATATTATTAGTAAGTAGTTACTTTAATTGTAAATTTATCTATAAAGTAACAATTGCGCATTTTAACTAGTTATTTTAAACTGGGTCCCTTTAACTTTAATTTAAATTCTTTACCAATTATCGTTGATAACATCAATATTGCCACATCATTTGTTAACATCATGACTCAATGTTGTAAGTGTATAAAGAATTCAAAAACCACACACATTTGACCCATTCGCATACGAAATATTAATTTTAACTTTGAGAGTAAGTCCGTTCTTAAATTGTAATATAACTTATCTTTCTGAACGCCAGCTAAGTAAATCCACGAACTTTCCTGATCTTGGTGGCTATGTCTCTAATCAAAACAACGGAGTGCACAAAGCCCGGGGCCCCGGGATGAAGGCAAAGAAGGAACAGGAGTGGGTTTTTAGTCAGTAAAAGTCTGAAAATATCTCCCGCCCCCGCAAGGGTGGGATTTGTCATTAGATGATTTTCCCAATTAAAAAAAAAAACATGTAGGGAAATGTAGATTCAACATTTTGATGAACCTTCATTTGTTGAAGGAAAGGAATCTTACGCCTTTGTACAAACAGATTTATAACTTTTTAATAATAATGAAGTTTTAAATGAGAAAAAGGTTAATATATTATTTATTTTGCACAAGTCCGAGGGAATTTTAACCTCTTTATTACTTATGGTTATAACGTAAGATTCCGTGTTCCCACGTCGTCATCATGGTGGGGCTTGTGTGTCTCAATAATCTTGAGGGCTTTGTCGGTAGAGCTACTCATGCCGGAAGGCCTAAAGTGAGAGACCAGACCAAGACGAACACACAAAGGGCGGAGTCCAGGATACTGGACTGCCGCGAAGGGTTCGCTTCAGGTACATGTCTGCCCAACAGACATAACCTTGATGGCGAACAAGTCTATTGGGGACCACACCACATTGCCAAAAAAGCGAAGCTGAGTTCAGCAAACCATGAGTGTGTTAGAATTTAAGAAGGAGGAGGGGTGATTATATAGATATAGATTTTTCGAGGAGGATAACTATATTGATTTTATATTTATATTTACATATCAAGCTAAGTTGTCAAGATAGATAACGGTTATTTACTGTGTATCAAAGTTCCTATGACTGGTGTTTAGGGAAAGGGTTTTATGAAGAAAAGCACAGAAAGATAAGACCAAATATTTATTTCATTAAACCCCGAGCGAACGCCGGCATTCGCTCGTTCATTGTCTTTCTATTGTGTCTCTAATTACGCTACTCAAAAGGTTACAATAGGCTTGTCAATTAATCGATTAACTAGTAGCTTGTTTCAAAACTAGGTCATCATGTGAAAGAACAAGCAAAAAACCCACGGTAGCTTCAATTACAGTATTTTATAGTCACATTTTACAACATTATTGATTATGGTGTATGACAACAACATTTATGAGAAATTCTTTGTTCTATGTCTAAGGTCATTTCATAATAGTAAACTGAATAAGTATTCTCAAATACCGTATAATATAATTAGAAACAAAAACCATATTAAGACACATTACACAGAATCAATACAACCAATAGCAATAATCAAGATACAATATTAATTAACTTACGTGATTTTTTCCGAATCACAACTGTTTTTTCGGCAAGAGTCCGAAGCCCTTTTATAGTAAACTGTCGACGGGTGGATGGACATCTTTTTTTTAAATGTCAAATAATAATATCCCGCCATTTTCCACCAATCACAGTTTACCATAGTTTAACTTATTTTATAGATCTTTAATTACAATTGATAAATAGTTAAACAATTTTAAAACAGTATACGATCATTTAACCAATTTTACAACACTTGATTTGTATTTCTTAGTTCTTATTTCAAAGAATATAATACCAACTGACAGTTCTGTACTAATTGACTCAAACTTATTACAATAAAATATCAATTTAAAATGAGAGATTATGATCATTAATAATTACGAAATAATTTATAAGATAATCATTAATACATCTAAGTTTCGAGTTTTATGTTTGTATACACAACAATATTACTGATTAATCTTGGTTTACATTTGATTTTAACTACATAAATGTTACCAATTTATACAATACAACAAACAATATTCGTGAAATATTAAAATTCGTGATTTAACTAAGTCATATATTTGTCATTATGTATAACAAGTGCGTCTGATAAAGAAATAATTACCCCAGGAAGGTACCTGCCTGCAGGAGAATCCCACCCCGAGCAGAGCTCAGGCTGCTCTTCGTATTCTGGATATTTTTTTTATTAATGATAGGCTCGCGTTTGACCACCATCTCACCTCATATATTTCCGAAAATATTAACATTATTAAAAAATTATTTGAGTAAACGTGAACCTCCTCCTCCTCCTTCAAGGCTAGAATGAATAGGCTCTTAACAAACTAGTGCACCTCACTACCAATGATTGCATCTTTGCTTACCAGCAGGTGGGATTGCAGTCGAGCACTGGTTTATATCGACTAAAAAAAAAATACCTATCCAACAATATATCATACATTAGGGATGAAATGAAGAAAAAAACACTCCCCACTTTATGTGTAGGTAGAGTCCTCAATAAAAAAAAAACCGCTTTTTATTTTACCAATTTGGCGGCGTGATTGGTATAAATATTGGTACCAAATTTCAGCTTTCTAGTTCTAACGGTCACTGAGATTATCCGCGGACGGACGGACAGATAGACTTGGCGAAACTATGAGGGTTCCTAGTTGACTACGGAACCCTAAAAAACAGTACCTAACCCACCGACCGCAGGGCTCCAAATAAAGGAACCTCCTAAAAATGAGAACCTGATCCAGACGTATCGCTTTCCAAATCAAAATGTTAATCCTGCTGCGTAACAAAAGCCTTCTAAGATGATGCTCGTGGCTATAAAGCCATTGACTGACACTATTATTATTCCATTTATTAAATTTATAAACATATTGATTACATTTTTAAATATTTCTTATTATTATATTAATAATTCTATATTATTTATTATTATGTTTGTAGCGGGTGGAATTTCGACCAGTTAATAAAATTGTCTTATCAAGCGCAACAATTCCGCAGACAGATACAAAGACACGGAAACACACATTAAACTTCATAATAAACTCCTTAAATTTTGACAGGAAAAAAAACTTAAAAATATAATAAGCAGGTTAAGTTTTACCAGGTGATTATTCAACTGTGTCCTTGGTTCGCAGATTTAATGCTACTCACGAGGAGAACATGGAGGCCCTGGTCAATGATGCGATCGCCATGATGATAGGCGCTTTCGTCTCGATCGGGTTCGCCATGTTGTGCTGCATTATCTCCGTGGCTTTGATCAGTTGGAGTGCTCTACGACAGGTAACTTTTAAAACGTTCTTTCTGCCTAAGTTTTTATCCAACACTGCAGAATACCATCCGCACTTGTTTGATATTCTGACTAGTTTTACGAAAACGATCAACTCTGATTGTTATTGTATTCTCTATCATTTTGTTGTTCTTAATTAAATTTACAATAAATATACTTATAGTCTAGGTGGAGGCAAAATATTAAGTAAGTAAACTAGCCCCTCTAGCCAAGACACGATCATTTCGTTTGCGTCGAACGCCTCGAATAGGCCACGCCTCAAATAGGCCACGCCTCCGATTCCTTTGTACTGACCACGTGGCTGAGCGTTGGAGGCGTGGCCTACTCGAGGCGTTCGACGCAAACGAAACGATCGGAACTTGGCTAGAGAAGCAGGAATTAACATCGTCGGAATCGAACTTTGCACCAGTGGCAAACACAGAATGGCATTGTGATGGCTCAGTTGGCGCAATGGTTAAGCGATTTGTAATCTGAATGTAGCATGACGAAGATTCGATACACACAGGGAATATTTTTTATACGGAACTGTCTTTTGAGTATACATGTTTGTGAACGCTCCCATGTGTACGGTATAGTGAGTAATTCCTGGTGTGGAGCAACGGTTAACAATTAAAAAAATACCTGTCATGGCCGGTGGTAGCAAAACTCGGGACTTCGTCATAATTCAGGACACGGGAAAACTTGAGAAAAACTCAAACGCAAGATCTATGTTGTTGGATCGTTCGAAATTCAAAACTTTTGAAATAGCTGTGGGTTGATTATGTAATTTCGGTGGAAGCCATAAATGATGAGCTACGCTAAATGTGTGTAATTAGTTACATTCTTTCAACAACATAACGACCAAAGAAGTGTCAACACAAGAGTGGCCTCTTAGAGGCTAGATAACAATTTATAAACAGGATAATGTCCATACCCGACTGTGAGGCACCATCTTTATACCACTTATTAGCTGAAGTGCTACATAGGCAATGTCTGAAGATTTGAGTGTTGTCTCATAGCTATCTACTCAATATCCACAACAATAAATCCCCACAAAACATCTTCCTGATTACTTAATGAAGCAATTCATTCTAAGTAGCTGACAGTAGCATCTACTAATCTATCATCTACTTAAAGCAGTCCAGTTTTGCATTTTGTGGTAGGTTACTCAGTATTTGGTTGTTATCATGCCAATCTCCCATTTGGAAATCAAAATTTATCAAATTATTATTATCTAACTGACATATCAACGCATAGCCGAAAATACTGGGATTAGGAGCGTGAATTTTTGCACAAGTTTACCTTTTATGACGTAGGTGAGCACTAAGAAAGGATTTTCTAAAATGCACTCCCTAAGGGGATGAAGCGGGGGTTCAAAGTTTGTAAGGAGAAACCTACATACATTCACGCGAGTGGAGTCGCGGGCAGAAGCTAGTTTATTTTATAAAATATAAGGAGGAGGTATAATCTTCTGTCTAAACGAAGGCCTACGTTATGTAACGGTCAAATCTTCAACTTTCTCATGAAGTAATGAACTCTTATTCAATCTTAAGTCTTGTGAATGCGTCGCAAAATTTTAAGGGACAAGTTGCGGGATAGTACACTACGTTGAAGAGTCACGCTTCCTCATTTCATGTAAACCATTGTTTAAAAAACTAAACTTGCTAACAGCACCATCCATGTATATATTTGAGTCCTGTATTTTCGTTAAAACACATCAGTACCTATACAAATCCTTTGGTGATTATTGTAATATTAATACCCGTTAACCCAACAGCTTTCCCTTGCCCAATATAAAAACATATCTGTATCGAAGAAACTGTTGTGTCCGATGTCAATTAAATTATTAAACAAATTACCGAGTGACCTGAAAGACTTACCCATTACATTATTCCGATAAAAATTGTACTCCTGGTTAGTCGATAAATTGTTCTACACGACGCAGGAATACCTTAGTTTTAAGAATAGACAATTACTGTAACTCCTCGCTAGGTTCCTAATAGTGCAATAATAGCCAGTTAAGTTAGTATGTAATTTCATGTGATTAAATGTTAAGAGCACGTATAGGTACCTAACCATTCCTTTTAATTTTTATTTTAAGTTTCGCATACCAGCGATGGTGAATATGAGGATCTTTAGTGTTATAGTTTATAATGTAACATTCATGTACCATATCGCTCACCTAGTAAAATATTGGCACATCTACAGTAAATGCGAAATCAAGTTTTAACGGCCTAAACAATTTCTGATATAAAATATAAAATGAACTCGAAACTTCGTTTTAAATTTTTGTACAATCTTTGACCCTTGCATCTGTAAAATATGAAAAATGTAAGTAGATGTGCCAATATATTGCTAAGTGAGCGGTATATATCTACCCATATTATGCGAATAATTATTTGACTTGACTTTGACTCGTGAGTGGATTGAGCATTGCGCGTCCTGTCGGAGGAGTTTTTGTCCCATAATGTATCTGAGGCTTGCCGATGCCCGTAAATACTCGTAGCTTTAAATTAATACTTTCAATTTGTCTTTCAAATCCTTAATTAGTTTCTGGTCTAATGCCCAAAATATATGCTCAGGCACCATCCATAACTCAAAAATGTATGGTATACAGATCACAACGATACGGATGAAGTTCCTGAAGTCAGTGCTACGCCAGGACATGGCCTGGTTCGATACGGACAACGAATTTAACTTGGCTTCTAAGATGTCTGAGTAAGTTGGCTAGCCTACATATTTTAATATTTCCTAACTTCAATATCTCTAGGATCCGTGCAGTATTCGTATTGAGCTGAAATATTTATAAATGGCTACTTAACTTGCACAAAGTATTAAAAGGGGGTTAAATGTAATCCGAGACACAAGCTATCGCTTAGTTGAGATACAGATATTGATTTATACTTTGCTTTTTTGTCAATCTTGTTTTATAATGTTTGTCATTAATTTGTAAATAAACTTACAAATTTCCTCACCAGTCATTAATATTCACTACCTTTCTATAACCAGATCTTCCGCACTGTCGATCCATTGTTTTAACTAATTTAATTATAATTTTCTTTTTCAGAAACTTGATGAAATTGAAGGATGGAATGGGGGATAAGTTATCAGTGGTTAGCAACTTGCTTGGCACATCGATAATCTCTATTGCAGTCGCCATTCCTCTGGGATGGGAGCTGGCTCTGGCTTGCATCTCTGTCATGCCGTTCTCAATAACTGCTTCTGTGTACCTGTCCAATGTGAGTATAACCTTTTTCAAGATCCAAGGTTCCTGTTATAATTAAAAAAATATTCTAGCCTCTATCTAGGTAGAGAAGTCCATACTAGTCCGCAATTATCAGTCTTTACTAAACATTGTTTCTTAATTCTTAATTGTAAACATAAACATAGATAGTACACGGCGATACACACAATTTATGTTAATACGAGCTAATATATTTATATAACACTACAATGTGTATTATGTACTAAAGGTACAAAGCAGAATAGAACATCCTAGTGTAAAATATTTCCATAAAATGTTAGGATATCCTGTAATAAATTTATGGTAAATTTGTAATTATTTCATTGAAATAACTTCATTAAACATCTTATCTCACACTCAACGTTTTAAGAGTTGCTTGGATTTCAATACAATTCCTTAATGACAGGTATTATTTAAACTCTTCCTTAGTACTCTCATTCGTTTCCTGAAGCTATCTTATCTAATCTATCCACGTGACAACTGTTGTGACAACTAAGGGTCTATTCAGACGTACCATAACCACACAATAACACAACAAAAATACGTAGTTGTTCGCTAATTCACTAACTACGTTTTGTCGTTGAATGCAACCTTGTGGGTGATGTCGACTACACTATTACCATATCATAACCACAATGCAACTACCAGCGACATCGCGAATTCTGTCTGTCTGTCTGCAAACACTGGCTGCAACGTAACTACAACGCATCCATTTCAACACTTGTGGTTACTTCAATGCAACTACAAGAAGCTGCAGTGACTCTACCACACGTAACCATCTTCTTTTTGTCGTGATGTGGTGTGATTGTGGTGTGTGTGTATAGAGCCTAAGATGTATATTCTATATCTATAACAACATTTGCACTGTCTCTTTCAAATGTGATATTTTTGTGAATCCCTGTTCCTACGTTAAACCCTCAGTTTTATTAAATGTTACCACTACAAAATTTGCTGAGAATTTCTGACATTTTTAAACCAATGCCTGAAAGAGAGCAAGCCTCTTAATTTAAAAGGTCATGAATTTAACCTGCGTTTGCTGTTCTTGAAACCCCCTACTAAGCCTTTTGAAGAGGCAGACTGCGAAGAATCTGCTAAATTGTAAAGCAAAATCCAGCATATTCATAACACTTATCAGCTAGCCTACTTACGTTTTAATTGCAACTAAACAATCGTTTATCTGTGTGTAACAAGCTTAGCCACTTCACAGGTTTAAGTAGGCTTATGTTATTTTGTCGTAGTACCAAACGAAGTCATCAACACGTGAGCTGGAATCGTACAGTCAAGCGGGAAAGCATGCTGAGGAGATACTAAAATCTATTAAGACTGTTGCGGCTTTTGGTGGAGAAGAAAAAGAAGTGAAGGTGTAAGTAGTGTTTCCTTGTCATCATTATCATCTTTCTAAAAGCGTCCACAGCTGGATATATTAAACTCCTCTTATAATAAGCATCACAAGGACTAGTTCTTACCTACTGTTTACATTCTACTCTCTGAAACCACGAGAATACATAATTTTTAGGATTCCGTACCCAAAAGGTAAAACGAGACCCTATTACTGAGACTCCTCTGTGTCTGTCTGTCTGTCTCTCAGTCTATCACCAGGCTGTATCTCATGAACCGTGATAGTTAAATAGTTGAAATTGTTTACAGATGATGTATTTCTGTTGCCGCTATAACAAAAAATAGAATAAAATAAATATTTATTCGTTTTTGGCCATGAACGTTACGGAACCCTTGGTGTGCGAGTCAGACTCGCACTTGGCCAGAATTTATTTTAAAAAAAACCGACTATCACACAACGTCGTCTAGTTCTAAGTTAAGCAGAGCTTGTGTTATGAGTACTAGATAACTGATAAACATACTTATATATTTCTAAATTTATACAATATTATAGATAAATTACACCCAGACACAGAACAAATGATCATGCTCATCACACAAATATTTGTCCTGGGTAGGTATCGAATCCACGATTTCGGCATAGCAGTCAGGGCTACTAACACGCTAGACCAATAGGCCAGTCAAATATACTCCTCCCATTCTAAGTGGTGCAATAGAGAGCGTGAGAATATGTCTGAAAGTCACCTATGTTCAGTTGCTCTTTGCGTTCCAGGGCTGTGGTAACTCTTTTGAACCCGCAATATCCCGCTGCCCTGGCAGGCATTGGGCCTAGCGGGCCTCGTCCATTTGCAGACTTATCTTTGAGGGAATACCCACGACGCGCCACAACCCAAACCTATGCTAGTCCTTATTGGCCTAGTTCGTTACTTACATTATGTACTTAGTATTTTTCATTCTTCTTCTTTTTCGCGTCACTCTTGATTTAACCTTCCTGGTCTCCATGAGTTGTAGATTACATTCTGATTAAGTATTCGTATCTACGTCAAAAGTAAAAGAAAATGTTTTTATTAAAAAAATTTAGAACTGCATCATACGTTCTAACAAGTCAAAATAAATCTATTGTTTTAGATATCGAGGAAAATATCGATAATGGCCTATAATTATTTACTAACTCTTTATTTCCGGATTTAAAAATAGAAATTACAACTGCTTTTTTCAGAAGTCTAAGGAAAATACACTCAGAGAGACAGATACGAAATGTATGCGATAAGAGCGGAACAAGGATATTACAGTGCTAAAATATTTGACAATACCTATTACCTATGAATCATACTTTATCTCCTAGATGTTATTAAAATTTTGACTTATATAATTAATATCTCGATTTGTAATTTTTCTATTCTATTCCATTCTATCCCATTCTATTCCGTTCTATTCTATTCCATTCTATTCTATTCTATTCCATTCTATTCTATTCCATTCTATTCTATTCTATTCTATTCCATTCTATTCCATTCCGTTCTATTCTATATTATTATATTCTATTCTACTATATTCTACTCTATTCTCCTCTATTCTACTCTATTCTACTCTATTCTACTCTATTCTACTCTATTCTACTCTATTCTACTCTATTCTACTCTATTCTACTCTATTCTACTCTATTCTACTCTATTCTACTCTATTCTACTCTATTCTACTCTATTCTACTCTATTCTACTCTATTCTACTCTATTCTACTCTATTCTACTCTATTCTACTCTATTCTACTCTATTCTACTCTATTCTACTCTATTCTACTCTATTCTACTCTATTCTACTCTATTCTACTCTATTCTACTCTATTCTACTCTATTCTACTCTATTCTACTCTATTCTACTCTATTCTACTCTATTCTACTCTATTCTACTCTATTCTACTCTATTCTACTCTATTCTACTCTATTCTACTCTACTCTATTCTATTCTATTCCATTCTATTCTTAAGGATCTTATTACTAATATTATCTCATCCTACTGCACAGTCTTCTTTTAGTCCGCAGATGATAAGAGTTACTTTTTCTTCGTTAGTGTCCAGCAAGCCAAAAGAATTTTGGGTAGACCTGTTTCTTAAATCTAGCAAAGGGTTTTGGACACAGTCCTGTGTTGGAATCTGTTCGGCCAGAGTTTTCCCAACATTTACAAAATGATTTTATTTACATCGTTAGCTGAAGAAAGAGGTGAGGGATTAATAAGCAGTAAACTCGAATTAGATTCACGCATCTTTGCCATAAAGTGACGTTTTTAATATGTTTCCAAAGTTGCTTACTATTGTTTCCTGCTCTATTCAATTCATTTTTATCGTAGTTATATTTTATAGGTTCCTTAAGAGGTTGTTACAAAAATTTCTGTATATTTTATTGGTGATTTGTATGGTAGGATTGTCAGGGTTTTACGTTTAGCTCTCTGATGAAGCTTATCTTTGTCTTAAATACCGAATTAGGCCTGGAGTAATCCAAGGGATATTATTAATTTTTTGTTATGGAAATAATAGTCGTATTACGTAATATTGCTGATTGAACCTGTTTTATTAAGATAAACGATATAGCAAAATTAGCATCAGCAGAATTTTTAAAACTGGTGTAAAGTCAAGTTTGCATAAATCATATTCGAGTTTTTTTTGTGTTTAATTGCTTTTTGGTCCGAGGTCGATTTTGCTCAGGCAGTGTTAGGTTTAGGAGTAGTAGGAGAGTGTCATGGTCTGTAATTGATGAGTTAGTAATAAGTATAATTTATGATAAACTGGATTTGATCATCATATGATTGAGACAGGAACAGCTTTGGTGAGTAGTCAAAGTGTGAGCGGAGAAAACCAACCATGGAATGAGCAGATATTAAAGGAAAACCTGTGGTCCTAAAACGCAAAGTGCAACTGAAAGAACATAGTTGTGGTTTAAGACAGTAAAAGTCTGACACACCCTCTAGCTCTGCCCTAGAGCAAGAGAAGTCAGATGATTTCCCACCTCAATAAAAATATTTGGATACAAATGTGTATAAACAAAGCTATGAATCACTGATATCTATTTCAGCTGGTTGATAAACGGACTGTTGATAAGCTACTATAATATTGTCCTATTACTTTATCTAAATTGTCGTATACAATTTCATAAACATAGTTAATATCGACGTCATATCTTATCCTTAACATTCGTAAATTTTGTACGTATCACGTCTAGACTAGGCAAGAGACCAAGACACAAACTTTCATTCCGTGCTGTTTTGATAGCAATACCTAGATCTTCCTTTGGCATACCCTAGTCGTTTCTATTGCTCCATTAAAAAGCAATGATTGTTTTTAAACGATTCTGATTCTGACCTCTAATAAGGTAGTTTTGGTTCATAAATATCGCCTTACTATTTTGGAGGTATGTAGAACAGAGAGTAAAGTCCCATATACCTCCGTTGAAAGGCGAGTATCTGCCCGATAGATGATTTCGGGCTGTTCTATATGTTCAAAGCGCGCGGAGAACTTTGATTGTGCGATGCGAGATTAGTTCTTATGTGACGCCATAAATGTTGCTACACCATCTTTCACAATCGAAAGATCGGTTGATCCTGTAGAATTGTCGACTTCCTAAGCCCAGTCAGAAATTATGTGATATATTGTAGCGATTTATATTAATACCAACAAAATTGTTTTAAAAATATACTACTAGGTAGTAAAAGGTTATTTAAAAAAAGTCCTTTCAGCAGGAGACCAAAACTGAACTAACAAGCTCTTGAACCTGAAAGATGAATTGAGGCGTAAATTCAGAAGTGCACTAGACCCAACCATCTATAGATACCAACATTACGCCTATTAAACATCAAAGAGTAAGACACCGACCAAAGGAAAGATGATTAGATGGATTGTGTGAAGACTGATATGAAAGACAAGGAAGTTAGTGATAGCATGACGAGTGACAGGGCAGAGTGGAAGAAAAAAATGTGTTGCGCCGACCCCAAATAACACGGGACAAGGGCAGGAAGATGATGATGATGAGTAAGACACCGACCAATCTAAAACTTGCAAATTTTCGTTTCAGGTACCGAAATCTACTCCAGCCAGCAGAACAATACGGGCGTAAACGAGGGTTATACACTGGCCTCGGCAATGGATTCAACTGGGTCCTGACCTACTGCCTCAACGCCATCGGGTTGGTGTACGGTATCCGACTAGTCCTGGACGACCGCGACAAATCGGAAGAAGATCGGAGATACGTGGTCGGGATTGTGTTCAGTGTGGGTATAGACACAAACTATTTTACTGTGAGATTCTCTTTAGAAATTCTTGTCATATTTATACACATGAAATCGTTATCATTCAGCCGAAAAAAGCTTTATGCAACACAAAGATACCAAGGCGAACTTAATGCTTATGCAATTTATTTTATAAACAATTTAATCAGCCGGACTTATTTGGTGTTATTTGCTAAGTAACTCCAGAGCATTGCGAGGAAGTTAATATAGAAACCTGAGCGAAGTGAAAAATTCGAACCGCCCAAGATAAAGATAACTTTATCTCCGCGTTGGATACTCTACTTTTTGAACCATCTGTGTGATTGTCTTTTAACAACAAATTATATATTAGAGAAATAAAAGTTTTATTTACAAGTTAATTTTAACTATCACTCGACATTTTTTGAGATTTGAAACCAACCAAATTCAGTATTCTAAGATTCTATAGTTTTAATTTTCTCTAACACTCCCAGCTCTTTCATTACGTCGTCCTCGTCGTTTTTTTATAGACTCGTCAGACATTTTATTCTTTTTTTGGTAGTGGCCAGTTTGATTTTTGAATAAACTTCTTTGATGCGTTTACATTTTAATACACATAATGTGGCTTTTTTTTTCAAAATAATTGTTTTTTGAAGTTCGAGTTTCAAATTCAATTCTCATTATTCCCTAGGGATCACCCATACTATATTATCTCCCTAGGGACAAAATTAATTCCTTTAAGTGATGGTTATATGACATATAAAAGGGCATTATCGAACAGGTGGTGTAAAAAGTTAATTAATATTCCACAGGTTGTATTCAACGTTTACATGGCCACACAATCTATCACGCTGTGTGTACCTCACATAGAGGTGTTCGCAGCAGCCCGAGCCGCAGCTGCCAGCATCTTCTATCTGATGGAGAGAGAACCAGAGATCGATAGCCTTAGCGCAGAAGGAGGCTCACCAAAGAGAGTTATTGGAAAAATCACACTAGAGAATGTTCATTTTAGCTATCCTTCAAGACCTGATGTCAAGGTACGTTGTTGAAAGTAATTTTAAAGTAGACGGAATGGTCGTATTATCTTCATTGTTGTAGTAATTTCTGGGTCCGGGTACAGAAGACTGACGGACTGAGGACAGAAGTAGTCTTCTCATATTAAGGTTATGCCTGGACTTGCAATTTAGATTTGCCGACAGCCGATTTCTCTGAAACTTAATAAACACTAAATCCTAAAGACAGTTTTAAACTTTAATCTTTAAGAAGCACAATAATATTACGATTGAACGATCGAAATATAAATAATAAATATCTATTTGTTGTTCATGTTCTTTTGTAGGTTCTAAAAGGCTTCTCCCTCAACATAAAAGATGGAGAATGCGTTGCTCTAGTCGGATCATCTGGCTGCGGGAAGTCGACCATATTGCAGCTGTTACAACGACTATATGACCCAAATTCAGGATCAATTAAACTAGACGGGAAAGAGCTGAGGAATCTTAACTTAGGATGGCTCCGGTCATCATTAGGTAAGTTTCGTCCCAAAGGACTTTTTTAATACCCTTTCCTGTTTGATTTTTTTACAAGTATTGCTTGAGACCAGTTTTTAATCTTCTGACGATTTCCAGGTGTTGTGGGTCAAGAGCCAGTACTATTCCATGGAACGATTTTCGAGAACATTTCCATCGCTTGTCCTGAAGCCACTTTGCCAGAAGTACAAAGAGTCGCGGCTATGGCTTACGCACATGAATTCATCACGAATTTGCCAAAGGTCTGTATAATTTATGTATATGTCGTGGTCAGATCTTAGAGTTTATCAATTCATTTAATGATTTAGCCAACTAAAACTGGCCAGAACGTCGAAACGTTAACGTTTAGTAAAAGGTCTAAATAAAATAGAAACTTATGTATTGCTCTTGTAAGAACCAACATAAACTTAAAATTTAAAAAAAAAAACTGCATTCTAACAAAGCCAATTGCAATAAAAAGGGATATTTTTAACTGTACATCAAAAATCTTATTCTTCACTAGCTAACCCGGGGAACTTCGTATCGCTTAACAGTCAAAGAATGTAGTATATCTTTCGATATAGTCAACCACACAATTTTAATGTATTAAAGTTATCTACGTCGATTTCGTACCTTTTATGTGATGCGCACCAACTAAAAACTTTAACACATTTATTATATGTATAGATTAGAAATACTCGTTGTCCACCAAATAATAATGGACATTTTCGAATTATTAAGGGATTTGGGGCACCACGACTCGAACAGGTTGACATATGGCTATCCCATTTCACACATATGTACAACCACCGTTCACTCAATCTTATAAATATGCCAATAAAGATTATTTATTTATCTTTATTCCAAAAAGGTAAGTAAATTATAAGATAAGCCCCACAAAACCGTTGCAATGGTTTGACTGTGGGGTCGGTGAGTCTCTAGACATACTTAAACATTTCTAAATAATATAATTATAATTTGCGTCTAAATCTATTTGTGTATATAGATAGGTATATTAGTAGGAAATTATCCCAAGAGAACATACTCCAAGATTAAATAGATGAAGTAGATTATGTGACTAGGGAATAAAACAGTGTCATTAAGTCGCGGGCGGCATTTGCCGGCGGGCGAGGCGGTTGAATTCAGAACGAAACAAAGGTTGCTAAGTTTTAATCACGAACGTTAGTGAGGGATTTATATAATTTACTCCCGAGCTTAGCGAGGGAGTTAATAAAGAAACCTGAGCGAAGTGAGGAACTCAAGCCGCCCAAGACAAAGACAGCTTTATTCCCGTATTTGATACTCTACTAGTTACGAGAGATAATTAAAAGACAATTTACTAAACGATCTGGCCAGTTTTAGCTTGCCATATCGTGAAGTGATCAATTTTAAGATCTGGCCACGACAAATACATATTTTTATTTCGGACCGAGTTCGGTTGCTGGATTTGCCAGAAAATCGAGCCTGTCCAAATATACCATACCTATAGTACCTATATCGAATACAATGGAAGACTCCATCGAGTATTTTTCCGGTTTTCCTCGTTGTCTGGCAGAGAGATTTATCAAAGACAAGTAAAAATAGGACCCGATGGGGCGTACCATCGGGTCCTATGTTTACCGAATTTGGTTTCAAATCAGTCATAATAATTTGTTTTAAGAATCTGAGGTATTTTCATGCAATGCAAAGAGGATGTTGTATTACAGGGCTATGACACAGTGATAGGCGAACGCGGTGCGTCGCTGTCGGGCGGTCAAAAACAACGGATAGCAATTGCGCGCTCGCTGCTGCGCGAGCCGGCCGTGCTGCTTCTCGACGAGGCCACCTCTGCTCTTGACCCTCACTCTGAACGCAAGGTCCAGGCTGCTCTGGACAGGGCTAGTGCTGGAAGGACTACTATCATGGTTTCCCACAGGTACCAATATCTCTCCTATCTGTTCGGTGGTTACCCCGTAGATAACCACCGAATGCTGCCTTTGCGGGCCTCTCCTTGCTGATTTAAAATAGCTAAAATTCCATAGCTAAGAATGCCTACATGTTACGTTTTTTACAAGCTTTTATTTAACTTGCTATGTACCTATGTATGTAACTATGTTTGGTAAAATCTTGCAATTCGGTTTTGATATAGATATCTTCAAATTATTGAGCTAAAATGTGTTACTCGTTACTACACAATGTTGCATGATGTTATTCTAAATTCAACATGGCGAGAACACCCAAGATCGCGGGCTTTCTTTTTCTATTGCAAATAAAAGCAAGCAAGCATATAAATACTCGTAAATGAATTATTTTATTAAATTCGGGTTTTCTAACGATAACAGGTTATCAACGATTTTGAACGCGAACCGTATCATTTGCATGGATCAGGGAGTCATTGTAGAACAGGGAACGCACGAAGAACTCATGAGAAACAAAGGTGAGGAAAACTAAATAATATTCGCATCTAACTTTATTACAGGCGGAGAACTTTAAACTAAAATAAAGTAATTTAATTTTTTCATTATCTATATGTGTTTAAAAATGATGATGATCAAATTTGTTACAGTCAATGATGAGCGGTACATAATGAGTTTTTAGGCGAGTTTATACCTGCAACACTGAGGCCATGTTTGTTCACCGTTCTTGTATGCCTATTCAGGATATCAGTAGTAAGGTTCTGACCCACTGAAACAAAGTGCTCGTTGCAAGTGTTAATGGAGATGTTTTCTTTATATTTCTGTAATTCTTGGTTAAATGATAAATGATATTTATTCTGTAAGTAGGTTCAAAAAAAACACTTTTACACGTCAATTTTTTTTGTCATTTTAAACTAGATGAGGCCGGTGTTTCCTAGCTGACTACCCTGAGAAGAAACACCGAAACAAACTCAGGGGTCAAAGTCTCTTTTAAAGTCCATACAGTTAATATGTAATGGTCAAATCACATGAGAACAGTGCAGATTTGTCTGAGATGGTCTTTTGAAGAAAGAACCATACAGATTTGAGTGGACCTGTCCAGTCACTGCAAGCATTTGTCAGTATTCGCAAAGCTCAACCTAGGACTACTAAGGAGCTCAACGACTTGACGAACAATACCAAGGAAAGGACATTTGGGTAGGCCGCAGAATATACTCAAATTGCCAGACATACGTTAAAATTACTGAAAAGGAAAAAAAAAATGCAATCAACATTGTTCTCACGTTCACAATAATAAAAGTAAATATATAATTTACAAAATGTAATTTACTTAATAAAGTAAATATTGATGTCAAAAATAAAAATAAATAAAGTCAAATTGCAAAATAAAAATAATCTACAATATCAAATTGTAAAATAATAATAATAATAATAAAGAGCACAATTGAAAATAAAAACAAAAGAGAAAAATAAGACAACAGTTGTAGTGCGTACTGGAGCAGGTCAATCCCAAGCCTCTTCGTCCTCAACATAGTCCTTTATAGAGAAAAAGCCTTTTGACAAAGTTTTCGCTTTACAAATGTTTTGAATTTATTAAGGCTTAGTTGTTGAATGTGACTAGGAAGTTTATTATAGAAGTGTATACATTGGCATCTAAATGAGCCCCCTATTTTTTTTAACCTGGTTGTAGGAACCACAAATTTGTGTTTGTTCCTAGTATTAAAATAATGGATATCACTGTATTTTTTAAACATGTTTATATTTTTATGTGCATACAAAATATTCTCGTAAATATACTGTGAAGGTACAGTCATAATATTGATATCTTTAAATTTATCTCTGAGGGAGTATCTGGGACTTAATCTATAAATCGAACGAACAGCCCTTTTTTGCAATACAAAAATTGTCTGGATATCGGCGGCATTTCCCCACAGTAGAATACCGTACGACATAACACTATGGAAATAGCTAAAGTAAACTAAACGGGCTGTCTCTACATCAGTTAAATTTCGAATTTGTCTAACAGCGTATGCTGCAGAGCTAAGTTTTTTCGATAATTTGACTATATGTGGGCCCCACTGAAGCTTAGCATCAAGAGTTATGCCCAAGAACACTGTATTATCTTCAGGACTCAACTCTTTTGTTGGTCGGTTGTCGTTGGCTCTTTTAGGTACTTGACATATTACTTCAATAGTCCGCCAAAGTTTTTTTGGGATCTTTTCTATTCTTCGCCAGTTGTTTCCTTATACTAACCAATTTTCATATGCAGGTTTCTACTATAAGCTGGTAACAACAAATAAACAGAAAGGAGAACCTGAGGAGCCTGAACCTTTGGCCGAGTTATTGGAAGATGAACCAGAAGATGGTGCCGTCAATACCCCCGTTGTCCGTAATGACAAGAAGAGAGATGACAGAAGAACACGGTTCAACAAACAGAGTTCTATAGTAGGTAGGTGATGAACCCAGGCGTTAGTATGTCACACATTCAGTTTTAGAAAGGGATTGTCACGAAGCTTTTGTACCAAGATTATAAATGAAGGGGCCAATGCTCTACAAACCCGAATTCGGTCTAAAACTCCTATGGTTTCAAAGAAGTATTGAACAATGGCATCAATGGTAATATTCAGTCATTGTCTGCAAACATGTATTATTAATTACCCTTTCGATTGACAGAGTCGCACGAGTGGATGTCAAGTCCTCGAGGATCCATCACTTCGGCTTTGTCGCTCGGCATTCAGAGCTTCATGCAAAATCCAGAGGTTGATAAACAGGATGAGGAAGTCGAGGTACTCCATATTTAATAAGAGATTCTTCTATTTTATTCCCCCAAAACTGGTTGCAGTTTTCTCTAATATGTTCTTTATTTTCCAGGAAATTATGCCAGTGAGCGGATGGGAAATATTGAAGCTAAATTCTCCAGAATGGCTTTATATCACAATTGGTTCGATCGCAGCGTTTACCCAGGGTGCTTGCTTCCCAGCCTTTGCTCTACTCTTCGGTTTTACTAGTGCTGTAAGTTTTTTGTTAAGTTACTCAATACTTAGGTACCTAGTAATGTTTTTTTTAGCCATATCTGTCTTACTGCTATGTATAATCTTCCCCTAAGTCCTTCCAAATATTCTTCATCACCTTGTAATTTTACCTATGCAATTATTATGAAAAGGAAAGATTTGGGTTTTTGTTTGTTGATAATAAATTCAAAACTACACCAATTTTAAAAGTTCTTTCACCAGAAGAATGCTTCTTTATGACTATTTCTGCTACCACGCAGGCAATGCGGCTGGCAGATGCCAGTTTATGATAATGTAATGATGCTTTTTTAGATATTCGTGTTAACGGACCGTGAAGAGCTGTTGTTTTTGGGGGATTTGTACGCTGGTCTCTTCGTAGTAGTTGCTGCGATTGCTGGCGTTTCTATGTGTCTTCAGAGCACTACCTTCACATCGGCTGGATTAATAATGACTACCAGACTTCGAGAGGCATACTTTAATGCTTTACTTAGACAGGTACGTTTTTATTACATTTAATTCAAATGAATTAATAGTCCATTGCTGAGTAATGATATCTCCAATCGCATGCCATTTGAGTATCACGATTTCTGGCATGAATCATTCGTAGTACTCGTAGATAGCCAAATAGTATTTCTTGTGAATAAGAATTTGTAACAGAAACGAAATATTATCACCACAGGAAATAGGATACTACGACAAAGAATGCAACACCGTTGGAGCCATTTGTGCCAGATTAAGTGGAGACGCAGCAGAGGTGCAAGGTGCCACAGGCCTCAGGATTGGTCTCATCCTACAGGGCGTCAGCTCCGTACTCATTGGCGTTTTAATGGGATTAGGCTTTAACTGGAAATTGACTCTTGTGTCAACTGCGTTCTTACCTATTGTGAGTATTCGATTCTGCGTTCCGCTTGAAGAGTTATTGATGTTTTTTAAACTTCGCTACCCACCAATAACTACTCCTGGATCGTAGGTGCGTTCACAAATATGTTAATTCATATACATAAGACACCAAAACCTGAAACTACTATCTGCATGCCATACAAATATTATTACTCATATTAATCTCCGTGTTCAAAATTCTAGATGATCGGAAGTATCTGGTTAGAAGGAAAAATGTCACGGCAATCTCAGGCGGACGAGCGAGAAGCTATGGAAACTGCGACGGGTGTAGCAACAGAAGCCGTTGTGAGCATTAAAACTGTACAAAGTTTAGGCGAGTATTCATCAAACACTTTTTCTTAAATACTAAGCCTAGAATGGATTTGAATATCTATAAACAAATAAAATAAAAATGCCCTTTATTCCACTACTTACAATTTTGGAAAACTTATTATGTTATGATAACCATTACAATAATATACAAATCTTCTGCTCCTCTTCTCGATCTATTTACTTAAACTCGTTCCTTCATCTGTTTCTTCTATTCTGGTTTGTCATCGCTATTCATAGCGGTCACCTCTACGGCGTAGGCCTCCCCTACATCACTCCACGCTTTCCTATCACGCGCTTTCTGCGTCCAGTTTGATCCACAACGTTGGGTAAATATATGACGCCATCTCTTTCTTTGTCTCTCTTACTTTCTTTTACCGTCTAATGGAATCCATTCTGTTACCCGCTTTGTCCATCTCGTACACTCCAATCTACTTATAAATGAATATCTATAATGGTCCTGTAAACCTAAATAGTTTTCTAATTCACTTTATAATATTTAATATTATAAAGTGAATTAGAAAATCTACAACGTAGGTACCATATGTCGGTGATATATAACAAAATAAAAAAAGAAAATAGGTTCATTTGGCACACGAGCACAATAAGTTACAAGAAGTAAAGGAAACAAAAATAAAATAGTGATCCTCAGGGCTGCGTCAAATAGGTGCAGTTCAGCATAAATGCCAGAGAACTAGTGCCTGACGCTGATTTTTAACTGGACGGTTGTGACTTGATGACGTAAATTAATTTTGTAGTGTAATGCATAATGGTGATAAATGATATTTAATTTCCAAATAGGTTTTTAAAAAACACTTACACATCAATTTATTTCTCAATTTGATCTTGATGAGGTTTTTTTTCATGTGGGAAAATCATCTAATGACAAATCCCGCTTGGGCGGAGCGGGAGATAGTGTCAGAGTTTTACTGACTAAAAACCCACTCCTGTTCCTTTCTTTGTCCCAGGGCCCCGGGTTTTACTTTCACACTACCCGTGGCCCCAGTAGGCTTCGACCCTGCTGGGCCCCTACGATTTGCTGACATCTCCCTGAAACGCGCGTGAAACAATACGCGCCGTCGACGACTTAAGCTCGGTCCGGACGCTTACCGGACGGTCGGACGGCAGGCTACCCATTGCTCGCAGTCCGCAAGCCCGCGCCTACGGTGGCTGGAAATCGGGATCGGAATCTTGGCGGTGGTTGGGGCATGAGGACCGTTGCCTCACGCGATCGGCCGCCTCCTTTGCTAGCATTAGTGCTTTGCAGAAGGAGGCGACCGCCTGCCACTCCTCCTCGTTCCGGACCATGGCCTGTACCAAGGACCGGCGTGAGAGATCGCCGCTGCCGAACGCCCCCACGAGGACACGGCATTACTCTGCTCAAGCGGGGCACACCTAATGGATATCACCTTATTTTTTAAACATGTTTTATTTAATGATGCGTACTTAAAAATAATACAATAAAATAAAGTTTTAATATTTAATTAAATGTGTGATAAATAGTCTTGACTTAATGTAATGTATGTCTACAAATAGTGTGAAAAATAGTAGATTATATGACTAAGGGATAAACGTGCGGCATGTTGAATTCAAAACGAAACGAAGGTTTTTAAGTTTTAATCCTGAATGTAGTGAGGGATCTATATTATTAACCCCCAAGCGCAGTGAAGGAGTTAATATAGAAACCTGACTGAAGTGAGGAATTCAAGCCGCTTCAGACAAAGATAGCTTTATCCCCGTGTTGGATATTCTAATTAAATCTAGTAGAATACTATAAACACCTTCTGTGAGATATTAAAAAGACAATTTACTGAAACCAGTCATATATTAGAGAAATATAAGTATTATTTACAAGTGGGATCAAGGGGTTAATGTTAACTTTCACTCGACACGTTTTGAGATTGGAAAAAACAAATTTCACTAAGTACTCTAAGATTGAACTATAAGCTCTTTCATTGCATTTTTTTTAAAGACTCGTCAGTAACCACATTTTATTCTTTTTTTTTTGTCAGTGGTTAGATTCATTTTTTGTTTCAAACTTGTTTGATGCACTTACATTTTAATTTGCGAAGCAGGAAAAATACTTTTTTGTTTTTCAAAATCTTCTCGCCGTTCCAAATTCAAATCACATAATTCTCTAGGGATAGAATGACTTGCTTTATGTGAGCCTTGTATGACATATAGGTAAAAGGGTATATATTATCCACTATTCAACAAATGGTGTAGAAAAAGCAGTCGAACCAACAAAAAAAATCCACCAAGAAACGGCAGAATAAAGGTAAAAATTGATGTAGGTATCTCTCTTACCAGTTTGAGTTAGTAGTAATATCTACATGATGTAGTCCGAGTAGTGATGTAGTTCAAGTAATTCAAAAGTGTATTTAATTACCTAACGAGAAAAGAATACCCAATGGGTTTCTGATGATTAGGTATCAATTAAAACTTTCAATTCAATTTTTTTTTTCAATTTTCAATCAATTAAAGATTAGGTATCACTTAAAACTGTATCAATTCTATTACAGGGATAGAACCAATATTCCTGGAAAAGTTTCGGGAATCTCTGGCGGTAGCCTGTCAGGCAGTGGCCAGCAAGTCTAAGTGGCGAGGAGTGGTGCTTGGCATGGGTCTGTATGTGCCCCTGGTTGCCTTTTGCAGTGCGATAGTGTACGGCGCGATCCTCGTGGCGAATGGAGAGTTAGAATACAAAATTGTTCTTTTGTAAGTATAATTTCAACATATGTTTTGCATAACCTTCGGTATAGTATTAGGGGAAAAAATAAAAAGACTGTGTTTCGCATAGATATAGCTACGTTCGAATCCATATTTTTTTTATTTAAGAAATCATCCAATGACTTCTCCCGCACTAGGGGGCGTCAAACTTTTACTGACTAAATCCCACTCCTGTGTTCCTTATTTGCCATGAGTTCCAGGACCCTGGGGTTTTATTTAAGAAACGAACCTATAGCCGCAATTAGATTAGATCCTGCTGGGTCTCTACAGTTTTGCTGACATCGAAATATGTAGTTGCTATTTACTCCTGCTTGTACCTATAATGAATAGTTTTCTTACCAGAACAAACCAGCACTGTGGACTCTTCACACTATGTGTGTGGCTACGGCATTATGCTGAGCGTTCGGCCATTTTACGTGGACGTGGCGTATATTTTCCAGAATGTTAATAATTTTTAAGCTAGTCTTAATATTACAAAAAGAATATTTTTCTTTCTATCCACAGAGTAACAGAGTGTGTCATGTTCGGAGCGTACATGCTTGGCCAGACGCTAGTATACGCACCAAGCTTCAATGCCGCCAAAACTTCAGCATCCAGGATATTAGGACTAATATACAGGGAACCCGAGGTCAAAACATTGGAAGGAGTAACTGATAATAAAGATTGGGTGAATATTTTTATCTTTACTAAATTAATGGTAATTATAAAATTGGAGAGGTACCTTACAGTTTCAATATTTGTTATTCAAGCGCACCTCAACAACTGAATGAATTCTGTTAAATTATGAAACACAGGTCGACCATATCCTGGACTGAGTCCAGAATATTATTTTGTAAGAAGTTATGTAAATGCGTCAAGAAATCAGTTGTGACATAAACATTACTTCTTAGATTTATTGATGAAATTAAAGCATTATGTGTACCTACTCTCCTCTCTTTTAAGACTGTTATAACATTTCATTTCACAGCATGCCACCGGAAACTTCAGCTTAAAAAACATCGAGTTCAGCTACCCCACACGAAAACACCAGAAGGTCCTCAAAGGAATAGACCTCCATGTGGATGCGGGCAAGACAGTGGCGCTAGTTGGCCCATCAGGCTGTGGCAAGTCCACCGTGCTGCAATTGCTACAAAGATTTTATGACCCTGATTCCGGGAAAATTGTATGTATTACCTGTGCGTTACTTTATTACTTGCATATCAAATGTGTTTAGCAGAATTTAATGGAATAACACCAGAACAAAAACACCACTTGGCTGTGTAATTCACTTTGAAAATTGCGATTTACTTTGTTTCACTAAGTTTTGAAAGGTTTCAAAGTCCATTTCTTTATATGCTTGCCTATATGTACAGTTATAAACACAGTTTCCTATATATACAGTTACAGGGTCAAAAGCGCAGTTGCACTCCATCAATGTTAAAAAGTCTAAAATGTCTTTGTAGAAAAGGATCAATGGTTCATGCCTGATTTGATTTGTAGCATAGAATCTATAGTATTGATTTAAACTAGTTGTGGACTATGAAACTTTTACTAAAAAGAAATTTTAGATACTTTAGCATTGGTAGAGTGCAACCGTACTTTTGACCCCTGACTGTACATCTACCTACTCGAAAAATATTATAGATAACTCAATGAAATTTTTATATCATACTGAGTCCGCTTTAGGCCTCTACTCGATGTTTCTTAAACCTGTGTCCGAAAGAGAAGTTCTGTCCGAAATATTACCTCTAAATAGTACAAACTCTTCAGGTTATGATGAAATCAATATAATATATATATATATATATATATTATCAAATCATGATATCATCTCAATTTTGACACATCTTGTTAATTTATCTTTCTCACTTGGCACTTTTCCCGAAGCACTTAAACTATCTATAGTAAAACCCGTTTTTAAAATGGAGACAAAACAGATATAAATAACTATCGCTCGATAACAGTTAAACCCATTCTGTCAAAGATATTTCAATAATGTATGTATAAGAGACTGATTAACTACTGCAATAAATTCCATATAATTAAAAACGAAAAGTATGGATATAAAAAAAAACCACTACTTTAGCTGTCTTCTCTCTTATGGATACTGTTTTAACAAACCTTAACAAAAATAATTTTACTACAGGTTTGTTCTTTGACTTATCTCAAGCCTTTGATCTTGTGTCTCATAATCTATTGCTGCAGAAGTTAGGAAAAATTGGAATAATGAAGCCTGCTCTTTAATAGATATCATCATACCTGAATAATAGACAACAGTGTGTGACCATTATCAAAATAAATGAAAATAACGACATGACATCATACTCATCCGAAAATAAATGCAACAAATCTGCCGTTCCACAAGGAAGTGTCCTGATGTCAATCCAGTTTTTACTTGTATATAATCTATATTAAAATAATCTATATTGAAAAAAGAAATTAATATATACTTACTAAATTTGCATGCTAATAGTGAGCGAAACATGTTTGCTCATATTTGTACCATTTTTTTAGGAAATAAATATACTATAGAAGAGTCCACATTCCACATGTCGACAACCTCGTGAGCTAAGTCGAGATATTAGATTTGTTTCTCTTTCTCAGCTTTCACGAGATTCTCGTCATGTAGAATGGTGGCATCAACTATCATTGCGCGGCGCGATAATCGGTATATCACCATCGTATCCGGCTTATTGGCTACAATAGTCCGGTCAGTAATGATAGACCAATCCCAGTACAACGACACATAGTCATTTTTGAGAACTGGGTCGGGCACATACCTGTAGTATGGTACCTCCGAATCCACTAGGTTGTATTTTAAAGCAAGTTAAATAATCCTGGCTACTTGGTTATGCCTGTGCAAGTACTCGCCGTTAGCCAGACGAGAACAATCTGAGATAATATGTCTGATTGACTCACCCGGACGATGGCATGACCGACGCACATCAACCATCCCGTCCTTCATAATATGTCTCCGGTAGTTGTTCGTTCATAATTGCACAGACGAAACCTTCAGTTTCTCCGAAGAGAAAGAAATCTACATCAGGCTCACGAAGAGCCCGATAAAAGCACCCGTGGAGCTCCTTGCCTTTCCATACTTCCCTGTAGTCATCAATAGTAAGTTCCACAGGTTTGCGCCAGTTCTCTTTAGCCATGGGCAACGGGGTAAGTCCCTCATCCATTGCGACCACATCGCGGTGCATACCCACGTCGGTTTAGAGAAAGTATTCTCTGTGACTGCACACCTTGCAGTTGTATAGAGTCTTAGCTTTCAAAAAACCCCGACCTCCACACTTCCGTGGCAAGTACAGTCTCATCACCGATCATCGTGGGTGACGCATCCGATTTGCGGTCAGCAATGTACGGACCCGCCTATCGAGAGCATCTAGCTCGGTCTCAGTCCATTTGAGTATGCCGAAAGAGTACATTAAGACATAAGCATGACCCAACCGATGAAGGCGCGCACCCTACTTCCGCCTGACAGAAGGCTGTTTAGAACTTTCTTCAGGCCAAAGAAACCCTCATTCAACGTTTTCTTCACGTCAGCAACGTTAACGTCACGTAAGCAAAGTTTCGGTCGAGGAGAGGGTTCTAAGGTGTATGAAATCCAAAAGTTGAATTCCCTCGGATTCCACAATTTCCCCTCGCTTTACATGCATAATTACACATTTGTCCACACCAAATTCCATCCTGATGGCACTACTGAAAGTTTCAGTTATCTTCAGTAGTTCCATCAGTTGCAAATTGTTATGGGCAAAAAATGTCAGATCATCCATGTAAAGCAGGTGAAATAGGACCTGACCGCCTCTTCTTAACCGATAACCCAGACCTGACCACCTCTTCTTAACTGATAGCCCAGAGCTGAATCCTCCAGCAACATGCTTAGAGTATTCAAGCTCCGTAGTACCACGGGACCCATTCCTACATCCGTTCTGAGAGGCAGACATAATCAAATTTTTCTCTATATGTACATCCATTTTTGCTCTCAGAATGGATGTAAGAAGTTTATAGACCGTTGACAAACATCTAATCGGCCTATAATTCTTGGGTTCCGTGAGACTACCTGTCTAATGGAGCAGATGGGTGACACCAGTGTTAGAAACTGAGGTAGGGACCCAGATTCTAAAGATGACTGAAATTGCGATGCCAGAAGCGCGTGTGAGCTGCTATACCATTTAACCAAAAGTTGTGCAGTCCGTTCCTACCTGGAGACATCCAATTAGGGAACGGACGAACTGCTCTGGCTAACTCTAATGGAGTAATTATAACTTTTTTCAATTTCTGGTACAGCTACGGACAGACAGGCACCGACCAAATGCTGCGCCAGAATGCATTCGTGGTGGCATCATCCGGACGGTGCACGTCAATCACACTATTTTCAGGTCGCTCCAAAGCTTTATACATCCAGATGGGTGAAGTCTCAACGCTCTGAAATATGCGATTCTGCGAGTACCGATCAACCCGTCGCTTTTACCGGCGATTGCGGCTCGCCCATGCACAAACCTTCTGCTTCAAGTAGTTGATGCGCTCTGTGACACGAGATATGTATTCTTGAGGATTGATACCAGTCTCCAAAAATGCCCGCCTCTCAAAGCGCATCACTCGTGGTCATGTATTATCCTCCCTTAAACAGTGTTTTTTACCGATGAGTACCCTGACCCCATCGATACGTTTCTCGATCCTGCACTGGCAGGCTGATACAGCAGGCTTTTATTATTATTATCATTTTTATACATTTATTTATCTCAGGACATTTGTTCTCCCGGGAGATCGGGTCGGTCGGTCCGCTAATGCCCAACAGTTCGCCACAAAACTGCCCTGCGGATTGTATCTTTCTTAGATAGCCCCCACCCTGCCCCCCTTGGCCCCCCACCCTGGCATGTTAGGGCAAAGCAAATGCTACCGATACAGACCTAGGGTTTGTTGGAGCGCGAACGACGTCAACGTAGAGATACGGCGATGTGGTTATTATTATTATTATTAAAATTATATTTTTAATATTTTTGAGTTTCTTATCATCCTTGTCACAAATGAGTGACTTATTTACCTTTACACATTGTTTTAAACTTGCTTTTTTTTAGATCAACTTTAACTAAATGCATTCGACATTTTGATGAAGTCCGTTAAAGAAAATCCTATGGTATTTATGGAAATAGTAAGTACAGACTAGAATACAACACGAGTTGCCAGTGTTTTTGGTATCCTTATATGTCATGATCATCAAAAATACTCAATTTTTAATATTATGTCAAATGATTGACATAAAGAGATTGACTTGGCTCCATATTTTTGTTACGAATCTACATTACTTCGTACCTTATTTCTCACGAAAATGGGACAAATAATGGGCACTGCGAGCACCATGCACCTGGGTTTAAAAATGGACGACAATCCTACATTTCCAGACAAAGGATTCAATTACAAAAGAGAGCCACGGAAAATAAAAGCTACTGAAAAAGAACTTAGTTCTGCCAAAATTCCTCCTAAATACCGAGACTACTGTGCTGATGAGTTGCTGGCTTATCAAGTGTGCCGCTATGAACATATGCCTTTGGTGATCAACTGCCACTGCGAGAAACATGCTTATCTTTCGTGCGAACATCAAGACTATGTGATAAGAATGAAAGAGTTTGAAAGAGAACGCAGGCTAAGAGAAAGAGAGATCAGAGTAAAAAAAGAAATGCCCCAAAAACAATAAGAAAGAAAACAAACTGATTAGGTACAGAACCGGATTAAGCCAGCGCCGGCGGACGCTAACAAATCTACCATGGGACCCGCCAAATTTTTGGCAAAAAAAAAACGAATAAAAACACTTTTAAAACTTATATTTCTCACAGCAATATCCCCATTGCATGTGCTTACATAGTCCTTATAGTGTCTTCATATTCCGGAATTAGATATCGTATATATACAGGTGTTTTCCTGACCTGTTTTTGTAAGTCCGACCGGGGCCCCTGATGCGCGGGGCCTGTAGCATTTGCTACTTGGCTAATCCGATACTGATTAGGTATCTACATTAGATCTTGATATGAATAAAGTTATTAAATTAATAACTAATAAAGTATGCAGAATTTTCAAAGAATATTGTTTCAGTTCCTTGAAAGACAGCGGTTGTGTTACCGCAGCAGAAGCTCCGTTCCAATTGTAAACATAATACATGAGCATGAGCATGAACTTGACACACATGCGCACAAGGGTCTACATTTTGATTTTATACATTTTACAATTATAGCAAGTAATTTTCCTGAAAAATTGCGGCGCACGATGATGAAACCAGCCATAGCTATAGATAGATACTAGATCTCTATGTAATCTTTACACTTCCAAATAAAGTGGTTCTCTATCCATTTTCCAGTGAAAAACTGCGCATTTAGCAGCAGAATAAAAACGGCGGTAATAGGTTGAATAAATTATGTAGTCCAGTCACTTTTAATATAGGCTTGGAGCTTTATATGCACGAGGCTCTGAGCTACGCACATTTAGTCATTAGGAAGAGCAGATTCCTTTGGAGAAGCAAGCCGAATATCGCAGTGTGATCCGCAACCTCGGACCTTCGCTAAGAACATAATACAGGCTCGTTGGCGTGGTATATCGAATTGTAAGCGCAATTCATGATTGACATCATGGGCTATGACATGTATTGCTGAGCATTCCAGACTCTTCGAAAAAAATATTCTTGGAACAAAATCTGTAATACATCTGTAGGTAGATAATGCTCTTTAATTGTAATAAATGCAAATACGATATAACTGATTTTATATCCTACTAGCTTCTGCCAGCGGCTTCGCCCGCGTGAAAGTAGGTTTCTCCTAACAAACTTTGGTAGATATTTATAAGATCTACAATTAATTAGAACATTTTATGGTTCTATCTTTTATAGTTTAGGCAGCGTACGCAAAATAAGTAACTTTTCTGGTTGACTTTTTATACCTTGTGTCCGAAAAACTCAAATTAAGATATTTGAGTTTTTCGGACACAAGGTATAAAAAGAACCCTATTTTTTTCCAAAATAAAATATAGCCTATGTTACTCGTGGATAATGATGCTTTCGAATGGTGAAAGAATTTTTAAAATCGGTCCAGTAGTTTTTGAGCCTATTCATTACAAACAAACAAAGTTTTCCTCTTTATAATATTAGTGTAGATGAACTTGAATGTCTTAAGACACGAAGAATCACATAATTCTGATTTTTGAGGAACCAATAGAAAGTCAAAATAAAAAGGGGAATGAAACTTTTGCCATACATTGCTGGCACGTATATTTTTTTCTTTTCGCCAAAAGTGAAACCTAGGCCATATTTCAAACGAATATATGAGAAATCAATAGCAAAAATAATTATGTCTATCAACCGTAACCAAACGAAGTTAGAGACTATTTAGTAGATTGCTATAGATTTTTTATCAGGCGTGCTATTTCTTAAATAAAATACTCTGTTTGATATATTAAGTTTTTCATTTTTAAATATAGTTTTGGTTTCGATGTTTATGGTGGGTACGCATTAAATAATGTCAATCACTATTACAACACTAACGCGAATCTTTTCGATTCGTTTGTCACTTATTGTTAGGGTTCCGTACCACAAAAGGAAAAAACGGATCCCTTGGACGGACTTGACGGACTTTGTTGTCCGTCTGCCTGTCTGTCGGTCTGTCAAGACCCTTTATCTCGGGAACGCGTTGAGGTACCGAGTTGACATTAAAACTGTATACTCAAGTTTGCGGTCCCTTAAAACTGTGAAAAAAAAGACGGGTTGCACTCCGGGAGTGCCGGCAGAAGTGAAAACTTGATTATTAACGTTGAGCATGTTTGATATTTTGGAATGGTTAGGGAATAATTTTGCACCAATTGCTTTATCAGTATAAAAGTACTATCATTTATGTGGTAGAATACAATATTCATTTATTGCGCTATCGTACACAAACATGACAATATCGATATTACACACATAAGTTTAGACTGCGGATTGTTGTGATACCGCAAGTTTAATTCATTCATTTAAAAACTAAAGTCTTAATTTCTTGCAGATTCAAGTAAAAATGACAATTTATTTTTGTAATCCCATTGATTACAAAAATAAATGAAGTAAATAAATGAATAAAAAGACTTAAAACATAACTTGCGAAATGTGGGTGTACTATTCGGTGCACCCCTGCCTGAGCCTTCGGGGATTACAGGATGTTATGTTATCATTGAATCCTGCCTAAAGAATTTGTAATTAAAAGTGTGGAAGTACTCTGTCGCACATAAAAATGTGTGCGATACATCTTTTCACAGGCGCTTAGTAAGCACGTAAGCAGGAACGTCACATTCGATCTTACTACAGAATTAGCTGAGAATTTATCGGTTTCCTATACCAATAACACTCGTGCTTTTTAACTTACTTGTAAATACTTGTAATCAAATTATTTTTAAAGCAGATTTAAATAAACTGAACTTTATTTTACCAAACAACAAACGCCTTAGTGAAAATGTTTAGCAATTTAATACTCGGAAGGTACTTATTGCGATTGAACGATTTCCTTTTTTATTTTATTATCATGATTGTGCTTGCATCTTAAAAGCCTTCACAAGTACTTTTAATAGCTACTAGATACTAAGAAAGCTGCAAACTCAAAGACAACACTGTCTTATTGATTTTAGAATCTCTTGTCATTACGCGTCAATCAATAAAATTGCAAGGAAATACGGAATTTTAGCTACACTAACATACCTACAGGTACGTAACGTTTGTAAATAGCACGTAAATTGCCTTCGTAGTTAGCACGGTGCGAATCCCCCAAAGACCACGGTTCTATCACAATCTTAAGGACGATGAAGATAGCCAGAGGACTAGGTTTCGCGGCGCTGCGCCGGCGCGCGGCGGGTGGCAATTTATTTAATAGATTTGTCAGCTTTATCCCTAAAGCATTAGGTTCAAAGTTGATTGGAAACATTTAAAAATTTCTTTAAATGATTTTAAACCATAAAATGTTGAAGGTTAAGTTCAAAATCGAATGAGAAAATTTGACTGGTGGCCGTCTTACGCTTTTTCGATCAGGTCACGTGTCCTGACGCGAGTTTAAGATTTTATACCCATTACAGAAAAAGTGCCCAACGCCGCTAAAGAAGTTTTCACCTCAAAAACACTGAAAAGTGCAAAATAAATCTGAAATTAAAGTTATTTTGCACTATTCAGTGTTTTTTTTTTATATTGCAGTCGGTTGTATTTTTTTTTTGTGAAAGTTTTTATTTTACACTTTTTAGTTATGGTACCACCACTAAAACGTACCCCTCAGCCAAACTTAAATACCTTATAGCCGAAGTGCATCTCATGACAATTCTAATAATTCCAAACACTGTTAGATTACAATCATTTATTACAGAGTTACGGTGCCTAACTTCAGATTTCATCATCAGATCAGTTCCATATATTCCCCCTCTTCTTTCAGTCAGTCATCGACTACACGTATAAACAAAGCAATTTTACTTGTTATGACAGTTCTGCTGTGATCCTATGAGGAAGTCTGTTCCATATCTTCAAAGATCATTACAATATTTCTATGGGGCCAACTCGGAAGCATAACCAGTAAATAAAAAAATAAAAAATTCAAAATCGGTCCACAATTGACCGAGAAATCGGTGAACATACATAAAAAAAAACATACATTCAGCCGAACATAGAACCTCCTCCTTTTTGAAGTCGGTTAAAGATATATTAGCAATGCTTCTATAGGTATCTTCGTTCGATTACGGTTTAATGATTCTTTTTGCTATTGATTCCTAGTAGACCTTGGATTTATTTCAGGCGAAAAGAAAAAGTAAATCATGACAATAGTTTGCTTTTGGTAGCAAAACAGCTTCTTATCATTTATTCTTATGTCTAGGATAACTATGATCAATAATGACTAGTTTCTTTTGGTTCAATACTTAGTCAAAATTAAAACTTTGACATTTGCTAAAAGAAATCATATGCACTTGGATTTTTCCATTTAGAACTAAAATATTCAGAATAACTGCGGTACACATTTAGAGAATGCCTTTACACTTTTTTGCTGAATACAAAGGTATTGAGGCTAGACTGTTGGACCAGTCAAGCAAAAGTGGTGAAGAGATAACGTACGATGTGATATTGGAAAAGGATGAGAGAAGTTTCACTTTCTTCTTTAAATTTTTCTTATCCCACAGGAGTTGGATGGCCTCGACAACCGCGCGTCGCTAACGCTGCCGCGACTGCGTCGTCAATTGGGAGTGGTTCAGCAAGAGCCAGTACTTTTCGACCGCACGCTGGCTGAGAACATCGCGTACGGAGACAACTCCAGGCAATGCACCATGCAAGAGATCATCGAAGCAGCCAAAGCAGCGAACATTCATACCTTCATTTCTTCTCTTCCTATGGTATAGTATTAAGTTTTTTTTTTCTTTGCTGTTGGTGAGAAACGGCCGTCGTTACGCTGCCTTTTAAACTTTTCTCTGGTCCGTTGATGCCCTCAACGGTGATTAGCCAAATAATGAACAACAACTGAAAACACGTAGAAAAGCATCAGAATCAAGAAATATAGAATGAGATTACATATCCTACCTCTTGCTCTATACCATGACCTGGACCAGGGTCGAACACGAAAGATCACCGCCGCGCGCCAATCGATCCATGAGGACACGGCAGGGCTAAACCCGAGCGGGGCTGATCTCTACTGTGTCCTCCGTGCGATCCGCTTCATATTAACAACCGAGCATTTCTTTCCAAGGAATTCGAAACAGGAACCTCCAGAAACAATCGTGTCTCGGAAATAGGGGACGCCGTAGCGCCTCTGTAAACTCTCAAAAAAAAGTCTGACAAAAGGGGACATCGCGATTTTAGCATACCCAGATAGAGATAGCCAGAATAACCTTTTCCGCGCCATTGATGTTTACAACCAAAATTTTATCCACTGTTAAGTGGAGTATGAAAACTTTTACGAGATCTCTCCGCGGTAGCTACTCCAATCGGGACAGTTGACAGTATTTGTGAGAAGGTTTTTTTATTTTTGGTACTGGATCTCATACATTCTGCATTCTGATATCAATTACTGACTCTGGTCCAAAGTTAGTTTTACTAAGGCATTAGATATAGAGTTTGCCTATCTAGTGCAATTAGGGTTGCGGTGGTGTACCTATACGTATACTCACCGTGCCAGCAATCGTATTCCCGCCTGTTTCAGCAATATCAACACTGAATATCTGTTAGCAGAACAATTTTAATAATATGATGGTTCTTCTGAAATAAAGCAGCACGTTAGCAGATCAAGGCCTTAGATTGTATTAATTCTTTAGAAATTCACTCACGCAGTGTATACATTGGTACTCGGAAACCGTTAAAAGATGATTCAAACCGAATAATTTTCCAGGGTTACGATACAAATCTAGGCTCGGGCGGCGCTCAGCTGTCGGGTGGGCAGAAGCAGCGCGTGTGTATCGCGCGCGCGCTCATCAGGTCGCCGCGGCTCTTGCTACTCGACGAGGCCACGTCGGCGTTGGACGCGACCAGTGAACGGGTAAGGGATACTGTAACATATCTAGGCTCGGGCGCCGCTCAGCTATCGGGTGGGCAGAAGCAGCGCGTGTGTATCTACTTACTTTCTGGAACTTTAGGGAAATTATACTTTACGTCTCCTTATTCCAACCTCTGATGAATAGGAAGACAGCTACCTTAAGAGGGCCTTTCCGGACCATAATATAAACCTGTCACGTTACTTCAACAACTTCTACTCTTCATTAGAGTCACGTTACTTCTCCGCAGGTAAGGGCGTTTGGCAGGAACGCTAACAGAAAAGCAATTTTTGTATAAACTCCGCGCACGTTAAGTTGGTACGTGGCTGAAATCGGAACTAATCGTTTGCCGCCATCTTGACGTTTATGTTATTGTCAGTAGAATATGTTTTGTTTTTAAATATTTAATAACTTTGGTTTTTAATCGTTTCCAAAGTAAATACATAATATTCATCATTTATTTTGTCAAATATTTGTTTTTGGGTGACCATAACAATAAAATTCCCCTACATATTCGTACCCGAGAGGTGCCTGGCAGGAACACAGAGTTTGTTGAAAATAGACTGCTACTATGTTTTTAAATCTTAACCTTTTGAGTAGCGTAATTAGAGACACAATAGAAAGACAATGACGCGCTCACGCTCGGGGTTTAATGAAATTGACTATCATGACGATAAAAACTTCATGCGATGGATGAAAGCAAAATAGTGCCAAATCTACAACCGAATTATATAATACTAATGGAAATGTATCATAATTATCACTGCACAAAAATCAACAAAGCTTAAAATGACAATGGACTATCTTCTGTTATAGACTAGCATGGATTCTGATGCTAAATGTGCTAGGTACTAGATATCCAGTAAAAGATTGACAAGGTTCTCATGATTTTTTTATTATAGTTAGTTATGCTAATGAAAATAACCTCTAATTCAATCTATTTTTTTACTTTCCTTTAAGAACCTAAATTAATTAATAATTATAACTAATCGATGGATCCCAAGAACAAAATCGTATATGAAAAATTATCGATTTATGATATGAGGTTTTTTTTTTATTGGGTCGGAAAATCAGCTTATGACATCTCCCGCTCTTGGGCGGAACGGGACATAGTGTCAGACTTTTACTGACTAAAAACCCACTCCTGTTCCTTCGTTGCCTTCGTCCCAGGGCTCCGGGTTTCCCTTTCATACTACCCATGGCCCCAGTAGGTTTCGACCCTGCTGGGCCCGTACATGTTATGAGGTTTTGAAGTTAGAGGTAGTGTTCGATTGATTATTTTAATAAGTTAAAGAATATTAAACAAAAATAAAGTTGTGGTATATAGTTCTTAGTATGTACAATAGGAATTCGTAATAAAATACATTTCGTTTTCATTGTCGATACGATTTTTTCTTGGGACCTGTCGTAATAAATTCTTTAAATTACGATGAGTTACGAAAGATTGTTTTTAATTATATGACGGTAAATAGATTAGTTAGGCTGGCAACATTAAGCGCGCTCCCGGCTGAGCCAAGTTTACGCTCGCGGAGTCTACGCCTGCTGTTAGCACTCTCATCTCATTCCTATGACAGTACTTATCTTTCTATAGCTCGATGTAACTATCGGTTAATGGATCTTATTTACACTTTTATTTTATTACTGCAGGTCGTGTCTGAGGCTCTAGAAAAAGCAGCTAAGGGTCGCACGTGTATAACAATCGCTCACCGACTCTCCACCATAAAGGATGCTGACCTCATCTGTGTCCTGGATAAAGGTATACCTAATTACTATTCATTGCAAAAGATACAGAATCTTTAGATCATAACCAGACTTACTTCACGTCTGAAATGAAGAGGGTTCATTGACCACATGATCATGATCTAGCAATGGGTTCATGTTAAATGAGGGTGTTCTAAAATGACGTTCACTTGGTGGCAGCACTGAGGCATCAGGTCCAGGCACCTGTCAAGATGCTTATGTTAATGACATTAGTTATACGTCAACGTCAAATGTTAGACGTCAACGTTGTGTATACGTATCCAAAGGAAAGGACCTGACGGCTAAGTGGCGCTAACTGGTGGTGTAAATTTTCCTGAAAACCCTCATTAAAACATCTTTGATATAATTTACACTTATGTTTTTCTGTCATTCCCAGGCAAGATTGTGGAGCGCGGCACCCATGCTGATCTAATTAAGCTGAAAGGAAACTACTGGCGAATGACCAGAGGACAAGAGAGCCCGTGAACAAGCACAAATCTAGCACGCAAAGTAGGGATGGCGATCTGATATTGATTAATCAAAGAATCGATTTTAGAGGTCATTAATTTTTTTTTTAACTGATCTTAAAAAATGGATCGATTCCGTGAATTGTTCTTAGACATTTGAAATGATTTTTCGAGATTCGATTCTTTCCCACGGAATGGTACAATATTATTGTTTAAAAACGTTCTAAGAATCTATTTTCAAGTTTTTTTCAAGTTAATTTTTATGTGAAAGTTGTACACCCAATTAGTCACCAGTCTTGACACATGTGCATTGTAGATCCATCTCCTTTTTAGGAATCAATACCTGCATGGTAACCAACGGATTGATCTTTTAGAACTCGATTTATTTCAGAATCGATTCAAAAATTGATTTTCTTTAAAAATAATCGCCATCCGTAGCGCAAATCTATTAGATACCACAAATAGTGTTATTACTGCAATCTATTTCAATCTTATCAAAAGTAAAGTTTTTGCCTTTCCCAATGAAAATAGGGTCGCGTATTTGCTTCTTTCTGTAGGAGATTGTTTTCGTGTGAATCTTGTTACTTGTCCTAATAGTTTTATTTAGTGTTAAGTGTTAACTTAACTAGTGTAGCTGCCTGCAAATTTGTTGCTATTTATATAATTAATTTAAGTTTAATGCTTACTCAAATAAAAATGAATCTTTGTATACATATTTCGTTTATTTTGAATATTTTCAAAAATTGTCTCTTCACATACATATATTATAATTATGTGCTAATCATCTAACTCACAATATCACTTCACGATACTTTTCTTTTTTGGCAATACCCTGTTACTTTTTAAATGTAGACAATTCTGTCGTTGTTAAAAAGCTTACGCAACAAAACGAGCTTGACAGAGATAAAGCAGTGTTGTGGCATTCTGTTGAAGCTAATTTATTTAGATACTTTAAACGGAACTGCGATATAAACTTAGGAGTAACATTTTTATACATGACAGTAGTACTCATTCCTTCATATATATTTGCAGCAAACGCAAAGGGAATCCTTTAGGAACTTATTACTGATGGCTCGTTCAAGTATTTTTTTTTTTTTAATTTAATGTATAGGCCTGCAAATACTTATTGTTACACCACAACACAACATATCTCTCGTTCACATGCATGTATAATCAACTTGTATTATACACGCGATCAATGACAATTGCTGACATAAAAATATATACACTAAAGTATATTTTATACATACCAATAAGAAATAAAATAATATCAAATCTAAAGGATGACACTGATTAATAGAAACGTAAAAATTCAAATATAAGTTCACAAATTGATGGAAGATATAAAGTAATGATTTTTCTGTTATTCTTAAGCAAAACAATATAATAATTACGTGGTAAAGATGATAAAAGATGGCGAAATGGTTTAATGTGATAAATTCTATCACATCACTTTGGGTCAAGGTAGCGTTGGACTACCCACTTGTTTTACTGTTTCAAAACGAAGAGCTGAAGAAAGTAATGATGAAGATGGCGAAAAGAAAAATACGTTCTGTTAACCATTGCCTTCACATAACAGTGCGATACATCGACAAACCGTATACTTATTTTACACATTTTTGGTGGAACATTATTAAACTATAACACCTCACAGCTGTATCAAAGTATTGAATCTACAATGTTTTAAAATTAAGAACAATCAATTGTTATGCTATTCTTAACACACCTCTACAAATATAATTGGGTTGAAATGGATTTCTTTATTTAATAACAATATCGTAAATCATACAGGGTGGAAAAATTGTACTATAATCTTTTTTGCCACACTTGTGTGTATTGCGAACAAGTTAACCAAACTATTTTTTAAACAATAATATCATTCATTAAAATGGTCAAACTTAATATTTTTAGAATTCAAAAATGAAAACAGGAATAAAGACGTAAAATTAAAAGATAATTTATCAATAACCTAATACTCATTATCATGACTAGAGATCGGAGTAGGTAGATTGAATTGGGGTCATTGATCCGAAACATATATGTTAATATGGATATTCCACCGAAGAACCGGTAGGAATTGTATTTAAACGAGTAATATTATATTCTTCATAATTTTTTTAACGGCACACAGTCACGATTTGACACAACCCAATGACCAATCAGAACATTATACCTTACTTAAAATTTTGAATTGTAATCCGGAAATACCGGAATTCCTTTCCGGAAAATTGACTTATCCATGTTCTTCTTTCTGTGGGCATTTATAATACAAGTACCAAAAATCAATCTACCTACTCCGATCACTGGCCATGACAGTATAAGATAAATTTATTTTTATTGTCGATGTAAAAATCATCATTTACATTAATCAGAGTGTCCACTGCTAAGAGATAAAAAAAAAACATTTTCTCTGACTTTCCCTGTTCAGGCCTGGAACCTGGCCAGCTATTAAACATTAAAAAGACGATACCAATTTTAAAGAAACTGACCAAATGTATTATTTCGTCCTTACACAATCCTTAAACCATGACAATTATGTTGCGTATTTACGTCTGAACCATCTTCAAATTTCAACAATGGCCCCGACAAACCATGAAATTGACACCGATAACCGAAGGCCAACTTGGAATTTTTATTGATTTTTAAGCCGATTTTCGATGTATTCGCCATCTATCCTATGATCTGTCATCCCCACAAAGGAAAACGTGCAGTTACATTAACAATACATATACATATTGTCGTTTTCAACAGAAACATATATTTTTAAGAATTACAACAATAACACAAAGTCATAAATAATTTTCTATGGAAGTATTACAAAATTTATAACTTTTAAGTTATCCAGGTACATTTTATATATCGACTATTACATAACTGGGGTAGTTTTTTTTACTCCGTTATATTTACTATTGTAAATACTTTCACATCTTTAAAAGGAACCCCATACGATGGAGTAGAAAAGTAAAAAAATTGAGATGACTTGAGAACACCCTCCTTTTTTGGATGTCGTTTAAAAATAAATCAAAAATTAAACTTTTTCATGATTTTTATTTACAGGTTTTGGAGGTGTGATTAAACTATTTGTTTATTTATTAAAACTTTATGAATAGTGGTACATAGGCGGACATAATGCAACATAGTATTTTCTACCAGTCAACATTTGGTTTAAAAAAGACTAGGTACTCTGTGGTAGGTGTGCACAATAATTAGGACTCGAACCGCAGACAGACGACGCCTCCGTTCGAGGACGGACGTATAAGACGGATTTAGCGAAACTATTGTTTTAAAACGAAATGCTAAAAAGGTTTAATCTACAATCAGATTAGAAACCAGTTCAATTTGATAATAAATAACGTGGTTTAAAGCTCCGGCTAGAGCTTGAATTAATGAATACGTGCATTAATAAAATCTTAACCTCATGACTTTCCAGATATCCCCGCGATTTCACTTTCCCTGACCACCTCGAGCTTCTCTGACTTTTCCAGGACTTTCTCTGATTTTCTAAATAGTGGACACCCTGTTAATTTAATAACAAAACTATTACAATAACACGTCATTAAATCATCTTTTAACTTGCTATTACAACAATGGTAAACAAAGTCATTAAAAATAAATGATGGTTAATAAATGTGATTCATTTAACATTCACCAAAAGAAGGCACACCACACGAAACTTATCAGCATCCCATTCTTACGTAAACTAAACATTAACCGATATAAAATATTTAAAATAGTAAATGGAAACTTAAACAAGAACATAATTTCAGTGCACACTTATTTGCGTAGGTACTGTAGTGGTATCACGGCAATCAGAAACTGCCATTTCAGTAAAATTGATTTGACGTACAACAGTCAACTATAGAAGTGAGAAGCTTTATCCCCGTGTCTTAATTTTTAACTTAACATTGCCACCTCGCTTCTATACTCGGTTTACTACAAAAACATTCACGCAAACGACACACTACCGACATATACTCCTAAGCATCTGTACACACATTTTACTCATTTAACGTATCTGTATGATAAAGAAAAGACTCCCACATGCCGAGCTGCTGTCTGTCGTTATTAACACAACCAACGTTGTTACTGAAATGGGAACAAGTTTATGCGAGAACGAATAACTTTATTCATCCTCGCTAATTATCTTGTATTCGCCATAGTATGAGTGCAGGCCAACTAGTCCTACATAATAGATACACTCATCACAACAACGCAGTGTTCAACAGAAGGAGCTCGTCAATTTCCACGACTTTGTACGAATCCCACGCCCGCCTAACTGGCCACTCGATTAATTTAGAATCGACATCACATTACATCACACTTATGACTTATAGAAAAATTTTGAAAAATTAATACACTTTCTAAAGCATTCCGGCAAACTACAGCCGAGAGAATGTCACTACAATCATCTTAATTTTGATAGTTTTATAAAATCTAGAAAATAAATGAACGACAATTTAAAATTAATAAATATAATATATGTTAAACATACCGAACAAAAAATAACAACGTAACAAACCTAAAACGCAAGTGCGTAAAATAAAATATTTTTCCTACAAAATGTAACAGAACTATATCAATATTTAGTATAATAATAGAAAGAACCAATTTACATATTCTAATAAAATTTAAAATATTTACACTAAAAACGTTCAAAAAGGTATTAATGATTTGTAAATAAAAGTAAATAAACCATTTAAACCAATAACTGACATTTCACACGTCGTGAACGCCACTATCTCAAAAACAACGTAACGTTAATAATTACCACCTAGTCACTAAATTCAGTAACGAGATCAAAAAATGTAAAATTATATTTTACAAAAAACATGTTCTTCCTGTGAAACGCCTGAAAAAATCACGAAAAATGGCACGTTGTAGGTATTGAATCAAATAACGTGTAGATATTAAAACATAATAACACTTTGGTTTCTTGATTCAGATAAAAGCTACAATATAACAAAATTGTTTCAAACAATATGTACTGAATAAAGTGCCTACTAATAATGTGTTTCAAATAATTACTTAACATTCATGTAAATAATCTTGTACATTTTTCTATAAAGTTAAATAGTTTGTTAGACATTGCACAGCCTTATAACACAAGAAACAATATTACAAGAAACCGTAATATACATAAATCAATGAACATGTACTCTTTGAAACGTAGCATGCGCCTGAGCATGCAACACTAAAGTTATCGTAATCATATCGAATATGTGTGTAACGCTTACACTTGGTGGCATTACTTCTAGTATAAACCACCAGGTACTGCAGCGCGGTATTCTTAAAGCACATCAAATACATAAAATCAATTAACTAAGCTGCGCTTTCCTTATATTTACTTTTAAACAAATTGGCAAGTGTACGTATGGTACGTTTGAACTAAAATCTATAAATAATAACAACATTCTGTTAAATTCGGCGCAGTGCTGCATCATTCTCCTGCTTGATTCTATGGCAGGGGCCGGGAAGAGGGGGTGGTGTGTCCTTACTGCGGCATGTGCTGGTGGTGCGCGCCCGAGTGTGGTGGGTGCTGCGGCGGATAGCCCGTGATGGCCCGCGGCGTGCCCCCCTCGTAAACTATTTGTGCCGGTAAACGCTGGTTGCTTTGAATATCCTCTGGATTCACGTACGGACCTTGAACCTGGGTTGTCAATATAAGTTGATAACAAAGTAATAACGTTATGCCGCTTTTCACTAACACTAGGTTACATCTAAATTAACGGACGCTTTTAAAAACGGTAAGCCATTTATTTATTTATTATCCATTTCATTTAGATTTGACCTAATGTTAGAATCGGGCACTCCTCTGCGATGATCATTTATTTGACTAGGTGATCATGAACGTGAACTCCTCAGCCTGGTAAATGCAACACAATCTGTTAATTATTGTGTTGAGAGAGGGGTGATCGGGTGAGAACAGATCAATGTACAGTTATGCTCGGTATCCAATAAACGGACGATATCGGAGGACATCTCGTTTTGTATTGTTTTAAGGGAATTTGAAGTGAATGCAAGTGGTAACGCCGTCGTCATATTCGCATAGAATTGAAATAACAAATGAATCAATGTGCATAAGCACGTACGCCGCGATAGCTGGGCTGCTAACATGCAAAATATGACATTTAACTACTTAAGTGTCGCTTTAATTTCCTTCGGCAAAATATGTTCCGGTGTGGTCCGTTTAGTGGAAATCACACATACGTTTTATGCATGTCGTGGCTAGATATGAGAAATTGATCACTTCATGGCCAACTAAAACTGGCCAGATCGTTTCAACGTTAACATTTGATGATATGTCAATCCTCGTGCGGCCTACTTTCTTTATACCTTTTTATTATCATAGATATCCTACATCAATGCTATGGCCAAACGAGGATTGACATAACACCAAATGTTAACGTTTAAACGATCTGGCCAGTTTCAGTTAGCCATTTCATGAATAGTGGTCAATTCTAAGATCTGGCCACGACATGCTCAACAACGACAGTAAACCAAAATGTGTTCATAATAAAAAACCGACACACGATGCAAAGGTAGAAGACGAGAGAAGTATTCAATGAAATGTAAGTACTTAATCAGACCAGAAATACTGTTACAACAAAAAAAAAAAGAAATATGACATTTGAATTTTTAATCTATCATTCATATGTGAAAATTCATTGTTTTTTCTTTTTCGCGCCAATCAGTGTTAAATATGTTTGTGACACAAAATGGAGCGAGGTGTGATAGCAAACCACAAAGTAGGTATGGAGTCAATTACCATTTTTAAAACTCTCCATCCGCTTGGAGTCGAATGTTTGTGTATCAGGTTATTGCTAGATACCTCCTCTGTGGCAGAAAAAAATCTTGCCATGCAAAAGCATCAAACGAATGAATTTGAAGAAATTCTGTCCGAAAGCTAAAGGTTTTATCTCGGGAAATGAATATAGCACTTAGATGACTTAGGACTTGCCTGTAAAAGACGCACTGGTAATTTATTAGCTGCTATATTTTTTTAAAAATTAACAGACTTCACTAAAAATAACACTAAAAGGATCAAATTAGCCTAAATTTTAGAAGTCGGTGTTTCTCTGTATTGTTAGTTTCTTATTTAACACCGAACTTCCGAAATTTAAGTTATTTTGATCCTGTTAGTGTTTTTTTTTTAGGGATCTTTTTTGTTTTGTTAAATGTATTTTATTTCACACTTTCTTGTTGCGATACACTTATATCCAGAGTGCCTATTTCTCATGACAATTCCAATTAACCCAAACACTGCTAGTTTACATTGTTTTATTATGAAGTTCCTGTGTCTACCTTCCACAGTCCGGCTCCATAATCAGATCAGTTCGATAGTTCCTTACAGCCAAAGTGCATTTCATGAAAATTCTAATAAGCCCAAACACGGCTAGGATACATTGATTAATTACGGAGTACCTGTGCCTACCTTCCGGCTCCATCATAATCATCAGATCCCTTCTGGAAGCATAAACTTCAAGAGCAAAAAAAATTGAAAATCGGTCCATAAACGACGAAGTTGTGACACATAAAAAAAGCGCAAAGGAAGCTACCAAAAAAAAAAAGTTTGATAACGAGATTTTTTTTACTATTGAACAATGTTAAAACAAACAGAATAACCCACTATATGCTTAAAACTCTATACAAGCTTCTCCATTAGTCAGCAGATTACAACATGGATATTAACGACTTCAGTGATGGTTTGGTGGGGTGTTAGCTATCCAGTGACCGAGTCATATTTATGTGAAAAAGGTAAAAGTACTAGTGTATTATGATATGAAAATTCTTTCGGCACGACTGAGCACCCCGTCATAAAGCTCGATCCACCCAAGTATAGACGGAGAAGAATGTTTCGAAATCGATCAAATCTGAAGAGAGACCGTCTTTCAGTCCCGATCTTCAGTTTTAGAGAGTATGGCATGCTCTAAACGCGATATTTGGAATCCCTATAACAGTCCATAACATTGGCAGTGAAAAATTTTGGAGACCCATGGAGACAGTGCGTGATTCTGTTGATAATTTTGAGTATCATATATTATTTATGTTTGAAATTGCAACAGAAAAGTAAAATTCTTTGTAACAATATTTATGGCAAGACTATGTATGTCTGTATGAGTTGATATGATGAAACTTATCTTTTTAGCAAAATTGATTATGGTCAACACATGCACACACAGGGCATGCAATTATTTGGCCAATTTTACTATTCGGATATTCTGGATACTTTCAAAAATCTATCGGAATAATACGGATATTTCGAATATCAATGCGCGGGGGCTCTGACTAACATAGTCAACCTGGCTCCGCTCATAAGCGCAGAAGCTTCCCGGGGCATCACTGGCTTTATGATATGACCCGACTGTTCCGAGACTGCGCGCGTTAGGACACCATGGTCTCACATACAAGGATGAAGTAAATCATTGGAGAGAGCCCCTTGTTTTGTCTTACATTTTTTGCATCATTAAAGTGCAATTGTGTTAGTGTTGACCAAGTTCATTTTCGAGATACTTTTCCACTTTCACTTGAGACAAAGAATCTATATTAGTCACATTATCCGATAGCAATATACAAGATATCCGGGTATTACCTATATTCAAATTTAAAGGACATCCGCATAATTTGGTTATCCGGATAGCATGCCCTACATGACACAGCATCCAATTATGCATTCTGATTTGTTGAAAGATAACCACAACACTTTTCCGTACCTACCGTAAAATACTGATATTTGGAACACATCCACCACACGTGTACTTTTTTTTTTGAGTAATCCAGAGAAGATAATGTATACCTAGATTAAACAACACAACATCGAAGACACAGTAGTATATAAGTACATATTACCATACCTCACCAATGAGCTACTCAGGATCTTGCCAGACCTAATTTGTAATGTATTATTATTACGTCAACTACAAATTAACATACAATGATCATCTATACTTCATTCGAAATATGATTAGACACTTAAACAAACCTTATTTACTGTCCGTTCAAGCGATTTTGATTTCTATTGCGTTGATGGTAAGAAAAATTTCAGCTGCAGTAAACAATTGGCATTGTAACTTTTTACTTTTAATGCCATCTTTATGCCTACGGAATAGAAGTCAAAATCGGTTAAACGGACAATAAAAAAACGTATGTTTAAATGTCTAATCTTACTTTTCTACAATACCATGTCCAGTCAAATGGTGCAACAAGATAAATGAAACAATATTAGGTGAAAGCAATATAGACAAACATGAAAACACAGTAATAAATAGACATGGAGAATGAACATCACAAGTAGGTAACATAAAAAAAGTAAAAAAAATTGGCATACTTACGTTTATAAGCGGCTGGAGTATACCAAGCCTGGCCAGCAACAGTTGTTCCTTTACCTGCCGCAGCTCTTCCTGTTGCCTGACTATCATTTGCTGCAACTCCTCGTGCTTTCGTTGCAACTGCTCCTGCCACAGCCACTAACTTGTATCATGCAATAGGGTGCATTGGGAAACCTAACTACTGAACTGAGATTCGAAGCGAAATTTATAGACATTGATAATAATATATTTTAATCATGCTTGAATCTGTTGAACAGTTCTAGAAGATAGTTAGATTATGTAGGTATATGGGTCTAAATAAATAATGGTATTTATAGTAGCGCGGTGATCTTCGCGAAACTCACCTGCATCTGCGCCTGGTCGGACGAGACGATGACGGGCATGGGTGGAATGGACAGCGGCAGCACGCCGGGCATTCCTACCGCGCTCACGTATGGAGCGGGGTCCAGGTACTGCGCGCCCATGCCGTGCTGCGGCGCAGGGGCCGTGTCCGCATTCTTATGCGGCAACTGCTGCTGCAATATAAATTCAATATTACTATTTACAACTTTACTAGCGGTCCGTTTATAGCTTACGTCCAACTGGAAGAAAGAACTTTTCAAATGGCGAAACAATTTTTCAAAGTGGTACCAGAGATTACCCTCCTCATACACAGAAATAAAACCTTGGTTTTTATAATATTAGTACAGACGATAAACTATAGGATAGGAGCACCATGGTTCAGGATTAAAATAATCCTCCTGACCGAATTAGTATGTAATAGGTGACCGATCACCTACCTAATTTCTACGGAAATTAAACAACTACACTTAGGAGGGGGGGTACTTGGGGGTTAAAACTTAGGGGTTTTTAAGTCAAGAGTGAATAGGTTACTTCTAGGCAAGCGTGCTCCATCGTCGACCACATCATCACTTAACATCAGGTGAGATGGTGGTCAAACGCGAGCCTATCAGTAATAAAAAAAAAAATTGCCTAGTACGCAGGAGATGGTCTACTGCGCAAGTGCGTGCTCTGACACAGCTGTACTCTCTAATCCTTAACTCTCATAGTTCGATAGGATGGCAGTCCGACCCGTCCGGTGAGAGATCAGATCCGGATAACACAAAGTCTAAACTGCTACTGAAAAACTCCCGAATGGAAAAATGCAAGCACACAGGATGACCTGAGAATTTGACGGCACAATTGGTGTAGTGGTTAAGCGGTTGGCTGCTTGCGCTGTGTGTCGCGGATTCGACTACCATCATCACCATTATAATAAATTTAGTATAACGACACACTGGATTAACGGGTCCAGCTGTCCCAAGATTTACCGCTGATCGGGGCTTAAATTCGCTCCACGAAAGTTTCTTAGTGCTACTAGTAAATTACGTTTTTAAGTGATAGAAAAGGATAAAAGCTTAGGGAAGGACTTCTATCTATATTCCGGGGCAAATTGTAGCTTAACCCTAATGCTCTTCAGCAGACAGACATCTCTCCGAAACTCTTCGCTGCTGCACGGGAAGATGTCTTCAAGACTGGACTGGAGAGGGTTGGGAACTAACGGCAATGGCGTGTACATCGCTCATCTGTGATTTACAGGTGATACTAGTTAAGACTAAGAATCATAGTTAAGACTATGGGAGCCATCAGTAAAATGCTCAATATTCTCTGTAGAGCTTCCGAGTGCCCACACAAGATGAACCGCTTGTCTCTACTAACGAAACAAAAAAAATAAAGCACGTACCTCGCGCATTGAATTCCGCTGCGACGACCTTGATTCGCCGGACAGTGAGCCAGTATCCGACCCGGTGAACCGGACGTGAGAGGCCCGCGTCCAAGACGCACCAGCAGTCGCCACAGTTCCGGCTGTAGCAACCGTGCCGGTCGTAGAACCGGCCGATGCTGACTTTACCGACGCAGGCTGGAAAATGTAGGGGGTATTTTTAGAGTTAGATCCTAGAATTTCTGAAAAGAGTGTCACATTAAACTTTATAAAGCAAGAACTATAAACTAAGTGTGTATTAATACTAAGTAGAGATAGTTTGTATAAAGATGTCCATTCAATATCTGTAGTAGTAGCTAATGCGGTCGGATTCGTGCGAATCTGTTCAACTGCGCTCGAGTCTTTATAAAACTTCCAGCGGACGTCGAGTAGTGTGGTCGTTCGATAACCGTCCGGAGCGAACCCGAGTCGTTGACAGCGCGTGGAAAACTACGCTCCGTCGATGCGCGCCTCAAAGAGATCAGAGAGAGAGAGAGCGTCAGGCAACTACCACGAAGTTGTCTGGCATTTTTGCTGAACTGGACCTATTTGGCGCAGGCGCGAGACACACAATGTTAGTTATTTTATTTTCTTATTTTTTTATCTTAAGCGTTTACATGTTGTTTCTACATTGTGTGTATCTGTGTACGTGTGCTAAATAAATATTTTTCTTTCATTCTTTCTTTTTTTCTTTTAGATGTCAGTAAAACCGTAGGGACCCAGCAGGGCCGAAGTCTACTAGAACCATGGGTTTTCTGAAAAGGTTACCCGAGGTCCTAGAACGCAAAGGCAACTGAAGGAACATAGGTGAGATTTTAATCAGAAATAGTCTGACGTACCCTCTCGCCCCTCAAGCGCGAGAAGTCATTAGATGATTTCGTGCCTATAAAAAGGCTGTTCGTCAGCTATTTCAATGCGGCCTGACTTCAATACCTAATAGCTATAGCTATTTATATATTCAATTTTATATTCGCCACGTGTTCGGCTTCGCCTTTCGCATTTTTGAATGTTTTGATATTTACAAGCGGCTATCTTATATTCAGTGATAGTGTTATCATTTATTTCAGATAAAACAAAATCAAAATATGATTTTCATAAAATCACTTAAGCCAATTAGTACTTTCTGGAAAGTCACCAATAACGACAGATCATAATATCGAGATTCTGCCCTGCCTGATTTTCGTAATTGTTCAAGAACATGTTTCTGATGTCTGGAATGATTTAGAAGTAAAGTAATAGATACGTTGAATATTGGATTCATTATCATCATCTACAGCTCGACCTCGCCCACTGTTGGGCATAGGTCTCTAACAATTATCCGGACAATGTAGCCGGAGAAATTCAAACTTTCTAACGTTATTAGGGAATTTAGTGGCAATTAATTCTACTATAATAATAACTCAAAAAAATATATAATTTCTGCAAATAAGACGATTTGATAAGACGTAAATATCCATAAGGATAAGAACAACCGACCATGATAATCGTAGATGATACTTGATCGACTACGGTCTGCTTTTGCCTGGTTGCACATAGGCCACTGACCACAACCATATATCGTCGCCATCGATCTATTTCTTTTAAATTTCATACGTCTTATATGATCGCAGACGATGACGCCAGTGGTCGCAACACACTACAAATCGTCGCTGCTCGCTTCTTGTGGCCGGCACTGATCACTATGCAAACGCCATTCTCCCTTCGCTTCATTCAGACTTTCTGTCCCATCAAGCATGGGATACAAAAAACGGCCACCGACCGTCAGCGTCTACCACCAGTCGGCTTCCATTACCACCTTCCGTCTACCATTTGCAACCGCTTCTAGCTTCAGGTACAAATGCTTTCTGGCGGTTTTTTTTTTTTTTTTTTTTTTTATTGGGTGGGAAAATCATCCTAATGACATCCCCGCTCTTGGGCGGAGCGCGAGATAGTGTCAGACTCTTACTGACTAAAAACCCACTCCTGTTCCTTCGTTGCCTTCGTCCCAGGGCCCCGGGTTTCGCTTTCACACTACCCGTGGCCCCAGTAGGCTTCGACCCTGCTGGGCCCCTACGATTTGCTGACATCTCCCTGAGGCGCGCGTGGAACAATACGCGCCGTCGACGACTTGGGCTCGGTCCGGACGGTTACCGGACGGTCAGACGGCGAGCCGCCCATTACTCGCCGTCTACAAGCCCGCGCCTACGGTGGCCGGAAATCGGGATCGGAATCCCGGCGGCGGTTGGAGCGTAAGGACCGTTGCCTCACGCGATCGGCCGCCTCCTTAGCTAGCATTACTGCTTCGCAGAAGGAGGCGACCGCCTGCCACTCCTCCTCGCTCCGGAGCATGGCCTGAACCAAGGCCCGGCGCGAGAGATCGCCGCCGCCGATTGCCCCCACGAGGACACGGCGTTGCTCTGCCCAAGCGGGGCACACCTCCACCGTGTGCTCTACCGTGTCCTCCGGGTGGGCCACACAGTGGCGACACCCGGGCGTCGTTTCCGCACGAATTCGGTGCAGGAACCTCCCGAACTTACCGTGTCCGGTGAGAACCTGCGTCATGCGGAATGTGAGGACGCCGTGAGGTCTTTCCAACCACGCCTCAAAGAGGGGACTTACCGCCATAATTGTGGCGTGCCCAGCACGGGGTCGCGACAGTCGCTGTCGCCATTTCACCATGAGAACTCGCCGGAACTCTGTCCGCCATGCCGCGACTTGTTGCGGCAGCGGAGTTTCGCCCCGGCGTTGCATCTCCATGCGCCGTTCGTGCATGAGTGCAAGGACTGTTGCCTCCAGATCCCATGGTCGCTGGCCAGCAAGGAGGCTCGCCGCTTCGCGGGAAATCGTCCGGTATCCTCGTACCATCCGTATGGCCATGACCCTTTGGCACGCGTTCAGCCGGGCCGCCGGCTGCTTCCGCAGCCCCGGCGCCCACACCGGCGCGCCATAAAGGGCCATGGACCGAACGATCCCCGCGTAGAGCCTCCGGCAGGAGGCGTCTGGACCCCCAAGGTTGGGCAGGAGCCGCGAGAGGGCAGCCCCAGTCCGATTTAGTTTGGGAGCCAGACGTCGGAAGTGCTCGTCGAAATCCCACCGGCTGTCGAGAACGAGTCCCAGGTACTTCATCGTTGACCCGACGCCGATGTGGACTCCTCCCACCGTTAGCTGGGAACCCGGTGGAGGCGCGTTCCGAGGGCCGTGAAAGCACATGGCCTCGGACTTGTGCAATGCCACCTCGAGTCCCAGCTCCTGGATCCTGCCAACGACTGATGCTTTCTGGCGGTCGCGTGTGGCCCTTGAGGGTCCACTACTATTTCACAACAAAAATGCATGCTAGACAAGTCATAAGAGCGCCTTCAAATTAGCCGCAAAGTGCCGCGCTGCCGCCACGCTGCTTTGATATTGTAATGTTAGTAAACAAACTTACACTAACTTGAGACAATGGTTGATAGGAGGAGGATCCAAAGGCGTCGCTCGCCTCAGACATGTACGAGGGCGACATGGACACCATGGCATCATCAGATGGGGCCTCCTTCATCACCCCCCGGTTCGCCTCCGTTTCGCTCACGGTATCGCCTTCTACGCCTTCTTGTTTCATGCTCTTCGCAATGTCGGCGTAACTGAAAAAAAAAAAAAACCACTTGCAATTTATTAATTACATATGAGCTTTTGGACCCGAGTAGTTCTGCAACACCGCAGCAGAGCCGGGCGTTTTCTCGGGACGAGTTCAACACATGCAGACAGAACGGTTTATATGTACCCAAAATTAGGGACAGTGGCTGACTGTGATGCGCTTAAGCGGGACATCGATAATGGTAGCCTGGAGCAACCGCAACCGCTTAGAATTTAATAAGTCCAAAATGTAAGACGTATCGATCACTCCGCTTGAGCGTGTCCAAACAATCCGTGATCTTGGTATCCCGTTGGACACCAAGCTGACCTTCAATGACCGCATAACCGGTCTATGTAAGCGAGCACGCCAATCCCTAGGGTTCATTACCAGGGGCAGTGGGCTCAGTTCATTAGCAAACATGCAATTGTTCCATTTATTTCGCGTTTGTTCGTAGTAAGCTTAAGTTTATTTCGATTGTATGGTATCCACACGAAACAAAGTACAATCATCTATTAGAGCGAGTACAGCGTAAGTTCTGTAGGTACATTTACATGAAAATTTATGGGCATTATCCCTACTTGTATCTCTCTGTTCCTCTCAGGAATGAGTATTGATACCCTTGAGCTGAGACGTAAATATGCACTCCTTGTGCATTACTTTCGGCTGCTTAATGGTACAATCGACAACCCGCGTCAAAAAATCAGGCGGTGTCATTACTCAACACACTGACTGCTCAGCATCCGAATGTAGACATGACTGTTCCACTCTAGTGTGCGATTGTTTTTGGAGGTGCAGATAATGTTTTGGCGGTTGATTCGACCTACTGCTATCTATTTATTGCAAATTAACTACTTGTTATTTATTTAATCATAGGAGAACCATGGTTTAAGATTTACATAATGATTTTTATTAAGTGATTTATGTTTTTTTATTATATTATAATTTAATAATGACTCTGCACGTGTTCGTTTCGACTGTTAGTGCAGAGAGTATCTGTCATAAAATAAATAAATAAACCGCTAGGAATTGGATAAGAAAGAGGAGACTACAGTGGGACAAAACAGGCCGAAAAAAATATTGTTTCGGTAACGGTTACTCATAAAGTATACAAGAAATGTTATAAGAGGAGGACCTCTTATGATGTTTCCTGCATCAAGGGCTTCATAATACAAACTACATGCGACTACAGAGGATGTAGTCGTATGCTGTAGGTTGTATAATGAAACCCTTGCTGCAGCAACTTGAGAAGTGTTAGAATATAAAAAACTATGTCAACTCAAGAACAAGTTGAACGACGTCAGCTGACAATAAAAGAAACCATAGCCGCGATGCTATAAATATTTACAACAGCGCAAAAAAAAAACCAAGCAAGTGCGAGTCAGACTTGCGCCCTGAGGGTTTCGTACAAACTTGCCTAAGGAAACAGTTCAATCCCCGATTGAGTTACAAAGATTTTTCCTTATCGATCGCGACTTAACTCCCAATTTACAGTTTTCGAATTTTTTCCTATACTTGTGCTATGACATCTTGCTTCATGTCAAATTTTAGGATTCTAAGCCAATAAGCCAGTACGCTATGAATTTTGATTTCCTTGATTGTCGATATATACGTTTTTTTTGTGATATACGAGGCATGCCTTTTAAGTTCTGTCGTTTCCATTTTTCCCGGCGATTTTGAATTTGGAACTGTTCTTTACTCGAATGTGTTTAAATTTTAAATCTCAAAACCGTTGAAAGTATTAGGATTAATGCTATTGTTTAGTCATAGCGTCGATTGGAATCTGTCAGGTTATGTACGAAAATGAATCTTTCTAAGGAAAATGTTCGTGCAATAATTTTCTACAACTTTAGAAGAGGCCTGACATGGGTTCAGTGTTTTAAGAGCTAACATCTGTATTCAATGATGAAGCCCCATGTCTGCGTACTGTCGAACGCTGGTATTTAAATTTCCAGCGTGGACATACTAGTGTTAGTGACAAATCTCACGAAGGACGCCCAAAATCCGCCTTCACTGAAGATAACAACATTGCTGTGAGACAACTGATTCTCGAAGATCGTCATGTGACGTATCAAGAGATAAGAGGCTCTGTTAGGCATCTCAGGGACAACCATTCAGAAGAACTTGCATGAAGCGGTTTGTGTGAGAAAGCTAGTTTGCCGTTGGATACCGCATCTGCTTTCCGACGAATACAAGGCGGCCCGCGTCAGATGGTGTAAGAAAACTATGCAAAGGTTCAACCGAGGAGAGTCAAATCACATCTACATCATCAGTGGTGACGAATTTTGAATCTATGCCTACGATCCTGATTCCAAACAACAATCTACAATCTGGGTCTTTCAAGACGAGCCAAAGCCGACTAAAGTTGTTCGTTCTCGAAGCACTTCAAAGAAGATGGTGGCCACGTTCGTTGGAAAAACCGGCCATGTTGCGATTAATACACTTGAAGATCGTAGATCGGTTAACGCCGAGTGGTATACCACGGTTTGTTTACCACAAGTCATCGCCGAACTTCGAAAATCTAACTCAAAGCGACGCATCATCCTGCACCACGACAATGCAAGCTCACACAGCGCTCGTCAAACGATTAAGTATTTGAAGCAAGAAAAAGTAGAAATTCTCTTAACGATAAAATTTTAAAGGCATGCCTCGTAAACGGCCGTATCTTTTTTTTTTCGTTAACTCAGAATTTTGATTTTTTCACTGCTTCAAGGGACCACAGACTTGGGAATATAGTTTTAATTTTAACTCAAAACCTCCACGCGTTCCTGAGATAAAAGGTCTTGATAGAAAGACAGACAGTCAGACGGACAACAAAGTGATCCTATAAGGGATCCGTTTTTTCTAAAAATACAATTTGTACCTACTAAGAATCGAAGGTTTATTCCAGAAATCTCCACTGACGAACCCCCACCACTGGGATTGTTAATTTTTTTCCAGAAATCCCCCAAGCTGAATAAAATCATCACATTGTAGAAAAATAAGTAAGAATCCCCACCAGATATTTCTATTTTTAAATTATTAAAAAAAAATGCTTTAAACAATTTAATTATTTCGGAATTGTTTATAAATTGTTTGCACAGTAAATATTGCAAGACTTTAGTCACGGGAAATCAGGGTGGCATAGGCAGCTATATCGAAGAAAATAACAAATTTACTGAAACACTTACATTTTTTATATGAAGAAGCTTTGTTTTATGAAAGAAGTGCTGAAGCTGAAGCAAAGAGAAGGATCAGTTCATCTTAGATGTTCAGCAAGAACTAATGCATGGCAGCATTACAGATACTATTTTTAGAAAAATGTGATGAAACAAGCGCGATTTAGATGATCCTATAACATTTCAATTTTTTTTTTTTAATGCAGTCAATTGTTTTATTTTTGATTTTCTTTTCAGCACAAACAATTTATAATGAAAGTTGATTATAATATTGACACAATTACTTATGTATCTAATTAAACGTATCCAATAACGCATTTTTTGATAATAATTTAGAAAGAATCAAGAAAAAAAAACATCCATTTAATAATATCTTTTACTTTTTTTCCCGAAACCCCCCGGAAAAATAAGTAACAATCCCCACTGGTGGAAATTTGTCGGTAGAGATTTCTGGAATAAACCATCAACGTACACAACAATATTCGCTTGAATTGAAACTTACACGGCATCTTGGATAGAAAATAATCACAGCTCTAAATCTGATAAAGCTAGGAAATAAAACCCGCAAATTAAGAAATCCTACTAAAAATTGAGTTTTTACTCACGACATGGTTGTAGTGGTGGTCCGATCTGTAGCAGACATTCTCGACGACTGCTGCCCAAACGCTACGAACTAATGGATCGTTTACCAACCAAAGGACATCGGCGCAGCGCAACGGCGCAGTGAAAATTTATAAACGCGAGCGTCAATAGCGAACCAAATTATATTTTATAGAAGGATAATGGAGAAGGACCATTTTGAAATATAATTTCTTTGTCCCACAATGGAATCCTTCTCGGTATTGTGTACTGGAGGTTACTTTAATGTCAAATAAATTAAACATATACGTTGCATATAACTGTTCCTAATTTCGGAGGGTAGGAAGGCGTAAATATTTTTCTAAATGAGAATGGAGGAAAATGCTTTATACGAGTACATTAATGATCCAGTTTTTCCCGCGGCTTCGTCCGCATAGAACTAGTAAAGAGCACTGCCACTATAAATTGATAATTCTGTACAATCATACAGCAGTATTTATTGAGGTGTTTGTTTCCTTCAATTTGCAAGCGTATGCTCGCTGTCATCTTTGTGCAACATATATTTTAACATGTATTTTTAATCCATCATTATAATTTCAGCCGAAATACGTCCACTGTTGGACATAGGCTTCACCCAATTTTTGCTATTCTAGGAAACTATTTATAATATTTACAGTTTATACATATTTAAAAAGACACGTAACTTTCTTTATAAATATATGTATATATACTCTAAATAAATAAAAAAAACCCTTATGAACAAACGTTCCTTGTTTATATTTAGAACTCAATACATTTTTTTCTGTGTCATTAAAACGATTTGATGAGTGAGAATTTTACTCTGCAAAGAATAGAAAACGATCTCTCTCTTTAACCTGTACCATGACGTTTAAAGTAAGATTGTTTCATTCTTATTTCCAGTGTGAGTAAGAGATGGCGCTAGACAACCTGTATAGCTGTCTATTACCCACACAGAAATAAGAATGAAACAATCTTACTTTGAACGTCATGGTAACCCGTCTGTCTTTATTTTGTTGATTCTTTCGTTCTAAATTTTAATAAGGCTATCTAATTACAATATTAGCCGGCATCAATTAAGTGTGTGGGCATGCCTACTGTGGCCCACAATAGTTTATCAGGAATCAGTCACAGTGATTCCTGAAAAAAAAAACGCCGAAACCTAATTAGAGTTCATTAATTATTATGTGAGTCAAACAATGAAAGGCGTCGAAAGCTCTCTTGAAGAACAGTTTTAACTGGACCTGCCCCGACGACGAACTATAGCTTTTTTATGTAAGTGAGCACTCAAAATGACAATCAATCAAACAATACTAATTCTAACGACTAGCCTAACCATTTTTTTTTGAGATGGGGTATCAACCAATGACTTCACGCACTCTAGAGTGGAGCGAGAGAGATGCCAGATTTTTACTGACCAAAAACACACCTGTCTTTATGTTGTACTTTATGACCACAGGTTTCCTTTTCAGAACTTCCCCGTGGCCCTAGTGGGTATCCATCGGCCTTACTAGGCCCCTATAGTTTTACTGATATCTTTGAGGCGCCCGTGGAACACTTAAGCGCCGTCGACGGCTCTGGTGGCCGGGGATCGCGTTGTGACTCCCGACGCCTGTGGCCTCCTATTGCGGCAGCAGAGGATATCCGTTCCGATTATCTCCTTCGCTAGAGTTACTGCTTAACAGGAGGCGACCGCATTCTAGTCCCTCTCGCTCCAGACTGTAACTTGAAGCACCGCCACTGCCGATCGCCACCACGAGGACACGGCGGGCGGTACGCCACCCAAGTGAGACACACCACCGTATGCTCTACCGTGTCCTCCAGGTGTTCAACACAATGATGTCAGCCGGGCGTTTCTTCCGCCTGAATCCGGAATCGGAACTACTCGAACTTACTATTTCCGGTGAAGACCTGCGTCAAGCGGAAGGTGAGGACGCCGTAGTGCCTCTCCAGTCACTCTCCAAAGGGAAGACTTATCGCCATGATTGTGGCGTGCCCAGACTAACTGTGAGCCTGATTTCCTTAACGAATATCACAATAAAGCAATACATTCAAGAATTACGAAATGTTTCATATCAAGGACTTCCAACAGAGGCCGTATAAAATATTATATAAAATGTTTCTTGAAAAACTACTTGAGTTAGGAAAGAAAGCTTTGCAAACAAAGGTTACGGTACCTTTGAAAACAACGGTTTCGCAAGAAAGTAAAGTAGTCCTTGAGTTATTGTTTTGATAGCACAATACCAAGTATTACTCAAAACATTATGCTGATATTGGCCAATTCTCAGACAGATTTCCTGACCAACATAACAACTTGCTTTTAAGAAATTAAGATGGTTGACGACGAATGTCAAGATATCTTTTATGGTTTAAAAGATAGCTTTTCTACTTAATATGCATTAAAGTATACAATAGACAATCACACTTTCCCTCTTGGAACTTGAACATATCTCAATCTCAGCTCAGCCTCGAGAAATATCACTACGTAGTATTAAAAAAGTCGCCACTGTCTGTCTGTCACTATGTATGCTTAGATCTATAAAACTACGATCTTCGATTTTGTGGCGGTTTTTGAGAGTGATTCAAGAGGAAGTTTGATATGTATAATACATGCATAATATAGTAGAGAAACACTGATAATTTTAGATGTTGATGTCTTAAATAAACATTTTTTTGCGCTTATATTGCAAACGCTGGCAAAAGTATTATACACCAGATAAAGGTCTACAAAAAATCTGTCTTTCTCATAACAATTTTTTATTCTTTTCTTTTTACGAGAAAGGCCTATTTCCGAAGCGGTTTTAAGCAATACAGCATTAATCCTTATGTACTGTTATTACATTCCTTAAATGACATACAGTACCGTCCAAAAGTTTGGAATCACATCTGTTTTTAAACAAAACATAAAATCGCTAACAATGTGCGGTTAAAATTAGCGATAAAATGAAGTTGTAAGACTTTTTTGATAAGATAGTCAAGGGATTATCATCCCACATTCATCAAGTTTTGACATATTCTTTGTTTTTAACGAAAAACGTTTTTTTTTTTAAATTTAATAAGTACCCGACGGATTTTGGTGTTTTTATTAGAAATTGTTGTAAAAACTATTAACCGTCTATATTCGAAAGATTTGGACTACGGCTTAAACCGTACCTCTTATTATGAAACTAGCAAAACGCAAGTAATTACACGTGAACAGCGAACCGCTATTTGTACTCTATGTGAGGAAGGATATAGTGAACGTCAAATCGCAAATATATATATCTGGTAGGTTCAAATCCAGACCAAATGAATAGGATAACTTCATCAGAGAACTCTAAATGGAATCGACACACGCTTAACTGAATAATCGCAGCTCTGAATGATATGCGAGTAATACCCATTTCAACAACAAAGAAAGATGGCTACTGTCTGCGGCACGAAGAAATGCAGCAACAGTTACTAAAAAATTAAATCTAAACTAAAGAAACAAGAATGGGCAAAGGCGCATATTAATTGGACAAAATAATAAAGTAAAAATATCCTTTGAAGTGATGAATCAAATTTTTTGTTTTTCGGGTCCAATACTCGTAGATGTTTGTATAATAATAATGCATAATCAACTTTATAATGTTCCCACTGCTGGGAGTCAGACCGTCTCTCTAGGAGAGGGAATGGGTCCCGGCGAATTTTTGGTCCTAGGACATGCCGGTTTCGTCACGATGTTTGCGCACCGTCCTGAGAGCAGTGGTGATGATATAAATGACAAAGTAATGCGCCTGGCTGGATTTAAAGTCGGAGCCGTTACTATTGGCCAATCACTGCTCTTTAGATGTTTGTACGCCACCCAGTCTTGAGAAGAGGCGGTTTCAGAAACATATAATTATATGTACAGAGCCTACTATGTTCGAGAATTAATGATTTTTGGGGTGTTTCGACAATAGTAAACCCAAAAATCTTGTGAGAGTAACCGAAAAACTTCTTCGTCATTTCGATTCGATGGTAAACTCGTCAAACTGTTTGGGCCCAGTGGGTGGCTACATTAATAGCAGCATCAGTGGCACTTGGAGCATTCTAGTGTGTGGCTCATGTTTTGAACAGGAGAACCGCACTCACATTGAGTATCCGACGGGTCTATAAAACCGCATTTTGCCAATTTGTGTTTGCAGCGGCCTACCTGGGTGCGCAACCGATTTATTGCTTTCTATATAGGAAAAACGAAACAAGACAATTTGAAATTTTTTAAATTCCGCTATACCCAGCAAACTGAATCTTATTGTTCCTGGATTCACATATCAACAGGATAATGAAGTAACTGCCGTCCTAAGTATTTTTCGAAATCTTCCCCGTACCAACGTTGTGTTAACAAGATAATAAAATAAATAAAAAGCTTAACGGAATTTATGGTAGTTGGGGTCTAATAATATAAAAAATATTGCAAAAGCAATGTGTTAGAAAAAATAAAAAAGTAAAATTATATATTTACAACAAATGTAAGGAAGTTAATAGAAACATTTACACAATATTATGAATTATTAGCTTGTTTTACAAGCGTCTGTTGTTACTAAAAATTACTTGTTGGTCTTAGCTAATTTACATTTGGGTAATGCAATTTCGTGTTTACTACGCGCATTTACGAACATACAAAATACTTTCTAAGATATAAAAATAAGGCAGAGTCGGTATATCGATTTCTTAGAATTTATTTCTGAGGGACTCGCAAGAATCCATTTTATAAATAGCCCGGATTGCTCTCTTTTGCAATATGAAAATTGAGTCTACATCAGCTGCAGGTCTCCACAGTAAAATGCCATAAGACATAATACTGTGGAAATAAGCATAGTAAACTAACCTAGCTGTGGCTACATCTGTCAATTGCCTTATTTTTCTTACTGCATATGCGGCTGAGCTTAATCTACTTAAAAGAGTTCTAATAAGAGCGCCCCACTGCATTTTAAAAGCGATAGTTATACCTAAGAACACAGTTTCCGTAATAACATCAAATTTGTTGCCGTCAAAAATTAGATTGACGCCAACTTGCGGGACATTTGGAAATGACTACTTTATACATTTAGTTTTATTCGCATTTAATAAGAGATTATTAGCAGCGAACCATTTCGAAAGAACAGCCGGACTTTCTTTGACATGCAAGACATCCGCATCTTCCCTAATTCATCCGAATTATATCGGATAAATTAGCCTTCAGGTAAGGAAGGTCATTAATATAAACTAGAAAAAGGAAAGGGCCAAGAATTGAACCCTGAGGCACTCCCATCTTTACTAAAGACCCTGAGGACGTCGCCCCATTAATTGTTACATTTTGCTGACTGTAAGATAAATAGGAAAAAACAGATCAGAGATCAGCAGCTCGTCCACGAATTCCGTAATGATGTAATTTACACATTAGAGTATTATGGTCAACGCAGTCAAATGCTTTAGAGAGGTCACAGAATACGCCAATAGCATCCTGGGATTTCTCCCAGGATTACAAAATGTGACTGATGAGTTTCACTCCTGCATCCGTCGTTGACCTTCCTTTCGTGAAGCCAAACTGATGACTATGCAAAATCCTACTTGAATTAATATGAGACAACATCTGGTCGAGCATGATTTTTTCATATATTTTACTCAATGCTGGAAGTACAGATATAGGTCTGTAATTAGAGGGATCACTCTTACTACCTGATTTGAAATTTGGTACTACTTTACTATGTTGCATGTTTCATTAAATCAGAGAACGTACCGCTGTCTAGGCATTGATTAAATATGCCTGTTAGGACAGGAGCAATTGTATCAATAATATTTCCTAGAACCTTAACGGATATACCCCAAAAGTCCTCGGTGTTTTTTATGTTAAGACTTTTGAATGTTTTATAATTGTACCAACAGAGATACGCTTAAATTCAAAGATTGGTATATCCTTAGTGAAGAAGGGAGATTTTTCGTAACTTCTATTGGGATCATGGTGAAAAATTTTTCAACGTCTCAGCCACTTTTGATTTACCTGAGATGATTTTATTATCAATTTTTAGCGGCAATACATTCCGATCTCCTTGGTTTGTCTTTCTAGTTTCCTTGTTTCTCACCTTCCAGGCAGCTTTTATTTTATTTATAAAAATTTCTAATTTTCTTACTTACTGACTTGGGCGCTGACTCTTTTGAATATCTTTGAATAGATTCTGACATGGTTATTATATATAATGATTTTTCATGGTGTAGCTGATATAAAGTATCTCTGCTTTTTCTAATTCCAGCAGTATCTATCATCATTCGTTAAATATTGATTTATTATTGATTTGAACTTGTTTAATTGGACACGCCTAATTAAATTCTTGACATACTGTAGAAAATAATGTACTATAATTTACATTGGGGTTGTTGCGAATCAAATTGACGAAAAAAATTTGTCGCCATCACGTTGATATGACCGAAAATAGGTCCATTTTATACGAATTACTGTCGTAATAGAGTTACATAGCAGTCGTATTAATCACTATTTGATCATGTAGTGGTCGCATAGATGTCATAAGGACCTCTTTTCGCCGAGTTATGGTGTTTATTAGGGCTGCTTTGCGGCATTTTGTGGAATAACTAGGGTAATCATGACTTTTATAAGGAATTTTGATGTAAAGTGATGAAATAAATGTGGTGAATTGAAACTTAAAAACCAGACTATTAATCTTATACTGTGTAAGAATAACATATATTTTTATAATTGAATGAGGAGTACAGCCATTTTATTTATTCATTAGGTATAATATTTTATCGTCGAAAGTCGTGTTCAAGTACATTAATCTATTGGGAAATTAATTTTAATGTGTAATATGCTCTAGTTTTGTCAATATAATGAATGCGCCTTATATTTTTTTTAAATTAAGCAACATTTTTAAATTTATTTTAACGAAAGTGTTAAAAATTACTTTATACGACACAAGGTTTAAAACACAACCGTAATATAACATTTAGGCGACTTTTCTTTCCGTGCACTTATTTTTTATCTGTATATTGTAAATTAAAAGCCATGTTAACTAAATTATTAGGGTTCACATAAAGGAAATCTCATATGAAAAACCATTTTAATATATATTTAAAATTGTTTTTCATATGAGATTTTCTATAAAACTAGTGTCTTATTTATTGTTGGTAATAAAAAAAGATATATAATAAATATAAAGGACATTGATAAGTTTTTAACATATTGATACAGTATGTAATTGAGATGGCTATTGATATCTTTTATATCTTCTGAGGCAAGTTTTAATAAAAGTTAAAGATCACTTTGAAGTGTGCCAGAGACGGATTTTTTTTTTTTTTTTTTGGGTGGGAAAATCATCCTAATGACAGGCCTTCGACGAAGGCAACGAAGGAACAGGAGTGGGTTTTTAGTCAGTAAGAGTCTGACACTATCTCCCGCTCCGCCCAAGAGCGGGGATGTCATTAGGATGATTTTCCCACCCAATAAAAAAAAAAAAAAAAAAACCATCATTAAGATATAATTTATCAAATCTATCTTTACAGAGCCTGACTCTATTTTAATAGAACCACTAGATCTACTTTTTGCAGTTCGAGCAACATATATACATATATTTTAGACTCACTTTGCATCGAACTCAATTATCTAAAGTTTTGAACAAAATTTTGTGCGGAACCAATTTCAGTTTCATTACAATTGACTTGTCCTGGCTGCGGTTGTAATGTTGAAATTTTTTTTATACACTTATAGGTCATTTAGTCATTGAATGGTAGTATAATAGTGTTCATATTGACTGGAAATTGTATAAGAGTGCAATTTATTACTCTTACAGGATTATCACTTAAAAGCAGTTTTCATGACTCTAATACGATTAATGACGGTATAAAAGTCGTGTAGATGTTGTGTATCAGTCATATAAAATAGTCGTATAGAAGTTTATACGATGTCTGTACACGACTACAAGTTGTGTAAAGATAAGAGGCACTAAGTCATATTTCACGATAAAAATACTTCAATACGATTTTTAAAGCACTTCGAGTCGCATAACTCTTACTTATACGGCTAAAATGTTTGTTGGGTTAAATTACACAAAAAAAAAAAACAATTTGGTCCCAACAGTTACTTCAAGGAACGTAATAAATATTCTTAAAAACACAAGTGATATTTATGTTGACTTTAGTTAAAAAATGGGTATTCTATGTAAGTATTCTTTCGTTTTTTTATTTATTAAGTCATTCAGTTCGGTTTAAAATTATTCAAACTTAGTAAACGACAAAAAGAGAAAAACAATTTCTCGAGGGATTCCAAAAATAGGAAACAATCGAATAAGCGTCTGAATAGATTGTATAATATTTGATGATCTAACGAGGTAAAAATGATAGAAATAGGTGAGTGTACAACTTAAATTTTGTTTATTATACTTAAATAAAAATCGAAGGAAAAACGTCGTTCCCTATTAAATACCTTCAAGGAATGAAAAATGGTTTTTGTTGTAGGATTTATTTCACAGATTTGCCTTTAACCTTTCTTTTTTTAGGGTTCCGTACCTCAAAAGGAAAACACGGAACCCTTATATAGGATCATTTTGTTGTCCGTCTATCTGTCTGTATGTCTGACAAGACCCTTTATCTCGGGAACGCGTGGAGGTATTAACTTAAAATTAAAACCATATACTCAGGTCTGCGGTCCCTTGAAGCTGTGAAAAAATCAAACTACTGAGTTAACAAAAAAAAAGGTATTGCCGTTTATGTCGCAAGAAACGTATATTTCGACTCTCTCAAGGAAACAAAATTCATAGGATACATCCCGTTGACCCAGAATCCTGAAATTCGGCATAAAGCAGGGTCTTTTAGCACAGATGTAGGAATAAATCTGAAAATAATAAATATGTTGCTAAGAAACAAAAAAAAATTTTTTAGCGATTCGGAAGAATTAACTGTTCACATAGGTGAGTTTGTATCGCACTTGCCCAGTTTTTTTATCTAAATAAAAACCAAATATTATAAATTATTTTTTTCTGGTCAGTAAGCACAAGTACACTGGTGGTATAAAATCGCCTACAAATGTTCTGAAGTACCATAATTGCTCTAAACATGTGCTCAATAAAATGTATTAATATCTGGAGGATACAAGCGCTGCATTACATTCTAGTTGCAGTTTATGTTTAAGTAAACAATCTTACGATAAGCCCTCATTGTTCTGCCGGTGAGCAAGTTAGTCTGATTAAATAGCTTGTAAGTGTCATGACTTGTAACTTTGCTATTATTTTAGACGCCTTCTGTAACACCTCCGTTACATGATTAACGATGTTTTTTTTTATCTCCTTACAGACAATATTAGCTAAAAAACTATCTTCAACGTCATACAGTTTATGACCTCAGCTCTCGGCAGGGTTGTCAACTAGAGACATTTCAAGAATTTCGCACTGTTTTTATTTTTGCAAATCTTAATCTACACTATAACTGTAACAAGCAAAGCTTCCAACTACCTCTAGATAGAGGGATTTAGTAACAACATATTCGAGAGATTTCGCAGACAGGCATCAAAATTCATTTTTATGACGTCATTCCTACAACACGTTGCATAATGTATAGAAAATCCGAACGAAAAGCCACTTTCGTATTCAGAGGCACGTGTCACATATTATATTACAATTGCTCAACTGTACTCATTTTGCTTTAAATTTAATCATTAAAATTAAGCTTAACTTTCTTTTAGAGAATAACTAATTTGGTTTTATTTGAATATACCTCGGAAATGTTCCTCCTATTCGTAAATTCGTTCTCCTAGTTGGTATTTTTAGCAAGATACTAACTGTTGTTGTAAAACACAAGAAAAGTATGGCAAGAATCCCCTTTTATCCTAAAGTTAGTTTATACGGTTATTTGGGAGCGTTTGTTTACTAATAAATGTTGCCCGACGGCGCTTTCGTGTTTAGTTTTCAAAAGATATCAGAGATTGCGCTAGTGGTTTTGAGTGACGTGTGTGACGTGACTGGCCACGACACTGACGCAACACTGAGTGCTGGTCGACGCGTCGATAAGTCCACTACGCGTTCAGTAGAGTGTCTTATTGTGTTGCCTATTTTGTAGTAATGTTTATTGTGTGGTGCTTTATCTACAGTGATTATTTTATAATTATAAGAACTAAAAGTAGGATTATAGTGAATTGCTAACTTTGAGTGATTTGATTTGTAACGAGTGTTACAAATCAAATCACCTTCGCCCTTCGCCCGATAAACCACGTCCAGTTATTACGAATCGCATTTCGAGGTTACAGATCCGATTAACACTGCTGATGGGGTTCAAAAGCCTTTATCAGATGTGGGATATGAAGGGCACAAATCTGAAGGAAATAACGGCGATGAAAAGTCTCAAAAAAAAAAACGCCAAACTTAGATGGGTCTATAAGATCGTACAAATAATGTAGCCATAAAAATCTGAGTACAATGCCAGATCAAAAAAAAAAAACTGATGGCCCCGAACGCGTGGGGACGACTCGGGCATTGCCAGTCGAATGGTTTCGCTGTGGAGAAATTGGACGTGGTTACGCAAAATGTGTTGCGGCGGGGCAGGCCACATCGTGTGCTGGATGCAGGCATGGAGGACGCGTCGATCCTCCATTGGAAGCGGGGTCGGGTGTTCGCGTTCCATTTTTGTTCTGGTGCTAACTGTTCTCTCTGATTCCCTGTGAAGTCTGTCATCGCTTTTTCATGGATAACGTGAGCGCAGTGTTGTTGCATTGAAGGGTCAGATTGGTTATGTGGTTAAAATTGATAGTGGATTGGTCGAAAATTTGTTGAGTTTTTTGCCTGAAATCTATTTGAGAGGTGATGTTGTGCTAAGCCGTGGGGTGTTATTGAAAGGGTTTGGTTCCAGTGATATGACCGCGACGCATTTTGAAACAGTCGTGGTTGCAGCTGCCCTCGATTGATCCAGCGAATACCCGTTCCGATTTCGATGCATGATTTGGACGTTGGTGGCACCAGCCTGTCCTAGAGTGTGGGTCTGCGATTGTTTCTATGTTGGCTCGATGTTCGAATCATTTTGTTGCCGTTGTACCGCAGACTCGTGTATCAACGGGTGAACTTATTGTTCGTTTGATTGTCTTTGACCTTGCAGGGACAGCCTTGTCGAATTGGCGCTGAGGAGTGATTCGTGTGCGGGTGAAATAATTGTTTGCGTGCAAATATTGTTCGACCGAGTGGTGCGCAGTGTTCGTGAAATTATAGAACGTGTGTGGTTTTGCAGCGGACGATGATTGGTGTAGTGGGCGAATCCGAATGATGGATGTCGATATTTAAGAGGATTTGGAAACTATTGAAAAGACGTCAGGAGACAAGTCTCCTTTTCCTCCTGAAAATTATTTTTTTTTTAAATCCAACCACATGAAAATCCGTTCAGTAGTTTTTGAGTTTATCATCAAAAAAACGAATAGACAGAAACACAGACGCTTATGGGAACTGTTCTACAATAATATATCTGTAAGAATTAATCATTAACATTATCTTTCACATCGTAATCGATAGGATCGTGCAAAATATCGAAAACCACAAATAGCACTTCACATCTCTAACAAACAAAAGCTGGCAGCACCCGCACCACGTAACTATCGTATGAGTTACACTATCTGTTAAATACTCATCCATTGCGTAACTAGTTCAGCTGATTAATTGCTCGATCTGTACTAAGCAAGCAATGATATTTGTTCTTAAGTCAAATAATTTATTCGACACATCATCGCGTATGTTGGTATCAGGAAGTAATTTTTTGTTGAATTTACTAAGAAAAACCTTAATACGTGTAAAATGAGATACCATCTTTTGAGTAATTTACTATGCTGTTACTTTTGCAAACAACCACTGAACAACGCGGCACTTTGTAAAAAATCATAAACAAAGAAAACGTCGCTAGTTGACATTTCAGTAATGGCCGAAAATGACATCAAGCACATAGAATCACATATCCTGCTTGATGCGTTCGCAAGAACCACGCCCACTTACCATATTTCTAATGTTTGATATATCTGTGCACACAGAGCACAATAACCAAATGTGTTGCGTTACTGTTCTTGTCTAACACGTTAAATACTGTATATGTGCATCTCGCTTGCACATAAATAGTGTGAAGTTGGCTAGCATAAACCACAGATAGATATTTTCTAGTTAATACACGACGAAAAACTGAAAATATTTATTTGCCTGATAAACAGCCATATAGCTATTTGACGACTGAGAATTGAAAAATCACAAAATAAATGCGTAAAAATATAAAAAAGGTAACAGTAAATTGTTTCACGTTATTATAGTATAAATTAGAGATGTCAGTCAAAATAAAATCTTATTATAATTGAATTAGGATGTCAAAGTGTCATTTAAGTAGACATTTACATTATAGTAGCATTTATTACATAAAATTTCTTAAACTTGGTCAAATCCAACTCTCTAATTGATTTTGGAATTTTATTATAAATTTGCGGGACTCTGCAGAATATGCTTTTCCGCATAAGAGCGGATTTGGCTCTGCGTCCGCGTAGAATATCATTTCGCTTATTACGTTGCACAGTATCAGACAGGTAAGGAAATAAATGTGAATTAGATGTGTCAGAATTTTATATTTCCTGAAATATGGCACACAACTGTCCGAACATTTTCCAATTAAAATAACTTTATTAGTTACCGTAACTTTAAAGCGGCCAACTCGAGGTACATTTCCATACAACCGCTCTTACGTGATTATGTGTTATTACCAGAGGTCGTAATGAGGTAGAGTTAAACATGTACTTACACCGATTTCATACAGCGCAAGAATAAAGTAGATATATTATAAATATTAATATTGATATTTATATATACAAATAACAATAATTTGATATGCTTCAAGTCCCGAGATTAGTTTTAAAGAGCAGATTTTTTTTTTTACACTTTCAGAAATATAGCAGAAAAAACTTCTTTCTACATTATTGACGAGGAGACAGTGTATAAATTTGTTAACCTTACCCCAGTTGACGTAGAGATTTTTCGGCAATTATGCGTGAGGCCGCAGCTTTATGCTGAGCGTTAGGCCGATTTGCGCGGATGTGACGCATATCTTTCCTATCTATTGATTATGTTTGTTAGCTAGTTTTAAGATTACGTCATTTCGTGTTAAATAAACTGTTTTTTTTCTCTCATTCTTTCTATAGAGATCTCTTTCAATAAAAAACACAAAAAAATTGAATGTTAATTATCTGTGTTTTATTTGTCTTATTTATCTCTGAGGTTTATATTATTATTTATTTGTAATATTTTTGGCCACACGGGATTTTTTAATAGAAACTCCGAGAACATCCAGATTAATATCAACATTTATAACATGTGTGCATGAAAAACTTTACCTAATTCCAACTCCTAGTTATTACACATATTTTTCTCGATATTTTGGATACACAGCTATCCTGTGGATATTATCTAGGCTTCTATAGAAATCAAAACAAAAATTTGTGTAAAACTAATCTAGTAAAAACCCCTGAAAATCTGCTATTTTACGTGAACTTTAGCCCTCCATAATTAATATACTCATATATTAAAAATATAAAAAAAGTACATCCATAGAAGCCTTGCAAATTTAATCGAGATTGATGACGATGAATGACGACAATTTTTCAGAAAACCTTTTAAGGGTAAAAAAAACACTTTTGTTATCGGTCTGTCTGTCTATCTGACTGTCAAGACCCTTTATCTCGGGAACATGTGGAGATATCGAGTTGAAATTAAAACTAAACACTAAGGTTTGCGGTCCCTTGAAGCTGTGAAAAAATCAATCAACTTCTAAGTTAACGAATGGAAAATATACGGCCATTTATGTCGCAAAAACGTGCATTTCGACACTCACGGGAATCAAAATTCATGGGGAAGGTACTTCCCGTTGACCTAGAATCCTGAAATTTGGCATGATGCAAGGTCTTATAGTACAAGTATAGGAAAAAATCGGAAAACTGCAAATTTGTAGTTACGTCACAAAAAAATACTTTTGTAAAGGAAAAAGAAAAATCTTCCGAGACTCCATTCGGCAATTGAACATAGGTAAGTTTGTACGGAACCTTCAGAGCGCGAGTCCGACTCGCACTTGTCCAGTCTTTTACATTAAAGTCGGTTTATTTTTTTGTAAAAAGCTTTTAGCTATGGTAACACAATCAAAACGAACCCCTCAGACCAACTTAAATAGTGTGCAAGTTCTATAGTAAGGTACCTATAAAGATTAATCATTAAAACATTGCATAACAATTCCAGTAAGCCACGCTGAGGCCTACCTTCCGGCTTCATCATCAGATCAGTTTGATATATTGCCTCCCCGTCCTCCTTCAGTCAGTCATCGACTACACGTATAAACAAAGCAAATTTACTTGTTACGACAGTTCTGCTGTGAAACTATGAGGAGTTCCGTTCCGTGTCTTCGGAGTTCATCTTCAGATCATAACAATATTTCTATGGGACCAACTTGGAAGCATAGCCTTTCAATCAAATAAATAATTTTCAAAATCGGTCCTCAGTTGACCGAAATATTGGAGAAACTACATTTAAAAAAAATACATACAGCCGAACATCTTTTTGAAGTCAGTTAAAAAGAGGGTTTAACAAGTTAGCCTGTAGGTAGCCTTCGTCTGGCTACCCGACAGGACCTAGCAGCACCCAAATAGAAGGACCTACTTTGACATAGATTTTTTTAAATACTTAAAGTTGTAATAATTATATCAAACAAACTAATGAATATACGTACCTAACAACTCGATGTGTGCAAACTACAAACTCCGGTTTTGAGTTCCACTGGTGATATGTGATGTAAAAGCGAGTCTGGAGCCAGATCCACTGTTGCCCCTTAGTTAAGAATCGGTAGTAACATGACGTAAGTTCACCTTTTTGCATCACTGTAAAAAAATATGTACTTAACTTACTCCCATCAAAAATTTCGAAACGAACAACTTAGGATGTGGATGAAAGAGTTTTTTAAAGCATAATTATACAATTATCTTTCACTTAATATAACCATTTTGCACAAAAATATCAAGAGCACAATTTGGTTAATACGACCCCTATGATACACTTGATATTTTCGCCTTTTATTTATTTTGACTCGTTCCACGTGTCTTAATTCAAATGGTACAGTTGTATATGAATGACTTACGACTAATATTTGACAAAATATACTTACAAGCCTCGTGACACGAAACTACTTTTTCTAAGTCGTCAAAGTGATAGTAGTCATATCCCGAAGTGCCGAGAACTTCGAATGGTAGGTAACCGATGATGGGTGGTGCACGGTGGTCGAGAAAGAGGAATTTCCATTCGAGACTATGTCGCGAAGTGAACTCATTGCGGCTGGAGTCGACCAGCGACACGTCGCGGATCAGCTGAGGAGTGTACAACCGACCGGTACACACGAACAGTAACCTGATAAAAACAGCCATAATAAACCTCTATGTTACATGACACTCTTAAGAAAGCCGTTCCCGGTCTATCAATTTATCGTCAATCTCAGGATGGTTGAAAAGCTTGTAGTCCAAGAACGTTTCAACTGTCATCCGGCCTAGTGACATAATAATATACTGTAGTGATGGTACGCTGTTGAATTTTTCGGAGACGAGAAACGTAACTCTTTTCTCCGTTTTTATGTGTGTTTTCAAAAATATTAAATGTAAAAATTCGATACTTTGACGTCACAAGATTTATGAATGTATTTAATAATAATAAAGAAAAGTGTTGATGGAAGAAAGACAAAAGCATTTTTATTTTTAAGTAGTTATAATCCTAAATAATCTAAATATCATAATGGAAAGATAACAAACTCTGTTTATCTTGTCGTACATCGTTGGTTGGAAGACAAACTGTCGGCTGTTGCACTTATACTATGACTGTAGTATGGCATCTAGGATGGACCATATAATATCAATCAAATAATTCGGCACCTGCATTTTTTCTAGATGACATTGTGGAGACCATGAGGAATGAATAAATATTAAAAGAAAAAGGGTTTTTTATCCCATATAATTAATCACATGTATAATAATTATATGTATAACCTCCCTAAGAAAAGGTGTATTTTTTATTCCGTAGTGGTGAATGACGGAGATCGTCTATTTACAATGACATGACATCTTGTCGATCTTTCAAAAATGCGTTTATTGATTTTTAAAATTCATAAGTACGTAAGTATGTACGAGTTACGTAAGTATTATTGACCTAATATACGTAATCTCACTAACTTTAAACTGGAATAATTATCTTTATTACACGGATTCTATCAATAAATGTCTAAGAAAAAATTGTTTAGAAATTTAATCTACACATTTTTGTATATTTTTCATCACTATACACTAACAAATATGCCAGCAAAATTTTGTTTGGGACTTAGCCATGATACTTTTGGGATACGTTTAAAGTGTGGAATGCGGCGAGTGGGATGCGGCCGACGAAGCATGAGACCCAAGCACGCTATACCGTTTTGGCAGAATGTTACTTTTTAAGTAAAGTCTCACAAAGGCACAAACATCCTTCGAAAAGGAAAGGTCCTCTGACCAGACAGGTGTTTTATCAGTACCGGGCCCGATAGTTGAATTCAGGCTGTGTTCTAATCACGCGGAGAACTTTAATTTTGAATTTTAATGCAACAGGCTGTCAAAAAATTGGGGATCTTAGCAAAGGTGAGACGGTAATGCACGCCGGAATAGCTGCTCAACTTTACCAAGAGCAAGTTCCGTCGTGTATAGAGTACTGCTCTCATCTTTAGGATGGGTGCGGCAAATACCAGCTGGATGCACTAGGGTCGATTGAGAGGCGAGCCAAGAAGATCATTGGTAATGATGTACTTGTCGAGTCAAAACTCCAAAGTCTTGAGCACCAAACCGAGTTGCTAGCGTTTCGGTTCATTTCGGGGAGTGTGCACTGGAATGGCACAATTAAATTTCGCACAGGCCGTTCCATGTTCGGACCATGAGATGTACGGCGTTGTGCCACCGGCACATAGTAGACATCCCACCCATACCCACTAAACGGGTAGAGAGCACATCCATTGTGCATACAACTAAGGAGTGGAATTCCCTGCCGAGTCTGTGTTTCCTGATAGCTATAAACTAGGGATATTTAAGTTAAGAGTGAATAGGTTACTTTTAGGTAAGCGTGCTCCATCGTCGGCCATCAGGTGAAATATAGTGGTCAAACGGGAGACTATCTAGGACTTTTCTGGATTAGTTGTAATCAAAATCTTTCGTTTTTAATAGAATCCTAAGATAAAAACCACAAGACATCTGTACTTCCAAAACCATTTACAAAAAAAAAAACTGATTTCACCAATAAAAACACTAAAAGGATCAAAATAACTTAAATTTCGAATGTCGGTGTTTCTTGGTATTGTTTGTTTCTTATTTAACACATTTTCTTTTTTTTACATCACACTTTTTAGTTGCGATACACTTATAACCAGAGTGCCTATATCTCATGACAATTCCAATTAACCCAAACACTGCTACGTTAAATTGTTTTATTATGAAGTTCCTGTATCTACTTTCTACCTTCCGCCTCCATCATCAGATCAGTTCTATAGTACCTTATAGCCAAAGTGCATCTCACGACAATTTTAATAAGCCCAAACACGGCTAGGATACATTGATTAATTACGAAGTTCCTGTACCTTCCGGCTCCATCATCAGATCAAATCGATAGCACCTTGTAAGTGCATCTCATGACAATTTCAATAAGCCCAAACGTAAATAGGAACTCCATAATTAATCAATGTAAATTAATTACAGAGTTCCAGTCATCATCACCGCACTTCGATGATACCATTTTCAACATAACTATTCAGAACCATTTATTTATTTGTATTGTCATAGTCGCTTAACATCTTCATTGTGATATCTATGTGAGTATGAAGTTTCGTTGGCCATTTCTGGTCTTCTTCGTCAGTTCCACTTCATCAAATGTAACTTTCTGATTGTAAATGCTTAAGTGCTCGATGAAAATACCAAAATCACTATATGGTTGTCTATAATATTTGAGAAGTTCCCTCGATTCCTCATGGACCCCATTATCAAAATTGGATTTTTTTAAAAGGGGTTAAATTGGAAGCATATTCTTTAAGAGGACAAGAAAAAAAATATAAATCGGTCCATAAACGACGGAGTTTTGAGTTAATACACATAAAAAAAATACAACCGAATTGATAACCTCCTCCTGTATTTTTAAGTCGGTTAAAAATATCTAGGGTAAGATATATAATAACGTCATAATCACGTAGCAACGTTGTACGGGAAGTTTTATGGGGTGGACGCTCTTAAATTAATTCGTTCTACACTTAGTGATCGATATTTCACATTTATACAGACTCCCAAATGAAAAAAGAAACGCCATTCATTTTTAATTAACTTTGGCGTATTTCATTTTCCGTAAAGTACAAGAGCCAGTTTTATATAGAAACTCGTTTTCTATTGGAACCCCATCAACGCTTTATAAGGTTTCACACAAAGTTGTCTTGACTCTCCCCATAAATTATTTATGCTTTTTGATTACATTTCGAAATTGTAGGCTTATTAGGAGCTATACCAGCCGCAGTGAAAAATATTCTTACCTTGATTCATGGTCCGGATTATAACTTTGCATTTCTTCATTATCCAGTGGTTCCATATTTGTTCCTGAAAAAACATTAGAACATTTCCAAAGATGCAAAACAATAGTTAATTATGCCACTAAAACCTGATTTTTTCAATATTTTGTCTTTTAAAGAAACCAGTCTATAATAATATATATATAAATTACTCACGAAAATGACCATTAAACTGTACAAGTTCATAAATGGCGTCATCTCTAAAGTCCAATGATCCTCTTTTAAGATGACACTGGAAGCGGATTTCATTCTCTACAACAGAGGAAACTTTGATTGGAACGCGCGTTCTTTCAAAACTTATTTTATAGAACATATGAAAACATACACGAATTATATGGTAGGTACAATAGTTCCACAGTTCAATGCCTCCAACGAGATTGTGCTGATTTTGTTTAATAAGTGAAATATGATATTGATGTAGTATCATAGTGATTACTTGTCAATAAAACTAGGTCAGTCAAGCAAATTAAATCGATTGCAGCTCCTACTCAACTATCAAATAACTCAGTTATGTTAATACATATATGTTAATTGAATGGACACGTAAACATAATATCGCAAAAGGATCCGATCCCGACGATTTCTTGGAAATAAATACGCAAGATTCAACAATCTTGAGTACTGATTATTTTAACTCTTCGAAAATAAATGAAAACCTTAATTAAAAAGAGGGGAAATGTTTGTTAAATATTACACAGACTTGGTAATTGTGTTAATTTGATTTTTTTTTAACTTTTTTAATAACTGTTCTATTACGCAAGTAAATTGAGCGCATTGCAATTCAATTCAAAGGGAAATGTGAACAAAATACGAGATTTATTTGCATAGCAAACCACATAGCATTTTTTTCTAATTCGCAATATTTTCGCTTTCGCTAAGTTAATAAAATTGCTAAAAAGTGATTTTATTTGAAATATTCTTAATACACAAGTTTAAGTTTAGTCTAGTTTTTTTTAATTCATCTTCCCGCTTTGCCGGCTCACTTTATCTCCATAATCCTCTTCGAAGCTAAACTGGCCATGTCGAAGTGTCCTAAGGGTTATTTTGTGACATGGTCACGTCATTAGATGAATGACCTAATCATTAGACAGTCAGTTGACTTAATGTTGTATTAGATGCAATTTAGTTAAAGGGTAATTCAATTGGTGATTAAGCTCGTTGGAAATCAGAAACATTTATTTCCAAATAAACCATTTACAGGCACTTTAGAGTTGTCAAAATATCGGTCAATCAAAAAAGTGAAATTAAATTGCACGTTCCAAAGCGTAGATCTCTATTGAGAAGAACGTGCAAGAAATTCTTTACACTTTTTAGTTGGGGTACCACCACTGAAAAGTACCCCTCAGCCAAACTAAAATACCTTATAGCCAGAGGGCATCTCATGACATTCTAATAATCCTAAACACGGTTAGATTACATTATTTTATTACAGAATTCCAGTACCTAACTTCAGGCTTCATCATCAGATCAGTTCGATATATTCCCCCTCTTCTTTCAGTCAGTCATCGACTACACGTATAAACAGAGCAATTTAACTTGTTACGACGGTTCTGCTGTGATCCTATAAGGAGTTCTGTTCCCTATCTTCGAAGTTCATGATCAGATCATAACAATATTTCTATGGGACCAACTCGGAAGCATAACTTTCCATAAAAAAATTCAATTTCGGTCTACAATTGACCGAGGAATAGTTGAATATACATAAAGAAAAAAAATTCAGCCGAACATAAAACCTCCTCCTTTTTGAAGTGACTTAAAAAGAAAGAGTAATTAAAAAATATAAATTGAAATAAGTCACTGGCAGGAGATAACCAGTCTCAACCGACGGCGCCCATTCACGAGCATGACGCGTGTTTCAGCCTCACCTCAACCATTTTAAAGGGAACTGAATGACCCAAAAACACGTGCAACCATCAGCGAGACATTTGAGTGAACATGACAAACTCTAAACTGCCAAGCTTGTTTATGTCAAAACAAGTTGTAACTTAATAAAATGAATTGCTCCATGGTACTTCCCATGTACAAAATTTAGAAAAAAAATGATTCTTCTATTTTTCGTTACGAAAGATAAAAAAAAACCATTAGCATCTCATCCAATATTTATATATAATAAAAAGATTAAAAGAAATACGACTAATTAGTAGCTAAACATTTCTGTGGCTGTGGAACAGGACCGGCATTTAGCCAAACACATTTATCAAGGATTTTTATCTTCCAGTTTATAATATGCTTGTCTACATAGTGTTGGCTCCGACATATCCATTTTAGTGAGCTACTGCGCTTAAATTGATTAATTGTTTGACTGCACGATACGCCAACCACTGCATCTATATGCTCTAAATATATGAAGGTTGTCGTTACTATTACGTTATATGTATACATAACTGAATCAAACATCACTCGTCTTAATGTCTATGTATACTTAAAAATATCGACATTAAAGGATATCGCCTAAGAAATCCTTTATAACATACGGGTCGATTAGACAAACATAAAGGGATGTGCAAATTTTGGTAGATTTGAATTTGATTGAAGTCATATGAGTTGAGCATGGCAGTTGAGAGTTGGTCATGCTCACTCAAATGTCTCACTGATGGTGGCGCGGGTGTTGGATCATTCGGTTCCCTTCAAAATGGTTGAGCTGAGTGGTGCTAATATTAGCGTCATGTCCGTGAACGGGCGCTGTCAGTTGAGGCTGGTCATCTCTTAGCTGCCAGTTGCTTTTTTAATATCTATATTTAGTTTTTATTTTTATTTACATTGTTCTCACATGATAGCGACAAGAAACATGTAACAGAGATATTTGTAACTACAAAATATGATTGAAAAGAGTGTCCATGGAGTTTCTTGCACATTCTTCTCCATAGAGATCTACGCTTTGGAATGTGCAATTAGCATCATTTATTTTTATTTTTCTGACTAACTGACTTCTTGACATTTCAAAAGTGCCTGTAAATGGTTTATTTGGAATAAATGCTATTTTGATTTTGAAGACTGTCATGCCGATAGGCGCGATTAAAGTAGTCTTATAAAAATAAACCCTATAGACTATCGAGTAAAAGCCGTTCTTTCATCATCCAATCACCAAAATATCATAATTTTAAACTAAACTATTCATAATACTAAAATCTTTAATCGCACTGCCTTTAAAAAACTTTTACAATTTCCATCGCTACGGCGCTAAGCCTTCATTCGCAAGAGCATTTATATTTAGGTACGCTTGCCATTTAGTCACGTGCATTTATAAGAATCTGTTTGTTTCACAGTAGGTAGACTAAAGCGCTATCCACACTGGCCTTGGCCGGGGCACCGAGACCTCGAGGCATGCGAGCTCTACGTACTCCGATCATTAAGAGGCTGGATACACCTGAATGTACTATAAAATTTATATAAAGAATACGCAAGCACTAACTCCATGTGTGGATGGACCTTTAATATGACATCCGTACAGATCAATTCACTGTACATTAATAACGAAGGTTGTTTTCGCACGCAATGTAATAACATAGCTCTAAGGCCAGCTAGCATAGGTACTTCTAAATACGATTTTATAACAAACCTTTAAACGAAGCTAGATAACTCTTTCTTTAAACAATACAAAACAAAAACAAAAAAAAAGAATATTTGTTTCTTACTGATTGTATAATTGTACGTGGAAGTTTCGATCAAAAAAAGTCTTACGATTTCTTTGCCTTTCTGAAAACTTCACCCAAAGTTATACAGAAAAACCTTGTAAATTGAAACCATATTTCTGTATATTGTATATTTTCTGAAACAAATACTATACCTACCTTCACATTAGAAATGATTCTCCGGAAAAATAAACATTGATTTTTGAATAACACTTAATAAAGTAATCAAATCTAATTTTAAAATTACTAGCTAGATCAAAAATTCTATCAATCATCAATAGAAATAGCGTAGCATAGCATAGTCGGCCTTATAATGTTCCCACTGTTGGGACTCAGGCCTCCTCTTTAGGAGAGGGAATACATAGCATTCAATAGAAATACATAGCATTAAATTTTCGACATAGGAACGAAAACCGAAGATCACTGTTTTTGTAGTGTATTGATACATACCTTTACCCGGAACTGTTTGCATCGGGTCAACAGCGCTCCCGGGATTCTGCAATAGATTGTATAAGCTCGGCCGATCTTCTTCACCAGCCAAGTCAAATATGCTTTTATTTACCATATCAGCCTACAAATGTTATATACTGTTAATTTTTATGTTCAAATTCAGTTCAGTAAAACCAAAATATGTTATGACAGACTATGGTAGTTTTCTTTCATTCAAAAGCATAAACATGAGCATAAAACTTACTGGGTTATGACCCAACAAAGATGTGATGCTTTCCGAGACATAGAAGATTTGACCAGTGGCCGAGAAAACCATTACAAATCCTTCTAGAGCCTCTAAAACTAAAAATGTAAACTCTTCATTTGACAAAAATGCAGGCTTCCAATCTTCTTGGACATCATGAGCTCTTGATCTAACAGTTATTTCTGAAACAAAGTTACCGTATTAAGATTCTCAACACAATTATCATCAGATTAATTCAATATATTACGAGGGTGGATTGAAAAGTTCGCGGCCTAACACATAGATACTTAAATTATTTTAATATAACTGACCTGATTCGATTAGTTTACTCTCTGGTTGTCAAATTGTAAAATTCTATCGCCATAGCATTAACCGTATTTAAATTAGACTGAATTTTGTGAGCCTTTGGCTGCGTTTTTAAAGAATGGAGAAAATTGAGCAACGTGCGGTCATCAAATACCTGTTTAAAAAAAAAACTAACTCCAAAAGAGATTTACGAAGATATGTCAACAACATTGGGGAAATTTGCTCCGTCGTATATGACTGTGAAAAAGTGGGTTGCTGAATTTAAACGCGGACGAGAGAGAATTGAAGATGACCCTCGCTCTGGCCGGCCTATGACGTCTACGATTGAAGAAAACATCGGGAAAATCTGTGATCTGATATTGACAGATCGGAGATTGACCATCAGGGAGATTGCAAAAACTATTGGCATCTCGTATGAACGAACATAAAACATCATAGTCAATGAACTTGGATTTTCTAATGTTTCTGCGCGGTGGGTACCCAGATTGCTTTCAGTCGAACAAAAACCAATACGCCTCGCGATTTCTCGCGACTGTTTGAAAATGTTTGAGGCTGATCTACAAGATTTTTTGGCCAGATTTGTAACAATTGATGAAACTTGTGTACACCACTACACCCCAGAGTCAAAACAACAATCCAAGCAGTGGAAAAAACCTGATGAACCGATTCCAAAAAAAAACCAAAACAATTTTGTCAGCTGTCAAGGTGACGGCGTTAGTTTTTTGGGATGCTAAGGGTGTCATCATGGTGGACTACCTTGCAAAAGGTGAAACTATAAACTCGGCTTATTAATGCATCCTCTTACGGCGCTTGCGTGAAAAAATCAAAGAGAAAAGGCCAGGATTACTCAGCAAGAAAGTGTTGTTCCGCAGGATAATGCACGCGTTCACACGTCTGTTGAATCTATGGCTCGAATTCGTGATTGTGGCTTTGAATTACTGCCCCATTCCACCTATTCCCCTGATTTGGCACCTTCAGACTTTCATTTATTCCCAAACCTAAAAAAACACCTTGGAGGTCAAAAATTTTCATCAAATGAGGAGGTCGAAGCTGCGGTGGGTGACTTTTTGAAGGCCTTGAAGAAAATTTTTTTATGACCGGCATACAGGCATTGGAAACCAGATGGAAGAAGTGCATAGAGTTAAGTGGAGATTACGTGGAAAAATAAAATTACTTTTGCTTATATTTTATATTGTTTTCTTGCTGAGGCCGCAAACTTTTCAATCCACCCTCGTATTAGTTCTCAAATATAATTCACAAGAGAAAACCGGTTTTTTGTATTGATATAAAAGCATATGATTTTATAATTTGGTATAATGTAAGCTTAGTGCAACCATATACATTATTAGTCGAAATAAAAAACACTGTAATTGAGTTCCCATGGAATTTCTTTGCAATTCTTCTCCATGATGTTTTGCGAACGAGAGACTAGTTATTCGATGAATTGACAAGTCTATGTCAAATAAATACTTAATCTTGTCTTTCTGTTCTTTTCTTCAAAAACCCTTACCCTACACACCAGTCATAGGAACTTTGATACACAATAAATAACCAGTATTCATCTTGACATCTTAGCATGATATGTAAGTAGATATAAATATACAGGGTGTTTGGTGCGTCGTATGCCAAATTGAAATGGTCGACGGGAGGGGTCATCTGCTATCCTTTCAGACCCCTAAACACTTCTCATACCCTGTGGATTTTTTTCATTGACTTTTTATTGTCTTATGAAAATAAGACCCAAATTTATCATTAAAATACAAATTTTAAAAAATATATAAGGCGTAGACTCTGGATTTTTGCATTGAAACGGCTTACAATACAATTAAGGAGGAAATACAACTTCTTACAACAACTATCGAAATACGAAACAGATGTCGAGAATGCATTCACAACAGAGGCCAACAATTTGAGCAGGATTTGTAAAAATTATGAAATAAATGTAAAAAATACTTTTTGTTTCTAGTAAACCCACGACAATCCAGATAATTATTATTTTGGTAAAACTGGTTGTCAGAAATTGGGCCAGGTACCGACTATCTAAGGTCTAAAAATGAAAGCAATAACCAACATGATGCTTCCCATAAAATTATTTAATTTAGAAGAAATAATTATTTTATTCAATTCGATACTACATTATATACTATACTACATTGACGTTCCAGTGCGTGAAGTAAAAATAAACTTTTGATTTGTGAGGCCAGCCCTCATGAAAGACGAAAATTAATAAAATTCATACAGGTTCTTCATAGTCTACCTGTGTACTATTTACATTCGAATCTACACACTCCACTCCACTTAAATTTCAACACCTATGGTTCCAATAAAACATAACAGCCTTTTTTATGCCGTATATGTGGTCAAGCATTGATTTATTTTAAATATTTAACTATCAAAACAATAACATAAACAGTTCCTGAAATAAGCAGCTGCACTAATAGACATCCTAATAGACCAAGTCGCACCATAAGGGCGCCTTCAATTTAGCCGCAAAGTGCCGCCACGCAGCTATGTTATTCCATCTAAATAAAAAACGCGCGAGTGCTGCACCAGAATGAATAACAAAGCAGCGCGGAGGCACTTTAGGGCTAATTTGAACTAATTTGAAGGCGCCCTAAGGGTTCCTTATTACTCCATTTTGGCACAGAGCCTTAAAAATCAACCCGGGTAGGGGTTTCGTCTTCAATTGAAGTCCATTTAAAATTTCTACAATGTCCCAAAAAGACAAGGATTATAAACTATACATAGGATTACGATATCTTTATTGTAAATAAAATGTTCTGACATAATAATTTATCGACTATTTATCACCACGCAACATTTTTACTATTTACTGTCTGACAAAAATTCGCTAATGAATTGGAAAACGACAATAAGTCTGACATCTTGTGCGGACCACATCCTTGCACCTGCATTATCCATCTCATTATCTTCAATGACTAAATATTCCTGCTCCATCAGATTATTTTTACCATTTGTAAACCAAATACTCACAATGACTAATACAACAAGCTCAAATGCATGAATGGCAGGTACAAAGTCAAGGTTATCATAATATTGCAGTCTCATCATTTATATACACATAGTGTTAATATGACACTTGAACAATTGCATGAGATAATAAAATTTCCTTTAGGTGTAGGGAGATTTCCCTACACTGTAAAACTAATTTTCAATATTCCTGCTGAACATATCCATTATCTATATATATCAAAGGAGAAACTGACTGACTGACATATCAACGCAAAGCCGAAACTACTAAAACTAGGAGGAGCGTGAAAATTCGTACAATGCTTCCTTTTATGACGTAGGCGAGCACTAAGAGAGGATTTTACAAAATTCACCCCCTAAGGGAATTAATCAGGGTCCTAAATTTGTATGGAAAAACTTACTATCACGTAGACGAAGCCGCTGGCAAAAGCTAGTTCATAACTAAAGAAAGTTTTGTAAATCAGTTTTGTTTTTATTCTATTTAAAACCTAATAAAAATAGGTAAAATCAATTCAGGGCTAGGAGCTACAAATCTGCCACAGCCGGCCATGGTGTGACAAATTAATTATGGCCCTCGCAACGAGTAACTAAATAAATACTGGGCTTCAGTCAGTATAAGTCTGAATAGTCATTTAATGACTACCTCAATAAAAAAATAATTCCACAGATCTGAGGATTGACTATGGTGATTGGAGGCATGCCAAGGCAGTACTTCTCTCTATTGACGGCCACTTCACAAAAGACGCTAAGTGTTAAAAACAGAATCTTATACTAAGATAAAGAGAGTTACAGAGCGCCCACTTTGCAGGGCCTGCATTATGGAGGAGGAAGAGACAACTGGTCATCTGCTTCTATACTGCCTTATGGTTACTGGATACAATACAAAATATTAAAACTCAAGGTACCCCAATGAGATAGTAACACCAGGGCGCAGCTCGCCTCTGTAAAGGAGCTGAAATAAATTGAATGACGTATTTGTATCTATAAGCAAAATATGAGCTATTAGGATGTGGTATTAGGGACACTGTTGCATTAGACATACATACTGTAATATAAAAAAAATATAATATGACGATGAGGGGTTGATGATCCCTCGTTTGGGTGCCAAAGGTGATATAAAAGGTAAAAGTGTGTGCACTTTACTTCTAAATATATGATCAAAGAAATAAAATAAAAAAATGAGAAAAAGAATGATGAATTTGTGCGCCATGGTAGGATCACAAATAAACTAATCGGAAATAGCAGTGTATAAGAGATAAGAATCTGCAGGCAGGAGGCTTATGGAGCGAAATAAAACCATGAAAAAACCTTTGTCTTTCCTTTATTTCCCTGCCCCTAGCTTCATGATGTTTAGTGGATCTAATCTTATTTAAGTATAGATTATTAGTGATAATATTGCATCTATGAAATTGTTAGTAAAGTTAAAGAAAAGAACATTCCTACCAGAGAAGCTACATCTAATAAATTAGTTATCTTAACCACAGAAAGCATAGCAATCTGGCTAAAGATTCGCCTACGTGCAGCTGTTGAGGGAAATCCAAAATAAAAAAAGAAACTCGAAGTCCAAAACAGAAAACCAGACAGCGTTTCTTTTTTGTCAAAGAGCTCTAGCATGCCAACCGCAGTGCCAAAAGTTCACAATGCGAGCGAAATCACGGAATTTTATGAAAATAGAATTTCTGCCTGTTTTAAACAGGAGTATTCAAATCCCATTATAAAGTTTAGCCGCAAGCGGTATTGTCAAAATATGACAGCTCACTTTTTAATTCATGTTTTGTTTTCTTTGCTTGGAACCTAAATCATTTGAGCCATGTCTTCATATGAATAGTTTGGAAATTGCCTAGCAAACCAACGCATGTGAGGAGGTGAAAATTACTCATTAAAATACCTACAATAACAAACACTTGAAACTTATAACACCACTCATTCTGCTATGGGAGTCAATAAACTTGACATTTTCAATTTCAAAAAATGATATCAAAATAATAAGTGCAACAAATCTATGTAGGCAATCCAGTATATTGGGGTCCCACAATTTAGGCCCCGCGGCATCCTGTACATAATACTGCACAATCACACTGCATATCTTCTGCACTCAGTGCGGATACTGATTGTACATTGTGCTAGTATTGCAACGTCTTTTAAAGCATGTATTTTAAATATGACTCTGGATATAGATACCAATTCTGGATACTGACAATCATATTTTAATGTTAGCATTGAAAAGTTTTTTCATGATCCTGTTGCGGTCAAAATACAAATCAATAGCCAACGTCTACTATGGCATATTGGACTTTCATTATAATTGCTGCCACCACATATTTTTATTATATTTTGATTTCAAAATTACAATGTAGTTCTTGCAAACATTAGGTATGTCTCAGTATTTACAATTTAATATGTATTTATACAAATAGTTTGTTTGTAGAAAACATCAAGGTGACACAAGCATAACTTCCCATTACAAAAACTTTCACAAATCCATGACTTGGACGACCTGGACAGAGTAAAAATAATGTTACTTACCATTATGATTCTTCAAAAAGGATATAGTTGATTTAAGTACTGTTGACTTATCCATCTTCCGGTTGTTAGTGGACACCATAGTACTAAGCTCGTTGACCAGCATGTTGAATTGATCTCTTCGCTTCTTCTCACTCAAGTTACGAGTCCTCCTAGACAGAACAGTGGAAATGTTGAAACATCTTAATTTCATCAAGCTATTGTCATGAACTTACAAAGCATGTCATAATTTAACACTTATTACTGTTTTCTAACAAATAATTATTTTAATTTGGAAAATCTGCTTGTCTATATAATGTACATAATATGTAAGCAAGTTATTGTTAGGTATTTACAGACCTTTTTGTATCATCCTTATCATCGCCGTCGTCGTCCATGGTGGTAGTACTAATGTTTGGAGACAACACTGTATTCCAATTCCAATCAATCTTTATGTTTTGGACATCGCAATGGCGAAATCTACAGCCTGACACAGCAAGCTATAGGGTCGAGTGCCGACTGAAATAACACCAGACTTCCGCGTTATTCGAACTATAAATTACGAATTTCCTTCTATACTGATACAGCGCTTCGATTGATACCATCAAAAACAATAAAAGTATGATGCGTTTCTGAATAGTTAATGAAGAAATGAACACTGTTTAACAACCAAGCACTGCGTCAGATTTGTTGTCGATAACTATTTACAAATTCAACAAATTTCAATCACATTACGCACCTAAGCTAAAATTAAAAAATAAAAACAATTTCTAAACTCGCAATAACAATTAGAATGTAAGCGTTAATAAAAATTGTGAATAAAACGAACGACTTCACAAAAAACTGAAAGACAATTCGCTGTGCTGTGGATTTGCACGAATTGCCATAGACACAATTTTTTTTTTGTGTGACACAGTCAATTGACTGATGGCTTTTTCTCTATCAGACGTTCAAAAAACAGATTAAAAACAAAAGGAATCTTCTTATTAGGATATTAGTTTCAGGATTCCAGGAACAAGGGCATTGAACAAGAACTGACTACATTATTGTAATACTGCACAGAATGACTACTTATTCATTATAAATGAACACCTATTGCAGTGCTACTCTATTTATAAGCGTATATTTCTATTTATCCTTGAAACTCATTAATTCTTCTTGCTGGCTCAGTTTCTTTGTTTTTGCCCATGCACATTCTTATACGATTTTCCACAATGATTCGTTTTATTTGATTTATTTAGACCTTCATTTATTATATTTGTGCGGTTTGTTAAAATTTTAATTCACAAATTATACGTTTAATGGTGGAATGCTAGTTTATCCTTTCAAATAATTCCATACATTAAAAAAAAAGTACGACATTTTTATTACAATTTAACCTCGATTTATATAAAACTGTATAATTGAACACAATCTAAACATAATTAATAATTGCACGCAAACGGTTCATTTGAACTTTGCTACAAATACAACCCATGCTTTTTCATATTTACATACAGTAAAACTGTTTATCTAATTCGTTCGTTTCCCTAATTTTTAACCGACTTCTAAAAAAGGAGGACGTTATCAATTTGGTTGTATTGTTTTTTTTATACAACAAGGGTCGTTTCAGTTGTTTGATAGTAGTTGACAGTATCCACCAGTAAAATAAGGAGATACTAGCGACATCTGTGATAAAAGTTGTGAATATTCATTCACTTAAGGAGTTTCTTTGAGATGACCGTGTGTTGCGACTTTGTGACTTTTATCTTCGATTTGATCGCTTTTCATTTAAAATGATTTTATTACTGACTAACACCAAGCGCTCCTTTACGGTGAAGTGTATATACGAGTATCTAACCCTTATAATTAAATGTGATGGTGTGCTGTTAATATCTAAAATGAGTTTTAACGATGTATTTAATAAATAAATAGCTTATTATATTACTACCATTAACTAATGTAATAAATTAATGATTGTGTATGTTGTGTCAGATTCCACCTAGGTATACAAAGAATGAAAGTCTCTTCAGTGAAATTGGTGTAACTCTTTAGAATCCCGTTGTAAATAATTCCATAGATTGCTAAACCTTTTGTTTATTTGTACCCTTACATATCTTATTTGTGGCAAAATAGAGAACTAGAAGTCCGTGCAAGATATATCAGCGCTAGCGATGTACCGAGTACGGCTTGACTCTAGTCACACTCGATTCCTGGTTTGGACTCGCCTACTCGAGTACCAATTTATTTTGATTCCAGTACGCTGGACTAGACTCCGGTACTCGAGTCAGAAATAATCGATTTTGTACTCGCTGACTCGATTCTATTATGGGAGTCCAACTGACTTGAGTCTAGTATTCGAGTTAGATTGACTCCCTCATACTATAGTGTTACATTCGCAGGTTTAGTTTTAAAATACCACTAGAACGCCAAAATTTTAATGTATATGAGTTTTCATAAAAAAAAACTTTCTTTAAGCTTATTTGATTCGTCTATGCGAGGTTCGTAGTACCTAAATTAATAACTTGATTATCTTTTTAATAAGTAAAATTTACAAACATTTTTACGCAAAAAGCTAACCAGGAACCAAATGAAATATCTAAAGTGATTAGATAACTTCTAAAAATACCCCTTTTTGTTGTGTAATAAAACAATTAGAACTTAATCTCATTTCTGATTCCTAGTTAGTAGTTTAAATGGATTTTCTTTTTGTAACGTGTACAAATGTTTTATTTACTATCGCTATGTCATTAAGTTCAACCCACAATGCTGTTTGAAGTTTACTCCTATTAGATTTTTCCTTTTTGCCCTAAAGTTGGTTTGAATCGAATTTCTAGATTTGAATTCGACTCGAATTTCCAGATTTGAGTTCTTTTAGACTCAAATTTCTAGTCCCGGTTGCAAGTACCGGGCTCGAGTCAATATTAGAGTCTTAGACTCCAGTCAACATTCGAGTATAGGAATCGAATCGTAGAATCGAGGCATGATTCAAACATTATACGAACTGGTTCAAGTCGACTCAATCCACCAAAACAGTGACTTGGCACATCACTACTCGGCGCGTCATTGGGGCGTACCTAATGTTGCTAGCCTAACTATTCTATTTTCCCTCATACGATTAAAAAAATTTAATGTTACTGTTATTTGTTGTTTTTGTTAAATTGTAATTTAAAGTTCTTAAAGGAAAGTAAACCAATTGATTGGATTAGGTTATTTTCATTAGCAAAATTATAATAAAAAGTCATGACAATTTAGAAAATCTTTTATTGAATATCTTTTTTAGCATCAGATTCAATGCTAGTTTTTATCAGAAGAGTCGGATGAGTCCATTGTCAATTTGTCCATTTTGAGTTCCATTAACTTCTCCAATTCAATATATATGTCCTCTATTTTATCGACATGTCGACATAATATCTGTCATTTTTCTAGCATAACATTGTTAAATGTCGCTTTAGTAATTGAAATTATAGCGCTAGGAGCTTGTAATAATCAACATTATTATCTGCAACGCTTCTCTTTTGAACCGGCCAAATCTTTTCAATGGAATTAAAATCGCATTACTATAGAGGTAAACATCCGACCTCGTCACCATGCTGATTTGAAAGTTGTTCTTTAATTTCATACTGTGGGTCATTGTGCTTTGTTTATTTATGTGTAGTGGTATGACGCATTATCCATTACTACAATACAATTCGGTTGTAGATTTGGCACTATTTTTTCTTTCATCTATCGCATGAATTTTGCAAAATTTATATCGCTATGATAGTCACTTGATTAATATTTAAATACATAGTAGCAGCCCATTTTCAACTAACCCTGTTTTCCTGCCAGTCACCGCTCGAGTATGCAGGGGAATTTTATTGTTTTGGTCAAATAGGAAAATGGTACCGTAGGTCCAATATTGTCTCTTTCCTCTTATCAAGCACGTTTGACTTTCAAGGTAATATCAACGCCAGCATTATTAATCACTTTAATGGTGACACATTCTCCTGACAAAAACGTCAAGATGGCTATAATCCATTAGTTCCGATTTCAGCCGCACGCCGACTTAATTTGCGTAGCGTAGACGGAGGAACTATAAACACCGGGAAAGAAATTAAAATAAAAGTACTACACTATATTTAGGATTACCTTGTCAGGAAAAATTAACCCCATAATTAGTGATACTAACCGTCTATAGCCGTAACTAGAGCTTTCTCTGTCAACGTTACGCGGCGTAGAAAGAGAAACCTATAAAACAAGTGATGTCTTTGATGTCGTGTAAAGGATTGAAACAGAACGACGAGATTTTTTGTTTTACCATGCGTGCCACTTTTTTCAAGGTCAGCACACTACTTTCCTAAACAAAGTTTTACAGTAATCTTCTTCATAAAAAATACAGTTTTTACGTGCTTTAGTAAAGTAATTCGTGTCAAATCTTATTGTAAATACTTAGAATTGAGGAGCGGTTTTGCGTTATAGGGTGTAAAAGTGATAGTGGAACCAGGGACGTGCGTGAAATAGAAGTAAGTAAGCCCAGCTTTTATGTGACAATACTTAACAACTAAAATATAAACTTGAAAGAGTCGGTGGTAAATTACAAACAAATGATACCGAGAAACACTGACTTCCGAAATTAAAGTTATTTTGATCCTTTTAAAGTTTTTAGTGAATTTGGTTATTTTTTTTAATGTAAAACGTTTTTTTCCGTATAAAAACATTAATATTTTGAGTATATAGTATGAAAATGTAGTGTATGTGTGCGTCAGTTGACGTTTGAAAATTTGTTCCAAGGTAAAGCCCGGCTTCTAAGACTTTATCAATGAAAATATAGTTTACAAAAAGTGCGAGGCGCCCTCTATGACACGTAAAAAATTTGTGTAAACTATAAATTAATACAAATTTGCTTTGAGCGGTTAGATTTGTTACTTTTCCGTCATTTAAAATTTTATGATTAGTTACTGCTGTAACTTAAAAAAGATACTTAGTCTTCTGTTACCTATGCTGCACGTGTTCTGGTAAATTTTCGTTCAATTAAATATTAAGTTTCGATCCAGATTTTATACGATTTTTACTCATGTTTAGTGCAGGGACCATTTTGGTTACCCATTGAAAGGGTTTTTGATAGGGTTTTGACAAAGTGTTGTTTTAAAACCCATTTCATATTTGTTACACTTATTTACGAAAACCCTCATCAATGGATAACCTCTTCCAAACCCTTTCGATTTGTTTACCTGTATATTCAAAAACCCATTCTTGGTGGGTTATACTTTTTAGCGGTAAGACGTTTTGAACAGGTTACCCCTTCAACGACTGTAACAGAGTTACCCATTTGGACTACAAATATTGTAATTTTATCTCTCGTGCCTTACTTTAAAGTACTAAACTGCATGCATGCGGCAGGTACGCGTCAAGTCGCAACACGTAATCTAGGACCTAGCGACTCCACAGTCCATACACATACGATTATTTTATGGTTATTATTGCAGTGATTTTAATGTTAAAGTTAAATGTATTTTTTTTCTGGAATAGTCGGGATTGTTTCATGTATAATCTTGTCTTTTTACGGAATCATAAATGTCATTGGATCGTCTCACTCATCATTTAGTGCCCGAAGGGAAGGTCAAAATCTATTATTCCACTCCAACGTAATTTAAAATGATTTTATTTAAAACCCTTTGATTACCCCGACAAACCCTTTCAAAGGGTTATCTGCTTCAATTGGAACCGGTAACATATTGAACTAGTTAACTTATTGATAGGGTTACCCTAACGTTAGTGTTATGAAAGGGCTAACACTACGAAGAGGTAACATTTTCCGTTACTGTGGGCATACAATCTGTAACCCTTTTGAAAGAATTAACTTATATTCGGGGTTGTACGGTCCCTGGTTTAGTGATACTAAAAATGTTTAGTGCAATTACTGTGATAGTTGCAAATATTATTTTGTGCATTTTAATAGCAATTCCTACACTTTTTTAGGAAAACAAGGGCTGTATTCCATCATCTTCTTCTGTTGGTTTACATGAAGAAACGAATATGGAAATTGGAAATAATTTGATCATACATGGTAACCATACAATTCTAAATTAAAAAAAAAAATGTTATTTCCCTCAAATCACATGTATTAACAGTATAAAGATAAATAATATTTGTTGTAATCTTGGTATCAGGCGGGTAGATCAAAAGATGTTAAGAAACCAAAAATGTGGCATATTTAACATACAAATTGCATTATTTCAGATTGATCCAGCGGTTGATCTTTTGCCGTCAACTAGTGGTCACCAGTTGTCACCAGTGGTCACCGTTACTACGTACGTCAACCATTTACTAGTGGTCGATATCGAAAGAGATTGCATATCTCAAATTGCCTTTATTAATTTGCAAACTGGCAAGATAATGATACATTTTAAGGCATTATGTAGAAAAAGTGAATAGATTATAGCTACTGTATTTCTTTAGCTATGTCCCACCTTCGATCCTGCATCACGTGCCCTGTTACCTGTTCACGTAGGGACCTAATGACAGCATCAGCGGACGGCACTGCCGTGGCCGAATACTGAGCCATACAAGGAATTTGACTAGTTTTGCCATCGATACGCTAAGAAGAAGAATGAAGAAAAGGATAATAAACTGTTATTATTGAATTTAGTTCGATATATTCCCCTCGTTTTTCAGCCCTTCAACGACTACACGTATAAATAAAGCAATTTTTCTTTTTTTACGTTATGACGGATTCTAAGAGGAGTTCTGTTCTATATCCTCGAAATTTATGAACAAAATATTTCTAAGGGATGAACTGGAAAGCATAATCTTTCAATCAAAATAAAAAAAATCAAAATCGGTCCAAAATTGACCGAGAAATCGGACATGTGCATGCTGCCACCCACCGTCTAATTTATCTAAACCTGAGCACTTCTTTAACATTTTAGTCAAAAAGTTACTTGTGCTTCCGTTTCCCCTATTTTTAAATGAAGGTAAGTAACTTTTTGATTAAAATGTTAAAAACTAATTTAACATAAATATTTCATTTCTAATGAAATGAAAGTTCAAACTACATCAACATTACCCTCCTACCTTACAGCAATTAATTTGAGTTCGGTAGCATGTCTTCCCCGCATCTCATACCTATTTACCGATAAAAATCGATAAAGCAGCGTCTCTTTTCGGGTTTTACGTAGGTACTTCTTTCTAATTTTACCCCCAATTTCCCCTATATTAAGGGAAAAATTTCCTGACAAGGTAACCCTAATATTGAAGTACTTTTCTGTCCCTTTCAGCGACACGCTTTCCATCCGTCTATAAATCCTCCGTCTACGTTGCGCGGAGTCATAGACAGAGATTTCACATATTATTTCTTAAGGGCCTATTACACTACTCGATATTCAGGCATTCTTAGTCGATGTCGCGTAGTGTAGGGGTTAGACCCTTCTTACTCGGAAAAAAAATAAGACAGTCTGAATATTGTATGCTGAATATAGCGTAGTGTAACAGGCCCTTAAATGTAAGCACCGGTGCTATTTTTTGTCTATGGATGATAGAAGTTTGTTTCTTTAGTTTATTTAGACTATAAATAGTCTGTGGTATTGACCACAGAGCGCATTAGTTTTTTTGGAACTGGCTGTTTACTAGTGAATCTGTGCTTATTTTAGTTGACGATGATAACTCCAAATGTATTCTTCAGTCTTCAACTCAGCGAGTCTGTGGTTGCATTTGTTGTAGTTTATCTCTGTAGTTTAACTTCAGATTAAAACATCGAGTTGTGGGTAGTGGTCGCTGTAAAACTTATATGGCAGTTTTCGCCAAATTCTAGTTAAACTAGATCTCGTTTGAACATTTATAGTAATATTCGGCCAAATCAACAGGCGAGTCTACATAAACTTGGCAGAAATGGAAGAGGTAACAAATTAAAATATTTTATTATGTAGGTAGGTACCTTCGCACTATGCCGGCATGTATCTGTGTAAATTTTACTTTGTTTGACATAAAAGTATTATTACGGTTACGTAATTTTATATGACGGAAGGTTCCTTAGCTTAGCAGAGCGAGGGAGGCAGGCATTATCCTCGCCACGCGGTCGTTACGTAAGGGAATTATGTAAGGATGAAAATCAAGGGATGATAATAGGCAAACAACAATGTAAAACTAAAGTTCATAGAAGCGCGCGCAATGCAAATTCGCTGGCGTGTAAACAAGATAAACATAAACACGACGTCGCGGGCGCGGCGCCCGCGGTGGCCGCTGAGGGCAACCACCGAATAACCGACGCCAACCTTTGTTCACACTAAATTGCATAATTATTATTATATAATTTGATTGGTTTTCTGGGCTGCCATGCGCTTTGGAGCTGGCAGAAGCAATGAGCACGGTCTTCGGTCGCTTTGTTACAGTTATTGCTAATTTGAATTGACACATTGATGTCATTATGTTTTATATAACTTGTTAATTTTATGTAACAAGTAATATCTCACGTCTAAAACAGTAAGTGCCCAAAGATGATCTTTCTATGACGGGTAGTCATAACTTTAATTCAAAAACATTTCGAAACACCGTATGGCATCCAGTTCACGGTCAATCAATTCCATCAATCATATTTGAATGACGGGATTTTATCGCCATTAGTTTTTCGTCATATAAATGTCAATCATTGCATTAGGCGGTAGGATTTTCGGCAATCGAAAAATTTACTGTGGCAAAACTGACAGCAAAACCTATCGTGTACTGGACGCCTAGGTCTTAATTACACGTAGTTCATAAAGTCAGGGATTTTCAATTTTTATTTAGATTAGCGCCGTCAGCCGAACTTTTTTTTAGTTTCTTTTTATTTTTGTAGACTTTTTTCAATTACAAATGTGGGTAGTAGGTAGGTACCTAGGTCTCCTGTTCCCCACATTTATAATTGGGTTTTGCGTGACAAATATTCTTAGAACTTTCTTTATTTCATTTAGGTCGATGAAGGTAGTTTCTTACCCGAATTTTTTGTATAAAACAATCAATAATTATTTTTTTAATTAAAGCTATGAGTACAAAATTTTGCGATTTTCTATGACAGGCGGCTGGCAGGTACTTATTACCCACACATTAAGGGCCCTTTTCTGGAACGAAAATTAAAACTCAAAGTTTTGTTATCTGTTGTGATTAGTTGAAAGAATTTTCAGCAGCTTGTTGCGATTAAATCGCGACGTGTCGGTAATATTTATTTCCAGAAACCGGTGGCTAGGCGATCAGACGGGCCTCTCGATGACCGCTGCTGTGAACTGTCGTAGGGGTTATTGCCGTCGTACACACACGCACGCTAGCGGAAGTGTGCTATTATTAGCATAAAGACGAACGCTGCTTACATTTAATAAGATTGCCCTAAAAGGCTTATTACATTTTTTAATTTTTTAGGAACAGTTAGAAAGCAAACTTGTTAGCTAGTGATCATACTTCACTATATTGAATTCTAAATCGTACAGACGACGCATTCCTGAAGAAGGATGGAACTAGGATGCACGTTTCGAATTTTCGATCGATGGCGCCGTATTTAGCAGAATAACATAAGGTTGGGCTTGCCCTATCCGTAACGGTGGAAACAATGGACTTAAAAAAAGAAAAATAGAAAAAGTGGGGCAAAATGTTTTTTTTTTTTAAAGCGGTATCGACCGCATCATCGCTTTCCATCAGGTGAGATGGCGGTCAAGCGCGAACCTATAGAGAATAAAAAAAAAAAAAAAAAAGCGGTTCATTATGGAACTAGTGCATGTTTCCATAAAAATGCACTAGTTCCATAATGAACCGCTTTAAGTTCCATAACTTGATTCCAAGTAATTCGATCACTTGTTATATTCGCATTAGCGAAAAAGCTCTATAAATAAAGATTAAATAAAAAAAAAATAGTAAAAAAACTAAAACCCGAATACGGCAAAAAAACGACGCTGAAAAAGTATGAAACAAGATTTTCTGGATGCTAAAATAAACAAGGTAACTGGAAAAAAAAGAACAGAACAAAAAGAAAAATCGCAGTCACACGTTATACCTAGGTGCCAACCGAAACACTAGCATCCAGATAATACCAAACACGACGAATCTTTTTTTTTAACACAATTTTTTTTGTCCACTATAGGGCGCCACATTTAATTTTGATGATAGTTTTTGATAAGTACTAGTGAAGCCTTTTCAAATGATATCAAACATGGTGTATTTATCTTAACATTTTTTTTAACACATGATTTTTGGTCCGCTAGACGGTGTCACATTAAATCTGAGCAATATTTTTGAGAGCAATATTTTAGAGCAGTGGTGGCCGAGTGGTAACGGCCCCGACTTACGAGTTGTAGGTCGCGGGTTCAAACCCAACCAGGCGCATTACTTTGTGTAATTTATTTCATCACCACTGCTCTCAAAACGGTGAAGGAAAACATCGTGAGGAAACCGGCATGTCCTAGAACCAAAAATTCGAAGACATGTGACATCCACCAACCCGCACTGGGCCCGCGTGGTGGATTATGGCCCATCCCCTCCTAGAGAGGAGGCCTGTGTCCCAACAGTGGGAACATTATAAGGCCGACTATGCTATGCTAATATTTTTGAAATGTACATGTAAAGCCCTTTCAAATGATACCAAACACGGCGTATTTATCTCCATTTTTATTTTTTAACACATCACGTAGCCTATGTTCAGCGGACAATTAAGGCGGTTCTAACAATACCTCATATATCAAGTTCCGATAAGTACATTAGCAGCTATGAGGGAACAGATGAACATACTCACTTACATACATACAAAGCCTGTCAAAATCATAACCCTTCTTTGGCTTTGCCGTAGTCGGGTAAAAAGTGGTATCCAAATATAATAAAATAAAAGACAGATATTTGTTCTAAATCGTAGCGCCGTGATTACACTGTCCTAAATCGTAAACGATTTAAGAAGTGGAGCGGTCGGGACCTCCAATTTACACTAAATCGGGTCCAATCTGATCTAACTGCGATTTCTTAAGGGCGGAATTCACCAATAAAACTAATCTCGTTTTAACGTTTGGTTCGCATAATCGCGTTTAGCCGCTGCCACTTGTCTGTATTTTTCTATTGTTGTATTTTTACAAGTGACACTAGGGACAGCGGCTAAACGCGATTATGCGAGCCAAACATTAAAACGCGATTAGTTGTATTGGTGAATTCCACCCTAAATCGGATCCAATCTGATCTAACTGCGATTACACCTGTCGATTTCCTAAATTGGATAGTGTAATAAGACTAATATAATAAGCCACACATACGAGTAGGTAAATCATACAGGGTGGCTATCCTTTGCCAGAAATCAATTGATGAAACGATACAAATGAAGTTACCATATTGTTTGCACTGCGGTTGCACACGCCCGCGGTACTAATTCTTTTCGTTTATCGTTCTTTTTTATCGGCTCTTACGAGACTTAGCGTGATGTAAGATGTTTAATAAATAGCCTTTAATCTGCCTCTAGTATTGGGCTATCAATTTCAGTAAGATTTTCTCAAATCAAATCTCTGTGACTAGGTAACAGTAGGTACGTTCAGAGATTAGAGTGTTGACACTGTAACCCAGGGCTTTGACCGTTGTAGGTACTTGAGTGAACTTTTACTGGTAAACTGAGTAACGTTATCGATTATGTTATCGGTAAATAGTAACGTTACCATGGCTCAAGGTTTGATAACGTTACCAAATGCGTTACTACCGATACCGATAAATAACATTATTCTGTTAAATCTCTTTGTTCCGCCTAGATTAATGCAGTAATTAGTTTGATCACGTATACAAAAAAAACTTACTTCCACTTTGCAACATTTTTTATTATACATAGGAATTAGGTACATTTATTCTATTAAAATGACAAAAAGGATACGTAAGTTTAAAACAAGAGGGCGTCCATAAATTACGTGAGGTGTTTTTTTGAATTTTCTGTAATGGTGAGGTTTCGTGAGATTTTATTCAACCCCCTCCCCCAACCCCCAATCTCACGTGAGATTTTTTAAAATGTGGGTTTCTTACGTAAACGTGTTGGATTGTTATTATAAAAAGAAAAAAAAAAATTGCTTCGTGGTTTTATTTACGACTAGTTAAGACTAGTAATCAATATTGCTGAGAGTTATAAATGTAATAAAAATTTAACAATAGAATACTTAAATCGTAACTATTGTGATTAAAAAAAGAATATCTACTCTAATTCAATCCATTATTTTCTTTCGAACGAATTAGTGAATGATCTTAATTGTGTTTCGATTACGCTTAAGATTAAATCTTAAGTATGTACAATCTGGATTAAATGGACCAAAATAGTATTTTTTTTTTTTGTTTCAATCATGAAAAATTTGCGTGATATTTGCCGAGACCCCCCCCCCTCTCCAACGTAAGATTAGATGAGATTTGACTCCACCCCCTCCTCCCCTTAAACATCTCACGTAATTTATGGATGCCCCCTAACGATAAAACGTTTAACGGTAATTGTTAGCAATATTTTAATAGATTCGATAGTAATAGTACCCGTGTTACCGTTAAAATGTTAACTTTACGAAAATATCATCATTACTTAACGCTACTTATAGTCTGAATTTGGTAACGTTAACAAGCCCTGCTGTGATTAAACTCTTCTGCTTTATATTACTTTAGATTAGAAAACTAGTCTTAACTTTTCTAAGGAGCCAGGTTTTTTTATACCGTACCATCTTATGATCGTATGTACTCTTGGCCAGGTGGCTTGTGCCTAAGTAATAGGCGTCCATTACATGGTCATGCTAGTGTCAATCAAAACCAATCAAAACCATCAATCATGAATCATGTTTGAATGACGTATGACGGAATTTTATCGCCGTACGTTTTTCGTCATGCAAACGTCCGTCATCTCATAAGACGGTAGGTTTTTCGTCAGCCAAAATATTTGACTGTGGCAAAAAAACCTATCGTGTAATGGACGCCATAATAATGGCACGGGTCGTCACTTAAAGTAGAACTACTCTGCGCGTTATACGTGGGCCACGTACGCCGCTCTGGGCGCGTCGATCTCCATACATTTCATATGGAAACTAGACTTGTAGAGCTACACTTGATCCACGCCACGCGACGTCGTTCTACGTAAAAATCCGGCGTGTTACACGTGTGCATCGATCTAATTTAGTGCTTTAAGATCACTGTCCACGGACGCGTAGCTTCATAGATGTGTATTCATCATTTTCTGGTTTGATTGGAAACTTACCCCAAGATAGGTAGTTCGGAAAAGGCTAAGCCGATTGATCGAGCGTATATATTTTTTTCTTGCGAGTTTTATTGTTTCCGTTTGACGTTTACCTACGTTGTAGCATTCCTGCAGACTGTCCCCTGTTCCTGAAGCCTGAAGCCGAATTCCCAAATAAAAGTTCTCTGTTAACATTGTAATATAACAGATAATTCCTAAGTTTTATTATTGTCCGTAATGCTACAGCTATTTGTACTTACTATTATTTGAAGTTGAGAACTTGTAAATTTTTACAAACTCTAAATTGTGCTATAAATATTGCTATAGGCTACCTCGAGAAGTGGAAAGACTAAAACCCACCTGTGTACCTTCAGTGGCCCTTGTCGTTCTAGGGCTTCGATAAGTTTTGAACAATCCCGCAGCTCGGGTTGAATCATGCTGGGCTTTTAAACCCAAATTCTAAGTGGGGGCAGGGGTAATAGGGCTTTTAATACGAACAACCTGTGAAATCCCCAGCAAATCGTAGGGGCCCACCAGGGTCGAAGCCTACTGGGGCCACGGGTAGTGTGAAAGTGAAACCCCGGGCCCTGGGACGAAAGCAAAAAAGGAACAGGAGTAGGTTTTTAGTCAGTAAAAGTCTGACACTATCTCCCGCTCCGCTTAAGAGCGGGATTTGACATAAGATGATTTTCCCACCCAATAAAAAAAAAAGTTCAATGTCAACTGCTGTAATTGCAGCAAACACTTGCTGTTATAAAATTAACATAAATTATATCCTAACCTAGCTTGAGTGTCAGTCTGACTGATTTTCAGGGCAAAATAAGAGTTTAAAAAATAGACTAATCCTTAATTCAGAAAACGAGGTACCTACCTAAATCTTAAATGCTCAGAAAAATTCTTACCTATATGATTTGACTGTAATCTATCTTCAATTTAGTATTAATAGGTACTCATAATCAAGCGTGTTGTGTGTCAAAAAAAAGGTGTGAATTTAGTACAAAATAAATATACACAAGCACGTGCCGAAGCTGTGCAACCTCAGCAGCATCATGCTACATTAAACAAGCTTCAAACCGGTACTTCGGACGTGTTTCACAGTTCCACGTGATATCTAGACTCAGATATTAGTGCTCGGTCCCGGGGATTCCGGTTCCTGATCACTCAATAAATTCCGATAATGTTGGAGTCGGTCAGTCCTGAGATTATAGATTCACAGTGCTGTCGGTTATAGCAAAAAACATACAGCTACTATTTTACTATTTGACTGGCCTGTTGGTCTAGTGGTCAGTGGCCCTGACTGCTATGCCGGAGGTCGTGGGTTCGATTCCCACCCAGGACAAAAGTTTGTGTGATGAGCACGATCATTTTGTCCTGTGTCTAGGTGTAATTTATCTATATATGTATGTATTTAGAAATATATAAGTATGCTTATCAGTTGTCTAGTACCCATAACACAAGCTCTGCTTAGCTCGGGACTAGACCGCGTTGTGTGATAGTTGTGGAATAAATTATATTATATTATTTTCAACCTAATCCTAGTTTTACGTACACAATGCGCAGTCGAGTTGAATTCGACGATTGGCCTCTTTCTGGAAGTTAGTTTTACTTGTAAACATAATCGTCAACTGTTTCATAGGTATATTCGAGTAGCTTCATACAGGTGTAAAATGTGTATTTGTTTTGTCCAATCCTTTCACAGACCCCGACGCTCGCGTCCCCTTGATTCCGGACCTTATAATGTGTTCACCTATTCATATTTTGTGGTTTTCCACGATCTGTGAGAGATTTATGTGTTCACCATTGTAGTTGCTTAGCGCTTTCAGTTCAGGGGCAGTCTACGAGGTGCCTTCATAAGTTGATAGAATGTAATGTACTATACGTCTTGTAAGCTTTGTCACTTTCTTACAGAGGAATCGTCCTGATTTTATGACATCATATTACAGGCTCAAATCGTCGAAGACATTCCTACTGCATAGATTCGGAGACATTACACCTATTAACATTACGGCAACATTGTACAAATTAATTTTTTAACTCAGCAAATGTTTTTCTGCAATACAAATTAAAAAAAAAAATGCGGAGGTGGGGGTAGGAGGGCAAAAACCCCCACTCCAACTCACCCACCTCCTACCCCCTACCTACCCCCTGACCCTCTACCCTGGTATCTTATACCCTATGACCTATTTTCAGACCAACCAACAATATACACAAAGAATTTCATAAAAATCGGTCAAGCCGTTTCGGAGGAGTTCGTTAACAAACACTATGACACGTATTATAATAAGATGTAGTTCCGATACTGAAATAGAACAGTAGCTTCTTCTGACTGTTAAATTAAGTCCTATGTGAAATAAAATAGATTGAGTTGGACGTCTCAAATCTCTGTAAGTTTGGATTAAGTCCTGTTAACGAACGGCATGGTGGCGTAACCGATCTAAATAATACCTTAGTTTTGTTGTAGGTACAGACTAATTGTGATTTAGAGGGAATTTGTTGAAATATTAGTTACATCATTTGAAATAAATACGAACTTCTATTTCGAAACATAAAGACTCAAGATGATTTGGTAACGTTTTTTTTTTTCATGAACTTGAAAACTGTTTCGTAATAAACAGTTTATTTGAATATATTTTTTGAGCTGTTATTGAATTGTATGACTTATATAATTGTATGACTGCGATCTATGGTTGGAGGTCTAAGTTGATAGTCAGTTCATACGAGGCGCATAGCTTTGTGTTATTTATTTCATCACCATTGCTTTCAATTAATACAATGAGGGAAAACATCGTGAGGAAAGCGGTATGTCCTAGAACTAAAAATTCGATGAAATGTGACATCCACCAATCCGCACTGGGCCTGCGTGGTGGATTAAGGCTCATTCTCTCTCCTAGAAAAGGAGGCTTGAGTCTCAGCAACATAGGATCTAGAATAGGATCAATGGCTGATTATGCTTTTTTCCTACGTGTTTGTTAAACTAGTTTACCTATCTTACTGTCACCTGAAATTACTTCCTAACTCCATATACTCAATACAGAAACCGTGATATTTTGCGTTCGTTTAAACAAACAATCGCAGGTCGACATCCTTGCAAGACGTCAGCGTCATAGAAACTTCCAGAAGGAGTCTTGATTGACCTCTAAACTTAAAGCGGGTTTCTCTCTTTGTTCTTATTCTTGTTACGTAATATCTGCTACGAATGAAACAATTAGGTACTTGATTGTGAAGGTTGGGTTTTTTCTGAAGGCGAGAGCAAGTTGTTAGACATAATTTTATTCAGCAAGATATTTTAGCCATTTATTTATTATCTACAGAATGTTATGAAAAGGTAAAATTAATTATCTATTTTTACGAGGATTTATCTCTTCGTCTAATATATATATACTCGTAGTTCGATTCAACAATTCTTTCAATGATAGAGATAGGAATGGCCAAATCTAACTGAACCAAAAAATTAAATGCCCATTTATTAATAAATAAGTAAGAGTTACATGTCGGCAACAGTTGCCTCGTATGTCTGTTAATTGGGATTTCTCTATACTGTCCAAGTTAAAGAAAAAGATCCTCTGCGTTGAGCATAATTTCTACAAAACATGAACAAACAATTAAGAATTTTGAAATAAGGCTCACTGAAATTGCCTACAGCAGATTACTTTTATGTGTATTTAACTGTTTTTAAACAATAATAACCGATGTTGTAAAAAAGCAACATTGTGCCAAGTAAACATTACAGATGGGTTCATGACTTCATGTGTCTATTTATTTCTCCTTGAATTCGTCCTGTCCGACCGAGTGAATGCGTGGGCCATAGATAAACATTCAACGTTCTCATGAAACGACAGCTCCACAATGCTTTTATCATACCGTTTGCAATAGTTACGATAAACTCGCAATAAGTAGGAGGCGGTACCTAGTCAGTGCAAGCGAGTCATGCGCTACGTACAGCACTGAGTCAGTGTGCCAGTAGGTCACATTATGTAAGTCCACCGCTTACTTCGTTTTGCGTAAGAAACGTTGTAAGCAATACTATACCACAGACGATGATTAATTTATGTATTTTAAGGAGTCATTACTGTGTCTACTGATAAGCTGCGACTGGCTCAGATCATACTAATCTATATAAAATTACGACTCATTCAAGACCTTAGGGCAAAAATTTAACATACGACCTGAATAAATCACTTGTTACATTTTAATGACGTGGGATAGTAATCTGCATTATGTTATTAGTTCAAAATTATGTTTACTGGTAATTAAGTTTTCGCACGACGTTATCGGTCAATGACCTTGTAGTTCGGTGAAGTCATTAGTCTAAATTGCGGTTTCTTTAGATAATTGGTATGAGTAACGGTAATAATAACGTCGGCTTTTGTTATTACTACCTAGGTTTTTTTTTAATATTATGTGTTTATTTTGTTTGAATTCAATTAGGTGCTTAGATACAATGCTAATTTTATACTTTTATCTATATAAGGTCCTAGGTTCTGCCAGCGGCTTCGCCCGCGTGAATGTAGGTTTCTTCATACAAAGCTTGGACCCCCGTTTCATCCCCTTAGTGGGTGGTTTTTGGAAAATCCTTTTAAAAAAAAGCTCGCTTACGTCATAAAAGGAAAACTTGTGCAAATTTTCACGCTCCTAGGCCCTGTAGTTTCGGCAGTTCGTTGATATGTCAGTCATTTTCTCCTTTTATATATAGAAATTTAAAATAAAATACTGTTCGTTGGCAAGCGCATAACTTGAAAACCACTGGAGCGATTTGTTTTATATTTTATCAAAAAATATTCGTAATAGTTAGAATAAGATGTTTAGGGTGAAATCATTGGAAAATATTACCGAAATATCGGAAAATTTGAAAAATAGTGCGTTTTTGATGTTTATTTTATATGATCTTTGGACAGAACAACATCTGTCGAGTTACCCACTGACGATTCGGACACTGTCCGAATTGACACATTTTTATTTCAATATTTCTTTCACTGACATAAAGAGATAAAAAGCTATAAAATAATAATATGGGGAAAAAAAGCGTTACCAAAAGTATTTTAGGCTGGATTTAAGGCTGCAAGTTCGGGTACTAAATTTCTTTATATTATATTTTAAAACTTTTTTATCTGACTGTACTAAACAGCTATAAATAAGTTTGGTGGTGTCAGTGAAATAATATTGAAAATTAAATGTATCGATTCGGACACTGTGTCCGAATCGATACATTTTGTAATTACAATAATTATATTATACGATATTTTGTAATGTACATTTTTCTAATGAAAATTATGGAAGACATTGGACAACTGAACATCGATCTGAAAATTCTGTCATACTAGTATTATTTTTGAAGATCTCTTTTTAGGGTTCCGTATCTCAAAAGGACAAAACGGAACCCTTATAGGATCACATTTTTGTCCGTGTGTCCGTCTGTCAAGACCCTTTATCACGGGAAAGCGTGAAGGAATCGAGTTGAAATTAAAACCATATACTTAGGTCTGCGCTCCCTTGAAGCTATGAAAAAATCAAACATTTGAGACGTATACTTCGACACTCATGGTAATCAAAATTTATAGAGTACTTCCCGTTGACCTAGAATTCTGAAATTTGGCATGTAATAAGCTCTCATAGAACAAGTATAGGAAAAATCTGAAAACTCTAAATTTGTAGTTATTCGTAACTCAATTTGGGAATTGAATTGTTGTCACAGATAAGTTTGTGCGGAACCCTCAGTGCGCGAGTCCGAATCGCACATGCCCGGTTTTTTCTCTGTCTCACTCACTCTGTTTTTTATATAGAGAATTTTGTTATGTACATATTTTCAACATTTTCTTTCATACAAACCTTGTCCTGATAATTACAAATGCAACAAAAGAGATTAAGCTAAACAGATGCATCCGAGCTGAAGTGATGCACTTACATCATCATCATCTTCCTGCCCTTGTCCCGTGTTATTTGGGGTCGGTGCAACACTTTTTTTTCCTTCCACTCTGCCCTGTCACTCGTCATGCTATCACTAATTTCCTATTCTTTCATATCACTCTTCACACAATACGTCCATCTTTTCTTTGGTCTCCCTCTCCCTCTCCATCCATCCACATCTAACTGCATGTGGTGCGCTTACATACTTTCAGCAATTGATTTTCAGGAACCCCTAATTAAGGAAGTTTCGGCATGTCTGTCCGCGGTTTAGCGTCTCAGCTAAACCGCGGACGGACATGGCGAAATTACTACTAGAAAGCTGAAATTTTGCTTGGTAATATTATTATATTAATTACGCCGACAATTTGGTTTGGTCAAATATTTGACCAAATATTATTTTCAAACTGTTGATGTTTTTGATAAACAAGTGAATATATATATTTGCCGAATCCCTTTTAATTAATTTATTTAAAAAATAATAATTTTTAAAATTTTCATATACTAATTTTATCATTATCTTAAATAATTTTAAATTAAATAATTTTTTTTATATTTTTTATTTTTATTTTATTTTAAATGAAGTTATTTATAATAAATTATTTTTTTTAACAATTTAAATCATAAAAATTACAAATTTAATTTTTATTTAATATTTATATAAATATAAATTAAAGCTTATCCTCTAAAATATAAAATTATTCACTCAATAAATTAATTTATTAATTTATAAAAAAAAATAAACTATTTACAAAAAAAACTACATATATTTAAAAACGATTAACATATCATTTCAAATGAAAAAGAAATAAATAGAAATATTTTTAATGATAATATTATGATTAAAAACATTTTTCTATTGATGCAAGGGAGGTATCCCTTGTATCACAACTCAGGTCCCCAACACACAAGTTCTACCTAGTTTAGGGACCACCATCCAAAAATAACTGTGTCCATATATTACATACAACTTATAAATGATTATCTAATAGTTTTTAAGGTATTTTGATTTAACTGTAACAATAAACAAAAAACATTATTCTTATCAAGTAAAGGTTCCAATAGTGTCGCAACACGCACTAGGTTTTATAAGTAAATTTTTTATCTCTTATATAACAGACCTTGTATAAATATTTGGAGATTTGGCGAAGACTATCTCCATAACAATAATATAGCAATATTTAACTGTTATTATTATTTTATTTATTACTAGCTTTTGGTTTTATTAGGTTTTTGAGATACGAAAATATGAAATGTTATTTATTATCTTCGTCGTGTGTGATAGTCCATTGAATTGTATGGCGAGCGATATTGTATCTTAAGATAAAATATTATAGTATCTTAGCCGTGTGCAGCGCCTCTTAGTGAACTCCTCTGCGGGTGATGTAACCTACGACAAACTTATTATTTGCGGTTGGTACAGTAATCGGGTCTAGGGTGCGAACCGCAAAATTAAGTTTGTTTTTTATTGTATATACTTTTCCGGGATAAAAAGTACCCAGTCTAGTCTAGCCTAGGATATTAAAGAATAGTTATACCAAGTTTCATCGTAATCGAACCGGTAGTTTTTGCACGATGCCTGAACAAACAGACAGGCAAACATTTTTTTAAATTCCATTTTTGGGTTCGGTGTCGGTTTAGTAACACCCCGCCATTTATTTTTTGATATTTTCAATGTACAAAATTGTCACTTCTACAGATTTATTATAAGTGTAGATATAGATTATTGCTTGATTCTACTCTATTAAATAATAATATTCTGTTTAGCTTCCCTTGTGATATTAGATTTTATAACTCCTTCAGTTACTGTAGCCTCGTTTTAAAACGTTATTGACTGTAAAACCGTTAACTTAATTTATGTGATCATAGTAATAAACATATAACATATAGGTACCCTTTTAGGTCCGCATGCTTTAACGGGTCACTGCGGAACCCGACATTTCGACGGTTTTATTTATAATAGTGACTAGACTAGCTAGTAAGCGCGTCTTCGTTCGCGTTGCGTTTAAGAACACAGTTATGTTCTCCTTTTTTAAGGTAAATTATTAGTTATTGTAACATAAATCTAAGTCTGTTATTGAAAGTCCTGTCGAAATCTGCATTATTTTTGGAGATGCCTCCTAATCGGAAATAAATTCCGTTCCCGCTGGAAAATAAAAAGTAACTTTCTCATTAAAACATTAGCACAGGGTATGTGGTTAGGAAAAGTTATTGAAATCGAACCGACTGCGGACCCAGGTTGGCCGCTGTAAAAATAATTTGGCCAAATGGGGTTTCCACGACCCATCTCTAACACAGTGCCAGTGTGGAGCCGCTGCACAGGACATGCGTCATTTGCTATGCTGTCCATCCTGCACAACCACCTGTAGTTTTCAGGATCTATACGAGGCCAATAACAGAGCCGTAGAGGTTGCCAAATACTGGTCAGAAAAAATTTAGTTATAGTACATCGACACGAAAAGAAGAAGAAGAAGATTGAAATCGAAGTATGTTTGGGTTCAATATCCAGTGATTGTAAGAGAAATTTATAGGGAGTCGGGTTAAAGTTAAGGAATTTTCTAAGGCTGGTAGTGATTAGCTACACTTCTGGACACATCTATTGGCCCACCTTGTATTTTCAGTTTCGTTTGGTCCTAGCTAAAATTTTATATTAGGTCGAGCAAAAAGTTTTTATGCAGTTTTGAACCTGGCACATTCACAATTTCATTCAATAGTCTTTTTTTGAATTTCGAACACAGAATTTAAAGAAACAAAAGACAATTTGGAGCCTGTTTGTTGATATCAAACAATCGAATACTAAGAAAACTTGGTTTTATTGGTTTACTTGGATTTGATTCTTGAAAAAGTGATTGATATCTTTGGTTTTGCAACAAACATTACTTATTCTTAACATTAAGGTGAGGTTCTATCAATAATCTATGGATACTTCACCTGAAGTCGCCGCCCAAGCTGTGGCACTTAAAGAAACGTGAGTGCTCAACTTAATTTAAGTCGATCTGCGGTCCGAAATGTTTATCGGAGGTACCTAGAGACTGGCGGCTTTGTTCGTCGCCAAGGAAGGCAACGATCTCGGGTCACAACTGAAAGGCAGGATCGATTCATCGTGACGACCAGCTTGAGAAATCGTCACCTTACCTCCATTGAGATACAAAACCAACTTCGCGACTTCCACGGAGTATCTGTGAGTGCTCGAACTGTTCGGAGAAGGTTAAAAGAACGCGATATGGTACCACACAAGCCAGCTAATGGGCCCAAACTAACGCGAGCCCACCGAACAGCGCGCCTTCATTTCGCACGCAGTCATTTAAATTGGACACAGCAAGATTGGAGCCGTGTACTCTTTTCTGATGAGTCTAAAATTGTGTTACATGGCAATGATGGAAGGAAGAAGGTCTACCGACGTAAGGGAGAGCGTTTCGCACAATGCTGCTTTGAAGAGAGGGTTGCTTGTGGCGGTGGCTCATGACTGTCTGGCGCGGTAAATCCGCGAGCGGCAAAACTCAACTTGATGTTGTTACAGGACCACGGCTGCCAACATTAAATGCTGAAAGGTACATTCGTGAGTGCTTAGAACTTCACGTGATACCATACGCGGACTATGTGGGCCCAAATTTCGTTTTTATGCATGATAATGCAAGAGCCCATGCGGCCGGCATCGTCAGGGAATATCTTCGGGATGTGAACATCACAGTTATGGACTGGCCAGCCAGAAGCCCAGACATGAACCCTATTGAGCACATGTGGGACGAGCTAAAAAGACGTTTTAGGGCTCGTCGGCCAGTTGCCCAGACGATGCAGGAGTTGAAAACTGCCATAGAAGAGGAATGGGAGATGATCCCTCAAAATTTCATAGAGCGGTTGATAAACTCTATGCCTAATCGTATGAGAGCTGTGGTAGATGCCCATGGAGGCAACACGCGTTATTAAATTAAACCTTTATTTGATAAAACATGTTTTTTATTCAAAAATCAATTGCCTTTAACAAGGCGCATATCCGACTTGTTAGGCGTAGCTCCATGTCGTATGGTATTCTGAATTCAAATTTAAAACAATACGATCGAAAAAGATGGTAAAATGTATCAGGTTTAAAACTGCATCAACAGTTTTTGTTCAATCTAGCAATCATATTTCGGTAGGGGCCATCGAAACCTAAACTCTAAGGTGGGCCAATAGATGTGTCCAGAAGTGTATATCCCAGTGAAAGTTCCGTCAAAATTTGTTCAACCTTTTCGGTTTGGATTCATTTATTCCTAAAGATAATAAATCATTTGCACAGAAATAAGTACTTAACATTACTTGATTACATTACATGTTTATTGTCCAGGAGCAGCAGGGCTTTACATTGTTAACATTTTTTATAAACTGAGAAGGTAATTGTTAAAAGTTTTGTATTGTCTACCGCCGCGCCGTGCGGCGCGTAGACGGGCTCGCTGTGTGGTGACTAAAGGCGTGACCAGACCAACGTTCCATCCAAGGTGACCTTGCTAGTTTCAATCCGTGTAGACAGCAGTTGTAATCTTCAACGCCTTTGGTTGGGAGGCGCGTTTTCCCAACCACCGAACGTGTTGGCGCGTGTTTTACATCCATGTAGCCGCCACACAAACCAAACACATAAACCAAGGTCACCTTGGTTGGAACGCTAGTTTGTAACCGTCTGGTCATCCCTTAACGAGTCTTTGTTTTTATGCTTGAAATCTAAGGGCACGTTTACACTAGGTACAAATAAATTATTAATTTAATTAATACCTTTTGAGATGTGGCATTTTAGTAGTTTTTTAAATAGTAATGAGGATTACGTATTTTTAATATTTTTCGGTATTGGGTTATAAAGTTTTGCTGCTCAAAAAACAATAACACTTGATTGTTTTTTTTTTTCCATAGTTAGTTCTAGTACTAGGTATATTTAAGTCTTCTGCTCACCTCAAAATACGTTTTTGGACCTGTATGTTTTTTGTGAATGTGATTTGTGTGTGTAAGTCTTTGGAAATTTTACACACTAAAATACATGTGTTATAAAAATATATATCAGAAATGTTAAAGAGCTTGGTTTCTTTGTAAATTTTGTGTGTAGGGGTAAAATAGTGGTAGTGAAAAAGTACTTTAGGAGAAGTTTAAATCTCCTGATGATTTTGTCGAGTCGACGGAGAGCCTCTCTCCTGGACACGAGTTGCTATGGGCTACCTGGAAAACTCTAAATAGACTCTGCACCCAAGTTGGGCGCAAAGACAATCTCCACAAATGGGGGTTCTCGGACGGTTCCGATCTTCAGTGTTTGTGCGGCGTCTCTCTGCACACCATGTCCCGCCTTCGATCCTGCATCACGTGCCCTGTTACCTGTTCACGTAGGGACCTAATGACAGTATCAGCGGACGGCACTGCCCTGGTCGAATACTGGGCCAAGCAAGGAATTTAACTAGTTTTGCTATCGATATGTTAAAAAGAAGAAGTACTATTATAATTCTGTTTTGCACACTTTGTAGCTTTTTGTAGGTTGGTTTTAGCTGATGAACCCCACAGTTCTATAAGTTATTTGATGTGCGGTTTCACCAATGAATTACAAATAGTGTAGCGGACTTTTAAGAGGAAGGCATCTACCAATTCGACGTAACGCCCCCATTAGGCTCAGTATTTTAGAACGGGTTTTTTTGATATGTGGTTTTAATGTACCTAAGTTGATTATCCAGAATAAGTCAGAGAAATATCTCTTCACTGACTTATTTAAATTGACTTCATTAATTCTTAGAGGTTTATCAAACCATCTTTCCAAGATGATGACATCTTGTGAGTCATATATTATTAAGTCAACAGTTGAGTGACCGAAATAAAAAAAGCAAGTGTCATCAGCATATTCAAAGAAATATGCTTCTTTAAGCCTACCTAGTCTAAGATATTGTTAATGTAGATTACGAACAAAAGGGGACCCCAAATTGAGCCTTGAGGCACGTCGCAGTTGATTGCCTTAGGTGCGCTAACATTGTCACCGATTTTAACAACATCGGCATTCCTGAAGTTACGATTCAAATTTTTTTAAAGTTTAAACTTCCAGAATCGGTGTAACTATACACCGATTCTGGAAGTTTATTCATTTACACGCTATGGATATGGTTTTTAGGTCGATGAAGATGCCTAAAGCAATGTTTTTTATGTCTATGTCAGTTTTAAGACTTTTGACTAAGTCTTTTGCCGCTGAAAGGGTATTGGACTTTTGATCTAAAGCCATACAGTCGTTGAGAAAGGTAGTTAAATGAATTTAAATATAAGCCTATATTTAAATTCAAAGGGGTGACCAGAGGTTGCAAATCAACTTCCCAACCAAGGTGACCTTGCCAGTTTCAATCCGTGTAGACAACAGTTGTAAAGCATGACCTCTAACACCCTTGGTTGGGAGGTGCGATTTCCCAACCACCGAACGTGTGGGCGCGTGGTTTACATCCATATAGCCGCAACACAAACCAAACACATAAACCAAGGTGACCTTGGTTAGAGCGCTAGTTTGCAACTGTCTGGTGACCCCTTAAGCCGATTGTGTAATAGCTTTTCAAAAACTTTAGACTGAAATGGGTCTATAATTTCAGCTTTAAAAATAGGGGTAACTATGGCGTACTTTAATGTGCGGGAAGTGACCTTCACTCAAGCATTTGTTGTTATATTGAGTTAGACTAGGTAATATGAGATTTTTTATACATTTGAGTGATTCGTCACTTATTCCGTCTAAACCTGTGCTGTTGTTTGCTTTCAGGACATTAATTATTTTCCCAATTTTGTCTGCCGTAGCTGGTGTCGTAGCCGCATCTACGGCTTTATTTGGCGTGATAGTGTTAGTCTGATTATTGTGATATTTAGCAGGTATCTGATTAGCTAGAAGTGTAGTATACTTGAGAAGTATTTAATCGTTAAAACACTCACATATTTCCTTTTCATCACAAATCAGTTCTGTAAATGATAATAATTTAGAGGGTGCAACACTTTTCTTTAATTTATTATTAGATAAGCTATTTATCAACTGCCACATCTTAAGGGGTTTACGCTCGCATTCTTTAAAAGATTTACGATAATACTAGCTTCTTCCAGCGGTTTCGCCTGCGTGTAAGTAGGTTTCTCCATACAAACTTTGGACCCCATTTCATCTCCTTAGAACCCTTAATATCGCAATATCTTCTCTTAGTGTTCGCTTAATAAATTAAAACTAATAACTAATAAATAAATTACACTATCCTAGTTCCAGTAGTTTCAGCTGTGCGTTGATATGTCAGTCAGTCGTTTCTTCTTTTATTATAAGCATATGTCATGGCCAGATCTTAGAAAATGATCACTTCATGAAATGGCAAGTAAAACTGGCCAGATCGTTTTTAAACGTTAAAATTTGATGATAAGTCAATCCTCAATTCGCCTAACTTTTATAGACCTTTTTTATCATGGAAATCCTACAGCAATGATATGTCCAAACGGGGATTGACATATCAAACAAACGTTAACGTTTAAACGATCTGGCCAGTTTTAAAACTCTGTTTCTCTCTTTTTTAAATGATTCTTCTGATTATCGGTTATTTAGATTTATCTTGTAAATTTTCTACAATTCATTTCTTTTGTCTTTTTGATTAACTATGTTCTTATTTATCAAATCGTCCTCGGAGGGTTAAGTATTTTAGTTTTAACTGTGTTGTTTCTGATGATCGCTGACTGGATTGCTTCCTCTAATCCGGTATATGCCTCGCCGATGCTTTTTTAGTCTAGGTCTTCTACAGTTTTATATAAGTTTGTGTATGCTTGAAATTTCACTTTTCTAATAGTGTAGGGCTTATACCTCTCGACTTCTTAGAAAATCTATTTGTGATCGGACATGGCAGATTCTATAATAGCTAGATTTATTTTATGATCCTTGAAACAGGTACATACATGATCCAATATATCAACAGAAACCTCAGTGCAAAATTTCAACTTTCTAGATCCAAGGGTTTGCAGATCTTTGTTTTTTTTTTTAATACAGAAGAGAGAGAAAAAATACTGGAAAGCGGTTTATGACTCTGCTGTAGTAGATTTAGTAGGTTAGTTGGTAGGTAGGTAGATGTAGGTTTGAAAAATATCTAATAAATTCTCTGACTGAGAAAACTTTTTAAATGAGGTCTAAGTATGAGTCTAGAAAGTCCCTTGCCTACTAAAAACATGTGATTCTACACAATAGTTTCTTATTACACGATAGCCGACACTAAACTGAAAGATAGTACAGCTAAGGAGTGTAATTCCCTGCCGGAGTCTGTGTCTCCTGATAGTTACAACCTGGGGATCTTAAGGTCAAGATTGAATAGATTTTTTCTAGGCAAGCGTGCTCCATCGTCACCTCGTCGCTTTTCATCAGGTGGGGTGGTGGTCAAGCGCGAGCCTATAGTCAAAAAAGGTCTTTGAAAATTCCAGACCTAAGGGTAAGAAAGTTGGTACTAAGCTCGTCATTGTGTCATATATTCTTAGCAAGACAAACCCGCTTGTAATTTTAGAAAATGTTATTATACCTATCTACCAATTTTTATTGTTGTGTGGCTGTGTCTATTTAAATATTGATGGTCAGTGATTATTATTTCAGTTATATAGGTATACATAATCAAATCTATATAATATGTAATGTTGTCAAAATAAGTAAGGATTTCATGTTAGATTTTAGTTCGAGTGCCTTTTCATTTTGCCTCATTTATACAAGTAATGTCTATTTCATAGTGGCATAGGTTTAGAATAAGAATATTATACTATAAAACGTAGTTTACTATGTTCATCTACATCCATTATCTTATGTATATATAAGGTGTCAAAAAATTAACTTTAAGAATTTCGAGGGGATTATAGGGATAGGATATAATTTTTTAACACCTTATATCTTCTAGCTTTGCCCGCGGCTTCGCTCCCGTCAACTGACTACTCTATTCAACTCTACCCTACTACAAACTTTCCTGCATGCTGGTGAATAAAACAAAAAATATATATTAAAATTTGATCAGCCGTTCTTTAGTTATAGCGTGATCAGGAGAAATAGGGGTTCATTTTTATATACACGAGAATGTATAGATGAAATAAAAATCTCGTATCTCAGTATTTATTACCGAACTCTTTCGAAACTGAGCGATTTTTCTGTTTTTTTTGTCTATGTTTGGTAGGTCTGCGAATAGGACGTAGGCTATTTTTAACCGATTTCAAAAAAAGGAAGACGCTATCATTTCGTTTGTATGTTTATTTTTTTATGTTTTTTCCTTAAGAACTCCGTCGTTTATGAACCGATTTGCAAAACTTTTTTTCCTGTTAAAGGATATGCTTCCAAATTGGTAAATTTTTTTTTTAAATCCTGTTTTTATGTTGGGTTTCATGAGGAATCGAGGAAACTTTTCAAATTTTATAGGCAACCATATAGTGATTTTGGTATTTTCATTGTAAACTTAAGCACTTACAGTCAAAAAGTAACATTTGATGAAGTGGTACTGATGAAGAAGATCAGAAATGGCCAACGGAACTTCATACTCGCATAGATATCACAATGAAGATAGTTAAGCGATTATGACAATACAAATTATTTTTTTTCTAAGTTTAAGGTTCTGAATAGTTATGTTGAAAATGTCATCATCGAAGTGACCCGATGATGATGATGGAGCCGAAAGAGGCACCGGAACTCTGTAATTAATCAATGCATCCTAGCTGTGTTTGGGTTTATTAGAATTGTCATGAAAAGCACTTTGAGTATAAAGTACTATTGAATCACTAAAAAAAACACTAAAAGAATCAAAATAACTTAATTATGGAAGTCGGTGTTAAATAAGAAACAAATTACCGAGAAACACCGACTTCCGAAGTTAAAATAATTTTGATCTTTTTAGTGTTTTTCTTTAGTGAAGTCGGTTATTATTATTTAAAAAAAAAATTACCCTCCTACCCCCTCCCACGTTTTCTTTGATTAAATTATATGGCAGAACAATGTTTACCGGGTCAGCTAGTTTATACGAATAAATGTTTTTTCTTTCTTACTTTTCATAGTTTTTTGACAGACCGGGTGGTGTTTTACAATTATGCTTAAACTACTGTAGAGTGTAGTGCTATTTAAAAAAAAAACTTACCTTCGATGAAGTCAAAAAAAAGTCTGCTGTTACTGGCTGCCAATATCTAGTATAACAACAATTGGAATTACACCTTTAACCGACTTTTAATGGTTTTCAGGATGAGTCTGTACAAAATCTCTGTCCAGAATATTCTTAAAAACTAGCGCGTACTGGTGACTTTTGTCAGGATGACAATAATTTTTTTGTCATTTTTTATCCAACTGTCACGTTCAAGTGCGGGCACCACACGTTGGGTTCATAAGCATAAGCACGGTGACAGTAAATAAAAAGTCACGGTGACAAATTTCATCAATTCTAACAGTACAATTTTGTCTTCTTCAATCTCTGAATAAGTTCGGACCTTAGTACTGCTCTATTTGAGTAAATATCTAGTATTAGTTTCACAATTGTTTGAGGACTATTAGATGTATTCATTTGATTATCCTTTGGTACATATTATAAAACAAAAGTCTCTTACCGCATCTGTCTAAGGGCGAAATTCACCAATAATACTAATCGCGTTTTAACGTTTGGCTCGTATAATCGCGTTTAGCCGCTGTCACTAGTGTCACATGTAAAAATACAACAAAAGAAAAATACAGACAAGTGACACTAGTTACAGCGGCTAAACGCGACTATGCGAGCCAAACGTTAAAACGCGATTAGTTTTATTGGTGAATTCCGCCCTTAGGTTCACGATAAACTCAAAAAACTAAACGAATTTTCGTGCACTTTTAGACAGTGATTCTTGAGGAAGGTTTGATGTAGAATGCATAAATTTGTAATAGAGAAAAACCGTGAATTTCAAAGATTTGTAAAATCCGTGCGAAGCTGGGACGAGACTATAATTAAAGTTAGTGGAAAACCTTTGTGACTATATTGATACAATTTATATTTAAATTAGAGCCTGTTTTGTCCCACTGCAGGGCAAAGGCTTTCCTTCGTTTCTTCTCATACTAACATAAGAAGTATTAAAAAAAAAATTGATCAGTTTCTTACGATAGTTACAATGTAATGATTGGTGAGGGGGAAAGACGGCGGAGTTACTGATTGGGGGCAACAGAACCTAATCAATTTCGTATTTTCTAAATTCAGCGTCAGTAGGTTAGTAGACAGCTATGTCATGACTAACCGTAGTGAGTATTCTGCTCTATCTCTGACTTGAGACCATTTTTTGTCATACACTAAGAGTGCAGTGTCGTCTGCGTAAGAGAAAATTTCACAGTTTGGGATGGAGAGCTTTTATAGTTAATTTATGGGTATTTAAAAAAAGCATCATCATCTTGCCCATCCCATTTTATTTGGGGCCAGCGCAACACGTTCTTTTCTTCCATTCTGTCCTGTCACCTGTCACGCAATCACTCTTTTTTCTTTCAAATCACTTCTCACACAATCCATCCATCTTTTCTTAGGTCTCGCCCTCCACATGTATATTCATAACTCTTTTAGTAACATGCGTATCATCCCTCCTCTTTACATGGCCATACCAAGACAAACTATTCCCTTTCAACTTTTCAGTCACTGGTGCCACTTTCAAACTTCCTCTAATATACTCATTTCTCACTTTAACCACTTTCGTTATATCACATGAAATATTTTTTCATTCGTCTTTTTCACAGGCCAACATTCTGATCCATACAGTATGACAGGCCTTATAACGGATTTTTAGATTTTACCCTTCAACTTAGGGGCATCCGTGGTTCACAAGTTGTTCCCGTGACCTGTCGCCATTTCATCTATCCTGAGTTGATCCGATGTGTTACGTCTCGGTCTATACAACGATGAACTTTTGGATAAGCGACCCGAGGTACTCAAAGTCGGAACAGATTGGTATGGGCGCACAAAAATCGCGGAAAAAATACTCGGTTTTGGTTCTGCTCAATTTTAGGTCAACACTCTCCAGTGTTTGCCACCACACCTCCAATCTGCTCTGAACCTCTAGGCCACTCTCGGCAAACAGCATACACCAGGGCGCTTCTTCCTGGATGTCCGACGTCAGAGTGTATCATCAGGATTAAAGGCTAAGAGCCGACCCTTGATGTAACCCGACAGCCACATTGAAGCTGCTGATGGTACCCACTGTAGACCGGCCTTGGGTGCTATTAGCATGGTCCCCTATATTAAGTACTATAAACGAAAATCTGACCTGGCACGCGCATATTGAGGCATTTTGTACTAGAATCAGATGATTAAAGAATTCAGACACTGCCAACTCTAAAACTTTGACACTTGTGTACCTTAGCTTATGTTAATCTATAATAACGTACTGCATCCCTGTGTGGACTCATAAAATCACAACGATCCCTGTTGAACATGCTCAACGAGATATTCTTAAAGTGATGCTTTTTAAACCTAGACACTACCCCACTGACTAATTATATTCTGAGGCTAAAGTTCTCACAGTAAGGAAACTATATATCTTCGTTCTGTCAAACGAAGACACTCCAGCCTCCCTTTAGACAAGAAACTTCTTCATAGATGCCAACGTTTTCCTATAGGTATGTGACACAATTTCCTGTTGATACGCATTTGCTGTAGAGGTGAGATATACTAGGTAGAATGCGTACTGAGTCTTAAAAGTACGCGTCCGCCGAAATACTTATTCCAAAAACTAGGGCCACGAGTATTTAGGCGCCTCGAGTTTATTGACGTTTCCTTATCTAGCGAGTCTTCGTACGTAGAAGTAATATCGAAACGATTAAGTAATGAAGTATTTTCGGTTTAACAAGCTTAGGACTGATAGCTTTTTTTTTATAAAAAAATATTGAAACTTATATCAAAGAAAAGCTGGCGTATAAAGGTTTCAATTCATTTTATTTACAAAATGAATTTTTAATCATTTATTTACAGGATTTTTTTTTTTGCATTTTTTATGTTTATTTTTGGTTTATGTATTATTATTTTTTCTATATTTCGTTGTTTTCTTTTTTAAATAGTGTTGTCCTGTACGTTTCTTACACCTAATCATGTTCATCCAATAGGTAGTCTACCAAGTATTTACGTGTCAGACGCCATACGCCTAAATACTCGAGACGCGTTTATGTGGTGCCTACGGAATAAGTCTACGCGTCCAGCCACAGACCTATTCCAAAAACCTGTTCCAGTATATACGTTTCATCTCTAATTTGCTGGCCGACAATTTTTGACCCAAAGTTCACGTATGTATAATAAAAGAAGTAAAATTATCCCTATATACAGATACAACAATTACGAAAAAAAAAATAAAAAAAAATATTGGCTGTTATCCTTAAAATATGACAAAACGGAAAAAATATTGGAAATAGTCTAATAAATTCTTAAATAATATTTGAATTAATCCTCACACACCTACACTTCACAACCCTTTTACACAAACACATTAATTTCCTTCACATATTCATTCTCTATATTTGCTGTGTTAACTAGATATTACTACCAAAAGAACTGTCATGGTTGTATTATATAATAAAAAGAAGCCGAAAAATCTCCGACTCCTAAGATACAGGTCTGCGTACCTAGTTTAGGAGCTCGGGAATTCGACAACAAATTTGACTGATCGGATCTATACAACCTACTATTTTTCTCTGCTATGTTCTGTGCTATTTTTTGTACAAATAAACTATTATTATTATTCTATTTTTCTCTGACCTTAGCTGCATCTGCCCATTTCTTTAGATAGAAATCCAACACGTCATGCGATCTCCTTCTGGGCCTACCATATCATCGGTTCTTGTTCGCCATCCGGTCAGTGACCACCTTCTCCCAATTTTTTTTTTTGGTGGTCAGTACAGTTCCATTTTAGTCTGCGATTTGTGTTTTGGTACGAAGCATACTTTTTCTTATGTGGTCTGTGACTCCGTATTATTCTGTGACTCAGACTCCGAGTATTATTATAAAAGTTCCATTGCTCGTTGACAGATCCCCGATAGCAGACTTTTGACACGTTAATGACCACGTTTGCGATCCTTAGATTTAAAAAAATTATACCAGTCTTCCTATGCCCTTTACATCCTTTAAAAAGTTGTAAACGAAAATGTATTACTCAGTGCTTACCATGCGTATGTATGTGGGTTCCATAATTAAATATGGCATTTTTATTTGGGGTAATTCTACGAGCAGGGAATATGCATTTAAAGCCTAGAAAAAATGTTATAAATGATATTTATTTTGCAAATAAGTTTAAAAAGAAGAAACACTTACACGTCAATATTTTTTTCGTCAGTTTAAACTAGATGAGGTCGGTGTTACCTAGCTGACTACCCTGAGAAGAAACACCGAAACATACTCAGGGGTCAGTCTCTTTTAAAGTCCATACAGTAAAGATGTAATGGTCAAATCATATGAGAACTATGCAGATAAGTGTCTCAGATGGTCTTTTGAAGAAAGAACCACACGGATTTGATTGGATCTGTCCAGTCAGTGCAAGCATTTTTCAGTATTCGTGTAGCTCAAACTTGGGAATACTAAGGAGCTCAACGACTTGACGAACAATACCAAAGAAAGGACATTTGGGTAGGCCGCATTTCGGCGGCATTTAATACTTATTCAACTACTTAACATAATCTAATACGTACTTAGTAGATGTTGATATGCATAATTATGCATGCATATCAATTTCATTAATTTATCTACTCTTTACATTACAGATTGTCTTATTATTGGTATAAACGGAGCATGTCGAACTAATGAAGTAACACAACTTAATGTCAAAAACATTGAGAAACATTCAGATGACTTACTATGTATTAATTAATTTACTTAATACAGAGACTAAAAGAGACCGCAACTTCGTAATTCGCAAGGAATACGTAACAATTGTTGAGAAACATCAAGCCTTACGCCCGCCTAACATTCCAATCAATAGATTTTTTCTACAATATCGCAACGGAAAATGTGTCAAACAACCTATGGGTGCTAATAAAATTGGCAGTATCCCACGAGAAATAGCAACTTTTCTTAAACTTCCAGAACCGCCGTTGTACTCGGGTCATTGTTTCTGACGAACTTCAGCCTATTTTTTGGCCGATTCAGGAGCTGATCTCCTGTTCCTTTAGCTACATGGAGGCGGAAAGTCCAATGCGGTTGTAGAGGGACATAGAAGATTCCAACCAAAATAAGTCTAAAATATGTAAAGGCATCGTAGGGACCATTACACCGAAAGAGCCTCAGTCAGATCTTTGGACTGGCCCTTCTACATAAAAAATAAGCCGTTAGGAAACACTTAACCATCGCCCTCTTGCCAACATTTACGCCAAGGGACTCTGCTTAATCGGTACAACTATAAAATATGATAGATACAAAAAACAGTACTCAAGTCACTAACCCCAACATTACAGTACCTAACAAAAATATTACACTCAAGTAACTAGCAACGTTACTTTCAATATTTCATTTTCTTAATTATACCTAAGTATTATTTGTTATAATTTAAAGATTATTCTGTAATACTTGCCTATCATAATGTAGTAGTTAATACCTAAACTGAAATAAAAGTGTCTTATGATTGTAAATGCTTTTTTTTTGCATTTAGTCTCTAGCTAAAGCTTAGGATTCTAAATTTTTGAACCACTCGCTGCGCTTGTGTTTCAATTTTAGAATCCTTCGCTTAAAAAGCAAATTTTGCACTCTCGCATAACAAATAATAATAATAATTTATTCATTCAGACATCACTGATCCAATGGTTAGTAAAAAACTTATCATCTAGGTGTTAGTAAATTAAAAGATTAAAAATTTACATTATAGTTAGTTTAACCCTATTCCATCAGCACCCTGATTTGATGCATAACTGTTGCTGTTTTTTTTTTCTTGTATTCTATACAAAAATTATTATTGGTGTAATCATATTTCGATAGAATGAATGTGCGATGTATTGGCCGCCCGATCAAACAAACATTCGATAATTTGAACAGTCGACGTATTGAGTGTTGGATATATTGAACGTTCGACTTAATAACCATTCGATATTATAAACGTTCGAGTATTTAGGTGTTCGATTTAAAGTATTAATAAGTAGTAATCGAATATCGATTAATTGCGAATAAGCAATAAACGAATATCGATTAATAGATATTCGATTATTTGGTATCGATTGGCATAATACACCCACAATATTGGATTGATAACTGTCATAGTGCAAGGGTAACCTATAAATTATGCCTGTGGTCTACCTTTCGAAACTACTGGCGTAATTTTGAATATACCAATAAAGAATAGGAAACCACTCAAAAAAAGCAAATTTTGTCCAGCCTTTTTTTCCTTTCCTGAAACCTTGTATGGCTTGAAAAAAATAACGAAACGACGAAAGTTTTTGTTGAGTCTCTTTTGTACCTACCGAAATCTCGAATAGAATTATGAGATTTTCAAGCGGAAATTTTTGTTTTGTTACAGGAGTACCATGATGAAAGCTTCCATGGGGCGGACGAACCTGGCGCCGTCGACTTGCTTCTCGACGCTTTAGATTCTTACGTAAGTTTAATTCAGTTGACTCCTCGCATTCCCCACAACAACATCTAATGAGTTGTTGTAGACGGCAATTTATTTAGCTTCGAGTATTTTCATTTAAAAAAAATATTTTTTAAAGAGTTGTTGGATCAGTTAGTCGGCCATAAACCGTCTAGCAGTTCACTTATACGGACGCATTAAATTACTGAAAAATAGCTCAGTGTTCTTCTACAATTTGAGAAGTGTGGTAGTGAATCGTATTTGATGCGATGTATCTAAGTGTCTCTATGAAATCAAAACTTCTAGGCCGCTGTCCAGAGAACATCGACGATGCAACCCTCGCCGTGTGAATGTACAGAGGTGAGCGGTAGAAAGAAGCATAGTTTATGCTTCGAAGCATGCTTCTTTTGTTTTAATAATCATTAGCAGCACTGGTACACCCGCACACCGTCAGACCTCGCTTAATTGTCACCTTGTCTACATATTATGCTTTTGTTTTTTTCGCTTCCTATTTCCACACTGCTTATTGTTATGCGTGCAGCCATCGTCGAAGTGCAGATAGTGTATGTAGTCTTCTAGTAAGGTCATAGTAGCATGCTGCTGTCGCTGTCAATATGTGTTTAAGTTACTGAAATTATGTTCAAAAAAGGGCTTTAGTTCAATGATGAAAAGTATCAAAGTTCTTACCGAACAACTACTTTTGTCTGTGAATATAATCAAATTGTATTAGATGTTGAAGTTAACGATAAAACTATTAGATTAGTTTTAGTTAAATTTCAATGTTGTGTAATTGGTGTTCATGTATCAAATTATACAATCTCAAGTGAACTAGTGGCCGTAACACAGAATACCGAGCAGTTGCTAAATGGTAAATGTTCATTTAACAATACCGTTTGTCTTCTATGTAATCCGGCCAGTTTCAGGCTATTTATTTATTTATTTCGAGTATCAAAGACTCATTATAGTTCCATAATCATATACAGACAATACATATAATAAAATTACATACAATGAAATGTTAAAATTAAAATTAAATTAAATTAGACTGCATTGGATTATCATTAAATTACATTGGATTGTCATTAAATTAAATTGAATTTTATTACAACGTCAGTCAGTCAAAAGAATTGTATAAAATTAAGATTCAAATAAATCCTATGCTATGGTTGCTTAGTCTGTTGCCATCGTGAAGAAAAGGAAATGTTATTTTTTTTTTTTCGTAAACTAACTTGTGTATTTGTAGTAGGTAGTTGGTGGCAATCGAGCAGTTGACTATGTTTCGGGTCGGTCGCGCGTTCCTCATTTAACTTACTTGTACTATGTATCTATTGTGTGAGTTTTGAGTGTGAATTATATCGGTTTTTTAATTAATGACAGCGAGAGAAATGTACCATTGCTGATAATTTTATTATTTACTAGCTTTTGCACGAAACTTCGCCCACGTACATAAAATATAACCTATGTCACTCAGGAATAAAGCAGTTTTCTATCGGTGAAAAAATTTTCGTTATCGATAAATGATATTTATTTTGTAAGTAGGTTTAAAAAAAAACACTTTTACACGTCAATAATATCAGACCAGTACTTTCAGAGATTACCTGCTACAAACAAAAAAACAAATTGCATCTTTATAATATTAGTGATTGATTTTTTTGTGCTGTATTTTATTAATTGTGGCCCGTATGTGTTTTCATGTGTGTGTGTGTGTTGTCTGTAGATTTTATTTTCATATTTTAAAATTACTTGCTTTGCATACTTTGTTAATTAATAGTAGTACTAATGATCGGTATAAAAATAATGCAAGTATGTGTTTTTAAGTTGTGTGTGTTGTCCCTAGATTGTTTTTAGTTATATTTTATTTGTTTGCTTCGCATGCTTCGTTACTTAATTGTAGTACTAAGTACTTACTTGTATAGCCTTTAGTTTTTATTTCTACAAACGTTTGTTGATCGGTATAAAATAATACATTTTAGAGTATTATATGCAAATATATATTAATAAAAATACAGTACAGTACATAGTATATTTTTTAAATCATTTGTTTTTACCAAACTATATTGTCCCACTACTGGGCAAAGATCTTCCTTCCACTCTTCCTTCTTTGTTACTTTTTCGGCTTTTACCCCGCTAACGGTCCTCTTTATTTAAATTATGTAGTACATAGTTCCGAGGTATACGGTTAAAGTAACTATTGACAGGATTCCGTTATGGCAGTATAATTCAAAATATTGCATTGTGCCTAGTGACCTAAATATTGAAGTAACGGACAGAACGGATGGGCGCAGTGCAGCAATCAACGCCGTGGGTAGTGGTCGTGTAGCCGTCGTCGTCGCTCGGTTGCATAAATCTATTAGGTGAGGTGCAATCGGCCCGCGAGTCGCGTTGCGTGGCGCTGCCTCTACGCAACCGGTTTCACTGTTCTGGGCCAAGTTCAGCATTTTACATTGCTCTACTCGAACCTACATATTCAAATATTTATTTTCGCGAATTCGTTGCTATATTTGTGTTGCTTTTGTAATTTGACGTTTAGTTATTGACTTTTAACCAATTTAATATGTAGTTAGTTATTTACTAATACGTTGATTTATAATGATTTAATTTAGAGACTGCTAATAATAGTTCTCAAATTCTTTTTAATGTCCGAACATTTGTGTCACGCAATGATTAAAATGCCACTTATTCATTTCTAGAGTCCGATCGAACATGTTTTTTTTTGAAATTCGAACTCGGCCTTCATATTTACGTATTCTCACAAAACCATTCGATGTTGCTATCGAATCGATAGTATATTGTTTGATATATCGATACATAGACGTACTTTATTCGACATATCACAAACATTAGATAATATTTTGTTTAGTAAAATGTTACCGAAGATTTTTGCTCTCTGGATTTTCTCTAAAGTAATGATTTATTTTTGTAAGTACCTATTGATTTACAAGATTTTAGGTATATTGTTTCGGAAATTGGGGAACAATTTATTTTTCGGCCTACCTAATTTTGGTCGGAAAATAAAATTCGGTCGTACCTACTCGCTTGAATGACGATCGACCGAGTATTACATAATAACAATTTTGCAAGGTCTTAGCGCAGAACGTCCAATTCCTAAAAATTTAGGTTGAAGAAATATGTTCAGTTCTCATAAAGTCCAATTATCAACAAGCTTTTTTTTAATTGTGCACAAAAAAAAAATGTATTATAAATCGCGGTTGTACTAAACTTAACGCAAGATAGAATTTGCCCCATTTACGAAGTTGTGAAACAAAAAAAATTGTATTCGTTTGATAGCTGACAGTTCAAGGTTAATAAAATTCATAATTAAAAAAAAAATTAAGACAAATGATCAAATCTTATGTAATTTTGGAGACGAATTTTGTTCTTTTGACTTTTCTATAAAAACATTACAAAAAATGATTACTTATTTAACATATGGTTAACTGACCACTTGTTAAAAAAATAACCTTTTTTTAATAGATATCGTTTTTGTGTTCACAAAATTAGTTTTCCGAACCAAAAGCCTAAACAAAAAAGGATCTTAGCAAAATTTCATTTTGTTTTATTTACTCTGACTTTTCTGAATCAAACTTTTTGCGCCATTAGCTTACCAAAATAATAAAAAAAACTAGTTAAAATTTTTTTCGCTATATCATTCATCATTTATTTTTGTCAACAGGTGCGATCAACAGACATGGCTACACAATGTTTAGGAGGAGTGAGCCCTCGCTACCCACACCTGTTATACTACTCCGTCCCGCTGGAGACGTCTAGACATAGTTCACCTGAGAGAGATATAGTTAGCACACCAAACCGTCAGAACACTGATGCTCACATGGATGTAGATTTGGATCGCACGTTAACGTGGAGTGACGAAGACGACATAACGCTGGCCACTTTTGTAGGCCCTACATCTTCTCCTAAACCTCCACTGACCAGTCGGCGTCTGCGTACTGATCGAAGAATGGCCGCTGCGTCACGTCTCAGCATCCAAGTAGCTAATAGAGTAATTAAATTTGCTCGCTGTATCAAAAATGTGTATGAAACCGAAATGAGTTGTCTAAATTGCGGTTTACTTCCCATTTGTCCCATTACAGGACCATGTGGTCATACACGATGTTATCAGTAAGTATCAACTTCCATACTCTGTATATTTCTTCTAAAAAGTTTTTTTTAGAAATCATAGATATAGTTTTATTCTGTGGTTTTTGTTTCAGATGTGCTGTAGAAACAATATGTCCTTGTGGAAACTGTTTTAGCGGCGAACTATACGTAAATGTGTTGATACAGGATCTTATAAGGAAGTCAATATCTGACCGACAAGTATCCCGGAGTTCCAGGTAAGGATCCTTAGCAAATAATATATTCCACAACTTCCACACAACTTTTTTTTTATGGTAGCAAAGAAATTGACAATAAAAGTAGTTGCTAGTTTGATGACCAGAGTTCGGAGTAAGTAGAGTACATACATATATTTAGGTACCTAGAGTTCGTTTGAGTGGATTTTGGGAACACATTTTATGTGCGCACAGCTAAGGAGTTGAATTCCCCGCCGGGGTCTGTGTTTCCTGATAGCTACAACTAAGGCGTATTTAAATCAAGAGTCAATAGGTTACTACTAAGTAAGCGTGTTCCATCGTCGGCCACATTATCGCTTACCATCAAGCGCAAGATTATTTATAATAAAAAAAAAGTTCATGGAAGTAACATAGAGTTGATAATACCTCCTCTAAAATTCCGAATAAGAATAAGAAGAATAAGAAGATTTTATTTGTAAACATAGGTCAAGTTACAATAAAGTGTGCGGTGTTCAAGACAGGTAGATCCTCTATGTTTTGCCCAGAGGCGTACAAATATGTAGATAGCTAAAATAATAAATTTTGAACACATATATAACTTCTATGATTATTACAATTTCACATCATTACAAATAAAATAAAATCAATTTCAATAAATATTAGAAATTTACATATCATATTAATGCTAATGTCAAATAAAAATTAAGATAATCAAAATAAGTCAAGTGATGTACAATTTTCTGAAGCAGTAGGTAATTATGGAAGTCAATATTAATTATAAAATGACCATTAGATCCCGGGATTTAAAAAAATCCAAATAACTTATTACGCTTTGAATTCATTTAAACATTTTGAACTAAATCATTATATTGATTAATCTTATTACTATGTTTTATTGAGTTCCGTACTAAAATTGTTAAATTAAAGAGCTTTGTTTTAAGCAGAAATAGTTTTAGTACGCAACTCTAAAACATAAGATTCTGCAAAATATTAATTTAAATCTTGGGATTTAATCATCATGTATAAGAAACCAGGATTTTAGAAATTCAAAATTTAGATGTAACTCTGTGTTATTTAATTCCACGAAATTTTTGTAAATATACCAATTCCGATTTCTGGTGATAGGTAAAATAATAATTATCTACAAATTTCAATTACAAGAACAATTCGTTTCTTTTGAGATGTTAGGCTAGGACTACATTAAACCGAAGCACACGTGAAACACGCCTGATTTGTACGTAGAACGACGTCGCGTAGCGTGGATCTAGTGTAGCTCTACATGTCTAGTTTACATATAAAATGTAAGGAGACTGACGCGCCCAGATCGGTGTACGTGGCACAATGTAGTTTTAACTTTTTCATAACATTTTCTTTTTTTTCAGTATTGTGCCATTGCCAACCAGTCCTGCCACAGAAGATATTAATGCCACGATGACAGGTAAAAATTATTTTATATTATATGTATTTACTAGCTGTCCCGGCGAACTTCGTACCGCTTAACAGTCAATCAATGTAGTATATCTTTCGATATAGTCAATCGATTGCGATGAAACAAAGCCTAAGTAATATATCAAGTTACACATAGTTTTAATATATAAAAGTTATCTACATTAATTTCGTACATTTTACGTGATGCGCGCTATAAAAACTTTTACAGATGTATTATATGTATAGGTATAAACCTTTCGTTGTCCGTTTGTCAATCAGACCTGTATCTTTCTTATGTATGCAATATTCACAGAATATATGTTACTATGGCTGCAATGACAACCAATATTAGAAACTAGTCAAGTGCGAGTTGTATTCGCGCACCAACGTTTCGCACTTGGCCGGTATATTATTAATCAGCGAATGTATTTTTATACGTGTAACTATGTGCTTAATTTAGTTTTTTCTTTATTATTCTTAAATGTGCTTTCGAAGTTTTATGTGCTATGTAATGATTTTATTAATTAGCAAACCTCTATTTTTAAACTTGCTTGTTTATAGTGTTTCACATTTATTGCTTATGCGAAGGTATTTTTACCGCCATACAACTACGCCATTGTATGGTGAACTTACGAAAAAAAAAAGTTAAAACAACTCGATGCACATTTTTTTTTTTATTAGTATTCGCACAGCTTTTGCTTTTAGTCATAAAGTTAACAAAGCATTTCGTTTTTGATGCGACACACAGAAACTTTGTCTTCCGTTACAATATGGATGTAATACTCGTACATTCTAATGTTTTTAAGGTATTTGGCAGCAAATGTTTAAAGTCAGCTTTTTCGGCAAGCTTCGTTGAGATAGTAAATGCAATAAAATTCTTAGCTCCATTTTACCGATATCGCGCCTGTTTCAATGGTTCTACATATTAACTATTAACTTTTATCATTCAGAATTTTGATTAGATGTGCAAGATTTCTATAGTTACATGTTCTTTATTATTTTAATTTATGAGTACATTATGAAGGGCTAAATTTCACGCGAAATAGCAGATTTTCTAAGATCTTTACTGGATTAGTCTTACACAAAGTTTTTAATTTGATTTCAACAGAAACCTAAATAATAACCACAAGATATGTTTTTTTTTTTAAATATCTAGTGAAATATGAGTTTTAACGACATAATCACGTAAGAGCGGTTGTATGAAAATGTCCTTCGGGAAGGACGCTCTAAGACAATGTTTTGTGAGAATTTGCTTTGGAAGTTGTATCCGCAATCATTTTGTTTAAAAAAGGTATTGTCGCCGTATAAGGCCCACTTAATTTTAAATCATTTTAAATTAAAATAAAAAAAAGGATTTAATTAAGGTCAATAACTGGTTTCGATATAATAAAGTTTCTCAAGAAACATTTTCAATAAAAATATTCTCTTTTTGTGGAATCGCAACAGAGAAAAATCGATTTTTTTTACAACATAGTCAATGGGCTATCTTAGGAAGAAAGCAGCCCAATTCAAAATAAACCCAAGCAAATTTCTCGGGCTATTATTGCTTTCTTGGAAATTTATTAAAATATCTACGTAATATCACCGTTAGCAAATTATATTTTTACTTTATGCCAAATTTCAGGATTCTGGGTCAACGGGAAGTACCCTATGAATTTTGATTTCCTCAAGATTGTCGAAATGTACGATTTTTGCCACATAAACCGGATTATCTTTTTTTCTCGTTAACCTACAAGTTTCATTTATTTACAGCTTCAAGAGTCCGCAAACTTGAGTATATGGTTTTAATTTCAACTCGATACCTCCACGCGTAAAGGGTCTTGACAGACAAACAGACAGACAGACGGACGGACCACAAAGTGATAATAATAAGGGTTCCGTTTTTTCCTTTTGAGGTACGGAACCCTAAAAAATGAAAAATAATATCCTAAAGAAAATAAAACCTACGAAACTTATGATTTCTCCCACCCCTTGTCACATAATGTCATGACGGCAGTCCCTAATTAGGTAACACGAAACCTCTTGGCAAGACTGTTTGTCATAATTTCTGGCTTCTGACTATACGTAACGATTGTCAAATGTTTTTTTAATTCAATACAATTCAAATTATTTTTATTTCACATAGCCCTACATGGGCACATATTAAACGTCAGAAGCTAGTGCACGGTTCCAAATTGGTCGTTTCCTATGGAGAAGAACCGGCAAGAAACTCCATGGCTACTCTTTAAAAAAATGGTTGATCTTACAATATTTCCATAATACAGTATTAATAGATATACCGTATTAAGTTTTTTTTTGTGACGTAACAACAAATTTACAGTTTTTAGATTTTTTCCTATACTTGTGCTATGAAACCTTGCTTCATGCCATCTTTTAGGATTCTGCGTCAGCAGGAATTACTTTACGAATTTTGATTCCTTTGAGACTCCTCCCACTCTAATGACTAAAACCCTCCTTTGTTGGTCCAACTGCCCTTTGAGTTTAAGGTCATGAGTTACCATACCAATTTTGAACAATCCTGATGTCGGCCTTAACGGGCCGGTTCGTTTTTTTTACATCTCTTTGAGGCGCGCGTGAAACGCATTGATCTGTTTGATCCTTACCGTCCGCGCAAACTCACGCTTATGTTGGTATATGGGGCACGATGAAGTCTCAGTATGTTAAAATGGTCACCCATACAAATACAATTTTTTTGTCAGTAAAAATCTGACACTATCTCTCGTTCCACCCAAGAGCGGGGGATGTCATAAGATTTTCCCACCCAATAAAAAAAAACCTATACAATATATACTTATACCTTCTTTTTTTTTTTCCTATCAGCCTCATACTGAACACATTCCATTTACTTATACCTTGATATAAAGTATTGTGTAGTATATACGTGATTGATTATAATTATCAAAATTAACAAACTGATGTATATTTGAATCGAGTTACATCCGAACGCTTAGGGGTTTCACCTGCGTCTTGGTTATTGCTTCGCTTCTATTGGTCGTAGCGTGGTGTTTATAGAAATTAGCCTTTCTCAATAATGGCCTATCCAACACTGAAAGATTTTTTCAATTAGAACCAGTTGTTCCTGAAATTAGCGCGGGCGATTAGGTCTTTAACTATGAAATTGCCGTCATTCCTCAGTGCGGCAACATGACAAAAATTCCAAAACGAAAGCTATTAAACCAAGAGCACAAAGTTCTTTTGTTAGAAGAAAGTCGGTAGGTATATGTAATTGATATTGCTTGCCCTTTGAAACGCATAGTTTCTACGTTGGAACTCTTAATATGAAAAAAAAAGTTTTTGTTATTTGCTTTCATGGTTATAAGAACTGTGATATTACACACAATACAAAACACAAAGAAACCAATAAATACCTAATTTTGAAAAAAGAATAACGAACCTTTAATATAAAGTTTATTTGAAGTTATAATTTGAAATCAATTTAAAGATATAACACTTCAAAGCAACCCGTTTTAAAAAACCGCAATTTTATACTTTAACCCCTATTATTAGTATAGATTCTTATTTGAAGTTACAACTCTTTCGTGACAATTATTAAACTAACACGTCGCTTAAAAGTAAAAAAAAGACTTTATTATCTATATATATAAAAGGAGAATCTGACTGACTGCAATATCAAAGCACAGCCAAAACTACTTGGACTAGAAACCTGAAATTTTGCACAAGGCTTCCTCTTATGACATAGGCGAGCACTAAGAGCGGATTTTCCAAAATTCACCCCCTAAAGGAATGAAACAGGGGTCCAAAGTTTGTATGGAGAAACCTACTTTCACGCGAGCGAAGCCGCTGGCAGAAGCTAGTCTTTATATAAAAGGAGAAACTGACTGACTGACATATCAACGCACAGCCGAAACTACTGGGAATGTAAATTTTCTGTACAAGGCTTCCTTTTATGAAGCAGGTGAATACTTAGAAACATAGAAATATAAAAAACAGGAGAAGCGGCAAGGAGGCGTGTGCATGTCCGCGCGACTTGCGCAAAATGCACACGATCGGGCAAACGGCCGTCAGTTATAAACTTGTGAGATACGCGATACGTGATCGTAAACAAATTTAAAATGCCGTGTTGTTCAGTGGTTTCATGCAAGAACCGAAGCGATAAGAGAAGCCTGGGCCATCATGGAATCTCTTACCATATGGAAGTACAAGTTTAATACTATATTTATCTTTAAAATCAGTAAAAACAACAAATCTTATAATATCCCTTGCTGCTACTACGTTATTTTTGTTTTCAAATATCAAGGCGACTGTATTACTCTTACAGTACATACATTGCTCTTTAACCACTACCTAATTTTAACGCCCAGTAACTGAACAAGCAATGTAAAAATAACATAACGATACTTTATCAGTGCGGTATATTTCATAATACGGCCGCTGTTAGTTGCGGCGACTTAATGATGTACCTGTATGATCTACTAATGCAGACTATCGACCATAATATCGATTGGTTGGATATCCGAAGTAAAAAAATGTAAATATTTTTATTTATTTTGATTATTTTACAGAGTTGTAAAGAAATAGCATGATTCAGAATTTAATAACGTCTTTTGCTTAAAATAAGGCAACATGTTCTAGCTCTTTATTTGTTCTCTTTATTTAACAAACACTGTACTATTTTTTTCTAACAAAAGCAGATAGGTGAGGTGGTGAGGTTTAGCAGTAAGTTAGGTAAAATGATAACTACAATGTTATTTTATGTTTTCAGTTTCTCGAGAGACGCAATTTTAATTAAGCAATGGATTGATGAAGGGCCACCTAATTGGTTCCCTAAAAAAATATAGTACTATATGCTCATTTCACTTTCAACCAGAAATGCCTTTTTTAGCCTCTAAAAAAACGCAGTCTTTTTGAATGGGCAATCCTTAAATTAAGACTAGACCTGAGTTAAAAGTTTTTTTAGTAACTGAAAGCTTTTTCATGCAATAATTCATAATACAAGTTATTAAACTTTTCAGGATTTTAGAGGACCAATATGTACTTGGCCGATTTTTAGTATTTGATATTGACGTTCTGAAATGACGAATATAATGGCCTAATATGGGTAAATGGTTAGAGTTTTTGGGTTTTATGAAAACAAATTTAATTATTCTATTATATATGTCCAGAATATAATATATAATTTTAATTATTTTTTTTCATTTTATGATTTTGTTTTTGGGACCCAAAAGAAATAGTACAACAAAAAAAAAGAATAAAAATCGATAACTTTTCTATTTAGTCAATCACTAGCGTAAATGTAAAATAAATTGCTTTTGCATAGCACATCGACATTTAATGTGTGCGTAAGTTGTACGGTGCATGGAAAATACACGCTATTTTTAGGGAAGTAAGGTTTATAATTGACTGTGTAGTATGGACTAATTTATGATTTGCGGATGTGTGCGCGACTGCGTAAATATAACAGCATCTGTAGTAGTTTCGGCGGTGGTAGGGAAACTGGAGACATCGTGTTCCGGTACAATTTTTACTACTTAACATATCTCCTCCTTTCTTAAATCTGTGCTTAGAAAGGATTTTTGAACATTCACTTTTAAGAGGAGGAAAAGACAAGGGGGAAATTCTATTGTGTGCAAAATTTAATTCCTTGTGTTTTATATTCCTGAAGCTTAGCATGAATGGTAATCCTGGTAAATAAAAAAGGGTTTTCATTATTCGTTTTACAAAACTACCCCTATAAACGATTTAAGGGGTGTTAAAGGTTGTACTGGAGAATTTTATTCTTTGAGCTAATAAACTTAAAACGTGGCACAAATTCTCAATAAAACGAAAGAAGAATGACGCTATTAGTTTTTCAAAACTGCCCTCAAAATACGGTTTAAGGGATGTTGAAAGGTTTTATGACCACGCGTAGTGTGAAAGCGAAGGAACAGGAGTGGGTTTTTAGTCAGTAAAAGTCTGACACTATCTCCCGCTTCGCCCAAGAGTGGGATTTGTCATTAGATGATTTTCCCACTTAAAAAAAAAATGGTATTATGAAAACATTGTCACAAACGAAGTAGTTGGCAAAGTGCTAGTTAAATATATTATATTTCTTAAAAAATATATTTCTTTCTTACGTCGCCGCCTCCGCTATGAACTATAAAACCGTGTGCTGTGTATTTTATTTATCGCTTTTTGATCAGTATTAGGTTTTAACGGTTACATAATGTGGATTACTCAGATCTGTTGTACAATAGGCTGCACGTCATTCAGTAGTAAAACTTTGATCTTGGTCTGACCTATCGTACGAGTTATATTTAGAAAAAGAGTTCAATATATTGATTTGTCACCACAAACATTCAGTCTACCGTACCTAAATGCATTGCTCGTCGTACCTAGTTGGCAGAGGGTCCCGAGAGATGGCTTATTTTTCGCGTTTTTACACTCATTTTCACTCCATAGTTTCTGAAAATAGATCATATCAGATTAGATGAGAACATTTTGTTGATAGAGTGGTGTTGGTCTTGTGGTAACGGCCCGGCTTACGAGATGTAGGTCGCGGGTTCAAACCCAGCCAGGCGCATTACTTTGTGTAATTTATTTCATCACCACTGCTCTCAAAACGGTGAAGGAAAACATCGTGAGGAAACCGGCATGTCCTAGAACCAAAAAGCGAAGACGTGTGACACCCACCAACCCGCACTGGGCCCGCGTGGTGGATTACGGCCCGTTCCCTCTCCTAGAGAGGAGGCCTGAGTCCCAACAGTGAGAACATTGTAAAGCCGACTATGCTATTGTGTTGATCATCCGAAAATTATATGACGCTTTTACAGCATATTTTGGTCCTATGACGCTTTTACTTTAATATACATTGCGATGAAGCTTTTACTTTTAAAAATTTCGTGTCACAGTGTTTGTTATCGAATCCCTCTAAAACAGCTTGACCGATGTTTTTTTTTTGTGTATGTAGGTCTGAGAAACCTATTCTCAGACCGTAGGCTATTTTTTACCCTCTTACCGACACACCCCATTTTTGTTTGATAATTTATATGGCAAAACAACACTTGCCAAATCAGCTAGTTTTATTATATTATAATAAGAAGATATATAAACCACTGAAGTTGAATCCCATTATAAAATAGATTTTTCCATTAACTCGTGTAGTAAAACAATCTAAAAATGAAAGCAATTTAACATTGCGCATAATATACCAAGTTCCCTTACTTTTATTTCCAGTTAATAAGATAAATAATTTCTCAACAAGTTGGTAACACTATTATTTGAACATAAGGTAAAAACGTGTAGTATTCACCCTCTTATCGCGAGGCACAGGTCATGAAAGTCACTCGAGGGAGGCACGTTATGCAATAGCTGATGTCGCAAATAAGTTAAACCTTTCCTTTGTATTTTTCACACCCTTTTTCAAAACATTCTGGACTAACTTTGTATAAGTTACGTTCCCACGCATCCTCTAACTTTTACGAATGAGGAAAACGCTTTGAAGTAATCCTCTAAGAACTCCTTTTCCCACGCAATTCGGTCTTTTGTTAGTACGAGCTAGTCTTTTATATAAGTGGCAGGGTACATTGCTCGCAGAACAGATGGTCGATGGGGACGAAAGGTTCTGGAATGGCGACCACGTACCGAAAGTCGCAGCGTTGGAAAGCCTCCCACAAGGTGGACCGATGACCTGGTGAGGGTCGTGGTAATCCGATGGATGCGAGACGCACAGGACCGGTCATTATGGCGATATTTGGGAAAGGCCTAAGTCCAACAGTGGACGTCTTTCGGCTAAAATGATGATGATGATGAATACGTTTTATATTAAATTAGGTTGTTTAGTCCGATTGCCAAGTCAGTCTATGTCATCTAGGTCCCTTAATTCATTAAACCTCGAGCGAACGCCGGCGTTCGCTCGGGCATTGTCTTTCTATTGTGTCTCTAATTACGCTACTCAAAAGGTTAAGTACGGACTAAATAAATTAACCGACTTGGTATTTATTACATGGGTCTCACTTTTTACGGAAGAAGAACTAAGTTGCGAGACTTTGTTTTTTAACCGACTGCAAGAAGGGTAATGTTTTTTTTAAAGTTATTTTTTTAATGTTATATTCTTTATTACCTCATATCTTCCAAACCACTGAACGGATTTACATAATCAAGATATCGTTAGATTCGTGTTGATAGCACAAGTGTTCTTAGATAGGTGACGTTAAAAAATAACTGGGTAAGTGCGAGTCCGACTCGCGGCCTGGTGGTTCTGTACAAACTTACCTGTGTAAACAGTTCAATTCCCGAATGGAGTTATGCAGATTTTTTCCCAATTCATTTTTTGTTGTGACGTAACAACAATGCTACTGCTGTGCTATAAGAACTTGCTTTAAGCAAAATTTCTTGCTTTAAAAAGGTCAACGGGAAGTACCCCATGAATTTTGATTTTCTCGAGAATGTCGAAATTCACGTTTTTTGAGACAAAACGCCGTATCTTTTTTTCGTTAACTTAGAAGTTTGATTTTTTCACAGCTTCAAGAAACCGTAGTCTTGAGTATATGGTTTTAATTTCAACTCGATACCTCCATGCGTTCCCAAGATAAAGGGTCTTGACAGACAGACAGACGGACGGACAACAAAGCGATCCTATAAGTGTTCCGTTTTTACTTTTGAGGTTTGGAACCCTAAAAACCAACACAACGACTGTGACATGAGACGCTACGACGCTATAGTTTAAAGTAAAAAAAAAAATATTATTGTTTACTGCAATATAGGTATCAAATTAAAGGCCTCATTGTGAGGATTTCAAAATAGTATTACATGACCATATTTTAAAAAATACAATAGGAAATAGGTTATTAATTATCTACTAACAGACTAACTGATACTCGCTAGTCCCCTTTATAGGGCAATCGTGTAAAAAATTTTTAGAGACTTGTCCCCCCTGGGAATTTAGTCCCGTTCCCGTGGGAAAATGAAAAGTAACCTAAGTTACTCCTAGTAACATCAACTATCCGTCGGGCACGCCATAATTATGGCTTTAAGTCCCCTCGTTGAGGAGTGCCTGGAGAGGCGTCACGGCGTCCTAACCTTCCACATGACGTAGATCCTCACCGGACGTGGTAAGTTTAGGAGGTTCCTGCGCCAGTTTCGGGCACTCAGGGAGATGCCAGCAAATCGTAAGGGCCCAGCAGGGTCGAAGCCTACTGGGGCCACGGGTAGTATAAAAACGAAACCCGGGGCCCTGGGACGAAGGCAACGAAGGAACAGGAGTGGGTTTTTAGTCAGTAAAAGTCTGACACTATCTTCCGCTCCGCCCAAGAGCGGGATTTGTCATAAGATGATTTTCCAACCCAATAAAAAAAAAAACTGTTTCAGGCGGAAGAAACGGTCTGGGGTTCGCACAATACTGACACCATTGTGCGTAACTATTTTGTATGAAATTTAAGAAAACTCGCATTATTTTGTAATATGAGTTCTACCGTGGAAACAAAGTGTCTCAAGCGGTTTGCAATATTGATAATTAACATATATGAACTTTTTTTTATTCGGGTGGGAAAATCATCTAATGACATCCTCCACTCTTGGGCGGAGCGGGGGATAGTGTCAGACTTTGACTGACTTAAAACCCACTCCTGTTCCTTCTTTGCCATTTTTCCAGGGCCCCGGGGATCTCTTTCGCATCACTCATGGCCCCAGTAGGCACCTATATGGACTTAAAACTGCTAATGAATGAGATGTCTATTTTTGTTTCAATCACTTTCACGTGGGAAATTTTATCTATATACACTTCAAAGCAACTCGTTTTAAAAAACGGCAATTTCATAGTTAAAGACATAATATAATCATTATCATCATTTCAGCCGAAAGAAGTCCACTGTTGGAAATAGACCTCCCCCAAATGTCGCCATAAAGACCGGTCTTATGCGTCTTGCATTCATTGGATTCCCGCGACCCTCACTTATATATACATGTAGATTTAAGATATAGAAATGACAATAATTTGAGTGCTAACAATATTGTAGCCCACTGCATTTTCTAAAAATTATCAAAAACATGTGGTGTGTCTTTTCGGTAAGAGTCGAGCTTCTCCCGTCATCTTTGACTAGGTCTGCCGCGGTCATCTGGCAGTTGGGATTCATTCGGTAGTTCTGCTGATCCATTTTTCATACGGCTGGCATGTCCATATATCATTTTTAACCTGGCTCAATTTTTATTTGAAGCTGATTTTATTTTATACTAATTTCTTTTTAATAACCTACTCAATTACGTTATTCCTAGGAACCGCTCATATTCTAAATTTAGTTTACTACTTTAGTCGTTACATAATTAGAATATCTAAACATAAAATAATAATTATAATATTCCACAAATATCACACAACGCCGTCTAGCCCCAAGCAAAGCAGAGCTTGTGTTATGAGTACTAGACAACTGATAAACTTACTTATATATTTCTAAATATATACATATTATAGATTAATCCACCCAGACACAGAACAAATGATCTTGCTCATCACACAAACATTTGTCCTGGGTGGGTATCGAGCCCACGACCTCCGACATAGCAGTGAGGGCCACTAATCACTAGACAGACAGGCCAGTCATATTTGTTTTTATTTCTTGAATACCCTTTCATGTTTCATTTATGTTCCTTTTTATGTTTAAAAATTGAATTTCTTAAGAACAGTGTTTACGTCAAGTCTATAATGGTTACGTAGAATTAGCTATAACTTTTAAACTGTTTTGTAATCCTAACAATTTTGTAACATTCTTTGTTTATCTGTAAAAAGTTCTTGTAAAGTCTACAAGACTAGGTTTTTTATAAATACATTCAACGGGCAGGTTTCCTTCAGAATACCTTACTCTGTCAGGGTTAGAAAAAGTTGATTCTAAATGAATCATATTTGTTGGCTGTTTGTTATAATTATGTATATTTATTTCATTCTTAGAATTGTTACAAAATAGAATAAAGGGCTGTCTATAAATTACGTCACACATTAAAAGCAGGGGAAGGGATCGAAAGTGAACATTATGTGACAAGGGGGTGGGCAGAGATATAATTTTCTTGAGGTCCCATTTTAAAATCTATGTCTAATAATAAACTCGAAATTTTAACTATTAACCAAACACTTAGTTGTGATCTTAAATATTTTTTTTGGTGAGTTCAAAAACTAATTACGTAAAATAAACTGCTGTTTTAATGTAATCATTTATGTGGCGTCAACACAGAAGGGGTGGGGAGACATTACAAATGCACCAAGAACGGGGTGGGATCGCAATATGAAATCGTGACGTAATTTATGGACGACCTCTAAGGGCTTCTAGATCGCATAATAAAAGTTGCGTGATCGCTTTCTGTTGGATTAAACACATTTTAAGTTAAATTTATACACATATATAGTAATTATATGAATAGTTGTATCACTATTCATATTATTATTTGAACAATATTATTAAGGCGCGTTCCAGCCGCGCACGGCTGTTTCGCGTGGGCGTTTATACGACGCTGACGATAATCGCGCACCTACAAGGCTATTATGTAAATCGGCCATTTGTTTGTTACATTGTTGTTATGTAACAACATTGTCGACGATGCAATGGAGAACGCTGGGTCGCAGGTTACGTTACGCCCGGTATATAGGGTGACTTTTAATTCATTAGCTCTTAGAGGGACAAACAAGATACTCATGCATATGCTTGTATATATGTCATGGCCAGATGTTGATCACTTCATGATGGCCAACTAAAATTGGCCAGATCGTTTAAACGTTAACATTTGATGATATGTTAATCGTTTCGTTTGTCTGGTTTGGTCATGTAAAGAGGAGAGATGAAACGCATGTTACTAAAAGAGTTATGAGTATACATGTGGATGGGTGGAGAGGGAGGCCAAAGAAAAGATGGATGGATTGTGTGAACAGTTATATGAAAGAAAAGGAACTTAGTGATAGCATGACGGTTGACAGGATAGAATGGAAGAAAAAAACGTGTTGCGCTGACCCCAAATAAGTTGGGACAAGGGCAGATGATATGTCAATCCTCGTTTGGCCATATAATTCATGTAAGATTTCAATGATAATAAAAGGTCTAAAGAAAGTAGGCCAAAAGAAGATTGAAATATCATCAAACTTTAACGTTTAAAACGATCTGGCCAGTTTTACTTGGCCATATCATGAAGTCAACAATTTCTAAGATCTGGCCACGACACATAGACAACCATTACAAAAGGATCAACACTGAAATATCAGTAAACAAAATTCTTCAGTGCATTTGTGATAACAACTCTGAAATATTTATCGTCATTATATAACATCATAATATCGCATGGCGTGACAGTGCGTGATGTCCTAGAAGTGAGACAACATAAATAATAATTAAGGCTAAAAAAGCGTATTATTAAAAAAAAATTAACTACTCATCTTTATGTGTCACTAATTACTTTCGAGGGCAATGTAGTAATTGATTATTGCAACAGTAATCATTAATCTACTTAAAAAAACTAAAGCTAAACTGTGCTATTGTGGTAATACCGTTCTCAATACCTTACCATTGGACCATTTATAGAAGTTTGTTCGTCTGATCGACCAGATTAAATTATCCTTAATTTCAATAGTTAATCAGTCTTACGGCCAAGTGTGGATTCTCAGGATCAAGGGTGTCGTATTTTCGTTCTTTTTGTCGGGGTTCCTCTTAAGTGGCGCGCTCCAAATACGGCTAGCCGACAGTATAATCTGCATGCTAGACCCCACAACCTGTGATGACTGGTGTACTTTTTCTACGGGTAGGGTTGTAACTTCCTGCTTGCTGAACGCTACCCCTGTGCGACCATCACCTTGTTAAAGGAGGCGATAGCGTCCCACGCGCCAACCTTAGACTAAAGCATAACCTAAAGCTGCATGCGTCATCACATCACAATACTGGCCAAGCTGGGCATTTCTCAATGGCGTGCTGTCATAAGATTGTTGCCATAATACTGGCAACCGGACGACCGGACTCCATAGGACCACCGACACAAAACATAACATTTAAATGGGTGTATCAATATACCCAACTACCCTTTGGAATACAATCAAAATCTGCCCGTAAAAGTGAAATAGTCAAACAAAGCTGTTTTAAAATCTTCCGTGTATAATGCAGTCATAACGTGGCCTTCTTCAGGGCAGATAGGTAGATAGTAAATACGTACTCGGTAGTGACGCAAGGACTCTGACCTACTTGAACAGAAGTTTGTAGTTTACTTCTCAGTTAAAATCGTGACGCAACTGCAATTACATTTTTTTTTAATGCAGCTTTGCCCTTTGCAAATGAAAAGCAGTAAAAAAATAGAGAGGAGTGAAATCTAATGAATGAAATACATCTTTGTGTTTCTCTAAAATTGTGATTTATGACGCACAGATACAAATGGAGAATTTAAAACTCGTCAAGTGTGTTACATTTTTTGGTCACGCACTGAAGTTGGAATGAAAATGGTTTTTAACCGACGGAAAATTATTTTTTTGATTGAAGTTGTAGTACCACTACTAAAAAACGTTATCCGTCTGTCTGTCTGCCCCTTTATCTCTGGAACGCAAGCAGGTATCGAGTTGAAATTAAATCCATTACTCAGGTCTGCGGTCCCTTGAAGCTGTGAAAAAAAAAAACTTCTGAGTTAACGAAAAAATATATACGGCCGTTTATGTCGCAAAACAACGTGTATTTCGACACTCCCTTTGACATATAATCTTGAAAGTTGCCATGAAGCAAGGTTTCATAGCACAAGTAAAGGAAAAAACCTAAAAACTGTAGTCACGTAACAAAAAAAAAACTTTGCGGTTCGGAAAAATTTTCGTAAGTCAATTCAGGAATTGAACTGTTTTCATAAGTTTGTACGGAACCCTCATTGCGTGAATCCGACTTACACTTGCCGGGTTTTTTACATTGAAGTCGATTGTATTTTTTTTTTGTAAACAGTGTTTTTACGATGGTTAATTAATAAATTGTATGTAAGTATTTTTAAAAAAGGTAAATTATGTTACACGACCTTTTTATTAGATGGATATATAAATAGAGCCGAAATGTAGCAGCTTACTAATATTTTCTTTAAGTGTGGAGAAGTGTCATTCGTGTCTGATAGGTACAGACAGCATTGTTTAACTGTAAGTAAAGAAAAAAGAGTGACCGTGACCCTGAAACGCTAAAGGGCAACAAAAGAAACACAAGTGATTTTCAGTTAGTAAAAGTCTGATATTTCCTTTTGCTCCACCCAGAGCAGGAGTAATTTGTTGATATCTCATAAAAAAATAAAAAGGTATACATATAAAACCTACCAACTTTTCGATACTGAGCCAGTATTCTCCAGCTGTACTGTATTACATTCAGGTTGACGGTCAGTACGAAATTACAAGGATTTTTGATATTTGGCCATGAATCTCTAAAAGCAAGTTAAATTGAATTATTAGACATAACAAAAAAAAAAAACCGTTGTCACGATGCCGAATTTTATCAATGCTTCTTTTTTATCAATGAGCAAACAGTACAAAACAATGTCCGTCTTTATCAAACCCGACAAAAACTGAAAGCGGGTTTTTTTAAAACCTTTCAGATCTGGCTCAAGTGTTGATCCAACACTGTAGTTTTATTTGTACATCTATCAGAATCAGTCGGATTAGACGTGACTACGATCTAATTAAGCTATGTAATGTATGTTCTTATCGGATCTGTTGCAAACTATTGAATTTGTATGACACTCATTGTACTTTCTACGATTTAATCACAATTATTAGTTTACAATCTTGTAATATTTATTACAATGTACAAACGTTCAGTGCTTGCAGTAATTCGACGGCAATGTAACGTAAACTGTCATTGTATACACTAACAAAGCCATAAGCTGTTATTATGGAGCATCGCCTTAACCAATTACGTACTTTACCAATTTACGCAAGTTCATAAAGAACTCGTTTTCCCGAATCGCGAACATCATTTTGTTATTAGGCTAGAATGATCTCCCGAGACACAATCATCAGCCAGAATGTGCCATATAACACGCGCGCCTCGTGCGGTTTGGTAGATCTATGTTATTCTTTAATTCTAATCAATCTCAAACAAAAAACTGGTAATTCAGTTACTTAATTTGCAAGCAGTTATAATAATTTTAATTATTAAAACGTGGATAACAGATAAATGGAAAGTTTTATAATGCCTACTTACACGCACTATTTTATAACTACATATCTCTCTCTCTATCTCTTACTGTAGCTTTTTCTGATAATATTTACAATTTAATTTTTATAATAAAATACGTAACTATTGGCCGCAGGATTGATAATGAAATGCTTAGGTTGTTGTCAACTATGGCAGATGCGAACTTGAATGATTTCATTGTGATCATGAAGATTTCTGCAATGCATGCGCTATCAGCGATTTATTTATCTGTGTATTCATTTTAGTTTGTTATATTTGTAATTATTCTTATTATTAGACGTAAAATAAAAATAATAATGTGAACTGGTTTTGCGTGACGAAATAAAATACGTAAATGGACATAAATTGGTATTTCGTATCAATAATAAAATTGTGTCCTCGTAACACAAGATCAGCGAATGCTATGTGCCTAACGTGGAAAAAATATAATATCAATGATTATGAAAATCAAAGAAGTCTAATAAAAATAAAACAAGTTATCGTAACCATAATAAAAAACATCTTTTATACTGATTTGCATCATGTCATACCCAAAATCATAGATATGCGTGAAACCCACTGACATATCAATATCGTGTGAAACATCGCAATAAACCGCAGTTACTGTTTCACATAACTGTCACCGATTGCATTGATCGCGACCTTGGCTTGCTTCAGATCAGCCGTAGCAACTCGCTCGGCGCTCGTAACTCAGGCCGATTACGTAACGTAACACAAACTCAGACTCTTGCGCGCTTATATAACATCGTATTATGTAGCAGTGTGGACGAAATGTCACAAGACGTATGGGGCTTCTTTGTTAAGTTCGGTTCTCTCGTATTACTACAACATTATGCGCTGTGCAGATTTTGAAACATTTTTCATTAGGTGGGAGTTAGCTACCTTCAATGTAACCCGTGAAATTTAGATGTTATCTTTTTTCCTTGCGTGTGTAAAAAAGCCTTGTTTGAAACGCATAAGCATTATTCGCGGATATAATACCTCCACGTTTGCAATGTCAAACTTTACAGACTTTCATCAATATGTAGTATTTCGTAATCGAATTCGCGTACTCACCTAACGGCTGCACGGTAATGAATGTTCGTCGCTACACAATAGATCGCGCAATGAATGTTTGCAAAATAAATTCGTTCAGCAAATGCTCGCTCATGAATTCTGTTCTTCGAGAATCAGAAATATAGGTATTACAAGTTGTTCTACCTAATGACTTAGAGTGTTTTTAATATCGTGCGGATTTCATCACGCATGCGGAATTCCTCCAATTGCGGGACTGTTGCCCGATATCACGCCCTGCATCCCGCGTGCGTATTCCACGCATTACAATAAATACTTGTATGAAAAGAACATTTGCGAATTGGTTTCGCATTTAGAAAATTTTAAAATGCAAAAAAACGCGTCCCTCGTGTATAAAAGTCGTCATCGTGTACCTATGCACTTTGCTCTATTTCGAATTTGGTTGAATTCCGCAGTGCCCGGGGCCAGTCGCTGTCATACGCGACGGAAGCGCAGTGCGCCGGCGGGCTCTTCCAATCTCGGCCAGCGAATTCCCATAACACCTCTGGTAAACAATTTACATTATTAAGCATATTCATTACATAATTTGTTTATTGATCATGCACTTATTTTCTAACTGATAGTCACGCACGTTTCAACGGCTTCATCATACATACCAAACAAAGTAATATATCACAATGCTTAGTACAATGTCATTTTTAGAGAACATTCGAATGACTTCAGGGCATTGAACTGTAGCGTCCGTTTGTAAACAAACTAAAGATACGAATGTTTTGTAAAATGACATCATACGGCGAGTGATCTCAAGTGAGCAAAGCGATTGTTCTCACATGCTCTTTATTGTAATGTGTGTATCTCTTGTTATAATGTTGATGCTGTGTTTCTTAGGCGCGGTACAACCACGCTCTGAGGCTGCTGCAACTGGGGCAAAACCGCAAGGCCGTGCCATACCTCGCGCTGGCTGCTGCCTCCGGTCAGCCAGATCTCAAACCAGCACGGACGCTTCTAGCTAAGGTCTGTTTCTTCTTGTTACAGCCTGGCTCTGCTCTTATCTTTGTTTAAGTAAGCCATGTTACGAGAGCTGAAACTTTTGCAATCTCTAGCTTGCTGTGAACCATTCAATTACTCAACATATAACTGTTTAGTGTAGACTGTGATGAAACTATTAGGCCCAGTCATGTAGTCCACGAATAAGAAGGCAATTAACAATTGAGATTAACTGTTCGAGACGCCATGCAGTATGCTATGCTACAGTATACAGTTATAAGTAGATACCAGTCTATCAGTCAGGCATCGTATTCTAGACGCACGGACATCCTGTTTACCAACAAATAAAATATACGAAGGTTAAAGTCTCTCTTCTGATTATTATCAGCTCAAACAAAATGGTACAAGATAAGATCTTTTTGAATTTTTACATTTAGGTACGTATGACGCTATAATGCACGCAGATGACGTCGCTTCGAGAAGATCGACAGCTGATAAAAAAATTATCAACCTTTCTTGAATTATGACTCCATAGCATGACGATAAATGTTTTCCTATTCATGGTGTGCTATTAATTGCAGGCGATAAACGCGTTCAGCAACAAATCAGACCCGAGGGAGTTAACGAAGCAGCTGAACCGTGCTGTGTGTCGCTTGACTTCGATGTCGTGGATCAACTCCGCGGACTTGGAGTGCATATTGTGCTACGACACCTTCACCAACCCAGTGACCACGCCCTGTGGACACGTGTTCTGTCGCACATGCCTCGAACGCACGCTGGACTATGGAAAAAAGTGTCCCCTGTGTCTGCGAAATCTCATTGGATTTGTGCTGTCACAAGTGAGTACCTGAACACACTTTATTTTTACATCAAAAGGATCTCGTTATGGATGGGATCGGATTGGTCGGATTTATCGTAGTATTTTTTAGTTTATTATTTTAATATTATAAGCACCTAATTTTAATGATGCTTCATTCTATTTTTATATAGAATTGTCGTTTTAAAACCAAAGGTTGACTGGTATGAGAATGCCATGTTGCATTAAGTCAGCCTATGTAGCACTACTATAAATGAAGTTTAAATAAATAAATCAGGAACGCCGACTCCATGGGTGCTCGGGGGCTCAAGCAACTATGAGAAATAAATAGTGGGTGCCGAGCACACCTGAGAATAGACATCAAGAAACAGATCAGTAATCGCTTTTTAGGGATGCATTACCCGACGACCCATTTAGCGCAGTGGTTTAAAGCGCCAGTTGAGACGCAAGGGTCGCGGGTTCGATTCCCGCACCAACACAAATGTTTGTTGATGAAACAGATATGTTTTGGGTCTGGGTGTTTGTGGTACCTTCGTTGTTCCGCAGTATGTAAATAGGACATTTAATTATTTGTCGGTCGATCGCTGTGCATTTCTCTTCTCACACTTCGCCAGTATTTCGAGTCATCAAATGAGCATGAGCACCCATGAGGTTTTCTAAAAGCCGGCGCCCCTGAAATAAATCTTTTTCTTTACATACACTATTTCCAGGGCCTCGTTGTATGATATTTGACCTCTACCGTCTATAATTATAATAACACAGTTAGTTACAAGTACATGGCTTAGTGTTGCAAAATCATTGTGGCGTTTAAAAAAGATCGCAAGTTACAACACGTAATAAGCAGGCGATGGCAAAATGTACAATTGTTTGGAACGATAGTTGGATATTGTATCGGTTGTGTTAAAATTCACACTCTGTGTAGCAACTCGTTCGCTTTGATAATGCTTTTGTTTATGTGGCACGTAATAGTTAAGTAGCCAAAACTGAGAACGTAATCGTAACTAATATAATTATTTTATTTGATATCAAGTGAAGATAGCTCGAACAAAAGCTCAATTGCACTTTTAATCACGAGAACTATTAAAGTAATAAATATGTCGGCACTGTTGTGATGAGAATATACTTAAAAATAAGTCACAAGCCCAATTGTTTAGCGCTGTACGTAGTCTCGTATGGTATCGATATAAAAGCAACAAATACTAGTCTAGGGACTACTAAGTGTTTCCTTTTGAAGTTCACAGTCAAATCAGTGAAGTTCAAGTTAGTTTAATAATATTTGGAGGTATGTGGATCAAAGAGTAAAGTCCCGCAAACCTCCGTTGAAAAGGGAGGATCCTTCGACCAGACGGGTGTTATGTCTGGTAGGCAACTGCCCGATAGATGATTTCGGGCTGTTCTATATGTTCCAATCGCGCGGAGAACTTTATTTGCGCGATGCAGGATTATTTCTTATGTGACTACATAAATACTATAGATGTCGCTTCCACTTCCCTCCGGAGATCGATGGTTCTTGATGCTTCTTGATGCGTGCCAGGCCAGTGGTAAGTCGGTTCAAATGGGTCGGAACCGAATGCCGCATAGTTCTCGGTGACTCGGATAAATATTTCTATAGTTGTCTCGTTAGGTCACAGCTTAGGGTCTGTGCAAACCAGGTTTTTAAATGCGCCGTTGACGCGCGTTTTGTAGCGATATAGACGCGATACGCACGCGAGTCAGACGCAGCCTGTAGACCTTTAAACCTCGGCATACAAGGTTAAAAAAACTCCTCACCCATACAACGTGGGTTTACACTAGCCCCAAATACATCGGTCTGTAATTTAACGTGTATATTGTCGAACTCTGCGACGGTTGATTTGAGGTCCGGGACTTTTACTTCAATGAAATACTTGATATGATATAAAAATACTTATACTTTTCTTCAAGATTCAATATCAGCACATCGCGCTTTTAAGGTTATGTCCCAACTGAAAAAACTAGACATTTCTTTGTTCTACTCAATTTTCAAACTTATTCTAGAACAGCAAAATCCTTAAAAATATATATTACATGCCTAACCCAACTCATGTGATCTCTTTTCGATATCACAATATCAAGTGCAATAAGTTTAATGTATTTTTTGTCACCTTTATTATTAACTAAGCTAACGAATAAAACACGAAACTGTATTAAATTAAGCATTTATTGTAAGAAAAACTAACAAATCACGTAACTTCTCCATAAAATCAACAAAATGGTTATTATATCACAATAAAAATCACCAAATTTTTTTTTTAAGCAATACTCCTTTATATACTTCAGGACTTAAAACTAGACATATTTGGCCTTATAAAAATAATCACAATCACCGTTTTATAACACTATTTGATTAAAATCACATGTTATCTAAATTAGTGCAATTTTGACTCATCAAATTTTAGTGTTCTTTACAAATCACTGTATTAGATTTTAAAAAACCATTCAGTCTTATTTTTGGACAGAATGAACATCTCTAAGACCTTCTTGGTTGCTTATGTGGTTCTCCTGGAACTTCTTCATGCAACATTTCAGGCATGTGTCTTTGTATAGCTTTAAAGTTAGAAATCCGATTTATATAATTCAAAACAATTGTTTTCAATGAAAGTTTTGAAACATTCCAAGTAAGTTTTTTATGTCGGTCTGCGACTTTACACCCGAGCAAATATATAATTAGATTTCGACCCTTATCCGGAAATTGGTACGAGGCGGCTATTTATGCCATTTTGTTTTTCCGTCTATTCTGAGATAAAAATGTTGACGTATGGATTTTGTATCATGTAAAGATGGCTGATTTCAGCATCTTCCACGTCCATGTGATTCTTTATCACTATTCGGCAGATAATTTTCGTCATCTGACGAAATTTCAATTTCTTCTAATAAAGCCGTCGCAATACGATCATCTTACAGGTGGTTCGATATATTCACTATCTGTAAATGAAATAAAAACAAAAAAGTATATACAATTTGTGCGCGTGCACACAAGATATCGGCGCGCGAAATATTGATTGGACGCGGAAATATTTAAAATCCAGCTACTGCGAAAATCAGCACATTTGGTTGCGTTTTAATTTAAAACGTTCAACGCTTTTAATAGGGTAAAAACGCGCCGTCGACGCACGTTTCTAAAACGCGCGTCGTCGTCGCGTTCAAAAAACGTGCTGTGCACAGGCCCATAGAGGCGACGGCCGCTTCCTGCGAAGCGTTTATCCTAGCGAAAGAGACGGTCGCACGCGTTATACTAACGCCCCAGCTGCCGAGATTCCGACCCTGACTACCAGCCATCGTAGGCGTGGGCTTGCTCGCCGTCCGGCCGTCCAGTAACTGTCCGCATCGAGCCTGAGTCCTCGCGCGCCTCAAAGAGATGTCAGCAAAACAGAGGCCCCAATAGAGTCGAAGCCTACTATGGCTATGGGTCAGATTTTGAAAGAGTTACCCGTGGTCCTGGAATACAAAGGGCAAAACTAAAGGAACATAGGTGTGGTTTTAATCAGTAAAAGTCTAACTTACCTGCCGCTCCGAGTGGGAGAAGTCATTAGATGATATACAACCTTAAAAAAATGCGGCAAAAATTATTAGATAATTTCCAGCCTCATAAAAAAGGTATAATATTGTAAATGGCTTAGTAATAGTGAAACCATTCTGCGATGAACATTCAGGAGCATAACAGTATTGAAAACCCATAAACGGAAGCCGCTTTCGTCAGTTTTGAAAACAATCGCATCCTGTATTGTTGTACCGATAGTAAGCACTGAATACCTATGTACAAGTACCTACAAGAAAAAACCGGGCAAGTGCGAGTCGGACTCGCGCACTGAGGGTTCCGTACAAAATTATGTACCTATGAAAACAGTTCAATTCGACAAACAACAAAGTGATCCTATAAGGGTTCCATTTTTTCCTTTTGAGGTACGGAACCCAAAAAACCGGCCAAGTGGAGTCAAACTCGCGCACGAAGGGTTCCGTACCATCCGTCACAAAAAACGACAAAAATATACGTTTGTTGTATGGGCTTCTATAAATATTTATTTTATTCTACTTTTTAGTATTTGTTGTTATAGCGGCAACAGAAATAGTAGTAATAATAATAATATTCCACAACTATCACAGAATGCCGTCTAGTCTCAAGCTAAGCAGAGCTTGTGTTATGAGTACTAGGCAACTGATAAACATACTTATATATTTCTAAATACATTCTCCTCCTAGAATCATAGAAGAACCGTCGTAACAAGTATCTGCTTTGATCCTATGATCCGTTCCATATTTGCGAAGTACGTCATCAGATCATAACAATATTTCTATGGGGCCAACTCGGTTACTTCCGAGTAACCTTTCAATCAAAAAAATAATTTACAAAATTGGTCCACATTCGTTGAGAAATCGGTAAATATGCCATAAAAATAAAATACATGCAGCCGAATATAGGACCTCCTTCTTTTTGAAGACGGTTAAAAATGGTTCACTTGAGAAAAGGCCTCTGCATTTAATTTAACTTAATAGTTCTTTCCCTCACAATTTATTAAGTTTTTCTTTAATGTTAAAAGAAGTTGTATGGATAGTTGTTAAAATTAGGAAGTTGACAATTTTTTTTATTATTTGTTTCAAAAAGATCGAGGGATTTTGAATGAAGTTAATTAAAAATCCGTTCAATATTAAGTAAGTTAGAAACCTCTCAAATCTTGTAGAAGGGGATACTCTCAAATAACAGAAAAACCATGCACAGACTGAAATGTGACGTCACCGCCATTTGGTTACGATGCACCTACCGCGCCCCCTCTTTCTTATAACAATATTTGAAATGCTAATTGCTGCTTCATTTTATAAATCGACGTTGATGCTGATTTTAGAAAAAGATTTCCTTTTAGAATTATTGATTTGTTATTTAGTATATAATATTGTAAAAAAACATAGACAAGTAACCAATTTCTGTGTTTATTTCAGACCAGAAACACATTTTTTTTGGAGGCGGCTCTGCATATTGTGAATATCGTCGCTACGCCACTGCCTCTGGAACCTGATCTCATTCCCATATTTGTGTGCACAGTCGCCTACCCCTCGTAAGTAGAAGTAAAAATAATATGTTAAATTTCGAAGAAAATGCCATAGAGCTACATAACCTACATAAAATTAGCGATGTGCGATGGCGAGAGGTTTTATTCGAATGTTCGAACATCTCGATCGTTCTCGATTGTTTCGACTTTGACTCGAGTCCGACTCAGTCTGTTATTGCGACTGGCGCACTAACTAACATGCACCTTGGCTAAATGTTGCAATCGACTGACCCCTTGCCCCAGTGATCGAGCAAGACTCAGTGAGTGACAGTAACTGATTCGAACAATAGAAAACTAGCGGTCGATTCTGTTGACTCGAAACAATCGAAAAACATCTCGATTTTTTTTGTTGAAAGGCGAGGCGATGGTTTATTTTAACGACTCCGATTCTTTCGATTGTTAAAATATCTCGGAATCACACATCGCTACATTTGTGCCTAGTGCAAGTTTGTTTCACGTTAACGCCATCGACACGTTTATGACGTTCGGTGCACCGATTGGCCCGCTCCAAGCTCTTGACCAATCAGAGAGCCAAACACTTCGATCGCGTTAACGTATAAACAACTCGCACTCAGCTTGCTATTATTTAAGGGCCCAGTTACATAGAGACGCGATATAACGCACGTTTTTAATAGCGATTAAATATAGAACTTTATTGAAATGTTTTTTTTTAATACAATGTGTGATGGAATGATATTCGAATTGTCTTGGCATGAGCTGACGCTCATACATTTACGTTCTCACTCAGATATACATTGGACCGGTTTTGGACTGAGGAACAATGAATAGATTCATTATCTAAAGATATACGACGTGTTTGTGAATTCAGTAGAGGGGCGCAACTTTTCAAATAAGGTGATCTATAGCTATTAACTAATCTATGGGCCCAAGCTAGAAAATTTAACATATGATCTTATGTTCTTTTAGAGTACCTTGTCCGCTGTTCATCTTCGACCCACGCTACTGGCTAATGATCAGGCGGGTCCTGGAGACTGGCACACGAAGATTCGGCATGGTGGCTTACGAGAGAGGACAACACTACGCAAGTTATGGCACGGTTAGTATTCATTTTCTTTTGTATGTTTTCAACCGGGCTTTAAAATGTCTAAAAAAAATTAAGCAAAATGTATGGTCTCCGAACGGATTCCGCGGTATGCGTGTAAATATCGCTCACCTAGCAATATATTGGCACATCTACATTTTTATAAGTTTTCAGAAACTAGTATCAAACATTGTACAGATCTCTAAAATGAAGTTCTGAGTTCATTTTATATCATTGTTAATATAAATTGGGATGTTGACTAATAGTATAGAGCATAATAGATATAATTAAGGATATAAATAATCCACTTTTAAACAATTAGGCTGTTAAAACTCAGTTTCGCATTTATTGTAGAGGTGCCAATATTTTACTAAGTGAGTGATATACGAACGGGATTACTTGTTATTAAATACCATACAAACATGACATCTGCTTCAATTTAGGAAAATGCGCTCCGGGACAGCCCTCTCAGTAAAAATCCCATATAGGTAGCTGTTTTAAGTATGCTGTAGGTTTGATAGCTTGAGAAGCTCGTGGTCTTAGAAACAACAGAGGCACGGGGTCGATCACCAAGTTTAAGCCACGGTTGACGAGGTCCGTGGAAGGGCGACCATTTTATCATACCGAGAGTTCTCCTTGGCTCAAAAGCACAATAAGTCCTTGCTCTCGTCTATCATTTGTAAATCTTTACAGTCGTCACGGATAGTCAGAAACCAGGAAATGAGAATCCAGTCTTGCCTTGTTGGTATTTGTGAATTGATTATCGAGTTCTTTTGTTAATATGAGGGCCAACTTTGCTCTTTTGCGATTAATGTCCGTATTTCTTGCAAATGCAAAAGGATGAAAAAAAAAATTATATGAATAATGTTCAATATTATTATCTTTACTTGAGTTAGTAAAGTTTAAGTTCGCTTTAAAGGTAGAAGCTACATTGCGCGCACGTGGGCCACGGGCCACGTTCGCTGATCTGGGCGCGTCGGTCTTCATACATTTTATGTCTGTTTATCAGTGCATTTTCAACCTTACTGACGGATTCTACACACAAGTAATTTTAAACGGCAAATCTTATAAGTAATAGAAGCAATGCGATTTTTTACAGATACTGGAGGTGCGCGACTGCGTCCACTTGGAAGATGGCAGGTCCATCTTATCCACAATTGGCATATCTCGGTTCAAAGTCTTGGAACGGGGAGTCAGAGACGGGTGAGTACACATCTTTATGACCATCATCACCACTGTTCTGCTCTAATCCATAGTTCTTATTTAATTTATTTGATACAACGGATACAAAGGCGCCTTGTCACTAAACTATCTCGAATGCTGTGATTGTAAACGGCATAATACCCCCACTACGACACCCACCACTTCGCTGCACACTCAACTTCGCTGTGCGCGCGCGCGTAAATAGATGTTTCACATCTCCCATGATGGAAGACATTTAACATTTAATAAAAAGAATATTTTATATATAACATTTTTTTCTTCTTTACTTCTTTGTTAGTCGTTATCTCAGTAGTTACCCCCCCTTTTTAGGGTTCCGTAGTCAACTTGGAACCCTTATAGTTTCGCCAAGTCTGTCTGTCCGTCCGTCTGTCCGCGGATAATCTCAGTGACCGTTAGCACTTGAAAGCTGAAATTCGGTACCAATATGTATATCAATCACGCAGACAAAGTGGGAAAATGTTTTATTAGTAGTATTCTCCTCCTACACGTAAAGTGGGGAGTTTTTTTTTTTTCATTTCAAATCTATCGTGTGATATATTTTTGGATAGGTATTTAAAAATGAATAGGGGTTTACTAAAATATTTTTTTGATAATAATAATAATAATAATAATTTAATAATAATAATAATAATAATTTATTTCTCCATAAATATTGTACAAATTTGAGCAGTAAATTGAAGGTAACTTAATACAAATGCATAAGAAATAAAAATGTACAACTGCGCCTGAGCTAGGCCGAGCCTGTATTTCAGGACGCAGTTCTCTTACCAGAAAAGAAATTATCAATATAACAGCATTTGCGTGTAACATCTATATAATTTAACACATAACAAAATATTAATTTGCAATCAAAATTGTGTGTTGTGTGCATGTGCTTCGTGTGTTTGTGGTGTAATTTATCTCATCGTTTTAAGAAGGTCTTCAGTAGTTTGGTAATCACATGTGAGTAGAAAGTCTAGTAGTTTGCTTTTGCATCGTTGTTTGTTTAGTGTGTAGATATTAAGAGTTGTGTTAAGTTTGTTGTAGAGACAACAGAAAAACCTATGTGTGAAAGAATGTTTAAATTGACGGGAACGGGGTACTACAGCATTACGACGCCGTTTGAGTAGATTATTCCTATCCAAAGGGGTAAGAGAGTGTTGTTTTAGAATCACATTTAATATGTAAAGTTGACGAACAGTGGGTAAGCTCCAGGACTTATACAAAAGATGTGTAGGGTAATCAATGGGTCGAAAGGAGCTAACCTTTAAAATTGCTCGTTGTGCTATTTCAAGAGGAAGTAGAGTGGTTTTGGAAGCTCCACCCCAACTGGAAATGCAATAAGTTAACAGCGATTCACAAAGTGCCCTATAAACTTTTTTTAGGATTGAAATATCTGCCACGTGTCGTAAGTTCTTGAAGATATAAATCAATTTTCTAAGTCTGGATTGAAGCATAGAAATGTGCGCACTGAAGTTCAGCGATGAGTCGAGTAAAATACCTAAGTATTTGGCTTCAGATCTTCTAATTAAACTAGGGCAATTACAAGTAGTGTCATTTGAGGAGGCGACATGATTGGAATGTGACTTTAACGTAAGTTCAAGGACGGGTGCATTAGAATTTCGTAAATAAAATGGCATGTAAAAAGTTTTATCTGAGTTTAGAGTGAGGACATTTTGTTTTAACCAGTTGGAGACCTTATTGAAACCATTTTGAGCCAGCATAAATGTGTTTTCCCAAGTGTCAGCAGAAAACAGCAACACAGTGTCGTCAGCGTAAGAAATAATGACACCCCGCTCTAATTTCATCCCGCACAGCTCATTTAGATACACTAAGAAGAGCGTTGGTCCCAGCACCGAGCCTTGCGGGACACCAAAAGAGACAGATTTCTCAGTGCTAATGTAGGTGTCTACTTTTAGACATTGTTTACGATTGCTTAGGTAATCTTGGAACAATTTAAGCTGTAAACCTCTTACACCCAGGCGTTCCAACTTAGCTAGAAGACGCGGAATTGATACCGTGTCAAATGCCTTACTGAGGTCAAGAAAAATGGCGAGTGCTTTATTCCCGTCATCTAGAGTTTTAATAATATGGTCAGAAAGTTTATGCACCGCATCCTCAGTCGACTTTCCAGAGCGAAAACCAAATTGTCCAGAAGAAATCAAACTGTTGCTTTCGAGATACCTAACGAGCCTACAATTTATAACTCTCTCCAGAATCTTAGAAATAGCTGGTAGTATGGCAATTGGCCTGTAGTTGCATACACGAAGTTGATCACCCGCCTTGAATATAGGGTAATAAGGGAATAATGTTAATATTTTCGGAAATAATCGTTCCAAAAGTAAAAAAAATGTGTCTCCCCCCTTTAACTTTTAAACCATAAGTTTAGAAAATATAAAAAACATCTCAAAAGCAGAACTTTATAAATACTTTCTGGAAAAATTATTTTGAGCTTGGTGGGTTGAACAGTTTTTGAAAAGTTGTGCTAAATAATTTTAGTTTACATATTTTAATTTTCCTGAACGTATCTTCTTTCAAATAAGAAAAGAATGATTAAAATTGGTGCACGCAATTTACTAACGAAAACCCAACATACGTAACCCGTCTAGTTTGTATAAATTAGTAATCCAATTTCCCGAGAAATGGCGCTGTACTTTAGGCTGCTTCGCGCTGTTAAGATTTTTCGTTTAAGAGCTGATGGGTTGGGAGGGGTATGAGCTATTATATTGTCGAATATAATATATCAGTTGGTCTCTCGTTGGCATTGGTGGCATTTGTTCTTGGTCGTTGTTTGTCGTTCACTAACTTTTAAGAGGGGACACTTAGTGTGACGGACGGGAGACTACGGAACCCTACACTGAGTGTGGCCCGACACGCTTTTGGCCGGTTTTTATACATATCTTCACTCTGGTGTCCGGCCGAAACTAGTTTTCAAGGCCTTTCCTCTATACAACGCAATATTTTAATTATTTTATGTGTAATATTTAAAATTTAAGGCAAAACCTTTTGCCCAATAATAAGGTTTGCACAATCGAAAGTGTTATGTTGCCATAACATGTCCGATTGCAGCACGAAACCGAAAGCTCGTTCGGTCACTACTTCGCATAATCGATCATCATTTTCTTTTCGACAAAATATATAGAGAGTATGCATGAAAAAAATATATTTGTTATCTAACTAGTTTATCAATAAATATATATAACCTAAGAGGATTTTGTAAACATCTAAGACTATGTAAACATCATTGTTGATAAAGTTATTAATAAAATCTTTCTTTGTAAAATAAAGCATTTTTAAAAAATTTAAAAGTTTAATCAAAATCTTATTTATAATTCTTATAAAATAGTAAATCTTATAGACATGATCGTACAGACTTTCCAAAATAATATTTGCAGTAGGTAACAATCGGCGGTTTTGTAATATGTCGCAAAAATTTAGTTTTTCGATTACCGACTTATTGTCCGGGTAGTAAAATCGGTAATTGAAAAACAAATTTTTACAGTTACCGACTTTTTGCTTGGAGACGTCGAGGTAGTAGGCTATTTTTTTTACCCCCCCCCCCTACACCATTTATTCTTTAAAAATATATGTTAGAACGACGTTTGCCGCGTTAGTTAGTATTTATATAAAGTTTATATCATGAATGTTTACAGATGCGATGTAGCCCGTATCATGCCGATTACTGACACGAAGCCTCGAGATCAGTATGACACCAAAGTGCTGGCGCAAAACATCATGATCAAAGCTCTGCTTTGGTTGGATCGGCTGAACAGCCAGGTGCTCGCCGATATCGAGGCTGCGTTTGGTACACTCGACACTAGCGGGTTCCACGAGCCGTGGTGGGAAGGCGATGACGGCCCCTCGTGGCTGTGGTGGCTTATAGCCGTGTTACCGCTACGAACAGAGATAAAGGTATGCTGTCCGAAAATCCATCAATTCTCCTAAACTCTGTGTCAGTTCAGATCAAGAAGCGTATAGACTTTATTTAAAAAAATAGGCGTAATGACTACTATACCGGTCTGCCTTCAAGGTGAAAGCCAAGCTATGTGTTTGTTATCGCCAGATGGCGCTAAACACAACATTTTAACTTTATTTGGTTTTTAATGTATGCAAAAATTACTGTGACAAAGAAATGGTATTTGCTAAAATTGGATATTTCACTTTATTATAGTCAAAACACCACCTAATTTTGACTGCTCTTATCTCTAATTTTACGGGTCCGCGGGACCATTTTAACATACAGAGATTCCTTTATGTAGCGACATTATAAACTACAAAATCCTGAATTGCGATATTAGAGTTCAACGTGCGGTTAGAACCTATTCAACAAGCCGAAATCAACAGTCGGCAGTTACCCGAAACAAACATAACACCCATCTGGTCAGTGGATCCTCTCTTTTCAATGGAGTTTTGTGGGACTTTACACACTGTTCAGCATATACCTCTAAACTGGTGAACTGGAGACTCGAAAAACGTGGGCCCCTGCTGTCATTTGTAAGTAGAGATGGTGTTTACAAGTTGTCACAAGCTAGGAATTCTGACACCAATTTTATCAAGGGGTATCGTGCTACCCAGTTATTGGGTTGTGGATGTCAGACAGGCGGTCGCTCAATGTAAAACTCTGGAACTTAGCTACATTTGGTTAGCCGGTTACCCGATCCTGACATGGTTGGGAAAAAGTTAGACAGGTTGATGGAAAGTAACATTAAAATGAGCATTAACAACCATCCCTTGTTTTATTACTGAAGTCAAATTCTTCCACAGGTCCTCATCCTATCTACGGACTGCCTCGCAAAGAGGATGTTGGCAGTTGCACGGACCCTAGACGCCGTGGCTCAGCCACAACCCAGTACGTCCGTTACACAGTATGAACATTAAAAAGGTATACTTCTCCTGCTGGTGACAGCTAACCGGTACAGCGGAACATACAAACTACTACGAGTGTTCCAAGTTTTTGAAAAAAAGTGTAAACAAAGACTGACTTGTCTTGATAATACAGGTGATTTTATAATTGGTATAGTATTGAGATACACATTGATGTGTGACGAGTGCTCCGCAGGGCAGTGTTGAAAAGCACAAGTGCGACCAACTCCGGGCAGTCCAACCGCCCATTGAATATAAGTTATTAGCTTTTGCCCGCAGCTTCGCTCCCTACAACTGTATACCTAGCCTACCCTACCGAGTTACCTACCTATCTTCTACTTACCTATCTACCTCCCCTACCTTTCTACCTACCCTACCCAATCTACCTTTTTATATATATAGATATTGGGAAACTAACGAAGGTTCTTACAACAGTTTCTCCATATCTATTTTAGATTCTTCTTAATTCATTGTACTATACCAATAAAAAAAGAATCATTCCGTACCATCTGACAGTTTGTTTACACTTTTCATCAAATATAAGTGCAACACAATCTTCGTCCACCGAAACTGCCGTAATGTGTATTATAATGTATTATTCACGTATAGGTTCAACGTTTCGAACCTCCTCCTTTCAATAGCAGAATAGCAATATTTTTGTAAATAGATCTATCTACCCAACTGCAATATACTAGTTAGTGCTAGATTTATAGAAAATACCGCCATATTTCATAGATATTTTTAATAACAGATTTTGATAACAATTTACTGGTTCACATTCTCTAATTAGCAACAACAGGGTATATTGTAGTTCCATATCGTCTCGTTCCTGTGCTTACCAACTGTTGTATTTGGTGTTGTTCAGTGGACCTTTGAAAACCGACAGAGGCTTTCTGAATGGACGTTTTAAAACATTCTTAATTTCAAATTCAATTCAGTCATCGAGGATGGTTATTCCTTTAATGTAGTTCTCGACATTCAATATTATTTTGCAAGTAGCAGTGCGTGGGATTCTCCAACGTATCTCGTGAAATTGAACAGAATGATTTCTACTGTATTGCACGGGCTACCTAAGTAATGGTATGTTTGCTTTAAAAACGAACTACTTACATTTCAATATTTGTGAGAATGCAAGACTGTATCTATGTAACAGTTGGTAAAAGGAATTGGGCATATAAACCAGTCTCAGACCATAGTAGGGGACTGGACCTCAAATTTAATACATTGCAGGGTCCTTAATGTGATTTAAACAGTCTAGCGTATGATCGTAACCTTCCTCTGATATCTAGTTAGATTTTACTCTTCTTACTCAATTACTGAATTTAAATTGACCTTTGTATTAAGATTTTTCTATGACACATATTTGTCTTATTTAAAATTAGCTTTTAAACGTGTTTCGTGACGATAGATTATAATACATTCCATGTTTCATTTTATTTGCACTTTTATTTTTATAAAGGAATCAGCGTTTCGTACAATAATTTATTTGGTACTGAAACTTTGCAGTGATAGTTAATACATTTATGTTAAACTTTGTTGTTGACAATTTTTGACTCAAAAGTATCTGTTCTTTCATGGACCTGTAAGTGATAGCCGGCGGCAGTAGACGTAGCATGCTGGAGTCTGACATGCTTACTCTTGTATGAACAGGTCTCAATTTAAGTGGTCCAAGAAAGAACATTTTGAGATTTGATAAGAAACTATCGTAATCTCTTTATTATTTGTATATAGCAGCTTTCATAGTGGTTTTAAATACAATATTTCACTTTATGTTACTTTAAAATTGACGTGGTATCGCGTCAATTTTAAATATAAATAAAGCTGTTGGTATTATAAAGTTTCACGGTCAAAAAAATAATTGTGACTCTATCACCAGCTACTTTTTGGGGCAAAATGCGACAAAGTTGGCGCTGGTACTCAAAGATGGGCTCTGTTTCATTGTCATCCTGATTTGCATTTTTGTTATTTTTCTTTTACATTTATATAATCTTAGTTGCCTAATATTATTGTTTTTTTTTTTTTTGAGAATTTATCGTGGAATTGTTATAAATAATTAAGCACGTATCAGAGAAGTATTTATGATAATTGTTTTTTATTATATTGCGCATTCCAAAGACATAACCCAGGGAAAAAAATGTGAACTGTGCCACTATGTTTTCTTATTATTATTGTAAAATTAAATCAATATTTTGAAAACATTTCACTCGGTATAGTGCGCCTAAAAATAATTAAACGATTTTTTTACAAAATTGTTCTTAATGTCCTGGGTCAGACAGTTCCATTCCGCTGATGTGCACTTTTTTTATGTTCGCCATTTTTTTATATATATGAAATTTATTTCACATGCATGTTTTTTCTTTCAATTACGATTTATTCTTAGATAATTAGATAGTTTAGTAATTATGATTAATAATAATAAAGTAATAGGAGCTTAAGGGCCAATTTAACCAAACATAAAATTCATGTCATTATCCTACTGATTTGCTTAAACTTGGCCCTAAGTAAGTCACTGTAAGATTTATGGTTATCTTCAGATTTACTTCTGGAGATTTCAATTATTTAGAAATAAGTAGCTAATGTTAATGCGACTTAGTACAATCAAGAATGGTTACATTTTAAAAAATCTGATAAAAATTGTGTTAGAATTATTTTTAGGAGAATATTTCTCAGCTAATTACTATCGTGACATTAATGTTAATGGTCCGTATAGTACATAAATGTTTGTTAGTAAATTATTAGGGTATAAGCACATTTTCTACAGCAAGAATTTATGTTATAATCATTAAGATTAATGTAAAAGCTGACATGACTATTCTAAAGATTGTGATCACTTGTTTGTTTGTTACCTGAAACCTAATTATGTATTAATATGAATCTGAGCACCTGCAAACTCAGTTAAGTCTAAGATTATATTTTTGTCTGTATATTATAATAGAAAACGCAAAGTTAAGATCTCATCGAATTATTTAGAATAAGCTCTATGTTAACGTTTAAAAATGACCATAATTTTTTTATCAATAGCAGTCATTAATTTTGCAAGGGTGACGACAGTGCGAAGAACCTTTAGAGGTATGATTATTATTTTACAACCATAAAATATGAAGTTTCGCCAATTCATTTTAAACTAAGCATTATTTGCGCGCTCTTACCTATGAACTACCCATACATGTAAGTTTTGTATATATAGTGTGTGTAGTGGGCGTCGGGTGACTAGGCTATTCAGGCTCAATGCCATTTACATAGCATATTGACCCCTATCAGTGTGCCAATCTTTACCTTACCTCTTTTGGTTCATGATCATTGACTCGCCCACTCTCCTTCGGTACTTATCCGCGTCATTCCTTTGATTAATATAAAAATGATCTCATATTCTCTATTATAATAGATCATTGTATGGCAAACTTTTTGAGTTATAATTCATTGTTATTTACACATAGAGTAGCGAACAAAATACACTGACGTTCAAAGAAACAACCAAAGTACAGGGTAACTTTCAAACATACATATTTTATAGGAACTAGTCTTTACTAATTGCATTATGAAAATATTTAAAAGTTCGAATTATCCAAAAATATTTATGTTTGAAAGTGAGTCTGAACTTGATGTGGTTTCTTAGTATGTCAGTGTATTTCATTATGTTCAACAAAGCTGAAGAAGTTGCTGTGATTGAATTTAAATTTAATACATTGTACATCCTATTAAAGTCTTTTTGATTGATTTCATGTTTTATTTCAAAGTACCTTTGTAAACTCAGTGACACGCGACTTGCATTGCGCCTAGGTTCTCCTTTACGAGCATATGTTCTTTGGCCTAGAGTCGATTCATTTGGCGAGTAGTAATGTGGAAAGAACGTTCTAACATGTTCGTAACTATTTCTTAGCCAAACCGTACGTTGCGTCTACGCGTTCCGCCAAGAGTATAATAATGGTGCCCTAGAACCTTACTCTAACTACCATTGACAAAAACAAAAATAAAGAAAAAAAAGTTCCACAGTGTTACGCGATGCTCCTTCGGTGTAACAGCTTTTTATTGTATTTATTTATACGATAAACGATTATGGGTATAGTTTTTACAAAAAAATTTATTAGCGTCAGAATGGCTGGTTGCCTATGGCAAGCGGCTCTGATAGTATATTCAAGAATTGCTACCCAATTGCTTATATTTGCTACATTTCTTCAATAATTGCTACATGATACATTCAGAGAAATATGAATATTTTTTTGACCAGCCGTTGTTAACGCCTGCACGATTTGAACAAGAAGCTGTAGTAAAAAGAACTTGCCTTTCTAAATTATTAGGCGCTTTGTACAAATATTAATAAAATCTATATTATTTTATCTAATATATGTACGAAGCTCAAACTAAAATTCGTGAAAGTAGCAATTAGTAAGCATTCATTGATACAACAAACTTTTAGAAATTCTAGTCCTCCCTGCTGAATACGGAGGCCACCATCAATCCTGACGTCAGAATGGCAAAACTTATAAGAGTTTTATTTTTTCAGCGGACCAGAGACTTGAGTGTATGTTTTTCATTTTAACTCGATACCTTCACGCGTTTCGGAGATAAAGGGTCTTGACAGACAGACGGATGGGCAACAAAATGATCCTATAAGGGTTCCGCTTTTTCCTTTTGAGGTACGGAACCCTAAAAAAACACTGAAAAATGCAAAATAACTTTAATTTCGCAAGTCGATGTTAAATAACAAAGTGACAAAACTGTTACAGTAGACCGACTTCCGAAATTAAAGTTTTTTTGCTATTTTCAGTGTTTTTTTTACATTGAAGTCGGTTGTATTTCTCCTTGTATAAACGTTTTTTCGATACTTATTATTGCGAATATGAAAGGTAATCCAGGAGAAATTCATGATAGTGAAGTATAATTACGTTGATAATATTAAAAAAAAAATAGGTTTTCAATTTGTAACCTTTGTAATCTAACCTTTTACAAAAAATGAGAGAAAACCTGTGAGTTTTGGTAATAGATATGTAGGATAAATTTAACTCTCGCTAGCGAGGCCCCTTTGGTAGCGAGGCCGTATTCGAGGACCCACTTATCGGAATATGTTACTAATACTTCGCTGTCCGTAAGTTTGTCTGTCTGTCAGTCACCAGGCTTTATCTCATAAACCGTGATAGCTAGACAGTTAAATTTTTTCACAGATGATGTATTTCTGTTGCTGCTATAACATGAAACAAAAACAGAATACATCTTATTTTTTTTAACTTACAATAAAAATTTTAATATTATTGTTTCATATGCCGTCCGAAGTCCATTATGAGAGTACATCGTCTTTTTTCCACGTTGATTCAGTAGAAAGTACTACTTCCGCTAAGTAAATCGATTTCAGCGCCACCCGTGGCCGCACCTGGAACTAACTAACAGCACACAGCAAGACACTATTCCTTTGTCATTGTTCGGCTCATAATGATAATGATGATAATTGGTATACACCAAGAAGAAATTATTTGGACTTCGAACGTATGAGGAAACAATACAAATTTTATTTTAATGTAATTTTTTAGCGTTCCGTTTGACGTCCGAAGTCCATTATGAGAGATCTGTTAGTTATCTCCTGGTGGCTCGCTTAGTAAAACGCAACAATGTAAACAACATTCCTATAATTGTATAAGACAAAATACAGAACACAAAGAAATCAGCATTGCTTAGTTACCTATAATAAAACTGAATTCGCCCTATTAATAAAATAGGTGTTTAGCAAGACTGCATTGATATTTCATAAAAGTTTGTTACTGCTCACAAGTAAGTTAGTTTGAATATGTATGTTAACGGGATACGTAACAGTTACGTAATGAAATTGCTGATCTACATTGGTTAGTACCAGAAGCAGTGTCTATTCCGGCTTCAAGTAGTGTTTGATCTACTAGTAGTGTGATAGTAATAGTTGGCTGACGAGCCTCAGTTGTAGATAAAAATATTTTTTCTGAGAATCTTTGATATTTTGTTAACCATATATTAATATTCTTTACAAAAATAAAGCATTTCCATCTGGAAAAATAATAACGACTAACCAAATACTTAAAGTCAAATTCCGTATGCAAGGCTGTTGGATCCTTATTGTCCTCAAACTAATTTTGCATGACATGCAGAGATTCGAAGTATGTACTCTGACTGAATGCTAGCAATAATATAGTGGCAGTAGGTACGCCACGTAGTACGTGGGCACGTAGATTTGCAAATTTATGACAGTATTTTTAAAGAAATGTATTACTGATCTTGCGTCCCATAAAACTAATTTAAGCGGAGTTAATCTTGATTATAACGCAGCTTGCTTATGCTGTAGCTGGTTTGTCAGTGGGAGCAGTATACTAAGCTAAGATAATTAAAGTTATATTTTATAGATACATATTTTTATAATTTAGTTTATGTATTGGATCTATTTATGTGTTTTATACACTTTTGTTGATTATATAATTATGTATTATATGATTTAATTTAGAAAATATAGTATATTTTTAATTTTCTAACTTTTTTCTATACACTGTGTCTACATTCCTCATCCAATTCTCCTATCGCAGGCCTGCTCGAGGGTTTGTGTGTAAATATATAAATAATTTTTCGCTAAATACTGAACTATATCAGACAGAGCGGGTAGTGGTCCCAGTCCATCTGCATTTTCATATGTAAGTATAAGTGTTGAAACTTTCTTTTACACTAACAAAACTTCCTTAACCTAACTTTATCAATTTCGTGCTACAAAGTCCCAGGCGAAATGGCCAAGTTACCAGCTGTAGGCCATGAACTTCATCTAGAGGATGCCAGGTGGTGAAGTAACACAAGTAGAAGAAGAGTTAGTTCAAGTACAAATCATAATTAACTACGGGATAACTTGAGGATCTGCTGAAAGCGCAGTAAAAGTACGCGCCAATATAATGAGTCAAGAAAAGCATAGTTGCTTTCGATGTAAGCGACATGTGTGGTAAACAGACCTATGTGTGGGTAGATATCTTGTTGGTCAAGACGCTCAGCTAATCTTGTTCGGGTTCGGATCGCCTAGATTTCGAGAGAGCTGATCGACTTCTGTATTGTACAGTCCCAATACATGGGACGGATATCAGACGGCCCGTCAGTGTCAGTTACAGTTTTGTTCACTGGATTTCTGTCTCACCGTATGTGTAGTCCGTTTTTTGTAGTAGTCCGCGTAACTCGTCCGCAAACTATGTCGGATGACTTGAAAATTTATGAAGACGATTGTTGTAGCGGCTAATACTTGCAAACGGACGGACGGCTAAAACAGCTTGATACTTTTCGATTATTTATAATAAATTGCAATATTACTCACTGTGTGTGTCACTTTTTAGGAGATATCGACAATGAGTAGGTAAAACTTCAAATTACCAGAACGGTATTACAACAGTACTAGGCATTGAAAACTCATGAAGAAATTCAAATATCTACTTCTGAAAGACAATACGTAGCAAAAATATTTTCAATGACAAGTATTTTTCTCCCTTCAGACATTTTAGATTTAACAGTCGTTTATAGGAGACGTGTAAGGATGGCTAAATTAAATAATATGCCATTTGATTGCATTATGGCATTTGATTGTTTTAAGTGTGTGTTATTTTTGGTGGTATTATTAAAATGTTTCGAAATAATTGTGATTATTCTTTTCAAACGTATGTGTAAGGACATCAAGAAGAACAAAAAAAATAAGGGTATATCAATCAAGAAAAGCGGAACATTCCCGGAAAATAGCTCTCATTGTGCAACAGTTTCTAATTTGGATAGTTTTTATGTCGCTGATATCTTATCTACACACAATTTATTTATTTAAGTAAGGTGAGAAACGCTTTATTTACTAAATAAACTTTCTAATATAATATTTTTGGTTTTATTCATTAATTGTTAAATAAATATGCATCGCATATTATTTTCATGAATAATCAAAAGTATCAACTCCGTTTAAGCAGCGTAAAGCGAGGGTGAACCGCTTCAGATTAGTTGTGCCATCTTTCGATGGTCAAACTAGTTCCAGGTGCGGCCATGGGTGACGCTGTGGTCGATTTATTTAGCGGAAGTAGTACTTTCTAGCTAATAAAAGGGAAAAAAAGATGTCTCTCATAATGGACTTCGGACGTCAAACGGAACACGTCTACACTAATATTATCAAGAGGGAAAGTTTGTTTTTATTGTTTGTAGGAGGTAATCTTTGAAAGTACTAGTCCAATTAGAATAATTTATCACCGATAGAAAGCTGCTTTATTCCTGAGTGAGCTCCACCGTGTCCTCCAGGCGCTCCACACAATGATGACACCCGGGCGTTTCTTTCGCACGAATCTGGTGCAGGAACCTCCCGAACTTACTATGTCCGGTGAGGACCTTCGTCATGCGGAAGGTGAGGACGCCGTGTTGCCTTTCCAGCCGCTCCTCAAAGAGGGGCCTTAGGGGGACGGTAAGTCCCCCCTAAGTCCCCTCACTTTAAATTGGACAAATGTTTAAAAATCTCAAGTGTCTGCGCAACTAGAATAATATGTGGAATCATTGAAATAGGCGCGATCTCGGTAAAATGAAGCTGAAAATTTTATTATAATTTTAGCTACCTCAGCGAAGTTTGCTGAGAAGGCTTTTGGAAGAAAATTGAAGGGATTTGCTGCCAAATACTTCAAAAACATTAGAGTGTGTTACACCCGCATTCTAATATAAAACAAATAGAAACAACGGAAGACTTACTACGCAAGAAAACATAGACGAAAGACTAGGCGATATGGTCGAACGACTACAGCCTTCCTTATGGGGTAAACAGAAAAAAAAATCCATATTCATAAATATAAATAAAAAATGTAACCTCAATTATTGTGTTCTGATAAATAATCCTAATAACATAAATAAAACCTGCATAAATGAAACATTTGCTATAAAATAAATGTAATCTTTCACAATGGTGATCATAACATGGAGATTTCAAGGGTTGTTTCGAAGGCTAAAGTAAGTGTTGATACATAGAATGAAGTATTATTTATAAAGTTAATTATTACGTTATTACATTGTTATGCTTGAATTTCAGAGACAATCTAATCTGGAAAATATCTCAAGCATTGCTGAGTGTTCGCTCTCTTACCTACAATGAGCATATGAGTCAAAGCTATGCAATAGATTTCTTATTGGAACCAGTGTTTTGGTTTGTCGACAACTTCGCCCAGTATTTAGGAAAAGTAAGTGTAATCACCATAACATATACTTTACTTTACTAGGTATATAGTAACTATACTGATGTGGGCTAGTGTATTTGTTTATCTAGCTTTCCTAATAACAATGTCCTGATTCACTCTTATCTTTCAAAGGGCTTAATTTTTTTTATTGCTATACATTATTATCAGTAGGATAATCTCACTGATAGATTGTATTTTTTTTTAAATATTCAATAGTAATAGTAATTTTCCAAAGCGATTCCCAAGACATAATACCAAGATAATCATAGAGAAAACACAGCCAAAAATAAAATTAATTTGCTATAAGATCACTTTGTTGTCTGTCTGCCTGTCTGTCTGTCTGTCTGTCTATCTATCAAGACACTTTATCTTGGGAACGCATGGAGGTATTGAGTTGAAATTAAATCATATACTCAAGTCTGCAGTCCTTTGAAACAGTGAAAAAAAATTCTGAGTAAATGAAAAAAAAAAACATATGGCCGTTTATATTGCTTACATATATTTTGACACTCTTGATTATCAAAATTCATAGGGTACTTCCTGTTGACCTGCAATCCTGCAATTTGGCATGAAGCAAGATCCCTTAGTACTAATATAGGAAAAAATCTGAAAACTGTAAATTTGTAGCTACATCACAAAAAAAAAACTTTAACTTGTGATTCGGAAAAATATTCGTAACTTAAATCGGGAATTGAACTGTTTTCATAAGAAAGTTTATACGGAACCCTCAGTGCGCAAGTCCGTCTAGCACATGCCTGGTTTTTTTTTAATTTTCACTTCTAAGTGCACAATTATCAGCCATATAGTTGGTAAACTAGCAATATATCAAATTCTGACATTCACATTCTCTTCTTCTTTCAGATGTTTGTATTCTGTGTCACTGTACTGACTAGTGCTGTGGTTGTCATCGCTTACTGGGTGGGGCTACCATACTGGTGGCAACGAGATCCATACACAACGGTGTTTCTTGTCATATTTGGCAACTGGCTACTTATCAATATTATATTTCATTACTACAAGGGTGTTGTGACTGAACCTGGATATCCTCCACCAGTAAGTTTTAATTAACAGATCTAATACTTCATCCAAAGTTCATTTTGTTAGAGATTGAACAAACTAATTCCATACTTGGTTGTCTTTGATGTATGTGCTATAGAGTAATTACTGTCACTGTCTGTGTGTCCAACGCATACTGTTCTCGTGTTTCTCTGTAAGACTGTTGATATATAAAAATCTATGTTCAATCCGATGCAATCCTTTTACTCTAAAATCCACTGCACCCCATAACCCAACACTTTTTATATTTCCAACCTGCCTTGAGCATGCACACACAATGCCGTCTAGTCCCAAGCTAAGCAGAGTTTGTGTTATGGGTACTAGACAACTGATATTACACCCAGACACACAACATCACACAAACTTTTGTCTTGGGTGGGACTCGAACCCACGACCTCCGGCATTGCAGTCAGGGTCTCTAACCACTAGGCCAACAGGCCAGTCTTTCAAATTCTTTAACTAATATGTAACTGCCCTATCTTTTATACTTTACAATGGGCTCTACAACCTGGGGTTTTAAAGTTCGGTTTTTCAGTTGCATCCCATTAGACTGGGAACTATATCCTAAGTTTATAGGCAAAGTCTTGGCAAATGATTGTTTAATAGAAAAAATGAGAGTCGAAGCCACATAAATGGAATGTATAAGAGAGTGATGAATCATATGGAATGGATGAATCAAATAGGAATCTAAGTGCAGATAATAGTGTTCCTTCTTTGGAGTCTACTCAGAGTGTGATGGTATGGGATAGATTATGTTTGCTGTGCTTATTATGGAGGGTGACCACCTCTATTAGCAACAGTGTGCAATTACTCAATGTGATATGTTGGGATGAGATTATGGTCTGACGAGCATCTGGTTAACGGTATTTCGCGTGGAGCATTGCATCTGTATTAGTTAATTTTTGGGTTTCCGACCTCCTGTAAAAACTATCAAAGACATCCAAATCATAGATGACTTGCTTGCTGAAGATGCTGTGTCTGTGTGTGTGTGTTAGCCACAAGTTCTTCTATCTTTTAAAAGATGACTGAAATCTTACCCATGTTTCCGCAGAGTACGCTGATATCTGACGCAGCGAGTATATGCAGGAGGTGTATATCCCCGCGGCCACCTCGCACTCACCACTGCTCCGTCTGCGACCGCTGCATACTCGCCATGGACCACCATTGTCCGTGGCTCAACAACTGCGTGGGCTACTACAACGCGAGGTTCTTCTTCCTCTATATGGTGTACATGGTCGTAGGAGTAGGGTTCATCATCACCGCCGGCATTGATATAGGATATAAAGTCATTTGGCTGAATGATACAGGTAATTTATTGTTTCTCATTATAATTAAATAATATTATATTATCTACTATAAGCTTATACCTTCATGATATGGCCAGCGGACGAGGTTCTGTATCATGAAATGCATCCATTTCATGATATGGCCGGTCACATCATGAATTGATCAATTCTACGATCTGGCCACGACATATATATATATATATAAAAAGAGAAACTGACTGATTGACATATCAACGCACAGCCGAAACTACTGGGACTAGGAGCGTGATATTTTGCTCAAGGTTTCCACTTATGACGAAGGTGAGCATTTGAGGTTGGTGAGGATTTCCCAAAATTCTCCCTCCACATATGAAATAGGGTTTCAAAATTAATATAGAGAAACCTGCTTTCTCGCGGGGAAAGCCGTTGGCTGAAGCTAGTATTAGTCCAGTAGGTAATTTTGGATCTTTTTGTTTTCAGGTGGTATCTTCCCAAACAACGATCCAGATCTCATCGGTCACCCAGTGTCGCTGAACCAGACCGGTGCTCTGGTCCCGGTGAAGGTGATCGTGGAGTACGACGACACTGTCAACTTTCCTCGAGAACACAAGCTACCCGTGCCACCTATCACCGAGGCTCAAAGAATCTGCGCGCATCCGTATAAAAGAAAAGCTGTCATATTTATGGCCATCACATGCACCTCCGTGTTTGTAGCACTCGGTACATTAACTATTGTCCACGGCAAACATATCGGCCGTGGAGAAACGAGTGTGGAAGCGCACATCAACGAAAAATTGCGACAATTTTCAAGGGGTACGTTTAGGAATCCATATGATTTTGGTAAAAGAAAAAATTGGCGACTCTTCCTTGGACTCACTCAAGGTAGAACTTTCTTGAGGCATGTTTTGCTGCCTTCTGGCCATGCTCCGACGGGCACGGGATTAGCTTGGCATACGGTTAGACGTGGGCTTGAAGACTGGCCTTAAACAATGCTTATTAGCAATAATTCATGGTCTATTATCTGCCAAAGTAATCAAATTAATGTTGTGCACTAAGGACTCAAGACGCGCCTACTCTCTGGGTGTTGTGCACTAGGGACTCAAAAGAGGCGCCTACTCTCTGGGTGTTGTGCACTAGGGACTCAAAAGAGGCGCCTACTCTCTGGGTGTTGTGCACTAGGGACTCAAAAGAGGCGCCTACTCTCTGGGTGTGAAACTATAGGCATTAAGAAGGTAGGTATAAGATAATTAATATTCTTCGATTGTGTGCAGTAGGTGATAATATTACTTAATGCTGGTGCTGGCGCCAGCTACTGTTGAAATATTGTACTGAATAAAAATCCGCTACTTAAAAGCAAGAATGATTTATCTATCTAAATGTTTGATCGAGAAAATAATCAATGTAATTATAAGATTCTTTACATTGTTTTGTATTTTTCTATTATATTTTTGAAAATATAGGAAGTTGAGTATACTATTCATTGCAGTTACAAGTATAATAAATGTCGAGCCTTGCCGGCAAGAACAACGTAAGCGAAAAATTTGTGTCTTTTTGCAGGAGTTTCTTTCCTTTTTTAAAATTACATCTATTAGTATAGGCACTATCGATATATTGTCTTATGTGCTTATTATTCTATTAATTTTTTAAACAATTTCTTCTTTCTCCTAATTAAAACTAATAAGTACAGCGTTTTACTAACTTAAACATAATGTTAAACGAAATGTAGTTATTTAAGTGTAAATATTTTCACTATTGTCAATTTTTGTAGTAGCACTTGGAGAGATATATTAAGGCGGCGATACATTTACCTGTAACTGTTACAAAGGTATGCGAGTAGCTGGCATACCAGTTACCTCAACAAGTACTTATTGGTGTATGTAACTATGGTATTCAAGCTACTTGCATATTTATGTACCAGCTCATGCAGCCAGACATGTGTATGCTGCCTGCCTGCCTGGTTGATGATGGTTGTAAACGTATAATGACTATGATGTAAATGTAAAGGTTAACATTAAGACTGAAGTCACACTGATGCTAGAAAGGAATAAAGTAGGGTATGTGTGGGCTTCTCTTTAACAATGCAGACAAGGTATGGATCCATGGAGGAGGGGTCATTGAGGGAAGAACACCAGCAATACTGGTTTAATAACATTATTTTCTTTTGGTGTACTTAAGTAGGACAAGTATTTTTTTTTATTGTATGACATTGTAATAGTACATTTTGATACAATTGGAGAAACTTCGCCATTGCAACCGAGGCGTAATTTTCCCGAACCGCAAGCGAGGGTGTTATGGAGCCGAGTGCTGCAGTGACAATTTTCTACGTGTATCGAACGACGTGTTTCAATACACTTATGACGTGATGACGGTATAAATAAACAAGAGTCAACGCGCGACTGTGGCGGTCGCTTAAGTCTGACATAATAAATACAATAAATTGAAGCGGGGGCGCACTTTTCCACACTAGTGCGGAAAAAGGTGAATTGCGTGCTTTTGGTCGGGATAAGAGCGGGTTTTCGAGTAAGTGTATTGAAAAATAATTAATTCGTTAAAGAAATAGTACAATACTATAGGGGACACTACCTACTTGTCTGGTTCCAGTGCCTCTCTAAATTCATATCTTGGATCCACCCTTGAATGCGAATTAGTTCGGCTAGTTTTCGGTAGCAAACATATTTATCAACTCACTTGCTCAGAAAGTGACTATGATTGCACTACACTTAGGTATATAATGGCACTTGTATGTAACCAAACTGTGACTTTGTTATTACCATTATGCACTAGTGCGATAATGTAGATAAAACCTTTTTGTTAAATCTCTGTTCTCATAACAAATTAATACGAAAAGAAAATCGCATCTTTTTTTTAATGATTTGGATACTAAGTCCTTTTAGCCATGTCGTCGTATGAATAGTTAATTTGCTTACAATTAGAATATGGATGTACACACTGTAATGTTTTTGGTAGTAAATGTATACTTAGGTAATTTTATTGATTGTAGAATTTTATTGTGGTACTGACTACTTCAGCGAAGCTTGCCGAGAAGGCTAACTCGATACTTTTGCTGCCAAATACCATTAATAGTAATAAGAAACCTTAGAATGTGTCATCTCATCCGCATTACATATTTACGAGGCGGTATGGTCTAAAGACCTTAACCTACTCAAATGGATTGAGAAAAAGAAATTAAGATGCGCGCGCTTATAAAACAGATTCAATGTTTTACCGCTATATTACAAAAACAAAACACTATTACTTGTTTTGCTGTTGAAAAAATTGTTAATTAAATTATTTAATACATTTAATTGATAAACGTCGTATGATACACGTGAATATTGGCGATTACCGTTGTGGCGGTATTTAGATCCGAGCCGAAATGTATCATCATGTATTATATTAATATCCGAGCATGATAAGTTGAGACCAGTATCTTACCATGACGTGTCAGGTGTGAGAGCAAGATAGAGGGATGTAGCTATACAGTAAACACCCTATAAAGCTCCATCTCATTAACAGTTCAGCCCCCCTAGCTAAGTTACAACCGTTTCGTTTCGATTCTCTTTTCGTTGATCGTCTCGAGTCGGCCACGCCTCCTATTCCTTTGTTGACCACGTGACTGAGCTTTGTGATGACGTTAGAATAAAGGAATCGGAGGCGTGGCCTACTCGAGGCGATCGACGAAAAGAGAAACGAAATGGTTGTAACTTGGCTAGGGGGGCAGTTTAGGTGGTCCAATGAATCTCGTTAAAAGCTCGCGGTTGGGCCTCGAGCGCACTGACGTTACAATGAATAGGGTGTTATTAGAGTCCTCAAAAAAAAGCACACGACTAGTAGCCGCCCGCAACTTTAGTCCTTGATTTTTTCAACATACAGCCTGATGAAAGACAAACGGAGAGCGAAGTCTTAGGGTCCCGTTTTTACTTTTTGGGTAAGGAATCCTAAAAGTGGCGATGGGATGGGAAGTGTGGGAAAAACAGGCGGGAAGACGCATTCAACGCAGGTCTCAACTTATCGCGCATGGATAGTTGTTAATTTCTTTGTATAATGTAAATTTGGTTGTTATTGTAATATATTCGATTTAAGTACAGTATTCTCTTTTTAAGTCTAATTAAAACCGTCGTAATTATCCTACTTTCTAGAGACGCTTTAGTGAAGTTCCGCTAGCTAATGTTATTGAACCCTGTGAGAACAATACGTGCCTGTTTACGACATACAATTGTCCAATAAAAAGCGAATAGGGGACAATTGGGTTGTTGGCCTAATTTTTTTTTTATTATAGTTATCAAAACAGTATTTTTATTCAAAATCGCAAATAGAAAGAATTTTCCATATCTGTTCAATATTAGATATGAGTGATGGCAGATTATCGAATAAAATTTTGCTGGCATGTTTTTTTTTGCGTCAATTAATGAAAAATATACTAAAGTATATATTATGTAGTATGTATACTTATATTAACTCTTTGAATGCCTAATAATGAGACACAATAGAAAGACAATTGCTTATGTCGAACTGTGTAACCACAGATTTAAGAAGGGAGGAGATATGTTAAGTAGTAAAAATTGTACCGGAACACGATGTCTCCAGTTTCCCTACCAACGCCGAAACTACTACATTTGCAGTAATATTTATACGCAGTCGCGCACACATCCGCAAATCATAAATCAGTCCATACTACACAGTCAATTATAAACCTTACCTCCCTAAAAACAGCGTGTATTTTCCATGCACCGTACAACTTACGCACACATGAAATGTCGATGTGCTATGCAAAAGCAATTTATTTTACATTTACGCTAGTGATTGACTAAATACAAAAGTTATCGATTTTTCCATTTTTTTTTTGTCGTGCTATTTCTTTTGGGTCCCAAAAACAAAATCATAAAATGTTAATAATAATAATTTAATAATAATAATAATAAATTATTTATTAATTTGTTTTCATAAAACCCAAAAACTAACCATTTACCCGTATAAGGCCATTATATACGTCATTTCAGAACGTCAATATCAAATACTAAAAATCGGCCAAGTACATGTCCTGGTCCTCTATAATCCTGAAAAGTTTAATAACTTGTATTATGAATTATTGCATGAAAAAGCTTTCAGTTACTAAAAAAACTTTAACTCAGGTCTCGTCTTAATTTAAGGATTGCCCATTCAAAAAGACTGCGTTTTTTTTAGAGGCTAAAGCATTATTTATTTCTGGTTGAAAGTGGAATGAGCATATAGTACTATATTTTTTTTTAGGGAACCCATTAGGTGGCCTTCCATCAATCCATTGCTTTATTAAAATTGCGTCTTTCGGGAAACTGAAAACATAAAGTAACATTGTAGTTATCATTTTACCTAACTTACTGCTAAACCTCACCATGTAAGGCTTTTGTTAGAAAAAAAAATACTGTACTATTTTTTTTCTAACAAAATAAAGTTTTGAAAAAAAAATTCTATCTTGTTAAATAAAGAGAACAAATAAAGAGCTAGAACATGTTGCCTTATTTTAAGCAAAAGTCGTTATTAAATTCTGAATTATGCTATTTCTTTACAACTCTGTAAAATAATCAAAATAAATAAAAATATTTACATTATTTTACTTCGGATATCCAACCAATCGATATTATGGTCGATAGTCTATATTAGTAGATCATACAGGCACATCATTAACTCGCCGCAACTAACAGCGGCTTTATTATGAAATACACCGCACTGATAAAGTATCGTTATGTTATTTTTACATTGCTTGTTCCGTTACTGAGCGTTAAAATTAAGTAGTTGTTAAAGAGCAATGTATGTACTGTAAGAGTAATACAGTCGCCTTGATATTTGAAAACAAAAATAACGTAGTAGCAGCAAGGGATATTATAAGATTTGTTGTTTTTACTGATTTTAAAGATAAATATAGTATTAAACTTGTACTTCCATATGGTAAGAGATTCCATGATGACCCAGGCTTCTCTTATCACTTCGGTTCTTGCATGAAACCACTGAACAACACGGCATTTTAAATTTGTTTACGATCACGTATCGCGTATCTCACAAGTTTGTAACTGACGGCCGTTTGCCCGATCGTGTGCATTTTGCGCAAGTCGCGCGGACATGCACACGCCTCCTTGCCACCCCGCTGTGTGTAACATAAGACATTCAAAAGGTTAAATTTATAAACAATTCTGTCTTAGAAATTACTATTGATAGAATCCTCGTATTAAAGATATTCTAGTTTAAAGTTGGTGAAATTACGTATATTATATCAATAATACCTACGTACCTACTTCTTTATGAATTTAAAAACTCAAGAAACGCATTTTTGAAAGAACGACTTATAAAAAAAACGACATTATGACATGACATCTTATGTCATAATGTCGTGTTTTTTTTTATTATGGCGTTTGACCACTATCTAACCTGAAGGTAAGCGATGATGTGGCCGACAATGAAGCACACTTGCCTAGAAGTAACGTCTTCACTCTTGACTTAAAAATACCGTATTTCCTAAGTATATTAATGCAATAAATAAAGCAAAGCATATTATATTACCCTATTCGGGTAGATTTATATTAGTGGCAACATTAAAAGTTCAGTTTAGCCAAAAGTCATGATGTCTAGGCAACAAAAAGAAACTAAGCTATGATTATGCATTATCTTAAAAAATCTAGTCAATTCTGTTTCCAATTATGATTTTTTACTACCCACTGCACTGTGACGTCACCGACATTTGGGTGCAATAGAGATAGCGAGAGGTTTTCTTCACACCGCTACTGGTTACTCACACCAATTTTTGATATGGTAATTACCGTTTCATTTAACAATTGTGATGCTGTTTTCAGATAAAGATGTCTTTTTAGTGTTATTGTTGTTTAGTATCAATTCTTTGTTAAAGATCATTCGCATTTCCATATTAGTCGCGATTTTGCAAAACGCATTAAGTTGAAGTTTTTTTCTTTAATTAAAAAATACGGTAATTTTAGAGCCGAAATAATGGGCTATTGGGGCCATGGGTTGACTTCCGAACGGGAAACCCGGGGTCCCAGAACGCAAGGGCAAATAAGAATATGTTCTTTCTTTGCCCTTGCGTTCTGGGTGTTTTAACTCAGTAAAAGTTTGACACGCCCTGGCGATCCGTCCTAAAACGCGAGTGGGAGAAGTCATTGATTCATGACAGGATGATTACCCACCTTGAAAACAAAACCTATTATTATATATTATTATTATATATAATATTGTTTAACATAAACTGAAACATAACAATACTCAAATCTTTCAAAATTTCAGGCTTGGTGATTTTACCACCCACATACCCCTAAATATATTCAAAGAAGTTTCCCATATTTCCCATATATTCTGCTATTTGCATAGGTAACTAACGTGGAATTTCTGATAGGTAAACAAAATATTTGTATTATTGCATTTTTTCAAATGAATACTGAATGTAATATATGAATCAAATGCAAATAAGTGAAGGTAACCGGTGGAAATGAATTTATTTTAATAATGTGTCATTAAGTTTGATCTTAGCAAAGTAATATTTACCGTCTTATTATCTTCACACTTTACATTCCTATTGATATTTTTTACCAATTTTTGTACAAGAGATTGTTGTTTTATTTTATATTCTTTCTACAAGCTTTTCAATATAGTCTCATTAATATTAATTTTGCATATTTTATACAATGTTGTATTTTTATTATAAAATGTTATAGAAACTATTATACCTATGTAATATTTAAGTGTAACAGTGTGTCTATAATGTGTAGGTTTTAGAAGAAATAAAAGCAACATCTTCAGTAATTAGTTTAATTTCAATAAATAAACTATGAGCTAATTAAATAACATAACGCTACATATTGCACAGCAACTCAACAATAATAATACTTATATTAAAAAAAATCCAATAAGTAGGTACTTGAAATTATAACAGGTACAAACTTATGTACCTAATATTGATTACAAGGTGCATTATTTAGTACTTAGTGTACCTAATCAAATAGAAGTAAATAGGCGTTCTGAAAAGACTAGAATAGAATGAAATACTTATAACCTATATAAACAGCGTAAGCTGCTATTATCTAAAGGTGGGTCCACTTGGTGTGTGTACCACGTGGTGTGGTACTCAGCTCCTCTAGAGTCCACACTACTATTTTGAGCTCGGCTCGTGCTCCACTCGTGTTTGGTTCCTCTAGCGTAGACCCACCTTTTGCCTATTTTATTTCAATTATTTTAGTGCGTCGCCGTCATGTGGGTGGGCCGTTTTAACTACGTTTGTCATAGTCTAGGTGCAGGGTTCTAATTGTGTCCGTATTGAAGATTGTCAGAACTGAGTGCGAGTGACGTCAGCACACTGCGCCGTTGCGGATTCACGCCGAGGTTCTCCCAATTGATCCACGACAGCCTGGCCGTTAAATCTGAACAACAGAAAAACAAATAATATGAAACTATGTGAACTATTGCTAAATCGATTCGGGTCAAATTCGGGAAAGTTTATTCATAACTTTAGAGAGTCGTGGTTATTGGGTTCCAAGTCATTACTTCAGGATTTGTCTCATATCCATGGACGAATGCGTATACCGAGTGGTGAGAAGGCGTTAGGGAAACAGCTCCCCTCTGTATGTACCTGCATTGTAACCTTGACCCTTCCTGCCGTACATCTAGCTGGTTCCTCTGGAACAGGACCCGTAACTGTCTGCATATGATTGATAACTTACCAATGACTATGAAATGTCATTGCAGACGAGGTAGGGACTGATTTGTGAATTTTAATGCCATAATATTTACCGCTGGTATTCCAATGAGCGCGATCGGCTTTGATTTCCCCGCGAAGGCATTTCTCCACGTAGGTCAGCGGGTCGTAGTCGGCTTCCAACACCTGGAAATAAAAGGTTTGCAATTAGGAAAGAAATAACTGGATTGCGGGATTATTCGAATGAGTTACCGTGGACCTAGGTTTCTAAGGGCCAATGCTGCGTCAAGTCGCGGGCACACACACGGGCACCCGTCGCGTGTGTAGTGTGAAATGAAACTGGATTACTGCCTGCACAGTATCGCTAGTTCAACTTTAACGGTGTGCATGTAGTCGTGTATATGGAGAAAATTTATCTATTATTACGTAGCAAAACAAAGGGTGCGTAGTCTGTTACGCAGACGACACGCTGGTCCTGGCGCAGGGAAAGTTGTACCGGGCGGAGGTTGAACTAGCGACACGCGGGGTTGCGACAGTCGTTGAGAGGATCCAGCAGTTGCGACTCGAGGTGGCGCTACACAAGTTCGAGGCCATGTGTTTTCACGGCCCTCGGAGCGCGCTACTACAGCGTTCCCAAATAACGGTAGGAGGGGGTTCGGCCCTGGTATGAAAAGTAACGAAGGAACGAGTAAGTTTTTAGTCAGTAACAGTCTGACACATCCTTACGCTCCGCCCAAGAGCGAGATATGTCATTGGATGATTTCATACTTAAAAAAAAACCCCATATGGTTCGGTTTCTTTGTGCCTTTTCAAACTGTCGCATAAGTAAAGTCAACTAATGCCAAAGCGTCATCCATTCCACAAAACAACACACCTGGGCGCTCAATTTGTCAGGAATGATATTTTTTACAAGCGTACTGAGCAGTCTGAGCCCCTCTAGCCAAGTTACGATCGTTTCGCCTACTCGAGGCGTTCGACGCAAACGAAATGATTGTAACTCGGCTAGGGGGGGAGGTCACTTTCTAATAACGTATATTTGGGCAAGTCTTAACTTTCGCAAATATACTGTGGCGTGTGTGGCTACAGTTTCAGTTTAAAGTTTGTATGGAGAAACTTACTTTCACGCGGGCGAAGCCGCGGGCAGAACCTAACTTCTGTATAAATAGTTAACAAAAAGCTTACTTATTGATGAGTTGCTAACATTTAGCTTTCTCCACTCTGTCTATCATTTCTACAATGCCAATGAATTTTAGGCTTTATTTTGCTATTAAAAATAAAGCCTCAGAAAGTTTGACAGTGGCGCCAGTGACTGAAAAGTTGAAAGGGAATCGTTTGTCTTGGTATGGTCATGTGAAGAGGAGGAATGAGACGCATGTTACTGAAAGAGTTATGAGTTTACATGTGGATGGATGGAGAGGGAGAGGGAAGCCAAAGAAAAGATGGATGGATTGTGTGAAGAGTGATATGAAAGAAAAGGAAGTTAGTGATAGCATGACGAGTGAGGGCTGAGTGGAAGAAAAAAACGTGTTGCGCCGACCCCAAATAACACGGGACAAGGGCAGGAAGGTGATGATGATGATGATTTTGCTATTAAAAATGACTTGGGTTACTAAGGACTCTTACCTCTCTGAGTAGTGCGATGTAAGCTATGGCCAGCCTCAGTGTGTCGATCTTGCTGAGCCGCTTCTCGTACGGGAAGGTCGGCACGTGCACGCGCAATTCATCGAACGCCGAGTTTATACTGCTAAAATCACAACACCACAACAACATTATAGCTTGGGAAGACACAATAGGGGCTGGTTGGGTTACAACCTAACATTGAAGAAGGCGATCTTTTATAGATAGAGGCATGTGGTGTCTAGGTTCAGCTAAGGCTTGAACGGAACGCCACGCCGACAGTGGCTCGAGACTACAATTTCAATAATTTTAGCCTATGCATTTTTCCAAAGAACTAGGATCTATGTAGAATGCTAGATGACGTAAGGGAATTATGATGAGCCTTGGTACCTATAGATTAATTGATCATTTCCGTATTAGTATTACTTGAAAAAAATCTGTAGTTTACCTAAATTTTAAACCCTTACCTAACTTTGCAGCCTGAACTTTAACAGTATATGAGAAAACTAGGCGTTGTGGGGCACCTTTTTAGAGACCTATGTGTCCTTGACTGCTATTATCAAATCAAATCATAGCATCTTCCAGATGGAGATCTATATGAGAAGCACCAGATAGATAAGCATAAATAACACCTAAAATAACACTACACGTATAATAGTGAACATTAGCTTCACTGCAAACAATGTGACCGAGTTACATCGACTTACACACGAAAAGAAAATAAGTCTGAGTCGCTGTCACCGGACAGATACGGTGAAGAGGATACTTTGATAAATATATAGCTTAATCCATTCATTCAACCTTTAATTATAACTTATACCATACTTAGTAAATAAAAACCGACCAAGTGCGTAGCAAAAAACAGAAAAAAAACCCATTTGTTGTATGCCAGCTTCGGTTAAATTTATATTCTGTTTTTAACATTTGTTATTACAGTGGCAATAGAAGTACATCATCTATAAAAATTTCAACTGTCTAGCTATCACGGTTCATGACATACCACGGTGACAGACGGTCAGACAGACAGACGGACGGACAGCAGAATCTTAGTAATAGGTTCCCGTTCTACCCTTTGGGTACGGAAACCTAAGAACGAGGACACGTAGGAACATGCAGTAAATAAGAAGGATACCCATTGGGTCCGGACCTCAGCATGCGACGGCGCTCGCGCACGTTGGCGGCCGCGCGCTGCACGCGGTATGGGGAGCCTCCACACTGGTACTCGGGCTCCGCTGTCGTCTCCAGCAGGACATCTGTCGGAAAAGTCTTTCTTGTACAAGAGAATTATATCTAACTTGTGGCGTCGACCTTATCATAATCGACTTAAGGAAAACGATAAACTCCTAATCCCTCTCCCTCTGTGACTTGTAATAGGCTCAGTCATGGGTCAAAAGTACAGTTGCACTCTACCAATGATAGTGTCTAAAATTTCTTTTTAGTAGAAGTCCAATGGTCCTTAACTAGTTTATTTAATACTTTAAAAACTATGTTACATAATAAATCATTGGTTTGTGGTCGATGAGCAATGGATAGCTCGCCCTCCGGCCGTCCGGTAGCCGTCCGAGCCCAACTGCCCAAGTCGTCGACAGCGCGTAGTGTTCAATCGTAGGGGTCTAACAAGGCCGATGCCCGCTAGGGCCGCGTGGATTTTCTGAAAAGGAAACCCGGGACCCTAGAACACAAAGGGCAACTGAAGGACACAATTATGGTTTTAGTAAGTAAAAGTCTGACACGATAGAGGGGAGAATTCATTGAATAATATCCCACCTTAAAAAAACCCGCATAAGTAGATAAATCCATTCAATGCATGTAGATCAAGTTAATTAAAAATAATGACTTCACTACAAAATAAAAACAATATTAAAGCGATCAAAATAACTTTAATTTCGGAAGTCGGTGCTTCAGGTATTGTTTGCTTGTTATTTAACACCGACTTCCGAAATTAAAGTTATATTTTGATCGTTTTAGTGTTGTTGTTTTTTTTTTGAAGTGGAGTCGGTTTTTTTTTACATTTTTAATTTGTGATACACTTATAGCGAGAGTTCCTATTTCTCATGAAAATTCGAATTAACCCAAACACTGCTAGGAATAGGATACATTATTTTATTATGAAGTTCCCATCCAGCTCCCGGCTCCATCATCAGGTCAGTTCGATAGTACCTAACAGCCAAAATGCTCCTCATAACAATTCTAATAAGCTCAATAGGCTAGGATACATTTATTAATTACGGAGTTCCTGTGCCTACCTTCCGGCTCCATCATCAGATCACATCGATAGTACTTTATAGCCAAAGTGCATCTCATGACAATTCTAATAGCCCAAACACGACTAGGTTACATTGATTAATTACGAAGTTCCAGTGCCCAAATGTTAATTTTTTGCTGTAATGCTTAAATTCTCGATGAAAATACCTAAATCTAAATCATTATATAGTTGACGTTCATTCCATTTCTTCATGAATCCTATCATTGGAAATGGATTTGGAAAAAAATGGGGCTAAACTGGAATCATATCCTAAGGGAAAATATCTAATATAATAATTTGCAATTCGGTCCATAAACGTCGCAATTCTAAGGTAACACATATAAAAAATACAATCGATTTGATAATCTCCTCCTTATTTTGAAGTCGGTTAATAAACACTAAAGCTTGCTAAATAACTTTAATTTCGGAAATTGGAAATACCGTAACATGTATTTTTATTTAAAGTTCTTTATTTTCCACTCTGGTGTTGTAACTTGTAGACTTTTAGTTTTAGTTGTGGTACTTACAGCTAAATCTAAACAATGTACAAGTTCCATAGGGTACTAAGTTCCTAACACCATTTATAGCAACAGTGCTAAAAATAAAACTTAAATCAGTTCCAAAATGAAGGAGTTCCGAAATAAAAATCTTAAAAATAAACTTCGTACGAATTGAGAATCACCTCTTTTCTCTAAGAATCCTGTTAAAAAAAGGGTTGTTCTATCATTGTTACATTTGGGTGCTTTTCTAAAATAGATGCGAGAAATAATAAGGCGGTGCCGGAATGTGTAGCGGTACTCTGAAAATATATGACTGTTTCCATCAAAGCTGTGCGAGAAGGCTGCATAGGTGATGATGCATAGCGGCGCTGTAAAACGGTGTGTTGTAGAATGGTGCGTGGATTCGTAGTAGCGGACAATTATGCCTCGCTCGCGTCATTCGCATGCATTCCTCGCTCCCATCAGTCGCAAACCCGCCTGCATCCGTCGCGTACATCTCTCAATTATTTTGTATTTAATAAGTCAATTTCTATATTATAATGTAATTTTTCCTCATGCGTCGTCTCGGTATCTCCCTTTTAACTTACCTTGCCCTTCATAAAACACAATTCATGATAATTACGAAACAGGCATGCATGGTACTGTGTAGAACAAGCTGTGAATACATTTTGTTGATAGATTGTCAATCAATCAATCAAAATGTATTCCGAATTCCGACCTATATACACTTTGCAGGGTTACTGGTCTGCGCAGTCACCGCATGACGTTATGTAGTGATTGGCAATAACAAAGCACACGCCTAGACAGAAACTCAAGAAAATTCAAGTTTCATATTTTCTTTTTTAAGTCGTAAAATTCACGTGCCTAAAAAGGTTTTCTTTTAAAACTTTTGTTTTTCATCGTTCTTTGAAATTACCATTTCGATTACAAAAAAATTACAAACACTATCCACACTGTGGATACCCGAAGAAGAAGGTGAGAGTCGTTACCTAAAGATCATTGAAACGCTGACGTGACAATTTGAACTCATTCCTGCAGGTCTATCACGAGCTCTTAACGTGATCCATTTTACGGCCTAAACTGAAATGTTGAAGAGATGGAGCCATACGCTATGCTTCATCCCAGTTTCTCGCTCGCACTACTGATATTTTAATACGTTATGATAAGTTTCCTGACAGGTTAAGCAGAGAAGGTTGTACCTTACGGAAAGAGCAGCACTGAAAAATAGAGGGGGAGCTAACGACTGGCAACTGGGTACTATACGCTAAGAAGATCGGACATTTTTTAAAATCTTTATTAAGGTGCTTTGACATAATATTGACCATGACACTCCATCATAGCCAAATGATTAATTTTAAGTTATTTTAAATGATTGTGATATCACTACATAGTATAAAATAAAGTCGCTTTTCGTGTCTGTCTATCCCTATGTATGGTTAGATCTTTAAAACTACGCAACGAATTTTGATGCGGTTTTTTTTAATAGATGGAGTGATTCAAGAGGAAGGTTTATATGTATAATACACGCACAATACAGTAGGGGAACACTGATCATTTTAACGGTTTCTAATGTGATGTCATAAATAAACGTACTTTTTGCGCTTACATTGCAAACGTTGGCTGCACCCTAAGAGATAGATCAAAATAATGTACGAGTACTACAGTATTGTACACCTTAAAAAAATCAACAAAAAAGTCCGCGATATGTCTATATTTTAGGTGCAACCCACAATAACCATTTTTTATCCTTTCCTTTTTTCGAGAAATTATTTTTCAATTTTTAGTGTTTTTTTTATATTGAAGTCGGTTGTAATTTTTTATACTGTGACATAATCAGCATTGCACCCGAGCGAAGCCGGGGCGGTCTCTATGATATACGTCCTTGATTAATCCGCATTTTTCGCAATTAGGTGAAGATGTGATACCCATAAGAAACGTAAACCTCCTCGATGGTATGTGACCAGATCGAAGCCTCTTGGCAGTAACAATATCTTTTCTATTAAGTGCATAATTATCTATCCAGGGACTTGAAAATGGTTCGGGTTGGATGGTGCTGTACCACATACCTTTCTTTCTTGATCTCTCATCATGAAATCCTTTCCACTACTTACTTCTTACAACAAATTGGAACTATATTTAATCAATACAGGATCACTTTGCCACCGAATCTACCAATTCATTGCCATGAATCCCGATGTGTGACGGAATCCACTGCAGTATTACTGATTTAGAATTTTGTGGATATTCCAGAATCTGGTTAATTGTTATGTAAGCTATCGGTGTTCCTCGAACTATCGAGGTACACGAGCCACATGTTGTAAAACACTCTTGAAGTCAGTTGGATGTAATTCCACTTACAACTTATTATGATTTATTGATTTATTGTAGCAGCAGTGGTGGCCGAGTGGTAACGGCCCCGACTTACGAGTTGTAGGTCATGGGTTCAAATCCAGCCAGGCGCATTACTTTGTGTAATTTATTTCATCACCACTGCTCTCAAAACGGTGAAGGAAAACATCTTGAGGAAACCGGCATGTCCTAGAACCAAAAATTCGAAGACATGTGACATCCACCAATCCGCACTGGGCCCGCGTGGTGGATTACGGCCCCTTCCCTCTCCTAGAGAGGAGGCCTGAGTCCCAGCAGTGGGAACATTATGAGGCCGACTATGCTATGCTATGCTATGATTTATTGTATGATATAGCTTCACTGATTGCCAACAGTTCAATATACATTATAGACACGTTCGAAATAATACTAAAGCCCATTGATATAATTTGTTGTGTATCATAAAAAGCTGCACCAAAATTATTATTTTCTTCAGAACCATCTGTAAATATTTGATCAAAATTTGTGTATTCTACGCTTAAATGTTGACAACATAAATCATTCATTATAGAGTTTGAAAAGAGTGAACAACATTGATTGGTAATAATGAACGAAATTAAAAATAAAAACATAAATGAACTAGTAGGTACGAATCCAGAAAAGGCTCTATCTTAGCGCTGTTATAATAGCATTTAATTGAGAAATATCCACTTAAGCCGCTACCTTATGCAGCGCCACGCTGAAATTCTTGGAAATATAAACATTTTCTAACCGAACTCATGACGGAACCTGTTTACAGAACACAAGATTACTCCTATATTATTAACTTTTATTAGTTTTTATTGCTTTTGCTGTCGGTCGCAAGCGTGATAGTAGAAAATTATCTCAAAGAAATATAGTTCTAGGATAAAAAGGATTCTGTGTCTATTACGTCATTAAATACATTATTTCTCTGCTATATATAATATATTGTTTGTATTAAATGTATTTTATTAATGATGTGTTGTATGTACCTGTGTATCTTTTTCTCCTTCCCTGACAAATCCATCCAAAGGTTGTCTGTAAAAATCGCTTTTAGCAATAAGACCGCACATTGTGACACGGTTGACACCCCATTAATTATAAGTTCATATTGTAATTTTATTATTGGTATAAAGAATATATCTATCTATCTAGGACACTGTGAGGCAAATTTTATCTAAATTAATTCAGCCGTTTGAGTGTGAAAGTGTAACACACACTATTTTTTGCCTTCAAGATTATGAAAGCAAAAAATTGTGTGTGGTAGTGTAATTGTGCAGTGTGACATGTTCGAGCATCCGAGAGTAAGCGACGACAGATAACGCTTGTTTAGAAATAACTGGGTGTAATTTATCCATAATATGTATGCATTTAGAAATATTTAAGTATGTTTATCAGTTGTCCAGTACTCATAACACAAGCTCTGCTTAGCTTGGGACTAGACGGCGTTGTGTGATAATTGTCTGGATATTATATTATATTATAAATGTTATAACCTATTCTCTCCTGACCCCCAGGTGGTAGCGATAAGGAAATACCGACTCTAGCAGGGAATTCCACTCCTTAGCCATACTAATTTATATGCGTATGGGTGGGAGACCCACCATGTACTGGTGGCGTATCGTCGTACATTTAGTGATGGAACGGGCAATTCTGGGTGGAGTAAGAGGGTGTCAGTCTTTTACTCCACCTTGAATCATCTTAAAGCTATTATTTATTGATATTAATCAAGCGTTTTGTCGGCTGGAATGGCGACTAAGTCGAGTGGAAGTTATACAAAGCTGACTTGGTATATAGTCTTTAGTTAAGTTATGGTAATTAGCCAGTTAGAGAGTTGACATTTCTGATAGAGTCTCGGTTTCTTTGATAGGTAAAAATTAAGGGTGCTTAAGTCAGGTCATCTTTAAGCAAGCTTACTCTATGATCGACCACAACATCGCTCATCAATAAGCTGAGATAGTAGTATATATCTTCTATCTATCTTAGTAGTATGGGTTCTCACCTCTCTCCATAAGCAGATTATGTCTCACAGTTTATTCAAGGCATGCTCTTACTTCGAAGGATTCGTGTGTGTATTTCGCTAACTAACGCCTGTGCACTCAAGGTGTAAGTGGTAAACTAAACCTCACAAAAATGAAAATAGTCTAGAATAGTTTGCTAATTTAAACAATCATATGTGCCGCAGGTTGCCCCAAGTTCTTATACACTTGCACTTTATGGGACTTAATGAGTGTCATCGATGATATAGTGAACGGAGCCACTGACTGTGCCTTTTGGGCTCAATTTAAGAAGTTTATCATCGACTTGTATTGTCAAATCAATCGTAACTTTAACAAATTTATGTAGAAACTCATAATTGTTTTGTATTTACACCTACGGGCTATTGATGAATATACACCGATATCTGTCTGTATATATGATTGACTTATTAATTATGGAATGTAATGATGTTAATGTTGTGTGCAATGAGCTAATTTGATAACGTTTTGAGTATATTTTCAAATACAAATCACGATACTGATGAAACGAAAATAATAAATCAAACCTACATAATTATAAAAGCAATATTGAATTATTTATATATTTATTTCACATAGGCCTACATGGGTACTTATAAAACGTCAGAAGATAACGCACGGTTCCAATTGGTCGTTTTCTATGGAGAAGAACCGGCAAGAAACTCACTGTGGAACGATTATCTCAGGTGTTTGTAAGAGTTCTACAGACACAAATATATATCAGCTTGTAGTCAAAATTGTAGGTGTTCCCCATCAAAACATCACGGTAGGCCCTTTTCGGGCTGCCAAGCACTGACGGTGAAATACATCCAATCAGTGCGGCAAACTGTGCCTGTTGGGACGGCGGCCTATTTCGACCCGCCGTCCCAACAGGCAACCGGCGACGTGCGACGGCGAGTGCGTGCCCCGCCAGTTAGTGTTCTGCTATGCTATCTAGCTGATCTGATGTAGCGTTCGTTTGATATAATCAGCAATGGCAAGCAATAAAATAAAAATATTTTTTTTTGGAAAATAAAGTAATTCGCCCTGCGGATTGATAGTGATAGTGACAACAGTAAAGAAATATTTACTTTAGTTTCATTTGAAAACCTATTTATTAATTCTGAACGGTGTGTCCATATAGTAAATAAATCAACCTAAGTAAAAAAAAACCCGGGCAAGTGCGAGTCGGACTCCCGCACTGAGGGTTCCGTATAAACTTACCTTTGAGAACAGTTCGATTCCCAAATTGAGAAACGAAGATTTTTCGAATCGCAAAAAATATTGTGACGTAATTACAAAGTTAAAGATTTCAATTTTTTTCTTTTACTTATGTTATTAAGACCTTGCTTCATGGCGAATTTCAGGATTATATGTCAACGGGAGAGTACCCTATGAATTTTAATTCTTAAACGGCCATATCTTTTTTTTACAAATTTAGAAAAATAAAATCACAGCTTTAAGGGAACGCAGACCTGAGTATATGGTTTTAATTTCTCGATACGTCCATGTGTTCTCGAGATAAAGGGTCTTGACAGACAGACGGACAAAAAGGTGATTCTATAAGGGTTCCTTTTTTCTCTTTTGAGGTACGGAACCTTAAAAACAACATTTTAGAAAATCAAGTAAAACCAAAAAGTAAAGGGCAATGATCACGTCCTTGAGATGAGCGCTAAATGGAGAAATTGTGCAGGTTGCAACGAGAGACTGCGGATAACCTTTAATAGTACCGAAGCAAAAAAAAAATTAAAAGAGTATTGCTGGAAATGCAACCAAAACCTTTGCGCGACATGTTTTGAAGACACAAGTAAATAAAAAACTTTTTCGTCCCCCCATCTCGGAAAGAGAATATTTGCTCAAAAAAAATTTAGCTCTTGCATAACAAATTACTATTTCCATTTCTTTTACGATAATACTGTTTTATTTTCGATATTGCCTTATTGTCTTACCATCAATACTAAAAATACTTTCTAGTGCGGTTCAGGTCGATATCGGCCTGCCGCTTTCCCTCTTTTATTTCTCATTTCCTGTTTGGTAGATCCCGGGGCGAATCAAAACTAAAAAAGTTGGGTTTAAGGTTATTCTAACACTACAAAAAAAGATTGTATATATCATGTTTTCGCAAAGTTATAGCATTTTAATTTACCCTAGTGTTGGTGGGTCGAGAGAGACCTGCCACGCACTTGCGGTAATATCGTTGGGGGCGCATTTCGACCCGCTGCCGCATCAGATGAAGGTTTGTGATTTTACTTGCCGCAGTCAAGATGTTAATACATTTTCATTATCATCATCATCATTTCAGCTGAAAGACGTCCACTATTGGACATAGCCTAAGTGTCGACCGGTGTTGTGCGACTCGCATCCATCGGATTCCCGCAACCCTAACCAGGTCATCGTTATTTTAATTTAATACATTTTATTAAATAGAAATTAACGATGATAATGATTTTGAAATAGAAATTAACGTGCAAAATTTATTTCGTTATGCATTTTTTAACAATAATTTATGTGTTTATTTTGATTTTAGCTATATTGTTATAATATAATTTTAATCGTATATTTTGGCATTTCTGTCTGTACTTCAAAATCTAATAAAATATTTTCACACTAACACAATAAGTGTGCTGACACTCATGTCTTAGCACTAAAATAGTTTAAAAATAATGTATCGTCAATATTCCAGTGTTCGTAATGCTGACTTTATCTATCAATAAATAATAGTTCTAGGAAAAGAAAAATCGGTAAACTTTCAAAAATTCGGGGACAAAGAAAAAATCATTTATTTCTAAGAACTTATTAGATTTTTGTATAAACACAAGGATTGGACAACAATTCCTTATTTCATTCCTCTTAATCATATACCTACCTAAATATTATTTTTAGGTGCAATGTTGCATTCGAATTTATATAACTCATACAATTCGCGTCAGAATTATAAAAAATAAAGATATCAGAAAATCAGACAGAGAGTGACAGAACGGGGATTTTAATACCATTTGATACAAGTTTCACAAAAAATACAAACTCCACTGACCTGTGTGTAGCTGCCTGGTGTGCTGGTGGACGTAGGCAGCTAGCGGTAGCTGCAGCCTACTCCTGGCTGCGGCATACACACAAGACGGCAGCTCCGAAGTCAGGGAAGCGCCCTCATCATCAGACCCGTCGGCGTACGCGAACTTCAGCCCGGAATAATCCAAGCGACGGGAATCACTGAACAAAATAAAATCAATTCCAGACACTATAAAAGGAAAAAAAAATCAAGAGTCGAATTTTAGAAAAAAAATTGCAACAATATTCAAGTTACACACAGCTGGTTTGCTCGTATTGACAGCTGTTCTTCAGAAGTAGACATACTGCAGACAGTGACTTGATTGACGGAAAGCCTATGAGCTAGCTTTGTATAGTGTTTCATCTATGGTTTGAGCGTTTATGTAGGCATTTATTTTGTTAATTCTTAATTTGAAGTTTAAAAAGCACTTTTGAAATTGGAAAATTTTTATACGTTTCAACGTGTGTTTTTTTTTTAGTTTTAAGGAAGCCAGAAAAGTTATTAAATATTTTTTGTTACGCAGCTGTTAGTCTCGTTTAAGAGTCCAAAGAGCGACTGCCGCTCGATCTCCGCGAGAACAAGTCCGAGTAACGCAAATCCGCACGAACCATAAGCTTTTATAAAAAGTGCGAGAAACTCTGATAAATAATATTATTTAAGTGAAAATATAGTAAGATTTTTTCTACTTTATGATTTTTGCGTCGCACTTGAAGTAAATTACGCAGCACAAGGGAAATAGTTTTTTTTAAATATAATTAAAAAGATACAATTTTTAAAATTACCTCAAAGGTGGTGAAGTAGACGAGTCTGCAAGCTGTGTCCTAGTCGCTGACATTTTTCTTTTTACAGTTGTCAAAACTCCACAATTATACTGAGTCCGAAACTCGAATCCCAACTGAATGTGCGTGGACCGCTTGTACTAATTTATACCACAAGGGGTAGTTGCTTAGCTACGTCGACAGTTTGACAAAATTTTCGTGATGCGTTAAAATTCACCCTAACGTCGTGAATTTAACGTTTATAATGTATTGACAACAATGACGGCTTACGTAAGTGTGTCGTTCATCCCTCTTTTTTGGGGTGGAGCTTTCGAAAATTAAGGCAGACGGAGGCGGAGCCTAAAATGCTTAGACTTAGGACCAACACTTCTTTATGTCAGCTAATTAGTTCGGTGATTAGCTTAAATTGTGTGTCAATCTTGATAAAAGATATTTTTATTCTCAAAAAGAAATCTCGAATAGATAAAGTTAACAGGAAGAAACATTAGCGAAATGATGTGTATAAATATTACTTTATAATGTAAATAATAATTACCAAAAACATATAATTGTTAAATCATTAAACGAAGGAGTTAATTGTTATACCTATAGAGATTAGGTGGATGTGTGATTCAAAGACTCCGCCAGGCCATGGCAAGCACGATGTCCGTCGGTATCGGCTGGATATTCCAGGATTTTAATATTCTTAAGGAACAGGCAGTTGGAAGCTTAAAATTGACATACCTAAGTAGTCTTCATACCAAAGGTGACATCGTAGCAACCTATTCCTGTGACTAGGTTGCTGAGGTCGGATATTTTTTACGAAATGCATATGAAAGTGTAATATCCTATATATATAATATCCTTTGACTTTTTTTTTCGGTCGGTAAATTATGTAATGATATCCCCCGCTCTTGGGCGGAGCGAGAGGGTGTGTCCAACTTTTACTGACTAAAAACCCACTCCTGTTCCTTCGTTGCCTTTCATACCAGGGCCGAGTTTTCTGGCCCAGTAGGCTTCAACCCTGCTGGGCCCCTACGGTTTGCTGACATCTCCTTGAGGTGCGCGTGGACAGTACGCGCCGTCGACGACTTGGGCTCGGTCCGGATGGTTACCGGACTATCGGATGGCGAGCTATCCATTGCGCGCCGTTTTGACTTAAAATCCTATGTCGCCTAGCTGGGGCAGAGCGCGTCCACAGTATTCATCCATTGCGAGCGGTCTTGAGCTTTACGCTTTACCTCGCTCCATGTCTATCCGATGGCTATCGCTTCTACCAGCACGGTGCATCAAAAGGTTTGCCGAGGACGGCCACGCTTCCTTTTCCCTTGAGGATTCCAGTCCAACGTCTGTTTAGGTAGGTATATGATCGGAATCCCTTCTAAGCCAAAAACCAATCCGTCTCCACTTACGACGTTTGATCTGGTGGTTAATCGGTCTTTCATGACATTTCTCCAACAGTTCTACCTTAGTGTTGGTCTCAGGCCAGTATATCCTGAGGGTTTCTTTATTTATTATTATGAGGAACACCAACGACATATTAACAAGATGCTATACTGGCAAATATGTCAATTAAAGATGTCCATAACTTATACAATTTGGCAACACATAAATTATTATTTTATAAATTAAATGAATATAAATTGGATAAAATTCGATAAGATTCTGGAAATACATTATTTGACAAGTATAAAATATATAGTTCGAAATATTAAAATTATTAAATTAAATAGTATTGTATTCAAATGAGCGATAAATTAAAATTAGAATTATAACGAAGAATTAAATTAATATAATAAATTTAAATGGCTAGTTTCAAATTGACTATTCGGGAGCTCGCCACAAATCAATTACAAACAATGCTTTTCTAAATTCAGTTATGCCGTCGCCTGTCAATGTCGAAATTGGTAGAGATGAATAACCAACCATTTCACAAGCGTTGGACAGAATATTGTAAATATGACGAGTCAAACAAATGTCATTGACTTGGAGTTCTGGAGTGCTTTGAAATCAATAAGATGATGATACAATTCGTTTCTTGCGTGTAAATGTTTTGTGCTAGAACTTGCCAACGTTGAGCACCATGTTATTCGCAACACATGGTGTCTTGAAGAGAATTCAGATCGGAATGTAGCAGAGCAACGTCTGATTTAGATTCGATAACACGATACATTTTCAGGTCGTCTGCAAAAAGCAAACCACGGCTATGCTTGATGTGGTCTACTATATCGTTGATAAACACGATGAATAAAATTGGCCCAACGTGAGAACCCTAGGGCACACCGGAAGTAACAATATATTCAGGGGAATGGTACCCATTTACCACTACTATTAGTTTTCGGCCGTACAAGATGACCTAAACCATTTTATTAGGTTCTCATGCACCCCGTGTCTCTCCAGTTTGGCAAGTGGGCACTGGTGGTCAACCTTATCGATCGCGCTGCTGAAGTTAGTAGACAAGGCATCTACTTGTAGATCTGCGTCAACATGACAGGTGATGACATTAGGATATGATGACACTATGACAGGTTAATAACAGTTGAATTATTACAACAGAAACCATGCTGTTGTTTGGCTAGCTGCATTTTGAAATGTGACGTTAGGAAAGGAAAAGTTAAAGATTCGAAAATCTTTGAAAATAAGGCTAGCAAAGAGATTGGACGATAGTACTTTGCATCAGATTTATCTCTTTTTTAAAAATGGGTAATACGTTAGCCCTTTTTCATTCCAGAGGGAGTTCGGAAGTTTCAAGAGATGCGTTGTATATCAGCGATATTGGAAGGGAAAAAAATTGTGCGAATCGTTTGATAAAGATAGCAGGTAATTCATCAGGCCCGGCTCTCTTAGTGCCATCAACTCATGATACAGCTCTTTGGACCTGCCTTTCAGTCAATCGCATCGAAGTTAGTGCAGTCTGTGGAAAATTTTGAGTCTGCGGCACAGGTTGTAGAGATGTGTTACTAGAGGTAGACGCAGTTAGCATCGTCGAGAAATGTTGAGAAAAAATCTTACAAATGTCCGAAGAATATCTTACCCGAAGTAGCGTTTCGTTGTCAAGCTTGATTTCTGAAGGAATCTTGGAAGAGTTGGAGTTTGGAGTTGGCTTTCATAAATGACCAAAAGGATTTGGTGTTAGAGCCAATATTTTTTCCATAGTATAAACATATTTGCTGCAGCTGAGTATAAGTTTGTTTGGACCTCAAATGGTCAAATTTATCTTCGAAAAGTTGAAGGAAAACCTTATATCCGTATAAAAAGTGAGGCCCACTTAAATGAACTTAAGAAGAACCTAAACAATGAAAATTGACTAGTCCTAAAGTTAACTTTTGATTTTTACTTGTATTGTCTTGCATCTATGATTTTGTTTTTACTACCTTACAATCAAAATGCATACCTTGTTTTAATTAATGGAAATATCTGTTCTAAATTGAAATCAGAAAAAGTTATGAGACACCAAACACAACGTAAACACACAATACACATATTAAACTTCTATTCATTGACCACTATCACTGATCACACTATTATAATCGTTATGTACATAATTTACTATTTACCTATTAAAATAAACATAACACTACTGAATTATAGCAAACTCACTATCAATTGTTTACTGCACATTACTGTTTTAGCCTCACTTTCTTTGCAAGCTGTATCGTACACTGCAACACTGGTGATATTAATTTTTAAAACTAAAGCTTATTTTTCACTTTTAATTGCTCAACTTATATTTAGAGTATTCTTTACTCAAATAAATACGGGACAACACGGTTTTTACTTAAATCACACAACAAATAAACGTGTAATTAGCGTCATGGGAGGATTTCATGCGGTTACGTCACACACAGTTACGAATACCCGCTCAACTCCATATCCTAATATTATCTACACTACTTACCTATACATAAGCGGCTCGCATTTTTTGAATGACATGAACGTAAACACGCAGATACTCGCACTTCTCAGCTTTATAGTTCTGAGCTTAAGGTTTTACTTTTATAAGCGTTCACTATTTTTCGGTTCTTTTATAACCATGTCTATTTTAAATGGCTACTTCCGACGTTGAACTTGACAATTTAAATATATCCGAATCTGCGGTCTGTAATGTTGGTGATTGTTGTAACTTTATTTCACATAATAAATCAAATATTAAAATACTTACTCAGAATATACGTAGCATTTCTCGTAACTTCAACGAACTCATAGTTCTCTTGCACACATTAAAGATGGATTGTGACGTCATAATACTCACGGAATGCTGGTTATCATGCAATCTAACTATTCCAAACCTACCAGGCTACAAGTCTCACATTACACAAAATTATAGAAACCAAAACGATGGAATAACAATCTATTTTAAAGATTCGCTTAATGTAGATATAATTGAGCCGTTTTTTTCGGAAAGTAACTGTTTGATTTTAACAATAAATAAAGAGACGGCTGTAATTGCATTGTATCGATCACCATCATATAATAACCTAACTCCCTTTTTATCATCCCTCAATTCAACTATATCCAATCTAAAAAATATAAAATCTGCCGTTATAATTGGAGACATTAATATAGATATCTCAATGCACTCGCTTGACGCCAGAGCACCTGAATATCTAAATTCTATGGCCTTTCAAGGATTTTTACCTGCCCATTCTTTTCCTACCAGGCAAGGTAAAACTTGTCTTGATCATGTTCTTCTTAAAACGAAATTCAAGTCTCATACATTTGTGTTAAATACCACCATTACAGACCACAACGCGGTATTACTCTGTCTTTATCAGACTCACAAAGAAAATCATCCACTATCTTACGTATCTAAACTTAACGTTGCTGCTATTCGTGAACAAATGATTAATGTAGACTTCAGTCAAATAACTGATATTGACGATCCTAATAAGGCCATGGATAAGTTCGTAGTAATGTTACAAGATGTTATAACCGCCAACACCACGATTGTAAAAATCCCCCGTAAAAAACGCATCATTCGACCCTGGATCACTCAGGGATTACTTAGATGTATACAGAATAGAGATCGCCTCCACAAAGACTCGCAAAGTTCACCTGAAAATGAAACCTTAAAACTAACTTACACCCGTTATCGAAACCATTGTAACAATTTACTGAAACGACTTAAAAGACAACACGAAAAAAGTGAACTAGACAAAAACTGTAGTAACAATAAAAAACTCTGGGAAGTCATAAGATCTATAACAAACACAAACAAAACAAAATCAGCTGCTACCAACCTCCTTGGTGATTGCCCACAAACATCTGTCAATCAGGCTAATGATTATTTTGCTGACGTTGGAAGTTTTCTGGCAAACAGGCTTCTAAACTGCCCGACAATAGCTCAAAATACCTTAGATCTTCCAGTCTCAAGCCAAACCACTAACAACTCGTTTGTATTACTAGACACCAATGAGGGCGAGATCTTGTCACTTATAAATGGCTTAAAATGTAATAGCGCAGTCGGTCATGATAAAATATCTAGCAGCATACTAAAAGCCATAAAAGATATTATTGTCACACCCCTTACTCATCTATTCAATGTTTGCCTTAATCGAGGAGTTTTTCCCGATGTCCTTAAAAAGGCTATCATTGTCCCTATATTCAAGGCGGGTGATAAACTTCGTGTAAGCAACTACAGGCCAATTGCCATACTACCAGCTATTTCTAAGATTCTGGAGAGAGTTATCAATTGTAGACTCGTTAGGTATCTCGAAAGCAACAGTCTGATTTCTTCTGGACAATTTGGTTTTCGGTCTGGAAAATCGACTGAGGATGCGGTGCATAAACTTTCTGACCATATTATTAAGACTCTAGATGATGGAAATAAAGCACTTGCCATCTTCCTTGACCTTAGTAAGGCATTTGACACGGTATCAATTCCGCGTCTTCTAGCTAAGTTGGAAAGCCTGGGTGTAAGAGGTTTACAGCTTAAATTGTTTCAAGATTACCTAAGCAATCGTAAACAATGTCTAAAAGTAGACACCTACATTAGCACTGAGCAATCTGTCTCTTTTGGTGTCCCTCAAGGCTCGGTGCTGGGACCAACGCTCTTCTTAGTGTATCTAAATGAGCTGTGCGGGATGAAATTAGAGCGAGGTGTCATTATTTCCTACGCTGACGACACTGTGTTGCTGTTTTCTGCTGATACTTGGGTAAACACTTTTATGCTGGCTCAAAATGGCTTCAATAAGGTCTCCAACTGGTTAAAACAAAATGTTCTCACTCTAAACTCAGATAAAACTTTTTACATGCCATTTTATTTACGAAATTCTAATGCACCCGTCCCTGAACTTACGTTAAAGTCACATTCCAATCATGTCGCCTCCTCAAATGACACTACTTGCAATTGCCCCTGTTTATTTAGAAGATCTGAAGCTAAATACTTAGGTATTATACTCGACTCATCGCTGAACTTCAGTGCGCACATTTCTATGCTTCAATCCAGACTTAGAAAATTGATTTATATTTTCAAGAACTTGCGACACGTAGCAGATATTTCAATCCTAAAAAAAGTTTATAGGGCACTTTGTGAATCGCTGTTAACTTATTGCATTTCTAGTTAGGGTGGAGCTTCCAAAACCACTCTACTTCCTCTTGAAATAGCACAACGAGCAATTTTAAAGGTTAGCTCCTTTCGACCCATTGATTACCCTACACATCTTCTGTATAAGTCCTGGAGCTTACCCACTGTTCGTCAACTTTACATATTGACTGTGATTCTCAAACAACACTCTCTTACCCCTTTGGACAGGAATAATCTACTTAAACGGCGTCGTAATGCTGTAGTACCCCGGTCCCGTCAATTTAAACATTCATTCACACACAGGTTTTTCTGTTTCAATGGTCCTTTCCTCTACAACAAACTTAACGCAAATCTTAATTTCTACACACTAAACAAACAAGGATGCAAAATCAAACTATTAGACTTTCTACTCACATGTGATTACCAAACTACTGAAGACCTTCTTAAAACGTTAAGATAAAATTACACCACAAACACACGAAGCACATGCACACAACACACAATTTTGATTGCAAATTAATTATTTTGTTGTGTTAAATTATGTAGATGTTACACGCAAATGCTGTTATATTGTTAATTTCTTTTCTGGGAAGAGAACTGCGTCCTGAAATACAGGCTCGGCCTAGCTCAGGCGCAGTTGCACATTTTTATTTCTTTGGCATTTGTTTTAAGTCACCTTCTACTTATTGTTAAATTTGTACAATATTTTTATGGAGAAATAAAAAAATTATTATTATTATTATTAAAAAAAATTTTCTACAGCAATTTTCTGTTAATGATCGTGCTCTATCACTAAGTATTCTATGCTTTCTTTCTTTTCTCATCGCTGGGGTTATTATACTTTTTGAAACGCTTTCTGATCTTTACCTTTTCGTTGAGTACTCTTACAAGGGTTTTAGAGTACCAACGAGGGAAATTGGGTTTGAAATGAGTGATTTTTGAAATTTCTTTGACAATGTTAGATTTTGGTAAAACAAAGACACCATAGAATTGACATCAGGATGGGACAGAAGTTTATCTTTTCAGTTAATTAGTCGTAGGTCATACAAAGTTCATGACTGAGGCCAAAACTTTATCACGAACACGTGTTTCGTAATTTTACACAATCGCGCGTGGGCGTTTACTGTCCTCGTCCAGTTTTTTGATGGGAGAAATTGACAGGATATCTTGCTCTTTAATGTTGCAGGAGACCACCTTGCCCAATTGAACTACAGTGCTGATGAGGTGCTCGTTACTATTTTCAGGAAGCCCATTAATTTCAATGTTTTCTTGGCGTGTATATTGTTCAAGAACAGTTCAATCCCCGAATTGAGTTACGAAAATATAACAGAATCGCAAAAAAAAAATAATTGTGACGTAACTAAAAAGTTTCGGTTTTCAGATTTCCCTATATTTGTGTTATAAGACTTACTTCATGCAAAATTTCGGGAATCTAGGTCAACGGGAAGTAATTTATAAATTTTGAATCCCTTGAGAGTGTCGAAATCTACGTTTTTTGCGACATAAACGGCCGTATCTTTTTTTTTCGTTAACTCAGAGGTTTAAATTATTTCACAGCTTCAAGAGACCACAGATCTGAGTATATGGTTTTTTTATATACATATTATGATATTTCAACTCGACACCTCCACGCGTTCCCGAGATAAAGGGTCTTGACAGACAGACAACAAAGTGATCCTATAAGAGTTTCGTTTTTTCCTTTTGAGGTACGAAACCTTAAAAAACATTGTACGCTCGTTAATTAAATAAAGGCTGACTGGCAAACACTATCCAATAAGTTTACAGACGCGCTTTATAGCCTTGTTTCATTATAAATGTCAAAACGACGTCTTCATTTTTTTTACATATTTCTATTACTTCTTCAATCTTTCGCGATCTCACGCGTCATCCAGAGCTTGTCTCTACAGAACCTATCCAGTTAACTCCTTTGCTTTTCTGCCACAACCCCGTCTCATTGCATCAGAGCTCTCTCTGTGTTATCAGGGTCTAAAGTTTGATCGACATGCATTGGACATAACCAACCAGTCCTATTCACTCATAAGTTTGGCAGCCATTCGAATATGTCAGTTATATTTGTTTTGGTGTACAATATTGTGTTTCGAACACGATCCGTTAGTTTCACACCTAGACTTCCACATTGTACCCTATTGCTCGTTGGCAGTATTTACAATGAATGTAAATACTGAAAAGAGCATGAACGAGCATGAATGTTATTTAAAGTCTGTGTACGTTTAGAAATAAAGAATACATTTATCTGTGATTTTGCATTTTGTGCTAGAGGAAATTTGTACGAGTGAATAATGCTCATACAGCAAAACACGCTTGCATAATTAAACTTAACAATTTTAATTAATCGTATTAATTTAATGTGTCTTTAATGAATAAGTGCGGCTCAGTTAACCATAACTTTACTCTTTTAACAACGTTTTTTTAGGGTTCCGTACCTTAAAAGGAAAAGCAAAACCCTTATAGGATCACTTTGTTGTCCATCCGTTTGTCTGTCTGTTTGTCTGTCAAGACCCTTTATCTCGAGAACACGTGGAGGTATCGAGTTGAAATTAAAACCATATATTAAAATCTGCGGTCTCTTGAAGCTGTAAAAAAATCAAATTTCTAAGTTAACGAAAAAAAAAGATACGGCCGTTTATGTCTCAAAAAACGTATATTTCGACACTGTCGAGAAAATCGGGTATAGGGTACTTCCCGTTGACCCAGAATCCTGAAATTTTGCTAAAAGCAAGTTTTTATAGCACAGGTATAGGAAAAAAAGAAATTGTGATTTGGTAAAAATCTTCAAAACTCTATTCGGGAATTGAACTGTTTACATAGGTAAGTTTGTACGGAACCCTTAGGGCGCGAGTCCGACTCACACATGCCCAGGTTTTTTTTCATTTTAACGTGTTACTACTAAATAACCACTGGGTTTGGTGTTTATCATTACAACCTACAACAGCTACTGGAGGATCGTCAACGGCGAAATATTTATATTCCTACAAAATTCATCCTTGAATAGTTTCTTATTATTTTCCGATCATTGAGTGACATCTTTTGGCAAAAGTACTTATAGGTATCCTTGCACATCTCCCCAGCTACTTCATGCAAGGCTAATTCATGTGACATGCACTCCCAAACATTGGAGTAATCGACAATATGTGGATTAGCAAGATTGCTATCCCTTACCCTTTTGTATTTATGGCTTGGTAAACTGTATGTAGGTGATAATATAGTAATAAAGCCAGTTTGGAGGCTTCCAAACTGGCTTTATTTCTGCTCAGGAAGCAGGAATTTGTTGAGGATTGGACGTGTCTAGTCTCTCGCTACTATAAGCTCGCAAGGCCCAACGACCTAAATCATTCTGGGCCAAGAGACTTTTTAAAACCAACCTAAAATTATGACATGATATTTAAACGTAATTTTTAGTTTAAACAATCTAACAAAAATATTTACCATGAACATATTATTTCAATATATTTTTTGCAGGAAAAAGTTAACTTTTGGTATAGGAAATACCACTTAAAAGAATTTAGCTAAAAGCATTTAAAAGGAAGGAAAGAAAAAAGTCCTGGGCCGCATCTACTTGCGACTATTGTTTAGAAGTTTGGGTCGTAGGTAACGTAATGTATTTCGATCTAAATTTGGGTTGGGCCTTACGAAGTTAACTGAGTGTGATTATACCATAAATTACGTCGATTTGTTCAACTTCAAAACAATGCAAACCTTAAGAGCGGTTTATAAGAAGGAAAAGAATTTTATTAGGAAGCCAAACGCATTTTATTTAATCTTTAGGCTCTTATGACCTCAAAAGAATGTTTTCGATCATATGTAGTCTTCCTGTCAGTTAATTTTACTCCTAATATATTATGGGGATATATTGGAAAGATGTTTGAAAGAGGTTTCTAATAATCATTTTAGATAAGTTTGTTTGCCACATTGGTTGATTTCTCGAAATGTTTTAGGACGTTTGACTATTATTTTATTTATAACAATTTATGAGATTTTCCCGTTAAAACCTAGTAACTCCTTTTTGCTTTCTTTAAAGCTGATTTATGTAACACAAATAAATAATTCACTTTGATCTGTAAAATGTTCTATTCATTTAGATAAGTATATGACTGTATATGTGTCTAGTTTCAAGTATATTGGCATATCGACGAAATGAAAAGAGGTCTCATATAGGTTGGAATTCCAGAAAATCTTTCTTAGTACTCGCCTTCATTATAAAAGGAAATATTGTAGAATATTTCATCGAAGAATTTTCAACGAAGCTTGCCGAAAAGGCAGGCTGCTAAGTACTGCAAAAAACATGTGTTACATCCACATACTAATTGAAAACAAAGTATCAAAGCATAAATACTTTCTAAATTAGACACTGGCTAGGTAATGCTCAAATTATGCGAAGACAAACGAAAAAAATAAAAAACTTGTAGACAAAAGTCTTCCATTCTGAAACGTACGGATGCTGACTGAAACGAAAATCTTTATACACGTTCATCGCATTCTTAAAGAAACGAAGTAATAGAGTGGTTCGCCTGGCCGGGGCTGAGAGTGGATCGATGCTGGTCCCGCTCTCCCATTGGCGGCTGTGCGAGTGTTTCTGACAATCGTTTTCCATGTCTGCCACCCTAGGAATTTATTGAAGCGAGCACCAATGTGTAGGTAGATAAAGTTTTGCGGCTTATAAAGTAGGTTCTATAAAGCATACGACCTTTTTGAATATTTTTGCACATTAAAAATATATAAACACTAATTCTTATTTAAAAAAAGATGACTGTGTATGTATGGTAGCCGTTGGCCTTAATTGCGTTGTATTTTTATTTTATTTTATAGGTGTAAATCGTATAGAAAATAATACGAAACCTATATGTGATGAACCTCTGCTACTGATAATTGCAATGACTTCCCGACATGTTTGCTTAGAAATACATCTGTTACTAACTTTAAAACTCTCATTAGCCGACATATATATCTAGTTTATTTTTTCTCTATTTTATGTGTACTTAGATACTAAGGACTTGTTAGTTCAATAGCCAATCCAGTAAATATTAAAAAGTGAAAGTTTGTAAGTGTGTTTGTATATTTGTCACTTCTTTATATCTGAACGGCTAAATGGAATTAGCCGTTCGGACGTGAATATCGGTATAATTTGAATTTGGTGAAGATCTGATGAAGAACTCCGGAGAGATACCAATTGCTGCAATCGCAAGTCTGCTTATTGTGAACACCTTTTCATAAAATAACATCACACCAGTATGGATTTTCGGCTGGCGCTGAAAATCAGCGCTGTGGCTCTGTCTGATACCCGAGCCCCAGCTTTGCAGAGCGCTGGCCGTTTTTCGCGGGTGGATGGATGGCTGAAGTGTAAAGTTCACACAGATATACCCTCATTTCACCAATTATGTTCAAATTCCATGATATATGAATTCATAATATACTTCCTCTAAAAATATTTCCAAAGCGAATTCTCACGCTACAGTTCATGAAGCTACAAAACACTCGAAATAACTACATGCAATTTGTCATGACTATAAATTAAAGAGTCACCCTTTTGATAAACAAGAAATGTCCGCAACTACTATAATTTGCAGCTAATTCTGCTCGGAAGTATGGCCCTCGTCGACCCTGTAATTGATTTGTCGCAGTCCCCGCGACCTGCGACTGTCGCCCGCGCGGCCGCCACGCGCCGCGACCACGCCCCAAGGACCATGTTTGATAGCTTTTCGCGTGAGATCTCATGTCGGTTTTACTTTGTGTTGTGTTGTGAGCACTTGTGTGCAACGATCTGGTTAAATAAATTGTGGTTTTGTAAATCAGTAGACCTGAAATATTCTAAGCTTTTAATATTAACAAGATAAGCGCGAAAAACATAACCCTTCTTGCGATTGGGGAAAAAAAAAGTTCTTATAGATTTAATTTTATTCTATGCCCTATCAGTGACCTCTGGCAGTTTTCTATGAGGTTTTCTTTATCTTAACTAAGTTTAATGTCGAAATGTATTCGGCAACTACTGGTGTATAGGTACAAAGATACTACGAAATTTCATATTTTGTACGCCACAGCCTATGGCAAAACATTTAGGCCATTATTTAGGTAGCAATTAAAAGTTTATTCGTTTCGAGTTGCGTATTGATTGTGTCAATTTAATCTTTTGATATATATGTTACTGGCAATCAGTACAATTCAGCTATTCTATACAATTCCCAGGGATAGCATAGAGTAACTACAGGTTCACCGGCAATGTATAAAATAAATAGATTTTGGTCTATGTTTATCAATGTTAACTGACCTACCTATAAAATGACGTACAAATGAAACTTTTTCTATTAAGTTCTTAAAATCAATGTGTGTAAAAGACGAGAGCGGAGAAGGAATTGATGTAATTTTAGTGCACCTCAACACAGACAGGTTAGGTTCGTAGTATTTTTTTATACCCTGAAATAGGAGCCTGAATTAGAACCGTAGTATTATGTATATCATAATAAAATTAACATAAAATTAAAAATTCTTCTGGTTATAATATAAGTAACATAATATAATTTATTTACAAGTACTCAGGTCCGTACTCAGACCCTATTTCTGTGTACAGGGTTTAAAGTAAGGCTTTTATTTCCAGATGGTTATATAAAAAAATAACCACGAAGGCTAACCTTCTGACCTGAGCTATACATGCACTAGCTTCTGACGTTTTATAAGTGCCCATGTAGGCCTATGTGAAATAAAAATCTTTTGATTTTGACGTGTCGGGATGCCCTAAAATTACGTTACCTCCTTCCTTGTTCTCGTCTTTAACACACATTACCGGTTGCGTATTCGGTATTCTATAAAATTAGGTATTCTATCGGCAAAGTATAAAATAAATAATATTTCTTACATTACCTGTACATTTTAAGTATTTTATACATTGCCTAGGTAATGTATAGAATACCGAATTATACAGATTACCGGTAACATATATTCTTCCACTTCTTGTAGACCTTATTTTCGATATTTACAGACTACTTGAAGCAGTTTGATTATTTAAGATGTGTCCAGACCTGGTGACATTCGCCTGGTCTGGACACACCTTTACGTTCTTGGATAAAATCCCAAGAAAACATAAATGTGAAAGACTCCAAGTTCTATCGATGTTTATATTAAGGGTTCCGTACCTTAATAGAAAAGAACGGAACCCTTATCTAATCACTTTGTTGTCCGTCTGGCTGTCGGTCAAGAACCTTTATCTCGAGAACGAGTAGAAATTAAAACCATACACTTACGCGGTTTCTCAAAGCATAAACTTCTGAGTTAAAAAAAAATATACGGCAGTTAAAGTCGCAAAAACGTGTATTTCGACACTCTCTAGGGAATCTCCTTTAACCTAGAATCCTGAAATTTGGCATGAATTAAGGTCTCATAGCACAAGTATAGGAAAAAATCTGAAAACTGTAGATTTGTAGTTACGACACAAAAAAAAAGTTGCGATTCGGAAAAATCTTCGTAACTCAATACGGGAATTGAACTGTTTTCATAGGTTATTTTGTACGGAACCCTCAGTGAGCGAGTCCGACAGTTTTTTAACCGTATATCCTGTCATGAACAACCTTCTTCGAGTGATTCTAAACGAAATTGCTCGATATAACATTACAAAGTTCTTTTATTCACAAGTTCCAAACAAAATTTTCTAATGTTCCATTAATAACTTTGACTTCTAAACCAACCCTGAATGTGCTGTTTTTTATTAAATTCTAATAATACTACCTCCACACCAATTAAACACTTTCAAAGTCATTTGGAAGTAGTATAAACTTTTGATAACTTTTTTTTGTGAGAAATGAGTTCGTGATAAAAATAGTGTTTCTAGTATGTAAAATCTCGTGAATGGTAAGCATGGCCGGATCTACTTAATGGCTAAATGGGCTGCAGCCCAGGGCCCCAGGGATATAAGGGGCCCCCAGTTCTCATTAAGAACAATCTACAATGATACACATTTACAAAAACTAAGTGTTCAGTCGGCGGTCTTCTCGCACAGGGCAATCTCTTATAGAAAACCACAAGACGAAGTATATTTAGACTTTCAAGTTAGCTATAGTAACTCGTGATCTCTTGTTCCATTGGGCCCCCAAGTAGTGTTAGCCCAGAGTCCAACAATTTCACGATCCGCCTCTGATGGTAAGTGACATTTAATTTAAATTTTGGGTTTAGTAATTAAAAGAGGGTCTTGCTATGTACAGTCAGGGGTCAAAAGTGTAGTAAGTAATGCTAAAATGTCTATAATTTCTTTGTAAAAGAGGGTCAATGGTACATGACTAATTTAATTAATAGCATAGAATCTAAAGTATTGAATGAACTAGTTGTGGACAATTGAACACTGTAGACTCCGTGAATTCTTAGGTTACTTTTTATTATGATTATTTTTATTGTACTTTTTAGTACAATATTGACCAGTCTACACTGTTCTTACATAATATCTACTTATGCTTTAATATGGAAATATTGTAACATTTTTTTTTTTTTTAAAGAGTAACCATGGAGTTTCTTGCTGGTTCTTCTCTATAGGAAACGACCAATTTGGAACCGTGCACTAGCTTCTGACGTTTTATAAGTGCCCATGTAGGCCTATGTGAAATAAAAAACTTTTGATTTTAACTTTGACTTTGACTTTGAACTTCGACCAGAAAGAAATTTTACACACTTTAGCATTGGTAGAGTGTAGCATGTGACTGTACATGAAAAATTGTAAGCGTGTATGTAGGTTTAATTTTTTATGGGGTTTCATGTGGTCCAAAATGTTTCGTATAATATACTGCAAGTGCTAAGCAAAAATAGAAATATGATTTTCTAAAATCCACCCCAGAAAGGGTTGAAACGGGAGTAGGAAGTTTGTATGGAGAAACCTGCTTCCTCGCGAGCGAAACTCCTGGCAGAAGCTAGTCTTACGTATAAAATAGTATATATATAGTATAAAACGTACCAATTAGATCAGTCACAGAGCACATGGATGATAAGCGATTATTCACATTGGAAATTAGCGCTTGTTTGAAATAATTGCGAATTACAAATTTGCTTACACACAATCGTGTGAATAAATTGATTGACCAATTGATTGATATTTGGAATAAGCTCATCACTAAACATTATGGATGTTCGGGAAAATTTATAACCAGCAGTGGGCGCCACTTAGCCATCAGGTCTTTTTCTTTAAAAACGTATACATGACGTTGACGTTGATGTGTAACTAAAGTCATTAAAATAAGCGTTTTGACAGTTGCCTGGACCTGACACCTCAGTGCTGCTACCTGGTGAACGTCATGTTAGAACATAGTTATTGGATAAATTATTTTTCTCCTACAACTTATTTGCATATAAAAAAACAAACATATTTCACAGGAGTCTTAATAAGTAAATTAAATTAATTCAAGACCGGGCTTTTAAAAAAGTACAAACCACCAGCTTGACTTAATTTATTTATTTGGGTGCATATGTTGGGTGAGGATTATCCTTGGGTCCGCAAGCCGTGAGGACCACGTGGTCGTGGGTTCTGTGGCACACGGCCGTGCACGCGCCCGGCACGCGCCGCCCAAAGTGCCCGGAACAGTGGACCGACGCCTTTACCAAAACTGTTTTTCTGACGGCACTTAATTAATCCGTGTCGCCAACTACTTTTGATCACTGTTATCGGCTTCCTACAATTTCGGTACAATACAAACATCTTTTTGATTAGGACTTAAATTCAAATTATATTTTTCAATTGTTTTTTCGTAAATAACATTTTGAGACACTATGAGATATACACATATCGTCCCTTAGCTAACAACACCGCATAAATCATTTTCAATAATGAGCAGCTCCATCTAAAAGCATTCAAATGTGAAAACCGCCATTTTTCGACTTGAGCGGTGTTGTAAGCTAAGGGACTTTGTGTGTGTATATGTATGACGTAGGTACTAGTTTTAATGTGGGTACAAACCGCTTTTTGAATATCAACCTTTGAGGATAATTCTAATTATTTTTGGTTACAATAACTATGCATGCAGAGAGCAGTGGTGGCCGAGTGGTAACGGCCCCGACTTACGAATTGTAGATTGCGGGTTAAAACCCAGCCAGGCACATAACTTTGTGAAATTTATTTCATCACCGCTGCTCTCAAAACGGTGAAGTAAAAACATCGTGAGGAAACCGGCATGTCCTAGCACAAAGAATTCGAAGATATGTGACATTCACCAACCCGCACTGGGCCCGCATTACGGCCCATTCCCTCTCCTAGAGAGAGGATGCCTAAGTCCCAGCAGTGAGAACATTAAAAGGCTGATTATGCTTATGCTTAACTATGCATCAAAATAAAAATCGTCACACATTATCTGCTTACGAATTGCACTGGTCTTTTTTTCGTAGATTCAATAATCATTTAGCTTGTCAAAAGAACTAAATATCTACTACCTAACCCTTTTCTGATAAATCATAAAGAATCCACTTATAATGAAATTCTAGATCCCTACACGATAAATCTATATATAGGCACCAACAGTATTTTCAATTGCCTGGAAACTAAATCGTTCCCTTTATGATGAGACCCCAGCCCGTATTTGTCTGTATGTTTGTTGTATTTAAGCATTTATTATACGCAATTATTAACAAGTCGGGAACAGAATCGAACATGTCAACGGGGGAGTGTGGTTGTCAAAGATTTGGATATGAATCGCGGAATATCGATATCAATTTTGGCCGTGTTATTTTTGCTATTTATGGAAAGATGGTATACAAATGAAACTGATAACTGATAATAGGATATTTATATTACACATATTTTGGTGTATTTTGAAATTCTACGCTTAATAAAACTAGAGCAAGAAGGAAATGGCATATGAATAATGGCATAGGAATGGGTTTTTGGGACACCCGTAAGTGTTGCTAGTTATTTTCAAAATATCTTTAGGGTACTTATAATCTATTCGCGATAGCATTATACAGATATTAAAAAATGGTTGTTTTAGGGTAAACTTTGTAATAAAAGTAACTTTGTATTTTGTAATTGTGCTTTGTTACAGTTAATATTGATGCTGAATTTACTATAATCAACTTATATACCAACTGTTATACGTAAATGAACTCACTTGAACTATTCATCTTCTTAATTTATGATCTTTTTAATTAAATAAATTGGGAACTGATCACTTTTCCGATTTTTTTTTTGTTCGAATTTCGTTTTACCGAAAACTATTGACCGAAGCCTTTTTTGATATACTTATGCATTATTTTACATATTTTTAGATCATCGAAGTATCATGTGTCATATATATGGAGGCATGTTTAATTCCGAACTAAACGAAGGTTGCTAAGTTCTAATCCCGTACGTCAGTGAGGGATTTATATAATTAACTCCCGAGCATTGCAAGGAGTTAATATAGAAACCTAAGTGAAGTGAGGAATCCAAGCCACCCGAGATAAAGACAGCTGCCCCGAGTTGGCTACTCTACTTTTTACACCATTTGTGAGATAATTAAACGACAATTTACTAAAACAAACGATGTATTTGAGAAATATAAGTATTATTTACAAATTAGTCTTAACTATCACTCGATAATGGTTTTGAGATTTTAAACAAACAAAATTCACTCAGATTCTATACAGATTCTGTTTAAATTTTCTATATCGCTCCCGCTTTTTTATTACTTTTTTTAAAGATTCATCAGGATAAACCAAACATTCTTTATTTTTGTAAGTGGCCAGTTTGACTTTTGAATAAACTTGTTTGATGCACGAACATTTTAATGTGCTGTTTTTTTTTTTTAAATAAATAATGGTTTTTGACGTTCCAAATTCAAATTTCAATATTCCCTAGGGATCGCCCATGCTACATTATCTCCCTAGGAACAGAATGTCTTGATTTAAGTGATGGTTGTATGACATATAAAAGGGCATTATCGAGCAGGTGGTGAAAAATAGTATATTAGGATACAAGTGTTGGTGATTACCGCAGAGGCGGTATTTAGATCCGAGCCGTGGCGAGGACGGTAATCGCCCATACAACAGAATAATCGATACACACGTGTGTCATACAACGTTTTTCAATACACTTGTAAAGAACATCAATTTAACTAACTATTACTACAACAGTAAAATTTGTAAAATTTGTAGTGTTTAATTTTATTTAATTAAAACTACCATTGCAGCCGCGCGCATCCTAAAATGGCGATGAACGATTTATTTATTAAACATGTACGTACAAGTAAAACACTAATTTATTCTATTGAACCGAATAACCTAATGAACAAAGAGGTTCAACAAACAAGTTGTAATGGTAATCTCACTAGTGCACAATCTCTAGTGCGTAATGGTAATAAAATTAATATCAGTTTGGTTATAAGCAACATTATATACCTAAGTGCAGTGCAATTAGAGTCACTTTATGAGCAAGTGTGTTTAAAAACATCTTTAAAAAAATCCTAAATTGACATACTTTATTTTGAAAGTTCCCTATTTCAATAAATACAATTCGGTTAGCAAAAATACTATACAATGGGTTGCTTAAATAAATAAAAAGTTTGAGCATCGCCCCGAGTGCACCCCATTTATCAACTGCCTCAGAGCAAGAGGGGCTTTACCGAGTACACGCGACCCGTCCCCATCTCCACACCAGACACTGCACAAGTACCGCAGTCCTATGGGAACAACACACAAATTACCCAAAACTAATTGTCTAATATGTTAACGCTAGTTAAGCAAACAGATTGAACGTTTCGAGTTGTTTTTTTTTGCGGTCGTTTCTTGTTTGTAGCCCGCAAATATTAGAACGATTTTTAAATAGGTTGCCATTTTTTTTTCTGGTTCGCGTTTGTCCAGTTTCCGTTTGTCCGAAAGTTACCTATTAATTCTTGACTTAAAGAGCTAGATTGTGGTTATTAGGAAACAGACTCAAGGAGGGAATTGCACTCCTTACCTGTATCCTTTATCCACAATGAATGTGTTCCTAAAACGTTTCGTGCGGTCCGACAATGGAACGGCCTTAATCGAATTAAGTTTCATTGGTTCATTCATTTGATCCCTGTCTCAAGATTGACGTAGTATTCTCTTTTGTCGAACGTGCATGACATGCACCCTTGACTATAACATGAATTATGAGTCAAATCACAGAGCTGTGCAAAAATAATCACAATAATAAATGGCAGGGGGTGTTACTAGACCGACACCGCACTAAAAAATGTGATTAAAAATTTTTTGTCTGTCTGTCTGTTTGTACAGGCATCACGTAAAAACTACCGATTCGATTACGATGGAACTTGGTATAATTATTCTTTAATATCCTGGGCATGACACTGGGTACTTTTATCCCGGAAAAGTATATACAATAAAAAACAAACTTAATTTTGCGATTCGATCCCTAGACCCGATTACTGTACCAAACGTAAATAATAAGTTTGTCGTAGGTTACCTCACCGGCAGTGGAGTTCACTAAGGGGCGCTGCACATGGCTAAGATACTATAATATTTTATCTTAAGATACAATATCGCTCGCTATACAATTCAATGGACTATCACACACGACGACGATAAATAATATTTCATATTTTCGTATCTCAAAAAACCTAATAAAACCATTTTCGACTTCTACACGGACGAAGTCGCGGGCAAAAGCTAGTAATAAATAAATGTAAAAGATAATAAAAATCTTTATTTTGAAACTAAAAAAAAAGATAACCATTCAGCTACAATTGTTTGAAACTGAGGCGCAGCTATCAACGTCCACTTCCAGAAACATAGAAACATGGAACATAGTAGTCCCATTCCAGATATGTGTATTAAGGATATTACGAAATAGGTAATATCTCTGCTTACCATCAGGTGGGATCGCAGTCAAGAATTGGTTTATATCAATAAAAAAAAATACGTGTCATATATTTATTTATTTCCAAAGAAGAGATTTTTTTTTCCAAAGTTTGAGTCAGGTATCGGTTTGACTGGGTAAGTAATATGTGGTATAATTACAGAATCTGTAATATTTATAAGATATAACCACTGAACCTATAATTTTATTTGATATAACAATCAGTTAATATAATAAAGGATTGATATAATTTTCAAACAATTAATTTTTATAAGCATAACAAACATTGATTATAAAATCTTTAGGTATACCACTCAAAAGACATAAAACTTATTTAGTCTAATATAAAAGAACAACGTGGTAACGGCCCCGACTTACGAGTTGTAGGTCGCGGGTTCAAACCCAGCCAGGCGCATTACTTTGTGTAATTTATTTCATCACCATTGCTCTCAAAACTGTGAAGGAAAACATCGTGAGGAAACCGGCATGTCCTAGAACCAAAAATTCAAAGACACGTGGCATCCACCAACCCGCACTGGGCCCGCGTGATGGATTATGGCCCGTTCCCTCTCCTAGAGAAGAGGCATGAGTCCCAACAGTGGGAATATTATAAGGCCGACTATGCTATGACTATGCTATGGATATATTAATATAATGCGGCTAACTATAATTATTAGTTCTAGTTAGAATACGCATGCAGAGAAAGTGGTATCTGTAAAGCCAACAGTTTTGTTAAAATAAAATAAATATAACTGTATTTGAATCCATTTCTTGAACCCGACAGTGCAGCTCCGTAAGTGGTCTGTTTATGTCATTAAACGGATAATTACAAACAGACGTCCATATAATGATGTATTACGAAAATCGATGAACAATTCTCAGGGTATGATTTTACCCATTTTAAATTCTTTTTTTGGTTGACTTATGATGTTTTCCACGAGGAAAATTTAGAAAAATCCATCTGAACAAATAAGCCGACGATTAAGCCGATGGTGATTGTTGAAAAAAATCATGATACAATCTAATCAGTTTTATGCAGTGATGATAATTCCGCTCTTCCTCGTAACAGTGTCGTAGTAGAGTCGTAGCTGTATTGTGGGGAAGTTTAGCTGGCTCATAGAGGACTCGTAGCAGCATGGACAACTGCTACAGATACCGGCACGAATCTTGAGCGCTCGGCGAAAGAGTGGGTCGCTTTGCGCATCGTACACATCGACAAGTCAATCACCGTACAAGGATTGCACTCCCCACCGTGACGCGGGCGTCTTACTTCATACCGCTAAAGAGACCCGATATTTCACTTCTGCGCAAGTGACAGACAGCGCTCAAAATCCGTGCAGTGGTTACAGCGACCGAGATAATTGCGACAGCGTTCAGCAAACCTATGGATATAATGTACGGTGGATGCCGGCAATTTTGTATCGATCGGACCTACATTGTCAACAGTACTTATTTATGCTAATTGTGTTGTGTTTGATGACGGCAAAATAAACAGACATTATTTCAAAATAGCCTTAAGACTCCAATCAGGACACTATTCATCGGCAAAATTTGCACTCTTGATGAAAATAGTCGAACCACCAAATTACACTACTTGTAATAAAATCGAGGACGTAAGTACAATTGTTCACGGAGTGTGTTATAAAAAAACTGAGGGAGAGAAAATGGAAAGAGGGTATTTTTAAATTTAGGTTAGATATTGGTGTAATTCAGGCCGGATGTAGATCAGACTTAGACCTGGCCGAAAGATATCCGGCCGGGCTTGACTACAATTTGTAACAATTTTAATAGCCTAATTACGAAATAATCACATCAGATATTTTCTGTGTTGATTAGTCTTATTAAATAAATACCAAAACTCTCACTAGAATAATTCTCCAGTGACAAGGAGCATCCTGAAAATTTTTACGTTGAATCTAAGATAATTATACATAAAATACGGCATTTAAAATTCAAATATAAAACAGTATTCAGCAGTTAATAAGTTAAAGAAAAATTAAATCAGTTTTAATTAAAGTCCAGAAAGATTCGCGTAAATGTAAGATAAAAAAAAAACTTGCTTGTCATCCGAGTCCTCTTTTTCTTGCTTGATTGTTGGAACTGCGTCCATGGAGAAAACAGTTAATGAACTTTTAGAACACAGCTTAAACTTTTTATGAAGAAGGCTATAAACCGCCAACGTCTTGCAAGTAGCGTTATGGTTACTAGACTGTCTAAAGCTTATTGATTGTATGTCCAACGTCGTTGCATGTAAAACCTATGCTATTGCTTGCTCTTTTTTGCGTCGTGAGCTTTTAGAGATAAGTAGTGCCTTTGTACAATTTTTATAACAATGTATCTTCTTTCGTATTTATGTGGTACATAAATTATAAAATAAATAAAATATAATTCATCAGTTTTGGTGCATTTTGTATTGTATTATCCTATTATAAATCTTATATCGTTTTGCAAGAATTTAAAAAATGGGCCTTCAATTCAGATACACAACCTGTCTAAGTACCGTGAAGAAAATTCCTATTTTTTTTGGGTCTCGGTATGAGGAATACTCCTCATACAGAGACACAAAAAAAAAAATAGGAATCTAAAGAAAAAAAAAGGTAAGAAATCTTGAAGAGATTTCTTACAAAAACAAATATATTGGGTACCTACTAAATGTTTTAGTATGAAAGGTATTAAGTAATAAGATCTCTCCCTATTTTCTTGCGTTTGTGTTCTAACTGTTCATCATAAGTCATAAATATTGCCCATTAACTGACCTTGCGAATTTCGTACCGCCAAATAGTCAATAAATGTTGTATATCTTTCGATATAGTCAACCAATTGCAATGAAACAAAGCTTCAGTAATATATCAAGTTACACACAACTTTAATGTATAAAATTTATCTACATTGATTTCGTACATTTTACGTGATGCGCGCACATCTAAAAACTTCTACAGATTAAATGGAAAAAAAATGCAGGCTGGATTATCTCTGAATCTCGTGAAGATAAAATTTAGAATAGATTTTTTAATTGGGCAGCAAAAATGGCAAATTCAGACAATTTAGGCTTTTATAATAATTTCAGTTTCTGATCTTTAAGACTGGCTTATCAATTACGGGTAGATATTGTAAAAAAGTGAAACAAATTTATAGTCAATAATAAAAAGTTTAATGAATACTTTAGCGGTTAATTATTCTTCTCTTGTTTGTCTTGCAAGGTCTTCTCCGGAAGCCTGATCTCTTCGATGGCTAAGTTCTCTTCGCTGGACCTGAGCTCATGGTATTTGTACTTGAAAGCCATGGTTGTGAAGATAAGCATGTCTATCAACATGAGACCCGCGAACAGGAAGAACTCTTTCCACTGAGGACAAATAATGACGATTATTTCTTGAACACGAAGTTTTATTTTTATTCTTAAATTAACGTCTTGCCTCGACTTTGCAAGAGATGTGGATTTTCAAAAAACTATTTTATGTCCTTTGTCTTGACAATTACGAACACAACAAAAAATAAACGGCCGAATCGGAAACGCACTATGCAATTTTCAGAATGGAATGATGGCATTGTTATTTCGTAGTACGGTGCCAGGACTTTTGCCGGCATGTACTGTGTAAGTTTTTACATATTTTTTTTTGTAAAACAGACGCAATGTCTTCTCGGTCTCTTTTCTTATCGTAAATTATAATTTAACTACTAGCTACTACTACTACTATTAACTATTATTATTTACTATTTACTACTCATTATCTTCTTGTCCTTGTCCCGTTTGTTTTCTTCTATTCTGCCCTGTCACTCGTCACACTATCACTAACTTCTTTTCTTTTATATCACTCTTCACAAAATCCATCTTTGTAATTTATCTATAATATGTATGTATTTAGAAATATATAAGTATGTTTACCAGTTGTCTAGTACTCATAACACATACTCTGCTTAGCTTGGGGCTAGACGGCGTCGTGTGAAAGTTGTGGAATATTATTATTATTATTATTATTATCTTTTTTTTGGCCTCACTCTCCCTCTCCATTTATCCACATGTATGCTAATAACTCTTTTAGTAACATGCGTTTCATCCCTCCTCTTACATTACCATACCAAGACAAACGATTTACTTTCAACTTTTCAGTCAATGGCGCCACTTTTAAACTATATTATAATATATACTCATTTCTCACTTTATTTATTCTCGTCACACGACACATCCATCTCAACTGTATGACAGGTATTTTCACGGATTTGTAAATTTTACCCTTCAACTTGAGGGGCATTCGTGGGTCACAAGTTGTTCCAGTGACCTGTCACCATTTCATCCATCCTGAATTGATTGGATGTTTTACGTCTCGGCGTACCACGCATTTACTATTTACTACTATTAACTGTATTTTTGTTGTTTTTTTTTTGTTTATTTACTTTAACTTTTTTTTTGTTTGTTTTTTTACTGGGTGCATGTACACGGCGTGTCAGGTGTACGCAATTGATATTTAAATTAAGATCTCTCTGTTATTGTATCTTTTACTAACATAGTCTTTAAGTTGTGTAATTATTAACATAATATGGACCACGGTCTGAATTTATTTTTTATTTGGTTAAAAATAGGATATACCACCGGCAACTGGATTAATGCACTCTCTTATATATCCCAATTAGAAAATTTTGTTACAATCATAATTTAAGCACTAAAGTTTTACTTAAAGGTAGCTAGTAGTTTTTTAAGATATTAATTATCCTTACTGCAGCAGGCAAATACAATGGGCATCGACACACTAAGTTGGTAACGCATCTCTATTAGTATCTTCGCACACATACACAAACACCACAGTGACGGAATCAAGATACATCAAGAATTTTATTTTTTATCCTAACATAATTGAGACAATTTTAAGAAAAAAAAATATCGCCATCTTAAAAATAGGCGGTATTGATTCAGTAGCCGTTTCTGAGCATACTAGTTTCAGGATGTATGTTTATTATATTACACTGGTGTTATTGACAGACGTCCTGCCCGAAAGCTAACACATCATCATCATCTTCCTGCCCTTGTCCCATCTTATTTGGGGTCGGCGCAACACGTTTTTTTCTTCCATTCTATCCTGTCAACCGTCATACTATCACTAACTTCCTTTTCTTTCATATCACTGTTCACATAATCCATCCATCTTTTCTTTGGCCTCCCTCTCCCTCTCCACCCATCCACATGTATACTCATAACTCTTTTAGTATCATGTGTTTCATCTCTCCTCTTTACATAACCAGAGAAAAGCCCGAAAGCTAACACGATGTCAAAAAAATTAAGAACTAGATTCTCGCGCTACCTACCGGGTCCTGCTGAATTTTTTAACCACCCAGGGACCCGCTAAAATATACACACAAAATTACTTTCAAATCGGACAAACCGTTTAGAAGCAGTTAAATACACCTACAAATGAAATTGTATAGGTACTTGGACCTTACCTGCGCGTCCAAAAAGTTTCCTTCGACGATGAGCACAACGATAAGGTTTCCGAAGGCGACAGTGAGTAGCCATACGGACTGTAATACTGATTTCATGGTGGCTGGAGCCTGTGTGAACGAGAACTCCAGGCCAGTGACGGAGAACATCACCTCTCCCATAGTCATCACCACGTACTGGGGAATCAGCCATAGGATATGGATGCTGTTCGGCGGAGTTATCATTACTTCCTTTGCATGCTGGAAAATGATAATACATTTTATTATTAGAGGAATAGTGATAATATTTCCTTCTTTTAAAAGATTTTATTTGACTTGCACTGTTTGTATGTACCGTATGTTTAGGGCAAAGCTGCAAATGGATATTGAAACGATTAGCTCTAACCGATTTTTTTATAATGTAATTTGGATGAAGATGCATTAATTCATATGGACTCATAGAGCTGGTCTGATGATGAAGTCGGATGGTAGCCATAGAAACTATTGCGCGCGAGAATTGCTCATGAAAAAATGATTTTAATTATAAACTTTTTTATGGAGATACTAAATGCCTAAGGCATTAAGTCCGCCTCTGTACATATATATGTACATGAAGTATGAAATAAATAAATACTAAAAACGATAATTTAAAAAATTAACAGCATGTGGGTTTATTTTTTATTTGTTTTTATTGGGTGGGAAAATCATCTTCTGACTAATCTCGCTCTTGGGCGGAGCGGGAGATAGTGTCAGACTTTTACTGAATAAAAACCGACTCCAGTTCCTTCGTTGCATTTGTTCCAGGACCCCGGGTTTCGCTTTCACACTACCCGTGGAATAGCATATGGGTTACCATATAATAAGGATAGTTACAATTCGCAAGCTCTGTCGAGTTCAGGCCATTTCATTGTATTTCTATAAAACCTGTTTTGATAATGTGTAACACAAAAATATAAACATGGCACTTACATAAACCCCAGAAGCATCCTCAAAAACATTTATTGTATAAACAGCGCCAGATTTAAAGTTAAATTCTCTTATCACAACATTTCCACCAACCACCACGTCGCTCACTCCTTTAGCGATCGTTTTTTGTGCAGTATCATTACTTTTAATATTTAGTAATGTGCTATTCTTCTTTAAATTGTAAATACTTATTTCTACTGGGCTGTTCAAGTTGGTTAAAAATCTAAAACAAATAAAATTATTTAATACAGGATTGTAAGGATAATATAGCATTATGGATCGGAAGTTAGTCATATAGTTACGCTTTTTTTTTTTGTTAAGTGTTCGGCATTTCTCATTTGCCAAAATGAAGACATCTTTGCCATATTTCCTAAAAGTGTCAAATATTTTTCGAACTAAAGCAATATTATACCATTTTAAAACCTTGTGGTCGAAGTAACTATATGTTACATAATAAACTGCTGCTAACGTAAACATTTGCCAGTTGAGTGAAATTAATTTACATATCGATAACCAATTCCATAATAAAAAGCTATAATTAAAACTAAAAAAAATAATAATGCTTCGGGAAATATACGTGTTATTCGTGTTATTTTCGTGTATTAAATCTTATAATATCGGAGTGAAGGTCAAACAAGGAAAACTAATCGGTCAGAGAGAGGCCACTGTTTTTGGTAAAAGACTGTATTTTGCGTTTTATAGAGTGCCCTACGCGAAGCCTCCTACCGGTAAATTAAGATTTAAGGACCCACAACCTGTGAAACAATGGAAAAAGATTTACGATGCAAGAGAAGAATTCCACGGCGCGTGTGCACAGGCGCACATCGTGCACAAAAACGGCCTGTACGGAGCAGAGGACTGCCTATATCTCAACATTTATACGCCTGAGATTCCGGAATTGGAAGCCACCAATCTTAAACCTGTCATCGTTTGGCTTCATGGATATGCTTTCGCTTCGTCCTTCAGTCATATACACGGAGCTGACTTCTTGATTGATAACGACGTTGTTGTAGTAACCGTAACACATCGAATTGGAGTATTCGGTTTTCTTAAACTTAACGATGATGACTCTAATGCGAACATGGGACTGAAAGATATAGTCATGGCTTTGAAATGGATAAGAACGAATATTAGACGATTCGGTGGTGACAAACAGAAGATTACTTTGATGGGCAGTAATTCAGCTGCAACGTTCATATCATTGCTATTGATCACAGAAGCAAGCAAGCTATTTTCGAAGGTTATTTTACAAAGTGGAGCAATTTACTCTGCTTCTATATTACAAGGTGACCATAAATTAGAGCGAGACAGACTCAAACAAGAACTCAGTAAAAAGAACTTAATTATTAGTAAAGCAGGAACCAAAGACATAGTTGATGCTTCACAGCGTATTTACACTCGTTCAGAAGTGGAAAACTATCAGAGACCTGTAGTATCATTCACACCGATTGTTGAAACGAAATCTAGAGCAGCTTTACTGATACGGATGCCAAGAGATTTTTACGATATTGTGAAACATAAAGAACCGAAACCGATACTAATTGGTTTCAATACCCAAGAAAGCATATCAGAAGTTATACCGTTTATACAAAATCCATATTATTTGAGATTATTTAGAAAGTTTTTTAAGTTCATGGTTCCTTTCTCTGATGGATGCAGTTATAATAGTACATCACAAGTTTACAAGCGTGTGGGTGAACTTATCAAAGATAGGTATTTCAGAGGTGGTATTACTGAAAAATCACTTGATAGTTTTTTGAGATACACATCAGATCTTATTAAGTTTCCAATAATAAAGTTTATTAAAACATATTTGCAACTGAAAGGAAACACGAATATGTATATGTACAAATTCGATTATAGGGGAACTCTTAACGCAGTCAAAGCAAATTCACTGGCTAATTCACAAACAATAGTAAAAGGTGTAGCAACTGGTGATGAAATATGTTACGTGCTTAAATGTGAACCACTCTGGGAAAACTATGTGAAAATGAATCGTGATGAGGTCAACAGCGACAAAACGATCATTAAAGAAATGTCTGAATTATGGGCTAACTTTGCGAAACATGGCGATCCCACTCCTAAAACTAACGTTGGCAACATTACATGGCCACCAATGAGTTTAGAAGGCAATAATGTATTGCGGATAAGAAAATCATTTACAACGATCGATTTCAAACCAGAACTTTCAATATATGGTTTTTGGGATAGCATATATTCAAGATTTTATAAGGAAAATCATTGTCAACCGAAGCACGACGAGCTGTAGTATTAATATTAGGTACTTTAAATAAAATAAACTCACCGAACACTAACTCCATCGATTGCTTTTTCGTTATTATCTGTGAAATTGTAAAGTCCTTCTTTGTTGATAAAGAAGGAATTTGCAGTTTTCTCTTTCAGATGGAAGTAGCCGCTAAACGCTACATCCGCACACTCTGTGCTGTGCTGTCCTTGTAGGAAATATGGTAGATCTACAAAGTCATCAGCAAAAATGTTGAGGTTCTCGTAGCCGGAGAGGGGGCCAATCTCAAAGTTGTGTGTTGCGTTCGCATCCAGTACGTTAAAGTCTGCCGTGTTCAATGTGAAGTTGCAATTGAATCCGTTATACACCCTCAATTGAGCCATACCTTCCGAAACTGGTGTCCCATATGTCGGCTGTAACAATAAATATACATTTTTATATACTGTATTAATTATATACATAACTGTATTTTATGATCTTCTACGGCATAGTATGGATGGTTTTAAAACAATCTAATTCCGAACACAGTTTTTCTATAGGTTGTAGTAGAAGTAACGGATAGTGCTGTCTGTAGTGATCGTACTCTTGCGTGTTTTTTTTTTATATGTGAGACGTCAATAACAAAAAAACCTGTAACGTTGGAGCACCTAAAAATCAAGTAATTGCTGAGATATCCTCTTGATAAATCAATGAAAAAGTCGTTGAAATTGACCTGGAGTGAATAGGTAATAGCTGCAGAATGTTGAGTCCGTGAATGGACTGACATTATCTTTCATAAAATATGACTTTTAAGTATTGAATATTATAAAAATAAAAATCTTAGCAATTTATATGTGACAATAAAGTTAGGAAGCTTTATCACCCTTTACAAATATGGTGAATAACTTTTAAATCCATCTGGAATAATATACCTTTTAAATGAAGAAAGAATTTCTAATAGGTACACAAACCGAAAAATCTCCTACTCTCTCTCCTCTCCCATTAATATTACTTAATTAAAAGTATAGATGGAAAGTCTTACCAATAAATTAAGTTCTACGATTCCGGAGATGATGAAGGCACAAGCCGCTAGGATGCCACCCCAAATCATTTTATGCAAAGGTTTTCTTATAAGCTTTAACCACGTCAGGAACGGGTAAATGGCCTGAAAATAATAATATACTTAGAATATTCTTGCAAACTTTGTTTTTCCCTGAAGACAGGATCGATTAAACTTTAGCAAACTTCACAGACGTGACGGGAATAGTTAATAACTATAAATTTATTGATTTTAAGTATTGAGATAGGAATTTGTCATTACTTAAGTATTATGTGTATCTTTGGACCCTGTTTCGAGGAGCTAGTGGTTTGACTACTGCAGCCGTACTGATCGATCTTCTAGGTTAAGCAATGCTTGCAATTGTCAATTTGTGGATGGGTGAGCATCTCAACATGCCGATTCTCGGAAAGCACGTTAGTTTTGGCTGTCATTTGTAGATCTTTAACAGTCTTTCGTTACGGATAGTCAGAAGCCCAATTTATACTCAATTATAGGTTTTTGGAGGTCAGATAGGCAGGAAAGCTGACGCCAGTATATTTAGAAAAAGGCTAGAGGGACAAACCTAGGGATCTTACTCTTTTAAGCAAATCTACAAACAGATACGGTATTGTGTTCGTCCGTAACTTAGATTTACACGAAATATATTTTACTATTTTATAATTGATCCACAAATTTGGGTCGTGCTCGAAGTTTCCTTGCGTAATTACATCAGAAATGAAGATATCCACAAGAGAACTAAGGTTACCGATATAGTTCGAAGAATCGCCAAACTTAAGTGGTAATGGGCAGCGCACGTTGCTCGCAGAACAGATGGTCGATGGGGACGAAAGGTTCTGGAGTGGCGACCACATACCGGAGGATGCAGCGCTGGAAGGCCTCCCACAAGGTGGATCGATGACCTGGTATAGGTCGGAGGAATCCAATGGATGCGAGACGTACAGGACCAGTCGTTGTGGCGGCGCTTGGAGGAGGCTTATGTCTAACAATGGACGTCTTTCGGCTGAAGTGATAGTGATGACGAATTTGTCCACAACGAATGTAGCAGTGTTACACTGTATTAGTCAAACCTAATTGTGGGGCGGGAGAGGTTTTTGTTGATTACCAGTGACAAACGTCCCTGGTGAAAAAAGTCAGGGGCCTCTTTACGTTGGGAAATTATCAATTAGCACTAAGAGATGATTTTCCAAAATTCATCCCCTAAGGGTATGAAACGGGGGTGCAAATTTTGTATGGAGATATCGACTTTCACACGGGCGATACCGCTGCCAGAAGCTAGTCCTTTGATGAAAAGAAAATAAATGTTTTATCAAGCCATGACTTCTGCGTTGTTTTACTAGTTAATTAAATTTGGTGTTGTATTTAGAAATAATTGATACGTACCACTTCGAAAATAGGAATAAATATCAGAATGAGCAGAGGATTCAGCACTTGCATTTGATCAGCCTTCAATTGCCAGGATCCTATGTCCTGTTCCATTCTGTCAGCTTGGAAGGTCCATCTTGAGCCCTGTTTTTAAAATAGTACATTAAGGAGTTATACTTTTACAGTCTCGTCGAACTGTATTTTTTTTTTAATGCTTTCTCGAAACATTTCTTTTTCATGATGTCACTATACAAAGTTAGCGTAAAATTGACACTGAAGAAGTATTGATGCGGTCTCCTATATATAAGTCTGAGATATTTGGGGAAAGTAGACAGATTATGTACCTTTAAAGTTACATTAGTGAGCGTTAGATGGAAATCAAATCAATGCATGGTCAAATTTCATGATAAGCCTAAATTGAGTCTTCACTCTTGAGACTTTTATGATAATAGTGCCTAGTGCAAGTCTGTATTACTTTAATGCGATCGACACGTTTAAGACGTTCGGTGCTCTGATTGGCCCGCTCCAAGCTCTTAACCAATCAGAGAGCACAACGCGATAAACGTCTCGATCGTGTTGTCATAAAAACAACTCGCACTCAGTGCAAATACTACAGTCATCACTTCATGTATCAGTTTTAATTTTGGGCCAAGTGAGCGATGAGCATTCTGTCTGTACACTGACTATTTTTGCTGATGCCCATGAACTTTACAAGGTTATTTTTTATCAACCAAACACCGTGTCTTTGATTGATACTAATTTGTAAGACAGGGCGTACTGCGCATTAACGTGATCATGATCTTCAATAGACCAAAGCGAACTACTCATGCAAAGGCAACGCCTCTCAAGGGCTGGGAACTACAATAAAAAAATGCAACAAAACATAAGACCAATGAAACGAACTAAGAAGACACATCATTGCGTGCGTTAAATGTAGGTTTCAGCCGGTCCACGGTTTCTGAAAGATATGCTTTCTCACGTACATTTCAGAACTCTGTATGGTCCAGTATATGCGGCTACAAGGCGGTGGTTTTTGCGTAGTGCATTGCAAAAAAGTTAAGGAATCTGACTAGTAAGTTACGCATATAGGCCAACGTTTTCGGACGACCGTATTGTTCGATGCTGATGTCATTTCATCCTCGACTTTCTTTCTTACCTGCTGGTCGAACAGCGCCCAGAAGACTGGCAGCGGTATGAAGAGTACCAGTACCCTGAGGAGGGACTTCACGTCATCGATGAGGTTGGCGTCGTACTTGTCATCAGCGTGGTCCAGCCAGTGTTCGCGTTTTTCCTTGCTCTTACAGGACTTCACAATGGCGTGCTATGGGAGACAAAGATTCTGTGTTATTTATTATTATGTTTTATGACGTGGGAAAAGGTGGAAAAGGTTGGGGGAGGCCTATACCCAAAATGGGGTCCATAACCTAGATGAAGCAGATTCACATAATAACACTAGTTTTTAAGGTAATATATAAGTATAAGAAAAAGAAAAAAAAAGTACTAACAACATTTGAAATGTAAAATTTAAGGGTTATAGAATAAATGGCTTTATTATTATTATTATTATGACGTTCAGGTCTTCCATGATCATCATTCACACCCGACTTGGCCGCTGGACTTAGGTTTTTTTTTTTAATTGATATAAACCAGTGCTTGACTGCGATTCCATCTGATGGTAAGCGGAGATGCAATCATTGATGCTCAGGCGCACTAGTTTATTAAGAGCCTATTCACTCTAGCTTTGAAGACACCTATATTATAGTTGGACGGGAAGACAGCAGCAGGCAAATTGTTCCAGTCCTTCGATGTACGCGGTATAAACGACGAAGCGAAACGCTTAGTCCGGACCGTGAGGTCCCCCTTTTGTGGTGCTAATGCCCACGTTACTGTACAGCCTTATCCAGGTTCTAACTGCGTTGACAATATATCTCCTGCCTAAAGAACTTAATGAGGTATAAAAACGCCTCTAATGCTACATAGACCAAAACAATATTACTGCAACCTTTTCGCTGGTTTTCTAACCTTAATCTTATTATAAAAGTCACACACATAGTGAGCCTATTTCTTTTATCATAGTTACAATATACCAATTTGCTAATAAACAACTAAACAACAAATAACTTTAGATACAAACGCTTTTTAATTTTTTTATTGGGCATCAATAAATCCATCCACATCACTGTCAATGGGAAAAGCGTTCAGAACGCTGGTAGTATTGTTACATTTAGGGCGGAATTCACCAATAAAACTAATCCCGATTACTAAAAAAAAACTCAGTTTGAGCGTCTAATCGAGTTTATAGCTTTATTTGGTGTTTCACCGCTATGTATTGAATCTAGTTTACGCTAAACTCAGTTATAATTCTAAACGCCCATGTTTTCGACGTTTGGCTCGCATAATCGCGTTTAGCCGCTGTCACTAGTGTCACTTGTTAATATATTGTATTATTATTACGATTGGTTGTTATTTCATTAAAAATATAATACTCCTAAAAATATATTTAAAAACCGCAGCAAGTCGATGAATTCGCTGATGCATGTTGTAGATACAAAACGCGTATGCGGCATTTTAGGTCCTCTCCCATTTTATCTTAAGTTTTGGTAAATGCGTTTAAAATGGTGCTGGTGAAATCGGTTTGACGTAGCCTAGATCAACGCCGATCTATAAACTAGATTACTGAGCTCAGTTTTGTTGAACTAACTTTTTATAGCGACTGATGAATTCGGACTGATTCGTTGGCCAAAGAAGAGTCCAGTCTTCTCATGAAGCGTCAATTACCTGTTTGCTTACAGTTATATATAATAGGTATTTCGATCTTGATATAATTATTTAAAGACCTTCATTAGTATTAGTCGCATATCAAATTTTATAACATTTTTTTTTGACATAGATCTATTAAATTATCATCTAATTTTCGAAATACTCTAATTCAAAAATTAACAAACTAAAGTTAACTTAAACTGTAATTTTAACATATACTTAACGTGAATTCACTCGCATGAGGCAGTTAGTTCTCATATAAAAATTGAACAGGTAACGTTATGCGATAGGACAAAGTATTATCTTACTAATGATTATTAATTTAGAAACTTTTGTGTAACTATTTGTTTTCTAAAAGAAATAAATAAATGAAGTGTTAGCAAATGAGTTACCATTTGCACTAACATTTAGAGTGAATGGGTTTATATTCACATCATTTATGGTTGCTACCTTATTTATAAACAAACATCTTCTTATAATAAAGAAATTAGTAGTTGTCAATCACCGTCATCCACTACGAATTGCTTAATTAAAAGAGCTATTCAAGACTTTGAAGAGCAACAAAAGGCTCAGGCGACAATTTACATGAGAAACAAGTATTTTTAAATTTGATTTTCTGCAAAACTAATAGTAATACAAACAAACTCAGTCTCTAACGAATATTGTGAATGAATATTTTTTGAATAGTGTGACTCATTTGAGTAAACTGCGAAGCGAACTTTACATTTCTATAGAATATAACTTAAACTGAAATTAATATTCATATGTAAAACAGCTATCCTTATAATTATAGTGATACAATTCTTCTGCATGAAGAGGGAGGGAGAGGATTATGTGAAAAAAGATAAAAAGAAAAGGGCACCAATTCCAAGTAAAATGGACAAGGGCAGGAAGATGATGATATTGATCATTTGATTTCTGATAAAATTTGAGGTACAAAATGAATATTTGAAGAAGTTGGTAGATTCATCACACTCTTGATTTGTTGTGTTCATTTTTCTCTCAATATCATTCTTTATTTGTATGTATGTATCTAAGTATATATTTATTATTGTTCTTACTTCCTCTCTGTCAGTCTTCTTTTAAGCTGCACCTGCCATGTTATATCTCTGCACCACCCTAAGGTCGACTGGTAGAAAATGCCTAAGGCATTAAGTCCGCCTTTATACAATGTTTCATTATTGCATAAAATTTTAAATAAATAAAATAAAATTACCTTTAACATAAAAAACACAAAATCCAAAAAATACTCTTACAATTTCTTCAAAACTAGCCATTTTGTATGGCATGTAAATCGATACCTTCTACGCATATAGTCGTAACAATTTTTTGAGTTTATTTATATTATAAAAAAACTGGGCAAGTGCGAGTCGGACTCGCGCTCTGAGGTTTCCGTACAAACTTACCTATGAAAACGGTTCTATTCCCGAAGCGAGTTACTAAGATTTTTCCCCTTTGTAAAAAAGTTTTTTGCTTGTGACGTTACAACAAATTTACAGTTTTCAGATGTTTACCTATACTAGTGCTATGAAACCTTGCTTCATGCCAAATTTCAGGATTCTAGGTCAATGGGAAGTACCCTATGAATTTTGATACGTTTGAGTGTCGAAATACCCGTTATTTGCGACATAAACGGACGTATCTTTTTTTTCATTAACTTAGAAGTTTATTTTTTTACAGATTCAAGGGACCGCATACGCAGAGTAAATGGTTTTAATTTCAACTCGATACCTCCACGCGTTTCCGAGATAGAAGGTCTTGACAGACAGACAGACAGACAGACGGATAACAAAGTGATCCTATAAGGGTTTCGTTTTTTCCTTTTGAGGTACGAAATCCTAAAAGTAAAATGCAAATTGTTACATCCAGAGTCTGGTACTGTGATCTGAAACTGATTATTGATTACATAACGCATTAACATTGATTCCAAGTGTTTTATTACTTACTAGCTTTTGCCCGCGACTTCGTCCGCGAGAAGTCGAAAATGGTTTTATTAGATTTTTTGAGATACGTAAATATGAAATATATATATATATTATATTCGTCGTGTGTTACTCCATTGAATTGTATGGCGAGCGATATTGTATCTTAAGATAAAATATTATAGTATGAAGTATCTTAGCCGTGTGCAGCGCCCCTTAGTGAACTCCACTGCGGGCGACGTAACCTACGACAAACTTATTATTTTCGGTTGGTACAGTAATCGGGTCTAGGGATCGAACCACAAAATACAGTTTGTTTTTCATTGTATATACTTTTCCGGGATAAAAAGTACCCAGAGTGGTGTCTAGGATATTAAAGAATAATTATACGAAGTTTCATCGTAATCGAACCGGTAGTTTTTGCGTGATGCCTGAACAAACAGACAGACAGACAATTTTTTTTTATCCCATTTTTGGGTTCGGTGTCGGTCTAGTAACACCCCCTGCCATTTATTTTTTTTGATATTTTCAATGTTTTTTTTTTTTTTTTTTTTTAATTGATATAAACCAGTGCTTGACTGCGATCCCACCTGATGATAAGCGGAGATGCAATCATTGATGGTCAGGCGCACTAGTTTATTAAGAACCTATTCACTCTAGCCTTGAAGACACCTATATTATAGTTGGACGGAAAGACCGCAGCAGGCAGATTGTTCCAGTCCTTCGATGTACGCGGTATAAACGACGAAGCGAAACGCTTAGTCCGGACCGTTGAAGTTTCAACAACGTAAGGGTGGATACTCGCCGTTCGGCGGCTTGTCCGATGGTAGAAAGGAGATGGCGGAATCAAGTCATGCAGTTCCCGCGCACACTCTCCAAAATGTAACCTGTAAAATACCGATAGGCTGGCTACTCTGCGCCTGTGCTCGAGGCTTTGTAGATTGGACTTAACCAAATCTGGATCCCCAATTAGCCTCTTCGCACGCCTTTCCACTGAGTCCAAAGCTGCTAGATGGCATTTTGCAGCACCAGCCCATATGTGACTGCAGTACTCCACACACGATCGGACCTGTGCTTTGTATAACATTAGAAGCTGTCCCGGTGTGAAGTACCGTCGGACCTTTGCAAGAACGCCTAGTTTTCTAGCAGCTACCTTGGCTTTGGACTCAGTGAACCGCCCGAAATTGAGATCTGAGGAAATTTCAACTCCTAAGAGTTGAAGGCGGTCGGTGCACTCCAGGGATACATTCTGAAAAACGGGAGCCAAGGTGAACGGGCTCCTCTTAGCGGTGAACAGACACGCTTGTGTTTTGGCGGCGTTGAATCTTACCAGATTGGTTTCGCCCCACTTGGAGACTGCCTGAAGTGAGACATTCGTACGCGCATGTACAAAATTTTCACTTCTACAGATTTATTATAAGTATAGATAACATTATCAATTACAAAAATGGTTCTTTAGCCTCTCTTGCCTCTTGTAGGAGGTATCGAAATGCTAATGATTTAAAATCACTTGCATTTTCCCGTTCGTAATGGTGTACAACTATTGCAATAACTATCTATACAATATTATACAGTTAACCCTAGGCCAATCTTGGTTCAATTAACTGATAGAACCGATATATTCAATAATTAAGTGGATAGAGGTGAGTTCCAAAATTAATTGAATAAGCTTATTGTAAGCCCGGTCCATCTACGTTGTACACTACGTTGGACCCGAGGCATAGCGTGTTGAAATTAATTTGTTAAATATTGGATGTACTAATAAAATTATTCCAACGTAAGATCGATGCTGAAACTGAATATGGCTAACGTTTTTAGGCTGGCCTGTTGGTCTAATGGTTAGTGGCCCTGACTGCTATGCCGGAGGTCGTGGGTTCGATTCCCACCCAGGACAAATGTTTGTGTGACTAACATGATCATTTGTTCTGTGTCTGGGTGTAATTTATCTATATATGTATGTATTTAGAAATATATATGTATGTTTATCAGTTATCTAGTACTCATAACACAATCTCTGCTTAGCTTGAGACTTGACGGCGTTGTGTGGTAGTTGTGGGATATCCTGATCCTACTAGTTTATAAATACGAACACATAGGTGTGTATATTTAAATGTTATTTATCGATGACGTCTCAACTGCTGAACGAATTTATATGAAATTCTGAATATGGGTAGACTATGCATTGGATATAATAGGGGTTAAAGTATGAAATAGCCGTTTTTTAAAACGGGTTGCTTTGTAGTGTTATATCTTTGCATCGACTTGGAATTATAAGTACAAATAAACTTTATATTAAAGGCACGTTGTTCTTTTTCCGAAATTGGGTATTTATTGGATTCTTTGTGTTTTGTATTTTCTGTAATATCGCAATATCTACTTGTAACTATTTTTGTATGAAATATAAGAAAACTCGCATTATTTTGTAATATGAGTTCTACCGTGGAAACAATGTGTCTCACTTCAAAGCAACCCGTTTTAAAAAACGGCAATTTCATACTTGAACCCCTTATAATTATATAAGTTCCTTCATACAAACTTTTGACCGTTTGTTAATCGTTTGATCCCCTTAGAGAAAAGATTGAGGAAAATCCTTTCATAATTTTCTTGTATTAGCGTTCTTACTTAACCTGCCCGTGTCGGAGTGCCCTAAAATAACATTAATTCTTTTCCTGCTCTCGTCTTTTACACACATTAATTTTAAGTAATGTGTGTAATACATGTTTTATTTACCCGTCATTTTATAGGTAAGTCGGTTAACATTGATAAGTATAGTCCAAAATCTATTTATTTTATTCCTTGCCCGTGGACTAGCTGGTACTCTATACAATAACTAGGAATTTTATGTATGTAATGGAGAATAATATTCATAACATTTCATACAGTGCCTGGACGCCCCAGGTATTCTATACATTGCCTAGATATTGTATAGAATTCCTAAATCATACAGATTGCCGGTAACATATACATTTAATAAATTTGTAGAAGTTTATTAAGTAGTGCGCAAATCGCGTAAAATGTATGAAATCGATGTAGATAATTTTTATACATTAAAATTGTGTGTAACTTGATATATTACTCTTAGGCTTTGTTTCATCGCAATCGATTGACTATATCGAAAGATATACTACATACATTGACTGTTAAGCGGTACGAAGTTCGCGGGGTCAGCTAGTTCTAAATAAGACACGGTTATATTGGAAAGTAATTAATTTGGATGTGATTTATCATATACAAAACAATTTTACATAATGTATCGATAAATTATAATCTAATAAAGATTTATTACAATCTACCCGAAGGCAAAATATCAAAATCGCCCGCTCTTAAATGCTAATAGTATACGTATTAATTTTTTGTTTATATTTTAGATTTCATGTTTTTGTGCTAAAACAACAAGTTTATCAGATAAATAGATCTCAAATAGACACCTGACTGAATCACCAACTGGTAGGTACTTATAATTTTATGTTATACTAGTAATCTACCCCAGCTACGCACTAGTTTTTCAAATCACTTAAATTCACGGCTTTTCTCTACTATAGTATGCATGTATACATCTAAACCTTTCTCGTGAACCACTCTGTCTTTTGGTGGTAACTCAATGAAAATCTGTTTATCATGAACATAGTTTGAAAGTGGCGCCAGTGACTGAAAAGTTGAAAGGGAATCTTTTGTCTTGGTATGGTCATGTGAAGAGGAGGGATGAGACGCATGTTACTAAAAGAGTTATGAGTTTACATGGGATGGCGAGGGAGAGGTAGACCAAAGAAAAGATGGATGGATTGTATTAAGACTGATATGAAAGAAAATGAAGTTAGTGATAATATGACGAGTGACAGGGCAGAGTGGAAGAAAAAAAACGTGTTGCGCCGACCCAAAATAACACGGGACAAGGGCAGGAAGATGATGATGAACGTACAGACAGACACACGTGGTACCCTGGAGATTTTGTTTTTATAAACTATAAGGATAGGTTTATTCATAAAATATTGTTTTCATAGTTTATCACTTTGTTATTTTAAAACAGCTGTAGTCATTTATGAAAGCGTCACGCACGACTCTGTGTCGCTAAATACTTAGTAGAGTTTGTACAAAAAATATACACTTTAGAATAATATATAGTATGTGAGCTGAATATTTATTGTACTCCTGTATATAAGATCATAATTTAGTTTTTGTTTTGCAATTTTTTTTTTTCTAAATGTATGATAAAGAGAGATGGAGCTATACATCCTATATAGCTCCATCACTTCTTCACAGTTCAGTTGAGGTCGTAAAATGGATCGCGTTAAGAGCTTGTGGTACTGCAGGATTGAATTTAAATTTTTAGGCACACGTTTTATAAAACATATGAAACTGTTTCTAAAATTTGCGTTCGCCATAGCCTGTTTATATACATTATATTAGAATATAGTAAACACAGTAATTTTGTTATGAATCATACGAGTCTATAAACTCTCGATATAATGTGAACAAACCTGTAACTTTTCGAGAAGAAAATTATAATAAACAGCATGCGACATAATAAAAACTTTAATTTTATTTAAAAAAAAAAACTTTACCCCGCACTAGGAATTACTCCGATATCTTGGGTGTGTTCAAAAACATATAAATACTCACATACATAAGATACCTACACCCGGAATAACTAGACGTACGTAGGCCATACAATATATTTGTTCTGTGCGGGAACCGAAGGCGCGACACTCAGTGCAGGGAACAATCGCTAAACCACCGTACTGTCAAACTGACAGTGTTTGCAATAATCCAGGGGCACGAACACTATCAGTAGACATCTGAATATTCATTCCCTTTTCACACATTTTCAAGAAATCAAAATAACTATAGATGCAGGCATATCTTCGCAGGAACACTCGGATTACTTATATGCCTCCTTTTCAATATCGTCCACAACCCATGTTATCCCTCCTACCAGCGCGCCCGTGACGCACCGTGCAGATCACACCTAAGATCCCTTCTTAAATCTCCTCCTCACAAACCCAGCTACTACTCCTACTCTTTTTCTGTCCACACAGTAAGGTTGTGGAACTCTTTTCCGCCTAGCATTCGAGATTTGAAATCTATTTGACTCTTTAAATCTCAAATAAAAGAGCACTATCTTACCTCTCTAGTTTGATAATTATATAATTATGTATATATTTTATGTATTTTTATAGGGTTTATTATATAGTTATATATTTATTTAATGTAAGATTTCACAAACTCTTCTTATTTTTCTACACGCTATTGTATACATTTCTTCTGATCTTTCCTTTCGCAGGTCTGCTCGAAGAAATTTCTTTTTGAAATAAGCAGTACCTTTGTACAAATTTTTATAATGTTGTATCTTTTTCAATGTATATGTGTGTGTACATAATTTATGTAAAATAAATAAATAGGTAAAACAAATGTTTAGCACTTACACCAATGCATGAAGACACTTTCACGAAGATGTTACCAGCGGGCTGTTTAATTATGTAAAGTCTTTTGCCGGCTACGAAGAACACTGCAAATTAAACAATAGTTTATGAATGTAAAGTATCAGTAAATAAATGTAAAGACGTAACAACCTGACCATACCTAATACATATCTATACTTTGGACCCCCGTTTCATCCGATTAAGGGGTGCATTTTGGCAAATCTTATCGGGAGCCTCTTTTTATAATGTAGGCGAGCACTAATCGCCTACATCATAAAAAGGGGTGCCGACATACTATCGAATTAATCACGAATGAATAAATCACCGATCTAATGGGCAATTGCTGAAGGGCTTTTTGCTAATAAAGCATCGATGGCATAAAACATCGTACAACTGAATTATGGACACACCGTGTTCGATATAATAAAATTCAAATCATCAAGTTTCGAAATCAAGTAAACCTATAAAAAGAATCATGCAAAATTTAACACTCTTAGTCCCAGTAGTTTCGGTTGTGCGTTGATATGTCAGTCAGTCAGTTTCTCCCTATTTAAAGAAAATTTCAATTAGGTTTGAAATTGAGAAACATAATACACAGACTAATAAATACTAACCGATAGAAACGATCATCAAAATCCCGGGCACTCCAAAAGCCAGGGAATAGCAGTCGTTATCACCAAAGCAATGGACATCTGCTCTCAAGATGGGTGTCAAAAACGTTGAGATGAGACTGCCGGCATTTATAGCAAAGTAGAAAAGGGAGAAGAAGTAGCCCAGATATCTTTCTTGTTCGGGCAGTTTGAACTGGTCGCCTCCGAAGGCAGAGACGCAGGGCTTAATGCCTCCCGTCCCGAAGGCAATTAGCAGGAGCGCCACGATTGTGAATTCCCTGGAAGAAGAAAAAGAAGTATTAGGTGTGCATACATCCCTAACAGGCGTTGCATTAAGGGGGTTCCGGAATGGTCTTTTAAGAGGTAACGGCGCCCCTTCTTTAAGTGCTGATGGTGATCACCGGGGTGGTTTAAGTGCGGTAAAAATCCCACACTCCCCGGACTTATCCCCCAAGTCCGGGCGCCTTTCGAAGGTTTCCCCTAGAGAACAAAAAATAAAAAAGGTGTGCATACATGTGTTTGGTTTGTTGTTTTTAGTTGATAGTAGTGTCGTATGTTTGTTAGCGCACCCGCGTCCATACAAAAGGGAAGCCGGCAGTCGTTAGACAGACTTGTCGCTGTGCAGTTTTTGTTGATATAGACAATTTTGTGTATGAGACGTTTTGTCTCAAGTGTGCGCGTCTTCATTTGTTTTGTAAAGCTATGGTTTGTCTAGACTGTCTTGTCTCAAGTGTGCGCTCAGTCTTTACCTATGAAGTTGCCGTTTTAAACCGACTTCACAATAATGGAGGAGGTTATCACTTCGGTTGTATGTTTTTATCATTTTTTTTTAATGTTTATTACCTCAGAACTCCGTCATTAATGGACCAATTTACAAATTTGATTTTTTCCTTTATCGATATACTTCCAGATCGCTCGAGGTCCCATTTTCTTCAAAATCAAGTTATTCATTAGCTATTCATTGTTTAAGTAGATTATAATCTAAAGGTACAATTTACAATTACAACAACAACTTATTCAACTTTTTTTACAAATTTATTTTTACAATTTTACGGTGACATCACAAAGCAACCTCTTTGTAAAATTTCGGCGTTTTAAGTCCTAGGATTTTGGTCAGGACTTTGGCTTTTATATAATACAGAACATCATGAAATTTAATTACTACTTAATTAAATTTCATGATGTTTGATTGTATTATGATTGTGAAGCCATATTAGCTTGTAGGTAAACATATTTGAATCAAAATTTTGGTAGGTATTGACACAGATAGCTGATATATCTGGTTTGTAATTAGTTATCAATTAGTGTAATCTATTTTCTGATAACCTAGGTATTAACTAGATAATCAACCCATCAGATGCAACACTATTAGGCAATAACCCTTATCGGATTAATAATGTGTCGATGAAAGTAATAAGATGTTACTAATTAATGAATAATAAGACAGTTCGATAATTAATGGATATTTATTCATAAACACACTTGTTTAAACAATGACACCCTGTGTTTTTTTTTCATTTATATTATTACGTGTGCAAGCTAGTTTTAACTATACAACCTGTAAATGTAAAGGAGAAATTATAAATCAAATCACACATTTCTTTATTGGTCACGTGATCAAATGTCTCATTTTATAACTAAGCAATAGAAAAATGAGATAAGTAGTCTCTAATAAACTATTTCGTCTTTTTCGCAACACCAATTATATATTCATAGTTCAAAAGCGAGCTCAGAATTGTATTGTACTCTGACATAGACAGGTTAGGTGAGAAGGCTACCGCGCTCGTGTTAGCTTTTGTGGTTATTTTTTTTTATAACCACTGTGTGGTTTAAATAGTATAATTCAGACGATCGTTATTTGGGGCTGAATTTGTAAATAGAAGGCTAAATATTACTATCCTCTGCCAATAGCCTGAACTGACTGACTGCAATGGACTGGCTTGTTGGTCTAGTGGTTAGTGGCCCCCGACTGCTATGCCGGAGGTCGTGGGTTCGATTCCCATCCAGGATAAATGTTTGTGTAGCAAGCACGATAATTTGTTCAGTATCTGTGTGTAATTTGTATATAATATGTATGTGTTTAGAGAAGTATGTTTATCAGTTGTCTAGTACTCATAACACAAGCTCTACTTAGCTTGCGGGTAGACGGCGTTTTATCCAAATCAGTTCAGGCGTTTAAACGTGAAGGAATAACAAACATATACACACACTATACGAACTTTCTCCTTGATTATATTAGTGTGATAGTGTGATGTAGGAGTGCCTTGATCCCTTAAAGAAACCATACGACCTAAAATAATTGTAGTAAAAGTTTGACATACCCTCTCTCTACCCTAGAGCGAGAGAAGTCATTAGACTATTTTACAACTTAAAAAAAAACCTACTTATATTCTATGTTTATTATCTGTCTAGTCTTTTCTCAACTATGTAATGTATGTGTCAGTTTCCAATCTCACAGTTTTGTACATTGAGCAGCTCTATGTGTAAAATAGGTAACACCATGCTCCTTACAACTAGATACTGTATTTCTGATACTTACATGGTCGGCAAGGCGAGCTGTGGCATTGCACTCACTGATATTAATGTACTCCCGGCTGCATACACTAACGATAAATACAATATGGTCCTGTAAAATAAGATATAATTAACTAAGTTGTACAAAAAAAATACAGAAGAGTTTGGCCTCAAGTCTGCTATTTTTATAAATTCGTCATTCCAACACGATCATATTGTCATTTTGCTAAAATTTCGTAATTTGCTAATTCATCATGATCGATCATTGATCGGTCAATGGTCTCGTAATAGAGTTGTGGTAGAATGACAATACCGAGCTTGTTAAAAGCAATGACTGCACAATGATGTTCTAATGGTAGGTCATTGATCAGAGGAACTGTCAAAATTTTAGCAGATTTCCGCATACGTCAGATATTAATTTGTGACGTTTACGAGATTACATTCTATGCCACTTCTTTCAATGGAATGTCAGTGGTTGACCACTGGAAAGTCATAATTACGACATTATATTAGTAGATTACCAAACTTATCAAAAACAACAATTATGAAATCAATGATAGACCATTCTGACACTATTGTAATAGCAGACTTGAGGCCCTGATCGCTAATATATATTTCGGCTGAGGATGCCGATTACCATTAAAGGTCGGTCTAGAGACTCTATTTTGTGGGTGATGGCTGGGTATCGAGCAATAAACAAACTATTCCAGATCACACAACTGATTTATTATGATGCAAGCTTTAGGTATTCATTTCATACAACGAGCCGTGAGACAGTCCCCATGCCTCGATGATGTTCGCACGTCTGCCGACAGAGGAAAGATCCATGGACCTCTGCGGTCGGCACTTTTATCTGCTCGGTTCGTGCAAACGTCAGCGTGGATTCTGTCAAAGTGACATGTGTCACTTTTCACTTAGCTCGTTCATTCGTTCTCAAGCTTCCATACTATTAACTTCACCGACATATATATATAAGCTGTATTAATAAAAATGAATCGCCAAAATGTATGTACACGCATAACTTTCGAATGACTGCACCAATTTTTTTTTTGTTTTCTTTAGTCAGCAAAAGATTGGTGTAAAAGAAAATTTAAAAAAAACACGGAAAAAAATATGGCGGTACGAATTTCGCCATGTTAACTAGTAACATATTGGTGCAGTCTAAAGATATTCTTTTGTTGTCAGGTAAATTGTCCAACTCGCAATTAAGATAAATTAACCCAGATAAAGACGATGTGTTCCATACTATTTCTAAATACTTCTAATTATGTATTTACTGTTGTTTCCGTACTTACAATATGACAAAGACAAATGTGTTCTATATTCTTTTTGTTTTTGTAACTTTGCCCTACATTAGGAATAACTCCTGTATCTTAGGTGCGTTCCCTAACATGTAAACTCACATATTAGGACACTCAGACTCAGAACATTTGTCTGTTGGGCATACAAAAATTTTCCCGTGCGGGAATCGAACCCGCAACACGCTGCACAACAGCCAATCGCTCAACCACAGCGCCGACCGCGCCGTCAAACATTACATATAAACACATAGAAAGAAAGAAAGAAAGAAAAAGAATTTACGTCAAACATGGCGCAAACCTTAAAAATTAATAAAAACAAATAACAATAACGACTTATAAGTGGTAGGATATACGTCACATCCGCGCAAAACGGTCAGCGCTCAGCAAAATGATGGGGCTCGACATCATAATAGTTAATAATTTATTAGCTTAGTTTAACATGTCCATAAGGGCCGAAAAGAGTAAGTTGTCTAATTAAAAAATAAACTAAAAAGTACGTGGGTATACTTGCCTAAATCTCCCGAGCCAGGCATCTGCGATCATGGCCCCGACGAGGGGAAAGAAGTAGGCAAACATAGTGAAGACATGGTAGATGACTGTGGCGCCGTTGTCACTGTATCCGAGCTTGTCACGCAAGTACAGTGACAGGATTGCTGGAACAGAAATATAATGTTAGAATTTACACTTTTGTGGATCGTTTGGGAGAATCCAAGCAGCGGGATTGGGTAAATATTTGGTTACCTATTTGTTGACTTGTTACCGTCAAACGGGGTGAATAGAAACGTAGGGGTGAATAGAAACAAAACTTTGATTAGGAATTTCACTCAATTTTCCTTATTGGTTTCTAGCAAAGTTTCTATTATTTTTGTATTATATTGCAAGTATAATAATTGCAGTACTTAAGTGCTGCAAACAATTTCTGATAATGTGAAAAAAACCTTTAAAGTTTTGTTCCTATTCACCCCTGCGTTCCAATTCGCCCCATTTGACTGTACATGAAGAAGATAGAATTGCTAAAATAGAAGGAAACAAATGGAATTTATACTTTTCGAGTACTCTCTTTAACTTTAACCCACGACGCAAATAGAGGTGTATTGTACTTTTGACTGCTATTTCTATGTATCTGTCTGTGGTATCGTAGCTTCTAAAAGAGTGAACTGATTTAGATGCGTTTTGAAACAAAGTTTCCTAGAGATGGTTCTTAGATATGTTTTAATCAAAATTAGTTCAGCTATTTACTAGTTGGGGCGGGGGGGGGGGGGGGGAGTGAAAGTGGTAGTATTTGGGAATGCTTTTAAATCTAGAGTATCAAATGACAGCGTATAACATGTATCAGTTGATTTATCATACAGTTATATAATATAACTGTAATACAATTGGTTTAACTGTTTAAAAGTTATGGAGGGTGAAAGGGCATGATTCGTACTTTATATTAAAAAAATATGTTGGAGTTTTTGAAATGAAAACTGCGCAACATAGGATAACAATTTGAGTCACGTTTCCGAAACTTTTGGTCATAGAGGCAGTTGGAGTTATATTCCTCTAATAATTACTTTAATATTAGCTTAACTGAACTGAAAAGTTAAAGGAGAATCGTTTGTCTTGGTATGGTCATGTATAGAGGAGGGATGAAACGAATGTACTGCTGAAATGGAGAAGGAAAGGGAGGCCAAAACAAAAGACGGATGGATTGTAAGAAGAGTGATATGAAAGAAAAGGAAGTTAGTGATAGCATGACGAGTGACAGGGCTAAATGGAAGAAAAAAACGTGTTGCGCCGACCCCAAATAACACGGGACAAATACAGGAAGATGAAGATTTTCTTTGGCCTCGATCTCCCTCTCCATCCATCCACATGTTAACTCATAACTCTTTTAGCAAGATGCGTTTAATTCCTCCTCTTCACATGACCATACCAAGACAAACGATTCCCTTTCAACTTTTCAGTCACTGGCGCCACTTTCAAACTTCCCCTAATATACTCATTTCTCACTTTATCCATTCTCGTCACACCACATTCTCATGTCCACTACGTGCAATTTTTTTTTCATCTGTCTTTTTCACAGCCCAACATTCAAATTCATATAGATATTTCTTTCTTCTCACCTAAAGATTCATTAAAACTTTAACCCAATACTTGATGGTCCTTATAAAAAATTAATTCTAACGTCATTATTGATTTCTTTGATTGATATAGTCTCAACGACGGTCAACACGAATGTTTTCCTCACAAAGACGATACGAGTGTTTTTGAGTGGGCCAATTATTACAAAACAGTGTTTTATTTAAAATTATGAATACCGATACAGTTTGCAGGCCTTGAATGAAAGAAACGACTACTATTTGACCGTAAAAGTTACTCGGCGAGCCAATCTAGTGTGTAGCGCAAGGCCATTGGTTTCACTTGCTTGTTATAACCTGCATACGATATTGTTATTCAAATGTATGTAATAAAAATATTGAATTCATTCATACATAACTATAAAAATTTGCACGATACGTCCTCTAAATACCGAAGGTAAGTGTTAAGAAGGAACGGTTTTTGAATTAACATCAAGAAGGTGTTATTTCAAAAACCATCCCTTCTTCTTTTCGCCATAACTCTTTCCGCCTTGGTTGGAGGGAGAGGGAGTGTCTGACTTATATTGCCAAAAATCCACCTGTTTTTCCAGGGCCGTAACATCTCTTTCGTTCGAAACAACATCCCTAAAGGGGATAAATAGAAAATCCCAGTTAGTACATAAACTCTTATTTTTTTCTGGGTTTAACACGGCTTGTAAAGCATAAGAAAAGTGTAACCTGTGCGGTATCATCGCACCGAGTGGACCAAATATCGTATAAATAGCTGTATATTTCGCATCTGCATTGCTCTGCGAAGGTTGAGAAGCCGTGGAGTATAAGAAGATAAAGAGCAACTGGACTCTGACGGTTAAAAAGCTTGATTAGCGCCATGGCACCAACTTCAAGTCGTTCGTGATACGAGTTCTAGCCCACTATCTATAGACCTTTTTGAGAGAGGAGAGGTGGCTGAAAGGTGTCGTGTATCGACGTTTTCGAACGGCTATGCGACACCACGCAGCGGAACACGACGCCTATGTTACGTGTATAATTATAGTTTAATTTTTGTAATTTTTTAAATATGTATTGGTTTAGTTTTCTTTATAAGATTATAATATAATGTATTTTATCTATGGGCCTTAATTGTCTGACAGTAAAGAATTAATAATAATAAGATGACAATGAACTTACTGCCTAATTTATTTTGATCGATTTACAAGCTGCATGGCAATGTATTCTAAAGACAGGGAGCGATCTGAATGTAGTTTGATAATATGATCAGAGCCAAAGCATTCAGCATTAGAAATAGCGTACGATAGCGACATATCGTATATGTATACTGGAGTTTTTCAAATTCGGTTTGTCGGAATCGGAAACAAAATCGGAGGCGGAGGCAGAAGCGTTAAATGAAATACTACTAGCACTACAATGAAATACTATTAGCACTAATCAAAAACTTGGATAAGTATAAACAAAACGCAAATTCACAACATTCCATATAGGAAACAAAACAATAAGTAAAAGTGTAATCCACAGAAAGCACGGGGGAAGATGGTTTCCAGTGCGACAAGTATAAAGCATGGGGGAAGTTGGTTTCCAGTGCGACAAGTATATGTCATAAGATGATTTTCCCACCGGAAAAAAAAAAAAAAAAAAAGTGCGACAAGTATAAAACATGGGGAAATTTGGTATCCAGTGCGACAAGTATAAAGCATGGGGGAAGATGGTTTCCAGTGCGACAAGTATAAAGCACGGGGAAAGTTTGTTTCCAGTGCGACAAGTATAAACCATGGGGGAAGTTGGTTCACAGTGCGACAAGTATAAAGCATGGGGGAAAATGGTTTCTGGTGCGACAAGTATAAAGCACGGGGAAAGTTAGTTTCCAGTGCGACAAGTATATAGCACGGGGGAAGATGGTTACCAATGCGACACGTATAAAGCACGGGTCAATTGCGCATGCGCGGTCGGCCACCCCCACACAAAGACAACTAAACACCTTTTTTGGACAGCGCCGTCACTTTCAGATTTCTCATTTACAATACTCTTGAATGTCTTATTGTTTTGATTTGCGTAACACCACGCATTCTTTTTAGCATTGCATAACAACGAGCTCATGTTAGTACCTTTTAATAATTCCTTTTCTGGCCCAGCATGCAGATCTAAAATCGTCAGTTGTTTTTAATCGACTTCATATAAAAGGAAGAGGTTATCAATTCAGTTGTTTTTTTTCTTTTTTTTATGTGTGTTACCTCAGAACTCCGTCATTTATGGACCAATTTGTAAATTTTTTATTCCTCTTAGAAGATATGCTTTCCGATTGGACCCATTTTTTTCAAAATCCAGTTCTGATGATGGGATCCATGAGGAATCGAGGGAACTCCTCAAATATTATAGGCAACCATTTGGTGATTTTGGCATTTTCATCGAGAATTTAAGCATTTACAGTAAAAAAATTACTTTTGATGAAGTGGAACTGATGAAGAAGACCAGAAATGGCCTACGGAACTTCATACTCACATAGATATCACAATGAAGATAGTAAAGCAACTATGACAATACAAATAAATAAATGGTTCTGAATAGTTATGTCGAAAATAGTATCATCGAAGTGAACTGATGATGATGATGGAGCCGGAAGTTAGGCCCTGGAACTCCGTGATTAATCAATGTATCCTAGCCGTGTTTGGGGTTATTAGAATTGTCATGAGATGCACTTTGGCCATAAGGTATTATCGAACTGATCTGATGATGGAGCTGGAAGGTAGATACAGGAACTTCATAATAAAACAATGTAACCTAGCAGTGTTTGGGTTAATTCGAATTGTCATGAGAAATAGGCACTCTGGTTATAAGTGTATCGCAACTAAAAAGTGTGTAATAAAAAACTTTTAACAAAAAAAAAAAATAACCGACTTAACTAAAAAAAAACACTAAAAGTATCAAAATAACTTTAATTTTGGAAGTCGGTGTTAAATAAGAATCAAACAATACCAAGAAACACCGATTTTAAACTTCCTTCTTCTTCTTCCTTCCTTATTCCGAAATTAAAGTTATTTTGATCCTTTTAGTGTTTTTTTTTAGTGAAGTCATTTATTTCTTTTTGTAAAAAGTTTTTTTGCTTTTATAAAGTTTAACGGCAAATCGCTCTTGAATGACGTGTAGAGATGACGATATCTTAGGGTACTGTTTTGTTCTGTGGAAAGTTAATCGACACATACATTTTTAACCGACTTTAATAAGGAGGAGGTTCTATGTTCGGCTGAATGTATTTTTTTTATGTATGTCCACCGATTTCTCGATCAATTGTGGCCCATTTTGAATTTTTCTTTTATTGCTAGGTTATGCTTCCGAGTTGGTCCCATAGAAATATTGTTATGATCTGATCATGAACTTCGAAAATATGGAACAGAACTTCTCATAGGATCACAGCAGAACCGTCGTAACAAGTAAAATTGCTTTATTTATACGTGTAGTTGATGACTTACTAAAAGAATAGAGGGAATATATCGAATTGATCTGGTGATGAAGTGAAGGGGAAATTACATTGAAGTCGGTTGTATTTATTTTTGTAAAAAGTTTTTTAAAATAAAATTGTGATGTTGGTTTGTAATGTTTTTTTTTTACTAAATGCGTAAGAAAGTAAGATTTTGTTAGGTAAGTTGTTGAATATTAATGGAGGTTTCATTTTTACGGAATACTTCTTCGATACGGTTGAACAAAATTTGACAGGACTTTCATTTAGTTGTACTTAATGTTGAGACATTTTAAATCCCGAGAAAAGAGACATTTCCTAAAGAAATACCACTTTTTCTCCACGATTTTCCCAAAAGAGGAGATATCCACGACCTGTTCTCATTTAATCCATCCGATTTCATTCGCTCGGTCCAAATGATACCTTATCGGCATGATTTTAACAGCTTATTGATGTTAATTTCAGCGTATAAAGCATTACCTCTCCAGGCTACCTGCTGTCCGTTGCAGGCATCGATATATTCAAATAAATGACATTTCATGCAAGCCGCCTTTGTTCGAGATAGCCCTCGGCGAGTATTAATTTACTGCAGGTGTTTCAGTCTAGACACATTTTTGCTTTGTAATTTTGTCTACATAAATATGAAGTATTTTTTCAAGGAAATTAAATAATGATATAGATTGAGTAGTGGCGGCCTGGTGGTAAGGGGTTCTGACTTGCCAGGTTTTTATTTATATTTTCAACCCCAGCCAGATGCATTAATTTGTGTAATTTATTTCTTCCGATATGTAAACGTACTAAACGGTAATCAGACACACTTGTAGGTGACATTAATAGAGGCATGGAAATAGTATGGGGAAATTGACATAAATAAAAACTACAGGGGCCTTACCATGATGTGTTAAAATTTCAAGCTTGCGAGCGAGAAACAGAGGGATGAAATTATATACATTATATAGCTCCATCCCTTTAACAATTCATAGGGCGTCAATAGGATCGCGTTGAGGAAAAAACGGATCCCTTATAGGATCACTTTGTTGTCAGTCTGTCTGTCTGTCTGTCAAGACACTTTATCTCGGAAACACGTAGAGGCATCGAGTTGAAATTTAAACCATACACTAAGATCTGCGGTCCCCTAAAACTGTGAAAAAATCAAAATTCTAAGTTAATAAAAAAAAAGTACGGCCGTTAATTTCGCAAATAAACGTGCATTTCGACACTCTCAAAGCAATCAAAATTCATAGGGTACTTCCCTTTGACCCAGAATCCTGAAATTTGGCATAAAACCAGTTCATAAAGTATAGATATTTATAGAAATAAATTTGAAAACAGAAAATTTGTTATTACGTCACTAAAAAAAAATGCGATTTGAAAAATCATCGAGACTCCATTCGGAAATATGTAGGTAAGTTTGTACGGAACCCTTATTGCGCGAGTACGACTAACACTTGCCCAGTTTTTGTTATTATTATTATATATTGTCATTATAAAATTAATATAAGCTTTTATTAATATTTAAAATAAATGTGTACATTTTTTTAATTTCTCCTTTCACAAGTCTGTTGGAATTAAATTTCAGTAGGAATAAGCAGTTTCTTTGTGCTCATATTCATAATGTTTTATCGATTACTTACTGTGTCTACATAAATTATAAATAAATAAATATTATAAATACTTGCGCACTTTTGCAAAATTGCGCAACTTTTGAACTTTATAGACTAATTTTGGTCTAAAATCTATCTGGGTCTATAATGGGTGTGTTTTATAGCAGAACATTTTATGTCATAATATTATTTTGCATAAAAGCGGATAGCATAAACTTCATTTCGTAGAAAATCGTTTGGCTTACACTTATTTATCGTACATTAAAAACTCATCATTTTGTTAGTCAAAATCATCTTTAGGTATAAATTTCAAATTCGTAATAAATAAAGCAGAACCATCAAATCGCAGAAAATTCAGAGTGACAATCGACTTTTGGCATACGTTTTAAATCGATAGTCATTACCTGGGGTGGTAATAGTAATAATATCAAAACGTTAACCGAAATATTAAATACAAAAACCTGTCGGCTTGGATAAGTTCAACTTCAAAGGAGACCCCCTGCGGGAGAATACTATTTCTGTTTACGGGGTTTAAAATAACCTAACACGAGGAGGGTGACACGAGAACCGATCCAAACAAAGTTTGGGTAGGTTCGACGGGGGGTGGTTTAAAGTAAGGCTGGCTCCTATTTCTAGGTGGTTATAAAAAAATGACCACATGTCGGGGTTTCCGCATGACGCAGGTTCTCACCGGACACGGTAAGTTCGGGAGGTTCCTGCACCGGATTCGTGTGGAAACGACGCCCGGGTGTCGCCACTGTGTGGCCCACCCGGAGGACACGGTAGAGCACACGGTGGAGGTGTGCCCCGCTTGGGCAGAGCAACGCCGTGTCCTCGTGGGGGCAATCGGCGGCGGCGATCTCTCGCGCCGGGCCTTGGTTCAGGCCATGCTCCGGAGCGAGGAGGAGTGGCAGGCGGTAGCCTCCTTCTGCGAAGCAGTAATGCTAGCGAAGAAGGCGGCCGATCGCGTGAGGCAACGGTCCTTACGCTCCAACCGCCGCCGGGATTCCGATCCCGATTTCCGGCCACCGTAGGCGCGGGCTTGCGGACGGCGAGCAATGGGTGGCTCGCCGTCCGATCGTCCGGTAATCGGACCGAGCCCAAGTCGTCGACAGCGCGTACTGTTCCACGCGCGCCTCAAAGAGATGTCAGCAAATCGTAGGGGCCCAGCAGGGTCGAAGCCTACTGGGGCCACGGGTAGTGTGAAAGCGAAACCCGGGGCCCTGGGACGAAGGCAACGAAGGAACAGGAGTGGGTTTTTAGTCAGTAAAAGTCTGACACTATCTCTCGCTCCGCCCAAGAGCGGGTTTTGTCATAAGATGATTTTCCCACCCAATAAAAAAAAAAAACCACATGTCGGGGTGATTTAAAATTTCGAGTTCGCTACGCTCGCTTATGGACTATAAACCATTACAGGAGCTTTATGTAATAAATAAATATCGATATTTTGGGACATTCGATGTCACTTTTTTTCACTTCTTCTTCTAACTTTTTTCACTATCTTTTGGATAACATTAGATTTTATATACATTGCACGTAGGTTATATAACCATTCGACATCATAAACGAAATTATTGTAACGTTCTGTTTTATGATCATTAAATACATAATTTAAGTTTTTGATGTTTTGAAAATTAACATTTTACCAGTAGATATTTTAATTTTCGACGTTTATAATGTAATATATATCCATACTACACGAAATTTTGCGGAATTTTAACTATGGCAAAGACTAAATAAAATTTTGTCATCAAAGAATTCCGTTGTCAATTCGGTCACATAAACATTCGGTCAAACAATTATATTAAATATTTTTGTGCAATAAGAATATACGATTAAATAATATTATGCAAAGTGTGTGTTATGCCAAATAAATTTCGGGTCATCAAAATTCTACCAGATAGAAGGAAACTCTTTTTTTTAAATCCAATCCAATCCTATAGGTAATACTTATTTTTTCAGTAAATTATAGTTCAATAGTCCAATAAGGAAGTATTCTTACACGTATGTGAGAAAAATAATAGGAACCACTCTGAAACAGCATACCAAACATTAGAATTCGCAAATAGCTAATAGCTCTATATAGATTAGGGATTGCAATCACGATTCTTTGAAATTCGAAAATAATTGAAAAATCCGGTTTTTCTTGACATTTTGAAATCTTTTTTGTACTCAGATTCAGTTTTTTTCGGATTTTAGTCGAAACCAAGTCTAACGAATAATATTTGCAGTTATCTACAAATTTCCAAATAAAAGTAGTCCAAAAGATATTTGAATTGGTAAAATTAGGTGTAGTGTAGTGTATTTGCACGAATTTGGCTCGTCGCAGAGATGCCTCTATTCTAACGGCCGATATAGCCTTTAAATTTTTGATATTTTATCAGCTTAGACAGCCAAGACACGATATCGGCAAAGCAACTGGCAAATCCATTGAAAAGGAGAATTAAAGAGAGACAGCTCTATACTGTTGTCGGTGCCTAACAATGTTAACACAAGCCTAATGATTTTTTTAAAATTAGTTTATGTTGTTATCTTAATTGTCTAAACTTTATGTTAATGTTATGTTAAAAATGATTACTTGAATTTATAACGGGAAAAATGACTGATGCCTAAAAGTTTTGTGGATTATTTTTGTTGATATTATTCTGTCGTGCTGTGAATTGAGCGAATAAATACATATTTCAAACTATTTATGCTATTTATTTCAGTTATATCAAATCAACTTAAAACACTCAAAAGTTTGAAAAATCTGGATAATCCGGATTATTATTTTACGAGAGTACAGAAATGCGGATTTTTAAAAAGTCCGAATTTTGCAATCCCTAGTGTAGATGCTAATCATGAAAACGGTCTTGAATGAGTGGAAACTCTTATGAAAACAGTAATTGAGAAAACTTAAGCGATCTAGATTACACAAGCTATCATTTAATCCTTTATTAATGCAGAAATAAGAAGACGTATCAGTATGTTCCATTGTATACCTAAACCTGTATATAATATTTTTTTCTTTTTGTTTGTTTGTTTACATTACTAAACTCCGCTTGCTCCTGCCAGTGACTTCGCTCGCGTGACAGTAGAGAATCATATAGCTTATGTCCCTCAATGGTAAATTAACATTCAAGGTAAAAAAAATACAAAATTTTCCTTTTTATAATCTAATAAATCAAAATGTCGTGTTACAGTGTTTGTTATCGAACTCCTACGAAACGGCTTGTCCGGCTTTTTTTTGGGTATATTTGGTGGGCTTCGTTGTGGTAGGTTATTTTTTATCCTCTTTCCTACCCCCACCCTCCGTTTTCTTTCGCTTAAACTGAGTCAGCTAGTATAAGTATGGATTTGATTGCATATTGTCGGTTTTTGAAATAGGTGAATTTGAGCTGTGATAACTTCTTATTGATTTGGTAAGCTCAAATAAACTTTATATTTAAGGTATTTTATTTCTTTATCAAGATGAGTTATTCGTTAGTCTGCAAAGAGATTTAAAGGGATACAATAGAGCGGCTATCAGAAAAAATGTCTTAGAAAAACTGTCATCCTATGGCTCAAGCGAGTTAAATTTGACAAAATTTATAATGATTTAACTATCACTCGGTAGGTGGCCAGGGGCCTTACCATGATAATGTTAAAATGTTAGTCGTACGAGCAAAAGAGGGTGATAGAGCTGTACACCCTATATAGCTCCATCCTTTTAACAGACCGATTTAGGTCGAAAAATTTATCACGTTATAAGCTCGTGGTAGAGCCTCGGTTTGTGATAATGGAAAGGTTAAGCTTTTCAGCAATAGATGGCGTTAACATAAAATCCGAAATTGTTCTGGAACTATTTATAAAAAATATTGAATTCTAATTAAATGTTTCGTAAATACCAAAAATATTTACGAAAATAAACCGAAGTTAGGTCCAGTGATTTTACCATAGCAAGATTTATAATAGCGTAATGCGTAGTTCGGCATATTTTCGCAGAAAATGATTTCCTTTTAGGGCATAGAACGGATACAAACACGACTTGACGTGTAGGTGTGTCATACTAGACTGAGTGACTTATGAACAACGTGGAATAAGTGTCGGATCACGATTTTGTTCGCTATGTCCGGTCTATTGGTAGTATATATTGAATGTCTTTGTTAGTCTGTAATACAGAAAAAACAAAATCTAACGAAATGTGTTTGAATGTTCGATCCGTCTTATCTCCGAAACGGTTAGACCAATTTAGACGACATTTTCTCTAACAGATAGCTGTTGTTATAAGGAGTAACTTAAGAACCATTTGAAATAGTGAACAAGTGTAACGAACAGAGGTCGGAATTAGGTAGCGTTATTCATGTACTTGCCGGGATTTCTAATGAAAAGTTCCGTGTGGTCAACAATATTATAAATAAATAATAATAAAAACCTCAGAGATAGATAAGACAAATAAAAGAAACATAATTAAAACACCATTTTGTATTAGAAGTTTTCATTGAAAAAGATCTCTACGTCAACTGAGGTTATTGCAGGAAGAAATTTCTTCTGCATATTTCTGATAGTTTCATTAAAAAAATCTGCTCTTTAAAATTAATCACGGGATTTGAGGCATATCCACTTTATTCTTTCGCTGTATGAAATCAGTAAAATTACTTAAGTAACTCAACCTAATTCCGACCTCTGGTAATGAATGACAGTCACAATTTCAAGAGGTTCTTGCACCAATGAGTGCGATTTTACGAGTTGTGGCAACAGTTTATGAATAAAAATAGGTTCAAGTGTTTCTTTTTTAACTGTTATCAGAAAGTTTCTATTATTATAAACAATAGACATATCGTAAACACTAGAGACTGAAATACCATAATGTACATAGACTATAGATAACTAGTCTACAACGACACCTCTCTAACGCATGTGTCTATGATAAGGAACTTTGAAATTGTCTTGTCATTATACAATGTCTCATTGTTTAATTATTTATTTAGTCTCAGTATGTACCTGTATCACAAAAAAACACATAATGATGATGGTTTAGAGATAATCCAAAATTAGCATGCCTGACCTTGAACTCATCATCATCTTCCTGCCCTTGTATCATCTTATTTGGGGTCGCCGCAACACGTTTTTTTTTCCATTCTATCCTGTTAACCGTCATGCTATTACTAACTTCCTTTTTTTTCTATCCATCTTTTCTTTGGCCTCCCTCTCCCTCTCCCGCCATCCACATGTATACTCATAACTCTTTTAGTAACATGCGTTTCATCTCTCCTCTTTACATGACCATACGAAGACAAATGATTCCCTTTCAACTTTTGAGTCACTGGCGCCACTTTCAAACTTCCTCTAATAAACTCATTTCTCACTTTATCCATTCTCGTCACACCACACATCCATCCATGCCTGACCTTGAACTGATTACAGTTATTTAGAAGAAAAAAAATTGATAGGGTTTGAATCTTTCTTTGAATATTTTTTGCACTTGTACCAAATCAAATTAAAAGCATTTTATTTCAAATAAACCATTTACAGGCACTTTTGAAATATCAAGAAATCAGTCAGTCAGAAAAAAAAAATGCTAATTGCCCATTCCAAAGCGTAGATCTCTATGGAAAATAATGTGCAAGAAACTCGGTGGACACTCTTTTTAATTATGTTTTGTAATTACAAATATCTCTGTTACATGTTTCTTGTCACTATCATGTGAGAAGAATGCAAATAAAGTAAAAATAAAAACAAAATATAGATATTAAAATAGCAACTGGCAGCTAAGAGATGACCAGTCAAAACTGACAGCGCCCGTTCACGGACATGACGCTAATATTAGCACCACTCAGCTCAACCATTTTGAAGGGAACCGAATGATCCACGTACCAATTGAGAAGACTGATGAAAAGTATTGAAAACTATCCTTCTCTTTGATCTAGTTCAAAAGGTATTAAATTCGATTTTATTTGTCATTTTATTTTCTCAGTACTTCGCCATTTATGAACCGATTTGGAAAAGTACATAATTATATACTTCTACGGTCTGGTATGACCCTATTTTTTTATCGAATGCAGTTCTGATGGTGATATCTTTATAATTGAGAGAACTCAACTTGTACTATACTACTCTTTTTTATTTTTTATTTTAAGTTAAGTATTTATAGATTAAGTAGTAACTTTGTATTTTATTGTTGTTTATCTCAAGTTAATATTTTCTTTCGTTCTTTCTTTCAACTCCTTAATGTCATGGCTTAGGATTTTGGTATTTTCATAAGAAATACCCAAAAATACTTCTCAAATAAACCGATATTTTGCTTAAGTTGGTAAAACAACCATGATAATAGAAATATAAATGAGGTAACTAATCTGATGATGAAGACAAAAGGTACCTACCTAAGTTGTTTTTGTGTTTCAGGAAGTAATCTCTGAAAGTACAAGTCCGATTGCTAAAATTATTTCACCGATAAAAAGCTGCTTTGTTCCTGAGTGATTTTATATACGTTGGCGAACCCGCGGGCAAAAGCTAGTAAAACATATTATTCTAGTAATATACATCGCTAGGATAATACATAGCTTATTCGAATTGTTATGTACCTACTATCAAACTGATCCGATAAAGCGACTTCCTAATAAAAAACAAAAAAAAACCTGTTTCTTTGACATTATCAACTCTAGTTTTCATAACTTAGCATAGTCTTACTATTATCTTGACTTAACTATTTATTTCACGCAACCTAGCTTTCAGATAAAATTCAAAAACCAGCTAGTAACATATAATACGATTGCTACGAAAAACGATATTTTAAAAGACCTTGTACCGATCTGTAATTTATCATTTCAAATGCTGTTTAGATAAAAATTGCACTCATGATATATATCTTTGAGCCGATATATAATCCATATCGTTGACATATGGCAGCTGCTCTTACACCATTTTAAAATTGACATGAATAGATAAAATAATCTCAAGATTAGGTACAGATTCCCTGCCGGAGTCTGTGTTTCCTGATAACAACAACCTAGGGGGTGTTTGAGTCAAGATTGAATAGATTACCTACTTTTAGGCAAGTATGCTTCAACGTAGCACATCATAATAATAAAATGCTTTGTGTTATTAAATTATTTATGTTGCAAACATTGTCATTACACACAAATATCATATTCAATTCAGTTCAATTCAATTCAATTCAGTTCAATCCAAATCAATTCAATTCAATTAATTCAATCCAATTCAATTCAATCCAAATCAATTCAATCCAAATCAATTCAATCCAAATCAATTCAATTAATTCAATCCAATTCAATTCAATTCAATTCAATTCAATCCAATTTATACATAGTCATGTCATAGCTTACCATCAGGTGAAACAGTGGTCAAACGCAAGCATAACAAAAATAATAAAAAATACAATTTGTAATAGAAGAACCAATTCAGACCATCAACTGCGTAGCAACAATTTTGTCGCAGTGGTGTGGTTGTAACACCGCCGTCCTCGTGGGGGCGATCGGCGGCAGCGATCTCTCGCGCCGGGCCTTAGTTCAGGCCACGGTCCAGAGCGAGGAGAAGTGGCAGGCGGTCACCTCCTTCTGCGAAGCAGTAATGCTAGCAAAGGAGGAGGCCGCACGTGCACGTCCGAGGCAATAGCCCTCGTGCCCCAGCCGCCGGGATTCCTATCTCGATTTCCGGCCACCGTAGGCGCGGGCTTGCGGACGGCGATCAATGGGTAGCTCGCCGTCCAATCGTCCGGTAACCGTCCGGACCGAGCCCAAGTCGTCGACGGCGCATAGTGTTCCACGCACGCCTCAAGGAGATGTCAGCAACTGTAGGGGTCGAAGCCGAAGCCTACTGGGGCCATGGGTGATGTGAAAGAGATCCCCGGAGCCTTGGAAAAATGGCAAAAAAGGAAAAGGAGTGGTTTTTAGTCAATAAAAGTCTGACACTATCTCCCGCCCTGCCCAAGAGCGGGGCATGTCAATAGATGATTCTCCCACCCGAAAAAAAAAGTGGTGTGGTTGTGAAAAACGTTTAGTTGTGATGAAGTCGCTGAATTATCGTTGAGGTGAGCTGCATTTGTGGGCCATGTCGGATCATCACTATTGATCACAAGTTTGTAACATCACTCGAATGCGATTGCAGAAATTCGTAGATAACGATATCGAGTACAAGAGTTGTCACGGTTGACATGAAATAATGGATAAAGAAAACCTGCTGCGCCGACCTTAAATAACGGGGACAAGGGCAGGAAGATGATGATTAAGTCTTAGTGTCCGGATGCATTTTCAAACAAAATTAATGCCCGTCAATTTTGTAGCCGGCTACAGTCTGTATTTGTGGCACGTTTGCGAAGTTGCTAATGATTTTTAATTTATTATTTATAGCTCGAAACACCTACAACTGTTGTCTTATTTTTCTCTTTTATAATTATTTTAGAATTTGATATTGTAGATTATTTTTATTTTGCAATTTGACTTTATTTATTTTTATTTTGACATCAATATTTACTTTATTAAGTAAATTACATTTTGTAAATTATATATTTACTTTTATTATTGTGAACGTGAGAACAATGTTGATTGCCTTTTTTTTTTCCTTTCAGTAATTTTAACGTATGGCTGTCTTTGAGTATATTCTGCGGCCTACCCAAATGTCCTTTCCTTGGTATTGTTCGTCAAATCGTTGAGCTCCTTAGTAGTCCTGGGTTGAGCTTTGCGAATACTGACAAATGCTTGCACTGACTGGACAGGTCCACTCAAATCTGTATGGTTCTTTCTTCAAAAGACCATCTCAGACAAATCTGCACTGTTCTCATGTGATTTGACCATTACATATTAACTGTATGGACTTTAAAAGAGACTTTGACCCCTGAGTTTGTTTCGGTGTTTCTTCTCAGGGTAGTCAGCTAGGAAACACCGGCCTCATCTAGTTTAAAATGACAAAAAAAAAATTGACGTGTAAAAGTGTTTTTTTAAACCTACTTACAAAATAAATATCATTTATCATTTACCTTACGTCAAGTTCCTGACGTTGGTACGAGTATCACACTTGCACTTACGTAGACGTTATTTAATTAAGTTTTTTATTTGCCATTCTTTTATTCTTATCGTTGGCGTACAATAGTCTATTTAGATAAAAATGATGTGTTATAAAGTGTCTGAGTTTAATATCTTTAATGTGTGTGATTGTGGATCGGTAAGCTGAGTTATAATAGGTACGTCATTAATGCGTAGTTTCTAATTTTCTTGACATAATTAATGCTCCAACTTTCTTTCCAAGTTCTCATCTAGAGAAGCGTACCTGTTTAAGCAAGGAACTGAAAAAAATCAATACAAGACTTGCTCGCAGCAGTGTAGTTTATGAAACTGCCAAGGCATTATATTATTTGAGTAAAGAATGGTTTCCAGGGTCACTTTTCCTATGAGAATGCTAGTTTTCCTTAGGAAAAATGAATTTTGAAACCTTGAAAGCACCTGACGCTCCATAGCAAATCGCACAGCATTGATAAATCCATAGTTCAACGATCTACTTATCATCATTTTGTCTTTTTACCACCGCGACAGCAACTGATAGAGCACTGGTTTGTTAGTCTGTAAAAGTCTGACACTGCCTCATAATTTTGAAGGACTCGACTTAGTCGCCATGCCAGCCGAAAAACACTTGCGATAATCTATAAATTTTATGTTTTAACTGTGAATAAGATGATTCGAGGTGAAATGTAAGTCACTCTCTCTCGCTCCACATAGAGTGGGAAAAGATGTGTTGATTTAACACCCTTTAAAAAAAAGGTGTTTTGTCTAACTTGGTACATCGACTTTGATAACTTTGGTATGTCCTCAAATTTCATCAGTTTTTTTGCTATATTGACTGGCCTGTTGGTGTAGTGATCAGTGGCCCTGACTGCTATGCCAGAGGTCGTGGGTTCGATTCCCGCCCAGGACAAATGTTTGCGTGATGAGCACGATCATTTGGTCTGTGGCTGGGTGTACATTATCAATAATATGTATATGTTTAAAAATATATAAGTATGTTTATCAGTTGTCTAGTACTAATAACATAAGCTCTGCTTAGCTTGGGACTGGACGACGTTGTGTGATAGTTGTGGAATATTATTATTATATTAAAAAGGTCGAGTCTATTGCCAGTCACGGGGCATAAAATTTGACTTTAAAGGCTGGTTTTATACCCTATTTATAGCAAAATTTAAATAAAAAATATACTTTACAATCACTACTTACATACTAATAAAATAATCAATACATCTCTACATACATCACTACTAAACGCATATGAAAGTATATTCGATATCTATAGCAAAAACGCAATATTTTAAATTGTTGTCTGTCTATTTTTTTCTGTTTGTTCCGGTTAATCTCCGGAAAGGCTGGACCGATTTTGACGGGACTGTATTGGTAGATATTTGATGTTACAAAGAGTAACTTATTCCTCTTTTTTCCTAAAAAATTAATTTGGATTATTGCGCCAAAAAAATAATCTTCTTGAAATTGTGACAAAATGGCATTGTGCTTTTTTAAAAAAAATTGCTGTATAAATTTCTAAAATATTTTATGTATTCGTAAGTGACATTATTATGGACATATTCCATGGAGTTTGTTCACATTTTCTACTATGCGCGTATTATATAAAATGATTTAGTTCTACATAGAAAAACCCGTAGATTTATTGGTAATATTATACTGTTTATTTTATTCAATTTATTGAATATTTATAGGTTTATTTTATCTAGGAGTATATATTAACTTTTGTTCCTTTGTTTTCTTAATAATCTTATTTTTTTTTGCGCTTACTATGTTGTCTCTCCACTACCCTAGGTTGACTGGTAGACAATGCCTAAGGCATTAAGTCCGCCTTTGTAATAAATAAATACGTATTGGGTGCCTACTATACTGATTCTATTGATAACTAACAACCGATGGTGAAATATGACATACATTTCACATGATAGTAGTGTTAATTTATTTAAACCAGGTCGGAAAATGCATAGATATGGCGACTGCGTGCCTGCCTTGTACGGCCTGTGATGTTATACACTTGGACGCGCCTGAAGCAACTGATTAGATACTAGAAGAATGTTTGGTGACGAAATGAGAACAAAATTTGGATTACCGATTCAAAGCATGCACGTAATCTGTTAACAGAACTCCACAATTTTTTATATGGGAAATGATCAAATGTCTTCTTCCACTCTGGGAAGAGCGAGAGGGAGTGTCAGACTTATTGACTAAGGGCCGATGCTACAATACGCGGTCGCCCGCGCGGTCCCATACAAAAGTGCTCGCAAAGGGGCTCGCCGCGCGAGCACCCGCGCCCCTTTTGCTACGTTATAATAGATTAAAGTTCTCCATCAACACGACTACATGCACACCATTAAAGTGGAACTAGCGACACTGCGCAGGTAATAATTCGGTTTCCGCTACGGGGACCGCGCCGCACACGAGCCCGCGTGCGCAGCGTTCTTGCATAACCCTGCAAGCATCGCCTCTAACGGGTTTTGCAATCTTGTTGACATCTCTTTCCGGTCCTTACCGGACGGCGAGCCACCTATTGCCCGCCGTACGCACGCCCACGCCTGTTATGGCAGTAATTATAAAATTTATCATAGAAGTTCTTTGAATTTTTTCCAAAACACAAAAGGTCCTGAAAACAGACTACTACGAAAATCAATTGATGAGCGAACCATTTTTTGTTTGTAGGATACCAAAAAATACATTTTCTGCTGTAGGTGGAGCCAGAGGAATTGTTGGTCTTTAATAAAACATGCATATTGTAGTGAAGAAAGGCAGTGAATTTCTAACACACGTGCAAAGCTGGAGCTGTTCGTTAGTATTTAATATATAATGCCTATTAAATTGAATGGCACACAATATCATCGTAATCTCTCTCTGATGCATGTGTTATAACTTAATATATAAGTTAACAAAGTCGCTGGAGCGGATAGTGTAAAATAACATTCGCAATAAAACTGAAATAATAATATTACTTATAATAATGGGGCTATAGCAAAATAGTTATACTAAGCAGGTAAAAAGCAATAGCTTGCTGGCTGCTTTGTTTCTTAACAACCTTAATAATAATAAACCCTTGAAGTCAAGGTATTGATGCAGAGTCGAATTGAAAATCCAAAGCTTTAGGCAAAACACCTAAACATTTTTCAACGCATTCACTTGACGCAGGACATGTTGTTGGGGAATTTGACAGTGTTACGCGTCATGTTGAGGGATATTTTGTATCAGCTCCCCTAGCCAAGTTACAACCGTTTCTATTCCATTCTCTTTTCGTTAATCGCCTCGAGTTAGCCACGCCTCCGATTCCTTTGTTCTGACGTCATCTCAACGCTCAGTCACGTGGTCAGAATAAAGTAATAGGAAGCGTGGCCGACTCGAGGCGATCAACAAAAGGAGAATCGAAACGAAACGGTTGTAACTTAGCTAGGGGGGGGGCAGAAGTTTAAATGTTTACACAACATATTGTCCCATATCACCACAATGTAATGTTTTTCGCTTCGACTCTGTATCAATGTGTCTTGAGATTCTTATTGAATAGGGAGATATTTTTTTGCCAATAAAATAAGTACCACTACTAACCATGGAGGCACCAAATTTCTCCCAGGAACATAGTTTAAATATAGTTTCATAAATTATTTATGCTTTTTTCGCGTTTAGTAATAAGTTTATGATGAAATCAGGTTTTATTTTCTATCTTATTATTATAGTCATAAAATTAGCAGTTTTAATGATTTTAAATCAGCTTTTACGCTCACAACAATAAAAGTAAATAATGAAACCAAAATTTAAATGTTAAACCAATCAGTTTTATTGTTTCTGACCGACTGATTTCTCGAAACTTTAGAAGTACCTGTCAATGATTTATTTATTACATATATATATATATATACATAAAAATAATAATAGCTGTTCGTTAGTCTCGCTAAAACTCAAAAACGGCAGGACCAATTTGGCTAATTTTGGAGCGGGGGATGTCATAAGATGATTTTCCCACCCAGTAAAAAAAAAAAACCTTGGGAAGGTTTAAACGGTGAGAAAAATGAAAAAAAAACACGAAAATAAAAACCGAATACAACGTCATCTCTAATTAAAATGTCATTATAAAATGAATTAAGCTGTTTTGTTAATTCCGGTAGACGGCATTATCCTTATTATTCGGCGTTACGTTAACAATTAAGTGATAGCTCTGCATTAGATTGGAACCAATTAAATTAACAATGTTGTAATTTGCAAGATTATCCACGTGTGCAAACCTGTCAGTGCCATTTACACTGACGCGTACACCAGCACGTGTCGCTTATATTATGTATTAACTTTATTATAATTATAATGTTTGTGTCGAGAAATACCTATGCCAATTTAATGCTAATTTGATCTGTATCATTAATATTTCACATAATGTTAACATATTTAAGTTGCAGTTAAAACTATACTGGGATACCCTATACGTAATGATGTGAAGCCTCATCATCATCATTTCAGTTGAAAGACGTCCACTGTTGGACATAGGCCTCCCCCAAATGCCGCCATAATGACCGGTCCTGTGCGCCTCGCATCCATAGAATTCCCGCGACCCTTACCAGGTCATCGGTCCACCTTGTGGGAGGCCTTCCAATGCTGCGTCTTCCGGTACGTGGTCGCCATTCCAGAACGATTCATCCCAATAGACCATCTGTTCTGCGAGCAATGTGCCCTGCCCACTGCCACTTAAGTTTGGCCATTCTTCGGGCTATGTCTGTAACCTTGGTTCCTCACTAAGATATTATCAACAGTGCGTTGCTAACTCGCATGCATGCATTGTACGTAAGTAGGTATCTGATTTCCTATGTCAAAATCATATGTACAGTCAGGCGTCAAAAGTGCAGTTAAACCTTACCAATGCTAAATTGTCTAAAATTTCTTTGTAGAACAGGGCCAACGGTTCATGACTGATTTAATTGGTAGTATAGAATCCAAAGTATTAAATAAACTGGTTGTGGACTATTGACCTTCTACAATAAAGAAATTTTAGACACTGGCATTGGTAGAGTGCTACTGCACTTTTGGTCCCTGACTGTACGTCTTGACATAAGTGGGCGTAGTTTGTCATTGCATACGAAGTTGGATTTACATTGAGTCGAAAACAAATGGCGTTATGGAGCTGCGAGTGTAATGACAGATGCGCACGTGTATCGAAAAACGGTTTTGAACTCCGTAGCGTAGAGACAACAGAGTTTCAAAAACATAATATACTACATTTATAATACCCATTGTCAAATCTGCTAATTAGGTATATGTACTTTACACATTATGTAAATAATTATTCCGCCCTTTATTAATAGAATATATATAATATTATAACTATAGTACACGATCGAGTGAGAGAGGGCTTTCATCCTAATTTGTTCACTAAGATACGTTCAGGAAGTGTAAAGCCATGATGCCAAGTAATTTCAGTTTGATACCGAATGAGTATCGCAAGATTGATTCAATGCTATCAGTACTTAGTAGGTGTATTGAAATAAAATAATTAGTATTGAATTGTATTGGAATTATAATATTTACATTTTCTAAAGAGAATTTGAATTTAGAATTCGCTAACCAGTATTTGAACCAAGTATAGAGCTAGCGAGTTTTGTAAATAAGAGTGATAATCTTGTAAGAAATAATTATAACAAATAGCGCTAATCTATTTCTCAAAAAAGTATTATTTCCTTGCAAGATAATTTTTACAAAGCGTAATTCAGAAGCACCACATATAGAATGCACAACAATAGCATCACAAAAATAAAACAATTCAAAAGTTACTTACTTCGCATTCCATAATATGAAAATCTTTCGCAGAATTCATTTGTGACTATAAATCCCACCGCCTTTGGATAAGGAAGTTTCTGAAACAAAATAAAAAAAATTATGATATTTTAAGAAACAATAAGATTCTATTTTATTTAACTGGCTGCTAGGTAGTTTATTGGTTCTTGGTTTCTGAGCTCCGAGATAAATTGATAATTTTCTTTTCTATCAATCCCACTTTTCGTTGTAATTTTATAACTCAAGAACGGGCTCACCTATCCAAACCAAATGTTTAGGCTTTGTTCGGACTATTTAGTAGATGGTTTATGTGAATTTTGCACAAAGACGGTCGAGCAGTTCTCAATTTATCAAGTTATTAGGCGGTACGAAGTTCGCCGATTCCGCGAGTATAAAATGCTTTGTTCTGAATGCCTGACCGACGGATCAACGTATGTTCTTTGTTTGACGTAGGCTAAAAAGGATTTTTCTAAATTCTACCCCTAAAGGGGTACCCGGAGCCCTGGGACGAAGGCAACGAAGGAACAGGAGTGGGTTTTTAGTCAGTAAAAGTCTGACACTATCTCCCACTCCGCCCAAGAGCGGGTTTTGTCATAAGATGATTTTCCCACCCAATAAAAAAAAACCCCTAAAGGGGTGAAAACGGGGGGCAAAGTTTGTACAGGACAACGTGATTCCTTGGTCCAATCTACTTCATAATTTGCATGAACATTCTATAACAGAATTGATGGAAGACGAGTTACCGGGGTTAAAAAGATCTATATATATATATATATTTAGAAGGAGAATTTGACTGAATGACATATTAACGCACAGCCGAAATTACTGGGGCTAGGAGCGTGAAATTTTGCACAAGGTTTTCTTTTTATGACGTAGATACTAAGAGGACTCTAAAATTCGCCATTTAAAATTTGTATTGAAAAAAATCAATTTCACGCAGGCAAAGCCGTTGCCAGAAGTTAGTTCGATATAAAAAAAGCATTACCCCACTTCTAAGGTAATCGGATTATTAAAAGTACTGTCAATATAACTATATTTTAAAAGTGACATTGCCACTCTGCTGATCGTCTTGCTATATAACTATATTTTTTTATATAACTTTAATATTATTTGATACCGGTTAAATGAAAAAAAAAAAAAATAAGTTCTCATAATTTATGGTCGCATACATTTGACATAGACTATATCGCTCACCTAGCAATGTATTGGCACATCTACATTTTTCATATTTTACAGAAACTAGGATTAAAGATTGTACAAGTATTTAAAACGAAATTTTGAGTACATTTTATATCAGAAATTATGACGTTGGCTACTAGTATAAACCTTAATAGATAGTCAAAGATATAAATTATCCACTTTTAAACATTTAGGCCGTTAAAACTCAATTTTGCATTTATTGTAGATGTGCCAATATTTTACTAGGTGAGCGACATCACAACCAAATAAATATACATGTAAATCCAGAGGACATCAGCAAAGAGGGTGTTTGTTAAATCAATAAGTTCGCGCAACCGCCTGTTATTGCGCTTTACACATAAAACCAGAGAGGAAATATAGAGAAACAAAAATATAGCCGATTTTTATATGTCCTTTACTTTTTATAGAAAGTTTCAAGTTATTGAGTGTCTCGCCTTTTACGAGAAACTCAATAATTATATCGATAAGGAAATCAGATCAATGTTACCGTAATAATAACGTATACCGCGAAACCTGGATAATTGATAGCTTCAGTGAGGAAGCTGGAATTTTAAATTACTTATAAAGTATTTTTGTTTAGGTCTAAAGGTATTTTCATTTCGTTTTTTTTAAATTTGATTTAAACTAGTGCTTGACTGCGGTAAGCAGTGATGCAATCGTTGATGATAAGGCGCACTAGTTTATTAAGAGCCTATTCACTCTAGCCTTGAAGACACCCAAATTATAATAGGATAGGAAGACCTCAGCAGGCAAATTGTTCCAATCCTTTGATGTACGCCGTGTAAACGACAAGGCGAAATGCTTTGTCCGGACCATAGAGGTTTCAACAACGTAAGGGTGGATACTTGCCGTACGTCGGGTTGTCCGATGGATGGTAGAAATGAGGTGGCGGAATCGAGTCATGCAAATTTCGTTTCCCAAATAGCAAGGTTATTTATCTAGTTTCACTCGTAGCACGTACATACACATACATACACAAAATCTTTGGTAGTTTTCTATATGCCAATTACGGGTAAACGTAACATTTACAACGATTAACGCCAGATTACTGCCCCGCTTGGGAAGAGCAACGCCGTGTCCTCGTGGGGGCGTTCGGCGGCGGCGATCTCTCGCGCCGGGCCTTGGTTCAGGCCATGCTCCGGAGCGAGGAGGAGTGGCAGGCGGTCGCCTCCTTCTGCGAAGCAGTAATGCTAGCAAAGGAGGCGGCTGATCGCGTGAGGCAACGGTCCTCACGCTCCAACCGTCTCTGGGTTTCCGATCCCGATTTCCGGCCATAGTAGGCGCGGGCTTGCGGACGGCGAGCATTGGGTAGCTTGCCGTCCGACCGTCCGGTAACCGTCCGGACCGAGCCCAAGTCGTTGACGGCGCGTACTGTATCGCGCGCGCCTCATGGAGATGTCAGCAACTGTAGGGGCCCAGCAGGGTCGAAGCCTACTGGGGCCAAGGGTCTGATTCTGAAAGGATGAATCGGCCCCGGTACGAAAGGCAACGAAGGAACAGGAGTGGGTTTTTAGTCAGTAAAAGTCTGACACTATCTCACACTCCACCCAAGAGCGGGGGATGTCATAAGATGATTTTCACACCGAAAAAAAAAAAATAAGATGCCAGATTATTGCTTGATTGTTAACTTAGATAATATAATGCAATTGTGATGTAAAACGAAAAAACAAAGGACATTAAAGAAAACAAATAGGTAGGTAACAAAAACAAAGATTTAAAATAACGTGGTCTCATTTATAGAAGGCACCGTGAAGGTATTCAAACGTACCTATGCATATTGCTATCTATCGGGATTAATACTCAAAATCATCATCTTCCTTCATTGTCTCGTGTTATATAGGGTCGGCGAAACATGTATTTTTCTTTCATTCTGTTCTATCAGTCTGAACACGAATCAGAAATGAAGATATCCGCAGGAGAACCAAGGTTGCCGACATAGCACGAAGAATCGCCAAACTTAAGTGGCAGTGGGCAAGGCACATTGCTTGCAGAACAGATGGCCGTTGAGGCAGAAAGGTTCTGGAGTGGCGACCGCGTACCGGAAGACGCAGTGTTGGAAGGCCCCCTTCAAGGTAGACCGATGACCTGGTGAAGGTTGCGGGAATCCGATGATGCGAACGCACAGGACAGTTCTTTGTGGCGACATTTGGGAGAGGCCTATGTCCAGCAGTGGACGTCTATCGGCTGAAACGATGATGATGATGTTCTATCACTCGTCACACTATTACTAACTCCGTTTTCATTCATATCACTCCTCACACAATCCATCCATCTTTTCTTTGGCCTCCCTCTCCCTCTCCATCCATCCACATATACTCATAACTGTTTTAGTAACATGCGTTTCATCCCTCCTCTTCACATGACCATACCACGATTATCTTTCAACTTTTCACTGGCGCCACTTTCAAACGACAATGATCACCATAAAATGCTTTGATACCCTTAGTTCTTTTACCAAAAATTTATATAAGTACTTGACACCAGAAACATAAAAGTCTAAAATTACAATAGTACTAGCTATTTTAGTCACGATTGCTCTTCAAATTGTATTCGAACACCAAATGATCACCAAATCTTAGCGAGCAAATTAATTCTATCAAATTCTGCCTATATAAACCACTGTGATTGTCATAAAATGTAGGCTTATTACCAAATAAAGTACTATGATGTCTTATTAAGTTATTAGATTAGGTTTGGTCAGGTTAGGTCTTTTTTGATTTCATTGATTTTTCTCATATCCAAGGTTGTCTTCACTGTATATTCTTTCAATTAAATACGAATTATGGATGGTATTGTTAACAACTGTTTTCTTTTTGTTATAGATAGGCTCGCGTTTAACCATTGTCTTAGCTGATGGTAAGCCATGATTTGGTTGACGATGGGGCACGCTTGCCTAGAACAAATCTATTCACTCTTGGCTTAGAGACCCCTAAGATTGTAGCTATCACGAAACACAGACTGCAATGGAATTCCTCTCCTTAGCTGTACTTACAATAAACGTGTTCCCAAAAAGTTTTGTACATATGGGTGGGATGCCCACCGTGTAGCCGTGTACCGGTGGCCAAGGTGGACCGATTATGCTGTAGTTATATTTTTTATCTATGTTGGTATGGTCATGTAAAGAGGAGAGATGAAACACATGTTACTAAAAGAGTTATGAGTATACATGTGGATGGGTGGAGAGGGAGAGGGAGGCCAAAGAAAAGATGGATGGATTGTGTGAACAGTGATATGAAAGAAAATGAAGTTAGTGATAGTATGACGGTTGACAGGATAGAATGGAAGAAAAAAACGTGTTGCGCCGACCCCAAATAAGATGGGACAAGGGCAGGAAGATGATGATGATATCTTACTTGTGGGGTTTTTTTTATCGGTGTGAAAATTGTCCAATGACATCTCGCGCCCTTGGGCGGAGCGGGAGATAGGGTCAGACTCTATCTTACTTGCGGGTGATTGTGTAGTTTTTGACAAAACAGTCAAGACAAAATTATGTATTCGTTACGAAATTTAAAGACTTGTATGGGTTTACCTAAAATTGGTATTATTGACCTACTCGATATGTAAAATACTTAGCCAGAAAACTATGCAAATTTATTTGTTCCATTCTTATTTTATTGTTCTTATTTTCTTGTTTATCACATCAAAATTTTTGCTATTAAATATGTTTTTATAAAGAGAACAAACTACGGAGCTAAAGCAAAATCTGCGGGTAATTAACCGTGAGTTGTTTGTTAAGTCAAAACAAAGAATTTATTTAATACATTTACTCATCTCCTTTGAAGCGTGTGTGCATGATCATAGTAACCTAAATATGAGTGAAACTTGAGAGACATTGTGTCCAATCTTTTATTAAAGATCGTAGGCTTAATTAAAACTAAGTGGGAGCACAATTATCGTGCTAAATTTGGGGCAACCCATGTCTCGAATTCTTACAGCCGATGCATGCGTCGTGCGAAACTGGTAGTAACTGGATTTTATGGTTTGGTCAAATTGGTCAAGCCACGGAGCAATTAAAGTCACTCGCGCCGGCTTCTGCCGCCAACAGTACGCTCAATCACAAAATTCATTTCGGGTAGCATTTTTTCTCATTCCCGAATTCCAAAGCGAAAGAGTTAAATATTTTAACCTCAGTTTTAGCCGTATAGGTACATAACATATTGCAGTTTTTTTACATGCACAATCTTTGTCAACGATTGTTTTGTCAACAAAGTTCATTGGCATTTGAAAATAACCTCAAGGAAAAAAGGCAGATAACCGTTTAGCATATGAATGAACGACAAGGAATCCAATGAGGCACTGACTTATTCAATATGAATGTGACAATAATGATCACAATTGTATTATTAGTTTCTATCGTCTGCGACGACTGTGGGCAGTTTGAGTGAGAGGTTATTGTTACATTGAGAGAACACGTTTTTATTAAATATGATTAATTGATCTTCAGTGTTTAGTTAAGTATAAAAAGCTGTATGTTGCACATTGAAGGAGCCCGTTAAGGCCGATGCCCGCCAAGACTGCGGGGTACTTCGATACCGTGGCTAGAGGGCAACTGAAGGAAGGAAGGGCAACTGAAAGAACAATGGTGGGTTTTAGTCAGTAAAAGTTTGACAGTACCTCTCGAACCAACCAGGGCGTGAGAAATCATATGAATTCCTAGCCAATTTTTTTTTTTTAATATTAATTTTCGATAATTTTCACACAACGCCATCTAGTCTCAAACTAAACAGAGCTTGTGCTACGAGTAGAGTACTAGACAATCGATAAACCTACATATATACATATTTCTAAATACATACATATTACAGACTAGCTATTGCCAGCGGCTTCGTCCGCTTGAAAGTAAGTTTCTCATTACAAACTCTGGACCCCCGTTTCATCCCTTAGGGAATAATTTAATTTAAAAAAAGATGTAATTAAATATGGACAAATTTTAGCATAATTGAATAAATTGTAATAATAATAATGTTATAAGAATCGATATTTTATAATTTAATTTAATATGTTTTTATGTAAAATTTACAGTGCATGTTTTAGTACTGTGTCATGAACTTTTAATGCCACAAACAAACAAATAAAAAGTAAATAAAAAAAATTGGAACATCCTCTATTAGTGCTCACCTACGTTACAAAAGGAAACCTTGTGCAAAATTTCACGCTCTTAGTCCCAGTAGTTTCAGCTGTACGTTGATATGTCAGTCAGTCAGTTTCTCCTTTTATATATTTAGATAAAAGAAAATAAAAGAACGTTGCACATTGTTGTAAACGCCTAAAACGCATACACAAACGCATTACACAATGCACCATCGATTTTTTGGGGTACTTTTTCCTGCAACCTCGCGATTGTTGTATTGAAATTAATAATGCTAGCTTGTTTACAATTAGTAGATGTTTTCCTGGTATTACTATTACAAATAATGAAAGTCATCATGTGATTAAACAAGTTTATTAATTTATAATAGTGGATTCTGTCGGTATTTAATAGCACTCTATTAATGTTGTTATTAATTCAATAAGACCGGTATCAAACACGGGCATTAAAAGTTTTTTTTTTTTTAATAAAAATCAGTTTTTAATTCTAAAACAGACTTCTGAATCACTTATTTATTTATTTATATATACTTTAGTGTATACCTACCAAGTTTACAAATTTTTAAAATTAAATTGAAATACAAAAAAAAAATCACAATTGGCGGCCTTATCGCACTCGGCGATTTCTTCACTTAAATTATTTTTTAAAGTTCTTTGTTACGAGTATTATGTTTTCCCCTGGTCATTTATATCAATTGACTCTCCGAAGTCCATCCAGACTTTATTCTCTTGAACCGTCATTTTTTTTTATAAAAAACATAAATTATACTATGCCTGTGTTTAAAGGGTTTTTTTAGGTGGGAAAATCATCTAATGACAAATCCCGCTCTTGGGCGAAGCGAGAGATAGTGGTAGACTTTTACTGACTAAAAACCCACTCTTCTCTATCACTCAGCTGATAAACATACTTATATATTTCTAAATACATGCATATTATAGATAAATTATACCCAGACACCGAACAAATGATCGTGCTCATCACACAAACATTTTTTTATTTTTTTTATTTTATTTACAACTATCACACAACGCCGTCTAGCCCCAAGCTAAGCAGACCTTATGTTATGAGTACTAGATAACTGAGGAACATACTTATATATTTCTAAATGGATATAATATGTATGTACATATTATAGATAAATTACACCCAGACACCGAACAAATGATCGTGCTCATCACACAAACATTTGCTCTGGGTGGGAATTGAACCCATGACCTCCGGCATAGTAGTGAGGGCCACTAACCACTAGACCATCAGGCCAGTCAAATATAAATAATAGATTTATATTGTGGAATATATATTATTTACCACATCGAGTCATTTGACTAGACTAGACTCTTTCGTGTGTGCGCTTTGAAGTGAATTATTAGAACGTTTTTACGTCCATGGTGATTTAATCTAGACTTAAAACAATATGTCGCGCTGTGTGATTAGCATAGCATAATAAGCATAATCAGCCTTTTAATGTTCCCACTGCTGGGACTCAGGCCTCCTCTCTAGGAGAGGGAATGGGCCGTAATTTACCACGCGGGCCCAGTGCGGGTTGGTGAATGTCCCATATCTTCGAATTTTTGGTTCTAGGACATGCCGGTTTCCTCACGATGTTTTCCTTCACCGTTTTTGAGAGCAGTGGTGATGAAATAAATTACACAAAGTAATGCGCCTGGCTGGGTTTGAACTCGCGCCTACAACTCGTAAGTCAGAGCCGTTACCGTTCGGCCACCACTGCTTGGGAGCAGTGCTCCTGATTGTTTTTTTTTATTAGCTCATTCACTGCCTAGCCGCTAAATCAAAGAGGAAACTGTTTCCATGGCTCGGAAGCAGGGTTTCAAAACGAATTGTTATGAGATGTAACATAACCTCAATAATTAGCTTATTTTTTTTTTCAATAAGCCCATAAAATATCATTTTGAATTAAACCTGGTTTTGAAGCATGTTTGCACCCTTTGTTTGTATCTAATTTTCACTACTATACTGGGTGAAAAGTTGCGCAACCAAGTGTCATAGTAACTTGCCCAATCTCCTTTATCTTTTGATTTCAACAGAAACCTAGATAATAGGTATCCATAAGATACCTGTGTTTACAAAATATCTAAAGAAAGATGTGTGATAACGTCATAATCTCATAAGAGCGATTGTATAGTAACACTCAAAACAATTATTCGCAGCCCCTTTCTATCGTACTCGTCGTATCTATAATAAACTGTTTTGTTTAGTAGATATAATGTTCCTTAGCAAGTCATCGTTTAAAAAAGAAATCTATGATAAACGGGACCCTTATAGGATCTGTCCGTCTGTCTGTCGGCATGTCTGTCTGTCGGCATGTCTGTCTGTCTGTCAAGACCATTTATTTCGGGTATCGAGTTGAAATTAAAACCATATACTCAGGTCTTCAGTCCCTTGAAGTTGTGATAAAATCAAAATTCTGAGTTAACAAAAACAAAAGATACGGCTGTTTATGTCGCAAAAAACGTGTATTTCGACACTGAACGGAATCAAAATTCATAAGGTACTTTCCGTTGACCGTTGACATGACATGGCATGAAGCAAGGTCTCACAGCACAAGTATAGAAAACAAATCTGAAAACTGTAAATTTGTAATTACGTTACAAAAAAAACTTTTTTTGCGTTTCGGAAAAATCTTCGTAACTCAATTCTTTGAACTGTTTTCATAGGTAAGTTTGTACGAACCATCAGTGGGCGAGTTCGACTCGTACTTGCCCAGTTTTTTTTCTTAATTTGTATCCTTCTCTTTCGTCCTAACAATTTAATTTAATCGATACTGGCTTTTAGCAGCCAGCTATTTTGTATAATAATCTGTATATAACGTCGTCAGTAGTTACTCCTATTGACAAAGTGCCGATTTTATTGTATTTACTGTTTTTTATCCCTACAAGATAAAATAAAATAAAAATGTATCCTAGTTTGGGTCCTTAAGTTTCAAGATTACGAACAAATGCAGAATTCGGGATGCTGTTAAGAAATTCCAGATGGAAAAACCCACTAACATTTAGGCCACTGATGCGGTCACAGTAGGTCTTTAGAAAAAAACTTGTTTTTTACGTGCCGGGTGTTGCAAACGACATTGATATCACCGATAAAAAATGTATGTAAAAGTACGAGTAAGCAGATTTTTTAAATGTGCAGTTGTAGTTCAGTGTAAATGGCCCCGACTTATAAATTTAAAATCCCGGTTCAAACCCAGCCAGATGCATTACTTCGTGTAATTTATTTCATCACCACTGCTCTCAAAACGGTAAGAGAAAACATCGTGAGAAAACCAGCATGGCCTAGAACCAAAAATTCGAAGATATGGTGACATCCACCAATCCCCACTAGGCCCGCGTGGTGGATTACGGCCTATCCTCTCTTCTTTAGAGAAGGCCTGAGTCATAGTAGTAGGAACATTGTAAGACTGATTATGCTGCAAAATAAAACCGAGGATATCACACCCATTCCAGTCTCCAAGGTCAAATACGCCACATAAGGAAAAGGAAAAAAGACTTCCTTACCTTGACAGAACGTTATGCGTTGTGCGTTCCAAGCAGATAGTTTCGTAACAGAAGGATGAAAGTAGACACTAACTCCGGTTCACAATGTAACAAGCATTACGGCAGTAGAAACAATGTATTATAATCTATTATACAGCTGGAGTAATTCACCAAGTATATAGTGCTCTCTACATTTTTATTTCGAGTAATTTTTCTTACGTTTTCTTACAATATAATATAATATTTTGAGTGGCCTGTTGGTCTAGTAATTAGTGACCCTGACTGCTATGCCGGAGGTCGTGGGTTCGATTCCCACCCAGGACAAATGTTTGTGTGATGAGCATAATCATTTGTTCTGTCTCTGGGTGTAATTTATCTATAATATGTATGTATTTAGAAATATATAAGTATGTTTATCAGTTGTCTAGTACTCATAACACAAGCTCTGCTTAGCTTGGGACTAGACGGCGTTGTGTGATAATTGTGGAATATTATATTAAATTATATATTACAATTTGTAAGGAGTTGTGGTAACTTGACTAGTTTAGTATTTTTACAGTAATCGTGAGCAGTATTACTACTTATAAATTGTGGGAGTATATATTTGTTGGTTCAGACCTAGGCAGGTAATTCACTGTGTATCTAAATATTATTCATAAAATTTATAAGTTGTATAAATAAAATTTATATACATTATGAGTTTTATTAATATAATTGAATTGTATAAATATGAATTGAACATAGTAAAGTTATTATTTAGTTTTTGTTCCTATTGTAAACATAGCGAAGTCATGTGACCTCCACCAATCTGCAATGGGTCCGCGTGGTGGCTTACTGTTCAATTGCCACATACAGGCGGCCTGTTACCCAGCAGTTTGTACCTAATTTGCTAATTATGCTTTACGATTAGCAGTTCAGTATCGGGTAGTGTTATATGTTGGATCACTCAGTTTCATTCAAAATGGTGGAACTGAGTGGTACTGATATTGATACATATTGATAAATCTGACTCGTATTGATAAATCCAGGATACGTCGCCTGTCACAATGTCGTGAATGCGCTGAGGTGAGCCTGCTTTAAATTTTTTAATTCACACGGGCCTGCTTCTGAGCCTCAGTGAGGTTGTGCGGCACTCAGCGGCAAACTATCCTCCTCACGCGAAGGTGCTCATGTAGAATCTAGTGAACGCTTCTCAAACCAATCTGCAGTATATGCTGAATCTGTTCGCCTGTTTTCTTGAATATTTTTTTTCACTGGCAGCACATTTTCTTCCGTAACAGCCGTAGTAGGACGACCGCTCCTTTTTCATCCCCAAAAGTAAAAAGATCGCGCTTGAACTCGCTATATCTGCGGTAGATGGTTGCTTTTGAAAGTCCTTCATCCATAAAAGCAATTTGAAGTCGATCAAATGACTCGTCAGGTTTTAGGCCACATTTAAAATTGTAGAAAATCATCGCACGAAAATGTTTTCGATATCGGCATCGAGAACATTTCCATTTTTAAATGAGACACTATAATTTGATTTGGCTCTCAAGAAAATGTGGAGGGAAATTCAAAATTCGAACAATGGTATTTTTACTTTTAATTAACTAAAGTAGTAATTAGTAATTTAATAAAAACTTTTAAATTACGCAAAACTTTTACATTTAGCAAAACTTTCTGAGTGGCCTGGTACATGCCATGATTTATTTTATAAAATGTGTAATTTATTTTGTATTAGCTTCAGCAAGCGGCTTCGGCTGCATCAAAGTATGTTTCTCCATACAAATTTTGGACCCTCTTTCATCCCCTTGTGGGGTGAATATTGGGAAATCCTCTCTTCGTGCTCACCTACGTTATGAAAAGAAACTTTGTGCAAAATTTCACGCTCCTAGTCCCTGTAGTTTCGGCTGTGAGTTGATATGTCAGTCAGTTAGTTTCTCCTTTTATATATATACATATAAATAATTACACAACACAAATTTACTAATCAAATACCTAAAACATTCTCATAGTAAACCTTTTTTAGAGATACAACAATATTTTTATGCAAAGAATTATATTAACCATATTGGGATTGTTTTTTGTGCAAGTTATTATAAAAGTTCAAATATTTGTCAATATTATGTGGGTGTTTGCGTTTAAAGGACATCGTTGCTTAACCCCTCGCGCTTATAGGGGTTATTATTAGTACGTAATTGCGCATTTATACGTCATACCTCCAAAAAAAATAATATTAAAAAAACCTTTTCTGGGTCTAATACGTAATTGCGCGTTTTTACGTAATACCAAAGAAAAAATAAATTTTTGGATTTTTCTAGGAAAAACAAAGATATAGAGACCAAAATGTTTGGCCAATTTGAACATTGTTGCATGGTTAATGTAGTGACTATATAAATATTTATATTGTATTTTTAATCAATTTTTTTTTGGATCTTTAATGACTTTAATTGAAATAATTTATTATAATTAATTTTTATTTTGACATAATTGGGAAATGGATTGAATTTTAATAAAATCTATATAATTGTGTATGTATGTGCGTATTTTGTGTAAATTGTAGTGTTTTAATATGGGAATAATTTCCTGACAAATAAACGATTATTATTATTAAATAATTTTCGCACACCCTTCTGTACAAAACGACAATTAAGCATTTTTCAAGGTCACTCAAATTCTACAGACGTATGTACAATCGGTGCTCGAGTTAAGTATTGGATTTAATTGAGAAATTCGAGCAGTTTTAAATAAAAAACATTTTATTATAATAAGCTTTTATAATACAATATAGCATCAACTCATCAAGACTACAAGACCAAAGAGCTCCAACACGATGAGGTAATCTCGCGTTCAGTAGTTCCGTGTGTGACTGCCGAAATATTTGTATGGACTACTGGGGCCTTATTGACATATTGTTGTTGTCGTCTTTATTTATTCATTGTTTTTCTTTCCCTATAATTTATTTTTATTTATCTATCTTATTCAAATAACGCTGAAAACCAGCGCCGTAGAATCATCGCATTTTGCGCGTGTTCACGGCATTATGCTGAGCGTTCGGCCGTGTTGCGCGGATGTGGCGCATATTTTGTTTGTTTTTTTTTCACATAATTATAATTTGTTAGTTCTAAATTTGCGCCTTGTTCCGCCAAATAAAATATTTTTCTTTCTTTCCTTTACTTGTTAAAATGTCAGCCTTGCGAGAAAGAAAGAGGCATGGAGCAATTCACCCTATATAGCTCCTTTTAACAATTCAGTTTAGGTCGTCAAATGGATCGCGTAAAGAGCTCGTCGTTCAGCTTCAGATAGTAGTTATGGGTCTGGGTATCTTGTGCATGTCCATTTACAAGTTTGCGAATACACGGTAAAGGAGTAATTCTTAGTGTAGGGCAATGTATAATATTCAATTCTATCAATGATATAATTATCATTGTGGTCAGAAATATATTCTGTACCTACTATTGTTAATTTTCAGTTCAGAGGACAATTGTTGTAAGTACACTTTGATGAAGATTTATAAACATTATCTACAAGAATGTTGATAAGGGATCAGCCATTTATATTACCTACCAAGTCTGAACATACTCGTTATTTATTACGCAAGTCTGTTATAAATCTCTTCACAAAGCCACACAGTTTGCAGTTGATATATATGTCGTGGCTAGATCTTAGAAATTGTTGACTTCATGATATGGCCAAGTAAAACTGGCCAGATCGTTTGAAACGTTAAAGGTTGGTGATATTTCAATCCCCGTTTAGCCTACTTTCTGTCTGTGTGTCAGATTTTTACTGACTGAAAACCCACTCCTGTTCCTTCGTTGCCTTTCATAATAGGGCCGAGACTTTCTTTCAGAAGCAGACCCTTCGCCTCAGTAGGCTTCGGCCCTGCTGGGCCCCTGGAACAGTACGCGCAGTTGACGACTTGGTCTCGGTCCGGGCGGTTACCGGACGGCCGGCTGGCGAACTACCCATTGCTCGCCATCCGCGAGACCGCGCCTGTGGTCACCGGAAATCCGCCGCTCCCTCGCATGTGCACGTACGGCCTCCTCCTTTGCTAGTATTCCTTCTTCGCAGATGGAGGCGAACGCCTTCCACTCCTCTTTGCTTCGGACCATGGCCTGTACCAAGGCCCGGCGCCAGAAATACGGCGAGCTACACATAGGTCACCGTCCATAAGCCCGCCCCTACGTTGGCCAGGAGTCGACCTGTGACTCTTGGAGGCCAGTGCGTGAATCACAGGCCTCCTCATGTTGGCCACCTTCTTCGCATGCATTAGGTACTGCTTCGCAAAAGAAAGTGAGTGCTACCCATTCCCTCTCGCCGTGTGTTGTACCTATATGAGATGTAAATGTAGGAGTTCAATACGAAGTAATTTTTCAAGATTTCATTTCAGACCGTAAGTAATAAGAAACTTTGAAGAAAAGGAATATCTTGGGGTCTATACACTAATAGGCATGATATAAAAGGTATAAATATGTTTTTGTGTCGCCTAAATCCAGATGGTAAACCGCTAATGAATGCAAATTCAAGTTACTTAACATGCAATACATGTAGGCTTTATCCTTAAAACATGGTATGCAAAATTGTTAAAACGCATTAAGAATAATTTATTTGGATATAACATGGCAGTTTTCCACTGTGCCAGTCTTCTGGGTCAAGGTAAACGTATTGCAGCAAAACAAACCGAAGTGGATTGGCAGATCTTCGTTTTTATTTGATTTTAACATTAAATACGTTGTCGTAGAATCCAATTTTGTAAGACAAACCATTTAATAAGGCATTTTAATTAGCAAAAAATAACTAGATCGCTTGTTTATTTTCTTCGGCAGTACTTTTTTTGGTGCTAGTAAAAAGAGATCGTGAAAACTGACCAGGAAAAAATTGAGATTCCAGGGCTATCGTAGTGTCATCCTATAAGGGCAGTGATATAATATAATTTTATATTATATTTATTTTTAGATAACTGTTGTTACATTCACATACAATTGTGGCCGCTGAAGACACACAGCCATAATTTAACCACAGTTTTTTTTAATTAATGGTAGGTTCGCGTTTGACCACCATCTCACCTGATGGTAAGCGATGATGTGGTCGACGAAGGAGCAGGCTTGCCTAGAAGTAGCTTATTTACTCTTGACTTAAAGACCCCTAAGTTGTAGCTATCACGAAACACAGACTCCAGTTATTTTATTGGATCCTTGGTTTATAATTTATAGAGTATTTAGGTAGAACACTCGAGCAATTAGCATAGAAATACTATGCACTACACTTTGTGGATAAGGAAAGGCTGCAAAAATAACCCACTTTACAGTTTATTTTATTCTACCTTTTGCCCGCGGCTTCGCCCGCTGACATAAAATATATCGTATCTCATTCAGGAATAAAGCAGCTTTCTATCGGTAAATACATTTTGACCATTACTTTCGGAGATTACCTCCTACAAACAAAAAACTGGACAAGTGCGAGTCGGACTTGCGCATAGAGGATTCCGTACAAACTTTTATGTGTACATAGCTGCTCAATCCGCGAATGGAAGCTCGTTTTTTTTTTTTCTGAATCGCGACAATAGGTTTTATTTGTGACATTACAAAAAATAAAAATAATTAACAGACTTTAGAGTCTTTAAGACTTTGCTTTATGCCAAATTATAGGATTCTGGGTCAACGGGAAGTACCCTATGAATTTTGATTTCCTTGAGACTCGAAATATACGTTTTTTGTGACATAAACGGCTGTAACTTCTTTTTAGTTTACTTAGAACTTTGATTTTTTTACAGCCTCAAGGGACCGTAGACTTGAGTATATGGTTTTAATTTTAATTTCAACTCGATACCTCCACGCGTCCCCGAGATAAAGGGTCTTGACAGATAGATAGGCAGACGGACGGACAACAAAGTGATCCTATAAGGGTTCCGTTTTTTCCTTTTGTCATACGAAACCCTAAAAAACAAACATTACCTGTTTATATTATATAATAATAAATAATAATGTAGACTAATGTAATAAATAGCTAAAGTAATCTTTGCCATTGCTGGTAAAAGTATAAAATTGTCCCACGGGGAGCTACTCCTGGAGTTAAAAGCTTTATCTTATGTACTATTCCAGGACTTGTTCTATTCGTGTACTAAATATCATCCAAAACCGTTCAGCCGTCCGAGCGTGAAGAATTAACAAATATTACACACACACACACACACACATCACAAACTTAAGGCACCATCATCATTATTCTCTTTTTCACGTGATAATGTCAAACGAATAAGACAGGTAGGCTACAGTACCTTGGATATTCCAAGGTACTGTGAAAGGAATCGCTACGTTGACAGGTTTTGGACACCATTTATTCGGTATATGCGCTAAATTTCTCTTGAAAAGAAGACTTTTTAAAGGCACTCTTGAAATAAAAGATCTTTTGAGCACTGCAATATGGTATAGGTACGACCGAGATGCAATACTTTTTTACCTAGACTTGAGATTCATAGATAATATTTTAACAAGCCAGTTATGAGGATCTATCAGTCAGAAGCACATTACAGACTTTGTGACATAATGTAAACCAATTTTGAACAATTAGGTATTAAACGACCTAGAATGTATAAGCTACGTAATTTGATTGACCATTTCAGACAGGTTTACGTTTCGTAACAATTTATCTTAAAGGCAAATAAAATACTGCCAGCATTTCTTGTATCGCGTCCAACTAAAAGCAGGCCAAAATGATGTAACATCGTCGCAGCGGACATACACAATATTGCAAAAGGGATTGGAAACCTGTCAAAGACACTGTTTACAAGGATTTGTGAGAAAGGGACACTTAAACTAAATCTATGATTAATTCATTTAAAAGTCGGTAATAAATAAATGATAAATCTGTAATTTCAAGATGCCATTAAACTAGGTACTTATTAAAAAATAAAACAACATTAGAAAGTTTAATCTTTTCGTATGACATGAGATTCTCTAGTCGATAAGATTTATGTGTGAGTATCGTACTACATTATATGTCTTTACTTGAAGTATGAAATTAAAGAAACGATTAGCAGATAATATGGTAACTATCAGAAAAGCGGTCAAAGACGATACTCCACTTGCGTACGTGCGCTTATCACTTCAAGTGCAGTACACTCTTTAGTGTTGTTATGTGTGTTATTCTTTTTTTCTATTGTTTGTGTGATCCTGATGAGTGTTGCCAATAAACATTTTTCTTTTTTTTTAATGTTAAAGCAACACGATGGTTGCTATCTATTGCTGCTGTATGAAGACTTTTCTGGATGAATATCGTAAGCGACAGGTTGTGATCATTTATGTGTCACGAACGTCGGAAAAAAATCTAGATCCACGACACAGGGTATACTAATGTGGGATCTAGGGCTACTTTATTGCACTTAATATTGTTTATTTTTTAAAATATTGTAATGATTATATTTTTTGGCTTAAAGTGTAATAAACAGTTTTAATAAATTTATTATTTATAATTGGTTAAAGATCAGTAGTTGTATGAACAACAAGTCATATTTTTTAGAAAGATATTACAAAATACTTTTTAATTTGGAAAGAAAAAAAACATTCCTGCAAAAATACGCAAACTGTCGCTTACGACGTTGTTCCTAATAAAATAAAAAACTTAAAAAAAATACATCCGACTTCTATGTTAAAAAACACTGAAAAGTGCAAAATAACTTTAATTTCGGAAGTCGGTGTTACTATAATAGTTTTGTCTCTTCGTTATTTAGCACCGACTTCCGAAATTAAAGTTATTTTGCACTTTTCATTGTTATTTTTTTACTTTGAAGTCGGTTGTATTTTTTTTGTAAAAAGTTTTTTTATTTTACACTTTTTAGTTATGGTAGCACCACTAAAAAGTGCCCCTCAGCCATACTTAAATAACTTATAGCCAGAGTACATCTCATGACAATTCTAATAATCCCAAAAACGGTTAGATTACATTATTTTATTAGGTACAGAGTTCCGATGCCTAACTTCAGGCTTCATCATCAGATAAGTTCGATATATTCTCCCTCTTCTTTCAGTCATTCATCGACTACACGTATAAATAAAGCAATTTTATTTATTACGACAGTTCTGCTGTGTTTCTATGAGGAGTCCTGTTCCATATCTTCGATGTTCATAATTAGATCATAACAATATTTCTATGGGACCAACTCGGAGGCATAAACTTAAAAAAAAAAATCGGTCCACAATTGACTGAGAAATCGGTGAACATACATAAAAAAAAACATACATTCAGCCGAACATAGAACCTCCTCCTTTTTGAAGTCGGTTAAAAAGGGTCTATATGCTGGTTTTTATATTGAAATTAAGTATGTTAAAGAAAACAACACCGTCTTACTCGATTCAAGATTGCGGACAAGCCGTATTTTTATTTTTATTAAAAACCAGTTTTTGCCAAAAAAATGTGATGCCCGCGAATTGCGGAGAAAACTTGGTGGAGCCAGGTTTTTTGAGGTCAAGACTCAATTGGATGTTCGCCTAACATTGCATAACTCTGAACAAAGTTGCAATGATTCCGTTCTAGGTGATTTTGTAACAGATCAGCTTAGACGCCTGTTATCATTTTAATATTTTATCAAGTCGAATGAGTCAGAATTCCGCCAATTAATTCCGCAGCTTCTATATTGGAGACGTTAACGTTACTTTATGCTCTGTTAAAATTGAGTAATGCGTGTATATTGGCGGCGGTACACATCAAATATACATACTTTCTGAATTCTTAAACACTTTTGCTCTGGGTTTTAAAACGCCGACTAGGTAATTAACTTGAGGAATATGTATAAACGGGCTTACGAGACAGTACAATGGTTTTACTTTCTTGGTCTTATCAATTAGTTATGATAAATACTAAGGCATTAGGGAGGTATCAATGAGATACGTTTTATTGAAAAACTATACAGGTTTGCTAGTCCCAACATTTTGTTTAGTTATACAAAAACGTACTAAACAGCAGACTATTTTCATATCCTCTCGAGAACACTTTTACATCAAGTGCAAAAAAAAAAAGTAAGTATCTATTTCAAACCTACTGCTTATGATACGACGGTGCTCTGGGGCCTTACCAGGCCACTCTTACGAGCGAGAAAGAGGAATTGAACTATACACCTATGTAGCTCCATCCAGTCCTCCTAGCCAAGTTACGATCGTTTCGTTTCGATTCTCTTTTTGTCGATCGCCTCGAGTAGGCCACGCCTCCGATTCCTTTATTCTGACGTCATCTTAACGCTCAGTCACGTGATCAGAACAAAGAAATAGGAGGTGTGGCTGACTCGAGGCGAACGAAAAAAATGGCTAGGGGGCAGAGGCCCTCGTCAAGCGTTTTTTCTAGTAAACCTATGCTATATCATGCGACTTTTAACAGTATAATTAAGAGTTAATAAAACAATCAACGAAAATGAATACAGTCATAATTGTGACAAGAATTTTGGCTGTAACACTTATAAATGGAGAAGGCGCGAAGACGCTTAATCACTATCTAAAAGAATGATTTTTATTTTGAACAGAAGCGTAATAAATTGAAAGAAATTATTATTCTCGTGTAGAACGGAACAAGACGGTTATTACGTGAAGACTATAACTATGGTTATTTAACAATGTCATAATGTATAAAATGTAGTAAGATTGTGTGGCTTTTGTGTGTGCTGCCGAGAGTGGAGAGAGCGGGGTATTGTCGCGTTCACTTTCGAACGTAAATGCACGTTGCGGCAATGGCTACATGCTATGTTATTAGAAATTCAATGACAGAACCGAAAATTGTGAATTAAATTATGTTTTTCAAGTTTTATCGACGATTTCATTCCGCAGGAACCCTTTCTTTTCTCTGAGGTAAAAAACAGTGACAGTTAAGGATAGTTTAGGTTTCTATAAAGTAAAGATTTTTTTGAAATTGGATAGGATCAAGCCAAATATCATTAAAGTTTTATAATCGTTCGATCGAGTTCTACCCAAAATCGGTATTTGCGTGTTCCTTGAACGGGATTCGATAGAACGACAATTCACTGGCTCGAAACTAAACGATCTGTCAATGTCTTATTGCCAGTTACATTATTATGTATTCTACCAAAAATCGCAGATTTCCATAGAAACAAATATATTTACTTCCATACAAATAATTTTATGTTTGGTAATTTATTTGACTACTAATTACTTCTATACTAATAATTTTGGTTTTTATTGAATAAAAACAAAAACTACGGAACCGATCTTAAAGAATCCTTCGCCTTCACTTATTAGAATTCTATGCTAATAAGTGACGTGATGACGGAGGGATATATTTTCTACTAGCTTTTGCCCGCGACTTCGTCCGCGTAGAAGTCGAAAATAGTTTTATTAGGTTTTTCCAAAATATGAAATATTTTTTATTATCTTCGTCGTGTGTGATAGTCCATTGAATTGTATGGCTAGCGATATTGTATCTTAAGATAAAATATTATAGTATCTTAGCCGTGTGCAGCGTCCCTTAGTGAACTCCACTGCAGGTGATGTAACCTACGACAAACATATTATTTTCGGTTGGTACAGTAATCGGGTCTAGGGATCGAACCGCAAAATTAAATTTATTTTTTATTGTATATACTTTGCCGGGATAAAAAGTACGCAGTGTGGTACCCAGGATATTAAAGAATAATTATACCAAGTTTCATCGTAATCGAATCGGTAGTTTTTGCGTGATGCCTGAACAAACAGACAGACAGACAGACAAAAATTTTTTGAATCACATTTTTGTGTTCGGTGTCGGTCTAGTAACACCCCTTACCATTTATTTTTTTGATATTTCCAATGTACAGAATTTTCACTTCTACAGATTTATTATAAGTATAGATTTTCTCGTGGGTGAAGAAGATAGTTAAGGCAAAAAGTACCTACAATAAGCGAAGGTGTTCATGTCCTTTGTACCTATGGAACAGACTAAAACTATGGAGATTGCTAGTTGAACTACCGGAATAGAACATTCCGTAGGTGTATTATTTAACAATTGGTAACGGAAAACGAAAGCCTACTATTACCGCGACTGTCATTAGAATTTCAAATGACCAATAATCATTGTTTCGTGCGATATATTATGGTTGAAATATCACTGTCAGATGCATGTGTGTTTCCCGGGAAATTTCCAGTAAACACTCCATATGCCTAGTGAAAGAAAATCGTCAATAAACATATTATATTGACACTTTTCTTTGTTTTAATCTCTGTATCAAACGATGTTAGTAGGTACTAACAATAAATAAAAGGAACTTATGTACGTCACTTTCAACAAAGCAGGTACCTACAAAGTATTATCAATACTGCATTCCGTGTAGCTAGCTGACCAGTATTTACTTCGCAAACTCATTGGACTTAGGGATCTCCCTTTTTGTTTATTGATTCTTAATAAAACAGTAATTATTTGAACAATGATACACGTTTCTAGTAGAAAAATTTCTACTGATTGCAGTCTACTGGAGTATTTGTTTAGTGTACAAAAAAGCTAATAAATCTATATTTTGTATTAAAACATTTTTTTAGTGTTGGACAGCTGATAGCTATATATTGGGGTACCCACGGCCGCAGCAGAGCAGTGACCAAAGATGCAGGTAAAACCACGGGGGATAGCTAGATAGTTATAATACCTACCTACCTTACTACCATGAACGATTATTATAAATTACTGTATGGGCTTCTACAGATAAACAGATATAGCACATGCGGGATCATTCAAAGGGCAACACTGAAGGAACACAGGTGGGATGTAGTCAGTAAAAGTCTGACACACCCTCTCGCTACACCCAGAGCGGGAAAAGATGTTTGATGATTTCTCACCTCAAAAAGGGGAGTATACCAGTATGTTTAATATTTAATTTAAGTACTTATTGAATTTATGTTATTATGTTGAGTCACAAAAATACAATAATATACTTAACAAATTATTGTACAACGAATTGTAATGTTTATAAAAAAAAATGGTTTTTATTATAATTCTATGGGACTATTATGCCCTAAATATGATAAGAAATTTAACTACTAAGTTATTTATCAAGTCATTCAACAGTAACGTAATTCTATACAGTATTTATTATTCTACTCACTTTCAAGTGTTCTATCACGATTGGCAATGACCTCAATAGATTTTCACCGAAGGACTTTTCAGTGAAATCTATAAAAAATATAGAACTATTTTATGATATTGAATTGGTTTTTGATTGAACCCAACTAACATAAATATACTTGAGATGAAGACAGTTTTTGGATTGAGAAACATAAAAAAATATCAACTTTGCCATGAAGTCAACTTTGCCATTTTACCAATCAAGGAGGACCGATGAGCAGGTGTGGGTCATGGGAATCCTTGAAAGCGACAAGCACTATTCTACGTAGCGATGACGCTTAAGAAGAGGTTTATATCCACGATATCCTTGAGCCTTCAGGCATTGGGCGTCCTTCAGGGCCTATATGCGATGCGATATTTAGACTGTCTTATTTTTTGTTCCGAGTAAGACCGGTCTAACCCTTATTACACTACGCGACATCGACTAAGACTGTCTGAATTTCGAGTAGTGTAATAAGCCCTTTAGGCCTTCATTTTAACATTATATATAAGCATAAGCGGCCTTATAATGTACCCCTCCGGGGACTCAAGTTTCCTCTTTATTAGTGCGGATTGCTTGATATCATATGTCTTCCAATTTTTGGTTTTTATTAGTTCTAGGATATACTGGTCTCCTCACCACGTTTTCCTACACCGTTTTAATATTAACTCAACTATCAAACTGACTGGCCTGGCCTGTTGACTGACTTGACTGGCCTGTTGGTCTAGTGGTTAGTGACCCTGACTTCTATGCCGGAGGTCGTGGGTTCGATTCCTACCCAGGACAAATGTTTGTGTGATGAGCATGATCATTTGTTCTGTCTGGGTGTAATTTATCTATATATGATGTATTTAGAAATATATAAGTATGTTTATCAGTTGTCTAGTACCCATAATACAAGCTCTGCTTAGCTTGGGACTATACGGCGTTGTGTGATAGTTGTAAAAAAAAAAAACTAACACCACGCCTGCTTGGATTAAAAACCCACGATTTACTACTTGTAAATTGCGGCCGTGTCCAAAGGGCCCCTGCATCATAAAATCAGGCCGCTGCAAACATAACTCGGCAAACTGGAGTTTTATAGACCCATCGGATACACAATGTGGGTGCAGTGCCCCTGTTCAGAACATTAGCCACACGTTGGAGTGCCCTAAGTGCACGAGGAATTAAAGGCATAATACACTACTCGATATTCAGATAGTCTTAGTCTATGTATATCTGTGTATCTCATCAACGTTCTGTACCATTCCTTTACACGAAATTTGCGTAAGTTGCTCTTTTTCTTGTGTGACGCTAAATAGACTAAGTAATAGGCCCTTTAGTGAGTGCCACCGAAGCTGTGCGCTGAATGCGAGTTGTTTTTACGGTACTGCGAATGAAACATTTATCGCGTTTAGCTCTCTGATTGGTTAAGAACTTGGAGCGGACCAATCGGAGCGCCGAACGTCTAAACGTGTCGATCGCTTTAAAGTAAAACAAAATCACTCTAGGCACTCTGAACAATTTTAGGATTAACTCCTCCAGGGATTTGAAAAGAAGTAAAAACAAAGGATTAATAAAGTCATTGTTCTGAACCATGACAGTAAAACCAAATTTAATATTAATTTCAAATAACTAAATTAATTTCAAAAACAGTGTGACGTGTTGAAAACATGAATGACAGGTTATTATGATTTAACATTGAAACAAAGTGTTTCAATGTTTGCACGCACTAGCTCACAGTAGCTCAAACGTTGCACTGAATATAATATATGTTAATTTATGAGCATTTATTTATTACTGTTTTTGAGTTACCATTGTTTTTTTAGAGTTCCGTACCTCAAAAGGAAGAAAAAAATGGAACCCTTATTAGATCACTTTGTTGTCCGTCTGTCTATCTGTCAAGACCCTTTATCTCGCGAACGTGTGGAGGTATCGAGTTGAAATTAAAACCGAGTTGAAAACCGAATCGAGTTGAAAAAATCAAACTTCTGAGTTAAAAAAAGATACAGCTATTTATGTCGCAAAAAAACGTAAATTTCGACACTCTCAAGGTAATAAAAATTCATAGGGTACTTCCGGTTGAATTAGAATCCTGAAATTTGGCATGAAGTAAGGTCGCATAGCACAAGTATAGGAAAAAATCTGAAAACTGTAAATTTGTAGTAACGTCACAAAACATATCTTCGTAACTCAATTTGAGAATTGAATTGTTTTCATAAGTTATTTTGTACGGAACCCTCAGTGCGCGAGTCTGACTCGCACCTGCTCAGTTTTTTTTTTAATTGACAGACGTCCAATTAAAACTTGCATAGTACCTATTTACCTATGCATTGGTTTCAATTTATGTTCATGAAAAAGAAATCGGTCTTTCTATATTTTGTTTTTAGTTATTAGAACACAACAGGACTTATATTGAACAAGAGTCCAGGACCTCAAGTCTGCTAGTACAATAGTGTCAAAATGGTTTATCATTGACTTCATAATTGTTGATTTTGACCAAGTTTTGGTAATCTAATAATACAATGACGTCATTATGACTTTCCAATGGTCAATCACAGACACTCCATTGAAAGAAATGGCATAGAATGATAATCTCGTACATAATGACAAATGAATATTTGACGTATGCGGATAACTGCCAAAATTTTGACAGTTCCTTTGATCAGTGACCTACCATTAGAACGTCATTGTGCAGTCATTGCTTTTAATTTGTTACGAGACAGCTTGATATTGTCATTCTACCACAAGATCATTGACCGATCAATGATCGACCATTATGAGTTATCAGATTACGAACTTTTAGCAAAATGACAATGAGATCGTGTTGGAATGACAAATTTATAAAAAATAGCAGACTTGGGCCCCTGTAAAGGTATATATGGATGAAGATGTCTGGCTTTTCCAAGTCCAATTAAATTGACATGCGTCAGAAACATGATGATTAGTTTATACCTATTTGCATATATATTTAGCACCTACAAAGTCCACAAACATACCATGTAATATTAATATCTGTAATATTATACATTAACCGATCCTATGCGTCTCGCATCCACTGCATTCCCGCGACTCTCATCAAGTCCTTTGTGGGAGGCCTTCCAACGCTGCGTTTTCCAGTACACGGTCGCCACTCTAGAACCTTTCGGCCCATCGACCATTCGTTCTACGAGTAATGTGCCCTGCCCACTGCCACTTTAGTTTGGCGATTCTTCGGACTACGTCAACGACCTTGGTTCCCCTGCGGATATCTTCGTTCCTGACGCGATCACGCGAAGAAACTCCGAGCATAACCATTTCCTTGCCCTTTGGGTGACTGTAAGCCTTCTGATGAGTCTGTCGGTTTTCAGTTCGATCTCTTGCAAAAACTTTGGAGCCCTTATTCCGCTCGATTGCGTCTTTAATCCGTTCGGTATTAAAGAGGCGGAGATCGCGTTTTAAGGACTTGGAGATCCGTGTATCTGCCGGTAGATGCACGCATCGTTTGAAGACTGCAGAATCATCTCATGCCTCTCAAGTGTTTGAGAATTTGATCAGAAAGCCTTTTCTTCTTTGTACGACGAGTTTTAAAGAACTTAGACCCAACCGTTTAGACAGTTTCTACGAACCCATCGTTGTATTCGTCCACGGAGCCACCTAGGAACTCGAAACGATTGTGAAGTTCGAGTTGAAAGCTCTCGGAGTTTTGAATTTGAATCTGGCTTGGACGGAGCGTAGACTTCATCTGTCGAGATCTTTCAAGCTTGATATTGATATTCAATGTGCCTCTTATACGGTGCGGTGATCATTTCCAGTTTTCACCGCGTTGATCACAGAGACATCATTAAATATTTGCTTCTTCGTCGACATGATGAAGTCAATCTCATTTCTAGTCTCACCAGGGCTTTGCCAGGTCCACTTCCTATGCGCACGCTCTTTGAAGAAGGAGTTCATCATATAAAGGTCCTCCTTCTCCATAAAACTAGCCAGTAGGTGTCCCTGGCGGTTCCAATGTCCAATTCTAAATTGCCTCACTCGCAGCTTACTACAGTCTCGTTTGCCCAGTTTCGCGTTGAAGTTATGACCACGGTGAAGTGAGTCTTAGAACCATGCATGGCTCTGAATACATCCTCATATATTGACTCTACTTTGTTCGAGGGCGGAGCGGAAACCTGTATGACCTTCCTGTACAACCTTGATGATATTCTGTGTATAAGATACGCCACCCTGGTCGACACTCTCAATTCTCACTACATTGTTCACAAGTGACTTGTGGACGATAAATCCGACACCATCCTGGGACTGCAGGGTGGTCACCCTCCCGGAAATAAAGCAGGTTACCGTATTTAAGAATTATCGTGTCCTTCCCCTGTCTTCAGACTTCAGATAATCTCACAATACTCCATCGTAACCTGCTGAATTCTTCCTCAAGTTCGGTGATCTTCCCGTCGGACCGGAGTGTACGCGTGTTATATGTTGCCAGGTCGAGTCGTTGTTGTCTAAAGAGGTAGCCGGTTCCCATCTGGAGATTCTTCGCACCCCTTGCCTTGCCGTAACCTTGACCGCTACTGGAGTCAAGGGTAGACGGGCTGGCGGGCATTAAGAGCCATTTATTGGTTGTGCTTATCATTGGAGGGTTTTGCCATAATTGCCACGGCATGCGGGTTGGCGATCGCAGTGTGGTTGTTGCAATGCACAGAGAATGCTGCTGCCCATTCTTAGTCGCCTCTTACTACACCCACGGGAAGAGATGGGACGGTGTTATTCTTTACTTCCAGACTCCATACGGAACGGAAGATATTCTTTTGTAGATATGAATAATTAAATAAGTTTCGTCATCCATCATGTACGGTAATTGCGTTGTGCTTGAAATTGGCCGTATTTCACTTTATAGATGTAATTAGTGGAAACTAACTGATTTTAATGTTTTTGTTATCGGTCACGTTTGGCACAAAAATTCGATTAGCCGTGACTCTTCACGTGGGTTGTAAAACAGTTTTCGACGTTAACAACACCTTGAAAAAATGGACTTCTATAAAATCAATTTAAGTCCATCTGTCACAAAGGTTTATTGTTTATTTGAAGATGAATTTGAAATTTGCACTAAAGTGAGTTTACCTGGCTTTTTGACTGATAAGCATTTTCCAATCAATAACGTCATAATCACGTAAGAGCGGTTGTGTGAAAAATGTATCTCGTGTTGGACACTCTTAAGGCGTATAGTCCCTTGAACATCTGGCCGTAATATGGTCAAACACGTAGTGCCGCAATACGAATATGTGTGCATTTAATTCCAGCCAGCTGCACCAGGATAGAGCCCCGTTGACCTTTAAATCCATTTTCTTTGCGAAACATTAATTTATTTACATATGCTACGTACATTCTGAAGAACACTTAGCCAGCGTTTTTTTTTGTTGTGTAAACATATTTCTAAAGATCAAAGCTGTTAAAAAAATATCTTTTTTTTCCAAAAATTTTAGTCTTACAAAAAAAAAACCATACCTTGATAATATTGTACATGAATCTATAATAAACAATATTTTTTCAAACCTATTGCCCATGTCGTTTCAGAGGAGTAGGTGTCAGAAAATCACTGTTTTATAGCACTGCTCGGGAGTTAGGGCCTTAAGGTGTAAGCTACGGGACCTTACGTGGCCATGTTCTCGATGGTGGCGTCATGAAATGTCAAACCTCTATGAAATTTTGCGCGCACTTTGTTTGAAAGTCAACATTTGTATTCGCATTCGCATTCGCGAATATTGAATTTGAATATTCGCATTTGCATTCGCATTAGCGAATGTGAGAAATCTAACATTCGTTACATCTTAACACTTAAGCACTATAGTTAAAGACATGAACAGTCAGAATTAGGTGATTTTCGAAGCAATTTTGCATTATCATGTGTGTGCAGTACCAGTTAATACCATTGCCTTGACCTAATAATAAATAAAATAAACTAAACATTATTATCATCATCATTTGAGCCGAGAGACGTCCACTGTTGGAAACAGGCCTTCTTGAAGTATCACCACAACAAACGATCCTGTGCGTCTCGCATCCATCACAATCTCGCGACCCTCACCAGATCACCGGTCTACCTTGTGGGACGCCTTGTAAAGCCGCGTCTTACGATACGTGGTCGCCACTACACATCCTTTCGTTCTTATCGACCTTCTGCCCTCCTAGCCAAATTACAACCGTTTCGTTTCGATTCTCTTTTCGTCGATCGCCTGAAGTAGGCCACGCCTTCGATTCCTTTAACATGACGTCATCTCAACGCTTAGTCACGTGGTCAGAACAAAGGAAAATGAGGCGTAGCCGACTCGAGGCGATCAACGAAAAGAGAATCGAAAAGAAACGGTTGTAACATGGCTAGGGGGGCAGAAGGTCGATAGATATAGGTAAGATATAGGGCTAAGTTTAGTTATTTTTCGGGTTAGGTCGGTAACCTTGGTTCTATTATGGATATCTTCATTTCTGATGCCTTTAAATATATAAATAAACGAAATCTAGTACCTTGTATTTAATAAATCAATAAAGAAAATACTTCTTTTTCATGCAATAATACTTAATCCCTGGCTATAGTTTAGTATACGTTACTGCGCCGTAACAGTTATCACCTTGAGCATTAAGACTCGAGAGCAAAGAACCATTATCATAACTCACAACTAATTGATTAATAAAAACCTTAAACTGATAACAAATGAGACAATACATTGTGTTTGAAGTGAACTTCAAACAATCAGAGCGGTATTGGAAGAAAGTCTACAATATTACTACAATGCTAAGAGCCTATTCTTGTTTAAGTATGTGTATCTACCACATATGTATAAGGTCTGCGTGTATGTTTGAAACTGTTACCGTGGCCCTCAAAGGCAAGGACATCTGAAGGAACACAGAAGGATTTTGGTCAGTAAACGTCAGACACAAGGAGTGTCTCTATTCACTATAACCAGACCGGGAGGAGTTAATAGATGACTTGATCCACGTCAAAACAAAAAAAAACACACAAAGGCAAGTAACAGCAGGAAAGGCCTTTGGAGTCAGAGGCTATTTCCCCAATAGTTGAAAAACACGGAATAATAAATAATTGACATTGCATCACTGCTTACCATCAGGTGGGATCGCAATCAAACAATACTTTATATCATTTTAAAACAAAATGATTGACTGAAATAATTGACTTACGGAAAAGTTACACAATGGTGATTTGCTAGAAAACAAACCAAGATTTATGAACTCGTTTGCTTTTATAATAATTGTTAGTACCTATTTGGTATGACTGAGATGATTAAGACTTAATAGATATGAGTGTATACAAACTGATTTTTTTTTTTTAAGTATACAAATGCATTTATCATTGGGCATAAAAAAAAACAATCACGTGCTGTCAATGGCAACACTAGTACAACTACGAACTCTTATGGGATGATCAGACGGTTGCAAACCAATGTCCCAGTTTTAATCCGTGTAGACAGCAGTTTTAATTATTCCATGACCTTCAACGGCCTTGGTTGAAAGGCGCTTTTTCCCAACCACCGAACGTGTTGGCGCGTGGTTTACATCCATGTAGCGGCAACACAAACCAAACACATAAACCAAGGTCACCTTGGTTGGAACGCTAGTTTTCAACCATCTGGTCACCCCTTTAAAGGGATCCATTTTACGACCTAAACCAAACTATTAAAAGGATCCCTTTTTTTCGCTCGCTTGGCACGTTTATGGCAAGTTTAATGGCAATGCTCATTCGTTGGCCAAAGAAAAGCCCAGCTCTATGGTCACGTGAAGAGTCGACTAGCCGTTTGAACTTGATGAGCACTCGGACCCCATGGCCCTAGTGTTTCGAATCCACACGGCTAAAAAATATAACTCCCGATAAGATTAAGGTTTTTTTAAAAAGGTTATTTATTATATTTGATGAAAGATAGATTTATATAATTATATAGATAAAAAAAGTTGGCGTGAATCGTGAATAATTACATCTATGTGCTTTTTTGGTTGCATTTCGGGGAGTGTGCGTTCGAATTGCATAACGTAATTCTGTCAAGTCCATTCTATCATCGGACCACTAAACTTTTTTTAAACGCGCAATTACATAATAATAATAATTTAGATTGTTACAATTTTGTGCTGGGAATCACAAAGTTTTTTACAAAATTAATATAAAAAGTTATTAGGAGTATAAAGTTATAGTGAGTAAATTATATCGGCAAACTAGCTGACTCGGTATACTTTGCTTTGCTATATAAATTATCAAACAAAGAAAATAAGGGGTGGGGGCAAAAAATAGCCTATTATCGACCTATTCTCAAACCTACCGTATATTTGGTAGGTTTGAGAGTAGGTCGAAGATTATTTAACGAAAAAAAAACCTAGAGGTTCGCCGAATAGTGGTTTCACCGAATAACCGAATGCCAAATAATATTCGGTTATGTTCTTACCGAACCGAATATATACTGCCGGATAATTCGGTTCATAGTTTTGCCGCGCAAACATCTTTCGTTTTCCGAGGCAGTAAAGATATATGAGGAGAAAAGAAATAGGCTTTTAGCCGGATAGAGCTGAAAGCTTAATCTTCTTGAATCACAATCTACCGCTGCGCCATTATAAATATTAAATTTTAATTACAAATATTCTTGATTTATCTGTGTTCGAATTTATTTTTGATTATTTTCATTGATTATGCTTATGTTAGCCTTTCCTATTACAATATGATTGTTAGAATATGGGATTCCTTTAATTTATTTTGCCTTAAAGACTGATTTACAATGATCTATTAGACTGAATACATTTGGCATTTCAGCCGAATGTTTCTGCCGAATACTTCAAAATTCTGCTGAATACCCTGAATACCGAATATAAATAGAATATTCGGCGCATCTCTAAAAAAACATAAATATCGGCCGAGCTGTTTCGGAGAATTTCGATAACTAACACTGTGACAAGAGATTTTTATATGTTAGACTGGCGATCTCGGCAGATTTCCTGATCGAAAATTAACTTATCGTCAGAAAAATAATGAGGATCCAATTGCAGCACCACCTACTGGGTATGAGTGAATTTTCAAACCTTCCTCTAACAGACACAAAATTTTTTATTCAAATCGGTCAAGCCGTTTAGGGTGAGTTAGGTGAAAAACACTCGTACGGAAGAATCATCTAATATATAAAATTCTCGTGTCACAGTTTTCGTTGCCATACTTCTCCGAAACGGCTTGACCGATTTTGATGAAATTTTTTGTGCTTATCCGGTATCTATGAGAATCGGCCAACATCTATTTTTTATCCCCCTAAAAAAAAAATTATATACATAGCAAAACAACGTTTGCCTGGTCAGCTAGTATCTATATATAAACATATATGAGAACAAGATCTAGAGTATAACATTTAATCAAGTAGACACCATTTGAATGCAGTAGCTACCTACATGGCATATACCCACACAATCATTGATTTAACAGAACAATCGCAGAGTATAGTCCTCTAGATTTATTTATTGAAACATACGTCCTGATTTATCAATTAAACATAACGTTGTCATTCTTCTACTCACTGTGTCCTCTTACAAAACATGAAAGGCCATAACATCAATTTTTTCGTCACTCTGATAAAAAATGCAGTCCAACATTCCAACGTGTATATTTTTATGGAGAAGTTTTTTGACTGGACCCAAAGTAAGGTATTCGGAAAAGTAATAAACTTTTTATTTACCTACGTGCTGTGGTTTCGCCTGATAAGGTAAATACTGAGCTGATGATATCAAGAATTGATCAAAGAGTTGTTTTCGGCACCTGTTTTACCGGTCTATACAGCAGTTTTACAAATGTCAGATTATTATATTTAAACAAATCATTCTCATCTTTCTTAACTTTGTATTACGTTATGGTTATCTATCCACAAATAAACGTTGTACTGGTGTAACTAACTCGCATCAATATCATACAACGACAGTAAAATGCAAGGCAGAGTAGATAAGACGTACCTCAAGCGATCAAAAATAGTTGTTTGGCAGTAAAAACTAAAAACCAGTCCAAAGATCGAAGTTTGAAGTTCTAACAAACAAAACACACAGCAGAACCATTGTGGAGTTATCAGTCCATCAATCTCAGAGAAATAATTAATTAAATACAAGGATTATTCAGACGATCCTCTACTCATATAAATTCTATTCACAGCCAATCAAAATGACTTCATTGTAGTCATATTTATATAGAAAACACCTAGTTTTTGTTATCGCTTTGGTAATTTTTAAAGAACTCAACATTGCTAAGAAGATATAAGTCATTATGTCTCAATTTGATGCGTGGGGGTGACCGCGCATCATTAAGAAACCAACAAAAAATATTACAACACAAAAACAATCACATCGCCTGAACGAGATTTGGTTCATCAAATCAGTAACAAAATATAGTATTGTAAAAAATCAAAATAATATTGCAATAGAAGGCAAGCTGCAAAGAAAATTAACGTCTATTTTTATTGCAAGTCGCTGTTTAGAATCGCTTGAAAATTTAAGAAAAAAATATATACCAACCACTGGTTTAGCCTCCATTTCGTCCGTTGTTCGACAATAACATGTGTTGATACAATCACTTTTGCGTTGCTTGAGTCGTAAGAAAGTAAGCGCACTATGACATAATTTGTGGTGGAGTGCGATGCGCGTGCGCCGAGGCGAGCGCGCGAACTGTCAGTGCGCGTGCTACTGACACGCTCGCGGTTGTCAGTCGTCAGCGACGGTGACGCCGACTCCCAACAGTTTTCCAACTGCGACTAGAGCGTCATAAAGCAACAGTTCAACTGTTACACAGGTTAACACTGTGTATCTCGACAATGACCACTCGAGTCCGATTAACTCATCAAGATGAATTTGAATTTCGTATTGACGAATAGTCAACAAGGAAAATACCTTATTACGAGTTCATAGAGTTGCATAGTTACGTTTACATTTATAGTTATACATTTTTATTAGAGAGTAGCGTAAATTCCCTTTATTACTAAAAGAATTCTGAGTATACATGTAGATGGATGGAGAGGGAGGCCAGATAAAAGATGGATGGATTCAATGAGGAGCGATATTAAAGAAAATGGAGTTAATGATAGTTTGATAGGTGATAAGGGCAGGAAGAAGAAAAAGTAAATTCCCTTTTTTAATTATTTTTTTCAGGTCTTAAAATAGACTAAAAAAGGTTAGGCACCTTTTTTAGTTGGTATTATAAGTACAGACGCAGAAAATATAATATTTTCTGTGAGTATAGGCAAGAGTATTTATTTATTTATATTCTTGTCCAGTCATCTCATATTACGGGTAAAAAATGTAAAAATACAAGTTTAGGTGCAAGAACAATAGGCGGTCTTAGCCCTCAGCTTTGGATAGACTAACTGAATGATAGGAGATATATTTAGAGCTGTCAATTTACAACAACATAATTCAAGTAAAATTTATAAATATAATACCAATTAATAAACAATGCTATTAAATAATATAATTCTATTTTGGCTGAAAATGCGACATAAAATTATCGTAAATAAATATATGGCTGCTAGAAAACCATTTTTAACCGACTTCAAGAAACAGGAGGACGTTATCAATTCGGTTGTATCTTTTTTTAATTTTCATTTTTTTAAATTGTTTGTTATCTCAGAACTCCGTCGTTTATGGACCGATTTGCAATTTTTTTCCTTTATAGGATATGCTTCCAGATTGGTCACATTTTTTTTTAAATCCAGTTTTGAAGATGGAATCCATGAGGAATCAAGGGAACTCCTCAAATATTATAGGCAACTATATAGTGATTTTGGTATTTTCATTGAGAACTTAATTATTTACAGTCAAAAAGTAACATTTGATGAAGTGGAACTGTTGAGGAAGACCAGAAATGGTCCACCGAACTTCATAATCACATAGATATCACAATGAAGATAGTTAGCCGCTTGCTATGGTAATACAAATAAATGAATGGTTCTGAATAGGTACGTTGAAAATGGTATCATCGAAAAGGTAGGCACTGGAACTTCGTAATTAATCAATGTAACCTAGCCGTGTTTGGGCTTATTAGAATTGTCATGAGATGCACTTTGGCTATAAGGTACTATCAAACTGATCTGATGATGGAGCCAGAAGGTGAAAGGTAGACACAGGAACTTTAAAATAAAACAATGGAACCTAGCAGTGTTTTGGGTAATTTGGAATCGTCATGAGGAATAGGCACTCTGTTTATAAGTGTATCGCAACTAAAAAGTGTTAAATAAAAAAAAAATTACAAAAAAGAAAATCAACTTCACAAAAAAAAAACACTAAAAGGATCAAAATAACTGTAATTTCGGAAGTCGGTGTTAAATAAGAAACAAACAATACCGAGAAACTTTTATTTTGATCCTTTTAGTGTTTTTTTTTTAGTGAAATCGGTTATTTTTTTTTTTTTTTTGTAAAAAGTTTTTTAAAGATAGATTAGAATTTACGATCGGTGACGGTACGACTGTGTTGTTCTGTTTTATTTTATGTTTATTTTACTTTAATAGTCAATATAAATATTGAAAGTACTTATCTACCATAACATACATTTTTTATCAGGTTTTTTACTTCATGTCCTATAAACATCACACTAAAATCAATATCTAATTAACTAAAATAACAATTTGCGTCATGCCATCAATAGCTTGCCTTGTATTATTCCTTAAAACTCAAGAGAAAGCAAATAGATTTCGGACTACGAATGGCTAATCTGAATCAGTTCTGATGGTACTGACGGCAGGTGGAGAGGATACGTAGTTCACGAAAACATGGTACAAAAGGAAGGAAAGGGACACATGTTATTTATTTATTGATAAGGCACCTTAACAACTTACCAAAACAAATACACATACAGTTTTAAAAAACAATAATAAAAAAACTTTTTACAAAAAAAAAAAATATAACCGACTTCAACGTAAAAAAAAGAAGAAGAAGTCGGTTGTACTTTTTTGTAAAAAGGTTTTTTTTTACACTTTTTAGTTATGGTACCTCCACTAAAAAGTACCCCTTAGCCAAACTTACATACCTTATAGCTAGAGTGCATCTCATGACAATTCAAATTATCCCAAACACGGTTAGATTACATTAATTTATTACACAGTTCCCGTGCCTAACTTCAGGCTTCATCATCAGATCAGTTCGATATGTTACCCCTCTTCATTCAACCAGTTTTCGACTACACGTATAAACAAAGCAATTTTACTTATTAAGACGGTTCTGCTGTGATCCTATGAGGAGTTCTGTTCCATATCTTCGAAGTTCATGATCAGATCATAACAATATTTCTATGGGACAAACTCGGAGGCATAAACGACAAAACAAAAAAAAAAAATCGGTCCACAGTTGACCGAGAAATCAAACATATAAAAACAATACATTCAGCCGAACATAAAACCTCCTCCCTTTTGAAGTCGGTTAGAAATCATTTACTTCAGACAAACGTCCAAGGCGTAACAAGAATTTAACTTATAACTTTGTAATTAAAAACTATCTAATAATAATTTAAAAGTAACTAGATGAACCAGTACAGTGTGCTCACTGTTCTTGCATCACATGAAGTTTTAGGCGTACTGAGTTCGTTACTTACAGACGAGTACAGTACTGTCAGAGAATTTAACAATTAATCGACGTGATAACTTTTGTTGAAAGGTTAACGAGGTACAGGTTTAAAAATTAATTAATTAATTTAAAATGAGCTACCATGGGAAGTACTGAATAATTTAATCTAACAAACTAGTAGCAAAAATTAAATCCAAATACTAAAAAAATAAGGAAATGGAAGTGAATGAAATGAAATACAGCTAATTTGGCAAACGTTGTTCTACCATATAAATTATTAAAGAAAAATAAAGGGAGTGGGAGTAGGAGAATAAAATATACCCTACGACCTACCTAATAAAAACAAAAAAAAAATAACCTTCTTCATTATTATTTCACACTTTTTAGTTATGATACACTATATAGCCACCTTTTTTTTTAGGTGGGAAAATCATCTAATGACAAATCCCGCCATTGGGCGAAGCGGGAGATAGTGTCAGACTTTTACTGACTAAAAACCCACTCCTGTTCCTTCTTTGCCTTCATCCCGGGGCCCCAGGCTTCGCTTTCACACTACCCGAGGCCCCAGTAGGCTTCGACCCTGCTGGGCCCCTACAGTTGCTGACATCTCCATGCGGCGCGCGTGGAACAGCACGCGCCGTCGACGACTTGGGCTCGGTCCGGACGGTTACCGGACGGTCAGACGGCGAGCTACCCATTGCTCGCCGTCCGCAAGCCCGCGCCTACGGTGGCCGGAAATCGGGATCGGAATCCCGGCGGCGGTTAGGGCGTGAGGACCGTTGTCTCACGCGATCGGCCGCCTCCTTTGCTAGCATTACTGCTTCGCAGAAGGAGGCGACCGCCTGCCACTCCTCCTCACTCCGGATCATGGCCTGTACCAATGCCCGGCGCGAGAGATCACTGTCTCCGATCGCCCCCACGAGGACACGGCGGTGCTCTGCCCAGGCGGGGCACACCTCCACCGTATGCTCCACCGTGTCCTCCGGACGGTCCACACAGTGGCGGCACCCAGGAGTTTCTTCCGCACGAATCCGGTGCAGGAATCTCCCGAACTTACCATGTCCGGTGAGGACCTGCGTCATACAGAAGGTAAGGACGCCATGTGGTCTTTCCAGCCACTCCTCAAAGAGGGGACTTATCGCCATGATTATGGCGTGCCCAGCACTGGGTTGCGATAGTCGCGTTCGCCATTCAACCATGAGATCCCGCCGGAGCTCTTCCCGTCATGCCGCGACTTGGCGCGGCAGCGGAGTTTCGCCCCGGCGTTGCATCTCCACGCGAACCCAGACACTGCTAGGATACATTGTTTTTATTATGAAGTTCCCGTGTCTACTTTGCACCTTCGCATACACTACAAATAATTTTCTATAAATATGTTTATGATCCGTATTCTTGTCATTGTCTAGTACTCGTAGCACAAGCCTGCTTAGTTTGGAACCTGTTAATGTTGGGTGAAAGTAGTAGAATATTATGTTATATTAGAGGTTCATGTAGCGATTTTACTGTAGTGTTCAAATAAATCCATGACTGGCCTGTTGGTTTAGTGGTTAGTGGCCCTGACTGCTATGCCGGAGGTCGTGGGTTCGATTCCCACCCAGGACAAATGTTTGTGTGATGAGCACGATCATTTGTTCTGTGTCTGGGTGTAATTTATCTATATATGTATGTATTTAGAAATATATAAGTATGTTTATCAGTTGTCTAGTACCCATAACACAAGCTATGCTTAGCTTGGGACTAGACGGCGTTGTGTGATAGTTGTGGAATATTATATTATTATATTATATTATATTATAAATAGTTGCACGAGACGAACTACAATTTTAAGCAACGCTTGCCTCAGCTGAACCGTGGATGAGTGACCACCTATCACGTAAAGGGCTTTATCACGTATTAAAAATGTTAGGTGAGCGAGCGAGAAAGAGGGATAGAGCTACACACCCTGTATAGTTCCAGCCCTTTAACAAATCAGTTTAGGTCGTCAAATGGATCGCGTTAAGACCTCGTGGCTTCTGATACAGAAATCTCTCCGTGGCTCGAAACACATGTCAAACGTCTGCTTCCAGCTGTCATTTGTAATCTTTAACTGGCATTATGAGTAATCAGAAGCCCAAAGGCCTGACAACTAATCTTGCCATGGTACCCTGGACAGTTATTGGTTTATGGTGGTCAACAGATGAGCAGTCGCTCTATACAAGATAGTGGTATTCAGCTGCATCCTGTTAGATTTACCATAGGCGTGGGTTTGCGGATAGCAAGCAATGGGTAGCTCGCCGTCCGGTCGTCCGGGTACCGTCTGGATCGAGCCCGAGTCGACGGCGTGCAGTGTTCCACGCGCGAGGCGCGCGAGAGGGATGACAAGAAAACCGGGCCCTTACCCGGCAGGGCCGAAGCCTACTGGGGCCATGGATTGAATTCTGAAAATGAAACCCGTGGCCCTAGAACGCAGAGGGCAACTGAAGGAACATAGCTAAGCGAGAGAAGTCACTGGATGACTTACTAAATTAAAAAAAAAGTATTGTTAAAAATGCTAGGTATCTGTGTAGGCCTGCAGGGTGAAGGTCTGCACTCGGCAGTGATGGTCTAGCAAGAATGGTTCAGGACTTTAAGTAGTAGTTTAAAATATCACTGATGATGTTGGTGATAATGGTAAAGACTTATAATTAAAAGTTAAGACGGATACTTATGAGAAATTGACAAAAGCAATTTCAGTAAACTAAGTTGCTTAAGAATCCATTTAGTTTTTTAATCAGTATTCGCTCTTATTAATGTTTGAAAAGTCCATTACAAAGAAAAGTATGTGATTAGTTTATGAACTTCTCGTGTATAAATTCCAATTTGAATAGGTACTAACTATAAACGACAAATAAATAGGTTTAATATGCCAGCGCGATTACGAATCTTATAGAAGATGACTTGAAACATCGATTAGATACGTGTGTGCTGTTACCTTAATGCCGTGACATTGATATCCGTGCCGTGACATGATCTTATTTTTTGGGTGGATCAATAGGGTGTGTCATCTTATCTGACCACCATAACCCAGTGTTTTGTGAAATTCAATGCCCCTTGGTAAGATTGATGTCAGATTTTCTATCCGTAACGACTGTCAAACATCTACATATAACCTAATAATAAGTTAACCCTTTTTTTTCCGGTGGGAAAATCATCTTATGACATCCCCCGCTTTTGGGCGGGGCGGGAGATAGTGTCAGACTTTTACTGACTAAAAACCCACTCCTGTTCCTTCGTTGCCTTTCGTACCGGGGCCGAGTCTTCCTTTCAGAATCAGACCCTTGGCCCCAGTAGGCTTCGACCCTGCTGGGCCTCTACGTTTGCTGACATCTCCTTGAGGCGCGCGTGGAATAGTACGCGCCGTCGACAACTTGGGCTCGTTCCGGACGGTTACCGGACGGTGGGACGGCGAGCCACCCATTGCTCGCCGTCTGCAAGCCCGCGCCTACGGTGGCCGGAAGTCGGGATCGGAGTCCCGGCGACGGTTGGGGCGTGAGGACCGTTGCCTCACGCGATCGGCCGCCTCCTTTGCTAGCATTACTGCTTCGCAGAAGGAGGTTACTGCTTTGCAGAAGGAGGTAAGTTAACCCTTGGGTTGTAGTTCAGCAAATAAAGGTGCCATTTAGTTATCAAAGAAATAGATGGTTAGATGTAAGAAATTGCTATTTGTTTAGCGGCAGGGTTAGCATTCAGGACGCAGCGTTGTAAGGTCTCCCACAGGTAGATGCAAGGAGCAAAGGAGCGGTCGTGGTGGCAACACTTGGGGTAAGTCTACGTCCCGCAGTGTATGTTTTTTAAATGATCATGATGAATCAAATCAATCGACCTGCAATGGACAGCAGATCCGATTAATTATATAGGTACCAATTGGGAACTTGATTATCATAACGTATTATATTGGTTGGAGTGGAAACTGAAGGTAATATTAGTACTAAATCTAATCAGTCTCCTTTAATATTAAAGTGGACCTTCATTCTTGTTATTAACATTCTGAAAGATTTATCTATGTATATATATGTCATTTATAAAGAGAAACTGACTGACATATCAACGCACAGGCGAATCTACTGGACCTAGGAACTTGAAGTTTTGCACAAGGCTTCCTTTTATGATTTAGGAGTGCACTAAAAAGGGGTTTTTGGAAATTCAACCTTCAATGGGGTGAAAAGGGGCAAATTCTTTTGTGAAATCTCATTCTGTGTGTGCTTATGCTTGAGTTTGCACAAATAGTAGCCTAGGTAAATAATAAGTGGACACGCCATAATTATGGCTGTAAGTCCCCTCTTTAAGGCGTGGCTGGAACCTATTTCTCAAGACCGCGTGAAGGTATTAAGCTGAAATTAATTCCAATACTCAAATCTGCCAATAAAAATAAAAACAATGTTAAAAGTCAATGCAATATGAAGATAAGGTCGTTTATGCCTCTCATTTTGACATTCCCAAGGAAATCCAAACCTGTAGGGTACTTCCCGTTGACCTAGAATACTGAAATTTGGCCTGCAGCAAGGCTCACAGGCTGCACAAGCAAAGGCAAAGGTTTTAAAACTGTAAACTAGTTGCGTCACAAAATAATGACTTTTTTTTTTTTCTATTTATTTAAGGAATTTTTATATATAAAGTACATGTCAATTCCATCGTAATAATGATAATAATGACTTCGTTGCGGTTCAGAGAAATTTTCGTGACTCGATTCTGGAAACAAACTATTTAAATAAGGTAAGTTTGTACGGAACTCAAGATGCGCGCAATAAGAATTAAATTCGTAAAGTATTTGTATAAAGCAATTTAGTTTATTAATAAATCCCTTCTGAGTAGACGTTAATTATAGCGTCTCAGATAGAATAGAGGTGACGTGCTGTGGTTTTTCTGGAGGTTTTTGGACGTCATGCTCCCCAGACACCCCATCATCTATTTTGCGGTTTATAAATTCATTATTAGATACTAATTATTCGGCAAACAAGGGATTTATAAAAATTGTACTCTTATTTTACCACTGGATGTGCTAACTATGGCTACTAATAACATTTATTTTACAAAGCCTTTGTTTGCCTATAATTAGTATCTACGTAACATTCATTTATTAAAATTTTACTTGGGGTTGCAGGGGAGATGCTTTGCAGCAACCTATCATTCAGTTGCTTGTACTTCTTAACCTGTTAGGGTACTTAATGTTTTAAGTATGATAATGACTAGAAACCCCCTAGGGGCATGACGTGGTTTTGCTGCAGTGGGGCATGATCGTGTAACGCCATCTATGGCGTCACATAAGAACTAATCCTGCATCGTGCAATTAAAGTTCTCCGCGCGATTGGAACATATAGAAAAGCCCGTAATCATCTATCGGGCAGTTGCCCACCAGACACAACACCCGTCTGGTCGAAGGACCCTTTGTGGGACTTTACACTCTGGTCCGCCTACCTCCAAAATAGCATTGATTGGTTAGCTCAGAATGGCGCATATTCATTTTGTAGATGATATGAGAATATTGCTTATCGTTCATTCGTGACTTAAGCTCACTCTCAAAAGAGACGCTTACGCTACCTTATGAATTGGTTTACTCCTAGAGATACGGATATCTTGGTTGGGTATAGCTAGATTTTGCTTAATCCTTTAAACGTTTTTGAATAGAATTCCTTCATCTGCGTTCACGCTTCTACTCTAGGGCCACGGCCACGAAGTCAGAAGGCGCGGAGCGGCAGTAGTGGCGCGTTCCAAAATATAGATTTATATTGATCTGCCCTCGAAGGTGGGGAACGGAGTCCGAGTGATGCTTTCTAATCAAGTGCTGCCCGCGCGTCTGCATTGGCGTATTATATTCTATTAACTCAATAAATCTAACGTAACGAATGTATTAAAAAGATATTGTCACCGCTGTTCAGACATGTTATTCGCGGAAAAAACGTAAATCTCATAATTCAATAGTACGCCCGCGCCGCTTTTGTCCACGCGATCTACCCGGTGGCTTTGACATCGACACTCACCGGGCCACCGCTCGCCGTCGCGACGGCTCATTCACATTCTTTTGTAAAATAACTAAATAAATTGAATTATAGGTCTATTGATTATATTTCGTAAACAAGTAGAACTTTTTACGTTTAGTTGACAACCCTATTTCCATAGAAAAGTCATAAATACTTAGAAACGCTGTATCTCCTATATATGGCGATTGTCGTGTATGATATTTTAGGATATACTCAACAATATTAATATTAAATATATATTATTTATTTAATATTATTTATTAAAAATAACATGCTACAACAGTACCACTTAATTAAAAAAAAATGTTTTCTTGAAATCGGGAAAAAGTCCATATTTCTTAAAATATGAAAGCTACAAAGCTATTTTTTTATACTAGTAGATAATGAGCTGTTACTTTATGTTTGTAACAAATAACATAAATAAAATTACTAGTTTTGGATTCATAATTAAATTTAATTTTTCTAAAGGTCATTGAACTTTCACAAAAAAAAAATAACTCAATAAATATAGACAATTATACGGTGGGTATTTTTGTTGAACACTTATCCTTAGGGCTTTATAATAGATCACATGACGTTCCTTGTTTTACTACCAATGATGGACTGATTAGACAAAAATACTTTGAATTTGATAAGAAAATGGTTGTTGGTTTTAGGTTGGTTTTGTATAGATAATGAAACACGAGTGTTACATCTATATATATATAAAAGAAGAAAAAGATTGACTGTCGTATCAATGCACAGCTGAAAGTACTGGGACTAGTAATGTGAAATTTTGCACGAGGTTTCCTTTTATAACCGACTTCAAAAAGGAGGAGGTTCCAGGTTCGGCTGAATGTATTTTTTTTATTTTGTATGTTCTCGGTCAATTGTAGACCGATTTTGATTTTTTTTATTTTTATTGAAAGTTTACGCTTTCGAGTTGGTCCTATAGAAATATTTTTATGATCTGATCATGTAATTCGAAGATATGGAACAGAAATCCTCATAGGATCACAGTAGAAACGTCGTAACAAGTCAGAGTTTCGCCCCGGGGCGTTGCATCTCCACGCGCAAATCATGCATAAAGGAGAGATGCGTGGAGAGTGTGCGCGGGAATAGCATGACTTGATTCCGCCATCTCCTTTCTACCATCGGACAACCCGACGAACGTCGAACACCCTTACGTGATTGAAACTTCAACGGTCCGGACTAAGCGTTTTCGCTTCGTCGTTTATACCGCGTACATCGAAGGACTGGAACAATTTGCCTGCTGCGGTCTTCCTGTCCAATTAAAATTTAGGTGTCTTCAAGGCTAAAGTGAATAGGCTCTTAATAAACAAGTGCGCCTCACCATCAATGATTGCATCTCTGCTTACCATCAATGGGATCGCAGTCAAGCACTGGTTTATATCAATTTAAAAAAAAAAGGATTGTTGCCTCCAGATCCAAGTAGTCCGTGTACACGTAAAATAAACATAAGAAAACTAGTAGCTTAGTAGACACTTCGCGTGACCCAAGGGCTGGCTTTTACCTCGGTCAGAGATTAAGCATTGCCATACAACGTGGCAATGCCGCCAGCCTTTTGGGCACACTTCCAGTCGACAGCGATGCGGAGGAGTTTTTTGACGCCATATTTTAGCTAGTAGTTTTTTTTTTAATAATAATATTCCACAACTATCACACAACGCCGTCTAGTCCCAAGCTAAGCAGAGCTTGTGTTATGGGTACTAGACAACTGATAAACATACTTATATATTTCTAAATACTTACATATGTATATAGATAAATTACACCCAGACACAGAACAAATGATCGTGCTCATCACACAAACATTTGTCCTGGGTGGTTTTTTGATTTTAGTGTATATATAGTTTTAATTAGTTAAGTGTTTTATGTATTCATTTTACCTGAAATAAATAGATGATGATGAAGTAATAATAAATAGAGAAGTACCTACTATTTACAGATATCACAGTTATGATTACCTATATGTGACTTAACTACAGTAATCAAACTACATGAAGTAGTTGTTATTTGATGGCTGTAATCTAGTAGTTATAATTACTGATTATTTGAGGACTCTGAAGTTATATTATGCAATTAAATAAACATATAATAATCTAGAATGATGAAAACTGCATCTGGCTCTAAAATTTAATGAAAAAAAGAACGGATTCCGACTGTATATCAAATACACGTATACGTTTACTTTTTATGAATAATCGAAAACAAGACTTGAAGTCGTATATGATTATGTACTTATATAATTATTACATAGTAAATTTTGCCACTCAGACCAACAAAAAAAGAAAGACGGAGCGCCACGAACTACAAGAGTGAAGCAACATTTTCGAAGGGTTGCCATGTGTTAAGTTTTTCCCTAAAATTTTGGTAACAATATTGTGTAGGTAGAATAATATTTACAAGAGTTAAGACATTGTTGAGTATGGTATTGTATACATTATGGTATGGTATATTATCGTACAATTGAAAAAGTAAACTATAAATTAAACAAATAAACAAAATATTTTTATTTCACATAGGCCTACACGGAAACTTCAAAAGTTAGTGCACGGATTCAATAGGTTGTTTCCTATTGAAAAGAACCAGTGAGAAACTCCGTGGTTACTCTATAAAAAAAGACGGGTTGCACTCCGGGAGTGCCGGCAGAAGTGAAAACTTGATTATTAACGTTGAGCATGTTTGATATTTTGGAATGGTTAGGGAATAATTTTGCACCAATTGCTTTATCAGTATAAAAGTACTATTCATTTATGTGGTAGAATACAATATTCATTTATTGCGCTATCGTACACAAACATGACAATTTCGATATTACACACATAAGTTTAGACTGCGGATTGTTGTGATACCGCAAGTTTAATTCATTCATTTAAAAACTAAAGTCTTAACTTCTTGCAGATTCAAGTAAAAATCTCAATTTATTTTTGTAATCCCAGTGATTACAAAAATAAATGAAGTAAATAAATGAATAAAAAGACTTAAAACAACTTGCGAAATGTGGGTGTACTATTCGGTGCACCCCTGCCTGAGCCTTCGGGGATTACAGGATGTTATGTTATCATTGAATCCTGCCTAAAGAATTTGTAATTAAAAGTGTGGAAGTAATCTGTCGCACATAAAAATGTGTGCGATACATCTTTTCACAGGCGCTTAGTAAGCACGTAAGCAGGAACGTCACATTCGATCTTACTACAGAATTAGCTGAGAATTTATCGGTTTCCTATACCAATAACACTCGTGCTTTTTAACTTACTTGTAAATACTTGTAATCAAATTATTTTTAAAGCAGATTTAAATAAACTGAACTTTATTTTACCAAACAACAAACGCCTTAGTGAAAATGTTTAGCAATTTAATACTCGGAAGGTACTTATTGCGATTGAACGATTTCCTTTTTTATTTTATTATCATGATTGTGCTTGCATCTTAAAAGCCTTCACAAGTACTTTAATAGCTACTAGATACTAAGAAAGCTGCAAACTCAAAGACAACACTGTCTTATTGATTTTAGAATCTCTTGTCATTATGCGTCAATCAATAAAATTGCAAGGAAATACGGAATTTTAGCTACACTAACATACCTACAGGTACGTAACGTTTGTAAATAGCACGTAAATTGCCTTCGTAGTTAGCACGGTGCGAATCCACGGTTTTATCACAATCTTAAGGACGATGAAGATAGCCAGAGGACTAGGTTTCGCGGCGCTGCGCCGGCGCGCGGCGGGTGGCAATTTATTTAATAGATTTGTCAGCTTTATCCCTAAAGCATTAGGTTCAAAGTTGATTGGAAACATTTAAAAATTTCTTTAAATGATTTTAAACCATAAAATGTTGAAGGTTAAGTTCAAAATCGAATGAGAAAATTTGACTGGTGGCCGTCTTACGCTTTTTCGATCAGGTCACGTGTCCTGACGCGAGTTTAAGATTTTATACCCATTACAGAAAAAGTGCTCAACGCCGCTAAAGAAGTTTTCACTTCAAAAAAAAGATTTTATAATATTTCCATATTACAATATTAATAATAGGTACGAGAAGACAGTGTAGACCAGTCAACATTGTACCCAAAATTTAGATACTCATAGATTACATAGAAAGTAATCCATGAGTTCGCGAAGTCTACAGTATTCTCATCTCATAAAAATGAGGCAAAAAGATGAGGGTATAAAGATGTACAGAAGCAGTCATTGCCAAACAAGCGTGTCTTCAATGTAGTCTATAACCTATAATTACGGTCGCTTGGCAAGGACACGTTTAATGTGGGATTTGAGCTTTCCTTCGCTAAGTTCCGTAACCTAACTTAAAGCGCCTTCATTTTTTTTATTTAAAATTCATACATATTTTTCCTTTTAAAAACCTTGTTATTATCCTTACTATTAGGCTCAGTAATGAGTATTGTTTGTGTAATATGCAATTTATTAATTTATGTATGGTATATATGTAAATACTACACCACGAACTACCTGCTTATCTTTTTCTCCTTCTCTGTCAAATCCATCCAAAGGTTGTCTGTAAAAAATTGCTTTTAGCGATAAGACCGCCCATTGTGACACCCTATTAATTTTAAGTTCCTAATGTAATTTTTATTTTTGGTGTCCAATAAAGAATATATCTATCTATCTATGGATTACGAAGCCGCCAAATTATACTGATTCCAACTGACATTCAACATTGTCATGAGTAGGTACAGACTCAGCAATCACATTATAGATCAATACCTAAGCACTAAATAATTTGTAAAGTGTAACAAAAATAAGTAAATTTAGGCTGTGCTTAACCTCTCAGGTACCAGTGTACCGAATTCGGTACACCTCGGTACCAGCTAACTTAAACCTTATTTTTTAGCTGGTATGAGGTGTACCGTATACATATATTGGGCATTTCTCAAACTTGTGCAGACATTTTTTATATTGTCTTATTAACAACTTGGCCCCTCACAGTCATACAAGAGAGGGAGTCTGCGCGAAAAACAGTGTTGCAAATTTAACGACTTACTTAGTCGCTAAAATGGCGACTTTTGCCTAGGCCTTACAGTAAAAAAAATATTTGGCAACAAACATTATTTAGCGACTTATCTAACGACTTTTAGAGTAGAAAAAATTACATAAAAAATACCACCAGACATAACACCCTTTGGTCGGAAGATTCTCCTTTTTCAACATAGGTTTGCGAGATTTTACACTCTGCTCTGCATACCTCACCTCCAAACGAGTAAGAAAATACGTGTGCTACACGGCCCCCCTAGCCAAGTTACGATCGTTTCGTTTGTGTCGAACGCCTCGAGTAGGCCATGCCTCCGATTCCTTTGTTCTGACGTCATCTCAACGCTCATTCACGTGGTCAGAACAAAGGAATCGGAGGCGTGGAGGCATGGCCTACTCGAAGCGTTCGAAGCAAACGAAACGATCGTAACTTGGCTAGGCCCCCAGGTCTACTCTCTTTCTCCGAAACAAAAATTCACAAAGTTTACTCAGCACATAAACCCCAACAGTACCTCTAGTGTAGGTAACAATATGTATTGTAGTTGATATTTTTTCAATATTTACGGCAGACGATGCAATATTAAATTATAAATATTTTTTCAAGCCTCTTGTTGGACCTGCCTCTGGAAGAATCAGTTAGTGACTTTAGACATAGAGTCTAGCTACTTGGAACTTTTAGAGTTCAGATCAGGCAACACGTGATGAGTCGCGCATGCGTGAAGTCGGTCTCTGCTCCACCACTTAGTTTATCGCGAATTCATCCGGCAGATACCGTCCTCTAGGGGCCGAGGGCGGACCTCTGGAAGACGGTATCCATTACAAAACATTGGAAATTGTATAATATTCAAAAGGATGATGAAAGACTTTGTGTTTATTTAAATGCACGAATTGAAGAGGATTCAATGACTGACTGAAAGTCTACCTATATTAATATTATACATCATACATACATCATCGAATTTTTCAATTGCCTACATCCACCTTAAATATCACTTTTAATAGTCCTCTTACACGTATGGGGAAGGCTTTATAATGAAAGGTCCCACTTGATGGATTACCCTATCGGTGTCTTCTCCATGAATTTCGCTTCATACAGACGCTGCCTGTATAAACAGTGCGAATAATGTACGTCTTTATATTTCGGTGTGTTTTGTCTTTGCAGTGTTCTAGATTTAGGTATTTTGGACACACTTTTTTGTTCTGTGTTTGCCTCTAATATTCATTTAGTCAATGTCATGCATACCTGTTATTTGCATGGTTACTGAAATGCCAATTTTAGATGTAAGTTTATTTGAATTTTAAGTGACTGTTCTGTTGGTGTGCTTATTATAAATAAATATAAATAAAACAAGAAACTGAGTGACAGACATATCAACGCCTAGCCGAAATTACCAGTAGTTTAAATTTAAATTTTACTATTAATTTTTATTTAAATTTCACATTCCTGGGAGCAAGAAAGAAAAGGCTGAAAAATTGAAGGGTAAAGGATGTGAAATTTTACACAAGGCTTCCTTTTGTGATGTAGGCGAGCACTATCTAGTTTAAAATGACAAAAAAAAAATGACGTGTAAAAGTGTTTTTTTAAACCTACTTACAAAATAAATATCATTTATCATTTATCACTATAAAGGGGTTTTTGAAAATTCATCTTTTAAGGGGGTGAAAAGGGGACAATTTGTTTGTATGCAAAATTTATTTCTTGGGCGAATTATTATTATTTGGGTGAATTTATTCTTGAAACTTAGTATAAATAGTAACCCAAGTAAACAAGAAAAGTTTTCATTATTCGTTTTTCAAAACTACCCCTATAAAACGGTTTAGGGGTTTTAAAGATTGTACGGGAAAATCTCATTCTTTGAGTTGTCATTTGTTTTTTCATTGACGAGTCCTTACGAAGATTGTGTGACGCTATCAAAACGAATTTAACTCGTGAAAATTTTCGTTCAATGATTTTTTATGATTTTCGTTGTGGCTTAATTCAACAAGAGAGTTGCCAGACATCAATTGACATTTGGTGATGAAGCACCATGCCCCAGCTCTGCATATTTGTGGTTTGGAGAATTTAGTCGTGGACGTGATCATCTCTATGATGAAGTACGTGAAGATCGACCGGGGACTGCGGTTACAGACTCGAATATTGACACCGATATCCATGATTGACACCGTACGACAACTTATTGAAACTAACAAAAAATACTAGCGAGCAAATCCGTGCTATGTTTGGAATTGGAACAAGCCAAGTGCCAATTATTTTGCATGTGCATCTGAAGGTTCGGAAGCTTTGCACTCGATGGATACCACATGACTTAACAGAGAACCAGAAACGACTGCGTGTCCAGTGGTGCCAGTCTAGAGGACAGTCATTTGCCGTCTATAATATCGTGACAGGTGACGAAACCTGGGTGTACTGCTTACTGCTTTGAACCAGAAAGAAAAAGCCAGTTAGCAGAGTGGATCTTTCCATTAGAAGATTTGCTGACGAAAGTTATGAAACGTCTAAACGATATTAAACTAAAGTATGGCTTGAAGATCAAGGACAGTGACAGCAGATTGGTACGTCAACACTTGCTTGCCCAGAGTCTTAGAAAAAGTTCGCGAAAAGCGTCCTCGAAGCAATGTACTCCTCCACCTCGATAACGCATCCTCATATTCCGCTAAGGTAACAGAAGCCTATTTGAAGGCATTAAATATGGAATTGTTGACGCATCCGCCTTACAGCCCGGACCTCGCACCCTACGACCACTATTTGTTTCCAAAAATTAAAGGCAAAGTTAGTAGCATACGTTTTACGACCCCTGAATCGGCGGTGAATGCGTTCCATAAAGCCATTGAAGAAGTCCCTAAAGAAGACTGGTCCAACTGCTTTGTACAGAGGTTTCACCTTAAAGAGTCTAAGTGAATTGATAATCCTTTGTTTACAAGAAAACAATAAATCTATTATAAAGGAGCTACAAAACACTATGCAAATAGAAATAAACAAAGCAATGACTAAAGTTAGAGAAGAAATTCAAAGAAAAACAGACTCCCTTTCAAAGAAAAACGAGCAAAGACAAGAAGAAATTGAAATGATAAACAAGAAAATAGAGAGTTTATCCACAGAAAACGAAAGACTAAAGAAAGAGATTATTGATTTTACAATGCTAAAAACGGCAAAACACTTGAAATGTACAGGGAATAACTCAAAAAAAATAGTACTCTACGGTTTCCCAGAATATTATAATGAACCAGATTATGATCAGCAAGGTAGACTTATCGATCTCTGCTATGAATACCTAAATATTGATCTTACAGGGTCATTGAAGAAACATATAGAGTAGGTAAATATTATAATAAAAAACGGCCTCTCGTAATTAAACTCCTTAGTAAACGAATGGCTAAATACATGATAAAAAATAAGCAGTGCCTCCAAGGAACAAGATTATTTCTATCAGAGTTTCTAGATGACAATGCGTGATCAGAATTAAAGGAAATGCGTGACGAAATGCTGAAAGCAAGGAAAAAAAGGGTTGTACGCAATAATTAGAAACAATCATTTATAGAAGGTAAAATAATAGACATACAGAAGGAGCAAACCAATATTAATAAGCTGTACGGTATAGGAATACGTGGAAAAGCCCATGATTGGTTCGTGTCATATTTGAAGGATAGAGAGCAACAAGTTGAGATTGAATATTATAATCAAATAACAAGAGAAACACAGCTCATAAGATCTGATGTAAGACCAATACATGCTTCGATCCCCCAAGGAAGTGTTATAGGATGTCTCCTTTTCCTTATATACATCAATGTTGAATGATGCAGGATTAGTTCTTATGTGACGCCATAGATGTCGCTACGTACTTTTTACGATTACTTCATTTAGTTTGTAGTTATGATCACTAACTACAATATTGTAGTTATTAATCAGTAGTTAGATTTCATATTGCCCAACACTGGGGCGCAAAAGGGGGTGTCAGACTTTTACTGAGAAAAACTAATTCTATGTTCTTTTAGTTGGGCTTTGCTTTCTAGGACCATGTGTTTCTCTATTAGTTGTCGACCTATGGCCCCAGTAGGCTCGGCCCTGCTGGTCCCCTACGGTTTTGCTGACATCTCTTTGAGGCACACGACGCTGGGGCAAGTCGCTACAAATATAGAATAAATTTCATAGCACACCTATACATTATTTAAATAAAATATATTAAATAAGCGTTTACTTATCGATATTTTTATGACCGATTTATCCTCTTGCATACCTTGTACATTGTGACTAACGTACTATACCCGTGTTGTATAAAAAATACTACAGAAATGCATAAATAGAAAAAAAGGCCATTATTTCTACCTTAAACAAAATACGTTAAACTTTGAAAGATGGTGCTCAAGTAGATCATGACGTTGGTTAGGGTTTTATGATACTTAATTTCCTGGCAGTTGACCTGGCGTTCATGAGGTAAAATGGGTGCATTTTGGAAAATCCTCTCTTAGTGTTTGCTTACGTCATATAGGGAAACTTTCTGCAAAATTTCTTGCTCCTAGGTTATGCGTTGATATGTCAGTCAGTCAGTTTCTCCTTTTATATATATATTCGATTTTTATGTGGTTGAAGCAGCCGAATAGAGATACATTTTTTTTTTGTTAGCCTGTTCTGTCCCATTCCTGGGCAAAGGTCTGCTTCCACTTTTCCATCTATCTATCGCGGGTCCGCGCTTCCTCTTGCCAGTTCTGGTGGAATCGGTCTAGTTCGTCACACCATCTCTTTCGTGATCTGCCGCGACCCCGTCGCAATGTTTCAGAGCACCAGCTTTGTGTTACTTTGACCCACAGTTTGCCTGTCCAATTTCAGCTGGTCATCCTTTTTCAATTTATGCATTAGTAATATGTTTCGAACTCGATCTTTTTATTTAATACCTAGTATACTACGTTCCATTGTTCGTTGGCAAACCTTGAGTTTGGACTTCTGGATATTAGTCAAAGACAAAGTCTGTGCTGTCGTATTGTCTCCCCGTGTACTTTTATGGTTTTTGGCGTTATGTTGGTCATGACTTTAGTCTTCGGCATATTCATCTTTAGTCCAACTTCAAGACTTGTATCATTTGGCTCTTGTAACATGCGTTCTAGCTCAGTGGCTGAAGAAGAAAAGAGAACAATGTCATCAGCGAAATAGAGATTTGTTAACCTCATCTCGCTAATGTCGATGCCCCTCTCCCTCCCTTTATTTTAGGGTACTGGTGAACAATTTAGGAAACACTGAGTCGCCCTGTTTGACTCCATTTTCTATGTAAAATGTTAGCCCTGTATTTTTATAAATTATCAGTAACAGGTCAATGTACGTGGGATATATTTGTTGTCTGCAAATTTGATAACTGTTTCATTTGATTACAATAACCTTTTTTTAATTCATTAAACCTCGAGCGAACGCCGATCGGTGGGAATGCATCTAAGACTTCTAACGCTCTACAATTAGGCAGGAGGGCGTGTCAGACTCGTACTGACTAAAACTACCCCTCCTTCAGTTGCCTTTAACGTCCAAGAACCACAACTTTCCTTTTCAGAAGTTTTCTTAACAGGCATCGGCCCTGCTGGGACCCTACGGTTTTGCTAACATCACTTTGAGGCGCGCGTGGAACATTACGCGCCGTCGAAAATTCGGGCCCGGTATTTATAGCACGAGTGGACAGCGACAGCGAGGTACCTATGGTTGTCTTCCGCAAGCCTGTATATATGGTGGCTGATAGTATGAGTCAGTGTCCTGGCGACTGGGGCGTTTGGATGTCCGTTCCGCAACGACGCAAGCGACCATCTTCTTCGCTAGCATTACTGCTTCGTAGTTGGACCCGTCAGCCTCCCATTCCCTGACCGGCCCTGGCTCCCAGCGCAAGAGGTCACCGTTGATTACAATGGTCTCACGACCACAATTAACAAAATAACAATAAAACTGTCGTCACAAAGTGGAACAGCGTGCCATCGCCTAAGAAACTTTAGCAACTTTAAATGTGCATTCAGGGCCAGTCACCACGACCTCGTCACAAAGATTTACAATTTATAACCTAACCTCCACCGTCCTGCCAAAATATTTTGGAACGTTTACCTAACTTCATTGTAAGAAAAACAGAAATTTAAATTAAATTCGTTACTTAAAAATTCTGTATTTCTAACAAATTATCCATTTCAAACTGATTTTCACTTATAAATTTTAATTACACTTCAACATATAAATATTATATTATACATAATTATGTTAGAACATAACCTCTTTGTTTTAAGTTAGGACTTTTTAAAATAAAATCGCATTATCTGACTACATACCTCCGTTTTTTCGCGGTTCTCCAGCAGTGTTTTATCTTCCACTATGTCTTCCAACTCCATTGTGCTACATTTATATTTCAAAACCATGTAAATCACGACATAATTGCCGGCTGCCTGTACTGCAGTTTGATAACACGATAAAACTACGATAACTATATATACGAACCGCTACCTGCCACTAGTATGTTTATAGTAGGATGATGATGCAAACCAAAGCGTGTCTGCAAAATTAGGCTATTGTAGACTCTAACGTTGACACTTAAGAGTCATAGCGACCGCAAACTAATTTATCATATTGCTGAACAATCTTTACACAAAAGTTTGCTTACACGCACTTTGTTGAATTGACACAATAATTATATAAAAACACACAAACTACTGTCCTGATTAATTTCTGACTTCTGAGTTTTATAGAGAAAATAGGACGAGTAGGTATTTAAACACGCATGAAACATCTTCCGATCCTTCTGAAACCGGCACTAATTATATTGAAACAAGCGCAGGTACCTAGCTAGCTAAGTAAAAAATACCTGATCTTCAACAATGGGAAACGCAATAGCTTCACTAGTCTGTAATTATTTTTATCCATTTTAGATCGTGATGTCATGAATGAACGACGGTCGATGTAGGTACTAGATAAACTGAGACGATTTTTTTGTCATATGACTCGGACATAACACTATACATATATGACGTAGCGTGACTTGCAATTTGTTAGTTCAGTTATAGAAATCAATGATGTTGATTTCTTTAGCTGTGCCATGACACAAGCGTATTTTTATGATACAAGTGAAATGAATAGCTATCTATGATAACTGATTTGGAGATATGTGATAACCTCCTATGACCCAGTTACTGGACTATTTTGCTGGTGCATATCTACTTGTCTTACATAATAATAAAAAAATAAGGTCGCTCTTTCACGTGTCTTTTTTTATCTGCTAACATCTCCCAAATCACACAACTGATTTTGATGCGATTTTCACTAATAAGAAGACCATATATTTTATTGATTTCTGCACAGATTGAAAAACCGAGGCTGATCACAGGCACACATTTGAATGTGCCATTCCAGTACATCTAAATAATCAAGCTTCTCGCATTTTCAGTGGCCTTCACCACGTCATAGATCCACCTCGTGAGTCTTGAAAGAGTCGGCGTTGAAACGCTGCATCTTCGAGGGCATAGTCTACTTATTTATGTTACCGGAAAATTGCAAACTCCGTATGGTTGTAATTAATCATAATTTCTCAATATATAAAAAATCATTTTGTATACGATAAACCATATCCAAATTCGATACTTTCCAACATAACTGTCACTTATTTAGAATGATTAGTTTACAATTTCTCGCGATGTTTCACAATCTTACGGCTTTTGCTATTTTTCGATGACATATATATCCTTATTTTTGCATATTATAAAATAAAGTCTCCCATTGCAACTGTCTGTCTGTATGAACACAATAAACTCAAAAAATAAACCGTTGATTTTCATGCAATTTTCACCACTTGGTTTTTTTTCCGTAGTTGCCGATTGATTCCTGACAAAACATTCATATTATGGTAAAGAAAAGTCGAGAATTTCAAAGATTTCTAACACCCCTGCGAAGTTGGGACGTGTCACTAGTGCATACGGCAATAGCGACTTAAAATCCAATAGAATATGCATGGACCTACCACACGCACAAGCTTCACCACTGTTTTGTGTACGGCCTGTTTGTACACGGAATACCACGTAAAACTGTATGAGTTTTACCAACCCTACGCACAACATGAAGCTGCTGCTGCAGTTGAAAAGCATTAAGACATCGATTTCGTGAAGAAGTTGTTACAACAAATCGATCATCTCGCTTAGAAGTGACACGATTCCTACCAGATCCTGAACGGGGCGTGAAAAACCAGTCTTCCGATAGCGTTTGTAGACTCTGCGACGACAGGCTTATGACACGCTAAGTCCAGAATCCAGCCATATCACCACTTGGGCGACTTATGAAGGCGAAGTATCCATATGTTTTATAAAAAAAAACTTTTTCAGTGTTCCCAAGGTGACAGTAAACAAAAAAAGAACAAAAAGTTTTAAGATAAGCGCTAATTTTTTAGTTTTAAAAGGTGAACATTTGTCTCAAAACAGTGAATCAATTCATTTGGATAATTAAATGAAATTCTAATTTTGAATTTTGCGCTTATCACTATAATGGTCAAACTGCCAGCTGTACAATCATGTGATTTTTTTTCATTGAATGAAAACTCTTTTGTGTTAAATTAGGACAGAAACCATAAAAACGAAAATGTTTGGATTTTTCTGATGAGAAGTGTAGGTATTATATGGAAATATATGTTACGCGCTAACATCGCAATCAGAAATTAGGACCGAACCTCGAAACCTATCCATCTGCAGCGGGGTGTCGGGCGGGGAGACGTCATTTCTCCGAAACTGTTTACGGCTGTAATGGATGATGTCTTTAAGGTTCTGGACTGGAGTGGACTAGGCATTAATGTCAATGGCGAGTATATCACTCACCTTCAGTTTGCTGATGATATACTAGTCATGGCTGAGACTACGGAGGAGCTCAGTACAATGCTTGATGACCTTAGTAGAGCTTCCGAAAGAGTGGGTCTTAAAATGAACATGGACAAAACCAAAGTCATGGTAAATAACCATGTAGCACCCACTCTGATCAAGATCGGAGACGGTAGGTCTAACTTTGAGAAAGAGGTCAATCGTCGAATCTGACTCAGCTGGTCAGCGTTCGGGAAGCTGCGCGGTATCTTCTCGTCCAACATATTACAGTGTCTCAAGACGAAAGTCTATGAACAGTGCGTGTTGCCAGTGGTGACATATGGTACTGAAACATGGTCGCTTACAATGGGCCTCATCAGAAGGCTTACAGTCACCCAAAGGGCAATGGAAAGGGCTGTGTTCGGAATTTCCTTGCGTGATCGCGTAAAGAATGAAGGTATCCCCAGGAGAACCAAAGTCGCCGACATATCCTGAAGAATCGCCAAACTAAAGTGGCAGTAGGTAGGGCACATTGCTCGTAGAACGGACGGTCGATGGGACCGAAAGGTTCTAGAGTGGCGACCGCGCACCGGAAAACGCAGCGTTGGATGGCCTCCCACAAAGTGGACCGACGACCTGGTGAGAGTCGCAGGAGTGCGGTGGATGCGAGACGCACAGGATCGGTCGTTGTGGCGTCGCTTGGGGGAGGCCTATGTCCAGCAGTGGATTTCTTTCGGCTGAAATGATGATGATGATGATGATCATCCCTTCAATGTTGAATCTATTCTTATGGCACACTTTTTAAAGATTTCCCGTAAGTTTAAAGAGATATATAGCGTGCCCAATTATTTCTGTAATAACTCGTCGACGACTGGAGCTCGGTCTGGACGGTTATCGGACGGTCGGACAGCGAGCTACCCAATGCTCGCCGTCCGCAAGCTCGCGCCTACTATGGGCGGAAATCAGGGTCGGAATCCTGGCGGCGATTGGGGCGTGAGGGCCGTTGCCTGACGCGATCGGCCGCCTCCTTTGCTAGCATTACTGCCTCGCATAAGGAGGCGCCCGCTTGCCACTCCTTCTCACTCCGGGAACCATGGCTTGTACCAAGGCCCGGCGCGAGAGATCGCCGCCACCGATTGCCCCCACGAGGACACTGCGTCGCTCTTCCCAAGCGGGGCACACCTCTACCGTGTGCTCCACCGTGTCCTCCGAGCGGTCCACGCAATGGTGACACCCAGGCGTTTCTTCCACACGAATCCGGTGCAAGAACCTCCCGAACTTATCCAGAGATACGTAGCATGCTGTACGTAATTCATGTCATTCGCGGGTTGCGTCTGTGACATTAAGCCACAGTGGCTTAATTTCAGCGCTAGACGCGAGTCACCTATCTTCCGCTGTTTTGATTTAATCTAAGACGTTACCTATCTAAGAGCAGTTAGAGATCCGTTTCCTATCTCCACTTAGTTACATACAGATATCTTAGCCTTTATCAATATTGATGATTTTGACATCTTTCTTCTACAACTGAACTGTTGCTATATAGGATGTATAGTTCCATCTCTCTCGCTCACACACATAACATTTTTACACGTCATGTTCTGGTCTTGTTCTTCTAAATACTCTCCGACTCCTAGCGGCATCGTATGTAAATAAATAAAATCTAATCTAAACATCAATCGTGTTTACCATGTACCACGAACCGGTGGCACATCGCCGTGCGTGTAGTCATGCGATGATGGAACGGCTTGGCGAAATCAAGTTATGCAATTCTGACGCTCACTGCATGATAAGGAACCGATAAAAAACCGAGAAGCTAGCATCTCGGCAACGATGCTCAAGACTCTAGAGCTTTGACTCGACGAGTGCTTCTGAAAATACGGTAGAATGATTGTCCATCCATTGAGAAGTAGCATTCTTTCTTTCTTTCATTCTTTGTCTCTAAATTACATCATCAGACCCTCAAAATGTTTCTATTCTGTTGATAGTCTGGGTTTCTATTCTGTTTTATTTCTCTTGAAAAATGTCAAAAGTTGATAGAGTCAATGCCTCGCCGAAGTAAGGCAGTCATCAAAAGGCGTGGACACGCTACAAACCATTAACTTAGAATAAAATGTATGAAATTGCAATTTTAAACATTATCACCTTCTTATTTAATAAGATTTTTTAAATCTAAGTATCTACTGAAACAACTCTTGAGCAGTGTATTCATTAAACCCCAAGCGAACAGGGGGTTCGCTCTCTCATCGTCTTTTTATTGTGTCTCTAACGAACGATATTCGAAAAGTTAAGAATCGTTCTTAATTATTTGTCCAGCTTTATTACTACTCGAAATTGTAACAGTCGATAATAATTAAATTTGTAAGGTAAATAAATAGTAAGGGATTTTAATATTTTCTTTTAATCCCGTTTATTCTGTCCATGTAGCTATTTCATAACATAATTAATTTTGAGAAGAAACATTTTTTTTTTTAAATGTCTGGTTCTACAAATCGTTCTTAATTCTATGACCACCACTGTATATCTATGTGTAGGAAATTATATCTTAGGCTGCCGATAACAAAAAAAAGACAGTGTATACAGTTTCAATCAATGACCAGTCAGATATAATATAATAAAAAACAAAATATTATAAAAATCCAATCAAATTCTACAAAAATACATATTTTAGTTACTCGATTGCTTCACCAAAGGGTTATCCGATTTAGTAATCATTTTTAATGCACCGGGCCAAAATTGTTGTAAATCTCTCAATTCGAGTCCTAAGTATTCGAATAAGTACCGGGAAATTTGTAGAATCAACAGATACACATTTGACGATAATTTATGACAGCAGACGAGCCGCATTGATGATCCGAGAATGTTTCCGAAGCATTTAGCCCAGAAGACGCTAAATAGCTCAACGAGAGGTCGCTTTGGTCTTGGTTCAGTGGATTCATTTTGTGACACTTTGGCAGCCGGTTCGATCATCTTCTCTTAGGAGCAGTAGAAACAGCAACCTTTTCTGGGTGCTGCAGGAATCAACTCGGGTGGGTAGGTTTGAGTATACGCATTCTTCCTGGTAAATGGATTCATGGACTCCGCAATAACACGATGTTTCAATTCCATATTGATCCTCGCAAATCTTTCTCCCTTCTCCTCTTCTTTTCTTATCATGATAAAATACGGGCGCGTCTCGTTCAAACTCATTTTTGCAGAGTAATGTATTACTATTTTTATATATCATTAATTTATAATTTTATAAAAAAAGTTGTTCAATTATTACTATTCCGTCATAATGACATAAATCTATGTATCTAATAATCATAGACACACAGAAGAAGGATGAATAAAAGAGACTACTTATAAATATTGCGAGGGTGTTTAAATGAAATAAGGCGAGCTTCATCACCAGCAATCAGACACCATTAGACATTATGTTTTTTTTTTATTATTTATTTACACGCACACATAAAAACATCATAGGTACAATTCTTATATACATGTCAATTACGGATAAACACAACATTTACACATGGACAAATTTGAACATAGATAAAACCAAAGTCATGGTAAAAATCCATGTAGCACCCACTCCTATCAAGATCGGAGACTTTAAACTCGAAGTTGTGGACGACTACGTTTACCTGGGAGAGTCAGTCCAGTTGAGTAGGTTTACCTTCGAGAAAGATGTCAATCGTCGAATCCGACTCGGCTGGGCAGCATTCGGGCAGCTGTGTGGTGTCTTCTCGTCCAATATACCACAGTGTCTCAAGACGAAAGTCTATGACCAGTGCGTGTTGCTAGTGATGACATATGGCTCCGAAACGTGGTTGCTTACAATAGGCCTCATCAAAAGGCTTAAAGTTACTCAAAGGGCAATGGAAAGGGCTATGCTCGGAGTTTACTTGCGTGAACGCGTCAGAAATGAGGATATCCGCAGGAAAACCAAGGTTAGCCCGAAGAATCGCCAAACTTAAGTGGCAGTGGGCAGGGCACATTGTTCGCAGAACAGATGGTCGATTGGGACGAAAGGGTCTGGAATGGCGACCGCGTACCGGAAGACGCAGCGCTGGAAAGCCTCCCACAAGGTGGACCGACGACCTGGTGAGGGTCGCGGGAATCCGTTAGATGCGAAACGCACAGGACCGGTCATTGTGGCGACATTTGGGAGAGGCCTATGTCCAACAGTGGAGGTCTTTCGGCTGAAATGATGATGATGATGATGACAACATTTACATTAGACATGTAAGTTTACCGCTTAGTTGCTAACTTGAGTTTTTATACAATTGTGACACAAAACGAAAAACAGAGGAAAATAAAGGAAACTGGTTACTAGAAAAAAAAACACATAAAAACCAAACAAACAAAGTATAAGAATAGACTCGATTACATGTCCCTGGCGTGTGGGGAGGCCAAAACACTTGCCTTGAATTTCACTTTAGAATCGTTATATATATCAGCTTCGGATACGGACTTATAAAATGAATTTTGGTTGTTAGACATTTTTATGAGTGGTGAGTTGAGACATATGTTTGTAGAGGTGGTAGGGCGGCATTGTAGCAGTGTGGTTATAGGAAAGCGTGGAATTTTGTGAGGAACTTTTTCACAAAATACGCGACAAAAGTTCACTACAGTCTATGCGACCGTTCCCTAATTTGTGAAGGAACATATGACTCTGTATAGTTCTCCGTTGACGTAGTGAGGTTATCTTGAAAAAGCTCAGACGCTGATGATAAGGACACCTATGAGATATGAGATGCCAGGAGAGATAAATGCAAGGTGTCTGGTGAAAGCCCTTTGGATGCTCTCCAGACTCTGAGTATGTATTGTGTAAAAAGGGTCCCAAAAAACGCTGGCATACTCCAACCTGCTGCGCACTAAAGCATTGTATAGGACCATTCTAGTTTTAATAGACCTGAATCCCTGCGTATTGCTTTTAAGAAATCCAAGTAATAAGGCTAAGTTTTTAACACAAATATCTACATGTTGCTTGAATGTCAATTTACCCGTTTTGTGAATACCATGATGTGAATTATATTCACAAGGTACGTCTATAAAGTTAGAGCTATATACGGACGAGAATTTTTGGGCAAACAAGTTGCAGATGTCTGGTCCAGTATTGGCAACCGACCCATCTAAGCACATCCTGGAAGATAGCTTTGACTATTCCTTACGTTTCTCTTTTACATAACGCCAAAAAAAGCTTTCAGTTTTTTACGTATATCAGATTCAATTTTATTGTTATACATGTAATAAAATGATCTTATAATTGACATGACATTGGACTCATAATCTATTATATCACGAGCATTTTGATGCTTGCGACATCCTTGTCGATTTTGTTCTTCTGGTGAAATAGTTTAATTAATCTAAACGGAAACTAAGTTTGATATAAAAATATCCAACTTGGTTTTCGTCGCTTCGCTTTCAATGGTTATATCTTAGCACCGATGTATCAATAATGTTCAATAGAAAAGTGTAGAACTGTGAGACATGTTTTCTGCTGAATATCATTCACATCATGGTATCCAGAAAACGTAACGATCCAGTCTACTTCTTTCTATTTTGGAAAAGCTTTAGAATAATCAGCCTTAAAGAAATTATAACCAGTTTTATTGTTGATTTTGTGTCTCGTGGCTTTTATCGGATATACTTATTAAAAGACAAGGGTGTATGGCGTCGTAACTTTATGGTCTTTTAAGTTACTGATTATCAGATCCAATGTGCGACCATCAATACTTATTATGTCATTGAACAGGAAGAGATTATTCAATGAAATAAAGTCTGTTAGTGAGTAACCTAATATGTTTTTGTAGTTTGATAGAAGTGTGTACTGAAAACTTTCATTCACTCGAGTCCAATTCATAAAGCCCAAATTGAAGTCACCAAGAATTACGACATCGTCTAGTCGTTTATTCGTCATCGTTTTTCTAGAATAACTTTAGTTTTGCATCAATCAATGGTCAATCATGGGTGCACATGACATAAAGTTTTATTAGCCTAATACGGTTTGTAAATATTGTTTTGTGAGCCCTTTATATTCTGCATTGTTCTACACCATCACTGATGAATGCGTGCACCGCTTAGATATGCCTACTTTAATCGTGTGGATATTGGCTCAAAAGACCATTTTAGACACTACAATAATCCATGCGACCAAAATAACGTCTGAAATATTACAGATTAAAAGTGACAGTGACACCAAAACAAACTTAGAGGAGTTATTTTTTGTCACATCGAGCCTTAGTTCAGGTAGGGTAAGAGAAAATGGGAGCGGTCGCCTCCTTCCGTGAAGCAGTAATGCTAGCGAAGGATGTGGCTGAAACCGTGAAGGAGAAGACATCCTCACACCCCAGCCACCAACGTAAGAGTTGCCTGAGCGTTGGGATTCGAAGCGAACGATAAGCAATGGGTACTTTGCCATTTGGCCGTCCAGTAAAGACCAATCTCAAGTCAAGGACGCGTCGCGCGCCTCAATGAGATGTCAGTACTATTGAAGAAGTTTTATAGGGCCGGTGCTTACGAGGGCTGCGAGAATGTTCAATAGGCATATCATGGAACTGGAATGCAAAGAGCAACTGAAGAAACACGTGGGTTTTATTCAGTAAAAGTCTGACATGCCCACTTGCTCAACCTAGAGCAGGAAAATATATTTGATGGTCTCTCATGTAAAAAAAGGGTAAAACACTGATCTCATTTTGCGTTTATCTATGTGTAAAAGGGTTTGTATAATAACAAAAATAATCATTTGTTTGTCAGAAAATTAATCTGTACCAGATTAAACACTACAATTAATTACACACACATATAAACACAAACTCAATAGAGAACATCATCTATCTATATCTGTATAATATATTAAAAAAAGGATAAACTGACTTTTTTTCCGGTGGGAAAGTCATCTTATGCCCACGCTCTTGGGCGGGGCGGGAGATAGTGTCAGACTTTTACTGAATAAAAACCCACTTCTGTTCCTTCGTTGCCTTTCGTACCAGGGCCGAGTCTTCCTTTCAGAATCAGACCCTTGGCCCCAGTAGGCTTCGACCCTGCTGGGCCCCTACAGTTGCTGATATCTCCTTGAGGCGCGCGTGGAACAATACGCGCCGTCGGTAACTTGGGCTCGGTCCGGACGGTTACCGGACGGTCGGACGGCGAGTCACCCATTGCTCGCCGTCCGCAAGCCCGCGCCTACGGTGGCCGGTAATTGGGATCGGAGTCCCGGAAGCGGTTGGGGCGTGAGGACCGCTGCCTCACGCGATCGGCCGCCTACTTTGCCAGCATTACTGCTTCGCAGAAGGAGGCGACCGCCTGCCACTCCTCCTCGCTCCGGACCATGGCCTGTACCAAGGCCCGGCGCGAGAGATCGCTGCCGCCGATTGCCCCCACGAGGACACGGCGATGCTCTTCCCAAGCGGGGCACACCTCTAACGTGTGCTCCACCGTGTCCTCCGGGCAGTCTACGCAATGGTGACACCCGGGCGTTTCTTCCGCACGAATCCTGTGCAGGAACCTCCCAAACTTACCATGTCCGGTGAGGACCTGCGTCATGCGGAAAGGATAAACTGACTGACTGACATATCAACCCGCAACCGAAACTACTTTTGCTCAAGGCTTCTTTTACGAAATAGGGAAGTACTACGAGAGGATTTTCCCCAAAATTCACCCCTAAAGGGATCAAATTGTGGTATAAAGTTAATATGGAATAATATGTATAAAGTTAATGAGGAAACATACTTTACTCGAGTGAAGCCGCTGTATTGACAAAATAAATGTAATATTTCATCAAATTATTTTCTGTTATTAGAAAATAATAATATTCTTTTAATAGTTTTTCTTATATTAGACTGTAGCTGCTTACCCTTTTATTATAGGTATACGAATAGGACGATCGAAAAAAAAATGGTTGTATATAAATATTAGTAGGAACTGTTTTATTCAAAATATTATGTTAATGATATTGTGCTTATTTTTCGAGTAGGTGTGTTGAAAAACGTTGTTTTACACACGTGGGGATTTGTCATCGCAGTCTCTCGGCTTCACAACGGCCTCGCTATCCGCTCGGGCGACTTGCATCATAATATACTTCAGGTTCTTCTTTTGGTTTCTGTGTTGATGTAGTTTCTGGACTTTTTTGATTTCTACTCGTACGTTGTTCTTCAGGACAATTATTTACCCATTTTTTTATTCCACATACAAGATCTCGGATCAGTTTCTTCGGTTCCTTGCCCATTATACAACATGTCACGTAGTTTACGGCTTTTTTTATTTTATTTACTGCTTTGAATATTGCTCTCTTTATTGAACAAATAATTTTTTGATAACACGAGTCTTCACTTGGTGTTTCTATACTATTTGAAGCAACCTGGACCGTATCCTGGCTAGTGGCCTGAGTGATAAAAATGCATATACTGTAAACTTTCAATACAACGAATTTGTATTCACAACTTTAAATGATTATATATGATTCAATAGCATAGCATAGCATAGTCGGCCTTTTAATGTTCCCACTGTTGGAACTCAGGCCTCCTCTCTAGGAGAGGGAGTGGGCCGTAATCCACCACGCGGGCCCAGTGCGGATTGGTGAAATATCATTCAATAAAAACACTTAACTAATTAAAACTATATATACACTAAAAGCAAAAACTACTAGCTAAAATATGACGTCATAAAACTCCTCCGCATCGCTGTCGACTTGTTAGGTAAACTAGAAAAGTCATCGTAAGAGGAAAATATTTCGAATATTTTGTATAATATTCCATACAATTTAATTTCATGATAAAATAAAAAAGTTAACTTGTTTTAAATGTTTATATAACAGATTTGCTTGAAATCAGCCTAGCTCGAACTACACATAACTTATATTACTACATCTAAATATATAAAAGCGAAATACCACTCACTGATTAATCACGAAATCTCAGAAACTATAACACCTACAAACATAAAATTTAGCAGGTAGGTTAGGGTTTATTTGGCAGGTAGGTTTCTTATAGGATTTTACGAAACTCCTACGAAGGCAACGAAGGAACAGGAGTGGGTTTTTAGTCAGTAAGAGTCTGACACTATCTCTCGCTCCGCCCAAGAGCGGGGATGTCATTAGGATGATTTTCCCACCCAATAAAAAAATAATAATAAAAAAAAAAAACCCCTAAGGGAGTAAAAATGTAGTTGGAAGTTTGTGTGGAGGAATCTACTATTACGCGGGCAAAGCCGCTGGCAGAAACTAGTGTTATAATAAAAAATATGAGTGTATTCAGACATTATATAGTTTTATAAATACAATTCTTCTTAATATTCTATTTTCAATGGGTATTGTTTCAGTTCATACTTTAGTCCAGTTTGTTTAATTTTATTGTGCTTTATTAACCTTGTTTGTTTTCCTATTATTCCCATATTACCTCCATAGATTTTTGTCACTACCTTTACTTAAGCATTTGCTATGCTAGAGCCAAATTTCATCTGACAGACTTTATAAAGGTCAACCTTGATTTCTTTTCATGTGTCCTTTATACCAGTGTATTGATGTCTCGCTCTGTTTTTATGTCTTCTGATAGTATTCCCAGCCATAATTCCATATCAAGTTTTCTAAATATATTACAACAATCTGGTCTTACAAAGTGGTATATTTGTGTAGATTCTAAAACACGGGTTCCAGGGTCGTTGTAGTTTCTAAAAACTTATGCTCTTTAGAACTCTCATTCATAAATTTTTTGAAGTCACTGATAAATATTTGAGCTATTTTCTTAGCCTCCTTCCATATTATATATTCAATAACAAAATCTATTCCTTGTTTAACCTCATTGGCAGCGTTGAGTATTTTTTCCTTCACTCTACAAATTATTGTTTGCTTACACTTGTTTGTACGTCTTTCTGTACTAATTTTAGTAGGCTGGACTGTTTCCTGGATAGTTTCCTGAGTGATAAAATATATGCGTTAAATACAATATATATCCTCGACTTAAATAAATAGGAGTAACTGTAGTGCAAGGAATAATTTATTTGACATATTATATACCTAAGTGCCTGTGCACACCACGTTTTTTAATCTAGCCGTTGGCGCGCGTTTTAGAAACGTACGTCGACGTTGCGCTTTTATCCTACGGAGCAGTAAGTTGTCGTTTGTTTTAATAACAAAACAAATGCAATCAATGCTGTCTCGACCGACGCCATCTTGCTATTGTTAACGAGGTTCTGCTTAAAAACGCAATATTTATTTATTTATTTATTTATTAAAACTTTATGCACTAGTAAGAAACACTGTACAAAGGCGGACTTAATGCCGTAGGCATTTTCTACCAGTCGACCTTAGGTCAATATGCCAGTGCGTTTGTATCGAAATACACGCGCGTTTGCATCGCGTCTGTATCGCTACACACGCGCGTCTGTATCGATTCAAACGCGTGTTTGGATTTATACAGGTGTGCAAAAGTCTACTAAAAGGCTGCGTCTGACTCGCGTGCGTATCCCGTCTGAACGCGCGTCGACGGCGCGTTTAAAAAACTTAGTGTCCACAGGCCCTAAGTTCTAATGTTATTATATATATAATAGAAATACCTATAAGACTAAACAAGAATATTACACTGTTTCTCTTTTTTGATGAAATACTGTGAAGTTGCTGTAGGTAATCCAATAATAGTGTCATTAAAAATCGGAGTTGTTCTCCATTACTGCCCGGTACTGCATCTGAAGTTTGAACTATTGCAAACAGCTCAAACTCTTTCATGGGCTACCTAAGACAGGCGATGTGAATAGGATAGTAATATTTTTATCGAAATAAAACTCTTGGATATTTCAGTTAAGATAAATTTTTAGACAAAAGCAGTATAAGCACGGGTTTCTGTTGGAATTGTGTTGATTGGGAAGTCACTTTTCAGATGGCTCAGCAATAGATCATAACTTTCTTTGTCTTTTAAAATCTCGGTGCCATTTAACTGGGATAAAATCTCTTCTATTTCTTTTGCTAAAGGCTCGTTGGAGATAGTGGTGGTTGAAGTTGGCCGAGTCAGTCTTGGTAGGGGAGGTAGCACCAGCGGCGGCGGCTTGTACTCCAGCAGGTCTTTATGATGAGCCATGCGCGGCGCCTGATAGATTTAACATATTTTATTACTACGTGATTTTAAATATTGCAAAACTAATTTTAAGAAGCATCTAAATTTTCACTGATTAAATAACTGTAATGAAAATGTATATAGATAGATATAGCGTGACCTTAAAAATCAAACTCAATGTCATGGGATAAAAATAAAACTCAAATTCGTGAGAAAAATTTATAAATGTTTACATCTAGAACAAGATCTTCTCACGACTGCTGGAGTGGCGTGAAATGTTTCATTCAGTTTCTGTACTAGGCTGCTGTACTGTTCTTTGTTTTTTAAAAGGTTGCTGTTCAACTGATTCAAAATTAATGTAATTTTCTGGTTTGCAAGTCTAGTTTTGTCTGCCAACTTCACAGACTGCGTATTGGACGGTTTATTTGTGGTTTGGTAAAGCATCCGGCGTGCCTGCCAGATGTAAAACATTAATTACTATGGATTGCATGGCTTTGTCGTCTAAATCGTTGAGGGTATTCTTGTGTGGGAAGAGTTTACTTGGCGGGTTTCATTAATACGGTGAATTGGGATTTTGCATCCGATACAAATATCTCCTTTTAGGCAACAGGAGCTTCAGGATTTTACTTTTCGCGTCGTCCACGTGTGCGCGATGGGCACCGCAAATGGTACACTGGAAAAAATGTTCTGTTGGGATTTCAATCAGTTTCAAATTTTTCACCATAAATACATATTATATATAATAGATAAGGTGTCGGAAGCAAATGCTCTAAGGCTCAAAAAATTTCATCCGTAATACACCAGCTATGGAATACGGATGGGATAGACTACAAACAGGCAACTAACAGCGACTACAGTGTACTATGTAAACAAATCACATAATTGTTCAATTCTGGATTTATTGTAATACCTATGACCTACTTAACTTATTTATCCATGTCAGCGTCCACTGTTAGCGCGAGCATTCGAACCATTTCCCTATTTGCCCTTTAATTCTTTGAGATAGCTGACTATCTGCGGCGTCGTGCATTACTTTTTTGAGTTTGTTCTTATAATTGATAAAATCTTCAGATTTAAAGAATGCACAACATATCTGTTTTAAATTTGGGTCTGTTTTTGGTGTTGCGGTATTTTGACTGGGCAGGAGAGCTCTGTCCTAAATAATAAAATATACATAGGTATAAGTAAATAATCTTAATATCCTTGGATTATGAAAACTGGATAAGACATGATAAATGAAAGTTTTGAATCTACATTTGAATATGTATATATTGATTATTCAAGTATGTTCATTAGGTATTTTTACATGATGTATTTTTGATTCTTTGAAAAAAGAAATTCTTCACTTACGTCACCAGTTTACATTTTCCAAGCCCATTTAAAACAAAACTACCGTTTTTAAAGTTTGGTGTACAGGATAGACTGCTTTCCGGCAAGGTGCCTGATGATGAGAAATATTTTATTGACATCAGTCTTTATTTGATAAATAAATTAACGAGTAATTTAGGGAAAAGCGATGGGTCGATTGTGTTTACGTAAGTCAAACTCGCACTAGGTACTCTGAATATTGTAGGTACATGCTCACTAACAAACGAATTGCATGTAAAATAACTGACATAGTTGTATCGAAACTGCCAACTGGCTGTGCAGTTTACTTGAATTCGAAAAGCAACTGGTGAGCAAGTAATAAGCAGTCGATCTGTTTTAACATAAATTCCAGGATGAAAAATAAGATTCCTAATAAACTGAAACCTAGTTGCTTTGGTTTTATTTTTTAAATTTTTTATTTCTGGATGCAAACCCAACCGGTCTGTCGATGTGGATTCGAATATACACTTTTAACACTTTTATTACCCTGAAACATTTATCATAAAGTGGTTTTCAGAATCCACGCAGCTATCCTGTGGCGAATACTTAAGAAAAAATTTAAAAAAAACGAATCTAAGCAGACACGTCTCTCAAAACTATAAAATATAAACCCTACACTCTAAAATGGACGTGATTTTTACCAATAAGTGTGTAAATTAATTATTCGTTTGGGGGCGACTGCAATTTGGCTTGCATTTAAGATCAGCCCCACAGTATATTGCAATCGTAAAAAGTTCTTAATTGGAAGTTAAGATAATTATAGTATCAAAAGTCCATAATCTTGGAGGAAAGAATGAACGAACAACAAAAACAAATTAATAACGCGAATAAAACAATTTCCATGAATATCAAAGCAATAAGAACAATTATAACGAGAATCACCTGCTTCAGATGCCTTAAAATAGATAAAAAAGTATTTTTTTACTTACTGCATTTGCGAAGTAGAGGCAGACGAAAATTAAAACGAACAAATACAATGACTGCTTAAACATTTCCATTTTGTACCACGGCTTGCTTCGATATAAGTAGATGCGTAAGTAATAACAGTAAGTAGCTGTGGGATATTTTATGGACAATGAATAAAAATATGTATTGTGAAATAGGCTCCGTTGGAAATAGCAATAAAAATAACAGGTACGTACTTGGGAACGTGTAGAAAATCGCATTGTTGGCTTACAACCATCATGACACTGAGATAGTGCCTGTACTTGCTGCGCAGTGTGAAGACGTGTCAGTCATTCTGACAGATGTCAATAACCCTCCCGCACCGCGCGGCTATTGTAGGGCCTGCGACAAGGAATATGGAATAACAGAGGATTTTCACATTTATTAATTACCTATAATATTTCCGATTTCCGGCCACCGTAGGCGCGGGCTTGTAGACGGCGAGCAATGGGTGGCTCGCCGTCTGACCGTCCGGACCGAGCCCAAGTCGTCGACAGCGCGTATTGTTCCACGCGCGCCTCAAGGAGATGTCAGCAAATCGTAGGGGCCCAGCAGGGTCGAAGCCTACTGGGGCCAAGGGTAGTGTGAAAGCGGAACCCGGGGCCCTGAGACGAAGGCAACGAAGGAACAGGAGTGGGTTTTTAGTCAGTAAGAGTCTGACACTATCTCCCGCTCCGCCCAAGAGCGGGGATGTCATTAGGATGATTTTCCCACCCAATAAAAAAAAAAAAAAAAAACCTATAATATTTTTTTAAATATATAAATCATGCTCTTGATTGAAAAATGATAATATTATGATTTACTTATAATAAAATAAAATTTAACGAAATTAGAATAAAGTTGGTTGCAATATCATTAACACTAGGAAGACTGAAATTTTGAATTATCTATAAAGACCAAGTAGGGTCAAATTACTCACTTATAGACTGTAAAGTTTTATTCGTATGTTATAGTTTTATATTAAAATTTTATATTCTATAATTGATAAATTTAATACTACATAATACTTAATAGTTATTAAACTAAGTAATAAAAACCAAAATATTAAACACACTGTGGACATTAGACCTCCTTGTTGACATTACAAGAACCACACAAAGACTTTTTGCAAGTGTTACAAGTTTTTTTTTTTCATTTGACATAAACTGGTACTTGACTGCGATCCTACCTGATGGTAAGCAGTGATGCAATCGTTGATAGTGAGGCGCACTAGTTTATTATTGGTTTTGTTCCCGCACTTCCGCACGAAACACAGTCTTCTCTTTCTGTTACGTTCTTCTTCAGGCTCTGGGGGTGTGCTGTTACTAAACTGTTAAGTGGATGGTGTCAGCAGGGAGTGAGTATCTTGGCCGACTTACTCTCTTGCCAAGTCAAAAATAAACTTTCTTCTACCGGTTATTTTTCTTGGTTAGTTTATTTTTTCACAAAATCCAGGAAATAATTGCTACTAAATCCAAAATATTATAAAAAAACTTGCACAGGCCAACTACGAGAAGGTGCTTTGACACTATATTTCTTGGCTATTTGATCAGTAACGTCTACACCAAATTTGTTCAGGTTCAGGCCATGGTCCGGAGCGAGGAGGACTGGCAGGCGGTCGCCTCCTTCTGGGAAGCAGTAATGCTAGCAAAGGAGGCGGCCGATCGCGTGAGGCAACGGTCCTTACGCTCCAACCGCCGCCGGGATTCCGATCCCGATTTTTGGCCACCGTAGTTGCGGGCTTGCAGACGGCGAGCAATGGGTGGCTCGCCGTCCGACCATCCGGTAACCGTCCGGATCGAGCCCAAGTCGTCAACGGCGCGTACTGTTCCACGTTCAGCAAATCGTAGGGGCCCAGCAGGGTCGAAGCCAACTGGGGCCACGGGTAGTGTGAAAGTGAAACCCGGGGCCCTGGGACGAAGGCAACGAAGGAACAGGAGTGAGTTTTTAGTCAGTAAAAGTCTGACACTATCTCCCGCTCCGCTCAAGAGCGCGATTTGTCATAAGATGATTTTCATACTCAATAAAAAAAAGGTGTTCGGCCTGTTTTAGCTTCTTCAGTGTTAAAAAAAAAACATTAAAGTGAATTTAGAACCATAAGTTATTTTAAAAGTTTACCTTGATAATAATAATTATAATATTACACAAAATAGTTACATGTAACAGCCACAAGTAAATCTTAAACATATAGTTATGCCAGTGCCCAAGGAATAACAATAATTAACTTATCAGTATTTAAGAACTAAAAGAAAATTGATTTAATATTCAAATATTGAAACGACAATAACTACAATACAATAGTTTTTATAATATGATTGATCAAAAACTTCATTGGGGTCATTTGTCCACTCTGGTCATTCTAGTGTTAAATAGCGAATTTCTAAAGTTTTACGTCAAAGTATATGCTTTCGAAACTATGAATATTGAGTATCACAATATTAGACTATGACTATATTGTGATACGCGAGGCGAGTACACATACTTTTCCGCACTAGTGCGAAAAACAGTAAAATACGTGCCTAAAAGCGGTAGAGAGAAGAGCGGGTTTTTGAGTAAGTGTATTAAAAATGAATTAGTTCTAATTGCATCTTGACTTTAACATATAATTTTATTTTAAAAACTGAAGTCAATATTAAAAAAGAAACAATAACATGCAATAAACTGTAAATATATATAAACATATATTTTTGAAAATGGATTAATATTTTATGGCTGTAGTAACAACGGCTGGCGATAAAATAATTCATGGAGGTTACGCTACAGTAGTTGGTATTATTGTAACTAATCAGCTTGGTCGCATGTAATGTAATGAATTCACAACAAGATACATTAGTCTTACGTGTTTTAATATTACCTTCGATTTTGCTAATATGCCTCACTATAAATTACTACAGTGTTGTCAAAGCAGAGATTGTCAGCACAAAAAGTATTTGCGTGGCAACGGATGAAACTGTTAGAGGTATGAATATTCATAAAATCTAATTGAATAATGAAAATAGCTAGATGTGGACAAATCATTCTGTACAGAAAATCAGGTGCATAGGAACGCTGCTGTAAGCAGTCTTATTTACTCATAGTGCTAAGTTCCAAAAGGCAAAATACTATATGACTCACCGTCATCGCTTGCCATCAGGCGAGGTGGTGATCAAACGAAAGCTAACAATAACAAAAATAAATCTAGTATTCAGCTCACCATGCCGTCAAGGCCCTTACTCCCAGTTACTACCATAAAATAGTCTGAAGCCTACTCCTCGGTAATAGCTGGGTTAATAGATTTGAAAATATACTCATACATAACATCATCAATATATGATTGTTACAGAAAAAAAATTTAACGAATAGATATATTTTCGCTTGTTTTCCCTTTTGCTTTCAAACAGCTTTGATCTTTAAAAATAAGTTTAAAAAAATGGGTAACTAAACTTCAATATTTTGCTAAAAAAATGGTTTCAAAGGTCAGCGAGGCGCTATGCGGCAGCAGTTCGAGTATGTGTGTATTTAACTCCGCCCAAATATTCAATTCCAAATATTCAAGGGACTGTACGCGCTACTTGCGACCAGGGTGCAGCAAACCTGCTGTCAAGCTGAGAATCATATGCATCACAAGTTAGTTAGGAAAGTAATAGGTAGACTATACTTGGTACCGGTAACTACATATTTTCTGAATAGATAAAACACATTAACAAAGAAATGATGAGTATCACTTTGTCAAGGAAATTTTATGTTACGTACATGCGAATTTTCATGGATCAAAAACGGTCTTGATAATACGTTTATGCTTTAGGTAAACACAAAAGTAAGGACCGAGCAAATTTCTCTTCGTTTCACTCTTGATATAGTAGTCGTGGTCACGACGAAGTGTGCCCAATCCCTAGTGAGATCGTCAGCCGAGTTACGACAAGTAACTCGCCTGACGATCTCTCTCCATCAGGATAGCATACAGGTTCATTAAAACATGGCCTCCAAAATTGGATTTTGGTAATTCCACCTTATCGGTGACCAACATTACGGCTGGAAAAAAATTAAGCATACTGAATTCCTAATTTTCTTTTATTACTTGATGTAGCTAATCTTGGATGAACAAACTACCTCGTGTATGTTTAATATGAAGCACTCACTCCTAGGTTCCTTCCCAAGTCTATGTTACGACGAAGATAATTTACCCAAAAACTCCATTGATTAAACACGGTGTCCATTTCACGAGATACTTGAAAAATTCGAGGTTTTGCAGGATCATTGCAAAAACCTAAGGCTTTTATTGCGATAATTAAATTTTTCCCATATACCGCATATACCTTACTATCCGATCTGGTCATTTGCAGTAATTGAAAAGTCTTTTACTCTATAAATTAAAAAAAAAAACAAATTTAATAAAAAAATTACATATAAGAAGCATAGTTTATAATCAGCCTTATAATGTTCCTACTGCTGGGACTCAGGCCTGCTCTTTAGGAGAGGGAATAGGCCGGAAATACTCCTGCACTTGATCATCAGTTAAGCCACCAGAGTCAATTAGAGTCTCTTTGCGAAGGCTATGCACATAATTATATGTTTATTTCTTTAGCAAAGCGTAAGAAATGCTTACTACGGCCAGACACCGGTCCTTGCAGAGCAGATATACTTGCATACTACTATGATGGAAGACAACAGAAATGTTATCAATTCTTCTATGGAGGCTGCCAGGGGAATGGAAATAACTTCAAGACTCGTAGAGAGTGCCACGAGCAGTGTTTTCTCTCTCAAGGCACGAATTCGTGTAAGCGCTTATATGGACTATTTTATATTACCAGTTTCACCACGTAGTTTTCTTAGCCTGGCTTTCCAGCTATAGTGGGAAAAGGCTAACAGAGATAGGTAAGTTAACTAGCTTTGTTAGCTCTGTTCTACCAGTTTGCTACCTAAGGTACACACAAAATAGCGAAGAATGCGGGCAAGGTAGATATGTGTGCGGTGGATGAGAGCGTGAAATGAACTGACAAACGATTAACTGAGCAATTAAAATAAAAAATTGAACAACATACATACATGTACATATTTATTTCTCTTCCACAAAGGTGCCTTGCAAACTGAAATTACATAAGTAGATACAAGTGTTCCTTTATGGGAGACTGGCATCTGCACTAGGAAATTCTATCCCACAGATTAGCAGCCAAATAGACTATATTTTTGTTTTAAAATAAAAATACCTAAATAAAATAATAAAAGGAAGAAGAAGAAAGCAAAAGAAAATAATTAAAAACTTAAAACTGGTATGGAATAATAATACGTCATCTACACATACTCCCACCACAATACCGCTACGCATCCACGCATCCTACCTACCTCGAAAATCTGGATGAAATAGTCACGCAATTTCACAACGCTACTACGCATTCTCGCACCACCTCGCACATCTTTGGTGTGGATGGAAGTACCCTTAATCTAAGCTTTTGTAAATATTTATAATCTGTAAATTAGTCCTTAGATTGCGACTTTTCCGCCAAATAAAATCTCTTTCTTTCTTTTAAGCTTACTAGAAACCTTGGCTGAGTAATGGACTAAGTATTACCAAAGATGAGCGATCTACTTAGTCATTTCGATCCAGTTCACCCATTGATTACTCTTCAATGGCGATATTTTTAATATCACTTGTATGATGATTTCAGTTCATAGACCATATTTCTGCAATCTTGCATTTGACTACGGCACTTGTTTCGGTCAATATAACCGGTGGGGCTGGGATCCAATATTTGAGTAAGTAGTTTTTTATTTGACGTCCAATCAAATAGATATATAATAGATGCGAAATGTATTAATAAAATATTATTTAAGCTGACATGTGTGTGATATAATAATGTTTCTTTTCTACAGAGTTTGTAAACAACGGCTATACTCTGGTTGTGGAGGCAACCAGAACAACTTCGAGACTAAAATAGAGTGCATGGGTACCTGCCTAGATAAGCCAAACAACACCATGAATGCCCCCCACCTGCAACTGACTACCTGCGTTCCGTTTACACTACCAGAATTTAATTAAACTTGATCTATTGTCACAAATCGTTTCAAAATCCCTGAAAAAATTACAGAAAAATATATAATATTAGTGCACGTGTGTGATGAGTGTGCAGTGTTGGTCCAGTAGCAACCACCTCGACTTACGAGTGTTATGTTGTGGGTTCAAACCCAGGCAGGCGCTTTCACTGTGTAATTTATTTCATCACCACTACTTTCAAAACGCTGAAGGAAAACTTAATGAGGAAACCGGCATGTCATAAAACCAGAAATAGGAAGACAAGTGGTGGATAAGGGTCCATTCCCTCTCCTACAGACGAGGCTTGAGTCTCAGCAATGGGATCATTGTAATTATTTCACTATCCTTGGTTGACTGGTAGAGAATGCAAATGAATGTTGTGATAAATGAAGAATGAATAAAGATAGATAGATATTCTTTATTGTACACCAAAAATACATTTTACATTAGGAAATCAACATTAATAGGGTGTCACTATGGGCGGTCTTATCGCTAAAAGCGATATTTTAAAGACAACCTTTGGATGGATTTGACAGAGGAGAAAAAAAGATACGCAGGTAGTTCGTGGTGTACTATTTACATATATACAATACATAAACTAATAAATTGATATAATACAAATAATATATATATATATATATATACATATAATTATGAAAGCAAAGAAATGATGAACTTAATGACATACATACAGACATAAACATACAATATTAGGTTGATTATGCTTATTATATACGTATATGTGATGAAAATAACTGAAAGCATTTCATCATTCTAAACAACTTTTAATATGGAACCAATTGTCATCTCATATTCACACAATACACAAATGTAGTCATTCAAGTTTGTTTAGAATTACCTCCGTAGCATCTAAAAAACAGGCATCCACATAGCCTATGAGCGGTAGAAAAAGAGATCGAGCAAGAATTACCTTATATGGTATGGTATGGTATGTGAAATGGTAGGAATTTTTAAAGACGTTTAAGAGTCTAAAAATAGTAAGAGGTCCTCTTACTCACATCAGCAATATGAACCTCCCAAGAGAGGTCAGTATCCATATGTACACCAAGGTGTTAAGCTCTTTTGGAGTATAATATGGGCACAGAATCAATCACTACTGGTGCGAACGACTTGTGATCCGATAGGTTGAGCATGTGTGCTAACAATGAGCGCTTGGGATTTAATTGGGTTCAATAAAAGTCCAAAATATTTAGCCCACTGGTTAATGTTATCAAGATCATCATTGACGGCAGCTACAGTCTCAGTGAGTTCATCTACTTTTAAGTGACGATATAACTGCAAGTCGTCGGATCTTAATTTAGCGTTTGCTATTGTTATACTTTGCGACCTTTAAAATGCTTTCGATTGTGAAAACTACGGCTAAAATCTGCTGAAACTATAGAAGTATAACAAAAAGATCTTATAATCCATTTAGAGCATTCTTAAGAATAGACAAATTTCAAGAAAACTGTGTTATCTCAATCGGATCTTAGATCAAAATGGGTATTCTCCAAGGTTCAATGTTGGGGCCGCTGCACTTTTCTGCAAGCTGCTGCAAAATCAATTAATGAAGGTAATTTTTCTACTAAATTAGGAAAATTATATTATAAAATAAAATAAAAAATACAAGACAAAGTAACCGACTTGGAAGTCGGTGTTCAATAAGAAACAAACAATACCGAGAAATACCGACTGATAAAATTAAAGTTATTTTGATCCTTTCATATAACCAGAGTGCCTATTTCTCATGACAATTCAAACTATCCGAAACACTACCTTCCACCTTCCGGCTCCTCAGATCAGTCCGATAGTACCTTATAGCCAAACTGCATTTCATGACAATTCTAATAAGCCCAAACACTGCTACGATACATTGATTAATTCCATTTCTGGTCTTCATCAGTTCTACTTTATCAAATGTTACTTTTTAACTGTAACTGCTTAAGTTCTCGATGAAAATACCAAAATCACTATATGGTTGCCTAGAATATTTGAGCAGTTCCCTCAATCCCTCATAGATCTAATCATCAGAACTGGATTCTGAAAAAAGGGACCAATCGGAAAGCATATCCTCTAAGAGGAAAAATTTTTTTGCAAATCTTTATGGAACGATTTGCAAAAAATTTTTTCGACGGAGTCCTGAGGTAACACAGTTAAAAAAAATATAGTACTACACTACTATACTAAAAATATAATACTACTGAATTTATATCCTCCTTTTTTGAAGTTGGTTAAAAACAAAGTTTATTGTGGTGTCTAGGCTGTCATGACTAGTAGTAAATACCAACAGGTTTATGTCATTTATTAGGCTTCGGGCACAAAGGTACAAAGGTGCACATAATGCCTTAAGAATTATTGTTTACCACGCAACCAAGGGTGATGCAAAAATAATATGTCAGGTGCATTGTTTGATCGGTTGGAAGTCAACAAATACAGTCGACTCTCGCTAATTCTAACCTGCGATAATTCGAACCGCTCTATAATTTAAAGATATCAAGAGTTCCCAAGATCTCTTTATATTTCGAACTAAATCAATAAATTTTACTTCGCGCCGAAACTTAAATGCAATATTATTATTTTACAATGTAGTAATATTTTCATCTGCGGGTAAGGCCGTGAAATTTAGATATTTAGAAAAAAATATAGTCAATGTATCATGGCAACATCATCTCGTCTGGATGTCAATTATTTACTTCGCGGGTTAAAGAACGCGAGCACAAAATTATAACCTATCTAATTATACATTTAAAATACATGAAATTGTATTTTTTTTAACAATTTATCAAAATCCCAAGTGACACATCTTATTATTTATTTAAAATACATGAAATAGTACCTTTTTTAGCAAAATTCCAAGTGATACCTACAAAGTGCAGTAACGAACTTTAACGTCGAAGTCAAGCCTTGAATCTAGAATCACAAAGGATTAAGAACCGGAAAGGATAAAGAAGTAGATTCCATAATACTACAATTGCGTAGTAACTGCGCCACGAGTTGGGATAAAATATCAACAAGTGTAGTGAAACAATATAAAAAAATTTAACGCTTCCCATAACTCACATAAGCAACCAGTCCATAAGAACTGGTGTATTTCCCCAGGCTTTTAAGAAAGCCTTAGTCGATCCTATCCACAAGGGAGGGGATAGAGACTGTGTTAACAATTATAGGCCAATATCTGCATTACCCGCGCTGTCCAAGATTCTAGAAAAAATTCTAAACTCAAGACTAAATAGTTTTTTGGACAAGTACAATATTATTTCTGATAACCAGTATGGTTTCCATCGCGGCGTATCCACCGAAGACGCCGTACTAGATTTAACACAATTTGTTGCAAGACAACTTGATACAAAAACAGATGTCTTGGTGTCTTCCTGGATATGGCGAAGGCATTTGACACAGTCTCTGACCCCATCCTTCTAAACAAACTTGAACAAATAGGAATCAGGGGTGTACCTCTTTTGATGTTCTAGAGCTATTTAACAAATAGAACATAACAGGTAATAGTTAATTCTCTACTTAGTGATGAACAATATGCCAATTTCGGTGTGCCACAAGGAAGCGTACTAGATCCTACATTGTTCAAAATATATATATCAATGACCTTTGTAAAATGTCACTTCTGAACGCGACCGTGTTTACGTACGCAGATGACACTGCCATTGTGGTGCACGGACCAAGCTGAGATTTTGTAAAAGCTAAAACCGAAGACTGCCTTAGAAAAATATGATTTGAGTATCCTTGTCTCCTTTGGTATACCACTAGCAGTACCGGTATAGCAAAACTATTTGTTGTACTAGGAAAACATTACACATTACACATATGACAAGTAATCAACAACAATCCTTCTCAACGCCAAGAGACGTGTCTACATAAATGTTAGAGATCGCTCTGAAAACTGCCAGAGCCGCGAAGGATGATATTTGAATAGTGTTAATTTCAAATCGTAATTTTTCCAGGACTTCAGTTTCTTATTTTGTAATTTAACACCTATATTATACATATATATTGTATAATTATTTTTTATTCATCCACAAAAGTGAATTAAAATACTTCTTCATCTTCATAGTTTAAAGTTGAATTTGGAGAAACTCTCCAAATTAAACTATCGTTATATATTTTATCAACAAATATCGGTATATATTTATGGTTCCTTGATACGGAATCCTAAAAAGCAAATTACTACTTATAAATTAACAATACCTCAGTGAATAAAATTGACATGACACCCTGCCTCAATAACGCCGCCCATCAATTAGATAATGACATAGCTTGCACGGTAAATACTTTAGCTCGGTTGTTTCTAAACATTCTCATTGAAGGAAGGGACATAAGCAGGTCTTGTCATAACTTTCATCATGAAAATATTATCCGATGCTAGTGAACTAGAGTAAGTTCAATGAATGTTCATACCTTTATTAGTTTTTTTTTTTAATTACGAGTATAATGAATTTAATATTGTCAGTTTAAAAAAAATGTCTCGAAAAATTTTTTCTTTTTTTAAATTTTACTAAAAATATTGTTATCGTTATAGAGGGGTCGAGAAAACAGAAGACATCCCTTATGTACAAATACTGCGCAAGAGTATGTGGATCTTAGATGCTTGGCCAAAGGGCCCAAATGAACCTAAGTTTCATAGATATTATATGATCGGTATAAAGATAATGTGTCTCATCCCGGGTCTTATCTACCTAAGGAATTATACTGGGAAACTATCATCTTTCGAGATGGGTCACACTTACATTACTGTTTTTATGAATACTATTGCTTTTGTAAGTATTTATTAAAAAAAAATCACAGGACGGGAAACTTAGATTTGTCCTACATTTATCAGCTATCCGTTTTAAGAACAATGTTCTCTGTACTTACATTTGCACCTGGGTTTGACCGTGTTAAGTCATATATTAAATCAAGATGTTTACATAGATTCTTCTTCAATCATTTACATTTAGTTATAAAAATACGTCATTAATTTTTTTACTTATGTCTGTGCGCTAGTGATGTATTTATTTAATACAGTTCTTATTATTTTTCAGTCGAGGGCATTGATGGTCTTAAGTGAAAAATACAATAAAATTCTTTTTTATTTTGTGAATGACATGCACCTTTTTAATTACAGAAATAAATCTCCATACTCTTACGAGGTAAGTTGTTCGTAACAGTGTAGTAGACAAAGCACTCTTTTTATAAGGGGAGGGTTATTTTACCAACCGTCTAATTTTCTATTTATACTTCTTCACCACCTTTAGTTTTATAGCAAGCAACGACGGCAGATTTTCATTCATTTCATTTTGCATGTTCAAGATGGTAACTCCCTTTTCTAAGGTATTTTAATATAGGAGGGATGCCCAATTGATGCAACTGTCTGTACATTTAAATATGACTCCCTTAATTCATTGTATTAAACCCACCTATTTTCTGTTTCAGACACACATACTGGTCCACAAAATATCTCATTTCTTTACAATCTATCTTCTGATAATGATGTGTTTTGGTATATTGTTGTTTAACCTGACTCCGATGTACAACAGTTACACAGATGGGATGTACAGACACGTAAAACCTCCAAATGCTACCTTCGATCATTCCGTCTTCTACGCCTTACCTTTCGACTACACAACCGATTTGAAAGGTTATTTGACAGTGTTTGCGTTTAACTGGTACATATCATGTACTTGTTCATCCTACTTCTGTGTTGTAGACCTAACTATATCGTTAATGGTATTCCATCTTTGGGGTCATATGCGGATTTTACGTCACAATCTCCAGAATTTTCCTAAACCTGCTTCGTTGCTGGTTGAATCGAAAGATGGCGTGATACAGGATCACAAGTATAATGAGGAAGAGCAGATAGACATTCACAAGAGATTACAGGAGAACCTTCACTACCACAGTGTTATCATTGAGTGAGTACTACTTATCTACATTAATACATATTAGGTATAAATTTATTTACAGTTCGTAAACAGTGAAAGGGACCGATAAATATTTTTTAAATTAAAATTATATGATCGCCGAGTATCAAACTCTAAGTATTGGTTTTCCTAAAAACTTCATAGTTTTTGTGGAACGGGATGTTGTTGGGAGCGAAATCGAAGAACAAGCTAGTCAACTTATATTTTAGATAATACTACTATTTAAAATATTAATTGAGACACATTTTTTTACTATGTTCTACAGTTTCCAAAGGCGGATGTCTGATAGTTTCGGAGCAGTGCTTCTGATATACATGCTGTTCCATCAAGTGAGCGAGTGCCTTTTGATGTTAGAATGCTCCCAAATGGTACGTGTCAGTCAAATTCTACATTTATATATTTCTATGACACACAAGCCGTTTCTATGTCATATCCAGCTGTAGGTAACTCATATTGCGTTGACATCCGAATTAAAAATACAAATAAGAACATCAAGGATGGATCCTTACAATTAACAGAGAGTACTACCTGTCACCAGAAATGAGAGTACCTATGTATTTATAAGTCGTGGCTAGATCTTAGAATTGATTTCTCCCTAAAGATACCCCAGCCCATACCATATTTGGTCCACCACCGAATAACACCTGTTCTTTAAAACACGCTTGACTTCAACGTGCTTGTCGTTGTTTAAATACTCTTCATCTCACCTCCTATGTAAATAAACAAAATGTAATCTATTCTAGTGGTTTCTAAATAATATTTATTGTTTACTTTCTATAAATGAAAACTTCAGTTTTGTAACTATTGGTTTTTGTAGGACAAGAAAGCGCTGTTACGTTACGGACCATTGACAGTAGTGATATTCCAACAGTTGATTCAGTTGAGCATTATATTCGAGCTGTTGGGATCGTCAGTAAGTATTTCAGTAGAATTTTTACTTAGTTGACCAAAGACTATCAAGATATCTCATAAAAAAATAGCTTAAAATGTTCAATTTTCATATTGAAAACAATTTAGAATCATTTTAGTTAAAGAGAGCATTCTTGAGGACATATCGCTCACCTAGCAATATATTGGCACATCTACATTTTTCATATTTTATAGAAGGGATCTATGATCAAAGATTGTAAAAGTATTAAAAACGAAGTTTTGAGTTCATTTTATATCAGAAATTGTGATGTTGGCTACTAATATATAGACCATAATAGACAGTCAAAGATATAAATTATCCACTTTTAAACACTTTTAAACACCGTTAAAACTCAATTTCGCATTTCTTGTCGATGTGCCAATATTTTACTAGGTGAGCGATATATATTTATTCAGAAGACTGATTAAATACGTCCTCAAAAACGGTTTTTAACGGGTTTCTATTCTATTTTTGTACCCTTGATCAAAATATGGTACGAAAAGGTACTTTAAACTACTTTAATTAATGTTATAAAGCTTAAGCGTCAAAGTAGGGTGTGACTTACCTCTTCTTTAACATCAAATTCTAAGTTATTTCTTCAAATGAATACTAAGTGAAGATTTTTTTTTACAGAATGACAAGTTAATAGACGCTGTATATTGCGTACCATGGGAGTACATGGAGTCTAAAGACAGCAAGATGGTGCTGGTCATGATGATACAGTCGCAAGTATCCATGAACCTGAAGGCAATGAGCATACTCACTGTAGGTGTGCAGACTATGATCGCGGTACGGTTACTGCTCTTAATTTTTTAGATTTTAGGATAGACGGAGTGACGATCTTCGCAGGGTCGTTGGCTGCAGCTGGATGAGAATTGCTGGGCATTAAAATTAATGGCAGTCGATTAGAAAGGCCTAGGTCTAACTGTAAATTGCTGTAGTCTAATACTAATGATGATGCCATTGGGTGACAAACAAGCAAGCGGCCCGCGTCATACCATAGTGAGTGGTCACTGTCGCCTTTTACATCTGCAATACATGCAAAATCACAAGCTCTTCAATTTTGTTTGAATCTATCCATCCGAGAAAAATCCTGTACAGGGCAGAAGCAACCAATCACCTTCAATGTCAACTTTTCTTATTTCTCAAATAATAGGTAATCCATAGCTTTATGCACTTAGGATGTTTTTAATATCGTGCGGATTTTATCACGCATGCGGGTTTGCCCCACATGCAGAATATTCCACGCATTACAATAAATACTTGAATGAAATGGACATTTGCGGGAGTTTTTTTTTTTTTTTTATTGGGTGGGAAAATCATCCTAATGACATCCCCGCTCTTGGGCGGAGCGGGAGATAGTGTCAGACTCTTACTGACTAAAAACCCACTCCTGTTCCTTCGTTGCCTTCGTCCCAGGGCCCCGGGTTCCGCTTTCACACTACCCGTGGCCCCAGTAGGCTTCGACCCTGCTGGGCCCCTACGATTTGCTGACATCTCCTTGAGGCGCGCGTGGAACAAAACGCGCCGTCGACGACTTGGGCTCGGTCCGGACGGTTACCGGACGGTCAGACGGCGAGACACACATTGCTCGCCGTCTGCAAGCCCGCGCCTACGGTGGCCGGAAATCAGGATCGGAATCCCGGCGGCGGTTGGAGCGTTAGGACCGTTGCCTCACGCGATCGGCCGCCTCCTTAGCTAGCATTACTGCTTCGCAGAAGGAGGCGACCGCCTGCCACTTCTCCTCGCTCCGGAGCATGGCCTGAACCAAGGCCCGGCGCGAGAGATCACCGCCGCCGATTGCCCCCACGAGCCACGAAATCACGCATGCGTGATCAAAACCGCACGATATTAAAAACACCCTTAGGTACAGATGGTAAGTCACTAGTGATTAACTTATATCGAATGATGACATTATCAAGGTCAAGAACTCTTCGTGCCTTGAAAAATCCGTGAAGCCATTTTGGTTCATAGAAAATAAGTCGTAACGGGAGACAACAGCTGGAAAGTCTTTTAATTGTAGACGGATTGACAGACTTTCAGGACAAGAACCTAATCAAATGGTGGAAGTCAGAGAGGTAGTCGCTTCATGTAGAATATTTATCTGTATCAGGTTATATTGAAAACCATTAATGTACACAGACTACACTACAATATATGGAGAATCGACTTGAACAACCAAACAGTACTAATTCTAATAAAAATCAGACACTGAGTCTTCCTAAGGAGGTCTTGTGTTACCAATTTATTGGGTTGTTTCAGTTGATGTAGTCGCTTCATTTAATTATTCGTATCCAGCTGCATCCGTTTAGATTTTTTTTAATTCTTGGTACGCTCTCACTTGACCACTGCACCAGATGGAAACCGACGATGTGATCGACGATGGAGCACGCTTGCCTTGAAGTAACCTATTCACTCTTCACTTAAAAATCCCCACCTAGGTTGTAGGTACCAGGAAACTCAGACTCCGGCAGAGAATTCCACTCCTTAACTTTAAGCAAAATGGATGACTGGAAGTCGACCCAAATATCTTTAGTTAGGAAATGATTAGGAAAATTGAAACTTGTTTCAAGGTATACTCCGGCCGTCGCCACCGATGGCGGTGGATCTAGAACTCCATAGTTCCACCAGAGTTCTACATTTACCTACACAGATAATAAATATATCTAATATGCGAGCCCTTGTGTGACGCTACCTGTGTCGACACTCTTGCGCCATCCCATCTTCCCAGCTCTTCGTGCTGCCGCTGCTGCTGCAGAGAACCTCAAGCGGCGGAAATTATAACAACCTCGTCGGCAATTATATTTTTGAGCCGTTTGGGGTTGAAACTCTTGGGCCGTGGGGTCCGAGTGCTCATAAGCTTTTCAAAGAATTATCCCAACGCTTAGTAGACACTTCGCGTGATCAAAGGGCTGGCTTTTACCTCGGTCAGAGATTAAGCATTGCCATACAACGTGGCAACGCCGCCAGTCTTTTGAGCACACTCCGAAACGGCTTGACCGATTGTATGATGTTATTTTGTGTATATTTAGTAGATCTGAAAGTAGGTCATAGGCTATTTTATACCTTTCTATCTCCGCTCCCCCATTTTTTTCCTTATTATTTATATGGCAGAACAACGTTTGCCAAGTTACCTAGTTTGATTTATAAATTTTTCCTGTATTTCAGATTTTAAAAACATCATTCTCATATTTCGTGATGTTGCAGACAGTTGCAGAGGAAGAAGAATAAATTTAATTTTATATATAGGCACCTAATTCTGATATTGCACTCTTCGCTTTGTCTTTTATTTAATACCTACATCAATCCAGCTTATTTAAAATTTACGAAGCTTAATTAGCAATAAAAAAGTTAATTTAAATTGTATTTCATTTTTTGTATTCATAATACATGCACAATATAATAGTGAAAAACTCATAATTTTAGAAATTTCTAATGTAATGTCGTAAATACACACATATTTTGCGCTTACATTGCAAACGCTGGCTGAACCCTAAGAGATAGATCAAAATAATATATAGTATTACAGCATTATACACTTTAAAAAGGTCATTAAAAAATCTGCGATGGTATATGTGTATCTCATATTGATAATCCACAAAACCATTTTTTTATCCTTTACTTTTTACGAAACCCTATTAAGCAATATTCCTTCCAGCATTAATCATTTAATATAGATCAATATGGCCTTTTACAGCATTTAATTTAAATAAATTTTTTCGAAGATATTACAGATTTAAAATGCAGGGGCATAGCGGTTGCGGTGGTACCGCCTTCTAATGTACCTACTTAGAAATTACAAATATTTTCAACTTCTACGCGAACAAAGAGCTGTTGATTATAATAAAACAAAATAAATCAAGAAACCTAATAGACACATTTTCGAGTTCTACACGGACGAAGTCGCGGACAAAAGCTAGTTATGGTTTAAATTTAAACCGACTTTCAAAAGGATATGGTTCTCAATAGATCTGTTTACTTGTTACGACAGAGTGATAGCAACAGCTATCATTAGAAATTGTATAGAGTACCTGCTGGTCCACCGGCAATGTGTAAACTAAATAGATTTTGGTCTATATTTATCAATGTTAACAGAATTACCTATATTTTATATGATGGTCAAATGAAACAGGTTCTATTACTTAAAATGTGTGTAAAAACGAGAGCAGGGAAACAATTAACGTAATTTCAGGGCACTCCGATACAGTCAGGTTAGATTAGAAGGTTCCTATTTCTGTCTGCGTGTTTTAAAGTAAGGCTTCTATTTTCGAGTGGTTATAAAAAAAATACCACGAAGGCTAAGCTCAGCTCCCGCCTTAGCTTGTATCCTAACCTGTACGTGCCGGGGTGCCCTAAAATTACGTCACCTTCTTCCCAGCTCTCGTCTTTTACACACATTACCAGTTGCACATTTGATATTGTATATCAAAGGCAAACTATAAAATAAATAATATTTCATACATTGCCTACAGATTTTCGATATCCTATACATTGCCTAGGTATTGTATAGAATACCGGTTTTTACAGATTGCTATAACCGGTTCTTATGCATCCTTATTGTCTTATAATGTATAAAACAAATTTAAATTATTTAGGTATTAACTTATATCCTAACCAAACCAAGTAGGTATTTATGGTGACTTTATTCCTCGATAATACAGCAGAATAATATACCTAGAATGACAGCACATTCTTTTTGATCAGGAAATAAAACACGTAACGTATCACAAACTTTGCGTTTAATACTAATGACACAATACAGTATAACACAGCACAAATAAGACATCCTACTTCACTCAGTGTTAAAAAAGCAATAGCGATCTATCGCTATTGCTTTTTTATCAGGCGTTATTTTTCTTAAATAAAAATATTCCGTGTCTGATATTTTAAGTTTCCCATTATTACATATACCACACGGTTTCTCTAATGAGTTATTCTGCGCTCCCGCTTCCGCATATATCGCCGGGTCTGGTAAAGGGCGTCTAGTGTTGCAAAGAACTTGAGTTCCCAAGTCGTCTTAATTATAATATAAAAAATAGGTAACGCCTGACAAAAAGTACTAGCAAGGCTTCTATAGGTATCTTCGTTCGGTTACGGTTTAATGACCTGGTTCTTTTTGCTATTGATTCCTCGTATTATCCTCTAACTTATAATGTAGATTTTAGTTCTGGCGAAAAAAAAATAATCATGCCTATATACTGCATTGGATTTTATATTACACAATTTATACATTCAAATTAATTAAAAAGAATTAAAAAACACAAAGAAACAAATTAATTATTAATTTCCTTAAATAACATTTTAAAGATATAAGTTCATAAGTGCATGACTCGTTGACAATACGTCATTTGAGATTTCACTAATAAATTAAAAATAAATTCATATTATGCGTTAAGTATACACAGAAGAATAAGGTCCTTAAAAATATTTTAGAGAAGTAAACTCATCATTTCATGACTTGTGGTCTAGTCAATTTGAGTGACATTGTAGTATTTAGTCCATACAGTTTTATTTCCTTATTTACATAAATAGCATTACTTAAACTATAATATAAATAACATTCTAATACTATTTATTCATAATGATATACTAATACTGGCATAAACTCTGGTAACTCTGAATGTCAACAGAAGTATTACTTTACGTTCAAACTCTATTTCATAAAAATATCAGTTTTCGGTCTCACACTCCCATTATATTTATCAGCAGAAGCTTATGTTTATCGAAAATATCAAAAGTTATCGCACCCAAAAATAAGAAAACGCAAAGAAGAAAAAATTGATCGACAGATGACATGTGTCATATGAACAATCATAAGAACTATGAACGTAAATAATAAAAAACCACATAAATGTCGACGAGACCTACTGTGTACTGTACAACGAGCACGCCCACCACTTCCGGCTTCGTCGCTCAGCTCTGCCTGGCTCTGCCTCGCCGCCGCTGGAACCCAACCCCACTGAGTGCTTTGACACCGGCCGTATCAGCTGCGTCGAGCTCGAGCAAAGAGATAAAATAGAGCGACTATCAGGAACAAAGAGATTTAAAGAGATACAATAGCGCTATCAGAAGACATGTCTTAGAAAAACTGTCATCCATGTCAAATTAAATTTGTCAAAATCTATATAAATTTAACTATCGCTCGGTAGGTAGCCAGGGGCCTTACCGTGATATGTTAAAATGTCAGTTGTACGAGCGAAAAAGAGTGATGGAGCTATACACCCTAAATAGCTCCATCCCTTTAACAGTTCGGTTTAGGTCGTAAAATGGATCACGTTAAGAGCTCGTAGTAGAGCCTCAATGTGTACTAGGTAAGGTTAAGCTTTTTAGCAACAGATGGCGTTATCACAAAAACAGCAAATGTTCTAGAAGAATTTATAAAAAAATATTGAATTCTAATGAATTCCTGCGTAAATACCAAGAATATTTACGAAAAGAAACCGAAGTTAGGTCCACTAATTTTACCATAACAAGATTTGCAATAGCGTAATGCGCAACTCGGCATATTTTGTCAGAAAATGAATTTCTTTTAGTGCATAAAGCGGATACAAAGATGACTTGACGTGTAGGGGTGTCATATTAGACTGAGCGACTTATGACCACTAGGTAATAAGTATCGGATTACGATTTTGTTCGCAATGTCCTGTCTATTGGTAGTATATATTTAATGTCTTTGGATAAAATAGAGCGGCTATCAGGAGTAATGGTTTAGAAAAATTGTCATCCTATGCCTCAGTGACGCCATCTAGCTTTGAATAGCAAACACGCGAATTATTGTCAAAATAAATAAAATAAATTTAACTTTCGCTTGGTAGATGGCCAGGGGCTTTACCATGATGTGAAAGTGATGGAGCTATACACTCTAAATAACTCCATCCCTTTAAAAGTTCGGTCAAGTTTACTTTGTGGTAGAGCTTCAGTGTGAGCCTAGGGAGGGTTAAGCTTTTCAGCAATAGTTGGCGTTATCACAAAATCAGCAAATGTTCTAGAACTATTTATGAAAATTATTGAATTCTAAATAATTACTGCGTGAGTACCAAGAACATTTACGAAAATAAACCGAAGTTAGGTCCAGTAATTTTACTATAACAAGATTTGCAATAGCGTAATGCTCAACTCGGCATATTTCTTTTAGTGCATAAAACGACTTGACGTGTAGGGGTGTCATACTAGACTGAGTATGAGGAGGAGGCGGAGGTAGTCTTTGGAATATAATTTCATTTCGCGGTTTTAATAAAAAATATATCAGGCCTCTCAGTAAAAATGTCCTAATAAAACGGGATATACTAGCACATAACCCTCTACTACGTATAAATCTAATATTTCCCTCAGAACTTGAACTCTGAAGAAAGACACAGCGACTTCTAAGGGATGTATCAAGTTACTACTATTGTCTCTAAGTACCGGCAAGTTCCAGCGAGTAGTAATTTGAAGGTTTAATGAATCTGCATAACTCATCTTGATAAGAGGACATTGAGTCCCCAGACCTACGTGGCACGAGATAGCTAAATCATTTACCTTAATGACTAACACGTACTTGCTTAAACCGGTATCCTTAGTTGTGACTTCCGAAATCTATTTTTTGGTTTGACCGTTACCTGACGTTTGACTTTTATCAACTTCATTTGGGGTCTTCTTATTCTTATGACAGTTGGCAGTTTCATGGCCAAGCCGATCACAATTGGAACATTTCACTGGAGCTTTCTCACATTTAAAACTTGGATGACCAATCTCGTTGCAATTAAAACATTTTATATTAGAATTGATATTCATACCTGATTTAGATGGGATTGGTCGATTTGGGTTGCTTCCAATTCGTCGATCATTTGATTTCTGCGTAGAGTCATGAGTGTCCCTGATTGGACCGCTTTTAACTGTCCTAAAATATTTTAAAACCTGTCCTGGCTCGTTGAACTGAGCTGCCTGAGCGCCAACCTTCACCACACGATCTTCTATTCCATATAAAAGACAGTCTACTGCTTGCCTTCCATATATTTTACAGTTGTTTAGAAGGTTTACCTTTGCGTAGTAATAATGCTCTAAGGATTCTCCATATTTGACTTTTTTGGCTAACATTTCAGTTAAAAGGTCTGCGTAATCTTCCCTACATGGAAAAGATTCAATTAGTTTCCTTTTCCATTCCGACCATGTATGCAATATCGAAGTTAGACCCTGATACCATGTCTTCGCTACACCAGTTAACTTAGGCAAAGAGTAATGTATTATTTCCCTTTCCTCCCAACCGTAAATCTCGGCACATTCCTCAACTTTTGTTAACCAAGTCAATATGGTTTGCTCTTTTGACAAAGGGTCGAACTCCGGTATTACATTTGTGTTAAAAGTCATTTTAGGTTTATCAGAACTTTGGAATTTTTCCAAAATAGTTAGAAATTTGTCCATTAATATATTATTAGAGTCATTTTTTCTTTCTTCTCTTGTTCTTTTCTGTGTTGGCGCCTCACTTTCCAAATTCGATGAGGAGGAGTAATGGCGCTTCCTCCTTCTTCGTGATGATCCTTCTGCTCCATTCGCTCTGCGTTCCTGCCTTCTTTCGTCCAAGTTCTCGTATTCTGTTTGATCATTTGTTTCTGGAGTAATGCTTTGGTTATCGTCAGAGTTTGCGTGCCCATGCTCTTGCCTTGAGCTTTGTACACTTCGTTCAAAACTCAGATTGTCCATAACCTGATTTTGTCGAGTACCCTCGGGTTTTCCTCCCTGTGCATGTGCCAGACCTTCTCCTCGTCTATTCATATCACAAGAATTCCTTAATCCTTTACCTCGGGGTTGCTGTCCATCAGGCCCTTTACCCCTCGTTTCCGGTTCATAAGATCCTTTACCTCGGGTGTCCAGTTCATCAGACCCTTTACCTCGGGTATTTTCTTCATATCCCTCCATTTCAAGAAATCTGAAATTTTAAACAGAAGCTCAATACTTATACAAAGTATCTGTGCATGTACGTCACTTTACGATAACATCCTGGATTAAATAAATTGCATGTGATCCTAACTGCTAGAACAGACAATGTTTGCTATTTTCTCGCTTCTCATGTTGATTCTTCGCTCAATATTCCTGCTTGCAACCTCCACTAATGTGGTAATAGACAAGCTGCCTAGCGAAATGAATAAATATATAATTATACAAATGAATTGATGTCATTAAAGATTTGTAAAAATAAAAAAGGTAAAAATGTAAACAAAAATCATAATGAAAATCAATAAAACAATTAAAAATTAATTGTTTAAACTATTTTATAGTTTCGTCAAAATTAAGACTTTCTTAAACAATGGAAATTTTAAAATACTGATCCTATTACTCATTTATGCTTGATTCCCTGTTCAGTATTATCCATGAAATAATAAAATAGAAAAAAAACACCTCTTCTCTAAAAAATGTAAATAAGTCTGTTATTTTTAAAAGATATAATAAGTTTACTATAATTTTCCATGGGCCCTAACTGAACAACAGTTTTAAACAATCTTAAACTCAATAAATTTCGTTTAACCAGAACTGTTTCTAATACCTAAGAAATCAATTTAAATGCAAATTGCAAGTAGTAACGAAAAATATTAAAACTGAAATTAATAAACGTAGTTAGTTATCTTATAAACAAAAAAAAAAACAATGAGAAGAGGGTTGCTTAAGTTTTGCCGAGCCATGGACGTGACAAGGAAAATGTGGAAAAGTAATCATCATCATTTCAGCCGAAAGACGAAGACGAAGAAGTAATAAATTACGAATTTTATATTACACAATTTATACTTTTAAAAATATTTTAAAGATATAAGTTCATAAGTGAAAAAAAAACACCAAAAGAGAGATTCGAGACAGATTTTATCTTATAATCTAGAGCAAGATAACATTTTTAATAGATTTTTCGGGTATAATTTAAACAAAAATATTTTTTAATTCCTAATTTTGAATATTAGTCTTATGTGACGCGATTCACAATTCTAGCTAATTCACAAACTTATAAAAAGATTTTTATGGCATATGGCACATCACTAGCTAGAGAATAAACTAGAGAATTGTTGAGGAAGTTGGAAGAGTCCGGTCGCTTTTGGTTATTTTTAACCGACTTCTAAAAAAGGAGGAGGTTCTCAATTCGGATGTTTGTATTTTTTTTTTTATGTTTGTTCGCGCATAACTTCGTTGCTTGCCAACCGATTTGAAAAATTCTTTGTTTGTTGGAAAGGGGATACTTCCCAAATGGTCCCATAGTCACCCAGTTGGGATCTGATGATGGAATCTTGGCGAAATCGAGCGAACTCCTAAAATATTATAGGCAACTATATAGTGATTTTGGTATTTTCATCGAGAACTTAAGTATTTACAGTCAAAAAGTAACATTTGATGAAGTGGAACTGATGAAGAAGACCAGAAATAGTCAACGGAACTTCTTACTCGTATAGATATCACAATGAAGATAGTTAAGCGACTATGACAATACAAATAAATGAATGGTTCTGAATAGTTACGTTGAAAATGGTATCATCGAAGTGATCTGATGATGATGATGGAGCCGGAAGGTAGGCACTGGAACTCCGAAATTAATCAATGTAACCTAGCCGTGTTTGGGCTTATTAGAATTGTCATGAGATGCACTTTGGCTATAAGGTACTATCAAACTGATCTGATGATGGGGCCGGAAGGTGGAAAGTAGACACAGGAACTTCATAATAACACAATGTAACCTAGCAGTGTTTGGGTTAATTGGAATTATCATGAGAAATAGGCACTCTGTTTGTAAGTGTATCGCAACCAAAAAATGCGAAATAAAAAACTTTTAACAAAAAAAGAATAACCGACTTCACTAAAAAAAATAATACTAAAAGGATCAAAATAACTTTAATTTCGGAAGTCGGTGTTCAATAAGATACAAATAATACCGAAAAACACCGACTTCCGAAATTAAAGTTATTTTGATCCTTTTAGTATTTTTTTTTTAGTGAAGTCGGTTATTCTTTTTTTGTAAAAAGTTTTTTTATAGCCATGTAGATAGCTGTAACATGGACCACTTTAATTTAAGTCCAAAACTTTGCGAATAAATTTAAAAAAAAACTAGATAGCTTGTGTCACTTATTTTAAATTAAAAAGTGCCCTAATACAATACACATCAAAATAAAATTAAAATTCTGAGTCTACGCCTTATATATTTTTTTAAATTTGTATTTGAATGAAAAATTTGGGTCTTATTTTCATAAAACACTAAAAAGTCGATGAAAAATAATCCACAGGGCATGCAGAAGTGTTTAGGAGTCTGAAAGGGTAGCAAATGACCTCTCCTGTCGACCATTTCAATTTGGCACACGATGCACCACCCTGTATTAAGTATTTGACAAGAACCGCAAGTTTTTTCGGTATAAGAAGTAATCTATAACCATACTCGTAGACAATAAAGACGGGCCGACCTCACGTTTTTCTGTTTCCAAAATTTAGCCCTATTAGGACTTGTTTAAGGCATATAGTCCCTTGAACAATTGGCTGCATAGAGCCCCGCTGACCATTTTCTTTGAAATATTGATTGATTTACATATGTTATGCATATTCAAAAGAAACTTAACCAGCAATTTTTTTATATAAACATAAACATTTATCTAAAGTTCCAACACGAGAAGAGAAAAGAAGCGAAAAAATTTCATGTCGTTGAATATTTTTTTTAGACAAACGTTCTAGTCGCACGAATATATTGATAATGTTGTTCATGAATCTCTAATAAACATATATTTTTTTCAAACCTATTATCTTAGCCGTTACCGAGGCTTCAGAAAGTCACTGTTTTATGTCACTGCTCGGGCGCTAGAGCCGAGAGCTATCCATATGTAGGCAACTTGAAAGATAGGCGTTTCGAACTATGTTCATACTCGAAAAAATACGCAGTAAGCATTCACCATATGAATCCTAAAAATACCTGATTACTGTGCAGCCAACTGGTTGAAGTACGGAGCGTTCAAGATACTTCGGCAGTCCAAGGCAAAGACAAGCTAGTAGGTTTTTTATTTATAATCTTTCTGATGTACACCAGAACCTAATTATTCTGTTTTATAGGTCTAAACTTCTCTATAAACCCCTATATTTTATATAGTACAAAAAATATAAATTTTTAATATAATATAATATAATAATATAAACACAACTATCACACAACGCCGTCTAAACCTAAGCTAAGCAGAGCTATGTTATGAGTACTAGACAACTGACAAACGTACTTATATATTTCTAAACACATACATATTATAGATAAATTATACACAGACACAGACCAAAATGATCTAGCTCATCACACAAACATTTGTCCTGGGTGGGAATCGAACCCACGACCTCCGGCGTAGCAGTCAGGGCCACTAACCACTAGACCAACAGGCCAGTTGAATATTTGTAGACAAAAATAAAAAAATAAAAAATCCCAAAATTGTCCCAAGAAAGTATGTTATAATTATTAAATTCATATTAAAAGCAATAATTAATAACGATTGCTACTAGAAAATACATACGCAGTGTTGTATTAGTATTTTGATCCTCATTTATTCATTTATAATCAATAGCCTCTATACAATATTTCCGTAAACTGAGTAACATTTTGGGATTTACATAAACGCTAATAAATTTGCTGTTTATGAGACATTATTTACTGAGACTACTTAAATAATAACAAGGGCTTTTCTTTGTGCTAATTAAAAACTAGTGGCGTATATTAATTTTAGTGTTTTGAAACAAATAAAAATTATACTTACGTGTAGTGATGAAAACTTTTATTTCTTTTATTTCGCATCAAAAGAAAATAAAATCTAGACCGGCTAGGCGGCTGTGCACCGTGACTATGAAGCGGCACGTTGTTTGAACTGAGATTTTTTTCCAGAAAACCTCACTTTCTTGACTTTTCTGACGCAAATCACCCTTTATATAACAAAGGGAATGGGGTGACATTTATAAACGGTATTCATGACTTTGAAGTTTCTTTAGAAATCAGAAAACAATAAAACAATGTTTTGAAATCTCAGGAAGTCTTCCAAACTCACACGAAGTTGTTGGTTTGAATTTTGCGTTGTTTTATTGTTTCATATTTTTGGAATGCCTACGTAGGTAACGACATGAATTGTTATTCACCCTATCCAGCTTGCGTAAACAGCACGGGACCGATAAAAGTGGCGAAATCAAAGGCACAGCTACGAATTTCAAACATTGGATAAAAATACAGTATTGGCGAGTGACTATGACGACAAACTAACTTTTTATAACTCTTAAACTCTTGGTATTTCGCTACCATTCAATTGCGCAAATTAACAGTATTTACGCAACGCTTAACGACCTAAAACTTGTACTGTTCCACACGCGCCTCAAGGAGATGTCGGCAAACCGTAGGGACCCAGCAGGGTCGAAGCCTAATGGGGCCAAGGGTCTAATTCTGAAATTTAGACTCGGCCCTGTTACGAAGGCAACGTTGGAACAGGAGTGGGTTTTTAGTCAGTAAAAGTCTGACGCTATCTCCCTCTCCGCCATGAATTTCCCACCTTAAAAAAAAAGACCTAAAACTTCGTTCAAAACAAAAGCAAATGATATTCTCAGGTAGTTAAATATACAATAGCAATTTAAACTGGCTCGATTATATTAGATATCTTCAAAAGATAGTCTACGAATTTATTTACTACCTGTATATGTATTGCCACTTCGGCTATTGATGCTCAAGCAGTGAGAATAATTGGCAACTATTTTTTTGTCGTTTGCATCCCGCACCTACGGCGACTGGGGCGTGATGATGTCCGTTCCCTCACGCGTGCGGCCGTGTCCTTCGCTAGCATTACTGCCTCGCAGAAGAAAGTAACCGCCTATTATTCCCTCTCCGAACCATGACTTGATCCAGAGCCTGGCGCTTGACCTCGTTGCTGCCGATCGCCTCCACGATGCACCTGCATTAAAAGGGATAAAAAAAAATAGAAAGATGATTTACTTATACTACTCTTACCAACTTAGTAAAAATATTGGAATAAAGTGAATTTGGAAGGTTTTAGCACTATATTACGATCATATAAAAATGTTAGGAAACAAAGGGTCTAGCCGTACTTCTATAGCAAAACTGCCCCCAATGGGAACCTATATCGTAACCTATGTTATATTGTAGAAGGACTAAGAATAGTTGATCGAGTAGATCTCAGCTTAGTTAATCGACGAGCTATTTGAAAAAATGTGTCCGGAGTCGACTTTTTTCAAAGTGACATATCTTTGTTAATTTTAAAGCTAGCAAAATGAAACCAATTTCATTGTTTATGATACACTTTAGTTTATTTTATAGCAATTTTCTGTGAGCCAAGCCTAAATAATACTATTAAAAAAAGCAAACATATATTTTATTCATTAATTTCTGTCAGGCCTAATTGACTTACCACTGGAAAAATACATAATAAGTGTCTATATCTTATCTAACAGCTTGTCTCGTTTCATCAAAATTCAAAGATGCAACATATTGAAAATAAATTAAGTACCTCCACCTTATAACCATAATATTGACGCATTTATATCAAGAATCAAATAACTCAAACTCAAACTCAAACTCAAATCTTTATTGCAATCCATAATGTACATGTCAGGTGATAAATCTAAAAAAGTGAAACAATTATGGACCCTGTCGGGCACAGCAACAATATAAATTGTAGGAGAGGAAGAACGCTAATATAAGTTCCTATTTAATTTTCTGTTTATTTTTTGTATTGTTTAATTGATTTCAACTATTACAAATTACTTATTATTCCTTCATAGCAAACTCAAAAAATACATATACTATTGTTTTATATTTAAATCTAAATTAATGCTTAATAATTATATTCGTATGTTTGAGTATCTCAGATAAAAAATAATTTATATAAATAATAAAAATGTGTAAGACCCTTTAATTTGATTAGGCTTCACTGAGCTGATTGTACCAAATTCAAGTTGCTGGTAGTTGCTCGTACATTAAATTAAATTATTTAAAGTGGGGTATCCGAACAGAAAAGAAAATAAAAAATTATTGAAAGAAATACCAGTGGCATTAGTTGTTTGGTATTAAAATAGAATAAATCGCCATGATTATGGCGTAACCAGCGCTGGTTTGCGAAAGTCGCTGTCGCCATAGCATAACCAGAGTGTTGGCTCCTTCTTTGCCCAAAGAATTAGCATAGCAATAATTCAATATGACAATGCTGCCTGTCATCTAGGCACATTTCCGATTGTGTGCGACTACTTCGAAACCAGAGTGTATTTGGTCGTGTATATTTTACGAGTATGTACGTAGTTAGGTTTAGTATAAAAGTAAATAAATAAAAACTATTATTTAAAAACATAATAATATATACGCATACGGCCCAAGAGTGTCAACCCCAAACGGCTTAAAAATATAACTGTCGACGAGGTTGTTATATATCTGCCGCTTAAGGTTCTTCGCAGCCACAGCGGCAGCACCAGCACAGCACGATGAGCTAGGAAGACCGAATGGCGCAAGATTGTCGACACAGGTAGCGTCCCACACTAAAGATCTACCCATCTTCCACTGAAATAAAGACATACCGTCCGGTCTCTTACCATCGTCGCGTGCCAAGCCATGAGGTTCCAAAACAGCCGGAAGCCCGGTACTGACAAGGGCACGTGCCCTTGTCAGCGTCAGGCTTCCAGCTGTTTACATTATCCGACGACGGATAATGTCGTTAATATTCGCGAGCCGCGCTATGTGACCCGCGCTTCGATCGCATGACAGGCCGTGGTGACCCAGACTGTTAACAATTTCGCCACAGTGGCAGCGATGAGGAGAACAGCAAGGAGCGTCAAGGCGTAGGGCAACAGCTAGGCGGTAAGTAGTATCGTCGAACAAGGTGCCAATATTCGACGACGGCAGTGCGTGAAGATAAAGACTGGACTCCCAATTTCCCACAGCCGCAGAGCGGCTCATCCCACCATCTCTGGGAAGTTAGGTTGTCGGGCGGATTTGTATTCGGACAAGCGATCCTCCAGGCATCTATAGCCTCGATGAGGCACGGCACATTGAAATCAATCTGTGAGGATATTATCGAGGACATAGGTTATTCCTAATTAATTTCTCAGTGCCAACCGAGCCGAGGATATAAAAGCTGGTAAACTAATACTAGTAATTTTGCGGACGCAGAGGCCTTCCATATGGATGGGAAGGATAGCTTGAGCCCAAGCTCGGTTATCCATGGCCACGTTTAAATTGATGTAAGGGTATGCCAGATAATTTGGTCACTTTTTTCCAAATGACGTAGGTGAATCCATAAATGGGCAGCGCGGAGGAAATATGTTAATTTAGAGAGAAAACAGCAGAAACGAATTAAGGTGATGGCCGAATGTATGTTAATTTCTAGCAATTTTTCCGAAATATACTTAAATTTTAAAAGGTTTTCCTCAACGAAAGTGGGAAAGGAACCCTCAAAAATAGGAGATCCAAGGAGACGAAGAGAGCTTCTTTCATTAATATTGATTTCTGGGGCTATAATGTTAAATTTGGAAAGAGTCAGTAATTGTCTGTCAGTACTGTCAGATAAGAATAACTCACATTTAAAAAATTGAGGACAAGACCTAATGGTGTAATGTGGAGTGGAGTTGATACAAAAATTATTCCTAAAAACCATTAATTCCAGAACGGCATTGACATTGCAGTCATTGGTAAAATTTGAAATGGAACGATACGTTCACATAAAACCTCATTAAATAATCATTAACCATTTTTCCAACCAGAAAATACTGTCAAAATGTCTTTGCATGATGATCATTTCCTATTATTTCCACTAAACCGTAACCGCAAAAAAAAAAACATTTCGCGGACTTCATCCTCGTAATCGTGAACTTCACAAGTTTCAACCGACTGTCTTCAAGACAATTGGGGACTCTCAACTTGTGATGATTAATTTTTGATGAAATGATGACAAGATGCCCTCTCCTAGAGAGGAGGCCTGAATCCCAACAGTGGGGACATTAAAAGGCTGATTATGCTTATTATATGATGACAAGATTTAACATATCAAAAATCTTCCATCTACAAATATCTACAAATACTTTTGCTGTTGTTGCATGACTCAAGTTAACTCTGTCTTCTGTTGCTGTTGTTGCTTCTGCTGATGCTGTTGTTTTATTTTTTACAGCTGTGATAAAAACATTATGTTTGTATTATTTTTTGCATTATCCTATGACTAACATAAGGATACCAATGATACTATTACTTGCGAAAGTTCTCAGAAAATGACTAATTACGCAACCAAGCCTGTATCTGTTTCTCAGAAAGCCATGAAATGTTTTTGAATCACTTAGTATTTATTTTCATAATACAATAACATGTTAGTATACATATTTATTAGCGTATTCCATCGGTTTATGTTTATAATGTCAAAGTAGGTAGGTATACCTACATTAAAAATTGGAAATATCTGTTAAATGCTATATTCATTAAGCTTAAATACCAACTCTTGTTGATCGTGATGGAACTTGATATGCTGTTGTATAACTTGCAGCTATATCCATTGAAGCTTCTGCTGTTGTAACTGTTGAAATTGTCATTGCTGCTGCGGCTTTATTATTATGCTGCTGGATTAACATCGGTACAATGCTCGCTAAGACCACATCTCACATGTCGATAACCTCATGAGCCAAGCCAAGATATGACGATATTCCTGACAGATGTCAACCGTGCCGTGCTCCACAATACATCTCCGATATATTATCTTCATCATGATAACTTCGTCCATAAATGCACAGGCAAACCTTTGGTGCCCCAAAGAGGTAGCCGAATTACGGTCAGGCTACGACGAAATTGGTTTACATCGGGTAGTTACTGGTTTTTAAGTTACATATATTTTTGCTTGCCAAAAACATCCTTGCCATAGGCCTAACGCTGATATAGTTTCTTGTACACAGCTAGTAAGAAAATGTACAGTATACCTCAAGTACTAGAGAAATAATAAATTCCCCATCATTCATCATTATTCATTCATTCGCCCATTGTATGTACCTATGTGTTTTAGTTTTAGTTTCCTTTTATGTTTGTATTGGTGTAAGTACAATAAAGGATACAATAATTAAATAAATAATGTGGGCCGTAATGTCCTAACCATAGTCAACCAAGATTACGGAAAATCTTTTTTATGTGATTGTGCTTAAGATTATCTTATGCTCTAAAGTTAAACGTTAAATTTTAATGCCTAATTTTTTTTTTATTATTAAGTTCTAAGACTGAATTAGACGGTTTGATGTCATAAGTTTTGTTGTGAACAAAAAATTAAAATTTTCGAAGTTTACAGAAAATTATCAATAAATATAATAATGTTAAGTTGAATTATATTGATTAAATTATTTTAATTAAATCTGTCTATAATAAAAAGCATCAATATGTACCTATCTACCTCAATTAATTAAATATCAATTTTAGCAAAATAATAGACATGAATTCCTATTCCACATTATATGTTTTAAATATTTAGAACAATAATCCTTACACGGTACATTACATTTTATTTAGTCTACGAAATAATAATTAATAATAATAATTCTTTATTGGCATAATTTACAATTTGGATTTAGGATTTTCTAACGCCTGCGCTAGTAGAAACTGTGTTGCAGGTGTTAAATGTCTTTAACAATGAAGTGACATTAATCTTACATCAGTCAGAGTGTGTTGAAAAAGGAATAAAACAAAAAAAAATTTTTTTTTTCATTAATAGTAGTTAATCATGCTGCCATGAGTGTGTGATGAGTTTCGTGTATAATATGATGGTGTGATAGTGTGTAATGGTGTGTCTGTGAGTGTGTTTTTCTTTGAGTGAGTTTGTGTATATTAGTGTGTTTATTTAGGTGAGTATTTTTTTATATGCGTGGGCGTGTATAAGTGCTTACGTATGCTTATGGTGTCTGTTGTAAGTGAGGACGTGTTGATACCAGTGCTGTTCAAAATGGATTATGTTTTTATTAGATTTTCTACATCAGTGTTATCCATTGACTTTAACCAGTTGAATAGCATAATCTTAAATATATTGTTATTGAAACTTTCGAATACCGTATTACCGAATTAATTTGCTTACTTAGCTATATTTTCAGAATTTTAGTCAATTTGTTACATATCTTTGGGGCTAGAAAAGTCTAGTGTCTTTTGGCAAATGCTGTTCTATGTTTCCAGGCGTTTTTGTAATTTGGGTAGGTTACGGACAACTTGTTTCTGGTGAAGATGTGGGATGTCGGTACAGTAGGTATAAAAGCACTTTAAGTACCTTTCGCTGTGCCTTCTTAATTCCAATCATATAGGTTTTCGCCGCACCTCTCCATGCGCAAATACAGTATCTGATAATGCATTCGCACAAGTCTCGGTAGGTTTGTACAAGTAGTCCTGTAATGCTATTTGCAAATGTGCACAAGTTTTTAAAAACATATACTAGTTTCCTGACTCTGTCTATTATTATCGTGAGGCACTAAATCCAGATTAGTTGTTCATCTAGCGTGACACCCAAATGCATCATGGAGGCGACTCTAGAAAGCTTCGAGTAGTCACAGATGGTGCGTGTCTCATTTATGTTACACGGGAAGGTATGTATTCTGATATCGTGTGATGTAGTAGGTTTACCTGTAGATATTTTGCTGAAGCACAGATATGTGAAATGAGAGTGTTTTAATATAGTGTGATTTTGATCACGCAAGCGGGATTGCCTAGCACACGTATCCCCCATAAATGTGCATTTCATAAAAGTAGGTATTTATTATAATGCTTGGAATACGCACGTGAGACGCGTTTTTTTTGCATTTTGAAATATTCTTTCTCTAGATGAGCAGTTTGCCTAGCTCCACCTAGGAGTAGCCGCAGACAACATTATGAACAGATAAACAGGTCACTGACGCGACGCCTGTGGCAGATATAGAAACTAGATTTGACAGTAATGACATTTCCCAGTGTAGCCATATCAAACATACAAATTTCCATGGATTTCAATTTAATTCTAAATTATTTACAAAGATAAAATAGTTGAATAATAAACAGTTTATAGGCTTAATGTGGAAATAATAGATCGAGTGATAGTAGGACGGAATATGCGTGACTGGCGTGAATATGTTGACATGTCTAAAACTGCAATTTGTCAGAACGGCCATTTTAATGTTTTGACTTTTTCTGACAAATCGAGAAATTATTTTAACGTGTGTGTTTTACGTATACAGAAGGTTATTTTTAGCCACTTTTTAAAACATGACAATAAATAAACAAAATTTTTCATAGTTTAGACAATAATAGACATGTCAAATCATTTACGAACGAGTTATCCACTTATTCACCAAGTTGTCAATTTGTTTACCACGGTTATCAACTTATTCACCAAAATGTCAATTTGTTTACCGCAGTTATCAACTTGTTCACCTTCTGAGTGGTATTATAGGTTTATAAGTAGTAGGTTAAGAAAGTTATTTTAATGAAAACACTATATTTCCAATAAATGGCAAACAGATTACGAACATAAATAAATGTGGATTTGCTGAATGAAAACACTTAACCTTTGTCGTACTAACTAAAGAAATAATAAATTGAAATAGCGAGTAAAAGTGCCGTGTCCCAAGCTTAGATGACAATGGTAGATGATAGGTTCTGCCAATATGTCTTTAGCTAATCTAATTATCGAAACGTGGGCTGTGCTGTAGTCTCTTCAACGGTACCAGATTAACTATCGGTACATAGAAATGCTGAAGTGTTAGTACAAGAACGCCACCATGTTAGTCCGATTTCAGGTCCAGACCTCGAAACCTATCCTCTTGCAGTGGGATATAAGGCAAATGCCATTTCTTCAAAACTGTTCGCTGCAGTAATGGAGGATATCTTCCAGGTTCTGGAGTGGAGAAATGTCGATGGCAAGTACATCACTCACTTTAGATTTGCCGACAACGTAGTAATGGCTGAGACTACGGAGTACTCAGTACAATGGTCCACGGAGCATTGTACTGAGTTGACTTTGGGTTTATCCGACTTCATTTTAAGTCCTACTCTTTCCGAAACTCTACTGAGATGGTGGCCTCAGACTAAGGAGGTACTCAGTACAATGCTCCACTGAGCATTGTACTGAGTTTCGGAAAGAGTAGGACTTAAAATGAAGTTGGGTAAAACCAAAGTTATGGCAAATATCCATGTTGCCCCCACTCCTATTAAGATAGGAGAATCTGCACTCGAAATTGTGGACGACTACGTTTACCCGGGACACAAGGTCCAGTTGAGTAGGTCTAACTTTAGCTTCCTTTAGCGTTCGAGAAATTGCGCGGTATCTTCTCGTTTAATATACCACAATATCTTAAAACGAATGTCAGTGAGACCCATTGGTCTCACTCACATTCGTTTTAAGATATTGTCAGAGCCATATGTTATCACTGGTAACACTCATTGTTACCAGTGATAACATATGGCTCTGAGACGTGGTTGCTGACAATGAGCCTCACCAGAAGGCTTAAAGTCACTCGAAGACCAATGGAATGGGCTATTCTCGGCGTTTTCTTGCATTATCGCATTAGAAATGAAGATATTTGCAGGAAGACCTAGGTTACCGAATAGCCCAAAACATCGCGCAATTTAAATGCACTGTGCCCTACCCACTGCATTTAAATTGCGCTCGTAGAACAGACGGTCGATGGGAACGATAGGTTCTAGAGTGGCGACCACGTACCTGAAGACAGCATTGAAAGGCCTCCTACAAGATGGACCTATGACCTAGTGAGGGTTACGGGAATCCAGTGGATGTGAGGCACACAGGACCGGTCGTTATGGTGACACTTGGGAATCCTATGTCCAACAGTGGACGTCTTTCGTGCCAGGTGCATTATTAATTTTAAGAGATGCAATAATTCTATCTATTTCTTTTGCGTATGTAGGTGAAAAATAAGTTTTTTGATGCTGTATTTGTAGTAGCTGATGTGCTGGCGAATTCGACTTCAGTTTTATTTAATTTGTTAAAATAATCGAGTTTTTCTCTTATCTAAATAAGAGAAAAATTCTATTATTTTTAATCCAATTTAGGTGTAAAAGTTGGCAACTAAACAATATTACTAAGTATTTTATAACCCACATGTGGTGATAACTATACTTGTTACATTTAGGATACAAAACTTGTGTTGGCTGCAACTTGATATCTCAATATGTCAAGATTTAAACATGTCCTTAGGATTGCCATAACTTGACAACTCAATTTCTCAATTTATAATAAGAAGAAAAAGGAAACTATTAAATTTATAAGTTCAATTATCAAATAATGAATATTATTTTGGTCACTGAGTGAAAGTTGATAAAATGATATATCTAAATTCTATCACAAAAGTATGTGAATCGTTAATTTGACATAAGATTTTGTCAACAAAAACACGTCAAAATGAAAGATTTCAACTTACTACCACATTCGATTGCTCCAAAATTAAGATACATTTGGACATGTCAATTTTTTTTCTATATATTCTTAGAGCGTAGAATGTCTAAAGCCAATAAAAAAAAACATATAAGTTAACATGTCAATGTGTTCACGCCAGCCACAGTATGTCATCGAAATACCAAAATTAAGTTTTCTATGAATATTTCAAGTCATCAAATAAGGGTTTTAAAAACAATTTCGTTTTGTTTTTAAATACCCTTATTTGATGATATCTTTTATTTGTTAATATAATTGACTTATAATCCAACACGATTACAAATATATAAACTGTAAAGTCCACAAAAATTAGGAGTGTTGATATACATTGGCAACACTTGTGTGGCGCCATCTATCTTTTGTGGGTATAACTAGTTAGATAGCCAAGTTACGTCTGCTATAAAAGTGAAAGTTTACTAGATGGCGCTTATAAAAGTTACTAGAACTAACAAATCACAATAAATTGACTTTTTTTAATTAATATTTTTAAACTAGTGCTTGACTGCGATCGATCCCACCTGATGGTAAGCAGTTATGCAATCGTTGATGGTGAATCGTACTAGTTTATTAAGACTGTAAGGGTTATTATGTTCGTTATCATTAATCATAATTAGATTATATTATAATAAGATAATCATATTAGATTAATAGAAGTTAACAATATGGTTTTTACAGCTTTGAAAACAGACGAGGCCAGCTGATTTTCAGCAATAGGTATCATTTAAAATCAGCTTCAGCTGTACTGGTAGGTATTTATTTAACCTATAAAAAAGCTATGATGATCAGGATTTGATTACGTACGATGACAGAAAAATCTCGGTAGCAGTCAGTGTGAAGGACTGTACCATATACTTACTCGTAAAGGTAGAGAGCGCAGAATAACCAGAAACACAGAAGTTCGACTAATCAAATAGTTACCTACTTGGTTTCCTCAACTTTTCTATATAGAGCTGAGACATGGACGCTGAAGATGCAAGACCTGTTTGACTGGCCTGTTGATCTAGTGGTTAGTGGCCCTGACTGCTAAGCCGGAGGTCGTGGGTTCGATTCCCACCCAGGACAAATATGTGATGAACACAAACATTTGTTCTGTGTGTGGGTGTAATTTATCTATAATATTTATGTATTTAGTAATATTTAAGTATGTTTATCAGTTGTCTAGTACTCATAACAAAAGCTCTGCTTAGCTTGGAAGAACTAGACGTCGTTGTATGATAGTTTTGTGAATATTATATATATTATTATAGGTATTATATATTAAGACCGCCGCAAGAGCGACGCTCTGTAAATTGGTGCAGAAAACGCATGCTTAGTATCCCGTGGAAAGCGCACTAAACCAATATTTCGATTCTCAAGAACCGAAAGAACTCAATATCAAAGAGAGATTAAATTTTCGTCTCCTCAAGTTCTTCGGGCATATCACCCGTATCGAGAACTCGATGGAACGATTGGTGAGGTGATGCAAGGGAGAGTCGAGGGCAAAACATCCCGTGAGCGCTCTCCAATACGGTGGTCGGACCTCATCATATCTGTGACACATTCCAGCATCAATAACAACTTTTAAGCCACCAAACATAGAGCTACCTGGCGTTCCATTACGAGAGAAGCAAGATTTGACCAAGACATGACCACGACCACTCTGTCAAGAGAGCGCGACTAAGAAAAATTTTACTTGTAACTTTTAAACTGAATTTAGAAAGGGCAAAATCCTAAATCCTTCCTTTGGAGATGTTATCTTTTTCTTTTCCTTTCTAGAAGTACCGACCTGATTACACAATAAAGTTCTATTGATAAAAAAAGCTGTATTCCGGAAAATGTATGGCTTATGCAGGATACGCCAGGAAGCGAAGCCGCAAGAAATCTATCAAGATAAGGGAGATTGTCAACCTATTTACCCTTGCTTCATCGACTACCGCAATGATCACTATCAAAGACAAAGAGTATCATCAAATGTCCGTCTACGTTTACCGCACGCTGGGAACTTACCTCTGTTGCTTGGATTTGATTTTGATAAAATGAACTTAATTTCTAAATTATCGTTAGTTACAAGTGAGGCAAAATATTAAAATAAGCAGTTATACTTACTGAGCTTTGCTTTTTTTTTAATTGATATGAACCAGTGCTTGACTGCGATCCCACCTGATGGTAAGCGGAGGAGTTTGCTTCGACTTAAGGGGATGCACCTCGACACACATTTTCACTGTTTTTCATACACCGCTCTTACGCGATTGAGACGTTATTACACATTTTTCATTAGATGTTTTGGAAACACAGTATATTGTGGATATTATCTGGGCTTCTATTATAATCAATTTATAAATTTGTGTAAAACTAATCAAGCCAAGACCTCTGAAAATCTACTTAAAAATTTAAAAAGTCAAAATCAATAACAATACTTATAACAAACAGTCTTGCAAATTTAATCAAGATTCTGAATGACAACAATATTTTTCAAAAACTTTTAAGGGTTTAATGAAAACACGTATTTCCTGGAACAAGTTTTATAAAATATTGGAGTAAATCACGGAATTACCGATTGCTAACAAAGTTTTCAGGCGTTATCATTTTTTTCGCGTTGCCTTTTTGTCTAACATCGCGTTGGATTGCGTTAGACGAAGTAACAAGCTTTTAAACCATGCTCAATGTTGACGACCAGCGAGTGAAAAAGGACTCTCTTAAAAACTTCTAGGCTGTAGCCAATTGTAGCTATCTGGGAACATAGACTCCGGCCGGGAACCAAAATGAGTAAAGGGTTGACGATAGTTAGTCTATGATGTACTACGGCCTCCGGCTGAATGGTTATAATAACGCATTCCTAAAAGCTTAAAAAACACTTACATTAATTTTAGTCTGCTGCTTTGAAAACTTACTCAATAATTACATACTCGTAGGTAATCATATTAGCTGAGTGGTGGCCGAGTGGTAACGGCCCCGACTGCAGTGGTGGCCGAGTGGTAACTGCCCCGACTTACGAGTCGGTCGCGAGTTCAAACCCAGCCAGGCGCATTACTTTGTGTAATTTATTTCATCACCACTGCTCTAAAAACGGTGAAGGAAAACATCGTGAGGAAACCGGCATGTCCTAGAATCAAAAAATCGAAGACATGTGACATTCACCAACCCGCACTGGACCCGCGTGGTGGATTAGGGCCCATTCCCTCTATTAGAGAGGAGGCCTGAGTCTCAGCAGCGGAAACATTGAAAGGCTGCTTATGCTGTGGCCGTTGGCTGTATCTATATGTAACTATTAAAATCTTAAGCGAAACCCTGCCAACCTATAGGACTCGCCAGTCTAGCGAAGTGTTATCAGCAAAAAGCTTCCAACCTATGAAAAAAACGGACGAAGCTTTTGAGACTGATTGAAGGCACATTAAAATGTCAATGTCAAAAAATACTACGGGAATATTTTCCGGATTTATTAACATCCATATGTGCCTATAAAAAGGTATACTCTTGACATTTTTGCTATTTCACTAAATTCCTTACTTCATTTACAGAAAGCCTGAGAGCTTGCTCACGTAGGTACTGTATGTGTGTACACCGATGTAACAGTGTGATTAAAGAATGTATACCTGCTATTACCACCTTGCAATAAACAACAAGATTCTCTTCGCACACCAAAGCAAGACAAAAAAGAGCTACCTATTAAGTCCATCGCCAACAAAGTGATATGTTTAATAACTTACTTAACTCAATCATTACCAATTAACTGGTAACGGCCAATTAGTTTGTCCGTGATTTAAAAATGATCCGAGAAGCAGGTTTAGCGCGTCGTTGTTCCCGTAGTAGATCGGCTCGAGTAAGCTAAGCGGTGGGCGGGGCGGGCCCGCCAGCGGCCGGCGAGGCGCGGTGTCCGGGGCTGCGCGCGCGCGGGTCGGCGGTACATACGTGCTTCGTGCGCTCGAGTCGTGGCGCACTGCGCTTTTTGCTTGTGGAGGCGACCGCGGCTTATCCTTATTGTATTTTATTCTGTTCTTAGCTCCCCGTCCCGACGAACGTCCCTACCACATTGTAAAACTCGAACGTTTTATTGTAACAAAGCCAGTTTATTATAAAACGTATTATGCCAATATGTTAGTAAAAACTCAGTCATTCTTTGCCCGGTCTTCAGACGGTCTGTTTTGTTGTGTGAACGAGTGTTATAAATAAAATAATAATAACGGCGAACTGTAGTTAAAATCTGTAGATTTTAAGAAAATTCTTTTATCAACTGACATTATGAATATAAATGATTTAGTGACCTGTTTATTTTTTCTCGCCGTTATTTACATTGTGGGAGCTACACCTGATGATAAGGTAATATTATTTTTATAAATATTCGGTTCTTACTTACTTATTTTTATTATTGCCAGTGTCCTAAAGCTCACGTTACTAAAAGCTTAGTTAAAGCATTAATTAAATTTCTTATTTTCTGGTATTTGTTGATGTTACTTTGTGAATTTCTAATGTTTTTAATTACTTAATGTAATCCATAAAATTGGTCACAGGCATCATGTCTGATAGTAATAAATATGTAAGTTGCTGCGTGTATCTGAGTAGGTATGGGTACCTAGCCAGTAGGTATAGCCAGCCTGTAGGTATTTCCTGCAGCTATCTGATAGACGTGACAAGTGACAAGCGACATTATAGCAGTTATCTGAGAGAGCTTGCATATTGGCTGTTCGTTGGATAGATGTTTGTGTCAACTTTTACGAAGCTCCGTAGTTCTAACTTTTTGTCATGCATCTCTGACTATTCAGACATAGATTGCATTATTAGACAGTTTTTTAGAAACTCTATATTTATTCATCATACCAATTTCAGTTGTGAACTCTTTTGAGTGTAACAAAGCATTTTGTGTAGTATCTAATGAGTAAGAAACAATCTTCTGTTGTTACCTCTTAATACAACTTTTATAAGATTGTTAACAACACTAAGCGACTAAATCACATCACCTTTATAATAGTAGGTTTCATAGATAGTATGAATTTCTAAGTGCTATTTTTGGACAAACTATGAACTTTATAATATATACCTGCCGAGCATTTTGCCAATTATGTTAGGATCGGCGTCCAGTCTAGTCGGATTCCGCCGAATATCAGTATTTTACATGGAGTGAGTACCTATCTAAGAACAGTGGTGGCCGAGTGGTAACGGCCCCGACTTACGAGTTGTAGGTCGCGGGTTCAAACCCAGCCAGGTGCATTACTTTGTGTAATTTATTTCATCACCACTGCTCTCAAACCGGTGAAGGAAAACATCGTGAGGAAACCGGCATATCCTAGAACCAAAAATTCGAAGACATGTGACATTCACCAACCCGTACGGGACCCGCGAGGTGGATTACGGCCCATTCCTTCTACTAGTGAGGAAGTGGACTACACTAACTCCCTGCAATGGAAACATTATAAGGCCTACTATGCTATGCTAAGAATACCTATCTGACCACCACAACCCAGTAATTGGGTAAAACGATACCCTATGGCAAGACTGGTGTCAGATCCTGGCTTCTGACGGCTGTCAAAGGTCAACAAATACTAGCCGGAACCAACCTTTAAACGTGCTTTTCGACGCACGGAAGAATATCGGTAATAACATAAACATACACAACAGACGGTCACCCATCTACGAACCGACCTTAGGAAGCATTGCCTTCTTCTGCAAAGCAGTAATGCTAGCAAAAAATGCGGCCGCACGTGTGAGGGAATGGACACCGTCGCGCCCCAGACGCCAGAATCCAGACCCGGATTCCCGAACACCGTTGGCGTGGGCTTGCGGACGACGAGCAATGGTTAGCTCGCCGTTCGGCTGTCAGGTAATCGTCCAGACAGAGCTCGAGCCGTCGACGGCGCGTAGTATTCCATGCGCGCCTCAAAGAGATGTTAACCAAATCGTAGAGGCTCAGCAGGTCCGAAGCCTACTGGAGCCACGGCTTGGTACCCGGGATCCTGGAACGTTAAACAAAGAAGGAATATAGGTGTGGTTTTAGTCAGCATAAGTCTGACATAGAGCAGTGGTGACCGAGTGGTAACGACCCCGACTTACGAGTTGTACGTCGCGGGTTCAAACCCAGCCAGGCGCATTACTTTGTGCAACTTATTTCATCACCACTGCTCTCAAAACGGTGAAGGAAAACATCGTGAGGAAACTGGCATGTCCTAGAACCAAAAATTCGGAAACATGTGACATCCACCAACCCGCACTGGGCCCGCGTGGTAGATTACGGCCCATTCCCTCTCTTAGAGAAAAGGCCTTAGGCCCAACAGTGGGAACATTATAAGGCTGACTATACTATAAGTCTGACACCTCTCGTTCCGCTCTAGAGCGCGAGAAGTCATCAGATGATTTTCCACCTTAAAAAAAGCATGCGTTGCTTAACCTTGTATTTCGACCCATGCGGCTGTTAGTATTTTAGTCACAAGTCCACTCTTCTCTGTCAATCTATTGATATAACACCTTTCATAACACAATTTACTTTACTATTATTTTCTTAAATCATAGTGCATTTTTGTATCGCTTATGACAAAAGGTAATCTTCGTCTTTCGAGTATCTCCCGGCTCTCATTGGAGTTTCATTTTACCAACAAATCATCATCTCTATTCCACCAGAGCTTACTCTAATTCAGTTGCTTCGTTGGTGCAAGATGATCACGTCACTGAATCTTTGGGAAAATACATAGTTTCCTGTTAAATCCAGGTATTCCCACTTAGCACAGGATACAGGGCTCTAATCTACTTGCAGACATTTTTTATTATTATGACAGGTCTTCCTCTTCCATACATGACTTTTAGCTGGCTGTCGTCGTTTCGGTAATCACCCATATTCCAGCTCGTCATTCCATATCGTCTTTCACACAATCCTTCAATGAAGAAAAATCATCGTAGACAAGATCATCATCTTTCTTTCTTACATGCTACACATTTTCGCTTTTTTTTTTCGCTGTCAACCGTCTCACTATCACCGACCCTTTTCTTTCATAACATTCGATTTTTCACACAGTCCGTCCACATTTTCTTTGGCTTCCGTTTCTGCCCATCCTGATTTGTATTCGTATTTCAGTATGATGTTCGTATTGACCACTTGGCCATCTGGTGACGAGGTTAAAGTCACTATTTAACATGACTAACTGGCATCTGACCTCCATAGCCAATTAGTGGAGAAAGATGTATCGTTGGAAGAGCAGACTGATTTTCAGGCTGAACTGTTTCTAATTGTTAAATTGTTTTATTTTATAAAGAGTAGGTAGTTAATTATTTCTTATTATCATTATAATATGGTAATTATTAATTTATGGTTCGTGCAAATTGTCTTTTTCTACCATTTCTCTCTATTATCTTCTCCTTCCAGCTATATTATCATCATCGGTTCTTTGATCTTCCTCTGTTCTAATAACCATAGATACACATTCATACCAACAATGTAGAACCATCCAAATGAAAAAGAAGATTTTATTTTACCTATTCGGCATGCATGGTAGACTCACGTAGGTACACCCGAGGAGGTATACCTCATTTAAGACAAAACCGTGACAACTTAGTACGATACCAGACATTATATAATAAATTACCTTCATAAATATTTAATTAACATCACGTAATCTCCAGCTTTCATAACTGCCAGTCTAGGATATTAAACGAAAACATAAGACAAGACGAACTAGGTAGGCACCTATCCATTGTATGTTAGATATCTTAACTTCCACCCATAATAATACGAATAAGTTAGACATCTTGTTGAATGGATATGTAATGTAATGCTCTATATTCGATCATCTGTAAAGATAATAAATTTAAAAAGATTTTCTCTGCAAATAATGCTGCAAACCAGCTTTCGCCACCGTCGAAGTAAAGGTCACACCTTCATATATCAACAAGTAACAATTTAATTAGCCAATCAGAAGCATCAAAAAGGACATAATTTCATATCCAATTTAGAATGCTCTATCGTAGATTTATCTCAGAAAGTATTGGATCTCCTACTTATTTTAATACCGATCTGGACCATCTGTGTAATTTAGTAAAGGCAGTCTCAGTAATATGTCTAGAACTGATGCTCGTACCATCATTATCACTTGTTTCTTGAGTTTCTTGAGTTTCTTGTCAGGCTTTTCATGATCTTGGCTCGTCCCTGCTGGTGTGTTTATTTTCGTAACCCACACGCATAATACTGTATAGTCAATATTGATTAAGCCGCATACTGATTACAGAGCTGACTCTGATAAATAGATTATACAATAACTAAATTACCTACATGTTCAGTGTTTATCAAATGTAGGCTAGCCAACAGTATGGTTACCATTTGCGAATATTGACATTGGCATTGAGAATGTAGTGCCTATAGCTACAGTTACTTACTTACCATATAAGTGGAAACTGAATTTAAATTAGTCTTTATGTTATGAGCTCGAATAATCATAAGTAAAATATTTAAAGTGTTTCCAAGTACAGCGCTGCTCTATTGTTTCAAGGAATAAACTGGAATGAGAAACCGAAGTGTGGTTATATTAGCATTAAGGTACTAAGTTACGCAGCACCCTAGCAATATTAATCGACTCAAAAAACTTGGATTGGTTTCATCAATTATTTGGTTTGAGAAATACAAAAACCTATCTAAAAATGGTAATAAAATCTTTTATATTTTGATAGTTTCCGATTTGTCAAAAGTCAAACTCAAATAATACTTACATTGTAAATGATTGGCACATACCATTTCAACATAGCACAAACTAAATTGAGTTACATTAAACTAAAGTGCTTCAATTCTCCAATCTATCAATCAATTTGGTCAAGTGTCAATTTAATTGTGTTTGTCACTTTGTTTCTTGCCAGAGATCCTCGTCGTCGTTAGGCAATGATGGGTGCAGCGCGCGTGCAGCGGCGTGTGAAGCCAACAACGCATATGCTCGCCGGCCAGTCTGCGGGACCGATGGCAGGACATACCCCTCGCGATGTCACCTCATGATAGCGCAATGCTCCGGACCTCCCGTCACTATTGCGAGGAAGGGACCCTGCGTTGGTAAGATACCTGCGAATATCTTTCTTTTTGAAAGCAAATCTTAAACTGATGTTTTTGTTAGCCCTTCTCCAAAGGAACTACTATTATCAAGCAGTGAAAGTCGACTTCTCTGATACCTCGTCTAGTTGTGAACTACTGTAGACTAAGTAAAAACGAAAGACGCTGAAAAATTCTATATAATTAAATATCATTCAAAAACGAGAGGCTGTCAATACTTTCAATCCACTCCAAATCCTTTCATAAAGTAAAGCTTGTCTCCACAAAGATTCTCGTTGTTGCGAACAAGTTCTACTATATCAAGAATAGAAAATACATATTTATGTCCACCATGAACATGGGTCTTATAAAAACCATCTTTGTTGAACTCGACCTTGCGATTGCGGTACAATCGCTCTTTATGAAGTCATGGAATGTAGTCAGTTTACACTTTTACAGCACTAGGGCTACATTAGCCGGTAAAGATTATGCTAAAGTTGATGCCTCACGTCCATTTGTGTACGTAGATAAAGTTTCATTACTTGCTCAGGCGTATATTATAGTGCCTTTAAGATCTGACGCTGATATAGCGGAGTGTTCCTCGAAACAACGCTGGGCGACACTAAATATGAACTTAATGACTGGTAGATTTCGGAAGATGTTTTCACAACAGTGGGATTATTCAAGCTGAGAGTAACAGTGTAAGCATTATTAGGGTATCTAAATAACGGTTTGCTCTACGTGGTCAGTTCGATATGGTATTATAAAGAAAAGTGGAAGTTCATTTGTGTTATCTAATCGCAGAGGGGCAGTCATCCTGCCTAATAGCGTTGCGGTACGCCTTGACCGCGCAAAGCGGTGTCTGGTCAGCGTATGTTCCCCGATGCCGCGCCGATGGCAGCTACGCTGCGGTGCAGTGCGCAAGTGCAGGGGCGGCGGCTGCTGGATGCTGGTGTGTCACCCCTGACGGCAAACCCCTCCCTGACACCTCCGTCAGGAACGGTAGACCTGACTGCACTAGAACTGGTAAGTTGATAACTCTGGCATAAAATGTTGAGTAATTGATGCTACAGTGCTCAGTTATGCAATTTTTTTGGGTCTGGGGGTAGCAAGTGAGGATCAACCGATTCCAAAGATCATGGACGTCCGCTGAAGCAATGAGGCTTCCTTTACTAACAATACGTCATGCCTCTCAAAATACCTATAAAAAAACTTTCCTTAAATTTGTCGGTTTGGGTTAGCTATTGATGCGTTGTTAAAAACGATGTTGCAAAGCGAATTTGATTCTCTCTGTGTTGCCTAGCTCATATTATATTCGGATTATGATTGTAGAAAGTAGAAAACATATACTGTTTCTAAATACATATATCATTTTGCATGTAAAGACATTTGGCTCGTCTCTGTGTGCCTCTTGTATGAATGTGCTGGTTTCCATGTATGCGAAGCGAATCCTACATTATTGCCCATTCACTTGATAGGTGAATAAACTTCACTTGTCTATTTTACAGGTGACATTACGACATTAGATCAGAATGTCTTTATAGAAGCTATTCAATTTAAACAATAACATTAAATTTAAATATAACAAATTGAATCTGAGTACATATATTAGGCAAGTAGTGTGATTGAAACAATGGTAGGAAGGACGTAAGCTACTTATAAATCTTACTGAACATTGTAGTAGGCGAAACGAAACGGGCCGGACTGATGATGATTTATAAGATTTGAAGTATTTGCTCGTAATAGGTTCAGAACACTTTATAGGCGATCTACAGTAGATCTCTTGTACCCGGATTCGACACATCTGTTTTATCTAACGCACCATTGTAAATACTGCTGGATACACTTCAGACACCGTTTGTAAACAATGATCCAGATGAAAGCTAATGTTTATGTTACACTAGAACGCCTTTTGGAAGTACCGATGGATAAGTTTCACGTAGATATTATCTTAAGCAATTTTCACAGAAACATTCTCAATTCGTTAGAAAATGCTGATAAACACATCACTCTTGCGCGTTAAAAACATAGTGCTGATTCACATAAAAATATACAGGCCGTTAAACTAATTAACCATAGGTTACTGTACTTTTAACGTAAACAGACAATATCGTATGTACCTAGTCGCGGAGCTATCGGAGAAAGATTAAAATGTATTTAAAAATACACCTACAGCTTTCAAGATGGTATATATATGCAAAATGTTAAACAACTGTAATGGCTTGGGAAATTAAAAAAAGAAACACAAACGATCAGATAACAAAAATGAACTTCAAATGCCTTTCAAACTTCAGACACTGAATGCAACTCCAGAATAAAATAAGCCTATTCGTTTTGGCATACAAATTGCATTGCGTGCACGCAGACGACTCGGCTGCCACACGTCTGCTCTTGCGTTCATGTATAAGAGCCCCATTAAAGTTGTTTGCAATTTATCAATGTTGGAAATGCATCAGTATCGCCCGGACTTGTTTGAGCAAGACAACACCCGTGAGATGTAAATAACTGCTGATGCTGATAACGTAGGACACGACGTCACTTGCAGCGGTGCATCTATGTTAAACAATGCCGATAATTACCTTTGTAATTTATACCTTTTTAAAGAACCTTTTTTATCGTTCCACGTTACAAAGACTCTGGTAAAGACTACCAGAGTCTTTGCATATCTGGTATTTTCCCTCTAAAAGATACAGAGCAGCTCGTCGACACATTGAGTGATAAATAATGTGAGTATATTTTACGTATGGCTTGCACGTCCTTATACATATTTATGTAAGTACCTACATTTGTAAGTATTTTGTGATTAGAATGCAATTACCTTTGGCGCCATATTATCAGCATTACACATATATATGTTTCGAGCTTTCGTTATGAATATATTCGCGATATTTCACCTTGTGTTTACTGCCAACTATCGTAATTACTGATTCATTTAAAGTCTAAATATTTTTGAAACAGTGAATGTTTTATGTAGCATTTTTTTAAACATGACTCATTTAGTTTGTCTGACTATGTTTTATGTGTTAGACGTCAGAGTTCAAGGTGTATATTTATGTGCTCAAAATTACAGGAGCCAGAGACCGTGGGCTTAGCGCAGCAATCTGGACTTGTTTACAAGAAAGTCATCTATATTGAGTTAGATACGAGCTTTGCTTTCAAATTTTTATTCGACTATATCCTGCTCAGTAAACTATGCTTTTCAAGCTTTCAGCGTTTTATTATCTTCATTTAAATCAAGTATAGTTATTTTTATTCTCGGAAATATTCTATTTAATTAAAATTTCAATAACTCGTAGGCAGCTCTTTGAATTTTGTTGAAACCTGAAGAAGTTTTGAGCGCACAAATAAAATTTGTAGAAGTTTTTAGTTGTGAGCGCATATCAATGTAGATAACTTTTATACATTAAAATTTTGTGTAACTTGATATATTACTGAAGCTTTGTTTAATCGCAATTGGTTGACTATATTGAAAGATATAATAGAATCATTGAATGTTAGGCGTAACGAAATTTGCCGGGTCAGCTACTAATACATACATAAAGTTATACCTTCATTAGTATTGGAATTTCCCAGTAATTAAGCTTTTGAATATTATAGATATAGAGACCTACATGTAATCCTAAACATAATAGGTATTCCTCGCAGTCAGCTACAACGGATGATGTTTTTTATTCTAACTCTCTGGCACTAATTATAATTGCTATATCATTAAAGATTAGTTCTAGACCAAAGGAGGAGAGCAAAACTAATATCGTCGCTGTTCTGGTCGTCTTTTTAGATATGTTCATTTTAGAACCTTTATAGATCTCGAAGTCCACACAATGCCTCTAATCTTCCTTAAACTACTATCTTTCACTTTCATCCCAGCTGTATTCCCTCAGTATTTAAATGGTTAACGGCTCGATATGCAATTGTTAACAAGCCAACAATTTCCTGAAACAAAATATTCAAGAAACCGGCCTAAACCAAATAAATGTAGGTACAGTGGAGTTGATTACGTTCCTGATTGCGAACAGATCTAACTAGGAGCGAGACAGTTAACATGAACTACAACAACATCACCAAATAACATAGGTACATTGTATACAAATTGAGAAATTATCTTGGCGATTTACATGTAAGTAGCTAATGGTTGATAGCAAACATGCTTTATGCACTTTTCATGAATCCACTTAATTTAATACTGTCGGAGACACCTCCTTCTCGTTCTCTCACTCTGACAAATTCATTATAAACGTTCTGCTATCGAGCACAGAACTATTTAATACCCTTCAGACAAAGGGTCATCCTACGCAGGGCATCGCCCGCTATTCGGCTAACAGCCTGCTTCCTTGTACAAGTACATGCACCTTCTTGTAACCTCCGACAACGACTTGATGCGCAAGTGATCCCTGCTCGTGTAGTGAAACTCTAGGAGAGAGAGTGGACGTCTCGCCACACCGCCAGCCATGGGGCAAACTTTGTGGTAACTGGAACTAATCTATTGTGGTACAATCTTAATACTGAGAGGTATTTCTCTTTAATTTCTTCAATTTGCATTGAAGCAAATATCTATTTAGTAAGTGTAACAGAGCAGACCAGACTGTGACGTACGCAACTAGTCCAATAATGAGTCAGCAGGCGAATGTTTGTTAGCTGTTGGTAGTCTTCCATTGCATAACAGAATCTGTCTCTAACACCTTTATTCGTATGGACTGGAACATCCCGCTTGAATTGTACCTATCGTACCTATTGTAACTAAAGAATTTTTCATCACGGATATGATTCAAAATCTCGAAGAGCTGCATTCGACGAGTAAAAAAAATATGTAGTATCATGATGAGTATCGTTTTATGTCATATGAATGCTATGTTTTCGATATTATGTTCCTCATATTGAACTAGATCCTGGAAGGATTCAATTTTATAAAGTCTGTGTAAATATTGACATAATAACTAACGCTATTCCATGAAGTTTGTAAATCGAGAAGATCATTCTTCTTCAGACGCCGGAAATGCTAGAATTCCCGATCTTTATATCTCAGAATGCCTAAGTAGATACATGTGTTTCTTATAAAATGAGTCAGGCTCTGAATGTATTTAAAAGAGCCGACAGGGAAAAATTTTTGTTTCAAAAATAAACTCAGGTAAAAAAGTTTTCGTGAGTCAATAACTTTATACTGTGTTGACTTGATTTTGCACTTAATTCTATGATAAAAATAACTATGTATCCTAATATTATAAGCTATATCATACATCTGATGAGTTATGTCCCGACCTTTTTCGTCGGATGTTGGAATAATATTATTTTATTTATCTTCAGCTTATCTGGATTTTAATTAAAGTCTACCTTATCTGCCGCTTTGTGTTCGCTTGGTTCCCTAATTTGTCACACATTTTTAGGATATACCGCACGTAATGCCCACTTTTGTGGGGCATTCTTGTAAATTGCATCTTCAGAAATTATTGTATTCGAATTGTTTCGGAATTGATTTTGATTTAAAACTGCATTTGTGCAGACATGGTAGACGTTTGTTAGACATTCCATGAATAACCAATGTGTTCGCATACATTCTGATGCAACACTATATCGCACAGTATAAAAAACAAAGTCGATTGAATGTCGTAAATAACAAATCGAATGTAGATAAGTAATATTAAAGATCCCAACCGAAAATTTCTCTAACTTAAAGCACTTAGCATTCTCGTTAGGTGCGCGAGTATCGCAGTTCGCATTCGCAATAAGTTACTCGTATGAAACCTAACTATAAGTGGTAATATGAAATGGTGGTAATGGAAATTCTTGGAATACCTACACAGCTTGGTGGTATTTTTAATCTGTACTTCATTAGTTATTGGTTTGTAACTCATTGTGCGGATTTACTTCTAACCTATGCTACGCCTGTATGTATGTAACTCAGCTAGCATTCTTTTTTAAATTTTCTACTACTACTAACATTCACAATAACTCCTATCTTACTCTCGTACCTAATTCAGTCTAACTTTACGAGCTTAAATGTCACAAGCACCTTATTCTTCGTCTAACAGGCTAAGTAGTCAGACTTGCGTTTAGAAAGACTATTGATCAACGTCCGCGCATTAATGTGCATGTCTCATTCAGTAATGAAGTACTACATTGTCCTCTTCCGATTCAGTTTATAAAAGGTTTTATTTAAAGCACTCATCTCTTTCGCCCATAAATTACAACAACACTTAATTTATGACGTGCTAACACGTAACTCAATGACTAAGTGAGAAATTATCAGTAACGACGTGCTATTGACTAATTGAAGTTTGTCCCCCGGTTCTGTTAATAGTCGATATAACTCTATTGCTCTGCCCGCATCCATTTACGTCGTTTTACGTGCCGTCTACTAATTCTAGCCTCTTCCATTTAGCGGTGGCGCCTGCGCTGCCAATTAACCATTTACTGCCACTCATGTTGACCCGGTTGCGCGGATTCTATCTAATTAACTACACTTTATAATCACGACTTAGAATTGATGATTGCGCATCTCTTCGCAGACAGTATAGAGAGCCCAGTGTTCCACTGTAACGGTTTCTCGTAAGAGTTCAGAACTCTGGCCGGATTCTAATGTGGTTTTCACCGTAACCTAGGTATTTCTTAAAGTATCCTATGCAAATTAGTTTGCTAAGCGAACGGGCGATAAATAAAGTATTTAAAGATATCAGTCCCGGCATATTATTACCTAGCCTGTTCAATAAGCTTAATGCTTCATTATATTATACCACAATAAAGTCAGTTTTATTTCGTAAACACCACTACATTCGAAGTGAAGACAGATCTTCGAGTATTTTTCTAAGAAACAGCGGTCTGCGTCAGACAGCTCGACGCCGATCACAATGGGGTCCACTTTTTTTGTCATTCAAAGGTAAGGAGAACTCGTCTCGGGCAACAGACGATAGAAAAAAAACGTTCCAGTGATCATTTGAGAGCTTTGTTGAAAATCACCCGCACCTTTGATGTTTTATATTTAGCTATAGAGCTTACCTGGCCCGCGATGATGAAGTCGTTTAGAAAGAGTTAAAATAATAGGCTGTTAACACAGCACTAGCAACACTAAAAGTGTTATTGCTTTTAATAATAACACAATTAAGTATGAACAATTTCTTTGAAGTTAGTACTTTATGCGAAACAATTTCTGTAAAAAATTGCAATGGTAAACGACGCCCTCGTCCTGAGGTCATACAATTTGCTTGGTACTTATCTACCTAGTAACAACATCCACTTTCAAAGAAACGGTTATTGAAAAAACGAGCTAACATTTGAAATGGTACCATCTTATTTGGGTCAGGCGCCGAAGTGTCTAACGAAATTCGATATAATATCACCTTTTTTTTGTACGATGCCCTTTGCAGCCGGCCGGTTTGGAACTATAAAACTTTGAAACTTCGCTTTGAATAGTGTGAAAGAGTAGATCGTATCATTTAAAATGTTATTTAATTATTGTTTTCTGCTTCAAAGGAACTCCGTTAACTGGTGGTAAGCGTTTGAATGATTAGGTACATTTAAAAGAGGGGTGGCCAACTTTTGTATGGGCATTTGCCCCACTTTAATATACCATATACTAAGAAAAGAAAATATGTATGATAAAGCGAATACGTATAGAAACAATACTCTCTAAAAATGGCATGTTTTTTATACGTCACTAACAAACAAAATCTAAGACACTGTCGGAATAAGTGTATAGTGTATAGTAAATAAATTATTTGTTGGTTTTACTTTAATAAAACCAGCCATCCGCCAAATTACACTAGGTAGTTAAAGAATGATACACAAAATTAACATACTCATCTTACAGAACTCCAGACATACTCGTACTGACATGATCGTCTTCCATTCGTCCATGAACATATCACGGTCAGGGTTCGTGTCTAAAGGTGGGTTTACGCCCGGCTCTATTAGAGTCGGTTCACAATACACGAATTTGAGCTCGACTCGTGCTCTGCTCTTGCTCGAGTCCTCTAGCGTAGACCCACCTAAAGACAACATTGAGTGCAAAGAGAGCGTTGAGCGCAGAGAGAGCGCGTGGGACAGGGGACTAGACTCGCGCCACGGTGTGACTCGCAGACACAGCTAACAAGCTATGTCTCCCGATGCGGCTATAGTTAACTGTAGAACAAAGGTGAGACAGCAGATGCAGCTCAGTAGCATCAATTTTTTCCATGTGGGACTTTACACATGGTTATCAATTAGTAATAAAACTAAAAACTAAAACCAACTTGATGGTGTACATAAAAGGATATTAAAAGACACCTGTACAATATTTCTGTGTCCATAGTTCTTGAATTCATTGAAGAACCAACGTTTCAATCCTTATTGTTCAAGCCGGAAGACTAAATCTATTTGTAAGCCATTCAGTATTGTTGGACGGATATCGTCCGTGTTGACCAGTTAGTCGTTCGCCAGGGTCAAAACCACTATGTTTACTACTTATACGAGAGATCTGAATCAGTATGATATGTTTATATGGCGTATAGAAGCTAACCATGTAGTTCATAGATGTAAGAAAGATGTAGTCTCAAAGTGGAGTTGAAGTTGTGACTTTGTGACTGTAGGAAAGAAACTTACTTAAGGTAAAAAAGCAATGTGTGATTTGTAAAGTACCTGATATTTTTGAGTATCATTTGGCTTCATGAAATAAAGTCGAGGCTCGCTAAACCAAACCCCAGTTAGAATAATGCAAACGAATTATAATAAAATATTCCAATAGCTGTTTATGATAAAATCAAACAGCTTTACGATTTAACAGAGAGACCATTGACCCACATTGCTAGAAGTCTTAAAATAAAGCCATTTTTGGCTAGAGCTATTCGGAGTACTTTGAACATCGCATTAGGTACGGTTCTTGCAAACGACTGGCTTGTTCTAGGTACTGTCGTGACAAAAAGGGTACATAGGCCTAATCGGTTCGAAGGAGTTTCCGTGAAGGAACACAAGTAGGTTTGAGCCAGTAAAATTCTAACACTCCATATTGCTCCACCCAGAGTGAGCGAAGTCATTTGATGATTTGATTTCGCAACTAAAAAAAAATAGGTTGGTTTGTTAGTCTCACAGTACTTCTAGAAAAATAAAGCTAATGATACCAACAACATCAAAAACACAATAAGCAGTTCAATAATATCAGATTTACATAATTATGTAAATCTGAAACGTTCACGCATCTTAACGGGGTTTAGCCCTGCTATGGCCGACCCACTTCATAGATAATGCAATCTACAAACTGTTACTGCGAACATGACCCAGTTGAGCTAGAATTGTGTCCCGAACTCACCTGAGATTGTAAACTTTAAGTACTGCGGAAGATGGCGTAAACCGAGACAATATGCTGCGCCGGCGCACGTTATAAGATTTAGGGTTTCTTGAATTCAATACTTGGGTACAATAAATTGGTAGAATAGTTTTATTACATTTTAAAGTATGAGGCAGCCTAGATATTCTGTAAATAATATTCTTAAAGTGTATGTATATTTTTATCATTTTTTTTTTTGCGAATTCTAAGCGCAATGTGTGGCGAGGAAAGAGGTTTAAGGAAAACAGTTTCTTATGTCATCGTCCAAACGGCTCGTGTTCACGTCTCAGTTATTGTTCTAGGTATTAAAAACGCCTGATTGTTAGATAGTGTAAGGTTTTATAGCACATCAGATTGTAAGTTTACCGGTTATATGGATGTTTTAGTGATGCACTACACTCGCGGGAACTGGGACCGGTTCGACTCCGCTCGCCACCGCACTCACAATTCAATGCATAAAAATAAATAACCGTCTGCTTACGAACGATAACATTTTCTTATTGCTACAAAAAATATCACACCTCATTCAAAATTGATTATTGGATCACGTCTTATATAGGCGTTGAATATTTACGGTTTAATTGCCCCACTGCCTTTTAAGTTGATTACAGAATTACAAGCGCAATTCAATTTCAAACTGTAGTAAGGAAAATTTAATTGAACAAAATTGGTTACTTATCGTATTAAGGCGAAATAGTGTAGCCAACTTCATTGACAGCCAATTTATTAGCAACTTCTATAACATATTAAATAAAACGGCAAAGCGACATTTAATTACAGAAGCGAGCGCATTGAAATCCTAAGCGAGTATAAACGAAGCCGCATTTAAGCTAGTTATTATCAGTAAGTGTAAGTAATGTCGTTTGTGATTACGCCAATTGCTTTCCGCTTGCAATGATATCTTCTTGAAAGGCCTTTGACCCATTGCGACAATAGACTATAACATTCGCATATAATACCTACGTATCTAATGAATTATTGCCGTGTGTTTCCGGGAATCGAAAGGCCAACCCTTCTCTTGGTGGGTATCGTAAAAGGTGATCTAAAAGACCGATGACTTGTGTAAATGTTGACTGTTGATCTTAGCACTTTACTAAAGATAAGTAACCTTCTGAAGAAGCTTTATAAGTTCACAGAACGTCAGGCTATTTATTAGAAATGCTATTTGAAGAATTTAAGACCTCAACAACGTCGAAATATATGTTAAATGTCAATATAATGTCCAAACACCTCCACCGGTGTGTTAGATACGCATTTACATATGTATATAAATATAATGCCTGACCCACTGCCCATCCTTGTAGTACCTACACGTAAGGGTTCGCGAAGACCGATATCAATCTATTTTTGTTTTCAGGTAAATCGCACACAAGGAGGCGGTCCTCGGTTCGAGGCCAACGCAATAAAAGAAGTAAGACTAACGATTGATGTTAATAATTAAAGCCCATTAAACATAGGATCCGTAAACCTGATGATGTCACAAATAAATGAGATCAGATCTTTTTATAATGGTGTTGTAGAGCTTATGGATTTTTATGGACAATATTGGCTTCAAACTGGATCATATGAGAACAAGTAAAAATGCAAAATCAAAATATCGGAATATGGAATGTCAGCTCGAGCCCGTCCGAAAGCTCAGACTTTTGAGTCATGTATAAATTTCTTCGCTCTACCTATAGCACCACGTCCTTCACATATTTTCCAATTAGATATAACTATCTACCTTTAGTGTATTTTAACATTATGTGTGCAATAAATCAATAAGAATTAACTTTAATTACGGCTCTACCCAACAGCATGCACTAGGGCCGATCGGGCCCAGTTCAACGGAAACCTCATCAAGATCTTCAGCGGAGAGTTTGAGAGGGCTCGAACTGACGCAGCTCCATCACCAGAGCCCAGGGCTGTGGCGGACTGGAAGTTCAGAGAGCTGGATCGAGACCACAGCGATGCCTTGCAAAAATCGGAGTACAGAGGACTTAGAAAACTCATAAAAAAAGTACGTACTCCGTAACACCTCAAGATTTATATGACCGGTCAATTTACATGTACTCACCTCGGTGGCTCCGGTAATTTCAAGTATTTTAGCGGCTTACCTCTGTTCGGTCCTCAGAACTAATACATTAATCAGGTACATTTAGTTATTTATGTTGAGGTACCGTGTTTGACTGATGCTTTGGACTCTTGGAAAATAGATCCCAATACGGATTTGCCCGACAACTTGTCATCTCAAAGGCGTTGGGTTTTGCCGCTCCGCAGTATTGTTAATTTAAAATTTGTAGCTTCAGTCAGGCCCTCCAGTTTGTTTACGATTAGGAGGACTTGGTGTTGCTCCACATCAGTGCCACTGCAAGGAGACTGTTGCAGCGCTCTTGCAGCAGTACAGGCCATGCCTGTCCCGCTGCAAGCGATCGTTGAGGCCCTCACGCGGCATAAGTTCTGTAACCTTATTAGTGCTGTGACACTAGTCTGATTTGAGCTGTTTGGGGTAGAAACGCTTAGCTCATAGTGTCCGAGTGCACGTTTCCTTTTCAAGGATATTTCTCGTGCAATGCCAATATTTTGGGTAAATAACGATCTATCCCTCTCGTCGCGCAAAGTGTCGATCAGTCGACGAAAAATGTTTAGATATACAGAAATCCTAAGAGTTAGGTTTAGTGTAAGTGATAAATATGTATGTTATTTGTGTACATGTCGTGGCCAGATCTTTGAAACTGATCACTTCATGAAATGGCAAACTAAAACTGGCCAGATACTTTAAATGTTAAAGTTTGATGATATGTCAATTCTCGTTTGGTATTTTTTTTCTACCTCTTATTGTCATAGAAATCCTACATCAATGATATAGCCAAACGAGGATTAAAATGTAATCAAACGTTAATGTTTAAACGATCTGGCCAGTTTTAGTTGGCCATATCATGAAGTGATCAATTCAATAAGATCTGGCCACGACATACGTATATTGAAATAACCAAATTATTTTATACCGTAATTAGAGAAACAATAGAAAGACAATGAGAGAGTGAACGCGCGTCCGCTTGGGGTTTGATGAATTACGGATGTGATGCAGAAGTGGTGCAGAATCATTAGCAAATAATGTCATAAGGCGTCATTTGACGTTGTCTTTAACATCGTATGGCATACTTCTACACCTCAAATTTTTAATTAGTACAAATCATTAAAAAGCTTATTAGAAAAGGTCTTGTTATTATATAAGTAAAGTCTTAATGAAAAATATTCATTAACAGCAAAGTTATTAGCGTTTGTTTATATCCCAAAATAACACTCAATAAATGGAAATTTTGTACAGGTTTGATTATGAGTGAAAAAATGACGATCAAAATGGAAAAACACTGAATGATTGATTCAATTATGAATTCACCAATTATGACTCGTGGATAATTTTGGGATTTCGTTTTTTTACTACAAAAATATGATCAGTAACGGGGACGGATAGAGACCCATTTTTTTTGTACTTTTAAAAAAATAGGGGTGTATATCAATTTGGTCAGAATTTTCGTGGCCAACTAAATATTATAGAGTCTAAAGTCTGCTCATAAGACGCATAAGTCAGAAATCCTGTACAAACAGATGGTCAGATTTCCGGGAAGGGTATTTAGTCATTGAATTTTAACTCACCGCAGACTTCCGGAATGAAATCAAACCTGAACAGACTCGATTTTGCTTTCTAGGTCAATGTCTGGCTTCCGATACTTGCACTTAGGATATTCCTTCTCATCCTTGATGGCTATTACAATAATTGCAGACAAATTGATGAAAATAATCTTTAAACATAAACCCTATAATGACACAACCTTGCATAACACACATTTATCGACTTTTGGCTTTTGTCTTTGATCATCGTCATTCACAGTCCGATATCACCCACTGTTGAGCATCCTCCTCCCTTTTGTCCTGCCGAACATATCTCGAAGATATTGTCACCATCATGAACGCACCTGCTTGATTTGTTAATCACAGAGTAAAGTTTATCATACGCAAGCCCCCTAAAGACCTGGGCATAATCACATCAAGTCCTTGTGCGTTAGGAACACCAGAAGACTGAGGTACTGTCATCATCCCCAATTAGATAATAATGGTAGGAGGGGTTCACATCAGCGTCGGATCGACGATGAAGTACCTGGTACTCTTTCTCGATAGCTGCTGGAATTTCGAGGAGCAATTCCGACGCGCGATGTCTGGCCCTCAAGAGGCTCCTGCCCAACCTAGGTGGTCCAGACGCCTCCTGCTGGAAGCTCTTCACGGGTATCTACTTAGATAAAACTAACATTATTGCCGAGCCTTCAAATATTTTGATCTCCTGATAATGAATACAACAAAGCAGCAACAACGAGAATTACAAAGGCAAGACACTTAAATCATCAAAGTGTACATGCACATTATTAAAACGTAGGTACATTTCATAACCTGTCATTGAGTGCAAGTGTCGCGATCTTTGACCAGCTGCACGTGACTTTGAATGCAGCTTCTATAAATTATTGGTAGATTTGAGATACCAAGTGTAATTTATTAGAAATCTGTGGTGTTGGAAGACAAAGATAAGAGCAGGCATCTAGCAATATTTTACCAAAGTTATTGCATAAATAAATGCACAGAAATTTGCTGGTGGTGGTTTTAAGTTTGGACATTTATATTTCCCCTTTTTTTGAAATAGGAAGTCATTATATAAATTCTCCCATTTTGGGTGGAGCAAGAGGGAGTGACTTCTATGGCTACGATATCTCTTTCGAAACATCCCGCAGTTCTAGAACATCTTTCCCTACAAGCCTACTTCCTCATACCTTTGAAGTTTGTCATTTTATTAGAACAAAAAGGTCCCTGTGACATCAGTCGTGGTCCGTAGTCTGCTATGATAGGTTTACTCTGGGTTAGCAGTTCCTCGATGTTCACAAGTTACCTACTGCCTTGCAGTAAACCCAAACTTATTAAAAAAAAAGAACAGAGAGAAGAAGAGAGAGAAGAGTTGACGAACTTTTTCGCCATATTTAACAAAACCTTCTTACTGACAAAACAGAACAAGTATGCACGCAAGTGAGAATGCATGCAAGTAAGAACTATGCAGAATACAAAAATCTAATACCTTGGGGCCACGGATATGTGAAAATGAAACCCGACGCCCTGGGACCAAGGCAAAGAAGGAACAGGAGTGCGTCAGTAAAAGTCCGAGACGCCCTCTCGCCCGCTCAAGAACAGGGGATGTCATTGGATGATTTTCCCACCTACAAAAAATAGAATACCTAGGTTTTTGTCAAACTTTCTTTTAGGTTAAGTATTACATGAACCGTGAAGCAGCGCGTGTGACTACATAAATAGGTATACATTTAGATACAAGAAGAGAAAGTTTGTCATTGCAACCGAGGCAAATTTGTTTATTTATTGTTATGGAGCCGAGTGCTGCAGTGACAAATCTTCACGTGTATCAAACGACGTTTTTCAATACACTTACGAAGAAATACTTTCTCTGAAAATTACGACGCTTTTTTATTATTTTGCACTGAAGAAAATTTTCTAAAGCTGCCATACATTTTAGTTTTCATTTAGACGGCAGCAGGCTATTGCAAGTATTCTTTACCTCAATCACAATATCTGGCGGCGTAGCATCTCAAATCTTAAATTCTCTTCAAATCTTAAATTCGTCATTTTTTTTCACAAATATCGCAAATGCTATGTTAGTTAATAATATTTAATTATTTTTTCCCGCGCTTAACCTTTGCTTGTTGAAGGAGAAGCAAAGGTATCAAACCGTTATAAATTTTAATTTTAAAAATAGTAATTCAAATAATTTTGAATTTAAAACACAGATTACAAATTATTGTGTAAATAATCATATTTATTTATGATATTTTGTTCATAAATACAATTTAAATTTTCATTAAATATTAAAACCTTAAAAATATCCACCTAATTCCTTTAAAAAAAATCACCGTTGACTGTGAAGAAATAGGAAAAAAAAGCCCTTGTGATAAATTAAAAAAAAAAACACGAAATGATACACATGGCATGTTGAACCTAATCGTAATGCGATAAGAGCCAGTTTTCGAGGAAGTGTGTTGAAAAAATATTTGTGGTTGCTTTTGAATACCTACGTGTCTGTTATCGAGTGTTTTTATACAGGATATCTATGTAATTGTAGCTACACGATCGTCCTACATCCGCTACTTGAGCCATGAACTGGCGAGGGTCACGCTGGCCGTCCGTTTAGCGAGTGTCAAGTGTGCTACGCTTCAATCTTACTTACGGACTACCGAAGGACTAGATAGAATATAGGGGTCTATGTGGATGGACGAGAAAGTATATTACTATGGCCTACTTTCGTTAAACTTGACCAAGATATTCAGGACGTACAATTGTTATTTACATCCAAATTCGCGCTACCATTCCTGTATTGCGGATGTTAAAAATATCCACAATACACGCTGCTCCTAGTGCTATCCATAGTTCGAATTTACGAAAAGATCCACAAAAAGCTTCAATAAGTTTACTTGGTACCTAGACGACGCCATAGAATAAGTAATAGAGCAAGTGCAGAAATTTCACTCTTCGAAAGAAAACATGCGAATATAAACCTATTAACAACATCTATAATGTTCATAAAACATTGCACGGCACGGACGTGACCTTGATTATATTTGCCTACCGGGAGGAGTAGCGCTCGTAACGAATCAGAATGCACCTTAAGTTCACGAACCGGGAGTCTCTCTTATTATGTCCGTTAAGCGCCTTTGAATAGGCCGCTCTTGTTATAGGGTTAGGACTTGTATGTTATTGAAAAATTTAAATAGGTACTTATTTATTACATAAATAAAACTAATCAGATTTTCTAAAATTATATGGTAGATATACCTAATAGATTTGTACCTATTTACTTATATCCATACTTTAAAACTTATTTTTTTTTAAATCATCTCATACAAGTGTCAAGAGATTGTTTACATTTAGTTAGGTATCTAAACAAATGAAATAGGTAATTAAAATGAAGTGTATATAACTTTGTATGTGCGTTAGCTTTGCTTTCATGTGTAATTTTTAAAACGTAGGTCGTTTATGACGTCATTATACATAATAATTAACATTTTGTAAGATATAATTCCAGTATATATTGACCTTGGATTAATTAAGGTAGTCCTAGTGACTACCTTACTAATGCAGCATACTGGGAGGTCTACTTTTATTGAATGCTCTTTAAGGTCATTGACTGATTTACGTGAAAAATATCGCAAATACTTGAAATAAAAACTCGATAGAATCTTCAATAAAGTATTTGAAAATATTTTTTGTTCAAGTGGCAAATCGAACACGCGTGTGACACTCTACTGAATTTAGCGTTGCAAGTAAGGCGACGCGGCGTAGGCACATTTCTATACCTATAGTATGGAGTGCGCCAGGCCTGACGACACCAGTAACATAAACAATTTTCTTCTTAGTGTGTCGAATTCAAAAATAGTATTTATTATTTATTTTTTCAAGTTAAATTCCTTCCTGTATTCTGCCATTGAACTTGTTCGTCAACTCACTTCTGTGAAACTCGCGAGCGCTCGCGAGTTGGCACCTTCCGATTTTGCTTACATTTTTGTAGTGAAATCAATTTTTTTACCAGTCAAATAAAAACAGATTGAAACCAAATAACTAGCTATTGCCCGTTTTTATAAAGCCCCGAGTATAAAGTCCCGCAAACCTCCATTGAAAAGAAAAGATTCTTCGAGACGAGTGTTTTTTTTTTTTTTATTGGGTGGGAAAATCATCCTAATGACATCCCCGCTCTTGGGCGGAGCGTGAGATAGTGTCAGACTCTTACTGACTAAAAACCCACTCCTGTTCCTTCGTTGCCTTCGTCCCAGGGCCCCGGGTTCCGCTTTCACACTACCCGTGGCCCCAGTAGGCTTCGACCCTGCTGGGCCCCTACGATTTGCTGACATCTCCTTGAGGCGCGCGTGGAACAATACGCGCCGTCGACGACTTGGGCTCGGTCCGGACGGTTACCGGACGGTCAGACGGCGAGCCACCCATTGCTGGCCGTCTGCAAGCCCGCGCCTACGGTGGTCGGAAATCGGGATCGGAATCCCGGCGGCGGTTGGAGCGTAAGGACCGTTGCCTCACGCGATCGGCCGCCTCCTTAGCTAGCATTACTGCTTCGCAGAAGGAGGCGACCGCCTGCCACTCCTCCTCGCTCCGGAGCATGGCCTGAACCAAGGCCCGGCGCGAGAGATCGCCGCCGCCGATTGCCCCCACGAGGACACGGCGTTGCTCTGCCCAAGCTGGGCACACCTCCACCGTGTGCTCTACCGTGTCCTCCGGGTGGGCCACAGAGTGGCGACACCCGGGCGTCGTTTCCGCACGAATCCGGTGCAGGAACCTCCCGAACTTACCGTGTCCGGTGAGGACCTGCGTCATGCGGAATGTGAGGACGCCGTGAGGTCTTTCCAACCACGCCTCAAAGAGGGGACTTACCGCCATTATTGTGACGTGCCCATCGAGACGGGTGTTCAGACTATGTTCTAATCGCACGAAGAACTGTAATGCCGCGATCCAAGATTTTGAATTTTAGTTCAACTGACTGCCAAAAAATTGCACACCGGAACAGCTGCTCAACCTTTATCAAGCTCAAGTTCTATCGTGTATGGAATACTACTCTCATCTTTGGGATGGGTGTGTCAAATACCAGCTTGATGTACTAGAATCAACTCCAGAGCAGCCAGCCAAGAAGATCGTCGGCAATGATGTACAGTTTGCCGAGTAAAAACTCAAAAGTCTTAAGCATCGACGCCGAGTTGCTAGCAGCCTGTCGGTTTTCTATCGTTTACATTTCGCGAAGTGTACATTGAAATTGTACATTTTAATTCCGCCAAGTCCTTTCCATCATCGCACCACGAGACGTTGCGCCACCGGTACATAGCGGAAATCCACCCATACGCACTAAACTTGTAGGGCATATGGGTGGGCGTGCGTACAGCTAAGGAGTAGAATTCCCTGTCGTCTAAGTTTCCTATTAGCTACAGCTAGCTAGCTCTTTAAGTGAAGATTGAATAGTTTACGAGTACTTCTAGGCAAGCTTGGTCCCTCGGCCACATCATCGCTTACCATCAGGTGAGATATAGTGGTCGAACGGGAGCATATCCGTAATAAAAAAAAAGATTCTACGTTTTTTTTTACTTTTGCTAGGCTGTCGATTGACCACTATCTCGCCTTATGAGTACTTTAATATACAATTAAATCTATATTGAATGTCTTTCTCATAACTATAATTGTTTTATTTTAAAGTCCAATCGTATAAAATTTCTAATACATTTAAAGTGGGTACCTACATCACACATTTTATAAGAAAGTTTCATGTTCGAGCGAGTTGACAACAAAAAAGTACCTAAAACCGGAAGGTGCCAACTCGCGAGCACGCGAGTTTTACAGTCACGAGTTGACGGACAAGTCGGCACAGCAATGCTGTCCGCTAACACTGTCCTTATGTATCTACGCATTAGGTATAGGAAGTTCTACCTACTTCGATATCGGGCTAAGGTTCAAGCATCTAAACTGAATCTTGCCAACTGACGCTGTTACACTAGACAATCAACTTTAACAAAGTTTCTACTGCTGGATACAGTTGTCCATGCATCCACTCTGTGACAGCGAATATGCCGCAATCAACCACGGGGCCCAGTTGCTTGGATTCGACGTATCAGGAATATTTTAGACTTTTTTGTTGACCACGTTTTGTTTTGACTTCTTTCGTCGAATTTTGATCGATCAATTTGAGATATCATTACAAATTGCTCTTATAGGTGGTGAAACCGAAGCGCTGTGCTCGCGCATGGGCCCGTGGCTGTGACGGGGACGGTGATGGAGAGATCGCTCACGCGGAGTGGGTCGCTTGTCTTCTAGTCAACCCTGAACCGCCTGCACCGGACTGTGAGTACCTTAATGGTTACGTTCTTTAAAGCCTGGGATACACATGCTATGTAAAGCACACACATAGGCACAAAAGCATGCTGTCTCCGAGCAGACACTAACAATATCGTAGTATAGTAGACCATGCATGCATGTGGATTTCAGTCTTCAAGGCTTAAAAGATAAATATAGTATAGAAGAACTGGGTTTGTAATATCTTCGAGCTCAAAAAGAGAAGATCAACTAATGTAAGTTTTAGCTCAGGCATTTATCTGCCGATTAGTATTTTTTTCCTTAACACTAATGTTTGGAAGATTAATAGTCTTGCTCTGTATTCTTTTAGTAAATTAACAAACACCTATCTATACTTAGAAATAACAAATTGTATTTATCTCTGTCTCCTGTAGGTATGCAACTTGTTTGGTACCTACAAGAAATTGCCAAGTCACCCCATGATAATGACTTAGCTATGGCAAAGATTATTATGTATTCAATAATACCGACACGTAGTAATCACTAGATAGGATCTATATTATGAACAAGAGTCTATGGATTCAGAAACGTTTAAAGAAAAACACTACGATTAGATCAGTTATAATATCTGTAACATTCAATTATGTAAAACTATCGGCCATAATTATAATCACTCGTAACAAAAACCCACTTACAGATTACTTAGGTGCATTTATGACTCTTAAATTCTTTTAAAAAACAAGACTGGATTTACAGAGGTTCTGTTCTGAACAAATTAGTTATTAATTAGCATAGCACGGTATAGCATAGTCGGCCTTATGATATTCCCACTGTTGGGACTCAGGCCTCCTCTCTAGGAGAGGGAATGGTCCGTAATAATAGATATCTGGCCGTAATCCACCACGCGGACCCAGTGCGAGTTGGTGGATGTCACATGCCGGTTTCCTCACGGTATTTTCCTTCACCATTTTGAGAGTAGTGGTGATGAAATAAATTACCCAAAGTAATGCGCCTGGCTGGCTTTGAAGCCGCGACCTACAACTCGTAAGTCGAAGCCGTTACCACTCGGCCACCACTACTCCACCAATTACCAGTTATTAATTAATGCAAAATAACATTATAAGACATTAAGCCGCAAGTCTTTACGAATGAGCAGGGTTTAATAAAGCTATTTGATTTATCGTTAAATCGCCCAAGTTGTGACTTGGGTCATTCTCATTTAAATGAAAGCGAAAATCTTGCCTGAGGCTTTAAATTAATACTTCAAATAGGTTGTGAATATTATGCACAATAATCAACAACCATTTTAGACGTTAACGGTTTTAATTTCAAAGACTAGTTTTTTACGGTGCTCTGGCATGGCTGGCGCCAGCTTAAGACCAGTCCCTCATTTCAATAGTAATAAAATTTTAATTAATATTATTGGTAGGCAGTGAGGTAGCCTAGGATGGTCTGAAAGAATTCAATTGCACTTTTAAAACACTGCTTTGCATGTTTGTTTTACATAGCCTCAACTATTAACCTCAGATCTGTGACAGGCGTAGTGCCTGTCACAGATCCGGACGCCGGCGCCGGCGCAACTACTCACATCAACAGAATCTGCATTACATAATGTGGTGTCGAAATTAGAATACGCAATAGGTACACGTCAAATGATAGTTACTTTCTTCGACATTGAAGGAACTTTTGACAAAACCATGATTCGTAGTATCAGCACAGCCCTTGAGAGACACGGCGTCGATCTGACCTTGAGTGGCTGGATCACGAACATGCTCAAACAAAGAGCATTACAAGTCACCATAAATAGCAATAAAAGGGCCACTGCAGCAAAGGGCTTCCTGCTAGGAGGTGTCTTATCACCTTTGCCATGGAAACTAGTCGCAGACAGCCTCGTCAAGAGACTCAACGACAAAGGTTACTTTACCGTGGGATACGCCGACGGCATAACCATAATAGCAAACGGCACTCATGATGACACTTTATGCAACCTTATGAGCCAAGCCTTAAAGTTAGTAGACGACTGGTGTTAAGAATATCAACTAACCGTGAACCAAAACCGAACTGGTTCTATTCACAAAGAGAAGGAAGCTATCTGTACTGAAACTACCACGCATGTTTGGAAATACCCTAAGCCTTTCAACTGAAGCAAAATACTTGGGCGTCTACCTGAACAAGCAGTTGAATTGGGCAAAACACATGGACTCGCCAGTACTAAGATGTGGCAATGCAGACGCATGTTGGGACGTAACTAGGGCATAAGCCCAATAGTCACCCACTGGCTATATACCACAGTCATAACATATGGCTCTCTAGTCTGGTGACCCAGGACAGACTTGAGTACAGTCCAAAAAGAACTCGAAAAATTGCATCGATTCGCCTGCATACCAATCACCAGTAGCATGCCTGCAGGCAATGCTAGGACTGCCTCCACTGCAGTGCGGGAAGAAGCAGTCCTGGCAGTTTTCAGACTTAAATTATCGGGCACACTGAAAACAGACTCTCAAATTAAACATACACGCATTATGGAAGATGCCATTAAGCGACAGCGCATGATGACGGTCCCCAACGACAAAGCCCCCAAGGCACTGCAATTCCAAAAACACTACAGCATCCAACTAGCGGAAAAACCATACGACTACTCAGGCCCAAAGCAACTGAGAATTTACACCGACGGATCAAAGACGAACACCAGAACAGGAGTCGGAGTCTTCGCCAACGATCTTAATATAAAAATATCCAAACCACTGGGATCACTCAATTCTGTCTACCAGGCAGAATGTGTTGCCGTCACTGTAGCAGCCCACGCCATAGAAGCCAGGAAAGTTACGGATACTCATATCCGCATAATCTGTGACAGCGCCTAAGTAATACAATCTCTAGAAAAAACCCACAACAACTTCGAATGCCACTCTGCACTAGAACGCTTCACAGTATTCAATAATAACACTGTGACACTGCAGTGGATAAAAAGACAAAGCGGATCACTGGGCAACGAAGCAGCGGACGAGATGGCAAGGCGGGGTTCTAAACGCGGTGGTCTTCGGAACTGAACCCATCCTGCTAATACCCTTTAGTAAGCTGCGTGGTCAGGGACCATCACCGGACTCTGATCCCTGAACAAACACCTCTTTATAATGAATATCACAGATAGCCCTCTGTGCAGAGCATGCATAGAGTCAGAAGAAACTGTCGCGCATGTGCTCCTCGAGTGCACGACCGTCAGTGAGATAAAAACACGAACCTTGGGATCACCGAATTCACTGATGGCTGCCCTGATCAAACTGAAGAGACTCATCTGTTTCTGGAATGATGTGGGCTGGTTGGAGTAAAGGCCGCCATGGCCCACGCACAATGGTCCGATAAGGACTAAGTGCGGAAACCAGACCACAAAGATAAGATAACATTTAGACTACTTGAGAACCTTCTCCTTTTCGTCGACGACGTCGGTTATTTTCAGAAAGTAATCATATTAAAGACTGATTCGAAAATAAAAACACGTATTTTAATGGTTTTATTAATGTCGTAATTGAATTTGTGTTCAATACCGTGATCACGTGAACACAGTATTGATCACACTAATACCGGTATTGAAGAAATCCGGTATTTGAAAGCCCTACTTGTACGTCATAATTGACTATTTCGTTTCGATGGTTTTCTGGTTACTCACAACTCCTTAGCATGTATAACTGATATGTCCACTGCAAAATAACAATGCAAATGTGTGTGCAAACATAATAATAATATATAGTCTCTCTCCGTTTCTTCATGTCGTTGAATGCAGACGATGACAGCGGTCCGGAAGCAGAGCCTGCTGATTACAACGAGGAGGAGCCACCACCAGATCCTAGTTCAGGTAACTCTTCATGCCTATATTTACTTACCACTGATAGATTTTTATCCCATCGTGTATATGCTTTCGACCACAGATTCGGTTGCATTCGGCAAGCTTCTACAACACGTTCAGACTCAATTAACAAGAGTAATCAGCGGTGGAGCTTCTATTTTCAGAATACCTACATAATACCAACTTTTATTTTTGGTCCCAGCCAATCGAGTCGGTGAGGTAGCTTGCGAACCTTTAGGCCTAGCTTCATAGACGGTACGACGTTGTACGAATACGCGTCTATGAAGCTACGTGTCCGTGTACAGTAGGCCTTAGCTTTACAAATCTTACGATAACTATCTGTTACTGAAAGAAATAGTACATTTTGATACAAGTGCAGAAAGTTTGTCATTGCTACCAAGGCGGTTTTATGGAGCCGAGACTTTTTTCAATACACTTACGAAGAAATGAGCAAAAGGGGTTTGACCGGCGACTTGTGGGGGGGACACGCGCCCAGCCTGATATGATAAATGTAATAAAATTGTAACGGAGGAGAGCCGCGCACTTTTCTGCACTAGTGCACAAAACAGTCTATTGCGTGCCTAAAAGCGGTGGGATAAGAGCGGGTTTTCAAGTAAGTGTAAGTAGAGTTGAAAATTTAATTTCTATAGGTCTGCAAATAAATATGCACTAGCTTCTGTGGCTGAAGTAGGCGACCGCCTCACAATCCCATGGCCTGAACCAGGGACTGGATCTGTTTTTTTGTATAATTACTACTCAAAAAAAAACGATAATAAAAAATTCCATCCCGCAAATCCCGCCGGATCTACGGAATTGATGACTTCGATCCCGCAGACTTGCGAGATCGCGATTTTAATGCGGGATTAGATTCCCTACTCACAACCATTAGGCACCGACCAATAATTTATTATTAATCATGTCGACAAGCAGTTGATCTGCGCCAGATCCTCCTCGGTTTGATTACTGTCCCATCTTGCGTTCAGGGCGTCCAGATAATGCCGGACACAGTCAGGTTTTATGGTTGCGTGTCCAGCTAAATTAGTCGATGTCCGGCCTGTCTAGTTTTTGTTAGAGTTTTTCAATTTGACAATTTTTTTCACATTTCTTCATTTCCGATCCGCCACCGTGTATCGCACAAGCCAGCGGCCTAGCACTGTGCACTGTAACCACAATTACAAATTTCTAAAGTACTTACAGCTAACTACTTGCAATATTAACATTGTAGTGAATGATTAGTACTAAAGAAAATAGGTTCGTTTAGTTTTATTGTTTTTTCATTATAATTTATGATATTGACTTTATGGTACAGTCGTTAGAATAAAAATTTGCAAACCCGATTACAGTGCCACCTACCGGGTTAAATTTTATTTTCAAACCATACAGGGACCTACTCAAATATACACACGAAATTTCATCCAAATCGGTCAAGCCGTTTAGAAGAAGTTAGGTGACAAACACACGTACAGAAGAATTATAATATAATATAATAATATACTTTAACGCCTAAAAAGATTTTGTGCAAACTTCACATAAACCATCTACTAAATAGTCCGAACAAAGCCTAAACTTTTGGTTTGGATAGGTGAGCCCTGAGCCCCTCTTGAGTTATAAAATTTCAACGAAAAGTGGCATTGATTATATATCTAAACTTAGATAAATATAATATGATAAAAAATACTCGTTTTACTTTAGAGAAAACTTATTGTCGTGTTATACTGAGACTAAAAAAGTAAAGGGTGACCTGACTTTTTACTCCGACTAAACTGACTGATCTTTTCGGTATTAAGACCTGGCAACCCTAGTCCCATCAGACTATGAGAGAGTACACCTGTGTTAGTCTGCTTACGCACACATTTGTGCATTATAATAATAAATTCTACCCATGTTCTACCTACGTACCTACTTGCCTAATCTCCTTTGAGATTGACCACCGTGCCTGGAATTCGGTCGGAAGAATTATTCTTTTGTGACACTGTAACGGAAACCTACATCTATACATAGTAGTTTTATGATAATCAGCCTTTCAATTTTTCCACTGCTGGGACTAAGGGCTAATCTCTAGGAAAGTGATCAAGCCGTAATCCACCACGCGTGCCCAGTGCGAGTTGGTGGATGTCACATGTCTTCAATTTTTTTGTTTGTGGCTGATTTTTCACGATGTTTTCCTTCACCGTTTTGAGAGCAGTGGTAATAAAATATCTAATAGCTCGCTCGTAAGTCGAGGCCTTTAAGTACACAATGAAAAAAAATGAAGTCTCTGTAGATATGTAGGTACTTAATATCAAAATGTACATAAAAAGTAGGTTCGATACCTTAAACCGAAAAGAAACCTTTTTTTAATTTTTGTGTGGCCGTTTGCTTGTTCCGGCTAATATCCGTAACGGCTGAGCCGATTTTGACCGGACTTTCTTGGATAGTTAACTAATATTATAAAAATTTATTTTATGAAGTTTAAAAAAAAAACATTGCTTGAAGTTTTGACCAAATGGCATTAAACTATTTTACGAGTCTGATGCAAACGAATTCGCGAGCACCACCCAGTAATAAAATGAATATAACTGAAGTCTACCTAGCCATAAACCTATTTGTGAAGCTATAACCAGCAAACATTCATGAGACCTATTTTGCTTTCTGTACAGTATTACCCGGAATCGTGAGGAACTCCTTTGCGCCCGATGGTTCCGAGTCCGAGTCGAGAAGAGAAGATGAAGCCAACGACTGCCTCACAGATAGACAAGCGGTTTTGGATGAACAGGTTTGACCATTAACTGATTATTATCTACCTACACGAAATAGAATTTCTGTGAACGTATGTAGATATAATAAGTTCACAGAAACTTTCTCTTGAAACTCAATCAATAAATCTGACTAACCTTAGTACCTACTAAGTTTTTTTTTTCGGTGGGAAAATCATCTTATGACATCCCTCGCTCTTGGGCGGAGCGGGAGATAGTGTCAGACTTTTACTGACTAAAAAACCTGCCTGCCAAGCCTGTTCCTTCATCGCCTTTCGTACCGGGGCCGAGTTGCCTCACGCGATCGGCTGCTAGCATTACTGCTTCGCAAAAGGAGGCGACCGCCTGCCACTCCTCCCCGCTCCGGACCATGGCTTGTACCAAGGCCCTACGCGAGAGATCGCCGCCGGCGATTGCCCCCACGAGGACACGGCGTTGCTCTTCCCAAGCGCACCTCTACAGTGTGCTCCACTGTGTCCTCCTAGCACCACTATGTTGGGATCAGGATACCATGATGTGTTGAAATGTCAAACGTGTGAGCGAGAAAACGGGATAGAGCTCTATAGCTCCGTCCCGTTCAGCTTAGGTCGCCGTGGTAACGCTCGCAGTAAGGCTGCTGCTTCAAGTTTAGCAATAGAAGAAGAGACTTATATTCTTTATTGTACACAAATTATACAATGCAAAAAAAAAGAACAGGTGATGTACACAGGCAAGCTTAACCCACAATTGGGTTTTCTTGCAGCAAACCTGATATATATACATATATTGCACACCTAGCAATATATTGGCACATCTACATTTTTCTTAGTTTACAGAAACTAGTATCATACATTGTACAAATCTCTAAAATGAAGTTCTGAGTTCATTTTATATCATTGTTAAAATAAATTGGGATGTTGACTAATAGTATAGACCATAATAGATATAATTAAGGATATAAAGAATCTACTTTTAAACACTTAGGCTGTTAAAACTCAATTTCGCATTTATTGTGGATGTGCATATATTTTACTAAGTGAGCGATATCAAGTAATTTTAAAAGTGAAAACAAATGGTATGCACAACAGAACTTAAGCAACTCTTCACATAAATTATATTATACATAAAAATAAAATAAACTGCACAAATAAGTGCAAGTAAATAATACATAAACATACTTACTAAATAAATATATAAAATAAATAAAACCTATATTTTTGGGTCATGTTGACAAGAAATATTCCCTAATTTTTCCCCTGAAAACTCCAACGAGTGGCTAGCCCGAAGTGTGTGTGGAAGAGAATTCCACAGGCGTACAGCTCGAACAGTGAAAGATCCACTGTAACGACTAGAGAAATGGGAAGGAAAACGAAGGAGAAGAGGCTGAAGAGCGACAAGGCTTTCCTCTCGGGACAAGATACTCAAAGCGTTCCCGAAGATACGCGGGGGAGTTGTTTTATTATGAAGAACAGAGAAAAGAAAAGAAAGAATGTGGAAATTCCGACGCTGCCGAATAGGCAACACTTCAATTGCTTTCGAAATTGCGATACATGATCGTACTTTCGAAGTCCAAAAATGAAGCGGATACACTAATTCTGCAGACGCTCCAGCTTTTCAATAAATTCCAAAGTCGCATCAAGGACGCGGAAATCAGCGCAGGAGTTACTTTAGTTGAGAAAGGCAGGAGCTTCTGGAGACGTTTTAGTGAGTGAAATGAGCACAACACCCTCCTGCTTACTTTCGCAATGTGGACATTCCAAGTCAGGTTACAATCTAGAAAGACAACTAAGTTTTTAACGGTATCGTACAAAAATGGAGGTAGAGACTGGTTACTCAACAAAACAAAATATCGACTGTTTGTAATATCGAAATAACATGTGCAACAAATACATAATATGAAAGTAAGCTCGTATAGTATAAATATATACCTATAACAACATTGGATTTAGTTTGTCTGGTGGACCGATATTGTCTTTTACTGGCGTATAGCTCAGCTGTCTTTAGTCGTTTTATTTAAAACCAAAATAAATTAATTAAATGCTCACGAAATTAATCATAAGCACAGAATGATTAAGTTACTAAACCTACATTCGTGCAACTTTACAAACTTTATGAGGACGAAGTCGCGTGCAACAGCATTTGCTCTCAAAGACTACAAAAAACATTAAAATGTGTTACATCCGTATTCTAATGGTAACTAAACAAATTATCTGTATTCGCACGAAGACCAATGGCTTAAAGGACTTAGTATCCAGGCGAAAATCATTAAAAAAAATACCGAGTAAGTGCGAGTCGGAATCGCGCTCTTTGGGTTCCGGACAAACCTACATAAGAAAACAGTTCAATTCCCGAATTGAGTTACGAAGATTTTTCCGAATCGCGAAAATATTTTTTTTTTGTGACAAAACTACAAATTAACTGTTTTCATATTGTTTCATATACTTGTGCTATGAGACCTTGGTTCCTATAACAAATTTCAGGATTCAACGTCAACGGGAAGTACTCTATTAATTTTTACTCCCTTAAGAGTGTCGAAATATACGTTTTTTGCGACATAAACGGCCATATCTTTTTTTTCGTTAAAACAGAAGTTTCATTTTTTCACAGCTTCAAGGAACCACAGACCTGAGTATATATAGTTTTAATTTCAACTCGATACCTTCACGAGATAAAGGCACGTAAAATATTTGTTTTAAACTTCCACCGCAGCTCAGTTTATAAACTTATACTCAATTTTATTTAAACCTTTATGTGAAACGATCATAAACTTCTATTAGTTAGGAAGGTACATCATGAGTGTTTTGATTACCTACATAATATCCATGTAATAAATATATAGCATTCGAACACGAAGATATAATTTAAATACCTATTTAATTAATACACAATTCAATTTGCTCAGTTAAATTCCACAGGCTCGCTCCCATTATGGCCAATAAATACTTACCTATGCTATTAATGTACGCCGTAGTGGCACTAAAATGCAACAATATACTTGAACCAGACCATAATGTGCTTAACTCCGGCGGATATAACACTAAATATAGCCAAGGTATTGATTTCTGTGAAGTTGGTTGACTTTCTCTGCCCATGTAGCGAATTACTCACCATAGGCATTAAATTTTGCTATCCACCTCTAGGTAACTACGCCATGGCATATAGTTTGTGTAGCAAACAAAAGACATTATCATAACAATATACCCTCGAGCTGAATATATAATCTTATTATGTTTGGCCAAAACTACCTTTTTCAAGTACGACTTAACAATAAATATTTTTTGTGTTACTAAAAAAATGCTTTGTAATTAGAAAGGAGGTGGCGCTGCGCTCTACGTTCCCGAATGTACGGGCGACGGCAGGTACGCTCGCGCACAGTGCTACAGATCTACGGGGTACTGCTGGTGTGTCCACCAAGACACTGGCAAACCCATCCCAGGGTCATCAGTGAAAGACAGGAGGCCTGACTGCGACGCAGCCCCGCAACACGCCAGTCCGATGAGAGGTACGGTTTTATCAGGCGAGTTTGATTACATTGTGTATTTGATTGTACTTAATTAAGTGCAGATATTGAAGCTTTGATCATATTTTAATTCGTCTGTTGTCTTAAAAGTGGATGTTATAATAATATCCATTTTTTAGACAACAGACAGGTCAAACCAATTTTGCTTATTTTGAGACTTTTCCTAGTTCTGAAGAAGGCTTGCGAAGTAAAATTAACAGCTAAAACTGTTTTCTAGGCTGTCCAGAACCAATGAAGAGCAATTTCTTGCGCGATCTGATGAGCTTCTTTGTATCCAAGATGACCACTTCTATCAATGGAACTGGTCCAGGGTACGTACAATTAAATGACGTGGGATCCGTGTCAGTTCATTAAAAAGTAATTAACAATTTTATAGCAGTAAAACCAAAACCTAAATTGATATTAAATTCCGCACAAGGTCAAACATGAAATGACGTAATTTTTAGATCTGGCGCTCAACTGAATCCAAGACGGTATTCGCATGGCCTGGCGGTCAAAAGGTTAATGAACTCATATGAATGCTGTATTAATTTATATCCTTGTTTTTAATCAGAGATATGGTAAAATGGGGAGCATCGAAAGAGGAGCAAGCGGCTACTTGGACGTATGTGATGTTAGACAAGGACAAAAACAAAGCTCTTGAGAGGCGCGAGTGGAAGGCATTCCACCAATTGATATCGAACGTGGAACCCCTCAGGCGGTGTGGTAGGAAGCTCCCGAGGTATTGCGACGTCAACCATGACACCAAGATCAGTATTACAGAGTGGATGGCGTGCTTGGAAGTCACACAAGGGTCACAGACTCAAACGAGTGAGTATTTTCTACAACTTTTGGATCCCTTTATCATTCTTTTTGCTCTGATAGGTACCTTAAATGTAGAAGAAATACATATGGATTATAGACTTTCATTAAATTTTCTATTACGTTAACAACAGCTATTTAATTAATCTTCGGAACAAAATAATAAAACTTTTGTTTTTTATTCCAGCTGAAACGACCAAAGCGCCGTCTAATCCTAGACGAAAGGGTCCAAACCCATTGGAGTCATTTCTGAAAGCCGATGATTGATTCATCGTTGTATAGTATGTTGACTGTGTCGATATAAGGGACGGTAGCAAGTAATCGTGCCAGTGATAGTGGACCCTTGCAGTGATGTGTTGAACCTAGGAACTAACTTATGGCATCAAAAAGCAACGCAGATCTGTATCAGTTGTTAAGCACCTATATCTTCTTCAAAATTCTTGACTGTTTTCGAGAAGTATTTTTTCTTTTCAACATTTTTCTAGGGTTTAAAATGAAACAGCTATTGACTGAACGAAATTCTACCAATTTGTACTATGAGCAATTGAATCTTCAGACCAGTTTTCTATGTGTTGGTCGACCTAACTTGTATGTTTTTAATATTATGCCATAAAATGTCCTACGCCTTAATATTTAATTCTTAATCCGAGTTTCTCAAAGATTCTCAAACATTATAAGTAATCTAGTTTCTTTTAAGTAGTTATTGTCGTAATTTATTGAAGTTGATACAAAAATTCAGACTTTCGCTAGTCGTGTATTATGTAAAACTGTGTAAAAGTATTTCGTGTAGTATCAAATTCGATTGTTAAAATGTATTCTGGTTTTTTAATACATAGTATGTTATTTATGTAGCTAATTTTCTTGTATTGTGTACATATAAACCAGTTCTTCTGTGCTGGTAGTTAAAAAACTGCTATTATTTTTTTATTTTATTTTTTGTTTGACTATGTATTAAAATCGTGTCGATATTATCGATTATCACAGGAATAACAAAGTCTTTTAGAATACCTATCTAATTTATATTCATAATTATTTGAATGTTGTGAAAGTTATTAATGTTCGCCTATAATTTTTTATAGTATATTTAAAACATCTTGAGCATCTATCTAAAGACTTAATACGTTTATTTTTGTACTGTCCGCAGAAGTATTTCTGGTGATAGGTATTAACTTATATTTTGACACCTAATACTAAGCTTTGTATTTAAATGTGTATGTGTAATTGCCAGATCGTAGAAATTGATCACTTCATGACATGGCCAAGTTAAACCGCCCCCCTAGCCAAGTTACGATCGTTTCGTTTGTGTCGAACGCCTCGAGTAGGCCACACCTACGATTCCTTTGTTCTGACCACGTGACTGAGCGTTGAGATGACGTCAGAACAAAGGAATTGGAGGCGTGGCCTACTCGAGGCGTTCGACGCAAACGAAACGATCGTAACTTGGCTAGAGGGGCTGGCCAGATCATTTTAAACGTTAAACTTTGATGGTATGCATATAATCCTCGTTTGGCCTTCTTTCTTTAGACTTTTCATTAACATAAAAATGATATGGCCAAAAAATATTGACATATCATCAAATGTTAACGTTTAAACGATCTGGTTAGTTTTAGTTAGCCATATCATGAAATGATAAATTTCTATAATCTGGCTGCGACATATGTATAGTTTAATTAGTCATTATCAATGGTAAGGACTATGTGATATTTCGTCATTACTATTGCTAAATAAAATAATTTAATATTTTGTTATTGTTTTTTTTATGCGTTTGCGTAGGGTATTTGTCGGTGAGTAACAGGCATTTTAAAACAACAATGACTACTTTGTAAAAGTTATATTGTAATAATATTCTATACAGATAAAATAACAACAACGAAGGTACAGGTTTCTTTAAGCTTTACCAAAAAAATGCGTTCAGAATACTGTTGTTGTAATGATTTCACTTATTTTCTTTATTTTCCTTAATCTACCTATCTTGGAATATTAAAGCATTCTACTCTCATGCTCCAGGTGTGGAATCTATATAAATGAACTTGTAAAATTGTAGTTTAGTCAAGTAGTCACCCAAAATTATTTGTCTGCAATAAAAGAGTGAATTATAGAAATAAGACATACTTTAATTCACTTCCATTGTCTAGTAAAGTTTTTATACCATTTCAATAAATAGACGACTATTATACATAAAATGTAAACAAATAGATAACTAACATTTTTAGTCAACACGAGTAATTGCGCTAAGCGTAAATATTTACATAAAATTATGTTGTTTAAACTTAATGAGTGGAATTTATTATATGTACCTATAGCACGATTTTTTTTCATGATTTGCCAAAGCAAGATTTACATCCGGTTGCTGAAAGGCTAATCTACACAATATAAAACTAGTGAGACTTTCAAACTCATGCTGCAATCGACTGACTGTAATTTCAAAAGCCAATCAATTCCCCTGACATGCAGCAGTTTGCTAGATGTTTTATTCGTGACCAGGAGTAAATTACACGTTGATATAAAATTTATTCTGGCTTAACTGCTTCACATTGTACAGTTTTCTTGTATTCATCTATAGTGTTGTTGAGAATTTTCTGGAAAATGCTCTCGAAGATTTGGTTCTTGACTATGGCCTCGTCGGTGTGCAGCGCCGTCCACTCGGGTTCGCAGCGCCGCCACTCGGCGAACAGGATGTCGTCGATATGGTCTGAGCGCCGGCTCGACACTCCTGAACAACAAACATACGTGTTAAGCTTTTCTTGGGGTTTAGTAACATATAAACATTGTGTCATAAAACTAAGGGTTTAAGTCATGTATTGCATCCTCACTCTAGAATGCAGATGCAAAATATTCTAAAGTTTTTGTTTACAAAAGATTTTTTTTTTTGTTTAAAGTGGCTATAAAAAAAAAAACCTTAAAGATTTGACATTCTTAAGTTTTTTGGAGTTTTTGTCAGCAAATATATGAGAAAAGATGGATGGATTGTGTGAACAGTGATATGAAAGAAAAGGAAGTTAGTGAATCCTTTCTACACATAAAGTGGTGGTCATATAATTAAGAACGATTTGTAGTACCAGACATTTTAAAAAAATACTGTCATACGTACTTTTATGTTCCTTCTCAAAAGAAATTAATTATGAAATAGCTACATGAATAGAGTAAACAAGATTAAGAGTAAATATTAAAATCACTTACTATTTACCTTACAAGTGTAATTTACAATCGACAGTTACAATTTCAAATAGTAATAAAGCTGGACAAATAATTAAGAACGATTCTTAAACTGCTCGAGAGTTGTTTCAGTAGATACTTAGATTTTTAAAATTTAATTAAATAAGACGGTGATAACGTTAAAAGTTGCAATTTAATACATTGAATTCTAAGTTAATAGTTTGTAGCGAGTCCGCGGCTTTTGTTTTGACATTTTTCAAACGAAATAGAGCGCCATTTTTCTAATAAAACGTTGTATAGTATAACTCACTTAGGTTACCACACCGATGAATTTCTCTGTTTAGGCACACGTGGAATATTTAAAGTTGTTTCACACGTGTTAAAATGCTTCACAGCGTGGAATATCATAGTTTTTGAGCACTGCAGGTGATCAACTATCTTTTTACTTGACCAATTCTTATCGCGAAGTTTTATCATCACTTGCCTTGTAGATTTCATAGCAACTTTTATTTATCCCCATTGTTTTTATGTGAAATAATCAACTTCTTGACTTTAAAGCACTAAATAGCGCCAAAATTACGCTATTTAAATTTAAATTAAAAAAAAATAACTATCCAGCATTCTTAATTATGTGGCCAGCAGTTTGCAATAACATGTTAAAGTTTAATGTAAAACGCTTATCTATATTATTATTGAATTAATCATGTTATAACTGTGTACTACGACAATGTGGAACAATTTTGGGATACCGAGAGAGATACAAAAAGACATGCAATTCTGGTAAATTTAAAAAAAGCTTTGTTTTTAAATAGTCGTTCTTTATTTTATGGCCACCACTGTATATCCGTCTTGTGTCTCGTGTCGTTAAACAGCCGATGGATGGATGGGACGGTTGGACGATACGTCATTATCATCATCATTTCAGCCGAAAGAAGTGCACTGCTGGACATAGGCCATCCCCACGTCCACTGCTGGACTATACGTACCGAACGCCAATAACTTAAACAAAAAAGTTCTAAACTCACCAGAAACAGCTGCAGGCGAAACTGTAGTGAGTACATCCTTCAGTTCTGCAGAGGTTTTCTCCACCAGCTCTTTAATTTCCACAGGAGGTTTCTGTGGCAGCAAGTTACAAGCGTCCCAAGGCATATCACTTTGTTCCTGCTTATGCCTCTCTAGCGATTCTAGGCAGTAATCTTGGACGAAGATACTAAACGCCTCTGCCGATTCATCGGACGAGGCTTCAGGACAGGTGATATGTTTCTCTACTTTATCTTGTAGATTTTCGTCGGGAGTGAACATGCGAGGTGGCTTGGGAGTGCGTATTTCTGAGGGCGGCGTGTAGGGAGGCGGCGGTTTGTCCGGAATCTCTCTCACAACAAGCAATCGACATTGCTGCTGTTCTAAAGCCTTTATCTGAAATTCGAAAATACATGGTTACAGAAGAAGGGCTGTGGGAATATTCGACCGAGTTACCGTAGCCCTCGAACGCAATGGGCAACTAAAGGAACACAAGAGGGTTTGGTTCTTTACTTCGTAAAGGAAAACATCGGGTAGAAACTGGCATATCCTAGAACCAAAAATTCCAAGTCGTGTGACACCCAATTTATATGGCAGAACAACGTGTGCCAGGTCAGCTAGTAATGCTTAAAACTGATCGAGCTGGACCATAGTTTTTAAATTTAACTTTTATTAGGTTCTTACTTTTGAAAATGACAACGTTTTTTAAACCGGGTGGCGCTGAATTGTGATATCTTCGAATTGACTTGAAACTATGAGTTCTAATAAACTTTATATTAAAGGTACGTTTTTTAATTTATTTATTGCTTTTCCAGGGACATGAGAAGAGGAGTAAGAAAAGAATCGCAAGGAAAGATTTGAGAATGAATGAAGGACGGCTTAAGTAAAGCCGAGAACTAACCTAACGATGGATGAATTACTAAGGTGGAAAACGGACGCATACAGAGAACGATTAATAGAGAAATTTCAAATATATGATATATTGCGATGACAGGTTCCAAATAAATTGGAATAAGGGTTAGAGCGTGATGACGTAGTAATGTTTAGATTAGTTTACCTCTCTTTCTATTGCTAGTTGTTGTCTCCGCAGCTCCTCGGCCTCCACGTGAACAGGCGCCGTGAGCGATGCTATCGATGACACGGAACCACACAGCGACTGACTAGTGACGCTGTCTGTCTCTGAAACACATGTACAAGACATATACGATCATTCATATACATAACAGAAATTAAAACTACAGAACGCAGTCAACTACGATCGTAGTATACTCCTTTTTGTACCGTTTACAAAGTGCATAGTGTGAGTTATTTTTATATTAACGCGGTCGATATGTTATGACGTTTGGCGCTCCGATTGGCTCGCTCCAAGTTTTTAACCAATCAGAGAACCAAACGCAGCAAACCTTTCGTTTGCTTTACCGGCCCTAGTGAGCGTTTAAACGTACTCGATCGCGTTATATAGGAAAAAAAGGTCTTACTTTATAGTCACCAAACGGCGCTTATATTTAATATATTAATTAAAATATGTAACTTTATTGAATATACTAATAGAAATACCAAATAATATTTATATGAATAAATAATAACAATACATGTTTTTATACAATAATATCCAGTACGAATAATTTAAATTTTAAATACTTTAGTGCTCTTCCTCGCTTCTACCATTCAAAATGTGGCTGTAATAAAAATTTAAGATCTTATACTACTTATACAGTTTCGACAGAAATTGACGTTTATTTTAACGCGATCGAGTACATTAAAAACCATACGTTTCACTGTTCATGAACGCACGCCGGCAGTGGGAACTACGTCCTGACATTTCTGTACATCACCAATGTCCTTCTAAGCCCTCTCCTCCCGGCGTGCCACTCACATACCACCTTGTTATTCGCCATGCATTATGCGACCAGACTATCTAAGCATACTTTATATATACACCCCTAGTTTTTAATTAGTATTAAAAAATATGGGGCTCTATCTGTACCCGTTACTAATCATATTTATGTAGTCAAAAGTAAAAAAAAACGAAATTTCAAAATTTGTCACAATTGAAATTCATAATTCATAAATTGAAATTCATAATTGAATCTATTATTCATAACAATTGCTACCCGAAAATACTACGCGCAGTGTTTTCCCATTGTTTTTCATTCATAATCTACTAATTAATTAATAATTGAGTGACATTTTGGGATATAAACAAACGCTAATAACATTGCTGTTTATGAATATTATTTGCTGAGACTTTAATAATAACAACACCTTTTCTAATAAGCCCTTTAAGTAATTGTACCAATTAAAAACTAGTGGTGTATGTACCTATTACATAACTATTGAAAATGTCAGAATATCATTTTGACAGCAAGATACAGACCCCGACTGCATGTATGTTAAAGATTACACAGCATTATTCAATAGTTGTTTAATTATTTGGCTGGTTGGTTGGTAGTGGCTCCGTTGCAGTTTAATGTTGTTTAGTTTACCATATTTTTGTTTCTTCAAGATCTCTGGGATCTTGAAGAAACAAAAATATGGTAAACTAACAAATATTTATAAAATTATCTAGTATTTATATATTGTACACCTACTGTGGTAGGTGTCTATAATATATAAATACCTGACAACTGTGTAGTCTTTTTTAACACAAAGGTTGACTGGTAGAGAACGTCTTCTTGCAATAAGTCCACCTATACTGTACATGAAGTTTATATCAGAATGGTGGGTGTACATTATTTTTAAATAGATTAGTAGACCAACCAGTATACAATAATTCATGCTTGATATACAGAGATATACAGCAGGTATTTTTGGTGCATGACACCTACAATCCTGACGAGCAGTCGTGATAAAACTAACCTGAAGATGACGAGGATGGCTTAGGCGGTAACCAGGCAGGAACATCAGGGGGCGGGCTGTCCAGGACAGCGGCAGCGCCGACCGGTACCGGGAGCGGCCCGGTCGGCGCTTGACTAGTAGTTACTGGCTCCTTTTCTATACTCGCTTCACTCTCCATGACCACCGGCACTGCGGCCTCGCACACACACGGCTCGTCTACATCTGACGATCTCCTAGTGTCGCGACTAATACTTTCTGCAGTCACCGTCGTCGGCGACGTTTGACTAGCACGCGCCTCCAGCTGCTCATCCTCCGCTTCCACTGTTTGAACACTCGAGTCTTTGATTTCACAAACTTTACCAGAATGATCACTTTCTATCTCTGATGTGGTTGCATGCGATTTATCTTCCTCATGTAGATCTTTATAGTATTGGTCAAACTCTTCGATAAGGCTACGCGCAGTCGACGGAGAACTACACGATCTATCACTTCTTTCTACATCTTTGTTCTTTATCTGATCCATAAGCTTCTCTACGACTTCACTACCGCTCAAGTTAGTATTATGACTATTAGCTGAATTGACTATGTTTCTCAGCGCTTCCTCGTTGACCTCATATTGTTTGCCACTACTGAAGATTTGCGGTAGGGAGAGGTTGTGGAACAGTATGTTGAGGTAGCCCCCGTCGACGACAACGAAGTGCTCCGCGGCGGTGTCGGTGGCGTGGTCGACGGCGTTGTGGGAGTCGCTGGTCTGCACGCACTTCTCTGCGCTAGTTACACTCGTGACGCTGATGATGCCACTAGCAGCTCCCGCCGCGCTCTGTAGCGGGGAGGCCTCCGACGCCGCTTTAGAAGTGGAACTCTCGTCGCACCCGCTGCTCGATAAATCAAAACATTTGAGAGGAGCAGCGTTCCTGTCAAAGCAACTACTTCTCTTCAACTTTTTCTTTCCGAGAATAATCTGTTCTACATCAACGTTGTTTTTAAGCTTCAATTCTATGTTCTTCTTGGTTTTCATGAGTGCTACCTTGCGCTTCTCAGAGAGTGTAAGCAGGGCTTTGCGCATGCGTTGCATCTCCCCACACTCGTGCTGCAGCTTCAGCAAGGCACCTCGTTGCTTCTTCTTTAGCGTCGAAATGTCCGTGTTGTCGTGCTTTTTCTTCTTCTCTAACCAAAGTATTTGAGATTTCGTAAAATCTTTCAGAGCATCTTCTCGCATCTTCAACACGAATAAGAGATTCTTGGCTCGTCTTTGCTCATCGCGAATGAGTAAATTAAGCTGAAATTATTAAGAAAAGTGTCTATTAAACCTCACTTATTGCACTAAGTCACCTAAAACCACAATCATCGTTACTATCTCAGGCTTTTCTTCACTAATGATTTACAATATGCATAACTGTCAATAGAAGGCTATCGATGTATGAACTTGCACTGTTGCACAGTGATAGCTAAATATTTACAAATTAAAGAATAACACTTACCAGACAAAGACTCTTGGAAGCCATTGTTTCGGTATCATCAATATTCGCGCCATTTTCAAGCTTCGACAAGAAATTGTCGTATTCAGAATTCTTGGCATCAAACGTAGAATCAAATAACACGGAATTATTGGAAAAATTTTCAATTTTGCTTTCTGAATAACATTTTTCTGTTAGCGAGCAAGTTTCCAAATATTGTAGCGATTCAAAGAACGAATCAATAAAGTTGAGTTCTCGCTGGAACTGTTCACAAATGTAGTCGTTCTGCAATAGGCCATTATTAACTCTTATTGAGCTAATTATATCCGACGGTTTCATTAATTTATTAAAGACGTACGAACAATTAAGAGTCTTCATATCATTCAAATGGTTCAAATAATCTTCTCTTGGCGTATTCTTTTTTTTTGACGTATCGTCTGACGCAACGTTTTTAACTGTTTTCTTTTGTTTCAATCCATTCTTGAACAGAGACACAACATTCATAGGGTAATCTAAGGGACTAGACGGCTCAGAAGGTCCGACGTTATCATCAACACCAACTAATTGAAAATTAAACTTTTGTCTAGTAGTGTATGTTACAGTAGCTCGGCCAAGTATATAAGACGTCCCTTGACAAATACTTATATCACTAGAATTCACTTCTTCATTTTGGGGGACTATAGTTACAGGCGGCACTTTCAGATTTGGCAATGATGTAGTTTTAAAAGTGGTAGGTTCTTCTTTGGGTTCACTCTTATCCTTTGTTAATGTTACATTTGGTATTTCGAGACTATCGAACAGTATTTTCTTAGAATCCGTTTGACTGGTGTTTTCACACGTGGTACGAGTGATTGTATTGACTTCAAAATCTCTCATTTCTGTTACATGACTAATTGATGTCGGTAGTGGATCTGTGGCTACTACAGCATCCTTGTAATGCACTACATCATCTTTGTAATGCACTACATCATCTTTGTAATGCACCACATCATCTGTTTTACTAGCACAGTCTATAGTGTTTACAACAGTTTCTATTTCAGACACAGCGTGCACAGTTTTATCTCGCTTCTTACACTTATCAAGTGGAACATGAATTACTGTTAATGGTTTAGTTTTACTAGAAATGTCTTTGAATGTCACTTTAGGAGACTTGTTTTGTAGTTGTGGTAATTTGTTTGTCAATTTTTCTACGGGCCTCTTGTTTATTGATTTACTTTTTGCATTTGCATTCAGTATACTCTTAATTTTTGTTAGTTCCTTATCACTTTCACTTGATATCGATAAAGCTTTACTTAGTTCGCTAGTTTTCATTGGGGGTTTTACAGTTCTTGCGCTCCGCAGTGTATCTAGAAATATAATGACACAATTAATTATTATAAGTCGGCGACATAAAAACGTCGATTAAAATCATCAAGTATTGAAAACGTGTTATTTCGAAACAATCAATATTTTGAATTTTGCAGCATCAGCTATGCATTTCCAGTAACAGCTGACCTCTCATTATATAAAAGAACACCGTAAAAAGCGTCAGCTTTTTTGTAAATATATGCGATCATGTGTACAAAATAGGGATTGCATGGTTATGTAGGTTTTACATAGTTTAAGCGAAATCAACTGCTTGAAATAGCTAATCCAAAAATATATTTCTGAAGAATGTACGATTTAAAACAAATTGGCTAACTAGACTTTTTGTTTACATAAAGTCATGGCAGTTTCACGCTAAATTTGAATTTAGAATTCGAGATATTAATTAAATTTTGGGACAATAAACTCTGTCATACACGGAAAGTTAAAAATCCCATGCAACCCATACTTTCATAGGGCTTTTTTGTAGAAAAAGTAAACTAAAAATCAACTTAAAATATACAAAACTAAAGTCGAAAATTACTTGAGTTGTTGGCGAAAGATTCAAATTATCTATATATATAAAAGGAGAAACTGACTAACATATTAATGCACAGCCAAAACTACTGGGCCTAGGAACGTGAAATTTTGCGCAAGGCTTCCTATTACGATGTAGGCGAGCATTAAAAAGGGATGTTTGAAAATTCAACTTTTAAGGGGGTTAAACGGGGGTCCAAAGTTTGTATGGAGAAACTACTTTCACGCGAGCGAAGCCGGTAAAGAATTTCATGTCGTGTCCCGATGCATCAGTACTAGGTACTTCCACCAGATACTAATCCATACATTCTGTATGACTACAAACTCACTATTATGAACGACATCAATACGAATGTACTGACGCATCAGGACAGGACCCTTACCGCCTTATTAATAAACGCCTAGTAAAGTGAAAACAACTTAAACCTGAATATGAATAGTACGAGTAAATCTGAAATTTAACCTAGTTGTCACCTTACTCTACGTTTATCTTCTATAAATATAAAAGGACAAACTGACTGACTTAACAACGCACAGCCGAAACTACTGGGACTAGGAGCCTGAAATTGCACAAAGCTTCCTTTCATAACATAGGTGAGCACAAAGAGAGGATTTCCCAAAATTCACCCCCCAAGGGAATAAAACGGGGGTTCAAAGTTTGTATGGAGAAACTTATTTTGACGCGGGCGAAGCCGCTGGCAGAAGCTAGTTAATAATAATAACGTTGAAATCTATGTGAACGTACTTTTTTCTTATTGACTAGCCCTACCTACTTACTTCCCTATTTCCCTACTAACCTACCAATTTTTTTTGGCTTTTAAACTTTCCCTGTATGCTGATGAACAAAACAAAAAAATAATCATTAAAATCGGTACAACCGTTCGCATTCTCGAGTTTTAAAACCTACTATAACGCGACGACGCTGGCAGAAGCTAGTATTAATACAGATAGAAAGAAAGAAAGAAAGAAAAATATGTTATTTGGCACACGTACACAAATACACACAATGTAGAAACAACATGTAAACCCTTAAGATAAAAAATAAAATTTAAAGAAATAACTAACACTGTGTCTCGCGCCTACACCAAATAGACAGATAGACTCGCGCTTGCCACTATTTCCCCTGATAGTAAATGATGAGGTGGTTGACGGTGAAGCACGCTTGCCTAGAAGTAACTCTTTACTTAAAGATCGGAAGTTGTAGGTATCAACAAACAGACTCCGTAAGGGAAACTCCACTCCTTAGCTGTACGCAAAATAATTATGTTCCCAAAACGTTTTGTGCGTATATATGATTTGATATGAAATCTTACCTTTATCATTTCTAATTCTACTATTTTCTGCAGCAGGGCTGGTTTGTTGACCTCGTTTAGGATGTTGAGCCACACTCACTATCATTTCTTTCTGTTTAGATGCACTTTTCGTTTTGGCACTTGTGTTGAGTTCCCTTGAAACTAAAAAAAGATATACACATAATTTTATTATAATAATGTTAACAAAACATACGTCATACAAGTGTGATGACTTATTATTTACTAAGATTAAATGTCTAACGCTATGGAGATACAAATGTTTGACTTAGATTATTTCATATTTTGCTTTTACGTTTCGCACAGCATCCAAGCGTAAGTTTTTGTTTTTGCCATTCGACTTGTCTTAAATTTTTTGGTTCTGATTCCTCAAGATGCTTTCTTTTACCTATTTAAGTGATGGTGACCAAAATAAATTAATCACTGTAAAATATCTGCCCGCGTTCGAACCCACCCTTTCGACACTTTGGGCATGCCATAGTCACAGCGGTATTGCCCTCTTTGAGTGGTTGGAGCGGCAACACGACGTCCTCATCTTCCGCATGACGCAGGTCCTCACTGGACATGGCAAGTTTGGGAAGTTCCTGTATCGGATTCAAGCGGAAGAAACGTCCAGGTGTCACCATTATGTGGACCGCCCGGAGGACATAGTTTAAAATACGGTGGAGGTGTGCCCCGCTTGGGTGGAGCACCGCCGACGGCAGCGACCCACCGCGCCGAGGCCCTGGTTCGGGCTATGGTCTGGACCGAGGAGGAATGGCAGTCGGTCGCCTCCTTCTGCGAAGCAGTAATGCTAGCGAAGGAGGGGGCTGCATGCGTGAGGGAACGAACGTCCTCACGCCCCAGCCGCCGAGATTCCGACCCCGACTATCAACCACGGTAGACGCGGACTTGCGGGCGTCGAGCAATGGGTAGCTCGCCGTCCGGCCGTCCGGTAATTAACCAGACCGAGCCCAGTTGCCAACAATTCGTAGTATCCACACGCTCCTCAAAGAGATGTCAGAAAACCGTAGGAGCCCAGCAGGGAGGATGCCCGCTAGCTAGGACCGCGGGGAATTTCTGAAAAGGAATCGCGTAGTCCTAAAACGCAAAGGGCAACTGAAGGACACAGGTGTGGTTTTAGTCAGTAAAAGTCTGACACGTACTCCTGCGCCACCCAGAGCGGGTGAAGTCATTGGATAAATTCCAACCTTAAAAAAAATCCCTTCAACACTAAAGTCGGGTTTGTTGCCACTAGGCCAGCACTCAAGTTTTGTAAATATTACAAAATAAATAGGTGACACAATATGTATGTGAAAATAAAACAATTAAATTATTTACCTTTACATAAAGACAAGATGATGAGGAAGGCTAACATATGATACCAGTTCTATCTATTAATACTGATCAATATTGCTTAGTAAGCTTGGTGAAATCTTGTCGCAGTAAAATTAGGGGAAAGACATTAATGAACACTGCTACAAAAACTTGTTTTTACTGTAAAGTAGGTTATTTAGTTTGTTACGTTTATTTTCTGAGTAAGCAAAGCAAACATTACTGTCTATTTATCGTCACTATGAATTACTGCTTACAGTGCATGTAGGTACATATTTTTTGAAGAATTAAATGTATATACAACCGATTGAAAATTTTATATTAACAATTTGTATTACTACCTAGCTTACTTTTCGACAGAAAAAAAATTAAGAACCCGATTGCAGCGCCACCTTCCGGGTGCAATTTTATTTTCAAACCGTCCAAGAACCCACTCAAAGTAATACACAGTTTTATTCAAATCGGTCAAGCAGTTTAGGAGGAGATAGGTGACGAACACATGTACAGTAGAATTATATAAATGTTACCGACAATCTGTATAATCCGGTATTCTATATAATACCTTAACAATGTATAGAATACCTAAAACGTGTAGGAAATTTATGAAATATAATTTATTTTATATTTTGTCTAGGTATTCTATACATACCAAATGCGCAGCCGGTGACGTGTGTAAAAAACACGCTCAAACAGACCAAGAGACATTATGCAGGGAAAGAGGTGACTAAATTTTAGGACATCCCGACAGTACTGACCTAAACTAACCTCCGAGGTTAGGTTAGGTGAGTACTTGAAAGTAAATTACATTATACTACTTATAGCTAGATTATTTTTCAATGTCATTTTCATTTTATTATGTTTAAGTATAGGTCCTAATTCTGGCCGCGGGGCTTAAAGTGAGCCTCCTATTTCCAGGTCGTTATAAAAATCTATGCTGGATGCATTAAAATTACACCAGTTCCTTTCCTGTTCTTGTTCTTTACCCATACTGATTTCAAGTAATAGAACATGTTTCATTTGCCCGGCATTTTAGAGGCAAGTCAGTTAACATTGACAAATATAGACCAATATCTTATTTATTTTATACATTGCCCTTGGACCAGCAGGTACTCTATACAATCCGTAAGAATTCATTACCTAAGTAAAGCATGTAATGGAGAACAATATTCATAATATTTCATACATTGCCTAGAAGCCTCAGGTATTTTATACATTGCCTTGGTATTGTATAGAATACCTGAATTATACAGATTGCCGGTAACATACATAATATATTGTACCTTAGCTAACATAGATTATTATTCGATTATGTATCTAGCCATCAAACAGCTTGTTTGATAAGGGTCATACTTATCTTCTTGGATAATACAATAGCTATTTTTTTATGTGTTTTGAGAAACAATATGCTGGCCCTTATGAAAAACCAGCAAGAAGCTCCACATGATAGATCATTTATATTTGATACTTTTAATTCTCTCCAAAACCTTAGTATATTTAAAAGTCTTAATTCAGGGAGGGGTGAGAACCATTTGTAATATCCTTGTTAATTTCGCTAGACGGATGTTTATAATACTTACATTTAGTGGAATTTGAGAATTTTGACGTAAGCCCTTTTTGTGACGGTTTAGGCTTGAAATCTGGTCCAGTGGATTTACTCAATGTTTTTACAGTGAATGGCTTTTTGTCTTCAGCTAAAATTTGAAAGAAAATATTAAAATAAACAATGTCACTGTCTGTATGTACCGTATGATGGTGTCAAGATTACTACCCTATTCAAATGGTAAACCAAGTAACTGTATTGTAAAATATAGACTTGACCTAAAAGACTCAGATTCAAGGTCATAAAATCTATTTAAAAAAAAATAGGTGCCATGACGTGACATTATAGTAAACAACAATAGTATAACAAAAATTCAACGTGAAACGTTTAAAGCGTGGCAGATACAGTTTTTTTTGCATGAATTGCTTAAGAATTCCCATGTTTTCAGTAATTCCAATTACAGTAATGAACAAAAATATATTTTTTTTAATAACATTTGACGACCAATTTTTACTTTTATGTATATAGGTACCAACTTACTTAAATAGTTGAAATGTCATCATTTAATCACCAATAACATAATGTCATCAATAACCATTTTTAGAATGAATTTTAACACAAGCCACTTAGGTCTATTATGAACCCTTTTATTCTGTTCTGAAGCTAAACATATTATAATGTTGTGTTACAGTTGTATTGTTATAATAATATGCAATTTAGTTGTTAGTCTATGAAATATATTACTACAAATCTGTCTACACCTCATTTGTGCACTGATTTTTGATATTAAGTAATGATAAGGGTTTGTTTAATCAATATGTTTAGCACTATGAATACTTACAAAATTTTGGATTTAGATCAACATTTTCATCATCTTCTGATATGGTAACAAATTTTCTTTTAGTTTTATTTTGACTAGTAGCCATCATCTTAGGTGGAGCAGCTGGATCATTTTTCATAGACCGGCTTGTTCTCAGTATTTCATCTTCAAGTGAAATTATTCGTCTGAGTCTTGGTTTTAATTGGTAGCTGTTTGGACCCCATGTTGCTGTTGGCATCAAACATTATGATTATTAATTGAGCATAACCAAAAAAAAAAAGATGTGGGCTTGGCTTCTTTATGCAAGTTGCAGACTTCAGACCAATATAGGTACAATTATATATGGGCCTGAGTTTTATAGAAGAGTTAGATTAAGAAACACATCTGAGTTTTTAGTTCAACAAACAGGATATATAAAGATATTTTGAGATCTTGAGGCTTGCAAGTATGCAAGCCTGGTCAAGATTGATCAGTGCGTTATAGTCTTGCCCTCACCACAGACAGGAGAAAATTTGAGGCCAAAAATTATGTTAACAGAAGAGCAAATGAATTGTAGGACTTATATGGCCAACCCGAGGTACGGTTGGCCGCTCTTAACCATCAGACACAAATTTTCACATTATCTCTTCACATAGGCTGCGCAAAGGTATGTTTATATGTTATGTGGAATTTGATAAAATAGGTATTTCACATTACCTCATTACTTAGTTTCGACGGCTAGTCTTATGAGAATATCATATGATTACACTGCTCGGCATCAAAATAAAGTTTTTTGTTATATAAGTCTTTTTTTTTTATTGGGTGGGAAAATCATCTTATGACATCCCCGCTCTTGGGTGGAACGGGAGATAGTGTCAGACTTTTACTGACTAAAAACCCACTCCTGTTCCTACGTTGCCTTCATCCCAGGGCCCCTACGATTTGCTGACATCTCCTTGAGGCGCGCGTGGAACAGTACGCACCGTCGACGACTTGGGCTCGGTCCGAACGGTTACCGGACGGTCGGACGGCGAGCCACCCATTGCTCGCCGTCTGCAAGCCCGCGCCTACGAAGGACCAAAGTAAACTTGCAGAAGTTGCTTTAATGAAAGAAGGCACCAATCAACGATTATACCTGTACATGCAAGAGTGCTTAGTGATGTAGAGACAATGGGGTAACAGATACCGAAGTACTTGACAAACGGAGAGTATCACAACTGCCACTGCAGCTACAAGTACAATTCCGGAAGTACAGTGAACTTTCTGGACTATACATCCTCCTCCCTAGCAAGTTGAATGTGAATCTTCACTCAAGCCAGTTAATAAAGGCACAAGAGAGATATGAGCTCTGTTTCTCATTAGTCGACCGGCCCATAAAAATGTATGGAGATGTGAAACAAAATTTTCTCTTGTTTAAATATTGAACCTGAAGTTAGATGTCAATGTTTGCAAAATGAAAAGATACCTTATGTGCCATAAAAGTGTGTAGTTCACTTCACAAAGTGAATGCCAGGGTTCACTTGGGGTTAAATGAATTAATTAAAAAACTGATCACATAATACTTTTTTTCATAATAAGACAGCTATAAATGTACAAAATCCAAGTATCATAATACAATGGAGTTTTAATTCATTAAACCAAAAGCGTACACCAGCTTCACTATCATTGTCTTTCTATTGTGTCTCTAATTATGGTATTTGAAAGGTTAAAAGGTCACCTTTTTGTGGCTTTTTCAAAGTAGGTACTTAAGAGTGTCTTATCAAAAAATCGCATTGATCAGATGAAAAGTAATTTAAATTCATTTGACTTCAGTAATATTCACATTAGCATTGCAGTTGCATAAGAAATTATATAGAATAACAGCAAGTAACTAAATAAGTTATCACAAAATTTGAGTGCCTAGTCTATTATATTACTAACTGATCTTATTACAATTCATGTTAGTTATCACAAACAATAAATTAATAACCTACAAAAATAACAACACAAAGTAGTACAATGGGTTCCAAATAAGAATAGGATCTATTGCCATGTTGTGAAGTCGCATCATATTGTCAAATCGAAGAATTATTATGGTGAACATAACAAGATTTTTAATATTTAATTTATTTACGAACTGTGAACAACAGAAGTTTAATCAGAATCCAGTTTTTCAATTTTGCTCATCTCTGAGTAATTCAATTTTGCCCAATTTCTTGCAATTTGACAGTATGACATGATGTCACGAGATGGCAATTAATCCTATTCTTATTTGGAATATATTGTATAGTGTGTCAGTATAATAATAATGATATAGTTTATGACAAATAATAATAATATAATAAGTAAGTAATAGTAAGTAATATGGGATAAGGGCAGAAAGAAGGAGTAGAATTTATGATAAAATAAGATTTCTACTATCAGCAGCATTTTTATCATTTATTAGGTTTGTTTAAAAACCTAACAAGTTAACTGATTTGGCCTTCATATAGTGTGATGATTATCTTCATCAAAAACATAAATAGTAGTCTTATAGAGTATAAGGCACCAAATGTCCTCCCTTTCAAAATTATACCTAATTTGTCTCAGAACACTCTTGATATAACAATGAAATTCTCAATAAGATAGACATTAGCTAAGACATCAACAAGTTAGAAAACACAAGACTTCAACGAAAGTTCTATTAAGAGGTGCGTCACCCTTCAGACGATGGCTATATATCATGGGAAACCATGGAAAAAAAAAACAACAGTGACTGCCTCACCTTTAGAGTCAAAATCGAAATCTGGTAGCTTTGTATATTTTATAACTGAGCTCTTTTGTTTTGATGGTTTGGAGTATGTAATATCATCTATGTTTAAAAAGAAATTAAACACATTCGTTTTATTGGCATCTGGTCTTGTTGATGCCGATGCATCCATTATTCTGTACCACTATAAATTTTGTGCATAAATTACGGCGACAACCATTTTACTCATTCTTCAACAATAATAGATACGGACGAACACTAGAACTGCATTTATTAGGATCAATTTTATTAGTTTATTCACATTTTTAATTTTAATGGTTACACGAAGATTTTTTCTGAAAGATTCTGAAGTAATCAAGAGTTTAGTAGCTTAGCTTGTCAATAAATTTTAAACAACTTTTGCTTGTTTTAGTCTATGACAATAATAGACAAAAGAGCAGACCACAGATTCTTAATCTAAATCTCAAAGTCTCAGAACTCAAAATTCGATTTGTCACAATAGTCCTATATTTACTACACTCTTTCCAATAGTCCCAAAAAAATCTAATTTCGTATAATCGTGTCTCGCCGAAGTTGTTGACTTCATGGAATCATGATTCATACAGGAGTTGCCAAATGAATTAGTTGAGTCAAATGAATTAGGAATTATCCGCATTAAAGGTTAGAACTCTGACCATCGTCGGCATCAAAAGAAAAGATGGCAACGAATTATTTATTAAAGTTCATATATGGCAGCATTTAACGACTGTCCAAATTGTGTAATTGACGTTTCAACTGTCATACTTCATTCATCTTCTGTTTACGTGAATCTTATTTTCGTTTATTTTGCTTTATTAATGTAAAAAACAATAAATAGTTGCACGAGGAGACTTCTCTTCAAGATTATGGATTTTAAAGACCAAAAAAGTGAGACCGATCAGAAATTTAAAGAGAAAATGCAAAAATGGTCGCATTTTTGCATTTTCTCTTTAAATTTCTGATATAATAAAATCATTTAGTTAGTGTTTAGAATGCCTAGTAAAACAGCTTGATCCTTTTCGATTATTTATAACAAATTGCAATATTACTCACTGTGTATTATACTTTTTAAGAGATATCGACAATGAGCAGGTGAAAATTCAACTTACCAGAACATAAAGATATTGAAAACTCTTGAAGAAATTTAAATATCAACTTCTGAAACAAAATACATAGAAAAATATCTGGGACAGGTATTTATCTCCATTCATACATTTTAGATTTAACATTTACTATTGTAAGGATGGCTAAATTGAATAATATGCATATTGTTGTATTATATTATGGGATCTGATTGTTTTAATTTTGTAAGGGCAGGAAGATGATGATGATGATCTTTAGTAGTAATATTAAACTGTTTCGAAATAATTGTGATTTTTGTTTTCAGACGTAAGTGTGAGGACACTGAGAAGAATAAAAAAGAAGTGTCTATTAATGAAGGAAAAAGACACTTCCGGGCAAAATCGCCGTATAAGAAATAAAATAACTGAATTTTATAGTGTGAAAAAACAAGTACCAACACTAAGAAGCTCGCACAATTACTTGAAAGATGCACAATTACCAATTAAGCTTGAACAATTACCTGAAATCCAATAGATTTACGTAATGCATTGAAACACTAACTGTTTCTCAATCTTTATAAAATATTCTTTTTTAATATATATAATACACTATAATTATGATTTTTATTTAACAAGTGCTCAATATTTAACTCTGAACATACCCAATTTGAGGGTTACAATTTGTTGAATTTTCGTACTGTTGAGTTCTAATGCAATTTCAAACGAATAAAAAATTTTGAAAATATCTCGCACACTATTTGTTTTATTTTTTAAAGGTAAGAAACTCTTTATTTCATAAATAAACTTACTAATATAATATTTTTTGGTTTTATTTAATAATTTTTAAATAAACATGCTTCGCTTATTATTTTCATGTATAATCAAAAGTATCAACTCCGTTTAAGCGGCGTAGTCAGGGTGAACAGCTTCAGATTTTTTTTTAAATTGGCCTCCTTTTTCTCTCGCCATCTTTTGATGGTCAAACTTCTTTCCAATTTCAACAGTAGTAGTAGAGTAGTAGTATAAAGTGAACAGATTTGGTTGCACTCTATTTTATCCGCCACTTAGTACACGTAGCCAAGTTTTTATTTTATAGAGATCTTCTTTTAACATTTCTGATGCCATGGGACGGTCAGTGCGGCTTGCCAGTATTGCGGAATCATCAGCAAAAGTTGTTGTCGTAACTCCTTCAACCTGCGGTAGATCAACAGTCAGTGTCAAGTATATAAAAAATAGGTCTCAAAACTGAACCCTAAGGGACTCCAGCTCATAAGCTGCAGAATCTAGACTTCAATTCTGCTAATTTTACTTGAAAGATTCTTTCCGAAAGGTAAGAATTCTGTACAGAGTAATAATGATGAGGAAGACTCATCTTCAGTTTACAGAGCAGGTCCTTATGCCAAACCCTATCAATATGAAGCATGCTTGGAAGATAATGCGCCGACTCGGGCCTGGTGGTTTGTAAATCTGCGCATTCGGGTTCCGAGAATCGTCCTGTGACTACCGACACGCAGAGGATCTCCTGCGGTGTCTGGGCCGTGAGAATTGACCTACTCTCTCCTTCGCTCGCATTACTGCTTCACAGAAGGAGGTTACTGCTTCGTATGCCCTTTTTGCTCTCACCATACCCACCATGGCTTAAACCAAAGTCAAAGTCAAAGTTTTTTATTTCACATAGGCCTACATGGGCACTTATAAAACGTCAGAAGCTAGTGCACGGTTCCAAATTGGTCGTTTCCTATGGAGAAGAACCGGCAAGAAACTCCATGGTTACTCTTTTAAAAAAGAATTTGTTGTTACAATATTTTCATATTACAGCTTGTGTAGATATAAACCAGGACCAGACATACCGCCGATCGCCTTCACGAGGACACGGAGCTGCGGCGGTTCCATCCATATTGGGCAGACCTCCACCATGTCCTCCGAGTAATACACACAATGGTTGTTAGAATACTTCCCGCCGAATCTGAAATTTTTACCTTCCAAAAAATTGTGTACGTTGAGAACCTGCTTTAGCTGGAAGGCAAGGATGCCGTGGCACCTCTCTAATCTGCCCAATTATATTGAGCTCTGGCATCCACATCACATACTATTATTTAATTTTAGGCTAAAGTGTTAATAATTTTCCAGTTGTTGATAGTTATGGCAATTTTTTTTATTAGAACATAAACGATTTTTCTTCATTCTGATCTGTAACATGTAAAAATTACAAATAAGAAAATAATATTTATTATTATTCCATTTCTTTGGTTTGACTTGTTAATCATAGCATTAATAATTTCAATATAATTTTTGCTAGTTTAGTTATATAATCAACTTTTTGCGTAATCAATTCTAACCATAAACAACTATAGAATTTAATCTTTCAAAGTATAATATTTATGTCTACTCTACATTCTCTCTTCATTGTGCTCCTTGTCCTTTATATTGGTTCATGCGTTGTGCGATTCATGGAAGTAGTGGAATAAAATCAATCTTTTGTTTGTTTTACAAAATCCAATTTCAGTCCTCTCTAAAGAAATTGGTACGGTGTTCGTGAATCTTAAATTCAGTATATTACTTTTCTTGGACTATCTAAACGTTTTTTTCAATTGATGAGCATTATAGATCGTGCGTAGCAGTAATCTCTGTGGTTTTACAGGCAGAGAACTCAGTGGTCACTGTTGACGAAAAAAAATGTGTCCTTATTCACTTGCTATTGGAAAATATTGGTCGTAACTGTATTCCCGTTTGAGGCGCGACGATGCAATCGCTGGCTTTCCATCATAGATTCAAAAGATAGTGGTGTACAGGACAATGAATGTTGCTAAAATTGATGAAATTTGGTGTGTTGCGTAGAGAAGAATATTGACGTAAAGGATTCAGATATTAAAAACTGTGAGTAATCGGTTTAATAGTATCGGTGGCCACCCATACATATTTATTGACGAAGTTATCAACTATTTAAAGATTTCCTACAGTAGAGCTATTGATCCAAAAAGAAATAGATAGGTATATTTCGTAGGTCGTACCTTCCTGAAGTTGTTACCTGTACAATATTTTTGGGTGTTAAGACCTTGCTTTTCATTTGCACACATAGCAAAACTAATAGATAGCTTATTATTTATTTATTTATGTAAAATAATTTTATGTTCATTTGTGTTTATTAATTAGGACACAAAAAATGCTGCAATAAAGGAAGACAGTGTCTAAATGTCTTAAAAGACAAAAGGGCTTAAAAAAATCATTTCTAATAAGTATATTTGTGTAATGTTATGTTACAGGTAGGTCTAATGAAATTTGTTTAATTTTATGATTGACAATTCCAGCAAATTATATATATTTACACATAATACATTACAGCATGTAATTTTTATGTATAATAAGCCTTTTTCTGATTAAGTTAAATATACATTATAACATTTACAAATTAAGTAGAGCCGTTAGTTTTATTAGATACAGGTATTGCTATAAAATTGTAATAAAGCTTCAATAAGCTAATTCCAAACTTGCCGATCATCTTGCTATCACACTTAATATTATAAATTTAAATATTTTAGTTGGTGAGTGTGTATGTTTGTTGGATTTTGAAAGAAAGAAAGTAAACACGTTTACACACAATGAGATAACAATTACAATATAGAAACTTAAATACTAAAACTTAAAAAAAAAACATCAACATTGTGTGTCTCACGGCTGCACCAAATAGGTCCAGTTCAGCATAATGCTAGGCATAATCTTTTGATGAAACTTGTAAAACTTGTTCCAGGATATGGACTACCCATCACATCCTGACGTCCTTTACTATTATGTAGGCAAAGCTGCTGGCAGCAGCTAGTTGCTTTACATCACTTAACATTGTTTGCCAGGCAATAGTAGTGCTTGCTGGTTATTATTATGTCTTTTAATGCTTTTTTTAATACTTTTATGTTGGCAGCATAAAACATGCTTCTAACAATTCATTCTTAACCTTTTCAGTACCGTAATTAGAGACATTATAGAAAGACAATGAGCGGTGAATGCCGGTGTTCCCGGCGTTCCTTGGGGTTTAAAGAATTAATTACATAAAGATATCAGCTTTTACAAAAACTTTGTTGAATCATGTGAATGCAATAATGCTGTACTGAATTTTTGGTCACACTTGTTCACCGCTATCATTACAATCCTTTTAATATGTTGATGTTAAAAAAAACTTAGTTTGTATTTATAAACAAATCGTAATTTCAAAAGCTGTGCTCTCTCTTTCTATCTATCTTATCCCTCACATGAAACCAGACATTACTGCCTTGGTCTTCATCATCAGGAACCAGGGCTTTGAATAATGTTAAAAATTTGTTATTGTTGCCTTATCATACTAAGGTATAGTTATTAGTGAAGATAAAATTATGCTTAGTAACGGTACTAGTGTAAACTTTAATCTAAGTAACATTATCGATAATGTTATCCGTGAAATAACATGATTTTATTAAATCTCTTGGTTTTGTCTGGATATGGAATGCAGTAATTAAATAGATCACATATTCCAAAACCACGCCACATTTTTCATAATGTACATAAGAATTACGTACATTTATTTTATTTAAAATGACAAAAAGAAATAGTGTTTAAAAGGATACACCGCACTGCATAAACAAATTAAGTAACAATAAAAGTATTGATACTTATAACGTTAATCGTTAACAATATTTTAATAGATTCTATACCAAAGTACCGTTGCTTGTGTTACCGTTAAAATGTTAACTTTATGAAAATATTGTGTGAATTTGGTAATGTTAAAAAGCCCTGTTATGAACTAATTCTGCATTGCCTCACATTGTGCATCTAAGTTAAATGTACATATGGTGAGCAATCTGCATACTATTTGTAATGTAGCAGTTTGGATAAGTCATTTACAAATCACAAGTCTACAAATTAACTTATAGTTGTCAGAAAAAGGCATCTATGTAACTTGCTTTGTTTATACTCATATATCAGTGTAACAGTCAGTACAATATAAAAGTCCATTATTTTATATATTTTTTCTAATTAATACTATACTATATGGCTCCTTATAGGTAACACTTTGATTAAAAATATAATTTTGTAATAAATAGAATTGAATTAATTAAATCCCAAGCGAACGCCGGCGTTCACTCGGTCATTGTCTTTCTATTGTGTCTCTAATTACGCTACTCAAAAGGTTAAAGTAATCATTTTATTACTTACTACTTCTACTCAAAGTACATATTAATCATTTTGTAACAATTTTTTTAAAACAACCTTTATCTTCTATTCATAATTGAGTAATTTCGATTTAGTAATAATTTGTAAAGCTATAGATTTCTTTCAATCTATTCTTTAGGTTTGGGTTTCCATTTATGAGTTTTAATTGATTTAGTTAATTTATTAAACCCCGAGCAAACGCCGGCGTTTGCTCGGTCATTGTCTTTCTATTGTGTCTCTAATTACGCTACTCAAAAGGTTAATATTACTACTGCACTATAACAAGCCCGGGGCCCCGGGATGAAGGCAAAGAAGTATCAGGAGTGGGTTTTTAGTCAGTAAAAGTCTGACACTATCTCCTGCTCCGCCCAAGAGCGGGATTTGTCATAAGATGTTTTTCCCACCAAAAAAAAAACACTAAAACAATACAAAATTGATGACAATATTGAGAAAAAAAGTGGTTTTCATATAAGCCTGTACTATGTCATTGTGTAAGTATTGTAATATTTATGTGAATACTGATTCAGACATGTATGACTATATGAATGTCTGACAGTTAAATGTGTGTCAAGTAAGTAGTCCAGCCAAATAAGTAAAACATAGTCTAAAGTGGCATGATATTGGATATCTGGGATTTTTTGAGTGCATCATCACTCAAAAAAATCCCAGATATCTTGATTTCGGTGAAATTATTGTTTTAAAATAAATTCAAAGCTGTTCTTTGGCTATCGCTTTGAACGCCATCATGTTCAATACATACACCAAAAAAACAGTTATAAAAAAAAACATTTTGGCATTTTATTTTTAATAGTAATTTCATACTGACTATGGTGGTTTTCAACATGTTATATGTTTCTCATATATATACTATATCTCTACTATACTACTCTTATATTCCATTGTTCCGTTAAAAACAATTTTTTAAGTTTGTTAGGCCATCCTTTACTCGTCTCTAAATAAAAAATAAAAATAATTTAAATTGATATGATAATTGATATATGCCAATGAGAATTTGATCAAAAGTCATGCCGTTGTCTCCCAGTGGTGACCTTAGGGAATGTTTAAAAATCTTAGTTGCTCTCCACCAATGATGCCGAATGGGGATAACTTATAAAGTTGTCACCGACAACAGTGGTGGAAATCGGGAACTATCAAAGATTCAGTTGAAAACCAGCGTCAGGCAACAGCTACGTAGTTGTCTGCCATTATGCTGAAATGAATGTATTTGGCACTGCCGTGAGACACATTGTTGTTGTTTTTATTTTACTTTTAATTTTAGTTTTTAATAGGTACGCGTTTGTTCATTGTGAGCCAAACATGTTTTCTTTCTTATCGTTCTTTCAAATTGCTATCCAGCTGCCCCTGCAATTCTAACTGCCTCTTTGGTTACTTTTTAGTTATAGAAGATCACCAGTTGACCGATTTCGGCGAAAGCCGTATTGACGGTCACTTAGAATGTCATTAGCTTCTAGGTACGCCAGGAGCTTACAGAGAATGGACGTTACTGAGATTGGTCTGTAATGAACTGGGTTAGCCCGACTACCCTTTTTGGCAGTCCAAGACTTGGCAGCTCTGTTAAAGGCTCTCTTCTTCTGACTCACGTCATTCGCCTTATGCATACGAGCGTCGGCCCATGCCTAGTATGTCGTGTGCTAAGCGCGTTAGTGCGATCACACTCCGCACCAAAATAAGGGCGAGCTTTACCAGACATTGTTACGTCGGAGAATGGAATGAAGTACTCCATCCCCGCATTACGTCCGTTACAGCATCTGCACACGACGATGTATCTTCCGAAGAAAAGCAAGTAGGCTGCCAAGGATAACATGCGAAGAAAGATCGCACGCCATCCCAATCTGCTGACCTATATCGCTAAACCCGCCTAGTGCCTCTAGGGGAAAGTAGACTGATACAGATTTTACCAGACAGTGGTCGGATATATCTACCTAACGGTGATGATATCGACATTGAATAGCGATCTGGATCTGTTGTCAGCAGAAAGTCTAAGCAATTGGCCGTGTGCGAATCAACATCCGGCACCCTCGTAGCTCCCTGGATCAGCTGGGTGAGATTTAAAGCTAGCGCAAGCTTTTGTCTCGACCAGCATGGTTTGTGCACCGGTATGGGAAGAGCTACTCCTGATGGTGGGCATTAAAATCCACCAGTAATACCAAATGTGCGGAAGGGGTACCTCTGCTGAGCCGCATCCGCCGCCTCACTAAGGTACTGTGTCAGCTTGGTCGTCTCCTGATCACCACTGTGCGAACGATAGACACAAACATAGATAATTTTATCCATGCCTGTGTCCACCAGATCCCAAAGCGTTGAGAACCTGGAATCTTCAAGATTGAGGAGACGCCGACAGCAGATGTCATTCCGGGCGTGTGTGTGTGGTTTAAAATTATGCTCCAGGGTAAACCCTGGGTAAGACAGATACGACACGTCTGACGGACTTCTTATCTGCGTCTCTGAAAGAAAAAAGATTGAAAAAAGGTTTATAGTCTCCAGGTGATAATGGACTACTGCAGTATTGGAGTGCAGACCTTTAATATTGAGAGGTGCACTTTGATTGAGAGGGAGTGCAGCCGCTGTTTTACTTTTCTCTTTTTCAACCCTGACATATTAAGAGTGAGGTAGGAGAGGACAAGGTAGTGAAAAGAGTCCCATGCTGCTAACCTTCAGTCACGTACTGGCAGGACAGCTTCATTGAGAGAACTCCAATGATGCTGTCCTGCCAGTGCAGTCTGGAGACTGCGGGGACGCCAGAGCCCCCCCGGAAATGACCATCGGGCCCTCTCATCTGGTCGTCAACAAGCACGATGGCGATGGTGCATTCCGGGATTTTTCGGTAGTTGGCGGGGCAGTCTTTCATGTGTGGCTAGCACATTACTTGGGCCCCCAACTAACTGCGGTCGGCCAGCGGTGCACTGTGTCTCGGATCCCGCTACCCTCCGCGATCAGTCTCCCGATACGTCAATACCATCGCGGGTCCGGCTGGTCTGCATACATTAGAACCGCCACTTCGACCCAACTTCTCTAAATTGGCTACACTGGACATCGTACCGGAACACGGCTAGGCCGTTTGGCGGTATGTCTTTGCCCAGTGGGTGGTCACAAGCCGTCGGTGGCTGGACTACTTGATGTTACTTATTTCTCATTGCAATAGCTTAGATTCGAGTTTATATTCCCCTGCTTAACTTATTAGATACTAAGTTTTTATTTAGCAGATTATTTAGTAATTATGCTCTAATTACGAGTACATTATTGTTTTAAATTTGTGTCCATGTAATGTTGCTTTTTATTCACTTGTGTGCAATAAGACTACCTAACCTCATGATTCAATTAAAAGAAGAAAAAAAGCCTAAATAATGGATATCTTTAAGTAAACAATTTGTCCTCGTGGGGGCGATCGGCGGTAGCGATCTCTCGCGCCGGGCCTTGGTACAGGCCATGGTCCGTAGCGAGGAGGAGTGGCAGGCAGTCGCCTCCTTCTGCGAAGCAGTAATGCTAGCAAAGGAGGAGGCCGCACGCGTGAGGCAATGGTCCTCACGCTATAACCGCCGCTGTGATACCGATTTCCGCCCACCATAGGCGCGGGCTTGCGGACGGCGAGCAATGGGTAGCTCACCGTCCGACCGTCCGGTAACCGTCCGGATCGAGCCCAAGACGTCGACGGCGTGTACTGTTCCACACGCGCCTCTAGGAGTTGTCAGCAAACCGTAGGGGACCAGGAGGGCCGAAGCCTACTGGGGCCAAGGATCTATTTCTGAGAGGAAGGTTCGGCCCCGGTACGAAAGGCAACGAAGGAACTGGAGTGGGTTTGTCAGTAAAAGTCTGACAATATCTTCTATAAAAAATAACATAATTTAGATATTAATTTTGTCAACATAGTAGTCACTTCCAGTTGGTCAATTTATGTTCTGATTAAGTGAAACACAATTTATCGTCACATATTGATTGATCCTCAATTTCTCACCCTTGTTAGAATATCATTGGGTACCAACATAATATTTTGTTGTTAAGGAAAAAGCAAAGAAACTGAACTGTAAAAGGTCAAACGATCCGTTTCTTTTTTATATAAGCTGGCTTGAAAGTGTATGGCTTAAATATGGTTTCATGATTCAATTGAATCATGAAACCATATAAACAAACGATCCGTTTCTTGCTTATATAAACTGTATTGAAAGTGTATGGCTTAAATATGCTTACATAAAACAGGCATATTTAAGCCATATTTTTCTTTGCATGCAACTTGTAACACATTCTTACAGTTTTTTTTATTTATATTTTGTGTAGCGCAAAAATGGCGGTCAAAAAGCATGAGCTGGTTCATGACAACCGCAACCAGTTGGATCTGAAAGCTCTAGAACAATATATCCAGCTGATGAATGATCAGTCCAATTATATGCCACCACCTCAAGAGCTTGTGAAGAACTGCCAGGATATTGTCAAATGGCTTGGTAAGTGCTCTTATTGATTTGTTTCACTCGCATCACTATTTCAAGGAACTGATGTTTTTATTTTTTTAAGAGTAATTTTTTTTATAAATTATGTTAATATTCGAAGTTCATAGTTTTGAGGATTACTAAAAAACTATTACTTGAATACATTATTTATGTATGTGAAATATTTTAGCCCGTGCTTCTGGAAATGAAGAACAAATGTGGTCTCTTTTACAAACTGTGGAAGAGTATCTGCTTCGAATAGTGAACAGTGTTCACACTAGCATCCGCCATGAGATTGTTACTGCAATCCTTGATAAGTTTTATACATTTATCTCGGACCCCCGTGAGTTGACTTCTTTGCTTTTTTTTCATTTCATTCAAATGTTAATAACCCTTATACCCATTCATGTATTCATTCAATATAACTACGTCTAATCAACGTAACTAAAATTCTCGAGCCCAACTATCATCTTGTTCAGGGTCCCTCACCCTGCTACTGTATCACCTTCTAGTTCACAGCGTCAGTTCATGTTTTATTTAAGAATCTCAAGAGTTAATGAGTATCTGTAAAGTTGTTCTCTTTGGTGTAGAGTCGGATGCTTGCCCCGCCACGTCTGTGGTGCTCATTGTGCTGGATTGCTCCGACACCGAGGGTAACTTGTCTGCTGCTCGCTGGCTAGTGCAGCAAGGAGATAACGGTCCCGCTGGCGCCGGCCTCCGGGCTTCTCTATCTTGCCTGTATTGTTGGCTCTATGAGTGGCATGGCACTCCAGCATTAGGAGATTGGGTATTGGCTTTTATAAAAGCCTTAGAGGTAAGTTATCAACTAGGCATAATTCAATTCCAAAGGGTGTCATTCATTTTCTCGAACTGAGATTTTTATCTAACTTCTTTTATTGTCTTACGCAGGAAAATGAACGATTTGACATACTGATAGAGGTATCAGTTGATAACTTAGGTCGCCTCTTCTTAGCTTTGAATGACCCAGTGACACTTCGCCAGTCTGTAGCAGAAGTCATCTTCCACGTTTTAGCGTCGCTTCGTGAGTCTACCGAAGCTTTTGATAGGGTAATATTTTTTAACTATCCTGATCTTTGGATTTTTTGTTGTTCTGTACACAAAAATGACTAAATATGATTTTGAAATAGATCGCTCCCCACGTTGGTCGTGTTCTGGCCAACCTTGCTAATGACAGCGGCCAATGGAGTCGCCAGCTTCTACAGAACGTGGTTGATATCTTGTCAGCAACCGTGGATGGTCATGTGGACGCTTTGAAAGGCGAAGCTCAAGACATGTTCAAGGACAAATATGATGACGTGGTAAGTGCTCTTTCAATTCTGTATCCTTTGAACCTGACCTCAATACTTGACAAGTTCTCCTTCCGACCTTGAACTTAGCGCCAATAAAGCCGCTCAGCTGACCCATCATGAGTTATTTGCAACATCGATCATTATTGCTCGCTGCATCGGTCAGCCTTGCTCGTTATCTCATCGCGGTTGACAATATAAATTTAGACTTGCGAGGTCTTGCTACCTTAGTAATAGGTATTCTCCTAACAATCATCAGGCAATATGCTATCTTTTTTAAATAGAAAAGTTATATGTTTAAAACAAAATTACTCATAACAATAATCAATAAGAAAGAAAACTTAAATCGTCCCCATTGAAACATTGCTACTGTCTTGAAGTTACGACTTTACAGAATTTTTGCTAGCTATTCAAGCTGTCTGTGATCTAGACTATGTTTAAATATACATTAAGAAAATCACATTTGGTTGCAATAACCAAAAAATATGTTCCTATTAATTGTTGGATCATAGAAAAAAATGTTCTATAGCAAATGATTGATGACAAATTTCGTGGAAAAGACTCCCTCCCATAGATTTTATCATAAATACAAGACTATTCGTATAAATGAAAACAAAAATATCTATTGTAATAATTACCTAATTCCCCCCGTACCCCTCCCATTTGGCTCCTATTGCACAGAAAAAAAAACATTTCCTTTGCTATACGTGAACAGGCATTATTTTTATCATTATATTCACTATTTATAACAAGGCGATATCAATAAATACATTTCACAAAATTGACAGTGTGACAGACCGACAATTACCGAAGTCACAGCAAAACAATTTCTTTTCGTATCACTAAGATACGAAACAGAAATAGCTCTACACTTTCAAATCATGAAACCCTTCAATCTTGGCTCAACGCGTACCTTACCACTTTTATTATATGGATTTGAATCAAACTTTTAACCAGCACTGAGGAAAATTAAGGATTATAATAATTAGGTTGTAGGTTCTAACTAAATTGGCAAAAAACTAGGAAGTGTAATCTAAGTGTCAATTTTCTTAGAATTACTTATTTGTCAACAGATAACAGCTGATCTATGCTTTCGTAGTGTTATTATTTTTTATAAGAATCCAATTAATCAGGAATCCAACCCCAATCTTCCCAATAAGACCACTGTAGAATAGAATAGAATGATATAAAATTTATTGTACACCAAAATAATAACAAAACTTTTACATAAACTTAAATCTATAGGTACAATGGCGGTCTTATCGCTAGCAGCGATTTCTACCGGACAGCCTTAGGGTGAATTTAAAATAAAAAGAAGATAGTCTGTTCTGTACTGCCAGCAAACGAATTAAATGTTAAATTATACATTAAAACTTTATGCTAAACTATACATTGATATAAAATATAATACATAAGCTTATATACGTCTCTAGATAAAACCATATAAAACCAGCAAAAAAAGTAAAATAGTAAATACATAACCGCTTTGGCAGTCTGGTAAAAAAGAGTCCTGTTCCAACTTTTTCTTGTACTTGTCATATTATTATATTGTAGCACAATTTTCCATTAACTTCCAATGAATTTCTTTCTCGAAATTAAATGTCGATTATACCAAATATTATTTAGAGAGCTATGTTTATGCCATCAAATTATTAATATAGCAGTTTTGTTATCATAATTGTCGTATGTTAAATTAATTACGTGAGATAGTGCTGAATTAGCAAAATAAAAATGGTAACTAGGTATTTGAAACTGCGCGGGTTAAATCCTAAATAACGATAAGGATTAGGCGATCATCTTCTAATGCTCATGGGCAAAAGCTACCCCTCCCTTCGGACCTTCTCGGGCTCTCTCGGTGGGTTTCGGATTTGTAGTAGACGCACTTTTCAACGCTTTAGTTGATGGTCGGTCACAGACGCGGCCGGTCGGAAGCACTGGTGTACTCGTTAAAATGAGAACTCGTTCAGGTCCACTACGTAAACGAAGCCGGCGGCCGGTAGGCGTGAATAAGAGAAAAAAAATGGGAAAGAAAAAGGGAAAAAAAGTACATGATTTTCAATATTTATTTATATTAATTTATCTTGTCAATATTGCACTACTGTATTTGGAACAAGATCGCCTGTGGAGTATGGAATTTAGACCTTGTTTTTGACACTGAAAATATTTTGTGCCTCCTTCATGATTCTGTAAGGTTAGTCAATGGTTGTTGTTGTTGTTGGCTAGGTGTTGTGCCTGGAGCGACACATGGCGTCGCACGGGTGCCGCTATCTGCAGCGGGCGCCTTGGCGCGCGCGAAGCGTATGCTTGACCAGCGTGAGCACGCACACTTCGACGAGGAAGGTGGGCCTCCTCAACCTTGGGAACACATGCTACATGAACAGCGTGATGCAGGCTCTGCTCGTCACTCGACAGTAAGCACATTAACATATTTTTTTCCAAAGTACCATCTAGTTCATTTTTTTTTCACGTAAACAGTCTGAAAAAAATTTCCATGGCATTATTCTTACACGTTTACACGGATTGTAAAGTTTTTTTATCGGGAAAACGTAAATAAACTACAAAGTCAATGACGGGTTTCCGGAAAATTATAACTTTTTGGATTCATACGAATCGATAAAAGCTTGCTACAATATTCAACGGGAACTGTAATTTTTTGTTTTGCTAATTGTTATTTTTTTGTTTTTCATTTTATGATATCGCTCATATATTCTGCAAAGGGATAGCCAGAGTTCATCTACGTTTAACTTAGTACTTTGTGATACTTCTTCATAAAACGAGTTGCCTAATTGAGATTGGCGACTTTCGTTAAAGGACAAGTTCGTAAATCCGAAGGTAGACAATGGTTCTCGCATACTTTTCTTAACATATCTGTAGGTACTTTTAAAACTTTTTTTTCTATGCATGTTATTTTCAGTTGCTGCTTTTGTTTTATTTGTATTGTGCCGTAGCGAATATTAATGTATCTGTGTAAATTTGCAATTTATCGACACTTGCGATTGGTAATGACCACCATGTACTTACAGGAACACAAAACTCGGACGTCGGTTTTTGTGTAAATTCAGTTTGACTACATAAACACTTGGTGACCTTAGTTTGATACGTAGGTACAAAAAAAACTCTGAGATCTCGCGACACATTAATTTAGCAACAGTATGACAAAGCAACACCATAATAATAACATTAAAAAATACGGCTAAGAAACTATACAAGTCGCGTAAATTCTCGTACTTTGTTACATGTTGCATTTAAACCCATGTTTTACTAACAAACCTGGCGATGGAAAAAAAATTAAAATCAATTACCAAATGAAAATCAATTATCAATTAACCCCAAATATTCAGCTTTGCAATTTTTATTCAAGAGTCGAAGGTTTGTCTCTCTGTGATTTGTATTTCTGTGCAGTTATATATGTTTTGCGGCATCATCTTTCTGTTCGTTTATGTAAAACTGATTGTCCTCTTTGCCCGCATAGTAAAAAATTGTATTCAGGACGCCACTGTCACAGTTTTGTGTTCAAACAATGTTGAACTGACATCCTTTTTTTCGAGTATATTTAATCCCTATCCACAATGCATTGTGTATAGCGGAGAATGTTCGTGATTGATTTTGTAAGATGGGCGAATGTTCTATTCTAGTCTGCCTAAGAAGCTCTCAACCTGTGCATTTTTAAATAGCCTCAAATGCGACTATAGATAACGATTTTATGATCGATTAGCTGACCCGGCGAACTTGTACCGCCTAATAGTCAATAAATGTAGTATCTCTTTCGATATACTCAACCGATTGCGATAAAACAAAGCCTAATTAATAAAACAAGTTACACATAAATTTTAATGTATAAAAGTTATCTACATCGATTTCGTACATTTTACGTGATGCGCGCACAACTGAAAACTTCTATAGATGAAAGTGGTTTTATAACATTAAGACTCATGTTTCTTTAATTCATGAGAGGTACTATCATTTGCTTGTAACCTTAAATGGCGTGAATTGAAACACGCAGCTTATTGCAGTGCTCATTAGCAATAAAAACCTCGCATTACCGCATGCGTTTGACAATACATTATAGCCTAATTACAAGTTAGTATTGTAGATTTATAAATATGATTAATGTTATTGTTTTATGAGTTTACCAACATAACAATCTTGTCTATCGGCCATCACCCAAATCGAAAACTTTTCAAAATTTTCGTTTTAGCCTATGTCAGAGTCTTCAATGCTTATATTTTAATATAAAGACAGCATGTGTATGGATTCTGTACATAATAATAACTAACCAGGTATATAACTTGAATCGATAATACTGCGAGTTCTAAGAATGTCTTTGCTAGATTTACCGGAGAATTTCAGCCTTTGAGATGGCACGATACCTTTTGAGTCTGGAAGGGATTTACGTAAAATGAAGCAAATATATTTGGATTCACTCCTGCGTAAAATCATAATAGCTAGCCAGCATAGTGGACGTCAACAGACCGTTTTGGGTTCGATTTAACAACGTTTTGTATGTAAAGATTTATTTCGGGAGAAATTAAATTTTTTTCTATAACTTACAACAGATCATGGTGATGATTATTTGATCATTATTTTGTACTAAAAATTTCACTACACTAACCCTACGGAAACCTAGTGCAAAATTTCGCGCTCCTAGTCCCTGTAATTCGGCTGTGCGTTGATATACCAGTCAGTTTCCCCTTTTGTATATGTAGATTACTAAACAAGCTGACCCGGCAAACGTTGTTTTGCTATATGAATAATTAAAGAAAAATATGCCCTACCAAGATATTCATAAAAATCAGTTAAGACAGATCACAAACATTGTGACAACTGTGACAAGAGATTTTTATATATTAGACCTAACTCGGCGAAAAAATAGTCTACGATCTATTCTCAGATCTACCAAAAATAAAAAAAAAAAACCTTTACAGGAGGTTAAACCTATAGGAGGTTTTGATTCCGGAACAACGGAGTACAATGGAGAACAACTAAATAACCTCGTAAAGTGTAACACTCTAATGGACAGCAGTTTTCCCGCGTCTTCATTTTTGTACATTTTTTAATGATATTTTTGTTCGCTGCTCCGTCGTCCTAGCTGCCGTTTGTAGATTTTAGGTTTCCGTACCCAAAGTTTAAAACGGGGCCTTATTACTAAGACTCCGCTGTCCGTCCGTCTGTCTGTCTTTCTGTACGAACCGTGATAGCTAGACAGTTGAATTTTTCACAGATGATGTTGCCACTGTAACAACAAATACTATAGAAAAAACATATAAGACAGATCTAGACATAAAAACAATAAAATAATAATTTAAGTGAGGCTCCTATACAACAAACGTGATTTTTGCCGTTTTTTTGCTACGGACGGTAAGGAACACTTTATAAGCGAGTCCGACTCGCACTTGGCCAGTTTTTTAATATTCGTTACAGGTAAGCTCTGAAGTCTTTTCATACCAAGGGGTACATCGTATTGTTATCATACACTAGCACATAGCCCGCGACTTCATTCGTGAGAATATTTTCATAAAAAATTTTATACCTCCTTTTTAAATGACTTCCCTCGGTCCCGGCAGGAGCGAGAGGGCATGTAAAATATTTACTGACTGAAACGCACCTGTGTCCTTCATTTGCCACGGTAACTCTATAAAAAAATCCCTTGTTCTAACACCCCTTAAATCATTTGGGGGTAGTTTTAAAAATAACTAATAATGTCAGTCGTTATCCACTTCAAACCTTCCAGAGCCCCCAAATACACACAAAATTTCATCCAAATCCGTCAACCGGTTTAGGAGGAGTTACGTGACAAACATACATACAGAAGAATTATATATAAAGATATAGACTGGGTTGCGGAGGCCGGGTAACCAGCCGTTATCATAAATTTCTGATTTTCAACTGCATCCGTTCAGACTGGAAGTTCATCACTCAACATAAATTTGCAGGCGATAAAGTAGTCGATTCATTGGGCAATGACCTCAGTGGGGCCTGCCTACCTGAGGTAAACGGTGAGGTAGGTCCAACCTGGTTCAGTGGTGTTTTGGAAACTGCGCACTATTTTTTCACCCCGTCATTTTGAATGTCCAAAAATCTCCTCTTAGTGTTCGCACTACAACTTATTTTATAATGATATAATCAATATAGGAAGTTCTGTGCGATGCAAAATTTCCCGTTCCTATTTTCAGTAGTCTCTTGCTCTGTTTGTCTTTTATGTTCATAAAGTACTCCGTTAGTTTTTAATTAGTGCAAATACTTAAAGTGCTTATTAAAAAAGGTTTCGTTATTATTTGAGTAGTCTCAATAAATAATATTCATAAATAGAAAAGTTATTATTAGCGTTTGTTTCCATCTCAAAATGTCACTCAATTTGTGAAAATATTGTACAGGCTATTGATTAAAGAATGAAAAACAATGGAAAAACACTGCGCTTAGTATTTTCTAGTAGCAATTGTTATGAATAATTGATTCAATTATGAATTTACCAATTATGACAAATTTTCGTGCAAAATTTTGGGATATCGTTTTATTACTTTTGACTTACATAAATACGAGTAACCGGTACAAAATATATTTTTGTACTGATTAAAAAATACGTATGTATATAATATACGTACGCACTAGATTTTACACGCGCAAATTCCTTTACCTGAGGAAATAGTTGCCGAAATTAATTAAAATTATACACAGCTGTATAATATATAATATTTCACATTTATTTAAGAAACCAAAACATTCAATGAGTTGCATCTTATTATCAGTAGCGAAGAAAAAATACAATAATCGACAGCTTCGATCACTTCTGATCAAAGTTCGTAGAAATAGTTAAGCAGCGAGAATTTCCTTTGAATAAGCCTCGGGAACGTCGGAAACTATTACGTTGGAAATTGCTTTCAAATAATATAATATAGTGAGAGAAAATACATTCACAGCGAGGCTGTTCCAGTGTATTTCGTTTGGTATTTATAACTGAAATTGTGAGCCATGACGGGGTTTGTCTCTTGAAAACTATATAGAGTTTACGTCAAGCTCACTTCGCAAGTTCTCTCAACAATTCCCTTCAGAAGTCAACGGCTGAAAGTTTGTTGGTAAAAACATTTTATTGCTTATATTATTCAAACTTTAATACAGTAGTGGTTTCATAGGCGGACTTAATGCAACAATGGATTGTCTCCAGTCAACCTCATATTGAAAGACTCGGACAAATTTCCTACTCAATAAATTTTAAACTTTTGAAATCATCTCACTAAAGTTACACCTAAATATTTTGTTATTATTTCTTACTATGAACACAAATTGTGCTCATAAATAAAAGTTTTCCATCATATCTCAGTTTCTACACGCAGCGCTTGGAAAAATTAAACCTGTTCTACGAATCGCTAATTTGAAATGATCAAAGGCGTAGACGGGGGTGGTGGTGGTTTGAGTGGCTTTTCTTTTATACTGTGACTTGGGGGATGATTATCGATAACTGGTCTTGAAGTGTCTTATTTTAAAAATCGCAATCTTCTCGGAATGTGTTTTTTTCTTTAATCATAAAAATCAATTTTGTTAAGGGGATGCAACTCGACATACATTTTCACTATTTTTATAAAACCGCTCTTACGCGATTATGACGTTATTATACATTTTTCATTAGAATTTTTTTAAACACAATATCTTGTGGGTATTATCTAGACTTCTATTGAAATCAATTTAAAAAAATTGTGTAAAACTAATCCAGTAAAGACCTCTGAAATCTGCTATTTTATATGAACACTTCGTAATTTACACAAAAATTTAACAAAAGTGAAAAAAATATAACAATAGAAAAAATTAAATTGCCTTGCAAATTTAATCAAGATTCTGAATGAAGACAATTTTTTTCAAAAACTTAAAGTTAAAAAAAAAACATATTTCCTGTAACAAGTTTTGTAAAATATTGGAATAAATCACGGAATTACCGAATGCTAATGCTTTTTTTCGCGTTGTCTTTTTGTCAAACATTGCGTTAGATGAAGTAACAGGTTTTTAAACCATGCTCGATATTGACGATAGACGAGTGGAAAAGGTCCCTCTTAATGTTTGACGGAGTACCGCTTGAAAACGAATCGACCGATATGGCTTTATTTGGTTGTGATTGAATTGTCCGGAAAAAGTTTAGGTGAAAAATCCACCGGGAAATTCGGAAATGGCACCTGTTAGTTGAAATGTTGCAGTTTTTTTTCATTAGTCAACCTGATTATGAAATTCACATAAGATTTTTAATTAGTGTTGAGTAGTTTTATTTTTATCCAACTTAGGGCGATTTTTTAATATTCATATATTTTTCAACAGAGGAATAAATATAGCCATATTTTCTATACGGAAACTGTCAAACCGCCATTTTTTTTTTCTTAGTTTAAAGTTGTCTTACTAATTAAAAAAACAGCTTTTAATGTAAAAGCTTATGGATACAACTGTTTTTACTCAATGAAATTGATGCATCCATTACGCTCATGCTTTTGAAATATTGGTTTTTATTTGAAGTATTTCATTCTACGTCTATAATAATAAAGTGTAGTCAGTACAAACTATTGTTTTTATTCTGTTTTGTTTAAACTGTAAGTCCATTCCATCCATTTTCATAAAAATAATTGAATTGGCGAATTTATTTACGTTTATTTGTAACGCTGAATAAAATGCTTTAAGCGATTGAAATTCTGACTTGTATTGCTGCTAGTGCTGAATATTTAATTACATATCGCGAATTTCTGTTTTTTTTTTTTTTATAAGTGCTCATGGCCTTTTTGTTCTTGCACTATGTTGTATGTTATCTTGTTTGTGTCCCTTAAAAAGTTAAGATAGTAAATAAACTTGGCCAGTTACTTGGCGTGTCTGACTAGCAAGAAAACTGATCCGTACGATTCTTACAATCTATAACGCAAAAGGCAACAACATAGTTGTGATTTTAGATGTAAAAGTTTTACATGCCCTTTTGCTTCACCCTAGAGCGCGATAAGTAGCGGGTTCTGTACCTCAAAAGGAAAAACGGAACCATAAAGTTACACTTTGTTGTCCGTCTGTCGTGTCTGTAGGTCTGTCTGTCTATCTGTCTGTCCGTCAAGACCCTTTATCTCGGGATCGCGTGAAGGTATCGAGTTGAAATTAAAACCATATACTCAAGTCTGCGGTCCCTTGAAGCTGTGAAAAAAATCAAACTTCTAAGTTCACGAATAAAAAAGATATGACCGTTTATGTCGCAAAAAACGTATATTTAGATATTCTTAAAGGAATCAAAATTCATAGGGTACTCCCCGTTGACCTAGAATCCTGAAATTTCGCATAAAGCAAGATCTTATAGCACAAGTATAGGAATAAATATGAAAACAGTAAATATTTTGTTACCTAACTTTTTTGCAATTGCAAAAAATCTTAGAGACTATTCGAGAATTGTAATTTGTACGGAACCCTCAGTGCGCGAGTCCGACTCGCACAAGTTTCAAAAAATTTAATTAAAATTTTCCCATACAACCTTTAACATTGCACTGTTTAAAAGGGCTAGTTTTGAAAAACAATACTGAAAACTACATTTTACCATTTTTCCTAAGTTACAGATATATGAGCTCAGGATAAAATTTTGGACATAAACGAATATCCCCTTTTCACCCCCTTAAAAGGTTGAATTTCCAAAATCCCTTCTCAGTGCTTGCCTACGTCATAAAAGGAAGCATTGTGAAAAATTTCACGTTTCTAGTCCCCTAAATTTCGGCTGTGCGTTGATATGTCAGTCAGTTGCTCCTTTTATGTATATAGATGTCGTACTATACAATTCCCTTTCTTAGAGAGGAAGCCTGAGTCCCAGCAGTGGGAACATTATAAGGCTATGCTTATGCTTGTGCTCTTTGAAATTTGTTGAACAACTTATTGATACTCAGAAGTCACCTCATATTATTGATTTTATTTACGTTACGCGTCCGTGCTTATGTCATAGAAATAAATGTGTGTCAAACTTCAATTGAACTGTACTGACGTACGGAATCCTAAAATAATAGTCAATCCAACAAACTTTTTGATTTTGGAATTAAAAAGTTGTTTTTTTTTTTACTTTATAAGCAACTTATTATGATAAGGAATTATTGATATTACAAAGCGATTAAAAGTGATTAAGAGTGATGAGTGAGTGTGGTTTTGAATGATTATTTAGTGATTTTTAAGTGATTTTGATAGCGGTCATGCGCGAACCTATAAACAATTTTAAAAAAAGATTTAGCGATCCCCAATTATTAGTTGGAATACCACCTCGTACTAGGGTAAGCGTGGGTCATTGGAACACGGTAACTTAACTATCTTATTACTTCTGCCAGGTTCAGCACGCATGTGGCGCTCAAAATGACCGCTGTGCCATATTGGGCGAGAATGGCCATACTGTTTGGCAAGATGATGCACTCAGTCACAACCAAAGTGAACCCCGATGAGTTCTTCGCTGTCGTGAAGCCACCTTTCTTCACCAGGGACAATCAACATGATAGCTCCGAGTTTCTGGGGTAAGTTTTAGATGATTTACGTATTTAGTTTTTAACACATTTCAGTACAGGACAAGAGTTCTAAAGTCGTGTACGCACATACGAAAACATTTGCTGCGTAGCATGATACGGAACAACTTTGTTCACACGTGCGTACCACTAACAACCATCAAAAATTCTGTTCGTCAAATATGTTGTGCGCGAATTCAATCTATGTTCGCGTTTTTGTTCGAATATGCCATTCACACGTACGAACCAAATGTTCAAGTTTGATGTATCTGCTTGGCTTTATAACAACAATATGTCAGCTGGGCGTCGATATATACGAACATATCTTTACACTTTCACACAGTGACATTCTTTTCTCTCGTTTTTAATGATCTTCACAAAATAAATTGTGATCACTTATTAGTTTACCTCGGTAAAGAAAGATTAGCCAACTGTGTTAACTTGTTTTAGATGAACCCAACACTTTTGCTTTGTGTTTTATCGATATTGTAAATTCTAATTCTGCATACGTCACCAGACGACGATTTATTTATGTTGAAATTCAAATCTTGTGTAAGTCAACTGTATCTGGTTCTGGTAATAAATAAATATACTATAACGGACGTTCTTCTTTATCGACAATCGATCAATATAAACTGTGACTTGTATTTTTTACTTGACTGTATTGCGTCCACTCTATCACACCAATTAAAAAAATATTAAATTACTATTATCCAATTTAATGTTCTCGAGTAATAAGTATGTATAATACTAATAAAATTATAATAAAAAAGAAATGAGAAATTTAAAAATATCAAGCGTAAATAATATATTCATATTATTTTCCGAGATGCTAATGTGACACACACCTAAGAAAGACTAGCAGTGTATGAGCTAAATAATACACTTTTGAGGACACTAAAGATATAGACGTACAGACATTAAAACTACTATTATGCCTCGTTGATCTAGTGGTCACAAGTGCTACTACGAAACACGTGTTAGGTTTTGATTCTTAGGTCCGGTAAAGTACTTTGTGTTTTTCAATCAGTCTGGAATTTTGTTCGGATTGCCAATATGGCAGTCTACTACGTGGCAACTTACACATAACTGAAATCATGTAGTACAATGCACACCTCAGGCGCACCCATTGGGGCATACAAACTCTGATGTGTCGCGTGTCTTGCAACATATAATGTTCTCTCAATCTCCGTAAACAATGGAGCAGAAAGTAAGTCACTGAATAAATTGGAGAATCTCCCTTCTCCAAATTATTCAGTGACTTACTTTCTTTGAGGAGAAGGAAATGGACAGAAAGACTTCATTCTTTCTGTCTATTTCTTATTATAATGCCGGCGCACCTTGTTGCCATGAAAAACGGAGCCGCGCTGTCTAGCTTACCGCCGGCGTAAGCCAGACAGCGCGGCTCAACAGCAACTGACACAGTCGACCACACGTTTGGAGCACTTTCGACGTCTGACTCCCGAACGGGAACATGGCCATTCGGATGGTGCGGGGATACCACACGGTCTCCCGCGAATCGGCGAGCGTCCTTGCTGGCCTACCACCGTGGAATCTGGAGGCAACCGTCCTTGCACGCATGCACGATTTACGCATGAAGATGCAACGCCGGGGCGAAAATCCGCTGCCGCGACAAGTCGCGGCATGATGAATAGAGTTCCGGCGAGATCTCGTGGTGAAAAGGCGACAGCGACTATGGCAACCCACGCCCTAATCATGGCGTTAACTCCCCTCTTTAAGGAGTGGCTGAAGCGGCAACATGGCGTCCACACCTTCCGCATGTCGCAGGTCCTCACCATTGATGCCAAGCTTTGTGTTCCACTTAAAACAAAAAACAGATTTAGTGCAAGCCTCACCTGTATATTTGCCCGACGTATCGTTTTCGAAACACCAAAGTTATAGACAGTATAAGTATTTATAAATTATTATTTAGTCATTCTAAATACACGAATTAGTTCATAATTTACTCAAAATTACTACAAACTTTTGATAAGTACAAAGCTTTATTCAATTAAACAGTTACTTACTTTTTTCTGGCGGACGATATGATTCGTGCGCGACGTAAAACACAACACAACTTGAACTGTTTACTATTGGAAACGAATGTCCACGCTGCTCAAAAATCTTTGTTTTGAATAGAATTTACATATGTAGCCTTACAGATGATGTGATTTTACATATTACTGCGTTAACAAACGATATACGTTGCTTTTATGAAACTACTACCTCTTGTTTCGTTTTCAAACCACTGGGCATATATTGGTTAAATGCTTAGTAAATTATTACGCATACGATGTACTTATTAAAAACAGGATTTGCTATTATGTGATTGGTCGTTATTGTTAATATTTCGTCTTTAAAATATTAGTGTAATATGATTTGAAAATACTTAAACTAAACACAACAACTAATCAATACTTAGACAAAAACTAATATTACACGTGGTCACGTAAAATCAAAGAAACAATCAAAAAACAAAACAAATAATCAATCACGTGGTCGTGGTATACTATACGTGGTCGTTAATACTTAGTTTTGTTACTATTTTGGCGTACAATAAAGTTTATTCTATTCTATTCTATTCTACTTCAATATCAATAATTATAGGGCACTAGATCACGTAATAAGTACTTAACCAACTTAGTCATGCTTTAATATTTTCCAAAATTTTCCCTTTAAACGAGGGTCCAAAACTTGTGTGACGAAACCTACTTTCACACAGGAAACGCCGCTGGCATAAGCTAATTAAAAATATATTTCATACTGCTTTCACGAATAACAGTTTGAATAGCGAGCAATGAAACTCTTCGATAAAAAAGCTATGCAAACCTGTAATTAAATTTTTATAGTGCTTCTGAGAGGATTACAATTTATTAATTTCATCGGAAGTGATTGAAAAGCTCATGAACTTACACAGAAATGCAAAATAGAAATGTCGGAAATTTAATTATACAGGATGTTTGGTGCAACGTCAAACCTGTAATTAAGTTTTTGTAGTGCTTCGGAGAGGATTACAATTTATTAATTTTATCGGAAAAGATTGAAAAGCTCATAAAGTTACACAGAAATGCAAAAAGGAAATCTTGGAAATTTAATTATGCAGGGTGTTTAGGGCATCGTGTGCCTACTTGAAATGGAAATGGTCGACGGGAGGGGTCATCTGCTATCCTTTCAGACCCCTAAACACTTCTTCTGCTCTGTGGATTTTTTTTTCATCGACTTTTTAGCGTTTTATGAAAATAAGACCCAAATTTTTCATTCAAAAACAAATTTTAAAAAATATATGAGGCGTAGACTCTGAATTTTAATTTTATTTAGATGTGTATTGTATTAGAGTACTTTTAAATTTAAAATTAGTGACATTAGCTATCTAGTTTTTTTAAATTTACTCGCAAAGTTTTGGACTTAAAGCTGTCCATGTTACAGTTATCTACATGGCTATAAAAAAATAACCAAAAGAGACCAGACTCTTCCAACTCCATTGTATTGAAAGCCGTTTCAGTGCGTTGTTTGCAATTTAGTCTTATGTGACACATTCGCAATTCTAGCGAATTTACAAATTTGTAGCAGTTATTGTGCAGTGATGATAGTTGGTTGCTTTATTTTGTTCTTCTTTTTTTTTAATTTATCTTAATTTTGCATGATCTATAATTGTGTGAATTTGCAAATTAGATAATCTTTTAATATTTCTACACCGGCCAAGGTAGTATATGTGATTCCGTCTATACTAGGAAGGTACTAGTTCAAAGCATTGAAACGGCTTTCAATACAATTAAGGAGGAAATACAACTTCGTACAACAACTTTCAAAATACGAAACAGATTTCGGGCCTGCATTCACAACAGAGGCCAACAATTTGAGCAGGATTTGTAAAAATTATGAAATAAATATAAAAAATGCAATTTCATTTTTTTTTTTTTCTAGTAAAACCCCCGAAAAGAGAGATATGAGACAGATTTTACCTTATAAGAGTGAGATAACATTTTCATAGGTTTTTTATAATTGAATTCATTAAGCCCCGAGCGAACGCCGGCGTTCGGTCGGTCATTGTCTTTCTATTGTGTCTCTAATTACGCTACTGCAAAGCAATGTGAATGTGAGTGAACAAATTGATCAACCTTACCTGTCCCCGTGTTCGCTTCTCTTGAGTTCATCTAATTTACATCCCATCACAAATAGGTACATAAGACATTGTCACAAATATGAATATCATACTTAACAAGAATTATTTGAACTCCCAAAACAACCTTTAAAGTTTGTCGTCACATTCGGTCGTATCCTTTTGTCAAAGTACTCTGTGAAAAGCATCGCGGTCGCGTTCAATCACGTAAAGCTTTAAAAGTTAAATACTTTCATTGTTTCTATATAACTGTGTATAGAGTATTTTTTTAGGGCAGCTGTTGTTGTTGTTGCTATTTTGCTTCAATAGCTCTTAACCGATTTAAGAGCGTTCTTTCTGAGGTTCATTTCATACAACCGCTAATACCTTTCATGTAAAAATGAAACCTAAAAAATGTACCTTTCATGTTTTCGTGTGGTTTTTTTTTATAATGTTTTTACACACTTTTGTCCAGATATTTTGAAAACTCGGATATCTTGTGGATATTATCTAGGTTTATATTGAAATCAAAATATAAATTTATGTAACAAGACTAATCCAGTAAAGACTGAAAATCTGATATTTTGCGTGAACTTTGGTCCTTCATAATGTACTCATTAATTAATATATAAAGGAAATATAACTATAGAAAACTTGACTGCGTGTGAACTCACGGACCATACTGTTTTTTTGCAAAATAAAAATCATAAGATTTCGTAGTACAATTGTAGAACAAATCTGGGAATTTGTAAACAAGTATACTAAAAACTACAGCCCTTATAGTGTGGTCCTTCAGTCCTCACAGACCTTCAGCCAGATCTCGGAAATTAATTGAAAAATTAAGGTATTGTAATTACTGACATTTAGTAGAGAATTTGCAAAGATATTTACTGAATAACAAAACACAAAGCATCAAAGATGATAAACCGGTGTGACGTCATCTGTCATGAATCTCCACCGGCGAATGAATACGATCAAGCCGTTCGTCGCACGGATCATGACAGATGATGTCATTGTAAACAGTCCAACAAGCGCGCGCGTTTCCAAGTAGCCGTTCAGAAACACTTTTATAAAGCCACCATTTCTTGACATATTTTAATCATTTAAAAAATTAAATGCTCAGTAAATTATTACACATACGATGTACTTATTAAAAATCGGATTTGCTATTATGTGATTGATCCTTATTGTTAATCTTTTGTCTTTCAAATATTAGCGTGGTATGATTTGAAAATACTTCAATATCAATCATTATAGGGCACTAGATCACGTAATAACTACTTAACCAACTTAAAGTCATGCTTTAGTATTATAATATTCCACTACTATCACACAACGCCGTCTAGTCCCAAGCTAAGCAGAGCTTGTGTTATGGGTACTAGACAACTGATAAACATACTTATATATTTCTAAATACATACATATTATAGATAAAGTACACCCAGACACAGAACAAATGATCGTGCTCATCACACAAACATTTGTCCTGGGTGGGAATCGAACCCACGACCTCCGGCATAGCAGTCAGGGCCACTGACCACTAGACCAACAGGTCAGTCAAAAATTATCAAAGGTTTTCTTTTATTTTACGTGTATTAATGTTTCGATATGGATACCTATCAAGTTATTGGAGTTATTCCAAGTAATAAAGTTCAGTGCTGTAGAGATACAGTCAAGCCACCTCTCGTGTTTCTAATTACTACGGAGATAATAACTAAGGACATTTAATACTTTGAGCAGATAAACACTTTCGCAAGAAGTTGGTAGATTCATCACACTCTTGATTTGTTGTATTCGTTTTTCTCTCGATATCATTCTTTATTTGTATGTATGTATCTAAGTATATATTTATTATTGTTCTTATTTCCTCTCTGTCAGTCTTCTTTTAAGCTGCACCTTCCATTTTATATCTCTGCACCACCCTAAGGTCGACTGGTAGAAAATGCCTAAGGCATTAAGTCCGCCTTTGTACAATGTTTCATTAGTGCATAAAGTTTTAAATAAATAAACTTGTTCATATTCTTCATCCTTCAACCGTTCTCGTTCAACACGTTTCACACAGGCGAAGCCGCTGGCTCAAGCTAGTTGATAATATATTTCATACTGTTTTCACGAATAACGTTTTGAATAGCGAGTAATTAAACTCTTCAATAAAAAAGCTATGAAAATCTGTAATTAATTTTTTGTAGTGCTTCTGAGAGGATTACAATTTATTAATTTCATCGGAAAAGACTACGTGTTTCTAATTAGCACGGAGATAATGACTAAGAATATTTAATACTGTGAACACGGCGTTCCCAGTTTACTTCTCTATAAAACCTCTTAATTTTTCTTCTCTATAAAAACTCCTAACATGCTTGGACAATATCAAATTAATAAAACGTAACTTGTTGACCCATATCGTTTTATTTGCCTGAATTAACATTATTATGTACGGCATTTATAATATTTTTAAAAGTACAGAGAAAGTAGTAAATAATTAAAATGTTTTTTTACGGTTTAAAGAACTCAAATATAGTTTTTGGCGGCATTTCTTCGAGTGAAGTTATTGAAGACATGGCTCAAAGAACTTAGTTTCCAAACCTAAAATATGTATTACTTAAAAAAACAAACAATCTTTTGCTTGTTAGAAATAGGGTGGCTCCATATTCGATCGATTTACGGCATTTTCGATTTTAAGTAGCTAAATATTTTTTTTTAATTCATGTCTTGATTTATATAAATAATTTAAAAAATACTAAATATTCTATAAGTGTCTTATCTTAGATTAAATAAATAACAAAAGCATAAACAGTTGGATTTAAATTCGATTTGGAATTTAAATCGATATAGACTTTAGAAAAAGTATAGACTTCTCTAAGAATGTTAACATTACTATTGCGTTCATAAATAAGATATTATCAAGCGTTCCAAAAACATTTTTTTTTTAAATGTATGTCTATTTTCTTCCAGGTTTAAAAAAAAATTGATGCCATCCAATAATTACATTCATAAATATATTAAATATGTTATGATGACAGTCTCATTTCGGTAACAACACTTATTTTTCCTAGTCTAAATTAACCATTTTTCTTTAAGAACTACCGTTTGACAGTTCTGTTAGATTGAGAGAAGGGATGGGGTCAAAGAAATCGATTACTATATTTTCCGATTCTTAAGAGATCTTTGTATTTACTATTCGATTACAGTTTTAGAGATTTATATCTTATTGTAAAAGCCTATTATTGGTATATCTTATATTTTACTAGTAAATCTTAGTATATAGCAACGTGTGTAGGTAAATTTCAGAATTTTATAATTTTTCGGGTTTTTCAGTTCCATCCTAAGCTAATCGACATTGTAAATGATTGATTTTGAGTTTCATAGTTTAAACAGAGGTGACACACGAGCGGCTTGACCTACATTTATATAAAGTAACTACGTGGAGCATACTGAAAGTGGATCTGGATCCAGCCACTTACAATAAAAGAACAAAAAAGCAATTAGAGAATTCGAAAGTGGAACTCTTTGCGAGCATGTTACTTTTTTAATTTGCGAGACTGTCACTTGTTTTTAGGGTTCCGTACCTCAAAAAGAAAAAAACGGAACCCTTATAGGATCACTTTGTTGTCTGTCCGTCCGTCTGTCTGTCTGACTATCTGTCTATCTGTCAGTCTGTCTGTCTGTCTGTCAAGACCCTATATCACGGGAACGCGTGGAGGTATCGAGTTGAAATTAAAACCATATAGTCACGTAAGTCACGTCTGCGGTCCCTTGATGCTGTGAAAAAATCAAACTTCAAGTTAACGAAAAAAAAGATAAGTTCGTTTATGCCGCAAAAAACGTATATTTCGACACTCTCAAGGAAATCGAAATTCATAGGATAGTTCCCGTTGACCCAGAATCCTGAAATTTGGCATAAATCAAGGTCTTACAATGCAGATATAGGAATAAATCTGAAAACAGTAAATTTGTTGTTTCGTCATAAAAAAATATTTTTTGCGATTCGAATAAATCTTTAACTCCAAAACTAATAATTCTGGAAACTCCATTCAGGAATTAAACTGTTTACATAGGTAGGTTTGTACGGAACCCTCAGTGCGCGAGTCCTACTCGCACTTGCCCAGTTTTTTCATTGTGGCGTCCTTTTGAAGATTATGTGTCGCTATAAAAATTAATTTAACTCGTGAATATTTTCGTATGTAGTAGCATAGTATGAAAGCTTGTTACTTCATCTAACGCAATAAAATGCAATGTTTGACGAAAAGGCAACGTGAAAAAAGAGAGATAACGCCTGAAAACTTGTTGCAGGAAATACGCGTTTTTTTTTAACTTTAAAAGTCTTAAAAAAATTGTGTTCATTCGGAATATTGATTAAATTATTTTGCAAGGCTTCTATTTTTATACTTTTTTTAATTTATGAGTAATTTATGAAATGTCAAAATTCATGCAAAATAGCAGATTTTTGGAGGGTTTACTGGATAGTTTTACACTAATTTATAAATTGATTTCAATAGAGAGCTAGATTACTATCCACAAGATACTGTTTTTCCAAAATATCTAATGAAAAATGTGTAATAACGTAATAATCGCGTAAGAGCGGTGTATGAAAAACAGTGTAAATTTATGTCGAGTTGCATCCCCTTAAGTGAACAAGAGAGTTGCCAGAGACTTCAATGCATTGACATTTGGTGATGAAGCACCATGTCGCTTGACGACGTGGTAGACGTGGACGTGATTATTTCTATGACGAGGTACGAAGGTCGGCCGGTGACTGCGGTTACAGACTCGCATATTGACACCGCACGAAAACTTACGAAAACGTAAAATGTAAAAAAAAAGGTTTAATGGAGGACAGTCATTGGCTGTCTATAATACCATGACAGGTGACGAAACCTGGGTGTACTGCTTTAAACACGAAAGAAAAAGCCAGTCGGAGCGGGTTTTTCCTTTTCAAAATTTTCCGACGAAAGTTAAGAAAAGTTGAAGTATTAGTAAAAAATTGTTGCTTCAGTTTTCGGCAAATCAGAACATTAAAATCTGGTTATATACAAGTGTATCGCAACTAAAAAGTTTGATTTAAATAAACATTTTACAAAAAAAAAATACCGACATCACAAAAGGATCAAAATAACTTTTATTTCGAAAGTCGATGTTAAATAAGAAACAAACAACGAGAAACACCAACTTTCAAAATTAAAGTTATTTTGATCCTTTTAGTGTTGTTTTCAGTGAAGTCGGTATTTTTTTATTTTTTTGTAAAGAAATTGTTTTTAATTAGCGTTTTCGTTGACAGTGTTGGATATCAGCTAAAAAATAAGTGATACTAAATACACTTGAAATAAAAACCGCTCGTTATTGCTAAGTTTGATTATACGGATATTTTTAACGATTTTTCGTTTACTAGTGAATTTGAAGAGTTGCAACTTTGGAATCTAATCCCTCATCAAAATCCCGATCCCGCAGGCCTGCGGGATTGATTAGCGGGACTGGGATTTTTAAATTTGTTTTTGTGTTTTAAGTAGTAATATATGAACAACTGATCCGGGCCCTGGTGCAGACCGTGGTCCGGAGCAAACGTGAATGGGAGGCGGTCGCCTCCTGCGAAGCACTAATGTTAGCGAAGGAGACCCCTGAACCCGTGAGGGAACGGACATCCTCACGCTTCACCGTCCGGCCGTCCGGTAACTGTCCAAACCGAACCCGAGTATTCGATAGTGCGTAGTGTTCCACACGCGCCTTGAAGAAATGTCATCAAAATCGTAAGGCACCAGGTGGGCCGATGCTCGCTGGGGTCGTGGGGAATAAATGAAATGGAAATCCGTGGTCTCAGAACGCAAGGCCAGTTGAAAAATACAGGTGTGGTATTAGTCAGTAAAGGCCTGACACGCACCACTTTAGGGCGGGAAACGTCATTGGATGATTTTCCACCTCAAAATAAAGTCATGGAGTACCTATCTAAACTCACGTACGTTCCGTTCAACTTACGATACAGAACTTAGTTAAAATTTAAAATAAAATTATTTTCCTTTCAAATTCTATAGAAAAGTGACGAGTTCCAAGTGAAGTCGTTTCATCGCTAATTTATTAATGAGGATGTGCTGGGTGTAATAAATAGGTACACAGGTAGGTAGGTCAGAACGGTGAGTCTTCTAAATCTAATAAAAAAAAAACAATCCCGCAGACATGCAGGATCCCGCGTGACTAATCCCGCATTTCTGATCCCGCAAAAAAGGTGCTGGATCCCGCATTTGCGGGATTCGATTACCTAGTCCCAACACTACGGTAAAGGATCTTACTACGTAACTTCGAAACGAAGTCTAGGAAAAAAGATATCTATTGTAGGTATTTATTGGTTACTTTTGCTTAGTTTGAAAGGTTTGAATTTAAATTTGTTGTATAAAAATAGCTTCATAATTGCATGATTTTACGGAAAAGACAATTGAAATTATGTGAGTTACGCCTATATAAAGTTATTTCGGCTTGAAAAGTGTGAAACATCATACGTACGTAGTACTTACTTCTTAGATTTGATGGCCTTAAAATTCGTATAGGTAACACTTCTCGTTTAGATTTTGGGCTTGGTATCATTGTCGTGTAGAAATGTCCAAATAATCGGAAGCACGTCTTCAGCATAAGATAACATTGTTTCTTCTAGTATATTTTTGTATTGGAATTGATCAATGTTTCTGTTTATCAATCTAAGAGGTCCAACACCATGACCAGAGAAGCATCTGCAAATTTTCACATTTCTACTACCATGCTTTAATGTCACTTTTGTATACTTGGGGTCGCATGCTGTATTGGGAGGGCGTCGAACATATCGTTTCCCATCAGAACATACTCTGTTAATTTTTGTCTCGTCAGAGAAAAGAACATTTTTCCACTGTCTTACTGTCCAGCTTTCATACCCCCTAGCAAATGCAAGCCAGGCTTGCCTATGACACCGTTTCAACATGGGTACCTTTCTTGCTATCCTTCCGATCAAATTAGCTTCTATCAAACGCCTTCGGATAGTGCGCGCTGAGATCGCTGAAGAGTTGTTTTCACTAAAATATTCTTTTCAACTCTTTAGACGCCTTATTGGTATAGTTTTGCCAATCGCACGATATTTCTATCGTCTCGCCGAGATGAATTTCTCTGTTTAGGTACACGTGGAATATCAGAAGTTCTGTGATACGTGTTAAAATGCTTCACAGCGTGGAATATCATAATTTTTGAGAACTGTAGGTGATCGGCTATATTTTTATATGACCAATTCTTATCACGAAGTTTTATTATCACTTCCCTTGTAGATTCATCGCAACTTTTAATTTACCCCATTGTTTTAGGTGAAATCAAAAAAAGTCAACATCTTGAATTTTACAGCACTAAATGGCGCCAAAATTACGCGAATTAAAAAGTGTTCGCTTAGTTAAAAAGTGTTCTCTACTTAAATTTGAATAAAAAAAATGAACTATTCAGCGTTCTTAATTATGTCGTCAGCCAGTAAGTTTGCAATAATATATTAAGGTTTAATGTAAAACGTTTATTTATATATTATTATATTATGTTTTAACTGTGTTCTACGACAATGTGTAACAATTTTGCGATACCGGGAGAGATACAAAAAGACATGCAAAAAGTGTAACTTTCGTAAGTTTGAAAAGAAGCTTGTTTTTAAATTGTCGTTCTTAATTATATGACCACCACTGTATATATAAAAGCGAAATACCACTCACTGATTAATCACGAAATCTCAGAAACTATAACACCTACAAACTTAAGATTTAGCAGATAGGTTCCTTATAGGTTGTAGACATCCGCTAAGAACGGATTTTACGAAACTCCACCCCTAAGGGGGTAAATCGGGGTTCCAAAGTTTGTATGGAAACCTATTTTCACGCGGACGAAGCCGCTGGCAGAAGCTAGTTATCTAAATATATAAAAGAAGAAACTGACACATCAACGTACAGCCAAAACTACTGGTACTAGGAATGAAATTTTGCACAAGGTTTCCTTTTATGACGTTGATCACTAAGAGAGGATTTTCCAAAAATTTACCCTTTGAACGGGGGTTCAAAATTTGTGTTCTGGCATAAGCTAGTTAAAAATATATTTCATACTGCTTTCACGAATAATAGTTTGAATAACTCTTCGATAAAAAAGCTATGCAAACCTTTAATTAAGTTTTTATAGTGCTTCTGAGAGGATTACAATTTATTAATTTCATCGGAAAGGATTGAAAAGCTCATGAACTTACTCAGAAATGCAAAATAGAAATGTCGGAAATTAAATTATACAGGGTGTTTAGGGTTAGTAGTTGGTAGTTTTAACTTGAAATGGGAATGGTCGACGGGAGAGATCATCTGCTATCTTTTTAGACACTTCTCATGCCCTATGGATTTTTTTTTCATCGACTTTTTATTGTTTTATGAAAATAACACCCAATTTTTTCTTTCAAATACATTTGAAAAAAAATATTTAAGGCGTAGACTCTGAATTTTAATTTTATTTAAATGTGTATTGTATTAGAGTACTTTTAAATTTAAAATTAGTGACATTAGCTATCTAGTTTTTTTTTTATAATTTTCTTGCAAAGTTTTGGACTTAAAGCTGTCTAAAGTACAGCTATTTACTTGGCTATATAAAAAAAAAACCAATAGCGACCGGAATCTTCCAACTTCCTCAAAAATTCTCTAGTTTATTCTCTTGCTAGTGATGTGCCACTTGCCATAAAAATCTTGTTATAACTTTGTGAATTCGCTAGAATTGTGAATCGAGTCACATAAGACTAGTACTCAAAATTATGATTTAAAAAATAATTTTAATTAAATGATACCTGAAAACCTATTAAATTTTTTATCTCATTCTTATAAGGTAAAATCACTCTTTTCGTGACATTTACTAGAAAAAAAAAATGAGATTGCATTTTTAACATTTATATCTTATTTTTTTTAAATCCTGCTCAAATTGTTGGCCTCTTTTGTGAATGCAGGTCCAACATCTGTTTCGTATTTCGACAGTTGTTGTAAGAAGCTGTATTTCCTTCTTAACTGTATTGAAAGTCGTCTCAATGCGTAGTTGCAAGTTACTCTTATGTACTCACAATTCTAGCGAATTTACAAATTTGTAGCAGTGGTTGTGCAGAATGATAGTTGGAAACTAGGGAGGTACTAGTTCAACGCATTGAACACAAAAAATAATTATTAAAAACAGTCCAGCCGAACAATTAATTTTTTTATTTCTATTATTTTGTCAAAGACAGTATATAGTTAACATATTCCAGATGGCTTCCAGACTTATAAATAGGGCGAACAATAGCATTCTTCACCTAATCAGGATATACGCACTTTGTCAATCAAATGTTCATAGATTTAGCTAAGAAAGGGCTTACATGTTTTCGTAAATATTTAATGTCTTTTACCCTCACTTCATCTAAACCAGATGCCTTTGCACACGACAGCATATTTACTTTTTCTAATGGTTTCACTGAAATAAATTTCATATCACAAATATTTTTAATACTTTGTATTTCTTCTGAATTTTTTTAGCAAAATTCGTACAGATTTGAGTAACGTTCTATCGTCGACCGCATCGTCGCTTTCCATCATGTGAGATAGCGGTCAAGCGCAAACCTATCAAGATAAAAAAAAAAAAATGCTGTCGGGTTTACCTAAATATTTCCTTACCCTCACTTCATCTAAACCAGATGCCTTTGCACACGACAGCATATTTACTTTTTCTAATGGTTTCACTGAAATAAATTTCATATCACAAATATTTTTAATACTTTGTATTTCTTCTGAATTTTTTTAGCAAAATTCGTACAGATTTGAGTAACGTTCTATCGTCGACCGCATCGTCGCTTTCCATCATGTGAGATAGCGGTCAAGCGCAAACCTATCAAGATAAAAAAAAAAAAATGCTGTCGGGTTTACCTAAATATTTCCTTATCACATCATCTAAACTAGTCTTATTCCGTCCCAACCAAAGGTATTACCTACTATTTGCATTCAAAGCGATGCATAGATTCGTTGACCTATTTTTATAACGTTTTATACAAGTCCCATTTATTCTATCATGCGTTGCACTCGAGATGTGATTGTTACTGAGTGATGCACCATTGGCCTGTCCACTCCGTAATTTTCATATCACAGGGTAATTTTTGCGGAGGGACACTAACAAACAATTTGTAACTCGCATCTAATAATATAACTAGATTCAATTCTGTCTCATTAAATTCATATTTGTTAAGTTTACTTTACTGGGAATAAATCTCATATGATAAATTATATTGATTACAACAACTTTTATACATCGGAATATTCTGACAAGAAATACCGAAACGTAACTCTGAAATCAAACCCTTAAATGGTCGTAATGTAATGGTCTAATCATATTATAACCCTATAGGTTTAAATCTTTGATGGTCTTTTAAGCCCCCATGCAAATTTGAATGGACATGTCCAGACTGTGTAAGCATTCTGTTATTGTGGAGCTCAATACATAAATATTAGGTCTTTAGGTATAAAATCGCCGTTTTTTAAAACAGATTGCTTTGAAGTGTGAATCTTTGGATTGACTTGGAATTATAAGTTCAAATAAACTTTATATTAAAGTTACGTTATTTTAATGCATAGTTTCTACGTTGCAACTCTTATTATGAAAAAAAAAGTTTTTTATTAGCTTTCATGATTATAATATCTGCGATATTACAGAAAATACAAAACACAAAGAAACCAATAAGTAAATACCTAATTTTGAAAAAAGAATAACGTACCTTTATTAAAAAAGTTTATTTGAACTTATAAATTCCAAGTCAATCCAAAGATATAAATAATACTTCAAAGCAACCCGTTTTTTAAAAAAACGGCAATTGCATACTTTAATCCCTATTATAAAAGAGCTCAAAGATCCATCGAGCAATATTTAATTAAGAACATCAAACTGCCAGACAAATGAAATCTACCCTTAATATAATAATCCGTAGAAGTACACGGCTTTTCCTTGAATAAAAATGTGTTTCTATTTTTAAAATTTCATTGTGAAAACTTTGAAGCCAGTTAGGGTAGTCGATTGTGTTTTTGACTTTTAACCGATAAACAAGCGAGTTTTTAAGCCGCCCGTATAATCCTTTTTTGTTTTGTTTCCTTGTATATTTATAACACTGAAAAAATCTCTCCAACCATCGACTAAAACTATAATTCGTACGCTTTAAAATTTTGAAAACTATCCGATATGTACTGTTCGTGCAGATTGTTATTATAGGTAAGTTTTAGGTGATGCTAAATCGACTTACGAAAATTTTTAAAATGTCACTCTTTGTAAGTACTTGAGAGTGTTTGAAAGTAACCAGAACTTCAGAAGTTTTATAATCCACACTCTTTTCTGGGGCCACCTCGAACCAGCTTTCGTGATGCGCGTCTTCCCGCCATCGTTTTCTAGGCCGGCCTCGGCGATGCCGTTCATCTTCTGGCACCCATTGCGTGGAGACACGTCTCACGTCTCGTCAACTTCTAAAATTTTTCGTAGCTGCATCCTTGGTGAGATGAAAACTTACATACGGATATACTTGAACAGAAAGCATGTTTGAAATTTTAGATGAAATGCTAAACGATGTGTAGACTCAAGTGTTGTTACATTGTTCACCAACGTCACACCTAACCTATGTACCTTTATATAAAATAGACTCGTGCATTCGAAGTACCAAGCGAACATGCGCAGTATAGCTGAAAATGTTTGACCTATTTCCCGTGGTAAATACGCTTGAGAATCTTATAGATTTTAGTTGGACGAGCTGCATCCCTAGTACTTATAGGACTTGTAGGTTTGTAGCTGTACGTCTTATTCCCCGCGCAGGTATTCGAGTTACCTGTTATGCTGCGGAGATGAAATGTTCAAAGTTGTCTCTAGCGTAGCTACGTCAGCTAGCGTCCTAGTATTTTGTTTATAGGAATTTATGAGGGTGAGAGGGGGTGGGAATGCAGGCTTGGGAGACCTGCTGTTTACTTAATTGGCTCTCTATCTATAATGGTCTCTCTAAACAAAACGGTTCGCTTTTCAGTTAAGTTACGTAAAGGGTTTCAATATGTTCTAAGTTGACATATGTACTGTTTTCGTTTTAATTATTTAGTATTTTTGAAGTCATCCAAATAAATTATTATTGATGACAAAATAGCCTAGATCATAGGATTAAAAATCTGCCAATGTATACAAGTAAGAGATATTTATTCAAGATTACAGGGCTATAACTTGTAATTAGGATCTAGCACAAAATTGTTCCATTGCGAGGGAAAGAGCTTTCCCGTTTTCGCAAAGAAATAATATCAGGTTTGGCACTTTTCCGTACAACCCTTCGTCTTAAAAAAATCTACAATGTGGCAACGTAACTTGCTTGCTTGGGAAGCCGTGCCTCTTAACGTTGCTCAACTCTCAGCTTTTACCGCATTTTTCGGAGGGTGTTTATTCAAATATAGTGAATGTACAACAATTTTTTATACGTTGTAGGAGTTCGTTTATTGATTGAAATTTTGACCGTTCGTTGTTGTTTCATCATACACAAATCCAGTTTGAATTCGTCGCAATCAAAATGGATTTTTATGAATTAGTTGATTTAATCTTTAATCCTTCTAAGGTAACTTTCAATTTAACCAATATCCAATTTTACGGCCTGCTGCGGTGCCGATGCGGTGCTTTAGTCGTACTGCGTACGGAGCGTAAGCGCGCGGTGCGGCAAACGTGCGACGAACGGCCGACACCAGGACGACAACGTCACAAGCACCACGTGTTGAATGCGGTGTTGAATAGTGCGGTGTTGAATAGCGTATCACTGGCATACAAACGGCAGACGGATACGTTTTCAATTTAGGCGCTTGTTATCGTACTGCAAGGAACCAGCTGTGGCACGGTAGACGTGCGGCGGCGGTAGGCGGTGCACGGTAGATTACAGAGTTCCGGTGCCTATCTTCCGTCTCCATCATTATCATTATCAGGTCACTTCGATACCGTTACCATTTGATACCATTTTCAACATAACTATTCAGAACCTTTTATTTATTTGTATTGTCATAGTGGCGCATCTATGTGAGTATGAAGTTCCGTTGGCCGTTTCTGGTCTTCTTCATCAGTTCCACTTCATCAAATGTTACTTTTTGACTGTAAATGCTTGTATATTTGAGAAGTTTCCTCGATTTCTCATGGATTCCATCATCAGAAGTGGATTTTGAAAAAATGGGACCAATCTGGAAGCATATCCTTTAAGAGGAAAAAAAAAATGCAATATGTTCCATAAACGACGAGGTTCTGAGGTAGCACACATAAAAAATAAAAAACAAACAACCGAATTGATAACGTCCTCCTTTTTTTAAAGTCGGGCACAAAGGAATCAGATGCCTAAAATATTAAAATTCATTTGATTTAGAATACCTAATCAAACCGAAATTATTATACTGTGCAAAATAAATTTGGGGAATTATCTTGGTTTCAACTTTAATTTTTACCCGACTGCAAGAAGGGATATGTTTTAGATGTTTCAATTATAGTTTCTTAAACATAAAATACTTTTTTCATACTAGGAATTAGTTAGTCCTAGTATCAAATGCGTTTTCAAATATCTTAACTCAGATACACAAGACGCCCAGACTCGGAACAACATTCAAGCGATACAAATATTTGTTCTCTAACTTGCTAATCTGTGTACTTATGTATAAAGAGAAACTGACTGACTGACTTACCAAAGCACAGCCGAAATGACTGGGGGCTAGAAGCTTGAAATTTTGCTTTTAACTCCCTAAGGGGGTCCAAAATTTGTACAGAGGAACTAACTTTCACACAGGCGAAGCCGCTAGCAGAAGTATCAATATCCAAGTAGTAATCTATACCAATATTATAAACCTGAAGTTTGATTGAACGCGCTAGTCTCAAGAACTCCTGAATCGAATTGAAAACACTAACATCACGCTACGGCCAATATGAGCGGAGCAGTATCCTAAGATGCGAGGGACGGGGGACGGCTAGTGAGGATACTCATAGATCTACCGCGTTTGAATTGCATAACAATTGCAAAATTGCAGTTTTTGTGTAACTGACTGGGCAGTCCGCCTGCAGTCGGTGTGCAGCTCGAAAGTAATTTGATACACAGTCGGTTGGGCATTTCGATGCAGTTCTGTCAACTGCATCCCAACTGCAATTTTGCAGAGTATGCAGATAAAATGCAACTTGTCTGTTTAGAGTCCTATACTTACTGCTTTTTGTCAGAAATAGCTTTGAATAGGTTTTAATAGTTATAGTTAACATTGTGGTAATGTTTTGGATGTAAATACGTGCAAAAAATTTGGTCCAAATCCTTTATCATCCGCCCGGCGCGGCTATTGAAATATGTTCTTTCAACCACCTACTTAGAATATATCTGGAAACAACTAGAATACTCTCGCGTTTATTAATTAATTAACTATCGCACATCCACGACCAAATACCCCATTTCATCAGCTTTTCTGTCACCTATTGGGATTGAAGAGCTAAACGAGATGGAGTACCCAGTTGCAAACACGAGACCGTGGAAATTGGATACGAGATCAATCACCGGATCAATCCGACGCAAGCAGTTAAATTAATATATCCCTACTGGGCAAGAGTCTTCCTAATTTTGTTTTATTTAGTTTTAAACCAATGTCTTTTTGTCCATAGGTATTTATTCGAGCTACTGCAGTCATATGAGCACTGCTCAGATCTCAACTTCGATTATACTCGCCCGGCTGTCTTGTCGAGTCACAGCCGGCTACGCATCGTGGCACAGTCCACTCAGCAAGCTTCACAGTCTACCAGGTAACTGAATTACTATTTTACACTAAATACTCCCTTCTTGGTCATGTGAAGAGGAGGGATGAAACGCATGTTACTAAAAGAGTTATGAGTTTACATGTGGATGGATGGAGAGGAAGAGGGAGACCAAAGAAAAGATGGATGGATTGTGTGAAGAGTGATATGAAAGAAAAGGAAGTTAGTGATAGCATGACGAGTAACAGGGCAGAGTGGAAGAAAAACAAGTGTTGCGCCGACCCCAAATAACACGGGATAAGGGCAGGAAGATGATGACTCCCTTATATTCTTCCACTTTTCTTTATCCCTAGATATATCTGGTCAATCCTTTAGGTAAGAGTTCAACTCGTCACCCCATCTCCTTCTTGGCTTGCCGTGTTATCGGTTCTTGTTGTTCGGGATCCAATCGATGATTGCCTTCACCCAATTTTATTGCGACATGTGGCAGAAATGGCCTGCCCAGTTCCATTTTAGTTTAGCGGCTGAGTTACCAATATATAAAAAATGTTAAGAAATTTTCACCCGGTTTGTTTATTACGTAAAGTAAAAGCAAAAAATAAGCAAACTTCTTATATACGGAGGTTTATCTTGTATATAAGTGCTTTTTTCACTATAGGCGGTCACATGAGTCCGTTGTAGTCTGAACAAAAAAATCTCTCACGCTGTCAAACACTCCTGGTTTTGACGCCTCTCTCTTTTTGTCATGTGATGGGCATGAGTCACCTACAAACGTAAATCTGAGTAGGGGATGTCGTGTCGGCTACCACAGTTCGATATGGTGACTAAGGAGCTATGGAAATAATCTTGAAGTGAATTCACGCGAAGAGGAGGGATGAAACGCGTGTTACTAAAAAAGAGTTTGTAGATGGATGGAGAGAGAGAGGCCAAAGAAAAGATGGATAGATTATGTGAGGAATGATATGAAAAAAAAAATGAAATTAGTGATAGCGTGACGATTAACAGGATAGAATGGAAGAAGAAAAAACGCGTTGAGCCGACCCCAAGTAATATGGGACGAGGGCAGGAAGGTGATGGATGTGACGGTGTAGGTCGTCTAAAAGTATGGAAGCACATCATTTTTTTTTTACAAAACAATATTGTACTGACAATATGCGATAAAAAGCTACATGGGCAATCAATCGGTGGATACTTTAACTCGTTCTAAGTTAAAATGTCTGGAAGGGAAGCCATTGTGGACAATTGACGCAGATCTGTTGATCAAACAGGTGACAGAATAAGTCAAATTGTTCCTAATTTAACAGAGCACGTAAATAGAACAGAATAGAATATTGTTTATTTCTAAGTTGATATCTTAAAGTTTTGAGAATACACAAAGGCTGTATATTTTTACCCCTCGTTTCATTCGTCTTGCCATTGACGCGTGGTTGTGATATTAATAATCGACCTGCCTTGGAAGTTATGCAAATAATTACGTTTGGTGTCGTGTACATTTCTTCATACCATTCATAACTTTGATTTGTAAGCGTCACCCGACTAAATTAAGTTGATAATAAGTCTTCTCGATAAGACACAGTTAACTAAATATAATTTTTTTTACAAAAAAGTTGATAATTTCGTTAGTTCTAAGTTTTTGCAATATCCTGGTGTGAGTTAAAGTAACTCGGGTAAAATAAACTAAAGGAGATGTTCATTAAATGTATGGGCCTACAATACTCTCATTTCTTTTAATAATGTTGATCGTTTTTATGTTCCAGCTCCGACGTCAACGATAATAATAATGCTGAACCGGGGTCCAATCGCCGCTCAGTATCGCCTCGACCAAGCAGCAGTGCCGCTGGTAAGATAACTTTGTGTCTTACCTGCTTTTGCACGTGTCTTCGCTCTCATAGCCAACGACAGTACCCGTGAGGACCGTGCATATATAAGGATGCTAGTTTTCACTCTTCGCAAAACCAGTCCACCGTCCTTACGTCTTCACCACCGAGGCTTTGTAAAGGTCCGCTCGACCTTGCTCGAGCCAGCCCGCGTAGCCGAGCCTGTAGTCTAAAATTCGACGACAAATAATGTGATATAATTTGTTCAATCTAGGTCGTCTATCGCTGTACTCCCCCCATCGACGTGGCGACGTCCTAAGGCAAGGTGCGTACCCCACAGGGGTGCTCTTAGCGAGTAGTCACTTCGTTTTAGTTTAGGTTTTCGGCTTTTATTTATAAAGGGCGCTACAAAGAAGTCCAGTTAAGTAGAAACTTTTAAGGAAACTTCGCCCTATAACTGAAAGCATTAGATACATTAGGGAAAAAAGGTCCCCTAACATGTGGACGTCAGGTAGGAAGTCATTCCATGTAAACTGGTACCCATCATCATCCGGTTTGATTGGGAGCGGCTCTCAACTTAGATGAGAAAAGGCTCAAATTGATTGTATTTCTGATTGATACCCAATGATTGAATAAGAAGAATAGGTTAGAATAGGTTTCCATTTTTACATGTGACACCAGTTACACGTTCATTATTCAATCTGGCACTAGCTTAGATCGTTGGGATTGGTGGCCACTGGTATAATGTAACTCGGCCTTTGTCCTTTTACCGTATAGAAAGAATTAGAAATAATACCATGCGAGACTATGGATCACATTAGCTAATGGAAGCTTAATTTTTGCAGTGCATATAAACTGAAATGAGAAGATGTTGTTGCTAAAATATATGGGTAAAAAAAATGCATAAAATGGTACCCATTTTCTCCTAAACTTCTTTTTTTTTGTTTTAGCATTTTTTATTTAAATCGTGTGTCTGTTGATAGCTCGTGCTAATTAAGAAATCGCTCGGGTCGATCCTCAAAAATAACAAAAAAAAAATACAACCGATTTCAAAATAAAAAACAAAACCGAGCAAGTACGAGTCGGACTCGCGCACTGAGGGTACCATATAAACTTATCAAGGAAAACCCCGAATTGAGTTATAAAGATTTTTCCGAATCGCAGTTTTCAGATTTTTTCCTGTAGTTGTACTATGTGACCTTGCTTCATGCCAAATTTCAAGATTCTAGGTCAACTGGAAGTACCCTATGAACTTTGATTCCCTTTAGAGTGTCGAAATATACGTTTTTTGGAACATAAACGGTCGTATCTTTTTTGTTCGTTAACTCAGAATCAAGGGTCCGCAGACTTACAGTATACGGTTTTAATTTTAAGTCGATACCTCCACGCGTTCTCGAGATAAAGGGTCTTGACAGACAGACGGACGGATAAAAAAGTGATCCTATAAGGTTTCCGTTTTTTCCTTTTAGGTACGAAACCACAAAAAAAAAAACAAAATGTGCAAAATAACTTTAATTTCGAAAGTCGGTGAAACACCAACTTCCGAGTTTCTTTTATACGTTATTTCACGTTTTTTTTTCCTTTTTAAGGTTTTCAAGCTTGTTGCACACATTTTGTAGGCATTCAAACAAATATATGGCATGTATTTCAGAAATTCTGTGTCTATTTTTGTTTATGAGGTCGTCATACAAAGCGTGTTCAGCCTATTTTAGCCAGTGACCCAGTGTCGTATGGGGAAAACGGAATAGATAAAAGATAAATATTTGCATGACACAGGAGCAGTCAAAAGTACTAAAATCGTTGAGCTCCTTTGTAGTCCTGAGTTGAGCAATACTAACAAATGCTTGCACTGAGTTGACAGGTCCACTCAAATCTGTATAGTAGTTTCTTCAAAAGACCATCTCAGACAAATCTGCCTGGTTCTCATGTGATTTGACCATTACATATTTACTGTATGGACTTTAAAAGAGACGTTGACCCCTGAGTTTGTTTCGGTGTTTCTTCTCAGGGTAGTTAGCTAGGAAACACCGGCTTCATCTAGTATAAACAGACTAGAAAAAATTTACGTGTAAAAGTGTTTTTAAATCTATTTGAAAAATAAATATCTTTTATAATTTACTGTTTATTTCGGTAATACAACAACTAAGATTTCTAGCGTTGTCAAGCGTGCGTTACGCATTACATCAATTTAATGTTCAATGAATCAAAAGAAGGCACATTTTCACACAATGTTTAATTGTTTTTAGGGTCGAGCTCCAGCGGATATAAGCGCTCCTTGAGTGAGAATGCGCAGACAGAAGGCGTGCCGCCAAAGAAACGCTTACGTATGTACGAGTCCGCGTTCCTGCGACGCGACTCCTTCATCGACAGCATGTTCGGCGGCGTACTGCTGACGCGCGTCGAGTGCACCGAATGCCACTCGTCATCACTGTCGCGCGACGTGTTCCGCGACCTGCAACTCGCCTTCCCCGACAAGCCTGAGGGCTGGCAGCACAACGTGCAGAGCCTGCTCGAGTACTACTGCTCCAAGGAAAGCCTCACCGGCGAGAACCAATATCAGTGCCGCGACTGTGGCGAACATCGGGATGCTGAACGAAGTGTACTCATCGAAACCACACCTAAATACCTTATCCTCATCTTAAAGAACTTCAAGTAAGTCAGTCTTTCGAATTCCTATTGGTTTTCTATACTTCCTCTTCTTTTAGTTTCCATCTTAATTGTTTCAATCAAAATTATTCCGCTTGTAAACAGGGATTCGATTGTTAAAATTAGAACTTCTGTTAACAGATTCGACCCGAAGCTGAAGGTACAGACGAAGCTGATGCACTCGATGTACCACAACCACACCATCACGCTGCCGACGGTGCGCTCACAGGCGGTGCACGCCTCGTATACGCTGTACGCTGCCGTTATCCACGCCGGCACCACGCTCGACTCGGGCCACTACTACACGCTTGCGAAGGACAAAGACCAGTGGAATATGTACAATGACGATGTCGTCACGTCCTCCGACGAGGGACAGCTGAACGGCCTCGAGCGCTCCAGCACGCCATACATTCTGTTCTACAGGCGCACGGATATCGAGGAGGGCACTGCGCCATCCATGGAGGAGCTTCCCCCGAAGGTCCAAGAGACCGTGATGTCGCACAACAAGCACTACGTCGAGACGGTCCGCAAGATGCGCCTGGCACGTCCATGACAGTTAAGATCGGACAAGTACATCGACTTCTCGGTGTTGGAAAATAGCGGTGAAATGGATGACCCCGCCTTTCTGTCTGATAACAAGCCCTCGATGCGACTTTAAATTGAATGATACATCTTTATAATCTTTACATCAACTCGGACTCTAAACTTAATTATGCATGTTACGGTCGTTGAGGTGCCAGTGGCGATCACGATCACGTCGCTATCTGCAAACAGGATTGATCATCCAGCTCCGCCTATCTATCTCCTGGCTGACAGTCTCCCTTAGTGTTTCAACTATGAACTATGGACATGAAGTATAAAGTGACGGTTTATACTACCCACCATAACATTGATAATGTATTTATCTAGACGTGATCGCTATTGCTAGTTCCGTATTCGTAGTGTTAAGTACTTGCTGGTTAGTCCGAGTTAAATAATCTCAGTTTTTTTTTTGTTGTTTTTGTTTATTTTCATAATATTGATAAGTGTTTACAATATTGTTTAATTATTGTATAATATATTTAATGCTGATTTGAACTCCTACATTGATTGAAGTTTATTATAATATGGTTTTGATTATGGATTCAAGAGACTATTATTATTCCGTTTATTCATTTAAATATACATAAAATTATTTGAAAAACAAAATATAAAGTTATTATTATTTACGTTATTTTTTAAATTGTATTATTAACATAGGGTGTCTTGTATATGTAATAGACATCACATGTTTACGAATTGATGAAGACATGAAGCTTATACAATTTTGTGCTGGGAACTTATTGTTATGAAGTGAAATGGATGCAAACTCTGTCGCAGGCACTGGGCAACAGAGCAAGTCGTATTTCTTACTCTGTTCGGATATAAATATAGGAAGGACACAGCTTGCATCCCAGGCTTCGGGCAGATCTAGAATCATTGTCGTGCAATCTATTTACATAATACTTAGACCGTAACATATATACATAGAAAGTTTAACATAGAGAATTTCTGTATATTATTTATGGAGTATTTATAAGTGAAGTATTTAAACATAAGAATCTTTGTTACTTACGGCTCCAGTATTTTGCAAAAAACCTCGTTAAACTAAAGTAATATGAATGTTAGAATAATTTTAAAATGATATTAGAGATATCTCTTCATGTTGATATTACTTAATATATTCATTTCCAATACATTAAAATTACATCAATATTATAATATGAGTGTTATAGCTAGATTATAAAATGGAAAGAATTAACAGATTATAACTTATAAATGTTAAGATTTATAGTATAACCTTAGACTAAGTATGTAATCGAGGACGCGATCTGCGGTTGCTGTTGTCTCTAGACCTAGAATTTTAACATTACACATTGTTTCGATGACGTCTACTTGTTCCTTGTTGTAATAGTATCCACCAACTGAAATCCTCCACTCTTGTTGAGCATCTATTTAATGTAGTGACGAGGTTTCTTGCAAAAGCTTGTTTAACAACTTGACTGACAATTTACTTTTTTATTTTTTGTTTACCTATCACAATTTTTTTTTCTTGTTTCCAACGATGTTTTTCGATCGGGCTATATAAATATATAATTCTCCTACGGCGATCAGGTACCTATACTTTATTTTTTAGATTACTTGTATAGTGTGCCAATTACTGTTACTGTAAAATCCCAACTGCGGTAAAACCTAATTTACCAGTAACTGAGATTTACCAAGTTGTTACTTGTAAAAGTATGAACTGTTCTGTGAGAATTGTAAATTTCAAACTTTTACAAGCACTTGATCCGTTATTGTTGCTACAACAATGTGTTTAAACAAAGCCATTTATTGATTATTAAAATTACTTAAAAATATAGAAGGTAGATACTAAAGGGCCCTATTACACTACGCGATATTCAAACTGTCTTATTTTTTGTTCCGAGTAAGACTGGTCTAACCCTTATTACACTACGCGACATCGAATAAGACTCTGAATATCGAATAGTGTAATAGGCCATTAATTACTTGGTAGCTCTGTTGTGACATCTTACGTGTATGATTGCATAGCTGTTACCTACCTGGGTTCTAAGATCGAATGAAATTATCTTGAATGAAATTGTCCAGTGCAGAAGTCCCGTCAAGTGATAAAGAAAATTACTGACTGATGGAATCTAAGTGATTGATTGTATATCACTCAGTTTACAAAAACAATTCTTTTATGAACCGTAATATCCATTTTGACGATGATCTTATTTTTATCAACTTGTAGTTGTTTCTAAGGCAAATCACATTAATAAGCGAGTGCTAGTAAAAGTACGAAATAAGCGACAATCGCAACAGTTTTGATTTTTATTGGTAACATTTGGGAAATCTCAGGTTTTCCTGTAAACTTTTGGGTCAACGCTGCGATACGCGGGCGTCCGCGACGGGCATTCGTTTCTTGGACCCGCTCGAGTCAAAGCTCGTGGCCACGTGCGGTGTCCGTGGGACCGCAACGGGTTCAACTTTAACGGTCGGTGGAGAAATTAATATATTACTACGTAGTTTTTTTTTTCGTTTCACTCATTATTTCAAAATTTTTCAAATAATCCTTTACAAATTTCGAGCCATGCCGCTGTTCGTGCATCTCGATCTTTATATAACTCATACGCCTGGTTCCATATAGCAGGGCGACACTGCACTTATAGAATTAACCTTTCAGTATCAAAAGACATTTTATTCCGTGCGAGCGACCCGTATCACATAACGATGTTTGCTAGTTCGTGCGTGTCTCCGCACGGGCCTCCGTCGCACGGAGGCGGCCACCGGAGCGGAGGGCGCGAGATTCGGCTGCCCGCGACTGGTAGGAACTCCCGGACAGAATACTTGTCCAGGACCGCGCGGGCGCCCGCGTAACGCAGCGTTCGGCCTTAGGGTTCGCCATAGAACAAGCTTTTACAGTAACATTTACACACAACTACTTTACATATGTATATTTACTCTAATACATAATGTATGTAATGTCTTATACAGGTTATAACGGAATGGTGTGACTATATTTAAAAAACTGCATCTGTCCATAGATATGAGCAACTTTGTCTAAAGGTATAGACAACTCCCAGAAAACATTGAACTCTCCATACAAAGGTGTCATCAACTACTTAATATTAATATAGGAGGTATATTAATTATTTTTTGTCAATTAACTATTCGCTCCTTTGAAGACAACAAACTTCAAACAAAACAAGGTGTTTTGTTTGATTGGCAGGAGCAGTTTTTAAAATATGTTCACGTCTTTCTGTTACATCCTGGTTTGTTTCTGATAGATGTAATAAAATTACTCAAAATAATTTAAGATCGTGTAATACCTTTCACGTTCTTACCTTTAGATCCATTGTTTCCTAAATCCCTTCGTTTTGCCACTGGAATGGCATTTTGTTTACCACAATCTCTATAAGTATGTTAACATATTGACGTCATGTTGGGTGCAGAGGTAGAATTATCAGAATATATAATAATTAAAGCTTGTATAAAAAGATAAATGTTATATAAGATTGTTATGTGTAATACTGTTAACATACTTATTTAAAATATTATAAATATACTAAATATACCGCTTTCACGCATATTGGTTCATGATGAGCTTTCTAGTAACACTGTGACTGAACTCCTGTTTAGTTTTTTCCCAGTTTTGAATGTCACTGCGGTGAAGTCACGACTGTTCGACTTTGTTCTTACACACTGGCTTGCACGCAGTAGTTATCGAGTTACTCTCTAGTAAAGCGGCTATTACACCACTCGATGTTCAGACAGTCTTAGTCTAAGGCCGGGTTTCTGAATTGAGTATTTTGAGTTAAGTACGTCTCAAACCGTACTCTAATGCCAAATTTTGACAGGTTTGCAGACTAGAGTTTGAGAATTACTCAACTTCAAATGCTTAATTCAGAAATCGGGGGTACGTTACACAAGGAAAAGAGCAACTTACGCCAATGTCGTGTAAAATGTAACAGAACGATGAGAGAAATAGATAAACATAGACTATCTGAATATCGAGTGGTGTAATAGGCCCTTTACAGGGAACTTGACTCCTGTTTCATTATTTTCCCAGTTGTGACCTCGGCGAAGTCATGATTATTCGAGTATACAGCTTTGGAAATGGACAGATCAAATTTTTTTTTAATCTATATATGGTGTTGAAAAATTAACATTAAGAATTTCGAGGAGACATTGTACTCCTCATTATGAACAACTTTTACTAAAACTAGCAAAAAAAAAACAGCTGCTCCATACATTTTGACGAGTTATGCTAACATAAACGTAGGGAACAGCTGGTTTTTTTTTTAGCGATTTCAGTTTTGGTCCCATAGTACAAGTTGTTCATAATGAGGAGTAAAATGTCCCCTCGAAATTCTTAAAGTTAATTTTTTAACACCTTATATACACATTAATCGATCTCTCTATAATTAATATTCAGATTAAACAATATATTTATATATTATCTTTGGTTAATTTTTTTTAGTTTAACTTGACACATTATTATTCGAATAATCGCGACTTCGTCGACTTTATTTACATAGGTTATGAATATTAAATTGTTTAGTTTATCCTTTATGTAAATAATTAAAGCATTTAAATTATAAGATAGATATTCCACATGGTAGGTAGGTATATTATGTTGAATGTTTAGGGCATAGCATCGGCCCTCACATACATCACTTTTTTTTATAGGTAGACAACACATTATTATTGTAAAATCGGTTTTTGGTTTAAAATAATAAAATAAACGTTGGAAAATTTCATTTTGTTTCCTTTTAATATTCCTTTATACGAATGGTAACTGAAAATATCGTGAGATATTCGGAAGACATGTGATGTCCACCAACAGGAAGCACCTTTCCTCTCCTGGAGAGGCTTTTGGCCAGGTCCAAGCAGTGGGAATATTTTAGGACTGATTATGCTTATGTTAAAACTCCTATTGTTGCAAACACTATAGATATCTAATTTAATTAGCAGTGTGATTACTGAGCAAAGGTCTCCCTTTCCACATAGCACCAAGGAATATATAAAGCTAACGCTTTAAGAGACGGGACTTCCATAGAAATAACCGATGTATGTCTATGTATGAAACGTGCGTCCTCGATCAGTACCAACCTAACAGACAGTCTGGACAACGGGTGCTAATATCGAGTGGGGTAATAGGCCCTTTACCTTGAATTTCGACGGCAAGATCGGGCTTGGCGAGGCTTAAAGGGCTTATGTTACTATGCGTTATTCAGCATACGATATTCAGACTGTCTTAGAGTCTACATAGACAGTTTGCTATTACACCAGACTGAATAACGTGCCCTTACTCATGCGGACACAGGACGTCGACGTTGGCAGTTGTCATTGCACCTGCAGTGCTATTCCCGCCTTGTAAATAGGTACATTGGATTGTTAATTCTATGTACCTACCTATTTGGATTTCGTCGGTGTAGCCAGCACTGGTCTAGGCAGTTTTCTTAGAGAATAGCACGCTTGCACTTTCGGAGCCCCAAAAGATTACCGTAGCACTTACTACAACCAGCTTCATTCTCCATTCATACAGTTATGTCACTCAGAAATAAAGCAGCTTTGAGTACTTTCAGAGATTACCTCCTACAAACAAAAAAAACTAACTTTACCTCTTTATAATATGTATATTAATAGTGCAGATTTTAATTTCTTTTTAAACGTCGTTAAGGTCGCTTCGAAAGTGCAGGTGCAATGACCATCGCTAACGTCGACGTTTTGATTGAGAATAAGCAAGCGCACGTGTAGCGAGCTGTAGACTCTAAGACAGTCTGAATATCGTGTGCTGAATAAAGCGCCTATTACACTACGCGTTATTCAGCATCGCGTAGTGTACCTAATAAGAGTTACACCGGTCTGAATCTGAATTCAAAGTTCGGCGAGGCTTGCTTTCTTTAAGACAGTCTGAATAATGCGTGCTGAATAACGCGTAGTGTAATAGGCACTTAGCGAGTAGTGTAATAAGGCCTGCGCACACTTGAGACAAAACTGTCTTAGAGAGACTTATCTACGACACCGCAGACTTCTCTGCGACAAGACTGTTTTGCTCTTACGAAGTGACGAGACTACTAGAGAGGAGGTACTTCCAGTGTTGCCAACAGTTATACTAACTTACCACTAGAGTCAACAGTTAAAACCACCGGAAAACCGCTAACAAAAAATTATCCCACATACAAAATCGCAAAATTTCCCACTAAAAAAAAATTTATTGTTCGAACTAAAAAACTTTTTACAAAAAAAAAATAACCAACTTCACTAAAAAACACTAAAAGGATCAAAATGACTTTAATTTCGGAAGTCGATGGTAAATATGAAACAAACAATACCGAGAAACACCGACTTCCGTAATTACCCACCTAACATGCAGTGCATGTGGTGTTAGCCTATAATTGATTGCTACACTAGTGGATGTCTGTTTCGTTTTAGTAAAATGTAAATGTATTGTGTAAGCAGTAGTTGGCTGACCAAATAAATAAATACATAAATAAACACACTTTTTAGTTGCGATACACTTATAACTAGAGTGCCTATTTCTTATAACAGTTCGAATTAACCCAAACACTGCTAGGTTAAATTGTTTTATTATGAAGTTCCTGTATCTACTTTTCACCTTCCGGCTCCATCATCAGATCAGTTCGATAGTACCTTATAGCCAAAGCGCATCTCATGACAATTCTAATAAGCCCAAACACGGCTAGGATACATTCATTAATTACGGAGTTCCAGTGCCTACCTTCCGGCTCCATCATCATCACCAGTTCACTTCGATGATACCATTTTCAACATAACTATTCAGAACCATTTATTTCTTTGTATTGTCATAGTCGCTTTGCTATCTTCATTGTCATATCTACCTATGTGAGTATGAAGTTCCGTTGGCCATTTCTGGTTTTTTGTTTATAATCAACTATATTAATAATGTCATTATATTTAAAATTAATTAAACCAAATATTAGGTTATTCTAAAATTAGCTCCTGTTGCCTCAATCATGACAGTAGTTTAAAACAATAAATAGATGGAAATCTAACTTCAAATCTTCATTAATGGCATTTGTGGACTCAGACCATGTTCTTCTGAGTTTGTGGAAGAGACACCACAATTTTGCCAAATGATGGAATCTATCTTTGGAAAACCGTAAGAAACCAACTGTCAAACGTTAGTGACAGTCAAAATCCTATAGGATTAATATTCTGTGGTCAAAATGGCGGTGGTGTAATCCAACCGTAGACAGAATCCAACTATGTGTTGAAGAGTCATAGGCTGTTATAGATCCAAAGTTCTCAATGCTCTGCTCAAAATTTAACGGGTTATAGCCGCCATTAAAAAGGACGCACGTTTCATACATCGGTTTTTTGTATGGGAGTTTCGCAAAACTGAAGGCACTTTCACCCTTTTCGGGCCTGGAACGCTAAGGATAACAGAAGTAACACTGTATTTAAGTCAATAAAAGTAGCACTCCCTTTCGCTCCAATAAAAAAGGCAGGTACGGCAGAGTAAGAAACTTCACCGATGGATTTTCAGGTCCAGTTGTTCATTGTGTTCCAGAGTCATGGTAATTCTTTTGAAAAATCTCGGTGCCCTGGCAGGTATCTTCCATAGAAAGCACTGGCCTGTCCTTATCGAACCTCCCTAAGTAAACATCTTCGTTGAGGACCTGTGTTAGTTGGAAAGTGAGAGATAAATGAATATGCTACAGGCGAAAAACAAGACGAATCACGATCGCTACGGTTTGATTCGACTTTTCGCCATTATTAGTTGCGCGCAGCGACACGCTGACGAGCACAAGCATCATTCATGAATGTGTAAAAATGTTTGAAGTGGTCCAGTACTGTGATCTGCGGGGTTACCATGACGTTCAAAGTAAGATTGTTTCATTCTTATTTTAGTGCGGGTAAGAGACAGAGCTATACAGTTTGTCTAGCGCCATCTCTTACCCGCTCTGGAAATAAGAATGAAACGATCTTACTTTAAACGTCATGGTACACGTCCTGGGCGCAGTAATGCGAGCTTCGTCGCGACAACGCGCTTCATCAAGCGTAAACGCGATGCGACACTACGACTTTGAGCAATGTGAGTTGACCCTTACGTGACGAAAATGCTGCCGACGCCGGGACGTGAAATCATTGATACGGCAAAGAAGAAGGCCGACAGTAATAGTCGCAAAAAAAAAACAGTGGTTGTTAAACTTAAAACAATATAATCACTAAACAAAAATTATACAATTTTACATTACTGTTGATACTTACATACACTTACATACGAATAACTTTAAATTAACTTTTGACTAAACTAAGTAGCCTCAAGGGATGGTTTGTGCATGTGATCCTCGTAGGGCCTCTGGTGTCGTTGGGCTAATGGTTTGTAATTGAACTCGTGATCTTTTTATCGACAGCCTGCGCCATTTATCTTACCTACCTAAATATTTGAAACTGTTTTTACAGGCTCTTATTTAACTTGCAATGTTTGTATGTACATTTGTTTAGGTGAAATCTTGAGCCGGGTACAGTACAGTAGCATGCAATGTATCACGCTACGAAGAATTTGCCATCCACATTGTCGCAATGTATCATGCAATTTAAAAGAATTCCCATAGTCTGGACATACTCTTTGAGTCTGGACGCCTTACGCGCGCGAACCGTGGTGCTCACTACGTGCGCGAACTCAGCATTCCAACAAAGTGAGTAGATACAAGTACGGGCCTGCGCACACTTGAGACAAGACTATCATAGATAGACTTGTCTACGAAGTCGCAGACTTGTCTACGACACGGTAGACTTGTCTGCGACAAGACTGTTTTGAGACGTCCAGTGTTTCCAACAGTTACACTAACTTACTAGGTACTAGAGTCAACTTTTAAAACCACCAGAAAACCACTAACAAAAAATTATCCCACACACAAAATCGCAAATGTTCCCACAAAAAAAATGTGTTGTACGAAATAGAATAAGTAGGCATATAGTTCATTAGTTTCCTTTAATAAAACTGATGAAAATTAACAATTAGTTGAACAAAATACCATTTGTGCGAAAATTAACATTAGTAGGTAAATCAACGTACCTACAATTTTTACGTTGATTTACCTACTGCTACCTACCGCCTACCGCTATTATTGCATAATTTGTACGGTACAAATTATTCAATGACAGCTATGTATTAATTCGTCTTCAGATGAATCATTTTTGTTTACACCATCATCGTCGGTATCAGATTTATAATTGTGGATTCTATGGATTTACACCCGAGTGACTGCATTTTTAATAAGAAATTGAATTTTACTAAAGCATTAGAAAAAAATCCACTAGCCACTAAAACCAATATTTATTTTTTTAAATGAGGGTTTAGAACCATCAGTTTTAGTGGAAAATCCACTAAGTTGGTATCATTGGCCGTACGCCGCTAGACTTTTTTGTCTTGATGGGTGCGCCGTGTCGTAGACAAAACAGTCTTGTCGCAGACAAGTCTGTTTAATACACTCTTGTCTCAATTGTGCGCAGGCCCTTAGGACGCAATTTTTAATCGTTTTAAAATCCATTTGAAAAGCCGGGTACAGACTGCTGTAACGTAACATGAAAGGAGTATTTCTTAAGTGTGAACGCAGCGCGCGCACTAGCCGAGCGTGTGCAAATCAGCTCAATCGGTTAGGGGTACATTGGTATGTATGTACCAATGTACCCCTAAACGATTGAGCTGAAATTTTGCATACACGTTCAGTTTAGATGACTATGCATGCTTCTAAGTGACGTTATTTTAAATCCAATATGGCTGACACCTTAAGAAAGAGGACTAGTAATTTTTTATGTATTCCCATGATATGGGTATCAATCAAAATTTGATCAGACAAAGGCGAAAAAAACTACATCACAATAAATCTAATAAGCATTTTTTTTAAAGCTTTCTTTTTAGCATTAAATTTCTTGTAATAAATAAAAAAATATAAAATAAATAATAGTAAATATCATTCTCCTTTATTTATTTATTATTTCGATGTAAATATGTATATAATTCACATTTTTAAATATTGATGTATAAAATATTTTAAAATATAAAGAATAGTAAGTATCTAGTCTACTTGTATCAGGAACAGGGTCCAAGTTACCGGCGCTTAGGGCTATTATTATTATTATTAAAAAAAAAATATCTTTCCTCATTTAAGGAATTACTCCTGTGTCATAAGTGCGTTCAAGAACATTTAAAATTTACATATGTAACACCCAGACCCGGAACAAATATCTGTAGGCCATACAAATATTTGTTCCGTGCGAGAATCGAACCCGCGACACGCAGTGCAGCAACCAATAAGGGCCTGCGCATACTTGAGACAAGACTGTCTTAGACAGAATTGTCTACGACGTCGCAGACTTGTCTACGACGTCTGCGACAAGACTGTTTTGTCTACGTCACGGCCCGTAATGCCAACTTAGTGGATTTTCCACTAAATCTGGTGGTTTTAACTCCCCATTTAAATGCGAAATTAGTGGCTAGTGGATTTTTCTAGTGCTTTAGTAAAACTTAATTTCTTACTACAAATGCGATCACTCGGGTGTAAATCAGCAAAATAGGATCCATTATTATAAATCTGATACGGACGATGATGGTGCAAATAAAAATGATTCGTTTCTGACGAATTAATATATAGCCGTTATTGAATAATTTGTATGTTGAATTACTTACTAATGTTAATTTACCCACAAATAGTATTTTGATCAACTGATTGTTAATTTTTATCACTTATTATGTGTGGGATAATTTTTTGTTAGTGGTTTTTTGGTGGTTTTAAAAGTTGCCTCTAGTGGTAAGTTAGTGTAACTGTTGGCAACACTGGACGTCTCAAAACAGTCTTGTCTGCGGTGTCTTAGACAAGTCTGCGACATCGTAGACAAGTTTGTCTTAGTAAATCTTGTCTCAAGTGTGCGCAGGCCCTTACTGACCACTGCACCAACCGTATCGTACCTACCTATATGAGACAACTTTTTTAATTTATAAAAATGACCATAAAAATATATGAAAAAAACAAACTCCTTTCTGATAAATAAGGAATTGACATACCCTATCATCACGCCTGTATTCCATGATGGGATAGAAAATGTCGCATTTAACCTTGGGGGCAGACCTTACTGCCATCATCAGGACTCTGTTTTGGTCGTTATAAGATTATGATGGTGGGGTTGCGGCAATTCGAAGAGGGAACGTCTTAGACCGCTACCTTGAGATTTGGCTAGATGAAGCACAAGGCAAAGAAAATTAGAATGGGGAGAGCCAAGAGTGGGCCACAGCCCACACTAACAAAAAAAATGTGCTCAATAATTCATAGGTGACCCACTTCGTTTCGATTTCGATACAAATGAAGAAACATAATTATGTAGGTAATACACAACATTTCAAGTAACTCAACAACAAGCTGTAAAGGAGCTGAATAAAAGTGCATTCAAGATGGTGGCAACAACGCCATACAGAAATACCTAGCTATCTACTTTAACGCCAAATAACAGGGTACGTAGCGATACCTATAAATGATAATTCCGTGCTCCCACGTAATATTCCTCTCCCTCCCCGCTCTTCCCTTCATACCCCGTTGCCAGGCACCGGACGCACCCTCATCCATCCCCACCTCGGATGTCTAGACATCATTCAGGGTAATAAATCAATACAGGCAACGGATTATACTGCCCGGGCGAGACCAACTGCATATCTATCGACATAAACTACAATATTGAAATACAGTGTTGATTGAAACCCAACAAGGACGCCTCTTGGCTGATGAAAGTATTGCTTCGCTATTATATTATACCTAGGTTTCCTACGAAATTCAAGTGATACGAATATATTTGGTAAAGTAACTGCTTCTAATAGCACCATTAGTGATCAATTGTGTAATAACTTATATCTACCTAATTAATTGGTAATTAGCAAAACTTACATACTATTTTGGGTAATCATTTTTGCATAATTGATGATTGATTTGTTACCAGTAGGTATGGCGGGTACCTTAGAAAAAATTAAAAGTCAGACCTCAAGATGAGACTGTCAGTTTGAATTTGCAACCCAAAGTTAAAACATTAAGGATTTCTAGATGTCTTCAGGTCATCATCGTCTTCCTGCCCTTGTCCCATCTTATTTGGGGTCGGCGCAATACGTTTATTTCTTCCATTCCATCCTGTCAACCGTCATACTATCACTAACTTCTAGATGTCTTCAGGTAATGTTTGAAAATAGTTAAATTGTTCCTCGTACGTAATTTATAAGCCAATGAGTTTTCCTCCAATATTGTTAAGCTTCTCTGTGGCGGCCCGAGCGATATGCTTCAAAACGGATCCTGGCACCTGTTAAAAAAAATAAAATATTTGAATATTAGTTAGGGCCATTGCGCCAGTTTGTCGTCTAGTTCCACTATTCATCCATTTGACTAAGCTGCTACAAATACAGCAGTTCCATCCGGTTGGTTTGTTGTGTATATAAGGTGTTAAAAAATTAACTTTAAGAATTTCGAGGGGATATTGTACTCCTCATTATGAACAACTTTTACTATGGGACCAAAACTGAAATCGTGAAAAAAAAAACAAAAAGGAGTACAATGTTCCCTCGAAATTCTTAAAGTTAATTTTTTAACACCTTATATATTATAGTTCTTTATGTTGATACGGAACCCTTCGTGCACGAGTCCGACTCGCACCAGGCCGGTTTCTATAATAGTTATGATTAACGTAACATGTATTTCGCTTAGCTATTTTTATTGAAGTGGGTCTCAGATATAAGTACAATATCGAGGTTGTGTATTTTCAACAACACTTTAACTTCACTTTTGTTGGGTGATTGAATATTCTTGTTCCAAGTGGCTATTTTAATTAAGTACATTAATTTCAAACCTGTCGTTTAAAATTGTTATGTGCTCGTAAGAAGGGCGGTACACAAATAGATAATACCTTAGTGACATAGTTTGAGAGATAGAGCGTTACATACATACATGTGGGGGTATTTCAAGACATTTATTTGGCATCACCAAGCTGGCAACTCCGAAAATTGGACAAAAACCAGCGCAATCACCCTAAGTACACACCTACTAACTTATTCTACGTACCCTATACCTATTTTCATTCTAGCTGCCCGATGGGATTCTACGATGGAAATTCGTCATTTTTGGCTATGCAAGAATGACGAATTTCCATAACATAGGTAGGTACTTAACTTCCATTGAAAAATCTCCTCTACTGGGGCATAGTTCTCTCCCACTTGTCGCCACATCTATATTCCCGTGCTTCTCGTATTCAGCAATTCACAAGTTCGTAGGTTCACCTTGTGTTAGGACTTCCAAGGCTGTGTCTTCCATCTCTTAGATGACGCCTTCAGCCTAAATACTGCTTCTTCAGGGATTTTAAAAGTCTGTCCTTAGTTATTTTATGGTACCTATTCATAGTGCGTTTTAAATCTGTTGATAGATGAAAACACCGTGCACAATGACAGGCTTAAATGCCTACTAAGTTAACAGTAGAAAAACTATTTAGGCATGTCATCTAACTTGTTTATTTAGGTACTTCAGAAGGTACTTTTTTTTTAGGGTGGAAAATCATCTTATGACTTCTTCCGCTCTAGGGCGGGAGGGCGTGTCAGACTTTTACTGACTAAAATCACACCTATATCCTTTCTTTTTCACAAGTTGGGAATAACAGGCCTTTTGAGGCTCGCATCGAACACTACGCGCCATCGACGACTTGTTTTCGGTCCGGACGGTTACCGGACGGCCGGACGGCGAGCTACCCATTACTCGTCGCTCGGTGGTTGGAAGTCGGGGTCGGGGGCTGGGGCGTGAGGATGTCCGTTACCTCACGCATGCGGCCGCCTCCTTCGCTAGCATTAATGCTACGCAGAAGGAGGCGACTGCCGCAAATTCCCCCTCGCTATTGACCATGGCCTGAACCAGGACACGGCGCGAAAGGTCGCCGCCGTGCTCCGTCGATGCGGAACACACCTCTCCACCATATGCTCCATCGTGTCCTCCGGGTGGTCCGCACTTTGGTGACAACCGGGCGTTTCTTCCGCCTGAATCCGGTGCAGGAACATCCCGAACTTACCATATCCGGTGAGGACCTGCTTCATGCGGAAGGTGACTGAATGACCGTGAAAGCAGTTTTCATTTACTCTAAAATCGACGAAACATTTTCTTGGAAGAATTTTACTAAAGTGTTGGATTTTTCCTTATGCACACTGATGGTAGCTTGAGTCATAGGATCACTCTGCGGAATCACTCACCACGTTTAGCATTTGTATTCAAGACCTTGACCTTAGATCTTAAGGCTTGTTACTCAACAATATGAACTCTCACCTCAAGAACCGAGTTGACGAAATTGGAGACGCCTTCAGCGCCTCCTACTAGTGCTTTGCCAGCGCTATAGAACTTGTCACCAGAATTGCCATATTTCTCTTCTTCACGTATGGTGTCCACTATGGGCTTCGGCTGCAAAACGAATATAATATAGAATTAATCTGTTATTAAACTGTTTGAATTTAACTTTTACACAACTATACCCGTATCAAAATTCTATTTCAGCAGATAGTTTAGCAGACAAAAAGAAAGATAGACACGGTAAGGGACTTAGCCTTATGCTATGTAGAGATGAAGTTAAACTCAAAAAGCAATAAAGATAAGTGGAACGCTGTTAAAAACCATGATCCATCAAACGAGACCAAGTCATCAGTAGCTGACAGTCTTATTAAAAATTCGTGTGGTAATTCCCACTCGATTAAAGACTTAAATAATTATTTTTCTAATGTTGGCAAACACCTAGCCAATGCCATTACTAACACCAATACGAGTCTTACAAATCCATTACCCTATAAATCGGACATCACCTCGAGCCTCAACTCGATGGTCCTCCTACTTCCAGACGAGCATTAATTGAAGCTTTGATAAAAAACCTAAACAATGACTGTGCCGTCGGTTGGGACGCCATCCCTGCAAAGTTTCTGAAGCTAGCAAGTTATGTCATCGTACCCCCTGTAACGAAACTCCTGGAATTGTGTATTTCTCAATTCCAGGAGTTTCAGGAGTTTCAGGAGTAAGAGAAATACACAATTGCACAAGCAAAAAACTTTAAAAAATCCTTGATAACTCTTGTTTATAAAAATGGAGTGAAGGCCGATATCAAAAACTATCGACCTATTTTGGTTCTCTCAACAGTATCTAAGATACTGGAAAAAGTTCTGAACACTAGGTTAATCAGCTTTCTAGAACATAATAAGATATTGTCAGATGCCAGTTTGGTTTAAGGTCTGGAAGAAGCACTGAAGATGCTATTGGACAACTTGTCGATCATGCCACAACCAAATTAGATACAAAAAAAATGTGCATAGGCTTATTTTTTTATTTTGCCAAGGCTTTTGACACCGTTTCGATACCATTGCTTGTAGATAAGCTGGGACGAATTGGTGTCCGGGATATGGCCCAAAAAATCTTTAAGGACTTCCTCAGTGCTCATACACAGCGAGTAAAAATTCGTGAACATGTTAGCTCAGATGTCCTAGTTACATATGGTGTATCACAAGGTAGTGTCCTTGGCCCAAGTCTCTTCCTGATCAGTATTAATGATCTTTGTAAGCTAGCTTTAGCAAATGGCAAAATTTTTACTTATGCTAATGACACAACGCTCGTATTTCATGGAGAGTCTTGGGATGAGGTTACTCAAATCGCCGAGACAGGCCTGCTTAACGTGAGCCATTGCTTAAGGTCCAACCTACTAACATTGAACTTAGCAAAGTCGACCATTGTCCAATTTGGTTTCTCGAAGCCGACCAATATATGCGACAAATTATGTGATGCCTTCCAAGACCACGCGTCCTAATCATGTCTAGCAATAAATCAGTCTAACAAGGTCAAATATTTGGCTGTAGTACTAGACGTTAGGCTAACTAATTTGGGTAAGCTCTACGACATGTTGCTGATGACGAGCTACTAACCACTGTATATTACGCACTAGCCCAGTCAGTGATCGGGTATTGCATTGTTGTCTGGGGAGGCGTGTAAATCGCACTTGTTACGGCTTGAAAGGGTCCAAAGATCTATGTTCAAAGTCATGACGTTCAGGCCTTTTAGATTGCCTACCGCTACTCTATATGATAAGTGTCAAGTTCTCACTGTGCGTCAAATGTACTAGTCATTAAATAGCATCTTGCCACATCATTCAATAAGCGCACTATCAGGGATGTTTGTGTACCTGTTATATTTAACACTGCAACTGTCAGAAGACAACGTAGGCACTTATCGAGTCATCTTTATAATAAAATTAAGAGAGCACTTGATATTATGCACCTTACTGGATTATACATCCTTCTCCCGAGCACGTTTGCTCTTGCGAATCTCGATTCAAGCCAGCCAATACAAGCAAGAGAGAGGTGGGAGCTCTGTTCCTTGATAGTGTTCACTATAGCTGGGTAATAAAGGTAAGCCGGAGATGAAGAAGAAGAATCCTCTTCTTCATTTTCAATCCAAGAGATCGGGTCCGTGGGGTCGCTAATGCAGTTCGCCACAAAAATCGCCTTGCGGATTGTATCTCCCTTTGTCTGGCCTCTCACCCTAGGTGTGTTACGGCAAAGCAAACGCTACCGATACAGACCTAGAGTTTTTTGAGGCACGCCAGCCTCACCACGACGTCAACGTAGATATACGGCGATGGGGTTAGTATAATTATTATTATAATAAATAATTATCTATATATATAAAAGGAGAAACTGAATAACTGACATATCAACGCACAGCCAAAACTACTGGGACTAAAAACATGAAATTATGCACAAGGTTTTGTGGTACGATGTAGGTGAGCACTAAGAGAGGATTTTTCAAAATTCACCCTCTAAGGGGATGAAACGGGGTCCAAAGTTTGTATGGAGAAACCTATTTGAATTGAGGTGAAGCCATAACCCTCTTAGCCCCTCTTTATATATTCTATAGCTATCGTTGGCTGTTTTTCTAGACGATTTTCTTTTAATCACAGTATTGTGAATGCAGTAAGTATTCTCGCAATCAACTAGGCTCGAACAATAACTATTGTTTGAATCAAAATAGGGCCTCTTCGATGAAAAAGGGTGATTTTATGCAGGTATGTCTTTGTAGCCATCCATAGGTACTTTCATAAGGTTTAAGTGGAGGTAAAGTTTCTATGGATACCACTAATTGTTTTATTTAAGTCATTAACCATCTGCTTACCTGAAAGAATCCAGCAACTATTCCCTGAATATTCTCTTTGATCGACAATGTCTTACTTCCATATCCTTCAGTTTCTTCCACTGCACTTTCTAAAGTAGGGTTTGGAGAATAGAATACGCCTACTGGCTTAGAATTAGCCTGTAACAATAATATTAGATTATGTGACTAGAGGTTAAAGCAGTGTCTGTAAGTTGCGGTTGTTATTATAAATTCCGAACGAAACGAAAGCTGCCAAGTTTTAATCCCGAACGCAGTGAGGGATTTATATAATTAACTTCCGAGCACTACGAGGATTTATAGGGTTTATATAAAAACCTGAGTGAAGTGAGGAATTCAAGCCACTCAATACAAAGACAGCTTTATAACCGTGATGGATACTTTACACCTTCTTGTATGACAAAAGGAAAAGGCCTTATCAATTGTACATTATGATACAAGCAAAGAGATTTAAAGAGATAAGTACAATATATTTAATGTATTTGGGTACAAGTGTTGTGATTACCGCTAAGGTGGTAAGTATTGCGATCCAAGCCGAAGGCGAGGATCTTAAGAGATTCGAGGACGGTAATCACGAATATTAACGTGTATCACACGACGTTTTTCAACACACTTGTGAAGAAAAATAATTTAATTAATAATTTATTAATTCAACAGTAAAACTAATAAAACTTAGTGATTTTTTTGTGATACTATGGCGGTAAAAAATTTCATCTGTTTACTCATGCGCGCGCATCTTAATTTCTTTTTCTTTATTCTGTTTGGGCAGGCTAAGGTCTTTCTCTTTACATCATCATACCTCCTCATCATCAGTAATAAATACGTAATGCGGATGCAATGCAATCTAATGTTCCTGCCGTATTTGGCAGCAAAAGTATTGTGTGTCTTCTAAGCACGCTTCGCTGAGGTAGTCAATACTACAAAAAAAATCTCAGCTTAATTTTGCCGCTAGCAATCAATTTGTGAATACTAAACTTCCCTAAAAAAAATTAGCCGAAAATCCGCGCACTTCATAAAATTGCGGCCATAGTGTAGCTAGACTATTAAAAAAAATAAGAATGAAGAGGTTGCTTATCTACAAAGAGGTATAAGTAAAAATGGTTTAAAACACGAAATCGCATGAAATAAGCATGTAAGATACAAATTTTTACTATTAAGATACTAATTTTTAATAACCTAATATGAAATTGAGTTTTTAGCGGGATTTCTTCGAGTTCAGTCGCTGTTTTAATTTTTTCGCAAAATTATTCCTAATTATTATCTTATTGTGATCTATAATTGGTGTAGCTTCGTATTTCAAGTGACAATACGTGTAATCATTGAAACAGGCGCGATCTCGGTAAAATGGAGCAGAGAATGTAATTGATTACCTCAGCGAAGTTTGTCGAAAAGGTTGACTTGATACATTTGCTACTAAATACTACAAAAAATATTAGAATTTATACATTCATATTCTAATGGTAAACAAATTAACTATTCATACTAAGACTTGGCTTAAAGGACTTGATATCCAAGAAAAAAATATTAACAAAAAAAAGTGAAACAAGCTCGGCGGCATTATCTGCCGGGTAAAACCGTCGGCTTTGGCGGCTTTGGTGTGTAGAGGCCTTAATTCGATGGTGACATGAGTACACATGACTACCATAGTAATCATAAAATTACCTTCACATTTAACGCGCTTCCCAACAGATTCGACGCTGCTTGAAGTTTGTATGTTACGAAATTCCCACCATTTGGTTGAGCTTTCTCCACAGGGTTGCCTCCAGGATAATTTTCGGTTTCTAGTGGTTGAGCCAGGAGCACGTCTGAGACGGATTGCGGTTGATCGTAAACTGGCAGATCAATCCGGATTGGATCATCCACAGGCGCTGCGAGGGCTCCTGCGGCCAGCAGGAATAGTGTTACCATTTGTGTAAGGGCCATTCTGAAATAATAGTTAATTATAATATTTAGGTAGGTATTTGAGTAGTAGGTGAAGATACCGGGCAGCGGCACAGTTGGCAATACACTCTCCTTGACTTTTTCACCTACACACCTACCTATCATAGTACCTTCGTTTCGCAAACAAGGCGTAATACGCGTCGATAGCGTCTCGCACGAATACGCGATTGGTGTGCGCGTCTACCGTGGCTGGTAGTCGAGGTCAGAATCTCGACGGCTGGGGCGTGAGGACATTCGGTCCCTCACGCGTGTGGCCTCCTCCTTTGCTAGCATTACTGCTTCGCAGAAGGAGGCCACCGCCTGCCACTCCTCCTCGCTTCGGACCATAGCCCGAACCAAGGCCCGACGCGAGAGGTCGCTGCCGCCGATTGCCTCTTCGACGGTGCGCCGGCCAAGCGGGATACACCTCCAGCGTATGCTCCACCGTGTCCTCCGGGTGGTCCACACAATATGACACCCAAGCTTTTCTTCCGCCTGAATCCGATGCAGGAACCTCCCAAACTTGCCATGGCCGGTGAGGACCTGCGTTATGCGGAAGGTGAGGACGCCGTGTTGCCGCTCCAGCCACTCCTCAAAGAGGGGACTTACCGCCGTGATTATGGCGTGCCCATGTTTTATATACTTAGCCTACACTTATGAAGCATTCTTCTTAAACAACCCTAGACTATATAAATTCTCTGTTAGTTACTTATCTGTGCAGATTACTTATAGTATAATCCTAATGCGTTCATTACACGATAGGTTTTGCAGTCAGTTTTGCCACCAAATATTTTTACTGACAAAAGTGTAATGCGATGACTGACGTCTGCATGACAAAAAACGTATGGCGATAAAATTCCGTCATTCAAACATCATTCATGATTGATGGTTTTGATTGACGCTTGCATGACCGTGTAATGGACGCCTATAGGAATGACCGTGTAATGGACGCCTATAAGAATGTCCATAAGACGGTGCGCGCACTGGTGACTTTTGTCACCGTGACTTTATAGTGTTTGTCACTGTCACGTCACGTTTCCAACGTGGAGTGCGCACACGAAGAAAGACAGTGACAAAACTTTTTTGAAATCGAAGCGTCATTTGCCGATATGGATTTCGAAGAGACGGTCGTTCTCTGTGAACTCATGAGACTTAGGATAAAAAGAAACCAAAGAGAATACTGGGTACACCCCCTTTGGAGTGACAGGCTACTAAGTGGAAAGTTCTTTACTATGTTTTATAAACTTCGAGAACATCCAAATCATTCTTTTAGATATTTCCGAATGAATGTTAGAAGCTTTGATGAATTACTTCGCATTTTAGGATATGCATTAATATATGAAAACTAGCGACCCGCCCCGGCTTCGCACGGGTGCAATAATGTAATACATGAAGAGCCGCGCGACCGATTTTGTGCAAACTTCACATAAACCATCTACTAAGTAGTCCGAACAAAGCCTAAACATTTGGTTTGGATAGGTGAGCCAAGTGGCATTAATTTTTATATAAATATATATGTGTATTTACTAATGCTGTAAAATAAAAAAATAAAAAAAAATTTAGGCGTGGATTACCCTTAACATTTAGGGGGATAAAAAATAGATGTTGTCCGATTCTCAGACCTACCCAATATGCACACAAAATTTAATGAGAATCGGGAAAGCCGTTTCGGAGGAATTTAACCACAAACACCGCGACACGAGAATTTTATATATTAGATAGAAATGGCGAACGACCGACGACGAGAGTGACAATTTTGTCTTCGGCGTACACAAATGTCACCCAGTTGTCACGTCGTAAAGTGCGCGCATCTCCATACATATCCACGGACTTGATAAGAGTGACGAAACAGTCACGGTGACAAAAGTCACCAGTGCGCGCACCGTCTTAGTTTATAGGGTAGGTACATAAGTGTACACAAATTCCATCATATAATCACCAAAACATATAATCACAATACCAATACATAAAAGTAATCTATGATTTCTATATTTCATGTGTCAACACTATATAGTCCTGTCTTTGTCCTGTCGCGTCGTGACGTATTCATTGCCAACTCCAATGGCTACTTTTGACAATAACTACAAACCCAAAACAAATCATTATTCGGCTAACAAAATATTTGTTAACTATGACTTTAAAAAAGTATCAAGTTCTACATAAATGAAATAAAATAATAATCTATTTATAAATTTCAACGTGAACTACGAACAGCGTTCAAATGCAATCATGGAAACAGCACCAGAAGTTCCAAAATGTTGTGGAGCAATGCCACCAAATATTGCAGCTTATTTTATTTCAATATTCGGATTATGTACCGGAGGGCTTTTTCTATCGGGTATCATAATGTACGGCCTTGTGGAAGACAGTGCCATTGCCCATTTTTTTCGAGATAATCCTGTTGATGAAGATGTGAAAAAGTTTGTACTTCTGTCCTTCGGCTTGAACTCCCTTTTGCTGTTCGTGGGCAATGCTCTCTTATTCATAGGGATTGTTTTTAAACAGGACAGGGGACTCCTTATGTCAGCATGGGTCATTTTCGGTATGTGTATGCTGATAATTATTCTGGCTATCGGAGCCCCCGTGGGCTGCTTTTTTTTTGAAGAACTATGTGTAATAAAAAAAATTTCGAGTGGTCTGTACACGCTTGGCTATATATTTGTGACGGTCTTTCTTTGGTTTTGGCTTTATTTTATGGTAGTCATATTTAATCATTTAAATGATATTTTGTAAATGTAAATAAAAAATATATAACGGTTCTAATCTATCACAGTCTTTTTTGGTTTGTTGTTAAACAATCATCCTTATCTTTTCTTTGTTATCTATTTAAAATAGAGCATCTTTGGGCGGAAAATCGCAAAACTTAACTGGCAGTGGGTAGGTCATATTGGTCATAGAACAGGTGGGGCCGACAGATTCTGGAGTGGCGATCATATTATACCGGACAAAGCAGCGTTGGAAGGCCTCCCACAAGGTGGACCGACGACCCGGTGAGGATCACGGGATTCCGGTGGTTACGAGACATATCCGGCCGTTGGGGCCGAAAGGTTTTGGAGTGGCGACCGCGTATCGGAAAACGTAGCGTTGATGGAACAGTGACTTGGCGAGGGTCGCGGGAATCCGAAGGAACACGCTCTCGTTTCACCATAGAGTGGAAGAAATCGTTTGATGATTTGCCACATAAATAAAAAAAAATCAACAAGTTCAGTTACAATCAGGGACCATTTTGGTTACCCATTGAAAGGGTTTTTGATAGGGTTTTGACAAAGTGTTGTTTTAAAACCCATTTCATATTTGTTACACTTATTTACGAAAACCCTCATCAATGGATAACCTCTTCCAAACCCTTTCGATTTGTTTACCTGCATATTCAAAAACCCATTCTTGGTGGTTTATACTTTTTAGCGGTAAGACGTTTTGAACGGGTTACCCCTTCAATGACTGTAACAGAGTTACCCATTTGGGCTACAAATATTGTAATTTTATCTCTCGTGCCTTACTTTAAAGTACTAAACTGCATGCATGCGGCAGGTACGCGTCAAGTCGCAACACGTAATCTAGGACCTAGCGATTCCACAGTCCATACACATACGATTATTTTATGGTTATTATTGCAGTGATTTTAAAGTTAAATGTATTTTTTTTCTGGAATAGTCGGGATTGTTTCATGTATAATCTTGTCTTTTTTACGGAACCATAAATGTCATTGGATCCTCTCACTCATCATTTAGTGCCCGACGGGCAGGTCAAAATCTATTCTTCCACTCCAACGTAATTTAAAATGATTTTATTTAAAACCCTTTGATTACCCCGACAAACCCTTTCAAAGGGTTATCTGCTTCAATTGGAACCGGTAACAACTTGAACTAGTTAACTTATTGATAGGGTTACCCTAACGTCAGTGTTATGAAAGGGCTAACACTACGAAGAGGTAACGTTTTCCGTTACTGTAGGCATACAATCTGTAACCGTTTTGAAAGAATTAACTTATATTCGGGGTTGTACGGTCCCTGGTTACAATACGGCGGCGGTATGATCATTGAAGTAGGGTCATTAAACGTGGAACCATTTTGCATTGACAAGATTGGCTTACGTTTTCGGAACGTTGTATTCGACCAAATTGGGAAACCCCATTGGGAAATGTGACCTAAGAGGGTCCTTTCCAGCCCATCGATCGTATACCTGAATGCAGTGTAAAAGCTTGTTGGTTCATTCAATGCAATCCAACGCAATTTTTTTTTTGACAAAGAGGTGAAAAAAGAGATAACTCCGGAGCACTCTCTTGGTAATCGGTGATTCCATTCCTTCGAATATTTCACAAAACTTGTTCCAGGTACCGTGTTTAATTAAAAACCTTAAAAGTTTTGTGGAAAAAATTTCGTTATTCAGAAATGTATTTTCTTAATTATTTTGAATACATTTTGAATGACCAAAGTTGAAAAACCTATTAAAATATCCTCAAAATATCTGTTTCCAAAATATCTAGAGAAAGATGTGTGATAACATCATAATCACGTAAGAGCGGTTGTACGAAAAATAATGAAAATATATCTAGGGTTGTACGCTCTTAAGGACAAATTCCCCAAGCTACAAAAGGGGGTTTTATAATTATCCTGGAACTATTTTTAACCGACTTCAAAAAGGAGGAGGTTCTATGTTCGGCTGAATGTATGTTTTGTTTTTTATGTATGTTCACCGAATTGTGGACCGATTTTGAATTATTTTTTTTTGATTGACTGATTATGCTTCCGAGTTGGTCTCATAGAAATATTGTAACAATTTGATCATGAACTTCGAAGATATGGAACAGAACTCCTCATAGGATCACAGCAGAACCGTCGTAACAAGGAAAATTGCTTTGTATATACGTGTAGTCGATGACTGAATGAAAGAAGAGGGGGAATATATCGAACTGGTCTGATTATGAAGCCTGAAGTTAGGCACCGGAACTCTGTAATAAATTAATGTAATCTAACCGTGTTTAGGATTATTAGAATTGTCATGAGATGCACTCTGGCTATAAGATATTCAAGTTACCAATAGTATCGTTATAGATAGACTACGCAGAAGTAACTGTTCTCCGTAAAGACAACTGTAAGTGCGAAACAGAACCATATAGTATATATATCCATATATATCTTTTTTTCTCCTTCTCTGTCAAACCCATCCAAAGGTTGTCTGTAAAAATCGCTTTTAGCGATAAGACCGCCCATTGTGGCACCCTATTAATGTTAATTTCCTAATGTAAATTGTATTTTTTGTGTACAATAAAGAATATCTATCTATCTATCTATCTATAGGTACGACCTCAACGTGCTTCATTTCCGTGCTTCTGTTACAAGCTTTTTCAAAACCAGTTGGAATTTTACAAATGGTTTCTCTGTGTATATTATAAAAAACTGGACAAGTGTGAGTCGGGCTCGCGCTCTGAGGGTTCCGTACAAACTTACCTATGAAAACGAATTAAGTACCTAACGAAGATTTTTACGAATCGCAAAAAAAGTGTGATGTAGCTACAAATTACCTAGACCTAGCTTCATGCAAAATTTCAGGATTCTAAGTCAACGGGAAGTATCCTATGAATTTTAGTTCCCTTGGGAGTTTCGAAATACATGTTTTTTGCGACATAAACGGCCGTATTTTATTTCCGTTAACTCAGATGTTTGATTTTTTCACAGCTTTAAGGGATCGCAGACCTGAGTAAATAAACGTGTTTATTTCAACTCGATACTTTCACCCGTTCCCGAGATAAAGGTTCTTGAAAGACATACAGACGGACGGACAACTTAATTGGATAAGGATTAATACTGTATTGCTTAAAATCGTTTTGTAAATAAGCCATTATTTCTCGTAAAAAAAGTAAGAAGTATAAAAAATGGTTATTGTGGTTTATCCCTAAGAGATAGACATATACCGTCGCGGACTTTTTTGTAGGCCTTTTAAAGTGTACAATACTGAAGTATTATTTTGGTCTATATCTTAAAGTTCAGCCAGCGTTTGCAATGTAAGCGTAAAAAATGTGTTGATTTACGACATCACATTAAGAATCCTCTAAAATTATCAGTGTTTCCCTACTAAGCATATTGTGCATGTATTTATTATACATATAAACCTTCCTCTTGAATAAAAATGCGCAACGGATTTTGATGCGGTTTTTTTAATAGATAGAGTAATCCAAGAGGAAGTCTTATATATTAAACAAATCTATTAAAAAAAAACGCATCAAAATCCGATGCGTAGTTTTATAGATCTAAGCATATTTAGGGACGCACAGCGGGAAGCGATTTTGTTTTATATTATGTAGTAATAAAAAGTATTCAGTATAGGTAATCATTTTTCGATAGAATGAATATGCGATGCGATGTCCGCTCGATCAAACAAACATTCGATATTTTGAACAAGCGACGTATTGAGTGTTCGATATCTCGAATCGAACGTTCAATACGTTCGATTTATTAACCATTCAATATTATGAACGTTCGAGTATTTAGATAGTGTTCGATTAAATGATATTCAAATTTTTGGAATTCGATTTGGCTTTTATTCTGGAAAAATTCGTAAAAACGGATGAAGAAATGATCCTCTGGTAAGGGTTCCAATAATTTGCCGGTTGAGTTAAGGAATCCTAAAAATTAAGGGATTGAGGAGAAGATAAAAAAACGTAAACAGTTTCTAACTCGTATGATTTTTTTAAGTAGGCACTAGGTACTAGCTGTTGACCTACAACTACTGTCTCGTTAAATTAGTACCTATTTTCATCCTTTAGGACATGGAGCAAAATGACCAGTTTTAATACATTTTTAAATGCTTTTCAAGTATTTTTTTATGGGTGTTTTTTTTCTTTCAAACCATTTACCGTTTTCTTTGCCCTAATACAAAGTACGAGTAGATGTTAGGGTGAAAAGAAAAAAATAATACAACAAATAGGTCAAACCGTTTTTGCTTATTAGCGAGATTAACGAACAGCAATTTATTTTTATACAGATTTTGCGGTGGATTAAGTGATTAAAAATTTTCAATCTCAAAATATTTTTCTATTTCTCCGGTACTTAATGTGCAAGCAATAGGTTCCTATTGCATTATTTGACCTTGACCTTGGACTAAAATATAACTGACGAAAAAATCAACGCCGAGGAAATTGTTGATGAGAATATAAATGTCTACATATATACCGGCGAAATGATTTTCTATGTTTTATAAAATCAAGCTAATGGCCAGTTTAAGTTTTGCAAAACAATCTAAATAATATGCCAGAAAAATTTTGTTCGAGAATCTGCCGTCACTCTTTTGACGGTTGGTACTATATACTGGTATACATCTCTGCTCAATTCTTTAAGGAATACAAGCGTGATTATTATTTACCAAATTATAACAAATAAACTGCAACTGTAGGTAATATTTATATTTATATAAATCGTAATTTTGACGTTAATTAGGTAACAAGTTAGAACTATTACTTACACATCACATAGTTTTACATATAGTTCAAGGTTTAAGTTTAACTAAGCTTAATAAACAACAAGGATTTAAAGAGCATAGGTACTAAATAAACTTGGCGACTTATCTACAATTACCTTTATCTCTATTAAAAAAAAAAAATACACAAAAAAAACCATAAATTATTAATACACACGTTTAAAATAATATCAAACATTCGCAAGTATCTACCTAATAATGTATTATTCATAAAAATACATTAGTAAATTTCGATTATTTTTTTAATATAAATTGCATAGAAAATGAGAGTGTTGATGTAACACAGTGTGAGGTAACTTACTTGCGAATTCGCGCGGTGGTCGTCTGCGATGCGTACGCGCCGGTCTACCACTGGCGCGCACCGAATGGTGGCTCACTTTCACGCCTTACGTCATAGAGCCTTGGCACTCGCACCAAATGGTTGTGGATGTGACCACACTGACACTGACCACCTCCATTAGCTGTCCCTCGCATTCACCTGTGTACCTATTTGGTTACTGCTCCGCGCCTATGAGTTGTAGCGTGATGTTATGTTGCCTATATTCTGCCTTGATAATTGGACTACCCAATAGGAAATAATTTTTCTATTCGTACTAAGCAATAGTTCCTGAGATACGCTCGTTCAAACAAACTATATTGAGTAATAGATATCTCTTGTCTTACCTAGCATTGATGCGCCTGACAGTCACCTATTAGGTAGGAACCTACATAATTCGTAATCACATAATAATGATGTTAATGATTCATGGTAAATTTAGTTACTATCCGTCATAACTACTTATTTCAGAAACTTCTCGCGCATTGTTTTTATTAATATTTGAAGGTGGGAAATCATTAAATAACTCTTCTCGCTCTGGGTGGTTGTTTGTCTTGGTATGGTCATGTAAAGAGGAGAGATGAAACACATGTTACTAAAAGAGTTATGAGTATACATGTGGATGGGTGGAGAGGGAGAGGGAGGCCAAAGAAAAGATGGATGGATTGTGTGAACAGTGATATGAAAGAAAAGGAAGTTAGTGATAGTATGACTTTTGACAGGATAGAATGGAAGAAAAAAACGTGTTGCGCCGATCCCAAATAAGATGGGACAAGGGCAGGAAGATGATGATGACTCTGGGTGGAGTGGGTGAGAGTGTTAGTCTTTTACTGACTAAAGCCCATCTGTGCTCCTTCAGTTGTCCTTTGCGTTCCAGGGCCACGGCACCTAACTAAAACAAACTTTTTGCAAAAAAAAACAATCGACTTCAAAATAAAAAATAAAACTATGAATAGTGCAAAATAACTTTAATTTCGGAAGTCGGTATTCCTAATATTTTGTCGGTTCATTATTTAATACTAACTTCCGAAATTAAAGTTTTTTGCACTTTTCAATGTTTTTTTTTTTTACTTTGAAGTCTATTGTATTTTTTTTAATATATACTTTTTAGTTATACCACTAAAAAGTATCTCCTCATTCAAACTTAAATACCTTATAGTCAGAGTGCATCTCACAACAATTCTAATAATCCCAAGCACTGTTAGATCACATTAATTTATTATACAGTTACGGTGTCTAACTTCAGGCTCCATTATCAGATCAGTTCGATATATTCCCCCTCTTCTTTTAGTCATTCATCGACTACACGTATAAACAAAGCAATTTTACTTGTTACGGCCGTTCTGCTGTGATCCTACGAGGAGTTCTGTTCCATATCTTCGAAGTTCATGATCAGATCATAACAATATTTCTATGGGACCAATTCAGAAGCAAAAACTTTCAATAAAAAAAAAAATTCTTAATCGGTCCACAATTGACCGAGAAATCGATAAACATACCTTCATAAAAAAAAAATACGTTCAGCCGAACATAGAACCTCCTCCTTTTTAAAGTCGGTTAAAAACTTCTTGAGCTGTCTTTGGAGTGGTTATGTATGGTCATCGAATAATAGCAAATCTGTAAGATTTATCTATAAAGTAGATATCTTGAGAGATTATAAACTCTCGATATATTAAATACCTATACTCTATTCGCGATAGCACTAGCCAGAAGTTAAAAAGGTAGTTTTAGGGTACACTTTGTAATAAAAGTACAATACTTATATGTATATTGTGCTTTGTTACAGTTAAGATTGATACTGAATTTATTATAATCAACTTATATACCAACTGTTATACTTAAATGAATTCATTTGAACTATCCATCTTTTGAATTTATGAGGCTTTTAATTAAATAAATTATTTAATATAAATCTTATTTGTACTACTACTGTCCGTGTTAAAAATCTAAAAGAAGCAGGGGTTGTCAGTACCTGGAACATTTTTTTATTATACTATATGTATAATATTAGTTATTTCTATTTTTATTATAGCATAGTCGGCCTTATAATGTTCCCACTGCTGGGACTCAGGCCTCCTGTCTAGGAGAGGGAATGGGCCGTAATCCACCACGCGGGCCCAGTGCGGGTTGGTGAATGTCACATGTCTTCGAATTTTTGGTTCTAGAACATGCCGGTTTCCTCACGATGTTTTCCTTCACCGTTTTGAGAGCAGTGGTGATGAAATAAATTACACAAAGTAATGCGCCTGGCTGGGTTTGAACCCGCGACCTACAATTCGTAAGTCGGGGCTAATACCACTCGGCCACCACTGCTCCTATTATTTATCTCTGTGTGACTCTATTAAAATAAATGTTGTAAAAGGCGATAAATTTATGCGTTTTGAAGGGAAACCAGAGATGAAATAAATGTTGTGCACACCTGCTTCTATGAACCTCTTTTGTCTAATGCAGAAGTAAATGGAGTAGTAAAATATAATATTAATAATAATATAATATTCATATAACTATCACACAACGCCGTCTAGTCCCAAGCTAAGCAGAACTTGTGTTATGAGTACTAGACAACTGATAAACACACTTACATTTTTCTAAATACATACATATAAGAGATAAATTACATCCAGACAGTTACAGTACAAATGATTGTGCTCATTACACAAACATTTGTCCTGGGTGGGAATCGAGCCCACGACCTCCGGCATAGCAGTCAGGGCCACTAACCACTAGACCAACAGGCCAGTCAAGTATGTATTTAATAACAGTAGAAAATATAGGTAAAGCTTTTAATACTCGGTGATAAAGTAGCATTCTACTGGTGAAAGAGTTTTTGACACGGCTCTAGTATTTTTTGAGTTTATTAATTTAAAACATAAATACAATTTTTTTCTCTTTACATTGTATGTATAGAAAATGTTGTTATTTTCATTGCAATCTTCTCTTTTCTGCGTTTTGAGAGTTGGTTCGCCTCTGGTACATATCTGCTCATCAGACATGACCAAGATGGCGAACTAGCTTATTGGAGACCCCACCCCAGAAAAAGGCGAAGCTGTGATCAGCAAATTATGGACGCGTCTCGAAAAATAGAATTACCCCAGGAGAGTACTGACTGCACCGCAGGAGGAGAATCCCTCACCAAGCAGAGCTTGGTCGGCCCCTCGTATTCTGAGAGGGGGGGGCAAAGAGCGCGTCAGATCAAAAAATTTCTTTCACGCCAGTGAAGCGGCTGTCAGAAGCTAGCTATCATATGAATTCTAATCTGGATTTTCCTTTAAGACAATGTAGGTAATAATTGTCTTGAGACTCATAGGTACCCCATGGTCTGTTTGAAAAGTAAATTAAAGAAGTTTTAATCCTTTATCATTTATAAAGATTAGGGGGCCCTTTAGTAGAATTAGCTCCAGGCCACGCGCTTGCTTGATCCGGCACTGGGTACGTACCAAAGTGGTTGCCACATAATAAAACAAGTAGGTACCACCACGGTCACCAAGTGAATGAGACGGCTTGAAAACCGATCTTGTTTTACGCGAATTTCTGTGGTCAGTCTATATTTGCGCTGTAAACTTATAAAACTCAGTTGAAATGGACAAACCACAATTCAGTCTGTTCAAATTAGAACCTCTATGGTTTGATGTCGATTTTGTATTTCGAAATTGAGTTGTCAAATCTATACAACTGCCAAAGTCCAAGATTTCAACGACATAAACAATGAAAGCATTTCGCATAGTTTTAATATTTTATGAATAAAGGAGAATAAAGAAATAGTTTAATAAAGAGATGAACTTTTTAAATAGTTCCTGCACTCGCTTCGGTGGTGTTACGTTTTGGGCCACTCCATGTTGTCGTGGCGCCATTAAAGCTATGCAATTACTGAACCCTGAAGATGAAATATCAATTAAGAAGAATTCGAGCATTGTAAAAAACTTACAAAGGCTTCCCACAAAATTATGCAGGGGAAACCTACGTGTATCATTTGGACCAACAACATGGACCCAAGTTAGATTTTGTAAAGATTGCCCGCGTCTTCATCGAGACATAGAATTTCCTAACTTTGATACGTACAGAAAATCAGAATATAAAGATGTGCGAAAAACTAATTATGGTGCAGGTGATGGAAAACCAGGATATCTCTATGTAATTGGCCTGTTTGGTATACTTGGTGGGTTTTACGGAACGAAAGCTCATTTGATCCACTATATAGCTTTCGTGGACGCTCCAGCAGACGTGATTGCTCTAGCTAGCATAGAGGTAGATATATCAAAGGTTATTGAAGGTACTTGCTTGTCCATAAAGTGGCGTGGAAAGCCATTGTTTATCAAAAGTAGAACTAAATCAGAAATTGATCTAGAAGCGAAGACACCATTAGCTTCGTTACGTGATCCTCAATCGGAAGCAGACCGGACAATTAAGAAAGAGTGGCTTGTGGTTATTGGTATCTGTACCCACTTAGGATGTGTGCCAATAGCGAACAGTGGTGACTGGGCTGGCGGGTTCTATTGTCCTTGCCACGGCAGTCACTTTGATAATCTGGGCCGGGCCAGAAAAGGACCTGCCCCTACAAATTTAGAAATACCACCTTACAAATTTCTTACTGACAAACTTCTTCTTGTAGGGTAAATTTATTCATTAGGATTTATTTTTACTGTATTTTGTTAATAAATATATTTCATAATTTATGCATTTTAATTGTGAGCGTTGAAGTGAGAGTCATAATGGCATATCGTCGGGGATAGTGTAAATCCGCGAATCTACCATACGTAAAGGCCGCGTATCTGCAATAGATCCAATTTTACAGAGGAAGGTTAAAACTTAATAACTTTATTAATTCAATGAATTTTAAGCTAATTTTTACATAGAAAGTAATTATTAATGTGTTCTATCTCTTGTTAGAAAAATATATCAATTTATGTAAATAATTAAAGCCCTATGACAATTACGCGGATATGCTTTGACCATAAACTTATAACATTGAAACTTAAGAGGAAGGTACGCGGTTTTGAATTTAAACAAATATTATTTAATGTTGAAAATAAAACTATTGCCTCTTACAAAAGTAAGATAAAATTAATGTAACAAAACCAACATAAACTTTTTCTCTAAAATCTCTTTGAATTATACTCTTATAAACTAAATTACTCTTAAAAACATCTCTTTGAATTATTCTTACAAACATTGATAGTACTAAGGTGTCAACACTAGTTTAATTAAATCTTATATTTATTCAGACGATGATCACTTCATCTTATCACTGCTGACTTACAAGCTGTGAAATTGTGTCCATTTTTGCAAGCTAGTGCACTGTATTTTAAAACAAAGCTCATGGTTCATAATTTTACAATTTACAATCTGGGCACTAATAATGTAAAGTGTTATTGGTTTGATAAGACCACTACTGATTTAAAAGCATCAACTTACACTTCTTTTTATATTGATTATTTAAAGAAAATTATAGAAGACTGCCCAAAAGATCTCGTTATTTTTAGTGATGGATGCACATCACAAAATAGAAATGTTGTGGTTTCTAACGCTCTCCTGCTACTGGCGATGGAAAAAATGATGGTGATTACACAAAAATTTCTAGAAAAGGGTCATACTCAGATAGAGGTTGATTCTAATCACTCTATAATTGAACGAACATTAAAAAATCGTGAAATATATTTGCCTAGTCAATACTCTTCGATTACCAAAGAAGCTAGACTAAATCCATCTCCATATGAGGTAGCAACAGTGGACCACACATTTTTTAAAGATTACAGTATTAAAAATAACTTTATTTATGATACAATTCGCCCTGGGAGAGGGATTGGTGCAAAATGTATGGTTGATATCAGAGTACTAAAATACAATCCCAATGGTACAATTGAATACAAACTTAACTACGATGACGAGTTTCAACTATTACCACAAAGGCCAAAAAGAAATGAGTTTTTCATTCATTCCACCACAGCTCTTTACTGATAGATTGCCAATATCCAAATCAAAGTACGAACATTATCAACAATTAAACCAAATTGTTCATTTATAAGATGTGAACGAATTAGGTATTTCTGTATGGCAGGTTGTCATAGAATTCATGGCAATCTGAAGGTATAACACTTTTTAATTGTTGATAATGTTCGTACTTTGATTTGGATATTGGCAATCTATCAGTAAAGAGCTGTGGTGGAATAAATGGCTCATTTCTTTTTGGCCTTTGTGGTAATAGCTGAAACTCGTCATAGTAGTTAAGTTTGTATTCAACTGTACCATTGGGATTGTATTTTAGTACTCTGATATCAACCATACATTTTGCACCAATCCCTCTCCCAGGGCGAATTGTATCATAAATAAAGTTATTTTTAATACTGTAATCTTTAAAAAATGTGTGGTCCACTGTTGCTACCTCATATGGAGATGGATTTAGTCTAGCTTCTTTGGTAATCGAAGAGTATTGACTAGGCAAATATATTTCACGATTTTTTAATGTTCGTTCAATTATAGAGTGAACAGAATCAACCTCTATCTGAGTATGACCCTTTTCTAGAAATTTTTGTGTAATTACAATCATTTTTTCCATCGCCAGTAGCAGGAGAGCGTTAGAAACCACAACATTTCTATTTTGTGATCACTAAAAATAACGACATCTTTTGGGCAGTCTTCTATAATTTTCTTTAAATAATCAATATAAAAAGAAGTGTAAGTTGATGCTTTTAAAATCAGTAGTGGTCTCATCAAACCAATAACAATTTACATTATTAGTGCCCAGATTGTAAATTGTGAAATTATGAACCATGAGCTTTGTTTTAAAATACAGTGCACTAGCTTGCAAAAATGGACACAATTTCACAGCTTGTAAGTCAGCAGTGATAAGATGAAGTGATCATCGTCTGAATAAATATAAGATTTAATTAAACTAGTGTTGACACCTTAGTACTATCAATGTTTGTAAGAATAATTCAAAGAGATGTTTTTAAGAGTAATTTAGTTTATAAGAGTATAATTCAAAGAGATTTTAGAGAAAAAGTTTATGTTGGTTTTGTTACATTAATTTTATCTTACTTTTGTAAGAGGCAATAGTTTTATTTTCAACATTAAATAATATTTGTTTAAATTCAAAACCGCGTACCTTCCTCTTAAGTTCCAATGTTATAAGTTTATGGTCAAAGCATATCCGCGTAATTGTCGTAGGGCTTTAATTATTTACATAAAAATAAATCCGTGTCAAGGTGGCGGCAGCCTATAAGATTTTGCGGGATTTGCCCGTGAAAACTTTAATTGGCTACATTTGTCAAATACGCGGAATTATCCAATGCTAGTTTCGCGGATTTGCACTATCCCCGACGATATGGAGGGATTTCCGTACTATTGAGCGACCGTCAAAGAGATTTTGAATGTCTTTGGCGACCGTAGTTTTTGCGAATTTATATGCTTATGTCAATGGCAAGTAACCTAAGTAGGTTTTGTGTCACGTATCGAAATATGCAGCATTGCTAAACCTTTTTGGGCTAGTTTTTTATAATTTGTTGTAATTCTTTAGTGTTACAAGTGTTGAACTTGTTGAAACTAAAGCTTGTTGTTGAGATAAAAAAAAAGTACAAGGCACCGGTACTAGTCTGCACAGCTTTGCATGGTTGCAAATTTTTCAAATTTCTAATTTTTGCTATAAATCTGCCCAATTGGTTGAGCCGATGTAAGTGATGTTCCATCATACACATAAATGAGGAATTGATTTTTTATTTATAAAGCGAAGCGTACAGGATTTCATGTGCTTAACGACAAGATGACTTGAGTTCAACCCCTGATCAGCGCATCGTACTTCCAAAGCTCTACTCAACTCCGCTCCTCTCCAATCCACTCCTCTGCACTCACTACTTTTTTTTTTATTGATATATATCAGTGCTTGACTGCGATCCCACCTGATGGTAAGCAGTGATGATTAACCGACTTCAAAAAAAGGAGGAGGTTCTTAATTTGGTTGTATTTTTTTTAATGTTTTTTACTTAGAACTCAATTTTCAATTTTTTTCCCCATAAAGGATATGCTTTCATATTGGTCCCATTTTCACAGTAAAAAAAAAGCTAGAATAGTCGTAGTCACACATTATTAAAGTGTTTCGGTAGGCGGAAAATAGAAATGAAAAATATGAAAAATTACACTTTGGCGTAAAAAATATTTTTGTTCTATAAAAATCTGAACTAAAGTGTGATTTTATGCATAATTAACAAAACGTTCATTATTTTATTCAAGTTTTATCTTAATAAATACGTTTTATTCTAATAAAGGTCATCATTTTTGCTACTCTATCTAAAAAAATTGATTATTTGGATTTTGTTGTATTTTTTATTCAGCCTTTTCAACTGCTGGCCAAAGTGCCCCAGGCCTGGAGTAGAGGTGTGGTGGTACTCTTCAGGGCGACAATGCCTTGCTTAAGAAGAATTACAGACCCATAAGCTACGTCTCTACAAGTTGTTTCCAAGTGTCATCAAGACCCGTTTCGCTTGCAGGTTTGATGACTGCAGTCTCCCCAACAAACCAGATTCCGAAAAGGCATCAATATTCAGCACTTTAAACCACAAACCAGCGAGTATAACCTGCCTCTACTTAGTGTTTGTGGACTACGAGAAAACCTTTGAAACAATCGCGACTTGGGCTATACTGCAATCTCTCCACCATTGACTATCTGTACATCGCAGCACTAAAGTTTTTATACGAAAGCCCTACCATGTCAGTCCGATTTCAGGACCAGACCTCGAAATGGTTCACAATCGCAATGAAGGATGTTTTTAAAGTTTTGGACTGGAGAGGATTAGGCATTAACGTCAATGGCGAGTACATCACTCGCCTTCGATGTACCTACAATATAGTGTAGTGTGTAGTGCATAACCCAGTACAATGCTCGATTTCCGAAATAGTGGGTACACAAGGAGACTCTACACTTAAGTTGACTTGTTGTAGGTCTGGTTAAGTAGGTCTAACTTCGAGAAAGAGGTCGAAATCAACTCGACTGGGCAGCGGCACCGTTCGGAAAACTGAGTAGTATTTTCTCGCTCGACACATCACAGTGTCTCAAGACGAAAGTTTTCAAGCTTTATGACTAGTGCGTATTGTCAGTGATGGTATAATGGCTCTACAACGTAGTCGCTCACAGTGGGCCTCATCAAAAGACTTAAAGGGCAAGGAAAGGGCTATGCTGCGTGATCGAATCAAAAATGAAGTTATCTGCAGTAGTATCTGCCAAAGTCACCGACTTAGCCCGAAGAATCGCCAAACTTGTGGCAATCTTGAGGCCTGAAGATACTACATTGTTCCACAGGGCCCACACATAGATAAGTTGTCAAAAAAACTTAGCTCTGCCGCATACGCTGTTATACAAATTCGAAATCTAACTGATTTAAAGCCATCCCGTTTAGTTTACTTTAGTTATTTTTTTCATAGTGTCATGTTGTACGGTATTCTTGTGGGGAAATGCCGCCAATATCCAGACGATTTTTGTTTTGCAGAAAAGGGCTATTCGTTCAATTTATAAATTAAGTCAGAGAAAAATTTAAAAATATTAATATTTTGACTGTGCCATCTCAGTACCTATATCTATGAAAATATTTTGTATGTTCATAAAAATAAAAAACATGTTTAAAAAATACAGTGATATTCATAACGTTAATACTAGGAACAAACTCAAGTTAGTGGTTCCTGCAACCAGGCTCAAAAAAATAGGAGGCTCATTTAGATGCCAACGTATACACTTTTATAATAATTTAAGCTTTCTAGTCCTATTCAGGAACTTAGCCTTAATAAATTCAAATTATTTGTTATGCGAAAACTTTGCCAGGAGGCTTTTTATACCGTAAAAGATTATTTTGAGGACAAAACGGCTTGGGATTGATCTGCTCTAGTACTCACTATATTTGTTGTCATTTCTTTTTTTTCTAAGTTACCTTTTTTTTAAATTGACGATTTTTATTATTTTACAATTATGAAATTATATAAAGGTATATTTTATTATTTTTTCAATTATGACATTGTTTATTTTTTATATTTAGAATTTGACTTTGACAATTACTTTTAAAAATATATATATGTATACTAGCTGACCCGGCAAACGTTGTTTTGCTAAGTATATAAAAAAAAAAATTATCTAAAATTGAAAAAAAATATAGATGTTGTCCGATTCTCAGACCTACCCAATATGCACACAAAATTTCGATGAGAATCGGTCAAGCAGTTTCGGAGGAGTATGGCAACGAAAACTGTGACACGAGAATTTTATATATTAGAGATATTACAATTTTTAATTTTGTACATTTTTTGTAAATTTTATTACTGTGAATGTGGGGGACTATGTGGATTACTCTTTTTTTCCTTTAATTATAACATACTGTCTGGTAGTTTTTAATACTTTTTGCGGCCTACCCAAATGTCATTTCTTTGGAATTGATCGTCAAGTCGTTAAGCTCTTTTGTAGTTCTGAGTTGAGTTAAGCGAATACTGACAAATGCTTGCACTGACTGGAAACTGTGAACTTTACTCAGAACTGTGTGGTTCTTTCTTCAAAAGATCATCTCAGATTCTAACCTGCATGGCTCTCATATGATTTGACCATTACATGTTTGCTGTATGGACTTTAAAAGAGACTTTGACCTCTAAGTTTGTTTCGGTGTTTCTTCTCAGGGTAGTCAGCTAGGAAACACCGGCAGCATATAATTTAAATTGACAAAAAAATTGATGAGTAAAAAGTGTTTTAAAAAAAAAAACTATTTGCAAAATAAATATCATTCATCATTTAATGGGTAGGGCAAATTGCTCGCAGACTCGATGGTCAATAAGGTCGAAAGGTTCTGGAGTGGCAACCACGTAATGAAAAACACAACGTTAAAAGGCATAATGTGGACCGATGACCAGGTAGCGGGAATCCGATACATGCGACGCTCACAGGACCGGTCGTTATGGAGACATTTAGAGGAGGTCTACAGCTACCCTGTCCAGCCGCTGGCGTCTTTTGATTGAAATGATGAACGGTCATGCTGGCCTTCTCCAAATTCTTCTTTTCTCGAGCCACCTCGAACCAGGCCTTACAGTTGACGTCTAGGTCATCTCGCCACCTCTTCTCATGTTAGCCTCGGCGGCATCGTCCATTCTCAGGTGTCCTCCACCAAGTGGGTGACTTTGTGGAGAATCTTGCTCAGTGGTCATTGTGCATGCAGGTGAAGTCACTCACCCAATCCCATTTCATCCAGGCAACCTTTTTTCTTACGTCTAAGATCATGACCGCTTTTGTGCAGCGTTTCCTAGCGTTTCTTATTCGATCAGCTCTTTTAACACCCAGAATGCTGCGCTTGATTGCTCTTGGGCTAAGTCCTAGGCAAAAGACCTGATTGAATAAGAAACGGTGAGCGACCAGTCCTGAGCACCTTAGGTTTGGACGGGCAGGATACACATATCGATGAGTACCTCAGAAAGATCGGTGAATCCCCCTTCATTATTGTCTCCATAGACCAGTAGCTATCCCACAAGTTTCCGAAACGATTTTTTTTATGTGTCAGTATTTTTTCTATATGGGTATACAATTTTTTCTGTTATTTTGATCCATTGTTGACATTTAAGCAATGACACGCATAATAAATCACAAAATTGATTTATTTAGAATACATTTCAAGTTCTCACTTAAAAAAAAAATATTTTTCACTAAAATTGAAAGTTTAGAAAACTTAAAGTGATTTTTTTCTGAAAACTTTCATAGAATTTGACCATCTTTAGCCTCTACAAACTTTTATGCGCCTGAACAAATTTTTTCCAGTCCGCCACGGACACCTTTTCCACGGCCTTCTCAATCGCTGCTAGCGCGTCTTCCGACGATGAGAACTGTATCTTTTCAGTAGATTTTTTAATTTAGGGGATAAAAAGAAGATATACGGTGTCAGATCAGGACTGCAGGGTGCCCCAAGACTCAGACCAGTGTGGTGTCCAGGAAGTCCCTCGTTTTGAGCGCTGAGTGCACGGGCGCGTTGTCTTGGTGAAGCAATACCCCGCGGAGCACGATGTTCGGTCGCTTCTTGCTCATTGCAGACCAAAATTTCTGGCAGGTATTTTGTGATTTTGGCAATTCGGCGTTGATGCTGCTTAGGTTTCGTAATGGAATTGAAATCAGATACTCCGTCAAAGTGAATAAACTGCGATCAAAATTTTCCCTGCCCTTCTCGATCGCTTCACTTTCGCAGGCATTGGTTCGATTTGAAACAGCCAAACTGCCGACTGACGCTTTGTTTTCGGATCGCACTGATCCAGGATTCATCACCTGTCACAATGTCATAAACGCGCCGAGACGAGCCTGCTTAAAATTTTTGAATGATATCATGGCACCAGTCCATAAGGGCCTGCTTCTTAGCTTCGGTGAGATTGCGCGGTACCCAGCGGCAAGCTATCCTCCTCACGCGAAGGTGCTCGTATAAAACCTTGTGAACGCTTCTCGGACCGAACGTTTTATAAGTGCCCATGTAGACCTATGTGCAATATTTTTTTTTTGATTTTGATTTTGAAAAAAAAAAAAACAATCTACAGTGTATGCTGAATCTCATTGTATGTAATTCGCCAGTTTTCTTGATTTTTTTTTACTGCCATCACACTTTCTTCCGTGACAGCCGTCGTAGGACGACCACTTCTTTGTTCATCCCCCAAAATAAGGCTATATTGCGCTTGAACTCGCTATACCAGTGGTGGATGGTTGCTTTTGAAGGTCCTTCATCCTTAAAATAAATTTGAAGTCGATCAACTGGCTCACTCTAAAACCACCAACCACTACCATTTTAGGCTACATTTAAAATCGTAGAATCTCACGAAAATGTTCTCGATGCAGATCCATTTTTAAATGAAACTCGATAATTTGATTTGGCTGTCGAAAAAATGTGGAGGGAAATTCAAAATTCGAACAATAGTATTTTTACTTTTAAATAACCAAAGTTTTCAAAATAGTTACAAGTGGCCAGTGCCATACACATAAAAACTTTTTTTCGCAAAACTTTCTGAATGGCCTGGTATTTATACAAAAAAGGCTTTAGCTAGAGATAAAGTAACAAAATCTTATTTTACCTGAATTAGGTATATACACATCATCTATGTATAAATCTGTAACTTATTTAAGTTAATATTATATAAACCAAAATTCATTATACAAAAAGTAAATAAGTTATGAGCAATATTATTTATACTAAATTTGACGAATACTTTGCTTAATCAAAAAATCTGCATCATCGCAAGACATTATTGTGACACATCATTCCTTGGGCACGCAATAATTATGGCGGTAAGTCTCCTCTTTGAGGCTTGGCTGGAAAGACCTCATGGCGTCCTTTAAATCGAAATAGGTACAATATTGTTTATAAGTAATATTACGCTATAAAACTCGTATGAGATAAGTAACAGAAAATAAAAACGACGACGCTATTTACGCGTCCTCATTATAATCAATCGAATTTATTAAATGATTCTTGTCTCAGCAATTTTCTTAGCCGGGCAGTCTTGATCGCCTGTCTTGTGATTACTCGGCTTATTAAAACGCATGCACGTTGCACACTGTGACTGATTAGCTGCATTATCGCACAGCATCCACTGGTGGCTTTGTTCACCACAAAGTACACATGTATAGACAGCTTCGCGACAAGTCTTTGCAGCATGTGCGTATTATTGACATTTGAAGCACTTGGTCACAAGTGTGAAGTCCCTCACTGGGCAGAATGTCCAATTACTGAACACTCGGCTTTTTTTTTATTTTTTTTATTAGCATTTTCTTCTAGAATATAATTGTATGTAAGTCCCTCTGTTTTACCCGACTTGTGACTTAATTTTATAGAGGTCAAAATAGAGTCACGGGGTAAATTAGGTAGCTTGTCAGCTAAGTTCTGCTCATAAATGCAATCGTACACTTCCTGGTCACCTAATTTTGTCGGTACTCCTATTACTACCTACAATTCTTGGTGTTCTCCTTTAGGGCTCTTCCACTTTCAGACCGGAACCACTTAGTTGATATGATTTCCTATGTTTCTCTATATCGTCTTTGGTTTCCGTGCTAATGATAACAGTGGAAACCCAAACAAAGTCGAAATTCGTTTATTTTTGCCGATACTAGGCCAGAACCAAAAGCGTAAGTTCGATCGGGCGCAACAACAAAAAAAAAAATCTCAAAATATCGCTTTTGTATCACCTATGACCCTAATAACGCTATATTGAAACGCTATTTGGCGGAAGAAATTATAGTTAGGTGCTGTAAATTGTTATTCTGGACATATCCTCCTCCTGGTGATTGACTATCGGTACCTACCTACAAATTTTGTAGATGACCAGTCATAAACCTACTTTTTTCCGCTATATGCAATTATGCACCCGCACCCCTTTATAGCTATAGAAATATCCATAATAAAATGAATTATATCTAGCAGCAAGTATTGATTTTCTGTTGTGTCCGCGTCCCATACTTAGCGCGTCGCGGCTTCACTGTATGTCCTTCACCATTTAACCCTTTGCTTTAGATTCAGCCAACCAAATTGTAAGAGATAATGTAGATATAGGTAGTATATTTCGCTATGCCATGTTTCACTGACGGCTACGGAAATTTACTTAAAGACAAATTAAGGACTTGACCAGACCATATTTACGTAAGGTTGATAGGTCTGCCTGCCTGCTACAAATACAGGGCACAAATATCTATAGTAGCGAGGTCCAACTAAAATGGTCCGCAGGGATGCACGGCCCGTGTAATCCCTTATGGCATGGGCCGTACCTTCGTGCTTTTTTCCCTCCACAGAGACATCGCGTCTACGTATGTTGTGTGAAATGTAATGAGAGATGATCCTGCAGTAGGGAGGTAGGTACATATGCCAGAGCACATAATAGTTCAGGAATATTAGTCAAATAAGGGCAAGTATCTCGAAATGAGACCATAAAATACGAAGATAACTAGAAATTGATACGTCTAGCTAGATATTAAGGTACCTACTGTTAGATCAAGGATGTTTCCAATTCACCATGTGTGTAGGTAGTTAAGTCAGAGCGGTAGTTGAGTTAGGTAAAGGAGTAAAATAAAAGAACGGTGCAGAGTAGAAATGTATAATTTTGATGTTCCAGTACAATGAACAGGTATATCAAAAAGGACAATAGACAAAAATACAAGTGTATATTATGCAGATAAAAAATTGTATACTTGCTAGAGCACTCAATAATTGTAACCAAAATGCTTCGCAAGTTTTATGAGTAATATGTACCATTGGTAGAACTACAGGTACAGAAGAACACCCATTATGTCTTTAAGATTGCTTTTTAGCGACCTTCATTACGGGGTTCTTGAGGTTTTTCTTTTTAGCCGTGAAGCCGGAAGCCGGAATGATGCCACTCATTCCAGGCATCTTCAAACGTTCTTCAGGAATTTTCAAAGGGTTGTATGCGTCCTGATCACTTAGATGACGTAAAGTATTAAGCTCCTGATCCTCTGTTGGTCTACCCGGAAATTTCTCCTGAACGAAGTTTTCGCCAACTTTTAGTTTTCTTAGGAAATCTTTCATCTGAGGATTGAGGTTTACTCCGGCTCGTTCTGCTGTGTCAGTGTACGCCGCCTTGAGAACTGCTAGCACTCCTTGATCGCCAACAACTGGTTTGCCTTCCAAAGCGTTAGCTAATTGATGGTATACTTGCCTGAAATCAATATCTTCCGTTAGCTCCGGTGGAGGGATTTTTTCCAAGTCTGCTATCATTCGCAATGCAGTAGAAGTTTCCGTTTTATTAGGTTTATCAGGATTCTTCTCTTTGATTTTTTTCTCCCATTCTGTTAAATTCTTCTCCATTCTCTCATTCTTTTTATTCACCGACGAATCCTTCAGGCGTTGAACTGCAACACTTTTATAATAAGCGTACGCCTCTCGAATTTGTTTCCGACTTTTAGTTTCAATTATATTGTACATTAAGTCAATAGGTGCAATATTAGAAAAAATTTCATTCTTTAAAGGGAACTGAAAACATTCCGTCATGAGCCACTTCTCATATCTCGTCCAATCCTTTATTGCTTTGTGGTTTGGGTCACATTTTGTCGTGGTTACTTCTACATCTGAATCGGAATCCGAGTCCATCGTTGATGGCTATTAAAATTCTTGTAAAAACTGTTGGTAGACGCGACGCAGCAACACGGCTGGCTTTTGGGGCTAGCTGAACGACAACAACCCCTCCTCACTTCCGCCCGCCAATACGCCGAGAATACCAAAATCAATACTAGTACTAAGTGATACCATTAGTAAAAAATATGCTACGATTTAAACTAAACGCTACTACTATTTGTGAATGAATAATTATTTCTTTGATTTCTCTTGCTTTTATAATATCTACATGCTCGTAATTTTACTATAATTGGATACCTAAAGCGTTGGTATGGTAGATGATTTTTATTAAACTTAAATAAAGGAAAAGATTAAAACATTTTTAAAATAAAATACCAGTACGTATTCTTTACTTAATAAATTATCTACACTTATTATGATATTAATTTATGTTTTGCATAGTCTTTCGAAAGGGCACCTCGAACTGTACGAAAACAAAACTTAAATAAATAATAGAAACATTTGAGGAGGGATCAAGGAGGGAGGCCAGACTGTCAACCATCTGTCATCAGTGTCAAACTGTCAAATATAATGTTGCTAGTGCACGTGGACAAAAGACCCGAAAACTATAACTTTTAATTTTATTCTATTTCTATTTTTTACTCTATTAACTGCTCCATCATTGTTTTAACTTCATTATTTATACTAAAACTTTTTTCCTTCTCTTATGACATTGTTTTTCCAATTTCTAAAAAAAAAATAATTTATTAAACTCCAAGCGAACGCTTGGAGTTGAATGAATTAAACCACAGCCACCGTAATTTCACTAGTATTTTTTTATTTTATACATTTAAAAGGTAGACTTTCTTAGGTGAGATAACACCTAAGAAATGCTACCTACCTCTGGGTTAAGCAAGAGGAAGTAAGAGACTTATATTGACTAAAACCCACAAGATATAGTAATCGCAGAAGTTGCTGATACTAGTGCTCAAACTAAGCTTCGTTTTTATTTTGGGACACAGTTTTGTCGTGGATATTGTTACAATTTAGTTTCTTTTAGGTACAATTTTGTGAATGTGAATAATTTTTATATAATTTTAAGTGGTTAATTCAGGTGAAGATGTGGATGTGTACCTGTGAGTGATTATACTAAATCACTATTATAACGCTATAGTTAGTAGGGAAACGAGCGCATGCAGTCACCCTTCTACGGTTATTAGGACCAATAGGTGGGACTATTCAATGACTTCTCAAGGTGGATTTCAGCACACAGAAGCTACCTGACTCTCAAGATTTTGCATTCCGAGTAGACTGTTGTGGTGGATATGGATTTTTATTTATTACTTTAAGAACAGCTCTCTGTACGCTCTCCAACTTGAGGAGGAGCGTTTTACCTGCCCATCTTATAAGGTCGCCGAAATCACCAAACTTAAGTGGCAGTGGGCAGGGCACATTGCTCGTAGATCGGATGGTCGATGGGGTGAACCAATGAAGAATAAAAATAAATAAAAATTGACCTCTTTCTCGAAGTTAGACCTACCCAACTTTACTGTCCGTCTCAGGTAAACGTAGTCGTCCACAACTTCGAGTGTAGAGTCTCCGATCTTGATAGGAGTGGGTGCTACATGGATATTAAACATGACTTCGGTTTTGTCCGTGTTCATTTTAAATCCTACTCTTTCGTAAGCTCTACTAAGGTCACCGAGCATTGTACTGAGCTCCTCCGTAGTCTCAGACATGACTACTATGTCGTCGGCAAACCAAGGGCGAGTGATGTACTCACCATTAACAGTAATGCCAAACTCTCTCCATTCCAAAACCATGAAGACATCCTCCATTGTGGCCGTGAAGTTTCGAAGAAATGACGTCTTCATGCCTCACACCTCGCTTCAAGAGGATAGGTTTCGAGGCCTGGTCCTGAATCCTGCAGTGCAGCCCAGGTTCCGATCGAATCAAAGGCTTTCTCGTAGTCCACAATTGCGGAACGGTTTTCCACCCACCTTCAGGAGCTCGGCCGTAATTCCGTCTTCACCCGACGCTATAGTGTTTTTCAGCTGCTTCAGAGCCAACCTAATCTCGTACAGGCTGACGTCTGGGATATCTTCGGTATAGTGTCGTCAATCTAGCTCTTGGAACATTTGCTGAATTTGAAGCAGGTTTAGTGATAGACGTTATACACTTCTATAACTAAACCTGTTGCAAATGTCCTTAAAAGGTCTCGATCTCTCCTAAAAGCTCCAGTTTGAAGGATATGACTCTGCCATCCACGGTCTTCAGTTTCGTTACCTAGCTCTGTCCAATAGACAGATCTCGTGCGAATATTTTGGAGCTTTTATTCCGCACGATCTTGTCTTTAATCCTCTCAGTATAAAGCGGCGAAGGTCGCGTTTTAGAGAATTCGAGATCCGTCTATTGAGCTGCCAGTATCTACACGTACACTATATGTGTAGGTTACGTACCTTTGAAGGCCGCGGTACATGAATTGAACACGCTCTAAACATTAAATACTAAATTGTAATTGCTGCTTTCCAGCAGCGTTAATCATCAAATGGCCTCTGGCCCTGAGTGCAGTGAGAGGGAGTGCAGACTGTTACTGTCCGGTAAGGACCCGGACAGCAAGACAGAGAGCTACCCATTGCTCTCTGCCCGCAAGCCTGCATCTGCGGTGGTCGGGCTTGGCAACTCCCGACGTTCGAGGAATCTCTTGGGGCGGTGGTGGCTAAGTCTAGATTTGTGTTGCAGCGGAACCGTAGACCCACGTTGTCAAAGAAACGAACTCACGTAAGTAAGATGCGCTGCGTGCCCGTGCAAAGCAAGAGCAGCTCCAGCCCACGTTTAGACAAGTAGGTACCTATCTAATTTCAAAATTAAAACCATTACTGATTAATAATCAACGTTTTTGTTGAAAATGTGAAATCGAAAACTGTTTAATTGATAAAATAAATAAATGTAATTTCGATCAGCTAAGCTGCGTAGGTACACTATGGCCGACCGTTTGCAAATTGTCGGTGAACTGTTTATGAATAGTATTTATTGAGACTTTACTTAAATAATAACAAGACCTTTTCTAATCAGCCCTTAAAGTATTTGTACTAATTAAAAACTAGTTGTAGACGATGTACATTCAAAATATGCTCTATACATCTACGTCTTCTATTCCCAATATGCTTACTAGAGCGAACAATGATGAAGATTTCTATATATTTAGATATATATCGATGTTTAAGTACCAATACAGGAGGTATTGGTACTTTATAAAAATATCATATATTTTTATATAATAACATATTTCGAGACAAAAAAACAAATATCATATTTCGAGAAAGTCATAATTTACCGCTATGAATTTAAAAGCATTTTCCCGCATGTTTTGGTAAAATCTTCGAAGTGAATTTTTTGTTACAACTGCATTAAATTAAAATGTAGAAATACGTCCTAGTTAAGTTGGTTTACGTATTGGTTACTCAAACTCTATTATAAAATATATTAAAGCTGTATAATAATTATAATCAGAAGTTATTAGTATTCTCAATTAATTATTTTGACTTCTCAATAAATATTTTTTTTTTTAGGTTTTACAGACAGAGTTACTGGTACGTCGAAATATTTCGTTGTCAGCCTTCTTGCTTGACGATGAAAAATAATACAATTAATGTTGTTATGTTCTCGAAAGGTATAACTAGCGTGAAACTGAAATTATACAGGACAGATCTACATTCAGATTTAGTTGATTTCTATAAGCTTCTGACTACTGATTACGGGCATAAAAACATTGGCAGCAAGTTATAATGTTCGTCATTTTATCCAACACTTTGGGAAAAAAAATAAACTGTTAACACTCCCTAGTGTTGCCATATCAATGAAAATACTCCCACAAGAATGTGAGAAAATAAATTTTTGCCTATTTTTAGGGTACATCTTCTGTCGTCGTAGTCACTTTGTTTGATTGATTGCTCAGAGCTCTTCTGCAACCATCTCACCGTGAAAACATGAGCTGCCAACCATTGCTTCAGACAGAGAAAATGTTTGTTTTATATGCACTCAACCTTAAAATTCACGGTGAAATGTTTACAGAATAGTAAAATGTTGTTTATACCTTTCGCCAAGGAACGTAGTTACTTCTGTATCAGCCGCATTAATGATACGGGACCCTCGAATTACAGGAGTCCCGACGTGTGGAAACAGTATCAGGGGCGTAACTATACCATCTCAGGCCCATCGCAAATTCATTGGATGGGGCTCTAGAAATATTGTTACATTGCATTTAATTTTAATACAACGCTGAATTAGTTACCCAATTGTATTACTGGTGTTGTGTGCATACAGTTCATACATACATTTCAAACAGCATAGTTAATAAATTAAAATAAAAATTCTTATCAAGATATTTATTATTAAAATTGTTTTCTTTGAGTTTTCTGTTCCGAAAAGTATCAATAATATTGTCGAAGTTTAAATATTGTGCCATAGAATTTTCAATAGACAGGATAGCCAAGTTATGCAGCCTGTCTTGTCCCTTAGAGTTCCATAAATAGGTTTTTATTAATAGATAGATAGATAGATATTCTTTATTGTTTTTTTTTTACATGATATAAACCAGTGCTTGACTGCGATCCCACCTGATGGTAATCGGAGATGCAATCATTGGTGGTCAGGCGCACTAGTTTATTAAGAACTCGATGACTACACGCTTATGTGCGTGCAATGCTAGTTGTGTTTAGTATTCATTGCATTTTTGTAACTTCAGATGCGTAATTGGTTATGAAAAATCAATAATTTTAATAATGTTTGTTCGGAAGAAAGTTTACTAATGACTCTTGTAAATACAATTATGAAAAAAAAAAACGAAAAAATAAACACTTTGACCTTGAATATCTCCGGAACTAGTTATTTCCCAGGCTTGTTCTAAAAGAAAAACACTATCCCAGTGATGGGTAGAATACGTAATTTTCATTTACATTAAGGGTCTTTTTACACCCGATATAAATGACGGTTAAAGCGGGGACTTCACGCACACGTAGGACAGAGCTTCCACACTGCGTTGAATTTGTGTTAAAAACATTGGATTCCACAGTCGCATTGAATTGCTTATGTAAGACGCTGTGTCCCTTCGTTTGGATTGTCCGGATTTTTAATATATATTTATTAGCCTGAAACTTTGGCAACTAGTTGGCAACACTGTAGGTTGGTTTCTGTCATTCTGTCTGACATTTCATTTATCATTCGTTCGTTCACTTTTGGTTCCTTATTGCAATAGCGTTAGTAATTAGTATTCTGTGGTCCGGTTTCGGCCAAGCCGTAACGCGTACACGCCTTACGGATTATATCCAAAATAATAATTTCGACATCAGAGTTTCTAGATAATGTACCAATATGTATTAAATACTGTAAACGATGTGCCAATTTAAGAAACGATAATTTATTTGATATCTGAGGTTCCTTTTGTAACATTCGAACACTATAATAATTGTCGATTTGTAAAACTCGCGATTTCTGAAAATGCTTTGGTAATTTTGGGAGGAAGTAAATCGTTAAAATAGTAATGGTGTATATTATAAGAAGAATGGGGAAATTAAATAATTCTTTTCTTTGGGGGATATTATTCGCGTCGGCAACCTGGAGTATATCCTTGTATTTGTACTGGCTGCTGAACTTGAGTGGTGAGTACTTTTCGATATGCCATATCTTTTTATTAGTATAAAGTTTGAAAGCGTATAATTTATTTTGGTATGGAGATTTGAAAAGGGTAGGTATGACTATACCTAAAAGAGTTATGGTACCATGATGGTAAACAGGACAGAATGGAAGGAGAAAACACGTTAATCCGAACCCGGCTGTTACCAATAAGAGCAGGAAGATGATTAAGCTGCGTAAAGGCTGTTCCAAATATGATAATATAGGTGTCTTCAAGGCTAGAGTGAATAGGCTCTTAATAAACTAGTGCGCCTTACCATCAATGATTGCATTTCCGCATTACCATCAGGTGGGATCGCAGTCAAGCACTGGTTTATATCAATTAAAAAAAAAAAAAAAAAATGATGATCTGCAGGCCACTGTAGGTGGTGCACTGTATCAGTAGAATGTCCGAACCCAGCTGTTACCAATAAGAGCAGGTAGATGATTAAGCTGCGTAAAGGCTGTTCCAAATATGATGACCTGCAGGCCACTGTAGGTGGTGCTCTGTACCAGTAGAATGCTTACATGTCCTCGGCGGCCCATAAAATCATCCTCACTTTAATTTACACTCACACTCATACACTAAACATTCAAACCTATAAGCATTCACTAACTGGGCTATTGTTCCGATACTAACATTGGCATATGCTCAATACAACTGGAAAGGTTAAATAATATAAATATTATTATTGCATAGCTTAAGTGAGTTTCTTACTTGGTGGAGGTCAGATAGATTGATTCATATAAGATACTCATTCTCAGGTGCATCGGTTAAATTGGAAGTGCCAATATGGCTGAAAAAGACTAGGCAGATGAAGATTTTTTAGTATGTCACTTAAGCATTCCATTGTGCCAATAAAATTAAATGGTGGCTGCAGTAGTGGTTGCAGTAGTGGCCTGATTGTCCTAATTAAATAGTATGTCATAATTTCTAACTCAGCCGGGAGCTTTAATTCATTAAACCCCAAGCGAACGCCGATGTTCACTCTCTCATTGTCTTTTTATTGTGTTTTTAATTATGGTATTCGAAAGGTTAATTATGTATATTTATTTTATCACCACTGTTCTCAAATTAGTGAAAGAAAACATTGTGAAGCAACTGGTGTGTTCTAGGCCCAAATATTCGAAGACATGCGATATCCTCTCTCTCAAAGAGGACGCTAATTAAATATGCTTATGCTAATAAGACCTTAGAAACAATGTTTGGGAAATTGAAAAAAAACGAGACAAAAATCTTCAAAAAACTAATTTGTTTCATTCTGTGTGTGAAGCAACAAACCTCAAATTGCTTATTATAAATGAGCACTTATGATTCAAAAAACATCTTGTTGGTGTGGTGTGATTTGTTGCTAGATAGATCACTGTATCTCAAAAGTATGAAACAATACTAACATATATCTTGTGGATGGATTCATTCCTTCAACATTAATGTATCTACTTGATATGAGATTGTCCACACTCGCAAAGGCAAACAATTATTTATATCAGAAATTCATGTGTGTTAGGGCTGCTATGTTGGAAACCTGTAAAGTGAATGGACCAGCCAGTTAAACCAGTTTGGAGAAAACAGATCAGTCAACTCACAAATGTATAGACCATGTCCTAGGATAGCACAAAGGTTACTTTTTATGCCAGGATAATGTCCCTTCGGAAAAAATTTCTACTTTCACATAGGTGAAATTGTTGTCAGAAGCTAGTAATTCATATGATCTTAATTAATAAATGTTAAAAATGAAATAGAGGCCACACAGCCTAGTAATGTCCGACTTTATTCGGAAAGCTACCAAAGCAACCCTATTTTATTGTATTCTATCATAGTCGGGTTTCTGCTTGGTTTCCTTCAGATGTTTTAAAAAAAAGTGTTATGTAAATCACCACGCAATCACCATAATTATTTATATTGTTTCTGCTCCTGACAAGTTGATTTTTTACTTTTATATAGTCCATTTGTGATTTTTATTTGGTGCCGGGTAATCTTGTTGGGAGCAGCAATGTTATAACAAATTCAGTAAGATTACCATACAGCATTTCATTAATAATTTCTAGATTTACATAAGATTATCAATGTCCTGTAAAGAATTTGAATTTATTTGATTATTTGCAGCAGAATCTTGGCTATTATCAACTTATTCAATCAGAATTAACTAACACCCGTTTTTGAGCTGCTCCTTATTGAACTGCTCTCGAATTTGCTATTTATTTTTAATTTATCTAATAACTGCTTAGGCAATATTTAAAACTGTAAAGAAATTTCATTAAATCTACTCTTTAATATAAAACGTTTATCACCTAATACAATGATATTTTAATAAAATATCAATAGCCGATAAAATGAAAATTAATTATGATTTAACCAGTCTAACTGTAATAAACAAATAAATTCATGAAAAAATAAATCATTCAACCTTAAAATGGGTTTATATCAACATCACGCTTAATCTCATTATCTCTACTTTTCCTGACTGGGTCTGAGGCCTTACTATGAGCTCTTAACGCTATCCATTTGACGACCTAAACTGAACTGAACTGCTGTTGTTGTTGTGTGAGGGATGATGCTATATAAGATGCATATGTAATCTCTAGTATGGCTCCAGATCTATAAATATCAAATTGCTTGCTAATAAACTGCCAATGGAATCAAAATGCTTGGCTTCTTTAAAACACTGCCTTATCATCATTTCTCATAAATTTTAGGTGACAATACCATTAACAGCACTGAGCACCGGATCCATTATCGCCTTGTGAATACAGATGAGAAAAATCGTATAAAAAATGAAATGAAATCTATTGCAGCGTTAGAGGGAAAAAATTTGCTGTTTGACAATTCAAAAGCCATAGAAAAGTTTACGGGCAACACATGGAAGCTCCATAAAGGAAAGTCTGATTATCTTAGTAAGATGATACTGAAAGAGAAATATGCTAAACACCTTGGACTGAAGATGACTGCACAACCAGATAATGCCTTGGGTAAGTTGATGAAGTCTGCAGCATTGCAGCTATTGAAGCTGTGCTTTGCATTAGCGCATTTTGTAACTATATAATCTGTGTGTAGTCATACTAAAAAATTGTAACTGCGATGTAATCTATGGAAGTTTTAATTTTCTAAGATGTGTGATGTGCTAAAAAATGTTGCTCCATGAATATATTAACATTCCAGTGAAACAGTGATGTCAGTGTATGCAATTGAGTAATTGACTCATTTTTTTATTGTTTTTATCAAAAAGTAACTGTATCCGAAATCGCAAACAGAAAGAAATTTTCAAATTCCTTCAAAATTATTCAAGTTAGAAACCTTTTAAATCTGTTGGAAGGGGAAAACACACTGAAATGTGACATTACCGCCATTAAGTTACGTGTGCACAAATGAGATAACGATATTCCCACCACGCCCCCACAAGTGTTGCGACAGAAAACCTCCGCGAGTGCCTGCAGGCTTTAGTTTCCTTGCGGATACGTCCGAAGTGAAGACTAGTCTGCGGGACGGTGCACCCTGGAAAGCGGCTAACGACTCCCCTTGGGTACTTTTGCCTAAGGGGTCTCGATGTCCGCCTGCGAATATTCTGTCCGAAGGAACACTTCAACGCGTGTCACTCTGCTATAGCAGAGGGCACATTGGCAAAGTAAGAGCGGGCTCGGTGTGCACTTACTCTGCCACCGGGCAGGCAGGAGGAAGACCTCCTTCTGCCATGTTTTGTCCCAGAGATTGTCCAAGACTTGATCGGGGTCGAGGATCTTGGCTTAACCGCCCGGGCCATGAGGAAAACAACCTCTATAAAAAAAATTCCCAAATTCCGAGGCTGTAGTTATAACACTACAGCCAGATGCGGTAAAGAAGGGCATGACGTGTGACGCCGTCATGGAGAAGGCAAAGTAGGCGGTGTTGCCCCACCTTTGCGAGCTCGAGGCTTTCGCACGCTTGCTGGGCACGCCATAATTATGGCGGGAAGTCCCCTCTTTGAGAAGTGGCTGGAAAGACAAAACAACGTCCTCATCTTCCGCATGACGCAGGTTCTAACCGGGGTAAGTTCGGAAGGCTCCTGCACTGGATTCATACGGAAGAAACGCCCGGATGTCACCGTTGTGTGGAATGTCCGGAGGACACGGTGGAGGATACGGTAGAAGTGTGCCCCGCTTGGGTAGAGCCACCGTCGTATCTTCGTGGGAGCGATCGGCGGCAACGATCTCTCGCACCGGGCCTTGGCAGGCGGTCGCCTCCTTCTGCGAAGCAGTAATGCTAGTAAAGTAGGAGGCCGCGCGAGGCAATGGCTTTCGCGCTCCAGCCTTTGGATTCCGATCCCGATTTCTGGCAACCGTAGGCGCTGGTTTGTGGACGGCGAGCAATGGGTAGCTCGATGTCAGCAAACCGTAGGGGCCCAGCAGGGTCGAAGCCTACTGGGGCCAAGGGTCTGCTTCTGAAAGGGAGACTCGGCCCTGGTACGAAAGGCACACAAGGAAGTCATTGGATGATTTTCACAACGAAAAAATAAACCACGAACCCACCAAAATTTCCCCTTCCTCAAACCAATATTTGGAATGCTAAATGCTGCTTTATTTAATAACCAATTTTAACGCTGTTTTCAAAAAAAAGATTTCTTTATAGTTTTATTTTTTGTTTAGTATAAAATATTTTACAAAAATAAGTACAAGCAATTGAAAATATATTACAGCTCCGTTACGTAGCTAATATTCCAAAACTAACATTGCATCAGTTACACATTAATAGATAGTGCACTATGTATATTGCACTAAGTCCTGTGCGCATACCAAGTCACTGCATAACGTATAATGCGTATAACACGCTGCGTATTTACTCTATATATGTTAGTCTGTAAGGTATGCATCTATGGGCCAAGATGCCTGATACTAAATGGTTTCTTATTTATTATTATTTTAAACACACCAAGGTCTTTTAGCTTTAGCGTTAGCTTTCCTTCCCTAGCGACTTAGTACCACGGCAATTGAATTTTATTCTAACTGGCGAGGTGCAATTACTCTATTGATGCGAGAGCGATCTTCCTCAAAGGGGGGCCTAATTCTTACAATGGGTAAAAAGCAATTTGTTGAATGTTACAAGTAATCTCTATTTGGCTCAGCGAGATCTCTATTTCTGGAACAAATTATGATCATTATGGCTTCAGCGAATGAAATGACAATTTAATTAATTTATTTGCGATGATAATGTTTGAGTGATGTGAAAGAAAAGGGAGTTCGTGATAGGGTGACAGGGCAGAATGGAAGAACATAAAAACGTGTTGCGCCGACCCCAAATAACACGGGATAAGTGAAGCAGTGGTGGCCGAGTGGTAACGGCCCCGACATACGAGTTGTAGGTTGCGGGTTCAAACCCAGCCAGGCGCATTACTTTGTGTAATTTATTTCATCATCACTGCTCTCAAAACGGTGAAGGAAAACATCGTGAGGAAACCGGCATGTCCTAGAACCTAAAATTCGAAGACATGTGACATCCACCAACCCGCACTGGGCCCGCGTGGTGGATTACGGCCCATTCCCTCTCCTTGAGAGAAGGCCTGAGTCCCAACAGTGGGAACATTATAAGGCCGACTATGCTATGCTATGCTAAGTGCAGGAAGATGTTGATGATATTTAAGATAAATATAACGCCGTCTTAAACATTGCAAATTCGATTCTGTTCAAAATATATGTATTTGTGTCATACTATGCTTACATAACTTTATAAATGTGGTATTCTAATTTTATATATGTAGTAATGTGACATCATAAAATGCTAATTTCCTTAATGATAGATAAACAATTTTTAATGTTTTAAATAGACAACCAGTTTGGCCTGATACGCAATGCTGAAGATGTCAGGATCCGTGATAGTGGCTATAACGTCCATGCTTTTAATACTCTGATCTCGCAAAGAATCGGAAATCATCGAGGCTTACCTGATACTAGGAATAAACTGTGAGTACTTGATAAAATTCATGCCTACTAATATTATAAATGTGCAAGTAACTCTGTCTGTTATGTTTTTACGGTTATATTTGGTACGGGGTAAGCTTGAACTTCGAGGAAGGACATAGGCTACTTTTCAACTTTTTTATTTTTTTGTTGTCTTCGACCCTGCTGGGTCCCTATGCTTGCTGACATCTCCTTGAGGCGCGCGTAGAACAGTACGGACCGTCGACGACTTGGGCTCGGTCCGGACGGTTACCGGACGGTCGGACAGCGAGCTATCCATTGCTCGCCGTCCGCAAGCCCGCACCTACAGTGGCTGGGAATCGGGATTGGAATCCCAGCGGTTGGGGTGTGAGGGCCGCTCCCTCGCGTGTACGTGCGGCCTCCTTTGCTAGCAATACTGCTTCGCAGAAGGAGGCGCCGGCTGTCGCTTCCCTTCGCTTCGGACCATGGCCTGTACCAAGGCTCGACGCGAGAAATCGTTGCCGACGATCGCTCGTACGAGGACACAAGGGGCCACACCTCTACCGTATGCTGGAGCATATAGTAGAGGTGTGCCCCGTTTGTGCCGCCTGTACTACGGGCGGTCTACACAGTGGTAACACCCGGGCGTCACCTCGCACGAATCTGGTGCAGGAACTTCCCGAACTGACCATTTTCAGTGAGAACCTGCGTTATCCGGAAGGTAAAGACGCCGTGATGTCTTTCCAGCCATACCTCATAGAGGGGAATTACCGCCATAATTATGGCATGCCCAGCACGGGGTTGCGATAGTCGCTGTCGCCATTTCTTCATTTTTTTTTCTTTTTTAATTCTATTTTATGTGTGAGGTACGAATAAACGTTTTTTTTTTCTTTCTTTCTTTATTTTACCATGAGATCCCGACGGAACTCTGGCCGCCTTGCTCTGTCAGCGGAGTTTCGCTCCGGCGTTGCGTCTCCACGCGCAAATCATGCATGCGTGCAAGGACTGATGCCTCCAGATCCTATGGTGGTAGTTCTGCAAGGAGGCTCGACGCTTCATGGGAAACAGTGCGGTATCCCCGCACCATCCGTATGGCCATGACTCTCTGGCATGCGCTCAGCAGGGTCGCCTGTCGCTTTTGTAGCGACGGCGCCCACACCGGCGCTCCATAAAGGGCCATGGACCGAACGATGCCTGCATAGAGCTTCTGGTAGGAGGCGTTTGTACTACCTAGGTTGGGTAGGAGCCTTTTGAGGGCAGCCCCAGTCCGGTTCAGTTTGGAAGCCAGAGTTGGAATTGCTCCACGAAATTCCATTGGCTGTCGAGGACGAGTCCCAGGTACTTTTTTGTGGACTCGACGCTGATGTGAACTCCTACTATTAATTGGGAACGTTGTGATGTCGCGCTCCGAGGGCCGTGAAAATACATAGCCTCGAAGTTGTGTAGAGCCACCTCGAGTCCCAACTGCTGGATTCTCTCAACGACTATCGCAACCCCGCATGTCGCTAGTTCAACCGCCGTCCTGTACAACTCTCCCTGCGCCAGGACCAGCGTGTCGTCTGCGTAATAGACCACGCCGACCCCGTCACTCAGACGTATTCGCCGCCGCAGCAGCCGAGGAGGAGGCGGCTGCGGCGGCGAGTACGTCTGGGTGGATGCGCCTCCGGACCGTGCCCTTGGCCTTGGCGGGGTCGGTCGCAGGACCAGGCTACTTTTCATCTGGCTTCGACTTTACGTCTCCTATCACTGAGGTTCTGTTCACGCGAACGAAGTCTTGGGTAAAAACTAGCTGAGATGTAAAGATGTAGGGGCTGCTAACATACTTTATTAGGTTTTTTTTTTTAGCCAATGGCTGACGAGATTTTGATAATATTTTTCTATTAGCCTACTCTTTCCCACCCATGGAACCAAACCAAAATCACTATACCAAACCAGCGCCGTAGACTCGTCGTATTTTGCTTGTGGTCACGGCATTATGCTGAGCGTTCGTCCGTTTTGCGCGGATGCGGCGCATATTTTTCACTTATACTTATAATTTGTTAGTTCTAAATTTGGGCCTTGTTCCGCCAATTAAAATGTTTTTTTTTCTTTCTTTCCATGGGCAAGACCTCCCTCCACTCTTTCCATCTTTCATGGGGCTGCGCTTCCTCCTTCCAGTTCGAAACTTCTAATTCGTCCCATGATCACCGTCGTGGTCTGCCTCGACCCGTCTCACTGTTTCAGGGCACCAATTTTGTTCTACTTTCTTCCACAGTTTGTCTGGCACACGGCAGACATGTCCTGCCCACTCCCTTTTAGGTTAAACAGCCTTTTAAGCCATATCAGTTATCGTGATTTTGAAGCACAGTATAGCGTTTCAAACTCCATGAGGACGTATTATTATTATTTTTGAATTATTTCCAGATGCCGGATACAAAAATATACTGAACGACTCCCGAAGACCTCCGTGATCATCTGTTTCTTTAATGAACACTACCACACGCTGATGCGTTCCGTTTACTCAATACTAGATCGTACTGATTTAAAATATTTGAAGGAAATAATCCTCGTTGATGACTTTAGTGACATAGACGGCCTACATGATGCGGTGCAAAAATCAGTCAATGAATTGAACAACCGAATGCGCAAAGACGAAGAAATGCTTGATACCAACAATATTGATGTTGAAAATGTAGTGGATTACATAAATGATGACAATAACGTTGCGGAAAAGAAAACAACTGAAAAAAATAGGGATGAATTTAACATAAGGCTGTTGAGGACCACCACGCGTGAGGGTCTGATACGGGCGAGGCTGTATGGAGCTGAAAACAGCGTCGGGGAGGTGAGTACTCAGGAGTGCGGAATATAATCAAAAGCTTTTGTGCATGAGTTATTTTCTTTTTTAAGGAAATTCAAAAATCAGGAAGTACCTAATTTTGGGCACGCCATAATCGCGCAGTAAGTCCCCTCTTTGAACAGTTGCTGGAGCGGCAACACGGCGTCCTCACTTTCCACATGACGCAGGTTCACACCGGATATGGCAAGTTCGGGAGGTTCCTGCATAGGATTCAGGCGGAAGAAACGCCCGGGTGTCACCATAGTGTGACCGCCCGGAGGACACGGTGGAGCGTACGGTAGAGGTGTGCCCCGCTTGGGTAGAGCACCACCGTCTCTTCGTGGAGGTGATCGGCAGCAACGACCTTTCGCGACGGGCCCTGGTTCAGGCTATGGTCTAGAGCAAGGAGGAATGGCAGGCGGTCGCCTCCTGCGAAGCAGTAATGCTAGCGAAGGAGGAGGCCGCAAGCGTGAGGGAACAAAGGTCCTCACGCCCTAGCCGCCGGCCGACTACCAGCCACGGTAGACGCGGGCTTGAGGGCTTCGAGCAATGGGTAGCTTGTGTGTGATGTCAGCAAACCGTAGAGGCCCAGCAGTGCCGATGCCCGCTAGCTAGAACTGCAGGAAATTTCTGAAAAGGTAACCCGTAGTCCTGGAACGCAAATGGCAACTGAAGGACACAGGTGTGGTTTTAGTCGGTAAAAGTCTGAAACGCCCCGTCGTTCCACCCAGAGCGCGAGAAGTCATTGGTTGATTTCCACCCTTAAAAAAAAGGCCGTACCTAATTTAATGAGAACTATCTTGCATGTGATCGCCGTTGATGTCACAGTACTGTTTACTCTTATAATGGTATTCCTATTAGCAGAAATGTTCAGGCTGACAGAATTATAAAATATTGTTAAATGTTTATTTTTGCAGGTCCTAGTGTTCCTTGACTCCCATATTGAAGTGAACATCGACTGGCTGCCTCCGTTACTGACGCGTCTCTCCGAGGGAGTGGACCAGGTCGAAGTGAGATTCTCCCATCGCGCAGTCACCCCAGTCATCGATGTGATTAACGCTGACACATTCGAGTACTCTGCCAGTCCATTAGTCCGAGGAGGTTTCAACTGGGGACTGCATTTCAAATGGGACAACTTACCGAAAGGGACATTGAAAAGTACGTGCTTGCTACTAACAGTTTTTAGCGATTGTTGTGCTTTTAGCTCGATGTATGAATTGTTGACGTTTTACGTTTGTTTTTGAAGCAATGTACCGTTAATTTTTCCGATACCTACGTAAAAAACTTCTACCGTAAACATTACATTGTGTTCATTTTTAGGGTTCCGTACCTCAAAAGGAAAAACGGAACCTTTATAGTATCACTTTGTTGTCTGTCTGTCAAGACCCTTTATCTCGGAAACGAGCGGACATATCGAGTTGAAAGTCCAGAAGTGGTTAGATTTCATATGGCGCAGGTATCTTGACTTATTTTTTTTTCATTCAAGCGGGACCTTTGTTGCACTAGCTAAGTGGGGGATTCGGCACTATGCGTAAGCTCGGAGCGGTTTGTGTCATAAAAATTGCTTACGCGCATAGATACCACAAGACCAACCGGCTTTCGTGAAATAAAATGTTTCTAGGAGATAATAATAGTTTTGGACTTGGAATACGGAACTCCTATATCGTTTAAAATGTCGTCATATACATTTACGTATATGACGTAGCCATCTAGTTATATTAACCAGCTAATTGGACACCTAGGCCGTTCATTATAGGACTGAAGGACAACTGGCCAAGTAATTCAGCGCAACATTAAACCAGATGAATGAATGAAGTGACTAATTTAATCAGATGACTCGATAAATATATACGAATTTAATTAAACTTTCAATGTGTATCTGTCATTCCAGCTGACGAAGATTTCGTAAAGCCTATCAAATCTCCGACGATGGCGGGCGGATTATTTGCTATTTACCGCGAGTATTTCAACTATATCGGAAAATACGATGAGGGCATGAATGTGTGGGGTGGAGAGAACTTGGAGATTTCTTTCAGGGTGAGCATACTCAAAACCAAAGGAAATTATGGTGTTTTCTTTTCTGTGGTATCACTGTATTATTTATTCATCACATCTTCAAAGTTTCAACTTAGATGGAGCTTTCGTAATCAGAATTGGGTAAAACCATGTCAGTTTTAATGGTTCAAGAAAATCAAAATCAAAAATGATTGTAAAAATATAATGATTGTAAGGTACAAATGGGGTGTGTGGGGGGGGGGGTTATAGGGTGGGTAAGTGTCAGTTCATTTAACGCAAAAATCATTAATATTCGCGCTGTCAATTTTAAAATTGTGAGCAGTGGTGGCCAAGTGGTAACGAACCCGACTTACGAGTTGTAGATTTCGGATTCAAACTTAGCCAGGTGCATTACTTTGCATAATTTATTTAATCAACACTGCTCTCAAAACGGTGAAGGAAAACATCGTGAGGAAACCGGTATGTCCTAGAACCAAAAATTCGAAGACATGTGACATCCACCAACCCGCACTGGGTCCGCGTGGTGGATCACCCATTCTTCCCTTCTCTTAGAGAGGAGCCCTGAGTCCCAACAGTGGGAACATTATAAGGCCGACTATGCTATGCAATTTTAAAATTGGTATGCGCGAAAGCAAAAAAAATCAAAACCAGTTTTTCTTTATTGTAGCTTTTTTTACATTAATTATTATTTCCGAGTTTTCAAATTTATTCTACATCGAAATTATTTTAATATTTAAGATTTGGATGTGCGGCGGTTCTCTGGAGTTGATCCCGTGCAGCCGTGTCGGCCATGTTTTCCGAAAGCGCCGGCCCTATGGCATCGGAGAGAAGGAGGATTACATGTTACGTAACTCTATGCGCATGGCCCGTGTTTGGATGGACGAATATGTGGTCAGTAACTTTTGTTTAACCCTTTTTTATACGGCTGTTATAATGTAATGTAAACATCAGTCAATTATATAAAATCTGAGTGGAATTCCTAGCCGGAATCTGTGTTTCCTAATGGCTACAACCCGGGAATCGGGTCTACCTTTTATAGCAGAACTTTTTACGTCATAATATTGTTTTGCATAACAACGGATAGCATAAACTTCATTTCGCAGAAAATCATTTCGCATACACTCAGTTGTCATACATTCAAAACTCATAATTTTGTTAGTCAGAATCATCTTTAGGCATAATGTTTATATCCATAATAATTAAAAAGCAGAACCATCATATCGCAGAAAATTCACAGTCAGAATCGTCTTTTGGCATACATTTTATATCGATAGTTACAAAAATATTGTCAGCTTGGATGCATGTAGCATGCAAACAGGCATACAACATGCAAGCAGGAATGCAACATGCAGCATGCATGCAGCATGCATGTAGCATGCAAGCAGGCATGCAACATGCAGCATGCAAGCAGGCATGCAACATGCAGCAGGCATGCAACATGCAGCAAGCATTGTTTCTGTCACGGCTCCGGCGCTGCGGGGTTTGGGCGGCGCCACGCGAACTTATCGTCACAGATGGTTTTAACGCTCACCACAGCAGCTTCGGCTTGCTGGCCGGCTTCGCCGGCCAGCCTCAGCCGCGGTGGCGGGCCTTCAAACCACCTGCTCCTCAGCTCGCGGGCCGCCCTACCCCTCCGCGCCTACGCGGGTTTAAATTACACTCTAGGGGTAGGGCAGACAAGACTGCGTAAAGTCGGTTTTGCAGCGATTCGTTTCTGTCACAAAATTTTGCAGCACAACGTATTGACTTTTTATGACACAAATTTAATTTAATATTGAAAATGCTACCAATACATGCTATATTTAGAACATTCTATGTCACTTTTGCAGACCATTCGATTTTAAATACATTGCACGTAGGTTATCTAACCATTCGACAGCATAAATTTACTTTATTTAAATTATCAGTTTTATTCCATATATTATAAGTTTTTGATGTTTTGAACACTAATTTTTACAAGAAGATACATCTATTTTAATTTTTGATGTTCAAATATGCACCCATACCAAATAATCGTATCTCTAAATAAATGTTATGCTAAACAAAATTATGCATAATATTAATTATGGCAAAGGTAATTATGCGAAACAAAATTCTGCCAAGATAAAAGTATGCCATTGTAAATTCGGACACGTAAATATTCTGCCAAACAAAAGTTATGCTAAATAATTTTTATGCCTTAAAAATATTCGATTAAATAAGATTATGCCATGTGAGTTATGCCAAATAAAAATCGGAGTATCAAGATTCTGCCAAATAGAAGGAACCCCCCGGGAATCTTTAAGTCAATAGGTTACTTCTAGGTAAGCGCGCTCTATCGTCGACCGCAATGTCGCTTTTCATCAGGTGAGATAGCGTTCAAGCGCGAACCAATCAAGGAAAAAAAAATGTGGACTCTGCTTTGCTGGGTTTTTTAGTCAGAACTACGGGATTATTTAAAAGGCTCTGGAAAAAAGGAACATAGGTGGGCTTTTAGTCAGTAAAAGCACAGAATAAGTAATAGTACAAGTGAAAGTCTGACATTCCCCGTTGCGCTCCGTTCAGAGCGGTAAGGGTTATTTGATCATTACCCACTAAAAAAAAGGTGTGTTCGAAAAATCGACATGGATATCACTCCGGGATTTTCTGACTTTCGAAAGGAAACCCTGGGATCCTGGAACGCAAGACAAAAAAGGAACATAGGTGTGGTTTTCGTCAGTAAAAGTCTGACACGCCCCCCACTCCGCCGTAAAGTGTGAGAAGTCAGTGGTAATTTCCCACCTTTATTACCAATTTTATGTTACTTCCTCGAACTTTAGGTAAATATACTTTACCTATTCCGATTTCTAATGATGAGTGAATAGAGCACTTTACTCAAGTCTGAAATAGAAACATTTATAAATAAACTCTCTAAATAGGCATCACATTGCGCGCTTCTACGAATAATTTATCGCCGAAGCCACGCGAGGGTTGGTTAAGCAAGGTCGCGTGGCTTCGGCGATAAATTATTCGTAGAAGCGCGCATTTGTTGTTAACTGACTCGAATTGTTGAATTAGAGACTTGGTTATTCGAGATTCTATGACTGTGGCGTTAGGTTTTTCGAAACAGCGTGCATTCGTTGTGAAGAGTTTCCTATTAGTAAACATACGGGGACGTGTTATTTATTTATTGATTTATTTAAACTTCATGTACAGTGGTGGTACATAGGCGGACTTAATGCCACAAAGCATTCTCTACCAGTCAACCATTGGGTTAAAAAGACAACACTGTGGTAGGTGTGCACAATAAATAAATAACAGATATTTTTGAAATAGAATGTAGTATCATTAAATTAAGTGGCTTATAATAATAAAATACGTATATATGCTAATATAGATATAGAGATATATAGATATTCGATATTATAGTTTTTTGAATCATATAATTCGATATCGCATGGCTACGGCGTTAAGTTTTTCGTGGTAAAGTGCATTCGTTGCTAAGTGTTTCGGATTAGTGAACTTACGGGAACGTGTTATTCGAGGTTACACTTTTCCGAATTATGTAACACACCCAATATGTGTGTGTATATTCAAGACTAGCTGACCCGGCGAACTTCGTACCACCTAACAGTCAATGAATGTAGTATATCTTTTGATATAGTCAACAGATTGCGATGAAACAAAGCTTCAGTAATATATCAAGTTGCGCACAATTTTAATGTATAAAAGTTATCTACATCGATTTCGTACATTTTGCGATGATGTACATGATGCGCACACAACTGATAACTTCTACAGATTTATTATATATATAGATAGTAGAATAGTTAATAACTATTAAAATCTACTTGAGTGAAAATGAAAAAAAATAGAGAAGTTAATTATTAGTGATGCAACAGATCTGAGCAGTGGTAGCCGAGTGGTAACGGCCCCGACTTACGAGTCGTAGGTTGCGGGTTCAAACCCAGCCAGGCGCATTACTTTGTGTAATTTATTTCAACACCACTGCTCTCAAAACGGTGAAGGAAAACATCGTGAGGAAACCGGCATGTCCTAGAACCTAAAAATTCGAAGACATGTGACATCCACCAACCCGCACTGGGACCGCGTGGTGGATTATGGCCCATTCCCTCTCCTTGAGAGGAGGCCTGAGTCCCAACAGTGGGAACATTATAAGGCCGACTATGCTATGCTATGCTATGCAACAGATCTCTGCTTCTGCTTGCGCAACTTCCCTTTCCCGTCCTTTTTACAGGCACAATTACAATTACATACAATTGCACAATAACATATTTATACTGTGACTTACGAGTAACGTCACACGCAATTCTAGTGCTGTCTCTATTTTTCTTAGATTTTAAATCTGGTACAACTCCGCCAAAAACTGTTTTTTTTTAAATTCCGTTTTGTGTTTCTCTAGGTTTTGAGAAATGTTTGAAAAAAGAATCTAGTTTATTATATATAGTGTCGATCAGTTACAAACAGCGTAAAGAAAGGTCAGAGGTCATTGACATGCTATAATGATGATTTCATCATGTTGTGTACTTGTTCTAATTAGCTCACAGATGATAGTTATCACACTTGCTCCAGTAAACTTTAAACAGTCAATCAATATGAATAATATTCGATTTGTATAATTTATTAAAAGGCAGCACCATAACATGTTATTACTTGATTATGACTTGTTGATATAACAGTATGTGTTATGAGAGCTACCCGAGGTAGTTTAGAACAATGGGCAAGCATAGCTTATTTTTTTAGGTAGGAAATCATCTAATGACATCTTCCGCTCTTGGGTAGAGGGCGTATCAGACTTTTACTGACTAAAACCCACTCGTTTTTTTCTTCTTTGCCTTGAGTTCCAGGGCCTCGGGGTTCATTTTCACTTAACCCATGGCCCCAGTAGGCTTTGAACCTGCTGGGCCCCTACAATTGGTTGACATTTCCTTGAGGCGCGCGTGGAACACTACGGTTTGTCGACAACTTAGGCTTGGTCCGGACGGTTACTGGACGACCGGACGGCGTGTTACCCAAGTGTTGTCGCCGTCCGCAAGCCTGCGCCTACGGTGGCTGGAAATCGCGATCGGGATTCCGGCGGCTGGGGCGTGAGGGCCGATCCCTCGCACGTACGGCCGCCTCTTTTGCTTACATTGCTACGCAGAAGGAGGCGACCGCCTGCCACTTCTCGCTCTGGACCATGGCCTGTACCAAGGCCTGGAGCGAGAGCTCTTTGCCGCCGATCGCTCCTAGAGGACACGATGGTGCTCTGCCCAAGCGGGGCACACTCCTACCTTATGCTCCACCGTGTCTTTCGGGCGGTCCACACAATGGTGACACCCTGGTGTTTTTTCCGCACGAATCCGGTGCAGGAACCTTCCGAACTTACCATGTCCGGTTAGAACCTGCATTATGCGGAAGGTAAGGGCGCCGTGTTGTCTGTTCAGCCACTCCCCGAAGAGGGGGCTTACCGCCATAATTGTGGCGTGCCCAGCACCGGGCTGCGACAGTCGCTGTCGGCATGCCGCGAAATGTCGCGGCAGCGGAGTTTCGCCCCGGGGTTGTATCTCCACGCGCAAATCGTGCATGCGTGCAAGGCCTCCAGATCCAATAGGGGCAGGCCAGCAAGGAGGGTCGCCGCTTCGCGGGACACCCTGCGGTATCCCCGCACCAGCTGCATGGCCATGACCCTCTGGCATGCATTCAGCCTGGCCGCCGTTGGCTTTTGTAGCGACGGCGCCCATTCCGGTGCCCCATAAAGGGTCATGGTCCGAATGATATCCGCGTGGAGCCTCCGGCAGGAGACGTCTGAACCTCCCCAAGGTTGTGCAGGAGCCGCTTAAGGGCAGCCCCAGCTCGATCCAGTTTGTGAGCCAGACGTCGGAAGTGCTCCTCGAAATTCCATCGGCTGTCGAGGACGAGTCCCAGGTATTTCATCGTCAACTCGACGCCGATGTGAACTCCTACCGTTATTTGGGAACCCCATGGTGGCGCGTTCCGAGGGCCGTGAAAACACGTGACTTGTGCAGTGCCACCTCGAGTCCCAACTGCTGGATCCTCTCCACGACAACCGCGCGTGTCGCTAGTTCCACCGCCGCTTGGTACGACTCTCCCTCGAGAATTTTTCAAAATTCGCCCCCTAAGGTGATGAAATGGGGGTTTGAAGTTTTTATGGTGAAAACTATTTTCACACAGGCGAAGCCGCTGGTAGGAGCTAGTCTGTAATCAAAGAATTTCCGATTGTTTCCTTATTTGAATAGATAATGCTTAGGCCAAGTATTATCTATTCAAATCAGAAAACAATAGCTAGCCTTCTAGAATCCAAAACATTCTTATTTTGAGCATTATCTAAGCTTTGGAGCTCCCTTAACACTAACAGTCCTAAGAACCCACAGACTCAGGGCTCCAATAAAAAAATGCGATGATATGCGATATGACGCCGCTTTGTAGAAACCTGCGATGCGATTTCGTGCGGCAAAGTATCGGTTCAGGTGACTTTAATGTACGATGCGAATTAATTCGAAAGTTCTTGCGATGCGTCGTGCGAGCTTGCAGATTTTTACGATGCAATATCGCATCGTAGTTTTGTGTTTAGGCCCTATGTTTGATTTGGACTCGCTATCGCCTCGGGTGCTGGCTGTGCCGTAACTGGGGCGGTGCCAGCGACGCCTAGGCACAGGGCACAGTCTCATAAGGGACGCAAAAATTTTGTATCTAGCGCTTTTTGTTTATATTGTACTTTTTTCTAGTGGCGAGTTATAGAAGCTCGCACCAGGCTTACAAAAGGCTAGGCAATGGGGGCTAGGTTCATGCCTAGCCCCCATTGTCTAGTTTATATTGTACTTTTTTCTAGTGGCGAGTTATAGAAGCTCGCACCAGGCTTACAAAAGGCTAGGCAATGGGGGCTAGGTTCATGCCTAGCCCCCATTGTCTAGTTTATATTGTACTTTTTTCTAGTGGCGAGTTATAGAAGCTCGCACCAGGCTTACAAAAGGCTAGGCAATGGGGGCTAGGTTCATGCCTAGCCCCCATTGTCTAGTTTATATTGTACTTTTTTCTAGTGGCGAGTTATAGAAGCTCGCACCAGGCTTACAAAAGGCTAGGCAATGGGGGCTAGGTTCATGCCTAGCCCCCATTGTCTAGTTTATATTGTACTTTTTTCTAGGGGCGAGTTATAAAAGCTCGAACCAGGCTTATAAAAGGCTGTGGTTATGTTTAACAATGATTCGGGACGAGAGCTGTGGGCACACGAACGAATTCTTGTCTGTTTTTGTCACCGAAAGTGTTAAACTTCTTTATTATAATTTGAAATTTTGATAAAAGATAAACGCTAAAATGTAGTAAACCTAATCAGCATGTCCAATCTGATAATTCAACATTAAACATATTTTCAGAATCGAGTAATAGAACACAATCCAGGGGTGGCTAACTTAGAACTCGGTGATCTCTCTTCAAGAATCAACTTACGTAAAAGTCTGAACTGCAAATCCTTCAAATGGTACCTGGAGAACGTTTACCCTGAACTAGATTCTGGAGAGAACACTTTGGCTAAGAAAAGGATGGCTGCTCTGAATGATGTTGAAAAGAATAAGTTCCAGCCGTGGCATTCGCGGTAAGCATGTTTTGTGAAAAACACTATACGTCGATTTTTTCGTCAATTTAAACTAGATTAGGCCAGAAGTCTGAATACACGAGCATATCTCTTTTGCTCATCTTTAAAGTGCTATGTATTTTTAAATAGTCAGGCTTGACTGTGCTCGTGACAGAGCCATGGAAACAGACCGAGAAAATGCTGCGATTATAAAAGAAAGTTCAACGTTTTACCGCGTAACGCGTTATTAAAGTCTTTAACTGATTTTGCACACGGCTGCCCACCTTAGATACCGATGACATCTTCCGTTTGCCGAATGAGCTATGGTTCTAACTATCACTATCACTTTCTGGGATGACTGTTATTTTTACCTACGTCATTACTGAACGGCAAGGGGCGCGGTGCGGGCGGGGGAGGGGGGGACGTGAGGCACTCTACTACAAGTTCATTTGCCCTTTCCCGAGGTCAGACTATTAGCTGATACATCGGGCCTATTTTTTATGATACGTTGTATCTTAGTTTTGTGGCTTAGATTAGTTATTTAAAAGCTTACGATTCCTAGTCAGTCTTTGGATATTATTTTACCGAAACATGTAGGTACAATGCTTACGTCATCGATAACGCGGGCGCGTGCGCCGCTCCGCTAACAGCTGATCGGGTGAAGGCGCACGACGCGAAGTTTAAAGTTTAAAACAGCTGTTTTGTTATTGTGATTAAACTAATGTGTTTAGAAAAAAGTTTCTTTGGGAAAATTGTTTGTAATCATGATTACAATCACATGTTTAAGTGATTCCGTCACTAATTATCCAGGCACCCTATATTCTCTGCGATTAGAACATATACAACAGTCCAAAAACAAGTACTGGGCAATTACCCAGACCAAACACAACGCCCGTCTGGTCGGAGGATCCTCGCTTTTCAATGGAGGTTTGCGGGATTCTACACTCTGTTTCGCATTATCTCCATAGTATTACCCAGACGAGCATCTTTACAAATATTTCTTCACACACTATTTTTCCACGGGGGCAGTCATAACACTGCACCGTCTGCTATATTGAGACCTACTGTCCACGGACGCGTAGCTTCAAGGACGCGTATTCGTCATAATACACAGTGTACGCCTGCGTGAAGCTTACGACGAAGTGCCAACGACGCGACGGCACGACGCAGGCGTGCACCAAGCGTATAATGACGAGTACGCGTCTGAAGCTACGCATTCGTAGACAGTATTTATTTATTTGGGCAGCCAACAACTGCTTACACAATACATTTATATTATACTAAAACGAAACTGACATCCCTTAGTGTAGCAATTAATTATAGGCTAACACCACATGCACTATATTCGGTTTTACAGAATTGTGTAATTAATATTATGCTGAAAACAACAACAACATACACAGAATTGGTAACAATAACTATTTACAGCAAGTTAAAAAATTTAAGATTAATAAATAAAATTATATTACAACACAACAGATAAAATTAAAAGTACATTGATTAATATTTTAATTTAAATTAAATTCTGATACAATATCAATACACTAGAGCAATTCGTAGTATAACGATAAATAAGTAAATGATATAATATTATAATTAGAATACATTTAATTAAAATGGATTCAATTGCAATTAAAACAGTAGGCCTTACCTTACATATAAATCTATTTGCTACGATTACGATGACATCACGATCACATTATCGAACATAACATATTTTTTCAGCAAACGTAACTACACTGATTCGTACCAAATCCGCCTGAAGAATACTCCGTTATGCATCCAGAGCGAGAAGGACGTAAAGACCAAAGGTGGTGGCTTGGTACTGGCTAGCTGCATCAGGATTTTGAGTCAGGTATGTATTTGTTTATCACTTTAATTCACTTGCTCTTTTCTGCTGTCATTACCTTTATAAACTTGAAACTGGGTAACTCGTTACTCCTTGGCAGAGTGGTGTCAGATTTTCGACCTTCTGACTAAATTATGAAGGGCCAAAGTTTCAGTTTTCAGAGGTCTTTGCTGAATTATTTTTACACAAAGAATAATGCCCAAATTAGTATAGAAATCTTCCCCAGCCAATATCCAGAATGCAGATATATGTCATATGTTAGCTGTTTAGTTCTATTTTTAAAATAACTAGATTTAACGCTATATAAAGCATGGGTTTGAAAGTTGAAAGTTGAAAGACGATACACATGTTAGCTCCGTATTGTTATTTTTCACACATCTTGTAGTTTTCAGGCAGCAAACAACCAAAAAAAAAAACCACAGTATCTGCCGAGAAAACTCTGTTATTAACCATTGCAATGTATTGTAAAACATCTTCATTGCAAAGGAATAATAATAAGTAAAAATTGTTATACTATGAAGACATGACTGAAAAGACTCTGTATCCGAGCAACAAGCATTAATCAAAAGAAGAAATGAAACTTAAACTGAAATATAATCAACAACAAATCCTATTTTTACGTTTCTTAATGGATTTATTAAAAAAATACAAATTAATATCATAATTCTGATTTATAATTATTTAGGATAGTTTGTTAGTTTACTTTTTCTGCATTTTCTGGGTAACAAATGGGCATGATTCTTTATATTTTGAATAGAAATTAGATAATGTCCACAAAATATTTGTGTTTCCCTAAATATCTAGAGAAAGATGTGTAATAACGTCATAGTAACATACGTGCGTCAGTAAGAGTCTGACACTATTTCCCGTTCCGCCCAAGAGCGGGGATGTCATTAGGATGATTTTCACACACAAAAAAAAAAAAAAAACATACGTGCGTGCGGTTGTATGGAAATGTATCTCGGGTTGGCCGCTCTTAACATGTTATCTTCAATACATTTCAGATGTGGTTTGAGACAAGTCGTAATGAGTTGGTTTTGGGACGCACTTTGTGCTTGGACGCATCCAACAATGTAGCACCGAAGCTGAGCAAATGTCACGAACTTGGAGGCTCACAGGAATGGAAACACAAGGGATCAGTGAGTCAATTTTTACGTCTCTTTTAGGGTTCCGTAACTCAAAAGGAAAAACGGAACCCTTATAGGATCACTTTGTTGACCGTCCGTCTGTCTGTCAAGACCTCTTATCTCAGGAACGCGAAAGAGGTATCGAGTTGAAATTAAAACCATATAGTCGGGTCATTGAAGCTGTGAAAAAATCAAATTTCTGAGTTAATTTATTTCGACACTCTCAAGGGAATCAAAATTCATAGGGTATTTTCCGTTGACCTAGAATCCTGAAATTTGGCATGAAGCAATGTCTTATGGCACAAATATAGCAAAAAATCTAAAAACTGTAAATTTGTAGTTACGTCACAAAAAACGAGAGAACGGAGGGCGTTGGCTGTCCGAAGCAATATGTTGGTACGCAGGTTTGCACGTTGTACACTAAAAGTGAAAATGACGCTTTCTAAGGCATTTTGCCAAACTTTGTACACGTGCACCCTGTGGGTTCAGTACACGCAGCGGACATACAACGCCCTCAAAGTTATAACAATGCCTTCAGGATGTTGTTGACGCTCCCACGTTACTGCAGTGCATCAAGAATGTTTGCCGATGCACATATTGATGGTTTTAAAGCCATCATAAGAAAGCGGTTAGCGTCCATGATGCGCAGGGTGCGTGGGAGCGGCAACAGTATTCTGAGGGTTATCAGTGATAAGCCGTGTTGCGCCACGTTGGCACACTGGGTGCATATACACGTACATGACCCGGTGTATAATTAAATTCTCTCTGTAATTTTATCTTTTATTATCATGGTTTTTAACATGTGTGATTACTAACATAATATAGACCATGTCTGAAATAAAGTATTTTTATTTTTTTTGTAAAAAAAACTTTTTGCGTTTCGGTAAAATCTTCGTAACTCAATTCGGGAATTGAACTGTTTTCATACATAAGTTTGTACGAAACCCTCAGTGCGCGAGTCCGACTCGGACTTGCCCGGTTTTTTTTATCTTTTCGTGTATTAGTCACTCTCTTCTATGAGCTAAATCTCTGCTAGCATGAGGTATCGATGTGCGATTTTTTATATCTTTTGTGTTAGTTAATGTTCTTCAAATGAGGGTCAAAACTACAAGCATGAGGAGAATGAATTTTGTTTATATTGTGTTGTTTACTTTTATCTTGCGTTATCTCTTACAACTGTGGATCTCAACAGTGCAAGCATAAGGTTAGTGGGCGACGTTTTTTATATCTGAAGGGCAATTATCTAACTTCAAAAAGGTTCTTAAAATAATCTCAGCAAAATAAATTACAGTAATTTAAGTTTTTGTTGAAATATTGAGTATCATTAGAATACGAATATTCAGTGAAAATTCGAGAATTGCTCCTCTGTTGTATAAGTCGACTGTCACCAACTAAAGGCCGTAATAAACAGAAAAGAGGCATCGGTGAACCCACCGATGCCTCATTTCTTGAAAGTGGCTACTTTCATTAGGGAATATGCATGCAATTCAAATAGGGATAATTTTTTTTAAATGAACTTTATTTCTTCAGAATTAAGCCTCCGTTAATATTTTGGATTATAGTTTTGTTTTGAGCGAAAAATGAATTGTATTTCAAAGTGCAGAATAAAATGTGTAGGAAATTAAAACGCGACCCCATTGGTTACAGCAAAATGTTTGTGCGTATAGTTCCAGATTAACATATCCTCTCCTCTTGATAGTTGGTTTTCATAGATTTTGACGTAACAAGGAGGGACATTTATACTAACCGTGTTGCTAGACTGTTTTTAAAAAAATACTTTCATATATTTTTTTAACGTTGTATATTTTGTTCACTATTACCTATGTAAATTATCAAATACAATTATAATAAAGGTACATGCATATTCCCTTCAATCTGCTGAAAATTAAAAGGTATGTACCATGCTTTTCCTAACTAGTTTGAATTGCCTCTCAGTTTATTTGAATGCAGTTTTACATGCAGTGACTTCCTATCTCAGTACAATTCTTGATGAACACAGTAGAGGTTCCGAAACAGTGGGTCTTAAAATGAGCATGGAGAAAGCCACGGTCATGTTAAATACCCATAAACACCCTAGCAGTCCATATAGTCGTAGTAGTATAGTAGCAGTATAGTAGAGTGTAGTCTCCGACCTTGATAGGAGGTCGGAGACTACACTCAAAATTGTAGACTATTACATTTATCTGGGACTAATTTCAAGAAAAAAGGTAATCGTCGTATACGACTCGGCTGGGCAGCGTTAGGAAAGCGCGGTATTTTCGCGTGTGATGACTTAATGCTTTGAAATCTGATCGCTCAAAATGGGTTTCATTAGACTACCTAAACCCAAAGGTCAATAGGGCTATGCTAGGAGTTTCCTTATGTGATCGAATCAGGAATGAAGATATTCTCAAGGAACACTTATCGGGTAGGCCGGGAGGTTCTGGTTTTTCGACCGATTTTCTGAAGACACATCGTTGGAAGGCATCTTACGATGTGGACCGATAACCTGATAAGAGTCGCAGGAATCCGATGAATGCGAACACGCGTAGGACTTGTCGTTGTGGCGATACTTGGGGGTGGCCTATTTTCAGCAGTAGATGTCTTTCGACTGAAATGATGATGATGATTACTGCCTATCCGACCTCTTCAACGTAGTTACTAAGTAACCACATGGTAAGACTAGTCATTAACAACTGTGGGTGTCCACTGTGAAAGGTAAGTACGAGGTAGTAGAAAGTATTTCGAACTGCTTTAAGTAGTTTTGTGCATGTGTGAAAGGGCTGAAACGTTTAGACGTCGTAGTAACATTTGTACGCATGAGTATTTCTCAAACTCAATTGGATAAAAGATAAATAAAATGTGTCCAATATGCGTACAATTGAAAACGTTTCGTTTCTAGCTTGCGTACAAAAGTGTGGATTTTATTAATAAAGTTAAGTACTGGGACATAAGAGCGATAAGTATCCAGCAGGAATTGGGACACATACTGTGCTATGATGTCTTTGACAACTTGGTGGTGAGCCACGGGAAGTGTAACAAGGAGGTATCAGCAAAGGAGTGGGAAAAAATGTTTGGAGCTGTGAGTCCATTACTTATACTAGTAGGTTAGACCCCGTAGTTAATTGTTCCCAGTCGCAAAATTTCAAATATAAGGTAAGTAACTCGTGTGGAAATCGCCTAATGACTTCTCCCGCTCTGGGCGGGGCTAGAGGGCGTGTCAGACTTTTACTGACTGAAACCACACCTGTGTCCAGATGCCCTTTGTGTTCTAGAACTACAGGTTTCCTTTTCAGAAATGCCCTGCTGGGCCTCTACGGTTTGCTGATATCTCTTTGAGGAGCGCGTGGATCACTTCGCACTGTTGACTACTGGGTTCAGTCCGTTCAATTACCGGGCGGTCAGATGGCAAGCTACCCATTGCTCGACGTCCGCAAGCCCGCATCTACCGTGGCTGGTAGTCGGGGTCAGAATCTCGGTAGCTGGTGCGTGAGGACATTCGTTCCCTCACGCGTGTGGTCTCCTCTTTCGCTAGCATTACTGCTTCGTAGAAGGAGGACACCCCTATTCCTCCTCGCTTCGGATCATAGCCCGAAGCCAGGTCAGGTCCCGACGCGAGAGGTCGCTGCCGCCTATTGCCTCCACTAGGACATGACGGTGCTCCGCCCAAGCGGGGCGCACCTCCACCGTGTCCTCCGGGCGGTCCACACAATGGTGACACCCGGGCGTTTCTTCCGCCTGAATCCGATGCGGTAATCTCCCGAACTTGCATGTCCGGAGAGGCCTTGCGTTATGCGAAACGTGAGGCTCCAGCCACTCCTCAAAGAGGGCACTTACCGCCATAATTGTGGCGTGCCCAAAGTAACTCGTAGCCGAGTCCGACTCGTCGACGGCGTGTAGTGTTACAAGCGCGCCTCAAAGAGATGTCACCAAACCGTAGGGCCCCTTCAGGGCCGATGCCGGGTAGGTTCACGGGATAATGTATGAAATAGATATTCGTTGTCCTCGAACGCAAAAGGCGACTGAAGGTACATAGGTGAGGTTTTAGTCAGTAAAAGTCTGCCACGTTGTCACGAACCGCCCTAGAGTGGGAGAAGTTATTAGATGATTTCCCACCTCAAAAAAAAGTATAATGGTTTAACTACAATGTTCACTTTGAGAAACATATCTAGCTCTGTGTCCAACTGAAAGTAAATTCTTCTCTCTACATCTCTTGGTTCTTCTTTCTTCTCTTTGATAAGAACATTGTAAGTGCTTATTTTGTCTATATCTCAAGCCTCCTGATTATAAAATTATGTTTAATTTAGAATTATTTTGGGTCGACTTACGAAGTCGTGAAAACCGTTTTTCACATTTTTTTGACTGTACATTGATATGTCAGTCTGTTTCTCCTCATCAATCTCCGTTGTTTGATTCAGACTTATAAAGAAACTTGATTTTATATTATACACCACTAATTTTTAATTAGTCCAAATTAATGGGCTTATTAAAAAAGGTCTCTTTATTATTTAAGTAGTTTTATTTTCCAAAATGTCACTCATTTATGGAAATATTGTACAATCTATTTATTGATTACTAGCTTTTGACCGCGGCTTCGCTCCCGTCAACTGATTACTCTATTCTGCTCTACCCAACTCTACCCTACTCTATCTTACTCTACCATACTCTACCCTACTCTACGAATTATTGATTACTAGCGTTCTCCTCTCCAGTTTAGAACTCTAAAAACATCCTTCATTGCGACCGCGAACTGTTTCCAGGTCTGATGCAGTTTATGTTTGTGGTCTTCAGTGCTGAATGTTGATGCCTTTTCAGAATCCGGTTTGTTCGGAAGGCTGGAAGTCATCAAACCTGCTCGCGAAACAGTTCATGATGGCTCAGGGGCCAGGGTAATTCTTCTTAAGCAAGGCATTGTCGCCCTGAACAGTAACATCACACCTCTACTCCAGGCCTGGGGCGCTTTGGCCAGCAGTTGAAAAGGCTGAATAAAAAATACAACGATTTCCAAATAATCTATTTTTTTAGATAGAGTAGCATAAATAATGCCCTAACTAAAATAGAATAAAACGTATTTACATATATAGATAAAACTTGGATAAAATAATTAACGTTGTGTTAATTATGCATAAAATTACACTTTAGTTAAGGTTTTGATAGAACAAAAATATTTTTCACTCAATTTGAAAAAGTTTGCACACCAAAGTGAATTTTTTCATATTTTTCATTTTAATGGAAATTAAAAAAAAATATGGCCATCCCTACAAGTTTTGGATTATATGAAAACTAAATTGACACGACGACACGATTGGTGCAGTGTGGCGCTGCTTGTCGCGGGTTCAATTCTATCACGTAATACATATTTTTATGGCCTACAGATGTTTCGAATCTGAGCGTTATGTGTATATGAGTTTATATAATTGTGAACGCACCCACGATACAAGAGTTATTTATAGTGTGGGGCAAAATATTTTATTTTAAAATAAAAACCTTGTTCATTATATACTGAAAATTCATTATCGTCATCATCATTTCAGCCGAAGGACGTCCACTGTTGGACATAGGCCTTCCCCAAGTGTCTCCACAACGACTCTCACCAAGTCGTCGGTCCGCCTTGTAGGAGGCAGGAAATTATTAACTTTATATCGTATTATTTTCAGGCTGGCAGCCCAATATACAACACCGCTGCGGGCATGTGTCTTGGAGTTGACCGAGCTTACAGGGGCGAACCTCTTATCATGGTAATCTGTGACAACCAACCCACCAACCAATGGGATTTCATCCGATCTTAAACGACCAATGACATCGGCCATCGATATACTAGAGTAAACATATATCATATACTAAGTAATTTTGATGTAAGCAGGCTAAAAAGCCGATCTGAGCTTGTAGTATTAGTCTCAGCAAATGTTGTAACTGAAATCGTTAAGCACTTCAATAGTATGTTCCAATATTAATAATGATCTCTCGTCATGTCTTTTTTTAGGCAATTTGTATCAATATTTAAACTTATATTCACTACCATCACATCAATACAACATAAATAATCAATAATTGTGAGTTTTAGTAGTTTAGTAATTTAAGAAATGTACCGATAAGATTAATAAATCAATAGAATTAAACTCGACTGCAAATAAACAAAATTCTACTATATATTTAAATCAATATAATCACAGCTTTAGGTAATATGTTTAGCTACTCGTATTTGATGTTTTTACAGCTTTGTTAGTGAAACTGTCCAATTCGGCTGCAGTCGGGCAAAATAGTAATATAGAATTTCAATTTTAAGTTTATATTCTTCATTAAAGCTAGAGTGGCTCGTGAAATAACGATACCGTCCCTTCTTATTTTATGGTTTGTTCCTATCGTGTAGAAAACACGTTAGATTTTAAATATGTACTATGATATTCTAAATGTGTACATTTTTTTACTACTATTAAGCTTGTCTCGAATTACAGATATTTTGTAAAAATATCTTTCTCAAATTATGGGTAGTTTCTGTGATTATTACAATGTTTGTTCTGAAATGCACTATTTTAAAGTCTGATTACTTATATATTCTTTTATAAAATTCTCATTATTAGTCTGCTTGTGACGTCCCTGTTATTAATAATTTTTTTTCCATTTTGTGAATTTTTTTTTGAATTAGCATTACCTTATCGTGTACAATTTATGTGTTAGATGGTATAGGTTGGCAAAAAGGTGATAAAATGGGCTCTTTTTTATAGCAATGCGTTTAGACGAACAAAACATCGATTTTATAGTCAGAAAACCTTGTGTGCAGATTCTATCTGAATGAGTACGCTGGCATAGAAAAATAACAATCCCTTTTCACACGTTTTGGCCAAACTGTACGAGTATTATACAAGTACCTATGACAGAGTACCTTTTTACACCCGTATACTTTATATATTCGTACAATCGTATTATACAAACGTAGTGTACTGTAGGTTAACTTTACAATAACCACTTGTATACCCTAGGGAGTAGCGTTGTTCAACAATAAGTAGGTTTAAGAACAGGTTTTAGTTGCATATAATTATGATATTTTTTTGAGAATTTTCACATTATTAGTCATATTTTGCCGTTAAAATGAGTCGTTCGATATTACAATGTTTCAGAAGCGTTGTGATTTGCCTATGATAATCTAATTTAGAAACTAAAAATGTAAGTAGTTTCAAGTTGCGAGTATTTTTTTGCGGATTGACTGATGATAAAGACTATTTTGTTAAATGAACTGCTAATCACTTTTCTAAAGTCTAAAATGAGTGCAAATATTTTGGATATACGCTTTTTATGCTTATATGTAAGACATGTACTAACGCATTGGTTGTGGAATAAATAAAATTTTCTTTCAAATCTTCATTCAATTATCCTGTAGATAGACTGACATTGTTAGAAATGCTTTGAGTATTGTTTAATACTGTAGTTACTTGTAGATCCCTGTTAAATAATTTGTAATGTATTTAACATACTATGTTATATTTCAAATATTTTTATTTTTATTTTAGTATTATTATTAGAGAAGTTCTTGGAAAAGGTAGCAAGTGAATGAATTTATATTTCATTCATTGCAATTTTTTTAGGTAGGTACTGATCAAAAATATTATAAACTGTTTTTTATCACCGAAAAGTACATGAAATTAGATTTAGGCGTTCCTGATTGCATGTTTTTTTTTTGTAGTCACTTCCAATATGTTTATTTTTAAGACACGTCTTGTGATGACGTATTTACCTTTATTTCGCTTTATAGCGTATGCATGTTAGAAAATAGTGACTGACTCATCAGAATAACTAAAGTAAAAGCTGTGAATTCATAGGTACTGTTGTAAAAATTAAACAATTCATATTTCAGCAAAATTATTGCATAGTATTTTCAAATATAAAACATCCGTAAAAATAAAAAAGTTAAATATATTGAAAAAAAAAGTTATCGTAAAAATGAAAGTTAAAATGTTTTTCTTTTTTTTTTCTTTTATATTTACGAATAGTTGTGGTATCATTTATTTTTTATATTGACAAAAGATGCGCCAGTGCTTTCCGAAGAGCTTACTTCATAGGCTTGTGTAACTTTACTGAACTGACTCACTGTTCCGAAACATTTTAGTGTTCCGAAAGCTTGGAACAGCAGTAATGTTTTAAATGCATCATTTTTAACAATTGGAACACTAAATCATTCTTTACTTTAAGTGACCTGCAGTCTTTTTAAAATTCAAATTAAAACGTAAATAGCGTAAATATAATTAATGACCTAAACTAAAAACATCTGCTTTAAATTATACTCAAATCAAAATTCAATTAAATAAAACTGTTAGTGTATATGACGCAATGTCGATCACGATTCATAAAAGTCAGTCTGTGTTTGTGCCTTTTGAGCCATTGTTCCAAATGTTCCGTTTGTATCTGGTGAGCCTATGTTTCAAATGTTTCGTTTGTATCTTTTGAGCGGATATTCCAAATTTTCCGTTTGTATCTTGTGAACCGATGTTTCAAATGTTCCGTTTGTTTCTTTTGAGGCGACGTTCCAAATTTTTCGTTTGTATCTTGTGAACCGATGTTTCAAATGTTGCGTTTGTGTCTTTTGAGCCGATGTTCCAAATGTTCTGTTTGTATTTTGTGAGCTGATGTTACAAATATTCCGTTTGTATCTTTTGAGCCGATTTTCCAAATGTTCCAAGTGCTACATATCACTGTTTCGGAACATTTCAAGGATTCAGATGCAAGTGTTCCAATCGCAGAGATTACACACTTTTCCCACGCCTATTACTTCAATGTGAACATGACTTTATACTATGATCTCATTGGTCAAAGGGCGTGGCTATGCCGAGTGACAACGATGACTCACTATTTTCTTAAAGCGAATGGTATGGTCCTTTGCTCATGCTTTTGATCGGATCGTCAGACCGATGAATTCTAATTAATATTGTAATGAAAGTAGTAAATAATTATACGTATATCTTAAAAGAGCATATCATGGTTCTTGAATTAATATATCATACAGTTCTTACCTCTAATATCAATTGAATGTTGGTAAAGGTTCGTCAAAACGTTGTATTAATAATGACAAATTAATTTTAAATATTATTTATATAATTCTTTCCCGCCGATGTCTGCTTATATGTTGGAAGTTGGGAAGTTGCAAACCCCTCATAAAAAGGCCTGGCTATACGCAGGGTTTTTTTTTGTGTAATTTGTTTATGTAAGTCATTACAGTACACCCGCAGCTAAGACACCGTATAGGTACTGTTTTGCTAGTTCAAATTGCAATTGGGTACTAGACAATTTTTTTAACTACTGGTATCAAAAAATCATAACCCTCCTCCGTAGTCGTGTAAAAAGTAACTATATCCAAAATCACAAATAAAAATAATATTTCAAATACGTTCAAAATTAAGTAAATTTCAAATCTGGTGGAAGGGAAAGCATGAAACAGAAAAAAAGATGCACAAATTGCAATTTGACGTCACCGCCATTAGAGTGGGTCTATGCTAGAGGAGCTAAGCATGAGCGGAGCACGAGCCGAGCACAAATTCGTGTAGTTGTGGACCGACTAACAAGTCTCGAACGAGCGCGCTTCGAGAGTTGGTTTCCCGCTCGACTGTGCTCCGCCTATTGTCGGTTTTTTGAAGAATACAAAGGGAATTGTATCGCTGAAAACTACGTTCAAGGACAGTGAATGTTGTAGGCTCGTTGTACATCCGCAGCTGACACTGCGAGTAGAGCGGCTCGGCTGTGCTCCGCTCGTGCCTGGCTCTTGTGTAGACCCACCTTTTGGTTATACGCGTAGAAAAAAAATAGCGATATGTTTCCGCCACGCACCCACAATTTCTCATAAAAATATTTGGAATGTAAATTTTGATACTTTTTTTAGAAAAAGATTAAATTTTTGTGCTTTTTGTTATTTAATAAAAAAGCATATATATTTACCCAATTTTCTAAAGTAAGAGTGAGCGTATAACCGGGCCATTCGACATGTGGAATCTTTCCTTTATAATCAAAGAGATTTAAAGAGGTACAATAGAGCGTCTATCAGGAGAAATGTCTTTGAAAAACTCAGCCTCAGTGACTCCATCTAGCTTTGAATAGTAAACACGCAAATATTTGTCAAAATAAGTTATATAAATTTAACTATCGCTCGGTACGTGGCCTGGGGCTTTCCCATGATATGTTAAAATGTCAGTCAGACGAGCGAAAAAGAGTGATAGATCTATACACTCTGTATAGCTCCATCACCAGATGTGTAGATGCCGATGTCTCCAGCCGTCCACGCGCCCCCCACCCTTATGCTCCGTGCTGGATTTTTCCGTTTAGAGTTCTGTTATAAATTTGGCAGAAGCGGAAGCGGAAACGGAAGTGAAAAAGCTTGCGGTACTTCTGCAGAAGTTGAAGCTGCAGCAGAGTTCTGTTGCAACACTATTCTATACAGCTCCATCCCTTTTAAAGTTCGGTTTAGGTCGTAAAATGGATCACGTTAATAGTTCGTGTTAGAGCCTCAGTGTGAGCCTTGAGTATCACAAAATTAGCAAATGTTCTAAAACTAATTAATTAAAACACATTATGGTAAGGCCCCAGGCCCTCAAGTCTGCTATTTTTATAAATTTGTCATTCCCACACGACTCCATTGTCATTTTGCTAAAAGTTCGTAATCTGCTAATTCACAATGATCGATCATTGATCGGTCAATGGTCTCGTAATAAAGTTGTTGTAGAATGACAATATCGAGCTTATTAAAAGCAATGATTGCACAATGACATTCTAATGGTGGTCACTGATCAAAGGAATTGTAAAAAATGTATCAAATTACCGCATATGTCAGACATTCATTTGTCATTATGTACGAGATTACCATTCTATGCCATGTCTTTCGATGGAGTGTCAGTGGTTGACCACTGGAAAGTCATAGTGACGCCATTATATTAGTAGATTACCAAACTTGTCAAAATCAACAATTATGAAATCAATGATAGACCATTCTGACACTATTGTAATAGCAGACTTAAGGCCCTGGGGCACAAGTCTGCTATTTTTTAAAATTTGTCATTCCAACACGATCCCATTGTAATTTTGCTAAAAGTTCGTAATCTGCCAATTCATAATGGTCGATCATTGATCGATCAATGGTCTCGTAGTAGAAATATCGTAGAATGACAATATCGAGCTATCTCGTAATAAATTAAAAGCAATTGACATTTAACAGTTAGTGATACTGTTTTTTACAACTTGTATGCTCAGCTGTCTAGTTTTTTCGCCGAGTACCTATGTACTAGTTGTAAAAATCTAGGCACCTGCGCATATGAGTTGTAAATCATCATCATTTCAACCGAAAGACGTCCACTGTTGGACATAGGCCTCCCTCAAGCGTCGCCACAACGGCCGGTCCTGTGCGTCTCGCATCCATCGGATTCCCGCGACCCTGACCAGGTTATCGGTCCACCTTGTGGGAGGCGGCACTTGTGATCTTGTGGCTCTCGTCTTGTATTAGTTAGGGATTGTCAGACATAGTTTATACGCGCATTGTCTTTCTGATAACTGATTGTTATTAATCTGACGATTAACTAGTGGTGCGTGGCCGTAAAAAGGGGTAAAGAATACGAAAAAAAAGATATTCGGGCGTGTCAGATATTCAGAGTGAATGTTAAGTGAATTCAAAAAATTGTCCACTTATATGACTGACGATTTGGACGTGACCAAAAGTCATGATTGAATTTAAAAAATGTAACAAAAAATGTGTCGTTGAGGTAGTCGAGCGCGTCAGATTTTTATACAGGGAGTTAACTTGATGTCTTAGTCGTCCTTAATGATAATCTGACAATTATATGGAGGGGTATTGTTAATCTGACAAAAATTAAAGAAAAAATTAACAATAAAATAACCAAGCGCAATTTCAAAAATGTAAAAATGGTATCTAAATTGTAGTATGCTCAGTAAGATTAATATAAAATGAAGTTTGTGATTTTTTTTAGTTTACTATTAAGATTCAACTAAACCCATCGGATTCCCGTTACCCTGACCAGGTATCAGTCCAACTTGTGGGAGGCGGCACTTGTGGTCTTGTGACACTCGTGTTGTATTAGTTAGGGATTGTCAGTACTATTGTACTAAATTATTCGGATAATAATTAATGAAATATCGTATAAGGTGACGTGAAAATAATAAATAAAGGAATCGTACGTAAGGACAAGTTAAGTCAACTCTGAAATTATTTTGCGAATATTTACAATTTTTAAAATATGTAATACTTTTTAGGTATTTGTGAGGAAAGGTGTGAATGAAAATAGGTGTTAAATGATTTTTTTTATAACGCCTAATTTTTTTTTAAATAATGTACCAATATTTTAGTCCTTTTTGCACTAGAACTTTGAGAAACCTTTAAGCAGCACATATGTACTGTGAACCTTAAGTTCAAATTAGTATAGTACCTACGATTTGTCAACAGAAGCCTATTCATATACATAACTCACATCATCAAAAATGTAAGCTATTCGTAACACTAGAAGTCAACTCTACCACTATCTACTAGATGCATGAATCCGTTTACTGTATTTTGTTGTTTATCTATAGATATATTTTGAAAGATTTTATGTACCTATGTTATATTTAGAAAGTACTTGATGAATAAAGGAAATATGTGTAATTTGGTTTTTGTTTTATTATATCTCCAACTATCCACGCATCCAACGCTCCAACTATACACAGACGTACATAGGTGCCTATTTTTGTCACCAATTTAAAAATGTTATTTATATAAACACTATCCAGCCGCCATCTTGCGCATATTAACAAGGTCGAAAGCTGACAAGAGAAATCTGACAATTATATGGAGGGGTAGTGTTAATCTGACAGTTTGAATAAAAAAAAATTAAAGCAAAAAATTGATAATAAAATAACCAAGTGATATTTCGAAAATGTAAAAATGGTATCTACGTTGTGGTATGGTCATTAAAGATTTGAAGTTGGTGAAAAATATCTAGTTTACTATCAAAATCCATGAGAACCTTCAGATTATACCTATGTTTTTCGTAATCCATATAGGAATAGAATAGAATAGAATATAATAAACTTTATTGTATACCAAAATAGTAACAAAAACCTTTTACATTAATTTAAATGTATGGGTACAAAGGCGGTCTTACCGCTGACAGCGATATCTACCAGACAACCTTAGGGTGGAATGTAAGAATTTGAAATAGAAACAAAGGGGGGTAGGGGGGGGGGGGTATAGGATTTCTTTTAAAAAAAAAATTCAGCCACGCTCGAGTATTTCGAGGTTACGTTTTTTTTATAACTTTATGACTTGCCCATTTTCGCTACGCTTAAATTGTCAGACTATTGAAATATAGAATTTTCTGCATGTAGGTACTTACTAAGTACATGCAGATTAAGACAAGGTAAGCCTAGGGTGAATTTATTTACTAATCTGACGGGCTGCCTTCAACGAACTCCACTATATTAAGGGTTCATGTGGTTTTTTTTTCTGTGGGAAAATCATCTTGTGAAATTCCCCGCTTTTGGGCGGAGCGGGTGATAGTGTCAGACTTTTACTGATTAAAAACCCACTCCTGTTCCTTCGTTGCCTTTTGTACCAGGGCCGAGACTTCCTTTCAGAATCAGACCCTTGGCCCTAGTAGGCTTCGACCCTGCTGGGCCCCTACGGTTGCTGACATCTCCTTGAGGCGCGCATGGAGCAGTACGCGCCGTCGACGACTTGGGCTCGGTCCGGATGGTACTACCCATTGGTCGCCCCCCTGAAACCCCTGCGGTGGTTAGGGCGTGAGGACCGTTACCTCACGCGATCGGTCGCCTCCTTTGCTAGTATTACTGCTTTGCAGAAGGAGGCGACCGCCTGCCACTCCTCACTCCGGACCATGACCTGTACCAAGACCCAGCGCGAGAGATCGTCGCCGCCGATTGCCCCCACGAGGACACGGCGTTGCTTTGCCCAAGCGGGGCACACCTCCACCCTATGCTCCATCGTGTCCTCCGGGCGGTCCACACAATGGTGACACCCGGGCATTTTTTCCGCACGGATCCGGTGCAGGAACCTCCCGAACTTACCATGTCCGCTGCGGGAGGTAAGGTCGCCGTGATGTCTTTCCAGTCACGCCTCAAAGAGGGGACTTACCAGGATTCATATGTGGTAGGGATACATTACAGGGTGCAAGGTTTCTCGCTATATGATTTTCTGACGCGCTCTCTCGCCCCTACTATAAGAAAATCTTGAAATGAAAATTCATCGGCCAACTTGTGACATCGCCTGCACTATTGTCCGCCTCTGTACTTTTGTGTGCATATAGCAATTAATAAACAAAGTCCCTTTTCGTGTCTGTCTGTCCCTATGTATGCTTAGATCTTTAAAACTACGCAACGGATCTTGATGCTATTTTTTGTGAGTGTGTTTTTGAGTGTGAGTGATTCAAGAGGAAGGTTTATATGTATAATACACGCACAATATAGTAGAGGAACACTGATGATTTTAGAGGTTTCTAATGTGATGTCGCAAATAAACACATTTTTTGCGCTTATATTGCAAACGCTGGCTGAACCCTAAGTGATAGATCAAAATAATGTAATACAGTTTGGTACGCCTTAAAAAGATCTACAAAAAAGGCTGCGATGGTATATGTTTATCTTTTAGGTGTAACCCACAATAACCATTTTTTATCCTTTACTTTTTACGAGAAATAATGACTTATTTACGAAACGATTTTAAGCAATACAGCATCAATACTTATCCAATTAAGTAACTTAAATACATTGTGTATCTAATATAAATCAATATGGCCCTTTAAAGCGTGTAATTTAAGTGAACATTTTCTAAGATATTACAGTTTAAAATGCAGGGACATAGCGGTTGTGGTAAATAACTTGATTCTTTCAAAGATTGACGCGCCGACGCAAGTACCTTACTTCAGATTGGTCCCATTTTTTCATAATCCAGTTCTGATAAGGTGAGTTTCGTCGAGGGAACTCCTCAAATATTCTAGGCAACTATATAGTGATTTTGGTATTTTCATCGAGAACTAAATCATTTACAGTCAAAAAGTAACATGTGATGAAGTGGAACTGACGAAGAAGACCAGAAATGACCAACGGAACTTCACCCTCACATAAATATCACAATGAAGATAGTTAAGTAACTATGACAATACAAGTAAATAAATGGTTCTGAATAGTTATGTTAGAGATGGTATCATCGATGTGATCTGATGATGATGATGGAGCCGGAATGTAGGCACTGGAACTCCATAATTAATCAATGTAACCTAGCCGTGTTTGAGCTTATTAGAATTGTGTGTTGTTTGGAAGTAGGCGGAACAGAGAGTTAAGTCTCGCAAACCTCTGTTGAAAAGCGAGGATCCTCCGACCAGAAGGGTTTTATGTCTGGCGGGCAACTGCCTGGTAGATGATTTCGGGCTAGAAACACTGACTTCCGAAATTAAAGTTATTATGCCCTTTAATATTTTTTTTACATTAAAGTCGGGGTGTATTTTTTTGTTAAAAGTTCTTTTATACTATGGCGTAATCAGCATTGCACCCTTGCGAAGCCGGGGCGGGTCGCTTGTTTTGTATATAGCAGTTTTAAAAAAAGCTAATTTTGACTAATTTTCTTTTTATTCAACCATTCCAATACCTGCATGCTCCACAAAGGGATTCCACATGCGGATTTCATCACGCATGTGGAATGGTTCCGCATGCGGGGCTGCTGGCATAAATCTCGTCCCGCATCCCGCGTGCGTATTCCATGCATTAAGTACAATAAATACTGTTATGAAAAGAACATTTGCTGTGTAGGCTACGCGTGCGGAGCAATCCCGCATGCGTAATGAAATCCGCACGATATTAAAAACATCCACAAAGTGGATTTTATTGTGAGTTAGGTACCTACATCATAAATTCACTGGAAAGACGTTCAGACATAGACATAGGCCTGCCTCAAGTGTCACCACAAAGACTGGACCTGTGCGTCTCGTATCCACCGGAATCCCGCCATCCTCACCCGGCACGCTGTCGCCATCCCAGAATCTTTCGTTCGATTTGTTCTGAGCAATGTGCCTGCCCACTGCCATTTACGTAATTTTACCGATTTCTGATTCGATCACGCAAGGAAACTCTTTACTTAGCCCTTTCCATTGTACGTTGGGTGACTTGAAGCCTTTTGATGATTTCCATTGTGAACGACCACGTTCCAGAGATATATCATGACTGGCAACAGGCACTGGGCATAGACTTTTGATCTGAGATATTAAGGTAGAAAATTGATCCAGTAGTTTTGGGTTTATATAAAATATTATTGTAACTCCTATTTAATGGTTTTAACAGTTAGAGTAAAATCCTAGAGTGATCAGACATAACTTATTTTCACATAGATGAAACCTTTCTTTTTTTTAATCTTGATAGGTTCGCGCTTGACCGCTATCTCACCTGATGGAAAGCGACGATGCAGTCGACGATGGAGCGCGCTTACCTAGAAGTAACCTATCCACTCTTGATTTAAAGATTCTCGGGTTGTAGCCATCAGGAAACGCAGATTCCGGCAAGGATTTCCACTCCTTAGCTTAGGTTCCCAGTAGCGTGTTATGTGCTTTGAATACCACAAAAAATAAATGAACTTTACCTACTTATTTTTACACGTCTGATTTTTTTTTCTTATGTTATTAAGGTAACTATTACAAAGTATATATGCGCTCCTGTAGCGGGAGAAGCCATTGGTTGATTTCTCATTTAAAAAAACAAAACTAGCCTCCTCCTACTGAATAGGTACTTTTAATTTTACAGATTACTTAACTACTAAAGTGAAAATAAGCAAGGTGCACGGTTGAGAAGAACTAGGAAGTGTATGAAATGCTAGATACCAATGCAAGTACTCGTAAGCATACATAGTAGATATACAATTACCTAATCAGCCTTATAATCTTCCCACTGCTTGGACTCAGGCCTCCTTGTTAGGAGAGTGAATGGGCCGTAATCCTCCACGCGGGTCCAGTTCCGGAGGACACGGTGGGGCTCCACCCCTCCCCGCCCATCCCCTGCCCCCTGCTTAGGTGGCAATCGGCGACAGCGACCTCTCGCGCCGGACCCTGGTTTGGGCTTTGGTCCGAAGCGAAGAGGAATGGCAGGCATTGGCCTCCTTCTGCGAAGCAGTAATGCTAGCGAAATAGGAGACCGCACGCGTGAGGGAATGATTGTCCTAACGCCCCAGCCGCCGTGATTCTGACCCCGACTACCAGCCACGGTAGACGCGGGCTTGCGGACGTTGAATAATGGGCAGCTCGCCGTCCAGCCGTCCGTTAATTGACCGGACCGAGCCTAGTCGTCAACAGCGCGTGATTATCCACGCGCTCCTCAACGAGAAGTCAGCAAACCGCCTACGGTTTCCCCGCCTGCCACTGCCCGCCAGCTAGGACCACGTGGAATTTCTAAAAAGGAAACCTGTAGTCCTAGAACGCAAAGGGTTGCTGAAGGGCACAGGTGTGGTTTTAGTCAACAAAAGTCTGACACGCCCTCCCGTTCCGCCCAGAGCGGGAGAAGTCATAGGATGATATCGTCTAAGATTCTTTGTAAGTTTTGATTAGCGCGCCGTCGTGAAAAATCATCTGTACTATTTAAATGGGTAGCTCTACTGAACGTAGAGTTAAAAAGAGTTTGTTTGTCTATTCATAGATGGCGTTTTTTTCAAACATAAAATCTATGTAGTTCTAAAGGTTAAACCCAGATGGCGTTGTTTTTAAGTTTAGAAACTTACGTTATGGTCTACCAGCAGCATCATCAATGTTAAGTCTTTCTTAAGTTATAATAATAATAATTTGTTTATTTTTCTCACCACAATATCACAGCAATTACAAAACTAAGACAATGACAATAATTGGGTTCATACTGTGGGAGACTGGTGCTTAGGGTAGGCTTTTGGTCTGTTTTACAGGTCACCAGGTCTTCCCCTCTTTTTATTAATTGATTTTATGTTGTAATGTTAGCTTTTTATCATCAGCTATCTACCTGCTAAGCGCATTGATATAAAGATAGGTTTGTACAGTTTAAATAAAACACGAATAATAATGTTTGATATGTTTATCTAAACATTTCAGTTTTATTGTAACATTTAAAATTACATAAAAAGAAGGCATTTTGCCTTAAAAGTCTTTGATTAATTATGTACCTACCGAATTGATTTCATTATAGAGAATATGGTAATACGTCGAGTGAAAACATGCTGTCTGAAACTTTGCTAGAAACAAAACAAACTTTTCTTAGTATTCCTTTCTTGTGCATACCTTGTAATTTCAACGTTTATGAATCGACTTATTGATCTCAATCCAGGAATACTTACTCACTTCATTTCCCGAAACATAATAATGAGCATACGAAAAACAAAACGTTTCTTTAATGGCGTTAAGTGTAACGCAATCTTCAGTTTTATAATAAAATGCAAAGTGTGCAGATAGCATGTCCAGCACTTGAGTATCGAAATACTTAAATTAAACAGATATGTTTGAAGTAACGATATATCCAATGTTCTTGGGCAGCAGTCAGAGTGCTATTAAAGTATAAAAGTAGGTATATAATAGGGTTAATTTATGATATTTTAATAAATAATACATAATACCAAAATTAGTTAGAAAATGTAATTAAATTTAGGTATAGTTAGCTACACAAATATTTAAGACCCTAAAACACATTGAACTTAATATAAATCGAAATAGTCAAATAATAGTGACAATAATATTGTCCAAACACCAACTTACAATAATTTACACGGACATTTAATAAGTAGTTATAAAGTAGATGCCATCAATCTTTTCAACTGGCTAGCCAACTGTTGGCTGTGCCGCATCCGACGAACATTGCCAGTGGAGGCAGAGATCTAATCCGTGTTTATATTGGTCCCAACGCTTTGCAAAGGGGTCTATAAACATAGATTTTTAAGAACAATTTACCATTTTGATTACGAAAGCCAAGCGTTTGTGGTTTACTGTCAGACTCGAACGTTCAGCATGAACGTCTGTCACCCGAAAATTGTGTTCGGCACCTACTTATAGTGCACGTATGTTCACAATGATTTGGGTAGTCGAACAATTTTTAAAATATTTTTGTGCCCAAAAGGACCCCTTTATCTATTCAGTACCGTCAGGCGAAAAAATGTAGAAATTAGTACATTTAACACGAAAATACTTAGTAATGACGAAAACGTTGACTCCGTGTATAAGAACATTATGTTTGATGATATGACGCGATGATAATGATACATTACTAATATTAACTTGATTTGAATTGATAAAAATCTGGCACACAGGAAACAGATTTCAAAGACGCAGACATATCTGTTTTCTGAAGACAAAAGGATAGACAAATCGGAAAATTGACCATAATACATCAAATATAAAAGATTATTGAAGTGTTGTTTGAAATACCTTAAATGTTATAATGACACTTAATGTAACTTGGATAAAACACGTGGTAACTGGACATATTTATTACATTTATTAATATCTATTGTACAATACGAATATAATGCACAGCTAACAAAAAATTACGAATACATATACACATCGAATGATTGTTAAAATTAACATCGAACATTTAGTACAACATTGAAATTGGTATGATGATAAAACTGGATCACAGTCGTGTTCCAGATGTGGTCAAACTGAAGGAAATGTAGCAAGATTCAGGGTGTGAATTCTCCCAGTATTAATGGTCGCAGCTTTGAGTACCTTGGGTGATAAGACCATATCTTTGTTGTCTTTGTTAGCTTTGGGAGTACATTGTACACGACAGTAATTGAGATCTCGCGTTGAAGTCAATAAGCGCTGGTTTTTCACGCCATAATTCTATTCGGTTTGACCAGTTCATCAGATAACTGTTATATTATCAGAATACAAGTGATTTATTAACCTATTTAATTATTGATTCGTGCGTTTGATTAGTTTTTGTTGTAGTGTAATTAATGTAATATGACATCCAGTTTCTAAATACGATCGCATTGCCATTTGCTGGTTGCTAATAAATAATTGTAACGTTCGTTGTAATCAACCCACAGTAAAAATATCAAGTAACTTTGACATTGTAATAACTGTTTAAATAATAATTATTTATATTTTACTCTAGAGAATGCAAATCAGTTCCGTAGGAACTTACACTTATAATTAAAAGTTATCCTTAGCTACCTGTTTTCTTTAAAATATTAGGTATTGTTGGTTATGTGTTTATGTTAAATATAGAGGGATAGACTGAGCTAGAGGCGGACAGAGAGGTGCATAGGATCCTTTCTGCTTCTACCACATAAGTTGTTGCCCGTGGTAGCCATACTCTCCTGCTTATACATATACGCTTATAAATAAACACCAATGCGTCGTTCCGAACGCCAATTACTATAATACAACTAAAATAATTTATAACAAACAGTCGAACATGAAACACCAATAATGTTACAATTTCGGTATGTAACCCATACTTAATTGAACAAACATACTGAAACTAATACAGTAATGAACTCAAATGCGTGCAGCTACTGGTGAAATATGATTTTGTAAATGAATATGACTTGTTGTTGACCAAATGTCTGTAATTTTGGTGATGGTAAATCTGATTCTATTGAATATGTATTAATTCTAGTGATGTACATGTACTTTATACCTAAGCTTAAACTAGAGACCGGGGCCGTAACCTGTGTTTTTTTTTGTGCTGCGTAAAACGTTTGGACATGAAACTGCAATGCCATCAACTGCCTTTTGATTCTGCACGCCATCCAGTTTGGATGGGTATTAGGACAAGAAGGGGAGCAGAATTTTTGGTTAGAGGATCCACTTTAAAAGCGGATTTTCTTGTCCAAATCAAAGTTCATACCCATTTAGAACCTGTGGTTGTTCAAAGTAACTATGGCAAGCTCTCTAACTCAAGTCTCTAAATGACCATGTTTAGCTCCCTTTTAGCCCAAATACGCCATGTTTCCGAGGCATTGCAAGATAGCTGATGACATTGGCCTCACCGTCTCAAACCTCAACAGCCAGGTTCCAGCTCTGGACTAATGGCGCTAAACTACATAACAACTTACCGCTAACTTAACCTAAATATTGCCCGGAAAATCTATGTGATTATAACACTTACAAACTAACTATAGCTATTATTGCATGCCATAGATGGAATATGGACTTTGCATCTTAAAACATATTTTTGTATTTTTTTATTTTTTTTTATCTTAACCTATTATTGGATGACTTATACCCTGATCGTAAATGGTCACCGCTATCTAAAGACATCTGTACTGCCTCTAGTGCTCGAGCAGGCGACCCTGATGGTAGGTGGTCACCGCCAACTATAGACATCTGTACTGCCTCTGGTGCTCGAGCAGGCGACCCTGATGGTAGGTGGTCACCGCTAAATATAGACATCTGTACTGCCTCTGGTGCTCGAGCAGGCGACCCTGATGGTAGGTGGTCACCGCCAACTATAGACATCTGTACTGCCTCTGGTGCTCGAGCAGGCGACCCTGATGGTAGGTGGTCACCGCTAAATATAGACATCTGTACTGCCTCTGGTGCTCGAGCAGGCGACCCTGATGGTAGGTGGTCACCGCTAAATATAGACATCTGTACTGCCTCTGGTGCTCGAGCAGGCGACCCTGATGGTAGGTGGTCACTGCTAACTATAGACATCTGTACTGTCTCTAGTGCTCGAGCAGGCGACCCTGATGGTAGGTGGTCACCGCCAACTATAGACATCTGTACTGCCTCTGGTGCTCGAGCAGGCGACCCTGATCGTAAATGGTCACCGCTAACTAAAGACATCTGTACTGCCTCTGGTGCTCGAGCAGGCGACCCTGATGGTAGGTGGTCACCGCTGTCTGTAGACATCTGTACTGCTTCTGGTGCTCGAGTAGGCGACCTTGATGGTATTGGTCACCGCTAACTATAGACATCTGTACTGCCTCTGGTGCTCGAGCAGGCGACCCTGATGGTAGGTGGTCACCGTTACCTATAGACATCTGTACTGCTTCTAGTGCTCGAGCAGGCGGCCTTGATGGTAGGTGGTCACCGCTAAGTATAGACATCTGTACTACCTCTGGTGCTCGAGCAGGCGACCCTGATAGTCGGTGGTCACCGCTATCTATAGACATCTGTACTGCTTCTGGTGCTCGAGTAGGCGACCTTGATGGTATTGGTCACCGCTAACTATAGACATCTGTACTGCCTCTGGTGCTCGAGCAGGCGACCCTGATGGTAGGTGGTCACCGTTACCTATAGACATCTGTACTGCTTCTAGTGCTCGAGCAGGCGGCCTTGATGGTAGGTGGTCACCGCTAAGTATAGACATCTGTACTACCTCTGGTGCTCGAGCAGGCGACCCTGATAGTCGGTGGTCACCGCTATCTATAGACATCTATACTGCTTCTGGTGCTCGAGCAGGCGACCTTAATGGTAGGGGTCACCGCTGTCTGTAGACATCTGTACTGCCTCTGGTGCTCGAGCAGGCGACCCTGATGGCAGGTGGTCACCGCTATATATAGACATCTGTACTGCCTCTGGTGCTCGAGCAGGCGACCCTGATGGTAAGCGACCGTGGTGGTAAGTGGACGCCGATGTATTGCTTCTGGTGTTCAAGATTTGATCATATCTATAAGCATAATCATCCGAGAGACAGGGATGGTATGTCTCGTGGACCTGTAGCTATACCGGCACCCATGACCAAAATGGTAAAGGTATGGTGGTAGTACTTCCCCGGATGAGCTCTGCCACTAAGAGCTCTACTACTACTGCATGTTCTTATATCTGGTTGTGGAAGCTGCCTGTGGGCTTTACTCTGCTTGACGATGAAGGAACCTTCCAATATTGCTCGTCATCTACTTTGTTGATGGATTTTCTTTGGAGACGAGCTGGAAGGCCCAACGTTGTCTTGACAGAGGAGCCACATTCAACTTTGCCTGCGAGCAACTTGAACCCATCGACTGTAAAGTTGACTTTTAGGTCCAATTAGGCTCTTGATAGACAGAGCCTGCAGGCAGAATTTTGTGGAGGTGCTGTTAAAGCGACTTTAATATTAGTCACTAAACATGTATCGCAAATGCTGTCTCTGTCTCTTGTTTTGAAATCGCACTGTCGATTTTAAAGCGGTTCCGTAATAGGTGCTTAAATGTTAAAGTCATATTTGGTGACAGTAACTGATAGTGGGACATGTTGGTTATAAGTTGCCACAACCAGATTCATGCTGTTCTGTTTTATATTTCTCTTTTCTTCCTTAAGATTAAAATATTTTTTTGTCTAGCGCTCTACGTTAACAAAACAAAAAATATAACTTCTCATGTAGGTACTGTCGGGAAATAAAAAGTTTAGGCATTGTGAATTAGAGTACAAAGACCTGTAATAATCCACGTACAATGGTCCACATAGGACTAAGTGCGGAAACCATACCTAAATAGAATAGAATAGACCTGTAATAATTCAACAAATCAATAAATTCATTTTGACTGTTTTTTTTAGAATAATTGTAAACCAAAATTAGTTTAATAAGAATTTGTTACGTGCTCGAAATGTAAAAAACAAATATACAAAAATTGCCTAACGTTTTCTTTCCGCGAACAGTACTCTGCTTGTTTCTTTTACTTGGAGGCTGTGTTCGAGTTATTATCGAAATAATGACACTGGCGACCTTTTTATGCTCGTCATCTGGTGTGTAGTTGGTAGGGCACGAGTAAAAAGGTAGAAGGAAATACGTCTCCTTGTGTTGGATGCATTTTATTAAAAGATCGAACCCTGTTTAACAAGCGACCTGGTGACATGGGATTTCATTCAGTCACACTTATTAAGTTAACAACAATTTTCAATCTTAACATCCAAACCAAATCGACATTTAGATCCTTCTCAGTCTTATTTATTGTAAAATGGTGGGTAAAGTAAGTTAGATGACTTGGTTTCTGAGCATAAGTATGCTTGATGGTATTGTTTTCAAGCTAATATCAGTGTCAAAGTCGATTTCCGATGTTGTTGGAGCTAACTCCTATTGGTGAACGCACCTAAATTATAAGTCATCATAACAAATATATATTTTTCTGTCTAGCGAACTACGAAACATAACAAACAATATATAAACTCTATAAAACATTCGGGGAAACAAAAGGTTAAGCTTTGATAATGATACTAAGTCTTGTTTTTATTTTTATTTTTTTTTGTATTTTTTTAGACTTCGTACCTATAAAATGAAACTTAGAATGGAATAAGTAACAATAAGCCAGTTTTGCTATTGAGATTATGCCAGATATGTAAGAAAAAAAGATTGGTAATTCATTATTGTGGAATTTGCTTAACCTCTTGCTTCCGTGATAACAACTTTCCTTATGACTATACCTGACTGTATTTGCTCATTCGTTATTATTGAGCTCCGACTCCTTATAGAGCCGGTCTTTCCTCGGCCGTGACATAACCTGCCTTCTGGTTGTGTTCGTCAACCCGCGAATGGGCACAGGAGACGAGATCTGAAGGCCAGCATTATTTAGATTGAGGAGCCACGCTTGGAGCGGATCTTCTGATGGTTGGCCACTTATTCCTGCAAACAACTTGGACCTATCGACTAACTAAGTTGATGTTGAGGTCCAGGTCCAGGCGCTTAGGTGGTTGGAGCCTGTGAGCAGGATTTGTTGGAGGTGCTCTTAGTAATTGTGGCAAAACCTCAACTAAACATGTCTCTTAATATTGGATGTGAAGTCAAGATAACGCACACTGTTTATGGTCACTATTTATTATTGCAGTGACCACAGTGTTTGTGATCTCAACAGCCAATATTAAATTGATTATGTCTTAGAAGTTAGACCTTAGAAAGGGGAGTGTGACACTAATTATTTCGGTCTTTCTCCACAGTCAGGAGTAAGCTCTGATGTTGTTAGAGCTTACTGCTTATGGTGAAACGCACCTAATACTTATATCTATCATCTAGCCGACCTACGAAAAACACAACGAAAAATACAGTGATACGATTTTTTTGCAGGACCGTTTCGTCTACTGCAAATATAGTATGTACAGGTAATAAAATAGATCGGTAAATTGCAGTCCCCATTTAAACAAAAAGTGAAAATATTTAGGGATATACTGATAACTATCATGATTAAAAACAAATCATAAGTTGTCAAGTTATTCCAATATTTAATAAGTTCTGGAAATTTCTAGTTTACATAAAAAAATATCATTGACTAAAAATATCGTTAAATTTGTGTTGCTATTGATTTTTTTTTTCAAATTTATTGTAATTAAAACTTCTTCAAGTTTATGTTACCACAAAAGTAAAACAGGGAGGTAAACCTGTGCTTGCTATTTTAATTAACCAATCATTTACTTTTTAATTATTATGTTAGTCTAAACTTCAGATTTTTTAATTTAAATCAGTTTTAATGTCCTATTTTTTACTAAGTAAAAAACGCCGTTTATTTGTCATTATGACATGGTGGTGTTTTGAGATGATAATAATCAGTATATTTCTAAATGTCCTAATCCTAATTCTACCCACTACATTCCTAACTAAGTGGAAGAGTACATTTAAACTACGATCCCACTGAAAGAAAACAGCTAAAAAACCTTATAACTAGGTTAGAGTGACTGCAACGTACCAATAGCTTACCACTGTATTAATCCCCATGTTTCTAACAAAGCATATAGCTTTCTTATATCTAATAAAATCTGCTTATATCTACTCACATAGATTTCGTGTATTGCTCTGGAGTGAATGCACGCATATTGTTTTTTTTTAAATCATAGTCTTAAAATTAATAACAAAATCATACATAAAAAGCACATGATTCACGGATTCGCAATCAAATAAAAGTTATTAATATTTGCCTTACTTTATTATAAATACGGCGATTTATACTAGGGGATCAGTATCGAAATAGGTATGCGTATTAATAATAATGCTGAAGAAACAGGATGGAAACAAACCAGTTGAAAGTGCACCTAGAATTATTTATGTAGATTAGTCCCATCTCGGCAGCCATGACTCTATAAATAAACAAACTTATATTGCAAATAGAAATTTAAGAAGTAATTTTTTTTTTTCAAAATTTTGAATTTATTTTATAAGATCCCTGTTTGACAACTTATTTATTAATACGCATCAAGATGTCATTAATTTTAGATTAGAGAGGTTTAGCGAAACAATAATTTAGCAAATTGCGTAAAAATTAAAATACAAGACACTAACTACTTACGTACTAAGCTACACTACAAAATTATAAGTTCATACCAAAAAACTAAATACCGGGTAAATTAAAGATAAGGAAATCATAAGAGAAACGCTTCAATGTACTAGTTACATTAAGCGCGGCGACCTAATTACTTAGCCTAACTTACTTTAACTTAATCTACTTAAAACTACCTACGGTCTACCTTATTTTAAGCGATACTGTTCAACACTGATCCCAGAAATAATATACTTTACGCATCTCTCTGTCTCGTCGCTAGCTCAAGGGAACAACAAGACGACACATTCAATATTACGTACCTTAACAGGTAATTGAAGAACAGCAAGCACCCCCCCATTAATCGAAGTATGTAAACACATTAGGTTTATGTAAACTATCCCTCTCATTATCCTGGATGTTTGTATGTCTACTGGACGTCGGTAAAATTGGATACCTTCGTTGTGGCTTTCCGGAGAGGAGGTGTTATGTGTGTGTTGTGTACGATTAGATGTTTCAGATTTCCTTAACAATGTCATTTTCCACAAAACTGAACGTTGAAAGCAATTATTTATGTAATTTTTGCTAGATTTAGCTGCAGCTATGGCCACCGTGGATTATTTGCCACTAATGATGAGTGAACGATTCGCTATTGATTTGTAAATTGTTTAAAAATAAACTAACTAAAATAACTAAACTATTATTGGTCAATATTTTTTGTCAAATTAAAATAAAGAACTTAAATATTGCTTTGTAGAAGGAGTGGTCCGTAATGAGATTGCTGACTCAGAAGCAGACGTTAAGCTTCACCATATTAGCTTATGGTATGATTTCTGGGACCACTCAGTACTTTCTACAATACATTGAGACCAGGGCTTTCCCGGCTCCGCGTTTTCTGGGTATAATATCCCGCCACTGACGCGAAGATATCGCATATTGCGTGGATGCTGTTTAAAGTTCTTCACGCATGTGTGAACATGAATGAAGGTTGGTCCAATTTGACCGGATGACCCGGAACCCGGAAAGCCCTGAATCAGAACTGCAATATTATGTGTGTCCCCAATTACGCAAGTAACAAACCAGTACTGGTTAGACTGGGTACCGACCACAACCTAACTCGAGGAGACTATGCAGATGATAATGCCGCAGGATGTTGTTTGAAGCATTTATATGCCAAAATGGGGACTTATTTTTAAAACAATGAGTTTACTAAAACTCTTTTTACTTGTACCTAAATTGTTCACTCAGAATGTATCTATGATTGGCGTCCACAGTATCGTATAAGGTGCAAGTATTGCACGTTTGTGGACGCTGCGTGATTGCCAGTGTCTGTCGTGTTTGGAACAGCAACACGTTTGTTCCCTAGGCGATCATAGCTCGTGCGACGCGGATCTTCAGCGTGGCATGCCGTGACCTTAAACGTTAACCATTTGTAGAAAGTGACTTCGTATATGGAACTCCGATAGACTGGATTAATGTAGGATCTTCGTGTGAATTAAACCAGTCAAACCTAACATGTGATACTATATTAGTACTTATACAGTGCTTACGGCAAGTTTTCATTGTTTTTATTTAGTATTGATATTAATTGAAGTGAGGTGCTGTTGCCGAGGAATTTGGGGTGAAGTGAGGGATTGACTAGTCTTACAAATGTACGATATATAGTGTGTGTAGTACACGGTGACATTCAAACATCGACTGTATAATATGTGAATTCTTAATAACTATTACATTTATATACTGGGGCCACATGGCAAGATCAGATACTAGAGTTAGTTACACGATTAATTCGGCTTTGGTAAACCTTGTGACCTAAGATCACACGCCGCATCCGAAAATATTGAGTTAAAAGCAAATAGAAAAATCACCTTTCAATATTATTGGCCCTTCACTCCGGTCGAAAGAAGACCGTATTCACGATACTAAAATACATTACTCTCTCTCTCATAAATTTCGCTTTGTTACATCGATATTTACGGAGGCAGTGTGACCTCGACATATCATGTGCATTACTAAGAAAACAAGAAGCACAGGGGGCCAATATCGCCCTGGAGGTCTTACTCACCTCTCGAAGTATATAACCTTAACATTTAAAACAGGTTAAAAAAATAGGAGTTAGACTTTGGATATACTATAGAGCAGAGGCCGCGCGCGCGTCGTCTCAGCAACACATAACGCCGAATTATATGGTGCCTGGGGGATTATACGAACCAGACACCAACTATATATGTAATTCTTAATCATGTAGAAGCATAAATTCAACGCGCAATCAGCCTCTGCTCTAGAAGATGACTGCTTCAGTACGCGAGCAGCAACGACCCACACATTCCAATGTTTAACTTACAAGTGCTGGTAATAAAATACATCACAGTGCTTTCATTAAAATACGAGTTCCTGTCGCATACTGAAGTAGTAGTCTAAAGATAGGGATTTGCCATACAGGCGGTGATAGTGGAAGATCATGGGAGCGCTAGGCGAAGGGCGCTGGGGATAGCGTAAAGAGTTGTGCGGCCGCGACGCCCCTACTAACGTTATTATGCTAGTATAACATACATTGATTTTATGACTAGATTGGTTGCAAACAATTATATTGGCAGAAACTTCGGTAACTTGGCTACAAATAAATTTCTGTTTCACGATCGCATTTTCGCGAATTTCTGACTATATTTCCAAACGTAAATTAGGCATTCGTTCTTACCTTATGTTAGGGCAAATCAGAAATCTATTTCTAGATGTAAAATATCGATATTCATTATAAAACATCGATCCTATCGGTGTTTATGAGATCATTAAAAAAAAATCCCTTATTGGGCTGACTAATCGGAAACCTTGTGCCGCGGTCTTCTACAGCGACCGACGTCACGAAGTATGCGAAAGTTGAAAAGCGGTACATCATCTAGGTCCTAGACGCTAGGACGTACAATCTTAGAATCTAATAAAATGCCTTAACTGTAATACTGATAGTCAATACTGTTTGATTCCTATCGTATCGTCTACGCAGTCTGTCCTGTCAACACTTGGGTGTGACAGGTGAAAGCTGTGAAGATATGCTAGGGTTCTTATCTCTAAAACATGTATACATAATGAGATGAAAAAGCTCGTGTCGACGTTTTCGCGGATGAGAAAGAAGGACGAACCTGGTCGACGATGTGATGATGATGGCGGATGATGATGATGTTGTCAGATAGCTTAGCGGTTGTTAGGGGGTTTGTATCCGTGGGTCATGCGCTCGAGGAAACGGTGCAGGTCGTGGAACCGTGGGCGCTGCATGGGCTCGCGGCGCCAGCACTCATGCATGAGGTCGTACAGCTCACGGCGGCAGCGCGGTGGCGGAGCGGCAGGTACGCGGGCCCCACGCCCGCCGCTGCGCCATTCGCTGGCGTTGGCCACGACCTAGTTAAAAAACGATCTTTCATAAAACGTGTACTTTCTTCACCTAATTTAACTTGACGTTGATATTGAAGAATAAGAAAAAACAACAAAAAAAGCTCGTTGACTAGCCTGTCCAACCCTTTGCGTGGTTAGTTTTAAACAAAAATGTAGAACGAATAATTAATAATGCCTTCTTCTCACTGAAAAATCCTAACCTTTTAAACTTTTATATATTAAGAAAATAATGGTTTCTTAGAACTTACCTGGTCGTCGTTCATTTCCTCAAAGGGCTTGGCCATACAATAAGTCAACACTTCCCAAACGGTAACTCCGAAGGACCAGACATCGCTTGCGGGAGAACACATTCCCTGATAACAAAAAAAGAACCTTTAAAAATATCAATACAGATAATATAAGGTGAAGTAACATGGTCTTTGTGTGTGCCATGTCCTCAATGGATTGGTTGCTTAAGCTTTGCATAAGATGAACACTGATGAAATCTGTCTCTTGGCTATGATGGTTTTCATTAACACTTACCATTAACAAGCTTTCCCAGGCCATCCATCGGAGAGGCAATCGAGATCCATCAGCCATAACGTGGTAATCGGTTACAAACTCCTCACAAAACATTGCGTAGTCAGATACTTTAACAGACAGGTCTTCAGTCACGGTAACGTTTCTGTAACAATATCGGACATTAGTATTCCTCCTCTACCAGGGCGGTGGAATCATTCAGAAGAGTTATCGTAGCCCTTGTAAAGGCACACGAAGGAACGCATGGTTTTAGTAAAATCTCGCGAGAAGTCATTTGATGATTACGAAGTCGTATAAAAATAGGCAAAACTATTAAGAAATTCATGACTTGTCCGTCTGGCAGATTGAACCTAGGAATTCACCTTTGCCGCATCGAATCGCACTTTCCTATGCTTTTATCCTTTTCTGTGACATAGCTTATTTCTCTACTCCGTGCGTAGAACCGTTATTCCATAGACCGAGAAAGAAAGCGGGAGCGGGACCGCACGCGGCGGGATCGACGAGGTGTTCAGCAACACTGTCAGAGATGCTGTCAGTGGTAGCTCAACCCTTAACAGTCAGATCAGACAAAAAAGTAAATAAAATAATAATAATAGCTGGTATCACAAAACACAGATACGTAACTAATAATATCGTGACTTTATAGGTTAGTAGGCACTTAGAATTGACTAGTCATAAAACTTGATGTCAGTGCAGCAAATAAAGATGTTACAACGGTTATGAATTGAGAAATTTTATATTTTTCTTCTGCCGAGTAGTACCGGTTTAATGGCACGATCCGCAATGCGGCTGGCTCTCCCCCTTTTGGCTTAAAAGAAGCCAATTACAAAAAGGTGAGTGTAAAATTGATAACAATGGATTTAGAATTATAATTTTATATTTCACCTATTTTTAACCTACGCTTGACTAAAAATAAATCTAAAGGTTCATCGAGAAGAATATAAAAAGAAGATATTTTTCTTAGAATAACACAATACAAAAAATATTTAATGTGTGAAAATAAAAAGAATTCCGTTCGAGAATTTTTTGATATAATTTTATATGGGCTCGCATTTCTGAGGGTTGTTAAGAACGTTATTCAAGAAGATTGTTAGTGAAATGATTGTGAAAATGTTTTATTTTTTTTTTTTGTGATAAAGACAGTGTCTAGATAGATAGTACCTAATCCTCTAGAACTGAAACTTAACACTGCACCTGAAAAATGGCGAAAGATCCATTTTAAAGTTTCGGCGTCATCTGGATTTCGACATATACAGAATCAAGAATCCAGTTAACCATTTTTTTTTAATAACGTCAGGATGCCTACTAGTGTTTCGTAAATAAAATGAACTTACCGCGCTGCGAGGTCGCGGTGAACTAGTTCGAATGATTCAAGATATTTCATGCCAGCTGCTATCTGACAACATATGTGAATCAAACTCGAATAGCTGCAACAGAAAATGTTTATTTAGTACCTAACCTAAGTAGAAAGTACAAAGAAACTTTAATGAATAATGTCCCTTAACGATAGTTTAATCGCATGAAAAGTTATCAATAAAATTAGAAGAACTAAGTCAATATGTAGCCAAACAACTTACATTTATTCTATTTACACTTGAAGATAAACGAACAAAAAAATATACTCCAATTTGAAACAGTTGAACAAAAAGTCCTAGAGTTAAGCGAATAAAAGATGAAGTCCTCAAGACAGACTTACCTCAGCTTTCGGTCTGATCGCAATATTGTCGGTAGCGGGGCAGCATCACCACGGTCCAGGGCAGCGCAGGGGGGTTCAAGTAGACTCAATCCAAGTACACGGGCTAGTTGTGGATGTTTCAAACCGGCGCCCCAAGTTGCTTCGCGGGCAAATGCCGCTCTATAACAGGAACACTCATTGAACACACTTTATTGCGATGCAAGTATAACCCTTGCATCTCAAGAGCATGTATCATGATATGTGGCTCTTATGTCATTGTTTTGAAATAGGAATTGCGTGCACGAGGAGTGTAACAACTGTATCTAAGCTTATTTGCTTCGCTTTACGATTGTTTAGCAAGAAGATGGTTGAGGGTTTATGAATCAGGAAATTATAATTGTTATCATTATGATTTTTTTGTACATGAATTTTCAAAATCCCTTCTTAGTGCTCGCCTAAATCACAAAAGAAGAAGTACACGTTCTTAGGTCTAGTAGTTTCGGCTGTGCATTGATATTTCAGACAGTCAGTTTCTCCTTTTATATATATAGATATATGTATAATTGTTATTTTATTTTGTTATTAATTTATTTTTATCACGTGTTGAGTCATGCGACACTCATGTCATTGTTTTCAAAACTGTAATTATTGAAGTGCGGTCTTAATTTTGTTTCAATACCATTTCCACATCATCAAAAAGTTTCTTATTGAAGAAGCACAGGGTTCTTGGATCGAATAAAAAAAATGCTACTTACAGATTTATTTTGTGAGATTAGAATTAATCGTTTTAAAGATGTGAGATATGAAGACTGTTCAGAGATACATCGTGTACAAATATAGCTAACATGTTCTGTAAAACAGAAAAAATTGTTGAAGTGTCGGTAAGTACCTAAGCTTATTAACTTCGTTTAAATATCTTTGAGAAGTTCGAACTTTGAAGCAGTGAAGGGTTTTTGAATCAGTTAACTATAAAATTGTTAGTTACACGTTTTTATCTTAAGTATCAAATGGAGTGTATACTCACTAAATTCTTTATATTTATAAGCCATTTTATTTTAGTTTAACTATTTGGAGACTCTTTAAAAATAGTAATAATGATTGGATTTAATTCTTTTTACGTGAGTTTGCTATAGTGTAGCTGTAAATTCTCGGATTAATTATATTGTATTCTGAATTTTTATGTGTTTTGAATCGAGGTACAGGTAGGAGGTCGTACATGAGCCAGTGTAGGTATGCGATATCACTGCTTAAGGGCTTCACACAAAACTGCGATGCGATCCGATACAACGCCGTATCGAAGAAACTTTCGATGAGAATTACAGCGATGTAATTTGTGTAACAAAGCATCGGTTGAGGTAGCTATACAAAGTGCAATGCGAATCAACACGTCGTGTGAGCTCGTAATTTTTACGATGTCACGCAGTTTTGTGTTTGGGCCCTAAACCTTACCATCAGTTGAATTCACCAAATATATTTTATTTGGTGAATTCAACTGATGGTAAGGTTTACTCACTTGACTTCATTGTGGCATCCGCGCCACAAAGTCTTGACAACAACGAGGCGGCGGCGTCCTCCAGTCGGTGATTCTTCGTCGCTCAGTTCTTCGATTCCATCCGTTTCGCAAATCTGGAGCTGCGGACAAGAAGATGACGTCACCACTCCAATAGCGATCCAACCCAACCCACGTATAATTTCCAGGCGGTCAAATTTTCATTTTTATTCCACGGCCAGCAGTAAATGCCAAGGAAATAGTTCTTAAGCACGTAATATAGTGAGGGAACGAAGAGAATTTCCTGTATATTTCGCAAAAGCCTACTTTGGCCCAGTTTCTAAGTTTACCGAGCGTGGAAAATGGCTTGGCGCCTTGCGGATTTACAGGCCTAGAGAAAAACCCTACCTTTCCTTGTTTAGAGCGAGCCGAGGTGCGCTTGTTTGATCTGAAATATTTCTCCAGAATAAGCCTTTCCTTTAAGAATTATATTTCTGAAGTGTTGTTCATGTTTGTGGAAAGCAGAACGGAATCTAATTTTTACATTCAAAGACGGTCGATGTTACTTTTCTGTTTCGATGGGGTCGAAGATGAACGTAAAGTACTATCTATTATGATTCAGCTCATACACTTGTTATGAATTCAGCTAGCATTTCAATTACTAGTTTTTAAAGCATTTACTGGAAAGACAATGATTGCGGACTTGGCAACGAGTCGCTTCTATTTGATATAATATCTACTCTCCAGCTCTTAAAATAATTGGAAATTGTCGTTAGAGTGCCGCAGGCGAATTCAATATGTTTCAATTAAAGATACGTGGTCAATAACAAAAGCCTCTCAGTGGAAGAGTTGCGCTCGTTTCGATGCCAACAAATCTCTGTAAATCCAGAAACTAATGGAATTAAAGTATTGTTTGTTCAGGTGGCTCATGGCTCGTCGGACGGCGCCGGTAAATAGCCCCCTCCTGGAGTCGGTGGCGCAGCGGGGAGGCTGTTATCCTTCCATCAAAACTGAAATAACTCCGCCGAATGTCGTGCTCTTAACCAAATTATACATTTATTTTTTCTCCTGCAATGTTTGTGGTTATCTTAAAAGAAGAGTAGGTACGCATGTCGTGCAAATGTAATTTGGTAAAATAATTAAAACAACACAATTATTTGCTTTCTAATTTTATTTGAGTGCTTTGAATGTGATCTTGAAAGAATAATAAAGGAGCCACTCTCGTCGAAGACCACTGCTACGATGGGGAACAAGTCGATAAAGCTTTCTCCCCCTGAATTTTGCGGTGAATTATGTTTACATTAGGTCAAGTATTATTGTCCTTGAGAATAGAGGGTACTTAGTAAAAAGCGCTTAATCTGCTCGCTTGCCCGGAGGGGCGAATGATGTAAATGTAACTGACATCATTTTGCACTAAGCTAGCCGATGTGTAAAATGAATAATTAAGTAAACTAAAAGGATTATGAATAATCGATAGTGATCATGAAATATGCATTAAATGATTGAACATCAACTAATTGATATGTTTAATGGATACGTACAGAATTAATGATTGAACTGTTCCGTCATAAGTAACGAGGATTCATCCATCATTTAAAAGTCCCACATTTTATAATTACATGGAAGTGGAGCTCTATTTGAATAAATTAAAGCTCTTTATGCACACAATAATTATTTTTTAATATCGCTCCATTAACAAAGAGTCTAAGTGCTCTGTCTACCCTTTTATTTTTTTTGTCGTTCCATTTGTGATGGCGATATCGATTTGCATTGAAACTTACATTTTTGTAGCACGAGCCGAGTCAGTGATGAAACTGTGATTTTGTTGCGGAGCGTGTTTTCAGAAATTAATTTGGTATTAAACAAGTTTTGCCCTTTCCTCGTCTATGCAATTTAAAATTTAATTTAAGTAGCAGCGCCGCGCACACATTGAGTAGGTACGTCGTTAATATAATAAAAATATGAAAAATAAACGCCCCAAGCTATTAACCGTGTTGTTGGCGGGTGGAGGGCCTGCCTGCGCCCGTCGGGGGGGACTGAGCCAGATTGCATTTTCTTGCCACGGTCAGTAATCAATTTTTATGGGCATTTTTGTAGAGCAATGTTCTGGACGAGTCTCAGGGAGTGTTGTTCGATAGTGTCGCCGCCTGCTCGAGTAGCACCGTCACCGCATCACCTATCACAATATCGTCCCCAAACCTTAGCCCATTTGCTCATGTAATATGATTTTAGTGACTTGGCAACCTTTATAGTGTGTTACAGATTATCGGATTAACTACTTTTTATCTTGAATGGAAAATACTAATCTCGGTTACGCAAACTTCAGAAAAGTCAATTTTTATTAGACTATTTCTGTCACAACCACAAGACGACGTCGTGAAGCTGATATAAAGCCTTGCAGTCTTTGCACATGGCCCCTAACTGCCTTTAGACACAAGAACGAGATTATCAAGAGAGGTTTGAAGAAAAGATGTCTTTCGCTAGTGGATCGCTGGTGGGCGATTTCGCTGTCCCCCTAGCCAAGTTAGAAATGTTTCATTTCGATTCTCTTTTCGTTGATCGCCTCGAGTCGGCCATGCTTCCTATTCCTTTGTTCTGACCACGTGACAGAGCGTTGAGATGACGTCAAAATAAAGGAATCGGAGGCGTGGTCTATTCGAGGTGATCGACGAAAAGAGAAACGAAACGGTTGTAACTTAGTTAGGGGGGGCTGGAATATCTTGCTGTCGCAGTCATTGGAAATTGAAAACGTTTCCCTGACGGCTCTCAGATTAATAAAGAGGTTTTAATTTTGTTAGTATTTCCTAGTAAATACGGGAGCTTATTCCATTATAATGCTCCCCAAAGCGCAATGACATAGTGCTCACTTGGGTCAATGCGTTTATCCAAGACGGTGACTTTGATCTTTCTGCATGGAGTGGGCAGCTCGCAGCCTATATTTAAATCCCATAGATCATGCATGAGACAAACTTAGGAGATGTTTTAGATTACGCTTTTCAGCTTCAGCTACCTTAAAGGAGTTTTTATGTACTAAAAAGGCATTATAGACATAAATACCTACTCCAGATTCTTGAATTGATCTTATATTATTTAAGAAACTATTAAAATTTTTATTAGTGACCCGGATATTTTGCGGACCAGTGTAATATCTTTGTGCGACCTCCTTCCTAGTCTAATCGCTTTTGTATTTAGATTAATCATAAATCAATCAGTTAATTACTTCTACTTCCGATATTGGGGCGTTGTTAGACCGGTTACAGGATTAATGTTCTGGTTGAAGCGTGTAGACGTGAAATTAGGCTTCGCACCAGTCATCGGACTTAGCTACAAAACATGGAGATGGCTCGAAGACGGCACTGTTAAAACTTTACATACAAACCAGGAATCTTTCGTATATGAAATTTCGGATACGTCTACAGGGTGGCCGAGTGGTAACGGCCCCGATTTACGAGGTATAACTCGTCCTATAGGTCGCGGGTTCAAACCTAGCCTGGCGCATTATTTTGTGTAATTTAATTCATCACCACTGCTCTCAAAACGGTGAAGGAAAACATCGTGAGGAAACCGGCATGTCTTAGAACCAAAAATTCAAAGACATGTGACATCCACCAACCCGTACTGGATCCGCGTGGTGGATTACGGCCCGTTCCCTCTCCTTGAGAGGAGGCCTGAGTCCCAACAGTGGGAACATTATATGGCCGACTATGCTATGCTATGCTACAGGACATCGAAGCCCAGTAGGGCCACCGCCTACTGGGATCATGGGTTGACTTCCAAAAGGGTAAATGATAAATGATAAATGATAAATGATATTTATTTTGTAAGTAGGTTTAAAAAAACACTTTTACACGTCAATTTTTTTTGTCATTTTAAACTAGATGAGGCCGGTGTTTCCTAGCTGACTACCCTGAGAAGAAACACCGAAACAAACTCAGGGGTCAAAGTCTGTTTTAAAGTCCATACAGTTAATATGTAATGGTCAAATCACATGAGAACAGTGCAGATTTGTCTGAGATGGTCTTTTGAAGAAAGAACCATACAAATTTGAGTGGACCTGTCCAGTCAGTGCAAGCATTTGTCAGTATTCGCAAAGCTCAACCCAGGACTACTAAGGAGCTCAACGACTTGACGAACAATACCAAGGAAAGGACATTTGGGTAGGCCGCAGAATATACTCAAATTGCCAGACATACGTTAAAATTACTGAAAAGGAAAAAAAAAGGCAATCAACATTGTTCTCACGTTCACAATAATAAAAGTAAATATATAATTTACAAAATGTAATTTACTTAATAAAGTAAATATTGATGTCAAAAATAAAAATAAATAAAGTCAAATTGCAAAATAAAAATAATCTACAATATCAAATTGTAAAATAATAATAATAATAAAGAGCACAATTGAAAATAAAAATAAAAGAGAAAAATAAGACAACAGTTGTAGTGCGTACTGGAGCAGGTCAATCCCAAGCCTTTTCGTCCTCAACATAGTCCTTTATAGAGTAAAAAGCCTTTTGACAAAGTTTTCGCTTTACAAATGTTTTGAATTTATTAAGGCTTAGTTGTTGAATGTGAATAGGGTAACCTTGTCTTAGAACGCAAAGTAGGAACATAGGTGTGGTTCTAGTCAGTAAAAGTCTGACTCGTCCTTTCGCTCCGCCCTAGAGCGCGAGAAGTCATTAGATGGTTTCCCACTTTAAAATAAAATCACACCGTTGTTTTTAATATCTATGACAGGCTCGCCTTTGACCAGTATCTCGTCTGATGGTAAGCGACGAATTGGTCGACGATGGAGCAACGATTGCCCACAAGTAACTTATTAACTTTTAACGATACCTCATGTCGAGTTCAGATAAGTAGATTATGAGGGAACAGGTGAACAGGTAGCCTGTCAAAAGCATAACCCTCCTTTGGCTTTGCCGTAGTCGGGTAGAAAATGCCAAACATTAGGATAAAGTAACAATCCTAAACGATAGAAGAATCTTCATTTCTGTGAAGGTGTGTCACCGCCAGTGAGGCGTTCTTTGGTCTGTAGACCTAGGCCATATCTGAGCGATTAATATCGACGACTAATCACTAAATATAGCCGACAATATTGCCGCGTAACCGAACTGAAAATAATAGAAATTTGCATATCAACGCCTATTATTTAAGAATTTTAAACTAGCTTTTTCTCACAGCTTATCTTCTATGGCAATAAGGATGTAATATGCCCACTGCTGGGATTCAAGTCTCCTCTTAGCGGAGGGAATGGGCCGAAGTTCACAACATGGACCTAATGCAGGTTGGTGGATGTCATTAAATTATAGGATATGCCGGTTTCCTCACAATATTTTCATTCTCCGTTTTGATAGCAGTCGTGCTGAAATAAATTGCACAAAGAAAAGAACCATCTGGCTTTGAACCCATGACGTTGGACTTGTAAGCCGGGGCCGAACACTTTCGTCAAGGAAAACAATTAACCTATGACCGTAAAGGATAGTCATTATCATCATTATTTCAGCCGAAAGACGTCCACTATTGGACATAGGCCTCCAAGTGTCGCCATAACGACCGGTCCTGTGCGTCTCGCATCCTTCGAGGCCTTCTAACGATACGTGGTCGCCACTCCAGAACCTTTCGTCCCCATCGACACACTGCCACTTAAGTTTGGCGATTCTTCGGGCTATGTCGGTGACCTTAGTTCTCCTGCGGATATCTTAATTTCTGACGTGATCAGGCAATTAAACTCAGAGCATAGCCCATTCCATACACTATCTTAAAAGCAAGTTGGTGAGACTGACTTGTACCAACTTACAAACAAATAATTTGACTTCTTTATAGAAAGAAGAAAGAAAGAATTTAGTATATATAGGTATTTGGTACAAGCACTTGCTTCTATTCCAGTAACCTCGGTCTAAAGATCTAGTGAGATTAGATCTGTCTCATGGAATATGCAGAGAATCCTCTCGAACCGATGGTTGCATCTTCATATGGATACAGCAACTTTGAAAGGAATCTATTGCTACGATTAATTACCTATGTATGTTTGAATTGGAATATTCTGTACGAATAAGTTTAGTTCGAATAATAGTAAGTAATTTATCTACAAGGCATAATCAGCTTCATAATGTTCCTACTGTTGGGACTCATACCCCTTCTCTAATTCCGGCCACCGTAGGTGCGGGCTTGCGGAAGGCGAGCAATGGGTAGCCCGCCGTCCGACCGTCCGATAACCATCCGGACCGAGCCCAAGTTGTCGACGGCGCGTATTGTTCCACGCGCGCTTCAGGCAGATGTCAGCAAATAGTAGGGGCCCAGCAGGGTCGAACCCTACTGGGGCCATAGATAGTGTGAAAACGAAACCCGGGGTCCCGGAACGAAGGCAACGAAGGAACAGGAGTGGGTTTTTGGTCAGTAAAAGTCTGACACTATCTCCCGCTCCGCCCAAGACCAGGATTTGTCATTAGATGATTTGCCCACCTAAAAAAAAACTCCTCTAAAACCATGGGTTCACTTTCGAAAGAGACATCCGGGGTCCTAGAACGCAAGGCAAGGAAGGAACATAGGAGGAGGTCTTAGTCAGTAATAGTCTGACACGTCCTTCCGTTCGGCCTGCCCTCGATCGGGAGAAGTCATTGAAAAATTTCCTACCTAAAAAATGCCTCATATTAAGGAGATTGTAATTCGTCACGTGGGTCCAGTGCGGATTGGTGGAAGCGCAGATAGCATTATATATGTTTAAATGAAAAATCGATTTTCCAGCATCAGGTATTATAATGAGATATGATTCCCGAAAAAATAATAAAGAGAATGATCAGGAAAATATTAGGCCCAATATCAAAAAAATCAATGTTTAGCTAACGCAAGGATACGAAGTAAATAATCGCAATAAATTGTCTGTCATTTCTGCGTAGTTTATATTAATCGAGATTCCCCTCGCTTATTACAAGAAGAGGAGGAAAATGAAAATGAGTGAGCATAACATAAAACATTCAGCAAGGAGCGGAGTCGTGGAAGAATTAACAAAGACTAATTAAGAGTAACAAAACATTTGGGAGCAGTTAAAACACACTCGTAACGCAAAGAGGCCATATCTGCGGGATGCGGCAAACTGCGAGTGTGTACAGGTGGCCGCGGTTCACGAATTTACTGTGTTTGTTCGTTCTTAATGAAAATACAACAGGCGTACGCTTTATTGTTTACTCTATATTCCAGCCGCCGCTCTATAGATTTGCGCAGCGTAACTCTCATAAGATCATAAGATCGGTCGCAATTCCAACACTCGAATGCGATCAAATAGGAGCATGGAAACCGTTTCGTTTCATCTAACTTGTACTAAACCTACATTGAAATGCGTGTGTCGCGTCGTTCCTTCTATTAGCAGCTCTATTATTCATGGACAAACCAACAGACTTCCTAATTTGTTTTCGTTACTATTACCGCTTACCAGAATATTTAAGTTTCGCTTCGAGTTTGCACGCAAGTGCGTGACTAGAGTTAGGATTCAATATTGACCTGCAAATGGAATCGGCTTCTCGAATAATTACTGAATACGCAGACAATAGAATTGATTAAAGAAGATAGTTGTAACAACAAAGGATAGACTAAGTTCAAACATGAGTTCGAGATTGTTTAAATAGTTCATTAGTTATTTCAGTAAAGCGGTTGAGAACCTTTGCCCTATAATTCAAACTTTGAATTGAAATAGGATTCGATAAGAAAAAGATATGAAATTCAAACACACAGAATTAATAATTTCGTGACAAGTCTGCGATCGTGGAACATAAATAAGACCGTTGAGTTCTTAATAGTAGTTGAGTTATAGAAAATTAAATTAGAATAAGAAAACCCTTGAAACCCAGTTTGTGAAAGAAAAAAGCTCCTGAGAAAAACGGGAAATAATGTTGGAGCGCCGCAGACGTCTCCTTTAGATGAATAATAATTGGTGAGAACGGAAGCTAACTTCAGGTTTTTCCATTTTCATTTGATAGTAAGGTAATAAAAATTAAGGGGAAAAATTCAACGCAAAATTTCTGGAGCTGGGTGGGCAGGTAGACTGAGGTGGGCATAAAAATATTTCTTAGTACTCAAGTACGTTTAAAATATCTTATTTATTCCCAGATTTTATAATAATTTGGTGCCGTATTTCCCTTCTGAGTGCAGCGGATGGTTCACGTCAGTTTTCATGTATCGATTCCCGCTCCGAAATTAAGTTCCCACCTAAAACGAGGTAGGCGATTAGGCCGGGCTGACCGGGTTGTAGGAAAACCAAGATTCTTCTATCGTTTAGGATTATTACTTTGTCCTAATATTCGCTTTTTCACACAATTATTTTCAGAAAATAGGCTACGATTTTTCGCCTTATTTAAAATCTGTTTTGTGTATACACAATTAATTTTTTGCTTCATAAAGATGTAAAAGTAATCTTTGTACTAGCAACAAAGTTCAAATGATAATAATCTCGACGGGACATTGACTTCCACGAAATAAATGGTTATATATTTTTGTTTTTACAATAAAGCTCCAACAAAACAATTCAACAAACATAAACTGTAACATAGACCGTTGCCCGCAGCGGCCCATTTATTTCAAGTATAGCGGTATTACAAACAATTTTTGGTGGTGTCCCGATATAGCGGGGCGCCATGGTGACAGTACCCCCCGCCCAGTAACAGCGTGTGTAATTGCCGACCCGCCCCCCTCCCGCACCCCCGCTCACTCGCTTTATAATAACATAAATACATTATAATGTATTAACGAAGGGATATACTATATTATTTTGAGATTAGTGCTTTTATAAAATAATGACGGTATTTAATGTTTCGCACGATAACACTGGCTTTGAGAATGATATGGGAACAAATTGTGATCAATGGAAGAAAAAAACAAGACAACTGCGAGTCGGACTCGCGTACTGAGGGTTCCATACAAACTTACGTATGAAAACAGTTAAATTCCCGAATTGAGTTACGAAGATTTTTTTTTGTGACGTAATTACAAATTTACTGTTTTCTGATTTTTTCTTATACTCGTGCTATGAGACCTTGCTCCATGCCAAATTTCAGGATTAGAAGTCAACGGGAAGTATATGAATTTTGATTCCCTTGAGAGTGTTGAAATACACGTTTTTTGCGACATAAACGGCCGTATCTTTTTTTTTTCGTTAACTTAGAAGTTTGATTTTTTCACAGCTTCAAGGGACCGCAGACCTGAGTATGGTTTCTATTTCAACTCGAAATCTCCACGCGTTCCCGAGATAAATGGTCTTGCAGACAGACAGACATACAACAAAGTGATCTAATAAGGGTTTCGTTTTTACTTTTGAGGTACGGAACCCTAAAAAATGAATGAATTTTGTTTTTTTTTTTAATGAATATTGGCGTGGCTTGCCACACAAACCACTTACTTGGCCGCAAGCTTCTCGCAACACAAGGTCATTGCTAAATCATTATCTATTTGTTTCAGGGCCGCATTCAACCTAGTAAGGCCCAATGAATAAGAGAGAATTACGTTCTTTCAATTTTATTGAACTCCTAAAAGAGTTATTCATGTAGACGGATAGAGAGGGAGAGGGAGGCCAAAGAAAAGATGGATGAATTGTGTGAGGAGTGATATGAAAGAAAAAGGAGTTAGTGCTAGCGTGACAGATGACAGGACATAATTGGACAACGCCAATGCCTTGGACATCCTCCTTAACGTAGTACATGTGCATTGTTAATAAATAAATAATGGAAGAAAAACGTGTTGCGCCGACCCCAAATAATATGGGACAACGGCAGGAAGATGATGAGGAATTAATTGACTCCTATTTCAAACCCATACTTTAGTTATGATCTATTCTGTAGTCCAGTAATTAATATACTTGTTCGTGAGATTTGAACAAAGCACCACCTGGTTTTTAGATTTCCCGTTAACTGTGTGTTTGGCTGTTGATGAGAATGATCATTCCTAAGGTTCGTTAAGGGCAGATTATCTAAGTAGTCCATGACTTATTTTCGCCGCGATTACGATATGTAAGCCTTTGGGATTATTTGTGAGATTTATTTTGTCATCGATTTTTCTCAAACTTTTGAAGAAAGGAAATTTAAGTTTAGAATCTTATTTAGTCCAACAAAAAAACATTAATTGATTGGTAAATGATTAAACACCTGTCTTTGTAAGTATTTATTTTAGGGCAGGCTGTCCAATTCACGAAATTTAAGTACATATTCTCCATGTGTTGTAAATTAGAATCGAATGTTTAAAACTATTTTCATAATATACCTTGATTCTATAATCAGGTTGCATCACTGCTTACCATCAGGTGGGATTGCAGTCAAACTCTGGTTATATCAATAAAAAAAAAAAAGATTCCAATAAATTGTCAATTTTTATTCTCTTTTCAGCCAGGCCTTTTAAGTCAATTTTCTTTTTAACATTTTGCTAAACTCATGTTAGGGAGAAACTCTTTGGTAAAAAGCATGGCATGACCATATAATTTATTATTAAAAAAAATCAGAGAGCTGTCAAATTTGACAAAAACGAAATGCAAATGTTATAAATTCCGATAAAAATGGACGACTTTTTCAGCAAAATTAAAAATAATGAAAAAGTTCTTAAAAATTTTGAAGTTGAAGTGATTCCGAACGAAGCGGGTAAGTCGACTGAGGTTATCGATGATATAATAATTGTGAAATACAGTGTTTTGATTATTTTGTCTGTTGTACAGCAACAGAGAAAGACATCATTTAGATCAGATTAATCTAGAATAGACATATGGCAGGGTGAAATGGCCTTAGTTGAGTAAGCTCCTGCAGGGTAGACCGCAGAAGTCACGGGTAAAAGCTAGATACGGAAGCTTGAGGACATCAAGGTTGAGGACCACATGACAAAACTCTTGATGTGCTGCGATGTGATGTAGGTGTAAACGATTTGTATCATAACAAAATAGAAGATTATGAACCCCTTGGAATGCACCCGACCAAAAGCTATATTAATGACATATTTGTTTCAGAAGGCCAAATTAAAGAAGAAAGACCTAAAGAAGCTTCACCTCTGATGAAGGATAGTCAATCAGATAACTTAAAATTTGTTGGAAGCTTCACAAAACCTATGCCAAATGAGATGCCGATGAAAGAGGATGTGAATGTCATTCGCAAACCTGTAATCACCGGTGAAGTAGATGAAGAATTTAAGTTTGATTATTTTACGGAGACGTCAGTAGAAGAGTCCAAACCAAAAGAAACAGAAGTAGTTTATGAGCCTAATGAGCTTGAAAGAATGTTAGAAGAAGCTGGCGAAACCACAGATTTCCTCAGCTAGGTTGGTTAACCTAACAAATGAAACTCATCAAGCTAACCAAATGAATATCATGGCACATAAATTGACCCTGTATCTTTGAACTGTTTATTCTCATTCTCATTTGTAATAATATTAAATGTTTCATGGTTGCGTTGCGAGTGTTGTGGATTAGATAAATTATACGTAAAGTTTGAGGCTTAAATACATTTTGAGTTGATTTATGCATTGTGATGATTTTATTTTACCTCACGATAAACTTATTTAGACGCTTGCAAAAAGGTATAATTTTGTCGATTCGATTCTGCTTAGAACAATAATCGCGTTGGCATACTTTCTTGTCAGTCTGCCCTAATGCTTCGTTGAAGGCCGAACGAAAATTTTGGCTGAAAGAACTAAAGTGAGTAGGCCGAAGTACTAACTAGCTAGCGATGCTCGAACAAGGTGTTTGATCAGCAACGAACGTATTTTTGCTGTATTGTGGTTAAAGTGGATTAGTTCCTCAAATTGCCATGAGGATCTAATGTCTTGCTGAAGATTTTGAAAACACAGGATCGGTGGCATCTTTGGGACTAATGTCAAACATGCGGTTCTCCGCATATTATGAAGATTAAGATGAATTTAGTTTTTGCATTGCTATGAACGTCACAAAGTCTTGACTTTGTGACGTTCGTGGGAACACAGAATCGTATCGACGTATCAGATGTGTTTCGGCTGCATGATGATAATTATGGAGAGAAGTTGGTACTCACATTGCCATGAGGGCCCTCGCCAAGGAAGGTGACTGGTCGCATGCGCCCCCGCGGGAAATCCAGCAGGGGCGCCACTCCGTTTGGGGGCTCGGCTTCAGGAAGTTTGATGGATGTGAAGAGCCCAGGGGCTGGCTTCTCACGGCGACATGCGCGTTCTTCCGGGTACGTCTGAGAACAAAGTCTTTGTGTAAATATTTGGGGTCACAAGTTTACTACACGAGATGTATTTGGTTAGTGTTGCAGGCATTCTGTGAGAAAGTAAAGGTTGAAAATAAGTAGATGAGTAGTAGTTGACGGTAGGCTGAAAGTACTTTCGGTGATGATCATACCAAACGTGAATAAAATTAAATTAATGAAGAGTTTTGGGTCCATGATCTGCCACTTTTTTTACCCGACTACAGCAAAGCCAAAGGCGTAAAAAATTAAAACCCAACTACGACAAAAAAAAAAAATGACGCTGAAAAAGTATGACACAAGATTTTCAGGATGCTGCAATAAACAAGGTTACTGGAAAAAACAAGAACGGAACAAAAATAAAAGCCGCATTCCCGCTTTATAGGTACCAAACGAAACACTTTAATAAGTCGGGTTTTATTTTTTTTTGCATTTTGGTGTCAACGCTTGAATGACTCAAGCGAGTTAAAAAAAATCTATTTCAATACATTTAAAATCCCGCTCCTATGAGTAAATTACTTGCTCGCAAGCAATTTACTTTTTTCCACACAAGTGCGGAAAAGTGCGCGAGCTCACACACGCACCACAATTTACTGCATTTAACGTGTCAGGCTGGTCGCCGCGCAGCCCCTACGAGGCGTTGGTCAACCCCCGTTTATTAATTTCTTTAGTGTATTCAAAAACGTCGTTTAATACACGCGGTTTGTCACTGCAGCACTCGGCTCCATAAAACCCTTGCCTGCGCCTCGGGCTAATTCCGCCTCGGTTGCAATGACAAACTTTCTCCACAAAAATGTTTATAAAAAAATGAAAATGTATGATGAATAAATGTTGGATGTTGTTGAATGTTGTTGATTTAAATGAAGTTCTATTCATATGTACATTTACTAAGCATTATTTTTTAGTATAGCTAGTATCTGTCATATTTCCTTACACTGTCTTCTTATCCAAGCTATTGTATATTGAGAGGAGTAGTAGGAGTAGTCTAGATTCCTCGAAACCGTTGCGAGTTGCAACGGTACGGCCTATTGTCTCGGCCTATAACTCAGTGACAACTCCGTGGTCTTAGTCATAGTCTCAGTGATAGTATTACATCTTCAAGCACACATTACCGTTCCAAGGTAGGACCCAGCTCTCCAAGTAACCCAATAGCGAGTGAATCTACACTTTCAATAAATACTATATGTGCCAATAAACAATACTTTTACTCCACCAGGAAAAAGAACCACCAGTCAACGTTTACTTATACTGTACAAGAGTATTAGTTTATGTAGAAGTAAGGTTATAATGGGTTATAAGGTTACATGTGACATCCACCAACCCGCGTGGTAGATTACGGCTCATTCCCTCTCCTAGGAGGAGGCCTGAGTCCCAACAGTGGGAACATTATAAGGCCGACTAAGCTAAGGTTATAATTAATGTCTTACCCATCTAGTAAGTATAATTTTATAAAGCTGAAGAGTTTGTTTGTTTTGTCGAACGTGTTAATCTCAGGTACTTGGTTCGAATTGAAAAATTCTTTTAGCGCTGGATAGCCCATTTATCGGAAAAAGCTATAGATTACAATATAACATCGATAGTGTAACCACGGGGACAGCTAGGCATACTATAAATCAAATAGAATATAGGCTTCAAATTTGTTTTTTGACGAGTTTGAAATTCGCAAAAAATGGTATGAAAAAAAAAAACGTGTTGCGCCAAACCCAAATAAAACGGGACAAGGGCAGAAAGATGATGATGAAGATGAAAATACGCGGAAAATTAGTGTGAACAGAACACATAGAGTTAAATGAGTGTGAACAGAAATATAGAGTTTAATACATGGTGTGTGTACCGGGTTGAGTTCTAAATAAAACGCTTATAGTGGCAAGTTGTTAACAAAAGTATTGATCAATAGGCACTGTTCCTACACGTAATGTTCGATAGCACACACATTTTATATGTACCCGTAAATAACCTTGTTCCCGCTTAATTGCTATTCCCCTTCCAAGATTGCGTTGCTATAATTTATACCGTACCATGAATTATTACAGACGTAGGTGTATTATATGTGTGGACTGCAGTTAATAAGAGGCCATTCATTATAAATAAAATTACGAATGAGGTTTGTTTGATGTTTTTCGCACAACGAAACATTTTCCTTCATTACGAATAAATCCATTTGTAAACTGTTTGCCATATAAAATGATAAGCTACGTGTCCAGCAACAAAGTTTTATATGTTCAACGGTTACTTAAATCTCAAAGAATTAGCTTGACCGCACGCGATGGAGCAAACTCGCCGCGTCGAACTTAGTCCACACAAAACAAACGTTATTCGGAATAGAAAGTCGGCTGGCAAAGCCGGCGACTTAGTAGTAAAGCCCAGCAAAGCCATAGTAAAACATTAACAAAACACGATCGGCCACAACGAATCGCTGGCTCATAATACCTCGTGTACTCATTTATCATTTCGTAAACGACCGCGTAATACCCATAATGAGTAAAATCCAAGCATACCTTGGGCAATACCATTAATATTACAAAACCCGGTCTCTCCCCTTCAATGGATGTACCGACAACCGAGCGACCGAGGTACTATAGTTTGAAGACCTTTGTGGTGTACAAATTTGGTGTAGGTACACTTTATGTGTAAACGTTTGTAAAGAGGTGTGTGTGAACAGGATGTTCCGTAGTTTTTGTCTACGGTCGTGGAAGGTTGGCGTGAATTTACTTCAGAAATGTGGTGGCAGGTGGAAAGCTACTTTAAGGGGAAGTTGTGGTTGGTTTTTTAATAAGACTTTTTCGAGTAACTCTCTGATTTAAGATTTTAATATCTCTTTTAAGTCCGGTAGGTAAGGTACTCTCTTTGTGTTGATAAATTATTACAATGTGTAAAATATTTCTGAGACAGACTAGAACAGGACGTAGAATTCTGCGGGTTTGTTATGTAACAGGTAATTGGAGGAATGAAAAAGTTTAAGCCAGTAAAAGACTGACATGCTTTCGCTCTATCCTGAACTGGAGAAGTTTTAAATTACCCAACCAAAACAAGTGGGTTTACGTGTAGCTTGTGCAGGTCGACCAGCGCTTACCAGCACAGATTTACGCAGGTTGACAACTCTAGTCAGTGCAGGTTGTTTTCATAATGTTTGTAAGAACCAGCGACAACAAATGCTTACAAGGGTTGAAAAAGTCTAATGTTATTTGTTTAGCGTGGGTCTCGTGGCTCAAGAAGCCAGCTTTTTCGTGAAGCAAGAAACCTACCAGGTAATTTACCATGACGTATTAAAATGACAGTCTAGCGAGCGAAGAAGAGGGAGGGAGCAATACACCTTATATGGCTTCTCGAGGCAAGCTGTCGGGTCCTGGGGCGGTATTTTTGGCATCCAGCCTTCGTACCGCCACTCTCATCTCTACCTCGGTAACCTCTGGAGCATTATCGTCATCGTCGCCGTCGTGATCCCTAGCTCCATATAGCTCCATCTCTTTGACAGTTCAGTTTATTTCGTCAAATGTATCGCGGTAAGAGCTTGTGGTAGCATCGCTGTGTTCTTTCAGGGGCACGATAACTGTTTCGATCAATTCCCCAGCTTACTTGAATGTTTGCTTCCATCCTATGAACACAATGCAAGTAGAAGCCTAGCCTGTTACATAATCTTAATTAGATTATCTATTAATTAAACAAGCTGGGTATCAAACGTGTTGCACGTTCGTAGAGTAAGCCAATAGAGGAGAGAGGGCTGTTTTGAGACACTACCGGTGTTATATTTACCTACTAACTATGAAAATTCAAAAGCCTAGCTTGTTACAAAATATGTATCAAGTAATATTATTATTGTAGTGAAGTCAAATCATTGCGTTAAAGATGGTACCTGCCCCCCTAGCCAAGTTACAATCGTATCGTTCGCGCCGAACGCCTAAAGTAGCCAACGCCTCCGATTCCTTTGTTCTGACGTGATCTCAACGCTCAGTCACGTGGCCTACTCAAGGCGTTCGGCGTGAACGAAAAGATTGTAACTTGACTAGGGGGGCAGGATTGTTCAAAAGAGTAAATGCAGTACTGGAACGCAGAGGGCAACTAAAGAAACACAGGTGGGTTTTAGTCAGTAAAGTTTGACACTACCTCTCGCTCCACTAAAGTTAAGAGAAAAAATTTGATTAAAAAAAAATGTGTTAACAACTCAACCTGTCATAACTTTTCTAAAATTTTTTATTACTGATCTTTTAATTAAAACCATTATTTAATTTTCCTCGTCGCAAAATTAAAAAGTTGAAAAGCTGTCAAAGAACAAAGTACAATAATCCCCGAATGAGTTTAATCAACAGAAAAATTAATTGGCTGCATTCGAAAGGTAAAGAGTTGTCCGTCTGGTAAGTTTATCCCTTTTCTTTTGTTTACCGGCCGGAAAATTGTTCAAATTATTTATTCCGTTAGAAAAAAAGGTTTAAGGCTGTGTGTATTATGTTAGTATTATTATATTATAAATACTTAAAATAATCAATAATACCTATACATTTTTTCCGCAGACTCAAAGTTAGTAAATTTGAGTAAAAAAAAATTTACAAAGAACATTTGGGATTTAGACTAGCCCTCTTAAATCTGTAAATACTGCATTAGAACGGAACATATTCAGTTATCATAATTTCTTCTCCGTACATAAATTTTATTTATGAGTAAATAGAATAAGCCCACAGCTATGCATAGCAATCCATAATTTAATTCAGCTCCACTGTGACACCCCTGGCCGTGGGGAAGTTGAGTTGAAGTGGGGGGTAGGGGGGTGTACTGGAGGGGGGGTTACGGGACATGTGACATATTCCCGTGCCACACGGGGGTACTTACAGTCGCTAGTGTTGTGGCTACATGTTCCCGGGTATTACTCGTAATGGAGTGCCCGCAGAAAATGGGGAGGCAAAAATGTTGCACTAGAATTATGCACGGCATATGGAAGATTTAGATGAGGTGATGGCCAAGAGGCGGCGGACTCAGTTGGCGGAAAAGTGAAGCCTTTTTTTCTGGTTTAATAACGAAGACACGAAGGAAATAAATCAGTCGTGTTAACAGATTGTAATGGCTCTAGTTTTTTAAGTCAAAAAAGTTACGATACGACTCTTTAGTGAAAACAAGTAAAGATAATATAATTTATGTATAATATAATATTTCACACAACGCCATCTAGTTCCAATCTAAGCAGAGCTTGAGCTATGAGTATTAGACAACCGATAAACATGCAATATACAATATATATTTCTAAATATATATTATAGACAAATTACACTCAGGCACAAAACAAATGATTGTGCACACAAATATTTGTCTTGGGTGGGAGTCAAACCCAGTACCTCCGGCATAGCAGTCAGGGCCACTAACCACTAGACCAACAGGTTAGTCGCGATGTTTTACTATCTACTAGCTTCTGCCAGCGGCTTCGCCCGCATGAAAATAGAGTTCTCCATACAAACTTTGAATCACCGTTTCATCCCGTTAGTAAAGATGTAATCATATAAAAGAAAGAGACAGAAATACGTAAGCGTAAATATTTTGCGAATATATCTTTTTAGGGTTCCGTACCACAAAAGGAAAAAACGGAACCCTTATAAGAGCACTTTATTGTCCGTCCGTCTGTTTGTCAAGATCCTTTATCTCGGGAACGTGGAGAGGTATCGAATTGAAATTAAAACCTTATACTCAAGTCTGCGGACTTTTGAAGCTGTAAAAAAATTAAAATTCATAGGATATTTCCCGTTGACCCAGATTACTGAAATTTGACATAAAGCAAGGTCTTATAGCACAAGTATAGGAATAAATCTGAAAACTGCAAAATTTTTGTTACATCACAATTTTGTTTTGTTTTTTCGACTCGGCTTAATCTTCAGAGACTCCATTCCGGAATCGAACTATTTAGGTAAATTTGTACGGAACCCTCAGGGCGCGAGTCCGACTCGCACTTGCCCAGTTTTTCACTTATATAACCAAGAATTGCTCGCAGAACCCTCATGATATCAACCCTAAATCCTCCTAAATGAATGCCCCCGCCCCCAGATGACCCATCACAGGTATTTTTAATTAACTTTGAAATTAAAGCTTTACTAAAGATCGTTTTTCATAGCTGTCATATTTCCATGCAATAATTTTAGCTAATTCACTGAAAAGTAAGGAACTGTCATGTTGTTATTTATATACTTAATTATTAATTTATAAGTCAGGATAAGGCTAAAATAAATTTAGTACAGTCGGAAAAATAGATAAGTGTCACAGGCGTCTTTTCAATTACTTTATAATTTAGCTGAGTATACTTTATGTTTAAACTAGGGGCATATTGGTCGCAGGACAGATAGTCGATGGGGCCAAAACGGTCAGCCCCCTAGCCAAGTTACAACCCTTTCGTTTCGATTCTCTTTTCGTCGATCGCCTCGAGTCACCCTTGCCTCCGATTCCTTTGTTCTGACGTCATCTCACCTCTCAGTCACGTGGTCAGAACAAAAGAATAGGAGGTATAGCCGACTCGAGGCGAGAATCGAAACGAAACGATTGTAACTTGGAAAGGGGGGGGGGTGCTGGAGTGGCGACCGCGCACTAGAAGACGCAGCGTTGGAAGGCCACCTATATGGTGGACCGATGAACTGGTGAGGGTCACGGGAACCCGACGTATGCAAGACGCACAGTATTGTTTGTTGTGGCGACGCTTGTGGGAGGACTATGTTCAACAGTGGACGTCTTTCAGCTGAAATGATGATAATGATGGAACCTTCCCTTCTTTATATTAGTGAAAACAGCATTAAAATGCATTGTGTGGTTTAGTAGATACCGAATAGACAAGAAATACTTTGTTTTTTTACTATGTTATTAAGGTGCCACCGAGACGTACTCTTAATCGTGAAGAGAGCTTAAAACTTAAAAAAGGGGCTAATTGAATCATAAAACATATATATCAAGGTAAATTAATCATAATAATAGGGTGTATAAGGTCCAATTTTCCGATACCCTCCTTTTTGAGTTAGGTCTCTTTTTTATTAAGCGTGCGTTGTAAGAGAAATACGGTAATTCATGCTTATTTCAGGCTCAACAAGTCTAACATAACGTATTTCAGTTGATTTCGTTTGTCCAAACGTGATAAAAGCTGTATACTAAATAATGAATGGAGGCTTTTTTTTTCTGTGGGAAAAGCATCTCATGAAATTTCCCGCTCTTGGGCGGAGCGGGAGATTGTGTCAGACTTTTACTGACTAAAAAACCCACTCCTGTTCCTTCGTAGCCTTTCGTACCAGGGCCGAGTCTTCTTTTCAGAAGCAGACCCTTGGCCCCAGTAGGGTTTGACCCTGATGGAAATGTTCAAGAGTAAACCCTGAATATCAGTTTAATTCGTACTTAAGGCGTTCAGTCCCTTGAAAATCTGGCGGGAGTAAAAGTACACACTCGTACTCCTACCTGCGCCCGCATAGAGCCCCGCTGACCATTCAAATCATTTTCTTTGCAAAATATTGATGGATTTACATATGTTATGTACATTCTGAAGAACACTTAACCATATTATTTTTTGTGTAAGTACCTATATTTCTCAATATCAAAGCCGTTTGAAAGGAGCAGGGAAACATGCGAAAAAATATAATTATGTTAAATTTTTGTTTCTAGCTAATGTATTTTCGTTTAGTCATCGAAAAAATCATATGTTGATAATGTCATACATGAATCTATAATAAATATATATTTTTTCGAAGCTCAAGGTTTAAAAAGTCACTGGACTATTGCACCGTTCGGGAGCTAGCCTTAAAAAGCACAATATTATGTTTATATTTGAATGTATTTCGTGCGTTATAAATTCCAATGTTTTATGAATATAGTTACGGAATTGACTGGAGCCGTTATCGGGGTTTGACTATTGTGATTAGAGATGCAAGGGTAACCCTTGCATATCTCTTTAAACCCTTGAAGGGTTATAAAAACATCGATACATCGATATCGATTTATATTGAAATGAGTTGATACCGATATATCGGTCTAATACGTCCATGTCAATAATATTTACTTAAATTTATTATTATTTTTATTACTCACTTAGAGTAATAAATAAGCAAGAATTTTCCCAAAACTTAATAAATAGTTTCAGAAGCAATGCATAGCGCATCGTAACTATTCGGGACCTATTAAAACACTTCGCAAGTTGTATTAAAGTTGCGCTAACTTTGGTGTACTTGCTCAGAAAGCGAGAAAACTTGAAGATTGCTGTGTGTATAAAAATACCGAAAGTAAGAAAATACGTACTTCTGGTTCTATTTTAGTAATGAGTGATTTATTCACGGCATTTACTTCAGATTTTTAGTAGCAAGTTCTTTGAGTAGTTTTTTTACGGTGGGAAAATCATCTAGATGCCTTTTTTTTCAAATCAAATCAAATCAAATTATTTATTTGCATAATACAGGTAGAAAAAAGATGTTGCAAATAGGTATAAAGTGCACTGTATCATTACCTAATTAGGTGTGAAAATATTTATGTTCGATAACCGGGAATTTAGTTTTTCAAATCAAATTACATAGTTCTGATATAATCTTACAAATTTATCATATTCCAGAATAAAGCTAATAATAAAACATTCAGAATAATTACTACAAATGTCAAAGGATTTAAATATTAAATGTCAGAAGAATTATAATTCATGTCAGTTATAAAAAAAAATTCCAGCAAGACCACTAGCGGTTTTGGTTCTCTTAAACCCAAACTGTGTTTCCTGATAGCTACAACTTAGACGAATAAGTTAGTTTAAGGCAAGCGTGCTCCATCGTTGACCACATCATCGCTTACTAGCAGATAAGCTGCTTGCACTAGGTTTTCATATACGCAGTTCCGTATATGAAAACGCAGTGCAAACGTTTACTGCAGTCAGTAACCAGTTTTCGTCATTAAATCTGCAAGAGATTATTTTTCTGGGTAACAAACTTTTCCCATAACGTCCGTCGGTATGGGGAACAAGGCGGGTAAGGGGCCCCATAGCGAGTGGCAACGGGGAAAGTTCTTATAGTTACATGTAAGTAATGTTCGCGCAATAAATCCGCCTGTGGACGTACCTGGCTTACAATGAATATTTAAAACGTTACCGAGTGAAACACTAACTTATTACCATCTGACAGGGCATAAATATTATAAGAGATACCTTAGAAACAGTGTTTGTCGAAATGTAAATGATATAGTGGGCTTTAACGCAGTTTCCAACGTAGGCGATTCGAAGCGAGCGCGTAAGTGAAGCGATGCGGCGCGAATGTAACAAACAATTTATACTCCATTTTTTTTTTAGGTTGGAAAATCATCTAATGACAAATCTCGCTGTTGGGCGGAGCGGGAGATAGTGTCAGACTTTTACTGACTAAAAACCCACTCCTGTTCCTTCGTTGCTTTCGTCCCAGGGCCCCGGATTTCATTATCACACTACCCATGGCCCCAGTAGGCTTCGACCCTACTGGGCCCCTACGATTTGCTGACATCTCCCTGAGGCGCGCGTGGAACAATACGCGCCGTCGACGACTTGGGCTTGGTCCGGACGGTTACCAGACGGTCGGACGGCGGGCTACCCCTTGCTTGCCGTCCGCAAGCCCACATTAAGCAGACATCGGGATTGGAATCCCGGCGGCGTTTGGGGCGTGAGGACCGTTGCCTCACGCGATCGGCCGCCTCCTTTGCAAGCATTACTGCTACTAGCTGCTAGTTATTTATAATCCATTGAGAATTTGTAAGTGCATCGAGTTTTAAAGATATAGGGTATATACTATAAAAACATATTTTAACTTCGACCATAGTTCACAGTTATAACTTTTGTGTAATTAATTTCATAACTAGCGACCCACACCAGCTTCGCAAAGCTGTAACTAATATATATTTTTTTTAATTTTTGTTTTAATTTATTGTATTTAGTTTATTGGATTTTTATTGTATTTTTTGGATGATCTATAATATGGGTTTTAACTTAAAATATTTTTTTTTAATTCTCTACTCTTCTTTACTATATTGTGCATAATTTGTACACTTAAACCTTACTCATGAATCACTCTGTCCATTGGTGAAAACTGCATGAAAATCGATAGTTTTTGAGTTTATGGTGAACAGATAGACAGACAAATACGATGGGGGACTTGGTTTTATAATGTCTATACTACCTAGATAATATAAGTTTATTTTTGTTAGTTTAAACGCTCTAATCCTTGAAACTACCAAACAGATTGGAAAAAAAAATCTGTATCAAGATAGCAAAGTTTATGACGTATGAGCTTTAAAACATTTTGTTACAACCCACAGAAGCGGAGCAATAAACAAAGAGACAGGCGAAACTGCGGGCGACAGCTAGTCTAACAAAAGATAAAGTTCACCACTATTCTTAAATACCACATTGATTCAGGCTTTTCACGAAAATTATAATGGTGAGCACAATTCAAGAAGATAAATAGATGGCAAGCATTTCTTCATTGCTATTGAAAGCTAGGCTTGGCGCCGTAGGCTGGAACAAAGGTACCTGCGGAGGTGCGGAGACAAAGCATTGTACTTGCTAAGAAGTGAGACCAGGCGTGCTAGATAAAGCTATGAGAGTAAACGACTATACAGGCTTCTTATTTCACAGCGATTTAGCTTTTTTTTTTTGTTCTCGATAGATTCGCGCTCGCCCACTATCTCACCTGGGCCTCAATTCTGCTATTACAATAGTGTCAGAATGGTCTATCATTGACTTCATAATTGTTGATTTTGACCAAATTTGGTAATGGCGTCGTTATGACTTTCCGATGGTCAACCACTGACACTTCATTGAAAGAAATAGCATAGAATGGTAATCTCGTACATAATGACAAATTAATATTTGACGTCTGCGGATAACTGCCAAAATTTCGACAGTTCCTTTGATCAGTGACCTACGATTAGAACGTTATTGTGTGTCATTGCTTTTTGTTTCGAGACAGCTCGATATTGTCATTCTACCACAAGATTATTCACCGATCAATGATCGACCGTTATGAATTATCAGATTAGGAACTTTTAGCAAAATGACAATGGGTTCGTGTTGGAATGACAAATTTATAAAAATAGTAGACTTAGGCCCCTGCTGGAAAGCGACGATGCGGTCAACGATGGAATGCTACCTAGAAGTAGCTTCTAAAACTTTTTTGGAGCTTGATTGAGGGATTGACAAATTGACCATTTTTAGGCATATGTTAATAATTTATTATTCGTTACGCATATAAATAAAATTGAAGTGTTTGTAATATCAATTTTCTTTAATTAAATGTATATGAAAGTGTTTTTGATGCCTATAACAAAAATGCAGTTTTTAATATTATTATCAATCTGGTTTGGTTTGGTTAACGGCTGGAACGATTTTGACGTGATTTTCAATGGTTGATAGTAAATGTTATAAGTAGTAACTTAGTAACTTTTATTTTAGATAAGAATTAGGTTTCCGTACTAAAAAAATACTTCTTGAAGTGGTGATCTAATGATATAGCGTTAAGGTAATGGATAAGTTTTAAGGATTTTGTATCTCATTTCTATCCACGGGTAGTGTGAAAGCGAAACCTGGGGCCCTGGGACGAAGGCAAAGAAGGAACGGGAGTGGATTTTTAGTCAGCAAAAGTCTGACGCTATCTCCCGCTCTGCTCAAGAGCGCGATTAGTCATAAGATGATTAACCCACCCAGTAAAAAGAAAATACATTTCGATATAAAATTGCTTGTTTACTTTAAGAAATGATAAACTGAGAGAATAGGTTGTATAATTAATATTTTACAAACTAAACTCTATCATAATAAGATTAACCGACGTTTAACCTAGTTGTTATTAGTTTGAAACCCATCCTTCGTATCAGAACTTTAACCAAGCTGAACTTAATTAACCAATGCAACATCGTGCATATTTTGAGACAGCGGCATCGAGGCTGGCAACACTGACGGAGCTGCACCACTTTACAACAGCGAATTTATTAATTAATAAGTTGATAGTTTCAACAAACCCGTCCGCAAAAAATAACAAAAATTACCGAAACAAGTTACTTTATGCAGTCTGATGTAGTTCATTATTTCAGCTGAAAGACGTCCACTGTTGGACAGAGACCTCCCTCAAATGTCGCCACAATGAACGGTCCGTCACAAAAAACTTTTTTGCGATTCGCAAAAATCTTTGAGACCCGATTCGGAAATTGAAATGCTTTCTGTAACTCGGTGCGCTAGTCCGAAAAAAAAAACAACTGTATCAGACTGCTTTTAGAGAAGCCAACCAAAGAAATATACGTAAATACACTTAAAAAACATAATCTTCCTTCTGACACAGTATAAAAATTAAACGGCACCGTCCTATGAGTGTTTTAACAAACAAACAATATTAATTAAGTTCGCGGAAAAACTGGAAATTACTTATATAGAAAGACAGGAACGCCAATTATCTTAATTGCGTCATAATCTATCCCAGTTTCCACCTTTAGTTAAAGATTTAAGCTCAGACCTACCTCTCTACTTAAGCACTAAGTCTATGTATTTCTTTTTGGTACGTTTCCGTGGTTTTCATTGTAACGAGTACTCTAACGTAATGCTTTGTTTTTAGTTGAGCCTGAAGCTTTTTATATAAGGATGCAAGCTTTGGAACGGAAAGGATCTTTTTTAGTTAGTTTCTAAAGGCGTTGAGTAATGTTTTTAAGGAAGGTTTTTTTTACTTTTCTGTAGTTTTTAGCAGTATTTATTATGTAACTGAAGTTGGTCATTCATCATCATCAGTTCACGTACGTAGACGTTCATTACGTAGATATTCAAAGTCAAGTCAAAGTGTAAGTCAGAGATTTATTTGCAGATAAATATGGTTGTAAAAGTTCTTATAATTGTTATATATATTATAGTGGCTTGACATATTTAATCATAACATAAAGCCATTTTGAAACAGACCTTTGGAAGTTTCTTAATTCGGTCTGGAATCTTATTATAAATTTTAATGTACACAGGGTACAGCAGTAAAAAAGTCAATGTACGTATTCTAAGTTTCTTAAACCGTGGTTTACAGGATATGAGTGGGTCTACATTACAAATCGCACGTATACACCTGTTTTGTGCGCTGAAGGCTCTTCCGAAATGCACCGAGTGTTGGACATAGGTATCGCTTGGGGAGCCAAGAGTCGCCACAATAACCGGTTTAGTGCGTCTCGTATCTATCAAATTTCCGCGATCCTCACTCGGTTATCTTTTTTGGGTTATGTTGGTTCTCCTGCAAGTATCTTCATTCCTGATTCGATCACACAAGGAAACTTCGAGCATAGACTTCTCCATTGCCCTTTGGGTGACTTTAAACCTTCCGATGAAGTCTAGCACGAGCGACTACGTTTCTGTGTCATATGTCATCACTAAGCAAAACGCACTGGTCATAGACTTTCGTCTTGAGACACTACGGTATGTCTGACGAGAAAATACCACGCATCTTTCAGAAATTAAAACATAAATTGAATGACGTAAATGGTAAGTGTTAATAAAATAATGTTTTCCAAAAATAAAATAGATCGGATTGGCAAACAATCCTGTTCACCACCACGCACAAAGTTCCAGAACTTTCCTTTATATAAGATGGAAACGTATAGGGACAGGAATAACATAAAAGCCGACTATTTTATCAAGCCACAAAAAGATTCGGCTGACAAAAGGCACAGCCCTGGAGGTAATCCTTGAGTGGGCAGTGAGCATACGTCGTTTGGGAAACTCCCAGTGTCATTATAAAATACGGGCCACAATGTGGATTCACTTTGAGAAATGGAGGACGGGCTTCTGAACACCTGGGGCCCGCAGTCCCGCGCCAACTATGTATGTACGTTGTACACCGTTGTTGCTCCCCTTTTTGTAAGTTGCAAAGTCACTCGAGTTATATTTATCGACTCTCCTAAAGTGAATAGCATAATGTGTTCCTTCTTGTTTGTTGAGGTTTTTCTTCCTTTTTGTGTGTTATGAAAATGTACTTAAGTAGTCTGTCTGGTTTTGTTACATCGCACACAGGAGGTTGTATTGAATTTTCTGTACGTTGTATTCTAACTAGGAAAGGCATTAACCCGAATGTAAATAATTGTGAAACTATGTAGACGGTGTTGACGGACTTAACTGACAAAGGACTGAAATCGCGCAATGAGAGACAATTCAGTTATTCGGTTCGTCACAGGGTATTGTTCACGAGTCGCCAATTAGCCGGAGCAGGGACAACCCAGATATTTGCCTCTTTGTAATAAATTAACAGGCTTAGGCCGGTTATAGCGCCGGAGAATATTAATTTATTGATTTTAAGATAAAATTATTGGAATTTGATTCTGACCAAATTTTATCTTTTGAATTTAAACTGAACAGTTCTATCTTTTTTGAGTTGGGAAATCATCAACAATAATCAATAACTTCTTTCAGTCTGGGTGGAGTGAAAGGGAATGTCAGATTTTTGCTGACTAAATCCCACTTGTGCTCATTCAGTTGCCATTTGCGCAATCATGCCTGCGATTTAGAAATAAAAAAAAGACAGATTGTTTACTTGAAAGTCAAACGACACCATCCAAACAGCGAAGCGTCGAAGCGAAAGAGACTTTTTTCAGAAGTAGTTGTTGTTAGAGTCCAATTGGCCACGTTTCGGCGTTACCGTACTACATCTGGGTGTGTAAACATCGTGCTCCCTAATTTGTTTGCCGCAACCGTGTAGCGTTTACTCTCGCCGAATGTGCCGCCGGTGTGCTGGCGCGTTTTATCATGAATTATCTTTAAACACCTCTACGAGAATGCATATTATTCCTTGTTCACTAACGCCAACTCCTTCGCAAGTGTTCGCTTAATAATGCGCACGTATATTTTGTCGAAAATGTCCACGTTATTGTTTTTAGTTGAGACTAACTTGGAACCGGTTCAGCCGAGCGGTTTATTGAATTTCTCGTGTTTCAGGTGAATTATTTCTTGAAAAGAATTTACGTTTGATGCTTACTCCGAACGATAATGTTCTTGAAACGTATTGAGGCTTGAAGCTGTCTATTATCGCGACTGTTTCGTAGCCGTTTTTTGTAATAAGAAATTGAGAAGGCGTAGCAGTTTTAATGTTGTTTTTTTTTTGGTTAATTAACGGTGAATAGAAGTTAGCGGTGTAGTTTCCTGATTGGAGAGACCCTTGACGAACGTTTCTCATTGTTTTCGTATTAAAAGGAGGTGTGAAAGAATGGTATTGTTTATAGAGTCTCGTGTTACTCCGCTTTCTCTTGCTACTTTTAATAAGGTCACAGGTGTTGTAGGTACTAAGGATGAATATAATGGTTCTACGAAGGTTGGGGAATAAAGGCTACCTAAATTCTTACAATACTTCGAGTATATTATCAGAGGAGTAGGCCGTAAAAATAGAGAGCAGCTATATCTTAGTGTAATAATGTTAGAACGGATTGGCTGAGGCTTTTGGCCGGCGTTTCATTGCTCTATAGAACTTAATTTATACTATCTTAATATCGTTTCTGCTACATTTCGCAGATTCATATTTTCAAGACAAAAAATCTTTTAAATCGTAGCTTCAATTTTCTTATGGCACATCATTTAACTAGTGTATTCAGAGTTGGAATAATAGGTTAAACGATCGATAACAGTTATTTTAAAATTAGTTTTTTTTTATCCTAATAAGGTCCTACACATACACACATTTATTTTGCGTACAGCTAAGGAGTGAAATTCCCTGCCAGAGGCTATGTTTCCCAATAGCTACAACCTAGGGGTCTTCAAGTCAAATCCTATTTATTTGGAAATATATATTATAAGTATGTTTATCAGTTGTCTAGTACTCATAACACAAGCTCTCCTTGGCTTCGGACTAGACGGCGTTGTGTGATAGTTGTGGGAAATTATAATTATTATTAAAAAAACGTATATTTCGGCACTCTCAAGATAATCAAAATTCATAGGGTATTTTTCGTTGTTCTAGAATCCTGAAATTTAGCATGAAGCAAGGTCTTGTAGCATAAGTATAGGAAAAAATCTGAAAACTGAAAATTTGTAGTTACGTCACAAAAAATAATTGCGATTCGTAAAAATCTTTGAGATTCGATTCGGAAATTGAAAGGTTTTCACAGGTAAGTTTGTACGAAACCCGCAGTGCGCGAGTCAGACTCGCATTTTCCCGGTTTTTTTTTACATTGAAGTCGGTTGTATTTTTTTTTTGTAAAAAGACTTTTTTCCTGTTCTATTTTATAAATATTACATCAAAGAACTTCGTTCTCGTTTCAAGTCAACACCTCGCATTACAAATAGTACACTGTAGATATCTGCATAACTATAGCTAGCCGTGACCCGTGACTCCGTCCGAGTAATGAACGTAGCGAAGCTGCAGTTATAAATCGTACCGTCGTATTGTAACGTCGGGCCAAAACGGGCTATTTTGGATAAACGATATAAAACACGACGTGCAAATAAAAATCAGAGGACATTTGTTTACTAATGACTGTAATCAAATAGCCGGGTTTTCGACGAGGATAGTTAATCTTATTATTTTAAACACGAGCGTTTTGTTCACGTTTTATTCTCGAATACTCAATTATGATCTGTGTGAAAAAAAAAAACACTATAAATTGTGAAAGGCTTTTTTTGTTACCGATTTTTTTTTTCCTACCGAACCATCGCATGTTTCCCCGAAACATAATGTAGCTAAATATCGTATTTACGCTTTATTTTTTAAGTTTCACCATTCTTTTTTATTTTAAGGTTATTAGTAAAATATATACCTTCTATTATTTAAGTGTTTTAATTGGAATAATGGTATATTTTTTTTATTTTTCGTGATAGTGTGAACGAATACACGAGCGCCATAATTTTTTATAGTGATCTATTATCGTTATTTGATCTACACGTAAAAAGTCTACATGTATAAAGAAAAGAAAACGTCTCATGTATATATTTTGTGAATTAGGATATTTGTTACTTAATAACTGCTCGTGGAATAAATAAATTTAAATAAAACTGGTTTATACCGTCTAAATAGTAAATATAAAAAATAATTGAAAAAAGTATTAAAAACACTAGCTGACCCGGCAAACATTTCTCTATTTAGGTATGGTTTCCGCACTTAGTCCTATGTGGACCATTGTACGCGGGCCATGGCGGCTATAACCTTAGGTGGGCTCATTCCAACTAGCCCACCTCTCTCCAAAAAAAGATTAAGCCAGGTTTTTTAGGGCATCAGCAAGGGAGTTCAGGGATCCTAAGGTTCGTGTACGTGGTAGAATGCTCGCCTGCCGGCAAACGTTTTTCTGCCATATAAATTATCAAAGGGGTAGGAGGGTAAAAGTATCCTATGACCTATTCTCACAACTATCAAATATACACATCAAATTTTATAAAAATCGGTCCAGCAGTTTCATAAGATTTATGGTAACCAACGTTCAATTAATGTCAACTTACACCATTTTCCGAGTGTCATATAAATCATAGTCTTCATCTCAAAACACAACGGAAATTAATTGAACCGTAAAAAAGTGCAGAAAAATTAAAACCGACTCAGTAACAAATCATTTCTGAAAAATCGCTTTCCATTCGTCCTCAGGATAAACGCCATATCCCCAACGTGGACTAAGCGACACATGTACGATTTTTTTATATCTTTTGACGCGCTGCAAAGAGAATAGCGTAATATGACGAAAGATATATATTTATTTGACAAAAGATAGTTATCTTTTAGATATATACTATCGTTCAAACTTTTATAGGAGACAGATAGCTGTGTCGCTATTATATTATTTTTTTATTTCAGCCAAGAACTTGGCTAAAAAATTGCTCCTGTTGAGCAATGTATTGAAATGTTATATGATTTTGCCAAAAAATTGGCACCAAATGTTGACATACATATTTATTTAAGTTAGATATTAAGACAACAGAGACAATCTCTAGCATGAATGTACTAACGAGCAAAATTTTTTTCGATTACCGTTACCTTGGTTCGTTTTAACTAAAAAATGTGTCTCTGTTACCAAGTTCCAAATCCAATCGTAGCTTTTTTCGTGTTGTTGTTTATTTGGTTTCACTGTACGGTTGGACTGCGTTAGGGTGTGTTTCCAATGACGCGAAGCTAGGCGGAGTGGTGCGTTCCTTGACCACAAATTGGTCCATCACAGAGCTCGAAATCATTCACTCATTCTGAATCAGTGGAAGCAGTTAAGTGCAGTGAGGTGGAAGAGTAGTGGTGGCCCATTGGTAACTTACAAGTTGTAGGTAGCCTTTAAACTCAACCAGGTGCATTACTTTGAGTAATTTATTTAATTATCATTGCTCTGAAGACGGTGAAGAAAAACGAAGTGAGGAGACCAGCATAATCTAGGACCAAAAATTCGTAGACATGTGACATCCACCTAAGGACCATAAAGGATTTCGGCCTATTTCCACCCTAGGTAGGAGGCCTGAGTTCCGGCAGTGGGAACATTACAAGGCCTGCTTAGGTATATGTTATGAAGCGGAGTGGAGTTAAGCGGACTTTCAAATAAAACAAATGAAGACACGGCCTCGAGCCGGACAGAAAAAGAGTGGAGAGCTCTATGCGGAGGGTAGCACTCCACTCCGCCCAGCTCCGCTTCAGTGGAAACGCACCCTAATCCAGGAATTATGTTGTTTTACTACAAAGATGTGCTTTGTCAGATCGTTTAGACGTAGTTAGTTATTGACTATTGTTTGATTAAAACGAACAATCTAAGAGCTGAAGTACTTTAGTGTTCTTCTCTTAGAAATATTGAAACAATTTTTTTATTTATTAATGGTATTTTTCTTTTTTCTAAGTTCAACTCTTCATTAATGGAATTTGTGGAAAAGACGCCACAATTTTGATAATAAAACGTGCAAACTGTTAATAGACCATTAAACGCTGGAGAGTATTTAGCGTGATTTAAGAATGAAATAAATATATATCTCTAAACATTAAAGTTCAAATTAAAAGAATTTCTTCGCAGACGCATACCGACAGTATGACAATATGACATTCTTTTTTCTAATAAGTTGATAAAACATAATATTTCCATACGGGCATGACAATGTCTTATGGCTGATGTTTTAATCTTTTGCTTGAGAAACAAAATGGCGGTTTGACAGCTGTTGTATGTATAGAAAATATGACAGATAGTCATAAAGTTATCTGGTTATTGAAAAATCAGTCCTTATTGAACTTGGTAGCGGGGCTGATTGCCGGATTAGGCTCTGTTGTATACCCCCTTTGTGATGGTTAAAGATGGAGAACTTTATTACTTGTGTAAAAACATATATATTTGTTTTTACCCATGTCTGCAATGAAATGATTTATGTGATAACAAATTTTATTAATTGACTAGCTGCCACTAGTGACTAGAAAATTATCCCCAGAAAAAAAAGAACTATTCCAGGACATAGTCTATCCGTGTACGAATTTTCATTCTAATACGTTCAGCCGTTTGAGTGTGAAGAAGTAACAAGCATACACACACTGACAAAGCTTTATAATATAAGTGTGATTTTAATACATAAGTACCTGGTGTTTCAAGTGCTTATATTACACGGATAATTAAGCAATGCCTAAGTCCATATCGGTGTATTATTAAATCAGTAAATACCATTGCGTCGAGTAGCTGTTTCCAAGTGACTGCTCTGATAACTAACTATTGATATTGAGTAGAGGTGAGCTGATTACGGATTTAGTTGACTGGTCGACTAGCCAATAAGCCGACTAGTCGCCGCTCAAATGGCCAACTAGTTGCCGATAACTAATATGACGAGTTAGTCTGCTTTACCGAAGTCCTGTACAAAAAAGGTACTTGATTTACCAACATTCTGGGAATGTTTTAATAATTTTTTTTTTCACCTGAAAACATTATTACTAAACCATCACGAAAATTTTAGACAGTACATTACCAAATCCCTTCAGCCCGTTATCAAACGATGAGCTTATCAATAACTAGCTTTTAATTTTTATTTACAGAATAAATGAGACGAAGCGCAGGACGGATAGCACGTCACGCGAATATTAACGACATCATCCGACGAGCCCTTGTCACCGTCGGCGTTCCGGCTGTTTTGGAACCTCATGGCCTGGCACGCGACGATAGTAAGAGACCGGACGGTATGTCTTTATTTCCATGGAAGATGGGTAGGCCTTTACTATGGGACGCTCCCTATGTTGATTCTCTTAAGCCATCCCATCATCCAAGCTCTTCGTGCTGTGCTGGTGCTGCAGCTGCGGCTGCGGTGAACCTCAAGCGGCGGAAATGTAACAACGTCGTCGGCAGTTATATTTTTGAGCCGTTTGGTGTTGAAACTCTTGGGCCATGGGGTCCGAGTGCTCATACGCTTTTCAAAGAATTATCCAAACGCTTAGTTGACACTTCGCGTGGCTTAAGCGCTGGTTTTCACCTCGGTCAGAGATTAAGCATTGCCATACAACGTGGAGTCTTATGACCCCATATTTTAGCTAGTAGTTTTTGCCATTAGTGTGTATATAGTTTTAATTAGTTAAGTGTGTTTATTGAATTATACAAATAAAAGATAAAATACATGGCAAAAATAAAATTCCAGGATTTTGTTTTTAAAGTTTATATATCGTTTTCTAAATTACAAATTATATTATTTTTTTAACACTTGTTTCATTTTTATGTACATTTTTTATTTATTGTCGTCCAGTAGCTTAACTGTCCACTAACACTGTGTCAATGTTTGTCGACTAGTCGATGACTAGTTGCTTACAAATGTGGCCAAAATTAAGCGACTATTCAGTCCATCTCTACTAGGTACCTATTGATATTCAGCAGTTAAACACCAAGTCAATGTTTATATGGCGACCGCGTCCGTACAAATATATCAGAAGATTGTAGTATTAAGATATTTGGCCAATCAAACAGCTTTGGCAATCAGTAACCAAATTATCTTACATCAGCTGTTTCCGGGTCAAGTAATTAGCAGCTAAGTGTGTAGTGATGCTGATTAACATAATATACCGGGCGTTATGTACAAACTTGTCTATGAAAACAGTTCAATTCCCGAATTGTGTTACGAAAATTTCTCCTAATCGCAAAAAAATATATTTTTTTTGTGACGGAACTACAAATTTTCAGTTAGAATTTTTTTTCTATACTTGTGCTGTAAGACCTTGCTCATGCCAAATTTCAGGGTTCTAGGTCAACGGGAAGTACTCTATGAATTTTGATTTCCTTGCGAGTGTCAAAATATACGTTTTTTGCTACATGAGCGGCCGTATCTTTTTTTTCGTTAACTCAGAAGTTTGAGAGAGAGACTTGAGCTTGAGGATTTAATTTCCTACCTTCTTGGATACCTTCACGCGTTCCCGAGATAAAGGGTCTTGACAGACAGACAGACTGACAAACGGAGAGACAGACAGACAAACGGACAACAAACTACCGCCCAGCTAACCTGCACAGACCAGAGGTCCTACCACGAACTCTTAACGCAATTCATTTTACGGCCTAAACCAAACTGTTAGAGGGATGGAACCATATAGGGTATAAAGCTCCTTCCCTCTTTTTAGCTCGCATGACTGATATTTTAACGCATTAAAGTGAGGCACCAGTTGCTGCTCTAGTTGCTCTTGGTAAATAAATAACAATAATAACTGGCGTTCGTAGCCTGGCTGCGCGTCGGTGACCTCTTTGGGGAAACTGAAGATTTTGTCTGTGCAATTCTGGACGAAGTTATCATGACGAATAACTACCGGAGATTTAAGTGAAGGACGGCACGGTTGACATCTGTCTGGCGTTTCACCGACCGGGTGAATCAATCCGCCACATTATCTCTGGTTGCTCTTGTTTAGCTAACGGGGAATATTCGCATAGACACAACCTTGTACCCAGGCTTATCCATCTGCATTTTTTTCTGAAGTTCTCTCTTGTGGAATCGGAGGTGCCGTACTACAGGTATGTGCCGGAACCAGTTCTCGATAATGGCCAACGCTCGCTTGTTAATATGATCAGGGGGTCATAATAATAAGCAAGTGTTGGTTAAGGCCCCTGCCTACCATCACATGTTACAATATCAAGCATGCAAGCGAAAAACAGTATATACTCGTAGCTCCATCCCTAGTTTAGGATGTCAAATGGATCACCTTTGGTCTCCAGTCCACTTAGGTCGTATCTTGCATGCATATCAATGACCAGTTCTTGGTCTTTACCGTAACAACTTTTAAGCTCATCTACTATGTGGTCTGGGAATTGAATGTGGCCTAACCACTCCCTCCTCCACCACGTCCTGATTAACGTCATAGTTGGAGCAGTGGTTTAGCGATTGGCTGTTGCACTATGTACCACTGGTTCGATTCCCGCACTGAACAAATATTTTGTATTGCCTAAAGGAAGTTTTTGAGGGTCTGGGAGTCTTGTGTAACTGAATTCATCTACATGTTTGTGAACGCATCTACGATACAATTATGAGTACATCCTAGTGTGAGGCAAGGTTATTTTTTAAAATTTAATATTATTACGGAAAGAAATTCCCGGCATTGCCCTTTCCATAGCTCCGTTAGATCTGTGTATAATTACACGAACACTACCACACAAATTCAGGCGGCTGGTTAAATTAACATTGTAATTAGCAAAGGGTGATTTTCAAACAATGCACCGTGGTCGGGCTCTGTTCGACTGTCACTAACTTTGCTTTGAGCCCCGACCTCATCACGTTCTCGCTTAAACATCGAAATCATTAAAACGAAGCACGAGTCATGGTTAACAAAGTCATTCGTGTATTTTCGACGTTAATTTGACGTAACGAGAGGAATTGAAACCAATAATAATATATATTTACAAAAAAAAAAAAAAAATTGACTACAGGTTAACTTAAATGAATGACGGATAGAAATATTCTGGTGGATGACAGAGGAAAACCCAGCTTAGTACTAGGAATTAAACTGTGTTATGGACACCAGGGACCGCTCCATCATTCTACTAGAAACATAACTTCAAACGTCTACAGTAAAACAATATTGAGTTATTATATTGTCAATTTAGGCCGGTTCGTATATAGGTAATCCATATAAAATTGGGCACTAGATTAGAAAAGTATGGATGTGCCACATTAGCGAGCAATGCAAGCATTATGCAAGGGGTCACTTGTAATATGGTTACATGATTTATGAAAAATTATTTGGTCGTCTTACACTTTAGTGTCAAAACAAAACTAGTTAACTAGTGTTTTTACTACTTTTACAACCTAATTTCAAGTAACTATTCTACATGGTAAAGTACTAAAAACCCATCGTTCACACTAACCCGATACGCCTACGTAACCAACCCAACAGGGAGCACTAAGATTGGCTTAAAGGCTCAACCTTTATCAGATTCCAATGAATCACCTGTCTAAATGCGTGTGCCAAACTATCAGAGTCTGATAGCTGAATAGTAGCGAAGGAGGGCACGAAGTCAAAGTCTATTTAGTCCAAGCGTTTAGGCAAACATCCCCAGTGGCCTTAACCACTATTCTATCAAATACATTTAGCTCCATTCACGTGAGGCCATCATCGTCTTCCATTGTGGTGGTCAGTTGCTCGTAGACCTAATCTTGCATCACAAAGGCAGGGGGCAAATTGGCAAGATTCGGGTTACATAGCCTGAGAGACAATGTGCAGTAATAGCTATTTGGCTACCGACGGTTTACGCCCATTCTACGTGGTGACATCGTCAATAATACGTACGAAAATTACTTACTCTGTGTTTACTACGCATATTTTTTGAAGAATAAATTGGTTCAAATATATGATCGAGTAACTAAAATGTTTCTTTTTTACCGACTTCATTATCAACGCTTGATATTATTAAGATACTCTTTTATTTTAAGTTAATTAGTAAAATAAATATTTATTCAAGGGCTTTAAATCTGACAATAATATCTTTCTCTTTTTTCAAATTATTTGGCACAGTGTACAAAATAAATAAAAAAATAATTTTTAATAAAAAAAACGACTTATTTACGTTTTTATCTTCAAGAAAAACAATGAAAAGTCATAAAAAAGGTGACAACGTCAAAGTTATTGAAGGTATGATTTTGCTACGCGAAAAAAATGAATAAAATAAACATTTGAATTGATATTGACAGATAAATGTTTAGTTTAATAGAACTGTCAGCGGTCGGCCATAGCCTAGGAGTGCAATACGGCTAGGCTATCAAATGCACGTCGACGTCTGTGTTTAGATTTATTGTTATGGCTCGTTTATGGTTTATTTTCAAATATCAATTGTCAAAGTGATTCTTTTAAAAGCCTGCACAGTTTCGAATTAATGTTTGCTACAGGTAAACATTATATTTAATGTTTAGAAACTTATATAACATTCTAAGTGTGATTTAGGTGTGTACAATTGGGGCTATTTTTTTTTTCGAAATCGTCTGCAGTATAATTTTAGCAATAAACAAGTCAAATTGAAGAGCCGAGTTTTTGTCTACAAATCAAGAGTTACGCGATTTGTTAAAGCATTAAAAAGAAAAAAACGAGAAAATGTTTATGTATGTGCCTTATACAACTAGTTAAAATTAAATTCTACATACTAAATAAAATAAAAAACTAAAAAATCCGCGCGAAGCCAAAAAGGCACCTATCTCAACCCATGCTGCGAAATTTAAAACAATAAATAACGCAGCTCTCTTTTTTTAGTATTCTGCTAGACCCCGACGTGATACCACGGGCACACTTACTAAACGTTGCATATAAAATTCGAAGAATAACTGACAATTATCGATGGTTAAGTTATCGATAACTTACTTAGAAATTCTGCTAGCGGAATAGTGCTCTTATACAGTATTATTGTAACCAACGATCCTCGTTTATATCCATTTGACGAGCCAATCAAATCCATTACTGTAGAGTGGCTCCATTCTGTTATATGTCAGCGATAGTGATGGGCGTTTATGAATAATTAAACTAATTGCCTAATCGTTAATTCATGTTATCTATACCAGAATAAATTATGCGATGGGTAGTAATTTTCAAATTAATTATTGAGGACGATAGAAGATCAGGTTGCCGAAATTGCCATGTATTTATTGCTAATAGGTCTGTTGTATCGTTTTTAGCCAGATTATTTGGTCCACCCCTACCTTTATCCATTGTAATAAATGAAATTTTTTCAGTCACACTGTTTTGAAAACAATAAAGGACATAGCATGCAGTGGTGGCCTAGTGGTAACGGCCTCGACTTACGAGTTGTAGGTCGCGGGTTCAAACCGAGCCAGGCGTATTACTTTGTGTAATTTATTTCATCACCACTGCTCTCAAAGCGGTGAAGGAAAACAGCGTGAGGAAACCGGCATGTCCTAGAACCTAAAATTCGAAGACATGTGACATTCACCAACCCGCACTGGGCCCGCGTGGTGGATTACGGCCCCTTCCCTCTCCTAGAGAAGAGGCCTGAGTCCCAACAGTGGGAACATTATAAGGCCGACTATGCTATGCTATGCTAAAGGACATAGAGAGGGAATCCGGCATATAGAACAAGGAATTCTTAGACATTTATAACCTACTCGGGGCACGCCTGGTAGATTGGGGGTGAGGCTGCTAACCGTACTTTAATATAGAGTTATATTAAATGATAATTGTGAATGAAATTGAAATAATTGTAATCTATTTTGCGGAGGAGTAGTGTATATTATATGAAAGCTAAAATACTCTATTTTTTTTACTTACATTTTGAAAATAATTAGATGTAATCCTTATCAGTATTTTACTAAAATATTTTTTTCACTCTTGGTTATAAATTACAAAATTGCCGTAAAGGAACGCCATGGTTTCATTAAAATTGTTGGGTAGTCATAGAATTATTTAAAAACAACGTAATGCTTTTACTTTCGTAAAAAGTAAAACAATGAAGGGTACTCTTTTTTCACTTCTAAAACAAATTTATTCTGTTTTTTCTAGAAAAGGTAGTGGGCTACAATTAGGGTAACCACACTGGAAACGTGGTGACCCTAATTGTGGCTCTATAACTTTTTTAAGGCTGGCGGTCTGAGTCCCTACAATGGTACCATTTTGTTATTAATTTTTAGGGTTTCGTACTTAAAAAGAAAAAAACGGAACCCTTATAGGAACACTTTGTTGTCCGTCTGTCTGGATGTCAAGATAAGTTATATCGGGAACGCGTGTAGGTATCGAGTTGAATTTAAAAACATATACTTACTCAAGTTTACGGTTCTTTGAACAAGTGAAAAAAAAATGAACTTCTAAGTTAATTAAAAAAAAAAGGTACGACCGTTTATGTCGCTAAAAAACGTATATTTCGGACTCTCAGGGGAATAAAAATTCTTAAGGTACTTCCCGTTGACCCAGAATCCTGAAATGTGGCATAAAGCAAGGACTTATAGGAATAAATCTGAAAACAGTTTTTTTTGCTATTCGGATAAATCTTCGATATTCCATTCGGGAATTAAACCACTTACATATGTAAAGTACGGAACCCTCCAAGTCCGACTCGCACTTGCCCAATTTTTTGTATTCTTTTGGTTTTTTTATTTAGTCTGTGGTTCTGAATAAACTATTTTCAGGTTTCGCATAAACTAAAAACTGGGCAAGTGCGAGTCGGACTCCTACCCTGAGGGTTTCGTACAAACTTACTTATTTATGTAGATAGTTCAATTCCGGAATGGAGTCTCGGAAGATTTATCCAATCGCAAAAAAAAAATTGTGACGTAAAAACAAATTTACAGTTTTCAGATTTATTCCTATATTTGTGCTTTAAACTTTACTTTATGCCAAATTACAGGAATATGGGTCAAAGGTAAGTACCCTATGAATTTTGATTTCCTCGAGAGTGTTGAAATATAGGTACGTTTTTTTCCACATAAACCAAAGTACCTTTTTTTCGCGTTAACTTACAAGTTTGATTTTTGTACAGCTCCAAGAGTCCGCAGACTTGAGTATATGGTTTTAATTTCGACTCAATTCCTACACGCGTTCCCGAGATAAAGGATCTTGACAGACACAGACAGTCGGACGCATGGACAACAAAGTGATCCTATAAGAATTCCGTTTATTTTCCGTTTGAGATACGGAACCCTAAAAATAGTATTGTATACTATATTAGTAACTAAGCGAAATATTTATTATGAAATATAGATATTATATGAAAATTTACAAATGATGTTAAAATACGCATCTGCTCATAACTCAACAAGGTAATTCAATTACTATAGTTAATTATGTTTATTATATTCAATATAGATTACATCGCGTGCTGTTAAGTGCTTAGATTACATTTACAATAGAACTATGATTATCTTTTGGTGTGTACATTATTTTAATTAATAATACTAATTAACACCTTGCATTGTCCGCATATAGCTTCCACATGACCGCATCAATAACCTTTTGCGTACAGACACGTAGATTAATGTTAAGCGTGATGGTCCATTATCATTAGGTTTGGGGACTTACTATCAAGTGCTAAAGTGTCAGGCGTCTAGCTTCATCCTAACAGATTAGTTTAGGTCGTCAAATGAATCGCTTTAATACTTTGATTTCTTTTTTTTTCTTTTTCAGTTATTTTAACGTATGTCTGGGAATTTGAGGATATTCTGCAGCCTACCCAAAATTCCTTGGTATTGTTCGTCAAGTCGTTGAGCTCCTTAGTAGTCCTGAGTTAAGCTTTACGAATACTGATAAATGCTTGCACTGACTGGACAGGTCCACTCAAATCTGTATGGTTCTTTCTTCAAAAGATCATCTCAGATAAATCTGCATGGTTTTTATGTGATTTGACCATTACATATTAACTGTATGGACTTTAAAAGTGACTTTGACCCTGAGTTTGTTTCGGTGTTTCTTTTCAGGGTTGTCAGCTGGGAAACACTGGCCTAATCTAGTTTAAAATGACGAAAAAAAAATTGACCTGTAAAAGCGTTTTTTTTTTAATATATATAACCTACTTACAAAATAAATATCATTCATTAATCATTTGTCAATAGGTCGTAGTAAGGCCTCTGTACATGTTGTTACATATATGATAATACTGTTGCGCATTGTACCTAATGTAATATTGTTATAGCAGCATTACGTCGTACTATGTAAGGCCTTCTTATGTATGTACAATTATGTTTACGCAACCAAAGGTTTATTTACAGGTTGTTTACTAAAACGACACTTTGGTGTATGCTTATATACCTAGGTACAAAGGCCTAGCATGGACTAATTTAGACGTGGGTGAAGGCAGGTCTTTTTCTTTTATTAATTTGAAAACGAGACAGCGACTGTCGTAACCCTACTGTTCGACCACATTGTCGCTTAATATCAGGTGAAATAGTAATCAATTGCGAGCCTATCAATTATAAAAATAACCATCGTTCTTAAAGAGCCCTTGCTTGTGCGAGACCCCTTTGGGTGCGAGGCCGTAAGCGAGGGCCCACTTCGTCTACGCCTAGCTACGCTACGGCCTAGGTAAAGGTGAATAATTTTAAATGGACGTGTTAGTTTCGTTTTCTTATTAGTGACTAGTGACCGGTTTGCGCGGGTGCAAATTGTATACATAAACCTTCCACATTTATTGCTCTTTGTTCTAGTGGAAACTGCATCAAAATCTATTGCATGGTTTAGGAGGAGCCAGTGTATAAACAGACATACGCGGAATGTAACTTTGTTTTATGCTTTGCTATAACATTTTTTTCTTTCAAGGTGGGTAATCATCTAATGGCTTTTCACGCCCTAGGGCGGTGCTCATGCACCGCTCTGTAAAAGTCTGACATGTTAGACTTTCACTGACTAAAACTACACTTATGTTCCTTCAGTTGCCCTTTACGTAACCCTTTCAACCCATGGTCCTAGTAGGCTTCGGCCCTACGGTTTTGCTGGCCCAACAGTTTTGGTGACATCTCTACGCCTCGTCAACGACTCGAGCTCAGTCCAGACGGTTACCAGACGGCAATCAACTACCCGTTACTCGTCATCCACAAGCCTATGATGTTTTATGCTAAGCAATAATGATGTTATAGATAGGTTCACGATGAACCACTATCTCACCTGTTGGTAAGCAATGATATGGTTGACGTTGAAGCACGCTTTCCTAAAGCAAAGAATTCACTCTTACGAGTAGGTTTGAAGAATTTTAGAACCGTATTTAAACGTCAAAATGGAGACTTATTTCTTTCACTAAGTAGCTGTTGAAATCTGCTTCGCCTGCGTGAAAGAAGAGAATTGTCCCAAGGGATCATAATCCCGGGATAAAATGTTTCCTATGTGGTATTCCAGAACATTGTCTACCAAATACGTTCAATCGTTCAAGCGTGAAGAAGTATCAAAAACACTTACAAACTTATACTATTAAAATATTAGTGTGATAAGAACCATTTCAGTTAAAATGATATACAAAGACTTTATATAAGTATTCGCATCTGATCTGTTGGCGATATCACAGGGTACGGACGTGTTTTTAAAGTTTAGATTTAAAAATATTAATAACTCTTGACTTAGAGATTCGTAGGTATCAGGAAAAAGAGTCCAGTAGGGTATTCCATTCCTTAGCTTTTGATGAACGTGTTCTCCAAATGTTTTGTGTACGAAAGGGAAGTTCACGATGTATTGGTCCCCCATCGCTGTACGTCTTAAGGTACGATAATGGGACGGTTGTGGCGGAAATGAAATTTTGCAATTCTGACGCTCACTACCCGAAATGTAAACGATAGATGAGGTTAGAAACCCGCCGTCGAAGCTCTAGACTTGAGATGGAGAGGTGAGACGGTGCAAGAAAGTGAGAGATTATAAAGAAAGAGTGAGATCACTTTCTCACTCTAGACACGGAGTGGGGAATACACAGTTAGCTACATCGCCCCCTGAAAATCGTCAGATTATATGTTTTTCGTAATCCCGATAGGATACCCTTAAAAAAAAAATCGCGCTCAAGTATTTCGAGGATAATATTTTTTTACAACTTTATGAATTGCCCATTTCTTTATGCCGCGCTCAAATTGTCAGATTATTGAAACATAGGTACACTTTTCTGCATGTACTCAACTTACCTTGTCTTAATCTGACGCGCTCGCGTTTTTCCGAGGATAGATTTTTTTTTTACTTATCTGACGGGAGCCCTCAACGCACCCCACTATATTAAGGGTTCATATGTGGTAGGGGTCTATTACAGGGTGTAAGGTTTCTCCCCATACGATTTTCTAACGCGCTCGAGTAACGTGCAAAATCCCCACTTGGGCGCCCCTACTTTAGTTACTTACTAGACACTCATGACAGTAAAATATTTTCTCTTATTTATTTACAAATTCTTAATATTTACGAGCCTTCATCCTATTATACCCAGGGCGGGAGAAGTTAATAGATGAATTCCCTCCACAAAAAAAGGCGATAAATGATGCTTGTTAATTGACCAATAAGGTTCTAGTTACTAGTATATAAGTTAATGGACTCAAATATTGTTTTTACTTTGATTACTAGAGATGTTACGTTGTATGTGTACAAGCACCATTCAAATTGACGTCATAACATCTCGTCTATTCCGGTTGGTCGGCTTGTATTTAGACTTTAACGTGTTAGTTCGGACGTCATCGAATCGGTCAGAACGCGTCGTTTTGTACCGTATTTAGCAGCGCTTCGAGAGGTACGGTGGCCGAATTCACGCTGGTCGGCCGCTCTCTCAAATTTAAATTGGGATTTTACAGATAAAGGAATATTCACCAGTTATTCGTAAAACAATGGACATAAAGATAAAGCTACACGCAGAATGATGAATGACTTATGTAATACATGTTTTTTTAAGACGATTTGGAGAAAAAGCAAAGCCCTTTTCCTTTTTCGGTAGAAAATTATCCAAAGGTCAAACAGTACGCTTATACATAAAATAGAAGCTTTTCTTTCGTAGGCCGTTACCGTGAATAAATACACAGCGTAACTGAACGTTAACTAAATAATGTTCATTACGTATTAATGTTCAATTGGTATGTTTTACGCAGGGCGCGCGCTGTGACCGCGCAGCCTCCCCAGGGAAATCAGGCAGCGATCCTCTGAGCCCACACTATGCCATACTTTACCTGTTTGGGTAAACAATTCGGGTGTTTTTACCATTCTACATTACACCAACATTTTTCCAATCAAACATACTACAAGGCTTCCCAATCCGCTTATCGGTTCATAGAAATTTCAGCGAGGAGAATTAGACCACTTTTAATTCGCTTTCAAATAAAATCAAATTATATTTGGCTTTAATCATTGGAGAAAAAATCAACCGAGGGGAAAAGCATTAGCCTCTAAATGAAACGGGAATATATAGACTGAAACCGTATATTAGAAGAGCTTGGAATTCGAATAATTATTCGAGATTTTCGTGAACTTTTTTCACATAAATTAATTACCCTTTATAAACATTGAGCTTTCAAGTTATTCTTGGGTTTCGTAATAAAAGTGTTCGGGGTATGTTATTGAACAATTAGGTACGGAGCGTTGGATATGAGTGATGTGTATATTGTTGCTCGCCGACGTCGTCCTGAACGCTAAGTGCATTGCGTTTGCCAGCGTTCGGTAAACAATTGTTCATGGGAAGCATAATTCATTCGCCAATCAACTCGATACGGCGTCCATTTCCACAATAGCATGACCATCGGTGGCTGTGTTTCACAGATGTGGTTCGGCTTGAACAGAAACGTCAATGTAATGACTACATCATTGTTAGGCACGACATTTAATCGACGTCTACAAGAATTGAAAGCGACTGGAGAATCGATGCGGCGTGCGTGTGTTGTGGTAATGGCCCTTGTGTGGGAGTTTGATCTATGTATTGAACCCGTATAACGATGTTCAGTAAGCATGTTAATAAATTATTCACTTGAATCTACTCGTAACTTGACTTATATTCCTTTCAAAAATTGGTTGAGAATCTGTCGTGAGAGGATTGACAGACTGCAGGAATGCTTGAAAGAGTTACTGTATCTCTAGAACGCAAAGGCGAAATGAAGGAACATAGGTGGGTAGTCGGTAAAAGTCTGACACGCCATCATCACAATTAGGTGAAGATGTGATACCCCTAAGGAACGTAAACTTCTTCGATGGGATGAGCCAAGACCGAAGCCTCATGTCAGTAACAATATCTCTTCAATTGAGTGCATAATTATCTATCCAGGGAATTGTTAACGGTTATATTATATTTATACTAAGTTATAGATTCATCTCTTTTTTAAACTAAACAAAATTGAAGTTATGCACTCCGCACGGCACAGAAGTCTAAGTTTTAAGGAAGATATATACGAGGCATATTAGACCCCGTACCACACTGAACGTGTGGCAACACAAGCAAACATTACTTTTCTTGGAAGGATTTAATCCAGGATAATCCCTGTTTAAGACAGAGGTACGTGGAATTTCTTAATCACTTTGTGGTATTATGGTCAACATAAGTGATGTATTAAGTCTATGAAATATATAAGAGGTTGAAAGTACTTTGTCGTAGGCATCAAAGGTTAATCGGCCTAAAGTCGAGTACATACTAAATGTAGGTAATTACACACCTCACCGCCTAACATGATTTTGGTAACTGCTTGACTAATAGGTAGATGAAATGAATAGCTGGTGAGTTAAAGAAACAAAGCCCCAAACATTTGTGGTATCCGATGCCCGTCATTGCAAGGAGGAATTTCGATAGTGAAGCCGTTATCCTGGGACACAAAAGGCAACTGAAGGACCCTGGTGTGGTTTTATTCAGGAAAAAAGGAATGATTTGTTAGTGTGCGCGATGAATTATTAGATATCCCTATGGATCGAGTATGCAGGTAAATACTGCGAAGGCAGAGTGGGTAATGGATTGGTTTCTGTGTTACGAAGTTAGGATACAAGGCAAAAAAAAATATTTGTGAAATTATCCAATTACTTCTCGCGCTCTAGTGAGACTGAGAGTGTTTGACTTTTACTGGTTAAAACCAACTCCTATGTTCCTTCTTTGCGTTGCGTTCCAGGACCCCAGGTTTCCCTTTCGGAAACCAACCCATAGCCTAGGCTTCGGCTCTGCTGAGCCCCTAAAGTTTTGCTGACATATTTTTGAGGCGCGGAGGACGCGGTTTCGATCTGGTTGGTTACCAGACGGCCAGGCGGCGAGCTACCCATTGCTCGTCGTCCGCAAGCCCATGCCTGCTATGGCTGGAAACCGGGGTCGGGGTCCCGGCGGCTGGGGCGTGAGAATGTCCCTCTCGCGCGCGGTCGTCTCCTTCACTAGCATAACTGCTTCGTAGAAGGAGGCGTTCGCCTGCCATTCCTCCTCGCTCGGGACTATGGCCTGTACCAGGTCCCAGCGAAAGAAATTGTTGTTCCGACGAGGACACGGCGGTGCTCCGCCCAAGTGGGGCACACTTCCATTCGATGCTCTACCGTGTCCTCCGGTCGGTAACATTGGTGACACCCGGACGTTTCTTTTTCATGAATTAGGTGCACGAACCTCCCGAACTTACCATGCCCGGTGAGGACCTGCGTTTTCCGAAAATCATGAACATGTAAAAACAACTGGATCAGAATTTATTGTCTAATCATATTGTTAATGTTATTTTTTTTATCTAATATGGGATTATATCCTAATCCTATTGAGAAAATAAAAATATCTAACTTTATATCGAACCCGTGTATCTTATGGGGATAAGATTTTCCTTTCTAAGATAAGCGGATAATATATTTTTCCTTATTGCTATTTATTTACGACGGATAGCTTTATTTTAATGATTTCGTGGTATTCATTAGTTGTGTTGACCCTTCATCCACGCTCTTCGCTAAAGCCACGAGGCTTATCAATTTGATAAACTTATTTTAGACTAGCTTTTGCCCGTGACTTCGTCCGCGTAGAAGTCAAAAACGGTTTTATTAGGTTTTTTGAGATACGGAAATATGAAATATTATTTATTATCTTCGTCGTGCGTGATAGTCCATTGAATTGTATGGCGAGCGATATTGTATCGTAAGATAAAATATTATAGTATCTTAGCCGTGTGCAGCGCCCCTTAGTAAACTCCACTGCGGGTGACGTAACCTACGATAAACTTATTATTTGCGGTTGGTACAGTAATCGGGTCTAGGGATCGAACCATAAAATTAAGTTTGTTTTTTATTGTATATACTTTTCCAGGATAAAAAGTACCCAGTGTGGTGCCCAGGATATTAAAAAATAATTATACCCAGTTTCATCGTAATAGAACTGGTAGTTTTTGCGTGATGCCTGAACAAACAGACAGACAGACAGACAAATTTTTTTTTAATCACGTTTTTAGGTTCGGTGTCGGTCTAGTAACACTCCCTGCCATTTATTTTTATGATATTTTCAATGTACAGAATTTTCACTTTTACAGATTTATTATAAGTATAGATTATGCGTTCTAATGATATTAAAAGAAAACTAAATAAGATTATTATTAACAAATACAAAACATTATTTATACAGGCATTTACGGCATAATGACCATATTATTTAGGAAATTGTATAATTATAACAAAAACTTCGCCTGTGTTTACCGATGGGTGGAGCAGAGTTGTAGGTACTGGATTCTACATAGACTCGGGAAAGAGATTGAACGTTATTTTTATTATGAAACTGTTTTTTTGTGTCATCTGCTCGTGCACTAGCTTCTGACGTTTTATAAGTGCCCATGTAGGCCTATGTGAAATAAAAAACCTTTGACTTGACTTGACTTGACTTGACTTTGACTTGACTTTGACTTGACTTTGACTTGACTTTGACTTTGACTTGACTTAATCTATTGATATTTTGTTTTATGTCATGTATTCAGTAATCAATTAGGTAAAACCATCGTAGTCAGTTGTAACAGTTCCTCCAAGGCAAGATACATGAATGAATCAACGTGTGTACCTATGACTGTGCAGGTGTAAAAACTAGGAAGGTAAGATTTAGATACATTTAATAATTGGTCTAAACATTAACTTTAAAAAAAATTAAAGTATGCTTTTTCTATAATTTAGCAATTTTGTCATGAATTATTGTAATAGGAGCCAGCCTATTTTTATCGACCAGATTCAGCTCAAGATTTCGACTACCCTTTTTAGGGTTCCGTAGGAACTAGGAACCCTTGAAGTTTCGCCAAGTCTCCGCGGATAATCTCAGTGACAGTTAGCACTAGAAAGTTGAAATTTGGTACCAATATGTATATCAATCACGCCGACAAAGTGGTAAAATAAAAATTGGAAAAAAAGGTTTAAATAGGGTACCCCCCCTACACGTAAAATCGGAAGTGTTTTTTTTTCTGTTCAACCCTAACGTGTGATATATTGTTGGATAGGTATTTAAAAATAAATAGGGGTTTACGAAAAGTAGATATTATATATTATTTAGACGATTGGAGACAATTTTATGAGGAGGTTATATTTTTTACCTTATAATAATATCAGTTTTGGTTTCGGCCGAAATTGGAAGTGGGACCGAATTTTTCGGTTAAAATTTAGGTTTCGGCAGAAAACCGTTTTTGATCGTGACATTGGCGACCACAAGACTAACCAGACAGTCGATCATTTCTATTCGTGTAGGAATGGTTTTAGCTACCATTTTGCGTACATTATCTATATATAATAAAAATCAATGCCACTTTTCTTTGTAATTTTATAACTCAAGAACAGGCTCACCTATCCAAACCAAATGTTTAGGCTTTGTTCGGACTTTTTAGTAGATGGTTTATGTGAAGTTTGCACAAAATCGGTCGAGCGGTTCTTCATTTATCACATTATTAGGCGGTACGAAGTTGGCCGAGTCAGCTAGTTGTGTATATGAACTTTGACTTCGCAATCACAATTCTTTTTACCCGACTACAAGAAGGGTTATTACATATTTAAAGTAGGTACCTACATACGATATGCCTAAGTACCAAACATGAAGTTTCAGCTACAATATCTCTTGCCGCCATGTTTCGTAACATGACACTTGTAATGAGACTAGTAAACTTAATGTTTCAGTGACATCTCGGTCGACAGACGTGTGTACAAAATTGGTGAAGTGTAAACATTCATTTTAATTTACATTAAGTAGCTACAGTAGATCAGGGGCCGTACCACGAGCTTTTAGCGCAATCCATTTGACGACCTAAACTGAATTTTTAAAGGTATGGAGCTAGAATGTATAGCATTATCTCTCTTTCTCACTCTCACACCTGTAAAACGTGCGAGTGAGATAGAGAGATTGAGATATGCATTTTATATAGCTCCATCCCTTTAACAATTCAGTTTAGATTATAAATAGATCGCGTAAGTGGTAGGGCCTTAGTGCTAAGAACAGGCTCGCAAGCGTAGTTACGAGTTTTAAATTCTGTCGATGGATAATTTATTGACCACGTTTATTATCATCAAACAGCTATTTGGCTTTTCCCGTGACCAAAAGACTAACTATTTATAAATGTTATTTATATGTATTTATAATTAATAAAGGAAATAATAATATTAATCTTCCACAACTATCACACAACGCCGTCTAGTCTCCAGTCAAGCAGGGCTTGTGTTATGAGTACTATATAGACAACTGATTAAAATACTAATATATTTGTAAATACCTCCTTATTAAAGATAAATTACTCCCAGACACACGACAAATTATCGTGCTCAACACACAAATATTTGTCCTAGGTGGGAATCGAATCCACGATCTCCGGCGTAGCAGTCAGGGCTACTAACCACTAGACCATCAAATCAGAAAAAAAAATCTAGTTATATCGTTAACCCACACAAGGAATTACTCATGTATTGTACATACATATAACACCAAAACAGAGAGATCAAAGCCAGATCAGAATCAAAGAGAGATTGTAATCTTTTCAAATTAATTGAAGATGCATTCATTAGCAACCTGTTTGTTGATTTGGCCAGCACAATGCACATAGTGGTTCAGTGATTAGATCAATTTGAAATTTGATTGCATGTAACATTAATAAATTACCAAACGACTACCTGCTTTAAAGCAAAACTATTTTGATAGCAATTGTGTAATGAAATAAGCAATTATCGATTGTACCATTGATTAGGGTTAAGTGAGGGATAATTGACAATTTCGATTGTGTTCTGATTCACCATTATTCGGGCCAGTGAATGGAATAGATTCTCATTATGTTCTAATACTGAGTCATACGAATGAGAATTGTCTAAGTTTGCTATTGTGATAGTTTGTCGGAGGATTAAGATAGGTATACAATACGACAAAATGTCTTGGCCGCTCTGAACATTGAACCATTGGCTGTGCAGTAATTTCTTTTAAGAACTATTTGACAAATGCATGTTGCGTATGTTTTTGAGTATCTGCAATAGTTCGGAACGTCAGTGGCCAACATATTTTGATCGTATTATAGTTTTTTAGTCCCAACAGTGGGAACATTATAAGGCTGTATATGCTTTGCTATGGTTAAACCTATAATTAGTTGATAATATGTGTAAAAAAATGTCTACGGAAGTTAAATCTGAAATAAAAACACTTGTTGTTCTGGTAAAAAGTACAAATCATGCCCTTTCACTCCTCGTAATTTTTAATAAGTTAAACCGATTTTATATTTCATACAGTTTTATAATGTAAATCTTATACCATTCCACGTGATACCTCATTTGCCGGTGACTCTGATATAACGATCAAACTTATAACACCTCTCTTTTTGCGTTGCGGGTTAAATACATTTGAAATAAAGCAGACACATGGCAGAAAATCTTCAAAAACACCAGGAAGTAAAATAATTAGGATCTAGGTACTTACATGGTGTATAATATCAGTAGCAGCGTAAAAACTTTCGTGCGGATCGGGTCGTTTCATCATGTAGGGCCTCGGGAATTCCGTGTCTTCGCAGATTTCTGCACCAAAAAATAAACATTCAGCATAACTAATTATAGGGTTCAGGTACCTATGTTTATTTGTTGAATATATGAATATGACACGAAAGCTATCCTAAAAAAAACTGCCCGTCATTCCTATATCATTCTATTTTAGTATTATAATGGAGCGTTCACATCGGCCATGGCCGGACGCTCCCGGCTCAACCGTCAGTCAAAGTCACGGATAATTCGTATTTTTTACCAAAAACCCGTCACTATTTTCTCCACCGTATTCTCCCAAAGATACACGAACCCGGGACCTATTATCCTGTGCTCGGGGCGCATCATCTTTTCAATATGGCTGCGGAACAATGGCCGGCTTTCCGGCCGGATGTCCGCCCCCCGTAACGAGCACGTATCTTGAGTTTTCTTTTAAAGGGCTCAGTGTCAAAATGTTAGAATTTTAGTGTGTTAAAATGTTCACGGTAAGATTTTTCTATTCATATTTTTAGGTTCGTAACTTTTACTTTACTGTCAAAGTCAAATTATTAAAGTGAAAATGAAATATAGCAAAAGATAGGGAACTCGCAAAAGTTGTGTGCTAAAAACTCGTTATCTGAGATCAGATAGCAATCCGTGGCATTTTCCTCAACATTCATCAGAACGTCACATTTATTTTCTAAAAATGTGAAGTTAAGAAAATCATTAGGTCGTTTCATTTTCAAGCTGTTCGTGTAAGAGTCGTTGGTATAGGGAGAGCGGGGGAAAAGTAACAATCTAGGGGCAAGTGCACTCGTAAACCTAACGAGTGCAGTGGAGTGGCGAGTCGAGTGTCATAGGCGAGCTAACTAGCGCCAGTCGAAAAAAACACGGCCAGCGACCACAAACACGTCGTGTTGGGGACATAACAAGAGCGTTTAGCGATCTTTGTGAACACCATGTTTTTTGTGTTATTTATGATTGCCGGCTTGAATTTTATTTTCACTGACGATTAGATATTCTAGAATCTGAGAATGTGTCTTGTAAGCCAAACAATTGTATTCGAATCTCATGTCAATCATGAATATATTGACATTGATAATATAAAATCGAAACTTATGTATGTATATAAGATGTTTAGATACATACACATGGGGATCAACCCTTGTTTATTGAGCAAAAAATAGCCCGTAGTAGTTTGTTCATTTGTAACAGCAGATATTTACAATTAGGGTCAGCCCTCTGTGGATTTAATATATCCGACTTTATTGTACTTTACAACTCCTGTTTCGTATATATTGTTTTATATTTTCTGGTGACTCTCTTCTCGAAACGTCACGTACCCAATATTGCATTTTACTAGTATTGTTTAAACAACAATGTTGATTTATAGCCATAAACATACAAGGGTTTTTTTTTCTGATATTTACACGATATTAGTACACGGAGCAAAAGAAAGAAGAAGAAGACGAAAAAGACAAATATGTTTTCTATATCTCACAAATGTGGTCATACATTACGTGTTATGACACAACTTTGTGAAACTATTGGAGCACTAATAAAAATACAGTCACATTTCTAGTTGGGGAAATAGGACTCAAACTTGGATGATTTGTAAGCTGCGGACACGTCGGACATAACTAATGTTATTGACGAAAATGTTTGGTTACCTACCGTTGTACTCGTGCTGGTCGTGAGTCTCTCGTTTGTCGCGACGACCTAGGGTCTCCCTCCATATGTTATAGGGTTCCCTGTAGTCTTCATCCACGACGGCCGGCCTGTAACAAACAATCAACTTTATTATTTCGTACGAGTGTTTAATTCCCTACTATAATATGTATTTTTTTTAATTAGGCATGTGTTTGTTGGTTGTACCGTTATTTCTAGTTCAGCAAATGATTCAACATACCGCGGATTTTACGAGTTATTTATTGAGATCCAGCCCTTGGCATTTAATACACACGATTCCTTTTTTATAGAGGCTGGACTTAGGTAGGTAATTTATGATTTTTCTGTGTTGTGCTTGTGAATCATTTATAGGGGTTTGTCAAAAATTGGATTGCTTTTAATTATTTTGAATACGGCTAGTGTTTAATAAATTGAGTTTGAAGTGGAAAAAACTATTAGAAGCTTACCGCAACATATGTATTGGCGGACAGTTAGCGAGTGCTAGTGCCAATCTTGGAGCTCTCCTGTTGTTCCGAGAGCTCGAGCTGCCGTGTCGTAGAGATGGACAGAACGGTTTCTTCAGCATGTTGGGAATGCGGCGACGGGTCTTCTTCGTCAGTAGGACCACAGTAGCTGCGATGAAGGCCCCACCACCCACCAGGGCACCACACGCTAGTCCTACAGAAACCCTCAAAGAAGAGTTCCTTTTCTTCCTTGAAGATGGTGGAGTATCAGTCCGGTAATACTCTTCAAGGAACTCCGCAGATGTATTCACCCAAGTTGGAACTGTTGACAAAAAATCAAAATTGAAGAACACTCGCTTGAAGCTTCATTAGTGAGCTTTCAGCTTCTATGTAAGACAAAGACAATGAAGGAAAATGAATAGATGTCGAGTCCAGGACTAATTGTTGTTTTGTAAAGGAGAGAATTTAGTGAGAAATGCCGCCATGCTGCCATGTCGACCTCGCTCCAGCGGTTTTCAATCCCTGAGACAACGAGATCGAGATTGGTCGACCGTTTTGTGCATTCATAGTTTTATGACTGGATTTAATATTCTTTTTGTAGAATTAATTTATAAGTTGTGGTTAAAATGGTGAGTATTGGTTCTTTAGGCCATACTTTTAGAGTGATTCTTTTACTCTTATATAAATATAGTTTTAAAGTACTACAATGTGGATTTCGATATTACAACCGAGCGTGTATTTTGCTAACGGCCCAATAAACAATACAAGTTGTATGTCGATTGAATCAAAAATAAACAAAAAGTCAAAAGGCATATATTTTCAAAAAACAAAACAATTTCTGTTATGCTAATAGACACACAAAAAATACACAGTTTCATGAATTTTGAGCACACAACTTGTATCCTGAAAAGTTGTAAACTACGAGTTTTGAATTTTACACAAATTCGGAAATAGGTCGAATCGTACGGCGGCTCCAAACTGAGTCTAAACTGAGGTAAACTGAAAATGGCGGACTGCCAGTGTAAGGGGCCAAGAGTCAGTTAATTCTGCGCTAATTTCTAATTGTACATTTCATGAAGTGTATCTCAGGGTTGCAGGTCTAGGAGTTCGATTCGAACGAGACTTGTGGGAAGGAGTTCTGGAGTGGAAGATAAAAAATCTGCAGGATTTTTTTTGTTATATTGTGGTGTGCATCAACCTTTCGGCGCTTCTTGAGTACCAATGTAAACCTACATGACAGATAGAAATATTTTAAATTGTGAACATTTCATGTTTGTTTTATTTATGCAATCTAGAAATGCTGTGTGGTGAATTATGCGTCATATATTTAGCCTAAGTTATTTAAAATAATAAATAACTGAACACTTAAAAGTTCGAGTAAATCAACGAATTCAAAAGTTTTATATATTTTAAAATTTCGAATAAAATATTTTATTCTTGTAAAAAGAAATATTAGCGAATTTTAGTAAATTGCGTTCACCAAAAGCGTGTGGTAAATTATTTCTATTGTATTTTTATTGCCAAATTGTATATCACATTACAAATACACATCCACGCTAATATCGAATTCACACGCCTCCATATATGTTACCTAACGTATATACTAATGGATTACGTGTCTCGAATATTTTTGTCCAATGTTCAAATATAAAAGCGTTTATGAAAACTTCGTTTGACATACATAAATGTAATTTGTACGTTTAGACGGTTGCTTTGTGTTCTCGAGTAAAATTACGATATCTACTGATACTTTTGGGGGACTGTGATTTTCTTTTGTGTAACGTTTGAGGACATATGAAAACGTACTGCGTTTATTGTTTCATTTAAATATTTATTTCTATTTTTTTATTAGATATTATTAGTTTTTCATATTATTATTCTGTGCTTTGAGTTTTGGGATTTATGTTCTATAAAATAAAAAATATGCTATATATATACTTATTTTTAGACATTATTCATTTTGCACACATTTTACTGACATTATTGGATACATCTGACTGCTGCTTTGTTGAAATTTCGTAAATTATGTTCATTTTCAAATAAATCTCACCAAATTTTGAAACAGAAAATAATAATTTGGGCAGCCAAATCCCAACCGTGTTCAGAGGTCGATGCCCTTTGAAGATGCTAGTTAGACCGACATCAAGCTAGGGAAATAAGATGGGATTTATTTTTAAATGAAGATGGAAATATAAGCCCTCGCTAAGGTAAAGTACAAACTTAAAAAATGCAGTTATCAAGAACGTAATAACAAGTGTAATTATTTTAACGAAGGAAGAATCCTTCGTTAAACCTAGGTAGAAACCTAGGTATAATATTTTCTGTATTTCTTCCTTTGCTTGTTAAGTAATGACTTTCATTTAGATTATTACTCTGTTCTGCATTTTCTTAAAACTGACAAGAAATTTAAATGAATTAATTCTTTTGTCATTAGTAATTCCGTATTGTTCAGCTGACAAAGCAAATTTAACAGTGTAACATTAAATTCATTTATTCATACACATAGAGGTACATTCGAATTGTAAGGGAAACCTTAATTAAATACGTAACTATCTTCAAAGTGGCATCGACAATTGAATGTTTAACGGACAAAAGGCAGACGGTACATTATATTCAGTTTCGGTAATTAGACACGTATCACGATACTTATACGGTTTCCTAATTGGGTCAGATTAGGAATAATGATGATTCAGGAACCCCCACCGCACCGCCGCCGGCGTAATTATGTTGAAAACTTCCCTGTGGCACCCCCAGGTAAGTACCTCACGACTCCCTTGTTATATTACAACAAGCACATATTTCAAAGATATTTGAGTTGCCTTACGTTACCTGCTCTACAAGAAAATAACAAAAATAATAACCTCTTTACAAAGCTCCGGAATTTACTTCACATAAGTGGATTAAACTGAAATAAAATCTCAATTTTGTTGAATTACTTTCATTCCTTTGTGAACATGATCAGTACTACTATATTGTGTTCAAAAGGCTGTCGATATTCCGCAAAATCCATTTTCATTGGGATAATATCTCGGAGAGTGCGGGCGACGCGTTGCGGCCTCCTCGAAATATAATTGGGGGGACGAAATAATCCAGATCAAAGATTTTCTTTAATTACAATTCTTCATTTAGCGGGCGGCGATTTATCACTTAAGAGGCGATTTCCTCAAAAGAGCTGTGGATTAATTAGAGAAAGATAAAATTTGTGAAATAGCCGCAGGCTTGCGAGTGCTCTGAACTGATAAGGGGCTGATGAGGAGTAATGGATCTATTAGCGAGGCTGCTGCCAGGGCTCCTACACCCTCGGGACCACTTCTTTATGTTCGCGTCAAAAATCACGCAATCATGTTTACAAATTTTATTCCAGAATAATTTCTTTGTACAAAACGTTCGATTCGATAAACTGTTTCAGATTGTCCATGATTGCGCGAGATGTTTATCCGTGAATTGAGCGCTGATTTGGATGACGCAGAATCAGCTCCGAATACAAACAAATTATGTGCTGTTTGCGTTGATTTATTTATTTTTTAAGTAGGCACATTAAATTCACGGTGGGATTCAATGCTTTTACGCACCCATCAGCACGTTTCGAAAGTTTTGGTTTTGTAATTATTTAAATGGAGTGGGTGTTTTATTGTGGGGTGAGTGGAATAAATGATTGGAGTAGGTACTTACTGGATTTGAAGGTGATTTCGCTGATGAGTATCCATTCGTGTTGGAACCTTAGCTTCATCATGATGTGCTTTGCGGTGCGGTTCTGAAGATCGATGTGCACCACTCTGGCATGTTCCGACACTCTGTCCTGCTTTGGTTCGTGGGAGATATAGTCTTCTTGCCAACGCTCTCCCTCTAGTGAGAAGTACACTTCTGCTTCTTTGAACAGCTGACAAAAGGGAAATATCATTGCAATTTCGGAATCATCACTATTAGTTAACACAGTTTAATATTCTACCTGAAAGATATTGTGATGAAATTACACATTTCTTTTTGTTATTGTTTAAAACCCTTTTTAGGCAACGCAAGTCTGGACATATATATATATAATAGTAATAATATAGACCACTGTCCTTCAATTTAAACTAGTAAGCAATCGTGCAACTTTAAGAACAGTGTTAGAACATTTTGCAAGAGCATTCGCTAAGGCATTAAACAGTCGTTACCTGGACATCTTTGGTGAACATGTTGTTAGTGTGAACATCGATATGGTAAAAAAGTCGCGTCTCACTGAAGTTGAAGGTGAGTGTCACCTCCTCATCAGTGGTCATGGTCTTGTTCCAGCCAACCCAACGGGATCCTAAGACAAATATTATGGTGAGATTACTGATTAAATTCGCACTTGAAATATTACCAACACTTATTTTTTCAATCAAGTGGAATGTTGGTTGTATAATTTAGTTTAACTGTGTATTTTAGAACGATTTTCCTCATGATTTACATTTTAAAATGCCTTAATCACTAAAGGACCCAATTTGGTTATTCTATTTCCATGTAAATACACTTTACTCTCGAATAAATCCAATCCCAACAAACCGGCCTGACCGATAGTTTAAGTGAAGATTGAGAACCGAAAATTTACATACCTCTTGTGTCTAACTGGTCGGGCAGTTCAAAATCGTTGGGCCCTACCAAGGAGTCCGTCATCTGACCGAGGCCATTTATTAGCCGTCCCTCCCGGAAAGTTCCATCGTAGCCGAGGTCCTCGAACCTCGCCCCGCCCGTCATCGCCTGCATGTCACCTCCCTTGGGCGCGGAGTACGCAACTAGATCCTCTGCACAAACATCAAATAGTAAATGTACCGCCCGGTGGCGGCTTCTCATCGCTCAGCACGAAAAAAATCGCAAGAAACACACATTTCACAAGCAGCAGAGCAATGTCGCTTTGCATTGTCCCGGGACGCACTAGCAATCATTAACCGTATTCCTCTTATACCTACGTTTCCAACGACATCCATACAGTTCCACCCTCATGCACGCCGTGCGAGGATGAGCTGCGAATGGAAAAAAGCGTACTTTCGATGCCACAAATGGTGCTTCAAGAGTAGACTTCCTCGGTGTATACGTGTTCACATTTCCAGATATAAGCTGGAAAAAAAACAAGTATTTGTACTTGTTTCATAAACGCATAGCTGGCATAAAAAACGAAAAGAAATAAAAATAGATCCATTTAACGATTCATAAAACATTAAAATGATCAGAGACTAAAAAGTTTTTATGTACACTTTCAGTTCACGCCTTACTCTGTTTCCAAAACAAGGAAAGGGGCATTCAGCCTTGACGGACGGGTGAACACTTTGCACCGGGACAGAAAAGAGATCCATCTCCGTGGAAATATTTTGTACATATTTACGACATAGGCACTACAAAGAAAATGAAATCGTTTATCTTCTTTTGTCATTTCACGTGGAGCCGCATGTTTTGTTTTAACATTTTATTTTATGTACGGCCGTATATCAAAGGAAATTGAAAAATGTAAACCAGTAAAGCGGTTTGTTTACAAACTCACTGAGAGGGCTCGACATTTTTATTGTGGAGTAAGGATGTACGAAATTGCGATTGGTTCAGGTGAGCGGAACACTTTGTCATACACTGTTTGAATATGCTAGTGCTGTTTTTGTGGGAAATAGTGATTTATAGTGCTCATGTGTTTTGAATTTATTTTATTTAACAAACTTAATTATATTTTTTTTTTGTTTCAGTTTTGGAATCAATTAACGACAACCAAGTGTAATATTAGTTTATCTGAGTAAGAAATTAAACATTTACTTCAAGTTGTCGCGAGTTGCCTATTTACCAGTCAACTCAAGGCGTGTTTTTGAACGTAACCTTAGCATCCACTCGGGGACTAATTCCATGTAACTCGAGCCTGTCTCAGAACGAACCCAAAACTTCCCTGTGATCCTAAGTACGCAAAGGAAAACATCGAAGGCACTGATTTGTGCCTAATTGCTAAGTAAATTAAATGATTTATCTAACTTTTAACGTGTTTGTTAACAACATCAACCTTTTCCAAGTTTTAATTTGGCGTTGATGTAACAGTATTTAAGGTTTTGACTACTTTAACGAAGACAAGGACAAATAAAATGGTTCCAAATTTAATCAGCCGACTTTAAGCGCTAAATAAAGAAGTAAATTTATTCTACTATGCTGTCATTCGTATTTTCAGTTGCCTTAAAATTGTGTTTCGCAAGGAACAAAAACAAAGATTCTTATTCCGCTGGTAGAATAAAGAAAAACTCAATATTAAGTGGTCACTTACCCTGCTTCCGTTAAAATCTTTGTATTTGACCCAGCGGTTGAGTGCGGTTCGCCAGTACTCGACCGAGTAGCTCTCAACGAATTCTACTCCCACGGAATTGGCGAACCTGCCTTGCGACTCCGTGCCAGTAATCAAATACTCGTCGCGTAGATCAATCTCCAGAAATTGACGGCTGCGAGGTGATATCAATCCATTAGGGCACCACGCGCCGCCTTTGATCTCCGTCCGTATTCTGCAAAGACGTGTCTCGGTTAACTTCTCCACAAAGCTTCTTTTTCTTCATCACAATAAGCGAGCAACAAGTGGACATAAAGCACAGCCGAGCGTATATTTTTGTCGGTTTACCGACGATTTTGAGTTCATTTCAGTTCTTAGTTAACCAGCAAATGTATAAGTAGTTGTTGGGGATACGCTAGTGCATAAGTAAATAAAATTAGCGTAACAGTCTAAGCAAATAGAGTAAAACATTTATTTGTTTCGTTTGACAACAGCGGGCCGTCTGGTGGCAGTTCCATTAGAATATCTCGCGTGATCTCATCAGTAGGTACAGCGAAACAAAGCACGCTAAGCGCTGAATTAACGTGGCATTTGCTAAATCGCCTCTGACCCAATGTAAAGTGGCTCAGATGATAAGACTTCGGCACAGCCGGCCCTACTTACATCTTGTTATCTTTAGGGAGTCAAGCTCCGAAAGGCTTTTGTAGGATCACGGTCGTTCCAAATTCATATGAAAATTTAATTTTCTGTTAGTGAATTTCTCAAACGGGAGTCGAGTTTTCGCGTTATTGTCTCGCTTCAGGCTTATGCGGGCTTAAGGCCCTGAATGTGGGTCCCACTGTTAATTGTTTGAGCTAAGTATGAGCGTTTTGCGGTTGGGGGATTCACAATTATTGTAACAACTTGGCCGTATCATAGCGCTTTATTGTTGTTTAACAATGGGCAGCTAAAGACATTATATCGATTAGTGGGCTATTTGTTTCGGATTTGGGGGAATGTGTGTCCATTTAGGGCTGTGTCATTGAGTAATAGTTTGTTCATTATTATCCTTTTATTGAACTGTGGTTTTTTAAACATTGTTGGAAAAAATAAGGTTTTATAAAGGAGTAATTTACCGTGAGCTGAGTGGTGAGACACTCTGGTCGTAACTGGAGCTTGCCGAGAGCGATTCGTTAGCAATCAACCCATTTTCCATGCCAAGTGGCACAAGGCAGCTTCCTCCTTCGGCTGTAAGAAAAACATCATATTTAATAAATGCATTAACATTTGAGAACTCGTTTGATTTGGAGTGGAAAGTAATTCATTGGTTGAACATAAATTGAAATTGGAAAAATGACAGAGAGGGTTGTTTATAAAAAAAATGGGCTGGATTAATAAAACTTAAATTCACATTATTATTATAATGAGTAATTGTGAATATATTCTATCGTTGTGTGAAAGTTATTGCGCTGTTTTTCTTTAATTAGGGTGAGTGTCGTGTCGTGGGTGCCGGGTGCCCGGGTGTGTCCTGCCCGGGGCGGCTCGGGGCGGCGCCAAACTATCCAGATCGTAACCGTTCCTTCCGTAATGTGTATTTTGGTGTTGCATTAGGAAGGGTCGATCTTAGGGATACACTGTGTATTCTTTTAATTTCGTACCCCTGTTTCTAAGAAGCCGATATTTCAAATTTTGTCACTTGGCAAAGTTACGAAAATAAAGCAAAAAATCATATCTTCAGTATACTCCATGTTTTATTCTAACATCAAAATCAGTAGCCAATATACTTAACACAACGATATTCTCACAAGCAACAATAAAAATGTGATTCATCCAACTATTTCTAAGTGAAGGTATGTATTTCAGACGTACAATACTAGTCGTAATCCGGTCATTTGTTTCAGAATAGCCACCATTTACGCCAAAGTACTGTGGAAATGAATAGGCCGGCACAGCCTATCCGTTTTTAGTTCCGCCAAAGACATTTGAAACAAGACTGCGACAGAACGCGAAATGTAGTAAAAATTAAGATGAGCAAAATCATTGATTTATATTCAACTACTGCTTTTGCCTGCAGCTTCGCTAGCGTAGAAATAGAAAATATATGTTACTCAATGAAAGTGTAGCATTATAAGGTGATGGAATTTTTAAAATCAGTCCAGTAGTTTTGGAGTTAAATCGTAACATACAAACAAACAAAAAATCAAACCTTTCCTCTTTATAATAGATAGGGTAGGGTAGCTTGCCGTCTGATAAGGACCAAATCCAGGTCAAAAAGTTGTCAGTTAGAAAGAGTAATTTGAGAGGCTTGCTAAACCCGACGCTTGCCTAGAAAGCAAAAATCAAGTGAAAGAACGCAGGTGGATTTTAGTCAGTAAAAGAACGCAGGTGGGCTTTAGTCAGTAAAAGTCTGACACTCCCTTACGCTTCAGGCAGAGAGGAAGGTCTATAGAGATTAATTAATTTTCTTAGATAAACAAGAACTTCCATCACTATATGATCAAATACTCTACTCATATATATTTATATGATTAATTAGTCACCGGTCGTATTGTTTTTCCAAAGCCAATAATTATCAGGAAAAGTTTTGCGATTTTCTGTAATTAAGTATAATGAATACGACGAAGAATATTATTTCAGCTAATGATCGTATTACACGGGACAAAGAGGTTTGGTTCTGTAAAGGATAAAAGCCGATCTTTGCACCCCTAGGGGTAGAATATCCTATGGGGTACGTCAGCCCCTATCAGTCGCAAAAATATATACACCCTAAGGGTTCTTAAACTTGTCTTTATAAAGAATTTTACGTACATTACTGATACTTGAAGTGTTATTTGGAATTATTAATGGTTCTTAGGAAACAACCGCAGGCAGTCTTGCTAACATCTTCAACTGCATGTCGAGTCTCAACAGTTTAATCTACAATATATTTGGGAGATAAAAACGGGAATATTTCGTAAATTTTGTGTCAACAACGGTTAAAATACCTTATTTTTTTTACTTTATTGTATATACAACGCGAAAACTAAGGCCGGATAAAGAAAACTAAGGCCGGAATTCACCAATAAAACTAATCGCGTTTTAACGTTTGGCTCGCATAATCGCGTTTAGCAGCTGTCACAAGTGTCACTTGTAAAAATACAACAAAAGAAAAATACAGACAAGTGACACTAGTGACAGCGGCTAAACGAGATTATGCGAGCGAAACGTTAAATTTCGTCCTAAAATACATACGCAATAGGCAGCCTTATCGCACTAACCATTCATCGCAATACCTACAACATAAGGGTACTATTAAATTTTTTTCATAGTAATACTCTTACGGAAGCCCAAATAATAATATACAGAAGAAATAACCGTTCTTTAATATTATGGCGACAATATAAAAAGATTCTACTCCATCTGAATAATATGTAGGTACTACATGTTGCAGCCAATTATCTTATTTCGCCTTTCAGTTAACATCCTAGCTTTTTATTTTACAGTGTCATTCAATTAGTAGCCCGAATGATTGTCAGCCATTCAATCAAACAGCTAGACAAATATAATTGACTAATAATTAATTACTGACCTAGCCCAGACATATAAGAGAGGCTGTGGCAAGTCGTAAAATAAATTTTGATTTGCGTTCAAATCGCAAAGTGTTAACGACAGTTTTAAGTAAAATAAAATGATGGAGCCACACGCCCTGCATTAAAAACGAGGTTAGAGTTAAATCTAATGACGTCATCATGGTAAATACTCTACGCTCACATTTTTGAACGCGATCGTAGAGTTCAACTGTCAATGTCAAGCAAGTGTCATTTATGGCCGCTTACACCAACCTACTATACTCGGAGCTAGAGTTAGTTAGATTAACTCCAGTGTAGCTACTCGAGTTACAAAAGGACGACCCTGGGTTGCAACTCAAAGCATTTTTGAACGGTTGGAGTAGCAACTTTACTCTACTCTGGTTATTTTTGAACGCAGGGTTGCGCGCGGCTGATATTTCTGTTTGCAAGGTTTAAAGAAACCTAATAGGTTGGAGATGACATCTTCTTCGAACCTAACCTGTCCGTGTCGGGGTGCCCTGAGTCAGAATCACTTTATTGTATTTATAGTTAAGCATTAGCCAGTCAGTTCATTAACTGTCGTATTAGACGCATCGGCCGTTTATTTATCAAGCAAGGCTGTTAAATGAATGGCAAATTAAGCAAGTTAGCTGCGACATATACATTTAGTTGCAGACAGCGCGTTTATTTATACATTAAAGTTAATATTTATTCATTCAAATATTAACACTGTTATGAGCACATTAGAATTCTGAGCACATAATGAATGTTATTTGAATCAAGCTGGATTACGTGAAACAATGGAGAAGAAAAGAGGCATATTTTTTTTTCTGAATTTGTCGATGATGTGATACTTTATGCTGAATCAATAGATAACTTAAAGTTTATATGTTTGTTACTCTTTAACACGATAATTAATGACTGAATGTATGAGGACTAAACTGGGCATATGCCTTTTTAAGAAAATACCTCATACCACAAGCTCTGCTTAGTTTGAGACTAGATGGCGTTGTGTGAAAGTTGTGGATAGATAAGATAAGATATGGAAGACTAGTATGTTGGTCAGTTTATTCTATTCTAATTACAAAATATCTATTTATCCGATCACATGATTCTTCATCCCCAAGATACGAGCAAAGTCGCAAGGAATATCTTGTGAACTGACATATTTATTTCTATTTATAAGTACGAGTATAATATATATATTTTAGGAACAGGGATTACATGTAAGAGTGGACCTTAACACACTTGTTTATTTATTTTCCTGTTTTTGATAAACCAAAATAGAATACACCACGTCGGTGTGGCACAAAGGGAAATTTCAAATTTAGTTCTGCGGACGGCATTATTTTAACATATATTATACGTATATTTATTTTTATAACCTCTTTCTCCTTTGTTTGGTAAATATATATAACAAATCTTACAGTTTAGTAAAATGTTTCCTCGTTTCAAAAATCATTGATATATCGTTGTGAGTACAGTTAAGGAATGTAATATCTTGCCGGAGTCTGTGTTTCCTACTAGCTACAACCTAGGAGTTTTTAAGTAAAGAGTGAATAGGTTACTTCTAGGCAAGCGTGCTTCATCGTCGGCCACATCATTGCTTACCATCAGGTGAGACAGTGGTTAAGGGCGAATGAAATAGCCACAACAATCACGTATTTATGCTCTGATTTCAGCTCAGTAAATAATACAGAACATTCTCTTAGCAAGTCTAGTGTTCCACATTGATATTCCCGCACTCGTGTACAATACACTAAGAAAATGGGACATGTTCGGAAAACTCTAATGTCTGTTATGATAACATGTTTATTTCTACGCGACAATTCAAATAAATGGGTTCCCCAGCACTGTTTACGTGGGGAGGGAATATGTGCATATTTATATACGATTCATCTTAAGGAAAAAACAAAAAAAGAATCTCGACGATGTTAAGCTTTTGTAATAACAGCACCTGTTGGAGTAAGAATTCATTATTATTTGCATTTTGAGGTACTATCTGCTTCTTGGGTTGGTAAAAATTTATGTTCCATTTGATGGAATCATCATCGTTATCATTTTAGCTGAAAGACATCTACAGCTGGACCTATGTCCGAGCTGGCGACACTTGGTCCACAACGAACGGTCTCGTGCGTCTCGCTTCCATCGCATTCCCGCAACTCTCACCAGGTCATTGGTCCACCTTGTGGAAGGCCTTCCAACAATGGAATAAGTGTGGATATCTCCATCCCATTTTAGATTTGTAGATAGATCTACAATTTTTTAAAAATGTTTTCTTACCCTATGTCGTAAGTGCGATAACAAACTTTTAAACTCACATACACAAAATATTCAGACCCGGAACTACTCTTACAAACAATAGGCCATACAAATGTTTGTTTTGTGCGGGAATCGAATCCACAATACGCAGTGCAACAGCCATATGCCCAACCGGCGGTACAACCTTGCCGTCTACAACATATACGTTTATATGACTTTTAAAAGAAACAGAGCAGTGTAATTTTTTTGAAAGTTGAAGTTTCACTGGCAGTCTTACAAAACGATTTTTTTGTCAATAATTATTCCACTCATAGTGCTACAAATATACGTATTCATCGCCATTAAAAAGCCTGTTAGCTAAGAAGACATAGGCCCAACCAGTGAGATTATTAAGGAGAAGGACGTGTGTTCGCCTTAATCTGACAAACAGGCAAGTGAGGGATGTGCACCTAATCCACAGCATCGCGAGGACACGTGATAAATTACTCCGGAACAAATTACGTGAAACTGCTGCGAGTAAAACAAACAATTTATTAAAAAGACAAATGAGCTGGCCCCGTCGCAAGGTGCTCCCATAATTACATGATAATACTTGTCAAAACTGTTGGCATATTTATACGGAATGTTTGCCAGTTCGATTGATGAATAGTGAAAGATATCAAATTGGAAAAGTATCAAAACTCAACGTGGAAAAACTTCATTGATTATTTACCTCCTGAAGCAAAAGTTACGGCATCCAACAAAATAGTAAAGGTAATTCAATAATTAATAAGACATTGTTCAACAAAGAACAGAATTGAACTAATAATAAAGTTTATGAATAGCAAGCATCAGCTAGTCCAGTTCAGAATGAACCCCAGTTCGCAACCCCTCCTCTACCCAAGGGTACGCTAAACTTACTACCTCATTACATTAATTGCCCGTCGCAAAAGAGAATAACTATTAAAAATTCATTGTTTTCAGCCTTCCACCAAATTCACTCGAATAGCATTATTAATATTTAATTTTGCAATGACGCCGCGCCTAATGCTCTTAATTTAAAATTCTTAACAAACTTAATATTTGAGCAGAGCGGCCCCCCAAGGATCCTATGCCTATTAAAAGTATATCAAGAGTTTTGTTTATTCGCAGTCGTTTCGGTTACAAAGCGGCATGTGTACGAGGCCGGGCACGAGGCCCCGCTGTGCGCGCCGCAGTAGAGAGCACGTTTTGCTAAAATTTCGCGCGGGTAATGTTTCACATGGGGTATCTCGGTAAGGAGACTAGACTTGCATGCTCAGTGGTACATAAATTTTCCGTCGGTACCGCATCGGAACCGCAGTAGGTAGTGGAACGACGTCCGTGCCTCGTACGTGTTGCGCTGCCAAATAAAAATGTGGGAGGGACCTCATTTTGAACATTAGCGACTCATATGGGCAGCCGTACGAATAGGAAAGTAGGAAATATTGTGAGGTACGCGTGTACCGTACATAAACCTGTCTATTTATTATGATAACTAAATATTTTATGAACGCCTGCATTATCTAGCTGCTGTTATGAGATAATGTTGGCTACGCTTGGTTTTCTACTCTTATTGTTTTCTTGAAATATGGATATTGTGACGTATAATGATAGTGTGTTGTTTATTTGGGAGAAGAGCTTGGACAGGACGTTGCTGAGACAGTACCAATCTTGTCTCTTCCGCCTTAATTTTATTTAGAAGGTCTGCTCGTAAGTTAAATAAACAGTGTTTTTTGGTCGGAATTACCCACAAAATGTGCCAAACAAAGTGTGGTTATTAATATTCTCGGCTTGCTGTGAAATGTATAATCGCCGGACCCACCTACATAAATAATTCATGTTGGAATTAAAGAAACTAAAGTTTCTCTCATTTTAACGAGCCACTTTAATGAAAGTGTTTGCTTAAAGAATTTATCAAATTATGCGGCAGACGTTCCCGGTGTTTATTTCTTATTTAAACTCAATAAGCGGCCTCATTTTTCCATTGGTCTGACTTTATGGCTCGACTCGGGTTTAATCTTTGGTTAGAAGCTAAGTAAATTCACCTTTTGCAAGAATTCTTGCTCGCAGTAAACTTTTCTAGAAAATTGTGTATTCTATATCTAACATGTAAGTAAGGTTGACAATAAAAGTATAGCTTACGGTAGGTTCCCATGTGTCTGAGTAACACACTGGTTAAACACAATAGGTTACCGGCATGTTACACAGCTTTTGAACTGACAACGCTATTGTTCGAAGCCTTGTAATGAATGCAGTGATGTGTCAGTTTTTTATCAAAAGGTGTTTTTAATATCATGCGGATTTCATCCCGCATGCGGGTTTGCTCCGCATGCGTAACCCCCGCAAATGTCCATTTCATAAAAATATTTATCGTAATGCGTGGAATACTACGCGAGACGCGTGTTTTTGCATTTTGAAATTTTCTGCATGCGGAGCAACCCGCATGCGTGATGAAATCCGCATGATATTAAAAACACCCTAAGAATTCCTAACCCGATCTAACCTGAGCCCGAGTAGTAACGGCCCCGACTTACGAGTTGTAGGTTGCGGGTTCAAGCCCAGCCAGGCGCATTACTTTGTGTAATTTATTTCATCACCACTGCTCTCAAAACGGTGAAGGAAAACATCGTGAGGAAACCGGCATGTCCTAGAACCAAAAAATTCGAAGACGTGACATCCACCAACCCGCATTGGGTCCGCGTGGTGGATTACGGCCCATTCCTTCTCCTAGAGAGGAGGCCTAAGTACCAACAGTGGGAACATTATAAGGCCGACTATGCTATGCTATGCTAAGAATTCCTAAATAGATTCCCGTGTGTGGAAGTATTTCTGAATACAAGCATAAAGACAGTAAAGTACACCAATTAGGGTCTCAGAGATGTTTCCATTAAGTAGTTACTGCGATGAATAATAAGTTGCATTTACGTAAAAGCAATTTTAATGAAAAACTTTTAAGGCAAGTCATATAGGCGAATGGAAACTAATTGGGCCTTTTAAAATAAACCACTGAAAGCGTTTCGTAAAACATTGTTCAAAAAATTACATTTACTGTAGGTTTTAATATCAGCATCGTGCATCTTTCGCGTTATGAAATTTTAGTAAAATTTTTATATTCTTGCTCTTTAAATAAATAGGTTAGTTTATTTTAACGGTAAAAAAAAAAAAAACGTTTTCTCACACAAGGAATTACTCTACAATCGTAGTTGAAAGACTCAAACAACTATATTTAGGCCATACAATTATTTGTTCCGTACGGGAATCGAAACTGCGACAGGCAGTGCAACAGCTAATCGCATAACCACGTTAACCGACCCTTTAAACTTTGATTTTGGATCCAAACTCCACTCTAAACAGTCATACTGTTTAGAGTGGAGTTTCGACATTCAAACATACACATAAACACCCCGTAACTCACGTAAACTAAAGATTTACACTGCCAAAGACTCTAAAACAAGCTTATGTTAATCTTAAAGGTATTGTAGGTGTATGTTGCTTATAGATAATTAGAAGATAGTGTTTGGGAGCCCGAAACAGCCTCGAAACGTGATTAGTTGTTTAACGTGTGAAACAAACGGTGAAGCCTGTAGCTTTGTTACCGAAGACGGAGGGAAAATGGAAACGCTATGGTGATTGTGTTTTTACACAACTGCCCCAAAAAAGGAGTGTTATGTTTTTAGGGTTCATGTATGTATGTTTCTTTATTCTACCATAACTTCTAAATGACTGAACTGATTTACATGTTTGAGATATCGTTAGAATTTTTGCATTATCCCGAGTAATATAGGCTATTGAAGAAATATAGAAACTAGTCAATTTTTTTAGTAAGGTTTTTATTAAGGCCTAAACTTTTTAGGATTAGGAGAAGTGTTTCATTGTCGGAGTTATACAACAGCTTTGTGAGATAGATTGGAAGAGTTGTCGTGGCTCAGGAACGCATAGAGCAACTTAAAGAACACATGTAGGTTTTAGTGAGTAAAATTCTGACATTTCTTCTTTCTCCGCCTAGAGCGCGAGGGGTTATTTGACCAAAATAAAAGCCATTCCTAGCTTTGCATACAAGAAGGTTTTGAATCATGGGACGTTTTTAGGGTGGGTTTCTGAATTAAGTAGCCGTACTTAAATGTCAAATTTTGACAGGTTTTCAATTTGAATTAGAGTTTGAGTACTCAAGTTCAAATGCTTAAGTTAGATAACGCAGGACAGTTACCTTTTAAGCCATTTAGAGGTCTATGCCTTTTGTAAGTAAGCACATAATTTCAGCTCGAAATATCTACTTACGGGAACATTGGATAATATGGCACTTTATTTTTGACTGGCGTGTTGGTAACCCTAGCGGGTTCGATTTCCACCCAGGATAAATGTTTGTGTGATGAGCATGATCATTTGTTCTGTGTTTGAGTGTAATTTTTTTTATAATGTATTTAGAAATATATAAGTATTGGTTGTCTAACTCACAGAACAAGCTCTGCTTAGTTTGGGACTAGATGGTGTGGAAGTTGTGGAATATTATTATTATTTAACCAGTTGAAACGAATTTCAAAATTTATTAGCGTTTTTAACTGGAGTTTGTTATATTACAGGACCGAACAGACCAAGACACAGACTTATAAGTTACGCTCATGAAACACATCTAGAAATTTAACATTCATGTATGTGAACGCAAAATGTGGTACGTTACGTCGCCTCGCCGTTTCAGACATTAGGTAGAAATTAATGATGTGGCACCGAGTACTGGGACTCTGACAGACTTGTAGAGAGAGGTTCATTAACCCGTCTTGGCAAACACCAGTGTGTCGTGTGCCTGTGCACAGGGAGGTGAGACTGTACTAAATACTACATGTTTAGTTTTGAGAAGGAGACTTCTGTCTTTGAATGACTACAACAGTTAAGTGAGAAAGACTTTAAAGGACAATTTAAATATGCTTTCTTAATCGTAAGGTAAATATATGCCCGGCTAATAATAATGGTTAAAAAACACTCATACGATTTTAGAAAAGATCATCCTTGTTTTTAAAGTTGGTGAAATAGAGAAATTTAAATTTATATTCTTAATTAATATCTAGCTATAGTGAGGCTTTTAATAGTGCCTGTGCGGATATTGCATGCCAAACACTTTTCTTAATCATCATCATCATCATCTTCCTGCACTTGTCTCGTTTTGTTTGGGGTCGGCGCAACATGTTTTTTTCTTCCTTTCTGTCCTGTCACTCGTCACGCTATATCTTTTATTTTATTTAATAAATTATTCAGAGCCGTATACGTTCGGCTATGCGTAAGCTGTGGTTGCCTCTAAAGAGTGTACGTTATAGAATAAAGTTAGGTTTACCAATTTTTATTTTTGTAAGGTTTATTATTTTGTAACATTCGTTGGTGATCCTTAAATAAATAATAGAAAATTGTCTTTTTAAAATACCGTTATCCAGTATAACAGCATAGCATAACATAATCAGCCTTTTAATGTTCCCACTGCTGGGACTCAGGCCTCCTCTTTCTAGGAGAGGGAATGAGCCGTAATCTATCACGCGGGCCCAGTGCGGGTTGGTGAATGTCACATGTCTTCGACTTTTTGTTTCTAGGACATGCCGGTTTCCTCACGATGTTTTCCGTCACCGTTTTGAGAGCAGTGGTAATGAATTAAATTACACAAAGTAATATGCCTGGCTGGCTTTAAACCCGCGACCTACAATTCGTAAGTCGGGGCTGTTACCATTCAGCCACCACTACTCTATTGATTGATAACACCTATCATACTCGTGATATCGAATGATAATTTAAGCAAATCGCTTGCTTCACCTCAAAACTCGCTTGATCAAATATTTGCATGGCTAACAGATGCTTTTTCGGGCTTGAGTACAGAGTTAATAAATGAATCGTGAATGCTTGACGAGAAAAGAAACATCTTAGAATAGCTTAGGACAAACGACTAACAAAAATAACTGAATTACCAAATAAGATTAAGACCCATAGATTTAAGTTAATGTAAAAGTTTTTGTTACTATTTTGGTGTACAATAAAGTTTATTCTATTCTATTCTATTCTATTCTAAGACTAGAAAATCTTATTTGGTCATTTTTGGGAAATGTAGCTTCTGGGATACATTTTGCGAATTAATGAACGAGTTGATGTCGTCGGTGTGTGTCGATTTAGCGACGGGTATACAGGTTGTGTCACTAGTTAACGGGCTGGTTTGTAGTGACAGTGCAACGAATTAGAGCAGAATATGCATGTGCTATTGATGTAGGTATGTAAGAATCTTGGGGCACATGAAGATACTGATATGTATGTGAATCATTTGAAAATATAAATGGGATGTTAAGAGGGCCTTTCCGTCTATCGTCAACGTGATCATGGTTTAAAGGCCTGTTGTTTTATGTAATTTGATAATAATAAATAATAATAATAATATTTTTTATTCAGGTAGAAATCATCGCCAGAACGATGTTGAAGTGCAATGCGGTTTGTTTTGTGTTATTAATAAAATAAATAATCAACTACACGGATTTGAATATAATTCTGAACACAGGTAGAAAATGACCTCGGAAAAAGTATATGATAGTTTTTACCAGTATCACATTCTCTCTGCGATCATTTCTGAGATGATATGGAAGTGTACCACAAGGACTGGGTTGAGATGGCATGAGAGAAGAATGTCGGCAGGGGGGCAGTAATGGCTAACGAGAACAAATAACACGTAGATACCAAGGAGTTGGCGAGGGTCGCAGGAATCCGATGGATGCGAGACGCACAAGCCCGTTCGTTGTGGCGACATTTTAGGAAGGCCTGTGTCCAAGTATGGACAGCCGGCTGAAATTATTATGATGATACATAGGTAAACATATTTACAAAAATATGTAATACCAACATTAATTAGGAAGAAAAAAAACATACGTAGATACCAACGACCTGGTGAGGGTCGGAGGAATCCGATGGATGCCAGACGCTCAGGTCCGTTCATTTTGACGACACTTTGAAAAGGCATAAGTCTAACTTTGGACGTCTTTCGGCTGAAGTGATGATGATGATGATGATACGTAGGTAAACATACTTGCAAAAATATGTAATACCAACATTAATTAATTATCCCCCGGTACTTAAACCGTCCATTACTGAAATAGCACCCTAAAACATACAAAGTTCAGTGTAATTCATTGTCAAAGAGTCGCGTTACTCTGAGCTGGGAGACGTGAACTTTGAAAGAGATTCGTAACTACCTACTAGCAGTGCCGTAACTAGGGTTTTGCCAGCGGTGCCTTGACGCAGGGCGCATTTTTTGATGGGGTGCAGAAAAGATCAAACCATGGCTATTCTTATCATTCAGCGTTTCTTATCAATCATTTAATTAGAAGGAGGTTACTGTTTCTCAGTTCCATCTCGCTTCGTACCATGGCTTGAACTAGGACCGGGCGCTCGGTTTGCCATCGTTGACCGCCTCCACGAGGAGACGGCGGTCGTGGATTCGCCCGTCGCCCGGTCGTGGATTACCACCCAGGACAAATGTTTGTGTGATGAGCGCGATCATTTGTTCTGTGTCTGGGTGTAATTTTTCTATAATATGTATGTATTTAGAAATATATAAGTATGTTTATCAGTTGTCACCAGACAACTGATAAGCAGATCTTGTGGTATGAGTACTAACTCATACCACAAGACCTGCTTAGTTTGGGATTAGATGGCGTTGTGTGAAAATTGTGGAATATTATTATATGCTTCACCATATATCTCCCGAAACACTCGTGGGCGGTGAGGACCTGCGTCATGCGGTTAAACCCAACTCGGACTTTTTGGGGGCGCAGTTACAGAAACTAGCACCGGGCTCAGAAAAGGCTATTTACGGCACTGCCTACCAGTAGGTCTGTAATTGTTTTGTTTACGCCTTCCCGTTTACAATGTCGAGTTGACGCTGTGGAATTAAACTTAATTGTAACTATTAATGTTGAGTTATGTAGGTAATATCCTTGTACTAGTTTATACCAGTGACTTTGCCCGCGTGAAAATATGTCCCAGAAACACAACTGCAATAACAGGTATTTTAAGGGTCTTGACTTGGATTTAAATAAAGGCAGTGGACTGTATAATAAACGTATTTCCAGATAAAATCGTACAGAAATAGAATTTATAAGTGCTGTTGGTTGTTCTCGCTAGTGAAGCGAAGTGGTGGGCCCGCGGCCTAGATAGTGCGTGCGCACCATCGCTCGCGCATCAGCCCTACAAGTGACGAAGGTAGCCGACGGCGCCCGAACAGATATCATTTGTCTATCAATCCAAGTCGTCGTCATTTCATGAGCCAAGTATCGAAATTCTGTTCAGGCGTAGATTGAATAACTCTTTTTCTACTTTTTTTCGGCGCCATTCACTTAGCTGGTAAACATTGTCAGTAACAAAGATCTAAATGCATAAACATTTCATATGTATGAATTAGCGACCCGACCCAGCTTCGCACGGGTGTTAGGAATTTTTGAAACTTCGTACTATGATATATATATATGATGAAAACTGCATGACAATTCGCATAGTAGTTTGTGATTAAATCGCATTCATACAGAACGACAGTCCCGGTGAAGGACTTGTTTTTAATGAATGTAAGAATAAAGGAAGGATAGAAATGAAAGATGATGATAATGATAGTGATAGATGGTTGGATGGTGGTTGTGTTAAGATGTTTATGTCAAGCTGATATCCTCAAATTTATGTCCGAATGCGTAGTTTTGCGTACAATACCTAATAAAAAAAAAATATTTGAAATTTTAGTACCTAGGATAAACGTGAGAATGAAGACCGATTTTCCGCAATAAGCAAAGCTTTCTTGCTAGCCTTATTAATTACGGAGATTACACGGTAAGATTTTGTTAATGTTTACAGAATTTATTTTGTAAATGTTGATTGTTATATAGTAAAAAAGAAAATTCTGGGTTCGAGTCCCATGTAGAAAAAAGTTGAACGAAATGCAATTTTAGTACAAAACAGTTATATAGGTTTAGTTTTTAATTTATTATGTTTTTTTTGAAAGCTCGTTACTTTTAAGTCTTAATCGTAATTCTAAATTATAAAATTGGGTTTTTAAGAATTATTATTTTTTGTTATTTCACTTGAGAATCATTATTGTTTATATGTATCTATTATTTTTAGGGTAAATTCGCTGTTCAGTGATGATTTTAAATATTTATTTAATCTTTATGAATTCTCTACCAGTCAAGCTAGTCTAGTAAAGAGACAATATGGTAGGTGCATGAAAAAGAAAATGTTTTATAGAAAAAAAGTGTAAAAAAGCATACATATAGCTAAAATAAACATACATATAAATTTAATATAATATAAAATATATACACCACTATATTTTAATTAGTACAAATACTTAAAGGGCCTATTAGAAAAGGTCTTGGTATCATTTAAGTAGAGTCTCAATAAATTATATTCATAAACTGGCAAGCTATGAGCATTTGTTTATATCCCAAAATTGCACTCAATTTATGGAAACATTGTCCAGGCTATTATAGATTTTGAATGAATGAATGACGATAAAAATGGAGAAACACTGCGCGCAGTATTTTCTAGTAGCAATTGGTATGAATGATTGATTCAATTATAATTTACCAATTATGACAAATTTGTGACCTCGTTTTTTTATTTTTGACTTCACAAATATAAGCAGTAACAGTTACGAAGAGAGCCCCATGATCTTTTGTACCAATTAAAAAATAAGGATGTATATTTTTATTGATTATGTGATTGTTAAATTTGACATTAGGACAATTTAGACAAAATGTCTAGATTGAAGCATAGTATTTTTTTATATAAGTAAAAAAAATAATTTTAAGACAGGCCATGAGTGGCATGAATTTGAGTAGGTTATTTGAAGGTCTACCAAGTTTATGTTCATGGATTGATACAATATTAATATTCTAGACTGTCTAACACAATTTCTTAAACCCTTAAAACGATTTTCAGAATTCGATCGACTTTATCAAAAATATAAAGCAAAATATACTCAGGTTATATAAGTTTGTTTATTTTCTTCAAATACGAAAATATTGTTTGGAATATCTCGCCTTTAGGGTCAAATCTAAAGAAAATGAACTTGTTCGAATTTTCTTTTCGCCCAAGATTCTTTTCAAAGTTAGAAAAACGGAGCGACGTTCTAACTTGTCTGGACTTTTACATTGATTTTATATTCTTATTGTAGGTATCTTTTGTTTTGGATTTTATTCGAGTTTCATTGAACGAACAAGTTTTTCGTTTAATTCGACGTAATGTACGAGTAGAATTGGACTAACTTTGACTATAAAAGAGTGGATTTGAACTAACTTAAAATATTTTTCAGATAATTTTTGAAAGTTTTCTAAATTCATCTATTTGCGAACCATTACTAGTGTGTTATCGAAAGTTGTATAAAACTAATCAAAGACTATTGACATTTATATTCCTAGAGGCCATAAGACGTTTGATTCTTTTATAAACTATTAGGTACAGATTTTTAACCGCTTCAGTAGACCGAAATAATAATGGATATGATGCATACTGTTTTTCGCAAGATAACCATGGCAGTTGTAATATTAAAATGGTTATAACTACAAACTTCGAGTTATAAGAAAAATCAAAAAAAATCAAGGCATTTTGAATTTACTGCTTATGAACATACGGTGTTCGAAACATACGATGTTGTGTGTGTATAAAGTAGATGAATAATACTTTTTCTTTTTTTAATATGTCGTAGGCATACGGCAGAATTTCTTATTAACCTATGGATATCTATAGGTATATAGGGAATAACGGAAAGGTTTGATTATTTTCGATATTTACTAGACTACTTTATGAAGAACTTCTTAATTATGTACTTGGATAAATACTTTATAAATAAAATGCTCAATATTTCATAATCTATGCGGATGCTAGCGTTTAATCTAAATGGCGCGAAATCACGCGCAAACGCCGGCGTTCGCTTGGGTTTTGAGTGGGAATAAAAGTTAGTTGAATTTCATCCTAAAATATCAAGTCAGGATATCAAGTCGATATATCCCTAAGAGGAACTTAATTTCATGAAAATCGGTTTTCGATTTGGGAAGCGCTAGACGGTGAAAGTGATCTACTAATTGTTAATTTCTATTTTAAGCTCTTGATTGAATCAAAGTCAATTAATTTGTTGTGGTAATGTTTTAATAACATAGGAAGTCACTCGATTGACTCTAGTTACGCTTCTCTGGTTAAAGTTAATGCGTCGGTCCAACGATTGATCTATAATTACAGACTAGATGATTTAGTGCATGTTTAAGCATGCCGAAGCCTACTGGTGTCACGGGGAAACCCATGGTTATAAAACGCAACTGGAGGAACATAGATGTTGTTTTAGTCAGTAAAACTTTGTTGCCCTCCCGCTCCGCCTTCGAGCGAGAGCAGTCATTAGACGAATAACCATCTAAAAAAAGCCTAATTTACAACATATATTAAAACCTTTGTAGCGACATTTATGGCGTCCCATAAGAACTAATCCTGCATCACGCAATCAAACTTCTCTGCGCGATTAGAACATTTAGAACAGCCCGAAATCATCTATCGGGCAGTTGCCCACCAGATATAATACGCGTCTGGTCGGAGGATCCTCCCTTTTCAACCGAGGTTTGCGGTACTTTACTCTCTGTTCCGCATACCTCTAAACCTTTTATGATCGCACTCCATTTGTTGTCTTTATTCTTATTGAAAAAACAACAAAATGAATATTCTGTGGCTTCCCAACGTAGACGTCAGTTTGATAAGGATATTTCAGCAAAAAGTCTATTTTATCATGAGTATTTAATGTTAAAAGATGCTTAGGGAAAAATAAACGCGACGGGAACATAACAAAGCCTCTAATACGTTTCTGAAATATGCGACAAAATAATAGGAAATTCTCATGTCTGTGAGTTGAGATGTACCGTGTTCACTTGAGCCACTAGATAGATGAATACAGAAAGTTGGCGTCGAGCGACGACCGAAACCAGGGGCCTTACTATAACTTGTTCAAATGTCAAGTTTGCGAGAAAGAAAGAGGGGTGGAGCTATACAATGTGTTTTTTTAATTTCGCTTAACTCAAGATTTATATTCTATAAGGAAAAATATAAATAAAAGCCCTAGAATGTGTGGTCCGAAAATTCATGGTTTCGAAGATATCATCAAACATAATTAATTTAGGTCAAAAATTTACACCCGAATGACAAATCTTTACTTTTGTGACGTCGCCAGTCATCGATGAAATCTAAAGTAGTTTGCAAATAAACAGATGACATTGCATATTCACGTTGTCATAATTCACTTAAGGGTGTTTTACATAAATAATCGTAAATTTATCAATTTTTTTTGTATCGAAAATGAAAATAAAAAAAAAGATAATTGAAAAATAATTCATATGCCAGTTGATTCTTTGATATGGTCTCTTTCATACCCTACAGTTATGGGATATGAAAAAAAAAACTCGTTGTATAGCTCCATCTCTTTACCAGTTCAGTCTACGTTGTCAAATTAAAAAATTAAAAATTCTATTCAAAATGGTAGTTATTTTATACTAGCTAATATGTCAATTAATTTTGTGATACCTTTTAGCTGAACTGTCAAATGACAACGCCATCTTTTGGCATTACCAGAACCAGTGTATTTCATTTTTAAATAATATTTTAATTAGAGATGGCGTTGTACTCGGGTTTTGGTTTTCCGTGAATTTTTGCATTTTTTCTAACCGTTTAAACTTTTCCTGGACTATCATGAATATTTCAAGACCAAAATTAGCCAAATCGTTCCAGCTTTTCTCAAGTTTTAGCGAGACTGACGAACAGCTATTCATTTTTATATATATACATAGATAGATAGGCCTACATGGGCACTTATAAAACGTCAGAAGCTAGTACAAATCGCATTAAGCGCTCGCGCTAGGGTCTACCAAGCGTACGTACACATTGACGCGTGCGTACTTCACGAATTTTATCTATCTCTTCATTATTTATTATTCTATTTCGATAGACTATTTAACGTCCGTAAGTGTATTCATGGCATCACATCGGGCTCTAACAGATTACCAGCGCTGTGTTATTTATCGTTTTAAATAACGCAGCATATGAAGAGTTAGGTGCCTTTTTGGCCTCGCACTGATTATATCTTTTATTTTTTCTTTTTGTATTTTTATTTTGAACGATTGTGTGAGGAACGAATAAACGTTTTTTCTTTCTTTCTTCTACTGAGTTAAGCTTTCGTCTCTTAAACTTCTTTCCCGCTAACGCATTCTGAGATAGCGGTCCTTTGCGGTTGGCGATGTGTTTGAGCAATGGGCGGCCGTACTATGTGTTGCGGTTTCAATTTCCGCTCAGCACAAATTATTGTACGACCTACGGATAGTTGATCCGGGTCTGGTTAGCTTCAGTTTACATATTTACAAACGCACTCACTTTGTCCCGAAAAGAAAATGTGACAATACATTTACAATACAAAGTCCTAACATCTGCCAGCAGTTGAAAATATGCGAGTATTGATATGACCACGTTTGTTTTTGAGGTGTGTTATCATATGTCTTCTCACGCTCTAGGGTGGAGTAAGAGGCCATCTCAGACTTTTACAGACTAAAACCCATACTAAATCGAACTTATTTTCCATTATTTGTGTTTTGCGTTCTACGGCCACGATATTCAAAAGTTACCCCATCTGATATGACAACATGACGCTTGTGAATCCACTATATTTTTCGCTCGTTGTACAAAGCCAACCTTCTGTTGTTCTAATTCAGTGATGGAACTAAAATAACGATGTTGTGCTGGGCAAGGTTCTGCTAGCTGACACTAGGTAGCGCCGTTGGCTCGGAGAGGCCAATCTGTTGCAACGTGGCTATTAACGACAGCTCTATTTCCATTTTGATTCAAACAGCCACGTTAACTAGATCATCCTGTAGAAGTCATAAGGACTGAGCTAATTGTGACTTTATGGTATTTAAAAAAAAAACCAGTTAAATTATTAAGAGTCAATGTTTAAAATTTTTGTTCCAATCATGTGTTAATAAGATTTCGTGTCTAATTTTGCTTTTGCTTATGGTAGGCCTATGTCCAGCAGTGGACTTCTTTCGGCTGAAATGATGATGATGATGATGATGATGGTACAGTCTATGTGATGAATATAAACCCGGTGAAAATAATTTATAACCTGCGACCAATTTAATGCATTTATTTTAAATTTTTCGGGATTAAAAGCTAATGAGAACGTTGATTAGACGTCTAGGTAGATCTAAGAGTTACTTAGCAAAAAATTCTAAAAAGTAGCAAAAGTAGTATTCTACATTAAACGTCTCCAATTCAATCCATTATAAGGCTGTGAAAATCAACCAACCATCAAGTGTACATTTTTAAAACGCTACGCTAAAAAAAACGCTACGCTAAAGTACGCGTGCGAAATGAAACAAAAACAAAAACTACAAAACACGTGCCGTCATCGCTTGCAGTCTTCCAGACAGTTCCGTTTCACTCCTGCCACACACGCCATGACAAAACTGACAGATAAACTGGTTTTGTTCTGGTTGAATAAGCAATTCTCAGTGTGTTTCCGACAGACGTGAAAATGCAGATATGCGTACATTTGGCGTCACGGAAAAGTACCAGGTAACGCAGGGAAATGGCGGGTACGTCACGCAGGTAAATGTAACACCGAAAATGCGTGGGCCTTTTTAGACGTGCGTAAATATTTTGTTAATATGCGAAGCTTTACAGCTGTGCTTACATTACTTGGTCTTAAACATTGCCTATAAGTCAACCTGAATAGTTAATCTTTTGTAAATATGTAAACTTGCCTAAAAGAGCTTCGTATTTTATGAAATTATTTTTTTGCGTCCACTTAGACGAAATTGATTTTTAATGTTTCTAAACCTTGTTTTTGTAACAGATTGGGCACAAAACACTTAATCACTTGAAGATGTTTACATCTTACATTTTCTCCGCTTAACTTGGCAAAAGACTCGTCCATTTTATTTGGAGAAATTCGGTTTGATCTGGAAATAACGAGGTGGCTGAGTTTTGGCAATGTTTCCAAGATTTGTTGAAGTCAAGGAATATGACGAAAATGGTAGTAATACACATTGTTGAAGATAAAGTGGTGAAAAAATTGAAGTGTTTTTTACTGCGATACTTTAAATAAATTTATTTTGGTGCTTTTATCGTCGAATTTGCTTTTAAAGCACGTTTTTGTTTGTGTAATTATTGCCTCCGTAACGTTCACGTACGAGTTTATTGGAGGTCGTTAAAATTGTGTGTACTTTGTAAAATTGCATTTTAAAATCGGCTGCTAAGGCCTTGTTTATGTACACACTTTATATTTTCAAAAAAAGGCCACAATTATTCCGGTACATTCATGTTACAGCACCGCATGCTCATACAGAGTGAGTGGGATGTGAAATGTGGTCTTATATGAGTGTAAGAGGGAGGGGAACAGCGTCCTCTTGCGGGAACAATTTGTCACTGTCTCTGCCAATTTCCTCTTGTAACTAGTTTTTTCTTTGCGCCACGTAAATTTAATTTCAGATCTTTGTTGAACCGGGTTGAAGCGGTTGTAGCCGACTAGTCCGTAAACTTTTTTCTTTAGCGTTTTCTCACTTGAGTTTGATTTCTATGTGTCGGGTTTGTAGTTTAATTTATGTTCAGCTTTGTTTGCTTTGAGTATTCTTTATTAGCCGTATTAATGTATATGGAATTTTGCTTTTAGGTTTTTTTTTTTTTTTTTTTAATTGATATAAACCAGTGCTTGACTGCGATCCCACCTGATGGTAAGCGGTGATGCAATCATTGATGGTCAGGCGCACCAGTTTATTAAGAGGTTTTCCTTGTAATGTATTTATTTTAAACATAGTTGGAGTTAGAATACCGGCCTTTTTGTTCTCTTACTGTTGAGTAGATTCTCTTCTTCTACAGAGAATGCATGATCGTTGATCACCACATTTGTTCAAGGATTTGTTTTAAATAGGAAAATCATTCAGCGACTTCTCCTGATCTATATTTGCTCTAAGTAGGTTCGCGATTTTAGACTTAAACAGACACTAAATATATTGAAAAAAGTATATTAAAATTTTATAATATCCCTTCAGACGCCAATTGTACATACGTCTGTACAACTTGAATGACCTTAAAAAACGCTTAATTGTCGTACTGTACACACGTTTGTGTTAATCTTTGTTTTTTTAGAAAAATTCAGAAAAAGAATATTTTTGGTCGTTTTGCGTAAAAACGTGCAATTACGTGATAATAATACCCCCACGCGCGCGAGGTGATATAATTTTAAGAATGATCGTCTACATATACCTACAATGATGTTCATACAGTTTATATGATCACCGCTATTCAGCTATGCGCAATACTTTGTCATACTACATCGTGTAAGAATCTGAGACCAAAAGCGTGAAAAAGGCTCGTCCCTTATTTCACGCCGGTTGCCCAACACGCTACCGCTGTTATCCTAAAAAAAGCATAAAAATCATGTCAGAAACAAGGACCCTTCACTCTATGTTAAGATATAACCTCGCTGAGAGGAAAATATTTGGGAAAAACTTTGCTGTGTGTAAACAACACTTGCATTTATTAAAATATTGAAATGTAGGTAAAGTGGGTCGGAAACAGAAATTGCAATTGAATTTTAGGCGAACGCAGTAAGTATATTATATATGGAATGCGATGTAAGATGTACAATTTAGAAGTCAAAGTAAAAGATTAAATTTTCTACCGTAGTAATATATTTTGTAGTAATATTTCGTAGCAGTGTGCTACGAAATTTCACAGCGCGTAGCACCGGTTACGAAATTTCATAGCGCGTAGCACCAGTTACGATTTGTAGTTGTAGCCAATACTGGTTCCATTTTGTGCTTGATTATAATACGAAGTTTGTGTTACAAAATGAAAGAAAGCGAATGTAAATGGTTACATTTCGTGAGGCGCTGTTGGACGATTTCTTTGAAGGTTTGGTAATTGTTTCCAACATTGTCGGGGGCTATTATGGTGAACGATTTTTCAAAAGGTTTGGTAAATACTTCCTCATTGCCAAGGTTATTCGGGGAGGGGACGGAATTCCCATGAATCCTTTTTCGAGTGTCATTTGCAAACTATTCTAGATAAAGCTTACTGTAAGCAGCTAGTAATTCAGATTCGGTGGTACCGAGCCAAGCTTTCCACATCATACACCACGAATTTTTAATTAGTACAAATACTTAAAGGGCTTATTAGAAAAGGTCTTGTTATTATTTATGCCCCGAAATGTCACTCAATTTATGGAAATATTGTACAGGTTATTGATTAAGAATAAATGAATGACGTTCAAAATGGAAATAAATACCTAGTATGTTCTAGTAGCCATTGTTATGAATGATAGATTCAATTATGAATTTAAATCCATGGTTCTGTGATTCCAACAAACCACATACTTACGCCACCATTAATATATTCTATATGAATTGAAATGACCGCTGTATTTTGAAAGCAAGCTTTGACGAATATTCATTTTAGCATTTAATGTTTGGAGTGAACTAAATTCAAACAATAAAGTTATCGTATTCGTCGTTTTGAAGTAAATAATAATATGTTTCTACCAACTGTGTTTGCATGAAACAAATTACTCCTATATGAGTCCCATGTCAAATATGTTCCACTTCAAATGTTATGAACGTAAATAAATTCTAGAGTGCCATCGTTTGTGAAAGTTATTTTTATTAATAATAATAATATTCCACAACGCCATCTAGTCCCAAACTAAGCAGAGCTTGTGGTATGCGTACTCGATAACAATAAACATACATATACATTTCTAAATGCATACATATTATATGCTTTAATGAATATACTAATGTTTGCTTTTACAACCATTTAGTAAAATAAAATACCAACTTAATGATTAACTCGTGTTTAAGAGATGCAGCATTGGAAAGCGTCCGACAAGGTGGATCGGGAATCTTATGGATGCGAGACGCACATTACCGGTCATTATGGCGACACTTGGGGGAGGCCTATGTTAAACAGTGGAAGTCTTTCGGCTGAAATAATGATGATGATGATTTACTCGTGCCTCACATATACGCCGACTGATATTTTCACGCCTCACTGCAGGCATTTAAAAAAAAAATGAACCATAACTGAAGGCTAAGGATGAAAGATAACATAATAATAACACACTGAGTTCTATAAACAATCTATTGATGGCAATTAAAAAATCCAGGCAAATGCGGGTCAGACTCGTGCACTGAGGGTTCCATACAAACTTATCTATGAAAACAGTTTAATTCCCGAATTGAGTTACAAAGATTTTTCCGAATCGCAATTTTTTTGTAACGTAACTGCAAATTACAGTTTTCAGATTTTTCCTATACTTGTGCTATGAGACCTTGCTTCATGCCAAATTTGAAAATTCTAGGTCAACGAGAAGTACCCTATGAATTTTGATTTCTTTGAGATTGACGAAATATAAATTTTTGCGACATAAACGGCCGTATTTTTTTACGTTAATTCACAAGTTGACTTTTTCACTGCTTCAAAAGACCGCAGAATTGAGTATATACTTTTAATTTTAACGTGATACCTCCACGCGTTCTCAAGATAAAGGGTCTTGACAGACAGACGGACGGTTATCAAAGTGATCAGATAAGGGTTCCATTTTTTCCTTTTGAGGTACGGAGCCCTAAAAAAACAGTCAAATAGATGCAGCCGTTTTGAAGTAATGCGCATACATCCTACCTACATGCATTCGGCAATAGATTTTTGTCTAAATAGGTATAAGAGTACCATTTCCCAGTGCTAGTCATTAAAATACAATTTTTAGAAGTAAACACTCGGTTGGGAAACTTCCAGACAAAACAATCAAATTATTCAAATTAATACGTACAGCTCAATGAAATCTAATTTACTAAAACCGCTTTATTTGGGAACCGGCTTAGGAGCCGATAATAATGAATGGCAAAAAATGAAAAATCGCTTTTCACGATGGCCCATCTATCTAATAAACCTAATATTGGTTTGATGCGCGCTCAAGAGGCGTGAAATGACTCCCTCCTGCCCCTCCTACCCCGCAGGGCGACAGGCCTCGCCAACTTATCCTGACCTGTACTGTTTCTAGTTTTATTCCCGACGTCGAAAGACTTACTACGCTACTGGTTTTTCTTGACTGGTCTGCGCTCCACCATGATTCTCGACTTTAAATTTATATTTGAAAATGTGGACCGTTTATTTATGCTTAGTTTATAGGAATCACCTTAAGTTTTAAACAAAAAGGGAAGATTCCGATGTTTTTATTTCCTGTTTGTGGTAGCGCTCTTGCTTGAAATAATATTTAATATAAGCTTTGGCAAGAGCTGGTATGGCCGGTCGCCAATAAGTGGTATTTTAGTGACCACTACAAGATTAATCGTCTAAAAACTCTTAGGTACAGATATTTCACGCTCTATAAAGTATTGGGTGCTCCATTTATTTTTATTCATTTTATTACATACGTAATCTGTTCACTTCCACGAGTTAACTTTTGAAAATAAAGATCTAGTCTCGTAAATGTATACATAGTGTCTTTACCTCATCTAGCTAAGAATGGCCTATTAAATCTTCAAACAGAGTTACCCCTCCTAAAATAACTACACGTACGTACCTATAGTAGTTTTTGAAAATGTAACTGCTGGGAGGGTGACATACCACATTAGCTGAGCACATTCCTTCGATGGCCGGAGCCTCTAGTGTTCGAATATCTGAGTAATGCTCGGAATACACTAGCCTAACTTTTTCAGGTCAGGTTAGAATGAGTAAGCAAGCTAGCACTAGTCATTCTTGTGAATACTGTTGTGGTTACAGAATTATCCTGTTTTTTAACCGACTTCAAAAAGGACGAGGTTCTATGTTCGGCTGAATGTATGTTTTTTTATGTGTGTTCATCAATTTCTCGGTCAATTGTGGACCGATTTAAAAAAAAATAAATATTGAAACCTAATGCTTCCGAATTGGTCTCATTGAAATATTGTTATTATCTGATCATGAACTTCGAAGATCACAGCAGAACCGTCGTAACAAGTAGAATTGCTTTGTTTATACGTATAGTCGATGACTGACTGAAAGAAGAAGTGCCTAAAGTTAGGCACCGGAACTCTTTTTTGGTTTGAATTCATTCAAACGACTCCTCCCGCTCTAAGTGGAGAGGGAGTATCAGACTATTGCCAAAAACTCAACTATATTCTTTCAGTTGCTCTTTGTGGTCCAGGACGACGGTAATTCTTTAGAACAAATTCGCAGCCCTGGATATTCACATGCGCCTTGGTTCGTGTCATGTTTTATTTTTGGTTTAGTAACACTTTCATATTACTATCCTATGTACCTTCTACTACTGTCTCTATGTGTCCAGTGAAGCACTAGTTTCTAGTGCTCTTCGTAGATTCACTCGGATCATTTTAATCTACTGCCCAAGTCACTGCAATGTTATTAACTAATTTGACTGCATCGTGTAAACATTCGCCAAGCCAGGACATTACTTGCTCACTATCCTAGCTTCAAAAACAAGTCTCGTGTAGCCGAGGCATAACTCACAAATTACGTCCTTCCGTTGTTTAGAGACAAGCAATTTGGATGTCCCCACGTCTCCGATGGCAGCATTCCTGGACCCTTGGACCGGCCCTCGTTAAACTATGCGACTTAAAGCGGCTAGAGCACACTCGAGAACTTTTCAAGATCAGTTAAACTTGATGGTGGAATGTGATATTTATAGAGTTAGATGTAATGAACACGCTTGGGTATGCGGTTTTATTTAAAGTGTCGTGGACCATTGGAGACATGTTGGACAGTTGTTACAAGTTGTAGTCGCGGGTTCAAACCCAGCCAGACGCATTACTTTGTTTAATTTATTTCATCACCACTACTCTCAAAACGGTGAAGGAAAAAACATCGTTAGGGAACTGGCATGTTCTAGAACCGAAAATCCGAAAACCTGTGGCCTTCATCATCCCGCACTGGGCCTGCGTGGTGGATTGCAGCCCATTCCCTTTCTCAGATAGGCCTAAATTTCAGTAGTAGGAACATTATAAGGTTGATAATGCAATGCTATGCTCTCATCAGAATACGTCAACCCCATATCCTTTCCAGAATATAAGAGAAAAGCCAGGCGAAATATACCATCAATTAACACCACAAATGACGGTTAACCCCTCGGTTAGCAAAAAATAACTCATAATATTTGCCATGACGAGTCCTGCGGCTAATCAGTTAATGAAGCGTCACGTTCTGCCTAACGAGCGTCTAATTATTCTATGATTTATCTCCCGCGGTCCTGACCTACATGGAGCAGGTAGTTACACGGTTTTTTTTTTGGATAATTACGGCTAAATGGAAGTTGTTTTTCAGATTTAGTGAAATAATTATTATGCTGTTGTTCTGTCAGGCGGTTTCTGAGCTTTCGGGAAATTATTCCCTTGTTCGAGTGTTTGTGTAAAATTTAATTCTTAGATTCCGCAAATCAATATATACTTTTATATATGTGATATAAATAAAGCCATACACACACTACGCACAATCTAATTCAATTTGTACCTACCTAAAGAACTTGAAAACTGCAAAAATATGTTTTATGTAACAATTAATACGTAGTATTGTATGTCAGTTACAGTAAACAATGATAGCTGGTGAGATGTGGTGATGTGACTTACAGACTAACAGTCTGAAACTAACTACGTCTGTGACTACCACCGCTACAGCATGTAGCTAAATTTTGAATTTTGCTTACTCTTGTAAGAAAGGGCCGGATCCATAGTAGTCAAAGGCGTGGCTTCCAGGCTTTTGCAGCTGCGCTTAAGCACTTACTGTGGTCAAAGCTTCGAGGGTCTACGGTCGTGGTGGCTAGTGTGGTGGTGGGCTCCATTTCGTCTTCGTCCACATCTGGCTCAGAGGTCGTGGTGGTAGTGGTGGTGGTGCGGCGGCGGCGCCTCTTGTGCTGCTTGCCCGGCCAGCGCCGTTTCGGCCCGATCGGCACCGCCGGTGTGGCCCGCTGCCGCTTCACGCCTAAAAACATTACTTACTGACCACACAACCTTTTACTAAAAAGGTAGGGTGTTAGTTATTATGTGGGTCTCGGCTTTCATTGTTTTATACGCTATCTTTTAGCCATATAAGCTAATAGCGTAATTGTAACCACAAGGTTTTCGGCGACTTCGTGGATTCTCCTTTGTCTTAAATTAAGTACTTACCGCTATAGTAGATGTGTTGAACCAACTCCGTATTTCTACTTATCATCGGCGTCGTTGGGTATCCTGCGATAATGTAGTCGAAGTGGATCAATAGAAGCATTGTGGGCATAGCCAGCGCGAGTGAAGCGAATGGTTGCAAGCGGGCCTGAAGCGGCACACCAGAAGACTCTGCCCTAAAATTTTGGTAGGTACTCACTCTGTGATGACTGGGACAGCTGATCAGTTAGAGCTATGTTGTATCATTCATACATTTTTGGTACAGGTTTGTTTCTAGATAATTAGAGAGTACTTACTATGGTCGAAAGCGCGTGGATCGACTGTGGTCGTGGCGACGGGTGTGGTCACATCGGCGACGTCATCGTCATCGGGGTCCACTGTCGTGGTTGTGGTTGTGGTAGTGGTTCGCTTGCGATTGCGCTCACGCTTGCCAGCGCGGCGCGGCGGTGGTGGGTTGGTTCCGGGTCCCGTGACGGCCGTGTCCCGGTTAACCCTTGCCACGGAATGGTCGCTACCATTCCCTGGCCCAGGATCGGCAAGGACGAACGCCACCAGTGATACGGCTAGCAGCCGTATCACTAGTGGCGCCAATCTTCCCATTTTCCTGTGAACAAAAAAAATGATGTTAAGTTTGAGTTTGTCGGACATGGTTAAGGTGGCTTAGGGATACAGCATGAACCAAACGGTACTCATTACGGGGGACCGCATAACTTGGAGGCCCGTCGTATACGGTTGCGTTCATTCACTGAGAAAATGACTAAGAATAGTAAAGGAAGAGATTGGTAAATAAAATCGAATAAGTAGGAAAAGCCCTTTTTCATCAAAATAAAAAATTTCTAAACAAAAATTAGTTTGTTAACTATTAACCTACTTCTAAACTCTTTACATGTTGGTAAGCTTTTGTATATTCATCAGGTTGGACGCTATCGGGCTATCTTACCTCTCCAACCATTTAAAATGCTAAGTTTTAATAAGATGATGAAGAGTTTTAGCTGTACCGTGTCTCTCTAATTAAGAAAATTTTCATTAGTTCACTCTGGGGGTTATACCATTTACTTAAAGAAAGATTTTTCAATATTACAAAGTTTGGCGTCTGCTTTAAAAATATTAGGGTGCCTTGATTGAAGCTCTTTGTTTAAAATATTATTTTAAAATGACATATGAATTTTCTTAGCATTACTTTTTGGAACTTAACTAGTATGCGGACAATTTCACTAATAAATCTTTTCGCGAGTATAATATAGAAAAATACATTCTAAAATAATCTGTAAAGTTCAAGGGATGCGGAGAAAAAGTCGCAAAGAATGGAATTTCACATTGCACCATTGCACGAATTACATAACTGTCTGCCGCATTCGGGCACCGTAAGTTCCACACCGTATTGTCAAGTTTATACACCATCTTGTGGTGGTCAAGCGAATAATAAGCAAGAGTGTTGTTCGACTTGAGAACACTTCAATACCACTGCGGTAAAACATGACAAATAAACTCTACAGGGAGACTTACACAGACTCATAAAAACAGTGTCTTCCAAAAGGGCCACGCGAATAAACCATGATTGTTACACTTCCAGTCTGGGAGTTATTTTATAGCTCTGTGTAAGATGGAGCTCGAATATTACTTTTTTAACGTGAACATTTTTTATTGAATTAATTCTGCAGTCCCATTTTAATAGTGTCCTTTTTTACGACAAGTGTTCTTAATTGGCTAAAGGAAGTCTAGAACTATTTCATAATATCTGAGTTCTTAAGTAATTGGCGCTCATTTGGAGCAGACGGGTTCTTTAGTTTGTATTACGGTGAGTTTTCTAAAGAAACTATTGTATATCTCATCCGTTTCGAAAGAATCGTAGTTTTGTGCAGAGCTCGCGTAAATGTTGGCATCTTTCTACCATTTAAGTATAATTCTTTTTTAGATTCAATGAAAACATTGTCCTGTCTGAAGTTTATTAAGAACCTATTAAGATATGTGAGCCATTCGAGCGTTTTCGTTACATGAGCCTTCTAACAGACCGTCACTAACACACCCTTTTAACCCATCACATGTATTACATCCAAATTATATCCCGGAGTGTTAACCAAGGGTTAAAAGTATCATTTGATTGCGGAAACATCGCGTTACCCCTTGGGGGTATAAATGCAAGTAGTCCTGCTGAACCCTTCGAAATATTTCAGTGCCAACATCTGTCAACGCGCTAATGCCATGGTTCTCGTCCGTTAATGCTCGGGGTCACAGGGCTACTGTAAATTCTTTATAGCATTCAATCCACCTAGTCAACTAAATGGAATTTTGGTGTTAGTAGGCGCGAAACCCAAAACCGAGGTTCGCACCATTTATTTAATGTTCCCCTGTCAAAACACACTTATAAAAATATTCTGGGATATGTATGATTATTGGGATTTGTATTTTGGGACTTTACAAAAAATGTTCTGAAATATTCTTCATGTTTACGGTTAGTATAAGAAAATAAAATTTGTGAACAATTCTTTTCTGAATTTATGAAATATCTTTTATTTGTTTCATGAATTCATAATTTTTAGAGTTCCGTACCTCAAAAGAAAAAAACAGAGCCCTTATAGGATCACTTTGTTGTCCGTCTGTCTGTCTGTCTGTCAAGACCCTTTATCTAGAGAAAGCGATCGAGTTGAAATTAGAACCATATACTCAAGTCTGCAGTCCCTTGAAGCTGAGAAAAAACCAAATTTCTAAGTTTACGGAAAAAGTAGATATGGCCGTTTATGTCGCAAAAAACATATATTTCGACACCAAAAGAACCAAAATTCTAGAGAACTTCCCGTTGACCCAGAATCCTGAAATTTTGCACAAAGCAAGGTCTTATAAAAAAAGTATAGAAATAAATCTGAATACAGACAATTTTTTGTTACCTCACAATTTTTTTTTGCTATTTGGAAAAAATTTCGAGACTCCAATCAGGAATTGAACTCCTTACTTAGGTAAGTTTGTACGGAATCCTCAGGGCGTGAGTCCGACTCGCACTTGCCCAGGTTTTTAAATTAATGGACAAGTTAGTCAAATATGAAACGAATAGCGAAATCAGATACGAGAGTTTATTAATATTTTAATTAAATAAGCGACTCAAAAATGTAAAGCTTTAAGCGTGTATTTCACGAATGCGAACACAGACGCAGAGTACGCCGTAAATAATAAATTGTTGGTGTAATCTGGACCGTTTATTGCGATGAATTACAAAATAAAATCTGGATTAATTTACGGTACAGGTAACAGGGCCGGCTACAGAAGCTTAAAAACCAATATTTTATTAAAGGTATGAATAATTAAATATGATGCCATAAATCCTCACATCTTTTACTCAGAGTCACAGAAATAAGGCAGTAGCAAAAAGTTCAGATAGCTACTGTATTAGGGTAGAAGAAAAATGGCTGTTTAATCTTGAACACCGGGTTACCTAGCCCACATGTGACAGCTCCAAACCCCGTTGGATGTATTCCATTTGGTGGAGTCCTCTGGGAGCAGGACTGAAAGCCACCCCGGCACCGATCTACTTCGATAATACCGAACCCCTTCTTCGTTTTATTTTTGGCCATTTTCAAGACTTACTAACAGATAGATGGGTGGAATGTTTGGACGACGGTACTGTGATATTTTGTTTCGGCATTCTGTTACAAATATTTTGACTAAGCTAAAAAACCTTAAATTATAAGTAGAAAATATTAAACTGGATGTTTCAAATTGTAACTTGTTTTTTTTAAAGTCAATAAAAAAAAAACATTTGTCAAATTTTTATCAGCGTAAAAATTATATTGGTAACGTTTGAAAATTTTCGGATAATTCTGTACATTTAATACCCAAGCATCAAATCGCAAATGGCTGGCTTCGTTAATTGGCACTAGATATTTTTTTAATTTAACTTAAAATCATAACAGTTAACGTAATTATGTACACCACATTAATACCCAAGCATCAAATTGCAAATGGCTGGCTTCGTTAATTGGCACTAGATATTTTTTTTAAATTTAACTTAAAATCATTACAGTTAACGTAATTATGTACGCCAATTTAATACCCAAGCATCAAATTGCAAATGGCTGGCTTCGTTAATTGGCACTAGATATTTTTTTTAAATTTAACTTAAAATCATTACAGTTAACGTAATTATGTACGCCAATTTAATACCCAAGCATCAAATTTCAAATGGCAGGCTTCGTTAATTGGCACTAGATTTAGTTTTTTTATTTAACCTAAAATAATTACAGTTAACGTAATTGTGTACACCAATTTAATACCCAAGCATCAAATTGCAAATGGCTGGCTTCGTTAATTGGCACTAGATATTTTTCTTAATTTAACTTAAAATCATAACAGTTAACGTAATTCTCCGCCACGTCCGATAAACAGTCGTTTACTTTTACTCAAATACTCATTAAACCAAAGTACCGAAGTTTAAGGAACGTTTTGTTAAATGAAAAGTACTTTAACGGTTCAATGTGCTCTCTCAGTTCAGAATCGATAATTAAAGGGTTTAAGTACTATCAGGCACCCGATATGAAAACGTCAAAGTTGTATGATCATTGGAGCAAATAAAAATGTTACCAATTAAAATACATATTTGTGTATTCAATTATAGACACGTGAACGACTCCATCATTAATTTATTTTGTAACTCTCGCTGAAGGTATTGAAACGATAAAATAATTTGTTATCTATAAATATCGAAAACAGAGAATAAGGTAATGGAGCTGATTCGAACAAAGGCCATTTTTAATGACGCTCACCCTTACTTAAACAAGAGAACTGAATATTAACAACGCCATTATTAATAATTATTCCAAAGAGCTCCCAGTTAAAACGCAGCGTCGCATCGTAAATAAGAAAGTACAACTTGGAAATAATATTCGTACTTAAATTAATGTTGCCACTTCTCCGATCGAATTCCGCCTGAAACATCAATGCCTTTCAAAACTTTAATTAAATTCATTTTGTCATTGAATAAATTGAAGTCGTCGGAATACACCGTCTACGAAACGTTTGAAAACTGAAACACAGACCGGGTAATAATAACTTTGACAGTTATAACGTGAACGTTGCTTAGTTCACCAACACGAGACCGCGCCTAACGAAACTTTGACACTTAGAAGTCCACCCACGATACATTGCTTGTCACTGGGCCGCTCCGACTCGTCCACAACTATTCAAATGAAGTTAACACACAGCTTAAATTATGGGAATTTAACTTCGTTTCTAAATGTGAACAGAACTTCTGAGCCCCTACGTTTAAATCATATTGTTATACAGATACAAATAGAAAAGCAAACGAGATTGGAATAAAATTGCATTAGTTTTATTGAAAAATATTATAGCGCGGGGATATCGGCGCGATCTCATTTTATCAGTACCTAAGTAAACGTGGCTAACGGGAAATTTATTAGCACTTAGTGTAATAAGCAATACGACTGTTCCACCGTTGTTTATAAAATATTTATATACTCGTTTCTGAAGTAAATAATCTATAAATTTAGCGAATATTACAGTAGAGTTCAATAAAATGATTTTATTGTCTACTAGTATTTGTAGGCCGACTTCATATATAAGTCAATGATTGACGAACGACGTCCGAACTTCTTCAATAATGGTATGTTTTTGTGACAGAGAATAGTCTGGTCTACCTCGTCTTGATTCATAGACATTTTTATACGACGGTAGGTAATCTCTGACAACAACGTTTTAAAAGCGCTTTTCTTAAGATTAGACGGTGGGCCCATTGTATTGGTCTCCGCTTGATCGAGCATCGGAGCGCAGGTGGTCGATAAATGAATTTTCCCAACTGTAGGAAATTGATTTTCATTCAGTGGGAGAAAATAGGTAGCTTTTCCTTCCATTATGTTGGGGATACGGCTTTGGATCAAAACCGTCATGTTGACTGGTTCGTTGATTAATAAGGCAGCCACGTACTGCGTGTCTGAGTTTTATTTTAATGAAGGAAAGTTCCTCGTGTCATTGTGGACTTAATTGCAAGCTAACCACGTTTCCGAGCTGCAGATTAAAAGAGAACAAGCGTGTCTGTAAATATAGACACTCGAGTAATTAATAATTACAACGTCATTGTGGAGGAAGAGCGTATTATATCCCTGAATAGGTACTTTGTATTGCATTAACGTTTATAATAGACTGGCCTATTCGTCTAACGGTTAGTGGCCCTGACTGCTGTGCTGGAGTTTTGATTTTGATTCCCATCAATGGCCAATGTTTGTGTGTTGAGTACGATCATTTGTTCTGTGTCTGTGTGTAATTTATCTTTAATCTGTATGTATTTAGAAATATGTAAGTATGTTTGTCAGTGAGCTTAGTTTGGGACTAAAGGGCGTTGTGAGTAAATTGTGAAATATTATTAAACATAAATAAGTAGCACTGGTGATCCTCTAGACCTCTGGTTTGCTTTATATCATATATATTAAACAGATGTATTTACAATGTTAGATACATAGACCTAAAATATTAATATGTGTGCTTCAATATATTTTTTGCTAAGCCTATTCAATGGAACACAAAAAGATTTAGTCTGATTAAAATGTTACAATATTAAAAAACATATTGTTGAATTTATTTTCATCTACCTATTATGGTTTCAGAAGTAATGGGGTGGTTTAAGTCACGTTATTAACTGACTTAAAAAGAAGATTCTTTAATTGACTCGTACCTATGTATTTGTGAATGTTTGTAAATCTGAGATTATTTTCAAAAGAAATGGAGATTTTGTGATTTAAGTGTATATTCTACAGGATTTTTTTTTTGTATCTGGTGAAGATCTTTGGATATAGATAATGGAACTGTTCAATTATTTACAGCTAACGAACCCTCAGTGTGCGAGTTAGACTCGCACACTGAGGGTTCCGTACAAACTTACGTATAAAGAAAAGTTCAATTCCCGCAATTCGCAAAACGGTTTTTTTTTTGTGTATTAACTACAAATTTACAGGTTTCAGATTTTTTTCTATACTTGTGCTATAAGACCTTGCTTCATGCCAAATTTAAGGATTTTAGATCAACGGTAACGAAGTACCCTATGAATTTTGATTCTCTTGACAGTGTCGAAATCAAGAAATACCATTTTTTGCGAGATAAACGTCCGTATTTTTTTTTTCGTTATTTATGAAGTTTGTTTTTTTCATAGCTTCAAGGGACCGCAGACTTGAGTTTTAATTTCAACATGATACCTCCACGCGTTCCATAGATAAAGGCTCTTGACTGACAGACAACAGACTGATAGACAGACGGACAACAAAGTGATCCTATAAGGGTTCCGCTTTTTCCTTTTGAGGTACGGAACCCGAAAAAAATATGGTTTGTACAGAAGGATTATGCATATGTGTACTGGTATCCCTAGTAGGTACGTTCTCAATACACAAACAGATTGAAAGATAAAAAAAATGCTAATTTGTAAACAGCACCAATGTGTAGATTGAGTCGTAATAGGCATTTTGTCATTCCAATAGGTCTCTTCCCGTAGAACCTTCACTCTGTTTAGTTTAAGCTGTGGAAATCCACAACTAAAAACTTTTTACCATTTTTTTTATAAAGACTATGTCTATAAGTTTAGAAAGTCGATGTCAAAAAAAAAAAGATACACCGGCTTCCGAAATATAAAATATTTTTTTTTGTTTTAACATAAAATTTTCGACGGTGGTGTTGAATTAAGTACCGAAATAAACTTTGTGTGGTAGTCGGGGTTTAATTAAAAAACTTTTGGTCGATTGCTTTATTACTTGATAGGTATTCTTCGTTGCTTGTCTATCAAGCTGCGGAGTTTCATTTGTGAAACGTCAAAATATCAATCATGGATACCAGTTAGAAGTTCAAAGGATTTTATACGATAAACAATTTGAGAAACATTGCTTTTTATGTCAGAAGGGCAATCGTTCGCGAATTAATGCCACGCTCACGGGGAAGAAGTCTGCGTTCCATTTGATTTATTATTAGCCTTTGTCACGACATGAAAGCCGTTCATTTTTATGTCATTTCTGACAGAAAACTAAGGTGAATTTTCGCATTAATAAGAACGGGACTGTCGTGTAGCCGATTCGGGAAGGGGCACATGAAAAGTGGCATGAGGAACGTGTCGTGACCGCTAGGTATTGCGATATCGAAGGAGATCGTTTAAGAAACTTTCCTTGTTAGTATGTAAAATTAGAATAGGGTTAGAATTTCAACTACGACATATTTCGTAGATGATTTTTTCCACATGCCACATACGAAATATATCGTAAGACCTCTATTGCTGTAAATAGCTTCAAATGAAAGTATTAATATAGCTGGTGCCTTAGTACGAGATATCTCGTATACGATATATCTCGTTTATGGAAACTGTTAATTCACTTGATTAATAAAGACGCCAGCAACGAGATTGCTCGTATATGCTGGTAATGTATGGTAGAAACTGAATTTGACTCCTTAAAATTCTTGGCATTCAATGTGTTAAGTCAGTTTTTGATGAACCATGTTTTTATATATTTTATTATTTGTGCACATATATACAGAAGGGATACATTATTATATTTTTTGTTACAAAGGTACTGCTTATTTCAAAAGAAATTTCTTCCAGCAGACCTGCGAAAGGAAAGATTAGACTAAATGTAGAAATAAGAAAAGAAGAGTTTGTAAAATCTTAAAGTTAAAAGAAAAACACATAAACAATGTATTTTAAATATAGTATCCTAAGTTGGTTTGAAGCAAGTTGAACCAAGATTGCCGACATAGCACGAAGAATCGCCAAACTTAAGTGGCAATGAGTAGGGCACATTGCTCGCAGAATAGATGGCCATTGCGGCCGAATGGTTCTAGAGTGGCGACCGCGTACCGGAAGACGCAGTGGACCGATGACCTGGTGAAGGTTGCAGGAATCCGATGAATGCGAGACGCACAGGACTGTTCATTGTGGCGACTGTATGTCCAGCAGTGGACGTCTATCGGCTGAAATGTTGAAGTTGGTTTGCATAAACATCTGGTTCCAGGAGCCTACCTCTCTAGCCAGTTACAGTTCACACAATATGATCGCTAGTCGCAAAGTTTTTCCGTGCTTGCCGTGCTAGCGCACCCCTTTACCCAAGTTATGACGTAGCCGTGCATTTGAATAAGTTTACCATAAAAATAGGCGTTCTGCGGCCAGAAACTTTGGCAATAAAATGCAAATGTTGACATTGGTGATGCTTCTAGATTACGATGCCTGAGGGGGATTGAGGTCTAGCCTTATGCGAGTACAACTATTGTGAGATGTTGAATTTCTAAGTTTATTTTTTCTCTTTTTTAGTATCTGAGCCGCTGTCGACTATTCTGCCAGTGTTATGTGGTAGCGCCGTGAGGTGAACCGTCGAATTTTGCACTTTGTGGTAGATTTAAGGTGTTAGTGGCAGTAAGGACGATACAATTTTTTGTTAGTTGTAAAAACTTATTAACCCCTTTTTTATTTTCGTCTTGTCAAGTAAATGATATGAAAATGATTAACCGAATGAATAAAATTTATTGTCTTTTACAAAATAAATAATCTGGTATAATTAAATTAGTTGTGCTACATCGGCCATTTTGACTCTAACCATATAATAATATAACAATTAAAACTGATTTAACTCATTTCCTCCAAATTTTAGTTAAACCTGTAATAGCTTTAACAGGTTTACTATTTCTTAAACTATGAATTGAAGTCGTCTTAACATATGTCCACTGTTGGCCAAAGTTTGTATGAATGGTGGGCCATACCCTTTTGGACCGTAGTTATATGCTCGTTTATACTTTCTTGTAAAGGACAGGCTACCAAAACTTATAAGACTATATCAGTCATCGATAGATGAACTAGCTCTGACGGCATTATTAGTACTGTGGTTCAGTGTTTGACGCTGCTACGCACAGAACAAACATTTGTATGGCATACAGATGGCCTACAACTTGTAAGTCGGGGCCGTTACCACTCGGCCACCACTGCTCAAGTTGTAGGTCACGGGTTCAAACCCAGCCAGGCGCATTACTTTGTGTAATTTATTTCATCACCACTGCTCTCAAAACGGTGAAGGAAAACATCGTGAGGAAAACATCGTGAGGAAACCGGCATGTCCTAGAACTAAAAATTCGAAGACATGTGACATCCACCAACCCGCACTGGGCCCGCGTGGTGGATTACGGCCCATTCCCTCTCCTAGAGAGGAGGCCTGAGTCCCAACAGTGGGAACATTATAAGGCCGACTATGCTATGCTATGCTATACAGATGGCTGTTCTAGGTCTTGGTGTCTTGTATATTTGAGTTTACATGTTTGTGAAAGCAACCACGATACAGGAGTAATTCCTAGTGATGGGAAGTGATTTTTTTTTTAAGAAATGAAAAATTCTACCAAGTTCGATTTGGACTCGCGTACGAAGGGTTCCGTGTGTATATACAAATTTTTTTAAACAAATTATTTTATTCTGTTTTTAGTGTTTGATCATCTGTGAAAATTTCAACTGTCTAGCTATCATGGTTCATGAGATACAGCCTAGTGACAAATAGACAGTATAGTCTTAATAATAGGGTCCCGTTTTTATCCTTTGGTTACGGAACCCTAAAAAGCACTGGAAGATCACTACAAATTTCAATTCCTAGTTTCATAAAATTATTCTAAAAACGTGTCTCCATCCACGATTAGGTTGTTATGGACACATAAAGAGATAGACGCTCCTCATAGCAGATAGGCAGCTACTGCCAGAAGATATAGGCACTAAAACAAACGCTTATTACTGCTCTAACGATACGTCGTAATGTCTCCATGTTCATGAAACGCTACCCTTTTATCACTGTCTCTTTTACTCACTCACTAAGCCCATATGCTCTTCTCTCTCTATTGTATAACAGAATATGAATGAGATGGATAGTGCACGATATTTTTATAGTCCATTGTTGATAGTGAAGGTCTGAGAATAATATTCATGTCTCTGCATAATATAATTAAGGGGCATTGAGTGAGGTGAGAGGCTTCTTTATGTAAAGTGGGGGTAAATGTTCATTGATATAGTGAACATTACGTCGCACTCTTCAACATCATTATCAACATTCCAGCCGAAATACGCCCAATGTTGGACATTGTCCTCTCCCAAGTGTCACGACAACGACCGATCTTACCCCTAGGTCATCAGTTCACCTAGCTACCCAAGACCTTTCGGCCACATCGACAGTCTGTTCTACGAGCAATATGTCCAGCCAGTTAAATTTGGCGATTCTTTGGGCATCCTATTTGGCTATACATAGTTTTAATAGAACACTGTTCTAATAACTGCTTGGGAAAATTCAGTTAACCATTCTTCAGACTTTCAAGAAGCATCTGAATGGCCTCTTGGTCTAGTAGTTAGTGGCCCTGACTGCTGTGCCGGGGGTCGTGGGTTCGATTGCCACAGTTTTTTCTGTGTCTGGGTGTAATTTATTTTAATTTATCAGTTGTCTAGTACTCATAGCATAGTGAAATCTTATTGTTATTATCTGAAGGTAAGCAAAAACATTTATATTGTTTAATTTATAATTAATTACTGGCACCCCAGTTTAGAGGTATCAGAGTGTAAATTCTTGCACACCTTCGTTGAAAAGGAGGATCCTCCGATCAGACGGGTGTTATGTCTGGTGTGGGCAACTGCCCAATAGAGGATTTCGGGCAGTTGTATAATGTTTAAATCGTGTGGTGAACTCTTGTTGCGCGATGCAAGATTTCGTAGTTTAGTTCAAGTATAAGTGGCGCTATAGATGTCGCTATACTTTCTTTGTCTCTCTATCTAGACTTTCCCCAACTGCTACTAGCCAATCCTAAGATCAGCTTCTAGCAAACCTTCTAGAAAAAATTTCTACAATTTTAAGATTTTCTGGTAATTGCAGGACAATTTACTAAAAATGTCATATTCCACAACTTAAAAAAATTATAAAAAGAGAAGAACCTAAGATGAAATCTGTAAAATAATTGCCGTGCTGTTGAAATTATGAAACAGCAAATTTATTGAAATTTGCAAAATTATAGATTTCTTTTTGATTTTGTACCCGTCGACATAATTGCTCGTTCTGTAACTAAACCTAATTATGTTTCTAAGCAAACGAAAAAGTTATTAGGTGATCAGAAAATGATTACACCTCCTTAAATAAATAAGAAAGTTAAAACCAGTTTTCATAATAAAGCATGATTTAGGTCTTGTTACTAAAAGCTCTAGTGTTACTAACTAAATAATTACCGCGTTGAGCAATGAGTATCATAAAGTTTCGACTAGTTTGAGTTTAACTATTTTGATATTAATTGGCCGCTATCGACAAGTTTTGTATCGCAAATTAACTTGTTTCATAATTAAATTATACAAAGTTTGGCTTTCCAACAAAAACACAGATGATTAAATGTTAGATTTAAAAAGAGGGTTCCGTACCATTACTTATACATCATTAGATACTACTTAGATACACTATAACTATTAATAAAAACGGCAAGAAAAATTATGTTTGTTGTATGGGAGCCCCTTATATATTTATTTTGTTTTTTACTATTTGTTGTTATAGCGGCTTTAGAAATACATCATCTGCGAAAAATTCAACTATCTAGCTATCACAGTTCATGAGATACAGCCTGGTTACAGACAGACGGACAGTGGAGTCTTAATAATAGAGTACCGTTTTTACCCTTTAGGCACGGAACCCAAAGAACCTGGGGACCTTTTTAGTTAAACATCTTTTACAGATGTTTCAGTTTTTTTTTGTAAGCCAAAACTAGTTCAATAATTCATTAAAATCTACTTTAGCTCTAAAACTTCTTGTTTTTTAGTCATTCATCTCAGCCAGAATATTCAAATATAACCAAGAGGAAAATCTATCAAATCGACGTACGGGAAGGCCCTATTCATATTCTCATATTTGAAGCTGTGGCAGTTGACAGACAGACTTACCTTCCAATAGCTTGATAATCTCGAGGTGCTGGGAACACAAAGGAGTTCGAGCGGCTGTCGAAGCGAAACTGAAATATCTTTGGAACTCGAGAATAAGAAGCATCTAGAACTGGTATTGTGCCTTTGAAAAATTCCGTAACCAGAATTCAATAAAAAATATTTATTGAAGTATTTTTTGCATGATTGATTTCAGAAGGCTGATGCCGTCTGAAAAGTACCATTGAAAAAATTCCACTGAAAAACTGTCACTGAAAACTGAAATTATTTATTCAGTGATTTTCGTCTACACGAAATCGTCGTAAGGCAAAAATTGCATTTTTTCTGGACAAGCGTTTTTGTAATGTTAAAACCTAGGTACGTAATTTGCGAAAATCCTTTCAATTGATGTATTTGCTTTATATATTATAATCAATAATCACTAAGACTACATTGCTAGACGCTGGATATAATAAAAACAATGATATTTATTTTACATTTTTGTAATACAAGTTTACCCAAAAAATATGTTAGACGTGCACAACTCATCAGAAAATAATATTAAAAAACTAATTTCTTTATCCATAAACCGTTTAAAAAAAACATTTTTATGAATCCAAAAGTTTTTCCAAGCATTTACTGATGGAAGCAATTGCCTGTTAAATTCTGTTTGAGCATCTCTGACGTTACGTCATGAACGAGGTTAATGCGTATTTGCTGTTTGCACTGCAGCGCACAGCTTTGACTTGCAGCAGGTTCGTTATCCTGGCCATGTCAATAAATGATCATCGGAGTCGACGTCTAACCTGATTATGAAGGCATTATTATTAAGAATATTTAATGTAAAAGGAATATACTATATGATATTACTAAAACCAGCACTGTATTTAATATAAATAACAGATGCAACTCAAACTCCGCGCCAAAATGGAAAACAGTTGTGCCAATCTAACTACAAAAAAACAAAAATTTGAATTTGGAATCATAAACAAATCATCCATTCCCGATACTTTTTTGACTGAATGTATATGTTAAATGTATTTAGTTCCTTCTGGTGGTTTGATTTCGCAGGCAGGTAAAACGCGACCCTTGAAATATCACTGAGCAGCAATAAGTCAGACAACCTTAAATCTTTTCTTAGAAACCCTTATAATATATATAAGTTGATAGTTTGGCAAATCTTCAGAAGTAAAGATGCTTACTCAAAACTTGTTTACCTAAAAGCCGGGCTACACCGTACACGATGCGTTGCGGCGCCGCATCGCAAATATTTCGCCGAATCAGCGGGCCGTACGAGCGGAGCGGCGTCGCTTATGGGCCCGCTGATTCGTCGAAATTTATGCGGTGCGGCGTCGCAACGCATCGTGTGGCCCGTCCCTTAAAAGCAGAACGATGGAGAGATCAATCACTTAGCGCGATATACATGCGGGAAATAATATTTGTTCCATGAAAGAGACTGTGGTGAAAAGCAGGAAAATATCTGTTAGTTACTAGATTGACACAGAGTCCGTATTTTGGGAAAAAAATGATTGATAGTGATCACCCAATTTCCGATAGCTGTTGTGTGTAATCAAAATGGATAGTGAAAGCCGAACCGCGTAACGTGCCGTGCACTCTTTTTTAATTCTCATAATATCTAACCCAGAGCTACTCTCTTTGTTTTCAATACTAGATAGTGTAATAATTAACATTTGAGTAAGCTTCCAGAGTACGGTATTTCCCCTGGTCTGTTTAACTGGGTAAAAGACTTTCTGAGTGAAAGGTCTCTCCGATTTGTTGTCGATGGATGTTCATCAGAGTCCATGACGACTAATGCCGGAGTTCCTCAGGGGTCTGTTCTCTCTGCAACTCTCTTCCTGCTGCATATCAATGATAGCACAGTTGTAGAAAGATATCTGCCAGGTGATCGGGTTAGTAAGGAGCTAATCCGGTCCGAGAGACAGGCTATGGTAGAGCGTACGAATGTCTCACTTCAGGCGGTCTCCAAGTGGGGTGACGCCAATCTGGTGGGATTCGACGCCATCAAAACACAAGCGTCACCTTCTGTTCATCGCTAAAAGGAGCCCGTTCACCTTGGCTCATCAATTACAGTAAATAAACAAAAATCAATTAAAATTATAATGAATTTTCTTTGTGAATAAATGAAGAATGTCAAGAACATTCTTAATTTATTCACAAAGAAAATTATCATCCACTCATTCGCAAACATTGCTTATTGGATTAGAATCCAAGAGATCATTTTGTTCAGCAAAAATGCGAGGTATTAGACACTAAGCACGGGCAAAAGCGCGACATTGAAACACAGCAAACATACTGTGCTTCTTACCGCGGCAGTAATTGTCCGGGACAACAAGCAGGTTAGGTCATCAAAGTTGCGAAACTCAAAGCTAATTAGCAATTCATGTTGTTTTACTATCTTCAGGTAAGAGGACGATGTCTGAAGACTTGAAAAAATGTGAATACACCAGAAAATACTGTGTTAGCGAAGTTCAGGTGAAATAATGTGAACTATTTGAAATTTGGTTTGTCGCTAGGTGGGACATGACGTGCCGTATGGAAAGAGAGATTAGAACGATTCGTCTTTTAAAGGAAGGGTACCAACATAATGGGTTAGTTCATACAAGATGGCACTATTTTTCAAACAACAAATACCAAATTTCACACGATTTTCGATTTTGAAGAAGAGCGCGGTGCACACAGTATCAGTCAAGAAATGCTATTACTGTATAATTTAAAATTATGAAACTTAGGCTATTATTATTTTTTTCAGTAGAAAAATCATCTTATGACATCCGCTCTTGGACGGGGCGGGAGATAGTGTCAGACTTTAACTGACTAAAAAACCACTCCTGTTCCTTCGTTGCCTTTCGTACCGGGGCCGAGTCTTCCTTTCAGAATCAGACCCTTGGCCCCAGTAGGCTTCGACCCTGCTGGGCCCCTACAGTTGCTGACATCTCCTTGAGGCGCGCGTGAGACAGTACGCGCCGTCGACGAATTGGGATCGGTCCGGACGGTTACCGGACGGTCGGACGGCGAGCTACCCAATGCTCGCCATCCACAAGCCCGTGCCTACTATGGCCGGAAAATAAAACTTAGGCTTAGGCTTCAAGATTACAAGATTTTTCGATCTTGCTTCATTCGGGGAAGATGGATGGTGGATGGATGGATTATATGGATGGATGATGTGGATCGATGGAGAGGGAGAGGGAGACCAAAGAAAAGATGGATGGATTGTGTGAAGAGTGATATGAAAGAAAAGGAAGTTAGTGATAGCATGACGAGTAACAGGGCAGAGTGGAAGAAAAAAACGTGTTGCCCCGACCCCAAATAACACGGGATAAGGGCAGGAATATGATGCTTCATTCGGGTAAGAAAAAGGTTTTTATCGTTGTGACATACCGCTTAATGCTGGTGTTGTGTCATAATAAACAAAACTAAAAAGATATTTATTTAATAGTCGATACCATCAAATCTTAAAGCAATGTTATATCCCTAATCTATTCCGTCTAATAAGCACTCGAGAGCACATTAGAATGCACATAACACAGCATATTTGAAACAGAATAAGATATTGAGCTGCTCCAAAACGTATCTGCATATACTATAGAAGCAAATAGATCGCTCTCTAGAGGATACTATGAATTTTGATACAGCTACCTACGCGTGTAGGTACATAGGGACTAGCCATTCAATATTGACTGGCTTGAATAATAAATGCGAAATGGAACTATGTTTTTGCGAACATAATTTTGTAACGGTGTAATGTAAAATGCAATGTTGTAGCAACTGAAGGGGCCCAGCAGGGTCGAAGCCTACTGGGGCCAAGGGTCTGATTCTGAAAGGAAGACTCGGCCTAGGTACGAAAAGCAACGTAAACAGGAGTGGGTTTTTAGTCAGTAAAAGTCTGACACTATCTCTCGCCCCGCCCAAGAGCGGGGGATGTCATAAGATGATTTTCTAACCGAAAAAAAAATGTCTTTTACATTTAAAACTCATTTTGAAAAGCCTCTGTTATGGATGGCTTGTGAATTTTGTAATTTTATCCACTTCAATTTATTTTCGGATTATTTGGGAATTTTGCAGTAAGTTCTAGGGGAATATTAAAGCAATTCTGGGACTTTTGTATTTTTTTACGTTATTAATAACAGAGCTGTTATTTTATATTTTTCTTTGATTTTCATGAATAAATACAAGTTACGCTGGTTAAATATACGTTATATTATATTCGTCCATCTTGAATACACTTGCTAAAATAACAACTACGAAGTATAAAGTTTTTGTACAGATTACCGAGAAGCCTCACTGCGTAGTCTGGAATTTGGAATTTTGTGCGAATGCGTCATCGGTCGTGGTGCTTTAACCTCAAATCACTACAAGTTTGTGGGTGCTCCAAATCGAGCTATTAGTCTCAATATGGCGGCACTTCGGGGTTTTATCTCTCTAACCTTTCAACTCTAAACTTTGTTTCTCTTGCTTTTAACCCGAACTTTTTCTTCATGATTCTTAGACTGAAAATTTTGATGTGACTACGTTTTATTTACTTCCAAAGATCATGAAGCATCAACCCGACGAACAGCAAGTATCCACCCTTACTTTGTTGAAACTTCAACGGTCCGGACTAAGCGTTTCGCTTCGTCGTTTATACCGCGTACATCGAAGGACTGGAACAATTTGCCTGCTGCGGTCTTCCCGTCCAACTATAATTTAGGTGTCTTCAAGGCTAGAGTGAATAGGCTCTTAATAAACTAGTGCGCCTGACCATCAATGATTGCATCTCCGCTTACCATCAGGTGGGATCGCAGTCAAGCACTGGTTTATATCAATAAAAAAAATAAAAAAATAATATAGCATTATCTGATGATTGTGACATCACCATACTTATTCAGCCGCAGAACATCCACTTTATACCAAATATCTGCGCCTAGCATCACCACAATGACCGATCCTCACTCCAATAGTTCTATAATCCTGTCCAATTACACTACTCAACTCAGTCCAAAAACCTTTTCATCCAAAAAACAGCACCAAAAGTAAGCAAAACAATAAATTGACCAGTACGTATCCAACAACACATAATTTATTAGGCGAGTACCTTCGTTCCCGTGATTTCCCACCCAACCTATTTAGAATGATCAATATACCCCCTGTGGAGCAAAAAATGCTACAGTTTACCCACGTTTTATCTCCGCAGAGAAGGTAATTAATCGAAAGGGAACTTCAAAAGCCTTCCGCAGGCATAAACAGCTACCTACAAAGTTGATCAAAAATGTTTTTGTCAGGCTTTTAATGAGTATTCTTTCGTAATGCTTTGTTAATGAAGTTTTGTGGGGAACGGTATCTTTTACTGTTTAATATATTTTGGCGTTTTTTTTTTTTTGGATGGTCAAGTCTAATGATATCCCCCGCTCTTGGGCTGAGCGAGGGATAGTGTCAGTCTTTTACTGACTAAAAACCCACTAATGTTCCTTCTTTGCCATTTTTCCAGGGCCCCGGGGATCTCTTTCGCATATCCCATGGCCCCACCGTGAGGCCCGCGTGGAACAGTACGCGCCGTCGACGACTTCTACATTATTTTTAGGTGCCAAACGATTTGTAAAAGAAGAGTGTGGAATCCACAGTCCTTAACAAATCGTTTTCCACTTTTCTGGAATCGGACATCCGATCCCGTCTCGATAGTCTGAAGTTTTAGTTCACAAACAAAAAACTGCTTAAAAATCAGTCGCTTTTCCTCAGGTTCCTAAGCTATTCTGTCCTGAAGATATTGAAGAAATTATTGAAACTAGTGAAGTGAAATGGGAACAACGGACAGAAAACTTTTATTGACGTCTTACAAATGAGCAAAACTTTGTGGGACAAGTAGGGCAAGTGGAGTAAAGTCGGGTGTTCAGAGGTAGTCGACGAACATTCTAGCTCATATTTAGACATTCTATCTTCAAGTTCATTGAAGCAATCTGTAGTGTTATAAGTTCTGACACGCTCTGTTACTATGTTGAGACGTGAAGTCATGTCGTGTGGAAGTGTCATTATCCAGTACCTACCAGGGCTGCGAAATTGCTTGAAAACTTTACCGCGTCCCTGGTACGCGAAGGGCAACTGAAGGAACACAGGTGAGTTCAAGTCAATAAAAATCTGACATTTCTTCGAACGGAGTGTTATGCTTTGGATACAGATGTGTAGCTGAGATCTCAAGCGTTAAATCATAATATAATTAGAAGAAGAACAAGGATGTTCAATATTCTAACATGTTTGGGGCTGATCAATTATTTCGTAGTGCATATCAATCCCATTTTGGACATTTCATTATATCTGGTCGAGAGCGTATGTTTTTTTATCATATACTAGTAACACGTTACGATTTCACACGGGTGACAATTGTATATATATATATATATATATATAAGCAATGTGCCCTACCTATTGCCACTTAAGTTTGGCGATTCTTCGTGTTAAGTCGGCAACCTTGGTTCTCCTGCGGCTATCTTCATTTCTGATTCGATCACGCAAGGAAACTCCGAGCATAGCCCTTTCCATTGCCCTTTGGGTGACTTTGAGCCTTCTGATGAGCACATGGATATATCACTTTTTATCTCAGGAATATGTTCTCTTGGGACAATTTCGTACTATCGCCGGCGAAGCCGCTAGTTCAATTTTAAATCAGGGAATAACATAATAGAAGTATTATGTCCATCTCTGTTTCATATTGCTGATTATAATCTATAATAAACGTAGTCGAATTTTCGATATAAATGAAAACTAACTGTTGTTGACCAACGCAATTTATGTCGAGCCAGTAATAATGTTAATGAAGTACTGAATATACATTAGTACACGCGTAATATGTTCGTAAAATGGACAAAACAGAATCATTTTTAAAATAAAATATAGCAGTATGTTGGTAGCATTTGTTTTTTTAGCGTTAGGTACTTAAAGGGGGAGATCGTTTTCGTTAGGGATGTCCTCCGAAACGGCGTGATCGATTGTAATGTATTTTTTGGTTTATTTGGTAGGTCTAAAAATATGTCTTGTGTTAAGTTTACCTTCCTAACCCCAACCCCCAGTGTTTTCTTTGATAATTTATATGGCGAATTTTACATTTGTCGGGTCAATTAGTATTGTAATAATATATCCTGCGTAGGTACTTGGCTAATCTCCGTTGAGATTGGCTCTCGTTATCGTAATTCAGTCCCTAAAAACGCGCTATTATGACGATTACGATTATATGACGCATATTATGACGATTATTTCTTTGAACTTTTTGATTCCTTATATATCAAAAACGGTGGCTCTTAGGAAAAAAAGAATTTAAACATTTTTGTAGTTAATTATCTGAACTACAATTTTTGTCTTAGCTAATTTTATGAAAAACTTCTCAATACACAACAGCCGCTGTAGGGGACGTCTCGGATGTCAGGACTGACTCGCCACAGTAACCGTGGGCTTGCGGACGGCGAGTAGTAGGTAGCTCGTCGGTAAGGACCAAACTTCGCGTTGTATTCCACGCGCGCACTAAAGACGAGATATATCAGGAAAATGGACGTGCCCCAGTCGGACCGACGCCTGCTAGGGCTGCGGAATTGTTCGAAAAATTACCATGGCCCTGGAACGGAAAGAGCAACTGAAGAGTCACAAATGGGTTTAGTTAATGCAAATCTGACACTCCCTCTAGCTCAACCTAGAGCGAAAGAATATGATGATTCCCTACCTCAAAATAATGCACCCTTGACTGCAATGCACCACTCGTTTCAGGTGTACCCTCGGTACAAACACGTCAGTTATCTCACCTCCCCTACACGCCAGTAATGCGCGCATCATCTAAAATTACCATCTGAAATTCGACAGTTCCCCATTTTTGTCCGTCATACCTTTCCTACTCCTGTTACGAGCCCCCCTGGTATGCCTCGGTTTGGTGTTAAAAAAACCTCGATCTGCTTGTTGAAAGGTGAAGCCAGCTCTACAGTGAAAAATTCAAAAATCTTTTTAAGATTTAACTTTTGAAGGATGAATCGTGTGCGTAGATTCCAATTCAAAAACTCGTTACGGGCAAAAATTCATGCAACTAGTCTAGTGTTGGGAATATAGCATAGCATAGCATAGCATAGTCGGCCTTATAACGATCCCACTGTTGGGACTCAGGCCTCATCTCTAGGAGAGGGAATGGGCCGTAATCCACCACGCGGGCCCAGTGCAGGTTGGTGGATGTCACATGTCTTCGAATTTTTGATTCTAGGACATGGCGGTTTCCTCGCGATGTTTTCCTTCACTGTTTTGAGAGCAGTGGTGATGAAATAATTTTTTAATTTTAAATTACACAAAGTAATGCGCCTGGCTGGGTTTGAACCCGCGACCTACAACTCGTAAGCCGGAGCCGTTACCACTCGGCCACCACTGCTCTCTAACGGAATGGTTGGGAATATATAGAAGATATAATAGCGTGACGCGAGGAGACTATTTCAACTGAACTAGTCCTCTAAAGTACAATTTGATGGCCGAAGAACAAAAGATCGTTGCATCACGTTCTTCGGCAGCGCATCGGATTCGGTGTCACGCGCGCGGCACGGCTGCTATCACGTATGTTACATTAATGGGCTTTCAATTGCATGCTCAGCACTTGGTTTTGTTGGTTGGCCGTAATTGGTTAGTTTCTGGGTAACGCTCACGGCTAGGAATTGTTAGAAAAGCGGTTAATTGGATTTGGATACCTGGAACGTTAGCGATTAGTTTTAATATTTACCTACTTGAATTATTAAATTACAATGAAATTCCACGTTCATTGTGCCCTACTTTCGCGTTTTATTTACTTCAAATTGCTTATTTCATAGAAACAAAACCCTTGGTACGGTTAAGTATGTTTGTATTGGGCGAGTTTCCGTACACCGGCTCAGCAAGCATCCGCAAACTTTGTGATGGGCTTTGAGGTAGTCCCGAAAAAGAGGCGACCCTCCATGTGTAATTAAGGTCTCGATGCGTCAACTTTACCTTGATGTGGGTTCTAAAGAAATGCAAACCGAGCATACCTAAACCTAAGTACACTTTCAACTTTTCGTGGTCCCACAAAATAAATGATCTAAACGTTTCGAGTTTGGGCTTCCATCTGCATTGATGCCTGCGCAAATCTTGGATTCACTCTTTAGCTCAAACCAAGTGCCGTGTCGAATTCAGAAAATCATATTGATTCAGAGCAAGCCAAGACGACAAACTTCATAACTTCCGTTGCCCTTCAGTTGGACTGAGTCTTAGCAAATACATAGAATCTACAATTGCTTCAGACTCACCGTGTTTGATTAGCATCTCCGTTAAATTTGATCTGGGATACTTGGTGTTTGAATACAAAACGATTGTACCCTAAAAGTTATTTAACTTGTCGACAAACATCTTGTAAGGATCGACTAGGTATCAGTTTAATTAAATTAATTCTATCTTAAACGGACCTCGCTTTGAAATAGTTCTGCAGCTGAAACTAGTTGAACAGTGTTCCAAGGCATGTTTTAAAATGCAAAGAAAATTTAATTTATCATAGCTATTTTAAAACCGGCGTTGAAGTAAGAATCGATTCTTTAAAAACTAACTTATTGTCAGTAAGTATAGAAGTCGACTTGACTCGTACTTGACTAGTTTTTTTTTTAAATATCTTTATTGGGACGTTCTGATTTTTAGCGAAGTTCCTATCTCAGTCGCGTAACTTTCAGAGTCGATTCTGTGTCGAATTATCCTCGAAATTGGAACGAGATTTCGGAATTTTTGAACGGACTGAACCAGTGCGGGGGAATGGTAACGTAATTTTCTGGTTCTCTGGCGGGATGGCGTCGCGCTGCGTCGTTCCAACGTGCCGTACCGCGTCGTTTCAACGTGCCGTACCGCGTCGCTCCGACGTGCCGCGCCGCGCCTCGCGCCCGTAGCTCCGCTTCGCGTCACTTTATTAGATTCGATCAAATAGAAAATTTGGTGTTACGATAAACAACAATCTGGGCGCGGCGATCATTCAATATACGGTAGATACGTGCCCCGTAATACCATTATTGTATACACACATTCAAATAAAACACTTTGTTCTGAAGTTGAACTGTTCATTGAACGTCCCACACGTTCATTATTTTCGGTCTCTGTGTATCAATTTTTACGCATCAAATGCTCAAACAGCATATTATCTGCGATTGACTGAACAGGAAAGATTGACATTGCATTGGAAAAAACGTTCCCCGTGCCGCATTGAGGGCATTGTAACGTGAATGTTCACGGGCCGGAAGCTGCCGTAACAGGTTTTAAGCTTGAAATTGTAAACTGGGAAGGTGTGATCGAGATATCTCGCTCAGTGGCCATGCAGCGCATGCATTCGAGTTACACAAAAGCGGAAGGTTTTCCTTATTTTCCCGGGTCCCCCATTTCCCCCAGCCGTCGTCCGGCGTCCACACGGGACGCGAGTGCTACATGATTTTTAACTTAGCAGAATACAGGTGAGACGGCATGCTAATGCAGTGTTCGAGTTTTCGTGAACCGTATTACCTATAGCTACCTACAGGCTGGTCTTAAATTCATTAATCTAATAGGAGTTCTTTCTTTTCAGCTGCCTTCCTCATGGTTTTAGAACTTATGAGGTATTTTATGATCGGTCTTAAAAATGTTCATGGTAACCATGGACCTATAGATTTTTATGTATTATCTGTTTCTGTATAGCCTTTTACAAATAAATTTAGGTAGTGACGTTAAAAAATGTGGAAATACTGACCACCGACTATTTAGCAATATAATTACCTAAGTGTTTAAAATAAGTTAGTCTGACAGCAAATGTCAAGTCTTTACTTATAAAATCATCATCACCTTCCTGCCCTTGTCCTGTGTTATTTGGGGTCGGCGCAACACGTTTTTTTCTTCCATTCTGCCCTGTCACTCGTCATGCTATCACTAAGTTCCTTTTATTTCATATCACTCTTCACACAATCCATCCATCTTTTCTTTGGTCTCTCTCTCCCTCTCCATCCATCTTTACTTATAAAATACAGAACAATATTAAATTCTATGGACTGTTATGTACATACCCGGTGATACAAGTAGCCTACTGGAAAATATGAACAAAAATTTTACTTAATACCTAGTAAAACTATTAGTTAATATATTTTGGTAATTGCGCTATTTCAATCAAAAACGTGGCTAGTAATTTCCGGCTAATCGCCCTTAAGACTGCTATTTCCTGTATCGGCTATGATCAGATCGATTTTTCAGTTAACATTTCTTTGACAACAGCGTGGTTTATTCGTTTATACTTTTCGAAATGGTATAAAATGTTGTTTTCAAATTCTATAGCGTATGAATGATTTTATCTCAAAAATAAAACAGATACTTCTTCAAAGTTGTTTTTAGTAAGTAAAAAACAGCTAGATTTCATGTTTCCTTATTAAATTTCATGTTAAAAAAAGTTAAATTCATCTAAGAAATGGGATCAGTCAGAATTTTGAAGGAAACTCTTACAACACACTTTTACCTGCAATATTTTGCCGGTTTTTAATCTAAATTGCGTAAAAACTTGGTGAAAAAAACACATTAACTTTTTAATTTAGCTGTACCATAACAATGTAATTTTACTCGGAGTATTTTCAAGAAATTAATTCGTTTTCGTCGGCTCCCGTCACTCGGGCCGAGATAGACTAATTTATATACCAACATTCAGCTTTGGCCCTAAGTGCAATTTAGTTTACACTGCAATCCATTCTAAGTGACCACTATAACGCTTGCAGAGAGTACTGGAATTTGATTAAATTATTTAAACTGCAGGAATGGACTTCGATGCTTGTAGATAATTTGTTTTACATTTAAGTAAGATTACTAGCTGACATGTATTTGTGACTCTGTATTTTAAATCACTTTCTTAAATAGTTTAAATGGATTTTTTTTTTTTTGACTAAATACATAAACATTGGATGATCTTCACTTCACTCGATCAAAATAGTTTATTGGTTATGATTCTTTTAGTCATTTAAATTAACCTTAAAGTAGGCATATCTACATTTAGAAGTTAAACTTAGACTAGCTGACTCGACAAAGATTGTTCTAAATTAGGGGGTAAGAGTAGGAGGGTAAAAAATGGCCTAGGACTTATTCTCAGACCTATTAAATATATATAAAAAATTTCAAACAAATCAGTCTAACCGTTTCGGAGGTGTTCGATAACAAACACTGTGACACGAGATTTTTATCATCATCATCATCATCATTTCAGCCGAAAGAAGTCCACTGTTGGACATAGGCCTCCCCCAAGCGACGCCACAACGACCGATCCTGTGCGTCTCGCATCCACGATTTTTATATATTTAGGTAAATATCTAAACCTATAAAAATCTCGTAAGTAGATACTTAAGTAGAACTACGTATTTCTTAAAAAAAACATGACTTTACAGTTACTCAATACTGTAGTTTAAAAAGATGTTCATTCAATATTTAATAATCATTTGCAAATATTTGCGGCGAATATTTCTCCAGCAGTCGGGCGCTATTTTGAGCAAAAAGTGTATCAACATTTCCCGGTCTCGACAACGTAACACGGGAATTCTTGATTGCGGGTGACGCGTCGCGGCACGACTAGCGAGCAGCGAGTACCAACCCTAATAAGTACCGTGTTCACACAGTGATACTGCATTCATTGCTCCAGGCTAAACACCATTTTGTCACTTTAAACTTTCCACTGTGATGTATAATCCTTTATTTTGTGCATTTATCAGTTCCCTTAGTCTCATTTGTAACTGTGTCGTTTTAAGCGGTGTTCTGTTCAGGTAGGCTTATAAATCTCGTTACAACCACATCGCTCATGTTTCTCCCCTTTTGTGGGATATCTTTTAAACGTTTCATATAACTTAATTATAGAAGTTTCTAAGAGATTAAATACAGTTGGTTACAATGAAAAAATTGAGTGAGCTAAGTTTGTTTAGACTTTAATTAGAGCAAGATATTTTCAATTAAAGTTTGCTCTTCGCAGTTTTATAATTTCGCAAAGTTTTCGGTAATTTCCTGATACTTTGTTGATAAGTTACATGTAACAAATACAAACGACAAAAAAAAAACAGCAAAAAAAAAAAACATTGTATTTTGTTTCAGGCATATAGAAAAGTATTGATATAATTAATGGCGCTAATAAAGTAGAAGGCCACCTGTCTTCATGAGTGAGTCAATAGCGTGAATTAATCTCAGCGAGAGGAGGTACTGCCATTAATATGACGAGCCTCATAGCAGCGCCAACCAAAATCCCGTCCATCGAATTAATTGATTCTGTTAATGAGCTAAACGCATAATGAAGCTTTGTTCTAGCTTCTAAGCTGCAGTTCCCCATTGTGCGGGAATTTCACGACTCATAAAGCTGTTGGTCTTTACCCGGTTTTATATATCTCGTTTGAAATACATGTTAACCTCTCACAAGTCCCACACTGTTGTTGTGAAGATTTAGCTAATACCAGTAATTAACTAATCACTTTAATCTTTGACTTCACATGTCGGTGGTTTAAAATGGCTTAGAACTTGTTTCTATCGATGTACAATAAGTCCCGACTGTGGTTGTAAACGAGAAAATAGGTACATTTATAAGACTAGTAGCTAGCAAACGGCATTGCCCGCGTTGAAGCAGGAAACGATCCCAAGGCAAATGTAAGGGAACTATTTAAGGACTTGGTCAACTCGTGTGTCAAATTTTATTCAAGTTGATTTAGTCGTCTGAGCCTAAAGAAGTAACAAACATTCGCCTTTATATTAGTGTGATAGTTGCACCGCTTGAAGCCAAGTCTATGATACCACTTGGCGGATTGTTTCTTATTGAATTATTGGTCGGACGGACGTGACTTAACGCACGCTGAGCTCAGGCCATTGAGTCCTCGATGTTTGCTCGATTCCCGTACGTGTGTGGCGGACTCCAATCGTTTCTTGAATGATTCTTGTCGCGTGTCGTGCACTTCGCGGTGAGCGCTCATGTGTCCACACGTTTTGAAATTATTGTTTGTTTTATTAGATAAGGCGAAACAGAACCAAGGATATACCGCATTATCGCTTAAAGCCGGAATAATAAAATATTCTGACTTCGCCGTGTAACCTCAAACATCTGCAGTGGGATACTGAATAAACACTCGACGAGAATAAAGAAAAAAATATGAATAATCTAAAGAAATTTAATTTTACGATGGCCCTCCACCAATTCAGAAATGAGACACAATAAGTGAAAGGGTTTCTTTTCAGGCACCTCGGCTCTAAAAAATTGAGGTAATGGAACGTGAATAACAATTCGGCCCTCGGGGGGTAGGAATCGGATGGGGGGTGTTCGGGGGGGGGAGATAGATTGATGGCACCCGTTTGTAGCATCTGTCGTTTAAGTGAGCATCGATTATAGTACACACCTCGGTGTTTCTTTGTTTGGCAGGCGACGTTTGACTCGGCTCATCAGTCATGCCGGCTTGGGGGATTAATTCCACAATATAAACAAATGACATGCTGATATTTCCCTCCCGAGGGCCCTCCTCGCTCAATGAAAAAAGACACCGTTCCGGTTATCGAGAGTTCCGTCGCAAGCTTTTATCATTTTGTAAGAGGTTTTTGTGAATATTTGATAAATGGTCGATATGACTTTAGCGATTGATGTTGAAAGGTAGATAGCACCTGTACTTAATCATTTGAAATGGATTAGGGTATGAACCTATTATTGAGATTGTGTGAGTCTGATCGCTGGTTTAAATTCACTGTGATTTATTGTAAACGATTTTTTTTTTCGGGGTTCTTTCAGAATTTTAACTGGTGGATTTTATCACTGAACGTTGGGTGATTGATTATTTGTAACTTTTCTACATTATTTTGATGTAATAAAATCATGTTTAAGAGAATCCCAGCACCTGAAGCAGGATCACTCTCGGACTCAACGAAAAAGATTAACTATTTTATTATTTTACTATTTTGTGTGTACTAATTTTCCAATGACTGTTACACACGGTGTCTACCTCTCTATTTTTCCAACTCTCCTTTCGCAGGTACGCTGGAAGAGATTTATTAGGAATAAGCCTATTTTTCTGTTTCCTTCTTCATATCTTTTATTTTTATGTGTATACTTATATAAGTAGTTACATAAAGCGATTTACTAAAATTCTACAGATTTGATTATAAAATTAAAACAATATACTTAATGGTAAAAAGTTGTTTGTCGTAGACTATTCTGTCAACATGTATATTAGTCCAGTTTTTAATCGTTAAAAGTAATTTTTAGAGGCATCTTTGTGATTTTTTCCTATCGTACTAAATTAGCTTTGATATATGTTTTTTTTATTATGTTTACGATCATATACTTATGCGCTTTATAAAACTTGTGATTAGCTTCTGTAATTCTCGTAACCTGACGAAAGTTCTAAAGTCCCACAAAGATATTTCTATTGTAAGTACGTACACCTGGTCCAAAGCTCCGGAGAACAATGCCCAATCATCTAACTGACTCCTTCAACTCCAAGCAAGACTTACTGTTCCACAGAAATTACGTGTAGTTCTTGTATGAAGAAATTTTGCTAAATATATATGTAACTCTATCTGTCTGTTACACTGTGACGTTTAACTAAATACAATCATTTTTTTATTGATAAAAACCAGTGCTTGACTGCGATCCCACCTCATGGTAAGTAGATGTCATTTGAACCAGAGTAAGCTTGAAGTCTAAAGAGGAATATAGGCTACTTTTTATCAGACTTCGCCTTCATGTCTGCTATAATCGACATTCACCCGGACGAAGTCACGAAAAAAAACTAGTAGAATATCTACAACGATTTAAAATACTAACTTTTCAAAATACGTTTCATTACGTTTTAAGATAGAATAGTTTATTTCAATAACGAAGTATATTTGCTGATGTTACGAATAGCAATAGATTCACATAAACCTCAAGGCATTTCGTGGTAATTTTCACGAAATAACGTTACACGATTACAAAGATACACTACCATAATATATATACCTTAGAATATGTACAACATACTTATTAAAATAGGTTCAAGAACCTCAAATATTAAGTCGGTTTTACACCCCTAGGCCTGATTTAGGGGATTTACGGTTTATATATCCTCTTTGCGCATCCAAACCGCGACAATGTACCTACGATCTCGGAAATATTACGCTATAAACAGGTATTGTATAGTCACGGAACCAGGGTAGCTAAAACAAATGATATCATTATTATTTAAAATGTTTAGAGTGCACTTTTTATTGTTGATAATGAAAAATAAGGGCATTTTAATAGTTTTCTCCGTATACAGACAGCATAAGTTATGTGAGTTACAGGAAGAGGGCTATTAATGTGGACATAAGTGATGGCCGGTACGTGGTTCCAGCATTTCTATCGTATGCTTTACAGCTGCGATCACTCGTCAGGGAAATGCATATTCACTTCCCAATGGATAGAACAATTATAGTGATACTTTTTTTTTCTTTTTTACAGTTAGCGTGCTTTGTATTGTTTACTAATTACTAATACGAAATGTCAAATTTTTGTTGCCCATTTTCTTTATTAATAAAATACGGAAATAAGTTCAATTAATTTCCTTATTACCAAATTTTTATTTTAAGATATTTAATATTTCATGATATTAAAGGGTGCGCTTAGTTCCGAACTCAATTACGTAACTTGGCAACACGTTGAAATAATGCCAGTCAGAGGGGAGAGCTTTTGAAGTGTAACGATGACATTCACTAAACATGATGTACCATTTACATTTTTTTTCTTACTAATTTTAATTAATGAGGCTTGTTATTTATTTGTTGGAGTGTTAAGTTTTATAAAAAATAATAGATTTTTATGAGTTTAAAAGATTGGCAAAGATATTGTATTTAACTAACAAAATGTATAAAAGAAAGGACTTTATACTAGACACAACTACTGTTAAATAATAATGAAACAAAAATACTTTTATAACTTCAGTAAACAATTGAATATCAATGAAAATCCTAGAGTCACACTAGCTCCCTGCCTCGCTGTACTATTATTATTTTTGGGGTAAAATCCGAGAAGAAAACAGTATCCGACGCCTTGTGTGGCGAGTGCGTTCGGATAAACCTTGTGACCCTTCGAGCCCTTCTAGTAAATAAGGATCATAGGATTATCAAGAACGCCGTTTTCACTTTGCAGCAAAGAACCAGGATTTACAAAGTTCCCCAAAAAATGTTTAATACTGTGCACCTTGTTTACTTTGCTGTCATGGATTATTTTTTGCTTTGAGAACGGAAAAATACCGGTAGAATTCAGAGATACAGAGAGAATTCAAACATACCAATCTCTTTCAGTTTTCCAATGAAAGATGATATGTAAATATTCAAAGGTGGTTTTTAATTAGTGTTGTGTTCAATCAAAAAACGGAAACAAAAACATATATATATAGGTATTTTTTTTACATTTCCTATTAAATTATGATGGTCCTGTTTTTGGGTGATTCTTTGAAATCGAGAGAACGTCTCATTCATCTGGTCTAGCTTTTGTACCTATCTATTTTGTGTCGTAAGCCACTGGGCGCAAATGAGTGCCTTTGATACATTTAGTGATCGGGGAAAACTAATATGCAAATATTAATGTCTAATTGTAAAGAAAAACCTAGGCCAGATGAATGAGACACCCTCTCGATCTCAAAGAATCACCCTTTTATCATCAATCGGTATTATAATAGAACTTGTGATTTATAAATATTGAAAGATGATTATTAATTAATGTTGTGCATAAAAGAAATAAAAGGAAAATATCATCTCTAAATAATTAATAAAAATGCTGTTTGGTATTAGAAATTAGTGCATAATATTTTATTGATCCGACATGTATATAAAAATACTAATATCATTTTATAATTGAAGTCTGAGAGCAGTGGTAGCCGAGTGGTAACGGCCCCGACTTACGAGTTGTAGGTTGCGGGTTCAAACCCAGCCAGGCGCATTACTTTGTGTAATTTATTTCATCACCACTGCTCTCAAAACGGTGAAGGAAAACATCGTGAGGAAACCGGCATGTCCTAGAACCTAAAATTCGAAGACATGTGACATCCACCAACCCGCACTGGGCCCGCGTGGTGGATTACGGCCCATTCCCTCTCCTTGAGAGGAGGCCTGAGACCCAACAGTGGGAACATTATAAGGCCGACTATGCTATGCTATAATTGAAGTCATCTTACCAACTAAATACAATAGAGATTCCTTTTCTTTGCAGGTCTTATAAGACTTCTTAGTAGGTCAGAATTCGAATTCTAAAGAAGTCTTTGGAATAAAGTTGCTAGAAATACTATGTCCGGAAAAGTATGGCACGGTCATACCAACTTTTAATGAAATAGCTCTTGATATTTCTTTATTGTTTTTCTTTTGTACTACATTGTTTTAAAAGTAGGCTATTGTGTTTGTTTATATAATAAGCAGTAATCGGAGTAGTTAGATTTATTTTAGGTACTTGTATGATAAATGCACACAGAAAGAATAACATGGATAAGCCGTTTTTCCGGAAAGTAATTCCGGTATTTCCGGATTTAATTTAATATTTTTAATGTTGGTAGTGATATTATTACTACTCAATTCAAGATTTAAAGGAAGGTATCAAACCTAAATTAATTTATTGTTGGTCTGAATAATAAAAACAATCGAATTCCGATCGAAGCATTAATATTTTTTTTTTATTCTCTTTATGACCACAACTTTTTATAAATTGTTTTATTTAAATTTCAACATTTACGCATACTCATTGTTTTGATAACCAGTTAGTGCACCATCCATGATCTTTTGTTCTGAATGGTTGTTGAGTTGTGTCAAATCGTGACTGTAAAAAAAAAATTAAGGATATTGATCATTTTAATACAATTCCTACCTAGGTTACGGTTTTTTTTAATAATCAATCAATTCCGGAGGAATATCCATATTAATATATATGTTTTGGATTAATGACCCCAATTCAATCTACCTACTCCGATTACTGATAATAAAGAACTATTGTTTTAGTTTACCGTGTCAACTTAAAATAGGTTGTTACTTTGACAGCTGGGAAAGATACCTACTCCTCTAATTATGACGCCGCCCGTTCATAAGTAAAATTTATTACTGGTGTAAAGAAGACACCTGCGTCCCAACTTGTACATAATATGAAGTCGTGTTTAGTAAATCCAGTTACGCATCTCCAGTGCCTCGTAAGAAGATTACCTCGCGGTGTTGTGTCGTGACATAACATTACATAGTACAGTCAGACGCGCAAGTTGGATCACAACATTATACGCGTCGCAGAAAAATAGAAAAAAAATAAAATTTAACGTCTATCTAACATTAATCCTAGGGCTTTTACAAAATACCAGATTATTGGAAACTGAAAATGAATTTCGTATTAATACAAGCTATGTAGTTCAAATGACAGGATTTTTATGCAATACCCATTCATTTTAAAATTGAAAATGTTAGCACAAAAAAAAGGCTTAGCTTCAATCCAATTTATTATCTGTTCACTCTGATTGGTTGGGATTTAACCAATCAGTAGATGCATGAGTTGCGTGACGTAACTAATCAGCGTTTATATTCATTGTCGTGGTTCGCGAATAATAATGAACCTTTCTTCTTAGAAATTATAATCACAAGAAAAACTGTTTCTTTTTTGTCCTAGTTTAAGTTTTTGTTCCATTATTCATTCTTAGTTCCTAATAATCAGTGCCGTAAGTAGAGCAGTACCAGTGGTGCCCAGGCACAGGGCGCAGAAATTATCATACCAGAGCCAAGTTTTGGATTGTGCTTGGAACTTAGTAGCTCACACACTATACCTATATCTTACGTGTACATATTAAAGTTATAATCACGCTGTAGATGCCCAGGGTTTTAGCACCCACAAGAGGTGGTTAGTTGTGATGGAAGTGTTTAAAAAATCACGTCACACGTATTTTTTTATATCAGTCATTTCTTTTTCATTTTTTCTCTTCAGGTAAGATAAAACTTTTTTTAAAGGGCCAGTAATCGAAGCATGCACCAGGCAATTGAAAGTTTTGTTACGGCACTGTTAGTAATCCGGTCTTTTGCAAAAGCCCTAGGATTTTTGCGAAACAGCGATCTTTCCAGTTATCCTGCGACATATGTGTTGAATGTAAAATAGGCTTTTCGGAGCAAGGTACCTGGGTATTGTAATATTTCTACGTGAGGCGAACCGCGACAGCAGAAAATTGCGGGCGATAACAATATGTAGTGCAGACGTATAGAAGATATTTATTCATATAGAATTTTACTTAGTTGCTGGGGATACGGCTTTTATATTGTCAAAAAGGATAAACTAGGGTAAATATTGTATTGATTAGGTATTTGATATTCAAGGATAAACAAGCTTTCTGAAAACGAAGCTTATACTCTGCCAGGAGATTAGTTTATTTATCAATACTGAATGTAGGCCCTGCTGTGTCGAATCTAGAATTAAATTTCAAAAACCGGCCAATAGTTTGTCGGGCCATGCTCAGTGTAGGGTTCCGTGGTTTCCCGTCTGTCATATTAAGTGTCCACACTTAAGATTTAATGAGAGCAAGAACAAATACCACCAATGCCAACGAGAGACCAACCGATCAATTCGACAATATAATAGCTCATACCCGTCCCGACCCCATCAACTCAGGAAAAATCTTAACAGCGCGAAGTAGCCCAAAGTACAGCGCCATCTCTCGGGAAATTAGGTTACTAATTTATACAAACTAGACGGGTTATGTATGCTGGGTTTTCATTGGTAATTTTGGATTGTATGAACCGATTTGAATAATCCTTTTTTTATTTGAAAAAAGATACGTTCAGAATAATAAAATATGTAAACTAAGTTAAAAAATGCTTGCGTATACGATTAAATTACGAGCTTAGTTCAGAAATTATTTAGTACAACTTTTCAAAAACTGTTCAAACCATCAAGTTCAAAATAATTTTCCTAGAAAGTCTTTATAAAGTTTTACTTTCGAGATTTTTTTCATATTTTCTAAACTTATGGTTCAAAAGTTAGACACATTTTTTTTTACTTTTGGAGCGAATATTTCCGAAAATGTTAACATTATCAAAAAATAATTTGAGTAAACCCCTATTCATTTTTAAATACTTATCCAACAATATATCACAAGTTGAAATGAAAAAAAAATTACTCCCGACAAAAATCTGTCATTTACACACTCTGCTTTTATCCGAAAAGTTTATATCGGTTTTCGTTACGATTTTATATTTTATTTGGGATATCTGATAGTTTCGGTTATGGCTGCGGAGCTCCATGATATGGGAGCCTGAGAGCTGTGGTCGCATGCAACTCATCAGACAATATGATGCGAACCCGTGGGGCGGCAGAGTAAGCTTTATGAGATTAGACGGGACACGACGGTCTACAGACATACCTATACGGGATTACACGGCAAATATAGCTGCCCAATCTCTGGCAACACAAACAAAGGACCGTCTTCCTGTGCTCGCTTGGTATTTTATAAGAAAAATACAGAAAATGCGGTTTTAAGCCCGCCTATAGAAAATTTTTTGGAGGATATTTTTTTTTGTTATTTAAGTTTCGTGACATGAGGACCTTGTGGCTTAATAATAATAGTCACTCGAATCGTTCTCAAAGGTTAAGGAACGTTTGCTTAGGTCAAGCTGTTTTTTTTTTTTTCCTTAGTGTAAATCATCATATGACATCCCCCGCTCTTGGGCGGGAGATAGTGTCAGTCTTTTACTGACTAAAAACGACCTGAATGGGTGACCATCAAGTGAAGCACGTGGAGCCGTTGATCTCGGCTGTCATTTTTCTTTGACAGTCGTTACGTATAGTCAGAAGCCAGGATCATCAGTCAAATCTGTCAGTCTTGCCAAGATATATCGTGTTACTAAATGCTGGGTTGTGGAGGTTAGATTGACAGCCACTCCACGTAAAAAACTAATATCCAGCTACATCTGGTTAGACTGGAATCCGACCTCGATATGATTGAGAAAAGGCTGGGTAGATTGGCTGAAAGTTTCGAAACATAACGCTTTTCTTTTCCGAAGCGTTTGGTAGAGGTAGGTCGCGAGATTGTTCGAAAGAGTTACCAAACTAATCCAGTAAAGACCTCTGAAAATTTGCTATTTTGCGAACTTTTGCCCTTGATAATGTACTCTTAAAATAAAAAAGTAAAAACATATATTTATGGGAAACTTTGCACATTAAATCCAGATTCTGAATAACGAATTTTTTTTGCAAAACTTGTTATTAAAAATCCACGTAATTTCTGAAACAAGTTTCGGGAATATTCGAGTTAGCGACGGAAGTTACTGAATGCCAACCAAGCGTTCAAGCACTATTTCTTTAAGCTTTGCAATCATGCTGACGATAGAAGTATCGGAATGGGCCCCCTTAATAAGTATTTATTTAAAAAAAAACCTCTTAGTTGCTATCTGATGTCGTTGAATATCCTTACATATTGTAATACAAAAGTTCCCGATGACCTGAAAGAATTTTCATACAGTTTTCACCAGATGACACAGTAATTCACGAGAAAGCTTTAGGTATATAACACTCTCATAATATAGTATAGATAAGTTGTGAATAAAAAAAATAATACTCCCGCGTGGAGCTGGGGTGGATCGCTAATTACCTACATTGTACTTACCTATTGATATGACACAAACAGACACATTCAATGCGTATCATTTATTTTGTGTTACACCCACATACATTTTAGTACAAATTTATGGCGCGCGAATTTGACAGTTATTATTTTGTAACTTTGTGGAATATTTTGACATTATTATACATACTACTTTTTATTTAATTGACCAGAGGTTTTGCTTTGCCACAGGAACTGTCCTTTGTTTTTTAAGAGTTAAACATGCCGAAATAAGAAACAAAAATAGTTACTACTTTCGTTAACTTACAACGATTAATGAAGAAATATTATTGGATAATTCAAAACAAACTTAATTAAAATGAATAAATAATTGGAAAGGTCTGTAAAAACCCTATCAGTTAAAAAAATAAAATTTAAATTAATAGATTTCTTTGATAGAATTGGAATACATGGATAAAAAAGTTAGATACAATAAAAATATGTAATTGCTATCGACTTGCCTTTAAGAAACGATACGTAATGAGTTCCTAATACAACAAATATGTACATTTTTTTCTTGTCACCCTCATGACATTGTAGAATTTTTGTGTTTAGATAATTTATTACTTACTAGTTTATTTGAGTACCTACATTTCATATGACAACGCGTTCAGTATTTAAGAATAACTTGTATTTCTCATAAGTGAATTGTATTCTTTTTGAGAAATAAATGTCTTAAACCGTTTACCGTGCCGTTGTACACCCATTTGGGATTCAATTTAATCTACTCGACGGTAGGCAACGCTACGGACACCCAAATCTGTGTACCTTAATTATCTGGTAGCCTGGTAGCCACGACGATCTTAAGTCTATTAAGGTGATCGATAAAGATGTATGTACGGCCGTTTTTGCTCGAACGTGGTGTATACATTTTAGTTTTTTGTTTTTTTTTTGTCATGGAAAGTGTCTTAAGTTTGTGCCTTTTCCGTCAAACTTTTTTTTCTTCTTTTTTTTTTACTATTATTGTTTCAAGTGCGGCTATGGAACGAAGGTGCGGGATCTGACTGAATTCCAATTATTTTGATTTTAGAACAATGAAACTAAGGGGCTTTAAGTCAAACGTCAGGTCTAATGGGGCTTCCTCGACCCATCCCTAAAACAATGGCAGTGTAGAGCCGCTGCACAGGACATGTGCCACCTGCTATGCTGTCCATTCTACATAACCACATGCATTTTTTAGGATCTAAAAGAAGCCAATAACAGAGCTACAAAAAATATATTTTAAACCTCTACATTACAACACAACATTGTCTTACAATTGATTTTGTCTTACTGTTGGACAAAGTATGGATTTTCTTCAATACCCTCTTTTGTATTCAAATCGGAATGAAGTCAAAACCGCATGTTTACAATTTTCCTCCAAAGCAAATTATATTCATCCGTAATAAATAGTGTTGTTCAGTATTACCGTTTACGATTCAATATCGATTTTTATTGGTATGTTGTGTTCAAAATTGTATTCAGAGTTTCTATCACATGGATTAAAGACTTTGACTTTAATGGCACAGTTCTCGCAGTGGTTAAACGATAGACTGCTGCGGGACGCGAGTTCGATTCCCGCATAGAACAAAAATTTGTTAGGCCTACTGATAGGTGTTCCGGGTCTGGCTGTCTTTTGTAAAAACTAAGTAACGAGGTAAAGAAATTATAATTAAATATTTGACAGATCTTTAGTTTTCAAGTCGATATTTTCAATAGTAAATTCTAACTTTGTCAGTAACTACTATACTTTGAACCTCAAGCCCTGCTGGGCTGGGCTGTGAGACAGTAATGGCTAGGAAAACAAAAACTAGATATAAATGTACTAGATAGACAAAATCAAAGTTTATACTATTTTTTCTTGAACTTTTTTTTTCAAGTACATAATTATGACTCTCCGAGTCTAGATAAAATTATGTAGGTACTCGAAAAAAAATACCTCGTCTTTGGGTTCTCTTAATATCTGATGTATGATTTTTCATATTCATCGCTTCTCTTACGATATGCATTTACGGCGGCAGGCACTTTATTTTATCTATGTTATGTATCTTTAATGAAACTACTTTTAGTGGTTTCAACGAGATAAGTTCAACTTTTACGTTTAGTCGTTTAATTTTCTCATAATAGTTAAACTCCTTTTGATTTCCTATCTTTCAGCAGTCGCAGTCGACCGAAATATCGTGCAAATTGTGTATCCGAATTTGTCACAAACGCAGCCAACCATAAAACAGCGGGAGAAAACAGAATGCACGAAAAACAGGTCATGTTTTGTTACTAAGCTGACTCGAATAAAGGTTGTGTTTAATTTACGCAAAATTTTCAATAAACTGGGTCGTGACACATGCCCGGGGTATAATCCAGCTGCATTAACCTTTAGTCTGGGCTCGCTAACGTTCAAGTTGCAGTGTGTGCATACAAATAGGAGTGTGATGTTGGTGCTGTCCTTGAATACAGTTCTATGCAGATCGCCGAGGTTGAAACGTTAGCGAGTAAACGCAGTGTTTTTGAACTGAAATTTTCTTTAAGCGCGCTGTGGGCCTACCACGAGTACTGCACACGATACATTTGGCGACCTAAACTTTAGGGTTTATTGCCAGGATTTTGATAGCTTCAGGGGGGGAGGGCGCAGGGGCACGTGCCCCCCTCCAGACGGTATTTTTGTGTACTGTGGAGATTCCATCACAGTACATACTTAGAAGCAAATCAGAGTTGTTAAAATATGAATAAAAACTTGCGGAAATAAACTGGAAGTATGATAATTCAAGTTTATTTCTAGCAGTTATTGTTGATTTTTTTTGCGTGTCCACCCCTTTTGCCCCTCAGAAAAAAATCCTGGATCCACCCCTGCCCCTGAACTTGTTTTTTTTTTTTTTTTTTTTAAATGGATTTAAACCAGTACTAGACTACGATCCCACCTGATGATAAGCAGAGATATGGTAAGGCACACTAGTTTATTAAGAGCCTATTCACTCTAGCCTTGAAGACACCAAAATTATAGTTGGACGGGAAGACCGCAGCAGGCAAATTGTTCCAGTGCTTCGATGTACGCGGTATAAACGACGAAGCGAAACGCTTAGTCCGGACCGTTGAAGTTTCAACCACGTAAGGGTGGATGCTCGCCGTTCGTCGAATTGATTTATAAACGTACGAATTCAAAACTATAGAGGCTTACCTAAATCATCTTGACCGGACACGAAATGAGGTAAACAAACAATCAAAATCGAATGTCCGAATAGTCGACCAGTTTCAAATTAATTAAAGTTAGGCGCATCCCTGCCTTTGCATCCGAAGTTAGGCATTACTTTAAGTTACTTAAGGATTGAGTTAAGTACTTTGAGACCAAACCTATTGTTCAACAAGCGACTTAAGGTGTTCATAATTTCGTGCGACAGGAGTTTCACTTTGATTGAATTTAAATAGTTAAATACTGCGGTAAATCTGAGACCGACATTTTCGGGAAACAATGTTCTTGTTTGTAGATATTTGATTGGGAATTTTTGGCATTATCTGTCTTAAATTGTTTCTTCTTCTTCTAAAAAATTAAATCTTGATCTATGTGGGATCAAGTTATTGATTTGCGACGTGGATTTACTGAAAAGTAAACCCGCGGTCTTACAAGGCAAAGGGCAACTGACGGCCACAGATGTGGGTTTTATTCAGTAAAAATCTTACACGCCCTACCGCTCCAACCTAGAGCGGGAGAAGTCATTCGATGATTGCCCACCTTAAATGACACTGACATTATTTCTGTTATGCCATTCTGCCCAAAACGTAATGGATTATCGTGAAGTCTTTTTCGGGGTTTGAATCTTCATGGATATCCTTCAGTATGGGATGAGCGGAAGGGTCTGTCAAACTCGTTCTGACTATAATTACCTCCTCCTCGCACACTTGTGTCGGAGATGGGGGAGGGGTATACTTCCGCTACGTCGGCCCTGAGGTAGAACTTGGCCAAATCTCGTTAACCAACAGGTTAATAAGCTTGGCCAAAGTAACCCGTCTTTACTACAGTAAAGACTTATAAAAACAAAGCTGCTGATTTATTGAGTTAGCATAAGCACGATATCTTTAAAAAAACTTGTTTCACTTAAAAAAACGAATACGATTCAAAGACTTGCCAAAACATTTGTCGCAACAAGTAATCAAAGAAAAAAAATAAAATAAAGAGGAATCCTTCGATCTCAATAAACTTGAGAAACCAATATTCTTTGTACTGTATTTTTCAATATTATCCAGGACAATTTGTAGTGTAGCCAAGCGGATGAGAGGTATTCGATGGAGCACGAACTAAGTAAATTAAAGTCCGTCGTCTTCACTCAAGGGATGCTCCAATTAAAACGTTGAATCAAAATGCATTATACTGTGTTTTTAAAATCGATATCCTGTATCTGTTAGGGTTCTTCAAACAATTTAATAAGGACCCCGTTACAGGAAGGACCCCTCCAAAACTTTTATAACGATATTCGTGATAAAAATTTGTAGACAGTTTTTTTTTGCGATATTTCCTTGTCAAATGGTTCAATAAAAAATAAATTATATTTATTTTACAAATAGGTTTTGTAAAACACTTTTACACGTGTTTTTTTTTGTCTGTTTGAACTAGATGAGGTCGGTGTTTCCTAGCTGGGGCTTACAATGTTTTGAAAGTAAATATTCAAATAAAAAGGTATGTCGGGAAACAGAATTATTTTTAATTAAAAACTGTTATTTAAAAGCTTAATATATAAGTAAATTCAATTATATCGGTACCTACTAAAATAGGTTTTCCTGTAGTCATTTTTGGATGTTTATATTTTAGAATAGAAATAATGTCTTCATCGATGTAATTCAATTATAATTTAAGGGAAAACTATGATTGATTAAAAAATTATATTCTTTATTATTTTTACAAAGAAAATTTAGTCTTGGAGCTGTCAAAAGCGAGAATGTTTTCAAATACTAAATATTTTTCTGTAGTCATTTTTTTGTATACATTTTTAATTTCATATGACAATAATGCAGTGATAAAAAAAAACTAAAATTTTAAAAAAATAATTACTTAATCATATCGAAATTTGTAAATAACAATAATTAAATAGACATAAATAATGATAATACTATAAAAATTGTAAATCAAACTAGATTTTTGAGAAATTTTAATCACTAATTTATTGAAATTGCTTGCAAAATGTAATTATTTATTTTGATTTGTATTGTTGCATGGATTATTATTTTTAAAAGGCCTTTTATCTTTTTAAAATGTATAATAAAAAAAATCCTTTTACGATATAACTGTAACAACGAGAAATCATAAGGATTCATCATTTTTACTCTCCAAAACCTATAAATTCAAGCTGCAAATTCCTTGTGAAGTTCCCAGGCACTAACTAAATTGATCTGCCTCAGGACTAGATACGAATTAGGATGATTCAGTTGTTGCTATACTCTTGTTAAGCTTTTCGTAATTCTAGCGATGGCCGAGTTTATTGCCAATTTCGGATCAATGTATCTTCTTTCAAAGTTCTAAGTCACGGATTTGATTTTAATGTAAGTTTAATTGTTTTTAACTCTTGCTTATTTTAATAAATATATAAAACTTTATTTTGATATAACATGTGTAAGCTTTTTAAGTAAATATAAAGATTGTTAAATATAATGAGTAACTTTTTCACTATAATATAAGTATGAGTAATTCTGATTTAAAAAAAAAGATTTTTTTAATAAAATATTATTATAATTATTAATAAACGTAATTTATCTTTAGGTATAATTTATACTAATTATAATTTATAAACATAATTAAAAATAATTAAAATGTATAAACATTATAAAAACTGATACTAAATACTGTCAGTATGGTATGCCATAATAGTCAAGGTAATAGCTACGGATCCGAGCGTGGCCACGTTCTCGCTAGATTATGCTAAACTCAAAATGTTTAGTTCATTTAATTTTTTAGGAAGCATTATTAAATCAAGGAAATAGTATTTGCGAAAGTCGTACATTCCACTTTATTAAACTTAATCAAATTATTGCCTTAAAATCCGCATAATTCTGACTGTTCATGTAGAATAACTATAGTGTTACAGAGTCATACAGCGTCATTTAGTAGCACTGAAACATTTTCTTAAAGTTAATAATCTAGTGCGCCTAACCATCAACGATTGCATCACTGCTCACCATCAAGTTCCTCGCAGTCAAGCACTAGTTTATATTATTTTATAAAAAAAAACTTAATAAACTTGAGAGATGAGGAATGAAAGCGAATTTCCGTGTCTTGAACCTATTTCAGTCTGTCCTGAAATTTTATCTTCTTTAAATGGTACTAGTGTAATGAAATATACACTAATTTCACAAGCTATTAAGTTCTATGTTTTAATTTAGCGAAAGTACAATTTGCCTTATTTCTTGATTTGATCTGCCTTTGTAGCTTTCCGTCCGGACTAAGCGTTTCGCCTCGTCATTTCGACGGACTGGAACAATTTGCCTGCTGTGGTCTTTCCGTCCGATTTAAATTAAGGTGTCTTCAAGGCTAGAGTGAATAGGCTCCTAATAAACTAGTGCGCCTCACCATCAACGATTGCATCACTGCTTACCATCAGGTGGGATCTTAGTCAAGCATTTATTTATATCATTAAAAAAAAGTCGATATTAAAATAATAAAATATTGTTTTACCTAAAACAAGTTAACTTTTGTCTCTGCCATTCAAAAGAAACTCATTCAAATTATGATATCTGTATCAATGGTAAAAAAGGTCAAAATAAAATACAGCAAAAATAATTCGACTCTTTAACCTAGTTTATTTAATAAAGAATTTTCGTACAGCCGTATTTACTTTTGATATAATTTCTTTACAAAAAACCTTTAAGGGTTGACCTTTGTGAAAATATTTGTGAAAAAGTAAAATGAAAAATCAAATCAGAAAATTAACCGCCGTACTTCGAGGAAAAGGTACGTAAGCGATGTTGGGTGGAATTCTTTTATAAAAATGAGAGGTTTTTGCCTTTTATTTCGTAAATCCCCTTAATTTTGGCCGCATGTGTAGTTCTTTATTCAATACCTGAAACAAACAGATGACACTGAGTTAGTATTTTTCATTTGGCAAAGAAGGTTGTATGACATCTTAACTTTAATATTAAAAAGGTCTTTGACAGTCAGTCAAGTAACCTTCAAAATGTTAAAGTACCTTCTTAGTTAACAATGGCACGGGGTCTCATCTCGAACCAAGTTAATTTAGTAGTTCTAATAAATTTCAATAGATGGCGTTATTTCGATTTCTTATGATGTAGCTAATATTAAAATTTAGTCAAAATTGCTCCTAAGAATTATATTTTCTTTCTTAATAAGCTCGCTTATGCAAAAAAATATAGAATAAAGGGCTCCTAATGTAAAAGAATATTAGAAAGAATTTTCTATAATACATTTATATTTATATGAGTATATATGAGTATACATATACCATGAGTATATATTTATATTGCCCAAATATATGGTGATTTTTTAAGTTTTAAAGGTTTTCCATTCATCTCGTGTACAGTAATGCATTTTTATGCTTTTTATTTCATTTTTCATTTGCATTATCTTAAAAGGCTTTATCTTTTTATTAACTAACAAAGTTAACGAAATAAAAAGACAATGCCTTTTATGTCGCAAAAAGTATATTTCGACACTCTCAAGGGAATCAAAATTCATAAGGTACTTCCTTTGACCCAGAAGATTCCAAATTTCTGTGGCATAAAGCAAAGTCTAGGAATAAATCTGAAAACATTAAAATTGTTGTTACGTTTAAAAACAAAAACGTACGACTTGTAAGTTACAGCCATTACCACTGAGCACCGTCAATTCTGCTATGCTGAGAGTACATAAAAATAAAATACCTTCAGTCTATTATACCTTTATGTTGACTGTCTTCAATTATTACCTTTCTGTCAGAACAACTGAATTTTACACTGAGATATCTAACTAAGTATCAAAGTATAAAATACCACACATAAAACTATAACAGGCAAGCTAATTGTTTTCTCAGTCCAGCATCAGGCAAGTGGAGCCGATAAGCTCTAGTCTTGCAAAAATCCCATTAAAAATAAGTTACTGTGTGAGTGATAATCTGAGAACTAAGCTTGAATAAGACGAACTTTAAAAAAAGAGTCTACAGTCCAGACTTTCAACTTTCAAAGCCTTTTCAGACAAATAATGAGATAGAAACGAGTTCGAAAGTCGTTGATACTGATTTATCAGTCCTGAATAATAGTGTTCAACTAGCAGCGAATAATACTTGTTATTCGACTTAAATGCAGTTCCAGTGCCGTTTCATTTTTTTGTATCGTGAACATAGTTATGTACACGGAATAGGGTATTCAGACGAACAGAACTGTACATTATAAAGGATGAATTAACCATCTTGTCTTTTGTTTAGTCTACACGCCTGTATTTTGTAATTGGTTTCTTGCAAGTCAATCTATGAGGTTGTTGTCTGCTTTACCTAACTTGCCGGTATCGACTTTCATAAATTAAAGCCTCTAGCGAGGTCTTCTAAAATAAACTAAGCGATTAAAGGTACCCACTCTGGGGTACGGTCTTTGGTTTTGGCCGTTACTGGGGCAGGACAGCAAGGCTGGCTGAACAGAACATTCGTTTATTTGTTCTTTTCTTTAATATATATTTTTAAGGATTTTAAGAAATTTCAATACATATTATTTGAGCATGTCAAGCGTTGCCATTTTTCGAATAAATTTTCTTTGGTACTAAAAATTTTGGAATATTGTGAAGGATCACGATAGATTTAAATTCAAGCAGTTTTTGTGGTACTAATTCTGTTTTTGAGATTAAGAATATCAACAAATGTAATGTAATAAAATGGGTACAAGTTGAAATTAAATTTCAATCAGGAAGAGAACTAAATTATTTAAACTGTAGTACATAAAGGACAAAAACTGCTATTTTAGGAGAACATTGGCCATTGTCGATGGATTTAGAGGATCTTAGAAAGTGGCGCCAGTGACTGAAAAATTTAAAGAGAACTTTTGTCTTTGTATGGTCATGTGACAAGAGGAAGGAAAAGCATGTTACGGAAAGAGTCGTGAGTATACCTATGGATAGTTGGAGAGGGAGACGAAGACCTACGAAAAAATGGACCGATTGTGTGAGGAACGATATGAAAGAAAAGGGAGTTAGTGATAGTCGGCGGTTGATAGGACAGAATGGAACAATAAAACGTGTTGCGCCGACCCCAAACAACACAGAACACGGGCAGGAAGATAACAATGAGTAGACATAAGTATTGATACCCAGTGTGTATTCATGTGCGCTTATTTACTGTATCTTTAGAAATACGTTGAGTGGCATGGAATGTATCAAAGCACAATTTCTCTTTGCAAAATTTTCCACCTCTTTGTAAAGCAATCAGTGATAAATTTTTCTTCATTCTTAACAAGAAAATTGTTTAATTTCGCCATCTAATAATAAAGGTATTCTTATTAAATTTTCCACTAGGGCGGGGAAAAATTCCTATGAACCCATTTTACGTTTACGTCTCGGTTTTAAAACGCGTGCGGAAAGCTAATATTATCGCTAGGAAGCTTTAAAAACGCTTGTTACATTTAATTTAGGAAAATGTGTGGATTCCGCGAATGTTGCTACAGTTACACAAACATAATTGTGCTGATTGATGTACGAAACTGTTAATATCGCGTACCATTATGTGAATAATTAATTGTACAAGGATACAACGAGCTATATGTGTCTGTATCGAATAATATTTTATTTGTGCTGAATTCATCGTTTTAAGACTAGCAGGCAAATAAATTTTGTATTTATTTTAAGTTATTAATAGTCATAATTTCGAAGTCTCGTCAATAGTTATCGTGTGATTCAGTTACTGGATGGTGGAGTTTAAAAGTGCAGTCATCAGTATCATCATTCGCAAAAATTTTATTGTTTTTATATTTGTATATTTTAAGTATTGGTTTTTTTATATTTATTGGATTTAGTAGGTAAGGTATTATTAATAATAACTTTGATGTAGGTAAGGACAATTAAATGATTTTTTTTTCTCTTTATGTTTTACAATTTTATTGTAAGTTAATTTTAAGACCGCACTATCGCATTAGGTTGTTACCTGTAACGATAGAGGTAAGAAAGATCTAATATATAAAATTCTCGTGTCACAGTTTTCGTTGCCATACTTTTCCGAAACGGCTTGACCGATTCTCATGAAATTTTGTGTGCATATTGGGTAGGTCTGAGAATCGGACAACATCTATTTTTTTTTTCAATTTTAGATAATTTTTTTTTATATACATAGCAAAACAATGTTTGCCGGGTCAGCTAGTAATATATAAATAAATAAATCATAATAAAGGCTGCTGGCTTTATCAGAAATACTAGTATTTCTGCTTCTGGTTTTAATAGAAACAGACACCACCATAATTTGGAAACGCCTTTTTGTTTACCAGTACTTATACCTTTGTCCATAAACAGTCGTCGGAAGCTCTATTAGGCAACATGCATGTGCATTTAGCTCACGTGTGTTTTCTCTGTTGATCCACTCTAATCTGATGAATCTCATTACGTGTGTACGAAGACGACACGTCAAAGATTATGGAAATCACCAGAATTAAATGTTAAAGAAAACATCGGTACTACTCTTTTACAGGGTCATCGTTTTGGTTTCTCTTTGATGATTATCAATAAGAGCACTAACTGTCATGTTTTTTTCGTCAGAGTCCATGGCATGAGTGATATTGTATTAATGGCATACATATGCACGGCAGTCAGATACGACTGTTAACGTACTGCAACTGGCCGGCTGCGGGTCGTAACCACGGTAATCGTACAGCAGCGGTCCGAGATGAAAAGTTTTAATACCTAGTAGTAGTAGTAGTGGTAGTAGTGGTAGTAGTAGTAGTAGTAGAAGTTGTAGTAGTAGTAGTAATAGTGTAGTAGTAGTAGTGTAGTAGTAGTAGTCTATGTCTAGATTTTTTAGTCTGCTTAAGTTATTTTGTGACGCATGAATTAATTAATGAAATTCCAGTAATCTTCACTTTTGGAAAAACATTTTGATAGAAAAAATAAAAAGAAGTATGATAATCATTTTAATAAAACATGAAATAATAAATTCCCAAACCCAGAGATTAATAATTTTTTTTATTAATCTCTTAACCGACTGCGGACCCAGGTTGGCCGTTGTAAAAACAATTTGGCCAAATGGGGCTTCCTCGACCCATCTCTAACACAGTGCCAGTGTGGAGCCGCTGCACAGGACATGCGTCATTTGCTATGCTGTCCATCCTGCACAACCACCTGCAGTTTTCAGGATCTATACGAGGCCAATAACAGAGCCGTAGAGGTTGCCAAATACTGGTCAGAAAAAATTTAGTTAGAGTACATCGACACGAAAAGAAGAAGGAGATAATAAATTTAAAAGATATAAAGAACAATTTATGAGTAGCTGATGACAATGCTCCTAATTAGACTACAGACTGAAGTTCTGTCAATCACCCTTAGGCGTACAACAGCGTTCTGTGTTTTTGCATAGAACTCCCATCTGAGCTTTGTAACAATATCTGCTACAAAAGCGCGCAAAAAGATTTATTTATTATTATTTATATTTTAGACGTCTCACTTTTACCATAATCAGCCTTATAATATTCCCACTGCTGGGACTCAGGCCTCCTCTCTATGGGAGGGAATGGGCTGTAATCTATCACGCAGGTCCAGTGTGGATTGGTGGATTTTATGTCTTCTAATTTTTGATTCTAGGACATACCGGTTTCCTTACGATGTTTTCCTTCACCGTTTCGAGAGCAGTGGCGATGAAATAAATTACACAAAGTAATGCGCCTGGCTGGGTTTAAACCTGAGACCTACAAATCGTAAGTCGGGACCGTTACCACTGGGCCACCATTGCTTCTCTTTTAGATTTTTTTTTAAATTTAACTAGAAAAAATATCACTCTTAAAATGGTCTATCTAAAACAAAGTTTTTCAACTTTATTTATTATTTTCAAAGCGTTTAATAAACTTCATCGCCATGTTATAAATTTCCAACTAGACCGCAGTACCATGTACTCGTAGTATGGCTGGAACGTCAAATAAAAATGCAAAAACATTCCCGCATAAGGGAGTGAATTTAAAAAGCGAACGAGAGATTTTTTTAGCTCGGCTAATTATCGCCTAAACTGGGTCGGGTCAGGCAATGCTATAAAATTTTAATTTCGGCTAATATAGTAGGCTTCATTATTAAATCAGTGCCTTGTTCGGTGCCTTTTATTTTTATGAAATATTATTACAATGTGGTAACAACTTTGTTATTTGTTAAACGTAATAATTAGTCATAGTAATTTATTGGTAAGGGATTCTTAGAAGTCATTAATGATTAAATAACAATATATATATATTACGATATTACGATACGATTAACGATTACGATTACGATTTACGATTTTTATTTATTAATATATTTTATTATTATTTGTTATTATATTATATTATTATTTTATATAATATATAATACGTGGTCTAAAAATAATTGAAGAAATCAGTAACACCTGTAGAATAGTGGATAGACTAGGATGTTTCGTATAGTGCTTCAAACCGTAAGCCCCATAATCCTAATACATTGTTATAACTAGTAGCATTTCAGCTCAAAGTTTGCTTTGTGGTAACCAAGGCAAAGCTGACTTAGAATCGACTTTTGGCTATTAAATGAACTGGGTGTACTGTGATTTATGTGCTTGAGTGATTAATAATGTGATTTTTTTATGACCTGAATTTTGACCACAGGAGTACGTGTGTACGTAGCTGGCTGCGGATTGCTAAAAGGAGTTACTGTAGCTCTTACAAAAAGGGCAACTGATGGAACCCTGTGAGTTTTAGTCAGTAAAATTCCGTTCAAACCAGATCGAAAAGTGAATATGGTCCAGTAGTTTTTTTTTATATTCATGATAGGTTCGCGCTTGACCGCTATCTCACCTGATGGAAAGCGACGATGCGGTCGACGATGGAACGCGCTTACCTAGAAGTAACCCATTCACTCTTGACTTAAAGATTTCTGGGTTGTAGCACAGTTTTTGAGTTTATTCATTGAAAACAAAATATTAAAAAAAAACTTTCCTCTTAATAATTCCAGCTGCAGCCAGTGGCTTGCCCGCATCATAATAGTATGAAATTATTCCAAGGGAACATACTTCTAAGATTTATTTATTAATTTTATTGGTCAACCAACAATCGTATACACTGAAAAATACAAAAAAAAATTACAATCTAGGAATTTTTTTTTAGTTTTGTGTTACGATTTCTTACAGGTTAGTACCACATGCCCCATAAAAGTAAAAACTACACGCTACGAGTACCTACTTAATAATATAACTAAAAAAAGAGCAAAACATTAGGAACTAAAATTAAAATTGAAATTTTAAAATTATAACTAAAATAGAAATCCAAACTGAAATTGAAATTAATATGAAATTAAAAATTGAATCAAGATTAAAAATCACTTTACAAAGCAAAATTTATCAAAATTATTTAATTCACAAATTGCTGCTGATAATTCTGTTAAGGATAAAAATATTCTATGTAATAGTTCTGGATAAGATCAACCAGTGCAGCAAATTTCATCGAAATTATTCAGCCGTTCGCGCGGTAAGAAGTAACAAACATACACATATATAAACACACACACAATCATAAACTTTCATTGTTATTATTTTAGTGTCATATTATGTCATTAATAGTTAGGGATGAACGCCACGAAAAAAAGTTCTTCCAAATTTTTCCGAAAAACAAAAGGCAATATTAAATTTAGCGATAAAAACTTAATTAGGTCATTTGTAAGGGGAAAAAGCTAGTTATAATCCAAAAGGCAAAATTAATTGATTTTGTGGTAATAACTGAATTTTCATAGTTCGCATGTTAAATTGCTGGATTGACGCTAAACCGCCGATGAAATTTATTTTTCGTAGTGTACAATGGCGGCATCAATGATTTAAATTATCAGGAATTGATTTTATTTAAATAAATTTGGCGAATAACCACAACAAAATAAACCTAGTATGTCATGGTGGTATTTCGCCAAACTTATTTTAAAAACAAATATGTAAAAATTATATTTATTTTTCGGTAACTAAACCTCATAAAATTATTTAAAGTGAGTAATTCAAAGAATATATTTCTGAAAAACGTATTTGAGTACACTTACCGACGAGTGTTTCATTACAAAGAATATGTATTCATAAGTAGCGGTCCTGAAGTAGTCTTGCTCGGGCTTTCATAATAAATTTGTACGATCCATAACTTTAAGGTTTTTAAGAAATTTTTCTATCGATGATTTTTGAAATCAATGTTACGTTATTACACCTACTAATCATTACAATTGTGTAAAATTAAAAATATACGTTTAAAATACCATAGAAAAGATTTTTTGTCATTTCACGGAACCAGTTCGGTATTTGTCCAAATCCCTAGATTTGTTCAGGGAAATGAAAAAATAGTGTTGTTATTTCAACATCCTCCGTGATTTGATCAAATCACTTTTTTTTAGTTGGAAAATCATCTTATGACATATACACACCCTTGGGCGGGGTGGGAGTGCGTGTCAGACTTTTACTGACTAAAACTGACTTCTTTTCTTTCTTTGCCTTCGTTCCAGCGTTCTCTTTTGCACAACCCATGGCCCCAGTAGGCTTTGACCCTGTTAGGCCCCTACGGTTTGCTGACGTCTCCTTGAGCCGTACGTGGCCCAGTCCGGACGGTTACCGGATGCAACACTACCTTCTGCGAAGCAGTAATGCCAGCAAAGAATGCCGATCACCGTGGGCGCGGGCTTGCAGACGGCGAGCAATGGATAGCTCGCCGTCCGAACATCCGCTCATATTGAGCAAATTGGCTCGCTGAAGACATCAAACTATAGCTTCTAATAAACTTCAGTATATAATTCGTGCTATAATTTCTGAACTGTCAGAACATCAGAGAAACTGCATAAGTGCATACATAGGTAAATGAATGATCCTATGACGTTCATGATGAATCCCTAATGCACTTAACTATGCAGATATTAACTATATTCTGAACTATATTTGCATTCCGGCGTCGTAATAGCGCGCAGTGGGCACAGCTACTGCTAGCTGGTTCTCAACACACATAGAAATAATTTATGTTCTGCTATATTTGGTCGTTAGCGTTACTGGCGTAAACTTAGCCAGCCAACTGTAAACAAACTAAGACGCTATTGTTAGCCAATTATGGTTATTGAGTTTTGCACGATTGTTTGAAACTGTTACCTGGAACGCAAAGGTCAGCTGAAGGAACAAGTGGGTTTTAGTCGGTTAAATGTGTTTTTTTGGCAAATAGGTTTTATAACCTGTAATTGGCTCAATGTCTCTTATACTATTGTTATTCTTTTGTTATAGTTGTTGGTTCTCCTATGATTAAATAAATAAATAAAACACGTCTCAATTTTTTCATCAGTGTATACTAGATGAGGCCGGTGTTTTTTAGCTGACTATCCTGAGAAGAAACACCGTTTTTTGTTTAGTTTTAAATATTCTACGAAAATAACCACCGGCACCCAATTTGGTGGACACTTGTCTCATTTTAAACACGCAGGAGTTGTGTTAGCTTTATCTTGTTACTAGCTGATACCTACGGCTCCACCTCCCTGAAATTAGTAGTTCTCATCTTTGTGAAGCGATTCTCATGTTCTCATGCAAAACTACCAGTTTTGTCTCCAACTTTTCATCTGTTTTTAGAAATAATTAAATCGGTCAAGCCGTTATTGAGTTTAATTTCAATTGATTTTTTAAAAAGCCTGCCACGGCTTCAACCGCATGAAAGTAGGGATGTAAATAGAGGAATCCGTACAAACTTTTTCTGAATTCCGTACTAACGAGTCTATAGTCGGAACTCGACATCAAGCAGCGTTTATCATCTTTGGTTAATCTCGTATTGTCACCTTTTTTGGTCACGTATGCTGTCGAGGGGAAGTGGCTATTGAGTAACTTGTGGTCCAGGGAAAGGTTGAGGGTATCAGGCCACGAGGAAGATCGCCTATGAGGTGGACTGACCAGATTAAAGCGGCAGTAAATGGCTCATCAATACTGCACGAATGCACTAGGAAGGTGGCCATCAGAGAGGAGAGGCGCCGTGTTGTGGAGCTTGCCACCAACACTTGAAGTATTGACCACGACCACTGTGTCAAGAGTGATATCGACAAGGAAGAATATACAAACTTTGGACCACTTTTTTGTCCTCTTAAGACTTTTGGAAAATCCTTTCTTATTCTTTTTATCTATAGGTGCATTATAAAAGAGAACTCTATGAAAAATTTCAGTATTCTAGGTCCAAGAGGGTATGGACTGTTTTTTTTTCGGGTGGGAAAATCAACCAATGATATCCTCCGCTCTTGGGCGGAGCGGGGGATAGTGTCAGACTTTTACTGACTAAAAACCCACTCCTGTTCCTTCTTTGCCATTTTATCCAGGGCCCCGGGGATCTCTTCCGCATCATCCATGGCCCCAGTAGGCTTCGACCCTGCTGGGCCCCTACAGTTGCTGACATCTCCTTGAGGCACGCCTGGAAAGAGGGTATGGACTGGGTGTTGATAAGTGAGTGAGTCAGGATTTTGCCTTTTATATATACAGACGATTTGGATTATATAATAATTCATTTTGTCTCAACCATTTGTGATTTTCAATTAGACATTTCACAATTTATATTACTTACTCTGTAGCTAAGGTCACGGCAATTGTTCAACAGTTCTGTGATCATCCAATTATTTTAAGAAAATTGTTCAATTCAATTGAACTGTCCTTTATTTATATCTAATGAAATTATTCATTTCTAATGAAATTATTCATTTATTTAATTACGCCATATAATATCGTTACTTTTAATTAAGATTTTATTGCTAGCTTTAGGGGTTCGGAAAATTTGATACTTTAAATGGTTTCAGAAATTAATTTTGAGCAGCGGTCTCTCGTATCTGTGAACGCTACGTCAGGCGTTTCCAAGCAATGTAATGGCTTTAGGAGTTTCCCTCGGCTTTTTTCGAATAATTTCTTGTAGTAACGAGCGAAATTAAATTATTGTGACAGGAACATCAGACACGAGGCAGGTAAGCGAACATCAGAATAGCTATATTAATTCACTGAACAAACGAGCGAGTTTTTATTAACAAGTTAAAACAATGTCGCCAGTGACACCAAAAAATAATATACGAAGAGAATGAAAAGTTCAAGCGGAATTAAACGTCGCGAACAGATCCTCAGTTTGAGTTGTGATGGATAATGTGTACCTACGTATGTGTGTGCTATTCAGATTTTTATTAAACTGTTTTCCGGAAAACACTCGGCGTTTCTTCCGCACCAAATCCTATAAACACACTTAAAAAGCCACAAAGGTACGCAATAACGTAATGCTACCTTACGGTAAACCGAAAACAATTCATTTCTGCGATCCCCCCACCGTGCCCTCCCCTTCTCCCCTCGTCACGTACCTGCCCGTCCCCCTCAACCATGGAGGAACTGCGGAATGTTAGTCGATCCGTAAAAAGCAATTCTTCCCGCGCCGTTTGCCTTTTTCACCGTACATTTAATGTGAACCAATGTAATAGTTTATTTTGGTTTTTTAAGACGCTCTAACAATTGAAACTGATATTTGTTGCCTAATTGATACTTTTTTATAATTATTATTAACAAACTGAATAACGCTTCAAGTATCAAGGTGTGTGAAGTTCTAACATTCATAAGTACCTAAGTATTGGTGGCGTTAAGATATAGACGATAATTTGAAGTAACATGCCATTTGATACCTCATTTTAACTAATCAAAAAACTAACCAATAGGTAGTTCTTCCAAAAGTGGACGTTCTAATGTCGGTTAACATAATTAATCATTGTATTTTTATTCTAATAAAAGAGCCATTATTGACTTAAGCACTGTTAGTACTTCACTTAAAAATCGGATGCAATGTGTGTAGTATAAAGGTATTCGAATATACAGGTATCATTCAACTTTATATATCATTACATTACTGGAATTCCGTTTCCACTATTTGCGGAGGACATGTAAGGAATCTTACCAGAATAAAATAAGAAAAACAGCGTGTAAATAAAACAACATTGTACTCTATGTACAATGTATATTACATCCCCTTTACTTGTTATGCTGGAAAGGGTGAGCATAAGAAAAAGTCGCAATATATCCCTAAGTCTCTCTCGAATAAATAGTGAGTTTCGCGATGAATATCATTTTTGTTTAGGAATCTTACAACAAAAATATGTCAATGTAAAAACCTGAGGATATTCGCTCCATTGATTTGGAATGGATTTCAACATCTCTTTCTAAGAATTTGATATAAGTTAGTGCTTGACTGCGATCCCACCTGATTGTAAGCAGTGTTGTAATCGTTGATGGTGAAGCGCACTAGTTTATTAAGAGCCAATTTGTACGCGTGAATGTTATAAATGATTCCACGGAGTAACGTAATGCCGGGTTCGAAAGTAGTACATGTGTGACCTTATCTAGGTCGTGGTAAACCTCAAACCTTGTTCTAAATTTCATTGAAATGCGGTCAACCGGTCAACCATCAAAAATCACAAACAAACACACTTTCCCACTATAACATTAGTAAGAAATGGACTGTGGATGAACTCCTTCACCGATTTGAGACTATCTTAAATCGGTGAAGGAGAACATCGTGAGGAAACCGGCATGTTCTTGAACCAAAAATTCGAAGATAAGTGACAGGCCCACCAAGGGCCCGCGTAGATGGATTATGCTATGTTCCCAATCAGTCTGTCCCAGCAGTGGGAATGTTATAAGGTTGATTATATTCATGCTTATGTAGACTAGTAGAGAATGCTTAAGACGTTAAGTCAGCTATAGTGTGGTTGGTTGGTGTTGGGAAATTATTTAATGACTTCTCTCGCTCTCGGGTGTAGCGAAAGACCGTGTCAGACATTTACTGATTTAAATTCACCTATGCTCCTTTAGTTGCCTTTTTCAGAAATTACCTCCACGATTTTAACTAACACTACGAAACGTCGACGACCGGGATTCGATCCTTATCAGACGGGGACGGCAAGCTACCCAATGTTCGTCGTTAGTTTTAATAAATGAATAAGTAGAATGGATACTAGGATATTTCCATAAAACGTTCTTCACTGAGAAATTTATTAGGACTCAATACCTAATTTCATTCGACTCCTTAATCTAGATCTTTGGTCGCGCTCCGTATTTGTATGTATCGCAAGCCATTCATGAAGACAGCAATAAAATTTTACTACGTCGTTTAGAAAAAAAATGTGAACAATACCAAAACACAAAGAGCCATCACTACTCCAGAAAAGTATTTCGTTAAAGCCAGTATCGGAAAACTCTCAAACACTTACTGAGTAAAATAATTAATGATAATTATGTGACATCTCTTACAAAAAGTTGTAAATTATTCAGGTTCTTTAATAATAAACTTGGAAATGTTATACTTGTTTTCAAAGCACTTATACTTAGTGAACTAAATAGGGTAATATTGGCCACCTAAGTTGAAAAACATCTGCGTCCTTCCATTAACACAGCCGGAGTGGTGGGCCGGGCAGTGTGCGGAATACCGGGCCGGTACACTGCGGGCAATAAGAACATTGCCCATGTTCTCCGCGCGCAGCCACGCTTTCTGATAAACTGATTTCAAAACTGAACTGAACTGAATTGATTTTTTTTAATGCTTATAACAAGCGTAAAAAAAAATTGTGGAATTCCATTATTGCTTTTAATCGGATTCCATGTCTGTCTATTGAATTGAGTCTGCAGACCCATTGTTTCGTTGTTCAGGAAAATTTTATCATCATAAAAAACGATGCTTTGTTTTAAAAACATATATGGTTTCATACTGTGGTTCCACACCCTCATATTTTTCGTAATACAGAATATGTTTGCGTTGTAGACACACAATTTTAATATTATATCCATTTACGGTGTAAAAGAAATGCAAGGTCACGATCCGTAGTACGCGGGGGTAATGACCGTGCCTGAGAAAATCTAGACACTGCAGACTAGAGGTATAGCTACGTTGTTGTTACTCGCGTTTTGTTTGAGAAACTTTTGTTATTTTGTAATGAAAATCCTTAGAACGTTTACGATGAAAAATATTTTATTTCGTAACGATGAAAGTGTAATACGTTTTGGTCCATTTAATTTATTAAAACCTTGTCTTAGGCAATTTTTTTCTTTGGTTGTTGCCCTTGTTTGAACCCTGAAAATAAATTCATTGTATGAGGTAAAATTTATAAGACTATCATTGTGCTCCCCGTGTAAAGGACAATGACGGTAAATACACACGGAGCACAATAAATAAAACGTCGACCCAGGCAATACCCGCTGCGGTGTCGTGTCTTCAAATGATACCCCTCCACGCTAACTGGAAATCTTTTAACGGGTAACTATTGTTTAAGAAAGAATATTGCTGAGAGACGTTCAAAATGAAGCCTCTTCGTGTCTCACAACAATAAATTCAAATCATTGGACACGGATGTCACAAGCAGCGAGCCAAGCACATACTGGTACTGAGGACGTCTGCTTGCTTAAACTATTGCCGTACTAAATATTAAAAGTCCCCTTTTCGACACAAAATATTCACCAAAATATGAGGTAGAAACCCGAACATGCTCTATCTATGTTACACGAGATTTCGGCAAGTTGTTTCTCCTTCGCTACACACCGCTATTCGCACGGAGCTTGTCTCTTCCTTTTACCAACTAATTTTACCAACAAAATTATGAAAAAAGCTCTAAGCAGTATCTTAAAATTTTATGCGGCTGTATTAAAGAAAGTAAAAAATAACATTTAATTTAGGCGGCCCACCTAAAAATATATAAACATATTTTTTTACTAAAACGAAACAAAACACGGAATTTAGAGTGACTCCCTCGTAAAGCAGGAAAAAGTCGTCTCATTTATTTCGCTCTTAGTGATAAGGATGGTGGAGCATTGTGACTTGTCTGACGTCAACTGTCAGATTTCACAACGATCCACCTCTTTCAGAGGCGTCGTTATGGACACGTATACCTTGATTTAATTTCTTTGCATTGCTAGGAACGGTAAAGGAGAGGAGCGGCGAAGAAACCGACACGACTCAGAAACACACGAGCGGAATTATTTATGTGTTCAGACTCGGACTGAGCAGTTTGTAAACAATATTTTCATGAGCCCGCTTTGGGCGGTGGGTGACTGTCATGAGTATTTGTTACTCGCAACAGATATTTCCCTGCTATCGCACGACACTGGGAAACAAATTTGAGCGTTGATTGCCTGTGTCGCAGTAGTATACTCGAGGGTCGAGATTATCTGAATGGAAGAGGTTACTTGGCCAGTTGTCTCAAGTTGAATGCCGGTATATTGATCGGTCGTAAACATGGTACAGTCCCGCTGAAATTAGGACGAATGGTCACGTCAGGGTATCGCGTGACGACCGCGTGTCTGCCGGAAACAGAGATATAAAATATTTTTATTGCCACCTCTAGTGGTTAATAGTAACCATTAGGCTGTTCATAGCTTTGTTTATCTTTCTCCGCGCGTGTTGAGACGGAATTGCGTTATCTGCTATTATGTGTAGTGTTATTCGGGAACATAAAAGAAAGAATTCAATTTAATTAAAAAGGTTTTGCGATTTGATTCCGCCGTTTTATGCAGAGGTGTAACAGTAAAAATCTTGATCGCTTGAAGCTAATAAAGCGTATTATGGGGGTAGAGACAGCTGCATGCTCCTTCTTGTCTACGACTGTAAGTATAGGATTTGTTTGCGGCACGTCGAAAATACTACTAAGTCAACAAACTTGCAAAGAATTGCGTTCAATTCTCAGGTCACATACTTGTTTCCTTGAATTTGAAATGTATTACACTTGCATGCATGTCTTATAGCAATAAAATTGAGTAGGTTATAAATACATACATTACCTTCCAACTGGTACGTAGTTGTATTTTTCTTTGAGTCGATCGTATCTGAGTACGAGGTGGTATTTGAAAACTCTGCTACACTTTCAAAAGCAGATATGTATCGCGTTCTATAAAATATTTATTGCGTTGCGTATGTGAATTCTATTGAGATGGAAACGGTATAACGCTTGCTAAGAGACGTGTTGGACTTCTTCTTCGAGGAAAATTTCTACTTAAAGAACTAGCCAGGTGTAGCTCGATAGTAAAAAGAGAAAGAAAGAAAGGAAGGACTTTGCTCTGCCGTGGGACACAACAGGCTCATAATAATAAGACAAGTACTGACATTTTTAAAAGTATAATGCCTTTTACTTTTTAAGAAGAAGAAAAAAGTAACTAACTGTTACCCTAAATAATCAAGAATTTAGGTTAATAATCTTGATTGCATAACTATCGTCTTTGTGTTTGCGTGCGCTACTAATATAGTGCGTTGATGTTCATATTTTATTTATTATTAAATTATATTAAATTACAGTGCTTTAATCATGTTTGTAACTTAATGTTCAAATTAGACTTAATGTTCAACTTAATGTACATTATTTCAGTTACGTGTTATATACATATGGAATACTGACATGATTTCAAATTTATTTTTCACGAAACAAACAAACAAAATATAATTTCGAAGTACACAAACATCATCCATTTTGCTCGCGTTAAAGCATACTTGGTTCAGAAACATCAAGTAGAAGAGATTACATGTATGTTTAATTTGTAAGTTACGTAACACATACGGTTAGAGTGTGGTGTGAATTCTTCATCACTGGGTAAACATTGGGACGTTGATTTCTTCTAATAAAGAATGTATAGGCTTTTTTTGTTGGTTGCTTTTAATACTATATTACGTTTTGCGATTATTTCAACTGTAATTTAATAACTGAGCATCAGATTGCGCCCGACTTCCCAACTTTACTATACTCTATACCCATTCGAAATACGATAAGACATTAAACAAATTTTTTTACTGTCCGCTCAACCGATTTTAACTTCAACTCATATTAAAAGATGGTAAAAATGTGGTTAGAATACCAACTATTTACAGCTGCCACTATTTATCATGCCACCAATGCAATATAAGTCACAATCAACCGATACGAATCAACCAAACGGACAGTAAAAAAAGGTTTATTTTAATATCTTATTGCGAATAGGGTATAGTCGCTATGTTAATATTCACGTTAAGAAAATAGTGACTCATCAGTGCAACAGTTTTTAGTCAGTAAAAGTCTGACACTATCTTGCGCTCCGCCCAAGAGCGGGGGATGTTATAAGATGATTTTCCCATCGAAAACAAAAAAAAACAACGCTCGGTTACGTGGTCAGATCTGAAAGGAATAGGAGGCGTGGCCGACTCGAGGCTTTTTCAAGTTTTCTCTACTTGTGCTATGAGACCTAGTCATAGCACAAGTATAGGAAACTTGAAAACAGTAAGTTTGTTTTTACGTCACAAAAAAGAAAACTTCTTTGGGATTGGGGAAAATCTTCGAGACTCCATTCGGGAATTATCATATTTACACAGATAGTTTGTACGGAACCCTCAGTGCGCGAGTCTCACTCGCGTGAGTCTGACTTCGAGTGAGTTAAACCCTACGTAACCTAAAAAGAACTTGGCAGGGTACATAAAGGGATAGTATCCATAGATATTAAGGTACACAAAGGCTGTACATACAGACGTACGTATATGATAGGTACTACTGAGCATGGTAATTATCATGTCAACGATACTATAACTATTACATCACAAGATGGCGTCGGTACTTAATTATTATAGCCATTGTTTTGGTTCCCACCATTCTAGGTTTATGGCACGTGAAATAGCAGGTAAAATCGTCTATACATGTTAATTTATACTCAGAATTGCAACTAGTACAGGAAATTATATGTTAGCGCTAAGTTAAGCAGAAATTGGCCACCTAATATCTGCAAGCCAAGTTTAGGAGGAGTGGCACGCGGCCGCCTCCTTCTGCGAAGCAGTAATGCTAGCAAAGGAGGCGGCCGACCGCCGGGATTCCGATTCCGATTTCCGGCCACCGTAGGCGCGGGCTTGCGGACAGCGAGTAATGGGTGGCTCGCCGTCCGGTAACCGTCCGGACCGAGCCCAAGTCGTCGACGGCGCGTATTGTTCCACGCGCGCCTCAAGGAGATGTGAGCAACTGTAGGGACCCAGCAGGGTCGAAGCCTACTGGGGCCACGAACTGTGAAAACGAAGCCCAGTGCCTCGGGATGAAGGCAAACAAGGAACAGGAGAGGATTTTTAGTCAAGCCTAACCAAGTTTCGACCGTTTCGTTTCGATCTCTTAACGCTCACGCATGCTCACATTTAACTTGAATATTGCAGTATGTAACCAGGGTCATCAAATATAATTGAGTTTTGGAAACTGATGGATGGATATGAATGAAACATAATTAAACTCGTAAATAAAAAAACCCATTAATAATATCAAAAATTATTATCACATCATTCCATCGGTTCTTATGAAAACTTCAAGTAGATTTGATGACCTTAGTTACTTATCTACTTGGTTGACTGTACACTGTTCAATATCGTGTTCATTACTCCATAGTGTGTATTCCACTAATCACGTGGAGAAACCGCTTTGATGAAGCTAAAATATATTTAATATCCTTAATTGAGTGACAAGGTGCCCTGGCCCTTTGTATTTGGTATGAAAAATTGCAAGAAACTTTTCAAATTCCTTACTTGAAATACATGAAACGAAATAATATATAATTCTACAAAGTTTTATTAATAAAAAAGTAATAAGGAATTTGTAAGAAACTTGATACTGAAATGATACTGTAAAGTCTGTTTTTTATTTTATATAATCTAGTGCTTGACAGCGATCCAACCTGATGGTAAGCAGAGATGAAATCGTTGATGGTGAAGCGCACTAGTTTATTAAGAGCCTATTCACTCTAGCCTTGAAGACACCCAAAATATAATTGGATAGGAAGACCACAGTAGGCAAATTGTTCCAGTCCTTCGATGTACACGGTAAAAACGGCGAAGCGAAACGCTTTCTAGAAGTATTTTTTTATAGGATATTTTCCGAATCCCAGCTTTTTCTTAAACGTTGCCCCAAACCTTTAATTACTCTTGTATCGTGGGTGTCTTCACTAACATACAAACTCACACAGACAAGGCACCCAGACCCGGGACATCTATCTGGAGGCCATTCAAATATTTGTTCCGTGCGCGAATCGAACAACAGAACCGATCCTTGTGGCTACATTTTGGGGAGGCCTATATCCAACTGTGAACGTCTTTTGGCTGAAATGATGATGATGGCAGTGGTGGCCGTATAAGCAGTAGTGGCCGAGTGGTAACGGCCCCGACTTACGAGTTGTAGGACGCGGGTTTAAACCCAGCCAGGCGCATTACTTTGTGTAATTTATTTCATCACCACTGCTCTCAAAACGGTGAAGGAAAACATCGTGAGGAAACCGGCATGTGAGAACCAAAAATTCGAAGACATGTGACATTCACCAACCCGCACTGGGCCCGCGTGGTGGATTACGGCCCATTCCCTCTCCTAGAGAGGAGGCCTAAGTCCCAACAGTGGGAACATTATAAGGCCGACTATGCTATGCTATGGTATGATGATGATGGGAATCGAACCGTCGACACGAACGCAGCAGCCAATCGCTCAACCACTGCGCCATCAGTGCCGTCAGTCAAAGTTAATTAATAAACTGAATCATTAATGTTTTACCTTATTTATATTATGTTCAATATTACCTTCTCCCCATCTCCCCAATGTGTACCTCAATGTTTATATCCGGAAAATAAACAAGTATAAAGGTCCGAAATAGGAAGTTGCGGTGAGGCAAGATGAATCAAAAATATTTTTTGCCCGTTCGGAAATCGGATCAGGATTTCCGTATCGAAATCCTGATGGTTAGGAAAAAATGTGATGCTGCTTCCGGAATATGGATTAGGTTTGATCGTATAAAAAATAAAACTTGTAGGCAATTGATTGTTGAATGTAAAATGCTAAAATATAGTTAAGAGGGTCTTTCCCGAAGCTTATATCGTCAGAAATAAGATTCCGACATAAATGCAGATTCGAAGGACTATTTAAGTTACGCCGTAGCACGCCGCGTAGCAATGTAGTCAAACATTGCTACGCGCCTTGCTACGAAGGTCACTTCGTAGCAGCGTATTCAGAACATTGTAAATAAAGTATTCTATGTATTTTTCCCAATGTGACTGGCCTGTTGGTCTAGTGGTTAGTGGCCCTGAATGCTATGCCGGAGGTCGTGGGTTCAATTCCCACCAAGGACAAATATTTTTGTGTTAAGCACGATCATTTGTTCTGTATTTCGAAATATGTAAGTATGTTTATCAGTTGTCTAGTACTCATAACACAAGCTCTGCTTAGCTTGGGACTAGACGCCGTTGTGTGATACACACAAATCTTTCGTAACCAGACAAAGCATAGAATCCTTTGGGAATCAACTGAAAATTTGCAAAGGATTCTACAATAACTATTAGCAACTATTAGAGATGAAGTCACTACATAATCTCTAATAGTTGCTGAAAGGCAACCCGTCATTTAGTCAACTTCAATGACAAATAAGCAACGAACAGCCTAGCCATGTGCCGCGAGCCACGAGTATGAGTCAACAGGTTGCGTAAAATGCCATCGAAGGCTTTATCCGTGACGGGAAATCGGCATTAATCGTCAGCACGAATGTTATATTTGCATATTCATGGCACGAAAACCCCCTTGATTTAACGACAACCGCGGACTGATCGTTAAACCCGGAAAAAAGTGTCACGTCACTTTTTTTTATTTTCTCCTAACACGGAATATATTTTAGGGGCCTTCATCGCGCATCGAAAAACGTCACTCAAGCACCTACTTCCCTTATTAAGTTTGGGGTAATAACACTTAATTATGGGCACCCACTTGAGTTTATTGCGATAATATACTGCGAACAATACGAATTAGGAATATCTGATTTTTCCAGCTTTTATTGAAAATTGCATATAAATTGTACGTACAGTTCTACTGAGTTCAATGTACTTGTATAAGATTTTAATAAAAGCAATTATGGAAATTAAGTAGGTACTTACTTACTGGAATTGCTCAATTTATACGATATTGCCGTCAGCCACACAATGGATTTATATGAGTTTCATTGAAAGAATATTCATATATTTTTTATTTACTTCGTAATACTTTCAATATCTCTTTTCTCGCAACTTTCATATTAAATAATTAACTAACCGTTTATCCCTTTTACTCACCTAAAGCAAATACGCAAATAACTTAAAACATGAAACAGAGACCCGCAGTACATTTAACATCACACAAAAACATTAGCGTGTACACTTTGACAGAAGGTACAAGTTGCGTTGGGTTCTGTACATGAGATAACGTTGCTTGAGAATGATTAATGCGCACCCCTGTCCTGGAATATCACGTCATCCCAAGGCTGGGTTTTTAATATAATTAGCGTTGGCAACTTTTGTTTACGAATGTACAAGACGGGTTCAAACTTTTAGGATTGCGGTACATTCGTTTGTGCGCGATTGTACCTTGGGAAATGAGGACGTGATTTTTTCGTAACAATTTCATTAGAATTTAACAAAGGTGTTTTTTTACGATGATAGGGTACTATTATATTTACACAAAAAAAATACTATAGATATTTAGGATTAAAATAAAGATCTTACATACTCGTAATAAAGAATATACAAATAGTAAAACAATAATAAAATAAAAATATTTCTTTTCGTATTGGTGTGAAGAGTGATATGAAAGAAAAGGAAGTTAGTGATAGCATGACGAGTAACAGAGCAGAATGGAAGAAAAAAACGTGTTGCGCTGACCCCAAAAATCACGGGACAAGGGCAGGAAGATGAGGAGGTTTCTTTCCGTATTATTCAAAAGGGATTCAGATTTTAATCATAATAATCTCAAACTGGTATATCATACACTAACTTCTGCCAGCAGCTTAGCTCGCGTGGAAAAAGATATCTCCATACAAACTTTGGAACCCCGTTTCATCCCCTTAGAGGCAAAATAAATAAAAAAATACTAAGGAAAGATTAGCTCGCCTACGTCATAAAAGGAAGCCTTCAAAATTCCACGGGTCTAGTCCCAGTGGTTTCGGCTTTGCATGGATATTTTATTCAGTCATTTTCTCCTTTTATATATTATATAGATAAAACAAATTAATTACTATAATCAATTAACGATATTTAATCATTAATCGTACGTATGTGTTGCTATGCCACATAAGGTTTTAACTACATTGGCGTTTAATCGCATTAAGTGTTGAGTTTAACACAGACGTAATTAACGTAATCTGTTTTCCATTTAATGAATTTATTTGGCGAGTAATTTATCTTTAAATACTGTGTTTACAGTCCGTGGACTGCATTTTCGTAGATATTTATTTTCAACAGTACTGGGGATGGAATAAAATGCTTGTGCTGACATATTTTTAACATATGTATGAGAGAAAAAGTATGACTTAGGGTCAAACAGAACTAGAAAAATTCCTTTCAATACAAGTACTAAACTTACGTTTTTTTTATTATGGTCAGACGCAAAATAATGCGTAATGATCATTGTGGGCCACATCATCCCTTACCGTTGTAAGGGATGATGTGGCCCACAATGGAGCACGCTTGCCTAGAAGTAATCTATTTATCCTCTAATTTGTAGATATCAGAAAACACAGATTCTGACATGAAACTAGTCGTACGCAAAATAAATGTGTTCGCAAAACGCTTTTTACGTATGGGTGCGATGACCTAAGTTATATGGAGCAAGAAAAATTATCCATACAAAAACTATCAGAGTTTTATAGTTAAAATATTTGTAATCACACTAATTATAAAGGTGAATGTTTGTAAGTGTGTATGTATATTTTTTGTTACTTCTTTACGCTCGAACGGCTGAACGGATTTCAATGGAACTTAGAACATGGGTAGACCATGTCCTGGAATATTATAAAGGATAATTTTTATCCTTAGAGTATGTTCCTTTAAGATGATACTTTACTATCACACGGGCGAATTAATAATGTCCTTACGGATGATATAGAAAAGCCACACAATAGTGCAGACATGTAATAACATGTCTTCGAAATGCACTGATTAATCAGTCGTTAGAGACGGATTAGTGGTCTTGTCTTAGACAATTAGTGTTGAAAGCTGAGCGTCGCACGTCGGCGTCGCATTGTGCGGTCACGGCCTAATCGATTTGTATGCACAATCGCTCTGTAAACACAGTAGTCTTACACATAAGTTAGGCAAACAAACACAGCTTTGCCGACGCCTGAAGAAGATCTGTGGCAGCCAATCAGCGTGTTGACAGATCTTGTCAATGTATACATGGCGCAACAATACGCTTAGCACGGCACTCCTCATTAAAGGAAAGGTAAACACATAGCTCACTAGATTGTGCCAGTGGCTTTACTCGCGAGAATGTAGGAACATTATCCCAAGAGCCCAGGATAAAAATATCCCATATTCTATCGCTATATATTGGGTGGGAAAATCATCTTATGGCAAGTCCCGCTCTTGGGCGGAGCGGGAGATAGTGTCAGACTTTTACTGACCAAAAACCCACTCCTGTTCCTTCGTTGCCTTCGTCCCAGGGCTCCGGGTTTCGCTTTCATACTACCCGTGGCCCCAGTAGGCTTCGACCCTGCTGGGCCCCTACGATTTACTGACATCTCCTTGAGGCGCGCGTGGAACAGTACGCGCCGTCGACTCGCAGGGTGATCTATCGGTGTGACAAATTTCACTCAAATCCGTTCTGTCGTTCGAGTCGCAAAAAAACACACAGACATACTAATGTGATTAATTTTAAAGCCGTCTAGGAATCAGAGGGAGAAAATAATGATAGGTATTGCTTCAATTTGTAAATATATGAGATCTCTTTTTTACTTACGCCTATTTAATCTGTGCATGATTTTATTTTTTTAAACATAAGTTTACCATGTTTTATTGCCAAAACGTAATGGATAAAATATTATTCTAATATTACACTAACACCTCTACGGTACGGACTAAGCGTTTTGCCTCGTCGTTTATACCGCGTAAATCGAACGACTGTAACAATTTGCTTGCTACGATCTTCCTGATCGATTATAATTTTGGAGTCTTCAAGGCTAGAGCAAATAGGCTCTTAATAAACTAGTGCGCTTAATCATCAACGACTGCATCACTACACTAGTTTAAATCATTGAAAAAAAAGATGTAACTACATTGAATCGAAATTGAGTTCGAAAATCCCTAAAAAAACTCGTTGCCGCGAACAAAATATATCACATAAACGTAGTACCAATCCTAAAACCTACATCCAAAATATTTTTGCATAACACTGACCATTCTACGAACCAACCAATTGGGAAAATAAAATAACGAAATTTTTATTGATGAATAACCAATGCAAAGGTTACACATTCATGAAAATAAACCTTTCATGTATGAAGCTTTCACAAACAGAGTTATGTAAATACCGAAATAAAATAATGGACAAAAATGGCCAAGTTTGTAACAGTCTATTTATTTAGTACATAAAACGAGACACTAACTATAGTCATAGTCTGCAGCCAGTACATCTCAGCGGACAGCTGAATCTGCTGGGTCTAGGAACGTGAAATTTTGCGCAAGGCTTTTCTTTATGATGTAGGCGAGAACTAAGCATAGAATAGAATAGAATAGAATGAACTTTATTGTACACAAAAATAGTAACAAAACTTTTAAACTAACTTAAATCTATGGGTACAAGGTGGTCTTATCGCTGCCGCTGACAGTGATATCTATAAGACAACCTTAGGATGGACTGTAAGAACTTGAAATAGAAAAAGGGGGGTAGTCTGCGGTGTAGTGCAAATTAATAAAGTAAATATTATCTATATATACTATATTATTAGATATAATATAGTTATTATATATAAAAGACAATAAATAAATATAAGGGGTTTCTGAAAATTCAACTTTTCAGGGGATGAAAAGGGAGAAATTCCTTTGTATACAAAATTTAACTTCTTGGTCCTTTATACTCGGAACTAAGCATAAACAGTAACTCAAGTAAATAATAAAACCGGCCAATAGCGTGTCGGGCCACGCTCAGTGCAGGGTTGAGTAGTTTCCCGTTCGTCACAATAAGTCTAACTTAAAAGTTAATGAACGACAGACAACGATCAAGAAGAAATACCACCAATGCTAACGAGAGACCAACCGGACAATTCGATAATATAATTGCTCATACCCGTCCCGACCCCATCAACTGAGGAAAAATCTTAACAGCGCGTAATAGCCCAAAGTTTAGCGCCATCTCTCGGGAAATTGGGTTACTAATTTAAACAAACTAGACGGGTTATGTATGTTGGGTTTTCGTTGGTAATTTTGGATTGGGTGAACCGATTTTGATAATTCTTTTTTTATTTGAAGGAAGATACGTTCATGATAATAAAATATGTAAACTAAGGTAAAAGAATGCTTGCATATACGGTTAAATTACAAACTTAGCTTAGAAATTAGTTGAAAATAATTTTCTAGAAGTAAGTATAAAGCTCTACTTTTGAGATTCTTCATTTTTTTTAAACTTATGGTTCAAAAGTTAGAGGGGGATACATTTTTTTTACTTTTGGAGCGATTATTTCCGAAAATATTACCATTATCAAAAAACGATTTTTGTATTCACACGTTAGGGTTGAAATGAAAAAAAAAATCACTCCCGACTACGTATAGGGGCGGGACCCATTAAAATAATCTAGACTAAAATCATTCCATCTAATATGGGTCCCGACTGTCACAATCTAAATGTTCCGTATTAGGATTTATTATTTGTTTTGTTTTATGTGTTTAAATTATATAATACTTCTTTTTGTGGTACCCCTAAAATATAAAATATTCGACCGCTTTGAAAACGTCGCGAGTGAATTCAGGCAGCTGGCGATAAAAAAACAATTTATTTGAATGTATTTTTATGTAACAGAGTTTTCAATCAACGCTTATTGTGTTAGAAAAGTAACCGCACAATATGTTAGTTGTTCGAAAGAGTTACCGTGGCCCAGACATGCAAAGGGCAACTGAAGAAACAGAACTCACGTTTTTTCTAAAGCTTAGAAATCATCCAATGACTTCTCTAGCTCTAGAGCGGAGCGCAAGGGCGTGTCAGACTTTTTCTGACTAAAATCACTCCTATGTTCCTTCTTTGCCTTTCGTACCAAGTCCCAGGTTTCCCTTTTGGAAATCAACCCATGGCCCTAGTAGGCTTTGGCCCTGCTGGGGCCCTACGGTTTTGGTGACATCTCTTTGAGGCGCGCGTGGAACACTACACTCTGTCGACGACTAGGGCTCGGACCGGACGGTTATCGGTTGGCAAGACAGCGAGCTACCCATTGTCCGTTGTCCGCAAGCCCACGTAACGACGCTTAAGTGCGTTTTAGTCAGTAAATGTCTGACACGCCCTTTTACTCTACCCTGAGCGGGAGAAGACAAATGACTATGTCCCATCTACAAAAAAAAAAAATGTGTTTGTCGGCTGATATTTATTTAAAAAATCTCACCGACTCTTTCATGTTATAATATAAATGAGTATTTAATGTTTACTAGGCTGATAGCATATCTATTGTTTTAGGAATTATTGCTCTAACATTATACACATCGTGCACTTTTATTTGTGTAATTATTAAGCCTATTAAAATATTCCAACATTAATATTATGATATTCATGGCTTTATGTAAATAATAAAGCTCCAAAAATTTAAAATCAAACTCATCTATAATAATTTATACTGTTAATTAATCAAGAACGACGATTGCGCATTAACTCGGTAACTAATTGCGATATTTTAATGCCACGCCATTCAAATTGTGGCTGTTACATGACTAAAATTGATCACAATAATTATTATTAGTGAATTGTATTTATTAGAAATGTGTGTTATGTTTTTTAGTGACATTTCAATTTAATAATCTACATATTATAAAAGCAAAGCCCTGAGTTTCAATGTCCAGCCGAAGAGGTTTTTTTTTTCGGTGGGAAAATCTTCTAGTGACAAATCCCGCACTTGGGCGGAGCGGGAGATAGTGTTAGACTTTTACTGACTTAAAACCCACTCCTTTTCCTTCTTTGCCTTCGTCCCAGGGCCCCGGGTTTCACTTTCACACTACCCGTGGTCTTAACAACATTAGGTTGACTGGTAGAGAATGCCTAAGGCATTAAGTCCGTCTTTATACCTTTGGTCATGAAGTTATGTTTAATTTCTACATATGTCGCATTTAGAATCCCAGAATTATACAGTTAAAGTGCACATTTAAACCTTTTAGTCAATATTTAGGTTGGCTGTGTTAGTGTAGCAACAATTTTCCCAGTAATTGAGCTCCTACTCCTCCCTGATGTCGTCTTTGACGCAAATAATGTTATCGAGATGAAACTATGGGCCCAGTTGTAAACTAACTGGTATAGTGTCATTCTCTTCTCAGGAAATTCTGCAGAATTTCTTCCATTATACAAAGCCATGTAAAGATTGTAGTGAAGATATTAATGCTTGAAAAGACTTTGATCCTTTACGATTTAATTTCTCTAATTTCCTAAATAAGGGATTGGATTTTCTGTTTTGGACATTTTAAATCACAAAGAAGTCTTATCTGTCAGTTGCATGGCATTATTAGAGTCTCACAAAGGGGTTTCAAAACAGGAAAACAAAACCGTTTGAAAGTCTACAAGCACAAAACTCCCCTTCTCTTTAAATCAATGCAATTACCTCCGATGTTGATTAAAATCTGTATTAGGTAAGGGTTTGTACTTCGTAGGTAAAGTGACCATTATAACAAATAGAAGAAAAAAAGCAAAAGTACCTATCTTTTTAAATTCTTTGCTATAATTTAGTAGAGATTTTAATTCGAACCATTTGTGCTTTAGGGAGGGGACGCATCCATTTAATTTACATTTGCGGGTAAAAGCTTAGCTTTAATGATAAATGCGGTGCTTTCAGTTGCAAAAAACTTGCAAATAAAGGCCATCGCGTGCTGCGTACTAGCAACGAAAAAGAAGTGAATTACAGTGTACGCATTTATTAACAATGTTATGTTACTTGAGCGGCAATAAAAGGGTGCTTGAGTCATAAGAAAGGTTTGTAATTATAACTATGCCACGTATGACGCACTCACGCTTTTTTATTGTGTTCTTTATAGGCGTGTGCCAGCCATGAATAGGTTGTGTGTGCCTACTGTCTGTGAGTCACTTATAGGTCAACTTTATAGGATAAATCAAGATAAAAACTGCACTTTGCACTTAATGATAAGCGATTTAAAAATTGTACTTTAAATTTCTTTTACGTGGAGGACTTAAATTCACAGTAACATACCTAAAACTGTAAGTCAGATTTAAAATAATAATCGTTGTGAATATTCAAGTAGTAACAAAGCAAATCGTTTGCAAATTGTTGTGTTGAGAACATGCCGGCGCTGTCGGCAGCCGTCTCTGCCAACATTAATCCCCTTACGTTCCCCACTCTTGTTTATTTTTCATTTTATTTGCTACAACAATAAACGTCACAACGGTATGTGTACGAGATTAGCAGCTGCTCACAGAAGATAGCGAATATAAACCAGTTAATTATCAACTACAAAGCCTTACCGTGAAAGTTACTTGGAACTTGATCCTAACTCAGTAATCGGACATTCCACTTTAATCATGTCTATGTCTTGGCCAGATATTAGAATTGATCACTTCATGATGTGACTGGCCATTTCATGAAATGGTGCTTTTTCAGCTAAACTCACGACTATTTCACGATACGGTCAGACGCAGCTGATCTTATTGTATAAAAGTTACGTAGTCCACTGGTAGAGTCCACTGTTCCTCAATGTATTCTTGTTTTCTACTACAAAATATGCTTTAAGTCCATAAAAACACACTGAAATATGCTATTCTGGGTGGGTTGAAACGGTGTTCACTCATTTAGGTCGCTCCTTAAACCCCGTCATCTCCTAACCTAACCTTTCCGTGTCCAAGAGTGGTTGCCCTAAGTCCCTTAATAATAATTATTGTAGTGATACTATGTAGTGAACTTTTTACAATTATTGTAATAAGTCCACTACATAGTAAATCCATATTTGGTGTATAATCAGTAAGTGAAAAATAAGATATTTGATGTACAGTAATCCTATATTAATTTTTTTTTGGCCATAATATAAACGTGGATCGAAAATTGTACATATCATTGAACTAAATCGAAAAACTCTCTTAATTAGCCATACTAAGATCGGGCCACTAGTTATAGTGTACTAAGACCGCTATCTCACTAGCGATTTTCAAGCGTTGACGTTTCTCCAACGTCTGCGCAGCGCAAACGTTGCGCAGACGCGGCGTTAACGTTGGCGCTGCGCAGACATTGGAAAAGCGCCAAAGCTCGTAAACCGCCAGTGGTATAGTGGCCTAAAGTGCTTAAGTATAGCGCTATACTTAAGTACTATAACTATACTAAATGAACAGTCAAATTTAGGTGGATTTTGAGGCAATAATTTGACTAACTTCAATAAAGTGGAGTGTTTGATTTTAGCTAATACAATTTTCTTGAATTAATAAACTAAAAAATGTTGATTTCAGCGCCATCTTGTGAGATTATTCGCTTTTATTGGCTCACCGAACGTATTGTTCGTATAATTATACGTTTTTTGACCCGTAAATCTAATAGTGAAGCGATAAATCCATAAAAAGAATAATGGGATACAATTCTAAAGAAATAAACCTATGTAATTTAGGGATCCATTTTCCAATTCCATCAACGTAATGTAGATGATAGTTGCGAAACCTATTTAAATATTAAACGCACCAAACATAAAATAATAAAGGTAAAAGGAAACAACCCACGTTCTCCTTCAGGGAACGAAAGATCGCTACCATTAAGGGCCCTTCGCACCCGAGGGCCAGGCGGGTCCCGCGGGCCCCGAGCCGTGTATAATAATTAAAATATACAGAGAACAATGATACGTTTCGCTCCGTTCACTGTTTATTGACGGCGTACGGCGTGCGGCGTAACCCCTTTGCGATTTCAATTTGCAAGGGGTCCGGGTCCTCCGCCCGGAGAGACGCACTAACGCTAACTACAAACAGTGAAGTTAAAGTAACATTTAGTTTAAACGTGACCGATATTCCATTGCATTAAGTTGGTATAGATTCGCGCTCAGTCACGCCACATTGCGCGTATAATGTCCCGTATCGTGACAACATCAAACTGCTGCTGTGGAATGACTTAGCGCTTTCTGTAATGGGTATTTATAACGCAACATTTGACACCTTATGTTTCGACTTTCCCCTCTTAGTTCGAGTTGGGAAGCTGTTAATATTACAATGTTCATGTTACAAAAAGAACAGAGAGCGTTTAATCGCTATAAGCATTTTAACTTTTTTTTTTCTGTAGCGATGTGTATCTATTCTTGTTGAATGTGCCCGTAAGGCTATCTCCAATATATACTCGGTTGATTTCGTATACTTTCCGCAGTCGTTCCGGGTGGACAATGCAGGCATGCCTGGGGAATGCCCGTGAAAGGCATTTGGGTCTGGTCATGCGTGCACAGGCCGGAGAATTTGGAAGACTACGCATTGTTGTGCCTCGGTGTACGCGCGATTTCACCGAACGAACTATTTGACGTTACAAGCTTCGTAAAGCATGAGTAAGTGGGAGAGCACAATTGAAATCCTAAATTGATGCCGTTGGGAGGAAAGAGGAGGAAGGACTTAGTCTAGCCCAGTTTAATAGAATACTTTGAAATGTCATATACTACATAGATGTAATACTCGTGAGTGCTCAACTATCAAGTTGTCAATATTGGTGCAATATATCATCCTTGAAACCCAACCGCTGTTGTAGATTCAAGTAATACCAGCGAACGATCATGTTCATATTACGTAAGCTAGTTGACAAGGAAGAATAGGAGCATGAGTACCATATGGCTTGAGTAGAATCTTCATTACGTCATACTAATCGTAGGTAACATCAATCATAATAGATAAAAAATAATCAGTAAATCATAATAGTCCATAAGTGTACTGAAACTAGCTTTTAATAGCTTGATGGAATTGATAAAGTGACTATTCTGGTCATCAGTGTTGTAGACCTTAGACGAAGAAAGGTTTTTCTCTACCCAACAACATAGTGATTATGACGCGCAGTGGTTGAGCGATATGCTGCTGTGCTGCATGTTTCGGGTTTAATTCCCATTTGGAAATAAAATTTGTGCAACCTACGATAGTTGAAATCAGAAACGTTTATTTCAAATAGACCGATTATAGCAGTTACTGTCCATTCCAGGTTGCCTGGAAGAGATCGCGGAATGCGATAAGGCCGCCCATTGTATGTACGTATGTGTTTTAGTTTTTAGTTTCCTTTTATTTTTGTATTCGATGTACAATAAAGGATACAATAAATAAATATAGGCACTTTCGAATTGTAAAATGTCGGTCGGTTGTTTCTGGTTTAGTTTACATGTTTGTGAACACACCCACGATACAGAAGTTAGTCCTTGTGTGGGGCAATGTTTCTTTTAGAAAAAGAATAAAAGAAAGTCCGGGGATTTTTTCATAAGAATGTAAAATAAATACTACTTATCTACCTGAGCTTTTACCCTAAGTCTCTACACACCCACGGCGAGAAACAGAAAGTTTATTCATAGATCTGTCAAGGCTCACACAAAGTGCGCTGCGGAAAATAAAAAAGATCTTTTTATAATAAAGTAACCCCCACGTTTTGTTTGTAAGATAGTTTCATTATAACACCTTTTGCGAGGGCATTTTATTGAACTGTTCCCACCGGGGGAAAGAATTTTATTGAATAAGCTTGCCTTTGTGTTGGAATATAGAGAGACGGCGTATGTAAGTAGACCGGGGTAGACTCACGAACGATACTGTGCATAATGTGAGTTTGTGAGCGCGTCCGCGTGTGTCTGGGCCTACCTTTATATAGTTCCTTATTCAAACAAGACTAGAGAGCCGATTTATATAGATGGCAATGTTTCTCGTAGAGAGGAGGCCTGAGTCCCAGCCGTGCGAATATCTAACCGCTCATGGCGACCTTTTTTTAGCGATGATGTAGCGCGTTAGTAGCGCGTTGGCATCGATACAGTCGCGAAACTGTAGCGCGTTGGCATTTTTTCTATAGCGCTTGCAAATGTGGCTAACGCGCGTTAGTAGCGATGCTGTCGCGCGCTTACGAAACGCTAAAAAGCATCGCTACATAAAATCATCGTGGACGTGGGACAATAGAGCTGATTACGCTATGTAATGTTATGCGATATTTCCAAGTAATCAATATCGCGAAAACACAGAGTACAATGGACTATTTATAATGTTCTGATATTTTACTTGAAACTGAAAACCCATTGTGTTTGGAAAAACGGTTTTCATATTACAAACAGGGCGTACTTAAATTACAAAATAATGTATTTTCGGACGGTTAGCCTTCAGCAAGAGTGCATTAATTATGAAATTCTGCTCGTCTATATCGCTAACATCGCTATTTTAGTGCGCAGACTACCAACTGTTACAATATTTATTTTGTGTCGTACTAGCCAGTAAATGTCAAGGTATTATATCCAAACTACATCTTTGTAGCTAATGTTTCTAATTAATTCTCTCCCAAGGCCTCGAGAGCCTTATTGCCTTATTTCACTCTCGCCCGTATAAATAAGCTTTTCTTCAATTAATTCCAGTCGCTAATTTTATCTAATTGTTAATACTTAATCAAAGACTTCTGTGATCTTTCATGAGTGATATTGAAGTAGAAATAATCCTAAAAAATAGATTAAAGGAATTTCAATGAGGGATTAGAGATTAAATGGAAATATAAATTAAAAGCAGCCAGTTTACTTATTTATTTTATAAGATTTTTCGTAAGTCACGAGAAAATGAGAGGTATTTTTAAGTTGGACTAGAGCTATTTGCTCATTTTGAAACTCAGTTTGTCCATCTAGATCTGCTAAATGGTTAGATTTTTTTTCAATAATAATCCGTTTACCGGTATAAAAGCAATTCCCTGAAAGTCACATAACATAATAGCAAATAAAGGAAACTGCTAGTTCCTTCCCCAAGAAACATTCTAAGGCCAATTGTGCAATAACATCAATAATCCAAAGACGTTAATAACTATAACAACCGGCTCTTTCATACTAAATAATAATAATAGTCAACTTGTAACATCGCGAGGGTTGTCCAAATTTCATATCCGGAGCGGTGAGAAATGGCAGTTAAGCTGAAACTTTTAACAATTGGTATAACTATTCAGAAATCCGCCCAGAGCGGAGCGAGCGGAGCGGACGGACACTACCTACGGCTATGTACTTTTTAAATGATTTAGTAAAGTTATAGTTTCGCTGAGCTGGAACGTGGCGGTTTCAACAAACTATCAATATTAAAGTGCTGGATTTTTTAATATACCACGCTGCTTGGGCACCGGTGGAGCAGTGAAGTAGTAAAATAGCGACGTGCTCAAACTAGTCTAGTTAAGCTGGACTAGACTGGATTAGTATTTCAAGTTATACGATTCCGTGCCGAAGTGTATTTAACGTACAATTTCTAAATAAACTATCAAGATTAAAGCGTAGGATTTTTTAATATTCCTCGCTGTTTGTGCACCAATGAATTGACGTAATTTTACCGTTCCAAAAGTTTAGTGTAGTTGGACTGGACTGTGTTGATACTTTGAGAGCATTTAACGTACAATTTACCATACGGTCTAGTCTTTTGTCTGTTCCGTTACCAAGAGGGATTACGAGACGGAAAGCTCGTAACATGCCACGTCGCACAAGCTTGGTAATTACGGCAGTAATACGAAGTAGGAGATTTTCATAGTGGTACTGATGGAGGGGTATCATTACCAGTGTCACTCGTGTTGATCTCCTGGCTGGGTTGGGAAATTACCTGTAATAAAGAGAAAATTACATTAGATTTGCATGGTAAATTAACAAAAAAGGACGTTATTTATGATAGGAAAAATAATGGATAACGAAACAAAGAGTTTAGACAAAATACACAATAAATAAGCCGGTTATCATCGCTTTGTTGTCGGTTTATACGCTAACTCACGCAACGGATTTTGATGCGGTTTTCATAAATAGAAAGAGCCATTAACAAGGGAGATTTATTATGTATATAATTTGAACCCGTGAGAAATCGGGGAGGGGTCAGTGCAAAAATAAGATCTAATAGCAGTATTCAGTTGTTTCATAAACATCGCACCAGGCAGTTGATGTTTTCTCAATCATGAAAAAGGTATACATGTATACTTTTCGTATGAAGGCCAACCTTATGAGGGCCACTAACCGATCTTCGAATAATATCTCTTGGTTTAATTTTAACATTATTTATTTTTATTTCGTTAGGCCATGGTCCGGAGCGAGGAGGAGTAGCTGGCAGTAGCCTCCTTCTGCGAAGCAGAAATGCTAACAAAGGAGGAGGCAGCACGTGCACGCGCGAGACAATGGCCAGCCTCCGGGATTCCTATCCCGATTTACGGCCACAGTAGGCGCGGGTTTGCGGACGGCGGGCAGTGGGTAGCTCGCCGTCCGACCGTATAACTGTGCGGACCGAGCCCAGGTCGTCGACGACGCGCAGTGTTGCACGAAGCAGCAGGGTGTCGAAGTGGGCCGAACGTGTGAAGTTCTCTCAATTTATCGATTAGTAAGCAGATACCTAATATCAAATCTATATAGACCTTCATATGTATGTAGCCATTCACTTTGTCAATAATTACTTGACACAGTTATTAATATGTACTTACTCAACAGATAGGCAGTAAATTATATTTGCTCACCGTAAGTGATATTTCCCGTATGCATTAATTTTTACACTAATTAGGATCACACATTAGTCATGAATGGATTTTGATAAAGACAAGGATCTCTACTGCTGTAATGGTACCTATTACATTAGTTAAAGAAACAAGCCATTCATAAAATCCTCTTTGTTCTTTCCATCAAGTTGTTTGCCACGTAATGCTCTTAGCCTCTTTTACTCCGATGAGTTTTCGCCTGTTTCAAACTAATCTCCTTGATTTCGTGGGATAGATCGAATCGTATAAAGCTTTAATGAAGTTGGCAACACCATAACACATCGATACGACAGTGTAAAAACCCGAATGTGGATATGATTCATGGATTTTTCCTACAGAAGCAAAAAAAAGAGTTACGAATCAGTAATTAACATCAAGAAATCCAGTCAACTAAGCCAGGCTATTGCCGCATCAAAACAAAACAAAATAAAACAAACCGTCGGCGACAATTGTTCATGGGGGAGACACGGCAAAACTGGCGCTCCGTGAAACTTGACCGACAATATTGCAATACAAACGAGCCTGCGAAATACGTAGACTGGCCATAAATCATAGAAGTTAGCATTGCGATTCTTGTTTGCGAAATAAATAAATATAAACGGTATGGAACGGCCGGGGACCCCTCTTGGACTCGAGCCCTCATTTGAATTTTAAGGTGCTATATTAAAACAATAGCAGTGAAAAGGGATCCCTAAAAGTGAAGGAAGAACTATACAAACGTTCCTTATTTTCCTAAAGTAGTGATACGATATAGCTACATGAATATTTATAACTTTCCCATTTTGTTATTTTTTTGTTAAAATAAATTTCTAGAATTTTAAAAATACATTAGCCCAAACTGTTGACTACATCAAAAGCTCTTATTTTAATAAAATAACTTTACCTAAACTTACTTTTGCTCTGCGCAGTCTACGTTTATTTAAATTCTAAGCAAAGTTTTCTTTTAAACGAATTAAGGAACAGAAAAAAAGGTATGTGCACTAAGCTTTATTAAGGGTCATAGCTTTCCAGCCTAAATTGAATTTACGGAGAGACAACAATAGCTTAGCGTTGTGTGGTCGGCAAATATACTTTATGCTCGCTCGCATTATTCATTTCAAAGGTAAGTCATATGCTTCTGTCCGACTAAAAAATCTTGTTTTTAAACCCAGGCAAGAAAATTATTGTCTGTAATTTATTTTATCAACACTGCTCTCAAAACGATGAAGAAAAACATCGAGTAGGCCTTAGACCTGGGATTTTTTTTAAGGTTGCTTATACTTAGCTAGAAAGAGTTTATCTGTACATTATCATTATCATCATCATCATTTCTTTTAAAGACGTTCGCTGTTGGACACGGGCCTCCCCCAAATGTCGCCACAATGGCCGGTCCTGTGCGTCTCGCATCCATCGGAGTCTGCTGCGGAGACAACGCTGAGTCTTCCGGTACGTGGTCACTGGTCGCCATTCCAGAACCTTTCGTCCCCATCGACCATCTGTTCTGCGAGCAATGTGCCCTGCCTACTGCCACTTAAGTTTGGCGATTCTTTGGCCTATATCCGTAACCTTGGTTCTCTTGCGGATATCCTCTGTACATTATCACAGCTACGTAAAACTTAAAAAAAATAGAATTAAACAACTAAAATGAACCTGGAATGTTTGTACAATTCGGAATACCGTTAGATTAAGAGAAACATGAAATAGGCAGCACGTTTACTAATAAACTTGTGTGCATAGTCGAACCCTGAGCGTTGCAACAATCGCCAGAGTTATACATTGTTCGCTTATTGCTCCCGAAGTTAGATCATAAAACTTTATTTTAACGCGGCTAACTTTGCTCAGGTAACATTTGTTCCTAACTCTATGCAAAGCTACAATTCTAATTAAAATTTCCAATTTTCAAGTAAACTGAACCCAAACTCTTGAGGAAACAAAACAAAAATACAAATGGCAAGCGAGCGAAAATCTTGCGGGAGGCATTATTATTACAATAATACCCCAAACGATTCATTAACAAATTCTGCAAACGCATCCTGAGATGACGACCGAACAATCAGACATTCGAAATATCTTCAATAACGTGAATTTGGCCTCATCAAACGCAAATGACGGGTGATTCAGTAAGCCACTGGCTTAGCCGGCGATGTGAAAGCACTTCACGTCAAATCCGCATCAAGTGGTTCAAATTGGCCCCTTCTCCCCGCACCTCCCTTATGATAAATGTAAGGAAAATTGAAATCACGTTTCATTTCCCGTAGTAATTCCACGGGACCAGCGTGAAGGTATGAATGTGTGAATGGCTGGTTTGTAAAACGAAATATCAATACTAAAAGGTAGTATTGCGTGGATAGGGATAATATATTCAAATATTATAGGGTTGTCGCTCACAATAAACAAAGAGTATGTGACACGATTCAGTCTACTCAAGCGAAATGAGCATAATGTAGATACGAGGGCTGTAAAATTTAAATGAATGTACAAACAAGAAAGTGCTTACTAAAACTTACATAATTAAAGGACTCTTATCATTAAGTTAACAAAAGGTTGACAACAAGGCGTTAATTATGTATGTGTGTTTGTATGATTATTGTGTTCGTGATAAGGGGCTTTAGTGGCACGTTTAAGCCATTTCATAAACTGTCTGCTTCACAATAGCACATGAATTACAGAGAAATAAGCAAACGTTGTGAACTGGAATGTGCTGAAGTTTAAACTTATAGCATGAAGGAAGTAATAAAGGGCGTAACGTACGTACACGCCGAGATATAGAAAACCGCTGTGTGTAAGCGAGACAGACACATTATGAAAGTTACAAATACGTTTGTCACCCGAACATTATGTAGTATAACTTTAAATTTGGCAACCTTAGAGTCTAAATTCGTTTGAACCCTCCAATTGGAGTGCCGAGGCCCTGTCGAACCTTTGTCATTTTAATCATACTTCCGATCTTTCAAAATCATGTTATTGAAATATGTTCAATTTCCTACGTTCTGTAGGAATTGTAATTTTCTGCATGTTGTCGTGTTTATGTCTGACAGAGGTTATGGGTAGACCTGTTTGTTTCTAGAATTACAATTAAGGTCGTTTGAGAAACACTAAAACATTACTAAATTACTGTATTTTATGGCACACAGTATTCATTTGCTTTAGCATTATTGTAGTGAAAGGTAAGAAAATCAATAACCCAAGCTCACGTCTTCCATGCTTTTACATTATTCCCAATAAATTGTACTAGGATTTATGACGCACATTAAGAAGTAAGTAACCTATCGCCATTTTACGAGCCGACCTACATTTTATACCGATAGGGAGGAGATTAAATTTTTAAAACAAGTTTCTACGTTCGTGGTTCTGTTAAGTAATAAGAACGAAAATGGGTGTAAATTATTTTTGGTACCTATTGGCCCAGGTGTTACGCGTTTAATCTAGGCCAATTGAAATCTGTAATACTTAGGTAAGTGCTTGGAATCAGAGGTCAAACTTCTTTCGTGTGACTCAATCAGATTCGGTTCGAATGTGACTCAAGATACTTAACATCTCTGCCCCCTAGCCAAGTTACAACCGTTTCGTTTCGATTCTCTTTTCGTCGATCGCCTCGAGTAGACCACGCTTCCGATTCCTTTATTCTGACCTCATCTCAATGCTCAGTCACGTGGTCAGGACAAAGGAATAGGAGGCGTGACCGACTTGTGTCTTGGTCTACCATTCTACTATGCAAGTCCAATTATCTTTTTGAGCATTAAAGAGTGACGCACAACGCAAGAACGTAAAATTTTTTTATGAACTAATTGTTTGAGGACTTATTTTTGTATATTAAGTTTATTAATTTGTGTATATAGGTTTAATTTGTATGTCTTTTATATATTCATTTTTTTTTTGCCCCTACCACTTCTTTGTACATTGGTAGAAAATTCCTAAGACATTAAGTCCGCCTCTGTACCTTTATATGCATAAAGTACACTTAGGTATGTTTCCATACTTTCACGAAGCTAAATTACTCGTAGGCCGTCTACCTAAACGTTATTTTCTTCATCATGAAGCCACGATTTCTCATTTTTATTAGTCCTTATACATGTTTAGTATTACGTATATTTATAAATTTCCTCACATGCATTTTATCGGAAATGTTATCATGGATACACCGCTGCAAGCCATAAATATTCTTTAGCAAAAATTTTCTAGTCGTGAAACTTACAATAAGGAAATAACGTTGTATTAAAATCTAAATGGGTAAGTAGATAATTGCTTTCAGAGATATAGCCACGTAAAAATTTTTCGGTTTGAGAGTAAGCTTCAACATTTTTATCGAAATCATCACGTTTTCAAGCTATAACAGTTTGAACATCATCCTTTTATAAAAAATGTGTAGAACAATTATTATTTTAAATGAATCGAGGTAAATTGATCAAATTAGTTTTAAAAAAAAAATTGCGACCACATAAATATGTCTAAAACTACGAATATTACTGTCCATTCCAGTTTGCCTGGAAGAGATCGCGGAATACGATAAGGCCGCCCATTGTATGTATGTGTTTTAGTTTTCTTTTGTATTTGTGATGGTGTATAATAAAGTTTTTAATAATAAATAATAATATTTGCTAAAAAAGCAAACTTTATTTTATGCTATGAAAGACCTTGTGTTGCCAAGTTCTATGAGGTATTTATTCGTCTCAATGAATGAAAAAATATTATTCTATCACCCAGTTTGGTCTATTATCAAATTCTTTTGAGGATAAGTTTTTCGTAAATAAGGATTCGGTATCTGAAAACACCTTATCATCACTACGTTTTTGTGAGGTGTTACGTTATAACGTACATTGAAAGATTAGAACAATTTGCCTGGAGCAGTTTTCCCGTCCGATTATAATTTAGGTGTCTTCATGGTTAAAATGAATAGGCTCTTAATAAACTAGTGCAATTCACCATCAACGAATGCATATTTTTTTACCATCAGGTGGGATCGCCGTCAAGCACTATTTTGAACATATATCATAAAAAAAACTCAGTAATATGGGGTTAGGAAAAAACGGTGTCATTGCTATTAACTTATGCTCTTCAGAAAAATTCTTAATCAATATTGAGAGTCTCGACCTAAATGACGCTTTTACTAGTAAAATCACTGCTATTGTTTTACCGTTTACGTGAAAGTGGTCATAAAAGCTCTCGGTAGCCTAGCAACGGTAGGTAAACATAGTTAACTGCGATCGAAGTACTGAACCATCCAGGCAGGCATTTACTAGTTGAAAATATTCGAGTATTAAGCGATTTATCACATAACTTAGTTGGAAACTACCGACATTAGGGACAATTACAGACTAATTTGTCGCACGATGTGTCGTTGAAATATAATTATGGTACAAAAAATGAAAGGACGACCAAATGATTAATTTTGTTGGTACTAATGTAAAGCAGTAGACGTATATTTTTTAAATGGGACACAAGAATGTTTTTTCATTACTTTTTTAGTTTAGAAAAATGTCTACAAAAATTAAGGTCACAACACCAGACTCAACAACCGAGTTCAGTCTTTATGACATTATTCTTGCAAGGACGCCAACTTTTATGTACGTAAATATACAAGTAATTTAAGTCCTAAAAGCGGTTAAATAATTCATTCAAATTTAACTAAACTTATTTAACTTTAGAAAAATTGGGAATTCAAAATAAGATTTACGCTGTACATGTATACATTATATTTCATTATGTATATGTTACCGGCAATCTGTATAATCCGGTATTTTATAAAATACCTAGGCAATATATAATATACCTAAAACGTGTAGGTAATGTATGAAATATTTTTATTTTATACTTTTCTTAGGTATTCTATACAATACCGAATGCGCAGCAGGTAATGTGTGTAAAAGACGAGAGCAAGACAAGAAGTGACGTAATTTTAGTGCACGTGGACTTGTTAGAAGGCTAAGCCGGGATCGGAGCTCTCGCGTTAGTCTTAGTGGTTCTTTTTTTTATAATCACCTGCAAAATAGGAGCTAGAAATAAGACCTGAGTACTTGTAAGCGAATTACATTGTGTTACTTATAGCCAGAAGAATGTTCAATTTCACGTTAATTTTATTGTATACTAGCTGACCCGGCGAATTTTATACCGTCTAATAGTAAGGATAACGCCATCTACTGGCATTACCAGGACAGCATAACTCATTTTATAATGACATTTTAATTAGAGATGGCGTTGTATTCGTATTCGGACATGCCAAGTTCGAAAGGTTTTTGCATCGGATTCGTGCGGAAGAAACGCCCGGGAGTCACCAATGTGTGGACCGCCTGGAGCACACGGTGGAGCATACGGTGGAGGTGTGCCCCGCTTGGGCGGAGCACCGCCGTGTCCTCGTGTATGCGATTGGTGGCAGTGACCTTTCGCGCCGGGCCCCTGGTTCGAGCTATGGTCCGGAGTGAGCAAGAATAGCAGGCGGCCGCCTTCTTCTGCGAAGCAGTAATGCTAGCGAAGGAGGAGGCCGCACGAGTGAGGGAACGAAGATCCTTACGTCCCAGCCGCCGAGATTCCAACCCTGACTACCAGCCACGGTAGACGCGGGCTTGCGGACGTCGAGCAATGGATAGCTCGGCGTCCGGCAGTCTGATAATTAACAGGAACGAGCTCAGTCGTCAACAGCGTGTAGTGATCAACGCGCTCCTCAAAGAGTTGTCAGCAAATTGTAGGGTCCCAGCAGGGCCAATACCCGCTAGCTAGAACCACAGGGAATTTCTGAAAAGGAAACCTGTAGTCCTAGAACACAAAGGACAACTGAAGGACACAGGTGTGGTTTTAGTCAGTAAAATTCGGACTCGCCTTTCCGCTCTACCCAGAGCGCTAGAAGTCATTGGATAATTTCCACCCTTAAAAACAACCTAGGTAAAGTATGTAGACCCTAGACTACATGAGCGTGTAGTAGTTTTTTAAGTTTAGTTAAATAAGGCCTGGCTGGAGACTGTAATTTCATAATTAAGGCCCCTACGTTCAAATCTGTTTAAGCAGTAGACAACCTCCTAGGTTGACCTGCGAGAGGCCAAACACACACAAAAAAAAAAACACAAATTCATCCAATCATTTGAGCGCGAAGGAGTTACTGACAAATACACCATCACACATTCAGACTAACAATCTGAAAGTTTTGTATATACAAACTTCTTTTTATAATATTGGTGTAATACCGAGAAAAACCCACTTGAAATCACATCAATGTCAAAACCATTTCTAAAGAATCACAACCGAACGACAAATGGAGATACGGTTCGTCCCTATGAAAGTTTTATAACGAATACAGAATTTTAATATTGCCATGCTGCAATGCAATAAAAATATCTCTACTCAAATCTGTAGCACGATTATTCATTCAAATGTTATCAAATGTTTTGATCCCCTTGTGTGCTCGGCTCTATAGCTCATAGGTACAGACAAATCTGGATTATAAAAAAAAAATCGGATTCGGTAAAATCTCCGTGATTCAATTTGGGAATTGTACTGTTTTCATAGCTAAGTTTGTACGGAATCATCAGTGCGCGAGTACGACTCGTAATTGCCCGGTTTTTATTTTATATCCTTACTTTAATAATTGCAAATGATATTAAAGTATTATTCAAAAATTACACTTAGTGATGTCCCATTGCTTTAATGTTTTAAATGCAAAATGATTGTTTATTAATGTAAATAAGTATTTAATAGCAACATTATGCTGGCATATTGATATATTTAATGTAGACGCTTCGGTTGGTCTCGTGAAAAAGCGTTGGCCTACGAATTGTATGCGCCTATAAAATGCAATTATGTAAATATAAATATTTTTAACTCTGTCCCACGTCGTTTATATTGATGTAATGAAACCGACCATCACTGATATAATGAGGGACATTTTCCAGTTAAAATTTCGTTGGGACGATTCTTTTGGGGTTTATTTTTTCAGCAACGTTCCTGGTTTTTTTTTATTGTTCCATAATGACAGTCTTTTTTACAGTTTTGGTTTCTTTTGTACCATTAAACCAGAATTGGTTTGTATTGGTACTCACATTCGCACAACAACACTGCTTACTTATTCAGTAATGCTTAACAAAAATTTTATAAAATGCGTTAATACAGTAATTCAAATAGGTAACATTCATACATCATTGCGGGTAAAAACCTAAATAAAAATCCGGTTTGAATAAAATAAGGTTCCGTTTTGAAAATTTACCATTTGTTTAATGTTCATCAAAGATGTGTTAAACTTGTATGGAGCACATCTCTATACAGGTTTCATTAGAAAGGTAAAGGCAGGCAAAGATGGTATTTCCAACAAATAAAAAAATCATATTTCTTGTCTTAACATAGTAACACACGGCGGGTATCAGCTAGTCACAATATGAAGCTAAACTTGGATAGGTATCAAGGATTATTGAAAGTGCCCATCATAAAGGAATTTCCGTTATGATACGCACCCAATTATACGCGGTATTGATCTTGACCTTGTTTATAATTCTGACGATGCAAATAGTTCGTTAAATTATTTCATAAGTACTTTACAATCCGCAATAAAGAAGAACACGTTTACTAAGACAATGCCTAGAAAGTATAGTTGCATTAAACCCTGGATTACCCCTGGTCTTGTTCGTTGTATAAGGAATAGAGACAGACTTCACCTAAAATTAAAATTAGCTCCTGATAACGAAGTGCTTTCTTTAACTTACAAAAGATATCGGAACTTCTGTAACAATCTTTTGAAAAAAATAAAAAATCAGTACGATAAAAATGAATTACAGAAGGCCGGGAAAAATAGTAAACTCGTGTGGAAATTTGTCAACTCTCACACATTTCGATCAAATAAACTCGAACCTCCATTTGATATATTATTAGCGGATGTAAGCCCAACAGAAGCAATAAATAAAGCAAATAACTTTTTTGTTAACGTTGGTAAAAACTTGGCTGAAAAAACACTTAACTCAAGTATCATTTCCCAACACAACTCGACCTCGACATCCTCCACAATAAATTCTTTTGTTTTATTAGATACCGACGTTAACGAAGTAGTCAGAATTATAAGCGAGCTTAAGGATGTTTGTGCCACTGGGTGGGATGACATACCTAATAATATTCTTAAAAGATTTAAATACTTACTTGCCCCTCCTCTAACCCACATCTTTCAACTTTGCTTATCTAAAGGTATATTCCCAAAATTACTTAAAAAGGCTGTGGTCACACCTGTATTCAAATCTGGAGATAAAACCAGTGTGAATAATTACAGACCCATCTCAGTTTTAACAGGCATCTCTAAAATTTTGGAAAAAATTATTAACAATAGATTAATAAAATATCTAGAAGAAAACAGACTACTATCTGATAGTCAATTTGGTTTTAGGGCTAAAAGATCAACTAACCAAGCAGTCCATAATTTGACTAACTATATTACAACTAACCTTGATAATGGTATGCACACAATCGGGATTTTTCTAGACCTGGCCAAAGCCTTCGACACTATTTCTTGTTCTTTACTTTTGCACAAGCTTGAAAAACTTGGGATAAGAGGTGAACAACTACTACTGTTTTCTGACTATCTCACCGATCGTCAACAATGTGTAAAAATTGGTCAATATACCAGTACGGATCTTAAAAATAGCTGTTTTGGCATTCCACAAGGTAGTATTTTGGGGCCCACATTATTTTTAATCTACATAAATGAGCTATGTAGTTTATCGCTCCAAAATGGTGTTACAATATCATATGCGGATGACACCGCTCTATTGTTCTCAGGTAAGTCAAAGGTTGAGGTGTATGAATATGCTCAAAATGGTTTTAACATTGTGTCTAAATGGCTCCAGAATAATCTCCTAACACTAAACGCAGATAAAACAAATTACATTTTATTTACAATGAGAAATGTTAACATACCGTTTAATAACCTAAACATTCATGCACATATTAACTGCACATATGCTGACTCGGCATGTTGTTGCCCCACATTAGCCAGAGCTGACCATTTAAAATATCTAGGTGTCACGATTGACACAAATCTAAATTTCCGTAAACATATCGAGTTATTGTGTACGAGAGTGCGCAAATTAATATATGTTTTTAAAAATTTACGGAACATAGCCGATTACAAATTAATTAAACAGGTCTATTTGGCTTTGTGTCAATCCATTCTTACATATTGCATAACTTCTTGGGGCGGTGCGGCTAAAACAATTTTACTCCCGTTAGAGCGTGCTCAAAGAGCAATTCTCAAGGTTGCAACCTTTCGCCCTTTTAGTTTTCCTACGCATCAGCTTTACACAGCATGTAAAGTGCTTACAGTGCGGCAATTATTTATTTTAAACATAGTACTACTTCAGCATACTACTCTTTGTTTTGACCCTTTACCATCCGATAAGAGAAGGAAGGACTTGGTTTGCATTAAGCCTCAGACCAGACATGCCTTTGCTAAGCGTTTTTACGTGTTTTTAGGACCTTTTCTGTATAATAGGCTTAACAAAGTACTAAGTTTCTATAGTGTAAGGTATAAAAAATGTAGTAAGATTTTATCAGAATATTTAATGATACTCAATTACACAGACACAGAACAACTTCTAGAAATTTTGGCATAATGCATATCCAATCCCCTCGTTAATGTTTATTTTTGTATACACTCATATTCATAGTTTTTAGGTATTATTGTACCATAAGCTTATTTTCGTAGTTATAAATAGAATATATTATTTTTGTAATTTTACTCAAATTTTAAATTTTACTGTCGCTTTGAAACTGATATGTAAAGTGATGGCCTGAAACACAGGTTAAAATTAACCTAGTTCGGGCGGTCCACTAACAAACATGGCACATCGGAACCACGATTATTTGCACCTTTAATAATATTTTAGTTTTAGTATATTTTTTTAAGGCACTGAACTGTATGAATATCCTTATTACTGTTGGCTTAATGTACCTTTTTTGTAAACGTTATTTGCAATAAATTTATTTATTTATTTTATTTATTTATTTTAATTAATAATTAAATTTAATTTGAATTCCAATTGCAGGTTCATATCAAGGGGACTGTCACTTTAAGGGCTATCTGGGGTACAGGTACAAATAATTGCTAAGTACCTCTGCCGCATATCTCTCTACTGATCTTGACAAATGAATGTCGAATTTTAATACATTTTAAAGATATAATAATGTCTAAAGTAATTATAATGAAGAAATTAATTTGAATTTAACCGTGGAGAGATAACATTTTCGGAATTGGGTAGTGAAACATAAAGTAATTACTAAATGTGACATAAATTATGTTAATCGTGAAATTATTAGAAAAAAAATGACACATTTTTAGTTTATGAGCATATTTTCCAATTTTCTCCTCATAGCAACCTTCGTCGGACTTTAATAAAAGCGTTTTAAAAAAATCATCCAAATTGGTCCAGTCATTCTGGAATTTTTGCTTGTACAAATTTATTTATTTTAAACTTCATGCAACATTAAGTACAAAGGCGGACTTGATGCCTTAGGCATTCTCAACCTAGGGTGGTGAAGAGACAATATGGTAGGTGCATAAATAGAAAATTTTACACGAAAACACAAGATTAAAAAAAAAGTATACATATAATTAAAATGCACATACATATATATTTAATATAATACATATATTTATAATATAAATATAGAAAATTATATTAGCATCAAATCCTGACCAGAACTAACTAACTTTCCAATCAATGGACACTGCTGATTGTGACAATCAAAACCATCGCCATTGTAGTGGTCTTGCTGGAATTCGCTAATAATAAAATGATATTTAATATCTGAAATCATAAAATGATAATAATATTGTCGTACAGTATGAACAAAAGTAATTATCTCTAGATAATAGTATCATTATCATTATTACAGCTAAAAGATGCCCACTACTGGATATTTTCCTCATTCAAGTGTCGTCATAATAATAATCGGCTCTGTGCATATCGTATCTATTAGATTCCCACGATTCTTATCAGGTCGGTTTACCTTGTAGGAAGCTTTCTGACACACGTTTTACGGTACGTACGCGATCACCATTCCAAAATTTATTGGCTATCAACCATCGGTTCTGCGAGCAATGTGCCCTACCCACTAATGAAAGATAAAATAATATTCAATTTGTCTGCAGCAGCCTTTCCACCCGATTATAATATATGTGTCTTCAAGGCTAGAGTAGCTCTTAATAAATTAATGCGATTCATCATCAACGATTGCATCACTGCTTTGCCGTCAGGTGTGATCGCAGTCAAGCACTAGTTTATATCATTATCATATTACATCTTACCACACACAAACACCACACACACACACACATACATATACAGACACAAACACCCACACACACACTATCGCTATTCCTTAATAATATAAACTTTGTTGTGAGCTTTTAGCAATTATCTTAATTTTGTTATTATTTTTTTTTTTTCTGTAATTTATTTCTTTTGACGCACAGTTTACACATATCGGATCATTGTAATCTGAGATACCTCAACCCCTGTCATACAGGTTGTCCTAGTTCAGGGGTTGAGACACATTGATGTAATGTATTTTGAAGTTTTGGAAATAAATTATGATGATATTATTATTATTATTATATTATTATCATTTAAAAAAAAATCTTAATACTCTCAAAAATGTTTTTTATTGGATGTAGAACATTCTGATTATCTTAATTTTGTTATAGTTACAACCAATACCTAAACTAGAAAAAAGTATTAGCGTTAACTAATGTAAATTACAAATTTTATCCGCACTGGACTCGTCGCATTGCACTAAAAATTCAGTGCGTATCTACGTTGCGGAGAGGTCGCCGTTTAAAATAACATAAAGCGTCCCAAACTGTGGACACGTCGGATTTTAATAAATATTTTATTAAGTATAAAATTCTGATATAAATGTGAGTTTCAGTCGTCGACGGCACGTAGTGTTCCAAGCGCGCTTCAAGAAGATGTCAGCAAAGCGTAGGGTCACAGCACAGGGTTGAAGCCTACTGGGACCATAGGTTATGTGAAAAAGAACCCCGGGGCCCTGAAACGCAATGCAAATAAGGAACAAAAGAGTGGGTTTTAGTCAGTAAAAGTCTGACACACCTTCCCGCCTCGCCCAAGGGCGGGAGATGTCATTGGATGATTTCCCACCTAAAAAAACGAATTTAGGTCGAAATTGAGGCCAACCTACTTGTAGGTCGAAATAATTATAATCTTCTAATACACAACAATCTTTGGTCACAGTATTTGTTATTGAACTCCTCCGAAACGGTTTAACCGATTTTTATACAAAAAAAATGGAAGTATCTATCAATTTATTTCCCTCCTACCCCCACCCCTTATTTTTTTTTTGTTTTGATTATTTATTTGGCAGAACAACATTTGCCGTGTTAGCAAGTAATATTAAAGTAATTTTAAAATACTTTATTTTATATTTTAAATATGTTTTTCTAAGAAATATTTAATAATATAAATAATAATTATGTGAAGATAAAGAATACTTATACTAATTAATAATAAGTTTATTTAGTAGCAAACTGTATCAATCAATACATTATTCAGTTAATATTCCTACTAAAAGAACAAAACCTGCACCTCAACAGTGAATAGGTTACTTCTAGGTAACCGTATTACATCATTGACTACATCATTACTTACCTTTAGGTGATATAGTGGTCAAGCGTGAGCCTGCCCTATATTAAGAAAAAAAAAACAACAAAATTTTGGATACTAACAAAATAATATTTTAATAATAATACATTTCCAAGAACTCTAACAATTAGTACCACCAAAACTTAACGACAAAACAACGTAATGAATTCTTCTTAAAACGAATTAGTAATAGGAAACCGGTGTTTACGTAACAAAGGTCTATTTTAAGAAATATTCTAACAAACAACATCATTATCTTTTACCTCCTAACAACAAAAAAAATACACGTGTAATAAAACTGAATACATTCCCATAAAAACGAGAATACAGACACGGAATTGACAGAGCGCACGTTACGGGAATCTTCTCTGAACGGAATCGAGTTGCGTGTAATTTTGACATTGACTCCATCCCACGAACGTCATGTCACGTCTAAGTGTCAGGTACAGAATAGGGAGGCCACGAATACACCTCCGTAGTTTCCTCGTATTGTAACATTTCGAAATAGAACTATTTAATGTTAACAGAACTTTGTAAGTGGCGATATCATATGAAACTTATTATATATTTTTTATACTATTCATCATTAATATAATAGTCAGTGGCATATAAACGAATATAATAAAAAAAATAAAAATTAATAGAAGCAGAGGTTTTTTTTTTATTGTGTGGGAAAATCACCTTATGACATCCCCGCTCTTGGCCGGAACGGGAGATAGTGTCAGAATTTTACTGACTAAAAACCCACTCCTGTTCCTTCGTTGCCTTCGTCCCAGGGCCCGGGGTTTCGCTTTCACACTACCCGTGAATAGAAGCAGAGGTCGGAATTGGGTAGAATTATGTATGGTCTTGCATTGAAATGTTGATATTAATATGGATCTGCCCGGGATTTCTAATAAAAAAATTCCGACAAATAAAACAAAGATAATTTTATAAAAAAAAATAATTTCTCCGAACGTCTAAAATCCATTGAAAAAGATCGCTCTACGTCAACTGAGGTGAGGTTAGCAAATTTATACACTTCCTCATCATTTATGCAGGATGAAAATTTTTCTTTGATAATTTTAGATAGCGTCATAAAAAAAGTCTGCTCTTTAAAATTAATTTCGGGTTTTGACACATATCCACTTTATTCGTTCGCTGTATGAAATCAGTGAAGGTAAGTACATAAATAACTCTACCTAATTCCGACCTCTGGTGATAAGTCATTGTAACTATCATGAAAAAAAAATAAGTCTCTCGTCAACAGTTGCAATGCGACTATGCAACATCGATGCTGTTACTATTTATATTAGAAAATGCTGTACACATATTTTAATATTCCCCCTTCCCCTTTGTCCAACAGTACGGACGATAATACGAAAGAGTATGAAATGATGATGATTATGACATTTTATTTGTTTGAAAAATAATAAACTCGTTTGGTACGTTATAACCATCTTTGCGTGTACCCTTAATATAAATTCGTCATATATTTTGAAGTCCGTTAGGTACTTGGCGAACTTAGAAAGTACAGTACTGGTTCAATATCACTTTATAGACAGTTGAGACGGCAACGCTTAAAACCCCAGTGCTCCAGTAATTTTCACAGAACTATCGGAAAACTTTAATTTCAGTGCCAGTTAAACAATATTGGGTTGTCATTTGTATTTTTAACTTTCTCTACTCAATTTATTACAGTAAGTATCGTGAAGTTTAGATACTGAATGAAGTTAGTTGAAACCCGTAAAGTTTTCGAATTAAATTTGAATATTGATTCGATCAAACAAAATTCTAGGAAGAAATTTTCGTAAATAAAAAACGGGAACCCATAATATTTGCAAAAACGCAGACTGCACTGGAATTCATAGGGAAATAGGTGCGCTATGCAGGCAAGCTATGCGAGAAAGGAATTAGTCGTTGCTCAATATTTCATGACGGGAGTTTAAACCCATGACATGACCGCACAAATATCCCGGGAACGCATCTCCTAGCTGCCGTGATTAATGCAAAATGCTAACTAACACGTCAGGCATTTATGGACAGGCTAGCCTGCTCGCGACGCCAGTGTAGGCATCAATTAATGGTAGCAATCGACATCCGATATAAATTGATCAGATTAGTTATTTTTACCTCAGAGTCATTTCAATTATTCATAATTGAATAAATGAAATGTATCTAATGTGTCTGGATGTTTGACAATTAATAATAATTTGAATAAATTCACATGAATATAAACCATCACAAACCAATTATATTTAACAAAACGTACAATAATTTTATAAGTTCAATAACAACACTAGCGGTAATAAACTCTTATAGAAATAATAATTAAACAAAAATACTAAAAATAATAATTTTTGTCCAATACTAATTCAGATAAAAATAAAACTAAACTTCATTAAAATAATCTAAACACGTCTTAACGATATTCATTTATAATAAGTATATGTAAAATTAAAAACAATGTAGAAATAATTGACAATTTCATAAAAATTAAAAAAAGAAAATTTAGTATTGTAACGCCGAGCCACGAATTCTTCAACGGAATAGATACATTTATCCATCTTACATCTATAATAATAGTACTAAATATTTATGATGTTACTATTTTTAGTATTCTTAATTAATTTATTTGCTTTATATTAAAATAACAGCATGTATGTGTTGTCTGCAAATGCTATTTTTTATATTTGAATTAATTTTTGTTGCTAAGTTAACTGTTGGAAAAAAAACAAGTTTGGACCAAGAATAGAACCCTGTGAGGTACCCGTCGCAATCCTTCATAACTTAAAAAGGATGATTTTTGGAACATTATTTTGTAATGAATCTTTCATCTCTTAATACATTTTCTTATTCCACCGAAAAAGCACTAGGACCTAGTTGGCACCACCAGGGTAGTTGGCACTTAATGCGTCACAGTCAACCCCTCAATTTTGTGGCCGATATATCTGATAGAAATATTATCTCACACCCGTAGAGTCGCTGATTGGTTATTCGTAATTTACAGGTAAATTCCCTATCAATTTATCATATCAACATTGGTGATACACAAAGTGTCACTGATGTGGAATTTAAATTCGTTTCAACAGAATACGATTAACGTTTGATTTAATAATCTGAAATGTAAGTCCATTATAAATCAATATAATGCCTTCGTTGCTATCTGGAGTTCAAAGCCGTTCATTATAATAAAACGGATAATCCAGAAGCGTATTGTACAAAGTCATTAACGCAAGAGCTTAGGGAGCGGGTAACTAGTCGAGAGCTTAAATTTTCCTTACCTTGAACGTGCTACATTGCCTAACCACTTGGCAGAAATTCAGAAAGCCGCTGCACTAATAAACGATGCAATGTTGCTCTATGCACTACATGCACCTACTATAAAATAATAGGCTTTATTACACACTTTTTGTGCTCCGCAGTGTAAAATATAAAGTCTTAGAGCATGCAAAATTGTAGTATTGAGTTGAATTTTTAGAACGGCTTCCAACAAATTCGGTTCGTGTTCTTTTATGGTAAACTAGGTAAGTACTTTTTTATTTTAACCACAAATATTTTAATCAATTTCTATTTTCTCACATGTTTAAATTCAAGCCGCGTAACATCGTAAATCAAATTGTAATTGAAATAATGTGTTCAATATTAACTGATATTGAGTAGGTAAAGTGTCGATCACGGCTCTCAAATTCGAATCTCAATTATGTACATACTGGTACATATTCGGTCTAAGACCTCGAAACGTGTTTATTGGAATCTGATATACGTAGACAGAAGAATCCAAAATATTTTGAAATGTATGAACGTACAAGTCGTGATCAAAGTGAAGTCAACCTGAAAATTGTGTCATTGCATTTTATTTGGTAATACATTTCGTCTACAGTAAAGACGGATTTCGCATCGAGAATACTACCGACTGGAATACCTCGGACTGGAATAGTACCGACTGGAGTCCAATATCCCTCGTGTAGCGATCTTATCTCGCTCCGGACCAGTTCGAACTGTGTACGCTTAATTTTCTGACCTAATAAATACAAGATACGAAATCTTGTACGAACTGGGTTTGGATTAGGATGCCTTTTCAAGTTTTTGAGATTTAAGGTTCGACGAGTTTCAACGTCGTTGGGTATTCAATATATTCTTCTTAGTTTATTTGGATCAGTCTTTTTGGTGAGTGGATTACATTTGTACCTAAAATAAATTAAAAGGCCGCTTCGCCGTAGGTCGTTTAAAATTCTTTTAAGAAAATGCGGCCAATATCGCTTTAAGTATTAACAACATAAATATTAAATGAAATGAAGGAAGGAGCTAAAGATGTGAAACAAAAAGGTCGATCGACAACCGCCGACCTTGACGAGTCCTCTCATATTAAATAACTGCCACAAATATTTCTCATCATATTAAATTCTTTCTAGGGCAATATATCCTTAAAATCTAGTTATTTGTGACTAATTCAACAGTTTTAGTATTCCATTTTGGAACCGTTAAGCGCCTGAGAGGAGTACAACCGGAAATTGCCTCGCGAACGCGACATTCTCTCCGTCGGATTATTGTCAATTCGGTACGTCATTTCCGCTTTACGAAAACATCCTGTAATTATTCGGATATTGTCGAAACGTAATAGAGAGAGGGTTGTTAAAACGAATCACCTGCTGAATGCTAATCTGGTTCGAATATTTATCATGTTTTTGTTTAATTTTAACGAGTTCCTTTGATATTGCATTACGTGGACGTATTTTATAGAAGTAAGTAGCTAAAAATTACATCTTTCATTCATAGGTTCTTCATCATTTTTCTAGTCTTGTCCAGTATTATTTGGGGTCGATGCATACCCGTTTTCTATTCTTCCATTCAGTGTTGTCATAGCATCACTAACTCTCTTTTCTTTCATACTTTTCACATAATTCTTCCATCTTTTCTTTAGCCTCCTCATCCATCCATCCTTTCATTTATAAGTTAATAATATGAAGAAAATGTGAAACTCAATTAAGATTTTTTTTTAAAATTTTCCAAACAAAAGTCAAGTACGAGCAGTGGTGACTCCGTGATAACTGCCCCAGCTTACAAGTTGTAGGTCGCGGGTTTTTTTTTTTTATTGGGTGGTAAAATCATCCTTATGACATCCCCGCTCTTGGGCGGAGCGGGAGATAGTGTCAGACTCTTACTGACTAAAAACCCACTCCTGTTCCTTCGTTGCCTTCGTCCCAGGGCCCCGGGTTCCTTCACACTACCCGTGGCTCCAGTAGGCTTCGACCCTGCTGGGCCCCTACGATTAGGTCGCGGGTTCAAACCCACCCAGACGCATTACTTTGTGTAATTTATTTAATTACGTTTAATGTTTTCAAAACGGTGAAGGAAAACATCGTGAGGAAACCGGCATGTTCTAGAACCAAAAATTCGAAGACATGTGACATTCACCAACCCGCACCGGGCCCGCGTGGTAGATTACGGCCCGTTACCGTTCCTAGAGAAGGGGCCTGAGTCTCAGCAGTAGGAACATTACAAGGCCAATTATGCTTTATTATGCAAGTTCGAGTGCATATAATACAATCACAACCATATTCCTCTTATGAAATGAATATAGGAATTCAGCAGTAACATATCACGTATCCGAGCAATTCGGATATTGCAATTGCGGTGCTCTATCACCACAAACCGACGGAATCGGATCCGTGTCAACGCATTGTTCTGCTCTCTCTCAGCTTTACCTGTAATTTCGGTCAGATGATTCTGGACTTGAATTATGAAAAGATTTCTAGAAAGTGGGATATTAGTGGATGCGGGAACGTTTGAAAGAATGTAGAGTGTAGGATATTTGTGGATACGGGAACGTTTGAAAGAATGTAGTGAGTAGGATATTTGTGGATGCGGGAACGTTTGAAAGAATGTAGTGAGTAGGATATTTGTGGATGTGGAAACGTTCGAAAGAATGTAGGAGAGTAGGATATTTGTGGATTCGGGAACGTTTGAAAGAATGTAGAGAATAGGATATTTGTTGATGTGGGAGCGTTTGAAAGAGTAACTGTAGCCCTAGAAGTCAAAAGGCAAATAAAGGACCTTGGGGAGTTTTAGTCAGTTACAGTTTTACACGTTCTTTTGATTTGCCCTAGAGCAGAAGTAATTTAAAAAATCTTTTCCTCAAATTAAAAAAAGATTATTCAGAGGTAAAATATTTAGTTGTTTGCTTTTTCGGAGTTTTTTATTCGTATTTTTTATAAGAAAGCCTTTTACTAATCTCGTTCATAATCACGGATTTAGTTTACGGCTTAATGTGTTTTTGCTAAGTATTTTTGCTAATAAACTTTTTTTTTTAATCTTTATTATCATTAGAGACGAAAATTAAAAAATAAATATTTTTCCTAGGCAACAAAATTCTGGGATAAAAACCCTATTCCAGTAGATAATAAATGTTTTACCTATGTGCCACGTTTGATCCAATCCGTCAAAACAAAGAGGTACGAGATAAACAGAATTACTTTAACATTTATAATGTTAGTACAGATACGATTTCCTTTGTTAGAGTAGATTAATTCCTATTGGTAAAACGAATTAAGTACAAGAGTATTCCAGAAAGTTTCGAACAAATGTTTCAGCGTAAAAATCGCAACGGAGACCCACTAAATGTTTAACAAGAAATCCGACTGAAAAATCTACAGTTCCGTCACGTAATAATGTCAGTCTATCCATCCATCTGCCTTAATTAAACACGCGTTTGTAATTCTTTTGTTTCACGGTTTCCTATTGGAAAATGCAAGAAGCGATGGTGCGAACAAATATTTTACATAGAAATCGTTGTTTGTGATTTTTCACTTGTCTATAAGTTGATATTCGGAGCCCATTTTATATAGGCAATGCAATTAAGTGCTCGCTTGTTTGCCTATAAGTGATTTTACGCGTTCATTCAAAATATAGAAGCAACATTTTTTTTAGTAAATTCATTATGTCCTTACAGATTTATAAAACAAAATCGTCCATTGTATCGGACTGACTGTTGTTTTTTACAATGAACTCAAAAACTATTGAATTGATTTTCATATGGTTTTCACTATTAAAAAGAAAGATTCATAAAGATGGTTGAAGTGTAAAATACATGCATACTATAGTAGAGAAAAATTGAGAATTTCAAAGATTTCGTACACACGGGCGTAACTGGGGCGTGTAACTAGAAATAAACTAAAACATATGAAATGGATTCGGCTAGAATCAAATTTAAAAAAATTATTACACCATGTTAAAATTTCATTAAAATCTAGCGGAGCTCTACAAATCGGACAAACGTATGCAATATATGTACATATTGAAACAAGTACAGAGTAACATGCAGGTGTACTAACTGAATAAATATCCCGCATACCTTTTTGTAACGTGAAACAAAACTATAACAAAGAGTGACCCTCAATTATGAAACTTGCGTGTTTAAATTAAAACATATTGCGAGTTCGGATAGTCATGCATAAATAAATACAGACCTATTGTTTCAATATTGCATTCCCAGCCCTTTGTAGGACCCGGGAATAGTTCGCTGTGACCACTGTTAAGGAAAGTTTGTATCTCGTTTTAATATACCTACAGTTGACTCCCGTTAGTTTGAAACTCGAACGACTTTTAAAATATTATGAATTGTCGTTTGAAATATCAAATGATTCGAAATTATCGAGAGAAATAATTTGAATGTTCGATGTTTAAATAATAATTAATTGTTATTTATTATCTGTAATTTTTTAAATAAAATTTAAGACTTAGTGGTACATTCATGTTCATGCATGATATGAATTAATTTATTATTAATCTTTCGAAAGAAGCTTTTTTATCTAACATCTTTAAGTTTTCGTGTTTTTGATGTAGGTATGAGTTCGAATTAATGAGTCGATTTGTTACTATATTTATTTGTTCTAATTACCAAGTGCCTAAAAATTTATATATTTTTTTTTTACTAAATACAAAGAGTTGTTCTATGGAACTCGTGGTAATTTCGAAGTATAGAGAGGTTGAAATTATAGCAGATTTGAATTAATAAGAAGCGACTCTATATATAATAGTGGATAACTGCCGTGTGTTACTACGCAATACATTTTGTTTATTGGTTGAAAAAAAAAAAAATATGCATTCTTTTATGCTTTGTTTTAATGGTTTAAAACCATAATCACATTGTTTCTCTTGAAACCGGTTTGGGGCTAATCGGTTAGATGGTTTCAAAATCTATGACGGATGTAGGTAAGAACTTTTTTGAGTTCTACATCTACTATAATACCGATATTTTTTTCTCTCAGTAATATCAATGATTTTAATCAAACTGTTTTGCATGATTTCTTTATGATCCCACTTTATCCTACTCCCGGAAAAAGGTGTCTGTTTATTTTTCCTATTAGTTTCTGTCGGCCCGTGGATTAGTAGAAAATGCTCCCAAGGGAAAATGCTAACGGGGCAAAAAAAAAATTATATCCTATTTCAGGACTTGTTTTACCCGTGTGCCGAATTTCATTCAAATCCGTCCAGCCGTTTGAGTGCGAAGAAGTAACAGACATACACACTTTCGTCTATAATATCAGTGTAATAGTGTAATTAGTGTAGGCTTATTACTTACTAACTATTCATAATTTTCTAGTGATATCTAACGCTTTATTTGCTTAGGAAACTAATAGCAAGATTAAACTTATTGTGAAATTATTATTTGATTTATTTCTTTATAAGAAGTTTAAGTACGCAAAGTGAAGTTTAAGCAATATTGGTTTTGCGGCTAATCTCTTTGTAAAGTTTACAAAAACACTAAAATCTGAGTCGCCATTATTGAGTTATATTATAAATGGAAGCTAATAAGCAATTACCGGTAAGTATATTTTTTATTAACCAAAGATTATTATCGTTTCATTGTTTTTTTTTTGCGAAGAATAACATCGTGAGAAAACCGACATGTCCTAGAACCAAAAAGTTGAAGATATGTAATATCCAACCCACACTGGGCTCTTGTGGTTTTTTGGTTTGGCAAGGTGGGAAATCATTTAGTAACTTCTCTCGATCTAGGTTGGTGTGAGAGGGCGTGTCCGACTTTTGTTGACTAAAATCACATCTGTGTCCTTCAGTGTCCCTTTGCTGTCCTAAGACGCCAGGTGTTCTTTTCAGAAAAATGCCCGAGGCACTAGCAGGTATCGGCCTTGCTGGGCCTCTACGGTTTGCTGCCCGCGTGGTGGATTACGGCACATTACCTCTCCTACAGAATCAGCAGTGGCTACATTATTAAGCTGATTATACTGTGTTCATTTTAAGCCATAGCCATTTGATTTATTTATATGTTTTGGCTGAATTATGATGACGATTTTTTTTATTACAACGTCTAAGAAATAATGTTACTTTTTAAATTATTTACGAGTCTTAAATGCCTGCTTACAATAACGGCTTATTGAATTATTATACAATTCTAAACATAGTTCTAATCGAGTATCATATTAATTATATTAATGTGGCAATCAAAGGCAAGCGATAAAGGCTGTAACAGACTGCGAATATTGACTGCGAAGAATAATGGTAATAATGTTTGCTGTCATTAGCGGATCATTACTCACTTTGACGGTAAATTACAAGCGGTCCTGACCTTTTGAGGCTTGGGTTATATTTATCAAACTATCTTAATTATTATCGAAGAATAATATTCCACAATAATAATAATATTCCACAACAATCACACAACGCCGGCTAGTCCCAAACTAAGCAGAGCTTCTGTTATGGGTACTAGACAACTAATAAACATACTTATATATTTCTAAATACATACCTGCTTAAATAGATAAATTACAGCCAGACACAGAACAAACAATCGAGCTCATCGCACAATGTCCTGGGTGGGAATCGAATCCACGACCTTCTTCATAGCTGTCAGGGCCACTAACCACTAGACCAACAGGCCAGTCAATCAAGGTTGTGTAAGAATAACCAAAGTAAATTGCAAAAACATTGAAACAGGTAATTATTATCTATCCCATGACTTCCTCCACAGTAGAGCAAAGCGGGAGGGTGTGTCAGACTTTCACTGACTAAAACCCAACCCTATGTTCCTTCTTTGCCTTGTAGTCCAGGACCAAGGGTTCCCTTTCGGAAGCCAAACCATGGCCTCTGTAGGCTTTGGCCCTACTGGGCCACTACGGTTTTTTTGACATTTCTTTGAGGTGTGCGTGGAACATTACAAGCCGTCGGAGACTTGAGCTCGGTCCGGACGATTACCGGACGGGCAGACGGCGACTTATTGCTAGTCGTCTGAAAGCCCACGATTTCTTAATGCGATTGGGGTTAACGTCTTTTTGATTTTGCATCAGAGGTCTTGGATGAAAAAAAGTGTTGTTGGAGAAAAAAAATCTTTCTTTTTATGCACGCTACAAGGCATAATTGCAGTAGCAACTACGATGACGTAATGACACATTGTGTACATATGTATCATTATCGCCCTTTTTCTTTGAGACACAGCTCGGCGCCTACAAAGGATTACGTGTAGAATGTTCCTTTGAAGCCAGCCGTGGTTTAATGTGTGTAAGTTTTCGTAATGCCATTACTAAAGACGTTTTTGAGATATTACATTTTTCAGTTTCTTTTCAAGTTTTCAGCGTAACAGTATTTTGTGGAAGAAATTGTAAATTCTGGAAAAAGGCTTTACAACAGATTTTTTTTAAGATGGGAAATAATCGAATGGGTTTTCTGCTCTAGGTTGAAGCGAGAGGGAGTGTCTGTATCTGGAATGCAAAGGGCAACTGAAGCCCGAATGCGTTACCTACCATAGCCCTGGGTCTACGGTAATTTATTCTACCGTTTCCGCAGTCTACAACTATGTAATAGACGCAGATGTTCTTCTAATTAAATGTTTTCACACTTCCTAGATTTTTAATAAAATTAGTGGTTAAACACAGGCACGTAAAAAAACAGGAGTTGTCGTGGCGGCAGACCACGAAGGAGATGGCGGGACGACCTGGCTGGATGAATTGGAATAAGAAAACGAGGAAGCGTGATCATTAGAAAAAATGGAGAGAGGCCTTTTCCCAGCCGTGAGAAAATACGGGCTAGATATAAAAATAATATAATAATTGGTAAAACAGTCTGTAAGGTCGAAACTTGAATGCTTTGAAAGGCCGCGTGTGTAAATGCAATGTTTATTAACGAATTCGTAAACTAATTGTCATTGCGTGATCGTATCGTGGCCTGTAGCTGAAATATTATTCAGCACTGCTACATAACTGTATCACTAATAATAATTTATAAACTTGCTGTGAAATTAGTGATTGAAAATTATTGTACTAAACTGTATATGAAATTATTCGGTAACATGAAATTGTACGCTTGAATTTTTCATATCAAATCAAATTGAATACCATTTTTATTTGCGTAAAATGTGATAGATACAAAAGATTTTAGTATAGGAAACTAAATGCAAATACAATCCGCCATTTAGTGATGGCATGCAAATTTTTAGTCGATAGTTTTTCAGTGACATAGAGTAACTCACAACTATGTAGAGTTCTACAGGTTATATATATAGAGACCAGGCGCCCTGGGACGAAGGCAACGAAGGAATAGGAGTGGGTTTTTAGTCAGTAAAAGTCTGACACTATCTCCGGCTCCGCCCAAGAGCGCGATTTGCCATAAGATGATTTTACTACCAGTTAAAAAAAAAAAAAAAAAAAATAGAAATATGAACAAATCTTTACCCAAACTAAATATTAGACACACATTAAGGTAACAAAATTACCAGAAAACTGGGTAAATATTTAAAAATAAAACACTTAGTTTAATACTGATTTTTCACTTCGTATCGCGTTCCAGTGTGTTACCCTCAGGGAAAATCGAACTGTAACTGTCGAGTGTTCTTTGTACTTTTTTCCTCTTTCATCCTTTTCACATCTCACGTTTTAATCCTTCGTCGCGAAACAACAAGGACTTGAAAAAATCCGTGAGAAAATATAAAGACGAGTGAGCGCTACATTTTCTAATAATAATCTGAAGAATTCTTAAAAAAAACAGATATTAATTTATATACTCTCCTGGTCATTTCTAAAACAAATTAGGAGCTCTTACACTTTTTCTATGGCCTTTGTCTGTCCTTCACAACCTTTATTCTCGCCTATAAAATCGTACGTATATATATATACCCTAAAAACTCATCAACAAAATTAATAAAGAATATTTTAAAATCGGGGGCAAACACAACACAGGTTGTTTCCTTCCGATGGCGAAAACAAACATAGTAGGAACAAATACGCGCGTATGTTAGCTGTACGTGTGGAAGGGCATTTTAATTTTTTCCCTGGTACAATAACATTCTACGCGCGCTCCCCCTTAATTAATGTGAGGAGACTCGGGTAAATTTACCATCGTAACGAAGTATTGTTTAAAGTTGCAACGTATATCGGTGTGTTTTCATTCGTATTTTCTGTTCTTTATTTATTTTTTTCGCTGGGTTTTTGTGAGGTGTGTACTACAGTTTTCTGTCGCATTGTAGTATAAAGTGAATTTTGCCGGTTATTTAAATTTAAAGTGAGTTATTCGTTACGAAATAATAACTTAACCATAATATATGGTTAGTGTAAGAATAAACTTGACTTATAATACGCATGCTTGTGAATTATAGTTTATGGTTTTATTAGCATAGCATAGTCGGCCTTATAATGTTCCCACTGCTGGGACTCAGGCCGGGAATGGGCCGTAATCTACCACGCGGGCCCGGTGCGGGTTGGTGAATGTCACATGTCTTCGAATTTTTGGTTCTAGAACATGCCGGTTTCCTCACGATGTTTTCCTTCACCGTTTTGAGAGCAGTTTTAAGTTTTGGTTTTATTACCTATAACAAATTAACAAATGTTGCCTTTATTGGAATTTAGACCCCTATTTGGGATCAATTCTGTATCTATTTGATACTATTATTTCTGACTAGCTAGCTAATTTATTTATCTATATATAAAAAAGCGAAATACCACTCACTGATTAATCACGAAATATCAGAAACTATAATACCTACAAACTTTAAATTTGGCAGGTAGGTTCCCTATAGGATCCGCTGAGAACGGATTTTATGAAATTCCATTCCTAAGGGGAAAAACGGGTGTTGGAAATTTGTATGGATAAACCTACTTTTACGCGAGCGTAACCGCATGCAGAAGCTAGTTTATTATATAATTTATTGTCTATTACACAGAAACTCGTAGAAAAACTTATATCTAAAACACATTAAATGGCCGGCCTTTTATTACTTTCCGCGATCTCTACCAGGCAACCTGGAATAAACAGTAATTGCCAAAACATGCCATGGGGCTGTCATTAGTTTGACAAAAAGCACCAATATTTATCATAATATAATGTTAATGTTTCTAAAACATTTATACATGTTTTTATAAACCCACAAAGCAAGATAAAAACTCATCATCATAATCATTTCAACCGAAAGACGTCCACTGTTGGACATAGGCCTCCCCCAAGTGTCTTGTGTGATCTTCCAACGTTGCGTCTTCCGGTACGTGGTCGCCGCTCCAGAATCTTTCGTCCCCATCTGCTATCTATTCTGCTTGCAATGTGCCCTGCCCACTGCCAACTAAGTTTGGCGATTCTTCGAGCTATGTCGGTAACCTTTGTTCTCCTATGGATATCTTCATTTCCGATGTAATCACGTAAGGAAACTCCGAGCATAGCTCTTTCTGTTACCCTTTTGGTGACTTTAGGTCTTGTGATGAGGCCCATTGTACGCGACCACGTTTCGGAGTCATAACTGGCAAAACAAAAAAAAAACTAAACATCGCAAACCGAGCCGAAATTCCGAAATTGTGTTACGAAAGCAACCTTCTCTTTTCCCACTCCGAGTTTAATTTCAGTTGTATAAAAAGGAAAAAAAAAACCAAACAAATAAAAAAATAAACAAGTGGGACACAAAATTTCCTAGCGTTGAATCTGCTTACTCATAATTACCAGAGTTTTTAAATACGAAAAATAAAAACATGCTCGTATAAAGTAGAACGACGGATCTAAGACCTCTGAAAAACGAGCCGACATTATTTATTCGGGGCCCTCTTTCGGTTTTAATTCGGATTTATGTATATAAATTAAAGAAAGAGGCTTATATCCCGGGTCTGTGTCGCGACCGCCTCGTGCTACCTTCACTTTTGCGAAACAAGCGCGTTTGAAAAGCGAGCTAGTGGAAATGTTTTAAAAAGGATATTAACCACACTGGCTTCGTGCTGTTCAAGTTTTCATCATAATGAAGCTCATATAAAAAGGAATGCTCGTACTTATGGTACTTTTTTCCAGACACCTGTGTTCAACGCTCTCAAACACAAGCTTCTTCTGAATTTAAATTCCACTGGTTTTAAACAAGAGTATGTAAATACGGTAGTACGGATAGGTGTTAGTGGCCCTGACTGCTACCGGACGTCGTGGATTCGATTCCCACCCAAGACAAATGTTAGTGTGATGAGCACGATCATTTGTTCTGTGTCTGGATGTAATTTATCTATAATATGTATGTATTTAGAATAAAGGTATTTTTATCAGTTGTCTAGTACTCATAGCATAAGCACTGCTTAGTTTGGGTCTAGATGGCGTTGTGTGAAAGTTGTGGATTATTATAAAATACTATTATATATAATAATAACAATATATATTTTTTAACACATGACTTTTTGTCCGCTAGAGTGCGTAACTTTAAATTTGAGCAATATTTAGGTTAATAATGTGCAAGTGAACCACTTTACTTTTTGTCCGCAAGAGGAAGCCGTAACGAGTTTTGTGACACATCACGTAACCTATATTCAGCGAACAATTAAGATGATTCTAACGATACCTCATATGTCGAGTTCCGATAGGTAGATTAGGAGCTATGAGGGAATAGATGAACCAACTCACATACATACATACATAGCCTGTCAAAATCATAAATTTCCTTTTGCTTTGCCGTAGCCGGGTAAAAATAGGCAATATGCAACGTAAATATTCAAATAACAAAAGCAAAAAAATTATAACGTCAATAATGATTAATAAACTTTCCTTTGAAAAGTGTCAAACAATTTTTGTGCACGGTAGCACGCAGATGGAAAAACCGTGTCGAATGCGATTTGGAATCTCTAAATCTCGTTACGAATATCGTGTTAGGTCGAACGAAAATAGATGAATAAAGGCTTGTGGATATTTTATGATAGAGGTTACATTTCAAGATAAAAATATTGGCTGTCAACGGGTCAATGCGTTTGAAGTGAGAATTTATAATAATATATACACAACACTATACAATAAAAAAAACACTCACACAAAACCATATTTTTTTTCATTGTTTGTGGGCTCGCGTTTGACCACTATCTCACCTGATGGTACGCGATGATCTGGTCTACGATGGAGCACACTTGCCTATAATAACCTATTCACTCTTGACTTTCAAATATCGAATTCAGAATCATAGTCACAAAGACAAGCGCATTCTTTTTCAAATATGGAATCCAGAATCATAGTCACAAAGACAAGCGCATTCTTTTTCAAATATGGAATCCAGAATCATAGTCACAAAGACAAGCGCATTTTTTTTTCTGTTTATTTAGAAATTCCTCTATCCTTTGAAGAGACGTAAACAGAACTGTGTTTAGGTAGGCATGCCGTATCAAAGGACGATCCCAATAGGTTTGGGGAAATATTTTGACGTCAAAGTGGCGTTTGCGCACAGTTTAATGGAGAATGTTCCTTTGCGAACTGACCAACGGTTTTTTTCCAAACAGTTTTGCTAGTGGCTCCTCTGTTGTGTAGTGTAGATCATACGTGAGGTTTGTTGTGTATAAAACCGTTCAATCCCTATATCCGTCAGTTTTCAGACGATTGACGGTGGTATCATGGCAAATACCATTGGCTTGCATCAAAGGGTTTACTATCCGAGCTTTGCTTACAGTTTGAAGCCATAGTGCATCGTGGCCGACGACATGCTCGATATACACATTCCACATGTGAAAGCTAAATACTTAGGGACTCAATTTTGTTGGATCAAAGCTTTGTTGTTCGCCAAGAGTTTGCAAACTCGTATTTGGGGACAAAAAACTGAATGAAATAACAGTTATTTTTTCGAACTAGTTTATATTACAGATCAGAATGTGATATCATCATACTCATTTTTGCGGCAATGTTACTTTGAATATCTCCCACCCTCCATATTTTAACATTTAACAAGGGGTATTTATTTTAAAATTTAAATAAACCTTATTTTTTGTATTTTGTTAATGATAAGTCACAGATGTATTTTTCTTCTTATCTTTGCGGGCTGTAACCTAAGGGCACTTTACCCATCAAAAGAAATGAAGGGATAAGTAATTTCTAAAGAGAAGTAGCTCAAAAGTGTTGTAGTTTAGACAAAATTTCATTCTTTTATTTTCTCTTTAAATATTTCAATTAAGACAAGCCTTTTAAATAACAATGCCGACTGAAATTATAATAATTGGAATATTATATTTAACTCGCGCTTAGACTCTCAAACTTTTCCACCAGCCTATGATTGTAACGATTAAAATAAAGTACAAAACGTTGTCAAGTTGTGTCAAATAACGTTTTTATTGAAAGTCGCTGTATTTGTAAAAGGTTTTTTAATGTTTCGAATAATATCGGTCATTAGCAAGCTTCAGTGCCGTTGCGAATTCGCAAATGGTATGATGCCTCGTTTGATATTTCCTCCATTAGGACTAAATTAAAAAACTTCACCGCCCGTAAAGTAGAAAACTTCCTTCGCATCATTGTTTTTCAGTGAGTGGAAAATGATGTCTTCATTAGCTCTCACTTGAGTTTCTGTTATTTAGGTGTACTGCCAAGTAGGTACGTTGTAATCTTGTCTGTTGTAGCCGTCAACAAAAGTTCCCCGGTATCCTTGTGGAAGCAGTTACTTTCAAAAGTTTTCCAATTTGAGAACCGCGTAGTTTTTTAATTTAGGACAGCAGGAGTTAAAATATGTTAAGCGCAGCTGAAAATACGTATGTGTTTGTTTTCATTAGCATTCCCAATGGAAATAAGGGGTGAAACGAGGGAGGGCGGCATTCGGCTAATATAAAATGTGCCCTGAACCGCACCTGCACGTTGGAGCGTTGCGTTCGTATTCAAACTCTGTGCGAATTGCATGAATAGACCTTTCAGCGCGCAATTTTTAATGTAGCAATCTTCCATTGGGCAGGCTGCAAGTCGCAAGCAATATCCAGTGGATCGATCCAGTTCCACTATAAAATGCGGGGCGATGCAGCGACTCTTTTGTGATATGTAGTTATTGAGCCCGATACAATGTCGGCACGATCTGTTCTCAGTTTGTATGACGTTGCTGTTCTTTAGAAACGTAATAAAATTTTGCGCATCGTTTCCTACCTCTGTCATTTCTTCATTTCGTTGCGACATATTGACTTTCCGTTATTTCTCAATGTTGTTTTGTTCGTCGTTTCGAGATCATCTGTCATCCGACGTTCTGTTATGTTGATATTGAATTTCGTTTTTGTGAGTTAATGTTTTTCGTACATGTATATTGTTTTATGTTTTACTGTTAACGTTTACGATAGTACACCTTCGTATACTAATGAGTCACCTCCTGTGTACATATGTACCCAGTTACGTAGGTACGTGAAAAGTGAATAAGCAGATATGGTTTTTTTTTTATATTTACCCAATTTCATATAATCCAATTTCAGAAATATAAAATCCAACCCAACATTACATACGTTACAAAATACCGATCAGTATGGAATCAGCGCACTAAACGGTTTACATACAAAATGTGCAAGATGAAAATATTATTGAATCAATTTACCCGAACGAGCGGGTATCACTGTGAAATCATGCAGATAAGCGGAATTGAGGGTTTGCATCGTGATCCCATGGATGGTTACTTAAAATCGCATGTATAATTTAAAAGGAGTGGATGACACACCGCATTTAGTATGTGAGGGCAGGAGATCGCACGCACCAGATAACAGAGATAAAACGGGGAAAGAGCTCTAAGGATTTATCACTGGCTCCCAGATTTATTCATTTGTAATTGTACCCACTTGTGGAATTTCCTCATATAAATGTAAAACTATTTTCAACTCACTCGGTTATTAAGGCGTAAAACTGTTAGGTTAGTGAGAGTTTCGGACACTCATGTAGGTCAATATTAATGAAATTAACTGAATGGTTTAATGTAAATGTTTGAAGCAAATTTGTTTACTATGCAGCATGCTACCAACCTAAATACCAACGCTAAAGCAAAACTATTTCAATATCAAACAGAACTGTTCAAGCAAAAAGCACAATCTATACTAATATTATAAAGAGGTAAACTTTGTTTGTTTGTTTGTAATGAATAAGCTCAAAAACTACTAGACCAATTTTAAAAATTCTTTCACCATTCGAAAGCTACATTATCCACGAGTAATATAGGCTATATTTTATTTTGGAAAAAATAGGGTTCCGTAAGATATTTGAGTTTTTCGGACACAAGGTGTAAAAAGTCAACCAGAAAAGTTACTTATTTTGCGTACGCTGCCTAAACTATAAAAGATAGAACCATAAAATGTTCTAATTAATTGTAGATCTTATAAATATCTACCAAAGTGTGTTAGGAGAAACCTACTTTCACGCGGGCGAAGCCGCTGGCAGAAGCTAGTATTTAATATGCACTTTTTGAAACATTTATAATAATTTCAGTAAGTGCTTTTTCGTTTATACTAAACCTGTCTGTTTTTCTAATTATTTAAACCCATATAAGTAAAAGTGTTTTGTATATGACATTTGAAAGGGAGTGATGGCCGTGGCCATACCATATAGGGGTGCTTTCAAAGATCAAAGCTAAAGTAGAATGGATCTTTAGAAGTAATGTGGTGAGATAAAATGTGCCTTCTGGCTTCAAATCGACCCTTATCTATCTCTCTCTACGCTCTTTAGAGTATCACTTTAATGTTGTGAGCTACAATAATATACCTCAATCAAACTAAAATGTTTTTGGGAGTAGTTTGGGTAGGCCGCCTAATTTTAACCGACTGCTAAGGAAGGGTTATGTTTATTGCGCGTATTTTGTATGTGTGTTTCTATGTATGTTTCTAAATATCTTTATTCACTTGTATCTTCCAAACAGCTGGATTGATTTCGATAGTTAAGGTATAGTTAGATTTGTCTCAAAAACCCAAGTGTTCAAAGTGTTTAAAAGTAAAAATCGAGATGGCGACTTTTTGGTGCAATATTTTTAGTAGTTAATGGTTTTTTTTTTAACTACTGCTATCGAGTAGGATATCTCAATGGAGGTGATTATAAAAATAATTCTGTCTGTAAAACTCCTCACGACTGTCGTCCGAGTGTCTTCGCAAGGTGCAATACATCGGTTACATTACAGGGAAATACGGTGGCAACAGGCCTCGCGGGTGGGAAAAGGCCTTGCGGACCCAGCCCAATTTGTTGGTCAGACCAGATCCACACCGTTTTTGAGTCTACGGTATACAATGCCCTTCACATCGCTGGAGACAGAAACCGATGGAAGAATATCTTAAAAGTTAAAGTGATGAAGCAGGGAGGTTACGAACCTCAACATAGAGGAAAACTACGCAAGGACGAGGAATAATTCTGCAGTCGGGTTTTAGTTTTAACTTTGTATTATTTCAGCTTGTTTAAATGCTGTTATTTTCAGAAATTTAGGGTGTGAAAACAGCTTAAATAGCACGTATAGTAGTTGGCCAAGAAGCTGTCCTCTTAGTCACACAGCAACGAGTAGATGTCACTATTGTGTCATCGAGTCCTGTAGATAATTGTTGTGAAAGTAGTATTATCGAATCGATGATGACCCGTTTTTGGTACGGCCACGGAATTTCGGTATTCCAAAATGCATTATCGTAATGCAACGTACGCCGTCCTTTGTCCGCCCCACATGTTCCAAATCGATTCACAATATAGCTACTTGGATGCCGAATACGCCTGCCTCGGTAATGTAATTTGAAAAACCGTACATAACGGGACATCAGGTCTTACATTTATTCGAGTTGGCATATTTGAACAAGTTCGTGTAGGAAAAGTAATACAAGAAAAACTTGGATCGTAACTTACGTGGAGACGTCGGACGAAGAGTTTTCTTTCAACATATTATATAGTTATTTTCACATATCTGAGCTGAAACGAATATAAAATTTCAAGTTCATTTTGTTTGTGGGGTAAAGTTTTGTGAGTTTTTGAAATGACTCTATTCTTAAGAGGATTTGGAAACTGTAAGGAACTATTTGAAACTTTATGAGACAGCTTTCATTGAAGAGCGAATTGCACTGCTCTTTTCTACATCACAACGTTTGTAATCTAAGTATTATCTAAAAATGATCTATTTATCATTTCCGCAGTCTCTTTGTTTGTAGAAAAAAAATATGATCTCAAAATTTTTATGCTCAAATGGCCGTCACAGGCTGGTCGTCACTCCAAGCGGATTTCAGCCGAGAAATCTTAAGTTTTTTCAGCGGAACAATATTCAGAGTACATTCTCTCCGTTCGAGATTGCCAATGAGGTTACGATAAGGCGAGCTCGGCGCGTGAGTCTGCATATTTTTCTGGCTACGTTTTCAATTTAATCCGTATAATCTCAATGTGGGGTTGTTATCAAACAATTTCTCCCTTATTTGATGGAGAATTTTTTTAATAATAATAATTCTGTTGTCGCAAAAATGCAAAGCAGGCTGGTGATAATGTTGGAAGTTATCTTTTTAGATTGGAACGTATGCCAAGCTTTTTTGAAAATTATTTTTAAAAGGGCTTTTTTCCACTAGCTTTATAGATAGGGAGATGGATAAGAAGAATGATCTTTATTGAACACCAATAGGTTGAGTCTTACAATAGGGGTTCGCTAAAAGCCAATTATTGGATGAACAAGTACAGTAAGATGGTGAGTGAAAAAGATTACCTACCAGCAGTTTCCGGAGTACTTACCTACTTATCAAATATGTGTAGGTTACCAATTTCTAGAAAAAAATTGTTACAACTCTTAGGTATTAATCATGAAAATTAGTACAAGTTCAAATTTTCAAGATTGTTATAAATTAAATCAGGTACAAAGGATGGCAAGCAATAGGTTGCTCGCCGTCCGTCTGTTCGGTAACAGTCCGGATCGAGCACAAGTCGTCGACGACGCGTAGTGTTCCACGCGCGCCTCAATGAGATCTCAGCAAACCCTAGGGGCGTAGCAGGGTCGAAGCCTACTGGGGCCCTGTAACGAAGGCCTAAAAAAGCCTACTGGAGTCAGAGTTGACTTCCGAAAGAGAAACCGCCTTGGAACGCAGGGAAAAGAAGGAACATAAATGATTTTAGTTAGTAAAAGTCTTACACGCCCTTTCGCCCCACCCTAGAGCCTGAAAAGTCATTGAATGACTTGTAAGAATCCCTTACAATATTTCCTACTATGACTATGATTTCCCACCTTAAAAAAAAACCAAAAGCGGAAGAACTCATTTGATAATTTCGAACCTCAAAAAAAGAAACTAATTGTTATCGCTACAAATATTTCATAAAAGGCAGACACCTGCAAAACAAATGCCGTTAATCCGAAATACGTAGTAAATTTAAGTGCAAAAACGGAACGCAAAGGGCATGGCTTGAAAACTCGCTTAATCCCTCAAATCCTTTAATGGACGTTCGGAAATGTTGTCTAAAAGGTGTAGGTAACCGCTATAGTACCGGCGGTATTGACCGACAACGCGCTAAATATTCAATTATCAATAGAGTTATTGTTACAAGATCTAACGAGTTAAATTACAAATACATCTCTAGTGTCTTTGTTACTCATTACGTTTGTTATTTCAATCAATCAATCAAATCAGTTTATTGCAAACATTTTACACATATATTATACAGTGGTTGGAACAAAAATCAAGTTTCAAACATGCACCATGTAAGGGCATTTCAAAACTCATGGAGGCAGACTGAAACTAGAGAACCCTACCTGCTATGATCCTAAGTTGGATTGATGTACATTACTAATTGATCTTGTAATCCTGCCTAAATAATTTACAGTCAAAACAATAGACAAACAAAGAGTAGTTAGGTATAAATGAAACAAAGCCATAATTGAATAGTGTGCCTCATGGCTGCGATGAAATAGGTTCAGTTCAGCGTGAATGCCAGACTATTAGTGCCTGACGCTGGTTTTCAGTTTTGTTGTATAATGTAAATATATCGGTAATGCATATTTTATACCTGATATATTAGCTGAACCGAAAAACGATGTACTGCCATAATAATTATCAAAGAAAAAATTGGGGGGTAAGGGGGGAGGGTAAGAAAAGCCTACGACCTATTCGGAGACCTAACAAATGCTTTTTTGTGCCTTTGTTAGGTCTCAGAATAGGTCGTAGGCGTATTCACAAAAATCGGTTTGGCCATTTCGGAGGAGTTCAATAACAAACACTGTGACTTGGGACTTTTATATAGCATAGTCGGCCTTATAATGTTCCCACTGTTGGGACTCAAGCCTCCTCTCTAGGAGAGGGAATGGGCCATAATCCACCACGCACGCACGTTTTCGAATTTTTAGTTCTAGGACATGCCGGTTTCCTCACGATGTTTTCAAAACGGTGATTTTTATATATTAGATTTTAAATGTCTTCGAGATTAGAGTGAATAAGCTCATAATAAACTAGTGTGCTTCACCATCATGTCCTGCACTAGTTTAAAAATGAATAAAAAAAAGATTTATAAAGTTTTAATAACTAGTGAAATTTGTTAAAAGTGATAAATAGGCGTAACAAACTTCTCCGAAGAACTACTCTTCGTTACCTAGTTCAATTAGCAAGCATTCATGTCTTCTATTCGATTACCCGGAACCCTAACAAATGAGCCAACACATCACTGTCTCGTTCTTTCCGCAAACTAAAAATATTACGAGCATCACTCTTCTGCTATTTCTCTCTGAAATGCATTTTGGCGTTCCTACTTGTAGCCATTTGTATTAATAAAGAAAAACTATCTATGTCTTCAACGAAATGGTAGTCAGCCTTCGTTAATGGTTTTTTTTTTAAATTAATTTTTAATATCTCCAGATGAATTTTTAGCCAGGCGCATTACTTTGTGTAATTTATTTCATCACCACTGCTCTCAAAACGGTGAAGGAAAACATCGTGAGGAAACCGGCATGTCCTAGAACCAAAAATTCGAAGACATGTGACATCGACCAACCCGCACTGGGCCCACGTGGTGGATTATGGCCCATTCCCTCTCCTAGGGAGGAGGCCTGAGTCCCAACAGTGGGAACATTATAAGGCCGACTATGCTATGCTATGAATATTTATCAAGCTAAATGATATTCTTACTTATTTCTAAAGCTCGTTAGAAAGTCAAGTGAAGCATGAAATGGCATTCCGCAATCATCAACTTGATACAAAAACTTGTGAGTCTTTTTCAAAAGACTCGCAAGCGGAAACAAAGACGTCCATTTTGCAATTTTAATGTAGCATTATTGGTGAAGAGCGCGATCAAAAGAACACTTACCTTAAAAAGTTGAGTCGGCGATCTCTCACATTTGACGATGCAGTACTTTTATCTGAGCTACAGTCGAAAAATGCACCGCTATTACTCTAGCAATCCCACCGGAGCGGAAATCTTTTGATCTCTGATTTTTTTACAGACGAATGGAAAATTTAATTTGGGTATCATTTTGGGAAGCACCTGACTTTAGGGGACTACGATTCATATTTTAAGTTCGTTTCTCAATAAACTATTAGCTTGATGGATTTTATTTTGGCGGTCTTAAAATATTACTCACGAATTCTACAAGCATTTATAAAATACTAGATTTTTCCCGTGACCTTTTCCGGTGATAATGGCCGTTATTACAGACGCGAAGTCGAAGAGGCGACATCAAATAAAAGTAGCCTATGTATTTTATTAGTGTTGGAGCTTATCAAATTTAATCGAAATAGGTTCAATAGTTCAACAGTGAAAGCGTAACCAACAGAAAGAGTAACTTTGATATTTATAATATTAAAAATGGATTTTAAGAGTCCAATTACAATATCTTCAAAATTAAATGCGATATGGATTTTTGGGTAACTAAGCAACGTAATGAATAATTAAGCAAGCTGAGATAGGATGCTTGCTTACGACGGTTCGTATATTTTACGAGTCGTTTTACTCAGTGAAAGGGGTGTTGTGAAAACCCTGTCGAAATAAACGTGAATTTCAAAATGATATTGATGTCCGTCCAAAAGAGAATTATTAACTTATTACTAATTTGGACACCATTCATTCAGACTCAACTCATCGCTGCAGTGAGACGATACTAAATGAAAAATAGTGCATCGAATTGAATCGTTTCGAATGCAATGTGTATGAATTTTAAACTGTCTGCATACAGATGAAGCAGGCATGTAGTGATTGAAAAACTGATTTAGATCAAGCCACGATCCAAAGTGTTTTGTGTAGGATTATTTTGAGGTTTAAGTATTACCTGGAAGGAATATTCTCAATTGATCTGAAATATTAATTTGTGCGTTTTGTAAAACTGCACGAGTTCAATCATTTTTATTGAGTACAAAACTGTCGTTATTAATGCAAATGTAATTTACAACTAAGACAATAAAAACTGCATTTTTAGTTTGCCAAAATTTATATACTTATAACGATAGTTAAGTGTTTCTTAAATATGTAATAATAATATGGATGAAAAATATTATTTTTCACATACGACTTTCGTGTTTGGCATTAAAAATGTGATGTTTGATTTTTTTTATGCATTTAAAAACCGTGTAAATAAATCCTTGTATTAATGAAAAGTTATAAAAACTCCTGCCTTGTAAATAAAAAAGCAGCAAAATGAAACACGCAACCGGCATAACTTACAAAAAAAAATACAATAGTTGTTGTACGGAATAATCGTCTAGATCAGCGAAAAGTATCGCTAACATATTCGGGCTCACGTACAGCCGCTATCAGCGCGACGCAGTCGACCGCGAGGACTCCTGTGGCCCCCACTCCTTCGCTATTGTTTATTTCTAAGGATAATCTTTCCAACAGTTTAATGTAAATAAATAAAAGTAATGCCAACCCTCCTAAACAAATAGAAACAACGATTTAAACGACGCACGATATTTTAATTTTGAAATTTTGTAAAACGAACATCTCCTTAAATGTGGGATTTCACCAACGATTTTTGTAACATTCCATTTCCGAATTCGTTTTTTTTTTTCAACGATAAAAAAATAGATCAACGATTACGTTATTTGATTTATTTTTGAATCAGATGCTTCATAAGATAAATTAGTGGTTACCAATCTTTTTAGACCTTTTCTATGCATCCAATTAGTTTTAGTTGTCCAGAAAAAATCATCATAAATCAAAATTTGCACCAACCCTTAGCGAGTATTATCGTAGAAAAACAAAGTAGTAACCAAAAACCAGTTTACATCAGTGTGACTTTTGAATTCGATAAAAAAAAATCTAAGTTTTTGTGGACTACATTTTAACGCTTGTAGACCCCCAGTGGTCCGCGAACGAAAGGTTGAGAACCACTGAAATAAATAAAGCAACTACAGTGGCCAGTCATTTCGTGCATAAAGTGTAGAGTCTATAGGCGAAAGGTTTATTGCGGCTGATTGTGGCATGACGATGGGAAGCAATTTCAGTACTCGGGCACACGCCAAGGGTACTAGGGATTTTTAATCCAACAATAGTCGGTGGTTGCATATGGCTTCCGCTTGGCTTACATTTCTACGAAAAAATTAATTAAAGGTAATTTGATAGTTTAATTCTTTATCAGACTTTAATATATGAAGGCACACGTGTAGGCTTTCATGATAACCCTAAAGTGTTTTATATCAGCATCGTTATGCAAAGTGGGGCCTAAAACAACTCTTCGTGAGAATTTTATGTTCGCTATCAGTTTAAACCGTAATTTAAAGGAGTTTATTTGGTTATACGACGTAAGGTATTTTTAAACTTTACAGGGAACCATAAAGAAGGTTAAGTAATTACTTAAGGCCTGCTTTGTAGATATTTTTGCCATTTTCTAATAAATAACTATTGGTTTTTTCTGGGTTTTTTATTTGGGGTGGCCTATGACCAAGAGTGGACGTCATTCGGGTAAAATTGACAGGTGTTTAGCAATTTGATGATAGAAAATTAGTTTTTTAAGACTATTCTCAGTAACTTAGTTACTGGCATCAAAGTAAGGCCCTGACTGATTCAGCAGCTTGCACGAGAGCTAAAGCGTGGGCAAAGTTTGAAAACACGGTTTATACTGATTGTCACGTGGGTCCAATTTTCGCATGGAATTTGTTCTGATTCTGGGTATCTTGTGCATGTAATTTAACATGTTTGTAAACGCACAAACAATGCAGGAGTTATTTCTTATGTGCGACGAAGTTTTTATGTAAAAAAAGTGTCCAATATAATGAAATTACGTTTGTGTCTTTATTGAAGTTATTATGGTGCATCAAGCAATCATCTATTGTTTTACCCTAAGAAAACTAATCTAGCCTCTACTTGCCGCTGCCGCAACTTGCGACATATTATGAACTTTAAATCGCGCCCACACCGGAAAACGCAGCATTGGAAGGCCTCGTACAAGTTGGACCGATGACCTGGTGAGAGTCGCGAGAAAGATGCGATGAACGAATGGATGCGAGACGCACAGGACCATTCGTTGTGACGACATTTGGGGGTGGCCTATGTCCAGCAGTGGACGTCTTTCGGCTAAAATGATGATGATGATGATGAATCTTCCTTGCTCCCGCCTTCGTCACCTCGTGTTCATGGAACAAAAGGCTTCATTGAAACAAAACGCTCAGCCAAAAACCCTGATTATCCCTTTGTCAATATCATTGGCATCCCTTTTAATTATATCTTAATCCCTAATTAAAAAGGGTTGCAAAACACCGAACACAATAAAAAATTAAAGACAAAATTGTTTACGATAATAGTAATAAGCCTGTTTAATTGTCTACTAAAAAGGAATTTTATCAAGTTGGCGGGATTTACAACAGATTTTTTTTTTAAAGTTAGAAAAGGATCTTCCAATAACATAGTTGTTTAAAACAGGATCATAAAAAAGTTAAAACAATTTTCTTAAACGTTTTGTATTCTGTTGGTCAGTGTCGGCTAATTCTATAGTATGACTTTTTCATGACATAGCCAATTGGAAGGGTTAAATGAACTGAAAGAGTTGTATTGATTATTTTAATGTATATAATTCCGTAAATAAACATGAGTTACGGTCGAAAATCATTTTTAATGAACATTAAACCTGACACTGACTAGCGAAATGTAAGAAAATTTGAATTTAGCGGAATACCCCGAAGTGTTCACCTTAGAGCAGTGGTGGCCGAGTGATAACGGCCCCGACTTACGAGTTGAGAGAGGTCGCGGGTTCAAACCCGGCCAGGCGCATTACTTTGTGTAATTTATTTCATCACCACTGCTCTCAAAACGGTGAAGGAAAACATCGTGAGGAAACCGGCATGTTCTAGAACCAAAAATTCGAAGACATGTGACATCCACCAACCCGCCCTGGCCCCGCGTGGTGGATTACGGCCCATCCCCTCTCCTAAAAAGGAGGCCTGAGTCCCAACAGTGGGAACATAATAAGGCTGACTATGCTATGTTTACCTTAAAAGGGTCCTACCCAAGCTATCTATCGTTAACCTGAGCATGATTTAAAAGTGCGTTGTTTCATCCAACGCAATGTCGGCAATGCAAAAAAAGAGGGATAACGCCTGAACGCTCTCGAATACGTTATAAAATGAAGCCTTTTGCAAAAATTTCACGCTCCTGGTTCCAGTTTCGGCTGTGCGTTGATATGTGCGTCAGTCAGTCTCTCCTTTTATATAGATTCCAATAGAAAACTAGATAATATCCACAAGATTTGTTTTGTTTGCCTGCCTCGGAAAATATATCGAGCCGTTGGACTCGGCTATCATAAATTAATTGAAAGGAACACATAAACGAAAGATTACCCTTTTCACTTATATTTTTAGCAGGGAGACTTCTTTACCAAAACTGAATGAACGAGAATGGATAAAGTGAGAAATGAGTATATTAGGGGAAGTTTGAAAGTGGCGCCAGTGACTGAAAACTTGAAAGGGAATCGTTTGTCTTGGTATGGTTATGTGAAGAAGAGAGATGAAAAGTATGTTATTAAAAAAGTTATGAGTTTACATGTGGATGAATGGAGAGGGAGAGGAAGACCAAAGAAAAGATGGATGGATTGTGTGAAGAGTGATATGAAAGAAAAGGAAGTTAGTGATAGCATGACGAGTGACAGGGCAGAATGGAAGAAAAAACGTGTTGCGCCGACCCCAAATAACACGGGACAAAGGAAGATGATGACTTCTTTACTGACTTAAACTCTGAACTCTGAACGTAAATCTTCAATACAGGTCATTTATTTTTCGTGAAGGTTTTCAATTAAACTTAAAACAAATTCGTATTAAAGCTCTTAAAAACTTGAGCGTTCCCAGTTGCACTAATTCAGCACAAAAGGTGAACGTAGTATTCCGCTCTAGTTAACTTTCGGCTTACCGGCACTAGTACTGGATGTTGGCGAGACTACTTAACTCCTCACTCAAAGTACTTTGTATTTTTAGATTGGACTGTAAACCTATCTTAAGAACTACAGACATTGTAAACGTATATTGAGTCTTATATTTTCTCACATAACTCGGGAGTTTCAGACTTTTAGTGTCATTTATTTTTTAGTTGAGAGGACTTGTCAGACTTTTACTGACTGAAATCCACTTCCATGTTCCTCGGGGTTTCCTTTTAGACTACTCATGGCCCCAGTAGGATTCGGCCCTGCTGGGCTCCTAAGGTTTTCCTAACACTACGCACCGTTGATGACTCAGGCACGGTCGAGACGATCAGCGGACGGCCAGACGGTGAGCTACCCTTATCTCGTTTACTGATTAAAATCCACTTGAGATCCTTCAGTTGCCCTTTGTGTTTGAGGTTCTCTTTAATTCTTTTGTATAATTCCACACCCCTAGCAGGCACGAGAACATACTGCCAAGCATTTTCTCATGCTCACAGTGACCCGATTAATATAGAACTTTCCGACACACACAGTGACCGATGACTTGGCACTATAGTCGATCCACTTTTCCGGTTCACAAATACCGATAACATCACTTTAAATGACAGCCTTTATGTAACGGGGCCCCATGATTTCAACTTTCACGATTTATCTGCTCCACACTCGCATTATTCCGGTAACCGCAGCGCGTTTGCCCCGATCCCAATATCGAAATTCGAAAAAAGGACACGCTTAAAAAAATAAAAAAGAGAGACACGTACATAAATTAGTAGCGAAAAAATGGCTTCTCCGCATAACGTGAGATATGGCCAATATAACGGGCATGATGTACGCTGGATGGGAGTCGCGCGGTCAATATTGATACGCCTTTATGACCCATTTACCTTTTCGGTTGGCGCGTAGCTCGGGCAGACTCCGGCGGAATTCCGCCAGGCAGCCGTTTCAAAATTCACGCGGCTTTTTAAAAGCGCTAACTTGTTTACATTGGTGTGTCCGGCTCCGGTACAGTTGCTACGAGTCTTTAACGTATGCTACGCGACGTGCTACGAGCTACAATGTGACGCGGTACTACAAGTGCGTAGCAAACGTAAGCCTACGTTTGCTTTTCATGTTAGTGTAATTCAAACAGCGAGCGCTACGTTTCCCTTTGCCTCGTCAGTGTGTAATTCAATTTATACAACAGACTACACAAAAAATTTAACCTGCGCTCTCAATATTTAATCAATGTAAACGTTTGTTTTCTCAAAATGTTCTTTTCACTTATAAATCTTTACTGGTATACTTTAAATAGGGTACTTTGCGTACATTGTTGAGCACAAAGTGAGCATTAGGTGGGTGGTTTACTTCATCACTCTTCCTGACGTCCGCGAACTATTCTGAAATCGTTCAACACTTGCAATCTCAGAGTGTGGGGCCATATCGTCTGCTGTCTCGGGCTTTATTTTTAAGTTCTTTAAAATTATTTGAACGACAGTCGAATTATGAAACGTTTTTTTTTTTCTAGCTACCCCAGGTATATTATCTATTGGGTTGATATTATTGGAAAGAGATACTGTGGCTCTGGAACGCAAAAACAAAAAGGCTACTGAAGGAACACAGGTGAGTTTTAGTCAGTAAAAGTTGGACACACCCTCTCACTTCAACCAGAGTGGGAGAAGTTATTATTTATATATTTTTAAGAAAGCTTACAGTGTAATAACAAATATAAATTCTTTAGGGAAAATCGCTAATAACAAGCTTTCAAATAATTACATCCGCAAACATTTTGCGTTGACTAGGAAAATTACAAAATAAAATAAAATTAAAATGATACTTCAGAGAATTATATCTATTCAAGCAGTATCAAGGACGAAGAATAATTGTACCTAATCCAAAATATTTATATTATAACTAGCTTCCGCCAGCGGCTTCACCCGCGTCTGCATAAGTAGGTTTCGCCTTATAAACTTTTGAACCCCATTTCATCCCCTTAAGGGGTGAATTTTGTAAAATCATCTCTTAGTGCTCGCCTACGACATAAAAGGAAATCTTGTACAAAATTTCACGTTCCTAGTCCCAGTAATTTCGGCTGTGCGTTGATATGTCAGTCAGTTTCTCTTTTTAAATAATGCTCACTTAGTAAAATATTGGCACATCTACAATAAATGCGAAATTGAGTTTTAACAGCCTTAGTGTTTAAAAGTGGATAATTTATATCCTTAATTATATCTATTATGGTCTATACTATTAGTCAACATCCCAATTTCTGATATAAAATGAACTCAGAATTTCATTTTAGAGATTTGTACAATGTTTGATACTGGTTTCTGTAAACTCAGAAAAATGTAGATGTGCCAATATATTGATAGGTGAGCGATATATGGATGAATTCATACGTAAAAAAAGGTAGGTATCCAGTATTTTCTTTTGACAATCATTGGCATACCATTTACACAAGCTTTTTGGCAGTGACGAAAAAAGGAATAAAAGTTTATATTTTTAGTATCAAAGTTTATTTCGATAAGTCCTTTGATAGTGTATGGGCCGACTGCCAATTTTATTTGTCGTTAAACCCACATAGGCGGTTAACTTCAAATAGCTTTGTACTTATAAAATTAGATTTAGTTTACTATTTTTTTCTAGTCAAATCTGTACTAATATTGTAAAGAGAAAAGGTTTATATATTTGTATTTTTATTTATACTGAATGAATTCAAGAACTACTGAACCAATTTTCTAAATGCTTTGACCAGTAGAATGTAATAGCATGCTACTGGCAAAATATATAGCCTAAATCATTGGATGATTTCCCAAGTAAAAAAAAACCTTACGTTTAAATATTTCTTTAAAAACACCGATGGAATAATTTATTTAATTGGATTTTAATGTTTTTGATTGGGTTTTATTTTATACTATTTCATTGTATTATTGGGGTCGTAGGCTAATATAGAAAATTCTCGTATCACAGTGTTTGTAACAAAACTCCTCCCAAAAAGCTTGATTGATACTTATGAAGTTTTGTGTTTATTTAGTAGGTCTGAGAATAGGACGTAAACTATTTTTGACCCTTCTACTATCAGCCTCCATTTTTTTATATTTTTATTCATTTATATATATAAAAGGAGAAACTGACTGACTGACATATCAACGTACAGCCGAAACTACTGGGACTAGGAGCTTGAATTTTTGCACAAGTTTTCCTTTTATGACGTATGCAAGCACTAAGAAAGGATTTCCTAAAATTCGCCCCCTAAAGGAATGAAACGGGGGTCTAAAGTTTGTATGAAAAAACCTGCTTACACGCGGGCGAAGCTGCTGGCAGAAGCTAGTAATTGAAATGAGAGAACAGCTGTTGCCGAGTCAGCGAGTTACTATATAAAAATAGCAATGAATATATATGACTTGAACAAAACCGATTATAATTATTATAAAAAGTAGAGTAGAAGTGAGTCGTAGTGTGAGTATTAGTGTGCTCTATACATATCTGTTTAGTATAATTTTAGTTTTAAATTAGATTTAAATTATGTGTTTAATTTTTTGTTGTACATTTAAAGTTCCTCAAAATTTGTAAAATTCTTTTCTAACTCATATCGTTTGCTGTAAGAAAACCCAGTTGTGGGTTAAGCTCGCCTATGTACATCAACTGCCCTATTTTTATTGATTATATAAAATTGTGCGTACAATAAAGAATGAATGAATGAATGAATGAATAAAATATCCCTTTAAAAATAAATAGTACTATAATACCGCTCAATTTAGGGCCCGTGGCTTCAAACTGAAGAGTTACGATAGAACTTTCAAGCTGTATTGAATGCTCGGAGAATTTAAACACTACCAACTACAGTTCGACCGAGGACAAGCGTCTTCGTAAACTATCGATTATACACTTAAGTATCTATTTTAAGATAACCACGAAAGAGATTTGTTTTTATAAAATGCAGATAAATATATATATGAAGTATATTCAAACTCTTATCGCATTGTTTTCTGGGATTGAATCTTACTAACATTTGTCTATGCTCGGAGTTTCCTTGCGTGATCGAATCAGAAATGAAGATATCCGCAGGAGAACCAAGGTTGCCGAAATAGCACGAAGAATCGCCAAACTTAAGTGGCCATTTGGCCCGAAAGGTTCTGGAGTTGTGGCCCGCGTACCGGAAGACGCAGTGTTGGAAGGCCCCCTACAAGGTGGACCGATGACCTGGTGAAGGTTGCGGGAATCCGTTGGATGCGAGACGCATAGGACCGTTCATTGTGGCGACATTTGGGGGAGGCCTATGTCCTTCAGTGGACATCTATCGGCTGAAATGATGATGATGAACATTTGTCTATAACTAAAGTCTGCCAGCGATTTCGCCCGTGTAAAAGTAGAAAATTATTCCAAATGAAAGAAGGACGGGAAGTGTCCTATGAATTTTGATTTCCTTGAGAGTGTCGAAATATATGTCCGTTTTTTGTGACATAAACGGCCGTATCTTTTTTTTTCGGAAACTCAGAAGTCGGATTTTTTTACATTTTTTACAGCTTCAAGAAGCTGTAGACCTGAGTATATGGTTTTAATTTTAACTCGATACCTACACTCTTTCCCGAGATAAAGGGCCTTGATAGACAGACAGGCCGACAACAAACAATTCCTATCAGGGTTCCGTTTCTTTTTTTGTTTTGAGGTAAGGCGCCCTAAAAACGATAGATCCTTTAGTCAAAATAAATTATCCGGAAATATCAGTGAGGAAGTAATATTGGACCTGATACCAAGTTCTTCAAAATCAAAGTCCCAAAATTGGGAAAACGTGTACGTTCCTGGGCAAAAATTGATTTTTTTTTTTTAAACATATTAGCCTGTATTATCCCACAGCTGGGAACAGGCCTCTCTCTCCCATATCTTGGCATTCTTATCCCACTACTCCCATGCAAGTTACATAATATTACAAAAAAAAATATTCAACAAACCAGGTAACGAAGTCGATTGAATTTTGGTTGAAGTAGATGCAGACAGGTTAAAAAAATCGAGTATACACGAGTTTTTGGTTTTTTATTTGCATTTTAGAAGTCAGCTTTTCACCTCACGCTTGACACTGTCATTTCAACTGACTTCTGAAGGCACATGATCCGTTTTCATCAATTGAGTGCTAGGAGTTAACAAATTGACAACTTGACACATCCTCTATGATGTTGAAGACGATAGCGTTGTATGGGATCATATGACTGTCGATCTTATCGGGATTTATTGAATTTCATGTGAATTTATTATGTAGGAAAGTTTTTTTTGATAAATAATAGAGCTATGCGGTCTTCTTGCGATTTTTCTTGTTTAGAGGTGGGAAATCATGAAAAAACTTCTCCCGCTCCAGGTGGAGCGAGAGTTGTGTGACATACTTTTACTGAATAAAATCTTCCTGTGTTCTTTCAGTTGCCCTTTGAATCCGGCCTTGGTAACTTTTCCAGACAATCCCGCAGAGCGAGAACTGAGTTGACAACTAAAAGAGAGGAATGGACGAAACAGACAATTGGCAAGACCCCAAAAACATAGAGGAGAGGCAAAGAAATTATGGATAAATAAATAAACATAATCAGCCATAAAATGTACCACTGTTACTCAAACCGTCTCTCTAGGTGAGGGAATGTGCCGTAATTCACCACGGCTGGTTGGGGGCTGATAGATGTGTCATATTTTCGAATTTTTTGGTTATAGGACGTGCAGGGAAATCACGATGTTTTCCTTCACCGTTTGAAAACACTAATGATAAAACAATTTACAAAAAGTAAAGAGCCTGTCTGGTTTTGTATTCAAAATCTACACCTTGTAATTCGGGGCCATTACCATTGAGCCGCCTCTGCTCTCATGGCCCAGTGCTAAATGATTATCGAGAATATGAAGAAGAATATATTTTATTTTGGACAAAAACTCTTCAAATAAAACACATAAAAGATCAAGTGTTACCAGAAAATAAAACAATGCACCGAACATTGTAAAAGCCACAGTATAAAATCGTTTCGTGTTGATTGCGCATTGATTGTGCAACTGCCGAACCGTTCAATGCACTTTCAAGAACTTTTTGCGGACGTGTGGTGTGCCAGAATGCGTTGCTTTTTACCATCCGTACTCAGTTCCCATTCCGTTAAACTGATATTTGATTGATCCTATAAAAACTTTATACGAATTAGTTCCGGTTGAATAGGATACTCGTAGCGTAACTGTTAAGTTGATTTTAATTTTAGTAAAATCTAGCATAACGAATCAATAAAGCTGCACTAACTGTAATGGATGCATCGCCCAGTTTGCAATCTGATTATGAAAATAGGTCAAATGCAAAAGATAATTACAGCCCGATCTCATTAAAAAACTAAGTTGCAAAAAGATCGACGGCTAGTCCATTACTATTAGAATGATAACAAGTTAAACTAGTCAAAGAGATAAAGATGAACAACTTCTGATTTCTCGCTCTTCCATATCGAAAATACAGTAAATTGTTTTTCATTGGATAAATGTCGAAGTGACCAAATTGGGGGTGCTTTAGTAAGAACAGACCCTCGTGAAGGTGTCGACTCATAAAATAAATTGAAATGCTTCGTCGATCAAGATTCGCGGCAGAACGCAGCCCGCTCAGAGCACCGACGATAAATCAACTCGCTGCTTTTATGTATAAAAAAGGAAAAAGAGTAGGAAAGTCGTTTATTTGTTTCCAAACTATATTCGAACGGTTCCCAAGCTTCAATACTTTAATAAAAATCTTGCTGTGGAATTGAAATTTCACATTTCGTCGCACTGGCCTCGCTGGGGGAAGCGGGGTTCAGAATACGGACACTGGGGAAAAATGGATTACTGCTAAACTTTTCGCGTTTCCAGCTTTAATTAGGTAGAAAATGCTCTTTTAGCCGAAATGTGTAAGTAGGGCGTTACTTACAAGAGATTCATGTTATGGGGTTCTGAGTTTTTACCGTTAGTTATGCCAGTTTCAACTTATAATTTATAAGCGCCATTATTTATTTTATGTTAGTTTACTCTTTGTCAAACGATTTTTTTATTTATCAAGTTGAAGCTAATAAGAACGCAACAACATTAGATGTTTATGTAAAACTGCGGGATCCCGTACGCATCCACACAAACTAATTCTCGAATAAACTCAATGATTGTCGCTTGATCCGAATAAGTGGTTTAGGGCTAACAAAGAGGAATCTCAATAAAGGTTGTGATTGACCACCAAACTGAGCTCGGATCATCGGCCCTTATTGAGTGATGTCCCGTACTCGGAAATTCAGGATTATTCTTGCTTTTTTCCTCGCACTTATCGTAAAATCTAATTCTCATTCTGTTTAGGATTTTTCTGTATGTTTAAGACTCATTCGTTGTTGTGAAAGATGTATATGAGATACTTCAAAATATTTTGTAGTTTATAGTTTAAAAAAATATCAATAAAATAAATAGCTAATAACGCCAGTATATTACCTATTTATGCTGTGGGTTACAAATAAACTGGTGATTCTATTGGTTGTGCCGATAACAAGGTAATGTTCTTTGAGAAATACCCTTAACTAAAATTCTCGCTAGCAGGGGTCCGGTGAGAAAAATGAAAAAGTTTTCGTTCCCCTATTGTATTTGGTACGCTTGACATTAGATTAATTCCTTTACCATTCTGTCTGTCCTGGTGAAAGCCTCTTGTTCTCTCTTCCACTTGAAAATAATTTATCGAGATTAAAATTTATGAAAATGAAATTTTACTTTGCGGCGTGAATGTTCCGCTTTTGTTGTTACTGAAGTTTAAGAATTGGAATAAAAAGAATTTATATATTTTAATGATAAATGAGTTGTAATTTGATTAAAAAATCTGCTGTAGAACTTTATGTTTTAATTAAAATTATTGTGAATAGTGGACAATGAACGGCTGTTGTTTATATAGTGCACTAGCTTCTGCCAGCGGCTTCGCCCACGTGAAGGTCGGTTTATCGATACAAACTTTAGACCCCCGTTTCATCCCCTTACAGGATGAGTTTCGGAAATTCTGTTCTCTGTATATGTCTACACTCTATAAGAAACCTAACTGCCAAATTTTAAGTCTGTTGGTGTTATATTTTCTGAGATTTGTTTGTGATTAATCAGTGAGTGACATTTCGCTTTTATATATATAGATTTATTATACAAGTTAGCTATACTATTTTGTGCTAAATATGAAACTAATTGGTCATCTCTCTGGCCTTTTCCCAACTAGCGGAATTACTTGCTTTCCGAGGCACGGGGTGTCAGTAATGACCTAATATGAAACTTATTAGTGAGAAACTTAATAGTATTAGTTGAGCGTATTGAGTGGTTACACAGATGCAGAAGGCATGGTATAGGTAGGCAACTTCGTAAGACTGTTCGCATTCGACGAGGCCATAGGTCTGTAGCCCCCAAACTTACTCAGGCAAAGTTAGGGACGCCAGTATCGTCTAAGTAGTACAGGCATTTTGATATATAGTCTTATTTCTTGTAAATAACAATAAAGGGCTAATAGCCGTTTTAGGTTGTGTTTTTATTATAATTTTGAGCTAATTTATAGTAAACCAGTTACTCGCTCTGGCTTTGCATGGCTGATTTAAAACCTTTTGTTTGTCGGTCGTTTTATCAAATGAAATTGTATAGAAATTTGTCGTTTGATTTAGTTGTAGCTAGTATATTTATAAACAGACGCGATAATCAACTTTTTTCATACTATTTTAATGAGATTGAATTGATATTTGTTTTAGGCAGTCAAAAAGTATATTAGGATTTTTTTCATCAATTAAATCAAAAAGTTCTTAAGAATATTTACGCTAGAAGTATAAAGACTTTTAGGCTTATGAAATATTTCGCTATTAAAATTCAAAAATTTGTTTTATCCAAGTCGATTGCATGCCCGGTCAGTATAATAATATTGTTTTTATCAAAAGGCCGATTTTGTTAAAGATAGGTAGAAACGGTACAATAATTTTATTGTACCTACAGTTTACGCAACTGAGGAATCCAACCCTAGACCTAACGATATTTTTTTTAATTTTGTGGTGAACATTGTCGCTTCGATAAAAAAAAAAATATTAAAAAGAAAAAACTTCACTAAAAAAAACACGAAATCTTTAATTTCAGAAGTCGGTATTAAATAAGAAACAAACAATACCGAGAAACTTTTTGGTTGCGATACAATTATAGTATCGATTTCAATTCCAATTAACTAGAAAATTGTTAAGATACATTGTTCTCCATCATCAGATCAGTTCGATAGTGTAGTGCCTAATAGCCAAAGTGCATCTCATGGCAATTCAAATAAGCCCAAACACGGCTAGGTTACATTTATTTCATTATTGATTTAATTACGGAATTCCAGTGCCTGTCTTTTGGTTCTATCATCATCATTCATCATCAGGTCACTGCGATGACATCATTTTCAACATAACTATTCAGAATCACTTCATCAAATGTTACTTTTTGACTGCAAATGCTTAAGTTCTTGAAGAAAATAAAAAAATCATTATATCTAATATTTCACATCGTCTTCGTCGTCTTTTATTTTTTATTTCTTTCGAATATTTGAGGAGTGCCCTCAATTCCTCATGGATCCCATTATGAATACTGGATTTTAAAATAAATGAGACCAATCTGAAAGCATATCCTTTAAGGGGCAAAAAATGTTGCAAATCGTTCTTATAAGCGATGGAGTTCTGAGAAAAAAAACCTAAAAAAATACAACCGAATTGATAATCTACTCGTTTTTTTTTGAAGTCGGTCAAAAACAATTAAATCCTTTAGGATGTCTAACGCTTGCTTAGTTATTTTAATATTAATAATTTGTTTAATTTCCACTATAAAGTATTTTACAGTTCTCATCATCATCATCATCATTTCAGCCGAAAGACGTCCACTATTGGACATAGGCCTTCCCCAAATGTCGCTGCGCGTCTCGCATTCATCGGATACCCGCGAACCTAACCAGGTCATCGGTCCACCTTGTGGGAGGCCTTCCAACGCTGCGTCTTCCGGTACGTGGTTGCCATTCCAGAACCTTTCGTCCCCATCTACCAACAGTTTACAGTTCTATTACATTAAAATTATATTTAAATTAATAAGTTTTTTTAAATTAAAATTAAAATTTAATTCGATCAAATTTTAGATACCCTAGTGTATACCTATATGGAACTTGGGATCAAATTCAAAACCTCATACCTAGCAGTGAAACATTTCACTTAAAAAAAAAACTATTTCGATCACGATTGTGAACCTGAGAGCTTAGCTAAGTTGATAATTATTATAATCGTTAACGCTTGTAGAAAACTTCAAAGGAATGACGTCATCTCAACGTTAAGTTACGTGGTCAGAACAAAGGAATTGTGGGCGTTACCGACTGTAGAAAGAGATTCGAAATGCAACGGTCGTAAAATGGCTAGGCCTGCTGTAGTTTTCAATGATCTAATGAGCGATCTCTTTGTTTTACTGTGATGTGCTGGAAGGTACGCCATGTTAGTCAAAATATTAATGGTCCTGGTTTCCTCCCTTACATAATGAGGTACCTACATCCATCAGCTACGAGTAATAGTTTATGAACAACCCGTCTTACGGCGAATATCCTTACGTTGTTGAAACTTCTACGGTACGGACTAAGCGTTACGCCTCGTCGTCTATACCGCGTTCAAGGAAAGACTAGAACAATTTGCCTGCTACGGTCTTCGCGTCCGATTATAATTTAGGTTGCCAAAAGGCTAGAATGAATAGGTTCTTAATAAACTAGTGCGCCTCATCATTAACGATTTCATCGCTGCTTACCTTCAGGCGGGATCGCAGTCATGCACTAGTTTAAATCAATAAAAAAAATATAGTGCTATTCTGACATCTCGCCTTGAAATAAGTAAAGTGAGATCACTGTGGGATTATGCCAAAGAGGCACCGCGAACGCAAGGAGCAACCGAAGGAACACATGAGAGTTATAGTTAGTAAAAGTCTAACACTCCATCTCGATCCACCCGGAGCGCGAGGTTTCATTTGATGTGTGAGGCGCCTTATAAAATAAAGATGAAGTGAGACAAAGAAAATGTTGAAATGACAGTTTACATCACGCTCACTCCAACTCAGCTTTTATAATAAAATTTATAATGAACTAGCTTTTGCCCTTGGCTTCACCCGCATATATAAAACATAGCCTATGTCACTCAGGAATAAAGCAGCTTTCTATCGATTGTAAAATTTTCGCAATCGGACCAGTACTTTTAGAGATTACTACCTACAAACAAAAAAATAACTCTTTTTATTATTATTATTATAATGTTAAGTGTAAAAGTGTAGATACGACGGCAGATGTACTGCCTAAGTAGGGTACACTTTTCCTTTTTTTAGATCGGAAATCATTCGTCTTTTCTTGTGTCTTTTTTCACTCCAGGGTGGAGCGAGAGGGCGTGTTAGATTTCTTCAGACTAAAACAACACATATATCCTTCAGTTGCTCTTTATGTTTTAGGCCCGCGGTTTTCCTTTTAGGTCCCCAATTCTCTGGGGCCTAGAGGGGCGACGGGCTTTTAACATCAAAGGTTTTAACATTAATAATACAATTATAGCTTTTATTCTCTGTTTCTGACATTTACGGACTGTTTTTGTGGTATCCTAAGTAATAAGGCCCCTCGCCCACGGCAACTTTTTGTAGCGAGGTTGTCGCGCGTTTTGTAAGCGCGCGACAACATCGCTACTATCGCGCGTTAGTCGTATTTGCAAGCGCTGTAGAAAATATTCCAACGCTCTAAAGCATCGCGACTGTATCGATGCGAAAGCGCTACAGCATCGCTACAAAAAGTCGCCGTGGGCGAGTGGCCTAACTCCTTTTGCCACACCTTATCAAATGGTGTATTAAATACCGTTCTTGAATATTTTTCTATAGCATAGCATTGCATAATCAGCTTTTTAATGTTCCCACTGCTGGGATTCAGGCCTCCTCTCTAGGAGACGGAATGGGCCGTAATCCACCACGGGCGAACAGTACGCGTTGGTGGATGTGTCATGTCTTTGAATTTTTTGTTCTTGGACATGCCGATTTCCTTACGATGTTTTCCTTCACCGTTTTGAGAGTAGTAGTAATGAAATAAATTACAAAAAGTAATGCGCCCGGCTTGGTTTGAACCTAAAACCTATGATTCGTAAATTGGGGCTGTTACTACGAGCCACCACTGCACTATCTTGGTGTACAAAAGAGTTTTTTTTTCATTTTTTTTTTTTCCTTTAAGTCTCTAACTTTAAAATTAGTAAACAAATCACTTATAAATCCCTACTGGGTTTCCAAGAAGTAATTTAACTACCGATTTACTCTTGTTCAAAAGAAAACCTATTTAAATTCCCATAACATAACAAAAATCACAAACAAATAAAATCCGTAATCGTTTCCACTTTGATTGAAAAATTAATTTCGTCCATTTTCCAACTTATCATTCGGTTCGTTTCCGAAACCTTTACGTTTTTCTGACATTAAAAAGCCATGGATTTCATTTTCATTTTAACATTCAATACACGTTATCAAAGAAACGATGGTGTAGAAAAAGTTATAATCGAGCAATGAAAGCCCAACACACGTACGTTGTACGCTAATGGCACCTATGGCTTTGAAACAGGTGCTCAGTCTCCAGCAGCCAAGTTTTTGCGCCCATTTTTCGTAAAACATATTTCAAGTCTGTACTTTAATTTTTTTTCAAGTACATTTATACTCGTACTTTTAATTGCACAACGGGCTGAAACTGTTTTCCTTTTGTGGTTTTTTAAATAATATCTCACTAAGGAACAGATGTACTTAGGTACTTAGTTTTTTGTTAGAAATAATAATTCAATATCGGATTAAATTTCTTTTGAAATTTTAATAGTAACTTTCATCATTTTTCCAGTTTTAGAAAATTATTTGCCTTCTAAAGTTGACTTATTGTTTTTACTTAGTTACAAATACAAGTGAGGGAAAAATTAAATAAAAGTTTTTAATAATTCGACATACGTTATAAGCCAAAAGGGGCTTATAACGTATGTCGAATTATTCACTTTTGTAGATTTTTTTTTAATATCGTATTACTTCTGAACCTACTAACATTATAAAAGGAAAGATGTGTATTTTTTCTCAGTTTATATATTTTTTTTGTAATAAATAAACCACTAAAATGTATTAGACCGATTTTTCAAATCTCATTTATTTCTTTTACCAATCGAATGCTACTTCATTACTAAGATAAGATTCATACTACTTCATTACTAAGTGATATAGAGACGCGGACAAAGCCGTTGGCAGGCTTTTGTATTTTATATTGGAGTATTTTAAAAAATCTTGTGTTAATATTATCAGTCATTGAAATACAATGCTGATCCTGGAAGACGAAATGAATAAGGCATTCATACGCAAAAAACAAATTTGAATCCGTTTTTCGATTTTCTTCAGCCGAATATTCAGCAACTCCTCCAAAATGCACCTTCGTTTCCTATTAAAACTATTTTTTCGTATTTAAATGAATATGCAACATTTAGAAAGATTTATTTTAAAATTAGCCGTATTTTGGAATTTGGTTCAGCAGAAGATAGAAATTGCAAATATTAAAAAATATATTTCTTCTTTTACGTATAATCATTACAATCTCTTTTTTAAATAAAATTATATAGAAATAAAATTCAATATCGAATTAAATTTCTTTTGAAACTTTAAGAGTAACTTTCATCATTTTTCCAGTTTTAGAAAATTATTTGCCTCGTAAAGTTGACTCATTTTTATTTTTTCAGTTAGTTACAAATATGTGTAGGAAAATTTTACTAAAAGTATTTAATAAATCGACATACGTTATAAGCCGCTTTTCTTTTGTAGATTTTTTTGATATCGTATTACTTCTGTACCTCCTAATATTATAAAAGAAAAGATTTGTATTTTTTTGCAGTTTGTATTTTTTTTTTGTAATAATTAAACTACTAGAAAGTACTATATCGTTTTTTTGAAATCTCATTAATTTCTTTTACCAATCGAATGCTTCTTCATTACTAAGTGACATAGAAACGCGGACAAAGCCGTTGGCAGGTTTTTGTATTTTATATTGGAGTATTTTTTAAAATCTTGTGTTAATATTATCAGTCATTGAAATACAATGCTGATCTTGGAAGACAAAAGCCTGAATAAGGCTTTATACGCGATAAAAGATTAAAAAAAAAATTAAATCCGTTTTTCGATTTTCTTCAGCCGAATATTCAGCAACTCCTCCAAAATGCACCTTCGCTTCCTATTAAAACTATTTTTTCGTATTTAAATGAATATGCAACATTTAGAAAGATTTATTTTAAAATTAGCCGTATTTTGGAATTTGGTTCAGCAGAAGATAGAAATTGCAAATATTAAAAAATATATTTCTTCTTTTACGTATAATCATTACAATTTCTTTTTTAAATAAAATTACGTAATCATTAACATAGACCAAAAGTAACTTTAGTGAAATCTACAATTCAAATGAATAAAGTAGATATGTATTTTACTCGACATCATATTACATGACCCCAAAGAATTAAAATATAGCCTGTCTATGCATTAGTGCTGTTTGGTTATTTAATTTGCATATTAAAATTGTATCAACATCTCATTTCCCTAATTTGCATTGCTGATTCGCAAGTTTGCGATCAACCTAATTGAATTTTGATACGGTTTTATTATGCTAACGCAAAAAAATATCGCGGTAAAAATATTTTGTGGATTTTAAAAGACGTTTTATTTTTTCTGGCACACGGATATTTTTTTAATGAATATTCTGCTGTTTTTAATGCAATTATAAATTGTGTTTAAAATGTTGGACATTTACATTGCGCTTTGGACATTTATTTTTTATTTAAATAAAGAGATTGAAATTACCAAATTGTTATTTTAATTCAATACCCGCGATTAACTACTCCATTTTTTTTTTGTATTCCGAACACGTTGAAAGTCAATTGCACGAACGAATATTATTTTATTGAAATATCTGATAGCAAAACTGACAATTGTATTTTTATGATCGTTTCCGAATTCCCGATGGGTGAAATAAGGCCGCTGAAAATGTTGCCGCAAATTGTTGCATATTCATCCAGTACTAATGGAAGTAAGTAATAGCTTAAAATTAACTTACAGTAATTTTAACTTAAGTATAAATAATTATAAATTATATACTAATAAAATTTTAAACAATTTAAAAACTTAAAAATAAATCAGGACTTAAACTAAAATTATACACACAATACAATATTCGCAATAAAACCATTATTGTGTTAATTCGCAGATTTATTGAGTTTTATAAATTTTCTGCAAACACAATGCAATAAAAATAAAAAATAAAGACTTTATACAATTTCAAACCTTAAAATAAAAAAATAAAAGTTAAAAAATGCCATAAAATTAAAACTTACCTTTAGAACGCCCCCTTATTCACCAGCAGCAGGCACCAAAGTCATAATGTTCAGAGTTTTCATCACCGAAAATATCAGTCACTTCACAGCAAAAACTTCCCTACTGAAGGTGGGAAGTGCATGACTTCGACCGAGGTATCGGGAGCGAGTTGGGAGTTCCGACCCAACTCGCTGGTTCTTCACTGTATTCTGAGGCCAGAGCGTGCCTGCCGGCCCATTTATCCTTGCTGGGGTGATACGCGCAGGCGTCCAGCACCCTGTTGCTTCATAGTAAAGGGGGAATTTAGCGTGTCGATATCGATAAAAATATAATTAATTTGATTGTTTTTTATTTTTTTTTAGAATTTTGAGACGATTTGTAATCTAAAGGTTTTTTATTAACAAATAGGAAGAAAATTGGTAATAAAAGTCATGTTTTATTTTTTAACTCGTCATAGGAGTTGAGAAAAAAATGTTTGTTAGTGAACATGTAATTATAACAGAATGAGCTAATGGTCATGAATTTCCTGTAATTTTAAGACTAAGCTATATGGTATAATTTTTTTTTATTTAAGTTTAAGTTTGTTTCAATATGAAAATATTGTTTGCAACTTATCTATCATCCAAAATATATCACAAACAAGCTTAAAGCAGAACTTACTTTAAAAATAATTGAATAACAAAAAAATATTTGTTTTTCATCATATCACATCACTATTATGCATAGCAATCACTAAATTAATAAAAAAGCTGAAATGTCAAAAAAAAAGAAATGTTTTAATTATTTTCGACATCATCGACAAGCGCGCGACCTGACATCACTACACATCTCCCCTCACACCCGGGCAACCTGTAACTCCCCTCCCCTCCTTCCTATCGTTTAAACACTGACTTATCAAAAAACTTATGTTTAAGTTAGATGCCATTACAAGTTTTGCTACAGTAAGGGAGACGGGGGCAAGAATCCGCCAGTGGTTGCCCCAATTGCCCCAACCGAAACCCGCTCTATCCATGAAAGATCCTCTTAATTAAGATATTTGGCGGATGGTTTTCTAGATCCTTAAAGTTGTGCCATAATCTGATTACGAGACAATGTAAGTTTTAACGAAAACAGGAGGGACGGAATATTAATTATCTCAAGATTTTGTCTCGAACGTTTTCATAATAAACTCAATAGAAATCGTTTATGCAAAATTATCGAGATGGAGTCCCGTGGAAGTGAGTTCCGATACCACTGGGAGGTTTTGTTTCAATTACTTCTCTTTTTCAGATGTGTTCGTGAATTCACTGCCGGTTTTTAGAGCTTCAAAGCAACCAAAGGGTTTTCATTTATTCAGAGGCAGACACTCAACCCTCTACTTTTGATTTAACAGTGTAGGAAAATATTAATTTTACATATATGTCTTTTTCGTGTCGAATAAATTAGAAACGATCTACAGTCAACCTTACCTTCCTATTTTAAATTATCCGAATAGAGTTACAAAATAATTATCTGACGTCAGAAGAAAAAATGCAAGTATCATAAATAAATAATACCTTTTCGTGTACCTACTGAAGGATTTTCCAAAGATAATGTCGCTCAGGTTCGAGGCGAATAAAATATTGTATATGAGATAGAACGTAGCAGTAAAATACTCATGTAAGCACATAAATTAATTCATACATTTGTATTTATTTATGGTGGGGCGAACGAAACTCATTAAAAGGTCGAATATTTAAAATTTTCATTAGAACTCCTTTATAACACAAAATTTAGAATTACCCGACCTTTTGCTAGGTAAACCCCTTTTGACGACCTGACTTGCCTCTGCTTTGAATAAATTAGAATACAGGCATTTCACAGTCAACCTTACTTACTCACAATAGTGGAGTTCAAATAATGCTTCATTTTAAGCCGAAACTACGTACAATTTGTTTGTTTTGCTTTAACAGTAAAATTAATGTTTGGTTATGAAAATTACGCTTATAAACGTCAATATATGAGGTAGCATGTTTTCTACTCGTGTTGTGTAGAAACTCGTCTAAATTTCATAATATTACGGTAGCGCTCTTACAAAGTTCTGTTTTCCTGGTAAAACGGCTTTATGGGGCTCCACATGTGTTCATATTCTTTTCAAACTTGTGTTCAGAGGTTACGGAATGTGTTATAAGGAAAAATAATGACATCGTTTCACGACCACCTCTTACCGAAATAAACTACGAGATATACTCCTTTTAAGTTGTCAGACTGCTATCTTTCTGTGTTGTAAATTATTTTTATTCCCATCAGCGTACTTGTAGTGCCCACTGTATATTCTGAACTTTAGAATTACGAGACAATCTTCAAAGCTTCAAAGTCTGAACCTTCAACGCCAAATTGCAAGCCTGTCGGTTTTTTACTAGCCTCCCTAGCCAAGTTACAACCGTTTCGTTTCAATTCTATTTTTGTTGATCGCCTCGAGTCGGCCAGGCTTTCTATTCCTTTATTCTGACCACGTGACTGAGCTTTGAGATGACGTCAGAACAAAGGAATCGGAGGCATGGCCGACTCGATGCGATCGACGAAAAGAAAATCGAAAAGAAACGCTTGTAACTTGGCTAGGGGGCAGTTTTATTTCGGGAAGTGTCCATCGGAATTGCATAATTTAATTCCTCCAAGCCCGTTCTTTCATCGGACCACCACTCGTACTGCGATGCGCTACCCGTACATAGTAAACATCCTACCCATACGCCAAAAATTTTGGAAACACATTTATTATGCGTACAGTTAAGGTGTGAAATTCCCTGCCAGACTCTGTGTTTTCCGATAACTTATAACCTGGGGGGCTTTAACTCAGAAGTGAATTTGGGCTATGTTAGCTAGTTTTATCGTCAACTAAATCATCATGTACCATTAGGTGAGATGGTCGTCAAGCGCGATCTACGTCATCACGTCAGATGAGGTGAGATTGTCGTCAAGCGCGAGATAAAGAGCAGTGGTGGCCCAGTGGTAACTGTCACAACTTACAAGTTGTAAGTTAAGGGTTCAAACCCAGCCGGGTGCAGAGCTTTGTATAATTTATTTCATAACCGCTGCTCGCAAAATGGTGAAGGAAAATATTCCTGACTTAAAAACAAAAATCCGAAGACTGGCATGAATCCCAGCAGTGGGAACATTATGCTTATGCAAGCTTATCGATAATAAATAAGTAGTATTTATAAATTTGATTTAAAAAAAAATGGTGTATGAAACTGTTGATGGGGCTAACAGCTTAAATATAATTGTGCATCCAACTTCGTTTTGTGGTAGAACGTGATTGTGCAACGAAGCAACTAATTCTCTCTTTTGTGAGTGTGAATCCGTGTAAATTACTCACTTGGAATAGGTAACGACCGCAGAAACCGTTTAATTTGAGAATATTTTGGGTATCTGTACTCGCACATTCATGTAATTTATTTATTTATTTAAACTTCATAGCGGTACATAGGCGGACTTAATGCAACAAGGCATTCTCTACCAGTCAACCTTTAGGTTAAAAAGACTTGCACAATAAATAAATAACAGATACTTAATTCAAAAAGTAAAATTAAATTAAAAATAAATAAATTATAATAATAAAATACATATATATATATGCTAAAATTATAAAGTAATAGATACTATGAAAAATATCAAATTATTAAGAGAACTGAAATTGATAGGTGACGAATGTAATATGGCATTATCATCATCATTACAATCAACAGTCCAAAATTGCCACTACTGGCGCAGTCCCTCTTTTCAGTCATCTTGTTGCACGAGCCTCATAGGTCTTACAATTTTAATAACCAACATTTTCTTATCGAGTTGAAAATATACGTTATTTCTTTTTCCTTATTACCTCTTTATGGTTTTTTACAGCTATGGAAAAAACTCTTTGTAAATTAAAAATGGAAAAAAGCCCAGGCTTTTACTTTGATATCCTAGTTTATTATAAATTCATCTTTCCACGTATCAACATGGGCAGCAAGAGAAAAAAGAAAATTCATAATTATTAGCCAGTCTGAAAGGAAGCAACGATAATTAATTATGAAGAAGCAAAACGCGTAAGAGCAGTACACGATGTATTTAAAAAGCTCATACGCTTTATTTGTTTATGTCAGTCAGGTCTTTACTGTGGGTTTGGACTTTGTAGGGTTTTTTAACTCTCCCAAAGGCTGTATTTACATGTAAGATGCATTTATGAGCTTTCTTCTAATTCTGCTGAAAGTTATGTTGTATGGATGTGGGAGCTTTTTTGATGCTATCATCAAGATTTTAGTTCATAATAAAGTTCGAGTGTAGGTCAAAGTGCAGAGACGATTTTTCAATTTGAATTTCTTTTTTAGTCACACAGCGCTCTTGTAGAACTGTTTCCGACTTTGTACTGTGAATAGATCACCTGGAAAATCTTGGCTGAACTTATAAGAAGATAATGGTGTAGTTTAAATAGTATGTTTTGACCATGAGTAACATTTCTCCCAAAATTCCTCAAGATAATTAGACAAATTAAATTAGGTACATTCTTAATAAATATATATTCAACATACTTATGTTAAAAAATATAACGTACCAAAACTATTTGTGCCACAAACTGTATAAAATTATTATCAACTGAAAGGTAATATTATATTCGCGTTTGCTATACGTACACCGTATAGTTAATTTCATGTCACTCAATAATAAAACAGCTTTCTATCGGTTAAAAACTTTTCGCAATCGGACCAGGACTTTCAGAAATTACCCTCTACAACAAAAAAACAAAAACAAATTTTACCATTTGTAGAATATTATAGTGTAGATAAGTATAAATTTAACTGTAAATTTTCTTTCCCAGTATTAATTAATGAAAAATTCTCAGTAAAATATTTGATAACGAGTCTTATTTTCGTTCCTTCCATTTAATTTTGCAGTTTTTTAAGAATGTAATACATACCATGTGATAAATAAAAATGAAACAGGAAACTCAAAGGGCGACAGTGTAAAAAAAAGTTGGATGCAGTTCAACTTTTTGCTAGTCGATGGCAAAGCCAAAGGAGGGTTATGATTTTGACAGGCTATGTATGTATGTATGAATGTATGTATGCATGTATGTATGCATGTATGTATGCATGTATGTATGTATGTGAGTATGTTCATCTGTTCCCTCATAGCTAATAATCAACTTATCGGAACTCGACATATGAGATATCGTTAGAACCGTCTTAATTGTCCGCTGAACATAGGTGTGTTACAAAACACGATATGGCTCTAGCGGACAAAAGTAATGTGTAAAAAATTTAAATGGAGATAAATACGCCGTGTTCTGTACTCGTATCATTTGAAAGGGCTTCATTTGTACATTTCTATATTTTTAAAAGCTTGCTCTAATTTAAAGTGACGCCCTCTAGCGGATTAAAAGAAATGTGTTAAAAAAATGTTAAAAATTAAGCTTTAAGAAGTAAATAGTATAGAATATAATATATCTATAATAATAAATTGCACTTGCAGCAATCTGACGCATTTATTTATTTTATAAAATAGTTTATACACTAAAGTAATTCCTTAGACGGACTTTATGCCTTGGGCAATTTCTTCAGATAGAATTATTAATATTGCTTCTATTTAATTTAATATTGCTTCTAAACGTTGAAAAAATTAGCAGTAAGGTTCCTGATATGTCATGGATTTTCGTGGAATTTCTTGTCGATTCGTTTTTTAGGAAACGCCCAATTGAAACCAAGCATCGTATTCTGAGATTCTATAAGCGCAATAAGTACATAAGTGAAACAAAAAAAATAATATTTTTTTTTACTATATGCAAGGTATACCAAGGTTACAGGACCAGTCATTATGGCGACACTGGCTTATGTCCAACAGTGGACGGCTTTCACCTGACACGTTGATCATGATAAGACCAAGGTTACCGACATAGCACGAAGAATCGCCAAATTTAGGTAGCAATGGGCAGGGCACATTGCTCGTAGAACGGATGGTCGTTGGGGCCGAAAGGGTCTGGAGTAGCGACTGCGTACAGGAAGACGTAGTGTTGAAAAGCCTCCTACAAGGTAGACCGATGATCTGGTATGGGTCGCGTTAATCCGATGGATGAGAGACGCATACGACCGTTCATTGTGGCGACACTTGGGGGAAGCCTATGTCCAACATTGGACGTCTTTCGGCTGGAATCGTGTTGATGATAAATATATGCAAATGAAAGTTTATAAAAATATACCTATGTCTTTCGTATATTTCAAAATATTTATACTTCGTTCTACGATTGTACGTTAGATAGATTTAAAAAATGTGAGTTCTAACAAGAAAAGGAAAACTTAAAAGAATTATTTAATTTGTTTCATACTGGCTTCTATATTTGATTAAATGTTTATTCAGCTTATTGATGGACGAATCAGTTTTGAGTAATTGGACTAGTGTCAATATTTAATAAAATTTTAGTGGTGAAATCATGCTTTATTATATTAGATAGTTTGTAGTCTAAATTAATGGTTATAAGAGCTAAAGTTGGCGTGGCCTACTCAAGGCGTTCAGCGCGAACGATGCGAGTGTAACTTGGCTAGAGGGCCAGTTTTGCCTTGGTGGTGCAGGTCAGAGAGGCAGTCACATGCCTTCGAAGAATGTAACTTCTAGCTGCATCCGGTGATACTGGGAGCCGTCCTCTATGTAGGCAGACAGACATACTTATTATCTACCACTATAAGTAACCTTACTTATATTACCCTACGCAACAGTTATTTTTCAATACGTAGGTACCTACGTTAAATCATATTGAGAATGATATATATTATTTACCTACATATATGGAAAAAAACTGGGTAAGTGCGAGTCGGACTCGCGCACTGGGGGTTCCATACTAACTTGAAAGGTAAATTGCGGTTTACGATTTGTGACGTATTAAAAAAAACTACTTACTAGATCTCGTTCAAACTTTATTTTCGGTGGAAGTTTGCATGGTAATGCAAACGTATAATTTTTTCTAATTTTATCATTCTCTTATTTTAGAAGTTACACCCACATTTTACCACTTTGGAAGTGTATCTCGCGCAAACTAATCAGTTTAAAAAAAAATGATACTAGAAACTTCAATATCATTTTTAAAGACCTATCCATAGATACTCCACACGTATGGGTTTGACAAAAAAAAAAATTGATTTTCTGTTCTAAGTATGGGGAACCCCTAAAATTTATTGCTTTTTTCTATTTTTGTTTGAAATCTTAATGCGGTTCACAGAATACATCTACTTACCAAGTTTCAAGAGTAAAGTTCTTATAGTTTCGAAAAAAAATGACTGTGACTTACGGACGGACAGACAGACATGACATGACGAATCCATAAGGGTTCCGTTTTTTGCTATTTAGCTACGGAATCCTAAAAAGAGACAAAGCTTTACAAATCTATATGGGGAACAGAGGAAACACCCCCGACTGATACGTACGAGATTAAAGATCCCACGCGATTTTTTCTAAGGAAAAGTTATATCGAAAAGTCGTAGCTATGGAAAAAAAAGCAAGCAAAAATGTAGAAACTGAAATAATATAGGTACCTACAAGTTTTTATGTAAGTAACGATTTTATGATATATTCACAGGCCCAGGAGCGAGGAGGAATGGCAGGCGGTCGCCTCCATCTGCGAAGCTTTAATGCTAGTGAAGGAAACGGCCACACGAATGAGGGAACGGCCATCCTCGGACGACGAGCAATGGGTAGCTTGCCGTCTGGCTGTCCAATAAACGTCAGAACCAAGCCCAAGTCGTCATCAGCGCGTAGTGTCTCAAAGAGATGTCAGCAAACCGTAGGGTCACAGCAGGGCCGATGTCCGCTAGGACATTTTATTAAAAGGAAACCCGTAGTCTTAGAAGGCAAGGGCAACTGAAGGACACAGGTGTGGTTTTAGTCTGTAAAAGTCTGCTAAGCCCTCCCACCCCACCTTAGAGCTAGAGAAACTCTGACCTCTACTATTTACTACATTGGACTGGCAGCCGTCAAAGTGCTTTTGAGCCCGTTTGATACTCGCCATTTTGGAGCTGTCGGCCGCAGAGAGACTAGCAATAAAACTAGTAATGTCGCGCCACTTACAATATACATAGGACCTAATTTTTCATAGGTTTCATACAATTCGTGAAGCAGGATTAACGAGGAATTCGAACGAAATTAATTCAAAATGCAAAAATATTTCAGAGTACCCTACACTTCTCAGCAACCATTTGCATTATGCGTCAAAATTAGTTCACTGGACGCTCGCGAGTAGCGCTTCCGATAGGCACAAAAATAGCTTTCAAATATATAAAACAGCCTGTCCAGTGGTACATAAAAATGGAGAGAAATCATTAGATGAATACCTAATTAAAAAAAATATGCCCAGGCGTATGAAACCTTTTTTTTAGGTGAGAAATCATTATGATTTTTCGCGCTCTGAGTGGAGTGGCAGAAGTCGGACGGAGGAGATGTCAGACTTTAACTTGTGACTATAACCACACCTGTATCCTTCAGTTACTCTTTGTGTTCTAGGACCACGGGTTTATTTTTCAGAAATTCTCCGTGGCCTTTACTGGAAGTGCAAGTGACTTTTTATTGCGAAAACCATGTTGCTCATTGCAAATATAAATATCGACTTACCTTTGAATTTCCTTATACAAAATATGATCAAATACTTTAGCAGGGGACGACAATATCCTGTCCTGCCTCCTGTCTTTATAATATAATCTTAATAATCTTTATTTAATGTTTCATACAATATTGTTATATGCAATAGCCACAAGTAAATCTTTAACATAATATAAATATGCTAATTCCCAAGGAATAACAACGAGTAGTGATGACATATGGCTCTGAAACGTGGTCGCTTACAATGGGCCTCATCAGAAGGCTTAAAGTTACTCAAAGGGCAATGTAAAGGGCTATGCTCGGAGTTTCCTTGCGTGATCGCGTCAGAAATGAGGATATCCGCAGGAGAACCAAGTTACGATCGTTTCGTTTGCGTAGAACGCCTCAAGTAGGCCACTCCTCCGATTCCTTTGTTCTGACGTCATCTCAACGCTCAGTCACGTGGTCAGAATAAAGGAATCGGATACGTGGCCTACTCGAAGCGTACGTTTTGCGTCGAACGCAAACGAAACGATCGTAACTTGGCTAGAGGGGTAGGTTTGCTCCTTACCGTACGGGCTGACAGTGGGCTGCAGGAATATTAGAAAGATACACCATGGCCCTAGAACGCAAAGTAAATAATGAGGAATACAGGTCGATTTTAGTTAGTAATAGTCTGACACACCTTCTTGATACTGTCGAAGTGGAAGAAGTAATTTGATTAAACCTTTGACCTTTAAATGTAAGGGTTCACAAACGTTCACAGCGGGAATTCTGTACTTATTTTTTTCCAATGTTATAAAGGATTCTACGTCACAAGCCGTAGTCACGGCGACATAGGTTCGGGCCACCCACGTGAGGTTCTTAGTCGCCAGGCAGTCTGCCACGGCTGACTAAGCAACGGTTTCTTTGTTGACAGCAACTGACAACCGATTCTGATGTTGAAGTTTTTCTTTTTAACCCGTTTTATTATCGATCGTTATTTCTTAGAATATTTATAACTAGTGATTCACTAGGGTTTGTTTGAATTCAGATCTTAAACACAAAGCTTCCTCGTTAATTCGAGTTTTCACCCGTATGGTGTTGACACCTCTACGGTTCGGACTAAGCGTTTCGCCTCGTCGTTTATACCGCGTACTCGAAGGACTTTAATAATTTGCCTGTTGCGGTCTTTCCGTCCGTTTATAATTTAGGTGTCTTCAAGGCAAAATAAAAAAATGAATAGGCTTTTAATAAACTAGTGCGCCTCACCAGCACAGATTGCATCACTGCTTGCTATCAAGTGGGATCGCAGTCAAGTTATAGTTTATAACAATAAAAAAATGGTCTTTCTGTTAGTAACAATTGTAGGTATTGAAATTCATTGCGTGAATTAAGAGCGCCCCTTTCGAGATACATTCTCATACCACCGCTCCTACGTGATAATGTTATTACAAATCTTTCTCTAGATATTTTGAATACACAGCTATCTTGTGTATAATATCTAGGCGTCTATAGAAATAAAAACATAAATTTGTTTAAAATTTGTATTTAGTAAAGATCTCTGAAAATCTGCTATTTTACATGAACTTTCGCTTTTCATAATGTATTCGTATATTAAAATTATAAAAAAATACACTAATAGAAGTCTTGCACATTTAATCGAGATTCTGTATAACAACAATATTTCTAAAAAAAACTTATTTCCTGGAACAAGTTTTGTGAAATATTCGAGTAAAACACGGAATTACCGAATGCCAACAGAGTTTTCAAGCGTTATCTCTCTTTTTTTGTATTGCCTTTCAATGAAACATTACGTTGGATTGTATTAGATGAAGTAACAAGCTTTTAAACCATGCTCGATGTGGAAAAGGACCCTCTTAATCGAGCTAGCGAAAAAAAAAAAAGACAAAGGTGGAAAGTAACTTTGTTTTGTAGCACATAAAGATAAATATAAAAAATACACAATAGTACATTGCGACATCGATTTTTATTATATTGATATCAGTGCAAACATAGTTTTTAATCGTATTAAAACGACTTCAATTATCGAGAAACAGCTTTTTTGAAGAACCATTTCCACGAATATGGGATTTGAAATTTGTTTTGTGAGTCTAGATTTACGTTGTGTTTGATTTTAAATTGAAAAAATTGAACTCAGTTTTATTGAAAATGAAAAGTAATAAGTTTATAGTGTAGGTACCGAAAGATTGCAGATTTTGAATGTATGGTGATCGTCACTCTGAAATTGCTAACACTCAAAGGAATTAAAAAATCTAAAAATGTTTGAATCAAATTTTTATTTTAATCAATCGTAAAGTACCTAACCCGCTTTCTTGTCAATACAAGGAAGGAAAGAAAATAGCAACAAAATCTTTAGTTTACTGTTTTAATGACATCTTATGAAGAAACTTGGAAATTAGTTTTTATAGAGCCGAGGTGAAAGAATTTCTCTTTCTTAGATTGCAGTGATTGAAATGAAAAATATATGATTTCTTGACGCCGCACTGTTTTAATCCAAAGCCAGGGGATTATTGATTTTCTATGCAGTTAAATACCTAAGGCCCTACTACGAGCTCTTCATGCGATCCATTTGACGACCTAAACTAAATTGTTAAAGGGATGGAATTGTATAGTGTATATTTCCATCCCTCTTTCTGGCTTGTACGCTTCATATTTTAATATATCATGGTAAAGTCTCTGGAACTTGAAATTAAAGTAAATCAAAATATCCAAATAATACCAATAATTTCTAAGTTAAGGTTTTTATATATTTGTATTATTAAACGTTGCCCCACACCACGAACAACTATCTGTATGCCATTATTTTTATTTCTGACTCGAGCCCGCGACATAGCGTAGCAGTCACATCGCTCAGTCATGGCGCCAACAATGTCATCAAAATCAAAATTTGCTTACATTTTGAAAGTTGTGTTATGTAAAGTTAGAGAAATTATGAATAGTTAAGACTTTTTGTAAGTGTGTGTATGTTCCTTGGTCTTATGATTTAATACTTGTCTGCAAAGCAAAGTCCTTTGAAACTTATTCAAGGAGTTTGGAGTAAAAGTATTTATGTTGAGATTTTTTATTGTTAGGCTAGCGTTTGATCACTATTTCACTTGATGATGGTAGAAATAACCTCTCACTCTTAACTTAAATACACCTAGATTGTAGCCATCAGGAAACACAGTCTCCGACCAGGAATTCTACTTCTTAGCTGTGCACAAAATGAATGTGTTCCCAAAACGTTTTGTGTGTATCGTCAGGATGTGTCTGGGTAATAATTATCAAGTCACTTTGCCTAACTCCTTTTTATATAGGATAGACTTTACCTGCCCTTTCTGTTCTAATTATTTCAGTTATGCTCATGTATATATTTTGAATAAGACGTATGTCTTATATATTTTCTATTAACATCTTCCAGACAGAGGCTCAAACCCAGCAGTGAGCAACAGGAAGGTAACAAATGAAAGAAGATGAAGACGAAGATATCATGCATAATATCCAAATAAATAGATAAGTGTTTTGAAACAAAATGTTAGTAATTTTAGAGCCAGTTCCCTTGTTGGTAAACGATAGTGCATGTTTGTATCACGCACCGGATCACACTGACGGGCTAATTTCAATTTGGTGCGTAGTCAACGCCCTATACGTCGCGCCGTGTCCGGAATAGCTTATCAGGCAAATATTGTTGTAGTGCAGGGAAGGTACATGCCCTTCAGCTGCATATCACCATATTGCTATATAGTGACAGTCGTTCATTATTTAAAAAAATTCAAAATGTTTTTATTTCACACAGGCACGCAGAGACACACACAGACTCACAGAGACTTATAAAACGACAGAAGCTAGTGCACGCAATATTTTTTGGGGGATGAAAATGCTAATGAATATATGTATAAAAAAAAACTTTCAGTATGTTATAAAATTTGCTGTTCCATCTCATTTTGTATAGAAGAGTTGATTTAATCATACTAATATTTTATACGTAAAAATCTGTCTTGGGCAGATCTTAGAATTGATCAATGACATGCGGGGTTACAAGGGTTGGAAGGCCTCCTGCAAGGTGGACCGATGACCTGGTAACGGTTGCGGGAGTACGATGGATGTGAGACGCACAGGACCGTTCATTGTGGCGACACTTGGGGGAGGCCTATGTCCAGCAGTGGACGTCTTTCGGCTGAAATGATGATGATGATGTTGCGGGGTTACCATGACGTTCAAAGTAAGATTGTTTCATTCTTATTTCAGTGTGTGTAAGAGACAGAGCTATACAATTGTCTAGCGCCATCTCTCACCCACACTGGAAATAAGAATGAAACAATCTTACTTTAAACGTCATGGTACAAGTCATGGTTGCATTTCATGATATAAGTGGCTAAAACTATCCAGACGTTTGATAATATATCAGTGCACGTTTAGCCATATTAATAATACTTTTTAATAAAAAGGTCCAATAAATATTCTAAATAAAAGAGAAACTCATGTCTTGCTCTAAAATAGTTTCAAAAGGCGCTGGCGTTTGATTAATATTATATGCGTTTAAGGAATGCGATGAAAGCGAGATGCACAGGAGGCCTATATCCAACTGTGGACATCTTTCGGCTGAAATGAAGACGATGATGATTCGTTTAATATTTGGAAGTATATTGGGCAAAAGACAAAAACCAGATTTTTTAAAAGAAATCTATGAACAATAAGATTTAAATGAAGTATTGTGTTGTCACTGCACTTTTATTATTCATATTAAAATTAATATTTAATAAATACTAAAGCGACTTCAGCGCCTCCATCGGTGGGCAAAATAGCTATTTCGCAATATGATCACTAATGTACGATATCGTGCGTCCGTTTATAATAATAATATTAAACAACTATCACACAACGCCATTTAGTCCCAAACTAAGCAGAGCTTGTGCTATGAGATCTAGACAACTGACAAATATACTTATATATTTCTAAATAATTACATACTATATATAAATTACACCCAGATAGAGAACAAATGACCATGCTCATCACACAAACATTTATCCTGGGTGGGAATCGAACCCACGACCTCCGGCATAGCAGCCAGGGCCACTAACCACTAGACCATCAGGCCTGTCGAATTTTAGACGGTCATATTGTTAAGCGCAGAGTGTTTATTTTACGAGCGCAGTTTACGAGAATATTTTGTATGCACATAAAAATATAAACGTGTTTCAAAAACACAGTGATATTCATAATGTTAGTACTAGGAACAAGCACCAATTTGTGGTTCCTGCAACTAGGCTCAAAAAATTAGGGGGCTTATTTAGGTGCCAATGTATACACTTCTATAATAAACCAAGCCTTAATAAATTCGAATCATTTGTAAACCGAAAACTTTTCCAAAAGCCTTTTTAGACTAAGGACAAAACAAAATCAGCTATTCCCAACATTTATGTTCGCTTAACTCGTCAAAATGTATGAAGCAGCTGATTTTTTTTCGTTATTTCAGGTTTGGTCCCATAGTAAAAGTTGTTCATAATGAGGAGTACAATGTCCCCTCGAAATTCTTAAAGTTAATTTTTTAACACCATATATAAATACCGACCATTTGAACACTTCAAATGTTCAATTCTAAATTCGGGGACCTTACCATAATATTTTAAAATAACAAGCGTTCGAGTAAGAAAGACGCATGGAGCTATTCCGTATATAATAAGTTCCATTCCTTTAATAGTTCAGTTTAGATCGTCAAGTGGATCGCGTTTGTGGTAGGGTCTCTGGTCATGACATATCCAATTATACATACTTTCATATAAAAAAAAAGTGACGACAACCATAAACTCACTCACACATAAGTCGCTAGATCAACGATTTCAATATTTACTATGGAAAACGATATTATGATACCTAGAATTTTCATATTACTGAATTTCTGCTCCCTTTGAACTCTGTATGAATTTAAAGCCTTCTCAATAAAATTTCAGTTCACAAAAAAAAAAAAACTGGGCATATGCGAGTCGGACTCGCGCACTGAGGGTTCCGTACAAACTTACCTAAGAAAACAGTTCAATTCCCGAATTGAGTTACGAAGATTTTTCCGAATCGCAATTAAAGTTTTTTTTTTGTGACATAATTACAAATTTGCAGTTTTCAGATCTTTTCCTATACTTGTGATATGTACCTTGCCTTATGACAAAATTTCAGGATTCTAGATCAGCGGGAAGTATCCTATGAAATTTGATTCTCTTGGAAATGTCGAAATACACGTTTTTTGCGACATAAACAGCTGTATCTTCTTTCAAAGGTTTAAGGGATCGTAGACCTGAGTATACAGTTTCAATTTCAACTGGATACCTCCACGCATTCCCGAGATAAAGGGTCTTGACAGACAGACAGACAGATGGACGGACCAAAAAGTGTAAGGGTTCCGTTGTTTCCTTTTGTGGTACGGAACCTAAAGGATTACGAAATTCTCTTTAACAGTATATCGAAGTTTTATTGGATTGCCTATCAATCAATTAGGTTCGGGACGGTACGAACTAGCTTGATTCCATATTGGAAATTACATCCACCAGATAGATTTAACGAAATATTCCCCGTTGCGAGCAGCTCGCAACGGGGAATATTTTAGTTTTCACGTTCACCAATAACACGTTATTGGTGAACGTGAGAGCTGAAATAAAAAACAAGAGTACCTATACAAAAATCTCCATTTTTACAGGACAGCAAAACAAGTTTAAGCAATCTTAGTACGTGAACTAAGTGAGCCAAGTAATGTTGTTTACTTTTTTTGTAGATAAAAACATTCATTTCCATAGTGAACTTTATTTTGTATGGTTAATACTAGCTTCTGCCAGCGGCTTCGCCCGCGTGAAAATAGGTTTCTCTATACTAACTTTGGACCCCCGTTTCACGCTCTTAGGGTGTGAATTTTGGAAAATCCTCTCTTAGTGCTCGCCTAGGTCATAAAAATAAACCTTGTGAAAAGTTTCATGCTCTTAGGCTCTGTAGTTTCGGTTGTGCGTTGATATGTCAGTCAGTCAGTTTCTCCTTTTATATATAGATTATAGATTTAAAGTAATCCAAGAAAAACCTGTGAGTTGTACCTTTTTCTATTTCCAATGTGTGTTAAAATTACGTGATACATAATACAAGTACAATTAAATTATGTTACACGTATATTATGTCTTTGTGTAAACTGATATACATGAAGCAAAAAAGTCAGATAACTTACTATGTTACTTAGCAATGTAGCTCAAACTAATGATAAACATACCTACTACCCCAAACATTAGATATTTTCACTTATCAGTCCCCTATGGTCAAAATAAAACTGAATTGTATTAGTTTGCCAAAAAAATGTCTTTTGGAATATATAGGATGTTTGGTGCATCGTGTACCAAATCGATATGGTCGACGGGAGGGGTCACCTGCTATCCTTCCAGACCCCTAAACACTTCTCATGCCCGGCGGATTTTATTTCATCGATTTTTTTTTTTGTTTTATGAAAATATGACCCAATTTTTTCATTCAAATACAAATTTAAAAAAATATAGAAGGCGTAGAGTCTGAATTTTAATTTTATTTCGATGTGTATTATATTAGAGTACTTTTAAATTTAAAATTGGTGACATTAGCTATTAAGATTTTTTTTTAAATTTAATAGCAAAGTTTTGAATTTTAATTAAAGCTGTCCGTTACAGCTATTTACTTGGCTATAAAAAAACAAAAACCAAAAGCGACTGGAATCTTCCAGCTTCCTCGAAAAATCTCTAGTTTATCCTCTTGCGATGTGCCTCTAGTGTTGTGCCACATAGCATAAAAATCTTTTTATAACTTTGTAAATTCGCTAGAATTGTGAATCGAGTCACACAAGACTAATATTCAAAATTATAATTTAAAAAATATTTTTGCTTAAATGATACCTGAAACACCTATTAAAAATGTTATCTCACTCTTATAAAAAAATGAAAATTTTCTTAGACAAATTTGGGTCTTATTTTCATAAAATAGTAAAAAGTCGGTAAAAAAAAACCAAAGGGCATGAGAAGTGTTTAGGGGTCTGAAAGATATTAAATGACCCCTCCCGTCGACCAATTCAATTTGACACATGATGCAGCAAACACCCTGTATGTGTTAAATGATACAAGGCCAGTTATACCCCTCACTAAATTAAATGTAAAGTCTTAGAAAAATAATCAGCTTTAACTAAACTTCATTAAAATCAAATAATTCACTTACAAAATAAAGCACAGTTGTTTCAAAATTCTTAAGAGAGGTAAACTGAGATCCTAATAACATAATTTTACAATCTAAATGTATTTGTCATAGTCACTTAACTATCTTCATTTTGATATCTAAGTGAGTATGAAGTTTCGTAAGCAATTTATGGTCTTCTTTATCAGTTCCACTTCATCAAATGTTACTTTTTGACTGTAAGTGCTTAAGTTCACGATGAAAAATACCAAAATCACTATATGGCGATCGAGAAGCATATCCTCTAAGAGAAAAAAAAAATGCAAATCGGTTTATAAACGACGGAGTTCTGAGATAACACACAAAAAGAAAAATACAATCGTATTGATAATCTCCTCCTTTTCTTTTGTAGTCGATTAATAAAATAGAATTTATTGCGATATTTTAAAATCTTACGGATTTGCAATCTTCCGATATTCTTTTGTACGACATCACTTAAAGAGATTAGAATGGTTATTATGCGTGGTTAGGTTAACACCGCAAGCCATGCAGGTGCCTTATCAACAACGGTATTTTTTCCGATATTCTCAAAGAATAGTAACCCGCGGATCAGTTCGTATCTTATTTCTTTAAGTGCTCGATTTGTTCCTGCCTGGGTCAAGATATGATAATGACGGTGTAATGAATAGAATTCTTTTACCACAATAGTTTGCAATATTTGTGTTATGGTACAGGTACCTAAATACGATAAAAAAAGATCAAATGATTTCAAACTGTATTTCTGCAAATGAAAAACGGTTTTATTGTATGGTGGGAAATTATTAAATGATAGATTGATTAACGATGGTAGATGGATAGAGAGGGAGAGGGAGGTCAAAAAAAAGATGGATGAATTGTGGGAGGAGTGATATGAAAGAAAAGAGAGTTAGTGATAGTGTGACGGGTGACAAGACAGAATAGAAATAAAGAACGTGTTGCACCGACCCAAAGTAATATAGGATAAGGGCAGGAAGAACAAGAAGAAAACTCACCTGTATTCCTTTAGTGGGATTTTTGTATTTCGGGGCTACGGTAACTCCTTCGATCAATTTCGCAACTCTGGCAGGCTCTCGAGGAGGCACTGCACAAGACCGAAGCCATGTGTTTCATGGCCCTCGAAACGCGCGACCTAAGTATCCCAAATAATGGTAAGAGAAGTTCACATCAGCGTCGAGTCGACGAAGTACCTGGGACTCGTCCTCGACAGCCGATGGAATTTCAAGGAGCATTTCCGACGTCTGGCTCCCAAACCGGATCGGACTGGGGCTGCCCTCAAGCGGCTCCTACCCAACCGTGGTACCTAATCAACGGTGGCCGGAAATTTGGATCGTCCGTGCACGTGCTGGACCCCCTCATTTCCGGCCGGCCGTCTGGTAACCGTCCGGAGCGAAGCCAAGTCGTCGACGCGGACGGCGCGTAGCGTTCCATGCGCGCCTCAACGGGATGTCAGCAACCAAAGGGGCCCAGCAGGGTTGAAGCCAACTGGAACCATAAGTGATGCGAAAACAGATCCCCGGGGCCCTGGAAAAATGGCTAAGAAGGAACAGGAGTGGGTTTTTAGTCAGTTAAAGTCTGACACTATCTCGCGTTTCGCCCAAGAGCGGGGGATGTCATTAGATGACATTTAAAAAAAAAAAACCATGGCATGCTCAGCCTTAGTAAGCCCTGTCAATTTTGCTGACAGCTCTTTTAGGCGCGCGTGAAGTAAACGCGACGTCAAATCAGGCGTGGTCCTTATCGGACGTTCGTATTTCATCAATTTTTTTTTCTAAAAATATTAAACATAAACAAACATACGGCATCTTTCAAATACTCTGATTTGGGTTTTGATATTAAATATTGAATACTTCAAAGCCCTTTTCATTGATGAGTATGTAACAGAAAGTTGTGATGTACCTAAACCCACTCTTTTACCACATATTAGAATAAATTAAATATATGAAAGACTTTAAAACTCTTGAGAGATTGGTATGTTTCAAGAAATCTTAATTTGGCTCGAATATTATTTTTGAATGTCAACATTAATAAATGATATATTTTATGTAAAATAATGTAAAGGGCGTGTCGAGTATTTTCAGACATCTATATGTACCTTTATTCTATTTTAAAGGTGACATTATTTACAGGTACATGTAAATAAAAATGAAACACTAACTTCTTTATTATTATTATTAGACTCACGTTTGACCAGTATCTCACCTGAGCCCCTAGCCAAGTTACGATCGTTTCGTTAGCATCGAACGCCTAGATTAGACCACGCCTCCGATTTCTTTGTTCTGGGGTCATCTCAGCGCTTAGTCACATGGTCAGAACAAAAGAATCGGAGGCGTGGCCTACTCGAGGCGTTCGACGCGAACGAAGCGATCGTAACTTGGCTAGGGCGGCAGATGGTAAGAGATAATTTGGTCGACGATGGAGTACCCTTGCATAGAAGTAATCTATTCACTCTTGACTTAATGACCTTTAAATTACAGACGTTATCCTCATGTGCAAGGAGGAGATCTGTGGCTTGTACAGAAACTCAATGTCAGCGTTACAAACGCTCACAAGCCATGGCTCGGAGACGTAATAAGTCACGCGGATGAAATAAAGATGATACAAGGATATAATTCTGTAACATTAAAGGACATACAGAAAGCGTAAGACCGACTACAGCAAAGACAATTCAGAATTCTGCCGCACCGCATAAACGAAGAAGCCTAATCGATATATGCATTGCCAATTGATTTGCTATATTGTGTCTCAATTTCACCGTTAAGGTATAGTCTGCTTGAAGCACTACGGGGTATTGTTGTAATGTCAAAGGGGTTAGGTATTAATTGAATCGAACGGCGATGATTCGGGCACAAAGCGAGGTTATTACAGGGTTCTCCGTCAGCAGCAGTTCTTTGTAGGGGTCAAAGTGGTTGCCGAGTGTTTGCCTAAGGCTTATAATTCTAGCTACAACCGCTGTGTGATTGACCAATTAACTTTGATCCCTATTTCCAGCAAATATTTATTTAGTGATTTCATTTTAGTTGTTGTTGTCATGATAGTGTATCCATTCATTTTTAAATACTTTAAATACTTTTTGTTTCAATATTTTGAATTGTGAGAAAACTGGCATGTCCTAGAACCAATAAATTAAAATATGTGTGACATTTTATACACACTGGGTCCACTCTTATAAATATTATAAACTAGCTTTTGCCCGCGACTTCGTTTTGCGTAGAAGTCGAAAATGGTTTTATTAGGTTTTTTGAGATACAAAAATATGAAATATATTATTCGTTATATTCGTCGTGTGTGATAGTCTATTGAATTGTATGGCGAGCGATATTGTATCTTAAGATAAAATATTAAAGTATATTAGCCATGTGCAGCGCCCCTTAGTGCAGTAGTGTGGGTGACGTAACCTACGACAAACTTATTATTTGCGGTTGGTACAGTAATCGGGTCTAGGGATCGAACCGCAAAATTAAGTTTGTTTTTTATTTTCTATACTTTTCCGGGATAAAAAGTACCAAGTGTGGTGCCCAGGATATTAAAGAATAATTATACCAAGTTTCATTGTAATCGAACTGGTAGTTTTTGCGTGATGCCTGAACAAACAGACAGATAGACAGAAGAAAAATTTTTTATTCACATTTTTGGGTTCACACCGCCATTTATTTTTTTGATATTTTCAATGTACAGAATTTTCATTTCTACAGATTTATTATAAGTATAGAATTGAAGATAAATTACACCCAGACACAAAACAAATGATCGTGCTCATCACATTAATATTTGTTTTGGGTGGAAATCGAACCCATGATCATAACAGGCTGGACCACTAACCACTTGACCAACGGGCCAGTCAGAACGATTTCACACTAACATTTTAAAGGCGAAAGTTTTTGCTACATGTGTTTGTATGTAAGTGTGTGTACGTTATTAGGTCTTTCACACTCAAATGGCTAAACGGATGAGTTGAATGAGTCCTATTATTCTTTCCATGGATCCGTTTATCTTGGGTGTACATGCCCTTGGGGTGTTCTAGTTTCGGGTGAACAACGCCGCTGGCAGGAGTCATGTGTTTGATATTATCATACATTTTGAATGTAGTAGAAAAAGAGCAAAAATGTTAAGATAATAAGTAAACCGTATATCATTTGTGGTATTCATAGTCGATTGTAATGCAAAAATGATTTTTGGCAAAATTTCTTCTAATGAAGTTCAGTGGCCGTTTAAATTATTCACAAATTGATTGCTAGTGGGTATTGTGATGTAAAATTGGCTAAGTTTTGTATCTCAAGTGTCTACACAACTAGACAATTTGTGGCATCACTGAAACAGGCGCGCTCTCGGTAAAATGGAGCTGATAATTTTATTGTAGTTTTGACTACCTCAGTGAAGCCTGCCGAGAAGGTTGACTTAATACATTTGCTGTCAAATATTACATAGACATAAGAATGTGTACATTCATATTCTAATGGTAAACAAATTAAAGGACTTAGTATCTTACTTAATATATTACTACTTTTATAGTAATAAGCCAAAAACTTTTAGAGCACTATACGAAAAAAATGGACTTTTAAATCCAGACTATCGTCCGGATGACAGGCGTCAGGCAACTGCTGCGTAGTTGTCTGGCATAGCCGTGAGACATATTTTTTTTATTGATAATTTTATTTCTCCTTATTTTTTTAAGTTTAATTTTAGTTGTAAATCAATTATTTGTTGATTAATTAATCATGGTGTGCCAAATAAACATATTTTCTTTCTTTCTTTCTTTGGGTGATAAAGATGGCGTTGGGATTGATATTTCTGAAAGTGACAGTGCTGATGCGATTTCCAATTGGAATCCACCTCTTTTTTCTATATGAGTATAGACTTTTTCCGAGAGTGAGATGACTCTATTATCAGAGATTCAGAGGCGCACATCTGCACAAAGGATGGATTGTAATATACATTAGGATAATAATAGTAGACCAAGTACTTCTGCTACTGATAATGCTCCAAGTGCATCTGGTACCACATCTTCTGAAATTAGTGAATCTGTGTTGCTAAAGACGAAACTTCCGAATATCCGCATTAAATCCGAAAATCATCATAATATGGTGTAAAGATGCTCAATCTGCAAATGATTCAATTATTTTTTATTTTATTTTAATTCGTCCGTCCCCGTGCTCTTAAGCGACTATGACAATACAAATAAATAAATGATTCTAGATAGTTATGTTGAAAATGGTACCATTAAAGACCTGATGATGATGATGGAGCCGGAAAGAAGATGATGATAGGCATTAGAGATAAAAGATAGGCACCGGAACTCTCTTATTAATCAATGTATCCTAGCGGTGTTTGGGCTTATTAGAATTCTCATGACGTATTGTGTTTATCAAATTTTTCACAAACTTACTTCCGAGCTTAAGCCGTTTGAAACTGCTGAATTGTAATTTTTTACTTATTTTCGGAACCGTGCTGTATTCATCTAATTATGCTTTAACTTGTCTGCGACAAGACTGTTTTGAGACGTTCAGTGTTGCCAACAGTTACTCTAACTTACCACTAGAGTCAACTTTTAAAACCACCAGAAAACCACTAACAAAAAATTATCCCAAACACAAAATCGCAAAATTTCTTACTATAAAAATGTGTTTTGTACGAAATAAAATAAGTAAGCATATAGGTTATTAGTTTTGTTTAATAATAAGTGATAAAAATTAACAATCAGTTGATCAAAATACCATTTGTGGGTAAATTAACATTAGTAGGTAATTCAACAGACAAATTATTCAATAACAGCTATGTATTAATTCGTCTTCAGACGAATCATTTTTTTTTACACCTTCATCGTCGGTATCAGATTGATTATTATGGATTCTATGGTGCTGGTTTACACCCGAGTTTTCTAGTAAGAATTTGAATTTTACTAAAGCACTATAAAAATTCACTGGCCACTAAAACCAATATTTCGCAATTAAATGGGAGGTTAAAACCACCAGTTTTAGTGGAAAATCCACTAAGTTGACAACACTGGCCGTACGCAGCTAGACTGTTTTGTCTTGATGGTGTGACCCTTAACGTAAACAAGTCTGCGACGACGTAGTCAAGTCTCAGACGTCGTAGACAATTCTGTCTAAGATAGTCTTCCCCCTAGCCAAGTTACAACCGTTTCGTTTCGATTCTCTTTTCATTGATTGCCTCGAGTTGGTCACGCCTCCGATTCTTTTATTCTGACGTCAGCTCAACGCTCAGTCACGTGGTCAGAACAAAGGAAAAGGAGGCGTGGCCGACTCGAAGCAAACAACGAAAAGAGAATCGAAACGAAACGGTTGTAACTTGACTAGAGAGTCTTGTCTCAAGTGTGCACATTATAAAATGTAAAGTTTGTTTTTTTTTGTTTGTAGGATGTAATCTATGAAAGAACTGGTCCGATTGCTAAAATTTTTACCAATTGTAAGCTGCTTTATTTCTGAGTGACATGGGCTATGTTTTATATACGCAGGCGAAGCCGCGGGCAAAAGCTAGTAAAGTAAAAATCACTAAATAAATATGATTAAAATAAAATCAAGAATCTCATATTGAAAAACCTAATTTGTTATCAAACTCCTAACAACAAAAATTGAAGCACCCAAATAATTGTTGAATCCCATCTGTCTTTATAGCATTTGTCTGTTTAATTACTCTAATGCCCACCGAATAAATTACTGTTTGCTAATGAACTACCAACATTATCCTAACGATTGTTCTTAGCCAACTTTTAAAGCCACAACTGTTTATATTCCCGCATTAAAAGCTCTCCCAATCCTATTAAAATAAAAATAAAACAGGGTATAGAGCAACAAATTTTAAAGTCGGTGGCGCGCTCCGCACTGCCTCAGTCCCGCACGCGAAACTTTTCTAATATATTAAAAATTTCCCTGTACAAACATGTTGCATTAAAGTCGGAAAGTATCTACAAAGTAGCTTAAATACCTACACACGAGGGAATTTATTGACTGCCTTATCACGAAACTACGAACGAAATGTCCAAACGACAATCACACTATTATTATAAAGATGAAAGTTTTTGAGTGTGTGTGTTTGTTACGTCTCCACGCTCAAATGGACAGACCGATTTTTTTCTTGAAATTGGCCACACGGGTAGACAGGACATATCCTGGAATAGCACATAGAAAGAAAGGCAATGATCAACACACAACATAAGGCACACACAATAGTTAGATAAACATGAAACAAAAAAAGGAGCAAGAAAATAAAATTGTGAGCCTAAACGGCTGCACCAAAAATGCTAGGATATTTACAGAGAATACTCTTTATACCGTAGTACGTTCCTTAGGAATATTTTTCTACAATCACGCTAGCGAAGCCACTGGCAATAGTTAGTCGGCTTATATTTTTTTTCTGTTATGTCTCAATTTCCTAACGCAGTACTAGATTGGATAGACGACATTTTACTCTTGACAGATTACGGATTTACAAAGTTAAGAAGATCAATCAGTCAAATTGATCCCTTTCCAAGGTCACAAGGACTTGTAATTGGGTATTTGCTTGTGTTTATTTATGTTTAATATTTTATACTATCAAACAAATAACACTAAAATATATATTTTTTTCTGAAAACCGCATCAAAAATGTTTATTAAATGGAGCAGCCATTTAGATTCCAAATATTGGTTTGAGGAAGAGGGGCATAGTGGGAATATCTCGCAATCTCTTTTGAACATACGTAACCTAACCTAGTGACTTATTAACTTATAAACTTATAAGAGAAGTTTATAAATAATTTGTACAACTGTTGGGCTGTAAAAAAGACGGATGAAAAAAGATTGTATGTAGCGGAGATGAGAATGTTGAAAAGTGTGGTGTGACGAGAGTAGATAAAGTGAGAAATGAATATATTAGAGGAAGCTTGAAAGTGGCGCCAGTGACTGAAAAGTTGAAGGGGTATCGTTTGTCTTGGTATAGTCATGTAAAGAGGAGAGATGAAACACATGTTACTAAAAGAGTTATGAGTATACATGTGGATGGGTGGAGAGGGAGAAGGAGCCCAAAGAAAAGATGGATGGATTGTGTGAACAGTGTTAAGAAAGAAAAGGAAGTTAATGATAGTATGAAAGTTGACAGGATAGAATGGAAGAAAAAAACATGTTGCGCCGACCCCAAATAAGATGGGACAAGGGCAGGAAGATGATGATGAACGGTACTGCTTATTTAAAAAAAAATCGTCCAGCATTAAGGAGATATTAAACGAAATGACTAGACAATAGTTTGTAGAAACAAGAAAAGAAGAGTTCGGATGAAACTTTGTATGTATATTTGAGTGGGTGACTGGATGGTTTGAAAATATAATTGAAGCCGATAGGTGGCGCTGCAATCACCCGATTGATCGGCACCCGATTGATCCCGATTCATCGGATTGAAACGGCCATTTCATCAAAAAATATAATTAAGTACCCACTTAATTATATTTTTTGATGAAATGCCCGTTTTCGGGCAGGACACCTGGCGGGATTTTCTCACCGAAAACAAAAAAACAATACCCTAGTGTGAAAGCGGAACCCGGGGCCCTGGGACGAAGGTAACGAAGGAACAGGAGTGGGTTTTTAGTCAGTAAGAGTCTGACACTATCTCCCGCTCCGCCCAAGAGCGGGGATGTCATTAGGATGATTTTCCCACCCAATAAAAAAAAAAAAAAAAAAACCAGCGGGGTATTGTTTTTTTGTTTTCGGTGAGAAAATCATCTTATGACATCCCCCGCTCTTGGGCGGAGCTAGAGATATTATTGTCAGACTTTCACTGACTAAAAACCCAGTCCTGTTCCTTCGTTGCCATTCGTACCGGGGCCGAGTCTTCCTTTCCGACAGTTTTCCGACACCCGGGCGTTTCTTCCGCACGAATCCGGTGCAGGAACCTCCCGAACTTACTATGCCCGGTGAGGACCTGCGTCATGCGGAAGGTAAGGATGCCGTGTTGCTTTTCCAGCCACTCCTCAAAGAGGGGACTTACCGCCATATTTATGGCGTGCTCAAGGGACCGCTGGTATACATATATAAATTATTACAATAGAGGAAAGATAGTTCTCTACTAGGATCAATTTGCCTGCTGAGGTCTTCCCGTACAACTATAATTTAGGTGTCTTCAAGGCTAGAGTGAATAGACTCTTAATAAACTAGTGCGCCTGACCATCAATGATTGCATCTCCGCTTACCATCAGGTGGGATCGCAGTCAAGCACTGGTTTACATCAATAAAAAAAAAAAAGATTTTGAACAGTGAAAACGATTTTTTAACCGACTTCTAAAAAAGGAGGAGGTTCTCAATTCGGATGTTTGTATTTTTTTTTTATGTTTGTTCGCGCATAACTTCGTCGCTTGCTAACCGATTTGAAAAAATATTTTTTTGTTAGAAAGGGTATACTTCCCAAATGGTCCCATAGTCACCAAGTCGGGATCTGATGATGGAATCTTGGCGAAATCGAGGGAACTCCTCAAATATTATAGGCAACTGCATAGTGATTTTGATATTTTCATTGAGAACTTGAGCATTTACAGTCAAAAAGTAACATTTGATGAAGTGGAACTGATGAAGAAGATAAGAAATGGTCAACGGAACTTCATACGCGCATAGATATCACAATGAAGATAGTTAAGCGACTATCATAATACAAATAAATTAATGGTTCTGAATAGTTCCATTGAAAATGATATCATCAAATTGATCTGATGATGATGATGGAGCCAGAAGTTAGGCACTAGAACTCCGTCATTAATCAGGGTAAACTAGCCATGTTTGGGCATATTAGAATTGTGTCATGAAATGCACTTTGGCTTTAAGGTACTATCGAACTGATCTGATGATGGATCCGGAAGGTGGAAGGTAGACACAGGAACTTCATAATAAAACAATGTAACCTAGTAGTGTTTGGATTAATTGGAATTATCACGAGAAATAAGCACTGTGTTTATAAGTGTATCCCAACTAAAAAGTGTGAAATGTTAAATAAGATACAAATAATACCGAGAAACACCGACTTCCGAAATTAAAGTTATTTTGATCCTTTTAGTATTTTTTTAGTGAAGTCGGTTATCTTTTTTTTGTAAAAAGTTTTTTATTTACTTGAAGCGACTGCCTATCTAAACTGGGTAACATGACAATCCTTGGCAAGACTGGTATCAGATTGTATGGCTTCGGACTACCCGTAATGACTGCTACAGTTCTTGAAATTGCCGCTGGGATCAATGGTTTAACTTGCTTTACGAAGTGCGGAGTAATTACGGCATGTTCAGATGGTCACCCATCTATGGATTGACCATCGGCCAATGAGGCTGATATTGTTTAGCCATTCATTAAGCATATGTATTTATATTATCAAATTATTATTTGTTCCTATTAAAAAATAATTCTGTGCTATTATTATTTAACTAGCTTCTGCCAGGCTTCGCCCGCATTAAAGGGGGTAGTTTTCCATACGAACTTTGGAGTTCTTAGCGGATGTTCTGGTCTGATGGTTATATTTATGTAGATATTAGCTTGAACCAGGGGGCTTTGTCTGTGTGAAAGTAGGTTTCTCCATACAAATTCCGGACCATTTTATCCCGTTTATATATGTCGTAGCGAAATCTTATAAATTGATTACTTCGTGATACGGCCAAGTAAAACTGGCCAGACCGTTGTAAACGTTAAATTTTGATGATATTTCAATCCTCATTTGGCTTACTTTCTTTAGACCTTTTATTATCATAGAAATCCTACATCAATGATATAAATGTTAACGTTCTGGCCAATTTTAGTTGGTCATATCATGCAGTCATCAATTCTAAGATCTGGCCACGACTATACATCATAAAAGGAACTTCTCCACTTTCAGCTTTTTAAGTTTAAGGGTTTGGATTGGGCAATGATGAGGCAGTGAGTGAATCAAGACTCTGCCATTTATATATTTAGAAAACATCGTTGTCTTTAATTAACAATGAAACTGCTCTGGCTTCGACTATTAAATATTTACGTAGATATTACAACTGTTGTAAGCCTTTGTCAGAAAATGAGCAGAACGGTGATGAAAACCGCATTGAGAGCCATCAAGTAAATACAGAGCCTTTGGCAAAACCTACCTAGACTTGGATAACTTCAATTTATGGTAGATTTCTAAACCATGAAACAAAGTCTTAACCTATATTGTCAATCGTAAATATATACAAAAAAATGAAAGAAATTAGAGTCTGCGATAACGTGATGGGTGATAGGACAGAATGGAAGATAAAAACGTGTAGCGCCGACTTCAAATAACAAAGGACAAGGTAAGGAAAATTATGATAAATATTTTCCTATAAATTATCTTGCTTGAACTTCTGTTGGAATTATTGATTTTTTTTAGACGACTTCCAAAGTAGGAGGAAATTCATAAGTTGTCGGAAATTACATATTATATTTATATATATACAATCGTATATACAAAAACACTTAACTAATTAAAACTATATATATACATTAACGGCTACTCCTAACTAAAATATGGCGTCATAAAACTCCTCCGCATCGCTGTCGACCGGAAGTGAGCCCAAAAGGCTACGTCGGTAGTTATATTTTTGAGCCGTTTGGGGTTAAAAATCTTGGGCCGTGGGGTCCGAGTGCTCATACCCTTTTTAAAGAACTATCCAAACGCTTAGTTGACACTTCGCGTGACCCAAGGTCTGGCTTTTACCTTGGTCAGAGATTAAGCATTGCCATACAACGTGGCAATGCTGCCAGCCTTTTGGGCTCACTTCCAGTCGACAGCGATGCGGAGGAGTTTTATGACGCCATATTTTAGTTAAGAGTAGCCGTTAATGTATAAGTTGTCTAATTTTTTTATTATATTATTTTGTATAATTTTGTTTCACGATTCTAATCTAATCTAATCTTCGGTACCCGTAACTAATAGTTGTTTTTTTATAACGTAATAATACAGCCAACTTTATTGATCCTGGTTTTATTTCTTTGTTTTTTGACATCGATATTTCTAAAATCAAAGTGGTTTTGCATTTATTAGTTTATTCTTGAAGACAAATGTAATTTTTAAAAATGCATGTTTTGTTGTGAAGCATTTCGAACGTGATGACGTTCATTCTATTTATTTGAACGTGGCGCTTCATTCTATGTATTTCATTTATTTCTATTTATTCAATTTATTTAAGATCAGTGAACCATTTCAGTTACTATTTATTAACAAAATAAATATGCGCATAATATTTTTTTACACACGGTTTCTTTCCAATCATGCTAGCATCCTTCTACTTTTTATTTGTGCTGGCAATATCACATAATTACAGAAATGAAATTTGATGCCGTAGCCAGCCGAGTGTGCAAAACACGGAGCCTTTCGTGGAACCGATGAGTAGAAATGAAAAAGAAAACTAGGAGCTCGTCAAAGAAGTATATCCAGTGTTCAATATAAAAGGAAGGTTGTAATTGAAAGTCCAGCCGTTGGTACTTTAGGGTAAGAAGCAAAAATGGAGAGTACTTTTGGTTTATTTGCTTTTAAAAAGGTAGCCCTCGCTAACATCGTTCGATGTCATTACGTTGAAGAACCATGCTTCGCAATAGCAAAACAAAATAAAAATCACAGGTACACAATTATAAGCTCAAAGATAGTATCTGAAGAAAAACAGGATTTACGCTGTTAGAGTTAATCTTAGGGATCCGTAAGCGAAGGGTAAAAAACGGAACCTATTACTAAGTCTACACTATATCTCCGAGATACAGTCTGTTGTATCTTCATATGTTGGAATTTCTCATAGTGTAAATTTGTTTTTATTGCTACTATAACAAATAAAAAATTGGCCACAACCTATGAAATTGCCGTGTTTTTAAAGGAGTTTTTTTGAACTGTGATATTTTCGGATCGATTTGAAATTATAAGTTCAAATCAACTTATAGCATAGCATAGTCGGCCTTATAATGTTCCCACTGTTGGGACTCAGGCCTCCTCTCTCTAGGAGAGGGAATGAGCCGTAACGCCACGCGGGCTCAGTGCGAGTTCAAATCAACTTAATTATTAAAGATACGTTACTCGTTTTCGGTAACTCCTTATTAATTGTTTTCTTTGTATTTTATAGTTTTCTATAATATCGCAATAATTATTTATAACTAATTTCAATAAAATCTAGAAAAACTCGTAAGTATTATTTCGCAACGTGAGTTCTGCCGTTCAACTAATGCGTCTCAAAAGGTATGCAATATTGATGTCGTACACGGAATCAGAACTGCTTTTGAATGGGATGTGTATTTTTCTTTTTAATCGCTTTCACTTGGGAAATTTTAGCATACGAATACTTTTCTACTCCGGGCAGCTACAGGACAAAAATTTACAAAATGAAAGCTATTAAATCAAGAACACAGACTCTTTGATATATGTCATTGATATTGATTACCCTTTGAAATGCATAATTTTCACGTTGGAACTCATATCAGTTTTTAAATTAGATTTTATTGTTATACATAAGCTATATATATCACAGCATATACAAAACCCGAAGTTTCCAATAAATAACTAATTTTAAAAATAGAAATATATTTCCTTTATATACAGTTTATTTTAACTTGTAATTCCAAGTGAAGTTCGAAAACATCACAGTTCAAATTAGTACTTTAGCTAGGCGTGGGCGAAGTGGGCCCTCGCCCACGGCCTCGCAACTAAAGTGGCCTCGCACAAGCGAGGGCTCTTTAAGAGCGAGGTTTTTTTTCATAATCGATAAGTTCGTTTCGACCATTATTTCACCTGATGGTAAGTGACGATGTGGTCGAACACAGTATTGCGACAGTCGCTGTCTCGTTTTCGAATTTATGAAAAAAAGGCCTCGCTGATGTGTCTTCGGCCACATATAAATTAGTCCACGCTACGCCTCTGGTTAGAATAACCCGTTAAAATAATGCCAATTTTTTTAGGTAAGAACTTAATACTTAATTAAAAATGAATTAAATTAAAAATTGAAAAGAGCCTGCCTCAATACAAAATTTGTACGAAATTTTTCGTGTGTGTCCGACTCGCACTTGGCACGTTTTTTAATTTCTTTTCTTACTAATTTATTAAAAGACAAAGTCAGTAACTATATGCTCGTAGGTTTTTTTTTAGGTGGGAAAATCATCTTATGACAAATCCCGCTTAGGTACGAATAATAATTAATCAATATTATTATAATATTATAGAACTTTGCATGCAGGTTCGTTCACGAGATTATTTTCCTAAAAACTTTCACACCCCGTAAACCATATTTAGGGTAGTTTTAAAAAACTAATAATGACAGTCATTATTATTCATTTACGTTAAAATTTGGGTAAAGTTTCAAGTTCATTTACCCCAGAAAATGATTCACAGATGAATGATTCCATCTGCTTGGAAGAAGGCTCACGTCTTACCGCTCCCTAAAGTCTCGAATCCTTCCTCACCATCCCAGTTCCGTCCAATATCCATCCTCCCAATCCTCTCCAAAGTCCTCGAGAGTGTTGTTCAGAAGCAACTATCGTGTTATTTGTCCTCTAACAGCCTGCTGAGTCCTTACCAATCTGGTTTCAGACCTGGTCATAGCACTGTGACAACTCTTGTCAAAATAACTGACGATATAAGACTGGCCATGGATAATAAATGTTTAACAATATTGGTTTTACTGGACTTCAGCAGTGCTTTTAACTCAGTTGACTTTGACATCCTCTTAGGAATTCTTTCCTCTCTTAATGTCTCAGTACCAGTAATTGAGTGGTTCAAATCTTATCTTCGGGGCCGCTCGCAGTCTGTTCGATCAGATGAGGATTCCTCTGAATGGTGTGAGTTGACTGCAGGTGTTCCTCAGGGTGGCGTCCTCTCTCCTCTTCTCTTCTCGATTTTTATAAATGCTCTCACTAAGGTCATAACTTCGAATTATCATCTCTATGCAGACGACTTGCAGTTATATCGTCATTGTAAAGTGGACGGGCTCGCTGAAGCTGTGGCTGCCATCAACAAGGACCTTGAAAACGTTCACAAGTGGGCAAAATCCTTTGGACTCTTACTAAACCCAGCTAAATCCCAAGCGCTCATTGTTGGTGGTAGATACATGCTCAATTTGTTGGATCACCAGTCGCTCCCGACAGTAGTGTATGATTCTGTGCCCATACTTTACTCTAAAAGCGCTAAAAACCTTGGCGTGCATATGGACACTAGCCTCTCTTGGGAGGTTCATGTTGCTGATGTAAGTAGGAGGGTCTTTTACTCTTTTCAGTCCCTTAAACGTCTCCAAAAATTCCTACCATTTCACACTAAGGTTAATCTTGCTCAATCTCTCCTTCTACCGCTCATAGATTATGCGGATGTCTGTTATCTAGATGCTACGGAGGTACTTCTAAACAAACTTGAACGACTGCAGAATTTGTGCATCCGCTTTATTTTTGGTCTCCGTAAGTACGACCACGTGTCGGAATTTCGGGCCAGATTAAGGTGGCTGCCAATTCGGCGTCGGCGAGATACACATATACTATCTCTTCTCTACACTATCCTGCATAACCCTAAAGCTCCTCAATACCTTCGTGAACGCTTTGAGTATCTCGTCCCTAGGGGTAAACTCTGTCGCACTGCCTCTTCTCTTCTCCTTCGTACGCCGCGTCACACTTCCAGCCGCTATGGCGGTTCCTTTTCTGTAACTGCAGTGCGTCTCTGGAACTCTCTACCACACTCCCTTCGCGACAGCCCTTCTCTGGATGTCTTCAAGAGGAAACTTAAAGAGCACTTCCTTTCATTATTGACATAATATTAATATATATTAGTATGTATATATATTATAATTATATATTAGACTTATGTATGTAATTATATTTTAGATTTAGTTATTGCAAGGATTGTATTGTGCACTGGTTCTTACCCTCGAATGTATTCTCACTGTGTAACTCAAAGGTTTGCTGGAAGAAAACTCATTGTTGAGTTAAGCTCGCCTTTGTACATAAACTGTATTATCTCCGTGTACTATGTATGTTTTTATTTTGTGTACAATAAAGAATTAAGAATTAAGACAGAATCTTTAATATACCCTAAATCTCTTGTGGCGGTAGTTTTGAAAAACAAACAACGACAAGCTTTATTATTTATTTGGGTTACTATTAAGTTTCAAGTATATTGACCCACGGAACAAGTTTTTGCGGAAGAAATTGCCCCTTAAAGGTTGAATTTGCTAAAATTCCTTCTTAGTGCTCGCCTAAATCACAATAGGAAACTTTGTACAAAATTTAACATTCCTAATCCCAGTAGTTTCGCCTGCGCGTGATATTTTAGTCAGTCAGTTTCTTATTTTTATATAAATATAGATTTTATTGTACACCTCAGTAACACAGGTCAAATATTTATAAAAAAAACAAGTACAATAGACAGTTCTACTGAACAGGATTAACTGAAATTAAAAAGATTTAGGAATTTCAGTATATAACAACATAAATAAGGCATAATACATTCATATAATTGTAGTTATAGGATACGGCTTTTAAAAAAAAATACGACGAAAGTATTAAAAAAAAAATGACGTAAAAAATACGTTCGACGTATTTTTTTAAAAGCCGTATCCATTTCCCAAGTTGTACGTGGCTGTTATGTCTGATAGGTACTTGTGCCAAAACATGAAATAACAATATATTTATTTTGAATTTAGGTGATTTAAAACGCGCAGCCGTTTAATATCCGTATGGCTGAATCCTATTTCCTGGCGAGACAAGACAACATTATTGTAATAATGAAATGATCGAGAGATGTATTTTACATTTCGAGATAGGTAAGGAAAGCTGAGACGAAATTTCCTAATTATTATTTGTTGTAATATAAGTTATTACAACAAATAATAATTAGGAAATTTTCCGAAGGATATAGTACCGAAATAGTAACTGACTATCAATTTTGCAAATGTTACAATCTGTTTGTTCGAACATGATGAAATTACATTTCAAAAACATGTGTTTGAAATAGAATTCCATTTCCGGACCATGGCCCAAATCTGAAGATAGGGTTCTTTTTATCTTGATATTAGGTACCTACCTATAATCCCGGAAAATAATTTTAGACTTGAGGTAAAGCCGCTGAATAAAACTAGTACGTAATAATATGTGGGAGAAAAGTAAACAAAGGAAATGGAGACACGTGTTTTAGTAGGAATATTCCTATAAGAAACAAACATTGAGCGGATGTCCGTAGGAACTCTCCACGAATAAATAAAAATGATTATTGTCTTAATTACAATGTATCATCCGGTGATGTTGGATAGCAATAGTGTACCTATACTAAACACATTCGGATACCTTTACAAGAATATAAAGGCTTTCTGAAAATTTCTTATATCGAGTCTTAAAATTGTTTTTTTTTTCCGCCAAAGGTACGCTGCCACAAACGCAGTAGAAAGGGATCTTGTCAAAGAAATAACGAATCGAGAATGTTTTCCGTACGTTTTTGATATATTTGCTTTCGGATACCCAATTTTAATTTTACAAAAACACAAAAAATAGTGTTTTGGAGGAATTTAATGAATCCTATGGAAGGATTTCCAATATATTTGTCGCTATTTTGAACACACAAAAGCTATATGTTTTTGATTTCGCTTTGAGGCATTGAGTTACTTCTGTTGGTATGTGTTAATAAATATTTATGCTAGTTCGGATTGTCTCTACTAGACAATAGAATATTATGGTAGTTGTTGGAATTTCATGATTTTATTGTAACCCTATTATAAGGCAACACTTCAAGGCTTACGAACACACTTTTGTATACTTTTTGTGTTCATATCTAAGAATTAATATGTTAATGTTTCTGTAACGAAGATATCCGCAGGAGAACCAAGGTCGCCGACATCGCCCAAAGAATCGCCAAACTAAAGTGGCAGTGGGCAGGGCACATTGCTCGTAGAACGGATGGTCGATGGGGCCGAAAGGTATTAGAGTGACGACCGCGCACCGGAAAACGCAGGTGGACCGACGACCCGATGAGAGTCGCGGGAGTGCGGTGGATGCGAGACGCACGGGATCGGTCGTTGTGGCGTCGCTTGGGGAAGGCCTATGTCCAACAGTGGACTTCTTTCGGCTGAAATGATGATGATGATGTTTCTGTAAGACTACCTGTCGCTAAAACATGCCTATCTATCAAAAAAAACTAAGTCTAACTTAGTCTAACCTTTATTTGAAGAATGAAAATGGCATGTCAAATCGCCATTTGCATTTCTTTTTTAAACCTCCCTTTTAGTATCGGATAAAATATTTAATTAAGTATTAAAATATCGATCTTTTTGTTACAATAATACTTATGTTGCTACCATTACTTCGATATCAAACTCTTTCTAAGGAGCTCTGTTACTTACTACCGACATAAGGGTTCACTTGAATAAAAATAACTCAAACAGAGAATATTTCTCCGGCAACTTAGCTTCTTACATTTATAAGTATTCTTGTAAAGCTGATTTTCCAGGAGCTACAAAGTCGACCCTCAGAACAATTTGTAAAACATTTATACAACCGAAACTTTTATTACAAATTGGCATTTCTACTTCAATTATTCCAATATGCACTCGATATTCAATTAACAATGAATGAGCACTCAAGCATGCAATCGGACGCAATCATATTCGGACGCGGCTCTATTTTCATTCCTCGCAATTTTTGTAAAGGGTTCTGTGAGTTGACGCCTGATGGCCGATACAGGGCCTATACCTATAGTCAAATCAATAAATTAATTTACAGAAATACTATTTTTTTTTTAATTGGTATAAACCAGTGCTTGACTGCGATCCCACCTGATGGTAAGCGGAGATGCAATCATTGATGGTCAGGCGCACTAGTTTATTAAGAGCCTATTCACTCTAGCCTTGAAGACACCTATATTATAGTTGGATAGGCAAATTGTTCCAGTCCTTCGATGTACGCGGTATAAACGACGAAGCGAAACGCTTAGTCCGGACCGTTGAAGTTTCAACAACGTAAGGGTGGATACTCGCCGTTCGTCGGTTTGTCCGATGGTAGAAAGGAGATGGCGGAATCAAGTCATGCAGTTCCCGCGCACACTCTCCAAAATGTAACCTGTAAAATACCGATAGGCTGGCTACTCTGCGCCTGTGCTCGAGGCTTTGTAGATTGGACTTAACCAAATCTGGATCCCCAATTAGCCTCTTCGCACGCCTTTCCACCGAGTCGAAAGCTGCTAGATGGCATTTTGCAGCACCAGCCCATATGTGACTGCATACTCCAAAAAATCGATTCATCTTTCACTTACCGTCACAACATTTATTTAGTACTGAGTCAAAATGTACTTACAAGATGAATAAAAATCTTATTTTAACTCATTCTCTCGTACATTATTGCATTAGGTCTGGTTTCTGTTTAGCAAAATAAAACTACGTTTTAACATGAGAGGTGTACAGCGAAAGTGGAATTGTGGAGAACTAATTTTTTTCTGTTAACACATACCGGATTTAATTTTATTGTAGCTTGCACGTTAATTGAATTAGCTGTGCTTAATGTTTATGGCGGATTCTTTTGTTCTTTTTGCAGGATTTGTATAATATTCATTTGGCAGAGTCATTCAGAGTTCTTGAATTTATCGGTTTATATAGACTGCTAAAACTCTGGAAAATTCTGAGAAAATTTTAACGTGTACTTTACAAGAAACTTAACCTAAGACCGACAAAAAATTACCTCACGTAAACAGTGCCGGATTAAGCCGGCGCGGGGCCTGTAGGAAATTCGACCAAGAGCCCCCCGTGTGAAGACCTTTTTTAGGGTTCCGTAGTCATCTAGGAACCCTTTCTTTTATTTTTTATCTCAGTGATCGTTAGCACTAGAAAGCTGAAATTTGGTGCCAAATATGTATATTAATCATGTATATCAAAAAAAAACTGGAAATAAATTTTATTAGGGTAAAAATCACTCCCCACTTTTACGTTTACACATAAAACTGGGGAGTATTTTTTTTCCATTTCAAACATTTACTGACTCAAACCACACCTGTGTCCTTCAGTTTTCCTTTGCGTTCTAGGAAAAAAAGGAAATCAGCTGTATTAAAATTTCATGCAGTAAATATAAATACTTTGACTAGTTTTTTTCACGTTGAAGCGCGGGATCCCTGAGCGCGCGGTGCCCCAAATGCGCGGCGCTTGTAGCATTTGCTACTCTTGCTACATGACTAATCCGCCACTGCAAGTAAAGGTAACATTCAGGTTTCTATTTCTGTGTAGAGAGAACAATTAGTGCGGGTACGGCAAAGGGTGGCACCGTGGGGAGGTACTAAACGTCTTTACCCTAGACTAGTTAATGCGTGCTTATTTTGAGGTTTCGCTCTTTGTGGTAACGACTAATGAGCGCCATTTTCGTTCAGACCGAGTATTATTTCGTACAGGCTTTGTAAAAGTATTACAGCTTTGAATTTGTTTACAACATAAGGCACGAAATTTTCTTAGTCTGGTTGGTGTAGTGACTTGTATGACATATCAAAAGTAGAACTTTTTTAGGACTCAAATATTGAAAAAATAATTAAGAGGATATGTATTCGTATTAAAAATAATTAAGAGCAGTGGTGGCCGAGTGGTAACGGCCCCGACTTACGAGTTGTAGGTCGCGGGTTCGAACCCAGCCAGGCGCATTACTTTGTGTAATTTATTTCATCACCACTGCTCTCAAAACGGTGAAGGAAAACATCGTGAGGAAACCGGCATGTCCTAGAACCAAAAATTCGAAGACATGTGACATTCACCAATCCGCACTGGGCCCGCGTGGTGAATTACGGCCCATTCCCTCTCCTAGAGAGGAGGCCTGAGTCCCAACAGTGGGAACATTAAAAGGCTGATTATGCTATGCTTATGCTATGTATTCGTCAAGAATTTTTCCCTAATTCAGTAAATAACGTCAAACTAACTAATGAATCGGTCTACATTTAATAATATGCAAATAATAAATCTTATATTGCATTTTCCTAGAGCAAATAGTATTCTCTTTATTAATCTATATCAGAATCATTCATGTGAGCATAATACGTTGAATATTGAAAGGCGTACATCGGAAGATATTATTGAGAGTTTCTATTTTTATTTTTCAATATATGCATTCTCGGAACAATAATTACGCGCTCACGTAAGCTTACAAAGAGAAATGTGACTAAAGCAAGACTCTCATATCGTATGTGTGTTTCCTTTTTATTAGTTACCGGTTTAATAAATAATGGGTATTAAATGGAATCAAAGAAGAAATGCGACTGCATGTCACAAACGAAAACAAAAAATGTTGTAACACAAAGCAGAATCTACAGCCATGTTCGTAACTTCGTATAAAGGAAATTAGATTAGAGTAATTAAACCAAGTAAGTTTAATTTGCTTGTTTGTCGAGCTATACGCTTCAAAATTCAGTTGCATCCTCTTAGGGCCGGGCCACACGATGCCTTGCGGCGCCGCACCGTATCGTGTGGCCCGGCTCTTAGACTGGAGGCTACATCCAACAAATTTAGGATAAGTTTAGGCGAAGATTGATTGATTTGGATTACAGTATAGATGACCTGGTAAGGGTCGCGGGAATCCAATTGATGCGCGATGAGTAGCGGCCTATGTCCAATAGTGGACATCTTATTACTAAAATTATGATAGTGACGATGATAGTCTACATCTTTTTTTATCTCTTCTTCCGAAGGTAAACTGGAAGAAATTTGTTTAGAATTAAGCGGTATCTTTGTACTAATGTCTATTATGTACTATCTTATTTCTGTTTTTTTTTTTTTTGTTTAACCCAGCCCACTCAGAAAGTTTTGCGAATAAATGTTTTTATATATAAGGCACTGGCCACGTGTAATTATTTTGAAAACTTTGGTTATTTAAAAGTAAAATTATTATTGTTCGAATTTAGAATCTCTATACATTTTTTCGAGAGCCAAATCAAATTATCGTGTCTTATTTAAAAATGGATCTGCATCGAGAAAATTTTCGTGCTATGGTTTTTTACGATTTTAAATGTGACCTATCGATGGTTTTATCGATGAAAGACCTTCAAACGCAACCATCTACCGCTGGTATAGCGAGTTCAAACGCGGTCACCTTACTTTGGGGGATGAACAAAGGAATGGTCGTCCTACGACGGCTGTCACGGAAGAAAGTGTGCTGGCAGTAAAATATTTAATTCAAGAAAATAAGTGAATTACATATGAAGAGATTCAGCATACACTGCAGATTGGTTCGGCAAGCGTTCACAAGATTCTACACGAGCACCTTCACGTGAGGGGGATAGTTTACCGCTGGGTGTTGCACAAATTTGAAGCAGGTTCGTCTCGGCGCTTTTTCGACATTGTGACAGGCAATCCTGGATTTATCAATACGATTCAGAAACAAAGCGCCAGTCGACAGTTTGGCTGTTTCAAAACGAACTAACGCCTACGAAAGTGAAGCGATCGAGAAACGCAGGGAAAATTTTGATCGCTAGTTTGTTCACTTTGACGGGGTATCTGATTTCAATTCCATTTCAAAGCAGCATCAACGCTAAATGGTATACCAGAAAATGTCTGCAAGAAGTTTTGTCTGCAATGAGCAACAAGCGACCGAACATCGGGCTCCGCAGGGTATTGCTTCACCATGACAACGCGCCTGCGCACTCAGCGCTCAAAACGAGGGACTTTCCGGACAATACACCGGTCAGAGGCTTGGGGCACCCTCCTTACAGTTTTGATCTGGCACCATGTGGCTTCTTTTTATTCCCTAAAATAAAAAAAAATCAGTTGAAAGGGATAAGTTTTCATCGCCGGAAGACACGCTAGCAGGGTTCGAGAAGGCCGTGGAAGAGGTGTCTGCGGCGGACTGGAAAAAATATTTCGAAAATTGGTTCAGACTCATGAAACTTTATATAAAGGCTGGTGGAGAGTTCTTTGAAAAGATTTATTAAAAATATTTCATCCATAGAAGTTAGTTTTTTAGTTTCTCAAAACTTTCTGAGTGTTCAACATATTTACTGGCAATCTGTATAAACCAAACCGGTATTCTATACAATACCTAGGCACTGTATAGAATACCTAAAACGTGTAGGTAATGTATGAAATATTATTTATTTTATACATTTTCCCTAAGTATTTTATGCAACACCGAATGAGCAGCCGGTGTAAAACTCGACTGTGTGTAAAAGACGAAGAGGGTGACGTCATTTTAAGGTACTCCGATACGTACAGGTTAGGTTAGTACTTTTATGCAAATTATATTTATGTTATTTATAGCCTGAACAATTTTTATTTTTCAAGTTATTTTTATTGTGTATAAGTTCCTTTTATCTGCGGGGTTTAAAGTAAGCCTCCTAATTCCGGGTGACTTTAAAAAAAAACCATAACGCTTCGACTTCGGCTAGACTTGGGTGACTTCAATTTATGGTAGATTTCTGAACCATGAAACAAAGTCTTAACCTATATTGTCAATCGTAAATATATACAAAAATATGAAAGAAATTAGAGTCTGCTATAACGTGATGGGTGATAGGACAGAATGGAAGATAAAAACGTGTAGCGCTGACTTCAAATAACAAAGGACAAGGTAAGGAAAATTATGATAAATATTTTCCTATAAATTATCTTGCTTGAAGTTCTGTTGGAATTATTGATTTTTCTAGACGACTTCCAAAGTAGGAGGAAATTCATAAGTCGTCTGATTTTTTTATTATATTATTTTGTATAATTTTGTTTCACGATTTCAATCTAATCTTATCTTCGGTACCCGCAACTAATGGTTGTTTTTTTTATAACGGAATAATACAGCCAACTTTAGTGTTCCTGGTTTTATTTATTAGTTTTTTGACATCGATATTTCTAAAATCAAAGTGGTTTTGCATTTATTAGTTTATTCTTGAAGACAAATGTGATTTTAAAAAATGTATGTTTTGTTATGAAGCATTTCGAACATGACGACGTTCATTCTATTTATTTGAACGTGGCGCTTCATTCTATTTATTTCATTTATTTCTATTTATTCAATTTATTTAAGATCAGTGAACCATTTCAGTTACTATTTATTAACAAAATAAATATGCGCACAATATTTTTTTACACACGGTTTCTTTCCGATCATGCTAGCATCCTTCTACTTTTTATTTGTGCTGGCAATATCACATAATTACGGAAATGAAATTTGATGCTGTAGCCAGCCGAGTGTGCAAAACACGGAGCCTTTCGTGGAACCGATGAGCAGAAATGAAAAAGAAAACTAGGAGCTCGTCAAAGAAGTATATCCAGTGTTCAATATAAAAGGAAGGTTGTAATTGAAAGTCCAGCCGTTGGTACTTTAGGGAAAGCAGAAAAATGGAGAGTTCTTTTGGTTTATTTTAATTATTTTCCACCTTAACCTTCTAACTGAACCTGCCACGTTGGGGTGTCCTAAGATTACGTCAATTTTTTTCCTGCAGTCGTCTTTTACAAACTCATTTTAAGTAATAAAACATATTTTATTTGCTCATCATTTTATAGAAAAATTGGTTGAAAGTTTGGTTATAAATATTGACCGAAATATCTATTTATGTTATACATTGCCCGTGGACCAGCATGTACTCTATACAATTCCTAGGAATTGTATACATTACTTATGTAAAGTATGTAATGGGCAATAATATTCATAATATTTCCTACATTGCCTGGACGCCTCAGGTATTCTATACATTGCCTAGGTATTGTACAGAATACCTAAACCATTCAGATTGCCGGTAACATGTACCTAAATAGAAAAATAAATAAATAAATGCAGTACCAACAATGTAAATGTATTAAAAAGTCAGTCATACAAGATGACACAAATCAACAAGCACAAATATCATAAAGAACGTGAGATGTTTCGTAAATTCAGAAACAAAAATCTGGGGTCTATTACAGTAACAGCTTCCATTAACGATTACAAGGGTTTGATAGGAACTGTAGCGCACACGAAGCGGATTCCTCTCCGAATTTCTTTCGTGATAAGTTTGCCTCGTTTCTGCACGATTTGCTACTGATTATAGTCCTGCCAAATGAATTCCGAAGGCGAAAAAAAAAAGACTTTTAAGTGCCCTACTCGGCTGTCGTGTCGCTTTTTTATCAAGTATTAGCTTTTAACCTAAGCTTCAGCCGTGCGGAAATATTAATGAAGCTAGTAACGTGTGTACGGTTTACACGGCGCTGGATATATTTTGTATGGTTTTAGACTGCTGAGATTAAAAGAAAATGGGAATAAAAAGGCTGTATAGAGGTAGTAGTAGCAGCTGATCATCTGAGCTACGAGATTGTTCTAAAGATCGCTTGGAGCGCAAAAGGCAACTGAAGCAACTAAGGTGGGTTTTATTTAGTTCCTTCCTTTCACTTCTCCCATAGCGGAAGGATTTATTTAATTAGTTAGTAAATATAGATTTTCCACCTCAAAATAAAAAGGAAAATATGAATATAAATAAATATAAAGTGCCTATTAAAAGAAAGAAAGAAAACTTTTTTGAGACTCGCACAGCACAAACAACAATAAAACAAAAAAGTAACTATTTAATCTATAAATACTTAAATTAAAATAAAAGGAACCAATATTAAAAGATAAAAATAAAAGACCTGAGCGAGGCCAAAAAGGCTTAAATAAAAAAAACTATACGCGAGTGTGCGCGTGTATACGCGCTGCGATATTTGACAAAAAAGTAAAATAACGCAGCTACCAGCGCGCTGCGTTATTTCTGATAGAGCCCGGTGATGCCACGGATTCACTAACGGAACACAGAGACGGATAAGATAATATATAGATAATAAAAGAATAAAATAAAATGTACTAAACAATAAATTACAAAAAAGTGTAAAATAAAAGTACTATTTTAACCATTCACACGCCCGATGCTCCATTAACATTTATCTATAGCTCAGAAAAACGAATGCCTCTCTGACCTCGAAAACCCAGCAAATTATTAAATAGTAAATTATTATTAAAAACACAATACGTTTTTGGCAAGACTAGTATCAGAATTTTAGGGGGTTTGACGACGGAACAGCAGTCACAGATAAACAAATGACAGCCTATACGTTGGTCTTAGGTAGAAATATATCTCAAGGGACTTCTGGATCCTTTGAGCCATTTCAAGACATGGTCTACTCGTTTACTAAGTTTCATCGAAATTTGTCTGAGCGTAAAGAAGTAACAAACACACACACACACACACACAGTGTTTCGCCTTTATAATGTTAGTGTGAATTTTAAAATAGAATTTGAATAAGATTGGTGGTTGGAGGTTGGTCAATAACGTTTAAAATTTACATTCTTTTTTGTCTTTTCTCTTCACATAGTCCAAATATTGCTAATGGTTTTATTTTCCTATAAAACATCATTACAAAAAAAATAACCAACTTCAAAGTAAAAAAAAAAACACTAAAAAGTGCAAAATATATTTTAATTTGGAAGTGGGTGTTTCTATAACAGTTATGTCTCTTTGTTATTTAACACCGACTTCCGAAATTAAATTTTTTTTTCACTTTTTAGTGATTTTTTTACATTGAAGTCGGTTGTACTTTTTTGTGTAAGTTTTTCATTTTATACTTTTTGGCTGTGGACTCAATAGTATCCTTATGAACAAAACATTGCATAACAATTCCAATAATTCAAGCCCAGGCCTACCTTCCGGCTTCATCATCAGATTAGTTCGATACATCCCACCCTCCTCTTCTTTCAGTTAGTCATCGATTACACATATAAACAAACTAATTTCACTTATTACGACAGTTCTACTGTGATCCAATGAAGAGCTCCGTTCCATATCTTCGAAGTTCATCATCAAATTACAATATTTCTATGGGATCAACATGAAAACATAAACTTTCAATCAAAAAAAATTATTTTCGTAATCGTTCCACAATTGACCGAGAAATTGGTGAACAAACATTTAAAAAAATACATTTAGCCGAACATAGATCCTCATTGTTATTGAAATTCGTTAAAAAACACGGTATACGCAATTAAGTCAATAGATTTAGCAAAAGTACCCACTAGGGCCGATGCTGACTAGGACTGCGGTTTAAATTTATTCGAAAAAGTTACTATGGCCCTGGGACAGCATGACGGCGAGCAATGGGTGGCTCGCCATCCGATCGTCCGGTAACCGTCCGGACCGAGCCCAAGTCGTCGACGGCGCGTACTGTTCCACGCGCGCCTCAAGATGTCAGCAAATCGTAGGGGCCCAGCAGGGTCGAAGCCTACTGGGGCTACGGGTAGTGTGGAACAATACGCGCCGTCGACGACTTGGGCTCAGTCCGGACGGTTACCGGACGGTCGGACGGCGGGCTACCCATTGCTCGCCGTCCGCAAGCCCACGCCTACGGTGGCCGGAAACTCGGATCGGAATCCCGGCGGCGATTGGAGCGTAAGGACCGTTGCCTAACGCGATCGGACACCTCCTTTGCTAACATTACTGCTTCGCAGAAGGAGGCGACCGCCTGCCACTCCTCCTCGCCTCGGACTATGGCCTGTACCAAGGCCCGGCGCGAAAGATCGCCGCCGCCGATAGTTCCCACGAGGACAAGGCGTTGCTCAGCCCATGCGGGGCACACTTCCACCGTGTGCTCCTCCGGGCGGTCCACACAGTGGCGACACCCGGGCGTGTCTTCCGCACGAATCCGGTGCAAGAACTTCCCGAACTTACCGCGTTCGGTGAGAACCTGCGTCATGCGGAAGCTGAGGACGCCGTGAGGTCTTTCCAACCACGCCACAAAGAGGGGACTTATCGCCATAATTGTGGCGTGCCCAGTTTTAGGTACCTAAACAAAACAACGGTTACGAGACGGTTTAAAATAAAAATCTGCAAGACAGAAACCTTAGAATAAACTCTTGAATATAAGGTTCTTGCAAAACAATAACTTATTTCTGTTACCGTTACTTTTCAATCCTTCCAAAGTATCGAAGAAGTTAATTCGAGACAACCATTGACGTAAGTTTTCTATTGTTCCGTATATAAAATCATAAGAAATAAATTTCACAAGAAAAACTCGTACAAAAGCAAAAGTTCAAAATGTTTATTTATAATAAACATTTACAAGTGAAAAGAATACGATACTGCCTTCAACAGAAAAGTACTTGTAGTACTTACTGGTTTCGTTTTAAAAAGGCATTTGCGGTCATTTCCCTTTTCCATTATTTTTATTAATATACCCAAATCCGAAGCACTTAAAAGAGACAAATATATACAGAGAGAAGAGAATATAGATAAGAAAAGACGAGAGAGTAGCATGAGAGAAACGAAATAGTTTTAAAAAGACAGACAAAGAAACCAAAAACAGACTTAACAAAATCTACATATTGATAAAAAAACAAACAACGGTACTCGTTTGAAGTCCAACAAATGTTCATTTATGTCTTGGTATCTATTAATTTTTTGAAATAATAAAATATGTCAATAAATGAATTTTAAAACGGAATAACTATACCAACTCAGTCGTAAAGTGAGAATAATTCACAACGTGCACCGAAAATAGCACAATTTCGCAATTTTAAGTATAACCTATGGATGCGAGACGCGCAGGACTGTTCATTGTGGCGACATTTGGGGGAGGCCTATGTCCAGCAGTAGACATCTATCGGATGAAATGATGACGATGATGATGATGAAGTACAACCGAAATCTTCATAATCACAACTTATACAAACAATAGTTTTGTTGGTGAAATGTAGACCGTTTCTTATTTATAAAATTTAGCTTCTTGCAAGACATAAAAGTTTTCTATAATATCCTACCCATCTTATAAACGCGAAACTTTCTATGCATAGATATATGGATGTTTGTTACACTTTCACGCCAAAACTACTGTATGGATTTCGATGAAACTTAGTACACGGGTCGACCATATTCTGGATACTTTTACGCAGGATATTTTTTATCGCGAGCTTATGTTTCCTTGGGATAATTATCTACCACCACGCGCTAGGAACAGCTAGTAATTTCATGTTCTAATACACCTAGGAGAGTCGTGGGAGACAGAGAAGATAAAAGGACTCCTTTTGATGGCTTTCTTAAGAACTAGCGGGAAGTAGTCCAAACGCCGATAGAAAAAGAATGAGACATCTCAGGTTGATAAAAATATGATACTTAGTGTACTGTTTGGCTGCGTCGTTGTTCTAGCGGTTTTAGCTACTAATGGATAAGAGATTTTGGATTAGATTACAGGTCAGGCAAAGTGGAAGAGTGCAAAGAAGAGGAGACATGGTAAAAGAATCAGAAAGAGTACCTGAAAAACTCTCAGCTGCTGGAAAATGAATTCAGAAAACAGATTGTATTCTATTATATTTTATTACTTTTGAAATTAGAAGCTATTGAAGGTGCGTTCTGTGTGGAACTTTGACGACTGAGGGCGAAGCATATCGAATAGTTGCAAATGGGGAGCATGTGGTGAAAAGCAGGATGGTGACTGATTCAATTCAGCAATGCTTTCATCAAGTTAAACAAAAGAGCGACCAATTAGCACTTCTGAAAACCGTTGAACGCTTTCTGGCCAATTATATGTTACCACATAAATTAATATTGGTATAATAAATATAATATTGCGGTATATCGGTTCATTATTGCCATTTAATTATATGCCAATTAATGATGTTTATATTTATTTGGTGGTTTACGAATATCAATAATATGTATTCATTAGAGCACAATAATTGTGGAATACAGGAAAAATATGTGTAATAATTTAATAATCTCATAGTTACTAAAAGAGTTATGAGTATACATGTGGATGGGTGGAGAGGGAGAGGGAGGCCAAAGAAAAGATGGATGGATTGTGTGAGCAGTGATATGAAAGAAAAGGAAGTTAATAATCTCATAGACGAGTATATAGTGACAATATGGTTACCTATATTTGTAAATTCAACAACAGTTTCTCTGAAAACAAATCGTTTTTTTGTCAAATTACGTCTGCTTCCAGGAACCTTAAATCAGTTTAGTAAATTATTAGTTCCCTCTCTGAGGAGTGGCGGGAGAGGCGTCACGGCATCCTCACCTTCAGCATGAAGCAGATTTACAAATGACAAGAAAAGTTTGGGAGGTTCTTGCACTGGATTCAAGCAGAAGAAACGCCTGGGGGTCACCACTGTGTGTATCGCCTGGAGGACACAGTGGAGTGTACGGTGAAGATCTCTTGGGCGGAGCACCGCAGTGTCCTCATAGAGGCGATCGGTGGCGGTGAACTCTCGCGCCGGACCCTGGTTCAGGCCATGGTGCGAAGCGAGGAGGAATAGACATCCTCACGCCCCAGCCGCCGCGACCCCGTCCTCGGCTACCAGCCACGGTAAGCATATACTTGCGGACGAGCAATGGGTAACTCACCATCCGGTAATCGTCCGAACCAAGCCCAAGTCATCGACAGCGCGTATCACACACGCTCCTCAAAAAGTGGTTAGCAAAGCGTAGGAGCCCAGCAGGGCTGATGCTTTTGAGGGCCACGGGGATTATCTGAAAAGGATACTCGCGGTCCTAGAACGCAAAGGGCAACTGAAGGACACAGGTGCGGTTTTAGTCACCAAAATTCTGACACGCCCTCCTCTCCACCATAGAGCGAAAAAAGTCACTAGATGATTTCCCACCTTATAGAAAAGAAAAGTTCAGTAAATTATATTTCTCGACAGCTAATCCTGCACTAAATAGTTGTGAGTGGGAAGGTTGTCCCCAACTCATAAATTAACACCATTTCACACGTGAGCCGAGCTATATTGGGCTATCGGCCGGGCAATTTGGGGGCGTCAAAAGTTGTCACATTTACCCACGGCCGCGTTGCCAAATTGCTCAGGACGGTCAAATGCCTCTCAGATATATTTGTAGGGGAAAATCTATCTGTAATTTTCCGTATAGGGCACCCTCGTGGTTTTATGATGACCATCATCATTTGCCGTCATTTTGGTAACATTGATGGTTGTAAAAGGTTTGAATACAGCTATTAAAAGTTTGGTACTGCGGTTAGTAACGGCTTGTTTTTATATATTGTGAAATTTTTATAATTATGACTTGTTTTAACTGGACTAAATTGTTTGTGATATACAAACACATTTAAATGGAATAATGCTCACCATTATATATCCCAATCAGAAAATTAAGTTACAATTTATATTTTTTAAGTAAAGAAAATTTACTTAAATATTATTCTAATTGGATAGCGCATTATCTACGCACGCATACACAAACACGTTATTGACACCATCAAGATTTATCGAGAATTAAAAAAAAAAATATCCTAAAAATAAGTATAAGTTATTTGAGGAAAAAAAAAACTTAAATCGATTCATTAGCCAATTCTGGCCGTTCTAACATAAATAATATTGATAGGACATAATAATATTAAATACGTACATACACAATCAGAAAATAATAAACTACTAAATATCTAATAAGATATTTTGTAGTTTATTAGTTTTTTGATGTGAATGTGTGTATGTGTGTGTAGTGTGTTACAGAATATTCTCTGTAACCAAAAAAGGAGAAGAAAAATAGAGTGTCAGGTCTACGTCAACACAATGCATCTGCTTGAAGAATCACACTAATTTATTAAGGTGTGTGAGTGTATACACACTCGAGTGTATATACATACGTATATAACGTTGAAACTGCTGAAGGGAATTGAAAAATATTGGCATAAGTGTAGACCACATCCTGAAACAACAACATAGGGTACTTTTGTTCTGGGAGTATGTTTTCTTGAGAAATTTCTTTACCATCCATGTGGGCGGAGCTGCTGGCTGCAGCTCTAGCAAATAATCACAAAGGCATTGTCCAAAGGCCCTTCCGGCTGACTACTACATTGGAAATTGATTGTAAAACCTTCATAACAACTCCATTGTGTGAGTCTCACTCCTGTTGCCTGCCCTATTGTATCCTTGTCTTTAATTATAAGTTTAATTACAAGGCGAATAGGTATACCACCTGTTTATAATTGAATTGAAATGACAAACTTAAGAGGGTCCTTATCCATTCGCCTATCGTTATCATCGAGCATAAAGCTTGTTGCTTCATATAAAGCATTCCAATGCGATGTTTGATCAAGAGGCAATGCAAAACAAGAAAGATACCGCCTGAAAACTCTGTTGGCATTCGGAAATATCTATAAATATTTTACAAAACTGGTTCCAAGAAATACGAAGATTTTCTGGAAAATTGTCGTCATTCAAAATCTCGATTAAATGTGCAAGGCTTTTATTGATGTATTTTTATATATTTTTAATATATGAGTGCGTTATAAAGGGCCAAAGTTCGAGTATAATAGCCGATTTTCAGAGGTCTTTACTAGATTAATTTTACAGGAATTTATGTTTTGATATCTATAGAAGCCTAGATAATATCCACAAGATAGCTGTGTATTCAAAATATCAAGACAAAAATGTGTAATAACATCATAATTGTTGTGTGTGTGTGTTAACATCACACGGTTGTATGAAAATGTATATCAAAAAGGACGCTCTTAAGTCAAGAAATTTATGGCTGAAATGGTGCAAATGGTAAGGTATGAAATGGTTTTACGATTGTGGTAAAAACATAGTTTATTTCTATAACCCCATTTTGTTTCACCATAGAATTTCTTTGTCTTAAGGTGTCAATCAAAGATACAATTCATGCAAACAAATATCAAAGAAAAGCAATGTTTAGCTTGAAATGCTATTTTGCCAGAGCAAAAATAATATTAATATTTTATTTATTTATTATAATGCTTTTTAGAGCAGTGGTGACCAAGTGGTAGCGGCCCCGACTTACAAGTTGTAGGTCGTGGGTTTAAACCCAACCAGGCGCATTACTTTGTGTAATTTATTTCATCACCACTACTTTCAAAACGATGAAGGAAAACATTGCGAGGAAACCGGCATGTCCAAGAACCAAAAATTCGAAGATATGTGACATCCACCAACCCGCACTGGGCCCGCATGGTGGATTATGACCCATTCCCTCTCCTAGAGAGGAGGCCTGAGTCCCAACAGTGGGAACATTATAAGGCCGACTATGCTATGTTATGCTATTTTTGCCTGCAAAAAAAAAAAAACAAATGATGATAAGAAATCAGTTAGTACGTGAAAAATAATCACCATCGTCCATCAGTCTATCCAAAGAGTATGGTATAGTGTTGGCTAGTAACTGGGTTCTGGAGGGCTTTTTATAAGGTGGGAAATCATCCAATGGCTTCTCCCGGTCTAAGTGAAGTGGAAGGGCGTATCAGACTTTTACTGACTAAAACCACACCTGAGCTTTTTTCATTTGCCCTTTGCGTTCTAGGACTACGGATATCCTTTTCAGAAAATCCCCGCAACGGATTGTGAAACATGTACAACACGGGTATTGCGCCGTAGCCTGTTAGACTGGAAACCAACCCGATAATTAATTGAAACATCATGAATAATTCAATTTGTAAGTAACCACAGTAATTCGAACTGTTTTTGATATAGTAGTACTTAATTAAACAATTAATGGCTTAACACGCAAATCAATTATTTTTAATTACCCTCATGAACAGATGCATGAACCTTATTGTTTCCGCGTTCTTTGGTAACGTTCCAGTTACATTACAGTAATAATAAAATTGAGTGAGCATTGGTGGCCAAGTGGTAACGGCCTCGACTTACGAGTTGTAGGTTGCGGGTTCAAACTCAGCCAAGCGCAACAGTGAAGAAAAACATCGTGAGGAAACCGGCATGTCCTAGAACCAAAAATTCGAAGACATGTGATATCCACCTACCCGCACTGGGTCCGCGTGGTGGATTTCGGCCCATACCCTCTCCTAGAGAGGAGGCCTGAGTCCTTATAGTGGGAACATTATAAGGCCGACTATGCTATGCTATGCTAATAATAAAATTGCACCTTTGATTAGCTGCTCTCAAAACGGTAAAGGTAAACATTGTGGGGAACACTGACATGTACAAGAACTGAAAATTTGAAGAAATCTAAAAACTCATACTAGGCCCGCGTGGTGGATTACGGCCCGATCCCTCTCCTAGAGAGGAAGCCTGAGTCCCAGCAATGGTAACATTAAACTGATTATGCTTATGCCTCAATAGGCACACAAGCACATGTTCCAGGGTACAAACAAAAAAAATAATAGTGTGCCTCACGACTCCAACAAAATGGGCCCAGTTATTGAACTGGGCCCATTTTTTTTTTGTTTGTACCCTGAATCATGTGCTTGTGCAAAATAATAGTAAATTATGTGACTAGGGGATAAAGCAGATTTTTGCATGTTATATTAGCACTTTTCCATATTTCAGAAAATTAACCGTCTGAAATATATTTATTGTATATTATATGTGGGGGTTTACGTATAATGTCTGCAGTTTTTATAAGATAATGCAGTGGTATATAATCGGGCCCTAGGCTTTTGTAGTATCTAGCGATTTTAATGCTTGAAAATTTTTTTCATAACTAAAATTAACACTATTGATAAGAATACTGTTTACTTTTACATTCATAAATAGAATAATAAAATTCTGAGAATAAAATACAAATCTCAGTGGAATTACTCTAGCTACGATTTTTATAAAAATTGTTGAAGCTATGCTAGTATCTGCTTTTCGATTAGAAATGTAACTCCATAAGAATTTAACTAGTTTATTAATATTTTCTTCGACCGAATCAATATTACTTATTATAACAGATTTTACACTCTACTTGTATCTTTGTCTTAAGAAAGAAAATTGTTTATAGTTTGAAATGTTACCATGTTCTTTCCATTTTATCCTAGCTCTATTCTTGTTCCTGAAAATACGAATTAAGGATCTGGAGAACGGGGAATTGAAATTTAGCAGGTAGGTTCCTTAAAGGGTGTAGACATCTAGGTACTAAGAACGGATTTTACGAAACTCGTTAGAAGTTTGTTTAAATAAATATTTTTACGCGGGCGAAGCCGCTGGCAGAAGCTAGTATAATATAAAAGAAGTAACTGACTGACATATCACCACACAGCCAAAACTACATGAACTGTGAAGTGTGAAATTTTGCATAAGGTTTCCTTTTATGATGTAGGCGAGCATTAAGAGAGTATTTTCCAATATTTACCCCTCGAGAAAGTGAAATGGGGGTCCAAAATTTGTATGAAGATACCTACTTTCACGCAGGTAAAGGCGTTGGCAGTAGCTTGTAATACTTTTGATAGGTACACAACAAATAAATTTATGATTCATCATCATCATCATTTCAGCCGATAGACGTCCACTGCTGGACATAGGCCTCTCCAAATGTCGTCACAATGAACGGTCCTATGCGTAAATTACAAACTTAATACAGAAATTATTTTGTACAAGTTTTCAAAAACTGTTCAACCCATCAAGTTCAAAATACTTTTCTTAGTAAGTCTTTATAAAGTACTACTTAAATTTTTTTTTTTAACTTTTGGACCGATTATTTCCAAACGGACGGAAGGACAGGCAGACAGACATGGCGCAACTTTATAGTTACGCCATGTCTAGCGTTCCGATACTAAAAATAATGTTGTATAAAAGAAGTATATGTAAGTAAATGCTAAAATACTTGGTTGCTATAAACCACATCATAATTAAATTGTAACCGTGTATAAATATGCTTTCCAAAAAAGTCCTGAGATTAAAAGAGAAATGTTGATGAATAGCTCAAACTTCATTTGCAAAATACATATCATTGAATGAATGAATTCTTGATTTATTTGCTACAATACAGGTACATTTTTGTGGTTACAATTTACTTTATTAAATAGTTTCACTATATTAGACTTTTAAGTCGTGCAAATGTTTGGCACACATCAAGATATTACATTGACTGGCCTGTTGGTCTATTGGTTAGTGGCCCTCACTGCTAAACCGGAGATCATGGATACGATTCCCACCCAGGACAATTGTTTGTGTGATGAGTATGATCATTTGTTGTGCCTGAGTGTAATTTATCTATAATATATATGTAATTCGAAACTAATCTTTCTAATGTTTTTTATGTATATCAGTTATCTAGTACTCATAGCACAAGTTTTGCTTAATTTGAGACTAGATGGTTGTGGAATAATATTATTATATTTATTACTAGCTTTTGCCCGCGACTTCGTCCGCGTAGAAGTCGAAAATGGTTTTATTAGGTTTTTTGAGATACGAAAATATGAAATATTATTTATTATCTTCGACGTGTGTGATAGTCCATTGGATTGTATAGCGAGCGATATTGTATCTTAAGATGAAATATTATAGTATCTTAGTATAACGCCCCTTAGTAAACTCCACTGCGGGTGACGTAACCTACGACAAACTTATTATTTGCGTTTGGCACAGTAATTGGGTCTAGGGATAGAACCGCAAAATTAAGTTTGTTTTTTATTGTATATACTTTTCCGGGACAAAAAGTACCCAGTGTGATGTCCTTAGGAGATATTAGGATAGAATAATTATACCAAGTTTCATCGTAATCGAACCGGTAGTTTTTGCGTGATGCCTGAAAAACCAGACAGACAGACAATAAAATTTTTAATCACTTTTTTGGGTTCGGTGTCGGTCTAGTAACACCCCCTGCCATTTATTTTTTTTATATTTTCAATATACAGAATTTTCACTTCTACAGATTTATTATAAGTGTAGATTTAACATAAACATATGCAACAAACATATAGAAGTAACAGATGTAAACAAAGCAACAGTAGAACAGCCCCGACCTACCACTATCTTGTTAAATTCACTACTTTCTATGCGAGAGGGGTGCCTCTTAATTTCCGTCGGGGAAAACAAATCGCTCGGAAGAACGAAAAAATTATCGCAACATTAAATCGAATGCAAGCTTATTTTATATCTTGACTTTGAAAAGTATTTGAATTTTATCAAAATGCGTTTAATATTTATCGTGATCTATAATGAGCTTTTTGTGAGAGTGTTCGGGATGAAGCACAAAAAAAATATATTTGCAAATGTTGCACTTTCCGAATTTTTCTTCAAGAAGGCATGCAACTATTGAATAGATAGACAATACAGAACCAAAAAGAGGAATTTTTATTTTTAGATTTTTTTTTTTAATATTCCGATATAATCTCTTTACGTATAAAACACAAAAAATATTTCTGCCAATGTCCACCTCTATCCGTTACGGAGTTTGAAAATTCTATAACAATGTACCCCAAACCAGTAAAATTGTTTTTAACAAAAAATAAAGTGTATTTCTTTTTTTTTTTCGTAACAACACTTGCCGTGTATCCACGTTAGTCTATGTATTTAAAAGGAAAAACAGACTGACTGATATATCAACATACAGTCGACACACAGGGACTAGGAGCGTGAAATTTTGCACAACGTTTCTATTTATGATGTAGGCGAGCATTAAAAGATAAAAGGACTTTCCAAAATTCACTGCATAAAGGTATGAAACGGTCTAAAGTTTGTATAGAGAAACTTCACGTTTCACGTGGGCAAAACCGCTGGCAGAAGCTCAATTAAATAATATCCCGTCTGTTTACTCTAAAGGAGAGGTAAACTTCTAATTCACAGAAATTTCGCTAGTTATGATTAAATTCTAAAGGGGTGGCCAGACAGTTGCAAACTAGCGTTCCAACCAAGGTCACCTTGGTTTATGTTTTTGGTTTGTGTTGCGGCTACAAGGATGTAAAGGTTGATTGATTGATCAGGATGTCCCCCCACTGCCGGAATTAAGTTCTGTTACCGCGAGAATATAAAAAGTAGCTTAAGGTACTCATTATAATATTAGCTATTTCCCAATGAAAGTATCCCGTATTTTGAAATCCCATTGCCGCGGTTATATTAAAAGAAGTCTAAGTTAATTCTTGTAACATCAGCTCCAACTCCAAGTGCCCCCTTGTATCTTCGGGAACGCTTTGAGTATCTTGTTCCGAGAGGAAAATCTTGTCGCTCATCATCCTCTCTTCTTCTTCGTTTTCCTCCCCACTCTTCAAGCCACTACAGTGCATCTTTTACCGTTCGTGCTGTGCGCCTCTGGAATTCTCTTCCGCATACATTGAGAGCTAGCCCTTCGTTGGAGGTTTTCAGGGCAAGAATTAGGGAACATTTTTTATCAACATGACCCATATATATGTATGTTTATAGGTATTTATTTATTGTATATATAATGTTTATGTATAGTATGCTGTGTACATATCTGTTTAGTATATTTTTAGTTTTAAGTTAGATTTAATTTATGTTTAATGTTTTTTTTTTTGTTGTACATTTAAAGTTCCTCAAAATTTGTAAATTTTCTTTCTAAATCATAAGGTTTGCTGTAAGAAAACCCAGTTGTTAAGGGTTAAGCTCGCCTATGTACATCAACTGTCCTATTTTTTTATTGATTATATAAAATTGTGTGTACAATAAAAAATAAAGAAAGAATAAAGAAAACAGCTATCAGTCAGTGAAAGTCCCTCAAAGTTCGCAGACGAAGTGGACAGCCACCTATTTCCCCGCGCTCCGGACCATGGCCTGGACCAGGGCTCGAGGCGAGAGGTTGAAGAATAAAAAAGTCATCATCAAAACTATACGTAAATTTTACGTCGTAAAATCGATCGCACAGTCCTTGCAAAAATACATAAAAAAATAAAAATAAAAACCTGTACTAAGCGATTCAATTCACCGTAGTTCGTGTTACGTAACAAAATAATCACTATGCCTTGGGTAGGTGAGCGCAACAGGCAAGTTGCATTCAGCCAATTATATATATGAAAAAAAAAAAGGTAATCATCGGGTATCAGAAGAACAATAACGTAACAGTGAAACCATCGATATCCGTGAGTGAAACCAAGTGAGTGTAATTATGTGTATTGTGTATTATTATATGAATTGTAATAACCATTAAAATGATTGAGTGAGTAATGTAAGCACATATATATATTACTTTTTCGCAATTGTAGGTTATAATGACTTTGTCATGCCACCAAAAAGGACGATCACTGCAATTCTACTAGGATGAAAAACGAAGCCGTAACCGACTGCAAGTACCGGCTGCTAGTAGGCCAAGCACATAAGGTAAGTTAACAGAAACGCAAATAGCATGACAAAAAACGGCAATAACAAAATGAAAGTATTAAACAATAATTATGTTAACGCATCCTTCGCTTTATACAGGTCTCAAAAATACATGGTAACGCAGGTGCAATCATAGGATATCTCAGGGAGCAACATACATAAATACATACAAGATACGCGCGTTCTTTCGCCTGGGTTCTTCAGAGTTCTGGTGCCTACTTTCCTGCTTCATCATCAGATCAGTTTGATATATGTTCCGTTCCTCTCTTCTTTCAATCAGTCATTGGCTACACGTATAAAAGAAGTAAATTTATTTGTTACGACAGTTCTGTTGTAATCCTACTAGGAGTTCCATTTCATATCTTCGAAGATCAGATCATAACAATATTTCTATGGGACCAACTCTGAAGCATAACCTATCAATGAAAAAAATAATTTTCAAAATCGGTCCACAATTGACTACATACAGCCGAATTTTGAAGTCGGTTAAAAATAGACACAGATCAATATTAAGCAAGTGGTTATATTTTACCTTCATCATTCATCATCATTATTTCAGCCAATAGACGTCCACTGCTGGACATATCCTCCCCCAAATATCGCCACAATGAACGGTCCTGTGCGTCTCGCATGCATCGGATTCCCGCAACCTTCACCAGGTCATCGGTCCACCTTGTAGGGGGCCTTCCAACACTGCATCTTCCGGTACGCGGTCGCCACTCCAGAACCTTTCGGCCCCAACGGCCATCAAACACCAGTAAAACATAAATTGTGGCATTAAAACAAAACATATTTTAATAACCTTTACTAAAGGAAAATTATAATAAAAAATAATTAAATAAGAAGACTTAGAAGCTTCTGTCTTCTACGACTGTACCTGAGTTAAAAGAGTATGCTAGTAATATTTTTTCTATCAACTTAATTTGAAATCACAGTTTCTTAGCAATTTATTTTCTAAAGTTCAGTTTACCGAGAATCTAATGAAAGAAATGAAGACATACAACGTTGGTTGCTGTCAACTCTTTTAAATAATAATGAATTTCTCAAACAATGGTCTCTCTTCACAGGTAGGTATATTACTTATTTTTTCTTTTCATTTGTCTATTGAGGCCATTCAAAGTTTTCAGAAAGTCGCTTGAAGATTTTATTAAACGACCTAGATTGGCTAATGTCTGATAAATGTTCCATTGTTTTACTAAAAAAAAAACACATTTTCTAGAAAAACGTGACTTTTTGGTTTTTACCTTCATCCCGGGGCTTCGCTTTCACACTACCCGTGGTCCCAGTAGGCTTCGACCCTACTGGGCCCTTACAGCTGCTGACCCGTCGTGATGCCGTCGACGACTTGGGCTCGGTCCGGATGGTTACCGGACGGTTGGACGGCGAGCCACCCATTACTCGACGTGCGCAAGCCCGCGCCTACGGTGGCCGGAAATCGGGATCGGAATCCCGGCGGCGGTTAGGGCGTGAGGACCGGTGCCTCACGCGATCGGCCGCCTCCTTTTCTAGCATTTCTGCTTCGCAGAAAGAGGCGACCGCCTGCCACTCCTCCTCACTCCGGACCATGGCCTGTATCAATGCCCGGCGCGAGAGATCACTGCCACCGATCGCCCCCACGAGGACACGGTGGTGCTCTGCCCAGGCAGGGCACACCTCCACCGTATGCTCCACCGTGTCCTCTGGACGGTCCACACAGTGGCGGCACCCAGGCGTTTCTTCCGCACGAATCCGGTGCAGGAACCTCCCGAACTTACCATGTCCGGTGAGGACCTGCGTCATACGGAAGGTAAGGACGCCATGTGGTCTTTCCAGCCACTCCTCAAAGAGGGGACTTACCGCCATAATAATGGCGTGCCCAGTGACTTTTTGGTTGGGTATTAAAATTTGCATACACTACTGCTGAGTCTATAACCTCTTTTTTACAAGTTTTTATTTAGTTTCACTTGTTTCGATGTTGGCTTGCCTGTAAACAAATCTTGCAAATTAAAGATCCACTTCCTGGTTACCGATTGAGCTAAAATTTTGCATGCATGTGTAAATCAGATGATAATGCCAAATTATTATGACATTGAGCTAATTTGATGATGGAACCAGAAGGCTCAAAGTCACTCAGAGGGCAATGGAAAGGGCTATGCTCGGAGTTTCCTTGCGTGTTCGAATCAGAAATGAATATATCCGCAGGAGAACCAAGGTTGAAGACATAGCACGAAGAATTGCCAAACTTAAGTGGCAATGGGCAGGGCGCATTGCCCGCAGAACAGATGGCCGTTGGGGCCGAAAGGATCTGGAGTGGCGACCGCGTACCGGAAGACGCAGTGTTGGAAGGCCCTCTGCAAGGTGGACCGATGACCTGGTGAAGGTTGCGGGAATCCGATGGATGCGAGACGCACTGGACCGTTCATTTTGGCGACATTTGGGTGAGGCCTATGTCCAGCAGTGGACGTCTACCGACTGAAATGATGATGATGATGATGATGATGATGATGGAACCAGGAGGTGGCCATAGGAACTCGTTAGTTAAACGACACACAACCCCATCGAGTTTGGACTCGTTTGATACATCTTGACGAGCGCTTTGGGGCTAGATGGTAACCAGGGTCTGATGATGGAGTTGAAAGATGGCCATAGGAACTCGGTAATAAGCGCAATAAGATAACCTTATCGGTTTTGAAATTGTTGGTATTTTCATAAAGGAGAAAGGCTTGATTTTTTCTTTATAATTATGTTTGTATGTTACGATTTTACTTAAAAACTCATGACCGATTAAAAAAATTCTTTCACCATTAGAAAGCTATATTTTCACTAAGTAACATAGACTATTTATTTTCTACTTTCATGTGGGCAAAGCCGCTGTCAGAACCTAGTTAATTTTGTAGGTACAGACCGCGCTTTAAAAGCTTGCTGTAAAAAATGATTTTAATTAAAAACTCGTTTTAGATAGGATATCATCAAACCACTGCGAGAGATTGTGAGACTGTGGAAGCGTATCAACTTTTTGCTAAATAAAACCAACGTGTGTTCTTTTAATCGCCCTTTGCGTGCCAGAACCACGTTTTAGCAGGGTCGAGGCCTACTGGGGCCAAGGGTCAGATTCTGAAAGGAAGACTCGGCCCTGGTACGAAAGGCAACGAAGGAACAGGCGTGGATTTTTTGTCAATAAAAGTCTGACACTATCTCCCGCCCCGTCCAAGACCGGCGGATGTCATAAGATGATTTTACCACCAAAAAAAAAAATAGAACCACGTTAACCTTTTAAGCAATTCCGCACCCCAAGTACGTGGTTGGGAATGCCATAATTACGGCGGTAAGACCCATTTGAGGAGTAACTGGAAAGACATCACGGCATCCTCATGTTTCGCGTGACGTCAGTCCTCACCGGACATTTTAAGTTAGGAAGGTTCCTGCACCGGATTCGTGCGGAAGAAACGCCCGGGTGTCGCCACTAGGGGTGTGCCTCGCTTGGTGTCATTGGATGATTTCCGACCTAAAAAACCTCAAGTACGTGATCGTAGATGTGTTTTCCGATGGGCACAGCACAATCGCGGCAATATTTATTGACGCGTGGCTAGAGAGGCGCCACGGTACAACTTCACTTTCTGTGTGATGGTAGCCCTGACCGGTCACGGTCGTTATGAGAGGTTCCTGTTTCAGATTTGGCGTAAAAACACCTGGATCTCAACATCGTGCGGATGGCCTGGAGGACACAGGAGAACATACGGTGGAGGTCTGCGCCATTTGGACGAAGCATCACCATGCACTTGTAGGGACGATCGGTGGTGACCTCTAACATCCGGCTCAGGTCCGGTACAAGCCTTAGTACGAAGCTAGAGCGTTTTGCGAAGCAGTGCAATGCGAGCGAAGGAGGTGGTGGAAAACGTGAGGTGAAGACAATCCTCACGGTTCCTGCTGGTGACTCTCCGGGCGTAAAAATCACAGGATGACTCCCTGTCACTCTAAAAGCGGGTTTACGAACTGCAAGCAACGAGTACCTCATCGTCCAATAAGCACCAGGCCTGGGTCGAAGGCGCGTTCCACGCACGCCTCAATGAGATGTTAGCGACTATGATTGACAGATTTTCGAGGATTTTTCGAGCTATTGACGGAGACCGTTAGGGCCGATACGTGCTAAATTTGAATTGTTCGAAAATGTTACTGCGACACACTGTATTGCAAAGGGCAACTACTTCAAAACACATATGGGTTTTAGTCAGTAAAAGTCGGACATTCACACACGCTCCACAACAGCAAAATTAAAAAAAATCGGTCAAATGTGAGTCGGACTCACACACTGAGGGTTCCGTACAAACTTACCTATGAAAACAGTTCAATTGAGTTACGAAGATTCTTCCGGAACAGTAATTTTTTTTTAACTTTTGTGATGTAAATAAAAATTCGCAGTTTTTAGATTTTTTCCAAGTATAACAAGCTGCCAAAGGTGGTAACTGTACTCAGCGAGGGAAAATTCAAAACTCATATTGAGCGTGTCCTAACCAAACAAGCGTATTATAAGGTTAAAGACTATGTCGAAAACACGCTTTTTTGGCAATGACTACTTCTGCACATGTGGCCCCTTTGTAACTTATTAGTTTTGTGTCTATTAACTGCTCCGTCTTTATATTATTATTTTTTTCTCTAATACATTCCTTTTGCAATATTTTTTGAATTATTTAGACTTCAACTACTTTAAATTCGTTAGTAATTTATTTTGTTACCATCTCATTTATTGATAGTTGTAATTATTCATGTGTTTCTTGCTTTTTTTTTATTGTGAATGTGAGAACACTGTAGACTACACAAATTCTTAGATTACTTATTATTACGACGACTCACTTTTTTTTATTGTGCTTTTGGCTACAATATTGACTGGTCTACACTGTTCTTACATAATATCTATTAATACTGTAATATGGAAATATTGTAACATCTACCACTTTTTTTTTAAAAGACTAATCATGGTGTTTCTTGCCAGTTCTTCTCCATAGGAAACAACCAATTTGGAACCGTCCACAAGCTTCTGAAGTTTTATAAGTGCCCATGTAGGCCTATGTGAAATAAAAATATTTTGAATTTCGAACTTTTTTTTTATAGTTATTTATTCATCATTACTTCTTTTTTATTGATATAAACCGGTGCTTGACTACGATTAACTGATGGTAAACAGTGATGCAAATATAGATAGTGAAGCGTACTAGTTTATCTTTATATATATAGCTATACTAAGTAATTAGTGTGACATATACATATATAAATATGTTCAATATATAACAGAAAAGTGGGTACAACATAACCAAGAAGGTAATAAAATAAGGCAAACACAGGTGCACCCCCTGTTCCTTTATTCTCTAAGTCCGAGGGGACGACAATCCGACTCGACAAGAGAGAGATTAAACGCAGGTACAAAAGTTTAGGAACGGAGGTGTCACAACTACCAAACTCTAGGCAACAGTGTACAAGAGTAATTTTTAAGAGGGACCTTTTCACTCACCTATCGTCAATATCGAACATGGTTAAAAAGTTTGTTACTTCATCTAACGCAATAAAATGCGATGTTTGACGAAAAGGCGACGCGAAAAAGAGAGATAATGCCCGAAAACTCTGTTAGCATTCGGTAATTCCGTGATTTGCGTAAGCGTGCGAAGAGGCTAATTGGGGATCCAGATTTGGTTAAGTCCAATCTACAAAGCCTCGAGCACAGGCGCAGGGTAGCCAGCCTATCGGTATTTTACAGGTTACATTTTGGAGAGTGTGCGCGGGAACTGCATGACTTGATTCCGCCATCTCCTTTCTACCATCGGACAAACCGACGAACGGCGAGTATCCACCCTTACGTTGTTGAAACTTCAACGGTCCGGACTAAGCGTTTCGCTTCGTCGTTTATACCGCGTACATCGAAGGACTGGAACAATTTGCCTGCTGCTGTCTTCCCGTCCAACTATAATATAGGTGTCTTCAAGGCTAGAGTGAATAGGCTCTTAATAAACTAGTGCGCCTGACCATCAATGATTGCATCTCCGCTTCCCATCAGGTGGGATCGCAGTCAAGCACTGGTTTATATCAATTAAAAAAAAAAAAAATTACTCGAATATTTTACAAAACTTGTTGCAGGAAATACGTGTTTTTTTATAAACCCTTAAAAGTTTTTGATAAAACTTGTCGTCATTTAGAATCTTGATTTGATTTGCAAGACTTCTATTGATATACTTTTTGACTTTTCGATTTTGGAGTAAATTATGAAATGTCAAAGTTCATGCAAAATTGCAGATTTTTAGATATCTTTACTGGATTAGTTTTACACAAATTAATAAATTGATTTTAATAGAAGCCCAAATAATATTCACAAGATACTGTGTTTCCAAAATATTTCATGAAAAATGTGTAATAATTTCATAATCGCGTAAGAGCGGTTGTAAGAATATTATGAGTGTTAAATAACATACGAGTACATACAGCTGTGGAAAATGGAACGCTTCGGTGCGGCGTGACAGGTGACAACGATCTTCGAGAACTGAAGAGAAGACGAAGACTTCCGAAAACTTCCGAAGAAAATCAGACAGAAAACAATTGAGAACATTTTATATCTGCGTCAACGGTATTTTGAGATGAATTAAATTAACAATAAATAATAAAATAAATAAACTAAATTTAATTTGAGTCATCCCGTTTACAATGAGTGATGATTTGCACCCCCTTAAGCCTTGAACTCAATAGCACTTTTTACCCGACCCGGAAACCGAACCCAAGATATACGTTCAGTTCAGTAAGGATCAAGTCCGGGTCGATGCCGGCACGTTGTGTTCCACGGGCGCCTCAAAGAGATGACAGGAAGATTGGCAAGGCCAGTGAGGGCCGATGCCTGCTAGAGCTTTGTATTATTCGAAAGAGCTACAATGCCTATTGGAAAGGGTATCTGTAGAAACACTGTGGGTTCTAGTCAGTAAAAACAAACCATGAAACTTTGGAATGTACTTCCCCTTGACATAAAAAAAGCTGAAAGGTAATTTTCCATCAAGCGTAAAATTCGGGACTACTTCTCAACCATAGTTTGGTCTCCATTATAATTGTTATATTTTAAGTTCTCTTTAATATAATGATTCGATATTTATCATAGTATTTATTATTTTCTAATTTTAGCATGTATTATGTATTTTATTATTCTACGTCACTTAATTTAATGATACATAATTCTGTATGGATATATGGATACGGCGTTGGAAGGCCTCCCACAAGGTGGACCGACGACCTGGTGAGAGTCACGGGAGTGCGGTGGATGCGAGACGCACAGGATCGGTCGTTGTGGCGTCGCTTGAGGGAGGCCTATGTCCAGCAGTGGACTTCTTTCGGCTGAAATGATGATAAAAAAAAAAAAAATGATGATGATGATGATATGGATACGGTAACGAAATAAATAATAGATATTATCTATAATTTATTACCCGACTCTAGCAAAGCCAAAGGAGGGTTATGATTTTGACAGCCTATGTATGCATGTATGTGAGTATATTCATCTGTTCCTTAATATAGCTTCTAATCTTCTAATCAGAACTCGATTTATGTGCCATCGTCAGAACCGTCTTAATTGTCCGCTGAACATAGGCTACTTGACGTGTCACCAATTGTAGGAAGAATAGAATTGCTTAACAACTTCTTTGATACTATATATAAAATGAAATCTATACCCCAAGGTACAGAACTAATAAATAATAAAAATAAGTAACCTTATGCGGTAGAAATGAGAACATCAATGCAATATTCTCATTGGATATGAAACAAATATTTGTTGTTGCAATCAACCTGCCCTGCACTTGCAATGTTCGCAACCCCCAGCAGGGGACAAGGGGGCTACAACAATACGTACAAACACAATACCGAATAACAAATGCTATTGATTCGCTGACCGACGCTTTAATCCCGCAAACCCCTCGCGGAAACATATTGCTTACAGCTGAGTCTAATAAAAAATATCAAGGGGAAACACGTTACCCAATCTACAAGTGTAATAAATAAAAATGTCATTTATATTCTTACTATGGTATTATTAGAGGTTTAATAAAAGTTTGCAAAACCAAATACAATATATCAGGATTTAGATTTTCTAGTAAGGTGTTAAAGTGATTGAGAGATTTTTTTTAATTGATACAAACTAGGTGCTTGACTGCGATCCCACCTGATGCAGCAGTGATGCTATCGTTGATGGTGAAGCGCATTAGTTTATTAAAAGAATATTCACTCTGGCTTTGAAGACACCGATATAATCGGACGGGAAGGCCGCAGCAGGCAAATTGTGCCAGTCCTTCGATGGACGCAGTATAAACGACGAGACGAAACACTCGCCGGGACCGCGTAGAGTGCGTCTGTTTTTTAAGTTTGGTGTTAAACTGTTTCTGGAGTACTGCCCAACTAATTATCAAGTACTTACTTGACTTTTAATCTGTAGATATATCGATAATATCGTTCCAGAGATCGAATGTATCTATGGGATTATTCGCAAGAGTGACTTTGAACCAACTAAGACTATTATATTATTTATAATATAATAGTCTATCGTTCATCGTCATAAAGGGTACATCGGCATTATTTGTTCAATCATTGAAAAGCACCTTCCCCAGCGAGACAGCAGCAATACCTACTTAATGTTTTATTTTGCAATAAAACCGGAGAATGCAGCTGCAACACATTAGTTATGTTGGTGTCAGACATGTTTGTTTTTTTTTTGGGTTCCGTACTAGGCAAGGGAAAAGAGAACGTTTTTTTAAGTATAATTTTTATTCGTCAATAGTGGATGTTTTTCGCAATAAAGGAATTCTAATAAGTATTGACGACACATACGCAAATTGCCAATCAAATACTGTAAAAGATTTACTTGCTTGTTATTATAGTATCGATCTTTTTTTTTTCCTAGACACATTTTCTTACCTAGTTTAGGAGTTAAGTACGGCAAAAAAAAACAATACTGTTTAATGATATACTGGAAGAATTAAAGAAGTGTGATAATATTAATATGTTTTAATCTAAACTAAAAAAAAACATTTATATGCCTAATGAAGTCGATAAAAAGATCCTGTAAATATTATGATACTTATATAAGCTCTTTGTATTAGGGGTTAAAGTATGAAATTGCCGATTTGTAGTGAAAAATTGAAATTCGTTTTTTTTATCTAACTTATTTATTTAATCAAAATAATAACCATTATTATCTATACATTTCTGCTAATAGGAAGGCCTTTGCTGTAGAACTCCGGTGATCTAGATTCGACAAACTGTGTAAAAGCATCTTGTACTGCCTCCTGAGAAGAAAACTTTTTATCATGTAGAAAATTGTCCAAATCTCAAAAACAAATGGTAGTCTGCTGAAGCAAAAACTGGCGAATACGGAGGGTGAAGATTGGTTTCTAATTGAAGTTCCTGTAGAGTTAAAACTGTTTCTCGTGCTGAATGAGGTCTCGCGTTATCATGGAGCAATAATGGTGAAGATCGATTCATGAGTCGGGGCTGTTTCACTGCTAGTTTTGCTATTATTGTTCGGAGTTTGGCAAAGTAGGCATCTGCCGTTATTGTTTAACAAGATTGGAGTAAGTTATAGTGAATAACACCATGCTGAGACCACCAAACTGTAACCTTACCTTTTTATTAGTAAGCTTTGCTTTAGGACACTGTTGCGGCTTTTGACCTGGGGTCAACCATTGCATTTTCGCTTACGGTTATCGTAAAGAATCCACTTTTCATTTCATGTTACAATTTGATCCAATATTCTTTAATTTTTGTATCGATTCAACAAGGCAACACAAGTTTCAATACGAGTTTCTTTCTGTAGCTAGCTGTTGCTATTCACCTGTCTGGGGCGGTCTTCCACGTGCGGGCGTTCTTTATTCAAATCAAGTTTCTATCACGAAAGCTTTAAACCAAAATTGCACAGTGCGTTCACTAGCAGTCCCTTCTCCAAACGCAACATTGATATTGCGAGCTTTTACTACCGCGTTAGTTCCGCGTCTCGTATTAAAAAATCACTCAAATTTTCAAAAAACCATCTTTCTTGTCTAAGTTGAATAAGAAAAACAATTGGAAGTCGATCATCGAAAGTCGCGAAGAACTTCATAGGCACCATGTGAAAAAAGTTTCACTCAAAAATCTCAATGAAGATCAACAATTCGAATTGATATAGAATCAACTATGAAGATTATATATCAATTCGAAGTACCTATTACAATAAAACGACAATTTCATACTTAAACCCCTATTATCTTATTTTATGTAAAGTTTTTTTTGTTTCTTAGTTTTTTAGTTTGTCAGAGGTAATCTCTAAAAGTACTGGTACGATTGCTATAATTCTTTCACCGATAGAATGTTAGCTGCTTTATTTCTGAGTGACATAAGCTATATTTTATGTATGCAGGCAAAGCCACAGGCAAAACCTAGGGACAAATAAAAATCGGAAACCTAATAGCGATCACAATATTTATTCATTATGAGAAATAAAGTAAGGTACGGCTGACGAGTGATCGCATAAATAATCAAAAACACAGTAGCTAATGTTACTTTTTGTGAATGTTGAGTAGTTAGTTTTGGAACCCCAATTTTAGACGCGCCTCACGCCCGGCGCTTTTTTTTTCAACGATACGTGTTTGTACAAAACTTCGCTCAACATTTGCTGCCACTTATTAAATTATTGTGTTTGTGTGTTAGTGTGTACCTTTAGTAAATTAAGGGCGAAACCAGGTAAATTAACAAGTATAAATTTTGCATGAGTTGGTTCAGATAAGGCGGTGGGCGGCTGAGGCTATGAAATATTTATTTGGTGCCTTCACGAAGTAATTAGACCGGCGATGCCCTCTCTAGCCTTAATCTAGTTGAAATAATAATTAATTATTTATTGAATGAGAAAGTTATAGCTAGAGGAATTACTGAGATTTTATTGTTAAAAAATGTTTGTTTAAGTTACATTTTATTAATTATATTCTACACTATACTCGAACTTGGTGTTAATGTGAAGGATCGTGTTCGAATATACTGAGGGAGTACATGACGTGTTCTGTCTTCTAAGCGAGAAAAAGGGATGGAGCTGTATGAAGCTTTTACTTCTTACCTACTGTACTTTTTTTTTTTACTCCTTTTGCTTTTTTGTACTCTATAGAGTATAGCTCCATTCCTCTTTCTCGCTCGAACGACTGACGGTTTAAGACAACATGGCAAGTCCCCTGTGCTTCAAAACACAGACTGTTGACGTGGCTAAGCAAGTGGCTCTCTTAACTTTTTGACCACCAGTCATGTATAGATAACAAAGCAAAATGTGTCCAATAAACCGCGATCATGACTAAATGACAGATTAAAGAATAAAGTCATAGCTTGGCGCCAGGAGCACGTTTTTACTTTTTTGACGTGATGGTCATAAGTTTAAAATAATGGGAAAGGGTTTGTAGAACGGGTCTGTGGGATGTCGATCGAAGGATAGGCCCGTACAACTCAACATTGGTGTCCTGATACCACGCGACACTGGGTCACGGTAGACCATGTAGGAGATGGTGGGACTACCTTCTTAGGTCGATTTTTCCTTGGCATTCCGAAAGAAGTGTCCCACAATGGAAGGAATGGAGGGTAATATTAGACTGGTGGGACCTTTGTCGATTTAAAGCTCAGTGTAATAACAATGTTTTTTTTTTGGATATTCGATAGAAAATTAAGGGATTGATTAGTTTGATAGAATAGAGATTACAGGTAAAGTAATAATATCAATTGCTTGCATTTATAAAATTGCAAACAGATTAAAATATCACAAAATTTAAAACCATCAAAGGTAAGTTCCTTTTAGTGTCAACTAGCCTCTGCCAGCGACTTCGCCCGCGTGAAAGAACGTTTCTCCATACAAACTTTGAGCACCCGTTTGTTTCTCCTTTTATATAATTTATGTGGATAACATAAGGTGACCCGGCGAACTTCATGATATGATTCACTCTTCTGCTTTGTAATTCACGATGTTATAAGCTAACGTGTTTGTGTCATTTGTATTGTGCCATCCGAAACTATAAGGATTTTAAGAAATTTTTGTCTAGTGATTAGGTGATTTTTTAGATTAATATTACACACCTACTAATTAGTATAATTATGTATGTAATTATTTTTAATTTGTAATACCATAGAAAAGTTTTTTGTCATTTCACGGAACCAGTTCTGGTATTTGTACAAATCCCTAGATTTGTTCAGGGAAATGATAAAATAGTGTTATTTTAATATCCTCTGTGATTTGATCAAATCACTTAGGCAATTAACCAAATCTCTGTTTTTATCATATCCCTGCGACATTTGCATCAATTTCTTACATTCTAAGTGATACGCATTAAACTAAAAACTTCTACAGATTTATTATATGTATTGATTACAGAAATGTCGACGAATAAATTACAATTCAGGTATACTACAGCTAATAAGAGAGCAGCGTTACAAATGTCAATATTTATCAGCTGATCCCAAAAGAATGGAAACTAAACAACAACAGTATCAGCCGCCTATTATCTCCAGCAAATTGTAATAGTCAACAAAGGGAACTTCGTCGTATACACTCAACCGCACGACACTATAACGCTTGAACTGTGAATATCAACCTTCTGGTACGATATAAAACATTCATTTAGAATACTGCTTTCTTGTAGTTCTTTTTTATAAATTCAAAAAAGGAATACTACTTTTTGTTTTTTATAAATAATAAAAAAAAAACGAAATACATTCAAAAATATTGGAATCTATGTTGACAGCAGTAGAGACAACACTGCTAAAATCTGACGTCATAAGATCGACGCTCCACTAAACTGAAATGAAACTACGTATCATATTACAAACGACGTTTTACATGACAAGGATAAACGAATATCTTCTAAAGCGTGTAACTTCCCGGTTTTTTCTCGAAAATATTAGTTTTTGTAATATTTTATTTGTGATAGGTTTTCATTCTTCTACAGTTTTGGTGATAATAAAATACTGTATAGGAAATGTACATACATTTTTTTATTTTCTAAAGTAAACAATTTTAGTTGTAATAAACAAATGAGAAAGAATTTTTAAAATATCTTAATCAACAAGGAAGTTATTAAACTTCAAAGTAACTAAAATAAGAAAGAGAAATCCGACAAAAACTTTGACGTCAAAGTTCATCACGCCCTTATGGCCGCCACAAAAAACGGATTTTAAAGGAGAAAGACAGATTTTCTACTGATCTTTTCAACCAATTTTGATTTTGTTTACACTGTTAACATTTTATTTGTGTATATTTATTAATACACTGGTTAGATAAAATTTTTTTTTGCATTTATTCCCTATTGTCAACATGGATGTGCAGATGATTGTACTTGTGATCAACTGAATATAAACTTGTCATGGATTATCCGCGTTATTGTTATTTTTAATCCACGATATAATTTATTATTTGGATTCAGTTATTTATTTATTTTGTTATTCTAATTTTGCTGATGATATATATTTTTTTAAATCCTAAGTAACCAGCCTTAAAACAATTGCTTGTCTAAACAATGGTTTGATGAATTTAAATATGTAGATCGTCGATCTAATAAAAAAGGGTTTAGTCCAGTCATTATACAACTTTATTACCACTACCACCCGATGATCCACTGAAAACAATCTTTTGTAATTGTACAAAAGGTTGTAGCGGCAAATGTGGATGAAAAAAAATTGAATTAAGATGTTCAAAAGTTTGTGGACATTGCCGTGGCCAGTCATGCTTAAACACAGAGTCAACCAATGACGAAAATGATGAAGATGTCGATTTAAATATAGTGGAATAAGTGCACTCGATGTTTTGTTTGTAATTGTTAATGATATAGAAACTGAAGATGTTGATAATGAATGACAAAAAATATATTTACATTTTTTTCAGTATTCAAATAAAATAATATTCACTCTTAAATAAAAAAAAAACTTCGTATTACATGTCATGGATTATGCCTAAGGGGAAACCAAGTAAAAAAAAGCTCCTTGCATTTTACCTCGACAGTGGTGAGGAAACGAATGCATTGTCATAATATAGTCGCTTTATCAGCTCTCTATTCCGAAATTTGCAAATTAAACAGAAAAATGCTGTATGCATTTTTTGTAGATAATTTCACGACAAACAATTTTGTAATGACCTCCATTAACCTCGTCGTGAGTTATTTGCGAAAAACTGATTTTCGTGACCTTTTGACCTTTATAACTTTTTTAGCCGGTCAATTTTTCACATTTTCAAAGGTGTATACAAAAATTCAGCTCACTAGGAATTTTTCCGCAGATTGGGTTTTAAAATGCCTAAAATTACTGGAATAGTTGTAAATATTGTTTTTAGAGAAAGATTACCAGTTTTGAAACTGTTGCATGGAAATATAGAAAAAAATAAAAATAACGATAAGCTCTATGCCCATTAAGAGCTTATTGCTTATGTGTTATTTGTTTGCTAGTTTCAGCCATTATTCCACCCGCGTGGGGTTTTTTGTTACAGTAATTGCTGAAAAGTAGAAAATGAAAAAAAATAAACTTATTCCCGGGACAAAATATATCATATGTGCTAGTCCAGGACATGCTCTACCCGTGTACCCTATTCCATCTAAAAGCACATAAAAAACACAAACAAAAAAACAGCAACAAAGAAACACAAACACACAAACTTTCGCCTTTATAATATAAGTATGATTTTCTTCCTATACCTTTACTAGAGTGTGTTTAATGAAAGCGCGACCTGGAGTTTTAAAAAAAAATTTAATTGGCAACATTATTCAGCCATCAAAAGCAAGTCAAAGTTTGTGATTAAAATTGTCAGTATTTTGTAATCAAAGACATCAAATACATACTACCAATTTGTAATAGAGATTTTTTTTTAACAATAATTGCTTTATCGTTGGTAAAAAAATAAAAAAATACGTGTGAAAACTGCTACATACTATGATCAGTAAGTCTTAACAAAATCAAGAAGAGAAAGAAGTACTTTTCAAGGAAAAACAACAATGCTTATTTACGAACTCGGATTTTTATGTTAGTATGGCATTATAATCTTGATCATTGTTGATTGATAATTAGAAATATATTACGATAAATGATACTTTTTCCTATATTTGTAGATAATCTTGGAGATATTCAAGGAGTCAGCAAAATAAAAAAAAAATATGTTGAAACATTAAGAAATTTGTAGTATAAATCTTTACACTTAAAAATAAGTTCTGAGAAGAAATATCCTCACTACTGTGCTTAAAAGTGGTACAACACGTTCAAAACCGGTCGAGCTAATGTGATAAAAGATTTGCCTCGGTCTGGTAGGCCATCGTCAACGGTTAACATCGCAAAAGTGAAGGAAATAGTGACTGAAAATCCTTTTTCAAGTTTGAGAGAGATAGTTGCTGAACTTTCTGTGGCTCACTTGTCGATCGGTACCATTTAACAAAATCAGTTGCGTATGAAACATGTCGTCGCCCCAAAAGACCTGAATTTTCTCTAAAACTCAGTCGCATAAGAACCCCTGAGGACGAGTCGATTGCGGCCCAACATTTATTAAGAAAGGTTACGATAATTGGATTATTCATTAGCATAGCATAATCAGCCTTTCAATGTTCCCACTGTTAGGACTCAGGCCTCTTCTCTAGTAGAGGGAAAGGGCCGTATTCCACCACGCGGGCCCAGTGCGCGTTGGTGAATGTCACATGTCTTCGAAGTTTTGGTTCTAGGACATGCCGGTTTCCTCACGATGTTTTCCTTCACCGTTTTGAGAGCAGTGATGATGAAATAAATTACACAAAGTAATGCGCCTGGCTGGGTTTGAACACGCGATCTACAACTCGGTAAGTCGTGGGCGTTACCACTTGGCCACCACTGCTCACCGCTGCTGATTATTCATTGGTCTAAGTAAATTATTTCTGAAAGAGCATACTTTGAAGGCGATAATATAAATTAGGAAGAATAACTGAGCATTATTGACCTTTTCTCGGTACTTCCTTGACAGAGTACATATAATGTACTATTACCATAAATAATTCTTTACTGGTTTCATTAGTAATTATAGCTAACCCGTATTGTCCCACAGCTGGGCAAAGGCCTTCATCCACTCTTTACAATGATCACAATTCCTTGCTTTCACATTCCAATTCTTAAGAAAGACATCCAGGTCGTCCCGCTATCTCCTTCGTGGTCTGCCGCGGCTCACAGGATTGGTGCCCGGACACAGCGATGAAAGAGGTTGTGTTCCTTAAATCTACACTAATATTATAAAGACGATCGCCTCGAGTCGGTCACGCCTCCGATTCTTTTGTTCTGACGTCATCTCAACGCGCAGTCATGTGGTCAGAACAAAGAAAAAGGAGGCATGGCCAACTCGACGCGATCAACGAAAAGAGAATCAAAACGAAACGGTTGTAACTTGACTAGAGGGGCTTGTCTGAAGTGTGCACCTGCGCACATTATAAAGTGATAAAGTTTGTTTTTTTTTTGTTTGTAGGAGGTAATCTCTGAAAGTACTGGTCCGATAGCAAATTTTTTTAAATGGATAGAAAGTTGCTTTATTCCTGAGTGACTTAGGCTCTATTTTATGCACGAGGGCGTAGCTGCGGGCAAAACTTACTTATGAATATAGTTCGTAAACAACTATTATACAATTGTCGTAAATACAAAAACACAGGACCGTTCATTGTGGCGACACTTGGGGGAGGCCTATGTCCAGCAGTGGACGTCTTTCGGCTGAAATGATGATGATGATGAAATACAAAAAATACTCAAGTATCAAAATATTTTATCCTACTATGACAGTAATACCATATTCAATATTTTTTTATTTGACCTCATTTTTTCAAGTCATGCTTTCGATATACAGACTCAATTCTTAGTAGCAGAACTCCGAAATATCTGTCCGCATTTTCGCAATATTCGATAGGTATATTTCCTCAATTCCAGTTAGCAATAATGAGCTACCTACTTATCAATCCTCACTCATTAAGTATTTTTCCAAGACCGATTTCTTGATAAAGCCATTCAATATTTTCTCGGAAACATCACAAATGGTATAATTTCTGGCAAATACAAGAACTTTTACTGTGTGGTTTATTTGAGGTTGCTTCTCGGAAATATTTAAGCCCCCAATTTTGATGTCATATTGTCAAAAGATACAAATAATATTATGATCATCATTCCAGTTGAAAGACCTTCGCTGCCAGATAATGGGCACGAGTCCTGAAACAAGAATTACAATGTGGGCCAGTGCTGCGTTCCGCATCTAATTTTATTCATCTAATAACTTCTCCCGCTCTAAGGCAGGGTGAGAGGGCGTGTCAGACTTTAACTTAACTTAAACCACACCTATAGTCCTTCGCCCTTTGCGTTCCAGGATCACAAGTAACATTTTCGTATTTATCAGCAGGCATCGGTCCTGCTGGGCCCCTACGGTTGGCTGACATCTCTTTAAGGCGCGCGTGGAATACTATGTGCCGTCGAGGACTCGGGATTGGTCCTAGCAGGATGAGCGGATGGTGAGCTACCCATTGCTGGCCGTCCGCGAGCCAGCGCCTACGGAGGCTAGAGATCGCTCTGCAATTCCCGTCACCCAGGGCGTCTTCTGTGGTGATGGGGTTGTGCATTCCTTCATTCTTTCGGCCTCCTCCTTCGCTAGCATTACTACTCCGCAGAAGGACGCAAACGCATCCCATTCACTCTCGCGCCGGACCATGGCCTGAACCAGGGTCCGACGCGATAGGTCATCGCCACCGATCACCTCAACTAAGACACGACGGTGTTTCGCCCAAGTATCTCTATCGTATGCCTCACCGTTGTCCTGCAGGCGGTCCGCGCAATGGTGACACCCGGCCGTTTCTTCCGCCTGAATCTAGATCAGGAACGTCCCGAACATTCCATATCCAATCGTGTGTGGAGTACTGCAGTCACATACGTGTTAGTGTTACAAAATGCCCTCTAGTTCACTAGACTAGTAGACTCAGTGGAAAGGGGTGCGAAGAGCCTAATTGGGGATCGATAGATTTGGTTAAGTCCAATCTACAAAGCCAAAGCAAGAGCACAGGCACAGGATAGCCAGCCTTTCGGTATTTTACAGGTTGCATTTTTGAGAGTGTGCGCGGAAATTGCATGACTTGATTTTGCCATCTCCTTTCTACTTACGTTGTTGAAACTTCAACGGTCTGGAGTAAGCGTTTCACCTCGTCGTTTATACCGCGTACATCGAAAGACTGGAATAATTTGCCAGCTGCGGTCTTCCCGTCCAACTATAATTTAATAGGTTCTTACAGCACCAATTCACAGAGCCGCCAAAATTTGAAATGGTAGAAGTTGTTTTATTTACTTCGTTCTAAACAGAGTTGTTACCATCGAAAAATATTAAAATAGTGAGTGTATGAACTATTTAGTTTAAATATAAGTAGAACGTGTTGCCAAGAGCAAACGTCAGATAAAGAGCGACCAATGTCGGTCGATCGATATGTACGAACAGCGCTTTGAGCATTTTTAATTTGTACAACCGTATGTACCATCGGTGCTCGAGGGATTATTAAACTAGTGCACCTCACCATCAATGATTGCATCACTGCTTACCTTCAGGTGGGATCACAATCAAGCACTGGTTTATAACAATTAAAAAAAAAAAACAGTATCCAAACAAACAAAAAAGACAGTATCCTAATAATAGTTATCCTAATACAAAATCACCGCTTATCAATATAACAGTTCCTGAATAAAAATCATAGTTCAAGAATGTCATGCATCATGTTGTTCAATAAGTCCTTTACTTTATCGATCCAACCCGGAACGGTTCCACAGGCCCCTCTTTTCACTAAGTGATATTATTAGATGCGGTAATGTAAACCTTTGTGGGTAGGGAACTTCGAAGGACGGGGCATTGTAAGCAAGTGCCGGCAGAAATGGCGATTTTTTTTTTTTGAGGATAATACCATTGATTCGTGAAATAACCATTCAAGATATTGTGTTGAGTAAAAGTTGAGATTCTCGGTTCCGATAAAATAGGTCAAAATATTTATTTTACACTAGCTTTTGCCCGCGACTTCGTCCGCGTAGAAGTCAATGGTTTTATTAGGTTTTTTGAGATATGAAAATATGAAATATTATTTATTATCTCGTCGTGTGTGATAGTCCATTGAATTGTATGGTGAGCGATATTGTATCTTAAGATAAAATATTATAGTATCTTAGCCGTGTACAGCGCCCTCTAGTGAACTTCATTGCGGGTGAAGTAACCTACGACAAACTTATTATTTGCGGTTGGTACAGTAATCGGGTATAGGGATTCAACCGCAAAATTAAGTTTGTTTTTTATTGTATACACTTTTCTGGGATAAAAAGTACCCAGTGTGGTGCCCAGGAGATTAAAGAATAATTATACCAAGTTTCATCGTACCTAATCGAACTTGTAGTTTTTGCGTGATGCCTGAACAAGCAAACAGACAGACAGACAGAAACACAATTTTTTTTTTAAACACATTTTTGGGTTCGGTGTCGGTCTAGTAATACCTCCTGCCATTTTTTTTTTAATATTTTCAATGTACAGAATTTTCACTTCTACAGATTTATTATAATTATAGATTTCAACAAACATTTATCAGGAAAAAAAAATCGTTGAATCAGTTTGGACTATAAAGAAGTCTGCCCACTACACCACTGTGTACTACACATTACACCATAACTTACCATAACCATGCATGCTAGGAACATACCATAAAGGCATTATTTTTTTTTATTTTTTTTTTTATTCTCGATAGATTCGCGCTTGACCGCCATCTCACCTGATCGAAAGCGATGATGCGGTCGACGATGGAACGCGCTTACCTAGAAGTAACCCATTCACTCTTGACTTAAAGATTACCGGGTTGTAGCTATCAGGAAACACACATTCCGGCAAGGAATTCCACTCCTTAGCTGTACGCACAATGAATGTGTTCCCAAAACGTTTTATGCGTATAGGTGGAATGTCCACCATGTACCGGTGGCGCGTTGCCGTACGCCTGGTGGTCCGATGAAAAATTGATTGATTTGTTATGAAAAATATAAAACAATGTCCTGTTACGGACTCTGCCTACACTAAATCCGCTGAATGGTTTGATGATAGTTATTTACGTCAATCAAAGGTTTCTACGTAAAATTATGACATTAACGTTCTGCTGAATCGCCGCCTCGTGTGTACTCTGATCACCGACTTGTAAATGCTGACGCCGCATCCGTACTTTCGCAATCGATCAATATTCAATAAATACAATACTTAATTTAAGGCACGTCGATACTCGCATCGTTCGACTATAGACTTAAGTTAGAATGAGTTCATACGTATTTTGGGACTCATTTAATCATTTATTAAATTAATTTCGGCTTCGGCCCATGATTTTACTGACATCTCTTTAAGGTTTGCGTGGAAAACTACGTGCCGTCAATGACTCCGGCTTGGCTCCAGCCGGATGGTTACTGGACGACCGAACGGCGAGCTACCCATTGCTCGTCGTTCACAAGCCCACGCCTCCGGTAACTGGAAATCAGGGTCGGTGTCCCGACGGTTGGGGCGTGACATCCGATCCCTCACGCGTGTGGCCGCCTCATTCACTAGCATTACTGCTTCGAAGAATTAAGAGACGGCCTGCCATTCCTCCTCGTCATCTGTCAGTCTATCCAGACTGACAGATGACCTGTACCAGGGCCCGGAGCGAGAGAAATCGCTGTTATTGTTTGCTCCCACGAGGATACGGCGGTGCTTCACCCAAGCGGGGCACACATCCAGTGTATTCTCCACTGTGTCCGTCGAGCGGTCCGCACAATGGTGACACCCGGGCATTTTTTCGCCAACCATGTCGTTTGCATCATGAGGAAAGTAAGGATGCCGTGAAGTCTTACCAGCCAGTGCTCAAGCAGGAGTAACTTACCTCCACAATTATGGCGTACCCAGTACTGGCACGGTACTGAAAATGTTTTCATTGATATGTTGCAGAACTATTATTGGGTGCTGTAGGCTGTATATTTTTAACTTTCAAGAGACTGAATTCCTTTTCACCAAAAGTGCTTCAACGTCTACCGCATTATCCCTTACTATCAAGAGAGATATCATATTATTACTATCAAGTTAAAAAATATAAACTGAATATTTGAAATTAAAATTTTTATTACAAGTTCTTTTAGCCCTTTACGTTTTAAAAATTGCAATCAGTATAAACGGTTAGCATTGGTTCTGTTTGTTTTGTGATGTTGACTGTCCCTTTCCGTCCGTCCGGGCATAGAGATAATACTCCAGTCTCGCAACTCAAACGAGTTGCGGAGATTGAATCTTATCATTCTATCTTGTTTTAGTGTAAAACTTTTAGGGATTATTTTTAACTTTTAAAACAACGAGTTACAACTCTTACGCGGTCAGTCTAGCTAAATTTTTCTATGCGTAACCGGATTAATAAATCAACATCATCTTCCTGCCCTTTTCCTGTTTTATTTGGGATCGGCGGAACACGTTCTTTTCTTCCATTCTGTCCTGTCACTCGTCACGCTATCACTAACACCTCTCTCATTCATATCACTTCTTGCACAATCCATCCGTCTTTTCTTTGGCCTCCCTCTCCCTCTCCATCCATCCACATGTAAACTCATAACTCTTTTAGCAACATGCGTTTCATCCCTCCTCTTCACATTACCATACCAAGACAAACGATTCTCTTTCAACTTTTCAGTCACTGGCGCCACCTTCAAACTTCAGACAAAAGGATTAACAATTAGTCAAAAAAAAATTGCTTTTTTTACTTAGCGAGTATTTTTTTTTATTAATGATAGACTCGCGTTTGACGACCATCTCACCTGATGGTAAGTGATGATGTGGTCGACGATGGAGCACGTTTGCCTAGAAGTAACCTATTCACTGTTGACTTAAAGATCCTCAAGTTATAGCCATCAGGAAACACAGACTCCGGCAAGGAATTCCACTCCTTGGCTGTTGGCTCGTTGGTTGAGTTAATGGAAAAAAGTTTATTTACTAAAATAAATATTCCTTCACTGGCCCAGTATTGGGCCAAGGCATTGCCATTCGCTGTCACTATCATTGGATTCTTCCGTGAACTGGTGACAGGGCATGTGACACAAAATGTAAAATAGAACATGGTTTGTGGAGAGGCCGCACAAACATCGGAACCGTCCAAGAACCCCCAGCGGAAATTATCTTTGTTGCGGCTGACCTGAGTGTAGTCTGCTTAACATTTTACAGGTTAGATATAGCAACGCGTGCCCAGGCTCTCTGACAGTCCAATAAAGTCATCAGGAGGTTTCCCGCTAAAAGACGCAACTCTCCGAGGATATGTTACCATGAGATGGACTAGTGTTTCCAACAAAACTTTTTTGACTTTGAATTCTTTAAGGCACCGGGCTGTTATTATGCATTTGATAGCAAAGGTAGTTTTATCGTTTTGTAGACTATAAAAGTCACCACCGTAAGCATACGCCTATCTGAGAAACTTCAAATATTTTGACCACAGTTTATGAGGTTTTCTACATCACTGAAGATAGGATAACATTATGGTGATGGGCACGCCATAATTATGGCGGTAAGACCCTTAAAAGATGTCACGGCGTCCTGACCTTCAGCATGACGTAGGTCCTCACCGGACATGATAAGTTCGGGAAGTTCCTGTACCAGATTCATACGGAAGAAACACCTAGGTGTCGTCATTGTGTGAACCGCCCGGAGGACACGGTAGAGCATACGGCGGGGGTATACCCCGCTTAGGCGGAGCACCGCCTTGTTCTCCTGGAGGCGGTCGGCGACGTATGCCTAACCCAGCCTTTTTCAGAAGGCTGTCAGCTCACCTAGCCTGGGTGACTACGATTGAGCTGCTCCACCGGTTTCGCGCTTTCGGATGCAAATTCAAATTTTCACGTTGGATTTTTCTTGTCTGAATAATTATAGAAACGGCAAAAAATAAACAGCCAAAGAGGTCGAATCGTTCTGCATCCATTAAATTTATGAATATATTTAATTGCGTTGTTTATTTTTCTCAAGAATGGAAAGAAAAAAAAACTGCAAATTTAAGGGGAAAGCGCATTTGGAGGGGGGGGGGCAGCTTAATTCAAATTTACTTACGTCAGATTCTATATTCATTAAAATATCATTAGCGACCATACCATGACCGTAACATGGTTTTACTGAGTTATAATCATTAAAATTATCAATATAACCCGTTAGTTCAGCTAATTGAATGACTTTTTCATAAAATAGCCATTCAATAGGGGTTGGCGAAAATTTATTAGGGATTGACGAACATTCATTAGGGGTTGGCGAACATTCAATAGGGTTAGGCGAACAGAGAGGTCTGTATTGATGATTGATTATAATGCCGTAAAACGTAATCTATATTAGTAAATTAGATTACTCTTTACGGTTGCAAATCATATTTCAACTTGACATTGACCTGCAAAACGCAAAAAAAAACTTAAGGAATATTTATATTGGGCTACCCTGTATTCACCTTAAATATTTAAACTAAAAAAATCAATGAGCAAAATTAAACAAGTGCAACTAACACTCACAAGTAGATAATAATTCGGTAAATGGGTACACCTGGGCACAGAATCACCTCTCAGACGTGTGATATATGGCGGCCTTTAGGGAGCCACTATTTCTTTATATTGGAACCATTGAAAGGGGGAAGGAAAATAACTGCTTTATACACGGGACGTAGGGGTTGGCCACATCATATCATTTTCATTTGACGTCAGTTTTATTTTATGATTATTGATGATTTGATTCCTACTTGAAGAACAAGATGATTTAGATGTTGGGCTTAGATTGACAGATCCTATGTAGTTGAATGGCTAAATACTTTTTGGAATTTTCTGAAATAGGAGATTGTGATATTTTTGGCTAAGTTTAGAATGATTAGCAGAGAGCATTCCGAAAACTTTTGCCATATTAGCTAGCTCCAAATACTTCGAACTGTACGTACCATTATCTATGGATGGGTTGGTTTTCAAAAAATGGCCAAAAATGTGAACGTCTTTAAATTAACTTTAGAAGACTCGTCCTGTCATTCGCAGCATCGTTTTCTTGCCCATTTCCTAATTAATTAGTTTTGGGCACTTGTTTCACGCTTCTCTATTATTTTTATATATAATTATTTACTTACTTAACATAGCGCACTGCAAATTTTATACCACCCTCTGTAATACCTATGTTTTACAAACAAAATAAATGAGTATGATTATGATTACTAGCTGTCGCCTGCGAATTCATCCGCGTCAGGTTGGTCAAACAAAACAGTAAATAATAATTTTGTGCATGCAATTCATACCGAAAGCAAGCATTTCATTTATTTTACGCCAATTACCTTGTGAACGTAAACGAACCAAAAGGTTTGCAGCAGTTGGCGATCTAAATATTTGCCTACTCCATGGGAAAAGGCGTTAGTTTATGTACCTAGGTTTAAAACTCAAACTTAACTCGTTTTAAAATCAATTTGTTTTTCAAAAAAGCATATTCACACAGCTGATTTCAAGTAGCACTAAATAACTGCTATTTAATGTAGACTGTAAAAATTTGGATAAAATAGTTTTTAGTTGCCAAAATGTATAAAAATCAGTATGAAGCTGATCTGAGGGGAATACAGAAGAGGGAAGAAAGCAAGGTGCAATTTCAATTCTAAAAGTATACATTAAAAAAAACCACAAAAATAAGATTTTTTCGTTTTGTTGGGTCGGGGTCAAGGAAAATGCTACATAAGATTATGTTAAACACCACTAACTCTTAAAATTCGTACAGCTGAGTCAGTTACGGAAGATACTCAATTACGTCTCTTTGCTATTAGATATTTATATTGTTTGTTTTTTGGTGGAATCCCAGAAGATGACACTTCGTTTGTTCTCCTCATAACTTAAGTCGGGTTTCCGAGGCGTTACTCGGGACTAACCAACGTTGAGCGCTTATCAAGTGTGTGGTCGGATTTGAGTAGCATTTCTGAGTGTGGCAATTTGTCGGACAACACCAAGACACTACCTTCTGGCTTTCTCCTAGTCGGCATTCAGGCGTCATTTTAGGGTACAATTTCTTAGAGGTGAGGTTGAGAAGAAACAACATATCTGTGTAAGATTGCTCATGAAAAACAATAGTTCTTAAATAACACGACAAACTATTTCAACATTTTACTTCGATCAACTTAGCTGTAACAGGAGGCACAGACTGTTGTATCTGGAGTCGAACCGTCGCCTGAGCTCAGCGAGAGTTAAGAGACTGGGCTTATACACAATATGCGCACTCAGCTTTCTCCTGAATGCGACGGAAGTTAGACGGTTGATTGTGATGTGTTCGCGGGTGAATGGAAGAAGATTTTATCTAATTGTCTGGAGTATTGTAGGATATATGGGTGTAATTCTCGCTTAGGTTATAAAAATAAATAGAGTAATGAAAAAATAGGATTGATAAAAATGCGCGGGCTGTTCAATAAATAGTGATGCCAATGTTTGACAGTTGGGTTTCATTTTACACATTTTATTATGGATATACAAAAAAAAAATGCAAGCGTGCAAAAAGTTGTAAAAAAAATCTTACAACAATTTTTTTTTTTGTATATTTTACTTTCTTCTATAAGAAGAGCCATACGGGATTCGAACAACCTTCGCGTTACACGCAAGTTTAGGCATGCGACCACTGAGCTACGGTCTTCGATGATTATCGTTTAAAATAGATGTTCTTAATATACGTCATAGTTGACTACTTGGCCTTATCGATGATAGCGTGATGATTTTCGTTTCACAAGATAAATTTTCAGCTAAATGGAATCACGTAACATGTAAGACGTGATTTCTGTCGCCGGTTTAATTTTTTTTATTTTGATTAGTTTTTACAAAACACTGAGAAGATACCGAATAGAAATGTCGTTTTTTCTTCGAAAAAATGATAAAAGTAATTTTATTACAAAAAAATAAGATAAAATAATGACAAAATTTAAACTGTAGCTGAGGATCGAACTCACTGCAAATGTCGTTCAATACGTTGGTATTGCATGATTAAAATGTTGATTTTGCATTATTGCCCTCCCCCATTGCAAATAGCGTAATAATTTAGCCTAACAGTTGACCTGGCCTGTAAGGGTTGTGTATACAAAATTTGAACGGGATTGACTCAGTAGTTTTTGCGCCAATTAATACCATCGGTCCACAATTTACTGTATTATTATATGTATGTATTATTATGTGTGTGTATTGTATTATTATTGTGGAGCAGTGGTGGCCGAGTGGCAACGGCCCCGACTTACGAGTTTAAGTCGCGGGTTCAAACCCAGCCAGGCGCATTACTTTGTGTAATTTATTTCATCACCACTGCTCTCAAAACGGTGAAGGAAAACATCGTGAGGAAACCGGCATGTCCTAGAACCAAAAAATTCGAAGACATGTGACATTCACCAACCCGCACTGGGCCCGCGTGGTGGATTACGGCCCATTCCCTCTCCTAGAGAGGAGGCCTGAGTCCCAGCAGTGGGAACATTAAAAAGGCTGATTATGCTATTATTATGCTATTATATGTATAGATTATATACTTTATTGGTTTTGATCGTAGAATCTACTCCTCGCCAAATCAGCATACTATTTCAAAGATATAATAAAAAAATATATCGATGAAGTTATGCGACAACATAAACAATCTGCTAGTGGACGATAAAACCATTTTATAAAAAACTACACACAAAAAGTGCAATATAGGAACACTTACCTAAAAGGTATAAAAAAAATAAAGCTGCCATTTTTGGCAATCAGAAATAATGGATTGGAAGATTTAAAAATAAATGCGTTTTACTTTTAGTAATACGCTGAAAAGCGGATATGTGTGTAATATCGGGTAGTGCAATTCTTTTGACGGAAATTTTAGCTCGACGCTATAATGAAAGCGGAACGATGAGCGGTCGCGGGAAATGTTTTGTTTATTATTATGGATTGGCTCGCGTTTGACTATCATCTCACCCGATGTATGAAATCTATACTTATAATAAATCTGTAGAATTTAAAATTCTGTACATAGAAAATATCAAAAAAATAAATGGCATGTTACTAGACCGACACCGAACCCAAAAATTGATAAAAAAAAAAATTGTGTGTCTATCTGTCTGTTTGTTCAGGCATCGCGCGAAAACTACCGGTTCGACTACGATGAAACTCAGTATAATTATTCTTTAATATCCTGAGCACCACACTGGGTACTTTTTATCCCGGAACAGTATATACAACAAAAAACAAACTTAATTTTGCGGTTCGATCCCTAGACCCGATTACTGTACCAAACGTAAATAGTAAGTTTGTCGTAGGTTACCTACGTCACCCGCAATGGAGTTCACTAGGGGCGCTGCACACGGCTAAGATACTATAATATTTAGATACAATATTGCTCGCCATACCATTCAATGGACTATAAACACACGACGAAAATAATAAATAATATTTCATATTTTCGTCTCAAAACACCTAATAAAACTATTTTCGACTTCTACGCGGACGAAGTCACGGGCAAAAGCTAGTTACGAATAATAATTTATCCACCGTGGGCAGAGAGCGACCACAACTACTGTAGACGAACAGAACGAGGAATATTTTTATGAGAATGATGAGATAGTAGTTTTGTACAGGACTGTATTTTTTTTTTGGCTTGCGTATAGGTTAGGACATAATTAAAATGTATTTTTTAATTAAGTATCTTGTTAGCCTTGGGATTTGCTAGAGAGCTATGGAGCGAGCGTGGCGAGATGATTTATACGAGGCCTGCCCCCCTAGCCACGATACAATCGTATCGTTCGCGCCGAACGCCTCATTCCTTTGTTGTGACGTCATCTCAATGCTCAGTCACATGGTCAGAACAAAGGAATTGGAGGCGTGGCCTAATCGAGGCGTTCGGCGTGAACGAAACGATTGTAACTAGGCTTGGGGGGCTGGTACAAGACGATGCGGGAGACAAATATTTTGAAAGATTTGAGGAAGGCCTTGGCTCAGTAGTGGGATAGTAAAGGCAAAGGAAAATAATCTTATTTGTAACTATACTGAATTCTAATTAGGACACTTATCGTCACTATTAATGTTCACCATCACTCTTGTCATCCTGTTCACTGACCAGATAGGAAAGTACATTGGTTCGTAGGTTCTGTGTCCTTTACAATTCCTAAGATTCGTATGAAAACGTAACGTCGGTTAACAAAGAGAATCCCCGCTGTACGCGTTCCGTAGAACCAAGTCTTATATGTGCAGTCGCTCCCCGCATGTAAGATTATAGGAGCATTTATAATATTAACGTAGGTGCTCAACGAAATACAATACTCCTCCATCTGAGTGATGCATAAATGGATAGCATCAACCAAATAAATCTCAATTGATTGTTTTATTTTCCAGACTATAAAGGAAAAACAGCTTTCAATAGGTATGGTAAAAGAGCTTTGCATTTACAAATTAAAGCCATAGGAAGATGGAAAAGGAAAAGTCCATATCATGTTGTGAGCTGATATTTTTGGTCGGCTTCATAATATACGTTTACGTAATTTTTTTTTTTGTTATTCGGCTCGGCTGGGTAGCGTTTGGGAAACTGCGGGGTATTTTTTCATCTGATATACATTATGGTATACCGGCAATTTTCGTCTTGAAACACTGTTTTCTGAAGAAAGAAAATGTAAGAGTATTTGCTTGCAATTTCTCAAAACTTTGTGCGTTTCGCTTTGATAAGGTTACAACACTTGAAAGTATGACAAATGATATTCAGTATAATGTCGACAGACTCTTCCCGTACCCGTCAAGCCGTAAAAGGCCCTGTTTGCATTTATAGGCGAGTGGCCCCTTTACCTTGCGGCCTACTTTCTGTTAGCCTTCTTTACCGTCTAAAGCCTGCTCTTTTGTGTGTTTTTGACCTTTATTCTTGTATTATTAGGTATCATGTATTGTGCTGTTTAAACATTCTGTTTTCTGGTCTTACAAATGTTAGTAAATACATACCATAATCTATTTCTGTGTTTTCTCACCAGTTAATCTTTGGGTGATCCCAAAGATTAACTGGTGAGAAAATACCTAAGGTATCAAGTCCATTTTTGTTCTATTTTTGATAGGCTCGAGTTTAACTACAATCTCACCTGTTGGCAAGTGATAGCGATGATGTAGTTGATGGTGGAGGACGCTTACCTAGAAGTATTTTTTCACTTTTGACTTAAAGAAGGAATGGAATCCCCAATAAGGACTGTCTCCTGGTAACTACAACCTCGTTGCATCTCCGCGTGCCAATCGTGCATGCGTGCAAGGATTGTTGCCTCCAGATCCCATGGTGGCAGACCAGCAAAGAGGCTCGTCGCTTCGCGAGAAACCGTGCACTATCCACGCACTATCCGTATGGCCATGACCCTCTGGTATGCGTTCAGCTAGGCAGCCGGTCGCTTTCGCAGCGACGATGCTCACACCAGCGCCCCAGAAAGGGCCATGGACCGAACGATGCCAGTACTGTTGTATCGCTGGTTCGACCAGCATGTCATTTGCGTAACAGACAGCGTTGACCCCGTCAGGGATGTCGCTGTGCAGCTTGTAGTTGTACCCGATGTTCCACGAGGGCGGTCTTAGTTCCGATCCCTGCGGAACTCCGCACGACATCTCTTCCTGGTGATCAGGATAGATGATGCACCTGTCCGATAGGTAAGTTTCGATCACACGACAGAGTTAGTCAGGCACCCGGTGATAACGGAGTGCCCTTCTAATGCTACTCCAGGGCTGGGAATTGTAAGCGTTGGCGATGTACAAAGGCACCAACATGACACACATGCCCTGGGTCACCGCATCTCCCACCGTGAGGGCTCACACGCGCATGATGGCGTCCACCGTGGAGCGCCCCCTGCGAAAGCCATACTGGCTGTCCGCAAGGTTCGGCCCCTCCCTTGCTAGGTGCGCGAGGAGGTCCGCAATTGCTCTTTCAAAAAGCTTGCCCACCTCATCGAGCAGCACAATGGGTCGATATGCGGACGGAGAATCCGCTGGGCGCCCCGGCTTCGCGATCAGGACCAGTTTCCCCGTATTCCAGAAAAGTGGGAACTGGCCCCTCGCCATGCATGTGCTGAAGCCCTCTTACTCGAAATCCAAGAGCCTCCATGGAGGATCTATGCTTTACCAGGCAATCCGTCGGGTCCTGGGGCGGTATTTTTGCCACTCAGCCTCAGTACCGCCACTCTCATCTCTATCTCGGCCACCTCTGGAGCATTTTCGTCATCGTCGCCATTATAGTCCGCGTCGGACACCGCTGGTGGCGGAGCCATGGGTGGGGGAAATTGTTCCGTCACGCAGTGAACAGAGTGCTCACCACACCCTCACCCTCAGTGGGGGAGCCCAGGAGCGGAGTTTATCCCATATATATCCCTCCTTGACGCGCCAGTTGACAACGCGCGGCGACAGAGCAGGGCAGGTATGTCCACCACGGATTCGCTCTGCCAGACATACTTAGGGACAGGACCCCGGTTTAGGACGACCAGGCCTGTCTCCAGAGCCCAGTCCTCCACCATCCGACCCCGCCGGTCTGTGTACTGGGAACCCCAAGCCAAGTTGTTGGCATTGAAGTCCCCGCACACGACGACGGGGAGGGACTCGGGGGGACCTCGAGGTTCGGAGTACCGGCGGCGGCCGAATAAAATTAGATTCACCGAGTCGTTCAGGTCCTGAACCCAGTCTCCCCTGGGCAGGACATAATACGGCTTGAAGACTACGGTGATGTTGATCGACCACTGGACACTTCCGTGTCTAAGGACGCCCTGTTTAGCTATATGAGGCATAAACATAGGCTTAATTGAATGTGTCTCCTGCGGCGTCAGTAAAATAAAACCTTGTCATACTCGTAGGACCGTGTCATGTCCCACGGCAAGCCACAGGGGAGGCGATTCAGGTAACATTCAATATTTGTGGTCGACCATCGAACTTGCCACTCTAAAACGTACCACATTGCTGTAGAGATTAAGCTCATTTTTGTGTTTAATAGAAATTTAAATTAATACTCATTTTGTACAATAATAAATAACAATAGAAAATATCTCAAAACGAGTGCAAGACGCTTCCTTTGCATTGAGAACATGTATTTTAACCGTGTTTTTTATGCCGTGTGATGTGAATGTTGATGCAATTTTCACGGTATATTTTTTTTGCAACAGTTTCCCGTAATTGCTTCGCATCGATGTTATTGTTATGGGACATTTATAACGAGAAAATTTTGTGTTATTTTGAACAGAATTCCGGGCTCTATTTTACGGTAGGTATGTGTTTTTAGGGTTCCGTTCCTCAGAAGGTAAAAACGGAACCCTTATAAACTTTGTTGTACGTCTGTCTGGCTGTCTGTCAAGACCCTTTATCTCGGGAACTCGTGGAGATATAGAGTTGAAATTAAAACCATATACTCAAGTTAACGGTCTCTTGTAGCTGTGAAACAATCAAATTTCTAAGTTAACGAAAAAAAAATTATAGTGCCGTTTATGTCTCGAAAAACGTATATTTTGACACTCAAGAATCCTGAAATTTTGTATAAAGCAAGGTCTTATAACACAAGTATGGGAATATATCTGAAAACTGTAAATTTGTTGTAACGTCAACAAAAAAAAAATCGAGACTCCATTCGGAAATTGAACTGTTTACATAGATAAGTTTGTACGGAACTGGACTCGCACTTGCCCCGTTTTTTTATTATGTTATGATTGAAATAAAATTATATTATTATGCCCTAGTTTAGGCGTTGGTCCGGAGCGAGGGGGAATAGCAGGCGGTCGCCTCCTTCTGCGAAGCAGTAATGTTAGCGAAGGAGACGACCGCACGCGTGAAGGAACGTGCATCCTCCCTCATGTCCCAGTCGCTACGATCGCGAGCGCAACTACTAAACACGGTAGGCGCGTGTTTGCGGACGACGAGCTATGAATAGCTCGCCGCTCGGCCGGTCGACAGTGCGTCATGGATTACGCGCAAGCATTTCAAAAAACCGTAGGATTCCCTACGGTTTTTTGAAATGCTTGATTGCACTAAAAATCTGATACGGCCTCGCGCTTCGCTCTAGAGCGCAAAAAATCATTCGAACCTCTGATTAATATTCTTGTTTAACCGTCTTCAAAAAAGGAGGAGCAATTCGGTTGTATGTTTTTTTTTTATTTGTTTTACCTCAGAACTCCGACGTTTATGAACCGATTTGAAATTTGGTTTTTTTTTTTAATTTCTTTTCAATTTGTCTCTTTTTCTTTTCAGAATCCAGTTTTGATAATGGAATCCATGAGGAATCCATTTATTTATATATTTTAATCGAGGGAACTCCTCAAATATTATAGGCAACTATAGAGTAATTTTGGTATTTTAATTGAGAACTTAAGCTCGTGTAGTAAGTGGAACTGATGAAGAAGACCAGAAATGGCCAACGGAACTTCATACTCACATAGATATCACAATGAAGATAGTTAAGTGAGTATGATAATGTAAATAAATAAATGGTTCTGAATAGTTATTTTGAAAATGGTATCATCAAAGTAAATATCATCATCAAAATAATGATGATGGCGCCGGAAGGTGGAAGGTAGATACAGGAACTTCATAATAATACAATGTAATCTAGCAGTGTTTGGGTTAATTCGAATTGTCATGAGAAATAGGCACTCTGGTATTAACTGTATCGCAACTAAAGTGTTAAATAAAAAACTTATTACAAAAAAAAAAAATATATAACCGACTTCACTAAAAAACACTAAAAGGATCAAAATAAGAAACAAACAATACCGAGAAACACCGACTTCCAAAATTAAAGTGATTTTGCTACTTATAGTTTTTTTTTTTAGTGAAGTCGTTTTTTTTTTTAAACTTTGCCCCATTCTAGTAATTACTCCTGTATCGTGAATGCGTTCACAAACGTGTAAAATCACATACACAAAAGACCCAGAACACTTAAGTATCTGTAAGCCATACAAATATTTTTCCCTTGCGGGAATCAAACCCGCGACACGCAGCACACCAGTCAATCACTCAACTACTGCGTAAATCGTTCTGTCAAAATAATTATTAGATTTTAAATCAAAATTATATAAAGAAGATTAAACATCAGTTTGTCATGTATTCACTTTTTTATACTATATTGATAACATGAGTCCTCGAAGATACAGATAGCATGCATTTTCAGATTCATGCAGTTTAGGAAAAACTATTGAATGGAGCAGGTAAGCTAACAAAGCGAGCGAGCAATATTATGCACGGGCCTCTCCCTGGGTGTAAGCTGGGAGGGATGGTGGCCCGCCAGTGATTTCCCCAACGGCCGATTCAGGCCGTAGATCGTGAACACGGCATCATCCGCCCGTCGCTCATACAACGTGATCAACACTTGGAAATGTTCGCTTAATTACACTTTTTTTTGCTGTAATATTTCATATTTTTATGTAGAATGTTCGACGAGGAGGTGAGGGATGCTGAGTTAAAGCGTCATTTATCTCTAAATGTTACTTGAATTTAAAAAATATACGCTCCTATTTTTTTAATTAGTACAAAAAAATGAGGCTCTATCTGTACCCGTTACTGATCATATTTTTGTAGTCAAAAGTAAAAAAAACTAAATCTCAAAATTGTCCACAAAATTTGTCATAATCGGTAAATTCATACTGCAATCAATCATTCATAACAATTACTACTAGAAAATACTACGCGCAATGTTTTTCCATTTTGATCGTCATTTATTCCTTCATAATCAATAGTTTGTACAATATTTCCATAAATTGATTGACATTTTGGGATAAATACAAACGCTAATAACTTTACTATTTATGAATATTATTTATTGAGACTTTACTTTAATAATAACAAGACCTTTTCTATTAAGCCCTTTAAGTATTTGTACTAATTAAAAATTAGTGGTGTATAGTGTAACGGCTCGGGACGTGAGACAACTACTAAAATATTTTTTTTATTTTTTGAAGTCGGTAATCATCAAATGACTTTTGCTCTAGGGTGGAGCGAGAGGGCGTGTCAGAGTTTTACTAACTAAGACCCACATATGTTCCTTCATTTGGTTTTTTGCATTCTATGGCTACGGCAACTCTTTGCAACATTCCCACAGTCCACACCAATACTAAACTACGTGTCGTTGGTCAACTGAAGTGTACACGTATATGTTACCGGCAATATGTATAATCCGGTATTCTGCATACAATATCTAGGCAATGTGTATGTAATGTATAAAATATTGTTTATTTTATACTTTGCCTAGGTATTTTATATAATACCGAATGTGCAGCTGGTAATGTGTGTATAAGACGAGAACAGGGAATGAGGGCGTAATTTTAGGGCACCTCAACACGGACAGGTTAGGTTAGAAATACAGAAATAGGACCAGATTACTTGTAAGCAAATTGTATTGTGTTACTTATAGGCAGAAGAATATTTAATTTCACGTTAATATTATTATGCATAGTCCTCTGGTCCTATTTCTTTTCGCAGGGTTCAAAATAAGGTTCCTTTCTCCGGGTGGTTCTAAAAAACACAACACTGATAATCTTCTAACCTAACCTGTCCGTGTCGGGATGCTCTAAAGTTACGTCAATTCCAACCATTATCTCGTCTTTTACACACCGTGATTTTAAGTAATAGAACATGTTTCATTTGCCTGTCATTTTATAGGGAGGTCGGTAAACATTGACAAATATAGGCTTAAATCTATCTATTTTACATATTGTCGGTAGACCAGTAGGTACTCTATATAATCCCTAGGAATTGCATACATTACCTAGGTAAAATAATTAATTGACAATAATATTCATAATATTTCATACATTGCCTGGACGCCCCAAGTATTCAATACATTGCCTAGGTTTTGTATAGAATACCTAATTATACAGATTCGGTTCGGTTCGTGAATGAAGTTCTTTCCAAATATATTAAGAAATATAAACCGCTTTTTACACGAGCGGTGTTACTAAGCGAAGGTAGATTGAGATGATTTGACAACTGAATTGTTTGTTAACAAATGACAAGATAACTTATATACAGTGATGTCATATAATTAACGACTATTTAAAAACAAGCTTTTTTTCAAACTTACGAGAAATACACTTTTTGCATGTCTTTTCGTATGTCTCTCGGTATCGCAAAATTTTTCTACATTGTCGTAGCATACAGTTATAACATGATTTATTCAATAATATATAGATAAACGTTTTAAATTAAACCTTAACATATTATTTCAAAATTACTGGCTGTAACTAAGCCATTATTCGCGTAATTTTGGCGCCATTTAGTGCTGTAAAAGTCAAGAAGTTGATTATTATTACACGACTACGGCAAAACCAAAGGAGGGTTTTTTTATTGGTTGGGAAAATCATCTTATGACAAAACCCGCTCTTGGGCGGAGCGGGAGATAGTGTCAGACTTTTACTGACTAAAAACCCACTCCTGTTCCTTCGTTGCCTTCGTCACAGGGCCCCGGGTTTCGCTTTCACACTACCCGTGGCCCCAGTAGGCTTCGACCCTACGATTTGCTGACATCTCTTTGAGGCGCGCGTGGAACAGTACGCGCCGTCGACGACTTGGGCTCGGTCCGATTACCGGACGATCGGACGGCAAGCCACCCATTGCTCGCCGTCCGCAAGCCCGCGCCTACGGTGGCCGGAAATCGGGATCGGAATCCCGGCGGCGGCGGTTGGAGCGTAAGGACCGTTGCCTCACGCGATTGGCCGCCTCCTTCGCTAGCATTACGGCTTCGCAGAAGGAGGCGACCGCCTGCCACTCCTCCTCGCTCCGGAGCCGACAAAAAAAAGCGACGCTGAAAAAGTACGAAACAAGATTTTCACACTTCGAACAGAACATAAAAAGCTCTTTTGTTCTGTTCGAAGTATGAAAATCTTGTTTCATACTTTTTCAGCGTAGTTTTTTTTTGTCGTAGTGGGGTTTTATTTCACATAAACACAATGGGGAAAAATAAAAGTTGCTATGAATCTACAAGGGAAGTGATTATAAAATTTCGCGATCATAATTGGTCATATAAAAAGATAGCCGATCACTGCAGTGCTGTAAAAAGATGATATTCCACGCTGTGAAGCATTTTAACACGTATCAAATAACTTCAAATATTCCTCGTGTACCTAAACACAGAAATTCGTCTCGGCAAGACGACAGAAATTTCGTACGTTTGTCAAAACAATACCCCTTTAAGGGGTCTAACGAGTTGAGAAAAGAATATTTTGGTACAACAACTCTTCAGTGATCTTAGCGCACACTATCCGAAGACGTTACCAAACGTCGAAGAAGCTATGTTGAACGTAAGGATAGTAAGAAAGGTACCCGTTAAAACGGTGTCATAGGCAAACCCGGCTTGCATTTGCATTTGGTTCAGTATCTGTATATGTACAACTAAAAATTGATTAAATTGGGATCAAACATAGCTAAATCTCCTTACGGGTACAAGATAGGGGCTTTGACTACTTATTTCTATTATAAATCCTTCAGTCGTTTCTAAGAGGCACTCAACAGTTTTCAAATTAGTGACACGTAGCAACCAATCCGTCACACCCTTAGCATTATAAATGCATGTTTTAATGAGCCCTTCCGGCAACTACTTAGTGGGCTTTTGCTTTGAATGGTTAAGGCAAGTGAGCCCACTCAGTGGAGTATTAGAAGGGGGTTTACCTGCTCAAGGGTCCCTAGGGAGATGAATTGAAGCTTAGGTACGTCTCCACTCGAATAGGGTTACCAGATGTATAACTTAATAGTTCTGATAGAAAGTTTGATTTATATAAATATAATAATAAAGTATAGACATAATAATAACATAAATAATAGCCAAGAGCCTCGAACAACATCTGAGGAGGCTCTCGTTAGGCAGCTGGATCAAGAGCCTGATCCAGAAAGCAGTACTCCTGGACACGGCGCGGATCGTTAGGAGATTCCCCTCTCAGGAGAGCTGACTACCGGCAGCTTGGACCCTGTTCCCGATTCCGGTGGGCTACTATTTTTTGGTATATAATGTTGGTGTTTTAAGAAATATTTAAAAATATATAAAATATGTGTAAAACATAAATAACTTGATTAATATAACACACAGCTTGTGAGTTTCACCTGTAGGTCGATTACCCACTGAATTAAGTGCGTGAAAAGTTTATATCAATTAGCTGACAAGAGACGTGGTTGCAGCCGCATGATATATCTTTCCTGGGCACGATAATTGCCGTTTTTGAATTTACGGGGAAGTCTGCGATAGATACCGGCGCCAGAGCGTTGCGTTGAAGGCCATACGGAGGTGTAGATTTACTTTGAAGGAAAAACTTATATAATACGGTATCTGTCACACATACTGTCTGCGATAAAATTGTCGTGTTGGGATAGGTCGATTCTGCCGACAACCTTGCTGAATTTACGGAATGCTTGGGAGAGATAGCGCCGATAGTTGAGGAGTATAAGTGTGGACTCTGTTTTCATGATGGGCGATTATAATGCGCAGCCCGGAGAGAGCTTTGGTGTTGACTTTTTTGTAGAACAGAAGTGGCGCTGTGCCTATGTTGAAATATTGGAACTTTTATAGAACTCGTATACGTACGTAAGTGACATTTATGGATCTCATAGTTGGTTATATCACCGTGTGGTATCTGAAGCGGCATGGAGGACAGTGGTTGACGCGAAGATATTGCATAGTGTTTACTGGTCCGATCATATCCCACTACAAATAATTTGTAATTTTAACCTACTGAATACTAAGGCCAGCATTTATGTTAACAATCGAAATAAGATTGTGTGGGGTGAAAGGGATTTAAAACAAATTGACATGTATAAGGATTTATGTACGACGAAATTAAGAGAAATGGATTTCCCTTCTGAATTTAGAAATTGTAGTGACAAATTGTGTACAAATGTAAAACATGGGTGTATTATTGATAACATTTATAATGAAATAGTTGCCATTTTGAATTGTGAGTCTTGTACTACTTATTCTGGGCCGGAAAAAACAAAAGAAAGCCAGTAGTAGAATGAAACAAACATGTTCGGCAAGCGCGCTTGGAGGCTCGACTTGCTTTTCGGAATTGGGTACTGGGTGGAGAACCAAAAGTGGGTACTATATATACTACAATGAAAGAGGAAAAACGAGTTTTTAAAAGTAAATTCAAGTGGTGCCAGGAGAACAGGGAGCAAATTAAAATGGATATAATAGCATCCTGTCATGAAAAGAAGGATTTTATAAGTTTTGGAAGCACACTAACCAACTGAAGGGCAGATCGAGCTTTCCTGCAAGTTTTGAGGGTCTTAGTGATCCTGTATCCATTGCCAACTTATTTCAGAGTTTCTTTGCTTTGAAGTCTCCTCTAGGTGCAATGGAAGACGCCTTGGCAGCTATTACCCTAGCGAGTATCTCAGCGAGCGAGTAGTGGCAGTGGTGAGGGGCATGAAGCGCGGGAAATCACCTGGGCATGATACTCTGAGCATCGAGCATTTACAAAATGCTGTTGTTCATATGCTTAGAGTGCTGGCATTATTATTAATTTAATCTCTGCATCTCACACACATATGTATCACACGATCTAATGAAGACCTTGGTGGTACCCATCATAAAAAATCGCACCACGGATGCTTCTGAAATAAATAACCCTCGACGCCTTGCGCGTCCAATACAACAACGCCTTTAGGATGTTATTTCGGCTACCTCGGTTTTGCAGCGCATCTGGAATGTTCATGGAGGCGCGTACAGATGGATTAACAGCCATTTTACGCAAGAATGTGGCCTCCTTATTAAGCAGGGTTCGTGCGAGCGGCAATGGCATTCTGGCGGTTATTGTTATAAAATTTTGCTGCCCTATACTGAAGCATCAAATTAGGGTGCTGATGGAATAGGGTTGAACTAATTATAATGTGAAATTCTTAATATTTTAATTTACTAACACCTAGATGATAAGTTTTCTACTAACCATTGGACCAATGATGTCTGAATGAATAAAATTATTATTATTATAAATAACTATAGGCCCTTATCGTTGGCTAAGGTAATTTCAAAAGCGTTGGACAGTGTGCTTGACAAACAGTTGAATACACATATTATGTTGCTTCACGACGCACAGTTTGGCTTCAGGATTGGTCTGTCAAATGAACCCGCTGTTATTTGTCTCAAGCACACTGTTCGATACTATACGGACCGGAAATACCTGTACATGCATGTTTTCTTGATATGTCGAAGGCCTTCGATATGGTGGCCTATAGTGTTTTGTGGAAGAAGCAGAAGAGACAACACTTCCAAGTGAGTTGGTTGAGTTGTTTAAATATTGGTACGGCCATCAAACCAATATGGTGAAGTGGGCAGGCTCGCTATCCAATCCATACAGGCTGGAGTGTGGGGTCAGACAGGGAGGTAAACAATAAACAACGGTTAAGACTGAAAACTCATATAATAGACATAATACACTTACACTTCGAAAGGTATACGTTAGCATAAAAGTAAACCAAAACTGAAATAATAAAATTAAAAAAGCTTAACATCTATATAAGTACAAGTGTGCGGTATTACAAACACGGAATGAGAAAAAAATAAAGTGAAATGAAATAACAATTCATTGATCTGAAATGGGTAAAATGCATAATTTGGATGTTGGTCTTTTAATGATAGATGTTTTGGTGCGCAATGTGACCACACGGGTTGCGTCATCATCACCTTGGTGTTTTTCCATAATACGAGCCATCAACAATGGCCCCAATGTTTGGTTCTGGAACATGGGCTGACCATTTGTATCTGTTCATAAGACTCGATAGATATTCATGTGACCATCTTTTCCAAAAAGACTGCACCATCCTTTGTACAAATTGCCACCGAGTCAAATAATTCACATTGCAATTATCGTGATTGTTGTCTGGCACCTTGACTATCGGTTCTCCGATAAGAAAATGTCCAGGGGTTAGAGGCAGTGGTTCATCAGGATCAATACAGTTTATAACGCTCATCGAACGCGAATTTAAACATGCCTCTACTTGGTCCAGGAGTGTGGTCATCTCCAAGAACGTAAGTGTAGACTCGCTAATCACCCTTTTAAGACGGAACTTAACTGATTTTACACCCGCTTCCCATTGACCACCGAAATCGGGAGCATGAGGCGGGATAAAATGCCATTCAGTGCTGTTCGCCTTAAGATATTCTGCTACTACCGGCTGTATAGAGGCCAACTGTTGCTGTGCTGTAATGTCGCTCCATAATTTGGCGCCTCTTCTAGAGACAAATCGCCTAAAGGCGTGCCCATATCACTGACGACTTCTAAATGAATAGCGCGGGTGGCCATACATACAAAAAGGCAGATATCGCCTGACCTCACCGAAACTTTTCTGTCTGGATGTTGATCGGTTGGTTAGTGAGCTCAGCAGCACTATGGACGGTTGTTCAATTGACGGAACATTTGTCAACAAAATAAGTTACGCCGATGGTCGGTTTGTGAGCAATATGCGGAGGCCCAGGTTCTTAAATATAATACAATGAAGAGCGAGTTCCTGCTGTTCAAGGCAGTAATTTTTGGTATACTAAATCTTATGATTTAATTTGCGAAATACCGGTGTAGTCCTTGAGTTCACACGCAAATATGATTTCTCACCTTATGTACCCTACCTACCCGATCTAAAATAAGACCAATTGACACTCAGAAAGAATTTTTTTTGCGAGACAGGCCAGACCTATATAGTATGGTTTAGAAGGCCGAACTTTTTTGAAAACAGCGTTGACGATATGACGACCGAGTCCAAAATATTGAACACTGACTAGCACTTGTCAATTTCTTAAATTTTAAAGTTTTCGTAAGGATTTTTTTATGATATATATACTAGGGCTTGATCACGATCTCATCTGATGGTAAGCAGTGATGCAATCGTTGATGGTGAATCGCACTAGTTTATTAAGGTTCTTATCACTCTAGCCTTGAAGACCCTTTAAATTATAATCGGATGAGAAAGGCAAATATTTCAAATCCAATCGATGTATGCGGTGTAAAAATCAATTCCCATCCCTGTGGCGCGTACGCCATTCGGATTAGAGATTTTAGGAAGTGGACGCACATAAGCCATAGCATAAATATATACAACTGCGCAGCTAGAAGGTTTGTCGGACGCTATAGAGGATGCAAACTGAGATTTGGCCGCTATTAGGGATTGGTCCGATAGATTTGGGTTTTCCGTAAACCCCTCAAAAGCTCACGGATGTTGGGTAAAGTGTTGGTTAAATCTCTTCCTCCAAATATTTTGAAAGGTGCCGTAATTCCCATCAGTCCCAGCGCAGCGTAAAGGATCTTGGTTTGCATCTTAACTCGACGCTTGGCTGGAAAAGTCAGGTTTCTAGTGTCTGCCAAATAGTCAACTGGACTTTGCGGCATCTGTATCGTCTGAGGAACTTTTTGCCTGCGAAGACGAAGGCTATGCTTGTGCAAACTTTAATTTTCCATATAATCCACTATAGTCACGTTTGCTACTTTGACCTGAACGCGGTGTTGCTAGATAAACTTGACAGGCTCCTCAGTAACTGCATGCGGTTCATATTTAACTTGAGAAAATGTGCCCATTTATCGAGTTACAGATAAGAGCTCAAATGGATGTCCAATCATCAGAGAAGGAGTTTGCGCGCTCTGACTACACTTTACTCTCTGCTCAACTCTCCCACCCCTTCTTCTTATCTTATAACATACTTTCAATATCTATTTTTTTCTCATGCTGCGAATCTTTCGTTCTTCTAACAATCTTCTACTGCTTTATCCTTGTCACACTTCTGATTTTGTTCATTCTTCCTTTCGATATCAGGACGGCCACCAGTCTGTCTGTATGCATTTAAGCGGATGTTGCGGAATATTTTTTTTCACAAATAGTGAAGTCTTCTCAAAAACCCATATATTATATTAAATATGTATATTTTGTATATATACATATTTTTGTCCCGTTATTTTCTTTATGTACTTTTATTTTTTTATGCACCTGCCATATTGTCTCTTCACCACCCTTGGTTGACTGTTAGAGAATGCCTAAGGTATTAAGTCTGCCTTTGTACTTTTATGTTGCATGAAGTTTTTAATAAAAATAATAAATATATAAAAGACGATAAGAAGAAGCGAAACTCTTAGTTGGGATCGCAGAGGTGTAAAAAACGTTAGGGTGGAAAGTCGCCGTAAGCCTTGATAGAATATCTTTTTTGTTTACGCTTTCTATGAACTGACAACACAAAAAAAAAAAGGGAAATAACACCTGGAAATTCTGTTGGCATTTAACATTTACTTGAATACTTCAGAAAATTTGTTCCATGAAATACGTGTTGTTTTTTAAATCTTAAAGTTGTTCGAAAATAATTCCGAATTTTTATTATAGTGCTTTAATGTGGTTTCTATAGTTGTACTTTCTTTATTTTTGAAGGCTCAAAGTTCACGTAAAATAACAGTTTTTCGGAGGTCTTATGTGGATTAGTCTTACACAAATTTAGGATTTGATATCTGTAGAAACCTAGATAATATCCACAAGATATCTGTTTCCAAAATATTAACAAAAAGATGTGTAATAACATCGTCGTCATAATCACGTAAGAGCTTCTAAGGTTGTATAAAATTCCGAGAAGGACACTCTTAAAAACAAACACTATAATTTCCGATCCAATCAAACTCGGTTAGAGTCGAAACACGTATGCGCAGTGCCCCACTGCTCTGTGTCACGCCTTTTATAAACGAAATGGCAAAAGCAAAATAGTCTTCCTTAACAATATTTAAGACTCGAATCATTTCTCGAGTTCCGATTGTTCTCGAGCCGCTTTTCCCGGGAACAAAACCTACCTATTTCTTGGCAACTCTCATCAACTCCCAGGAGGGAGCCGTGGTAACGGCCCCGACTTACAAGTTGTGGGTTGCAGGTTCAAACCCAGCCAGGCGCATCCCTTTGTGTAATTTATTTTATCACCACTGCTCTCAAAACGGTGAAGGAAAACATCGCAAGGAAACCGGCATGTCCTAGAACCAAAAATTCGAAGACATGTGACATCCACCAACCCGCACTGGGCCCGCGTGGTGTATTACGGCCCATTCCCTCTCCTAGAGAGGAGGCCTGAGTCCCAACAGTGGGAACATTATAAGGCCGACTATGCTATGCTTTGAACTCCCAGGAATGAACCCTACACACTATGGGCATCATCAGAAGGCTTAAAGTCATGCAACGGGCAAATCGAGAGAGCAATTTTTTAGTGCATATTTTAGTCTTTGCCTTAAAACTAATCTAAGTTGACCACCTTGAAATATATTAGCTCATGGTTTATTTTGTATGCTTGAAAGTAAGTTTGTTTAATTTTCCTTCATTATTTCATACTACAAGTTGTTATGAACCTATAAGTTTGTAAGTCGTTTTACTGAACTAAGCCGTGACGATATTAACTTATGAATAAACTTGAGTTTTAATTGACGTTACCATAGGTACATGACGTAAGAATTTTTTTTTTTTTTTTTTAAAGGGTATAAAGTGGGCACGCCACAATTATGGGGGCACGCCACAATTATGGCGGTAAGTCCCCTCTTTGAGGCGTGGTTGGAAAGACCTCACGGCGTCCTCACATTCCGCATGACGCAGGTCCTCACCGGACACGGTAAGTTCGGGAGGTTCCTGCACCGGATTCGTGCGGAAACGACGCCCGGGTGTCGCCACTGTGTGGCCCACTCGGAGGACACGGTGGAGCACACGGTGGAGGTGTGCCCCGCTTGGGCAGAGCAACGCCGTGACCTCGTGAGGGCAATCGGCGGCGGTGATCTCTCGCGCCGGGCCTTGGTTCAGGCCATGCTCCGGAGCGAGGAGGAGTTGCAGGCGGTCGCCTCCTTCTGCGAAGCAGTAATGCTAGCTAAGGAGGCGGCCGATCGCGTGAGGCAACGGTCCTTACGCTCCAACCGCCGCCGGGATTCCGATCCCGATTTCCGGCCACCGTAGGCGCGGGCTTGCAGACGGCGAGCAATGGGTGGCTCGCCGTCTGATCGTCCGGTAACCGTCCGGACCGAGCCCAAGTCGTCGACGGCGCGTTTTGTTCCACGCGCGCCTCAAGGAGATGTCAGCAAATCGTAGGGGCCCAGAAGGGTCGAAGCCTACTGGGGCCACGGGTAGTGTGAAAGCGGAACCCGGGGCCCTGGGACGAAGGCAACGAAGGAACAGGAGTGGGTTTTTAGTCAGTAAGAGTCTGACACTATCTCCCGCTCCGCCCAAGAGCGGGGATGTCATTAGGATGATTTTCCCACCCAATAAAAAAAAAAAAAAAAAAGGGTATAAAGTAGTGCTTGACTGCGATCTTACCCGATGGTAAGCAGTGATGTAGTCGTAGATGGTGAAGTGAATTAGTTTGAAACGCTTAGTCCGGACCGTAAACAAACAGTATAACAATATAAAGTTAGGTACTCGCCATACGTCGGGTTTCCGATGGCAGAAAGGAGATGGTGGAATCAAGTCATGTATTTCCTGCGTATACTCTCCAAAATGCATGTGTATTATTCGAGGTTAATTTTATGTTCTATTCATATAATATGTGAAAGCAATTGGTGCCGATGTCAACAATTCTATTAATGTCGAATACGCTGGCCCCCCTAGCCAAGTTCCGACCGTTTTGTTTCGATTCTCTTGCGTCGAAAGCCTCGAGTGCCTAATCGGAATGAAAATGCGTTTCGCTTCATCGTTTATACCGAGTACATCGAAGGACTGGAACAATTTGCCTGCTGCGGTTTTCCCGTCCATCTATAATTTAGGTGTCTTCAAGGCTAGAGTGAATAGGCTCTTAATAAACTAGTGCGCCTGACCATCAATGATTGCATCTCCGCTTACCATCAGGTGGAATCGCAGTCAAGCACTGGTTTATATCAATTTTTAAAAAAATACTTGAGGCATTCGACTTAAGAGAATCGAAACGAAACAGTCGTAACTGGGCTAGGGGGGCTGATTATTTACGTGAACAAAGAATAATTAAGAAAAATAAATTCAAAATACCACAGACACTGTTGCACAATATTTTATTACATAATTCTAGAGAGACTTAATTCAACTTGTTTTTTAACCTCTTATTATCATTATGAAAATACTGCTTTTGTATTTACCGGGAGAATATTTTTTCAGTCCTTAAATTTTCCGTCGCTTAACTTCAGGTACAAAGACTTAAAGGTGTATAAATAAAAACACAATTTAAAAAACAAAAACATTCTTTGTTAAAATAATGAGTGGGTATTTCTCATGTAGCTAAGTAGGATTATAATATTTTTCTCAACATTATTAAAATATGAATACTTAACGTTATTTGATTTATTATAAATTCAGACTTGAAAAATAAGGGTATATATACATAACAGATAGTGTAGTAGAATTGCGTGCTCATACAGAATATTTTTTTCACAGTTCGCTCTAACAGCTTAAGGGAGCAAAATATTAAATTAGATGAATAATTGATACATTTTGCGCTTAAAATATTTTTACAGATTTGAATTGACTAATAATTATATACCTAAGTGTATACTTAGTACAGCACTTAAGAAAAACACACATGTTTTGAAGTCCATGTAGACTAACAGTATACGAAAACTGTGCAACTCTGACTGATGACTTTTTTTTTAAATAGGTTTAAATCGTTGTTGGTGTAGCTTTGTTCTTGAAGTCTTCTAGTTCTTCTAATCTACATAATCAACGTTGCACTAACTTTGAGTTTGGGGCTTCCTCGACCCATCTCTGGCACAAAGCCAGTGTAGAGCTGCTGCCTAGGACAAACGTCTCCTGCTATGCTGCCCTTCCTGTACTATCTCCTGCACTTATCAGGATTTATCCGAGGCCAAAAACAGAGCTGTATAGGTTGCCAATAAATTGTCAGAAAAAAAAGTTTGAGTACAAGAAGTGGAAGAAGTTGAAGTGAGAGTAAACCAGCGTCAGGGAACTACCACTGATTGCTATGTAGTTGTCTAGCACTTTTGCTGAACTGGACCTATTTGCCGCAGCCGTGAGGCAAACATTGTGTCAGTGTTTTTTTGTCTTTTGTTTTTTCTTAGTTGTCTTAAATTTTGTTTTTACAGTGTGTGCCAAATAAAATATTTTTATTTCTTTCTTTTTTTCTTTCTTCATTTTTTTCTTTCATTCTTTCCATCGACCCGAAAAGAAAAGAATAAGAAAACTTTGCACTATTACCTAACATACAAATAATTTATTTCGGCTGGTACATATATTTTGCAACAAAGTATCTTTAACTTAGATAATTGTTATAACAAATGGATGTCGATGTTTGACAAATCACCTTACATAATAGATAGCACCAGTACGAAGCAAGTGGCTAATTATAATATTATTATACAATAACCATTGTACTAAAAAAAAAAACAATAGCTGTTACTGTTTCTTAAAAGGTCAAAAATAAAGCAAATGTTCACCAGAAAATGTTTCTTGTTGGCTAAGGAGTAAAAACACTGGTGAATAGTATTTTTCTTTTTGGAGTTTCGTGGTCAAATGTCATAAACGGAACCCTTGTAATATCCTATTCGACGTCCATCCGTCCACCTGTATGTTGCACAGTCATTTTCTCTCACAGGACCGGTCGTTGTGGAGACATTTCGGGGAGGCCTACAGCTACCCTGTCCAACAGCTAACGTCTTTTGGTTGAAATGATGAACGGTGATGCTGGGTAAAGGCCTCCTCCAAATTCTTCCAGATATTCCTTTCTCAAACCACCTTGAACCAGCCCTTGCAGTGGACGTCTAGGTCGTCACCACCAACACTTCCCTAGTTGGCATCGGCGGCGTCATCCATTATTGTCAGGTGTTCTCCAGAAATTGGACGACTTTGTGGAGAATCTTGCTCTATGGTCATTGTGCATGCAGCTGACGTCACCCACCCAATCCCATTTTATCCAAACAGGCTTTTTTCTCACGTCTATGATCATGACCGCTTTTGTGCAGAGTAGCGTTTCTTATTCGATTAATTCTTTTGAAACCCAGAATGCTGCACTGCATTGCTATTGGGCCAAGTCCTGAGCCCTTAGGTTTGGACGGGCAGGATACACATATCGATGAGTACCTCAGAAAGATCAGTAAATCTCCCTTCATTATCGTCTTCATAGACCAGTAACCGAACCCACGAATTTCCAATACGATTTTTTTATGTGTCATTATTTTTTCTATATGTCTATTTATTTATTTCTGTCGATTTCGCTCCATTGTTGATATTTAAGCAATTACACACTTAATAAATCACAAAATTGGTTTATTTAGAATAAATTTCAAGTTCACACTTCAAAAAAATATTTTTCACCTCTAATTGAAAATTTTCAACCAAAATAAATATTTCCCAAAAAAATTTAAGGGTTGAAAAATTTCATGGAATTCTTCCATCTCTAGTCGGGACAGAATAACAAAGTCATGATATTCATAATTTAATTTTGTTTGAGACTGACTTGAAATATCGCTCTTTGTCGTTTGCAACCGCGAATATAACTTAGCTTTTCAGTTAGTACCATAACCGCCGAAGTATGTGTAACTACACAGAAAGGTAGTCGTATCATAGGTATTTTAATCTTCGGTTAAAAATGACCAAATCCAATCCGCAGCTTACGTCCCAAATAATGCTTAACTAAGATTACTGAAGGTTATAAACCGGCTTTCGTATCGGTAATCTCTGATCTAATAATGGGATAATAAAATTATAAATAAGTTCTGTTGCGTCTGGTGACCAAAGAAAGTCAAAGTGTCCAAAGTTATCTGTTTTCACCACGTGATGAATGCTCACGTCTCGCAGCATCCCTAACAATGTTTGAATATCCGATGCACTTGCTAACCAATCCGATGGTGAGCTGAACAAGGCTATAGGTAAAGATATGGCTTTCAAGTTGTACGATGGAGGAGTAGTATTCCTATATTTTATTATATTATTATCTACATCACCGTAGTCATACTTTTGAAAGTATCCGCTTCTCACAAGCTGCACGTAATGCAGCACCGTCTTCACGGATCCCCCCGCAGGAACATGAGCCAGGATATCCCGCAGCAACTTTCGACCCCACAAGCCACTACCACCATTCCCAAGTAATAACAAAGAATTAAGACATGAATTGCTTTCTCCCTTGCAGTATTTATCAACAATTTGTTCGGGGAATACTTCATTCCGCATGAATTCTTTTTGTCCGAGGAAATCCAGCGAATGATATCCATTTTGTCTATAGAAATTTGATAACATCTTGATTGGACCTTGCGCATGATACATGTAAGCTAGTGGGGCTAACAAAATAGCTGATTTTAAAATATGGTTATATTGCGGCATACTCGACAAAAGAACAAGTAATGCTGTGCCTCCCATGGAATGACCTATGAAGTGTAGATCCGAACTCTTTGTGACTTCAGTAATGTATTTAATTGCTGCTGGTAAGTCGTACACACCCATTTCATGCCAAGAAAAATCCCAAAAATTTGGCCAGTCAGGCCTTCTGTTAACATGTATTCTTGAATATCTGTTACCTCGAGCATTTAATAACCACACATCGAATCCGTTATCGATTAACATGTAAGGTAAAGCCCGTGTGCCCAGAAGTAGCCAGTCTTCGGAGCTGCCAAGTAAGCCATGGTGTAATATCACGACATTTTTCTTGATTGGCTCGTGGTCACCCAGAACTCGATGCATTGTTATCATGTAACCATCCTCTGTAAGTACTGTGTGAGATTCTGATAGAAAACCATGTGCTGCGATTAACTGTTCCGCATTCATTTCAGGTCGATCCTGGTAAGTCATCTTTGGATGATATTGCGCATGCGGGTGATGTGCTCCGCGACGTAAGTCCTTTTCGAACTCATCCACAAGCCTCTTTTTTTTCAAAATTTCGTCTAGGAACACTGAAAACGCACTCTTAGGCTTTATCGGTTCTTCTACTATTTTTTCTTCTTCTGGTTTTCCAATAATTAACTGCTTAAGATTTTTAAAAAGTTTTCGAAGCGGTGCAAAAAAGGAAATCCCCCTTTCTACGCGACGGAGCTCATAATCTTCATCCGTAGTTCCCGCGTCGTTTGATTTTAACATGAAATTAGTTATGAAAGCGAATAAAACAATTTTTATAAACATTTGGAGAATTGTATGCACTGAGAACCTAGTTAGGTGAACGCACGGCGGTTTCTGATTTACATATTGCAGAAAAAGATGCCTTGGAGATAATGTTCCAAACAAACAATACAATCCTAGACCTAAACAATACACAGGTTTGTCTAGTAAGACTGGACGTATGTAAGTAAACACTGCTATTGAACAATTGAAAGGCAGCTGTCAAAAATTATCACTGTAATAAAGATGTTTACAAAATCAAGTACGCATTCATTCATCTAGCTAATAATATATGATGTCACACTATTAGGTGATATTGTAGCAGAGGACAATGAAGAAGAGACTGAAAGGATTAGTAAAGAACATCGTCATCAACTAGTAACCCGTTTCCCTAAGCACTTCACTATACAGGGTTATTTATAAAATACTGGCAACCTCTCTGTACTATGTTAAGAACATCATAAACAACAACTTTGTTCTATGACTTTTAAAAAATTATTATACATTGGTTCATCAGATTTTCATGCAAAAATAAAAATATTTATACTGAACGTTCTAAATATTACGAAGTCTATGCGAAGCAAGCGATAATACAATAGCTGAGGAGCGCGGGGATCGTGCGCGGGAGGCGTAGGTGGGTACAGTAAAATACAGAGTTGAAATGTGTTAGATAGAACAACGAAATCGTGAAGGTTCATTTTTGGTAAATGTATTATGTTTTGTAAAAAGCCATAGAACAAAAGTGGTTGTTTATTATGTTAATAATATAGTCCTGCAAGGTTGTTAGTGTTTTACAAATAACCCTGTATATGGCTGTTGCAACAAATTTTTAATGTTTGTCGGTTGTGTTAAGTACTGTCGTACTCTGCGATGGTTTATTTGAGGGATCGAACGTTTACTTCAATGAAATACTTGGGAAGCTTTATAATTTTACTATACTTTTCTTCAAGAATTTATTATTAGCACATCGCGCTACAATGGTTATGTCTGAACTCAAAAAAAATAGACATTTCTCTGTTCTACTCAATTTTCATACCTATTCTAGAACAACAAAATACTTAAAAGTATATTTTACATGCCAGTTCGTTAACCTAACTCGATCTCCTTTCGATATCACAGTACCACAAATCATCAGAATAAATCGATTTTCAACTGTCTTCAGTTAGATTAGACACTGACCTCAACGTAGTTGGAAACAGCTGTGGAGTAAACAACGTCTTACACGTAACCAAAGAAAAGATAAGTATATATATATTCAAAAGATGGTATGATTACTAAGAAAGATGAAAACATAAAATAGCAGATAAAAGAGAAATATAAAAAAAATAAGAGCTACAAAATTTAATCTAACAAGAGTTTCTTTTTTGAGGTGAGACTCATCAAATGACTTCTCCCGCACTAAGGTGGAGTGTAAGGGCGTTTAAGACTTTTACTGACTAAAACCCCATTTATGTCCTTCAGTTGCCCTTTGCTTTCCAAAGCCAACGTAACTCTTTCAAAATATTCCACTGCCTTAGCGGGCATTGCCTCTATTCGGCCCAGAAGATCTATATTTTGATGAACTTCGAATAAGCATCTCAAATATTATCTTTTCTAATTGATCTACAAAGGTTGCCGTCATAGCACGAAGAATCGTCAAACTAAAGTGGCAATGGGCAGGGCACATTGCTCGCTGAACAGATAGCCATTGGGGCCTAAAGGTTCTAGAGAGGCGATTGCGTACCGGAAGACGCAGTGTTGGAAGGCCCCCTACAAGGTGGACAAATGACCTGGTGAAGGTTGCGGGAATCCGGTGAATGCGAGACGCACAGGACCATTCATTGTGGCGACATTTGGGGGAGGCCTATGTCCAGCAGTAGACGTCCATCAGCTGAAATGATGATGAATTGATCTATCTTTTAAAACAAGCATACAAATTCTTGAAAAAAGGAAATTAAAATAAGCTTAGCATCTCATAAGATAGTCATGTTTGTAGGCACATGAAGGTAATATAATTATAACACATTAGGCTAAGTTATGATCAGCGGCGTGGACAGATAACCGTTATATACACAACGATATCAGCAATCATCTAGACAAACAAACATAAATTCTGCTATTATATGAACATCAGCTACCACACTAAGTCAAAGTAGGTGTATAGGTAGGCATTCAATAAACTTATTGGATGTAAGAAAATATATGACTATAATATTATTTATTCTACATGTCACTGTTTGCGTGACTTAATTAACTTACTTAGTTAATTAACTATAATATTTAGCATAGCATAGTCAGCCTTATAATGTTCCCACTGCTGAGACTCAGGCCAGGAGGCCTCTAGGAGAGGGAATGGGCCGTAATCCACCACGCGGGCCCAGTGCGGATTGGTGGATGTCACATGTCTACGAATTTTTAGTTCTAGGACATGCCGGTTTCCTCACGATGTATTCCTTCACCGTTTTGAGCAGTGGTGATGAAATAAATTACACAAAGTAATGCGCCTAGCTGGGTTTGAACCCGCGACCTACAACTCTTTAGTCGGGGCCGTTACCACTCGGCCACCAGAGCAGTCTCTGAAAAAAAAACAAAATTTATTGTTCTCCGCGACCGCCTGACACTCCTCCTCGCTCCGGACCATAGCCTGTACCAAGGCCCGGCGCGAGATATCAGTGCCGCCGATTGTTCCCACGAGGACACGGCGTTGCTCTTCCCAAGCGGAGCACACCTCCACCGTGTACTCAACCGTGTCCTCCGGGCGGTCACCAAGGTGGGTTGGTTTCTATGTGCTTAATGACAAAAAAATAAAAATTGTACGTGAGCCTGCATCATCATCATCTTCCTACCGTTGTTCCATATTATTTGGGTTCGGTCGGTCGGCGTAATACGTTTTTTTTCTTCCATTCTGTTCTGTCACTTGTCGCTAAATCACTAACTCCTATTCTTTCATATCTCTTCTCACAAAACGTAAACCTGCAGAAATAATGACGAAAAACATGATGATATCGTGTCTTAGTATTATTTACGGAAATGTTCTTTATCTCAATTCATGGCTGGTTTTGACTACATTTATGGGTTAAAACCAAGTAAATGCAGCTTATTATGTATGTGCTTTTAAGATGTGGGTGTATTTTCATCGTCCAATGCATGATTTTTGAACGGATTATTTTTAAGCTACTCAGTTCCTAAAGTTCCTAGCTACCGCAGTTCCCATTAGTCATTGATTCAATAAAAGATATATGTCGAATAATAAAAAAGTAAAGAATTGTGTTTTTTAATAATATTATTTTATAAAATAAAATAAGTTAGGGACAGATTCGTGATATTTTTTATCGAGCCACTAATTTACATCATGTTTTAAATTTTAACCTAGCTTTGCAGTGGTTAGTCATGTGGCCAATTTTAATTAAAAAACAGTTCATGGTGTTTTCTTTTATATTTGTAGATTTCCAGAGGTTTAAAAAATGTTTATAATTAGTGTAACCTCGCCTTAACAATGTAATCGTGATTCTTTGAAACCGAGAGAATGTCTCATTCATGTGGCCTAGTTTTTTCTTTACAATTTGATATTTTTATTTGTTTTTTTTTTTAATTTTCCCCAATCACTAAACGTATCAAAGGCATTTATTTGCGTCCGGTGGCTTACGACACAAAATATATAGGTATAAAAACTAGGCCAGATGAATGAGATATTCTCCCGGTTTCAAAAAATCACTCTGTTGAGAATCTAGCTATCAAATACTCAATAACAATTTATTATTTTTCTCATAGTAACAATTTATTATTTTAATTATTCTAATGAATATTGAAATTATAAAAAATACAATTTTATTTTAAAATCTATTTTAATTTCCTAAGCTTGGAAGACTATTTTAATAACATAAGTGGCTTGTTTTTCCTAGAATCAACTTGAGACTGTATTCTCTTTAGAAATACTTCATCACTTTTAAGCCCGTCAAGGGTTCATTAAAGATAATTATAGCAGTAAGCCCTCTCTTTGAAGAGTAGCTAGAAATACATCACGGCGTTCTTACCTTCAGCATGACGCAGGTCCTCACCTGGACATGGTCAGTTCGGGAGATTCCTGCACCGAAGACCAACGCACGCTACCGCTAGCAAAGGAGACGGACGTACGCGCGAGGCATCGGCCCTCACGCCCCAGCCGCTAGGATTTCGATCCCAATTCCCGGCCACCAGAGTGCAATGAGTAGCTCGCCGGTAACCATCTGGATAGAGCCTAAGTCATCGACTGCGCGAAGTATCCCTAGCGCGTCTCAAGGAAATGACAGCAACCGTAGGGGCCCAGCAGAGTCGAAGCCTACTGTGGCCATGAGTGATGCGAAAGAAAACCCCGGGGCCCTGGAACGAAGGCAAAGAAGGAACAGGAGTGGGGGAACAGGCCTCTTGCTTCGCCCAAGGGCGCGAGATGTCATTAGAGGATATCCCACCTAAAAAAAAAACCTACCTGGAGGCATTTTACGGTACGTATATCGAGCGGTCTCTACACTCTAGGAATCTTCTGCATTATCTGTTTTTTGATAAACATGACGGCCTCTCATCTTCCTAACCTTGTTACCATGTTACTTCGGGTCCTCTCTCATTATATACTGTTAAACTTCAAGCTATTGTGTGTTATACTTGAGATACATTTGAAGTTTTATACTAGTTTTAACGATTGTAGATTTATCAACTTGGCTAAGCCCTAAGGGCGACGGTGAGTCTTTAGAACAATCTTGCAGTCCAACCTGAACTGTATCTGCGTGGCTAATTGCCAAAATTTCATAATACAATTTTATAATTTTTATTAAAGACTGTTCATAAATAATAATAAATAATAATAATAATTTATTTCCAAAACTTCAAAATACATTACATCAATGTGGTGTGTTACATAAATGTGTTGTATTTTCACTGCTACACTTTAATAATAATTTAACGCTCGATTGAAATGCTACCGTTAACAAAGTATATCTACAGAATTGCCGGTAGATTGATTATTGCCTGCAGCAAAAACCAGTAAAGCGAACTGTTTGGTCAGACAAAAGATTATATTTCATAGTAGGAGTGAAAACGCAAGCACATATGGATATGCTTCACAGTCATCGAGCTAACATTCTTTTGCGGTAGTTTAGAATCTTCGCACGTACTCGTACACTACTATATGAGTGCGTGCGGCTATTTTTGTGTATTATGTCAATCCAACCTTCTGTATCTACTTCATCTGTCGTTACTCAGCCACAAGCTTCTCTATCTATTTAATTCCTAGCTGATAGTAACTATGATACAGCTTTAGGCCCGTGCCTCGCTGGGATGCCATGGCGACGTAGCCGTAAGTCATGACGTCAAAGTAACGTAAGGTTGATTGCGTGACCAACAGCGGCCCGCTGAGGTAGAGACCATAGAATTGCAAGCATTTTGTTGGCTGCCTGAACTGGTAGCACCACCGTGGCATCTTAGTGAGGCACGGACCCATAGGTTCCATCGAAACTCGATAATTTGAGAGCCTTTTATTATCTTTTAAGTCTTCTGTAAAAATATATATATATAATAGCAATCGTTTATCTTCGTAAGAGATCGAAATATTTTTTTCTTTCTACTTGACCATGTAGGAAGAAATACCTTTATCATCCTAGCCTTTTCCCAAATATTGGGGTCGACTTCCAGTCCAACCCTATGATACCTGTGCTTTACATGGAGCGATTGCCTGTCAGACCTCCACAATTCAGTCATTGGGCAACATGATACTCCTAGAATAGACTGATGGTCAGACTACCTGTACAGACTGTCAAAGGTCTACATTTGATAACCGGGACCAATGGTTTTACGTGCTTTCCGAGGCATGGGGTGTCAGTGACGTCTTAGATAAACTTCAGAAAAATTCATTCTTACAAATTGAATGAAAAATTAACATTGGTATTTGCCAGGATTTGAACCCGCAACCTTATGCATTAGAGACCGGTGCCTTAGCCACTGTACCATCACGACACGAATAGAAAATTCTACTATAAATACGCTCTTAAAAAAAAAACTATCTTTATGAGATTATATCTATACCTTTGTGTTATTTATTTGTCATGATTTCAAAGAAAGAAAGAAAGAAAGAAAAACATTTTATTTGGCGGAACCAGACGCAAATTTAGAACTAACAAATTATAAGTATCTTATGTGAAAAAATATGCTCCACATCCGCGCAAAACGGCCGAACGCTCAACATAATGCCGTGACCACACGCGAAATGCGATGAGTCTACAGCGCTGGTTTTCAGCGTGGGCCGGTAACGGTATCGACATAAAGACGTCGGCACGGTATTGTGTGCTAATAGATTTGAATAAGATAGATAAATAAAAATAAATTTTAGGGATAGAAAAATAAAGAAAAACAATGAATAAATAAAGATTAAATACGTTATCATATTATGTATAAAGTGACAACATTAATATAAGTAGTGTCTGTGGCAAAGGACGCGATTCTGTTTACAGTATATAGTCTATGGACGCGAAGACGTAACGAAAGCGTGTAAAGGATATAATGCATGCCATGACGCTATGCCGTTGTGACGAGTGCTTCTACGGAAATGGAAATTCTAAATTTCAAAAAGATGCGATACGATAGCAAAGCAGGTAGAAGAAGCATTTTGAGGAAACAGTACATCCTGAAACCAAAAATTTTAAGACTAGTGACATCCACCAGCCCATATTGACCCCGCATAGTGGATAATGGACCAGATCCTCTCACAGTGGCCACCACTGCTATCCTGCTGGTTGGATCACATCCTAGTAGTAGGAACGTTAAAGTAAGATTATGTTTGTACTTATATTATATTATGCTATTGTGATTTTATAAGAGGACCATGTGGTTAAGTAAAAACAGCCACACGAGTAGATCTACAAGGGCCAGCCGAGTACTGGCGCGTTTATCAAATAGGGTTGTTACATCAAGTTGGTAACCGATTACGGCGACTGTATTCGTTTCAAGTACCTAGTCGGTTTACCGGATTTGGCAATCGCATTCAGCCGAACCGCGAACACTCGCTTTGGAAACACCATGAAGATCAATCGCACGCTTCATCACATTCAGAAACCGCCGTGTTTAACCATCGAAACCGGTGTTTACGCTTGTCGGTGACTGAAAACAGGCTGCAACTAAATTAGTCAAAACGATTAATATAAATGAGTCAGTAGGTCCGCGGGTCGATGGATCACGGATTACCAACTATGACTCCACCATTCCTAAAAAAGCACGACGGAAGGTTAGTTTTCGCTTTCATATATACATAAAACTTAGACAGTCATTACGGTAGTCAGACACTAGATAACCTGAAACCAGTCTTGCCAGGCGATTTCGTTGTATCCTGTTACTGAGTTGGGTTCTAGCTTCATGTAAAATTAGTACTCAGCTGAATCCAAAACTATTGTTTTTTCTGGTGCTATTTGTTATTGATTTTTACGTGACAGCTGCTGGCTTGTTCTTCGAAAGATATTCTCCTATTTTTCTTTGATATATAACTGGACTTAAACGCCCACAAGCATTTATTATATCTTTTTGATCTTATTTTCTTTTCTATGGTTACAAGGACGTGCCAAATTTTCCATTAGATGCGAAAATTCCCCGAATAAAACTCGTCTGTGAATCGGATCTAGTGCCCACGTAAGCTTATCAAACAAAATGAGAGTAGTGGAAAAATCTGGAGTGCTTTATTTTCAATATTCAAAATAGAGATAATCATTGATGGAAAGTTTTATAAGTGTGCTCTAACAGAAGGTTACTTAAGTTCAATAAGAAAATATGTCAGTAATTTTCCAGTGCTTTAAATTTTTTCTTTGAGGAAATTTTCTTATGTCATCTCGCGCTCTTGGGTGGAGCAGGAGATAGTGTCAGACTATTACTGACTAAAAACCCGCTCCTGTTCCTTCGTTGCCTTTCAACTGCACTGGAAAATTAGTGACATATTTTCTTATTGAACTTAAATAACCTTCTGCTAGAACACTATGCTATACTGCTTCGCAGAAGGAGGCGACCGCCTGCCATTCTTCCTCGCTCCGGACCATGGCCTAAGGCCCAGCGCTAGAGATCACCGCTGCCGATCGCCCCTACGAGGACAAGGCCTTGCTCTGACCAAGCGGGGCACACCTCCACTGTGTCCTCCAGGCGGTCCACACAATGGTGACACCCGGACGTTTCTTCCGCACGAATCCGGTGCAGGAACCTCTCGATCTTACCATGTTCGGTAAAAAACTACGTCATGCAGAAGGTAAGGATGCCGTGAGGTCTTTCCAGTCATTCCTTAAAGAGGGGACTTATCGCCATAATTATGGCGTGCGCAGTACTGTCGCTGTCTACATTTCACCATGAGATCCCGCCGTAAATCTGTCCGCCATACCGCAACTTGTCATGGCAGGAGGCTGCCAGCGGAGGACGTAGCATGATGCCCTCCAGCACGGAGGGCTGCTGCTGCATCCTTTGCTGGAACTGCTCCTACTATTGCTGCTGTTGTTGGCGGAAGGCAGCCAACTCTTGCTGCACCAGCATCAGCAGCTAGTTCTTCGGCTGGGGTTTGGGCTGACTTAGCCCATGCCCCTGCTCGCGTCCCCCTGCCGGTTTGCAAGAGCCGCCCTTTAGCAACTCTTGCTGGACCGAGACCTTTCGGGGCGTTCCGAGCGTTGTCGGCCCGAAGCTTGGTCAGCCCTCTGCAGATTGGGTCCACCACCTCCTGGAGAGAGGTCCTAGCCTGAGAGATAGCGCTCGTCTTAGAGGACCACTCTCTTTTATTGGCCACGCCATTCAGAGCGGATGCCAGGAACAACTCCAGCCTGTCGAGTGCCTCATCGATGGCAGCGTCTGGCTCACTGCCAGATGGCCCCGAGAGGTCCGTGTCAGCGCTGGCAAGATGACGCCCCTCCGCGGTGAGCCTGTCAGCTCGCTGAGCGGATTCTTCGGCGGTGAGCTCCCACTGCCGATTCGAATCGGACCCCGCCCATTGGTGGGGACTTTTCGGGCCGAGCCCATCTCTGCATCGGAGGACGATCCGTCCCCCGATTTGGAGCGCTGCATGTTTCCACCAGAGTCGCTCACCACCTCCTCAACCTCCGAGCCCTCCGAGTTCCTTCCGGATGCCACGTCAGACTCCGACCGCTCCTCGCTCTCACTGACCGGCCTTCACTTCGGCTGTATCTACAAGGGAACTACAGCCTGCGGGCAATCGTGGAGGTTTTCTGTCGTAGCACCCCAATTTCCAGTGCAAAATTTGTGTTTAGAAAATCAGAACCTTAAGTTTTATTTATAAAGATTCCTAGATTATAGCTATCAGGAAATACAAACTCCAGCAGGAAATTTCGCTCCTTGCCTGTATTTACAATGAATGTGTTCCCAAAGTGTTCATTGTCGTTGAGTTAGCTCTTTTGATAATGTATAATTTTTACGTTTCAGATAGTTTCGAAGAAAAAGTTTTAAGTTAATTGGTCTTTTGTCCATGTTGGCACGATCTGTGCGAGAATAGTTCATGCGTAATAAGAGATTAGCCACTCAACAAGTTGAGAGCGAGACTGACAGACTGCGCTATTTCAAGCATGAATTTAAAGCTTTTTTATCTCTGACCTTAAGTTCTTTATTAAAAAATGGTTAGGGCATAAAACATTAGGAAAATGTGCTCTACATTTATTTGATGGTTTATGGTGTAAAAAGCATTCTTAAATTTTGCACAAAAACCGCTCCAGTAAACGTGGCGCATGCTTAAAACGTGAATTCCAAAGCAAACTTAAACTTTTCTATGAGATGTTTTTGCGTGTGAATAATTTTACATTAGGTTGCTTCAAAATTGACTTGAGTAAAAAAAGTCGTTTGATACTCTTTTTTTTGTTAATTTTTTTAGCTTAGATACTAAGTCCTTTAAGCCATGTCTTTGTACTAAAATTAATTTCTTTACTATTAAAATATGGGTGTACACGTTCCAATATTTTAATAGCACTGTTTGATTGTCTAGACTGCATGAAAACAGATTAAAAATATTTTAGTCCGAATATTTTTTTAGGCTCGAAAAAACTTCTTGTTGGATAATACTAGAAAACTGGGCAAGTGCGAATCGGACTCGCACCCTGAGGGTCCCGTACAAACTTACTTAAGAAAACATTTCAATTTCCGAATGGAGTCTCTAAGATTTTTCCGAATCGCAAATTTTATTTTTTGTTGTTCACTTTCAAACTACTCGTGACCCCAGTAGGCTTCCACGCTACGATTTGCTGACATCTCCCTGAGCCGATCCTATAAGGGTTCCGTTTTTTCCTTTTGAGGAACGGACCCCTAAAAATAACAGTGTTTTATGAACTTTCATGAACATAATCACACTAATATTAAAGAGGCTAAAATTTATGAGTGAATATGTTTAGTAGTTCTTCACGCTCGAATAGTTAAACCCATTTGGATGAAATTTGACACATGGATAGGTCATGTCCTGGAATAGCACATAGGCAACTTTTTGAAGAGTATATTCTCTTGGAAAGCCGTTGGCAGAAGCTGGTAGTTATAAATTTTTGTTCAAAGTATTTAATGAGCTTTAAGACTATTCTGCATAAAAAAACCAACTTGATAATGTTGGACATATTTGCATGAGTTTGGTATTTATTTTAAAATGCAAATTAAAATAAAGGATTTCCAGTTAAACGACGTATTCCAGCTAATGTTTTCCGAAGGGGAAGAATGCAAATCGGTTTGCAAATTATCCGTCGTTTTTTAGGGTTCCAAACCTTAAAAAGAAAAAACGGATCCCTTATAGGATCACTTTGTTGTCCGTCTGTCTGTTAAGACCCTTTATCTCGAGAACTTGTGGAGATATTGAGTTGAAATTAAAACCAGATAATCAAGTCTGCGGTCGCTTGACGAAAAAAAGATACGGCCGTTTATGTTGCAAAAAACGTGTATTTCGAAACTCTCAAAGGAATAAAAATTCATAGGTTACTTCCCATTGGCCTAGAATCCTGACATTTGGTATGAACAAAGGGCTCATAACAAAAGTATAGGAAAAAGTCTGAAAACTGTAAATTTGTAGTTACATCAAAAAAAAACCTTTTTGCGATTCGGAAAAATCTTCGTAACTCAATTCAGGAATTTAACTGTTTTCATAAGTACATGTACGGAACCCTCAGTGTGCGAGTCCGACTCGCACTTGCCCGGTTTTTTTTTCAATTATCTTTCATTGTCTCAGTTAAGTTTGTAGTTGGTCACCGGTTTTGTTTTATTGATAAATTACCTGTTTCTAGCGGCTTCACCCGCGCCATAGAAGAAAGTTATCCCAAGGGAACATACTCACACGTGCGGGAAAAATTATCCTATTTTATGCACGCAGGACACTTTTTGACAATCTGAAATTATCTTCCAGGAATAGTCTACCTGTGTACCAAGTTTCATCGAAATCGTTCAGTAGTTTTTAAGTGAAAGAGTAACAAAAATCCATACATAGAAAGTTTCACTTTTATAATATTAGTACGATAAAAAATATATTTATCATATTCCTTTTTTTTCTTCTTCCTCCCCTTATCGCACATTACTTGGGGCGCAACACCTTGTTTTTTTCTTCCATTCTGACCTATCACCCGTCGAACTATCTCTTAACCACTCTCTAACCCCCTTTTCTTTCATATCACTCCTCACACAATCCATCCATCTTTTCTTTGGCCTCGTTCTCCCTCTCCATCCATCTTCATATATACTCAGAACTCTTTTAGTAATATGCGCTTCATCCCTCCTCTTCCCTACTGAAAATAAAAAGGTAATCATAAACTTTTGCGAATTTAATTATCGGGTTTATTCGTAGAAGCACTACATTATTGAATTTAATTATATGAAACTTAAGCCGCCTTTGGTTTGAATCAGCAAAAACCATAAATTCATTTCTTTTTTTATCAAACCTATTATATATTTGTAAAATATTTAATAAGTGCCTTGCCGTTCCGTATATTTACATTTAAGTTGGATTAAGATTTTTTTTTTTATTCCGTTGGGAAAATCATCTTATAACATCCCCTGCACTTGGGCGGGGCGGGAGATAGTGTCAGACTTTTACTGACTAAAAACCCACTCCTGTTCCTTCGTTGCCTTTCGTACCAGGGCCGAGTCTTCCTTTCAGAATCAGACCCTTGGCCCCAGTAGGCTTCGACCCTGCTGGGCTCCTTCAGTTGCTGACATCTCCATGAGGCGCGCGTGGAACAATACGCGCCGTCGAAGATTAGGTGAGTTACCGTGACGTTCAAAGTAAAATTGTTTCATTCTTATTTCAGTGTGGATAAGAGACAGAGCTATACAGGTTGTCTAACGCCATCTCTTATTCACAATGGATTAAGAATAAAAAAATCTTACTTTAAACGTCATAGTAAGCCTGCAGGTTGGTACTCCTACATTGTTTAAAATATATTATTAAGATAACAGTTAACTAGTCTTAAATATAAAGTAATTTATTTTGATGAAAATTAATACCAACTAACTTTTCTAGAGGCGATGTTTGAATTAAATTTCAGCAAAAACAGTTATTGTGATATAACTATACACACACATACACACAAGACACAGACATAGACATAGGTGTTGAGGCACTTTTGTAGATCATGTTATTGTGTTCTACAAAACCGTTGAACATTAATTTGTTCTGTTATCAATCGTTTTCGCAGAGCATGCGTTGTAAGAAAAATAGGTATTTAAATACAAATTTTTCCTCTTTATAATATTAGTACATAGATATACCTACAAAAAAAAATTATAAAACGTTACCTAAGGTTTTTCTTTTATTTATTTTTTTATTGAGTGGGAAAATCATCTTATGACAAATCTCGCTCTTGGGCGGTGCGGGAGATAGTGTCAGACTTTTACTGACTAAAAACCCACTCCTGTTCCTTTTTTACCTTCGTCCCAGGGCCCTGGGTTTCGCTTTCACACTACCCATGGCCTAAGTAGGCTTCGACCCTGCTGGGCCCCTACGGTTTGCTGACATAAAACATTACCTAAGGTACAACTTTCTCAATCCACTTGGGGAAAGAAACCATTTTATTTTTTATTCCCTGTAAAGTTTTTGAACTAACAGAATAGGGGCTGTGTAAGTGGTGTAGGTACCGTCTGACCACCACAACTGAATTATTTAGCTTCATGTTTCTGTCCTTGTCCCATGATACTTGGGGTCGGTCGGTGCAAAGCGTTTACTCTCTATTCTCCCTTGCCGGACGTCACGCTATCATTCACAGCTTTCATGTCATTCCTCATAACAACCTGTCCATCAAAAACGTCCTTCCAAAGGTACATTTTCATACAACTGCTCTTACGTGATTATAACGTTGTTAAACATTTTTCTCTTAATATTTTGGAAACAAAGATATTTTTTGGATATTATCTACGTTTCTAATGAGATCAAATTATACATTTGTGACAAACTAATCCAGTAAAGACCTCTGAAAATCTGCCATTTTGCGTGAACTTTGGCCCTTTAAAATAAATTCATAAATTAAAAAAAAAAGAAAATACATCCTTGCACATTTAATCAAAATTCTGAATAAAAATAAATTTTTCCAAAAACTTTTAAGGTTTTAAAAAAAAACACGTATCCAGGAAGCAACAAGATTTCTGAAATATTCTAGTAACTGGCGGAATTGCCGAATGCCAACAGAGTTTTCAGGCGTTATTTCTCTTTTTCGCATTGCCAATTTATCAAACATTGCATCAGATTGCGTTGGATAAAACAACCAGCTTTGGAACCATGCTCACGTTGGTGATTGATGAGTAGTGAAGGGCCTTCTTAATTCGTCCTCCTATACCTTCTTCATCCGTTAATAGTTATAACCGTCAATCTTTTAGTCATATGTTTTTCGTTCTTCCTATTTACATGTTTATATCAAGACAATAGATTCATCTATATACTTATTATATAAAAATTGAATATCTTTATATACACCCCTATTTTATCATTAGTACAAAAAAAAAAATGGACTCTATCTGTACCAGTTCATATTTATGTAGCAAAAAAAAAACGAAATCCCAAAATTGTCCCCGAAAATTTGTCATAATTGATAAATTCATAATTGAATCAATTATTCATAACAATTGCTACTAGAAAATGCCACGCGCAGTGTTTTTCCATTGTTTTTCATTCAAAATCAATAGCCTGTACAATATTTCCATAAATTGAGTGACTTTTGGGATATAAATAAACGCTAATAACTTTGCTGTTTGTGAATATTATTTATTGAGACTTCTTAAATATTCAATTTGTATATAAAAAGTTTTATTCTTTCTTATTGAATAATGGTTAAAAAGCTGATTATGTGAGTCATGTGAGAATAAATATATTCTCTTTAACTATTGTTTCGATGTCTTATTCAAAGTTATAGTGATGTAATTTACGCCCTGATTCTCTCCAAATGAATTCATAATGCATTATGTTTACTTACTCATTTAGACACTCATCATCTTCCTGCCCTTGTCCCGTGTTATTTGGGGTCGGCGCAACACGTTTTTTTCTTCCACTCTGCCCTTTCACTCGTCATGCTATCACTAACTTCCTTTTCTTTCATATCACTCTTCACACAATCCAACCATCTTTTCTTTGGTCTCCCTCTCCCTCTCCATCCATCCACATGTAAACTTACTCATTTAGACACTAAGTTGGATTTATGTGGTGAGAGTTTTTGGTTTAGAAATAATTGAATAACTTCTCTCGCTTTGAGGAGCGTGAGGGAGTGTCAGACATTTACTGACTAAGAACCAATGTACCTGTGCTTTTAGTTATTCTTTGCGTTCCACGGTTACGGTAACTCTCTCGAACTATATACCGTAGACCTAGTATTGCCTTAGGGTTTCGACACAGGAGTAGGCATTAGTGCACCGTGTAAAAGTTTCAGTTGTCATTATATGCAGTAGTCGGTTTTTCTATTATGAAAAGGTAAGTCAGTGACGTAACCCGAAAAATCGCCAAACTTGGGTGGCAGCAGGCAGGTCACATCGCTCGCAGAACAGATGGTCGATGGGCAGGGAAGGTGGCAAGGAGCGGCGTTGGATGCCCTCTCACCAGGTGGACCGATGACCTGGTGAGGGTCGCGGGAAAGATGAGTCAGTGACATGACGAAAATATGGCTTGTGTGAAGTTGCCATACCTAGCAGAGGCATTTTGTGAAGCACACGTTATACGCGTTCTTCCCCCAATTAATAGGAGTCTTCAAGACTAGAGTGTATAGATAGGCACTTAATAAAATAGAGCTTGACTGCGATCCCGCCTGATGGTAAGCAGCGATGATATCGTTGATGGCAAGGCGCACTAGTTTATTTAGACCCTTTTCATTGACACTACCCTTCAAGACTCCTAAATTATAATCGGGCGGGAAGACCACAGCATGCAAATTATTCCAGTCCTTCGATGTAGTATAAACGACGAGGTGAAATACCTAGTTCGGGCCGTCGAGGCGTTAACAATATAAGGGTGGATACTCGACGTACGTCTAAATTGTTTAAATGCCACATTTATTACTTTTCATGACCGTACCTCAAATTTTGTATGAGAAATTCCATAACACTCATCGCATCATGTGAGGGGGCTCTATATTGTGAAACTGTGAATATTTCCGCGATGCATGCGGCTGTGTCGGTAGCGGACGCAAAACTTCATCAATAAAACTTTCCTGTGGACACCCTGCATAACAAATGTTAAAACCCTGCACCCTGCTAGCTCAGGGAGACTTTGTGATAGAATAAGGGTGACTGCGGTAGTGGAACGTTGTCGTTCTGAAAGTTTAAATATTTCTAGCTGTCCCTGTAAATACAATTCCTTTGACTGGACTAGACAAAACTCATCTCAAAATTCCGTCGTGCTGTGGGGATGCTATATTCGATGTGATACGTCAAGCTATAGAGTTTTTTCATCCCTTATAGTAACATACTCATCGGAGGCTCAGCTCACCTATGGTTCAACACCGATTGTGTTCAAACTGTACGTATTTTACAAGTTGCATTTTGGAGAGTGTGCGCGGGAATTGTACGACTTGATTCCGCGATCTCCTACCTTAGGACAATCTAAAGTACAGCGAGTATCCACCCTTACATTATTGAAACTTCAATGGTTCGGACTAAGCGTTTCGCTTCGTCATTTATACCGCATACATCGAACGACTGTAACAATTTACCTGCTGCGGTCTTCCCGTTCAACTATAATTTGGTGGCTTGAAGGCTTGAGGGAATAAGCTCTTGATAAACTAGTGCGCCCCACCATCGATGATTGCATCACTGCCTACCATCAGTTGGGATCGCAGAGAGATGGGAATTTTGGTTAGAGAAATTGAAATAGTTTGTAGTGTGATATTCGTACTGGCTGCAAACTGAATTTTGAATTATTTAACTAGGAGCCATTCCACGGTTTGTCTATTTTATATTAAGATATTTTCAGTAGTCGATCAAGAACAGTTCTCGTTAAAACATAAATATTTTTTGAGTATGTTATCCTGGACTATCTACTCTCTTTGTGTAAATATCTACGAAACCAACACTAACTTTTACTCCCATAAGACAAGTTATAATACTGTACTATAGTTTTTTTTTAGGTGGGAAATCATCCAATGACTTCTTCTTCTCGCTCTTTAGGGAAGCGCAAGGGCATGTCATACTTTTAAGAACTAAAACCCGCTTCTATGGTTCTCCTTGGCCTTCGTTCCAGGGCTTCGGGGTTCTCTTTCGCACAACCCCTGGCGCCAGTAGACTTCGACCCTGCAAGGCCCCTACGGTTTTGCTGACATCTCCTTGAGGCGCACGTGGGATACTACGCACCGCCGACGACCCGAGTTCGGTTTAGACGGCGAGCTACTCTTTACTCGCCATCCGCTAGCCCACGCTTACGGCGGTTGGAAATCGGGCTCGGGATCCTGGCGGCTGGGGCGTGAGGAAGGCCGTACCTCAAAAGAAAAAATCGGAACCCTTATAGGACCATTTTGTTATCCGTCTGTCTAACCTTTTATCACAGGAAAGCGTGAAGGCATCTCAAAAGCATTGAAATTAAAGTTATACACTTACTCACGTCAGCGGTCCCTTGAGGCTGTGAAAAACAAACTCCTAAGTAAAACGAAAAATAAAGATACGGCCATTTATGTTGCAAAAACGTATATTTCGACACACTCAGGGGAATCAAAATAAGTACTTAAATTTCATAGTTCTAGGTCAACAACCTAAAAATATATAAACATATATGGAAAATAAATAGTATTGACTTCACACAAGCTTAAACAGATTTTTTTAGAGTTCTGGACTTAAAGGGTAAAATGGGGCTCAATTACTAAGGCTTCACTGTCCGTCTGTCTGTCACCAGGTTGTATCTCATAAACCGTGTTAACTGGATAGTTGAAATTTTCACAGATGATATATTTCTGTTGCCGCTATGACAAAAAAAAAACTTAAAACAGAAAAAAATAATAATTTAGGCTCCCAAACAACAAACGTCGGCAAAAAATCTTTTGCCGTTTTTTTGCTACGGACGGTATGGAACCCTTCGTGCGCAAGTTCAACTCGCACTTGGCCGTTTTTTTTTGTTACTACATGAGGATTGAACGACTAGGCGACTGTATTAACTTCAATAATGTCATTCTAAAGTACTATATATAGAGTGATGACATGAAATTCTTTTCATTAAAATAGCGTTCGATGGAATTAGGAGCAATCTTTTGCGATGATTTTTTCATATATTAGGGGTTAAAGTCTGAAATCGTGGATTTCTACTGAAAAATTGAAATTCGTTTTTTCTTTTAATTTAACATATTTATTTTATCAAAATAATTACCATTATTATCTATACATTTCTGCCATCCAATAGGAAGGTCATTAACACATAGCACCTATGTGCCATGTGAAAAAAGTTTCACTCAAAATCTCAAACTATTAAGGTTCTATGTTAATTCGAAGTAAGTGCCTATTACAAAAAAACGGAAATTTCATACTTTAACCCCTATTATTACCAATCGTAGCTTAATAGTCGTAATTAATGGGTACAAGTTGGGAAGGGCTGGGATGTCCTCTGCTTGATGCAGACTGATATATTCCACAATATTCCACAACTATCACACAACGCCGTCTAGTCCCAAGCTAAGCAGAGCTTGTGTTATGGGTACTAGACAACTGATAAACATACTTATATATTTCTAAATACATACATATATAGATAAATTACACCCAGACACAGAACAAATGATCGTGCTCATCACACAAACATTTGTCCTGGGTGGGAATCGAACCTACGACCTCCGGCATAGCAGTCAGGGCCACTAACCACTAAACCAACAGGCCAGTCCTGATGCTTCTGCAAGTAATAACACTGCACAACCTTCTTCATATTAAGCTTAATTGTGACATATTTATGCTTAGTAGAAATGCTTTTCGACGTAAAGTTATTATTGCAGTGAACAACTTCTAAATTTATTTTTTGTAATTACTGACTAGTTTGTAACTGTGTAAATAAAGTGTTTCCTTGAATAATACCTAGCTTACCGATGAGTCCCCATCATAGCATACCTACCTCTATGTTCATATGTGGAAAATGTTGTGGTTATTACATTGATATTGATTTTTATACCTACTAGTAAGTGTAATATATAATGTAATATCGATTTTTTCCAAATATATATAAAAAAAAAACATCATAAATTGCCAAGTGACCTTTTTATCAACAACTAGTAGTCCAGTCAAATTAAATTAAGAAATAAGGGTAAAGTTACAATAATTCACACCTAGCTGAAAATTAGTAGGATTATTCAATACACCATTTTAAATGAATTCTAAAAAGTTCTCATCGATCCAACACCTGGAAAAAAAAATACTCGGGGTCAAAGGTCACAAAAACGACTTAATCGTGATTTTCAGCAAAACGGTAAGTTTTATCATAAAATTAGATCAACAAAAATTTTAGATCGGATAATTATCTACAAAAATATTTAAATACTTTTTCCCCGAAGAGCCACCGTTTTTGAGATATAATGATTTAAAAAGTTGAAAGTGTTTATAGTCATAATATGCATACGTTTTCACGCCATCTTTGAGGTATTGCACTTATAGCACATATAGGGCGTTTTTATGTTACCTTAAAAGATTAAAGAGACAACTGAAAATTGCAAAAATCTCGTTTTTGTGACCTTTGACCCCGAGTATTTTTTTTTCCAGGGGCCGGTTCGATGAGAACTTTTTGATCTCATTTATCATGGTGTTTTGAATAATCTTACTAATTTTCATCTAGGTGCAAATGATTGTAACCTCGGATGTCTAAATGACCGGACTATAGTGATCCCGAAAGCTGCCTTTACGTTAGAAAAAAAATGAAAACTCGATTCTAGCGCCACCTACTGGGTCCAATTGTATTTTGAAATCATCCAGGGACCCCACTCAAATATTCACACACAAAGAGTGATTGATGGCTGACTCTCGAAAAAAATTTTGTTGGCATATTTTTTTAGCGACAAGTGATAAAAAATATGCAACAGCATGATAAAATTTTTCTGTGTGAATGTTTGTCCTCTAACTTTGCTTATCTTTGTTTTGGATGTTATGTTGTGTGTGTACATTTGAGTGGGTCTCTGCATGGTTTGAAAATGCAATTGCATCCGGTAGGTGGCGCTGCCATCGGGTTCTCAATTTTTTATTCTATTGATAAGCCAGTTTTTGGACAGGACAACGTTTGTCGGGACTAACTATATAAAAATAATCTCTAACCTTGGCTGCAGGCTGCGGATGCAGGCAGCACATGCGGTAGCAGCACGAAGCCGGCTGCAACTACACGACTGGTTTTCTATGTAGTAGTATAGATTTTTGTGAAGACAAATCCAAACGTGGCAGCGGCCGCACGTGCTGCCGCGACCTGCAGCCGCAGTTGATCGCAGACCAGCAGTGCTACGGCCGCAAGTCGATTTCACACTTTTCTGACCTTAGCTACTTCTGGCACTGGTTTAGGTCATAGAAAGAAAATATCAGGTAATCTGTATAGCTTCACTTTGGCCTAAGATGGCAACACACCGAATAGAGTGGAAGGCTGTGGTGGACACCTTTGTTTATCTATGGCGAAAAACGGGTTGAAATTCACACTGTACTCTCATTATGAGACTCTTTGGTAGCGACTTCGATCACGAGGTTTTTTAAACTGTATTTCTAGGGATAGTAGTGGTAGTTTTGAAAAAGGAATAATAAAAGAAAGAAAGAAATTACGTAATTTAACTACCTAACTTACAAGTTATAAACATTCTATAACGATACGATGACGAAGCGACGATGAGACGATTGTAACGCCGGTCTTTATTATTTATCTTAATTTTTAACATTTTCAATCGTTTTAAAGGGTTAGTTTTAAAAAACGAACAGATAATATATTTTTTATTTCTTTGTTTTTTATTATTTAGCCGTAAGTTTTATTATTTATGTCTAAGCGTAAGTACACCTTGTTACCCACTTAAAAATGGAATTTTCAAAAACCAATTCCTTTTGTGCTCACCTCCAGTCATAAAAGAAAGTCTTGTGAAAATTTTCACGTTCCTAGACCCAAAAGTTTCAGCTGTGCGTTGATTTATCAGTCAGTTTCTCCTTTTATATACAGATTTCTTAGTCTGCTGCTGAAACCACTATTTTAAATTTTATCCACTTCTGAATTCTAGAGTGCGAGCGTTTTAATGCTCCAGAATTACGTGGAAACAGACATGACTTTTTTAAAATGGCATACTGGATACTGCCGTTACAAGTCCGTCGGTTCTAGTAATAAAACTTGCATATTCCCATTCATAGATGGGTACAGTCCATGTCGTTACCATGCAGTTTGTACACAGTTTAACATGTCGCCAGCCAATCTAAGTTTAAATAGCTTTCTATAGGAATATTAGGAAAAAGATTGATGAGTATAGTTAGCTGCGGTCACGCGGAAACAAGCTGGCTACATGAGCTTGTATCTAAAGTTTATGAACACATTAATAAGTGAACGCTTTGTATTATATAGATAGATAATGAAAATAGTGTTAAACTGATTGACTAGCAGCTCAGGATTCTGAAGTTCTGCCTTCTTAGACCACCTGGGCAGCTCGTCGTCCGATACTGACCGGGCCAGGGTCGACGGCGTGTCGTACCTTATAAAGATATGCGGCAAATGGACGGGGCCCACTAAGGCCGATGCTTCAAGTCAAAGTCAAAGTCAAAAGTTTTTTTATTTCACATAGGCCCTACAGGGGCACTTATAAAACGCCAGAAGCTAGTGCTTGTCAGAGCTGCGGGATTATTTGAAAGAGTTATTGGCGCCCTGTAACGAAAAAGGCAACTGAAGGAAAACTAGTGAGTTTTAGTCAGTAATAGTCTGACACTCTCTACTGCTCTGCCCGGAGCAAGTGAGTGGTTGATGATTTCCCACCTCACAAAATTATAATGCGATTAACAAAATGAATCAACTTACTTACACAATAATTATATTTATTTAATTGCATGTCAAATGAATAAAACAGTAAAAGGCTGTTTTAAATTATAAACATAATTCAAGTATGGCAATATAAAAATACAATAGATGACTAACACATCTATTGTCTCATCATTTTAAAATTTGATTGTCTTAAATAATAGAACACAACAAAACCCAAAAAAAAAAAACTATCTGAGAGACAAAAATGAAAGATCGCTAATTTCATTACTTTTGGAACCGCTAAAAATTCTTATACCTTGGTCCAAAAAATCTAATATTTTCTTAAAAACTAATTCTTCTGCGTCAGCACCCCATACGAACTCGGTATGACTCATATTCTTGCCTCGAATGATGTAGTGGTCTATTGGGTTGGCGATGCTGAAGTAAAGGCGCAGCAAGTCAGGGATGGTGGCCAGCCAATCATCACTGGAACTAAACAACGCTATCGGCAACGTAACTGCGTTTAGTGAAAACTGATCATTAACTTTGTTAAACCTATGAAATTTTCCACTTTTGACCACTTGAGCGTAGTGTAGCATCGTGTCAGTAGAACCACCAGCCGGAACGTGGTACAACAATCTTGCGAGAAAACTAAGATTCCACGCATGAGTATCTTGTGGTATACCACCACTGATAAAATATAATGGATTACAGCAAAACAATAGCGGTCCTTTACAATATTTCAGTGCGAGCCATTTTGGTATTTTCCGCGAAGGCACAAATTCCTTACGACCAATAAGTTTGAGGAGCTGGTCGGGCGGGTTCAATGCCATTGCTGTAAGAACTTTGAATGGTCCGTCAACATTGCTCATGAAAGCTAAAGGTGCCAACAGAATACCAATTCGTAGGTACTGATTGTATCGGGGTGTGGTCGACAGCAACACCAGCAGGGCCGTGGCACCCATCGAGTGTCCAACGTAGTCGATGAGATCATTACTATTTTTTATAGCACGAATGTAATCAATAACAGCGGCCAAGTCGAATTCTCCCATTTCTTGAAAAGAGAATCTCCAGAATTCTTCGGAATCTACAGCCATTTTTATATGACCACGTGAATAGTAATTCCCTCTTGCGTTCGCCAACCAAACGTCATAGCCAATATCAGACAGAATATAAGGAAGAGATTTTGTAGGACCTAATAATATCCAATCCGCGGAGGATCCAAGAAGTCCATGATGAAGTATGATTGTTCGGTTATTAAGCGTACTGTCCAATTTGGGTGATATTCTATGTAAAGTGAGCAAATAGCCATCCTTGGTGTTGATGACGTGTGACTCCATGCGCCGGCCGTGCAGCGTGGCCAGCTGCGGCGTGGACATGAGTGCCGTCGGCTCCGACTTCAGATTGAGGTATTCGGGAATATCCGTTTCATTCTCAGCTGCTGTTTTTTCAACAAAGTCATTGAAAGTCCTTTTATAGTTGAATTCTCCATATAGTCGTGTGGCAAGCGTAGTAGGTGGCGAGGGTACTTCTGTGGCAGGCGGCGAGAACATTTGCGTTACATGGTATTTTATATTTGAAAGGGTTTTTGTCACAGAAACAGCTATATTATTAAAATGTTCTGATATAAGTTCAAAAAACGGATCGCACATCACTTTTTGATTGAGACATAGTAATATTACTAGGGTTATTATTAAAATCTTCATGATTACACATGCGTCGTATAGCGTAGCACTCGCGTGACTGACTATATCATCACGTAGGTAAGTATTACTATTAACGATAGATACTCCTCCGGTATATTTACAAAATAGAACAATGGTTATGAGGCTCATATTTTATAACACTTTTGACTCATTGATTATATTATATTAATGCCTGTAGTTGTACTAAGTACAATCGAAATATGTTTTTTATAACATTAGATACTTGCATTGTAATTAAATATTATAAGAAAATGTTTAATCAATTACTATTGCTTTATTTATATAATAAGTGCTTCATAATATAATAATTTATTTAAATAAACTCACTGAATTTGATGGTATGAGTGCTCTAAATGAGATCTAACTTTTAAAGCTTAGGTACAGTGCAAAAGAATCCTATACGATTATGCGGAAAAATTAAATACACCGACATCAGCGGGGAACTTCGCCTCTCGCCCAGTTCGGGAGAAGTTTCTTTCTTAACGACGTAAACAATTTAAATCTAATGCAATATGCAGACCGCGCCGGCGACTCCGCACCCCGACTTCCACGCCCCCTCCTACCTGCGTCTTTATAAAAAATTCACCCTAATTCTGAGCCCAGAGCGTTCAGAAACCTTACATCTCCAACTATTTGGGAACGGCCTCTAACTATATCTTAGATTACTTCACCATGTTATTACTGCATTTATTAGTTAAACATTAACGCCTTACTCTCATTCCTGCGATCTTTTCTTGAATAAAAGATGTGACTCGCTAATTATTGACAGTTAAGTAATATTGATCGTAGATACCTTGTTTAATTACCGAAATAAACTACTGATCATTGAATTTTTTATATCTATTAGTCGTTTTTGGAATTCGGTGAACCAAGTGACCTTCAGTGAACTCCCAAAGCAACTCAATAATGAATTGTAACTAGCTGAAATTTAAGTTATGTACTGAAACAGCTCGCCGTGCTGTTTTGTCCATAAGTTACATTTAAGCGACTTCAAACTTCTCTAAAGACAAGAGTTTGCATTAAGTTCAGCTATGCATACGAACCAATATAAATTTTATGTAAATTTGTGGCAAGAACTATAAATACTGATAAACACACACTTTCCAAATCACATTTTTTCCACTTCCCCGGTCCAAAACACGTCCTCAACGTAATAAAAACAGTCTATCCTTCAGTAAGGAGTCACGTGAGTCAGAAAATGGTTTCATATCCCGCGGAGAAGGCAGTGGTTACATCGATGAACTTGAGAATCCAAGCTGTATTTATATTTCGGCTAAATGATGATGAAAACGATGATACTGCCATCACAAATTAAAACTTACCTCATTAAAAAACACTTACCAAAACTTTACGCTTGTTATATTTATTTCACGCTTCCGATCACAAATATTGGTTCCCGAAATAGTATAATCGGCAATAAAAAGTACAACGATGTTTGTATAGATGTGCAAGCAAGGAGAGTGGAATGAGGCAGATCGAGCAACCAACATTGAACTCATGCAAAATGCAGTGGCACACCTTTCCCCTCCTATTTGGAGCGGGCCGCGTAACCTCCCCCATTTATAAATGATTCGGGGCTCAATTTCGCCCGCACTCACCCGCTGGAATATTGTTTGACTTGTGGAAGTACTGAGTGGACTCCAGGTTTTTACACGACCATTACTGTTCAACATATGGCTTTTTAAATTTATAGTTTAACTTCAACTGTTCAAGTATTTTGTTGTACAACACGTTCTGTATAAAATATTGATTTACAGGAAAAAACAACTGTGTGGAATGTCGGTTTTGTCGGGTTAACAGATAGGTGAGTCGTATTGTATACAAACAATGATGATATCATTTTTATTTTTTCTTTATTCTACTATAAGTACTCTGAATACTCTGAAGTGGGATTGGGCCGGACATGTCTGCCACATGTCAGATGAACGGTGAGCTAAAAGAGTCACTTATTGGATCCCACTAAACGCAAGGCGACACCGCGGCAGACCAAGGCGAAGGTGGAGAGATGAACTGGATAAGTATCAGAGGGTAGTCCCTCTAGTTCGGCCATTGCGGGCTAGTGCCCGCAATGGCCTAGTAGGCCTTCAGATTAATCTGATTTGAACAAAATCTTTCTCCATATCTAAGGAGACGGAATTTGTTATTTATCTACGTTTATTACTTAGCCACGAACTCATTGATTGTCGTGGATTTGAATTGCGATTCAGAATTTAAAATGTTTTATTTCACATGAGCGTTATAAAACTCGAAAACCTAGTGCACGATTGTCATTGGTGTTTTCTATGAAAAATAAACAGTGAGAAACTTTTTTTGTTTTTAAATAATATAAATTAGTGCTTAACTCATCGCACCTGATGGTAACAATGATGTAATCGTTGATGGTTACTCGTTAAAAAATGATTGATTTTTACGATATTTACCAATGCAGGCCAGTCCGCATAGTACCAGTAACCAGTACAATAAAAATAATGACGAAAAAAGTGAATCGAAATAATCTAGGAGTTAGTGGAGTTTACAGTATTTTCGCATTTTTTTATAAATTATTATTAAATCCCTAACTTTACTTTATTATATTAATTTCAGCAATTATTTGGATTACATAAATAAAATTAATTATAATACTTCATTTGTGTCAGGGGCACACCCTGTGGCGAATGAAATTGGTATCTTTAAAACGGGTTACTGCGTAATCAAGATAAGATGCCAGTTGCAATACGTGCCAAAATCAATATTTAAATGTATTTTTGTTTTCATTATTGGTTTTTATTGTGATTTAATAAAGCATTTTTGCATTATATTATAAAAACGAAGCTATATAAAATAAACCTCTCAATGAAAGGTATGATAAATATTTAGACAATAGTAAATCGCTAATGAAGTTATTCAGTGGTATAAGTAATGTAAAATCATTGCAAAAACAATCTTATGAATAAAAAATAGTATGGAACCGTTACTAGATGACGATAAAGCGGTTAATACCCTACTAGGAAAGCCACAATGTGCAGAAGTAATCATTATCAAACAAGCATGTCTTCAACGCAGTCTCTAATCTTGTTATGCGTTTAATTGATAAGGATACGTTTGATGTGGGTTTTGAGTTTTCCCTCACTAAGTTCAGTAAGGAAATTTTTTTTAAGGATCTTCAAAGAAAATAAACACACCTACTCAACAACATTGTAGCAGTAAAGTAAAAAAACTAAAACCCCACTACGACGAATAAAATGACGCTGAAAAACTGTGAAAAAAGATTTTCAGGATGTTGAAGTAAACAATGTTCTACATAAACTAGTTAAACCTATAACGCATTTTAGTTAAACTAGTTCCCTATAAACTAGTTACCCGGAGAACAGGGCGGCTGGAAAAATAAATTATAGGAAATTGCATTGACATATTGTTGATACTTTGCAAAGGGCAGCTAAGGATTTCATGTAACTATGGATAATTAGCTCTTATTTAATTAGGTTTGAAATCCTAAAATATTGTTCTTAAATGCATTTTGCGGTTTAGGTATAAATAAAATCTACTACATCCTGTGCAGTTTGCAAATGTCCTTAAAGGCCTAATTTTTTGCAATGCAATGTCTAAACTAAAGTATTTTTATAACCACGTAAGCGCTTTTGTTATCATATCAAGTATTTTGAAACATTGCGACCATAAAAATACTTTAAATCCATACTAATACTATAGATGTGAAAATTTTAAGATTAAAGTACTGAATTGGTTTTGATGAAATTTGGAACGGACGAAACTTGAACTCCAAGAAAAGAAATAGGTTGTAATATTTGGCTTTGACTTCGTTTCCGCTAAAAGCTATTCGTGCAATATTTCGGAAAATAGATAGGACTTTAAAACAATACCAATGGTTTTATACAGTAAGGTAAGCAAAAAGTCTATTGTTTTTCGTTCATTCAATTGACTAACGCGTGTCACAAGACTAAGAGTGTCTATTAATTGCAGTGATAGAACTCAGAGTTATCAAAAATTGTATTCCAAATAAAATACACAATATTTTTCAACACCATTACGTAATTGGTCGTATCGACGATTTTCTAAAACTATATCAACACACAGCCGAAACTCCAGGGACTAAGAGTGTGGAATTTTCCACAAGGTTTCCTTTTATTACGTAGGCGAGCATTAAGAAAGGATTTCCCAAAATTCATCTTCTAAGGGGATTAAATTAAAGTCCAGAATTTGTATCGAGAAACCTACTTTTTTTTAAGTAAGTATATAATACTTTTTAATTATAGAAGGAAAAGCCTTCTAAATTCTCACAAAAAATGCAAATGGTTGCTTACGATGTTGTTCTTGGCTCCCTAGCTAAGTTACAACTGTTTGGCTTCGATTCTCTTTGGTCGATCGCCTCGAGTCAGTCACGCCTCCTATTCCTTTGTTCTGACCACTTGACTGAGCGTTGAGATGACGTCAGAACCAAGGAATCAGAGGCGTGGTCAACTCGAGGCAATCGATGAAAGAAAAATGAAACGAAATGGTTGTAACTTGGATAGGGGGACTGAAAAGGCTCGATACATCGTAATCTTTTTAATTTGACAGAATTCAAATTATGTAAAAAATAAACAAATCTAACTAAAGTTTGACGTACGTTTGGGCAACAATGACGACTCATTTTACAGGAAATTAAAAGCACCGACTGATAGTGAGGAGCAAACCGGGACAGTGCGATTCAGTTTCGCGCACTGAGGGCTCCGTACAAACCTCCGACAATTAAGGTCGTAGCGCAAAAGTGCATTTTTTCAGGAGGAGCATTTTTCAAATTGTTATTAATATTTTATACAATATTAATAATATAATATAAAATATAATAATATTTTTTACATTGTAAGCAATTTGTGGAAATCTTTTTAATCGATGTATTTGCATTATATAATCAATAATCAGTTTGAGATCATAGTGCTAGACGCTGGATATAATAAGAAATAATAACATTTATTTTACATAATTATTTGTAATTCAAGTTTACTCAAAATATATGCTAAGAATTTATGCGTTGGAGGTATAGAAACTTACCTTACCTATGTAAGTTTCTATACCTCCAACGCATAAATTCTTAGCATATATTTTGAGTAAACTTGAATTACAAATAATTATGTAAAATAAATGTTATTATTTCTTATTATATCCAGCGTCTAGCACTATGATCTCAAACTGATTATTGATTATATAATCAATAATCAGTTTATGCGCTAAGAATTTATGCGTTGGAGGTATAGAAACTTACCTTACCTATGTATGCGGGGTTACCGGACGATTTCCCGAGAAGCGGCGAGCCTCCTTGCTGGCCAGCCACCATGGTATCTGGAGGCAACAGTCCTTGCACGCATGCACGATCTGCGCGTGGAGATGCAACGCCGGGGTGAAACTCCGCTGCCGCGCCAAGTCGCGGCATGGCGGGAAGAGCTCCGGCGGGATCTCATGGTGGAATGGCGACAACGACTATCGCAACCCAGTGCTGGGCACGCCATAATCATGGCGGTACTTCCCCTCTTTGAGGAGTGGCTGGAAAGGCAACACGGCGTCCTTACCTTCCGCATGACGCAGGTCCTCACCGGACATGGTAAGTTCGGGAGGTTCCTGCACCGGATTCGTGCGGAAGAAACTCCTGGGTGCCGCCACTGTGTGGACCGTCCGGAGGACACAGTGGAGCATACGGTGGAGGTGTGCCCCGCCTGGGCAGAGCACCGCCGTGTCCTCGTGGGGGCGATCGGCGGCAGTGATCTCTCGCGCCGGGCATTGATACAGGCCATGGTCCAGAGTGAGGAGGAGTGGCAGGCGGTCGCCTCCTTCTGCGAAGCAGTAATGCTAGCAAAGGAGGCGGCCGATCGCGTGAGACAACGGCCCTCACGCCCTAACCGCCGCCGGGATTCTGATCCCGATTTCCGGCCACCGTAGGCGCGGGCTTGCAGACGCCGAGCAATGGGTGGCTCGCCGTCTGACCGTCCGGTAACCGTCCGGACCGAGCCCAAGTCGTCGACGGCGCGTTTTGTTCCACGCGCGCCTCAAGGAGATGTCAGCAAATCGTAGGGGCCCAGCAGGGTCGAAGCCTACTGGGGCCACGGGTAGTGTGAAAGCGGAACCCGGGGCCCTGGGACGAAGGCAACGAAGGAACAGGAGTGGGTTTTTAGTCAGTAAGAGTCTGACACTATCTCCCGCTCCGCCCAAGAGCGGGGATGTCATTAGGATGATTTTCCCACCCAATAAAAAAAAAAAAAAAACCTTACCTATGTAAAGAAGATTTTTCCAAATCACGAAAAAGATTTTTATTTTTCTACAAATTACAGTTTTCTGAATTTTCCCTATATTTATGCTAAGCATAAGTCCTTGATTTATAACAAACAGAATTCTTGGTAAACGGTAAGTATCTTGTAAGTTTAGGTTTCCTACAGAGTATCAGAATAAGTGTTCAAACGGAACATAAACGGCCTTATCTTTAGATATAAAAGTCTATATAGATATATAAGTAGCCTTAAAAGTATTGTTTTTTTTAATGCTGCTTGGTGTAGCAGACCAGGGGCCTAAGTCTGCTATTTTTATAAATTCTTCATTCCAACACGATTCCATTGTCATTTTGCTAAAAGTTCGTAATCTGATAAATCATAATGGTCGATCATTGATCGGTCATTGAGCTTGTGATATAATGACAATATCGAGCTCTTTCGAAAAAAAAATAAAAGCAACGACTGCTCAATGACGATCTAATGGTAGGTTACGGATCAAAGGCACTGTCAAAACTTTGACAGCTATCCGTTTATGTGAAATTTTCATTTGTCATTATGTACGAGATTACCATTCTATGCCATTTCTTTCAATGATGTGCCAGTGGTTGACCATTGGAAAGTCATAATGTCGCCATTATATTAGTAGATTACCAAACTTAGTCCAAATCAACAATTATAAAATTAATGATAGACCATTCTGACACTATTTTAATAGCAGACTTGAGGCCCTGAGTATTTGATATTAATTATAACTTCATACCTTCACGCACTTCTGAGAAAATGGGTCTTCAGACAGATAGACGGACAGACGGACAACAAAGTGATCCCATATGGGTTCCGTTTTGCCGACTTAGGTAAGAGACTAAAAACGACCCCAAGTTTATTACGTTCATTCTTCTTCTTCTTCGTATAGCATAATGTGAATGAATGAATAACCAAGTCTTTATTGCAAGCTTTTAATAGGGGTTAAAATATGAAAATGACGTTTTTTAAAACGGGTTACTTTGAAGTGTTATATCTTTGGATCGATTTGGAATTATAAGTTTAAATAAACTTTATATTTAAGGCACGTTATGCTGTTTTCAAAATGAGGTATTTTTTGGTTTTCTTCTGTTTTTATTTTTTGTAATAATAAAATACAAAACACAAAGAAACCAATAAATATCTAATTTCAAAAAAGATAACGTTATAAAAAACGCGCTATAAAAACTTGCTATGAAAAAACGATTTTCATTGAAAACTTGTTTTTTTCTTCTCACTATGTAATTGGTGTCAGCATTTTATTTTCTAGACTGTCTAGTCTGTCCTGTCTAGGAGTGACGGTGTTTATAGCTTTTACTCATATTTTAACTCAAGAGGCAGGCTAAAATGAAATATTTATTTTAGGTTTAGAATACATTAAACATTTATATCAAGTATCGATGTATTAATTTTACCACGGTATTAGTGGCAGCCGGCAGTTAGAATCGGGCGTAGACCGCCGGTAGCAGCCGCGCACGGCATCCTAACACCACGCGCCTTGCCTCTCTCAACCAGTTTAGTTTCTATGTTATAAGGAAATTCATGCATTAGTTGAACCATAAATAATTTGCTGTCTAGTATTGTAACCGATATAATGTTATTCCAGTATGCGACTGACTAATTTTAATAAAAATAAAATATTACTGAATGACCCAAATCGCTCATTTTAATTGACTACGCTTGTTTACAAGCAGCAATTAGTGGCGCCGAAGAGTCATCAATCAACGATAATTTATGTTAATCAACATTTTAAAAATTAAGTAATAATTCATATTGACTCTATAGTCAAAATAGTAATTGATTAACAGTAAAGAGTTTACAGATCCGGTCGATGAGGAAACACGTGAAGCCAGGAGTGGGCGTCTTTCGGCTGATATTCGGCCATCAATAAATGGTGGATATCCCACCCACACGTACAACGCAATTTGGGAATTATATTAATTGTGCATACAGCTAAGAATTGGAATTCCCTGCCGGAGTCGGTGTTTCCTGATAACTACAATCTTGGAGTATTTAAGTCAAAAGTGAATAGGTTACTTCTAGGCAAGCGTGATCCATCGTCGGCCACACCATCGGATCAGGGGAGATCGACTCAAACGCGAGTTATTATTTTTATTATTAATATATTTTTATAAAAATGATACATGATGATATCAAACTTCACTTAAATTCGGCACTACATGCTAATCTAATTTTAAAGGATGATCGATATGCCCCACAGCGGAGAGCACTGATGTAAATTCTGTTCGAATTCCTTTTAGGTATTCCCTGCCCGCTACGTCAATTCAAACCGCCATGACAGTGAATGAAGCAGCATTATTATGTTTCAAGCTTGTGCCAGTGTTGGTATGCTTTCTAATTGACATTGAAATGAAGAGTATTGACGGAAAATAATAGTACAAGAAGAGAATTTTCAAATAATATTCTAAATAATGTATTGGCTGCTTAGGAGAAATTCCTATATTCCACGATGTCTGTACAAAACAAATTGTTATTATTCAAACAAGTCCTGATGCTAGTTTGGACTTATGATATTCACCTTTTTTTTTTTTTAATTGTTGGGAAAATCATCTTATAACAAATCCCGCTCTTGGGCGCGATCCCGAATCCCGCGCTTGGAGCGAGAGATAGTGTCAGACTTTTACTGACTAAAAACCCACTCCTGTCCCTTCGTTGACTTCGTCCCAGGGCCCCGGGTTTCGTTTTCATACTACCCATGGCCCCAGTAGGCTTCGACTCTGCTGGGCCCCAACGATTTGCTGACATCTCCCTGAGGCGCGCGTGGAACAATACGCGCTGTCGACGACTTGGGCTCGGTCCGGACGGTTACCGGACGGTCGGACAGCGGGCTACCCATTGCTCGCCGTCCGCAAGCCCGCATGATATTCACCTGTGGGGTTGCACCAAACCGACCAATATAAGTATCGTTCAACGATTTCAGAATAATGTACTAAGGAAAATTATAAATGCACCTTGGTACAGACGAAATGATGGACCTTTGGGACCAAAAAGTTAAGTTAATCGGCCAAGTGATAAAAAATCGGTTGAAGCTACAAAAACTGTCTTCATCAGCACTTGAACATCGAGGCAATAAAGTTTCTCGACCACATGAATATAATGATAAAACTAAAAAGAACCAAACCGTTCGAGTTAGTGTTTAGTGACAGTGAATAGTGTAATGTATGCATAACTGTTACCTAATAAACATAAGAACAAAGTGCATTCGCCATAGTAGAGACAATAAGAAAAATGCTATTGGGCACATTCTTATTATTTATTGTTATTATTCTCTTTATTTATTGTATATATCTACACATAAACTACGTCTAAGTATTTTTTTTTTCAAACAATATCACAAAAAAGATAAAAAAATATAAAAAAATAGTAGCACACCGGCATCGGGAACAGGATCCAAGCTATCGGTAATCAGAGCTCTTAAGAGAGGAACCTCCGGACAATACGTGCCATGTCCGGAGGTACTGCTTTCTGGATCAAGCCCTTGATCCAGCTACCTATTGAGAGCCTCCTCAGTTGTTGGTCGAGGCTCTTGGCTATAAAGTCATTGACTGTCACGAATATTGTCACAATGACTGCTATGTCCACTTCCCATATGTCGACAACCTTGCATGCCAAATCAAGATAAAAACAAGATATAATTATAATTATTTCTTATATTATTACAAATTTATATTAGTTTAGGGTGTAATTAAACTAATTTTAGTCTATATATAAGGCTAGATTATAATAAAAAATAGGGTTCATCCTTTGAATGTATTCTAAGGATCAGGGGAAAAAGAAGACACCGCGGTTTCAATTTAAAAGTTGGTATATAAAAAATAAATAAAATAAAAAGCCTTTAAATTCATGCAATAAGTGACTGTACAAATATTGAATCTTTAAATTCTGCTCGGTATAAATTAAAAAATATAGTGATGATTTGGTTTGTAAAATTACAACTCATATATTTTGGCAAACATTATATAATTATATTAATTATCACGGTTAATTACATCGCCAATTCGTCAAATAAAATGTCAAATGTCAAATCAATCAGTCAATCAAAAGTATATAACATAAAAAATAATTAATAAAAGAATTGATGAATATTAAAGATTTCATTAATTTTGATCATCATCATTTCAGCCGATAGACGTTCAGTGCTGGACATAGGCCTCCCCCAAATGTCACCACAAAGAATGATCCTGTGCGTCTTGCATCCATCGGATTCGCGCAACCTTCACCAGGCCATCGGTCCACCTTGTAGGGGGCCTTCCAACACTGCGTCTTCTGGTACGCGGTCGCCACTCTAGAACCTTTCGGCCCCAACGGCCATCAAACTTCTGCGAGCAATATGCTCTGCCCATTGCCACTTAAGTTTGGCGATTCTTCGTGCTATGTCGGCAACCTTGGTTCTTCTGCGGATATCTTCATTTCTGATTCGATCACGCAAGGAAACTCCGAGCATAGCCCTTTCCATTGCCCTTTGGGTGACTTTGAGCCTTCTGATGAGGCCCATTGTGAGCGACTACTTTTCTGAACCATATATCATCACTGGCAACACGCACTGGTGATCATTGATTTTTTATTAAAAATAAAATAAACAACATTAAAATTAAAAATAAATAGCATAAAAAATGTATTAAATAATCTAATAAGTAAAAAATAAAAATTAAATTAGCATGCATGAATCTCTCACTTGGTGTGAGTGAATGCCTGCTCCAGAGATGATCTGCCCCCTAGCCAAGTTACAATCGTATCGTTCGCGCCGAACGCCTAGAGTAGGCCACGCCTCCGATTCCTTTGTTCTGACGTCATCTCAACGCTCAGTAACGTGGTCAGAACAAAGGAATCGGAGGCGTGGCCTACTCGAGGCGTTCGACGCGAACGAAACGATTGTAACTTGGCTAAGGGGGCAGTGGTCTCGGTCTGTGGCTTTTGACATCCAGTTTTTTCCTGCGTCTCGAGTAATGTCATCTATCTACCCATCTAGTTTTTGGTTTTCCTCGTTTCCTAATGCCTATAGGGCCAGACCATGACGTCATGCGGATAGTTAAGCGGTCATCACTCATTCTCGCTACGTGGTTTGCCCATCTCCATTTGAACTTTAGAGCATCTGTTACTTTTATTTTTTTATTTGATAGCAGAGTGCCGAATTTTTTGGATCTTTCTTAAATTAGTGATACTTCTCTCCATACCTCGCTGGCAGGACATAATTTTATTTTTAACCCGGTGAGTGAACTTTCATGTTTGACATGCGTATGTTAGTGAACAAAAGACATGAGTTCATGACCTTTCTCTTGATTTTCATCGGCTTACAGCTTTTTAGGTTTTCTTTGACACTCCAAAACATTTTCCATGTTATTGTTATTCGTCTATCTACTTCTAGGTAGACTCTTCTTTTTAAAAGAAATGTTTTTCCCTAAGTAGATATAACCATCAACGTACTCCATTGGTGTATTGTTGATAAGTATTACGTTTTGTGCCGAATTTGTCATCCATTTTGTTTTGTTGGTCGTTGGCGTGTGTCGGTGCAAAAATGAAGAGTGTCATAAACAAATTGATTGTGACATTAATTGTTTTTCCTAATGAGTCTCCTATCCATAAGTGTTAAGAGGAGAGTCCTTAAAAAAGACCTAAAAAGTTTTGAAATTTTCTAAAAATACACCACGTGTATTACACAAAGTAATGAAGAACGTAAATATAAGACAGTGCCAACAGTTTCACGGCGAGATATTTGCAAACCTATTCTCAATTTTGAGAAATAAAAATTGTTCATATACCTCAAAAAACTTTTTACAAAAAAAAGATAACCGACTTCACTAAAAAAAACACTAAAACGATCAAAATAACTTTAATTTCGGAAGTCGGTATTTCTCGGTATTATTTGTATCTTATTTAACACCGACTTCCGAAATTAAAGTTATTTTGATCGTTTTAGTGTTTTTTTTAGTGAAGTCGGTTATCTTTTTTTTGTAAAAAGTTTTTTATTTCACACTTTTTAGTTGTGTAGCGACATCTATGGCGTCACATAAGAACTAATCCTGCATTGTACAATCAAAGTTCTCCGCGCGATTAGAACATATAGAACAGCCCGAAATAATCAATCGGGCAGCTGCCCACCAGACATAACACCGGTCTGGCCGGAGGATCCTCCCTTTTCAACGGAGGTTTGCGGGACTTTACTCTCTGTTCCGCATACCTCCAAACTGGTGACCCTCGACAAAGAACGTCAGCGTAGCCTTCGTGCAGCTACTACTTCGTGACGTCATCATCACTTCCTCAAGCTTTCGAGCAACGAGTCATACAGCCAGCACCCACGGCTATAAAGGGTATCCTGACGACCAGCATGCCTACCTGGTCATACCTGGTCATCACCCTCAGACTCATCAGCGACTTTGGTGAAGCACACTGCACCTTCGGCCAGTCACATGAAGAGCAACGAAGAACCTCTCCTGGTCGACGCATGCTGTCAAGCCGCTACGTCGCACAGCACCGCTCCGACTCACTGGAGCCAGCAGCACTACTCCGATTCACTGGAGCCTGCAGCATCATCCCGACTCACTGGGGCATCATCCCGACTCACTGGGATAGCTCTACCCCGACTCACTGGGGCATCACCGCAGACAGTTCCGACTCACTGAGGACTATGCAGCATTCGGTTCCGACCCACTGGAACCAACCTACCACTGGCCTGGCACGCATCAAGAAGCATCAAGAACCATCGATCTCTGATATCCGGAGGAGAGTGATGTAGCACCATCTATGGCGTCACATAAGAACTAATCCTGCATCGCGCAATCAAAGTTTTCCGCGCGATTAGAACATATAGAACAGCCCGAAATCATCAATCGGGCAGCTGCCCACCAGACATAACATCCGTCTGGTCGGAGGATCCTCCCTTTTCAGCGGAGGTTTGCGGGACTTTACGCTCTGTTCCGCCTACCTCCAAAGTTGGGATACACTTATAAACAGAGTGCCTATTTCTCATGAAAATTCCCAATCCCGACTCACTGGGGTACCATACCGACTCACTGGGATAGTACCACCTCGACTCACTGGGGCATCACCGCAGACAGTTCCGACTCACTGAGAACTATGCAGCATTCGGTTCCGACACACTGGAACCAACCTGCCACTGGCCTGGCACGCCTCAAGAAGCATCAAGAACCATCGATCTCCGATCTCCGGAGGGGAGTGATGTAGCGACATCTATCGCGTCACATAAGAACTAATCCTGCATTGTACAATCAAAGTTCTCCGCGCGATTAGAACATATAGAACAGCCCGAAATCATCAATCGGGCAGCTGCCCACCAGACATAACACCCGTCTGGTCGTAGGATCCTCCCTTTTCAACGGAGGTTTGCGGGACTTTACGCTCTTTTCTGCCTATCTCCAAAGTTGGGATACACTTATAAACAGAGTGCCTATTTCTCATGACAATTCCAATTAATCCAAACACTACTAGGTTACGTTGTTTTATTATGGAGTTCCTGTGTCTACCTTCCACCTTCCGGCTTCATCGTCAGATCAGTTCGATAGTACCTTATAGCCAAAGTGCATTTCATGACAATTCTAATAAGCCCAAACACGGCTAGGTTACATTGATTAATTACGGAGTTCCAGTGCCTACCTTCTGGCTCCATCATTATCATCAGATCAATTTGATGATACCATTTTCAACGGAACTATTCAGAGCCATTAATTTATTTGTATTATCATAGTCGCTTAACTATCTTCATTGTGATATCTATGTGAATATGAAGTTCCGTTGACCATTTCTGATCTTCTTCTTCAGTTCCACTTCATCAAATGTTTCTTTTTGACTGTAAATGCTTAAGTTCTCGATGAAAATACTAAAATCACTATGCAGTTGCCTATAATATTTGAGGAGTTCCCTCGATTTCGCCAAGATTCCATCATCAGATCCTGACTTGGTGACTATGGGACCATTTGGAAAGTATAACCTTTCTAACAAAAAAATATTTTTTCAAATCGGTTGGCAAGCGACGAAGTTATGCGCGAACAAACATAAAAAAAAAATACAAACATCCGAATTGAGAACCTCCTCCTTTTTTAGAAGTCGGTTAAAAACAGCTAGATCGCCCTTTTTTTTCAGGATTTACTAAATAAACAATTTTTTTATGAAAATTTTTATTTCTCGAAATTAAGGATAGCTTTACAAATATCTCGTAGTAAAACTGTTGGCCTAACCTAACTGTTGGGTGTGTTGAGAGCAGTGGTGGCCGAGTGGTAACAGCCCCGACTTACGAGTTGTAGGTCGCGGGTCAAACCCAGCCAGGCGCATTACTTTGTGTAATTTATTTCATCTCCACTGCTATCAAAACGGTGAATCGTGAGAAAACCGGCATGTCCTAGAACCAAAAATTCGAAGACATGTGACATTCACCAATCCGCACTGCGCCCGCGTGGTGGATTACAGCCCATTCCCTCTCCTAGAGGAAGCTTGAGTCCCAGCAGTGGGAACGTTAAAAGGCCGACTATGCTATGCTAAACTGTTGGCACATCTATTTAGGTTCTTTATTACTTTATTTGTGTAATTCAGTGTATGTATTGTAGTGTGTAATTTTATGTATTCAGGATTTTTAGAAATTTTGAAAACTTTAAGTGCCTTTTTAGATGTTTCTTATGGACTATCCTATTAAAAGAAATGTAAAACGATCGACCGAGTAAAAAGCTTTGCAAGCAAGCATTTTTCTGAATGATTAAAACTGAAACTATACGTAATGTTAGTTTCATTCATTGAGCAAAATCCCTGTTTCCTGAGTATTCAAAAGGTACTAATTAGTTACTGACTCACTAATTAGTGACTGACTGAAAAGTTCTAAGAATTATTCCAGATAAAGAAATGAATGAAAATAAATTAATTAGTAAAAAATAGTTATTTTTAATAAAAATGTTGAATCATTTTATTTTTAAATAATTAAATATTAAAGCAGAATATCTAATGCGAATATAAAAAAATAATATGATTAATCTTAAACACCTTTTATAGGGAACTATTTTACATATACCGCCGTAAAGATACATCTATGCAAGGTTACATAAATTTTTTACAGATTAAAACAGAAACAGTGAGTTACGAGTATAAGCCATGTAAATCGATAACTCGTTTCATTCGAAAACCTTTTAAAAAAATACTAGCTGATTCAGTTGTTTTACCAGAGATCCTAGGCGTATAAAAAATAGACTACTACCAATTCTCACGATTACTAGTCAAGTCGTTTTGAAAGAGTTCGATAATGGACACTGTTATACGAATTTTTATGTATATAATAGACAAGAGACCTGTCTTATGTACTTTTCTAAGCATATCTAAGACATCACTGACATCCCGTGCCTCAGAAAGCACGTAAAGCCTACACGGTCCTCACGCTCTAACCGCCGCCGGGATTCCGATCCCGATTTCCGACCATCGTAGGCACGAGCTTGCGGACGGCGAGTAATGGGTGGCTTGCCGTCTGACCGTCCGGTAACCGTCCGGACTGGGCCCAAGTCATCGACTGCGCGTACTGTTCCGCGCGCGCCTCATGGAGATGTCAGCAAATTGTAGGGGCTCAGCAGAGTCGAAGCCTACTGGGGCCACGGGTAGTGTGAATGCGAAGGCCGGGCCCCGGGATGAAGGCAAAAAAGGAACAGAAGTGAGTTTTAGTCAGTAAAAGTCTGACACTATCTCCCGCTCCACCCAAGGCGAGATTTGTCATTAGATGATTTTCCCACATAAAAAAAGCTTCTGACGTTTTATAAGTGCCTATGTAGGCTTATGTGAAATAAAAACATATTATTATACAAACATTTTATCAATAACAGAAATATTTTTAGACCAAATTTCTTTTAGATCAGACAACGTTTGATGTCACACTATTTAAAGGCATTTCTACCATATCAATCAACACGCTAATTGGCACTAATCTGTACTCAGTATCACTCATGAAAAGGAATTACAACCAATTAGATTCACGCCAATTATGTTTCGCGAATCGTTCAAAGGGACGTTTTCGCTCATTTAAACAGTTATACATACGAATATTTCACTTGCTTTTGTCCATTTACGGGAATAAATTATTATTATGTTAACGAGGGCATCACAGACTGCCTAATAGGTACGTATATATGTATGTATAGCTAGTTTGTGTATTTGAAATTAAACGCCCTATGGGTTAGGTATAGGCTGTGTTTGAATTTAATTAAAAGGTTCTTTGAGAATATTATTTAATTAGCGTAAAGTATGAGTTTACCGTTATTTCGCTTAAAATCGACCTTATAACAAAGGTCGTTGCGATAATGGATTTTGTGGGGTGTCCTGTCAGTTCATCAAAAATTTATTTAAAAATTTTCTTTTTATTTTTAAATTTATTTAACAACTTCTCACGCTCTGGATGAAGCCAGAGAACACGTCAGATTTTTACTGACTAAAACCCACATGTGTTCCTTTAGATGCCCTTTGCTTTCTGTCCACGGTAATTCTATCGTACATATTTGCAGCCCTAGCAGGCACTATCGGTGCTATGAGATTTTTCCAGGTACCTAACCAAACAAAAGACTAGGCATTGTGCATTCTATTGAACACATTGTTATGAACTTTCGCTAGATAATGAATGGCAGTGCCCAGAAGATATTTTGGCCACAATTTCAATGTCTGGAGTGTTGACATACGAATGTGTGACAGGTATAGATATCAATGGAATGTTTCTTTTAAATATTGTGGTTTAACTGTACGGGTGCATACGTTCTTTTGTATGTTTTTGCAGATGGGAAGCAATTGGTTTGCCCGATTGTAAACTGTCAGACTAGAAGCATTACAGGATGATTTGTTTATATCAGAGATTTCTTGCATATATTGGAAATGAATGGGACTTTCATGGAGATAAAAGTGACTCTATTTCTACACATAGGAGACACAAGAATCCAAAATATTTTAAATATATTGTAACAGTACTAAGTTAAGATTATTGTAGAGCAGTGGTGGCCAAGTGGTAACGGCCCCGACTTACGAGTTGTAGGTCGCGGGTTCAAACCCAACCAGGCGCATTACTTTGTGTAATTTAATTCATCACCACTGCTCTCAAAACGGTGAAGGAAAACATCGTGAGGAAACCGGCATGTCCTAGAACCAAAAATTCGAAGACATGTGACATCCACCAACCCGCACTGGGCCCGCGTGGTGGATTACGGCCCATTCCCTCTCCTGGAGAGGAGGCCTGAGTCCCAACAGTGGGAACATTATAAGGCCGACTATGCTATGCTATGCTAATACTAAGTTGAGATTATTTACAGATACCAGCAGCATACACATAAGCGACCTGCAACCCTCATACGTGCACTAAAAAGTAAATTACCAACAAAAACATTGATATTTTCATGAAAATATTGAGTTGACGGTGAACAATGGATTTATTTACAATTGTGTAAATGACACCATTATATTACGCCAATACGATTATATTACGTGCTATAAATTGGTATTGTTATGAAAAAGAAAAACAATATGCATACAAAAAACAATATGAACATATAATATAACAAAAACAAATACTTTTATAGCTATATTTTTAATTTTATATGACAACCTCGCGGGAGTTATATTTTTGAACCGTTTGGGGTTGAAACTCTTGGGCCGTGGGGTCCGAGTGATCATAAGCTTTTCAAAGAATTAGCCAAACGCTTAGTAGATACTTCGCGTGACCCAAGGGCTGGCTTTTACCTCGGTCAGAGATTAAGCATTGCCATACAACGTGGCAATGCCGCCAACTTTTGGGCACTCTTCCAGTCGACAGCGATGCAGAGGATTTTTATGACGCCATATTTTAGCTAGTAGTTTTTGATTTTAGTGTATGTATAGTTTTAATTAGTTAAGTGTTTTATGTATTTCTTTGTAAAAATCAAGGATAGGTCAAAAAAAAAACTTTTACAGCTAAATTTTAATTCACTTTAGTGCTACTTCAGTGAATGTTTTACTGGGCTAGGCAAGGAATTTAACTAGTTTTAAAATCGATACGCTAAGAAGAAGTGAATCTCAACTGGCTACAGTGAATCTATTTTACTGTATGTTAGTGGCAATAATGTTTAGCATGCTCATGGCGTGTGACAAGGGGGCTTTAATGGATTGTGCTTGAAAAGATATGCCTGCAAGGAATTTATTGAGATGACTCCACTTAAAAAAAAATTAAGAAGACATCACGTTATACCGAGCAATAATAAGTTGAGATGAGAGCAAGATAATATTTGACTGGTCTGTTGGTCTAGTGGTTAGTGGCCCTGACTGCTATGCCAGAGGTCGTGGGTTTTTTTTATTTTTTTTATTGGGTGGAAAAATCATCCTAATGACATCCCCGCTCTTGGGCGGAGCGGGAGATAGTGTCAGGCTCTTACTGACTAAAAACCCACTCCTGTTCCTTCGTTGCCTTCGTCCCAGGGCCCCGGATTCCGCTTTCACACTACCCGTGGCCCCAGTAGGCTTCGACCCTGCTGGGCCCCTACGATTTGAGGTCGTGGGTTCGTTTTCCACCCAGGACAAATATTTGTGTGATGAGCACAATCATTTGTTCTGTCTGGGTGTAATTTATCTATAATATGTGTATGTATTTAGAAATACATAAGTATGTTTATCAGTGGTCTAGTACTCATAACATAAGCTCTGCTTAGTATGGTACTAGACGGCGTTTTGTGATAGTTTTAAATATTATTCTAATGATATTGACGATTTAGGTAGATTGATAATCATCGTATCATTCACAAAATGCTTGAGTACCTTAATATACAAATAAACAAATATTGTACTGATGTGTTGTCATGATGCGTAACGAAGTAATTTTGTTTGTATCAACATTGTCTCACTTCAGTACCAAGGCAAATATTTCGTTCCTGCTGTCTTCCTATTACGAAAAACTGTGGTCCAAGGACCACTGCTGATTTGCAAGAGTTCATAATAGCAATAAAGTCTTTGGGTCACTTTACCCATTTTGGGATAAAAATCATTCTATTTTTCTCAGCAACTAAGTGTTCTACCAGTTTGTTAATTTTGTACCATTTAAATAAGTTTGTTTAAAATGATTTATTTATTTAACACTTTATGTACACACAATAATAAAAGAAAAGAAGAAAGTAACAGAAGAATAGTACAAAGGTGATGCTTATTTCTAAAGAAATCTCTTCCAGCATACCCGCGAAGGGAAATTTGGAGAAAATAGAGATGTAGACACTGTGTGTAGAAGCAAAGGAAAATTGATAAGTATACACAACATACACAGTAAACAATTAAATAATATAACATCCAAAAAAAAAAGATATTATTATTCATGAATTAATTATTTATTTTTTTCTAGATAAATAGAAAAGTTTTATTTTCGTAAAAATGTTTTGGTTTTTACGAAGTAATTAATTAGAATTCAATCATTTTTATAAATAGTTCCAAAACATTTGCTGATTTTGTGTTAACGCCATCGATTGCTGAAAAGTTTAACCTTACCTTTATCATACATTGAGGCTCTACCACGAGCTCATAACGTGATCCATTTTACGATCTAAACCGAACTGTTAAAGGGATGGAGCTATATAGGGTGTATAGCTTCATCACTCTTTTTCGCTCGTGCGACTGACGTTTCAACATTATCATGGTAAGGCCCCTGGCCACTTACCGAGCGATAGTTAAATAATTGTAATTTTGAAAAATTGAATTCGCATGTTTGCTATTCAAAGCCAGATGGCGTCACTGAGGGATAGGATGACAGTTTTTCTAATACTTTTTTCTGATAGCCGCTCTATTGTATTTCTTTAAATCTCTTTGTTCATTGCTACTAATGGTAGCCGGAAGCTATGGTAGTTAATAAAACGACGACACCATTTGAAAAACTGCTAACGAGATGCCTAAGTGCATACTTAGTTACCTCTTCTATAAAATACTAGAAATAATTACCGCGGGCAATCTTCTCAATACAACTTGCAAAAAATAAAACTAGTGATAATGAGGAAAATACTATCATATATTTTGGCAAAGAAAGCTCTCAAAAGAAGTCATTGCCAACATACAACAGTAAATCTGTATAACATACTAGATTTTTTTTAATAAAAAACATTGAAATATAATCATTTGTTGTACTTAATATAATAAAAATTAATTGCAGACACAAACATTTATATTTAGGGTTCCGTACCTTATAAGGAAAACGGAACCCATAAAGGATGACTTTGTTGTCCGTTTGTCTGTTTGTCAAGACCCCTTTATCTCCGGAACGCGTGGAGGTATCACGTTGAAATTAAAACCATATATATGTAACCATAAGTCTGCAGTGAAAAAATTAAACTCCTGAGTTTACGAAAAAAAAGATACAGCCGTTTATGTTGTTGAGAAGCAAGGTCTCATAGCACAAATATATGAAAAAAATCTGAAAACTGTAAATTTGTAGTTATGTCACAAAAAAAAAAAACGTTTCGGAAAATTATCGTAACTCAATTCGGGGATTGAACTGTTCATTGATAAGTTTATACAGAACCCTCAAGGCGCGAGTCCGACTCGCATTCACCTAGTTTTTTTTTAACTGTTTGTAATGAAACTGTTGGTACCTAACCATGTTGTCAAATCATTCCCCCTCACCCCACCCATAGAGCGGGTGCATGACAGTCTTTTAGCAGAATATGTCAGTCTTTTACTGACTAAAATCCACTCCTATGTTCGTTCTTTACTTTGCATTCCAGGACTTTGGAAGCGAACCCGTAGCCCCACGAGGCTTCGACCCTACTGGGTCCCAACAGTTTTGCCGACATCGATTTGTGACGAGCTTGGAACACTACGCGCCGTCGAGGACTAAAGGGCGCGGTCTGGACGGTTATCAGACGGCCGGATGGCGAGCTACCCATTGCTAGTCGTCCGCAAGTCCACGCCTACGGTTGCATAAAGTGACTAGCACCGTCCATTCTTACTCGCGTGTGATCAACGATGAAGCACGCTTGTCTAGAACTATTAGCTCTAGATTTAAAGACCTCTAAATTTGCCGGTCGAGTCTGTGTTTCCTGATAGATACAAATCTATCAGGAAAAACAGACTCGACCTGTGAGTACAGCTAAGGAATGCCTTACCTATACTCACACTCTTCGAAATGTAACCGATAGATAGATAACTGGAAGGCTAGCAACTCAGCATTAGTTTTGATTCAATGAGCTCATCTTTGCCAATGATCTTCTTCAGCTTTGATGCGAACACATTTTAAATTTCTATTATAAATGTGGTCAAATCTAAGTTCGCTCGTTAAATTTGATTTTAAAGAATAGTAGCGCAATACGGCTTGAATTTATGATTTAAGTTTTAATAAATATAGTTTTTTTTTTTTGGATTTCTGATCCTTATTAACAACATAGAAACTAAAGTGGTCTCAAACCAAAGAAAGTTGGGAGCCCAGTGGTTACCAATATTGCCTATATCAATTTGTAGGCAGCATGCGTACAGCACGGCTAAGGATTGGAATACTCTGCCGGAGTCTGTGTTTCCTTATAGCTACAAATAAAGGAGATGAGTGAATAGGTTATTTTAGGTAATTGTGCTACATATATCTTCGGCACCGTGTTCGTGATTACTGGCTCATTTTTAACCGACTTCAAAAAGGAGGAGGTTCTATGTTCAGCTGAATGTATGTTTTTATTTTATTTTTTTATTTATGTTCACCGATTTCTCAGTAAATTGTGGACCGATTTTGAAATTATTATTTTTTTGGTTGTAATGTTATGCTTCCAAGTTGGTCCAATAGAAATATTGGTATGATCTGATCATGAACTTTGAAGATATGGAACAGAACTCCTCATAGGAACATAGCAGAACTGTCGTAACAAGTAAAATAGCTTTATTTATAAAAAAAAAAACTAAACTAAATTGATTTGTTAAATAACGAAGAAACAAAACTATTATACGAGTTGAATCACCGACATCCGAAATTAAAGTTATTTTGCACTTTTCAGTGTTTTTTTACATAGAAGTCGATTGCATTTTTTTTTGTAATAAGTTTTCTTACACTTGTAATAAAATACTTTAGTACCTACGTTGGTAAGTCGTAGTTTTATTCAAAAGTAGTGTAACTCATTTTCAGACATTGAGGTTTGCTCTGTAAATTCAACAAAGAACCGGTAATGAGCTTGCAACTCAGTAACAGTTTTATTTTACCGTTGAATAAAGTCGAGCTCTTACCATTTAATATAAATAGCAGAAACTTGAACCATTTTCACACTCAGGTATCTATATAATAGGGCTTAAAGTATGACATTGCCGTTTTTTAAAACGGGTTGCTTTGAAGTGTTATATCTTTGGATTGACTTGGAATTATAAGTTCAAATAAACTTTATATTAAAGGTGCGTTATCCTTTTTTTGAAATTAGGTATTTATTGGATTCTTTGTGTTTTTTATTTTCTGTAATATCACAGTTCTTATAACCATGAAAGCTAATAAAAAAACTTTTTTTTTTCATATTAAAGTTCCAACGTAGAAACTATGCATTTCAAAGGGCAAGCAATATCAATTACGTATTCTTACGACTTTTTTCTAACAAAAAAAAAACTTAGTGCTCTTGGTTTAATAGCTTTCGTTTTGAAAATTTTGTTTTGTTGTTGAGAAGAAAAGTTATTCGAGAGATAAAATTTTTACTTGAAAGTGATTGAAACAAAAATAGACATCCCATTCATTAGCAGTTTTAAGTCCATATACATCACCAATATTGCATACCGCTTGAGACACATTGTTTCCACGGTAGAACTCATATTACAAAATAATGCGAGTTTTATTATATTTAATACAAAAACAGTAACGAGTACAGCGATATTACAGAAAATAAAAAAAAACAAAAAGAATCCAATTTATACCTAATTTCGGAAAAAGAATAACGTACCTTTAATATAAAGTTTATTTGAACTTATAATTCCAAGCCAATCCACTTCAAAGCAAGAAGTTTTAAAAAACAGCTATTTCATAGTTAAAGACCTAATTTAAAAAAAAAAAGGAGAAACTAACTAACAAAATCAACACACTACCAAAAGTACGGGGCTTAGGAGCGTGAAATTTTGCACAAGGCATTATTTTATGACGTAGGCGAGCACTGAGAGACAATTTTTTCATTTACCCCCTATGGGGCTGAAACGGGAGTTCAAAGTTTGTATCGAGAAATTGACTATCAAGCGGGCGAAGCCACTGTCAAAAGCTAGTATCGGCCTATGATAACAGATAGTCCCGACATTAAACAAATGGATCCAAAAAAAAAAATGCTAAATTTATTTTTGTAATTGAAATAAAATACACCTTTTGTCTATTTCCCGGGTTACTGACTTTTACACCGATATTGCCCGAGGCCTAAGTGGAACTAAAATAATGTAACCCTATCTTCTCTCTAAATGGACTCAACTCAAATAGTGAACTGAATAAATAAAAAAACGAATGTTCGAAAATTATGTTCCTGTCTGAAACAACAATATTGCTCGAGGTCTTTTTGAAACTAACCAAATTATTTTTTTATTGACAAGCTGTCCCTGTGGTTTTACCTGCGTCATTGTTCTCCTACTCTTTCAAACTAAAAAAATCAATATTTGTGTTTTTTTTTTTATTGTGTGGGAAAATCATCTTATGACATCCCCCGCTCTTGGGCGGAACGGGAGATAGTGTCAGACTTTTACTGACTAAAAACCCACTCCTGTTCCTTCGTTGCCTTCGTCCCAGGGCCCCGGGTTTCGCTTTCACACTACCCGTGATCAATATTTGTGTCGAATTAAAACTCCAAAGTCTTGGGCATCGCCGCCGAGTTGCTAACTTGTCGGTTTTCTATCGTTTACATTTCGGGGAGTGTGCACTGAAATTGTACAATATAATTCCGCCAAGTCCGTTCCATCATCAGACCTCTAGACGTACGGCGTTGCGCTACTGGTACATGGTAGACTTTCTATCCATACGTAACAAGCGTTTGGGGAACACATTTGTAGTGCGTAGGTACAGCTAAGGAGTGGAAATTCCCTGCTGGATTCTGTGTTTTCTGATAGCTACAACTTAGGAGTCTGTAAGTCAAGAGTGATAAGGTTACTTCTAGGCCACCGTGCTCCATCGTAGACCACATTATCGCTTACCATCGGGTGAAATAGTGGTCAAACGTGAGCCTATCTATAATAAAAAAAAACCGGGCAAGTGCGAGTTGGAATCGCACACTGAGGGTTCCGTACAAACTTACCTATTAAAACAGTTCAATTCCTGAATTGAATTACGAAGATTTTTTCGAATCGTTAGTTTTTTTTGTGATGTACCAAACATTTAAATTTTTTCGAGTTTTTTCTACACTTGTGCTATGTACGTTGCTTCATGTCTGATTTCAGGATTCTGTGTCAACGGAAATTCTATGAATTTTAATTGCCTTGAGACTGTCGAAATATACGCTTTTTGCTACATAGAAGTTATAGATTACCTGGAGTGACTGCATGACTGTGTCCTCACCGAAAATGACAAGATCAGGAGGTTCCAGTTTTAGATGCAGATGAAAAAACACCCGGGTCACCATTACGCGATTCGTCCGGCGGACACGGTGGAGCATATGGTGGACGTGTGTCCCACGAGGGTGAAGCACCCTCGTGCTATCGTGGAGGCTATAGGCGACCTCACGCGCCGAGCCCTGGTTCATGCTATGGTCCGAAGGGAGAGGGAATGTGATGTGGTCGCCTACTTCTGCGATGCAGTTATGCTTGCGCAAGAGGCGGCTGCACGTGTGAGGAAACGGCCCTCTACCTCAGCCACCGCTACAGAAGTCTCCCCGGGCGTCGGGAGTTGCAGGGCAATACCCGGCCACCGTAGGCGTGAGCTTGCGGATGACGAGCAATAGAGGGATCGCCATCCCGCCTTGTGATAACCGTCTGGACCAAGTCCGAGTCTTCGACGGCGCCATAGTATTTCCCGCGCGCCTCAAATAGATGTCAACAAAACAGCAATTGCCTATGTCCTAGAACACAAAGAGCAACTGAAGGAAGATGAATGATTTCCCACGTAGTTAAATGTTGTTAGCCTTATAATGGAGCAATCTGCAGTAGTTGTACAAATGAAGATCGCTCCGTTAAAAGGCGAGGAAACGTAATAATTGAACACATTTCAGAAAACATGACTGCCTTCGTTTAGCCGGGAAATAGACAAGGAAATGAAAAATCAGGCATCCTGCATTGCATTCGTCTGTAGACGTATGTTGTATTTATATAAATTTAAGGAAAAAACACAGGTAAAAAATACAACTATTCGAGAGAGCGCCCTGAAGCATAAAGAGCAACTAAAGAAACAACGCGGGTTTAAACCCTTAAAAGTCTGAAACTCCCTCTCACTCCCCTCAGAACGGAAATAGTTATTTAATAGTTTGCACCCAAAAAGGTACCTACTATTATAAGTTCAGTCATTTCTCTTCACTTCTTCTTAGGCGTGTACTCTTAACAGAGTGATCGTGGTCATGTCTCAGTCGAGTGTTGCGCCACCGCTTCTCTCATGATGCGACGCCATGCCGCTCTGTTTTTGGCGACTTGGCAGTTGTCATTTATGCTAGACTGTGTCACAGATTTTATGAGGACCGTCCACCGTGGACACCGTGGTGTTGGAGACACAGTACAGACAAATTAATGCGAAATTTACAATCCATAATTTTACTATACCTGCTTCTCCCGTTCGCTACTTCGGCACTTCAAAATAAACTTTTGTTGGTCTTATACAGGGTAGAAGTATTCATACAATGATTGCCTCTTCCAACAGTACGGCAGTTCGCGTCCAAAACTTTGATTGAAACTAGAATGAGCGTAGAATAATTTTTGATTAAACTTTGCCACATTGCTTCCCTCGAAATTAACTGTGCTTCGACTTATTTACGAGTTCGCGAATATACTTTAGTTCGCTCTACTTGGCTGTCCTATTTAATTATATATATTATGTAGGTCTTCGAATCTGAGCATATTTTGGGGTTTTGAAGCTCAACAAAAGTGAACTTAATGAATTAAATGTATTTGTGATCAGGGTAAATTATTATGGTCGCGATAGCTCAGTTCTTTGAAAATATATAATAACTCTTGAAACATAATTTTCAGAACAAACATTAAATCGAATTTTTTATCGTTATGACTTAACCGAAAAGTAATGCAACAAGATATGCTCTATTTTTGGGTTAAAAAGTTCACTTATTACCACTTAAACTTAAATGTGCACAATAAATAAATAATAATACATCTATTAATTGCAATAAATTAGTAATTGTAATAGTAAAAGTTGTAAAAGTATTTTTTTATTTGAGTACATTTTAATTAAATAACCTGAGAATAAGTAGCGTGGGGCAACTTTATTTTTCTTAAAAAATACTTGCGTGACCAAGTAATCTTTTAACTTCTAATTTTTTTGGTTGACTGTTTCTCAAGAAACGAGTATATTCTAATTTAAAATTTAAATTCATTTTTTTTTTCAATTAGTTAACAATAAAGACTAATTTCGAAAACTCACATCATAAACAGTAATTCAATTACAATCAAATTATCTTGTATTTTTATCACAAATAAATTAATTTACATAAAATTTAAATAACTAAAATTCAGTTGCATAGATATTACAATTACATTCTCGGTCAGTTAAGCAACGCTTGCCGAGGTCTGTCTGTGAAGAGGACATTTTCTTCTTATTATTATTTTTATCTAGAATCTGACGCCAAATCTTGCCAAGGGATTTCGTATTTCCCTGACCATATTATTATTATAACTTTTTTTTAACTTACAGTGTATGAAATGAACTATGTTTTAAATTTTGTATATACATTATGTTTAGATGACAATGCATGGTAAACTGGGTGATTAGGTGATGTCATTCTCAACCCAACATGGCGGAAAACTCAAGATGGCGGAATAGTTTTTTAATGTACTCGTGTAATATTTAAAAATAAAGTGATGTCTTTTTAATTCTAGTATAGTATACTTCTAAAGAGAGTGCACTAAGTTTTTTATGCTTACATGGTCATAAAAAAAATAGAAATGATGCGCTGAAAGAGATAAACAAACTGAAAAGCACTCCAGTGATATATAAAAATAAAAAAAATAAAATTTTTTGAATAGAAGTTTTTTTAGACTGTTATATGGTAAAAAATACACAGCTTACCGACACGAGAAATTTTAACGACCGCCATTTCGGCGCGCTTGATGTGACGTCAAAGTTTATGACAACCAATCATGAAGTAGACAGGTCAAGTAAAAATAAAATGTAAGATTGGAACTATACGCACTTGGTGATATGACCTTGGTTATCATTGCTACATTTGCTCATTAATGACGTCGTGTTTAAATTGAAACTTTACCTTTATCATTTAAAAGAAATTTAATACTATGCTTTTACTTTATTTGTTGGTAGGTACCTATGTTTATTATGGTATATTTTTGCAAATACATTTTGAATAGGTTTCCCCTAATCCTGTATTCGATAGTGATTTATGTCATAAAATAAAAATATCAATAAAGAGTTTGTTAAGACGATCACAAAAAAAATATAAATAGGTTTATAATTTTAAAAGCTTGTTCCTGTAAATGTTTTTAATTACTTTTTTTTAAGGTGGGAAATCATCCAATTACTTCTTCCGCTATTGGGCGGTGCGGGAAATGTCAGACTTTTACAGCCTCAAACCCACTCGTCTGTTCCTTCTTTGTCTTGGGTTCCAGGGCCCCGGGGGTTCATTTTAACTTAACCCATGGCCCCAGTGATGGCCGAGTGGTAACGGCCCTGACTTACGAGTTGTAGGTCGCAGGTTCAAAACCAGCCAGGCATATTACTTTGTGTAATTTATTTCATCACTACTGCTCTCAAAACGGTGAAGGAAAACATTGTGAGGAAACCGGAATGTCATAAAACCAAAAATTCTAAGACATGTGACATTCACCAATCCGCACTGGACCGGCGTGGTGGATTACGGTACCATTCCCTTTTCTAGAGAGGAGGCCTGAGTCCCAGCAGTGGGAACATTAAAAGGCTGATTATGCTATGCATGGCCCCAGCAGGCTTCGACCCCGCTGGGCCTCTACGATTTGCTGACATCTCCTTGAGAAGTGCGCGGAACACTACGCGCCGCTAGTTTTTGTTATTAGGTAGTATGAACATATTGTATCTCACTGCAGGTCAAAGACCTTCCATACCTTTTTCTACTTCTCTATATCTTTAGCTACATCTAGTCAACCCTTTACGTAGGAGTCCAATTCGTCACGTCATTTTCTTCTGGGGCTACCGTATCATCGGTTCCAGTTGTTTGGGACCCAGGCAACGTTTGCCTTTGCCCAAATTCGTTGTGACATGCAGCAGATATGCCCTGCCCAATTCTGTTCTAAAAAGTATTTAAAATATTATTTAAATGACAACATACTTAAATAAATACAATATAATTATATACTCATCTCGTCTCGCATCCATCGGATTCCCCCGACCCTCGCCAGGTAAGTGGTTTACCTTATGGGAAGCCTTCCAACGCTGCGTCTTCCGGTACGTGGTCGCTACTCCAGAACCTTTCATCCACATTTGTTCACTGCCACACGAGAGCATTGTGCACTGCCACTTAACTTACTCATAAGCAAGTAAACCAATAAATAACTTAGGCCTGATTTTTAGGATTCCATGACTCAAAAGGAAAAAATGGAACTCACTTTTTTGTCCGTCTGTCTGTCAAGACCCTTTATTTCGGGAACGCGTGGAGGTATTGAGTTGAAATTAAAACCATATACTCAGGTCTGTATTCCCTTGAAGTTGTGAAGAAATCAAACTTCTAAGTTAGTAAAGTTATCAAACTTTCTAAGAAACGGCTATTTTTGTCGGTAGAAACGTATATTTCGACACTCTCAAGGGAATCAAAATTCATAATATAGGTGCTTCCTGTTGACTCAAAATCCTGAAATTTGGCATAATGAAAAGTCTTATAGCACAGGTAAATGTATAAATCTGAAAATATTAAGTTTCCGACACTCTCAAGGGAATCAAAATTCATAATATAGGTGCTTCCTGTTGACTCAAAATCCTGAAATTTGGCATAATGAAAAGTCTTATAGCACAGGTAAAGGTATAAATCTGAAAATATTAAGTTTCCGACACTCTCAAGGGAATCAAAATTCATAATATAGGTGCTTCCTGTTGACTCCAAATCCTGAAATTTGGCATAACGAAAAGTCTTATAGCACAGGTAAAGGTATAAATCTGAAAATATTAAGTTTGTTGTTACGGCACAAAAAAAAAACCTTTTTTTGTTATTTGGAAAAATCATCTTAACTCCATTCAAGAAATGAACTATTTACCTAGGTAAATTTTTACGGAACCTTCAGTGCGCGAGTCCGACTCGCACTTGCCTAGTTTTCCAATAGCTAGATAGGTTTTATTTGAAGAATAAATATTGCGGCTTGACAGCTTTAGTATGAAATATAATGCTAGACGGGCCATATTTATTCTTCAGATAAATGATACCCCCGATAAAACAAAACTAATAATAACGCGTATAAAAAAAAATAGAAAGAAATAAATTGAATCAAGGAAGAGAAAGATTTTTGTACCTGCAACATTAATATTTTCATATTTACTGTTGCGACTTCAAACTGTGTTGCTCCACTGAGCAGAAAATTGCTCCTAACAGTGCACCCTGCAATAACTAGGGGGACAGACAGGCATTGCATTGGCACTTGACCGAACAGTGAAGGATCTGCGCAATGACTCGGGATGTTTTGGAGGCGTAATGATTTTATTGTCTGGCGATTTTCGTCAAACGCTGCCAGTCATTCTAAGATGAATCAGTGTGATTTTCATTAAACCCCGAGCGAACGTCGGCGTTCGTTCGGTCATTGCCTTACTATTGTGTCTCTAATTACGCTACTCAAAAGGTTAAGCGACGATACCCAAAGGAAAATTCAAAGGTGAGGAAGTTCTCATTCCGAGAATTCCGATTGAAATAAAGTTTCGCTAAAAGGTATCACTACATTCATTGACCGTTAGGCGGTACGAAATTCGCCGAGTCAACTAGTAAAAATATCTAAATTAATCCCTATTTCCCTTAGTCACGTCTTCACGCGTGAACGGCTGGAACAATTTCATTAATTGTTTTTTTGTTGTGATTATTATTGTCAAGAGAGATTTTTTTCATAAGAATGAAAGGAAAAATAAAGAAAACTGTGCAGCAAAATTCGGAATACTACGACAATTCTTTAATCTTCATGCATTTGACAGATCATAGCTAAGACACGCTAAGACAGGACAACGTCTGTCGGGTCAGCTAAAGGCCATCAAATCTAAGCCGGTCGAAAACGTCAAACGGTACTTCGTTTGACGTTTCACACTTTTCAAGCCGAAATAACTTTGTATAGGCGTTACTCTCACAATTTCAATTACCTTTTCCGTAAAACTATGGAATCATGAAGCTATTTTTATTTTATTACAAGATATACAATTATTTTTTTTAAATTAAGTCTTTGAAACAAAGTAAAATAACCAATATATACAATAGATAACTTTATTTTTAGAATTTATTCGTTTCAATGTCACTTAGTATGATTCTTTACCGTAGTGCTATGATTCTTCAAATTCACCTATGTACAAATAATCGTTAAAAATGGCTGAATAATCGAATTTATAAATCAACGCGTAATATCAATAACGCGCCAATTACAACCCAAGCGTTTTTCAGTATTCGATAACACTTCATTTTCAGCTGATATCCTACTATCAACAAAAATGCAAAATTAAAATGAAAAATCGTAAGTTATTTTTATTTCAAATAAATGTTTATTGGTATAATCGCTCGTGTTCAAGGCAAATTTAGATTATCTAAAAATACTTCATTAAAATGAACGATTTCAGTTAAATTCAATTTGGTCAATTCTAGCCCCTGTTTTAAACTACGAAACTCGCCTACTTTACCCTTACACGTTGCTATGTCCTAAACGCCCGTTACTGGTATATCCAATTACTAGTAAATAGTAGTCGGATATACCAGCAACGGGTGTTTACAGCACATATCAATTTGTAAAACTGTCGTCGACTAGTAAATACTAAGAACTTAAATCAATATCTCTTAAGAATATTAAATTATAGTAATCGATTTATTTGACCTCTATTCTTCATCCACTGTTAAACTGTCTGTCTGTTCGTGATAAACTCAAAACCTACAAACGTGATTTTAAGCAGTTTTAAGGGATTCATAAGGAAGATTTGAGTGTTTAATACATGCGTGTAATATTTGTTCATCGTTAACTTGTTTATTTGACTGTTGATCTAGTGCATCAATCATATTTTTATTAAATTTACTCTTAAAACATGTCCTATTTGATATCTAGTCTAATTTCTAAATAAGTCAATCAAATTTTTGACAGGTTTTTAAAATTCTCATTCAAGTGAATATTTTAATTCTTAAGAGAATAAAACTATCGCAAACCTTATATTTTAGTTGAAAAAGCCGAGATTTTCAAAGATTTCTAAAACCCGTGTGAAGCTGGGACGAGTCCCTAGTTTATATACCAAAGTACTCGTATCATCAATGAATGTTCTAAAATTCTCCACTCGATACATCCTCAAATAAGCTTCTCTCACCAGCAACCGCAGGCACGGGCTTGCGGACGACCGGCCGTCCGAAAATCGTTCGAACCGAACCCAAGTCAATATCTCGTAGTATTCCACGCGCTGCTCAAAGAGATGTCAGTAAACCGTAGGGGCTCAGCAGGGAGGATGCTCGCTAGGCCCACGGGGATTTTCTGAAAAGGAAACCCATGGTCTTAGAACACAAAGGACAATTGAAGGTCACAGGTGTGGTTTTAGTCACTAAAAGTGTGACACAACCGCCGGCACCACCCAGAGCGAGAGAAGTCATTGATTGATTTCACACCTTAAAAAAAACTACGCTCCTCTCAATAAAAATGACAATAAGAAATAGCTAACGAACTGAAATGAACATCAATGGCAAAAGTTCCTCTAAAAGTACTGAGGTTATGGCTATTGGTCTTCGCTAGCATTTGTACTTCACTTTGATTAAAATACCTGCTCAATCTACTAGCAATATTTTTGCATAGATAGACTGCCTGCCTGACCATATAGGGAGAGTTTAGGCCGTAAAGTGTCGGGTATCGACGATTTCGTGGAAAAATACAGGCCTAGCGACCTCACAGCGAAACACAACGTCGCGTCCGCGCCTTTTCGTTTCCAATAAATAATGTTTTGTAACCATTGCCTATTTTTTATTATGCACTAGCTCCTGCCACCAGCTTCGCCCGCGTGAAAGTGGAAAATTATCCCAAGGGAACATATACCCAGGATAAAAGATATCTTATGTACTATTCCAGAACACGACACGTCTAACCATGTAAAAAATTTCGTCCAAAATTCGCCATTCGAGCGAGAAGTTACAAACATACACACACTCACAAACTTTCGTATTTATAATATTACTGTGATTCTTTTATTCTTTTGTAAGATTGTAATATTTTAAATTTTATCTGTAGGTTATAAACAAAAAACATCTATGGCGTCACATTAGAACTAATCCTGCATCGCGCAATTAAAGTTCTCCGCGCGATTGGAACATATAGAACAGCCCGATATCATCTATCGGGCTGTTGCCCACTAGACCCCGACGCGACTAGATGATGACCACGACGTGATCATTTTGGTGGTATGTGCAACAGAAAGTAAAGCCCCATATACTCGGGGACCGCTACGAAATAATAACTGCTTTTATATCGATGATTAATAACATTGTTCTGGCAGGGGCAAAAGTCTTTATATGGTCCTTAGTAACCACTAACGAGTTCGCTTTAACCTCCCAAAACCATAACCTATATTATCTTTTTTCATCCATTTGTCGCAATAATTTCCCACCAACAGGGGGATGTTCTTTTGTGCACTAGCATACAGGTAGAACATTGGACCCACATGGGCCACATTCGCCGATCTTGTTATTTTATATGTCAACTAGACTTGTAGAGCTACATTAGACTCACGCCACGCGACGGTGCAGTGACGCCACGCGACGCACCGTTACGTACAAATCAGGCGTCGCCTACGTGTGCGTCGGTCTAATGTAGTTCCCGTTTAAGGCGTATCGTCCCTTGAACATCTGGCCGGAGTTAAATACATACATACTCGTACTGCCGCGTGCGCCCGCATAGATTCCCGCTGACCTTTAAAACTATTTTCATTTTTAGATTTGCATATACTATGTACATTCTGAAGAACACTTAACCAGCAATTTTTTGGGTAAACGTATTTCTAAAGATTCCAGCCGTTAGTAATGAGTAGGAAAAACCAGCAACAAAATATCATGTACTTAATTTTTTTTTTTTGACAAAAGTATTAGTTATACAAAAAAATCATATGTTGATAATGTTGTACATGAATCTATAACAAACATATATTTTTTCAAACCTATTAACCTAGCTGTTACCGAGGTGTAGGCTTCAGAAATTCACTGTTTTATACTAGGGCTTTAACGCGTACGTAGTTTTACCTACGCGTCCAAGGGGCCTTGCGAAAGAGTGCTTCGGCCCCTCATGCGCCTTCCAAAGGTCTAGGAACCCCAGAGTCCTGAAATAAATAAATGAAATAATAATAATTTTTATTCAAGTCAAATATATTCATTTACATTTTCATATAAAAAATATTACGACGCCAACAACACAATGAAATAGAATAAAATAAAATCACAATAACATAAAACACAATCAAACACACTAAGATCAAAATTAATAAGTCAAAGTTAATAGTCATTAACTTTGACTTATTAATTTATTGAAGTATGAATTAAAATCAAATTAAACAAATTAAGATAAAAATTAATTATAAACAAAATGAAATTAACAAAAATTAATAATAATCGAGTTAGGTACTGAGTATTCTTATGACTTGTTAGTTGTCAGACTACTTGTGACAACAAAAAAGATATTTAATAAAATCAGTCTCCATTTAACCCCTGAATAAATTGTTATTGGTGCGAACATTATTTACACTGAAGCAGTGCTAATGTAAAATAATGAACAAACTGTAATATATTCCAATAGTCTAGCACAGTGGAACGATCTGAGTGTATGAATCCATTAGCCCGTGGAACTGTGACAGGAAATTAAACCTCTGCACTTGTTTATGTTTCTCTCAAAGTTTATTACGTGTATTTGAAAATTTTCTCTTCTACTGTTTTGTTGGCTTAGCGGTCGATACTTAGTTAGCTGTGGCTGCACCGAAGGTCTTTGGTTCTATTCACGAGTCGGGTTTAGAGTTTTTCCTTTCATTTTAATTATTTACTACTAGTTTCCGCCCGCAGCTCCACCCTGTAAATTTATTTCGCATCTTTCAATCAATTTAAATTTCCTACTATTTCTTTTAAACGACTGAGAAATATTAAAGTGAATTTAAAAATATTGCTCTACGACGCCGTTTAAGTAGATTATTCCCGTCCAAGGGGGTAAGAAAGTGTTGTTTGAGAATTGCAGTTAATTTGTTAAGTTGACGAACTGTAGGTAAGCTCCAAGAGTAATACAGAAGATGCGTAGGGTAATCAATGGGTCGGAAGGAGCTAACCTTTAGAATTGCTCATTGTGCTATTTCAAGAGGAAGTATAGTGGTTTTGGAAGCTCCCGAACAACCGCCTCCCGAAAACACTATGAGTTCCAAAAAAACTCATAGTCAATGAATTCATTGATTATGAGTTTGCTAGCATTCCTAGTCCATGCTATTGATTACGTGGACGAGGTGAGCATCCTACAGATATGCCGGTTCAATTTCAAAGAGAAACGAGATCAGCAGTGGAAAACTGCTACTGTTCCAGTCTCTTGGAAAACTGAACCAGATGCCGTTTCGCTGAAGAGATGGAAATATGGGGGCAAAATGCATTAGTCGGTGATTTTGAATCGACGAACACAAGTGCGTCACCAGCTACCGAAAATGCTGATCAAGCACCGCCCGCCGTCACCATCACCCGCGCCTCTACACCGGCTGTGGAAACGTCACACGTAGGTACGTTGGCCCCTAGACGAACCTACGCTGCTGTTGTCGCCACCAGGAAACCAGGTACGTCGCAACCTAAGCGATCAGCGAAAATAGGAGACAAAGTGAAAAGGGTTCTCAAACTCTCCTACGACGCAGCTGTGTATTTCGCGTCTGCATTGCTCTACGAAGGGTGACGAAGTCGTGGAGTATATGAAGATAAAGAGCAAGTGGACTCTTAGGGTCGAAAGGCTGGGTTCGCGCCATGACACCAACTTCAAGTCGTTCGTGATACAAGTTACTTCCAACCCACCATCTACCGACCTTTTTGAGAGAGGACTGTTTTTCGACTGCGTGACACCACGCAGCGGAACACGACGCCGATGTTACGTACTCGTATATACGAGTAATTATAGTTTGTGATATTTTTAATATGTATGTAGTTTATTTTGTTTATAATGTTGTAATATATAATGCATTTTATCTATGAACCTTAGTTCCCTGACAATAAAGAAATAATAAGTTAAAAGCATTTTTAAGAGTGCACTACAAACTTTTATTAAAATTGAATTGTCTGCTACATGGCGAAGATTCTTGAAAACATAAATTAATTTTTTAAGTCTGAATTGGAGCAAAGAAATGTGTGCACTGAAATTCAGTGATGAGACAAGTCTGACACCTAAGTATTTAGCTTCAGATCATCTGATTAGACAAGGGCAATTGCAAGTAGTGTCAATTGAAGAGCGAACACGATTGGAATAGGACTTTAGGGCAAGTTCAATGGGCGGTGCATTAGAATTTCGCAAATAAAATGGTATGCACAAAGTTATATCTTAATTTAAAGTGAGGATATTTTTTTTCAGCTAGATCGAGACCTTATTGAAGATATTTTAAGCCAGGATAAAAGTGTTTTTCCAGGTGGCAACAGAAAACAGTTTTAGCAAGAAAAAAGTACAGTGCAGCAATAGATTTTTATTTATAACATTTCCAATTAAGACCCTTGGTCTCTTTTAGTATCCTGGTAACGACTGGGTCAACAGAATTAAAAAAAAAAATACAATATTTTTATTACAGATTCATATTTAATTTTAACAACAAGGTATTTTTTCGCTTATTTTCCCTACTTCTTTCAAACGGCTTTGATCTTTAGAAATATGTTTACAGAAAAATATGCTGGTTAAGTAAGAGTATGTTTTTTTTTTAGGTGAGAAAATCATCTTATGACAAGTTCCGCTCTTGGGCTGAGCGGGAGATAGTGTCAGACTTTTACTAACTAAAATTACATTACGACGATGATTTTCCCAAAACCATCTTATTACAAATCCCGCTCTTGGGTGGAGCGGGAGATAGTGTCAGACCTTTACTGACTAAAAACCCGCTCCTGTTCCTTAGTTGCCTTCGTTCCAGGTCCCCGGGTTTCGTTTTGACACTACCCATGGCCCCAGTAGGCTTCGACCTTGCTGGGCCCCTACGATTTGCTGACATCTCCTTGAGGCGCGCGTGAAACAATACGCGTCGTCGACGGCTTGGGCTCGGTCCAGACGGTTACCGGACGGTCGGACGGCGAGCGATGGGTGGCTAGCCGTCCGCAAGTCCACGCCTGGGGTGGCCGGAAAATGGGATCAGAATCCCGGCGGCGGTTGGGGCGGGTGTGAGCATTTAACTTCGCCTAGATGTTCAAGGGACTATACGCCTTAATAACCTAATTAGCGATCCACCCTAGCTTTGCATAGGTGTTACAACCAAGCAGTAGACAACCTAGACAACTGTGTTGTGTATGGTCGTGTGGTGCAACACAGTTATGCCCGATCCAAACATGGACTGACAGGGAAACTGGTTTTTGTATTTTTGTAACCAATTTTGCGTCTATTCAGGCAGAATAAACATGTTTTCTTTCTTTTTTTTTCTTTTCTCCTTACAAATCTTTTCACTCCATGTTTTCTCTATATATCATCCATTTATTATACAATAATCACAGTATTGGTGACTAGCTTCTGCTAGCAAAGCGTCGTCAATATTTATTATTCTTATAAGTAAATAGAAAATAAGAGGGTGTTTATACATATCATGTTGAACCTAATCGTAGAGCGAGATGAATCGGTTTTCAAGAAAGTATATTGATCAATTATTAAATAAATTTAAGTTAAATAGGTAAAATATTACAATACAAAACAATAATAAAAACATCCAAACCAAATAAATTCAATTCAATAACTAATAAAACAATACACCACAAAATTAAATAAATTATACAATTATAAGCCAAAATTTTAATTATAGTGTTTAAATTTTGACTTAGAGAATACAAAAAAAAACTGGGCAAGTGCGAGTCGGACTCGCGTACTAAAGGTTCCGTACAAACTTGAAAGGTAAATTGTGATTTACGATTTATGACGTATTAAAAAAATCTGCTTACTACATCTCGTTCAAACTAATTTTCGGTGAAAGTTTGCATGGTAATGCACATCATATATATTTTTTAATTTTATCATTCTCTTATTTTAGAAGTTACAGGGGGGGGGGGGACATTTTACCACTTTGGAAGTATTTCTCGCGGAAACTTATCTGTTTAAAAAGGTCTCGTTCAAACCAATTTTCGGTGGAAGTTTGCATGGTAATGTATATCATATATTTTTTTTTAGTTTTATCTTCTGGTGCCTACCTTAGTTTCAACAAATTGTGTAGTATTCGTGCATATACCCCCACGAACATTACACTTGTTGACTGTCTAACAAAGAGACTGCATAAGATAATCCACTAAAGAGATCAATCGAGTCAAAGCTGCCTTGAATACCACACAGTACAAAGGCTTCCAAGAACTTACGTCTGGATTCTAGAGTAATGAGCTTATATTTGCATTATAATAGGGAACAAGGTAAGCGAGTTCTAACACCTGTACAATAACATTAGGCAGACCTGTACCTAATGCTAAATTAAGAAAAATTGGTATAATAGATTTTTTGTAACTCTCCTAAAAATTTGCCATACGTCATTACTTCTCAGGATTGTAGCTACTGGACATTGGCCTCCCATAAGTGTCGCCACGACGATCGGTCTTGGGCGCCACGCATCCATTGGATTCACGCAACCCTCACTGGGTCATCAGTCCACCTTGTAGGAGGCCTTCCAATGCTGCGCCTTCCAGTACATTGTCGCCATTATTTTTCAGCCTGATCGATCATCCAATCTGTGAGCAATATGTCAGCTTAAGTTTGAAGATTCTATTCTAGTCGGATGGTTGTAAGCTATGATTGTGTAAATTTGTGTGTGGGCTCAACTACGAAATGATAAACATAAATTTATTTTTTTATTCATAATTAGCAATGGGGTGAATACTAAAGTCAGCATAGGGAACGTTTGGCACGGCAGTGCTCACATAATTGGATCAACACGACGGCCCAATCTAATAATTAGTTGGTGAAATATGCACAACATTATTAAAGGTCTGCTATATTTGCTCTGCCATTATTACTATTCTTAATTATTCATAATGGTTCAGAAGGGGACTCAGTTGAGGGGAGGCATGGCAAGTTTTTTTTTTTATTAAATCTATTACGTCACATTTGGTAGTATGATGAATATTTTTAAATGTTCTTTTAGCACCTTTTCGTTTGATTAAGCTATCATAAAAAGTTTAGTAATACATTTATATTATTACATACATATTTTATTTTAATATTTTTTTTTGTTAGGCTGGCTTGTTGGTTTTGTGGTCAGTGGCCCTGACTGCTATGCCAGTTAAGGGGTCGATTTCCACCCAGGACGAATGTTTGTGTGATGAGCATGATTATATGTTCTGTGTCTGGGTGTTATTTATCTATAATATGTATGTATTTAGAAATATATAAGTATGTTTATCAGTTGTCAAGTACTCATAAAACAAGCTCTGCTTAGCTTGAGACTAGACGGCGTTGTGTGATATTTGTGGAATATTATTATTATTATTTCCTTTTTTGTATCTGGAATGTTTTATAAGCTTGAAATTTTTAAGTTTCCAAATTTCCTTTCATATTAAATTTATTGCTAACATAAATAATATACACATTGAAGGAAGAAAACGTATATTAAACTTTTTATTTATTTTCGTGATTTATTAGACATGTTACAGAAGTGTCCAAGTTTTATCAATATCACACTTTCGTCGTACTCTACAAACTGATAGATTGTCAGGTATAATTAATAAGAAAACTATCCATCTATACGTTTTTGTTTTGTTTGGCACCTTAGCTTATTTTTTTCCAACTCACTTAAATTTCTCCAACTCCATTTCATATTGTAACGTTCTTAATTATTATTATTTATTACAACGCATAATATGTTGCCTGAAGTCCTTTTGTGACACCTCTAAATAATGTTTAATAATTGCTAATTATCACATCTCATAACTAGTAAGAATACTATATAAAACTTTCTCGTAAATTATTATTTTTACATAAATAAAACATTGAAATAGAATGCATATAAATTATTATTATTATTTATTTATTTCAAGTATCAAGGACTCATTTTAGTCAAATAATCATACAGACAATATACATCATAAAATTACATACAATTAAAATTTTAAAATTAAATTAATTTAAATTGCATCGAATTATCATTATCATGGGATTGGATTACCAGTAAATTGAATTTTATTATAATTATTAAAACAACAATTAAATTGAATTTTATTATAATTATTACAATCATAATAATAATTATAAGGTCAGATTTTTTTTAAGGTTGGAAAATCATCTGATGACAAATCCTGCTCTTGGGCGGAGCGAGACATAGTGTCAGACTTTTACTGACTAAAAGTCCACTCCTGTTCCTTCTTTGCCTTTTTCCGGAGCCCCGGTTTCGCTTTCACACTACCCGTGGCCCCAGGGACTTTGGCCCTGCTGGGCCCCTACGATTTGCTGACATCTCCCTCAGGCGCGCGTGGAACAGTAACCGGACGGTCGGACGGCGAGCCACCCATTACTCGCCGTCCGCAAGCCCGTGCCTACGGTGACCGGAAATCGGGATCGGAATCCCAGCGGCGGTTGGGGCGTGAGGATCGTTGCCTCACGCGATCAGCCATCCCCTTTGCTAGCATGACTGCTTCGCAGAAGGACGCGACCGCCTGCCACTCCACTCCTCGCTCCGGACCATGGCCTCTATCAAGGCCCGGCGCCAGAGATCGCTGCCGCCGATCGCCCCCAAGAGGACACGGCGTTGCTCTGCCCAAGTGAGGCATACCTCCACCATATCCTCTGGGCGGTCCTAACAGTGGCGATACCCGGGCGTTGCTACCGTACGAATCCGGTGCAGGAGCTTCCCGAACTTACCGTGTTCGGTGAGAACCTGAGTCCACGCTTCTTAGAGGGGACTTAACGCCATAATTGTGGCGTGCCCAATTGTAAGGTAAGTCAGTCAAACATTAAAAGAATTGCATTAAAAAAAAATGCCCAAGAAATAATTTTCCTCCCGTAGGGGGAAAGGGGGGAGTAAAGAACGAGTGGCTTACGCTTATATAACGAATCTACCTTGCTCTCGAGAAATAAATCTTTGAAGTGCTCTGGTCCTTAACTTCGAGGAACGAGGAAACACTTAAGGGTATCAGTCTGTGTATAAGAAGCTCCATTATGAACTAACTAAGCAGATTTTCCTGTTTTACAATAGGTATTACTCGTACCTACCTTCACCTGAAATGCAGACTAATTAGGGTTGTCGAAACGCAAACTTTGTAAGGATAATGAATATTATTATTTTTATTGCGTAAGCTTCTTAGTTATTTGTAGACTGTTTTTTTTTATGATGTTGGATTTAAATACGAAATGAATAGACACTTATTTTATTGACTCACTTTACAAAACCTTTGTTTTTTTTTTTTGCAATATCTTTTCCTCAAAAGTTTTTTATACCTGTTGTGGCCAACCATTAAAGCAGTTATACCATCTTTTTACCAATACTAGCTTTTGTTAGGAGCTTTACATGCGAAAGAGTAGAAAATTATCCCTTTGGTGCAACATGTATGCAATTTCAGAAAATGGTCTGCGTGTTTGCCAAATTTCATCTAAATCCGTTAAGACGTTTGAGCGTGATGGAGTAACAAACATACACAGATGAATAAAAAGTTTCACCTTTTGCTAATTGTGTGTGTGTGAAAGATAACATAAAGTTAAATAAGGGAACAGCATTTTGGCAAGCACCTACTTCATTGTGTCTTGTCCATCTTTGGTTGACTGGTAGAGAATGCCTAAGGTATTAAGTCCGCCTTTGTAGGTCATGTGGCGTCTAAAGAGGTCATGCTGTTATGTTGAAAGCTGGCATGATAATTAAACCTTTTAAGGTTTATGGTTTTAAATAGCATAGATGTTCATAATTATTTTGATAGTAAGAAAAATCAAATAGTTAAAAAGAATATTAAAAAAGTTAAAAAAATTAATACTAGCTAATATACTAACTGCTTTGTGTAATTATTTCATCACCACTGCTCTCAAAACGGTAAAGTAAAACATCGTGAGGAAACCGGCATGCCTTAGAACCAAAAATTCGAAGACATGTGACATTCACCAACCCGCACTGGGCCCGCGTGGCGGATTGTGGCTTACTCCTAGAGAGGAGGCCTGAGTCCCAACTAACAAAACAAACAAAATGAATGATTTAATAAATGTTATTTATATAGAGCTTCTAAATATAATAATATAAATTGAACTAGAAGCGTTTCATCGCGTCTCCGACAAATTTCCTGCTGCATACAGATTAAATAAATAAATTAACACTTTAAAACATTGTAGTGCCATCTCTTATCAAAGTAATTTGCGTTACCTCTTCATAGTTCTAATAACAAGTCGATCGAAACAAGCCCCATGTGTCCCTCTCTTTTCTATTGTTCGGATGCGACCCCAACTCAATATGATGCACACGTAGGTATCCATTTGAGTACCCTCGTGATATTCGTTCATCCATCCCTATTATTTTAAAATGCCCTTTGAAATCTATTTTTTTTTTCTAAGAATCACAGGGTTTTTTTTGTCCTATAGTTATAAAAAAATGTCAATTTTAAGTTTGATAATTTTGATATAAACTTTAGACCGAGGGTTTAACTACTTATCATGTTTTCCGATTTTGATGTGACGTCATCAAATGACTCCTACCACTCTAGATGGAGGGAGAGGGAGTGTCAGACTTCTACTAACTAAAATTAACCTTTATTTTTTTTTATTCTTGTTAGGTTCGCGCTTGACCGCTATCTCACCTGATTAAAAGCGTCGATGCGGTCGACGATGGAACGCGCTTACCTAGAAGTAACCTATTCACTCTTGACTTAAATATTCCCAGGTTGTAGCACCTTCAGTTGCCCTTAGCATTCCATAGCCGTAGTAAGTTTTTCGAACAATTCCGCAGCGCTGGCAGGATATTATGGCAGCCATAAAGGTGCGTATCTACTGAAACAGAGCTAGGCGGAGTGCGAGTCTAGAAGAGCCGTTAAAAGTGGCTAGTGTTTTCATTGAAGCTGAGGTTGGTGGAGTGGATTAACTCCACTCCACCCACCTCAGCTTCAATGCTACCCTCCGCTTCGAGCTATCCACTCGGCAGCACAGACGGCTCATCACCGCTCAGTCCGGCTCGGGGCCGCGTTATCATTTGGTTTATTTGAAAGTCGACTCTGCTCCACTCACTCATGTGGACTGGAGATTTCAAGCACTGCGATTGGCCAATTTACTGTCCGCTCCTTTCCTCCTTAACTCCGCGTCAGTGGTAACGCAGCTTAAAACTCTGGAGTTAACTTACTCTTTGGTATGCACAAAAGAGTAAATCTAACTTCTTTTTTTAATTAACGGGCATCCTGGCTGATTACTTTGTGAAATCATATAGATCAATGAGCATAGACCAAAAAATATTTAAAAACAAAAATCAACGTCAAATAATTTAACAAACACTGAGTTATTATTATTTTCTTTATTAATATTTATAATTGCTTAGTTTATTAGTACCTGGTGTTATAAATTTGCTATCATGCCTATAAATCCTGTCATACGTCTTATGAAGGGGTTGCCCCAGAATTTGTATTCAGCGGAAGGTCTGATGTATCAAGACTGGAACGCTATAACCCCGTGTCAACGAGCATGCACCACACGGTTTGGTATAGAAGTGCAAAGAGAACAAGAGGACTATTTAGCTAAACATCCCGAGGTAACTTTTAAGATAGTAACCAACCATTAACTTGAGACTATTTTTATTACTATACATGATAATACACCCGTCGACAGCACGGTTGAGCGAGCTGTTTAAAGTAGAGAGTTTAGAGTAGTTTTAATATTATCATCTATAGAATATTATAAACAAGCTTAGGTAAATTATTACCAAAATAAAACCATTTATATGGATAAAAGAATGTAATGACACATTTTAGTGACTAATTTACATTTAATCCAAGATAGCAACGATATCTTTGAGCTGCATCTTCAAGGCATCTCAAATTTTGTATTATGTGTATTTGAGCAGTATTGGCATCAGCTGCAGTATGTTGTATCTCCACAGAATCCTTCAATCATCTCCTATCATCATTAAAAGATCCAGCGTGCGGTCTGTAACGATTAAATTGTCATTTAATACCTAATTGCGTAGATATAAAAACTTATTAATACTAGAATATTAGTGGGTAAACTTACTTTGTTGTAAACATACGAACTCACAAGTAGATGCTGGATTGGTATCACTTGAAACGCAGTCCTAAAGTTTTCAAGTGGATGGTTTGCTTCAGTGTATTTAAAAAAAAAAACAAGCATTTCTGGGATTCTGCACTTAAAAAAATCAACTTGAAATTACGATTTATGGTTTTCAACCTATTTTTCGCTTACGCCATGTTGACACAATATATTATGTTGCCAACCTAACAAGTTGATATTTATTATTTCCATAGATTTAGGCATTTCTAGCTTCGTTTTAAGGGCTCAATTGCATTTTTTTTAAAATTATTACCCTAAAATACTGAAGTTATATTTTAATACAAGATAATTATCCGATAAATAAAAATAAAGAAAAAAAGAAACTAGTAAAACCAAGATTTTATTTTTTTTCATGCGGCTATATTGACACGGGTGATCATTTTGCTAAAAAACGAATCGAGTATGATTCGGCTAATTTCTGTAACCTTTTTGCGAATATTAGAAGATTTGCAAGATCATAAGTAGGCAGTCATTCTGGAAATTATTTACTTTTAGATGAATTGCCTATTGTGACCTTTTTAGGCCTTCAGGACGTAACTTTTTTCTGACTCCACAAAGTGGGCCGACTAGACCAAAGTGAACTTTACAGTTGATCAATAGTCGAAAACGCCGTATTTCTTGTAAAATGAACATATAAGCTAACTTTTAGCCCTATCCTTATATTATTATAAAACTAAAGTCTTCCCTGCACCTGTCAGTCAGTCTGTATGCGTTAGACAAAATTAAATAAATAATAAGTTACGCTTATTAAAAAAAAAAAAAAACTGACTGACATATCGACGCACTGTCAAAACTACTCGGACTAGAAACTCGAAACGTGCAATTTTGTACATAGCTTCCTTTTATGACGTAGCCGAGCACTAAGGGACGATTTTCCAAAATTCACCCTCTAAGGAGATGAAACGGGTGTCTAAAGTTTGTATGAAGAAACATTTTACGCAGGCGAAGCTAGTAGTAGTATATAAGTGTTTAGATAAGATAAGTCAAATTTATTGATTATAGTGATTCATAAATAAAGTTAACGTTAGGTTAGGAGAATATCAAAAATTTTGCACAAGTTCTACTGAACCAGGTTGCTTGTAGCTGTTTATATTTGTACATAATTATATCACTGACTCATCAACGGCCTGACCTTGACCTTTTTTTATCTTGGAAGAACGTCTAGAACGCTGTAACACCTTGCCGTACAAATGCAGGAAGGAGAGCTCCAGAAACTGTTTCAGTTTTCCAAAAAATAAATCACAAAGCGCCTGCCTGAAAGTATTTGATTATTGTACGTTCCATATCGATGGCTTATATTGGATGGTGAATAACTCGTAATTACGAAATACAAAACTATTCAGGAGGCACAAAAAACCAAATTAGATCTTTACTATCATTCAAATATAAATGTGCTTCAACATGCTTTTATCCAATATTTAAAGATATTGATTTATTTCATACACTTATTTCTCTTGTTTTTCAATTTTTTCGACAAGTTTTGACGCGTTTTCGCGAGGTTATCACACCATACTGACTCAAGCAAGGTATGCATTCAACATCGGCGATGGCGCTACAAGTATCGCATCATAATTTTGCGTGATACAAGATTGTGCATTACGAGCTTTTCTTTCCAGAAATATAATAAAATAAATTTACCTAATACTGCATACCCGAGGTTTTCACTCTAAGCCGTCGATTATGTAGGTTTTAACTGTTATTTTAAGATAGCAAAAAGTTTTTATTTTTGTTGTTTTAATATTGATTTTATGTAATTTTACTAAAAATATATCTATTACAAAACAGTAGCATGTGGAAACGTACTGGATTGTTAATATATAATGTATGATTGTTGGTTTTCCAAATAAAATAAAATAAAAAAAACAAAGAATAAGAAAGGGTTTTCTAAAATTCACCCCCATGGCAATGAAACGGGGGTGCAAATCTTGTATGGAGAAACCCTACTTTTACGCGGGCAGACGCCTTTTGTATAAATTTGAAAGTAAGTCTACCTGTTTGTTTGTAATCTCTTTACGGCTTAAGAGGGTCCTTTTTAACCGACATCAAAAAGGAGGAGGTTTTATGATCGGCTGAATGTATTTTTTTTTTGTGTTCGCCGATTTCTCAGTCAATTGTGGACCGATTTCGAAATTGTTTTTTTTTTAATTGAAAGTTTATACTTCCGTGTTGGTCCCATAGAAGTATTGTTATGATTTGATCATGAACTTCGAAGATGCGGAAAAGAACTCCTCGTAGGATCATAGCAGAACCTTCGTAAAAAGTAAAATTGCTTTGTTTATACGTGTAGTCGATGACTGACTGAAAGATTAGAGAGGGAACATATTGAACTGATCCGATGATGAAGCCTGAAGTTAGGCACCGGAATACTGTAATAAATTAATGTAATTTATCCGTGTTTGGGATCATTAGAATTCGTTGTGAGATGCCTTCTGGCTATAAGGTATTTAAGGGGTATTTTTAGAGGTGGCACCCTAACTAAAAAGTGTGAATTTCGGAAGTCAGTGTTAAATATCGAAGGGACAAAACTATTATAGAAACACCGACTTCCGAAATTTAAGTTATTTTGCACTTTTCAGTGTTTTTTTTTACATTGAAGTCGTTTGTATTTTTTTTAGTCACCCGCCTATCGTCAACATCGAGCTTGGTTTAAAAGCTTGTTACTTTATCTAACGCAATTCAACGCGATCTTTGACGAAAAGGCATTGCGAAAAAAGAGAGAACGCCTAAAACTTTGCTAGCATTTGGTAATTTCGTGATTTACTCGAATATTTGTAAAAACTTATTTCAAGACATGCGTGTTTTTTTTAAATCCCTAAAAGTTTTTGAAAAACCCTTTCGTCATTTAAAATCTTGATTAAAAGGGAATTAAACTTTTCTCATACATTGCTGGCGTGTAATTTTTTTTTATTTTCGCCTAAAGTGAAATTTAGGCCGTATCTTAAAGGACTGTATGATATATCAACAGCAAAAAGAATTATGTCTACCAATCGTAATTAAATGAAGTTAGAGACTTTAGTATATTGCTATAGTTTGTTGTCAGGCGTTATTTTTCTTAAATAAAAATACTGTATGTCTGATATTTTAAATTTCATATTGATAATATTGTTTTAGTTCGTTAGTTCGTTCGGTTTTATGATGGGTACGAATTACATAGTGTCAATCACTATCGAAACGCTAACGCGATCTTTTTCGATTCGTATACTCCTTTTTTTACTAGTTTTAGTGTTAATTACCAATTTAATTTATTTTTTAATAGAAACTTCAAAATATTACGTATTATATTTCCATTTTATTTCAATATAACGAAAATAGGTAACGCCTGACTAAAATATGTAAGCAATGCTTCTATACGTATCTTCGTTCGGTTACGGTTTAAAGATCTGTTTTTTGCTATTATATTATATATATTCCTCATATTGGCCTCTAAAATATAACCTAGGTTTCATTTTTGGCGAAAAGAAAATAGTAAATCATGCAAATAGTTTGCATTGGCCTTTGCAATGCTTTTATTATTATACTTTTCAAATTTTTGAGTAAATTTTGATGTGTTGAAGTTCATGCAAAATAGAAGATTTCTTATGAAAATTTGCTGTTTTATTGTCCGTCGGAAATCATTCATTTTGATTTCTGCGTGATTTTAACCGATGAATGCTTTTAAGGGACTGTAACTTTTTATACATTTTCAGTGTTTATGAAAAACACGACCGTTCTTACGCGATTATGACGTTATTACACATTTTTCATTAGATATTTTGAAAACATCTTGTATTCAGTTTGTTGTAGTTCTATATTGAAACTGATCCAGTAAAAACTATAGGAAATCTGTTATTTTGTGTCAATTTTGACCCTTTATATATACATAATAGCTTTTTTCAGCGGCTTCACCCGCGTCAAAGTAGGTCTCTCCATACAAATTGATCAAACATGTTATTCTCTTAGGGACTGAATTTTGGAAAATTCTTTCTTAGTGCTCGCCTTCGTCATAAAAGGAATCCTTGTGCAAAATTTTACGTTCTTAGGCCCAGCAGTTTAGGCTGTGCGTTGATATGTCAGTCAGTCAGTTTCTCCTTTTATATGTATAGATAAATTAAAAAAGTAACAAAAATATATCTAAACAAACCTTGTCCATTAAATCAAAATTCTGAATGTCAAGAATTTTGTAGAACAAGTTCTGTGAAATATTTGAATGAGTTTCGGAATTATTGAATGCCGGCCATATTCAGGCGTTATCTCTCTTTTTTTCGTTGACGACAGACAGATCGGGAAGGGAGCTCTAAATACAATGCTTGCTCTGTTTTCAGATCATAGCAATGCTCAAAATTTTCATAGCAAAAGTGACAAGAAGAGGAAAGAGAAAAGATTTGATGGCGGAAGCAGCTCTTCACTTCACAAGACCTTTTGAAGAACTGGACGAAGAAGTGAGGACATTCCTAGAATCACCAGAAAAAGGACCTTACGTTAATCAAGTAATATTATTAATCTGCTAATTTTGTAAAGTTGCTTCCTACACTCATGAAACATTGTTGAATTTATTTATTAACTAAACTTGTAATGTAGAGCAGTGCCGCGACTTACGAGTTGTAAGTTCAAACCCAAACAGGCGAATTACTTTGTGTAATTTATTTCATCACCACTGCTGAAATCGGCATGTCCTAGAGCCAAAAATTCGTAGACACGTGACATTCACTAACCACTTCATTCACAACATTCACAAACTCACTGGGCCCGCGTGGTGGATTACGGCCCATTCCCTCTCCTAGAGAGGAGGCCTGAGTCTCAGCAATGTTCCCAACATTAAAAAGGGTGATTATGCTATACTTAAGCTACTGACTGTGATGACTTTGCTAACTTGCAAATATGTTCACATGTGAAGACACGTGAACAAATTTGCAAGTTAGTAAAATGGTGAAGACCTTAAAGGAAAATGCAACTGGTTACAGTCCTGATTACCAGAGGGAGCGAATTTAAAAGACAAATCTCGTGGTTAAAAAAGGAGTGAACATCGTAAAAAACGATTGTTGGTGGACCGAAGTATTTTTACTGTACGCAAAGCAAAGAGAAAATTCTAATTTTAATACTTTTACGTCTTTAATTTTCTCTTCTACTCTTACATTCTACACTGGGTGTCTGTTTCTTTTTATAAATTCATCATCGCAGGTGTATTATAAAAGATTTCTTTATAGAAGAGCATTAATTTCCTACCTATTCTGTTGTTTGGGTGTTGCTGGCTGGATTATATTTGTGACCATCAGCTCTTAAATGGATCTCCCAACAACTTGCACGCTTGAATATTTAAATATCATTTCCAGCAGCTGCACGGCTATAATTTTGACCACATAATAGACCTAAACAATATAGTTAAATGAACTAATTTTGTTGCAGGACGATAGACAGTTCAACGACTTCGATGAATTAGATTTTATGATTGATTTAGGAAAAATCATTATACAGCACTATCCGCCAGAGCCATGGGTGTACCAATCTCCTGCGCCTAGCATTGCTAATACTCTATCTTCTTCGTTTATTTCAATTCGAACATCGGAATTTACTCTACCGACCCCAGGTAACAAATCTATACTGAATTCTCATAAATTAGAGTATCGTCAACATTAGAAATCAGAAACGTTTATTTCAAATAGACCAATTACAGGCACTTTTGAATTGTCAAAATGTCGGTAAGTAAAAAAAAAAGGCCAAGCTAAATTACACGTTCCAAAGCGTAGATCTCTATGGAGAAGAACGTGCAAGAAACTCCATGGACACTCTTTTAAATCATATTATGAATTAAATAAATCTTGGTTACATATTCCTTGTCGCTTCTAATATATGAGCACAATATAGATAAGTAATAATAATTACAAAAAAAAACTAATTAAAAAAATAAAAATTGAATTAAGCCACTGGCAGCTAAGAGATGACGCGACCTGTTCACGAGCATGACGCGTGCATCAGCCCCACTCAGCTGCCACCATCAGCGAGCAGATATATAGATATGAAAGTACCGATATCGAGATTAATAAAAAACCCTTAAGAAGATTGGTGATAGAGATTAATTCATCTCATGACTTCTCTGACTATTGGTTGAAGCGCGAGGGTAAAGCCCAACTATATTCCTTCATTTATCCTTTACGTTTTAGGACCACAGGTTTCCATTTCAGAAATTCCACATTGGTGACAGAGATGAGAAATATTTCCACAATTCGATTGCCGTATAATATATTTATCACCATGCATGTGACAAACATATTATTATGTTTTGGTATCCCAACTAATATTAGTAGTGCAAATATGAGTTGGTTTGTCTGACTTTCACGCGTTCGCTACTCGACCGATCATCACTCAATTTCACCTATACTTTGCTAGGGGTAGAAAATCTGACCTTCAGTCTATCCAAGGAGTATCGTGTTGCCCAGTAACTGGGTTGTGGAGGTCTGATAGGTAATCTCTTCATGTAAAACAAAAGTATTCAGCCACATCTAGTTTGGCTAGAAGCCGACCAAAAGTTAGTAGGGAAATGGCTAGATAAATGATGATAATTTAAGTACATTTTCACGCGGTTATTCTAATTAAATATAATTACTCCTTGTAATATAATAGGCGTTAACGTATGAAATTGCCGTTTTCTAAAACGGGTGCTTTGAAGTAGTATATCTTTGGATTGACTTGGGATTATAAGTTCAAATAAAGTTTATATTAAAGGTACATTATTATTTTTTCAAAATTAGGTAATAATAATTTTTATTTATTTATTTTATTTATTTAAACTTCATGTACAGTGGTGGTACATAGGCGGACTTAATGCCACAAAGCATTCTCTACCATTGGGTTAAAAAGACAAAAACTGTGGTAGGTAATAACTATATCTAACCATTGTTACAAGTATTTTCTTAAACATAGGTATAACATATTTGTATATCGGTAACAGGAGTCATATTTTACCAGAATCATTACAATGGTCCCCAAACTAGGCGGTGCCTGTATCTTGAGGACCGGAGTTGGGTTATTGTTAAATTAAATAAAATACAAGTTTCCTTTGCGGATTACCTTAAAATAAAATAGGAGACAAAATAATTAGTACAAAGTAACAGGGTAAATATATAAAAGACTGTGCGTGCTACACGTGTGCGGTTGAAAGTGTGTAGGTAAGTTTGTGGATCGTTACACGTGTTGTAATCGTATTATAGGTATATATAATTTTGGTGGCGGTTTAGCACGAAATGTTAAGTATTAGTTAATAATTTCTTCAGTTTTATCGTACGAGAGGGAGACGAGCAACATTTTCTTACATAATCGGTCGTTTAAGCCTTTGAAGCCGTAGGATTTAATGATTTGGTTTTAAACATGAGTGTGAGAGTATGAAAGACAGCGTTTAACCAGAAGACTCTTTGCGTTTGGAAGTGGAACGTATAGATCGCGTTTTGATAATCAGGCCGGTTTTTTACAGCTCTGTGTGTTCGTTGTGTTGCACTTAGGATGAATAATTGCCGCACTCGAAGAACAGGTATTTATTGGTTTCTTTGTGTTTTGGATTTTCTGTAATATCGCAGTACTTGTAACAATTTTTGGAAGGAATATAAGAAAACTCGCATTATTTTGTAATATGAGTTCTACCGTGGAAACAATTTGTCTCAAGCGGTACTTATGCAATATATTGATGATGTATATGGACTTAAAACTGCTAATGAATGTGATGTCTATTTTTGTTTCAATCACTTTCACGTGGGAAATTTTATCTCACAAATAAGTTTTCTCCTCATTGCGGCAACAAGACAAAATTTATAAAACAAAAGCTATTAAACCAAGAGCACAAAGTGCTTTTGTTAGAAAAAAGTCGAACGTAATTGATATTGCTTGCCCTTTGAAATACATAGTTTCTACGTTGGAACACTTAATATGAAAAAATAAAGTGTTTTTATTAGCTTTCATGGTTATAAGAACTGCAATATTGCAGAAAATACAAAACACAAAAAATCCAATAAATTCCTAACTTCGGAAAAAGAATAACGTACTTTTAATATAAAGTTTATTTCAACTTATAATCCCAAGTCAATCCAAAGATACAACACTTCAAAGCAACCCGTTTTAAAAAAAGGCAATTTCATAGTCAAAGACCTAATATATTAATTTAAACACAAGCTAATTATTTATTTATTTATTTAATCATAGGAGAACCAACAGCTATAACAAAAGAATAACAATAGTATAAGAGACATTGAGCCAATTACAGTTATAAATCTTCTCTTTTAGAGCCTGTTCCTACACCAGAACCAACCACATCGGAGATATTCTACAAGCTGATCTCCAATACTGTGGACAAAGTCATCTTTGTCAAAGTAGACGACATGGCTCTCCTCTATGATACAGCCTATGTGGAACTGATGAAGGCAGTCGAGGAAGCCATGGAGATCCCTGTCATCGATATTCGAGTTGATATAGCGAATCTATTTCATGAAGCTTACCACATGTTCGAAGTTAACATCATGGAGAAAGAAGCATACGGTACTTTCTGGAGTTTATTTTTATTTTTAGACTGTTAGTACTACTGTACTTGTTGACTGGCCTGTTGGTCTAGTGGTTAGTGGCCCTGACTGCTATGCCGGAGGTGGTGGCTATTCCCACCCAGGGCAAATGTTTTTGTGATTAGCACAATCATTTTTTCTGTGTCTGGGTGTAATTATCTATAATATGTATATATTTAGAAATATATAAGTATGTTTATCACTTGTCTAGTACTCATAACACAAGCTCTGCTTACCTTGGGACTAGACGGTGTTGTGTGATAGTTGTGGAATATTATTATTATCTAGGAAAACGGGCAGTTTTTCTTAGCTCTGGGCTAGTTATTATTATTATTTAACTGTATTACATTTAGAGTGGCGTTTTAAACAAGATTTTATCAAGTGTGTTATTTGTGATTTTATCAAGTCATTGCTTATGAATATTGTGATGTAAAATTGATATAGTTTTGTGTCTCGGTCTTCTCATCTAAACAACTGGATAATATGTGGAATCATTCTCGGTTCAAACTCGGTAAAATGAAGCTACGAATAGTTAATTAGCTCTGAGAAACTTACCTTACTTAAATCAATCTGATTTGATACATTTTCTGACAAATTTTGTAAAAACATTAGAATGTATTACACCCGCATTCTAATGGTAAAAAAGACTGTATTCTCTAACAAAAACTAAATATTTTGAAGCAATTACTTTAGATATTAGTTATTAATAATATTATAAATTTAATGAATCTGAAGTACTTATGAAAAAATAGATGGCATATAAGATATCATGTCCATTCATCTACACTAATATTATAAAGAGGAAAACTTTGTTTGTTTGTAATGAATAAGCTCAAAAACTACTGGACCGATTTAAAAAAATTCTTTCACCATTCGAAAGCTACATTATCCACGAGTAACATAGGCTATATTTTATTTTGGAAAAAAATAGGGTTCCGTAAGATATTTGAGTTTTTCGGACACAAGGTGTAAAAAGTTAACCAGAAAAGTTACTTATTTTGCGTACGCTGCCTAAACTATAAAAGATAGAACCATAAAATGTTCTAAATAATTGTAGATCTTATAAATTTCTACTAAAGTTTGTTAGGAGAAACCTACTTTCACGCGGGCGAAGCCGCTGGCAGAAGCTAGTATATTATATATTAAGCCTGTTTGTAATACAAATACAACTAGTAGGTATATCAAAACCAATGGCTTTTTGTTACTCTTACTAAAACTCAAAAACGTTTTGATCAATACTTGAGAGGTTGTTTAAAAAAAAAACAAATTAGGAAAAATATTTAAACAGATACAGAAGTACTAATGTACTTCAGTATCTTCACGAGTAGGAAGCCGCAGGCAGCAGCTAGTCATTTGATAAAATAAAAAACGTTTTCTAGTTCCAGTTATCTATATCAGTAGGCAGGTAACTAGAATACAGAGGCACCATGAATTCTGAACAGTACACGCTGGAAGAATGTCCAGCGTGGGCCACTAGGCGACGAGTCCTGGTCGCCAGGGTCGGGAAGGATCTTTCTCTGACAGCAGTAGTGAGGACTGTGGGGAAGTTGCCTCCTTCTGTGAGATTGTGATGGTCCAGAAGGAGGCCGCCGAGCTTTACCGAGAGAGGATGAGACATCCGGATGCCTAACAAGCCGAAGCCACGCTTGTATCATCCAATGCAGGTAGGACTTTGGAAGCAAGGGTGCTCAGCGTGGGGACTCTGCTGTCCCATCAAGTGATTCCAGGGAAGATGGTGGAACAGTGACCGAGCCTCAGGGGAGACCGTTGTACAGTCTCCTCAGGGATGTGCCCCAACAGGTTTCTCACAGAGTAGGTTCCAGAGTGCTCTTTTAAAAGGTAACAGCACCCCTTCCATGTGCCGATGGTGATCACCGGGATGGTTTTAATGAGGTAATAATCACACACTCCCCGGACTTATCCCCTAATTTCGGGCGCCTTTTGACGGTTTGCTTCTTAAAAATAAGTACCACCTACTTACCACATATATAATCTTATACATACCAACCTAATAGAATTTTGAGTAAATAGAATTAAAATTCATATGTACAGCAAAAGGACATTCAAAATAGGACCTACGTTGTTACTTTTTTAGGTTTAATATTATCAAATAACTTCTCCCCTCTCGCACAGGTCGGAGAGAGAGAGCGAGGTAGACTTCTAATCATAGAAACCCACCTATATTTCTTTAGTTACCCTTTGCGTTCGCGCGTGTAACACACTGCCCTGTTGACTCGGACTTGGTTTTTACCGGACGGCTGGACGGCGAGCAATAGGTACATACTCGTCGTCCGCCAACCCGCAAGCCTTTAGTGTTCCATTTATTATGTGAAATGTAATAACTAGAGCATTACTAATTGTTTTTTCAGCCGCTGAGATCGCATGGGAGAAACGAATGAGGAAGAAACTTAAGAAAACCCTGAGGAGGCAGAACAACTTCAAAGGTTTTATTTTTAATATCCAACCTTTTTCGACCATGATTAAAGAAAAACAAGCATCTGACATCTTATGTCAAATAGTTTGTCTTCTTTAGTCAAAATTGTGGTGTAAAAATATCTGTCGCATATTATGAAATAATTATCTGCATAATAAATTCAATAATTTGGAGTATTTGCAACCATAAGTTCAGAGAAACGGCCTGGTAAGCTATGATGTAAGTTTTCTTTTGGAAGCGTCCGCACGATCATAGCGAAGTTCTGTTTTAAAATAAATTATCTAAATTTGATACTTACCTCTAGTTCAAAGACATTAAATATATACTTCCAATAGACAGGACATAGCAAACAAAATCGTAATCCAATACTAACTTATTACCTAGTTTTCATAAGTCACTCAGTCTAGTATGAGACCCCTACACGTTAAGTCGTGTTTGTATCCGCTTTATGCACTAAAAGAAAATTATTTTCTGAGAAAATTCGCTTAATTGCGCATTACACTATTGTAAATCTTGTTATGGCAACTGGACTGGACCTAACTTCGGTTAATTTTCGTGCATAATCTTGATATTTAAGCAGTAATTAATTAGAATTCAATCATTTTCATAAATTGTTCTAGAACATTTGCTGATTTTGTGATAACGCCATCTATTGCTGAAAAGCTTAACCCCTCCTTAGGCTCACACTGGACTCTACCACGAACTCTTAACGTGATCCGTTTTACAACCTTAACCGAACTGTTAAAGGGATGGAGCTATATAGAGTGTTTAGCTCTTTCACTCTTTTTCGCTCATATGACTAAAATTTTAAAATATCACGGTAAAGCCCCAGGCCATCTACCGAACAAGAGGCATAGGATGACAGTTTTTCTAAGTCATTTGTCCTGATAACCGCTCTATTGATCTCTTTAAATCTCTTTGATCAAGACACAGCTCAAAATACCAAACGAATGTCGCTAAAATTTGTCACCTAAATACTTATCGTCATGTAAATATGGGCAAAGAAAAGATGTTCCATAATTTTTCACTTATGGGGATGAAACGTGGTCTAAAAGTTTGTGTAGAAAATATTACTTTCACGCGGGCAAAGCTACACGTTGAAACTACCACTGCTCGTAAAAGTTTGATACAAAAACATATAGTGAGAAAACCAGCATCTTGTACTATAAACATAAAATCAAAATCAAAGATATGCGATACCCACCAAAACTTGCACTGGGCTCTTGATGGATTAAGGCCTACATTCTCTCATAAAGAGGAGGCCTTCCAGCGATGGAAACATTTTCAGGCAATTTTTGAACTATTAATATATAACTTGTTTTTTTTTATATATCTCATAACTCTGGGGTATGAATGAGACCATAATATCAAAGAATCAACTGGGTTACGAATTATTTTTGAGTTACTTTTTTTTTGTTTTCTTTTTCCATACATAATTATACAATAAGTTTACGATTATTAATGTAAAATACCCTTACCTGAAATATGACAACGAAAGTATGTAATGTCATTATTTACGCTTTCATATTTGTTTTATAACTCTACTACAATACTGCGAAGTTTGGCAACATCGCAAAATTAAAATTTGTCATACGGGTGACAATTTTTAATCTAAATTAATTAGTATTAATGACATATCTTCGAAACTATGCATTTTTGGACCACATGTTCTAGGACTTTAAGTATTATTTTTCTTATAGAATATAAACCTAGAGTTATGGGATGTCAAAAACAACACGTTGTATAAGGGAATTAATAAAACTTGTGATTAACAGGATATGAAACGCCACCAACCCCTAAGAGTGAAATTTCATCACACGAGAGCTATAAGAGGCCTCCCCCGCGGCCTTGCGAGTGTCAACCATTGGCCAACTACAATCGATATGGAAAGGTAAAGAAATTTAACAAACATAATCGTTCTATTAAGTCAAATCCAAGTTTTCGTAAAAGGTACTAGAAGGTACAACTAGTTCCAGCTCCATGCTAAACGATACAGCAAGTATTCAGAGATGTGCCCTAACAGGAGTTGGTGCAGAGGGATTCCAGTGTGGTCTTCTAACACGTTCAGTCCGGAACGAGGTCTTATAATATGCCTCGTACGTGTCTTTTAATATGCCTCGTACGTGTCTTTTTTGCGGTGTAGCTGAAAAACACATATGTCTTTTCTGCCGTGCGAAAGCCGTGACTTGAGATGAATATATACCTAAGATGCCCTGTTAAACAGAATGCAGTGATGTTTCTACTTTGATTAGGAGTCACTTTGACCTAGTACCACATTTAACCAAAAATGCTTTGTTTCTTATACGTTATGGGGTCTACTAAGCCCCTTAACATTATAATGATAATTTTCAAATGAGGTCTCAATCGCCCTGTACCACAGGAAAAACAATAGTACAAAAATAGTGCCGCTGTCAATAGTAATGGGCCCTTTCCTACTCATACTACTACTATTGTACTCATGGTGATCTCCGGGCTGGCGTGAGATGAAAATCTTACAATCTCTGACATTTTCTCCAAAAGTTTACGTGCTTGCTTATAAGGAGCGATGGGTAAGTAACCAGGGCCTCAACTCTGCTATTACAATTGTGTCAGAATGTTCTATCATTGACTTTATAATGGTTGATTTTTACAAATTTGGTAATAATCTACTCATATAATGGCGTCATTATGACTCTCTAATGGCCAACCCTCCGATCGTCTGGTAACCGGACCGAACCCAAGTCGTCGACGGTTCGTACCTCGCGTGCCTCAAGATGTCAGAAAAACGTAGGGACCCAGCAGGGTCGAAGCCTACTGGCTCCAAGACTGCTTCTGAAAGTAAGACTCGGCCCCGATATGGAAGGCAACGAAGGAACGAGTGGGTTTTTAGTCAGTAAAAGTCAGACACACCATCGCGCTCCGCCCAAGAGCAGGGGATGTCATTGGATGATTTCCTACCGAAAAAAACACCACAGACACTATTTGAAGAAAATTTGCATAGAGTGGTAAAAAATAATGCGATAATGCGATAATAATGCAAGTAATGCGGTAATCTGCTAAAATTTTGACAGTTCGTTTGGTTAGTGTTCTACTTTTACAACGTCATTATGCAGTCATTGCTTTTAATTTGTTACCGAGACCGCTTGATATTGTCATTCTACTACAATTCTATTACGAAACCAATGACTGACCAATGATCGACCATTATGAAGTTAGTAGATTACGAACTTTTAGCAAAATGACATTAGGGTCATGTTGGAATAACGAATCAAAAAGAAATAACAGACTTTGCCCCCAGGATACAGAGCAAAAGTCCTTTACTCTTCTTCCACGTTTCTCAATCTTACCTCCGGTTTCTAAATTAAGAATTTTAAGTTACAAACCTGATAAATCTGTCTTTTGGCATTAATCTAAGGTTTGACGACGTGTTCTTTATTCAAATTCCTAAATTCTGAAACTGGCCACAAGATTATTTGGGCTTAACCAATAGCTCGTGCGTTTGGTCTATTTTGATTTTCCTCAATCCTTATAGTTTTCAAAAGATATCAGTAAATTATGCGATGAAATTTCTTATTTCTAACCCGATTGTTAAGTTTGATACCTAGACCATTAAACTTCAATCCATAACTCCCCACGTTTAAATTTTGCAGTTTACAATCAACAAATCATTTTTAGACTATTCAAAAGTTACAGTGCCTAGCCATAGTTACAATTTACAAAAGCATGACCCAGATTTCAGGAATAGAAACCACATTCAACTTTCGTGACCCGCTGCTTCTTTCTTCCTTCCCAGTTCTGGCGAAATATGTATCAATTTTGTACTGCCATCTCCTACATGACCAGCCACAATCCAACTCCCCCCTGTCTTAGAACACCAACTCTGTACTACACAATATGTAGCCTTTTGAAACCCATTATGGGCCTACCACACGTAAGAGCCTCACCACAGTTTTGCCTACGCAAGTGTTTAAAACTGTATGCATTTTACCAACCCCATGCACGGTATTCCGTGTCCAAACAGACCTGCTCAGCCAGAACTGTGTTAACTGAATTTACTATCTCACTTTTTTTAGAGTGCAATATAGTTTTTCGAGGTGGATCTGTTAGTTTAACACTTAGTATACTGTATTATACCGGCCTTTTGAACCCCATTATGGGCCTACCACACGCAAGAGCTTCACCACAGTTTTGCATGCGCAAGCGTGTAATATTGTATGCATTTTACCAACCATATGCACGGTATTCCGTGTACACACAGACCTGCTCTAACTGAATTAACTATCTCATTTTTTTTTTGGAGTGCAATATAGTTTTTCGAAGTGGATCCGTTAGTTTACTGTATTATACGAAATTAATTTGAAACGTTTGTGTTCAGGACCGCTTCGGCATTTACCTACCGCGAAGAGGCAAGGTTTTCAAGAACAATGTAACAACGACCCCAGACTGTGTCTCAGTATTAGAAGAAGGAGGAAACGATGAGAAAGCGGAGACAAGTAACAAGACTACTACTGCAACTAACAAAAGTCCGGCTGATGATAAATAAACAGAGAAGCTCCACAGCACAAGAACACCCATTAAAAACAAGAATTTAAACAGCGGTTTCTTCATTTGTTTACTGAATTTAGACTCAAGGAAGCAAAGATTTAGATGGCTAAGGACACCACTTATCTCACTAGTTTTCTTAATTGCCAGGAACAAAATTACGATTATTATTTTTTGTACAAAATATATAAATGTGTACCATGGTTTTTTTTTTATTAGTCACTAGCGACCCGACCCTCTTTCGAACAGGTGCAATGCTGATACCGCCGCAACCCCCTCTGTCCTGCATTTTAAATCCGAAATATCTTCGAAAATCTTCACTTACATTACATGCTGCAAATGACCATATTTTTCTACTCGTATATTAAATGCAGAATGTATTTAAGGTACTTAATTCTCTAGCTGTATTGCTTATTTTACATCACATTAGAAACCTCTCAAATTATCAGTGTTTCTCTACTATGTTATGCATGTATTATACATATATACCTTTGTCTTGAATCACTATCTATTAAATAAAACCGTATTAAAATGCGTTGCGTAGTTTTAAAGATCTAAGCATACATAGGGACAGACAGCGGAAAGCAACTTTGTGTATGTTACCCCAACAGGAAAGTTGCACGTAGAGCCATATATATGATCGGAACGTATATAGTGCATAATCTGCTGTAAATGTGCGCCGCATATAACACTAGTGCGTTTTAGAAAAAAATTGAAAATATGATTCCCGCTGGAGTAACGTTACTTACGTTAAAGAAATATTGTATATGAGCAGATCGCTCATGTTTGTGCAAAGATGACCCCGAAAACATAATTGGTGCGTCTTCAGTTTTTCGAGATATTGCGTTTCCTGCTGGAGTAACGTTTTAAAGAATAGTGTATCTATAAAACCATTGTATGTGCGGCTGTACTTTATATAGTACAGCCACACATACCCGACACAACAACAAGTACCCGTGTATGTTTAAACATACACGAGTATTTGAAGCGCCATTTAAAAAATTATAATTGTGAAATTGAAATTACGCGGGATTGAATTACACTCTAGGGGTAGGGCAAATGTAAGACTGTGTGAAGTCGGTTTTTGCAGCAATTCGTTAGGCCTCTTGTCCACGACACGTTTTCTTAACCGTACGGCGTGTTAGCCGTACGGTTAACAAAACGTGCAAGCTTGTACATGGCACGGCGAAGCTACCGGTCGAGACAGCGGCCAGGTGCCGCTCAGTTCACATTTTTCTGCAGCCAAGTTACGACGTTTTCGACATGAACCCTTCTAAAAAAAAGATTATTCTTGCGTACTATGTATATAGAAAACTTAAAAAAAAAGAGAAAAGAAGAAGGTTTTGGATACATCCAATTTTAGAAAAACGCGAAGAATTTGGCGCTTTTCATACACTTGTCAAGAATCAACTGAGGGAAGATGAAGACAAGTTTTTCAATTATTTTAGAATGCAGAAAACGACATTCGATAAATTGCTCCAAATTTTATCCCAGAAACTAAAGCACCAAGATACTAATATGCGACAAAGTATTTTCGCCGCAGAAAGATTGGGGGTTTAAGTTTGTAAAGATTTCTTTTCAAGAATCGTACTTAAGCCGCTTATTTTTATAATCGTCAATAGTCTTATCCCATATTACAGGTCTTTCATGAACTAGTGTAATTAGTAATTCTTGATTTATGTTCATTTTACTCGTAATACAAAATGAGCGTATGTAATCCGTCACGAAAACGTTAAAACGTCCGGCACCGTCGACACGCTCGCATAGACTGCAATACAACACTGATCAAAATGGCGCCGTGTGTAGACGCGGCGTGCCGAGGGGGACGCACGGCGAACACGGCGGCGGCGCCGGAACGTAAAGCCGCCGTGTATGTCAACAAGCTTCTACAGTGGCCCATACAACACTGACAACCGTGCCTACACACGGTGAATTTACCGCAGATTTTTACGGCGAAAAAACGTGTGTGTACAAGAGGCCTTACTGTCACAATTTTTTTTTATGACATATTTTATTAAATTAATCAAAATAAGGTTTCAGTAAAATGAAATTCGAACAAAAAAATTTCGGCCAAAGGTATCGGTTCCCCAAACAATTATCTCTCTAAAAAAATGTTATGCTAAACGAAAGTATGCGTAATATTAACTATGGCAAAGGTTATTATGCCAAATAAAATTTTAAAAGAATGCCATTGTAAATTCGGACACGTAAATATTCTGCCATACAATAGTTATGCTAAATAATCTTTATCCTTTAAAAATATTCGATTAAAGAAAATTATGCCAAGTGGGTCATGCCAAATAAATTTCGGAGTATCAAAATTCTGCCAAATAGAAGGAACCCCCGCATAAAGCAGTTTTCAATATCAAAAAGAGTTGGAAGAAGCGGAAAGAGTAGATAGTAGTTTTATTACTGTAGACACAATGGCAATGTAGGTGTGGTTGAGTTCCAACATCAGATGATATCAATTTCAGAGTAATTAGGGTGCCTATTGTCACGTCGCACGCCACAGGTTGCACTAGACGGAACATTTTAAAACTAAAATAGTGATAAATAAAAACTATTAGAAATGGACAAGATAATTTATTAGGTAAAATAACTATCTACTAAAAGCAATAATATAATTTTTAATTATAACGTTATAATTATTTTAATATAACAAAAAACTAGCGACATAATTTTTTAAGCAGGTTAAAAGTGTAAAAAAATATTACAACCTTGTCTCACATCGGTTAAGCTCTTGATCGGAACGCACAACACTGCGGTGTATGGTAAGAGACACAATCATAAGAAACATATCAATAATAGTATTTCATTCCGTCGCAGTTTATATCAGCGGGAAACAACTCGTAAACGTGTTCCGCACGGCGTTGCGTCGCGTCGTGCTCGTTCATTCGCTATGATGCATTGTGAATCAAGGGTTCACAAAGATTATTTGAAAAATATTTTAATATTAACTGATTGCCTCACCGCACAACGAGCCACTTCCAGCAGCATTAGTTGCACCAATCAAAAGACTAAAGGTCCTTTAAGGACTGAGACGCATCTTCACTGCTAGATCAGGCATTGACGACACTCTTCATATATTTCAAGCTTGTTACTGAGTATCACCGTTCGCGTCAACGACGGCATTTGTACTCAGCGAACATTACATGAATAGTAACAGCGTCTTCAGTCAGATGCGAAGGTCTTCTGTTTCAAGTTCAGGCTAATGCTATCAACTAAAATAAGGGCCATATATCGAACTTCTTACATCCAGCATCTGTCTTACTAGGTTCTCCTTCAAGTATAACTTTGAAGGAAAATGGTTTAAACGGCCAGCCATTACCTTCGTAAAACTTACTCATGAATTCCACCCTGAAAAGAGTAAAAAATAATCAATTTGTGTATTCAATTTGTAAATCTGTAACTTGGTATGCAATAAAGTATATATAAATATACATAAATAAATAAATAACTTCATACATGGTGTGCATTACACAAATAGGCCACCGGATTATTGCAAACACAAAAATGCATTTCAGGATTTAACTGTTAAGAATTCAATTATTATTATTTGTTTACAATAAAACAGTGACCTTAAATTAATAATCTATCTAGTAAATTAATATTAATCTATCAGTTTTTGGGCGGATGTGAACTAGACTAATTAGCCGACGAAATTCAAGCCTTCCTAAATACATAAAAGTACCGTGAGTTTACCCATTTATTAGTAAAATAGTTTATAGATAGATTATTAAACTTTTAATCTATTTTTTCTTAGAATACTAGCTGAATACTTAAGTATAAAATGTAACAAAAATAATAACAGTGCGATTGAAAAATGGGTAGCATTCTCATATCTACCCCATGTTAAAAAAAAGAAATTTATTAATATTAAAACACTTATAATAATAAAATAAATAGCGCAATATTTGTCTAAAACTAAAAAGTCACACGTCAATATACAACCCGCCCCTGATCGTTCCCGGTGCAAAAGTGCCCATAATACTGGCCGCATTACCTCGCTGGATAGCGATGGCCATCCTTTGCACCAAGAACGACCCGGACCGGGAGTCACCCGTTGCCTCCCAGAGCCTACGGCCTAAATCCCCCACAAAACACTTTGCCTCCGTACTCCAACTGCCTAGAGTCTCCACAGCAATAGGCACAAAATGGTAAAGCTGCACCAAGGAAGCGTACTTCAGCCTTTTTTTAAAGCAGGCGTCTTCAGCGGCGGCAGAAGCAGTGTGCATGGTGCGACTCAGGTGACTGGCGGCGACAGTGCTGACGCAAGTTGCGTCCCAGATCAGGCACTTCCCGTTCTTCCACGGCACCAGAGTCAGCCCATCCGGCCTCTTACCGTCAGACCTGCTAAGACCTGGAGGCTCAAGCACGCAGGGGATGTTTGCCGATATAAGGGCTCTCCGGACAATGTTGTTCAAGGCTTGGTGACGCGGGAACCTCCCTGTGCAGCGCCGACAGCTCAGTGCGTGATGGCCATCGGCCTCCACCAAAGAACCGCAGGTGCATATATGAGGCTCGCACACCTTACAGCCTAGGCGGAGAGCCACCGCCACACGCAAAGAGTCATCGTCGAGTAGAGTGCCCAAATGAGACGAAGGAATCGCCTGTAACCACGCCCCGGACTCGGATTGCGACACTGCTCGTAGTCTGGCCTTATCGACTCCCAATGCTCCCTCTAACAATTGCTCTTGAAGCAGCTTCACCCCAATGTCATCCCACGCCCGCTGAACATGTTCTGATTCGGGGATTGTCGCAACCGAGTTGAGGGTCAACCAAGCTGAGACAGCATCTGACGCAAAGGGCATGCTTCCCCCGTCACCATTAGTATTGAGTAATACAGTGACTAGGTTGGCAACCCCATGCGCAGACGCCAAGAAAGCCGGCAGACCCACATCCCGTGCGCATCGCACCCCGAGACCACCACAACGGATAGGTAGAGCTGCCTGCCTCCACTGGGGCCCATCTAGGGAGACATTGAGAACAGACTCCACCACCACCTTCAAGGCATCGTCAAACGAGGAAACTTCCTCGGGACATAACCAAGTAGGGGTGGTCCGTAACAGATATGTGATTTTTGGGAGAGCGAAGCACATGCGCAATAGGACAATCGCAACGTGCGCGCAAAGATCTTTAAGACGCTCGTGAGCAGAAAGGAGGAGCCGAGTTCGAGACGTAATGGCTTCAGAAACTGCACTAAGAAAGATAGGGGATCCTAAGAGATTGAAGTCGGAGCATGAAAGTTAAAGTAAAGTTAAAGCGAGAAAAGTGTGTACGAGCTTCAATACTACAGGGGAAAAATTCGCACTTCGAGGGATTCAACTCCAGACCCAGGTCTCTGAGGCGAGGGACTAGAGCCTCTAAGTCCTGAAAAACATCTTCCGGTCTGCCCCCGATAGTGCCATTGTCAAGGTACCACACATTTAGGCCAGATTTCACCTCGACAATCGTCTTATGAATGGCCAAACTGAAAACGAGTGGCCCGAGCGGGTCCCCCTGTTGGGCTCACACTTTTGAAAGAATAAGATTGTTATCGGAGAAAAGATTAGAAGGCAGTCTATAAACCTGATGAAGGAAGGGGTATAAAGATGGGATTTTTTCCTTGACCTCGCTCAACAGAACGTCTCTTTCCAAAGTATTGAACGCGTTGCGAATATCTAGCTTCAGCAGTATCGAGTCTTCGTTCTGCGGATCCATCACAAATGCTCGCGTAGCGTGGATGGCAGCTTCGCATCCCAGACGTGTGCCAAAACCCAACTGATGAGGCTGCAAGTAGCGGGACATATCCTCTTTCACTGCACGACAAGCCAATTTTGCAGTAAGACGTCGAAAGACACTACCGACTGCAATTGGTCTTACTCCGCCGTCTTTCTTTTCCAGTGCAAAGAGTGATGCCCCGTATAGGAACGGACAAACGCATGGGTTCAACTGACCACTTAGCAAGAAATTTGCCAGCCGAGTCAGACCCCCCACAAGGCGCCTTCCACTTTCCCCCGCCGACACCGAAATCAACTCCTTGAGGTGCCCCGGCCGGATCCCGTCCAAGCCCGCTGCTGATCCAGTATAAAAAGAACCAAGCGCCGATACTACGTCCTCCTCTGTGACTGACAATGCCGTAAATGAACGGTCAGGCTCTGGTGGAAAACTGAGAGGACGTGAAGGATCGGGGTGCTTAAGTTTCAACGCTTTCAGTACTTAAAATAAACTATTTGAGAATATAATATATATATAATTATGAAAACAAAGAAATGATGAACTTAATGACGACGTTCAAAAGGAAAGGTAGTGGTTATGGTAGTGGTTGTGTGTATCTGTGTACGTGTGCCAAATAAATATTTTTCTTTAATATTAAATAAATAAAATAAACACGGAGATATGTTTTATGTATGTATAAGGAGAAACTGACTGGCTATCAACGTGTAGCCGAAACTACTAGAGCTAGGAATCAAAAACTTTGCTCACAGCTTTCCTTAATGATATAAGCGAGCACTAAGAAAAACTTTTTTGGAAATTCAATATTTTATAAGAAATAGAAAAAAAAATTGCCCACGTGCAAAACCAGGGCAATTTTTTTTGGCAGTTAGTTATATATATATATGATTTGATTGTCCCTACATGTAGATCTACAATCAACTCAACTTACCAGTGCAATCTAAGGCAATGAAGGAAAGCGGATAAACCCTCCATTATCACAAGGATAGAGAGAGTGAAGAAGGCCCAGAGTGCGAAAATCGGTACCAACCGAAAAGCACCCATTATAGAATGAACTTTAAGGCTCAGTTTTGACAAAATCATGTTCCACAGCATCTCGGAAAGTTCTGAAACCATAAAAATGCATGCTTTAAGTAGGGAAAACATACATTAGTGCAATTTTTCATGAAAACTTGCATGTCGGGACGCACGACGATCCAATGGGATGTGCATCTGGATCGAGGGCCCATTTTTAAATAGTTACGAAACGAAACAAGATGTATAGGGAATTTAGTAAAAAAATTATAAAACTAAGCAATGACCCTAAAATTTTCGACACCAGAGTACTTACGTGAATGCGCAAGTGACAGAGCCCACAGCCGGAGATAAGAAGCTGTATGTGATATAGTACTGAGGACAAACTCAATCGTATGTACTCCTTGATGTATCATCAACTCTGCAAACGGAACTGAGTACTTGTCCACGTCTTTTGCTAGTTCCAGTTCAACATTTGGATTCCGATCGTCCATCTTTTTGTAGTTTCTGAGTTTTAGCTACAATTAATGCTAATATTATTGCATGATGATAGCAGAATCGAACAGGTAGAACGTTTTGCGAATAACGTGCAAAAAACCGAACAAGTGCGAGTCGGACTTGCGTACCGAGGGTTCCGTACAAACTTATCTATGTAAATAATAATTCCCGAAAGGTCTCGGTGATTTTTATGGTGCATATAAAAATGTAGTTTTCAGACTTTTCTATACCTGTAGCTTGTATGATGCCAAGTTCATTTTTTATTTTTTTACTTAGATGTTTAATTTTTTCCACTGTTGCTTGGTATTTCATGCAACCAGACTAGACTATTTGATATTAATTTCATCTTGTTACCTCTACGCGTTCCGAAAAAAGGGTCTTGACAGACGGACAAGAAAGTGATCTATAAGGGTTCCGTTTTTGCAAACTTAGGTACGGAACCCAGAAATAGTGAAGATCTCAAGAAACGCTAAAATTGGTTACAATAACTTTCACTAATGTGTAGGTTTTAACGTAAGGGTACCTTAGTATAAACAGAGTAAAAAAAAAAAAAAAAACAATTATACAAAGTACTGGAAGTAAATTACGCACCAAAGCAGTTTTCCGGTGTTTTACATTGCTGTACAATTTATATAACGGTGTACCAAAAAGCAAAACAGGCACACATGCTACAGAAATGAACACCAAAGTCATTTGTAGTAACCTCTGGTTTTCAAACATGTATGCTACTTTACACCCCTCGTTTGCTGGCTTTGTTTCAGACATGAGTACCATGTCAATAAACAATATAAGGATCTGAGGAGCACAAGCAGTGTTTCTCTCGTCGTCCACTGCAAAGAGAGAACACATTGAAAATTTCTCTAGCTTTATATTAGACTAGCTTCTGCCAGCGGCTTCGCCCGCGTGAAAGTAGGTTTCTCCTAACAAACTTTGGTAGATATTTATAAGATCTACAATTAATTAGAACATTTTATGGTTCTATCTTTTATAGTTTAGGCAGCGTACGCAAAATAAGTAACTTTTCTGGTTGACTTTTTACACCTTGTGTCCGAAAAACTCAGATATCTTACGGAACTCTATTTTTTTCCAAAATAAATTTTGCTTATGTTACTCGTGGATAATGTAGCTTTCGAATGGTGAAAGAATTTTTAAAATCGGTCTAGTAGTTTTTGAGCCTATTCATTACAAACAAACAAAGTTTTCCTCTTTATAATATTAGTGTAGACTAGCTTTTACTTAGAACGTACGCATGTCTGCTAGCTTGGGCTGACAGCCAATTTGTTGGTACCAGAGGTTGAGCCCCTAGCATAGCATAGTCGGCCTTATAATGTTCTCACTGTTTGGACTCAGGCCTTCTCTCTTGGAGAGGGAATGGGCCGTAATCCACCACGCGGGCCCAGTGCGGGTTGGTGGATAACACACGTCTTTGAATTTTTGGTTCTAGGACATGCCGGTTTCCAAACGATGTTTTGCTTCACCGTTTTGAGAGTAGTGGTGATGAAATAAATTACACAAAGTAATGCGCCTGGCTGGGTTTGGACCCACGACCTACAACTCGTTAAGTCGGGGCCGTTACCACTCGGCCACCACTGCTCACTCGGTCACCACTGCTCCCCCTTATACCAACAAATTTACGTTGAGCCCCTAGTACCAACTTTACGTAATAAACAATATTCAATTTTGTTTAATCTTCATGAGACAAAAAGTTATAAAAGTTAACATAGGGTTGTAGAGAGAAAATCTATACATATAAAAGGAGGAACTGCAGACAGTTTCTCCTTATAAATGTATAGATTTTTTTTATGACTGACATAACGTTTAGGAACGTGAAATTTTGAACAAAACTTCCTTTTATGATGTTTTTAAGAGGGTGAAAAGAGGTAATTGGTTTTATGACAAATATTCCTTGAGCCCTTAAACATGAAACTTAGCATAAATGTTAACGCAAGTAAATAAAAAAGGTTTTTAAAAACTACACCTAAAAAAGATTTAGGGGGTGTTAAAACCGGTAGAATTTTATGAAGTTAAAACTTGACACAATTTCATATCAAAGACTGTATTAGTGTTAACATTTTTTATGAAAACATTCTTGCGAACGAAGTTGCTGGCAAAGTGCTAGTAGTAAATAAAAAGTGCGAATCGGAGTCGCGCACTGAGGGTTCCGTACAAACCTACCTATGTAAACAGTTCAATTCATGAATAGAGTTTTGACGATTTTTCTTTGTGACGTTTTTTGAAAAACAAATTTACTGTTTTTAGATTTATTCCTATATCTGTACTATAAGACCTTGCTTTACCCCAAATTTCAGGATTCTAGGTCAACGGAAGCTACCCTAGAGTGTGTAGAAATATAAGTTTTTTGCGACATAAACGACCGTATCTTTTTTTCGGTAACTTAGAAGTTTGATTTTTTTTCACAGCATCAACGAACCACAGACTCGAATATATGGTTTTAATTTCAACTCTATACTTCGCGCGCTCCCGAGATAAAGGGGCCTTGACAGACAGACAGGCGGACGGACGGACAACAAAAGGTATCCTGTAAGGGTTTCGTTATTTTCCTTTTGAGTTACGGAAAACTAAAAAAAAAAAAAATAGAAGACAAAGTTACAAAAACAGCGTGGCGCTGACGATACAACTTTAAATTAAAACACTCGTATTACTGGCCCATAGGAATATTATTAAATTACCTAAAGTCGAAACGTAAAAAAAATTTTTTGGTAGTTTAATAATATTCGTATCGAATATAAAATAGAACACCATTTATAAATATCGGTACACTAACCTGTGACAACAACGCTGTGTCATGTAGTGACATTTTGGCGCCATAATTATGAATTTTTAATAAAAACAATTGCACTAAATCACAGATTTTTATTAATAAAATTATTAATCTTAATCACTATTCCATTACTTAGCACTCGTTGTCATTCACTAATTGTTTATAATGAATCATGTCGACCTGCCCTACGCAGACGACGTAGGGTTGTGTTCAAAATAATTTAAAATTCTATCGTCTAGTCTCACTCTTACACGTATAGGAGGATTAAGGATCGATTTTTCCGCATCCTCTGGACAGCTTGAACAATAATGTGACCATTAGTCGGACCAGGTCGAACAAACTCGGATGTTCCCGTACCTCTCTCGGTACGTTCGTATAGGTAAAGCGGCGTTTCTGTGGCACTTCCCATAAATTAAAATCATGTCGGAGTACTTCGAAGCTGTGTAATTGTAACGAGGCATGGTCATACATCGTAATTACAAACAATACTTTCCAAATAAATATAGTTAACTCTTTTAAGGTTTTAAAGCTTAGGTTTTATGTTTATGGCATCGAACATAATTTTTTCTCAATTGTCAAAAACGTTTTTTTTTAAATCGTGAACTTAAAATACAAATGAAAAATAATGTCCTGTGACTAAACTACTGGATATATTCGAATAATTTTTGGTACACAGGCTTGGAACATCATGACGTATGATCAGTTTAATTTATTGTCGTACTATCGGCGCCACCCGAAGGAAGTTAGTGATAGCATGACGAGTAACAGGGCAGAGTGGAAGAAAAAAACGTGTTGCGCCGACCCCAAATAATACGGGATAAGGGCAGGAAGATGATGATGATGATGATGACTATCGGCGCCACCCCGTATAATTATATAGTTAAAAGTAAAGGGATTTTTGTGTATTTCCAGATAAGATTCGTATCAAACCCCACTCTAACGTTAATGTTTGGTCGGTTTTTATATTTCTTAAATACTACAGATTTAGGCCTACTGTAGCAGACCATACACAGTAGGCCTAAATCTCCAAAATCAAAGGATACTTAGTCATTAACGTAGTATCCTTTGATCCAATGCGAACGCGAAGCGATGCGATGCGAACGGGACAAGCAATTGATATTCTATTGCGACCGTAACTTACGTGTGTGTGGTGTAGTGCGGCGATGAGTGTTGCCGATGTCATAGTAGTCATGGTTTAGACCACGGAGGAGCTCAGTATAATGGTCGGTGGCCTCAGTAGAGCTTCCGAAATAATAGGACTTGAACATGTACAAAACCAAAGTCGGAGTCAAGATCAGAGACTCTACACTCAAGTTTTGGTCGGCTAGGTTTAGCTGGGACAGGCAGTCCAGTTGGGTAGGTCTAACTTCGAGAAAGAGGTCAATCGTCAAGTGACAGCGTTTGGAAAACTGCGTGGTATCTTCTCGTCCGATATACCACAGTGTATCAAGACGGAAGTCTATGTCGTGTTGCCAGTGATGACATATGGCTCCGAAACGTAGTCGCTTACAATGGGCCTAGTAAGAAGACTTAGAGTCACCCAAAGAGCAATGGCATTGAGCATAGCCATTGGGCTATGTGCTCGGAGTTTCCTTGCATCATCACATCAGAAAAGAATATATCCGCAGGAGAATCAAGGTTACCGCTATGTGCTCGAAGAATTGCCAAACTTAAGTGGCAGTGGTGACCACGTACCGGAAGACGTAGCAATGGAAGACCTCCAACAAAGTGGACCGATGACCTGGTGAGAATAGCTGGAATCCGATGGATGTGAGAAACAAAGGACCGGTTATGATGGAAAAAAAATGCGTTTGTTTACTTTACTTTAGATACTTATACAAATTAACGAACTCTTGACTTACAGTACTTGTATCATATAAATGGCAGCTAAAGTGGTGACATCACGCGCACGTAGGACAAGGCCGCCGCGTTGCGTTGATTTCACGTGCTACACATCGGATCGCTTCGCAACCGAAGGACATGCTTAAGATAATAACTACAGACATTTTACTTACGAGATTTAGGCGAGTACAAGAACCATTTTATGAATATCATAACTACCAGCCAAAAGAACATTAATGTTAGGAACGTAAGTTCAGGAATAAATTGCAGAAATATAGAATAGTAACGACCGAAATACCTGAAAACAAAAAGTTAGTTTGTAATAAGGTATCGTTCACACCAAATGTATTGTCGGCCGCTGATTGTGAGCGCGTTACGCAGTTTATCGCTTTTCCATATATATTAACTTCTCTTTTACATCGAACCGACTAAACCCTATTATAATACGTAGTGCACTGTCGCTGACTCTCGGTGGCCGATTATTGCACTACGCATAGTTAGCCTTCTACGTATAGCGTAATGTCGGCTGGTGAGAATACATACTGCAGACTAAGTCGATATTCACACTGGGGCTGACAGTGAGCATATTCACAATCGGCGGCGAACAATGCGTTTGGTGTGTATGATGCCTTAAGGTAAAAACTGGGCACGTGCGAGTCGAACTCGCGCACTGAGGGTTCCGTACAAACTTATATATGTAGGTTCAATTGTCGATTAGAGTTTTGAAATTATTTCCGAATCGCATTTTTTTTTGTGTCTTAATAAAATATCTACTGTTTTCAGATTTATTAATATACCTGTGCTTCAAGACCTTGCTTTATGCCAAATCAGAGTCAGAGACCACAGACCTGAGTATATGGTTTTAATTTCATTAAACTCGATACCTCCACGTGTTTCCAAGATGAAGGGTCTTGACAGGCAGACAGACAGACAAAAAAGTTGAATTTTTTGTCCGCCCGTCTGTTTATTAGTTCTATTCGAATTCTCTGTCTCGAGAAGCTTCCTTGATAGCGATAACCTGCCCCCTAGCCAAGTTACGATCGTTTCGTTTGCGTCGAACGCCTCAAGTAGGCCACGCCTCCGATTCCTTTGTTCTGAACATGTGACTGAGGCGTTGGGATGACGTCAGAACAAAGGAAGTTTCTGAGAATTCTGCTACTTATAGAGTGGCTACTGAACTGTCGTCATTTTATAAAAGCTGATTTTGACAAGCTGATTTTGACAAGCTGAGTTTGACAGCGCATGCCTCCGACACGGAAACAATGCCCCAATATGAATTTTCAGTTATGGTGGCTTTGGCAGGTAATAAAAGTATATAACATAGTAACCTAAACTCGTTTAATTCACTAAACCCCGAGCGGACGCTCTCTCATTGTCTTTCTATTGTGTCTCTAATTACGATAATCGAAAGGTTTATTATAACACATAACCAACTTTATAGTAGGGCGCCATTCCTACCTGTTGGGGGACTTGCTTTGGCAAACTATCACCTTCTATAAAATTACGTAAGTCTGGCAACCAAGGGCTCTTTGGCTATTACTATAGGTACCCACAATTAAAACATATCATTCTACTAAATGGTACAGACAGTTGTATCAATTGGGTACCCCTTTTTCATTTAAATACCTTAGTAAAGACGGTAATCAGTTTATAAAGCTGGTATTGCCATGGAACACAATTTAAGAAGCTCTCTTGTCAATGCAAGGGGTTGATTGTGTTTAAACAAAGACATGTCACCATCAAGTACAACTGCTTACAGATCCTAGCTACCCTACTTACTTGTAATTGAATAAACTGAGTACTATGCCGAACATCATATGAATGATTCCAATAATTATAGAAATTTTCATTTTAAACGAATTCTCGAACATAATTTTATTTTTCGCCAACTGTAACAAAAAGAGAAAACAATATTTTAACAGTCATACAAATTTGGGTAGTTTGAGAATACTTGAATTCTCAATGTTTCTCAATGCCAAGGTTTCGTAACCACAAACCATTCACGTCAGACGGCGAACACTCACGGCGAGTTACAGTGCAGGAACCTCCTGATCTTACTATGTCCGGTGAGGACCTGCGTCATACGGAAGGCAAGGACGCCGTGACGTCTTTCTACATACTCAAAGAAGGGACTTACCACTTATTATGGTGTGCCAAAATTCTATAATAAGTATGTTTGTCACCTATCTCCGCCTAAACGGCTTGACCGATTTGGATAAATCTTATTTAAATGTTTGAAAATACTATTTGACCCTACTTTGGTAGCGCAGCAATCAGGTGCTCCATTTTTTTTTCTGACGAAAAGCCAGCTTTCGGACCACACGTCTGTTGGCACCGCTATAGTCACTATATATATTACTCTTAATTTATTATTATTATATTAATGCTAGGACGAAATGATAATAAACAAATAATCTACATACAGTACCTATACACACTGATGCAGTCAAAAAGTCTTAATAAATTAAATATATTCACCCTCCACAAAGGATCTTCACCAAACATGTAAGGTTTTCTTGTTGGAAGAGTAGGATCTAAATCGAAATTTTCTTCTGACGCCAAATCTCTAATACTAAAATAGTTCATCCAGTAAGACTCTTGTAAAGCAAAGGCCCTTGAAAATAAGTCATTGTAACAAAATCCAGTGAAGATGCTAAATAATCCCATCAAGAGTATCACGTATCGACCTATGTAAGAAAACGAGAGCACCATTTTAAACAGAATTATGATGAAAATATAGACGTTAAAGCATCATGTATATATATATATATGTTACCTATATATATATACATACCTCCAAACAAAATGTTCCAGATTTCATTTGTCGGCCTTTGAGCCAGGAAATATTTCTCGTTCTTAACCATCCAAGCGCCGAATAACATTAAAATAAATCCATGGCCAAGGTCTCCGAACATCATTGCAAACAAGAACGGAAAGGTGATCAATGTGTACAGTCCTGATGATAAAAATTGTAGAAATAAAAAATTAAAAAATACAATTTTATTTTTCATTGGTCTCGTGGTCGCAAGCGGGGCTTGTAAGTACGTGATTCTAACATTTGATTTCCAAGGCGTGCAAAAATTGTGTTTTTTCAGCAGTCCGGAGTTAAAAAGATGGTGGTGTGACATCCCCTTGTTTCATGATCACTGATCTCTTTCCGGTCGTGTTGGTTTATTGTGCCTGCTGATTGCCACCGAATACTTTTGAGGCAAGGACCACCTATACGAAGACGTTGGTATCCCACAGTAAGGTAGACCGCAAGCAGCTACTGGATGCAGGAAACGTATTAAAAGACTTAGTGGTTATAAAGTATAAAGCACCATGTCATGAGTTGATCGAAAAATTATACGTACAGATAGCGGCACGAATCTTGAGCGTTAGGCGCAGAATGGGGATCGCTTTGCGCATCTTAAAACATCGGCGAGCCAATCACTGTACGAGGATTGCACTCCCCGCCCCCGCATCTCTTTTCGTACCACTAAAGAGACCCGATATTTCACTTCTGCGTGCTCTGCGCAAGTAGAACTGTAGAAGTCAGCGCTCAAGATCCGTGCCGGTATCTGTACCTGTCAATTTATTGGTACATCGACGTATTCCTAGCAGTACGTGATACGTATTTATTTGGCAACAATCAACCAACCAAGGAACAGTTTGTTTTTGTTTTGAAATTTTCCCGGAATTCCCTACGAAACATCAATTTTCTTTAATACTGCTAGATTTTCTCGAGACTTATGGATTTTCTCGAAACTTATGGATTCCTACCTAGAATTCTCTGAATACTTAGTTGCCGAGGATTAAACATAGTAAGCTTCTAGAATGCCTTTCACGTTAAAATCTTTTCAACAGTTTTAAACTCTAGCGCACGTAAATAATTGCGTTAGTATTTATTCACACGTCATAAATGACGTATTATATATATATAGGTGACCAAGGACTCTCGAGTCAAAAAAATGACTATATATATATACAACCAACAACATTGAGGCAAAAAAAAAAAAAACTGTGGCCCCGTTTTAGCTAGGGAACTCGTCAAATACCCCTCCTCTCCTGCTCTGAGTGAAGCGAGAAGGAGTGTTTAACTTTTACTGTCTAAAACGAGTTGCCATGACTAAAGCAGTGTTGCAAACTATTTTATTTAGATTTCAAAGGTTAGAGAATTTTTCGGCAATTCAATAACAGTTTGCTAGCCAGGTTTTGCCTCTTCCCGTGCTTGGGGTCCCCGGTGCACTGCCTCACCCAAGCCTTCGGTAGCTATGCCAGTGTTTGTTATTTTGTACAAATAGTGTTTGGTGCTTACCTGGATTCAATTCCCTATAAGTGGAGTCACCGTAAGCATTGATAAGATTTTGAAATCCTCTCGTGAAGTTATTTGTTCGATGGTAAGTAGGGGGCTTTTCATTTGTGGTAATCTTTGACATGAACGAAGGTACGTTGGATTCCATCTGTGCCTGAAAGAGTAGCCAAAAAAGCCATTCAAATCTATACTAATATTAAAAAGAAGAAAGATTTGTTTGCTATTTTATCACTGAGTAACATAGGCCTATATATTTTCTATTTTCTTGCGGGCAAAACCGCTGGCAACAGCTAGTAAATAATAAATTGGCAAAGAACGAGTTAAACTCTCTCATTAATAGTTTACTATAGTATGAAATTTTTTTTTTTTAATGAAAGTTACATTTGATTTTATACCATCGCAATACTTAAGTTTGTTTTAAATGGTTTTTTTTACTGTTTAACCTTTCCAATACCGTAATTAGAGACACAAAAGAAAGATAATGAGAGAACGAAAACATTCGCTTGAGGTTTACATGAAATAAGTACCAAAAACCTGTGCTAGAGACCTCATTTTACTTTTTACTTTTCCTATTATATTCATATTAGTACCTACCTGGAAAGCCTTAGGGGAGGCCTTTGTGCCAATGGGACATTATTAGATAAAACAACTATAGAATTTGGGATAATTAATTAGCCAAATAAAGTACCCTTTTTACTTTCTTAAGGTAAACGCTCGAGGACAACCCGTGCATGAAATAGAAATTTTCATACAATATCGGGTAGTAAATTAATTTTTTTTTTGTGGTAATGACATTTGTTACATCTAATATTAAAACCATTAACATAAGTTAACTCCCACGCAGTCTCGTTTCACCCTGAGAGCCTCTGTGTCATCACGTTTTCTAGAATTTTCTCGGTGTCAAATCGTCACACAGTGGTCGTGGAGGCCGCGGCAGTAGTGATTGTACGACTGCGTACCACGACTACTGATTCGAGACGGCGCAGTAGAAGAACATCTGGGGGGACTTGGGTGGCCTTTATTTATATTATTTTTATTATTTACTTATTTCGAGTACCAAAGAATCATTTTAGTTCCATAATCACATACAGACAATACATATAATAAAATTACATACAATGGAATGTTAAAATCAAAATTAAATTAAATTAGACTGCATTGGATTATCATTAAATTACATTGGATTGTCAATAAATTAAATTGAATTTTATTACAATGTCAGTCAGTCAAAAGAGGGGGGGGGCTCCGTAGGGGCGCTTTGCGTTAGTCTCTCTGCTAAAGTGAGACTACAAAGGCTACGAAAAGCAAAAGTAAAAAATACTCAATAAAACTTACGGTAACATCCGATAATAATTGGTTGACTTTTTCCATATCAGTGTTCGGTATCCAACACTCACCAATCAGGCACTTTTCTTGTCGAAACATATTCAGAATATGGTATATTGCTTTCGACTTCCTAACGATACCCATCCAAAGTCTATAATTTCTGGAAACATCTCGTAAGAATCTGCAGCGAATGTATTTTGTCTTTTCTAAAACCTAAAAATAATTTCTAAATTAACAACCACCAATCTACATTCCAAGCACTCCATACTTAATATTACAAACGTGAAAATTGTCTGTTACGTTTTCACATTTAAACTACTTAGCCTTTACCGATTTGATGTTTTTTTTTTACGGAGTACTAAGCGTAAACCCCAAGGAAGGACATAGGTTTCTTTTCACCTAGCATCGTCTTCGCCTTCACGTCCGCTTTAGCCGACATTCACGCGAACAAAGTCGTGAAGAAAAGCTAGTTCTTTATGTATCAGGCTAACTATACACTAGTATACAACGATCTTATTTTGTACACTAAGAGCAAATTTTTAAATAGTCACAAATTTAAGCTGAAAAATAAAAATGGTTGATTAGAAATTATTTCAAACCGACATATTCAGTTACTCGTAAAAGCATTTACACTAATTCTATTGTGTAGGATTTTCCCAGAGAATTATAGACAAGACACAAGAATATTATATGTTTCTAGAGGTATTGTTATTTCAAGAGGTATTGTTTCGGACTTGGTGGAGCATACGGCGGATGTCTGCCCCGCTAATAATTATTATACCATTGAATAGTCCGTTTCACTACTACTAATAAATGAGGAGCGACTGGAATGAGTGTTCTTTTTTACGAAAGTTCATTATAATATACGAAATCAAGAAAATATTTAGAAAATAATGTGATAACTTCATGGCGATGATTTTTTTTTTTTAGGTGGGAAAATCATCTAATGACAAATCCCGCTTATGGGCGGAGTGGGAGATAGTGTCAGACTTTTACTGACAAAAAACCAACACCTGTTCTTTCCGGTCGCCTCCTTCTGCGAAGCAGTAATGCTAGCAAAGGAGGCGGCCGATCGCGTTAGGCAACGGTCCTTACGCTCCAACCGCCTTACCTCCGATCCCGATTTCCGGCTACCGTAGGCGCGGGCTTGCGGACCGCGAGGAACGGGTGGCCCGCCGTCCGACCATCCGGTAACCTCCGGACCGAGCCCAAGTCGTCAACGGCGCGAATTGTTCCACGCGCGCCAGGGAGATGTCAGCAAATCGCAGGGGCCCAGCAGGGTCGAAGCCTAATGGGTAGTGTGAAAACTAAACCCGGGGCCCTGGGACGAAGAAACGAAGGAACAGGAGTGGGTTTTTAGTCAGTAAAAGTCTGATACTATCTCTCGCTCCGCCCAAGAGCGAGATTTGTCATTAGATGATTTTCCCACCCAATAAAAAAAAAACTCCTGTTCCTTCAGTGCCTTCGTCCCAGGGGGTTTCGTTTTCACACTACCCATGGCCCCAGTAGGCTTCGAGCCTGCTGGGCCTCTATGATTTGCTGACATCTCCGTGAGGCACGTGTTGAACTTGGACTTGGGCTCGGTCCGGACAGTTATCGGACCGTCGGACGGCGGGCTACCCATGGTCATGGCGAAGATAAAGAAAATTGTGAAATCGATGCAAAAAAAGTAGTGGGCCGTTAATTGGAACACTCAATCTGTTAATCTGAGAAAATACTACAACTCGTGTCTAGAAATATACTAGATATATGTTTAACATTTTTATGTGCAATAATTGTGTTGAATTCAACATCATTTGGACCGCATTATCAAATTATTTTCAAAACAGAAAACTTATAAAAAAAGGGACAAAAGTCACTTGTAGCGATCGGGCGGGTGATATGTACTTTGCCCGACTGAAAATTTGATATTACAATATTTCATTGTCACCCTACATAAGTTTCTCTATAAGAAATATAACGTAGAAATGAAACAGTCACCAAAATATACAACGTTTTAAACTTTAGTGACAACCATTTTCCAATTTCTGATGTAACTTCCGTTTTACATATACTAGTTCAGGTTCAGTAATAAAATACTCATATGGGAAGTTGAAAAGATTTAATTTATTTTCTATTTATTTATTTATTAAAACTTTATGCACTAGTAAGAAACACTGCACAAAGGCGGACTTAATGCCTTAGGCATTTTCTACCAGTCGACCTTAGGGTGGTGCAGAAATATAACATGGTAGGTGCAACATAATGGTAAACTAGATTAAGAAAACAATAATACATATATACTTTGATACATACATACAAATTAACAAAGTTATTATGAAAAACGTATCCAACAAATCATCGCTGTGATGATTACACCAACTTCTTACGAATGTATTCACGTGCCATCACCTTAAAAGTGAACCGACTGGAAGCCGTCCTGATGTTCAGAGGGAGCGCATTCCAAAGAGACACCGCCTATTTACTCTCTATTATGTTTTAAGCTAAGGTTTTGATTTCAAAAATTGACTCTGTATTATATACGTAAAACAGAGTAAGAATAATAAGAATTAAGACAAAGTTGCAGAATTTGAGAACACTCGTTCTGCACCATAAGAGGATTGACTATTCTAAATATGCCTTCATTAAATCATAATAAAAGTTAAAATTTATTGATATTTTTGAATAGTTTTCACTAATTCAACACATTTATTTCACATTAAAATGTTAAACATATATCTAGTACATTTCGAGATACGAGAGTGTAGTATTTTCTCGGGTTAGCAGATTGAGTGTTTCAGTTAACTGACCACTACTTTTTTTTCTTAGTTTTCACAATTTAACTTCACCATGAAATTATCACAATTATTTCCTAAATCCTTCCTTGATTTCGTATAAATATAATGAACTTTTAAAAAAGAACACTCAATCTACACACATATTTTCCAATGCTCTTGGCTCTTATTACCTGATCCAAATCCGCGATTCTCATATCAAGCATGTACTCCAAGTCCCGTCTGTCTTTAGCAATACTAGGACAAGGAAAGGTGTTCACTTGAAATCCAGCACACACTTTTTGTATACGGTTCGCTAGTTCTTCACCCTGACAGATTGCTAAAAATGCCACTTTTCTTACTTCTTGGCGCTGTGAGATTAAAATGAATGTTTCAGCATTTCTGGTAAAGCAGAATAAGGCTGCGGTTCCACTAGCGGTGAGCTATTAACTAAGCGGTGAAGCTGAGCTACGAAACTATGTCTGGATACATCCCAGTAGAGCTTAGCTGCGTATAATACATAACAAGTAAAATCTGCTATTAAAATGCGCGAAGATATCCATACGTGATGTTAAGTCCCCTCTTTGATGAGTGACTGGAGAGGCATCCTCACTTTCCACATGACGCAGGTCCTCACCGGACTTAGTAAGTTCGAGAGGTTCCTGTACTCTCAGGCTGAAGAAACGCCTGGAAGTCAACATTGTGCGGAACGCCCGGCGGACACGGTGGAGCATGCGGTGGAGGTGTGCCCCTGCTTAGCGGAGCACCGCACTATCGTAGTGGGGCGATCGATAGCGGCAATCTCTCGTGCCCGGTCCTGGTACAGGCCATGAACCGGACCGAGGGAGAATGAGTAGCGGGCGACTCCTTCTGAGAAGCGGTATTGCTAGCGAAGGAGACTGCGACACGCATTTGGTAACGAATATCCTCAAGCCCTAGCCGCCGCCATCTCGGCCTTGACTACCAGCCACCGTAGACGTGCGTTTGCGGATAACGACCAAAAGGTAGCTCGCCATTCCAACCTCAGCTGCACACATACACAAAGTCATTGGAAGATTTGGACAGATTAAATATAAACGAGTTTCTCAAATTGTGCTACGGGCGCGTCGTGGTGTTGCCACTTTATTTAATTTTTTTATTTTACACTGCACCATCCTTTCGTCTTTATGTCGACACCGCCACCGGCCCACGCTGAAAACCAGCGCTGTGAGCTCATCGCATTATGCGTGAGGCCGCAGCTTTATGCTGAGCGTTCGGCCGTTTTGCGCGGATGTGACGCACATCTTACCTATCAATTGATTTTGTTTGTTATTTAGTTTTAAGATTGCATCATTTCGCGCGAATAAACTGTTTTTCTTTCTTTCTTTCTTTCTATTTCCCATATTAAAACAAAAATCTATACGCGATGTATAAATTACTCCGTACTTTGCAAAGACACGTCTATAGCCACATCGCTTAGTACAATTCCAATGGAATCGCAGACTAACAGTTAAAATTACACAGTAATTAAAGAGAGCACAACTAAAATTTTATTTTTCCAAATTGAGTTATTCTTAATCAGAAAAAGATTGATTCCGAAAAAAAAAAATTAGTAGTACCCTTTATACTTATGACGGCAGTATAATACATACAGTTTGAGGATCTACAAGGATCTTATCGTGTTCTGCCTGTCTGTAATAGATGATGCCGCGGCAGATTCTCCACAGCATAGTCTCGAAGGCCAAGCTCTTGATGCGCCGCACCACGCCCGTGGTCACAATCAGTCGACCACCACTGCCAATCGTCAGGTCCCCGGCTCCTTTCCTGATAACAATCGGCTGATTGTTAACCAAATTTCTCACCTTGAATACAGATTCCTGGTGCGTGTTATCAACATTGATAACGATCGTGTAATGTCCGTGTTAAGTCGCTTATAGGGACCGGATTATATACATTTGCATATGCATATTTTACTTAAGATCTAGTTATGATGCATAAGTATCGGTGCATTTACAATATCTTTCCGAGTGCAGTACACTCACCCTGCGTTCTGAAATGCGATAAAAGTGATCATATCGTGAATCCGACCAAATTATAAGGACTACTGAGTAATAATTGTGACTTTGGTCGGATTCACGATATTACTCTTTTATCTCAATTTTAACAAATTTAGCAAATAATTTCACATATTTTGCTAATTTTCGTTCTTATATCAAGCATATTTGCATACATACGAGTTATCATACTTTTACTTTTAGCTTTTTATGTTGCATGTAGTCCGGTCTCTACTTATAAGATACAAATGTTGCAAGAAAGCAAAATTTCCCACATGACTAATGAAATATAAATATATAATAGTTACCTTAATAACATATTTAAAAATCAGACATGTAAAAATAACTAAAGTTAATTTACTTTTAGTGGAGCTTTAAAGCGTCTGACAGAAGTTTTGGTCCATGGAAAGTGTCTGACCCTTATGATACTAACTTTAGAATAATATTCTACAAAACAAATATAAAATTCGGCCATAAAAAATTAGGTTAAGCAACTCGTTATTTATAGATCCCTTTCTCACGTAGTACCTGCTCAGCAGGGACTCCATGGGGGAGCTCCACAAGTATACAGGTATTCAAAGCACATGAGACGCTACTGAGAACTCAAGGTTTCATCCATGTGAAAATAAGTTATGTCTGACAGCTCTGGGATCTTAGTATATTAAGGATCGGAAATTTTAGTACTTTGATCCCATTTCTTTTCTTCAATCATCAGAACTGTCAAGCGGTACTTCTTAGATTTGACATGCTTTAATGTACATTATGATTTCTGAATAGATTCTGAGGGCAGGGTCTGCCTATGTATTTTGTTGTTTACTTGCGGCAATCAGGTGATACCAAGGAATAAAAATCGTCTCACGGACATCACTCGGTGAATTCGTGGCGATTCACTCACTCCTGGACGTTGTGCCGAAGAGTACACTAACTGTTTACAACACGGTATAACATTTGTGTAAGATCATGCCTATGTGCTAGCCAAGAGAGAGACTTCCACTGCTTGATCTAGGCCTTCCCCAAAAGCCGGCACATCGGTTACTCCCACGAGTCCATCGGATTCCCACAGGCATCTTCAAGTCATCGATCTACTCCATGGAAGGCCTTATCGCCTGATGGCATTATTGATAATGATAATTAGTTTTTGTTATAATTACTTGGCAAATAAATCTGGTTTCTTTAGTTCCACCTCTCCGAGCAAGGGTCCGATATACGTCAATACATAGTGAAACTCGGACAATTCTAAATAACCCTTCAGCATATTCGTTTCATTTTGGTTCATTTCTTGAATGTCCACTTCCCATTTTTGCACCGTATTCTGCAATATAATTCTTAATAAATTATAAAAGAATTTATTTTTATTTGATATAAACTAGTGCTTGTCTGCGATCCCACCTGATAGTTATGCAATCATTGGTGGTGAATCGCACAAGTTTACTAAAAGCCTATTCTCTCAAGCCTTCAAGACACCTAAATTAAAATCAGATGGGAAGACAGCTTCAGCCAAATTGTTTCAATCCTTCGATGTACGCGGTATAAACGAAGTGCGACGAGGCAAAATGCTTAGTCCGGACCGTAAATGTGTCAACAAATGATAGTAGAAAGATGATGGTAGAATCAAGTCATGTAATTCCTGCGCACACTCTCCAAAATGCATCCTGTAAAATACCTAAACGCTGGCTACCGCACGCCTGTGCCTGTCTTACTTTTGAGTATAGAAAGCAACCTAACCGTTATAATAAATCATTGAGGACAAGTAAGCCTGGCCACAGACGGGCCACACGCGATAACCAAAACGCCGCTACCTAAAGCTAGAAGCTGCAGCATAGCTAGCTGACACTTGCAACAGCCACTTGTGGTCGGTGGCAGACGCCTGCAGTCGTTGGCCGATTTTTTTAACCCGTACTTGTCTTGGGTTTGAATCTCTGATATAAATAAATCTATATATATATTCATTAGTCTAATCAAAGTTAAAAAGGTGTACTCATTGCCTTGGATTCGAACTGGTTAATTGAATTGAAAGGAGAGAGGGGAGAGAAATAACGCGAGTAACGTGTTTCGGTGTTTTGTGTTCGTGATCGGTACGGGCAAAAAGAAGTGAAAAGTGACAATTTGTAGCATTTGGCGACCCTGTCTCATCGTGTGCGGCCAGTCTATATAAAAATTTGTGAACAGTAAAGAAAATAGATCGGTGGCGACGTTTAGTAGCCTGGCTAAAATGAAGTCGCTTAAGGCTTGAGAATAACAGATCATGTGTCGGTTCTCCGTGCTTATCCCCGTGGTATGGCAAGAAGGTATCATCCGGGGTTCAGGATTGTTCAAAAGACTTATCATGGCTTTGGAACGCATAAAGCAATTGGAACAACAACAACAGGAATACAAGAAAACTGAAAATGTTTTTGATGATTTTCAACCCATGAAAAGAAGATATGATCCGTATTATCATCAAGCAAAGCCATCGATCGGCACATAAACGTCATTATGGCGGGACCAACTCTTGTATCCGAATGATTCTACCCTTTAGTCACATAATGTCCACTGTATCAAATTGTCCACTGTAACGAAATGTCCACAGTTTCAGAATGGTAATTTTAAAATGTCCTATTATCAAAATGTCCACTTTATCAAATAGTCAACTACTTATACCAAAATGATTAATGAAAAGAATAATAATTTCCTAGAATACATATAATTAATTAAAACAAAGGAATTTCAGTTATTTACGACGAAAGTGGTCTTCTTCATCTCTACAAAAATTTAAACTAAAAATAACTAAAAGTAACAACATCTACAATTACTCCTTAAAAACAAAAAAAAAAATGTTATTTCTACATTAGCTAATCTTGGGTACGCCACAATGATGGCGGTAAGTCCTTTCTTTGAGGAGTGGCTGGTAAGACTTCTCGGCGTCCTCACCTTCTGCATGGCATAGGTTCTCATCGAATTCAGACGGAAAAAACGCCCATGTGTCACCATTTGGCGGACCGCCCGCAGGGCACAGTGGAGCATATGGTGAAGGTGTACCCCGCTTTCGTGGAGCACCGCTGTTACTTCGTGGGAGCGATCGGTGACAACGACCTTTCGTACCTGGCCCTGGTTCTGGCCATGGTCCGGGGCAAGAGGGAATAGGTTTTTTTTTAAGGTGGGAAATCTTCAAATGATTTCTCCCGCTATAGGGCAGAGGGGCGTGTCAGTCTTCTACTGACTCAAGAGCTCTAGGGCGGAGCTGGAGGGCATGTCAGACTTTTACTGACTAAAACCCACACCTTTGTTCCTTCTTTGCCTAGCGTTCCAAGACCCCGGGCTTCCCTTTCGGAAAAGAACCCTTCACCCAGTAGGCTTTGCCCCTGCTGGGCGTCTACGGTCTTGCTGACATCTCTTTAAGACGCGCGTAGAACACTACGCGCCTCGACAACTTGTGCTACCCATTGCTCATCATTCGCAAGGCCATGCCTACGGTGGCTGGAAATCGCCCTGCGACTCCCGACACCCGGGACGTAGTGTTATACGCGTGCTTTAAAGAAATGTCAGCAAATCCAACATCTAACTCACGCGCGCAAACAAAAAAAATGTTTTTATTTGTTGCAATTTTTTTTGATATTTGTAAGTCTTCTAAATGTTTGAAACGTAGTTCATTTGATTCACAAAATCGTTTTCTTCTATATAATTGTTTCCCTTCTGCCTCAATGGTCCAAAGAAATCCTCAAATATTTGGCAGGTTTGTTATAAAGTGGATCTTAATATGAAAAGTGGACATAATGAAACTGTGGACATTTCGGTACAGTGGACATTTGGATGAAATGGACATTTTGATACAGTGGACCATTTGATATAGTGGACGTTATGTGACTAAAGGGATTCTACCACGTATATTTAGTACGTTTTAGTACTATTTTGTACCCTTCCTGAAATTTTTGTACCTCACACGGTGTTAACCGAATTTCACCTTTGGCCCCGCCATTATAACGCGTTATAATGGCGAGACCATGCTTGTACGCCAAAACTATAACGAATTTCATCATTCTGATAAAACTAGTATTATGTACGCGATTTAATACCTCCGAAAATCAACAATAGGTGACGAAGATATTATTAGTTTCTTTAAAAAAATCATTTTTTTTTGTTTTTGACATATTCTACGCCTGAATATTTTGACGAACATAAATACGCCCGGTAAAAAGTTGCAGTTACATTTCGTGCAGGCGCTTTATTATTATTTATGCATTTAAATTATATAACACTATGTTATTAATAAATATTGAGTAGGCCACAAAGGAAAATTGTTATTGTACGTTTTAATATATATAATTTTTTTGCATAAAATCGAAATATTTCAATTTTAAGTAAAATATTTAAAAAAGGGTATACATCATTAATAAGTAAGATATACTGATTATTTATAGTAATAACTTTATATAATATTATTGTAAGGATTTTGAAACACGAGGGATGACGTCCAAGTATGGCTTCAGTTTGTCCAGTATAACCGTATCATACTATAACCGTCGGGCAGTGGGAATAAAAGTTGACAAAAATAATAACAAAATACCTCAAAGTCTTCTAATTCAGCAAGCGGTGCTGCTTTAGATGGATATTCCTGTTCAAATGGCTCTATCTCGAAAACCTCCATCTCTTTTCTCACGTTCAAAAGTTTACGTTCCATTTCAGAATAACGACACACCTCCATGACAAAACGCCTTTGGAACAATTGCTGGTCGGGATACAACTGGAATTAACACCACCACCATCTTTAGCTGTACCTCATACTCGAGTAGAAAAATTAAAAAAAATTAAATAAATTGTAAGAAAAGTTAGATATAAATTTTCAATTAAACACATTTTCATAACAAGCTTTTATTTATTGCATGTTATAAATAGTACTCCTAAAGAAACACTGTCAGATTATTTTTTGCTTTCGATAGGTTCTTATGGCACCCTTCCGTCTTCATCATCATTTGACCTTGAATATCATTAGAGAGGTTATAAAACCGTTCTAAATAGATCAAACAGGGTGATTTTGTTGCACTTATTAGTTCCCATGGCCACTATCCAATTCCATGTTCCATCATCAGATCAGCTCTATGATACCATATTAATGCATTGTCATCCAAATTACATAGTTCAGGTCTGGGGAAATTGTTTAAAAATTCATTTGCAAGATTTTCCCTAAACAAGCAAACATACACACACATAAGTATACATCACTAATTTTTAATTAGTACAAATACTTGAAAGAAAAGGTCTTGTTATTATTTAAATTCTTATTTAAAATAAAATAATATTCATAATAATAATATTGAGCAAAGTTATTAGGGTTTGTTTATATCCCAAATTGTCACTCAATTTATGGAAATATTGCATCGGCTATTTTTTTACAAAAGACTATTATTATATTTTGAAATAGAGTGTTATTGTAATAAAATATAGGTAAAAATCTGTGTCACTTCTGCGGCATAAAAATCTATATAAATGACATGTCATTACACCATGTTAAACGAAACGCGTACACTTGACCACAACGTCTTAAACGCCATCGTTTAAAACGTTTTGGTCACGATAAAAGTATCCTCTATAAGCTAAATAGCTTTTTTGTAAAACAACAAATTGCCAATCTAGCACTGCAGCGAACTTTTGTTCTAACTTTCAGTATTTTGACAAATAGTTTCCATAAACGTGGTTGTCTATCGCTAGAATTTAGGTCAATGGTACAACTAGTAAGCACATACATCTATGAACTGCACACAACCCAACTCTCCGATACCCGAGAGGACCTCGAACGCAGTTTCCGGTTGCAGATACATAGCACACTTTGTCATCAGGTCACTTCGTAACATACAACCCATTTTGAATCTGTAAACAGACAAAGACTTGTTACTAAAAATTGTTATTAAGGTACCGTTTAGAAAGTTTGTCTGTGGTGGTCAGAAACTCCCTATTCAGTCTTTTACAGGCCACCAGTAGGTCTACACTTTAGGGGTATGCGGGAAACGAGTGTAAAGTCTTACAAACCTCCGCCGAAAAGGAAGGATCCTCTGACCAGACGGATGTTGTGTCGGATCTGAACAACTGCTTGAATTTTAGTTCCTATATATCCTGTATATCATAGATATCGCTACAAAACCAAAGTCTCACCAAAGGTTCGAAGCAACAGTAAGTCTTCTGCTAGCTATGCCTACTGAACGCAGTCAACTCTAAGACTCAGTTGCTCCTCTAGCCAGTGTTCCATATATAATATGGCATCATAGATATCGCTACAAAACCAAAGTCTCACCAAAGGTTCGAAGCAACAGTAAGTCTTCTGCTAGCTATGCCTACTGAACGCAGTCAACTCTAAGACTCAGTTGCTCCTCTAGCCAGTGTTCCATATATAATATGGCATCATAGATATCGCTACAAAACCAAAGTCTCACCAAAGGTTCGAAGCAACAGTAAGTCTTCTGCTAGCTATGCCTACTGAACGCAGTCGACTCTCAAGACTCGGTTGCTCCTCTAGCCATTGATCCATATATAATATGGCATCATAGATATCGCTACAAAACCAAAGTCTCACCAAAGGTTCGAAGCAACAGTAAGTCTTCTGCTAGCTATGCCTACTGAACGCAGTCATCTCTAAGACTCGGTTGCTCCTCTAGCCATTGGTCCATATATAATATGGTATCATAAATATCGCTACAAAGTAAAAGTCTCACCAAAGGTTTGAAGCAACAGTAAGTCTTCTGCTATGTATGCTTACTGAACGCAGTCAACTCTAAAACTCGGTTGCTCATCAAGCTATTAGACCATCTTTACATGTGAACAGCCCGATGCCACTTCAGTTTGCTGACTAGCTGTTGCCTCGTTGGCAGTAACAATAGTTCAGTTCCTTTAATGTAATTTCAGATCCTATCTACCAAAAGCATAGCAAGGACAAGAGGAGAACATATTATGGTCTACCTACGCACCAAGCCCTCTTTTCACACATCGTCATCGCATCTCAACTATGAGTTAACACTAATGCACGTAGCCTAGCTGTTGAAGTCATCACTGACTACAGTTTACCGATGGGTTTAAGTCCTGCTGTACACGGACGCGTAGCATCAAAATACACCAGGCAGCTTAAGCAGCACGCCGTACCGAACCCTGTCCACGAGGCGTATTATACGCATGTGTTTTCAATTATTTGTAACAATGCCGTCGGACGACGAGGATATTTCCGCCATTTTAACAAGAATAAAAACATGCTGTCGCTCGATGTACGCCCCGAAGTATGACACTTGGTACGGCAAGCGTCATGAAGCCTACATGCAGCGACGTGAGCACGACGTTGACACTTCGTCAATATTTCATAGTTTTGTTTATAAGCTTTGAGCAGGCGTACACCGTACACCAAGCATGTAATGGCAAATACGCGTCTATAAAGCTATGCGTCCGTGGGCAATAGGGCTAAGGTGACACGAAATCATGAATGGCACCCTATTCAAAAAAATCAGATCTATGTCGGTGTAATAACTACCAACTACAAAAAATGGTCAGTACACTTACAGCTTTTAATAAATACTTTGATTTTCGTAAATATATCTGTATTTCTACAAAAAATTATAGTCTCATGATTTTAGACATGTCGAAAATCTGCAAAAATCTTTTTTCAACTTTGACATTAATATTTAGTCTTCTTTTCGGTGTTCTTTTTTTTAAATAGTATTGTATCTGCCAGAGTCTTAAGGAGTTTTTATACTGTTAATGCAATCACGATCTCAAGCTTCATTCCATACACGAATATATTTTAAAGTGACTGAGACTGGACAATTCTGCCCCACTCCCAATAACTTTGAGATTTTACACTATAATTGCACTTAACGCCCTTCCCGACCTGTATGTGTCAACCTGAGCATGGCCTAAAAGCCCGTGTTGGTTCATCCCACGCAATCATAGTAAAGAGACAACTTGAAAAAAGGGAGATAGCAACTGCACGCTCTGTTTGTATTCGCTAATTCCATCATTCATTCGAATATTTTCACAAAAATTGTTTCCGGAAAAAAGAAGCAAAGGTTTTTTTAAATCCGTCATCAGAATCAATGATGTTTACAAGATAGATATTTATCGTTATATTTTGTTTTTAGTTTTTTAAATTTATGAGCACATTATGAAGGGCCAAAGTTTAAGTAAAATAGCAGATTTTCAGAGATCTTCACTGGATTAGTTTTGCACATGTTTTGATTTCAATAGAAACCTTGATAATATCCACAAGATATATGTGCTTCCAAAATATCTTGAGAAAAGATATGTACGATTAATAAGATCATAATCACGTATGAGCGGTTGTATGGAAATGTATCTCGGGCTAAACGCTCTTAATATTATAAAGGCGAGAGTTTGTGTGTGTGTGTGTTTGTTACTTCTTCACTCTCAAAAGACATGAACTTTTCTGTCCACGTATAGGCCATAGAAATTACTTCTGGAATAAAATATATTATATCTTATTATTTTATTTTACACTATAATAAAATTGCACTTAACGCCCTTCCCGACCTGTATGTGTCAACCTGAGCATGGTCTAAAAGCCCGAGTTGGTTCATCTCACGCAATCATGATAAAGAGACAACTTGAAAAAAGGCAGATAGCACCTGCACGCTCTGTTGGTATTCGCTAATTCCATCATTCATTCGAATATATTCACAAAATTTGTTTCAGGAAAAAAAAATGTTTTTTTTTTTTTGTAAATCCGTCATTCAGAATCAATGATTTTTGCCAGATATATATTTATCATTAGATTTTGTTTTTACTTTTTTTAATTTATGAGTACATTATGAAGGGCCAAAGTTCAAGTAAAATAGCAGATTTTCAGAGGTCTTCACTGGATTAGTTTTACACATATGTTTTGAATTCAATAGAAATTTTGCCCTATGGTCTACCTATAAGCACAGTTTTATGTACACTGGTTCAAATGTGAAGAGGTAGCAAACAGACAAAAATACTTTCAATTTATTATTATGAAAGTCGGGATATAAGTACTTTTTACTAAAAGGTATATAACAAGAGCAACAAATCAGCGAGTCCAAGTTCCATCGATTACTTTCTACGTTCCTACCATCTTCTGTTATTCTTCAAATCTCTTGGGAGGACCGGCACTAGAATAATTTACTGTTACCCAACTAAGTTTTGAGGTGGGCCCACAGTTCCCAAGGGCCAACGTGCCTATTTTCTCCTCGTATATTATAGTCAATTGCAAACATTATTTTGAATATAAAAGTGAAAGTTAAGTTCTTTATAATATCAGTCCAATAAGTGATGCCAGGCATAAAAATATAATTTTCTCACCCGTGATATATATCATGACGAATCGAAAAATCATTCTGTTGATGAATGCGCCTTCTAATGAGGACGTCAAATTCATAGTCGAAAAAAATATATGTATATATATCATAATGTAAGTAGTAGTATCAATATAACAAGATGATTGTGTGTATATACATAAGTACATTTTAGAACAATTTTATTATAGTAATAAGTTTATTTTATACATATGTCCACAGTTTTGTTCTATTGTATTATAAGTAAATGTGATTTGTATAAATAAATTAATAACATAACAACTACCTATATAAAAAAGACGACAAAACAACAAAAATTAAAATAAAACATAATAATAATTAAAATGGCGTCGCTTGGGGGAGGCCTATGTCCAGCAGTGGACTTCTTTTGGCTGAAATGATGATGATGATGATGAATAATTAAAAACAAAAAAAAATAAACAAAAAAAATTAGACCGCGGTGGACTCGCGTAGTTTTTAAGCTTAGTTTTCAAGTTAATATTTGTCAAGATGAGGGCATCACAGAATGCTAATGAAATTTTTTTAAAACAAATATCAATGTAAAAAATGGCGCAGACCATCCACGGTAGAATAGATATGAAAAAAATAAATCCCTGACTGCGCAGTCAAATGTCACGTGTATTAGTGGGATGAGGAGATTTAGCTTTTATATAAAAGGAAAACAGGATGGATGGAGGCAATGTAGGTGTGAGCGAACATCCGGGATATCAGGCAGGAATATCCGTAACTAAGGACTAATAAATAAAAGTTATATATATATAAAAGGAGAAACTGACAGACTGACAAACCAAAGCACAGCCGAAACTATTGGGACTAGGAGCGTGTAATTTTGCAAAAGACTTTCTATTAGGACGTAGCCAAGCACTAAGAAGTTGTTTTAGGAAACTCAACTAGGGGGAATGAAGAAGGGAATTCTGTTTGTACCTATGCAAAATCTTATTCCGTGGGTCAGTATACTTGAATCTTGGCACGAATAGGAAGGTTTGCTGGAAGAAAACTCATTGTTGAGTTAAGCTCGCCTTTGTACATAAACTGTATTATCTCCGTGTACTATGTTTGTTTTTTTTTTGTGTACAATAAAGAATTAAGAATATTAAGTAATATAAATAATAAAGGTTGCGATTATTTGCTTTTCAAAAAAAAATATCTATGGAGAATTTTTATTTCTGGGGTTATAGTAAACTTGAAATTCGGCATAAATTCTAACTTTAACGAGTATTATAGACCGTGGTTATTAGTTTTTCAAAACTACCCTGAAAGGACGGTTCTAAACCAAGAGTGTTAAAGTTTTTTTATGAAAAGTTTATCGCGAACGAAGTCGCGGGCAAAGTGCTTGTGAGTCTTGTTATAATAAGGATGAAGGTCATTTGATCAATTAAGTCGTCATGACGACGGAAAATATCTTCGATTAAAGTCAAATGACAAACCTATTTGATTATTCCAGGTTGAGTCGAGTTTTTTTATTACTTGGAAAATCATTCAATGACTTCTCTCGCTCTAGGGCGGAAGAGGAGGGGGTGTCAGGCTTTTAATGACTAAAACCGACTCGTATGATCCTTCTTTGCCTTTTTTCCATGGCCCCGAGGTTCCCCTTTGCACAACCCATGGCCCCAGTAGGCTTTGACCCTGCTAGGCTCTTTCGGTTTTGTTGATATCTCCTTGAGACGTGCGTGAAACACTATGAGCTAGGTTGAGTCGAGTTATGGGATCGTCTGAAAGGGTTACTGCGGCCCAGGAACACAAAGGACAAATAAACGCATACGTGTGAGTTTTAGTCATGAAAAACCTGACAGTCCTTCTCGAGGGGTTAAGGAAGGAGCGGCAGTAAAAACAAAAAAAAAGGCATCGGTAAAGGCACAAAAGTACATCATCATCGTCATTTCAGCCGAAAGACGTCCACTGTTGGATATAGACCTCCCCCAATGTGGGAGGCCTTCCAACGCTGCGTTTTCCGGTACGCAAAAATAAATAAATAAGTTTCAATGACTAAGTTCACAGTTTTTTAAATTCAGAACGTTCGTAAAAAACTCATAACGTTCTAAATAGAATATCAAATGAATTGTCTCTAAAGGAATATTTAATTTCGATAAAGACAACTTTCACACAAAAGTGTATGTACCACACCCACATACTAAGTATACAGAAAAGGCAACTGGTGTGTTAGAGCCGTCCTTTCCGGCCTCAGAAAGATATCCAGGGATCACTTTTCGCTGGACTTAAATTACCTATCGTACATTTCACGGGGCACGTTTACGTAACGTAAGACTTTGTAATTAGTTCCTGTGAACATAAGAGAAGTGAATTAATAAAATTCCCCACCCTAACGGTCTCTCACGGCGGAGAAAATAAAACGTAGGGAAACCCCTAAAATATGAGTCATCTGAGAATTCACGGAGCCTACTCATTTGTTAAACGAGGAAGTTTTGAAATATAAAGGGTTTTGTTTTAATCAGAGACATTATGAGCCTAATTATTATGACCTGTGATTCCCATTGTGACCCTCTGTTATTTATTTGAGCTTTGTCGCAGGAAACTAAATAGTTCTTGAGTGATCAATTGAATGATAGATCGGCACAAAAATAAATGGCCTAATAAACACCTAAATAGGCTTTTTTTTTTTGTGTCCACTCTTTTTTTTATCTTTATTTAAAGAGTTTTTCTTTTCGCTAGTGCGTATATGTCACTTTGCATGCTCTCGCAAATTTCTTTATAAGTAGGTACTGTTGTGGAGAAAGATGAGATGCCCTTAGTTTTTGGATTTACATACGGCTTTACACTAACAGTGCACGTTATACAGCTAAAGGTTCGTGACCCGATTATGTTCCTTCGTTTACCTGGCAAAGCTGTGTGTGTGTAACGGCTCAAACTCTGCAGAGAAATATTTCGAATAATCTCGCAGCCCAAGCAGACATCGGCTCTAGAGAGCCCTGTCCACTGGCTGATATCTCTTTGAGTCGCGCGTGGAATTCATCGCGCCGTGGACTCGAGTTTGCTTTGACCAGACGTGCGGACGGTACTGTGTGTGTCCGTGTTTGCGGTGACTGTTGTGTATGGTTTCAGGTATGAGGATGTCCTATCTATCCCTCATAGTTTTAGCCACCTCCTTCGATCACATTGGTGCTTCACTGAAGGAGGTGACTGGTTGACATTTTTCACCGCCGATCGCCTTCACGAAGACACGGCAGCGCTCCGCCCAAGCGGGGCAGACTTAAACCATATGGTCCATCAATTCGCACAATGGTGTGACCCGAGCGTTTCTTCACTCTGAATTCGATACAGGAACCTCCCAAAACACAAGCAAGTCATGCACAAAGAGAGGACGCCGTGGTGCGTCCTCTGTAGCCACACCTCAAAGAGAGGAATTACCGCCGCTATTGTGGCCCTGAAACGCCAAGGCAATTGAAGGAAGACAGGTGGGTTTTAGTCAGGAAAAGTCTGATACTCTCTGACACGTTCCGCCCAGAGTGGAAGAAGATATTTGATATACCTACCTGATCACTTTTTTTGACAGTCGACATTTAAAAGCATATATTTAGTGTTGCTAGAAATATACTTCGTGTTAATATGCCTTTTTTTTGACGAAAAAATCTTTTCATAATCTATATAAATATATATATAATAAATATATCATTGTTTCACGAGAACATAAATCAGAAACATATTACATAAACTAACGCCTTTTCCCTTGGGGTAGGCAGAAACGCCAACTGCTACGACCCTTACATACTCTTTCTGTTCATTAACGTTCATACATCTGGACATAATACATATTTATGTACGAGAATATAAAATGTTTTCTGACCTAATTTGTGTATTTACCTTTAACCATTTTATGTTAAAGTAAAATAAATAATTTCGATGGTTTCGTAATGAATCGCAAGCACAGAATTATTGTACAGTTTTATGAACTTAACTTACTTACGCGGACAAAGTCGCGGGCAACAGCTAGTATGTAATTATTTCTTGTTTACAGTAAAATAAAATAAAACTATCACCAAACAAGCATCCAGGATTCGAAACGTAATCATTATACTTGCAGGCCAAAGCACTAGACCACTGCGCTACGGCGCTCGTTGGTTCCTGTCTAAAATAGCTGTTCTTATATTTAAACGTCATGATTGATTGCTCGACACTTTGTCGATGATAGCATGATAATTGAAAAAATATATGCCGAAGCCCTGAGATTTATTAACCGTATAAGATGTACTTGGGGTACATGTTAAAAATCCCTTAAATGAGTTACATTGAAAGATCGCGATCGAGCCCTCGATTCCACTTGTTGCCTCTTGTAACTCGCATAAATATATGCGTTTGTTTATCAAAGCAGTACGCTGTATAGTTCAAGCTATCTCTGAACCAAGTCCAATCTTCAAAGCCTCGAGCACAGGCGCAGAGTAGCCAGCCTTTCGGTATTTTACAGGTTACATTTAGGAGAGTGTGCGCGGGAATTGCATGACTTGATTCCGCCATCTCCTTTCTACCATCGGACAACCCGACGAACATTGAGTATCCACCCTTACGTTGTTGAAACTTCAAAGGTCCGGACTAAGCGTTTCGCTTCGTCGTTTATACCGCGTACAATTTGCCAGCTGCGGCCTTCTCGTCCAGCTATAATTTAGGTGTATTCAAGACTAGAGTGAATAGGCTCTTAATAAACTGGTGCGCCTGACCATCAATGATTGCATCTCCGCTTACCATCAGGTGGGATCGCAGTCAAGCACTGGTTTATATAAAATAAAAAAAAAAAACATCCCCCGACACTTTCAAATAAGACATCTTCTTCACGCTTCTTATTCACGCACAGTCTCCCGTAGGAACTCTTACTTGATTCGCGCAGCAAAAGCATTTAAGAATTTATTCAAAGAATACACCTCAGTTGATCTCTTTACAAGCAGTTTAGCATCCATAAACATTGTAATTTCTAAAAGAATTGTTTTGTAATTCCATTACATTATTGTGTTCTATATTATCTTCCTACCAAACTTTGTATATCTCAATTACTTCAACAATACTCTCATATTATATGTGGAGGCTTGTAAATGGGTCATCGTGACCTACCTTATCGTTATATATTTTGTATTATTAGCTGTAAACCACCCAAATAAAATAAAATAAAATAATATTCGTAAAGTAAACTAGGAGTGTGTAAATAGCAAGATATTGCCGGGTGGAATATCGGAGTAACCCGAGGCTGACGGTGGCTTAGTTAACCTGCGCGTGAGTGAACTTTATTAGATTAATGGATGCGGGGCGGCCACACCCATTAAGGGCGGCAACTGATCAATGAACCCTGATGTTACCTGGCTACATGCACATACTGTCGTTAAACAGTGAACGAGACAAACCTACCGGCGAGTGCGAGACAGATGGGGGTCAAGTCACTTTGGACAGAAAGCTGTTTTCAACCGCATATCCATTATAAGCTGAGCCCTAAAAATGTCGCGGAGGATCCTTACGTGTTACGAATATTTGCCCTCCTGGTTGCGCTGTTATTGGGTTGGTATTGGTGTGGTGATTTTGTCAAGTTATAATATAATGCCACTCCTAGCGTTCTCCACCGCCCTCGTTTCAGAAGACTCAGGCGCCGACCCCCCAGTAACTCTTTTCAGCACTCCACAGCCTATGCTACAAACACCGCATAGCGCTTCCGAACCCAACTTAAGTTGCGATAAGCCCCCTCTTTGAGGCGTCGTTGGAAAGACCTCACGGCGTCCTCACCTTCCGCATGACGCAGTTTCTCACCGAACACGGTAAGTTCGGGAAGTTCCTGCACAGGATTCGTGCTGAAGCGACGCTCGGGTGTCGCCACTGTGTTGACCGCCTGGAGGACACGGTGGAGCACACGGTAGAGGTGTGCTTCGCTTGGCCAGAGCAACGCCGTGTCCTCGTTGGAGCGATCGGCGTCGGCAATCTCTCGCGCCGGGCCTTGGTACAGGCCGTGGTCCGGAGCGATGAGGGGTGGCTGGCGGTCACCTCCTTCTACGAAGCAGTAATGCTAGCAAAGGAGGCGGCCGATCGCGTGAGGCAACGCTCCTCACGCCCCAACCGCCGCTGGGATTCCAATCCCGATTTCCAGCCACCATAGGCGCGGGCTTGCGAACGGTGAGTAATGGGTGGCTCACCGTCCGACCGTCCGGTAACCGTCCGGACCGAGCCCAAATCGTCGACGGCGCGTACTGTTCCACGCGCGTCTCAAGGAGATGTTAGCAACTGTAGAGGCCCAGCAGGGTCGAAGCCTACTGGGGCCAAGGGTCAACCAATTTGGCTTCAGAACTAGAAAATCTACGGACGATGCTTTGTTGGACCTTACAAATACAATAGTAAACCATTTAAATAAAAAATTAAATAAATAAAAATCCCCCGTCGCCAAAAACTATTAAGAAGTAAAAAATAAGTTAATAAATTACTCTTTCAGCCGATTTCACTTCATTAAAAAAAACTATAAATATTTTATAAAGATGAGCGTCGCTGAGACGGTGACCGCAATTTTCTTATAAACCATTTAAAATTGGCAGGTAGACCAGGTATTTTCTTTTCGTTAAAGTTAAATAAACATCTTCACATTGCGGTCCTTATGCGTACTTTTTATTTTAATCTCGAAACCCATTATTGTGACCTTCTTAAGGTGGGAAATCATTCAATGTCTTTTCTCACTTTAGGGTGGAGTGAGAGGGTGTGACAGACTTTTACTGACTAAAGCTACACCTACCTAGCGTTCCAGGACCTCGCGGATTTCCCTTTCGGAAGTCAACCCATGGCCGCAGTAGGCCTCGACCCTGCTGACTCACGCCCCTGCTACGCGCCGTTGACGACTCGGGCTTGGTCCGAACGAATACCAGACGGCCAGTCGGCGAGCTACCCATTGCTTGCCTGCAGTAGCTAGAAATCGGGGTCGGAATCCCGGCGGCCAGGGCGTAAGGATGTACGTTTCACGCGTGAGGCCGCCTCTTTCGCTAACATTACTGCTTCGCAGAAGGAAGTGCCCGTCTGCCATCCCTCCTCGCTTCAAACCAATGTCTGAGACACTGTTTTTCTTAACATTTAGATGGGCGTTGATAGTTGCGACACAGTTTATACCTAACGATATCCCACTAAATAAAGAATCATCAATAGATTGGTATCGATTACTAATTAACCAATTTCACTAATGAAAATCTATTTTCGTTTTAGGTACCTAAACAAAACAACGGTTACGAGACGGTTTGAAATAAAAATCCACAAGACAGAAACCTTAGAATAAACTCTTGGAAATAAGGTTCTTGCAAAACAATAACTTATTTATGTAACCATTACTTTTCAATCCTTGCAAAGCATCGAAGAAGTTAATTCAAGACGACCATTGACGTCAGTTTTCTACGGTTGCACAAGAAAAAATCGTACAAAAGTAAAAGTTCAAAGGTTTATTTATAATAAACATTAAAAGAGTACGATACTGCTTTCAAATGGCATTTGCAGTCATTGCCCTTTTCCATTATTTAGTTATAGTAATGTACCTAAATGCAAAGCACATAAAAGAGAGAAATATATACAGATAGAAGAGAATATAGATAAGAAAAGAAGAAAAAGTAGAATGAGAGAAACGAACTATTTTTAAAAAGCCAGACAAGTAAACTAAAAACAGACTTAACGAAACACACACATTATTAAATATATATATACATGAAAATAGTACTCGTTCGTTTGAAGCCCAACAAATGTTTATTCAGGAAGACTTTATGTCTTGGTATCTATTCATTTTCCGAAACCTATATGTCTATACTAGCGGTCGCCCGCGGCTCCGCCCGCGTTGATGTCAGTTACCGCTGCAAAAAACCTACCCAGGAAAGACACGGTGAGCAAAATGATTCCCAGGTCAATTCACAGTCACCGACACTAACATCGATGACGCAGTCGTTATCCGCCGCAGGCTGCACAGATTGTCTTTCTGTGGATGTTAAAGAACAACTTTAACATCCATCAATGATGGAAATATATAAACGTAATTAATACTAATTTTTCACTTCTACCGACAGTCCCGGAGTGCAACCCGTTGTTTCAGGATAGATAACTAAAGCGATTATTGTAGAGCTTCTCTATAAACAACATTTGACGTTAAATTATTTTCGGGTACCAAAATATACTGATGGTCGGGAGCCCCGACCCGTGATAGAGCAACGTAAAGTTGCCTATGTGTAAAACATTCTTTTCGTAAATCAATTCCTACTAATTTGAATGTTTGACCGTGGGATTAGTTTATCGTTAGTGCGAAAGAAATTTTTACTGGAAATTGGAGCCTTTTGAAGGGTATAGGCAAATCAGTAGGGATCATGAGTATTCTTGGTATATGAGCTAATTAACCAGCTGCAGGGCCGGTGATAATCTTCGCTACTATTAAATTATCTTTTAGCTCCTTTATAAGAAGTCTCGTGCCATTACACATGTTGGGGGGGCTTAAATTTCTGAGAAGCATTATCGGCGTGCGAACTTTTAACGATAGTTCATGAGGTGGTAGCCCAGCGGGGCTTAGAGAATTTAAAATTCCTGGGGGTAGTGCACTGCGTCCTCGATGTTAGTGACGGTGTCTATAGATTTATAGCACTTAACTTCACCCGGTACTTTCTGCATAATTAAATTGTTTATTTCGTTGACTGTTTCATTCCTGGGAGAAACTATTGCTCTACAACACAGCCAACCAAAATGATTTTGATGTAAGTTTACGATGTTAGGATATATAGCATCTATCAGACTATCTAAATTATGAACTATTTGGCCTAGAGACTCATCCAAAGGGCATCGATTATGTGGTTATATTATAATCGATGCCCAAATTTAAAGATGGAAAAATTCCTTCTCCTAGTTTCAGCAGCTGTTGTGGAAAATTGCTATATGTATTTCCATGTAGATGAGCTCTCATATTGGTGCGCAAATTCAAATGTTGTACAGATGTCCAAAGGTGAGACGATTTTAAACATGCCTTCATAATATCTGCTCGCGTACCTTGTTCATGACTGGAAGAGTTTGTCGGAAATCTACAGCAAATACAAAAGTGATACCACCCATGACATTAGCAGAGCTTCGGAGGTCTTTTAAAGTACGGTTCACGGCTTCCACATGAGCTCTATGACTCATGTTGCATTCATCCCATATTACCAACGACGCGTCTTGCAGCAATTTACCAAGAGGCCCATTTTTCCGAATAGAGTACGTAGACCGTTGATCTAAAGATACGGATAGCAGGAGTTTAAACGTAGAGTGAGCAGTTTTTCCTTCGTTCAAGAGAGTTGCAGCAATTCCTGATGAAGCAACTGCAATCGCTATCTTCCCTGATTTCCTTATCTTAGCAAGTATCAAATTTGCGAGAAAAGTCTTTCCGGTGCCTCCTGGTACGTCCAAAAAAAATAATCTCCCCATGTTATTGTTCACTCTGTCCACAATTATAGTCTCATAAGCATGTCTTTGATCTGGTACTAATTTTGGCACATTGTCATTAACAAACCTCTCCTGGAGAGGAGGCCTGAGTCCCAACAGTGGGGAACATTATAAGGCCGACTATGCTATGACATTAACAAACGCTGTTAGATTATTTCTGTTATACTGATGTACCATTGTGTCAATAGTATTATTCTGGGTACGAACGGGAGAAGGTAATCCAAAATCACTTAAATTTTTGTCGTTTAATTCTAGAAGTTTGTTTTCTATTTCAATTAATCCTTCATTATAAATTACTTCAGTGAAGGGTAAAGTGTTATCCTGATTTTGTTGTCTGATACGATGTCTAATATCTTCACAGAACTGATCTTTGAAAGTATCCCATAACTTAAATGGTTCCGATGGTTGACAAAATAAAAGTATGACTACGAACAACTCCCCTAATTTTTTTTTGGAAAATGTGATAACGAAGCTTCAGTTAAAGTGTTACCCCAATGGTCATGGTTTTCAAGTAAACCTCGGTCACGGTAAGCTGCTTGATACGTCTCTTTGACAATACCGTTTACAGTTTTAAGGTATGCAAATGAGGTCGGACCGCGTACGTGGTGCAGAAGAATCCTAAGATAAAAACACTCTGATTGGGATGGATGTATCCCGTAGACTCTACCTAAAGCGGCATCTTTTTCTATCCCCGGATGTCCAACTACATCTTCACCACGCCTCCTTCTAGTGAATTTATTATTTGCCCATGTATAGTATTGCGGGACCTCATGATACAGAAGATTTTTCGCGAATTCATCTTCATTACAGAGAGCAAAAAATGCCAGTAATACGGGCCGTGCAGCAGAAATCGTAATATTTTAATTTTGCCATAACTTCAAAACTAAACGTCCAATTTTGATCATTCAAAGATCAAATATTATTTTCATAAACTGTACTTAGTGATGAAATAATTTATTTTGATAAGGATTATTAGCATGAATAAAATAAACGCGTTTAAATATAGTCCAAAAAAAATCAAGATTTTTAAATAAAAAAACGGTTGTTGTGCCTCACTCGACATAGATAGGTATAGTGTGTCGCGGACTATTTTGTAGATATTTATAAGATCTACAATTAATTAGAACATTTTATGGTTCTATCTTATATAGTTTAGGCAGCGTACGCAAAATAAGTAACTTTTCTAGTTGACTTTTTACCGAAAAACTCAAATATCTTACGGAACCCTATTTTTTTCTAAAATAAAATATAGCCTATGTTACTCGTGGATAATATAGCTTTCGAATGGTGAAAGAATTTTTAAAATCAGTCCAGTAGTTTTTGAGCCTATTCATTACAAACAAACAAACAAAGTTTTCCTCTTTATAATATTAGTGTAGATTACTCGTGGATAATATAGCTTTCGAATGGTGAAAGAATTTTTAAAATCGGTCCAGTAGTTTTTGAGCCTATTCATTTTAAACAAACAAACAAAGTTTTCCTCTTTATAATATTAGTGTAGATATATAAAAGGAGAAACTGACTGACATGACAACGCACAGTCGAAACTACTGGGACTAAGAACATGTTTTATTGCAAAACGCTTCGAAATTTCGTCTTTGCCGATATTTCATCGGTCGCCGTTTTTTTAAAACGGTATTTTGTAGTGTTATATCTTTGGATTGACTTGGAATTATAAGTTCAAATAAACTTTATACTAAAGGTACGTTATTTTTATTTTTTTCGAAATTACGTGTTTATAGGGTTCTTTTTATATTTTCTGTAATATCGCAGAACTTATAAGCGTAAAAGCTAATAAAATAAAAACCTTTTTTTCATATTAAGAGTTCCAACGTAGAAACTATGCATTTCAAAGGTCAAGCAATATCAATGACGTATTCCTATGACTTTCTTCTAATAAAAGTACTCTGTGTTCTTGGTTTTGGAGCTTTCGTTTTGGAAATTTTGTCTTGTAGCAGCCCTGAGAAGAAAAGTTATTCGTAAGATAACATTTCCCATGTGTGATGTGAAAGTGATTAAAACAAAAATAGACATCCCATTCATTAGCAGTTTTAAGTCCATATACATCATCAATATTGAAGGTATTCATTTCAAATATTAAACTCGTAGAACGTTATTTTTAGATTCTATCTCATTCAACTCCTGGGCAAACTCAGCTTCTACAATTTCCAGTTATTTTAACATAGATAAATATCTTGGATTTTATTTGTTTTAAAACAAACAGATCAAGTAAATTAGACTAAAAGCCTTCAGACAAATACCAAGTCATCATTTATAAAATACAGATTTACTGTATTCTAGCTTCTACTGTATTTTTTAAGGTGTACAATAAAAAGTTAATCTATCTATTCATATGGTCTATTCCATGGACTGGTACATAAACTTACAAAAATATACAAAAAAGTTTCTAAATGTCTAATACAACAATAAATAATGTATGTGGTCTACGGTGCTGAAACCTTTTCCGAATCCGGCTTGTTCAGGAGGCTACTTCCCGTCGTCAAACCTGCGCGTGAGACGATTCGCGATGACTCTGGAAAACAGCTTGTAGACATGGCTCAGAAGTGCGATGGGCCTGTAATTCTTAAGCAGGGCATCGTCACCCTTCTTAAAGAAAAGTACCACCACACCTCTGCTTCATGCCTGTGGCGACTTTCCCTCAAGAATGACGAAATCGAACAATCTCTGAAGAGCCTTTAGGACCGGTTTTCCACCCGCCTTCAGGAGTTCGGCTGTAATGCCGTCGTCACCTGACGCTTTGTTGTTTTTAAGCTGCTTCAGAGCCATCCTAATCTCGTACAGGCTGACGTCCGGGATATCTTCGGTATAGTGCCGGGTCAATCTAGCTCTTAGGTCGTTTGCTAGTTTCGTTGTGGGTTTTGTGATAGACGCATATAGCTGTCCATAGAATACCTCGATCACTCCCTCAAGCTCCGATTTGGCGGATATGACTCTGCCACCGTCGGCCTTTAGTTTCGAGGGCTGGCTCTGCCCTATAGACAGATCTTTTGCTAAAAACTTGGAGCGCTTATTCCGCTCGATCGCGTCTTTAATCCGTTCGCTCGCGTTTTAAGGACTTGGAGATCCATCTATTGAGCTGCCGGTAAATGCACGCATCGTATGAAGACTGCAGAATCATCTCACGCCCCTCTTTCAAGAGTTCGAGAGTTTGATCAGAGAACCTTTTCTTCTTTGTACGACGAGTCTTAAGAAACTTAGACCCGACCGTATGGACAGTTTCCACGTATTGTATTCGTCCACGGAGCCACCTAGGCACTCGAAACGATTGTGAAGTTCAAGCTGAAAGATCTCCGGGTTTTGAATCTGGATCTGTGCTGAAAATAGCATAGACTTCATCAGTCGAGATCTTTCAAGCTTGATATTGGTATTAAATGTGCCTCTTACCATGCTGTGATCACTTCCAGTTTTACCGCGTTGACCACAGAGACATCATTGAACATTTGCTTCTTCGTCGACATGATGAATTCAATCTCATTTTTGGTCGCACCATCAGGGCTTTGCCAGGCCCACTTCCTACGCTCACGTTTTTTGAAAAAGGCGTTCATCATATAGAAACCCTCCTTCTCCATAAAACTAGCCAGTAGGTGTCCCCGGCGATTCCGATGTCCAAATCCAAATTGCCCCACTGGCAGCTCATCACCGTCTCGATTGCCCAGTTTCGCGTTAAAGTCGCCCATGATCACCGTGAAGTGAGTCTTAGAACCATGCATGGCTCTGGATATATCCTCATGCATGGACTCTACTTCGTCCTCGGTGTGTGTCGAGGTCGGGGTGTAAACCTGTATGACCTTCAGCGAATATCTTGATGATATTCTGAGTATAAGATACGCCACCCTGGTCGACACAGTCTCGATTTTCACCACATTGTTCACAAGGAACTTGTAGACGATAAACCTGACACCACACTTGTACTGCTGGTCACCCTGCCTAAAATAGAGCAGGTTACCGGATTTGAGAATAATCGTGTCCTCCCCCTGTCTTTGAACTTCAGGTAATCCCACAATACTCCATCGTAGCCTGCTCAATTCTTAATCAAGTTCGGGGATCTTCTCGTCAGACCGGAGTGTACGCGAGTTATATGTTGCCAGGTCCAGTCCTCGTTTACTAAAGAGCCAGCCGGATCCCATCCGGAGATTCTTCGCACCCCTTGCCTCGCCGTAACCTTGACCGTTACTGGAGCCAAGGGTAGACGGACTGCCAGGCACTAGGCGCCATTTTTTGGTTGTGCTTGTCATTGAGGAGGGGTTTTGCCATAATCGCCACGCTTGGCGTGCGGGTTGATGATCACAGTGTGGTTGTTGCAATTCACAAAGAATGCTGCTGCCCATTCTGTGATATGTCCCTTAGTCGCCTCTTACGACACCCACGGGAAGAAATGGGATGGTGTTATTCTTTACGTCCGGACACCATACGGAAACTTCCAAACCAGCCGGACTCCGAAAAGGTTTCAGCACCGTAGACCACATACGTTTGTATGTGGGGTGGTGTGGTCCGGAGCGTATTCTCCGGCAGGTTATACAGACAACTGAGAACTACAAGAAAGCTTTTAATTCGATCGAGACTTGGGCTGTACTGCAAAATCTCCAACGGTGCCATATTGATTATCGGTACATCGAAGTGCTGAAGTATGAGAAAGTCACATGAATGTCAGTCCGACTTCAGGACCGGATCTCGAAACTTATCCTTCTGCAGCGGAGTGTAAGGCAGGGAGACGTCATTTCTCAGAAACTGTTTGCGGCTGCAATGGAGGATGTCTTCAAGGTTCTGGACTGGAGTGGACTAGGCATTAATGTCAATGGCGAGTAAATCACTCACATTCGGTTTGCTGACGATATAGTAGTCATGGCTAAGACCACATAGGAGCTCAATACAATTCTCGATGAACTCAGTAGAGCTTCCGTAAGAGTTGGTCTTAAAATGAACATGGAAAAAACCAAAGTCATGGTAAATAACCATGTAGCACCCACTCCGATCAAGATCGAAGACTCTGCGCTTTAAGTTGTAGACGATTACGTTTACCTAGGACAGACAATCCAGTCAAAGTCAAAGTCGCCGACATAGCCCAAAGAATTGCCAAACTAAAGTGGCAGTGGGCAGGCCACATTGCTCGTAAAACGGATGGTCGATGGGGCTAAAAGGTTCTAGACTGGCGACCGCGCACTGGAAAACGCAGTGTTGGAAGGCCTCCTACAAGGTGGACCGACGACCTGGTGAGAGTCACGGGAATGTGGTGGATGCGAGTCGCACAGGATCGATCGTTGTGGAGACGCTTAGGGGAGGCCAATGTCCAACATTACAGTGGACGTTTTTCGACTGAAATGATAATGATGATGAAGATGATCTTATACAATGCAGTTTAACAAAAATTTTATTATATAAAGAACTATATAAGCCCACTAATTATAAACCTATAATATCATGCTGCTTACATTACTATTTTAAATTCCTGCTGGTATACTAACACAACGTTCGAATTCCGTCTATAATTAGTTGAGAATAATGGCACAAATTGTTGGTTGAGAATAATGGAGCAGTGGTGGCCGAGTGGTAACGGCCCCGACTTACGAGTTGTAGGTCATGGGTTCAAACCCAGCCAGGCGCATTACTTTGTGTAATTTATTTCATCACCACTGCTCTCAAAACGGTGAAGGAAAACATCGTGAGGAAACCGGCATGTCCTAGAACCAAAAATTCGAAGACATGTGACATCCACCAATCCGCACTGGGCCCGCGTGGTGGATTACGGCCCATTCCCTCTCCTAGAGAGGAGGCCTGAGTCCCAGCAGTGGGAACAAAAATGGTAGATTAATATATTTGACTTCTTTGGGTTGTTAAAATAAAATTCGGACAAAGTAGTGGATTATATTTAATTTTCAAATAGCTTAAAGGCGAGAACTTAAAAAATAAGTCACAAAACAAAATCACAAAACTCCATGGAAAATTTTATTTTTTAATCATACGCTCACTGATAGGCAACACTGCCTATCCATGAGCTTGGAAAGAATAAGCCTAAATAGTCTAAATAAACAGAGAATGACAGTTCGATAGATTTGCCGATGGGAACACACGTCAGGCACATAGTTTGTTGTTACTAAAATTCTGAAGCCTGCAGCCGTTACGGTAGATGAAAACAACTATATTACTTAATAAATCATACCTCCGTATCATATTACACACAAACAATAGAGATTCGAATGAGCAGATATTAATTATCTTTAGACTTCGAATGTCCGACTGGTAACCAGCAGTACCAATTAGCTGTATCCAGGCATATTGTAATTTGATATTGTAACCGACCAATGTTACATTGAATAACAAGTACAGTGCGCAGAGAGGATTAGTATACAGGTATCTGCTGTATTGCACTTGACTTATTTAAAAAAAAGAAAAAGAAATAAAGACTTTCTTTATATCCGAAGAATCACGCGGCAGAAGTATGAATCAAGTAAAGCTTAAGATACCTGTTAAGCTTACTTCTTACTTTAATTTCGGGGTTTTACCGAATCTCAATACTGTTGAATGGCATGTGTTTTAATTAATATTTATAGGTATATCTCAAAAACTTAGGGTCTTAGACGTTTGGGCCGAAGCCAACTCGCAAAGGCAGTTTAGACACTTTTCGTGGAACGTGGTACCAACCGACGATTATCCCTGTTTGCACTATGATATGGTATGGTTCTTTGCCATTTTTACAGGGCCCCGGGGATCTCTTTCGCATTACCCACAGCCCCAGTAGGCTTCGACCCTGCTAGGCCCTTACGGTTGCTGATATCTCCTTAACAGTACAGCTCGCCGTCCGCATGATATGGTATGGAAGGAAACTATTGCGACAATTATAATAATATTAACTATTATTATTATTATGGCATCATAGTGAACTATAACGCCATGTCATCCGATTTTCTTATTCTCGCAAAAAAGATAAGGAGTGCGATAAGACCGCCAATTGTATGTTTTTTATTGTATAACAATTCAATTTCTTAAATTTGTAACGTGATATGCAATAAAGTATATATAAATAAAAAAATAAAGATAAAAACAATGCAAAAATAAAATAAAAATAAGCACTCCTCGTCTCCTAGGGCAACCTAAACTGTTTAGTCGTGTATACCATACCCGGCATCTGTCTATATCCATGATGAAGCCACAATGTTTTATACCGTTTCGCCGTCCGCTACCTGTCAAGTCTAATTAAAGGATTACGTGTGGCGTGTGCTTTGTTCTAGTACGCAAAATATCGATATCTGACAGTCTCGCTATTGTTAGCTTACACAATGCAGGCAGATTGTGTAAAATAAAGTAAAGTTTTTCCATAATCTCGTTTGTTCTTTTCTATATTATTCTCATTACTGATACTCAGTAGTGTAGTAAGGCCACTCAGAAAGTATTGCGAAAAAATGTTTTTATGTATAAGGCACTGCCCACTTGTAATTATTTTGAAAACTTTGGTTATTTAAAAACAAAAAAACATTTTACAAAAAAAAAAATCGACTTCTCTTATAAATAAAAAACACTAAAAGGATCACAAAAGTTGGTGTTTCTCGGTATTGTTTGTTTCTTATATTATTTATTTCTATTATTATTTTAACACCGACTTCAGAAATTAAAATTATTTTGATCTTTTTAGTGTTTTTTATTAGTAAAGTCGGTTATTTATTTTTTTGTAAAAAGTTTTTTATTACGCACTTTCTAGTTGCGATACGCTTATAAACAGAGTGCCTATTTCTCATGATAATTCCAATTAACCCAAACACTGCTAGGATACATTGTTCAAGTTCTTATGTCTATTTTCCACCTTCCGGCTCCGTCCTCAGATCAGATCGATAGTACCTTATAGCTTAAATGCATCTCATGTCAATTCTAATAAGCTCAAACACGGCTATGTTACATTGATTAATTACGGAGTTCCAGTGCCTACCTTCCGGCTCCATCATCATCATCAGAACACTTCGATGGTACCATTTTCAACTTAACTATTCAGAATCATTCATTTATTTGTATTGTCATAGTCGCTTAACTATCTTTATTGTGATATGTATGTGTGTATGAAGTTCCGTTGAACATTTCTGGTGTTTTTCGAGAGCCAAATCAAATTAACGTGTCTCAATTATAAAAAGATCTGCATCGAGAACATTTTCGTGCGATGATTTTCTACGATTTTAAATGTGGCCTAAAACCTGATGAGTCATTTGATCGACTTCAAATGGCTTTTATGGATGAACGACCTTAAAAAGCAACCATCTACCGCTGGTATAGCGAATTCAATCGCGGTCGCCTTACTTTGGGGGATGAACAGTGTCAAGTGGTCGTCCTACGACGGCTGTCACGGAAGAAAATGTGCTGGCAGTAATAAAAATAGTTCAAGAAAACAGGCGAATTACGTACGAAGAGATGCAGCATACACTGCAGATTAGCACCTTTGCGTGAGTATGATAGTTTGCCACTGAGTGCCGCATTACCCCACTGAAGCTCAGAAGCAGGCCCGTGTGGAGTGGTGCCGTGATAAAATTAAAAATTTTAAAGCTTGTCTCGGCGCATTTACGATATTGTGACAGGTGACGAGTCTTGGATTTATCAATACGATCCAGAAACAAAGCGTCAGTCGATAGTTTGGCTGTTTCAAAACGAACCAACGCCTACGGAAGTGAAGCGATCGGGAAGCGCAGGGAAAATTTTGATCGCTAGTTTCTTCCCTTTGACGGAGTATCTGATTTCAATTTATTTGCAATGAGCAACAAGCGACCGAACAATGGGCTCCGCGGGGGTCTACTTCACCATGACAACGCGCCCGCGCACTGAGCGCTCAAAACGAGGGATTTCCTGGACAACACATCGGTCAGAGTCTAAGGGCACCCTCCTTATAGTCCTGATCTGGCACCGTATGACTTCTTTTTATTCCCTAAAAAAAAAAATCAGCTGGCACTGTTGAACTTGTCGCGTAAGTGAGAAATTATGTAATAAATTCGCTTAAATTTCGCTTTCGCTATTAATTTGAAGTAGCCGAGGCTATGATTACAGTAATGTTGTTCCATTCGCTTACAAAAATCAAATATGACTAGTAATATTTGGCGTACAGTATAGCCACAAACGTGAGTTTCAATTATTTGTTTTAGTCGCTCATGTATCTCCTGTCGCGTCGCGGTCTAGTGTAGCCTCAGCCTGAGAGATGAAACAAGAATAAAATGCAATTCCAATATTTCGAAAAATTCAAAATATAAAATCTTTTGCTTCAATTCAGTGTAAATAACAAAATTACAATACCTTTGTTATTTAGATGCGCTGTACTCGTTACGGGAAAAAGCGTTAGGGTTCAAACGCGTATCTTCCTCAAAATTATGTGGTCGGCAGCGACCAGTCTGCACCTCGTTAAATCGATTCACGAAGCAAGAAAATACTTCGATCACTCCGAAACACTTCTGGAATATTTCCGACTTTACGAGAAAATTTGTGGTCAAGTACAACATTGAAATTCTATGATATCGATGTTGAAATTCCCTTTATGAGTTAGATTCAAGTTGTAACAAAATTTACTTAAGTTGTTTTTGTTGAAAGCTTGTGACAATATAGTCCATGTTCATATAAGTATCTACCGTTGAGAGATACCTAATTATAACGACTGAAGTTCAATAAAAAAAGAAAATCTAAAGATCATTTCCAATATGAGAAATTTTTTTCCGTTTGAAAACACCTTGAACAGGTAATAAGGCTTTAATTTAATATTTCAACGGCGCGGCACGAAGTTAGGCGTTTTGCAACCCGTGTCTGCGAGGGGTCGATTAAATTTCTCTTCCTAACAAAAATCTATTGTTCGTTATGAGTATATCTACACGCTGGATATGCCCCAGATGCATATACCGCTTAGATAGGTAAAATTATTACTTACTGTCGATCCACTTCAGCTTCGCATGGGTGAGCTTTTCTCATGTTTTTTTCTGTTTATTGGTGAAAACAACATAAAAATCCGTTTGGTAGTATTTGAGTTTATCGTGTTCATATAGACAATATACAACGGTGGTTTGTTTTATGATAATTATGTAAGAATACATCTGCACAAGTATTAATCTCATTTAATTAATTTTTTCATCAATCTATACTGTAAAATTTTTCCTTACAGCCTCCACCGGCCTTGGCATGAAAGGCAACGAAGGAATAGGAGTGGATTTTAAGTCAGTAAAAGTTTGACACACCCTCCTGCTCCGCCCAAGAGTGAGGATGTCATTGTGTATTAAATAAACAAAAAAATAGTCTAAAACACCACTTTGCCTTAATTTAAGTCAAGATATAACTTAATTCGACGTGAATTTGAACACAAATACTTCACAAAGTTTCCATTCCATCGCCCAGGGATATATTAAACATAAAGTAGTGCGAGTCGGACTCGCGTACTGAGGGTTCCGTACAAACTTACATATGAAAACAGTTCAATTGAAAAAAAAATATTTTTCCGAATTGCAAAAATAGTTTTTTTTTTCAGATTTGTTCTTATACTTGCGCTATGAGGCCTTGGTTTATGCAAATTTCGGAATTCTAGGCCAACGGGAAGTACCGAAGTACCCTATAAATTTTGATTCCTTTGAGAGTGTCGAAATACACGTTTTTTACGAGATAAACGGCCGTATCTTTTTTTTCCGTTACCGTGATTTTTTCACAGCTCCAAGGTTCTGCAGATTTGAGTATTTGATTTTAATTTCAACTCGATACCTCAACGCGTTCTTGACATAAAAAATCTTGACAGATAGACAGACCGACAGACAGACAGACTGGCAACAATGTGATCCTGTAAGGGTTCCGTTTTTCATTTTGTGGTACGGAACCCTAAAAAACACCAAAATAGAGCTGTATATTAAATCTGTCCTGACCTCACGCGTGACTGGCTTCAACGCATCCAATATTTTCAATTTTACATTCCAAACATTTTCCTCGCAGCTTTATTACAGCTCTAGACGGACTATGGTGCCCTGGTACCTGGATTTTATGGAGATATTGCATTGTGATGGCAACCAGGAACTTATATTAAAGTTTTTAAGGTTCAAAAGGTGCAGCTTTTCTGGATCCACTTATTTAATAAAGCCTGTTCGTATCTCGATTTATTTCTAACATTTTTATTTTCTAACACGTGAGCCGTTTTTTGCAAGTTGTGAATGGTAGATTATTTCCGATTGCTTTAAACCATTTATTTTTACTGTACATTTGCAAACAGAACAATATATTGTTAATAACAATTTTAAACATTCTTCTAAACCAAATGTGTTTTTTTTTTTATCTATTTTTGTTTCATTCTGGCACATCATGCATGCAGCTGACGTGCACGCCTAATTCAATTTGAGCCTGAAAGCTTTTTCCCACGTCTAGAATTGTATAGAGCGTAATCATGGTTTTGAAACACTTGAGTTTTGCATGAAATCGAGAAAAATGACGTATTGTATGATGCCTTCCAAAATCAAACGGTTTTTAAACATTTACAAAACAATTAGAAACTTTAGAGAACGCAGGCTTATAAATTCATATATATTATATTCTTATTCATTTAATAAAAGTTCTTAAATCCTCAAATATACTGCTACAAAGCATATTATATTATTACTTCAAATAACTCGCAGGCCTTGCTAGCTCGGCCTCGCGACGAAGAAGGCCGATCATTGGAAGCATACACATTAACTTTGTAAACATATCCAATCGGTAACAGTGGCGCCCAATTGTTTGTTTATTTGTTTACTCACATTGTGTTTACAACTCCTGTTTGTATTCCGCTTTGGTTACAGGTATGAGGTTAGTTTATCACTTTAGGTCGAGTGTTTAAGAAACATTATATGCGACGGTTTTTCCTAGGTTGTTTTTGTTTTATTTCAGGTAGCTGTTTTCTTTTGTTTTAATGCCTAAGTACCCTTTTTTGGTGGAGCGAGAGGGAGTGACAGATTATTACTAAATAAAGGATTGAACATTCCCGGAGCCCTGAGCCCTGGCAGGCATCACTTAATCAAGGTGAGCTCTGCTCGATGAGGCGCGCGCGGAACACTACGCGCCGTTGAATTCTAACGAACACTCGGGCTCGGTCCGGACGGTTCCCTGACGATTGAACGGCAAGCTACCCATTGCTCGCCGCCCGCAAGCCCGCGTCTACGGTCGCTGGAAATCGAGATCGGAATCCCAGCGGCTAGGGCTTGAGGGTCGTTCCCTCGCGCGTGCGGTCACCTCCTTTGCGCATTACTGCTTCGCAGAAGGAAGCGACCTCCTACTACTCCTTCACGCTTCGGTCTATGTCTTATATCATTTTATCAATGTAGTGACGCCCGGGCGAATGCGAAACACCTTGTGTTCGTCAAAAAACATACAATAGACGGAGCGCAGTCGAGCTCGAACCATACCCTCGAAGCATGCTCGTTCGTGCTTAAATAGTAAGTCGGTCCACACTATACGAATTGTGCTCATGTTCGTGCGCCTTAAGAATTAAGTACATAATACTTTATACCGAATAGTTCCGCGTCCAGGATTTAGTGCGTTAGTCCACACCAGTGGATCCAGACGCTCTTATGTAGTATGGCATATAGGTACACAATATAAAGTTAAAAATTGTAAGTACCCGCTGTATTGTAAGCTCACTGGACCGCGAATAGTGTTCACTCACCTTGGAATTTGAGACGAGGAAAGCTTGGTTAGTTCCTAGTTCCCCTTATATTGGATAAACCCCGTCTAAGTCCATTCATGCAGGTATTTCTTAAAGAATCGGTTATCCTTTGTTGTGATAAACGCAAATAAAATGAGCCTTAGGAACTTTTTTGGGTAAGTGTGGAAGTATTGTCGGTAAGGAAAGCAAAATAGTTGATTCTATGATGTAGTGTTTGACGATGATTATTTCATTTTTTTTTTCATTTTGTCGAAACATCTAATCTACAAAAGTAACTTTGATTTTGGAATTCGGTGGTTTATTTTTTTTTTTTTTGGTGGGAAAATCATCTTATGACATATCTCGCTCTTAGGCGGAGCGAGAGATAGTGTCAGACTTTTACTGACTAAAAACCCACTCCTGTCCCTTCGTTTTCACACTACCCATGGCCCCAGTAGGCTTCGACCCTGCTGGGCCCCTACGATTTGCTGACATCTCCCTGAGGCGCGCGTGGAACTCGAAGAATTCGGTGGTTACCTACACAATATTATAAAGAGGAAATATTATAACGGTTTTGTTTGTAATGAATGAATAAAAAAAACTACTAAACCGTTTTTACAAATTATTTCCCTGAATGACATAGGCTTTATACGTTCTGCTTTCACGCAGGTGAAGCCACTTGAAGAAGCTAGTATCAAGTAATTCATAGTGGATTGACGTGTTAAATTACAGTCGAACTAGAGCGATTTCTTCAAAGAAAAGTTTTCCCAAAACGATGAAAATAATATTGTATTTCTTGTACCACACAAATAGGAGTGTTATAATTATATATTATTTAACTAGAACCTAGATGTCACAGTCAGACTAGCGGCTACTTAGTGTAGAAGTACCTTTGAGTTTCTCTTGATTTTCCATTACGAAGTAAATGGAGCTAATGGCATTGCAAAATGTGACTTTAGATGGCGATTGAAACAGTGTTGCGATACTGCATTAAGAGGATGCTTCACTTTCCTTGGCTGCACACTAATGTTACGTAGGTACTGTTATATCTCAGAAGATAAGATGATAACAGATGGCATTTATTATTCTTTTATTATTACTTTCGCTTTGTTCATTTAGTATGAACAAAGCAAAAGTAACCCGATCGTTGTAATTCGATCGATGATGTAGATTTCAAATGCTGGTTTATTGTTTCGACTGGCATATTGGTCTAGTGGTTATTGGCCCTGACTGCTATGCAGGAGGTCGTGTGTTCGATTCCCACGCAGGACAAATGTTTGTGTGATGAGCACGATCATTTGTTCTGTGTCTGGGTGTAATTTATCTATAATATGTATGTATTTAGAAATATATAAGTATGTTTATCAGTTGTCTAGTACTCATAACACAAGCTCTGCTTAGCTTGAGACTAGACGGCGTTGTGTGATAGTTGTAGAAATATTATTATATTATTGGATGGATGACTTCATGGCGGCCGCGGGAGTCCGCTGGATTTGAGAAGCTTAGGACCAGTCGAAGCGTGGTGATGCTCAGGTAGTCCTGTGCCCAGCAGCTGATGACTTATGGCTGTAATGATGATTACGGAGACATAGTAACTAAAAAGGCGGCTCGGGAGTAAATCACTACGACTTATGAATATTATGTCATACTCAGTAAGCAGAACCACTGTATAATTTACCACACAATTATTGGTCCCAAAGCAGTGAAGAAAATCACCTTTAGTAAACTGGCCTAGAATTTAAAAATCTGATGTTCATGTAATAACCACTAAACTGCGTTTGACTCTAAATGGTAGTTTACCGCGCAATCTTTCTTTCACGTAGAGAAAACCAGCTATGAAAACAACTTTCAAATTTATAATATTAGTATCGATTAATCACTAATATTATAAACGTGAAAGTAACTTTTTATTTCTATTACGCTTTCAAGCTTAAACTACTGAAGCAATTTTGAGAGGTACGAAAAAAAGAAAGAAAGAAAAAGTAAGAAAAACTTTTTATTTGCCGGATAAGGCACAAACTTAAAACTAACATATTGCAAACATTTTGCATGACAAAAACATAATTAAAATAACATTTAAGCGCCACATCCGAGCAAAACGACCGTACGCTCAGCACAATGCCGTGTCCACGCACAAAATGTGATGAGTCGACAGCGCTGGTTTTTAGCGTGTGCCGGTGACGTTAGCGACTAATAGACGTCGGCAACGGTATTGTGTACCAATAGATTTGAGTAAAATAAATATAAATATTTTTTTAGGACAAAGTCATAAATGGAAATAACAGTAATAAATAAATAGTGGGGAAATATAATTATCTACATACGGAGTTGCTTGAACTTCAAGGATTATTATACATGCTACTGTTTATCTGGCTTCGACTTCGACTTTGCATCCGCTATAACATAACCGACGTAGTCGACGAAGTCGTAGGTAAAAGTTAGTATTTTATAAATTAACTTGTATAGCATTTTACTGTGTTGGAAGCAACTAACTGTGATCATTTATGGTGCCATTGCCTTAGGGTGGAATTCACCAATAAAACTAATCGCGTTTTAACGTTTGGCTTGCATAGCCGCTGTCACAAGTGTCACTTGTCTGTATTTTTCTTTTGTTGCATTTTTACAAGAGGTAGATGTCACTAGTGACAGCGGCTAAACGCGATTATGCGAGCCAAACGTTAAAACGAGATTACTTTTATTGGTGAATTCCGCCCTTAGTCACTAGGGAAACACGATTATGACTTACTAGCACAGCCCGCTACTACTGTTTTCATAAAAACTTGAATACCCGATTTGAAAACCGTCTTCACAGGCTATGTCTATCTTTAATTATTAATTTTAATGAGAATTTGTGTCATGTTTCAACTTTGTTTACCCAAGAAATAAGAATCCTTCATACAAACTCTAAAATCCCTAAAAATTTTCTGTTGGAGGTAGTCATGAAAATAAATAATGACAACTTTAATTATTTACGATTACTATTTTTTCTAACTTTCTAGAATATTGGACACATGGAATGAGATTGGCTGACTTGAGTGGTGATTCTCAAGAGCAAACGTGCTCGGGAGAAGGATGAATAATCCAGTAAGGTGCTGGGAGGGATCTTGACAGTACTTCTGGGATTGTTCTGATAGCCGTGGTATACCTCTCCACTCCTCAAGCAGTTTAGGATATTTTGCCATCTTTTTGCTACGTCTCTTAGTGCTAGCGACTGTTTTAGGGCCCATTTGTTCAGTGTTCTAGTTACCCCCTACCTTTTTATAGATGGAAATTAAAAACATTGTTCTGGCAAGTAAATAATGTCTGTCGTCATATTATGTCACGAAATCAAAGCGAAACCAACACCTCTACCAGTGAAAACATAACTATTCCACAATATGATCACACATGTTTGATCTATATATATAAAAGGGGATACAGACTGACTGACATATCAACGCACAGCCAAAACTACAGGGTCTAGGAACGTGAAATCTTGCACAAGGCTTCCTTTTATGACGTAGGCGAGCACAAAGAGAGGATTTAACAAAATTCACCCTCTAAGGGGATGAAACGGGGGTCTACAGTTTCTATGAAGAAACGTACTTCCACGCGGCTGAAGCCGTGGGCAGAAGTCAGTTTATCTATAAATTATGTATGTATTTAGAAATATATTAGTATTTTTATTAGTTGTCTAGTACCCATAGCACTACATGGGACTACATGGTGTTGCGTGAAAGTTGTAGAATATTGTTATATTATGTGGAATATATAGGTATGTTAATTTGCTTGGAACCAGCGCCAGCTGCAAGGAAACCAGGATGCCCTAGAACCAAAAATTCTAAGACATGACATACAACAATGCGCACTGGGTTAGAGAGGAGTCCTGAGCTGCAGCAAAGGGAAAATTATAAAGTTGAGCATGATGGTAGCTTGCCATCATAATCAACCTTGTAATAGGCATAGCTCAAACTGTTGAAGAAAGCACAAGTGCCTCAACCGGACAGTTTTCAGCCGAAATGACGACCAAGGATGGCTAGGAGACGGCGCATAATTGTGTTCCCGACCGCTTTATTCAATTTTCATTGCACTCTGTGGGCTCCTAGGCAAAGGAAACTGTAAGTTAATATTAATAATTGTATAATAAAATTTAAAGTGAATTCCCGATAGCTATAACTTGACGGTCTTTCATTTAAGAGTGAATAGGCTACTTCTGGGCAAGCGTAGTCCATCGTCGTCCACTTAAGTGATGTCAATAGGTGAAATAGTGAAAAAGCAAACCTATGAAAGAAAAAAAAACAGACTTAATAATAATAAATAACATTAACCCTACCGCCGTATCTCTACGTTGACGTCGTGGCCCCACCACGACAGCCCCAGCACTTGCGTGCTCTAATAAACCCTAGGTCTATGTCGGTAGAGTTTGTTTTGCCGTAACTTGCCTAGAATGAGGAGCCAGACTTAGAGAGATATAATTCGCAGGACAGTTTTGTGGCGAACTGTTGGGCATTAGCGACCCCACGGACCTGATCTCCCGGGAGAATTCTTGTTCTTCATCTCCGGCTTGCCTTTATTGGCCGGCCATAGTGAATACTGACGAGAAACAGAGCTCCCACCTCTTTCTTGCCTTTATTGGCCGGCTTGAGTGGAGATTCGCAAGAGCAAACGTGCTTGGGAGAAGGATGTATATTCCAGTAAGGTGCTGGTAGGGATCTTGACAGTACTTCTGGGATTGTTCCGATAGCCGTGGTATACTTCTCCACTCCTCAAGCAGTTTAGGATATTTTGCCATCTTTTTGCTACGTCTCTTAGTGCTAGCGACTGTTTTTAGGGCCCATTTGTTCAGTGTTCTAGTCAACCCCTTCCTTTTTATCGATGGAAATTAAAAACATTGTTCAGGCAGGGACCATAGTCTTAACATATCTCCTGGTAATCAGTCCATTTAAGAATCCTAAAACCTAGCTCTATTGTTTTTATTTTCCATATGTTGCAATATTTTCCCATCAACCGGGGGTTGTCCTTGGAATCAAATCAATGCTAAAAGCAACAATAAAGATGAAAAAAGACATACATATCGACACCTGTCCTAAATTTGCCGTATTTTTAAAAAGAGCCTCATCTGGTCATCAACCAAAAAACAATCGAAGGTTTTCACAGCATCTAAAATCGAAAAGTTTCTTAACGAAGCACCTGATTTCGTATATTTGGTGGAAAAAGTAAGTCCGTTGCACATTCAGTATCTACTTAAGTATATTAATCAACTACTTAACATAATCTAATATATAGTACTAAGTAGATGTTGATAGTCATAATTTTATTAATTTATCTACTCTTTACGTTACAGGTTGTTCTTATTATTGGTATAAACGGAGCATGTCGAACTAATTAACTAACACAACTTAATGTTAAAAACATTGAGAAAGATACAGAAGACTTACGATTAATTAATTTACCTAATACAATTTATTTTATAAATGGGAATTTTATTTACATTTAAAAAATACTTAACTAACTATAATTACAATAAAATAAAAAAAAATAATAATAAAAAACTTACGCTATATAAACTACTATTACAACTAACTAAAATCAAATTAAAACATGGCGTAAAAAATTCTTAAATTTTTTTAATTTTAGAATCAATTGCTTGCTCTGTCATCAAAATTGAGGACGCGGTTACGAAGCAACTTAGCGCTCTTGTATAACAAATAACTATTAAAGGTATATCACCTAAAACATAGCCTAACTCACGTAATCAACAACCATAAACCACGATCTATTATGGCTTCTGGCAGATTCAATGTACTCAGAATTACCAATTACTTTGGTGACAAAATTCTAAAAAACAAATACCATATCTATTGCCTGGCAGACGTAAGGAGTGGAACAAATAAAAATTGATTAAGAGGTAAATTAAAAAGATATTATTAAGAAGTGTGTTAAGCGTAAGTTATATACACTCTCTCACACTCCCCCCACTCTCACACACACATACACTCCTCACTCTCACACTCACATACACAAAACCATGCCATGTGTAACTATTTTTTTTATTTATTTTTTTTGTTTTTTGTTTTAATGCAGTTTTTTTTGTAGTTTTATTTGATTTGATAAGATGGAAGAAACTGGTCTCCACGACACAGGGAATCCTAGTGTGGAGTCTAGAGATCTGTTAAATTTTATGTAAATACCTTTTTGGAACAATAAACATATTTGAATTTGTGTATAATTATAGATAATATTTATTTTTTTATACAAAGGATCAACGTCTCACCGGCCCCACAGGCAAACCATTGCAACAGTTTTGTGGGACTCAATAAAATAAATAAATTTCCATCAAATACTGCATTCCCGCCAGTTATTGAAGCTGAGGAATACCGGATATAAATAGGCTTTATATATTTACTTTCACAGGCATACAGTAATATCCGCTTTATCGGCTGTTGCAATACGATTTACCGACAGGAAAAGCAACACTTCATATTTGTTGATTTGTAAAATTGAAGGCCCAGACAAGATTGAAAACGTTTTTATATATAAAAATACATAAAGTGAATTTAACCGTTCTTTAAAGACATTTTTAGAAGAATTAATATAGTTAATGAACCTCACTCTACATTCAGTTGTTTGTTTTTTTTTATATATATCTTTGTGTACATAATTCTTGTGTACGTGTGTTTGTCACCTAACTTCTCCTAAATGGCGTGACCGATCTGGATGAAATTTTGCGTGCATATTTAAGTAGGTCTCTGGATGGTTTGAAAATACATTTAAACCTGGTTGATTGCGCTGCAATCAGGTTCTTAATAAAAAAATTTAATTAAGTTCTGCAAAAACTATAATGCGTTCAGAATTTGCAGCGCGTCTGAGATGTTTGCTGAAGCGCGCTCTGATGGTTTCCAAGCCATCATGCAGCTGCCCTGCTGGACCGTATACGGGATAGTAACAACAGCATTTTGAGCGCAATTGCTATACGTTTTGACTGATCCTATCAAAATCAGTGGGTCGCGTCTTGTACTCGTATAGGTGGCCAGTCATAACAAATAAAATGTGTAAAAAAATGAATTTGTTAGGTTAGGTTAGGATTGCTATGTTAAGATTTCTATGGCTCTATGCCACCCAAAACAAAGTTATTATTATAAAAGAAACTACTACTATTATTATTATTATTACTTGACTGCAGAATGGGGCACGACTTTGCCGAGCATTGAATCCTTGTAGCAAGTACGTTTCCATTATCCTTTATTACTTGACTAATGTTAATTTATCTCTGTTGTTTAAGCATTACTGATAGTTTCTGTGTCTCGCCGTACTTATAACTTTCTATGTTAGTTTAGAATGAAATTTTATGATAGCTAGCATCTTGCTGAAAATTCAATAGATTTTGTAGGGATTTTTTTTTTCTGTGGGAAAATCATCTTATGACATCCTCTTGGGCGGGCGGTAGATAGTGTCAGACTTTTACTGACTAAAAACCCACTCTTGTACCTTCGTTGCCTTTTGTACCGGGGCCGAGTCTTCTTTTCAGAATCAGACCCTTGGCCCCAGTAGGCTTCGACCCTGCTGGGCCCCTACAGTTGCTGACATCTCCTTGACGACTTGGGCTCGGTCCGGACGGTTACCGGACGGTCGGACGGCGAGCCACCCATTGCTCGCCGTCCGCAAGCCCGCGCCTACGGTGGCCAGAAATCGGGATCGGAGTCCCGGCGGCGGTTGGGGCGTGAGGACCGTTGCCTCACGCGATCGGCCGCCTTTGCTAGCATTACTGCTTCGCAAAAGGAGGCGACCACCTGCCACTCCTCCTAAGAAAACTTAGTGAATGCTGGTGTGATATCGAAAGGAGATCGCATGAGTTAGATTAACGAACTGGCATGTAATAATATATAGGTGCAAGTGTTTTTTAATAGTGTTATCGAAAAATAATTACTGCATTAATCTAGAAGAAACAAATAAATTTAACAAATGAACTGTACAGTACTTATAGTAACGTATTTGGTAACGTTATCAAGCTTTGGACCATGTTTTTTTTTTGTTCGGTGGGAATATCATCTCATGACAGGCTTCGAACTTGCTGGGTTCCTGGGACTGACCTACAATTGCTGACATCTCCTTGAGCTCGCTCTGGACCATGGCCTGTACCAAGGCCTGGTGCGACAGATCGCCGCCGCTGATCGCCCCCACGAGGACACGGCGTTGCTCTGCCCAAGCAGGGCACACCTCTACCGTGTGCGCCACCGTGTCGTCCGGGCGGTCAACACAATGGTGACAATAGAGTGTTTCTTCCACACGAATCTGGTGCAGGAACCTCCGGAACTTACCATGTCCGTGAGGACCTGCGTCATGCGGAAGTAAGGACACCGTGTTGCCTTTCCAGCCACTCCTCAAAGAGCGGACTTACCGCCATAATTATGACGTGCCCAGCGCTGGGTTGCGACAGTCGCTGACGCCATTCCACCATGAGATCCCGCCAGAAGTCTTTCGCGACTTGGCGCGTCAGCGGAGTTTCGCCTCGGCGTTGCATCTCCTTGCGCAGATCGTGCATACGTGCAAGGGCTGTTGCCTCCAAATCCCACTGTGGTTGGTCCAACTGGGTTACGATAAGTGCTGTCGTTACTCCACCATGAGAAAGCCTTGGGCCATGGTAACGTTACAATTACCTATAACATTATCGATAATGTTACTTAGATTACCGGTAAAAGTTCACTCAAATACCGTTACCAAGCATAACGTTACCTCTACTAAAACGTTACCTCCGTACGTTGAAGGTTACGTTACCAAATTTTAAACGTTATTCAATGCCCTGACGTAGGCCATATAAGATGAACAGGGACATAAATGAACTCCGTATATAACCTCAGGCACCACCGGATTTGGTTAACTACATTATTGCTCAGGCGTTACAAGCTCTCGTTAATTATATTATTTACCCTGGCGTTACAGGCGGTGGCCCCGGGCGGCAAATCTTTGCGAGGCCATTTTCCTTTTGTAAAGTATGTACAAGTTAAACAATCATAAATTGAAAAAATAACATTGTTTAAAGCATTCTTCATTTGGCAGACCTGTTGGTTTAGTGGTTAGTGGCCCTGACTATGCAGGAGGTCGTGGGTTCGATTTCTATCTAGGACAAATGTTTATGTGATGAGTACGATCATTTGTTCTGTGTTTGGGTTTTATTTATCTATAATATGTAAGCATTATATTAATATGTTTATCAGTTGTCTAGTACTTATAACACAAGCTCTGCTTAGCTTGGGACTTGACGGCGTTGTGTGATAGTTGTGGAATATTATTATTGTAAAGTAAAAAGGTATTCACAAACTCACTGAATGCAATGCTGAATTTTTACACAGAGGTTTACTTTATGATGTATATATGTTATTTGCAATCTGTATAATCCGGTATTCTATACAATACCTAGGCAATGTATAGAATACCTAAAACGTGTAGGTAATGTATGAAATATTATTTATACAATATATTTTATACTTTGCCGAGGTACTCTGTACAGAATGCCCTAAAATTAAGTCATTCAATACGTTACAACAGTTAAATACGTAATAGAACATGTTTCATTTGTCCGGCATTTTAAAGGTATGTCAATTAATAGTTTTTTTTTTTTTTTGGGCTCTTCAACAATGAGTAAACATCATCATCATCATCATCATCATTTCTGCCGAAAGAAGTCCACTGTTGGACATAGGCCTCCCCCAAGCGACGCCACAACGACCGATCCTGTGCGTCTCGCATCCACCGCACTCCCGCGACATGAGTACATTATTAAATGTAAACGAAAACAATTCGATCATAATTCTAAGTGCCCCATCACTTAAAGTGGAGCACTACGTGCACTATTTTGTACGCCTTAACAGCTAATAATAATTAGACCACAGAAAAAAAAAACAAGAATAAACACCAAAACAGAACAGAATTAAAACAATAAAAATATACCGAACATATGAACAAACATTGATAATCGATGATGACGACGATGACAAAAATAATCTTGGGTTGCCACAGATTTATTTAAAGTAATTTAAATGTCAAAAATGAGGGTGGCGAGCGTTGCACATAAATAAATAATTGACATATTCGATTATTGTAAATGCTAACAAAGGGGTGTTAAAGTTTTTACGAGAACATTCTCGCGATGAAAAATTGCTGACAAATTACTATTATATCTATGAAATCATCATGAACGTTAGAAATAATTTTATTTTTTTGGTAACAGACCTTTTTTCGATGGGGAAATCATCTAATGACAAATCCCGTACTTGTGCAGAGCGGGAGATAGTGTCAGACTTTTACTGACTAAAAACCCACTTCTGTTCCTTCGTTGCCTTTCGCACAAGGGTCGAGTCTTCCTTTCAGAAACAGACCCTTGGCCCCAGTATACTTCGACCCTGCTGGGCCCCTACAGTTGCTGACATCTCCTTGAGGCTCGCGTGGAACAATACGCGCCGTCGCCGACTTGGGCTCTGTCCGGACGGTTACCGGACGGTTGCTAGCAAGGAATAAGCCACCGGGATTCGCCGTCCGCAAGCCCGCGCCTGCGGTGGCCGGAAATCGGGATCGGAATCCCGGCGGCTTATCCCTTGCTAGCATTACTGCTTGGCAGAAGGAGGCGACCGCCTGCCACTCCACCTCCCTGACATATTTCGCATGTTTGATTGATTATTACGTGTTACATCGACCGCACCGTCGCTTTCCATCAGGTGAGATAGCGGTCATCGGCGAACCTATCAAGAATTAAAAAAAACATGTCAATATTAAAACAAACTTTGATTATAAACTTACTAGAAATAGCAGTACAGTTTCATGCTTTGGATGAAATTGTGTCCATTGTTAATTAGGTACATCATTGCTTAGCATCAAATAAGTTACTAGTTGTCAAACGCGAGCCTAACAAAACTAACCAGAAGTGGCAATTACGCTAAAATTTCAATAATATTTTCAATAAATGCCTTAACAGCGTTTTTTTTTTTTTATTGGGTGGGAAAATCATCCTAATGACATCCCCGCTCTTGGGCGGAGCGGGAGATAGTGTCAGACTCTTACTGACTAAAAACCCACTCCTGTTCCTTCGTTGCCTTCGTCCCAGGGCCCCGGGTTCCGCTTTCACACTACCCCTACAACTAAAAAAAAAAAAAAATAAAAAAAAATAAAAAAAAAACCCCTGTTGGCAAAAATCACAAAGAACCCGGCCATTTTTAATGCTACAAAATTATTATGTTACTTCTAGCGGTATAACTTACACCCTGAGGCTGAAGCTAACAGACGGCATGACTTTCTTAGAAGGTTAGATTATTGTCTAAGGTTGTCTTTTGAGGAAAGAACCATACAGATTTGAGTGGACCTGTCCAGTCAGTGCAAGCATTGTCAGTATTCGTATAGTTCAACTCGGGATTACTAAGGAGCTCTACGACTTGACGAATAATACCAAAGAAATAAATTACATTTGTGTTGGCCGTAGAAAATACTCAAATTGCTAGACATCTCGAACTTACCTCAAAATTACTGAAAAAAGAAAAAAATACAATGAGAAGAAAATACAATCTACATAGTCCTCACTTTCACAATACTAAAAGAAGATACATAAAATAAAGTATTGACCTGTGTTGAATGTGCAGACAAATTAAATATTTTTGGTTCATGGGTTCCGAGTGCACGTTATCTTTTCAAAGATATTTCTAACAGACTGATCGATACTTTGCATGACTAGAGGCGCAGAGGAGGTCTAGGGGGGCTTGCGCGATTCCGTTGTACTCAGATGACAGCAACGTGGTCGAGAACTACTGTGACAGGGTAATTTTATTTTTGTATACACCTATACAAAAATAAAAAATAAACCATAATAAAAATGATAAAATAATGTTTTTGTATGTACGTACTCAGGCCTTAAATACTGTTACGAATGTGAGTAATTAAATGCCGGTTTACAAGCAGAGAACTTTATTCACCACAAACAACAACAAATTTGTCCAATCAAAGAATAACCAAATTACAATGAACACTAGATCTCCGTTTTAGTATCGCGTAGGTCTTTAGGTATCACTTCACACACTTAGGAATCGCTCTTGTTTCAACTGTACAAACTGACTCAACTCCGGTCGGGAGCTCGAATTTATATGGGAAGCCAGGAAAATTCTAGATACCGATGTGTCAAGGCCATTCTAGAACAATACAGTCACGATGCGCAATCGTAAATCATTTTTATTGCAAACATGTCTCTGCCTGTCATCTCCCTCTTTTCACACGAATTTCGTATCTATTTTTAAAAGCCGAAGGTACAAATTCTCTTATCAACCACCTGCTAACCCTATTTAATAATAATAGTAGTAGGTACTTTATGGTGGACATTTCTAGAACTTGCTAGGCCTGGCTACGTACTTCCATTCTAGAAGTTTCCGACAGCAATGCGTTTTAATTATTTGATGCTACTCTTGATTTCATTTAAAATATGGCGTGTTCAAGTTTCGCGGCGTAATAATATTGGTAGTTCATATTTAAGTGTTATACATTGTTATTTCCAAAAATAACCCACAATAAAATTATTTAAATAACCGCGTTGTAAATTTTCCACTATTTCACTGCTGGATAAAAGTCTCCTTTATACACAAGATTATTGATTTTGTGTTACATAACTTTCAGTTGAGTCACCGACATGTTAACTTCAATGGCGTACAAAGTCTATAAATGTCATAAAACTTTTTACCTTTACTCTCCAGAGCTTTGAATTAAGTAATCTTTTTTTATATAGACTTGACAATCATGCCTGATGGTCGTAGTGAAGCCGTAACTGAAGTCCAAAAATATCGTGCCGTATCACATATTGGAAATAGTTAAAAGCGTTTATTATTCGTGAAACAATAAAGCAGACATGGCAGCACTGAAATTGGCTGCCAAGTGACGTGCCATTGTATTACGGTCATTTGTCTGTACCTGTACAAACCCCTGGAGCTAATCCCTTCGCTCCAATATGCCAACAATTGAAACACAAATTCGCAAAATCAGTTTTCGAATCAACATGCTATTTCCCATTATCCACTAAGGCTATGTGTGATGATAATACGAGATCCATACAATAGAAAGACAATGAGAGAGCGAACGCCGGCGTTTGTTTGGGGTTAAATGAATTAAGAAATATATTCCTTCATCTGCTTTTTGGTTATGTATTATATTGATACATCTCTTTTTCTTTTTATTCTTGATAGGTTCGCGCTTGACCGCTATCTCACCTGATGGAAAGCGACGATGCGGTCGACGATGGAACGCGCTTACCTAGAAATAACCTATTCACTCTTGACTTAAAGATACCCGGGTTGTAGCCATCAGGAAACATAGATTTCGGCAAGGAATTCCACTCCTTAGCTGTTATTATTTGACAATAAATGTGTTCCCAAAACGTTTCGTACGTATAGGTGGGATGTCCACGCATCTCGAATAGATTGCCTAGGTAAATCACCTGCCGATGATGTTAAACAATAAAATTATTAATGAAAACTAACACGGTTAGATTAAGAATAAAATAACCTTTCATTTGATACCCTTAATAACATTTACTTTCCTATTTATACATGTAAACTCCATAGTTGCACCGAGGAAAACCTAACCTATATTTTTCAATTCCTTTTGGCATGTTTTTTCAGCTGATGCTCAACTTTCATAAATAAAAAATCAAGAAAATGTAATTACAAACTATTGTTTAACATCATTGGCTGCTGATTTAACTAGGCAACCTATTACCGATGTATAAACATTACCCAGTCCATATTCCTTGTCATTTTTAATAACAGACTAGCTGACACGGCGAACTTCATACTGCCTAATAGTAAGGGTAACGCCATCTACTGGCATTACCAAACAGCATAATTCATTTTATAATAACATTTTAATTAGCGTTCTCTGTATACGGATTTTTTTTCGTATTTTTTTTTTTTCATTTTTTCTCACCATTTAAACCTTCCCTGGACTATCCCAAATTAGCCAAATCGATCCAGCTGTTTTTGAGTTTTATTGAAACTAACGAACAGCTATTTATTTTTATATATGAAGGAAAATATTTCTTATACCTTATCAATCTTATATCATAACAACATCCTATATATCGACAATTTCTCACTCCGTCTTTGTCCCCGGGATATTCCAGATGCACTGACATTTCCTAATCCCGTAACTCTTTGAAATATGAGTGTTGTAATAGAGAAAACGGCTTGCCTGTCCACCGTGAACAGATAAAGGGATTACACAGCACGCGACTTTGAAACGTGACTTTCAATATCGTTATGCATGCTGGAAGCCTTATCATTAGCATCGGCTCAACAATACAAATAGATTTTAAAAACATACAGATTAAACTTCCATTAAATGCCAGTAGATATGCAACCGCTACAAGAAAATGCCATTAAAAGGTCAGGGAATGATTGAATTATCCGAAGAATAAGTCGGGATTTCTTCGCTTATCGGCTGATAGATCCGAGTGCGGTTTAATCTTGAGCTTAACCAGTTATAATAGACAGCTGAATAACTTTAGATAAGTGAATTAATTCACAAGTCAGTCTTGTGTAGAGTTATCTCTCGAATGAATGCAACAAGTGTAGAAAGCTTTTAGGATTTTCCGCGCAGCAAAATTGAAACGTTTTAGAGATTATAAACTAAATGAGTACAGTCACGAGTAGTAGTATAGAAACTGGCGCATTTTCTATCGCTCGCAACATCTGCCATTCAGGAAATATGTGTACGAAAATTTATTCTAAATTAAGAAAGATAAATTGTCATGCATTTATTGTGTTGAATGGCAGAAGGTAAGATAGAAAATATGATAGTGGAAGTAGGTATATATTTATTGTACTGCTTATGACTGTACCTGTACAAAAAAAGTTACACATAGATCCAGGCAAACTTGTTTACTTATTGAATTGAAATGATAGTATTAATAAAAACGAATCGAATATGAAGATTACGTTCAAATTCTTTGTGGCTGGAATACGAAAAATACGATTTCGATGAGATCAATCGCGAGTTTTATGCGCAAACCGATAAGTTGGTTTTTACGACCCGACGAAAGACGTAAAATATTGGATATACACGTCTGAAACAAAAGCCTACCATAAAACATACCTGGCATTGTATGAGCTCGACGCCTATTATAAACACAATTACACGAAGGTACTAGTACTTACTTTATGTGTCATTACAACGAAAGCTCTTTATTACGATTTGTAATTCGTGTATTTATAGATAATCTGACTGAGTGCCTTTTATAGAATGTTTGCTTCAATGTATATCACCGCATATATTTGGAATGTTCGGACGATATAAACACCAAACGTGCGAGCTGCATTACACATCCTCGGAAATCCGCGGCTCGTTCGGCTTCCTCCGTTGTTTTCCGACAAGGAAATCATTCGGAACAAAAGTCAGTATATTTCTGTGAGGCTCACGGCTCACGGTTAAACATAGTCTCGCCCACGCTGCTCAAGCGCCGCGCCGCCGCCGCTCGCAGCCCAGTCCTATCTTCCTTCTCGCCGCCAATACACGCTCCAGGTCAGTACAAGCTTTGACATTCTCTTTCAATGCAACATCTGCGAATTGTTCCTTTCTTTTATTTTTTACATGCTGTGCGATATCTGCAATCATATTTTTTATTCCTAAAAGCAAATTCTGTTATTTTATTTCATTTCCAAATTGTAATCAGGGATTGGTTACCGGTAATGTGCGTTCGAATTCCTATTGCGTGATTATTTTTAGCCATTCAGCGTTCAACGAGTGCATATTACAATACCTCGTGTCCAACTAAAAACCCGGTTTTCGATACTAAAAATATCCCGATATCGAATGTTTGCGAATTCTATTTTGAATTTGTTTCACTGTAGGTCGCAAGCGTCGATGCTCGGGGAGGTAATCCATCAGGGGATGAGAACGAGAATGATAGATGAAATGTATAGAGCGGTCACCGTCGATACCATTACATAATTTACTAATTATGTATTCGTAGTCACTCGTGTCTGTGTAGTAAACATTTATATTATGTTTATGTAAAAATTCATTGAAGTGGATTCTCGTTCTCGTTGATTTTTTACTATTCCATGCCAAGAATCTAGACTTGCTTATGACAACATCAAAATATATCGGTTGAACATTTGTCTTGTCAAATTAAAAGTTTCTCACTCTATTTTCGTTGAACTGTTGAAAATAAAAAGTGTTTTATATGCAGCAACAGGATGTTACGTAGGTATTGTTGCCTTGCCGTGTTGTAAGGCGTGATTTTAATTATTTCGTCACATTGTTTTTACAACGAACTTGATGTGTCCGACGTGATGTTCATAAAATACACAAGCTGATATTTTTATAGTTTCACAAACAAACCGGGCGCATGAAATTTCAGCTGAAACACGGAACGCTTACAAAACAGAAATATTTCAGTATTAACGGCTCTGTAAATAGGTACCTTGTCAGTTTAACCAGAAATGGATACTTGTGCGAGTAATTACAAAATAATATTCGTTATTTTGGTGAATGTTTGATAGGCTTATTATTTATCTCCTTTTTATTGAGACACAGACGGCAACAATAAAAAAAAAACATTTTAAAACGAGTTTAAGGTATACAATAAAAAAAATTGCTGATAGATTTACATTTTGATGATAACAATCGCTAATTGGAATTAGAAACTCTAGTTATAATTCCCTATCAATATATATCATATTTTCAAATTTTCTGTACTTGATTTACATAGTTTCTCTATTCAATTAAAAACAGTATATAGATAGTTGAAGTTTGAATTACATTAGCTAAGTGTTTGTCAATAAAATTATAAACGGAAACCTTGATCATATTTACAAATCCCAGGTAACCATAACGATAAATAAACATTGGTGAATCGATTAAAATAAATATTTGACCTATTTCTTCTTACCGATCAAATTGCGTGTGTTTTCGATTGATTATTATTTGAACAAAATGAAAGGAAATCGAGAATTTTTATCTTAAAAGTAGCTTTTCCTTGGTCTTCGCTCTTGAAGCCCGGTTTTCTAGAAAGATAACAAGGCTATGATGGTTCGCAATGGCGTAACTTCCAAATATAGAAATATAATCTTCTCTGGATAAATAATTTCATAAGTTATCTCCGAAACAAATTTGCAAACAAATTAGTGTATATTTAGAATCCATGAGTGTCGAATGTTCGACTTCTAACAACGCACAGCGTAACTATTAGAAAAAGATTAATGTTCAAAAGATATTATTTTGAAAAGTTGGAATCGTCTTCTTTAGGCTGATAATGATAATGATGAGAAAGTAGATTAAATCTTGCTAACTTCTTAGCACGCTACTTTTCATTCAGATCCCAAAATTAATACTCGTATATTAAATAGGTCATTACCTATATATATTAAAGGTACGTTATTCCTTTTTCGAAATTACGTATTTATTGGTTTCTTTGTGGTTTTTATTTTCTAAAATATCGCAGTACTACAGTGCAGTACTACAATAAATCTGGTCCAATCATTAGGAATTAGGCCAGGCTTGCAGCCAGTTGCAACAATTATTATTATGTTAACTTGTTAATCTAAATTATCTGAGATGAATGCAACATACCTCGTTCTACTTAATTTTCTACTAGTAATCCCCTTTTCAGCTTTATCATCTATTTAAATTTATCATCATCAGCCGATTTATCTTTCTAGTTTTATCATCTTCTACGCTGCCTATGCATCATTGTTTTGGTCTTGGTCTTGTTTTTTGATCTTTTACGTGGGTACAAAAACATATTTCGTTTAATATAATATTAATTGTTTGTGATCACTATGTGGATAGAACTTTCCAGAAGAGCAACTCAGATATAGACAATAATAAATAAATAAAATGTTTTATTAGCACAAACAGATTACATTCTCTTGTACATAATCATGGTGGTAAATATGTATATAGCCACTAAATACACCAGATGTTAAAAAAACAAAAGCTTTTTTTAAACTAAATCGTTATTCAAGCAGATCACGGAAACGTCTAGAGAAATAATTTCAATTTTTTTTTTAAATAGTAGGTCAGTACGTACAAGTAATGACCCGGATATGTGATTGTTTTTCTTTCTAGAATTTTCTTTGTAACACATTTCAAATTAGATGACAATCTGTCACAAAAATTACACCCTCTCGCAAATAATAATATTCAAACCTGAAATATTTCAAAGCTCAGCCCAATCAAGCTTAAATTCGTTTAGCAAAAGCTGAGATACGGTGCGATTGTCTTAGTATAGAATTGTCGCAAACAATCAGACGTCTGGCATTATTTATCGAGAGAGTACCTTGAGATATTGTCTGCGATTCGCGCGTCGAAGCGTGGCGATACCAAAGCTATTTTAAATGTCGAGATCATAGTTAATATTTCATTGAATTGAGGATTCAATAACATCGCAATTAGATGGTTTGGTAATGGTGATGGCGGATCGTGATTGACCGTTTCTGAGAAATAAGGATGGAGCTATACACCCTATATAGTTCCATCACTTTAACAGTTCAGTTTAGGTCGTAATGAATTGCATTAAGAGCTCATGGTACCACTGCAGATGGTTTAGTCGGCCATATAATATTCCCACTATTGGGACTCAGGCCTCCTCTCTAGGAGACGGAATGGGCCGTAATCCACCACGCGGGCACAGTACGGATTGGTGGATGTCACATGCATTTGAATTTTTCACTACTGCTCTGCAGATGGTTTACAAGAAATCAATTGTAAAGCCTTCCATTTTGCATGCATGTAGCAAGCATTTATGTAAGTAAGTTGTTAAGCACACGAGCTCTTCATACATTAAAATAGTTTTAGGAATTTTCTGAAAAGGATAGATGTAGAAAGTTTTACGCGATTGGGATGCAGGCTATAAACATATCAATCCGAGGATGCTCTCAGACTATCTGGCATAAAACGGCGACTAGTCGCAAATCGACGCGACTGTCTGCTGGAAGATCGCGTTTATGTGAGGAATACTTTAGCCTGTGTCGCATTGAGAAATTAGTAAATAATGGCAAAACTAGTCGTCTACAACACAGCTGTTTACCTTAATTAGCAGGGAACAGGTTGAAGATGGTTAGAAATTTATGCATTTAAGAGTAATATTTTTGTTTAGACACTAGAAAAAAGCAACGGTTGTTACTCGTTAATTAATGATTGATATAATTGAATATTAAATATTTGTTTAAACTTAAAAACGTATTAAACTAATTACCTATAAGTATGTATAAGTATGAACTTATTAAACATTGTACCTAATGAAAATGAAATTACCTACTGACGTGAAATCTGACTTTCACAGCTCAATGACTGAACAATACTGATAAGTATGGATCAGTGGTCAATGTTGTCACTACCTACCCTTATAAGCATGTAGGTTGAAGTTGACGTTGTTATTTGTATGACAACAAAGGCTTATCTTTTTCTCGATCCTTGTGCTGTCACATTTAACCACTGATCAAAGCCACTAACTCGAGAGTAAAAGCTGCGCAACAATCTTTATTGTACTTACAAAAATCTTTAGAAATAATTTCAATCAGTACAGCTGATATGAACAGACGAGCTTACCTCACAACTGAGTTTTCTTATGATTAAAAAAACACATGAGGACATCCACATGCGCATGTCTAAACTCAAACTTATAATGTATTTATTAAATTCCTTAAAAAAAATCTAAACAAATATGTGTACATCACAAAATATATATAAATATAATGTGGTACCTACTGAGTTTTTATCGATATTTTTATTTTTATTCAACCAACTGGTATCACGCCATACAAAGTGCACCAATCTCTTTGTATGGCGTGAGACCAATTGGAACTAAAAGAAAATTAAAGTGTAAAAGAATACTTATTTCTAGTTTTATAGAAAATATAAATTGATTTAAAGATGCTAATCTGAATATTGTTTTATATTTTCTGAATCTATTTGGTAAACGGTCGACATACATTAATGACTTCCTAAAAATTGACCCAATTTTTTTTTACAAATTATGTAAATTTACATAACTCGACCCAAAAAACCCAACTCAATATGGTCGCTAAACACAACGATGATAACATTACAAAATTATGTGGATACATAGAATATGTGAGCATACATCTATTATAATAATATAAGTCCCGAAACCTGATCTGGTGAAGACTGCATCAATCAGCTGGATGTGAAACTCACTGGATCAGTCGCCGCAGTCGCAGTCAAGAAGGCCTATTTTTGGCTGAAATGATGAACTTAAAGCCGCCCCTAATATTTTCATTTTCATTATCCCCAGGACACAACAAGATGAGTCGCCTAGGCCGGACCCGACGCACACGCGTCTACGATTGCAACTTCGACAAAGGCGAGAGCTACTACCGTCCGGTTCTAGACCGTTTGGATGGCAAGACGCCGGTACCCCGAGCCACAGAGCCGGACCGCGACCGCATCCGCACCGACGTGGAGAACCGCATCAAGAGCGCCCTGGATGACGTCGAGGGAGGAGATGATCTGTTCGACTCTAGAGGCGCCAGGGCACAGAGGGGCAGACCTCTCTCTTCTGCTTTTGATAGCGAGGAGCTTTCTGATGATGTAAGTGTTCTATTTTTTAACACATTATTATTTTAGGTTCTCTAACTGAACTAAAATAAAATCAGCTTTATAATGTTCCCACTCCTCCGGGACTCTAGCCTCTTCTCTTAGGAGATAAAATGGGCCGCAATCCACCACGCGGGTCAAGTGCGGGTTGGTAGATAATAACTATGTATACAGATAAACAAACGTGTACAAAAAGAATTCATCGACATAGTTGGCAATGGGAAAATTGCCCAGATCACTGGTAACATAACGAGGTTGGCCAAAGACTGGACCAGTGAAGTGAAAAGTCGACTAGCTTTTTGATATCCTGACAACTCGATGAACATCGGGACCTGAGCACAAGTGTTTCAACTCTAAACATCACAAACAACTCCTGATAAATTCGTTATATTTTTGTCGTCTGTTCTCCGATTAATTTAATACATATTATTTTCTCTGGTTGATAAAGTGACAGGCATAAAAAATATAATATCGGTAGAAATTGTTAGCTTAAAAGAAAAAATGACGCAATGGAAAGACGCAAGGTGTTGACTGTAGTAATGTTTTGTTTTTATGAAACTAGCAATAACACATCATGCCGAATTTTAATAGCCAACAGCGTACGCGGTAGTTTCATCGCTTCGTTTGCGTCTTTGAAATTTGTTTTTTTTTAAAACCTGTCATGAAATATAGAACACGGTCCACTTTAATGACAACATACTGGCTGCCAATATTGAAAGCACATCCTGCTGTTATAGAGGGTAAAAAAGCAATTACTGAGCTTTATTTAGGATACTAGTTTTGCCGGTGACTTCGTCCGCGTTAGAGTCGGATATGTTTCTATTAAGTTTTTTTACTGATTTTGTTTTATTATAATCAATAGCTCTTGTTTGCGAATTCGTTCGCGTAGAATTTGGAAATATTTGTAAACATTTGAAGGCTGTTTAGGTGCAACACGCTATTATAAGTAGGAGTGGAAATATAGAACGTCGGGTGAAAGTACTGGGTCTTACAATATTATTATTATGTAGGTTTGTACTAAGGAGTAGTTATCATTTTAAAGTAAGTACTTCTAAGTACACCATATTTTTAGTTTTATTTTCTTCCAGTAGAAGTACATAATTGATATCCTCCGCAACCAGATCTCGACTGGGCAACAAATAGTTACCCGTAAGAAAAAAAAACACTCTTGGCGTAAATCGATACCGTATACGTACCGGAGACGTGTTTAAATGTTTACCCCTGGGCTTTATTAACTGTCACCACAAAAGATAACTTCATCGGCAGTTGATTTTATTTTTAATTAAAATTTAAATCCGTTGGTATCATAGGGACGCAAGGTATCAGCACTGTTTTCCCATCTGTCAGACCAGTCAAAACTGACAGAGGTCATGTTATAGCGAAGGAATATAACTTGAAGTCTAATTCCGTTACATAAACAAATTTATGGTTTAAGGTTTCTTGGTAAAATAATTGGTGTACTGTTTTTAATTTGAGCGAGTGTAGGGTTTCCTCTACACTCGCTCAAATTGAAAACAGTACAGCACTGGCTTTCGCCTGTAGGAATTATTGAATTCAGGAGTTCTTGAGGGTAATTTACCGCATCCTCATGATCCATTACATTATCAATGATTTTCATTAGGTAGTTGATGCTATCGCCCGGAGTTTTACCCAGAATTATTTGCTATTGATTTTCCCAATGCTATTATTTCTTGCCGCCTATATATTGCCCTTTGATACATCTACTGGTAGTGTTAATTTTCTATTTAGACTACATGTGGATAGACTTTGGAGATTAGGTCAATTCACACCGATTACAATCAATTTTGATTTTGTTTTCACAATAAGGTACTTTTCCGTCTCCTATTAAAAGTAACTTTGAAGGACAATTTGTACCTCAAATGTGTAGATAGTTAAGGGGGTGGACGAATTTCTATAGCGGGGAAGTTTTTAAGCAAGACTTCACAATGTCATCTCTAGTTCCCCTAACTATTACTAGCAATGTTTGGCGAAAATCACCAGCAAACTTGAAAGTAATTCCACCTATGATTTATTTACAGCTTCCTATTACCTCTAAAGGTCCTTCCTCTACATGAGCTCTACGAATCATAGTGCATTCATCCCGTATAATTATACTGACATGTCGCAAAACTTTTCTCAAAGTGCCATTTTTACACAATTCGAGCACACGGTACCTTTTTGCAGTCTGCGGCGCGTTCAACTGTCAATAAAGTCGTAGCATTCGCGCATCATTATTTTGTTGCAGTGTTATTTTAAACTGTGATATCTCCTAAAATATTTACGAAACGAAATGATGTAAAGGGTAGTTGTGTTCAAAAGGAACTAATTAGAATAAATATTTTATTTATTTGGATAAAGATTTATATTATGTTTATAAAAAAACCTTCGCAAATGGTGCATTATTTCAGAACAGATTTGATTACCATAAAAAGATTATTGTGAGGAAACCTTAAAAGATTTAGAGACATGAGCTGTTGCAGACTTTTTTCAGAACTGTTAAAGAGAAACTATTTTGTTATACGAGTACTTAATTTTGGCGTAACTTTAACCGTTTACGCAGCGCACGTAACGGAAGCTCTCGAAAGGAATATTTTTCCCCCGTTTGCACAACATTTTTTATCAATACTCCCAATCCTATTCGTCATAGCGCATGTTTTCTCGTTAAATGGGCTATCTAACATTGAAAGAATTACGTCCAAGTTACGTTCGTTTCGTTTGCGTCGACGCCTCTAGTAGGCCACGCCTCCGATTCCTTTGTTCTGACGTCATCTCAACGCTCAGTCACGTGGTCAGAACAAAGGAATCGGAGGCGTGCCCTACTCGAGGCGTCGTATACGATTGTAACTTGGCTAGGAGAGCTGTAGTTCCTAGGTTTAGCGCAATCAAACAAACTCATCAGTTTTATAATATTCTAACAAATTTTGAAACAAAATAATTGCAGGTTCCATTAAATAATTGGGTTAGGTGTATACGATAATATTTGATTCTTTTCTGTAATTCATGTCAGAGTTTCTTCGTCTCCACTTAATGTATTAAAAAACTGCTAATCTAAACTTGTATACTAATATTATAAAGAGGAAGGATTTATATTTGTGTTTGTAATGAATAAACTTAAACACTACTGGACCAATTTTTAATGCCGTGGGTTGCGACAGTCGTTTTCGCCATATTGCCATGAGATCCAGTGCCTCCTTTGACGCAGCAACTCTGGTCGTGTTGTAGGGTTTAAAATCGCATCACCTCGCTCAACTGCCATCTTCCATCTCTCCTATTCACTCCACAAAATAAAATAAAAAATGAAAGGTAAAAAGAAAGGCAAGTGTCTACAGCGGATGCACGTCCTCTCATTTCTAGTGCACCTCTCAAATATTAGAGGGTTGCACTCTAATCTCGATGCGGTCCACCACCATCTTGAGACTGAGAAGCCACACTTGCTTTTCTTGACGGAGACCCAAATTAGATGTCCGTCAGATACGGCGTACCTCAACTACCCGGGATACTCACTGGAGCATCATTTCCTGCAGCGTGCCGGGGTCTGTGTGTACGTCCGTAATGACATCTGCTGCCAGCGTCTCCGTCACCTTGAAGACCCAAATTTATCCACGCTATGGCTGTTGGTGGACACTGGTATGGACAAAATTGTTTATGCCTGTGTCTACCGATCGCACAGCGGTGATCAGGAGACAACTCGGTTGTTCGACCACCTCAGTGAGGCCGCCGATAAGGCTCTGCATCGGCACCCTGATGCGCAGCTCGTCGCTCTGGGGGACTTTAACGCCTGCCACCAAGACTGGCTTTTCCCATACCAGAAGACCGACCATGCTGGGAGGGAAGCGCGAAACTTTGCAGTGTCGATGGGCCTTTCCCAGCTGGTTAAGCAAGCGACTAGGGTGCCTGATGTAGTTGGTCATACTGCCAATTGTTTGGACCTTCTGCTGACCACCGATCCGGACAGATGTATTGTAACAGTTTCCTCGCCACTGGGAACTTCAGATCACTGTCTGGTGAAGTCTGTTTCGTGCTTCTCCCCACCTGACTGCGACTCACGTGGTCAACGGAGAATATGGCGTTACAGGTCAGCAGATTGGGATGAGATGCGGCACTTTTTTGCGTCTTATCCTTGGCAGCAGGTCTGCTTCTCTTCTGAAAATCCGTCGAGCTGTGCAGATGCTATATCCGATGTGATACGTCAAGCTATGGAGTTTTTCATCCCTTATAGAGACGTACCCATCGGAGGCTCAGCTCAACCATGGTTCAACGCCGATTGCGCTCAAGCTGAAGAGCGTAAGCATTCGGCGTTTCTCGCATGGGTTGACGCTCGTGATCGCAAAGCTCCGGATCTGAGCTCAAAGAAGAGAGCTTTCAACCATGCTGCCAAGTCCTACAAAAAGGCACTGAAGAAGGCTCGGTTCGACCGCATTACACATATTGGCGCAAAGCTCTCTGCACAGCCGTCCGGTAGCAGAGCATTCTGGTCCCTTGCCAAATCGGTCGAAACGAACTTCTGTAGGCCCACATTGCCTCCGCTGGTTAAACCTGATGGAACACTGGCTCACACAGCGAGAGAGAAAGCAGGTCTCTTTGCAGCTCTCTTCGCCCACAATTCTCGTCTTGACACTAGCAGTGCTACTCCACCAACTCTACCTCACTGCGACACCTCAATGCCCGATATTCGCATAAGGAACAGAGAAGTTTTGAGAGCACTGTGTCGTCTAGACGTGAATAAAGCTAGTGGACCAGATGGTATACCAGCAATAGTTCTCAAGGCATGTGCGCCCGAGTTGTCTCCTGTATTGACGCGCTTGTATCGCCTCTCATTTAGGACTGGTATAGTGCCCAAGTCCTGGAAGCTTGCCAACGTGCAACCCGTGCCCAAAAAGGGCAGTCGTGCCGATCCTGCCAACTATCGGCCGATTTCAATAACCTCCATACTCTGCAAGATTATGGAGCGTGTATTGAACTCGCGCCTCCTGGCATACCTGGAAGGTAACGATCTCCTCAGTGACCGACAATACGGGTTTCGCCAAAATCGGTCTACTGGGGACCTACTAGTGTATACCACTCACATGTGGGGCGAGGCCCTCGAGAAGAATGGAGAAGCGATTGCTGTCTCCTTGGACGTCTCGAAGGCCTTCGACAGGGTATGGCACGCCAGCCTTTTGAGTAAGCTTCCAGCGTACGGCATTTCCCCTGGCCTGATTAACTGGGTAAAAGACTTTCTGAGTGAACGGTCTCTCCGAGTTGTTGTCGATGGATGCTCATCAGAGCCCATGACGACTAATGCCGGAGTTCCTCAGGGGTCAGTTCTCTCTGCAACTCTTTTCCTGCTGCATATTAACGATCTGCTGATGCCCGGTATCTATGGGTATGCAGACGATAGCACAGTTGTAGAGAGGTACCTGCCAGGTCCTCGGGCCAGTAAGGAGCAAATTCGGTCCGAACGAGAGGCTATGGTAGAGCGTACGAATGTCTCACTTCAGGCAGTCTCCAAGTGGGGCGAAACCAATCTGGTTAGATTCAACGCCGCCAAAACACAAGCGTGTCTGTTCACCGCTAAGAGGAGCCCGTTCACCTTGGCTCCCGCTTTTCAGAATGTATCCCTGGAGTGCACCGACTGCCTTCAACTCTTAGGAGTTGAAATTTCCTCAGATCTCAATTTCGGGCGGTTCATTGAGTCCAAAGCCAAGGTAGCTGCTAGAAAACTAGGCGTTCTTGCAAAGGTCCGACGGTACTTCACACCGGGACAGCTTCTAATGTTATACAAAGCACAGGTCCGATCGTGTGTGGAGTACTGCAGTCACATATGGGCTGGTGCTGCAAAATGCCATCTAGCAGCTTTGGACTCAGTGGAAAGGCGTGCGAAGAGGCTAATTGGGGATCCAGATTTGGTTAAGTCCAATCTACAAAGCCTCGAGCACAGGCGCAGAGTAGCCAGCCTATCGGTGTTTTACAGGTTACATTTTGGAGAGTGTGCGCGGGAACTGCATGACTTGATTCCGCCATCTCCTTTCTACCATCGGACAAGCCGACGCACGGCGAGTATCCACCCTTACGTTGTTGAAACTTCAACGGTCCGGACTAAGCGTTTCGCTTCGTCGTTTATACCGCGTACATCGAAGGACTGGAACAATCTGCCTGCTGCGGTCTTTCCGTCCAACTATAATATAGGTGTCTTCAAAGCTAGAGTGAATAGGCTCTTAATAAACTAGTGCGCCTGACCATCAATGATTGCATCTCCGCTTACCATCAGGTGGGATTGCAGTCAAGCACTGGTTTATATCAATTAAAAAAAAAAAAAAAAAAAAAAAAAGATCCCGCCGGAACTCTGTCCGCCGTACCGCAACTTGTCGCGGCAGTGAAGATTCATCCCGGCGTTGCATCTCCATACGCAAATCTTGCATGGGTGCAAGGACTGTTGCCTCCAGATCCTATGGTGGCAAGCCGCTAGTTGGTGCCAGTTTCTGAATAAAACCAATGAAATTATAATACTTCAATTCAGAACGACGTCTTCAGTTTCCGAGAATCCTTTAAAGTTATTAATATATATTTTGACTCGATACTCAATCTCCTTATGTACAAAGCCTCTTTCCCTCCTACAAGGATTTATTCAACATCATCAACAATTTTAGTTCGCAGTATTAGGTACTTCAATTAATATTATTAATTTCTTGTCTAAGTAGGTACTTCAAGTTCTTAGTAAAGTTTTAATTTCGCTTTCTATGAAAAACATTAAAATAGAGCAACGTAAGTAGGTCGCCGGTCGCCCTGTTCATACAATTATTTAATAACTAGCTGCTGCCAGAGGCTTCGCCTGAAAATAGAAAATTATCCCAAGGAAACATACTCTTGGAATAAAAAGTATTCTATGTGTTATCCCACCCGAGTACCAAGTTTCTTCGAAATCCATTCAATAGTTTTTGCGTGAAAGAGTAACATACATCCAAACTTCCATATATTCATACATCCATTCATCCATACATCCATACATCCATACATCCATACATCCATACATCCATACATCCATACATCCATAAATCCATAAATCCATACATCCATTCATCTATACATCCATACATCCGTACATCCATACATCTATACATCCATACATCCATACATCTATACATCCATACATCCATACATCTATACATCCTTATATCCATAAATCTATACAACCATACATCCACACATCTATACATCCACACATCCACACATCCACACATCCACACATCTATTCATTCACACATCCATACATCCACACATCCATACGTCCACACATCCATACATCCCATACATCCATACATGAAAATTTTCGCGTTTATAATAATAATAATAGGATTATTTATTTCGAGTATGTTCTCCAAGACAAAAATCATGTTCAAAAATTCTAAATACATTTTCATACGAATTTTACTGTCTGTGATATATTAATTCATCGTTTCAATTAATTATATTAGTATTATTCACTTATTTCCGCGCTTCGATAGTGTACATATTTCTTTTCGCATTTCTTCTGTAATTCTGGTTAAGAGTCCTTCAGATCGTCGGACGGAATGTCGGCGAGATCGTCGAGCGCGGACGGAGATCAATGAAAACAATTGCTGCCATTAGACTCCGTCCGCTGCTGCCCTTGTCAGTAAGGTCGCAAAGCCAGGTGAATACTGTCTTCCCATTTTCTTCAAACAAAAAAAATTTATCACTTTACAATATTAATGTAGATTTATAATCCTTGACAAAAACTGTGGATTGTATGTAATGTGTTAAGTACTGAAAAGCAGAAAACATAAAACTTCATTAAGTTTTCTGTTTTTCGAATGAGTCGTTTGCATGAGGTGCTTGTAAGATTACTTGACAAGCTAAATTAATCTGCCACAAAGCAGCATACATTATTACATCTTGGTAGTAGCCCACTAGGTTTTGAAACTTTGAAGTTCTGTAAAAGGCTGTTACCAAATAATTTACACCAGCCATCACGTAACAAAATAATATTAATCCATTACTGAAAATACTAATAAATTAATATTGATGTTTAGTTTTGCACATGTTCAAGCCAAATATGAAACCACCAGTAAATAATTGATCAATGATCTGGATTAGCACTACATTAGGAAGCTTTTATAAAGATCCCGATACACAAGGCTTTTATCGTCAATCGTCGATTGATTTCTTTTAAAGATTAGATTAATAAACTAACTGCTGCAGCGGCTTTGCCTGCAAGATAATAGTGATTATATTCCACAATTAAGGCCACAACGCCTTCTAGCCCCAAACAAACAAGAGCTTGTTCTATGAGTACTAGACAGCTAATAAACATATTTTTATATTTCTTAATACATACAAATTATACCCAGACATAAAACAAATGATCGTGCTGATCTCACAAACATTTGTCTTCAGTGGAAATAGAACAAACGACCTCCGGCTTAGCAGTTAAGATCACTTACCACTAGACCAACAGCCCAGTCCAGGATAAACAGTATCCCATGTGCTATTCCTAGACATGGTCTACTCATGAAACTACAGAAAAGATTTGGAAGAAATCTGAATTTCTTCCAAATCTTTTCTGCAGTTTCAGTGTGAAAGATTAACAAAGATACAAACATACAAACATACAAACAAACAAACATAAAAACATACAAACACTAACATACAAAAATACAACATACAAACATACGAACATACAAACATACAAATATACAAACATACAAACATACAAACATACAAACATACAAACATACAAACATACAAACATACAAACATACATACATACAAACATACAAACGTACAAACATACAAACATACAAACATACAAACATACAAACATACAAACATACAAACATACAAACATACAAACATACAAACATACAAACATACAAACATACAAACATACAAACATACAAACATACAAACATACAAACATACAAACATACAAACATACAAACATACAAACATACAAACATACAAACATACAAACATACAAACATACAAACATACAAACATACAAACATACAAACATACAAACATACAAACATACAAACATACAAACATACAAACATACAAACATACAAACATACAAACATACAAACATACAAACATACAAACATACAAACATACAAACATACAAACATACAAACATACAAACATACAAACATACAAACATACAAACATACAAACATACAAACATACAAACATACAAACATACAAACATACAAACATACAAACATACAAACATACAAACATACAAACATACAAACACACAAACATACAAACATATACACTTACAAAATTTTGCCTTTATAATATTATTGGGATATTTCCTAAAAATAAACGCTTTGGTTTGAGGAAACATAGGTTGTGTCATAGTTATAAGTCTCATTAAAGCAAATAATTTATTTTAAAATGGTGTTAATCATATTACGTAGGGATAATAAAACTTAACCTCGCCTTCCAAACTTCCAAACTTCATTTTTACGATAATAAAGGGCTAAAGTGGTAATAAAAAAATATCCTGGTGTAGATGCACCCTTATGTTTAATAATTGTAGTAGCTTTTAGCGGAGTGCATAATATTTTAATGGACTAGCTGTACCCATCAATTAGGCTTGACGGGAAAACAATAGTTGATTTGAGCTAAAGGTAACAGCCAAACATTGCAGAGTGCATAGGTGTAACTACATGAATTTATTAAATCTACTATTTACATTTTTAATAACACTTCACTATCTATTATCTATACATACATATATATATAAAAAGAGAAACTGACTAATTAACATATTCTTTCCTCTGACAAGGACAAACATTGTCATATACCTGGTCGTACTTATTGACGATGTTGTATCATGAAATGCCCAAATCAAAGTTTTGGCCGGCAGAGTGAGAAAACTGATTACGGTGTTTAAAAACCTGCGATATAGTGCTGATGCGGATACAATACGCATGGTTTATTTTTCACTCTGCCAGTTAATATTAACTTTTGGCATTATGGTTTGCAAGGTCACCGACATAACACGAAGAATCGCCAAACTTAAGTGGCAATGGGCAGGGCACATTGCTCGCAGTACGGATGGCCGTTGGGGCCGAAAGGTTCTAGAATGGCAACCCCGTACCAAAAGACGTAGCGTTGGAAGGCCTTTTTACAAAGTGGACCGGTGACTTGGTAACGGTTGCGGGAGTCCCATGGATGCCAGACGCACAAGACCGTTCATTGTGGCGACAGTTGGGGGAGGCCTATGTCCAGCAGTGGACGTCTTTCGGCTGAAATGATGATGATGATTACGGTTTGGTGTGATGTTTTGAAGACAAGTATGCTAAAACTGGAAGGCTCGTAAAGGGCTGTCCTCAAGGTGATGATCTTTAAACACTAGTACTGCACAATTGTACAAAGAATGTCAAGACAGCTCTTTGTGCTAAACTGTACGTTACGCAAACATACTTTACTACGGTTGGACTTCGTTCAACTGACCAAACGTAGGACCAAAAACGTGTACTCCATAATGATAGTAAGCCATAGAAGAAAACTAGCAAATCGACATTTTAAAATTCTAGGCAGTCGTATTTACAACCTACGAGTAGTCAACAAAAAACGTTGCACTTACAAATTAAATAAATTTGACTGCAAAGCTCGAGTCAGTAAATGGATCACTACCCTCGGTTATGAGGAGGTCGAAAGTATTGTCAAGACGTAGCTTTAAACCTCTCCCCCCTTCCCTAAATTGCCGCCCTCCCACATATCATCATACGCACACTTACACACACACGCACAGACACTATCACATAGACACACACAATTATTTAATACAATTTCACTAGTGGTTTGCGTTTTTATGTCTAAATACTTTTGTCACTCAAAAATCTCACCTTTTGTCACTTTTGAGAACAGCATTTATTTATAAAATCTTTAACACACAAAGTTGTAAACTCTGTGATAACTAACAATTTACCAACTTGCCAATTGTAAAGCTGGAAATGAATATTTTTATTATTTATTTATATTGTTCGATACAATAATCACAATCGAACACGTTTTGCTGATTTAGCTCACCAATTACGCCGCGCTTGGTGCGGCGTGGCATCAGTACACAATCGGTCAGCAAACCGGGTGCTTTCGTACTCGTTAGCATTTATCATTTAGTGTAACTTAGCATAATTACCGTATATATAGTTATCAAAGTATTTAATTTAACAGCAAAGCAGTCCATACCACTCCGGTCGCGACTCCTACGTATATATATTATTATATCAACACACAACCAAAACTACTGGAACTAGGAACGTCAAATTTTGCACAAGCTTTCCTTTTATGACGTAGGTGAACACTAAGAGAGGATTTCTCAAAAGTCACTCTCTAAGAGGATAAAACGGAAGTCCAAAGTTTGTATAGAAAAACCTAATTTCACGCGGGAGAATTTATCTTTGTTTGGCCTTATCATGAAGTGATCAATTTCTAAAATCTGACGACGACATATTCATATTGATTTGAAATTTTTGTTTATCAATGTAACATGGAATCTTACATTGTTCGAGTAATTAAAGTGTAAATTTTAATAAATAGCTAGTTGTACATAATGATAAAAAAAAAAATTGTCAGATTCGAGTACTTTTTTATTTTTTTTTAATTTGAGAAAATTTACCACAGTAATGTATATTTTTTTCATTATCTTAAACTTTGCCATTTAAACTTTTTCCATAGGACTTCTACTTTTGCCGGAAATCGAGATAAATCGTTTTTTTTTCCATAAAAACTCACACCCATCCACTTCCCAAACTCAGATCGCCCGTAAATTATTTTTCCTTTAATTTTAATCATATTCTCTGCCTTGTCTAAATGATTTCATTCTACTATTATTATTTTTTCACTTTTTACCATTTTCAAAGGCCGCCCTGGTCTAAAATAAGATGTTACAATAAACCTACGTCTTACAAAAAAAATATGTCGTCATTTCATAAATACTACTTCAAAGAGCTATTCGATATTCTCATAACAAAGAACTGTTTTATGCTGTATAATGTATGTATTTTACGTATTGGTTATTGCAAAGTTACATATTATAGGAGCAAAACTCGAAACAGTCTGAACGGAGCCAGGTAGTTTGAAGAAGGGAATTCCTAAACTTGTTCTGCCGGCGAAACTATTCGATCCAGACTTATTGAATACTACAAGATAATATTTCGTGATATTTGTTACAGTTTATAAAAAACAAGTAGTGAAAAAATATTTTTATGAAAGAAAATTTTCATTTTTCAAATGTTATCTTTTAAATATAATTTGCTAATAAGAAATCGTCAATTAGTTTCACAAACTGAACACAAGAATAGTACAGCATAATCAGATTTTTAATGTTCCCATTACTGAGACTCAGACCTCTTCTCTCGAGCAGAGAAAATGGGTCGAAACCACCACGCAGGCCATATGCGGGTTGGCAGATATCACATATCTTCGATTTTTTGTTATAGGACTAGCCAAATCAGCATGGCCTCACGATATTTTCCTTAACCTTTTTGAGAGAACACGAATTTAGTGTTACATTAATCAAGAACAAGGTATGTCTGAATTTCAAAATTCTGACCAAAACACAACAAATATATGAAAAACGTATAAAAAATCTGTATGAAATTTTCGGTTCGTTTACAACTACAAGTTCAGTCACTCCCGACTGAATATGAATTCTGGAGGATTAAGAGGCGGAATTCTAAAGCGAATATTGCAGATTAGGGTTGGTTCATACTCGCCGCCGCGCAGGCATATCATGAGTCAGCCTGGGTGACGGGAATAAATGTGATACATTTTGCATACTGGCCGCCCAGCGTCCACCGCATGGCGACTGTGTGCATAAACACGTCCGTGCATGGCGACCGCGTTTTATTCCCTTATTGTTAGGACATGTCCTGTCCGTGTCTTTGATAACACCATATAGCGCAGACGGGTATGAATTGCCCGAGAATATTTCGTGATTTAGGGTGTTAGATACTCGGCCTGGCTTGGCTTTTTCAATGTTTATTTTGGTACACGTCATTAGCATACTTAGCCTTGTACTGTGACCACCGCTAGGCCTTAGGATTCCTGTTTAGGAGAGAGATTGATATATGTCATGTATGGATGCGAGACGTACAGGAATTATATATATACGTATATATAAAGATATTCCCCCGTACAAGCAGTTTAAAAACTAAACCTTTTTTTAGAAGGAACACTTTTCTTAAAGCTTTATAAAAAATCAAGGTATATTTAAATACGTCTAGAATACACCTTGATATTTTTACATGTACATTCTGAGGAGCTTCTATTCCAAAGAGGGATAAAGTTCCAGTACTTTTCCATATTTTCCATAGCTATTCGAGAACTTTCAAACTTATTAACTTTTCTTCTAAATATACATTTTATTTAACTTTGCTTATTTTTTAAGGTTCCGTACCTCATAAGGAAAAACACTGAACCTTTATAGGATCACTTTGTTGTCTTTCTGATCCGTTTGTCTGTCTGTCTTTCTGTCTGTCTGTTAAGAACCTTTATCTCGAGAGCGCGTACTGATATCGAGATGAAATTAAAATTAAAGCATATACTCAAGTCGGCGGTCCCTTAGAGCTATGAAAAAATCAAACTTCTAAGTTAACGAAAAAAAGATACGGCCGTTTATGTCGCAGAAAAAAAACCTATATTTCGGCACTCAAGGGAATCAAAATTCAAATGGTACTTCCCGTTGACCTAGAATCCTCAATTCGAGAAAAGAATTGTTTTCATAGATAAGTTTGTACGAAATTAGTGCGCGAATCTGACTCGCACTTGCCCAGTTTATTTTTTTAATGGTACATAATCTGGACACTTGGATTATTCTATGCGTATTTTTTAACAAAAAAATAACGAATAGTTATAAATCTAGGAAAAATCCCAAAACGAAATTACAATATCACACAGCTGAGCTGAGCTCTGTGGAAAAACAAATTAAGAGCCGGCTGTAGTCACAGAGTATTTTGTTTGAACTAACGTAACAGTAGTTTCGGCTGTGTGTTGATATGTCAGTCAGTCAGTAGACGGATAAAGCAAATTCGGTTGACATTTGCCAAGTGATACACGTGATTACCAGCTGTGTTGACCCGCTGCAGACTCAACAAGTAGTTAAGAGCCGTTTGTAGTCACAAAGTATTTTGTAGGCACTGGCCCGGATTTCGTGTCGAATGCGCGATCACGTAGCACCGATTATATTTTTATGAAAACATAGTAACTATTCATGATTTTTGTTTTTACCAGACCCTTTTAAAAAACAAGCTTTTTTATTTTATTTGACTTTCAAATATTGCCGTGATGTAATCTCGTAGATATACATGTTTGAAATCTTAAGTTAGGGTCAGATTCACGATTTTTTTTTTATCGATCCTGCTAATTTGTATCGTGTTTTGATATTTACCTAGCGGTTCGTCATATGGTCAATTTTAATATATATTTTTTTTTATGAAATTCTTTTTTATATTTGTGGATTTCCATAGGTTCAAAAAAGTTCAAAATGAGTACAACCTCCCCTTAAGTAAGATAGATTAAGTTTGTTTTTTTCATAGAGCTCAACTGAACGCCTATGTGTAATCCCGTATTTTTAATCAAACTGCGATACGGATTTAATATTTGTTACGTTACTGATAGGTGCCCATTGTTTTTTTTTGTCATTGCGAAAATCCCCTGCTCTTGGGTGGAACGAGAGGGTATGTCAGACTTTAACTGACTAAAAACTCAAACCTGTTCCGTCGTTGCCTTTCATACTAGGGCCGAGTCTTTTTTTCAGAAGCTAACCCAAGGGTCAAAACTACCTACTGGGGCCAAGGCCCCAGTAGGCTTCGACCCTCCTGGGCCCCTACGGTTTGTTGACATCTCCTTAATGCGCGCGTGGGATAGGTGCCTATAGGTCCCTCTTCCAATTAACAGTGAACGGAATGTGTGGGATTTTAAAAATATTTTCATAACCTTATTAGTTAAATCCTAATGAACGCAATCGCTTGCTGCACAAAACATGACTTCAAGTTTTTTTTTTCTTTTGAGATTTAATTTTACAATCAGGACACGACTTACGAGTAGCAAAATATCAGCCTGGACGACGACAAGCAATGAGTAGGTTACCGTCCGGCCGTCCGGCAAGGACAGGGTCCGAGTCGACTGCACCTAGTATTCGACGCGCGCCTCGAGGAGATGTCAGCAAATCGTAGGGTCCAACAGCATCGATGCCTGCAAGGGCGACGCGAACTTTTAAAAGAATTACGGTGACCCTAGAACGCAGAGAGCAATTAAAGAAACATAGACGGGTTTTTATCTGTAAAAAGGAGAAAACTTAAAAAAAAGGAAGGAATAAAGGTCTGTAAAAATCGCTTTTAGCGATAAGACCACCCATTGTGACACCCTATTAGTTTTAATTTCCTAATGTAAGTTGTATTTTTGGTGTACAATAAAGAATATCTATCTGTCTATCTATCAAACTTATTTGATAATTTCTCACCTCAAAAAAACAGTATTTCAAAATGTTACCAGACAGAGCTAATAGAGACATATTAGGTACTTGCTTCGTCGGACCATTAATTACATCTAAACCCTCAAACGGTTCTAGGTAGGACGATAATAATGCAAGTTATCAATATGTACCTATGTCATAGTGCACTAAAAGCCGGTTCGCGTTTGAGGCAAAGCCGGTACGTCGTCTATCAAAGGTTGAGTCGCGTCGCTGAACTTACAAAGACGCTCTCTAAACAATACAAGACTTAGGTACTAGGAGTTACTAAGACACGGTTTTGTATCTTGTTAATACCTAAATTCGTTAGTTTGAGAAAAGATTAAAATAATTACGATGCCTTTGTCGTGATGGCCAGTAATTAAGGTAACCGCCTCCCATGCATGAAGTTATTTTTTTTTATTGTTGATAGGTTCGCGTTTGACCGCTATCTCACCTGATGGAAAGCGACGATATATAGCATAGCATAGTCGGCCTTATAATATTCCCACTACTGGGACTCAGCCCTCCTCTCTAGGAGAGGGTGCATGAGGTTATTCCTAAGCACTAATCTTAATTAACCTCCGCGAATTCTAAGATTACTTCCTATTACGACTCACTTTTTATTATGATTATTTTTATTATACTTTTTTGTTCAATCACATTGTGAATCTTTTGTCTACACTGACCTTACATAATATCTACTAATACTGTTATATGGAAATATTGAAAAAACAACTTTTTTTTTAAGGTTTTACTATGGAGTTTTTTTGCCGGTTCTTCTCCACTTCTCCATAGGCCTTTAATCTAAATTAACATAAATCACCCACGTTTTAATCTGGTTGGTGTTTATCGATACAATAACACTTAGTCCTCAAAAATGGTTTAGTTAGTAATGATATTACTAGTTTTCACCAAAATAAAGCGAAAAAATATTCCTTTGCATTAGGTAATTGGTTATTATAAAATAATTCCAAATGCGTACACTTTTTCACTTATATAAATTAATATTTAACTTATGGGAGAAGGGGTCTAACTTATTTTATACTGCTTTACATAAAAAATAACCCAATAATAATAAAGAGCTTAAATCTTTTACCTTTAAAAAATATCACATATATTTCATTAAGAAATTTCGAATTTGAAGCGTGCGGAGTGTTTTTTGCGTCTACTGTAAAGTTGCATTTTTGGACTTAGATCCTTTTTCACTACGGTCACAAAATTATAATTGGACGGGAAGGCCGCAGCACGCAAGTAAATCCAGTCCCACGATGTACGCGGTATAAACGACGTCTTCGCACGCCTTTCCACCGACTCCAAAGCTGCTAGGTGGTATTTTGTAGCACCAGTCCATAAGTGGCTGCAGTACTCCACACACGATAGAACCTGTGCTTTGTATAACATTAAAAGCTTTCCCAGTGTGAAGTACCACCGGAACTTTGCAAGAACGCCGAGTTTCCTAGCAGCTACCTTGGCTTTGGGCTCAATGAACCGCCCAAAGTTAAAGTCTGAGGAAATTTCAACTCCCAAGAGCTGAAGGAAACTAAACTATTTCAATAAACTTGCCTTGTTGTTATTAAATTGTAGTTTTAACTAGGTAAGATGTAAAAATAAAGACCACGATTCATTGAAAGTAAAGATTCAAGAGCTGCATGTTTATAAACATAGCAATTGGGCGCATAAATTACTTGGCGTTCATGCGTCCACAAATAACCCGCGGTACGTCATTCATTCAATGACAAATCTGGTATATTTTTAAAATCACCTAATACGTCTTGGGCCAGCAACTTTGAAAACGAAATAGCATTCTATATTTAATGTTATGAGTTACTTTGGAACAGGTGCCGAGTAGCAGACACGTGTTTCTAGACATGTCTATAGGCACGTGCATAGATAGACATGTATAGGTTTATAGGTCTCTCTCTGCCTCTCACTGATTTTTTACAGAGATAGACATTGATAAGTTATTCTAATTATTTTCTTTTTAGTTAATGTATGTTTATGTAATTATTTTTTTAATTATATTATAACATCTTTACAGACGCGTTCAAGGAGATATTATAACTGACCTTTATAAATAAGTATATAGTGTTAATGTTATTAAATTAAACTATATATATGTATTGTTTTAATGTTATTAAATTAATTATGATTGTAATTTATAAGGCCAGACCTTTTTCAATAGTTATTTGAGCCGCTTTTACCAATTTCGGTAATTTCGACAGTTAAAGTTGTCAAAAAATAAAAGGCCCTTTTTGACATTGAATTTGTATTTTAACAACATAGCGGCTTGTCCGGTGTAGTGTAGCTACTACTAAAATAACTACTACTACACCGCTATCGATACAAGTTACATTCTAGTGTTTTTATCAAATGTCAAAAAGGGCCTTTTGTTTCATCTATCATATAAATAAAAATTACATACATACTTAGACACCATTACATACATTATGAGTATAATCATGGTATTTAATGTCTCGAGTGTTATGTTAATGGGAAGATATCACAGTTCAGTTTTTATATATATATTTGCAGAATCAAAATATCCCAATATATTACGAAACATCAACAAGACTTATTTTAATCAAATATAAATTATAATTTCCATCTCAGTCATCGTTGAAATGACTTATTTACTGGTTGAAATAATTATTGATAAATTACTGTATCTAGCGTCCATAAAGCATGTCACAACTCAGAATGTTGTAAAATGTGGTCGGACAAAATAAATAATACTGAGAAAATATTCTACTGACACATTTACAGTTTTAGTCCGGTTGTGAGGACAGGCGTTTGATGGACGTTTGGCAAACCTTCCCTATGCGCGCACGCAACGTAACGTCTCCGTAAATCAGTGACGTATTATGATGAATCGGTCCTTTTGCTGTATGTTGCTGCGGCTGCCTATAATAATTCTTGAAACAACACTTTTCATAGGCATTGCTTGTATAGTACTTTTCAACATACTAATTCGTAAACCTGCTCCAACTCCTCCCGTTTTTTTGCTTGCAAAGTTGTGTACTTTGCACTTTTTTTTTAGGTTATTGTACAATACATTTTTACTTAACACTCGTTACAACAAAAACACTTGTCTTAAACCCCTTTTGAATAGCGTAATTAGAGACACAATAGAAAGACAATGACCGACCGAACGCCGGCGTTCGCCCAGGGTTTAATGAGTGAAAAGGTTTATGTGATCAAGTGGGTATCGCTCACAGAATGTTACATAAAAAGTAAATAAGCTTTCACTTTAAATTTTAAGATGTGATTTCACCAGTTATATAATATTTTTTCAGGGTAAATTTCCTAGTACGGTAAACACACAGTAATACGGTACCCACACAACTAACTCCCCAAAAGACACATGAAATATATTTCTTGAGAAATAATCAAAATAATTTGTTATTACATAAATGTTTTTGAAGTTTACTTATTATTTCCACGTATGTTGAAAAACGTCGTTTGATACATGTGGGCAATTATCATTGTAGTGTTAAACCTCACTTTCAACTCGGCTGCAATGGCAAACTTTGTCAGTTCAACGCGCCCTACAACTCGCAAGTCGGGGCCGTTACCACTCGGCCACCTCTGCACTGGTATGATAATGACGAAATGAAATTAAGAATTTTGCGTCTCTCGCCAAAAAAGCTGTAATGGGCACATCATCACATTTAGAGTTAAACTGAAAACTGATGAATCAAGATGACGTTGTAATATGACGTTTCCATGAATTTTTAAAACTCTTCACTCAACTATTTACGTTCATTCAATCAAATAAATATGTGTTTACTATATTCTTACTACTTTAAATTTATTTAATGAACCAGACTTGATATAAAAAGCAAAAGTAATAAAATAATTTGATATACAACCACCCACCTAATCCACAGAGCTGTCTTTTTACGTATCATCTTAACGTTATTAGGCCGCACATAATTTGGCAGAAATTACATTTCATCATCATTTCAGCCGAAAGATGTCCACTGTTGGACATAGGCCTCCCTCAAATGTCGCCATAATGACCGATTCTGTGCGTCTCGCATCCATCGGATTCCCGCGACCCTCACCAGGTTATCGGTCTACCTTGTGGGAGGCCTTCCAACGCTGCGTCTTTCGGTACGTGGTCGCCATTCCCGAACCTTTCGTCCCCAACGACCATCTGTTCTGCGAGCAATTACATTTAGTAAAATATTATACAAGTTCTTAGCTGTATACATACAAAATATTTTTCAAGACACTGTTTGAAAGCTGACTCATATATTACTATTAGTCGATTATCAAGTGTATTATACATTATGTATTATACTTTTCTTTTTCGCACTTTTGCGTTGTGGTCAAAGATAACTATTTACTACTTAGCTATCCCGACAGAAATCGTACTATCACAAACTTGTATAAATTGTAAAAAGAAAAAGTCTCAAGTCTTCAGATAAATTAAAGTATTCAACAATAAGAATTGACAGTTATTCCTAACATTGACAGATATGAGCAGTTTCAATATAATAAGGACAAACGAGTTTTATACGATTTTCCGTGCCATTTTTTTAATTTCCTTTTCGTACGAATCGTCCTGTTTCATCAAATAGTTTTTAAAAAAAAACATCTGAATTGGTTTTGTCGTTTCCGAGATATGTGCAAAGCAACACATTTAGGAATTCATTTTTATATAAATAGGTAGATTAGTCCGATGTGGACCATTCTGCAATAATAAACATCACCCAATGTAAAAATCTACCTACCTGTAAAAAAAATTCTTTTTCATTTCATTTTAAAGCTATATAAAAAACCTCTTTCACAAGGTGGCACAACTTGCTCCATACCTGTTTTTAAATAAGTTACACCTTAATTGCTATCTCTATAAAATATACTCTCATCTCGTTTTTACAGCGAAAACTAATTTATGCACTTAACCATTTCCAAGCGGATGCACAATAAATTGATATGAAACGTTTAAAAATAGAATACTTTGAAAGTTGATATTGATTCGCAAAGAACCGTTAGATTATTTCAACGATGTACTTTTAAATTAATATTGTATTTTGCAATAAATAATAAGTTTCTTGACTAACTAATTAGGTGGATTGACCTGTACACGTTTATCTGACAAGTATCACAGCATCCTGTATTCCCGAAAGACATATGCAGAGATGAAGTTACCTATAATAATAATATCCACAACTATCACACAACGCCATCTAGTCCCAAACTAAGCAGAGCTTGTGCTTTAAGTACTAGATAACTGTTAAACATACTTATCTATATATTTCTAAATACATACATATTATACACGGTGTCAAACGAATATCACGGATCCAGTACATGATTCTGGACCCCCCAGTGGTGGAATTTTTCGTCGGCTACTTACTAATTTAAAAAAAAATGCATTTTTTAATTTAATCTAATCAGCACCGATGATATATTTTGTAAAAAAAAATATAATTTAATCAAGAATTAATTAATTAAAAAGTCATCGGAGTAGATAAAATTGTTATTCTAATCAACCCCGATGACATTTTTAATTTTAAAATTAATTAAAACATTTTTTTTTAACTAAAAATGTTAGAATAACGATATATATATACGACGACAATAAATTCCACCACTGAGGGGTCCAAAATCATGTATTGGATCCATGGTATTCGTTTGTGTGTCGATGTCAAAGACAGACACCCTGTAGTATACACCCAGACACAGAACAAATGATCGTGTTCATCACTCAGACATTTTTCCTGGGTGGAAATCGAACCGACGACGTCCGATATAAGAGTCAGGGGCACTAGACCAACAGGCCAGTCGATGATCCACATTACGCACACTCAGTTATGTTTTAAGGCCCATATAAAAGAGGACGAACCTATTACCAACATGATTATCATCATTTCTGTCAAATGGCAACCAATGTTGGACATAGCCCTCCCATCGCCCTAGTCTCGCAGTCATCACAAACCCGCAACTTTCACCAGGTCATCGGTTAACAGTGTAGGAGGCCTTCCAACGCTGCATCTTCCGGCACGCGGTTGCCACTCCAGAACTTATTGGCAACATCGACCAACCATTACCACTCCTCAAGATATATCGATAACCTTAATTCTCTAGCTATCTTCATTCTTGATTCGATCACGCAATAAAATGCCGAGCATAGCCTTTTAGGTGTATTAAGTCTTCTGATGAGGCCCATTGTGAGTGACCACGTTACAAAGCCCATTGCCAATCAGACGCAAATGTAGAGATAAAAAGTGGGACGGTATTTAACTAAGAAATCCAGGTTACTCGAGCCGGGAATCGAAGCACTGATGTAAATAATAAGCCTTTAAAAACACGGCTCGTGCGATCCTATATTTTATTATATACCTTCAGGTATACAGGATGTATTTACAAACGACGAGTATCCTCATAGGACCGTTGCCATGACAACCAATCCCTTAATCATCTCAGCTGAGCTGTGGCTCTAATTATATAGACAGAGGCACCATGGGCGCGCTATATTTTTTTTTCTTAATCCGGGAGTAATAAATTATAAATAATATTTATTTTGCAAATAAGTTTTAGAGAAAAACACTTTTACACGTGTTTTTTTTTTCGGCAGTTTTAACTAGATGATGTCGGTGTTTTCTAGCTGACTACCCTGAGAAGAAACATCGAAACAAACTCAGGGATCAAAGTCTCTTTTAAAGTCTCAGTCTCGGTAAACATGTAATGGTCAAATCATATGAGAATCATGCAGATAAGTGTGTCAGATGGTCTTTTGAAGAAAGAGCTACACAGATTTGAATGGACCTGTCCAGTCAGTGTCAGTATTGATGTAGCTCCAACTTGGAACTACTAAGGAGCTCAACGACTTGACGAACAATACAAAAAAAGGACATTTGGGTGGGCCGCATCAAATACTCAAAACTGCCAGACATCATGTGAAAATTACAGAAAAAAAAAGTAATCCACAAGCTACTTATTACAAATCATAAAAAAAATAAAAATTCCGTTATCAACTGATTAATAAAATAATATTTAATACCGTTGTTTACGGAGCTTAATAATAAATAGTATTTTATCAGAAATCCTTTAAGTAGACTTAAAGGATTATCTATACTTTATATTATAAAGTGAACAGTTTTCTACTGAATAAACTTAAAAACAACTATAAACAGCTTCTTAATTTTACATAGAAGAAAGACGTTTAAATTGAATAAAAGCAATCGAAATTTGAAAATTGGTCCACTAATTTTTGAATTTCGAATGCTTTCACCAGTAGAATGTCAATTTGTCACTGAGACATAGGCCTATATTTCTTACTTTTACGTGGATGAAGCTAGTATAGATACCGGCACGAATCTTGAGCGCTTGGCGAAAAAGTGGGGATGGCTTTGCGCATCGTACACATCGGCGAGCCAATACGTACAAGGATTGCACTACCCTGCCCCACGTCTCACTTCATACTATTAAAGAGACCCGATATTTCACTTTTGCGCAAGTGGAAGTCAGCGCTCAAGATCCATGCCGGTATCTGTACCTATGCTATTTTTATAGACCAGTTCGATTGTTCGTTTACCCTTTTTGCTAAGTCTATTATTCAATTAAATATAACCTACCCTGTATCCTAGCTAACCCAAATGAGAGTGTAGTCAGAAAAAATTGTAACAACCAATCTGTACATCTCGTGGCGCTCAACACAAAAAAACTCAATACGAAAATAACTTACAACGTGACTGAGTTTTATATCCAACGTGTGATTAATAAAAGTGAAGCTAATAAAAACCCGTGACTAATTACGTAAGCCGATCTGTAATAGCGAACCGCGAGTAACGAGAAAAATTCATTAAAAGAGAGTAAACTTAGAATCATAAATTTCCATCGGTAGACGCAAGATATAACATTAATTTTCTTGCTATCTTCATTCTTGATTTGATCACGCAAAGAAACCTCGAGTCCTTTGCGTGACTTTAATGCCGGCTTTTTACTATGGGATGTAATATATATTACATACCGTCTAACGAGGTGAATAGGAACGCAGGGGTGAATAGAAACAAAAGTTTGAAGGGGATATTCGCGTTAATTACCAATTTTACATAATATGGAGATTGTTTTGCTTGATTACTGAGATAGTTCTTCAGACAACGAAGATGATGTATTCGATTTACATATATCATTATTAAGAAATATAATAAACTTTGATTCTATGTAGATATCGAATCACATTGGACTAAGAGAAGGTTATGATGAATTTCCTATTATTTTCTAGAAAACGTTACATAATTTAATGCGTAGGTTTTTTTTTTTTTTTTATTGGGTGGGAAAATCATCCTAATGACATCCCCGCTCTTGGGCGGAGCGGGAGATAGTGTCAGACTCTTACTGACTAAAAACCCACTCCTGTTCCTTCGTTGCCTTCGTCCCAGGGCCCCGGGTTCCGCTTTCACACTACCCGTGGCCCCAGTAGGCTTCGACCCTGCTGGGCCCCTACGATTTGCTGACATCTCCTTGAGGCGCGCGTGGAACAAAACGCGCCGTCGACGACTTGGGCTCGGTCCGGACGGTTACCGGACGGTCAGACGGCGAGCCACCCATTGCTCGCCGTCTACAAGCCCGCGCCTACGGTGGCCGGAAATCGGGATCGGAATCCCGGCGGCGGTTGGAGCGTAAGGACCGCGTAGGTAAGGATTGCGTTCTTCATATGAGTATAGTAAACATCTATGGTCAACATTAAAACTAAAACAAAAACTCAAAACACGTGATCAGTTGACACGTCTGCACACAAACGTGCTATTCAAACTGAGAGCTAGGTAGGAGGAGGCGCGGTGTCCGGGGAGGAGCGACCACGAGGTAAATTTCCATACAACCGCTGTTATGTGGTTATGATGTTATTTCACATCTTTCTCTAGATATTTTGGATACACAGCTATCTTGTGGATATTATCTACGCTTTTATAGAAACAAATTTGTGAAAACATAAATTTGTGTAAAACTAATCTCGCTAAGAATTTTGAAAATCTGAAAACTTTGAAGGGTTTAAAGAACACGTATTTCCTGGTACAAGTATTATGAAATATACAAGTAAATCACGGAATTACCGAATGCCAAGAGAGTTTTCAGGCGTTATCTCTTTTTTTCGCATTGCCTCTTCATCAAACATCGCTTTGGATTGCGTTAGATGAAGCAACAAGCTTTAAAACCATGCTCGACGTTTGACGATAGGCAAGTGGAAAAAGGCCTTCTTAAAATGACCTCTAAATATCGCTCAGTCGATTGAAAAAATATTAATAGTTTGGGATGTAATACATATTATAGCACAATGTGAACAGTCTCGAACAATATGTACGACGAGCGATAAATAATTAATCTCAAGAAGTAGTATATAATTATATATTATATTATATCTTCTGATGTGGCCCATTGTGACAGCAACTATCGCAACCCAGTGTTGGGCACGCCATAATTATGGCGGTAAGTCTCCTTTTTGAAGCGGCTGAAATCCCGATCCCGATTTCCGGCCACCGTAGGCGCGGGCTTGCGAACGGCGAGCAATGGGTAGCTCGCCGTCCGACAGTCCGGTAACCGTCCGGACCGAGCTCAAGTCGTCGACGGCGCTTACTGTCCCACGCACGCCTCACGGAGAGGTCAGTAAATTGTAGGGGCCCAGCAGGGTCGTAGTCCACTGGGATCACGGGTAGTGTTAAAGCGAAACCCAATGTCATTGGATGATTTTCCAACCCAAAAATAAGTAGTTAAAAGTCTGACACTCCCTCTCGCTACTCAGGGCGGCAAAAATATAGAGTCATAATTTCTTACACCTCCTCTCAGGTAAAAGCTTCCACTATCAAGTCTGTTGAACGAGGAGCCTACTTATTTCAGGCAAAATATTTAAGTTTTAGTAAAGAAACTTTAAAAGCGAGGCGTGAAAGTATTAAAGTAGTTACTGAATATTTGACCACTTTGGAGAGACTTCGTTTGTCAAGTTAATTTGACTGGCCTGTAGATCTAGTGGTTAGTGGTCTTGACTGCTATGCTGGAGGTCGTAGGTTCGATTCACACCCAGGACAAATGCGTACGTGATGAGCCTATTATTTTTGCCTTTAAACCTATATTCTGGTGAACAAAACAAAAAAGAATTCTTAAAATCGGTCCACCGGTTTTCGAGTTTTAGCGAGACTAACGAACAGCAATGGATTTATATATATATGTACGAGTATTTAGAAACATATAAGTATGTTTATTAGTTGTCTAGCACTCATAGCACAAGCTCTGCTTGATTTGGGACTAGATGGCGTTGTATGAAAGTTGTGGAATATTGTATATGTACTTCTTACTTGTACTAAACTCTACTACTAAACGTTAAGTCATCCTCCAAACTATGGATGGGTAACCACTTTAAGATACTCAGATTCTTCTGTGCCTCCGAAAGCTCGTTAAGCCGTTGGACCCGGCTGTTATTATAGATCTTCGACTCTCGTTAGAAGATTCAGAAACCAATAAATCTGACCGCAGTCTTACCAAGGGGTATTATGTTACCTAATATAATAAAATTCGCGTCCGCAATTCTGCTTATTAAGTGGAACAATTTACTTCCTTACCTGGAGAGGGGCGCTGGTAACCGGAACTCAGTTTTATACTACTGCTGTTATCATCATTTCAATTTTGATTATCTCCGTATGTGTTCTTGTTCCAAATAAATAAATTTATTATTATAATTAATGACTAGGTTGAGGAAGTTAGATAGGCAACTGACAACTAGGAAACTGCACTCACGCAACACTACTGCTGTACTGTACTAGTACTTAGCTTCATCCATTAATAGACTGGAAGCCGTCAGCAATAATATAATATTAGCATAGTCGGCCTTATAATGTTCCCACTGTTGGGACTCAGGCCTCCTCTCTAGGAGAGGGAACGGGCCGTAATCCACCACGCAGGCCCAGTGCGGATTGGTGGAGGTCACATGTCTTCGAATTTTTGGTTCTAGGACATGCCGGTTTCCTCACGATGTTTTCCTTCACCGTTTTGAGAGCAGTGGTGATGAAATAAATTACACAAAGTAATGCGCCTGGCTGGGTTTGAACCCGCGACCTACAACTCGTAAGTCGGGGCCGTTACCACTCGGCCACCACTGCTCTAATATAATATTAGTTTTAGTATATACGAAACCCAATACACGTGTCGAGTATTTTTATGTAAAGTATCTATGTACAAAACTAGTTTCAGCCAGCAGCTTCGTCCACGTAAAAGTAGGTTTTTCTATACAGACTTTGGACTCCCGCTTCTTCCCCTTAAGAGGTTTTTTTTTAATCCGTGGAAAAATCATCTTATGACAAATAGCGCTCTTGGGCGGAGCGTGAGATAGTGTCAGATTTTTACTGACTTAAAACTCACTCCTGTTCCTTCTTTGCCTTCGTACCAGGGCCCAGAGTTTAACTTTCACTCTACCCGTGGCCCCAGTAGGCTTCGACCCTGCTGGGCCCCTGCAATTTGCTGATATCTACCTGAGGTGCGCGTAGAACAGTACTCGCGGTCGACGACTTGGGCGGTTACCGAACAGTCGGACGGCGAGCTACCCATTGTTCGCCGTCCACAAACCCGCGCCTTAAGGGGTGAATTTTAGAAAATCTTTTTTTTAACGAAAAGAAACTCCATAGGTACTCTTTTTAAGAAAAGATCTAATTTTACAGTATTTTCATATTACACTGTTAATAAATATGTAGGAACATTGTAGACCATCCATCGTACTCCCGCAACCGTTACCAGGTCATCGGTCCACCTTGCAGGAGGCCTTCCAACGCTACGTCTTCCGAGACGCACAGGACCGTTCATTGTGGCGACACTTGGAGGAGGCCTATGTCCAGCAGTGGACGTCTTTCGGCTGAAATGATGATGATGATGATTGTAGACCAGTTAATATTTGACAAGATAAGAATAGGATAGAAAAGTTTAAAATAATCGTGCATATTTTTAAATGACTAGTCTCCCTTCAACTTAGAAAATGCATAATTCCAAAACTTCAGCCAAAATTCAATGGAAAAATCACATTAATTCAGTTAAATATTTTTTGTGTAAAGCGATTTTTCGTGCACAATGAATAACCTGTCCACTCAAATAACTGACATCAACTTTGGCTAAACGAATCAACCAGTTTGTCCTTTGTACGAGCATTAAACACATCAAAATTATTGCCAGAGAATTATAATTCATATGAGTTTCACTATAGAAGCTAATTCTGCAAAAATAATTATGTGTGAAAGTTAGTGCGAGCGTCTTCATAAAAAAACATGTGTTTGCATATTCAACACTTTGAAACGGTGACGGGGTATTTTTACATATTTTTTAATAATTCCATTTATACTTCCTAGTTTCTATACAATTAAGCGATGTTAATATAAACATAAATCTAAAATGTAAAAATCTCGTCCCACAGTTTTTGTTGTACAACTCCGCCGAAACGGCTGGACCGATTCTTATAATTTTTTTTGGCTTCAGTAAAATCAATAGGTTTAAGAATAGGACGTTAACTATTTTTACCCCCCTACGCGTATCCCCATTTTTTTCTTTGATGATTTATATTGCAGAACAACGTTTGCCGAGTCAACTAGTTATTATAAAATATATAATACTTAACAAACTTATCAATTAAATGATCTGCCCCTCTAGCCAAGTTACGATCGTTTCGTTTGCGTCGAACGCCTCGAGTAGGCCACGCCTCCGATTCCTTTGTTCTGACCACGTAACCGAGCGTTGAGATGACGTCAGAACACAGGAACGGAGGCGTGGCCTACTCGATGCGTTCGACGCAAACGAAACGATGGTAACTTGGCTAGGGGGGCTGGCATATCAATATTTAAAACTACTTTCATAAACTTTGAAAATCCACGGAAAAACGCTCTCATAGACCAACCAAAAGATTACTTATTTGAAAACAGAATTATGTAATAAGAAAATCGATGCAGTATATTAAATGTGCGATCAGTACAGATCTTCAACTAGTCGAGAGTCTCACAGTAATATTAACACGTTGAAGCTGCATCCCTAACGAAACTGAATAAAGGTACTTGACATATTGGATTCCTCACTTCTGTGCAAGCTGAATCTCAGAATCGCAACGTGAAGGCAAAATATCTCAATAGAAATGATTTCTATAACAATGTATTTCGATTTTAGAGAACATCAAGTTGTGTAGCGTAAGCATAATCAGCTTTTTTATCACGTTCCGTGCAGAACCAGGTCTAATATGCCTCGTATGTATCTTCCTTGCTTTGCGACTAAGAAAAACACAGCTTTCTCTGCCGTACGGAGGACGTAACTTCAATTTGGTTTAGCTTAGGAAAGAGATGAATAGAATACATATCTAAGATACCCTATTAAAACAAAATGCAATAGAATATCTACTTTAATACGAGGTCAATTTGACCTCGTATCGCACATAATCAAAAAATACTTTTACTTTCTTAAACGTTACGGGGTCTAGTAAGCCCCTTACCGTCATTATGATAGCTTTTGAACGCCCCGTACCGCAAGAATAGAAACAATACAAACATGAGTAACGCTTTCAACGTTTCAATAATTCCACTGCAGACTCATGCCTACTCTCTAGGGGAGGAAAGGGAGGGAATGGGCTTTAATCCACCACGCGGGCCTAGTGCAGGTTCGTGGATGTCACATGTCTTCGAATTAATCCACTTGCACCTAATCCTTCTACCAGTGAATTTAAACGATTGTGTCAATCTGTTCGTACAAGGCGTAGATTTTTGGAAATGGGAAAGACTGGAAACTGGTTGCAAATACCTACATAACTCTCTGAAACAACTGGTAGCTTAAAAAACGATAATTTACCAATTAATGTTGAATTTAAACAACTGTTCACAGAACAGTTATAACTTTTTTTGCTCCTTTATTACACAAAAATGTTCACAGACGCCTATCTCAAACGGATGACACTCGCGCTCGCAGTGGTTCCAACCGGACTGAGATATCGTTTCCGTGAGCAATGTCTTTGTGTGCGTTACTCGAACGCGCTTTGTATATAGATTGACTTCTGTACCTATCTATTTTGTGCTTTTCTGACTAAAGTAAGCTTTAGTAAATCAGTTGAATTTGCAAACCATTTGCACTAACATCACAAATTCAATAGATGATCGGAGTAGGCAACAACTTGCTTCAATTAATTAATGTAACGCTAATCTAGTTGAAATGAACATGTCCAGTCAATGCAATTAATAGATGTTTCCGAGAACCAGGACTAAACTAATTGAATTGGAACTACGATAACCGAATGGAACGCAGTGTCCGAGGATCAAACCGCAAATGTCGATAGTTCTAGCTTTGTACGTAGGACCTCTCTGCACCCAGGATATGTTGTTATGCCAACCTATGTTTGCAAGAGCTTACAATTTAAACAACGTTGCTCTCTATCGATAAATATTTACACTGCAAATGGCTAAGTTGTTGTCTAAACTATTATCGTGAAGAGATACAATTTTTTGTTAGTTACTTTACAAGTTTTTATTTCGTATTTAATCAGACGATAGTTATAGGCGATAGTTCGTAAACGATTGTGAAAATTTCTGTCAATGTTTGTTACTTCTTCACGCTTAAACGGCTAAACGGATTGCGATGAAACTTGGTCCACGGATAGACCATGTCCCGGAATAGCACATATTATACTTTCTATCTAGAGATAATTTTTCCATGAGTCAATTTTTGACTATCACGCTAATGAACTCACTGGCAGCCGCTAGTAGCGCAAAAGAAAGAAAAAAAAAAGAAAATATGTTTAAAACTCCTTGTATGTATATATCAGTCACTTATAAGAACTATTCAGTTTTATGAATTCTTCTTCATTTAAGACACTCACATTTTTTATTAGCGGTCCCGATTTAATATTTTTGGTGTCCCAGAGCAGAACTTACCTATTGCAGAAAAAAACTTTAAAAAGTTAATTTCTTTTAGTACTGTTCAAATTAAAAGGGAACAAAGCTGCGGGGAACATGTAATTTTATTTAAAAAGACAATGTGATGATATGCTTGTGTGACACAGGTCGTTTAAAACGTAGCTGGAATGGTAACTTAGGTTTTAAAACATAAAAGAATATAACATCCCAAGAACGGTTGTTGTTTATTGTTTTTTTTATAGTTTGAAATGAGACAGAGAGAGAGTTAATAGAAATGTTTGAGCCATTTTTATCCCGTTTGCATGAGCAGGGGTTGACGATCCCTCAAACGCTAATGCGTGTCACAATCAATTATTGGTTTAACGTTCACTTGTTCCGGGTCTAGACGTCTGTGGTATTATGTGAGCACATGCACGGCCAAAGGGTATTTCTTAGTGTGGTCCGACGTTTTTTATGTTATAGTAAATGTTCCAAAAGTTATTCATCGATATTATGTTTCTTAAGTTGGTTATGTTGAGATTAATTTTCGTGTGTCGTGATGTTCCAGTGGTTAAGGAACCCGCCTCACAAGTACCAATGTGATTTTTTTCATTTCATATGTAGGCACGGGGGTGTCAGTAATATCCTCACCACCCCATACCTCTCACGCACCAAACGCCTCCGGGATTCCGATCCCGATTTCCGGCCATCGTAGGCGCGGGCTTGCGGATGGCGAGCAATGAGTAGCTCGCCGTCCGACCGTCCGGTAACCGTCCGGACCGAGCCCAAGTCGTCGACGGCGCTTACTGTTCCACGCGCGTCTCAAGGAGATGTCAGCAACTGTAGGGGCTAAGCAGGGTCGAAACCTACTGGGGCCAAGGGTCTGATTCTGAAAGGCAGACTCAGTCTTGGTACGAAAGGCAACGAAGGAACAGCAGTGGGTTTTTAGTCAGTAAAAGTCTGACACTATCGTCCTGCTCCGCCCAAGAAAAAAAAAACCACCCCATGCTTCGAAAAGCATGTAAAGCCGTCGGTCCCGGATGTCATGATAGATCTTTGACAACAGACGCCAGAAAGTCTGACCATCAGTCCATCCAAGGAGTGTTGTGTTGCTCAGTAGCTGAGTTGTGGTGGTCTGATATGTAGTCACTCTATGTAAAACACGGATATTCAGCCGCATCCCTTTAGACTGGAAGCCGACCTCAAAGTAGTTGAGAAAAAGCTAGGAATATGATGACATGATGTTCAAAAGGGAATCTCTACGGCTAAATATAGAAATAGTGGTGATGAATCAAAAAGGAATTTTAGGTGGCTTACACTGTAGTTCTTAATACGTACGAGCTATGTCTAAACAGAATGTTTAGGCTGCCAAGAAAGATCTTTTGTAATGGTCTTGACTCCCCAACAATATAAAACGTGTTGACGTCACAGCATCAAAGTGGCATGCAGTAAGACAATAATTTACATTTGATGAAAACTGACATTTGGTAATTTGTTTATTCTGTGTCCTGCTTTTTGAATTTTCAATTCGGAAAACTATTTATTGAGAACATTTTAATTTTAAAGTGTGAAATTAATTTGGTAAAGTTTGAAACTAAATTACCAAAATGTCAGTCATTTTGGTAATTTATTTATTCTGTGTCCTGCTTTGTGAATTTCCAATTCGTAAAACTATTTATTGAGTTTTTTTTTAATTTTGTTTGGTATATGCGACACAGTTAGCGCAGTAGGTAAGCGATTGGCTGCTAATTCAAGTGTCATGGGTTCGATTGCCGTATGGAACAATTATTTGTAAGGCCTACCATGGGCGTACTAGGTTCTGTGCCCTGGCAAATCAGATTTTTTACGTAGAGCTCTTAATAAAATAAATAAACGTAAATTTAATTAGGCAATTTTTTTATGGATTCTTTAATTAAGTATAGAATAGCTATTTTAAAAGCAACTGATTTTAACCATGTTTTTACGCGTCTACATGTGCTAAATGATCTTTCGATTGTATTTCTTTACCTTTGGGTAAAAATCTTCTGCTACTTGTAAAACTCCGTTATTCCAATACTTTCAAAGTCCTGCTGTTGCTTATTTATATACTAATAAGTGCGCCATAATTCGGTTTCCGATATGATCCCTTCATAAAAAAAAACCGTAAGTGCGAGTCGGACTCGCGCATTGAGGGATCCGTACAAAATACAGTAGTACAGTTCAATTCTCGAATTGAGTTGCAAAGATTTTTTCGAATCACTATAAATTTTTTTTTTTTTTTGTAACTTAACTACAAATTTGCAGATATTAGTTTTTTTTCCTATAAAAAAATAAAATAAAGAGCATTTATTTCAGGCAACTAATAGCACCCATAAAACAATCACAAAACAGAACACACACACATAAGCAAATACATATTACATTATCGGACATAGTTTCATTAGCAACATGTCTGCTACAGCAATGTCCGATATAAGGGCAATCAAATCTGCCAGCAATCATCGCCAGAACTGTACTACACTTACCTATACTTCCTATACTTGTGCTGTAAGACCTTGTTCATGCCGAATTTTAGGATTCTAGGTCAACGGGAAGTACCCTATGAATTTAGATTCCCTTGAGAGTGTCGAAATATAAGTTATCCGGCCGTATCTTTTTTTGTAAACTTAGAAATTTGATTTTTTCACAGCTTCAAAGGACTGCAGACCTGAGTATATAGTTTTAATTTCAACTCGATACTTCCACGCGTTTCCGAAATCAAGGGTCTTGACAGACAGACGGACGGACAATAAATTGATCCTATGAGGGTTCCGTTTTTTTTTCTTTTGAAGTACGGAACTCTAAAAAAATACATTTTATGTGATACCTGCTCGATAATGCCCTTTTAATGTCGTACAACTATCACTTAGGTACACATTTTCCACATACATTATACATGTATTTCAGGCGTTATCTCTCTTTTTTTGTGTTGCCTTTTCGTCAAACATCACGTTGGATTGCGTTAGATGAAGTAACAAGCTTTTAAACCATGCACGATGTTGACGATAGGCAAGTGAAAAAGGACCCTCTTAAAGCAAGTCAATCTGTCCCTAGAAAGATAATGTAGTATGGGCGATCCCAAGGAAATAATGATATTTTAATTTGGAACGTCGATCACCATTATTTTGAAAAAAATACTCACTAAGTGAATCATAATGAACGTGCATCAAAAAAGTTTATTCAAAAATCCAAACTGGCCACTAACAAAAAAAAAGAACAAAGTGTGGTTACTAATTTGTAAATAATATTTCTATTTCAATATATAATTATATATTGAATTTTTTTTTTCAATATATAATTATAATTATATATTAAAATTTCTTTCAGTAAATTGTCTTTTAAATATCTCACAGAGAATGTAAAAAGTAGAGTATCCAACATGGGGATAAAGCTGTCTTTGTCTTGGGCGGCTTGAATTCCTCACTTCACTCAGCTTTTTATTTTAACTCCCTCGCAATGTTCGGAATTTAATTATATAAAACCCTCACTAACGTTCGGGATAAAAAATTAGCAACCTTCGTTACGTTCGGAATTCAACACGCCGCCCGTGACTTAAAGGCACTGCTTTATCCACTACTCACATAATCTACTATAACTTTTTAACCGTATTTTCAGGGTATTTTTGAAAAACGAATAATATTATTCTTTATTTTGATCAAAATGCTGAGTATCTAGTTTATTAACTCAAGGAATAATATTCTCACCGCATAAATCGTTTTGGAAAATGAAAACCTTTTTTTCCAAACGGATTTCCACCTTTTCACCCCCTTAAAAGTTGACTTCAAAAACCCTTTCTTTGCACAAGGCTTCCTTTTATAATGTAAGCAAGCACTGTCTACTTTATAAAAGCCTTGAGCAAAATTTCAAACTCCTAAGTCCTGTAGTTTCGGCTGTGTGTTGATATGTCAGTCAGTCAGTAGACGGATAAATCAAATTCGGTTGACATTTGCCAAGTGATACACGTGATTACCAGGTGTGTTGACCCGCTGCAGACTCAACAAGTAGTTAAGAGCCGTTTGTAGTCACAGAGTATTTTGTAGGCACTGGCCCGGATTTCGTGTCGACTTCGCGGCCACGTGACACCAATTACATTTTTATAAAAACATAGTAACTATTCATCACAAATCAATTTAGAAACCTTTCAAATGTAGTGGAAGGATAAACTGTGATAACAGTAAAAGGATGCACATCCTGAAATGTGACGTCACCACCATTAGGTTAAATGTGCTCAAAAGAGATAGCGAGATATTCTCACCGCACCCCTACTCTTCTTCAAACCAATATTACTGCTACTAATTACTGCTTCATTTAATAACCAAATTTGAAGCTGAAAAGATGTCTTTTTAGTGTTATTTGTTGTTTAGTATAAAATATTGTACAAAAATAAATACAAGCAAAAACCCAATCCCATTGATAATAATATTAGAATTTCTATAGGTGATCGATATTATTCTTCTAATTGTATTAACATGTTATCTGTTCGTTCAGGACAGCTACTCAATCTCCCAATCGATCAATCGCATTTTATTTTAAAAAGATAACAGACAGTATTATGTAAAACAATAAAATTGGCACTTAGCCAATAGGAGTAGCATTTACTTACACTACTAACGACGTTATACATAAATTATTACATAAAATACCTAGCTGTTTAAAAGACTAAAGATTAAACTTACTTATTAGATTAAAAAAGAAAAAAAAGAATACAAATTCATAAAAAGAACTCTCTAATATCATAATAATACTTTAAGCCAGCAACACTGCATGCGTAAAAGAAAAAAATAAACAAAAAATTATATGGCAATATGTCACTCAATTCTTTCACCATTAAAATATAATCCTATATGTAGCATTCTACTGTTGAACGATTTTCTATAGCGGTCCAGCAAATTTTAAGTTTATTCATTACAAACTAAAATAAAAATCTTTCCTCTTTGTAATATTATCTGTAGATAAATGTGCAGACGTTGGATGGTGCTCATAGTTAGCACATTCCATCTCTGAGTTAATGATTTTTCATTAGCTTAGAGATAGACGTTGGATGGAATTTGTATTCTTTTCTTTCTTTTTTAATCTAATAAGTAAGTTTAATCGATAGTCTTTTAAACAGGTAGGTATTTTATGTAATAATTTATGCATAACGTCGTTAGTAATGTGTAAGGGAAAATAAGAACTAAATATAATTTCTTATCTCAATAACGTGCACGGTATTTACATTTTTATATATTTTTTATAAATATCTCTAAATTAGAAAAAATATTAGGTTTGGAATAGTACAGCGAAAAATTTGGCGTTGTTATTATTTTAATCATTTTCCTAGGCAACAATACGTTAATATAGCCTATTTTTAGGAAAAAATGGTACACTTATAGGATCACTTTATTGTCCGTCTGTCTGTGTGTAAAAAAAGATACGGTCCTTTATGTCACAAAAATCTTATATTTTGACACTCTCAAGGGAAACCTAGAATTTTGAAATTTAGTATGAAGCAACGTCTCATAGCACAAACATAGGAATAAATCTGAAAACTGTAAATTTGTAGTTAGTCATTTCGACGATTCGGAAAAATCTTAATCATAACTCTATTCGGGAATTGAATTGTTTTCATAACCCTCAACGGAAATTGAACCCTCAGTGCGCGAGTCCGACGCGCACTTGTTCGGTTTCTTTTTTATTAGTATAATTAATTGGGAAACTATTCGTTTTATAATACTTCATTTAATATGGATTTATTAAACCTTTAATATACGAAAATATTGTATAACCTAAAGCTATTTTTTTAAATCATCTAAAGACTTCGCGCGCTCTAAGGAAAAAGTCTAGTGTTAGACTGTTATTGACTAAAACTACACCTATGTTCCTTTAGTTGCCCTTTGCGTTCAAGGATTACGGGTTTCCCTTTCAGAAGTCAACCCATGGCCCCAACTGGCTTCTGCCCTGCTGGGCCCCTACGGTTTTTCTGACATTTCTTATCAGTGTCATACTCGTAATATGAAGCTTTTTTATTTCAAAGAAAACTATTTAATTTAAAAAAAAACAATTATGTCAGAAATCTTGTAGAATATTAAAAGATTAGATATACATTTCAATATACCAATTCCTCGAAGCATCAAAGGCGTAGACTGGAATAAAAAATACGGAGTAATTAATTATGTAGTGAATCCAGCTCTGCAAAGGTTTTTTTTTTGTAGTGGTAATAAAAAAAAAACCGGCCGAGTGTGCGAGTCGGACTCACGCACGAAGGGTTCCGTATCGTCCGTAGCAAAAAAATAGCAAAAAAAATCACTTTCATGAAGGTCACTTTCATGGTTCATGAGATACAGCCTGGTGAAAGACGGACAGACCGACGGACAGACAGACGGCCGGACAGCGGAGCCTTAGTAATAGGGTCCCGTTTTACTATTTGGATACAGAACCCTAAAAAGAAGAATCGCAAAACTTAAGTGGCAGTGGGCAGGACGCTCGAAGAACAGAAGGTGGATGGGGACGAAAGGTTCTGAAGTGGCGACCACTTAGACACAGCATTGGAAGGCCTCCCGCAAAGTGGGCCGATGACCTGGTGAGGGTCGTGCGAATCAGATGGATCCGAAACACACAGGACCAGTCTTTATTGCAACACTTGGGAGAGGCCTATGCCCAACAGTGGTCGTCTATCGCCTGAAATCATGATGATGATTAGAAATAAACAGTGATTCTTTCAAGCAGCAATAATCGCATTTGGCCATTAACCCCTCGCGCGCGGGGGGGGGGGGGGGGTATTATTATTACGTAATTGCTCGTTTTTACGTAAATCACCAAAAATATATAAATAAATAAACAAAAAAACTTTTTCTGGATTTTTCTAGGAAAAACAAAGATATAGAAACCAAATTTTTCTGCTAAAAAAAATTCGTACAAACTTGTGTACAAAACGATAATTTAGCATTTTTCAAGGTCATTCACGTTGTACAGATAATCGGCGCTCGAGGGAATAAATCAAAATAAGAAAAACAAGATTGTAGGCTAACACAAAAATTACGAATTTTCACGGTATCTACAACATGTTTGATCATAAAATAGCTTTTACAGCAATGCAGCAATCTTTATTCGACAATAAAACATTATACAGGGTGATTCAGGTGTTGTAAATATGTCACTGTGGATAGTATATGAGTCTTTGACTGTTTAATGACACGTTTCACTGCAAAGTTTTCTAGTAAGATAGTGAAAAGGCTTCGATTTTCAAATGTGATGTTTGAAAATTTTCTGTTTAATAATAATAATCAGTGGTCGGAATAGGTTGAATATGTATTTACCTAAAGTTCGTGGAAGTAAATGAAATAGAGTTAATAATACCTAATCTTAAATTTTGGAATCATAAACAAGATTATTAAATCCCGGGATTTATAAAATTGCGAATTATTTAATGCGCTTTGAAAACATTTGGACTAAATTGTTATATTGAAAAATCTTATTAAGTTTTTAGAGTAATTACAAGTATGCCACTCTAAGACATGATATTAATCTAGTAGCACGCCACATTCCTAAGCGAACATTACCAACACATAGTTGTCAGGTTGGCGACGCTTGGCCGCCAAAACAATCGTGGTGTCTTGCAGCTCGTGCCCCGCACCTGCAATCCCGCTCTCTCTGCGCTCGGGTCTACAAAGGTGTAGACCCGAGCGCAGATGCGATGGAGATGGAGTAAGGATACCATATTGTAAAATTTTGCTGACTGGCCTGTTAGTCTAGTGGTTAGTGACCCGGTCTGCTATGCTGGAGCTCGTGAGTTCGATACCCACCCAGGACAATTGTTTATGTGATGAGCACGATCATTTGTTCCGTGTCCGAGTGTAATTTATATGTAATATGTATGTTGTATTTAGAAATATATAAATATGTTTATCAGCTGTCTAGTACTCATAACACAAGCTCTGCTTAACTAGGGGCTAGACGGGTTTGTGTGATAGTTGTGGAATATTATTATTAATTACTGTCAGTCCATTGCACCCGAGGCACATACAGATATCAACACAGAACCCTAGGTACTGTGGCAGCGATGGATATCGCATGAATCATGTAGTTATCTTGTCCACATGAAAGCTGCTCGATCGAATGTATAGCTACTTTAACCTCTCAAGCCCCAGTGTACCGAATTCGGTACACCTCGGTACCAGCTATATTATTTTTTTTTTTACGTAATAAGGTTAAGTTTAAGTTAGCTGCTATGAGATGTACCGTGTTCGGTACACGGATGCCTGAGAGGTTAAAAAGGGTTGTGCAAAAGAATAAGAAGGATGTTTTAATAGGAAAATAATTGGATTGTTTAAAGTAAAAGTTATATTTCCGAACGTAGTCATGTTCTCGTTAAACGGTGCTGAACTCAACATTTTTATTTTATTTTTATTTTTTTAGTGTATGGAAGTACTATTTTATTGAAAACATAACAAACGCTCACTTCCACACAATAGAGATTTTATAAAATATGTTTCAATTGTCTTCTTTGTATTTTATTTTTGTTTTACAAGGTGCATTTATTTTTTCATTTTTATTAAGCTTTGCCTCACAGTAACAATTAGCACGAAGCTGCCTTTATTTTGTATGTGAATCCAATAATTTGAGACACAATAAATACTAATTTTAATTTAAGGAATTCATATTTTTTGCGCCTAGATCATGATTTTCAAACCAATTTCATATATTCTATGTGAAACAAAAAAAAGGTTTTACTGATCTTTTGTTTTCTCTCACATATCATCAAATATCTTGAAGATATCGTTGTACAGGAACTATAAAACCAATGAAATATATTTTATCAAAATAGTTTTAATACATTCACGTTTTTTCATACAGTGGAAATTCTTTACCGTGAAGTCGTACGCATTCAAATCGAATTTCATTCTGTTCACTACGTTACGTAGAAAACCAATCTGGACACAAAAAGCGTCCATCACGTTGCCACATCTAGTTACAGGTACAGAAAATGAAGCCCTATAAAAACACCATTAACTAGAAGAAAGTTATTGTAAACCCGGCAAACTAGTGCATTGCCATGTTTCCTGGAAACAAGATAAAAACTATTCCACTGATTACGGAACTGTGCGTACTTTTTACTCAGCAACACATACACACAGCTTTTTCTCTCATTTTTTTGCGTTCTAATGGATTCGAGAAATCTAATTAACTGTGTAACGTTAAAGACTGTTTCAAAAGAAACCGATGCTAATTTATATCATCTAAGGATAGGGAGGCCAAAGAAAAAAAGGATGAATTATGTGAGGAGTAATAAGAAATGAAAAGGGAGTCTAGCGTGACGGGCTGAATAGAAGAAAAAAAGTGTTGCACCGACTTCAAATAACACGTAACAAGGGTAGGAATAATAAAAATGAATACCTATTTCTCTCGGTCACGTCATAATTGGGAAAAGAATTTATCGATTTCTTTTTTAAAATTGAAGAAAACGAATCGCATGTTGGTTAGTTCAAACGTCTAAGACAGGACGTCTGTCGTGTCAGCTTGTTGACATAAAAAAAAAAACATTCTAGATCATTCTTTTTTCAAATTTGTGTTCTTCATCAAAATCTGCCAGTTTTATTTTTCACGATTCCCATTTGTTATTCCTGAAATACAGAGTAAAGAGAAATACGTTAATTTATGTTCCAATGTTAAATTTAACAATGACTAGAGACACCGTTACCTACAAGACGGCTCGCAGATAGCCAGACAAAAATAGCTCGCCGACCACTACAGATGATAGGACTGCCAAACCAAATGACATGAGCCACTTGAATCCAGAACAGATTTTTATTACATGCCGCAATCAAAATGGTTTATAATGGGATTACGAATGGAGAAATACGCTTCGCTTTGTTATTCAGAAATGAGATTAAGAATGTTTTATTCAAGGAATAATTTCGATAACCTTGGCTCATAAATTAAAAAGTATACCAGCATTACGTTTGAGTTCTTTTCTAGTACTTACATTAATTGATTTCATCGTCACGTACACCGTTGTAGTGCCCTAGAAACAAGTAAATGATGAATCAAGCTAACATCGATTTTGTTTTCATTTCAGATCACAGAGTCCCTGAGACGTCTGCGAGCTGGCAAAAAGTCATCTCGCTTCGCCGAGGACATCGACTTCGAGACTAACGTCTCCAATCTCGAGAATCGCATGAGGATCTCCGACAAAATTCTCGAGAGCGTCGGCATCGGCTCATCTGACGTGAGCAGCGCCAGGAGAGCGCTGCAAGAGAACGAAGAACGCACAGAGAAGCGTATCGCGAGGAGGCTAAACGACGAGAACTCGCTCACAAAATGGACTGCCCTCGGCAAGTCTGATGACGAGACCGCGGCTGCCCAGAGAGCAAAGGTATCCAGAGCGCGTTTAACCGACTTGGAAGATGAGATGAACGAGCTGAGTGAAAGGACAGCCATGAGAGAAAAGCGCGCCGCTCGCCTCCGAGCGCTCGTCGCCGACTCGGAAGCTTCCGACACCACAGTCTCCTCCTCCAAGGTGACCATCAGATCCGAGAGGGAAAAGAAGCAAGTCACTTTCTAAACAAGCCTAGCTATCTTGTTACACTCTTGTCGCTCTCGGCTCTAAAACGACTCGTTTTAGGACACTGTGAGTTTTCGTCGTTTCGAGATAGATAAGTTTGCATGTGTGATCCTGCATTTGCCTATGTACAATGGTTGAAGTTGATGTCTATTTTATATTTGGATAGAATAAAATGAAATGCTATTATGTATTGTCCCGTTTTCTATTTATTGAGTTAATAGAATAATTTAACATTCAAGACTTATCGTTTGATTGCTAATCTCAATGTGTGTAAAGAAATAAGAATACGCAAGCAGCTTCATGAAATGATAAATATGTTGTTCTCGAAGTAAAATGTAATCTTTCTAGAAAAGCTTTATTTTTAGAGCATCAAGAAGTGAAAGTTAATTACGTCACACTATGTTATCGTATTACTCACTTTTGTCCTTATTCCTGAATATATGCACGTTAGAGGAGCACTTAGCTATCCACTATATTACTTCAGCAGTGCGGGTAGAGGACCCGCGTCTTTACTGCTGAAGTAACAAAGAAATAACTAAATTATGCACTGGAATTGCACAATCTAATTCCGCCAAGTCTGTTCCATCATCGGAGCACTAGACGTACGGTGTTGCGTCATCAGTACAAGGTATACACCATACGTACAAAACTTTTTGGGAACACATTTACTGTGCGTACAGCAAAGGAATGGAATTCCTTGCCGGACTCTGTTTTCTGATGGCTACAACTTAGGAATCTTTAAATCAATAGTGAATAAGTTAATTCTAGGCAAGCGTGCTCCATCCTCGGCCACATCATCGCTTTCCATCAGGTGAGATAGTGTCAAACGCGAGCCTATACATAATAGAAAAACATAACTATAGTTATTATTATTATTAAAACTGAAACAGGGCGTGGTACAGACACTGCCAAAAAAAATATATCCCTGATATTATTTAGGTATTTTTCAATTTATATCGGTACATGCTGACCTACTTAGCCCATCTTTTGAGTATGTCGAAACAAAACAACATTCTAAATCAGAGATAATTTACTTTCCTCGAAGTGAACATCAAAGAGTATTGTTAAAAGAGAATGTAATAAAAATATTATTTTATCGGAATATTGACATAGATTTGCCTTAGGTACAAGTAATGAGTATTTTACTCTCGTCTGTATCTACAATGAAGTAATCATATATACAAAATGGATGGATGGTTCTGTACAAAATGGAGATCTCCACGCAAAGCCTTGTGTTACTTTTTATTCGAAGCAATATTGAATGTGATATTGGTCACAGTGGGAAATATAAATGGAAATATCTTAAGCTGCGCATGTATTTTGTATGATAATTTGCGTGGGTGTGGGGTCTACTTACAATATAAACCTGTGGACGACACTGTACCCCTAATATCGTAATGGGTAAATAGAAAAATAGGTATGAGGAAAGTACGTAGAAATAGGGGTACCAGTGAGCAAAAAGTTCAAAGGTATGGAATCAAAACATGTAACTACAATAATGCACACCTTTATACACCCCAATTAGAAAATTTTGTTACTATCAAGCACTGAAAGTTTATTTGAATTCACTGAGGTTTTTAGGGTTTCGTAGCCAAATGGCAAAAAAGGAACACTTATAGATTCGTCATGTCTGTCTGTCTGTCCGTCCTTATGTCACAGCTACTTTTTTCCGAAACTATTAGAACTATACTGTTGAAACTTGGTAAGTAGAAGTATTCTATAAACCGCGTTAAGATTTTCACACAAAAATAGGAAAAAAACACAAATTTGGGTTTTCCCCAAAAGTACTTAGAACTATTTTTTTTTTTTCATGAAAACCTATCTATGGATAGGTCTTCAAAAATGATATTGAGGTTTCTACTATCATTTTTTTCTAAACTGAAGAGTTTGCGCGAGAGACACTTCCAAAGTATTAAAATTCCCCCCCCCCCCCCCCCTGTAACTTCTAAAATATGAGAATGATAAAACTAAAAAATATATATAATATACATTACCATGCAAACTTCCACCGAAAATTGGTTTGAACGAGATCTAGTAAGTAGTTTTTTTTTTTAATACGTCATAAATCGTAAACCGCAATTTACCTTTCAAGGTTGTCCGAAACCCTCAGTGCGCGAGTCCGACTCGCACTTGCCAACTTTTTAAGAAATATGTTATTCTATTTAGAGACAAATATTATGAGGATCGACGCACTACTCTGGTAGCGCATCGGCATTGGTGTCTAGGCACGCATTACACAAACATTCACATTTGACTGGCCTGTTAGTCTAGAGGTTAGTGGTCCTGACTGCTATACCAGAGGTCGTGGGTTCGATTCCCACCCAGAACAAATGTTTGTGTGATGAGCACGATCATTTGTCCTGTGTCTGGGTGTAATTTATCTATATATGTATGTATTTAGAAATATATAAGTAGGTTTATCAGTTGTCTGGTACCCATAACACAAGCTCTGCTTAGCTTGAGACTAGATAGCATTGTGTAATAGTTGTGGAATATATTATATTATTATTCTAGTGACCTAATCAAGATTTATCAAGAATTATTTTTAGTAATTTTTAGGATAAAAAAATCACGTAAGTATTTTAAAAATACGAGTTAGCTGATGCCAATTTAGTGGGCGATTTTGAACATACTAGTTTCAGGACGTGCGTTTATTATGTTATATGTAGATGGATGAAGATGGAGGATGACTGGACTGTGTGAGCAATGATGTGGTTGACATGAAAGAGTGGGAGTACAAAAAACGTTGCTAATAATTATGGTCTGTGCAACAGCAAGAGAACAAAAAAATTATGATATGATAAATTTGGTAATTACAGCAATACTTATTGTTGATTGCTGGTACGTTTGAAACAGTGGCCTTGGCCCTAGTACGGAAACTGAAAGACACAGGTGGGTTTTAGTCAGTAAAAGTCGGACATGCCCTTTCGTTCCACCCTAGAGCGGATGATTCATTGGATGATGTCCCACCTCATAAACGTTTTTATTGATAGGCTAGTACTGGAAAGTGATTACTCACTGGAGTTCTGTGTGATCCATGTGTGTTCGTAAAAACTAAGGGTAATTTCTTATTAAGACGGCAGTTCGTCCGGCTTTACTATACAATTCTGAATGCCAAACGGCAAAGAGGACATACGCTCAAATGTGATGTGTGTGATGAAGATGCTGCGATGAGTAGGAGGGGTGACTTGATAGACAGAACGCGCAATAAGTTTATACTGGGCAGTTTTGGGGTCAAGCTTATACTAGAAAAGATAACAGGGCTCCGACTTCGATGGTATGGTCATGTAATAAGACACACGTGGCGAAGACTTTGGTACCGATGAAGTATTAAATAAAAAATAATAATAATAGTCCTTTATTCAAATAAAAGACAGGTAGAGGCCGCCTGCCATCGACCTGGTGGTCTAACATCGAGAGAGACCTCAAGAAGAGATTGTCCTGGCGCAAAATTGTGAGAAGACCCGACCTCAGATTTTGGGAGCAGAGATGGAGAGAAAAGTTTAAAAAAAAAATCAACTTTCCATATATGTCCTACATATTAATGAATAATTAATTTTTGAAATTGTATTCTCGAACAGAGCCAGACACTTTCTTTTTTTTTGTAATTTTAATGCATCCAGTGTCACTCTCACAACTAAGGCCGTGTTCCTACTGTTCCCATTATACTACCAGTCTGTCGTGGCCACGACAGATGTTCGCTACAACGACACTACATATACCGTCACGGTCGCCTAGAATTTTTTTTTTTCGTTTTATGTCTGCCGTGGAAGCCGTTCCCACGATCATTAAAATGTGTTGTCACAGCAAAAAAACGACAACGACAGTATTCGTGTCGTCCCATATGTGAACAGCTCCATTTAATAAGCCACGACACTTAAAACTACATGATTATCTATTATCACGACTAAGTGGGTCGCGGCCTACCGCGTTCCCGTCTTAGGAGATGGATCTAACGACACATCTAAACCTAAAATGCAACAAACCATTTAAGCTATAAAGAAATACATAATTATACATGCAATAAATAAATAGGCCGTACATACACAACGATGGAAGGCCTCCCACAAGTTGGACCGATAAACTAGTGAGAGTCGCGGGAATCCGATGTGGTGACACTTGAGAGAAGCCTATGTCCAACTATGGACATCTCGGCTACAATGGTAAGAATGATGATGATGGCACACATACACACACTCGAAAGACTTAACCCTCCTTCTGATGCAATACAGTAGCAGTAGCATACAGTCCTTTAAGGTATGTCCTAAGTTTCATTTTTGGCGAAAAGAAAAAAAATACATGCCAGCAATGTATGGCAAAAGTTTCATTCCCCTTTCCAGATTAAAAAATTATATGATATTTTTTTGAGCATCAAATTTACGGGCAATGGGTAGCTCACCATCCGGCCGTCCCGCAAGAACCAATACCGAACCGCCAAAGAATAGCGTACCTTAAAGAGATGTCAGCAAAACTGGGGGCCAGCTAGACCGAAGCCTGCTGCGAGAACATTTGAAAGAGTAACCGTAACTCTTGAACACAAAGGGCAAATGAAGGAATACAGGTGGGTATTAGTCAGTAAAATTTATCACGTCTTCTCGAAACTTCTTCAACAAAATAAGCATAGTCTCATTCAAGCGCAACACTATTTCGTATCAGAACATTAGCATCAACCACGACCAAACGTATGAAGTAAATGTTATTTTTAAGAATGACGACCGTAGTTCCATCTATCGAAAGTAGTAACAATTATCATAGCTTGAGTAAAGAACAAGATTATAATCTTGTAATGGCGCTTTTGACGTTCTTTTTTTCATAGACGTGTTAGATGGCGACACTTATCTACTAAAATATTCATAGTTACTGGTGAGTGGAATAAGTTAGATCATTGAAAGTGTGAAAAGGCGCAATTGCTACTGATTGATTAAAATGATTTTCTGCTTCTTGTATGATTTTATATTTAAAATTTTACACTCATTTTCATTTATTATGTACCGTGTACACGGTTCATCATAAGTGCGATGGCAATGTGATAGGTATCAGAGTCCCTACCACGAGCTCTAATCGCGATTCATTTTACAACATAAACAGACCTGTTTAAGGGAGCTGGAGCTATATAAGGTGTATAGCGCCATCCCTCTTTCTCGCTCGCACATAGGTAATTTTAATACTTCATGGTAAGAGCCCTGAAGTTTAAACAATTTCTTGTTCGAGTTGTAACTGTTTCATTTAATTTAACAATTAAAAGTTTTAGGTTGCTTACAAACTTAAGGTGCAATTCGATCCTCGGGCGCAGGCTGCAGATGCAGGTAGCACACACATGACACGCAGCCGTTGCCTGCGTCCGCAACCAGGAATGATTCCGAGGCTGGCTGCACGTGCTGACAGTCACAAATCTACGATTCAATCCAATATGAGCGCTATCGGCTCCGAGTAGCGATCTACTTGCGGCCGCAGTACTGCTGGTTTGCGATCGGGTGCAGCTGCAGGTCGCGGCAGCACTAGCAGCCGAAGCTTTGAAGCACGTGCAGCCGCAACCGCGTTCGGTATGGTTTTCACCAAAATGCATACTACTACATACAAAACCAGTCGTGCAGCTGCGGAGACTCTGGGAGTTGGGCACGGATCCAGCCCCCCTAACCAAGTCCTTTGTTCTTACCACGTGACTGAGCGTTGAGATGACATCAGAACAAAGGAATCGGATTCGTGGCCTACTCGAAGCGTTCGATGCAAACGAAACGATCAAAACTTGGTTAGGGGGCTGGATCCGTGGTCAACTGCCCAGAGTCTCCACAGCAATCGGCACAAAATGGTAAAGCTGATCCATGAAGGTGCACTTCAGCCTTTTTTTAAAACAGGCATCTTCAGCGGCGGCAGAGACAGTGTTGCCATTTTTTTTATAATACATACATGTATGTTACAGTAGAGAAAAGTTGAGAGATTTAAAGGTTTCTGACACCTCATTGCTATAAAACTATATTAAGTTTTTAAGACGGAATGACTTCTTTTGTTTAGTGGTTTATGAATCAAAGGAGCACTTTTTTTAGGTAGGAAAATCATCTAATGACAAATCCCGCCCTTGGGCGGAGCGGAAGATAGTGTGAAACTTTTACTGACTAAAAACCCACTCCTGTTCCTTCTTTGCTTTCGTCCCAGGGCCCCGGGTAAGATATAATAGAGCCTATGACGCGTATCCGTAATTTTTTTTTCACAACTATCACACAACGCCATCTAGTCCCAAACTAAGCCAAGCTTGTGCCATGCGTATCTATTACAACTGATAAACATACTTATATATTTCTAAATACATACTTAATAAAGATATATTACACCCAGATACAGAACATATGTTTGTACTTATCACACAAACATTTGTCCTGGGTAGGAATCGAACCGACGACCTCCGGCATACCAGACAGGGCCACTGACCACTAGACCAACAGTTACAGGCCTGTCAATGTTATTATATGCTTGGTATCCGCCTGCTCACAGCTTACATACAAAAAAGTTGGACAGGACAAAGTATTGTCTTTTAGCAAAAGCTGTATTGTGGGGAACACTGGGACAGGCTAGTGAGATTCCACGCCTTCCAGCATCGGGCAGGGCGTGCGATGCTTTCTTAGAATAGATTGGAGCACAAAGAGCTTACGAACGGTAAACACTTTACAATCAATCGTCAGTGCGCTTGTCCGATTCGCACTTGCCCGGCTTTTTTAATCGACATAAACTAGTTGATAAAACCCATTTTGGGGATAAAAATTTAAAACGTAATCAGATTATATAGATTAAACTATTTTTTCATCCAAAAACACAAACTAACTCGATCTAGACATTATTTCAGGTACAAGGTTTTAAAATTGCTAATTGGCTCCGTCATAACGGGAGCGCACTTTTACAGGGTGTTCAATATTAAATCATGCATGGTACGTGCATTTTAGAAAATTAGTTAGCCGTTATAGCATCCTCCCCTACACCCATGGACGTCGATCACTAATTGCATTGTCAAGTAACTGGAAATAAGGGTTAGCCAAACGTGTTATAGAAAAGTAACACTGTTAGGAGTGACGATTAGCTATTTGACATTTAAATGCTTTGGGGCCTTAAAATGTCAGCCCCCCTAGCCAAGTTACAATCGTATCGTTCGCGCCGAACGCCTCGAGTAGGCCACGCCTCCGATTCCTTTGTTCTGACGTCATCTCAACGCTCAGTCACGTGGTCGGCGCGAACGAAACGATTGTAACTTGGTTATGGAGGCAGGTCTGCGAGTGAGAGAGAGGGATGGAGATGTACACCTTACATACCTAGCTCCATCAACGGCACGTGGTAGGGCCACAGATATCAAACAGATGTGGACTTAGTTAAGTTATATTTATTCTGTTGTATGTTGTATGTTCTATTTGTATCAAAAAGTAACTTTATTCTTAATTGCAAATACCTTTACAATCTGGTTGAATAGAAAATTGGCAAGTAACAGAATTAGGATGCATACACTTTTTTTTCGGTGGGAAAATCATCTAATGACATCCCGCGCTCTTGGGCGGAGCGGGAGATAGTAAAAAAACCCACTCCTGTTCCTTCGTTGCCTTTCGTACCAGGGTCGAGTCCTCCTTTCAGAAGCAGACCCTTGGCCCCAGTAGGCTTCGACCCTGCTGGGCCTGTATGGTTTGCTGACAACTCCTTGAGGCGCGCGTGGAACACTATGCGCCGTCGCCGACTTGTACTCAGTCCGGACGGTTACCAGATGCTTGCACGGTGAGCTACACATTGCTCGCCGTCCGAAAGCTCCCGCCCACGGTGGCCGGAAATCGAGATCATGTTGCCTTACGCATGCTCCTTCTTTGCTAGCATTACTGCTTCGCAAAAGGAGGCGACCGCCTGCCACTCCCCCTCACCCCGGACCATGGCATGTACCAAGCCCCGACGCGAAAGACCGCCGCCGGCGATCGCCCCCAAGGACGCATATGAAATGCGACATCAACACAATGGTGTTGACGTCACATTTTACTATCTAATCAGATTACGTGTGTACAAAGGAGATAGCGATATGTTTCCATCGCGCCCAATTCTCTTCCTCAAAGAAATATTTGAAATCAGCTAATTGCTGCTTTACATTATAACCAACTTTGGTGCAGTTTTCAAAATAAAAGTTTATTTTTACAAAATAATATAATTACTAAAAAATGTTTATTTTTTTATATACAATATTTTGTATGTCTAAGGTACGTACCGAAGAATCTAAAGGAAATAACGTAAAATCACGTACTATATGATATTAGGTCTCATATGCCTCCGTTCATTTTCGTGAAATATTGGCCTAGCGATGCAATGTTTCTTCTGCAACATCCATTTCGTTGGTAGTTATCCCGCCGTTATCTGACACTCGACAGACATGTCCTTTAAGCTTAGCGTCTACCACGTTGGAATTGGAGCGTACGCAGTGCACGAGCCGTCGATATTTACAAAATGCCGATAGGCTTTCACTGCATTCGGATTTTGCATCGGCAATTTTCGATCCAGTGCACGCTGTATCATACAAATCAATACAAAGCAACGAATCCGTCCACTCCGTACGCTCCGATCCTGACCCAGTGAACGCTTAGCTTTACAGTTCATTCTTATACTTATCTCTCACTAACTGCTGCCAGTGGCTTTGCCCGCGTTATAGTAGAAAATTAGGTTAAAATTTCCATTATGGTTCATCGATTTAAGGGTCGTTAGGGTTACCCCCTGTACTATCCCCACCCCCACGGAGTCCCATGATTATGGAGATATCCATGTTTAGTTTGAGGTTAGGTTAGGTTAAAACACTAATTTTTATCGATTTATGTAGCGGTTTGGAGCCTAAAACATAATGGCTTTTAACATTAGAAGGGGATCTTTAATAGTCACTGTTCTAACCTAACCTAACCCAAATGATTTACTAACACAGTCATACGAACGCAACTTGCAAGGGCAACAAACGGAAAATGACTGACATGATACCATGACGAATATAAAACATAATGGCGTCGCTTTACGTTCGTTAGTAATAGTATAATAATATTCCACAACTATCACACAATGGCGTCTTGTCCCAAGCTAAGCAGAGCTTGTGTTATGACTACTAGACAACTGATAAACGTAAATATTATTGATAAATTACACCTAGTCACAGAATAAATGATCGTGCTCATCACACAAATATTGATTCTAGGTGGGAATCGAACCCACGACCTCCGACATAGCAGTCAGGGCCACTAACCACTAGACCAACAGGCCAGTCATGATATGCTCTCTCTCTTCACCCTTGTATGATTTTCCACGTAAAAAAGGGCAGTGGTGAGCAGTGTTCCTTCAGTTATCCTTTACGAGAGCAACTGTAACTCTTCCGAATAATCCACAACCCTAGCTGACCACTGGCCACAAAAAAAGCACTCATAAACCTACAGACCCACACATCCACGTGTAAAACTGTTCACTTCAGTATAAAATAATAATATATTTATTAATCAATCGTTTGAATTGTCAAGAAGTCAGTCAGTCAGAAAAGTGATGCTAGTTGCACATTCCAAAGCCTCATGGAGAAGAAGGTGCAAGAGACTCCATGGACACTCTTTTTAAATTATCAAAGAGACAAATTGTGCCTCTTATCTGAACGACTCGTGGAGGCAATTGCCGACAGCGACCTTTCGCGTCGGGCCCTGGTTCGGACCAATACGGAGGAATAGCAGGTTGTCGCCTCCTTCTGCGAAGCAGTAATGCTAGCGAAGGAGGTGGTTGCACGCGTGAGGGAACGAAGGTCCTCACGCCCTAGCCGCCGTAATTCCGACCCCGACTACCGGCCACGATAGACGCGGGCTTGCGGACGTCGAGCAATGGGAAGCTCGCCGTCCGGCTGTTCGGTAATTAACCGGACCGGGCCCAGTCGTCAACTGCGCGTAGTGATCCACATGCTCCTCAAAGAGATGTCAGCAAACCGAAGGGGCCCAGCAGGGCCGATGCCCGCTAGCTAGGACCGCGGAGAATTTCTGGAAAGGAAACCCGTAGTCCTAGAATGCAAAAGGTAATTGCAGGACACAGGTATGGTTTTAGTCAGTAAAAGTCTGTCATGCCCTCCCGCTCCGTCCAAAGCGCGAAAAGTCATTTCAATGATTTCGCACCTTAAAAAAAACCTGAACCTGAAGAACAGAGCTGTTATCCGCCATCACGCTACATCGACAGCTTTACCACAGATACGTTTCGGTATTGCCAACACAATTAGTCGATTGCATTGAATAATCAGATGCAACATAACTTTAACAATATTCTTGGTAATCTGATAACGTATCAAAACCTAACACAAGATTAACTTAGAGAGAACTATACACAAAAGAATAAATCTAAGGCAAAACACAAAGTCGAGAATTCAAGATTATACCGTCAACAGCAGTGCTACGCCGTAGCAAGTCTCCGGAGCAACGAGACACGGACCGCTTGTTGTGTTCTACGAGAGACCACCTTGTTCGTAGATCGTAGACCCTGCGTAGCACAGTTACACATACATTGTGTTTGTAACCGCTGCAGGCCGGTGGTACGCTTGCTTTTAGTGTAGTTTGGTTTAGTAGACTAGAGACTTTTAAATATTTCATTTTTATTTTAAACAACACATTTAAAAATATAAAAAATAGTAGTCCACCGGTGTCATTATATTTATTGCTATATAAAATTCGAAAGTGTTGCCGAAAAAGAAAGTATCTTCATTTTTTACTTAGTAAAATGTGTCAAATGTATGTATTACTAATTTAGTATCTTTTTTCTTTTTCTCTCTTCGCATGCCGTAATATGTTGAAGTGACCGTCGACGACTTTGGCTCGGAACTTATAAGACGGATGGGCCGGATGGCCAGCTAAAGGACATAGCATTATAAGGCCGACTGGCCTACTATTGGGAGAAAGCCTCCTCTCTAGGAGAGGAGGCCTTAATCCACCACGTGGGCCCAGTGCGGGTTGGTGGAGGTCACATGCCTTCGAATTTTTTGTTTCTAGGACATGCCGGTTTCCTCACGATATTTTCCTTCACCGTTTTGAGAGTAGTGGTGATGAAATAAATCACATAAAGTAATGTGCCTGGCTGTGTTTGAACCCGCGAACTACAACTCGTAAGTCGGGGCCGTTACCAATCGGCCACCACTGCTCTACTGCTAAAGGTCATGGCCTACTTAAATAGTAATATTTCATCCAAATCAGTTCAGCAGTTTGAGAGTGACGGAGTAACAAAACCACACACACACGAAAGTTTGTATATATGTTTACCTATAAAATCTTTCACCTACATAACATCAATGTGATCATCACACATCTTCCATCATAAAAGGGGTGAAAGTATGAAATTGCCGTTTTTTAAAAGAAAATACAGAAAACACAAACCACAAAGAAACCAATGAATACCTAATTTCAAAAAAATAATAACGAAACTTTAATATAAAGTTTATTTGAACTTATAATTCCAAGTCAATCCAAAGATATAAAGCTTCAAAGCAATTTGTTTTAAAAAACGTCAATTTCATACTTAAAGACCGAATATTATTATTATCCAGCGTGATACTTGCGGCTAACTTGCTATATCTAAACATCGCATCGAGAACACCCCGTAGATTGGCATCCAAGTAGGTCAGTATATGACCGTTGATTGCAGCCAAATCATCCGTCAATATTTTATGGTGGGTGGAGACATCAATCAACGTCTGTTTGTACTAAGTATTTAGGAACTGAGGAATTTATCCTTTCACTCATTCACAACGTCTAACAATGCAGACTTTCGATGTCGTTTGAAATTCCTGGAAAAGAATTTATTTTGTTGGTCCTGTGTTCCGGTTTTCCGTTTAAAGAATATATTAAAATTGTATACTTCTTTCAGTGGACACCGATTCATTGAGTCGACGTTAATAAAGTGCGCAGTCGTAAGTCGACTTATTTAGTCGACATGAGTTGGGTCGGATTTAATGCGTAGTTTTTGGGATATCGATAGTTTTAGTAAACGCAGAAAAACCGCACGATTTCGGCCAGGAGCACCGTTACAGACAGCGAGTCATCAGCATCATCGTTTCAGCTGAAAGACGTCTACTGTTAGACATAGGCCTACCCCGAATGTCGCCATGACGAACGGTCATGTGCGTCTCACATCCATCGGGTTCCTGCGACCCCCTTACCAGGTCATCCGTCCACCTTGTGGGAGGCCCTCCAACGCTACGTCTTCCGGTACGACGGCGAGCAGGCAACAAGTAGTTGCGCAAAAAGACCTTACCCTATAAGGGAGGTTTTATAGATAAGTCTGAGACTGAAAGGTCCTGGATGGACGACTTCATACTGGTCTTTCAGTGCCACGTTAGAATGCCGGGGTAAACCAAGTTCTAGGCCAGTCTAAATACACACACACAAAGCACGTAGAGTGGACCCTCGTCCTCTTTCAACCAATAATCCTGAAACACAACACAACAAACAGCTTATGAACAGTATCCGAGAAAATCATTCTTCTTTTTACGTGTCGATGATAAAATCAGTTGCTTTTTTTTCAAATTATCCTCTCAGGCACCAGCGTACCAAATATGATAAACCTCATACGAGCTAACTAAACCTTATTACGTAAAAATAAGGTAAAACACCTCGAGCGCCTGTATAGCGGCTTCGCCAGCGTGGAAATAGGAATTTAACCGAAGGACCTATATTCACGAGATAATCTATGTCTTATTACAAGAAATTTACACAAAATCTCAGTTTTAAATATGCTAAAGCGAGTGAGTTTTAGCGTGAAAAATTAAATAAAACAAAAAGCTATATCTTCGTTTTTCGTAACAAAATCCGAAAAAAGTTTTATTTTATTTCTTTTCAATTTTTTTGTGATTAAATACGCGCAATTACGTAATAATAATACCCATATACGCGCGGAGGTGTACTGAATTCGGTGCACTGGTATCTTAGAGGTTAAATTTCTTGCCTGGCCCAGTATTCGGCGGCTACTATGCCGTCTGCAGACGCTGTCATAAATATTATAATTTTCTTTTTTAAATTCGAGTCCTTGAAAGACTATCATATATTAGTTACTGGCTGTTTCCTTCCTCCTGATTACTCGCGTCTTTGGTTGCTCCAGTCTTATTGACGCAAACAGTCTTTGATTTTACAGGACAAGTAGTGGTCAAGGACCACAAGAGTAGAGCTAAGACAACAGTTGCGGGTTCAAAGCCATACAGGCGTTTTACTTTCTGTATTTAATTTGTGATCAAATTTACCTCTCACGGTACACCTCATACCAGCCAATGTGTACCAAATTGTACATTGGGGCCATGAGAGGTTAAATACTCACCGTTTTATACTGGCCTATAGTAGGAGTAATAGCTTCTTTCTGCGTTCCGAACTTTTCTCTGTCAGAGCTCAATTTTTTATACAGAAAAGAATTCAACAGTATTTACTCGCGGTTCCATATTTAAATTTATAACGTTAAAAACTTGTCAAAATCTATGTTAATGCCAAATTTTAACGAGTTTTCGGCCTAGATTTAAACAAGCTCTCAAGTTCAAATACGTGGGGCACTCAGAAAGTTTTCAGAAACTAAAAAACTAACTTCTATGGTTAAAATATTTTTATTAAATCTTTTCAAAGAACTCTCCATCAGCCTCTGCACAAAGTTTCATGTATCTGAACCAGTTTTCGATACGTTTTTCCAGTCCGTCACCAACACATCTTCCACGGCCTTCTCGAACGCTGCTAGCGCGTCTTCCGACGATGAAAACTAAACTAAAACCTTTCAGCTGTTTTTCTTATTTTTTATTTTAGGGAATAAAAAGAAGTTGCACGTTCAGAAGAAGAATGTAAGGCTCCAAGATTCTGACCGGTGTGGTGTCCAGGAAGTCCCTCGTTTTGAGCGATGAGTGCGCGGGCGCGTTGTCATGTTGAAGCAGTACCCCGCGGAGCCTGGTGTTCGGTTGCTTGTTGCTCTTTGCAAAACTTCTCAAAAACTAAAGAAGTGGTTTTTGAAAATTCAACTTTTAAAGGGGTGAAAAGGAAGAAAAACGGGTGAAATTCGTTTGTATGCAAAATTTTATTCCTTGGACTAAATACTTGAAACTTGCCATAAATAGTAACCTAAGTAAATAAAACTGGTTTTCATTATCCTTTATTCAAAAACCACCTATGAAAAATGATTTAGGGGGTGTCATGGTTGTGTGGAAGAATACCATTCCTTGAGTTTATAAACTTGAAACTTGCACAAAGTCTAACTGAAACCGTCTGTCATTATTAAAACTACCCCCAAATATGGTTTAAGGTTTATGTTTAAGTTAATATGAAAACCTCGCGTACGAAGTCGCGGGCAAAGTGCTAGTATAAGGCTGATTATGCTATGCCATATACACAATGCATCATCAAAAAGAAAACAAAAGAAATTCGAATATATGTCTACTAATAATGAGGTGAATGTAACCGGCAATGATTCAGAAAGCAACTAGTTAATTTGGGCACCGGGCAGTACCGGACATGCGGGTGACCAGATAAAGGACCGACCACATTACACGGCATCGTCTGTTGTTGCCGACCGCTCCTGTGATGTACGCGCCGCTTGTGACAACCTGGGATGGGAAACCTTTTTGTAAAGCAGCAAAAAATTTAAAAACTAAAATGTCATGACAATGCTTGGGGCTTGACCTGTCGTCGTGCATAAGAAAAGTAAAAAAACTTTTAAATTATCCATAAAAATTTACATTGCAGAAAAATAAGAATAAACGAAACAGCTACTGGTCGAAATATAAGTATATTTAAAATTAAATACTTGACATATTGCTGAATAATTGTATATACTCTGAAAAAAAAAACTGAGTCGTTATTATAAAGTGTAATAGTTTAATTAATACTCACGGTGCTAATTTTATCAAATAATTTCTCCCACTCTGGGTCACAGAGAGCAAATGTCACTTATCTGACTATAAAACACATCCATGTTCCTTCAGTTGCCATTTGCTTTACAAGGTCATAGTGATTCTTTCGAGCCATCTCGCAATGGCATTCGCTCCTGGTGTTTCAAACTACATTTACTTTGTAAAATAAATACAACGCCAACCCAATAAAACCAAACTTTGCCATCAAAACTCGGTGAGTCTACTTTGCCAAATGGTTTTCAATCCCTGACGTGAACGGTGTACCTCACACCTCTGTGACAATTGCAGTACACCCGTATTACTGACAGTTACATTCGTTGCGCCATTTGTCGATTTAGCAAACGATGATCAAAGAGGAATAAAGCCACACCTCGACCGTGTTCACAAAGATTTAAAGACGATTATGTGACCGTATGATGGAAAGCGTCCTTCTGTTGTGAAATATAAGTACACGATGATAGCCGATCTGACTGAAAAGTTGAAAGGGAATCGTTTGTCTTGGTATGCTCATGTGAAGAGGAGGGATGAAACGCATGTTACTAAAGAGTTATGAGTTTACATGTGGATGGATGGAGAGGGAGAGGGAGACCAAAGAAAATATGGATGGATTGTGTGAAGAGTGATATGAAAGAAAAGGAAGTTAGTGATAGCATGACGAGTGACAGGGCAGAGTGGAAGGAAAAAACGTGTTGCGCCGACCCCAAATAACACGGGACAAAGGCAGGAAGATGATGATGATAGCCGATCTGTGTGACATTTAGCGGTTTATACAATTTATGGTGTCCTTTTGGAAGTAAGTAGCTGTTTTCGAAAGTCTTTTTAAGGCAAAGAAAGAAGACTGCAAATGTAATTTTAAGAAGTATAGAATAATAAGTACATGGTCTTATTATGATCTTAAGTTGCAGTTAGTGGGGCATACTGAAACTTTCTGGATATGGCCACTTACAATAAAATAATGAAAATAGAATTATAGAATTCGAAAATGAAACTCTTTGCAAGCATGTTACTTTTTAATTTGCGGGACTGTAATTTGTTTTTTTTATTGTGGTATCCTTTTGAAGATTGTGTGTCGCAATAGGGGAACGGGCATGATGAAAGCTCTGCCGCCTGGTTGCCCAAACCTTATCTCTAATGTGTTATTTTAGGAGTGAAAAATAACGCAAATTGTAATTAAAATGCAATGTTGGATGATTCAATACATTAAAGAAAAATGACCATAAAACATTTTATGTAAAAGTGTATTACTTTCCGGTCAATGGTACTCACATGCCATGGTTATGTGATAAACGACATAAATGGATAAATTCAGTAAAGGAAAATACATAAGTTGAGTTTCAAAAGTATTTAAAAATATCTAGTAATGTTTTATTGTTAAAATAAATTCGTTTTTTAGTTATTTTTCAATACAAACAAAGTCTATACATAAACATTATCTCAAAAAAAAAAAAAAACAGTAAACGTCCATAACTGGTTTCTATCTTACAATACTACAATAAGCAGCGCTCACGCTATCGGCAAAAAAAAAAAAACAGAAAATCCTTTACATTCATCATTATTTTCCCACAATTTTATTGAATTGCTCTTGTAATAATTTTATTACAATCAACCTGTGAAGAAGGGTACATAAACAGAATTATCAATACAGATGACATGTTATTTATAATTAAAAAAACTGGGCAAGTGACATTAGATGTTTGATTTTTTCACTGCTTCATGGGACCACAGACTTGAGTATATGGTTTTAATTTCAACTCGATACCTAAACGTGTTCCCGAGATAAAAAGTCTTGACAGACAGACAAGCAGACAGACAGACAGACGGACTACAAAGTGATCCTATAATGGTTCCATTTTTTCCTTTTGAGGTACGGAACCCTAAAAATGGCTGCTTCTTTTTTCATTTCACTTCAGTATCGCTTGAAGATGAAAGAAATACTAAGAACTACCCCATAGTAGTTCCGAAAACAAATGAGGACAAACTTCATTATTTACTTATGTTACAATTTACGCCAACTTTCAAGTATATTGGGACACGAAAACTGTTCCCTTAAATGGTGAATTTCCAAAAGCTTTTAGTGCTTGCCTACGTCATAAAAGGACACCTTTTGCAAAATTTAATGGTCCCTATAGTTTCGGCTGTACGTTGATATGTGTCAGACATCAGTCAGTTTAGCCTTTTAATAAATACTAGCTTTTGGCCGCGACTTCGTCCGCGTAGAAGTCGAAAATGGTTTTAATAGGATTTTTGAGATACGAAAATATGAAATATTATTTATTATCTTCGTCATGTGTGATATAGTCCATTGAATTGTATGGCTAGCGATATTGTATCTTAAGATAAAATATTATAGTATCTTAGCCAAGTGCAGATGTATTATTTGCGGTTGGTACAGTAATCGGCTCTAAGGATCGAGTCGCAAAATTAAGTTTATTTTTTTATGGTATATACTTTTCCGGGATAAAAAGTACCCAGTGTGGTGCCCAGGATATTAAAGAATAATTATACCAAGTTTCGTCGTAATCGAACCAGTACTTTTTGCTTGATGCCTGAACAAACAGACAATCAGACAAAAAATTTTTTAATCACCTTTTTGGGTTCGGTGTCGGTCTAGTAACACCATTTATTTTTTGATATTTTCAATGTACAGAATTTTCACTTCTACAGATTTATTAGAAGTATAAATAATATATTGTTCTATGAAGCTCATCAGTGATAAACCGTGGCTTAATTGGCCAGTAGTAAACAGTAAATTAGAACTACACTAATAAATTATATTTACTTTACAATTATTATGCAGCAGAGCATAGCCATGTCACTGAAAGTCTTTTATATAAAGCATTTTATTTTTAAAGTTAGCATTGTTTTGGTTGTAAACAACAATTTTTAAACATCTCATATAAACTTCAAGGAAAATAGAGAAATAAGCAAAAAACGTTTTAATTATCTCAAACACTTTTGCATTAAAATAATTGTCGTGTTTATGAAGAAAAATGGAAAATACGAGTGCAGAGGAACAAATCTTCATTCCTTTTTACTTTGATCATGATTTGAACTGCAAAAGTATACTTACCGAGAAACACTTTTTAGCCAAGAAGTTTTTACAAGGTAATAACTTCTTGCTTATTTTGTTCAGAGTTTGAATAGCCGAGAACTATTTTACCTTTTTATAATAATTATTATTTTATCTGCAAAACCAAAACATAAAATAAATAATACAATAAATTTAAATGGAAAATTGGGGCTATTACCAGTCGCCTACGAAAATCGACAGCATCCTAAAGTGTTTCTAGAAGCTTTTCCGATAATACAAGCAACAGTATGCGCGTCATGGTCGCTGACATAGCCCGAAGAATCGCCAAATTAAAGTGGCAGTGGGCAGGGCACATTGCTCGTTGAACGGATGGTCGATGGGGCCGAAAGGTTCTGGAGTGGTGACCGCGCACCAGAGGACGCAGTGTTGGAAAACCTCCCATAAGGTGGACCGACGACCTGGTAAGAGTGGCGGGAATGCGGTGGATGCGAGACGCATAGGATCGGTCGTTGTAGAGACGCTTGGGGAGGCCTATGTCCAACAGTAGACGTCTTTCGGCTGAAATGATGATGAAGCAACAGTACAGCCTTCAATTTATTTTAAATACTCCGAAAATTTTAAAGATAGTATAAAAATGAAACACATGCTAGGAAACCGAGTTGAAAAGTAAAAAAAGTGTCTTGGTACACCTAAGCTTATTTCAGGATACTTATTTCTTTTTGGCCAACAGTGTAAGCTGTAAAACCGCCGACTATTCCTTTAAATTAATTAAAGCCAGCATCACGGAAATTATAATTATACTACCAGAGCTTTACCAAAAATAATTAAAGAGAAAGCTAAATATGATAAACTTTATAAAGAATACGGTAACCCTAGAGATAAAATTACTTTTGAATGCTTAAGAACACGTTGCAGTAATATGATTCGAGATTGCTATGCGAATTTTAAAAAGAATGTAACTGAACATATGCGCATCAATCCGAAATTTGTATGGAGCTACTTGAAAAATAAACGAATAGGTGACAATCATATTCCCAATAAAATGACTCTTAAAGATTATAAGTTTGCCCAGGGTGAGAGCAGTGGTGGCCGAGTGGTAACGGCCCCGACTTACGAGTTGTAGGTTGCGGGTTCAAACCCAGCCAGGCGCATTACTTTGTGTAATTTATTTCATCACAACTGCTCTCAAAACGGTGAAGGAAAACATCGTGAGGAAACGTTCACGATGTTTTCCTTCGGACCAAAAATTCGAAGACATGTGACATCCACCAACCCGCACTGGGCCCGCGTGGTGAATTACGGCCCATTCCCTCTCTTAGAGACGAGGCCTGAGTCCCAACAGTGGGAACATTATAAGGCCGACTATGCTATGCTATGCCAGGGTGAGATTATAAATTTGCAATCTGTTTTCAGATCATTTTCAGTCCATATATATACAAAATAGTAATACACGCTCCTCTAATACTTTCAGTCTCTGCAAACTTGAGGTAAAACAAGTATTCGATACCTTGTCTTCCCTCGACTCTAATAAGGGTCCAGGACCTGTTTCAATCCTTCCTCTTTTTCTTAGGAAGTTTGAAGCAAACCTAGCTGATCCTCTGACAACAATTTTCAACTACTCTTTATCATAGGGCTATTTCCCTGATCAGTGGAAAATTACGCACATCACGCCCATTTTTAAATCTAGCAGTGTTAATGTAAATTCTGCCGAAATATTAGAAAAAGTGAATATTAGCATCCCTCGCAGTGGTAGACCCTTAATTAACCGATGAACATTCGTCCTACCTTACAATCGAACTAATATAGGCAACTCTTCTCCCATAAGCCGCATGATTTCTTTAACCAATTCTATTCGTGGTGATGTAGATGTCTTTGCAGGTTCTGTAGCCTCAGTAAAAACATATTATTAGTAATATATTTTTAGTTTCGTTTATAATTTAAAAAAAAAAATAGCCCTCAAATGATCAATTTGTAGGATTTTATTAATAGTACCTAAGTGGCTTATTTTACGTGTGCATGTTAGATTCACATCTAGTAGGTTGAAAATCAGATATATTATGTTGTAATTTATTTTTTGGATGCGTGATTGTACATCAGTTTTGTGAATTTATTGTTTTAGAATGATTTATGAATATCAAAAACACTTAACTAACTGTAATTACAGTAAAACCAAAAAGTAATTATAAAAACCCAAACCTAATTAATACTAACTAAAAAGAAACATTCTAATACTAATTATAAGAAACACAAAAACTAATAAATATTAACAACGTAATAGGAATATATACAAACTAAAAATAATAATAATGAATATAATGTTTTGTGAATTACAATTTTAAATGAAATAGAAATCAGTACCTAAGCCTTGATCTGTGAAAATAAATAGAAATATTAATAGTCTAAAAAAGCTAGTTATATTAAACACAAATACTTTAAAAATAGACACATCATTAAAGTTTGTATTTTCTTTAGAGATACGATTATTTTAACACTAACTTAACATTAAGGATATAAAACAATATTATATTTTTACGAGTATCTACGTTTTCATCATATCTTAAAGACTTCACTTTCAACAATATCATCATCATCATCTTCATCTTCCAACCCTTGTCCTATGTTACTTGGGGTCGGCGCAAAACGGTTTTTTATTCTATCTTGTCAACCATCACGCTATCACTGACTCCCTTTTCTTTCATATCACATCTTACACCATTCATCCATCCTTTCTTTCGCGTCTTGCAAGACGTATGAGTATGACCACTCCTTTATTTTTTAATCAGCTTGCCACAACAAATATAGAGAGACAACATAATAACATATGTCATTACCCAATATAGACCTCTCTAAAATCAATATTTGTTATGACAACTAATAACTATTAATACATGTACATCCACGTATATGTCCATCACGTGCAATATACAATGTCATATCATTAACATTACAAGTGAGTCAACATCATAAGATCAAAGAACATTATCGAAAGGTGTCACGTGGTAGAAAAATCTGAAATTGTAAGTGTCTTAAGTTCTCAAAAGATTAGGGTGAAGTAACGTGTTCATTGCTATTTATTTATTTATTTATATAGGCATACAGACGACTTATTTAGAACACATTAACTACAACACATTTACGAGGGTATCCTGTGTAAAAAAGTCACTTAAAGGTATGCACAGCATTTACATTAGGTCTTATTAATTAATGATTATAATTAGGTTAAAACTGGAAATGGTCATTACAATATAAGAACTAAAATTGCTATTGATGGCTTCTGACGTGAGTATTAGTACGAGGCCTTTAAAGGCTTGTACTTATGATACATTTAGTGCCGGATTAAGACAGCGCGATGCCTGCACTGCAAAATCTACCAAGAGGTCCCCTATTTTTTTATAAATGATAAAGAATCAAAATTCCTTTAATTTATTTTTTATAAAGTTCATAAGTAAATCGCATACGTTGTCTTTATAGAAAATCCGGAAGTGTATTTTGGTATCTTGACTTGTTTTGGCACGTCCAAGTGGGACCTGTACCATTAGCAACTCTGGCTACGTGTCTCATCCAGCACCGGACACAGTCACGTCATATGACAGAAAAACACTTACAACAAGTTTCTTCAAGATTTTAATAGCAATGCAGAAATAAAAATAATGTGATTTTTAAGAAGCTTTAGGAAGTGGTCGGACGTGAGCATTCTTCCAATCAGAAGGAAAATTGTTAGTGAACAGAGAAAAATTTGCAATATGAGTTTCGACAGGAACTATTTCATTCAGAATAAATAGGAACATTTATGGCTGAAGGCCATCGTCACCTACCGCCTTATTTGGTATAGATTGGATACATTTCTTAATATCTTGCTCAGCAACAGGGTGGAAAAAAAAGAAGTTTTAATTGGCAAAGAAATATTAGAAAGATCGTTAAGAGTTGGAGATTTAACATGATTATCGAATATAACTGGTGACATAGAGAAGTGCGCATTAAGTGTATTGAAGACCATTTTATCCGGAAAACTTTTACTAGAGGCTTTTTCTTACAATAAGGCTCAGTATGGATATTATTATTATTTTTGAGATTGTTTATCGGTTGAACGAGAGGGCGTGGCAGACTTTTGCTAATTAAAGTCCACCTGTGTTTCTTGAGTTGCTCTTTGCGATTCAGGTCTTCGGTAGTTTTTCCGGAAAATCCTGTAGTGCAAGGTTAGCACCAATCAAACGTGTTATTGATTTTTGATTTCGAACTAGTGGTGTGACGAATATATTAATAGTAGGTTTAAGTATTAAGGAACGCGCACTTGCATTCGTATTAGAATACGCGAAGCTCATATGTTAGGTTACCTGAATATCAGACAATTAATAGGTTCCACGTGACACTAAGTAATATAGGAAAGTATTAGCGAGTTATTGATATGCACTAATATGAAATACATGTATTGAATATTTTCGGCGTCTGGTTATATTATATCAGATCACCGAACGAGGCTTTGTAGCCTCGTTCGGTGATCTGATATAATGGCAGGAAAGTGAAACAGTAAAGGTTTCATAATGTGAATTATTAAAATACAAATAAAACAAACTTAAAATATATATATATATATATCTAAACAAATAAATAATATCTTTATAGATTAGTGATTTTCTTTTTAAATACGCCAACGTAACATCATTGACAGTCCTAAGGCAGCTAAAGTATGACGAAAAACTTGATCCCTCTATCTCTTTAGCCTGTAGCCGATATTTTTTTTTTATGCACCATCAAATATTAATATTGAAAATCAATGTAACTAAAATCCTAATATCAGATATCAAATCAATGTATTCAATGTTAGGAATATCTAGATTTAACCCTAATGTAACCACCTCTAGTTTAAACCCTGTGTACTCAAAGATTCAAACCATTTTATTTCAAATAAACCATTTACAGGCACTTTTGAAATGCCAAGAAGTCAGTCAGTCAGAAAAAAAAAAGATGCTTATTGCACATTCCAAAGCGTAGATCTTTATAGAGAAGAATGTGCAAGAAACTCCATGGACACTTTTTTAATCATATTATGTATTACAAATATCTCGGTTACATGTTTCTTGTGTGAATGTGAGAACCATATAAATAAAAACTAAACATTGATATTAAAATAGCAACTGGCAGCTAAAAGATGACCAGTCTCAACTGACAGCACCCGTTCACGGACATGACGCGAATATTAGCATCACTCAGCTCAACCATTTTGAAGGGAACCGAATGATCCATCAAAAAAAAAAAAAAAAAATGTCGATAATTGTGTGTTGACAAATATCTCTGTATGTTACTATGTACATAACAAATATTTGCATGCTAATACTTAGCGAAGCATGTTTGCTCTTAATTGTTCTCTTTTACCATCTTGTACACCGTGTTTTTAGCAAATAAATATATTATTATATAACATCGCAGCTTTATTAAGTACCTGCCTACGGTATGATACTTTTTGTATCTGATGACACTTATTGGAGACTTCGCCCTAATAGGGAAGTTGCCTAATACTTAATTCAACCTGTATCTATGACTCACAGTCACATGTTATTATTTATAATGTCCATTATTTATTTATTGCCACATAGCCGACGTTGATTTACCTGTAGATTTTTTGTCTGATGCCAACGTCGTTATCAAATCAGATGACTGCTTTATAATTAGATTGTTTTTACGAATATAGAGTCTGGGGGTCAGGCGGAAAATAGAAATTTATATTTACAAATAGTAGTCGCAGTAACCTTTCTAACTTGGGTACCATTTTTATATTAAAAAAAAAAAACAAGATTGGGATCTTAATAAACTAGTGCGCTTCACCATCAACGATTGCATCACTGCTTTTCATAAGGTGGGATCGCAGTCAACCAGAAGCATATATAAAATAAAATACCGGGAAAGTGCGAGTCGGACTCATGCACTGAGGGTTCCGTACAAACTTACCTATGAGAACAGTTCAATTCCCAGATTGAGTTACGGAGATTTTCCAAATCGCAAAAAAGTTTTACAATAAATTTATAGTTTTCAGATTTTTTCATATACCTGTGCTTTAAGACCTTGCTTCATCCCAAATTTCAGGACAACGGGAAGTACCCTATGAATTTTGATTCCCTTGAGAGTGTCGAAATACAACGTGTATTAATTAATAATATTTAGCGACATAAATCTTTTTGTTTCCTTAACTCAGAAGTTTCATTTATTCTCAACTTTAAGGGACCGCCGACCTGAGTATATGGTTTTAATTTCAACTCGATACCTCCTTGAATTCCCGAGATAAAGGGTCTTGACAGACAGACAGACGGACGGACAACAAAGTGATCCTACAAGGGTTCCGTTTTTCATTTTGAGACACGGAACCCTAAAAAAAGAAAAAAAAAGCTATTCAGGTTCTTGATGATATTAATATCGTCATAAAACTTTACCCATGGTAAATTCGACCATTAAAAATGAATAGCGATTAGAAATCTGAAGCGGTATATTGGACATCCTTCTGCCCAAGTTGAACCACAGTGTCCGGTATCCGGTCTTCCGCTTTCTCTGTCCAGTACTCCCCTGACGCAAAAGATACAATACTCCATCTAACTGGAGTATTATAAAGTATTAAAATATTAATCCACAACTATCACACAACACCATTTATTCTCAAACTAAGCAGAGTTTTTATTATTATTAATATTAATTTATTCCAAATATAGTCTATACATTACATACAAAATTAAAATCAAATAAAACATTAAAATAATCAAATCAAATAAACATATATATAAATGTAAATATATCTACACTATAAAAGTTGCGGGTTCACAGTTTGTATACTTTCCATAAAAAAAAGTGATGGCATCTTGATTCCAACCTGTGGCAGATTGGGTGGAGCATTTTTTTTTTTTTTTTTCATAATCCGGGACATAAGGGTAACGTATATTAACATCATTTCAGCCGATAGACGACCACCGTTGGGTATAAGCCTCGCCCAAATATCGTCGGCGCCATAATGACTGGTCCTGTGCGTCTCACATCCATCGTATTCCCGCAACCCTCACCAGGTCACTGGTTAACCTTGTGGGAGGCCTCCCAACGCTGCGTCTTTGATGAATGCAAGACGCCCAGGACTGGACGTTATGGTGACACTTAAGAAAGGCTTATGTTTAACAGTGGACGTCTTTCAGATGAAATTATGATATTGATGACACTATATTATCTGAGACACGCTTGGCATCCGCCGCATTCATTGATATTAGCGCGGGTATGAACCGTTCGGTAATCACCAATTAATCCTCATCTATTATAGCAAAACACGCGGAACGGCTGCGTAATTAGCAGAACTGATTGCATCCGTGACTATTAATTTTCTCTTCTTCAAAATACATGAAGATTAGTGATGACTGAGAATGCGGTCTTAAATAACCTACGAGGCAAAATGAATTGTATGGATAAAAGGGGTTTGGACTATTCACTCTAAAGACACCTAAAGAGTAGTCTTTAGATGTCAAAAGCTAGAATGAAAAGGCTCTTAATAAATTAGTGCGCTTCACCATTGCATCACTACTTATCGTCGGGTGGGATAGCAGTCAAGCTCTTGTTTATATAATTTAAAAAAAATTAAACACGCAATTATACTTTAAATAACCTGCCCACAACAAAGTAATCTCTTACAAATTCACACAAATACATCAATGAATTGTCTTCCGGATTTATCAACAGTTGTGACATCATTTGTGCTAGAGTTAGTGACAATCTGGCTCATTTCCACCCAACTCAAACACGATCTAGCGGAAATTTATATCTATGTTTTGTCTTTTCATCTGACACCCGTAACTAATGACCTCGGTACGATTAATACATTCGTGTGTAGATCACCATTATAGCAATCGCAATTTCTTATGAAAGCAATTTGTAACAGTGAGTTGATTTATTATTACAAAATACATCATTAACCATATTTATGTTTGTTAATAGTATACATCGTGGAACATAATATTATGATTCAATTAACAAACATTTAGATTATGATAAACACTTTTCTACATCAAAAGCGGTAATGCGTCACTTGGCACACTAATTAAAAACGACTCGGAATTTGTCAATACAATGCACGGTCAGCGTATTGACAGAACATCATTGGCAGCGATTCGCACAAACATAGCGCTTGCGACAGCCAGGTGGGGTCAAAGGGAGATAAATCGGGAGGCTGCGTACGACACCGGGGGACGGAGCTGACAGTCGTAGACGAACGAGCATCCGCACCACACGTTCTCCAAACCCAGTTAGGTCTGTGAAGTAGTGTCGTGATCAGTGAAGTTTCTTTAGCGAGTGTTGACAATAACAACGTGGTTTTTGATCGCAGAGTACCCCTTTACGAGATGTGGGACGACGCCGATGTTGAAGAAACCCCTGCGCCAGCGCCGGCGCCGGAAGAGGCCGCCGCAGCCCCCGAGCCGGCCGCGGCCAAGCCCGAGGTAGCCGAACCCCCTGCACCCGAGACCACCGTCATGGGCACTGAACCTCCGAAACTAGTATTTAAGCACTGGATCAGGTGACCAACAACATTTTATCTGACTTTACTAAATAAACTCAAACTTCAAAAAGTTTACTTCAATTTGTAAACAACACAATTTCTGAATTAAATATTTTCATTTAAATACTTTTAGCAAAATTGAGCATAATTATATTAACTTCGATTTCGATGTTTAAATTTATCGATAAAATATTTTCTTAATTGGCCATTAATCTGTTTGGAGTGGTTCAGAAGTAACCTGCTGTTGCCGTATTACATTACAGGCCCAGATTCCTTCAATACAACTACCTGTATGACTACCAGCACAACTACTACAACGACGTGATCTCCTACCTGGATCGGCGGAACAAGGGACTGCCGGTGGAGCGACCGCGCGCACAGACGTGGGGCGAGCGCGCGCTGCGCACTTACCTGTCCAAAGGCACCAGGAGCATCAAACAGACTGACTCCACCCTCCTGCGTCACATATCCACAGGCGCCCGGTTCCATCGCTACCACAGCAAGTCCCTCATCTCGAGGAAGTATTCCAGACTCGGATTTAACACAGTCTCCATCTAGCTTCGCTCTAACACCCTCGCTTGACCTCGCTTCAGCGGACCCGCTCCGGAGCTCCGGCGTGACCTTTGTGTCGATGTTACAGGATCTCGCTGGTGTAATGCAGCATCAGCGGCGCCGCATCTCTACAAACAGTATCACTGATCGGAAGCCGTCCGCATTCCTCATTAATATCTGTCTTATTTGTGTAAGACAATAAAACTTTAAGTTAATTTACGTCGTTTCATTTGCTTGCGAGTTCCCTGTAGATACCCATGAACTGATATATCTTAAGCCGTCTTAAAATCATAGAATTATTTAACATGTGTTCATGCAATGCGACAGTTACATTAATCAGCTTTGCGATATGAATTAGGAGCTTTCCATCTGATATACACACGAGAAATGGGTCGGTGAAGGTATTAAACTAAATGAAAACATACATGCAGAGTTCAAAGATAATACCCTAACACGGGAACTAATATAAATACCTTGCCAGCGATGATTTACTGTGGTGTTGGTACAAGTAGGAACATGTGTTCAATTCAGTTCATGCGCTGTAGGTGCATGTATATACATGTAGCAAGTACTTCAATTACGGAACACTCCAAATATACCGATGCACACGGACCGACATCCATTCCACTTCATACTCCACAAAAAAACGCTAAAAAATAGCCACCTGCTGACTCTGAGGTATAAGAAAAAACGATGAAATATTTTATAGTGACAGAATCGTTTAAAAGCTTTTAAACTGTTCTCTTTATTATCACGTTACATACCCAACCTGTATAGCTGTTTAACTCATTATAAAACCATACAAATAAATATATTCACAATACAATCTTGCGACAATTTTCTGGATTTTATTAAAGAAGATCGTCGCCATCGATCCCCGACAACGACTAATAAGGTAAATTAGATTAATATCCAGATAAATGACTCCCATTAACTTCGCTTACAATAATAAATCTGTGCGTTGATTTCTTAATAAAACTGATTTATGAGTGAATAATTAAATTTATTAATGGATAATACAAAATATCCGTTCAAAAATTTTAATTACAAATGAATAATTTGCCAATGTAAATTTCGCTCACTAAATTGCAAATTTCTCTATGAAATATTGTCAATACATAACAGCTAATGGAGACGGTTACAGTAATAAGATAACTAATAAATAATACCAATGGTGAATGAATCGTTTGAAACATTATGCGGTCATAAAGTATCTGTGTCAGTATTCGGTCGAGACGCGTGGCACCGGCAATATGGTCCTTAATCCAACGCGTTCAATGTCACCAATCGCGTGACACACGCTCTGTGGGCGCACACAAAATTTCAATGTCGAGATATCTAAAATAACTTATCTTTGACAGTTCAGTGAATGTAATCGTTTGGGCGTGCGCCAAGCGCTGGGCTACCTACCAGGTAAAGTAGGCAATCGGCCAAATTGGAGATAATTAAATGTTACAATGACCAAGGGAGCCCAGACATCGATTGGGTACTCGATGTTTATAAATAGCACGCTCAATTTGTGACATTAATGCTCTTGCAGCATTCATTAAATCCGTTTTGAGTGTACAGGTGCATAATTGTTTCCCGGAAAATTTCTTCAAACTTTGTGTTATATGCATTTTCGGTCCGGATTACACAGTTTCAAATTTAAATTAAATTCTGTTCGAATTTCAACTAAAAGTTAGTTTTGTAATGAGATTTTGAACAGTCAACATTCTGAGTATTCGTAACTAGACCTCATAGGTGGATGGAAATATTACAAAATGACTGCTATTCGTCTCAAAGCTCTGCTTGTAGTAAGCCAATAAAGTCCGTAAATTGCGGGATTGTTCGAAAGAGTCAACGTAGCGTTAGAACTCAAAGTTTAACTGAAAGAACACTAGTGGGTTTTAGTCAGTAAAAATCTGAAACTCCAAAAAAAAGCAGAGAAGTCCAATCACATGCTCGATTTATAATATCACAAAATTTGTTAAAAAAGATAATTGTTTTGGACCTTCCCTTAAAAGTAACGGAAGCCAACGAAAAAAATGGTAGGTGTGGTATAAATTAACCGTTCGGGACAATAGTTAATACGGCACAAAGGTAGTAGGATTACGTTCTTGATTCAATTTTAGTTGATGGACAAAACCTGTGTATTTACCCTGGCGGCATGTTCCAAGTCCGGCGGGCTATATCACTTCTACTACCGCCGCTGAGGCCCTCAAGCGATGCAAATATTGTACTTTATCTATTTGCTATTACAGTTTTGAGCTGTTGGTAATTAAATCGCAAAGGTAAACAAGGCCCGTGTTCACGTGGTATTTACAAAGACATTTCTCGCAGACAGGTCAACATTTGGCGGGACCTTCGGCTGGTTCGTTCTTCACTGCTTCTTAACCGACTTCCAAAAAAAGGAGGAGGGTAACAATTCGCTTGTATTACCTCAGAACCCCGTCGTTTATGGAACGATTTGCAAATTATATTTTTCTTCTTAAAGGATATGCTTCCAGATTGGTCCCATTTTTTCAGAATCCAGTTCTGATGATGGGATCCATGAGGAATCGAGCAAACTCCTCAAATATTTCTCCGCATTTACAGTCAAAAAGTAACATTTTATGAAATGGAACTGATGAAGTAGACTATCAATGGCCAACGGAACTTCATAATCACATAGATATCACAATGAATATAGTTAAGCGATTATGACAATAAAAATAAATAAATGATTCTGAATAGTTATGTTGTAAATGGTATCATTGAAGTGATTTGATAATGACGATGGAGCCGGAAGATAGGTACCGGAACTCCGTATTTAATCATTGTATCCTAACCGTGTTTGGGCTTAATAGAATTGTCATTGGACGCAATTTGGTTACAAGGTACTATCGAACTGATCTGATGATGGAGTCGGAAGGTGGAAGGTGGACACGAGAACTTTGTAAATGTATCCTAGCAATGTTTGGAGTAATTGGAATTAAGTGTATCACAACTAAAAATTGTGAAATAAAAAACTTAAAAAATAAAAAATAACCGACTTTACTGAAAAAACACTAAAACGATAAAAATAACTTTAATTTCAGAAGTCGGTGTTAAATAAGAAACAAACAATACCGAGAAACATCGACTTCCGAAATTAAAGTTATTTTTATCGTTTCTGTGTTTTTATAAAAAGTTTTTTATTGCACATACTTCTCTATGGGTTACGCTAATCGTTTCTGTCCCACTCCTGAGCTAATGCTTCTCTATAGTCCGTCCAGTTTTTGCTGGCTCGTGCTTACTCCAACCAGTTCTGGCGAAATTGTCTTGCTAGTCCCACCATGTCCTTCGTTGTCTGTCACTACTTTGTCTCATTGTCTCAAGGCACTAATTTTGTGCTACATATATGCAGGTTTACTTCTACATTTATTTATTTTGTAATTGTTTAGTAAAAAAAGTCTATCTATCCTTTTATTTCAAGCAACTTTTACTCGTACATATCTTCAATTATATCGGAGCCCAAAACTAAATAATAATATAATAATATTCCTCAACTATCACACAACGCTGTCTAGTCCCAAGCTAAGCACAGCTTGTATTATGGGTACTAGACAACTGATAAACATACTTATATATTTCTAAATACATACATATATAGATAAATTACGCCCATACACAGAACAAATGATCACCATCACACAAACATTTGTCCTGGGTGGGAATCGAACCCACGACTTCCAGCTTAGCAGTCAGGGCCACTAACCACTAGACCAACAGGTCCGTCGAAATATTACAAAATTTCTCTAGCTATGACCTTTCCCCTAAAGACCAAACAATATCGATCATCAATTATTTGCGTGAGCTACAAGTCCATCGCGGAGATACTGCATCATCCGTCTGCCTCATTTCCGTGGCCAGACTCATCAATTCATTCATAAATGACCGGATAATTGATTGATCTGGCAGACGGGTGAATTTTAATTACTGCGCGCATTGTTCACCTCTCGATATTACAGATGTAAGCGAAGCGTGTAAATAGGTTGGTTTGTGTTTGGACAAGTGCGTATTTGTTTTTTAGGGATCCTTACGTAGAAAATAAAAAACCATGTCTGTAAGCAGGCTGTTTCTCATGAACCATGATAGCTAGACAGTTGAAATTTCCACAGATGATGTATTTCTGTTGCCGCTATAATAACCAATCTTACCTTTCAAGAAAGAGGTATAATAATATACTAGCTCCTGCCAGCAGCTAGGCTACTCCCAAAACAAACTTATGAACCTATTTTCATCCTCTTAGAAGACGAATTTAGGGAAATCCTCTCTTAGTGCTCGCCTACGTCATAAAAAGAAACCTTGTGCAAATTTTGTTCCAACTTTGCGTTAACATGTCAGTCAGTTACTCATTTTATACATATTATATGGATAAATAGGTACTTGTTAAGAAGTATAAAAGGTATATAATATGACTCGTTTCAAACTTAGTTCTATAAAAGCCAAGTCACATATATTCCCATGTCAATATTTACAATTTACAGAGAACAGCTATTAAAACTTTTAATTGCTCTAAACATTCAACATTTTACCATTATATTTATTTTGTGTCTCTTCTCTGTTATAAGTATTTAAGTTAAGAGTAAAAATCTTATAAAAATATTTTTCTTAAATATCTCACAACAATATTTGCTACTGAATTGGCATTGCATAAACGGCCAATTATTTTATATTGTTATTGCTGAGATTCATCAGAAGGCTTAAAGTCATCCAAAGGGCAATGGAAACGATAATGCTCGGAGTTTCCTTGCGTGATCGTCGTCATCTGGGATAAAGATATCTACGGGAGAACCAAGGTTACCAACGTAGGCTGAAGAATCGCCAAACTCAAGTGACAGTGGGCATTGCTTGTAGAACAGTTGGTCGATGGAGCTGAAAAGTTCTGAAGTGGCGACCACATACTGAGAGATACAGCGTTGGAAGGTCAAGGTGGACGGATGATCTAGATGATGAGGGTCGCGGGAATCCGTCGGATGCGAGACGGACAGAACCGGTTGTTGTAGCGACACTTGGGGAAGGCTTATGTTCAACAGTGGTTGTTTTTCGGCTGAAATGATGATGATGATGATGCTAAAATATGAAGTGCTTTTTCTATGAGATTTTTTGAACTCAATAATTGGACAGGAAATTTTTTGTCAGCTAAAAGGTAAAGGTTAGGTAATATTATTAGAAAGTCACCACGGTTTCCTCTCTTTCTTCCCGACAAAGTTCGCGTTCGCTTCACCGGACACGTAAAATCTGTTTCGGATAAGCCGCGAAGGATCGCCTGGGAGTTAACATAGTACGTGTCGCTCTAAGGACGCGGTGGAGACCTGCGTTGCTTGGACGGAGCACTGCCGTGTCCTCGTGGATCGGCGATCGGCAACCTCTTGCGTCTGTCCCTGGTCAGGCCTGGTGATGCCTGTCAAACAAGATTGATGAAACAATTACAGTGGCCCCGAATCGCAAAGAGCAACTGAATTCCTCTTTGTAGTCAGGACTCAACAGTCAGGACAGGTTCTTTGTGGAGACGATCGGCGATAGCGATCACTGGTGCCGGGCCTCGGTACAGGCCATGGTCCGGAGCGAGGAGGAGTGGCAGGCGGCCGCACGTGCAGATGCGAGGCAATAGCCCTCGCGCCCCAGCCGCCCTGATCCCGATCCCGATTTTCGGCCACTGTAGGTTCAATTTAACGTGTTTTTTTTTTATAAAGGATGACAGCTTTTTATAAGAGCTGGGCATTCATTCATTCATATTGAATATACAGTGTAGTCACGGTTGACCAGACGAATTAATTTGTCGTTGCAAGATAAGTTGGCAGCCCGTCACTTCATCAATCTAATTATTAACTAAAGGTACTGATGCCAAACTAAATCTCACATAACGCTGTCGATAGATATACAGTCAATTGAGGATTTTTCTGCTTAGCACGGTTTGTGCATGTAGCCAGTGTCAAGATTAGAAATTATTTAGTTTTTCTGTCACTTTGAGTTCTATTAGAATGCGGATGACGCATTCTAATGTCGAATACTGCAAAAGTCAGTCAGCCTCCTTGGTGAGCTTCGCTGAGATAGCAAATTCAACAAAAAAAAAAAAACTCAGCTCCAATCGACTGAAATCGCGCTTTTTTCAATGATTCTATGTTATGTAGAAATTTTAGATACAAAACTACACCAATTTTACATCACAATATTCGCTAAAAATCAATTTGCGAATAAATAAAAAAACCCACTGAAGTCGAAAAAATCCCTTTTATTAATTGAAATGCACATATAAATTACATTCATTTTTCGAAGCAGTAATGCTTGCGAAGGAGGAAGCCACACGCGTCCGCATCCTCACACCCCAGCCTCCGAAACCCCGACCACGACTACCAGCCACAGTAGACGCGGGCTTTCGGACGTCGAGCAATGGGTAGCTCGCTGTCCGGCAGTCCGGTGATCGACCGGACGAGATCCACGCGCTTCTCAAAGAGATGTCAGCAAACCCTAAGGGCCCAGCAGGGCCGATGCCCGCTAGGACTGCAAGGATTTTCTGAAAAAGAAACCCGCAGTCTTAGAACGCAAAGGGCAACTGAAGGACACAGGAGTGATTTTAGTCAGTAAAAGTTTGACACGCCCTTGCGCGCTTCCCAGACCGGGAGAAGTCGTGGATATAATTGGATGATAGTATAATTGGATGATTTCCAACCTTAAAAAAAGAGACGTAAATTACATTTTTAAGCAAACAAAAATAGTAGTTCACTAAGGTCGGTAACAGGGCCCAAGCTACCGGCGGATAGGGCTCCCGAGACAGGACGCTCCGCAAGTATCGCATAGTATTGTGGTAGCGGAAATGTAATGAAAAACTTTTGTGGTGTTTATTAGTAGGGAACTTGCGGGTAGTTTGGCAAGTAAACATAACATTGATTTGTGCTCCTGTTAATATAATTTAAAATAATAGTTGAACTTAATTACGAACTGTGTAATGCACATCAGAGTGAAACTGGACATATAAATCAGCTGTGACAGTGTTATCAGTGGTTAAAATGCACTAAGAACTAATATAATAGTGAAAATAGTTTACCCATACAGTGACTTTCATATTTACGAAACTGGACGCTCGTAAGTTTGTTTACGTATTATTATTGTGACAGATTATGACATTCTGACTCAATAGTGTAGACGAGGACTATTATATTATTCTACAAATAATCTGATATAAGTGGTTTCTTGAATTTGACGTAAAAGAAATCGTTTCTTATTTGAAACTGCATGACGACACCGGAACGCCATCTTAAATGACATTCAAGAACCTCTAAAGAATTTTGTTAGAGAAGATTTAAATAGCAAGTACGAAATTAAAATTATGTCTAGAGACGCCTATTGACCGTAAAGAGAAAAAAAAAACAAACTGACATAAATCAATTAATGCGTACCACTATTACAATACGATCATCAATTTCGACATTTCTATTACGTTACGTCTGGTCGAGTGGTAGAAGTGCCCGCCTGTAGTACATAAGAATCTTCACGACTCGAGTTCAAATCTCGTAAGCAACAACTTGTTTTTGATTTAAGTTAAAGTTTGTAATTGCAATTAAACATGAATTTCTTGGAAAATATTACTTTCCGAAGGACTCGCACACGATCTGAACCTAATGATGATGAAAGTGCAATCATATCTCAGACATTAAACTGTACGACGAGTAGCTTGCCTGACATATCCGACGATGAAGACATTCCACAATTAAAAATATTAAAAGACGAGATCGCCAAACTTACATCGCAGTTATTTAGTGCGCATAAAGAAATTGAATTATTATCACTAGAAAACAGTAATTTAAAGAAATTAAATGCCGAACATAATAAAAAAAATGACTTGTATAAAAAAATTGTTAACAGTCCAGGAAAACTAAAATCGAAGACAACCCTAATAACGCCTAAAAAAAATACGAAGACGAAACAAACACAGACTATTGAGACCATTGAAAAAGACGACAAGGACTACTCACCACCTGCGAACACAGACATAGCGAAAAGCCCCAACAGCAACGTAAACTCAACTAATTCAAGTCAATATATTCGAGCCGCAACAACTATAAAACAACCTTCCATAAAACACAAAATATGTCTAGTAAGCAGTGAAACATCTAACAGATTATATAAAATGGCCGAAAGAACGAATCTACGTAACTATGAAATCTGTCATTATAGAAAACCTACGTGCGGATTGCGACAAGTTCTTGACGGAATTGAAGGTAAAGTGCAAAACTTTACGCACTCAGACTATTGCGTTATTTATGTAGGAGAAGAAGACTTTCGCAAAACCAACAACTATTTGGAATTAGTTATGTTTGTTAGAGAAAAATTGATAGAATTGAGTCATACCAATTTTATTATTTGTTTACCAACATTTAAATTTATGATAGATGCTAACATAATGTATAACAGCCGTGTAGAAATATTTAATAATTTAATCTATTTGGATATAAACACATATAACTATGCATATTTACTTGACTCAAATCTGAACTTATCTTATGACTGTGATACTTACCACAAACGCTATGGAACCTTAAATAACAGTGGTTTAAATACAGTTATGTCGGATTTACAGGACCTGATTCTTAGCTTAAGCAACTTGAATGCTACGCACTCAGAAGTGAACTGCAACCCTCAAATGAATCGTAGTCAACATGATTTTTCTAATAATTTACAGCAACAAAATTCTTTGTTTTTTCTTTAATTACCTTAACATCTTACACCAGAACATAGCTGGTTTAATTAATAAATCCGATTCACTGACTGTAAAATTAGTAGAATTAAGCGACAAAGGAACTTTGATAGATGTTCTCTGTGTTACAGAACATTTCATACAAACGGGTTATGAGAATTTATTGCACATTCCGAATTTTTGCCCAGCTGCTTTCTTTTCTAGGAACACAAAAAGAGGAGGAACAGGTATTTTCGTAAGAGCAGGATTGCAATTTACAGAAATATCGGACATATCAAAACAATCCGTTTCAGGCATCTTTGAATGCTGCGCTGTAGAATTAATAGCTTATAAAATTATTATTATTTGTATTTATAGAATTCCAAAAAATAACTATGACGTGTTTTATGATAAATTAGATTGCATTTTAAATAAAGTTAGTTTATTTTCGAACAAAAAAATCGTCTTGTGTGGCGATTTTAATATTGATGTCTTGAAAAGGAACAAAACTACACGAGAACTTGAATATTTTCTTATGAAGTACAATTTAAAACTAGCGCTTTGTACTCCCACTAGGTTGAAAAGTCAAACCTGTATTGACAATTTTGCTCACAATTATCGAAAAAAATGTACGGCTGAAGTTGTAGATTTAATTCTTTCGGATCATACATCTCAGATACTGAAAGTACCAATACACAAAACTTGCAAATTAAAATATTGGAAAACAAAAAAGCAGAACATATGTATGGAAAATTTAATTATGTTTAAAAGACATCTCAGCTGTCTATCTTTTAAGCAAGTATATGAAGCTAAGGATGCAAACGAAGCTTTTGATCATTTCATGGATGATTTTCTACTTTTATACAGATTATGTTTTCCAGAGAAAATTATAACCATTAAAACGAGCAAAAAAACAAAATGGATATCACGTGGAATAAAAACATGTAGTAATAAGCAAAGACAATTACTTTGGGCCTATCGATTGAATTCAAATTCCAAAAATAAATTAATCCTTAAAAACTATACCAAACTTTACAGGAAAATTATTACCTTAACACAAAAAGCACAAAATAATCATTTCATAAGTACTGCTCCAAATAAGTCAAAAGCTACCTGGCAAATTATAAATAAATCCAAATTTTGTCTACCATTGGAGCCAGTAATGTGCATGAAAAGAGATAATTTGACATTAACAAACCCCTTGGACATTGCAAACGAATTCAACGATTATTTTATTGACACAATTGAGAATAATATTAAAGCTGACATTACATTAATTAATACAAATATAAACAATCAATCATTAAATTCTCTATTTATGCAACCTGTAACAATTGACGACATAATGCAAATAATCTGTAGTCTCAAAAACACAAATACTGTAGGATACGATGGAGTCTCCACAAAAGTGCTCAAGTTTACTAAAGAACTAGTAGCACCTCCATTAGTTCATATAATTAATTTGTGCATAGTTGATGGTGTTTTCCCGAATAAGCTCAAAAAAGTAATAATAAAACCTTTATATAAAAAAGATGACAAAACCAATTTTAAAAATTATAGACCCATAGCAAAAATTCCAATTATCTCTAAAATTTTTGAAAAAGTGATCTATAACTCTTTATATCCCTATTTCGAAAAATACAAACTATTTTGCATAGAACAAAAGGGTTTTCGTAAAAACACTACAATAAATATGGCACTATTTGACTTGCTAGCTAACATCATGCCATCCGTAGATATAAGAAATCCAGTCTGTGCAATATATACTGACATGAGCAAGGCTTTTGACTATGTAGACCATAAGATTTTGTTGCATAAATTAAATTGCTATGGTATAAGAGGGAACGTCCTAAAACTAATAAAATCATATCTGAGCAATAGGCTTCAATACACGGAAATTTCTAGGATATGTCCTAAAACTAACTTAGAAACAGAATATGTTTCAAAACCAAGACATTTAAAATATGGCGTCCCACAAGGTAGTGTATTGGGTCCGCCATTTTTTTTAATATACATAAATGACCTCCCGAAAGCAACAACTAACAAAATGGTTCTTTTTGCAGATGATAGTACAGCTATAATAAAATCTACTAATTCAAATAATTATAATATTGACATTAATACCTGCTTAAGTGACATTATAAATTGGTTAGATAATAATAACTTGGTTATAAACCTGAGCAAAACAAAAGTCATGCATTTTTATCAGCGACGAGAAAACCCGAACGTTTGCATTTCCTACAAGGGCTGTGATATTGAACAAGCTACTGTGGCTAAGTTCCTAGGTATCATAATTGATAGCCAACTTACATGGAAGCCTCATGTAGAAGAACTATGTAAGAAACTTAGCAAATCCGCATATGCTCTTTTTCAACTGTCCAAACAAGTTAACAGTCAGGCTCTTTTAACAGCGTACCATGGACTAGTTGCGTCTGTTTTGCGCTATGGAATTATTTTCTGGGGGCAGTCTACTGATAGGGAGCTGGTATTTAGGATGCAAAGGCGATGCATCAGGTCAATGTGCGGTCTTAAGACAACAGATAGCTGTGTTCCCTATTTTAAATCATTAAAAATTTTAACTTTTCCTTGTTTATATATATTGGAAACAGCTTTGTTTGTGAAATGTAACCTTCATCTGTTTGAGAAAATTTCAGAGGTCAAGAAAAATCCAATGCGGAGTCAATACAATAACCAATTATGTCAAGTTAAATGTAAAACTGCACTAATGCAAAAAAGTTTTTTTGGTATTGCCCCACGCATATATAATAAAGTTCCTAACTTTTTAAAAAATATGACAAAAATACAATTTAAAAAGGCGCTAAATGTATTTTTAATTATGAAAACTTATTACACGATTGACGACTTTCTTAATGACCAAATTAGTGAACCAATTGATTGACATACTGATACTCTGTTTGAAATTATTATTTGATTCTGTTTGACTTACTTTTTATTTCCGTTTGACATTATTTTTTTGATCCTGGTTGACTTACTTTTTATTTCTATTTGACATTATATAATATTATTGTAATTTTTAATAATAAAATTTAATAAAATATATTATTTTTAAATTGCAACGGAATTAAAAGAATTGTAAAAATTTGCATGCCAATGTGATGGTAAAATATGGAGGACTCTGTTATATAAAAAAAACACCTATGTACTAGCTATACCCATGTTTGCAGAATAAAGATTATGATTATGATTATGATTATTATGATTAGGTATTTATTTTTAGCGGCACTTTATGTTATTCCTTTATCTTCTTTAAATATAAAATGAGAAAGTGACTGACATATCAACGCACAGCAGAAACAATTGGGACTAAGACTGTGATATTATGACATAGATGAGGAATAAGACAAAATTTTTCAAAATTCAGCCCCTAAGGTGAAACCTACTTCCACTTGAGCTTGAGCAAAAGCTGGTAAAGTGTAAACTAAAAGAATAGGGCAAGTGCGAGTCGAGAAAACAATTCGAATCCCGAATTGAGTTACAAAGATTTTTCCGAATTGTAAAAAAGATTTTTTGTGACATGACTACAAATTTACAGTTTTCAGATTTATTTCCATATTTATACTATAAAGAAAGAAAGAAAGAAAGAAAAAATTTGGTACAGCACAAGGCACAAACATAATATAAGATAGGTTAGGTTGGCCAGTGGGGCTATTCAGAAACAGAAAAAAAAACTCATTCCGAAATATGTATTTAACTCAATTTCAAAACAAATGTTATTTGTGCCCTTCTTAATAACAATGGCAGTATAGGCTTACGCAGTTTTTAAAATGGACAGGAAAATATCTGACCTATGTTTCCAGTGGGTTTTCAGTTTATTCTCTATACTAATATTACAAGACTTAGTTTAAATTAGTTTGTTGGTTTGTCTGAACATGTTAATTTCACGAACTACTGCCCCCCTAGCCAAGTTACAACCGTTTCATTTGATTCTCTTTTCGTCGATCGATTGGGGTAGACTACGCCTCCAAATCCTTTATTCTGACGTCGTCTCAACGCTCAGTCACGTGCTCAACGCTCACACACGAAAAGAGATACGAAACGATTGTATCTTGGCTAGGGGGGCTGGTTTGAATTAAAAGGTTATTTTAGTGTTGAATAGCCCATTTATCGATGGAGGCTACAACCCACAGAAGCGGAGCCAAAGACGTCGTGAAACCGCAGAGGTCACCTAGTAATATTATAAAGCCTACAGTGTCCCAATGAAGGGCAAAGATCTAGGGAGGCTAGTGGGGTCTTTGTACCCATAGTTTTAGGAAACATTTTAGTACAGATTGGAGATAGAAATTCGTGTTATGCTTTAAATTTGTCATTTGATATTGTCATAACTACTGCATTATGTGAAACGTTACGTATGTATGTACGTTTGTACATAGTTCGATTAATTCGTCGGTAGGTCCATTTACGTCGTAATTATGTCGGATCAAATTTCCAGCGAATTTAATATACTCATGTCGTTTTGTAGGTATTACCTGAAAATGTATTTTCAACTAAGCCCTTTGATGGTTTCAGAACAGCATTATGGTAATAATTTATTCGGTAGCCTTTATTCGAAATAATGTAATAAAGATAAAATTGATTGTTTAATTGTTTATGAAAAGTCCCTTTTTTATTTGGGAAATTATCCAATGACTTCTCGCGCACTAGAGTGGAGCGGGAGGGCGTGTCAGACATTCACTGACTAAAATCCACTCCTATGTTACTTCCCTGGGATTCCCTTTCGGACAATGAAAAGTAACTCCTAGAAAGGCTGATGCAATTATGAAAATTTCTCTCCCTCCCTCTCTCTCTCTGATACTTTTTATTACGTCACTCAACAAGTTTGTACTTGTCTTTCGGCTATTGTGTCCCAGGACACCGGGGTTCCCTTTCGGACAATGAAAAGTAACCCCTGGAAAGGCTGATGCAATTATAAAAATTTCTCTCCCTCTCTCTCTCTCTCTGATATTTTTTATTATCTCACTCAACAAGTACAAAACAAGGTATAGCCGAAAGACTGCCGCTGCTGGACCAAAGGCCTCCCAAAGTTTCGCCACAATGCATTTTTATTCTGATTCCCGCGACGCACACTTCCATTGCTGCGTTTTTTGTTACACAGTCGCCACTACAGAACCATTTGGCCCTATCGACCATCTATTTTGCGACCAATGCCACCCACTGCCACTTAAGTTTTGTCTATAACCTGTGCGTAATCTTTTTTTTTTAAATATAAACCAGTGCTTGACTGCGATCCCACCTAATGGTAAGCGGAGATGCAATCATTGATGGTCAGGCGCACTGGTTTATTAAGAGCCTATTCACTCTAGCCTTGAAGACACCTAAATTATAGTTGGACGGGAAGACCGCAGCAGGCAAACTGTTCCAGTCCTTCGATGTACGTGGTATAAACGACGAAGCGAAACGCTTAGTCCGGACCGTTGAAATTTCGACAATGTAAAGGTGGATACTCTTGATTTTCCTAGCTAGTTAAAATTATTCTCCGAAACGTAATTATCAGCTTTCATTATCAAATAAAATGGTATATCAATAGGTACACTAAAACAATTATTTGTTTAGGAATGCAATATATATTCACGTTTGATAAAGTGCAGGTGAACAAGTGGCGTATTGTTAGCAATGATAAAGTAGACAGCTCAACATAGTATGCAACATATATTATTAGAACAAAGGTCACGACTGTAAGTGAGTTATATAGCTCTAGTCATTGTATGCCTATGTTTTAGTATATAGCCCGCCGGGCTGGTCATCAAATTGAAAGCAATTCTAGTTTTATAACTATTTTGTTGAGGTAACGTCAATCACACATTAACCTTCAAGCGGGCACGCGACTATTTGAAACAATAGCGATCCCGTAACCTAAAAAACCAATGGGAGATTTCAAGAACTGAATATAAAAAAAAAAAATATTATCAGGAATATTTTTGTAAAATATTCCTGTACCTCTAGTTTATATCAATGAAAAAGATTTTCTTTTTGTTAAAATTTAAGGAAGGGTCTTAAGAAAAGAAAATTGAAAGAATTGCACACAAAACAGTAAAAAAGAAGACATTCTATATTAGGTTCAGCTGTCAATCCTTACCGTTTATCTGTACCTAAAACACTTTTACTTTTTACCGCCGCAGTCAAATAGCTTTTGACAGTACGACGCCTGTCGTGTCAGTTAGTATATAAATAAAAATCAATCAACGATTGTATATAACATCTATTTGACTGATTTTATTGCGTTTGTTATTTTCAGAACCAAAATTTATTACATGTTTGTAAAGGGATAATTTGGTCTCATTACCTTCACTGGTTTATACCAGTGTGTGTTTTTGCCGCCCTACAGTTGCACAGCTTCATACCTGTGCAACTGTCGGACGGCGGTCGGACGGCGAGCAAATCGTAGCTCGCCGTCCGACGATCCGGTAACCGGAAGCAAGCCTGCGCCTACTGTGGCCGGAAATCAAAATCAATGCTTTCTCTGCTCTAGGCGGTCCATAAAATGGTGACACCTGGGCGTTTCCTCCACACGAATCCGATGCAGGAACTTCCCGAACTTACCATTCCCGGTAAGGACCTGCTTCATGCGGAAGGTAAGGACGCCGTGTTGCCTTTCTAGCCATTCCTCAAAGAGGGGACTTACCGCCATAATTATGGCGCTCTCAGGCCCCGCGTGGTTGATTACGGCCCATTTCCTTTCCTAGAGAGAGGAGGCCTGAGTCCCAGCAGTGGCAACATAAAAAGACTGATTGTGCTTACTATGCTAGGAATTGCATACATTACCTAGGTAAAGTATGTAATGAACAATAATATTCATAATATTTCATACATTGCCTGGACGCCCCAGGCATTCTATACATTGTCTAGGTATTGTATAGAAAACCTGAATTATACGGATTGAAAATATTCTCAAATCTTATTTAATTGATTTATGGTTTCGTTCGTAATTCTGGCTTCTGCCCGCAGTGCAACCCGCAAGAATAAGAAAGTTATTACATATACATTACATATAAATCGTCCTTTATCCTAAAATTCAGATCATGTTCTACCATTTCCATGTACTTACCTAAGCTACAAAGTTTCATGGAATTCTGTATAAAATTTAAAGAAAAGACTCTCATCTAAAACTAACACATAGATTATGACTTTTACTTATAACATACGCAACGTATGGCCCATTCACATTTTTAATTATGGAAAAGAGAATCCAAAGTCTCAAGTATCGACGCCAAGTTACTAACCTGTCAGTTTTCTATCGTTTAAATTTCGAGGAGTGTGTATTAGAATTGCACAATTTAATTTTCGTCAACCCCGTTTCATCATCGGACCAATATGACCGGACCGTACGGCGTCACGCCACCGGTAGTAGAATTCCATGCCGGAGTCTGTATTTCCTGATAACGACTACCTAGGGGTTATGAAGTCAAGAGTGAATAGGTTACTTCTAAGTAAACGTACTCCATCATCAAGTACATCATCGCTTACCATCAGGTAAGATAGTACCAAACGCGAGCATGCAAAACGCAAACTGTCGCTTCGTTCTTCCTAAAAAGGGGTGATATATCACCAAAAGAGAACGTATGTTTGGTCATCATCTTCCTGCCCTTGTCCCATCTTATTTGGGGTCGGCGCAACACGTTTTTTTCTTCCATTCTATCCTGTCAAAAGTCATACTATCACTAACTTCCTTTTCTTTCATATCACTGTTCACACAATCCATCCATCTTTTCTTTGGCCTCCCTCTCCCTCTCCACCCATCCACATGTATACTCATAACTCTTTTAGTAACATGTGTTTCATCTCTCCTCTTTACATGACCATACCAAGACAAACGATTCCCCTTCAACTTTTCAGTCACTGGCGCCACTTTCAAACTTCCTCTAATATATTCATTTCTTACTTTATCCATTCTCGTCACACCACACATCCATCTCAACATTGTCATCTCCGCTACATGCAAACGGCGGGTAAACCACCAGCAACAGCATTCAAAAGGAACCCTAGTGTCAGGCAGGCGGCCGACTGTAAAACAATAGCCATATCTTTTTGCAACATGTTGAGATCGTATGTTTGGTCAATCACGAATAATATGCATACATTATTCATGAATCATATGCACAAAAGCTGAAGGCTTCAATTACGCCCCGTGCATGTTGACTGACGATCAAGTCGCCACAAAGTTCACGCAACTAACGAGCTCACAACTAAGCTGCTAAATCCTCTCTATTTCCAAACTATTTTGATTAAATACCACACAGTGCCAGATTAAGTCTGGGACCTGTAGCAAATTCTAGCACTCACCGTGAATTCGAGTATCGAGTACGGTAAGCGCGTGTTTACGAATGACAAGCAATGGGTTGCTCGCCGTTCAGTAACCGAGCCCAAGTCGTCGACGGCGCGTATTATTCCAAGCGCGCCTCAAAGAGATGTTAGCAAAACCATTGGGGCCCTGCAGGACTAATACCCGCTAGGGCCGTGAGATATTTCTGACAAGGAAACTCGCGATCCTATAACACAAAGGGCAACTAAATGATATTTATGTATGTTTATTTTTTATATATATACATTTGATCCCTTGTTTTCCTATTAATCTTTTTTTTTATGCTCCTGCCATGTTTTCTCATCACTACCCTTGGTTGACTGGTAGAGAATGCTTAAGGCATTAAGTCCACCTTTGTACGTTTGTGTTGCTTGAAGTTTTAATAAATAAATAAATGATACAAGTGGGTTTTATTCAGTTAATATCTGACACGCCATCCCGCTCCGCTCTAGAGCTCAAAATATGGACATCCCAAAATTTTTATTAATAATAACAAATTGAGACTTCTTTTTCTTACAGGCTACTGGGCTCCATAGGTTGCCTCCATTGTCTTTAAGGAAAAGTGAAATTGGTAACATTTTTATATGGCACAGGTATTTTGACTAGTCTTATACGCCCAAGAGAGGCCCGTCTCGAATTTCGGACCCCTTAGCATTTGCTACGTAGCTAATCCGGCACTGGTAGCTCGCTCAGTTTGGCTATTCAACTAAATTAACTTGACAAATCAAATAGCTGAGTGAGCTAACCAGAACCCGAACATTTACTAACCAAATACACGCCACCAAAAATTTAATTAATACAACAAAGCGTTCACTCCTCGCCACCAGAACTCGTTTATAGAAGCCATTAGACGGGATTTCAGTCCGAGCATTCCACAATTGAATGCAAATATGAAATTAAATTGAGTGTATTTCCAGGTTCCACTCGTACCTCGCAATTTGAATCTCCGTTTGAATTTACTAATTTATAATATTACATTCCTAACCTTTTCAAGCTATTTTAGAGTAAGCTGTATGCGGATAATGGATAAAGCTGAATTACCGGTATTATTAATCAGCCCGCGAAAAATACTTGTATTCAACTATTTGAATTTTTTGTTTAATTAGTTACACTGTGAATTTGGTTTATGAAGTTTATATCATGAACTATGTGTCATTCTCTATGTTGATTTAGACTGACAGTCTTAAATATTTTCCTTTCATTCAGTCCATCCACAGTTTGTAAGAAATTGCTCTGTGCAATAAGACCGGCTATTGTACACAATTTTTATAAATGTTGGTTCTGGCTTAAGTTAAGGTGCGCGATAAAGTTTAGCGAGTTAACGAGGTAATTCCTAGAGTGGCCAAAAAAATACTGGGCAAGTGCGTGTTGGACTCGTGCACTGAGGGTTCCGTACAAACTAACCTATGTAAATAGTTCAATTCCCGAATGGAATTTCGAAGATTTCCGAATAGTAATATTGTTTTTAGTGATGTAACTACAATTTGCTATAAGACCTTGCTTTATACCTAATTCAGGATGCTGGGCAACGAATTCCGGGTCCATGAATTTTGATTCCCTTTGGAGTGTCTTTTTTCGTTAACTTTGAACTTTAATTTTTTTATAGCTTTAAGGGACCGCAGCCCTGAGTTATTGTATATCTTATAGTCTTGACAGACAGAGAGACAGACAGACGGACAACGAAGTGATCCAATAAGGATACCGTTTTTTCCTTTTGAGGTATGGAACCTTAAAAAGAAAAGATCAATATCTTTTCTTTTTCTTTTTTTATCGTTTTTTTTGATGACGTACGTCCGTATTATCGTTAAACCACTCTACATTGCATTTAAAATAGAGTGGATATTTGGCTTCCATTGCACATATGAATTCAACCTTGATCGCCACGTTCCCACACATTCAATAAATCAATAAGATCAAACACTATGTTAGATCATCTTAATTTTTAGGTGGAAAATTCATCTAATGACAAATCCCACTCTTGGGACTTTTATTGACTAAAAACCCACTCCTTTTCCTTCTTTGCCTCACTTTCACACTACCCGTGGCCCCAGTAGGCTTCGACCCTGCTGGGCCCCTACAATTTGCTGACATCTCCCTGAGGCGCGCGTGGAACAATACGCGCCATCGACGACTTGGGCTCGGTCCGGACGGTTACCGGACGGTTGGACGGCGGGCTAACCATTGCTCGCCGTCCCCGAGCTCGCGCCTACGGTGGTCAGAAATCGGGATCGAAACCCCGGCGGCGGTTGGAGCGTAAGGACCGTTGCCTAACGCGATCGGCCGCCTCCTTTGCTAGCATTACTGCTTCGCAGAAGGAGGCGATCGCCTGCCACTTCTCCTCACTCCGGACCATGGCCTGTACCAAGGCCCAGCGCGAGAGATCTCCAATAAATAATGGGCTGGGAATGAGTGCACCGTCGTCATTCACAAAAATACCATATTATGAAACTGCAACAGGAAGATAGCAGAGAATAGAATTTGCGAGCACGGATGTTGATGTGTCCGAAATATTAGTTAACTGTTACAAAATATTAATATTAGTTGAACCGCTTTGACAAATGAGTATACTGACACTTGATCGTAGTGATGCTGATAGATGTGACATACGATACTGTTGACAACGTGTCTGGAGCTAACGTAGTAAAGGGACCATTCACACTTTACCATATCTATGTTATTTAATTATTACTTTACAAACAGACACTGTTGACTTTATTAATATCAATGTTTGTTTAAATAACAAAGATAAATATGGAAGATCCCGTGATCTCGACGTAAATGACATAAAATTAAGAAATCACAATAATATCATAAAGGTAAGGTTCGTGAATGTTTGTGTGTGTGAGTAAGTATGTTTGTTACTTCTTCATGCTCAAACGGCTAAACGGCTTTCGACAGAACTTGGTACAGGGGTAAACCATGTTTTGGAATAGCACACAGGATATTTTATATCCAGGGAGTATGGTCCTTTACGACAATATATTTTTTGTTCACGCAGCTAGTGTTTTTAAAACAGAGTGAACCACTGTTTTGACAAACGATACAGACATAAGTCGTATAAAGAATGTAAATAAAATACAAGAGCTTCTGAATATACGACACTATTAGAATCTTCATTACAATAATGACACTTCAGAACGCAATACGTCCAAGTCGCTGTCTACTTAAGTAAGATTAATAAGATGCAAGACCTAAGATCTACTATAAAACACTATTCTATTTTTCACAAGCAGTGACTAATTACTTTTTAACATGCATTTCGTTTAGCAGACATGTAAACTAGCAGATTCGACCATCTAACCTTGTAGCAAATGCTACCAAATAACTCACACAATGTGTTGTATAAATTTGAAAACACATGACTTATGTCACAGCCGAAGATATATTATTAACATGTCTCTACTCTAGGCCAGTGTCTTGGACGACTATTTTTAAACAGTGCCCAGCGAAACAATTGTGTAGAACTCTTTCGCCAATTGGAAAGAGTTGGAGCCAGTGACAGTTATAAATCGTTGTACATAAATATTTTCGAATGTCCCGCTCGAGCTGGGTGACAATGCCGGAATGAATCACAATAAGGAAGCAGAAGATAAACTTACTCTCTAGGTACCGAATTGCAATCGCAGTCCGATATCAATGATAATATTAACTTTATAAAAATTTATGATAATAATTTCCTTGCTCTTGTATTTCAATGGGAAGAATCTTTCATAAATACCACATCCACTCCACCACCTCTTCACCAATCTGCACATTTTTTTTTTTAGGAAAATATTCCATGTGCGTGCGGCTGAGGAGTGGAATTCCCAGCCGGAGACTATATTTCCTGAAACCTACAACCTGAGGAACATTAAGTCATTAGTTAACAGGTTACTTCTAGGCAAGCGTACTCTATCTTCGATCATATTGCTTACCTTCAAGTGAGAGAATGGTCAATTGCGATTCTATCAACATTAACAAAAAAAAAATTACTAGGTAAGCAACTCACTTTTAGCTAAACATTTTCACAAAGAAATAAATAATTTTATATTTTAATTTTCTATTGGTTAAACCTACTTTTCTGATGCCACGAATCATTGTGAAAACTATTAAATGCAGCGATAAAGAATTTAAACATAAACTTATATTCGCCATATACGACGACATTATCGAGCCATAAATACAAATTTTGAAATAAGAAAGGTGAAAAAATTTACTTGTGTAACAAGTAGCTGTATACATATAATGAAAGAATCTCAGTATTTAAAAGTTTTCACTGTTTTTAGTTATTTACAATTGACTGTTGGAAGGACAATAGACACAATAGAAGAAGAAGTAGCTGATGAAGTCAACGACAATCTTGAGAATGCGGTTGACGGAGTGGACTATATCGACCGTGTTGCTAAAGGAGAAGGTGAGTTCTATTTTATTAAGGTTAACACAAATTCCAGAAACTAACTGTAACAACTTAGTAAAACATTCATTTTAGAAATCCCAGAGAAACCTGAAATTTTAATGTTCACTGCTCCATATAAACTGTGTGAAGGAGGATGCAAAGAGGGTGATGGCGGGAACATAGCGCTGCAGTTCCCTGTGTTCATCGGAAGGAGAGGCCAAAAAGCTTATCAACGACTATTTGATCGAGACTTCAATGTCTTGCATGCAACAAGAGATTCTGCGCCTTTCAAGAAGCGTACGACTAAAGTTACAACGACTACTACTCCGTGTATAGTTTTGCAAGTCGTAGACACCACTACCACTACCACTACTACTACCACAACCACTACCACTACCACTACTACTACCACCACTACCACCACACCTACCACAACTACCACCACTACCACCACACCCACAACCACAACCACGGAACCTACCACTTGTCCTCCAGTTATGCAATGTCCATATTATCCACCCGACGTGTGCTTGAAGAAGAAAAAAAAGAAAAAACCAACTACTGAAATACCATACACAGAAGAAAATGCTAAAATTGAGGATCATTTGGATGACACTAAAACAGTGACAGTAGATGATGAAGAGATGGCACTAAGGCTGGCAATAAACGACAAACCATCTTTTGAAGATACTGTGGCAGTCTACAATTCCTACGATTATAGTTTCCTACGACTTTACAAGAAAATGATGGAATAGAATTTTACAGAATTAAAAAAAAATACAAAAAAAAGCACTAAAACAACCAAAATAACTTTAATTTCGGAAGTCGGAGTTTCTCGGTATTGTTTGTTTCATAATATTTAACACTGACTTCCAAAATTAAAGTTATTTTGGTCGTATTAGAGTTTTTTTTAGTGCAGTCGGTTATTTTTTTTTTTTTGTAAAATGATTTTTATTTAACACTTTTTAGTTTCGATACACTTATACCCAGAGTACCTATTTGTCATAACAATTCAAATTAACCCAAACACTGATATGATACATTGTTTTATTATGAAGTTCCCGTCTACCATCCACCTTCCGCCTCCATCATCAAATCAGTTCGATAGTACCTTATAGCCAAAGTGTATCTCATGAAAATTCTAATAAGCCCAAATACGGCTAGGATACATTGATTAATTACGGAGTTCCGGTGCCTATCTTCCGATTCCATCATCATTATCAGGTCACTTCAATGATACCATTTTGAACATAAATATTCAGAACCATTTATTTATTTGTATTGTCATAGTCGCTTAACTATCATCGTTGTGATATCTATGTGATTATGAAGTTCCGTTGGCCATTGCTAGTCTTCTTCATCAGTTCCACTTCATCAAATGTTACTTTTTGACTGTAAATGCTTAAGTTCTCGATGAAAATACCAAAATCACTATATAATTGTCTATAATATTTGAGGAGCTCCCTAGATTCCTCACCAATACTGGATTTTAAAAAAAATGGCACTAATTTGGAAGCATATCCTTTAAATATTTTTTTTTTTTTTGCAAATCGGTCCATAAATGAAGGAGTTCTGAGGTAACAAATATTTTAAAAAATACAACCGAATTGATAACCTTCTTTTGGAAATCGGTAAAAAATAACACTTTATTGAACACTAAAATAATTACACAATTCTATTACGAGTATGGTAATCAACAACGTTATTTTAACTGATTTAAAAAACTATAGAGTAAAATATTAACTTGTATGGATAAAATATTTTTATTAAATCTTTACAAAGAACTCTCCACCAGCCTCTATACAAAATTTTAAGCATATGAACCAATTTTCGAAACATTTTTCCAGTCCGCAGCAGACATCTCTTCCACGGCCTTCTCGAACGCTGCTAGAGCGTCTTCCTATAAAAACTATATCCTTTTCGCCAGACCTTGCAACAGGCCATGGTCCGGAGCGAGGAGGATTGGCAAGCGGTCGCCTCCTTCTGCGAAGCAGTAATGCTAGCAAAGGAGTCGGCCGATCGCGTGAGGCAACGATCCTCACGCCCCAGTCGCCGCCGGGATTCCGATCCCGATTTCCGGCCACCGTAGGCGCGGGCTTACGGGCGGCGAGCAATGGGTAGCCCGCCGTCCGACCGTCCGGTAACCGTCTGGACCGAGCCCAAGTCGTCGACGGCGCGTATTGTTCCACGCGCGCCTCAGGGAAATGTCAGCAAATCATAGGGGCCCAGTAGGGTCGAAGCCTACTGGGGCCATGGGTAGTGTGAAAACGAAACCCGGGGCCCTGGGAAGAAGGCAACAAAGGAACAGGAGTGGGTTTTAGTCAGTAAAAGTCTGACACTATCTCCCGCTCCGCCGAAGAGCGGGATTTGTCATTAGATGATTTTCCCACCTAAAAAAAAAAAAAAACTGCATTGGTTCACCAAAAGGCATGAAAATGTATAGCATTTTAAAACATTCACAGTTTGTCTTGATTTGTAATTTAAATCATAAAATAAGCTTTATTAAACTCATAAACAAAAATTGAATGTGCTTTGTATTTTTCATGGCCACAAACATAACAAAATAAATTAGGAAACGTGTATTAAGTCACAGTGGACATGCGGTATTTTCTAAATTTATGAGTAAAATAAGTGTTTTGTACACATAACTGATATAATTGTACAATACCCTCGAACAAATGTTGCGCAAAGTAAATAAAGTAAATTTTCCGTTATTTAGGTTTTAGGATGTGATTTCTAAATATGAATGCCTCTAGTTTACAAGATATACTTAATACGAATCACTAGTCGAGATAACGGTAATTTTTTCAGTGTTGCATAGTGTATAGCATAATCAGCCTTTGAATGTTCCCACTGCTGGGACTCAGGCCTCCTCTCTAGGAGAGGGAATGAGCCGTAATCCACCATGCGGGCCCAGTACGGGTTGCATAGTGTAATTATTTAAAATTTTCTACCTAACCTTTCAAGGCGTGCAGGTATTATGTTATCTATACTTATAACACAAGCTCTGCTTAGCTTGGGACTAGACGGCGTTGTGTGATAGTTGTGGAATATTATTATATTATATTATATAACAAATCTATAGAAGTGAAAATTCTGTACATTGAAAATATCAAAAAATTAATGGCAGGGGGTGTTACTAGACCGACACCGAACCCAAAAATGTGATTAAAAAAATTTTTGTCTGTCTGTTTGTTCAGGCATCACGCAAAAACTACCAGTCCGATTACGATGAAACTTGGTATAATTATTCTTTAATATCCTGGGCACCACACTGGGTACTTTTTATCCCGGAAAAGTATATACAATAAAAAACAAACTTAATTTTGCGGTTCGATCCCTAGATCCGATTACTGTACGAACCGCAAATAATAAGTTTGTCGTAGGTTACGACACCCGCAGTGGAGTTCACTACACGCTGCACACGGCTAAGATATTATAATATTTTATCTTAAGATACAATATCGCTCGCCATACAATTCAATGGACTATCACACACGACGAAGATAGTAAATAATATTTCATATTTTCGTATCTCAAAAAACCTAATAAAACTATTTTCGACTTCTACACGGACGAAGTCGCGGGCAAAAGCTAGTATTAGATATAAACATGCATTTTAGTTATTAGCTGCTGTTTTAATACTTTTAGAACATAATCATATTTCAAAGAAAGCTTAATTAGAGAGAATTTAGACATGCCATGTTATTTCTCTCACTTGAATATTTTTTTTTTTTCCGGCAGACTATTTGCATCGCTCTAATTCTGACGTCAATGTTCTGGGAGTCAAGGCAGTCGGATATCCCTTGGGACAAATGGTCGAGATATATACAGGAACCTACAGGAGTGGTGCACAACTACCGAAGACATGATTATATTCCAAATCCTATAAAATCACCTTCTTTTGTGTGCGAATGTCCTCCTCACAATGGTAATTTTCAATACTCGTACAGACTGTAGAAATGCATTGGCAGCGAAGTACTGTGATTAGATTTCCTGCCTAATTAGTACCTGAGAGATCTTTATTGGATAGGATACCGTCAAGCTTGTTAGGTCCCATTACCATGGGTGAGATACGCGAGAGACAAAACCTAAAGAGACTTATCCAATAGCGGCTTAACGAGAGGAAATGTGAAACGTTAAATGAGTCACGAGTTAGTATGTCTAGCTGTGAAAATGGGCTTATAATGGGCATATAACGATCTCTGATGCAAATTTAATAAAGGCCGTTATACCATTTGTAAAAATAATCATGTCAAAATCTTTTTCCAGAATGCGTACTCGATTTCAAAATCAACAAAGACATGGTGGAGTTTCTCAATATGAAAGGAATTATAAAAGAAAAGGAACTTAAGAATTTTCGAGAGGATCTGACGAAAATGAAATATTCTGGTGGTGTTTATGAAAAGAGCAATGATAAAATTACAGAAATCAGAAATAGACGAAGTAGTATAAATGCTGAAGAAAAGAAATGCTGTTGTCCTCCTAAGACGGTGTACATGCCTTCATTTATAACTGAGCATAAATTCGACGAACTAGTTGATAAATTCAGGAAAGATAAAACTAAGTAATATCTATTAGGGTTCCTTTTTAACAAAAAATTGCGGGTTTGAGAGTATTTGTAGCAGCGTCGTGAATATAATTAAAGGGCTGTTTCCACTAAAGCTGTGCGAGGCAGCGAGGAGCTGTGGGATGCGTAGCGAACTCTTTTCAGCTGGATTCCTCATCCACGTCCGTTGTATACATTCTTCGCAGGCATCCCTCGCACACTTTTCTTGTCTTTTATGTATGTAAATTACCTTGCTCTGTTAAACCATTTCCAACAGAGTTGCACCAAGTCTGGCTAGGTTACGATACCATTATTGTATTTTTTCTTGTACACCTTCTCGCTACCTCATCCATCTTTAGTGGATAATATGGTGCTACTCACATTACGGAACTTGATTGCAGTTGAGTGGCAATGTGCTACAAGTTATGGCATGCCAAGCTGTTCTACTGGCACGATGTTTGTTCCTAATCTCATAAAAAAGGCATATTCACGCTCATACACTTTCGAATCGACTAATCTTCCATCTAACGCATGCCATACGTGAGACAACTACTTATGTTTACCAAATTAATTGAAGGTAATGATTTTGAAGATATATTTTACTACAACATGTAATTGAAAATATTAGCGCAGAACTATGGACATACTACACAATATCGTAAATAAGATTTGACCACGTGGCTCTATTGTAGTACCTAAATGTCCGCTCAGTGCGGTTGTACACACGCCCCATACAATTAAATAAAATTTTATACATATATTGCATTTCGTTTTATTGTTTTGATTTCAAAACTATATTTCACACGACATAAAACGAAATCATTCTAAGATATAACAATGCTAGCAACTATACTGATGGGGTTTTCACTTATTCACCTTTCCACCTGCCAAGAATTAAATATTGGTGACACCTTCAATAACATACTTCTGAACAACACTGAAAACAAAGGTAACCTAATGTTTCGTTTACAAATTAATTCATTTCAGTCGTATCTGTAGTACTTTTATGCAAACTAATACTCTAGTTTTGCTACTTGAGGTTATTGCTATAACAGAAAATGACACAGGAATATATCTCTCTCATTGTTCTATAAAACATATTCCAAGAGAAAATTTCGATTCGCACATAGTAGTAGTAGTTTATGCAAGTAACCTATACAACAACGGGCTAGAAGTGACGGCAGTGATATCATGAGATATGGAATAAGTACAAATACATACAGTAGTGCTAGTGAAGTGGAAAAAGTTTTGTCAGATGGTAGGGGGTGGACCTCGGAAGATGGAGGTGGAAGCGACATCTCTATGGAAACGCAATAAAGGCCGTGATAACCATGAACAACAATAATTAAAAATAACCAAAGGATCAGCTACATAAGTGATGGAGTCCAGGAATTATGTGTGAAAAATTACAAAGAGGGCCCGTAAAAATAAACGCATTCCTTCTATTTGTGAAACAATTGATTTTTGTTTCAGCTTGTTGTCCAAAACCACCTGTAGTGATACAACCAGTCATTATAAAACTATTTAGATACCCGCACCAAAAAAATGGCTCATCAATAATCGATCAGCTGAAAAAATTGGAAATAGGAGGATTTTTCGGATAAAATAAAATCAGCAACATTCATTCTGCATTTTTATTTTAAAAAAATTACATCTAAACGTCTGTTAACTATTGATTCGAAAAATTATGCACCATTACATAACCTGTGCAGGTGGCCAGACAATAGAGAGTGACGCAGAACAACTATCAGAAAAAATAAACAGAAATATGCGATAAGTATGTGCCAATAGAGTGCGATTGAGAGAAGCTGACGTTTAAAACCAAACGCAAGGAAACATGTCGGTAAGTCTCTGACAGATTAGACACCGTAACGAACTAAATGATGATAACTATTGAGCAAAATAACACTAAATTCAAAACTATTACGTTTTTTATATTGATAGACTCGCGCTTCATCACTGTTTCGACTGTTGGTAGCCGATGATGTGATCTATAACGGAGAACGCTTACCTAGAACTAGCCTATTCACTCTTGAATTAAAGACCCCTAGGTTCTAACTATCAGGGAACACAGACTTCGGTGTCATGCCACTTCATAAATGTACGTACAATGTGTTCCCAAAACGTTAGAAAACCGGCGCCGATGGTCAAGACTTCGAAATTCGAACTCGACAAGTGCATCATTAGCAATGATCCTCTTGGCTCATTTCTTAATTGACTCAAGCGCATCGTGCTGGAATTTGGCAGATTCGTCCCAAAGATTCGAACTTGCACTTGATAAAGTTTGAACAGTGGTGTGAAGTACTGTCTGCCTTCTCTAGTATTCCCAACTTTCTGGTAGCCAGCTGAACTTTTGCCTCGATGTATAGCCTAACATTGAGAGTAGCAATACCAAGAATATCAAGATGGTCGGTTATCGGCACGGTTTCACTTCGGAAATTTATAACAGGGCGAAATTGGCTCCTCTTACCCAAAAAAAATCATGCCTGGATTTTTGCAGCATTGAACCTACCATTTTACACAGTCGCCACGTCAGAACCCTTCAACTCATGGACCATCTGTTTTGCGAGCAATATGGCCTGTCCACTGTCATTAAGTTTGTTGCGATTCTTCGGGCTATATCGATAACCTACCTATGGAGATATTACGCCAATAAAACGAGTGTATTTGACATGAGTTACTAACTTCAATTAATGAATCATGACCAACAATCCCATACCAAAACTCTTGCCACTTAAGAGGAACCACATTGTAATGAGTGATGTCGATAGTATTTGCAATTTAATTGAAATTAATTCTATAAACATTGCATAAATTATAAATACCTTACGCCTACATATTGGCATGAAATTATAGCGAGTAATCCAGTTCATGAATCCCGTATATTAATAATTTCCATCAGATTATGATGTAAAGCAAAACACTAATTAATAAACATTAAATAATCTATTAATGTCCGCCTAGAGCTGCCCTGAGTGTGGGCCCGTCATACTCAAATAGCCGTCATGATTTTAATCACCTATTAAAATCATTACCTACCTAATTTCACAGTTATTCAAGTTACAACCTTAACCACCCAGAATTAAAGTTCTATTTTATTTCTTGTACAATATATTTATCTTATCAAATTCCAAACATAGGCATAGAAATATCTTGAACCTTTAAATCTTTTTCCTGACTGGCGCATTGTTTTTGTAAGAAATCTCTAAATTCGTAAAGAAAAATAAACTGATATTTACAGCTCAAATGGATAGTTCCCGTATTAGTGCTATGCGAGATCATAATAATAACTTCGCCATCTATAACCGGGGTCACGTATATGGACCACTTTGATTTCGAGGAGAGATACAGAGACGCCAACGAATGTAATCCGCTCTATTGGCATCCATTACACTTGCCACCCTACTGTGCAGAAGTATTTGAGAAATTAATACGAGCCAGATTAGCAACCAACACTCCTGTGAGAATCAAGAGGAAGAGAGAAAAGAAAAAATATCACTACCAATACCCAGAAGAAATCTACAACTTCCCTTACCCAATGTATGAAATAACGAGTGCAGAATACGAAACGTATAGACAACCTATAAGCCCATACGCTGAAGTGGTAGAACTTTTGAAGAAAGACATCAAGAAAAATCCAAGTTCTCCAACTGTTACAGTAATACCGAACTTGGGTCCTGTCGCGCTGTACAAACAAGGTATATCTAGAAAAAGTGAGAATATTATAAAAGCAATGGCAGAAGACTATGTCAAGGCTACTCAGAAGTGGTACAAAGAGTATTACAAAGCTCACGGTAACTATCCCAGTGAAAAACACTTATACGTATACGACAGCGCGAAAAATAAGACTAAAACGAATGAAAATAAAAAACCAAAAGAAGAAAAAGAAAAGGAAGAGAAAAATAAAGTTCACCGAGTGAAGACAAAACATGGTGGTGTCGTCACGATCATAGAAACGAAGAATTTAGACATATTTAATAAAGATAGACCTTTGCTGTAAATTTATATATTTAAATTAAATCTATTAAATATTATTAATCACTGAAACGATTTCATTTGCCACCTTACCAATGCTTTCAACATTCATTTTAATCGATAATTACAAAACAGAACAATAAACTCTTTCCTGATTCAATATTTGGTGATCTCATTCAAACACCATAATAATATTATACTAAAAGTCATTATATGATTTTTAGGCATGATATATGTGCCTTAGGTTTATTAGATCACTATGGCATCGGTCATTAGTAATTAATAGGGTTGAGTAATAACCGGTGATCGGAGTAGGTAGATTGATTTTGATACAAACGTATCATAAATGCACACAGAAAGAATAACATGGATAAGCCAATTTTACCGAAAGTAATTCCGGTATTTCCGGATTCAATTAAATATTGTTAATGTTGGTAGCGATATTATTACTACTCAATTCAAAATTTAACCTTTTAAGTAGCGTAATTAGAGACACAATAGAAAGACAATGACCGAGCGGACGCCGGCGTTCGCTCGGGGTTTAATGAATAATGAAGATATAATGTTCTGATTGGTCGTTGGGTTGTGTTAAATTGTAACTGTGTGCCGTTAAAAAAAAATGAAGAATATAATATTACTCATTTTAATACGATTCCTATTTAAGTTCCGGTTTTTTTAATAATCAACCAATTCCGGAAGAATGTCCATATTAATATATACGTTTCCGATCAATGACCCCAATTCAATCTACTTACTCTGATCACTGGTAATAACAGAGAAGCAGATCACATTAATATTACCCACTTAGACGAAAGTTTATGTGCCTACATATATATTACTCTTTCACTTCCCTTTCTTCATTCACGGGAACGAAACTGCTGGCACATACTAGTAAGGCTATATTACTTAAAGCTATATTACTAAGTGAAGGTAAAAAAAGGTTAAAAATACATAATCGTAACAGTGATTCCCGATTCAGTACATACAACTTGAGTTTGTACGAATCCATAACGTAAGAATATAGTAAGTTCGACAGCTGCAGGCTTAGCCAAGTTGATAATCTACAATCGTTAACGCGAGTAGAAAACTAATCAAATGTATGGAATGACATCATCTCAACGTTAGGTCACGAATTTTTTTTAGATTTCGCCACGGTCAACAGTGATATTTTTTTTTAAAGCAAAGAGACGCACATTTTTAAGATTTTATTACTTAATGAAAATTTCTATTGTGTTTATGAACTGAATATCATAAATAAATATGATTATTTACACAATAATTGGTTATTACTAACAAATTAAAAATTCCCTGTGTTCCAAATTGAAAAATATTTGTTTTTCCAATTTTAGTATATGCAATGTATAACGGTTTGTTACCCTATGCTTCTACTTCAACCTGCAAAGGTTAAGCGTGGAGAATAAGTACATTAAATAATATAAATAGGTAGCTTATTTATTTCTTTTTAACATAATATAGCATATCCAGCCTTTCAACTTGGGACTCAGGCCTCATCTATAGTAGAAGATAGGGAATGGGCCGTAATCCACCACGCGGACCCAGAGCGGGTTGGTGAATTGGTGAATGTCACATGTCTTCAAATTTTTGATTCTAGCACATGCCGGATTCCTCACGATGTTTTCCATCACCGTTTTGAGAGCAGTGGTGATGAAATAAATTACACAAAGTAATGCGTGTGGCTGAACCCACGACCTACAACTCGTAAGTCGGGGCCTTTACCACTCGGCCACCACCGCTCCGTCCATCCATTTTGTGTAATTTGTGAAAAATAATGACGAATTTAAGATTTTAAGAAACTTTACATGCTTCGCCGCCGGATATTGTGATTGAGGTAAAAAATACTTGCGACAACTTGCTGCCATCTAAACCAAAACTTAAATGTATGGCAAAAAAAAATAAACGAATAATTCATTTGATGAAAACCTCATCTTTGGTTCCTTATTTTCTAATACCGTTTAACGTTTACATTAGTTTGGTGCGGCTACTTTGGACTATTTTCTTCAGTACAAAATAAACAAAATTGCATCGTAATTTTTAAAGAAAATATTTCTACGAAGAAAGTGTATTGATAAACGTCGTTTGATACAAGTGAAAATTTGTAACTGCAGCACTCGGCTCCATAACACTCTCACTGTGGTGAAATAAATAAAAATGGAACACTTTTCACTACTTACACATTTAATTTAACTTTCATTTTTTTTAACTCAAACGATTATAACAGTTAATTTAAAAAAAATAAAATAATTATAAGCTCTCGCGTAGCACCATTTTTTTGACATCCTAGCCAAAAACATAATGCTACGCTAGCGTAAATTATGAGTTTTGTGAAATAAGGACGATTAAAAAAAAAACTAAATAGCTTGCAATGGCCCCTAAGTTACAAATATATTTAAACAATGTAATTTACCAAAAAAAAGGTATCATAGTCGCGGATATACGAAATACAAAAAAAAAATCGAGTCTGGAAATTCGTCGATGGCTAAAAAAAAGTCCTTGTTGTGGGCGGCTGATGGCTGGCAGTCGCAAGGTAGCACTGACGAAATGGCGTCCGAAGTAATATTCATAATGGCGGTAGTTCTGGCATGCACCTTCGATAAAAAAAAGACCGCCTTTGCAGGCAGACGGCTTATCAATGTTGAGGACTAACCCTATACTTACAGGGGGAACAGGGCCCAAAAAAATACAAAAATAGGCCCTGCTGACTGGTTTTATACCCAGGAACAACCAAAATGAATGAAATCATTGCCAACAGATTACTTAAAAGGGGATAAAAATATGAAGACAGCATTTTAGGAAGGGAAGAAACATTAGTAAAGTGTTAATACATACCAGACACACACACCGTACCGAGTATATGGTTTTTTTTTTTTGGTGAGAAAATCATCTAATGACAAATCCCGCCATTGGGCGAAGCGGGAGATAGTGTCAGACTTTTACTGACTAAAAACCCACTCCTGTTCCTTCTTTGCCTTCCCGTCCCGGAGCCCCGGACTTCGCTTTCACACTACCCGTGGCCCCAGTAGGCTTCGACCCTGCTGGGCCCCTACAGTTGCTGACATCTCCATGAGGCGCGCGTGGAACAGCACGCGCCGTCGACGACTTGGGCTCGGTCCGGACGGTTACCGGACGGTACCGTGTATACGGTACGGTACAACTATAAATATTCCAGAATATATTCTGCTTTTTATTCGTTGTTAAAAATCATTCAAAAATTTTATACCATTATTAATAATTATAATTGTGTCTTTAATATGACTGACATAATTCCTTTGAAAAAACAACAAAGCATGTCTTTTAAAATTAAAATTTTAATTAAATATGAGACAGGACTATCCTAAAGAGTTTTTTATGTAGTAGGTAATACTAGGTAATTTTTAAAGGAAGAATTTCTACGAAGAAAGTGTATTGAAAAACGTCATTTGATACAAATGGAAATTTGTCACTGCAGCATTCAGCTCCATAACACTCTCGCCTATACGGGTCAGGTGAATTTCGCCTCGGTTGGAATGAAAACTTCAACCACTTGTATCACGGTAAGTCCCCTCTTTGAGGCGTGGTTGGAAAGACCTCACGGCGTCCTCACATTTCGCATGACGCAGGTTCTCACCGGACACGGTAAGTTCGGGAGGTTCCTGCACCGGATTCGTGCGGAAACGACGCCCGGGTGTCGCCACTGTGTGGCCCACCCGGAGGACACGGTGGAGGTGTGCCCCGCTTGGGCAGAGCAACGCCGCGTCCTCTTGGGGGCAATCGGCGGAGGCGATCTCTCGCGCCGGGCCTTGGTTCAGGCCATGGTCCGGAGCGAGGAGGAGTGGCAGGCGGTCGCCTCCTTCTGCGAAGCAGTAATGCTAGCAAAGGAGACGGCCGATCGCGTGAGGCAACGATCCTTACGCTCCAACCGCCGCCGCCGGGATTCCGATCCCGATTTCCGGCCACCGTAGGCGCGGGCTTGCGGACGGCGAGCAATGGGTGGCTCGCCGTCCGACCGTCCGGTAACCGTCCGGACCGAGCCCAAATCGTCGACAGCGCGTACTATTCCACGCGCGCCTCAAGGAGATGTCAGCAAATCGTAGGGGCCCAGCAGGGTCGAAGCCTACTGGGGCCACGGGTAGTGTGAAAGCGGAACCCGGGGCCCTGGGACGAAGGCAACGAAGGAACAGGAGTGGGTTTTTAGTCAGTAAGAGTCTGACACTATCTCCCGTTCCGCCCAAGACCGGGGATGTCATTAGGATGATTTTCCCACCCAATAAAAAAAAAAAAACTTATATCAAAATGTTATTCCTGGTCAAACATTCTAATAAGAATGACAGAAAAAATAAAAAGAAGTACCAACTTAACATGTAAAATCAAGAAAAATAAACTCAAGCTCCAAGCACTTATTACCTGACTGCCAAAGAGGGTTATGGTTTACGCACGTATCTTCTAAACGGCTGGATGGGTTTCACAGTTATGGTATTGTTAGATTTTTCTCAAAACACCAAGTGTCCTTGGATAGGTGTTTAAAAAGTAAAATCAAAATGGCGGATTTTTGGCTCTAGAAAAATTTTTTTTTATACAACTTTTTACACTTAGAAGGCAAGCAGTACCAAACCTATTGAGTAGGTTACGAAAATCAAAGAAATTAAAAAGTGTTTAAAGTATATTTGTATACGTCTTATGTTTCAATTTAAATAGGAATAATAATTCAGCTTCGCATTTTAAGTTTTATTTTGAATTTATTTTTCTTAGTATGGGGCAACAATTAATAAAAAAACTGATCAAGTACGAGTCGAGTATTTAACACATTAGCAATGATTCTGAAATCGTATCATAATAAATTACATGAAAGAAAAGAAAAAGTTCTAAGTTCTCTAACTCTTACAGTGAAGTTGAACCAGCGGCCCGGTCCCTATCACATCATAGCCCAGAAGACTGAGAATGTAGCCAACGCCATTGCTGAAGCTTACGTCGCCATGAGGAAGTATCGGAAAAAATATGAGGAATATACTGCAGCAGTTGCAGCCCATCAAAAATATGAAAGTGACAAGAAGAAATATAATCTTAAAAAGACGGATGGTGTCAAAATAATAAAAATGAAAGACTGGGCTAGTTTGTAAATAAAACTTTACAATGAAGCTCACGTGTATTATTTTTATTTTAAGACTCAATATCGAAATGTTTCACTGAACCTACTGACGATAGTTTTCCTTTAGTATTTGAGAATAAAATAGAATAGAATAGAATATAATGGAATGGAATGGAATGGAATAGAATAGAATAGAATAGAATAGAATAGAATAGAATAGAATAGAATAAAACTTTATTGTACACCAAAATAGTAACAAAAACTTTACTTACTTCACACTTTACTCACTTTTTACTTTACTTGTGTTTTTTGAGGTACACTTTGAGGCAATTTCGAGACAAACACATAGCGGTCAAACTTATAACACCCCTTCTTGTGTAAGAGGTTAAAATGTAGAATTATATGTATTTTCAATATTAATTTTCTAATATATAAAAATCTCGTGTCAGATTGTTTATCATCGCACACTTCCGAAACGGCTGGACCGATTTTTATGATTTTGCAAGTCTATGAACAGATTGTAGGCTATTTTTCATACCCCTAGTTGAAGTACACTATCTCGAAGGCAAAAGCTAGTTTAAGAATAAATTCCACAATTATTTCTTAAATCAATTATTTAATCCATTATTTCTATTTGAATTTTTTATATGATGTCTCCCTGTGCAAGAAAGATATTCTTAAACAAATAAAAGAAGTAATTATGATAGAATTTAATTTTATCTACATAGGTATATAAACGGTCAGTCAGTCAGTTTCTACTGACTGCCATATCAACCTACAGCCGATACTGCTGAACTAGGAGCATTAAATTTTGCACAAGGTTTCCTTTTACGACTCAGGTGAGCAATAAGAGAGGATACTAAATAGTATGGAGAAATTTAATATCACGCGGGCGAAGCCGCTGGCAGCGACTAGTAAATAATATGCTCTCAAAACGGCGAAGGAAAACATCGTGAGGAAACTGGCATGTCCTAGAACCCAAAATTCGAAAACATGTGAGATCCACCAACCCGCCCTGGGCCCGAGTGGTGAATTACAACCCATTCCCTCTCCTAAAGAGGAGGCCTGAGTCCCAACAGGAAGAACATTATAAGGCCGACTATGCTATGAATAATATTGAATCGTTCATTCCAGTTGTAAAATACCGAATACAATATGGAAGCCCCCAATAATATTCATTATATTCTGTTTTTAGTATTTGTTGTTATAGCGGCAACAGAAATACATTATCTGTTAAAATGGCAACTGTGTATAACGATTCATGAGATACAGCCCGGTGACAGGCGGACAGACAGACAGACGGTCAGCAGAGTCTCAGTAATCCGTAGGGTACGGAACCTTAAAAAATTGTACAATATCAGACAACAGCTAATAATCGATCAGCAGCATTAATATCAACATCTTCAAACACAGGTGCAGAAATAAGAACTAATAAACTTTCGAGTATTGTACTTTAAAATTTCTTTATCTGCATTGAAACAGATTCATTGTTTGATTCAAACTTGTAGGTTAGGTGTTTATAAACCAGATGTTGGAAGTAACAACCTTAGTATCCAACTGTTAGGACGGTTAACATGTTTTACATAAAGTCCATCACACAATTAAAGGTATATTATTAATCTATTTATTGTTCAGCACACAGTGCATTATATTTATTTTCCACTAGTGCACTGCACTTGCTTTTTATGTCAAAAATTTCTATAAATATTAGTAGATTGGTTTCAAATATTTAAAAAAAAACCGGCCAAGTGCAAGTGGAACTGCCGCACGAAGGGTTCCGTACCATCCGTAGCAAAAAAACGACAATAAAATCATGTTTGTTGTATGGGAATCCCTTAAATATTTATATTACTCTTTGTTTTAGTATTTGATTTTATAGCAGGAACAGAAATACATTGTTTGTAAGGATTTTAAAGTCTATCACGTTCATGAGATACAGCCTGGTAACAGAAGGACAGTCAAATAGACAGACAGACGGACGGATAGCAGAGTCTTAGCAATAGGTTCCCGTTTTACCATGGCCGGATCTACTTAATGGCTAAATGGGCTGCCGCCCAGGGCCCCAAGGATATAAGGGGCCCCCAGTTCTCATTAAAAACAATCTACAATACGGCTGGATAAACATTTACAAAAACTAAGTGTTCAAAAACTAAGTGTTTTAGTAACTCGTGATCTCTTTTTCCATTAGGACGATATTTCTACAGTAATCGGTAGTTATCGAAAAGGTACACTTTAGGAAAATATAAACTTATTTTGGTGGGTGGGCCCCCAATTAGTGTTAGCCCAGAGTCCAACAATTTCACGATCCGCCTCTGCGTTTTACTATTGGTTACGGAACCCTTGTGTTGTGGAAACATTGTGGATTGTACATTCACCTACTCTGTATCCTATCTCTAGATATACCTAACATAAAGTGTATAATTGTTTGATTTCCTCCAACAAAAACAAATAAACACTAATTAGGAACTCTAAATAATAACGACGAAATTTATTTATAAAATAATGAGTGCAATTAGAATAAATTTATAAAAAGTAGACAAAATATCAGAAAATTATAGGTTTTCTTTAATGTGTTAGTACCTCAATATGATACCAAAAATAACAAGCAAAATGATTAGCGTTGTGTTGACGTCTACGCCTACACTGGAACAAATCAAAAGAAATAAAAATACATGATACGTGACCAAAATAGTCTAAAGTGCTTATTTCTTACAGTTCTTATTAATAGTGCTGTCACTGGAAGGCATAAAATGTTCAATAGACGGTACATTTTCCGAACCCCGACGGAACGTTACAAAACCTGGCGAAGATCCATGCAATCCTCTCTACTGGTACCCACAGCATATTCCAGAATACTGCAACTTTAGAAAAATGTCTACTCCTCCTACGGAACACTGGTCAGATATACCTATTCCGATACCGGTGCCTATACCTGCGCCACTGCCAATGCTCCCTCCTCCAGAGGTGCCTCCTCTAATAATGCCCCCTCATCTAATGCCACCGGGCCCTTTCCCGCCAATTCCAGTTCCTCACCCTGTAATGCCGTTACCAATGCCTTTACCTTTTGGGATTCCCTTAGCTCCTACAAACGCAATGGTTCCGGTAGCTGGAATACAGGTGCCACCTCCGCCACCTGCTTTCCCGATGCCAATTCCGCCCCAATATCCGCTACCCTACCCACCACCTTACGGATCACCCTATCCTCCTCCAGTCCCGGCTCCATATCCGCCTCCTTTTCCACCCCCATATCCGGGTTCATATGTACCACCTTATCCTTCCCCGTACCCAATGCCACCTCGTAGCGGAATGGGTATGGTTCCCGGAATACCAGGCTTGGTTAGCCCTGATGGTGGTATTAACATTATGCCATTCTCAGATGCATATTCAGATATGTTAGAAAACCACAAGCAAAAAATGATCAGGAGACGACTGCGAAAGTTTCTTAATGATTATGAAAGGCCTCCATGGAAGAGTCGAAAAAATACTAGAAGACAGAATGAGGATGTCGTTTTTCAAGAAGAGAAACTCAATGAAAATACAATATTTGATGAGTGAAGCGAAGTGATGAAGTGCATCTCAGTAATGTGAGAGTCATAATGATTAAAAGTTTTGTACTTTTTGTAACGATCAATAAAAAACATTTAAGTAACAAGTTTTTATATCCGAATAGCTTCTGCCAGCAGCTTTGCCAGCGTGAATGTAGGTTTCTCCATACAAACTTTAGACCCACGTTTTATTCCGTTAGGGGCTGAATTTTGGAAAATTATTTTTCAAATATTGGCTGTGTATCCCGAAATAAGTGAGATAAGCGTTCATATATCGCAAATTCTTAAATGATGTAAATTTTTATTTTAGTGATAGATATCTACATTATTTCAATAGCACTGACCACAGTCAACAGTCTGTCTGGACTGTCTAGAAATTACAATCTCAATCAATACCTACATGAATTTCACCAAATTGGGGATTTTAACATTAATTAGATAATAATTAGTAGTCCGTTGCAAATTGTTGTGTTGAAACCTCAGTAAATGATGAACATTAATTAAAAAAAATTACAACGCAGAATAAATTTAACCTATTTAATTAAATGAACCAAACTAATAGCATAGCATAGCATAGTCGGCCTTATAATGTTCCCACTGTTGGGACTCAGGCCTCCTCTCTAGAAGAGGGAATGGGCCGTAATCCACCACGCGGGCCCAGTGCGGGTTGGTGAATGTCACATGTCTTCGAATTTTTGGTTCTAGAACATGCTGGTTTCCTCAGGATGTTTTCCTTCACCGTTTTGAGAGCAGTGGTGACGAAATAAATTACTCAAAGTAATGCGCCTGGCTGGGTTTGAACCCGCGACCTACAACTCGTAAGTCGGTGCCGATACCACTTGGCCACCACTGCTTTCACCAAACTAATATCTTTAGATAATACAAAGAAAACTTTTCCCTAAGGTTACAAATACCTACAATGTTTTAATGATTAACGATGCTAAGTCAAGACACGACACATTTCTCGGTAGAGACAGTTTTATTTTAGACTAGTGTACAAATACTTGTGGAAAAGACAACTGTGAACTGCGCAAGAGTGATGGATCGCGCGCGTTGACGGAAGCACGCCAAAAATGTGTAGCAGTCTTTTTTTTTTTCATGGTGTGCCAGCTCTTGATCACGATCTTGTCCGATGGGATGCGATATAGCGACTCTGTACCGCTACACACGAACTAAAAATCATACCTAACGTAACACAAAGTCTACATCGTTCAAGCAAAGTTTCCCGCGAGATTTGTAGATATACAAGCATCCGACAATCATTGGGTAGTGGTTCACTAGAACCAACGCCCCTCTGGTCGGAGGATCCACCTTTTCGGAAACGGAACTTTCCATCCAGTTCCGCATACCTCTGTACATGAGGTATACGATAGAAAGAATGAGCCATACAATGTTCTCTCTTGCATTGAAAGATGACAAGTTATACGTGACCACACAGTGCTGGTAAAGAAATACACCACATACATTAGTCAGAGCAACGCCGTGTCCTCGTGGAGGCGATCGGCGGCGGCGATCTCTCGCGCCGGGCCTTAGTTCAGGCCATGGTCCGAAGCGAGGAGGACTGGCAGGCAGTCGTCTCCTTCGGCGAAGCAGTAATGCTAGCAAAGGAGGCGGCCGATCATATGAGGCAACAGTTCTTACGCCCTGACCGCCGCCGGGATTCCGATCCCGATTTCCGGCCACCGTAGGCGCGGGCTTGCGGACAGCGAGCAATGGGTGGCTCGCCGTCCGACCATCCGGTAACCGTCCGGACCTAGCCCAAGTCGTCGACGGCGCGTACTGTTCCACGCGCGCGTCAAGGAGATGTCAGCAAATCGTAGGGGCCCAGCAGGGTCGAAGCCTACTGGGGCCACGGGTAGTGTGAAAGCTAAACCCGAGGCCCTAGGACGAAAGCAAAGAAGGAACAGGAGTGGGTTTTTAGTCAGTAAAAGTCTGACACTATCTCCCGTTCCGCCCAAGTCGAGATTTGTCATAAGATTATTTTCCCACCCAATAAAACAATAAAAATAAAAAACCACATATATTGGTGCACAATTGCACATAACAAACTTGAAAGAAAATCCCTTTTTACAACTAGTTGGGATACCAACCAGGAACCCTGCAATAGGTCAGAAACAGTAGTAAAATGGTGACGGTGTGCACAAAATAGATCTCTATAAATTTTACTAAAAAGTTTAATTTATAATATAGGCCTATGAAATTGCCGTTTTTTTTAAACGGGTTGCTTTGAAGTGTTATATCTTTGGATTCGATACATCCAGGCAGTACATGAAATCGTCTCACTCGCTCTGAAACACATGCGTGCTCTCGCGCTCATACTCTTGGCTGAATAATTTTTGTGTTTTGAGGATGTTTGGTCACTACAATTTGTCTTACTGCTAAAATATAACTTTGTAATAATTACTTCAATAACATATTTAAAAATCATACACGTAAAAAGAAATAAAGTATATTTTTTTTTGTGTGAACCTTTAAAGTGTCTGACAGAAGTTTAGGTCCATCGAAAGTGTCTGACACTTATGATACTACTTTAGAATAATATTCTACAAAACATATATAAAAATCAGCCATAAAATTTTAAGTTAAGTGCCTCTTAATTTTAGTTCCCTTTCTCACCTGGTATCTGCCCAGGGGCTCCAAGGGGGAGCTCCACATATTCAAAGAACATATGACGATACTGAGAACCGAAGGCAACCGATGTCAGATCGCTCTGAGATTTTGGACTATAAACATGATAACTAATGATTCAATCTAAAATAATTTTGTTAAGTAATTCAGATTTTACTTCGTCGTAGTAGACGACGAAATGTTTGGGACACGCCGCTGTGAAACAAAGCGACTGTATTACAATTACAGGGTCTCAAGTTTGCTATTACAATAGTGTCAGAATGGTCTATCATTGATTTCATAATTGTTGATTTTGTCAAGTTTGGTAATCTACTAATATAATGGCGTCATTATGACTTTCCATTGGTCAACCACTGATACTTCATTGAAAGAAGTGGCATAGAATGGTAATCTTGTATATATTGACAAATGAATGTGTGGCTTATGCGGTAATCTGCTAACTTTGACAGTTCCTTTGATGAGTGACCTACCATCAGAACGTCATAGTTTAGTCATTGCTTTTAATATATTTTATAATATTACGAACTTTTAGCAAAATGACAGTGGGATCGTGTTGGAATGACAAATTTACAAAATTAGAAGACTTGGGTCCCAGGTAACTTAAAATTACTTGCAATTTAGTCTCGACGTGCATCGACGGTCCCCTTATAATCTTTGATGTCTCAACAGCAGCTTCCACTTTCTCTAGAGGGCCAGCCTCATTATTTTCAAAGAATAACAATAGGCTCATATTTCCCGCTCGTCTTCATAAGAATCGACAAATTGGGACCATTACGACCCGATTTAAGACTAATGACTTTAATAATCATGAAATAACATCCCTAAAATGTCTCGTCGTGTGCTTGTCATTGTGTATTTACTTATGTCATACATTAGCGAACCACTCCAGCTCCGCACGAGTGTCATAAATATTTGGAATTTTTTTACATTTATTTTACATGCAAATCTTCCTTATGAATTACTCTGTTTATTGGTAAAACCATTCACTAATTTTTGAGTTTATTACGAATACGCACACACGCAGACAGACGCAGTGGGAAATTTGATCTAAAATAGGTATGTATGTAAGGATAAGATTTTTTCAATATTCTTACTCGAAAACTGGCGCTTATCGTACAACGATTAGGTTTAACATGCCATGTTTATCACCCTTGTGTTTTTTTTTTTAATTTATCACAACAAGGGCTTTTTTCATTCCTATTTCGTCACGGTCAACGGTAATTATTGTTATTTTTTAAGTAAAGAAGCGGATATTTTTAAGGTTTTAATATCTAATAAAAATTTAAATTGTGTTTTTGATCAGAATAATATAAAGAAACATGATTACTTACACAATAATTGGTTATTACCAACTAATTAACATTTATCCGTGTTCTAAATTCAAAATAATTTGAAGTTGTTATTTTTATTAAAAGGAAGTATATCGGCTTTATACCTTTGCTTCTCCTTTGACCTGCGAAGGACAAGTGCGGAAAAAAAAGTAAATTAAATCACATTATTAGTGTTATGGGTGATTTGGTGAAAAAAATGGTGAATTTAAATTTTGAAGATATTACGCCTCCAATATTGTCATTGAGACACAAAATGCTTGCGATAGCATGTTGCCATATAAATCTAAATGAAAATATACCTATGGCAACTCTGGATAATGTTCTTCAGTGGAAAATTAACAAAAACGCGTCATCATTTTCAGAAAAAGTATTTTTGGCATACTTCAATGAACTTGGCATTAAATATAAGACTAACACGCTATGGAGTATACATTCCATGTTAAAAAACACGATTCAGCAAAAACACGGCGTGGACATCAAAACATATTCAAACCCAACTGCGTTTTTAAAAAGACGCTCAGTCGGTTAAATTGCACAAAAATCAAAGGTATTGTTACCAAATCACGTTAAAAAGTTTTTGAAAGAGGCTCCGGGTAATCAGTATTTGGCGACAAAGGTCAGTAATTGAATTAATAGCCATTAGACCTAGCCTACGGGCTACGACCGCACGCTAAACAACCTATAGCCATATAAGCAGTGTTTTATTTATTTCTAGGTCGCATTAAAATTCGGGGTAAATGCATGTAGACGTCAAGAACTAAGTCTAATAAAAACAAGCATAAGCATAAAAGCATAATCAGCCTTTTAATGTTCTCACTGCTGGGACTCAGGCCTCCTCTCTAGGAGAGAGAATGGGCCATAATCCACCACGCGAGCCCAGTGCGTGTTGGTAATAAAAACAGAAGATGTTGAAAATCATGGCAATTTACTATTAGTTAAAATCGCCAACACAAAAAAATAATATTCCACGATCATTCACAATTCACGGTCTTTTTATGATATAGTTTAAAAATACCAAACTCTACGTTTAACAAAAGCAACCAACGATTGTTTTTTTTTTTCAAAACTATCAAAAGGGTAAATGCATGGCTCAATCTATTGGTGTGAAGAAATTTGGTGCTATGCCAAAGGAAATCGCCAAATTTTTAGGTTTACCAGATTCTTAATCATTTATACACTGGGCATAGCTTCTGAGGAACTTCAGCAACATTGCTGGGTAATGCTAGAGCGGACATGTTGACTCTAAAACGTCATGGCAGATGTAAACACAGTAAACACAGTGTCACACACAGTCAGTCAGTGTCAGTGTAAACACAGTAGCTCAATCTTATATTGAAGACTAGTCACACGTTATTCAAGTGTTTCGGTTGGTACCTAAAACGTGTGAATGCGGCTTTTCTATTTGTCCTGAAATAAATATCTTGTTTCATACTTTTTCAGCTTCGTTTTTCTTGTCGTAGTCGGGTTTTAGTTTTTTACCTTTTTCTTTTTGTTCTGTTCGAAGTATGAAAATCTTGTTTCATAATTTTTCAGCGTCGTTATTTTTGTCGTAGTCGGGTTTTAGATTTTTACTTTTTTTTTATTTAAACAATTTTGGTGTTAAATTTAACGCATAAATTTGTTCGCTAGAGGGCGTCACTTTCAATTTGAGCAATATTTTAGAAAGGTAGAAGTGAAGCCCTTTGAAATGATACCAAACACGGCGTATTTATCTCCATTTTTATTTTTAGCACTTTACTTTTTGTCCGCTAGAGGGCGCCATATAGAGTTTTGTGACACGTCACGTAGCCTATGTTCAGCGTACAATTAAGACAGTTCTAATGTTACCTCATATGTCGAGTTCCGATAAGCAGATTAGGGAGCTACGAGGCAACAGATGAACATAATCACATACATACATAGCCTGTCGAAATCATAACCCTCCTTTGGCTTTACCGTAGTCGGGTAAAAATAACTGTTTGTGCTTAGAATATAGTGGTTATAATAAAACTCACTCATATGACATTGTAGTGCAATTTAAGTATAGCAAAATAACCAGAAAAAAAGCATTGCATTAAGACATTTCAACTTTTATCCAACCTAACGACTTATAAATGTCAGCTTTTAGTCAGTAAAAGTCTGACACGTCCGCTTTCCACTCCAGATTGGGAGAAGCCATTATATGATTTCCCATTTCAACATCAGCACGGTAACCCGATCTTTATGGGCAAAAGAATATCATATAGCAATGCAAAACGAAAATTAAAGTTCATAATATTCATCAAAAAAATGCTTGGCCAGCGCTCATTATTTGTTTGCCTGTAGTAATAATTTTATATTCCAATTTTTATTTTTCGCAGTGCTTGTGTACGAGGTGAACAATTTGAAATACTAACGTGTGTATTGGAATTCGCTATGAGCATTCGTGTCGCGTACGGATTTGTATAGGAATTCTCATCGGTTTATTATGGAGCAGTTTGGTTTAGCTTCGACGGAACTTCTCTGTTAAGTATAAGTAGCTTGTTATTATTATTTTACTGGTGTCCCCGGACATACTTTTCTTACTTACATAAGTCGATAGTTCGGGGATATGTGTATATATACGTTCGCGCTCCTAACTGATGTCGACTCTATGGCTAGAGGGCCGTATATATAGCAGGCCCTATGCGCAGCAGTGCAGGCCGTATGCCCAGCCTGCTGCAAGCCCAGCAGGCTTTATTCCCAGCGGGACCTTTCTTTTCCCAAAAAGCCCTTTTCCCAGAGACCCCTTTTCCCAGAAAGCCCTGTCTAGCAGACCACATAGCAAAATGCGCTAGATCTCACAATCGCACTTGACAACCTCATCGCTGATGGTCTCACAAGCACTTGCTTGACCCGGGCGTTGAATCTCAAATTCAATAGGATTTTTATATTCACTAGTGGCTTAGAACCTCGAGGCCCATCGGCCTCTGATAGGGTCCCAACTCCCGACTGAAGTGTAAAATGAGAACGTCATGCGCTCATACTATGGGGCTACCATGTGACCACGTACTGTGTTCGGATGCTCTCTTTGTTTCAAGTGCTTGAGCCAGCCGTTAATGTTTCGGCCCAACGACTGTCGGATCAGGAACATGCGACCAATAGACCAACAAACTTATCAAGATACTAATTAATAAAAACAAATAGTATTCTTAAACATTTATTTCCAATTTGAATTTAGATTTAGTTAACAAATTACAGACATAAGAATAATAATAATATATTCTAATATCGTGACATGGTCTGATTTCATAAAATTTTGATATTAATACTATAAGCGTTGATAATATGAACAACAAATAGGTAAATTACTAAATCTACTAGACTTTACTACTAATTAAGTATGTAGAATATAATGAAGCAAAATGATTGTGAGCAGAAAGTAAGTGTATACAGAGTCAAACTATATAAACTAGCGTAACTCGCAGATCTGCGGCCCCAAATGACAAGCGAGCGAAAAAGAGGGATGGAGCCATACACCTTATATAGCTCCATCCCTTTAACAGTTCTGTTTAGGTCGTCAAAAGAATCGCATTAAGAGCTCAGGGCCTCTGATGTATACAGACTTATAATTTCAAAGTAGGTAACTACAGGACTAATGGTGGCTAACGGCACAGTCAGCTGTAGCATGTACTAGTATTAAACCTCATTAGGTACCTATATGTATCTGGGACGTACTTTGTTTTTACCGACAATCAATCGATGCAAAAAAAAGTGTGTCTGTGGCGTATACCGTCCACTTTGTCACACAAATAAAAAAAAAATGTAAATATTATTTTTATTTATTTATTCATCTCAAGACCCTGCGGTCCTAGAACTTAGGAAGGCATACGAGGGGCCTAAGCTAACTCGAAGAGATCTCTTCCCCCTTTCACTTGGTGTTGTCATTATTGGTGGACACCCATACGCGTAAAACTTTTTGGTGACACATTCATTGTGCATACAGCTAAAGAATGGAATTCGGAATCTGTAATTCCTGATAGCCAGAACCTAGTCTAAGTCTTTAAGTCAAGAGAGAATCTCCTAAGTATGCGCCAGCCCCTGTCGCCCACATCATTGCTGCTTAGGTACCATAAAGTGAGATAGTAGTCAAACACGAACCTATCAATAAAAAAAACCCGTTACATATATTATGTATTTTACTAATATACAGCCAATTTAGAAAAATAAAATTTTCAGGCGTGATTGTCGATTACAAAGAGAAACGTCCCATCTGTCACATCTACAGAGTTTTGCTAAGTTATTTAATTCGACCCGGTACAGTAATCTACAGTGAAACAATATAAAATATTTGCTATTTTCTCTTATGATACGACTTTTCTTAGTGCTGCTTATTTACTTATATCGATTACAATTTTGTTTTGTCAACACGCCAATCAAAATGAACAAAAACAGCTATCACGTTAATAATAATGTGATGTTTGACTAAATTCATTTATCTTAAATTAAAATTACTTAAAACAGAAAGTCAAACGGGGTGAATAGAAACGCAGGGGTGAATGGAAACAAAACTTGGATTAAGATTTTTACTTTAATATATGATCATATTTTTAGTTTCAATAAATTAATGTGTTTTAATATACCATTTCTATAGTTTTGAGTACTCAAATACAGCAAACAATTTTTCAATAACGTGACAATTACCATCAAAGTTTTGTTTCTATTCACCCCTGCATTTCTATTTACCCGTTTTACGGTACCTTCGTTCGTGATATAATTTAGTGCAATACTATATAGGTACACAATAATATCAGTATAATATGTTTATAAATATTACTATCCTATTTTCTTACTCTATGTATTGGACGGAATACCTGAGGGCTCCACATACTCGTATATACAAATACAATCTATTCTAAAAAATCTATCTTAATGTATAATTTTTCCTTATAATTATAATTGTAAGTAGTAAGGTAGTCAAATGTGTAAAAATGTTTACTTCTATTTATTCTTGGTACTCTAAAAGGTGATAACTAGGTTACATGTTACATTACGGTTGACCAAACAGTATTGTTGATGTAAACAGTATTGTTGATGTGAAAAGTGCAAATGTATGATCAGAGAAATGAATTGTTCATCATCTTGAAGGTGATTGTTACTTGCATACATGTTGTGAAATTCTATTGGTCTATGAGACAGATACCCCCGATTTCTGATTTAAGGCATATAGTCTTTTGAACATCTGGCCAGAGTTAAATGCATACATACTCCTACTGCCGCCTGCACCCGCCTGTGCGGTAAGGTCACATATGTGTTAATATATTTCGAAAGATCTAAGGCGTTTGAAAGGTGTAGGTAAATCAAGCGAAAAAGTATCCTGATAGTATTTTTTTTTTTGAAATATCACATATTTGTAATAAATGATAATGATATATATGAATCTATAATAAATATATATTATTTTCAAACCTATTGATTTAGCTGTTACCGAAGAATAGGCTTCAGAAAATCAATGCTTTATGCCACTATTCGGGAGATAGGGCCTTAAGCTTTCGAAGTTGAGTATTTCTCAAACTCTACTTTAGCTTGAAAGTCTCTCAAAATTTGGCGTTTAAGTAGGGTAAACTCTAAACCAACTTAAAAAACTTAAATCAGAAACCTACCCTTAGTCACTTATTTCATTTCAACTCTAGTGAACATTCAGTTTGTTGGAATTTAATATCATCTCACCAATATTAAATCAGAAAAATAAATTATACCTGTACAATTTATTTTTCTGACTTAATATTGGTATTATTTTTGGGCCGTATCATTTCCGCTATAACTCAAGAGCCATAAGGATCACTTAAAAATATTACATACAGGTGGAAACACAATTATTGACGTAAATTCGCAGTTAATTGGACGCCATAATAAGCAATAATTTTTCCTCATCGTTCCAGAATTTGAGAGCATACGCAAGTGTTCTTATGATCTAAAACATGCTGACTGATGAGCATACAACATATGAAGAGGCCCTTTAATTACGACCGAGTGGGGATTTATTCAGCAACTGTATCTTATGGAGTACGCTATTTAATTGCGGATGTATACTCCACCGTATTTGACAGTGGAATTCAAGTTTCGAATGATAAATCACTTTGGAACACCAGGTGGCATTGGTTTCATGTTTGGCACTTTTACAGTGAGCGATTTTTTTTGCAACGTCAGTGTCTTAATAAATTATGTTTGGGTAAAATGTAAGTCTATTAAATTCTACAGCTATCGTGGGAATATGCTGACAGGAATTTTAAAATTAATCCTTTAAAATACTTACTTTAATTAAGTGCATTAATGCCGCAAGAGTTAATAGAAGTCTTAAGTAGAATTCCAGCTTTTTTTCTCTTATCTTATTTACCTTTTACACCATATCTTAAACCTATACCAGATACATTAACTCGTTAAAACTTAATTGAACTAAAACCTATAATTTCTTCGTCTGTGATGTCCCAATAAGTGGATCGAAAGTTGTAATCGTATGTTTTGTGATTTTAAAATCGCCCTGTATCTACGGGTCGAAGTATATCTAACTTATTTAGAGCTAATTTTAAGTTATCCTAAAAATCATAATCTATAAAAAATTGTGCAGTTTTCATCTAAATTCTAGTGGAATGTAAAGTATGGACGGTTAAAAATGACTTAATTACTTAAATAATAACTTAAGATATCTACTGTGTTAAATACTTTTAACTATTATTTCCTTCCTATATTTACTAATACTAATATGTGATGCAAATCTAACTTATATCTACCAACATGTACGACTATTCGCAAACCTTTCAGGCCAAATGTTTTGGAATGTTATTAATCTTATTAAAATTTTCTTAAAATCACCAATCGTATTAAAAAAGATTCAACTGTCGAGTATTCAAATAATTTTTTGAGAGCACATTATCCCTTTAAAGAAAAAAGTTATTTAACTATATCAAACTAAATAATAGGTACGTACTCCGATGGTTTGTAATACTGAGGAAAACACGTAAGTAGCTTACGTTCTGAGAGATTAGAGAGGAGCTAGGAGAGGGCGTGTTTACTCATGTCTAGCTGGTGAAGGAGCAAGTTCTTACTTGATATTATCCTATTCTCTGGTTAATGTACTTAGAGAAATATGATGTGGTAATGTAGCTGGTAAAAAATAGTAGAATATAATTTCTGACTACGGCAACTTAATATCTATATTGTAGACGTCTAAATGAGTCTTCAAGCTAGACCTACGCACAGTAACAATAATTCCTCTCATACAGTACAAAAGGATAGTTTATGCACAAAGGCGAGCTTAACCCAGAATTAGGGTTTTCTTCCTTAAGTACAAAGCTAACCCGCAGTCTGCCCAATGGGATTTGAAAAATATTTTCCTTAGGCTTGGCGAGTTCCTCACAAGTTTCAAGTGCAAAGGATTCCTCAGCGAAAAAATTAAATAGGATTAACGTAATTTAATAACTAAACCTTTATTTATTATTGCCGACTATAATTTGTTTTGCTTATTTCTTAAGGAAAATAAATGGTAAAGTTGTGATGTTGATAACATTTTTTTTTTTATTATTACCGTCTTAAATAAACATGATATACTTGTTCTATTGCCATTAAGTTATATTTATTTTATGTTATTTTTACACAAACCCTTCGTAAGTATATACTTCGATAGTTCTAGTTAAACCATAATTAATGCTACTTCCGAGTCATGAAGAACCTAGTTGCCCACGTTAAAAAAAGAAATTTAAAATAAAAATTTGAAACATGATGCCTAATTAATGTTCTACAGCGTAGTCTTAACTGTATATCTTAATTCAATAGGAAATTAAAAATCCTTAATTAAAAGCAAACGCCTCAACAATTAATGGCGGCAATTTATTTAGCAAACTACATCTGGTTCAGAATTAGGTGGGAAGACGATGGATCAGGAGGCCAGGGGTCGCTCCAACTGTGCAAGTTTGTGCAATCGTAAAAAAATACTCCACTTCCCATCACTAACTCCATAAAAAAACAACTATTATTTCTCATCTAAAAATAAAATAACTGTGCATTCGTGAAAAGAACATCGATTAGGATGTACCGATTTAAATAATAACTAACTATATTAACCTATAAAGCTATTTATAAGCTCTATTGACAGATCATTTACCGATATAGATATTAAACAAAATTTAAAATTACCGAAGAACAATAACTTCGAATCTAAGATAAATAAAAACATCGTTACATCAAGAGATTACCCGATTGCTTTTAAATTCTATAACAGCACAAAAGCAAAGTATGTACAGAGACACAGATGATCAAAACTTATCTATAGTAAGATATGAGACCAAACTAGAAAGGGAAGACGATGGATTAGGAGGCCGAAATTCTGGTCCCTCCGATGGTGCAGTTATGTGCAATCGTAAAATAATATCCACTACGCTTCCTTAACTCAAATTATAACAAAACGAACCTAAATCAGAATTTAACCGTGTTCTGGTGAAATTGGTTTCAAAGACGAAGTTTAAATAATCCTTAGCTAACTATTCACAAAAAGCTCAAACCTTATTGACAAATTAACTAAAACTTCATGAATATATAACTGGAAAATTATTTAAGTTACTGATGACTTTTAATATATAACTGGAAAATTATTTAAGTTACTGATGAATTTTAATCTATGGTAATCTTGTCCATTTGTATTTAGTAAGGTCTGACAAAAAAGGAGAAAACCCTATACGAGGAGAGTCGGTATGATATAATAGATAACATTCCCAAAAAAATTGTAAGCATTTAAGAAAAAAAATATTGTAAATTATAAAAAAAACTTATAAAAATGCAGGAATGTTACCGATCTGCCCCAAAGTCGTTTTAAAGTAAAATATAAATATAATTAATATGATTTTGACACCGGGCTTACAGTTAGCGTTATTAACAAAAGTCAAGCTTATATTGAGTTATTTCAAAAATACCACGAAATTTTAATTTAATTTCGATCACATAACCGATGTTATATCCCTGTAAAAAGTTTCCACAATTTTTGTGAGACCTTGCATCTTACAATTATTACATAATGCCATGACAGAAGTGAAACTGATCACTAAACATCGGAAGATAGTGATTACGAAACCACTACCTTGGGCCTCTTATTGTTTCAGGTGTACAGAAAATATACACGTATGTGCATATTTTCTAAATTCATATGATCAGCAAAATTAAAAAAAAAAAATAGGTGTTTAAGACGTAAGTTTCGTTTTTGTAAAAAATACGACATAAACATCTGGCTAGTGGGATGGTTAGGACATGATTATTTTTAAAAACAATACTGGTGAAGACGGTTATTTCGAAACCACCTTAGGGATCTTTTTGTTTATATTGCAATAAAACGAAAATTTAAGAAACCGAACAAAACCATATTCAGGCAGTACTTTTTGCAACCAAACTTGAAATACTTTTTGGAATGGAAATAATAACCAATGGTTGGTACGGTTATAGATATTATATGTGATATCTCACTGACCGTAAAGTTAGACAAAGCTATTGTCATATGAGTTTCTATGGACTATTTAGCCCGATCATTGAAATAAATCATGCCCCATCCAATGCTAACCTACTATTTCATTACGGGGCTATTAAATTTTGTTATTTGTAGAGCAAAAGAAATAAAGTCAAACTGGCAGATGAACTAACTGATCTAGATCCCAACTACTAGAATCCTGTTGGAAACGAATCCTAGCTATAAGCACAAACAGTATCATTTTTATATTCTTAAGAGACTATTACTGAAATTGAAAAACTAAGGTAGGAAGACCATGGATTCAGGGGCCCCGAAGGCAATTCCCATTTCGCCAATATGTGCAAAGCTAATATCATTAATAGAATTAAGTTTATAAACACAACTACAGGGTGGGAAGACAATGGATCAGGAGGCCATGGGCTCGCTCCGAATTTGCAAGTTTGTGCAATCGTAAAATAAACTCCACTTCCCTTCACTATTAAATAAGAACGAGATAAAAATCAAATAACCGAGTGCTAGTGAAAATGATACCGATGACGATGTACCAGTGAAGCTTAACTTTTAAAACCTAACTACTATTTTTGATTATTTTTTTTTACTTATTTTTTGTTTAACCTCGTGCCTCATATGAAATATTCTAAAATGGTGACTTAAAATTTACCTTAGTTATCTATTAATAAGCCCCACTGATACATCATCAAGCGATAATTTTGAACAAAAAGACATAATTTTACTTATAAAGATATCAGAAATGAAAAATCAGGGTCAGACAAAATTTTGTAGTTAAAATAAAATATATAGCTGGTAAAAAAAAAATGATGAAATGAAGTGGAAAATATAGTCTTAAAGAAACTAAAAAAAAATAACCGTCAAGAGAACAAAATCTAATTTTTAAAGTATGTTAAAATGTATTAATCAAAATAGCAAAACAAGAGTAAAACATGATGACCAAGGAACAGATAAAAGAAATGATGACTATGCTACTCCACACCTATGGATTTAATATTCATATAGAAGTATATTATTTCATTTAAAAGCAATCGACACAACACACAACGTAATGCCACTACCACACTGAAACTATTTATTATTTTAATAGAACATATTATTAATTATATAGGTAAGTTAAAAGTAGAGAACTCAAGAATTTGGAAGACGACGTCTTAGCTTTTTTTACCGATGTCTAAATATTTAAAGTAACTATGATCTCGTAAAAATCCAACAGCGATGAAATATCAACGGAACTCTACATACACTAATGCAATGTTAGTCAGAAACAAATAACAAATTTAAAGATAAAAAACAAAAAAAAATTAAGAAAACTCTCAGTTTTTTTCTGTGATCCAAATATTGTGTTTTACTCACAAATAATTAAAAATCCTGTCTGTTTCTGGGAACGGCCTGTTTTTATAGAAAAACACAAAACCTCTTTAATTTTTAATAAACAAGCTTTATCCTTTTTCACAGTACCATTCTCAGAAAAGTTTCAGGCTACAAAAATATGTAGAAAATAGAAGAAGCAGTTTCGAGGAATCGAAAACTGGATAACAAAACTATTTACTGCCATGGATAATTTCGTATTCTTGCAGTTACATAATATAAACCCGAATACTGACTAACAGTACATGATACCTAACTTTATTGCGCTGTGCTCACTACCTTACATTATTTTATGCTACTTCGTGCATTATTTTGTGACTTATAAATAACACTACCTTATCTAGTTATTTTAATTTAAATCTATCTTAAATTATCGACAAGTTCCCCTGATATTTCACCGGAACTTTTAAAGATAAAAAAAAAACTAGAATATCTATTTTTAACTGTGAATAACCAGGTACCTTCATGATTTCGAAGTAGCAATACGAATCCTAAATATCGATCGATTTGATAATCGATCCTTGAAAATGAAGTTTGATCGATTAATATTGTAATTAAATTTTCAGAGAGCGGTTCTTGAAACTTTACTTAAAGTGATTGTTTTGTAATGAGTTATTTAAGTTTTATTTATCAAAAATGCTCGAGTAAACTTTGGTAAATGATGGTATCAATGTTTTTGGAAACAAAGGTATATCGCGATCTCGTCTGTAGACATGTACGTAAGCACTCATTTAGACTAGGACAGAATACAACTCAAATGTCAATCAAACACGTAGTATTTTATTTGAAACAATCTTCATAAATTCGATGATAGAAAACTCAATCGTTGGATATTTAACTTGCACACATATCAAAATCTAAATGGTTCCCTATATTTATTTCAAAGTAGTTTTAAATATAGCAGATGTTAAATACTTTCTTTAATAATGGCAAAAGGTTTACATGTACCTAAGTAATTCTCGCGACATTACCTTTCCCTCAAACATCTTTGTTTGTAGTACCTAAGAACTTGTTCATGTACTGTGGAGTTGATGAAACATACACTGAACGAGTTCCATTGATTGGACAAGCTCACAAAAGGACAAACCGAGTCTCTCCTGAAACTTTTGTTCTTAAGGATAGTTTGTTAAGTACTTGTCTATCTATGTCCACCTACATATAAGTTCTTCCTAAACGTGTCTGTGGAAAGGTCACTATTTTCATTGAAACCAATTTTTGTTGTTTTAATGAAATCTATGGGTACTTATTGATAAAACTATACGAGTTAAGAAACTCAAAAATAAAAACGAGCCTTTCTTAGGCTTAATTAAATCAAAAAGGCACAAAAGGGAATGCTTTCGTAACTAAAAATAAACTAAACTTAAAAATTTACTGCACAAAAATTTATAAAAAGTTTTTCTAAATTAATTCATAAACCTGCTGTCAATTGCTTCGCATTTCGTTCCGCTAATAAATGGCATATTAAAAACCTGTCTAATGTGAGTGTTTCTAGCCTACAATAAAATTCTTAAACTACATAATTAATAAGAAATTCGTAATCTCTTTCACATTAAACATACGTCTTTTGGTGAGCTTATATGCGTTAATTAAATACATTTAAAGCGAACAATGAAAGCAGTACACAAATTCACTTCACAATAACAATTAGATATATTATTATCGAGATTCGAGCCATTGCTTTATTTTAGAGGATCAATGTGACGTGAACGTTGATGTTAACCGACAATATTGTGTTAATTCATAGATCAAAATAGCGTATTGTTGAGAATATGGGAGAGAGAGAAACTTAGGAAGTACACACGGGATGGTTGAGGGATAACATTGTTGTAAGTGTAGTTAGTCGTGAGCGTTTGAGTCGAGTTGAGCGCTTACACTTGGTGCGCCGGCTTAAAGTTGCCAAGCTGTTTCTTGTGGATTTAGGCAGTGCGCAGCTGACGACAATACTCTACACAACCAATCAAGAAACGAAACATCTCAACAATAACACTTAACATGCTAACATAAAGTTAATTTACTCTTTAACAAAACGCAATCCATCACCAATAATAACATAACATACACATTTAACATAACCCATAAATAAAAAACTACCTCAGCCATGCTGAACATTTATTTAACCCGAGTCGAACTCGAAAATATACAGAATAATTATAATTAAATAATAATAATAATACAAGCATTAGGTAGGTTTCCTAACTATATACATACTTGCAAGTCAACGTAATAAGATACATAGAATATCATAATATAACAAACTGAGAATCGTCAAACCCTATGAAAATTAAATGTTCTTCACAAAGCAATGTGGCGTTTTTTTTTTTAATTCACTATTTACAATTAAGCCCATAAATAGTGACATAGCCCGAAGAATCACCAAAGTTCTTAGGTGGCAGTAGGCAGGGCACATTACTCGTAGAACAGTTGGTCGATGGAGGCATAAGATATTGAAGTGGCGATTGCGTACCAGAAGATGCAGTGTGGGAAGGCCTCCCACAAGGTGAACTGATACTGATTTTAACACTGACGGCATATAAATCAAAATAGTAATAAGAACATTATGTCATTTTAAATTTTTCATTTTCATTCATCATTTAAAATTTCGATTTTCTGTAACTAATTAGTAGGTATCAGCAAAAATTTGGCGTTATTACACGACAGCATACAATTATCAGTTCGGGAATATATGTCCATTCCGTGAAATCTATTTATTCGCTCTGTGGTATTAATAAGGCTCATCAAAATGTTTCACTTTGTGAAGAGCTACATTATTCGCTGCGAATATTACGTATATTGGACATTCCTGTTTCCCAGCAATGCTTTGCGAATGTTCATCAATCGAGTCTGACGAAACCCGTTTTAATACAATCATATACACAAAATATATACGTGTGTAAAAATTATTGCTGAACGAATACACGTTTCTGATATAGTCGTAATTAGTTAGGTTCTTAATTATCTTATAATTTACGGATACCCATGTGATGTCTATCAATTTTCTTTTTGTTTGTTTTTCGTGACAGAAAGACGTAACATAGTGGCGGGGCGGTTGCCAACATACGAGCCGGGTTATAAAAAATCTCATTATTACTCATTAGACACTGATTTTAAAGATTCGTTTAAAAAATGTATTTTTAAATTATACTCGTTTGAATATGTTTTAAAAGATGTGTGGAAAGCAATTTTTGTAGCTTCTGGTTTTATCTATTGGGATAAGGGCCCACTTCATATTAATTTTATGATTGTGAGAGGGATAGACTAGTTTCATGTTTTTTTTTTCAATATACAAGCAAAAATTTAAAAAATGGCGCCTGTGATACTCATCATATGGATACCTTCTTATTTATTTTACTTTCTAGATGAGTGAGTTTTCTAGTGATGTAATAAAGAATTTTCAAACTAATGTGAATGTTAAGATGAATTTCATTATTACATAACATCTGATTCGACGATCATTAAGTGCCTGCTAAATATTCCATAAAATCCTTTAAATCCTCTAAACTAAAACATAATTATTACCTTCCCACATATTTACATACTCCTAGCTGCACCTCAAGGGCCTGAGTAGACTTCTTTCATAAGTAGTATTATTTTAATTCAAAACTCCACCTTGGTGTTACTCTTACAGATCCTTATCATTTAATTATTGTTCTATTCTGCTAGTGTAATAATATTTTAAATATTATTAGCCTTTCGTTCCAACACTTACCTAAAAATTGATAAATCAATGACTGCAACGGTTAAATTCGAAACATCGATTTTATTTTCCTATAATTATATTATCAGAAATATTCCAAAAAATACGAAGAATAAATTGATCAAAACTTACTCTACGTTAGATAGTCTTATGTGAAACTATTGATTTCAAATGTGCACTTTAATTATAATTTCTAATTAAGTGTCAGATATTCCCACTATAGTAACATACTAGGATCAAACCGGAATGTGTCAAAATCTATAGATGTGAACTACTACAAAAACGTACATCAAGAGTGATATGTATTCGAGATATGCACTTTTTCCACAAGACAAAACTAGACAGTAATGCCTTCTGGTCGAAATAAGAAATGCAGCAGACTCCGTCAAATCCTTTGAAGTTACCTGTTTGGTTATTTTATAAGTCGGAAACATTGTGATGTTGTAAAATTGTCTGGAGGAAACCAGATACTGCTGCTATAAAATGGGAGCTTTAGCATTCTGAACTGACAGTACTGACGTTACCGGTGACCTCTATAAACCTGATGGTTTCTCCGCCGAAGCTAACAGCCGGCCCTCAGAACTTGTGGCTCGTGGCTGGCTGTTCCGGAGGGGTTACATTCATCCCCATGTTATCGTAGGAGAAGTCAAGAGTGGTATCTTCAGCTGGGTGTCGATTGCTGAGTGCTGTGCTGATGGTCTTCGGCGTTGTCGCGCCCTGACTCTTTTCGGTCTGTGAGGTCCTGGTCTCCAGGTCTCTCGCGTTCAGGGGCTGCTGTGGTCGTTTCGCTGGTTCGGGGTTCCTTATCTCGAGTTTGAGTTCGTGCTTAGGCTTGGGCATTTCCGCGTGAGGGTTGTGATGGGTCAGGTCATTTGGGTACTGCTTCACTCGGTTCTGGAAAGTGATGAAGGATATTTTATAGATATTCTTCACAGATTTACTTTAGGTCCGTGTTAAAAATAATAAAAAAGAGGTAACATTTTTTTTTGTTAAATTTCAACTGAATTTTTATATTACTCTAGACAAACTTTCAATTTGATTTTAATTACGAACCGAATTAAATTCAGATGATATTTATCTGGACAGTAAAAATCGCAATTTTTAAGTTTTAAATATCGGTCCACAAACTACTTGGATCAATAAATTTTTAGAAGTTTGAATGTTACATATATGTTGTATGTATGTTTGATAACATAAAAGAACAAAATGTTAAACGCATCAATTATATAGGTACTCATATACGCGTAATTAACGACATCGGTCGCAAGTTCTTATATAATGCGCATGACTTAGATTGTGTGCTGCAAAACTGTTCAAAAGACTCACCGTGTTCCTGGAACGCAAACAGCAACTAAAGGAACACCTGTGAGTTTTTGTCAGTAAAAGTCTGGTACTCCCTCTCGCTCCACCTAGAGCGGGAGGAGTTATTTGAACCTCAAAAAAATATACGTGCATGTTTGTTGCAATTGTATATTACAATCGCAATGTTTACCTTAGCCGGCTGAAACTTTTGTTTGATGTATCGCCAAGAGAACTTTCCTCTGCAGACGATGATGAGAACCAACACCAGGACTGCCAGGGCTACCGCGCTGATGATCAGGGCAGTCTGCGCTTGTCGCTGCACACCTTCGAAAGTATAACCTTTGTCAACCACCAGTCACCAATATTTCTACAATGTTAAAATAATCCGTACCACCTCAGTCGCAGATTTTTGGGTTGCAGAAACTGAAAGTTGCAATCGCGCAACACGAGCGAGTCATTCGCAGTGATTCTGCATTTGCTTAGCAATGATTGTCACATTGAAAGTTCGCTTTAGAAAAAGTTTCAGAGCTCTCACCAGAGAGACAGTTGAAATGTAATCATGATTTTGTTATTGATCTTCAAAAATATAGTACGATGAGGGCGTAGACCTTAATTTTCTTATACCTTAAACATTAGTAATGTCTGACACTGATACAGAAATCTTTTTCAACATTCTAAAAGCAGCAATGAACAAGTGCACTTAACAACAAAGAAAATAAGGTAAAAAAAATAGCAAGCTCACAACAAAAGCAAGGCAACATTTGCAGACAACGCTTTACGTTGTCAATGAAGAGTTATTTAAGTACAGGACGCTGAGGGGACTTAGGAACCTTACTTGCTCCAGCTATTAGACGTCTACCGTACTAAACATATAATTCATATGAAAAGTTTAAAGTAGGGATGTTATAAATAGGAAACTTCGGATATAGGAATATTATACTGGTTTCGAATACGGTTACGGATATGAAAATTATAATAGTAAATTTTGTAGTCAACAGAATTTAGCTTTACTCTTTTTGACTGACATTATGACAATTTAAAAGATCCTGTAAATTGTTTATTTGAAACAAAAGTTTCTAAGATTTTACTTTTATTTCTAGTCTAGATTATCATTTGTTTGACCAGTCAAATTAAAAAAATCCTGTTGTAACCTGTCATTTAGACAGCCGCTTTATCCGAACGTATCCGAAACTTTATATCGGTTTTGGATATTTTTTATTTCGGATATTCCAAAGTTTCAGCTACGGTTACGGAGCTCTATAACATCCCTGGTTTAAAGCTTCAGATACCAGCTGTACCGGTATGGCAGGTGGAATAAACGGCTAACAGAAACATAGTTTGTTCGCTAGCTTTCGTTGCATAGCTAGATGCATTAGCTGAGCTACTTTACGTTATCGAAAAGGCAAGCAAATAAAAAAATCAAATAGCAGTACATTTTACTCAATAATTTGCTTTTAAAATGTTAGTAAAAAACTACTTCTGCTCATTGATATTTCTAGCTAGTTCAAAGTACGTATTTACGTCTGCGTCAGCAAAACCGTAAGCTATAAAAATATCCTCAACAGCAGTTGAAATCGCAAAATAATTAAGATAGCTAAAATTAACTCCACTTTTAGGATCAATAGTACTAGAAACAAGTTTAAAAGAAGATCGTAAGTTTATTCAACATTCGCAGCAAACATTTCTCCAGTCCACTTAAGGTTGAAAACTTAAATATTCGCAGTACAATTTCCACTAGTTGCAAAATCTAAAAATACATATCTTATAACTTGATCACACTGTATCTAAAAGATACAAAATTTCAAAATAGTTTCAACGATAAATTATATTTATTACGCAAATAGGTTTTTCAAAAACAGTTTTTCCACGACAATTTTTTCGTCAATTTAAACTAGATGAGGCTGGTATTTCATAATTGACCACTCTGAGAAGAAGTACCGAAACCAAGTCAGAGGTCCAAGTCTGTCTTAAAGCTCATACAGTTAACCTGTAATGGTAAAATCATATGAGAACCATCAGCGTCGATAAATGGTTACTAAACCAAGTCGTGAATGTACTGAGTAGTCAATTGTGTTACATAATTCTTTTGAGCACTTGCTCTGTATGCTTACAATGAAAATGAATATTGGCGAACAGTGGAAAGATAAATATTTTGCATGTGGATATCAAATAGCTAGTTCATCTACACAATATAATTTGGTTCGTGAACTCAATGAAGTATTGACTGGATCAAAATTAAACCAATGAAGCTTTCTATTGGTCAATAAATGAACTCTTATATAAACTGCACAAACCAATTAATTATAAATATTTATTTTTAATGTCACAAGAACAACAATATTACGCACTGTGATTCTAAAACTATGAGTGCGCCGGCTATTTCCTTTAATGGTATTTTGATTGTTGTGTTGTTGGAGGTTTTATTTATTCTAAATCTTATTGACCTGTTCCCACAGCTGTTAACAGTTCAACTCTCCCAGGTAATAGGATATTGATAATATTGATATCTATAATGAAATATCAGAACGATGTGCCTAATTAGTAGAACACCGGGTGCTTCTTTCAATAAGTATGTCACAGTTCTGTCACCAAGAATAGATAAAAAAAGAAAAAAAAACTATCATTAAAAGGCGTCAAACTCATTAACCCCTGTCGCCAGCTTGATAAGTTAATGGAGTAACTTCACTCTTTTGTGTAGGTTTCTCCTACTTTCATTGCGATTCCCATAATATTAATCCTCAGTACATTCATTTCGTTTATTTTTATTTACTCTAGTTGACAAACAAGTCTTCCATTATGACATTAATAGGTACCTCTTTTCAATTTAAATTTATATTAAAAAAAAACGATTGTCTCAAAGAGTTTTGTCTCTTTTAAAATATCACATCTCAAAAGTAATAGTCTAACATATTCGCAAGGCAAACACAAAAGGACATTTCCAACATCGCATAAGCATAAACATCAGAACAAACGATATCTACAAAAAAGATAAAAAAAAGAAATTTACCGCTCAGATCCCCAGGAGGGTGAGTGTCTTCGGACCTTCGGAGGTACCTCAGGTCGAGGAGGTAGCCTGTAAATAAACAAACATTTGTGTAAACAAGCGACTTTAAATAAATAAATTCCTGGAGTAACGTCCTTGGCGTGCATTTTAATCTGAAAAGAGATAATTTTTAGCCAGTTCTTTACCAATAGATTCGACTAATTACACTAGTCGACAAATTTTTATACTTAAAATGTAATAGATACACCAATATGAGTTCTGTTTTATTTGAAGGCTTCTTAGTTCGAATTTGATAGTAGAAATAATCCATCACGTCTAGATGTTCAGGAGCATCCTAATAAAGTTTGAGATGTAGTAAGAAAAATACCAATTATAGATAGCGGCACGAATCTTGAGCGCTCAGCGAAAGAGCTGGGATCGCTTTGCGCATCGTATACATTGGCGAGCCAATCACTGTACAAGGATTACATTCCCCGTCCCCGCATTTCATCTCATAACACTAAAGAAAATCGATATTTCACTTCTGCGTGCTTCTGCGCAAGTAGAAATGTAAAAGTCAGCGCTCAAGATCCGTGCCGATATCTGTACATGATATTGATTGCGTTAATAGTTTGAATGATGTGTGTACATGTAACTATTTTAACTGTAGTGTAGAATTGCTCCCGAGTAGTGCCATGACACAGTAACTTTCTGAAGACTATTCCGTAAAGGCTAGGTCAATTGGTTTGAAAAAAAAAATGTTTATTATAAATTCATGTACAACATTATCAACATATGATTTCTTTGTGTGACTAATAATTTTGACAAAAAAAAATTACGGCATGATATGTTTTCGCTTTTTTCGGTTTTCCCTACTCCTTTCAAAAGGGTTTGTTCTTTAGAAATATATTTACAAAAAAAAATTGCTGGTTAAATGTTTTTCAGAATGTACATGCATACTATGTACATTCTGTTACATATTATGTAAATCAATCAATACAAACATCGCAAAGAAAATTGTTTTAAAGGTCAGCGGGACTCCATGCGGGTGCAGGCGGTAGTAAGAGTATGTATGCATTTAAATCTGGCCGGTCAAGGGACTACACGCCTTAATAAAATAAAATATTATCATTTTAAAAATCTATGACAGTTTAGACAATGCGTCTTTAAAAAAAACTGATAGTTTAGACAGGTGGCCAAGTTTTTAAAATGTAAAATACAGGTGATACAGACAATCACAAGAAAAATCTTATGTAAAGTACTCAATCATGTAAAGACAACATGACGACAAAATTTGGCTCGCAGACTAATGCTGTTGGGGTGTCGAGTGATGCTGTACAAAAACTTTTATTATTTTAAAAGATGAGTATTAATTTCAAATGATTAGTTGACAGTTTGTCCGGCAGTCCGAGTAGTCTCTTTGAACTTTTCAAGGACGTGTTTTAGGCCAAAATCTAGGTAGACTCTCTATTACGTAGGACTTATATATAACTCTAATAATACAATTACAAGACAAATGTTTGTGTGATGAGCACGATCATTTGTCCTGTTTGGGTGTATTTTATCTATAATACGTGGCACACTCAAAAAGTTATGAGAAACTAAAAAAACTAAAAGCTCCACAAACACACAGATATTCAAAGCACATGAGACGCTACTGAGAACCTAAGGTTCCATCCATGTGAAAATAAGTTATGTCAGACAGCTCTGGGATCTTGGTCTATAAGTATGTTTATCAGTTGTCTAGTACTCACACCAGAAGCTTTGTTTAGTTTAGAACTAGATGGCGTTGTATGAAAGTTAAAAAAGAAAACAAATTAACTACTTATTATCTTAATAAATTGTGTATTATGTTCAATACCTCTGAAAAAACATTGGTTACTAAACACTTCTCCTGGCATAATTCAGGAAGCAACAGTTCGCATTTTCCTTTTGTATCTATATATAAATTATTATTCTGTAAATGTGCAAGTAAACAAATTATGTATTTATTAATACTTCACGCAACACAAAGGTACAAAGGCGGACTTAATGCCTTAAGTATTCTCTACCAGCCATCCAAGGGTGGTGAAGAGAAAACGTGACAGGTGCATAAAAAAAGAAAAGACTATTACGAAAATAAGGGCTAAGGTAAATTGAAGCGTCGTTGTTCACATTTCAGTTTAGAAGATGTTCATATCAACACGCATGCACGTATGCGTTTAGATTCACCTAAGTTAAGTTCACCTAATCGTGTAGGTTATTTTTACTAACCTATACTATCCTACAGTTGGGCAAAGGCTTCGCTCCAGTCCTTTCTTAGTTCCCGGCTCTTAGACACTTCTTAAAAATTCCTAAAAAAGATATCTAAGTTGTCCGGCAGACTCTTTTCTGACCCCCCTTGCACCCCCAGCGCCCATTAGTAACACAATACTGCTCTAATCATACAGTACTTATAATATGTGGTATTACATCTACAACAATACTTTCATGCACAAAGCATAAACACGAGATCTCAACCATAAAACTCATTTTCAATGGTTTCACAATAGAAAGGCATTAATGGTTTCTTTGCGACCAGATAAGAAAAAATAGGCCGTGTATTATGTTGACACAGGCAGGGTCGGGAAAAAATGTCTCGAGCAAACAATTAGCAGGTCGGGCTGCCGACAGGTGCTTGCCCGGGCCACACACACACCACCAAACATACACACACAAACGCAACGCACTTCACAAAACTATCAACTATTAAACGCTTAGCGAATACATTGTTTCACAACTCCCTGCTCTGGACGGATAAACACAAACGTAGCACCCTGTACTATAATAAATACATGTTACATAAATACAGACGTCAAATGAAACATTTTATTTGGCCCTTCTCCCGGTATAAAGCAACAGAAGTAAACTCCTGTGGTGAACTAAAAAGCGAACACCTTTATTTCCACAATACAAGTTAGTTCAAAGCTCGCGCATACTTAACTTTGCTTACAGATGAACTAATTGAAAACACGCATTTAATAGCATCGCGACATATGCGACAAAAACAGATTACACTTGTTCAGTCATAAACAAGGAGCCACCTGTATAGCTCACCGACGATACTGCACGCACACAAACAATGAATTGTATATGTGTGCGTAGCTTCACATGTGTGCCACCGTACCTGTCGGAATCAACGGAGCATGACTTTTATGGGTATTGTTACACCCCTTACCAATGATCCTACAACTGCATTCTATTCAGTCCGTTATAACTCGTAATGTGCGAGGAATAACGACCCAGTCGCAGAGGTTCGGAAAACTTGGTACTGGCATACACCTGATACTTTAAAATTGTACAGATGGTATAAACGGAGCGCGAAGCGTTCGGTAAAATGCTTTTAGTGATAAAAAAATTAACAACTGCTTTTTCGAGAGATGCAAATAGTCTAGCAGGAATTTAAGGAATGCAAAATCTACTGCTCTGTCCTTCTTATACTTCTGATTTTGTTCATTCCTCCTTTCATATACAGTCCATACTTCTGTGGAATGCACTTCCTCACGACATCAGGACGGCCACCAGTCACAATGCATTTAAGCGAAAGTAATTCTTTCAAAACAAATAGTGAAGTCATTTAAAAGATCCCCTTTTACTTTGTATGTATTTAAATACATTTATACATCTGTATATATGTGAATAATAATATTAAATATATATGTATGTTTATTTTATATGTATACATTTGTACTCTTGTTTTTCTTAATAATCTATTTTTTTTTTGTTTTTTAGGAACCTGCCATGTTTTCTCTTCACCACACTTGGTTGACAGGTAGAGAATGCGTAAGGCATTAAGGCTTATGCCTTTATGTTGCATGAAGTTTTAATAAAATAAAATAAATAAATAAAAACGGCCAAAATTAAAACCCGGTTTTTTTCGGGTTTCCAAAAAAAACCGGTTTTCCGTGTTACCGGTTTGAAAATAAGTTTTTTTTATTGTTCGTGTATTTTTTTTTTTTAAATCTCGCGATATAAAAAAGATATTTAGAAAACTATCTGCTCTAGTGTTTGTTTTCGTCAATTATTTCTGTAACGAAGTGAGATGGAAAGCTAAAATTACGCCAACAAGCAAACAATACATATCACTGATATGATACTATTATTTATTTTGGAAATACCTCTTGGGGGCCGCTGACCCTACCTTATCCTGCTAGACCATTTTATCTGATTTAAAATCCATTGTTGCAAGAAACAAAACATGAAATAAAATGATAGTCACTTTTTAGAAGTCATCTACACTAATATTCTATAGAGGTAAACTTTTTAAGTTTGTTTGTAGGAAGTAATCTCTAGAAATACTGAACCGATTATGAAAATTGTTTCACCAGTGGAAACATTTAAAAAAAATATGTAACTTAAAAAAATTTGCTTCATCTAGCTTAATTTTTAAACTAGATAAATATATAACTGCATATTACTTAGGAACAACTAACTACTGACTGAAGCTAGATTAATGTAGCGGTAATAGCCAATACCTCATACGTCAGAGTAACAATATAAGTACCTTGCTTAGCAAGGTAAGAGTTTAAATCCTTACGCTGCAATGAAAATTGAACGCAGTACCTACACGTCTATATTACTATGTAAAAAAAAAAAAGTTTTTTAGCGTAATATTACAGTATTTGAAGCCTCCTATTAGGGTATTCTGTTTTGGAGAGTACGGTGTACCTAGGAAACAAGAAAGCTCTATTTTGTAAATTATAAAGTATATGTATGTATAATAGTAGAAGGAGATGGCGTGACGATTTGGACTCCTACCTTAAGGATTGACCAGAAGTAGCTAAGGACAGAAAAGGATGGAATAACTGAAGGCCTCCCGCCTTTGCCCTGCAGTGGGACTGGGTAATAATAATAATAAAGTATACTAAGGGCTACAGTCCACGGACGCGTAGCTTCACAAACGCGTTATCATCATTATAACAACACGACGGCACGACGTCGCCGCTCCGTCGACAGAGTTTCATAGTTTTGTATGTAAGGGCCTGCGCACACTGGAAGCAAAACTGTCTTAGACAGACTTGTCTACGATTTCACAGACTTGTCTGCGACAAGACTGTTTTGTCTACGTCACGGCGCACATCAACAAGACAAAACAGTCTAGCGGCGTACGGCCAGAGTTGCCAACTTAGTGGATTTTCCACTAAAACAGGTGGTTTTAACCCCCCATTTAGTTGCGAAATATTGGTTTTAGTGGTTAGTGGATTTTCTAGTGCTTTAGTAAAACTCAATTTCTTACTAAAAATTCGATCACTCGGGTGTAAATCAGCACCATAGAATCCATAATTATCAATCTGATACCGCCGATGATGGTGCAAACAAAAATGATTCGGCTGAAGACGAATTAATACATAGCTGATATTGAATAATTTGTATGTTGATTTACCTAGTAATGTTCATTTACTCACAAATGGTATTTTGATCAACTGATTATTATTTTTATCATTTATTATTGAAAGAAACTAGTAACCATATAGGTTACTAGTTAGTAGCGCAATGATTTTATTTCATACAATTGACTTTTTTTTACTGGGAAATCTTGCGAGATTGTGTGTGGAATAATTTTTTGTTAGTGGTTTTCTGGTGGTTTTAAAAGTTGACTCTAGTGGTAAGTTAGTGTAACTGTTGATAACACGAGACGTTTCAAAACAGTCTTGTTGCAGACAAGTGTGCGAAGTCGTGGACAAGTATGTCTAAGACAGTCTTGTCTCAAGTGTGCGCAGACCCTAAGCTGTGAGCAGGCGTACACCGAGTGCAAAATGACGAATACGCGCCTATGAAGCTACACGTCCGTAGACAGTAGTCGAAACATTTAAAAATTGAATACAATCTGGAAATCGTATATTTTCAAAATCCAATTTTCCATCTGATCTTTATATTTCCGTGTTTACAAATAATCGCTTCTATATTAACAGGAATGTACTAATTCGAAATATTTCCTGGTCAGCATTGTAAATGGAGAAGGCAATAATAATATTTTACAATTAAGCTTTTTAATGAGTTTTACTCATTAACGAGATTTAAAAAGGAGATCGTTATTCCTCGGCAGCTGGGGTTTATACCTAGCTCGGAGATACGGACTAATAAATGATAGTAGACAGGCTAGAATTGGAAGTGTTTTATTGCGAACTGAATAATATAGAGACACGTGGATGTAATAAAGTAATATTATAGTGGAACTGAAAGAAATATGAGACAGACCACTACATATTTGAGATGACTTTAGAAATTCACTAAAATAGAAGCATGCCTAATCTTTTCTTATCTTAGTTGGGGTTGACTTCCAGTCACAGTGGTTGCAGCTGGGTATTTTTTTTTTGTTTTTAGGGTTCCTCAAAAGGAAAAAACGGAACCACTTTTTTTTCCGTCCGTCTGTCTGTCTGTCTGTCAAGATCCTTTATCTCAAAAACGCGTGGAGGTATCGATTTGAAATTAAAACCATGTACTAAGATCTGCAATCCCTTGAAGCTGTAAAAAAAACAACCTTTTAAGTTAACGAAAAAAAGGATACGGCCGTTTATGTCACAAAAAGGTACATTTCGACACTCTCAAAGAAATCAAAATGCATAGGGTACTTCCCGTTGACCCAGAATCCTGAAATTTAGCATAAAGCAAGGTTACATAGTATAGATATAGGATTAAATTTAAAATCAGAAAATTTGTTGTTATGTCACAAAAAAAAACTTTTTTGCGATTCGAAAAATCTTCGAGACTCCAATCGGGAACTAAACTATTCAATACTCAATACTTTATTGCATTCACATACTCGTATGTGTAATTTTGTACGGAACCCTCAGTGCACGAGTCGGACTCGCACCTGCCCAGGTTATTTTTCTTTCTATTTATAAATGGGCTCACGTTTGACCTCTGTCTATCCTGATGGTAAGCGATGATGTAGTCAACGGTGGTGCACGCTTGCCTAGAAGTAACCTATTTTGCTCTAGATTTAAATACCCCTAGGTTGAAGCTATCAGAAAACTCAGACTCCGACAGGGAATTCCACTCCTTAGCTGTAGGTACCTACGCATTATAAATGTAATCCCAAAGCGCTTTGTAGGTGTAGATGGGATGTCCACCATCCATTCATCTTAGATGGAGCGACTGCATATTTAACCTCCACAACCCAGTAACTGAGTAACACCATACACTATTGAGACTGGTGTTAGAATTTCTGGGTTTCGACTTTTAAAAGCAAGGCTGATAATTATTGAAATTAGCAGCTAAGAGATTGATAATGGCATAAAATATAGCCTTATTTTTGAACAAGGATTTTCAAATCGTTGTCTCTATTGGATACACTCTTATAATAAACAGTAAATTGGGTTACAATTTCGTTGCAAATGTCCAAAAAGAACCAAACTTAAAAAAAAAATGAAAAGCATTGCCGACTTTTATTTTAGCGACGAATATTTACTGCAGCTGTCTACATTACTAACGAGTACTGACACTATCAGCATCGCGTATGAAACCATCGTAAACAGTGTTTACTATGTTACTATGTCAAGATCAATCTCCCCAACATAGATCGCAGTATCCGTAGATACGTGTGTACACTTAGCTCTGTACAAGTTTAGAACATCTGCACCATTACCGTGTTGCTGTATAAATGTGAAATCTCTCATAAGAGATGCTTGACCTGAAACCTACACATTCTTTACACAAGTGCAAGCGAGACAGAGTACAACTAACCTGAGACAGCAACAACCGTAGGCGGTTTGCGGTCACGAAACCAGTTGTTAAGTTTATTGTTTAATGATAACAGACTTTATAACTGAGAAGACTGAGTGAATAATCGATTGCTCACACTTTAAGGCTTCTATTATTATTTGATCATATTAGTCATCTTTATAGCTCCAAGGATTTCCATGTGGTGGAAACACGGCAGTTTATGAGAATGTTGGTCGTAGGCCAGATAAAACGCGTTTGTACATGTGGTATCGTATGATGTATTTATTATTTCGATGTTGTCATACTCAAATTACTACAGTTAGTTGGCAGTGTCACGGAAAGACCGGTTGGTGACGTTAAGAAAATTCGGGTACTATGCAAGAATTTTTATCGTTTCTACTCACGAACTGCTTCGACGCTGACAAAAAAAAATCTTGCTAAGAAAAATCTGCTCTAACTCGACGCGCAACATTGCTACAGGGTGCAGTAGGGGGGAGGGATAGGTGAGCGGCTGCCAAGATAAATTATCGTGCCTAGATCCGACAAAAATCTTATCGTTTACATGATGAATTGGTCCTAACTGCAGCACGGTGAAATTTCTTAACATATACAAGCCATTAAAGTCGCGAGCTCAAAGAAATTCTAATCATACAGGTCCTGCAAATAAAATTGTTCCAAATTCAAATGTCCAAGTGAAATAATATTCGTCTCACACGTCCATCGATAACCTATACATATATTTAATAAACTACATGGTTCGTTAGCCAGTTCCATTAAGCTGATGAAGTCTGAACGACGGATGGCCAGCACGACATAAAAAGCATTTACAGCTGTACCATGTTCCTCGTATCAATCAATTTACGTTGGTTCTTTAGCTTTCAGGCTACATTGAAAAATGCTCCATGACTGAGATATGAAATCAAAAAACTTGATTACTAAGTTACTTTTTACCAGCTTCCTGCCATAAATCGTCTTAGTCATTTGTTTGAAATAGCTGTAAAATACTATGTCGTGCTGAAGGCACATATAGTATACCCTAGGCAGAGCTGACTGATCGACTTTTGTAACATGATCTACGGGGTTACCATGACGTTCAAAGTAAGATTGTTTCATTCTAATTTTAGTGTGGGTAAGAGACAGAGCTATACATTGTTGTCTAGCGCCATCACTTACCCACACTGGAAATAAAAATGAAAAATTCTTACTTTAAACGTCATAGTACAGGTCCTATTTTCATACACCATAATTTACATACGCGGCTATCTATCAAATTCCATACTCCAAGTTTCTACTGAAAAACGCGTAATCGACAACTGTATAAATACAACTCGATATCGAGTCATCGGGCTAGTCTCCGCCAAGAAACACGGTAACTCTACAGGCTTTTGCAAACAGATTTAAGAAGAAAAAAACACGACAATTTTATCGTCATAAACTAGATAAGGCCGGTGTATTCTAGCTGATTACTCTGAGAAGAAACAACGAAACAAACTGAGAGGTCAAAGTCTCTTTTCAACTTTATGTAGTAAACATGTAATGGTAAAATCATATGAGAACCATGCAGATTTGTGTCTCAAATTGTCTTTTGAGGAAAGAATCACACAGATTTGAGTGGATCCAGTCAGTGCAAGTATTTATCAGTAACGTGGTAAAATAGAAGAAGTCAGTAAACGTGATAAAATAGAAGTAGAAAAAGACGCCTACCTTGGCACTCCTTGATACAGAGTCCGGCGTCGTAGTTGTGGCTGGTCTTATTGCAGGCGACGCTGCAGGGGGCGCAGCGATTGGTGTCGGGCGAGCAGTACTCTTCGAGCTGGCAGGTCAACTGTCCGCACCGGATGCCATCCAGCGTCAGCTGCGCCGACGCGGCGCCAGCTACCGCCAGAAGGCATGCTAGTCTAGACATGGTTGATCTGCAAAGAAGGTTTTAGTTTGAGGATTGGTTTGCTAAAAAATAGCGAGGGAGCTAACTGACAATTCTCGTGGATACTCCGTTCTAACAAAACGTTAAAATTCAAGTCACAACAATCATCAAACTTTTCAAAATGTGAAAGTTCTATAGAGATACAGGAATTGCAAGTTCTCTATTAAATAACTCTGTTCAGAAACTTAAGGAATGGGGTGACGATTAGGTAAGTAAGTAACAAACTCAATCAGGTCAATACAAATGCGATAACGATAAAATTATGCACCTAATAAAAACAAGTGCACCGTAACTAATCGGTGCATATTGTACAAGTGTCGATCCAAAATGAACGAAGTATCGAAATTCAGATCCATATCCAGATACTATCTATTGACGCAATCGGTACCTACCTATAGCAAAACTACAGGTTCATAAAATGAACAGATCAAATAAAACAGGAAATGTTTGGCCATAGTATATTAAAAAAAATGATTTAAAATGTGATTTTAATTCAAAATTTTGAAAAGAACTAAAATGTGTAAGTTTAGAGGCTTCCATTTTCTCCTCTTAAACCTCTCGTTTTTTTAGATAGCTAACGAGCTCTGTCCACCTACCGAAGGATTAAATTGAGGTGACTAGACATAAGAATATAAAGATAGATTTTGGGAGGCGGGAAAGTACAAGCAAAAGACGCAACAGAATCGTAACGAAACGGTCGTAACTTGACTAAAGGGGCTGGGCGCGTCGGTCTCCACATATTTTATATAGCAACTAGATTTGTAGAGCTACATTAGATCCGCTACAGGCGACGCCACGCGACATGAATCTACGTACAAATCAGGCGTGGCCCACGTGTGTTCCTTCTGGCGCAGTCGGGTAATTAATACCCAGCTAGTATTGGTAAAAGCAACACAAGGTAACCGCCATATTCAGTCTTTTAGGTACTGACAGCGAAGTGTGATGGAGAGTTATTGAAGGGGTTTATAAAAAGCATTTTAATTTGACGTCGCGTCGCTACTGCTACTGACATCAAAGATAGTTAACAACAACTATCTTTGATGTCTGAACTTAATAAAGGTATTTTCTGATGCGCAGGAAATTGATGAGGGAAGAATTAAGAGGGGTCATATACTTTATAAGCCCAACAGCATCAGACTATTTTATAAGCGATTTGTTTAAAACTATTAAGTCGTTTTTTAAAGATATATTTTCTCTACGACTTAGTGAACTATATTACATTTGTCAAAATGAATCGATTACTAATTGCAAACCGCACTACCGTAGTCCATAATGGATGGTATTATGGACTACGGTAGTGCGGTTTGCGATTAGTAATAGTGCCACTTATTATCTGTGTATGCTACCTAGAAAAAAAAGTATACTCTTGTGTTTTAGATATTCTTGTATACCGGTGTTTTATTTCCTAAAACCTTTTTAACTAGAAAATTAGATCACTAATCAGTAAATATTTGTAGTAATTATATTAACATTCAAAACTAAAGTTCGAGAACTAGTTCGTAAGTTGTATGACCACAGCGTTAATGTTTTTCAATTATCGATTTGGACTAATCGTTTGACTATATTGGTGTGCATTTAGTTTATTCATTTGAGTATATATTGTTTAATTGTATTATATCTTTGGTGTATGAGTATATCTATTCTTGTATTCACCTTCTCTTTCTTTTATTGCACATACCACTAATTTCTCTACATCATACAAAAAAAACTTTTATGCTCCTACTATATTGTCTCTTCACCACCCTAGGTTGAATGGTAGATAATGCCTAAGGCATTAAGTCCGCCTTTGTACTTTTTTGTGTGTATAAATCATTCATTTTTTTTTTTCGAATCGCCTCCTCATACTCTTTATTTTGAAGCCCCACATGATAATGTCACAAAAAAATTGGTGCCTATCTTCCGGCTCCATCATCATTATCAGGTCACTTCGATGATACCATTTTCAACATAAATATTCAGAAACATTTATTTATTTGTATTGTCATAGTCGCTTAACTATCATCGTTGTGATATCTATGTGAGTATGAAGTTCCGTTGGCCATTTCTGGTCAGTTCCATTTTAGCAAATGTAACTTTTTGACTTTTAGCGCTTAAGTTCTTGATGAAAATACCAAAATCATTATATGGTTGCTTATAATATTTAAGGAGTTCCCTCGACTCCTCATGGATCCAATCATCAGAACTGGATTCTGAAAAAAATGGGACCAATCGGAAAGCATATCCTCTAAAAGGGAAAAAAACATTGCAAATCTGTCCATAAACGACGGAGTTCTGTGGTAACACACATAAAAAATAAAATAAAATAATAAAAAAAACATTCAACCAAATTGATAAACTTCTCCTTTTTTATGAAGTCGGTTAAAAAAAACTGGGCAATTACTAGTCGAACTCGCGCACTGAGGGTTCCGTGCAAACTTACTGAAAACAGTTCAATTCCCGAAGAATTTTTCCGAATCGAATAGAAAGTTTTTTTTTGTGTGTAACTACAAATTTACAGTTTTCAGATTTTTTTCTATACTTGTGGAAATACCCTATGAATTTTGATTCCCTCGACAGTGTCGAAATACACGTTTTCTTGGGACATAAACGGCCGTATCTTTTTTTTTGATAACTCAGTAGCTTGATTTTTTTCACAGCTTCTACCTTCCCTGGACTATCACGAATATTTCAAGACCAAAATTAGCCAAATCAGTCCAGCCGTTTTTGAGTTTTAGCGAGACTAACAAACAGCTATTCATTTTCGATCGGTCTTTGTGGCGATGCTTGGGCTCCCCCAAGCAAATGTCCAACAGTGGACTTCTTTCGGCTGAAATGATAATGGCGATGATTTCTTTTATATTTTTTTATCATTAAATTGCATCTACCATTTTATGTTTATGCACCACCCTAAGGTCGTTTAGTAGAAACATTTACAAATAATAATGTCTTAATTTCAAAATATTAATCTATAAAGAGTCTTGATTCTTTACACCACGAACGATTCTCTTAGCAAAGAAAACATAGAATTCTCCTCTTATATAAACTTCATTTACTTGCAGATTATATTGGCATAGTATTAGCATAAGTTATTTACCCCAGACTTGCATAGATAAGCGAAAGGGAGATGAGTCTAATGCATCTAATGCTAGAATAATAATTGGTACCGTACTACTGGTAATATAGGCAGCGGGAATGTACCAATTTCAATTACCGTGGCCCTGGAACGCAAAAAGCAATTGAAGGAACTCAGGTGGTTAAGTCAGTAATTCTCTGATAGTGTCTCTACTCTATCTCTAGATATCGCGATGCTAACGAGAGGAGTTATTTTATGATTCCTTCATTTAAAAAAAAAAAACTGGTACTATACATTGGTATTGAATTATTTGTAAAATCATTCAAATATGTTCGAAGGAAACTGTTTGTTGGCACAGTGCATTTTTCCTTACATATCTTGTTTGGTAAACAAACTCGGAATGAAAACGATTTCTCGTTTCCAAACATACTTTAAATCGGTCTATTACAAACTATAGGTTTGGGGAAAAAACCACAGATAGTACGTTATGTTAGAATATACATCAAAATCTGACATGTAAATCTCGAAATCGACTCTACATTTTATTTGTGCCATAATTGAGTGAATTTTGTATAAGTATTTTTTTTAATAATAAACTACAAATAAATCTATTTTTTTTTCTTGCATCAGCGTCAAAATAATATACATACTAAATTAAGTAGCAGGTAGAATCAATTTCAAATATTGGAATGAGGAATAGTAGGGGCGAAGTGTGAACATTCACTACCTATTTATTTATTTTTTCGAGAAACGTAACCTGTCAACGCAGTGATCTCACATTTGAGTTTGTGCATTTTTTTTTCTGTTACTTGCCAGTTGCCACTTCTGTATTTGAAAGGTTTCTAACTTACATAATTTCTAACTGATTTGAAAAATTCTTTCTATTTGCGATTTTTGATAAAGTTAATATTAAAACAAATAATAAAAGATCATGAGTCAAGCTTGTTACATTCCAAAAAGAGAAGTGAAGAGTAGGTAATAACATTATGTTGTATTTTGAGGTGCTCACCGGCAATCGGTTAGCCTTCCTACGAATTCTCTATGACAGCAATTAATACCAGACCATTGAAGCGCAGTAGGTAAATCAAATTTCCATCAAGTTTACATTGCTCGGTAAGGCGGAAATGCGAAATACACAGGGATATTTTATTCACTTTGTTGACGTTCAGTTCGAACAACGTTCGAAAATGTAGCTTTATATATATACAACTTGGCGCTGACGACACGACTTTAAATTAAAACACACGTAGTACTAGTCCATAGGAATATTGAATCATGTCGACCTGCCCTACGCAGACTAGACGTAGGGTTGTGTTCAAAATAATTTAAAATTCTATCGTCTAGTCTCACTCTTACACTTATAGGAGCACTACCCAATTGCGGGATTAAGGATCTATTTTACCGCATCCTCTGGGCAGCTTGAACAATAATGTGACCATTAGTCGGAACAGGACCTGTACCATGACGTTTAAAGTAAGATTGTTTCATTCTTATTTCCAGTGTGGGTCAGAGATGGCGCTAGACAACCTGTATAGCTCTGTCTCTTACCCACACTGAAATAAGAATGAAACAATCTTACTTTGAACGTCATGGTAACCCAGCAGTTCGGACAAACTCGGATGTTTCCGTATCTCTCTCGGTACGTTCGTAAGGTAATGCGGCGTTTCTGTGGCACTTCCCATAAATCAAAATTTTTTCGGAGTAGGTACTTCGAAGCTGTGTAATTGTAACGAGCCATGATAATTACAAACAATACAATTCCATTTTTTAATTTGATATAAACTTGTTCTTGACTGCGATCCCACCTGGTGGTAAGCAATGATGCAAACGTTGATAAAATATAGTAATGTCAGTGACCTTTATATTTCAACTGTCTAAGACTAAGAATTGTTCAAAGTTTGTAATAGAAAAAAGAATCAATCTGCTTAGCCATTTCCGAAGTAGCTGAATACCATTATTTTACATGGAGCGACTGACTATGTGACTTTCATAGCCCAGTAATAGGGAATCATCATCATCATCATTATTTCAGTCGAAAGATGTCCATTGTTGGACATAGACACACCGGTCCGCAATAGGCAATAAGCATTAAAAGGTTGACTGGTAGTGAATGCCTTTTTGCATTAAGTCCGCCTATGTACCACTACTGTACATGAAGTTTAAATAAATAAATCTTGTTAACTAAGCAGTTTATTAATAAATATACAAAAACAGAATACTAATTGCGAAAACATTATCAAAATAGGTACGAAAGCAAAAGATATAACAATTTTAAATAAATATATCTCTCTTACAAAAACGTTGTTTTGTATGGCGGCTGTACGTGTTTGTGGGCCTTTGTAATCAAAGACCATGCCGGGCTACTCTTTCATTACAGCAGCTTTGAAGCTTTATAACTTCGTTGTTGCTGAAGAATTTTTTTTTTTCATATTTGATTACCAGAGCTAAAATCTATATACAGGGTGTTAGGTGCATCGTGTGCCAAATTGAAATGTTCGACGGGAGGGGTCATTTGCTATCCTTTCAGACCCCTAAACACTTCTCATGCCCTGTGGATTTTTTTTTCATCGACTTTTTAGTATTTTATGAAAATAAGACACAAATTTTTCATTCAAATACAAATTTAAAAAAAATTATAAGGCGTAGACTCTGAATTTTAATTTTATTTAGATGTTTATTGTATTAGAGTACTTTTAATTTAAAATTAATGACATTAGCTACCTAGTTTTATTTAATTTAATCGCAAAGTTTTGGACTTAAATTAAAGCTGTCCATGTTACAGCTGGCTATAAAAAATAACCAAAAGCGACCGGAATCTTCCAAATCCCTCAAAAATTCTCTAGTTTATCCTCTTGCTAGTGATGTGCCACATGCCATAAAAATCGTTTTTATAACTTTGTGAATTCGCTGGATTTGTGAATAAGACTAACATTCAAAATTATGATTTAAAAAATATTTTTGCTTAAATTATACCCGAAAAACTCATTAAAAATGTTATCTCACTCATATAAGGTAAAATCTGTCTCGTATCTCTCTTTTCGTGGGTTTTAATAGAAATTTTAATTTTTTTACGTTTATGTATATCACAATTTTTACAAATCGTGCTCAAATTGTTGCCCTCTGTTGTGAATGCAGGCCCGACATCTGTTTCGTATTTCGACAGTTGTTGTACGAAGTGATATTTCCTCCTTAATTGTATTTTTATGGAGAAAGCGAGCATATTTTTCAAAATTGGCCTTTTGAATGGATGTGTATGGAAAACAACAACACACGGCTGAAGTCGCTGGTAGAAGCTATTTTTTTAATATAGTATAGGGGTGACCAGATGGTTGCAAACCAACGTCCCAACCAAGGAGAGCTTATTAGTTTCAATTCGTGGGACGTGCGTTTTCCCAACCACTGGACGTGTTGGCGCGTGGTTTACATCCATGTAGTCACAACACAAACCAAACACATAAACTGGTCTCCCCTTAAGGGATGACCAGATGGTTGCAAATTAGCGTTCCAACCAAGGTGACCTTGGTTTATGTGTTTGGTTTGTGTTGCGGCAACATGTTCGGTGGTTGGAAAAACGCGCTCCTCAACCAAGGAAGAGCGTTGAAGGTCATGGATTACAACTGCTGTCGTTCGTTGGTTTACAACCATCTTGTCACCTCCTTAAGGACCGGTTATCGATGACTCACGGACACGGACTACCTCGCCTGTACCCGTCGTCGTTCGGAAAACAAGTTTTCAAATAGGAATTGTCATTAAAAAAAAATACTTTGGTAAAAACTGGTATTTTTACGTCGCATGGCTGACTGACGAAACAATATGTTTGGACACAGTCTTCGAATTGGCTAATTAATTTTTTTTTCGTCTAACTACACTAAACAGGTTTAACAAATTTGGTGGTGTCCTAATGTCCGCGAATTGTCATCAAGTCCGTTAATAACCGTTTACGCAGTTACTCGTTAGTATTACGTTATGTTTAAAAAATGTAGAATAAAACTGGTTTGATTAAGTAATAAATTCCATTTCATTTATACACAACAAAGAGATAAAAATTTGCGCTTTAAAATATCAGAACAAATAAATAAATATCAGTGACAGTGGAAATCTCTTTAACTTATTAACAAGAAGTGAAAGTTTTAACACAATTTGAATCGTTATTAAACACTTATTTATTTATATTTACTTTATTGCATACCAAGTTACAAATTTACAAATTGAAATTTTAATACAACGAAAAACTCACTAATAACACTCACTCACTCACTTCACTCACTCACTCACTTAACTCACTTAACTCACTTCACTCACTCACTGACTTTTCACTTTTTTTGTCACTTCTAATATTAATTCATCTAATTAACCCTAATCCGCAGGTATTGCGCACATACCACGCATCGTCAACGTCTCACGCATCATAAGCTATTTTTAAATAACAGTTAGATAATAAATGGCAGTTATCCAATACCTACGTTTAGTTAAATGCTAACACGTTCAGACAGCAACAAGAAGTAACAATAAAAAAAACTGTGCGTCTGAAATTCTTTAATAACAACGTCTTTTTTTTGAGTTGAGATATCATCAAGTGATTTCTTTCTATACACCTATGTTTCATCATTTTGCTTTTTACGTTCCAACTTTAGCAAATAACCCTGCAGTAAATTTCCGTCTATAAAAAAACCGTTGCATACAATTGTTTCAATGATTAAAAACCGTTAAGATACCGATAAAAAAAAAATACTTAAAAGGACAGCGTACTTTCGCCGCATAATAAATAGGCTGAGTCATCCTCGGCCTTATGCTATGCTAGTTAACTGACGCTGTATATTAGTAACGTTTTATTTCACTAATACGCCCACAGGTACTTATAAATAGCTAGGTACGTCTTTGTACTATTGGTGACTCTGAGAAACCCTTATTTTTTATGCTTCTGCAATTAGGCCGTGGCCGTCTATTGGAATTCTTATAAAAAAAAAGAAAAATGTTTTTTTTTTGTTTGTTACCAGTTAGAGTAGAAACAATGTTTCCATGTGCGATAGCCAGATTCATAATCAGAGGTCGGAATTAAGTAGAGTTATTTATGTACTTGCAACGAAATGTTAATATTAATATGGATCTTCCTTCCCCAAAATCCCGTGTGGCCAACAGTGTTACAAATAAATAGTAATAAAAACCCCAAAGATAGATAAAAAAAAAGTAACTAACATACAATTTTTATTTTTCATTTAAAAATTGGGCAAGTGCGAGTCGGACTCGAGTACTTAGGGTTCTGTACAAACTTACCTATGTTAATAGTTTAATTCCTGAATGGAATTTGTGTCGTAACAAAAAATTTTGTGTTTTCAAATTTATTCCTATACCTGTGCTATAAGACTGTTACCGAGATAAAGGGTCTTGATTCTTCCTACTGTCGGTTTTTTCGCGACAAACTCAAAAACTACGAAATAGACTTTCATGCGATTTTCAACAAAAGATAGAGTTATTCGAAGAAAAATTTTGATGTATTATACGAGTATAATATAATATGTAGTATGTGTTGAGAATAGCAGATAATTGAAAAGATGTGTTACATCCGTGCGAAGGAGCGGGCTGATATGATGATATATGTATATGGTAATTATAGCAATGGAAGAACTTTTGAAGGACAATCTTTGTTACTTATACGACTTCCACCGACTGTTAGTCCATTCGGAGGTAATGACCTAAACGGGCAACTAGCAATTGCTGTAACAGCATAAACTACTAAATATCCAACATTCAACAGCATCGTTAATAGTAGGCATTTGTTTTGAAAGTGGAACGTGCTTGGCGTAACTGGACGGTAGTACTAAAGAATTGATCACGTTCGACAGTGCAACGCTCGTGCCTGCCCCAGTATGTGCACCGTCAGTCATCTGACACGCGACCAAACGTGACAGCACGGCAAACTCGTAAACAAATGATAATTCAGAATACCGAACTGCAATCGATCTAAAAGACGAATAAAAATATTTTATACCTGGCTCTCTGTGTCGTGTCGTGGTCGTTACAAGCACTCTGTATTTTTTAAATATTAAAGTTGTTTTTATAAAAAACTTTATAGCAACATAATAGACTAAAGGCAGTTTTCTCTTTGTTTTTGTATTATTTTAATATTATCAAAGCCTTATTCTCTTACATTTTTATTAAAAATTTATTGCTTTAAGCATATTTTAGTATGCTTTACACTATTGTCTTACTGGAATATTTAGAAGAAAAGTATAAAGCTAAATTACCTTCTTGTTTGTTTAACAAAACAAATTAAAAATACTCGACCAACTAAAATCGCGGTGGTAAGTCCACTCTTAGAGGAGTGGCTAGAGAGGCGTCCTTAACTTCCGCCTGATACAGGTCATCACCGGACATGTCCTGTTCGGGAGGTTCCTGTTTCAGACTCAGGTAGAAAAAACATCCAGGCACCACAATTACGCGGTTCGCTCAGAGGACACGGTGCAGCATACGGTGGAAGTCTGCCCCACTTGAACGCAGCACCGCCGTGTCCTCACGGACGCCATCGACGACAGCGACCTCTCGCGTTCGATTTTGGTTTTGGCTATAGTCCGCAATAAGAGAAAATGAAAAGGAATAATGCGAGTGAAGAAACTGTCATCCTCACGTTCTAGCAGCCGTCACAGGAGACGCTCTGGGTGTCGAGAGTCGAGGTCTCCGAAGACGTGGGCTTGCGGACGACGAGCAATGGGTAGCTCACTGTCCGGACGTTCGGTAAGGACCGAGCCCAAGTGACGATGCGTAGTATTCGACGCGTGCCTACTTTTACGTAATAATAAATACTTCTTAAGAAGCTAATCAAATAATATCCTTATTTTAACTGATAATAAAACTGTTTATTTAGTTTACGTATTATTCACGAGTATTTGCGTTCAGTTCCACCTGAGATTGTTCTACGCAGTACAAATGATTATAAACGACCTTTAATGTATGTATGACTCACCAAATAACATGATTTTTGGAGGCTTTGCGTCGTTTATAGATTTAATTTGAATATTAAATTGATAGAACTATACCCAAATATAGAATACACAAAGTGAATTCACGTCGAAACACGGTTATTGATAATGATCAACAGCAATGGAACGGTGACTTCCATAATTGACATAATAATACTAGTATATTATATTATTATATTTATTTATGTAGGTTTACATTATACACGAGATCCAACCCTCGAATGTGGTCTCTCTCTGTCACTCAAAGGTTTGATGGGAGAAAAATCATCGTTGAGTTAATCACTGTATACTGTACACTGAAATTAAATTAGAAGACTGCATTGAGAACGGTTGGTCGATGGGGCCGAAACGTTCTAGAGTGGCGACCGTGCACCGGAAAACGCAACGTTGGAAGGCCTCCCACAAGGCGGACTGATGACCTGGTGAGAATCGCGGGAATGCGGTGGATGGGAGACGCACAGGATCGGTCGTTGTGGCGTCGCTTGGGGGAGGCTTGGGGGAGGCTATGTCTAACAATGGACGCCTTTCGGCTGAAATGATGATGATGATGATGACTGCATTGAGTACAATAAAAGTAAGATGATATGGCAATGGGGCAATTTCTAGTAAGAGGATTGTCAGAAAAGCAAGTTGATAAATAATAAAGGTGATAATGATAAAGGGCCAACAAAAACCACTTTTATAATAGACAATGGTCAATACTCTATTGTATAGTCTTTATGAAAGTAGAAAGTAAAGTATTATGCCTATCTCACTAAATGATAATGTAGCATTGTGCGGGTGAAAGAATTTTTAAGTCCAATATTTTTTTTAAATTCATTCCTTACAAACAAAAATACAAATCCTTCCTCTTTACAATATTAATATAGATAATATAGATAACACAACGTAAAAGTACAAACCAAAACGAGAAAAGACAAATAAACCTACCTGAGAAGAAGTATGAGTCATGTCGCAAAGTGTGAACAGTTATGTACACAATGGGTACCTGCCCCAAAACAAATGTTGCCTTCGTCACAACTACACACCACATACCACCACTCACTGTCTTCCAAACAAACCTTCAGGGAGGAAACAGCGGCTCAAACATCTTACACGATTCACTCATGACTGTTAACAAACGCATTTCAGGTCTGAATCACAATTCTGTTTAGTTACTACTTGTCGTTGCCAGGCAACCGACTTCAAATAGTCAACGCTTCTTTAATCCATATTGGAAAGCAGTGTGTTGTTGACCCACTGTTGAACTGAACGTATTACTGGTGGTGGATGACCTGTGTTACCGGATATGTGTAGGTACCTATCGATATTGCCCTTTTTGGTAGCGTATGTTATGTAAGTGTAATTTTATGTAAAACTAGCCTGCAAATCAAATGCTGAATACGGTTTTAACTCATTTTTTGTGACTACAGGTTTTTTTTAAAATAATATTTACACAACGCTGCTTAGTCCCAAGCTAAGCAGAGCTTGTATTATGAGTACTAGACAACTGATATACATACTTATATATTTCTAAATACATACTTATTATAGATAAATTACACCAAGACACAGAACGAATGATCGTGCACACAAACATTTGTCCTGGGTGGGAATCGAACCCTTTTTAAGAAGAACTCCGCAAGTGACAGTTGGGGTTTTTTTGTTTTGCTCGAAAAGATCTTTTTGTCTTCCATTAAAAAATATTTTGTAAAATATTGGTTATTTACTACCTACAAAGACTTATTCCGTTCTAATGCTAACAACTAATACCACTGGTATTTGTTTGAACTCATATTTTAAAATATTTTCAAAGATATAAGAGATAGTCTGTAATAAAAATGCTAAGTAATCGTAAATTTAAAAAAATAACAGATCCGTTAAAAATAATATTTTTATTAGCATTATATAACAATCACGTAAATTTATCAGAAAACATTTTTTTTTATTTCAAACAAATACGAGTAATATTAGTTTTTGGTATTCTAATGGAATAAATCCCTTCTAACACCACAACTATATATTAGAACAGTTCCAGTTAACATACTATCATAAAAACTTTTAAATTAGGAAAGAAAAAATCCCTTTCTACAAAAACGCAAACGGTCGCTTCGGATGTTTTCCTGAAAAGGCTCAATATATAGTTATTATATATTTATAAAGAGAAGTTATACTTCATATATTCAGTAATAAGTATATAATAGGGTTTTTTTGTACTTTACTGAAAATGAAGTTCAACAATCATTACGTTAAGGATTACTTTCAACACGAAGTTTGGAATTATTTTCTACACAAACAGTAATCTCCAAAACCCCTTTCTATTAATTTTTATATTTATACATATTTGTTATATTATACATATATGTTTATTTTAACTACCTATATATATTCGTATTAATGTTTTTAAATATATATATCCTTTTTGTATAGCGGCTATCTTATCTCTCCCCTCCCCTAATTGACTAGCATTAAACCCGTCTTTGTAGTACCTCAGTTTTGCATGAAGTTTAAATAAATAATTACAGCTAGATTTATGTAAATGGACCCAGCCGTTAATGTTCAGATTTTTTTCTCTAATTTCGTTATTGTTTTTTTTTTAAATATCTCTGCATATTATGCTGCTATGCTTTTTTTGTCCACACGCAATTATTTTTTTTAGTTATAATAAGTTCTTGTGTGTTAGTAAAGAAAAAATCGCATGAAATAGTAACAACTCAAAGTCTAGTAACTGACAGAACTTTATAGGCTTTGCAGTGTCGCAAAATAAAGTGAACTAAAAACTATAAATAAAGCTGGGAGTGAACTGACAAGCTAAGCTGTTTATTATTCACGCATCCATCGCTCAAGTCGCAGTTGAAGACCAAACCTTACAGTTGTAAAATTGGTTCCGAGAGCAAGGCGTGCCTAACTAAGATTGATTTGAGCGCTCTTCAACCTTCACGTAGGAATTCTTGCTGGATATCTATGTAGCAATAAAAATACAAAGACTAGACGCATGGTAGGCATTCGGAATCAGTTGACAAACTGGATATGAAGCGGATTCTTGAAAATTTCTCAGTTCTAATGTCTCTTGTAGAATATTCATCAATAAGTTTTATAAAGTAGTGGTCGAGCGCAAGCCTAACAATTATAAAAAAACCAGGCAAGTGCGAGTCGTTCTCGTGCACTGAGGGTTCCGTACAAACTTACCTATGAAAACAGTTCAATTTCGATAATTGAACTGTTTTCATAGGTAAATTTGTACGTATCGAGTCTCAAAGATTTTTAAGAATCGCAAAAAAGTTTGTTTTGTTTTGATTCTTTCGCAACTTCAAGGAACCTCAGAACTGAGTATATGGTTTTAATTTCAACTCGATACCTCCACGTGTTCCGAGATAAAGGGTCTTGACCTACGGATAGACAGACGGACGGACAACAAAGTAATCCTTTAGAGTTCCGTTTTTTCCTTTTGAGGTACGGAACCATAAAAAACCGTGTAAGTGCGCGTCGGACTCGCGCACTGAGGGTTCCGTAAAAACTTACCTATGAAAACAGTTCAATTCCCGAATTGAATTACGAAGATTTTTCCGAATCGCAATAAAAGTGTTTTTTTTTTGGACACGTAACTACAAATTTACAGTTTTCAGATTTTTTTCTGTGTTTGTGCTTGCAGACCTTGCTTCATGCAAAATTTCAGAACTCTAAGTCAACGGGAAGTTCCCTATGAATTTTGATTCACTTAAGAGTGTCCAAATATAAGTATTTTGCGACATAAGCGGCCGTTCGTTTTTTTTCGTTCACTCAGAAATATGATTTCTTCACAGCTTCAAGGGGCCGCAGACCTGAATATGGTTTTAATATCAACTCGAAACCTCTACGCATTCCCGAGATAAAGGGTCTTGACAGACAGTCAGACGGACAACAAACTGATCCTATAAGGGTTCCGTTTTTTCCTTTTGAGGTACGGAACCCTAAAAAGATGGTTTCAAGAAATACTTAGTTTATAAAATTTTGTTTAGAGAAACGACTTAAAATATGCATGGATTTTTTTATATATACATAGCACACAATTAAAATGTTTATCACCGAATAGAATGAGAATATGTTTATGAAGAATTATTTTTTTATACCATACTATAATTATCTACCAACACTTATAACAAAAATTCCAAACAAACTTAAAAGATAATGTCAAATAATGTCAAACTGTGCCCAAAAGATTGGCGGCATTGTGGCGTTGCATAGTTTCATGTTTTGGTTGATCCAAAAAAAAAATGCTAACAGTTGTTAAATAGAACAAATACATACTAAATAGATACTGTATAAATTCATAGATATCAACGAATTTATCCAACATTTCTCACATCTTAAGCGTATAAAACTCTAAGGAGCTCAAGTAGAGAAACTCAATATATTTTCTTTGAGGTAAAATATGCAGATTTAAACCAGCATTGACCACAAGCTGTCCTTATTTCTGTCCCCAATCCCTACTTTTGAATATCCTGAAATATCTGTTTTCTGTTCAAAATATGCAAGCCAGGTATCGCTTTGTTGCCATTGCGATATTTATTTATAACGTATACTTGGATCTTGAAAACGTTTTAATAACTTACATTAAGTTTGGCTCAAATGGATTGATATATTTAGGGCCAGCGCCACGTTAAAAAAAAAGTCGGATATGCGAAACAAAATTTTAAAATATGGTACTTTTATCCATTTAAAAATCAAAAACCTATTGACTAGTTAGTCGTACGAACACAGATATATGTTCGTAAAGCTAATAATCATGATAGGACTCCTCTTAGAAGTGTATGTGAAAAGGAATTGATATTCCACAGACTTATGGTTAAACCTCCAGCATTTCGCAATATAAATATAAAAATTTATATGCCTTTAAGACGCCTCTACATTAATAGACTATGGGCTAAATTAGGAAATAAAATCCTATATATTTCGGTACACAGCAGGATAATTGGGCACTATCTTGGGTTTAGTTTTGTATAATAGTTTGTAGTTAATAACCAATAACACTAACAAAAACATATTTTTCTGAAAACAGCATCTTAATAGGTTATTAAATAAAGTATCGATCAGCACTTCAAATACTGGTTAGAGGAAGAATAGTGGAATATCTCTTTTGTACTTACGTAACCTAATGTCGGTGGTATTACATGACAGCATTACGTGCATCAGTAACACAATAATGTGTTATTACTTGTCAGTTACCCCTTCTGTCAGAAATGAAAGATTTTTAACATAAAGAATCGAATAATTCTTTCGATTTTCTAACACATTGCTTTTGCATTATTTTTTTATATTATTAGACCCCAACCACCATAAATTCGTTAGTAATTTATTTTGTTAACGTCTCATTTATTGATTTTTGTATTTTTTTTCTATGGCCTCTTTTTTATAATGTGAATGTGAGAACACTGTAGACTCCGCGAATTGTTGGTTATTTCCTAGTACGACTCACTTTTTTTATTATGATTATTTTTATTGTACTTTTCTATACAATATTGACTGGTCTACACTGTCCTTACATAATATCTACTTATACTGTAATATGTAAATATTGTAAGAACAACATTTTTTTTAAAAGTGTAACGACCAATTTGAAACCGTGCACTAGCTTTTGACGTTTTTTAAGTGACCATGTAGGCCTATGTTACATAAAAAACTTTTCAAATTGAAATTGATTTACGATTTTGGAGAATTACATTACTTACCTACTTAGATTAAATTTGATTATTGTAAGGTAAATATTAAACACTTAGGTAAATGAAATGGATTCTTTTTTAAATAAGCATAACTTTATTTCAAACTATTTTACAATTATTTTTTTTAAATATCGTATTAACAAGTTTCCTTCTTTACAAAACATATGAATTGTAATAATTAATACAAGGCAATAAGATAATTATTTAACATTCATACAAATATAAATAACTAATATTCAAAAATTTATAGTTTGAAAAACGTTCCAGGTACTGCCCCAGCTTCTTTTTGGTTTTTAACATGTACACTTGTAGTATAAGTAAGAACGAAGTAATTTATTTAATTAATTAAAAGCCACAAAAATTCAGAAGATGGATATAGTCCAAATGAATTCATTTAAGGCTAACAGTTGCTATATAAATTGATTATAACAAATTCAGCATCAATCTTACCTGTAATAAAGCACAATATACATATATTGTACTTTTATCACGAAGTGTACCCTAAAACAACCTCAGCCTCATCACTTGTTCGATCCAGCTCGTTCCTTGCTGCCCTCCCCCAGCGACGCCCTAAGCAGGTCCGTACCCCAAAGGGGGTGCCCTTAGCGTGTAGTCGCTTAGTTTTTAAGTTAGTTTAAGTAAGCCCTGGCTGGAGGCTTTGATTCTATAATCGAGGCCGCCACAGGCAAGACCGGTTAAACAGCCGACAACCTCATAGGTTGACCTGCGAGAGCACTTTTGAGCAATCGTGCAGTTAACTTTAAGGCTAATTCAAAATAGCCAAATATTTAATTTAATAATTAGGCTTAGTTTTAGGCGTGTGCTTCGGTATTTGGCTAAACGTGACACGATCGGTATGCAATGATCTAAGCGCGGATCACCTTGAGGCGGAGGCACGCGCGCCGTCGTGCATCCTACCTCCCAACGGAATTACTTCGTAAATATTATTCATAATTTGAAGAGTAGGTATTTGTAGTCTAAAGCAGTTTAGGAACTGATAGAACTTTTTTGAACGTGTTACTTGCTAATTAATGCATAAATTTACGCGGATTTTCAGATTCGATCTTGTTATAAAATTGAAATCTCAAACAGCCACATAAATTTTAAAAATACCGGGCAAGTGGGAGTCGGACTCGCGCACTAAGAGTTCCGTACCTATGAAAACAGTTCAATTCCCGAATTGAATTACGAAGATTTTTGCGCTTCGTTGAAATTTTTTTTTTTGTGATCAGAGTAGAGTTTACAGTTTTCAGATTTTTTCTTATATGTACATGTGCTATGAGACCTTGCTTCATGCCAAATTTCACGATTCTAGGTTAAAGTATCCTATGAATTTTGATTCCTTTGAGAGTTTTTTGCGACATGAACGGCCGATTTTTTTTTTCGTTAACCCAGAAGTTAAACTTTTCACAGCTTCAAGGGACCGCAGACCTGAATATATGGTTTTAATTTCAACCTCCACGCCTTCCCGAGATAATAGGTCTTGACAGACGGACAACAAAGTGATCCTGTAAGGGTTCCGTTTTTTCCTTCTGAGGTACGGAACCCTAAAAAAACTAAGTACAAGTACTAAGTAATTCAATAACTTATACTTAGTTTTTAAGTTTCAAGGGTATGTTATAATACTGTATCAGTACGCTATTTAACTGGTATTTTCAGCGACAACCGTTATCTGTAATTGACGAACAACTCTGCAGTCGCACGTTTTTATCAAACAAGGCCTCGGCCTTACTCGAACACGGCGCCGAATCGCCGACCGTGGCCCAAGTTGGCCGTGTTGCACGAAAGAAAGCCACCGAGCAATCCAAGATGCCACGAAACACCCACACCACCTTATTGTTTCCTCCTCATTGGTATGCAACTAATACCTCCATGAGTGTTTCAACCCGACACTATGTATGTCTCACAAACATTACATAAGACCCCAAAGAAAAATCGACTGTATCTACACAAGATAAGAGTCTTATCTGCGTATTCGGGCAGGGGAACAAAAAGTGCAGTCGACATTAGAGGACACTCTTGTGTATTACATACACCTAGTACCTATGTATCGTTGAAACAAAGACGGCAGTATTATTAGAACAAGGCATATCGGTCATATTTTATTCAAAAGATGCATGTGTTATCGATCTAAGGTTTTCCCAAGACCTGTGCATTTTAAATTACCTTTACACAGACTTAATTTTCTTCGTGGCCTCGCTCAAAGCATATTATGTTCATTTAAAATGCAATCAATACTCCGCTATTGTCTATGGTGGTTGAATCAGTAATGTCTTTTGCCAATATGTGTTTTGTATTCTGCTTGTAAAGTTGCTTTACTTTTACTTAATTTATAGAATAAAGGTCTGTTCCACCACGGGGGGACTGGGTCCAAACACTAAACTACACCATATCGTAAAAAATTACGAGCTCGCATGACGTAGCAATAACTTGCGAAATTATTCGCATCGCAAATTGTATTGTCACTTGAACTGATACTTTGCCACACGAAATCGCATCGCTGTAATACGCATCGCAGGTCACTGCGATACGGCACCATATCGCATGGCATCGCAGTTTTGTCTGCGAATCTAACAACGTACTCTATTTAATAAATAGAACATATGCGATTACAATTTAGGGACCAGCAGGTTTTTTTGCATAATCACACCTTTCATAAGCAGTAACTCTCGACGTATTATGTCAGAAGTGGTCGCATAAGAAAGGTGGATTATTTTCTCACGCAAATATATGCTTTACTCCCTTTTAAAACATCCCTCATGTACCTTAATAACCTGTTTCTAAGTAAAAAAAAAAACAAAAATAAAAACTTGAATACATTTCTGAACTGAACTGAAATGCCTAAAACAAATTGAATGCTGAAATATGTCATCGCCTGAACGTGGATGAGCCCGGATTTGATTGGGACATACTGTTCTGGCCCGGAAATTACGCCGAGCTGTCTCAAATACCTACAATGTGCTGTTTGCTCACCTGCCGGGATAACCGGTTTTCACAAGGGTTTTATATAAAACTTCATTTATGTCACTATTTATTAAGCGGTGCAGAGCAATGTTTGATGTACTTTTTATATTTATTATTTACTGTTAATAGCTCTCACGTTGAATACTGGAGAGCATTCAATTAAACATTTAAAACTTGATGTATTGCAATATCATGACCAGCATTCAAGCCAAAAAAATGTCCACAGCTGGGCATAAGCTTTCGTGCCTTATGCCTCTCGTGTAAGCAAGCTATGCAAATAATTGCTGCACTAATATGCTGTCACAAATCGTCCTTTAGATTACAACACCGCTCAAGTCGAAAATTGGCGGTTTTCACATTTGAATGCGTTTAGATGGAGCTGCTCTGCTCATTGCGCGTCTAACCATTGGTCACATGATATAGATTTCATCCAATCAGAAGCCATAATTCGAAAAGTAGTGATAGCGTGCAAGTCGGCTGGCCTCTCAACACCGCACAGTTTTTTTCGTTTCCTGTAAAGCTGGTAAAAATGACTTATGCGGTGTTGTTAGCTAAGGTACGAAATATGTCCTGCTAGAAAGAAACTGGTGATGCGAAAAATATTTTATTCTGCAACCCCTTTGTGAGTTAAGTACTAATCAAAAGTTAGTTTAAAATCATAAACTCACTCAACGCGACGCGCAACGAGTCTACAACTGATAATAGCCCTCGCCCAAGCGTTGTGACAACAACTGGTGCCTCTCGCATCCAGATGACACGCATGCCCAACATGTAAGGTAACCAAAACAAGTTTTCTGTGCTTACATACTCTGTATTGTATGCCAAAACAACTGTCATTGTTATGCAGGTAATTTAGTCCAGTTGTTGACTGTGTCTTGTGAGACAGATGGTTTGTTAACAATTTCATTGTCAAAGAGTAAAATTTACTAGTTTTTTAGGGTTCCGTTCCTCTAAAGGAAAAAACGGATACCTTATAAAATCACTTTGTTGTCCGTCAGTCGGTCTGTCTGTCAAGACCCTTTATCTCGGAAATGCTTGGAGGTACCGATATGAAATTGAAACCGTACATTAAGATCTGCGGCCCCTTGAAGTTGTGAAAAAATCAAATTTCAAAGTTAACAAAAAAAAAATTACGGTCGTTTATGTCGCGCGTTAACGTACATTTCGACTCTCTCAAAGGATTCAAAATTAATAGGGTATCCCTTGACCCAGAATCCTGAAATTTGGCATAACGCAAGGTCATATAGTATAGATATAGGAATAAATCTGAAAAAAGAAAATCTGTTACGTCATAAAAAAAAGGTTTTTGCGTTTCGAAAAATCTTCGAGACTCCATCCCATGTAGGTAAGTTTGTACGGAACCCTCAGTGCGCGAGTCCAACTCGCACTTACCCAGTTTTTTTAGGCGAGAAATCAACAAAAAACTCTCCTTAATTTTATGCTCTTAACTAGATACTGCCAGCGGCCTTGCCCGCGTGATAATAGAAAAGTATCCCAAGAAAAATATTCTGTGTCTACTCGTGTACCAAAGTTTTATCGAAATCCGTTCAGAAGTTCGAGCGTAAAAAAGTAACAAAGATACACTCACAAACTTTCACCATTATTATATTAATGTGATTTGTTTGTATATCAGTTCTGGGAATAAATAGGTCCATTAGCTTCCTTTCTTTTCTAAGTACAATGCCATAATAGGTGTCTTCCAAAATACTTAAAATTTCTAGTTCTCCCTGCATTATAGTTTCTGAGTCGAGCTTCTGAATCTACAAGTACGGTCAGTAATCTAATCAGTAAAAGTAAAAATAATAAAATCGCTCTTCCTACCTTTTTAGGTTTTCAAATCATCAAATATCACGCTCTAAGGCGAATGAGAGGGAGTGTCAACCTTTTACTGACTAAAGCCCACCTGTGTTCTTTCATTTGGATTTCGCGTTACAGGGGTGCGGCAAATTTTTCGAACTTTTCCGCGGCCTTGGCAGGCAAGCACTACCTACAAGTGTTTTTAATTTATTGGTGAATAAAGTGACATCCCTCTCATCATTTTCCTGCCCTTGTCGCGTGTTATTTAGGGTCGGCGCAACACGTTTTTTCTTCCACCCTGTCCTGTCACACGCTATCATTGAGCCCCTTTTCAATCATCAATCAAGTGAAATCCCTAAAATCCCCAAATTAAAATGACCTATACCTACATACCCCTTATTTTGTCAACCTTTGTGGATGACCACTGTGAAGTAGGTACGGAACTACCGTTTTATTTTTTATATTTATTAATGGATTCCCGAAAATAAAAGTTGCTTAAATTAAACTCCCCTCGAGCGCCGATTGTACATACGTCTGTACAACTTGAATGACCTTGAAAAATGCTAAATCGTCGTTTTGTACACACGTTTGTACGAATTTTTTTTAGCCGAAAATTTTGGTTTCTATATCTTTGTTTTCCTAGAAAAATCCAGAAAAAGTTTTTTTTGTTTTTTATTTATTTATTTTTGGTGATTTACGTAAAAACACGCAATTTCGTAATAATAATATCCCCCCGCGCGAGGCGTTCAATATATTCAATGAAATAAAAGTCGAAACGAATGAAGATATTATGATAATAAAACGGCGCGCAAAAAAACATAAGGCTAAGATCTTAAAACAACCAACAAAAAAATACAAGACGTACAAATCCGTCAAATTCAGAAAAGAACAAAAAATTGTATTTCAGAAATATAAAATTTTTTGTCCTTCCCCAATCTGACAAAAATATTATTTATTTATTAAACACAAATAAATTAAAATACAGTTCAAAGTAAAACAACAAGAAAAAACCGCGAAAATCTAAAGAAAAACTTACCTATTTGTTATGAAAAGTTCCCCGATCCAGAGTAAGCAGTAAACACAAAAAAATACAATATAAGTATGTAGATACACAATATTTTTAATAATAAAAATCAAATAGAAAAAAGAACTTATGTAACTAATAATCCGGAACTAAACTGATAAGGCAGGAAATTCACATACCATAAATGTAAGTATCAAGTTAACTTGACTCACAAGTGATATCACTACCTGTGTCACGGTTTATATAATGAGAAATAATTTACTTAAAATCATTAAGTACACTTAATACGTACCTACTAAGTAAATCTTCATCTCGCGCGCAATCATTCTCTTTCGATATTTGTGATTCTTCCATAAATGCAATACCATTTTGCTCTAAATTAATTTAAAAAGAACTAATTTAGTTTAATTCAATTAATCTGTGATTTTATGAAGTGAATATTTTATATTTAATTTTAAATAAAAATTGAAGAGCCAAGTCGCCGTCCGTCCTCTTCGCCAGGCCCTGCAGTTAATGTTTGTTGCAAGTAACCGTGGCAGTTGTCGTTGCCTGGCTACCAGGTCGGTAACAATAAGTATGGATGCTCTAGAAAATATCGACTATTTATTATTAGACAAATCAATACCATGCACCAGCACACACCACCTTAGTATCAATTGTAAGGAATTTATTAGAGAATATTTTAGTAGGTACGCTAACGTTTTTGTTACTAAAATGATTTTAAAATCAGTCTACAGACCTTTATCCTTATATTATATACCTATATCCAAAAGCTACATCAAAATCACGGTTTTTTATAAACTTATAATTAGGCAGAAATGCGTTTACCTAAGATGTATTCTTTTGTAATAACAGTCGAATGTCATAGTATAGATATAATGCCCTTTCTGATACGAGGTGTTATCCCGCTTGGAAACGAGGGGACTGCTATGCGAGCCGGATAGCTCCAACCGAGAGGTCCAACCTTCAATTCTCACGAGCCACACTAAACGTTTTAGTTTTGTGGTTTTCTTGGTATTTCTATTTGTTTCCAGCAATAGATTAGGCAGGTAGTCAACTTAATGGGATATTAATTTTCTGGTTACGTTATCGGACCTCAAACAGGGAAATTGAATTGTAATTGGCAGGTAATTATCATTAAAATAATTATGATCGTTACGTGATGATTTTGACAAAAACTTAACATTTCATTACACTTGTTCTTATTATTTCTATAGAGCAGTGGTAGCCGAGTGGTAACGGCACCGACTAACGAGTTCCAGGTAGTTATAGGTCGCGGGTTCAAACCTAGCTAGGCGCATTCAAATCAAATCGTTTATTTGCCAGAAATAAATTGTTTACAAGGAAAGATCTTATAACTAAAAGTTACTGTATTCTGACTGCAAGCAAGCGCGCAAATTATTTATTTGTATGTCATTCTTCATGTAATTAAATTATTAATATCATATATAGTTTCTTTACTTTGTATAATTTATTTCATCACCACTGCTCTCAAAACGGTGAAGGAAAACATCGTAAAGAAACCGGTATGACCTAGAACCAAAAATTCGAAGACATGTGACATTCACCAACCCGCACTGGGCCCGCGTGGTGGATTAAGGCCCATTCCCTCTCCTAGAGAGAAGGCCTGGGTCCCAGCAGTGGGAACATTAAAAGGCTGATTATGATTATGCTTTATATAAACTTATTCTTGGAATTTCAATATTAATATTTTGGAAATAATTGCAGCAACAAGAAAGTTTCGAAAGAGTTCATTGCTACAGTGGTCGTAAATAATCTACACCGACTGCTTGGTTCTCAAACAACACCAGGGTTTTTTGTTAGGAATTACCCAGCTACAATCATGGATGATTGTAGCTAGGTTCTTGGAATTGTTAAATGCCAAGGGGGCTACTTCGTATTCACGAGAAACCTATTACTGGGGGTGGTTTGTCTAAGGTTTATAAATATTAGATCAACATTGAAAGGTCAGTTTTGCCTGTCTACTATTTACTCTATAGGGAATAAAGTATCAAGATTGCTAGATACCTAGGTCTCTAACTAATGAATTACACGTCTCTGATTTAACCGTTAGGTATCTAATTAAGTGATGTGCAATTGTTTTATAACAATAGGTTAAGAGTACCTATCTTAATCAAGGTCTGACACTTTAAAGATAGACACAGCACCTAGCCATTAAATACCATTTCTTCTTATGGACTTAATCATGAAATAACTTCTCCCATCATCATCAGGATACATACGTATCAGTGTTTTATTGAATCCATTACATTTCAGAGCTTCGGTGACTCTTTCGAAAAATTCTGCGACCCTACCATCAAATATCATTACTTTGTTTTATATCAATGGTCTAGTTTCTAATGGTCTAGTGGCTAGTGGCCCTGACTGCTATGCCGGAGGTCGTGTGTTCGATTCCCAGCGAGGACAAATATTTGTGTGATGAGTAAAATCATTTGTACTGTGCATGGGTGTAATTTATCTATAATATGTATGTATTTAGAAATATTTGAGTATATTTATCAGTTGTCACAAGCTCTGCTTAACTTAGGACTAGACGGCATTGTGTGAAAGTTGTGGAATATTATTATAAAGTATATTATAGTTATTATTGACAATAAAATGATTAGTTCACACTCTTTACATTATTATTATTATTTTTCATTTATAAGATCACCAGGTATATCTATACGTGTAATTTATCTAAACTAACGAAGCTACCTATATACAATCTAGGTAGATATCCACAATAACCTTGGGTATAGCTATTATCAATTTTAAGTGACCTTTTTCCTTTAGCCATGACGTTAGCTTCCACCCAAGGTTTACCATTCTCGGTCTAACTTGAAGTGATAAATAATAAATAAAGTGCATACCTAATTTAAATCACCTAGGTAACGGAGAACTGCAACAAAAACTCAACTGTCCATACTTTTTAGGTCACAAAATCTAACAAAGTTATTTTAGTCACTTGACTGACTATATTGTTTGATTGGCCTGTTGGTCTAGTGGTTAGTGGCCCTGACTGCTATGCCGGAGGTCGTGGGTTCGATTCCCACCCAGGACAAATGTTTGTGTGATGAGCAGGACCATTCGTTCTGTGTCTGGGTGTAATTTATCTATAACTATTTAGAAATATTTAAGTGTGTTTATCAGTTGTCTAGTACTCATTACACAAGCTCTGCTTAGCTTGAGACTAGACGGCGTTGTGTGATAGTTGTGGAATATATAATATTTTTTTTTTTAGGTTTTAGAAACTGTCAAACCACATTTTTTTTACTAGGATGGCGTTTGACTTATCATATTTAAATTCTTGCCGAAAGTAACCTTTTCACTCTGGACTTAAATACCCTCAGGTGGTAGCATAAATACAGGCTCTGGCACGAGATTCTACTCCTTAGCTTGCCTTACAGTACGGTCAAAATTTGATGGCCACTCTGAAGTTGGTGTTACTCAAAAAATTAATGCAATACGCATTCACTATTCTTAAAAAGAATTACTGCGCAACCAATTTTTTGCTACTGTTCCCCAACTTTCACATAACGCCATCTAGTTCCAAACTAAGCAGAGCTTATACTAAAACAAGAAATAATACACAGACAACTGATAAACATACTTATATATTTCTAAATATATACATTATAGATAGATTACACACAGACAAAGAACAAATGATCATGCTCATCACATAAAGATTTGTCTTGAGTGGGGATCGAACCCACGACCTCCGGCAAAGCAGTTAGAGCCACTAACCATTAGATCAACAAACCAGTCAAAATCCAATGTTTATTACAACAGCTGTAAAAAATTTAAAGTAATAAACTATATAGTATATAACTACCTATTATTCCTTTCCCAATTAAAAGCGCATACTATCTACCTAAATATAGTCATATATTCTTCAGCAGACGTTCTTTCAAAGTAATACAGCAACGCAGTCCTCACTCCTAGCTAATTTATAATAGAACCTAAAAGCGAAACATTTTCCATTGAACTAACACAAACTTTTAACCAAGCTCAAGACAGACTCAGAAAATAGCTGAGACGCTAACAATGAAGAAAAAGTGATCAGGACCAAGTAACGCAAGTGAAGCCTTAGAAACGCGAGTTATGAAAAGTTTTGCTATGCCTTCAAAAAATTGAAGTACCAGACAATGGAGGACCATTATAGACTTCTAAGAAGTGGGAGTCGTACTTTCCATGGAGGGTGGACTTTCGTAATGCTTGTTACAAGAAGCGATCAATAATTTAACCAAATAGTAAGAATAATGAGGAAACATTTCCAACGTAAGAAAACATACAAAGTATCATTGAGTTGACTAGCATTTTGCCTGCGACTTCGTTCGTGATAATGTTTTCATTAAAAAATTACCGTTATTGGCGGATAGTTTTCAAAAACTAATAATGATAGTTTTTATTATTTATTCAGATTAGAATTTATGCCAAGCTTCAAGTATGTACCCAAAGAATAAAATTCTCCCATACAACCTTTATAAACCCCAAATTCGATTTTTAGGGTTGAGTAGTTTCGAAAAACTAATAATGGAAGCCTTCTTTATTTACTTTGGTTACTATTTATACTACATTTTAAGAATATTGGCCCAAGAAAAAAATATTGCATACAAACGAATTTTACCACCTTAAAAGTTGGTTTTTAAAACATCTTCTTAGTGCTCGCATACGTCATAACAGGAAACTGGTGCAAAATTTCACAGTCCTAGTCTCAGAAGCTTAAGCTATGCGTTGATATGTCATTATTAAATCCTCTAAAATCCCAGAATCTTGTGATTCATGATTCATTCATTCAGACATGACAAATAAATAAAAAAAAAACATAAAAATAAAAAATCACACAATCCGCAGGGCAGTTTTGTGGCGAACTGTTCAGCTTTAGCGCCTGATCTAGGACCTAGGACCTGATCTCCAGGGAGAATTCTTGTTCTTCATCTCCTGCTTGCCTTTATTGGCCGGCCGTAGTGAACACTGACGAGGAACAGAGCCTCTCTCTTGCGTTTATTGGATGGCTTGAGTGGAGATTCGCAAGAGCAAACGTGCTTGGAATAAGGATGTATAATCCAGTAAGGTTTTAATAGGGATCTTCGAAGCACTGGCATAGCTACCGAGAGGCTATGGGGGGGCTAAGGGGGTCCCGAAAGCCAGTTAGCAAACCTCTAATTGAACTAGTAAAATTTTTACAACCTTCGAAGTCTAAATAGGATCCAAGACGACTTTAATTATGGCATATCTTTTAAAAACATACAGAGACATTCCCGAGGATGTTTTAACATTATTCGCTTGTGGGGAATTCCCCTATTTATTATTTTTCTTGTTTGTGCAGTATTTTTGCCACTCTAAATCCTTTCAGACATTACACACGTTTTTCTCGATCATTTGATTTTTAAGTTTTGACAAATAGTGTCACAACTCAAAAATTTACCACCACACTGTAGAGATGCGATATATAGATAAAACCTAAACAGTTTAGGGGCTCCAGTTTTTTTTTGCCCCATTGCCCTTGATTTCCTAGCTACGCTACTGCCTGCAACAGCCACAAATAATTTGCAATCTTTCGCATGAAGCGCGCAAACAGAAGAATTAAACTTTTTATTAGTCATTCTTCCTTTGAAACCACGTCACTTACATGTACTTACTTTAATCAGAAAAAGAGATTAAATTACATAAAGCCTTTATAACTGATATTAATATCTTGAACATTAGCCATACCATTATCATTAGTCGTAGAACAATCCTCACAACAATGTCTTCCATGTCCTGTGTACTATAGAGTTCCTGCATATGATCTAAGTTAGCACATTCGTATTTTGAATTTATATCGAGTGTGTATTTATACTTGAAGCAAATTTTCTTCCTAGAGATGTTATCGTGATAACATCTGCTTGTAAATTTATAGGCTCATGAAGAACTTCAAAATGGATAATTGTTTTCAGACAAGGTTCACACAACTCAAAAGTTAGTTTATTAGGGTTCTGTAACCAAAGGGTAATAACAGGACCCTATTGCTATATTCCACTGTCCGTCGGTCTAACACCAGGCTGACTCTCATGAACGGAGATAGCTTGACGGTTGGAATTTTCACAGATGATGTATTACTATTGTCACTAAACAAATACAAAAACTAGAATAAAAAAGTGGTATAAATAATAGTACTGAACCCTTCGTGCGCGAGTCTGACTAAATTACCTACCTACCGCAATATTGTCTCGGTTAAATTAAAGGTATTGGTAAAAAAGCCTTATTGCATTAAATCTACCGATATACCAATACGGTTTTGTTTTTTTTTTAATTTGCTTAATTTCCAGCTAATATAAGCTAGATATTGGAAAGAGTTGGAGGAGGCCTACAGCAACGAGGCGACTACTACTTTAATTTTAGATAGCAATAAATGAGACCAACATTCAAACAACTGTGATAAAACGCAACTTGAAATTAATTCACTAATATTATAAACAAAAAGAAAATGAAATAAAATATATGTGCTTTATTTGGCCTAAATAAAGATATAAATTAATATTCATTTAATGTAATAATAATATAATTTTTAACATGAATTATACAATTGTATAGTTCCTACAATAAATGGACTTTTTATTTTATATACTGTTATGTATTACAAATGTCTCAGTTACATGTTTCTTGTCGTTACTATCATGTCGCTATTTTCATTTTCTATATTAATATTATAGACCACTTAATTAATTAAAACTATATATGCACTAAAATAAAAAAACGAATAGCTTTTATATGCTTGAGGGAAATATCCAAGATCTTAAAAAAAAACTTAAGTTCTACTTAGCTCTGTTATCCACTTTTGAATTAAACGTAGGTAATATTACTAACGATATTGAATGTTAACTACATTAAATAGTCTTTCAAAAGCCTGTAACAGGTTCTCTTTTGTAATAGAAACCTCTTAACTGCTCCCGTTTCCTGAATATCTAATCTAATTTAATCTTCATACAAAGCAAACTCCAGCAGGAGACTGGTGTAACTAACATAATACATAACGTTCTAATCAAGGTAGTTACACAGATAAAGTGCTATACACCCGGCCCCTGGACTAAGTGATTAGTTTGAAATCATTGTCCCAAGTCCACTGGGTGGTCTTCTATGTTACATTCAAAATTTGCCAACTTGGGATAAATAATCTTGTTGGTAGTTATATTTTTGAGATGTATGGGGTTAAAACTTTCGGATCGTGGGGTCCGAGTGCTCACAAATTATATAAAAATATATTAAATAGTCTTAGTCCGGTCAAATTAGGCCAAAAAATTGGGGTAAGGTTACAATAATTCGCACCCAGCTGAAAATTGATAGGAATGTTCAAAACACCATCCTAAATGAAATATATAAAGTTCTCATCAATCCGACACCAAGAAAAAAAAAATTCGGGGTCCAAGGTCACAAAAACGAGTTTTTCGCGATTTTCGGATGTCTAAATTGACCAGACTATCTTTTTTAGCTTGGTAAGAGGATGAGTAGGTAAGTATTGCCGTACAGCGAGGCAATGCCAGCTGTCTTTTAGACAAATTAACAACGATGCGGAGGAGATTTTCCAAGCCATAGTTGATTTGGTTATTTTAATTAAGTTTAGGTTATAGTATCTAAGTAGCAATTGATAAATAAAACTTTAATAAATAGGATAGTAATGATTATTTCAAATACTTGATGAAGACATTAAAGGTTTGTCAAAATACATAAAGGTGTGCAACTATTCAGGTCTATATTTAAAAACGCTATATTTATTTTAATATTATTTTCAATCGACTTCCTCGTGGATTTTAATTTAAAGCTGTCTTATATTCCAAATGAACAATAAATTGCAACATTCTTTGACTACATCATAAGAAGACATAAGAGAGGATGGACTAAATAAATATTGAATAAAGTCCTAGGAAGTAAACAGGTGATAAAGTCGATCGTGATGATTAACGCCAAGCAAAAGAAGAGTTCTAAGTAGGCACCTAAATAAAGAATAAAAAACAAATAATTGCTATTGTGTCAATTGTCTACAGTAAATTATTAACAACTCAAGTCGCAAACCATAAAAGTAAACCTTGACAATGCTGTGATGTCACGGTTTTTAACCAAGCCTCGAAAAAAACTGCATCAAGAACGTACTTACTTACTGTTGGAGATTTTTTCGCAGAATTTTACGGATTAGTCATCGAGTAAGACAATCATGATGGATCGTGAAGCGCCAAGATCATACTCTAAATAGCCTTTATCACGTAGTTTCTTAACAAAATAAGTTATCCTTAAGATTAAGAAAGCATGCAATTGGGAGCAAACCAGTTCGAAACTGAATTCCAAAATCGAAAAGCAGTTTCTAGTGACCATCAGGTACGCACATACTTAGTTAATACATAGCCTACAGCCACCATATATAGTAACTAGCAAAGTACCAACCTGTGAGAGAACGAATAAACTGTTACCTTCGCAATGTTATCAAGTAGTTGCACTTAAATTAAGTATAAACTTAGATCTCACCTTACAATACTGCCGACATTATGACTCGTACCAAACCAATCACAAACACTGAGCTAAACTTTCTAAATATAAAAATTTGAAACGCTGTTCGAAGCCTTTGCAGGCTCGGCGGCCAATCGCGGAGGTGGGTGACGGAATGCGACTCTTGCGCAGGTAGAGCCGCGCGTGTTCGTGGAGCTGTGTCTGTGTGCGTGACTGTAGCTACAGTGTAGCGATATACCTCTCATAATGTGTGTGACGTAGCGAAACATTAAACTCTGATGTTTTTAAAACTTCCGAGTCGCTTGGATAGCTCCCATCGAGCTATGAAGCTGAATGATGTGTTTTTTTGTAAATAAATAACAGTGCGTTTTGTACATTAGCTGTGTGAATATTTCTCGCGGATGTTTATGAACAGCGACATAGTCTAGTAAGGCGTAACTTACGGGTGGACTTGTCAGTCAGTAATGGATGTAAAGTATCCCTTTTGCATCCACTATTAAGGTACTAAATCCTGAGCTGTGCTAAAAAACAGTGACTTTTTGAAGCTATTATTTACTTATTGCCCTAGCCGTTACCGAAGAGTAGTCTTCGGTAACGGCTAGAGCAATAGGTTTTAAAAAAAAATGTTTATTATAGAATCATTTAAAATATTATCAACATATGACTTTTTCGTAAGACTAATACTTTTACCAAAAAATAAAACAACATGAAATTTTTTCGCTTTGTTTCACTGCTCCTTTCAAACGGCTTTGACCTTTAAAAATATTTTTTAACAAAAAAAATTGCTGGTTAAGTGTTCTTCAGAATGTACATGTAAATCATCCATATTTCGCAAAGAAAATGGATTTAAAGGTCAGCGGGGCTCTATCCGGGCGCAGCTGGCCGGAATTAAATGCACAGATACTCGTACTGCCCCCTAGGCCTATAATGTCTGCATTTACTTTACGCCTTAAACGGTCTCATGGTTGATCGTGGCTTCTTGTTTCAAAAATATTTATTTTCTAGAACATATTTAATTTTAAAAACATTCCAGGACGTATGTTGCAGGTCATAACAAAATTTGGCGAAGGCAGCCGCAAAAAGAACTGGCGTCGCAGTAGGTCCGAAAGGATATGACATTACATAAATCATTATATAATCTACCTTAAAACAAACCCCAATGGGTGGTTTAAAAAAAATAACAATTGTGCAATGATCATTTATTAAATTTGGTTTCATAATACAATTGTCATCCCCCCATCTCGGAAAGAGTATTTTTGCATTTCGATATCTGAATGCAAAAGCCGTTTTTATCCGATAAAGGATAAAGTAAATTGAATTTAGAACATCATGTGCACTAAATTTGTAAATTCACAACATCATTAAACCTATTAACCTCCACGGTGCCAAAGGAGACAATTTTTTTTGTTTGGGGAATAGGCCCACCACAAATTGTGGCGTATAGCAATGAAATGCACGTTATTTTATTCCTTATAATCTCTAAATTACAGTGGTAATATCAGCAAAAATTTATCTAACCGGAATACTGTGAAATACGACAATCAAAACATGCCTCCTAAAATCTCACAAGAGCGATTGTCTAATGAGTGGATAGGTCTCCTTGGTATTTTAAGTTAAAATAGTGCACTGTTAAATAATATATAGTAAAAAACAAAGTCACGTCTGTACTACGTGACAGATTTTGATGTGATTTACACGATTTGATAGACTTATTGACGACGACTACGAACGATACGACTGAAAATGGATTAGAGGTATTCATTTCGCAATAGCGCGGCTTTTGCCCGCCATTGACTGTAGATCTAAAATAATGTGATGTATTACTTAACAACCAGCTTATTAGACGCTAATAAGCTAGTTGTGTAAGGAGAAAAAAAACACATTATAGGTACGTCACAAGAAGTATTTATTTCTGTTCATCATCATCATTTTCAAAGTCATCTCTTAAAAGCAGTATTTGATCTGAAAAAAATGCAGGTGGCTCAACCTAACTTTGATGCCGCGACCAAGATAAAAATCACACTATAACATCACATGTGCACAGCAGCCAACAGTGCGTCTGAACAGTATATCTAATATATATAACAGTATCCAGCAAGAGCAGCTCTCGTGTTAGTAATTGATGGGGTGGTATCAACTAATGTATAAATATAATAAGCTTGCAACGGGCTATTAATTAATTACGTTTCGTTCCACGGTGATTTTTAAAGTACGTTACTTGATATTTGTGTTAAACGTTAATAACAAAATAAAAAATAATTAATTAGGTATTATCTCTTTAAACGCATTTAAAGCCGATGTTATTACCGCTGCGCATCGTAGTAACATATTTTTTTTCACGTTAAAATAAACCTAAAAACGCTCCTAAACAACCATTTTTTTCCGTAACACTTTTTTACTATTATTTCATTATTCCGGTTAGATTTCTACATAATTTTTGGTCTGTTAATTATAATAAGATGATCACTTCTTCCATGTGTAATATCATTAATATACGTTACCGTTTAAAAGTGGGCCCAAAAAAAATTGTCTCCTTTATCAAACAACTTTTTTTTATTTGTTCAAAACTCAGACTCGGAACCTCCTTGATGTACTTATTTTTAATTTCCTTTGAGCGCGCCACTTTCTTTTTACATCACATTTTTAAAACCTTAGATTGAAAACAAGAAACTTGAAAACAAATGAAAAACCTAAAGTGAGTGATTTTAGCGACGAAGACATTTATTTGACGCCGACAAAATTGACTGAAACTGTTAATAATGCGCAAATGAGCTTTCTCCCTCAACAATCACGCAAGAAGTATTTGAAACAGTACGATATGTTTAACACGTGGCGAATAGCTAAAGGAGCCAAAACTTTATCAGAAAACGTTTTGCTGGCATGTTTTATTGAGATCAAGAAATCAAGCACTCTATGGAGTACGTATTCAATGCTAAAAGCAACAATAAAGATGAAAAAAAAGACATATCGACACGTATCCTAAATTAGTGGCATTTTTAAAAAGAGCCTCATCTGGTCATCAACCAAAAAATTCGAAGGTTTTCACGGCATCTGAAATTGAAAAGTTTCTTAACGAAACATCTGATTTCGTATATTTGGCGGCAAAAGTAAGTCAGTTGCACATTCAGTAGGTATCTACTTTAGTATATTAATCAACTACTTAACACACTCTAATACCTAGGGACTTAGTAGGTATTAATAGGCATAATTATGTATGCATATCAATTTTATTAATTTATCTACTCTTTACGTTATAGATTGTTCTTACTATTGGTATAAACGAAACATGTCGAATTAATGAACTAACACAACTTAATATCAAAAATATTGAGATACATTCAGATGACATACTTTTAATTAATTTACTTAATACAAAGAAAATAAAAACTTTTAACAAAAAAACAAACCGATTTCACAAAAAAAAAAACACCAAAAAGATCAAAACGCCATGGATGCTGGAAGTCCAATGCGGATGTAGGGGTATACGTAGAAGATTTCACTCAAAGTAAGTCTAAAATATGTAAAGGCATCTTAGGAGCCATTACACTGAAAGAGCCTCAGTCAAATCCTTGGACTGGCCCTTCTACATCAAAAATGAGCCGTTACGAAACACTTAACCACCGCCCTCTCTCGTCAACATTCAGAAATGGTTCATTCTATATTTAATCTTAACAGTCCACACTCGCAATTCCTAGTTTAAATCCCTGAGATGAGAGCATACAGTTTGTTCATCCATCCCTGCTCATTCGAGGCTAGCTCAACGTTTCTATAATTTCCTTGGTCCCTGTGTTCACAATCGAGTAAATAAAATCTTACATATGTAGGAAATGATTAAATATAAATGTAAAACAACAGTAAGGAACTGGCTACTTGATTAGGACCATGAAGACACAGAAAGCATCATTCAAATCATTACGTTATTTTAATCACATTCATTATAAACACTAACACACACACATTATAAACTACACACACATTTAAATATAAATATTACTTTTCCTTTACACTTAACATGCCAATTTACAAATCTCTCCCGCCCATAATCTTACAAACATAAGATTCATGTTTATGTGCCGCAAAATGCGAAATGTTTAAAAGGTTGTGAGCCTGGAGATCTGTCATAGAGATCTCGAACCTAATTCAGACTGAATGCCGCCGTTGCTGAATTCCTTCTCCGTGGTCGTTTGCGGGGACTTCAATGCCAAGAACTTGGTTTGGGGTTCCCGGTACACGAACCAGCGGGGTCGGATGATGGAAGACTGGGCTCTGGAGACAGGCCTTGTAGCCCGGGTTCTGTCCCCACGTGTACGCGGATGCGGGGCGAATCGGTGGTGGACATTTCGTTCGCCAGTCCCGCTCTGTCACCGCGTGTCGTCGACTGGCGCGTCATGGAGACGCACTCAGACCATCGGTACATCCGGTTTCACGTCTCCTCTAGTCCTCAACCTTGCGGGTTCAACGTCCAACGTGTGGTCAGCGTTTGGATCTGAAGCAGCTGGACCGGGAGCTCCTCCTGGAAGCCGCGATGGTATAGGCCTGGGTGCGAGCACCGGACGAGCCTGTCGATATCGATGTCGAGGCAGATTGGTACCGGGAGGCCATGTCGCAAATCTACGACGTGGCAATGCCCCGAGTCCGGTCAGGACGTGCCCCGCGCCAGGTGCACTGTTGGTCGCCAGAGATCACTAGGCACCGCGGGCGCCGCATCCGTCCACATAATGCGGAGGCCATAGAGGCGGAGCTGTACGAGGGATACAGAGAGACGAAGCGCACCCTCCGAGCGGAAATAAAGCGAGCCAAGTTAGAGGTCTGCAACATGTGGCTGGAGACTCTGAACCGAGACCCGTGAGAGCGGCCCTACAAGATTATGCGAGAAAAGCTCCGCCCCTGGGCTCCCCCGCTAACGCAGAGTCTCCGGCTCCAGTTTGTGGAGGGTGTGTTCCCCGCGCGAGGGTAATACTCTCCCTCGCCTATGGCTCCACAACCTGTGATGTCGACATTGCTCCAGAGGTAACCGAGGTAGAGATGCAAGTGGCAGTACGTAGGCTTAGCGCCAAGAATACTGCCCCAGGACCCGATGGCCTACCTAGAAAGGCCTGGGTCCTGGCCATGGAAGAACTCGGGCCTCGACTAAGAGGGCTCTTTAGCACATGTATGGAGAGGGGCCAGTTTCCACTTCGCTGAAAGACGGGGAAACTGGTCCCCATTGCAAAGCCGGGGCGCCCAGCGGACTTATTGTCCGCGTACCGGCCCATCGTGCTACTCAACGAGGTGGCAAGCTCTTTGAAAGAATAATTGTAGACCGCCTTGTCGCGCATCTAACACGGGTGGGGCTGGATTTTTCGGACGGTCAGTTCAGCTTTCGCAGGGCGCGCTCTACGTGCGAGACCTCACGACGGAAGATACGGTATCCCAGGGCAGGTATGTCTTGTGGTGTCTTTGGACATCGCCAACGCCTTTAATTCCCTGCCCTGGAGTATCATTAGAGGGCACTCCGGCATAACCGGGTGCCTGACTGACTACCTCTGTCATGTTGTCGAAGCCTACCTGTCAGATAGGTACATTATCTACCCTGGTCACCGGGGAGAGTGGAAATGACGAGAGATGTCGTGGGGTGTTCCGCAAGGGATCGGTACTAGGACGGCCCTTGCGGAACGTCGGGTACTGAGCGGCAACCTCCCTGACGGGGTCAGCGTGGTCTGCTACGCAGACGAAAAAGCGACCGGCGGCCAAGCTGAACGCAAGCCAAAGGGTCATGGCAATCCGAATGGTGCGAGGATACCGCACTGTTTCCCGCGAAGCGACGAGCCTCCTTGCCGGCCAACTACCATGGGATTTGGAGGCAACAGTCCTTGCACGCATGCACAATCGTCGCATGGAAATGCAATGCTGGGGCGAAACTCCGCTGCCGCGCCAAGTCGCGGCCTGGCGGACAAAGTTCCGGCAGGATCCCATGGTGGAATAGCGACAGAAACTAAAACGACAAAGAAATCTTTGTACATGAATATTTGATTAGCAGTACTACGTCGTTCTATAGAAAGCTATTAACAACGCCCTCTGTAGCAGCTGACGTAATTCACATGAATGACCTTATAGGTAAGGTGATATCTGCACGGAAGCGACTGCAACGTGAAGTAAACCGAAATGTAACTCAACAATATCTGATGTCGCTAAAAACAGTCAAATACTCCTTACCTATTTTCACCTTTGTCACCTTTGCCCAAATATAAAGGTCTCAGAACCATACTAAACGCTAGCCTTCAAAAAGTTTACAACGCACACCGATATCGATTCAATAATAATTACACATGCATGGCACACAAGTTCCTCTTTCCCACAATTATTTCTTCGCTTCACCCACAATGTTGAGCACGCCATAATTATGGCGGTAAGTCCCCTCTTTGAGGAGTGGCTGAAGGAACAACACGGCGTCCACATCTTCCGCATGACGCAGGTTCTCATTGGACATGGTAAGTTCGGGAGGTTCCTGCACCGGATTCGTGCGGAAGAAACGCCCGAATGCCACCATTGTGTGGGCCACCCGGAGGACGCGGTGGAGCATACGGTAGGGGTGTGTCCCGGGGGCGATCGGCGGCAGCGATCTCTTGCACCAGGCCTTGATACAGGCCATGGTCCAGAGCGAGGAGGACTGGCAGGCAGTCGCCTCCTTCTGTGAAGCAGTAATGCTAGCAAAGAAGGAGGCCGCAAGAGAACGCGCAAGGCTATTCCCTTGCCCTCGCGCCCCAGACGCCGGGGATTCCGATCCCGATTTCCGCCCACAGTAGGCGCGGGCTTGCGGACAGTGAACAATGAGTAGCTCGCCGTCCGATCGTCCGGTAACCGTCCGGACCAAGCCCAAGTCGTCGTCGGCGCGTAGTGTTCCACGCGTTTTTAGTCAGTAAAATTCTGACACTATCTCCTGCTCCTCCTAAGATCGGGATTTGCCATAAGATATATTTTTCACCTAAAAAAAATCATGTATGTCCAACAGGCTATTTCAAGTCAAAGAAAACAACTACACATCAGATTTCCATTATATCACCGTAGGAGTGCCCCAAGGGTCCGTTCTAGGGCCTGTCTTCTTTTTTGTAATAAAATGACTTTTATTTTATTTTTTAAGAAAAATTTTCAAAGAAAAAACGACAATTCTATTCGATATCTTCCCAATGTTTTGTAAAAACTAATCAACACACATAAAAAAATCGTTTTTACTATTATTATTAAATACGTTATTCCATTTAGCTGAAAATTTATCTTATGAATCGAAAATCATCACGCTATCCAAGCTAAGTAGTCAACTACTCGTATGACGTACCTATATTAAGAACATCTATTTTGACCGATAATTATCTAAAACCGTAGCTCAGTGGTTGCGTGCCTAGACTTGCATGAAACGCGAAGGTTATTCGAATCACGTATGGCTCTTCTTATAGAAGACAGATTTATTTTATTTTTTCATCATAAGATATTTTTTTTTAATTTTTGCACGCTTTTTTTATATCAATAATAAAATGTGTAAAATTAAACGCAACTATCAAACATTGGCATCACTATTTATTGAACAGCACGCACATTTTTTATTAATCCTATTTTTTCATTACCCTATTTATTTTTATAACCTAAAGCAAGTAATACACCCATATATCTTACAATAATTCAGACAATTAGATAAGATCTTCTATTCACCCTCGAACACATCACAATCAATCGTCCAACGTCCGTCACATTCAGGAGAAAGCTGAGTGCGCATATTGTGTATAAGCCCAGTCTCTTAACTCTCGCTGGGCTCAGGCGACTGTTCGACTCCAGATACAACAGTTTGTGCCTCCTGTTACGGCAAAGTTGATCGAAGTAAAATGTTGAAATAGTTTGTCGTGTAGTTTAAGAACTACTATTTTTCATGAATAATCTTACACAGATATGTTGTTTCTTAACAACCTCACCTCTAAGGAATTGTACCCTAAAATGACGCCTGAGCGCTGACTAGGGGAAAGCCAGAAGGTAGTGTCTTGGTGTTGTTGACAAATTGCCACACTAAGAAATGCTGCTCAAAACCGACCACACACTTGATAAGTGCTCAACGTTGGTTAGTCCCGAGTAATGCCTCGGAAACCCGAATTAAGTTGCGCAGAGGACAACAAACGAAGTATCATCCTCTGGGATTCCACCAAAAAACCAACAATTCAAATAACTAATACCAAAAAGACGTTATTGAGTATCCTCCGTAACTGACTCAGCTGTACGAATTATAAGAGTTCGTAGCATTTAACATAATCTTAAGTAGCATCTTCCTCGACCCCGACCCAACAAAACGAAAAAATCTTTTATTTGATAATTTTTTAACATATGTACAGTTTTGGAATTGAAATTGTACCTAGCATTCAAATTACAAAAACCAACGATCCATTTTAAAAATCTGAACTAGAGTTAACATACAGTTTTTTAATTGCCCAGTTTTTTAACCCTTACGTTGTTGAAACTTCAACGGTCCGGACTAAGCGTTTCGCTTCGTCGTTTATATCGCGTACATCGAAGGACTGGAACAATTTGTCTGCTAGGCTCTTAATAAACTAGTGCGCCTGACCATCAATGATTGCATCTCCGCTTACCATAAGGTGGGATCGCAGTCAAGCACTGGTTTATATCAATTAAAAAAAAAAAATTGGAATTGCACCTTGCTTTCAAATTACAAAAACCAAACATACATTTTAAAAATCTGAACTAGAGGTATTTAATGGACACAATTTGATGACGTATCTCACATTCCTTAGAGTACCCTACCTTCTTTATAGTAAGTGGTGACTATAATACTGGGATAACACTCTGATGGAGGCCAGCATCATTGACAGCCCCAATTGGCTGCAACGTTTGTTTGCCATGATTTTGTTGTTTTGTAGTGTCAGAAACCCAGAGCTGTTGTGGGTTTTTAGAGAGGTTCCTGATTCGATTTTGGTGGGAATATACGCCCGGATATTAATATTGTTTGCATAGCCCGGAGGACTTAGTGAGGCATACAATGAAGGTCTGCATCGCTTAGGTTAAGCACAGCTATGTTTTCGTGGTGGATCTGCGGTAGCGACCTCTCGCGTATGGTCATGGTAAAGGCCAAGGTACAGAGCAAGAAGAAATGGAAAGCAATCATTACCTACTTCCGCAAAACAGTGATGCGAGCGAAGAAGGTGGCAAAAAGCATAAGAGACCGTAAATTTTCATGCTTCAACCATTGCAGGAGATGCTCTAGACATTGGGACTCGCAGGGGAATTCCTGGCTACTGTAGGCGCGGTTTTGTAGACGGTGAACAATTATTAGTTAGCTGTCCAATTAGGATCGGCCTGAGTCGACTTCGCGTTATGTCCCACGCGCGCCTCAGAGAGATGTCAGTAAAAGCGACGAAGTCCGTTAGGGCCAATGGCTACCAGAGTTGAGAAATTGTTCGGAAAAGGCATCTGAAGGAATATGCCACCATATTCCTTCAGATGCCTTTTCCGAACAATTTCGGTTTGGTTTTATTGATTCAATGTTACAGCTTTGCAAACTTTACCCGTTAAGATCGCGAATTCAAAGACTGCGATGGTCAAACATCAATATGCAAAGTCGATTAGGAAAAAATACACGCGCTTAAAAATGTGTTCATTTCAAAGTTGAAGACTCTCGGTGGAGTAATTCCCACTAAAGAAAAACATTCGTATGATACTCGTATATGGGGACGTCAGTCAAATACCGCACCAAGAAAAATCCTGACTGAATGAACGGGTAATTTAAACACCCAAAAATTATCAATAATGGTTGCGAATTGTCATGTGACTCATGACGATTCGCATTCAAGTGACGAAGGGAGGGGTTTGAGGATGTACTCTCTCTCATAGTTTCAGCCACCTTGCTGCACCGTAGGAGGTGATGAGGAGGTGAGGATCGCCTCCACGAGGATTCCGATTCTAAATCCACAACAATACGACGATCCTCCGCCCTTGCTTCCACTGTAAGGTTCACCGTATCCTCCGGGCGATCAACTTAATTGTGACACCCGGACGTTTTTTCTGCCGATTCCAAAACATGTACGTTCCGGAACACTAATTTACAGTGAGGAACTGCGTCAAGTGGAAAGTGAGGACGCCATAAGGTTTCTGTAGCCACTCTTTAACGTGGAAATTTACCGTAGCAATAATTATGGCGTGCTAAAGTGCCCAAGAACGTAAAGGGCAACTAAAGGAACACAGCTGAGTTTTAATCAATAAAAGTCTGACACTCTGTCTCGCCCTCCGCCCAGAATGGGAGAAGGTATTTGATGATTTCCTACCTCAAAACAAGAGGCAGCAGATACTAAAAGCTGCGTGTATTGCCCTCAGGATCAGCTTCATACTGATTTTTTATACATTTTGGCAACTAAAAACTATTTTATCCAATTTTTTATAGCCTACATTAAATATCACTTATTTAGTGCCACTTGAAATCTACTCTATAATTAAAGGAGGAAAAACAAAGGAGGAGTGGAGTGTGAGTATGCATATATTTAGATCGCCAACTGCTGCAACCCTTTTGCTTCATTTACGTTCACAAGGTAATTAACGTAAAATAAATGAATTGCTTGCTTTCGGTATGAATCGCAAGCACAGAATTATTTACTGTTGTGTTTTACCAACCTGACGCGGACGAAGTCGCGGGCAACAGATGTTACGTAATAAAATGTGAATCGAACATGTGCAGGTAATACCAAATTAGGGTACAGTCATTGCATAAAACTTACCATAAAAAACTAAAACAACAAAGAAAACATTGTACATGAATATTTGATTAGCAGTACTACGTCGTTCTATAGAAAGCTATTAACAACGCCCTCTGTAGCAGCTGACGTAATTCACATGAATGACCTTATAGGTAAGGGGATATCTGCACGGAAGCGACTGCAACGTGAAGTAAATGTAACTCAACAATATCAGATGTCACTAAAAACAGTCAAGTACTCCGTATCGTACCTATTTTCACCTTTGTCACGTTTGCTCAAATATAAAGGTCTCAGAACCAAACTAAAAGCTAGCCTTCAAAAAAATTACAACGCACACCGACATCGATTCAATAATAACACATGCATGGCACACAAGTTCCTCTTTCCCACAATTATTTCTTCTACAATGTTGGGCACGCCACAATTATGGTGGTAAGTCCCCTCTTTATCAGCTCTTTATCTTTTTTTTTGGCATTATGCTGAACTGGACCTATTTGGCGTAGCCGTGAGACATATTTTTATTGTTAATTTTATTTCCCCTTATTTTTTTATTCTTTTTAAAGTTTAATTTTAGTTTGTAAATCAATTATTTGTTAATTAATCATGGTGTGCCAAATAAACATATTTTCTTTCTTTTTCTTTCTTTGAGGCGTGGTTGGACAGACCTCACGGCGTCCTCACCTTCCGCATGACGTAGGTTCTCACTGAACACGGAAAGTTCGGGAAGTTCCTGTACCGGATTCGTGCGGAAGCGACGCCCGGGTGGCGCCACTATGTGGAGCGCCCGGAGGACACGGTGGAGCACACGATGCAAGTGTGCCCCGCTTGGGCAAAGCAACGACATGTCCTCGTGGGGGCGATCGGCAGCGGCGATCTTTCGCGCCGGGCCTTGATCCGGAGCGAGGAGGAGTGGCAGGCGGTCGCCTCCTTCTGCGAAGCAGTAATGCTAGCAAATGAGGCGACCGATCGCGTGAGGCAACGGTCCTCACGCCCCAACCGCCGCCGGGATTCCGATCCCGATTTCCAGCCATCGTAGGTGCGGGCTTGCGGACGGCGAGCAATGGGTGGCTCGCCGGCCGACCGTCCGGTAACCATCCGGACCGAGCCCAAATCGTCGACTTCGCATACTGTTCCACGCGCACCTCAAGGAGATGTCAGCAAATTGTAGGGGCCCAGCAGGGTCGAAGCCTACTGGTGAGCATTTTAACCGAGCGGCCATGACGATAAATAAAAAAAAAACTATGCCAAGATTTTGTAAAAATTTGCAAAAGATGATTCCCAAAACCATAAATTTGTCAAAGTTATGGTTAAGAAGTTATAAGGATTTGAATATAGCCGCATCATTGAAACGCGGAGAATGGCGCGGCCACGGAGATTTTTAAAACTAAGCGTTGCAGAGACCTGAAATTCAGGTAAATAACAGACTGAATTAGTAAACAATTTGTGAAAATACAGAAAAAATCCTAGGTTTTTTTTTAGGAGCTATAAAGCAAAAATCCCGTAGCCGCGCCATCGTAACGGTGACAAAAATATTGTCGTTGATATCTCGCTAAAAAGGATCGCAGAGGTCTGAAGTTTTTTGTAAAAGACAGAATTGAATTTGTCGAAACTTTTGAAAATACAACAAAAAATCCTAGATTTATATTTCAGAAACTGTAAGACTTAAACTCCAAGGTCGCGCCATTGAATCGGTGAAATACACTTCATCGCCGAAATCTCACTGAAAAAGTATCGCAGAGGTCTGAAGTTTTTTGTAAAACATAGATTTGAATTGGTCAAAGCTTGTAAAAATACAACTAAAAATCCTAGGTTTATGTTTTAGGAGCTATAAAGCAAAAACACCATGGCCGCGCCATCAAAACGATGACAAACATATTATCGTTAATATCTCGCTGAAAAAGCATCGCAGAGGTCTGAAGTTCTTTGTAAAACACAGATTTGAATTTGTCGAAACTTGTAAAAATACAACTAAAAATCCTAGGTTTATATTTCAGGAGCTGTAAGTACGATATCGATTAGAAAAAGTCGTGATTATCAGTCGATGAAATTAGGTATTACCGAGTTGTTTTTTTTTTAACACATATTAAATTATGTAGTATTATCGATAGGAGGCAAAAACTTTTTTTTTTCATAATATATAACTTTTTGAGTGTTTCGATGGGTGACCATGGTGTACTGTTTACAGAAAACTTTCCACCTGCTTTCCATTGCATTAGAAATAATATTATTTTATTATCTTAATTATATAAATATTTATTTATCAGATAAGTTCGTCAAAATATTTCCATTTTAGCCCACACACGTTCAGGTGCCTACCGAACACGGGTGCTGCATGGGATACGAAAGCCGGCTGTCTAACCAACCAATCACATCAGTCCAATATGTGCTCCTTTCTGAACTAGTCCACGCTACGCCTCTAAGTGTAAGTAAACATTCTGTAATTTTTTTAAAAATATTTATATATCTTAGTGTAAGTAAACAATCTGTGATTTATAAAACTTTTAAAGAAACAAATACATGTTTTTGTAGCTTATCGTTTCATTTTAATTTAATTTAGAATCCTTGAGATATCTATAATTTCTAATACAATAGGTAGGTGGCAAGTTTTCTGTAAACAGTAAGTCATGGTCACCCTATCGATTCACACGAAACCGTTTTTTATTATGAATAAAATATATTTTTGCTTCTTATCGGTAGTACTACATATTAATTCTTTTTAAAAAAAACTCGTTAATACCTAATATAATTAATAGATAATCACGATTTATTTCTATGCGATATCGTACAACAGCTACTGAAATATTAACCTAGGATTTTTTTTTTGTGTATTTTTATAAGTTTCGAAAAATTATAAACTATATTTTACAAAAAAATGCAGACCTCTTCGATACCTTTCCAGCGAGATATCAACGATAATATGTTTGTCACCGTTTCGATGGCGCAGCCATGGTGTTTTTGCTTTATAGCTCCTAAAATATAAACCTAAGATTTTTTGTTGTATTTTTATAAGCTTCGACAAATTAAAATCTGTTTTACAAAAAACTTCAGGCCTCTGCGAAGCTTTTTCAGTGAGATTTCGGCGATGACGTGTATTTCACCGTTTCAATGGCGCGGCCATGTAGTTTTAGTCTTACAGCTCCTGAAATATAAACCTAGCATTTTTTGTTGTATTTTTACGAGTTTCGACAAATTCAAATCTATGTTTTACAAAAAAATTCAGACCTTTTCGATGGTTTTCCAGCGAGATATCAACGATAATATTTTTGTCACCGTTTCGATGGCGCGGCCATGGCATTTTTGCTTTATAGCTCCTAAAATATAAACCTAAGATTTTTTGTTGTATTTTTATAAGCTTCGACGAATTAAAATCTGTTTTACAAAAAACTTCAGGCCTCTGCGAAGCTTTTTCAGTGAGATTTCGGCGATGACGTGTATTTCACCGTTTCAATGGAGCGGCCATGTAGTTTTAGTCTTACAGCTCCTAAAATATAAACCTAGCATTTTTTGTTGTATTTTTACGAGTTTCGACAAATTCAAATCTATGTTTTACAAAAAATTTCAGACCTCTTCGATGGTTTTTCAGCGAGATATCAACGATAATATATTTGTAACCGTTTCGATGGCGCGACCATGGAGTTTTTGATTTATAACTCCTAAAATATAAACCTAGGATTTTTCGTTGTATTTTTATAAGCTTTGACAAATTCAAATCAATGTTTTACAAAAACCTTCTGACCTCTGCGACACTTTTTCAGTGAGATTTCGGCGATGAAGTTTATTTCACTGTTTCAATAGCACAGCCAGATTTAGTCTTATAGCTCCTGAAATATAAACCTGGGATTTTTGTCGTATTTTTACGAGTTTCGACAAATCCAAATCTATGTTTTACAAAAAAATGCAGACCTCTTCGATACCTTTTCAGCGAGATATCAGTGATAATATATTTGTCACCGTTTCGATCGCGCGGCTTTTAGTCTTATAGCTCCTGAAATATAAACCTAGGATTTTTCGTTGTATTTTTACAAATTTTACAAATTCAAATCTGTTTTACAAAAAATTTCAGACCTGCGATGCTTTTTCAGCGAGATATCAACGATAATATTTTTGGCACCGTTTCGATGGGGCGGCCGTAGGGTTTTTGCTTTACAACTCCTAAAATATAAACCTAGTATTTTTTTTTTTAATTTTTACAAATTCATCTGTTATTTACATTGACAAATATATTACTAGCGTAAGGACCAGGCCAAACGCGCGACTAAATGGCACTAACGCCTGGCCCTAAAATTACAGTTTAGGGCCAACGCGGCTCAGTTGACAGTGGTCCGTATGCGGGAGTGAACGAATATTTGCTTGACATAAAAATGCCTATTTGTGTGGTAAAAGGCTGCAAAAATTATGATACAAAGGTTAAAAAGGAACATGGGATATCGTATCATCGGTAACTAACCTTACATTATTTTGTTTTATTAAATAAACACATTTTATTACGATAAATAATTTACTACCGAATTCCACAATGGCGGCCATTGTGTGGACGCTACTGATCGCGCGAAGTGCATGAAGTAAACTTGTACGGACGTAATTTTTGTTTATTTCATTGTTGAACTTAGTGCTTGTAATTTTGAATAAAACACATTAGATACCTAAAGGTATCTAATGTGTTTTACATTCAATAAGGGTATATTCAATAATAATTCATATTATAACTAATTCAATAATAATTCATATTATAACTAATTCAATAATAATTCATATTATAACTAATTCAATAATAATTCATATTATAACTAATTCAATAATAATTCATATTAACAATAATTCAATAAGGGTATTAAGGGTATATCTTATATTCAATAAGGGTAAATAAAAAAGATTTAAAAAAGAGCTTAGAAACGGTACCTACCTAATTGAAACTGAAAATTTATTCTTAAATTATTTTGAAATGTAGTTTCATTTTCTTCACGCTAACTGAGATGACCGTTAAATTACCAGCTTACGCCCGCGACTACTTCCGCGTGAATTTCGGTTATCGCGGTTATCAAGTGGATTAAAAATAGCTTACCTATAAGGTCCCATTAAAAAAGATGGACAAACTTTTAGAAATTATTCAGACCATCAAAATAAAGACAATGGTAAAAAAAATAAACTCTGTACATACTTACTTACAAAGAAGAAAAAAAAACAGCTAACGAAAATTTACTAAAAATGTTGGTTACCCGATGCATAAACACATCTCGTATTACTCCTACGTCACCGGCCGCCGCGTTCATTGTTCAATTCATGCCTTCTCACTCTAACATAACCCTTCGCAGGCGCCCGCGTCGCGCGCTTGCCGTAAATGACAATGATGACGCAATTTCAATTTTCGTCGTGCAACCGAGACGGTAACGTTTTTCGCGAACGTCGAATGTAAGTGTGTGAGTGTTATTAAGTACCTAGGTAGTTATCAAAATCGACAACAATGCCTTATTACGCGTACACCAATCAAGAATACTTGTAAATAGCACACGACGAGCCCAAATCCTTTACCAAAGCAAATTTCAAATAAAGCTGATTGAGACTCATTAAATTTGTTTTATTTATATTTTCATAGTGACCTGTAAATAATAATAATAATAATAATTGTTCTCGTTTAGCTAACGGGGAATACTTGCATAGACACAACCTTGTAGCCAGGATTATCCATCAGCAACTTGCTCTGAAGTACTCTCTTGTGGAATCGGAGGTGCCGTACTACAGGTATGTGCCCGACCCAGTTCTCGATAATGGCGATATCACATTGTACTGGGATCGGTCCATCATCACTGACAGGACTATTGTGGCCAATAAGCCTGATATAGTGGTGGTGGACCGAAGTGAGAGGCGTGCAATGATTGTTGACATATCCGTTCCGCATGACGAGAACCTCGTGAAAGCCGAGAAAGATAAACAAATCAAGTATATTGACTTGGCTCGCGAGGTTGTCGACATGTGGGATGTGGACTCAGCGATCATTGTACCGATAGTCGTGTCAGCCAATGGCTTAATAGCCAAGAGCCTCGACCAACATCTCAGGAGGCTCACGTTAGGCGGCTGGATCAAGGGCTTGATTCAGAAAGTGGTACTCCTGGACACGGCTCGTATAGTTAGGAGGTTCCTCTCTCTGGAGCCCTGACCGCCGGTAGCTTGGACTCTGTTCCCGATACCGGTGGGCTACTATTTTTTATATTTTTAAATGTTTTTATTTTTATAGTGGAATATTTAAAAATATAATTTATATGTTTTGTAAAAGGAATAAACGAATAAATAATAATAATAATAAAAGTTTATTGACATATAATTTTACATAGAAATGAATCCCCTGGTCCATAAACTAGTGTAAACTGTATCATAGGGACCAGTGTCTTCGCCAGCTTTCGTAAATAGGTACATTGTGTCAGGAGTACTTTTAAAATTAAGGTTTAAATAACAAAATAAATAGGTACTTAAGTCTAGATTTAAAATTAAGCATTTTGTGGAGTGTGTGTATGTGTGTGTGTGTGCGTTTTGAATTGTGTTTAAATGAAGTTATAAATAATAATACTAATGATAATATTTATTTGCCTGAAATTAAGTTTTCTATTTCATCATAATTGTACTGTTTTAGCCAGAGAGTTAATTTGGTTTTAAATTTGCGGATAGTATATGTTTTACAGTCATTATTTGTTTTTAGGAATATATTGTAGATTTTCGGAGCTAGCACATCAATAATGTCGTCTTGCAAAGGCGGTCCTAGCACGCGGTATAGGGCAGCGGTTGATCCGTTTGGTTGTAATAGGCAGGGAGGGTACGATGTTTCTGTGGTATCTTATCATCATCTCAAGCACAAAGAGTTTTCTAACTGATAGCACGTTTGCTTTTTCATAGACATTCACAGTTGGGTGTCTAAAGGGCAAGCGCATAATGACCTTTAGTACTGCTCGTTGCGCCCTTTCTACAATAATCAGATGATTTTTAAATGTATCTCCCCATGCGCAGATGCAATACCTGACTAGGCACTCGCACAAAGCTCGGTAAGTTTGGATTAGAAGTTTGAAAGGTGCCACACTTCGTAAGTTCTTGAATATATAGATCATTCTTCTAATCCTGCCAGCCAGCATTGTTGTGTGAGTGCTCCAGTCAAGTCTCTCATCTACTACTATACCTAGATATTTAATAGAAGGGGTTTGCGAAAGTAAGTCACATGAGCATTTAGAACGATCAACAGTTCGGTTACATGGAAACATATGTATTTTTATAGAGAAAGTTGGATCCGGATTTGTCAGATAAGACTTACTGAAACAAATATATTTGGTTTTGGAGGTATTGAGTGAAAGGAGACTATTTTCGAGCCATTTTGTTATTTTGGCTAATCCGTCCTCAGCCTCATGTCGAACTATGTCCCAGGTCTTTCCATGAAAAACCAAAACAGTATCATCTGCGAACATAAGGAGCTCCACTTTGGGCAGATTTATTTTGAACAGGTCATTAATATAAATTAGAAATAAGGTGGGCCCAAGAGTACTGCCTTGTGGAACTCCAAATGTGCAGTGGCTACTGTTACTCTCATAATCATCTACACGAATTATCTGAGTTCTGTCCGATAGATAGTCACTAAACCAATCCAGTATCACACCTCGTATGCCCATGTTTTCAAGCCTTGCCAGCAGTATTTTTGTGGAAACAGTATCGAAAGCCTTTTGGAGATCAAAAAAGACTCCAACACATCTTTCGCCCTTATCAATGTGTGCGGTTAGCCTTGTCGTCAACTTGAGAACAGCATCTTCAGTGGATTTTCCTTCCCTAAATCCGAACTGATTTTCATCAAGTAACTTATTTTGCTCCAAATAAGACACCAATCTCTTATTTACGACTTTTTCTACTAATTTAGACAAAGTTGACAGTAGAGAAATAGGTCTATAATTGGTAGTAAAATATAATCGCAAAAAGGAAATCGTTATGTACCTACATAAAACGGCATGCAATTGATTTAATTATACTGACTCCTAATATGCGAAAAAAAACGCATACGCGCGAACAAGGTTACGTCGAACGCTTATGCAGTGCGGCAGTCACGTAGTTCGTATGAGTTATCACAGATGTCGCTATTTTTGCTTGTAGTATAAAGGTTTCTAAGAAATGTTCAGATGGGCGCATCCTTCCTTTCGAAATCATTGGTTATTTACCTAAATTTCAGGTCTCTGCAACGCGAATTTATAAAGATATCCATGGCCGCGCGGTTCTTCGCGTTTCAATGGCGCGACCACATTCAAACCCTTATATCTTATTAACCATAACTTTGACAAATTTTGAGTTTACAAAATCATGGCAGTTTTTTTTTAAATTATCGTCATGACCGCGCGGTTGAAACACTCACGCCTACTGGGGCCACGGCTAGTGTGAAAGTGAAACCCGGGGCCCTGGGACGAAGACAAAGAAGGAACATGAGTAGGCTTTTAGTCAGTAAAAGTCTGACACTATTTCCCGATCCGCCCAAGAGCGAGATTTGTCATAAAATGATTTTCCCACCCAAAAAAAAACACCTACAATGCAAGGCGTTTTTTTGTAAAGCAGTTTGCCAAGGGAACCAAAGGGTATCTTCAATAAGACAATTTTATCACTTTCCAATCATTTATTTCACAGAAATCTCATAATATCGGTGAAAATAAGTTTACAATTTACTTTTAATCATTTAATTACTTTAGAACAAAATGCGAAATTAACATAATACAAACCACAAGCAAAAAGTCATGGTCATCAAAGTTATTTAACCAATATTACTTTAATTCTATTAAACTATAGAAAATTGTAATTCTCCCTCAGACCCACATATATCTCTGACAAATTAAACTTAACAGAAGACTTTTTTTATAAAGGTGGTAGACTCATAAAACATAATTAGACTGATCTAAGATTGATCATTTTACTTAATTAAACACCGCTTTTACAACTAGCGGATTATAAACTCAGAACGTAACACTAAACTATCATGAACTGGGATGAAACAAGTTCAAGCAATTATTCTAATTTAAATTTCAAACAACAATAAACCCTTTACTATGCACACGAAAAAACCAAATGGCAACTATCCACATATTCAACATTAAACAGTATTACTGTTTAGTATTTTTATTACTGCTATGTCATAGTCATTTTATCATGATTTATCTTTTACGTGTCCATGTTAAACAGATTGGCAAACATTTTCAGTTACAATTGAATTCAACACCAACTTGTAATCGTTGGTGAAAAACAAATACCTTTCTATTGTATGTAACTTATAATTAATCACAGTTACGTTTTCAATAACTTATTAACTAAGGCTAATGTAATATTTCAAATATTACTTTCTGTTCGCATCTATATTTATCATAGGAATGAAATAGTAGTCAAACATATAATATTTTCTTAATAATAAGGTCAGTAACCTCGGCACTTAACCACAGCACGATACTTCCGTAATATTAAAAATTCTTTGGAATCATAATAATCCACATAATAAAGATTTTTTAATAAATTGAATTACATATACGTGAACAGATTATTTTGTATGCCTTACATAACAAATCTAACTACAAATATCGAATAAACAAATCTTATTTTCTGCACTATTGATCGTCTTTGATACCTGCAAAATATTGTTTAATCTTGAGTTCTAAGGCACCTGTTTACATACTATGGAGTAATTTATGTTATGTCAACTTTAGGCTTTAGTTTTATATAATGTAATAAAATATATTTATTTATTCAAGGCATATTTCTCTTCAGGATTTGCGAGCTTAAATCTACGTAAAATATAAACACTCGAAAACGCAAAAATTACCGACAGTTCAAAAAAAATATTTTTTTGAATTAAAATTTAAGTTTATTCAGATCTCCGACATCCTTTTCATATCCACATATGTTTAAATCAGTCCAACTATTGACAAGTACAAATTTAATGGCAAAAAAGGACATGGCACATCTGACCTAGCAACATTTTGCGTGATCGAGTAAATGCAAATAACTTTAACATGTGATAAACACATTCAAACAAACATATATATATTCTTCTAAATATATCTCTGAAACTATAACAGTTTATGGTAATTCTGATTCTTCTTAATACTTTACCCTGTTACTTTGAACCTCTGTTTGTTGTGAGCACTGCGGAAAATGTTAAGAGTACTTTCAAGGAAACATCAACTATATGATTGTAAACTATTACTATATTTGTGTCTTGTGTACATAATGTTTGTGTCACGGTTAATAGACGGAATGTAGACGCACGTGTAGGTTAAGAATCTTGTTCAGTTTCCAGAATCCGCTCAAGCTTCGGGTAGTACAAAAACACTTGTTAACACCGACCTTGAACTAGTCAACCAATTAGTTATTAAAAATAATTATAAAATTTCGCGTATTATCCGTAACAACACACAACTAAAATTAAGAACAATGACAAAATTAAATTTGTATATTCTTAACATTCCCAAAGTAACTCATGTTAATCGTAATATGGACAATTCGAAAATCTTCTTTATAAAATAAAACAAAACAAAAACATCAAGATATCTTCCTTAAACATATTTCTTCTTAATAACACTTAATGCGTCTCTACAATAACTATTATTTGGCGCTAATGGCAGCCCGCACGAATAAACAACACAACGAAGACGAACTGAAGAGTTTCACTCTGGCCACACATCTATTCCATCCAAGTCTGGTCGAGAACTGAATGAGATCTTGATTTGTAGAAAACACGAGCACGAGATCTTCATTATAATTATTCATATTTTAAAAGTCCTTTAACATATTCTAAGTCACCTATATATCTATGTTACGTACATAATGAAGACTAGTTCATCAGGATTTTCGTGCGTTTACCATAAAGGCTTAAATGCAAGTATTAATATTAAATATTATTGTGCATTGTTGTAACTTCTGACGAGGGTGACGGTAACTTTGCTACTAGACCTAACAGGTTGAGGAAGAAGAGGCCACCGCTTCTGCGGCGTCATCGGAAGGCGGGGGCAGGGGGGCGTCCTCTTCATAAATCATAACTAGTTTGCTGTATTCTCGTTTCCTGCGGGATGTCTGCAAAATAAACAAGCTTATTAAAATATCCATTCTACGTATTTGATATACAAAGTGTCTTACACATCACACATTTAGCCAGTTATATAGATATAGAAACAATACAAATACAACATTTAATTTTCTACACATCCTACAATAATATTGGAGTCAGGAACTTGTCCAAGTTCATTGAACGAATGAAACTTATCCAGCATACTGTAACTTGCAATATTTGCTGGCGGTTTAGTTCTGTGTTTTAATACTCTCAAGAATGTTATTGCGTTGTATAGTTTTAAGTAAAAATTTGCGTGAAGCACGTACAGACAGGCAGAGAGGGTTTCGATTCAGAGTACTCTGAAGCTTCGTTTGGCAAGCCGCTGGAGTGTTTGTATATTTCGTCACACTTCGTCGGCTAGGTATTGGCCTGCATGAATTTATTCGGAACCAGTCACACCCTCAGCGATCGGAAACAGTCAGCTATGCAGCTTTTTTTTAGCGTTTTTATGAACGCCAATTCTGTCTGTCTTTTCATTTTGGATTTATTAGATTCCTTAAAAGAGGTGATACATAATACAAAGAAATAACATGTATTCTTAATTGAAATTAAATTTTCAATGTAAAAGTTTTATGACTATGCATGCAGGATGACTTAATTCATGGCCAATCTTTCAGGCAGTTATTCATATTCTATTATAGAATATGAATAACTTAATACTGGGTCTTTACCAATGAAATTGTCTTTTTATGAAACTGCACTGTCAAATAAAATATCTTAATGTTAGTTTGGAATTTTAAATTTAAATAAACATTGTAATATTTTTTTTTTGATTAATATAAATAATATAAAAAAACCTTTTATTTGTTTTATTTTCTATAAATATTACAGAATAAACAACACCGAAAGGAACAAACGAATAACTAATTTATGTTAGGTTAGCAGGTTGTCCACTTCTAATATCATTCATCATTTTTCCTCTGACCAACTATATTAATTTTATAGAAAAACTATCAAGCTAAATTTAATATCCATTTGTTGACCATGAATGATCCTGAAAAACCGTGACAATAACGGTTGTGGCAAAAAAAAATCGCTGCAGACAGTTTTTACAGGTAGCCAGAGGCCCGAAGTCTGACAGCGGTCTCGCCAATAGGTATTGTGTTGTTACCCAGTTATTATCCGTGGTTCCTTGCTGTTTTACTCTAAAGAACCCTAAATAGGCATAATCCAATTATGACCAATATTATAGGTCACTCCAAAGCTAAAATGCTTCAGTAGTGCAGACTGAGGATCAGGCTATCATCATCCTCCCCTTATCCCATGTTACTTGAAGTCGGTATGACAGGTTTTTTACTCCTATTCTGTCCTGTCAACCGTCACTCTCCATCCATTCTAAAGGTCTGACTGAATTAAATAAATTTCTTTTTATAATCACTGTGTAATTTTGGAACACAGTGTAACATCTCAAATTTTTCCTGACTTTCCAGGTTGCCCCTCGATTTTTCCGTGACTTTCCAGAAAGTGAATACGCTGGTTTTGAATAAGTTTCGTAAAACATCAATTTGTGTTGGTAGTTAATAGTTGTTTTAATTTCTTTACTTCATAGTAAAATTTATTTAAAACATGGTATCGAATATTAATGTTATATAATAAATTTAGCCAAGCAATGGACAATAATTAATGTAGGTGATTTTTCTAGCTAGTACTATTTAACATAAAATAATGGTTATGCTCTACTAAAATGCTCCCATTGAATTCGTGCTCTTGAATTTCTCACTCAACACTGAATCTTTATTTAATATATAATTATAATACAAAAGGTCCAATAATTCCTTAGTGCTTTGATTTTTAAAAGATTCTGAGGTTCTGTCAGGTAGGTTTAAAAAAGTAGATACTTTCCCTATTGTCTGAGATACAATCATAGTCCTAATAGGACTTGGATGTATTATAAATAATTTATTTGATAGCGAATCTTTCTAATATGGCCAAGCTTTGTATGTAGATTGAAATTAATTTTTAAATAGTATTAAGCAAGTATTAATCTATTGATCTCTTCTAGGTGCCAACAATTGTGCAATAATCATTTTAATAACAATCATTTATTGAATATGCTTTCGATACAAAAATCAGTGTTGCCTTGACTCTAGTACTGGGAGATCTTTTGTCATAAAAGCAAGAATAGCCAGCAAACCAGATACTGACACGAGTGATCTGGTTTTGCTTTTATAAAATATAACAAAAGACTAATAAATGTCTTACTTATACAAAGTGGAATACTTCAAAGTAACGTAAAAATATTAGATTATAAGTTACGTCATTAAAAATAACACACATACACAACTTCATCGTTTTACAAATATTCACAGCCAGATAAATTATTTTTACTCAATTTTTTTATTAAAACATCTATTGTTGAACTAGTAATAAAAGGTCCTAACCCTGTTTCGTTCTGCACGAATCCTCGCGTTGGTGGAAGCTCTTTTATAAGGGATCTAGCCAAAAGAAAACAAAGCGTTAAACTGTTTGTTATGACACAGTAAACAACCTTATAGAATGATCCTTCCTGTAGATCAAGTTCAAGCCATTTAGCGGTTAGTGTTTCACTTGTCAAACTAAATGCAGATGAAATTCTATTCATGACTTACGTTCCTCTCTTTTAAAGGTCTAAGCACTCTCTTAACGAATCATTTTTAATCCGTGAAGGCTTGATGTTGTTACAGTAAAGTATCACCATCAATAAGTGTTGTTTCACAGTAACAGTGTCTACTACACTGAACTAATTAAACATTCATGCAGCCTCTCATATTGAAATAATATCAAACTATTATAGTATTTAACTGTGTTGTTAAATCGATTAAACTTTCTACTGAGCATTTACAAAGACTGGCAATAATACATCGACTTATAGTATTTACTATATAGTAAATTATGTACCGTTACATTGGTGGTGGTTTCTTCGCCGGAACTACTGGAACTGGTAATTCCTTCTTCTAAGGTAAGCCTTGCAGCCACACCCTCTAACTGGAGGTCTAGGTACAACTGGCTCAGCTGCTCGTTGACCAAAGAAGGCTGGAAATTATTAAGGCCAATTAGAACAGAAGCCTTACCACAAACTCTTAACGCGACCGCGAAGATCAGTCAATGCGAGAGACACTTCTGTAATACAAACAAGTAGACGATAGACGAGAGGAAAAGGCCCCGAGGGGAAGTTTCTATAATGCTCCGCTCTTTCATTAGTTTTTTAGAGACACGTCAGTAACCTCATTTGGTTCTTTTTTTTTTTATTAGTGGCCAGTTCGATTTTTGAACAATCTTGTTTGAGGCACGTACATTTTAATTCACAATGTGTATTTGTTTTTTCAACATAATAGTTTTTGACCTTCCAATTTCAAATCTCATTATTCCCCTAAGGATCGCCCATACTACATTATTTTCCTAGGAGCAGAATGATTTGCTTTAATTGATGGTTTTCTATACATATAAAAGGAGAAATTGACTGAATCAACGCTCTTCCGAAACTACTGGGACTAGATATAGAACTACGATATATTCAAGTAGATAGATTTTAAGGTTGCATCACCCAGGAACTTTAAAAAGAGAATGCTATCGGAGTAAAAGTGTTGCTTTCATGAATACGTCATCATCAAGCAACACATTCTCTATATTATACGAAAATATAATGTTAACTATACAATAAGAAGTAAATTATCATGACCTACCTGTTCCAAAGTTTTCATTTTCTGTTGGTCGGCCGTAAGGGTTTCTTCCAAAGACTTGGTGTGGATTTGATACTTGTAGACCAGCTCTGAAGTCACGCACACCTGTAAGACCAAAAATACTATTAGTATTAACTGTTGATAGACTAAGCCATATATAGGCAAGTCAAAAAAGTTCTTCATTCTCTAAGGATCTTCTCAAACGAGATCTCCCGCTATAGCTGAAGCGGATATTTGCATTCTCCCTATACTCTACTCACGTATGGAGCACCTAACCTGTTCTTTGACACTCCAGCTGAGGTCCAGGGTCCAGGTTTGCCAGCGAGCCATGGAGCGCAGTATTCTGAGGGTTCGAATTTCGGACCGTGTAAGGAACACTGCGCGCCAAAACTAAGATCACACATATTACCCGGAAAGCTGCTATTCATAAGTGGAATTGATCCATGTAAGTCAATGGCATGTCAGATGAGCTGTAAGCTAAAAGAGCCACTTATTAGGACCTATTAAATGCAAGCCGTCATGGTGGCAGACCAAGGCGAAGGTGGAGTGATGGAAGGACTAACCCGCAATGGTCGATAACAGACGTGTATAGGAGACCTTCGCCAAGCAGTGGCACGATGGGACACTTAGAATTTTGTAAATCATGTTGAAAACTGCATAAAAATCTCTCAGTTGAGAAAAAAACATACTACAGATACACGTGAAAAGGGACTTTATTTTTACTTGCAGTCCCCTGCAGTTTCACTCGCTTTGGTTACTGCTTGGCTCCTATTTGTCGCAGCGTGATGGTACATAACCTATTGCCTTCCTTGACAAATGGGTTATCCAACACTAATACAGTTTTCCAATTCGAACCTGTAGTTCGTAATATTAGCGCGTTCAACCAAACAAATAAACTCTTCAGTTTTTAATTACGAGTATATTAGTATAAATAAATACATATTTATTGTGACACACATACCTGTTCCAGCCATGGTGGTTCCATCTTCCTCTGAGCTGCTGGTTTCTTCGCGGGCTGAGATACACGGTTTAATGGGCTCTGAAATCACACTTCTTTTTATTGTCTGACGAAACAAAAAAAAAGAACAAAGAAAATACTTTGTGAGTAAATCTACATAAATAAAATATTTATAATAGGTACCTATGAAACAGCCGATTTTTAAAACGGGTTGCGTTGAAGTGTTACATCTTTGGATTGACTTGGAATCATAAGTTCAAATAAACTTTTTAATAAAGACACGTTATTCTTTTTTTGAAATTAGGTTTTTATTGGTTTCTTCGTGTTTTGTATTTTCTGTAATATCGCAGTACTTATAACCATGAAAGGTAATGAAAAAATACGATTTTTCATATTAAGAGTTCCGACATAAAAACTGCATTTTAAAGGGCAAGCAAAAATCAATGACATATACCTACAGCTTGCTTCTAGCAAAAATCACATCAAAGCAACTCGTTTTAAAAAAATGGAATTTCATACGTAAAGACCTATAATATAGTACCAAACTGAAAAAGATTTAAAAACATACCTTGCCTAGAGCTTTATTATGTCCATTTCGATATAATCAATATGTAGGTACGTATTCGAACTGTAATCCTAGTTGATTTATTTGAATGGTAACCTACCTCCATCAGTTTTACCCACGAAGTAAACGATGACTAGCGCTTTACAAACGACAGAAGGCAACCAATCCACGTGCCCAAAGTCTGAAGATGATATGTAATCGGAAGTTCTATGGTCACCCACATGTGACTTAAGGTGTTAAACTTCCGAAGCTAGGTGATACTGCATAAAACTGAAACAAGCTCTAGACAGAAACGGCCAACCTTGTGACAAACACAGGCCATTGAATTCTGTGTGGGGGAAGTCCAAGGTCCAGTGAAGAACTCGTTGCCGCTGATGAATTAAAATGCTGATATTTACCCTAACTGGGGGCTTGTTGCCATTCTTGCCATCACCACTGTCTTCGGCACTGCCGGATTCAGTCTTAAAGAATGAAGAGTAGAAGGATGAGTAGCTAGACTCTCCGTCTGTCTTGTCGGGTGTTTCTTCACTGTTCCCATGTCGGTTCTGCTTGCTGAGACGACTCTCCCTTGGAGGAGGAGTGTTCGTCGCAGCCTCTGTGCTCTGAAGGGAAAATAAATCGTGGAGACTAAGGATAATTTTTCTTTGAAATAGACCCTGTTATATACACTATTTTTTAATTTAGACTGGTTGTAGTTGTTTTGATTGCTAGAATTTTTTTTAATTTTGTTTTTTATTTAAACTTGTGGCAAAAATAAGATTGTCTTGTACTAATGTTGCTGTTAGAACTTGGAAGTCATTACAGACTTCCTTGCGCAGCGGGTGCTTTATATGTCTTGATTCAAAATATTTAGTTTTAGATTAAAACTTTGTTTGCCAAACGGACTGGTGACAAAGTTATACCTCAGATGTATGGCCATCGTACTAGCCCATATTCTCGAAGATGGCGTTAGCAACTTACGCTGTTGTAAAATTTACCTTATTATTTATTACGTTTAAAGGTACCTCGGTAATAAACTATACTAAATGATTTCTTTAGTGGTAAATATTACATATAGTGTATTGACCATTGTTCTGAATTATTCTAATCGACATCAGTTTCTTTTATTTACTTATTATACAAATAGAGAATTAGAGAGCACATTTTGACAATATTTACTAATATATATATACATTTAAATAACACCTGATAAAGAGGTGGTTAGATAAATTGAAAATGGAATAGTAGGTTTCTTAATATAAGCAGAGCCCCGAAAATTCAAGGGCTCTTTTGAATGCCCAAGAGATCATTCAGGTCATTCACAAGGTATAGATTTAAGAAAGTGGTAACAATGAAAGATAAAATAATATAATCTTAAAACAAGAATAATTAATTGCAAATATGAGCCACAATGAGTGCAGCCCTAACCTTACGACTCAAACTGTTGGAAGACTGCATGTCTGTCGAGTATATCGTCGAGTCCTCGTTCCCATTTTGACTTTTGTGCGGCCCCGACTCCTATTAAAGCATTTAAAAAGTGCAAAAGAAAAATCTACAAATGCCAACAAAAATAAATAAAAAGCAAGACATGCTATATAAAAATGAAGCAGAGGAAACTTATTTACTGAAAGAAATAAGATTGAATTCGAATTGTCAGTATTATTGTATAAAAAAATTGTCTTATGAATTTCAACAACAAACAGTATGCTAGTGGACGTAAAGATGATTTTATGGTAATAAAAATCACAAAAATGATCTCTTATTTTGAAATCTACCTGTGATAATGCAATTCAGCTAAGTAAAAAGAATCACGAGAAATCAAAATAAACAATCATTCTAAGAGTGATGCAGTATGTATAAAATCATTTTGTAATTATGATGAACTCATAGAATTTATATTGTCATACCCGGTTCAACGCATTTGATGAAAGACTATCTGCGGTGCCGTTGTCAGTTTTTGAAGAAGCTGCTTTTTTCTTGTCGCGCCACGCACTGCCCTGCACCTTGCTTGGCCTCAATGTTAAACTGGGCTTACAAGCCTGTGCAGGTTGACAACAACGGTGAGTTTATAGCTTTCGACGATGAATTCATTTATTTTCTTTCAAAGTGAACGCTAAGCCGAAAATTTAAAAATGTACAATGGGACATGCTTTTTTAATTTTAAAATTAATTATAAAAATACTTTAGAATAATATTATGAATTATAAATTAACTTATTAAGTATTATTAAGCAAAAATTTTATCATAGCTTTATCTTGCTTACCTCATATAGTAAAACTAACTTAAGTTAATTGATGAAATTGTTAATGATACCTACTCTATTTGCGATAGCATTAGATAAACGTTAAAAAAGGTTGTTTTTAGGGTACACTTTGTAATGAACGTACAATATACGAGGGTGGATTGAAAAGTTCGCGGCCTCAGCAAGAAAACAATATAAAATATAAGCAAAAGTAATTTTATTTTTCCACGTAATCTTCTCTTAAGTCTATACACTTCTTGCAACTGGTTTCCAACGCCTGTATGCCATTACAAATGTCATAAAAAAAGTTTCTTCAAGGCCTTCAAAAAAGTCACCCACCGCAGCTTCGACCTGCTCATTTGATGAAAATTTTTGACCTCCAAGGTGTTTTTTTAGGTTTGGGAATAAATAAAAGTCTGAAGGTGCCACAATCACGAATTTGAGCCATAGATTCAACAGACGTGTGAACGCGTGCATTATCCTGATGGAACAAAACTTTCTTGCTGAGTAATCCTGGCCTTTTCTCTTTGATTGTTTCACGCAAGCGACGTAAGATCGTAGTTTCACCTTTTGCAAGGTGAAAATGATGACACCCTTAGCATCCCAAAAAACTGACGCCATCACCTTGCCAGCTGACAAAATTGTTTTGGCTTTTTTTGAGGTCGGTTCATCAGGTATTTTCCACTGCTTGGATTGCTGTTTTGACTCTGGGGTGTAATGGTGTACCCAAGTTTCATCCATTGTTACAAATCTGGCCAAAAAATCTTGTGGATCAGCCTCAAACATTTCCAAACAGTCGCGAGAAATCGTGAGGCGTATTCGTTTTTGTTCGACTGAAAGCAATCTGGGTACCCACCGCGCAGTAACCTTAGAAAATCCAAGTTCATTGGTTATGATGTTTTGTGTTCGTTCATACGAGATGCCAATAGTGTCTGCAATCTCCCTGATGGTCAATCTCCGATCTGTCAATATCAGATCACAGATTTTCCTGATGTTTTCTTCAGTCGTAGACGTCATAGGCCGGCCAGAACGAGGGTCATCTTCAATACTCTCTCGTCCGCGTTTAAATTCAGCAACCCACTTTTTCACAGTCGTATACGACAGAGCAGATTCCCCCAATGTTGTTGACATATCTTCGTGAATCTCTTTTGGAGTTAATTTTTTTTTTAAACAGGTATTTGATGACCGCACGTTGCTCAATTTTCTCCATTCTTTCAAAACGATCCACAAAAGCTCACAAAATTCAGTCTAATTTAAATACAGTTAATGCTATTGCGATAGAATTTTACAATTTGACAACCAGAGAGTAAACTAATCGAATGAGGTCAGTTACATTAAAATATTTAAGTATTTATGTGTTAGGCCGCGAATTTTTCAATCCACCCTCGTATGTATATTGTGCTTTGTTACAGTTAAGATTGATGTGAATTTATTATAATCAACTTATATACTAACTGTTCCCACAGGGAACAGTTAGTGATAGCATGACGAGTAACAGGGCAGAGTGGAAGAAAAAAAACGTGTTGCGCCGACCCCAAATAACACGGGATAAGGTCAGGAAGATGATGATGATACTAACTGTTATCCTTAAATGAACTCATTTGAACTATCCGTCTTCTGAATTTATAAGGCTTTTAATTAAATAAATTATTAAGTTCTTACTTATACTAATAGTGTCCATGTTAAAAAGTTTAAAGAACCAGGGGTAGTCAGAAACTGGAACGGTTTTTCATTATACTATAAATCTAACAAATCTATGGGTTTTGTTGAATTATGGACGATACCGGTGCCGACTTAGGGCAAGATATTAGAAGCAGTAAATGGTCGTCACCAATATAATTCGTACTATATATATATATAAGTTTCTGTGCTCCAGGCTTTTAACAACCTCCATACAATAAAGTTCATGTGAATATACAGGATGTTTGGTGCATCGTGTGCCAAATTGAAACGGTCGACGGGAGGGTTCATCTGCTATCCTTTCAAACCCCTAAACACTTCTCATGCTCTGTGGATTTTTTTTTTTCATCGACTTTTTATTGTTTTATGAAAATAAGACCCAAATTGTTCATTCAAATACAAATTTTAAAAAATATATAATTCGTAGACTCTGAATTTTTATTTTATTTAGATGTGTATTGTATTATAGTACTTTTAAATTAAATCGCTGATACGACATTATAAAAAAAAAAATTGTTTGAAATAAAACTATGTTTTATATTTAAAAAAAAAACCATTTCATTTACCTTTATATGTGTTTAGTACTTACCTTACAATATAAAGATTTACTATGCGTTCCAAATAAAAATAGGAAAGTCAATGACCTCGATCAGTAAAATATTGATTGAAAAATACGGTTTGCAAAAAAAAAACTCATTTGCGTATTAATAAAGGTTTTTTTAATTTGTATTACTACTGAGTCTTAGTTAAATCTAGATGAAGTAAAAACGTTATTGTTTAATCTAAATTAGCTAAAATGTATTGTATATATGTATATTTAAGTCATTATTAGTTTTAAAAAAAAATTGTCTTCCTTATTTTCATTGTTAGGAACAATTCGCCTTCTTCTTCCATTTGGCACTACATAGACACTTCACACAGTGACGTAGAAATTAGTAAAAATGGATTCTGATTTAACTTTTTTCGTTCATGATTCACTAATCATGATGAAAGTTCTTGTTTTGCTAAACCTACCCAATTTTTCGATTTTACAGCTATGACATCACAACATGGCGTAAAAATCGATCCTATTCTTATTTGGAACGCATTGTGTCTAAATAGGTAATTTTAAAATTTAATATTAAAACCATTATTTATTACAATTATTTGAATTTATCTCGAAAAATAAATGTTATGCGCGCCTGCTTCTATGAACCTCTTTTCTCTAATGCTATCGCGAATGGAGTATAGTTACTTTGAAAGAAAAAGTCTGGTCATAATTAATTGCTCACTGTCATCACTTTCAGATCACAACTGAAGCCGGTGCTGAACAAGTCGATCTGGCGAAGCAAGCTCTCAAAGAACGACCATCGAGTCATAGTGCACGGTACGTGTTAGTGATATCGACACAAAACATCGAGCGACGACGCTGGACTACATCGAAGTTATTCTATATTTGTATGGAAATTACCTCTATCTAACGAAAGCACTTGTGTGAACAAAACATTCAAAAACATTAATTTACAAATAAATCCAAATGATGTCCATTCTAAATTCTGTATAACAATAAAATTGTGCAAGTGAGAAATGAATATGGTTAACGGGTGACGTACCTCTTCATAGTTGCTGCTGGTTAGACCCAAGGGGTTCATTGTGTTGGAATATTGTTGCATGGACTGTGCCATCATATGAGATTGCTGCATGGGGTATGACATCTGTTGAGTCATCGGCGAGTACATAAGAGGTTGCCCGTACATCGGGTGGCCGTACATCATCACTGTAATAAAAAAAGATTCATCAAATAATGTTTCTAACTTCAAATTATAATATTGTTTAAATATACTACCTACGTGGCCTACTGCCACGAATGCTGAAAAAATTATATTTTTACTTAAACTTACTCGGTGCTTGGAACTGGTGTTGATGGCTAGTAGAAGGTGGGTAGTGATGGCCTGAAGTTGTGGGCATTTGCTGCGGGGGGGCCTGCGCGTAGTATATCGGGAACATTCCTGTAACGTCGGGTACTGTCAAAATGGTCATGTTACAACAAAGTCTAAAAACACCCCGAGCGAAAAAGTTCGGCTTTTTTACTGTCTCTATTGATAGTCAAAGTTATGAATCTTGTGTGTGATGTGAAGTGTGACTGTCTTTACCTAAAGCTTGATTGCCAGATACTGTATTTTTATTTCAAGGAATTTTTACAGTAATTTATGATTTAACAGAGAATCTATATTTTGTTTATTATACAGGAAAACTTTATAATCAGTGCGAATTTTTTTATGTTATGGTGGATAGTCGGTCTTAATTATATGACCACCACTGTATAGAGATTTTCTTCTCATTCATCTATTCTGTGATTTTCTTACCAACTAGGTACTAATAAGAATTCCTTTTAAAGACGTATTTTTAAAATAGGTTTGGCCTTGAATTAATATAACTTTAAATTAACCTTGATATCTAGCCAGGTTTTAGTATATTTAGTGTGACAAGCTAAGGTATTAGAAATGACAGGTTACCTGGCACTGCCGGCATGGTGTGCATGGGCATCATGGTATGGGGCATAGGGCTCATGATAGACATCTGCTGAGGGATGCCGACGCCCAGAATGAAAGCGTTCATGTTGTTTGCAGGCTGACTAGACCAAGGATTGGATGCTGTAATCACAACAAGCCTTTAGTTATTTTAAATTGAGTTTTAGAAAATATGTTTCTATGGCATTGTGACATATGAATGGTATACCTAATTTAGAAAAGTAAGAGGGTTTCTGAATTAAATATTTTCTCAAACTCTAATCCAATTCAAATGTTTAAATCCGAAATCGGAGGTTAGTGTATTATTTAAACATGTAAGTACTATTATTATTTTGTCAAAACCATTGAATAACATTTAATTATTTTTTTAACCAAACATGCATCTCACGGTTTTGACAATTCATCGATAAGTATCGTGATTTGATATTACAATCCTCATTTATCTTTGGGTTGATAATGATCACACTAAAACACGTGTGTGTTAAAGTGCATGGTAGAAACTAATTTACATGAACATATTAATTAAATAAATAGGTGGCGTGAGGGGGCTGAAGCAAAACCTAACATATTGCAATATCTATCTACAAGACAGAAATCTGACTTTTTCAGTTACTAATGCTGTTAAAATTTGTTTCTTCTTATTATCGCATCTAATCCGTATTATTGTGCTCAAGATATTTTGAATATTATAAATACTGCGTCAATACGGGTCAGAAGTGCGATTTCGATATTTATAATCAATGCAATATTTTTTAAACCAATGCGAAAATTAGCTTATGGTGGTTCAGTATTCGATATTGTCTACTGTTCATGCAATTCTTTTTCGCAACACAACAATGCTACAACAGTTCTAAATACGATGAATTCAATGATGATAGCACTATAGGTAAACTATCAGAATTCAGGATCTAAGCTAATTACCAAGTTTACCAGATTTATAACACAACATTTACAATTTTGATTACAAAGGTTCACTCAAAAATCAACGAATACGTGTAACCAAAGTAGATAGTTAAATATGGAATGAAAATTATCTTAGATTCTGATTTCCAGTAAAATCAAATAGTAGCTACTTTCGTTCGTCATTCCAGGTCATGCCTCTAATATACCTGTAGCCAACTGACCGACTGTGGTGGTGACAGCTTCTGGGGACTGGTTGAAGTTTCCATTAGCCGATTCCATTCGCTTGTTGCGGCGCGCCTGACGTGGTGACGGGCAGTGGTGCTTGTTCGCAGTTTGTTCGGGCTCGGTCGTCATCAATGCGCGTTTCAAGCCATGTGGTTGCTGTAAGTACAAAGTAAAATAAACGGTCGCCTTACTATACTTACACTTTTTAGCCTTTTTTTAAACGATGTTCTGCCATTTAAATTATTAAGAAAAAAATGGGAGGTTGGGGTGGAAGGACAAAAATAGTTTACGTTCTATTCTGTGACCTACTGAATTTACACACTAAATTTCATAAGAATCGGTCAAGTCGTATCGAAGGAGTTTTGTTACAAACACTGTGACACGATACAATTTTGTATATTAGATATAAATATCTAATATTTCACAACTATCACACAACGCCATATAGTCCCAAACTAAGCAGAGTTTGTGTTACGAGTACTAGACAACTGATAAACATGCATAAATATTTCTAAATACATACATATATAGATAAATTACCCCCAGACAAAACAAATGATCGTGCTCATGGCACAAATATTTGTTTTGATTGGGAATCGACCCCACGACCTCCGGCTTAGCAGTTAGAGCCACTAACCACAAGATCAACAAGGCAATCAATTTTTTTGCCAAGTTAATTTCCTTGAAACTTAATTCCAAACTAGCACTTTCCTAGCGACTTCGTTCGCGAGAATGTTTTCCTAAAAACTAACACCCTAATTTGAGGGTAGTTTTGAAAACGTAATAAAATTTATATTATTTATTTAGATAAGAATTTGTGCCAAATTTCAAGTACCTTAAGCCTGCAAATAACACCCCCTAAATCTTATGACAGGAGTAGTTATGAAAAACAAATAACAAGAACCTTTATTATTTACTTAGGACACCTTTCGTAGCAAGTTTCAATAATTATGGCTCTAGATTTTGCATACAAGATTAAGATAAGATTTTGTATCACCCACTTAAAAGTGTAATTTTCACAAATCCCTTCTCAGTTCCCGCCTACGTCACAAAAGAAAGCTTTGTGATAAATTTCTCATTTCTATTCCATGCAGTTTCGACTGTGCGTTCATATGTCAGTTTCTCCTTTTATATAATCTATAGATAGACGTAATTATTTTTAGTAAAAAAAAGGTGAAATAAAATTCTTACCTGCATTTCAGTAGCTCCTGCACTGGTAGGATGGTAGGACGCATTACAACGAGCCAAATGCTCTTTTTTCTTCTTCCTCGTCTCATTCGATTTCTTGTCCCTGACCTCTTTGCTGCTAGAACGAGTGTCTCTATGCTTCTTCAGTAATTCCTTTTCCATCGATTCATTGTGCCTACAAATACATTTTATTTACATAAACAAGTATTACGGCCAGTACATAATTATATTAAAAGCATGAATTTATTTAAATATATTTTTTAAATTTCATATATTCAAATAAAAAGAAGAGGGATTCAATAACAAAGTGACACAATATGGGCCAAAACTGCGTTAGTGGACGTCCGCGACGGCAACGTGTTAAAGCACGTGTATCGTGTGCGACAGTCCTCGTTGCGGAAACCGGATTATTACCTGCGCAGTGTCGCTAGTTCAACTTTAACGGTATGCATGTAGTCGTGTCGATGGAGAACTTAATATTCTCCAAGCAACGTAGCACTTTTGTATGGTACCGCGCGGGTGTCCGCTTAACGCAGTTTCGGACCTAAACAACAATTCTTTACAAATAGTTTTTATTCATCATCAATTGTACTAACTTGTTAAGTAATGTCTCAGTGAGCCTGATAGGCTGATAATCTCCGACCGGCATCGGGCTGTTAGAGACCATGATCATCCCATTGGAATCAGATGAACAGGTAATATCTCCTGAGTCTCTTGAATGTTGTGCCATCGGCGATAGGCAAGGCCTGAAATAGAATAAAACTGTGTATTTGCGGTTAGATTCTAACTCCAAATTCCATCTTTGTAAAAACTGGAATTGTTACGAAGTCCTAATAAAATGCTGAAAACCTAAGGGTGTTACCGGACCGTTGTTGACCTTAGTTAAACGCTATGACTGCTCGTTTCCTCGAAATAATATTAAGTCATAAACTCATATTAGAACTAACAAATGTCTGTCAAGATGCCTTTAGACGGCGAGTTGCACCCTGATAGGTAGTCACGTTTATCAGAGGTACTGATGACTCGGTCCATAGCTACTGTCAATAATGATCTTATATATTTAATCAAATAACACTCTAAAAAATATCTATAGGTTCAAACATTTTAAACAGGAAAAAAATATTTTTTTGTTTGTAATGAACTCTAAAACTACTGGATCAATTTTAAGAATTCTTTAATTAGTAGAATGCTACTTTATCATTAAGTGACACTTAGTACTTAATAATAAATCAATCAAATCTCTAGGGAACTACGCGATCAAACAGGGCAAGAAATTATCGTACATCAAACACATAATCACAAACACAATACAAAAGTCAACAACTATTAACATCGATTACAAAAAAGCACACTTACGCGTACTTGGAAGTTCTCTCTTTCAGTCCGAAAATATCTTCGCCGGTGGCCGAATTGTAGTTATCATATGGGATAGGTTGGTGACTATCGAAATACCTGAACACAGATGTAAAAACAATAATGTTACAGTTTTGGAAGATCGTAAATGTTCTGAGAGTAATATGAGTCGTTTTACATACTGAGTTTTAGGTTACGAACCAAGCATTAATGGTTAGTTTAGCTTAGCTCGCATAGCTGAGGTAACTTTTTATACTTGTGCGCAAAACGCAAACTCATAAATATACCATGAGGAAAGTTTTAATATGAGTATATATGGTTATAGAGGTAGAAATAGATAAAGAAACGATGGGTAGATTGTGTAAAAAGTGATGTGGCTACATCGTAGTAGGGAACCAGTGGTAATTGCTCCGACATACGAATTGTACGTCAATAACAAACTGACAAGCACTTTACTTTTTGTAATTTATCGTATCAACTCTGCTGTCAAAACGGTGAAGCGAATCATCGTTAGAAAATCGGCTTGTGCTGAAACCAATAATTCAATGACATGTGATATCCACACCGCAATGCGCTCGTGTGGTAGATTACAGCCCATTCTCTCTCCTAGAGGACACTCAAGTTCGAGCACTTTATAAGACTGATCATGCTTATGATGTAGATAGAAATAACAGGTATGAAAGAAGACATATTTCGCTCAGCCCAAGTGATGACGGTAAGTGTGCAGAACGCAAACTACGTTTCATACAGCTAGACTGTATGAAAAATTAGCTATGCAAGTCGAGCTATGCTTACTTAGTTCTTAGAGGGTAGTCAAAAAGGTAACGTACCGTTGCAATGTTTCACTGTAGTTAATCTGGTTGTAACTCAGCGGCGTTTCGGTGCTTGACTTGCTGTCATAATAGTCATGATGCGGTGAAATGCCACCCAGCATCACCGAATCTCTTTCCTATAGAAGATAAAACAATGCTATCATTAGTATTGTCCAAGTTATTTCATGGTTTTTTTTTTCGGTTGAAAAAATCATCTTATGACATCCCCCGCTCTTGGGTGGAGCAGGGGATAGTGTCAGACTTTTACTGACTAAAAACCCACTCCTGTTCCATCTTCACCATTTTTCCAGGGCCCCGGGGATCTCTTTCGCATCACCCATGGCCCCAGTAGGCTTTGACCCTGCTGGGCCCCTACGGTTGCTGACATCTTGAGGCGTGCGTCGAACAGTACACGCCGTCGACGACTTGGGCCCGGTCCGGACGGTTACCGGACGATAAATCATTTTATGGTTGAGGCTTTAATTTATTTGGGAGTGAGGTGTTTCCCGTCCTGACTCCGAGGGCCTTCCGATGATATGTTAAAATGACAGGCGTGTGAGCGAGAGGAATGGAGCTATACACCCTAATTCGTTCTCTCACGTGCCACTTTTGGAAAAATCAGTTTTTTACGCCAGCCTTTTTTAATAATTTGAAGCTCTATCGAATGCAAAAACTTTCATGAGTATACGACGATTTAATCGTCATTTGTATACTAATTTTAATATCAATAATAATGTGCTTCCTAATAAAATACTACTTTTTCATATAAACTATTTTCTTTTTACAATCATACTGCTTTTGAATTCAATTAACAAAAGCAAATTAGAATTTGTGCCTAACCTAGGCACAAATTCTAATTTGCTTTAAATGCTCAAAAAATAAAAATCCTCCATACAATATTTAAAACCCCCTAAATTGTTCTAGTGAGGGTAGTTTTGAAAACTAATAATGACAACCTTTACTATGTATTTAATTAGGTTACTATTTGTGCTGGCTTTGAAGTATGTATGAACACAGAATGAAATATCAAAGCACAATAGTGCGTACAAACGAATTTCCCCCTTCACCCTCTTTAAAATTAAATTTTCAGGATGCACTTCTTATTACTCGCTTAAGTCATAAAAGGAAGCTTTGAGAAAAATTTCATGTTCCTTAGTCCCAGTAGTTTCGGCTGTGCATTGAAATGTCAGTTAGTCAGTTTCTCCCTTTATATATGTATATAGATTATTCTAAAATATACATATATATATATATATATATTATTAGAAAAAAACGTGTTGCGCCGACCCCAAATAACACGGGATAAGGGCAGGAAGATGATGATGATATATATATATGTGAGCAGTGGTGGCCGAATGGTAACGGCCCCAACTTACGAGTTGTAGGTCGCGGGTTCAAACCCAGCCAATCGCATTACTTTGTGTAATTTATTTCATCACCACTGCTCTCAAAACGGTGAAGGAAAACATCGTGAGAAAACCGGCATGGTCTAGAACCAGTAATTCTTAGACATGTGACATCTACCAACCCGCACTGGGCCCGCATGGTGGATTACGACCCCAATCCCTCTCCTAGAGAGGAGGTCTGAGTCCCAACAATGGGCCGACTATGCTATACTAAGCTATTAATACACATATATGTACCTAACTACTGGTATAATAGAATAATTACTATTAACATAATTATTTTCCTTCAAAAAACGAAGTTTGTCGCATAAGATTTTCTTTCTAAAAAGGTTCGTTACTATTCTTAGTTCGTTATGAACAACACGTGATTTCTTCCCCCTCACGATCGAGCACCTGTTAGGCCGGGCTTGTTATAAGGTACTTCACTAGTCACGTGGCCTCTACGCAACATGGATGACGGTGACAAAGATATTGATTTGTTGTTTTGTCACGTGTTCTAGAACCTTTCTTACTTTTACCAGTAGTTTTTTGTGTATGATAGTTCATAAATTTAAGTGGCTACGATTATTAGGTTTTTTTTTCAGGTGGGATAATCATCTATTGACATCCCCCGCTCTTAGGCGGGCGGGAGATAGTGTCAGACTTTTACTGACTAAAAACCCACTCCTGTTCCTTCTTTCAGGACCTCGGGGATCTCTTTCGCATCACCCATGGCCCCACTTACCACCATAATTATGGCGTGCCCAACGATTATTAGGCTACGATTTTAATTTTCTTGTTATAGTAAATCAGTCTTAACTGTTTGTTACTGTAAAATACAACATAAATAAACTTTAAAATCTTAGCTTTAAAGCCTTTTATTGAACATTTACATAATGCTTTAGATAATCAACTCAAAAAGAAAATCAGTGGTAAGTGTTGCGTCACAACAATGGTATAACGTGATGGCTTTGTGAAAGTGACGTTTTCATAAATCGTTAGACGTTGGAACTTAGGTGCGATTTGACATAATTTGCAGTCTAAATTCTTTCACATTCCAAACATTACTGACTGAAGACATCATTAAAGGATCCACAGACTTTAAGCAATCTGCGGTCGCTTATCTGAAGAGATGATTACGGTGAATGCTCCAGGGAAGTCCACGAAATGCCAATTTACTCAATGAATGGCTATTTGGTGGAAAAATTAGAAGGCCTCCCACGAGGTAGACCGATGACCTGGTAGGAGTCACGGGAATCCGATTGATGCAACACACACAGGACCATTCGTCATGGCAACACTTGGGGAAGCCTATATCCAACAATGGACGTCTTTTAGCTGAAATGATGATGATGATGATGATCATTCACTAGTGTTACTCGTAGCTTGAGCTTTGTATTGATAATTTTTATGATTTACTCAGTAAAGCCATATTTGTTACGATTGCAAATCATATTTCAACACACAACCCGACAGTACATGCAAAATGCAAGACTTTCACAAGCTGGAAGCACCCTGGAGCATTCACCTTAATGATCATAATAGAGCGACCAATTCGAGGTACATTTGCATACAACCGCTTTTACGCGATTATGCTATCTTGTGGATATTATATACGCTTCTATAGAAATCAGGTATATGCAGAGAATAACGGTTTTCTTATTTTCGATCTACAGACTTATAAGAACTTATTTACGTTCATGGATCAATACCCTATAAACAAAACGCTCAATATTTCGCTTAGTGTTTAACCGTAAACACGTATTTCCTGGAACGAGTTTTGTGAAATATTCGAGTAAATCACGGAATTACCGAATGCGAACAGAGTTTTCAGAGCCTCTTCATCATACATCGGATTGGATTGTGTTAAATGAAGCAACAAGCCTTCAAACCATGCTCAACGTTGACAATAAGCGAGTGAAAAAGGGCCCTCTTAACCCATCGAGTGCCCATCTCTTAATAACAAAAGCAAAAAAAATAAACAAAATATTCTGAACTTACTGCTTATGGTTTTAAGGTATTCGGCAGACGTTTCGAGGGTATTCTCTTATTAACCTGATAACAATAACCTAGGAATCCAGTCAAGAGTGAAACTATCCTAATCTATATAATCTCCATCGTCACTTTCCATCAAGTGAGATAGAGTAGTACACTATCAAAAAAAAAAACCGGGCAAGTGCAACTCAGATTCACGTACTGAGGGTTTCGTACAAACTTACCTGTTCAATTCCCGAATTGAGTAACGAAGATTTTTCCGAATCGAAAAAAGTTCTTTTTTGTGACGTAACAACTACAAGTTCTGCAAACTTCTAAACGCAATGGGCCGGCATGGTGGATTACGGCTCATTTCCTCCCCTGAAGAGAAGACTGAAGTCCCAGCAGTGGGAACATCTTTTTTTTTTCTTCCGGTGGGAAAATCATCTTATGACATCCCCCGCTCTTGGGCAGGGCGGGAGATAGTGTCAGCCTTTAACTGACTAAAAACCCACTCCTGTTCCTTCGTTGCCTTTCGTACCAGGGCCGAGTCTTCCTTTCGGAATCAGACCCTTGGCCCCAGTAGGCTTCGACCCTACAGTTGCTGACATCTCCTTGAGGCGCGCGTGGAACAATACGCGCCGTCGACAACTTGGGCTCAGTCCAGATAGTTACCGGACGGTCGGACGGCGAGCCACCTATTTCTCGCTGTCCGCAAGCCCGCGCCTACGGTGGCCGGTAATCGGGATCGGAGTTCCGGCGGCGGTTGGGGCGTGAGGACCGCTGCCTCTCGCGATCGGCCGCCTCCTTTGCCAGCATTACTGCTTCGCAGAAGGAGGCGACCGCCTGCCACTCCTCCTCGCTCCGGACCATGGCCTGTACCAAGGCCCGGCGCAAGAGATCGCCGCCGCCGCTTGCCCCCACGAGGAAGCATTGAAGAACATTATAAGGCTGATTATGCTTATGCTTATTATGCTATGTCTGTACTACTGTATAGACATATGCCACCCCTATGACCATCCGCTTTCAGTAACATTAGTGTGACTGCGCTTGCTACAATAATAATTTAAAATCCGTGTTTCAGATTTCGGTTCACTGCTGCGGCTGCTAGTCGCATCACTGATGCGTCGGATGCGCGACTGCCCCAATAGCATCGTGGCTACTGTAGCCGGCAGGGTGGATGGCCTAATAGTGTCTCACTGAACTGCGGTACAAAGACCGTCATTCAGATATGTGATGTAGGCGTATTAAATGTCTTTTGGTTTTTAGTCAAAAAGTATAATTTTAGTGTTTTTTTCTGAAACTATGTATCTCTGGTCTGATGATAAAGTTTATTATATATATGTATATATTATTATATTATAATAATAACCCTCGACGCGGCACAAGTATGTGCCAGAGTGCGCAGGGGCAATATCTAGCTGCGAGAATTATCGAGTTACCGTGGCCCTGGAAAACAAAGGGCAACTAAAGTAACACATGCATGTTTTAAAAACTATACGAAAAGGCAAACCTACTAAATCTCACACAACTTCACAAATATTACAGGAGAATCCAGCTGCATTCTCATAAAAATATCACCGCCGCACAAACAAACCACTCGACTACATAAAAGACAGTAACATTCAACACTAGAAATAAAAACAAGATGCAACTTACGACTGCACGCCCTCGAACCGACTACGGCAAAAAAAAACAATATTGGTTGAAGGAGCACAGCTATTTAATAACAATTTACTGGAAGAATTAAAGTAGTGTATTAACATACAAAAAACATTTTGCACCCTGTGATGCAAATATTATAATACCTACCTTTATAATACTAGCTTTTGCCCGCGGCTTCGCCCGCGTGAATGTAGGTCCATACAAACTTTAGCCCCCGTTTCATCCCGTTAGGGGCCGAATTTTGGAAAATCCTTTCTTAGTGCTCACCTACGTCATAAAAGGAAACCTCGTGCAAAATTTCACGTTCCTATGTAGAGTAGTTTCTGCTGTTCGTTGATATGTCAGTCAGTTACTCCTTTTATATATATAAATAAGCTCTTTGTATCTCATTCTAAATAAACTGTAATTGTTCCTATGATATTTAAAATTCTTTTAACCAAAAAGTTTGACACGCGTTCTTGCTCCATCCAGATCGGAAGCACTTGCTTGATGATTCCCCACCTCAAAAAAAAGGACCAAAGTCTAGAATTAACAGTCATCTACTCACATAGTAACTGTGGTCCGGATATTGGATCTCCAACTGCAGTTCCTCATCAGTCTTAGGTGGTTCTTCCATTAGACTCTCCATGAAGGACGTCAGGTCCTGGCAACGTTGACTCATTTGTTGTTTTGCTAATTCTGCAGGCTTAGTAAGAGCCTATCAAATGAAACAACAATTATAATCTCATACAAAAATTTACACATAGTAGGTATCAATTATGTAAGGCAACTACATAATATGTTATATTACTAACTACATAACAAGCTATATTATGTAGATGCTTGTGTAAGACAAGCATGTCTTAGACTAGATATAAGCAGACACCATAATAATGTGCATACACAGTTTAATAATTACGTTTATCTGTTCAATTCAAGGTATTAAGAAGTATTTTTGGTAGTGTAATATAATAGTTTCTTTTTGTAACAGTTAAACGTAATTAAATACACGGACATCACATAAAAGCTAAACATTAATTTGTAGAGGTAGATACAAAGTTTTACCACCCAAAAGCTGAGAGAATCCTGTAGTGTTATTCTGAAAAAAATCTCATCGTGAAATCTTAGGAGAATTGAGTTGTTAATCCATTTTCACGGTGAGATGTTTACAGAATAGACCAGCTGTTATAAGAGAGCAGTGAAGTGAAAAAGTATTAGCTATATTAATGACAGTTCGTGAGTTGATACGTGCAGAGACTCGACCGGCACAACGAACCATCCTGAGGATAACTCATAAACATCCTGCGATGCAGGCGAATTAGTGATCACAATGATAAAACCAGCTTCAGTTGCCTCTCGATGACCGCTACAGTTTGGTAAAATAAGTGTTATAGTCAACATTGTTGCAGACAGACTGGTAATGAAGGTATGAAGTTATCAGGATTACTTTCTCCACTCACAGAGTCTCAGATCTAGCATGACGTAAAATATAATTACTGATCAAATGAAAGCTTCGTTTATGAACTATCTGGGAATTTACTGGGTTCCATTTTTAATTAAATATTCCAATTTATAAGGTAAATTAAATTGCCCTAATACCAAACAATGGCTACCCCAAAACCGCTAAAAACGACTAAGTGCTGTTTTTTTCTAGCTTCGATGTTTTTGTTCTTATAACAATTAACTATGCTTGCCTCATTCATCGTCCGAATAATGTTTTCTCTTAGCATTTTTGCTTTATTTTTTTCTTCTTCGGACACTTTTGTTGTCTTTTCCTGTTCGGAGGATTCAAAAACATCCGGGTTGGTGGGGCCCTGAAAAAAAAAATACATAATAATATTCCACAAATTTTACACAACGCCATCTATTCCCAAACTAAGCAGAGCTTGTGCTATGTGTACTAGACCAGACAGACTGATAAACATAGTTATTTCTGAAATATCAGACAGATCAAGAGATCTCGGGATGGGGGCAAATATCCCGAGATCTCAGAGGGTCGCTAATACGGGAGTTAGAAACCTTGAATTTCTCGGATTTTCTTTGTGATGTATTCCAAACCTAAACCTTCCTTATGAATTTCTTCTTACAGTTTATAGGCAAAAACTGCGTGAAAATTTGTTCAGTGGTTTTTGAGTTTATCGCGGTAAGACAAACAGACGCGGTAGGGGACTTTGTATTATCAAAATCTACACTAATATTATAAAGAGGTACAGTTTGTTTTTGTTTTTTTTTGTCTACTCTGGTCCGATTGCGAAAATCTTTTCACCCATAAAAAGCTGGTTTATTCCTGAGACGTGACATAGGCTATATAAAGATTTATTTCAGTAAATCGAAATATGTTACCTCTAGAATGTGATGTTTTCCAATAACAAACTCCAGTTTCTTTGACCACGGATTTATAAACGATGACCACTCTGTCTCCAGCCGAATATAATCACCATTTTGTGTAATCATCCTGCAAAAATATCATTATTATGATTGGTCCCATACAATGTAGATCAATTTCAATCAAACTTGGATTAGAATAAAATATCAATATGTTTTCTACATTCGAACTCTATCTGGGTTATTTTGCTCAACTTGATCAAATAGTTTAGAGGGTGCTTTCAATTTAGAGGTTTCATGTCGGACCGCTGCAGCACGTTTACCGTGCCGCATTCGGCCGGTTGCAGAACGTTAGCAGTCCGACAAGAAGCGGGTAAATTGAAAACGTATCTATCTGGCTGCCATGCGTTTCTATGCCAGTGATCTAATTGAACAGGTGATGCTTGTGACGTTGCCGTCCTCATGTCCACCGTTCGCGGTACCTGCGCCGCACGGTTGCCTCACCGCGCGCATTGCATGAAAAATACAATCGTCCGTACGCAGTACGACTAACGCACCGCATCGGCACCGCATCAAGACGTCAAAAAACGCATAAATTGTACGCGCCCAGAATGTAGAAATCTAGACATTCGGAACAGCGGCACAGTTGGCCAGGGCATGCGCAGAACTATAGCCAGTCAACATAACAGCCGTTTCGGACAAAGTGTATGTTGGCAACACTCTTTACAGCAGTATTGCCAATTTAAAAATCCTTCAATATACTTATAAATTACAGGCGCGATGTCGTTTCCGAATCACTTCTGAATTATTTCGATCATTAGCTTTCAATACAACTATATCTACCATTAGCATACACAGTACAAGGACCCGTTTCTCGGTTCTTCGATGTCAGTTTTAGCAAAACTTTTAATGTCAATTTTTTCTGGTTTCCGAGAGGCGAGTCCCTAGTGTCATCAATACTAACCTATACGACTTGGACCTCGGCAGGCCTCCTTCTTTGACTATAATGTCGTACACCGTACGCAGGTACAGCAAATCTTCAGGGTGGTAGAGCAACAATGCGTCGGTGTCGGCAAGGTCTTGGGGTAGATAACCGAGATACGGTACAGATTCAGGGTCCACATACTCAATGTGACCGTTGGCCGCATGTCTTATTACAAACGGTACCGCTTTTGTCACGATTTCATTTGGTGCTTTAGGAAAAATTTGTAACATTAGTCATTAGATTTTGAAAGAAATCTCTTTGAATGTAAAGTGTAGGTATGGGATAGATATTTGCATTTTGAAAGAAATGCAAATTAAAAGAAAAATACAACTTACTTTTAAAGGCCGAGAAAAATGGTGTAGCCTGTATGACCAAGTAGATAACTTTTCCCTCCTCATCGCTTATATTTTTAAAAGTCAGTTTGAGCAAGAATGGCATAAAGCCCACCACTCTCTCTTTGACGCCGAAGCCGCTAGTAAGACCTCTGTAGCGACGAATACGACAAACCATAGTCGATACTGAGTTAGCTGGGGATTGAACTGAAGACAAAAAATATACTTAATGCTGAAATAATTACAAAACCATCCACGTCCCAAAAAAAAACAAAATTCGATTAAATTTGTGCTGTCACATCGCAAATCAAGCACGGTATTGTGGTTGATATATTTTCGTCAGTATTTTGATCACAGATTAAATTGACAAGAAAAGTGACTGTAAATTGGTTATACCCCGTTAAAGGCATAAAATTAACACGAAGGAGCGCATAAACACCTGTGCGCCGAGTGCAAATTGTTTTACGTTAGCGCGATTGAAACGTTTACCGCGTTAGGCTCACAGATTGGTGCGAGCCAATCGAAGCTCCGAACGTCATAAACGTATCGATCGCGTTAACATAAAACAAACTCGTACTAGGCACTCCGTATAACAATGACACGGTGTCATAAACAATTGTTCACTAGTTAGATACGAGGCCGGTTAAACATGAAGAATTGTAAAATTATTTGTTAATTTGATATTTTTTTTGTGTCCATGTTTTTTTTTTACTGCTTGTCAGTTTGTCAGTGTTTTTCCGGCTACACAATAAAAGCAAGTTAGTGATGAGGAGTAAAGACTCCTCCTGAAAAATCACATATTTGCACCCATCATTTAAGTGTGTTAAGAACAGACTGACTGAAAAAGGACAATAACAATATTTAGAAAAGCGTATTTATATTTTTCTATATAAACTTTTATCTCAATTATGAATGTCAATATGAAGAGACACACTTATCTACATTTACCAAACCGTGCAAAGAGAACATAGTCTTGCAATAAAAATGCACGCAAAATACATCTCAAGCACACGTATTTTTCTAAGAATGTCAGCAAATATAGCAAACAAAGACAGAAAAGCGTAAATACCAATATTCTTGGCTATGTAATTATAAATAAAATAAAAACTATAAAATATCGAAAAAACAAAATTAAAATCAATAATCATCAATTTGGAATTTCAATTACAACGTGGAAGTGAACGCTGGCTGATAAAAATAAATAACAAACGCGGGTATTATGTAAAATTATACAGTTTCAATAATAACTCCCTATGGATCCCTGCTGCTGTTTAAATGATTTCCATGCAACTTTTCCCGAAGAAAAGAGCGCAAAAGTTATGTAAAAGGGCCACTAATCGTTAAGTTCTAAGTTTTTAACGGTAACTTTACATAATATTTAAGTCAAGTGCGATCTTCCCGTCCAACTATAATTTAGATGTCTTCAAGGCTAGAGTGAATAGGCTCATAATAAACTCGTGCGCCTTACCATCAATGATTGCATATCTGCTTACCATAAGGTGAGATCGCAGTCAAGCACTGGTTTATATCAATAAAAAAAATAAAATAAGTTTGGTACGAAATCACTTCTCCTGCCTTTGTCTCATGTATTTTAGGGCTACCAAAAAAAAATTCGATTCCATTCAATTCTTTTCTTCTTTTCAACAAATTGAACTACTACAATTATTTAATTAGTTAAAATCTAGGTATCTATTAGCCCTTGAACCGCTTGCATCACGGATTAGTCCGACGACTGTTTTAGTGTCCTATTCGCCAGGGTCGTGTGTTCGTGACAAAACGAGATGGAGTAACCCTCCATCTCGTTTAGCTCTTCAATCGCCATGTGACAGAAGAGCTGACGAGATAGAGTATTTAATCGTGGATGTGCGACCTTGGCGGAATTAACGCGAGAGTGTTTGTCGGATATATCCGACGTAAGCTGTTAAAAAGCTTATTAATATTGCATTTCGTCGCTTAAATTCCAACACCACGTTAAAATCGGTTACGGTTACTTTTCAGGAGAGCAAATAAACTTTTTAGTAGCACGTAACTCGATTTAGACAAAAAAACTGACTTACGCACTTTTGCTATGGGAGTACAACTAAGTTACGCGGTTTGGCTCTAGCTTTTCTGTTCAACACTGACATACGTATTAATTTGATGTTATAAGTATAACGCGTCACCATTGGTTCAAATCCTCGTGTTTGATTCCTCACAGTCCGCCTTTTTCAATTTTCTATCGAATGACATACGTTACCTTATAATGTCTTACGCGGTGTTAGAATTTATGCGATGATTTATAAACTCATTTTATTTATTAGAACTAGCGTTCCATTTTTGACAAAAACTTCTTAGCAATACCTGTTCCCTTGTAACCGCTTTAGTGATTAAAGATAGCTAGATTTTGTATTGGGAGCTATTAGTTAAAACTGATACTTTTGATATACATTTTATTTGTAAATTATATAGAATGGAAACATTGCCGCCAGCATTCACTTTTTCCATCCATGTGCCAATCAATCAATGGAATATCCAGGAACTTATATTAATGTATGACAAGCTAATCAACTAAAAAAAAAACACAAAAGCAGGATTAAAAAAAAAACTACTATGATATCACTAAACATTTATCTAGGGAAAAAGGTATAGAATTGTGAGTACCGTAATCCCTAATAAACGTAAAAAATATATATAATATATATATATATCATGGTTTTAAAAAAAAAAACAACGAATTGGCACCATGGATTCAGTAAGATGGATTTACCTTTTTCTTGCGTACCATTGGCATTTTTCGGGACTGCTAGACCATTTGTAATTTGAGATGCAAATGTATTCCGGTCCTGTGAAAGATATTATTTTGCTTTTGCTAATATTTTCATTTTAATTTATTTATCATGGAACATCTAACACGAAAACTCGAAGTCTACTTCATGATGCCATATTTACTGCAACGTTTAATTCCGAAGCTCTTAATACTTCAAAACTAGTGGAACTTACCCTTGGGTGCACGAAGTCAATGAAAGACCTTCCAATCCACATATCTTTAGGGTATCCAAGAGTGGTTGTCAAAGTAGATGTGGCATACATAACGACGCCATCATGCATCGAGATCACGCATGAGAATCCATCCTGCAAACAAATAATCTCGATTAGCTTCCCGATATAATTCGATGCATTTGTGCATGCATGCAGATTGACTACGTACTAAAAATATTAAGCCTTTATTCAATTTTTTGACTTTTCTTTTTAACTTTCCCCCGCACTAGGAATAACTCCTGTATCATGGGTGTTTGCAAACATGTAAACTTACATACACAAAAAATACTTAGACCTGGAACACATATCTGTAAGCCATACAAATATTTGACCCGTGCGGGAATCGAACCCGCACGTAGCGCAACAGTCCATCGCTCAACCACTGCGCCGTCTAAATCGCAGGTAGTAGAGGATAGATGAAACTTGCCGCAAATCGAGATAAATATTTTGCGATAAACGGGTATGATGAGGGGCTGATGATGATTCCAATGATTTATGCTGCATTTTCATGAGTTACAATTAATATACTCGAAATAAAAACGATAAGTACCGCGTTCTCTTACCCGGTACACACGTACACAATCGAAAGTTCGCAACTCTATTCCAACAAAAGCTTTCTAAACAATAAAGAAATACCAAGCTTCGAAATGTCGTAAGTAGGTACCTACTACATGAAAACCAACGTTAAAAAAAATATTTCTTGCGAAAGGCACATTGTTCGGTTTCTCAATACGAACCAAGTTCTTGAAATTTTATTGTTGACAAGTACGTCAACAACAGCTCCCCCACCACGTGCTACACGTGTTTTAATACCTAGTCTGGCCAGAAATTTCGTAACAATAAAAAAGTAAACAATTTTTATTTCCAAATTTTAATTTGGAACGTGACTAATTCATTCGAATGCTGTATAGTTTTGACGTACACGTGTTTCTGTGTAGTATTTTCGCGCATTTCTAAAAAATTCAAATGAAGCGTAATATTGCTGTGATTTCTCTGCATGAAGTGAAAATGAAGCCTGCAACAATTTTTAAAACGCTGCTAGATCTTGGTATCACAGACGTGTGCTTGTTTTTCGTACCATAGATAGATACACCAACACTTCTATTGATAATCATATAAGATCAAGCCGGTCGCGTGTTGTGTCGTGAGGACTTGACAGGCAGAAAATGATGTCAGGGCCAGAATTTGTCAAAATCCTTTGAGGAATCAAAAAATCTTATCTCACTAAACGAAGGTATCCAAAAATGATTTCTTGCAAAAGGCACGTTGTTCAGTTTCTCAGAACGAAACATGTTCCTGAAATATTATTGTTGAAAAGTACGTCAGGAACAGCTCCCCCACCTCGTGCTGCACGTGTTTTAATACCTAGTCGGCCGTAAATTTCGCAACAATAAAAAAGTAAACAATTTTTTTTTCAAATTTGAATTTGGAACGTGACTAATTCATTCGAATGCTGTATAGTTTTGACGTACACGTGTTTCTGTATAGTATTTTCCCACTATTTATAAAAAAATAAAATGTAGCAAGATATTGCTGGGATTGCTCTGCATGAAGTGAAAATGAAACCTGCAACAATTTTTAAAACGCTGCTAGATCTTGGTATCACAGTCGTTTGCTTGTTTTTCGTACCATAGATAGTTACACCAACACTTCTATTGATAATCATATAAGATCAAGCCGGTCGCGTGTTGTGTCGTGAGGACTTGACAGGCAGTAAATGATGTCAGGGCCAGAATTTGTCAAAATCCTTTGAGGAAACAAAAAATCTTATCTCACTAAACGAAGGTACCCAAAAATGATTTCTTGCAAAAGGCACGTTGTTCAGTTTGTCAGAACGAACCAAATTCCTGAAATATTATTGTTGAAAAGTACGTCAGGAACAGCTCCCCCACCTCGTGCTGCACGTGTTTTAATACCTAGTCGGCCATAAATTTCGCAACAATAAAAAAGTAAACAATTTTTTTTTCAAATTTGAATTTGGAACGTGACTAATTCATTCGAATGCTGTATAGTTTTGACGTACACGTGTTTCTGTATAGTATTTTCCCACTATTTATAAAAAAATAAAATGTAGAAAGATATTGCTCTGCATGAAGTAAAAATGAAACTTGCAACAATTTTTAAAACGCTGCTAGATCTTGGTATCACAGTCGTTTGCTTGTTTTTCGTACCATAGATAGTTACACCAACACTTCTATTGATTATCATATAACATCAAGCCGGCCGCGTGTCGTGTCGTGAGAACTTAACAGGCAGTAAATGATGTCAGGGCCAGAATTCACAGATCAATACGTTTGCTTGTTCGTTATGCTGATGGAAAACACAGGGATATTATTTTTACCGATGATAATATTTAAATATTCGGTAAGAATTACACAAGCAAAATGATCGGGCGTACGTTCATAGCTCCAAAGAAACCTCTCAAATGCTCGACAGAGTTTTGTGTGGTTATCACGCGGCATCAGTAATGGTTTGGTAAGGGGCGTCCTATCACGGAGATATTAAGGTCTATAATTGTAAAAAAATAAATAAAGAGTGAAAACTTCAGCTAAAGTGTATCAAGTTACTATCTTAGACGAGTTAGTCTCTTAAAAATACCCTTTTGGATAACATATCACAGACTTTTTAGCAAGACTGTGCACCCGGCCATAAGGCACGCACTACTCAAGCTAGGCTTGTAGTCAATGTTCAGGACTTCATTAAGGCTGACGATTGGCCTTCGGTTAGCTCAAACCTCTGAACTACAAATTGTGATCTGCGTGAGAGGACATGGCCTGCTCTAAACGTCAGAATAATTTGGTTAAAAATATTTTAAGATCAGCATTGGATAGACGCGTGGCCTGAAGGCTTAAAGACCTGTTTTAAGGCTAAGGCTTGTTTCTATTTACAGTAGAAGTATGAATTCATTTCTTGTTTAGATTTTCTATCGTCATCATCATCATTTCAGCCGAAAGATGACCACTGTTGAACATAGGCGTCCCCCAAGCATCGCCACAACGACGGGTCCTGTGCTTCGCGCATCCGATGGATTTCTGCAAGCCTCACCAGATCATCGGTCCACCTTGTGGAAGGCCTTCCAACGCAATTCTCTATCACATGTACATAATTTTTCTAAGAAAATTCGTTTTTATGAAGTTATGTTTTTTTTTTTAATTTGTAACAGAATTTTGGCCATACTAGGTATTTTACCTTTGTTTGGTCGGAAAACATTTTCACATCTCAATTTCCCCGTACTTTTTTGTAAGCCTACTTAAGTCACCTGCCGTACTTACGTCATATTTTGCGAGTTTTGTTTAGACTTTAGCTAACTGTTTGACGCTTAGCGGAACCGAGTAGCCAAAGCGAATGCGACTCATATAAATAATATGTATAAAATACAATGTGTGTGTCAATGACTATCTTCTAGAAAATTCTAAGAATTTGCTTATACATAAAAGAGCATGATCCATACCTTACAACGTAACTGTTCTGAACTCTCGCATCGCATCTCGTAGCGGCCAATCACTTGGTATCGCTTACTTTGTTGTACCTTGGGATAAATAGAAAAATAGTTTTACTGTCTATCCGCGGATTAGGTTCTAATTATGAAATAAAACTTTTTTTTTGAGAATTTTGTGACCTGGTTACTGAGGCCATTAAGGTGGGTATATCTTTTTTTAATAAATTTACTTTACTCACTTAAAAAAAAAAAATTTTGCATTACAATAAGGTAACACATTCTAGTGTTTTTTTTTTTGAGTATTTGGCAGCAAATATTATAAGTATAATTATAATCTAATTATTCATAGCCAGCCTTAAAAATATAATAATAATTAAAATATGCGAATTAATTCTATGATCACTGTGTTGATTATTGAGTTAATCTATATATATAAAAGGAGAAACTGACTGACTCAACGCACAGTCGAAACTACTGGGACTAGGAACGTAAAATTTTGCACAAGACTTCCTTTTATAAAGTAGGCGAGCACTAAGAAGGCATTTTTGGAAATTCACCTTTTAAGGGGATAAAATGGGGTCCAAAGTTTGTACAGAGAAACCTACTTTCACGCGAGCAAATCCGCGGGCAGAAGCTAGTTGCTCATAAATAACACTTTCACGAGAATTTTGTTTTCATTTTCATCAATTTTAGAGTTCAGTTCTACATATCGCATTGTAGAGTTCGTGCCTGACTGCACCAGGACATAACCTCGCAGAGAAATATTGGATTTTGGATATATACGATATTTTAAATCATTACTTGACGTGATTTGATAAACCAATGTATGAAACTGCACATAATTAGGTATCAAAGCACAATATAAATCGCAGTAATTTTTTAATTTCCAATGTTATGTGACAGATGTGATATGTTGTATATTTAAAGACACTTACAGAGCAGTAAGAAGCTTGAAGGGGGCGACCGGTCGTAAAGCTGGAGGCGGGGATAACCTGAGATAAAGCACCGGAAGCCACCTAAAACAAAATACTAGTATCAGACACATTTATTACATATTAAGTTGATCAAATCAAGATCTTTAACACGTTTAACATTTTTCCCAAAGTCAATAAAAACGGTCGTTCAAGAGTAAACTCGTTTTTATTGGTCGAACCCTAACAATATTGCTGCCCTTCACACAAATTATATTGTGATCTAACGCGATGCTGTGAGTATTGGCAAACGAGTAGGTATGCCGTCAATAGCAATAGACGTCAGCAGTCGCATCGTTCGACCGTCGTCGCCCGCTTTGTTCGAGCCGCAGTATAATGCGTAACGAGTCAGCTCTCAGCGCAGACGACCGGGCGACGTCACGTTTCCGAACATGCACCGACTATTACTCACGTAGACTTGAAGGAATTGTCATGCCAAGATCTTGTCTAACGGTAATTCAGTTTACTAGTAAACCTCACCTCATCCTGCAAAGTTGTCAACTCAGGAACACATACATCCATGTTCTCAACCCCCTTTTCTGTCTGAGCGTGCACAGGTGGCAGCGCCGGGACAACTGAACAACAAAAAATCAGACGTAAGATACAAATGCGCTTACGTGTTTAAAACATTTTAATTATATCTGAAAAAAAGACAACAAAAATTACATCAACAGTTTGGAATAATACTCATATAAAATGAATAAATTGTACATGTACATACCATGCAGTCCTGGTATCGGAATATCGCCCGGTATCTATACTTTACCTCACATATTGTTGACCATGTGTGTACTACACATGGTCAACAATCCTGGTCGCTCGCTGCAGGACCTAAATATTTATTGGGGAAAAATGTATTAAACAACTGACACGAAGATTGGAATAGCCGATCGCCTTGGCCTTCTGTAACGATAATTAATAAATCGATTTAATCAACTTCCGAGCTAACAACTAGATACAACCTGCATTACATTTTAAAATTTGTTAGTCACTACTCAATATTAAGTAAATTAGATAGAAAAAATAAAGAAGACCGCGGCGATTTCTATCTGATGGCGAATAACTGCGGAGTTTTTACTCGACTACGGCAAAGCCAAAGGAGGGTTATGATTTTGACAGGCTATGTATGTATGTATGTATGTATGTATGTATGTGAGTATGTTCATCTGTTCCCTCATAGCTCTTAATCTTCTTATCGGAACTCGACGTATGAGGTATCGTTAGAACCGTCTTAATTGTCCGCTGAACATAGGCTACGTGACGTGTCACAAAACTTGATATGGCGCCCTCTAGCAGACAAAAAATTATGTGTTAAAAATAAAAATGGAGATAAGTACGCCATTTTTGGTATCATTTGATAGGGCTTCACTTGTACACTTTCAAAATATTGCTCAAATTTAAAGTAACGCCCTCTAGCGGACAAAAAGTTATGTGTTAAAAAAAAAATGTTAAGATAAATACACCGTGTTTGATGTCATTTGAAAGAGTGGTACTTATCAAAAAATATCGTCAAAATTCAATGTGGCGCCCTCTTGTTGACAAAAAGTTTTGTGTTAAAAAAATGATAAATACGTCGTGTTTGGTATCATTTGAAAGGGCTTCACTTGTATATATCAAAATAAAAAGTATAAAAGCAAAGTGATCTAACAACAAAATTGTTTAAATTAAAAAATAAAAGACTAAAACACGACTACGACAAAAAAAAAACGCCGCTGAAAATCTTGTTTCATACTTTTTCAGAATCGTTATTTTTTGTCGTTGTCGGGTTTTACTTTTTTACTTTTTTCTTCTTTATAGTTTTACTTGTTTAACTTTATTTTACTTAATTATATTAGCCTCCATTAGTAATAACCATAGATATTCAGAGATTTGCCTTCATTGCGGAATAGTATGGAGTCCTAGTGACGCTGCTTATTTCTCACCAAAATAATTACAACATTTACAAATAGTGTGTTTACGACACTCACTTAAAATTTGCACACGCACTAAGAAGAAAGCACCTACACTAAATCAATTTCTAAGTGCCTGCGCACACTTGAAACAAGACTGCAACGTCGCAGACTCGTTTGTGACGTCGTAGACTAGTCTGCGACGAGACTGTTTTGAGACGTCCAGTGTTGCCAACAGTTACACTAACTATTAGAGTTAACTTTTAAAACCACCAGAAAACCACTAACTTTAAATTATCCCACACACAAAATCACAAAATTTCCCACTAAAAAAATATGTGTTGTACGAAATAAAATAAAAAGGCTTATAGGTTATTAGTTTCCTTAAATAATAAGTGATAAAAATTAACAATAAGCTGATCAAAATACCATTTGTGGGTATGTTTGTGATTTACCTAGTAATGTTACTAGGTATATCACAAACATTCAAATTATTCAATAACAGCTATGTATTAATTCGTTTTCAGCCGAATCATTTTTGTTTGCACCATCATCGCCGGTATCAGATTGATAATTATGGATTCTATGGTGCTGATTTACACCCGAGTGATCGCATTTTTAGTAAGAAATTGAGTTTTACTAAAGCACTAGAAAAATCCACTAACCACTAAAACCAATATTTCGCAACTAAATGGGGGGTTAAAACCACAAGTTTTTGTGGAAAATCCACTAAGTTGGCAACACTGGCTGTACGCCACTAGACTGTTTTGTCTTGATGGTGTGCGCCGTGTCGTAGAGATGAATGAAGCGTACAGCCGCCGTTCGAACATAATACTAATTTGATAATATCGAAACGGCACGTGCCACGCCCCCAAGGCATATCCCTCGATATCCGTGGTAATGACAGTTCCGTCTTATCTTTAGAATAGCTACATTAATATAACGGGCATATGTAGGATGCATCCAAAAAAAAAAAAAAAATAAGGACAGGTAAAATAAGGTATTTTATTACAATATCTGATTGTATTATATTGCCTTAAAAATACGCTGCAACTGATAAACCCATTAAATCGAACCTAAAACACGGTCTGTTAAGAATGTGCCCAAAAGCACTCTTCTTATCATCACTCTATAATTTGTTGATGTGTGTTTTTATTTGTTATCACGTTATTCATTTAGCAAAGCTTAATAGCACGTGCAGTAACACGATGGGTTAATTCAACATGCGAACCGTGACAGATCGCGTTGCATAACAGATCTACGTCATCAATAAAGCTAGAACTACACTGCACACACGCCGATCTGGACGGGTCGGCCTCCATACATTTTATATGGCAACTAGACTTGTAGAGCTACACTTGATCCACGCCACGTGACGTCGTTCTACGTACAAATCAGGCGTGTTACATGTGTGCGTCGGTCTAATGTAGTTCTAGCTGAAATCCAAAAATTAAACCAATCCACGAAACGTAGTTAAGTTGTACCCATAATATATTATTTTATGTTTTTGACATGTTATAATAATATATTATACCTACACTTATACAAGGTCAAATTATATGAGCTAGCGATACTCCGCGTAATAAGTATCGATACTAATGACGTTGAAACAAAAAAAAACTATTTTTTAAATTGCAGTAGGCAAGGTAGTTACCTTGCCTTCAATGACGATAACCCATGACGTCCACAGAGTCTCGCTACTTACCTTATTTAATTTGACCGAGTATGTTTACGCAATAAATGGTTCCAAAGACGGCAGAAAGCTAATCACGTCACATGATGACAAGTTCTATCAACACATTTTTTTCAACGAAGCAGCAAATGCACATGTGCATTAAGAATTTCATAAGCCTAATGATACCTTTAGAAACCATGACAACTGATCAAATTTTTAGATTACCTGATTACATACATACATGATGGCACATTAGTCATCAACACAATTTGTCACGTTTTAACCTCTTTGGTGCTAATGTGTTATACCAAAAATCAATTAATAAAGGAAAGAAACGAAAAATTTCTAAAAATATCAGTAACAGAACTAAATAAACTATAATGCATGTCGTACTAATCCAATACACAAACTCAGTATACAGGGTGGGTATTTGAAATGAAGAAGAGCTAGCTGCCTTAAACGTTATACCTACAATAAAACGTTTAGAGACTATACAAAATGTTTTGAGTTATCTGTATTTGAATTCAGAGATTATTTAATTTTAAAAAGAGAAGGTCTGACTCACTGACTCATCAACTTAATTTAAACCCCTGGACTTAGAAACCTGACTTTTTTCACTGGTGTTGTTTTAGAAATAAGCCAAAAGGATCATTTGCAACGATGCACTCGTCGAAGCTTCAAAACCTTGATCATCAACATTGAGTTGCTAGCCTGTAGGTTTTTTACGGATAGCATTTCAAGAAGTTCCACCATGGGGCCAACTGACGTACGGCGATGCGCCACCTATACATCACACCCATATGCAGAAAAAGTTTTGGGAACACATTCATTGTGCGTACAGCTGAGGAGTGAAATTTCCGATAGCTGCAAACTGGGGATCTTTATTTCAAGAGTGAATATAGATTACTTCTAGGCAAGCGAGCTCCACCGTCGCGTTTTATCAGGTGAGATAGTGGTCAAACGCGAGCGTATCAAGAGTAAAAAAAAGTTAAGAATTGATTTCTTGTTTGTGGATGTAACGAACTTTTTTTTTATCACCTGTTCGTTGACTCTAAAAGTTAGGTATGGTCTCATAAAATCATTCTCTTGCAGCTACAATTTCTAGGAGCAGCTCTTAATCATCGCGTCAAATTATCACTCTGTATAGGAAAGGAACATGCAAAGATACCGACTCCGAGGAATCCTCTTTGTTGTAATAGAACTAACGAGCTCTACAATAATGTAAAAACATTTATCACGTAGACTGAAGCCGCTAGAAAAAAATCTAAAAGAGAAACGAATAAAAACAAGTTAAAAAGCTCAGTAGAAGCGGTACATACCAGCTAGCTGTTCTTCTTTCGGGGCATCAAAAGTAGGAGCCGGTTCAGGCGCCCTCACTTCTTCCTCCACTACATCAGGGACCAAAGTCTCAATCTGGGGTAACTTCTTTTTCTTTGGTTCCTTTTCTTTTTTAGGCGGTAGCAAGTTGTTGCTAAGAGAAACGTAAACAAAAATAAGCGTCAGAGACAAGAAGACGAAAACTTAATAGTGATTAAAGGGACCAATTCCCATAATTTTAAGGAATATCCGCATTCTAATCTCAGCTTTAATGTGTCAAAAACACCACCAATTTTCCTATACTGTTATGCGATCCGTGATGTTTCATCATCAGGCTTCATTCTATAATTAGCCTGATGTTGAAACATTGTGGTTTACAGATTTCGTCTAGCTTTTTTTTTTGCTAAGTTTCATGTAAAGTTATATACTTTACATGAAATTTAATTGGATGACTTTTAAGTCATGAGTTGTCATTTCAGGACTGAAAATACACATGAAATGAACAACTTCCACTGTGATGTCAAGCATGAAATCATAAAAAAAACTGGTGTTTCCTACATTTTGTCAAGTTATGTGAATAAAATGAACTAAACCGCTTTTTTTTTAAGTCACTTAAATTGTGACTTTGCTTGATACATAACACCAGAAAAAGTTGTGAAACTATCGCGGTTGTTTATTAAAACTAAGCAGAGCTGCTTGGGCAATGATGCTTAAGCACACCTCAGACAACATTATATAGATTCTGTTATACATTAAGGTATAAGCCAAGGCCAAAATAAAATTCAAAAATAAAAATTATACATGTTTTTCATGTATATCTTTTATACAAAAAAAAAAATTTCTCCGTCCGCCGAAGTAGAAGATAATTATGGAAAAATCACATAAAGACGCCTGAATTACACGCGTAGGTATAGTTACACTTTATCTAAGGGTGGTTAGACATTAGTCATTAGTTGGAATTTATAATGAAACATTACTAACCTGCTTCCAGAAGTTGAGGGTTTTCCGCCATAGCCACTGCTACCACTAGAATTACTTCCAGAGTGTGTTGACTTGGAACTATGACTGCAAACACATTTAAAATGTTTATAACATTTTTTACACGGGTAACGAAACATGTTTAATTTTCAACTTTAAGAGTCGCTTCGATCCGCTCCCGGAGGAGACCAGACGAGTAATGAGATCCAGTCAACCCCAAATATTTAAGAGAGCCATATGCGGCTTTCGTCGAATAAACAATTATTTGACAAAAGCCGCACGTAGGGTACAAACCCTCCTCGAGGGAAAGAAGTAACAAAAGCTCGGTACTCAAAAGTTTTCTATTCAAAAAGTTGCTTGAGAGTATCAATTGAGGTTTTCCAAGAAACTCAAACAATGAAATGTGGAAATTAATAATTTTTTGGCTTAAATTTCTTTACCTAGAAAAAAATGTTGGATAAATTCAGAAAATGATGGAAACAGTTTCGTTGCCTAAACAACTTGGCCGCTATTTGGCTATTGAAAGACTAGAAGTTCAGTTTGTAAACCATCAATCAATCAATCAAAATATTTATTTGCTAAAATATGGTATATAAGGTGTAAGGTGTACTGTATTGATATAAAAGTATGAAATTTATAGAAAAAAAGGTTTCTTAAATATGATTGATAATTTTATTTACTTTTTAACCGTGATAAAGATTCTTTCTTAATTTCATTCAGTGGATTTATCTCCATTACAGAGGGTATATTGCTGATCTGTGTTTGTTTAGGGTTTGGCTTCTTGTGTGGATTTCCATTGATTTTTTAGTTATTTTTTATGGTATTCCAGGTATGCCAAAAAGCCTAAAGTTTGTTAGAAAAAGCAATCGGTTTAGTTAGGTCATAATTATGTTGAATGTCACCACTCCACATGATGAGAACTGCGTGGAAGCTGAGCAAGAGAAACAAATCAAATATCTCGAAATGAGGTTGTCGACATGTGGAATATAGACTTGGCTGTCATTGTGCCGATTATCGTTACCGCCAAGCGACAAAGGCCTGATGGCCCAAGACTTCAACGACCTGATCGAAACCGTCGTAGCCTTAGATCCTGTTCCCGAAACCGGCGGACTGCTCAACTTAAATATTTTTTTATTGATATAAACCCGTGCTTGACTGCGATCCCACCATAAGTGGTAAGCAGTAATGCAGTCGTTGATGGTGAGGCACACTAGTTTAAGAGTCACTCTAGCCTTGAAGAGCTTTATTTTTTTAATATTTAAAAATGTAATAAAAATTAAAAAAGAAAACCGGAATCATACTAATATTCATCATCATCGTCGTCATTTTAGCCGAAAGACGTTCACTGTTGGACATAGACCTCCCTCAAGTGTCGCCACAACGAACCAGGACCGTTCGATACGTCTTCCCGCCACCCTTACCAGGTCGGTCCACTTTGAAGAAGGCTTTCCAAAGCTGCGGCCTCCGGTACGCGTTCGCCATTCTAGAACTTTTCCACCCCAACGGCCATCAGTTCTGCGAGCAATGTACCCTGCCCATTGCCACTTAAGTTAAGCGATTTTCCGCGCTATGCCGGTAACCTTGGTTCTCCTGCGGATATCTTCATTTCTGATTCGATCACGCAAGGAAACTCCGAACATAGCCCTTTCAATTGGCCTTTGGGTGACTTTAAGCCTTCTGATGAGGCCCATTGTGAGCGACCACGTTTCAGAGCCATATGGCATCACTAGCAACACGCAATGGTCATAGACTTTTCTCTTTAGAAACTGTGGTATGTTGGACGAGGAGATAATGCGAAGCTTCCCGAACGCTGCCCAGCCAAATCGGATTCGACGGTTGACCTCTTTCTCGAAATTAGATCTACCCAACTTTTTTTTTTCGGGTGGGAAAATCATCCAATGACATCCCCCGCTCTTGGGCGGAGCAGAAGAGTGTCGAACTTTTACTGACTAAAAACCCACTCCTGTTCCTTCTTTGCCATTGTTCCCGGGGGCCCGGGGATCTCTTTCGCATCACTCATGACTCCAGTAGGCTTCGACCCTGCTGGGCCCCTACGTTTGCTGACATCTCCTTAAGGCGCGCGTGGAATACTACGCGCCGTCGTCGATTTTGGCTATCCGGAAGGTTACCGGACGATCGAACGGCGAGCTACCCTCTGCTCGTCGTCCGCAAGCCCAGATCTACCTAATTGGCTTATCTATCACACTAATATTATAAACTCGCTTTTGCCTGCGGCTTCGCTCGTGTATATAAAGTATAGCCTATGGCACTCACGAGTAAAGCAGCTTTCTATCGGTGAAAAAATTTTAACAATCGGACCAATCCTTTCAGAGATTACCTCCTACAGACAAATAAACAAACTCTCTCTATATATTGGCGTAGATTGTAAAGGCGAAAGTTTGTAAGTTTGTTACTTTTTCACGCTTGAACGACTGAACAGATTTCAATGAAACTTGGCACACAGGTAGACCATGTCCTGGAATAACAGATAGGATACTTTTTATACCGGGAGTATGTTCCCTTGGTATAATTTAGTACTATCACGCGGGTGAAGACACTGGCAGCTGCTGGTCTATGTATATAAAAGAAAATCGCGTTAGTTATTCTATTTATAACTCAAGAACGGCTGAATCGATTTGGCTGAAAATTGGTGGGGAGGTAGCTTAGAACCAGGAGTTGGGCACTTTTTATCACGTTCCCAGAAACGTGACATAAAACGTGGTATAACAAAACGCAACTGAGAGCAAAACAAAATGTTGTTTATGGTTGAAAATTTGACAATTTGACATTTTTAAGTTGACCGGTTGATGTGTTTAATGGTATATTAAATGAATATACTGTAGAGTAGGGTAAAGTGGGGTTGAGTGGGGTAGAGTGAGGTGGAGCAGGGTGACAAAGGTAGAGTTGGGTAGAGTAGAATATAGTAGTTATTAGACGGGAGCGAAGCCGCGGGCAAAAGCTAGTAATAAATATAAATATAATTGAACATTATCATTTTTTTACGTATGACAGGTATTTCAGTAGCAACTCAACAATATTTCCCGTTGTTTTTCCGTATGATCATGAAAATTCACCGTTTTTAATCTGTACTACTTTTCCACTGGAAAATGTTGATTTGAGTCTACCGTTTCTTTATGTTCAACATTTCCATTGATAAGGGTCATGTAAACTGCTTTGTTGATTTTTTAAAAATAACTTTTCGGTTCTAACTGACTTTTAGACTGTCTTTTACATTTTTTTATGAATTTTATTCAATCGCTCATTGATTTCAACATACTCAGGATGCGGATAGGCAGTATAACTAAGATTAGACTTATACTGAGAATGCCATAAACGTAAATGAACGTCACATCACATCAATGGTGTGTCCACTGACCAATTTAACATTTGTGCAATATTTTTCAAATTTTTTACCAGACGACAGTAACTTCTGGGAGAAGAAAATAAATGAAAGAAGTATCTATTATTATTAATGTCGCAAGACCTATATTGTGTCGTTCTGCTAGATAAAAGCCTCTTCCAAACCTCTCTGTTTTGGGTCATCTCTGGCCAACTTTGTTACGTTATGGTCAGATCGTCACAGCACCTTGGTGCCGGTCACCTCAAGGGCGCGCGGAGTCGTCTTCCCTTCTTTTATTAATGTAAAATCATCATAATCTTCCGTTTAGGCGCTGAATGTCCAATTCTCATAATGTCCAGCGGACGCAAAATATCCAATTCGTAGAATGTCCAGTTCGCAGAATGTCCAGTTCGCCATATGTCCAATTCGCAGAATGTCCAGTTCGCAGAACGTCTAAATCGCAGAATGTTACTTGACTACTTATTGATATATTTATAGTTAAATCCCCCACCAATTAATGGTGACAACTTTATGATAAATACTTGACTTTCTGCGATTTGGACGTTCTGCGAATTGGACATTCTGCAAAGCGGACATTCTGCGAACTGGACATTCTGCGAATTGGACATTTTGCGAAGCGGACATTTTGCGTCCGTTGGAGATTTTGCGAATTGGACATTCTACGCATAAACGTAATCTTCGTGCCTTTGTTACTTGACAGCTTAGAGACGACGCAACTCTTTTTTTTACTTTATTGATTTTTCTTGTGAACCGTCACGTTTTTCAGAACACATAGATGGATTGCATAAGGAGTCTTAGTAAAAGACTCTTCACACAATTCATCCATCTTTTCTTTGGCCTTCTATTTTTGTTCCATCCTTTCACTTTTAACCCTTAACCACTGAAGTGTCGTATGTAACACTCCTACTAACTGACATACGAATAACATTCGTCTATAACTTTAGAAGTCTTCTGTTGCAGTAGTCACCCAATATTAATGCATTTATTGTTCGTTATAGGCGCATTCAACATTTTTTATGTAATTTATTAAGACGAATCAAACAGTAAAAATATGCATAGGAGCAAAATTAATAACTCTAACAATTTAGAAAAAAACTGGGCATATACGAGTCCTACTCTCGCCCTGGGGGTTCCGTACAAACTATGTAAATAGTTCAAATCCCGAATGGAGTCTCAAAGATGTTTTCGAATCGCAAAAAAAAGTTTTTTATGACGTAACAATAAATTTACTGTTTTATGATTTATTCCTATACCTGTGCTCTAAGACCTCGCTTCATGCAAATTCCAGGAATCTGGATCAACGGGAAGTATTCTATGAATTTTGATTCCCTTGAGAGCGTCAAAATAAACGTTTTTTGCGACATAAACGGCCTTATCTTTTTCGTTCGTTCACTTAGAAGTTTGATTTTTTCACAGCTTCAAGGGACCGCAGATTTGAGTATATGATTTTAATTTCAACTCGATACCTTCACGCGTCCCCGAGTCTTGACAGACAGACACAGACAGACAAACTTATGTACGGACCACAAAGTGATCCTATAAGGATTCTGGGTTCCAAAAAAAACGTAAACAAACAAGTTAATTTCTGAATAGGTATGTAATCGAATTACTGAGAAATATAAAGTATTAAAACAACGTGCCCCGAGTCTATTTTCACATCCCCAGAACCAGGGCTGATGCTGCAAAATGCCACCAAGCAGCTTTGGCCTCGGTGGAGAGGCGTGGGAAGAGGCTAGTTGGTAATCCAGATTTAGTTAAGCTAAGGTAGAGTAGCCAGTCTTTAGTTATTCTACTTGAGTGTCCGCGGTACGGGCTGTGCCCATCCTTACACTATTAACACCTCTACGGTCCAGACTAAGCCTTTCGCCTCGTCGATTAATCCGCGTAATTTGAATCGAACAACTTGGCTGCTGACGTCGCTGCTTCACCGAAGCGCAGTAAGTTTATTAAGAAACCTTGATGATGCATCCTTTTTGATGGTGCATCAACGATTGCATCACGGTCTACCATTATGTGGGATCGCAGAAAAGCATTAGTTGATGTCAATTCAAAAAAAGAGCGGAGTTTTTGGCGGGATTTCTTCGAGTGAAGTTCAGTGGCTGTTTTAATTATTCGCAAATTGATCCCTAGTGGACATTGTGATTTAAAATTGGTTTAGTTTTGTATCTCAAGTGTCTGCGCAACTGGACAATATGTGGAACCATTGAAACAGGCGCGATCTCCGTAAAATGGAGCTGAGAATTTTATTGTAGTTTTGGCTGCCTAAGTGAAGTTTGCCGAGAAGGCTGACTCGATACATTTGCTGCCAAATACTACAAATACATTAGAATGTGTTGCACTCGCACTCTAATGCGATACATTATGCAGTGTTTTGAAAAATAAATAAGACTTGACTTAAAGGTCAAAGTGACCAGGTCACTAAAATCCAAAAAAATAATAATAAAAAAAACGTGTGCCCACGACCCTGAGGCAATACTGGAACGTGTTTTTAGGGGTGCGTAAAAAAATCAGCTTAAAGAGTATCTTTTTTAAGAGCGTTACGTAGAGTAAGACTGTAGCTTAAATATTTAAAAAAAAAAAAGAAAAGTAAAGTCACGACCGGCATTCAAAGTTTTATGAAAAGATTTTTCCAAACGTTGTGCTGACCTTTAAAAGAAACCATAGTAATTCTGTTACAATAAAAAGAATGTTCGGGGAAGTTTGAGAGTTTTAAAAAGCAGGTATTTTCCATCCTTATATTTTTTTTTCTTATGGAATTTTCTAGACCAAGAGTACTTTTCCATTATATATTGAATAAAATATTTTCATATTGAAGCGAACTTGTGTCGTTGAGAGACCGCAAAATGATTATGTACAACTAATAACTGAAGCCAGCGGCTTCACTCGCCAGATAGTAGAGTTAAAGGAACAAACTCCCGCGGGTTAAAAAAACCTTTATGTGCTCTTCCAGAGTATGGTCCACCCTTGAGCCAAATTTCATCGAATTCTGTTCAGTCGTTCGAGCGTGAAGAAGTAACAAACATATTTATATACACTCACTTTTATTAAACTTTCACACTTTTCGCAGTTTATTATTTTTGTGACAGGGTTTTTTTTTACCATTTTGATATTCGTGACCAGTGGTGGCCGAGTGGTAACGGCCCCGACTTATGAGTTCTAGGTCGCGGGTTCAAACCCAGCCAGGCATGTAGACTGTAACCTAGATCCAAAAATTCGAAAACATGTGACATACACCAATCCGCACTGGGCCCGCATGGTGGTTTACGGCTCATTCCCTCTCCTAGAGTGGAGGCCTGAGTCCCAGCAGTGGGAACATTATAAGGCTGATTATGTTATATGCTATGGATATTCGTATTTTCGAGTTTCTTCAAAAATAATATCAGCATCTATTTTCAAATCTGCAGAGAAGATTTACGAAGGCATTTATGTAAGATTTGTTACCTTACATAAATCTAAAGGTCGCGACCACTCTGAAAATAATCAACGAAAGCAGCATATTTTTATCACAGCCCTTTTTCTGTTATAAAGTTCCAGTTTTCTATTTTTTATCGAACAAAGGAATTACGGTCAAAGTCACGGCGCTCCTGCCCGTCAATAATAAAACCGTGAATAAGAACGAACATAACTTATTCCCTTGGAAGGATCTATTAGAAAATAATGATTAAATACAAACAGGTTTAGTCCGTAGGTTCTGCTGTTGTGTTCTGTTGACTTATTCAAAGACTTTGGTTCAAAGACTCTAGAAAATGCTAAAAGGAAAATGAAGGGAAAAACAAATCGCACTATCGCACTACTTTTTTTATCAGTTCCATGATCGCACTAATATTATATAGTGCGAAAGTTTTTGTATATGTATGACTAGCTTGTGCCAGCGGCTTCGCCCGCATGAAAACAGATTTCTCCATACAAACTTTGTTTCATCCCGTTAGGAGGTAAATTTTGGAGAACCCTCTCTTAGTGCTCGCCTACGTCAAAAAAGGAAACTATACAAAATTTCACACTCCTAGTCCCCGTAGTTTCGGCTATGCGTTGATATGCCAGTCAGTTTCACCTTTTATATATATATATATATATATAGATTGATTATACACGTACATCATAAAAAAAAAGCAGTACGAGCTTAAAATGAATAGGGTGTAACAACGGGCGGCACACAGGTAGATTGTGTCCTGAAATACATAAGATACTTTTTTATCCCTTGTGACTATTACTAGTTCTTAATGCACGGTGGTACAAGAGAATGTAGTATATCTTTCGATATAGTCAACAGATTGCGATGAAACAAAACCTAAGTAATATATAAAGTTACACACAATTTTAATGCATAAAAGTTATCTACATCGATTTCGTAAATTTTACGTAAACCGCGCACAACTAAAAACTTCTACAGATTTATTACATGTATAGATTTATTTTATTAAGAGTTCCTTGGCGGGTTTTCGGAGTGGAGTTTTCGGTGTCGAATACTAAATTCGGACAATACTAAATTTATTTGGGGTTTGATATTCATAATATAGCATAGTAATGCATTTTGTTTCGTATGATTTAGAGCAAAATTCACGAGAACTACTGAGAAACTGCTATGCAGTTTAACAGGTGTTAAGTAATGCTTTGCTACGTAACAAATTGTAATTAATAAATAAAAAAAACGTTATATTATTATCTATCATACTCTATTTGTTAGCTTAAAATTAAAGGTACAGCGCTGATAAACGTTATTTTATACTAGCACTAGCAACCCGCCCCGGCAGCGGCTATAGAATATATGCAACGTTCACAGCTTTTTTGTCATTAGACAATACAAACTTGTTTTCTTTAGATGTTACTCTTGAAAGAGCGACATATAATTGTTCATGTGAAAACACTCAACGCTGAAATCTAAGCCTGCAACATTGAAAACTTTAACCCTGCGATTTATTAATGGTCATTGAAAAAAATATCTTTACCGGAAATTGTAGGTGTTTAAATTGGAACGGTAAATCTGATGGTATCAGAGGAATTCGGGAAATCAATACTTCTTCTCCGGTACTACATCCGGTGAGTATTGCGTACTCTATTATGAAAGTTTTTAATGATTTTACCAGCGAACGCATGCCATTGCAAAGGTTAGGCGGACTCAGGTTTCTTAATAAAATAACAGGACAACCTTCTTTAAACATCATTTTAGGAGAATGTAGTCCGGGCGGGTTCAAAAAATTAAGAAATTCTATAGGAAAATGAACAGCGTCTTCCAAATCGAGAACAGTATCGACTGAGTAATGTATTTGCGTCGGCGAATCAATCTATGAAGGAATAAGGTTATTTGCCTTATCTACTTGTTCGTTAGTTGATAACAGAATGGCTCTTTCTTTAATCCAAGATATTATTATAGTCTTACCACTTATCAATGTCGGGATAGACATTGTTGACCAACTCTTGGAAGTTGTCTATCAAAACACATAGGTTTTCTAGGTTAATCCTTCCATCACTTTGTGTTAACTCTCCATTGCCAACTTTTAAAAGCATCTCTGAAAAAAACCTGTTCTCACTTGAAGACAATGAAACTCTCATGTTAGTTTTAAGCACTAATTTATTGACGTGTGGCCAAGGGTTGGTATTTTTTTAGGAAAGCATATGTTTCGTCAGCACATGTTCCTCGAGTTACAACTGGTAGGATTTGACGAGTCTCTTATAGGCACGCGCCGCCGCGCCAGCGCCCGGCCCGTACGACCGCAACCGCTGTATCTGCATTTTAAATCTGTACGTAATATCTTCGAAAATATTTCATTTAAATTACTTGCTGTAAAATGCTATATTGATATATATTAAATGCACGATGTGTTTAAGGTACCTAATTTATGCTGTATTGCTTAAAATCCCTTCGTAAATAAGCCATTATTTCTCGTAAAAAGTAATGGATAAAAAATGGTTATTGTGAGTTATCCTTAAGAGATAGAAATATACCATCGTAGACTTTTTTGTAGATACATATACATTATTTTGATCTATTTCGTAGGGTTCAGCCAGCATTTGCAATGTAAGCGAAAAAAAAAGGTTTTTATTTACGACGTCACATTAGAAACCTCTAAAATTATCAGTGTTTCTCTATATTATGCATGTATTATACATATAAACTTTCCTTTTGAATCACTCTATCTATTAAAAAAATCGCATCAAAGTTCGTTGCGTAGTTTTAAAAACATAATACATAGGGACAGACAGACGGAAACGACTTTGTTTTATACTATGTAGTGATGATAGTATAGCCATAGATTTTAAAGAGTAGCGCTCCTTTTTCGAGCGTAATAACCGTTTTCGTGATGCACGATGACCGATAATAAATTATATAAGTAGAGCAGATTGATAATAATCAATGGCTGCCGCCTTATCACACTAATCATACAGTCGATTGTGAGTTTGTATGTTTGTTACTTCTTCTGGCTCGAACGGTTGAACGGATTTCCATTAAATTTGGTACATAGGCAGACCATTTCCTGAAATTGCACGTAGGACTTTTTATCCCGGGAGTATATTCCGTTGGGATAATTTTATATTCCCACGCAGACAAAGCCGCTGGCAGCAACTAGTATCTAAATAAAGCTAAATGCGTAGGTAACCTTATCGAACGAAATATCTACGCATTGCAATTTGTATCATCGTCGGACAGATCATGAGTTGAACTCGTGGTTAAGTATTTACAACTGCACGGATCGATCATAACCCTTTAACGACGAGTGTTTTCGTGTCCGTCCTATTAGCCAGGATTGCGTGTTTGCGACTGGGTACTCCATCTCGTTTAGCTTTTCAATACGAATAGGGGACAGAAAACTGACTAGATGGGAGTATTTGGTCGTGGATGTGCGACACAGGCGGAATAAACGCGAGTGTTTCTCGAATATATCCGACGCAGATTGTTAAAAGTTCAAAGGATTGCTTGCCGCGTCGGTCGGGCTGTGCCCTATCATATTTCGGACAGGTTACGCAGATTTATTTTACCAATGAAGTAAAAGTAACCAAAAGTAAACGTTTACAGGTGCTTGACTGTTTTAGGAGTGCAGTTCTCACCAAAAAACAGCAAAATTTTCTTTGTGTATAAAAACTAGTAGTTACTAAAGGTGGTGACACACCTAACTGTAGCTGGCACGAAAATATGCAAGTAGCTTGCATGCCAGACAGCTATAAAAAATTCTGATTGGTGGATCTCACTTTGGGATTCTAGCTACTTGTATACTTTAAGGCATATAGTCCCTTGAACATATGGGCGGATTTCTTGATTTACAGCAAGCTTTTGATCCTTTATGCCAAACAAAGGATTACTAAGTAAAGGAAAAGCCTCCATTAAAGAAAGGAAGAAGAGAGAAAAAAATATATTACTTACCTAAATGAATGTTTATAAATAATGAGTATGAATAAAACTTATATTAATGCTGAATGCTCCGAGGTAGCCCGCGAGACAAGAGCTAAAATGTGTAATTTTAATAAAAAACTTCACGTTCTACCTTGTCTCTAAGTAGGAGAGTTAATATGATGGTTTTAATGAGTATTGTTGTGTAAATACATATATTTCGTTACCGCTAAAATAATTTGTGTTACCATACTATCAGAAACTGACCAGCAAATAGCAAAAAAACTTTCGAAAATTTGAATTTCGCGTGTTACTCTCGGGCATTTACCTTAATCCAGAACTACCACTAGTTGTGGCTTCTGAGATCACGACTAACAGGCAGGTCTAGAAGAAGACATGATGATGATGAACTATTTATGAAATTTCATTAGTGAAAGAATTTAATTTTTCACACTAACACTGTCTGTCTAACGCCGGTTGAAGTCGAGTTTCGAGAAATTGTGTGGTATGTTTCCATTTATGGAATCATATTTCCTAGTGCTAAAAACTTATGATATGCGGTAACGGCCATTTTAGCTGCGAAGACCATAGTGTCCTCGGTCCGTTTGTCAGATCATGCAGTATGGGGTTTTCTTTCAGGAATAAAATTATAAAGGAAAAACCCACATTTAGCTTGAACTTCTTTTTTTTTAATAACTAAAGTAGTGCAGTATTATACTACTATTATATTTCTTTGATTTCACTTACATAAACATATTAGATCATTTTTTAAATATTACTCAAAATAAAAAAAAACATTTTAAAATATAAAAAATAGTATCCCACCGGTATCGGGAACAGGGTCCAAGGTACCAGTTGCGGTCAGGGCTCCAGAGAAAAGAACCTCCTAACAATACGAGCCGTGTCCAGGAGTACCGCTTTCTGAATCAAGCCCTTGATCCAGTCGCCTAACGCGAGCCTCCTAAGACCTTTGTCGAAGCTCTTGGCTATTAAATCATTGCCCGACACGACTGTCCGTACAATGATCGCTGAGTCCACATCCCACTTAACGACAACCTCGCGAGCCAAGTCAATATATTTAATTTGTTTATCTTTCTCGGCTTTCACGAGGTTCTCGTCATGTGGAACGGTAACGTCAACAATCATTGCACGCCTCTCGCTTTGGTTCACCACAACTATATCAGGCTTATTGGCTACAATAGTCCTGTCAGTGATGATCGGCCAATCCCAGTAGAAAGTGATATGACCATTATCAAGAACTGGGTCGGGCTCATACCTGTAGTGCGGCTCTTCCGATTCCACAAGAGCTGAGCAAGAGATTTCAGAGCAATTTGATAATGGATAATCCTGGCTACTAAGTTGTGTCTATGCAAGTACTCTCCGTTAGCTAGACGAGAACAACCAGATATAATGTGACGAATTGATTCTTCCGGACGGTGGCATGCCCGACAGATGTCAATCGTGCCGTCCTTCACAATAAATCTCCGGTAGTTATTCTTCATGTTAACTTCGTCCATAATTACACAAACAAAACCTTCGGTTTCCCCAAAGAGGTCACCGACGCGCAGCCAGGCTACGGACGCTAGTTGATCTACATCGGGCCCGGAAAAAGCGTTCGTGGAGTATCTCGCTCTGCCATAATTCCCTGCAATCGTTAGTGTTGAGCACCACCGGTTTGCGCCAGTTCTTGTTAGCTAGGAAGAGCGAGGTGAATCCTTTGTCCACTGCCACTACATCTCGATGCATACCCACGTCGGCAGCTAGGAAATATTCCCTGAGACTGCATACCTCGCGGTTGTCTTAGCATTTAAAAAACCTCGACCCCCACACTTCCGCGGGATATACAGTCTTATCACCGACGATCGTAGGTGATGCATTCGGTATGCAGTCAGCAGTGTACGGACAATAGCGGCCCACCCTAATATACACATCTATCTAGATTCGAACATACTGTGTAGTATAAAGCCAGAATTTTTCAAATGTTTCAGTATCTATAGGAAGACTTTATGTATAGTAGCCATAAAGTTGTAGAGCTACCGTTTACTATTTTTTATTCACTTTAGACATGTTTATATTTCTGCTTACCTCCTCCTGGACTGACTGTTGCTGCAACTGTTTGAGTATGCAGAATCTGAAATCTTCGCATTGTTCTCTGAATCGTCTAAGTTGTCCATGTTGCATTTGTGTCAAAACTGTTAAAAAGAAAAAAAGATATAAGATAAGATACATTATATGACACTTCAATTCACAGTAACATTTTACAATATGAAAATACGAGGCCATTTCGGTTTCATTGAATAAGAATAATTTACATAATCCTCATATATATATTATATTTAAACTTTCGTATACCGTAATTAGAGACACAATAGAAAGACAATGAGAGAGCAAACTACGGCGCTCACTTGGGGTTTAATGAATTAAAAGGAGAAACTGACTGACATATCAACGCACAGCCGGAACTACTGGGACTAGGAATGTGAAACTTTGCACTTGGTTACCTTTTATAACATAGGCAAGCACTAAGAGAGGATTTTCCAAAATTCACTTCCTAAATTGATGAAATGGGGGACCAAAGTTTGTATGGAGAAACCTACTTTCATGCGGAAGCCCCCTGCACAAGCTAGTATATTAATATAACATTCGCGGTGCAGCCCTACTATTCAACATTGACACAATACTGTTTATCATATGCACTGGCCACATATTTATGCAATATATTTGCCATACTACCTTTATTAAGATAACAGTTATTATCAAGGACTGGTTATGACCAAGGCATTTGTCCCACCTGTACGCAGAATAGGTATGTGATTTAGTGTGGAGTTGCGGACACCAGCCCAACATACATATGTCTAGTACTTATAACACAAGCTCTGCTTAGCTTGGGACTAGATGGCGTTGTGTGATATTGTGGAATATTATTATTATTATTATACATCACACACAGGGTTAGTTTTATTGGTAATTAATTCAAAATATTCTCATAAAAGCAGTAGATTAAAATAAATCCCTTCCTAGTAACACATTTTTTTAATATTATTCATTAATTTCATATTATTATTATTATTTGAGAGTACTTCTCTCACATTAAACCAAGCAACTCAACTAAAGTGAGAAATTGTCAAACACAAAACAAAAATCATTGGCTGATATCATTAATTGAATAAATTAAGAACAACAATTCAAGTATTAATTTACTATATATCAATATTGTCATTTCAGAAACCAGTTGATTCACTTTGATGTCAGAATCAACAAGTACCGAACTAAATACATACATTGTATAGTACTGTTGTTCAAAACTCAACATTGGAGTCAAGATAAATGCTCACAAATTACAACCTCACTGAAATTATAGGAAGTCCAGAATTTTTTACTTAACCCTTCAATTGTTGCATGATAGTGCTTCGGTTCATAAGAGATCAAGCTCAAAATATCAACCGAACACCATAGGTTCTTAAGCAAGTCTATTCAAATACCTTGGTTTAAGGACATAAGTGTTTGAGGGTTTGAATATTGTTGTTTAAAACATAGCAGCATAGCAGGCCAGGCATTATTATATACACATAAATTCGCTTTGGTATGCCCAGAAAGGTGAGGCAGAGGTATTTTTTATTATTATTTACATATCATAAGAAGGTATTGACAATAAACTTTAACTTTAGTGCAAATTCATATCAAAAACCACTGGGGTTACCATGATGTTCAATGTAAGATTGTTTCATTCTTATTTCAGTGTGGGTAAGAGACAGAGCTATACAGCTTGTCTAGCGCCATCTCTTACCCACACTGAAAATAAGAATGAAACAATCTTACTTTACCCTATTGAGTAGCATAATTAGAGACACAATAGAAAGACAATGACTGAGCGAACGCTGGCGTCCGCTCAGGGTTTAGTGAATTAAACATCATGGTACAGGTCCACATATATATATGTATGGGAATAATTTAAATTCATTATAGTCTATCGTCTATAAGACATTAAGATATACTTTGTACACCAAAATTATAGCACAACTCTTTTGTTGTCATTATTATTTCAGTATTTGAATTGCAAGGAGGCTAGAAACTAGTAATCTTGTTAACAGTGATGAAATGAACATTATCACACTTTCAACTAAATGCCTGTTCTGAAGCCCTACCACAAGCTCTTAACATGATCCATTTGGCGACCTAAACTGAATTGTTAAAGGGATGGAGCTTTATAGGGTGTATAGCTCCATCCCTCTTTCTCGCTTGCATTTTATTTTTATTTTTGCTGATATTAAGAAGATACAGTTCTACAACTAATATTTTAGTCGCAAAACCAGTTTTTCGATGTACCTATGAGATAGGCAGTTATACATAGGTTGTCACCAATAATTTTAACCCTACTTAAAATGTTTAAGCGCTATATTTCCATTTAAAACAAAGATACAATGCTTACTTGCGATCTCCAAACAAAAGTAGGTTACCACAACCTAAAGTAGATACAGCTAATAAAATAGATAAAGGCAGTTTTAATACTTAATTGATGTTAACAAGATAGAGTAAAAAGTTACTTTATTTATTTTTTTTTGATATTTTGGTACCTACGTTTTTTACACTTTAAAACTCGAAAATGCTTAGGAAAGTATTATGTTAATACAGTAGACAATAGACAGCAGACAATTAACATAAACTAAATTAGAGAAGTTATTTCAAAAGCTAATTAATTATAGATAGAAGTTTTTAGGTACACATACCACTAAAATTCACAAAATCTTCGCAGTTATTTCCAAGGTCTCAGAGAACATTCGTCATCAAAGAATAATTTTTGTGGTAACACATTAATTGGTAAATAATTATATTCTACCCCCCAAGTGTTTTAAGACAGTAATAAATATACAATACGGAAGGTATATAAGAATCTAACTTGAAAATTTCTAGTGCAGCTGATTATGGTAAATTAGATTACAAATCATTATAATACAGAACTTACCAAACAACACCAAGCAAAGTCCGATTCTTTTTCAAATGTTTTTACTTCAAAGTTAGTAGGTACCTCTTTAAGTTTTGAAATCTTATTGAAGTTTCATGTTCACTAATTCAATTTCAAACACTTGATTATTTTAAAATCACACAACGCACTTTTAAAGCTTTCAACAATACATTAATGATCGACCAACAAGTTTTACAGCAAAACGAGAATAAACTATGAAAAGTAGAAACGAATGAATTACGAGTTACTTCTCAGTTCTCGAAAAACGTTTCCAGCCGCGCGTAGCTGTTTATAGTGATGCGCAACTCGAAACGTGAGGTTTTTTAGGTAAGAATAACTAAGTAACTATAATCGAACAACGTCAATTTTAACTAGGTATTTCGAATTGTCAAAATTATGTAAACGAAGTATGTATGAAATTTTAACAAATATAAATATTATAAAATCCTATCATTTATTATATTTAAAAGCTAATACTATGCGATTCAACTATGAATAGGATCGACTTAGTTCCATGTTGTGAAGTCGTAGCTGTCGAATCGAATCGTAGGGTGAGCATAGCAAGATATTAGTTTTGATTAAATTTATTTACAAATCATAAACGAAAAATGTTTAATCAGAATCTAGTTCTTCAATTCCGCCCATCTCTGCATTACTGTGTGAAGATTCTGACAGGAGTAGTGGCGAATGGAAGAAGAAAGTGAATTGTAACCAACAATGAAAATAAGAAAGAGAGCAGTTTTTTTAAACTACTTATGACTAGCAGATTCATTTAGCTAATTTAAATTAAACACTAACGTTTTTTCATCACTGAGATGTAGATAACTCGGTTTAAAAAAGTAAAGAAAACTGTTATTGATACGTAAATATTTTTTCTTTGCCAACCGTACTTTTCAAGTAACATGTTTGACAAATAGAGATCATTAATGTTCTTATTCTTATTTAATTCGCATTAAACCTATATTCTGCCATCATTTATAATTCAAACACTTTAATATTTGTATGTTTAACAATAGGTATATATGAATTCATTCTACATAATTTTTGTCATATCATGGAATTCAATTAATTCATTTCTAATCTGGGGATATTTAACAGTAAATTTTTATTATTAATTAACTTAAATCGCCACCATGAAAAATAATCAGATACTCGAGCTCTATTTCATTCAGGTTAAGATTTATTCGATACCTATAGATAATCGTAATAAAGATCGATTGAAAAACAGTGGCACCTCCCTTTGCACACATAAGAATAGTGCTTGCATCACCATTAGTGATTGGGTCTTTATAGTGATCGATAGAAAGCTATCAGTATTTAGTTTGATTCAGAGAAAATATTTTGATTCATGCATAACTAGCATTTATAGGTATAAATAATTAACAAATAGCAGCATTATGTTACCCTTTTGAGTAGCGTAATTAGAGACACAATTGAAAGACAATGACCGAGCGTTCGCTCGGGGTTTAATGAATTAATCACACAGAACTATCTACAGTTTTAGGTAATTAACTTGCTACCGTACAAACGCTGCGATACATACGATTGTTATTGCAAATGTATTTAGGAGGCGGTGGCTAATTTATGTCAGCTGTTGTTTAAACTGCAATTACATAATAAACAAATAAAAAAAAACAAATTTACAAAAATCTATATGTCCAAAATCAATAGGTATTATTTAGTTGTTTTTAAGTACTTACCTAAATAAAAAAAACCGTAGGTTTATCGATATAGTCGCAAGTAAATAAAGAAAGAACAACACTAAGATTCACGCTCAAAGACACGTGAGCAATCTATGATAGAGTAGTACGAGTTCTCTTTCTAGGATTATTCCAACCAAACCGCACGTGGCCGACGAGCGAGACAGCAATATTCCCGAACGTATCTCACTCGACGTCGCGTGGCCATTTCGCATATATAACAAGTTTGCAGTATGTACTCGACTCTCTAAAATTATTTTAAGTACTTAGGTACCATTCGTCTTCATACAGCCTTTTATCCTCAAAATAAGTTTTGCGTAAGTAAAATAAAATTAACTTGCTACCTATTTAGGTTCTTTTAACAATTGCCAGGTAGCTTACGTAAATACTATGGGGACGAAAATATTTAGAAATAGGATTGTTAGTACGTAACTAACTTGTAAGCATTCAAGCATTTTGAATTCGGTAGGAAAAATGTAGGTATAAGTTTCACATAATTTTGAAGGAAGTAAATAGGACCTATGTAGGTCGCCTAACAAATTACCTACCAATCTTGCCAAGGTTATGTTAGTACATGTTACCCAAGACTGGAAGCCGCCCCTGACGTAGTTGGCGGAATTTATGGTACTTATTTATTTAAAACTTTATGCACTAATGAAACATTGTACAAAGGCGGACTTACTGCCTTAAGCATTTTCTACCAGTCGGCTTTAGGGTGGTGCAGAGATATAACATGACAGGTGCAGCTTAAAAGAATACTGACAGAGAGGAAATAAGAACAATAATAAATATATACTTAGATACATACATACAAATAAAGAACCTATTGATAGCTATCATTCCTCCGAGCATCCAAACCCTAACTACCTACCTAACTATATTATGTAGATAGGTACCTACATGCCGAGATTCAAGGCACGTTGTAACGTCGCTCGTTAGGTTACTACGTAATCAAAGACAAAAGGCAAATTGAATGACGAATACCTACTTAATTATATTTGATAAACAAGTTAAATGAAATTTTGCATTTGTTTTCTTGTGTCTATTCGACTCAATTTTTGGTTCTACCTACATGCTTTATAGGGTGATTGCGCTGGTTTTCGTCCAATTATCGGAGTTGCCAGCTTTGTGGTGTAAAATAAATATCTTGAAGTACCTTTACATAAATGTATCGTATTTGTTTCTATTGCTTATATAGTCTTCTTTAGGTTAACATTACATGACAATATATCACTTTCGCGGCTTTTTATACAAAAAACTAGCTGACCCGGCAAACGTTGTTTTGCTATGTATATGTATATTTTTTTTTTTAATATAAAATTGAAAAAAAAATTTGGGTTGGATTACCCTTAACATTTAGGGGGATAAAAAATAGATGTTGTCCGATTCTCAGACCTACCCAATATGCACACAAAATTTCATGAGAATCGGTAAAGTCGTTTTGGAGGAGTTTAACCACAAACACCGCGACACGAGAATTTTATATATTAGATGTTTTTTTGAAAAAATAGTGATTTTGCCAGTTTTCGTCCACAAAAATTGGTTTTCGTCCGAGTTTGACCTAGTTTTCAACTACAGTGTAGAAAAAGGAGTGTAGGCTAAGTATTGAGTAAAATACCAATAGTATATACTTTTACTTAATCAGCAACATATCTACTATTTAATAGTAGCTTCTGTGTATTTTCTCTCTACCTTTTAGGTATTATTTTTTTATTAGCTATAACTAACTGTCCCCGCGGTTTCACCGGCGTCTGGTTACTGCTCCGCTTCCATGAGTCGTAGCGTGATGTTATTTAGCTTACTTATAGATAATATTTGTCATGAACCTGGCTATTGCTTACAGAAAGATGTTTCCAATTCGGCTTGTAGTTCCAGAGATTAGCACGTTTAAACAAATAAAAGACTCTCTGTCTCTGGCTTTATCATATTACTGTATAGAATAAACAAATTAACAACAAAAAAAAAACTTTTTCTGTCAGAAATATGTCTCACAATGACAGTGTGCTATCTTTAAGTATTTCCTTTAAGATTTCAAAAGAATAAATATTTCTTAATTTTCGTCCACCCCAGTATTCGTTTATGGACGAAAACTAAAACCACTTTTTACGCTATTTTTAGTTTTCGTCCACGTCCTTTAACTACACTGTCCTTACATAATATCTACATAAGCTGTAATATGTAAATATTGTAACAACAAATTCTTTTTGAAAAAAGTAACCATGGAGTTTCTTGCCGGTTCTTCTCCATAGGAAAATATTGTTTTATTTGCGCAACACTAACAAAGGAGTGGACGGAAAAAATATCTAATCTAATAGCAATAAAGATAGTATAGAGAGAAAAAGTTCAGTATTTTATAGAACTGTTGAAGTAAAATGATCATTACAAATATTCACCTAGATGATTTTGTATCCGTCCATTTGGACGAAAACCAAATAGTTTGCAAACTTGGTATGCAAACTATTATTGATTATCAGTCCACTATATTTATCTAAGATGTCTAAAAAAAACTTTAAAAACCACTTTAAAAACTACTTTAAACACCAATTGTATTTATTATACTTATAAGCAGACATAAAAACATTCCGTAAACTAGCTTTAACAGTAATTAAACTTGCCATGAATTTTTTCTAGCTCGATGGCTTCTTCAAGGCACGAATTCGAAGTGGCTACGCAGGTTAATTTTTTAAAATTTGCTAATTGTCGAATCACGTTTTCATCTTAGTAGAGTTTCTCTGTAGCTACGGATTGCAAAAAGACCAAACTTGCGTGGGAAGGTAGGTTTGTGTTCAAGTTTTACGCACGTGTTTGTAGCAGCTTAGTCAAATAGAAGAATAGTGGAACTGGACGGTAAACCAGCGCAATCACCCTAGGTACCTGGATAGATAAGTTACTCGTTTCTACAGAGAAATTTGCTGAGCAGAACAGGAGGTGATGATGGTGAAAAGGTTCCACACTGACACTGTTTGGGATGGGTCAAAAATTTGCAAACTTGATTTGTTAATTCCTAAGATTCTTTACAAAAGCTATAATAACAATAGAATTTGTATGGGGGAGAGAACCAAATAGCAAATTAAAGTATATTCTAGTGAGTGTCATAAACGATTAAAGTTGATAGATTTTTTGTTATGAAACCGCCCACAAGATTGTTGTTGATAACTTATATTCCGATATTATTTGTGCTCTTAGTGACTCATCGATTTGTAGTGCATTTAATTAACATTTCGGTCGTAAGAAAAAGGCTTAAATGACAGGCTGGAGTAAGCACGTCAGTTGCGCTCGCAGGTTGGCGAAGAAGAATTATCACATATGGTTATCGGCTGGAAAATCTTCTACCAGTTGTATGAGGAGATGCAGCAAAATAGGGCGCATTTTAAGTCGCGACTAAAGTGGTGTCAGAACCACGGATATCGAATTAAGATGGACCTAATTGCCTTTAAGCATGCGAAACGTGACTTTCGTGGTTTCTGGAAGAACACTAACAGGCTAAGTATTCGGCCGGGCCTGCCTGTTAGCGTAAATGGCGTTAGTTACTCACAGGGCATTGCGAACCTATTCAAAAATCATTTTTTGGTTACATCAGCACTACGTACCGCGCGGGAGATGCTGGAAGCTGAGCCTCGTTGTGGCGAGGTGGGCACACGCTTTACTGCCAAAAATGTGGCAACGAACGTTGAGTCAACGACTAGAGGAAAGTCCCCTGGTCATGACGGGCTTTAGCGTTGTTTTATATTATAATTTATGTATTAGCCATTTATACCTTCCCCCGACCTGATGAAGACGGTCATGGTCCCTATTGTTAAGTGGAAAACTGGTGATCTTTCGGTTAAATGGAACTATTGACCTAACTTTCTAGCGGCCGCAGTCGTTAAAGTCCTTGATGGTTTGCTTGATACCAAATTAAGTCAACACCTTAAGTTGCACGACAATCAGTTCAGGTTTAGGCCCGGACTTTCTACAGAAAGGGCAATTTCGTGTCTCAAGCAGGCCGTTAGGTACTAGACAAAGCAAAAGACACCTGTTTTGGCTAACCCGAATTCTTATAATATATGGAAGAAACTTGAAGCCATTAGTATGTCTTTTGAGCTTCAAACACTGGCATGGAAACCAGGTTAATACTGTTCGGTGGGCTGGTGTACTGTCTGAGCCATATCAAATAGAGTGCGGGGTGAGACAGGTGGGTTTAACCTCCCCTGCCCTCTTCAATCTTTATATGAACTCCCTGATTGAGACGCTTAGCAGTCAACAAGTCGGTTGTAGCTTAAGTTACGCAGACGACATGGTGCTGCTGAGCGCGTCAGTAAGCAGTATGAGGACTCTGTTGTCCACCTGCGAACGTTATGCAGCAGAACACGGGTTACTGTACAACGTTAAAAAGAGTCAGTACATTGTTTTTGAGGCGAGGTACAAATACCATCTTGACGTATCCCCTAGATCTTGGTCGTTTGGCCACAGATCTTAGGGACAGTGCTGATATTGAAAGGGAGCGGAGGGCATATCCGTGCGTGCTAATATGATAACCCGCAGTGCCGCAGGTTTGCGCGTTGTACTACCGACATAAAGCTGACGCTCTTCAGAGCATTCTGACTACCTTCTACACGTGTAGCTGGTGGGAGAGATAATAACGCTTTAAAAAAAACTGATAGGGTTGCCATGGCGTTGTAGTGCATCAGGTATGTTTGCGGCTGCGTATATAAACTGTTTTTATGCTACAATGCGCAAGCGTGTGGTATCACTGGTAGTACGAGACATGGCTAGCTCCCATAGGGTTCTGAAGATCACAGCTGACAGAGTAGACTGTACGTATATGGTTCACTGCTGTAATTTACGTGTGCCATACCATAATTTTATTTACTAAGACTTAGTTTTAAGATTATTGTTACTAACACTATATGAGTTTTGCTCGAATTAAAGATTTATTATTATTCGTTTATTCATTATTTTAACATATAAATTATATTTTTAAATATTTCAATAAAAAAAAACATTTAAAAATGTAAAAAATAATGTCCCACCGGTATCGGGAACAGGGTCCAAGCTACTGGCGGTCAGGGCTCCAGAGAAAGGAACCCCCTAACAATACGAGCCGTGTCCAGGAGTACCGCTTTCTGGATCAAGCTCTTGATTCAGCCACCTAACGCGAGGTTCCTAAGGTGTTTGACGAGGCTCTTGGCTATTAAGCCATTGGTTGACACAACTATCGGTACAATGATCGCCGAATCTACATCCCACATGTCGACAACCTCGCGAGCTAAATCATTATATTTGATTTGTTTGTCTTTCTCGGCTTTCATAAGGTTCTCGTCATGCGGAACGGATATGTCAACAATTATTGCACGCCTCTCTCTTCGGTCCACCACCACTATATCAGGCTTAATGGCTACAATAGTTCCGTCAGTGGTGATGGACCGATCCCAGTACAGCGTGATATCGCCATTATCGAGAACTGGGTCGGGCACATACCTGTAGTATGGCACCTCCGGTTTCACAAGAGTACTTCAGAGCAAGTTGCTGATGGATAATCCTGGCTACTAGGTTGTGTCTATGCAAGTATTCCCCGTTAGCTAGACGAGAACAACCAGGGATAATGTGGCGGATTGATTCACCCGGTCGGTAACATGCCCGACAGATGTCAACCGTGCCGTCCTTCACAATAAATCTCCGATAGTTATTCGTCATGATAACTTCGTCCATAATTGCACAGACAAAACCTTCGGTTTCCCCAAAGAGGTCACCGACGCGCAGCCAGGCTACGGACGCTAGTTGATCTACATCAGGCCTGGAAAAAGCGTTCGTGGAGTTCCTTACTCTGCCATACTTCCCTGCGATCGTTAGTGTCAAGCACTACAGGTTTGCGCCAGCTCTCAAATACTTATAAGTTTCGGTTGGAGAGAGAGATCTCAAGTTTATGGAATCTGAGAATTGGGTACCCACGGATTCCACAATATCCCCTCTCTTTACATGCATGACTGCATATTAGTCCACACCAAACTCCATCCTGATGGCACTACTGAAGGTTTCAGTTACCTTCAGTCGCTCCATCAATTGCAGATTGTTAGGGGCAAAAAGTTTCAAGTCATCCATGTAAAAAAGGTGAGATATAACCTGACCACCTCTCTTCAACCGATGGCCCAGGCCTGAATTCTCCAGCAGTGTGCTTACAGGATTCAAGGCTAGGCAGAACCAAAGCGGACTCAAACTGTCATCCTGGAATATACCTCGCTCGATCCTTACCGGTTCGCTGTTCCTCTTGATATGTCGACATCTTGGATAGCGAAGGACCGTCCTCCATTGCCTCATACATGACAACAGGAAAGTGCGTAATGTTGCATCAATTTTGTATAATCCTAGCATCCTCATGAGCCATGTATGAGGAACTGAGTCGTAGGCCTTCTATAAGAAGGCCTACGACTGTCTATCCAACATGTCGACAGATCCTTTCGGGAACACCAAACCTGTTGGCTAATGGCCATATCGATGAGGTCCTGAGTACCGCGGGACCCATTCCTACAACCATTTTGAGAGGCAGACGTTAGCGTTATTATCTACATGGTGATTTATCTTTGCTCTCAAAATGGATGTAAAAACCTTATAGACTGTCGGCAAACACGTAATCGGTCGATAGTTTTTGGGTTCCGCAGTGCTACCAGATTTGTGGAGCAGGTGGGTAACTTCTGTTGTAAGAAACTCGGGTAGCGAGCCAGACTCCAAGGCGGTCTGATACTGAGATACCAAACGAGCATGCGATCTTTGAAGCCACTTTATCCAAAAGTTGTGCAGTCCGTCCGGTCCTGGAGATTTACAATTAGGCAGCGGACGGACAGCACGGGCCAAATCTTGGGGGCTGATTGTAATTGCCCCCATTTCTGGAATCGGCTCGCAGACTCGTTCGACCTCTCGAGTCCAACCACCTTCACTATGACTGACAGGCACCGACCAGATGTTACGCCAGAACGAACTCATGGCGTCATCATCCGGAAGGCGCGTGTCAGCCACACTTTGGTCCGGCTACTCCCAAACCATATATACCTTTCATTACTCCGGAATGTGCCATTCTGGGTGTAACGCTCAACCCGCCGCTTATACCTTCGGATACGGTTTGCCCATGCATACACCTTCTGCTTCAGGAAGTCGATGCGCTTTATGGCACAGGACATATAGTCTCGGGGGCTGATGTCAGTCCCCGAAAACGCCCGTCTCACAAAGCGCATCACTCGTGGGCGAATGTTGCCCTCCCTGAGGCAGATTAGTGTTTGCCGATGAGTGCTCTGGCCCCATCAATACGACACTCGATCCTGCACTGCCAGGCCGGCACAGCTGGTGGTGGTGGTCGTGTAGCTACGTCACTGTTTGGAAATTTGACGTGAGCTACACGACATGCCACTACAACCGCGCAGTACATTATCGAGTGTGTAACAGTGAGATCTTCGCAGTCATCAAAATAGTTTGACAACCACCGAATCCAGAGCAGCCACCAGCACCTTATTCTTATTACACATGGGCAAACGAGGTAGCCGCGGCCTGAGTTCAAGCGGCATGTTGTTATTATTATTACTATTAAAAATACCCCATGTGCCCAAATGGATTCTATTGCAATGAACCTAAGCCGGTAATCGGTTCAGAGATTTCCAAATTAGCCACTGCCATTGGTGTCCAGGTGGCCGGATTAGTGACGTGTGGAGTAGAGGGATGTTTGTTTCTCAAGAAGCGCTGTTAAAACTTACTCCTTTTACGACGTTCGCCGTAATCATTAGCCAGTAGAATTGAATAATAAAAAATCCAACTATGTATTTTTTTTTTTCGGCTGATAGCAAATGTTACAAGCAGTTACTTAGGCTAATTATCATTTTCCTGTAAGAACGGGATTTCTCAATATGGGATAAGTCTTCGAAACTGTTGAACATTGACGGGACTTTCATTGGGATATAGCTAATGTTTTTGTTGAGTTTTGTTACTATTTTGGTGTACAATAAAGTTTATTCTTTTCTATACTATTCTATGTTATAATGAATAACTTATATATACATATAACTTATATATACTTATAATAGTAAATTTTTTATAATACCACGGGACGGGATTTAATTTTCGAGGACGGAAGCATTTTCATTGTTGGGAGAGGGAGTGTTTATCTTAATTTCCGGGGATAGCAAGAAACAAAAAAAAAGAAAGAAAAATATTTTATTTGGCACGCATGGATACACACACAATCCAATTCGGTGCAAGAACCTCCTGAACTTACCATCTCTGATAAGGACCTGAGTCATATGGATGGTGAGGACGCCATCACGCCTCTCCAGCCAGTCCTCAAAGAGGGGACTTACCGCCATAATTATGTCGTACCCAACTGACGGATAGTTGATGTTATAAGGAGTGACGTAGGTTACTTTCATTTTCTCGCGGGAACGGGTCTTAATTCCTGAGAGATATATATATTTTTGAAATGGATAACACGATTTTACACGATGGCTTCAAAAAAGGGGAAGCAAGTAAATATTTATCTGTTTAACGAATAAAATAATTAATAAATAACATACACTTCTCATCAGAAAAATGGAAACACCTTGCAAGTTTATGTTTTGTAAGGGTTATCAGAAGAATGTGTATATTTAGGAATATATGTCAAATGTCGTTTAATAGTGAATAATATGAGGTTTTGAAATGCTAATGTTAATGTTCTAAAATCAAATAAAATTTTCATAGGTTTCGTATTTTGTTTAACAAGTCATTTTTACCCTGTATGGAGTATGAAGAAAATTGATAAAACAACACACGTAAGTAAAAAAAAACAGCAAAGAAACGTTTATTTGATAACTTTTATTCTCTCCCCGAGCTCTTATTACAGCTTCCATACGGTTCTTCATCGATCGGATAAGTCACGATCAAATGTCGTGGCATTCCATTCCATTCCCCTTGGATTGCATTTTGTAGCTGGCAGTGTTTCTGGGGTAGGATCTCATGCGCGAATTCGTCTCTTTAATTGATCCCACGTGCATGGGGCATCACGTGAGGCTCAAGACCTGTTCGATGTACCGATGACTGTTTAGTGCAAGCAGACGTGGCCCAGACACAAAGACAAGCTTTGTCTTACCGTCGGCGCTGGTTCTTCCCCAAACCGTCCGCGAACCGCCACCATAGCTGACCTTTTCTTCAATGTAGCATTATGCAAAGCGCTCTCTATCTCTTCTGTAGAATTAGTTCCTTCCGTAGTTACAGCATAATTTTACGCTCATAAGAAAAGAGAACTTAGTTCCACTGGAGGTATGACCAATTTAGGTGTTCATTTGGTAAGTTAAGGCGCGCTCTTCGATGGTCTGCAGTTAATTTTGGCCCATTAGCTGGCTTGTGCGGTACCAGTCCACGTTCCTTCAACCTTCTTCTAATTGTAGAGTCACTTACAGCCACCCTACCTACAACATGAAGCTACTGCTGCAGTTGAAAAGCATTAAGGCGTCGATTTCGTAAAGAAGTTGTTACAATAAATCGATCATCTCGCTCAGAAGTGCCCCAATTCCTGACAGATTCTGAACAGCGCGGGAACCAACCAGTCTTCCGATAGCGGTTGTAGACTCTATGAACGCACGACAGACTTAGATGCAATCTTTCAGCCACAACACGCTGACTAAGTCCAGAATCCAGTAATGCCACCACTTGGGCGGCTTCTGCGGGTGAAGTATTCATGTTTTAGAAAAAAATCTTTTTCAGACGTCCCAAAGTCACAGTAAACAAATAAAGAACAAAAGTTTTAAGATATGCCCTAATTTTTAGTTTTCTAATGTGAAGTGTAACTACTCCAAATCTAAACACACATTTGTCTCAAAACAGTGAATCATTTCATTTATAGGATAAACAAATGAAATTCTAATTTTGAATTTAAAATTTTCACTTATCACTGTAATGGCCAAACTGTCAGATATACAATCATGTTATTGTTTTCATGGGATGAACCTCTTTTGTGTTAAATTAAGACAGAAACCATAATAAAAACGGAAGTGTTTCCATTTTTCCGATGAGAAGTGTATTTCCTATTGTATTTTTTAAAATACGATGTACCATTTTGGAATCCTCATGATGAGCTTTTTAATTTGATACCCATATTGCGGCATTCAATTTTTTTATTTTTTTTTATTCTTTAGTCTCACAATCGTTATGATGGTTTTTTTTAATGTCACCTATCTGTTAACACTTGGTTTATTAGACGAATCCAACGATATAATAATTATGTAAATCTGTTTAGCGATTGGGAAGATATGGGGTAATAGAGAATATTACATACATATATACATTCATACACACATACATACAAGATACGCGCGAAAAACATAAAGAAGGGCGTGACGTACAACGCCGTCATGGCGAAGGCGAAGCAGGCGGTGGTGGATCACCTCGACGAGTTCGGAGCTTCTGAAGGCTTCCGAATGAGGCGCACCGCAACCGGGACCCGAATTTTGGAGGTCCCTGGTGCGGCCAGCGGCTCTGCCGCGGACGCCCTGGCCGCAAGCATCAGGGCTTCCCTCGACGTCGAGGAGGTCCGAGTGTCCAGGCCCACAAAGTGCATAGACATGCGCATCATGGGCCTGGATGACTCCGTTAGGGTGAAAGAGGTGGTGGCCGCCGTCGTCAGGGCGGGAGGGTGCCAGCCCGATCAAGTGCGGGCTGGCACCATCCGTGCTGACAGCACGGGCATGCGGGCCGTTACGGTCAGCTGCCCCGTGTCGGCGGCCAAAGCCATCACGGCTGAAGGCCGTAGGCTCTTGGTGGGCTGGGTCTCCGCGCAGGTAAAACTGCTGGAGCCCAGACCTCTGCGGTGTTACCGCTGCCACGTGGGGCACCACGTGGGGGCCCACTGCGCCGCGGAGGTGGACCGCAGTGACCGCTGCTACCAGTGCGGTCAGTCTGGTCACAAGGCCGTCGAATGCCGTGCAACGCCGCACTGCTACGCATGTGCGGCGGCAGGCAAGCCGGCCGACCACCGGGCTGGGGGCAGGTCCTGCGACCCCCCCGCCAAGGCCAAGGGCAAGGTACGGAGGCCCATCCACCCGGACGTACTCGCCGCCGCAGCCGCCTCCTTGGCTGCCGCCGCTGTCGCCGCCGCACCCGCCGCGGCAGGGCCCTCACGGGGGCCTCGGGAGGAGACTGTAATGGACTGTCAATAACGACCCCATTACGTCTCCTCCAGGCGAACATCAACCACTGCGCCCCCGCTCAGGATCTGTTGCTCCAGAGCATGGCGCAGTGGTCGATCAATATCGCCGTGGTCTCCGAGCCGTACAATGTCCTGCCCAGGGGAGACTGGGTGCGGGACCTGGACGGCTCGGTGACCCTAATTTCGTCGGCCGCCGCCGGTACCCCGACCCTCGAGGCCGTCACGAGGGGACGGGGTTGCGTGGCAGCACGGTTCGGGGACATTGCAGTGGTAGGCGCCTACCTGTCCCCGAGCAGATCTCTCGGCGATCTTCATATCTCCCTAATGGAGCTGAAAGCCGTCGTCGCTGGGTTTGGTTCCCTCCCCGTGGTCGTCTGCAGGGACTTCAATGCCAAGAACTTGGCTTGGGGTTCCCGGCTCACGAACCAGCGGTGTCGGATGGTGGAGGACTGGGCTCTGGAGACAGGCCTGGTCGTCCTAAACTGGGGTTCTGTCCCCACGTGTGTGCGGATGCGGGGTGACTCAGTGGTGGACATCTCGTTCGCCAGCCCCGCTCTGTCGCCGCGTGTCGTCGACTGGCGCGTTATGGAGGGGGTCCGTCACGAAACGTCTCCACGTTTTCAGACCACCGGTACATCCGGTTCGACGTCTCCGCCCAAACCTCGACTGCGCCGGTCCGACAGAACCCTTGTGGTCCGCGGTGGGCGCTGAGGCAGATGGACCGGGAGCTCCTCCTGGAAGCCGCGACGGTACAGGCCTGGGTGCAAGCACCGGACAGGCCTGTCGACATAGACGTCGAGGCAGAGTGGTTCCGGGAGGCCATGTCGCAAATTTGCGACGCGGCAATGCCCCGAGTCCCTCCAGGACGTGCTCAGCGCCAGGTATACTGGTGGTCGCCGGAAATTGCGGCACTGCGCAACGCGTGCAATGCCGCGCGACGCCGGTATGCCAGATACCGCAGGCGCCGCATCCGTCCACCGGATGCGGAGGCCAGAGAGGCGGAGCTGTACGAGGGGTACAGAGCAGCAAAGCGCACCCTCCGAGCGGAGATAAGGCGGGCCAAACTTGAGGCCCGCAACGTGTGGCTGGGGACTCTGAATGGGGACCCATGGGGACGCCCGTACAAGTTGGTACGGGACAAACTCCGCCCCTGGGCTCCCCCGCTGACGCAGAGTCTCCGGCCCCAGCTCGTGGAAAGTGTGGTGAGCACTCTGTTCCCCACGCGAGGGGAACACTCTCCCCCGCCCATGGCTCCGCCACCAGCGGTGTCCGACGCGGACCACGATGGCGACGACGACGACTACGCTCCAGAGGTGACCGGGTGTAGAGATGAGAGTGGCGGTACGAAGGCTGAGTGCCAAAATACCGCCCCAGGACCCGACGGCTTGCCTGGGAAGGCATGGGGCCTGGCCATGGAGGCTCTCGGGCCTCGACTAAGAGGGCTCTTCAGCGCATGCATGGAGAGGGGCCAGTTCCCACTTCGCTGGAAGACGGGGAAACTGGTCCTCATCGCGAAGCCGGGGCGCCCCGCGGACTCTCCGTCCGCGTACCGGCCCATTGTGCTGCTCGACGAGGTGGGCAAGCTCTTTGAAAGAGTAATTGCAGACCGCCTCGTCGCACACCTAACACGGGTGGGGCCGGATCTGGCGGACGGCCAGTTCGGCTTTCGCAGGAGGCGCTCCACGGTGGACTCCATCATGTGCGTGCGAGCTCTCACGACGGGGGATGCAGTGGCCCAGGGCAGGTGTGTCGTGGCAGTGTCTTTGGACATCGCCAACGCCTTCAACTCCCTGCCTTGGAGTAGCATTGGGAGGGCACTCCGGTATCACCGGATGCCCGACTACCTCTGTCGTGTGGTCGAGGCGTACCTGTCAGACAGGTACATAACCTACCCTGGTCACCAGGGGGAGTGGGAACGTCGAGAGATGTCGTGCGGTGTTCCGCAGGGATCGGTACTAGGGCCGCCCTTGTGGAACATCGGATACGACTACGTGCAGCGCGGCGACCTCCCTGACGGGGTCAGCGTGGTCTGCTACGCAGACGACACGCTGGTCCTGGCGCAGGGAGAGTCGTACCAGGCGGCGGTCGAACTAGCGACACGCGGGGTTGCGACAGTCGTTGGCAGGATCCAGGAGCTGGGACTCGAGGTGGCATTGCACAAGTCCGAGGCCATGTGCTTTCACGGTCCTCGGAACGCGCCACCACCGGGTTCCCAGCTAACGGTGGGAGGAGTCCACATCGGCGTCGGGTCAACGATGAAGTACCTAGGACTCGTTCTCGACAGCCGATGGGATTTCGACGAGCACTTCCGACGTCTGGCTCCCAAACTAAATCGGACTGGGGCTGCCCTCGGGCGGCTCCTGCCCAACCTTGGGGGTCCAGACGCCTCCTGCCGGAGGCTCTACGCGGGGATCGTTCGGTCCATGGCCCTTTATGGCGCGCCGGTGTGGGCGCCGGGGGCTGCGGAAGCAGCCGGCGGCCCGGCTGAACGCGTGCCAGAGGGTCATGGCCATACGGATGGTGCGAGGATACCGGACGATTTCCCGCGAAGCGGCGAGCCTCCTTGCTGGCCAGCGACCATGGGATCTGGAGGCAACAGTCCTTGCACTCATGCACGAACGGCGCATGGAGATGCAACGCCGGGGCGAAACTCCGCTGCCGCGACAAGTCGCAGCATGGCGGACAGAGCTCCGGCGAGTTCTCATGGAGAAATGGCGACAGCGACTGTCGCGACCCCGTGCTGGGCACGCCACAATTATGGCGGTAAGTCCCCTCTTTGAGGCGTGGTTGGAAAGACCTCACGGCGTCCTCACATTCCGCATGACGCAGGTCCTCACCGGACACGGTAAGTTCGGGAGGTTCCTGCACCGGATTCGTGCGGAAACGACGCCCGGGTGTCGCCACTGTGTGGCCCACCCGGAGGACACGGTAGAGCACACGGTGGAGGTGTGCCCAGCTTGGGCAGAGCAACGCCGTGTCCTCGTGGGGGCAATCGGCGGCGGCGATCTCTCGCGCCGGGCCTTGGTTCAGGCCATGCTCCGGAGCGAGGAGGAGTGGCAGGCGGTCGCCTCCTTCTGCGAAGCAGTAATGCTAGCTAAGGAGGCGGCCGATCGCGTGAAGCAACGGTCCTTACGCTCCAACCGCCGCCGGGATTCCGATCCACCGTAGGCGCGGGCTTGCAGACGCCGAGCAATGGGTGGCTTGCCGTCTGACCGTCCGGTAACCGTCCGGACCGAGCCCAAGTCGTCGACGGCGCGTTTTGTTCCACGCGCGCCTCAAGGAGATGTCAGCAAATCGTAGGGGCCCAGCAGGGTCGAAGCCTACTGGGGCCACGGGTAGTGTGAAAGCGGAACCCGGGGCCCTGGGACGAAGGCAACGAAGGAACAGGAGTGGGTTTTTAGTCAGTAAGAGTCTGACACTATCTCCCGTTCCGCCCAAGAGCGGGGATGTCATTAGGATGATTTTCCCACCCAATAAAAAAAAATAAAACCCTCTTGCAGTAGGGTAATATGTAAGTAAATATTTATTTATTTAACGAAGTGACGAAGAACGGGAGTAACGAAGTCGCGACTAACAGCTAGTAGATAATAAATAACATATTTCCTATTGTATTTTTTTAGTATGGTCATGATATAACATTTTGGAATCCTCATGATGAGTTCTTTAATTTGATACCCATATTGCAGTAACGTTTTTTTTTTACTCTAAAGTATAGCGTCTCTCAATCGTTATGTTGGGTCTTTTTAAAATCATATATCTAAGAACACTTGGGTTACTAAGAAGAATCTAACGATGTCTTAATTATTTAAATCCGTTCAGCGGTTTGAAAGATATGAGGTAATAAAGAATATTACATACATACATACAAGATACGCGCGAAAAACATAACGCTTGTTGCAGTCGGGTAAAAAGGGAACCAGGAACTAAACAACTATCATCCGTCACCACTACGAGCACCAAGTCTTACGTGCTCTTACCTGCATACTTGAAGACTCAGATCAAGTAAAATTAGTAGGTACATTATGTTATAAGTGTGTGATATTAGTGATTACCTTCGAGGCCGTATTTAGACCCGAGCCGTGGCGAGGGAAGATAGCCAAGAACGGTAATCATTAATTATTCACGTGTGTCATACGACGTTTTTCAATACGCTTGTGAAGAAAACTACAGTAACACTAGTAAAATTTTCTATGACATGGCGGTAAAAATCTGTTTTCATAAGCGCGCGCATCATTTTTTTTATTTACCCAGAGGAAAGCTAAGGTATTTTGATCATACTGCCTAGTCTTGTCTTCATGTTTTGATTCCGTTTTGTTCATGATTCCGTTTTGAGCAAGTGAGTTGAAAAGGTTTGGTATAAGATCTTTGTCTCTACCATAAAACGCTGGAATGTGCTTCCCCTTGACATCAAAAAGCTGAAAGTAAATTTTCTTTCAAGCGTAAAATTCGGAACTACTACTTGAAGTTCTCTCAATCTTAGTTCGGTCTTCGTCATAATTGTTATATTTTAAATTCTCTTAATTAGAATGATTTCTTATTTATCATAGTATTTATTAGTTTATTATATTAGCATATATACGTATTTTATTATTATAAGCCACTTAATTTAACGATACTACATTCTATTTCAAAAATATCTGTTATTTATTTATTGTGCACCCCTACCACAGTGTTGTCTTTTTAACCCAATGGTTGACTGGTAGAGAATGCTTTGTGGCATTAAGTCCGCCTATGTACCACCACGGTACATGAAGTTTAAATAAATAAGATACCTTCAAACATTCTAAGTACTCATATTACAAAAAAGAATACATACCTATGCTCGATCTTTATTGAGTACCTAGCTAATTAGTCCAAGAATGTATGAAGCTAGTTCGGGAACTTAGGGCACCCCGATATCCGTGTGGCACCTTGAGGCGGATAGCTTAGTACTGGTTCGAAGGGGATGTTTCATCCGCTCGATCACTCTGGCCCATTTTAGACCAAGAATGCCTAATATTTCTTACAGGATAGGTATTTTATAGAATGCCTAGGTATTGCCGGATTATACAGATTGCGGATAATACCTGCAGATCCCGAAATAATACCCTACTATAACTTTTATATTAGAATGTTTTAAGCACGTAAAATTCAGTCAGAATGGTTTTTAAAATACTGTATGCCACATTAAAAATTGAATTTGAATTGAATCTTCTCGGTCCTAACAACCGCATTACAACATGCATACATACATAATATGTAAATTCATGATGTACAAGGTAAAATATCTAAATATATGTAGGTATAGTACCTAACATTACGTTATGGTCAGAGTCTGTGAATAGAGCGCATTAACAGTATTGCGTAATCCATTGAACTATTGCTGACGTTTGTTGCACAAATAATATTATAGCCTTGTATGTTGGAACAGATAACAACGAAAATCCATTATTACTTGGGTTTTTAACATCATCACTAGTGTTTTGAATAAGTTTGAGTTAATTTAAGATATAAAAGTATCAATACTACTATTGGTACTTTTATATCTTAACTAAGTAGTAATAGACCTTCGCTGCTGATTTTACCCAGTCGTTATCATGGCACAGCAGTTTTAGGTTACTATTAACGGCCGGGTTGGTGTTGAAGTACATTAGGGACCTACTCACTAACAACAGGTACAAATAATAACTTAATAATTTTATGTGGTTAACGATATTTTAGAGTATCTCCTATGCTACGAGAGAATGTTACCAACGCATTACTTACCCACATGAAAAACTAGTAGTTTTACATAGACCTTATCCCAAACTGTTCTGGAGTAGGTACCTAATCTTTATTATGAGGCTGTGGCAGGGCTTTGAATAACGTTAAAAATTTGGTATCGTTACTTTCATCGGACGAAGGTAACGTTATTAGCAGAGGTAACGTTATGCTTGGTAACGATACTTGGTACAACTTTTACCGGTAAACTGACTTAACGTTATCGATGATTTTACCGAAAAATAGTAACGTTACCATGGCCCACGGCCTGATAACGTTACCAAATACATACGAAAAGTACCGTTAAATAACTTTATTTTCTTTTATCTCTTTTTTTCGTCTACATTAATGCAGTACTGGTTTGATCACGTAGGTATTCAAATCAAAAACACTTGTGTTGCGCAACGTTTTTCATTTTAAATAGGACATTTATTATATTCAAATGAAAAAAGGCTACGTAATTTTGTACCTGAACTTAAAACGGATACTGAAGATTATTTTCGCCATCATTGTGACGATTTTCAGGGTTTATATAAAGATAATAATGGATCTGATTCAGTATCTAGAGATAAATAAATCCTATACCTACCTAAATCTTTCTCTACCCTTCGATTGCGTGACATACATCATACATTTTTCGCTCATATGTTTAATATTTATGGCTTTGCGGTCTATTATTTAAGGGGACACTAAATGCCAGCGACCTTGAGCGAACAAAAGAGGACCTAGCGTCACTCACCGCCCATCAAGATTATTCGAATAATAACATGTCCTTCATTTATTAAACACAATATGAACAAAAACAGTATATCAATAGATTGGTAATTAAATTATCTTTTAGTTTGAGAAAGTTTCATAAAAATACACGTGACGGTTTTTGCCTGATCTTCGTTTTTTTGTGTGTGTTAGACATAACTTTGAAAATAAAGCACACGAAGTTTTACGAAAAAAAATTAAATATTCGTATATCAAATTATTAGGCAAGTAGTCTAGTTTAACACATATTTTTTTCAAAACATACGACTAGCCGTTTAGACGTGCTGTTGGATTTAAAATCATCAATAATCATGATCTCCCCCTTAATGAACGGCAGTAAGGAGGGTAATATATTTCGAGCGTTTGTGTGTGTGGCCATGGCTTGTGATACACATGAGCAACTGTTGTTTAGTAGTTAATGTATAGTATCTTTTCAGTTAAGGCTTTTAAGGCAGTCTCGTCAGTTTATAATTAATTTGTAATTATTTTATTTTTTGAACTAGCAGTTTAATTGTACGGACAGAAGAAAAAAGTGTACATAACACAAGCAAGCATATTATACATTGGAGGATTATATCCTTGATAAAAATGTTTGGCTAAATGCCGGAATATTTTTTTCTTTTATATTTTTATAAATATTGGAGGAGATACTACTGCCCTTTTGGTATTGTTGTTTTCGAAATGGTGCTTTTTATTTTATCTGTTTATTTTAAAGGAGCTTGTGAAAATTTCTGTATGGTGTCCAGACGTAAAGAATAACACCATCCTTTCTCTTCCCGAGGGTGTCGTAAGAGGTGACTAAAGGATACACCAGATAATGGGCAGCAGCATTCTCTGTGCATTGCAACATCCACACTGCGATCGCCAATCGGCATGTTAAGCGTGGCGATTATGGCAAAACCCCATAATGATAAGCACAACCAAAAGGAATAGGTCCTAGTGGTCACTACTGCCGGGCGATACCTGACAACATATAGCACGCGCACACTCCGCTTCGACGAGAAGATCATCGAACTTTAAGAAAAATTGAGCAGGTTACGATAGAGTCTTGTGGGATTATCTGAAGTCTGAAGACAGGAGGAGGATCGATAATTCTCAAATTTGGAAACCTGCTTTATTTCTGGGGGAGATGACCAGCAGTCCCAGGATGGTTTTAGGTTTATCGTCCACAGGTCCCTTGTGGACAATGTGGTGAGGATCGAGAGTGTGTCGACCAGGGTGGCGTATCTTATACTCAGAATATCATCAAGATATTCTCAGAATATCATGAACCTCTCTGCTTAGCATTCGTGGACTACGAGCTTTGATTCGATCGAGACTTGGGCTGTACTGCAATCTCCAACGGTTCCAGATTGACTATCGGTGCGTCGAAGTGCTGAAGTGTTCGTACGAGAAACATCACAATGTCAGTCCGACTTCAGGACCAGATGGTGGATGGTGGAGGCACGGAGACGTCATTTCTCCGAAACTGTTTACGGCTGCAATGGAGGATGTCTTCAAGGTTCTGGACTGGAGTGGACTAGGCATTAATGTCAATGGCGAGTACATCCTTCGGTTTGCTGACGATATAGTAGTCATGGCTGAGACTACGGAGGAGCTCATTACAATGCTCGATTACTTTAGTAGAGCTTCCGAAAGAGTGGGCTTTAAAATAAACATGGACAAAACCAAAGTCATGGTCAATAACCATGTAGCACCCACTCCAACGAAAATCGGAGACTCTACACTCGAAGTTGTAGACGATTACGTTTACCTGGGACAGATAATCTAGTTGGTTAGATCTAACTTTAAGAAAGAGGTCAATGGTCGAATCCGACTCGGCTGGGCAGCGTTCGGGAGGCTGCGCGGTATCTTCTCTACCAACATACTAGTGTCTCAAGACGAAAGTCTGAGACCAGTGCGTGTTGCCAGTGATGAAATATGCCACTGAAACATGGTCGCTTACAATTGGCCTCTTCAGAAGGCTTACAGTCACCCAAAGGGCAATGGAAAAGGCTATTCTTGGAGTTTTCTTGAGTGATCGCATCAGGAATGAAGATATCCGCAGGAGAACCAAGGTCGCAGACATAGTTCGAAGAATCGCCAAACCTGAGTGGCAGTGGGCAGGGCACATTGCTCGTAGAACGGATGGTCGCTGGGGCCGAAAGGTTCTAGAGTGGCGACCGGGCATCGGAAACGCAGCGTTGGAAGGCCTCCCACAAGGTGGACCGACGACCTGGTGAGAGTCGCGGGAATGCGGTGGATGACGACACACAGGATCAGTCGTTGTGGCGACGTTTGGGCGAGGTCTATGTCCAATAGTGGACGTCTTTCGGCTAAAATGATGATGATGTGCTCATTTATTACTTTTTGTATTTAAAAACAATAGCATTGTATAAGAATGTGAAGTACCCTGGAGCATTTTTATGAGGTTACAACTTGTTTGACATTATGAGCATGGCAGTTGAGAGTTTGTCATGCTCACTCAAATGTCTCGCTGATGATGGTACGTTTTATTGGGTCATTTGGTGGACCTTCAAAAGGGTTGAGCTCAGTGGGACTGATGCACGTGTCATGTTCGTGTACGGGCGCCGTCAGTTGAGACTGGTTTTTTTAATTTCTATTTTTTTATTAATTTTTTTTTTTTCATTACTTATCTACCTACATTGTGCTCACATAATAGAAGCGACTAATGTGACTTAAAACGGTGTCTATGGAGTTCCTTGCACGTTCTTCTCTCTTCTTCTTCACTTTTTTATATGTATTTGTGTGTCTAACCCTGCTTATCTTGGCTACTTGCGTGATCGTTTTTCGTTCACTCAATTTATGTTTGTATCTATTTATTTACTGCTATTGTTAAATATGTATGTATTATATGATTTAATTCAGATAATATGGTCTATTTAATTCTTCTCTATATTTTTTATACACACTGCGTCTACATCTCTCATCCAACTCTCCTGTCGCAGGTCTGCTGGAAGAAATTTCGTTAGAAATAAGCAGGACCTTTGCACTCTTTTATCTGTATTTGATCTTTTCGCATGCCAAATGGTCGTTTTTGGCAGTCTATATATGCATCTTTGTATCTATTCTATCTATGTATTTATTTATGTATACGCGTACATACATACATACAAATACGGTTCAGTTGAAAACCAGCGTCAGGCAACTAGTTGTTGTAGTAGTTGTCCGGCATTTTTGCTGAACTTGACCTATTTGGCGTAGCCGTGAGAGATTAACATTGTTAGTTTTCTTTTTTTAATATATGTAAAGGCTTTTGAGCCCTTTCAGCAATGTTAATCGGATCTGTAACCTCGAAATGCGATTCGTCATAAGGCGTGGTTTATCAGGCGAAGGGTATAGATACTCGTTACAAATCAAATCACTTAATGTTAGGAGTAAAATGAAAAGAAAATACTAAGTAAGCGGGGCCCGACTCTCACCACCCATAGTTGGAAGGTGAGTAGTGGGAAACCCTTAAGTTTTAGTTATTAATTAAGAACTTTTTCTATATTACTTCAAGAAAAAAAAATACAAAGTAATTTTATTTTAATAAATTTCTGTAAAAATAATTTAGCAAAAGACCTCTGAAAATCTGCTATTTTACGTGAACTTTAGCCCCCCATAATGTACTCATTAAAAAAAGTACACAATACAAGCCTTGCACATTTAATATGAGATTCTGAATGACGCCAATTTTTCTGAAAAACTTTTAAGCGAATGAGTAATTAATCAAAATTACAATTACCGTACGCCTCGTTTGTGAAACCGTACCATATTTAGTTTAGATTTTAGTAGCAACTAGCAAGCATCGTTTGACTGGCGATGTTGCCGTTCCGTAGTGCGCCGCCGCCCGCGCTACGCCGCGCCGCTTAGGTTGCGCGGGTTGACAACAATGCATTAAGTAACGATAAAAGTATCGATACTTGTAACGTTAATTGGTAACGTTATTTTATAGATTCGATACCAAGGTATCGTTACTCGTGTTACCGTTAAAATGTTAACTTTATGAAAATAACGTTAATTAACGAAACTTATAGTGTGAATTTGGTAACGTTAACAAGCCCTGGGCTGTGGGGATCTATAGCTGAAGTAGGGTTTTGATGAATAGGGGCCTCACTGGCAGTGAGGCGCCTTTGAGCATCATCCTCATCATCAGACATAATATTTTCTAATAGATGAATACAGGCAACCTTTCAAAGAGATCTTTGTGATAATTTTTCGTCATGTTACACATGCAAATTTCGGGGCGGCTCCACAGTTTGACATTGTACCTACCTACAAACAAAACATGATACAGAAAAAAAGCCTTTAAAAAATTATGATTATGAGTCAACAGTTTCCGTTTTTTGATGTTTTTAACGCAACTTTTTTAGGTGTCAAAAAGTAACAAAAATCGTATAAAATCTCCAAAACGAAGTCGGTACCGACAAAGCTTAATTACCGAAGAGTTCTATACAATTTATTTGTAATAGATTTATGCAGTGGTTTTTTCACAAAACTCGATTTTCCAAAGCTCTACTCTCAATTTTTACGAACCGTCTATTGCCGTTTCAGTTCGGAACTATGTTTGTGTGCGTGCTATGTTTGTGGGCGCGCGAACAATGCGTTGAGACTATTAGCGTCTGCTAGCGTCTAACTGCTTATACCTACTTTACTAGCGACGCGCCCCGGCTTCACACGGGTGCAATGCTGATATGATACCGCCGCAACCGCTATGTCCCTCCACTTTAAATCCGTAATATCTTCGAAAATATTCACGTAAATTACATACTCTCAAGGGCCATATTGATCTATATGAAATGTATAATGTATTTAAGGTACTTAATTGGAAAAGGATTAAAGCTGTACTGCTTAAACTCGCTTCGTAAATAAGCCATTATTTCTCGTAAAAAGTAAAGGATAAAAAATGGTTTTTGTGGGTTTCGCCTAAGAGATAGACATACACCATTGCGGACTTTTTGTAGACCTTTTTAAAGTGTACAATACTGTAGTACATTATTTTAATCTATCTCGTAGGGTTCAGCCAACGTTTGCAATGTAAGCGCAAAACAAAAAGTCTTTATTTACGACATCACATTAGAAACCTATACCTATAGTTTCTCTACTATATTATGCATGTATTATACATATAAACCTTTCTCTTGGATCACTCTATCTATTAAAAAAAACCGTAGGTATCCAAATCCCTTGCGAAGTTTTAAAGATCTAAGCATACATAGGGACAGACAGCGGGAAGGGACTTGTTTTATGATAGGTCGAACCTAACAAAAGCCTAATCATCATCATCATTTCAGCCGAAAGACGTCCACTGTTGGACATAGGCCTCCCCCTAGCGACGCCACAACGACCGATCCTGTGCGTTTCGCATCCACCGCACTCCCGCGACTCTCACCCACCTTGTGGGAGGCCTTCCAACGCTGCGTTTTCCGAAGCGCGGTTGCCACTCTAGAACCTTTCGACCCCATCGATCATTCATTCTACGAGCAATGTGCCCTGCCCACAAAAGACTATAATTTAATAACTTTTTACAAAGATACGTTGGCGTTACAAAATACCCGCTACTTACTTACACTTGTCCCATACGCCAGTCCGAAGGCAAGGAAGCTCGGCGGTGACCGGGCGTCCTTGCGGCGGCCACTTTCCGTTTCGACAGCACGCTTTTTGGCCTCACCAATCAGTGACTTCGGGCCCGCGACAAGTTCAGCCTTTAAAATGTTGGCTGCAAAGTTTCCATCAATCAAACAAACATTTTTACCGTGTAATATGACTTAGTGCCTCTTATCTTTACACAGCTTGTATTCGTATACGGTCATCGTATAAACTTTTATACGACTATTTTATATGACTGATACACAATTTTCAGTAGTATAACCGATGCTGTCGTTTTAATAAGAGCTACACGACTTTTACACCTTCATTAATCGTATTAGAGTCGCAAAAACTGCTTTTAAGTGATAATCGTGTAAGAGTGATAAATTGCACTCTTATACAATTTTCAGTCAATATTGTTACGCCGCGAAACTTGAACACGCCATATATTCGTTGAAATCAAGGGTAGGATCAAATAATTAAAACGCATTGCTTCACGAACCTTCTAGAATGGCCTATAGAATGCCTGCAAAGATCTAGAAAAGTTCGACATAAAGTATCTACCACTATTATTATTAAATAAGGTTTAGTAGATAGGTACGTAGGTAGATAAGGGAATTCGTCCCTTCCGTAATAAACAATAGAGTCGAAATTCGCGTGAAGGGAGGGAGGTACATACCTTGGTGTAGGTACAATAAAGTTTATTCTATTCTGTTATGAAATGGTGTCAAAAATAAACAGACCTGGTATTGTAGCAATATCGGAAGATTTGCTATTTTTATTTTTATTGAACAGTTCCATTGTCATCTCAGAAGATCAGATCTTCACAAAATTCCAAAAGTGGTCCCATATAAATCCCTTGCAAAAATACACTTTTTTGCAAGTCGGGTAAAATTACATTAGAAATTAAAATTATTAGAAAAGAGAAATATGACCTAGTTGCCTACTTTTTAAAGTGTTGAAAATATAATCTAGCTTCTAGCCAGCGGCTTCGTCTGCGTGAATGTTGGTTATTGCAGACGGGAAGTCGCAGTCGAAGATCGATAAAATATAGGCTAAGTCCATCCTCAGTAGTTCAAGCTTCCTTCGTATCAAATGTCATCAAAATAGGTTCAGTAGTTTAACCGTGAAAGCGTAACAGAAAGACTGATAGAGTTATTTTTACATTTATAATACATACCCATTATAAATATAGACGATTGGTACCGTTTACATTTTAACTTCTGTAAACTTTGGATATTCATTTGTATGATATAATTAAAAACGCAGTAAAATACGCTACGTAGTCAGATCTGCTGCATATTCGATATGTCAATATAAAACAACAGCACATCGTCTCCTAATTGAATCTTCTGCATGCTGTTCGAATTAGAGCGGATCTAATCACGTGTAAAGTTCATACATGGGAACACAAAATATAATTTAGTACTGGTGACTTAATAATAGGTTCACATACAGTTCAAAGTATCTCGCATTAAAGACCTATTATTAAGTATAATTGGTCTTTAAAACGAGATTTTTTGAACCGGGTTGACTTAGAATTATAAGTTCAAATAAACTTTATATTAAAAATTCTTTAGTTGTAATTATTACAGAAGTAGTTTCTGCCACCGGCTTTGCCTGCTTGGAAGGAAATACAAACTTAGGACCCACGTTTCATCCCCTTGGTGAGTTTTCAAAAACCTTTTATTTAGTGCTCGCCTACATCATAAAAGGAAGCCTTTTGCAAAATTTCACATTTCTACTCCCAGTAGTTTCGGCTGTGTAGTGATAGATACGAAAAACACAAAGAAATCAGTAATTAACTAATTTCGGAAAAAGAATAACGTGCTTTTAATATAAAGTTTATTTAAGATATTACATTGGAAAGTAGTCCGTTTTAAAAAAGGTCAATGTCATAGGTAAGGCCCTATTATACAATAATGTACTAGTAGGTAGTACCTATTATAAACTAAAAAGTACTTGTTACAAAGAATAACAACACAATATGTTTTTTTTTTTGAGATAGTCATATCATAATTGACTTTTTCCGTTTGTAAGGTACACTTTTATTAAATTGGCCATTTTTCAGGGTGTGCAAGTACTATTAACAACAGTTACTATAAAATCAACGCTAAAACATAAAGGAAAAGAAAATCAGGGAAATCAAGTATTTTTTTCTACACAGGAAGACATTTCTATCACCAACATTTTTTTTTGAGAATTAGGTGTCATTCAAAGATTTCATTTTTGAAATATAAAATAGTAAGTAAAATAAAAAAGAAATATACTTTTCGTAATTTCAATTTGTGTGGTCACCTAGCGAAGCATAGAACTAGAGCGGGGTGCATTGTTATTTTATTACATTGGCCATTTTTCAGGGGCTGAAAGTACTATTAACAACAATTGCTATAAAATCAACACTAAAACATAAAGGAAAAGAAAATCAGGGAAATCAAGTTTTTTTTTCTACACAGGAAGACATCACCACCTTTTTTCCAACGCTTTTTAATAACTTTCTTGTTTTGGACGTCTAAATAGTGATTGTAAGGTCACACTACTCGATCTATCTTAATAGGATTAAAAAAATGTATTAGGTATCTCAGCTAAGAGGTAAGAAATACATAATTTTAGAAACTTTACGTAGAAAGTATATATGGTATACTAGACTTTCTGATATATCTCTCGTCTAGCAGCTAGAACTTGCTCATATGTCAGTGGAGGTGAGGATTGAGAAAATATTATGTCGATATTTCTTTTCCATTTATTTATACAAAATATTTTAAGATTCTTACTAAAACTTTATGTAGAAAAAAAAGATTTTATTTTTTAGATTCGGTTATATTGACTAAGACATTTGTCTTTATGAGGGACCACAGTTTAGTCTTTATATATTTTTTATCTTTGGTGCTTGATGGTCTGAAATTCAGTAAATATCTTTACGTACTCTTTACTAAATGTCTGTAGTCACAATACTTCATTTTTTCTGATACTTTTCGAGATCTGGCTGGTCTCTGAGAGTCCTCAAAAACCACAAAAACTACAACCCTTAAAGCGGTAACAAGCGGTCCCTCAGTTGAGGGACCGCACTTTAAGGGCTGTAGTTTTTAGTACAATGGTTTAAAAATTTTTTACAATTGTTTTAAGGGTACTACTACCAAATCCTATAATTGTTTTATGCTAAATACCAATGTGGTCCCTCAGTTCACACGCACTTTAAATTTGGAAAGTGATAAAAAAAATCTGGCTGTATAGTGTTGACACAGGAAAGTTGTTCACAATTGTGAGTACTTTCATCCCCAGAAAGATAAAGTTAATCTATATGTTAGGTACTGTAAAGGCCTGAACAAAGATAAATCCATGGATTTACCGGTAGGGGCAACCTACCTGCCTATCTGCTATCGTGCTTGAAGGATGTATTTAATACAGTTCACAGAAGACGCAAAACTACTTGACAAAAATAAATAAAATTATATTATTTAGAATCATGTTCACAGTTCAGTTACCTTTTCAGAGCTTGCTGTTATTTTTTTTACAAATATTTCAGAATGTCCATATAAAGTTTTGAAGAACGACTAACCAAGATTGCTCTTCGTATACAAAAGCAATACGTGTTTAGAAAACTTGTCCACCGCGGTGTACCGTACACGGCAGCGTTTCGCTGATCGATGGCGCGGCGTCGTGCCGTTACAAAGTGGCAGGTGCCGTACCTTAGACATGTGTCCACGCCCTTAGGCTGCTTGTACACACACGTTTTTTCGCCTTAAAAATCTATGGTTTATTTATCGTGCGTAGTTGTTCACAAACGTTTTATCCCCGGCACGATAACTCCACCACCGTATATGCTACTTTTTTGCCAACAAGTTTTCACAGTAATCTATACAATACTGACGACCGTTCCTACACACGGCGAGTTAACATTGCTTTTTCACGTCAAAAAAAGCGTATGTACAAACGGCCTTAAGCCGTTTTTTTTTATGCTAAAAAGCACTGTAACACGCCGTGTGAGTAGTAGGCAAATATATTGAAAATGAAAAATAATTTAGTATTTTTATTTTCGCTTCTTACCCGCCATGCCGCGAACTTAAAAACGCCCCCTCGTATGTGTAAATTTGTCAGCATTGGATTAGCAACAACACTCGAATACTTAGTTAAACTTAGGTTTTACTGACATATCCTAGGATTTACAGCAATTCAGGCTTTTACGAAACATATGTAGACAATATATATATATATATTTTATTTGAGAAAGGCACAAGTTATATATAAAACAGACAAGATAAATAGACTGGGTAAGATTGGTCTATATGAACCATTACATATATGGTATATTCTAGTAGTCTTCTCAGTCTAGAAAAATCTTGCCTCAATTTTAGAAGAAATAGATATGCTTAATGTTAAAATGTATTAAAACCCAGAGACTATTTAAAAATAAAAATGATAAATAGGTTTAGTTTACGGCAGCCAATATTAAAAGGGCTATATCTTCTTGAGGAGAGCGAGCAATCAGTTGCATCGTGATGGCGCCGCCGGCAGCCACAAGCCTGGCTCGGAACAGCACCGGCGTACCAGCGCGCCAAATGCCACCACCACGGACTTCTTTCACTGCATCTCCTGTGATGGCTGCTTTTGGCAACCCTAAGCATTCACACACTGCTTTAGCAGCCTCTCCTATGTCGGTTTGCGACAGTCTAAATGTGTCAGTAACTTCCGCTGCAGCAGCAGCCCTTTCCCAAGTGGCTTCCCAGTCATCAGATGCTACGCGTGATCTGAATTGTTCAGCACAGCTAACATCGAATTCTTCTAAAGGATAATTATCCGCATAGCCTTCTCCTGAATCTGGCAGGCCAGTAGTGGGATCACAGTCACGAACCACAAACTCCAGTGTCGCTCCAAAAGTTGCTAACGTGTCAAGCGGGACTACCGGGAATTCAAGAAGGCAAAACACACTGCCCTGTTTATCATACGCAAGTTGCGCACATGGGACTTCCGTTATTATTTTATAACCTGGAGCAGCGTCTAATCGTATATGAACATCCTCAAGAAGTTGGTCACTGAGAGTATTCAAACATTCAAACTGCAAGATCAAATGACGAGCAAATATATGTTTGACGCATTGCACGCGATACTCGGTCTCAGGTTCGGTCAAATCAACAGACTCGCAAGTTTTGAAAATTGGCCCAAGTTTATCAATGCCGGGTACAATTTTCAACTGTTCAGCATATTGTTCCTCACGAGAAACAGTCGGCGCTCGTGTCTCAATTTCAACTGGAGCTTCTTTTGGCTCAGGTGACTCTTCTATTGTAGGAACAGTAGCAATATTAAAAGGCTCTGTCAATGCTTCATCCGAGGTCAGGTAATGGTGCAGTGCCCTCTCTAGAAGCACAGGGTTAGGAATCGGAACGTTGATTATATAGTCATTGATGAGTTGCGCATCACCAGAATCCAAAATTGCGCTATAATAAATTGCGCGATCACGCACTTCATCATCTTCATCTAACTGACACCTGGATAAAAGAACTCTTATATTTGGCAATAATTCGGGTCTGGCTGCTCCAAAACGAGCAACGGCGGAAACAGCAGCCGCCCGAACTGGCCCGGATTCCAGAATAACTCTGTTGTATATGTAACGAATGTACCTGGACGGCTGACGAGCCTTCGGTCCTTCACGGCCCAAGATGTATAAAATGCGAACAGCTAGTGAAGCATGTTCACAGTCTTCAATAAATTCACAAAGATGTGCCAAACCTGCCTCTTTAGCATCTGGGTTTTCTTCTACAAGAGCAATAATGGCATCAGCAATAGCTGTCTTGTACTGCAAGCCACCTTCATCACGGAGCATACCAGCCAAGAATGAAGCCAGTGATTGATGCTTACGTGGATACTTAGAACATAAGCGCCTGATCGCACGTACTACAACAATTTTGAATTCATCCGAAATTTCTGACATGAAGCTGGAAATTTGTTTCATTAAACGGTCAATTGAGCTTTCTGCACCTGTGGCTAGAAGAGTTGTAACTGCTAATGTAGCTACAGAGCGATTTGGATCAGATATGAGATTTTCCAGATCAACAGCACAGGCAGCTACAGCATTAGGATGTTTTGCTGTCAGTTTTGCTAATGTGCGGGCGCCTGCCAGTCGCAAAGTAGCCTTTGAGGATCCACAAAATATTTGGAGCACAGAGACAGCTTGGGCAAGATCACGAGCAGATTTTCTTAAATTTACAATTGCATGAGCGGCTTCATAAACCACGATCTCAGATTTGTGACGCAAGCAGGATTCTATGAATTCAACATATGGTTCTGAAGCCTCATTTTGTTCTTCTTCAGCTAATTTGGCAGCATGACGAATTAGGAGGCAGAGTGCGTACGGTGACCTTAGTGGAGTCCGGGAAAGTTTCGTAACAAGTTTAACTGTAGAAAGGCGATCATTGCGCCGAGCTCCGGCAACTACAGCTAAAGCATGATATGACACCATGGCATTATCCGATGTGATGACTCCCTGGAATAGAGAAAGAGCATACATTAAAATTTTGTTAGATAAGGAACTAAAACTTAAAAATAGGAGTGGAAATCCCTGCTGGAGTCTGTTTTCTTAAAGCTACGTCTTGGAGTCTTTCAGTTAAGATTGAGATTACTTCTAGGTAAGCGTGCTCCATCGCCGACTACATTGTCGCTTTCTGTCAGGTGAATGGTCAAGCGCGAGCCTATCATACTAATATTATAAAGGTAAAAGTTTGTGAGTGAATGTGTGGACGTATGTTTGTTACTTCTTCACGCTCGACCAGCTAAATGGATTTTGATAAAACTTAGTACCCAGGTAGACATGTCCTAGAATAGCATGTAAATTACTTTTTTCCATGAGTATGTTTTATTGGGACATTTTATACTAATACGCAGGCGAAGCCGCTGGCAGCTGCTAGTCAATAATAATAAAATAAAAAAGCTAGACTTGGTGCCACCATGTGTATCATAAATACATACATACTTAAGCATCTACATACCTCGGTCTTGTTGAAACATTACTGATTCGCAATGCACGAACTTACAGAGTGACTAATTAAATTAAGTCATGAAGCCCACTTATGATATATACAAAAGTAAACAAAAATAATAAGTTTATAGTACAAGGATGTACCTCGAAAAATATCTATAAGCTATAAGGTAAACATTAATTGACTTATAATAAAATAATTACATCTGTGACTAATAATAACATCTGCTATAAAATGGCAGGTTTAGATAATGTTAGGTTATCACTACAATGACCTTGTGCCTAATTATACTAAGATTTTAAAATTCCTGTGTGGAATGGGAATGAAAGTAAATCCTTCAAAACACATAACTCTGAATGCTTCATCATCATTATCATTTCAGCAGATAGACGTCTACTGCTGGACATAGGCCTCCATCGAATGTCACCACAATTAATGGTCTTGTACATCTCGCATCCACCAGATTCCCGAAACCTTCACCAGGTCATTGGTCGCTCACAATGGGCCTCATCAGAAGGTTTAAAGTCACCGAAATGGCAATGGTAAGGGCTATGCTTGGAGTTTCCTAGTATGATTGAATCAGAAACGAAGAATCACCAATAATAGGCAGAGCACATTGCTCACAGAACAGATGGCCGTAGAAGCCCGAAAGAAGACGCTGTGTTGGAAGGCCATCTATACTCTGAATGCTTAAAAATTTGAAAATAGAACCAACTTACAAATAAAATAGCAAAATCGCTGAAGCCAGTTTTGTTTTCTTATTTTTTTATACCAATGTCCAAAATTAAAAAAAGAAGTAAAAATATACAATATAATACATGTCACTCCTGCTCAAAAATGCTTAGAGTTGCAACCCAGGGTTGTTCTTTTATAACTCGAGTAGCATTCTAGAGTTACCCAACTAACTCTCAACTCCGAGCAAGGTAGGTTGGTGTAAGTGGCAGGAATGACAGTTGCTTGGCATTGACAATTGAACTCAATATTCGCAGTAAAAAATGTGAGCATAGAGTATCTACACTGATGATGTCATTAGAGTTAACTCTAAATTCATTTTTGAACACAGGGCAGGGGGTACACATCAGATAGAACCAATTACTGTAGAAAGCTACATTTTTTCAGGTTTATAGGTTATGTTATGTACAAGAAATGTAAAATATTACATGAAAGAAGTTTCAAGCAGAAGCAAGTCATGATCATGAACAAAAGCAATACAGAAGTGGCTGTGTAATTATAATACTCAATTTTGTTTACATCAAATAGGTAATAATTTGATTTTGAACTGTAGATGTGTGCATAAAGAGTATAAAACATAGTTAGCCTTCCACATCACCTGTATTTCTGCTTTGTACTTTCATTTTGGGCAAAGCAGCAGTAAATAAACATTTTGGTGAGTCTTTTTCTAATACTAAGAATTTGAGCAGAACCACTAAATTAAATTTACAAAAAAAATTTAGAATAAGATAAAATATTTTTTCCTCATTCATATCTAAATGATTATAGATGTTTAAATATTTAACAGATATTCAGACTCTATTCTTACTAGATAATAATAATAATAAATTATTTATTGCCCAAAGAAAGAAAAGAAAATACATGACATGTTACATATAAGTTTAAGTTCTTTTCTATATATTTTTGTGAATAATGTCCCCTATGCTAGGAAAGTCCTGTGTTATAGGGGGCAACCATTCTGAATGATGAAATCTAGGAGTCGTTTATGCAGATATGGTGATGAATGATGTCAGACAGATAAGTAACAGATTACTAAACTAATACACAAATAACATCATATTAATGTCCAGCGTAAGCATTAGGAACAAGTTTAATCAGAAGCACAGCAGATCATGGACAATTAAGATAAGTACTTAGTACATCTTGTGTCTTATTTCAATTTACATTATAATGCTTATAATAGGTGAAAAATGATTACTGATTACCTGAGCTTCCATTACCCAACGACGAACTAAATCTGGAACAGTAGCCGACAGGTGGAGAGCAGACACAAGAGCTGCGGAACTAACTGCAGGGTTCTTATCAACAATTGCTTGTTTCATGTAACGCTCAATAGCTTGCAACATTGTACTATCAGTAATGGTGCATAGAGCTCGAATGGCAGCAGCTCTGTACAAGTCTTCCTTACCAGTCATATCTTTAGTGAGCGAAGAAGTGACTATAATGACATCTTGCGCCATAGTACTCAGCTCTTTAATGGTCAGGTAGACCAGCCGGCGTAACACTACATCCTTCGATTGGAACAACTTTGTGGTCGCGAAAAATATATCCGTAGCTTCTTGAGTAGTCAATTTCTCCCCTTGATTCAGCAAATACAGGATTTTCGTAAGGATATGTATGCATTTTTTAGGATTCACTGGTGTCGAGTTAAAATATCTCGCCTCTTGTAAAAGGGTGGTCTTGTCCAGATTTTGAAAGGTACTTCCAGTGTCCTCGTCTTCCTTTTTTTCACGGCGACTCATTGTAGAATAATTAAGTTTTATGAACTTATCACAATTTTCTTACAACAAATGGAAGCAGAAGATTATAGCACAGACTACAAACAGAGAGATTACGATTATATTTATATATATAAAAAGGTACTCTCTGTAGATAGCTATTAGCAACTATTCTGCCTGCGTCACGTCACAGTCACAGAGCTGTCACAGGTGCCGCTAAGCGCAGTGTTGCTTACCGACAAAATCACTAAATAAAGAGATCGTAGTTCTTTGCTTCAAAATATTCTAAGAATAATAATAATAATTCATTAGATTTCGATATATTATTAGAATAAAAAACAAATTTGTAGCCATAAAAAATTGTGAATAGTTTATAGTGTAAAAGTTCTGCAAAAGTAATAACACGCAAAAATTTGTTCTTATAAATGCAATGCAGGTTGAATGTAATGTCCCGCCATTAAGGATTCGATTTCAATACCTGAAAGAAAGATTCATTTTAAAACTTTTTAGTGTATCTATTAATAGTCTTTTAATCAAATTGCTGCATTTCAGTTCTAGCTTGGGTATAAAACTTAGGAGGAGGAGCTTCATACCTTTATATAATTTATTAAAGATGCAAATGTCTATCAATCAAAACATATTCTGCCTTGTTATCAAGGAGCATTTATAGCTGAATTTCCAGGTATAAATATAGTAAATAAAAATAAAAAGGAACTGCCCTCTAATGAGACAGTTAATGCATTGTTGTCAGAGTGGTCAGATCTTTGTACAGTGATGGTTTCAAAAGTGATAAAGCAATGTCTTTTGCAATTTATGAGCCAACATCAAATATAGTGTTGGTCCGAAAATTGTCAAAAATACCAGTATTTTTACAGCTGAAGCTGTTTTGAGTGAACTGTCACAGCAAGTTGATTGTAGTAAGTGATAACATGAGTGTTCTTAAAAATCTGGCTAATAATAAATTACTTCCTAACACTAACTACATAATCTATCTAATAAAAGAGTAATGGACAGAATTATCTCAGTTTAATATTTAAGTTAGTTTTGAATGGCCCTTACACATTGGCGTTGCAGGAAATGAAAAGGCTGACTATAAACTAAAAATAAAATATTGATTTAGAGGAATTGATTACTAACGCTGAAATGCTGATGCGAGTGTTTCCATACTACATTCACACGCAGTCATCTTTATAAAACAGCGTATGTGTCAAGCATGGGGATGACATTCATACCAGTTTATACAAGTGTAAAACAAAAGGGCAATTGGTTTGCCACTTTGGATGTACCAATAAACTCCATACTTTAGTTTTGGGGAAATTACAATTTTGTTAATAGAATTTTTTTATTCAATTATCTGTCGTTTTGGCCACTGTCGTCTAAATTACCATCTTCATCGTCTTAGAATGGTTACTTCCCCTTTTTATGAGTACAGAAAGTTCAGTCTTTACACCATATCTTCTTTCAATGTTCGTCTTTCAACATTCAGTGCCTTGTGATGAACTTCTAAATATTAATAAAAAAAACCTGATAAGATTCCGAAATGCATTCAAGAGCTGCTTATGAATGCCACAACCTATATATATTTATTTGTACAAATTTTATAACCGAGATTGTAAAGGACGTATAAGTTATATATTTTTTTTATACGCATAGTGATTGTTTAATATAACGTATTAAAACTTTCTTTTCTTTTTTCAGTTCATATTGTAATTTTATTATTGGTGCACAATAAAGAATATATCTATCTATCTTTTAAATTGTATAAAAATTATACAACTACCATTCTTTTGCCGATGTCGACTATTCTGCTAATGTCCAAAGTAAAATGGAAAAGCAGACAGTAACTGTAGATCAAAATTCTTTGATTGATACAGTTAAACTAGATAGGTTAGTATTGGACTGAAACGAACAAAAATAAAAATACACATATAATAATTAATAAAACATACGTAGCAGCAGTGCTAGCAGTTGTGGCCGAGTGGTAACGGCCCCGACTTACGAGTTGTAGGTCGCGGGTTCATACCCACCCAGGCGCATTACTTTGTGTAATTTATTTCATTACCACTGCTCTCAAAACGGTGAAGGAAAACATCGTGAGGAAACCGGCATGTCCTAGAACCATAAATTCGAAGACATGTGACATCCCCCACCCGCACTGGGCCCGCGTGGTGGATTACGGCCCATTCCCTCTCCTAGAGAGGAGGCCTGAGTCCCAACAGTGGGAACATTATAAGGCCGACTATGAGAGGCTGTTAATTGTGACACCGAGATTCTTGGCTGAGTCAGTGTATGCAAAAGTCGAGCCGTTAAGAGATAAAGGCTTCAAAGTAGAAATTTCAAGGGCAGTGCGATAGTATTGACTGCCTATGATAATGGCCTAGGACTTGGGAGGATTTATCTGTAAGTCGTAAGATTTGGCCCACTGATTAACAATCTTCAGATCACGATTCATGGCATTAATCGCTGAGTTTGCATCAGTCAGCAAGACTTGCCGATAAAGCTGCAAATCGTCTGCGTAAAGATGGAAGTTGGAATTGATAACTTTAGTAACAGTACCTATTTAAGAAGATAGTGAAAAGAAGAGGAGAGGGTACGCCACCCTGAGGAACACCAGCACTGAGGTCAAACCAATTAGAGAAAGTCTCTTCAAAGCGGACACAATGAAAACGACCTCGAAGATAAGAATCAAACCAGGCTAACGCTGAGGAAGAGAAGTTAACAGAATTAGAAACGACAAGAAGTATGTCGAAATCCACTGAAATTTAAATTGCAAAAGCACAACTGAAGTCAAGCAAAACAAGTAAAGTGAGAGATTTGAATAGCCCAGCAGATATCATCAGTGATTTTCAAAAGAGCAGTTACAGTACTGACCAGAGAGGAAGCGATATTGGTAATAGGGAATAATAGAGTTTGTCGATAGGTAACTTGTGATTTGACCATGAACAAAGTGTTCAAGAGCTTTAGAAAGGAAAGGCAAATAAATGGAGCCATCTCCATTTTGCCTCTCATTGTGTATCTTGGGAAGCGGTATTATATGAACTTGTTTCCAAGCTGAAGGAAATATGCCGAAAAATAGGAAAAATTTAAAAATGTGGGTAAGAATGGGGAGCAGTAGAGGGAGAATAGGTATTATCATTCTCGAACACAGATTGTCATGGCCTACAGCAGAGGAGATAGATAGCAAGAAGAGATTTTTCAACATCGTCTTCGGAGACGGGACTGAGATTGAAAATTGGACAATTCGGTAATGACAATTTAGAAAGTTAAAGCAAAGTGGAAACTTTAACCCCAAGTGTTAAGTAAGTTTCAGGGGGAAAGGAGGAAGAGATTTTTAGAGCGCTAAAGTCTAAATTTCGTCTATCTTCCAGACATCAGAGAACTTGCAATCTACAAGAGAATTGTGGAAATAGCGTCTCTTCGGTGTTTCGTAGTGGTTACGCAGATTTTTAAAATTAGCGAGTTTCTGCTTCGTAGGTCTAGGTCTGTACCTACTCTTCGCTTTGTTCTTACGAATAATAACGCTTTTAATTACAATGGTCATCCACAAAGCAGGATCATGCTTGATTTTAACTCGCCGTCGTGGCGCATGTATATGTGTCTCAGCAGTTCGGAATTGAAACAGATCACTTTTTCATTGACACTGCACTGGTGCTTTCACTGACAGAGGTCTAATCGACATCACATGCATCACGCGTTAACGCCTTTAGCTCTATTCCATTAAAATTACGGAGATAAAAGAAGCGAGGTTTACGTTTGGGAGGACGGATTCGATAAGATAGTTAAATAAGGACATGATAGGAAAAGGTTTTTACAACCTTTTCCTAGCCGAGCTGCCCAAACTCAGCAACATTATGAGGTGAAGATACAATCAATGGCGCGATGACGTCACGCGCGACCGCCAGTTCGCTTGGGATCGGGAGGTGTACCTGACCTCATACTATTATTTTTTACTTATAGAATAATAAATAAGAAACAGTAGGTATAAATATCTCATAATTATTTACCTTTTTTACTTGTTTATTTAATGACATCTACAATATTAGTGTAGAAATAATAACCCAAATACATATCTACATAAGTTTATAAATATTCACAGCACACAAAAAGGTTTGCTAAAATACTGATGACCAATTCTTTATGTCAATGACGTGAGCTTCAAAGAAAATAGGTATCATATTTTATGAGATCAACTACCAGTATTGAAGTATTACATCACTTTTATGGTTTAGCAGCATATGATTGTTACGATCGGTCTGAAGCGACGGATCGTACAGACAAATCGTACCGTTTATGGGGCCTTTAGACGCGCGCCTCATTTTTTTTTCTATTTACCCCTTAGGGAAAGCTATAGTCGTTCGACCATATCGCCTAGCGATATCGCTAGGTGATATGGTCGAATGATTATAACTTTTACATGGACGATAGACCCTAGTCTATCGTCCACGTCGTCTGTTTTCTTGCTTAATAAGTTTTCAATAAAAATGTCTTTCGTAATTGATTACCATAGTTATTTCTTTCGCCGGGCTTATTTATTTGTATCTCGTTACGATCGGTCTGAAGCGACGGATCGTGCAGACAAATCGTACCGTTTATGGGGCCTTTAGGCGCGCGCCTAAAGGCCATATATGAGAGCTGGTGCAATGAATTTAAAAAGAACAAAATTACTCATTATTGCTTAGGTTGTTGAATCTTGCTAAATAGAAGAGCTTTTTGAGGGTCCTAATATTTTTTATGTAAGTCGTACAGTTTAGACGAGCAACCATACAGGTCTGTAATCAAATAATTATGTATCAAAATACGGGCCTGTATAGTTTTGGTATATCGCTGTATGGTTGCAAAAATTTATCAATTTTTGCTGTAATATTAATCACAATGACTTGGGCATTTTTGTTTACTAAGCATCATATAATTTAAAAAATGTTGAACTATTTAAAATTGTTAAATTCTGCTATTGAAATCATCATACTATTATTTTTTTACTTATAGAATAATAAATAAGAAACAGTAGGTATAAATATCTCATAATTATTTAGCTTTTTTACTTGTTTATTCAATGACATCTACTATATTAGTGTAGAAATAATAATCCAAATACATATCTACATAAGTTTATAAATATTCACAACACACAAAAAGGTTTGCTAAAATACTGATGACCAATTCGTTATGTCAATGACGTGAGCTTCAAAGACAATAGGTATTGTCTCACCCTGCGACGGTTGGGTTGGGGGTTCTAATCTTTAATTGTAATGAAATGCTTGATAACGTATAACTTTCTTTGTATTTTTCTTGAATAAATCAATAATAGCTAATTTTGCTACAAACGTTCTGTCAGATCTCCTCTAACTAGACATTTCTGTTTTCTACTTAATATTTAAACCTATTCTAGAACAACAAAATCCTTACGAGTATATTTTACATGCCAGTGCTTTAATCTAACTCATGCGATCTCCTTTCGATAATGTTTTTTGTTGCTGCAACTATTTAGAAAAGGCCATTGTAAATTATCTGCCTTCTGATCATAGCGGCCTAATGGTAACGTTTGAATCAAACTTACCAATACAACAAGTACAGATTCAGTCCAGACCAATAACATCCGGTAAACTAAACAAATTTAACAGTACTTTAATTAGCAAGTTAGGTGATTGGAATCTTGAAGCGAACAATAGTAATTTTCTGTATAACGATTTTTTTTCAATAGTCCAAACTGAGTTCAATAAGACTTTTGAGAAAAACACTAAAAGTATCTGCCCTAAGTTTAGATTTAGTGACTGGGCAACTAAAGGGATCAGAATAAGTAGTGAAAGACTTTTTGAGCTGTATGGCCTTAAGCCTATTATTAACACTGAAACTTTTAATAAGTATGTTGCTACATATTCAAAAATGTTTAAAAACACTTGTAAGGCAGCTAAGGCCTTGTACATTAGCAACAAAGTGAAATCAGCAGATAATAAAATAAAAACGGTTTGGAAAATTATAAATAATGAAACCAACAGGAACAAAAAACATAACAATGATTACACATTGGAGACACATCATGGTCTTATTAGTGATAACAAACTAGTTGCAGAAGAATTCGTAAATTTCTTTGCTAGTATACCAAGTAAAACTACTGAAGCCTTAAATTCGTCGCCATCGCATGCTTTTGGTTTATTACAGGCGAACGTTGCAGCCTGTTCGACTGAATTTAACTTTAAGCATATAAACCCCATAACAGTAATAAAAGCGTTTAAACAAATCAAGGTTAAATTAACAGAAGATCTGTGGGGTATGTCTATCAAAGTTTGCACCTCAATTATTGAGACTATAGCGCCGTACTTAGCTTTAATATATAATTTGTGTATAGATCAAGGAGTTTTTCCGGATCTAATGAAATATAGTAAAGTGATACCACTTTTTAAATCCGGGGACAGTAAAGACACTAATAATTATAGGCCGGTGTCCGTGTTGCCGGTTCTTAGCAAGATATTTGAGAAGGTGATGTTAAATCAAATGCTTAATCATTTTAACACAAATAACATTTTACACGATAAACAGTATGGTTTCACCAAAGGACGTTGTACTACTGACGCTGGTGTCTCCTTACTAAAAACACATTTTTAATGCGTGGGAAGAGGCACAGGATGCTATAGGCATCTTCTGTGACCTGTCTAAGGCGTTTGATTGTGTGGTTCATGAAACATTACTCCTGAAACTTGAGCATTACGGACTAGGCAAAACAGCTTTAAGCTTATTAAAATCTTACTTGATTGACAGACAGCAACTAGTTCGAATTAACGGTGTCAATTCGTCGGAATTAAATGTGAAAATGGGGGTACCCCAAGGTTCAATTTAAGGTACTTTTTTATTTTTAGTTTATATTAATGATTTACCCTATTTGTTGCAAAATAAACTTAATATGGTGTTGTTTGCCGACGACACTTCTTTGATTTTTAAGATAAATAGAAGGACTAATAATCTTGACGACGAAAATAACGCCCTACTGCAGGTCCAAAATTGGTTCACTGCTAATAATCTAGTTTTAAACGGGAAAAAAACTAAATGCATAAAATTTTCCTTACCAAATGTTAAAGGTAGCGATTGTAATGTAGTATTGAACGATGAAAAACTAAAATTTGTCGATAAAATGGTTTTCTTGGGGATTACGCTTGACTCAAGGCTACAATGGGGTCCTCATTTAACATCTCTTGCAGAACGGCTTAGCTCAGCTGCATATGCTGTTAGAAAAATCCGCCAATTTACGGATGTTGATACCGCTAGACTAGTCTATTTTAGTTATTTTCATAGCATCATGTCTTACGGTATCGTACTATGGGGACGGGCTGCAGAAATCGACTCAATTTTTATATTACAAAAAAGGGCGATCAGAGCTATTTACAATCTTCGCCGCTGCGATTCTCTAAGGGAACTGTTTAAGGACATTAACATAATGACGGTGCCTTGTCAATATATTTATGCAAACATAATGTATGTTAGAAAAAATCTTAATCTTTTTAGCAAAAGAGGCGATAGACATAATTATGTTACAAGAAATAGGGACCAATTAGTTCAACCAAGTTTCAGACTAGCAAAAGTGGCCTCTTCTTTTATGGGGTACTGTTTGAAATGTTATAATAAAATACCTTCACAAATATTAGAACTCAATGAAATGAAATTTAAATCTTGTATTAAACGCACACTATGCAGGCATATTATAAGTTGGAGGATTATATTCAGGATAAAAATGCTTGGCTCAATGCTGGTCCAGCTCCACTACCACCGGGGTGTACAAATTGATTAGTATGGAAATTATTGTTTAATGTTTTTTTTTTTTTTTTAATTGCAAAATATAAGTATTGTATTATATGTATAGTAGCATTTTTTTCCAAAGTTTGTAAATGTGAGTACCATGGAGCTTTTTATAGTTTTTATGTTGCTACTGGACTTGTTTGACATAAATGAGCATGGCAGTTGAGAGTTTGTCATGCTCACTCAAATGTCTCACTGATGGTGGCGCGGGTGTTGGATCATTCGGTTCCCTTCAAAATGGTTGAGCTGAGTGGTGCTAATATTAGCGTCATGTCCGTGAACGGGCGCTGTCAGTTGAGGCTGGTCATCTCTTAGCTGCCAGTTGCTATTTTAATATCTATATTTAGTTTTTATTTTTATTTACATTGTTCTCACATGATAGCGACAAGAAACATGTAACAGAGTTATTTGTAATTACAAAACATGATTGAAAAGAGTGTCCATGGAGTTTCTTGCACATTCTTCTCCATAGAGATCTACGCTTTGGAATGTGCAATTAGCATCATTTATTTTTATTTTTCTGACTGACTGACTTCTTGACATTTCAAAAGTGCCTGTAAATGGTTTATTTGGAATAAATGCTAATTTGATTGATTTGATTTTGAGGTCACCGAGCATTGTAACGAGCTCCTCCGTAGTCTCAGCCATGACTACTATGTCGTCGGCAAATCGAAGGTGAGTGATGTACTCGCCATTGACATTGATGCCTAGCCCTCTCCACTCCAGAACCTTGAAGACATCCTCCATTGCGGCCGTGAAGAGTTTCGGAGAAATGACGTCTCCTTGCCTCACACCCCGCTGCAGGAGGATAGGTTTCGAGGTCTGGTCCTGAAGTCGTACTGACATGGTGGCGTTTTTGTATAAACACTTCAGCACTTCGATGTACCGATAGTCAATCTGGCATCGTTGGAAAGACTGCAGTACAGCCCAAGTCTCGATCGACTCAAAGGCTTTCTCATAGTCCACAAACGCTAAGCAGAGAGGCTGATTATACTCCTCGGTCTTCTGTATAACCTGCCGCAGCGTATGTATGTGGTCTACGGTGCTGAAGCCTTTTCGAAATCCGGCTTGTTCGGGAGGCTGGAAGTCGACGAACCTGCAACCGAGACGGTTCGTGATGACTCTGGAAAACAGCTTGTAGACATAGCTCAGAAGTGAGGTGGGCCTGTAATTCTTAAGCAGGGTATTGTCACCATTCTTAAAGAAGAGTACCACCACACCTCTGCTCCATGCCTGTGGCGTTTTTCCCTCGAGTATGACGGAATCCAACAACTTCTGAAGGGCCTTTAGGATCGATTTTCCACTCGCCTTCAGAAGCTCGGCCGTAATTTCGTCTTCACCCGACGCCTTGTTGTTCTTCAACTGCTTCAGATCCTAATCTCGTAGAGGCTTAAATTATCATTACAAAATTTAAAATTTAATGAATATGACTTTGTTTTATTTACAAGAAGGTGACGGACGGACTTCCTTCTGAATAAAACCTTTTTTGTAATACAATTTTTATTTTTAATTTAGGGACGACGATTTAATTTAATGTGGAAGGACTTCGTTGATGCCATACTTTTTCTTGGTTGACATGTGGCACGACGATGAAATTCGTTATGAAAAATGTTATCAAAAATATTTAATTTTGTTACCAATAGAGATTCATCAAAAATCATCGGCCTTACTCTGGAAAAAGCTCTGTCCAGTTTCGTTATTATTAATTTCGCAATTAATTTCCAAAACGTGATCATTGTCGATGTGTTTTTGGTTCATTTGACCATCCTGATCAGATAGTGATTCTAAAAACAACGAATCTTGGTTTCCTGAAAATAAATCGGATGAACACACATTGATTGGAATAGATAAACCCGGGTTTTTGACTTCATCCGTACACTCCAATCTCGTTTCATCATAGTCCTTATCGATTAAGTTGCCCATAGTACAGCTCTGGTCATCACTGTCATCACTCTGGTCAACATGGTCATCATTTTGCTCAGCAGCTTGTGGATCGTCCATCATCACGCTAGAATATAAATTAGCATTATTATCTTTATTTACAACATTATTTTAATGATCCGCTTTCTCCAAGCAAATCTGCGGTTTCCACCTCAATATCATATGCTTCCAATGTTGCACTCGCTGCACGTTGTTTACAATTATAACATTTACATGGAAACTCGTTCCTCAATAATTCGCATAACATGGCGAAGTCCATATCGTCACAATACGTATATCTATAAAAATGGTTTGCTGCACCATAAAGGAATGCGCCTAATATGAGAGCGTAATCTTCTCCCACCATTCATTTGACCTGGCGGTCTGCCTGAAATCGGCGATAAAATCTTCAAAGCACACTTCGTCTGTGCCTGAGAACATCATCTCTCCTCTTTCAACTATATAAATAATATAAAAAATCACTCAGCTTTTAATGCTTGGCTGCTTGAGGTACCCGGCGCCTCCAACATTTGTCGCACCCTGCGACGGTTGTGTTGGGGGTTCTAAACTTTACTTGTAATGAAATGCTTGATAATGTATAACTTTCTTTGTATTTTTCTTGAATAAATCAATAATAGCTCATTTTGCTACAAAAGTTCTGTCAGATCTCTTCTAACTAGACATTTCTGTTTTCTACTAAATATTTAAACCTATTCTAGAACAACAAAATCCTTACGAGTATATTTTACATGCCAGTTCTTTAATCTAACCCATGCGATCTCCTTTCGATATCAAAGTATTATATTTTATGAGATCAACAACCAATATTGAAGTATTACAACACTATTATGGTTTATCAGCACAAACCGTACACACAAATCGTACCATTTATGGGGCCTTTAGGCGCGCGCCTCATTTTTTTTCTTTTTACCCCTTAGGGAAAGCTATAGTCGTTCGACCATATCACCTAGCGATATCGCTAGGTGATATGGTCGAACGACTATAGCTTTTAAATGAACGATAGACCCTAGTCTATCGTCCATGTCGTCTGTTTTCTTGCTTAATAAGTTTTCGACACATGAAATACAAATGGCTCCACCTTGATCCTTAAACTATCGGCATACACATATGCAGGTAGCATATCTCCTTTGAAGCACAACCGAACTGCTTCACTCGTAACCCATAACTCTTCAGACGACTTACTAAAATTACGCATCTTTAATCGTTTCAATGAAACCAATTCGAAGGAGTCAGGGCAAGATATACAACTCTTAAGTTCATCGTCAGTCAGCTCGAGATCTACGTCTTTGATGACACCTATGATTAACTTTTGTGATCTGGTCTACTAAATCTCCAGTCTTTATCAATAAGTTCTTTACAAGTTTCTAACTTTGTTGCACTCATCTCGTTTTTGCAATCGATACGTACTCTGTGACTGTTTATATATTTTACCTTCGTTATATCGCTAATTCCCTTTTCTTTAAATAACCTGGCCAGCGCAAACTGTCTCGGTAGTTTTTCCTTTGACGAAATATAAATCTCAATAATGCTTTCTTTGAATTTTTTCTCTTTATTTTGTACTAATTTCCAGCCCGTGTCGTCCTCTTCTCTGCCTCGTTTTAGCGGTTTAATCGATCCTTCCTTTGATGTTATTTCCATATTAAATGTCTCCACCACGTCTTGTTCTACTACAGAGTTGTTGCTGCTAGTCAAAACACTGCTCACGTTGTTGGAAGTTCGGGCATACAGCAAGAATGTGGGCAGTAAAATGCGGCAGTTACCACCCAAACTGTGACACACAACATTTTAAATGTATAAACTGCAATGGACCACACATGGCGCTTTCAAAAATATGCCCTGCATATTTAAAAGAAAAAAAACTTAAAGACCTTATGGCTGAGTTTAATTGTACATATAGGAAGGCTTTATTGTTATACGTAGCACCTTCACCGTGCAGAGAACAGTCGGAATATATCACAAACACAGCTGATTTATTTCCGCAGCACCCAATAAATATCGAGTTCACAGAGAGATCAAGCTTACCTTTATATGCAGAAGTTGTCAAAACTAAAGCAGTTGTTCATAATCCAACCACCACAAAAGAGAAAAAAAGTAATAAAAAGACACGAATTGCTAAAGAGGATGAGTGGGTAAACTGGTCACCAAGAGAAGCGGCAGAAGCAAACGAATCAAATAATGATCCCGAGGAACCCAGAGAGAAAGAGGTACATTTTGTGGAGCTGATAGCTCGAATAAAGGAGATTATTTTTTTGAAGAAAAGCACGATAGCCGAAAAATTTAAAATGATAATCCAATGTTGTGTACAGTGGTTAATATTAGTAGTTGTTGATAATGTGTCGGATTGGAATATGATGAAGAGATTGCTTGACTTCTTTAATGGATCACGATAAAACCAGTATTAAAATAAACATTCTTCAATGGAATGCTCAAAGTGTGAAACCTAAATTGGTTTTGTTAGAACAATTATTAAATCAAGAAAATGTACACATTGCTGCTATAAGTGAGACGTGGCTAGAAACTGAAAGTTCTATAAGGCTGAGTAATTACACAATCTATCGTAAGGACAGGTTTGATAGATATGGAGGGGTTGCAATTCTTATTCACAAATCAATAAAATCGCAGATGTGTGAAGTCCAAGTCAGTAACCGAGGCATAGAATTAGTTTATATGAAAGTTTTTAATTGTGGCATGCTAAAAATATTGTTTCCATTTACCGGCCACCCTCGCTTCGAACATCACAAAGCGATTGGGATGCTTTACTTTCGATTGTTCCAAAAAATGCGGTTATTCTAGGAGATTTTAACGGTCACCATTCTAACTGGTCAAATAAAACGGATAGTAGGGGTGTTCAAATTTTTGAAGCATTGATGAACAATAACTTTATTTCTTTAAATAATGGCAGCCCTACTCGTTTAAAAATGGTTAACTTACTATGTCAAAAGTCCTCACCCGACATTTCTTTGGTATCATCTGACATAGCGTTGCTTTTCAACTGGTCAGTCATGAATGAGACATTAGGGAGTAGGGAGTTATTAAAATCACTTCAAATGTCCAGGCTAGTCCTCCATCAGTAGTCCATAAAAATTTCAAAAATGCTGATTGGATCTCATACAGTGAGTTACTCGACGCCCTTTTTTCTGAATTTAAGTTTTCTGGAGACTTACAGACCGATTGTGACACTTTCATTGATTGTATTAACTTGGCCTCGGATATTTGTATCCCTTTATTTAAAATTAACCCTAACCCGGATAGTAAATTTCTACCTAAACCTTATTGGAATTCTGAGCTGTCTAAATTTGTGGCTGAACGCAGGCTAGCATTGTCTAAATTTAGACGTAATCCTATCCCTGAAAGTTATGAAATATTACAAAATAAAATAAGTAATTCCCAGAAAATGATTCGAGCAGCTAAAGGTAAAGCATGGGGTGATTTTTGTTCTTCATTGGATCATTCTACATCGCAATCAACTGTATGGCAAAAAATGAAATGGCTAAAGGGACACAAATATTCCAACCATCACATAGACAAAGATAAGGCTACGGATTTGCTTCTTAGCTTAACGCCGGACTTTGTACCCCCGTGTGACATGTCTTTCGACACAAATAACCCAGAACTTGATGTTATGATTTTACCCTCAGAATTCCAGAAATGTGTTCGATCGAAGGATACTGCACCTGGGGGTGATAATATTTCTTACTCGATGTTAAAGAGATTACCTCAAAACGGTAAAAAGATTTTGATTAAGTTATATAATCAAATGTTAATTTCTGGATTTGTTCCTATTCAATGGCGCGATATTGTTATTGTGCCAATCCCTAAACCGGGTCGAGACTCACAAAGCTTAACATCTCTTCGTCCTATTTCAATGATCTCATGCGTTTGTATAGTTTTTCATAGCATTTTAATGAATAGATTAGAGTGGTTTATCGAAAAACATATGCTTCTATCGAATAACACTACAGGTTTTAGAAAATCTCGCTCAACTGTAGATAACTTATCCGCTTTAGTTTCTCGCATTCAAATTGGCTTCTCCAAAAAACTAATTACGGTGGCTGTTTTCATAGATATAAGCAATGCATATAACTACGTGGACGTCAAAAATCTACTTAAAATCATGCAACGAATTGGCGTGGGATCTAGAATTTGTACCTAATTATGGCTGAAATTTTTTTAAGCTGAGAAATCTTAAAATTACAATAGGGAATCATGAAATAAGTCGTACATCCCGTCGGGGATTGGCACAAGGCGACCCATTGTCACCATTACTTTTTAATATAGCAACCATGGACGTTTGTCATAGTAGTGGAGGTGTATTTCTATCGCAGTACGCGGACGACTTTGTGTTGTACACCACTCGCAGTAGCATCTCATCAGCACAACAATGCTTACAACTCGTTTTAAATAAGATGACTAAACTACTCTTGAATCTGGGTCTTGAGATATCCCCCACAAAAAGTAGTGTGTGCATTTTTAAGAATGGTATAGTAAGAGACACTGTCACATTAAAAATTAACGAGGTATCGCTGCCGGTGGTGAACAATGTAAAGTATTTGGGTGTTTGGCTTGACCGATCACTTAGGTGGGCTAAGCATATTAATGAGACCCGTGAGAAGGTACTCAAGTTAGATCTGGATGGGGAATGCACCCCAAACATCTAAGACGGTTATACATCGCAACAATTCGAAGTAGAATTGACTACGCTTGTTTTCTTTACGACAGTAGTTGTGAAACTCACTTAAGTAAATTAGACAGGGTCCAAAATGTTTGTATGAGGGTTATCGGTGGCTTTATTAGAACTACAGCCATTCATGTTACGGAAAGTGAATTGAACTTGCAACCTTTGAAGTTTCGTAGATATTATCTAGCGGGTAAATATTGGCTCAAAATAAAATCATACGCGGATAATAATATTATTACAAGAACTACAAGAGCGTTGTCAACAACCGCACTGGAGAAGAAAGGTGCCGCTGCTAGTTAGGATTCACGATTCACTTGAATCGCTGTCTGTCTACACAAGCCCGCAGCTTGAAATGTTCTCATTGGATACTTGGGTTCACAGAATTGATTTGTTTCAAATTGTATTGCCAAGAGTAGATGGTTTGGATGCGGCTAAAAAGTGCTACCAAAGTAATAAAATGAGTGAGTTATGCACTACCTATTTAAATGATACCTTCTAAGATTTCTACAAAATATATACAGATGGATCCAAAGATAAAATAGGTTCTGGAGCTGTGTTTTTCGATCCACAAACCAAACTTGCTGTGCAATTAAAGGTAAACTCAAAATGCAATATAATGTATACAGAACTTATTGCAATAGAGGAAGCATTATCTTACATTGGCTCATTTGAAAGCGGCAAATACGTTATTCTAAGTGATTCGAAAAGCGCCCTTCAACATTTAATCCGATGTACAACGAATTGTCGGGGTACTCCGGTTGCATACAGTATCATTAAATCCATATGTAAACTTATTTCTAAAAAAAAGAATATTGTACTCCAGTGGATACCGGCTCATGTTGGCTTGGAAGACAATGAAATAGTAGATGGATCGGCAAAAGATGCATATGATGGTGAGTTGAACACTTCGACCAGAGGTCGCTGAGCAAGGGAATTTGGTACCGGACGATCCAACCAGCACTTCCTTGTTATACGTGGTTCGACCAGGCCAACATGAGTCGATCAGAAATTATTATGGCTCTTCGGCTTCGATCGGGACACGTACCTTTGAACAGTTTCTCATATCTTATGGGTAAAGTTACTGCTCCAAATTGCCCTGACTGTAGTATAGTGGCAGACACTTACCATATACTGATGGAGTGTGTCCGGGACGAGGCCGAAAGAATTTCAATTTTGCCTAAGTCACTAGATGTGGGTAGATGTAACAGTATTCTTGCGTCCCTTTTGTCAAAGGATGCAAGAGCTGTATATAAACTAGCTAAAATAGGATTTAGAACACGATTGTGATATTGTAAGAAGAACGGTTTATACCGATGAGGGTGGCAAAATCAGATTGTGATTAAACCCTCTATAAAAAATATTAAAAAAAAAAAAATTCGCAATTAATTTCCAAAACGTGATCATTGTCGATGTGTTTTTGGTTCATTTGACCATCCTGATCAAATGGTGATTCTAAAAACAACGAATCTTGGTTTCCTGAAAATAAATCGAATGAACACACATTGATTGGAATAGACAAACCCGGGTTTTTGACTTCATCCGTACACTCCAATCTCGTTTCATCATAGTCCTCATCGATTAAGCTGCCCATATTACAGCTCTGGTCATCACTGTCATCACTCTGGTCAACATGGTCATCATTTTGTTCAGCAGCTTGCGGATCGTCCATCATCACGCTAGAATATAAATTAGCATTATTATCTTTATTTACAACATTTAATGATCCGCTTTCTCCAAGCAAATCTGCGGTTTCCTCCTCAATATCATATGCTTCCAAAGTTGCACTCGCTGCACGTTGTTTACAATTATAACATTTACATGGAAACTCGTTCCTCAATAATTCGCATAACGTGGCGAAGTCCATATCGTCACAATACGTATATCTATAAAAATGGTTTGCTGCACCATAAAGGAATGCGCCTAATATGAGAGCGTAATCTTTCTCCCACCATTCATTTGACTTGGCGATCTGCCTGAAATCAGCGATAAAATCTTCAAAGCACATTTCGTCTGTGCCTGAGAACATCATCTTTCCTCTTTCAACTATATAAATAATATATAAAATCACTCAGATTTTAATGCTTGGCTGGTTGAGGTACCCGGCGCCTCCACCATTTGTCGCACCCTGCGACGGTTGGGTTGGGGGTTCTAAACTGTACTTGTAATGAAATAACGTATAACTTTCTTTGTATTTTTCTTGAATAAATCAATAATAGCTCATTTTGCTACAAACGTTCTGTCAGATCTCCTCTAACTAGACATTTCTGTTTTCTACTTAATATTTAAACCTATTCTAGAACAACAAAATCCTTACGAGTATATTTTACATGCCAGTTCTTTAATCTAACCCATGCGGTCTCCTTTCGATATCACAGTATTATATAATTTATGAGATCAACAACCAATATTGAAGTATTACAACACTATTATGGTTTATCAGCATATGATTGTTTGTCATATGGTGTCCAGTAGTGTGTTAGTAACCATTTCACATTTATTTAGCTCTAGTTTCATCACAATTTTGGACTAGAAACAGTATAGAAACCAAGCCTAGTTGATAAAATAATTACTTACGCTCCATTAAAGCAATAGGGTTGTCTACTGTTACTTAATGTTTTTGATATTGTTTATTTTTATGAAAAAAAAAAATGTGTTTTGTAGTGATCATTCAATCGAACATAAATAACTAGTTTACAAATAAAATTTAAATACGTAACCTGAGCAAGGTTAACTGATGCGATGTCATAAGATTAAGATTAAGACGACCATATCACAGCCCGCCATAAAAGCAAATTCAGAAGTATTTCAGTTTTTTTGAAGTAACCAATTATACTGTTTTATTGTTAGCTCCTTTTTAACACTCTCGAAAACTGCGAAAACGACACCCATGACGACAAAGTTAATAATTTTTTGCAGCCGCCATCTTAGATTTCCATTTTGACACCACTATCGGATTTAACACCCTCGAAAACCATGAAAACGACACCCATAATAAAAAAGTTGATAATTTGTTGCAGCCGCCATCTTGGATTTACATTTTGACAGCACTATCAGCTTGAACACTCTCAAAAACGATACCCATGACGAAAAAATTTATAATTTTTTGCAGCCGCCATATTGGATTTCCATTTTGACATCACTATCGGACTTAAAACCCTCGAAAATCATGAAAACGATACCCATGATGAAAGAGTTAAAGTAAAAAAAGGTAAACAAATGTAAAGGACTTATTACACTACGCGTTAACAGCACACGATACTGAGAGTTTCTTATTTTTTGTTCCGAGCAAGACAGTTTGACCCTTACTACTCGTACACTACGCGACATCGACTAAGACTGTCTGAATATGTGGTGTAATAGGCCCCTTAGTAGTAAAAAAAAAGTAGATTTACATTCTGAGTTAAGTTTACGAATTTATTGTGATCGATCACACGGACTCGTAGTTTTATTCGATACAATATTATAATAATAAATCATTCTTACCTTTCACAGTCAGCAGGAAGTTTGAAAAACGATAGCTCCGGTTTTGAAGAACCTGAGTTCAAGCAGCCGTACCTATACTACGCAATACTCTCGGGCATTTTTATAAAGGTCGCGCTAACTTAAATAAACGTGTCTTGACGCGTCACGCGCTTCTGACAGCACTGCGAGAGAGATTTTGGGGTCTCGTAAATGCGTATGTTTGTGTGAGTGTGCCTTTCCGACCGTTTGTAGGCAGTTTCCGTACTATTCCTTTAACTTTACTGTGGTACAGACAAATCGTACCGTTTATGGGGCCTTTAGGTGCGCGCCTCATTTCTTTTTCTATTTACCCCTTAGAGAAAGCTATAGTCGTTCGACCATATCGCCTAGCGATATCGTTAGGTGATATGTTCGAACGACTATAGGTTTTACGATACGACCTATCGATATGGACGATAGACCCTAGTCTATCGTCCATGTCGTCTGTTTTCTTGCTTAATAAGTTTTCAATAAAAATTTCTTTCGTATTTGATTATCATAGATAGTTCTTTATCCGGGCTTATTTATTTGTATCTCGTTACGATCCGTCTGAAGCGACGGATCGTACAGACAAATCGTACCGTTTATGGGGCCTTTAGGCGCGCGCCTAAAGGCCATATATGAGAGCTGGTGCAATGAATTTAAAAAGAACAAAATTACTCATTATTGCTTAGGTTGTTGAATCTTGCTAAATAGAAGAGCTTTTTGAGGGTCCTACTATTTTTTATGTAAGTCGTACAGTTTAGACGAGCAACCATACAGGCCTGTAATCAAATAATTATGTGTCAAAATATGGACCTGTATAGTTATGGTATATCGCTGTATGGTTGCAATAATTTAACAATTTTTGCTGTAATATTAATCACAATGACTTGGGCATTTTTGTTTGCTAAGCATTATATAATTTAAAAAATGTTGATCTATTTAAAATTGTTAAATACTGCTATTGAAATTATCATACTATTATTTTTTTACTTATATAACAATAAATAAGAAACAGTAGGTATAAATATCTCATAATTATTTAGCTTTTTTACTTGTTTATTCAATGACATCTACTATATTAGTGTAGAAATAATAATCCAAATACATATCTACATAAGTTTATAAATATTCACAACACACAAAAAGGTTTGCTAAAATACTGATGACCAACTCTTTACGTCAATGACGTGAGCTTCAAAGACAATAGGTATTGTCGCACCCTACGACGGTTGGGTTGGGGGTTCTAAACTTTACTTGTAATGAAATGCTTGATAACGTATAACTTTCTTTGTATTTTTCTTGAATAAATCAATAATAGCTCATTTTGCTACAAACGTTCTGTCAGATCTCCTCTAACTAGACATTTCTGTTTTCTACTTAATATTTAAACCTATTCTAGGACAACAAAATCGTTACGAGTATATTTTACATGCCAGGGGCTTAGACAAAGTAACAATTTAAAAACGATAACGAAGTTAGATAAGACTAAAATGTATGGGATTGACATAAGCCGCGTTAAGTCACGTGGTCAATCGACATCGTTATCGCAATTTGGTAGACAATGTCATAAAGTAACGAATCGTTATCGTGTTTATCCCATACAAATGCGTAGACAAGCAGACCTTTCAGTGTTCGCCTTCGCCTCGATCGTGATCGCCAAAAAAGATAACGAAACGAATGCTAAAACGTTGTAGTTATCGAAACAATATGGCCGAATTTCATTCGGCAGCAGATTTTTGACATTGGTTGATGACATACTCTTAGTATTTATTCTTTTTTTTTAATAATTTTTATTCATGACCATAGATACAAGTCTTTCAGTCGAATACATAGATGGGTTATATCTATCAAAGAAAGGAATTGAATACATATTTTTAACTAAGTAAATTATACAATAACGTTCTAAATCTTTAGGTACAATATTTTTTCTTATTTAAAAAATAAATAAAAAATAACTTCACGTTTTTTCAGGTTGGGTTGGTATAGCCCAGTGATATCATTGCTTACAACTTATTTGATTATGTACATTTATATGATTAAGAAATTAATTAAATTTTTTCTACCGTATTACAAATATATTTAAACAACACACTAAAATAATTCTTATTTGCTAATAAATCCTGTACGCGGCGGGGAACACTCTGATGTTCGCTTTGAATGTCATTGTCGTTTATTGATTGAATTTCACTCAATTCACTGACCAAAATCAAACGATGAATGTTAAAACTTGAACACTGTAAGATTAAATGATCCAAATCGGCATCCTCTGCGCCACAGTGATAACATCGGCTGTTGTTGATTATGCGAAACCTATACAGGTGAGCTGGTGCTAGGCAATGTCCCTATCTCATACGTGATAAAACAGTTATAAATTTTCTTGTGGTGTATTTGAAGCTGTTATAGTACCAAGGTTTAATCGGTAATTCGATTTGTATTTCAGCATACCATCTGCCTTTCGTTTCCAGGGTTATGTCCCAATACTCCTTCCATAACTGTCTATTAAGTTCGTTATAGACACTGTAGTAATCAGTAAATGGAACCTTGAGCAACTCGGATCTATCCTCATCGTGTTCTGAACGGGCCGCTATATCTGCTATTTCATTTCCTCGAATGCCACTGTGTGAAGATACCCACACTAATTCTACTTTAATATTTTTATCAAGTAGTTTTTGAACTATAAATCTAATATTATAAATAATATAATTTAACTTAAAAGAAATATTTACATTATGTAGAGCAGACAAAACACTTTTAGAGTCTGTGACTATTAAAACATTGTGTACATTATTTACAAAGCTATTTACATGCTGCAGTGCACAATAAATTGCATAGCATTCTGCAGTGAAAATGCTACACATTTTATTTAATTTTATACACTTCGTGGAATCTAACTGTGGGTCATAAAAAGCTGCATTTACATTGTGATTAGTTTTAGATCCATCTGTGTGTAGTGACACAGTACCTGTTACCAGAAAACCACAAACCACCGTACCACCACACCAGATACCAGTTACCAATACCTCAGAACCAATTACCACGTTTTCGACCATGTTCTGTTAAAGAAACAGTGAAGCAACACGTTTACGACAACGTCTGTTAAAGAAACAGTGAAGAAACACGTTTTACGACAGATCAAGAAATAGGATAAGCTTATAAGCATAAGCCTCAGCACCCTCGCAGATCGATCACGTGGCCTCGCGCAGCGGAGATCTTCACTCGGTGACGTCTCGACGGGGAAAAGGATCGCGCTCTGCGCGCGACACGTATTTATAGAATCGCGACAAGAATGCGCCGTGTCGCGCATGCGCGGTGAGCAGCCCGCTCAGTGCGTTTAATGTGCAGCACCTCAAGCGCCCTCTGTCTGAGAAACAACGACGCACGTTTGTAAATATCTTAGGCTAGACACTACTTCCATAAGTACCATTGTAAATATAAATAGGGTGTAATTACAGAAAATATACAGATCTTATTCAGACATCAACGACAAACTACGTGTTTCATTTACGAGTCACTCACATCCCTTATATTGGTGACCCCGCTGGAAAATCAAGACGCCTGCCTTCTGAAAAATAGAAGAACCGTCAAGATCAAGCATTCGTCATGTCAAAAAACCAAGCCGAAGAATTCTGCGATGCCCACGGTACCGACGTTGCCACCATATCACTACCTGCACGTCTACCACCATTTTGGCGCCAAAACCCTAAACTCTGGTTTGCGCAATTCGAAGCTGCCGTCGCTGCCAGTAAAATCGGAGAAGATCAAAAATTCAACCTCGTCGTTCCGCTGCTAGGCTGCAGCGATTTGGAGCAAATTGCTGACATCATCCTAAATCCACCTCCTACTGGCAAATACAGCACACTCAAGAACCGGTTGATATCAACATACCAAGAATCAGACCATCGCCAGCTGCAGAAATTACTCGGCGGCCTCGAGCTCGGCGACCAAAAACCTAGCCAGCTACTTCGCAAGATGCGCGATTTGAGCGGCAAACTACTCACAGACGAAGCTCTCAAAGTAATGTGGCTCAATCAGCTGCCCACGCAAGTTCGCGCCGTTCTCTCAGTGAACACCGAATCCACGCTCGAAGTCCTAGCTGCCATGGCCGACAAGATGATGGAGCACTTCGAACCAGCATCAGTCGCCGCAGTCTCCACGGCTACCACAATAACCACACCAAGCTGCGAAAGTCATCAGATTGCAGCCATCACGAACCTGCAAGTCGATTTGCTATCAAAACAAATCGATAAGTTATCACTCGAGATCGCCGACCTACGCACAAACTGGCAACAGCGCGCAGCGCACGCCCGCCCCGCTCGCTCCCGTTCCCGCTACCCGTCGTCGAGGCGGCAACGCAGCATTTCGCGCCAAAATTCCCGTGCAAACTCTCGCGGGTCAAGCAAGCCGGCCGGATTGGCTGTGCTACTATCACTACAGATTCGGTGAAGACGCGCGCAAATGCGAATCTCCCTGTTCTAAAACGAAGGAAAACTAGAAAATACATCGACTGTGGCGGAAGTCGATGTAAATCAACGAAGTCTCCGCCTATGCATCATCGACAGGAACAGCAAAGAAAAGTTTCTTGTCGACACCGGAGCCGATATATCAGTCTTAGCAGCAAGAAACAAGAAATATTCGAAACCGGCAGAAAGTACCTACAAATTATTCGCCGCAAACGGCACACAAATACGTACCTACGGAGAGCGTACACTCGAGCTCAACCTAGGTTTACGTAGAAGTTTCAAATGGACATTCGTCGTCGCCGACGTCAAGACATCAATATTAGGCGCAGATTTCCTAGTAAATCACAAATTACTAGTCGACTTACATCAAAGAAAACTTATCGATCGCGTTACCGATCTCAGCGTGAACGCCATCAAAATCCAAACAACTGAAGAAGCCGTCTACATTATCGACCGTAACCATGCCTACCACGACATACTGATGAAGTATCCTGATGTTCTGCGACCCATGTCACTCAAGTCTCCAGCAAAACACGACGTTAAACATCGCATAGAAACAACAGGCCAACCCATCTACTCAAGGCCACGCCTCCTTCCTCCGGACAAGTACAACGCGGCAAAAATTGAATTCGAGAAGATGATGGAGATGGGTATCTGCAAACCTTCGAAGAGCCCATGGGCCAGCCCATTACACGTCGTCAAGAAAAAAGATGGCTCACTACGTGTATGCGGCGATTACCGTAGACTTAACGCCGTGACTGTACCCGATCGCTACCCAATTCCGAGAATGCAAGACTTTACCTACCAACTACACGGGAAAAAAGTCTTTAGAGTTGGATATGAAAATGGCCTACTATTCCATCCCAATTCATGAAGAAGACGCTGCGAAGACCGCCATCATCACACCATTTGGTCTCTTCGAATTCAATTGCATGACGTTTGGCCTACGCAATTCCGGTCAAACATTCCAACGTTTCATGCACGAAGTACTACGTGGAATCGACGACATCGTATTCTGTTTTGTCGACGATTTACTTGTATATTCAAGAAATGAAGAAGAACATCAGCGCCACCTACATCAAGTTCTCGAACGATTGAACAAGTACGGCGTCACACTCAACATCGAAAAATGCGAGTTCGGCACTAACAAAATACAATTTCTCGGATATGAAGTCACACAAGAAGGAATCAAACCCACACAAGATCGCATCCAAGCCATAGTCAATTACCCAAAACCAACTACAGTTCAAGAATTACGAAGATTCTTAGGCATGATCAACTTTTACCGCAGCTGCCTACCCCATCAAGCCGAACATCAAACCCTACTCAACAAGTACCTACACAACAGCAAGAAGAACGATAAATCACCAATTGCCTGGACGCCTGAAGCCGAAGAAGCCTTCGAATATTGCCGCCAAAGCATACTCGAGGCGACTACGCTGACACACCCAATACCAAACGCACCGCTATGTTTATTCACCGACGCTTCGAATGCCAGCATCGGCGCCGTTCTGCAACAAAAAGTCGACAACGTGTGGAAACCTCTCGCTTTCTACTCAAAAACGATGAGCGACACTCAGCGACGCTACAGCGTGTACGATCGCGAACTATTAGCTATGTACACCGCTGTGCAACATCTACGTCGACTAATAGAGGGCAACGACCTTACAATTTACACCGATCACAAACCTCTAACGTACGCGCTTACAAGACCACCGAGTAGCAGCGACACTCCAAGAAGAGAGCGACAACTTCACTATATAAGTCAATTCTGCACAAACATCCTATACATCAACGGTGATAAAAATGAAGCGGCCGACGCGTTATCACGAATAGAAGAAGTCGAACTACTGAACTCGACTATCGACTACAATCAACTCGTCCAAGAATACGAAAACGACTCCGAACTACGATCGTGTTTGAACAACCCCAAACTCAACTTCACCCGACTGACTATGCCTGGAGTTCAACGACCGATACTGTGCGAAACATCCACAACAAATGTTCGACCATACTTACCACCAACTTACCGTTTTGCCGCCTTCAAAGCGCAACACGATTTAAGTCACCCCGGAGTACGAACATCGAGAAAAATCATGGCAAATAAATTCTTCTGGCCTTCTATGAACAAAGACGTAGCTACATGGGCAAGGGCGTGCATTGGATGTCAGCGCGCCAAACTTCAACGACACGTGAAGAGCCCACTTGGTCAATTCCAAGAATCTGCACGTTTTGACCACATTCACGTCGACATCGTCGGAGAGTTACCTCCTTCTAATGACTACAGATACCTCGTCACAATAATCGACCGCTGCACCAAGTGGCCCGAAGCGATACCTACGCGTGACATCAGCGCCGAGACAGTCGCAAGAGCCGTATACGACGGGTGGATATCGCGATTCGGTTGCCCGTTACGTATAACAACGGACCAAGGAAGACAATTTGAGTCCGCATTATTCACGTCGCTGATGAAGAAATTCGGTGTCACTCGTATTCGAACCACCGCATACCACCCTCAGGCGAATGGCCAATTGGAGAGATGGCACCGCACACTTAAGTCAGCATTGATGGCGAGAGCAGCCGCGACACGCTGGAGCGAAGAGCTACCTACAGTTCTCCTTGGACTACGTACTGCACTTCGTGAAAACACCTCCTTCAGCCCAGCCCAAATGACGTACGGTACAACGCTACGCATTCCATCTGATTTCTTCGTGCCTACAACGCCGAATATTGAAGATGCCGAATTCGTTCGTCAGCTGACAGAAACAATGTCGTCACTGTCGTGTCCGTTACCCAGGCCAGATGTTGTCGAAAATGGTCATTTGAATCACATAGATAATTAGTTTTGCGGCTTCTGTAATTGTTGCGCACATTTTTAAATTTGTTGCGCTTATAGTTTTTTAATTATTTCACAAAAACATTTCCTGCTGGCGTAACGTTACGCCAGCCAGACATTTTTCTTTCTAATGGGAATATTTAAATAAATATTAGCTATAAAATTAGTTGTCTAGATGAAGTAAATGTTGTGCCTTATTTTGTATTTGTTCTTTCTTCGGTTGCGAAGTTATTCGAGATTTTGCTGGGGTAACGTTTTTGGTTTTGCTAGATCTTTGAAACGGTTAAGCGGATTCTTATCATATTTTGTACATGACTTCTTAGGACTTAGTTTAAATTTGTTCTGTAATAATAAAACCAAAATATTGCATATCTTAAAGGTTATTTCATTAAACAGAAAAACACTTCAATTGGTCCCAGCACTCTCAATAAGCTGTCTAACGACTTACTTTAAACGTTATTTTAAACCTTGTAACTGCCTTCAAATGTATGTTAAGTTTCATTAGTATCCTGTAAGTATTTAACAAGTTATGATGATATTCAGTTCTTCACGAGCACGGTCTTGATGCGCGCGGTGTTATTTGGCCACTGGATTAGATATATGAACTGAATGTTATGTCAATTATTAGTTTTTTAGATCAGTTGTATATCAGTAAATTTTCAGCTCAGTACATTGGATAATTAATGAGATAATACGATTAAAGTCATTAGGAAGTGAATGACCGTGGTAACCCGACCAAGTTTAGGTGGTTACGAAAAAGCGAAAACGCAGAACATTATGGTACCTTCTAAAATATGTAGGATAGTGTTACAAAATTAGTACAGACATGTACAAAAGTTTTTTAAAAAATCTACATGATTATTAAAGAATTTTTATTGACAGGTAAAATAATCATTTCAATTGAACTTTTAAAATATTATTATACTACTTAAAAACAATCACATATTAAAATTACAGATAGTAATTTTGCTTTTTTTAATTTTCTATTATAATACCTTATTATAATATACGCATAAAGAAGACAAAAAAAGAATACATTATCAACAAACTTATAACACCCCTCTTTTTGCGTCGGGGGTTAAAAATTATATGTTGTCGTCGTCACTATCAGCTAACAAACAAAATTGCTTTTCTTGGTATTAAATTAAAAATGTCACCTAAGAAATATATTTAAGTAACACTAATATAACAACTCGTAACAAAAACTCATAATAACAAAAGGTATAATTTTGTATACGCCCGAGACGTATACGGGGTGCCGGGGGCAAAAGTCTAAGTGACACACCAATCGCGCGCTCTCGGCGCTGCCTCATAAAAACGACTTTTGCGCATCTAACAACTTTTTGAAGATAATAATAATGTTTTCATAGTACAGATAATATTATATTATTATTATGTATTTAACAGTGTACGCGTCTGTACTGAAATTGTAAGGTGTATTATACTAAACATTTCAAAAGATAGTATAATGTTCTGCGTTTTCGCTTTTTCGTAACCACCTAAAATTGGTCGGGTTACCACGTTCATTCACTTCCTAATGACTTTAATCGTATTATCTCATTAATTATCCAATGTACTGAGCTGAAAATTTACTGATATACACCTGATCTAAAAAACTAATAATTGACATAACATTCAGTTCATATATCTAATCCAGTGGCCAAATAACACCGCGCGCATCAAGACCGTGCTCGTGAAGAACTGAATATCATCATAACTTGTTAAATACTTACAGGATACTAATGAAACTTAACATACATTTGAAGGCAGTTACAAGCTTTAAAATAACGTTTAAAGTAAGTCGTTAGACAGCTTATTGAGAGTGCTGGGACCAATTGAAGTGTTTTTCTGTTTAATGAAATAACCTTTAAGATATGCAATATTTTGGTTTTATTATTGTAGAACAAATTTAAACTAAGTCCTAAGAAGTCATGTACAAAATATGATAAGAATCCGCTTAACCGTTTCAAAGATCTAGCAAAACCAAAAACGTTACCCCAGCAAAATCTCGAATAACTTCGCAACCGAAGAAAGAACAAATACAAAATAAGGCACAACATTTACTTCATCTAGACAACTAATTTTATAGCTAATATTTATTTAAATATTCCCATTAGAAAGAAAAATGTCTGGCTGGCGTAACGTTACGCCAGCAGGAAATGTTTTTGTGAAATAATTAAAAAACTATAAGCGCAACAAATTTAAAAATGTGCGCAACAATTACAGAAGCCGCAAAACTAATTATCTATATGATTCAAATGACCATTTTCGACAACATCTGGCCTGGGTAACGGACACGTCACTGTCACCGGTGAGAAGAACACACTCATCGAACACGAACACATTCGTGTACAAGGATCTCGCAACATGTACGCACGTTTTTCTGCGTAACGACAGCGTACGCAGACCGCTCACACCACCTTACGACGGCCCGTACGAGATTCTACACCGCAGCGAAGATGGAAAGCAGTTTACATTGCAGCTACCTCTTCGTACCGCCATCGTGTCAGTCGACAGATTGAAGCCTGCACACCTGTACAACGAAGAGGAGACTCAACCTTCAGCAACCTCACGCTTGCCACCACCTACTTCACGTCCGCCAACGCAAAATCATCAAAATGTGCCAGCCGCAGCACCAACATCGAGCGTACCGCCCAAGCACACCTACGTCACAAGAACCGGCCGCACGGTAAAACCGAACGTACGCTTCATTTAAGGGGGGAGTGATGTAGTGACACAGTACCTGTTACCAGAAAACCACAAACCACCGTACCACCACACCAGATACCAGTTACCAATACCTCAGAACCAATTACCACGTTTTCGACCATGTTCTGTTAAAGAAACAGTGAAGCAACACGTTTACGACAACGTCTGTTAAAGAAACAGTGAAGAAACACGTTTTACGACAGATCAAGAAATAGGATAAGCTTATAAGCATAAGCCTCAGCACACTCGCAGATGGATCACGTGGCCTCGCGCAGCGGAGATCTTCACTCGGTGACGTCTCGACGGGGAAAAGGATCGCGCTCTTTTTTTTTTGTGTGTGGCCTCTCGCAGGTCAACCTAGGAGGTTGTCGGCTGCTTAACCGGTCTTGCCTGTGGCGGCCTCGATTAGAAAATCAAAGCCTCCAGCCAGGGCTTACTTAAAACTACTTAAAACTAAGCGACTACACGCTAAGGGCACCCCCTGTGGGGTACGGACCTCGGCTTAGGGCGTCGCTGGGGGGGGGGGGCAGCAAGGGACGAGCTGGATCGAACAGTATTAATTATTATTTATCGGGGATTTTTAAAACTACAGGCTCAGCGGCGCGGGCTGGCTCGAGCAAGGGACGGGGAGGACGTTTAAAAAAATTTCGCGGCGGGCCTCGGCGGCGAGGACGGAAAGACGGCGGTTTGTGGTGTCTCTTAACTGTACTGGTTTCCCTACGGCTCTCTTGGAGCAGGGTAATAGGGTCATCGGGGGTGAGGAGAGTATGCCGAGGACGGCGAATTTTAGAAATGCGGGAGGGTTCGTAACGGGCGGCCGACACAATAAGGGGGTTGCGGTGTTTCACAGCAGTGTCGAAGAAACGCTTGCAAAGGCGTTTCATGAACTGCTGGATGGTGGGGATTTTGAGATCTAGATGTAGATTCTCATTTCGGATGAAAAATGGGGCTCCGAGGATTTTACGGAGGATTCGGTTTTGGAGGGTCTGCATCCTATGGAGGTGACGGGGCTTGGCGTGTGCGAAGATAGCACAGGCATACGTCATGATCGGGCGGATAACTGCTGTAAAGAGACGCAGCTTGCACTTAAGTGACAGTTTGCTGCGGGCAGTCAGGAGATAGTGGAGCCTACTTTGAGCGAAAGCGGCTCGCGAGCGAGCCTGCTTTATGTGCTCGGCGAAGGTCAAGTGACGATCGAGGATCACTCCTAGGTACTTGGCTTGCTTCTCCCAGGGGATTGGCTTGCCGTACATAGTGATCGGAGGGGGGGGGAGGACGGTCTTCCGCTGTCTCGAGTAGAGAACAGCTTGACTCTTATCAGGGTTAACCTCGATTCTCCATTTCCGGAAACATTTGCCCAAAACGTTTGCGGAGGTTTGGAGATTGCGAACGATAACCTTGGGGTCACGACCGGTGTAGTAAATTGCCGTGTCGTCGGCGAATAGAGCCAACTGGGCCTTTTTGTTTTGGGGAATGTCGCTGGTGAACAGCGTGAAGGCTAGGGGGGATACTACGGAGCCTTGAGGGACTCCTGCTCGAATGGGGTGGGGGGAGGAAAGAGCTCCCTCGATTCGATAGCGGAAGGTGCGATTCGACAGAAAGTCTCGCATGATGAGAACGAGACGATCTGGCACTCCGAGTTGATATAGCTTATATAATAAGCCATTGTGCCAGACCTTGTCGAATGCTTTCGCTATATCGAAGTATAGGACACCTGTCATCGCATTACGTTGGAACCCAACGCTTACGTGCTCTACGATGCGGTGGACTTGGTGGATGCATGAGTGTTCGGTACGGAACCCGAACTGCTCATTAGGAATGAGACCCTTGGATTCGGCAAAATCTTTGAGTCGTTTATAAATAAGCCTCTCGTAGATCTTACCGAGGACATTGAGGAGACTGATGGGGCGGTAGCTGGAAGGATCAGACTTGGGCTTGCCTGGTTTAGGGATACCGATAACGGTAGCCTGTTTCCATGCTTGGGGGAATATATTGTTGCTTAATGCGCCATTGAAGATGGCGGTCATTAGCAATATAAGTTGGGGGGGGAAGAGTTTGACTACTCTATTCGTGATACCTCGGCGCCGGAGGCTTTCCGGGGTTGAAGTCTATGAATGATATCCTCCACCTCGTCGGGAGTGACGGGGGCCAGAGGGTTATCAGGGTCTTCAACGGGAGGGAGGGAGGCTCTACGTTCGACTTCAGCGTCCACCATATCGATGTGAGCTTGGTCTACTAGTTGAGAGCTGGGCGAGCATTGGGATTCGAGGCTGTCGGCTAGGCATTCCGCTTTCTCAGAGTTGTCAAAAGCGACACTCTTGTCGGGGCGGGTGAGCGGAGGCATAGAGGACTCTTCAGTGGAGCGTAGTTTCCTCTGAAGTTGCCAGAAGGCGAGGTGAGTAGGCTCGAGTTCGCTAAGCGTCTTGTCCCAGCGGGCGGAACGCAGCTCGGTCATGCGTTTCTTAACAGCACGCTGTAATCTACGCATGTGAGCCTTGTTAGCTTCGCTGGGAAAAGCGCTATACGCACGGATAGCTGCGTTCTTCTCGGTCATCAGAGCCCGTACATCGTCCGGGATTTTCCAGCGACGGTCCTCCGTCGCAGGAAGGAATCGAGGGGCGAGACGTTCGGGGAGCTGGGAAGAGGGGACTTTCCCAGACGGTGCTTCTCTCAGCTGGCGAGCGGCGGCACGCTTTGCCAGTTTGGGCGAGATTTTTGGGTCTTTAGGGCAGCCACGGTAGTTGGCCGGGTGCCCGGCTTGTCCGCACAGCACACAGCTGGGAGGCTCTGTGCAGAGTGCGCGATCCTTGGGGCGGGGGCAGTCAGCAGTGCCGTGCTCTCCCAGACACTTGACGCATCTGGGAGTAGCGAAGCAGTTTCGCTGGGAGTGTCCATAGAGTTGGCAGCGGTGACACTGACCAACTATGGAGGGTCTGAAGGGCTTCTCGATGGAAATGCCCGATAGTGAACAAACTGATTTCACTTTGAAAATGGGGTGATGACCTTCGGTGGGGTCGCAAACGACAAGGACCATGTCGTATTGTTCACGACCTCTGGCCTTATGCAGACGGTGGACGGCGGAGACGGGGATGTTTTGGGCCATGAGGTCGGCCTTGATGTCCTCCGTGGGGATTTCTTTAGGAACACGCCTGATCACCACTCGGGTTGGCGTGTCCTCGGGGAGGGAGTAGGTGTGGAAAGGAATATTCCTTTCCTTGAGGGACTTAGATAGTTCCCGATAGCCATTTGACGTCGGGACTTGGACTCTTATGCCTTGTTGGCATGAGCGGGCGTTTGTGTAGTTGATCTTGCGATCAACACACATCTTGGACACATCGGTCCAATTCCCCTTGTCTTGGATGTACAAGGGGGGAGGGGGACGCTGCTTCTTCAGCTGACTGATAGAAGCGGAGGCGGGGCAGCTAGTCTGCGAAGCAGGGGCGGGCTGAGTTACTGGGGCGGCTTGGGTAGCGGGGGCGGGCTGGGTTGCGGGGGCGGGGACCGACACAACGGTCTTTTTTGCCTTGATCGGCTGGGCGGCCTTGCGGGCTTTACGTTTGCCTCCTAGGACGACTTGGAAGTCGTCCTCGGAGGAGGATTCGGAGGATTGCTCCGGGTCAGAGGGGGTGGGCGATGAATCGCTGGAATCGCTGGCGGGCACCGAAGTGTCCATGGCCACATTTGCGAAATGAGCCACCAGAACTGGTGGCATCGGGTTGGCACCCGAGGGAGGGCGGGGGCGAGGGGTCAGCGGGGACGGACTGGCGTCCGAGTTCGCCGGGAACGGCGACAATACGTCACTGAAATCAGTGACGCTTTTTGGTAAGGGGGGGGGTCATTGAGGAGGGCAATTTTCTCGCCATATTTGGCGAGAAAATCGGGGTCCCTGAGGAGGACCTCTTTGACGAACGCTACAATAAGTGCGTCCGTCATGATTGGGGGGGGGGACCTATTAAGGGGTCATGAGTTTCGATGAACTCGAGTAAAACTCCTAACGGGACCTATGTCCCCGGGTGGACGGGCCCGGGGTTGAGTGACCCTCCCAGTAAGGGTTGTGCAACTGGGAGGTGTGTACCTACTGGTGTGCCCTAAGCTTGTCACCGATCGCCAGTCTTATTGTGCGATCGGGCCCTACCAGGGTCTGGTGCGAAGGGATAGACACCCCAACCGACACCAGGTGTGTAGCTGGAAAAGAACTCGGAGTATTAGGTTTGACTAGGAGATCCCCCAAGGCCAAAACCTAGCACCCGACTCCAATTAACTGCCTAGCCCTGAAGGGGTTCGGCGGCTGTATCGGGGCAACACCCCCTTGACTTTGTTGTCACCGTTAGGTTTCCCGTCAAGGACCACGAAACTGTGGCTTTTCCCTGAAGGGGCACAACGTTTATCGACAATTCCCGTTGGAAAAGTCTATCCTCCACTGCCTCGAAAAAGGCGGCTTCGGATCACGGGTGTGGTCGGCGACCACGATGACGTCACGGCGAGCGGGGCGGCGAGACGGAGCACGACACAGAGCACGGAGCGGGCGCGGAGCACGGGGCGGCACGACCGTTCGGGGCGAGCGTCGAGCGGAGAGGATCATTTTGAGGATCGCGCTCTGCGCGTGACACGTATTTATAGAATCGCGACAAGAATGCGCCGTGTCGCGCATGCGCGGTGAGCAGCCCGCTCAGTGCGTTTAATGTGCAGCACCTCAAGCGCCCTCTGTCTGAGAAACAACGACGCACGTTTGTAAATATCTTAGGCTAGACACTACTTCCATAAGTACTATTTTAAATATAAATAGGGTGTAATTACAGAAAATATACAGATCTTATTCAGACATCAACGACAAACTACGTGTTTCATTTACGAGTCACTCTCATCCCTTATATGTGTATATAACATAATGTTTCGGTCTATTGTCTTTAAGCTGTAAAAATTCTGATGTATTGTGTACTATGTCTAAATGGATTGCAAAGCTGTTAATAATACTATTGTAAGGAATTTTATACAGAGGCCAAATATCATTTTTAACAATATCTTTTGAAGTATTACTTACATGTTGAAATATTGTGGTCATTTCAGGCAGAGTTCCACCAACTAAAGAAGAGGCAGAGACAGCATTGAAAGAAATTGACTGGGAGATTTCCGGATCTATAGTTAGTTTCATAAGTAAAGGATTATCATTTGATGTAATGACTTTTAATAAAAATTTCTCAGCCAACAACAACCTTCGGAGTATCAAAGGAGGTATACAGGTCTCAACCTCTAACGAATTGATAGGTGTGGAGCGCATAGCACCACAAATAAGTCTCAATCCCATATTTTGAATTACATCTAATTTTCGTAATAAGGTGCTATTGGCATTCGTGTAAGCTAGACTGCTATAATCGAAATGGCTTCGCACTATACTTTTGTACAACATACTCATGACTTTATGGTCAGATCCCCAAAAACTTCCTGCTAAATGTCTCAATAGATTAATTCCACTTAGTGCTTTGTTACTTATGTGTTTAATATGTTGGTTGAAATTTTAATTTATCATCCATAATGATTCCTAAGAATTTATGTAGCTTAACAACAGGAATTTCTGTATCATTGTATGAAATATTAATATTACTATGACTATTTACATTTTTACTAATAATTAAAACTGAACTCTTTTCTGGACTTATTTCTAATTTAAGTTTATTATGATAATAGTTGTATAATTGAGACAAAGCCATATTGATATTAGCCATAGCTATTTCTATGTTTTGATTTATGCTGTACAAAAGCAAATCGTCCGCAAATTGAAGAATTTTTACACCTGGTACATTTACATATTTTAATATTTCAGAAGTATATAAGTTATAAAGTAAAGGGGACAAAGTTGCGCCTTGCATCGTGCCTTTGTTGACGGTTCTAGGGCCATGCAATTTGTTATTATATTTGACAAATACAGTTCTATTGTTTAAAAAAGAATAGAGCCATTTTAAAACATGACCAGGTATACCAATATCATGAGATACTTGAATGAGTTCTTCTATATTTACATTGTCAAAAGCACCTTTAACGTCTAGAAACACGCAGATTGCATTAGAGTGGCTTAATTTTACCTGTTTTATATCAGATAGTAAAGATACAAAGCTTTCAGAGCAACTTTTACCTTTTCTGAAGCCAAACTGTATAGAAGGAATCAAACTTTGCGTTTCAACAAAATAATCTTATCTTAACTTCAACATATTTTCAAAGAGCTTACCCAAACAAGATGATAAGGAAATAGGTCTGTATGAAGAAGCACTATTTACAGGTTTATTAGGTTTTAAAATAGGTATAACCAAAGAGATTTAAAGAGATACAATAGAGCGGCTATCAGAAAAAATGTCTTAGAAAAACTGTCATCCTATGGCTCAGTGACGCCATCTGGCTTGGAATAGCAAAAAAACGAATTAAATTTGTCAAATTTTATAATGATTTAACTATCGCTCGGTAGGTGGCCAGGGACCTTACCATGATAATATTAAAATGTTAGTCGTACGAGAGAAAGAGAGTGATGGAGCTATACACCCTATATAGCTCCATTCTTTCTACAGACCGATTAAGGTCGAAAAATTTATCACGTTATAAGCTCGTGGTAGAGCCTCAGTGTGTGATAATGGAAAGGTTAAGCTTTTCAGCAATAGATGGCGTTAACACAAAATCCAAAAATGTTCTGGGACTATTTATAAAAATTATTGAATTCTAATTAAATGTTTCGTAAATACCAAAAATATTTACGAAAATAAACCGAAGTTAGGTCCAGTCATTTTACCATAGCAAGATTTACAATAGCGTAATGCGTAATTCGGCATATTTTCTCAGAAAATGATTTTATTTTAGTGCAAAGAACGGATACAAACACGACTTGACGTGTAGGTGTGTCATAATAGACTGAGTGACTTATGACCAACGTGGAATAAGTATCGGATCACGATTTTGTTCGCTATGTCCGGTGATCCGGTCTATTGTTAGCTTAGATTATAAACCACTAGATATAGCCATGAGACTGTAGGGAAGTGTGGAAGTGAGAAGCATTTATACGAAATAAGTTCGAAAATTGAGACAAAACATAACATGCTCTGTCTCATACGGCGTGCCGGTTTTTTGCTTGGCGAACTTTGAAAAGTTAGCCAAACAAAAGCCTGTCACTGTCACTGAGAGGTCGACTCGAGTCAGTTTTTATGTTTTTAAAATAATTTCGGCATTTATAGTAATAGTTTTTGTGTGTGTATGAGAAATAGACTCCAATAGTTAAGTGTTTAGTGCATTTTGTGTGCTATATAATGGGAGGGTGCAGTATTTTAGGCTGCAAAAGCCGCACGGAAAGTAAGGAAGATGAGAATGTTACTTTTCACTCGTAAGTATGCAAATGTTAATAGTTATTATACACTGATTGAAGAAATACATTTGTGTTTATGTAATTGCATGGCTTTCGGTGAAAATTATGCGTAATTCAAGCGATATTGTTTATTTTTCTTTCCACATAACCTATAACTTGTTATTCGTTGTGTTCCCATACCTTGTCATCTATTTTTCCCCTAACTCTTTAATAAAAACTGCAAGTAGTTATATAAATCAAATTGAAAAAAATAAATATTTTGTTCACCAGATTACTTTGAATTATATTGTAAACCTCATATTAATCTAATATATAAAATTCTCGTGTCACAGTGTTAGAAACAAAACTCCTCCGAAACAGCTTGACCGATTCTTATGAAATTTTGTTTGTATATTCAGTAGTTCTGAGAATAGTTAACTATTTTTTACCCTCCCACCCCATTTATTCTTAGATAAAAAAAATATGGTAGAACTATATTTTCTGAGTCAGTTTACTATATAATAACCCTTCTCATTAGCATACTAAAATCAAGTGGGACAAAATGTAGTCCGTATATTTCTTAGTCCTGATTTTGAGACTGCTCCTGTTACTTATGAGTTGATTACTACAATTTCACTTTTTCTGAGGTTACTTTTTATCAATGCCTCTGATAAGTTTAAATTTCTTTGTAAAATATGATTTTAGGTTTCCTAAGGATATCAATTTAAGAAAAGTTTGGATTAAAGCTACCGGTAGGCAGAATTGGCAGCCGAAGAAATCTTCAAAAATTTGCTCCATTCATTTCAATAATCATGCAATTAGTATTGTAAATAAAGTGAAAAGAATAAATCCTGAAGCCATCCCTGTAAAACATGTTCATGTAAGTAAATAAATGCTCAATTATTATTGCTGTTTTTACTAGTTTCTTTTACACAATAAACATATTGAAATTAGTTTTTATATAATTTATAAAAGAAAATGAAATGGAAAAAAGTGTATTTTGCTTAATATATGTATCAAATGTTTTTTATAGCAAGCATAGCAAGAAACAATAATGATATAAGTTTATAATATTATAAATTTCTTTATAGGTTCCTGTTGTTTCATCAGACCAGATGGAAACAATAAGTGTAGTACCATCCACCTCTTTCGGAGTAGCGCATTCTAGTCAAGATTTCATGAGAGACCAAATTCAGTCAATAAGCGAACCAGTAACTACACCTACTACAAAAAGTAAACATAAAACAATATCGCCAAGAAACCCACGAAAGAAGCTGTGCATGGTATATATGCATAATTTATTATTAAGAATTAAAATCAACAAAAAGTAAAAATAATTTAAAGAATAAAAAAACCAAAACGTTAAGATTATCCTAAATGATACCCTGTTCAAAACCCTTGATATTATTATAGTACTTTATATCTTACAACTTTCTACTTTACCAAAATATATATAATTTTTTAATTGCATTACAGACTGTACCATCAACTCCACGTTTATAATTTCAGCCGAAAGACGACCACTGTTGGACATAGGCCTCCCCCAAGCGACGCCACAACGACCGATCCTGTGCGTCTCGCATTCAACGCACTCCCGCGACTCTCACCAGGTCGTCGGTCCACCTTGTAGGAGGCCTTCCAACGCTGCGTTTTCCGGTGCGCGGTCGCCACTCTAGAACGTTTTGGCCCCATCAACCATCCGTTCTACGAGCAATATGCGAGAATCCACTGCAAATTCAATTTGGCGATTCTTCGGACTATGTCGGCGAACTTGGTTCTCCTGCGGATATCTTCATTCTTCACGTTTATGATATTATAAATTTCTTTACAGGCTCCTGTTGTTTCATCAGATCAGATGGAAACAATAAGTGTAGTACCATCCACCTCATCCGGAGTAGTGCATTCTAGTCAAGATTTCATGAGAGACCAAATTCAGCCAATAAGCGAACCAGTAACTACACCTACTAGAAAAGGGAAATATAAAACAATATCGCCAAGAAACCCACGAAAGAAGCTGTGCATGGTACATATGCATAATTTATTATTAAGAATTAAAATCAACAAAAAGTAAAAGTAATTTAAAGAATAAAAAATCGAAAACGGCAAGAGCATCCTAAATAAGATGCCATGTTTAAAACCCTCTAACAATATTATTATAGTACTTTATATCTTACATCTTTATAGTTTACTAAAACATATATAATTTTTCAAATGCTTTTCAGACTGCACCATCAACACCACGCAAAGAAAAGTTGTTAAAACTAAAATTGCAAAAATCGAAGCAACTGTCTACAAAAAGGTTGCTTAAATTACGAGCGATACGAGAAGCCAAACGTCGATTGATGAAGAAAAACGCCCATCTACAGACTATATTAACAGAGCTACAGTGTAAAATGAAAATGAACAGTGAAGATCTAGATCTTCTAGCTAATATAGATAATACAAATGCGGATTTTTTAAAAAGAATGGTGGATAAAAGTAATTGTCCCCGAAAATATTGCAACTCATTGCGAAAATTTGCATTATGTTTGCATTTTATAAGCCCAAAAGCCTACAATTTTGTTAGAAATCAATTTGACACATGTTTACCGCATCCGAAAACATTGTACAGATGGTATTGTTGTGTAGATTGTGAACCAGGTTTTACCACAGAGGCATTTGAAGCACTCAAATTATTAACCAAAAAATCCACCGAAAAAATTATTTGTGCTGTTAGTTTAGATGAAATGTCAATAAGGCAACATGTTCAATGGGATGGAAAAAAATCAGTTGGCTATGTGAACATAGGCAACAATTTAGAAATACATAGGCCGTTAGCTAAAGATGCGCTTGTTTTTATGGTTACAGCTATTAATGGTCGATGGAAATTACCGATTGGATATTTTTTCACAAATGGTGTGAATGGGGAACAAAGAAGCGCTCTTTTAAAAAATTGTATCAGCCTGTTAAGTGATTGCAGTATTATAGTAGCTTCTGTGACGTTTGATGGTTGTCCTGCAAATTTTGCAATGGCAAAATACTTAGGAGCTAAATTAGATAGCTTAAATAATTTAGACCCTAGAATTACAGTCGAAGGTCAAAGTATTGTAATTTTTCCTGATCCTTGCCATATGATTAAATTGGTGAGGAATTGTTTAGCGGAAAAAAATATAATTTTAGATGAAAATAGTGTTATATCTTGGCAATATATTGAAAAATTGCATAGTTTGCAAGAGTCTGAAGGACTTCATTTAGGAAATAAATTGAGGAAAAGTCACATAGAATTTAAAAAACAAATAATGAAAGTTCGATTAGCTACGCAAACATTCAGTAAGTCTGTTGCTGATTCTCTTTCTTTTTTAAAAGATGTATTAAAGTTAGAAGAATTCATTGATGCCAGTGCTACTATCAATTTTATCACTCAATTAAACAATGTTTTTGACATACTAAACAGTCGCAAATTGTATGCTTATAAATTTAAAAAACCTATCTGTAAAGATAACTTTCATTTCATTAACTCATATTTTCAACAATTTGAAACATATCTTAATAGGTTACATTTTAAGAATGGTGAGTTAGTACTCATTTCCGGGAGAAAGACTGGTTTTATTGGGCTGTTGATTTGTATTAAAGCATTGCAGATTATTTACGAGGACTTAATAGTATCAGATAATCTTAAATATTTGCCCACATATAAACTTAGTCAAGACCATTTAGAACTTTTTTTTAGTGCCATCCGATCTAAAGGTGGTTTTAATAATAATCCAACAGCGAAACAATTTCAATCTGCGTACAAACGGTTACTGATTCACGGTGAGCTAAAAAACATATCAACTGGAAATTGCATACCCCTTGATTCAATAAATATTTTAAATTGTAATAAATCAGCAATAAATAGAAAAATTAATAACACCAGAAATAGATTAATATCAATTGATGATGTAGATGATGAGATGGTAGATTTGCGTTTTCAAGAAGATATTGACGTTCCAGCTACACACGATTATTTGGCGAACAATAACTTAACAGAATTTTCGACTGAAGTCACTAAATATATTGCTGGTTTCATTGTATCGAAAATGTTTAGAATAATAAAATGTGAAGAATGCCTTGCCTCTTTAATATCATTTGAGAAATATAGTGGACTTATATTACTTAAAGATGTTGGAGGCCTTCACTATCCATCTGAGGATGTAGTAAACATCTGTTTATTTGCAGAAAAGATTCTAAGATCTTTTTTGGCAGAACACGGTCCATCGTTTCTAGGCAAAGAAAAAATGATGCCTAAAATGATATTAATCGTGCTAAAAAAATTTGTAGGCAAACCTTTATTTCCCAGTTTAAGAGAACACATATCCGAACAAAGTCCCTTTGATAATCATTTGATTTTATTGTTAAAGGCAATTGCATATAGATATTTTGAGGTCAGAATTCATTTTGTAAATAAATGCGTAAGCAACCAAAATGAAAAAATTAGAAATTTTCACAACAAATTGGTGTTGTTTAAGGGACAATAGTAATTTTATATTTTAATGATAATGATCAATAAAACTTTAATAACTCTTTGTGGGTTTTATTTTCAATAAATAAATATATTTTATATGACTCAAATCTGCGAGACCTCACCGATTGTATGAGGTAGTTGGTACTCAGCGGGTGGGTAGAATACATGTGACAGAGATGCGCAGAATTGAGATCGTCTGCATCTGCATTTTTACTAGGTATTAATTTTAACTGATCGTTTTCTAGTTTTGCACAATTGGCTGATTATATATACAAATATGAGTATATTAGTTACCTACCCAAACTATTTCATCTCCTTCAAACTGAAATGTATTTAGCCTATAGCTTCAATTCAATGTGCAATCAACGAGACAAAAATATTTCATAAAATAGACCTCTCGAGTTTCTGCGATTAGTTTCTTCATTCAAACAAACCATCAAACTTTTACTTCTGCGTTGTAACAATAGTTAGTATCATGTTCCAAGATTGTTTTACTAAAATATTAGTGTTAATATTATTAGAATCCTTTTGGCAATTTTCATATGTTAAATAATACAAATAATTTTGCACTCTTTATTATATGAATGACATTATGCGACTCATTATAGTACATTAATTTAGTTGTTACAATGAAACACACGCACGTTTTTGGTCATATTTAGGGAAAAGTTTCCGTAATAGCAACATTGAAGTTTTATAGTGCTGTCTCATGTGCGGCCACGCGGTAGATACATCTAGTGGTATATAATCTAAGATTGTTAGTATATATTGAATGTCTTTGGGTATAACACACTGTGTTTTCCAAGACTCAGGTATTACTAATTCATCCCATAGTTTATTATAGACATTAAGTAATATTGTTTGTGCATTTAGATGTAATTTTTTAATTAACATGTAAGGTATATCATCCAATCCCGGTGTAGTATCTTTCCTACTTCTTAGTGAAGTTTTCAACTCTTCTATAGTAAAATTATTCTTGAGAAATACATTTACATAATTTTCTGTAGCATTTTCGAACAAATATTTAAGCCTATTTTCATCTACTTATACCTATATTAAATATTTTAATAGTTTTATTAAGTCACTTGATAAACTCTATAAAATTTTAACCTTATATAATTAGTATCTCTACTAAACATAATAATTATATTAATCAGTCTTTATATGTCAACTGCTGGGCATAAGACAAGCCTCACCTCAATAAGCCATAATCCAACATGCAAGCTAGATCTAATGGATAACAAAATCATATTATTTTCACTATTAACTAAAATAAATGCCAATGTGTGTGACACACAAAGTTAGCCATGCAACACCTAGGTGAACTGCTTTGGTGTTCCACAGGTCAGAAAGGTTTATTTTTACTATTACCTTAAGTAAGTATAAATGCAAAATCAAGAATCAGTCTCACAGTTACAGTCTTAAAATTCGGCAGTAAAAGAGGCAACATATTAGATAATTTAACGAAGTCACTTCTTTCGCCTAAAGAAGGTTCACATTATGTAAAAACAAACTTAACATCTTGAACAGCCTTAGGAATTCTGCATCTCAGACTTTTGCTAGTATCCCACTCGCAAAAGTCTGAGATGCAGAATGCCAAAGGCTTCAGACATACATACTAAAAAACCTTTCGATTACTATAGCAATAGGGACAAGACAATTGCTGAACTACTCAGTGTTCAGCGGTTCTGTATTGTCCCTACTGCGATAATAGTCAAGCCAAGCTTGAGCGGTGTTCACTAAAGAGCTAAAAACCTGGTTCCGTTCGTGCTCAACCTCCAACATTGTAGCCTAGTCCGGGCTTCCTCCAGCTCCAGGCGTCGTAATTCCACGGCCGTAAACTCGCTTGCCTCTCTCTCGAAGGGGGTCGGTGCCTGTCTACGGCGGTCGCGCAAACGAGGGCGGTCAGGAGAGGCAGCAGACTGCGGTGTCGCTGGCGACCTCAAACGCGGACGACGGCTGGGTAGATGGAGAAATAGCAGACGTGCGGGGGGCAGGTGGCCGTCTTCGCCTCGGAGTAGTGGGCGCTGCAGGGGTTGGCGGGGATGGCTCTGCCGGGGCTGTTGTGGCTGGCGGGGCTGGTGCAACAGGCTGCCATCCTTGAGCCGAAGTCTGAGTGAGCACGAGCGGTGAGGAAGGAGGAAGTCAATTATTTGAGGGCTGTGAAGTTGAAGGTTGAGGAGACAAAGTCAGTTGTGGAGTTTCTGCAAAAGAAAATTAGTGTTATTTTTGGACAGTTTATGGATCTTTTGTTTGTTCAAAATGTTTTCTTAAATCAGATACTGCTATTATTTTGTAAAATGTGAAGGTTTGGATGTTTGTTAGTTCCTTACTCAATCATGCAAAAACGGCTGAACGGAATTCGAAGAAAATTGGCATACAGCAACATTTTATATTTTACATATACATAACAAATAAATATTATGATACTAGCTGTTGCCAGCGGCTTCGCCCATAATCGGGATAAAAACTATCCTGTGTTAATCTGGGTTATAAACAATGTGTGTACTAAATTTTATCCAAATCCGTTCAGTAGTTTTTGCGTAAAAGAGTAACAAACATCCATCTATGCAAACTTCCATGTTTATAAATAATATTAGTAAGAAGTAAGATTTTAAGTCTTTAGACTTACCATCTAAAATTTCCAAAAATGCTGAATTATCTTGGGTGACGGGATCATCTTGGACGGCAGGATCTTCTTGTGCAGTATTTAGAGGTCTCTGAAAAAAATTGGCAGTGGTAGATTTAATAAAAATAAGTGATAGATTTAATTAAATTATGGTGTGGCGTCCCACATGGTTGCATCATTGTATTAATATTTATATTGTAACATAAGTACAGTACTATGTGTAGGACCCACCTTGTAATACTATTTAGTCTGTGGTATAACCAAAGATTTTCTGTCTATGGTTTTACTACTTTCTGACACCTCGCAAGAACAGACTTTTTGGCGGGTTTGGACGAATACAATTTGTTCAACAATACCGACTTTTATTTCAAGTTCGTTACTGAAATTAAACGGCGCGCAACGCCAAATTGGTGACCCTGAACGTGGTCGCCAAATTGGTGACCCTGAATCAAGGTGGCCCAAGGAATACTCCAGACTCGGGAGTTGCTGGAGTCGCCAACCAGACCCCTATTGGACATCCTGTGACGGAACTTCGCCAGTAACGACCTACGTGCGAGTTGATGCCCGTCGCCAAAGACGAGGTCTCGCTGGTACCTACGTCGCAAGGTGCTGCCTGTTGGTCAGTGGATTATACTTACTCTCCACGAAGATAACTGGTCAGTGTGTGCTTATACTACCTATTTTATATTGCATACAGCATAACAACAGTGGTGTTAAGAGTGGGTTAAGCTGGTGTTAATTAATATATTGGATACTGCATAAACTATTGATATTTTATATCATCTAACATATTGGTGTTGGATACTGAATAACTTATTAATATTGCATTTTATTTGTACCTCTTGAAGGTTTGTTTGCATTTATTTTTATTTTTTGCATATTGGTTGTTGGCACTGTTTACTTTTTAATATTTTGCTTTTGTTTTGGGTTGTGTCTGCATTATTGTTAAACCACTCCTGTTTATTTATATTCTGCACTTTCAAATTCATTAATTATCTTGCATGCAGCTTCCTTAATTTTAAAACTTAATTTTCTTTTTAAAACATGACTGATGAATCTAAAGAAGTATTCCATGACCCAGCTGGTTCTGGTGGTGAGCATGGGACAACAACTACACACCCACACATCATTAACAGAGTTTCTATCCGTGTCCCACCCTTCTGGCCTGACAAGCCCGGATTGTGGTTTGCCAGTCTCGAGGCACACATCTATGCAAACTTCCATGTTTATAAATAATATTAGTAAGAAGTAAGATTTTAAGTCTTTAGACTTACCATCTAAAATTTCCAAAAATGCTGAATTATCTTGGGTGACGGGATCATCTTGGACGGCAGGATCTTCTTGTGCAGTATTTAGAGGTCTCTGAAAAAAATTGGCAGTGGTAGATTTAATAAAAATAAGTGAGAGATTTAATTAAATTATAGCAACATTTTTTCAGTTATATAATAATATTTATTTTATAGATACTAATTAATAACCTGTTTAACCAAATTCAAAATAATTTATCAAAAATGAAATGTGTCTTTCATGTTAACTAAGTAACTTTTGTTGCCATTAACTAACATGTTGACCAATGTTAATAGGAATATTTTATAAAACATCTGTCTACTAGAAAAAATTAGCTCATTATTGAGCAGGAGCCTTGAAGGTGTATAGTACTTACATTAAATCCTAGCTCTTCTACTACAGAGACTTGTCCTGCCACTGCTAAAGCACCCATTATAGCCAGCACTCTGTTATCGCTAGCTGACAAGGTTTGCCCGCTTGCTGGCCCACCTCCAGTCCCTCTTGCATGGTGCCTTACGGTCAATGCCTTTTTTTTTGTTTTGGACTTCCAATCTGCCCCACGCCTTTATTGAATAAAAATCAGTCATAGTTATAAGTGTAAATGAGATTAAATGGCCAATTTGGTAAGAACTTTTGAAATAAATTGAAAAATAACTATAACATGCGGGGCATCCTCTCATATGGGCATCAGACATCAAAGCATAGCTTGTACTATACTATACTTGTACTTGTTTGACTTTTTATAGTAAGAAGGTTAATGTTTAGTTGTAAGTTTGTTTTCTTTGTTTATGTTGTGTGTACTTATATGTGCCAATAAACGTTTTTTCTTTCTTACTATGGGTGTCATGTCAGAGATTGATCATCATCATCATAATTATCAAAAATCCCCAGTCTAGTAATAACAGAGAAGTGATTACAAGCCAACCTTCACAACCGCAAGGGTTCCTCTTATCCAAAACCCTTGAGAAAATAGCTTGCTAGCGACTCTACCATCACACTAGTCTTTCAAAAAATGTTCATTAGATCCTTACTTTTTTCCACTTCTCTGTAGTATTGCTGACACCACCACCAACAGCATTCAATATGTTGGTCAGTTCAGTCCACAGTCGGTCTGACCGTACCCGACCTTGTGATCCAGCAAGAGGCCTCGCCAGGTCACCATGACTGTAACATAAACAAACAAAGATTCAATATAAGTACTTCATTATTAAGATCGCGTCATTGTTTACATTACATACTCATGAATAAAACTTGGATTTACTTACGCTTCCATATACTCAAGCAGCGTTGACAATTGTTCAGGACTTGCTCGAACTCTTGATTCCATGTTTTATCACTAAAAATTAAAATAGATATTATCTAAGACTATATTAATACAAATTACAATGACTGTCTTACACAAAGGTTAGTTTAAAACTGAATTAATAACATCTTAATATTTGTTGGAAGCACTGGGTCTTGCTACAGTTCCCATACTTAAGTCAAGTGGTTAATATGTTTTTTGTCGGGTCTCGGGGTACCTATCGCAGCCCGAACACTTGAACTGCCATGCCGATCCCGTGACGTCACCCAGCATTCCAACGCCGTCGCCGCACAGCGATCGCCAACATAGATTACTCCATCATCGTTTGAACACCAGTCACTTATAAAAATGAGTCTATTTTGATTATCATTAAGTTTTGGAGACGATCTAAAAGTAATAACACTCTATTCACTTACCACTGTAAAAATATCGTTTTTATTATAACTTAAAAACAAACGTAACACTCACTTAATATTCTTATTAATAAAATTTGAAAACATCAATAACTCGCGGGTTTGATCCGATTTGAACTTCTTGACTGACACAGCAAAATTTTCGATACCATAACCAATATTTTTGTTTTTTAGCCAAAATGGTTACCCATTGAAGGGGTTTTCGACAGGGTTTTTCTAAGCAGTTAATGAAAAACCCATAAGATATAGGTAACCCTTTTGAATGGCTTAAAGGACCATTTTGGTTATTTATAGAAAGGGTTTTCGATAGGGTTTTTCTAAGCAGTTAATCTAAAACCCATACGATGTAGGTAACCTTTTAAATGGCTTAATGGACCATTTTGGTTTAAACAAAAACCCATACGATATGGGTAACACTTTTGAACGGCTTAAATTAAGTCGTTGAAAAGGGTTCCTTACGTTTTCAACTCTTTTGAAAACGATAACAGCGTAACATTCCAATTCGGAGGAATGTAATATGATCTCTCGATGGTAGGCATACGTTGCAAAATGGCATAGCAAGCGTTAAGCATCAGCGGCGGCGCGGCGGCGGCGCCTTTGTGGTTACTTTTCGAGAGCCTTGCAAACAGGGATCTATGATCAATAATGCATGTATTATAAAGTTCTTTTTAGCATTGCTGGCCGAATATCGAAATGACTTATTATTATGATTTTTTCATGTCTGTACTTGTTTACTATTTTATTCTCATTTTTGTTGTTTGAGTTTTTGCTTCTGCGATTTTATTTTTACTATTTTGAACAATTAATATTGAAAACTGCCAAAAATGAAACGAGACGCTGTACATTGCTATTATTTATATGATGCATGACATCTAATAATACAAGTAAATGTACTTTATGTAGAAATTTCTTAAAGGTCAGGTTATGTTCTAATACCGCAGCCATGGGTGTCAATTTCATGGTTTTCGAGGGTTTTAAATCCGATAGTGATGTCAAAATGGAAATCCAAGATGGCGGCTGGAAAAAAAATCATTTTTTTGTCATGGGTGTCGTTTTCGCGGTTTTCGAGAGTGTTGAAGCTGATAGTGCTGTCAAAATGTAAATCCAAGATGGCGGCTGCAACAAATTATAAACTTTTTCAATATGGGTGTCGTTTTCATGGTTTTCGAGGGTGTTAAATCCGATAGTGGTGTCAAAATGGAAATCCAAAATGGCGGCTGTAAAAAATGATCAACTTTTTCATTATGGGTGTCGTTTTCATGGTTTTTGAGGGTGTTAAATCAGATAGTGGTGTCAAAATGGAAATCCAAAATGGCGGTTGCCAAAAATTATCAACTTTTTCGTCATGGGTGTCGTTTTCGCGGTTTTCGAGAGTGTTGAAACCGATAGTGCTGTCAAAATGTATATCCAAGATGGCGGATGCAACAAATTATCAACTTTTTCATTATGGGTGTCGTTTTCATGGTTTTCGAGGGTGTTAAATCAGATAGTGGTGTCAAAATGGAAATCCAAAATGGCGGTTGCCAAAAATTATCAACTTTTTCGTCATGGGTGTCGTTTTCGCGGTTTTCGAGAGTGTTGAAACCGATAGTGCTGTCAAAATGTATATCCAAGATGGCGGATGCAACAAATTATCAACTTTTTCATTATGGGTGTCGTTTTCATGGTTTTCGAGGGTGTTGAATCCGATAGTGGTGTCAAAATGGAAATCCAAAATGACGGCTGCAAAAAATTATCAACTTTTTCGTCATGGGTGTCGTTTTCGCGGTTTTCGAGAGTGTTGAAACCGATAGTGCTGTCAAAATGTATATCCAAGATGGCGGATGCAACAAGTTATCAACTTCTTCATCATGGGTGTCGTTTTCATGATTTTCGAGGGTGTTAAATCCGATAGTGATGTCAAAATGGGAATCCAAGATGGCGGCTGCAAAAAATTATCAACTTTTTCGTCATGGGTGTCGTTTTCGCGGTTTTCGAGAGTGTTAAAAAGGAGTTAACAATAAAACTTCTGAAAAACTTCTGAATTTGCTTTTATGGCGGGCTGTGATATGGTCGTCTTTTCTCAGGTTAACTGATGTCATAAGATTACGTATTTAAATTTTATTTGTAAACTAGTTATTTCTGTTCGATTGAATGATCACTACAAAACACATTTTTTTTTTCATAAAAATAAACAATATCAAAAACATTAAGTAACAGTGACAACCCTATTGCTTTAATGGAGTGTAGGTATTTATTTTATCAACTAGGCTTAGTTTCTATACTGTTCCATATTTATACTGTGCTAATACTTAGTTATCCTGACAACTTACTTAATTATTTGTTATTTATTTTATTTTAGCTATATGTTAATGCCTACACTGTAAAGCCTTACAATAGTTAGGTACTTATGTTACGTAATTTATCAATCTAAACTCAAAAGAGCAATAGGTAGGTTTTTTTTTATTTTTTCGGTGGGAAAATTATCTTATGACAAATCACGCTCTTGGGCGGAGCGGACGATAGTGTCAGACTTTTACTGACTAAAAACCCACTCCTGTTCCTTCGTTGCCTTTCGTATCAGGGCCGAATCTTCCTTTCAGAATCCTTCAATCCAGACCCTTGGCCCCAGTAGGGTTCGACCGTACTGGTACTTACAGTTACTGACATCTCCCTGAGACGCGCGTAGAAGAGTGCGCGCCGTCGACGACTTGAGCTCGGTCCGGACGGTCGGACGGCGGGCTACCCATTGCTTGCCGTCCGCAAGCCCGTGCCTACGGTAGCCGGTAATCGGGATCGGAATCCCGGCGGCGGTTGGGGCGCAAGGACCGTTGCTTCACGCGATCGGCCGACTCCTTTGCTAGCATTACTGCTACGCAGAAGGAGGCGACCGCCTGCCACTCCTCCTCGCTCCGGACCATGGCCTGTACTAAGGCCTGGCGTGAGAGATCGCCGCCGCCGATCGCCCCCACGAGGACACGGCGTTATTCTTCCCAAACGGGTCATACCTCCACCGTGTACTCTACCGTGTCCTCCGGGCGGTCCACGCAATGGTGACACCCGGGCGTTTTTTCCGCACGAATCCGTTGAAGGGACCTCCCAAACTTACCATGTCCGGTGAGGACCTGCGTCATGCGGAAGGTAAGGATGCCGTGTTGCCTTTCCAGCCACTCCTCAAAGAGAGGACTTACCGCCATAATTATGGCGTGCCCAGCACTGGGTTGCGATAATCGCTGTCGCCATTCCACCATGAGATCCCGCCAGAACTCTTTCCGCCATGCCGCGACTTGTTGTGGCAGCAGAGTTTCGCCCCGGCGTTGCATCTCCACGCGCAAATTGTGCATGCGTGCAAGGACTGTTGCCTGCAGATCCCATTGTGGTTGGCCAGCAAGGAGGCTCGCCACTTCTCGGAAAATCTTGCGGTATCCCCGTACCATCCGTATGGCCATGACCCTCTGGCACGCGTTCAGCTGGGCCGCCGGTCGCTTTCGCAGTGTCGGCGCCCACACTGGCGCCCCATAAAGGGCCATGGACTGGACAATGCCTGCGTAGAGCCACCGGAAGGAGGCGTCTGGATCCCCGAGGTTGTGCAGGAGCCGCTTGAGGGCAGCCCCAATCCGATTCAGTTTGGGAACCAGACGTCGGAAGTGCTCTTCGAAATTCCACCGGCTATCGAGGACGAGTCCCAGGTACTTCAATGTCGACCCGACGCCGATGTGAATTCCTCCTACCGTTAGTTGGGAACGCTGAGGCGACGCGTTCCGAGGGCCGTGAAAACACATGGCCTCGGACTTGTGCAGCGCCACCTCGAGTCCCAACTGCTGGATCCTATCAACAACTATCGCAACCTCGCGTGTCGCTAATTCAACCGCCGCCTGGTACGACTCTCCCTGCGCGAGGACCAGTGTGTCGTCTGCGTAGCAGACCACGCTGACCCCGTCAGGGAGGTTGCCGCGCAGCACGTGGTTGTACCCGATGTTCACAAGGGCGGTCCTAGTCCTGCGGAACACTGCACGACATCTCTCGCCCTTTCCGCTCTCCCTTGTGACCAGGGTAGATGATGTACCTATCCGACAGGTAGGCCACACGACAGAGGTAGTCGGGCACCCGGCGATACCGGAGTGCCCTCCTGCGCTACTCCAGGGCAGGGAGTTGAAGGCATTGGCGATGTCCAAAGACACCACCACGACACACCTGCCCTGGGACACCGCCTGCCCCGTCGTGAGCATGATGGCGTCCACCGTGGAGCGCCCCCTGCGAAAGCCGAACTAGCCGTCCGCAAGGTTTGGCCCTGTTCGTGCTAGGTGTGCGACGAGGCGGTCTGCAAATACTCTTTCAAAGAGCTTGCCCACCTCGTCGAGCAGCACAATGGGCCGATACGCGGACGGAGAGTCCACTGGGCGCCCCGGCTTCGCGATAAGGACCAGTTTCCCCGTCTTTTAGCGGACGTGAACGTGGGAACGGGCCCCTCTCCATACATGCGCTGAAGAGCCCTCTTAATCGAGACCCGAGAGCCTCCAGGGCCAAGACCCAGGCTTTCTCAGGCAAGCCGTCGGGTCCTGGGGCGGTATTCTTGGCACTCAGCCTTCGTACCGCCACACTCAACTCTACCTCGGTCACCTCTGGAGCATTATCGTCGTCGTCGCCATCGTGATCCGCGTTAGACACCGCTGGTGGCGGAGCCATGAGCGGGGAGTGTTCCCTTCGCGCAGGGAACAGGATGTTCACCACACCCTCCAGAATCTGGGGCCGGAGACTCTGCGTGAGTGGGGGAGTCCCACGGGTCTCCGTTCAGAGTCCCCAGCCACACGTTGCGGGCCTCTAACTTGGCCCGCTTTATTTCTGCTCGGAGGGTGCTCTTCGCCACTCTGTACCCTTCGTACAGCTCCGCCTCTCTGGCCTCCGTATCCGGCGGGCGGATGCGGCGACTGCAGTGTTTGGCGTACCGGCGCCGCGAGGCATTGCACGCATTGCACAGTGCCGCAATTTCCGGCGACCACCAGTACACCTGGCGCCGGGCAAGGCCTGGCCGGACTCGAGGCATTGCCACGTCGCAGATTTGCGACATAACCTCCCGGAACCACTCTGCCTCGATGTCGATGTCGACAGGCCTGTCTAGTGCTTGCACCTAGGCCTGTACTATTGCGGCTTCCAGGAGCTCACGGTCTAGCTGTTTCAGCGCTCAACGCGGACCACACGGACCGGCGCGGTCGAGGTCTGGGCGGAGATGTCAAACTGGATGTACTGGTGGTCTGAGTATGTCTCCACTCCCTCCATGACGCGCCAGTCGACGACACCCGGTGACAGAGCAGGGCTGGCAAACGATATGTCCACCACTGACTCGCTCTGCATCTGCACGCATGTGGGGACAGAACCCCGGTTTAGGCCTGTCTCCAGAGCCCAGTCCTTCACCATTCGACCCCACTGGTTCGTGTACCGGGAACCCCAAGCCAAGTTCTTGGCATTGAAATCCCCGCAAACGACTACGGGGAGGGAACCAAACCCAGCGACGACGGCATTTAGCTCCATAAGGGAGATGTGGAGATCGGCGAAAGTTCTGTTTAGGTTGTGGGACAGGTAGACGCCTACCACTGCAATGTCCCCGAATCGTGCTGCCACGCAACCCCGTCCTCTCGTGACGGCATCGAAGGACGGAATACCGGCGGCAGCTGAAGAAATTTGGGTCACCAAGCCGTTCAGGTCCTGCACCCAGTCTCCCCTGGGCAGGACATAGTACGGCTCGGACACCACGGCGATGTTGATCGACCACTGCGCCATGCTCTGGAGCAATAGATCCTGAGCGGGGGCGCAGTGGTTGATATTCGCCTGGAGGAGACGTAATTTACAGTTCATTACAGTCTCCTCCCGAGCGCCACGTGAGGGCCCTGCCGCGGGGGTTGCAGCGGCGATAGCGGCGGCAGCTAAAGACGAGGATGCGGTGGTGAGGACATCAGGGTGGGTGGGTCTCCGGACCTTGCCCTTGGCCTTGGCGGCGGGATCGCAGGATCTGCTCCCACCCCGGTGGTCGGCCGGCTTGCCTGCCGCCGCACATGCGTAACACGGCACTCAACCGCCTTGTGACCGGGCTGACCGTACTGGAAGCAGCGGTCACTGCGGTTCACCTCCGCGGCGCAACAGGCCCCCACGTGGCAGCGATAGCGCCGCAGAGGTCTGGGCTCCAGTAGTTTTATCTGCGCGGAGACCCAGCCTACTAGGAGCCGTCGGCCTTCCCCAGTGATGATCTTGGCCGCCGATACGGGACAGCTTACCGTCACGGCTCGCATGCCCGTGCTGTCAGCGCGGATGGTGCCCGCCCGAAGCTGTTCGGCAGTGCAGCCTCCCGCCTTGACGATTGCGGCCACCACCTCGTCCACCTTGACGGAGTCATCCAAGCCCATGATGGGCATATCAATGCACTTGGTGGGCCTGGACACTCGGGCCTCTTCCGCGTCCAGGGTCGCCTTGATCCTTGCGGCCAAGGCATCCGTGGCAGGGCCACTGGCCGCACCAGGAACCTCGAGCATTCGAGCCCCGGTTACGGTGCCCCTCATGCGGAAGCCCCCAGAGGCTCCGAGCTCGCCAAGGTAGCAATAGGTAGGTAGGTATATGGTAGACTTATAAATAAGAAAGTTCTATAATGTAGCTATGAATTCGAAACGAACATTCAGATAATGGTTTTTAGTAGGTAAGTAGTAGTAATTTAGTTAAGGGGTGGCCAGATAGTTGTAAACCGACGTTCCAACTGAGGTGACCGTATTAGTTTCAATCCGTGTAAACAGCAGTTTTGTAATCCATGACCTTCAACGCCCTTGGTCAGAAGACGCGTTTTCCCAACCACCAAACGTGTTGGCGCGTGGTTTACATCCATGTAGCCGCAACACAAACCAAACATATAAACTAAGGTCACCTTGGTTGGAACGCTAGTTTGCAACCGTCCGGTCATCCCTTAAATTGGCAAGTAGGTAGGTTATAGATACTCCGTACAATGCGCAACAATTTACGTAGGTATGGTAATATACCTTCACTTGATTATTGACTGCTTGATCATTTGTGATTTGTGTCACAGATAGAATATTGGTCACTAAACGTAAAAATTGTTCATTCAATTGACTACAATAACACTGCTAAAACAGGTCAAATAAGACAACAATTGTCGCAAATACGGGAGTTAAAGACACACACCTTAATATGAGAGTATCTAAAATCTAAATATTATAGGTAACACGTGTTTCGTCTAATGAAATAAAGTCAGTACGCTAGCGATAGTGTGTGTGTTCATCCAGCACCTACTTAGCACAAGGTTATTGAATAACCATAATAATATGATAACCCGAACAAAACCCTTAAATATAGGTTATCTTTATATAAGGGTAACCCTCTCACTGGGTTTCAAATATAGAACCCATTCAATGGGTTATCATAATGTTGATGTAACCCTTTCAATGGGTTTTAAGTATAGAACCCATTCAATGGGTTATCCATATCGAAGAGATAACCCTTTTAATGGGTTCAAGCCTAAAACCCAATCATGGAGTTACATCATGATAAAGGTAACCTCATAAAAGGCTTACCCTTTCAAAGACTTAACTCTTAATCGGGGTTGTACGGTCCCTGTTTTTAGCGAATAAACAATTCGATACAACGATCACGAACATAGTGTTACATTGGCTAGGAAATGTTTATCGTTATCTCAGAGACGATGACGAATTTAGATATCGTTTCGGTACGAAGTGATGTTACTTTGTCTAAGGACCCTAACGAAGTTAGATAAGACTAAAATGTATGGGATTGAGATAAGCCGCGTTAAGTCACGTGGTCAATCGACATCGTTATCGCAATTTGGTAGACAATGTCATAAAGTAACGAATCGTTATCGTGTTTATCCCATACAAATGCGTAGACAAGCAGACCTTTCAGTGTTCGCCTTCGCCTCGATCGTGATCGCCAAAAAAGATAACGAAACGAATGCTAAAACGTTGTAGTTATCGAAACAATATGGCCGAATTTCATTCGGCAGCAGATTTTTGACATTGGTTGAGTACTCTGTGTTGGTTGATGACATACTCTTAGTATTTATTCTGTGTTAGAGGCATTACTGCAGATCAAATAGATTATAAAATGCATTCTCTACGTTTATTGTGGGCTGCACACAATGAGAACGCCTGGGTGAGGTGCCAAAAACGACTAAGACTGCGACGGCAATTGGAAACAATTGAAGAAATGCCTGAATTGTTGTTCATCCAACATTTCAGGCTTAATAAAAGAGCATTTAGGAAGTTATGCAAGGACCTAAAAGCTCATGCACAATTAAAAGGTTCCTCTGAAATTCCCCTGGAAATAAAGATAAGAAATTTTAAATTAATAAAACAACATAATTATAGGTATTGCAGGCAACCAGGTCCTTAATGTTGTTAGTTGTTGTTCCTTATAGCTTGAGTTAAAGCAACTTCGTCTGCTTAGTTTATAGGTACTATACAACAAAAACATTGTGGCACCACACTACTTTATGAACTGCTGTATAAATAAAAATAAAACCCACATCAACCTAAATAGGTTAACTTAACTCTCACCGGCACGGAATCTTGGCCAAGCGCGTATTTCGCGATAACAACAGCTTTAAGTGTTTCCTATGATTATTTATTATGAAGGTTGGTCTAAAAAATGTTTACCTTTAGTTCAAGAGGGTAATTTATCATGTTTGAGTGCAATATGACGTTATTTTTAAGTTTTAGTTGAACCCGGGCATCTGAGCGACTAAGTTGCTGTTTTAAATTTGTGTTTTGTGAAAGTTTATTGTTAGGTTATTCAATTATTGTGATATCGTACTGTTACTTCAATAACTAAAGGTGATTTAATTCCAATAAAAATGCCATTAACACCATCACAGGTTGCACAAGCTGTAGCATTGATCGAACAAAGGCTGACACAGCGAGAAGTTGCTGTTATACTGAATGTACCACGTTCATCGATGCAGTATGCGCTGAAACGATACCAGGAGACAGGCCGCTACTCCCGAAGACCAGGCAGCGGAGGCGTCAGATGCACATCAGCCCGGGATGACCGCTTTATTGTCCTGGAAATTTTGAGAAACCGCTACCTCACCGCTGTTGAGATACGCCAGCGACTCCAGTTCACAAGAGGTGTCAATGTTAGTGAACGTACAGTGAGAAGACGAATGGAGGAAGTGAATTTACAAGCTCGTAGACCAGCACGCGGCCCAGAACTTCTCAGAAGTCACCGAGTAGCTCGACTTCGATTCGCACGAGAACACGTCAACTGGACCCATGAGCAGTGGGCTCGAGTACTGTTCACAGATGAGTGTCGAATCGCTTTACGAGCTCCAGATGGTCGGGAGCGAGTGTGGAGAAGAAGAGGAGAGCGGTTTTTACCCATTACCACCACACAAACTGTTAGTTTTCATGGAGGCTCTATAATGGTTTGGGGAGGAATAAGTTCCGATGCACGTACGGAGTTAGTTATCGTCGATAACCGATTAACGGCAACACGATACATCAAGGAGATTCTTCAGGAACACGTGTTACCATATTCAGGGTTTATTGGATTTGACGAATTCCTCCTAATGCACGATAACGCGCGCCCACACGTTGCACATTGCGTGGAGGAATACCTTACAGAGGTTGGTATTCAAAAATTGCAGTGGCCAGCTCGTAGTCCAGACTTAAATCCAATAGAGCATATCTGGGACAAGCTTAAAAGAAAAATAAAGTCCTCCTCCAACCCGCCTGAAACTCTGAATCAGCTTCGAAATGCAGCACTGACCGCTTGGGAAAGCATACCACAAGTTGAGATCAGAAACATCATCCAAAGTATGCCAGAACGAATGCAAGCTGTTATCGGGGCTAGGGGAGGAAACACCCGATATTAAAATGCAAACACAACAAAGACTTTTTGGTTATTTTTCATTTTGTGTTCTTTTTAAATTGACAGTGTTAAAACCAATATTTTTGTGAAACTGCTTATTTTTTTAAAGATTACTGCTGGTGCATCATTTTTTCAATAACTGAGTTACAAAACCATAAAAAAACCCTAATTTAGTGCATAAACCCATAATATAGTGAAAATTAAATATTTAAATAGAAATTATCGGCAAGTTATTGGTGGCCAAGTTTCCGTGCAGTTGAGTGTATGTATTGTATTTTTATATTTTATTTATATTATATTTTTCAGGTGCTGTGTGCTCTTAGCTTTTTAGCTACAGGGTCATAACAGAAAATTGTGGGTGTGGGCCAGCATTTGACGCAGCGGACAACAAGTCGCTGCATCAGGGAGGTTGTGAACGCCCTTAATCACAATTGGATGGTCAGCAGGTGGATAGTGTTTCCACAAACACCACATGAGAGATCCCTAATCAAAGAGAAGTATGTAAATATATTTTTAAATAGTTTAAATACCTAATTAAAAATTTTCTTAGGTTTCTACATACCTAAATAATTACTCTGATATTTGTTGTAAAATTGTTAAATAATTTACAGATTTCAAAGGACACATAATTTGCCTGGTGTGATAGGAGGGTGCATTGACTGTACCCATATTGCTATTACAAGACCGGTTGAGGAAGAACACACATTTTTCAATAGAAAAGGATATCATTCCTTAAATGTTCAACTGGTAAGCTGCTGGATAAATTCTAATCATAATACATATAAAACTATGTGGTTAACAAACTTCTCTGAAACTATGTGTATATGTATTTATAAATAAAATAACCTTTATTTATATGATAAACTCAATGGAATATGTAAGAGGAGGTATGTGCCAAGCGGCACAGCAAAATAAAGGGACATTTTTATTGTATACATAGTGAAATCTATAAAATAACTTTTAAATGTTTTGTAAGTATATTTCGAAATTAAATCCCTTCCCCTCATTGCAATTTGGTTCTTTGTGAAAACCAAACAATAAGTACCCTATAGTTTTATTTTATTTCTTTTCAGATATGTGATTATGACTTGCGCATTATAAATGTGAACTCAAAATTTGGTGGAGCAACACATGACTCGCACATATGGTCAGCGAGTCACGTGAGCACATACATGGAAGGACTTCATGAAAGTGGTGAACATGTTTGGTTATTAGGTATGTTGTTCCGTATAGGTATTGTAAATAGTGAGACATCTGAAATAGCCCTATATGCAGTAATTGCACTATATTTAAGTGAGCATGACTACAAATAAAAAACGATTATTCAATTCTTTATTAGAACTGGAGTAGACTATTAACAAAAATATATTTCCTTTTTTTTAGGAGATTCTGGCTATCCACTGCGGCCCTGGTTGATGACGCCTATATTAAATGCTGAACCAGGATCCCAGGCAGAGGTGTACACACGACGTCATGTTGAAGCCAGGTCCTGCATTGAGCGCTGTTTCGGACTACTTAAGGCTCGTTGGAGGTGTATGCTTCGACACAGAGTTCTTCACTATCACCCTTACATGGCTAGCAAAATTACTAATGCATGTTGTGTGCTGCACAACATTGCATTAGATGCTAGAATACCACCTCCAAGTGATATGCCAGCTGGGGGTCTAGAAGATAGTGAAGATCATGCTGTACAATATAGCACCTCCAGCAATGATAACCAAAATGAGTTAATCCGAGGCAGGGCTATGCGCAATCGCTTAGTTAGTAGGATGTAATATAGGTGAATAAATAAAATTACTATTAAATATTTTAATAGTTTTATTAAGTCACTTGATAAACTCTATAAAATTTTATATAATTAGTATCTCTACTAAACATAATAATTATATTAATCAGTCTTTATATGCCAACTGCTGGGCATAAGACAAGCCTCACCTCAATAAGCCATAATCCAACATGCAAGCTAGATCTAATGGATAACAAAATCATATTATTTTCACTATTCACTAAAATAAATGCCAATGTGTGTGTGACACACAAAGTTAGCCATGCAACACCTAGGTGAACTGCTTTGGTGTTCCACAGGTCAGAAAGGTTTATTTTTACTATTACCTTAAGTAAGTATAAATGCAAAATCAAGAATCAGTCTCACAGTTACAGTCTTAAAATTGGGCAGTAAAAGAGGCAACATATTAGATAATTTAACGAAGACACTTCTTTCGCCTAAAGAAGGTTCACATTATGTAAAAACAAACTTAACATCTTGAACAGCCTTAGGAATTCTGCATCTCAGACTTTTGCTAGTATCCCACTCGCAAAAGTCTGAGATGCAGAATGCCTAAGGCTTCAGACATACATACTAAAAAACCTTTCGATTACTATAGCAATAGGGACAAGACAATTGCTGAACTACTCAGTGTTCAGCGGTTCTGTATTGTCCCTACTGCGATAATAGTCAAGCCAAGCTTGAGCGGTGTTCACTAAAGAGCTAAAAACCTGGTTCCGTTCGTGCTCAACCTCCAACGCTCGCATTGTAGCCTAGTCCGGGCTTCCTCCAGCTCCAGGCGTCGTAATTCCACGGCCGTAAACTCGCTTGCCTCTCTCTCGAAGGGGGTCGGTGCCTGTCTACGGCGGTCGCGCAAACGAGGGCGGTCAGGAGAGGCAGCAGACTGCGGTGTCGCTGGCGACCTCAACCGCGGACGACGGCTGGTTAGATGGAGAAATAGCAGACGTGCGGGGGGCAGGTGGCCGTCTTCGCCTCGGAGTAGTGGGCGCTGCAGGGGTTGGCGGGGATGGCGCTGCCGGGGCTGTTGTGGCTGGCGGGGCTGGTGCAACAGGCTGCCGTCCTTGAGCCGAAGTCTGAGTGAGCACGAGCGGTGAGGAAGGAGGAAGTCAATTATTTGAGGGCTGTGAAGTTGAAGGTTGAGGAGACAAAGTCAGTTGTGGAGTTTCTGCAAAAGAAAATTAGTGTTATTTTGGACAGTTTATGGATCTTTTGTTTGTTCAAAATGTTTTCTTAAATCAGATACTGCTATTATTTTGTAAAATGTGAAGGTTTGGATGTTTGTTAGTTCCTTACTCAATCATGCAAAAACGGCTGAACGGATTTCGAAGAAAATTGGCATACAGCAACATTTTATATTTTACATATACATAACAAATAAATATTATGATACTAGCTGTTGCCAGCGGCTTCGCCCATAATCGGGATAAAAACTATCCTACGTGTTAATCTGGGTTATAAACAATGTGTGTACTAAATTTTATCCAAATCCGTTCAGTAGTTTTTGCGTGAAAGAGTAACAAACATCCATCTATGCAAACTTCCATGTTTATAAATAATATTAGTAAGAAGTAAGATTTTAAGTCTTTAGACTTACCATCTAAAATTTCCAAAAATGCTGAATTATCTTGGGTGACGGGATCATCTTGGACGGCAGGATCTTCTTGTGCAGTATTTATAGGTCTCTGAAAAAAATTGGCAGTGGTAGATTTAATAAAAATAAGTGAGAGATTTAATTAAATTATAGTGTGGCGTCCCACATGGTTACATCATTGTATTAATATTTATATTGTAACATAAGTACAGTACTATGTGTAGGACCCACCTTGTAATACTATTTAGTCTGTGGTATAACCAAAGATTTTCTGTCTATGGTTTTACTACTTTCTGACACCTCGCAAGAACAGACTTTTTGGCGGGTTTGGACGAATACAATTTGTTCAACAATACCGACTTTTATTTCGAGTTCGTTACTGAAATTAAACGGCGCGCAACGCCAAATTGGTGACCCTGAACGTGGTCGCCAAATTGGTGACCCTGAATCAAGGTGGCCCAAGGAATACTCCAGACTCGGGAGTTGCTGGAGTCGCCAACCAGACCCCTATTGGACATCCTGTGACGGAACTTCGCCAGTAACGACCTACGTGCGAGTTGATGCCCGTCGCCAAAGACGAGGTCTCGCTGGTACCTACGTCGCAAGGAGCTGCCTGTTGGTCAGTGGATTATACTTACTCTCCACGAAGATAACTGGTCAGTGTGTGCTTATACTACCTATTTTATATTGCATACAGCATAACAACAGTGGTGTTAAGAGTGGGTTAAGCTGGTGTTAATTAATATATTGGATACTGCATAAACTATTGATATTTTATATCATCTAACATATTGGTGTTGGATACTGAATAACTTATTAATATTGCATTTTATTTGTATCTCTTGAAGGTTTGTTTGCATTTATTTTTATTTTTTGCATATTGGTTGTTGGCACTGTTTACTTTTTAATATTTTGCTTTTGTTTTGGGTTGTGTCTGCATTATTGTTAAACCACTCCTGTTTATTTATATTCTGCACTTTCAAATTCATTCATTATCTTGCATGCAGCTTCCTTAATTTTAAAACTTAATTTTCTTTTTAAAACATGACTGATGAATCTAAAGAAGTATTCCATGACCCAGCTGGTTCTGGTGGTGAGCATGGGACAACAACTACACACCCACACATCATTAACAGAGTTTCTATCCGTGTCCCACCCTTCTGGCCTGACAAGCCCGGATTGTGGTTTGCCAGTCTCGAGGCACACATCTATGCAAACTTCCATGTTTATAAATAATATTAGTAAGAAGTAAGATTTTAAGTCTTTAGACTTACCATCTAAAATTTCCAAAAATGCTGAATTATCTTGGGTGACGGGATCATCTTGGACGGCAGAATCTTCTTGTGCAGTATTTAGAGGTCTCTGAAAAAAATTGGCAGTGGTAGATTTAATAAAAATAAGTGAGAGATTTAATTAAATTATAGCAACATTTTTTCAGTTATATAATAATATTTATTTTATAGATACTAATTAATAACCTGTTTAACCAAATTCAAAATAATTTATCAAAAATGAAATGTGTCTTTCATGTTAACTAAGTAACTTTTGTTGCCATTAACTAACATGTTGACCAATGTTAATAGGAATATTTTATAAAACATCTGTCTACTAGAAAAAATTAGCTCATTATTGAGCAGGAGCCTTGAAGGTGTATAGTACTTACATTAAATCCTAGCTCTTCTACTACAGAGACTTGTCCTGCCACTGCTAAAGCACCCATTATAGCCAGCACTCTGTTATCGCTAGCTGACAAGGTTTGCCCGCTTGCTGGCCCACCTCCAGTCCCTCTTGCATGGTGCCTTACGGTCAATGCCTTTTTTTTTGTTTTGGACTTCCAATCTGCCCCACGCCTTTATTGAATAAAAATCAGTCATAGTTATAAGTACCTATGTTATAAGTGTAAATGAGATTAAATGGCAAATTTGGTAAGAACTTTTGAAATAAATTGAAAAATAACTATAACATGCGGGGGCATCCTCTCATATGGGCATCGGACATCAAAGCATAGCTTGTACTATACTATACTTGTACTTGTTTGACTTTTCGTAGTAAGAAGGTTAATGTTTAGTTGTAAGTTTGTTTTCTTTGTTTATGTTGTGTGTACTTATATGTGCCAATAAACGTTTTTTCTTTCTTACTATGGGTGTCATGTCAGAGATTGACCATCATCATCATAATTATCAAAAATCCCCAGTCTAGTAATAACAGAGAAGTGATTACAAGCCAACCTTCACAACCGCAAGGTTTCCTCTTATCCAAAACCCAAATACAAAATAGCACCTCCAGCAATGATAACCAAAATGAGTTAATCCGAGGCAGGGCTATGCGCAATCGCTTAGTTAGTAGGATGTAATATAGGTGAATAAATAAAATTACTATTAAATATTTTAATAGTTTTATTAAGTCACTTGATAAACTCTATAAAATTTTATATAATTAGTATCTCTACTAAACATAATAATTATATTAATCAGTCTTTATATGCCAACTGCTGGGCATAAGACAAGCCTCACCTCAATAAGCCATAATCCAACATGCAAGCTAGATCTAATGGATAACAAAATCATATTATTTTCACTATTCACTAAAATAAATGCCAATGTGTGTGTGACACACAAAGTTAGCCATGCAACACCTAGGTGAACTGCTTTGGTGTTCCACAGGTCAGAAAGGTTTATTTTTACTATTACCTTAAGTAAGTATAAATGCAAAATCAAGAATCAGTCTCACAGTTACAGTCTTAAAATTGGGCAGTAAAAGAGGCAACATATTAGATAATTTAACGAAGACACTTCTTTCGCCTAAAGAAGGTTCACATTATGTAAAAACAAACTTAACATCTTGAACAGCCTTAGGAATTCTGCATCTCAGACTTTTGCTAGTATCCCACTCGCAAAAGTCTGAGATGCAGAATGCCTAAGGCTTCAGACATACATACTAAAAAACCTTTCGATTACTATAGCAATAGGGACAAGACAATTGCTGAACTACTCAGTGTTCAGCGGTTCTGTATTGTCCCTACTGCGATAATAGTCAAGCCAAGCTTCACTAAAGAGCTAAAAACCTGGTTCCGTTCGTGCTCAACCTCCAACGCTCGCATTGTAGCCTAGTCCGGGCTTCCTCCAGCTCCAGGCGTCGTAATTCCACGGCCGTAAACTCGCTTGCCTCTCTCTCGAAGGGGGTCGGTGCCTGTCTACGGCGGTCGCGCAAACGAGGGCGGTCAGGAGAGGCAGCAGACTGCGGTGTCGCTGGCGACCTCAACCGCGGACGACGGCTGGTTAGATGGAGAAATAGCAGACGTGCGGGGGGCAGGTGGCCGTCTTCGCCTCGGAGTAGTGGGCGCTGCAGGGGTTGGCGGGGATGGCGCTGCCGGGGCTGGTGCAACAGGCTGCCGTCCTTGAGCCGAAGTCTGAGTGAGCACGAGCGGTGAGGAAGGAGGAAGTCAATTATTTGAGGGCTGTGAAGTTGAAGGTTGAGGAGACAAAGTCAGTTGTGGAGTTTCTGCAAAAGAAAATTAGTGTTATTTTGGACAGTTTATGGATCTTTTGTTTGTTCAAAATGTTTTCTTAAATCAGATACTGCTATTATTTTGTAAAATGTGAAGGTTTGGATGTTTGTTAGTTCCTTACTCAATCATGCAAAAACGGCTGAACGGATTTCGAAGAAAATTGGCATACAGCAACATTTTATATTTTACATATACATAACAAATAAATATTATGATACTAGCTGTTGCCAGCGGCTTCGCCCATAATCGGGATAAAAACTATCCTATGTGTTAATCTGGGTTATAAACAATGTGTGTACTAAATTTTATCCAAATCCGTTCAGATTTGATTTTGATTGTGATTGGGGGCTGAGTCACCCGCGTCCGTAGGAGAATACCCATAGCTAGGCCCTACACGTGGTCCCCGGGTGGTGCTAATCAGGTGACATTAACTGGTGGTAGGTTTCGACCGACGGCTTGTGACCACCCACTGGGCAAAAACGTACCGCCAAACGGCCTAGCCGTGTTCCGGTACGATGCCCAGTGTAGCCAATTTAGAGGAGTTGGGTCGAAGTGGTGGTTCTATGTATGCAGACCGGCCGGACCCGCGCTGGTATTGACGTATCGGGAGACTAGTCGTGGAGGGTAGCGGGATCCGAGGCACGGTGCACCGCTGGCCGACCGCAGTTAGTTGGGGGCCCAAGTAATGTGCTAGCCACACGTGAAAGGCTGCCCCGCCAACTGACGAAAAATCCCGGAATGCACCATCGTGCTGGTTGGCGACCAGATGAGAGGGCCCGATGGTCATCTCCGGGGGGGCTCGGGCGTCCCCGCAGTCTCCAGACTAGTACCCCAATGATGCTGTCCTGCCAGTGCGTGACTGAAGGGTAGCAGCATGGGACTCCATTTCACTTCCTTCTCCTCTCCTACTTCACTCATAATATGCCAAGGATGCAAAAGAAAAAAGTTAGACAGCGGCTGCACTCCCTCTCACTAAAAGTGCACCTCAGCAATATTAGAGGTCTGCACTCCAATCTCGCAGCAGTCCATCATCACCTGGAGACTGAAAAACCTTCTCTCTTTTTTCTTTCGGAGACGCAGATAAGAAGTCCGTCAGACGTGTCGTACCTGTCTTACCCAGGGTTTACCCTGGAGCACAATTTTATACCACACGCTGGTGTGTGTTTGTACGCCAGGGACGACATATGCTATCGGCGTCTCCGCAACCTTGAAGATTCCAGGTTCTCAACGCTTTGGGCACTGGTGGACACAGGCATGGATAAAATTATCTATGCTTGTGTCTACCGTTCGCACAGTGGTGATCAGGAGACGACCAGGCTCACACAGTACCTCAGTGAGGCGGCGGATGCGGCTCAACAGAGGTACCCTTCCGCGCAACTGGTGTTACTGGGGGATTTTAATGCCCACCATCAGGAGTGGCTTTTCCCATACCAGTGCACAGACCATGCTGGTCGAGAGACGCGTAAGCTTGCGCTAGCGTTAAATCTCACCCAGCTGGTCCGGGGAGCTACGAGGGTTCCGGATGTTGACTCGCACACGGCCAACTGCTTGGACCTTCTGCTGACAACGGATCCAGACCGCTATTCAGTGTCGATATCATCACCGTTAGGTAGTTCCGACCACTGTCTGGTGAAATCTGTATCAGTCTATTCTCCGCCCGATCCCTGCCCTAGAGGCACCAGGCGGGTTTGGCGATATAGGTCAGCAGACTGGGATGGCATGCGATCTTTCTTCGCATGTTATCCTTGGCAGCTTACTTGCTTTTCTTCGGATGATCCATCGTCGTGCGCGGATGCTGTGACAGATGTGTTGCGGCGGGGGATGGAGTACTACATTCCATTCTCTGACGTAACAATGTCTGGCCAGGCCCGCCCTTGGTTTGGTGCGGAGTGTGATCGCGCTAACAAGCTTAAGCACACGGCTTACCAGGCATGGGCCAACGCTCGTATGCGCAAGGCAAATGACGTGGGTCAGAAGAAGAAAGCCTTCAACAGAGCTGCCAAGTCTTGCAAGAAGGTGATGCGGAGGTCTCGGTACAACCACATTAGCCGCATCGGGAACAAACTCGCTTCATACCCTGCTGGTAGTAAGGCGTTTTGGTCCCTGGCTAAGTCGGTTGAATTGAACTTCTGCCGTCCCTCACTGCCGCCACTGCTGAAACCCGACGGATCGCTGGCCCACACCGCTGAGGAGAAAGCAAATCTGTTTGCATCACTCTTCGCGGAATCTTCGCGTCTAGATCCTGGTGACGCGCGGCCCCCTGTTAATCCTGTTGGTTGCGAGACGAGTATGTCGGATATTCGCATCCATCAGAAGGACGTCCGTAGGGTGCTGCGTAACCTTGACGTGAACAAGGCTAGTGGTCCAGACGGGATACCAGCAATTGTTCTGAGAACGTGTGCGCCTGAACTGTCTCCGATCTTGACACGCCTATTTAGGCTTTCATTTGAGGCTGGAAAAGTGCCGATTGCTTGGAAGCAAGCTAACGTACAGCCCGTGCCCAAGAAAGGTAGTCGGGCTGACCCAGCCAACTACAGACCAGTCTCAGTAACGTCCATTCTCTGTAAGACTATGGAACGTGTACTTAACACTAAACTCCTGGCATACCTAGAAGCTAATGACATCCTAAGTGACCGACAATACGGCTTTCGCCGGAATCGGTCAACTGGTGATCTTCTAGCGTATGCCATCCACATCTGGAGTGAGGCCATCGAGAAACACGGAGAAGCGCTTGCCGTCTCCCTCGATATCTCGAAGGCTTTCGATAGGGTCTGGCACGAAAGCCTTATTAGTAAGCTTCCTTCTTTCGGTTTACCTGCTGGTTTGTGTGCTTGGATCGCAGACTTCCTGAGTGACCGGTCCATCCGAGTGGTCATCGATGGTTGCTCGTCCGGTCAAATGGCCATTAATGCCGGGGTCCCTCAGGGGTCAGTGCTCTCGGCAACGTTATTCTTGCTGCACATTAATGATCTGCTTAAGCCCGGTACCTTTGGGTATGCAGACGACAGCACTGTTGCTGAGAGTTACACATCCAGCGCGCAAGCTAGGGGGTCACTGATCCAGTCTCTTCGAGAGGCTATGGTCGAGCGCTTGAACTTGTCCTTGGAGGCAGTCTCTGAATGGGGCGATGCCAATTTGGTCAAGTTCAATGCTGCTAAAACCCAGGCGTGTCTCTTTTCCGCTAAAAGGAGCCAATTCAGCCCTGCTCCAACTTTCCGGGGCGTAACCGTGCCGATAGCCGACCATCTTGATCTTCTTGGTGTTACGCTGACGTCAACACTCAACTTTGGGCCATACATTGAAGCAAAGGCTCAACTGGCAGCAAAAAAGCTGGGTATCCTCGCTAAGGTCAGACAGTACTTCACGCCGGAACAGCTGCTCAAACTATATCAAGCACAAGTTCGATCGTGTATGGAGTACTGCTCTCATCTTTGGGACGGATCTGCCCGTTACCTGCTTGATGCACTTGAGGCAATTGAGAGGCGTGCCAGGAGGATCATTGGCAATGATGCACTCGTTGAGTCGAGGCTCCAAAGTCTTGAGCATCGGCGCCGAGTTGCTAGCCTGTCGGTTTTCTACCGGTTGCATTTCGGGGAGTGTGCGTCGGAATTGCATAACCTAATTCCGCCTAGCCCGTTCCATCATCGGACCACCAGACGTACGGCAACGCGTCACCGGTACATGGTGGACATTCCACCTATACGCACAAAACGTTTTGGGAACACATTCATTGTGCGTACAGCTAAGGAGTGGAATTCCTTGCCGGAATGTGTGTTTCCTGATAGCTACAACCCGGTAATCTTTAAGTCAAGAGTGAATAGGTTACTTCTAGGTAAGCGCGTTCCATCGTCGACCGCATCATCGCTTTCCATCAGGTGAGATGGCGGTCAAGCGCGAACCTATTGAGAATAAAAAAAAAAAAAAAAAAAGTGAGAGATTTAATTAAATTATAGCAAAATTTTTTCAGTTATATAATAATATTTATTTTATAGATACTAATTAATAACCTGTTTAACCAAATTCAAAATAATTTATCAAAAATGAAATGTGTCTTTCATGTTAACTAAGTAACTTTTGTTGCCATTAACTAACATGTTGACCAATGTTAATAGGAATATTTTATAAAACATCTGTCTACTAGAAAAAATTAGCTCATTATTGAGCAGGAGCCTTGAAGGTGTATAGTACTTACATTAAATCCTAGCTCTTCTACTACAGAGACTTGTCCTGCCACTGCTAAAGCACCCATTATAGCCAGCACTCTGTTATCGCTAGCTGACAAGGTTTGCCCGCTTGCTGGCCCACCTCCAGTCCCTCTTGCATGGTGCCTTACGGTCAATGCCTTTTTTTTTGTTTTGGACTTCCAATCTGCCCCACGCCTTTATTGAATAAAAATCAGTCATAGTTATAAGTACCTATGTTATAAGTGTAAATGAGATTAAATGGCAAATTTGGTAAGAACTTTTGAAATAAATTGAAAAATAACTATAACATGCGGGGCATCCTCTCATATGGGCATCGGACATCAAAGCATAGCTTGTACTATACTATACTTGTACTTGTTTGACTTTTCGTAGTAAGAAGGTTAATGTTTAGTTGTAAGTTTGTTTTCTTTGTTTATGTTGTGTGTACTTATATGTGCCAATAAACGTTTTTTCTTTCTTACTATGGGTGTCATGTCAGAGATTGACCATCATCATCATAATTATCAAAAATCCCCAGTCTAGTAATAACAGAGAAGTGATTACAAGCCAACCTTCACAACCGCAAGGTTTCCTCTTATCCAAAACCCAAATACAAAATAGCACCTCCAGCAATGATAACCAAAATGAGTTAATCCGAGGCAGGGCTATGCGCAATCGCTTAGTTAGTAGGATGTAATATAGGTGAATAAATAAAATTACTATTAAATATTTTAATAGTTTTATTAAGTCACTTGATAAACTCTATAAAATTTTATATAATTAGTATCTCTACTAAACATAATAATTATATTAATCAGTCTTTATATGCCAACTGCTGGGCATAAGACAAGCCTCACCTCAATAAGCCATAATCCAACATGCAAGCTAGATCTAATGGATAACAAAATCATATTATTTTCACTATTCACTAAAATAAATGCCAATGTGTGTGTGACACACAAAGTTAGCCATGCAACACCTAGGTGAACTGCTTTGGTGTTCCACAGGTCAGAAAGGTTTATTTTTACTATTACCTTAAGTAAGTATAAATGCAAAATCAAGAATCAGTCTCACAGTTACAGTCTTAAAATTGGGCAGTAAAAGAGGCAACATATTAGATAATTTAACGAAGACACTTCTTTCGCCTAAAGAAGGTTCACATTATGTAAAAACAAACTTAACATCTTGAACAGCCTTAGGAATTCTGCATCTCAGACTTTTGCTAGTATCCCACTCGCAAAAGTCTGAGATGCAGAATGCCTAAGGCTTCAGACATACATACTAAAAAACCTTTCGATTACTATAGCAATAGGGACAAGACAATTGCTGAACTACTCAGTGTTCAGCGGTTCTGTATTGTCCCTACTGCGATAATAGTCAAGCCAAGCTTGAGCGGTGTTCACTAAAGAGCTAAAAACCTGGTTCCGTTCGTGCTCAACCTCCAACGCTCGCATTGTAGCCTAGTCCGGGCTTCCTCCAGCTCCAGGCGTCGTAATTCCACGGCCGTAAACTCGCTTGCCTCTCTCTCGAAGGGGGTCGGTGCCTGTCTACGGCGGTCGCGCAAACGAGGGCGGTCAGGAGAGGCAGCAGACTGCGGTGTCGCTGGCGACTTCAACCGCGGACGACGGCTGGTTAGATGGAGAAATAGCAGACGTGCGGGGGGCAGGTGGCCGTCTTCGCCTCGGAGTAGTGGGCGCTGCAGGGGTTGGCGGGGATGGCGCTGCCGGGGCTGGTGCAACAGGCTGCCGTCCTTGAGCCGAAGTCTGAGTGAGCACGAGCGGTGAGGAAGGAGGAAGTCAATTATTTGAGGGCTGTGAAGTTGAAGGTTGAGGAGACAAAGTCAGTTGTGGAGTTTCTGCAAAAGAAAATTAGTGTTATTTTGGACAGTTTATGGATCTTTTGTTTGTTCAAAATGTTTTCTTAAATCAGATACTGCTATTATTTTGTAAAATGTGAAGGTTTGGATGTTTGTTAGTTCCTTACTCAATCATGCAAAAACGGCTGAACGGATTTCGAAGAAAATTGGCATACAGCAACATTTTATTTTACATATACATAACAAATAAATATTATGATACTAGCTGTTGCCAGCGGCTTCGCCCATAATCGGGATAAAAACTATCCTATGTGTTAATCTGGGTTATAAACAGTATTAATAGCATACCACAGTCTAGTTGTTTCTGTATTGAGGTTTGGAATAATATTTTGGGGCAACTGTAGCGAGAGAGAAAATATTTTTAAGGCCCAAAAACGCTGCATTAGATCTATTTTTAATCTGAAAGTGACCGACAGCTGCATACCTGTTTTCAAAAAACACAATCTTTTAACATTTCCTTGCCTGTATATATTAGAAATAGCCATTTTTGTTAAAACAAACAATCACTTATTTCCAACTTTAAAAGATACTAGAAACAGGACTACCAGTTTAAGAACGCAATACGAAGACAAGTTATGCACAGGCGGATATAAAACTGCATTATTAAGAAAGAGTGTTATGTGTATGGCTCCTATCATTTATAACCATGTACCAAAAATGATTAAAGAGCAACCATTAATAAGATTTAAAAAGAACCTTAAAGAATTATTAGTAAAAAAATGTTATTACTCTGTATCGGATTTCTTAAATGATAAATCAATTTAATTGACAATGTTATGTAGCATCAAGTAATGAAATATAATTATTGTAGCACCTAGTCATAAGTTCGTAAATTTTGCATGCCATCCAGGCGGAATGTACAAGGATTCCAAAATATTGTAACATCAAATTGTATTAATTACCTACATTCTACGCAAATAAATAAATAAATAAAAAAAAAAAAAAAAAAAAAAAACAATGTGTGTACTAAATTTTATCCAAATCCGTTCAGTAGTTTTTGCGTGAAAGAGTAACAAACATCCATCTATGCAAACTTCCATGTTTATAAATAATATTAGTAAGAAGTAAGATTTTAAGTCTTTAGACTTACCATCTAAAATTTCCAAAAATGTTGAATTATCTTGGGTGACGGGATCATCTTGGACGGCAGGATCTTCTTGTGCAGTATTTAGAGGTCTCTGAAAAAAATTGGCAGTGGTAGATTTAATAAAAATAAGTGAGAGATTTAATTAAATTATAGTGTGGCGTCCCACATGGTTGCATCATTGTATTAATATTTATATTGTAACATAAGTACAGTACTATGTGTAGGACCCACCTTGTAATACTATTTAGTCTGTGGTATAACCAAAGATTTTCTGTCTATGGTTTTACTACTTTCTGACACCTCGCAAGAACAGACTTTTTGGCGGGTTTGGACGAATACAATTTGTTCAACAATACCGACTTTTATTTCAAGTTCGTTACTGAAATTAAACGGCGCGCAACGCCAAATTGGTGACCCTGAACGTGGTCGCCAAATTGGTGACCCTGAATCAAGGTGGCCCAAGGAATACTCCAGACTCGGGAGTTGCTGGAGTCGCCAACCAGACCCCTATTGGACATCCTGTGACGGAACTTCGCCAGTAACGACCTACGTGCGAGTTGATGCCCGTCGCCAAAGACGAGGTCTCGCTGGTACCTACGTCGCAAGGTGCTGCCTGTTGGTCAGTGGATTATACTTACTCTCCACGAAGATAACTGGTCAGTGTGTGCTTATACTACCTATTTTATATTGCATACAGCGTAACAACAGTGGTGTTAAGAGTGGGTTAAGCTGGTGTTAATTAATATATTGGATACTGCATAAACTATTGATATTTTATATCATCTAACATATTGGTGTTGGATACTGAATAACTTATTAATATTGCATTTTATTTGTACCTCTTGAAGGTTTGTTTGCATTTATTTTTATTTTTTGCATATTGGTTGTTGGCACTGTTTACTTTTTAATATTTTGCTTTTGTTTTGGGTTGTGTCTGCATTATTGTTAAACCACTCCTGTTTATTTATATTCTGCACTTTCAAATTCATTCATTATCTTGCATGCAGCTTCCTTAATTTTAAAACTTAATTTTCTTTTTAAAACATGACTGATGAATCTAAAGAAGTATTCCATGACCCAGCTGGTTCTGGTGGTGAGCATGGGACAACAACTACACACCCACACATCATTAACAGAGTTTCTATCCGTGTCCCACCCTTCTGGCCTGACAAGCCCGGATTGTGGTTTGCCAGTCTCGAGGCACACATCTATGCAAACTTCCATGTTTATAAATAATATTAGTAAGAAGTAAGATTTTAAGTCTTTAGACTTACCATCTAAAATTTCCAAAAATGCTGAATTATCTTGGGTGACGGGATCATCTTGGACGGCAGGATCTTCTTGTGCAGTATTTAGAGGTCTCTGAAAAAAATTGGCAGTGGTAGATTTAATAAAAATAAGTGAGAGATTTAATTAAATTATAGCAAAATTTTTTCAGTTATATAATAATATTTATTTTATAGATACTAATTAATAACCTGTTTAACCAAATTCAAAATAATTTATCAAAAATGAAATGTGTCTTTCATGTTAACTAAGTAACTTTTGTTGCCATTAACTAACATGTTGACCAATGTTAATAGGAATATTTTATAAAACATCTGTCTACTAGAAAAAATTAGCTCATTATTGAGCAGGAGCCTTGAAGGTGTATAGTACTTACATTAAATCCTAGCTCTTCTACTACAGAGACTTGTCCTGCCACTGCTAAAGCACCCATTATAGCCAGCACTCTGTTATCGCTAGCTGACAAGGTTTGCCCGCTTGCTGGCCCACCTCCAGTCCCTCTTGCATGGTGCCTTACGGTCAATGCCTTTTTTTTTGTTTTGGACTTCCAATCTGCCCCACGCCTTTATTGAATAAAAATCAGTCATAGTTATAAGTACCTATGTTATAAGTGTAAATGAGATTAAATGGCAAATTTGGTAAGAACTTTTGAAATAAATTGAAAAATAACTATAACATGCGGGGCATCCTCTCATATGGGCATCGGACATCAAAGCATAGCTTGTACTATACTATACTTGTACTTGTTTGACTTTTCGTAGTAAGAAGGTTAATGTTTAGTTGTAAGTTTGTTTTCTTTGTTTATGTTGTGTGTACTTATATGTGCCAATAAACGTTTTTTCTTTCTTACTATGGGTGTCATGTCAGAGATTGACCATCATCATCATAATTATCAAAAATCCCCAGTCTAGTAATAACAGAGAAGTGATTACAAGCCAACCTTCACAACCGCAAGGTTTCCTCTTATCCAAAACCCAAATACAAAATAGCACCTCCAGCAATGATAACCAAAATGAGTTAATCCGAGGCAGGGCTATGCACAATCGCTTAGTTAGTAGGATGTAATATAGGTGAATAAATAAAATTACTATTAAATATTTTAATAGTTTTATTAAGTCACTTGATAAACTCTATAAAATTTTATATAATTAGTATCTCTACTAAACATAATAATTATATTAATCAGTCTTTATATGCCAACTGCTGGGCATAAGACAAGCCTCACCTCAATAAGCCATAATCCAACATGCAAGCTAGATCTAATGGATAACAAAATCATATTATTTTCACTATTCACTAAAATAAATGCCAATGTGTGTGTGACACACAAAGTTAGCCATGCAACACCTAGGTGAACTGCTTTGGTGTTCCACAGGTCAGAAAGGTTTATTTTTACTATTACCTTAAGTAAGTATAAATGCAAAATCAAGAATCAGTCTCACAGTTACAGTCTTAAAATTGGGCAGTAAAAGAGGCAACATATTAGATAATTTAACGAAGACACTTCTTTCGCCTAAAGAAGGTTCACATTATGTAAAAACAAACTTAACATCTTGAACAGCCTTAGGAATTCTGCATCTCAGACTTTTGCTAGTATCCCACTCGCAAAAGTCTGAGATGCAGAATGCCTAAGGCTTCAGACATACATACTAAAAAACCTTTCGATTACTATAGCAATAGGGACAAGACAATTGCTGAACTACTCAGTGTTCAGCGGTTCTGTATTGTCCCTACTGCGATAATAGTCAAGCCAAGCTTGAGCGGTGTTCACTAAAGAGCTAAAAACCTGGTTCCGTTCGTGCTCAACCTCCAACGCTCGCATTGTAGCCTAGTCCGGGCTTCCTCCAGCTCCAGGCGTCGTAATTCCACGGCCGTAAACTCGCTTGCCTCTCTCTCGAAGGGGGTCGGTGCCTGTCTACGGCGGTCGCGCAAACGAGGGCGGTCAGGAGAGGCAGCAGACTGCGGTGTCGCTGGCGACCTCAACCGCGGACGACGGCTGGTTAGATGGAGAAATAGCAGACGTGCGGGGGGCAGGTGGCCGTCTTCGCCTCGGAGTAGTGGGCGCTGCAGGGGTTGGCGGGGATGGCGCTGCCGGGGCTGGTGCAACAGGCTGCCGTCCTTGAGCCGAAGTCTGAGTGAGCACGAGCGGTGAGGAAGGAGGAAGTCAATTATTTGAGGGCTGTGAAGTTGAAGGTTGAGGAGACAAAGTCAGTTGTGGAGTTTCTGCAAAAGAAAATTAGTGTTATTTTGGACAGTTTATGGATCTTTTGTTTGTTCAAAATGTTTTCTTAAATCAGATACTGCTATTATTTTGTAAAATGTGAAGGTTTGGATGTTTGTTAGTTCCTTACTCAATCATGCAAAAACGGCTGAACGGATTTCGAAGAAAATTGGCATACAGCAACATTTTATATTTTACATATACATAACAAATAAATATTATGATACTAGCTGTTGCCAGCGGCTTCGCCCATAATCGGGATAAAAACTATCCTATGTGTTAATCTGGGTTATAATCAGTATTAATAGCATACCACAGTCTAGTTGTTTCTGTATTGAGGTTTGGAATAATATTTTGGGGCAACTGTAGCGAGAGAGAAAATATTTTTAAGGCCCAAAAACGCTGCATTAGATCTATTTTTAATCTGAAAGTGACCGACAGCTGCATACCTGTTTTCAAAAAACACAATCTTTTAACATTTCCTTGCCTGTATATATTAGAAATAGCCATTTTTGTTAAAACAAACAATCACTTATTTCCAACTTTAAAAGATACTAGAAACAGGACTACCAGTTTAAGAACGCAATACGAAGACAAGTTATGCACAGGCGGATATAAAACTGCATTATTAAGAAAGAGTGTTATGTGTATGGCTCCTATCATTTATAACCATGTACCAAAAATGATTAAAGAGCAACCATTAATAAGATTTAAAAAGAACCTTAAAGAATTATTAGTAAAAAAATGTTATTACTCTGTATCGGATTTCTTAAATGATAAATCAATTTAATTGACAATGTTATGTAGCATCAAGTAATGAAATATAATTATTGTAGCACCTAGTCATAAGTTCGTAAATTTTGCATGCCATCCAGGCGGAATGTACAAGGATTCCAAAATATTGTAACATCAAATTGTATTAATTACCTACATTCTACGCAAATAAATAAAAAAAAAAAAAAAAAAAAAAAAAACAATGTGTGTACTAAATTTTATCCAAATCCGTTCAGTAGTTTTTGCGTGAAAGAGTAACAAACATCCATCTATGCAAACTTCCATGTTTATAAATAATATTAGTAAGAAGTAAGATTTTAAGTCTTTAGACTTACCATCTAAAATTTCCAAAAATGTTGAATTATCTTGGGTGACGGGATCATCTTGGACGGCAGGATCTTCTTGTGCAGTATTTAGAGGTCTCTGAAAAAAATTGGCAGTGGTAGATTTAATAAAAATAAGTGAGAGATTTAATTAAATTATAGTGTGGCGTCCCACATGGTTGCATCATTGTATTAATATTTATATTGTAACATAAGTACAGTACTATGTGTAGGACCCACCTTGTAATACTATTTAGTCTGTGGTATAACCAAAGATTTTCTGTCTATGGTTTTACTACTTTCTGACACCTCGCAAGAACAGACTTTTTGGCGGGTTTGGACGAATACAATTTGTTCAACAATACCGACTTTTATTTCAAGTTCGTTACTGAAATTAAACGGCGCGCAACGCCAAATTGGTGACCCTGAACGTGGTCGCCAAATTGGTGACCCTGAATCAAGGTGGCCCAAGGAATACTCCAGACTCGGGAGTTGCTGGAGTCGCCAACCAGACCCCTATTGGACATCCTGTGACGGAACTTCGCCAGTAACGACCTACGTGCGAGTTGATGCCCGTCGCCAAAGACGAGGTCTCGCTGGTACCTACGTCGCAAGGTGCTGCCTGTTGGTCAGTGGATTATACTTACTCTCCACGAAGATAACTGGTCAGTGTGTGCTTATACTACCTATTTTATATTGCATACAGCATAACAACAGTGGTGTTAAGAGTGGGTTAAGCTGGTGTTAATTAATATATTGGATACTGCATAAACTATTGATATTTTATATCATCTAACATATTGGTGTTGGATACTGAATAACTTATTAATATTGCATTTTATTTGTACCTCTTGAAGGTTTGTTTGCATTTATTTTTATTTTTTGCATATTGGTTGTTGGCACTGTTTACTTTTTAATATTTTGCTTTTGTTTTGGGTTGTGTCTGCATTATTGTTAAACCACTCCTGTTTATTTATATTCTGCACTTTCAAATTCATTCATTATCTTGCATGCAGCTTCCTTAATTTTAAAACTTAATTTTCTTTTTAAAACATGACTGATGAATCTAAAGAAGTATTCCATGACCCAGCTGGTTCTGGTGGTGAGCATGGGACAACAACTACACACCCACACATCATTAACAGAGTTTCTATCCGTGTCCCACCCTTCTGGCCTGACAAGCCCGGATTGTGGTTTGCCAGTCTCGAGGCACACATCTATGCAAACTTCCATGTTTATAAATAATATTAGTAAGAAGTAAGATTTTAAGTCTTTAGACTTACCATCTAAAATTTCCAAAAATGCTGAATTATCTTGGGTGACGGGATCATCTTGGACGGCAGGATCTTCTTGTGCAGTATTTAGAGGTCTCTGAAAAAAATTGGCAGTGGTAGATTTAATAAAAATAAGTGAGAGATTTAATTAAATTATAGCAAAATTTTTTCAGTTATATAATAATATTTATTTTATAGATACTAATTAATAACCTGTTTAACCAAATTCAAAATAATTTATCAAAAATGAAATGTGTCTTTCATGTTAACTAAGTAACTTTTGTTGCCATTAACTAACATGTTGACCAATGTTAATAGGAATATTTTATAAAACATCTGTCTACTAGAAAAAATTAGCTCATTATTGAGCAGGAGCCTTGAAGGTGTATAGTACTTACATTAAATCCTAGCTCTTCTACTACAGAGACTTGTCCTGCCACTGCTAAAGCACCCATTATAGCCAGCACTCTGTTATCGCTAGCTGACAAGGTTTGCCCGCTTGCTGGCCCACCTCCAGTCCCTCTTGCATGGTGCCTTACGGTCAATGCCTTTTTTTTTGTTTTGGACTTCCAATCTGCCCCACGCCTTTATTGAATAAAAATCAGTCATAGTTATAAGTACCTATGTTATAAGTGTAAATGAGATTAAATGGCAAATTTGGTAAGAACTTTTGAAATAAATTGAAAAATAACTATAACATGCGGGGGCATCCTCTCATATGGGCATCGGACATCAAAGCATAGCTTGTACTATACTATACTTGTACTTGTTTGACTTTTCGTAGTAAGAAGGTTAATGTTTAGTTGTAAGTTTGTTTTCTTTGTTTATGTTGTGTGTACTTATATGTGCCAATAAACTTTTTTTCTTTCTTACTATGGGTGTCATGTCAGAGATTGACCATCATCATCATAATTATCAAAAATCCCCAGTCTAGTAATAACAGAGAAGTGATTACAAGCCAACCTTCACAACCGCAAGGTTTCCTCTTATCCAAAACCCAAATACAAAATAGCACCTCCAGCAATGATAACCAAAATGAGTTAATCCGAGGCAGGGCTATGCACAATCGCTTAGTTAGTAGGATGTAATATAGGTGAATAAATAAAATTACTATTAAATATTTTAATAGTTTTATTAAGTCACTTGATAAACTCTATAAAATTTTATATAATTAGTATCTCTACTAAACATAATAATTATATTAATCAGTCTTTATATGCCAACTGCTGGGCATAAGACAAGCCTCACCTCAATAAGCCATAATCCAACATGCAAGCTAGATCTAATGGATAACAAAATCATATTATTTTCACTATTCACTAAAATAAATGCCAATGTGTGTGTGACACACAAAGTTAGCCATGCAACACCTAGGTGAACTGCTTTGGTGTTCCACAGGTCAGAAAGGTTTATTTTTACTATTACCTTAAGTAAGTATAAATGCAAAATCAAGAATCAGTCTCACAGTTACAGTCTTAAAATTGGGCAGTAAAAGAGGCAACATATTAGATAATTTAACGAAGACACTTCTTTCGCCTAAAGAAGGTTCACATTATGTAAAAACAAACTTAACATCTTGAACAGCCTTAGGAATTCTGCATCTCAGACTTTTGCTAGTATCCCACTCGCAAAAGTCTGAGATGCAGAATGCCTAAGGCTTCAGACATACATACTAAAAAACCTTTCGATTACTATAGCAATAGGGACAAGACAATTGCTGAACTACTCAGTGTTCAGCGGTTCTGTATTGTCCCTACTGCGATAATAGTCAAGCCAAGCTTGAGCGGTGTTCACTAAAGAGCTAAAAACCTGGTTCCGTTCGTGCTCAACCTCCAACGCTCGCATTGTAGCCTAGTCCGGGCTTCCTCCAGCTCCAGGCGTCGTAATTCCACGGCCGTAAACTCGCTTGCCTCTCTCTCGAAGGGGGTCGGTGCCTGTCTACGGCGGTCGCGCAAACGAGGGCGGTCAGGAGAGGCAGCAGACTGCGGTGTCGCTGGCGACCTCAACCGCGGACGACGGCTGGTTAGATGGAGAAATAGCAGACGTGCGGGGGGCAGGTGGCCGTCTTCGCCTCGGAGTAGTGGGCGCTGCAGGGGTTGGCGGGGATGGCGCTGCCGGGGCTGGTGCAACAGGCTGCCGTCCTTGAGCCGAAGTCTGAGTGAGCACGAGCGGTGAGGAAGGAGGAAGTCAATTATTTGAGGGCTGTGAAGTTGAAGGTTGAGGAGACAAAGTCAGTTGTGGAGTTTCTGCAAAAGAAAATTAGTGTTATTTTGGACAGTTTATGGATCTTTTGTTTGTTCAAAATGTTTTCTTAAATCAGATACTGCTATTATTTTGTAAAATGTGAAGGTTTGGATGTTTGTTAGTTCCTTACTCAATCATGCAAAAACGGCTGAACGGATTTCGAAGAAAATTGGCATACAGCAACATTTTATATTTTACATATACATAACAAATAAATATTATGATACTAGCTGTTGCCAGCGGCTTCGCCCATAATCGGGATAAAAACTATCCTATGTGTTAATCTGGGTTATAAACAATGTGTGTACTAAATTTTATCCAAATCCGTTCAGTAGTTTTTGCGTGAAAGAGTAACAAACATCCATCTATGCAAACTTCCATGTTTATAAATAATATTAGTAAGAAGTAAGATTTTAAGTCTTTAGACTTACCATCTAAAATTTCCAAAAATGCTGAATTATCTTGGGTGACGGGATCATCTTGGACGGCAGAATCTTCTTGTGCAGTATTTAGAGGTCTCTGAAAAAAATTGGCAGTGGTAGATTTAATAAAAATAAGTGAGAGATTTAATTAAATTATAGCAACATTTTTTCAGTTATATAATAATATTTATTTTATAGATACTAATTAATAACCTGTTTAACCAAATTCAAAATAATTTATCAAAAATGAAATGTGTCTTTCATGTTAACTAAGTAACTTTTGTTGCCATTAACTAACATGTTGACCAATGTTAATAGGAATATTTTATAAAACATCTGTCTACTAGAAAAAATTAGCTCATTATTGAGCAGGAGCCTTGAAGGTGTATAGTACTTACATTAAATCCTAGCTCTTCTACTACAGAGACTTGTCCTGCCACTGCTAAAGCACCCATTATAGCCAGCACTCTGTTATCGCTAGCTGACAAGGTTTGCCCGCTTGCTGGCCCACCTCCAGTCCCTCTTGCATGGTGCCTTACGGTCAATGCCTTTTTTTTTGTTTTGGACTTCCAATCTGCCCCACGCCTTTATTGAATAAAAATCAGTCATAGTTATAAGTACCTATGTTATAAGTGTAAATGAGATTAAATGGCAAATTTGGTAAGAACTTTTGAAATAAATTGAAAAATAACTATAACATGCGGGGCATCCTCTCATATGGGCATCGGACATCAAAGCATAGCTTGCACTATACTATACTTGTACTTGTTTGACTTTTCGTAGTAAGAAGGTTAATGTTTAGTTGTAAGTTTGTTTTCTTTGTTTATGTTGTGTGTACTTATATGTGCCAATAAACGTTTTTTCTTTCTTACTATGGGTGTCATGTCAGAGATTGACCATCATCATCATAATTATCAAAAATCCCCAGTCTAGTAATAACAGAGAAGTGATTACAAGCCAACCTTCACAACCGCAAGGTTTCCTCTTATCCAAAACCCAAATACAAAATAGCACCTCCAGCAATGATAACCAAAATGAGTTAATCCGAGGCAGGGCTATGCGCAATCGCTTAGTTAGTAGGATGTAATATAGGTGAATAAATAAAATTACTATTAAATATTTTAATAGTTTTATTAAGTCACTTGATAAACTCTATAAAATTTTATATAATTAGTATCTCTACTAAACATAATAATTATATTAATCAGTCTTTATATGCCAACTGCTGGGCATAAGACAAGCCTCACCTCAATAAGCCATAATCCAACATGCAAGCTAGATCTAATGGATAACAAAATCATATTATTTTCACTATTCACTAAAATAAATGCCAATGTGTGTGTGACACACAAAGTTAGCCATGCAACACCTAGGTGAACTGCTTTGGTGTTCCACAGGTCAGAAAGGTTTATTTTTACTATTACCTTAAGTAAGTATAAATGCAAAATCAAGAATCAGTCTCACAGTTACAGTCTTAAAATTGGGCAGTAAAAGAGGCAACATGTTAGATAATTTAACGAAGACACTTCTTTCGCCTAAAGAAGGTTCACATTATGTAAAAACAAACTTAACATCTTGAACAGCCTTAGGAATTCTGCATCTCAGACTTTTGCTAGTATCCCACTCGCAAAAGTCTGAGATGCAGAATGCCTAAGGCTTCAGACATACATACTAAAAAACCTTTCGATTACTATAGCAATAGGGACAAGACAATTGCTGAACTACTCAGTGTTCAGCGGTTCTGTATTGTCCCTACTGCGATAATAGTCAAGCCAAGCTTGAGCGGTGTTCACTAAAGAGCTAAAAACCTGGTTCCGTTCGTGCTCAACCTCCAACGCTCGCATTGTAGCCTAGTCCGGGCTTCCTCCAGCTCCAGGCGTCGTAATTCCACGGCCGTAAACTCGCTTGCCTCTCTCTCGAAGGGGGTCGGTGCCTGTCTACGGCGGTCGCGCAAACGAGGGCGGTCAGGAGAGGCAGCAGACTGCGGTGTCGCTGGCGACCTCAACCGCGGACGACGGCTGGTTAGATGGAGAAATAGCAGACGTGCGGGGGGCAGGTGGCCGTCTTCGCCTCGGAGTAGTGGGCGCTGCAGGGGTTGGCGGGGATGGCGCTGCCGGGGCTGTTGTGGCTGGCGGGGCTGGTGCAACAGGCTGCCGTCCTTGAGCCGAAGTCTGAGTGAGCACGAGCGGTGAGGAAGGAGGAAGTCAATTATTTGAGGGCTGTGAAGTTGAAGGTTGAGGAGACAAAGTCAGTTGTGGAGTTTCTGCAAAAGAAAATTAGTGTTATTTTGGACAGTTTATGGATCTTTTGTTTGTTCAAAATGTTTTCTTAAATCAGATACTGCTATTATTTTGTAAAATGTGAAGGTTTGGATGTTTGTTAGTTCCTTACTCAATCATGCAAAAACGGCTGAACGGATTTCGAAGAAAATTGGCATACAGCAACATTTTATATTTTACATATACATAACAAATAAATATTATGATACTAGCTGTTGCCAGCCGCTTCGCCCATAATCGGGATAAAAACTATCCTATGTGATAATCTGGGTTATAAACAATGTGTGTACTAAATTTTATCCAAATCCGTTCAGTAGTTTTTGCGTGAAAGAGTAACAAACATCCATCTATGCAAACTTCCATGTTTATAAATAATATTAGTAAGAAGTAAGATTTTAAGTCTTTAGACTTGCCATCTAAAATTTCCAAAAATGCTGAATTATCTTGGGTGACGGGATCATCTTGGACGGCAGGATCTTCTTGTGCAGTATTTAGAGGTCTCTGAAAAAAATTGGCAGTGGTAGATTTAATAAAAATAAGTGAGAGATTTAATTAAATTATAGTGTGGCGTCCCACATGGTTGCATCATTGTATTAATATTTATATTGTAACATAAGTACAGTACTATGTGTAGGACCCACCTTGTAATACTATTTAGTCTGTGGTATAACCAAAGATTTTCTGTCTATGGTTTTACTACTTTCTGACACCTCGCAAGAACAGACTTTTTGGCGGGTTTGGACGAATACAATTTGTTCAACAATACCGACTTTTATTTCAAGTTCGTTACTGAAATTAAACGGCGCGCAACGCCAAATTGGTGACCCTGAACGTGGTCGCCAAATTGGTGACCCTGAATCAAGGTGGCCCAAGGAATACTCCAGACTCGGGAGTTGCTGGAGTCGCCAACCAGACCCCTATTGGACATCCTGTGACGGAACTTCGCCAGTAACGACCTACGTGCGAGTTGATGCCCGTCGCCAAAGACGAGGTCTCGCTGGTACCTACGTCGCAAGGTGCTGCCTGTTGGTCAGTGGATTATACTTACTCTCCACGAAGATAACTGGTCAGTGTGTGCTTATACTACCTATTTTATATTGCATACAGCATAACAACAGTGGTGTTAAGAGTGGGTTAAGCTGGTGTTAATTAATATATTGGATACTGCATAAACTATTGATATTTTATATCATCTAACATATTGGTGTTGGATACTGAATAACTTATTAATATTGCATTTTATTTGTACCTCTTGAAGGTTTGTTTGCATTTATTTTTATTTTTTGCATATTGGTTGTTGGCACTGTTTACTTTTTAATATTTTGCTTTTGTTTTGGGTTGTGTCTGCATTATTGTTAAACCACTCCTGTTTATTTATATTCTGCACTTTCAAATTCATTAATTATCTTGCATGCAGCTTCCTTAATTTTAAAACTTAATTTTCTTTTTAAAACATGACTGATGAATCTAAAGAAGTATTCCATGACCCAGCTGGTTCTGGTGGTGAGCATGGGACAACAACTACACACCCACACATCATTAACAGAGTTTCTATCCGTGTCCCACCCTTCTGGCCTGACAAGCCCGGATTGTGGTTTGCCAGTCTCGAGGCACACATCTATGCAAACTTCCATGTTTATAAATAATATTAGTAAGAAGTAAGATTTTAAGTCTTTAGACTTACCATCTAAAATTTCCAAAAATGCTGAATTATCTTGGGTGACGGGATCATCTTGGACGGCAGGATCTTCTTGTGCAGTATTTAGAGGTCTCTGAAAAAAATTGGCAGTGGTAGATTTAATAAAAATAAGTGAGAGATTTAATTAAATTATAGCAAAATTTTTTCAGTTATATAATAATATTTATTTTATAGATACTAATTAATAACCTGTTTAACCAAATTCAAAATAATTTATCCAAAATGAAATGTGTCTTTCATGTTAACTAAGTAACTTTTGTTGCCATTAACTAACATGTTGACCAATGTTAATAGGAATATTTTATAAAACATCTGTCTACTAGAAAAAATTAGCTCATTATTGAGCAGGAGCCTTGAAGGTGTATAGTACTTACATTAAATCCTAGCTCTTCTACTACAGAGACTTGTCCTGCCACTGCTAAAGCACCCATTATAGCCAGCACTCTGTTATCGCTAGCTGACAAGGTTTGCCCGCTTGCTGGCCCACCTCCAGTCCCTCTTGCATGGTGCCTTACGGTCAATGCCTTTTTTTTTGTTTTGGACTTCCAATCTGCCCCACGCCTTTATTGAATAAAAATCAGTCATAGTTATAAGTACCTATGTTATAAGTGTAAATGAGATTAAATGGCAAATTTGGTAAGAACTTTTGAAATAAATTGAAAAATAACTATAACATGCGGGGGCATCCTCTCATATGGGCATCGGACATCAAAGCATAGCTTGTACTATACTATACTTGTACTTGTTTGACTTTTCGTAGTAAGAAGGTTAATGTTTAGTTGTAAGTTTGTTTTCTTTGTTTATGTTGTGTGTACTTATATGTGCCAATAAACGTTTTTTCTTTCTTACTATGGGTGTCATGTCAGAGATTGACCATCATCATCATAATTATCAAAAATCCCCAGTCTAGTAATAACAGAGAAGTGATTACAAGCCAACCTTCACAACCGCAAGGTTTCCTCTTATCCAAAACCCAAATACAAAATAGCACCTCCAGCAATGATAACCAAAATGAGTTAATCCGAGGCAGGGCTATGCGCAATCGCTTAGTTAGTAGGATGTAATATAGGTGAATAAATAAAATTACTATTAAATATTTTAATAGTTTTATTAAGTCACTTGATAAACTCTATAAAATTTTATATAATTAGTATCTCTACTAAACATAATAATTATATTAATCAGTCTTTATATGCCAACTGCTGGGCATAAGACAAGCCTCACCTCAATAAGCCATAATCCAACATGCAAGCTAGATCTAATGGATAACAAAATCATATTATTTTCACTATTCACTAAAATAAATGCCAATGTGTGTGTGACACACAAAGTTAGCCATGCAACACCTAGGTGAACTGCTTTGGTGTTCCACAGGTCAGAAAGGTTTATTTTTACTATTACCTTAAGGTGAATGTTCCGCTGGCCTGTTCATACATTTTTCGTTCGAACTATACTCCGTACATAGACACTTTTTGCTCAAAACGAATCACTTTATCACTTTTCTACAATGAAATAGTTCCGCGTGTAACTTTTTGGTAAATAATTTGCATTATATATTGAGAAAAACAGTCTAGAAAACCGGGCAAAATTAGACATTTTGTTTACTAGTGTGAGTGCGATTTGACAACCAAGCTTGCCGCCATGAATGCGGTAGATTATAATACTTAACGCTAGATGGCGTGCAATCGATATTGTAAATTTGAAAAATCATTACTAAATTTATAATAATGGTTTTCATTTAAAAAAAAAACATTATAATAACGTAAAACTAACTATCATAAACGAAAACATAAAACGTTGTTGTTATCAAAAATTGTTAGCGTTAGTTATTATTATTGTTACTAGCAACAATATCATCATATGTCGTACCTGGTCTACGAAAAATAAAACGCGACGTTGCCGTACTTCCTAGTTAGCTAGTTCCTGCTTGACCCTTTGACCTGTAATGTTTCTAAGAAAAACCGTTGCCAAACTTCGTACGATTCGATTGACTTGAAATAAAATACATTTTGAAGCTCTAGGCTAGCTTGTGCAGAGCTAGCTAGCTTTTACGCGCGGAATTTCTTGTATGTTTTGATTTGTATGCATTTTTTTTTTTTCATTGATTCGAAGTAATTTCTTGTATGTATATTATTCCAATTGCAAGATATTGTAGTACTTATAAGTTGCTTATACGCAATTTTATTTTAAAATAAAAGTACCTACCAATCTTTTGGTGGTCAGCATGTGAGTTTACAAAATTTTATTTACTTGATAATATGTTATCTATCAGTAAACCAAATTTATAAGTCGCTATATATATTTCCTGTCATATTGTTTTTTCAGATTAGTAATACAAATAGTTATCCACGGACCATTATTATTAGACGGACAAACAAACATTAGGTTTATTTGGAATACCATATCACGTCTTATGTGAATGCGGTGCATTTCGTTACAGTTACATCAAAATTTATAATTATGTAATATGATGTATTATTTATGGTTGTTCTGCAGGGATTTATCCCCACAAGATATTATTTTCTTAATTGTCGATAAGTTGTCAATCAATATTATATCACAATTATTTGGGTAAGTAAAATTTTACTGCTATATTTTTTTCAAAATGCGAATTTAATATTTTAATTACGTTCGAGATTACTCGAACGTAATTTGGAACGTCAGTTTGTAATATTATCTGTGGATATTTACTTTGCATTAGTTTGCAATTTGCATTACTTATGACTGCATTTCGAAGCTATCTGATCTGGTTGTTTTATGATTCTATTCAATTTTATTCGAATTCCGAGTTTATAAAAGTAACATATTGTCTTGTATATCATTTGTTTTTGTGTGTTTCAGATTTACATCTAGGTTCCAACTATGTCTGGTGCTGCGAGAAAGATCGCGTACCAACGCCATGAATATTCAGGCGTCCGTAAATCGTCAAAAAGAGCGAAAAGCGTATTCAAACGATTACATGGAGACGAAAAGTAAGCATACATGTAAATTATAACTACTCAATTCTCAATCTCCAGTTTTCAAGTAGGTAGAATACGCGGCAAAATAAGTTGAATCAAAATGGCCGGCAAATGGCTGTTATACTTTTACTGTTCACAAAAATTTATAGCCGTATCGTATTACAGCCGCGTGAAAATTTGGCGTTCTGAAGAAATGAAGAAAAAATTAACGAATGAACAAACCATCCCTGATAATTCTGTAGTGTATGTACGAAATAATCATTATTTATTGTGGTCGCTGATCGTAAAAGTACATATTATGGCATTACATAATTATTGATTTATTTCTTTCAGTACCCAGAATACACAACCGAGAACATATGCGCGTGTAAAACCAAAAATTCGCTTAGAGGCCACCTACAGTGTTCCTAGTACTAGCACAGTGACGGCTGAACCTGTGGTTGAACCTGTGGTAGACATAAATTGGCCGCAAGCAGATCCTGAAATCGAGTCGTTTCCGTTGACTGTGGAAACTGTTCCAAATACAGGATGATCTGGAATATCTGGGTATCGCATTGTGGACCTTAGGCATGTTATTGAGTGGGCCTTCCTTATGGAAAGACACCGAAATATCTGTGAATCATCACAAATTGAATTTGTTAGTGAAAGGCATGATGGATTTCGAAGTGCATTAAAATTCAAGTGCAGTATGTGTGAAAAAGCATGGGAACACTGCACAGAGAGCAAAGACAAAATAAATACTGCATTTGTATGGGCAACTGTAACTTCTGGTAGCTACTACACTCAAGCAGCTCATATAACAAGTCTGATGGATATTCCAACAATGTCACCTAATAAATTTCGACGTATTGAAAAAAAATTAGGCAATGTTTGGTTAGAACATTTGACAGAGGAAATTAAGACTGCTGGTGAACAAGAAAGATCAATTGCCATTGAAAAAGGTCATGTGTCTTCAGACGGTGTTCCATTTATTACTGTGTATGTGGATGGAGGATGGTTGAAGAGATCATACGGGCATAACTTTGATTCATCATCTGGTATGGTAAGATAAATTATTACTAAACACAAATTTATTTATTGTCAAAACAATGTAACACAACAAACAATTATGCAATGTTGTTAAATTTTGTTATTTTCTATAATTGAACTGAATTGAATGCAAACAATTATAATGTGCAATATTTTCAAGAGTTGTATTTCACTTCCAGGCCTGCATTATTGGGAAAGAAACTAAGAAATGTCTATTTCTTGGTGTTCGAAATAAATATTGTTATACATGTCAATATTATGAAAGGAGAAATATTGATATGAAACCACATAATTGTTGCAAAAATTTTACTGGACCGTCTACAGGAATGGAATCACAAATTATTGTGGAAGGCTTTCAAAAGAGTGAAGAAACACATCAACTTCGCTATTTGAGCTTTATTGGTGACGGAGATTCCTCTGTGTTTGCAAACTTGAAAGAAAAAGTGTCATATGGAAACATAATAAAAAAAATTGAATGCAAGAATCATGTAATCAAAAACTATACCAGTGCACTCTACAAGGTAAATCCTTACTAATATTATACTCGTAAATGCAAAAGTTTCTTTGTTTGGCTTTCACGTCTTAACTACTGAACTGATTTCCATGAAATTTTACATACATCATAACAGAAATGCAGAATAAATAATATACCTTTAATCCGGTTGGCGCACTGGCTGAGCGATTGACTGCTGCGCTGGGTGACGCGGGTTCGATCCCCGCAAGGAACTAATATTCGTATGGCCTACAGATAGTTGTTCCGGATCTGGGTGTCTTGTGTATGCAAATTTATATGTTAGTAAATGCATAACCATTGAATCATATTCTATATTTATATTTGTACACTTTCAGATTTTAGCCAACACTAAGCTCCCACTTCGTGGGAGAAATATTTTGAAACCCAAGGTAATGAAGCTAACCTTAGTGGCACGGAAAATCATTATGTATAGTAGTGATAATACTGTTAACGCTGCAGATTTGAGAAATGGCCCACTTCACGTATTTGGAGTACATGGAAACTGCAAGGACTATTACTGTAATGTCAATGAAAGTGAAAAGAAGGAAGAAAATCTCGTAGAAATTCTAAAAAAGGATGCCCCAGAAGTGTGGGCTCTGATTTATGCTGCCAATGAAAAAATTGCATTGAAGGCAGGCCGTTTGTCAAATGAAACAACAAATGTGGCAGAAAACTTTATGAGTGTAATAAATAAATTCAGCTGCGGAAAACGAATTAGTCTAGGTAAAGGGGGATCGTACCAGCGACGTGTTCATGTGGCAGGTAAATAGTATAAACATTTAATTTCCTATTAGAACAGAAGTTGAAAAGAAACGTTATGTTTATCAGTACTGTTTCTTTATATTTATATTGTACGTAACATACAATTTCTAGCTATCTTTTTTAATATTTCCTAGTAAAATTATATTTTATTTTCAGGGCTATCACTTGCTACTGGACACAAATGGCATGAGACTGCATGGAAAAAGCAGACCACACAGAGCCCAGGAACACATTTTAAAAAATACATAAAGCGAAAGGAGCAGAGCAGAATACGACAACAATCGTCAACACGCAAACGATTGTTTGTTCCAAGAGAAAAAAACAAACCAGACCAGAACTATGGACCTGAAGCTAGTGATCCAATTGATATTGATGAAGTACAATTGAAAATATTGTGTGAAGAACGGTTAGCAGAGTTCCAAAAGTCACCAGAAGACATAGCTTTCATTGAAATGTCTACAATAGGGCAGCATGAAAATGATTTATACATTACTCATAGGCATTATTATATTTCATTACTCATAGGCATATTCGTCATATGTGTATAAGTTGGATCTTACCTATATATTTGATAGCATAGCATAGTCGGCCTTATAATGTTCCCACTGCTGGGACTCAGGCCTCCTCTCTAGGCGAGGGAATGGGCCGTAATCCACCACGCGGGCCCAGTGCGGATTGGTGAATGTCACATGTCTTCGAATTTTTGGTTCTAGAACATGCCGGTTTCCTCACGATGTTTTCCTTCACCATTTTGAAAGCAGTGGTGATGATATAAATTACACAAAGTAATGCGCCTAGCTGGGTTTGAACCCGCAACCTACAACCCGTAAGTCGGGGCTGTTACCACTCGGCCACCACTGCTGTGTATATTTGATAAATATCGAAAATTATAACACTAGTTATTATCACGACGGATCAAGGATTACGAGCACGATATGCGATTACTTTACCCGTTTCAAATCTTATAAAGAGCTCCATTTTACTATTTTATAATCTTGTATAAATTTGTTATAGGTGTAATTGAAAATGAGAGAGCTGTAATTGAAATCAAGTGTTTTCCATCATTGGCAAGGAAAAACCAAACCCTAGAAGCAGCTGCACTAGAAAAGAAAAACTTTGCTCTAATATTGGATAATAATGTTCTACATATGAATAAAAAGCATGATTATTACTATCAAGTAAATTAATAATTCTATTGCATGTCCACTTTATAATTTATTTTAGCATGTTATTTATTCTTACTATAATATTAAATCTATTTCAGGTTCAAGGACAAATGCGTGTCAGTAACATGGATAAATGCTACTTCATATGTTTTATTTCAGTCAATGAACCTTTGACTGTTATAGAAGTTTGTCGAGACAATGAATTTATCAGCAATATGATGCCAAAGCTATTAGACTTTTTTAAATATTGTATTCTGCCAGAAATAATTTTGAGACGTGTTCAAAAAAATGCGAAATGTATAGATATGAAAGGTACACTAAACGTTTTTTTTTTCATTTACTTTATAATTTCCATAAATTTCAGTCTATATTATATTTTTCTTTTGGGAAATTTTTCTTCAACATCCACATCAAAACTTACACACAAAATATACTAAGCATAGTCATTTTCTTTCGCAGCAGCTGTGTAGCGGTGGGATCCAGACAAGAACTTTTAGGAAGAGTGAAAACACATCAAATGATTTTTGTTTTAATTGTACTTTTATAGTAGTTTGTTTAGAATCTATATTATCAATGTTTACAATCATAGAGTGAATAAAAATAAATTTGTTGCTTTTTTATTTCCTTTACAATTAAAACAATACTTTAGCAGATATTTATAACCATTTGTTAGTTATGTTTAAAAACCTAAACATATGTGATTATGGATGCTTAGATACTATCAAACATTTTTCCACCTTCTTGGTTGTAATCTCTTATTCTAATATGTGTTTTAAATTTGTTCTCTTGTTTATGAATTATAGTTCATTGCGTTTGTCTTGTACTGGTGTGTAATTGTTGTAAATAATGTACCTTGAATACTTCAAATTTGCATTGTGACTAAATATTTTGAAAAATATTGTTTTTTAGTAAATGGTCATGTATCAAGCATTTATGTCACTATAAATACTTGTAATAATTTTTAGTTGGTACATATGTTCTTATAATGTATAAGGTAAATAATAAAACCGTCTTACATTGCATTCTTGACATTCATTTGATTCCCAAAATAAATAGTTTACATCACCCATGAAATACCACCTTTTATTTTTATAATATTATCGTAACAGGTACTCCCCAGACATAATTATAATTTCTACAGAAACCTGCCTTATAACTTTTAAATGCACGCCATCTAGTGGTAATTTTGTTAGATTTTAAAAGTAGTCGTTCGTGTCTATGTGTGTGTAAACGATACTATAAGCAGAGTTGGATATTAGTATTTCGAAAAATGGCGAATCGGATGGGTTTTGAGACTATAATTTGACTAACTTCGATAAAGTGGAATGTCCGATTTACGCTGTACTATTTCTGTGACTTAATATTGTTTCAATTACACTCAAAACAAAATAAAACTGAAAATGTTGACTTCAGCGCCATCTAGCGGGAAAATGGCCACGAACAACCCGTAGCAATCACCTTAAGTAAGTATAAATGCAAAATCAAGAATCAGTCTCACAGTTACAGTCTTAAAATTGGGCAGTAAAAGAGGCAACATATTAGATAATTTAACGAAGACACTTCTTTCGCCTAAAGAAGGTTCACATTATGTAAAAACAAACTTAACATCTTGAACAGCCTTAGGAATTCTGCATCTCAGACTTTTGCTAGTATCCCACTCGCAAAAGTCTGAGATGCAGAATGCCTAAGGCTTCAGACATACATACTAAAAAACCTTTCGATTACTATAGCAATAGGGACAAGACAATTGCTGAACTACTCAGTGTTCAGCGGTTCTGTATTGTCCCTACTGCGATAATAGTCAAGCCAAGCTTGAGCGGTGTTCACTAAAGAGCTAAAAACCTGGTTCCGTTCGTGCTCAACCTCCAACGCTCGCATTGTAGCCTAGTCCGGGCTTCCTCCAGCTCCAGGCGTCGTAATTCCACGGCCGTAAACTCGCTTGCCTCTCTCTCGAAGGGGGTCGGTGCCTGTCTACGGCGGTCGCGCAAACGAGGGCGGTCAGGAGAGGCAGCAGACTGCGGTGTCGCTGGCGACCTCAACCGCGGACGACGGCTGGTTAGATGGAGAAATAGCAGACGTGCGGGGGGCAGGTGGCCGTCTTCGCCTCGGAGTAGTGGGCGCTGCAGGGGTTGGCGGGGATGGCGCTGCCGGGGCTGTTGTGGCTGGCGGGGCTGGTGCAACAGGCTGCCGTCCTTGAGCCGAAGTCTGAGTGAGCACGAGCGGTGAGGAAGGAGGAAGTCAATTATTTGAGGGCTGTGAAGTTGAAGGTTGAGGAGACAAAGTCAGTTGTGGAGTTTCTGCAAAAGAAAATTAGTGTTATTTTGGACAGTTTATGGATCTTTTGTTTGTTCAAAATGTTTTCTTAAATCAGATACTGCTATTATTTTGTAAAATGTGAAGGTTTGGATGTTTGTTAGTGTACTATCCTTCAATATTGTCGGCTCTTAGCCGCGCGTGCCCTCTCACTCACACCGCTCACAGCCGACTGAGCTGTGTACGCTCGCACGTGCGCCAGAGATAACATAATGCTTCCCTCTCTTTCACTCACATACACTACATCCCTCCCTTGTTTTATTTTTTTTTAAACAAGAAAGAAACAATTAAAAACAATTGATCAAGTAAATGATTCATCGTTTTATTATACTCGTACTATTGATTACATTATTGAAAATCAACCTTTATCCTCTCATATTACTTTTAATTTTAGTATTCTTAACGATAGTCCTAATCGTCACCAATATAATTCTCGTCTGAACTCTCTTCTTCTACAATTTCTGAATGTTGTCCTTCCGTTTCTTTATTCATAGATGTCCATTCTCCTTCCACTTTCTTTAAATGGAGTATGTTTCTTCTTGATTGTTGTCCAGTTTCATCGTTCTGTACTTCCACATCTCCTCCTGTTTTAGATTTTACAGTATGAGTAGCTGTATCAAAATTAAGACTCAATTTATTAGATTTATTGGTATTCTTTACATACACCTTATCTCCCACTTGTATATCAGTTTCGCGTGCTCTTCGTCTTTTATCTGTATATTCTCTCCCTTTTTCTTTTTGTTCTTTATCTTTGTCTCTTACATCCAAATCCTCAAAATTTTGTTCCGCATAATCTATCATGGGAATCTTGTCCCTAAATTTCCTTTGAAAAAATAATTCTGCCGGAGTTTTTCCAGTCACACTATGGGGTGTGCTATTGTACATAGTCAGATATTCTATCAATGCTTCTTTCCAGCTTTTTCTCTCTACTTGGCATATTTTGAGTCGTTTAAGAATGTCTCGGTTCTGTCGCTCCACTTCACCATTCTGCTGTGGCCAGTAGGGTATTGAATTAAACAGTTTTATATCATTTTCACGACAATAGGTTTTGAACTCTGCGCTTATGAATTGTTTTCCATTATCAGAAGTTATGGAAACCGGATGTCCTAGACGGCTAAAAATCTCTTTTAGTAGGCGAATCATTTCCTTGCTGCTTATGTCTCGACAAGTTTTGATTTCCTTGTACCTTGAATAGTAATCGATCACTACTAAAAGGTGATCGCCACTTGGTAATGGGCCTAAAAGATCTATTGCAATATCGACCCATGATTGAATAGGTAATTCTCTTCTTTTGAGTGGGTGTGGTGGGTTTGGTGCTGATACCAGAGTACATCCCTTACAGGACCGTACTAAACTTTCCACGTCCTTATCATACTTAGGCCACCAAACTTTCGCTCTAAGTCTTAACTTCATTGCGACCATTCCAGGGTGGCCCTCGTGGGCAGCATCCAAAACAAAACGTCTCAGTTGTGTTGGTATAACTATTCTTGTGCCTCTTAGTAATATGTCCCTAAAGAAACACAACTCGTTCTCAAATAGTTTGTAGCCTTTTACTGAATCATCCCACTTTCTGCTAAATATGCCATGTTTTACTTTTTGTATGTCAGTGTCGGTCTTTGAATGTTCTTCGATGTCTTTTAGTGATACGGCTATTGGTCTAGCGTGATCAATGATATCCTGAACGTAATCTTTTTGCTGAGTCTCATCATGTTTAAATTTACATAATCTAGACAAGGGATCAGCTATGTTATTTTTTCCTGGACGGTATATGACATTATATTTATAAGATTGAAGTCTCAATATCCAACGTTCTATACGAGCACACGGTTTGGACTTCGGTCCGAATATGACCTCAAGAGGTTTATGGTCAGTTATCAAGTCAAATTCCTTGCCGTACAAGAACATGTGGAAGTGTTCCACAGCCCACACCAATGACAAAGCCTCTTTCTCAGTTTGGCAGTATCTACGTTCGCAATCACTGAGGGTCTTATTCCCAAACGCAATTATGCGTGGGCCTCTTTCATTTGTTTGCACTAAAATTGCTCCGAGTCCGACCGGACTAGCATCTGCAAATACCATGGTTTTATCGTCTACGTTGTAGAACCCCAAATTTGGTATATCACTCAAAGCAGCCTTTAAAGCACAAAAGGCTGTTTGTTGACTTTTCCCCCAAGAATCCCTAATATCAGCATTTCTGGCTGATCCTTGGCGAAGCAATTGCTTCAATGGTTCTGTGAGGGTCGCCATGTTGGGAATCCACTTACCAATATAGTTTATGAGCCCTAAAAAGCTTTGTAGCTCCGAAATATTGATTGGGGTTCTGAAATCTTTTATGGCCGATAAATATTTGTCTAATGGTCGAATCCCTTCGTCAGATAACTCGTGCCCTAGAAATTGAACTTTAGTTGTACCGTAAATACATTTATCTTCTCTTAACATGATGTCATTCGCCTTTAATGTCTCTATCACTTTTTGTAACCGTCTGTCATGTTCTTGCTTGTCTTTTCCGTAAACTAAAATATCATCGATAAAATTAACTACACCTTCGCATTCTATTAATACTCTTTCGAGTGTTTTTTGAAACATTTCTGGCGCACAGGTTATTCCGAACATTAACCTTTTAAAACGATATAATCCTTTACCAGAAATGAATGTAGTAATGTGTCTTGATTCGGGCAGAAGCTCCAATTGATGAAAGGCATCCTTTATATCTAATTTGCTAAACATTTTAGCATTTTGGATCTTCGGTAGTAGCTGTTCCATCGTGGGCAGTGGATGATTCTCCCGCTTAATTGCCAAATTTGCGCGTCTCATATCGATACAGAGACGAACATCACCATCTGCTTTCAAAATCGGTACTACCGGAGATATCCATTCAGACGGTCCTTCTACCTTTTCTATTATGTCCTTTTAAAGTAGTTCGTCTATTTTGGAATAAATTTTTTCTTCTAAGGGAATCGGTACTCGTCTGTAAGGTTGTGCGACTGGTTTTACGTCCTTGTTTATTAGTATTTGTATCTGAATGTTTTTAAATTTGGGAAAGGGTGTCATCTCGACTTGATTTATGTCTAATCCTAGTTTAAGTACGCCTAATGCAATTGCAGTTACTTTACCTAGTAAATTACGTGTCCCTTTGTCTATAACATAAAAGTTGGCGTTTTGTGTTTTTGTTCCAACACGAATATCTGTTGTAAAGGACGTCAATAATTTGAGAGGGACTTCGCTTCCATATGCTACAAATGTTTTTCCTGGATTCTTTAGTTCTTTACCTGTCTTTAAAACTTTTCCTCTTATTTCTTCCCACGTTTTATCTGTTATTAAGTTATGTTGACATCCGGAATCAATGAGCATCTCTACTTGGGATCCTCCTACTAAACAATTGAGTGTATCGTTAGGCAGGATATTAAAAACATAATCAATCTTATCTTCGATCGCATTGGCCTGCTTCATATCTTCAACTCTTTGATTTAGCTTCTTTCTTTTCGCATCTATACCCCTTTCCGATTTGCTATCATCATAGTTCCGTTTTTGACCTGTTCCTCTGCACTGAGCCTGGAAGTGCCCCACCTTCTTGCATTTGTTACATATTTTTCCTTTGGCTGGACACTTCGCATCATACGCTAGATGATTCCAGCTACCACATCGATAACACGCCCTTTTATTGTTCCTTAATGTCTTTTCTTTCTCTTGTGTCTCAATTTTGCTTACAGTGTGTTCTTTTCCTTTCTGACTAAAATCAACTAATTGACGTTCCACTACCTCTAAAGTATTAGCTTCAGTTATTACTTCTGTTAAAGTAATTTTTTCTCCTGCGCGAAGTACTTTCTTTCTCAGTTCTTCCGACGAACATTTCTCAATTATCTGATCAATTATATTATCATCTACATCTGTAAATTGGCATTTCAACGCTTGTTGTCTTAGGCGAACTAAATATTTTTCAAATTTTTCGTTTTCTTCTTGTTTCATTTGCCTAAATAGATGTCTTTCATAGCGTTTATTTTGCTTGGGTGCGAAGTATTCATCTAACTTTTTTATCGCTACTTCAAATACATCTATGTCTTGATCGTCTTCAACCGACGTGACGTAACCACCGGGTATGTTAAACAATATTTCTTGAAGTTCTTGTCCTCCCCAATGTAATAGACTTGCGCGTTTTTTAGAGCTATTATTAATATCTGCAGCTTCCAGGTAGATATTTAAACTCCTCTTCCAACGTTCCCATCTTGCTCCCACAGAACCTGCTTCACCATCGCACTCAAATTTTTCTAATGTAAAACTTGACATTATTTAATCTGTGAACAAGGAAACAAATAAGGAATGTCTCATTTAGGTTATCAAATGGGCATTATCCTTTCAACAACCTGATACATTCATTATTTATTTCTATCAACCTGTCCTTCCAAAACCACACAAATTGTTGATAAGTTCAGTAAACGGGCGTTACCCGTATAAATATTTCAATTACGAGCATTGCCCGTATCACTTCGCATTACAGGCATCACTCGTACCAACATTACGTTACAGGTAACCCGTAAAGGCATCACCCATCGGTATTTAATTACGTTACGAAGTCCTCACAGGCATCACCTGTTTATGGACTACCAGGCATCATCTGGTAACATCACAGCGTCTCTAATATACCTCCATTACATCGCACCACACCTACAGGCATCACCCATAGGTATTTAATTACGTTACGAAGTCCTCACAGGCATCACCTGGTTATGGACTACCAGGCATCATCTGGTAACATCACAGCGTCTCTAATATACCTCCATTACATCGCACCACACCTACAGGCATCACCCATAGGTATTTAATTACGTTACGAAGTCCTCACAGGCATCACTTGTTTATGGACTACCAGCGACACTCTTTAATATTGTAGTTAGAAGAGACCAAATTCGAAAATAATATATTTACCTAATAAAATAATAGACCATCAGTCATAGATAGTAAACGTAGTTTAAAACGGAATCATGCAACTTAGCAGTATTTTAAGGATGTTCAATGCTAATCGGACCTGGAATCGAACCCGGCCCCGTAGTTCAGGGACAAGTTTTTCATTATTATATTTACACATCAGTTAATTTATCAAAAGCAAAAATTTGCGTGTGCGTGTGCGGGTGTGTATGTTTGTCACTTGTGTAGAGCCGCCGGGAATGTACTATTTAAAACACACATAAAACTTTTCCATGATAGAAAAACAATTCACATAAATCGTACCGGTAGTTTCTAAAACCAGCCTACTCAAATGAAAATATGCGCCAAGGAACAAAAGCGTTTGTAATCTAAATATCATTAGTAATCTAATTAATAATGATAGACTATACATATAAACGATCTCATAAGTATGTCAAAATGTACAAAAGTAACAAATGTAAGCTTGTTAAAAATCGTTTATTTGCTTAAAACACAACAAAAACACATGCAACGGGAAAATACATTTGCGCGGACGCGTGTCATTGAAAGTTTTGAAGATACATTATAGCGCGTGCGGCAGTTTAGGCGGTTACGCAGGCAGCGAGAGACCGAGATTTGCCTGCGCGTCGCGGACCACACTGCGTCTCAAGCATGCGTGGTAGTGTTCGTTGAAGTTCGGGGACGGTTCGCGTATGCTCGGGCGACTGGACGCCGCGCCGATCGCTCGGGTACCTACCTACCACTGGTCCGCGCGTTACACAAATGTAAACAAACGTTGAACGTCGCTTTTGAGTCACTATCTAAGGTAGTAACTAATACCCTCCGAAAACGCTGACGAAAAATAAGGAGCGGTTGCCTCGTCCCGCATGGTAACTACCTACTTAGATGTAATGAAAATAAAATAAATACTTGCTTGTATCTGCAGTAATTCGTACTGGTAACTTTGTTTACTGCATTTCATTATTTATAAAAACACTACACTGCCACACACATCAACACTTTTTTTTTTTTTTTTTTTATTATAATTATTACTCACAATAATTGATCCTCGTCGCCAAAATGTACTATCCTTCAATATTGTCGGCTCTTAGCCGCGCGTGCCCTCTCACTCACACCGCTCACAGCCGACTGAGCTGTGTACGCTCGCACGTGCGCCAGAGATGACATAATGCTTCCCTCTCTTTCACTCACATACACTACAGTTAGTTCCTTACTCAATCATGCAAAAACGGCTGAACGGATTTCGAAGAAAATTGGCATACAGCAACATTTTATATTTTACATATACATAACAAATAAATATTATGATACTAGCTGTTGCCAGCGGCTTCGCCCATAATCGGGATAAAAACTATCCTATGTGTTAATCTGGGTTATAAACAATGTGTGTACTAAATTTTATCCAAATCCGTTCAGTAGTTTTTGCGTGAAAGAGTAACAAACATCCATCTATGCAAACTTCCATGTTTATAAATAATATTAGTAAGAAGTAAGATTTTAAGTCTTTAGACTTACCATCTAAAATTTCCAAAAATGCTGAATTATCTTGGGTGACGGGATCATCTTGGACGGCAGGATCTTCTTGTGCAGTATTTAGAGGTCTCTGAAAAAAATTGGCAGTGGTAGATTTAATAAAAATAAGTGAGAGATTTAATTAAATTATAGCAACATTTTTTCAGTTATATAATAATATTTATTTTATAGATACTAATTAATAACCTGTTTAACCAAATTCAAAATAATTTATCAAAAATGAAATGTGTCTTTCATGTTAACTAAGTAACTTTTGTTGCCATTAACTAACATGTTGACCAATGTTAATAGGAATATTTTATAAAACATCTGTCTACTAGAAAAAATTAGCTCATTATTGAGCAGGAGCCTTGAAGGTGTATAGTACTTACATTAAATCCTAGCTCTTCTACTACAGAGACTTGTCCTGCCACTGCTAAAGCACCCATTATAGCCAGCACTCTGTTATCGCTAGCTGACAAGGTTTGCCCGCTTGCTGGCCCACCTCCAGTCCCTCTTGCATGGTGCCTTACGGTCAATGCCTTTTTTTTTATTTTGGACTTCCAATCTGCCCCACGCCTTTATTGAATAAAAATCAGTCATAGTTATAAGTACCTGTTATAAGTGTAAATGAGATTAAATGGCAAATTTGGTAAGAACTTTTGAAATAAATTGAAAAATAACTATAACATGCGGGGCATCCTCTCATATGGGCATCGGACATCAAAGCATAGCTTGTACTATACTATACTTGTACTTGTTTGACTTTTTGTAGTAAGAAGGTTAATGTTTAGTTGTAAGTTTGTTTTCTTTGTTTATGTTGTGTGTACTTATATGTGCCAATAAACGTTTTTTCTTTCTTACTATGGGTGTCATGTCAGAGATTGACCATCATCATCATAATTATCAAAAATCCCCAGTCTAGTAATAACAGAGAAGTGATTACAAGCCAACCTTCACAACCGCAAGGTTTCCTCTTATCCAAAACCCAAATACAAAATAGCACCTCCAGCAATGATAACCAAAATGAGTTAATCCGAGGCAGGGCTATGCGCAATCGCTTAGTTAGTAGGATGTAATATAGGTGAATAAATAAAATTACTATTAAATATTTTAATAGTTTTATTAAGTCACTTGATAAACTCTATAAAATTTTATATAATTAGTATCTCTACTAAACATAATAATTATATTAATCAGTCTTTATATGCCAACTGCTGGGCATAAGACAAGCCTCACCTCAATAAGCCATAATCCAACATGCAAGCTAGATCTAATGGATAACAAAATCATATTATTTTCACTATTCACTAAAATAAATGCCAATGTGTGTGTGACACACAAAGTTAGCCATGCAACACCTAGGTGAACTGCTTTGGTGTTCCACAGGTCAGAAAGGTTTATTTTTACTATTACCTTAAGTAAGTATAAATGCAAAATCAAGAATCAGTCTCACAGTTACAGTCTTAAAATTGGGCAGTAAAAGAGGCAACATATTAGATAATTTAACGAAGACACTTCTTTCGCCTAAAGAAGGTTCACATTATGTAAAAACAAACTTAACATCTTGAACAGCCTTAGGAATTCTGCATCTCAGACTTTTGCTAGTATCCCACTCGTAAAATTCAAATTCATTCATTATCTTGCATGCAGCTTCCTTAATTTTAAAACTTAATTTTCTTTTTAAAACATGACTGATGAATCTAAAGAAGTATTCCATGACCCAGCTGGTTCTGGTGGTGAGCATGGGACAACAACTACACACCCACACATCATTAACAGAGTTTCTATCCGTGTCCCACCCTTCTGGCCTGACAAGCCCGGATTGTGGTTTGCCAGTCTCGAGGCACACATCTATGCAAACTTCCATGTTTATAAATAATATTAGTAAGAAGTAAGATTTTAAGTCTTTAGACTTACCATCTAAAATTTCCAAAAATGCTGAATTATCTTGGGTGACGGGATCATCTTGGACGGCAGGATCTTCTTGTGCAGTATTTAGAGGTCTCTGAAAAAAATTGGCAGTGGTAGATTTAATAAAAATAAGTGAGAGATTTAATTAAATTATAGCAACATTTTTTCAGTTATATAATAATATTTATTTTATAGATACTAATTAATAACCTGTTTAACCAAATTCAAAATAATTTATCAAAAATGAAATGTGTCTTTCATGTTAACTAAGTAACTTTTGTTGCCATTAACTAACATGTTGACCAATGTTAATAGGAATATTTTATAAAACATCTGTCTACTAGAAAAAATTAGCTCATTATTGAGCAGGAGCCTTGAAGGTGTATAGTACTTACATTAAATCCTAGCTCTTCTACTACAGAGACTTGTCCTGCCACTGCTAAAGCACCCATTATAGCCAGCACTCTGTTATCGCTAGCTGACAAGGTTTGCCCGCTTGCTGGCCCACCTCCAGTCCCTCTTGCATGGTGCCTTACGGTCAATGCCTTTTTTTTTGTTTTGGACTTCCAATCTGCCCCACGCCTTTATTGAATAAAAATCAGTCATAGTTATAAGTACCTATGTTATAAGTGTAAATGAGATTAAATGGCAAATTTGGTAAGAACTTTTGAAATAAATTGAAAAATAACTATAACATGCGGGGCATCCTCTCATATGGGCATCGGACATCAAAGCATAGCTTGCACTATACTATACTTGTACTTGTTTGACTTTTCGTAGTAAGAAGGTTAATGTTTAGTTGTAAGTTTGTTTTCTTTGTTTATGTTGTGTGTACTTATATGTGCCAATAAACGTTTTTTCTTTCTTACTATGGGTGTCATGTCAGAGATTGACCATCATCATCATAATTATCAAAAATCCCCAGTCTAGTAATAACAGAGAAGTGATTACAAGCCAACCTTCACAACCGCAAGGTTTCCTCTTATCCAAAACCCAAATACAAAATAGCACCTCCAGCAATGATAACCAAAATGAGTTAATCCGAGGCAGGGCTATGCGCAATCGCTTAGTTAGTAGGATGTAATATAGGTGAATAAATAAAATTACTATTAAATATTTTAATAGTTTTATTAAGTCACTTGATAAACTCTATAAAATTTTATATAATTAGTATCTCTACTAAACATAATAATTATATTAATCAGTCTTTATATGCCAACTGCTGGGCATAAGACAAGCCTCACCTCAATAAGCCATAATCCAACATGCAAGCTAGATCTAATGGATAACAAAATCATATTATTTTTACTATTAACTAAAATAAATGCCAATGTGTGTGTGACACACAAAGTTAGCCATGCAACACCTAGGTGAACTGCTTTGGTGTTCCACAGGTCAGAAAGGTTTATTTTTACTATTACCTTAAGTAAGTATAAATGCAAAATCAAGAATCAGTCTCACAGTTACAGTCTTAAAATTGGGCAGTAAAAGAGGCAACATATTAGATAATTTAACGAAGACACTTCTTTCGCCTAAAGAAGGTTCACATTATGTAAAAACAAACTTAACATCTTGAACAGCCTTAGGAATTCTGCATCTCAGACTTTTGCTAGTATCCCACTCGCAAAAGTCTGAGATGCAGAATGCCTAAGGCTTCAGACATACATACTAAAAAACCTTTCGATTACTATAGCAATAGGGACAAGACAATTGCTGAACTACTCAGTGTTCAGCGGTTCTGTATTGTCCCTACTGCGATAATAGTCAAGCCAAGCTTGAGCGGTGTTCACTAAAGAGCTAAAAACCTGGTTCCGTTCGTGCTCAACCTCCAACGCTCGCATTGTAGCCTAGTCCGGGCTTCCTCCAGCTCCAGGCGTCGTAATTCCACGGCCGTAAACTCGCTTGCCTCTCTCTCGAAGGGGGTCGGCGCCTGTCTACGGCGGTCGCGCAAACGAGGGCGGTCAGGAGAGGCAGCAGACTGCGGTGTCGCTGGCGACCTCAACCGCGGACGACGGCTGGGTAGATGGAGAAATAGCAGACGTGCGGGGGGCAGGTGGCCGTCTTCGCCTCGGAGTAGTGGGCGCTGCAGGGGTTGGCGGGGATGGCGCTGCCGGGGCTGTTGTGGCTGGCGGGGCTGGTGCAACAGGCTGCCGTCCTTGAGCCGAAGTCTGAGTGAGCACGAGCGGTGAGGAAGGAGGAAGTCAATTATTTGAGGGCTGTGAAGTTGAAGGTTGAGGAGACAAAGTCAGTTGTGGAGTTTCTGCAAAAGAAAATTAGTGTTATTTTGGACAGTTTATGGATCTTTTGTTTGTTCAAAATGTTTTCTTAAATCAGATACTGCTATTATTTTGTAAAATGTGAAGGTTTGGATGTTTGTTAGTTCCTTACTCAATCATGCAAAAACGGCTGAACGGATTTCGAAGAAAATTGGCATACAGCAACATTTTATATTTTACATATACATAACAAATAAATATTATGATACTAGCTGTTGCCAGCGGCTTCGCCCATAATCGGGATAAAAACTATCCTATGTGTAAATCTGGGTTATAAACAATGTGTGACTAAATTTTATCCAAATCCGTTCAGTAGTTTTTGCGTGAAAGAGTAACAAACATCCATCTATGCAAACTTCCATGTTTATAAATAATATTAGTAAGAAGTAAGATTTTAAGTCTTTAGACTTACCATCTAAAATTTCCAAAAATGCTGAATTATCTTGGATGACGGGATCATCTTGGACGGCAGGATCTTCTTGTGCAGTATTTAGAGGTCTCTGAAAAAAATTGGCAGTGGTAGATTTAATAAAAATAAGTGAGAGATTTAATTAAATTATAGTGTGGCGTCCCACATGGTTGCATCATTGTATTAATATTTATATTGTAACATAAGTACAGTACTATGTGTAGGACCCACCTTGTAATACTATTTAGTCTGTGGTATAACCAAAGATTTTCTGTCTATGGTTTTACTACTTTCTGACACCTCGCAAGAACAGACTTTTTGGCGGGTTTGGACGAATACAATTTGTTCAACAATACCGACTTTTATTTCAAGTTCGTTACTGAAATTAAACGGCGCGCAACGCCAAATTGGTGACCCTGAACGTGGTCGCCAAATTGGTAACCCTGAATCAAGGTGGCCCAAGGAATACTCCAGACTCGGGAGTTGCTGGAGTCGCCAACCAGACCCCTATTGGACATCCTGTGACGGAACTTCGCCAGTAACGACCTACGTGCGAGTTGATGCCCGTCGCCAAAGACGAGGTCTCGCTGGTACCTACGTCGCAAGGTGCTGCCTGTTGGTCAGTGGATTATACTTACTCTCCACGAAGATAACTGGTCAGTGTGTGCTTATACTACCTATTTTATATTGCATACAGCATAACAACAGTGGTGTTAAGAGTGGGTTAAGCTGGTGTTAATTAATATATTGGATACTGCATAAACTATTGATATTTTATATCATCTAACATATTGGTGTTGGATACTGAATAACTTATTAATATTGCATTTTATTTGTACCTCTTGAAGGTTTGTTTGCATTTATTTTTATTTTTTGCATATTGGTTGTTGGCACTGTTTACTTTTTAATATTTTGCTTTTGTTTTGGGTTGTGTCTGCATTATTGTTAAACCACTCCTGTTTATTTATATTCTGCACTTTCAAATTCATTAATTATCTTGCATGCAGCTTCCTTAATTTTAAAACTTAATTTTCTTTTTAAAACATGACTGATGAATCTAAAGAAGTATTCCATGACCCAGCTGGTTCTGGTGGTGAGCATGGGACAACAACTACACACCCACACATCATTAACAGAGTTTCTATCCGTGTCCCACCCTTCTGGCCTGACAAGCCCGGATTGTGGTTTGCCAGTCTCGAGGCACACATCTATGCAAACTTCCATGTTTATAAATAATATTAGTAAGAAGTAAGATTTTAAGTCTTTAGACTTACCATCTAAAATTTCCAAAAATGCTGAATTATCTTGGGTGACGGGATCATCTTGGACGGCAGGATCTTCTTGTGCAGTATTTAGAGGTCTCTGAAAAAAATTGGCAGTGGTAGATTTAATAAAAATAAGTGAGAGATTTAATTAAATTATAGCAACATTTTTTCAGTTATATAATAATATTTATTTTATAGATACTAATTAATAACCTGTTTAACCAAATTCAAAATAATTTATCAAAAATGAAATGTGTCTTTCATGTTAACTAAGTAACTTTTGTTGCCATTAACTAACATGTTGACCAATGTTAATAGGAATATTTTATAAAACATCTGTCTACTAGAAAAAATTAGCTCATTATTGAGCAGGAGCCTTGAAGGTGTATAGTACTTACATTAAATCCTAGCTCTTCTACTACAGAGACTTGTCCTGCCACTGCTAAAGCACCCATTATAGCCAGCACTCTGTTATCGCTAGCTGACAAGGTTTGCCCGCTTGCGGGCCCACCTCCAGTCCCTCTTGCATGGTGCCTTACGGTCAATGCCTTTTTTTTTGTTTTGGACTTCCAATCTGCCCCACGCCTTTATTGAATAAAAATCAGTCATAGTTATAAGTACCTATGTTATAAGTGTAAATGAGATTAAATGGCAAATTTGGTAAGAACTTTTGAAATAAATTGAAAAATAACTATAACATGCGGGGCATCCTCTCATATGGGCATCGGACATCAAAGCATAGCTTGTACTATACTATACTTGTACTTGTTTGACTTTTCGTAGTAAGAAGGTTAATGTTTAGTTGTAAGTTTGTTTTCTTTGTTTATGTTGTGTGTACTTATATGTGCCAATAAACGTTTTTTCTTTCTTACTATGGGTGTCATGTCAGAGATTGACCATCATCATCATAATTATCAAAAATCCCCAGTCTAGTAATAACAGAGAAGTGATTACAACCCAACCTTCACAACCGCAAGGTTTCCTCTTATCCAAAACCCAAATACAAAATAGCACCTCCAGCAATGATAACCAAAATGAGTTAATCCGAGGCAGGGCTATGCGCAATCGCTTAGTTAGTAGGATGTAATATAGGTGAATAAATAAAATTACTATTAAATATTTTAATAGTTTTATTAAGTCACTTGATAAACTCTATAAAATTTTATATAATTAGTATCTCTACTAAACATAATAATTATATTAATCAGTCTTTATATGCCAACTGCTGGGCATAAGACAAGCCTCACCTCAATAAGCCATAATCCAACAGGCAAGCTAGATCTAATGGATAACAAAATCATATTATTTTCACTATTAACTAAAATAAATGCCAATGTGTGTGTGACACACAAAGTTAGCCATGCAACACCTAGGTGAACTGCTTTGGTGTTCCACAGGTCAGAAAGGTTTATTTTTACTATTACCTTAAGTAAGTATAAATGCAAAATCAAGAATCAGTCTCACAGTTACAGTCTTAAAATTGGGCAGTAAAAGAGGCAACATATTAGATAATTTAACGAAGACACTTCTTTCGCCTAAAGAAGGTTCACATTATGTAAAAACAAACTTAACATCTTGAACAGCCTTAGGAATTCTGCATCTCAGACTTTTGCTAGTATCCCACTCGCAAAATTCAAATTCATTCATTATCTTGCATGCAGCTTCCTTAATTTTAAAACTTAATTTTCTTTTTAAAACATGACTGTTGAATCTAAAGAAGTATTCCATGACCCAGCTGGTTCTGGTGGTGAGCATGGGACAACAACTACACACCCACACATCATTAACAGAGTTTCTATCCGTGTCCCACCCTTCTGGCCTGACAAGCCCGGATTGTGGTTTGCCAGTCTCGAGGCACACATCTATGCAAACTTCCATGTTTATAAATAATATTAGTAAGAAGTAAGATTTTAAGTCTTTAGACTTACCATCTAAAATTTCCAAAAATGCTGAATTATCTTGGGTGACGGGATCATCTTGGACGGCAGGATCTTCTTGTGCAGTATTTAGAGGTCTCTGAAAAAAATTGGCAGTGGTAGATTTAATAAAAATAAGTGAGAGATTTAATTAAATTATAGCAACATTTTTTCAGTTATATAATAATATTTATTTTATAGATACTAATTAATAACCTGTTTAACCAAATTCAAAATAATTTATCAAAAATGAAATGTCTTCATGTTAACTAAGTAACTTTTGTTGCCATTAACTAACATGTTGACTAATGTTAATAGGAATATTTTATAAAACATCTGTCTACTAGAAAAAATTAGCTCATTATTGAGCAGGAGCCTTGAAGGTGTATAGTACTTACATTAAATCCTAGCTCTTCTACTACAGAGACTTGTCCTGCCACTGCTAAAGCACCCATTATAGCCAGCACTCTGTTATCGCTAGCTGACAAGGTTTGCCCGCTTGCTGGCCCACCCCCAGTCCCTCTTGCATGGTGCCTTACGGTCAATGCCTTTTTTTTATTTTGGACTTCCAATCTGCCCCACGCCTTTATTGAATAAAAATCAGTCATAGTTATAAGTACCTGTTATAAGTGTAAATGAGATTAAATGGCAAATTTGGTAAGAACTTTTGAAATAAATTGAAAAATAACTATAACATGCGGGGCATCCTCTCATATGGGCATCGGACATCAAAGCATAGCTTGTACTATACTATACTTGTACTTGTTTGACTTTTCGTAGTAAGAAGGTTAATGTTTAGTTGTAAGTTTGTTTTCTTTGTTTATGTTGTGTGTACTTATATGTGCCAATAAACGTTTTTTCTTTCTTACTATGGGTGTCATGTCAGAGATTGACCATCATCATCATAATTATCAAAAATCCCCAGTCTAGTAATAACAGAGAAGTGATTACAAGCCAACCTTCACAACCGCAAGGTTTCCTCTTATCCAAAACCCAAATACAAAATAGCACCTCCAGCAATGATAACCAAAATGAGTTAATCCGAGGCAGGGCTATGCGCAATCGCTTAGTTAGTAGGATGTAATATAGGTGAATAAATAAAATTACTATTAAATATTTTAATAGTTTTATTAAGTCACTTGATAAACTCTATAAAATTTTATATAATTAGTATCTCTACTAAACATAATAATTATATTAATCAGTCTTTATATGCCAACTGCTGGGCATAAGACAAGCCTCACCTCAATAAGCCATAATCCAACAGGCAAGCTAGATCTAATGGATAACAAAATCATATTATTTTCACTATTAACTAAAATAAATGCCAATGTGTGTGTGACACACAAAGTTAGCCATGCAACACCTAGGTGAACTGCTTTGGTGTTCCACAGGTCAGAAAGGTTTATTTTTACTATTACCTTAAGTAAGTATAAATGCAAAATCAAGAATCAGTCTCACAGTTACAGTCTTAAAATTGGGCAGTAAAAGAGGCAACATATTAGATAATTTAACGAAGACACTTCTTTCGCCTAAAGAAGGTTCACATTATGTAAAAACAAACTTAACATCTTGAACAGCCTTAGGAATTCTGCATCTCAGACTTTTGCTAGTATCCCACTCGCAAAATTCAAATTCATTCATTATCTTGCATGCAGCTTCCTTAATTTTAAAACTTAATTTTCTTTTTAAAACATGACTGTTGAATCTAAAGAAGTATTCCATGACCCAGCTGGTTCTGGTGGTGAGCATGGGACAACAACTACACACCCACACATCATTAACAGAGTTTCTATCCGTGTCCCACCCTTCTGGCCTGACAAGCCCGGATTGTGGTTTGCCAGTCTCGAGGCACACATCTATGCAAACTTCCATGTTTATAAATAATATTAGTAAGAAGTAAGATTTTAAGTCTTTAGACTTACCATCTAAAATTTCCAAAAATGCTGAAATATCTTGGGTGACGGGATCATCTTGGACGGCAGGATCTTCTTGTGCAGTATTTAGAGGTCTCTGAAAAAAATTGGCAGTGGTAGATTTAATAAAAATAAGTGAGAGATTTAATTAAATTATAGCAACATTTTTTCAGTTATATAATAATATTTATTTTATAGATACTAATTAATAACCTGTTTAACCAAATTCAAAATAATTTATCAAAAATGAAATGTCTTCATGTTAACTAAGTAACTTTTGTTGCCATTAACTAACATGTTGACTAATGTTAATAGGAATATTTTATAAAACATCTGTCTACTAGAAAAAATTAGCTCATTATTGAGCAGGAGCCTTGAAGGTGTATAGTACTTACATTAAATCCTAGCTCTTCTACTACAGAGACTTGTCCTGCCACTGCTAAAGCACCCATTATAGCCAGCACTCTGTTATCGCTAGCTGACAAGGTTTGCCCGCTTGCTGGCCCACCTCCAGTCCCTCTTGCATGGTGCCTTACGGTCAATGCCTTTTTTTTTATTTTGGACTTCCAATCTGCCCCACGCCTTTATTGAATAAAAATCAGTCATAGTTATAAGTACCTGTTATAAGTGTAAATGAGATTAAATGGCAAATTTGGTAAGAACTTTTGAAATAAATTGAAAAATAACTATAACATGCGGGGCATCCTCTCATATGGGCATCGGACATCAAAGCATAGCTTGTACTATACTATACTTGTACTTGTTTGACTTTTCGTAGTAAGAAGGTTAATGTTTATATGTAAGTTTGTTTTCTTTGTTTATGTTGTGTGTACTTATATGTGCCAATAAACGTTTTTTCTTTCTTACTATGGGTGTCATGTCAGAGATTGACCATCATCATCATAATTATCAAAAATCCCCAGTCTAGTAATAACAGAGAAGTGATTACAAGCCAACCTTCACAACCGCAAGGTTTCCTCTTATCCAAAACCCAAATACAAAATAGCACCTCCAGCAATGATAACCAAAATGAGTTAATCCGAGGCAGGGCTATGCGCAATCGCTTAGTTAGTAGGATGTAATATAGGTGAATAAATAAAATTACTATTAAATATTTTAATAGTTTTATTAAGTCACTTGATAAACTCTATAAAATTTTATATAATTAGTATCTCTACTAAACATAATAATTATATTAATCAGTCTTTATATGCCAACTGCTGGGCATAAGACAAGCCTCACCTCAATAAGCCATAATCCAACATGCAAGCTAGATCTAATGGATAACAAAATCATATTATTTTCACTATTAACTAAAATAAATGCCAATGTGTGTGTGACACACAAAGTTAGCCATGCAACACCTAGGTGAACTGCTTTGGTGTTCCACAGGTCAGAAAGGTTTATTTTTACTATTACCTTAAGTAAGTATAAATGCAAAATCAAGAATCAGTCTCACAGTTACAGTCTTAAAATTGGGCAGTAAAAGAGGCAACATATTAGATAATTTAACGAAGACACTTCTTTCGCCTAAAGAAGGTTCACATTATGTAAAAACAAACTTAACATCTTGAACAGCCTTAGGAATTCTGCATCTCAGACTTTTGCTAGTATCCCACTCGCAAAATTCAAATTCATTCATTATCTTGCATGCAGCTTCCTTAATTTTAAAACTTAATTTTCTTTTTAAAACATGACTGATGAATCTAAAGAAGTATTCCATGACCCAGCTGGTTCTGGTGGTGAGCATGGGACAACAACTACACACCCACACATCATTAACAGAGTTTCTATCCGTGTCCCACCCTTCTGGCCTGACAAGCCCGGATTGTGGTTTGCCAGTCTCGAGGCACACATCTATGCAAACTTCCATGTTTATAAATAATATTAGTAAGAAGTAAGATTTTAAGTCTTTAGACTTACCATCTAAAATTTCCAAAAATGCTGAATTATCTTGGGTGACGGGATCAGCTTGGACGGCAGGATCTTCTTGTGCAGTATTTAGAGGTCTCTGAAAAAAATTGGCAGTGGTAGATTTAATAAAAATAAGTGAGAGATTTAATTAAATTATAGCAACATTTTTTCAGTTATATAATAATATTTATTTTATAGATACTAATTAATAACCTGTTTAACCAAATTCAAAATAATTTATCAAAAATGAAATGTCTTCATGTTAACTAAGTAACTTTTGTTGCCATTAACTAACATGTTGACTAATGTTAATAGGAATATTTTATAAAACATCTGTCTACTAGAAAAAATTAGCTCATTATTGAGCAGGAGCCTTGAAGGTGTATAGTACTTACATTAAATCCTAGCTCTTCTACTACAGAGACTTGTCCTGCCACTGCTAAAGCACCCATTATAGCCAGCACTCTGTTATCGCTAGCTGACAAGGTTTGCCCGCTTGCTGGCCCACCTCCAGTCCCTCTTGCATGGTGCCTTACGGTCAATGCCTTTTTTTTTATTTTGGACTTCCAATCTGCCCCACGCCTTTATTGAATAAAAATCAGTCATAGTTATAAGTACCTGTTATAAGTGTAAATGAGATTAAATGGCAAATTTGGTAAGAACTTTTGAAATAAATTGAAAAATAACTATAACATGCGGGGCATCCTCTCATATGGGCATCGGACATCAAAGCATAGCTTGTACTATACTATACTTGTACTTGTTTGACTTTTCGTAGTAAGAAGGTTAATGTTTAGTTGTAAGTTTGTTTTCTTTGTTTATGTTGTGTGTACTTATATGTGCCAATAAACGTTTTTTCTTTCTTACTATGGGTGTCATGTCAGAGATTGACCATCATCATCATAATTATCAAAAATCCCCAGTCTAGTAATAACAGAGAAGTGATTACAAGCCAACCTTCACAACCGCAAGGTTTCCTCTTATCCAAAACCCAAATACAAAATAGCACCTCCAGCAATGATAACCAAAATGAGTTAATCCGAGGCAGGGCTATGCGCAATCGCTTAGTTAGTAGGATGTAATATAGGTGAATAAATAAAATTACTATTAAATATTTTAATAGTTTTATTAAGTCACTTGATAAACTCTATAAAATTTTATATAATTAGTATCTCTACTAAACATAATAATTATATTAATCAGTCTTTATATGCCAACTGCTGGGCATAAGACAAGCCTCACCTCAATAAGCCATAATCCAACAGGCAAGCTAGATCTAATGGATAACAAAATCATATTATTTTCACTATTAACTAAAATAAATGCCAATGTGTGTGTGACACACAAAGTTAGCCATGCAACACCTAGGTGAACTGCTTTGGTGTTCCGCAGGTCAGAAAGGTTTATTTTTACTATTACCTTAAGTAAGTATAAATGCAAAATCAAGAATCAGTCTCACAGTTACAGTCTTAAAATTGGGCAGTAAAAGAGGCAACATATTAGATAATTTAACGAAGACACTTCTTTCGCCTAAAGAAGGTTCACATTATGTAAAAACAAACTTAACATCTTGAACAGCCTTAGGAATTCTGCATCTCAGACTTTTGCTAGTATCCCACTCGCAAAATTCAAATTCATTCATTATCTTGCATGCAGCTTCCTTAATTTTAAAACTTAATTTTCTTTTTAAAACATGACTGTTGAATCTAAAGAAGTATTCCATGACCCAGCTGGTTCTGGTGGTGAGCATGGGACAACAACTACACACCCACACATCATTAACAGAGTTTCTATCCGTGTCCCACCCTTCTGGCCTGACAAGCCCGGATTGTGGTTTGCCAGTCTCGAGGCACACATCTATGCAAACTTCCATGTTTATAAATAATATTAGTAAGAAGTAAGATTTTAAGTCTTTAGACTTACCATCTAAAATTTCCAAAAATGCTGAATTATCTTGGGTGACGGGATCATCTTGGACGGCAGGATCTTCTTGTGCAGTATTTAGAGGTCTCTGAAAAAAATTGGCAGTGGTAGATTTAATAAAAATAAGTGAGAGATTTAATTAAATTATAGTGTGGCGTCCCACATGGTTGCATCATTGTATTAATATTTATATTGTAACATAAGTACAGTACTATGTGTAGGACCCACCTTGTAATACTATTTAGTCTGTGGTATAACCAAAGATTTTCTGTCTATGGTTTTACTACTTTCTGACACCTCGCAAGAACAGACTTTTTGGCGGGTTTGGACGAATACAATTTGTTCAACAATACCGACTTTTATTTCAAGTTCGTTACTGAAATTAAACGGCGCGCAACGCCAAATTGGTGACCCTGAACGTGGTCGCCAAATTGGTGACCCTGAATCAAGGTGGCCCAAGGAATACTCCAGACTCGGGAGTTGCTGGAGTCGCCAACCAGACCCCTATTGGACATCCTGTGACGGAACTTCGCCAGTAACGACCTACGTGCGAGTTGATATAAGTACCTATGTTATAAGTGTAAATGAGATTAAATGGCAAATTTGGTAAGAACTTTTGAAATAAATTGAAAAATAACTATAACATGCGGGGCATCCTCTCATATGGGCATCGGACATCAAAGCATAGCTTGTACTATACTATACTTGTACTTGTTTGACTTTTTGTAGTAAGAAGGTTAATGTTTAGTTGTAAGTTTGTTTTCTTTGTTTATGTTGTGTGTACTTATATGTGCCAATAAACGTTTTTTCTTTCTTACTATGGGTGTCATGTCAGAGATTGACCATCATCATCATAATTATCAAAAATCCCCAGTCTAGTAATAACAGAGAAGTGATTACAAGCCAACCTTCACAACCGCAAGGTTTCCTCTTATCCAAAACCCTTGAGAAAATAGCTTGCTAGCGACTCTACCATCACACTAGTCTTTCAAAAAATGTTCATTAGATCCTTACTTTTTTCCACTTCTCTGTAGTATTGCTAACACCACCACCAACAGCATTCAATATGTTGGTCAGTTCAGTCCACAGTCGGTCTGACCGTACCCGACCTTGTGATCCAGCAAGAGGCCTCGCCAGGTCACCATGACTGTAACATAAACAAACAAAGATTCAATATAAGTACTTCATTATTAAGATCGCGTCATTGTTTACATTACATACTCATGAATAAAACTTGGATTTACTTACGCTTCCATATACTCAAGCAGCGTTGACAATTGTTCAGGACTTGCTCGCACTCTTGATTCCATGTTTTATCACTAAAAATAAAATAGATATTATCTAAGACTATATTAATACAAATTACAATGACTGTCTTACACAAAGGTTAGTTTAAAACTGAACTAATAACATCTTAATATTTGTTGGAAGCACTGGGTCTTGCTACAGTTCCCATACTTAAGTCAAGTGGTTAATATGTTTTTTGTCGGGTCTCGGGGTACCTATCGCAGCCCGAACACTTGAACTGCCATGCCGATCCCGTGACGTCACCCAGCATTCCAACGCCGTCGCCGCACAGCGATCGCCAACATAGATTACTCCAACATCGTTTGAACACCAGTCACTTATAAAAATGAGTCTATTTTGATTATCATTAAGTTTTTGAGACGATCTAAAAGTAATAACACTCTATTCACTTACCACTGTAAAAATATCGTTTTTATTATAACTTAAAAACAAACGTAACACTCACTTAATATTCTTATTAATAAAATTTGAAAACATCAATAACCCTCGGGTTTGATCCGATTTGAACTTCTTGACTGACACAGCAAAATTTTCGATACCATAACCAATATTTTTGTTTTTTAGCGAATAAACAATTCGATACAACGATCACGAACATAGTGTTACATTGGCTAGGAAATGTTTATCGTTATCTCAGAGACGATGACGAATTTAGATATCGTTTCGGTACGAAGTGATGTTACTTTGTCTAAGGACCCAGGGGGCTTAGACAAAGTAACAATTTAAAAACGATAACGAAGTTAGATAAGACTAAAATGTATGGGATTGACATAAGCCGCGTTAAGTCACGTGGTCAATCGACATCGTTATCGCAATTTGGTAGACAATGTCATAAAGTAACGAATCGTTATCGTGTTTATCCCATACAAATGCGTAGACAAGCAGACCTTTCAGTGTTCGCCTTCGCCTCGATCGTGATCGCCAAAAAAGATAACGAAACGAATGCTAAAACGTTGTAGTTATCGAAACAATATGGCCGAATTTCATTCGGCAGCAGATTTTTGACATTGGTTGATGACATACTCTTAGTATTTATTCTGTGTTAGAGGCATTACTGCAGATCAAATAGATTATAAAATGCATTCTCTACGTTTATTGTGGGCTGCACACAATGAGAACGCCTGGGTGAGGTGCCAAAAACGACTAAGACTGCGACGGCAATTGGAAACAATTGAAGAAATGCCTGAATTGTTGTTCATCCAACATTTCAGGCTTAATAAAAGAGCATACAGGAAGTTATGCAAGGACCTAAAAGCTCATGCACAATTAAAAGGTTCCTCTGAAATTCCCCTGGAAATAAAGGTAAGAAATTTTAAATTAATAAAACAACATAATTATAGGTATTGCAGGCAACCAGGTCCTTAATGTTGTTAGTTGTTGTTCCTTATAGCTTGAGTTAAAACAACTTCGTCTGCTTAGTTTATAGGTACTATACAACAAAAACATTGTGGCACCACACTACTTTATGAACTGCTGTAGAAATAAAAATAAAACCACATCAACCTAAATAGGTTAACTTAACTATGTATTATATTTTATTTATATTATATTTTTCAGGTGCTGTGTGCTCTTAGCTTTTTAGCTACAGGGTCATAACAGAAAATTGTGGGTGTGGGCCAGCATTTAACGCAGCGGACAACAAGTCGCTGCATCAGGGAGGTTGTGAACGCCCTTAATCACAATTGGATGGTCAGCAGGTGGATAGTGTTTCCACAAACGCCACATGAGAGATCCCTAATCAAAGAGAAGTATGTAAATATATTTTTAAATAGTTTAAATACCTAATTAAAAATTTTCTTAGGTTTCTACATATCTAAATAATTACTCTGATATTTGTTGTAAAATTGTTAAATAATTTACAGATTTCAAAGGACACATAATTTGCCTGGTGTGATAGGGTGCATTGACTGTACCCATATTGCTATTACAAGACCGGTTGAGGAAGAACACACATTTTTCAATAGAAAAGGATATCATTCCTTAAATGTTCAAATGGTAAGCTGCTGGATAAATTCTAATCATAATACATATAAAACTATGTGGTTAACAAACTTCTCTGAAACTATGTGTATATGTATTTATAAATAAAATAACCTTTATTTATATGATAAACTCAATGGAATATGTAAGAGGAGGTATGTGCCAAGCGGCACAGCAAAATAAAGGGACATTTTTATTGTATACATAGTGAAATCTATAAAATAACTTTTAAATGTTTTATAAGTAGGTACCATATTTCGAAATTAAATCCCTTCCCCTCATTGCAATTTGGTTCTTTGTGGAAACCAAACAATAAGTACCTATAGTTTTATTTTATTTTCTTTTCAGATATGCGATTATGACTTGCGCATTATAAATGTGAACTCAAAATTTGGTGGAGCAACACATGACTCGCACATATGGTCAGCGAGTCACGTGAGCACATACATGGAAGGACTTCATGAAAGTGGTGAACATGTTTGGTTATTAGGTATGTTGTTCCGTATAGGTATTGTAAATAGTGAGACATCTGAAATAGCCCTATATGCAGTAATTGCACTATATTTAAGTGAGCATGACTACAAATAAAAAACGATTATTCAATTCTTTATTAGAACTGGAGTAGACTATTAACAAAAATATATTTCCTTTTTTTTTAGGAGATTCCGGCTATCCACTGCGGCCCTGGTTGATGACGCCTATATTAAATGCTGAACCAGGATCCCAGGCAGAGGTGTACACACGACGTCATGTTGAAGCCAGGTCCTGCATTGAGCGCTGTTTCGGACTACTTAAGGCTCGTTGGAGGTGTATGTTTCGACACAGAGTTCTTCACTATCACCCTTACATGGCTAGCAAAATTACTAATGCATGTTGTGTGCTGCACAACATTGCATTAGATGCTAGAATACCACCTCCAAGTGATATGCCAGCTGGGGGTCTAGAAGATAGTGAAGATCATGCTGTACAATATAGCACCTCCAGCAATGATGACCAAAATGAGTTAATCCGAGGCAGGGCTATGCGCAATCGCTTAGTTAGTAGGATGTAATATAGGTGAATAAATAAAATTACTATTAAATATTTTAATAGTTTTATTAAGTCACTTGATAAACTCTATAAAATTTTATATAATTAGTATCTCTACTAAACATAATAATTATATTAATCAGTCTTTATATGCCAACTGCTGCGCATAAGACAAGCCTCACTTCAATAAGCCATAATCCAACATGCAAGCTAGATCTAATGGATACAGTCAATTTGGGTAACTTTGATTCATTCGGGTAACTTTGACAGCGGGACCATGAACTAGTTTTGATTATTTTTTCTCATGATGCCAACACTATTCATAAATGTTTATTTTAGATTTGCAATTTTAAACAAGCTTCGTAAACGCACCTTAAAAAAAAGTAAGCTGTCAAAGTAAGAAAACGTCAAAACTTTTTTTCTGAATATAGCGCGCGAATTCAAGTTTGCTTTACGGCCAGACAAAAGAGAAATTATTAAAATTAAATATGATGATGTTGTATCTACAGTAGATAACAGTAAAATCAGTATAAAACAGGCTGGGTCCACACAATTAATGACTATTTGCTCTATATGGAGTGGGGAGAATAGACAAATAAATTGTCAAGATTGGTCAAGATTTTACAAAAAAAATTTTTGTTTTAATTATTTTTGCTTATTTTCTTTTTAATTTGCCTAAAAATGTTTAATTATAGGTGTTTTTAAAGCGTTTTTGATGGTGTTCAAAAATGAGCGTAACATTGCCAAATGCTGTAGACTGATTCTTCATTTTTTTTTTTTAATATAAGACAAATCTGCAAAATGGTCGTTTTATAGTCACATGCATCCATTAGTTAATAAATACATACACCAATGTTACCCAGATTGATAAAAATAATACTTATTACTACTTTTTTATGCATGGCTCTGTGTGTGTCAAAGTTACCCATTTTATGAAGGTAACTTTGACAGGGCACAGAATTGAGATTTTCTACTATATTGGTATGTTTTATAAACTTTCTGTGAATTTCTATAGATGGAAAGTAATACGAGAGCACTGATAAAATAAAAAACACTCGAGTGATAGGCGTAAATTTTTTAAATATAGTATAAAATATCGCCCATATCTGTCAAAGTTACCCAGATTGACTGTAACAAAATCATATTATTTTCACTATTAACTAAAATAAATGCCAATGTGTGTGTGACACACAAAGTTAGCCATGCAACACCTAGGTGAACTGCTTTGGTGTTCCACAGGTCAGAAAGGTTTATTTTTACTATTACCTTAAGTAAGTATAAATGCAAAATCAAGAATCAGTCTCACAGTTACAGTCTTAAAATTGGGCAGTAAAAGAGGCAACATATTAGATAATTTAACGAAGTCACTTCTTTCGCCTAAAGAAGGTTCACATTATGTAAAAACAAACTTTACATCTTGAACAGCCTTAGGAATTCTGCATCTCAGACTTTTGCTAGTATCCCACTCGCAAAAGTCTGAGATGCAGAATGCCTAAGGCTTCAGACATACATAATAAAAAACCTTTCGATTACTATAGCAATAGGGACAAGACAATTGTTGAACTACTCAGTGTTCAGCGGTTCTGTATTGTCCCTACTGCGATAATAGTCAAGCCAAGCTTGAGCGGTGTTCACTAAAGAGCTAAAAACCTGGTTCCGTTCGTGCTCAACCTCCAACGCTCGCATTGTAGCCTAGTCCGGGCTTCCTCCAGCTCCAGGCGTCGTAATTCCACGGCCGTAAACTCGCTTGCCTCTCTCTCGAAGGGGGTCGGTGCCTGTCTACGGCGGTCGCGCAAACGAGGGCGGTCAGGAGAGGCAACAGACTGCGGTGTCGCTGGCGACCTCAACCGCGGACGACGGCTGGGTAGATGGAGAAATAGCAGACGTGCGGGGGGCAGGTGGCCGTCTTCGCCTCGGAGTAGTGGGCGCTGCAGGGGTTGGCGGGGATGGCGCTGCCGGGGCTGTTGTGGCTGGCGGGGCTGGTGCAACAGGCTGCCGTCCTTGAGCCGAAGTCTGAGTGAGCACGAGCGGTGAGGAAGGAGGAAGTCAATTATTTGAGGGCTGTGAAGTTGAAGGTTGAGGAGACAAAGTCAGTTGTGGAGTTTCTGCAAAGGAAAATTAGTGTTATTTTGGACAGTTTATGGATCTTTTGTTTGTTCAAAATGTTTTCTTAAATTAGATACTGCTATTATTTTGTAAAATGTGAAGGTTTGGATGTTTGTTAGTTCCTTACTCAATCATGCAAAAACGGCTGAACGGATTTCGAAGAAAATTGGCATACAGCAACATTTTATATTTTACATATACATAACAAATAAATATTATGATACTAGCTGTTGCCAGCGGCTTCGCCCGTAATCGGGATAAAAACTATCCTATGTGTTAATCTGGGTTATAAACAATGTGTGTACTAAATTTTATCCAAATCCGTTCAGTAGTTTTTGCGTGAAAGAGTAACAAACATCCATCTATGCAAACTTCCATGTTTATAAATAATATTAGTAAGAAGTAAGATTTTAAGTCTTTAGACTTACCATCTAAAATTTCCAAAAATGCTGAATTATCTTGGGTGACGGGATCATCTTGGATGGCAGGATCTTCTTGTGCAGTATTTAGAGGTCTCTGAAAAAAATTTGCAGTGGTAGATTTAATAAAAATAAGTGAGAGATTTAATTAAATTATAGTGTGGCGTCCCACATGGTTGCATCATTGTATTAATATTTATATTGTAACATAAGTACAGTACTATGTGTAGGACCCACCTTGTAATACTATTTAGTCTGTGGTATAACCAAAGATTTTCTGTCTATGGTTTTACTACTTTCTGACACCTCGCAAGAACAGACTTTTTGGCGGGTTTGGACGAATACAATTTGTTCAACAATACCGACTTTTATTTCGAGTTCGTTACTGAAATTAAACGGTGCGCAACGCCAAATTGGTGACCCTGAACGTGGTCGCCAAATTGGTGACCCTGAATCAAGGTGGCCCAAGGAATACCCCAGACTCGGGAGTTGCTGGAGTCGCCAACCAGACCCCTATTGGACATCCTGTGACGGAACTTCGCCAGTAACGACCTACGTGCGAGTTGATGCCCGTCGCCAAAGACGAGGTCTCGCTGGTACCTACGTCGCAAGGTGCTGCCTGTTGGTCAGTGGATTATACTTACTCTCCACGAAGATAACTGGTCAGTGTGTGCTTATACTACCTATTTTATATTGCATACAGCATAACAACAGTGGTGTTAAGAGTGGGTTAAGCTGGTGTTAATTAATATATTGGATACTGCACAAACTATTGATATTTTATATCATCTAACATATTGGTGTTGGATACTGAATAACTTATTAATATTGCATTTTATTTGTACCTCTTGAAGGTTTGTTTGCATTTATTTTTATTTTTTGCATATTGGTTGTTGGCACTGTTTACTTTTTAATATATTGCTTTTGTTTTGGGTTGTGTCTGCATTATTGTTAAACCACTCCTGTTTATTTATATTCTGCACTTTCAAATTCATTAATTATCTTGCATGCAGCTTCCTTAATTTTAAAACTTAATTTTCTTTTTAAAACATGACTGATGAATCTAAAGAAGTATTCCATGACCCAGCTGGTTCTGGTGGTGAGCATGGGACAACAACTACACACCCACACATCATTAACAGAGTTTCTATCCGTGTCCCACCCTTCTGGCCTGACAAGCCCGGATTGTGGTTTGCCAGTCTCGAGGCACACATCTATGCAAACTTCCATGTTTATAAATAATATTAGTAAGAAGTAAGATTTTAAGTCTTTAGACTTACCATCTAAAATTTCCAAAAATGCTGAATTATCTTGGGTGACGGGATCATCTTGGACGGCAGGATCTTCTTGTGCAGTATTTAGAGGTCTCTGAAAAAAATTGGCAGTGGTAGATTTAATAAAAATAAGTGAGAGATTTAATTAAATTATAGCAACATTTTTTCAGTTATATAATAATATTTATTTTATAGATACTAATTAATAACCTGTTTAACCAAATTCAAAATAATTTATCAAAAATGAAATGTGTCTTTCATGTTAACTAAGTAACTTTTGTTGCCATAAACTAACATGTTGACCAATGTTAATAGGAATATTTTATAAAACATCTGTCTACTAGAAAAAATTTGCTCATTATTGAGCAGGAGCCCTGAAGGTGTATAGTACTTACATTAAATCCTAGCTCTTCTACTACAGAGACTTGTCCTGCCACTGCTAAAGCACCCATTATAGCCAGCACTCTGTTATCGCTAGCTGACAAGGTTTGCCCGCTTGCTGGCCCACCTCCAGTCCCTCTTGCATGGTGCCTTACGGTCAATGCCTTTTTTTTTATTTTGGACTTCCAATCTGCCCCACGCCTTTATTGAATAAAAATCAGTCATAGTTATAAGTACCTGTTATAAGTGTAAATGAGATTAAATGGCAAATTTGGTAAGAACTTTTGAAATAAATTGAAAAATAACTATAACATGCGGGGCATCCTCTCATATGGGCATCGGACATCAAAGCATAGCTTGTACTATACTATACTTGTACTTGTTTGACTTTTCGTAGTAAGAAGGTTAATGTTTAGTTGTAAGTTTGTTTTCTTTGTTTATGTTGTGTGTACTTATATGTGCCAATAAACGTTTTTTCTTTCTTACTATGGGTGTCATGTCAGAGATTGACCATCATCATCATAATTATCAAAAATCCCCAGTCTAGTAATAACAGAGAAGTGATTACAAGCCAACCTTCACAACCGCAAGGTTTCCTCTTATCCAAAACCCAAATACAAAATAGCACCTCCAGCAATGATAACCAAAATGAGTTAATCCAAGGCAGGGCTATGCGCAATCGCTTAGTTAGTAGGATGTAATATAGGTGAATAAATAAAATTACTATTAAATATTTTAATAGTTTTATTAAGTCACTTGATAAACTCTATAAAATTTTATATAATTAGTATCTCTACTAAACATAATAATTATATTAATCAGTCTTTATATGCCAACTGCTGGGCATAAGACAAGCCTCACCTCAATAAGCCATAATCCAACATGCAAGCTAGATCTAATGGATAACAAAATCATATTATTTTCACTATTAACTAAAATAAATGCCAATGTGTGTGTGACACACAAAGTTAGCCATGCAACACCTAGGTGAACTGCTTTGGTGTTCCACAGGTCAGAAAGGTTTATTTTTACTATTACCTTAAGTAAGTATAAATGCAAAATCAAGAATCAGTCTCACAGTTACAGTCTTAAAATTGGGCAGTAAAAGAGGCAACATATTAGATAATTTAACGAAGACACTTCTTTCGCCTAAAGAAGGTTCACATTATGTAAAAACAAACTTAACATCTTGAACAGCCTTAGGAATTCTGCATCTCAGACTTTTGCTAGTATCCCACTCGCAAAATTCAAATTCATTCATTATCTTGCATGCAGCTTCCTTAATTTTAAAACTTAATTTTCTTTTTAAAACATGACTGATGAATCTAAAGAAGTATTCCATGACCCAGCTGGTTCTGGTGGTGAGCATGGGACAACAACTACACACCCACACATCATTAACAGAGTTTCTATCCGTGTCCCACCCTTCTGGCCTGACAAGCCCGGATTGTGGTTTGCCAGTCTCGAGGCACACATCTATGCAAACTTCCATGTTTATAAATAATATTAGTAAGAAGTAAGATTTTAAGTCTTTAGACTTACCATCTAAAATTTCCAAAAATGCTGAATTATCTTGGGTGACGGGATCATCTTGGACGGCAGGATCTTCTTGTGCAGTATTTAGAGGTCTCTGAAAAAAATTGGCAGTGGTAGATTTAATAAAAATAAGTGAGAGATTTAATTAAATTATAGCAACATTTTTTCAGTTATATAATAATATTTATTTTATAGATACTAATTAATAACCTGTTTAACCAAATTCAAAATAATTTATCAAAAATGAAATGTCTTCATGTTAACTAAGTAACTTTTGTTGCCATTAACTAACATGTTGACTAATGTTAATAGGAATATTTTATAAAACATCTGTCTACTAGAAAAAATTAGCTCATTATTGAGCAGGAGCCTTGAAGGTGTATAGTACTTACATTAAATCCTAGCTCTTCTACTACAGAGACTTGTCCTGCCACTGCTAAAGCACCCATTATAGCCAGCACTCTGTTATCGCTAGCTGACAAGGTTTGCCCGCTTGCTGGCCCACCTCCAGTCCCTCTTGCATGGTGCCTTACGGTCAATGCCTTTTTTTTTATTTTGGACTTCCAATCTGCCCCACGCCTTTATTGAATAAAAATCAGTCATAGTTATAAGTACCTGTTATAAGTGTAAATGAGATTAAATGGCAAATTTGGTAAGAACTTTTGAAATAAATTGAAAAATAACTATAACATGCGGGGCATCCTCTCATATGGGCATCGGACATCAAAGCATAGCTTGTACTATACTATACTTGTACTTGTTTGACTTTTCGTAGTAAGAAGGTTAATGTTTAGTTGTAAGTTTGTTTTCTTTGTTTATGTTGTGTGTACTTATATGTGCCAATAAACGTTTTTTCTTTCTTACTATGGGTGTCATGTCAGAGATTGACCATCATCATCATAATTATCAAAAATCCCCAGTCTAGTAATAACAGAGAAGTGATTACAAGCCAACCTTCACAACCGCAAGGTTTCCTCTTATCCAAAACCCAAATACAAAATAGCACCTCCAGCAATGATAACCAAAATGAGTTAATCCGAGGCAGGGCTATGCGCAATCGCTTAGTTAGTAGGATGTAATATAGGTGAATAAATAAAATTACTATTAAATATTTTAATAGTTTTATTAAGTCACTTGATAAACTCTATAAAATTTTATATAATTAGTATCTCTACTAAACATAATAATTATATTAATCAGTCTTTATATGCCAACTGCTGGGCATAAGACAAGCCTCACCTCAATAAGCCATAATCCAACAGGCAAGCTAGATCTAATGGATAACAAAATCATATTATTTTCACTATTAACTAAAATAAATGCCAATGTGTGTGTGACACACAAAGTTAGCCATGCAACACCTAGGTGAACTGCTTTGGTGTTCCGCAGGTCAGAAAGGTTTATTTTTACTATTACCTTAAGTAAGTATAAATGCAAAATCAAGAATCAGTCTCACAGTTACAGTCTTAAAATTGGGCAGTAAAAGAGGCAACATATTAGATAATTTAACGAAGACACTTCTTTCGCCTAAAGAAGGTTCACATTATGTAAAAACAAACTTAACATCTTGAACAGCCTTAGGAATTCTGCATCTCAGACTTTTGCTAGTATCCCACTCGCAAAATTCAAATTCATTCATTATCTTGCATGCAGCTTCCTTAATTTTAAAACTTAATTTTCTTTTTAAAACATGACTGTTGAATCTAAAGAAGTATTCCATGACCCAGCTGGTTCTGGTGGTGAGCATGGGACAACAACTACACACCCACACATCATTAACAGAGTTTCTATCCGTGTCCCACCCTTCTGGCCTGACAAGCCCGGATTGTGGTTTGCCAGTCTCGAGGCACACATCTATGCAAACTTCCATGTTTATAAATAATATTAGTAAGAAGTAAGATTTTAAGTCTTTAGACTTACCATCTAAAATTTCCAAAAATGCTGAATTATCTTGGGTGACGGGATCATCTTGGACGGCAGGATCTTCTTGTGCAGTATTTAGAGGTCTCTGAAAAAAATTGGCAGTGGTAGATTTAATAAAAATAAGTGAGAGATTTAATTAAATTATAGTGTGGCGTCCCACATGGTTGCATCATTGTATTAATATTTATATTGTAACATAAGTACAGTACTATGTGTAGGACCCACCTTGTAATACTATTTAGTCTGTGGTATAAAAAAAGATTTTCTGTCTATGGTTTTACTACTTTCTGACACCTCGCAAGAACAGACTTTTTGGCGGGTTTGGACGAATACAATTTGTTCAACAATACCGACTTTTATTTCAAGTTCGTTACTGAAATTAAACGGCGCGCAACGCCAAATTGGTGACCCTGAACGTGGTCGCCAAATTGGTGACCCTGAATCAAGGTGGCCCAAGGAATACTCCAGACTCGGGAGTTGCTGGAGTCGCCAACCAGACCCCTATTGGACATCCTGTGACGGAACTTCGCCAGTAACGACCTACGTGCGAGTTGATATAAGTACCTATGTTATAAGTGTAAATGAGATTAAATGGCAAATTTGGTAAGAACTTTTGAAATAAATTGAAAAATAACTATAACATGCGGGGCATCTTCTCATATGGGCATCGGACATCAAAGCATAGCTTGTACTATACTATACTTGTACTTGTTTGACTTTTTGTAGTAAGAAGGTTAATGTTTAGTTGTAAGTTTGTTTTCTTTGTTTATGTTGTGTGTACTTATATGTGCCAATAAACGTTTTTTCTTTCTTACTATGGGTGTCATGTCAGAGATTGACCATCATCATCATAATTATCAAAAATCCCCAGTCTAGTAATAACAGAGAAGTGATTACAAGCCAACCTTCACAACCGCAAGGTTTCCTCTTATCCAAAACCCTTGAGAAAATAGCTTGCTAGCGACTCTACCATCACACTAGTCTTTGGTCAGTTCAGTCCACAGTCGGTCTGACCGTACCCGACCTTGTGATCCAGCAAGAGGCCTCGCCAGGTCACCATGACTGTAACATAAACAAACAAAGATTCAATATAAGTACTTCATTATTAAGATCGCGTCATTGTTTACATTACATACTCATGAATAAAACTTGGATTTACTTACGCTTCCATATACTCAAGCAGCGTTGACAATTGTTCAGGACTTGCTCGCACTCTTGATTCCATGTTTTATCACTAAAAATAAAATAGATATTATCTAAGACTATATTAATACAAATTACAATGACTGTCTTACACAAAGGTTAGTTTAAAACTGAACTAATAACATCTTAATATTTGTTGGAAGCACTGGGTCTTGCTACAGTTCCCATACTTAAGTCAAGTGGTTAATATGTTTTTTGTCGGGTCTCGGGGTACCTATCGCAGCCCGAACACTTGAACTGCCATGCCGATCCCGTGACGTCACCCAGCATTCCAACGCCGTCGCCGCACAGCGATCGCCGACATAGATTACTCCAACATCGTTTGAACACCAGTCACTTATAAAAATGAGTCTATTTTGATTATCATTAAGTTTTGGAGACGATCTAAAAGTAATAACACTCTATTCACTTACCACTGTAAAAATATCGTTTTTATTATAACTTAAAAACAAACGTAACACTCACTTAATATTCTTATTAATAAAATTTGAAAACATCAATAACCCTCGGGTTTGATCCGATTTGAACTTCTTGACTGACACAGCAAAATTTTCGATACCATAACCAATATTTTTGTTTTTTAGCGAATAAACAATTCGATACAACGATCACGAACATAGTGTTACATTGGCTAGGAAATGTTTATCGTTATCTCAGAGACGATGACGAATTTAGATATCGTTTCGGTACGAAGTGATGTTACTTTGTCTAAGGACCCAGGGGGCTTAGACAAAGTAACAATTTAAAAACGATAACGAAGTTAGATAAGACTAAAATGTATGGGATTGACATAAGCCGCGTTAAGTCACGTGGTCAATCGACATCGTTATCGCAATTTGGTAGACAATGTCATAAAGTAACGAATCGTTATCGTGTTTATCCCATACAAATGCGTAGACAAGCAGACCTTTCAGTGTTCGCCTTCGCCTCGATCGTGATCGCCAAAAAAGATAACGAAACGAATGCTAAAACGTTGTAGTTATCGAAACAATATGGCCGAATTTCATTCGGCAGCACATTTTTGACATTGGTTGATGACATACTCTTAGTATTTATTCTGTGTTAGAGGCATTACTGCAGATCAAATAGATTATAAAATGCATTCTCTACGTTTATTGTGGGCTGCACACAATGAGAACGCCTGGGTGAGGTGCCAAAAACGACTAAGACTGCGACGGCAATTGGAAACAATTGAAGAAATGCCTGAATTGTTGTTCATCCAACATTTCAGGCTTAATAAAAGAGCATACAGGAAGTTATGCAAGGACCTAAAAGCTCATGCACAATTAAAAGGTTCCTCTGAAATTCCCCTGGAAATAAAGGTAAGAAATTTTAAATTAATAAAACAACATAATTATAGGTATTGCAGGCAACCAGGTCCTTAATGTTGTTAGTTGTTGTTCCTTATAGCTTGAGTTAAAACAACTTCGTCTGCTTAGTTTATAGGTACTATACAACAAAAACATTGTGGCACCACACTACTTTATGAACTGCTGTAGAAATAAAAATAAAACCACATCAACCTAAATAGGTTAACTTAACTATGTATTATATTTTATTTATATTATATTTTTCAGGTGCTGTGTGCTCTTAGCTTTTTAGCTACAGGGTCATAACAGAAAATTGTGGGTGTGGGCCAGCATTTGACGCAGCGGACAACAAGTCGCTGCATCAGGGAGGTTGTGAACGCCCTTAATCACAATTGGATGGTCAGCAGGTGGATAGTGTTTCCACAAACGCCACATGAGAGATCCCTAATCAAAGAGAAGTATGTAAATATATTTTTAAATAGTTTAAATACCTAATTAAAAATTTTCTTAGGTTTCTACATATCTAAATAATTACTCTGATATTTGTTGTAAAATTGTTAAATAATTTACAGATTTCAAAGGACACATAATTTGCCTGGTGTGATAGGGTGCATTGACTGTACCCATATTGCTATTACAAGACCGGTTGAGGAAGAACACACATTTTTCAATAGAAAAGGATATCATTCCTTAAATGTTCAAATGGTAAGCTGCTGGATAAATTCTAATCATAATACATATAAAACTATGTGGTTAACAAACTTCTCTGAAACTATGTGTATATGTATTTATAAATAAAATAACCTTTATTTATATGATAAACTCAATGGAATATGTAAGAGGAGGTATGTGCCAAGCGGCACAGCAAAATAAAGGGACATTTTTATTGTATACATAGTGAAATCTATAAAATAACTTTTAAATGTTTTATAAGTAGGTACCATATTTCAAAATTAAATCCCTTCCCCTCATTGCAATTTGGTTCTTTGTGGAAACCAAACAATAAGTACCTATAGTTTTATTTTATTTTCTTTTCAGATATGCGATTATGACTTGCGCATTATAAATGTGAACTCAAAATTTGGTGGAGCAACACATGACTCGCACATATGGTCAGCGAGTCACGTGAGCACATACATGGAAGGACTTCATGAAAGTGGTGAACATGTTTGGTTATTAGGTATGTTGTTCCGTATAGGTATTGTAAATAGTGAGACATCTGAAATAGCCCTATATGCAGTAATTGCACTATATTTAAGTGAGCATGACTACAAATAAAAAACGATTATTCAATTCTTTATTAGAACTGGAGTAGACTATTAACAAAAATATATTTCCTTTTTTTTTAGGAGATTCCGGCTATCCACTGCGGCCCTGGTTGATGACGCCTATATTAAATGCTGAACCAGGATCCCAGGCAGAGGTGTACACACGACGTCATGTTGAAGCCAGGTCCTGCATTGAGCGCTGTTTCGGACTACTTAAGGCTCGTTGGAGGTGTATGTTTCGACACAGAGTTCTTCACTATCACCCTTACATGGCTAGCAAAATTACTAATGCATGTTGTGTGCTGCACAACATTGCATTAGATGCTAGAATACCACCTCCAAGTGATATGCCAGCTGGGGGTCTAGAAGATAGTGAAGATCATGCTGTACAATATAGCACCTCCAGCAATGATAACCAAAATGAGTTAATCCGAGGCAGGGCTATGCGCAATCGCTTAGTTAGTAGGATGTAATATAGGTGAATAAATAAAATTACTATTAAATATTTTAATAGTTTTATTAAGTCACTTGATAAACTCTATAAAATTTTATATAATTAGTATCTCTACTAAACATAATAATTATATTAATCAGTCTTTATATGCCAACTGCTGCGCATAAGACAAGCCTCACTTCAATAAGCCATAATCCAACATGCAAGCTAGATCTAATGGATACAGTCAATTTGGGTAACTTTGATTCATTCGGGTAACTTTGACAGCGGGACCATGAACTAGTTTTGATTATTTTTTCTCATGATGCCAACACTATTCATAAATGTTTATTTTAGATTTGCAATTTTAAACAAGCTTCGTAAACGCACCTTAAAAAAAAGTAAGCTGTCAAAGTAAGAAAACGTCAAAACTTTTTTTCTGAATATAGCGCGCGAATTCAAGTTTGCTTTACGGCCAGACAAAAGAGAAATTATTAAAATTAAATATGATGATGTTGTATCTACAGTAGATAACAGTAAAATCAGTATAAAACAGGCTGGGTCCACACAATTAATGACTATTTGCTCTATATGGAGTGGGGAGAATAGACAAATAAATTGTCAAGATTGGTCAAGATTTTACAAAAAAAATTTTTGTTTTAATTATTTTTGCTTATTTTCTTTTTAATTTGCCTAAAAATGTTTAATTATAGGTGTTTTTAAAGCGTTTTTGATGGTGTTCAAAAATGAGCGTAACATTGCCAAATGCTGTAGACTGATTCTTAATTTTTTTTTTTAATATAAGACAAATCTGCAAAATGGTCGTTTTATAGTCACATGCATCCATTAGTTAATAAATACATACACCAATGTTACCCAGATTGATAAAAATAATACTTATTACTACTTTTTTATGCATGGCTCTGTGTGTGTCAAAGTTACCCATTTTATGAAGGTAACTTTGACAGGGCACAGAATTGAGATTTTCTACTATATTGGTATGTTTTATAAACTTTCTGTGAATTTCTATAGATGGAAAGTAATACGAGAGCACTGATAAAATAAAAAACACTCGAGTGATAGGCGTAAATTTTTTAAATATAGTATAAAATATCGCCCATATCTGTCAAAGTTACCCAGATTGACTGTAACAAAATCATATTATTTTCACTATTAACTAAAATAAATGGCAATGTGTGTGTGACACACAAAGTTAGCCATGCAACACCTAGGTGAACTGCTTTGGTGTTCCACAGGTCAGAAAGGTTTATTTTTACTATTACCTTAAGTATAAATGCAAAATCAAGAATCAGTCTCACAGTTACAGTCTTAAAATTGGGCAGTAAAAGAGGCAACATATTAGATAATTTAACGAAGTCACTTCTTTCGCCTAAAGAAGGTTCACATTATGTAAAAACAAACTTAACATCTTGAACAGCCTTAGGAATTCTGCATCTCAGACTTTTGCTAGTATCCCACTCGCAAAAGTCTGAGATGCAGAATGCCTAAGGCTTCAGACATACATACTAAAAAACCTTTCGATTACTATAGCAATAGGGACAAGACAATTGCTGAACTACTCAGTGTTCAGCGGTTCTGTATTGTCCCTACTGCGATAATAGTCAAGCCAAGCTTGAGCGGTGTTCACTAAAGAGCTAAAAACCTGGTTCCGTTCGTGCTCAACCTCCAACGCTCGCATTGTAGCCTAGTCCGGGCTTCCTCCAGCTCCAGGCGTCGTAATTCCACGGCCGTAAACTCGCTTGCCTCTCTCTCGAAGGGGGTCGGTGCCTGTCTACGGCGGTCGTGCAAACGAGGGCGGTCAGGAGAGGCAGCAGACTGCGGTGTCGCTGGCGACCTCAACCGCGGACGACGGCTGGGTAGATGGAGAAATAGCAGACGTGCGGGGGGCAGGTGGCCGTCTTCGCCTCGGAGTAGTGGGCGCTGCAGGGGTTGGCGGGGATGGCGCTGCCGGGGCTGTTGTGGCTGGCGGGGCTGGTGCAACAGGCTGCCGTCCTTGAGCCGAAGTCTGAGTGAGCACGAGCGGTGAGGAAGGAGGAAGTCAATTATTTGAGGGCTGTGAAGTTGAAGGTTGAGGAGAAAAAGTCAGTTGTGGAGTTTCTGCAAAGGAAAATTAGTGTTATTTTGGACAGTTTATGGATCTTTTGTTTGTTCAAAATGTTTTCTTAAATTAGATACTGCTATTATTTTGTAAAATGTGAAGGTTTGGATGTTTGTTAGTTCCTTACTCAATCATGCAAAAACGGCTGAACGGATTTCGAAGAAAATTGGCATACAGCAACATTTTATATTTTACATATACATAACAAATAAATATTATGATACTAGCTGTTGCCAGCGGCTTCGCCCGTAATCGGGATAAAAACTATCCTATGTGTTAATCTGGGTTATAAACAATGTGTGTACTAAATTTTATCCAAATCCGTTCAGTAGTTTTTGCGTGAAAGAGTAACAAACATCCATCTATGCAAACTTCCATGTTTATAAATAATATTAGTAAGAAGTAAGATTTTAAGTCTTTAGACTTACCATCTAAAATTTCCAAAAATGCTGAATTATCTTGGGTGACGGGATCATCTTGGATGGCAGGATCTTCTTGTGCAGTATTTAGAGGTCTCTGAAAAAAATTTGCAGTGGTAGATTTAATAAAAATAAGTGAGAGATTTAATTAAATTATAGTGTGGCGTCCCACATGGTTGCATCATTGTATTAATATTTATATTGTAACATAAGTACAGTACTATGTGTAGGACCCACCTTGTAATACTATTTAGTCTGTGGTATAACCAAAGATTTTCTGTCTATGGTTTTACTACTTTCTGACACCTCGCAAGAACAGACTTTTTGGCGGGTTTGGACGAATACAATTTGTTCAACAATACCGACTTTTATTTCGAGTTCGTTACTGAAATTAAACGGCGCGCAACGCCAAATTGGTGACCCTGAACGTGGTCGCCAAATTGGTGACCCTGAATCAAGGTGGCCCAAGGAATACTCCAGACTCGGGAGTTGCTGGAGTCGCCAACCAGACCCCTATTGGACATCCTGTGACGGAACTTCGCCAGTAACGACCTACGTGCGAGTTGATGCCCGTCGCCAAAGACGAGGTCTCGCTGGTACCTACGTCGCAAGGTGCTGCCTGTTGGTCAGTGGATTATACTTACTCTCCACGAAGATAACTGGTCAGTGTGTGCTTATACTACCTATTTTATATTGCATACAGCATAACAACAGTGGTGTTAAGAGTGGGTTAAGCTGGTGTTAATTAATATATTGGATACTGCACAAACTATTGATATTTTATATCATCTAACATATTGGTGTTGGATACTGAATAACTTATTAATATTGCATTTTATTTGTACCTCTTGAAGGTTTGTTTGCATTTATTTTTATTTTTTGCATATTGGTTGTTGGCACTGTTTACTTTTTAATATATTGCTTTTGTTTTGGGTTGTGTCTGCATTATTGTTAAACCACTCCTGTTTATTTATATTCTGCACTTTCAAATTCATTAATTATCTTGCATGCAGCTTCCTTAATTTTAAAACTTAATTTTCTTTTTAAAACATGACTGATGAATCTAAAGAAGTATTCCATGACCCAGCTGGTTCTGGTGGTGAGCATGGGACAACAACTACACACCCACACATCATTAACAGAGTTTCTATCCGTGTCCCACCCTTCTGGCCTGACAAGCCCGGATTGTGGTTTGCCAGTCTCGAGGCACACATCTATGCAAACTTCCATGTTTATAAATAATATTAGTAAGAAGTAAGATTTTAAGTCTTTAGACTTACCATCTAAAATTTCCAAAAATGCTGAATTATCTTGGGTGACGGGATCATCTTGGACGGCAGGATCTTCTTGTGCAGTATTTAGAGGTCTCTGAAAAAAATTGGCAGTGGTAGATTTAATAAAAATAAGTGAGAGATTTAATTAAATTATAGCAACATTTTTTCAGTTATATAATAATATTTATTTTATAGATACTAATTAATAACCTGTTTAACCAAATTCAAAATAATTTATCAAAAATGAAATGTGTCTTTCATGTTAACTAAGTAACTTTTGTTGCCATTAACTAACATGTTGACCAATGTTAATAGGAATATTTTATAAAACATCTGTCTACTAGAAAAAATTAGCTCATTATTGAGCAGGAGCCTTGAAGGTGTATAGTACTTACATTAAATCCTAGCTCTTCTACTACAGAGACTTGTCCTGCCACTGCTAAAGCACCCATTATAGCCAGCACTCTGTTATCGCTAGCTGACAAGGTTTGCCCGCTTGCTGGCCCACCTCCAGTCCCTCTTGCATGGTGCCTTACGGTCAATGCCTTTTTTTTATTTTGGACTTCCAATCTGCCCCACGCCTTTATTGAATAAAAATCAGTCATAGTTATAAGTACCTGTTATAAGTGTAAATGAGATTAAATGGCAAATTTGGTAAGAACTTTTGAAATAAATTGAAAAATAACTATAACATGCGGGGCATCCTCTCATATGGGCATCGGACATCAAAGCATAGCTTGTACTATACTATACTTGTACTTGTTTGACTTTTCGTAGTAAGAAGGTTAATGTTTAGTTGTAAGTTTGTTTTCTTTGTTTATGTTGTGTGTACTTATATGTGCCAATAAACGTTTTTTCTTTCTTACTATGGGTGTCATGTCAGAGATTGACCATCATCATCATAATTATCAAAAATCCCCAGTCTAGTAATAACAGAGAAGTGATTACAAGCCAACCTTCACAACCGCAAGGTTTCCTCTTATCCAAAACCCAAATACAAAATAGCACCTCCAGCAATGATAACCAAAATGAGTTAATCCGAGGCAGGGCTATGCGCAATCGCTTAGTTAGTAGGATGTAATATAGGTGAATAAATAAAATTACTATTAAATATTTTAATAGTTTTATTAAGTCACTTGATAAACTCTATAAAATTTTATATAATTAGTATCTCTACTAAACATAATAATTATATTAATCAGTCTTTATATGCCAACTGCTGGGCATAAGACAAGCCTCACCTCAATAAGCCATAATCCAACAGGCAAGCTAGATCTAATGGATAACAAAATCATATTATTTTCACTATTAACTAAAATAAATGCCAATGTGTGTGTGACACACAAAGTTAGCCATGCAACACCTAGGTGAACTGCTTTGGTGTTCCACAGGTCAGAAAGGTTTATTTTTACTGTTACCTTAAGTAAGTATAAATGCAAAATCAAGAATCAGTCTCACAGTTACAGTCTTAAAATTGGGCAGTAAAAGAGGCAACATATTAGATAATTTAACGAAGACACTTCTTTCGCCTAAAGAAGGTTCACATTATGTAAAAACAAACTTAACATCTTGAACAGCCTTAGGAATTCTGCATCTCAGACTTTTGCTAGTATCCCACTCGCAAAATTCAAATTCATTCATTATCTTGCATGCAGCTTCCTTAATTTTAAAACTTAATTTTCTTTTTAAAACATGACTGTTGAATCTAAAGAAGTATTCCATGACCCAGCTGGTTCTGGTGGTGAGCATGGGACAACAACTACACACCCACACATCATTAACAGAGTTTCTATCCGTGTCCCACCCTTCTGGCCTGACAAGCCCGGATTGTGGTTTGCCAGTCTCGAGGCACACATCTATGCAAACTTCCATGTTTATAAATAATATTAGTAAGAAGTAAGATTTTAAGTCTTTAGACTTACCATCTAAAATTTCCAAAAATGCTGAATTATCTTGGGTGACGGGATCATCTTGGACGGCAGGATCTTCTTGTGCAGTATTTAGAGGTCTCTGAAAAAAATTGGCAGTGGTAGATTTAATAAAAATAAGTGAGAGATTTAATTAAATTATAGCAACATTTTTTCAGTTATATAATAATATTTATTTTATAGATACTAATTAATAACCTGTTTAACCAAATTCAAAATAATTTATCAAAAATGAAATGTCTTCATGTTAACTAAGTAACTTTTGTTGCCATTAACTAACATGTTGACTAATGTTAATAGGAATATTTTATAAAACATCTGTCTACTAGAAAAAATTAGCTCATTATTGAGCAGGAGCCTTGAAGGTGTATAGTACTTACATTAAATCCTAGCTCTTCTACTACAGAGACTTGTCCTGCCACTGCTAAAGCACCCATTATAGCCAGCACTCTGTTATCGCTAGCTGACAAGGTTTGCCCGCTTGCTGGCCCACCTCCAGTCCCTCTTGCATGGTGCCTTACGGTCAATGCCTTTTTTTTTATTTTGGACTTCCAATCTGCCCCACGCCTTTATTGAATAAAAATCAGTCATAGTTATAAGTACCTGTTATAAGTGTAAATGAGATTAAATGGCAAATTTGGTAAGAACTTTTGAAATAAATTGAAAAATAACTATAACATGCGGGGCATCCTCTCATATGGGCATCGGACATCAAAGCATAGCTTGTACTATACTATACTTGTACTTGTTTGACTTTTCGTAGTAAGAAGGTTAATGTTTAGTTGTAAGTTTGTTTTCTTTGTTTATGTTGTGTGTACTTATATGTGCCAATAAACGTTTTTTCTTTCTTACTATGGGTGTCATGTCAGAGATTGACCATCATCATCATAATTATCAAAAATCCCCAGTCTAGTAATAACAGAGAAGTGATTACAAGCCAACCTTCACAACCGCAAGGTTTCCTCTTATCCAAAACCCAAATACAAAATAGCACCTCCAGCAATGATAACCAAAATGAGTTAATCCGAGGCAGGGCTATGCGCAATCGCTTAGTTAGTAGGATGTAATATAGGTGAATAAATAAAATTACTATTAAATATTTTAATAGTTTTATTAAGTCACTTGATAAACTCTATAAAATTTTATATAATTAGTATCTCTACTAAACATAATAATTATATTAATCAGTCTTTATATGCCAACTGCTGGGCATAAGACAAGCCTCACCTCAATAAGCCATAATCCAACAGGCAAGCTAGATCTAATGGATAACAAAATCATATTATTTTCACTATTAACTAAAATAAATGCCAATGTGTGTGTGACACACAAAGTTAGCCATGCAACACCTAGGTGAACTGCTTTGGTGTTCCGCAGGTCAGAAAGGTTTATTTTTACTATTACCTTAAGTAAGTATAAATGCAAAATCAAGAATCAGTCTCACAGTTACAGTCTTAAAATTGGGCAGTAAAAGAGGCAACATATTAGATAATTTAACGAAGACACTTCTTTCGCCTAAAGAAGGTTCACATTATGTAAAAACAAACTTAACATCTTGAACAGCCTTAGGAATTCTGCATCTCAGACTTTTGCTAGTATCCCACTCGCAAAATTCAAATTCATTCATTATCTTGCATGCAGCTTCCTTAATTTTAAAACTTAATTTTCTTTTTAAAACATGACTGTTGAATCTAAAGAAGTATTCCATGACCCAGCTGGTTCTGGTGGTGAGCATGGGACAACAACTACACACCCACACATCATTAACAGAGTTTCTATCCGTGTCCCACCCTTCTGGCCTGACAAGCCCGGATTGTGGTTTGCCAGTCTCGAGGCACACATCTATGCAAACTTCCATGTTTATAAATAATATTAGTAAGAAGTAAGATTTTAAGTCTTTAGACTTACCATCTAAAATTTCCAAAAATGCTGAATTATCTTGGGTGACGGGATCAGCTTGGACGGCAGGATCTTCTTGTGCAGTATTTAGAGGTCTCTGAAAAAAATTGGCAGTGGTAGATTTAATAAAAATAAGTGAGAGATTTAATTAAATTATAGCAACATTTTTTCAGTTATATAATAATATTTATTTTATAGATACTAATTAATAACCTGTTTAACCAAATTCAAAATAATTTATCAAAAATGAAATGTGTCTTTCATGTTAACTAAGTAACTTTTGTTGCCATTAACTAACATGTTGACCAATGTTAATAGGAATATTTTATAAAACATCTGTCTACTAGAAAAAATTAGCTCATTATTGAGCAGGAGCCCTGAAGGTGTATAGTACTTACATTAAATCCTAGCTCTTCTACTACAGAGACTTGTCCTGCCACTGCTAAAGCACCCATTATAGCCAGCACTCTGTTATCGCTAGCTGACAAGGTTTGCCCGCTTGCTGGCCCACCTCCAGTCCCTCTTGCATGGTGCCTTACGGTCAATGCCTTTTTTTTTATTTTGGACTTCCAATCTGCCCCACGCCTTTATTGAATAAAAATCAGTCATAGTTATAAGTACCTGTTATAAGTGTAAATGAGATTAAATGGCAAATTTGGTAAGAACTTTTGAAATAAATTGAAAAATAACTATAACATGCGGGGCATCCTCTCATATGGGCATCGGACATCAAAGCATAGCTTGTACTATACTATACTTGTACTTGTTTGACTTTTCGTAGTAAGAAGGTTAATGTTTAGTTGTAAGTTTGTTTTCTTTGTTTATGTTGTGTGTACTTATATGTGCCAATAAACGTTTTTTCTTTCTTACTATGGGTGTCATGTCAGAGATTGACCATCATCATCATAATTATCAAAAATCCCCAGTCTAGTAATAACAGAGAAGTGATTACAAGCCAACCTTCACAACCGCAAGGTTTCCTCTTATCCAAAACCCAAATACAAAATAGCACCTCCAGCAATGATAACCAAAATGAGTTAATCCGAGGCAGGGCTATGCGCAATCGCTTAGTTAGTAGGATGTAATATAGGTGAATAAATAAAATTACTATTAAATATTTTAATAGTTTTATTAAGTCACTTGATAAACTCTATAAAATTTTATATAATTAGTATCTCTACTAAACATAATAATTATATTAATCAGTCTTTATATGCCAACTGCTGGGCATAAGACAAGCCTCACCTCAATAAGCCATAATCCAACAGGCAAGCTAGATCTAATGGATAACAAAATCATATTATTTTCACTATTAACTAAAATAAATGCCAATGTGTGTGTGACACACAAAGTTAGCCATGCAACACCTAGGTGAACTGCTTTGGTGTTCCACAGGTCAGAAAGGTTTATTTTTACTATTACCTTAAGTAAGTATAAATGCAAAATCAAGAATCAGTCTCACAGTTACAGTCTTAAAATTGGGCAGTAAAAGAGGCAACATATTAGATAATTTAACGAAGACACTTCTTTCGCCTAAAGAAGGTTCACATTATGTAAAAACAAACTTAACATCTTGAACAGCCTTAGGAATTCTGCATCTCAGACTTTTGCTAGTATCCCACTCGCAAAATTCAAATTCATTCATTATCTTGCATGCAGCTTCCTTAATTTTAAAACTTAATTTTCTTTTTAAAACATGACTGTTGAATCTAAAGAAGTATTCCATGACCCAGCTGGTTCTGGTGGTGAGCATGGGACAACAACTACACACCCACACATCATTAACAGAGTTTCTATCCGTGTCCCACCCTTCTGGCCTGACAAGCCCGGATTGTGGTTTGCCAGTCTCGAGGCACACATCTATGCAAACTTCCATGTTTATAAATAATATTAGTAAGAAGTAAGATTTTAAGTCTTTAGACTTACCATCTAAAATTTCCAAAAATGCTGAATTATCTTGGGTGACGGGATCATCTTGGACGGCAGGATCTTCTTGTGCAGTATTTAGAGGTCTCTGAAAAAAATTGGCAGTGGTAGATTTAATAAAAATAAGTGAGAGATTTAATTAAATTATAGCAACATTTTTTCAGTTATATAATAATATTTATTTTATAGATACTAATTAATAACCTGTTTAACCAAATTCAAAATAATTTATCAAAAATGAAATGTCTTCATGTTAACTAAGTAACTTTTGTTGCCATTAACTAACATGTTGACTAATGTTAATAGGAATATTTTATAAAACATCTGTCTACTAGAAAAAATTAGCTCATTATTGAGCAGGAGCCTTGAAGGTGTATAGTACTTACATTAAATCCTAGCTCTTCTACTACAGAGACTTGTCCTGCCACTGCTAAAGCACCCATTATAGCCAGCACTCTGTTATCGCTAGCTGACAAGGTTTGCCCGCTTGCTGGCCCACCTCCAGTCCCTCTTGCATGGTGCCTTACGGTCAATGCCTTTTTTTTTATTTTGGACTTCCAATCTGCCCCACGCCTTTATTGAATAAAAATCAGTCATAGTTATAAGTACCTGTTATAAGTGTAAATGAGATTAAATGGCAAATTTGGTAAGAACTTTTGAAATAAATTGAAAAATAACTATAACATGCGGGGCATCCTCTCATACGGGCATCGGACATCAAAGCATAGCTTGTACTATACTATACTTGTACTTGTTTGACTTTTCGTAGTAAGAAGGTTAATGTTTAGTTGTAAGTTTGTTTTCTTTGTTTATGTTGTGTGTACTTATATGTGCCAATAAACGTTTTTTCTTTCTTACTATGGGTGTCATGTCAGAGATTGACCATCATCATCATAATTATCAAAAATCCCCAGTCTAGTAATAACAGAGAAGTGATTACAAGCCAACCTTCACAACCGCAAGGTTTCCTCTTATCCAAAACCCAAATACAAAATAGCACCTCCAGCAATGATAACCAAAATGAGTTAATCCGAGGCAGGACTATGCGCAATCGCTTAGTTAGTAGGATGTAATATAGGTGAATAAATAAAATTACTATTAAATATTTTAATAGTTTTATTAAGTCACTTGATAAACTCTATAAAATTTTATATAATTAGTATCTCTACTAAACATAATAATTATATTAATCAGTCTTTATATGCCAACTGCTGGGCATAAGACAAGCCTCACCTCAATAAGCCATAATCCAACATGCAAGCTAGATCTAATGGATAACAAAATCATATTATTTTCACTATTAACTAAAATAAATGCCAATGTGTGTGTGACACACAAAGTTAGCCATGCAACACCTAGGTGAACTGCTTTGGTGTTCCACAGGTCAGAAAGGTTTATTTTTACTATTACCTTAAGTAAGTATAAATGCAAAATCAAGAATCAGTCTCACAGTTACAGTCTTAAAATTGGGCAGTAAAAGAGGCAACATATTAGATAATTTAACGAAGACACTTCTTTCGCCTAAAGAAGGTTCACATTATGTAAAAACAAACTTAACATCTTGAACAGCCTTAGGAATTCTGCATCTCAGACTTTTGCTAGTATCCCACTCGCAAAATTCAAATTCATTCATTATCTTGCATGCAGCTTCCTTAATTTTAAAACTTAATTTTCTTTTTAAAACATGACTGATGAATCTAAAGAAGTATTCCATGACCCAGCTGGTTCTGGTGGTGAGCATGGGACAACAACTACACACCCACACATCATTAACAGAGTTTCTATCCGTGTCCCACCCTTCTGGCCTGACAAGCCCGGATTGTGGTTTGCCAGTCTCGAGGCACACATCTATGCAAACTTCCATGTTTATAAATAATATTAGTAAGAAGTAAGATTTTAAGTCTTTAGACTTACCATCTAAAATTTCCAAAAATGCTGAATTATCTTGGGTGACGGGATCAGCTTGGACGGCAGGATCTTCTTGTGCAGTATTTAGAGGTCTCTGAAAAAAATTGGCAGTGGTAGATTTAATAAAAATAAGTGAGAGATTTAATTAAATTATAGCAACATTTTTTCAGTTATATAATAATATTTATTTTATAGATACTAATTAATAACCTGTTTAACCAAATTCAAAATAATTTATCAAAAATGAAATGTGTCTTTCATGTTAACTAAGTAACTTTTGTTGCCATTAACTAACATGTTGACCAATGTTAATAGGAATATTTTATAAAACATCTGTCTACTAGAAAAAATTAGCTCATTATTGAGCAGGAGCCCTGAAGGTGTATAGTACTTACATTAAATCTTAGCTCTTCTACTACAGAGACTTGTCCTGCCACTGCTAAAGCACCCATTATAGCCAGCACTCTGTTATCGCTAGCTGACAAGGTTTGCCCGCTTGCTGGCCCACCTCCAGTCCCTCTTGCATGGTGCCTTACGGTCAATGCCTTTTTTTTTATTTTGGACTTCCAATCTGCCCCACGCCTTTATTGAATAAAAATCAGTCATAGTTATAAGTACCTGTTATAAGTGTAAATGAGATTAAATGGCAAATTTGGTAAGAACTTTTGAAATAAATTGAAAAATAACTATAACATGCGGGGCATCCTCTCATACGGGCATCGGACATCAAAGCATAGCTTGTACTATACTATACTTGTACTTGTTTGACTTTTCGTAGTAAGAAGGTTAATGTTTAGTTGTAAGTTTGTTTTCTTTGTTTATGTTGTGTGTACTTATATGTGCCAATAAACGTTTTTTCTTTCTTACTATGGGTGTCATGTCAGAGATTGACCATCATCATCATAATTATCAAAAATCCCCAGTCTAGTAATAACAGAGAAGTGATTACAAGCCAACCTTCACAACCGCAAGGTTTCCTCTTATCCAAAACCCAAATACAAAATAGCACCTCCAGCAATGATAACCAAAATGAGTTAATCCGAGGCAGGGCTATGCGCAATCGCTTAGTTAGTAGGATGTAATATAGGTGAATAAATAAAATTACTATTAAATATTTTAATAGTTTTATTAAGTCACTTGATAAACTCTATAAAATTTTATATAATTAGTATCTCTACTAAACATAATAATTATATTAATCAGTCTTTATATGCCAACTGCTGGGCATAAGACAAGCCTCACCTCAATAAGCCATAATCCAACATGCAAGCTAGATCTAATGGATAACAAAATCATATTATTTTCACTATTAACTAAAATAAATGCCAATGTGTGTGTGACACACAAAGTTAGCCATGCAACACCTAGGTGAACTGCTTTGGTGTTCCACAGGTCAGAAAGGTTTATTTTTACTATTACCTTAAGTAAGTATAAATGCAAAATCAAGAATCAGTCTCACAGTTACAGTCTTAAAATTGGGCAGTAAAAGAGGCAACATATTAGATAATTTAACGAAGACACTTCTTTCGCCTAAAGAAGGTTCACATTATGTAAAAACAAACTTAACATCTTGAACAGCCTTAGGAATTCTGCATCTCAGACTTTTGCTAGTATCCCACTCGCAAAATTCAAATTCATTCATTATCTTGCATGCAGCTTCCTTAATTTTAAAACTTAATTTTCTTTTTAAAACATGACTGATGAATCTAAAGAAGTATTCCATGACCCAGCTGGTTCTGGTGGTGAGCATGGGACAACACCCACACATCATTAACAGAGTTTCTATCCGTGTCCCACCCTTCTGGCCTGACAAGCCCGGATTGTGGTTTGCCAGTCTCGAGGCACACATCTATGCAAACTTCCATGTTTATAAATAATATTAGTAAGAAGTAAGATTTTAAGTCTTTAGACTTACCATCTAAAATTTCCAAAAATGCTGAATTATCTTGGGTGACGGGATCAGCTTGGACGGCAGGATCTTCTTGTGCAGTATTTAGAGGTCTCTGAAAAAAATTGGCAGTGGTAGATTTAATAAAAATAAGTGAGAGATTTAATTAAATTATAGCAACATTTTTTCAGTTATATAATAATATTTATTTTATAGATACTAATTAATAACCTGTTTAACCAAATTCAAAATAATTTATCAAAAATGAAATGTGTCTTTCATGTTAACTAAGTAACTTTTGTTGCCATTAACTAACATGTTGACCAATGTTAATAGGAATATTTTATAAAACATCTGTCTACTAGAAAAAATTAGCTCATTATTGAGCAGGAGCCCTGAAGGTGTATAGTACTTACATTAAATCCTAGCTCTTCTACTACAGAGACTTGTCCTGCCACTGCTAAAGCACCCATTATAGCCAGCACTCTGTTATCGCTAGCTGACAAGGTTTGCCCGCTTGCTGGCCCACCTCCAGTCCCTCTTGCATGGTGCCTTACGGTCAATGCCTTTTTTTTTATTTTGGACTTCCAATCTGCCCCACGCCTTTATTGAATAAAAATCAGTCATAGTTATAAGTACCTGTTATAAGTGTAAATGAGATTAAATGGCAAATTTGGTAAGAACTTTTGAAATAAATTGAAAAATAACTATAACATGCGGGGCATCCTCTCATATGGGCATCGGACATCAAAGCATAGCTTGTACTATACTATACTTGTACTTGTTTGACTTTTCGTAGTAAGAAGGTTAATGTTTAGTTGTAAGTTTGTTTTCTTTGTTTATGTTGTGTGTACTTATATGTGCCAATAAACGTTTTTTCTTTCTTACTATGGGTGTCATGTCAGAGATTGACCATCATCATCATAATTATCAAAAATCCCCAGTCTAGTAATAACAGAGAAGTGATTACAAGCCAACCTTCACAACCGCAAGGTTTCCTCTTATCCAGAACCCAAATACAAAATAGCACCTCCAGCAATGATAACCAAAATGAGTTAATCCGAGGCAGGGCTATGCGCAATCGCTTAGTTAGTAGGATGTAATATAGGTGAATAAATAAAATTACTATTAAATATTTTAATAGTTTTATTAAGTCACTTGATAAACTCTATAAAATTTTATATAATTAGTATCTCTACTAAACATAATAATTATATTAATCAGTCTTTATATGCCAACTGCTGGGCATAAGACAAGCCTCACCTCAATAAGCCATAATCCAACAGGCAAGCTAGATCTAATGGATAACAAAATCATATTATTTTCACTATTAACTAAAATAAATGCCAATGTGTGTGTGACACACAAAGTTAGCCATGCAACACCTAGGTGAACTGCTTTGGTGTTCCACAGGTCAGAAAGGTTTATTTTTACTATTACCTTAAGTAAGTATAAATGCAAAATCAAGAATCAGTCTCACAGTTACAGTCTTAAAATTGGGCAGTAAAAGAGGCAACATATTAGATAATTTAACGAAGACACTTCTTTCGCCTAAAGAAGGTTCACATTATGTAAAAACAAACTTAACATCTTGAACAGCCTTAGGAATTCTGCATCTCAGACTTTTGCTAGTATCCCACTCGCAAAATTCAAATTCATTCATTATCTTGCATGCAGCTTCCTTAATTTTAAAACTTAATTTTCTTTTTAAAACATGACTGTTGAATCTAAAGAAGTATTCCATGACCCAGCTGGTTCTGGTGGTGAGCATGGGACAACAACTACACACCCACACATCATTAACAGAGTTTCTATCCGTGTCCCACCCTTCTGGCCTGACAAGCCCGGATTGTGGTTTGCCAGTCTCGAGGCACACATCTATGCAAACTTCCATGTTTATAAATAATATTAGTAAGAAGTAAGATTTTAAGTCTTTAGACTTACCATCTAAAATTTCCAAAAATGCTGAATTATCTTGGGTGACGGGATCATCTTGGACGGCAGGATCTTCTTGTGCAGTATTTAGAGGTCTCTGAAAAAAATTGGCAGTGGTAGATTTAATAAAAATAAGTGAGAGATTTAATTAAATTATAGCAACATTTTTTCAGTTATATAATAATATTTATTTTATAGATACTAATTAATAACCTGTTTAACCAAATTCAAAATAATTTATCAAAAATGAAATGTCTTCATGTTAACTAAGTAACTTTTGTTGCCATTAACTAACATGTTGACTAATGTTAATAGGAATATTTTATAAAACATCTGTCTACTAGAAAAAATTAGCTCATTATTGAGCAGGAGCCTTGAAGGTGTATAGTACTTACATTAAATCCTAGCTCTTCTACTACAGAGACTTGTCCTGCCACTGCTAAAGCACCCATTATAGCCAGCACTCTGTTATCGCTAGCTGACAAGGTTTGCCCGCTTGCTGGCCCACCTCCAGTCCCTCTTGCATGGTGCCTTACGGTCAATGCCTTTTTTTTTATTTTGGACTTCCAATCTGCCCCACGCCTTTATTGAATAAAAATCAGTCATAGTTATAAGTACCTGTTATAAGTGTAAATGAGATTAAATGGCAAATTTGGTAAGAACTTTTGAAATAAATTGAAAAATAACTATAACATGCGGGGCATCCTCTCATATGGGCATCGGACATCAAAGCATAGCTTGTACTATACTATACTTGTACTTGTTTGACTTTTCGTAGTAAGAAGGTTAATGTTTAGTTGTAAGTTTGTTTTCTTTGTTTATGTTGTGTGTACTTATATGTGCCAATAAACGTTTTTTCTTTCTTACTATGGGTGTCATGTCAGAGATTGACCATCATCATCATAATTATCAAAAATCCCCAGTCTAGTAATAACAGAGAAGTGATTACAAGCCAACCTTCACAACCGCAAGGTTTCCTCTTATCCAAAACCCAAATACAAAATAGCACCTCCAGCAATGATAACCAAAATGAGTTAATCCGAGGCAGGGCTATGCGCAATTGCTTAGTTAGTAGGATGTAATATAGGTGAATAAATAAAATTACTATTAAATATTTTAATAGTTTTATTAAGTCACTTGATAAACTCTATAAAATTGTATATAATTAGTATCTCTACTAAACATAATAATTATATTAATCAGTCTTTATATGCCAACTGCTGGGCATAAGACAAGCCTCACCTCAATAAGCCATAATCCAACAGGCAAGCTAGATCTAATGGATAACAAAATCATATTATTTTCACTATTAACTAAAATAAATGCCAATGTGTGTGTGACACACAAAGTTAGCCATGCAACACCTAGGTGAACTGCTTTGGTGTTCCACAGGTCAGAAAGGTTTATTTTTACTATTACCTTAAGTAAGTATAAATGCAAAATCAAGAATCAGTCTCACAGTTACAGTCTTAAAATTGGGCAGTAAAAGAGGCAACATATTAGATAATTTAACGAAGACACTTCTTTCGCCTAAAGAAGGTTCACATTATGTAAAAACAAACTTAACATCTTGAACAGCCTTAGGAATTCTGCATCTCAGACTTTTGCTAGTATCCCACTCGCAAAATTCAAATTCATTCATTATCTTGCATGCAGCTTCCTTAATTTTAAAACTTAATTTTCTTTTTAAAACATGACTGTTGAATCTAAAGAAGTATTCCATGACCCAGCTGGTTCTGGTGGTGAGCATGGGACAACAACTACACACCCACACATCATTAACAGAGTTTCTATCCGTGTCCCACCCTTCTGGCCTGACAAGCCCGGATTGTGGTTTGCCAGTCTCGAGGCACACATCTATGCAAACTTCCATGTTTATAAATAATATTAGTAAGAAGTAAGATTTTAAGTCTTTAGACTTACCATCTAAAATTTCCAAAAATGCTGAATTATCTTGGGTGACGGGATCATCTTGGACGGCAGGATCTTCTTGTGCAGTATTTAGAGGTCTCTGAAAAAAATTGGCAGTGGTAGATTTAATAAAAATAAGTGAGAGATTTAATTAAATTATAGCAACATTTTTTCAGTTATATAATAATATTTATTTTATAGATACTAATTAATAACCTGTTTAACCAAATTCAAAATAATTTATCAAAAATGAAATGTCTTCATGTTAACTAAGTAACTTTTGTTGCCATTAACTAACATGTTGACTAATGTTAATAGGAATATTTTATAAAACATCTGTCTACTAGAAAAAATTAGCTCATTATTGAGCAGGAGCCTTGAAGGTGTATAGTACTTACATTAAATCCTAGCTCTTCTACTACAGAGACTTGTCCTGCCACTGCTAAAGCACCCATTATAGCCAGCACTCTGTTATCGCTAGCTGACAAGGTTTGCCCGCTTGCTGGCCCACCTCCAGTCCCTCTTGCATGGTGCCTTACGGTCAATGCCTTTTTTTTTATTTTGGACTTCCAATCTGCCCCACGCCTTTATTGAATAAAAATCAGTCATAGTTATAAGTACCTGTTATAAGTGTAAATGAGATTAAATGGCAAATTTGGTAAGAACTTTTGAAATAAATTGAAAAATAACTATAACATGCGGGGCATCCTCTCATATGGGCATCGGACATCAAAGCATAGCTTGTACTATACTATACTTGTACTTGTTTGACTTTTCGTAGTAAGAAGGTTAATGTTTAGTTGTAAGTTTGTTTTCTTTGTTTATGTTGTGTGTACTTATATGTGCCAATAAACGTTTTTTCTTTCTTACTATGGGTGTCATGTCAGAGATTGACCATCATCATCATAATTATCAAAAATCCCCAGTCTAGTAATAACAGAGAAGTGATTACAAGCCAACCTTCACAACCGCAAGGTTTCCTCTTATCCAAAACCCAAATACAAAATAGCACCTCCAGCAATGATAACCAAAATGAGTTAATCCGAGGCAGGGCTATGCGCAATCGCTTAGTTAGTAGGATGTAATATAGGTGAATAAATAAAATTACTATTAAATATTTTAATAGTTTTATTAAGTCACTTGATAAACTCTATAAAATTTTATATAATTAGTATCTCTACTAAACATAATAATTATATTAATCAGTCTTTATATGCCAACTGCTGGGCATAAGACAAGCCTCACCTCAATAAGCCATAATCCAACATGCAAGCTAGATCTAATGGATAACAAAATCATATTATTTTCACTATTAACTAAAATAAATGCCAATGTGTGTGTGACACACAAAGTTAGCCATGCAACACCTAGGTGAACTGCTTTGGTGTTCCACAGGTCAGAAAGGTTTATTTTTACTATTACCTTAAGTAAGTATAAATGCAAAATCAAGAATCAGTCTCACAGTTACAGTCTTAAAATTGGGCAGTAAAAGAGGCAACATATTAGATAATTTAACGAAGACACTTCTTTCGCCTAAAGAAGGTTCACATTATGTAAAAACAAACTTAACATCTTGAACAGCCTTAGGAATTCTGCATCTCAGACTTTTGCTAGTATCCCACTCGCAAAAGTCTGAGATGCAGAATGCCTAAGGCTTCAGACATACATACTAAAAAACCTTTCGATTACTATAGCAATAGGGACAAGACAATTGCTGAACTACTCAGTGTTCAGCGGTTCTGTATTGTCCCTACTGCGATAATAGTCAAGCCAAGCTTGAGCGGTGTTCACTAAAGAGCTAAAAACCTGGTTCCGTTCGTGCTCAACCTCCAACGCTCGCATTGTAGCCTAGTCCGGGCTTCCTCCAGCTCCAGGCGTCGTAATTCCACGGCCGTAAACTCGCTTGCCTCTCTCTCGAAGGGGGTCGGTGCCTGTCTACGGCGGTCGCGCAAACGAGGGCGGTCAGGAGAGGCAGCAGACTGCGGTGTCGCTGGCGACCTCAACCGCGGACGACGGCTGGGTAGATGGAGAAATAGCAGACGTGCGGGGGGCAGGTGGCCGTCTTCGCCTCGGAGTAGTGGGCGCTGCAGGGGTTGGCGGGGATGGCGCTGCCGGGGCTGTTGTGGCTGGCGGGGCTGGTGCAACAGGCTGCCGTCCTTGAGCCGAAGTCTGAGTGAGCACGAGCGGTGAGGAAGGAGGAAGTCAATTATTTGAGGGCTGTGCAGTTGAAGGTTGAGGAGACAAAGTCAGTTGTGGAGTTTCTGCAAAAGAAAATTAGTGTTATTTTGGACAGTTTATGGATCTTTTGTTTGTTCAAAATGTTTTCTTAAATCAGATACTGCTATTATTTTGTAAAATGTGAAGGTTTGGATGTTTGTTAGTTCCTTACTCAATCATGCAAAAACGGCTGAACGGATTTCGAAGAAAATTGGCATACAGCAACATTTTATATTTTACATATACATAACAAATAAATATTATGATACTAGCTGTTGCCAGCGGCTTCGCCCATAATCGGGATAAAAACTATCCTATGTGTAAATCTGGGTTATAAACAATGTGTGACTAAATTTTATCCAAATCCGTTCAGTAGTTTTTGCGTGAAAGAGTAACAAACATCCATCTATGCAAACTTCCATGTTTATAAATAATATTAGTAAGAAGTAAGATTTTAAGTCTTTAGACTTACCATCTAAAATTTCCAAAAATGCTGAATTATCTTGGATGACGGGATCATCTTGGACGGCAGGATCTTCTTGTGCAGTATTTAGAGGTCTCTGAAAAAAATTGGCAGTGGTAGATTTAATAAAAATAAGTGAGAGATTTAATTAAATTATAGTGTGGCGTCCCACATGGTTGCATCATTGTATTAATATTTATATTGTAACATAAGTACAGTACTATGTGTAGGACCCACCTTGTAATACTATTTAGTCTGTGGTATAACCAAAGATTTTCTGTCTATGGTTTTACTACTTTCTGACACCTCGCAAGAACAGACTTTTTGGCGGGTTTGGACGAATACAATTTGTTCAACAATACCGACTTTTATTTCGAGTTCGTTACTGAAATTAAACGGCGCGCAACGCCAAATTGGTGACCCTGAACGTGGTCGCCAAATTGGTGACCCTGAATCAAGGTGGCCCAAGGAATACTCCAGACTCGGGAGTTGCTGGAGTCGCCAACCAGACCCCTATTGGACATCCTGTGACGGAACTTCGCCAGTAACGACCTACGTGCGAGTTGATGCCCGTCGCCAAAGACGAGGTCTCGCTGGTACCTACGTCGCAAGGTGCTGCCTGTTGGTCAGTGGATTATACTTACTCTCCACGAAGATAACTGGTCAGTGTGTGCTTATACTACCTATTTTATATTGCATACAGCATAACAACAGTGGTGTTAAGAGTGGGTTAAGCTGGTGTTAATTAATATATTGGATACTGCATAAACTATTGATATTTTATATCATCTAACATATTGGTGTTGGATACTGAATAACTTATTAATATTGCATTTTATTTGTACCTCTTGAAGGTTTGTTTGCATTTATTTTTATTTTTTGCATATTGGTTGTTGGCACTGTTTACTTTTTAATATTTTGCTTTTGTTTTGGGTTGTGTCTGCATTATTGTTAAACCACTCCTGTTTATTTATATTCTGCACTTTCAAATTCATTCATTATCTTGCATGCAGCTTCCTTAATTTTAAAACTTAATTTTCTTTTTAAAACATGACTGTTGAATCTAAAGAAGTATTCCATGACCCAGCTGGTTCTGGTGGTGAGCATGGGACAACAACTACACACCCACACATCATTAACAGAGTTTCTATCCGTGTCCCACCCTTCTGGCCTGACAAGCCCGGATTGTGGTTTGCCAGTCTCGAGGCACACATCTATGCAAACTTCCATGTTTATAAATAATATTAGTAAGAAGTAAGATTTTAAGTCTTTAGACTTACCATCTAAAATTTCCAAAAATGCTGAATTATCTTGGGTGACGGGATCATCTTGGACGGCAGGATCTTCTTGTGCAGTATTTAGAGGTCTCTGAAAAAAATTGGCAGTGGTAGATTTAATAAAAATAAGTGAGAGATTTAATTAAATTATAGCAACATTTTTTCAGTTATATAATAATATTTATTTTATAGATACTAATTAATAACCTGTTTAACCAAATTCAAAATAATTTATCAAAAATGAAATGTCTTCATGTTAACTAAGTAACTTTTGTTGCCATTAACTAACATGTTGACTAATGTTAATAGGAATATTTTATAAAACATCTGTCTACTAGAAAAAATTAGCTCATTATTGAGCAGGAGCCTTGAAGGTGTATAGTACTTACATTAAATCCTAGCTCTTCTACTACAGAGACTTGTCCTGCCACTGCTAAAGCACCCATTATAGCCAGCACTCTGTTATCGCTAGCTGACAAGGTTTGCCCGCTTGCTGGCCCACCTCCAGTCCCTCTTGCATGGTGCCTTACGGTCAATGCCTTTTTTTTTATTTTGGACTTCCAATCTGCCCCACGCCTTTATTGAATAAAAATCAGTCATAGTTATAAGTACCTGTTATAAGTGTAAATGAGATTAAATGGCAAATTTGGTAAGAACTTTTGAAATAAATTGAAAAATAACTATAACATGCGGGGCATCCTCTCATATGGGCATCGGACATCAAAGCATAGCTTGTACTATACTATACTTGTACTTGTTTGACTTTTCGTAGTAAGAAGGTTAATGTTTAGTTGTAAGTTTGTTTTCTTTGTTTATGTTGTGTGTACTTATATGTGCCAATAAACGTTTTTTCTTTCTTACTATGGGTGTCATGTCAGAGATTGACCATCATCATCATAATTATCAAAAATCCCCAGTCTAGTAATAACAGAGAAGTGATTACAAGCCAACCTTCACAACCGCAAGGTTTCCTCTTATCCAAAACCCAAATACAAAATAGCACCTCCAGCAATGATAACCAAAATGAGTTAATCCGAGGCAGGGCTATGCGCAATTGCTTAGTTAGTAGGATGTAATATAGGTGAATAAATAAAATTACTATTAAATATTTTAATAGTTTTATTAAGTCACTTGATAAACTCTATAAAATTGTATATAATTAGTATCTCTACTAAACATAATAATTATATTAATCAGTCTTTATATGCCAACTGCTGGGCATAAGACAAGCCTCACCTCAATAAGCCATAATCCAACAGGCAAGCTAGATCTAATGGATAACAAAATCATATTATTTTCACTATTAACTAAAATAAATGCCAATGTGTGTGTGACACACAAAGTTAGCCATGCAACACCTAGGTGAACTGCTTTGGTGTTCCACAGGTCAGAAAGGTTTATTTTTACTATTACCTTAAGTAAGTATAAATGCAAAATCAAGAATCAGTCTCACAGTTACAGTCTTAAAATTGGGCAGTAAAAGAGGCAACATATTAGATAATTTAACGAAGACACTTCTTTCGCCTAAAGAAGGTTCACATTATGTAAAAACAAACTTAACATCTTGAACAGCCTTAGGAATTCTGCATCTCAGACTTTTGCTAGTATCCCACTCGCAAAATTCAAATTCATTCATTATCTTGCATGCAGCTTCCTTAATTTTAAAACTTAATTTTCTTTTTAAAACATGACTGTTGAATCTAAAGAAGTATTCCATGACCCAGCTGGTTCTGGTGGTGAGCATGGGACAACAACTACACACCCACACATCATTAACAGAGTTTCTATCCGTGTCCCACCCTTCTGGCCTGACAAGCCCGGATTGTGGTTTGCCAGTCTCGAGGCACACATCTATGCAAACTTCCATGTTTATAAATAATATTAGTAAGAAGTAAGATTTTAAGTCTTTAGACTTACCATCTAAAATTTCCAAAAATGCTGAATTATCTTGGGTGACGGGATCATCTTGGACGGCAGGATCTTCTTGTGCAGTATTTAGAGGTCTCTGAAAAAAATTGGCAGTGGTAGATTTAATAAAAATAAGTGAGAGATTTAATTAAATTATAGCAACATTTTTTCAGTTATATAATAATATTTATTTTATAGATACTAATTAATAACCTGTTTAACCAAATTCAAAATAATTTATCAAAAATGAAATGTCTTCATGTTAACTAAGTAACTTTTGTTGCCATTAACTAACATGTTGACTAATGTTAATAGGAATATTTTATAAAACATCTGTCTACTAGAAAAAATTAGCTCATTATTGAGCAGGAGCCTTGAAGGTGTATAGTACTTACATTAAATCCTAGCTCTTCTACTACAGAGACTTGTCCTGCCACTGCTAAAGCACCCATTATAGCCAGCACTCTGTTATCGCTAGCTGACAAGGTTTGCCCGCTTGCTGGCCCACCTCCAGTCCCTCTTGCATGGTGCCTTACGGTCAATGCCTTTTTTTTTATTTTGGACTTCCAATCTGCCCCACGCCTTTATTGAATAAAAATCAGTCATAGTTATAAGTACCTGTTATAAGTGTAAATGAGATTAAATGGCAAATTTGGTAAGAACTTTTGAAATAAATTGAAAAATAACTATAACATGCGGGGCATCCTCTCATATGGGCATCGGACATCAAAGCATAGCTTGTACTATACTATACTTGTACTTGTTTGACTTTTCGTAGTAAGAAGGTTAATGTTTAGTTGTAAGTTTGTTTTCTTTGTTTATGTTGTGTGTACTTATATGTGCCAATAAACGTTTTTTCTTTCTTACTATGGGTGTCATGTCAGAGATTGACCATCATCATCATAATTATCAAAAATCCCCAGTCTAGTAATAACAGAGAAGTGATTACAAGCCAACCTTCACAACCGCAAGGTTTCCTCTTATCCAAAACCCAAATACAAAATAGCACCTCCAGCAATGATAACCAAAATGAGTTAATCCGAGGCAGGGCTATGCGCAATCGCTTAGTTAGTAGGATGTAATATAGGTGAATAAATAAAATTACTATTAAATATTTTAATAGTTTTATTAAGTCACTTGATAAACTCTATAAAATTTTATATAATTAGTATCTCTACTAAACATAATAATTATATTAATCAGTCTTTATATGCCAACTGCTGGGCATAAGACAAGCCTCACCTCAATAAGCCATAATCCAACATGCAAGCTAGATCTAATGGATAACAAAATCATATTATTTTCACTATTAACTAAAATAAATGCCAATGTGTGTGTGACACACAAAGTTAGCCATGCAACACCTAGGTGAACTGCTTTGGTGTTCCACAGGTCAGAAAGGTTTATTTTTACTATTACCTTAAGTAAGTATAAATGCAAAATCAAGAATCAGTCTCACAGTTACAGTCTTAAAATTGGGCAGTAAAAGAGGCAACATATTAGATAATTTAACGAAGACACTTCTTTCGCCTAAAGAAGGTTCACATTATGTAAAAACAAACTTAACATCTTGAACAGCCTTAGGAATTCTGCATCTCAGACTTTTGCTAGTATCCCACTCGCAAAAGTCTGAGATGCAGAATGCCTAAGGCTTCAGACATACATACTAAAAAACCTTTCGATTACTATAGCAATAGGGACAAGACAATTGCTGAACTACTCAGTGTTCAGCGGTTCTGTATTGTCCCTACTGCGATAATAGTCAAGCCAAGCTTGAGCGGTGTTCACTAAAGAGCTAAAAACCTGGTTCCGTTCGTGCTCAACCTCCAACGCTCGCATTGTAGCCTAGTCCGGGCTTCCTCCAGCTCCAGGCGTCGTAATTCCACGGCCGTAAACTCGCTTGCCTCTCTCTCGAAGGGGGTCGGTGCCTGTCTACGGCGGTCGCGCAAACGAGGGCGGTCAGGAGAGGCAGCAGACTGCGGTGTCGCTGGCGACCTCAACCGCGGACGACGGCTGGGTAGATGGAGAAATAGCAGACGTGCGGGGGGCAGGTGGCCGTCTTCGCCTCGGAGTAGTGGGCGCTGCAGGGGTTGGCGGGGATGGCGCTGCCGGGGCTGTTGTGGCTGGCGGGGCTGGTGCAACAGGCTGCCGTCCTTGAGCCGAAGTCTGAGTGAGCACGAGCGGTGAGGAAGGAGGAAGTCAATTATTTGAGGGCTGTGCAGTTGAAGGTTGAGGAGACAAAGTCAGTTGTGGAGTTTCTGCAAAAGAAAATTAGTGTTATTTTGGACAGTTTATGGATCTTTTGTTTGTTCAAAATGTTTTCTTAAATCAGATACTGCTATTATTTTGTAAAATGTGAAGGTTTGGATGTTTGTTAGTTCCTTACTCAATCATGCAAAAACGGCTGAACGGATTTCGAAGAAAATTGGCATACAGCAACATTTTATATTTTACATATACATAACAAATAAATATTATGATACTAGCTGTTGCCAGCGGCTTCGCCCATAATCGGGATAAAAACTATCCTATGTGTAAATCTGGGTTATAAACAATGTGTGACTAAATTTTATCCAAATCCGTTCAGTAGTTTTTGCGTGAAAGAGTAACAAACATCCATCTATGCAAACTTCCATGTTTATAAATAATATTAGTAAGAAGTAAGATTTTAAGTCTTTAGACTTACCATCTAAAATTTCCAAAAATGCTGAATTATCTTGGATGACGGGATCATCTTGGACGGCAGGATCTTCTTGTGCAGTATTTAGAGGTCTCTGAAAAAAATTGGCAGTGGTAGATTTAATAAAAATAAGTGAGAGATTTAATTAAATTATAGTGTGGCGTCCCACATGGTTGCATCATTGTATTAATATTTATATTGTAACATAAGTACAGTACTATGTGTAGGACCCACCTTGTAATACTATTTAGTCTGTGGTATAACCAAAGATTTTCTGTCTATGGTTTTACTACTTTCTGACACCTCGCAAGAACAGACTTTTTGGCGGGTTTGGACGAATACAATTTGTTCAACAATACCGACTTTTATTTCGAGTTCGTTACTGAAATTAAACGGCGCGCAACGCCAAATTGGTGACCCTGAACGTGGTCGCCAAATTGGTGACCCTGAATCAAGGTGGCCCAAGGAATACTCCAGACTCGGGAGTTGCTGGAGTCGCCAACCAGACCCCTATTGGACATCCTGTGACGGAACTTCGCCAGTAACGACCTACGTGCGAGTTGATGCCCGTCGCCAAAGACGAGGTCTCGCTGGTACCTACGTCGCAAGGTGCTGCCTGTTGGTCAGTGGATTATACTTACTCTCCACGAAGATAACTGGTCAGTGTGTGCTTATACTACCTATTTTATATTGCATACAGCATAACAACAGTGGTGTTAAGAGTGGGTTAAGCTGGTGTTAATTAATATATTGGATACTGCATAAACTATTGATATTTTATATCATCTAACATATTGGTGTTGGATACTGAATAACTTATTAATATTGCATTTTATTTGTACCTCTTGAAGGTTTGTTTGCATTTATTTTTATTTTTTGCATATTGGTTGTTGGCACTGTTTACTTTTTAATATTTTGCTTTTGTTTTGGGTTGTGTCTGCATTATTGTTAAACCACTCCTGTTTATTTATATTCTGCACTTTCAAATTCATTCATTATCTTGCATGCAGCTTCCTTAATTTTAAAACTTAATTTTCTTTTTAAAACATGACTGTTGAATCTAAAGAAGTATTCCATGACCCAGCTGGTTCTGGTGGTGAGCATGGGACAACAACTACACACCCACACATCATTAACAGAGTTTCTATCCGTGTCCCACCCTTCTGGCCTGACAAGCCCGGATTGTGGTTTGCCAGTCTCGAGGCACACATCTATGCAAACTTCCATGTTTATAAATAATATTAGTAAGAAGTAAGATTTTAAGTCTTTAGACTTACCATCTAAAATTTCCAAAAATGCTGAATCATCTTGGGTGACGGGATCATCTTGGACGGCAGGATCTTCTTGTGCAGTATTTAGAGGTCTCTGAAAAAAATTGGCAGTGGTAGATTTAATAAAAATAAGTGAGAGATTTAATTAAATTATAGCAACATTTTTTCAGTTATATAATAATATTTATTTTATAGATACTAATTAATAACCTGTTTAACCAAATTCAAAATAATTTATCAAAAATGAAATGTCTTCATGTTAACTAAGTAACTTTTGTTGCCATTAACTAACATGTTGACTAATGTTAATAGGAATATTTTATAAAACATCTGTCTACTAGAAAAAATTAGCTCATTATTGAGCAGGAGCCTTGAAGGTGTATAGTACTTACATTAAATCCTAGCTCTTCTACTACAGAGACTTGTCCTGCCACTGCTAAAGCACCCATTATAGCCAGCACTCTGTTATCGCTAGCTGACAAGGTTTGCCCGCTTGCTGGCCCACCTCCAGTCCCTCTTGCATGGTGCCTTACGGTCAATGCCTTTTTTTTTATTTTGGACTTCCAATCTGCCCCACGCCTTTATTGAATAAAAATCAGTCATAGTTATAAGTACCTGTTATAAGTGTAAATGAGATTAAATGGCAAATTTGGTAAGAACTTTTGAAATAAATTGAAAAATAACTATAACATGCGGGGCATCCTCTCATATGGGCATCGGACATCAAAGCATAGCTTGTACTATACTATACTTGTACTTGTTTGACTTTTCGTAGTAAGAAGGTTAATGTTTAGTTGTAAGTTTGTTTTCTTTGTTTATGTTGTGTGTACTTATATGTGCCAATAAACGTTTTTTCTTTCTTACTATGGGTGTCATGTCAGAGATTGACCATCATCATCATAATTATCAAAAATCCCCAGTCTAGTAATAACAGAGAAGTGATTACAAGCCAACCTTCACAACCGCAAGGTTTCCTCTTATCCAAAACCCAAATACAAAATAGCACCTCCAGCAATGATAACCAAAATGAGTTAATCCGAGGCAGGACTATGCGCAATCGCTTAGTTAGTAGGATGTAATATAGGTGAATAAATAAAATTACTATTAAATATTTTAATAGTTTTATTAAGTCACTTGATAAACTCTATAAAATTTTATATAATTAGTATCTCTACTAAACATAATAATTATATTAATCAGTCTTTATATGCCAACTGCTGGGCATAAGACAAGCCTCACCTCAATAAGCCATAATCCAACATGCAAGCTAGATCTAATGGATAACAAAATCATATTATTTTCACTATTAACTAAAATAAATGCCAATGTGTGTGTGACACACAAAGTTAGCCATGCAACACCTAGGTGAACTGCTTTGGTGTTCCACAGGTCAGAAAGGTTTATTTTTACTATTACCTTAAGTAAGTATAAATGCAAAATCAAGAATCAGTCTCACAGTTACAGTCTTAAAATTGGGCAGTAAAAGAGGCAACATATTAGATAATTTAACGAAGACACTTCTTTCGCCTAAAGAAGGTTCACATTATGTAAAAACAAACTTAACATCTTGAACAGCCTTAGGAATTCTGCATCTCAGACTTTTGCTAGTATCCCACTCGCAAAATTCAAATTCATTCATTATCTTGCATGCAGCTTCCTTAATTTTAAAACTTAATTTTCTTTTTAAAACATGACTGATGAATCTAAAGAAGTATTCCATGACCCAGCTGGTTCTGGTGGTGAGCATGGGACAACAACTACACACCCACACATCATTAACAGAGTTTCTATCCGTGTCCCACCCTTCTGGCCTGACAAGCCCGGATTGTGGTTTGCCAGTCTCGAGGCACACATCTATGCAAACTTCCATGTTTATAAATAATATTAGTAAGAAGTAAGATTTTAAGTCTTTAGACTTACCATCTAAAATTTCCAAAAATGCTGAATTATCTTGGGTGACGGGATCAGCTTGGACGGCAGGATCTTCTTGTGCAGTATTTAGAGGTCTCTGAAAAAAATTGGCAGTGGTAGATTTAATAAAAATAAGTGAGAGATTTAATTAAATTATAGCAACATTTTTTCAGTTATATAATAATATTTATTTTATAGATACTAATTAATAACCTGTTTAACCAAATTCAAAATAATTTATCAAAAATGAAATGTGTCTTTCATGTTAACTAAGTAACTTTTGTTGCCATTAACTAACATGTTGACCAATGTTAATAGGAATATTTTATAAAACATCTGTCTACTAGAAAAAATTAGCTCATTATTGAGCAGGAGCCCTGAAGGTGTATAGTACTTACATTAAATCCTAGCTCTTCTACTACAGAGACTTGTCCTGCCACTGCTAAAGCACCCATTATAGCCAGCACTCTGTTATCGCTAGCTGACAAGGTTTGCCCGCTTGCTGGCCCACCTCCAGTCCCTCTTGCATGGTGCCTTACGGTCAATGCCTTTTTTTTTATTTTGGACTTCCAATCTGCCCCACGCCTTTATTGAATAAAAATCAGTCATAGTTATAAGTACCTGTTATAAGTGTAAATGAGATTAAATGGCAAATTTGGTAAGAACTTTTGAAATAAATTGAAAAATAACTATAACATGCGGGGCATCCTCTCATACGGGCATCGGACATCAAAGCATAGCTTGTACTATACTATACTTGTACTTGTTTGACTTTTCGTAGTAAGAAGGTTAATGTTTAGTTGTAAGTTTGTTTTCTTTGTTTATGTTGTGTGTACTTATATGTGCCAATAAACGTTTTTTCTTTCTTACTATGGGTGTCATGTCAGAGATTGACCATCATCATCATAATTATCAAAAATCCCCAGTCTAGTAATAACAGAGAAGTGATTACAAGCCAACCTTCACAACCGCAAGGTTTCCTCTTATCCAAAACCCAAATACAAAATAGCACCTCCAGCAATGATAACCAAAATGAGTTAATCCGAGGCAGGGCTATGCGCAATCGCTTAGTTAGTAGGATGTAATATAGGTGAATAAATAAAATTACTATTAAATATTTTAATAGTTTTATTAAGTCACTTGATAAACTCTATAAAATTTTATATAATTAGTATCTCTACTAAACATAATAATTATATTAATCAGTCTTTATATGCCAACTGCTGGGCATAAGACAAGCCTCACCTCAATAAGCCATAATCCAACATGCAAGCTAGATCTAATGGATAACAAAATCATATTATTTTCACTATTAACTAAAATAAATGCCAATGTGTGTGTGACACACAAAGTTAGCCATGCAACACCTAGGTGAACTGCTTTGGTGTTCCACAGGTCAGAAAGGTTTATTTTTACTATTACCTTAAGTAAGTATAAATGCAAAATCAAGAATCAGTCTCACAGTTACAGTCTTAAAATTGGGCAGTAAAAGAGGCAACATATTAGATAATTTAACGAAGACACTTCTTTCGCCTAAAGAAGGTTCACATTATGTAAAAACAAACTTAACATCTTGAACAGCCTTAGGAATTCTGCATCTCAGACTTTTGCTAGTATCCCACTCGCAAAATTCAAATTCATTCATTATCTTGCATGCAGCTTCCTTAATTTTAAAACTTAATTTTCTTTTTAAAACATGACTGATGAATCTAAAGAAGTATTCCATGACCCAGCTGGTTCTGGTGGTGAGCATGGGACAACACCCACACATCATTAACAGAGTTTCTATCCGTGTCCCACCCTTCTGGCCTGACAAGCCCGGATTGTGGTTTGCCAGTCTCGAGGCACACATCTATGCAAACTTCCATGTTTATAAATAATATTAGTAAGAAGTAAGATTTTAAGTCTTTAGACTTACCATCTAAAATTTCCAAAAATGCTGAATTATCTTGGGTGACGGGATCAGCTTGGACGGCAGGATCTTCTTGTGCAGTATTTAGAGGTCTCTGAAAAAAATTGGCAGTGGTAGATTTAATAAAAATAAGTGAGAGATTTAATTAAATTATAGCAACATTTTTTCAGTTATATAATAATATTTATTTTATAGATACTAATTAATAACCTGTTTAACCAAATTCAAAATAATTTATCAAAAATGAAATGTGTCTTTCATGTTAACTAAGTAACTTTTGTTGCCATTAACTAACATGTTGACCAATGTTAATAGGAATATTTTATAAAACATCTGTCTACTAGAAAAAATTAGCTCATTATTGAGCAGGAGCCCTGAAGGTGTATAGTACTTACATTAAATCCTAGCTCTTCTACTACAGAGACTTGTCCTGCCACTGCTAAAGCACCCATTATAGCCAGCACTCTGTTATCGCTAGCTGACAAGGTTTGCCCGCTTGCTGGCCCACCTCCAGTCCCTCTTGCATGGTGCCTTACGGTCAATGCCTTTTTTTTTATTTTGGACTTCCAATCTGCCCCACGCCTTTATTGAATAAAAATCAGTCATAGTTATAAGTACCTGTTATAAGTGTAAATGAGATTAAATGGCAAATTTGGTAAGAACTTTTGAAATAAATTGAAAAATAACTATAACATGCGGGGCATCCTCTCATATGGGCATCGGACATCAAAGCATAGCTTGTACTATACTATACTTGTACTTGTTTGACTTTTCGTAGTAAGAAGGTTAATGTTTAGTTGTAAGTTTGTTTTCTTTGTTTATGTTGTGTGTACTTATATGTGCCAATAAACGTTTTTTCTTTCTTACTATGGGTGTCATGTCAGAGATTGACCATCATCATCATAATTATCAAAAATCCCCAGTCTAGTAATAACAGAGAAGTGATTACAAGCCAACCTTCACAACCGCAAGGTTTCCTCTTATCCAAAACCCAAATACAAAATAGCACCTCCAGCAATGATAACCAAAATGAGTTAATCCGAGGCAGGGCTATGCGCAATCGCTTAGTTAGTAGGATGTAATATAGGTGAATAAATAAAATTACTATTAAATATTTTAATAGTTTTATTAAGTCACTTGATAAACTCTATAAAATTGTATATAATTAGTATCTCTACTAAACATAATAATTATATTAATCAGTCTTTATATGCCAACTGCTGGGCATAAGACAAGCCTCACCTCAATAAGCCATAATCCAACAGGCAAGCTAGATCTAATGGATAACAAAATCATATTATTTTCACTATTAACTAAAATAAATGCCAATGTGTGTGTGACACACAAAGTTAGCCATGCAACACCTAGGTGAACTGCTTTGGTGTTCCACAGGTCAGAAAGGTTTATTTTTACTATTACCTTAAGTAAGTATAAATGCAAAATCAAGAATCAGTCTCACAGTTACAGTCTTAAAATTGGGCAGTAAAAGAGGCAACATATTAGATAATTTAACGAAGACACTTCTTTCGCCTAAAGAAGGTTCACATTATGTAAAAACAAACTTAACATCTTGAACAGCCTTAGGAATTCTGCATCTCAGACTTTTGCTAGTATCCCACTCGCAAAATTCAAATTCATTCATTATCTTGCATGCAGCTTCCTTAATTTTAAAACTTAATTTTCTTTTTAAAACATGACTGTTGAATCTAAAGAAGTATTCCATGACCCAGCTGGTTCTGGTGGTGAGCATGGGACAACAACTACACACCCACACATCATTAACAGAGTTTCTATCCGTGTCCCACCCTTCTGGCCTGACAAGCCCGGATTGTGGTTTGCCAGTCTCGAGGCACACATCTATGCAAACTTCCATGTTTATAAATAATATTAGTAAGAAGTAAGATTTTAAGTCTTTAGACTTACCATCTAAAATTTCCAAAAATGCTGAATTATCTTGGGTGACGGGATCATCTTGGACGGCAGGATCTTCTTGTGCAGTATTTAGAGGTCTCTGAAAAAAATTGGCAGTGGTAGATTTAATAAAAATAAGTGAGAGATTTAATTAAATTATAGCAACATTTTTTCAGTTATATAATAATATTTATTTTATAGGTACTAATTAATAACCTGTTTAACCAAATTCAAAATAATTTATCAAAAATGAAATGTCTTCATGTTAACTAAGTAACTTTTGTTGCCATTAACTAACATGTTGACTAATGTTAATAGGAATATTTTATAAAACATCTGTCTACTAGAAAAAATTAGCTCATTATTGAGCAGGAGCCTTGAAGGTGTATAGTACTTACATTAAATCCTAGCTCTTCTACTACAGAGACTTGTCCTGCCACTGCTAAAGCACCCATTATAGCCAGCACTCTGTTATCGCTAGCTGACAAGGTTTGCCCGCTTGCTGGCCCACCTCCAGTCCCTCTTGCATGGTGCCTTACGGTCAATGCCTTTTTTTTTATTTTGGACTTCCAATCTGCCCCACGCCTTTATTGAATAAAAATCAGTCATAGTTATAAGTACCTGTTATAAGTGTAAATGAGATTAAATGGCAAATTTGGTAAGAACTTTTGAAATAAATTGAAAAATAACTATAACATGCGGGGCATCCTCTCATATGGGCATCGGACATCAAAGCATAGCTTGTACTATACTATACTTGTACTTGTTTGACTTTTCGTAGTAAGAAGGTTAATGTTTAGTTGTAAGTTTGTTTTCTTTGTTTATGTTGTGTGTACTTATATGTGCCAATAAACGTTTTTTCTTTCTTACTATGGGTGTCATGTCAGAGATTGACCATCATCATCATAATTATCAAAAATCCCCAGTCTAGTAATAACAGAGAAGTGATTACAAGCCAACCTTCACAACCGCAAGGTTTCCTCTTATCCAAAACCCAAATACAAAATAGCACCTCCAGCAATGATAACCAAAATGAGTTAATCCGAGGCAGGGCTATGCGCAATTGCTTAGTTAGTAGGATGTAAATATAGGTGAATAAATAAAATTACTATTAAATATTTTAATAGTTTTATTAAGTCACTTGATAAACTCTATAAAATTGTATATAATTAGTATCTCTACTAAACATAATAATTATATTAATCAGTCTTTATATGCCAACTGCTGGGCATAAGACAAGCCTCACCTCAATAAGCCATAATCCAACAGGCAAGCTAGATCTAATGGATAACAAAATCATATTATTTTCACTATTAACTAAAATAAATGCCAATGTGTGTGTGACACACAAAGTTAGCCATGCAACACCTAGGTGAACTGCTTTGGTGTTCCACAGGTCAGAAAGGTTTATTTTTACTATTACCTTAAGTAAGTATAAATGCAAAATCAAGAATCAGTCTCACAGTTACAGTCTTAAAATTGGGCAGTAAAAGAGGCAACATATTAGATAATTTAACGAAGACACTTCTTTCGCCTAAAGAAGGTTCACATTATGTAAAAACAAACTTAACATCTTGAACAGCCTTAGGAATTCTGCATCTCAGACTTTTGCTAGTATCCCACTCGCAAAATTCAAATTCATTCATTATCTTGCATGCAGCTTCCTTAATTTTAAAACTTAATTTTCTTTTTAAAACATGACTGTTGAATCTAAAGAAGTATTCCATGACCCAGCTGGTTCTGGTGGTGAGCATGGGACAACAACTACACACCCACACATCATTAACAGAGTTTCTATCCGTGTCCCACCCTTCTGGCCTGACAAGCCCGGATTGTGGTTTGCCAGTCTCGAGGCACACATCTATGCAAACTTCCATGTTTATAAATAATATTAGTAAGAAGTAAGATTTTAAGTCTTTAGACTTACCATCTAAAATTTCCAAAAATGCTGAATTATCTTGGGTGACGGGATCATCTTGGACGGCAGGATCTTCTTGTGCAGTATTTAGAGGTCTCTGAAAAAAATTGGCAGTGGTAGATTTAATAAAAATAAGTGAGAGATTTAATTAAATTATAGCAACATTTTTTCAGTTATATAATAATATTTATTTTATAGATACTAATTAATAACCTGTTTAACCAAATTCAAAATAATTTATCAAAAATGAAATGTCTTCATGTTAACTAAGTAACTTTTGTTGCCATTAACTAACATGTTGACTAATGTTAATAGGAATATTTTATAAAACATCTGTCTACTAGAAAAAATTAGCTCATTATTGAGCAGGAGCCTTGAAGGTGTATAGTACTTACATTAAATCCTAGCTCTTCTACTACAGAGACTTGTCCTGCCACTGCTAAAGCACCCATTATAGCCAGCACTCTGTTATCGCTAGCTGACAAGGTTTGCCCGCTTGCTGGCCCACCTCCAGTCCCTCTTGCATGGTGCCTTACGGTCAATGCCTTTTTTTTTATTTTGGACTTCCAATCTGCCCCACGCCTTTATTGAATAAAAATCAGTCATAGTTATAAGTACCTGTTATAAGTGTAAATGAGATTAAATGGCAAATTTGGTAAGAACTTTTGAAATAAATTGAAAAATAACTATAACATGCGGGGCATCCTCTCATATGGGCATCGGACATCAAAGCATAGCTTGTACTATACTATACTTGTACTTGTTTGACTTTTCGTAGTAAGAAGGTTAATGTTTAGTTGTAAGTTTGTTTTCTTTGTTTATGTTGTGTGTACTTATATGTGCCAATAAACGTTTTTTCTTTCTTACTATGGGTGTCATGTCAGAGATTGACCATCATCATCATAATTATCAAAAATCCCCAGTCTAGTAATAACAGAGAAGTGATTACAAGCCAACCTTCACAACCGCAAGGTTTCCTCTTATCCAAAACCCAAATACAAAATAGCACCTCCAGCAATGATAACCAAAATGAGTTAATCCGAGGCAGGGCTATGCGCAATCGCTTAGTTAGTAGGATGTAATATAGGTGAATAAATAAAATTACTATTAAATATTTTAATAGTTTTATTAAGTCACTTGATAAACTCTATAAAATTTTATATAATTAGTATCTCTACTAAACATAATAATTATATTAATCAGTCTTTATATGCCAACTGCTGGGCATAAGACAAGCCTCACCTCAATAAGCCATAATCCAACATGCAAGCTAGATCTAATGGATAACAAAATCATATTATTTTCACTATTAACTAAAATAAATGCCAATGTGTGTGTGACACACAAAGTTAGCCATGCAACACCTAGGTGAACTGCTTTGGTGTTCCACAGGTCAGAAAGGTTTATTTTTACTATTACCTTAAGTAAGTATAAATGCAAAATCAAGAATCAGTCTCACAGTTACAGTCTTAAAATTGGGCAGTAAAAGAGGCAACATATTAGATAATTTAACGAAGACACTTCTTTCGCCTAAAGAAGGTTCACATTATGTAAAAACAAACTTAACATCTTGAACAGCCTTAGGAATTCTGCATCTCAGACTTTTGCTAGTATCCCACTCGCAAAATTCAAATTCATTCATTATCTTGCATGCAGCTTCCTTAATTTTAAAACTTAATTTTCTTTTTAAAACATGACTGATGAATCTAAAGAAGTATTCCATGACCCAGCTGGTTCTGGTGGTGAGCATGGGACAACAACTACACACCCACACATCATTAACAGAGTTTCTATCCGTGTCCCACCCTTCTGGCCTGACAAGCCCGGATTGTGGTTTGCCAGTCTCGAGGCACACATCTATGCAAACTTCCATGTTTATAAATAATATTAGTAAGAAGTAAGATTTTAAGTCTTTAGACTTACCATCTAAAATTTCCAAAAATGCTGAATTATCTTGGGTGACGGGATCATCTTGGACGGCAGGATCTTCTTGTGCAGTATTTAGAGGTCTCTGAAAAAAATTGGCAGTGGTAGATTTAATAAAAATAAGTGAGAGATTTAATTAAATTATAGCAACATTTTTTCAGTTATATAATAATATTTATTTTATAGATACTAATTAATAACCTGTTTAACCAAATTCAAAATAATTTATCAAAAATGAAATGTCTTCATGTTAACTAAGTAACTTTTGTTGCCATTAACTAACATGTTGACTAATGTTAATAGGAATATTTTATAAAACATCTGTCTACTAGAAAAAATTAGCTCATTATTGAGCAGGAGCCTTGAAGGTGTATAGTACTTACATTAAATCCTAGCTCTTCTACTACAGAGACTTGTCCTGCCACTGCTAAAGCACCCATTATAGCCAGCACTCTGTTATCGCTAGCTGACAAGGTTTGCCCGCTTGCTGGCCCACCTCCAGTCCCTCTTGCATGGTGCCTTACGGTCAATGCCTTTTTTTTTATTTTGGACTTCCAATCTGCCCCACGCCTTTATTGAATAAAAATCAGTCATAGTTATAAGTACCTGTTATAAGTGTAAATGAGATTAAATGGCAAATTTGGTAAGAACTTTTGAAATAAATTGAAAAATAACTATAACATGCGGGGCATCCTCTCATATGGGCATCGGACATCAAAGCATAGCTTGTACTATACTATACTTGTACTTGTTTGACTTTTCGTAGTAAGAAGGTTAATGTTTAGTTGTAAGTTTGTTTTCTTTGTTTATGTTGTGTGTACTTATATGTGCCAATAAACGTTTTTTCTTTCTTACTATGGGTGTCATGTCAGAGATTGACCATCATCATCATAATTATCAAAAATCCCCAGTCTAGTAATAACAGAGAAGTGATTACAAGCCAACCTTCACAACCGCAAGGTTTCCTCTTATCCAAAACCCAAATACAAAATAGCACCTCCAGCAATGATAACCAAAATGAGTTAATCCGAGGCAGGGCTATGCGCAATCGCTTAGTTAGTAGGATGTAATATAGGTGAATAAATAAAATTACTATTAAATATTTTAATAGTTTTATTAAGTCACTTGATAAACTCTATAAAATTTTATATAATTAGTATCTCTACTAAACATAATAATTATATTAATCAGTCTTTATATGCCAACTGCTGGGCATAAGACAAGCCTCACCTCAATAAGCCATAATCCAACAGGCAAGCTAGATCTAATGGATAACAAAATCATATTATTTTCACTATTAACTAAAATAAATGCCAATGTGTGTGTGACACACAAAGTTAGCCATGCAACACCTAGGTGAACTGCTTTGGTGTTCCACAGGTCAGAAAGGTTTATTTTTACTATTACCTTAAGTAAGTATAAATGCAAAATCAAGAATCAGTCTCACAGTTACAGTCTTAAAATTGGGCAGTAAAAGAGGCAAAATATTAGATAATTTAACGAAGACACTTCTTTCGCCTAAAGAAGGTTCACATTATGTAAAAACAAACTTAACATCTTGAACAGCCTTAGGAATTCTGCATCTCAGACTTTTGCTAGTATCCCACTCGCAAAATTCAAATTCATTCATTATCTTGCATGCAGCTTCCTTAATTTTAAAACTTAATTTTCTTTTTAAAACATGACTGTTGAATCTAAAGAAGTATTCCATGACCCAGCTGGTTCTGGTGGTGAGCATGGGACAACAACTACACACCCACACATCATTAACAGAGTTTCTATCCGTGTCCCACCCTTCTGGCCTGACAAGCCCGGATTGTGGTTTGCCAGTCTCGAGGCACACATCTATGCAAACTTCCATGTTTATAAATAATATTAGTAAGAAGTAAGATTTTAAGTCTTTAGACTTACCATCTAAAATTTCCAAAAATGCTGAATTATCTTGGGTGACGGGATCAGCTTGGACGGCAGGATCTTCTTGTGCAGTATTTAGAGGTCTCTGAAAAAAATTGGCAGTGGTAGATTTAATAAAAATAAGTGAGAGATTTAATTAAATTATAGCAACATTTTTTCAGTTATATAATAATATTTATTTTATAGATACTAATTAATAACCTGTTTAACCAAATTCAAAATAATTTATCAAAAATGAAATGTGTCTTTCATGTTAACTAAGTAACTTTTGTTGCCATTAACTAACATGTTGACCAATGTTAATAGGAATATTTTATAAAACATCTGTCTACTAGAAAAAATTAGCTCATTATTGAGCAGGAGCCCTGAAGGTGTATAGTACTTACATTAAATCCTAGCTCTTCTACTACAGAGACTTGTCCTGCCACTGCTAAAGCACCCATTATAGCCAGCACTCTGTTATCGCTAGCTGACAAGGTTTGCCCGCTTGCTGGCCCACCTCCAGTCCCTCTTGCATGGTGCCTTACGGTCAATGCCTTTTTTTTTATTTTGGACTTCCAATCTGCCCCACGCCTTTATTGAATAAAAATCAGTCATAGTTATAAGTACCTGTTATAAGTGTAAATGAGATTAAATGGCAAATTTGGTAAGAACTTTTGAAATAAATTGAAAAATAACTATAACATGCGGGGCATCCTCTCATATGGGCATCGGACATCAAAGCATAGCTTGTACTATACTATACTTGTACTTGTTTGACTTTTCGTAGTAAGAAGGTTAATGTTTAGTTGTAAGTTTGTTTTCTTTGTTTATGTTGTGTGTACTTATATGTGCCAATAAACGTTTTTTCTTTCTTACTATGGGTGTCATGTCAGAGATTGACCATCATCATCATAATTATCAAAAATCCCCAGTCTAGTAATAACAGAGAAGTGATTACAAGCCAACCTTCACAACCGCAAGGTTTCCTCTTATCCAAAACCCAAATACAAAATAGCACCTCCAGCAATGACAACCAAAATGAGTTAATCCGAGGCAGGGCTATGCGCAATCGCTTAGTTAGTAGGATGTAATATAGGTGAATAAATAAAATTACTATTAAATATTTTAATAGTTTTATTAAGTCACTTGATAAACTCTATAAAATTTTATATAATTAGTATCTCTACTAAACATAATAATTATATTAATCAGTCTTTATATGCCAACTGCTGGGCATAAGACAAGCCTCACCTCAATAAGCCATAATCCAACAGGCAAGCTAGATCTAATGGATAACAAAATCATATTATTTTCACTATTAACTAAAATAAATGCCAATGTGTGTGTGACACACAAAGTTAGCCATGCAACACCTAGGTGAACTGCTTTGGTGTTCCACAGGTCAGAAAGGTTTATTTTTACTATTACCTTAAGTAAGTATAAATGCAAAATCAAGAATCAGTCTCACAGTTACAGTCTTAAAATTGGGCAGTAAAAGAGGCAACATATTAGATAATTTAACGAAGACACTTCTTTCGCCTAAAGAAGGTTCACATTATGTAAAAACAAACTTAACATCTTGAACAGCCTTAGGAATTCTGCATCTCAGACTTTTGCTAGTATCCCACTCGCAAAATTCAAATTCATTCATTATCTTGCATGCAGCTTCCTTAATTTTAAAACTTAATTTTCTTTTTAAAACATGACTGTTGAATCTAAAGAAGTATTCCATGACCCAGCTGGTTCTGGTGGTGAGCATGGGACAACAACTACACACCCACACATCATTAACAGAGTTTCTATCCGTGTCCCACCCTTCTGGCCTGACAAGCCCGGATTGTGGTTTGCCAGTCTCGAGGCACACATCTATGCAAACTTCCATGTTTATAAATAATATTAGTAAGAAGTAAGATTTTAAGTCTTTAGACTTACCATCTAAAATTTCCAAAAATGCTGAATTATCTTGGGTGACGGGATCATCTTGGACGGCAGGATCTTCTTGTGCAGTATTTAGAGGTCTCTGAAAAAAATTGGCAGTGGTAGATTTAATAAAAATAAGTGAGAGATTTAATTAAATTATAGCAACATTTTTTCAGTTATATAATAATATTTATTTTATAGATACTAATTAATAACCTGTTTAACCAAATTCAAAATAATTTATCAAAAATGAAATGTCTTCATGTTAACTAAGTAACTTTTGTTGCCATTAACTAACATGTTGACTAATGTTAATAGGAATATTTTATAAAACATCTGTCTACTAGAAAAAATTAGCTCATTATTGAGCAGGAGCCTTGAAGGTGTATAGTACTTACATTAAATCCTAGCTCTTCTACTACAGAGACTTGTCCTGCCACTGCTAAAGCACCCATTATAGCCAGCACTCTGTTATCGCTAGCTGACAAGGTTTGCCCGCTTGCTGGCCCACCTCCAGTCCCTCTTGCATGGTGCCTTACGGTCAATGCCTTTTTTTTTATTTTGGACTTCCAATCTGCCCCACGCCTTTATTGAATAAAAATCAGTCATAGTTATAAGTACCTGTTATAAGTGTAAATGAGATTAAATGGCAAATTTGGTAAGAACTTTTGAAATAAATTGAAAAATAACTATAACATGCGGGGCATCCTCTCATATGGGCATCGGACATCAAAGCATAGCTTGTACTATACTATACTTGTACTTGTTTGACTTTTCGTAGTAAGAAGGTTAATGTTTAGTTGTAAGTTTGTTTTCTTTGTTTATGTTGTGTGTACTTATATGTGCCAATAAACGTTTTTTCTTTCTTACTATGGGTGTCATGTCAGAGATTGACCATCATCATCATAATTATCAAAAATCCCCAGTCTAGTAATAACAGAGAAGTGATTACAAGCCAACCTTCACAACCGCAAGGTTTCCTCTTATCCAAAACCCAAATACAAAATAGCACCTCCAGCAATGATAACCAAAATGAGTTAATCCGAGGCAGGGCTATGCGCAATTGCTTAGTTAGTAGGATGTAATATAGGTGAATAAATAAAATTACTATTAAATATTTTAATAGTTTTATTAAGTCACTTGATAAACTCTATAAAATTGTATATAATTAGTATCTCTACTAAACATAATAATTATATTAATCAGTCTTTATATGCCAACTGCTGGGCATAAGACAAGCCTCACCTCAATAAGCCATAATCCAACAGGCAAGCTAGATCTAATGGATAACAAAATCATATTATTTTCACTATTAACTAAAATAAATGCCAATGTGTGTGTGACACACAAAGTTAGCCATGCAACACCTAGGTGAACTGCTTTGGTGTTCCACAGGTCAGAAAGGTTTATTTTTACTATTACCTTAAGTAAGTATAAATGCAAAATCAAGAATCAGTCTCACAGTTACAGTCTTAAAATTGGGCAGTAAAAGAGGCAACATATTAGATAATTTAACGAAGACACTTCTTTCGCCTAAAGAAGGTTCACATTATGTAAAAACAAACTTAACATCTTGAACAGCCTTAGGAATTCTGCATCTCAGACTTTTGCTAGTATCCCACTCGCAAAATTCAAATTCATTCATTATCTTGCATGCAGCTTCCTTAATTTTAAAACTTAATTTTCTTTTTAAAACATGACTGTTGAATCTAAAGAAGTATTCCATGACCCAGCTGGTTCTGGTGGTGAGCATGGGACAACAACTACACACCCACACATCATTAACAGAGTTTCTATCCGTGTCCCACCCTTCTGGCCTGACAAGCCCGGATTGTGGTTTGCCAGTCTCGAGGCACACATCTATGCAAACTTCCATGTTTATAAATAATATTAGTAAGAAGTAAGATTTTAAGTCTTTAGACTTACCATCTAAAATTTCCAAAAATGCTGAATTATCTTGGGTGACGGGATCATCTTGGACGGCAGGATCTTCTTGTGCAGTATTTAGAGGTCTCTGAAAAAAATTGGCAGTGGTAGATTTAATAAAAATAAGTGAGAGATTTAATTAAATTATAGCAACATTTTTTCAGTTATATAATAATATTTATTTTATAGATACTAATTAATAACCTGTTTAACCAAATTCAAAATAATTTATCAAAAATGAAATGTGTCTTTCATGTTAACTAAGTAACTTTTGTTGCCATTAACTAACATGTTGACCAATGTTAATAGGAATATTTTATAAAACATCTGTCTACTAGAAAAAATTAGCTCATTATTGAGCAGGAGCCTTGAAGGTGTATAGTACTTACATTAAATCCTAGCTCTTCTACTACAGAGACTTGTCCTGCCACTGCTAAAGCACCCATTATAGCCAGCACTCTGTTATCGCTAGCTGACAAGGTTTGCCCGCTTGCTGGCCCACCTCCAGTCCCTCTTGCATGGTGCCTTACGGTCAATGCCTTTTTTTTATTTTGGACTTCCAATCTGCCCCACGCCTTTATTAAATAAAAATCAGTCATAGTTATAAGTACCTGTTATAAGTGTAAATGAGATTAAATGGCAAATTTGGTAAGAACTTTTGAAATAAATTGAAAAATAACTATAACATGCGGGGCATCCTCTCATATGGGCATCGGACATCAAAGCATAGCTTGTACTATACTATACTTGTACTTGTTTGACTTTTCGTAGTAAGAAGGTTAATGTTTAGTTGTAAGTTTGTTTTCTTTGTTTATGTTGTGTGTACTTATATGTGCCAATAAACGTTTTTTCTTTCTTACTATGGGTGTCATGTCAGAGATTGACCATCATCATCATAATTATCAAAAATCCCCAGTCTAGTAATAACAGAGAAGTGATTACAACCCAACCTTCACAACCGCAAGGTTTCCTCTTATCCAAAACCCAAATACAAAATAGCACCTCCAGCAATGATAACCAAAATGAGTTAATCCGAGGCAGGGCTATGCGCAATCGCTTAGTTAGTAGGATGTAATATAGGTGAATAAATAAAATTACTATTAAATATTTTAATAGTTTTATTAAGTCACTTGATAAACTCTATAAAATTTTATATAATTAGTATCTCTACTAAACATAATAATTATATTAATCAGTCTTTATATGCCAACTGCTGGGCATAAGACAAGCCTCACCTCAATAAGCCATAATCCAACAGGCAAGCTAGATCTAATGGATAACAAAATCATATTATTTTCACTATTAACTAAAATAAATGCCAATGTGTGTGTGACACACAAAGTTAGCCATGCAACACCTAGGTGAACTGCTTTGGTGTTCCACAGGTCAGAAAGGTTTATTTTTACTATTACCTTAAGTAAGTATAAATGCAAAATCAAGAATCAGTCTCACAGTTACAGTCTTAAAATTGGGCAGTAAAAGAGGCAACATATTAGATAATTTAACGAAGACACTTCTTTCGCCTAAAGAAGGTTCACATTATGTAAAAACAAACTTAACATCTTGAACAGCCTTAGGAATTCTGCATCTCAGACTTTTGCTAGTATCCCACTCGCAAAATTCAAATTCATTCATTATCTTGCATGCAGCTTCCTTAATTTTAAAACTTAATTTTCTTTTTAAAACATGACTGTTGAATCTAAAGAAGTATTCCATGACCCAGCTGGTTCTGGTGGTGAGCATGGGACAACAACTACACACCCACACATCATTAACAGAGTTTCTATCCGTGTCCCACCCTTCTGGCCTGACAAGCCCGGATTGTGGTTTGCCAGTCTCGAGGCACACATCTATGCAAACTTCCATGTTTATAAATAATATTAGTAAGAAGTAAGATTTTAAGTCTTTAGACTTACCATCTAAAATTTCCAAAAATGCTGAATTATCTTGGGTGACGGGATCATCTTGGACGGCAGGATCTTCTTGTGCAGTATTTAGAGGTCTCTGAAAAAAATTGGCAGTGGTAGATTTAATAAAAATAAGTGAGAGATTTAATTAAATTATAGCAACATTTTTTCAGTTATATAATAATATTTATTTTATAGATACTAATTAATAACCTGTTTAACCAAATTCAAAATAATTTATCAAAAATGAAATGTCTTCATGTTAACTAAGTAACTTTTGTTGCCATTAACTAACATGTTGACTAATGTTAATAGGAATATTTTATAAAACATCTGTCTACTAGAAAAAATTAGCTCATTATTGAGCAGGAGCCTTGAAGGTGTATAGTACTTACATTAAATCCTAGCTCTTCTACTACAGAGACTTGTCCTGCCACTGCTAAAGCACCCATTATAGCCAGCACTCTGTTATCGCTAGCTGACAAGGTTTGCCCGCTTGCTGGCCCACCTCCAGTCCCTCTTGCATGGTGCCTTACGGTCAATGCCTTTTTTTTTATTTTGGACTTCCAATCTGCCCCACGCCTTTATTGAATAAAAATCAGTCATAGTTATAAGTACCTGTTATAAGTGTAAATGAGATTAAATGGCAAATTTGGTAAGAACTTTTGAAATAAATTGAAAAATAACTATAACATGCGGGGCATCCTCTCATATGGGCATCGGACATCAAAGCATAGCTTGTACTATACTATACTTGTACTTGTTTGACTTTTCGTAGTAAGAAGGTTAATGTTTAGTTGTAAGTTTGTTTTCTTTGTTTATGTTGTGTGTACTTATATGTGCCAATAAACGTTTTTTCTTTCTTACTATGGGTGTCATGTCAGAGATTGACCATCATCATCATAATTATCAAAAATCCCCAGTCTAGTAATAACAGAGAAGTGATTACAAGCCAACCTTCACAACCGCAAGGTTTCCTCTTATCCAAAACCCAAATACAAAATAGCACCTCCAGCAATGATAACCAAAATGAGTTAATCCGAGGCAGGGCTATGCGCAATCGCTTAGTTAGTAGGATGTAATATAGGTGAATAAATAAAATTACTATTAAATATTTTAATAGTTTTATTAAGTCACTTGATAAACTCTATAAAATTTTATATAATTAGTATCTCTACTAAACATAATAATTATATTAATCAGTCTTTATATGCCAACTGCTGGGCATAAGACAAGCCTCACCTCAATAAGCCATAATCCAACATGCAAGCTAGATCTAATGGATAACAAAATCATATTATTTTCACTATTAACTAAAATAAATGCCAATGTGTGTGTGACACACAAAGTTAGCCATGCAACACCTAGGTGAACTGCTTTGGTGTTCCACAGGTCAGAAAGGTTTATTTTTACTATTACCTTAAGTAAGTATAAATGCAAAATCAAGAATCAGTCTCACAGTTACAGTCTTAAAATTGGGCAGTAAAAGAGGCAACATATTAGATAATTTAACGAAGACACTTCTTTCGCCTAAAGAAGGTTCACATTATGTAAAAACAAACTTAACATCTTGAACAGCCTTAGGAATTCTGCATCTCAGACTTTTGCTAGTATCCCACTCGCAAAATTCAAATTCATTCATTATCTTGCATGCAGCTTCCTTAATTTTAAAACTTAATTTTCTTTTTAAAACATGACTGATGAATCTAAAGAAGTATTCCATGACCCAGCTGGTTCTGGTGGTGAGCATGGGACAACAACTACACACCCACACATCATTAACAGAGTTTCTATCCGTGTCCCACCCTTCTGGCCTGACAAGCCCGGATTGTGGTTTGCCAGTCTCGAGGCACACATCTATGCAAACTTCCATGTTTATAAATAATATTAGTAAGAAGTAAGATAAAGATAAAGATAAAGATAAAGATAGTTTTATTTTGCAAATATGGGTAACAGTAAAAGATGACAAAAAAAATATAGGTAACAAGTTCAGCCATATTTTACCATGTAGGCATGCAAAAGACAAAATTTAACAAAATATAACATTACACACGTACAATTTTAAAATAATACACAATGATGTAGGTATAAACAAGAAATACAAAGAAAATATTTAAACGAACTTAAAATATATAAACTAACTTAAAAACACTTTCTCATCTAAGTACTCACTTAAGTTATAGTAAGATTTCACCACTAAAAAGCTTCGGAGTTTTTTTTTAAATAATGATAATGGAAGCTCTTTCCAACTCTTAGGCATCTTATTATAAATGACTGGAGCCATGCAGTAGACACTTTTGCGCATAAGTGCTGTCTTGGCTGGCTAAGATTTTAAGTCTTTAGACTTACCATCTAAAATTTCCAAAAATGCTGAATTATCTTGGGTGACGGGATCATCTTGGACGGCAGGATCTTCTTGTGCAGTATTTAGAGGTCTCTGAAAAAAATTGGCAGTGGTAGATTTAATAAAAATAAGTGAGAGATTTAATTAAATTATAGTGTGGCGTCCCACATGGTTGCATCATTGTATTAATATTTATATTGTAACATAAGTACAGTACTATGTGTAGGACCCACCTTGTAATACTATTTAGTCTGTGGTATAACCAAAGATTTTCTGTCTATGGTTTTACTACTTTCTGACACCTCGCAAGAACAGACTTTTTGGCGGGTTTGGACGAATACAATTTGTTCAACAATACCGACTTTTATTTCAAGTTCGTTACTGAAATTAAACGGCGCGCAACGCCAAATTGGTGACCCTGAACGTGGTCGCCAAATTGGTGACCCTGAATCAAGGTGGCCCAAGGAATACTCCAGACTCGGGAGTTGCTGGAGTCGCCAACCAGACCCCTATTGGACATCCTGTGACGGAACTTCGCCAGTAACGACCTACGTGCGAGTTGATATAAGTACCTATGTTATAAGTGTAAATGAGATTAAATGGCAAATTTGGTAAGAACTTTTGAAATAAATTGAAAAATAACTATAACATGCGGGGCATCCTCTCATATGGGCATCGGACATCAAAGCATAGCTTGTACTATACTATACTTGTACTTGTTTGACTTTTTGTAGTAAGAAGGTTAATGTTTAGTTGTAAGTTTGTTTTCTTTGTTTATGTTGTGTGTACTTATATGTGCCAATAAACGTTTTTTCTTTCTTACTATGGGTGTCATGTCAGAGATTGACCATCATCATCATAATTATCAAAAATCCCCAGTCTAGTAATAACAGAGAAGTGATTACAAGCCAACCTTCACAACCGCAAAGTTTCCTCTTATCCAAAACCCTTGAGAAAATAGCTTGCTAGCGACTCTACCATCACACTAGTCTTTCAAAAAATGTTCATTAGATCCTTACTTTTTTCCACTTCTCTGTAGTATTGCTAACACCACCACCAACAGCATTCAATATGTTGGTCAGTTCAGTCCACAGTCGGTCTGACCGTACCCGACCTTGTGATCCAGCAAGAGGCCTCGCCAGGTCACCATGACTGTAACATAAACAAACAAAGATTCAATATAAGTACTTCATTATTAAGATCGCGTCATTGTTTACATTACATACTCATGAATAAAACTTGGATTTACTTACGCTTCCATATACTCAAGCAGCGTTGACAATTGTTCAGGACTTGCTCGCACTCTTGATTCCATGTTTTATCACTAAAAATAAAATAGATATTATCTAAGACTATATTAATACAAATTACAATGACTGTCTTACACAAAGGTTAGTTTAAAACTGAACTAATAACATCTTAATATTTGTTGGAAGCACTGGGTCTTGCTACAGTTCCCATACTTAAGTCAAGTGGTTAATATGTTTTTTGTCGGGTCTCGGGGTACCTATCGCAGCCCGAACACTTGAACTGCCATGCCGATCCCGTGACGTCACCCAGCATTCCAACGCCGTCGCCGCACAGCGATCGCCGACATAGATTACTCCAACATCGTTTGAACACCAGTCACTTATAAAAATGAGTCTATTTTGATTATCATTAAGTTTTGGAGACGATCTAAAAGTAATAACACTCTATTCACTTACCACTGTAAAAATATCGTTTTTATTATAACTTAAAAACAAACGTAACACTCACTTAATATTCTTATTAATAAAATTTGAAAACATCAATAACCCTCGGGTTTGATCCGATTTGAACTTCTTGACTGACACAGCAAAATTTTCGATACCATAACCAATATTTTTGTTTTTTAGCGAATAAACAATTCGATACAACGATCACGAACATAGTGTTACATTGGCTAGGAAATGTTTATCGTTATCTCAGAGACGATGACGAATTTAGATATCGTTTCGGTACGAAGTGATGTTACTTTGTCTAAGGACCCAGGGGGCTTAGACAAAGTAACAATTTAAAAACGATAACGAAGTTAGATAAGACTAAAATGTATGGGATTGACATAAGCCGCGTTAAGTCACGTGGTCAATCGACATCGTTATCGCAATTTGGTAGACAATGTCATAAAGTAACGAATCGTTATCGTGTTTATCCCATACAAATGCGTAGACAAGCAGACCTTTCAGTGTTCGCCTTCGCCTCGATCGTGATCGCCAAAAAAGATAACGAAACGAATGCTAAAACGTTGTAGTTATCGAAACAATATGGCCGAATTTCATTCGGCAGCAGATTTTTGACATTGGTTGATGACATACTCTTAGTATTTATTCTGTGTTAGAGGCATTACTGCAGATCAAATAGATTATAAAATGCATTCTCTACGTTTATTGTGGGCTGCACACAATGAGAACGCCTGGGTGAGGTGCCAAAAACGACTAAGACTGCGACGGCAATTGGAAACAATTGAAGAAATGCCTGAATTGTTGTTCATCCAACATTTCAGGCTTAATAAAAGAGCATACAGGAAGTTATGCAAGGACCTAAAAGCTCATGCACAATTAAAAGGTTCCTCTGAAATTCCCCTGGAAATAAAGGTAAGAAATTTTAAATTAATAAAACAACATAATTATAGGTATTGCAGGCAACCAGGTCCTTAATGTTGTTAGTTGTTGTTCCTTATAGCTTGAGTTAAAACAACTTCATCTGCTTAGTTTATAGGTACTATACAACAAAAACATTGTGGCACCACACTACTTTATGAACTGCTGTAGAAATAAAAATAAAACCACATCAACCTAAATAGGTTAACTTAACTATGTATTATATTTTATTTATATTATATTTTTCAGGTGCTGTGTGCTCTTAGCTTTTTAGCTACAGGGTCATAACAGAAAATTGTGGGTGTGGGCCAGCATTTGACGCAGCGGACAACAAGTCGCTGCATCAGGGAGGTTGTGAACGCCCTTAATCACAATTGGATGGTCAGCAGGTGGATAGTGTTTCCACAAACGCCACATGAGAGATCCCTAATCAAAGAGAAGTATGTAAATATATTTTTAAATAGTTTAAATACCTAATTAAAAATTTTCTTAGGTTTCTACATATCTAAATAATTACTCTGATATTTGTTGTAAAATTGTTAAATAATTTACAGATTTCAAAGGACACATAATTTGCCTGGTGTGATAGGGTGCATTGACTGTACCCATATTGCTATTACAAGACCGGTTGAGGAAGAACACACATTTTTCAATAGAAAAGGATATCATTCCTTAAATGTTCAAATGGTAAGCTGCTGGATAAATTCTAATCATAATACATATAAAACTATGTGGTTAACAAACTTCTCTGAAACTATGTGTATATGTATTTATAAATAAAATAACCTTTATTTATATGATAAACTCAATGGAATATGTAAGAGGAGGTATGTGCCAAGCGGCACAGCAAAATAAAGGGACATTTTTATTGTATACATAGTGAAATCTATAAAATAACTTTTAAATGTTTTATAAGTAGGTACCATATTTCGAAATTAAATCCCTTCCCCTCATTGCAATTTGGTTCTTTGTGGAAACCAAACAATAAGTACCTATAGTTTTATTTTATTTTCTTTTCAGATATGCGATTATGACTTGCGCATTATAAATGTGAACTCAAAATTTGGTGGAGCAACACATGACTCGCACATATGGTCAGCGAGTCACGTGAGCACATACATGGAAGGACTTCATGAAAGTGGTGAACATGTTTGGTTATTAGGTATGTTGTTCCGTATAGGTATTGTAAATAGTGAGACATCTGAAATAGCCCTATATGCAGTAATTGCACTATATTTAAGTGAGCATGACTACAAATAAAAAACGATTATTCAATTCTTTATTAGAACTGGAGTAGACTATTAACAAAAATATATTTCCTTTTTTTTTAGGAGATTCCGGCTATCCACTGCGGCCCTGGTTGATGACGCCTATATTAAATGCTGAACCAGGATCCCAGGCAGAGGTGTACACACGACGTCATGTTGAAGCCAGGTCCTGCATTGAGCGCTGTTTCGGACTACTTAAGGCTCGTTGGAGGTGTATGTTTCGACACAGAGTTCTTCACTATCACCCTTACATGGCTAGCAAAATTACTAATGCATGTTGTGTGCTGCACAACATTGCATTAGATGCTAGAATACCACCTCCAAGTGATATGCCAGCTGGGGGTCTAGAAGATAGTGAAGATCATGCTGTACAATATAGCACCTCCAGCAATGATAACCAAAATGAGTTAATCCGAGGCAGGGCTATGCGCAATCGCTTAGTTAGTAGGATGTAATATAGGTGAATAAATAAAATTACTATTAAATATTTTAATAGTTTTATTAAGTCACTTGATAAACTCTATAAAATTTTATATAATTAGTATCTCTACTAAACATAATAATTATATTAATCAGTCTTTATATGCCAACTGCTGCGCATAAGACAAGCCTCACTTCAATAAGCCATAATCCAACATGCAAGCTAGATCTAATGGATACAGTCAATTTGGGTAACTTTGATTCATTCGGGTAACTTTGACAGCGGGACCATGAACTAGTTTTGATTATTTTTTCTCATGATGCCAACACTATTCATAAATGTTTATTTTAGATTTGCAATTTTAAACAAGCTTCGTAAACGCACCTTAAAAAAAAGTAAGCTGTCAAAGTAAGAAAACGTCAAAACTTTTTTTCTGAATATAGCGCGCGAATTCAAGTTTGCTTTACGGCCAGACAAAAGAGAAATTATTAAAATTAAATATGATGATGTTGTATCTACAGTAGATAACAGTGAAATCAGTATAAAACAGGCTGGGTCCACACAATTAATGACTATTTGCTCTATATGGAGTGGGGAGAATAGACAAATAAATTGTCAAGATTGGTCAAGATTTTACAAAAAAAATTTTTGTTTTAATTATTTTTGCTTATTTTCTTTTTAATTTGCCTAAAAATGTTTAATTATAGGTGTTTTTAAAGCGTTTTTGATGGTGTTCAAAAATGAGCGTAACATTGCCAAATGCTGTAGACTGATTCTTCATTTTTTTTTTTTAATATAAGACAAATCTGCAAAATGGTCGTTTTATAGTCACATGCATCCATTAGTTAATAAATACATACACCAATGTTACCCAGATTGATAAAAATAATACTTATTACTACTTTTTTATGCATGGCTCTGTGTGTGTCAAAGTTACCCATTTTATGAAGGTAACTTTGACAGGGCACAGAATTGAGATTTTCTACTATATTGGTATGTTTTATAAACTTTCTGTGAATTTCTATAGATGGAAAGTAATACGAGAGCACTGATAAAATAAAAAACACTCGAGTGATAGGCGTAAATTTTTTAAATATAGTATAAAATATCGCCCATATCTGTCAAAGTTACCCAGATTGACTGTAACAAAATCATATTATTTTCACTATTAACTAAAATAAATGGCAATGTGTGTGTGACACACAAAGTTAGCCATGCAACACCTAGGTGAACTGCTTTGGTGTTCCACAGGTCAGAAAGGTTTATTTTTACTATTACCTTAAGTAAGTATAAATGCAAAATCAAGAATCAGTCTCACAGTTACAGTCTTAAAATTGGGCAGTAAAAGAGGCAACATATTAGATAATTTAACGAAGTCACTTCTTTCGCCTAAAGAAGGTTCACATTATGTAAAAACAAACTTAACATCTTGAACAGCCTTAGGAATTCTGCATCTCAGACTTTTGCTAGTATCCCACTCGCAAAAGTCTGAGATGCAGAATGCCTAAGGCTTCAGACATACATAATAAAAAACCTTTCGATTACTATAGCAATAGGGACAACACAATTGCTGAACTACTCAGTGTTCAGCGGTTCTGTATTGTCCCTACTGCGATAATAGTCAAGCCAAGCTTGAGCGGTGTTCACTAAAGAGCTAAAAACCTGGTTCCGTTCGTGCTCAACCTCCAACGCTCGCATTGTAGCCTAGTCCGGGCTTCCTCCAGCTCCAGGCGTCGTAATTCCACGGCCGTAAACTCGCTTGCCTCTCTCTCGAAGGGGGTCGGTGCCTGTCTACGGCGGTCGCGCAAACGAGGGCGGTCAGGAGAGGCAGCAGACTGCGGTGTCGCTGGCGACCTCAACCGCGGACGACGGCTGGTTAGATGGAGAAATAGCAGACGTGCGGGGGGCAGGTGGCCGTCTTCGCCTCGGAGTAGTGGGCGCTGCAGGGGTTGGCGGGGATGGCGCTGCCGGGGCTGTTGTGGCTGGCGGGGCTGGTGCAACAGGCTGCCGTCCTTGAGCCGAAGTCTGAGTGAGCACGAGCGGTGAGGAAGGAGGAAGTCAATTATTTGAGGGCTGTGAAGTTGAAGGTTGAGGAGACAAAGTCAGTTGTGGAGTTTCTGCAAAAGAAAATTAGTGTTATTTTGGACAGTTTATGGATCTTTTCTTTGTTCAAAATGTTTTCTTAAATCAGATACTGCTATTATTTTGTAAAATGTGAAGGTTTGGATGTTTGTTAGTTCCTTACTCAATCATGCAAAAACGGCTGAACGGATTTCGAAGAAAATTGGCATACAGCAACATTTTATATTTTACATATACATAACAAATAAATATTATGATACTAGCTGTTGCCAGCGGCTTCGCCCGTAATCGGGATAAAAACTATCCTATGTGTTAATCTGGGTTATAAACAATGTGTGTACTAAATTTTATCCAAATCCGTTCAGTATTTTTTGCGTGAAAGAGTAATAATATTAGTAAGAAGTAAGATTTTAAGTCTTTAGACTTACCATCTAAAATTTCCAAAAATGCTGAATTATCTTGGGTGACGGGATCATCTTGGATGGCAGGATCTTCTTGTGCAGTATTTAGAGGTCTCTGAAAAAAATTTGCAGTGGTAGATTTAATAAAAATAAGTGAGAGATTTAATTAAATTATAGTGTGGCGTCCCACATGGTTGCATCATTGTATTAATATTTATATTGTAACATAAGTACAGTACTATGTGTAGGACCCACCTTGTAATACTATTTAGTCTGTGGTATAACCAAAGATTTTCTGTCTATGGTTTTACTACTTTCTGACACCTCGCAAGAACAGACTTTTTGGCGGGTTTGGACGAATACAATTTGTTCAACAATACCGACTTTTATTTCGAGTTCGTTACTGAAATTAAACGGCGCGCAACGCCAAATTGGTGACCCTGAACGTGGTCGCCAAATTGGTGACCCTGAATCAAGGTGGCCCAAGGAATACTCCAGACTCGGGAGTTGCTGGAGTCGCCAACCAGACCCCTATTGGACATCCTGTGACGGAACTTCGCCAGTAACGACCTACGTGCGAGTTGATGCCCGTCGCCAAAGACGAGGTCTCGCTGGTACCTACGTCGCAAGGTGCTGCCTGTTGGTCAGTGGATTATACTTACTCTCCACGAAGATAACTGGTCAGTGTGTGCTTATACTACCTATTTTATATTGCATACAGCATAACAACAGTGGTGTTAAGAGTGGGTTAAGCTGGTGTTAATTAATATATTGGATACTGCACAAACTATTGATATTTTATATCATCTAACATATTGGTGTTGGATACTGAATAACTTATTAATATTGCATTTTATTTGTACCTCTTGAAGGTTTGTTTGCATTTATTTTTATTTTTTGCATATTGGTTGTTGGCACTGTTTACTTTTTAATATATTGCTTTTGTTTTGGGTTGTGTCTGCATTATTGTTAAACCACTCCTGTTTATTTATATTCTGCACTTTCAAATTCATTAATTATCTTGCATGCAGCTTCCTTAATTTTAAAACTTAATTTTCTTTTTAAAACATGACTGATGAATCTAAAGAAGTATTCCATGACCCAGCTGGTTCTGGTGGTGAGCATGGGACAACAACTACACACCCACACATCATTAACAGAGTTTCTATCCGTGTCCCACCCTTCTGGCCTGACAAGCCCGGATTGTGGTTTGCCAGTCTCGAGGCACACATCTATGCAAACTTCCATGTTTATAAATAATATTAGTAAGAAGTAAGATTTTAAGTCTTTAGACCTCCAGTCCCTCTTGCATGGTGCCTTACGGTCAATGCCTTTTTTTTTGTTTTGGACTTCCAATCTGCCCCACGCCTTTATTGAATAAAAATCAGTCATAGTTATAAGTACCTATGTTATAAGTGTAAATGAGATTAAATGGCAAATTTGGTAAGAACTTTTGAAATAAATTGAAAAATAACTATAACATGCGGGACATCCTCTCATATGGGCATCGGACATCAAAGCATAGCTTGTACTATACTATACTTGTACTTGTTTGACTTTTTGTAGTAAGAAGGTTAATGTTTAGTTGTAAGTTTGTTTTCTTTGTTTATGTTGTGTGTACTTATATGTGCCAATAAACGTTTTTTCTTTCTTACTATGGGTGTCATGTCAGAGATTGACCATCATCATCATAATTATCAAAAATCCCCAGTCTAGTAATAACAGAGAAGTGATTACAAGCCAACCTTCACAACCGCAAGGTTTCCTCTTATCCAAAACCCTTGAGAAAATAGCTTGCTAGCGACTCTACCATCACACTAGTCTTTCAAAAAATGTTCATTAGATCCTTACTTTTTTCCACTTCTCTGTAGTATTGCTAACACCACCACCAACAGCATTCAATATGTTGGTCAGTTCAGTCCACAGTCGGTCTGACCGTACCCGACCTTGTGATCCAGCAAGAGGCCTCGCCAGGTCACCATGACTGTAACATAAACAAACAAAGATTCAATATAAGTACTTCATTATTAAGATCGCGTCATTGTTTACATTACATACTCATGAATAAAACTTGGATTTACTTACGCTTCCATATACTCAAGCAGCGTTGACAATTGTTCAGGACTTGCTCGCACTCTTGATTCCATGTTTTATCACTAAAAATTAAAATAGATATTATCTAAGACTATATTAATACAAATTACAATGACTGTCTTACACAAAGGTTAGTTTAAAACTGAACTAATAACATCTTAATATTTGTTGGAAGCACTGGGTCTTGCTACAGTTCCCATACTTAAGTCAAGTGGTTAATATGTTTTTTGTCGGGTCTCGGGGTACCTATCGCAGCCCGAACGCTTGAACTGCCATGCCGATCCCGTGACGTCACCCAGCATTCCAACGCCGTCGCCGCACAGCGATCGCCAACATAGATTACTCCAACATCGTTTGAACACCAGTCACTTATAAAAATGAGTCTATTTTGATTATCATTAAGTTTTGGAGACGATCTAAAAGTAATAACACTCTATTCACTTACCACTGTAAAAATATCGTTTTTATTATAACTTAAAAACAAACGTAACACTCACTTAATATTCTTATTAATAAAATTTGAAAACATCAATAACTCTCGGGTTGAAAAAAGCGCGGGAAACTTTGAGCGGACCGGTGCATTTTTTCTTGACAAAATATATAATTTTAATTTTTCACTATTTAAGGATCAGTTTTGTATTATATTGTAAATTTTATTAATATTTAGTGTACATATATTAGTTTTAGTGTATAGTTTGCCGGATTCGGTAAGTTTTTTATTAATTTCTTTCGATGAACGAGCCGCCTGACTTGGCGGACCCGGGGGTCTTTGTACCCCCGGCTAATAATTTTATAACAGTTGCTTCGTCAACTTTATCCAATGAATCAGGAATGGAGACGGATGGTTCTAATGCCCAACGTGGGCGTAAAAGAAATAGACTGCATAAAATATGCAGAATGTGTAACAAAAAAAAAAGGAAGCACAGTCAGGCAGTTGACGGTAATACAGGTTGTTGCTGTGCTAGTGCAGAGAGTGAAAATAGCGACTCTACCCCTGCTCTAAAGAGTTCAATTAACACTATCACGCCGAGTAGTAATCCGAGCCCTCAGGGTACAGTATCTGGTGTTGCTAGGAACAGGTATGAGGCCACTGACATCAGCCCTTTTATAGTACACGTCCAAAAAGAGACTAAGTCACCTAACGATAATACCACCTTACACCCGGTCACATTTGGCAAGTTTCTCAAAAGCCATGCCATTCACAACATCGTAGATGGATCTCTTAAGAGGATAGGCAGGAATAGAATTTGTTTAGCGTTCTCAGACTTTAACAATGCTAATTCATTTATTTACAATCCTGAGTTGTCAAACAGCAATTTAAAGGCATTTATACCAAGTTTTCACGTAACAAGAATGGGCCTTGTACGTGGTGTTCCATCTGATTGGTCGCCTGAAGAAATAATTGAAAATGCTTCAGTGCCGGATAATTGTGGGAAAATACTTAAAGTTAGGAGAATAAATTACAAAACTGTTGTAGACGGGTCACCTGTCTGGAAACCAACGCAGAACATTGTGATAACACTTGACGGTCAGGTTCTTCCTCCACGTATATTTATGTGCTACAATTCATTACCTGTAGAGCTGTATGTGTATCCCACTATCCAATGCTACAATTGCTGTCGATTTGGACATACGAAAATTCAATGTAGGACAATTGTTCAGGACTTGCTCGCACTCTTGATTCCATGTTTTATCACTAAAAATAAAATAGATATTATCTAAGACTATATTAATACAAATTACAATGACTGTCTTACACAAAGGTTAGTTTAAAACTGAACTAATAACATCTTAATATTTGTTGGAAGCACTGGGTCTTGCTACAGTTCCCATACTTAAGTCAAGTGGTTAATATGTTTTTTGTCGGGTCTCGGGGTACCTATCGCAGCCCGAACACTTGAACTGCCATGCCGATCCCGTGACGTCACCCAGCATTCCAACGCCGTCGCCGCACAGCGATCGCCGACATAGATTACTCCAACATCGTTTGAACACCAGTCACTTATAAAAATGAGTCTATTTTGATTATCATTAAGTTTTGGAGACGATCTAAAAGTAATAACACTCTATTCACTTACCACTGTAAAAATATCGTTTTTATTATAACTTAAAAACAAACGTAACACTCACTTAATATTCTTATTAATAAAATTTGAAAACATCAATAACCCTCGGGTTTGATCCGATTTGAACTTCTTGACTGACACAGCAAAATTTTCGATACCATAACCAATATTTTTGTTTTTTAGCGAATAAACAATTCGATACAACGATCACGAACATAGTGTTACATTGGCTAGGAAATGTTTATCGTTATCTCAGAGACGATGACGAATTTAGATATCGTTTCGGTACGAAGTGATGTTACTTTGTCTAAGGACCCAGGGGGCTTAGACAAAGTAACAATTTAAAAACGATAACGAAGTTAGATAAGACTAAAATGTATGGGATTGACATAAGCCGCGTTAAGTCACGTGGTCAATCGACATCGTTATCGCAATTTGGTAGACAATGTCATAAAGTAACGAATCGTTATCGTGTTTATCCCATACAAATGCGTAGACAAGCAGACCTTTCAGTGTTCGCCTTCGCCTCGATCGTGATCGCCAAAAAAGATAACGAAACGAATGCTAAAACGTTGTAGTTATCGAAACAATATGGCCGAATTTCATTCGGCAGCACATTTTTGACATTGGTTGATGACATACTCTTAGTATTTATTCTGTGTTAGAGGCATTACTGCAGATCAAATAGATTATAAAATGCATTCTCTACGTTTATTGTGGGCTGCACACAATGAGAACGCCTGGGTGAGGTGCCAAAAACGACTAAGACTGCGACGGCAATTGGAAACAATTGAAGAAATGCCTGAATTGTTGTTCATCCAACATTTCAGGCTTAATAAAAGAGCATACAGGAAGTTATGCAAGGACCTAAAAGCTCATGCACAATTAAAAGGTTCCTCTGAAATTCCCCTGGAAATAAAGGTAAGAAATTTTAAATTAATAAAACAACATAATTATAGGTATTGCAGGCAACCAGGTCCTTAATGTTGTTAGTTGTTGTTCCTTATAGCTTGAGTTAAAACAACTTCATCTGCTTAGTTTATAGGTACTATACAACAAAAACATTGTGGCACCACACTACTTTATGAACTGCTGTAGAAATAAAAATAAAACCACATCAACCTAAATAGGTTAACTTAACTATGTATTATATTTTATTTATATTATATTTTTCAGGTGCTGTGTGCTCTTAGCTTTTTAGCTACAGGGTCATAACAGAAAATTGTGGGTGTGGGCCAGCATTTGACGCAGCGGACAACAAGTCGCTGCATCAGGGAGGTTGTGAACGCCCTTAATCACAATTGGATGGTCAGCAGGTGGATAGTGTTTCCACAAACGCCACATGAGAGATCCCTAATCAAAGAGAAGTATGTAAATATATTTTTAAATAGTTTAAATACCTAATTAAAAATTTTCTTAGGTTTCTACATATCTAAATAATTACTCTGATATTTGTTGTAAAATTGTTAAATAATTTACAGATTTCAAAGGACACATAATTTGCCTGGTGTGATAGGGTGCATTGACTGTACCCATATTGCTATTACAAGACCGGTTGAGGAAGAACACACATTTTTCAATAGAAAAGGATATCATTCCTTAAATGTTCAAATGGTAAGCTGCTGGATAAATTCTAATCATAATACATATAAAACTATGTGGTTAACAAACTTCTCTGAAACTATGTGTATATGTATTTATAAATAAAATAACCTTTATTTATATGATAAACTCAATGGAATATGTAAGAGGAGGTATGTGCCAAGCGGCACAGCAAAATAAAGGGACATTTTTATTGTATACATAGTGAAATCTATAAAATAACTTTTAAATGTTTTATAAGTAGGTACCATATTTCGAAATTAAATCCCTTCCCCTCATTGCAATTTGGTTCTTTGTGGAAACCAAACAATAAGTACCTATAGTTTTATTTTATTTTCTTTTCAGATATGCGATTATGACTTGCGCATTATAAATGTGAACTCAAAATTTGGTGGAGCAACACATGACTCGCACATATGGTCAGCGAGTCACGTGAGCACATACATGGAAGGACTTCATGAAAGTGGTGAACATGTTTGGTTATTAGGTATGTTGTTCCGTATAGGTATTGTAAATAGTGAGACATCTGAAATAGCCCTATATGCAGTAATTGCACTATATTTAAGTGAGCATGACTACAAATAAAAAACGATTATTCAATTCTTTATTAGAACTGGAGTAGACTATTAACAAAAATATATTTCCTTTTTTTTTAGGAGATTCCGGCTATCCACTGCGGCCCTGGTTGATGACGCCTATATTAAATGCTGAACCAGGATCCCAGGCAGAGGTGTACACACGACGTCATGTTGAAGCCAGGTCCTGCATTGAGCGCTGTTTCGGACTACTTAAGGCTCGTTGGAGGTGTATGTTTCGACACAGAGTTCTTCACTATCACCCTTACATGGCTAGCAAAATTACTAATGCATGTTGTGTGCTGCACAACATTGCATTAGATGCTAGAATACCACCTCCAAGTGATATGCCAGCTGGGGGTCTAGAAGATAGTGAAGATCATGCTGTACAATATAGCACCTCCAGCAATGATAACCAAAATGAGTTAATCCGAGGCAGGGCTATGCGCAATCGCTTAGTTAGTAGGATGTAATATAGGTGAATAAATAAAATTACTATTAAATATTTTAATAGTTTTATTAAGTCACTTGATAAACTCTATAAAATTTTATATAATTAGTATCTCTACTAAACATAATAATTATATTAATCAGTCTTTATATGCCAACTGCTGCGCATAAGACAAGCCTCACTTCAATAAGCCATAATCCAACATGCAAGCTAGATCTAATGGATACAGTCAATTTGGGTAACTTTGATTCATTCGGGTAACTTTGACAGCGGGACCATGAACTAGTTTTGATTATTTTTTCTCATGATGCCAACACTATTCATAAATGTTTATTTTAGATTTGCAATTTTAAACAAGCTTCGTAAACGCACCTTAAAAAAAAGTAAGCTGTCAAAGTAAGAAAACGTCAAAACTTTTTTTCTGAATATAGCGCGCGAATTCAAGTTTGCTTTACGGCCAGACAAAAGAGAAATTATTAAAATTAAATATGATGATGTTGTATCTACAGTAGATAACAGTGAAATCAGTATAAAACAGGCTGGGTCCACACAATTAATGACTATTTGCTCTATATGGAGTGGGGAGAATAGACAAATAAATTGTCAAGATTGGTCAAGATTTTACAAAAAAAATTTTTGTTTTAATTATTTTTGCTTATTTTCTTTTTAATTTGCCTAAAAATGTTTAATTATAGGTGTTTTTAAAGCGTTTTTGATGGTGTTCAAAAATGAGCGTAACATTGCCAAATGCTGTAGACTGATTCTTCATTTTTTTTTTTTAATATAAGACAAATCTGCAAAATGGTCGTTTTATAGTCACATGCATCCATTAGTTAATAAATACATACACCAATGTTACCCAGATTGATAAAAATAATACTTATTACTACTTTTTTATGCATGGCTCTGTGTGTGTCAAAGTTACCCATTTTATGAAGGTAACTTTGACAGGGCACAGAATTGAGATTTTCTACTATATTGGTATGTTTTATAAACTTTCTGTGAATTTCTATAGATGGAAAGTAATACGAGAGCACTGATAAAATAAAAAACACTCGAGTGATAGGCGTAAATTTTTTAAATATAGTATAAAATATCGCCCATATCTGTCAAAGTTACCCAGATTGACTGTAACAAAATCATATTATTTTCACTATTAACTAAAATAAATGGCAATGTGTGTGTGACACACAAAGTTAGCCATGCAACACCTAGGTGAACTGCTTTGGTGTTCCACAGGTCAGAAAGGTTTATTTTTACTATTACCTTAAGTAAGTATAAATGCAAAATCAAGAATCAGTCTCACAGTTACAGTCTTAAAATTGGGCAGTAAAAGAGGCAACATATTAGATAATTTAACGAAGTCACTTCTTTCGCCTAAAGAAGGTTCACATTATGTAAAAACAAACTTAACATCTTGAACAGCCTTAGGAATTCTGCATCTCAGACTTTTGCTAGTATCCCACTCGCAAAAGTCTGAGATGCAGAATGCCTAAGGCTTCAGACATACATAATAAAAAACCTTTCGATTACTATAGCAATAGGGACAACACAATTGCTGAACTACTCAGTGTTCAGCGGTTCTGTATTGTCCCTACTGCGATAATAGTCAAGCCAAGCTTGAGCGGTGTTCACTAAAGAGCTAAAAACCTGGTTCCGTTCGTGCTCAACCTCCAACGCTCGCATTGTAGCCTAGTCCGGGCTTCCTCCAGCTCCAGGCGTCGTAATTCCACGGCCGTAAACTCGCTTGCCTCTCTCTCGAAGGGGGTCGGTGCCTGTCTACGGCGGTCGCGCAAACGAGGGCGGTCAGGAGAGGCAGCAGACTGCGGTGTCGCTGGCGACCTCAACCGCGGACGACGGCTGGTTAGATGGAGAAATAGCAGACGTGCGGGGGGCAGGTGGCCGTCTTCGCCTCGGAGTAGTGGGCGCTGCAGGGGTTGGCGGGGATGGCGCTGCCGGGGCTGTTGTGGCTGGCGGGGCTGGTGCAACAGGCTGCCGTCCTTGAGCCGAAGTCTGAGTGAGCACGAGCGGTGAGGAAGGAGGAAGTCAATTATTTGAGGGCTGTGAAGTTGAAGGTTGAGGAGACAAAGTCAGTTGTGGAGTTTCTGCAAAAGAAAATTAGTGTTATTTTGGACAGTTTATGGATCTTTTCTTTGTTCAAAATGTTTTCTTAAATCAGATACTGCTATTATTTTGTAAAATGTGAAGGTTTGGATGTTTGTTAGTTCCTTACTCAATCATGCAAAAACGGCTGAACGGATTTCGAAGAAAATTGGCATACAGCAACATTTTATATTTTACATATACATAACAAATAAATATTATGATACTAGCTGTTGCCAGCGGCTTCGCCCGTAATCGGGATAAAAACTATCCTATGTGTTAATCTGGGTTATAAACAATGTGTGTACTAAATTTTATCCAAATCCGTTCAGTATTTTTTGCGTGAAAGAGTAATAATATTAGTAAGAAGTAAGATTTTAAGTCTTTAGACTTACCATCTAAAATTTCCAAAAATGCTGAATTATCTTGGGTGACGGGATCATCTTGGATGGCAGGATCTTCTTGTGCAGTATTTAGAGGTCTCTGAAAAAAATTTGCAGTGGTAGATTTAATAAAAATAAGTGAGAGATTTAATTAAATTATAGTGTGGCGTCCCACATGGTTGCATCATTGTATTAATATTTATATTGTAACATAAGTACAGTACTATGTGTAGGACCCACCTTGTAATACTATTTAGTCTGTGGTATAACCAAAGATTTTCTGTCTATGGTTTTACTACTTTCTGACACCTCGCAAGAACAGACTTTTTGGCGGGTTTGGACGAATACAATTTGTTCAACAATACCGACTTTTATTTCGAGTTCGTTACTGAAATTAAACGGCGCGCAACGCCAAATTGGTGACCCTGAACGTGGTCGCCAAATTGGTGACCCTGAATCAAGGTGGCCCAAGGAATACTCCAGACTCGGGAGTTGCTGGAGTCGCCAACCAGACCCCTATTGGACATCCTGTGACGGAACTTCGCCAGTAACGACCTACGTGCGAGTTGATGCCCGTCGCCAAAGACGAGGTCTCGCTGGTACCTACGTCGCAAGGTGCTGCCTGTTGGTCAGTGGATTATACTTACTCTCCACGAAGATAACTGGTCAGTGTGTGCTTATACTACCTATTTTATATTGCATACAGCATAACAACAGTGGTGTTAAGAGTGGGTTAAGCTGGTGTTAATTAATATATTGGATACTGCACAAACTATTGATATTTTATATCATCTAACATATTGGTGTTGGATACTGAATAACTTATTAATATTGCATTTTATTTGTACCTCTTGAAGGTTTGTTTGCATTTATTTTTATTTTTTGCATATTGGTTGTTGGCACTGTTTACTTTTTAATATATTGCTTTTGTTTTGGGTTGTGTCTGCATTATTGTTAAACCACTCCTGTTTATTTATATTCTGCACTTTCAAATTCATTAATTATCTTGCATGCAGCTTCCTTAATTTTAAAACTTAATTTTCTTTTTAAAACATGACTGATGAATCTAAAGAAGTATTCCATGACCCAGCTGGTTCTGGTGGTGAGCATGGGACAACAACTACACACCCACACATCATTAACAGAGTTTCTATCCGTGTCCCACCCTTCTGGCCTGACAAGCCCGGATTGTGGTTTGCCAGTCTCGAGGCACACATCTATGCAAACTTCCATGTTTATAAATAATATTAGTAAGAAGTAAGATTTTAAGTCTTTAGACCTCCAGTCCCTCTTGCATGGTGCCTTACGGTCAATGCCTTTTTTTTTGTTTTGGACTTCCAATCTGCCCCACGCCTTTATTGAATAAAAATCAGTCATAGTTATAAGTACCTATGTTATAAGTGTAAATGAGATTAAATGGCAAATTTGGTAAGAACTTTTGAAATAAATTGAAAAATAACTATAACATGCGGGACATCCTCTCATATGGGCATCGGACATCAAAGCATAGCTTGTACTATACTATACTTGTACTTGTTTGACTTTTTGTAGTAAGAAGGTTAATGTTTAGTTGTAAGTTTGTTTTCTTTGTTTATGTTGTGTGTACTTATATGTGCCAATAAACGTTTTTTCTTTCTTACTATGGGTGTCATGTCAGAGATTGACCATCATCATCATAATTATCAAAAATCCCCAGTCTAGTAATAACAGAGAAGTGATTACAAGCCAACCTTCACAACCGCAAGGTTTCCTCTTATCCAAAACCCTTGAGAAAATAGCTTGCTAGCGACTCTACCATCACACTAGTCTTTCAAAAAATGTTCATTAGATCCTTACTTTTTTCCACTTCTCTGTAGTATTGCTAACACCACCACCAACAGCATTCAATATGTTGGTCAGTTCAGTCCACAGTCGGTCTGACCGTACCCGACCTTGTGATCCAGCAAGAGGCCTCGCCAGGTCACCATGACTGTAACATAAACAAACAAAGATTCAATATAAGTACTTCATTATTAAGATCGCGTCATTGTTTACATTACATACTCATGAATAAAACTTGGATTTACTTACGCTTCCATATACTCAAGCAGCGTTGACAATTGTTCAGGACTTGCTCGCACTCTTGATTCCATGTTTTATCACTAAAAATTAAAATAGATATTATCTAAGACTATATTAATACAAATTACAATGACTGTCTTACACAAAGGTTAGTTTAAAACTGAACTAATAACATCTTAATATTTGTTGGAAGCACTGGGTCTTGCTACAGTTCCCATACTTAAGTCAAGTGGTTAATATGTTTTTTGTCGGGTCTCGGGGTACCTATCGCAGCCCGAACGCTTGAACTGCCATGCCGATCCCGTGACGTCACCCAGCATTCCAACGCCGTCGCCGCACAGCGATCGCCAACATAGATTACTCCAACATCGTTTGAACACCAGTCACTTATAAAAATGAGTCTATTTTGATTATCATTAAGTTTTGGAGACGATCTAAAAGTAATAACACTCTATTCACTTACCACTGTAAAAATATCGTTTTTATTATAACTTAAAAACAAACGTAACACTCACTTAATATTCTTATTAATAAAATTTGAAAACATCAATAACTCTCGGGTTGAAAAAAGCGCGGGAAACTTTGAGCGGACCGGTGCATTTTTTCTTGACAAAATATATAATTTTAATTTTTCACTATTTAAGGATCAGTTTTGTATTATATTGTAAATTTTATTAATATTTAGTGTACATATATTAGTTTTAGTGTATAGTTTGCCGGATTCGGTAAGTTTTTTATTAATTTCTTTCGATGAACGAGCCGCCTGACTTGGCGGACCCGGGGGTCTTTGTACCCCCGGCTAATAATTTTATAACAGTTGCTTCGTCAACTTTATCCAATGAATCAGGAATGGAGACGGATGGTTCTAATGCCCAACGTGGGCGTAAAAGAAATAGACTGCATAAAATATGCAGAATGTGTAACAAAAAAAAAAGGAAGCACAGTCAGGCAGTTGACGGTAATACAGGTTGTTGCTGTGCTAGTGCAGAGAGTGAAAATAGCGACTCTACCCCTGCTCTAAAGAGTTCAATTAACACTATCACGCCGAGTAGTAATCCGAGCCCTCAGGGTACAGTATCTGGTGTTGCTAGGAACAGGTATGAGGCCACTGACATCAGCCCTTTTATAGTACACGTCCAAAAAGAGACTAAGTCACCTAACGATAATACCACCTTACACCCGGTCACATTTGGCAAGTTTCTCAAAAGCCATGCCATTCACAACATCGTAGATGGATCTCTTAAGAGGATAGGCAGGAATAGAATTTGTTTAGCGTTCTCAGACTTTAACAATGCTAATTCATTTATTTACAATCCTGAGTTGTCAAACAGCAATTTAAAGGCATTTATACCAAGTTTTCACGTAACAAGAATGGGCCTTGTACGTGGTGTTCCATCTGATTGGTCGCCTGAAGAAATAATTGAAAATGCTTCAGTGCCGGATAATTGTGGGAAAATACTTAAAGTTAGGAGAATAAATTACAAAACTGTTGTAGACGGGTCACCTGTCTGGAAACCAACGCAGAACATTGTGATAACACTTGACGGTCAGGTTCTTCCTCCACGTATATTTATGTGCTACAATTCATTACCTGTAGAGCTGTATGTGTATCCCACTATCCAATGCTACAATTGCTGTCGATTTGGACATACGAAAATTCAATGTAGGACAATTGTTCAGGACTTGCTCGCACTCTTGATTCCATGTTTTATCACTAAAAATAAAATAGATATTATCTAAGACTATATTAATACAAATTACAATGACTGTCTTACACAAAGGTTAGTTTAAAACTGAACTAATAACATCTTAATATTTGTTGGAAGCACTGGGTCTTGCTACAGTTCCCATACTTAAGTCAAGTGGTTAATATGTTTTTTGTCGGGTCTCGGGGTACCTATCGCAGCCCGAACACTTGAACTGCCATGCCGATCCCGTGACGTCACCCAGCATTCCAACGCCGTCGCCGCACAGCGATCGCCGACATAGATTACTCCAACATCGTTTGAACACCAGTCACTTATAAAAATGAGTCTATTTTGATTATCATTAAGTTTTGGAGACGATCTAAAAGTAATAACACTCTATTCACTTACCACTGTAAAAATATCGTTTTTATTATAACTTAAAAACAAACGTAACACTCACTTAATATTCTTATTAATAAAATTTGAAAACATCAATAACCCTCGGGTTTGATCCGATTTGAACTTCTTGACTGACACAGCAAAATTTTCGATACCATAACCAATATTTTTGTTTTTTAGCGAATAAACAATTCGATACAACGATCACGAACATAGTGTTACATTGGCTAGGAAATGTTTATCGTTATCTCAGAGACGATGACGAATTTAGATATCGTTTCGGTACGAAGTGATGTTACTTTGTCTAAGGACCCAGGGGGCTTAGACAAAGTAACAATTTAAAAACGATAACGAAGTTAGATAAGACTAAAATGTATGGGATTGACATAAGCCGCGTTAAGTCACGTGGTCAATCGACATCGTTATCGCAATTTGGTAGACAATGTCATAAAGTAACGAATCGTTATCGTGTTTATCCCATACAAATGCGTAGACAAGCAGACCTTTCAGTGTTCGCCTTCGCCTCGATCGTGATCGCCAAAAAAGATAACGAAACGAATGCTAAAACGTTGTAGTTATCGAAACAATATGGCCGAATTTCATTCGGCAGCAGATTTTTGACATTGGTTGATGACATACTCTTAGTATTTATTCTGTGTTAGAGGCATTACTGCAGATCAAATAGATTATAAAATGCATTCTCTACGTTTATTGTGGGCTGCACACAATGAGAACGCCTGGGTGAGGTGCCAAAAACGACTAAGACTGCGACGGCAATTGGAAACAATTGAAGAAATGCCTGAATTGTTGTTCATCCAACATTTCAGGCTTAATAAAAGAGCATACAGGAAGTTATGCAAGGACCTAAAAGCTCATGCACAATTAAAAGGTTCCTCTGAAATTCCCCTGGAAATAAAGGTAAGAAATTTTAAATTAATAAAACAACATAATTATAGGTATTGCAGGCAACCAGGTCCTTAATGTTGTTAGTTGTTGTTCCTTATAGCTTGAGTTAAAACAACTTCATCTGCTTAGTTTATAGGTACTATACAACAAAAACATTGTGGCACCACACTACTTTATGAACTGCTGTAGAAATAAAAATAAAACCACATCAACCTAAATAGGTTAACTTAACTATGTATTATATTTTATTTATATTATATTTTTCAGGTGCTGTGTGCTCTTAGCTTTTTAGCTACAGGGTCATAACAGAAAATTGTGGGTGTGGGCCAGCATTTGACGCAGCGGACAACAAGTCGCTGCATCAGGGAGGTTGTGAACGCCCTTAATCACAATTGGATGGTCAGCAGGTGGATAGTGTTTCCACAAACGCCACATGAGAGATCCCTAATCAAAGAGAAGTATGTAAATATATTTTTAAATAGTTTAAATACCTAATTAAAAATTTTCTTAGGTTTCTACATATCTAAATAATTACTCTGATATTTGTTGTAAAATTGTTAAATAATTTACAGATTTCAAAGGACACATAATTTGCCTGGTGTGATAGGGTGCATTGACTGTACCCATATTGCTATTACAAGACCGGTTGAGGAAGAACACACATTTTTCAATAGAAAAGGATATCATTCCTTAAATGTTCAAATGGTAAGCTGCTGGATAAATTCTAATCATAATACATATAAAACTATGTGGTTAACAAACTTCTCTGAAACTATGTGTATATGTATTTATAAATAAAATAACCTTTATTTATATGATAAACTCAATGGAATATGTAAGAGGAGGTATGTGCCAAGCGGCACAGCAAAATAAAGGGACATTTTTATTGTATACATAGTGAAATCTATAAAATAACTTTTAAATGTTTTATAAGTAGGTACCATATTTCGAAATTAAATCCCTTCCCCTCATTGCAATTTGGTTCTTTGTGGAAACCAAACAATAAGTACCTATAGTTTTATTTTATTTTCTTTTCAGATATGCGATTATGACTTGCGCATTATAAATGTGAACTCAAAATTTGGTGGAGCAACACATGACTCGCACATATGGTCAGCGAGTCACGTGAGCACATACATGGAAGGACTTCATGAAAGTGGTGAACATGTTTGGTTATTAGGTATGTTGTTCCGTATAGGTATTGTAAATAGTGAGACATCTGAAATAGCCCTATATGCAGTAATTGCACTATATTTAAGTGAGCATGACTACAAATAAAAAACGATTATTCAATTCTTTATTAGAACTGGAGTAGACTATTAACAAAAATATATTTCCTTTTTTTTTAGGAGATTCCGGCTATCCACTGCGGCCCTGGTTGATGACGCCTATATTAAATGCTGAACCAGGATCCCAGGCAGAGGTGTACACACGACGTCATGTTGAAGCCAGGTCCTGCATTGAGCGCTGTTTCGGACTACTTAAGGCTCGTTGGAGGTGTATGTTTCGACACAGAGTTCTTCACTATCACCCTTACATGGCTAGCAAAATTACTAATGCATGTTGTGTGCTGCACAACATTGCATTAGATGCTAGAATACCACCTCCAAGTGATATGCCAGCTGGGGGTCTAGAAGATAGTGAAGATCATGCTGTACAATATAGCACCTCCAGCAATGATAACCAAAATGAGTTAATCCGAGGCAGGGCTATGCGCAATCGCTTAGTTAGTAGGATGTAATATAGGTGAATAAATAAAATTACTATTAAATATTTTAATAGTTTTATTAAGTCACTTGATAAACTCTATAAAATTTTATATAATTAGTATCTCTACTAAACATAATAATTATATTAATCAGTCTTTATATGCCAACTGCTGCGCATAAGACAAGCCTCACTTCAATAAGCCATAATCCAACATGCAAGCTAGATCTAATGGATACAGTCAATTTGGGTAACTTTGATTCATTCGGGTTTTTTTTTTTTTTTTTTTTTTATAGTGTGGCACTAGTTAGATCTTTGTGCCAGTTTCAGGTAGTAAAAGGTAGGGAAATATTTTTAGGAAAATAACGGACAATCAGGAATTTTGTAAGGTTCAGGAAAGGATATGGTTTATTTTCATAGGATAAAAAAATAAAAAAGGATATAGATAATAAATATACTAATTAAATTTTTATATCATTTTTTAACAAGAATGCAGATATCACGTTAATATATTCAATAGGTTTCATTATTAAACAAGAAACAGAAGTAGGAAGGGGAACATTATAGGAAACAAGAGAACGGAGGAAGGATGAACGATCATGACGGGGACAGGAGAAGAATATGTGATCCAAAGTACCGACATCATCACCACACTCGCAAAGATCACTGTCCACAATATGCAGCTTAGCAAGGTGGAAAGGAGTACAGACGTGGCCAAGCCGCATACGAATTATCATGCTTGCTATAGGTTTAGGGCATTTTGTTTTAAAAAACCATGGTTTGACTGGAACTGAAGGCTGAATTGAGGCATATACCTTGCTCTTTACTTGAGAACTTTCACTCCAAAGAAGATCCCAAGTATGCCGCAGATAATCTTTAGGGAGGCTGACAAGATCATGGCAGAAGTTTTTATAAGGAAACATGTCACCATTCTGCACTGCTTGTTTGGCTAATTGATCAGCTTTTTCGTTTCCTTGAATTCCGGAGTGACTTGGAATCCAAGCAAACTGTACCGTATATTTTTCCAGTATACATTTGTGCAACTGTTTTCTAATGTCAAATACAATGGGGTAAAAGGGTTTCATTTTAAATGTAAATTTTTCGATGGTTTGTAACGCACTTTTAGAGTCGCATAATATTAGGACATTTTTAAGTTTCGCGATCAAAACATACTCTAATGCCTTAAACAAACCGAAGCATTCTCCGGTGAAAACCGACGTTTCAGGAGGAAGTTTTACCATCTGAACAATTTTGTATTTAGAATGAAATATACCAACTCCCACACAACTATTCTGGGTCTTTGATGAATCCGTAAAGATGTAATGACAGTCCATAAAATTTTCACCGACAGCTGCATTAAATTTTATGTCAGCCCCTACATCATTTTTTTCTATACCGAGATCATAATGTACTACCGGAGAGACTAGTAAAGGTTCAAATGTTTCGCATTCAAATAAAGGAAGAGTAGGTGAACTATGTACACTTGATGGTATAGAATTAAACTTTCTGAGACTTTTAACTAAACACGGAACATCTTTGTGTCGCCAATAGGATGAAATTTGTATGAGTTTATCAAGTTTTGATAATTTTGAATGAAGCAAATGATTGGAAAACTGCATCGATTTAAATAAAAATCGGTCAGATAAATATTGTCTTCTCAGGTGAAGTGGAGGTTCTCCTACTTCTACCTGTAAGGCATTTAACGGGCTTGACTTCATGGCTCCAGAAATGATTCTAAGAGCTTTAGACTGTATGCTATCTAATTTCTTAAGACCCTTTCTGTTACCACCTTCAAGGAAGAATGTTCCGTAATCAAGTATGCTTCGGATTATTGCATTATACAACAGTTTAAGACTAAAAGGATGTGCCCCCCACCATACTCCGGAAAGACATCGCATAATGTTCAGTTGACGTTCGCATTTTTCAACCACAAAATCAAAGTGTTGTTTGCCAGAAAGTTTTTTATCTAAGACTAATCCTAAAAATTTAAAATGATTTTTCACAGGAAGCGTAATGTTGTCATAGGTAACGATTGGGGGAGGAATGTTACGTTTCCTTGAAAAAACTACTACAGCACTTTTTTCTACTGAAAGACTTAACCCATTAACTTGTAACCATTGCTGTAAAAGACTTAGGGAGACGGTCAACGCGTTACATGCATCTGAGATATTATTGTGAGTAGTATAAATTAAAAGGTCATCAGCATATTGTAAAACATCAGCAGATTTTTGTAGAGATGATTCTAAATCATATGAATAAATATTGTAAAGCAAAGGTGACAAAACTGATCCCTGTGGAAGGCCCTTGAACACTGTCCTCGTTATTTTCTTGTCACCAGAAAATAGAGAAACAAATCGAACTGATAACAAATTTATTATAAACCTTATAAGCAGAGTGGGGACGTTTAAATTAGTCAGCTTTTGTTTAAGGACAGATATAAGTACATTATCATACGCGCCTGTTATATCTAGAAATGCGCCAACAACTGACTCGTTCTTGGAAAAGGCTATGCGAAGGTCAGTGGTAAACACACTTAAACTGTCAGTTGTGCTTTTACCTTTACGGAACCCAAACTGACTGCCTGCTAGTAATTGCTTGTTTTCTATATACCACTCTAAACGATTTTTAACTAAATGTTCTGCAATTTTAGTAAGAACAGATGATAGCGCAATAGGCCGGTATGATAGAATATCATTTGAATTTTTATTTGGTTTCAGGATCGGTAATATTTCTTGGGAACGCCAGGATTCTGGAATATTTCCAGAAACCATAACAGAATTAATTATTTGTAAATAGTATGATAATGCATTATCACTACAATGTGAGAAGAATAAGTACGGAATACCATCTTCTCCTGGGGCCGAGTCTTTTAAGCACGTTAATACCCCTTTCAATTCGTACATTGAAAAGGGAGAGTTCAAAGACGAACTATCACCAATACATATTGGAGTAAGATTTGGGTAAACTTGATCATACTCTGGAGCTGATGCTGGAGCTAACTTGTCAAGAAAACTATTAATAAGAGATGGAGGTAATTGTGTGAAAGGAGCAGTATCACTAAAGGCTTTTCTAAATTTTTTAATACTACGCCAAACTTCTGACGGGCATGTACTGGGCGATAAAGACATACAAAATGATCTCCATCCCTGAAGTTTCTTATCTCTGAGAAAAATCCGTGTATCATTAATAATATCTCTTAGGTTGTCTAAATTTTCAGCTGACATGTCCACACCATATTTTTTCTCGGCTTCCTTTCGCTTTCGAACTGCATCGGAACATGATGAGTCCCACCATGGTGGCATAGGAATTTTATCAGAAGATATTTTTTTTAAAGGGAATACTTGATCTGCTACTTTTACTATGCACAACGCTAAAGCCTTAGAGCAATCGTTTTCTCCACCCTGAGTAATTTGCGGGAGCTCAGCCACTTTAGCATCAACAAGCGTTTTAAATTTATCCCAGTCTGCGCTTCCAAGTCTATACTTTAGTCTAGGGAGTCTTTTCGGTGTTGTAATGAACTTTTCTGAGGAAGTAATTATCAAAGGAAAGTGGTCACTTCCAAAGGTAGAAGAAGAGAAGCGGGACCAAGTTAAGGATGAAGCCAAGCGAGGGGAGCATATAGATAAATCTACAGCACTAGCACTTTCACCTACATTAGTTCTACGAGTAGGCTCGCCAGTGTTTAGAACACATAAATTGTGGTCGTCTATCATTTCTAACAAACGAATCCCCTCCCTTTTTGTCACACCACTTCCCCAACATTGATGGTGACAGTTAAAATCGCCCATTACTAAGAATGGTCTACGAAGGGATGACAAAATATTGCTAAGTTCTTGCAGGGCATTGGTATTAGCAACAGGAATGTAAATGGAAATATACGTAATATTACCAACAATTACCCCAACAATATCAACATCAGAACATGGAAGGAGAGAAACACGTGTAAATGGGGTATTATTTTTAATCAATATGGCAACTCCGCCATATCCGTCAGCTCTGTCATTGCGTAAACAAACATAACCTGGAATACCAAATAATTGGTTACTTTTAATCCAGGTTTCAGATAATGCTACAATATTTGGTTTAAATTTATTTATTAAGTAATATAGGTCAGTTTTTTTAGGTATTACTGATCGGCAGTTCCATTGAATTATTGTGTCCATCTTTTAGGTTTTTGTTTAGTAACAAACTACTTAAGCGCTCCACGTCGTACGGTTCAAAAGATATATTTTTACATAATAACATTTTGATTAGGTTTATAATAACATCAACAACTTGCTCATTCTCGTTCTGTTGCAGTTTCATACCAGATTCCTTAGGCAAAGCACACCCATTCGCCAAAGATGGAGGTTGAAGGTCCCTAACAAGGGCGTTATGAGCTGCTCTGTCATAACCCTGTACTGACTTGGGAGGAGTTCGGGGTTTAAGAAAGACAGTCTTTTTGTGTGATGAAGAAGTTGATGTTTTCGGTTGTGAATTGAAGTAATTATTTTTGTTGTGAAAATCAGGTGTACCTGTACTGACAATATTTGCATAGGACTTTGAGGCGGCTGGGTGTGCTTTACTTGCTTCTGCATATGAAACACATGAGTGAGCCATAGTATGTTTTATATTTTTTTGCCTCTGAAATTCAGGGCAGGCCTTATCTGTTGCATAATGCAATCCAAAGCAATTGATGCACGATGCAGAATCTTCTTCTACAACACAACTTTCACCCAAGTGATTTTGTGCACATTTGAAACACCTAGGTTCAGCCGAACGGCATTGAATCTTTGTGTGACCGTACCGACAGCAGCGAAAACATTGAATTGTTGGATACACATAAGTCTCTACAGATAGTGCATTATAACATATATATATGCGTTTAGGGAGAGCTTGACCATCGAATGTTATTACTACAGTTTGCGAAGGTTTCCAAGTAGGTGACCCATTCACCATGACTTTATAATTAAGGCGCCTAATTTTTAGGACTGCTCCAGTGCCTATGGGAGTTGTTATATTCTCTTTTATTTCTTCCTCACTCCATTCTGATGGGACCCCTCTTACCAAGCCCATACGAGTGACATTAAATGTGGGTAAGAAGGCTTTAAATTTATTAAGAGACAAGAGATTACTATTTAAAAATGAGTTAGCAGACAAAGGGTTTGTGAAAGCTACTACACATTTATTTCTACCAATTCTCTTTACACTGCCAGGAACAATATTTTGAAATTTATTAGTTTTAAGAAAATTACCAAAAGCAATAGGGTGCAGAATGGTGCCACTGTTTTCTGTATTGGTAATTCGCTGAACATGGACTATGTAAGGCCCTGTATCAGAAGCCTGGTACTCCTTCCTACCTACACCAACTGTTTGATCGGGTCGTTTGACTGCAGGTTCAGGATTCGACTGTGAGGTTTGACAAGTAGAAGTTTCAGGTAGAAATTGTGGAACTGATGCATGATTAATTTCAAGGGTAGGTTCTATGCTGGAAGTACACATGCAATCAGTGTTAATAGAAGACGTTCCCTCAGGGATCATCCCCTGTCTACTTCGTTTTGTTTTATTACAATGTTTGCATACAGTTTTATGCTTATGAGAGCGCCTCTTACGGGAAGCACTAACTTTTCCAGAGGTTGACGCGTCACTTGCAGTGGCTACAGACCCATCAGTGTCCATACCACTCGTATCTGCTTTCGTGGATATTGTTACATAGTTACTTACGGGGGGACTTAAGCCAGGGCCTAAATCCCCCAAATCTATTATAGGCGGGTCGTTCATACGACCCGGGATTCGTCTTGAACTATTTTATGAATATTTACAAAAACTTACCGATAAACAGCAAAAATCTACACAAATATTATATTATTTACACTAAATAGAAAATATATTTACATAAAAACCTTAACTGAACCAATTTTCTAATAAAAATTTAAATATAAAAAATTTCCCGCGAAAAAATACACCCGGTCCGACCGAAATTTCCCGCGCTTTTTCAACTCTCGGGTTTGATCCGATTTGAACTTTTTTTTTTTTTTTTTTTTTTTTTTTTCCCCTTTCCATCGACAGGAGAATATGGCTTAGCACTCTTGTGCATCCGCCAGTGTCAAGTTGTATAAAGATATAGTTTATTTCGGGTTGGGTATGAAGAGAAAGGTAGGGAAACATTTAACGCGAAAAGAAAAGGTAAAGGAATTTGGAATAACACGGATACAGGATCAGGAATGTATAAAAATATATTACAAATTTAGTTATTAAAAATATTACATAAATAAAAAGGTCAGTAGCTTGTTGAAATTCTAATAAATATTTATATATGTTTACAGACGTATATTGTTATCATGAATATAATCAGAAAGAACACTATATATGGAGGAGTTAATAGAAGACAGAAGAGTTTTTATTGATGTAGGGAAAGGGACACGGAGGGATATCAAACTATTTAAAAAGGAAGTACGGTCATGATTCGGACAGGAAAAGAATATATGGTTCAGATCCCCAAAGTCATGTCCACATTCACATTGAGGCTATCTATAATATTGAAGCGTGCAAGGTGCGTTGGACAAGTAGTATGTCCTAAACGCATTCTTATTAAAATGGTTGTCGCGATTTTGCCAAGTCTGAGAACAGAGAACCAAGGTTTACATGGAATTTGTGACTGAATACTAAAGTAGTATTTCCCTTTTGAACGGCTACTTTCTGCCCAAACTCTATCCCAGGAATCCCTAAGATAATGTCTAGGAAGAGTAGCCAAGTCCTGAGTATAATTTTTGAATGGAACAGTATCTCCGCACAACACAGCCTCATTGGCAAGTCTATCAGCTTTTTCATTACCATTTATACCACAATGACTCGGAATCCAGACAAAAACAACAGAAAAGCCCTTCACAACACAGTCGAAAAGTTTACTCCTAATATTTGCTATAAGAGGAAATGGTGGTTTAGATTTAAAAGGATATCTCAGGAGCGCCTGAAGCGCACTCATGGAATCAGTTAAAATTAAACTATTTCTAAGTTTTAAAAGTAAAATGTATTCTACAGCTTTAAGAATACCAAGACATTCTCCAGTAAAAACAGTTGCTTCAGGTGGGCACTTTACCTTCTGAACAATATTATACTGTGCATGATATATTCCTACCCCCACAAAATCATCAGATTCATGTTTGGATGCGTCAGTGAAGATATGATGCCACTCAGGCCAATTTCTTTGAACAATAAAATTAAAATGTGGATTAGCGTTATTTTTATCAATATCTACAATGTATTTAACAGACGGCGTATTGATCAAGGCTTCGAATTCAGTGTTAAATAAATCAAGTTTTGGAGACCGGTGTGTGGGTGCATGAAATGATTTAAATCGGATATAACTTTTAATTAAACAAGGAAGAGATTTGTGATTCCAATAGTTTGATGAGTCAATGAGATCAGCAAGTATTTGAAGTTTTTGAATTAAAAGACTATTAGTAAACTGTAAAACACGGAAAAACAATCGATCAGCCAAAAATTGACGTCTTAGACTAAGCGGAGGTTCGTTACACTCAATTTGTAATGCGTTAATAGGACTAGATTTCATAGCTCCAGTGATTATTCTTAAGGCCATTGATTGGATGGAATCCAGTCTCCTAAGGGCAGTCACGTTACAAGGCTCCAATAAGAAGATTCCATAATCAAGAACACTTCGAACCAGAGCATTGTAAAGAAGCTTTAAGGAAAACGGATGAGCACCCCACCAAACACCTGATAGACACCTCATCAAATTTAGAAGTTTCTGACATTTGTTTAGAACATAATCACAGTGTGGAATACCTGTAAGTTTAGAGTCCAAAATGATACCCAAAAACTTGACCTGATTTTTAACTGGTATTTCATTATTGTCACAATCTATAAATATCGGAGGATGAATACGCTGGCGAGTGAATAAGACTAAAGAACTCTTACTCGCTGATATGCTCAGGCCATTTTTGTCCATCCATACTTTTAAACAGGCTAGAGAGTTAGATAGCAGAGTACAAAGAGAACTTGATGAACTACCCGTAACGTACAACACTAAGTCATCTGCATATTGGAGGATGTTTGCTGAATTTTGAAGTGAGGAATGTAAATCATACGTATATAAATTAAATAATATAGGGCTGAGCACTGAACCCTGTGGGAGACCTTTCCATACTAGCCTACTGTCATCCTGTGTTTGATCTAAGTTAATTTTTCTACCTGAGAGGAGGTTAATTATAAAACAAATCACCATTTCAGGGATGTGAAGCTTCTTTAATTTTTCTTTAAGGACACTCAGGAGAACATTGTCATATGCTGATTCTAGATCTAAAAATACTGCGAGTACTGACTGATTTCGAGAGAACGCAACTCTAATATCTGTTACCAAAGTAGCCACACTATCCAGTGTACTTTTGCCTTTTCTAAATCCAAATTGTGATTCTGGTAAAATTCCGCGGTTTTCGATAATCCATTCAAGACGATTTTTAACTAAGTTTTCAGCTACTTTTGCAATTACGGGTGATAAAGCTATTGGGCGATAAGATGAAGATTCTAATGGTGTTTTACCTGGTTTCAAAATGGGAATAACAGCTTGAGATTTCCATGATGGAGGGATTTTACCTGATAACATAACTTTATTAATTAAGTCTAAGTAGTATTCAAGTGAAGATTCATTTAAATTAGCCAGGAATGAATAGGGAATACCATCTTCACCTGGAGCAGAATCTTTAACTGATTTTAGAACGCCCTGTAACTCTTGCATTGTGAAAGGAGAATTAAGTGGACTTTGGTTATGAGATATAGAAGGAGGAATGTTATCATAAATAAGATCTTGCTCTGGAACAGATGGCGGAGCAAGACGATTGAGAAAAGAGTTCCTTAAATTTGGTGGAATGCCAGAAAAATTAGAAGGAGTGACTCCGTTTCTGAATTTTCTTATATTTTGCCAGACAATAGAAGCGTTGACATTAGGAGAGATCGAAAGGCAAAAATTTTTCCATCCCTCTATTTTTTTTTCTTTGAATAATTTACGTGCTTTCGCCATAGCATCACATACAATTTTGAAATTATCTTCAGTCATATTATTTTTATATTTTTTTCCGCTTCCTTTCTGGCTTTCACTACTTGGGAACATTCTTTATCCCACCAAGGAGGGGAAGGAATACGACCAATGACTGAATTCTTTAAAGGGAAAGTTTCATCTGCAGCTTGTATAAGTGCATTTGTAAAATTATTATTACTGTCAATAAGATCATTTGATATATTTTTCTGTAAATTAGAAAGCTTAACTTCTACAAGAGTTCTAAATCTATCCCATAACCCATCCTCACCAAGTTTATATTTTATACGTGGCTGCCTCGGCAGACTAGGAGACCTACAAGGATGTGTGGGCGATATAAGAATTGGAAAATGGTCGCTTCCATAAGAAGATGGCAAAGTGCACCATATAAGAGATGAAGCTAAGTTAGGGGTACAAATGGAAAGATCTATTGCGCTCAAATTTTCTTTTGGCCCTGTACGTCGAGTTGGAGCCCCGGTATTTAATACACAAATATTATGTTGGTCAAACATATCTAAGAGTAAGTCACCACAATATGATGAAAGAGTACAACCCCAAGAAATGTGGTGACAGTTGAAGTCACCTAAAATTAAAAAGGGACGAGGAAGAATAGATACAAGATTGTTGAATTGTTGAAGGGTCGATAAAGAAGGAGAAGGAATGTACACAGAAACAATACAAGTATTATTTATTTGTGCAGCTACAACAGAAAAATCATTAAAGACTGGAAGGGTTAGAGGACAGTAAGAGACCGAATTTCTAATGAGTATAGCAGCCCCGCCATACCCATCAGACCTATCATCTCTTAGACAAGAAAAACCATTGATTTTAAAAATGGAGCCCGGTTTCAACCAGGTTTCCGAAATTGCAAACAAAGAAGCATTATACTTATTTAACAAGTAAATGATTTCGTTCTTTTTAGAAACTGCACTTCTACAGTTCCATTGTAATATGTTCTGAATTTGTACTGACATTATTAATAACAGGTTTTTTATACATATTGAATAAAGGGGCAACGTTGGACGGTATTTCTATGTTATATTGAGTAAGTGTTTGTATGAGAGTTTGAATTATTTTTGATGTTGACATCATTGTAGGAACTGTTGTATTTGTATTTAAGGCACAGCCATCTTGCGGGGTCGGTAAGCTATATTCATTAACAATCTTTTGGTGTGTTTCTCGGTCATAACCTTTATTTGGTTTGGGAGGAGGCCGACGGTGTATGTAAACTGTTTTTTTATTTGAGCTATGTGAAAGAGAATGTTGTGTATAAGAAGATTGCGAGTTTGGATAAGCGTAATTAGTAACAGGAGTGCTAGCTACATTGGCATAAGACTTAGAAATAGGTGCAATCAATTTAGTAACTTCACCATATGAAATACATTTTTCTGCCATAACAGTCTTAATCTCTTTTTGACGTAAAAATTCAGGACATAATTTAGAGGTAGCGAAATGTTTACCAGAGCAATGACAGCAAGATAAATTTTCTTCTTCAACATTACAAGTATCACCCGTATGTTCCTGGCCACACTTGTAACATTTAGGTTTGGACCTACATTGAATTTTCGTATGTCCAAATCGACAGCAATTGTAGCATTGGATAGTGGGATACACATACAGCTCTACAGGTAATGAATTGTAGCACATAAATATACGTGGAGGAAGAACCTGACCGTCAAGTGTTATCACAATGTTCTGCGTTGGTTTCCAGACAGGTGACCCGTCTACAACAGTTTTGTAATTTATTCTCCTAACTTTAAGTATTTTCCCACAATTATCCGGCACTGAAGCATTTTCAATTATTTCTTCAGGCGACCAATCAGATGGAACACCACGTACAAGGCCCATTCTTGTTACGTGAAAACTTGGTATAAATGCCTTTAAATTGCTGTTTGACAACTCAGGATTGTAAATAAATGAATTAGCATTGTTAAAGTCTGAGAACGCTAAACAAATTCTATTCCTGCCTATCCTCTTAAGAGATCCATCTACGATGTTGTGAATGGCATGGCTTTTGAGAAACTTGCCAAATGTGACCGGGTGTAAGGTGGTATTATCGTTAGGTGACTTAGTCTCTTTTTGGACGTGTACTATAAAAGGGCTGATGTCAGTGGCCTCATACCTGTTCCTAGCAACACCAGATACTGTACCCTGAGGGCTCGGATTACTACTCGGCGTGATAGTGTTAATTGAACTCTTTAGAGCAGGGGTAGAGTCGCTATTTTCACTCTCTGCACTAGCACAGCAACAACCTGTATTACCGTCAACTGCCTGACTGTGCTTCCTTTTTTTTTTGTTACACATTCTGCATATTTTATGCAGTCTATTTCTTTTACGCCCACGTTGGGCATTAGAACCATCCGTCTCCATTCCTGATTCATTGGATAAAGTTGACGAAGCAACTGTTATAAAATTATTAGCCGGGGGTACAAAGACCCCCGGGTCCGCCAAGTCAGGCGGCTCGTTCATCGAAAGAAATTAATAAAAAACTTACCGAATCCGGCAAACTATACACTAAAACTAATATATGTACACTAAATATTAATAAAATTTACAATATAATACAAAACTGATCCTTAAATAGTGAAAAATTAAAATTATATATTTTGTCAAGAAAAAATGCACCGGTCCGCTCAAAGTTTCCCGCGCTTTTTTCAACCCGAGAGTTATTGATGTTTTCAAATTTTATTAATAAGAATATTAAGTGAGTGTTACGTTTGTTTTTAAGTTATAATAAAAACGATATTTTTACAGTGGTAAGTGAATAGAGTGTTATTACTTTTAGATCGTCTCCAAAACTTAATGATAATCAAAATAGACTCATTTTTATAAGTGACTGGTGTTCAAACGATGTTGGAGTAATCTATGTTGGCGATCGCTGTGCGGCGACGGCGTTGGAATGCTGGGTGACGTCACGGGATCGGCATGGCAGTTCAAGCGTTCGGGCTGCGATAGGTACCCCGAGACCCGACAAAAAACATATTAACCACTTGACTTAAGTATGGGAACTGTAGCAAGACCCAGTGCTTCCAACAAATATTAAGATGTTATTAGTTCAGTTTTAAACTAACCTTTGTGTAAGACAGTCATTGTAATTTGTATTAATATAGTCTTAGATAATATCTATTTTAATTTTTAGTGATAAAACATGGAATCAAGAGTGCGAGCAAGTCCTGAACAATTGTCAACGCTGCTTGAGTATATGGAAGCGTAAGTAAATCCAAGTTTTATTCATGAGTATGTAATGTAAACAATGACGCGATCTTAAGGGCCCCTTATTCGAAATTTACGTTTCTAGATCGAGTTGTTTTCAGAGAAATCATCATATTTAAATCCGTAAAAAAATATATAGTATAGATACATCTTTGATCTAGTGACTTTTTTGGTTAAAAACAGATTATTTAACATTTCACTCGATAAAAAAAAAATCTGAAGTAAAGTCGATTTTGAAAGTATTTTAAGTTTTATGAGACTTGGGGGAACGCAACTTTTATGAAAATTTAACATTTCATTTACTAAACGGGTTTGACAGGGATATTTTTGGATAAATTTATAATATGGCACTTAATTTTTTTTATATAAAATAAATACGTGAAAACGGCACGCGCGCACCGCGCCAGTGTCCTGCCGGACATCATCGAGGGAGGACCTATGCAACTTTTGTTCGCGACCACAAATTATTGTTGCCGCGCGCGTAAATAAACGTGTTGTATTATAAGTAATTGCAATGGCGAATAGAAAAAACACAATTAAGCAAAAAGGGTATCTGAGGTGAAGAAAATACGAAAATGTATTGCGTAAGTACTTATTCTATAAATACGTCATAATATAATTACTCCTCTACACAGACCAGCGAAGTCAGTATGACTAGAATTTTAAATCTATAATGGAAACATTCTTATACCTTTACAAAGTGCAGTTTTGCATCCTGGTCAAATTCAAGGAGATGTAAGTACCTAGGTATGTTGTGTTTTATTTTTATTATTACATTCTTTTATTATGTTTATGAAGATTTGAAAGAAATTGAACAATGGCTATCGGTCACTACTTGTACTCACTAGGTAAGTACCTAGAGCACGGTTTATGGTCGCGCTGCGTTTAGTAGGTAGAAATCGGCCGGCCGCTATAGAAATAGCCTATGACCTATTCTCAAACCTACCAAATATATACAAAAAACTGGTCAAGACACGAGATTTTTATATATGTATCAGGTTTTATTTATAACTCTAGTAATTAGTGTTTGTTAATTTGATTTTTTTGAAAATATGTAATGAAATTTATTCCATTCCAGTGCTCTGAGACCACGTACCGGAAAAGGTACTTTGATGTCCAAACAAAGTACCGATGGGCACTCTAAAGAAGGACAGTATGCGTAAGTACATTATGTACATATTACATAATATTTTCTATTTTTTTAAAATTGATATAAACCAGTGCTTGACTGCGATCCCACCTGATGGTAAGCGGAGATGCAATCATTGATGGTCAGGCGCACTAGTTTATTAAGAGCCTATTCACTCTAGCCTTGAAGACACCTAAATTATAGTTGGACAGGAAGACCGCAGCAGGCAAATTGTTCCAGTCCTTCGATGTACGCGGTATAAACGACGAAGCGAAACGCTTAGTCCGGACCGTTGAAGTTTCAACAACGTAAGGGTGGATACTCGCCGTTCGTCGGGTTGTCCGCTGGTAGAAAGGAGATGGCGGAATCAAGTCATGCAATTCCCGCGCACACTCTCCAGAATGTAACCTGTAAAATACCGATAGGCTGGCTACCCTGCGCCTGTGCTCGAGGCTTTGTAGATTGGACTTAACCAAATCTGGATCCCCGATTAGCCTCTTCGCACGCCTTTCCACCGAGTCCAAAGCTGCCAGATGACATTTTGCAGCACCAGCTAATATGTGACTGCAGTACTCTACACACGATCGGACCTGTGCTTTGTATAACATTAGAAGCTGTCCCGGTGTGAAGTACCGTCGGACCTTTGCAAGAACGCCTAGTTTTCTAGCAGCTACCTTGCCTTTGGACTCAATGAACCGCCCAAAATTGAGGTCTGAGGAAATTTCAACTCCTAAGAGCAGAAGGCGGTCGGTGCACTCCAGGGTTACATTCTGAAAACCAGGAGCCAAGGTGAACGGGCTCCTCTTAGCGGTGAACAGACACGCTTGTGTTTTAGCGGCGTTGAATCTTACCAGATTGGTTTCGCCCCACTTGGAGACTGCCTGAAGTGAGACATTCGTATGCTCTACCATGGCCTCTCGCATATACTATGGCGGAGCAGTTTTATTCATCCGCTACAAGTTTGACGTTATCTCTCGTCGCGCTTTAGTTTTATTACTTATCACGTGTCTTATGTATCCTATTATGGGATGTAACATGGCAGTAAATGATTTTTTGTTAAAGTTTATTTCGGTGACTTTGAAACCAAATCCGTTTCATTACGTTAATGACATTCAATTGTTGCAGAAAAACTAGGGATGACGAAGATAATTCCATTATTTTTGAAGCTGAAAATCAAGAAGACAAATTTCAAAGGACAACTGGAAAAGACGAAGATGATTCCATTATTGTTGAAACTGAAAATCAAAAAGAGGAAGATGATTACTATAACGTTGAACCTATATATAATGCTATATAATGCCTACTTCCTGAAATCGTGAACCCCAGACATACACGTGGTATGGGCATAAGAAATCTGACACTTGAAGAGAACAAATCATCCGAAAATAAGGAAAATGAGTAATCTCTAACGCAAAACAAACCTGATTTGCTATCAGGTCCTAGTTTCCAACGCAAAGGGGAGTGCCATGAGGACTGTGGCTTTGACCCTCTTAGAAGAGACTCGCGCCCAGCATTGAGGAATATATCGGTCGATGAAAATGAACCTGGACCTAGCACACGATCACTAAATTTTTATGTATTTTAATTTTAATGAATATTAATTTTGATGCTGGTACCTATATATTTTATTTTATTATATTATAATTAATCATATTTGTCTTTCATTATATTACTCACCAAATCTTCTACAACCATTCTTTAAGTTCAACAGAATGATCATCGCCTGCCTTTTCATTGACGAGATTGTCTCATCAGAATACCGTGGCCCTGGAACGCAAAGGGCAACCGAAGGAACAGGGTGGATTTTAGTCAGTACAAGTCTGACAGTCCCTTCCGCTCCACCCAGAGCGCAAGGACTCATTTGATGATTTTACCAAGCAATAAAAAAAAGTCATACATTTATAACGATATACCTAAGTGTATTAGTGTTTACAGTCAATAGTGCAGTGGACAGCACATCAAGCTATACGTTTTTGTTGCAAACAAGCTATTATTACCAGCACGCCAATAATATTTGAAATACTGATTTATTTATCTATACTGTGGCGTGTTCGCCCGCCGCCATAGGTCACCGGAGTTCATATCGCGACGGCTCCTGTGCAACGCGGGCGCAAGCCGTCTCGGTGCGTAAAATGCCTAAACTTTCGGAAGAAGGGGCCCTTAATAATGAAGTACTTATATTGAATCTTTGTTTGTTTATGTTACAGTCATGGTGACCTGTCGAGGCCTCTTGCTGGATCACAAGGTCGGGTACGGTCAGACCGACTGTGGACTGAACTGACCAACATATTGAATGCTGTTGGTGGTGGTGTCAGCAATACTACAGAGAAGTGGAAACAAGTAAGGATCTAATGAACATTTTTTGAAAGACTAGTGTGATGGTAGAGTCGCTAGCAAGCTATTTTCTCAAGGGTTTTGGATAAGAGGAAACCTTGCGGTTGTGAAGGTTGGCTTGTAATCACTTCTCTGTTATTACTAGACTGGGGATTTTTGATAATTATGATGATGATGGTCAATCTCTGACATGACACCCATAGTAAGAAAGAAAAAACGTTTATTGGCACATATAAGTACACACAACATAAACAAAGAAAACAAACTTACAACTAAACATTAACCTTCTTACTACAAAAAGTCAAACAAGTACAAGTATAGTATAGTACAAGCTATGCTTTGATGTCCGATGCCCATATGAGAGGATGCCCCGCATGTTATAGTTATTTTTCAATTTATTTCAAAAGTTCTTACCAAATTTGCCATTTAATCTCATTTACACTTATAACATAGGTACTTATAACTATGACTGATTTTTATTCAATAAAGGCGTGGGGCAGATTGGAAGTCCAAAACAAAAAAAAAGGCATTGACCGTAAGGCACCATGCAAGAGGGACTGGAGGTGGGCCAGCAAGCGGGCAAACCTTGTCAGCTAGCGATAACAGAGTGCTGGCTATAATGGGTGCTTTAGCAGTGGCAGGACAAGTCTCTGTAGTAGAAGAGCTAGGATTTAATATAAGTACTATACACCTTCAAGGCTCCTGCTCAATAATGAGCTAATTTTTTCTGGTAGACAGATGTTTTATAAAATATTCCTATTAACATTGGTCAACATGTTAGTTAATGGCAACAAAAGTTACTTAGTTAACATGAAAGACACATTTCATTTTTGATAAATTATTTTGAATTTGGTTAAACAGGTTATTAATTAGTATCTATAAAATAAATATTATTATATAACTGAAAAAATGTTGCTATAATTTAATTAAATCTCTCACTTATTTTTATTAAATCTACCACTGCCAATTTTTTTCAGAGACCTCTAAATACTGCACAAGAAGATCCTGCCGTCCAAGATGATCCCGTCACCCAAGATAATTCAGCATTTTTGGAAATTTTAGATGGTAAGTCTAAAGACTTAAAATCTTACTTCTTACTAATATTATTTATAAACATGGAAGTTTGCATAGATGTGTGCCTCGAGACTGGCAAACCACAATCCGGGCTTGTCAGGCCAGAAGGGTGGGACACGGATAGAAACTCTGTTAATGATGTGTGGGTGTGTAGTTGTTGTCCCATGCTCACCACCAGAACCAGCTGGGTCATGGAATACTTCTTTAGATTCATCAGTCATGTTTTAAAAAGAAAATTAAGTTTTAAAATTAAGGAAGCTGCATGCAAGATAATTAATGAATTTGAAAGTGCAGAATATAAATAAACAGGAGTGGTTTAACAATAATGCAGACACAACCCAAAACAAAAGCAAAATATTAAAAAGTAAACAGTGCCAACAACCAATATGCAAAAAATAAAAATAAATGCAAACAAACCTTCAAGAGGTACAAATAAAATGCAATATTAATAAGTTATTCAGTATCCAACACCAATATGTTAGATGATATAAAATATCAATAGTTTATGCAGTATCCAATATATTAATTAACACCAGCTTAACCCACTCTTAACACCACTGTTGTTATGCTGTATGCAATATAAAATAGGTAGTATAAGCACACACTGACCAGTTATCTTCGTGGAGAGTAAGTATAATCCACTGACCAACAGGCAGCACCTTGCGACGTAGGTACCAGCGAGACCTCGTCTTTGGCGACGGGCATCAACTCGCACGTAGGTCGTTACTGGCGAAGTTCCGTCACAGGATGTCCAATAGGGGTCTGGTTGGCGACTCCAGCAACTCCCGAGTCTGGAGTATTCCTTGGGCCACCTTGATTCAGGGTCACCAATTTGGCGTTGCGCGCCGTTTAATTTCAGTAACGAACTCGAAATAAAAGTCGGTATTGTTGAACAAATTGTATTCGTCCAAACCCGCCAAAAAGTCTGTTCTTGCGAGGTGTCAGAAAGTAGTAAAACCATAGACAGAAAATCTTTGGTTATACCACAGACTAAATAGTATTACAAGGTGGGTCCTACACATAGTACTGTACTTATGTTACAATATAAATATTAATACAATGATGCAACCATGTGGGACGCCACACTATAATTTAATTAAATCTCTCACTTATTTTTATTAAATCTACCACTGCCAATTTTTTTCAGAGACCTCTAAATACTGCACAAGAAGATCCTGCCGTCCAAGATGATCCCGTCACCCAAGATAATTCAGCATTTTTGGAAATTTTAGATGGTAAGTCTAAAGACTTAAAATCTTACTTCTTACTAATATTATTTATAAACATGGAAGTTTGCATAGATGGATGTTTGTTACTCTTTCACGCAAAAACTACTGAACGGATTTGGATAAAATTTAGTACACACATTGTTTATAACCCAGATTAACACATAGGATAGTTTTTATCCCGATTACGGGCGAAGCCGCTGGCAACAGCTAGTATCATAATATTTATTTGTTATGTATATGTAAAATATAAAATGTTGCTGTATGCCAATTTTCTTCGAAATCCGTTCAGCCGTTTTTGCATGATTGAGTAAGGAACTAACAAACATCCAAACCTTCACATTTTACAAAATAATAGCAGTATCTGATTTAAGAAAACATTTTGAACAAACAAAAGATCCATAAACTGTCCAAAATAACACTAATTTTCTTTTGCAGAAACTCCACAACTGACTTTGTCTCCTCAACCTTCAACTTCACAGCCCTCAAATAATTGACTTCCTCCTTCCTCACCGCTCGTGCTCACTCAGACTTCGGCTCAAGGACGGCAGCCTGTTGCACCAGCCCCGCCAGCCACAACAGCCCCGGCAGCGCCATCCCCGCCAACCCCTGCAGCGCCCACTACTCCGAGGCGAAGACGGCCACCTGCCCCCCGCACGTCTGCTATTTCTCCATCTACCCAGCCGTCGTCCGCGGTTGAGGTCGCCAGCGACACCGCAGTCTGCTGCCTCTCCTGACCGCCCTCGTTTGCGCGACCGCCGTAGACAGGCACCGACCCCCTTCGAGAGAGAGGCAAGCGAGTTTACGGCTGTGGAATTACGACGCCTGGAGCTGGAGGAAGCCCGGACTAGGCTACAATGCGAGCGTTGGAGGTTGAGCACGAACGGAACCAGGTTTTTAGCTCTTTAGTGAACACCGCTCAAGCTTGGCTTGACTATTATCGCAGTAGGGACAATACAGAACCGCTGAACACTGAGTAGTTCAGCAATTGTCTTGTCCCTATTGCTATAGTAATCGAAAGGTTTTTTATTATGTATGTCTGAAGCCTTAGGCATTCTGCATCTCAGACTTTTGCGAGTGGGATACTAGCAAAAGTCTGAGATGCAGAATTCCTAAGGCTGTTCAAGATGTTAAGTTTGTTTTTACATAATGTGAACCTTCTTTAGGCGAAAGAAGTGACTTCGTTAAATTATCTAATATGTTGCCTCTTTTACTGCCCAATTTTAAGACTGTAACTGTGAGACTGATTCTTGATTTTGCATTTATACTTACTTAAGGTAATAGTAAAAATAAACCTTTCTGACCTGTGGAACACCAAAGCAGTTCACCTAGGTGTTGCATGGCTAACTTTGTGTGTCACACACACATTGCCATTTATTTTAGTTAATAGTGAAAATAATATGATTTTGTTACAGTCAATCTGGGTAACTTTGACAGATATGGGCGATATTTTATACTATATTTAAAAAATTTACGCCTATCACTCGAGTGTTTTTTATTTTATCAGTGCTCTCGTATTACTTTCCATCTATAGAAATTCACAGAAAGTTTATAAAACATACCAATATAGTAGAAAATCTCAATTCTGTGCCCTGTCAAAGTTACCTTCATAAAATGGGTAACTTTGACACACACAGAGCCATGCATAAAAAAGTAGTAATAAGTATTATTTTTATCAATCTGGGTAACATTGGTGTATGTATTTATTAACTAATGGATGCATGTGACTCTATAAAACGACCATTTTGCAGATTTGTCTTATATTAAAAAAAAAAAATGAAGAATCAGTCTACAGCATTTGGCAATGTTACGCTCATTTTTGAACACCATCAAAAACGCTTTAAAAACACCTATAATTAAACATTTTTAGGCAAATTAAAAAGAAAATAAGCAAAAATAATTAAAACAAAAATTTTTTTTGTAAAATCTTGAGCAATCTTGACAATTTATTTGTCTATTCTCCCCACTCCATATAGAGCAAATAGTCATTAATTGTGTGGACCCAGCCTGTTTTATACTGATTTTACTGTTATCTACTGTAGATACAACATCATCATATTTAATTTTAATAATTTCTCTTTTGTCTGGCCGTAAAGCAAACTTGAATTCGCGCGCTATATTCAGAAAAAAAGTTTTGACGTTTTCTTACTTTGACAGCTTACTTTTTTTTAAGGTGCGTTTACGAAGCTTGTTTAAAATTGCATATCTAAAATAAACATTTATGAATAGTGTTGGCATCATGAGCAAAAATAATCAAAACTAGTTCATGGTCCCGCTGTCAAAGTTACCCGAATGAATCAAAGTTACCCAAATTGACTGTATCCATTAGATCTAGCTTGCATGTTGGATTATGGCTTATTGAGGTGAGGCTTGTCTTATGCGCAGCAGTTGGCATATAAAGACTGATTAATATAATTATTATGTTTAGTAGAGATACTAATTATATAAAATTTTATAGAGTTTATCAAGTGACTTAATAAAACTATTAAAATATTTAATAGTAATTTTATTTATTCACCTATATTACATCCTACTAACTAAGCGATTGCGCATAGCCCTGCCTCGGATTAACTCATTTTGGTTATCATTGCTGGAGGTGCTATATTGTACAGCATGATCTTCACTATCTTCTAGACCCCCAGCTGGCATATCACTTGGAGGTGGTATTCTAGCATCTAATGCAATGTTGTGCAGCACACAACATGCATTAGTAATTTTGCTAGCCATGTAAGGGTGATAGTGAAGAACTCTGTGTCGAAGCATACACCTCCAACGAGCCTTAAGTAGTCCGAAACAGCGCTCAATGCAGGACCTGGCTTCAACATGACGTCGTGTGTACACCTCTGCCTGGGATCCTGGTTCAGCATTTAATATAGGCGTCATCAACCAGGGCCGCAGTGGATAGCCGGAATCTCCTAAAAAAAAAGGAAATATATTTTTGTTAATAGTCTACTCCAGTTCTAATAAAGAATTGAATAATCGTTTTTTATTTGTAGTCATGCTCACTTAAATATAGTGCAATTACTGCATATAGGGCTATTTCAGATGTCTCACTATTTACAATACCTATACGGAACAACATACCTAATAACCAAACATGTTCACCACTTTCATGAAGTCCTTCCATGTATGTGCTCACGTGACTCGCTGACCATATGTGCGAGTCATGTGTTGCTCCACCAAATTTTGAGTTCACATTTATAATGCGCAAGTCATAATCGCATATCTGAAAAGAAAATAAAATAAAACTATAGGTACTTATTGTTTGGTTTCCACAAAGAACCAAATTGCAATGAGGGGAAGGGATTTAATTTCGAAATATGGTACCTACTTATAAAACATTTAAAAGTTATTTTATAGATTTCACTATGTATACAATAAAAATGTCCCTTTATTTTGCTGTGCCGCTTGGCACATACCTCCTCTTACATATTCCATTGAGTTTATCATATAAATAAAGGTTATTTTATTTATAAATACATATACACATAGTTTCAGAGAAGTTTGTTAACCACATAGTTTTATATGTATTATGATTAGAATTTATCCAGCAGCTTACCATTTGAACATTTAAGGAATGATATCCTTTTCTATTGAAAAATGTGCCTCAACCGGTCTTGTAATAGCAATATGGGTACAGTCAATGCACCCTATCACACCAGGCAAATTATGTGTCCTTTGAAATCTGTAAATTATTTAACAATTTTACAACAAATATCAGAGTAATTATTTAGATATGTAGAAACCTAAGAAAATTTTTAATTAGGTATTTAAACTATTTAAAAATATATTTACATACTTCTCTTTGATTAGGGATCTCTCATGTGGCGTTTGTGGAAACACTATCCACCTGCTGACCATCCAATTGTGATTAAGGGCGTTCACAACCTCCCTGATGCAGCGACTTGTTGTCCGCTGCGTCAAATGCTGGCCCACACCCACAATTTTCTGTTATGACCCTGTAGCTAAAAAGCTAAGAGCACACAGCACCTGAAAAATATAATATAAATAAAATATAATACATAGTTAAGTTAACCTATTTAGGTTGATGTGGTTTTATTTTTATTTCTACAGCAGTTCATAAAGTAGTGTGGTGCCACAATGTTTTTGTTGTATAGTACCTATAAACTAAGCAGATGAAGTTGTTTTAACTCAAGCTATAAGGAACAACAACTAACAACATTAAGGACCTGGTTGCCTGCAATACCTATAATTATGTTGTTTTATTAATTTAAAATTTCTTACCTTTATTTCCAGGGGAATTTCAGAGGAACCTTTTAATTGTGCATGAGCTTTTAGGTCCTTGCATAACTTCCTGTATGCTCTTTTATTAAGCCTGAAATGTTGGATGAACAACAATTCAGGCATTTCTTCAATTGTTTCCAATTGCCGTCGCAGTCTTAGTCGTTTTTGGCACCTCACCCAGGCGTTCTCATTGTGTGCAGCCCACAATAAACGTAGAGAATGCATTTTATAATCTATTTGATCTGCAGTAATGCCTCTAACACAGAATAAATACTAAGAGTATGTCATCAACCAATGTCAAAAATCTGCTGCCGAATGAAATTCGGCCATATTGTTTCGATAACTACAACGTTTTAGCATTCGTTTCGTTATCTTTTTTGGCGATCACGATCGAGGCGAAGGCGAACACTGAAAGGTCTGCTTGTCTACGCATTTGTATGGGATAAACACGATAACGATTCGTTACTTTATGACATTGTCTACCAAATTGCGATAACGATGTCGATTGACCACGTGACTTAACGCGGCTTATGTCAATCCCATACATTTTAGTCTTATCTAACTTCGTTATCGTTTTTAAATTGTTACTTTGTCTAAGCCCCCTGGGTCCTTAGACAAAGTAACATCACTTCGTACCGAAACGATATCTTAATTCGTCATCGTCTCTGAGATAACGATAAACATTTCCTAGCCAATGTAACACTATGTTCGTGATCGTTGTATCGAATTGTTTATTCGCTAAAAAACAAAAATATTGGTTATGGTATCGAAAATTTTGCTGTGTCAGTCAAGAAGTTCAAATCGGATCAAACCCGAGAGTTATTGATGTTTTCAAATTTTATTAATAAGAATATTAAGTGAGTGTTACGTTTGTTTTTAAGTTATAATAAAAACGATATTTTTACAGTGGTAAGTGAATAGAGTGTTATTACTTTTAGATCGTCTCCAAAACTTAATGATAATCAAAATAGACTCATTTTTATAAGTGACTGGTGTTCAAACGATGTTGGAGTAATCTATGTTGGCGATCGCTGTGCGGCGACGGCGTTGGAATGCTGGGTGACGTCACGGGATCGGCATGGCAGTTCAAGTGTTCGGGCTGCGATAGGTACCCCGAGACCCGACAAAAAACATATTAACCACTTGACTTAAGTATGGGAACTGTAGCAAGACCCAGTGCTTCCAACAAATATTAAGATGTTATTAGTTCAGTTTTAAACTAACCTTTGTGTAAGACAGTCATTGTAATTTGTATTAATATAGTCTTAGATAATATCTATTTTAATTTTTAGTGATAAAACATGGAATCAAGAGTGCGAGCAAGTCCTGAACAATTGTCAACGCTGCTTGAGTATATGGAAGCGTAAGTAAATCCAAGTTTTATTCATGAGTATGTAATGTAAACAATGACGCGATCTTAATAATGAAGTACTTATATTGAATCTTTGTTTGTTTATGTTACAGTCATGGTGACCTGGCGAGGCCTCTTGCTGGATCACAAGGTCGGGTACGGTCAGACCGACTGTGGACTGAACTGACCAACATATTGAATGCTGTTGGTGGTGGTGTTAGCAATACTACAGAGAAGTGGAAAAAAGTAAGGATCTAATGAACATTTTTTGAAAGACTAGTGTGATGGTAGAGTCGCTAGCAAGCTATTTTCTCAAGGGTTTTGGATACGAGGAAACCTTGCGGTTGTGAAGGTTGGCTTGTAATCACTTCTCTGTTATTACTAGACTGGGGATTTTTGATAATTATGATGATGATGGTCAATCTCTGACATTACACCCATAGTAAGAAAGAAAAAACGTTTATTGGCACATATAAGTACACACAACATAAACAAAGAAAACAAACTTACAACTAAACATTAACCTTCTTACTACAAAAAGTCAAACAAGTACAAGTATAGTATAGTACAAGCTATGCTTTGATGTCCGATGCCCATATGAGAGGATGTCCCGCATGTTATAGTTATTTTTCAATTTATTTCAAAAGTTCTTACCAAATTTGCCATTTAATCTCATTTACACTTATAACATAGGTACTTATAACTATGACTGATTTTTATTCAATAAAGGCGTGGGGCAGATTGGAAGTCCAAAACAAAAAAAAAGGCATTGACCGTAAGGCACCATGCAAGAGGGACTGGAGGTGGGCCAGCAAGCGGGCAAACCTTGTCAGCTAGCGATAACAGAGTGCTGGCTATAATGGGTGCTTTAGCAGTGGCAGGACAAGTCTCTGTAGTAGAAGAGCTAGGATTTAATATAAGTACTATACACCTTCAAGGCTCCTGCTCAATAATGAGCTAATTTTTTCTGGTAGACAGATGTTTTATAAAATATTCCTATTAACATTGGTCAACATGTTAGTTAATGGCAACAAAAGTTACTTAGTTAACATGAAAGACACATTTCATTTTTGATAAATTATTTTGAATTTGGTTAAACAGGTTATTAATTAGTATCTATAAAATAAATATTATTATATAACTGAAAAAATGTTGCTATAATTTAATTAAATCTCTCACTTATTTTTATTAAATCTACCACTGCCAATTTTTTTCAGAGACCCCTAAATACTGCACAAGAAGATCCTGCCGTCCAAGATGATCCCGTCACCCAAGATAATTCAGCATTTTTGGAAATTTTAGATGGTAAGTCTAAAGACTTAAAATCTTACTTCTTACTAATATTATTTATAAACATGGAAGTTTGCATAGATGTGTGCCTCGAGACTGGCAAACCACAATCCGGGCTTGTCAGGCCAGAAGGGTGGGACACGGATAGAAACTCTGTTAATGATGTGTGGGTGTGTAGTTGTTGTCCCATGCTCACCACCAGAACCAGCTGGGTCATGGAATACTTCTTTAGATTCATCAGTCATGTTTTAAAAAGAAAATTAAGTTTTAAAATTAAGGAAGCTGCATGCAAGATAATTAATGAATTTGAAAGTGCAGAATATAAATAAACAGGAGTGGTTTAACAATAATGCAGACACAACCCAAAACAAAAGCAATATATTAAAAAGTAAACAGTGCCAACAACCAATATGCAAAAAATAAAAATAAATGCAAACAAACCTTCAAGAGATACAAATAAAATGCAATATTAATAAGTTATTCAGTATCCAACACCAATATGTTAGATGATATAAAATATCAATAGTTTATGCAGTATCCAATATATTAATTAACACCAGCTTAACCCACTCTTAACACCACTGTTGTTATGCTGTATGCAATATAAAATAGGTAGTATAAGCACACACTGACCAGTTATCTTCGTGGAGAGTAAGTATAATCCACTGACCAACAAGCAGCACCTTGCGACGTAGGTACCAGCGAGACCTCGTCTTTGGCGACGGGCATCAACTCGCACGTAGGTCGTTACTGGCGAAGTTCCGTCACAGGATATCCAATAGGGGTCTGGTTGGCGATTCCAGCAACTCCCGAGTCTGGAGTATTCCTTGGGCCACCTTGATTCAGGGTCACCAATTTGGCGACCACGTTCAGGGTCACCAATTTGGCGACCACGTTCAGGGTCACCAATTTGGCGTTGCGCGCCGTTTAATTTCAGTAACGAACTCGAAATAAAAGTCGGTATTGTTGAACAAATTGTATTCGTCCAAACCCGCCAAAAAGTCTGTTCTTGCGAGGTGTCAGAAAGTAGTAAAACCATAGACAGAAAATCTTTGGTTATACCACAGACTAAATAGTATTACAAGGTGGGTCCTACACATAGTACTGTACTTATGTTACAATATAAATATTAATACAATGATGCAACCATGTGGGACGCCACACTATAATTTAATTAAATCTCTCACTTATTTTTATTAAATCTACCACTGCAAATTTTTTTCAGAGACCTCTAAATACTGCACAAGAAGATCCTGCCGTCCAAGATGATCCCGTCACCCAAGATAATTCAGCATTTTTGGAAATTTTAGATGGTAAGTCTAAAGACTTAAAATCTTACTTCTTACTAATATTATTTATAAACATGGAAGTTTGCATAGATGGATGTTTGTTACTCTTTCACGCAAAAACTACTGAACGGATTTGGATAAAATTTAGTACACACATTGTTTATAACCCAGATTAACACATAGGATAGTTTTTATCCCGATTACGGGCGAAGCCGCTGGCAACAGCTAGTATCATAATATTTATTTGTTATGTATATGTAAAATATAAAATGTTGCTGTATGCCAATTTTCTTCGAAATCCGTTCAGCCGTTTTTGCATGATTGAGTAAGGAACTAACAAACATCCAAACCTTCACATTTTACAAAATAATAGCAGTATCTGATTTAAGAAAACATTTTGAACAAACAAAAGATCCATAAACTGTCCAAAATAACACTAATTTTCTTTTGCAGAAACTCCACAACTGACTTTGTCTCCTCAACCTTCAACTTCACAGCCCTCAAATAATTGACTTCCTCCTTCCTCACCGCTCGTGCTCACTCAGACTTCGGCTCAAGGACGGCAGCCTGTTGCACCAGCCCCGCCAGCCACAACAGCCCCGGCAGCGCCATCCCCGCCAACCCCTGCAGCGCCCACTACTCCGAGGCGAAGACGGCCACCTGCCCCCCGCACGTCTGCTATTTCTCCATCTACCCAGCCGTCGTCCGCGGTTGAGGTCGCCAGCGACACCGCAGTCTGCTGCCTCTCCTGACCGCCCTCGTTTGCGCGACCGCCGTAGACAGGCACCGACCCCCTTCGAGAGAGAGGCAAGCGAGTTTACGGCCGTGGAATTACGACGCCTGGAGCTGGAGGAAGCCCGGACTAGGCTACAATGCGAGCGTTGGAGGTTGAGCACGAACGGAACCAGGTTTTTAGCTCTTTAGTGAACACCGCTCAAGCTTGGCTTGACTATTATCGCAGTAGGGACAATACAGAACCGCTGAACACTGAGTAGTTCAGCAATTGTCTTGTCCCTATTGCTATAGTAATCGAAAGGTTTTTTAGTATGTATGTCTGAAGCCTTAGGCATTCTGCATCTCAGACTTTTGCGAGTGGGATACTAGCAAAAGTCTGAGATGCAGAATTCCTAAGGCTGTTCAAGATGTTAAGTTTGTTTTTACATAATGTGAACCTTCTTTAGGCGAAAGAAATGACTTCGTTAAATTATCTAATATGTTGCCTCTTTTACTGCCCAATTTTAAGACTGTAACTGTGAGACTGATTCTTGATTTTGCATTTATACTTACTTAAGGTAATAGTAAAAATAAACCTTTCTGACCTGTGGAACACCAAAGCAGTTCACCTAGGTGTTGCATGGCTAACTTTGTGTGTCACACACACATTGGCATTTATTTTAGTTAATAGTGAAAATAATATGATTTTGTTATCCATTAGATCTAGCTTGCATGTTGGATTATGGCTTATTGAGGTGAGGCTTGTCTTATGCCCAGCAGTTGGCATATAAAGACTGATTAATATAATTATTATGTTTAGTAGAGATACTAATTATATAAAATTTTATAGAGTTTATCAAGTGACTTAATAAAACTATTAAAATATTTAATACTAATTTTATTTATTCACCTATATTACATCCTACTAACTAAGCGATTGCGCATAGCCCTGCCTCGGATTAACTCATTTTGGTTATCATTGCTGGAGGTGCTATATTGTACAGCATGATCTTCACTATCTTCTAGACCCCCAGCTGGCATATCACTTGGAGGTGGTATTCTAGCATCTAATGCAATGTTGTGCAGCACACAACATGCATTAGTAATTTTGCTAGCCATGTAAGGGTGATAGTGAAGAACTCTGTGTCGAAACATACACCTCCAACGAGCCTTAAGTAGTCCGAAACAGCGCTCAATGCAGGACCTGGCTTCAACATGACGTCGTGTGTACACCTCTGCCTGGGATCCTGGTTCAGCATTTAATATAGGCGTCATCAACCAGGGCCGCAGTGGATAGCCAGAATCTCCTAAAAAAAAGGAAATATATTTTTGTTAATAGTCTTATCTTATCTTATCTTGTGTTGGGCTGGCCCTGGGCCAGAGCACTTCGACCCGTCAGGATCTTTTGTACTGTTCCCTCCTGTCTACTCAACCCCTAGCCCTCTGTGCACCCTCTTCATGAGTCCCAGTATGGGTTTGATGGGGCTGAGCCTGTAGTCCTCTGGTCCTGGATATGGTTGGCCCAGATACTCTAGTATTTTGGAGCCTAGTGCTGCACAGTCGCACAGTAGGTGTAGCATATTCTCCTCTGCATCTCCACAGAACCTACAAGTCGGGTCGCTTGCTAGTCCCATGTTGTGGAGCTGTTTGTTGGTGGCATAGTGCCCCGTGAAGACTCCTGTAATTGTTCGGAGCTGTGATCTGCTGTACCTCCATAGTTTTTGGGTCCAGGCCTTGTCTATGTCATTGAGAAATAGCTTTGCGTGTTTCTGGCCCGTTGTGTTGCGCCAGTGTGTGCTGTGTATTTCCAGCGCAGCCTTTTTCAATGCTTGGTTGATGACCCTTGGCGAGAGTCCTATGAAGGGTTCCGGTCCGTGTAGGGGTGTCTCGGATCCTTTCCTTGCCAGAGTGTCGGCTCTTTCATTTCCTGCCACTCCTGTATGACCTGGCACCCAGATCAGTCTGACCTGGTTGCGCCTTCCTATCCGGTTTAGTACTTTGATACAGTTCAGTACCAGTCCAGAATCCACTCTATTGGACGTGAGTGCCTTGAGTGTTGCTTGGCTGTCGCTTAAAATGTAGATAGTGTCCCCTTCGATACCACTGTCTAGTATTTCCTGCGCGCATGCGATTATGGCATAGGTCTCTGCTTGGAACACTGTCGCCAGTTTGCCCATGCTTATGCTGAGGTTGCAGTTGTCGCTATGCACCCCCGCTCCTGTACCGGTGTTCATTTTAGAGCCATCCGTGTACCATACCTGGTTATTCCCTTTGTGGGGTTTTATCCCACCTTTCCATTCCTCCCTGCTCGGAATGTAGATCTTAAACTCCTTTTTGAGATTGTGAATGGCATGTATTTTGTCACATCCCATGTCCATCATCCAGTCAAGTTCCCTGTTCGGTCTTGTGTTTGTATGGTTTATTTTGTATCCAGAGTTTGTCCAATGCCCCATACTTTTGAGCCTATGAATGGCCCTCCTCGCCTCCAGTTCCACTTCAATGTGTAAAGGGGTGAGATTGAGCAACGTTTCCATCGCCGCAGTTGGCGTGGTCCTAAATGCTCCTGTAATGGCCATGCAGGCAGTCCGCTGCACTTTGCTTAGGGCCTGTCTGCAAGTTGCCAGCTTGGTTCTGGTCCACCATACGATGCTCCCGTATGTGATTAGCGGTTTCACCATCATGGTGTAGATCCATTTAATAACCTGGGGTCTAAGGCCCCATGTTTTCCCATAGGCAGAGCGACACATACCAAATACTCTTAGAGCCTTGTTTGCTGTCGCTTCGACATGGCTTTTCCACGTGAGTTTACTGTCTAGGATTACTCCTAGATATTTTACTTCTGTGGACAACTCTAATATGGTGTCGTAGAGCTTTATGGTACCCATTGCTGTTAGGTCCCTCCTTTTGGTGAACGGGATGATCACCGTTTTGCTTGGGTTGATGGATAAGTGGTTGAGTTTACACCACCTTTCAACCATGTTCAGTCTCTCCTGTATGATCCCTGACACAGTGTTGGGAAATTTGCAAGTATCACGAGATCATCCGCATACCCAACCGTGTACGTTGGTCCTTTGTTCAATTCTATTAGCAGCTCGTCTATCACCAAACACCAAAGTGTTGGCGAGAGTACGCCAACTTGCGGGCATCCTCTTGTGACATGCGCCCTTTTAGTCTCACCTAGCAGTGTTGATTCTATAACTCTGCCCTTCAGCATATTATCCATCCAGTCACAAATGGTGGGGTCTATGCCATGTTTTTCTGCAGCTGTTCGTATCGTTCTAAAAGTAGTGCGATCGAATGCGCCTTCCACGTCGAGAAAAGCTGATAGGCATATTTCTTTGCATTCTAGCGCCATTTCGGCACGGCTTACGACCTGGTGTAGCGCCGTTTCTGTCGACTTGCCAGGCTGATATGCGTTTTGCATCCTGTGAAGCGGTTGTTTCTTCAGCGCTCCCTCCCTGACATACTTGTCAACAAGCTTTTCCAAGGTTTTTAGGAAGAATGATGTCAGGCTTATAGGTCTATATGACTTAGCGTCCTCGTAGTCCATCCTTCCTGGCTTGGGAAGAAAGATTACCTTCGCCTGTCTCCACGCCTTTGGTATATAGCTAAAGGCTATGCATGCTCTGTATAGTCTACCAAGGTGCGGATCTAGTATGTTCCCCGCTCTTTGCAATAGGGCTGGGTAAATTCCGTCTGGTCCCGGAGCCTTGTATGGCTCGAAGCTTTCCAGGGCCCACTTTATGCCATTCGGCCCTACTACCTTTTTCGCGGCGTCCCAGTCTGCTTTCGTTGTTTTTGACTTTACGTCATCTACGCTTAATGAGTTCGCCGTGTCGTTAGCTGCGAATGAGCCGGGAAAGTGCGTTCTGAACATTATCTCGAGGGTATCTCCTGCAGACTCTGTCGGTTTGCCATTCTCATACTTAATGGATGTTAGTGGATTTACCTTTGCAGTGGCCATGGTCTTTGACAGTCTCATGCTGTCTGGAATGCTGCCAATGCTGTCGCAGTAGTCCCTCCAGGCCTGCCTTTTAGCCTTGCGTACAGCCTTATTGTATTCTGTCAGCTTTATGGCATACATCTCAAAATTGTTGAGAGCCTTAGCCTTGTTGAAGGCGGCCCTAGTTTCCCTCCGTAGCCTAGCTAGTTTAGAGTTCCACCAAGGTTCCTTCCTTGCTTGTACTACTTTTTCGGGGCAGTTCCTTGTCCAAGCGCTCATCACGGCTTCAGAAATTCGCCCCGCCTCAAAATCCACGTCGATCGCTGAGTTCGGCTTTCCTTTAGGGTCCCCAAGTTCCACTTTTAGGTCTCTCGTATAGGAGTTCCAGTCGGTGTGTCTTGGGTTCCTCCTTGTTACCAGTTCCTTGATACGTCGGGTACTGTACTTGAAGCATATAATGTTAATAGTCTACTCCAGTTCTAATAAAGAATTGAATAATCGTTTTTTATTTGTAGTCATGCTCACTTAAATATAGTGCAATTACTGCATATAGGGCTATTTCAGATGTCTCACTATTTACAATACCTATACGGAACAACATACCTAATAACCAAACATGTTCACCACTTTCATGAAGTCCTTCCATGTATGTGCTCACGTGACTCGCTGACCATATGTGCGAGTCATGTGTTGCTCCACCAAATTTTGAGTTCACATTTATAATGCGCAAGTCATAATCGCATATCTGAAAAGAAAATAAAATAAAACTATAGGTACTTATTGTTTGGTTTCCACAAAGAACCAAATTGCAATGAGGGGAAGGGATTTAATTTCGAAATATGGTACCTACTTATAAAACATTTAAAAGTTATTTTATAGATTTCACTATGTATACAATAAAAATGTCCCTTTATTTTGCTGTGCCGCTTGGCACATACCTCCTCTTACATATTCCATTGAGTTTATCATATAAATAAAGGTTATTTTATTTATAAATACATATACACATAGTTTCAGAGAAGTTTGTTAACCACATAGTTTTATATGTATTATGATTAGAATTTATCCAGCAGCTTACCATTTGAACATTTAAGGAATGATATCCTTTTCTATTGAAAAATGTGTGTTCTTCCTCAACCGGTCTTGTAATAGCAATATGGGTACAGTCAATGCACCCTATCACACCAGGCAAATTATGTGTCCTTTGAAATCTGTAAATTATTTAACAATTTTACAACAAATATCAGAGTAATTATTTAGATATGTAGAAACCTAAGAAAATTTTTAATTAGGTATTTAAACTATTTAAAAATATATTTACATACTTCTCTTTGATTAGGGATCTCTCATGTGGCGTTTGTGGAAACACTATCCACCTGCTGACCATCCAATTGTGATTAAGGGCGTTCACAACCTCCCTGATGCAGCGACTTGTTGTCCGCTGCGTTAAATGCTGGCCCACACCCACAATTTTCTGTTATGACCCTGTAGCTAAAAAGCTAAGAGCACACAGCACCTGAAAAATATAATATAAATAAAATATAATACATAGTTAAGTTAACCTATTTAGGTTGATGTGGTTTTATTTTTATTTCTACAGCAGTTCATAAAGTAGTGTGGTGCCACAATGTTTTTGTTGTATAGTACCTATAAACTAAGCAGACGAAGTTGTTTTAACTCAAGCTATAAGGAACAACAACTAACAACATTAAGGACCTGGTTGCCTGCAATACCTATAATTATGTTGTTTTATTAATTTAAAATTTCTTACCTTTATTTCCAGGGGAATTTCAGAGGAACCTTTTAATTGTGCATGAGCTTTTAGGTCCTTGCATAACTTCCTGTATGCTCTTTTATTAAGCCTGAAATGTTGGATGAACAACAATTCAGGCATTTCTTCAATTGTTTCCAATTGCCGTCGCAGTCTTAGTCGTTTTTGGCACCTCACCCAGGCGTTCTCATTGTGTGCAGCCCACAATAAACGTAGAGAATGCATTTTATAATCTATTTGATCTGCAGTAATGCCTCTAACACAGAATAAATACTAAGAGTATGTCATCAACCAATGTCAAAAATCTGCTGCCGAATGAAATTCGGCCATATTGTTTCGATAACTACAACGTTTTAGCATTCGTTTCGTTATCTTTTTTGGCGATCACGATCGAGGCGAAGGCGAACACTGAAAGGTCTGCTTGTCTACGCATTTGTATGGGATAAACACGATAACGATTCGTTACTTTATGACATTGTCTACCAAATTGCGATAACGATGTCGATTGACCACGTGACTTAACGCGGCTTATGTCAATCCCATACATTTTAGTCTTATCTAACTTCGTTATCGTTTTTAAATTGTTACTTTGTCTAAGCCCCCTGGGTCCTTAGACAAAGTAACATCACTTCGTACCGAAACGATATCTAAATTCGTCATCGTCTCTGAGATAACGATAAACATTTCCTAGCCAATGTAACACTATGTTCGTGATCGTTGTATCGAATTGTTTATTCGCTAAAAAACAAAAATATTGGTTATGGTATCGAAAATTTTGCTGTGTCAGTCAAGAAGTTCAAATCGGATCAAACCCGAGAGTTATTGATGTTTTCAAATTTTATTAATAAGAATATTAAGTGAGTGTTACGTTTGTTTTTAAGTTATAATAAAAACGATATTTTTACAGTGGTAAGTGAATAGAGTGTTATTACTTTTAGATCGTCTCCAAAACTTAATGATAATCAAAATAGACTCATTTTTATAAGTGACTGGTGTTCAAACGATGTTGGAGTAATCTATGTTGGCGATCGCTGTGCGGCGACGGCGTTGGAATGCTGGGTGACGTCACGGGATCGGCATGGCAGTTCAAGTGTTCGGGCTGCGATAGGTACCCCGAGACCCGACAAAAAACATATTAACCACTTGACTTAAGTATGGGAACTGTAGCAAGACCCAGTGCTTCCAACAAATATTAAGATGTTATTAGTTCAGTTTTAAACTAACCTTTGTGTAAGACAGTCATTGTAATTTGTATTAATATAGTCTTAGATAATATCTATTTTAATTTTTAGTGATAAAACATGGAATCAAGAGTGCGAGCAAGTCCTGAACAATTGTCAACGCTGCTTGAGTATATGGAAGCGTAAGTAAATCCAAGTTTTATTCATGAGTATGTAATGTAAACAATGACGCGATCTTAATAATGAAGTACTTATATTGAATCTTTGTTTGTTTATGTTACAGTCATGGTGACCTGGCGAGGCCTCTTGCTGGATCACTAGGTCGGGTACAGTCAGACCGACTGTGGACTGAACTGACCAACATATTGAATGCTGTTGGTGGTGGTGTTAGCAATACTACAGAGAAGTGGAAAAAAGTAAGGATCTAATGAACATTTTTTGAAAGACTAGTGTGATGGTAGAGTCGCTAGCAAGCTATTTTCTCAAGGGTTTTGGATAAGAGGAAACCTTGCGGTTGTGAAGGTTGGCTTGTAATCACTTCTCTGTTATTACTAGACTGGGGATTTTTGATAATTATGATGATGATGGTCAATCTCTGACATGACACCCATAGTAAGAAAGAAAAAACGTTTATTGGCACATATAAGTACACACAACATAAACAAAGAAAACAAACTTACAACTAAACATTAACCTTCTTACTACAAAAAGTCAAACAAGTACAAGTATAGTATAGTACAAGCTATGCTTTGATGTCCGATGCCCATATGAGAGGATGCCCCGCATGTTATAGTTATTTTTCAATTTATTTCAAAAGTTCTTACCAAATTTGCCATTTAATCTCATTTACACTTATAACATAGGTACTTATAACTATGACTGATTTTTATTCAATAAAGGCGTGGGGCAGATTGGAAGTCCAAAACAAAAAAAAAGGCATTGACCGTAAGGCACCATGCAAGAGGGATTGGAGGTGGGCCAGCAAGCGGGCAAACCTTGTCAGCTAGCGATAACAGAGTGCTGGCTATAATGGGTGCTTTAGCAGTGGCAGGACAAGTCTCTGTAGTAGAAGAGCTAGGATTTAATATAAGTACTATACACCTTCAAGGCTCCTGCTCAATAATGAGCTAATTTTTTCTGGTAGACAGATGTTTTATAAAATATTCCTATTAACATTGGTCAACATGTTAGTTAATGGCAACAAAAGTTACTTAGTTAACATGAAAGACACATTTCATTTTTGATAAATTATTTTGAATTTGGTTAAACAGGTTATTAATTAGTATCTATAAAATAAATATTATTATATAACTGAAAAAATGTTGCTATAATTTAATTAAATCTCTCACTTATTTTTATTAAATCTACCACTGCCAATTTTTTTCAGAGACCTCTAAATACTGCACAAGAAGATCCTGCCGTCCAAGATGATCCCGTCACCCAAGATAATTCAGCATTTTTGGAAATTTTAGATGGTAAGTCTAAAGACTTAAAATCTTACTTCTTACTAATATTATTTATAAACATGGAAGTTTGCATAGATGTGTGCCTCGAGACTGGCAAACCACAATCCGGGCTTGTCAGGCCAGAAGGGTGGGACACGGATAGAAACTCTGTTAATGATGTGTGGGTGTGTAGTTGTTGTCCCATGCTCACCACCAGAACCAGCTGGGTCATGGAATACTTCTTTAGATTCATCAGTCATGTTTTAAAAAGAAAATTAAGTTTTAAAATTAAGGAAGCTGCATGCAAGATAATTAATGAATTTGAAAGTGCAGAATATAAATAAACAGGAGTGGTTTAACAATAATGCAGACACAACCCAAAACAAAAGCAATATATTAAAAAGTAAACAGTGCCAACAACCAATATGCAAAAAATAAAAATAAATGCAAACAAACCTTCAAGAGGTACAAATAAAATGCAATATTAATAAGTTATTCAGTATCCAACACCAATATGTTAGATGATATAAAATATCAATAGTTTATGCAGTATCCAATATATTAATTAACACCAGCTTAACCCACTCTTAACACCACTGTTGTTATGCTGTATGCAATATAAAATAGGTAGTATAAGCACACACTGACCAGTTATCTTCGTGGAGAGTAAGTATAATCCACTGACCAACAGGCAGCACCTTGCGACGTAGGTACCAGCGAGACCTCGTCTTTGGCGACGGGCATCAACTCGCACGTAGGTCGTTACTGGCGAAGTTCCGTCACAGGATGTCCAATAGGGGTCTGGTTGGCGACTCCAGCAACTCCCGAGTCTGGAGTATTCCTTGGGCCACCTTGATTCAGGGTCACCAATTTGGCGACCACGTTCAGGGTCACCAATTTGGCGTTGCGCGCCGTTTAATTTCAGTAACGAACTCGAAATAAAAGTCGGTATTGTTGAACAAATTGTATTCGTCCAAACCCGCCAAAAAGTCTGTTCTTGCGAGGTGTCAGAAAGTAGTAAAACCATAGACAGAAAATCTTTGGTTATACCACAGACTAAATAGTATTACAAGGTGGGTCCTACACATAGTACTGTACTTATGTTACAATATAAATATTAATACAATGATGCAACCATGTGGGACGCCACACTATAATTTAATTAAATCTCTCACTTATTTTTATTAAATCTACCACTGCAAATTTTTTTCAGAGACCTCTAAATACTGCACAAGAAGATCCTGCCGTCCAAGATGATCCCGTCACCCAAGATAATTCAGCATTTTTGGAAATTTTAGATGGTAAGTCTAAAGACTTAAAATCTTACTTCTTACTAATATTATTTATAAACATGGAAGTTTGCATAGATGGATGTTTGTTACTCTTTCACGCAAAAACTACTGAACGGATTTGGATAAAATTTAGTACACACATTGTTTATAACCCAGATTAACACATAGGATAGTTTTTATCCCGATTACGGGCGAAGCCGCTGGCAACAGCTAGTATCATAATATTTATTTGTTATGTATATGTAAAATATAAAATGTTGCTGTATGCCAATTTTCTTCGAAATCCGTTCAGCCGTTTTTGCATGATTGAGTAAGGAACTAACAAACATCCAAACCTTCACATTTTACAAAATAATAGCAGTATCTGATTTAAGAAAACATTTTGAACAAAGAAAAGATCCATAAACTGTCCAAAATAACACTAATTTTCTTTTGCAGAAACTCCACAACTGACTTTGTCTCCTCAACCTTCAACTTCACAGCCCTCAAATAATTGACTTCCTCCTTCCTCACCGCTCGTTTTCACTCAGACTTCGGCTCAAGGACGGCAGCCTGTTGCACCAGCCCCGCCAGCCACAACAGCCCCGGCAGCGCCATCCCCGCCAACCCCTGCATCGCCCACTACTCCGAGGCGAAGACGGCCACCTGCCCCCCGCACGTCTGCTATTTCTCCATCTACCCAGCCGTCGTCCGCGGTTGAGGTCGCCAGCGACACCGCAGTCTGCTGCCTCTCCTGACCGCCCTCGTTTGCGCGACCGCCGTAGACAGGCACCGCCCCCTTCGAGAGAGAGGCAAGCGAGTTTACGGCCGTGGAATTACGACGCCTGGAGCTGGAGGAAGCCCGGACTAGGCTACAATGCGAGCGTTGGAGGTTGAGCACGAACGGAACCAGATTTTTAGCTCTTTAGTGAACACCGCTCAAGCTTGGCTTGACTATTATCGCAGTAGGGACAATACAGAACCGCTGAACACTGAGTAGTTCAGCAATTGTCTTGTCCCTATTGCTATAGTAATCGAAAGGTTTTTTAGTATGTATGTCTGAAGCCTTAGGCATTCTGCATCTCAGACTTTTGCGAGTGGGATACTAGCAAAAGTCTGAGATGCAGAATTCCTAAGGCTGTTCAAGATGTTAAGTTTGTTTTTACATAATGTGAACCTTCTTTAGGCGAAAGAAGTGTCTTCGTTAAATTATCTAATATGTTGCCTCTTTTACTGCCCAATTTTAAGACTGTAACTGTGAGACTGATTCTTGATTTTGCATTTATACTTACTTAAGGTAATAGTAAAAATAAACCTTTCTGACCTGTGGAACACCAAAGCAGTTCACCTAGGTGTTGCATGGCTAACTTTGTGTGTCACACACACATTGGCATTTATTTTAGTTAATAGTGAAAATAATATGATTTTGTTATCCATTAGATCTAGCTTGCATGTTGGATTATGGCTTATTGAGGTGAGGCTTGTCTTATGCCCAGCAGTTGGCATATAAAGACTGATTAATATAATTATTATGTTTAGTAGAGATACTAATTATATAAAATTTTATAGAGTTTATCAAGTGACTTAATAAAACTATTAAAATATTTAATAGTAATTTTATTTATTCACCTATATTACATCCTACTAACTAAGCGATTGCGCATAGCCCTGCCTCGGATTAACTCATTTTGGTTATCATTGCTGGAGGTGCTATATTGTACAGCATGATCTTCACTATCTTCTAGACCCCCAGCTGGCATATCACTTGGAGGTGGTATTCTAGCATCTAATGCAATGTTGTGCAGCACACAACATGCATTAGTAATTTTGCTAGCCATGTAAGGGTGATAGTGAAGAACTCTGTGTCGAAGCATACACCTCCAACGAGCCTTAAGTAGTCCGAAACAACGCTCAATGCAGGACCTGGCTTCAACATGACGTCGTGTGTACACCTCTGCCTGGGATCCTGGTTCAGCATTTAATATAGGCGTCATCAACCAGGGCCGCAGTGGATAGCAGGAATCTCCTAAAAAAAAAAAAGGAAATATATTTTTGTTAATAGTCTACTCCAGTTCTAATAAAGAATTGAATAATCGTTTTTTTTTTATTTGTAGTCATGCTCACTTAAATATAGTGCAATTACTGCATATAGGGCTATTTCAGATGTCTCACTATTTACAATACCTATACGGAACAACATACCTAATAACCAAACATGTTCACCACTTTCATGAAGTCCTTCCATGTATGTGCTCACGTGACTCGCTAACCATATGTGCGAGTCATGTGTTGCTCCACCAAATTTTGAGTTCACATTTATAATGCGCAAGTCATAATCGCATATCTGAAAAGAAAATAAAATAAAACTATAGGTACTTATTGTTTGGTTTCCACAAAGAACCAAATTGCAATGAGGGGAAGGGATTTAATTTCGAAATATGGTACCTACTTATAAAACATTTAAAAGTTATTTTATAGATTTCACTATGTATACAATAAAAATGTCCCTTTATTTTGCTGTGCCGCTTGGCACATACCTCCTCTTACATATTCCATTGAGTTTATCATATAAATAAAGGTTATTTTATTTATAAATACATATACACATAGTTTCAGAGAAGTTTGTTAACCACATAGTTTTATATGTATTATGATTAGAATTTATCCAGCAGCTTACCATTTGAACATTTAAGGAATGATATCCTTTTCTATTGAAAAATGTGTGTTCTTCCTCAACCGGTCTTGTAATAGCAATATGGGTACAGTCAATGCACCCTATCACACCAGGCAAATTATGTGTCCTTTGAAATCTGTAAATTATTTAACAATTTTACAACAAATATCAGAGTAATTATTTAGATATGTAGAAACCTAAGAAAATTTTTAATTAGGTATTTAAACTATTTAAAAATATATTTACATACTTCTCTTTGATTAGGGATCTCTCATGTGGCGTTTGTGGAAACACTATCCACCTGCTGACCATCCAATTGTGATTAAGGGCGTTCACAACCTCCCTGATGCAGCGACTTGTTGTCCGCTGCGTCAAATGCTGGCCCACACCCACAATTTTCTGTTATGACCCTGTAGCTAAAAAGCTAAGAGCACACAGCACCTGAAAAATATAATATAAATAAAATATAATACATAGTTAAGTTAACCTATTTAGGTTGATGTGGTTTTATTTTTATTTCTACAGCAGTTCATAAAGTAGTGTGGTGCCACAATGTTTTTGTTGTATAGTACCTATAAACTAAGCAGACGAAGTTGTTTTAACTCAAGCTATAAGGAACAACAACTAACAACATTAAGGACCTGGTTGCCTGCAATACCTATAATTATGTTGTTTTATTAATTTAAAATTTCTTACCTTTATTTCCAGGGGAATTTCAGAGGAACCTTTTAATTGTGCATGAGCTTTTAGGTCCTTGCATAACTTCCTGTATGCTCTTTTATTAAGCCTGAAATGTTGGATGAACAACAATTCAGGCATTTCTTCAATTGTTTCCAATTGCCGTCGCAGTCTTAGTCGTTTTTGGCACCTCACCCAGGCGTTCTCATTGTGTGCAGCCCACAATAAACGTAGAGAATGCATTTTATAATCTATTTGATCTGCAGTAATGCCTCTAACACAGAATAAATACTAAGAGTATGTCATCAACCAATGTCAAAAATCTGCTGCCGAATGAAATTCGGCCATATTGTTTCGATAACTACAACGTTTTAGCATTCGTTTCGTTATCTTTTTTGGCGATCACGATCGAGGCGAAGGCGAACACTGAAAGGTCTGCTTGTCTACGCATTTGTATGGGATAAACACGATAACGATTCGTTACTTTATGACATTGTCTACCAAATTGCGATAACGATGTCGATTGACCACGTGACTTAACGCGGCTTATGTCAATCCCATACATTTTAGTCTTATCTAACTTCGTTATCGTTTTTAAATTGTTACTTTGTCTAAGCCCCCTGGGTCCTTAGACAAAGTAACATCACTTCGTACCGAAACGATATCTAAATTCGTCATCGTCTCTGAGATAACGATAAACATTTCCTAGCCAATGTAACACTATGTTCGTGATCGTTGTATCGAATTGTTTATTCGCTAAAAAACAAAAATATTGGTTATGGTATCGAAAATTTTGCTGTGTCAGTCAAGAAGTTCAAATCGAAAAAAGCGCGGGAAATTTCGGTCGGACCGGGTGTATTTTTTCGCGGCAAATTTTTTATATTTAAATTTTTATTAGAAAATTGGTTCAGTTAAGGTTTTTATGTAAATATATTTTCTATTTAGTGTAAATAATATAATATTTGTGTAGATTTTTGCTGTCTATCGGTAAGTTTTTGTAAATATTCATAAAATAGTTCAAGACGAATCCCGGGTCGTATGAACGACCCGCCTATAATAGATTTGGGGGATTTAGGCCCTGGCTTAAGTCCCCCCGTAAGTAACTATGTAACAATATCCACGAAAGCAGATACGAGTGGTATGGACACTGATGGGTCTGTAGCCACTGCAAGTGACGCGTCAACCTCTGGAAAAGTTAGTGCTTCCCGTAAGAGGCGCTCTCATAAGCATAAAACTGTATGCAAACATTGTAATAAAACAAAACGTAGTAGACAGGGGATGATCCCTGAGGGAACGTCTTCTATTAACACTGATTGCATGTGTACTTCCAGCATAGAACCTACCCTTGACATTAATCATGCATCAGTTCCAAAATTTCTACCTGAAACTTCTACTCGTCAAACCTCACAGTCGAATCCTGAACCTGCAGTCAAACGAACCGATCAAACAGTTGGTGTAGGTAGGAAGGAGTACCAGGCTTCTGATACAGGGCCTTACATAGTCCATGTTCAGCGAATTACCAATACAGAAAACAGTGGCACCATTCTGCACCCTATTGCTTTTGGTAATTTTCTTAAAACTAATAAATTTCAAAATATTGTTCCTGGCAGTGTAAAGAGAATTGGTAGAAATAAATGTGTAGTAGCTTTCACAAACCCTTTGTCTGCTAACTCATTTTTAAATAGTAATCTCTTGTCTCTTAATAAATTTAAAGCCTTCTTACCCACATTTAATGTCACTCGTATGGGCTTGGTAAGAGGGGTCCCATCAGAATGGAGTGAGGAAGAAATAAAAGAGAATATAACAACTCCCATAGGCACTGGAGCAGTCCTAAAAATTAGGCGCCTTAATTATAAAGTCATGGTGAATGGGTCACCTACTTGGAAACCTTCGCAAACTGTAGTAATAACATTCGATGGTCAAGCTCTCCCTAAACGCATATATATATGTTATAATGCACTATCTGTAGAGACTTATGTGTATCCAACAATTCAATGTTTTCGCTGCTGTCGGTACGGTCACACAAAGATTCAATGCCGTTCGGCTGAACCTAGGTGTTTCAAATGCGCACAAAATCACTTGGGTGAAAGTTGTGTTGTAGAAGAAGATTCTGCATCGTGCATCAATTGTTTTGGATTGCATTATGCAACAGATAAGGCCTGCCCTGAATTTCAGAGGCAAAAAAATATAAAACATACTATGGCTCACTCATGTGTTTCATATGCAGAAGCAAGTAAAGCACACCCAGCCGCCTCAAAGTCCTATGCAAATATTGTCAGTACAGGTACACCTGATTTTCACAACAAAAATAATTACTTCAATTCACAACCGAAAACATCAACTTCTTCATCACACAAAAAGACTGTCTTTCTTAAACCCCGAACTCCTCCCAAGTCAGTACAGGGTTATGACAGAGCAGCTCATAACGCCCTTGTTAGGGACCTTCAACCTCCATCTTTGGCGAATGGGTGTGCTTTGCCTAAGGAATCTGGTATGAAACTGCAACAGAACGAGAATGAGCAAGTTGTTGATGTTATTATAAACCTAATCAAAATGTTATTATGTAAAAATATATCTTTTGAACCGTACGACGTGGAGCGCTTAAGTAGTTTGTTACTAAACAAAAACCTAAAAGATGGACACAATAATTCAATGGAACTGCCGATCAGTAATACCTAAAAAAACTGACCTATATTACTTAATAAATAAATTTAAACCAAATATTGTAGCATTATCTGAAACCTGGATTAAAAGTAACCAATTATTTGGTATTCCAGGTTATGTTTGTTTACGCAATGACAGAGCTGACGGATATGGCGGAGTTGCCATATTGATTAAAAATAATACCCCATTTACACGTGTTTCTCTCCTTCCATGTTCTGATGTTGATATTGTTGGGGTAATTGTTGGTAATATTACGTATATTTCCATTTACATTCCTGTTGCTAATACCAATGCCCTGCAAGAACTTAGCAATATTTTGTCATCCCTTCGTAGACCATTCTTAGTAATGGGCGATTTTAACTGTCACCATCAATGTTGGGGAAGTGGTGTGACAAAAAGGGAGGGGATTCGTTTGTTAGAAATGATAGACGACCACAATTTATGTGTTCTAAACACTGGCGAGCCTACTCGTAGAACTAATGTAGGTGAAAGTGCTAGTGCTGTAGATTTATCTATATGCTCCCCTCGCTTGGCTTCATCCTTAACTTGGTCCCGCTTCTCTTCTTCTACCTTTGGAAGTGACCACTTTCCTTTGATAATTACTTCCTCAGAAAAGTTCATTACAACACCGAAAAGACTCCCTAGACTAAAGTATAGACTTGGAAGCGCAGACTGGGATAAATTTAAAACGCTTGTTGATGCTAAAGTGGCTGAGCTCCCGCAAATTACTCAGGGTGGAGAAAACGATTGCTCTAAGGCTTTAGCGTTGTGCATAGTAAAAGTAGCAGATCAAGTATTCCCTTTAAAAAAAATATCTTCTGATAAAATTCCTATGCCACCATGGTGGGACTCATCATGTTCCGATGCAGTTCGAAAGCGAAAGGAAGCCGAGAAAAAATATGGTGAGGACATGTCAGCTGAAAATTTAGACAACCTAAGAGATATTATTAATGATACACGGATTTTTCTCAGAGATAAGAAACTTCAGGGATGGAGATCATTTTGTATGTCTTTATCGCCCAGTACATGCCCGTCAGAAGTTTGGCGTAGTATTAAAAAATTTAGAAAAGCCTTTAGTGATACTGCTCCTTTCACACAATTACCTCCATCTCTTATTAATAGTTTTCTTGACAAGTTAGCTCCAGCATCAGCTCCAGAGTATGATCAAGTTTACCCAAATCTTACTCCAATATGTATTGGTGATAGTTCGTCTTTGAACTCTCCCTTTTCAATGTACGAATTGAAAGGGGTATTAACGTGCTTAAAAGACTCGGCCCCAGGAGAAGATGGTATTCCGTACTCATTCTTCTCACATTGTAGTGATAATGCATTATCATACTATTTACAAATAATTAATTCTGTTATGGTTTCTGGAAATATTCCAGAATCCTGGCGTTCCCAAGAAATATTACCGATCCTGAAACCAAATAAAACTTCAAATGATATTCTATCATACCGGCCTATTGCGCTATCATCTGTTCTTACTAAAATTGCAGAACATTTAGTTAAAAATCGTTTAGAGTGGTATATAGAAAACAAGCAATTACTAGCAGGCAGTCAGTTTGGGTTCCGTAAAGGTAAAAGCACAACTGACAGTTTAAGTGTGTTTACCACTGACCTTCGCATAGCCTTTTCCAAGAACGAGTCAGTTGTTGGCGCATTTCTAGATATAACAGGCGCGTATGATAATGTACTTATATCTGTCCTTAAACAAAAGCTGACTAATTTAAACGTCCCCACTCTGCTTATAAGGTTTATAATAAATTTGTTATCAGTTCGATTTGTTTCTCTATTTTCTGGTGACAAGAAAATAACGAGGACAGTGTTCAAGGGCCTTCCACAGGGATCAGTTTTGTCACCTTTGCTTTACAATATTTATTCATATGATTTAGAATCATCTCTACAAAAATCTGCTGATGTTTTACAATATGCTGATGACCTTTTAATTTATACTACTCACAATAATATCTCGGATGCATGTAACGCGTTGACCGTCTCCCTAAGTCTTTTACAGCAATGGTTACAAGTTAATGGGTTAAGTCTTTCAGTAGAAAAAAGTGCTGTAGTAGTTTTTTCAAGGAAACGTAACATTCCTCCCCCAATCGTTACCTATGACAACATTACGCTTCCTGTGAAAAATCATTTTAAATTTTTAGGATTAGTCTTAGATAAAAAACTTTCTGGCAAACAACACTTTGATTTTGTGGTTGAAAAATGCGAACGTCAACTGAACATTATGCGATGTCTTTCCGGAGTATGGTGGGGGGCACATCCTTTTAGTCTTAAACTGTTGTATAATGCAATAATCCGAAGCATACTTGATTACGGAACATTCTTCCTTGAAGGTGGTAACAGAAAGGGTCTTAAGAAATTAGATAACATACAGTCTAAAGCTCTTAGAATCATTTCTGGAGCCATGAAGTCAAGCCCGTTAAATGCCTTACAGGTAGAAGTAGGAGAACCTCCACTTCACCTGAGAAGACAATATTTATCTGACCGATTTTTATTTAAATCGATGCAGTTTTCCAATCATTTGCTTCATTCAAAATTATTAAAACTTGATAAACTCATACAAATTTCATCCTATTGGCGGCACAAAGATATTCCGTGTTTAGTTAAAAGTCTCAGAAAGTTTAATTCTATACCATCAAGTGTACATAGTTCACCTACTCTTCCTTTATTTGAATGCGAAACATTTGAACCTTTACTAGTCTCTCCGGTAGTACATTATGATCTCGGCATAGAAAAAAGTGATGTAGGGGCTGACATAAAGTTTAATGCAGCAGTCGGTGAAAATTTTATGGACTGTCATTACATCTTTACGGATTCATCAAAGACCCAGAATAGTTGTGTGGGAGTTGGTATATTTCATTCTAAATACAAAATTGTTCAGATGGTAAAACTTCCTCCTGAAACGTCGGTTTTCACCGGAGAATGCTTCGGTTTGTTCAAGGCATTAGAGTATGTTTTGATCGCGAAACTTAAAAATGTTCTAATATTATGCGACTCTAAAAGTGCTTTACAAACCATCGAAAAATTTACATTTAAAATGAAACCCTTTTACCCCATTGTATTTGACATTAGAAAACAGTTGCACAAATGTATACTGGAAAAATATACGGTACAGTTTGCTTGGATTCCAAGTCACTCCGGAATTCAAGGAAACGAAAAAGCTGATCAATTAGCCAAACAAGCAGTGCAGAATGGTGACATGTTTCCTTATAAAAACTTCTGCCATGATCTTGTCAGCCTCCCTAAAGATTATCTGCGGCATACTTGGGATCTTCTTTGGAGTGAAAGTTCTCAAGTAAAGGGCAAGGTATATGCCTCAATTCAGCCTTCAGTTCCAGTCAAACCATGGTTTTTTAACACAAAATGCCCTAAACCTATAGCAAGCATGATAATTCGTATGCGGCTTGGCCACGTCTGTACTCCTTTCCACCTTGCTAAGCTGCATATTGTGGACAGTGATCTTTGCGAGTGTGGTGATGATGTCGGTACTTTAGATCACATATTCTTCTCCTGTCCCCGTCATGATCGTTCATCCTTCCTCCGTTCTCTTGTTTCCTATAATGTTCCCCTTCCTACTTCTGTTTCTTGTTTAATAATGAAACCTATTGAATATATTAACGTGATATCTGCATTCTTGTTAAAAAATGATATAAAAATTTAATTAGTATATTTATTATCTATATCCTTTTTTATTTTTTTATCCTATGAAAATAAACCATATCCTTTCCTGAACCTTACAAAATTCCTGATTGTCCGTTATTTTCCTAAAAATATTTCCCTACCTTTTACTACCTGAAACTGGCACAAAGATCTAACTAGTGCCATAATAAAAAAAAAAAAAAAAAAAAAAAAAGTTCAAATCGGATCAAACCCGAGAGTTATTGATGTTTTCAAATTTTATTAATAAGAATATTAAGTGAGTGTTACGTTTGTTTTTAAGTTATAATAAAAACGATATTTTTACAGTGGTAAGTGAATAGAGTGTTATTACTTTTAGATCGTCTCCAAAACTTAATGATAATCAAAATAGACTCATTTTTATAAGTGACTGGTGTTCAAACGATGTTGGAGTAATCTATGTTGGCGATCGCTGTGCGGCGACGGCGTTGGAATGCTGGGTGACGTCACGGGATCGGCATGGCAGTTCAAGTGTTCGGGCTGCGATAGGTACCCCGAGACCCGACAAAAAACATATTAACCACTTGACTTAAGTATGGGAACTGTAGCAAGACCCAGTGCTTCCAACAAATATTAAGATGTTATTAGTTCAGTTTTAAACTAACCTTTGTGTAAGACAGTCATTGTAATTTGTATTAATATAGTCTTAGATAATATCTATTTTAATTTTTAGTGATAAAACATGGAATCAAGAGTGCGAGCAAGTCCTGAACAATTGTCAACGCTGCTTGAGTATATGGAAGCGTAAGTAAATCCAAGTTTTATTCATGAGTATGTAATGTAAACAATGACGCGATCTTAATAATGAAGTACTTATATTGAATCTTTGTTTGTTTATGTTACAGTCATGGTGACCTGGCGAGGTCTCTTGCTGGATCACAAGGTCGGGTACGGTCAGACCGACTGTGGACTGAACTGACCAACATATTGAATGCTGTTGGTGGTGGTGTTAGCAATACTACAGAGAAGTGGAAAAAAGTAAGGATCTAATGAACATTTTTTGAAAGACTAGTGTGATGGTAGAGTCGCTAGCAAGCTATTTTCTCAAGGGTTTTGGATAAGAGGAAACCTTGCGGTTGTGAAGGTTGGCTTGTAATCACTTCTCTGTTATTACTAGACTGGGGATTTTTGATAATTATGATGATGATGGTCAATCTCTGACATGACACCCATAGTAAGAAAGAAAAAACGTTTATTGGCACATATAAGTACACACAACATAAACAAAGAAAACAAACTTACAACTAAACATTAACCTTCTTACTACAAAAAGTCAAACAAGTACAAGTATAGTATAGTACAAGCTATGCTTTGATGTCCGATGCCCATATGAGAGGATGCCCCGCATGTTATAGTTATTTTTCAATTTATTTCAAAAGTTCTTACCAAATTTGCCATTTAATCTCATTTACACTTATAACATAGGTACTTATAACTATGACTGATTTTTATTCAATAAAGGCGTGGGGCAGATTGGAAGTCCAAAACAAAAAAAAAGGCATTGACCGTAAGGCACCATGCAAGAGGGACTGGAGGTCTAAAGACTTAAAATCTTACTTCTTACTAATATTATTTATAAACATGGAAGTTTGCATAGATGTGTGCCTCGAGACTGGCAAACCACAATCCGGGCTTGTCAGGCCAGAAGGGTGGGACACGGATAGAAACTCTGTTAATGATGTGTGGGTGTGTAGTTGTTGTCCCATGCTCACCACCAGAACCAGCTGGGTCATGGAATACTTCTTTAGATTCATCAGTCATGTTTTAAAAAGAAAATTAAGTTTTAAAATTAAGGAAGCTGCATGCAAGATAATTAATGAATTTGAAAGTGCAGAATATAAATAAACAGGAGTGGTTTAACAATAATGCAGACACAACCCAAAACAAAAGCAATATATTAAAAAGTAAACAGTGCCAACAACCAATATGCAAAAAATAAAAATAAATGCAAACAAACCTTCAAGAGGTACAAATAAAATGCAATATTAATAAGTTATTCAGTATCCAACACCAATATGTTAGATGATATAAAATATCAATAGTTTATGCAGTATCCAGTATATTAATTAACACCAGCTTAACCCACTCTTAACACCACTGTTGTTATGCTGTATGCAATATAAAATAGGTAGTATAAGCACACACTGACCAGTTATCTTCGTGGAGAGTAAGTATAATCCACTGACCAACAGGCAGCACCTTGCGACGTAGGTACCAGCGAGACCTCGTCTTTGGCGACGGGCATCAACTCGCACGTAGGTCGTTACTGGCGAAGTTCCGTCACAGGATGTCCAATAGGGGTCTGGTTGGCGACTCCAGCAACTCCCGAGTCTGGAGTATTCCTTGGGCCACCTTGATTCAGGGTCACCAATTTGGCGACCACGTTCAGGGTCACCAATTTGGCGTTGCGCGCCGTTTAATTTCAGTAACGAACTCGAAATAAAAATCGGTATTGTTGAACAAATTGTATTCGTCCAAACCCGCCAAAAAGTCTGTTCTTGCGAGGTGTCAGAAAGTAGTAAAACCATAGACAGAAAATCTTTGGTTATACCACAGACTAAATAGTATTACAAGGTGGGTCCTACACATAGTACTGTACTTATGTTACAATATAAATATTAATACAATGATGCAACCATGTGGGACGCCACACTATAATTTAATTAAATCTCTCACTTATTTTTATTAAATCTACCACTGCCAATTTTTTTCAGAGACCTCTAAATACTGCACAAGAAGATCCTGCCGTCCAAGATGATCCCGTCACCCAAGATAATTCAGCATTTTTGGAAATTTTAGATGGTAAGTCTAAAGACTTAAAATCTTACTTCTTACTAATATTATTTATAAACATGGAAGTTTGCATAGATGGATGTTTGTTACTCTTTCACGCAAAAAATACTGAACGGATTTGGATAAAATTTTGTACACACATTGTTTATAACCCAGATTAACACATAGGATAGTTTTTATCCCGATTACGGGGGAAGCCGCTGGCAACAGCTAGTATCATAATATTTATTTGTTATGTATATGTAAAATATAAAATGTTGCTGTATGCCAATTTTCTTCGAAATCCGTTCAGCCGTTTTTGCATGATTGAGTAAGGAACTAACAAACATCCAAACCTTCACATTTTACAAAATAATAGCAGTATCTCATTTAAGAAAACATTTTGAACAAACAAAAGATCCATAAACTGTCCAAAATAACACTAATTTTCTTTTGCAGAAACTCCACAACTGACTTTGTCTCCTCAACCTTCAACTTCACAGCCCTCAAATAATTGACTTCCTCCTTCCTCACCGCTCGTTTTCACTCAGACTTCGGCTCAAGGACGGCAGCCTGTTGCACCAGCCCCGCCAGCCACAACAGCCCCGGCAGCGCCATCCCCGCCAACCCCTGCATCGCCCACTACTCCGAGGCGAAGACGGCCACCTGCCCCCCGCACGTCTGCTATTTCTCCATCTACCCAGCCGTCGTCCGCGGTTGAGGTCGCCAGCGACACCGCAGTCTGCTGCCTCTCCTGACCGCCCTCGTTTGCGCGACCGCCGTAGACAGGCACCGCCCCCTTCGAGAGAGAGGCAAGCGAGTTTACGGCCGTGGAATTACGACGCCTGGAGCTGGAGGAAGCCCGGACTAGGCTACAATGCGAGCGTTGGAGGTTGAGCACGAACGGAACCAGATTTTTAGCTCTTTAGTGAACACCGCTCAAGCTTGGCTTGACTATTATCGCAGTAGGGACAATACAGAACCGCTGAACACTGAGTAGTTCAGCAATTGTCTTGTCCCTATTGCTATAGTAATCGAAAGGTTTTTTAGTATGTATGTCTGAAGCCTTAGGCATTCTGCATCTCAGACTTTTGCGAGTGGGATACTAGCAAAAGTCTGAGATGCAGAATTCCTAAGGCTGTTCAAGATGTTAAGTTTGTTTTTACATAATGTGAACCTTCTTTAGGCGAAAGAAGTGTCTTCGTTAAATTATCTAATATGTTGCCTCTTTTACTGCCCAATTTTAAGACTGTAACTGTGAGACTGATTCTTGATTTTGCATTTATACTTACTTAAGGTAATAGTAAAAATAAACCTTTCTGACCTGTGGAACACCAAAGCAGTTCACCTAGGTGTTGCATGGCTAACTTTGTGTGTCACACACACATTGGCATTTATTTTAGTTAATAGTGAAAATAATATGATTTTGTTATCCATTAGATCTAGCTTGCATGTTGGATTATGGCTTATTGAGGTGAGGCTTGTCTTATGCCCAGCAGTTGGCATATAAAGACTGATTAATATAATTATTATGTTTAGTAGAGATACTAATTATATAAAATTTTATAGAGTTTATCAAGTGACTTAATAAAACTATTAAAATATTTAATAGTAATTTTATTTATTCACCTATATTACATCCTACTAACTAAGCGATTGCGCATAGCCCTGCCTCGGATTAACTCATTTTGGTTATCATTGCTGGAGGTGCTATATTGTACAGCATGATCTTCACTATCTTCTAGACCCCCAGCTGGCATATCACTTGGAGGTGGTATTCTAGCATCTAATGCAATGTTGTGCAGCACACAACATGCATTAGTAATTTTGCTAGCCATGTAAGGGTGATAGTGAAGAACTCTGTGTCGAAGCATACACCTCCAACGAGCCTTAAGTAGTCCGAAACAGCGCTCAATGCAGGACCTGGCTTCAACATGACGTCGTGTGTACACCTCTGCCTGGGATCCTGGTTCAGCATTTAATATAGGCGTCATCAACCAGGGCCGCAGTGGATAGCAGGAATCTCCTAAAAAAAAAAGGAAATATATTTTTGTTAATAGTCTACTCCAGTTCTAATAAAGAATTGAATAATCGTTTTTTATTTGTAGTCATGCTCACTTAAATATAGTGCAATTACTGCATATAGGGCTATTTCAGATGTCTCACTATTTACAATACCTATACGGAACAACATACCTAATAACCAAACATGTTCACCACTTTCATGAAGTCCTTCCATGTATGTGCTCACGTGACTCGCTAACCATATGTGCGAGTCATGTGTTGCTCCACCAAATTTTGAGTTCACATTTATAATGCGCAAGTCATAATCGCATATCTGAAAAGAAAATAAAATAAAACTATAGGTACTTATTGTTTGGTTTCCACAAAGAACCAAATTGCAATGAGGGGAAGGGATTTAATTTCGAAATATGGTACCTACTTATAAAACATTTAAAAGTTATTTTATAGATTTCACTATGTATACAATAAAAATGTCCCTTTATTTTGCTGTGCCGCTTGGCACATACCTCCTCTTACATATTCCATTGAGTTTATCATATAAATAAAGGTTATTTTATTTATAAATACATATACACATAGTTTCAGAGAAGTTTGTTAACCACATAGTTTTATATGTATTATGATTAGAATTTATCCAGCAGCTTACCATTTGAACATTTAAGGAATGATATCCTTTTCTATTGAAAAATGTGTGTTCTTCCTCAACCGGTCTTGTAATAGCAATATGGGTACAGTCAATGCACCCTACCACACCAGGCAAATTATGTGTCCTTTGAAATCTGTAAATTATTTAACAATTTTACAACAAATATCAGAGTAATTATTTAGATATGTAGAAACCTAAGAAAATTTTTAATTAGGTATTTAAACTATTTAAAAATATATTTACATACTTCTCTTTGATTAGGGATCTCTCATGTGGCGTTTGTGGAAACACTATCCACCTGCTGACCATCCAATTGTGATTAAGGGCGTTCACAACCTCCCTGATGCAGCGACTTGTTGTCCGCTGCGTCAAATGCTGGCCCACACCCACAATTTTCTGTTATGACCCTGTAGCTAAAAAGCTAAGAGCACACAGCACCTGAAAAATATAATATAAATAAAATATAATACATAGTTAAGTTAACCTATTTAGGTTGATGTGGTTTTATTTTTATTTCTACAGCAGTTCATAAAGTAGTGTGGTGCCACAATGTTTTTGTTGTATAGTACCTATAAACTAAGCAGACGAAGTTGTTTTAACTCAAGCTATAAGGAACAACAACTAACAACATTAAGGACCTGGTTGCCTGCAATACCTATAATTATGTTGTTTTATTAATTTAAAATTTCTTACCTTTATTTCCAGGGGAATTTCAGAGGAACCTTTTAATTGTGCATGAGCTTTTAGGTCCTTGCATAACTTCCTGTATGCTCTTTTATTAAGCCTGAAATGTTGGATGAACAACAATTCAGGCATTTCTTCAATTGTTTCCAATTGCCGTCGCAGTCTTAGTCGTTTTTGGCACCTCACCCAGGCGTTCTCATTGTGTGCAGCCCACAATAAACGTAGAGAATGCATTTTATAATCTATTTGATCTGCAGTAATGCCTCTAACACAGAATAAATACTAAGAGTATGTCATCAACCAATGTCAAAAATCTGCTGCCGAATGAAATTCGGCCATATTGTTTCGATAACTACAACGTTTTAGCATTCGTTTCGTTATCTTTTTTGGCGATCACGATCGAGGCGAAGGCGAACACTGAAAGGTCTGCTTGTCTACGCATTTGTATGGGATAAACACGATAACGATTCGTTACTTTATGACATTGTCTACCAAATTGCGATAACGATGTCGATTGACCACGTGACTTAACGCGGCTTATGTCAATCCCATACATTTTAGTCTTATCTAACTTCGTTATCGTTTTTAAATTGTTACTTTGTCTAAGCCCCCTGGGTCCTTAGACAAAGTAACATCACTTCGTACCGAAACGATATCTAAATTCGTCATCGTCTCTGAGATAACGATAAACATTTCCTAGCCAATGTAACACTATGTTCGTGATCGTTGTATCGAATTGTTTATTCGCTAAAAAACAAAAATATTGGTTATGGTATCGAAAATTTTGCTGTGTCAGTCAAGAAGTTCAAATCGGCTCAAACCCGAGAGTTATTGATGTTTTCAAATTTTATTAATAAGAATATTAAGTGAGTGTTACGTTTGTTTTTAAGTTATAATAAAAACGATATTTTTACAGTGGTAAGTGAATAGAGTGTTATTACTTTTAGATCGTCTCCAAAACTTAATGATAATCAAAATAGACTCATTTTTATAAGTGACTGGTGTTCAAACGATGTTGGAGTAATCTATGTTGGCGATCGCTGTGCGGCGACGGCGTTGGAATGCTGGGTGACGTCACGGGATCGGCATGGCAGTTCAAGTGTTCGGGCTGCGATAGGTACCCCGAGACCCGACAAAAAACATATTAACCACTTGACTTAAGTATGGGAACTGTAGCAAGACCCAGTGCTTCCAACAAATATTAAGATGTTATTAGTTCAGTTTTAAACTAACCTTTGTGTAAGACAGTCATTGTAATTTGTATTAATATAGTCTTAGATAATATCTATTTTAATTTTTAGTGATAAAACATGGAATCAAGAGTGCGAGCAAGTCCTGAACAATTGTCAACGCTGCTTGAGTATATGGAAGCGTAAGTAAATCCAAGTTTTATTCATGAGTATGTAATGTAAACAATGACGCGATCTTAATAATGAAGTACTTATATTGAATCTTTGTTTGTTTATGTTACAGTCATGGTGACCTGGCGAGGCCTCTTGCTGGATCACAAGGTCGGGTACGGTCAGACCGACTGTGGACTGAACTGACCAACATATTGAATGCTGTTGGTGGTGGTGTCAGCAATACTACAGAGAAGTGGAAAAAAGTAAGGATCTAATGAACATTTTTTGAAAGACTAGTGTGATGGTAGAGTCGCTAGCAAGCTATTTTCTCAAGGGTTTTGGATAAGAGGAAACCTTGCGGTTGTGAAGGTTGGCTTGTAATCACTTCTCTGTTATTACTAGACTGGGGATTTTTGATAATTATGATGATGATGGTCAATCTCTGACATGACACCCATAGTAAGAAAGAAAAAACGTTTATTGGCACATATAAGTACACACAACATAAACAAAGAAAACAAACTTACAACTAAACATTAACCTTCTTACTACAAAAAGTCAAACAAGTACAAGTATAGTATAGTACAAGCTATGCTTTGATGTCCGATGCCCATATGAGAGGATGCCCCGCATGTTATAGTTATTTTTCAATTTATTTCAAAAGTTCTTACCAAATTTGCCATTTAATCTCATTTACACTTATAACATAGGTACTTATAACTATGACTGATTTTTATTCAATAAAGGCGTGGGGCAGATTGGAAGTCCAAAACAAAAAAAAAGGCATTGACCGTAAGGCACCATGCAAGAGGGACTGGAGGTGGGCCAGCAAGCAGGCAAACCTTGTCAGCTAGCGATAACAGAGTGCTGGCTATAATGGGTGCTTTAGCAGTGGCAGGACAAGTCTCTGTAGTAGAAGAGCTAGGATTTAATATAAGTACTATACACCTTCAAGGCTCCTGCTCAATAATGAGCTAATTTTTTCTGGTAGACAGATGTTTTATAAAATATTCCTATTAACATTGGTCAACATGTTAGTTAATGGCAACAAAAGTTACTTAGTTAACATGAAAGACACATTTCATTTTTGATAAATTATTTTGAATTTGGTTAAACAGGTTATTAATTAGTATCTATAAAATAAATATTATTATATAACTGAAAAAATGTTGCTATAATTTAATTAAATCTCTCACTTATTTTTATTAAATCTACCACTGCCAATTTTTTTCAGAGACCTCTAAATACTGCACAAGAAGATCCTGCCGTCCAAGATGATCCCGTCACCCAAGATAATTCAGCATTTTTGGAAATTTTAGATGGTAAGTCTAAAGACTTAAAATCTTACTTCTTACTAATATTATTTATAAACATGGAAGTTTGCATAGATGTGTGCCTCGAGACTGGCAAACCACAATCCGGGCTTGTCAGGCCAGAAGGGTGGGACACGGATAGAAACTCTGTTAATGATGTGTGGGTGTGTAGTTGTTGTCCCATGCTCACCACCAGAACCAGCTGGGTCATGGAATACTTCTTTAGATTCATCAGTCATGTTTTAAAAAGAAAATTAAGTTTTAAAATTAAGGAAGCTGCATGCAAGATAATTAATGAATTTGAAAGTGCAGAATATAAATAAACAGGAGTGGTTTAACAATAATGCAGACACAACCCAAAACAAAAGCAATATATTAAAAAGTAAACAGTGCCAACAACCAATATGCAAAAAATAAAAATAAATGCAAACAAACCTTCAAGAGGTACAAATAAAATGCAATATTAATAAGTTATTCAGTATCCAACACCAATATGTTAGATGATATAAAATATCAATAGTTTATGCAGTATCCAATATATTAATTAACACCAGCTTAACCCACTCTTAACACCACTGTTGTTATGCTGTATGCAATATAAAATAGGTAGTATAAGCACACACTGACCAGTTATCTTCGTGGAGAGTAAGTATAATCCACTGACCAACAGGCAGCACCTTGCGACGTAGGTACCAGCGAGACCTCGTCTTTGGCGACGGGCATCAACTCGCACGTAGGTCGTTACTGGCGAAGTTCCGTCACAGGATGTCCAATAGGGGTCTGGTTGGCGACTCCAGCAACTCCCGAGTCTGGAGTATTCCTTGGGCCACCTTGATTCAGGGTCACCAATTTAGCGACCACGTTCAGGGTCACCAATTTGGCGTTGCGCGCCGTTTAATTTCAGTAACGAACTCGAAATAAAAGTCGATATTGTTGAACAAATTCTATTCGTCCAAACCCGCCAAAAAGTCTGTTCTTTTTTTTTTTTTTTCTCACCTTTCCATCGACAGGAGAATATGGCTTAGCACTCTTGTGCATCCGCCAGCGTCAAGTTATATAAAGATATAGTTTATTTCTGGTTGGGTATGAAGAGAAAGGTAGGGAAACATTTAACGCGAAAAGAAAAGGTAAAGGAATTTGGAACAACATGGATACAGGATCAGGAATGTATAAAAATATATTACAAATTTAGTCATTAAAAGTATTACATAAATAATAAGGGCAGAAGCTTGTTGAAATTCTAATAAATATTTATATATGTTTACAGACGTATATTGTTATCATAAATATAATCAGAAAGAACACTATATATGGAGGAGTTAATAGAAGACAGAAGAGTTTTTATTGATGTAGGGAATGGGACACGGAGTGATATCAATCTATTCAAAAAGGAAGTACGGTCATGAACCGGACAGGAAAAGAATATATGGTTCAGATCCCCAAAGTCATGTCCACATTCACATTGAGGCTATCTATAATATTGAAGCGTGCAAGGTGAGTTGGACAAGTAGTATGACCTAAACGCATTCTTATTAAAATGGTTGTCGCAATTTTGCCAAGTCTGAGGACAGAGAACCAAGGTTTACATGGAATTTGTGACTGAATACTAAAGTAGTATTTCCCTTTTGAACGGCTACTTTCTGCCCAAACTCTATCCCAGGAATCCCTAAGATAATGTCTAGGAAGAGTAGCCAAGTCCTGAGTATAATTTTTAAATGGAACAGTATCTCCGCACAACACAGCCTCATTGGCAAGTCTATCAGCTTTTTCATTACCATTTATACCACAATGACTCGGAATCCAGACAAAAACAACAGAAAAGCCCTTCACAACACAATCGAAAAGTTTACTCCTAATATTTGCTATAAGAGGAATTGGTGGTTTAGATTTAAAAGGATATCTCAGGAGCGCCTGAAGCGCACTCATGGAATCAGTTAAAATTAAACTATTTCTAAGTTTTAAAAGTAAAATGTATTCTACAGCTTTAAGAATACCAAGACATTCTCCAGTAAAAACAGTTGCTTCAGGTGGGCACTTTACCTTCTGAACAATATTATACTGTGCATGATATATTCCTACCCCCACAAAATCATCAGATTCATGTTTGGATGCGTCAGTGAAGATATGATGCCACTCAGGCCAATTTCTTTGAACAATAAAATTAAAATGTGGATTAGCGTTATTTTTATCAATATCTACAATGTATTTAACAGACGGCGTATTGATCAAGGCTTCGAATTCAGTGTTAAACAAATCAAGTTTTGGAGACCGGTGTGTGGGTGCATGAAATGATTTAAATCGGATATAACTTTTAATTAAACAAGGAAGAGATTTGTGATTCCAATAGTTTGATGAGTCAATGAGATCAGCAAGTATTTGAAGTTTTTGAATTAAAAGACTATTAGTAAACTGTAAAACACGGAAAAACAATCGATCAGCCAAAAATTGACGTCTTAGACTAAGCGGAGGTTCGTTACACTCAATTTGTAATGCGTTAATAGGACTAGATTTCATAGCTCCAGTGATTATTCTTAAGGCCATTGATTGGATGGAATCCAGTCTCCTAAGGGCAGTCACGTTACAAGGCTCCAATAAGAAGATTCCATAATCAAGAACACTTCGAACCAGAGCATTGTAAAGAAGCTTTAAGGAAAACGGATGCGCACCCCACCAAACACCTGATAGACACCTCATCAAATTTAGAAGTTTCTGACATTTGTTTAGAACATAATCACAGTGTGGAATACCTGTAAGTTTAGAGTCCAAAATGATACCCAAAAACTTGACCTGATTTTTAACTGGTATTTCATTATTGTCACAATCTATAAATATCGGAGGATGAATACGCTGGCGAGTGAATAAGACTAAAGAACTCTTACTCGCTGATATGCTCAGGCCATTTTTGTCCATCCATACTTTTAAACAGGCTAGAGAGTTAGATAGCAGAGTACAAAGAGAACTTGATGAACTACCCGTAACGTACAACACTAAGTCATCTGCATATTGGAGGATGTTTGCTGAATTTTGAAGTGAGGAATGTAAATCATACGTATATAAATTAAATAATATAGGGCTGAGCACTGAACCCTGTGGGAGACCTTTCCATACTAGCCTACTGTCATCCTGTGTTTGATCTAAGTTAATTTTTCTACCTGAGAGGAGGTTAATTATAAAACAAATCAACATTTCAGGGATGTGAAGCTTCTTTAATTTTTCTTTAAGGACACTCAGGAGAACATTGTCATATGCTGATTCTAGATCTAAAAATACTGCGAGTACTGACTGATTTCGAGAGAACGCAACTCTAATATCTGTTACCAAAGTAGCCACACTATCCAGTGTACTTTTGCCTTTTCTAAATCCAAATTGTGATTCTGGTAAAATTCCGCGGTTTTCGATAATCCATTCAAGACGATTTTTCACTAAGTTTTCAGCTACTTTTGCAATTACGGGTGATAAAGCTATTGGGCGATAAGATGAAGATTCTAATGGTGTTTTACCTGGTTTCAAAATGGGAATAACAGCTTGAGATTTCCATGATGGAGGGATTTTACCTGATAACATAACTTTATTAATTAAGTCTAAGTAGTATTCAAGTGAAGATTCATTTAAATTAGCCAGGAATGAATAGGGAATACCATCTTCACCTGGAGCAGAATCTTTAACTGATATTAGAACGCCCTGTAACTCTTGCATTGTGAAAGGAGAATTAAGTGGACTTTGGTTATGAGATATAGAAGGAGGAATGTTATCATAAATAAGATCTTGCTCTGGAACAGATGGCGGAGCAAGACGATTGAGAAAAGAGTTCCTTAAATTTGGTGGAATGCCAGAAAAATTAGAAGGAGTGACTCCGTTTCTGAATTTTCTTATATTTTGCCAGACAATAGAAGCGTTGACATTAGGAGAGATCGAAAGGCAAAATTTTTTCCATCCCTCTATTTTTTTTTCTTTGAATAATTTACGTGCTTTCGCCATAGCATCACATACAATTTTGAAATTATCTTCAGTCATATTATTTTTATATTTTTTTTCCGCTTCCTTTCTGGCTTTCACTACTTGGGAACATTCTTTATCCCACCAAGGAGGGGAAGGAATACGACCAATGGCTGAATTCTTTAAAGGGAAAGTTTCATCTGCAGCTTGTATAAGTGCATTTGTAAAATTATTATTACTGTCAATAAGATCATTTGATATATTTTTCTGTAAATTAGAAAGCTTAACTTCTACAAGAGTTCTAAATCTATCCCATAACCCATCCTCACCAAGTTTATATTTTATACGTGGCTGCCTCGGCAGACTAGGAGACCTACAAGGATGTGTGGGCGATATAAGAATTGAAAAATGGTCGCTTCCATAAGAAGATGGCAAAGTGCACCATATAAGAGATGAAGCTAAGTTAGGGGTACAAATGGAAAGATCTATTGCGCTCAAATTTTCTTTTGGCCCTGTACGTCGAGTTGGAGCCCCGGTATTTAATACACAAATATTATGTTGGTCAAACATATCTAAGAGTAAGTCACCACAATATGATGAAAGAGTACAACCCCAAGAAATGTGGTGACAGTTGAAGTCACCTAAAATTAAAAAGGGACGAGGAAGAATAGATACAAGATTGTTGAATTGTTGAAGGGTTGATAAAGAAGGAGAAGGAATGTACACAGAAACAATACAAGTATTATTTATTTGTGCAGCTACAACAGAAAAATCATTAAGGACTGGAAGGGTTAGAGGACAGTAAGAGACCGAATTTCTAATGAGTATAGCAGCCCCGCCATACCCATCAGACCTATCATCTCTTAGGCAAGAAAAACCATTGATTTTAAAAATGGAGCCCGGTTTCAACCAGGTTTCCGAAATTGCAAACAAAGAAGCATTATACTTATTTAACAAGTAAATGATTTCGTTCTTTTTAGAAACTGCACTTCTACAGTTCCATTGTAATATGTTCTGAATTTGTACTGACATTATTAATAACAGGTTTTTTATACATATTGATTAAAGGGGCAACGTTGGACGGTATTTCTATGTTATATTGAGTAAGCGTTTGTATGAGAGTTTGAATTATTTCTGATGTTGACATCATTGTAGGAACTGTTGTATTTGTATTTAAGGCACAGCCATCTTGCGGGGTCGGTAAGCTATATTCATTAACAATCTTTTGGTGTGTTTCTCGGTCATAACCTTTATTTGGTTTGGGAGGAGGCCGACGGTGTATGTAAACTGTTTTTTTATTTGATATACGTGAAAGAGAAGGTGGTGTATAAGAAGATTGAGAGTTTGGATAAGCGTAATTAGTAACAGAAGTGCTAGCTACATTGGCATAAGACTTAGAAATAGGTGCAATCAATTTAGTAACTTCACCATATGAAATACATTTTTCTGCCATAACAGTCTTAATCTCTTTTTGACGTAAAAATTCAGGACATAATTTAGAGGTAGCGAAATGTTTACCAGAGCAATGACAGCAAGATAAATTTTCTTCTTCAACATTACAAGTATCACCCGTATGTTCCTGGCCACACTTGTAACATTTAGGTTTGGACCTACATTGAATTTTCGTATGTCCAAATCGACAGCAATTGTAGCACTGGATAGTGGGATACACATACAGCTCTACAGGTAATGAATTGTAGCACATAAATATACGTGGAGGAAGAACCTGACCGTCAAGTGTTATCACAATGTTCTGCGTTGGTTTCCAGACAAGTGACCCGTCTACAAAGGTTTTGTAATTTATTCTCCTAACTTTAATTATTTTCCCACAATTATCCGGCACTGAAGCATTTTCAATTATTTCTTCAGGCGACCAATCAGATGGAACACCACGTACAGGGCCCATTCTTGTTACGTGAAAACTTGGTATAAATGCTTTTAAATTGCTGTTTGACAACTCAGGATTGTAAATAAATGAATTAGCATTGGTAAAGTCTGAGAACGCTAAACAAATTCTATTCCTGCCTATCCTCTTAAGAGATCCATCTACGATGTTGTGAATGGCATGGCTTTTGAGAAACTTGCCAAATGTGACCGGGTGTAAGGTGGTATTATCGTTAGGTGACTCAGTCTCTTTTTGGACGTGTACTATAAAAGGGCTGATGTCAGTGGCCTCATACCTGTTCCTAGCAACACCAGATACTGTACCCTGAGGGCTCGGATTACTACTCGGCGTGATAGTGTTAATTGAACTCTTTAGAGCAGGGGTAGGGTCGCTATTTTCACTCTCTGCACTAGCACAGCAACAACCTGTATTACCGTCAACTGCCTGACTGTGCTTCCTTTTTTTTTTGTTACACATTCTGCATATTATATGCAGTCTATTTCTTTTACGCCCACGTTGGGCATTAGAACTATCCGTCTCCATTCCTGATTCATTGGATAAAGTTGACGAAGCAACTGTTATAAAATTATTAGCCGGGGGTACAAAGACCCCCGGGTCCGCCAAGTCAGGCGGCTCGTTCATTGAAAGATATTATTAAAAAACTTACCGAATCCGGCAAACTATACACTAAAACTAATTTATGTACACTAAATATTAATAAAATTTACAATATAATACAAATCTGATCCTTAAATAGTGAAAAATTAAAATTATATATTTTATCCAGAAAAAATGCACCGGTCCGCTCAAAGTTTCCCGCGCTTTTTCAAGTCTGTTCTTGCGAGGTGTCAGAAAGTAGTAAAACCATAGACAGAAAATCTTTGGTTATACCACAGACTAAATAGTATTACAAGGTGGGTCCTACACATAGTACTGTACTTATGTTACAATATAAATATTAATACAATGATGCAACCATGTGGGACGCCACACTATAATTTAATTAAATCTCTCACTTATTTTTATTAAATCTACCACTGCAAATTTTTTTCAGAGACCTCTAAATACTGCACAAGAAGATCCTGCCGTCCAAGATGATCCCGTCACCCAAGATAATTCAGCATTTTTGGAAATTTTAGATGGTAAGTCTAAAGACTTAAAATCTTACTTCTTACTAATATTATTATGTGGCTCAGGTTGGCTGGACAAATCTTCAAAATAGCTTGCATTTAACTAGGTCAATAGGTCACTTTATGTGACGGCTAAACACCCTTATTTCAGAATTTGTGACGCTACAGAATCTTAGATAATCGATCGAAAACGTGTCCAGCCATCTTGAAAAACCACTTTTCGCTGGTCTCTCAATCTCGGTAACGGAAGTGATTTTGACGACTTTTTGCATATCAACGGGCGTCACATAAATTTGTGACGGGCACCGAGCTAAAAGTTTTGTGATAAGTACAGTGGTTTAGTAGAAAAATGCAAAAATCTGTGTCCAGCCATCTTGAATTTACGTATAAAACTTATGGCTGGCACTTCCGAATCTCAAAAACGGGGGCGTTTTCGAATATGGTTCCTTTACTAATACTTGGTGACGCAATGTGTGACAGTAATAACATTTGATTTATGGCGTCACATGTAAGGGTTTACGAGAAATCAATAAAAACTTAATGTCCAGCCAACCTGAGTTAAAGATGGCTGGACACATGTATCTCCACTGCCTGATGATCTACGACCTTCGAAATGTGTTCAAAATGTTGTGACGGGGACGATAATGATAACCTGAAATTGTGACGAAGAAACTTTGCGTAGTTTCAAAGATATTGACCATTTAAATGTTTCCATACAAACATCCATTAATATTATGAGGTGACCATAATTTTACATACATAAAGGATTTCTTTTTAATCGATTAATTGGCCGGTAGCATCCACGCCTGTTTTGTATTTGATTTCCCCGTGGGAATAAAAGGTTTTGCCTGCAGTGAAAAGAGTAAACTAAGTATGTGTTAATTCAAAATAATAATTGACCACCAGCGCTGCAAGAGAGAGCCCACTTGTATTTCGCGTCCCTAGGGGGGCTGGCTTGTTCTCGGTTTCGCTCAGTTTGTCGCGGTGAAGAGATGTACCAAATGTACGAACGGGCCAGTTTACGCGTGTCGCCGCCCGCCGCCGGCCGCGCCTGCGCCCGCCGTCGTCCGGTACGCGGCCTTAGGACGGCGGTAAAACAACGTTGTGGTACAAGGCGGGGGTTACGGAAGTGCAAATGCGAGTTGATCAATTTCATTTTCGTCATTTGAAACGCTGTATAAGTATAATAAATGTAATAAATAAATGTGATTTTATTTATAGCAAACATAATTTTTACATTTAAATACCTTCAGAGCATTAGTTTAGTTCTCCTGACATAATATATACCTACTAAAAAGAATAGATATCTGCACGTAAATAATCAATAACATTTAAAAATTAAACCCCCCCCTCTTCCTCACTTCTACATTTTTGTCTTCTATTGATTTAAATATCTACAGTTGTTCGTATTAGTATCAACAATACACGGATTTTCGACCATTAATGAAAACACCTTAAAATATACTGGTCCTCAATTATATATATGTCAATGCTTGTCCTACATAAAACCTACAATATTGGTTACCCTACTGCAGTGTTTGTATGGAAACATTTAAATGGTCAATATCTTTGAAACTACGCAAAGTTTCTTCGTCACAATTTCAGGTTATCATTATCGTCCCCGTCACAACATTTTGAACACATTTCGAAGGTCGTAGATCATCAGGCAGTGGAGATACATGTGTCCAGCCATCTTTAACTCAGGTTGGCTGGACATTAAGTTTTTATTGATTTCTCGTAAACCCTTACATGTGACGCCATAAATCAAATGTTATTACTGTCACACATTGCGTCACCAAGTATTAGTAAAGGAACCATATTCGAAAACGCCCCCGTTTTTGAGATTCGGAAGTGCCAGCCATAAGTTTTATACGTAAATTCAAGATGGCTGGACACAGATTTTTGCATTTTTCTACTAAATCACTGTACTTATCACAAAACTTTTAGCTCGGTGCCCGTCACAAATTTATGTGACGCCCGTTGATATGCAAAAAGTCGTCAAAATCACTTCCGTTACCGAGATTGAGAGACCAGCGAAAAGTGGTTTTTCAAGATGGCTGGACACGTTTTCGATCGATTATCTAAGATTCTGTAGCGTCACAAATTCTGAAATAAGGGTGTTTAGCCGTCACATAAAGTGACCTATTGACCTAGTTAAATGCAAGCTATTTTGAAGATTTGTCCAGCCAACCTGAGTTACATATATTATTTATAAACATGGAAGTTTGCATAGATGGATGTTTGTTACTCTTTCACGCAAAAACTACTGAACGGATTTGGATAAAATTTAGTACACACATTGTTTATAACCCAGATTAACACATAGGATAGTTTTGATAGTTTTTTGATAGTTCAGAGATTGACCATCATCAACAGAGAAGTGATTACAAGCCAACCTTCACAACCGCAAGGTTTCCTCTTTCTTTCAAAAAATGTTCATTAGATCCTTACTTTTTTCCACTTCTCTGTAGTATTGCTGACACCACCACCAACAGCATTCAATATGTTGGTCAGTTCAGTCCACAGTCGGTCTGACCGTACCCGACCTTGTGATCCAGCAAGAGGCCTCGCCAGGTCACCATGACTGTAACATAAACAAAGATTCAATATAAGTACTTCATTATTAAGATCGCGTCATTGTTTACATTACATACTCATTAATAAAACTTGGATTTACTTACGCTTCCATATACTCAAGCAGCGTTGACAATTGTTCAGGACTTGCTCGCACTCTTGATTCCATGTTTTATCACTAAAAATTAAAATAGATATTATCTAAGACTATATTAATACAAATTACAATGACTGTCTTACACAAAGGTTAGTTTAAAACTGAACTAATAACATCTTAATATTTGTTAGAAGCACTGGGTCTTGCTACAGTTCCCATATTTAAGTCAAGTGGTTAATATGTTTTTTGTCGGGTCTCGGGGTACCTATCGCAGCCCGAACACTTGAACTGCCATGCCGATCCCGTGACGTCACCCAGCATTCCAACGCCGTCGCCGCACAGCGATCGCCAACATAGATTACTCCAACATCGTTTGAACACCAGTCACTTATAAAAATGAGTCTATTTTGATTATCATTAAGTTTTGGAGACGATCTAAAAGTAATAACACTCTATTCACTTACCACTGTAAAAATATCGTTTTTATTATAACTTAAAAACAAACGTAACACTCACTTAATATTCTTATTAATAAAATTTGAAAACATCAATAACTCTCGGGTTTGATCCGATTTGAACTTCTTGACTGACACAGCAAAATTTTCGATACCATAACCAATATTTTTGTTTTTTAGCGAATAAACAATTCGATACAACGAATCAACGATCACGAACATAGTGTTACATTGGCTAGGAAATGTTTATCGTTATCTCAGAGACGATGACGAATTTAGATATCGTTTCGGTACGAAGTGATGTTACTTTGTCTAAGGACCCAGGGGGCTTAGACAAAGTAACAATTTAAAAACGATAACGAAGTTAGATAAGACTAAAATGTATGGGATTGACATAAGCCGCGTTAAGTCACGTGGTCAATCGACATCGTTATCGCAATTTGGTAGACAATGTCATAAAGTAACGAATCGTTATCGTGTTTATCCCATACAAATGCGTAGACAAGCAGACCTTTCAGTGTTCGCCTTCGCCTCGATCGTGATCGCCAAAAAAGATAACGAAACGAATGCTAAAACGTTGTAGTTATCGAAACAATATGGCCGAATTTCATTCGGCAGCAGATTTTTGACATTGGTTGATGACATACTCTTAGTATTTATTCTGTGTTAGAGGCATTACTGCAGATCAAATAGATTATAAAATGCATTCTCTACGTTTATTGTGGGCTGCACACAATGAGAACGCCTGGGTGAGGTGCCAAAAACGACTAAGACTGCGACGGCAATTGGAAACAATTGAAGAAATGCCTGAATTGTTGTTCATCCAACATTTCAGGCTTAATAAAAGAGCATACAGGAAGTTATGCAAGGACCTAAAAGCTCATGCACAATTAAAAGGTTCCTCTGAAATTCCCCTGGAAATAAAGGTAAGAAATTTTAAATTAATAAAACAACATAATTATAGGTATTGCAGGCAACCAGGTCCTTAATGTTGTTAGTTGTTGTTCCTTATAGCTTGAGTTAAAACAACTTCGTCTGCTTAGTTTATAGGTACTATACAACAAAAACATTGTGGCACCACACTACTTTATGAACTGCTGTAGAAATAAAAATAAAACCACATCAACCTAAATAGGTTAACTTAACTATGTATTATATTTTATTTATATTATATTTTTCAGGTGCTGTGTGCTCTTAGCTTTTTAGCTACAGGGTCATAACAGAAAATTGTGGGTGTGGGCCAGCATTTGACGCAGCGGACAACAAGTCGCTGCATCAGGGAGGTTGTGAACGCCCTTAATCACAATTGGATGGTCAGCAGGTGGATAGTGTTTCCACAAACGCCACATGAGAGATCCCTAATCAAAGAGAAGTATGTAAATATATTTTTAAATAGTTTAAATACCTAATTAAAAATTTTCTTAGGTTTCTACATATCTAAATAATTACTCTGATATTTGTTGTAAAATTGTTAAATAATTTACAGATTTCAAAGGACACATAATTTGCCTGGTGTGATAGGGTGCATTGACTGTACCCATATTGCTATTACAAGACCGGTTGAGGAAGAACACACATTTTTCAATAGAAAAGGATATCATTCCTTAAATGTTCAAATGGTAAGCTGCTGGATAAATTCTAATCATAATACATATAAAACTATGTGGTTAACAAACTTCTCTGAAACTATGTGTATATGTATTTATAAATAAAATAACCTTTATTTATATGATAAACTCAATGGAATATGTAAGAGGAGGTATGTGCCAAGCGGCACAGCAAAATAAAGGGACATTTTTATTGTATACATAGTGAAATCTATAAAATAACTTTTAAATGTTTTATAAGTAGGTACCATATTTCGAAATTAAATCCCTTCCCCTCATTGCAATTTGGTTCTTTGTGGAAACCAAACAATAAGTACCTATAGTTTTATTTTATTTTCTTTTCAGATATGCGATTATGACTTGCGCATTATAAATGTGAACTCAAAATTTGGTGGAGCAACACATGACTCGCACATATGGTTAGCGAGTCACGTGAGCACATACATGGAAGGACTTCATGAAAGTGGTGAACATGTTTGGTTATTAGGTATGTTGTTCCGTATAGGTATTGTAAATAGTGAGACATCTGAAATAGCCCTATATGCAGTAATTGCACTATATTTAAGTGAGCATGACTACAAATAAAAAACGATTATTCAATTCTTTATTAGAACTGGAGTAGACTATTAACAAAAATATATTTCCTTTTTTTTTTAGGAGATTCCTGCTATCCACTGCGGCCCTGGTTGATGACGCCTATATTAAATGCTGAACCAGGATCCCAGGCAGAGGTGTACACACGACGTCATGTTGAAGCCAGGTCCTGCATTGAGCGCTGTTTCGGACTACTTAAGGCTCGTTGGAGGTGTATGCTTCGACACAGAGTTCTTCACTATCACCCTTACATGGCTAGCAAAATTACTAATGCATGTTGTGTGCTGCACAACATTGCATTAGATGCTAGAATACCACCTCCAAGTGATATGCCAGCTGGGGGTCTAGAAGATAGTGAAGATCATGCTGTACAATATAGCACCTCCAGCAATGATAACCAAAATGAGTTAATCCGAGGCAGGGCTATGCGCAATCGCTTAGTTAGTAGGATGTAATATAGGTGAATAAATAAAATTACTATTAAATATTTTAATAGTTTTATTAAGTCACTTGATAAACTCTATAAAATTTTATATAATTAGTATCTCTACTAAACATAATAATTATATTAATCAGTCTTTATATGCCAACTGCTGGGCATAAGACAAGCCTCACCTCAATAAGCCATAATCCAACATGCAAGCTAGATCTAATGGATAACAAAATCATATTATTTTCACTATTAACTAAAATAAATGCCAATGTGTGTGTGACACACAAAGTTAGCCATGCAACACCTAGGTGAACTGCTTTGGTGTTCCACAGGTCAGAAAGGTTTATTTTTACTATTACCTTAAGTAAGTATAAATGCAAAATCAAGAATCAGTCTCACAGTTACAGTCTTAAAATTGGGCAGTAAAAGAGGCAACATATTAGATAATTTAACGAAGACACTTCTTTCGCCTAAAGAAGGTTCACATTATGTAAAAACAAACTTAACATCTTGAACAGCCTTAGGAATTCTGCATCTCAGACTTTTGCTAGTATCCCACTCGCAAAAGTCTGAGATGCAGAATGCCTAAGGCTTCAGACATACATACTAAAAAACCTTTCGATTACTATAGCAATAGGGACAAGACAATTGCTGAACTACTCAGTGTTCAGCGGTTCTGTATTGTCCCTACTGCGATAATAGTCAAGCCAAGCTTGAGCGGTGTTCACTAAAGAGCTAAAAATCTGGTTCCGTTCGTGCTCAACCTCCAACGCTCGCATTGTAGCCTAGTCCGGGCTTCCTCCAGCTCCAGGCGTCGTAATTCCACGGCCGTAAACTCGCTTGCCTCTCTCTCGAAGGGGGCGGTGCCTGTCTACGGCGGTCGCGCAAACGAGGGCGGTCAGGAGAGGCAGCAGACTGCGGTGTCGCTGGCGACCTCAACCGCGGACGACGGCTGGGTAGATGGAGAAATAGCAGACGTGCGGGGGGCAGGTGGCCGTCTTCGCCTCGGAGTAGTGGGCGATGCAGGGGTTGGCGGGGATGGCGCTGCCGGGGCTGTTGTGGCTGGCGGGGCTGGTGCAACAGGCTGCCGTCCTTGAGCCGAAGTCTGAGTGAAAACGAGCGGTGAGGAAGGAGGAAGTCAATTATTTGAGGGCTGTGAAGTTGAAGGTTGAGGAGACAAAGTCAGTTGTGGAGTTTCTGCAAAAGAAAATTAGTGTTATTTTGGACAGTTTATGGATCTTTTGTTTGTTCAAAATGTTTTCTTAAATGAGATACTGCTATTATTTTGTAAAATGTGAAGGTTTGGATGTTTGTTAGTTCCTTACTCAATCATGCAAAAACGGCTGAACGGATTTCGAAGAAAATTGGCATACAGCAACATTTTATATTTTACATATACATAACAAATAAATATTATGATACTAGCTGTTGCCAGCGGCTTCCCCCGTAATCGGGATAAAAACTATCCTATGTGTTAATCTGGGTTATAAACAATGTGTGTACAAAATTTTATCCAAATCCGTTCAGTATTTTTTGCGTGAAAGAGTAACAAACATCCATCTATGCAAACTTCCATGTTTATAAATAATATTAGTAAGAAGTAAGATTTTAAGTCTTTAGACTTACCATCTAAAATTTCCAAAAATGCTGAATTATCTTGGGTGACGGGATCATCTTGGACGGCAGGATCTTCTTGTGCAGTATTTAGAGGTCTCTGAAAAAAATTGGCAGTGGTAGATTTAATAAAAATAAGTGAGAGATTTAATTAAATTATAGTGTGGCGTCCCACATGGTTGCATCATTGTATTAATATTTATATTGTAACATAAGTACAGTACTATGTGTAGGACCCACCTTGTAATACTATTTAGTCTGTGGTATAACCAAAGATTTTCTGTCTATGGTTTTACTACTTTCTGACACCTCGCAAGAACAGACTTTTTGGCGGGTTTGGACGAATACAATTTGTTCAACAATACCGATTTTTATTTCGAGTTCGTTACTGAAATTAAACGGCGCGCAACGCCAAATTGGTGACCCTGAACGTGGTCGCCAAATTGGTGACCCTGAATCAAGGTGGCCCAAGGAATACTCCAGACTCGGGAGTTGCTGGAGTCGCCAACCAGACCCCTATTGGACATCCTGTGACGGAACTTCGCCAGTAACGACCTACGTGCGAGTTGATGCCCGTCGCCAAAGACGAGGTCTCGCTGGTACCTACGTCGCAAGGTGCTGCCTGTTGGTCAGTGGATTATACTTACTCTCCACGAAGATAACTGGTCAGTGTGTGCTTATACTACCTATTTTATATTGCATACAGCATAACAACAGTGGTGTTAAGAGTGGGTTAAGCTGGTGTTAATTAATATATTGGATACTGCATAAACTATTGATATTTTATATCATCTAACATATTGGTGTTGGATACTGAATAACTTATTAATATTGCATTTTATTTGTACCTCTTGAAGGTTTGTTTGCATTTATTTTTATTTTTTGCATATTGGTTGTTGGCACTGTTTACTTTTTAATATATTGCTTTTGTTTTGGGTTGTGTCTGCATTATTGTTAAACCACTCCTGTTTATTTATATTCTGCACTTTCAAATTCATTAATTATCTTGCATGCAGCTTCCTTAATTTTAAAACTTAATTTTCTTTTTAAAACATGACTGATGAATCTAAAGAAGTATTCCATGACCCAGCTGGTTCTGGTGGTGAGCATGGGACAACAACTACACACCCACACATCATTAACAGAGTTTCTATCCGTGTCCCACCCTTCTGGCCTGACAAGCCCGGATTGTGGTTTGCCAGTCTCGAGGCACACATCTATGCAAACTTCCATGTTTATAAATAATATTAGTAAGAAGTAAGATTTTAAGTCTTTAGACTTACCATCTAAAATTTCCAAAAATGCTGAATTATCTTGGGTGACGGGATCATCTTGGACGGCAGGATCTTCTTGTGCAGTATTTAGAGGTCTCTGAAAAAAATTGGCAGTGGTAGATTTAATAAAAATAAGTGAGAGATTTAATTAAATTATAGCAACATTTTTTCAGTTATATAATAATATTTATTTTATAGATACTAATTAATAACCTGTTTAACCAAATTCAAAATAATTTATCAAAAATGAAATGTGTCTTTCATGTTAACTAAGTAACTTTTGTTGCCATTAACTAACATGTTGACCAATGTTAATAGGAATATTTTATAAAACATCTGTCTACCAGAAAAAATTAGCTCATTATTGAGCAGGAGCCTTGAAGGTGTATAGTACTTATATTAAATCCTAGCTCTTCTACTACAGAGACTTGTCCTGCCACTGCTAAAGCACCCATTATAGCCAGCACTCTGTTATCGCTAGCTGACAAGGTTTGCCCGCTTGCTGGCCCACCTCCAGTCCCTCTTGCATGGTGCCTTACGGTCAATGCCTTTTTTTTTGTTTTGGACTTCCAATCTGCCCCACGCCTTTATTGAATAAAAATCAGTCATAGTTATAAGTACCTATGTTATAAGTGTAAATGAGATTAAATGGCAAATTTGGTAAGAACTTTTGAAATAAATTGAAAAATAACTATAACATGCGGGGCATCCTCTCATATGGGCATCGGACATCAAAGCATAGCTTGTACTATACTATACTTGTACTTGTTTGACTTTTTGTAGTAAGAAGATTAATGTTTAGTTGTAAGTTTGTTTTCTTTGTTTATGTTGTGTGTACTTATATGTGCCAATAAACGTTTTTTCTTTCTTACTATGGGTGTCATGTCAGAGATTGACCATCATCATCATAATTATCAAAAATCCCCAGTCTAGTAATAACAGAGAAGTGATTACAAGCCAACCTTCACAACCGCAAGGTTTCCTCTTATCCAAAACCCTTGAGAAAATAGCTTGCTAGCGACTCTACCATCACACTAGTCTTTCAAAAAATGTTCATTAGATCCTTACTTTTTTCCACTTCTCTGTAGTATTGCTAACACCACCACCAACAGCATTCAATATGTTGGTCAGTTCAGTCCACAGTCGGTCTGACCGTACCCGACCTTGTGATCCAGCAAGAGGCCTCGCCAGGTCACCATGACTGTAACATAAACAAACAAAGATTCAATATAAGTACTTCATTATTAAGATCGCGTCATTGTTTACATTACATACTCATGAATAAAACTTGGATTTACTTACGCTTCCATATACTCAAGCAGCGTTGACAATTGTTCAGGACTTGCTCGCACTCTTGATTCCATGTTTTATCACTAAAAATTAAAATAGATATTATCTAAGACTATATTAATACAAATTACAATGACTGTCTTACACAAAGGTTAGTTTAAAACTGAACTAATAACATCTTAATATTTGTTGGAAGCACTGGGTCTTGCTACAGTTCCCATACTTAAGTCAAGTGGTTAATATGTTTTTTGTCGGGTCTCGGGGTACCTATCGCAGCCCGAACACTTGAACTGCACTTGAACTGTAAGTATAAATGTGTAGTGTATGTGAGTGAAAGAGAGGGAAGCATTATGTCATCTCTGGCGCACGTGCGAGCGTACACAGCTCAGTCGGCTGTGAGCGGTGTGAGTGAGAGGGCACGCGCGGCTAAGAGCCGACAATATTGAAGGATAGTACATTTTGGCGACGAGGATCAATTATTGTGAGTAACAATTATAATAAAAAAAAAAAAAAAAGTGTTGATGTGTGTGGCAGTGTAGTGTTTTTATAAATAATGAAATGCAGTAAACAAAGTTACCAGTACGAATTACTGCAGATACAAGCAAGTATTTATTTTATTTCATTACATCTAAGTAGGTAGTTACCATGCGGGACGAGGCAACCGCTCCTTATTTTTCGTCAGCGCTTTCGGAGGGTATTAGTTACTACCTTAGATAGTGACTCAAAAGCTACGTTCAACGTTTGTTTACATTTGTGTAACGCGCGGACCAGTGGTAGGTAGGTACCCGAGCGATCGGCGCGGCGTCCAGTCGCCCGAGCATACGCGAACCGTCCCCGAACTTCAACGAATACTACCACGCATGCGCGAGACGCAGTGTGGTCCGCGACGCGCAGGCAAATCTCGCTCTCTCGCTGCCTGCGTAACCGCCTAAACTGCCGCACGCGCTATAATGTATCTTCAAAACTTTCGATGACACGCGTCCGCGCAAATGTATTTTCCCGTTGCATGTGTTTTTGTTGTGTTTTAAGCAAATAAACGATTTTTAACAAGCTTACATTTGTTACTTTTGTACATTTTGACATACTTATGAGATCGTTTATATGTATAGTCTATCATTATTAATTAGATTACTAATGATATTTAGATTACAAACGCTTTTGTTCCTTGGCGCATATTTTCATTTGAGTAGGCTGGTTTTAGAAACTACCGGTACGATTTATGTGGATTGCTTTTCTATCATGGAAAAGTTTTATGTGTGTTTTAAATAGTACATTCCCGGCGGCTCTACACAAGTGACAAACATACACACCCGCACACGCACACGCAAATTTTTGCTTTTGATAAATTAACTGATATGTAAATATAATAATGAAAAACTTGTCCCTGAACTACGGGGCCGGGTTCGATTCCAGGTCCGATTAGCATTGAACATCCTTAAAATACTGCTAAGTTGCATGATTCCGTTTTAAACTTCCTTTACTATCTATGACTGATGGTCTATTATTTTATTAGGTAAATATATTATTTTCGAATTTGGTCTCTTCTAACTACAATATTAAAGAGTGTCGCTGGTAGTCCATAAACAGGTGATGCCTGTGAGGACTTCGTAACGTAATTAAATACCTATGGGTGATGCCTGTTGGTGTGGTGCGATGTAATGGAGGTATATTAGAGACGCTGTGATGTTACCAGATGATGCCTGGTAGTCCATAACCAGGTGATGCCTGTGAGGACTTCGTAACGTAATTAAATACCTATGGGTGATGCCTGTAGGTGTGGTGCGATGTAATGGAGGTATATTAGAGACGCTGTGATGTTACCAGATGATGCCTGGTAGTCCATAACCAGGTGATGCCAGTGAGGACTTCGTAACGTAATTAAATACCGATGGGTGATGCCTTTACGGGTTACCTGTAACGTAATGTTGGTACGAGTGATGCCTGTAATGCGAAGTGATACGGGCAATGCTCGTAATTGAAATATTTATACGGGTAACGTCCGTTTACTGAACTTATCAACAATTTGTGTGGTTTTGGAAGGACAGGTTGATAGGAATAAATAATGAATGTATCAGGTTGTTGAAAGGATAATGCCCATTTGATAACCTAAATGAGACATTCCTTATTTGTTTCCTTGTTCACAGATTAAATAATGTCAAGTTTTACATTAGAAAAATTTGAGTGCGATGGTGAAGCAGGTTCTGTGGGAGCAAGATGGGAACGTTGGAAGAGGAGTTTAAATATCTACCTGGAAGCTGCAGATATTAATAATAGCTCTAAAAACGCGCAAGTCTATTACATTGGGGAGGACAAGAACTTCAAGAAATATTGTTTAACATACCCGGTGGTTACGTCACGTCGGTTGAAGACGATCAAGATATAGATGTATTTGAAGTAGCGATAAAAAAGTTAGATGAATACTTCGCACCCAAGCAAAATAAACGCTATGAAAGACATCTATTTAGGCAAATGAAACAAGAAGAAAACGAGAAATTTGAAAAATATTTAGTTCGCCTAAGGCAACAAGCGTTGAAATGCCAATTTACAGATGTAGATGATAATATAATTGATCAGATAATTGAGAAATGTTCGTCGGAAGAACTGAGAAAGAAAGTACTTCGCGCAGGAGAAAAAATTACTTTAACAGAAGTAATAACTGAAGCTAATACTTTAGAGGTAGTGGAACGTCAATTAGTTGATTTTAGTCAGAAAGGAAAAGAACACACTGTAAGCAAAATTGAGACACAAGAGAAAGAAAAGACATTAAGGAACAGTAAAAGGGCGTGTTATCGATGTGGTAGCTGGAATCATCTAGCGTATGATGCGAAGTGTCCAGCCAAAGGAAAAATATGTAACAAATGCAAGAAGGTGGGGCACTTCCAGGCTCAGTGCAGAGGAACAGGTCAAAAACGGAACTATGATGATAGCAAATCGGAAAGGGGTATAGATGCGAAAAGAAAGAAGCTAAATCAAAGAGTTGAAGATATGAAGCAGGCCAATGCGATCGAAGATAAGATTGATTATGTTTTTAATATCCTGCCTAACGATACACTCAATTGTTTAGTAGGAGGATCCCAAGTAGAGATGCTCATTGATTCCGGATGTCAACATAACTTAATAACAGATAAAACGTGGGAAGAAATAAGAGGAAAAGTTTTAAAGACAGGTAAAGAACTAAAGAATCCAGGAAAAACATTTGTAGCATATGGAAGCGAAGTCCCTCTCAAATTATTGACGTCCTTTACAACAGATATTCGTGTTGGAACAAAAACACAAAACGCCAACTTTTATGTTATAGACAAAGGGACACGTAATTTACTAGGTAAAGTAACTGCAATTGCATTAGGCGTACTTAAACTAGGATTAGACATAAATTAAGTCGAGATGACACCCTTTCCCAAATTTAAAAACATTCAGATACAAATACTAATAAACAAGGACGTAAAACCAGTCGCACAACCTTACAGACGAGTACCGATTCCCTTAGAAGAAAAAATTAATTCCAAAATAGACGAACTACTTCAAAAGGACATAATAGAAAAGGTAGAAGGACCGTCTGAATGGATATCTCCGGTAGTACCGATTTTTGATTTTGATTTGATTTTGAAAGCAGATGGTGATGTTCGTCTCTGTATCGATATGAGACGCGCAAATTTGGCAATTAAGCGGGAGAATCATCCACTGCCCACGATGGAACAGCTACTACCGAAGATCCAAAATGCTAAAATGTTTAGCAAATTAGATATAAAGGATGCCTTTCATCAATTGGAGCTTCTGCCCGAATCAAGACACATTACTACATTCATTTCTGGTAAAGGATTATATCGTTTTAAAAGGTTAATGTTCGGAATAACCTGTGCGCCAGAAATGTTTCAAAAAACACTCGAAAGAGTATTAATAGAATGCGAAGGTGTAGTTAATTTTATCGATGATATTTTAGTTTACGGAAAAGACAAGCAAGAACATGACAGACGGTTACAAAAAGTGATAGAGACATTAAAGGCGAATGACATCATGTTAAGAGAAGATAAATGTATTTACGGTACAACTAAAGTTCAATTTCTAGGGCACGAGTTATCTGACGAAGGGATTCGACCATTAGACAAATATTTATCGGCCATAAAAGATTTCAGAACCCCAATCAATATTTCGGAGCTACAAAGCTTTTTAGGGCTCATAAACTATATTGGTAAGTGGATTCCCAACATGGCGACCCTCACAGAACCATTGAAGCAATTGCTTCGCCAAGGATCAGCCAGAAATGCTGATATTAGGGATTCTTGGGGGAAAAGTCAACAAACAGCCTTTTGTGCTTTAAAGGCTGCTTTGAGTGATATACCAAATTTGGGGTTCTACAACGTAGACGATAAAACCATGGTATTTGCAGATGCTAGTCCGGTCGGACTCGGAGCAATTTTAGTGCAAACAAATGAAAGAGGCCCACGCATAATTGCGTTTGGGAATAAGACCCTCAGTGATTGCGAACGTAGATACTGCCAAACTGAGAAAGAGGCTTTGTCATTGGTGTGGGCTGTGGAACACTTCCACATGTTCTTGTACGGCAAGGAATTTGACTTGATAACTGACCATAAACCTCTTGAGGTCATATTCGGACCGAAGTCCAAACCGTGTGCTCGTATAGAACGTTGGATATTGAGACTTCAATCTTATAAATATAATGTCATATACCGTCCAGGAAAAAATAACATAGCTGATCCCTTGTCTAGATTATGTAAATTTAAACATGATGAGACTCAGCAAAAAGATTACGTTCAGGATATCATTGATCACGCTAGACCAATAGCCGTATCACTAAAAGACATCGAAGAACATTCAAAGACCGACACTGACATACAAAAAGTAAAACATGGCATATTTAGCAGAAAGTGGGATGATTCAGTAAAAGGCTACAAACTATTTGAGAACGAGTTGTGTTTCTTTAGGGACATATTACTAAGAGGCACAAGAATAGTTATACCAACACAACTGAGACGTTTTGTTTTGGATGCTGCCCACGAGGGCCACCCTGGAATGGTCGCAATGAAGTTAAGACTTAGAGCGAAAGTTTGGTGGCCTAAGTATGATAAGGACGTGGAAAGTTTAGTACGGTCCTGTAAGGGATGTACTCTGGTATCAGCACCAAACCCACCACACCCACTCAAAAGAAGAGAATTACCTATTCAATCATGGGTCGATATTGCAATAGATCTTTTAGGCCCATTACCAAGTGGCGATCACCTTTTAGTAGTGATCGATTACTATTCAAGGTACAAGGAAATCAAAACTTGTCGAGACATAAGCAGCAAGGAAATGATTCGCCTACTAAAAGAGATTTTTAGCCGTCTAGGACATCCGGTTTTCATAACTTCTGATAATGGAAAACAATTCATAAGCGCAGAGTTCAAAACCTATTGTCGTGAAAATGATATAAAACTGTTTAATTCAATACCCTACTGGCCACAGCAGAATGGTGAAGTGGAGCGACAGAACCGAGACATTCTTAAACGACTCAAAATATGCCAAGTAGAGAGAAAAAGCTGGAAAGAAGCATTGATAGAATATCTGACTATGTACAATAGCACACCCCATAGTGTGACTGGAAAAACTCCGGCAGAATTATTTTTTCAAAGGAAATTTAGGGACAAGATTCCCATGATAGATTATGCGGAACTTGTACGCGGAACAGGAAGAATTTTGAGGATTTGGATGTAAGAGACAAAGATAAAGAACAAAAAGAAAAAGGGAGAGAATATACCGATAAAAGACGAAGAGCACGCGAAACTGATATACAAGTGGGAGATAAGGTGTATGTAAAGAATACCAATAAATCTAATAAATTGAGTCTTAATTTTGATACAGCTACTCATACTGTAAAATCTAAAACAGGAGGAGATGTGAAAGTACAGAACGATGAAACTGGACAACAATCAAGAAGAAACATACTCCATTTAAAAAAAAAAGGAAGGAGAATGGACATCTATGAATAAAGAAACGGAAGGACAACATTCAGAAATTGTAGAAGAAGAGAGTTCAGACGACAATATTGGTGACGATTAGGACTATCGTTAAGAATACTAAAATTAAAAGTAATATGAGAGGATAAAGGTTGATTTTCAATAATGTAATCAATAGTACGAGTATAATAAAACGATGAATCATTTACTTGATCAATTGTTTTTAATTGTTTCTTTCTTGTTTTAAAAAAAAAAATAAAACAAGGGAGGGATGTAGTGTATGTGAGTGAAAGAGAGGGAAGCATTATGTCATCTCTGGCGCACGTGCGAGCGTACACAGCTCAGTCGGCTGTGAGCGGTGTGAGTGAGAGGGCACGCGCGGCTAAGAGCCGACAATATTGAAGGATAGTACAAAATGCAAAATCAAGAATCAGTCTCACAGTTACAGTCTTAAAATTGGGCAGTAAAAGAGGCAACATATTAGATAATTTAACGAAGTCACTTCTTTCGCCTAAAGAAGGTTCACATTATGTAAAAACAAACTTAACATCTTGAACAGCCTCAGGAATTCTGCATCTCAGACTTTTGCTAGTATCCCACTCGCAAAAGTCTGAGATGCAGAATGCCTATGGCTTCAGACATACATGATAAAAAACCTTTCGATTACTATAGCAATAGGGACAAGACAATTGCTGAACTACTCAGTGTTCAGCGGTTCTGTATTGTCCCTACTGCGATAATAGTCAAGCCAAGCTTGAGCGGTGTTCACTAAAGAGCTAAAAACCTGGTTCCGTTCGTGCTCAACCTCCAACGCTCGCATTGTAGCCTAGTCCGGGCTTCCTCCAGCTCCAGGCGTCGTAATTCCACGGCCGTAAACTCGCTTGCCTCTCTCTCGAAGGGGGTCGGTGCCTGTCTACGGCGGTCGCGCAAACGAGGGCGGTCAGGAGAGGCAGCAGACTGCGGTGTCGCTGGCGACCTCAACCGCGGACGACGGCTGGGTAGATGGAGAAATAGCAGACGTGCGGGGGGCAGGTGGCCGTCTTCGCCTCGGAGTAGTGGGCGCTGCAGGGGTTGGCGGGGATGGCGCTGCCGGGGCTGTTGTGGCTGGCGGGGCTGGTGCAACAGGCTGCCGTCCTTGAGCCGAAGTCTGAGTGAGCACGAGCGGTGAGGAAGGAGGAAGTCAATTATTTGAGGGCTGTGCAGTTGAAGGTTGAGGAGACAAAGTCAGTTGTGGAGTTTCTGCAAAAGAAAATTAGTGTTATTTTGGACAGTTTATGGATCTTTTGTTTGTTCAAAATGTTTTCTTAAATCAGATACTGCTATTATTTTGTAAAATGTGAAGGTTTGGATGTTTGTTAATTCCTTACTCAATCATGCAAAAACGGCTGAACGGATTTCGAAGAAAATTGGCATACAGCAACATTTTATATTTTACATATACATAACAAATAAATATTATGATACTAGCTGTTGCCAGCGGCTTCGCCCGTAATCGGGATAAAAACTATCCTATGTGTTAATCTGGGTTATAAACAATGTGTGTACTAAATTTTATCCAAATCCGTTCAGTATTTTTTGCGTGAAAGAGTAACAAACATCCATCTATGCAAACTTCCATGTTTATAAATAATATTAGTAAGAAGTAAGATTTTAAGTCTTTAGACTTACCATCTAAAATTTCCAAAAATGCTGAATTATCTTGGGTGACGGGATCATCTTGGACGGCAGGATCTTCTTGTGCAGTATTTAGAGGTCTCTGAAAAAAATTTGCAGTGGTAGATTTAATAAAAATAAGTGAGAGATTTAATTAAATTATAGTGTGGCGTCCCACATGGTTGGCGTCCCAAAATCGTCGTCTAAGACACCAAACAAGCTCCGTGCTATGCTTCCTATAGGATTGATAAGGCCGCGCTTATGTCGCACGTTCTCCGTGAACTGCTGACCAAGCAACATGCCATTGTAATGGTCAAGTTCATTGCTACCGTGACGTAATTGCATAAGGATTGCGTCACACTGTGATATCTTTGTTGTATTAGCACATAGGTTGCCCAGATGATCAACGTATTTTTTAAGCAGGTCATGTCCTTGCCAATACGGCTCCATATCATAGTACACAATCAGTTTCCACTCGTCTCATTCGAGGCGCATATTAGAGATTTTGTCGAAATAAATGCTCTGATTACTATTCAAGGGTGTTGTTTTATAATCACAACTAGATGGTGTTATGATTAGCATAAAAAATATTAGGGCAATGTAAATAAAATTGCCGATTTTTCCTCTCCTACGTCTTGATCTATTTTTCGTTATCTCATTATCATTGCATACAGAAGGTTGATCGGTTTGCTCTGCATTGACTTCCGGTTGTTGATCTTTGTGGACTGGCAACAAGGAAAGTTTTGTGATTGGCCTCTTAATTACCCCATTTTTGGTTTTAACTGATACTACACGAACATTGCCGTCCATGCCGGGGTGCACCTCTACGATTCTGCCAAGGGCCCACTTTCCAGGTGGTAAGTTAGCGTCTTGAATGATGACTATGTCGTCGACCTTTAAGTTTGATCGTTGCTGCCTCCACTTGCTACGTGCTGATAGCTGACACAGGTACTCGCTTTTCCAGCGTTTCCAGATATCGTCAAAAATCTTCTGGGTAAGGTGCCAGCGTGTTCTTGCGTCTCTTTCCGTCTCAATGATGGTAAGTGTGGGACCACTAGATAAAAAGTGCGATGGAGTTAGATAGTCTATATCTTCCGGATCTTCGCTGATGGCACAAAAAGGTCTTGTGTTAAGGCAGGCTTCCAACTGTGCTAGCAATGTGGAATACTCCTCATACGTCAATTTCTGCTCGCACACAACTCTCTTAATGTGGTATTTGAGACTTTTGACAGCCGCTTCCCAGAGCCCCCCAGCACTCGGCCAGGAAGGCGCGTTAAAGTGCCATTGTATTTGCATATCTGTGATTACTCGGTAGAACTCGTCGTCAAGAGTGGTTCGTAAGTTGATGTACTCTTCACACAAGGCCTTGTTGGCTCCGACAAAATTTGTCCCATTATCACTATAGATATGGGCAGGTGCTCCTCTTCTGGCTGCCATTCTCCTTAATGCTGCTAGAAAGGCAGCAGAAATCAGGTCGGAAACGAGTTCTAGGTGCACAGCCTTGGTAGCCATGCACACAAATACTGCTATATAGCCTTTGGTGGTTTTGATACCACGACCTTTGTTTGCTTTAATTTCCACATAGCCGGTGAAATCGACTCCAGTATGATGGAATGGCCGTGATGGATTACATCGTGATTCAGGTAAGTCTCCCATTATCTGTGTATTTTTCAAAGGATTGTGCCTTCTGCATGTGACGCAGTTATGTATGCGTTTTTTAACAGCACGATTACCGCCAATAATCCAAAACTCCTATCTTAACCACGCCAGAGTTACGCGAGCCCCGCCGTGGAAGGTCATCTGATGACCTTGATCAATCAAACGATCGGTAAGTACTCCGCTGTGAGGAATAATAATAGGATGTTGCATGTTTTTGCTTATCCTTGCATTGTTTATCCTGCCACCAACCCTCAGTAGTCCGTGTTCGTCTAGATACGGATTTAGATTAAGTAGCTTGCTTTTAGTGTCTACACTGCTTTGATTTTGAAGGCTTTTGATCTCCTCCGCAAACTCATGTTGCTGTACATACTTGATTAAAATGTACTTCGCTCTTCTTAGCTCAATGATTGTAAGAAAAGACGGCCTTGGTTGCGATCTTGCCGATATACGTAAAATCCAAGCAAGTATACGAGTCGATCTCGCAAAGCTGCTATACCTGCTCAGTATTGTGTTGATGACGTCATTTGGTTGTGTTTTCGTGTTGACTTGTGATGTTGTTATCGCTCTTATTTCTTCGCATGTGTTATACTTCGGGGTTTCCTCCGGGTGATTTTCATTGAATGAAGGTAACCACGAGGGTCCGTGCCACCAGAGATTATGCTGCTTAAGTTGTTCTACAGACATGCCTCTACTAGCGCAATCAGCTGGGTTTTCTGCAGACTTCACATAACGCCAGTTGCTTGATGGTATGATATCTGTCACTTGCTTTACTCTGTTGGCTACGAAACGCTTCCAGCGACTTGGGTCACCTTTAAGCCATCCCAATACGGCTGTGGAGTCCGACCAAGCGAAGATTTCGATATTGTGTCCAACCAAACATTGTGTTACTTTGTACATTAACTTTGATAGTAGTACGGCTGCACTCAATTCCAGTCTTGGTAATGTGATATTCTTGTTTGTAGGGACAAGCCGTGTCTTTCCAGTTACTAATGATACTGTTGAGATTTGATTGGTATCTTCATTTTCGTATATGGAATAAATTACGCAAGCGAATGCTTTGGTTGATGCGTCACAGAAACCATGAAGCTTGATTGTTCCTTCCCTGCGACATTGCAGCCATCTCGGTAGTTTAAACTCATTGATATGCTGTAAATCTTCTGTCATTAGTGACCATTGCTTAACCATCTCTTCAGGAACTTGATCATCCCATTTTAGTTGTTGCTGCCAAACTGCTTGAAATAGTAGCTTGAGTTTGGTGGTAATAGGAGATAACCACCCCAAGGGATCAAAGATTTTAGATATGTCTGATAAGAGGGATCGTTTCGTCACAGTTTTTGATGCTAGCTGATTGATTTTGCTTTGGAAGGTGAACTGATCTTCAGTAGGGTGCCAGCGTAATCCGAGAGTCTTGGTAGATTCTTGGTGCCGAAAATCAAATACCTCATCTGTTGTACTAACATCATCGAGTAACTCCGCCTTATTCGATGACCATTTGCGAAGGTTAAAACCTCCTGATTTTAGAAGATCTATTAAATCTTTCTGCAACTTTTTTGCTTCTTGCAGAGTGTGATGACCACTCAGAAGATCGTCCATATAGAAGTCTTCTTCTAAGACCTTCGCTGCTGCTGGATACTTGAGACGTTCATCATTTGCTAACTGTCTAAGCGTCATTATTGCTAAAAATGGCGCTGCTTTTGTACCATATGTGACGGTCATGAGTTCATATTCACGAAGAACTTGGTTTGGAGAGTCACGCCATATTATTTTTTGATACTTTAGATCGTCCTTGTGACAAAAGATCTGCCGGAACATTTTCTCCAGATCAGCAGTGTATGCAAATTCGTATTGCCTCCATTTTAAGATCAACGAAAACAAATCTTTTTGTAAGTTAGGTCCACTATACATTAAGTCGTTCAAACTCAGCCCTGACGATGTCTTCGCAGAAGCTTTGAAAACGACCCGCAATGCAGTTGTCGTGGAATCCGATTTCATTACACAATGATGTGAAAAATAGCAGCTAAATTGATTTTTGTCGAATGTACTTTCCTGCATGTGGCCTAATTCGATGTACTCATGTATGAAAGATATTATATATAGATAGCCTTCAAAATCAAAGCAGTGTAGACACTAAAAGCAAGCTACTTAATCTAAATCCGTATCTAGACGAACACGGACTACTGAGGGTTGGTGGCAGGATAAACAATGCAAGGATAAGCAAAAACATGCAACATCCTATTATTATTCCTCACAGCGGAGTACTTACCGATCGTTTGATTGATCAAGGTCATCAGATGACCTTCCACGGCGGGGCTCGCGTAACTCTGGCGTGGTTAAGACAGGAGTTTTGGATTATTGGCGGTAATCGTGCTGTTAAAAAACGCATACATAACTGCGTCACATGCAGAAGGCACAATCCTTTGAAAAATACACAGATAATGGGAGACTTACCTGAATCACGATGTAATCCATCACGGCCATTCCATCATACTGGAGTCAATTTCACCGGCTATGTGGAAATTAAAGCAAACAAAGGTCGTGGTATCAGAACCACCAAAGGCTATATAGCAGTATTTGTGTGCATGGCTACCAAGGCTGTGCACCTAGAACTCGTTTCCGACCTGATTTCTGCTGCCTTTCTAGCAGCATTAAGGAGAATGGCAGCCAGAAGAGGAGCACCTGCCCATATCTATAGTGATAATGGGACAAATTTTTGTCGGTGCCAACAAGGCCTTGCGTGAAGAGTACATCAACTTACGAACCACTCTTGACGACGAGTTCTACCGAGTAATCACAGATATGCAAATACAATGGCACTTTAACGCGCCTTCCTGGCCGAGTGCTGGGGGGCTCTGGGAAGCGGCTGTCAAAAGTCTCAAATACCACATTAAGAGAGTTGTGTGCGAGCAGAAATTGACGTATGAGGAGTATTCCACATTGCTAGCACAGTTGGAAGCCTGCCTTAACACAAGACCTTTTTGTGCCATCAGCGAAGATCCGGAAGATATAGACTATCTAACTCCATCGCACTTTTTATCTAGTGGTCCCACACTTACCATCATTGAGACGGAAAGAGACGCAAGAACACGCTGGCACCTTACCCAGAAGATTTTTGACGATATCTGGAAACGCTGGAAAAGCGAGTACCTGTGTCAGCTATCAGCACGTAGCAAGTGGAGGCAGCAACGATCAAACTTAAAGGTCGACGACATAGTCATCATTCAAGACGCTAACTTACCACCTGGAAAGTGGGCCCTTGGCAGAATCGTAGAGGTGCACCCCGGCATGGACGGCAATGTTCGTGTAGTATCAGTTAAAACCAAAAATGGGGTAATTAAGAGGCCAATCACAAAACTTTCCTTGTTGCCAGTCCACAAAGATCAACAACCGGAAGTCAATGCAGAGCAAACCGATCAACCTTCTGTATGCAATGATAATGAGATAACGAAAAATAGATCAAGACGTAGGAGAGGAAAAATCGGCAATTTTATTTACATTGCCCTAATATTTTTTATGCTAATCATAACACCATCTAGTTGTGATTATAAAACAACACCCTTGAATAGTAATCAGAGCATTTATTTCGACAAAATCTCTAATATGCGCCTCGAATGAGACGAGTGGAAACTGATTGTGTACTATGATATGGAGCCGTATTGGCAAGGACATGACCTGCTTAAAAAATACGTTGATCATCTGGGCAACCTATGTGCTAATACAACAAAGATATCACAGTGTGACGCAATCCTTATGCAATTACGTCACGGTAGCAATGAACTTGACCATTACAATGGCATGTTGCTTGGTCAGCAGTTCACGGAGAACGTGCGACATAAGCGCGGCCTTATCAATCCTATAGGAAGCATAGCACGGAGCTTGTTTGGTGTCTTAGACGACGATTTTGCACAACAATATGCTAGAGACATTCATCAAATCAGACGTAATCAAAAACGTTTGGATTCCTTATGGAAAAACAACACATCTATTGTTGAAGCCGAAAACAATATTATCAAAAGAGTAGAAAATGCGATGGATAGACATCACAATGTATTTAATCAGCACCTGATGACTTTAGAAAAGGGATTAAACACAGTTCAGGTCGGAGTTCAAGAGTCACTTATGACTAATAGTTTCAGTGTATCATCTATAATTGCCAACAGTATTCTGATGAACTTGAAAACCATCCAGGAAACTATCGTGGACACTATTACGAATCTACACCACACAGGGTTCAATTTCCACCTTATAACACTTGAACAGCTGACGAATGAACTTAATATCATAATAGGACAGTTGTCAAAAGAATTGACTCTTCCAATAGATAATATTCAATCGGATTTATACAAATTGTATCATTTATTGAAGACTAAAGTCAGAGTCATGAAGCAGTTTATTATCTTCGAGGTCAAAATCCCTTTAGTGAGTAGAGACAGTTACGACATCTACAGAATCATAACAATTCCGCAGCAAGTTGGAAGTAATATGATCAGCATAATGCCCATCGCAGACCTTCTCGCAATTAATATACAAAAGGACTCTTACATTCCAATGACGGAAAACGATGTCCAAAATTGTATGTTTTACGACTTAGAAACATACATCTGCCCGTTGAAGGGTCCGATTCATCAGATGAGATCAGATGAAACCCTCTGCATGAAAGATCAGCTGTCCAATCGTTGCAGCACAGCATCCATAATTTGCACGAACCGTTGGATACAGCTAAATAAATTAAATACATATTTATACTTTTGTTGCGGACCGTGCTCCATATGAATCATTTGCGAGTATCAAGTTACGGCCGAACAATTAACCAAGGCTGGCGTTATCATGCTCGGCGATGGATGCGTCATCAAAGGCGATACTTTCACAGTTTATTCACATAAAAAGTTGACCAACCCTCTTAATACTACCGCAGACGTTCTGAAGATTGACATCCCACCCATCAACAATATAATCAACTTGTCCATACCTATCGAAGCGATCGATGAACAGTCTGGCCATATTCATATCGAGACTCAAGATCAAGTAAGGAAAGTTCATGATCAGTTGAGTCAGATGAACGATGAACTTAGCATTGATGATGATATGGAAGACGGGTTCTCATATCACGACGTGCATCATTACACGGTGATATACTTATTGATGCTCGCCCTGTGCGTGGCAGGAGCCGTGCACGTGTGGCGGCGCCTTCGACGTGTGCGCAGCGTGGCTCTGCCCGCGCGCTCGCCTCGTCAGCAGCCTCAGAGTGCTAACGTTATCAGTGTACCGTGTATCAGTGTTAATGAGCAATGTGAACCTAGAGAAATTGAGCTCAATACAAGTGCGGGTGTGATTAGTGCGCGTAAACAAAACAAGGCTACATCGCCTGTATTCCGCGAATCTATTTTCGGTGAAAGTGAATAAGACTTTTTAGAGACTTACTTAAGTTTTTGCGTGTATACCTAATTATTGTGCTTTCGATTTTATTATCATTGCTTTTTTAAGCTAACTTACATTTTCTAATGTTTCATTTTGATTTTTATATTTTTTACTTTCAATCTTTATTTTAATCTCTCGTGCCTGGGAGCATGTACGGTTCACTCGTACAATTCGAATATGTTATATTGAGCTTAATAAGCATTTTGTACCGCGTGCGCAGTTTACTTCAGTTCGCGTTCGGGCTTCGCCGCGTGTACTCACTAATAAAGGCATTAATACAACTATCATTATTATATCATTTCAAGTTGTCCCGTACATATATTGTAACATAAGTACAGTACTATGTGTAGGACCCACCTTGTAATACTATTTAGTCTGTGGTATAACCAAAGATTTTCTGTCTATGGTTTTACTACTTTCTGACACCTCGCAAGAACAGACTTTTTGGCGGGTTTGGACGAATACAATTTGTTCAACAATACCGACTTTTATTTCGAGTTCGTTACTGAAATTAAACGACGCGCAACGCCAAATTGGTGACCCTGAACGTGGTCGCCAAATTGGTGACCCTGAATCAAGGTGGCCCAAGGAATACTCCAGACTCGGGAGTTGCTGGAGTCGCCAACCAGACCCCTATTGGACATCCTGTGACGGAACTTCGCCAGTAACGACCTACGTGCGAGTTGATGCCCGTCGCCAAAGACGAGGTCTCGCTGGTACCTACGTCGCAAGGTGCTGCCTGTTGGTCAGTGGATTATACTTACTCTCCACGAAGATAACTGGTCAGTGTGTGCTTATACTACCTATTTTATATTGCATACAGCATAACAACAGTGGTGTTAAGAGTGGGTTAAGCTGGTGTTAATTAATATATTGGATACTGCATAAACTATTGATATTTTATATCATCTAACATATTGGTGTTGGATACTGAATAACTTATTAATATTGCATTTTATTTGTACCTCTTGAAGGTTTGTTTGCATTTATTTTTATTTTTTGCATATTGGTTGTTGGCACTGTTTACTTTTTAATATATTGCTTTTGTTTTGGGTTGTGTCTGCATTATTGTTAAACCACTCCTGTTTATTTATATTCTGCACTTTCAAATTCATTAATTATCTTGCATGCAGCTTCCTTAATTTTAAAACTTAATTTTCTTTTTAAAACATGACTGATGAATCTAAAGAAGTATTCCATGACCCAGCTGGTTCTGGTGGTGAGCATGGGACAACAACTACACACCCACACATCATTAACAGAGTTTCTATCCGTGTCCCACCCTTCTGGCCTGACAAGCCCGGATTGTGGTTTGCCAGTCTCGAGGCACACATCTATGCAAACTTCCATGTTTATAAATAATATTAGTAAGAAGTAAGATTTTAAGTCTTTAGACTTACCATCTAAAATTTCCAAAAATGCTGAATTATCTTGGGTGACGGGATCATCTTGGACGGCAGGATCTTCTTGTGCAGTATTTAGAGGTCTCTGAAAAAAATTGGCAGTGGTAGATTTAATAAAAATAAGTGAGAGATTTAATTAAATTATAGCAACATTTTTTCAGTTATATAATAATATTTATTTTATAGATACTAATTAATAACCTGTTTAACCAAATTCAAAATAATTTATCAAAAATGAAATGTGTCTTTCATGTTAACTAAGTAACTTTTGTTGCCATTAACTAACATGTTGACCAATGTTAATAGGAATATTTTATAAAACATCTGTCTACCAGAAAAAATTAGCTCATTATTGAGCAGGAGCCTTGAAGGTGTATAGTACTTATATTAAATCCTAGCTCTTCTACTACAGAGACTTGTCCTGCCTCTGCTAAAGCACCCATTATAGCCAGCACTCTGTTATCGCTAGCTGACAAGGTTTGCCTGCTTGCTGGCCCACCTCCAGTCCCTCTTGCATGGTGCCTTACGGTCAATGCCTTTTTTTTTGTTTTGGACTTCCAATCTGCCCCACGCCTTTATTGAATAAAAATCAGTCATAGTTATAAGTACCTATGTTATAAGTGTAAATGAGATTAAATGGCAAATTTGGTAAGAACTTTTGAAATAAATTGAAAAATAACTATAACATGCGGGGCATCCTCTCATATGGGCATCGGACATCAAAGCATAGCTTGTACTATACTATACTTGTACTTGTTTGACTTTTTGTAGTAAGAAGGTTAATGTTTAGTTGTAAGTTTGTTTTCTTTGTTTATGTTGTGTGTACTTATATGTGCCAATAAACGTTTTTTCTTTCTTACTATGGGTGTCATGTCAGAGATTGACCATCATCATCATAATTATCAAAAATCCCCAGTCTAGTAATAACAGAGAAGTGATTACAAGCCAACCTTCACAACCGCAAGGTTTCCTCTTATCCAAAACCCTTGAGAAAATAGCTTGCTAGCGACTCTACCATCACACTAGTCTTTCAAAAAATGTTCATTAGATCCTTACTTGTTTCCACTTCTCTGTAGTATTGCTGACACCACCACCAACAGCATTCAATATGTTGGTCAGTTCAGTCCACAGTCGGTCTGACCGTACCCGACCTTGTGATCCAGCAAGAGGCCTCGCCAGGTCACCATGACTGTAACATAAACAAAGATTCAATATAAGTACTTCATTATTAAGATCGCGTCATTGTTTACATTACATACTCATGAATAAAACTTGGATTTACTTACGCTTCCATATACTCAAGCAGCGTTGACAATTGTTCAGGACTTGCTCGCACTCTTGATTCCATGTTTTATCACTAAAAATTAAAATAGATATTATCTAAGACTATATTAATACAAATTACAATGACTGTCTTACACAAAGGTTAGTTTAAAACTGAACTAATAACATCTTAATATTTGTTGGAAGCACTGGGTCTTGCTACAGTTCCCATATTTAAGTCAAGTGGTTAATATGTTTTTTGTCGGGTCTCGGGGTACCTATCGCAGCCCGAACACTTGAACTGCTATGCCGATCCCGTGACGTCACCCAGCATTCCAACGCCGTCGCCGCACAGCGATCGCCAACATAGATTACTCCAACATCGTTTGAACACCAGTCACTTATAAAAATGAGTCTATTTTGATTATCATTAAGTTTTGGAGACGATCTAAAAGTAATAACACTCTATTCACTTACCACTGTAAAAATATCGTTTTTATTATAACTTAAAAACAAACGTAACACTCACTTAATATTCTTATTAATAAAATTTGAAAACATCAATAACTCTCGGGTTTGATCCGATTTGAACTTCTTGACTGACACAGCAAAATTTTCGATACCATAACCAATATTTTTGTTTTTTAGCGAATAAACAATTCGATACAACGATCACGAACATAGTGTTACATTGGCTAGGAAATGTTTATCGTTATCTCAGAGACGATGACGAATTTAGATATCGTTTCGGTACGAAGTGATGTTACTTTGTCTAAGGACCCAGGGGGCTTAGACAAAGTAACAATTTAAAAACGATAACGAAGTTAGATAAGACTAAAATGTATGGGATTGACATAAGCCGCGTTAAGTCACGTGGTCAATCGACATCGTTATCGCAATTTGGTAGACAATGTCATAAAGTAACGAATCGTTATCGTGTTTATCCCATACAAATGCGTAGACAAGCAGACCTTTCAGTGTTCGCCTTCGCCTCGATCGTGATCGCCAAAAAAGATAACGAAACGAATGCTAAAACGTAGTTATCGAAACAATATGGCCGAATTTCATTCGGCAGCAGATTTTTGACATTGGTTGATGACATACTCTTAGTATTTATTCTGTGTTAGAGGCATTACAGCAGATCAAATAGATTATAAAATGCATTCTCTACGTTTATTGTGGGCTGCACACAATGAGAACGCCTGGGTGAGGTGCCAAAAACGACTAAGACTGCGACGGCAATTGGAAACAATTGAAGAAATGCCTGAATTGTTGTTCATCCAACATTTCAGGCTTAATAAAAGAGCATACAGGAAGTTATGCAAGGACCTAAAAGCTCATGCACAATTAAAAGGTTCCTCTGAAATTCCCCTGGAAATAAAGGTAAGAAATTTTAAATTAATAAAACAACATAATTATAGGTATTGCAGGCAACCAGGTCCTTAATGTTGTTAGTTGTTGTTCCTTATAGCTTGAGTTAAAGCAACTTCGTCTGCTTAGTTTATAGGTACTATACAACAAAAACATTGTGGCACCACACTACTTTATGTAACTAAACTACTAAATAGGTTAACTTAACTATGTATTATATTTTATTTATATTATATTTTTCAGGTGCTGTGTGCTCTTAGCTTTTTAGCTACAGGGTCATAACAGAAAATTGTGGGTGTGGGCCAGCATTTGACGCAGCGGACAACAAGTCGCTGCATCAGGGAGGTTGTGAACGCCCTTAATCACAATTGGATGGTCAGCAGGTGGATAGTGTTTCCACAAACGCCACATGAGAGATCCCTAATCAAAGAGAAGTATGTAAATATATTTTTAAATAGTTTAAATACCTAATTAAAAATTTTCTTAGGTTTCTACATATCTAAATAATTACTCTGATATTTGTTGTAAAATTGTTAAATAATTTACAGATTTCAAAGGACACATAATTTGCCTGGTGTGATAGGGTGCATTGACTGTACCCATATTGCTATTACAAGACCGGTTGAGGAAGAACACACATTTTTCAATAGAAAAGGATATCATTCCTTAAATGTTCAAATGGTAAGCTGCTGGATAAATTCTAATCATAATACATATAAAACTATGTGGTTAACAAACTTCTCTGAAACTATGTGTATATGTATTTATAAATAAAATAACCTTTATTTATATGATAAACTCAATGGAATATGTAAGAGGAGGTATGTGCCAAGCGGCACAGCAAAATAAAGGGACATTTTTATTGTATACATAGTGAAATCTATAAAATAACTTAAATGTTTTATAAGTAGGTACCATATTTCGAAATTAAATCCCTTCCCCTCATTGCAATTTGGTTCTTTGTGGAAACCAAACAATAAGTACCTATAGTTTTATTTTATTTTCTTTTCAGATATGCGATTATGACTTGCGCATTATAAATGTGAACTCAAAATTTGGTGGAGCAACACATGACTCGCACATATGGTTAGCGAGTCACGTGAGCACATACATGGAAGGACTTCATGAAAGTGGTGAACATGTTTGGTTATTAGGTATGTTGTTCCGTATAGGTATTGTAAATAGTGAGACATCTGAAATAGCCCTATATGCAGTAATTGCACTATATTTAAGTGAGCATGACTACAAATAAAAAACGATTATTCAATTCTTTATTAGAACTGGAGTAGACTATTAACAAAAATATATTTCCTTTTTTTTTTAGGAGATTCCGGCTATCCACTGCGGCCCTGGTTGATGACGCCTATGTTAAATGCTGAACCAGGATCCCAGGCAGAGGTGTACACACGACGTCATGTTGAAGCCAGGTCCTGCATTGAGCGCTGTTTCGGACTACTTAAGGCTCGTTGGAGGTGTATGCTTCGACACAGAGTTCTTCACTATCACCCTTACATGGCTAGCAAAATTACTAATGCATGTTGTGTGCTGCACAACATTGCATTAGATGCTAGAATACCACCTCCAAGTGATATGCCAGCTGGGGGTCTAGAAGATAGTGAAGATCATGCTGTACAATATAGCACCTCCAGCAATGATAACCAAAATGAGTTAATCCGAGGCAGGGCTATGCGCAATCGCTTAGTTAGTAGGATGTAATATAGGTGAATAAATAAAATTACTATTAAATATTTTAATAGTTTTATTAAGTCACTTGATAAACTCTATAAAATTTTATATAATTAGTATCTCTACTAAACATAATAATTATATTAATCAGTCTTTATATGCCAACTGCTGCGCATAAGACAAGCCTCACCTCAATAAGCCATAATCCAACATGCAAGCTAGATCTAATGGATACAGTCAATTTGGGTAACTTTGATTCATTCGGGTAACTTTGACAGCGGGACCATGAACTAGTTTTGATTATTTTTTCTCATGATGCCAACACTATTCATAAATGTTTATTTTAGATTTGCAATTTTAAACAAGCTTCGTAAACGCACCTTAAAAAAAAGTAAGCTGTCAAAGTAAGAAAACGTCAAAACTTTTTTTCTGAATATAGCGCGCGAATTCAAGTTTGCTTTACGGCCAGACAAAAGAGAAATTATTAAAATTAAATATGATGATGTTGTATCTACAGTAGATAACAGTAAAATCAGTATAAAACAGGCTGGGTCCACACAATTAATGACTATTTGCTCTATATGGAGTGGGGAGAATAGACAAATAAATTGTCAAGATTGCTCAAGATTTTACAAAAAAAATTTTTGTTTTAATTATTTTTGCTTATTTTCTTTTTAATTTGCCTAAAAATGTTTAATTATAGGTGTTTTTAAAGCGTTTTTGATGGTGTTCAAAAATGAGCGTAACATTGCCAAATGCTGTAGACTGATTCTTCATTTTTTTTTTTTAATATAAGACAAATCTGCAAAATGGTCGTTTTATAGAGTCACATGCATCCATTAGTTAATAAATACATACACCAATGTTACCCAGATTGATAAAAATAATACTTATTACTACTTTTTTATGCATGGCTCTGTGTGTGTCAAAGTTACCCATTTTATGAAGGTAACTTTGACAGGGCACAGAATTGAGATTTTCTACTATATTGGTATGTTTTATAAACTTTCTGTGAATTTCTATAGATGGAAAGTAATACGAGAGCACTGATAAAATAAAAAACACTCGAGTGATAGGCGTAAATTTTTTAAATATAGTATAAAATATCGCCCATATCTGTCAAAGTTACCCAGATTGACTGTAACAAAATCATATTATTTCACTATTAACTAAAATAAATGGCAATGTGTGTGTGACACACAAAGTTAGCCATGCAACACCTAGGTGAACTGCTTTGGTGTTCCACAGGTCAGAAAAGTTTATTTTTACTATTACCTTAAGTAAGTATAAATGCAAAATCAAGAATCAGTCTCACAGTTACAGTCTTAAAATTGGGCAGTAAAAGAGGCAACATATTAGATAATTTAACGAAGTCACTTCTTTCGCCTAAAGAAGGTTCACATTATGTAAAAACAAACTTAACATCTTGAACAGCCTTAGGAATTCTGCATCTCAGACTTTTGCTAGTATCCCACTCGCAAAAGTCTGAGATGCAGAATGCCTAAGGCTTCAGACATACATAATAAAAAACCTTTCGATTACTATAGCAATAGGGACAAGACAATTGCTGAACTACTCAGTGTTCAGCGGTTCTGTATTGTCCCTACTGCGATAATAGTCAAGCCAAGCTTGAGCGGTGTTCACTAAAGAGCTAAAAACCTGGTTCCGTTCGTGCTCAACCTCCAACGCTCGCATTGTAGCCTAGTCCGGGCTTCCTCCAGCTCCAGGCGTCGTAATTCCACGGCCGTAAACTCGCTTGCCTCTCTCTCGAAGGGGGTCGGTGCCTGTCTACGGCGGTCGCGCAAACGAGGGCGGTCAGGAGAGGCAGCAGACTGCGGTGTCGCTGGCGACCTCAACCGCGGACGACGGCTGGGTAGATGGAGAAATAGCAGACGTGCGGGGGGCAGGTGGCCGTCTTCGCCTCGGAGTAATGGGCGCTGCAGGGGTTGGCGAGGATGGCGCTGCCGGGGCTGTTGTGGCTGGCGGGGCTGGTGCAACAGGCTGCCGTCCTTGAGCCGAAGTCTGAGTGAGCACGAGCGGTGAGGAAGGAGGAAGTCAATTATTTGAGGGCTGTGAAGTTAAAGGTTGAGGAGACAAAGTCAGTTGTGGAGTTTCTGCAAAAGAAAATTAGTGTTATTTTGGACAGTTTATGGATCTTTTCTTTGTTCAAAATGTTTTCTTAAATCAGATACTGCTATTATTTTGTAAAATGTGAAGGTTTGGATGTTTGTTAGTTCCTTACTCAATCATGCAAAAACGGCTGAACGGATTTCGAAGAAAATTGGCATACAGCAACATTTTATATTTTACATATACATAACAAATAAATATTATGATACTAGCTGTTGCCAGCGGCTTCGCCCTTAATCGGGATAAAAACTATCCTATGTGTTAATCTGGGTTATAAACAATGTGTGTACTAAATTTTATCCAAATCCGTTCAGTATTTTTTGCGTGAAAGAGTAACAAACATCCATCTATGCAAACTTCCATGTTTATAAATAATATTAGTAAGAAGTAAAATTTTAAGTCTTTAGACTTACCATCTAAAATTTCCAAAAATGCTGAATTATCTTGGGTGATGGGTTCATCTTGGACGGCAGGATCTTCTTGTGCAGTATTTAGAGGTCTCTGAAAAAAATTTGCAGTGGTAGATTTAATAAAAATAAGTGAGAGATTTAATTAAATTATAGTGTGGCGTCCCACATGGTTGCATCATTGTATTAATATTTATATTGTAACATAAGTACAGTACTATGTGTAGGACCCACCTTGTAATACTATTTAGTCTGTGGTATAACCAAAGATTTTCTGTCTATGGTTTTACTACTTTCTGACACCTCGCAAGAACAGACTTTTTGGCGGGTTTGGACGAATACAATTTGTTCAACAATACCGACTTTTATTTCGAGTTCGTTACTGAAATTAAACGGCGCGCAACGCCAAATTGGTGACCCTGAATCAAGGTGGCCCAAGGAATACTCCAGACTCGGGAGTTGCTGGAGTCGCCAACCAGACCCCTATTGGACATCCTGTGACGGAACTTCGCCAGTAACGACCTACGTGCGAGTTGATGCCCGTCGCCAAAGACGAGGTCTCGCTGGTACCTACGTCGCAAGGTGCTGCCTGTTGGTCAGTGGATTATACTTACTCTCCACGAAGATAACTGGTCAGTGTGTGCTTATACTACCTATTTTATATTGCATACAGCATAACAACAGTGGTGTTAAGAGTGGGTTAAGCTGGTGTTAATTAATATATTGGATACTGCATAAACTATTGATATTTTATATCATCTAACATATTGGTGTTGGATACTGAATAACTTATTAATATTGCATTTTATTTGTACCTCTTGAAGGTTTGTTTGCATTTATTTTTATTTTTTGCATATTGGTTGTTGGCACTGTTTACTTTTTAATATTTTGCTTTTGTTTTGGGTTGTGTCTGCATTATTGTTAAACCACTCCGGTTTATTTATATTCTGCACTTTCAAATTCATTAATTATCTTGCATGCAGCTTCCTTAATTTTAAAACTTAATTTTCTTTTTAAAACATGACTGATGAATCTAAAGAAGTATTCCATGACCCAGCTGGTTCTGGTGGTGAGCATGGGACAACAACTACACACCCACACATCATTAACAGAGTTTCTATCCGTGTCCCACCCTTCTTGCCTGACAAGCCCAGATTGTGGTTTGCCAGTCTCGAGGCACACATCTATGCAAACTTCCATGTTTATAAATAATATTAGTAAGAAGTAAGATTTTAAGTCTTTAGACTTACCATCTAAAATTTCCAAAAATGCTGAATTATCTTGGGTGACGGGATCATCTTGGACGGCAGGATCTTCTTGTGCAGTATTTAGAGGTCTCTGAAAAAAATTGGCAGTGGTAGATTTAATAAAAATAAGTGAGAGATTTAATTAAATTATAGCAACATTTTTTCAGTTATATAATAATATTTATTTTATAGATACTAATTAATAACCTGTTTAACCAAATTCAAAATAATTTATCAAAAATGAAATGTGTCTTTCATGTTAACTAAGTAACTTTTGTTGCCATTAACTAACATGTTGACCAATGTTAATAGGAATATTTTATAAAACATCTGTCTACTAGAAAAAATTAGCTCATTATTGAGCAGGAGCCTTGAAGGTGTATAGTACTTACATTAAATCCTAGCTCTTCTACTACAGAGACTTGTCCTGCCACTGCTAAAGCACCCATTATAGCCAGCACTCTGTTATCGCTAGCTGACAAGGTTTGCCCGCTTGCTGGCCCACCTCCAGTCCCTCTTGCATGGTGCCTTACGGTCAATGCCTTTTTTTTATTTTGGACTTCCAATCTGCCCCACGCCTTTATTGAATAAAAATCAGTCATAGTTATAAGTACCTATGTTATAAGTGTAAATGAGATTAAATGGCAAATTTGGTAAGAACTTTTGAAATAAATTGAAAAATAACTATAACATGCGGGGCATCCTCTCATATGGGCATCGGACATCAAAGCATAGCTTGTACTATACTATACTTGTACTTGTTTGACTTTTTGTAGTAAGAAGGGTAATGTTTAGTTGTAAGTTTGTTTTCTTTGTTTATGTTGTGTGTACTTATATGTGCCAATAAACGTTTTTTCTTTCTTACTATGGGTGTCATGTCAGAGATTGACCATCATCATCATAATTATCAAAAATCCCCAGTCTAGTAATAACAGAGAAGTGATTACAAGTCAACCTTCACAACCGCAAGGTTTCCTCTTATCCAAAACCCAAATACAAAATAGCACCTCCAGCAATGATAACCAAAATGAGTTAATCCGAGGCAGGGCTATGCGCAATCGCTTAGTTAGTAGGATGTAATATAGGTGAATAAATAAAATTACTATTAAATATTTTAATAGTTTTATTAAGTCACTTGATAAACTCTATAAAATTTTATATAATTAGTATCTCTACTAAACATAATAATTATATTAATCAGTCTTTATATGCCAACTGCTGGGCATAAGACAAGCCTCACCTCAATAAGCCATAATCCAACATGCAAGCTAGATCTAATGGATAACAAAATCATATTATTTTCACTATTAACTAAAATAAATGCCAATGTGTGTGTGACACACAAAGTTAGCCATGCAACACCTAGGTGAACTGCTTTGGTGTTCCACAGGTCAGAAAGGTTTATTTTTACTATTACCTTAAGTAAGTATAAATGCAAAATCAAGAATCAGTCTCACAGTTACAGTCTTAAAATTGGGCAGTAAAAGAGGCAACATATTAGATAATTTAACGAAGACACTTCTTTCGCCTAAAGAAGGTTCACATTATGTAAAAACAAACTTAACATCTTGAACAGCCTTAGGAATTCTGCATCTCAGACTTTTGCTAGTATCCCACTCGCAAAAGTCTGAGATGCAGAATGCCTAAGGCTTCAGACATACATACTAAAAAACCTTTCGATTACTATAGCAATAGGGACAAGACAATTGCTGAACTACTCAGTGTTCAGCGGTTCTGTATTGTCCCTACTGCGATAATAGTCAAGCCAAGCTTGAGCGGTGTTCACTAAAGAGCTAAAAATCTGGTTCCGTTCGTGCTCAACCTCCAACGCTCGCATTGTAGCCTAGTCCGGGCTTCCTCCAGCTCCAGGCGTCGTAATTCCACGGCCGTAAACTCGCTTGCCTCTCTCTCGAAGGGGGTCGGTGCCTGTCTACGGCGGTCGCGCAAACGAGGGCGGTCAGGAGAGGCAGCAGACTGCGGTGTCGCTGGCGACCTCAACCGCGGACGACGGCTGGGTAGATGGAGAAATAGCAGACGTGCGGGGGGCAGGTGGCCGTCTTCGCCTCGGAGTAGTGGGCGCTGCAGGGGTTGGCGGGGATGGCGCTGCCGGGTCTGTTGTGGCTGGCGGGGCTGGTGCAACAGGCTGCCGTCCTTGAGCCGAAGTCTGAGTGAGCACGAGCGGTGAGGAAGGAGGAAGTCAATTATTTGAGGGCTGTGAAGTTGAAGGTTGAGGAGACAAAGTCAGTTGTGGAGTTTCTGCAAAAGAAAATTAGTGTTATTTTGGACAGTTTATGGATCTTTTGTTTGTTCAAAATGTTTTCTTAAATCAGATACTGCTATTATTTTGTAAAATGTGAAGGTTTGGATGTTTGTTAGTTCCTTACTCAATCATGCAAAAACGGCTGAACGGATTTCGAAGAAAATTGGCATACAGCAACATTTTATATTTTACATATACATAACAAATAAATATTATGATACTAGCTGTTGCCAGCGGCTTCGCCCATAATCGGGATAAAAACTATCCTATGTGTTAATCTGGGTTATAAACAATGTGTGTACTAAATTTTATCCAAATCCGTTCAGTAGTTTTTGCGTGAAAGAGTAACAAACATCCATCTATGCAAACTTCCATGTTTATAAATAATATTAGTAAGAAGTAAGATTTTAAGTCTTTAGACTTACCATCTAAAATTTCCAAAAATGCTGAATTATCTTGGGTGACGGGATCATCTTGGACGGCAGGATCTTCTTGTGCAGTATTTAGAGGTCTCTGAAAAAAATTGGCAGTGGTAGATTTAATAAAAATAAGTGAGAGATTTAATTAAATTATAGTGTGGCGTCCCACATGGTTGCATCATTGTATTAATATTTATATTGTAACATAAGTACAGTACTATGTGTAGGACCCACCTTGTAATACTATTTAGTCTGTGGTATAACCAAAGATTTTCTGTCTATGGTTTTACTACTTTCTGACACCTCGCAAGAACAGACTTTTTGGCGGGTTTGGACGAATACAATTTGTTCAACAATACCGACTTTTATTTCAAGTTCGTTACTGAAATTAAACGGCGCGCAACGCCAAATTGGTGACCCTGAACGTGGTCGCCAAATTGGTGACCCTGAATCAAGGTGGCCCAAGGAATACTCCAGACTCGGGAGTTGCTGGAGTCGCCAACCAGACCCCTATTGGACATCCTGTGACGGAACTTCGCCAGTAACGACCTACGTGCGAGTTGATGCCCGTCGCCAAAGACGAGGTCTCGCTGGTACCTACGTCGCAAGGTGCTGCCTGTTGGTCAGTGGATTATACTTACTCTCCACGAAGATAACTGGTCAGTGTGTGCTTATACTACCTATTTTATATTGCATACAGCATAACAACAGTGGTGTTAAGAGTGGGTTAAGCTGGTGTTAATTAATATATTGGATACTGCATAAACTATTGATATTTTATATCATCTAACATATTGGTGTTGGATACTGAATAACTTATTAATATTGCATTTTATTTGTACCTCTTGAAGGTTTGTTTGCATTTATTTTTATTTTTTGCATATTGGTTGTTGGCACTGTTTACTTTTTAATATATTGCTTTTGTTTTGGGTTGTGTCTGCATTATTGTTAAACCACTCCTGTTTATTTATATTCTGCACTTTCAAATTCATTAATTATCTTGCATGCAGCTTCCTTAATTTTAAAACTTAATTTTCTTTTTAAAACATGACTGATGAATCTAAAGAAGTATTCCATGACCCAGCTGGTTCTGGTGGTGAGCATGGGACAACAACTACACACCCACACATCATTAACAGAGTTTCTATCCGTGTCCCACCCTTCTGGCCTGACAAGCCCGGATTGTGGTTTGCCAGTCTCGAGGCACACATCTATGCAAACTTCCATGTTTATAAATAATATTAGTAAGAAGTAAGATTTTAAGTCTTTAGACTTACCATCTAAAATTTCCAAAAATGCTGAATTATCTTGGGTGACGGGATCATCTTGGACGGCAGGATCTTCTTGTGCAGTATTTAGAGGTCTCTGAAAAAAATTGGCAGTGGTAGATTTAATAAAAATAAGTGAGAGATTTAATTAAATTATAGCAACATTTTTTCAGTTATATAATAATATTTATTTTATAGATACTAATTAATAACCTGTTTAACCAAATTCAAAATAATTTATCAAAAATGAAATGTGTCTTTCATGTTAACTAAGTAAGTAACTTTTGTTGCCATTAACTAACATGTTGACCAATGTTAATAGGAATATTTTATAAAACATCTGTCTACCAGAAAAAATTAGCTCATTATTGAGCAGGAGCCTTGAAGGTGTATAGTACTTATATTAAATCCTAGCTCTTCTACTACAGAGACTTGTCCTGCCACTGCTAAAGCACCCATTATAGCCAGCACTCTGTTATCGCTAGCTGACAAGGTTTGCCCGCTTGCTGGCCCACCTCCAGTCCCTCTTGCATGGTGCCTTACGGTCAATGCCTTTTTTTTTGTTTTGGACTTCCAATCTGCCCCACGCCTTTATTGAATAAAAATCAGTCATAGTTATAAGTACCTATGTTATAAGTGTAAATGAGATTAAATGGCAAATTTGGTAAGAACTTTTGAAATAAATTGAAAAATAACTATAACATGCGGGGCATCCTCTCATATGGGCATCGGACATCAAAGCATAGCTTGTACTATACTATACTTGTACTTGTTTGACTTTTTGTAGTAAGAAGGTTAATGTTTAGTTGTAAGTTTGTTTTCTTTGTTTATGTTGTGTGTACTTATATGTGCCAATAAACGTTTTTTCTTTCTAACTATGGGTGTCATGTCAGAGATTGACCATCATCATCATAATTATCAAAAATCCCCAGTCTAGTAATAACAGAGAAGTGATTACAAGCCAACCTTCACAACCGCAAGGTTTCCTCTTATCCAAAACCCTTGAGAAAATAGCTTGCTAGCGACTCTACCATCACACTAGTCTTTCAAAAAATGTTCATTAGATCCTTACTTTTTTCCACTTCTCTGTAGTATTGCTGACACCACCACCAACAGCATTCAATATGTTGGTCAGTTCAGTCCACAGTCGGTCTGACCGTACCCGACCTTGTGATCCAGCAAGAGGCCTCGCCAGGTCACCATGACTGTAACATAAACAAACAAAGATTCAATATAAGTACTTCATTATTAAGATCGCGTCATTGTTTACATTACATACTCATGAATAAAACTTGGATTTACTTACGCTTCCATATACTCAAGCAGCGTTGACAATTGTTCAGGACTTGCTCGCACTCTTGATTCCATGTTTTATCACTAAAAATTAAAATAGATATTATCTAAGACTATATTAATACAAATTACAATGACTGTCTTACACAAAGGTTAGTTTAAAACTGAACTAATAACATCTTAATATTTGTTGGAAGCACTGGGTCTTGCTACAGTTCCCATACTTAAGTCAAGTGGTTAATATGTTTTTTGTCGGGTCTCGGGGTACCTATCGCAGCCCGAACACTTGAACTGCCATGCCGATCCCGTGACGTCACCCAGCATTCCAACGCCGTCGCCGCACAGCGATCGCCAACATAGATTACTCCAACATCGTTTGAACACCAGTCACTTATAAAAATGAGTCTATTTTGATTATCATTAAGTTTTGGAGACGATCTAAAAGTAATATCACTCTATTCACTTACCACTGTAAAAATATCGTTTTTATTATAACTTAAAAACAAACGTAACACTCACTAAGATTTGAAAACATCAATAACTCTCGGGTTTGATCCGATTTGAACTTCTTGACTGACACAGCAAAATTTTCGATACCATAACCAATATTTTTGTTTTTTAGCGAATAAACAATTCGATAAAACGATCACGAACATAGTGTTACATTGGCTAGGAAATGTTTATCGTTATCTCAGAGACGATGACGAATTTAGATATCGTTTCGGTACGAAGTGATGTTACTTTGTCTAAGGACCCAGGGGGCTTAGACAAAGTAACAATTTAAAAACGATAACGAAGTTAGATAAGACTAAAATGTATGGGATTGACATAAGCCGCGTTAAGTCACGTGGTCAATCGACATCGTTATCGCAATTTGGTAGACGATGTCATAAAGTAACGAATCGTTATCGTGTTTATCCCATACAAATGCGTAGACAAGCAGACCTTTCAGTGTTCGCCTTCGCCTCGATCGTGATCGCCAAAAAAGATAACGAAACGAATGCTAAAACGTTGTAGTTATCGAAACAATATGGCCGAATTTCATTCGGCAGCAGATTTTTGACATTGGTTGATGACATACTCTTAGTATTTATTCTGTGTTAGAGGCATTACTGCAGATCAAATAGATTATAAAATGCATTCTCTACGTTTATTGTGGGCTGCACACAATGAGAACGCCTGGGTGAGGTGCCAAAAACGACTAAGACTGCGACGGCAATTGGAAACAATTGAAGAAATGCCTAAATTGTTGTTCATCCAACATTTCAGGCTTAATAAAAGAGCATACAGGAAGTTATGCAAGGACCTAAAAGCTCATGCACAATTAAAAGGTTCCTCTGAAATTCCCCTGGAAATAAAGGTAAGAAATTTTAAATTAATAAAACAACATAATTATAGGTATTGCAGGCAACCAGGTCCTTAATGTTGTTAGTTGTTGTTCCTTATAGCTTGAGTTAAAACAACTTCATCTGCTTAGTTTATAGGTACTATACAACAAAAACATTGTGGCACCACACTACTTTATGAACTGCTGTAGAAATAAAAATAAAACCACATCAACCTAAATAGGTTAACTTAACTATGTATTATATTTTATTTATATTATATTTTTCAGGTGCTGTGTGCTCTTAGCTTTTTAGCTACAGGGTCATAACAGAAAATTGTGGGTGTGGGCCAGCATTTGACGCAGCGGACAACAAGTCGCTGCATTAGGGAGGTTGTGAACGCCCTTAATCACAATTGGATGGTCAGCAGGTGGATAGTGTTTCCACAAACGCCACATGAGAGATCCCTAATCAAAGAGAAGTATGTAAATATATTTTTAAATAGTTTAAATACCTAATTAAAAATTTTCTTAGGTTTCTACATATCTAAATAATTACTCTGATATTTGTTGTAAAATTGTTAAATAATTTACAGATTTCAAAGGACACATAATTTGCCTGGTGGGCTAAACTGTACTATACTGGACAACGAGTTTTACGCTCATAATTTTTTATTGAAAAGCTTTGTCTAAAAAGTAATTATACAAAGTCTCAATGTTAGGAAACATATAGTTTTTGAGAAAAAAAATGATGAAAATCGATAATTTTTCGTAATATTTGACGCCATTTTGACAGATTTCGTTTAATTTACATTAAAAATGACGAATAATGTAGCCAAATGACATATTATACATAATTAATTGAATTTAGCTTGTCCAATGCTAAAATAATAATATCTGAAAAACATGTAAGTATACAATTGCTACCGTGGGAGGTTAGGTTAGGGTTATTTTTTTTTAAACCACACAGAAAACTGTATTTTAGTGTACAAATATTTTTATACAATAGGTTAGGGTTATTTTTTTTTAAACCACCCTGAAAAACTATATTTCAGTGCACAAATATTTTTATACATTGGTAGAGCGGTCTCCGATACAACAAAATTTATATTTTTCATTTTTAAATACATGACAGTATACAATTGCTACTGTGGGTGGTTAGGTTAGGGTTATTTTTTTTTTTTAAACCACCCAGAAAACTATATTTCAGTGCACAAATATTTTTATACAACAGTAGAGCGCTCCCCGATACAACAAAAATTTATATTTTTCATTTTTAAATACATGAAAGTATACAATTGCTACTGTGGGGGTTTAGGTTAGGGTTATTTTTTTTTTTAAACCACCCAGAAAACTATTTCAGTGGACAAATATTTTTATACAATGGTAGAGCGCTCCCCGACGACAAAATTTATTTTTTCCATTTTTAAATACATGAAAGTATACAATTGCTATTTTTGGGGGATGGTACAAGGGGAGGGGTTGACCCTCCTCCTTAAAACCCCCAAATCTCCCCCAAAAATTCATAAAAAGGACAATATTTTGATTCCTAACCTCAAAATTTCAATCTTTAATATCTCCAAAAGTATCCGTTTCCTAGATTCGGGAGGGGGTTCAGGGGGGATAGAACACCCCCCCCTCCCCCCCCAACCCCAAAAATCCCATTATTTCGTTGTCCAGTATAGTACAGTTTTACCGCCTGGTGTGATAGGGTGCATTGACTGTACCCATATTGCTATTACAAGACCGGTTGAGGAAGAACACACATTTTTCAATAGAAAAGGATATCATTCCTTAAATGTTCAAATGGTAAGCTGCTGGATAAATTCTAATCATAATACATATAAAACTATGTGGTTAACAAACTTCTCTGAAACTATGTGTATATGTATTTATAAATAAAATAACCTTTATTTATATGATAAACTCAATGGAATATGTAAGAGGAGGTATGTGCCAAGCGGCACAGCAAAATAAAGGGACATTTTTATTGTATACATAGTGAAATCTATAAAATAACTTTTAAATGTTTTATAAGTAGGTACCATATTTCGAAATTAAATCCCTTCCCCTCATTGCAATTTGGTTCTTTGTGGAAACCAAACAATAAGTACCTATAGTTTTATTTTATTTTCTTTTCAGATATGCGATTATGACTTGCGCATTATAAATGTGAACTCAAAATTTGGTGGAGCAACACATGACTCGCACATATGGTCAGCGAGTCACGTGAGCACATACATGGAAGGACTTCATGAAAGTGGTGAACATGTTTGGTTATTAGGTATGTTGTTCCGTATAGGTATTGTAAATAGTGAGACATCTGAAATAGCCCTATATGCAGTAATTGCACTATATTTAAGTGAGCATGACTACAAATAAAAAACGATTATTCAATTCTTTATTAGAACTGGAGTAGACTATTAACAAAAATATATTTCCTTTTTTTTTTAGGAGATTCCGGCTATCCACTGCGGCCCTGGTTGATGACGCCTATATTAAATGCTGAACCAGGATCCCAGGCAGAGGTGTACACACGACGTCATGTTGAAGCCAGGTCCTGCATTGAGCGCTGTTTCGGACTACTTAAGGCTCGTTGGAGGTGTATGCTTCGACACAGAGTTCTTCACTATCACCCTTACATGGCTAGCAAAATTACTAATGCATGTTGTGTGCTGCACAACATTGCATTAGATGCTAGAATACCACCTCCAAGTGATATGCCAGCTGGGGGTCTAGAAGATAGTGAAGATCATGCTGTACAATATAGCACCTCCAGCAATGATAACCAAAATGAGTTAATCCGAGGCAGGGCTATGCGCAATCGCTTAGTTAGTAGGATGTAATATAGGTGAATAAATAAAATTACTATTAAATATTTTAATAGTTTTATTAAGTCACTTGATAAACTCTATAAAATTTTATATAATTAGTATCTCTACTAAACATAATAATTATATTAATCAGTCTTTATATGCCAACTGCTGCGCATAAGACAAGCCTCACCTCAATAAGCCATAATCCAACATGCAAGCTAAATCTAATGGATACAGTCAATTTGGGTAACTTTGATTCATTCGGGTAACTTTGACAGCGGGACCATGAACTAGTTTTGATTATTTTTTCTCATGATGCCAACACTATTCATAAATGTTTATTTTAGATTTGCAATTTTAAACAAGCTTCGTAAACGCACCTTAAAAAAAAGTAAGCTGTCAAAGTAAGAAAACGTCAAAACTTTTTTTCTGAATATAGCGCGCGAATTCAAGTTTGCTTTACGGCCAGACAAAAGAGAAATTATTAAAATTAAATATGATGATGTTGTATCTACAGTAGATAACAGTAAAATCAGTATAAAACAGGCTGGGTCCACACAATTAATGACTATTTGCTCTATATGGAGTGGGGAGAATAGACAAATAAATTGTCAAGATTGCTCAAGATTTTACAAAAAAAATTTTTGTTTTAATTATTTTTGCTTATTTTCTTTTTAATTTGCCTAAAAATGTTTAATTATAGGTGTTTTTAAAGCGTTTTTGATGGTGTTCAAAAATGAGCGTAACATTGCCAAATGCTGTAGACTGATTCTTCATTTTTTTTTTTTAATATAAGACAAATCTGCAAAATGGTCGTTTTATAGAGTCACATGCATCCATTAGTTAATAAATACATACACCAATGTTACCCAGATTGATAAAAATAATACTTATTACTACTTTTTTATGCATGGCTCTGTGTGTGTCAAAGTTACCCATTTTATGAAGGTAACTTTGACAGGGCACAGAATTGAGATTTTCTACTATATTGGTATGTTTTATAAACTTTCTGTGAATTTCTATAGATGGAAAGTAATACGAGAGCACTGATAAAATAAAAAACACTCGAGTGATAGGCGTAAATTTTTTAAATATAGTATAAAATATCGCCCATATCTGTCAAAGTTACCCAGATTGACTGTAACAAAATCATATTATTTTCACTATTAACTAAAATAAATGGCAATGTGTGTGTGACACACAAAGTTAGCCATGCAACACCTAGGTGAACTGCTTTGGTGTTCCACAGGTCAGAAAGGTTTATTTTTACTATTACCTTAAGTAAGTATAAATGCAAAATCAAGAATCAGTCTCACAGTTACAGTCTTAAAATTGGGCAGTAAAAGAGGCAACATATTAGATAATTTAACGAAGTCACTTCTTTCGCCTAAAGAAGGTTCACATTATGTAAAAACAAACTTAACATCTTGAACAGCCTTAGGAATTCTGCATCTCAGACTTTTGCTAGTATCCCACTCGCAAAAGTCTGAGATGCAGAATGCCTAAGGCTTCAGACATACATAATAAAAAACCTTTCGATTACTATAGCAATAGGGACAAGACAATTGCTGAACTACTCAGTGTTCAGCGGTTCTGTATTGTCCCTACTGCGATAATAGTCAAGCCAAGCTTGAGCGGTGTTCACTAAAGAGCTAAAAACCTGGTTCCGTTCGTGCTCAACCTCCAACGCTCGCATTGTAGCCTAGTCCGGGCTTCCTCCAGCTCCAGGCGTCGTAATTCCACGGCCGTAAACTCGCTTGCCTCTCTCTCGAAGGGGGTCGGTGCCTGTCTACGGCGGTCGCGCAAACGAGGGCGGTCAGGAGAGGCAGCAGACTGCGGTGTCGCTGGCGACCTCAACCGCGGACGACGGCTGGGTAGATGGAGAAATAGCAGACGTGCGGAGGGCAGGTGGCCGTCTTCGCCTCGGAGTAGTGGGCGCTGCAGGGGTTGGCGGGGATGGCGCTGCCGGGGCTGTTGTGGCTGGCGGGGCTGGTGCAACAGGCTGCCGTCCTTGAGCCGAAGTCTGAGTGAGCACGAGCGGTGAGGAAGGAGGAAGTCAATTATTTGAGGGCTGTGAAGTTGAAGGTTGAGGAGACAAAGTCAGTTGTGGAGTTTCTGCAAAAGAAAATTAGTGTTATTTTGGACAGTTTATGGATCTTTTGTTTGTTCAAAATGTTTTCTTAAATCAGATACTGCTATTATTTTGTAAAATGTGAAGGTTTGGATGTTTGTTAGTTCCTTACTCAATCATGCAAAAACGGCTGAACGGATTTCGAAGAAAATTGGCATACAGCAACATTTTATATTTTACATATACATAACAAATAAATATTATGATACTAGCTGTTGCCAGCGGCTTCGCCCGTAATCGGGATAAAAACTATCCTATGTGTTAATCAGGGTTATAAACAATGTGTGTACTAAATTTTATCCAAATCCGTTCAGTAGTTTTTGCGTGAAAGAGTAACAAACATCCATCTATGCAAACTTCCATGTTTATAAATAATATTAGTAAGAAGTAAGATTTTAAGTCTTTAGACTTACCATCTAAAATTTCCAAAAATGCTGAATTATCTTGGGTGACGGGATCATCTTGGACGGCAGGATCTTCTTGTGCAGTATTTAGAGGTCTCTGAAAAAAATTTGCAGTGGTAGATTTAATAAAAATAAGTGAGAGATTTAATTAAATTATAGTGTGGCGTCCCACATGGTTGCATCATTGTATTAATATTTATATTGTAACATAAGTACAGTACTATGTGTAGGACCCACCTTGTAATACTATTTAGTCTGTGGTATAACCAAAGATTTTCTGTCTATGGTTTTACTACTTTCTGACACCTCGCAAAAACAGACTTTTTGGCGGGTTTGGACGAATACAATTTGTTCAACAATACCGACTTTTATTTCGAGTTCGTTACTGAAATTAAACGGCGCGCAACGCCAAATTGGTGACCCTGAACGTGGTCGCCAAATTGGTGACCCTGAATCAAGGTGGCCCAAGGAATACTCCAGACTCGGGAGTTGCTGGAGTCGCCAAACAGACCCCTATTGGACATCCTGTGACGGAACTTCGCCAGTAACGACCTACGTGCGAGTTGATGCCCGTCGCCAAAGACGAGGTCTCGCTGGTACCTACGTCGCAAGGTGCTGCCTGTTGGTCAGTGGATTATACTTACTCTCCACGAAGATAACTGGTCAGTGTGTGCTTATACTACCTATTTTATATTGCATACAGCATAACAACAGTGGTGTTAAGAGTGGGTTAAGCTGGTGTTAATTAATATATTGGATACTGCATAAACTATTGATATTTTATATCATCTAACATATTGGTGTTGGATACTGAATAACTTATTAATATTGCATTTTATTTGTACCTCTTGAAGGTTTGTTTGCATTTATTTTTATTTTTTGCATATTGGTTGTTGGCACTGTTTACTTTTTAATATATTGCTTTTGTTTTGGGTTGTGTCTGCATTATTGTTAAACCACTCCTGTTTATTTATATTCTGCACTTTCAAATTCATTAATTATCTTGCATGCAGCTTCCTTAATTTTAAAACTTAATTTTCTTTTTAAAACATGACTGATGAATCTAAAGAAGTATTCCATGACCCAGCTGGTTCTGGTGGTGAGCATGGGACAACAACTACACACCCACACATCATTAACAGAGTTTCTATCCGTGTCCCACCCTTCTGGCCTGACAAGCCCGGATTGTGGTTTGCCAGTCTCGAGGCACACATCTATGCAAACTTCCATGTTTATAAATAATATTAGTAAGAAGTAAGATTTTAAGTCTTTAGACTTACCATCTAAAATTTCCAAAAATGCTGAATTATCTTGGGTGACGGGATCATCTTGGACGGCAGGATCTTCTTGTGCAGTATTTAGAGGTCTCTGAAAAAAATTGGCAGTGGTAGATTTAATAAAAATAAGTGAGAGATTTAATTAAATTATAGCAACATTTTTTCAGTTATATAATAATATTTATTTTATAGATACTAATTAATAACCTGTTTAACCAAATTCAAAATAATTTATCAAAAATGAAATGTGTCTTTCATGTTAACTAAGTAACTTTTGTTGCCATTAACTAACATGTTGACCAATGTTAATAGGAATATTTTATAAAACATCTGTCTACTAGAAAAAATTAGCTCATTATTGAGCAGGAGCCTTGAAGGTGTATAGTACTTACATTAAATCCTAGCTCTTCTACTACAGAGACTTGTCCTGCCACTGCTAAAGCACCCATTATAGCCAGCACTCTGTTATCGCTAGCTGACAAGGTTTGCCCGCTTGCTGGCCCACCTCCAGTCCCTCTTGCATGGTGCCTTACGGTCAATGCCTTTTTTTTTTATTTTGGACTTCCAATCTGCCCCACGCCTTTATTGAATAAAAATCAGTCATAGTTATAAGTACCTATGTTATAAGTGTAAATGAGATTAAATGGCAAATTTGGTAAGAACTTTTAAAATAAATTGAAAAATAACTATAACATGCGGGGCATCCTCTCATATGGGCATCGGACATCAAAGCATAGCTTGTACTATACTATACTTGTACTTGTTTGACTTTTTGTAGTAAGAAGGTTAATGTTTAGTTGTAAGTTTGTTTTCTTTGTTTATGTTGTGTGTACTTATATGTGCCAATAAACGTTTTTTCTTTCTTACTATGGGTGTCATGTCAGAGATTGACCATCATCATCATAATTATCAAAAATCCCCAGTCTAGTAATAACAGAGAAGTGATTACAAGCCAACCTTCACAACCGCAAGGTTTCCTCTTATCCAAAACCCAAATACAAAATAGCACCTTCAGCAATGATAACCAAAATGAGTTAATCCGAGGCAGGGCTATGCGCAATCGCTTAGTTAGTAGGATGTAATATAGGTGAATAAATAAAATTACTATTAAATATTTTAATAGTTTTATTAAGTCACTTGATAAACTCTATAAAATTTTATATAATTAGTATCTCTACTAAACATAATAATTATATTAATCAGTCTTTATATGCCAACTGCTGGGCATAAGACAAGCCTCACCTCAATAAGCCATAATCCAACATGCAAGCTAGATCTAATGGATAACAAAATCATATTATTTTCACTATTAACTAAAATAAATGCCAATGTGTGTGTGACACACAAAGTTAGCCATGCAACACCTAGGTGAACTGCTTTGGTGTTCCACAGGTCAGAAAGGTTTATTTTTACTATTACCTTAAGTAAGTATAAATGCAAAATCAAGAATCAGTCTCACAGTTACAGTCTTAAAATTGGGCAGTAAAAGAGGCAACATATTAGATAATTTAACGAAGACACTTCTTTCGCCTAAAGAAGGTTCACATTATGTAAAAACAAACTTAACATCTTGAACAGCCTTAGGAATTCTGCATCTCAGACTTTTGCTAGTATCCCACTCGCAAAAGTCTGAGATGCAGAATGCCTAAGGCTTCAGACATACATACTAAAAAACCTTTCGATTACTATAGCAATAGGGACAAGACAATTGCTGAACTACTCAGTGTTCAGCGGTTCTGTATTGTCCCTACTGCGATAATAGTCAAGCCAAGCTTGAGCGGTGTTCACTAAAGAGCTAAAAATCTGGTTCCGTTCGTGCTCAACCTCCAACGCTCGCATTGTAGCCTAGTCCGGGCTTCCTCCAGCTCCAGGCGTCGTAATTCCACGGCCGTAAACTCGCTTGCCTCTCTCTCGAAGGGGGTCGGTGCCTGTCTACGGCGGTCGCGCAAACGAGGGCGGTCAGGAGAGGCAGCAGACTGCGGTGTCGCTGGCGACCTCAACCGCGGACGACGGCTGGGTAGATGGAGAAATAGCAGACGTGCGGGGGGCAGGTGGCCGTCTTCGCCTCGGAGTAGTGGGCGCTGCAGGGGTTGGCGGGGATGGCGCTGCCGGGTCTGTTGTGGCTGGCGGGGCTGGTGCAACAGGCTGCCGTCCTTGAGCCGAAGTCTGAGTGAGCACGAGCGGTGAGGAAGGAGGAAGTCAATTATTTGAGGGCTGTGAAGTTGAAGGTTGAGGAGACAAAGTCAGTTGTGGAGTTTCTGCAAAAGAAAATTAGTGTTATTTTGGACAGTTTATGGATCTTTTGTTTGTTCAAAATGTTTTCTTAAATCAGATACTGCTATTATTTTGTAAAATGTGAAGGTTTGGATGTTTGTTAGTTCCTTACTCAATCATGCAAAAACGGCTGAACGGATTTCGAAGAAAATTGGCATACAGCAACATTTTATATTTTACATATACATAACAAATAAATATTATGATACTAGCTGTTGCCAGCGGCTTCGCCCATAATCGGGATAAAAACTATCCTATGTGTTAATCTGGGTTATAAACAATGTGTGTACTAAATTTTATCCAAATCCGTTCAGTAGTTTTTGCGTGAAAGAGTAACAAACATCCATCTATGCAAACTTCCATGTTTATAAATAATATTAGTAAGAAGTAAGATTTTAAGTCTTTAGACTTACCATCTAAAATTTCCAAAAATGCTGAATTATCTTGGGTGACGGGATCATCTTGGACGGCAGGATCTTCTTGTGCAGTATTTAGAGGTCTCTGAAAAAAATTTGCAGTGGTAGATTTAATAAAAATAAGTGAGAGATTTAATTAAATTATAGTGTGGCGTCCCACATGGTTGCATCATTGTATTAATATTTATATTGTAACATAAGTACAGTACTATGTGTAGGACCCACCTTGTAATACTATTTAGTCTGTGGTATAACCAAAGATTTTCTGTCTATGGTTTTACTACTTTCTGACACCTCGCAAGAACAGACTTTTTGGCGGGTTTGGACGAATACAATTTGTTCAACAATACCGACTTTTATTTCAAGTTCGTTACTGAAATTAAACGGCGCGCAACGCCAAATTGGTGACCCTGAACGTGGTCGCCAAATTGGTGACCCTGAATCAAGGTGGCCCAAGGAATACTCCAGACTCGGGAGTTGCTGGAGTCGCCAACCAGACCCCTATTGGACATCCTGTGACGGAACTTCGCCAGTAACGACCTACGTGCGAGTTGATGCCCGTCGCCAAAGACGAGGTCTCGCTGGTACCTACGTCGCAAGGTGCTGCCTGTTGGTCAGTGGATTATACTTACTCTCCACGAAGATAACTGGTCAGTGTGTGCTTATACTACCTATTTTATATTGCATACAGCATAACAACAGTGGTGTTAAGAGTGGGTTAAGCTGGTGTTAATTAATATATTGGATACTGCATAAAATATTGATATTTTATATCATCTAACATATTGGTGTTGGATACTGAATAACTTATTAATATTGCATTTTATTTGTACCTCTTGAAGGTTTGTTTGCATTTATTTTTATTTTTTGCATATTGGTTGTTGGCACTGTTTACTTTTTAATATATTGCTTTTGTTTTGGGTTGTGTCTGCATTATTGTTAAACCACTCCTGTTTATTTATATTCTGCACTTTCAAATTCATTAATTATCTTGCATGCAGCTTCCTTAATTTTAAAACTTAATTTTCTTTTTAAAACATGACTGATGAATCTAAAGAAGTATTCCATGACCCAGCTGGTTCTGGTGGTGAGCATGGGACAACAACTACACACCCACACATCATTAACAGAGTTTCTATCCGTGTCCCACCCTTCTGGCCTGACAAGCCCGGATTGTGGTTTGCCAGTCTCGAGGCACACATCTATGCAAACTTCCATGTTTATAAATAATATTAGTAAGAAGTAAGATTTTAAGTCTTTAGACTTACCATCTAAAATTTCCAAAAATGCTGAATTATCTTGGGTGACGGGATCATCTTGGACGGCAGGATCTTCTTGTGCAGTATTTAGAGGTCTCTGAAAAAAATTTGCAGTGGTAGATTTAATAAAAATAAGTGAGAGATTTAATTAAATTATAGCAACATTTTTTCAGTTATATAATAATATTTATTTTATAGATACTAATTAATAACCTGTTTAACCAAATTCAAAATAATTTATCAAAAATGAAATGTGTCTTTCATGTTAACTAAGTAACTTTTGTTGCCATTAACTAACATGTTGACCAATGTTAATAGGAATATTTTATAAAACATCTGTCTACCAGAAAAAATTAGCTCATTATTGAGCAGGAGCCTTGAAGGTGTATAGTACTTATATTAAATCCTAGCTCTTCTACTACAGAGACTTGTCCTGCCACTGCTAAAGCACCCATTATAGCCAGCACTCTGTTATCGCTAGCTGACAAGGTTTGCCCGCTTGCTGGCCCACCTCCAGTCCCTCTTGCATGGTGCCTTACGGTCAATGCCTTTTTTTTTGTTTTGGACTTCCAATCTGCCCCACGCCTTTATTGAATAAAAATCAGTCATAGTTATAAGTACCTATGTTATAAGTGTAAATGAGATTAAATGGCAAATTTGGTAAGAACTTTTGAAATAAATTGAAAAATAACTATAACATGCGGGGCATCCTCTCATATGGGCATCGGACATCAAAGCATAGCTTGTACTATACTATAGTTGTACTTGTTTGACTTTTTGTAGTAAGAAGGTTAATGTTTAGTTGTAAGTTTGTTTTCTTTGTTTATGTTGTGTGTACTTATATGTGCCAATAAACGTTTTTTCTTTCTTACTATGGGTGTAATGTCAGAGATTGACCATCATCATCATAATTATCAAAAATCCCCAGTCTAGTAATAACAGAGAAGTGATTACAAGCCAACCTTCACAACCGCAAGGTTTCCTCTTATCCAAAACCCTTGAGAAAATAGCTTGCTAGCGACTCTACCATCATACTAGTCTTTCAAAAAATGTTCATTAGATCCTTACTTTTTTCCACTTCTCTGTAGTATTGCTAACACCACCACCAACAGCATTCAATATGTTGGTCAGTTCAGTCCACAGTCGGTCTGACCGTACCCGACCTTGTGATCCAGCAAGAGGCCTCGCCAGGTCACCATGACTGTAACATAAACAAACAAAGATTCAATATAAGTACTTCATTATTAAGATCGCGTCATTGTTTACATTACATACTCATGAATAAAACTTGGATTTACTTACGCTTCCATATACTCAAGCAGCGTTGACAATTGTTCAGGACTTGCTCGCACTCTTGATTCCATGTTTTATCACTAAAAATTAAAATAGATATTATCTAAGACTATATTAATACAAATTACAATGACTGTCTTACACAAAGGTTAGTTTAAAACTGAACTAATAACATCTTAATATTTGTTGGAAGCACTGGGTCTTGCTACAGTTCCCATACTTAAGTCAAGTGGTTAATATGTTTTTTGTCGGGTCTCGGGGTACCTATCGCAGCCCGAACACTTGAACTGCCATGCCGATCCCGTGACGTCACCCAGCATTCCAACGCCGTCGCCGCACAGCGATCGCCAACATAGATTACTCCAACATCGTTTGAACACCAGTCACTTATAAAAATGAGTCTATTTTGATTATCATTAAGTTTTGGAGACGATCTAAAAGTAATAACACTCTATTCACTTACCACTGTAAAAATATCGTTTTTATTATAACTTAAAAACAAACGTAACACTCACTTAATATTCTTATTAATAAAATTTGAAAACATCAATAACTCTCGGGTTTGATCCGATTTGAACTTCTTGACTGACACAGCAAAATTTTCGATACCATAACCAATATTTTTGTTTTTTAGCGAATAAACAATTCGATACAACGATCACGAACATAGTGTTACATTGGCTAGGAAATGTTTATCGTTATCTCAGAGACGATGACGAATTTAGATATCGTTTCGGTACGAAGTGATGTTACTTTGTCTAAGGACCCAGGGGGCTTAGACAAAGTAACAATTTAAAAACGATAACGAAGTTAGATAAGACTAAAATGTATGGGATTGACATAAGCCGCGTTAAGTCACGTGGTCAATCGACATCGTTATCGCAATTTGGTAGACAATGTCATAAAGTAACGAATCGTTATCGTGTTTATCCCATACAAATGCGTAGACAAGCAGACCTTTCAGTGTTCGCCTTCGCCTCGATCGTGATCGCCAAAAAAGATAACGAAACGAATGCTAAAACGTTGTAGTTTTTTTTTTTTTTTTTTTTTTATTATGGCACTAGTTAGATCTTTGTGCCAGTTTCAGGTAGTAAAAGGTAGGGAAATATTTTTAGGAAAATAACGGACAATCAGGAATTTTGTAAGGTTTAGGAAAGGATATGGTTTATTTTCATAGGATAAAAAAATAAAAAAGGATATAGATAATAAATATACTAATTAAATTTTTATATCATTTTTTAACAAGAATGCAGATATCACGTTAATATATTCAATAGGTTTCATTATTAAACAAGAAACAGAAGTAGGAAGGGGAACATTATAGGAAACAAGAGAACGGAGGAAGGATGAACGATCATGACGGGGACAGGAGAAGAATATGTGATCTAAAGTACCGACATCTTCACCACACTCGCAAAGATCACTGTCCACAATATGCAGCTTAGCAAGGTGGAAAGGAGTACAGACGTGGCCAAGCCGCATACGAATTATCATGCTTGCTATAGGTTTAGGGCATTTTGTTTTAAAAAACCATGGTTTGACTGGAACTGAAGGCTGAATTGAGGCATATACCTTGCCCTTTACTTGAGAACTTTCACTCCAAAGAAGATCCCAAGTATGCCGCAGATAATCTTTAGGGAGGCTGACAAGATCATGGCAGAAGTTTTTATAAGGAAACATGTCACCATTTTGCACTGCTTGTTTGGCTAATTGATCAGCTTTTTCGTTTCCTTGAATTCCGGAGTGACTTGGAATCCAAGCAAACTGTACCGTATATTTTTCCAGTATACATTTGTGCAACTGTTTTCTAATGTCAAATACAATGGGGTAAAAGGGTTTCATTTTAAATGTAAATTTTTCGATGGTTTGTAAAGCACTTTTAGAGTCGCATAATATTAGAACATTTTTAAGTTTCGCGATCAAAACATACTCTAATGCCTTGAACAAACCGAAGCATTCTCCGGGGAAAACCGACGTTTCAGGAGGAAGTTTTACCATCTGAACAATTTTGTATTTAGAATGAAATATACCAACTCCCACACAACTATTCTGGGTCTTTGATGAATCCGTAAAGATGTAATGACAGTCCATAAAATTTTCACCGACTGCTGCATTAAACTTTATGTCAGCCCCTACATCACTTTTTTCTATGCCGAGATCATAATGTACTACCGGAGAGACTAGTAAAGGTTCAAATGTTTCGCATTCAAATAAAGGAAGAGTAGGTGAACTATGTACACTTGATGGTATAGAATTAAACTTTCTGAGACTTTTAACTAAACACGGAATATCTTTGTGCCGCCAATAGGATGAAATTTGTATGAGTTTATCAAGTTTTAATAATTTTGAATGAAGCAAATGATTGGAAAACTGCATCGATTTAAATAAAAATCGGTCAGATAAATATTGTCTTCTCAGGTGAAGTGGAGGTTCTCCTACTTCTACCTGTAAGGCATTTAACGGGCTTGACTTCATGGCTCCAGAAATGATTCTAAGAGCTTTAGACTGTATGTTATCTAATTTCTTAAGACCCTTTCTGTTACCACCTTCAAGGAAGAATGTTCCGTAATCAAGTATGCTTCGGATTATTGCATTATACAACAGTTTAAGACTAAAAGGATGTGCCCCCACCATACTCCGGAAAGACATCGCATAATGTTCAGTTGACGTTCGCATTTTTCAACCACAAAATCAAAGTGTTGTTTGCCAGAAAGTTTTTTATCTAAGACTAATCCTAAAAATTTAAAATGATTTTTCACAGGAAGCGTAATGTTGTCATAGGTAACGATTGGGGGAGGAATGTTACGTTTCCTTGAAAAAACTACTACAGCACTTTTTTCTACTGAAAGACTTAACCCATTAACTTGTAACCATTGCTGTAAAAGACTTAGGGAGACGGTCAACGCGTTACATGCATCCGAGATGTTATTGTGAGTAGTATAAATTAAAAGGTCATCAGCATATTGTAAAACATCAGCAGATTTTTGTAGAGATGATTCTAAATCATATGAATAAATATTGTAAAGCAAAGGTGACAAAACTGATCCCTGTGGAAGGCCCTTGAACACTGTCCTCGTTATTTTCTTGTCACCAGAAAATAGAGAAACAAATCGAACTGATAACAAATTTATTATGAACCTTATAAGCAGAGTGGGGACGTTTAAATTAGTCAGCTTTTGTTTAAGGACAGATATAAGTACATTATCATACGCGCCTGTTATGTCTAGAAATGCGCCAACAACTGACTCGTTCTTGGAAAAGGCTATGCGAAGGTCAGTGGTAAACACACTTAAATTGTCAGTTGTGCTTTTACCTTTACGGAACCCAAACTGACTGCCTGCTAGTAATTGCTTGTTTTCTATATACCACTCTAAACGATTTTTAACTAAATGTTCTGCAATTTTAGTAAGAACAGATGATAGCGCAATAGGCCGGTATGATAGAATATCATTTGAATTTTTATTTGGTTTCAGGATCGGTAATATTTCTTGGGAACGCCAGGATTCTGGAATATTTCCAGAAACCATAACAGAATTAATTATTTGTAAATAGTATGATAATGCATTATCACTACAATGTGAGAAGAATGAGTACGGAATACCATCTTCTCCTGGGGCCGAGTCTTTTAAGTACGTTAATACCCCTTTCAATTCGTACATTGAAAAGGGAGAGTTCAAAGACGAACTATCACCAATACATATTGGAGTAAGATTTGGGTAAACTTGATCATACTCTGGAGCTGATGCTGGAGCTAACTTGTCAAGAAAACTATTAATAAGAGATGGAGGTAATTGTGTGAAAGGAGCAGTATCACTAAAGGCTTTTCTAAATTTTTTAATACTACGCCAAACTTCTGACGGGCATGTACTGGGCGATAAAGACATACAAAATGATCTCCATCCCTGAAGTTTCTTATCTCTGAGAAAAATCCGTGTATCATTAATAATATCTCTTAGGTTGTCTAAATTTTCAGCTGACATGTCCTCACCATATTTTTTCTCGGCTTCCTTTCGCTTTCGAACTGCATCGGAACATGATGAGTCCCACCATGGTGGCATAGGAATTTTATCAGAAGATTTTTTTTTAAAAGGGAATACTTGATCTGCTACTTTTACTATGCACAGCGCTAAAGCCTTAGAGCAATCGTTTTCTCCACCCTGAGTAATTTGCGGGAGCTCAGCCACTTTAGCATCAACAAGTGTTTTAAATTTATCCCAGTCTGCGCTTCCAAGTCTATACTTTAGTCTAGGGAGTCTTTTCGGTGTTGTAATGAACTTTTCTGAGGAAGTAATTATCAAAGGAAAGTGGTCACTTCCAAAGGTAGAAGAAGAGAAGCGAGACCAAGTTAAGGATGAAGCCAAGCGAGGGGAGCATATAGATAAATCTACAGCACTAGCACTTTCACCTACATTAGTTCTACGAGTAGGCTCGCCAGTGTTTAGAACACATAAATTGTGGTCGTCTATCATTTCTAACAAACGAATCCCCTCCCTTTTTGTCACACCACTTCCCCAACATTGATGGTGACAGTTAAAATCGCCCATTACTAAGAATGGTCTACGAAGGGATGACAAAATATTGCTAAGTTCTTGCAGGGCATTGGTATTAGCAACAGGAATGTAAATGGAAATATACGTAATATTACCAACAATTACCCCAACAATATCAACATCAGAACATGGAAGGAGAGAAACACGTGTAAATGGGGTATTATTTTTAATCAATATGGCAACTCCGCCATATCCGTCAGCTCTGTCATTGCGTAAACAAACATAACCTGGAATACCAAATAATTGGTTACTTTTAATCCAGGTTTCAGATAATGCTACAATATTTGGTTTAAATTTATTTATTAAGTAATATAGGTCAGTTTTTTTAGGTATTACTGATCGGCAGTTCCATTGAATTATTGTGTCCATCTTTTAGGTTTTTGTTTAGTAACAAACTACTTAAGCGCTCCACGTCGTACGGTTCAAAAGATATATTTTTACATAATAACATTTTGATTAGGTTTATAATAACATCAACAACTTGCTCATTCTCGTTCTGTTGCAGTTTCATACCAGATTCCTTAGGCAAAGCACACCCATTCGCCAAAGATGGAGGTTGAAGGTCCCTAACAAGGGCGTTATGAGCTGCTCTGTCATAACCCTGTACTGACTTGGGAGGAGTTCGGGGTTTAAGAAAGACAGTCTTTTTGTGTGATGAAGAAGTTGATGTTTTCGGTTGTGAATTGAAGTAATTATTTTTGTTGTGAAAATCAGGTGTACCTGTACTGACAATATTTGCATAGGACTTTGAGGCGGCTGGGTGTGCTTTACTTGCTTCTGCATATGAAACACATGAGTGAGCCATAGTATGTTTTATATTTTTTTGCCTCTGAAATTCAGGGCAGGCCTTATCTGTTGCATAATGCAATCCAAAACAATTGATGCACGATGCAGAATCTTCTTCTACAACACAACTTTCACCCAAGTGATTTTGTGCACATTTGAAACACCTAGGTTCAGCCGAACGGCATTGAATCTTTGTGTGACCGTACCGACAGCAGCGAAAACATTGAATTGTTGGATACACATAAGTCTCTACAGATAGTGCATTATAACATATATATATGCGTTTAGGGAGAGCTTGACCATCAAATGTTATAACTACAGTTTGCGAAGGTTTCCAAGTAGGTGACCCATTCACCATGACTTTATAATTAAGGCGCCTAATTTTTAGGACTGCCCCAGTGCCTATGGGAGTTGTTATATTCTCTTTTATTTCTTCCTCACTCCATTCTGATGGGACCCCTCTTACCAAGCCCATGCGAGTGACATTAAATGTGGGTAAAAAGGCTTTAAATTTATTAAGAGACAAGAGATTACTATTTAAAAATGAGTTAGCAGACAAAGGGTTTGTGAAAGCTACTACACATTTATTTCTACCAATTCTCTTTACACTGCCAGGAACAATATTTTGAAATTTATTAGTTTTAAGAAAATTACCAAAAGCAATAGGGTGCAGAATGGTGCCACTGTTTTCTGTATTGGTAATTCGCTGAACATGGACTATGTAAGGCCCTGTATCAGAAGCCTGGTACTCCTTCCTACCTACACCAACTGTTTGATCGGTTCGTTTGACTGCAGGTTCAGGATTCAACTGTGAGGTTTGACGAGTAGAAGTTTCAGGTAGAAATTGTGGAACTGATGCATGATTAATTTCAAGGGTAGGTTCTATGCTGGAAGTACACATGCAATCAGTGCTAATAGAAGACGTTCCCTCAGGGATCATCCCCTGTCTACTTCGTTTTGTTTTATTACAATGTTTGCATACAGTTTTATGCTTATGAGAGCGCCTCTTACGGGAAGCACTAACTTTTCCAGAGGTTGACGCGTCACTTGCAGTGGCTACAGACCCATCAGTGTCCATACCACTCGTATCTGCTTTCGTGGATATTGTTACATAGTTACTTACGGGGGGACTTAAGCCAGGGCCTAAATCCCCCAAATCTATTATAGGCGGGTCTTTCATACGACCCGGGATTCGTCTTGAACTATATTATAAATATTTACAAAAACTTACCGATAAACAGCAAAAATCTACACAAATATTATATTATTTACACTAAATAGAAAATATATTTACATAAAAACCTTAACTGAACCAATTTTCTAATAAAAATTTAAATATAAAAAATTTGCCGCGAAAAAATACACCCGGTCCGACCGAAATTTCCCGCGCTTTTCCACTAAAATTTGAAAACATCAATAACTCTCGGGTTTGATCCGATTTGAACTTCTTGACTGACACAGCAAAATTTTCGATACCATAACCAATATTTTTGTTTTTTAGCGAATAAACAATTCAATACAACGATCACGAACATAGTGTTACATTGGCTAGGAAATGTTTATCGTTATCTCAGAGACGATGACGAATTTAGATATCGTTTCGGTACGAAGTGATGTTACTTTGTCTAAGGACCCAGGGGGCTTAGACAAAGTAACAATTTAAAAACGATAACGAAGTTAGATAAGACTAAAATGTATGGGATTGACATAAGCCGCGTTAAGTCACGTGGTCAATCGACATCGTTATCGCAATTTGGTAGACAATGTCATAAAGTAACGAATCGTTATCGTGTTTATCCCATACAAATGCGTAGACAAGCAGACCTTTCAGTGTTCGCCTTCGCCTCGATCGTGATCGCCAAAAAAGATAACGAAACGAATGCTAAAACGTTGTAGTTATCGAAACAATATGGCCGAATTTCATTCGGCAGCAGATTTTTGACATTGGTTGATGACATACTCTTAGTATTTATTCTGTGTTAGAGGCATTACTGCAGATCAAATAGATTATAAAATGCATTCTCTACGTTTATTGTGGGCTGCACACAATGAGAACGCCTGGGTGAGGTGCCAAAAAACGACTAAGACTGCGACGGCAATTGGAAACAATTGAAGAAATGCCTGAATTGTTGTTCATCCAACATTTCAGGCTTAATAAAAGAGCATTTAGGAAGTTATGCAAGGACCTAAAAGCTCATGCACAATTAAAAGGTTCCTCTGAAATTCCCCTGGAAATAAAGGTAAGAAATTTTAAATTAATAAAACAACATAATTATAGGTATTGCAGGCAACCAGGTCCTTAATGTTGTTAGTTGTTGTTCCTTATAGCTTGAGTTAAAGCAACTTCGTCTGCTTAGTTTATAGGTACTATACAACAAAAAACATTGTGGCACCACACTACTTTATGAACTGCTGTATAAATAAAAATAAAACCACATCAACCTAAATAGGTTAACTTAACTATGTATTATATTTTATTTATATTATATTTTTCAGGTGCTGTGTGCTCTTAGCTTTTTAGCTACAGGGTCATAACAGAAAATTGTGGGTGTGGGCCAGCATTTGACGCAGCGGACAACAAGTCGCTGCATCAGGGAGGTTGTGAACGCCCTTAATCACAATTGGATGGTCAGCAGGTGGATAGTGTTTCCACAAACGCCACATGAGAGATCCCTAATCAAAGAGAAGTATGTAAATATATTTTTAAATAGTTTAAATACCTAATTAAAAATTTTCTTAGGTTTCTACATGAAATGTCATTCCTCCGTCTGCCGCGGCCCGGTACGGACGTGTACAGTAGACCTTTGTCGCTCGTAAATTTCGACATTTTTGTGCTAATTGGTGATTGGTTTACTCGCCAAATTTCGATTCCTTATTACTCCTTCAGTGTTTAATACAATTGGCACCTCCTAATAGGCGGTCCTAGAGTGAAACAAATAGATTCTCGGTGTTGCGTCTCAGTGGAGGGTCGTCTGATTTGTCTTGACTCGGGGCGGTCTCGAACCCGCGGTGTCGAAATTGGCAGTCGCGCGCGCGCGCACCAGACCAACAACATTAGTCATCACAACGCGAAATTTACGTCCACTCCGTAGTAAGCGAGATCCACGAGACGTCACCTGTGCTACGACTTGCTACGCGTCGCGCCTACGCGCAATCAAGACTGCTACAAGCGCTACGACCAGTTATTAGTGCTACGCGCCGTAAAGGAATGCTGCTGAGTATAACACACTATTACAGAGCTCGCTAATCTGCTTCACATTTTTGCTGCCGCTTATCTTTGCTGTGCTTTCGTCAATACTGCATCATTGAACCGTCAAGCATGCAACGAACTCCACCTAAATCACCTGCAAAGGCGAAAAAAGGTCAGTCCCCGGTTGTATCCAGTCACCAGTCGAACATTAAAAAAAGTGATAATGTCAATATCACTGCCCGCAACAATAAACGCCGTCTTAATAACTCACCTGAGACACTTAATGATTCACCCGACAAACCGGTTAACCCCCAGACAGTGTCATGCGCTTGCATGGATTTAAAGCATGAACTCTTGGAAATGTTGAACTCATGGAAGGCTGACCACGACAATAGGCTGACTTCATGGAAAACGGAACAGAATGCTATGCTTTCATCTCTTTCAAAGGATGTATCTGAGCTAAAAGTGCAATGTGAAGAAATACGGAAAACTTCTATCGAATTAGAGAGAGGCATGACCTTCATCAACAAGAATTATGAGGATTTATTAAAAAGAGTGGTCTATTTGGAAGAGAGGAAAGCGGAGGAGGTTGAGTCAGTTGAGCGTATGGAAAGGCAAATCCAGGACTTACAGCACCATTCTAGATCTGCGGCTATTGAATTGCGCAATGTTCCGACTAAGGATAATGAAAAGTTGGAAGATCTCGTATCTATTGTTTCTGGAGTTGGAAAGGCTGTGGATCTGGAGATACTAGAGTCACACTTGAGAGATATTCATCGCCTCCCAGGTAAACCGGGATCATCTCGTTCAATAGTCGCTGAGTTTACATCTGTGTCTCGTAAACACGAGTTTTTATCCAATGTTCGACGCTTTAACAAAGAACGTGCCACCATGGATAAGTTGAATACACACACAATTGGATTACCTGGCGATAAGAAACCCATCTACGCCTCGGATCATTTATCAGCTACTATGAGAAAGCTTTTTTATGAATGTCGTCAATTTGCGAAGACTAACAAACTCTCATGCTGGAGCTTGAATGGAAAGATCTTCATGCGTAAAAATCCTGAAGATAAACCAACTCAAATAAAATCCGAACGTTGCTTGTCCGTTTTTAATACCACAATTTGACTTTATGTTTGTATTCTATATTTTACTTTCTTTATTAATTTGCATGCTACATCCCGGGATCAGCCCCGGTTTATATTTTTTATATTTTTCATAACCTCAGTCTACATTTTTAAAACTATTGCATTACACACGTATCCTATAACATTTTTTGTAACAGTTAATTCGTTGTTTAATCACCAACTCTTTTATCAATACTACTCGATGTATTTCTGCAACCACACAGCGCAAGTTCAGAACCATTTTATTTTCGCTTACTCGCGATTGTTTAATGTTAACATCTTGCTTTCACCTATAACAGACAACAATGCCATACTGATACCGCTATTTTTTCGTTTATTTTGCGTGCGCGCTATTCTTATGTTACTTCTGTACGATATTGCTGTGATGCATCTATATGTAAATAAAATATATCTATAATAAATGGCTAATATAAATAACATTAATAACGACATTGATGACATTTCTATAGCGCGCGCTTACCAATGCTCACCAGAACAATGCTCGAAATATGTTAGATATCCTCATTTAAATCTTAAATTAATTCACATAAATATCAGAAGCATTAATAAAAATTTTCATCAATTTATTACTATGTTAACCATGACCAAAGTAGATTTTGATGTTATTGTTCTCACAGAGTGCTGGCTAAAAGTGACAGGACCCCTGCCCATTCTCCAAGGGTACTCGAGCCATGCTACCCAAAACAACTCTTCACAAAATGACGGCGTAGTGATCTATGCAAAAAACGACCTGCAATGTACTATTACTGAACCTCTTTTCCGCGATGCCAACTGCTTAGTATGTAGTACCGGCAATACAGCCATTATATGCATCTATCGCTCCCCATCATTCTTGGACCTAGAGTTGTTTTACAATAGCCTTGATAGTTTAGCTGGAACGTTAAAACGATTCAAAAATATCATACTAGTGGGTGATATAAACGTCGACATAAAACCTAATAATCATGACCGCCACTCAGATGCCTATTTGACCTTTTGTGCCTCTATTGGACTTTTACCGGCTCATACACTTCCCACTAGATCAGAAAATTCCCTCGATCACATAATGTTAAAAACAACTCATTCGGCTAGAGTAATTGTACTTAACACTCACATAACTGACCACCTTCCCATCGTCCTTAGTTTGAAAACCCATGGGAATTCTGTGAAGGCACAAGATTCAACTGTTCATCGTTACAATTATTCAGGCATCCGTAACGAATTGGACCACACCGATTTCAGTCCCGTACTGAAAGAATGTGACCCAAACCTTGCTGCTGATCTATTTGTTGATGTGATTCAGAGGTGTTGTTCAGGTCACATTTCAACTATAAAGGTATCTAACAGAACGAGAATGCTCAAACCCTGGATGACATCGGGTCTTGTTCGTTGCATTCAAAACCGGGACATGCTACACAAAAAATTGAAATTGTCTCCAGATAACCTGATCCTAAAATCTACGTACTCTCGATATCGCAACTTCCTCGATAAGTTATTAAAAAAACTAAAGCGAGCTCATGACAGGAACGAATTACTAAGGGCTAAAAATAACATCAAAGCTACATGGAAGGCCGTTAAAGCCATCACTAACTGTTCTGTCCAGCATCAGTCACCCGTCGAACTTATCCGGGGCGCATCTGATGCCAAAACCTCGATTAATAAAATCAATAGCTACTTTGCCACTGTAGGCGAGAAATTAGCCTCCAAAATCATTCCGCCCTCCAATCCTGCCCCCTTAAGTCACCCATCTCCGTCCAATTCACTTGTAATCTTGCCAATTGACGAATCTACGGTTTATGCAATTTTACAAAATCTACGTTCAGATTGCGCTACTGGGTATGACAACATCCCAGTAAAAATCTTGAAGCAATCCATTGCCACTCTTACTCCACCCATAACACACATCTGCAATCGTTCAATCGAAACCGGTACATTTCCTTCAATTTTTAAGAAAGCAGTGGTCCACCCGGTCTTCAAGAGTGGAGACAGAGGCAATGTCTCTAATTATCGACCCATTTCGGTTCTGAGCTCCCTGTCTAAAATCCTTGAAAAAATATTGAACAATGCTCTGGTGGGATATCTTTCCAAATACAACATCATTGCAAAAAATCAATATGGTTTTCGACAGGGAATCTCAACTGAAGACGCTGTCCTAAGCCTATCTAATAGCGTTGTCACTAAAATGGATAAAAAACTTAAGTGCTACGGTGTCTTCCTCGATTTATGCAAAGCATTCGACTCTGTTTCTGTTCCTATGCTGCTTTCAAAGCTAGAAGACTTGGGGATCCGCGGGCTTTCGTTGAAAATCTTCACTGATTATTTAACTGATAGAACCCAGTGCGTAAAGATTAATTCTTTGATCAGTGAAGAGGAGTGTATTGGTTTCGGTGTTCCGCAGGGAAGTATATTGGGTCCAACCTTGTTCCTGATATACATAAACGACTTGTGCAAAATGTCCATCCCTAACTGTGAAATATTCACTTATGCAGACGACACTGCACTTGTTGTTTATGATACTGACTGGAATAAAGCTAAGGAGAGAACAGAACACTCCCTCCGCCTTGTGACCGAATGGCTTTCAGCTAACTTGCTGACTCTTAACATCGACAAAACAAAACTAATACGCTTCTCGATATCCAGTTCAGTCCCCAAACCAGCTGAATCCAGTGCAGTAAAAGTCCACTCTTGCTCAGCTCACGCCTCCTCTTGTCACTGTCTGACACTCGCTTTAGTCCCAAGTATCAAATATCTGGGGGTGTACATTGACTCTAATCTTTCCTGGCGTTCACATATTGAGGCTTTATGCTCGAGGACAAGGAAGCTAATTTATCTGTTTAAGGAATTGAGGCATGCTGCTGATCCTGCAACCTTGTCCTTAGTTTACCAAAGCTTATGTGCATCGATCCTCATGTATTGCATTCCAGTATGGGGAGGCACCTATAAAAGCCTTCTGCTTCAAGTAGAGCGTGCACAAAGGGCAATTCTTAAGGTTATGCATTTTAAGCGACGAGATTACCCAACTACACAGCTCTACTCAGAATCCCAAGTCCTCACCGTACGGCAGTTGTTTGTTCTGCGTGTAGTATTACGCCGTCATTCCATGCTTCCACTAGACTCTAGCATCCTTCTTAGACGTCGAGGTTTTCCGGTCAGTGACTCCCTACATAGTCGGACCGCTTTCGCAGGTCGGCAATTTGTTATCTTAAGCGGTCGCATTTATAATAAGATTCACCATCTGATCAGTATTTATACATTAAACAAATATTCACTTAAAACTAAGTTATCTAATTGGTTGCAGAAACTGTCTTATGATTATACCGAATCATTACTAACAATCATCGCATAAATATTCCCCTATACTGTTACACGTCTATATAAAGGCTATGTTAATTGTACATCATTTATTTTTGATCATCTCTACGGAGGAACTGGCTCCTGAGATACAAGTATTTATTTTACTTAGTTTAGGAGTCAAATGTTCATTTTATTTCCACTGATCAGTGTTTGTACAACTATTATATCTGTTCATGTAATTATATACTATTACTGTGTGTGTTAAACGTACAAATAAAGATTATTATTATTATTATTATTATTATTACATACCTAAATAATTACTCTGATATTTGTTGTAAAATTGTTAAATAATTTACAGATTTCAAAGGACACATAATTTGCCTGGTGTGATAGGGTGCATTGACTGTACCCATATTGCTATTACAAGACCGGTTGAGGAAGAACACACATTTTTCAATAGAAAAGGATATCATTCCTTAAATGTTCAAATGGTAAGCTGCTGGATAAATTCTAATCATAATACATATAAAACTATGTGGTTAACAAACTTCTCTGAAACTATGTGTATATGTATTTATAAATAAAATAACCTTTATTTATATGATAAACTCAATGGAATATGTAAGAGGAGGTATGTGCCAAGCGGCACAGCAAAATAAAGGGACATTTTTATTGTATACATGGTGAAATCTATAAAATAACTTTTAAATGTTTTATAAGTAGGTACCATATTTCGAAATTAAATCCCTTCCCCTCATTGCAATTTGGTTCTTTGTGGAAACCAAACAATAAGTACCTATAGTTTTATTTTATTTTCTTTTCAGATATGCGATTAACGCGTTTTGCGTGAACTCAAAATTTGGTGGAGCAACACATGACTCGCACATATGGTCAGCGAGTCACGTGAGCACATACATGGAAGGACTTCATGAAAGTGGTGAACATGTTTGGTTATTAGGTATGTTGTTCCGTATAGGTATTGTAAATAGTGAGACATCTGAAATAGCCCTATATGCAGTAATTGCACTATATTTAAGTGAGCATGACTACAAATAAAAAACGATTATTCAATTCTTTATTAGAACTGGAGTAGACTATTAACAAAAATATATTTCCTTTTTTTTTTAGGAGATTCTGGCTATCCACTGCGGCCCTGGTTGATGACGCCTATATTAAATGCTGAACCAGGATCCCAGGCAGAGGTGTACACATGACGTCATGTTCATGTTGAAGCCAGGTCTTGCATTGAGCGCTGTTTCGGACTACTTAAGGCTCGTTGGAGGTGTATGTTTCGACACAGAGTTCTTCACTATCACCCTTACATGGCTAGCAAAATTACTAATGCATGTTGTGTGCTGCACAACATTGCATTAGATGCTAGAATACCACCTCCAAGTGATATGCCAGCTGGGGGTCTAGAAGATAGTGAAGATCATGCTGTACAATATAGCACCTCCAGCAATGATAACCAAAATGAGTTAATCCGAGGCAGGGCTATGCGCAATCGCTTAGTTAGTAGGATGTAATATAGGTGAATAAATAAAATTACTATTAAATATTTTAATAGTTTTATTAAGTCACTTGATAAACTCTATAAAATTTTATATAATTAGTATCTCTACTAAACATAATAATTATATTAATCAGTCTTTATATGCAAACTGCTGGGCATAAGACAAGCCTCACCTCAATAAGCCATAATCCAACATGCAAGCTAGATCTAATGGATAACAAAATCATATTATTTTCACTATTAACTAAAATAAATGCCAATGTGTGTGTGACACACAAAGTTAGCCATGCAACACCTAGGTGAACTGCTTTGGTGTTCCACAGGTCAGAAAGGTTTATTTTTACTATTACCTTAAGTAAGTATAAATGCAAAATCAAGAATCAGTCTCACAGTTACAGTCTTAAAATTGGGCAGTAAAAGAGGCAACATATTAGATAATTTAACGAAGACACTTCTTTCGCGTAAAGAAGGTTCACATTATGTAAAAACAAACTTAACATCTTGAACAGCCTTAGGAATTCTGCATCTCAGACTTTTGCTAGTATCCCACTCGCAAAAGTCTGAGATGCAGAATGCCTAAGGCTTCAGACATACATACTAAAAAACCTTTCGATTACTATAGCAATAGGGACAAGACAATTGCTGAACTACTCAGTGTTCAGCGGTTCTGTATTGTCCCTACTGCGATAATAGTCAAGCCAAGCTTGAGCGGTGTTCACTAAAGAGCTAAAAACCTGGTTCCGTTCGTGCTCAACCTCCAACGCTCGCATTGTAGCCTAGTCCGGGCTTCCTCCAGCTCCAGGCGTCGTAATTCCACGGCCGTAAACTCGCTTGCCTCTCTCTCGAAGGGGGTCGGTGCCTGTCTACGGCGGTCGCGCAAACGAGGGCGGTCAGGAGAGGCAGCAGACTGCGGTGTCGCTGGCGACCTCAACCGCGGACGACGGCTGGGTAGATGGAGAAATAGCAGACGTGCGGGGGGCAGGTGGCCGTCTTCGCCTCGGAGTAGTGGGCGCTGCAGGGGTTGGCGGGGATGGCGCTGCCGGGGCTGGTGCAACAGGCTGCCGTCCTTGAGCCGAAGTCTGAGTGAGCACGAGCGGTGAGGAAGGAGGAAGTCAATTATTTGAGGGCTGTGAAGTTGAAGGTTGAGGAGACAAAGTCAGTTGTAGAGTTTCTGCAAAAGAAAATTAGTGTTATTTTGGACAGTTTATGGATCTTTTGTTTGTTCAAAATGTTTTCTTAAATCAGATACTGCTATTATTTTGTAAAATGTGAAGGTTTGGATGTTTGTTAGTTCCTTACTCAATCATGCAAAAACATGGATTTCGAAGAAAATTGGCATACAGCAACATTTTATATTTTACATATACATAACAAATAAATATTATGATACTAGCTGTTGCCAGCGGCTTCGCCCATAATCGGGATAAAAACTATCCTATGTGTTAATCTGGGTTATAAACAATGTGTGTACTAAATTTTATCCAAATCCGTTCAGTAGTTTTTGCGTGAAAGAGTAACAAACATCCATCTATGCAAACTTCCATGTTTATAAATAATATTAGTAAGAAGTAAGATTTTAAGTCTTTAGACTTACCATCTAAAATTTCCAAAAATGCTGAATTATCTTGGGTGACGGGATCATCTTGGACGGCAGGATCTTCTTGTGCAGTATTTAGAGGTCTCTGAAAAAAATTGGCAGTGGTAGATTTAATAAAAATAAGTGAGAGATTTAATTAAATTATAGTGTGGCGTCCCACATGGTTGCATCATTGTATTAATATTTATATTGTAACATAAGTACAGTACTATGTGTAGGACCCACCTTGTAATACTATTTAGTCTGTGGTATAACCAAAGATTTTCTGTCTATGGTTTTACTACTTTCTGACACCTCGCAAGAACAGACTTTTTGGCGGGTTTGGACGAATACAATTTGTTCAACAATACCGACTTTTATTTCAAGTTCGTTACTGAAATTAAACGGCGCGCAACGCCAAATTGGTGACCCTGAACGTGGTCGCCAAATTGGTGACCCTGAATCAAGGTGGCCCAAGGAATACTCCAGACTCGGGAGTTGCTGGAGTCGCCAACCAGACCCCTATTGGACATCCTGTGACGGAACTTCGCCAGTAACGACCTACGTGCGAGTTGATGCCCGTCGCCAAAGACGAGGTCTCGCTGGTACCTACGTCGCAAGGTGCTGCCTGTTGGTCAGTGGATTATACTTACTCTCCACGAAGATAACTGGTCAGTGTGTGCTTATACTACCTATTTTATATTGCATACAGCATAACAACAGTGGTGTTAAGAGTGGGTTAAGCTGGTGTTAATTAATATATTGGATACTGCATAAAATATTGATATTTTATATCATCTAACATATTGGTGTTGGATACTGAATAACTTATTAATATTGCATTTTATTTGTACCTCTTGAAGGTTTGTTTGCATTTATTTTTATTTTTTGCATATTGGTTGTTGGCACTGTTTACTTTTTAATATATTGCTTTTGTTTTGGGTTGTGTCTGCATTATTGTTAAACCACTCCTGTTTATTTATATTCTGCACTTTCAAATTCATTAATTATCTTGCATGCAGCTTCCTTAATTTTAAAACTTAATTTTCTTTTTAAAACATGACTGATGAATCTAAAGAAGTATTCCATGACCCAGCTGGTTCTGGTGGTGAGCATGGGACAACAACTACACACCCACACATCATTAACAGAGTTTCTATCCGTGTCCCACCCTTCTGGCCTGACAAGCCCGGATTGTGGTTTGCCAGTCTCGAGGCACACAACTTCTTGACGTTTCAAAAGTGCCTGTAAATGGTTTATTTGGAATAAATGCTATTTTGATTTTGATTTTGATTTTGACACATCTATGCAAACTTCCATGTTTATAAATAATATTAGTAAGAAGTAAGATTTTAAGTCTTTAGACTTACTATCTAAAATTTCCAAAAATGCTGAATTATCTTGGGTGACGGGATCATCTTGGACGGCAGGATCTTCTTGTGCAGTATTTAGAGGTCTCTGAAAAAAATTGGCAGTGGTAGTAGATTTAATAAAAATAAGTGAGAGATTTAATTAAATTATAGCAACATTTTTTCAGTTATATAATAATATTTATTTTATAGATACTAATTAATAACCTGTTTAACCAAATTCAAAATAATTTATCAAAAATGAAATGTGTCTTTCATGTTAACTAAGTAACTTTTGTTGCCATTAACTAACATGTTGACCAATGTTAATAGGAATATTTTATAAAACATCTGTCTACTAGAAAAAATTAGCTCATTATTGAGCAGGAGCCTTGAAGGTGTATAATACTTACATTAAATCCTAGCTCTTCTACTACAGTGACTTGTCCTGCCACTGCTAAAGCACCCATTATAGCCAGCACTCTGTTATCGCTAGCTGACAAGGTTTGCCCGCTTGCTGGCCCACCTCCAGTCCCTCTTGCATGGTGCCTTACGGTCAATGCCTTTTTTTTTGTTTTGGACTTCCAATCTGCCCCACGCCTTTATTGAATAAAAATCAGTCATAGTTATAAGTACCTATGTTATAAGTGTAAATGAGATTAAATGGCAAATTTGGTAAGAACTTTTGAAATAAATTGAAAAATAACTATAACATGCGGGGCATCCTCTCATATGGGCATCGGACATCAAAGCATAGCTTGTACTATACTATACTTGTACTTGTTTGACTTTTTGTAGTAAGAAGGTTAATGTTTAGTTGTAAGTTTGTTTTCTTTGTTTATGTTGTGTGTACTTATATGTGCCAATAAACGTTTTTTCTTTCTTACTATGGGTGTCATGTCAGAGATTGACCATCATCATCATAATTATCAAAAATCCCCAGTCTAGTAATAACAGAGAAGTGATTACAAGCCAACCTTCACAACCGCAAGGTTTCCTCTTATCCAAAACCCAAATACAAAATAGCACCTCCAGCAATGATAACCAAAATGAGTTAATCCGAGGCAGGGCTATGCGCAATCGCTTAGTTAGTAGGATGTAATATAGGTGAATAAATAAAATTACTATTAAATATTTTAATAGTTTTATTAAGTCACTTGATAAACTCTATAAAATTTTATATAATTAGTATCTCTACTAAACATAATAATTATATTAATCAGTCTTTATATGCCAACTGCTGGGCATAAGACAAGCCTCACCTCAATAAGCCATAATCCAACATGCAAGCTAGATCTAATGGATAACAAAATCATATTATTTTCACTATTAACTAAAATAAATGCCAATGTGTGTGTGACACACAAAGTTAGCCATGCAACACCTAGGTGAACTGCTTTGGTGTTCCACAGGTCAGAAAGGTTTATTTTTACTATTACCTTAAGTAAGTATAAATGCAAAATCAAGAATCAGTCTCACAGTTACAGTCTTAAAATTGGGCAGTAAAAGAGGCAACATATTAGATAATTTAACGAAGACACTTCTTTCGCCTAAAGAAGGTTCACATTATGTAAAAACAAACTTAACATCTTGAACAGCCTTAGGAATTCTGCATCTCAGACTTTTGCTAGTATCCCACTCGCAAAAGTCTGAGATGCAGAATGCCTAAGGCTTCAGACATACATACTAAAAAACCTTTCGATTACTATAGCAATAGGGACAAGACAATTGCTGAACTACTCAGTGTTCAGCGGTTCTGTATTGTCCCTACTGCGATAATAGTCAAGCCAAGCTTGAGCGGTGTTCACTAAAGAGCTAAAAACCTGGTTCCGTTCGTGCTCAACCTCCAACGCTCGCATTGTAGCCTAGTCCGGGCTTCCTCCAGCTCCAGGCGTCGTAATTCCACGGCCGTAAACTCGCTTGCCTCTCTCTCGAAGGGGGTCGGTGCCTGTCTACGGCGGTCGCGCAAACGAGGGCGGTCAGGAGAGGCAGCAGACTGCGGTGTCGCTGGCGACCTCAACCGCGGACGACGGCTGGGTAGATGGAGAAATAGCAGACGTGCGGGGGGCAGGTGGCCGTCTTCGCCTCGGAGTAGTGGGCGCTGCAGGGGTTGGCGGGGATGGCACTGCCGGGGCTGTTGTGGCTGACGGGGCTGGTGCAACAGGCTGCCGTCCTTGAGCCGAAGTCTGAGTGAGCACGAGCGGTGAGGAAGGAGGAAGTCAATTATTTGAGGGCTGTGAAGTTGAAGGTTGAGGAGACAAAGTCAGTTGTGGAGTTTCTGCAAAAGAAAATTAGTGTTATTTTGGACAGTTTATGGATCTTTTGTTTGTTCAAAATGTTTTCTTAAATCAGATACTGCTATTATTTTGTAAAATGTGAAGGTTTGGATGTTTGTTAGTTCCTTACTCAATCATGCAAAAACGGCTGAACGGATTTCGAAGAAAATTGACATACAGCAACATTTTATATTTTACATATACATAACAAATAAATATTATGATACTAGCTGTTGCCAGCGGCTTCGCCCATAATCGGGATAAAAACTATCCTATGTGTTAATCTGGGTTATAAACAATTTGTGTACTAAATTTTATCCAAATCCGTTCAGTAGTTTTTGCGTGAAAGAGTAACAAACATCCATCTATGCAAACTTCCATGTTTATAAATAATATTAGTAAGAAGTAAGATTTTAAGTCTTTAGACTTACCATCTAAAATTTCCAAAAATGCTGAATTATCTTGGGTGACGGGATCATCTTGGACGGCAGGATCTTCTTGTGCAGTATTTAGAGGTCTCTGAAAAAAATTGGCAGTGGTAGATTTAATAAAAATAAGTGAGAGATTTAATTAAATTATAGTGTGGCGTCCCACATGGTTGCATCATTGTATTAATATTTATATTGTAACATAAGTACAGTACTATGTGTAGGACCCACCTTGTAATACTATTTAGTCTGTGGTATAACCAAAGATTTTCTGTCTATGGTTTTACTACTTTCTGACACCTCGCAAGAACAGACTTTTTGGCGGGTTTGGACGAATACAATTTGTTCAACAATACCGACTTTTATTTCAAGTTCGTTACTGAAATTAAACGGCGCGCAACGCCAAATTGGTGACCCTGAACGTGGTCGCCAAATTGGTGACCCTGAATCAAGGTGGCCCAAGGAATACTCCAGACTCGGGAGTTGCTGGAGTCGCCAACCAGACCCCTATTGGACATCCTGTGACGGAACTTCGCCAGTAACGACCTACGTGCGAGTTGATGCCCGTCGCCAAAGACGAGGTCTCGCTGGTACCTACGTCGCAAGGTGCTGCCTGTTGGTCAGTGGATTATACTTACTCTCCACGAAGATAACTGGTCAGTGTGTGCTTATACTACCTATTTTATATTGCATACAGCATAACAACAGTGGTGTTAAGAGTGGGTTAAGCTGGTGTTAATTAATATATTGGATACTGCATAAACTATTGATATTTTATATCATCTAACATATTGGTGTATGATACTGAATAACTTATTAATATTGCATTTTATTTGTACCTCTTGAAGGTTTGTTTGCATTTATTTTTATTTTTTGCATATTGGTTGTTGGCACTGTTTACTTTTTAATATTTTGCTTTTGTTTTGGGTTGTGTCTGCATTATTGTTAAACCACTCCTGTTTATTTATATTCTGCACTTTCAAATTCATTTATTATCTTGCATGCAGCTTCCTTAATTTTAAAACTTAATTTTCTTTTTAAAACATGACTGATGAATCTAAAGAAGTATTCCATGACCCAGCTGGTTCTGGTGGTGAGCATGGGACAACAACTACACACCCACACATCATTAACGGAGTTTCTATCCGTGTCCCACCCTTCTGGCCTGACAAGCCCGGATTGTGGTTTGCCAGTCTCGAGGCACACATCTATGCAAACTTCCATGTTTATAAATAATATTAGTAAGAAGTAAGATTTTAAGTCTTTAGACTTACCATCTAAAATTTCCAAAAATGCTGAATTATCTTGGGTGACGGGATCATCTTGGACGGCAGGATCTTCTTGTGCAGTATTTAGAGGTCTCTGAAAAAAATTGGCAGTGGTAGATTTAATAAAAATAAGTGAGAGATTTAATTAAATTATAGCAACATTTTTTCAGTTATATAATAATATTTATTTTATAGATACTAATTAATAACCTGTTTAACCAAATTCAAAATAATTTATCAAAAATGAAATGTGTCTTTCATGTTAACTAAGTAACTTTTGTTGCCATTAACTAACATGTTGACCAATGTTAATAGGAATATTTTATAAAACATCTGTCTACTAGAAAAAATTAGCTCATTATTGAGCAGGAGCCTTGAAGGTGTATAGTACTTACATTAAATCCTAGCTCTTCTACTACAGAGACTTGTCCTGCCACTGCTAAAGCACCCATTATAGCCAGCACTCTGTTATCGCTAGCTGACAAGGTTTGCCCGCTTGCTGGCCCACCTCCAGTCCCTCTTGCATGGTGCCTTACGGTCAATGCCTTTTTTTTTATTTTGGACTTCCAATCTGCCCCACGCCTTTATTGAATAAAAATCAGTCATAGTTATAAGTACCTATGTTATAAGTGTAAATGAGATTAAATGGCAAATTTGGTAAGAACTTTTGAAATAAATTGAAAAATAACTATAACATGCGGGGCATCCTCTCATATGGGCATCGGACATCAAAGCATAGCTTGTACTATACTATACTTGTACTTGTTTGACTTTTTGTAGTAAGAAGGTTAATGTTTAGTTGTAAGTTTGTTTTCTTTGTTTATGTTGTGTGTACTTATATGTGCCAATAAACGTTTTTTCTTTCTTACTATGGGTGTCATGTCAGAGATTGACCATCATCATCATAATTATCAAAAATCCCCAGTCTAGTAATAACAGAGAAGTGATTACAAGCCAACCTTCACAACCGCAAGGTTTCCTCTTATCCAAAACCCAAATACAAAATAGCACCTCCAGCAATGATAACCAAAATGAGTTAATCCGAGGCAGGGCTATGCGCAATCGCTTAGTTAGTAGGATGTAATATAGGTGAATAAATAAAATTACTATTAAATATTTTAATAGTTTTATTAAGTCACTTGATAAACTCGTAAAATTTTATATTATTAGTATCTCTACTAAACATAATAATTATATTAATCAGTCTTTATATGCCAACTGCGGGGCATAAGACAAGCCTCACCTCAATAAGCCATAATCCAACATGCAAGCTAGATCTAATGGATAACAAAATCATATTATTTTCACTATTAACTAAAATAAATGGCAATGTGTGTGTGACACACAAAGTTAGCCATGCAACACCTAGGTGAACTGCTTTGGTGTTCCACAGGTCGAGAAAGGTTTATTTTTACTATTACCTTAAGTAAGTATAAATGCAAAATCAAGAATCAGTCTCACAGTTACAGTCTTAAAATTGGGCAGTAAAAGAGGCAACATGTTAGATAATTTAACGAAGACACTTCTTTCGCCTAAAGAAGGTTCACATTATGTAAAAACAAACTTAACATCTTGAACAGCCTTAGGAATTCTGCATCTCAGACTTTTGCTAGTATCCCACTCGCAAAAGTCTGAGATGCAGAATGCCTAAGGCTTCAGACATACATACTAAAAAACCTTTCGATTACTATAGCAATAGGGACAAGACAATTGCTGAACTACTCAGTGTTCAGCGGTTCTGTATTGTCCCTACTGCGATAATAGTCAAGCCAAGCTTGAGCGGTGTTCACTAAAGAGCTAAAAACCTGGTTCCGTTCGTGCTCAACCTCCAACGCTCGCATTGTAGCCTAGTCCGGGCTTCCTCCAGCTCCAGGCGTCGTAATTCCACGGCCGTAAACTCGCTTGCCTCTCTCTCGAAGGGGGTCGGTGCCTGTCTACGGCGGTCGCGCAAACGAGAGCGGTCAGGAGAGGCAGCAGACTGCGGTGTCGCTGGCGACCTCAACCGCGGACGACGGCTGGGTAGATGGAGAAATAGCAGACGTGCGGGGGGCAGGTTGCCGTCTTCGCCTCGGAGTAGTGGGCGCTGCAGGGGTTGGCGGGGATGGCGCTGCCGGGGACAAAGTCAGACAAAGTCAGTTGTGGAGTTTCTGCAAAAGAAAATTAGTGTTATTTTGGACAGTTTATGGATCATTTCTTTGTTCAAAATGTTTTCTTAAATCAGATACTGCTATTATTTTGTAAAATGTGAAGGTTTGGATGTTTGTTAGTTCCTTACTCAATCATGCAAAAACGGCTGAACGGATTTCGAAGAAAATTGGCATACAGCAACATTTTATATTTTACATATACATAACAAATAAATATTATGATACTAGCTGTTGCCAGCGGCTTCGCCCGTAATCGGGATAAAAACTATCCTATGTGTTAATCTGGGTTATAAACAATGTGTGTACTAAATTTTATCCAAATCCGTTCAGTAGTTTTTGCGTGAAAGAGTAACAAACATCCATCTATGCAAACTTCCATGTTTATAAATAATATTAGTAAGAAGTAAGATTTTAAGTCTTTAGACTTACCATCTAAAATTTCCAAAAATGCTGAATTATCTTGGGTGACGGGATCATCTTGGACGGCAGGATCTTCTTGTGCAGTATTTAGAGGTCTCTGAAAAAAATTGGCAGTGGTAGATTTAATAAAAATAAGTGAGAGATTTAATTAAATTATAGTGTGGCGTCCCACATGGTTGCATCATTGTATTAATATTTATATTGTAACATAAGTACAGTACTATGTGTAGGACCCACCTTGTAATACTATTTAGTCTGTGGTATAACCAAAGATTTTCTGTCTATGGTTTTACTACTTTCTGACACCTCGCAAGAACAGACTTTGGGAGGAAAAAGCGCGGGAAACTTTGAGCGGACCGGTGCATTTTTTCTTGACAAAATATATAATTTTAGTTTTTCACTATTTAAGGATCAGTTTTGTATTATATTGTAAATTTTATTAATATTTAGTGTACATATATTAGTTTTAGTGTATAGTTTGCCGGATTCGGTAAGTTTTTTATTAATTTCTTTCGATGAACGAGCCGCCTGACTTGGCGGACCCGGGGGTCTTTGTACCCCCGGCTAATAATTTTATAACAGTTGCTTCGTCAACTTTATCCAATGAATCAGGAATGGAGACGGATGGTTCTAATGCCCAACGTGGGCGTAAAAGAAATAGACTGCATAAAATATGCAGAATGTCTAACAAAAAAAAAAGGAAGCACAGTCAGGCAGTTGACGGTAATACAGGTTGTTGCTGTGCTAGTGCAGAGAGTGAAAATAGCGACTCTACCCCTGCTCTAAAGAGTTCAATTAACACTATCACGCCGTGTAGTAATCCGATCCCTCAGAGTACAGTATCTGGTGTTGCTAGGAACAGGTATGAGGCCACTGACATCAGCCCTTTTATAGTACACGTCCAAAAAGAGACTAAGTCACCTAACGATAATACCACCTTACACCCGGTCACATTTGGCAAGTTTCTCAAAAGCCATGCCATTCACAACATCGTAGATGGATCTCTTAAGAGGATAGGCAGGAATAGAATTTGTTTGTGTCCGTTACCCAGGCCAGATGTTGTCGAAAATGGTCATTTGAATCATATAGATAATTAGTTTTGCGGCTTCTGTAATTGTTGCGCACATTTTTAAATTTGTTGCGCTTATAGTTTTTTAATTATTTCACAAAAACATTTCCTGCTGGCGTAACGTTACGCCAGCCAGACCTTTTTCTTTCTAACGGGAATATTTAAATAAATATTAGCTATAAAATTAGTTGTCTAGATGAAGTAAATGTTGTGCCTTATTTTGTATTTGTTCTTTCTTCGGTTGCGAAGTTATTCGAGATTTTGCTGGGGTAACGTTTTTGGTTTTGCTAGATCTTTGAAATGGTTAAACGGATTCTTATCATATTTTGTACATGACTTCTTAGGACTTAGTTTAAATTTGTTCTGCAATAATAAAACCAAAATATTGCATATCTTAAAGGTTATTTCATTAAACAGAAAAATACTTCAATTGGTCCCAGCACTCTCAATAAGAAGTCTAACGACTTACTTTAAACGTTATTTTAAAGCTTGTAACTGCCTTTAAATGTATCTGAAGTTTCATTAGTATCCTGTAAGTATTTAACAAGTTATGATGATATTCAGTTCTTCACGAGCACGGTCTTGATGCGCGCGGTGTTATTTGGCCACTGGATTGGATATATGAACTGAATGTTATGTCAATTATTAGTTTTTTAGATCAGTTGTATATCAGTAAATTTTCAGCTCAGTACATTGGATAATTAAAGAGATAATACGATTAAAGTCATTAGGAAGTGAATGACCGTGGTAACCCGACCAAGTTTAGGTGGTTACGAAAAAGCGAAAACGCAGAACATTATACTATCTTTTGAAATGTTTAGTATAATACACCTTACAATTTCAGTACAGACGCGTACACTGTTAAATACATAATAATAATATAATATTATCTGTACTATGAAAACATTATTATTATCTTCAAAAAGTTGTTAGATGCGCAAAAGTCGTTTTTATGAGGCAGCGCCGAGAGCGCGCGATTGGTGTGTCACTTAGACTTTTGCCCCCGGCACCCCGTATACGTCTCGGGCGTATACAAAATTATACCTTTTGTTATTATGAGTTTTTGTTACGAGTTGTTATACTAGTGTTACTTAAATATATTTCTAAGGTGACATTTTTAATTTAATAACAAGAAAAGCAATTTTGTTTGTTAGCTGATAGTGACGACGACAACATATAATTTTTAACCCCTGACGCAAAAAGAGGGGTGTTATAAGTTTGTTGATAATGTATTCTTTTTTTGTCTTCTTTATGTGTATATTATAATAAGGTATATAATAGAAAATTAAAAAAAGCAAAATTACTATCTGTAATTTTAATCTGTGATTGTTTTTAAGTAGTATAATAATATTTTAAAAGTTCAATTGAAATGATTATTTTACCTGTCAATAAAAATTCTTTAATAATCATGTAGTTTTTTTAAAAAACTTTTGTACATGTCTGTACTAATTTTGTAACACTATCCTACATATTTTAGAAGGTACCATAATGTTCTGCGTTTTCGCTTTTTCGTAACCACCTAAACTTGGTCGGGTTACCACGGTCATTCACTTCCTAATGACTTTAATCGTATTATCTCATTAATTATCCAATGTACTGAGCTGAAAATTTACTGATATACAACTGATCTAAAAAACTAATAATTGACATAACATTCAGTTCATATATCTAATCCAGTGGCCAAATAACACCGCGCGCATCAAGACCGTGCTCGTGAAGAACTGAATATCATCATAACTTGTTAAATACTTACAGGATACTAATGAAACTTCACATACATTTGAAGGCAGTTACAAGCTTTAAAATAACGTTTATAGTAAGTCGTTAGACAGCTTATTGAGAGTGCTGGGACCAATTGAAGTGTTTTTCTGTTTAATGACATAACCTTTATGATATACAATATTTTGGTTTTATTATTGTAGAACAAATTTAAACTAAGTCCTAAGAAGTCATGTACAAAATATGATAAGAATCCGCTTAACCGTTTCAAAGATCTAGCAAAACCAAAAACGTTACCCCAGCAAAATCTCGAATAACTTCACAACCGAAGAAAGAACAAATACAAAATAAGGCACAACATTTACTTCATCTAGACAACTAATTTTATAGCTAATATTTATTTAAATATTCCCGTTAGAAAGAAAAAGGTCTGGCTGGCGTAACGTTACGCCAGCAGGAAATGTTTTTGTGAAATAATTAAAAAACTATAAGCGCAACAAATTTAAAAATGTGCGCAACAATTACAGAAGCCGCAAAACTAATTATCTATATGATTCAAATGACCATTTTCGACAACATCTGGCCTGGGTAACGGACACAATTTGTTTAGCGTTCTCAGACTTTAACAATGCTAATTCATTTATTTACAATCCTGAGTTGTCAAACAGCAATTTAAAGGCATTTATACCAAGTTTTCACGTAACAAGAATGGGCCTTGTATGTGGTGTTCCATCTGATTGGTCGCCTGAAGAAATAATTGAAAATGCTTCAGTGCCGGATAATTGTGGGAAAATACTTAAAGTTAGGAGAATAAATTACAAAACTGTTGTAGAAGGGTCACCTGTCTGGAAACCAACGCAGAACATTGTGATAACACTTGACGGTCAGGTTCTTCCTCCACGTATATTTATGTGCTACAATTCATTACCTGTAGAGCTGTATGTGTATCCCACTATCCAATGCTACAATTGCTGTCGATTTGGACATACGAAAATTCAATGTAGGTCCAAACCTAAATGTTACAAGTGTGGCCAGGAACATACGGGTGATACTTGTAATGTTGAAGAAGAAAATTTATCTTGCTGTCATTGCTCTGGTAAACATTTCGCTACCTCTAAATTATGTCCTGAATTTTTACGTCAAAAAGAGATTAAGACTGTTATGGCAGAAAAATGTATTTCATATGGTGAAGTTACTAAATTGATTGCACCTATTTCTAAGTCTTATGCCAATGTAGCTAGCACTCCTGTTACTAATTACGCTTATCCAAACTCGCAATCTTCTTATACACAACATTCTCTTTGACATAGCTCAAATAAAAAAACAGTTTACATACACCGTCGGCCTCCTCCCAAACCAAATAAAGGTTATGACCGAGAAACACACCAAAAGATTGTTAATGAATATAGCTTACCGACCCCGCAAGATGGCTGTGCCTTAAATACAAATACAACAGTTCCTACAATGATGTCAACATCAGAAATAATTCAAACTCTCATACAAACGCTTACTCAATATAACATAGAAATACCGTCCAACGTTGCCCCTTTAATCAATATGTATAAAAAACCTGTTATTAATAATGTCAGTACAAATTCAGAACATATTACAATGGAACTGTAGACGTGCAGTTTCTAAAAAGAACGAAATCATTTACTTGTTAAATAAGTATAATGCTTCTTTGTTTGCAATTTCGGAAACCTGGTTGAAACCGGGCTCCATTTTTAAAATCAACGGTTTTTCTTGCCTAAGAGATGATAGGTCTGATGGGTATGGCGGGGCTGCTATACTCATTAGAAATTCGGTCTCTTACTGTCCTCTAACCCTTCCAGTCTTTAATGATTTTTCTGTTGTAGCTGCACAAATAAATAATACTTGTATTGTTTCTGTGTACATTCCTTCTCCTTCTTTATCAACCCTTCAACAATTCAACAATCTTGTATCTATTCTTCCTCGTCCCTTTTTAATTTTAGGTGACTTCAACTGTCACCACATTTCTTGGGGTTGTACTCTTTCATCATATTGTGGTGACTTACTCTTAGATATGTTTGACCAACATAATATTTGTGTATTAAATACCGGGGCTCCAACTCGACGTACAGGGCCAAAAGAAAATTTGAGCGCAATAGATCTTTCCATTTGTACCCCTAACTTAGCTTCATCTCTTATATGGTGCACTTTGCCATCTTCTTATGGAAGCGACCATTTTCCAATTCTTATATCGCCCACACATCCTTGTAGGTCTCCTAGTCTGCCGAGGCAGCCACGTATAAAATATAAACTTGGTGAGGATGGGTTATGGGATAGATTTAGAACTCTTGTAGAAGTTAAGCTTTCTAATTTACAGAAAAATATATCAAATGATCTTATTGACAGTAATAATAATTTTACAAATGCACTTATACAAGCTGCAGATGAAACTTTCCCTTTAAAGAATTCAGCCATTGGTCGTATTCCTTCCCCTCCTTGGTGGGATAAAGAATGTTCCCAAATAGTGAAAGCCAGAAAGGAAGCGGAAAAAAAATATAAAAATAATATGACTGAAGATAATTTCAAAATTGTATGTGATGCTATGGCGAAAGCACGTAAATTATTCAAAGAAAAAAAAATAGAGGGATGGAAAAATTTTTGCCTTTCGATCTCTCCTAATGTCAACGCTTCTATTGTCTGGCAAAATATAAGAAAATTCAGAAACGGAGTCACTCCTTCTAATTTTTCTGGCATTCCACCAAATTTAAGGAACTCTTTTCTCAATCGTCTTGCTCCGCCATCTGTTCCAGAGCAAGATCTTATTTATGATAACATTCCTCCTTCTATATCTCATAACCAAAGTCCACTTAATTCTCCTTTCACAATGCAAGAGTTACAGGGCGTTCTAAAATCAGTTAAAGATTCTGCTCCAGGTGAAGATGGTATTCCCTATTCATTCCTGGCTAATTTAAATGAATCTTCACTTGAATACTACTTAGACTTAATCAATAAAGTTATGTTATCAGGTAAAATCCCTCCATCATGGAAATCTCAAGCTGTTATTCCCATTTTGAAACCAGGTAAAACACCATTAGAATCTTCATCTTATCGCCCAATAGCTTTATCACCCGTAATTGCAAAAGTAGCTGAAAACTTAGTTAAAAATCGTCTTGAATGGATTATCGAAAACCGCGGAATTTTACCAGAATCACAATTTGGATTTAGAAAAGGCAAAAGTACACTGGATAGTGTGGCTACTTTGGTAACAGATATTAGAGTTGCGTTCTCTCGAAATCAGTCAGTACTCGCAGTATTTTTAGATCTAGAATCAGCATATGACAATGTTCTCCTGAGTGTCCTTAAAGAAAAATTAAAGAAGCTTCACATCCCTGAAATGTTGATTTGTTTTATAATTAACCTCCTCTCAGGTAGAAAAATTAACTTAGATCAAACACAGGATGACAGTAGGCTAGTATGGAAAGGTCTCCCACAGGGTTCAGTGCTCAGCCCTATATTATTTAATTTATATACGTATGATTTACATTCCTCACTTCAAAATTCAGCAAACATCCTCCAATATGCAGATGACTTAGTGTTGTACGTTACGGGTAGTTCATCAAGTTCTCTTTGTACTCTGCTATCTAACTCTCTAGCCTGTTTAAAAGTATGGATGGACAAAAATGGCCTGAGCATATCAGCGAGTAAGAGTTCTTTAGTCTTATTCACTCGCCAGCGTATTCATCCTCCGATATTTATAGATTGTGACAATAATGAAATACCAGTTAAAAATCAGGTCAAGTTTTTGGGTATCATTTTGGACTCTAAACTTACAGGTATTCCACACTGTGATTATGTTCTAAACAAATGTCAGAAACTTCTAAATTTGATGAGGTGTCTATCAGGTGTTTGGTGGGGTGCGCATCCGTTTTCCTTAAAGCTTCTTTACAATGCTCTGGTTCGAAGTGTTCTTGATTATGGAATCTTCTTATTGGAGCCTTGTAACGTGACTGCCCTTAGGAGACTGGATTCCATCCAATCAATGGCCTTAAGAATAATCACTGGAGCTATGAAATCTAGTCCTATTAACGCATTACAAATTGAGTGTAACGAACCTCCGCTTAGTCTAAGACGTCAATTTTTGGCTGATCGATTGTTTTTCCGTGTTTTACAGTTTACTAATAGTCTTTTAATTCAAAAACTTCAAATACTTGCTGATCTCATTGACTCATCAAACTATTGGAATCACAAATCTCTTCCTTGTTTAATTAAAAGTTATATCCGATTTAAATCATTTCATGCACCCACACACCGGTCTCCAAAACTTGATTTGTTTAACACTGAATTCGAAGCCTTGATCAATACGCCGTCTGTTAAATACATTGTAGATATTGATAAAAATAACGCTAATCCACATTTTAATTTTATTGTTCAAAGAAATTGGCCTGAGTGGCATCATATCTTCACTGACGCATCCAAACATGAATCTGATGATTTTGTGGGGGTAGGAATATATCATGCACAGTATAATATTGTTCAGAAGGTAAAGTGCCCACCTGAAGCAACTGTTTTTACTGGAGAATGTCTTGGTATTCTTAAAGCTGTAGAATACATTTTACTTTTAAAACTTAGAAATAGTTTAATTTTAACTGATTCCATGAGTGCGCTTCAGGCGCTCCTGAGATATCCTTTTAAATCTAAACCACCATTTCCTCTTATAGCAAATATTAGGAGTAAACTTTTCGACTGTGTTGTGAAGGGCTTTTCTGTTGTTTTTGTCTGGATTCCGAGTCATTGTGGTATAAATGGTAATGAAAAAGCTGATAGACTTGCCAATGAGGCTGTGTTGTGCGGAGATACTGTTCCATTCAAAAATTATACTCAGGACTTGGCTACTCTTCCTAGACATTATCTTAGGGATTCCTGGGATAGAGTTTGGGCAGAAAGTAGCCGTTCAAAAGGGAAATACTACTTTAGTATTCAGTCACAAATTCCATGTAAACCTTGGTTCTCTGTTCTCAGACTTGGCAAAATCGCGACAACCATTTTAATAAGAATGCGTTTAGGACATACTACTTGTCCAACGCACCTTGCACGCTTCAATATTATAGATAGTCCTCAATGTGAATGTGGACATGACTTTGGGGATCTGAACCATATATTCTTTTCCTGTCCGAATCATGACCGTACTTCCTTTTTAAATAGTTTGATATCCCTCCGTGTCCCTTTCCCTACATCAATAAAAACTCTTCTGTCTTCTATTAACTCCTCCATATATAGTGTTCTTTCTGATTATATTCATGATAACAATATACGTCTGTAAACATATATAAATATTTATTAGAATTTCAACAAGCTTCTGTCCTTTTTATTTATGTAATATTATTAATAACTAAATTTGTAATATATTTTTATACATTCCTGATCCTGTATCCGTGTTATTCCAAATTCCTTTACCTTTTCTTTTCGCGTTAAATGTTTCCCTACCTTTCTCTTCATACCCAACCCGAAATAAACTATATCTTTATACAACTTGACGCTGGCGGATGCACAAGAGTGCTAAGCCATATTCTCCTGTCGAAGGAAAGGAGAAAAAAAAAAAAAAAAAAAAAACAGACTTTTTGGCGGGTTTGGACGAATACAATTTGTTCAACAATACCGACTTTTATTTCAAGTTCGTTACTGAAATTAAACGGCGCGCAACGCCAAATTGGTGACCCTGAACGTGGTCGCCAAATTGGTGACTCTGAATCAAGGTGGCCCAAGGAATACTCCAGACTCGGGAGTTGCTGGAGTCGCCAACCAGACCCCTATTGGACATCCTGTGACGGAACTTCGCCAGTAACGACCTACGTGCGAGTTGATGCCCGTCGCCAAAGACGAGGTCTCGCTGGTACCTACGTCGCAAGGTGCTGCCTGTTGGTCAGTGGATTATACTTACTCTCCACGAAGATAACTGGTCAGTGTGTGCTTATACTACCTATTTTATATTGCATACAGCATAACAACAGTGGTGTTAAGAGTGGGTTAAGCTGGTGTTAATTAATATATTGGATACTGCATAAACTATTGATATTTTATATCATCTAACATATTGGTGTTGGATACTGAATAACTTATTAATATTGCATTTTATTTGTACCTCTTGAAGGTTTGTTTGCATTTATTTTTATTTTTTGCATATTGGTTGTTGGCACTGTTTACTTTTTAATATATTGCTTTTGTTTTGGGTTGTGTCTGCATTATTGTTAAACCACTCCTGTTTATTTATATTCTGCACTTTCAAATTCATTAATTATCTTGCATGCAGCTTCCTTAATTTTAAAACTTAATTTTCTTTTTAAAACATGACTGATGAATCTAAAGAAGTATTCCATGACCCAGCTGGTTCTGGTGGTGAGCATGGGACAACAACTACACACCCACACATCATTAACAGAGTTTCTATCCGTGTCCCACCCTTCTGGCCTGACAAGCCCGGATTGTGGTTTGCCAGTCTCGAGGCACACATCTATGCAAACTTCCATGTTTATAAATAATATTAGTAAGAAGTAAGATTTTAAGTCTTTAGACTTACCATCTAAAATTTCCAAAAATGCTGAATTATCTTGGGTGACGGGATCATCTTGGACGGCAGGATCTTCTTGTGCAGTATTTAGAGGTCTCTGAAAAAAATTGGCAGTGGTAGATTTAATAAAAATAAGTGAGAGATTTAATTAAATTATAGTGTGGCGTCCCACATGGTTGCATCATTGTATTAATATTTATATTGTAACATAAGTACAGTACTATGTGTAGGACCCACCTTGTAATACTATTTAGTCTGTGGTATAACCAAAGATTTTCTGTCTATGGTTTTACTACTTTCTGACACCTCGCAAGAACAGACTTTTTGGCGGGTTTGGACGAATACAATTTGTTCAACAATACCGACTTTTATTTCGAGTTCGTTACTGAAATTAAACGGCGCGCAACGCGAAATTGGTGACCCTGAACGTGGTCGCCAAATTGGTGACCCTGAATCAAGGTGGCCCAAGGAATACTCCAGACTCGGGAGTTGCTGGAGTCGCCAACCAGACCCCTATTGGACATCCTGTGACGGAACTTCGCCAGTAACGACCTACGTGCGAGTTGATGCCCGTCGCCAAAGACGAGGTCTCGCTGGTACCTACGTCGCAAGGTGCTGCCTGTTGGTCAGTGGATTATACTTACTCTCCACGAAGATAACTGGTCAGTGTGTGCTTATACTACCTATTTTATATTGCATACAGCATAACAACAGTGGTGTTAAGAGTGGGTTAAGCTGGTGTTAATTAATATATTGGATACTGCATAAACTATTGATATTTTATATCATCTAACATATTGGTGTTGGATACTGAATAACTTATTAATATTGCATTTTATTTGTACCTCTTGAAGGTTTGTTTGCATTTATTTTTATTTTTTGCATATTGGTTGTTGGCACTGTTTACTTTTTAATATATTGCTTTTGTTTTGGGTTGTGTCTGCATTATTGTTAAACCACTCCTGTTTATTTATATTCTGCACTTTCAAATTCATTAATTATCTTGCATGCAGCTTCCTTAATTTTAAAACTTAATTTTCTTTTTAAAACATGACTGATGAATCTAAAGAAGTATTCCATGACCCAGCTGGTTCTGGTGGTGAGCATGGGACAACAACTACACACCCACACATCATTAACAGAGTTTCTATCCGTGTCCCACCCTTCTGGCCTGACAAGCCCGGATTGTGGTTTGCCAGTCTCGAGACACACATCTATGCAAACTTCCATGTTTATAAATAATATTAGTAAGAAGTAAGATTTTAAGTCTTTAGACTTACCATCTAAAATTTCCAAAAATGCTGAATTATCTTGGGTGACGGGATCATCTTGGACGGCAGGATCTTCTTGTGCAGTATTTAGAGGTCTCTGAAAAAAATTGGCAGTGGTAGTAGATTTAATAAAAATAAGTGAGAGATTTAATTAAATTATAGCAACATTTTTTCAGTTATATAATAATATTTATTTTATAGATACTAATTAATAACCTGTTTAACCAAATTCAAAATAATTTATCAAAAATGAAATGTGTCTTTCATGTTAACTAAGTAACTTTTGTTGCCATTAACTAACATGTTGACCAATGTTAATAGGAATATTTTATAAAACATCTGTCTACTAGAAAAAATTAGCTCATTATTGAGCAGGAGCCTTGAAGGTGTATAGTACTTACATTAAATCCTAGCTCTTCTACTACAGAGACTTGTCCTGCCACTGCTAAAGCACCCATTATAGCCAGCACTCTGTTATCGCTAGCTGACAAGGTTTGCCCGCTTGCTGGCCCACCTCCAGTCCCTCTTGCATGGTGCCTTACGGTCAATGCCTTTTTTTTTATTTTGGACTTCCAATCTGCCCCACGCCTTTATTGAATAAAAATCAGTCATAGTTATAAGTACCTATGTTATAAGTGTAAATGAGATTAAATGGCAAATTTGGTAAGAACTTTTAAAATAAATTGAAAAATAACTATAACATGCGGGGCATCCTCTCATATGGGCATCGGACATCAAAGCATAGCTTGTACTATACTATACTTGTACTTGTTTGACTTTTTGTAGTAAGAAGGTTAATGTTTAGTTGTAAGTTTGTTTTCTTTGTTTATGTTGTGTGTACTTATATGTGCCAATAAACGTTTTTTCTTTCTTACTATGGGTGTCATGTCAGAGATTGACCATCATCATCATAATTATCAAAAATCCCCAGTCTAGTAATAACAGAGAAGTGATTACAAGCCAACCTTCACAACCGCAAGGTTTCCTCTTATCCAAAACCCAAATACAAAATAGCACCTCCAGCAATGATAACCAAAATGAGTTAATCCGAGGCAGGGCTATGCGCAATCGCTTAGTTAGTAGGATGTAATATAGGTGAATAAATAAAATTACTATTAAATATTTTAATAGTTTTATTAAGTCACTTGATAAACTCGTAAAATTTTATATAATTAGTATCTCTACTAAACATAATAATTATATTAATCAGTCTTTATATGCCAACTGCTGGGCATAAGACAAGCTTCACCTCAATAAGCCATAATCCAACATGCAAGCTAGATCTAATGGATAACAAAATCATATTATTTTCACTATTAACTAAAATAAATGCCAATGTGTGTGTGACACACAAAGTTAGCCATGCAACACCTAGGTGAACTGCTTTGGTGTTCCACAGGTCAGAAAGGTTTATTTTTACTATTACCTTAAGTAAGTATAAATGCAAAATCAAGAATCAGTCTCACAGTTACAGTCTTAAAATTGGGCAGTAAAAGAGGCAACATATTAGATAATTTAACGAAGTCACTTCTTTCGCCTAAAGAAGGTTCACATTATGTAAAAACAAACTTAACATCTTGAACAGCCTTAGGAATTCTGCATCTCAGACTTTTGCTAGTATCCCACTCGCAAAAGTCTGAGATGCAGAATGCCTAAGGCTTCAGACATACATACTAAAAAACCTTTCGATTACTATAGCAATAGGGACAAGACAATTGCTGAACTACTCAGTGTTCAGCGGTTCTGTATTGTCCCTACTGCGATAATAGTCAAGCCAAGCTTGAGCGGTGTTCACTAAAGAGCTAAAAACCTGGTTCCGTTCGTGCCAACCTCCAACGCTCGCATTGTAGCCTAGTCCGGGCTTCCTCCAGCTCCAGGCGTCGTAATTCCACGGCCGTAAACTCGCTTGCCTCTCTCTCGAAGGGGGTCGGTGCCTGTCTACGGCGGTCGCGCAAACGAGGGCGGTCAGGAGAGGCAGCAGACTGCGGTGTCGCTGGCGACCTCAACCGCGGACGACGGCTGGGTAGATGGAGAAATAGCAGACGTGCGGGGGGCAGGTGGCCGTCTTCGCCTCGGAGTAGTGGGCGCTGCAGGGGTTGGCGGGGATGGCGCTGCCGGGGCTGTTGTGGCTGGCGGGGCTGGTGCAACAGGCTGCCGTCCTTGAGCCGAAGTCTGAGTGAGCACGAGCGGTGAGGAAGGAGGAAGTCAATTATTTGAGGGCTGTGAAGTTGAAGGTTGAGGAGACAAAGTCAGTTGTGGAGTTTCTGCAAAAGAAAATTAGTGTTATTTTGGACAGTTTATGGATCTTTTGTTTGTTCAAAATGTTTTCTTAAATGAGATACTGCTATTATTTTGTAAAATGTGAAGGTTTGGATGTTTGTTAGTTCCTTACTCAATCATGCAAAAACGGCTGAACGGATTTCGAAGAAAATTGGCATACAGCAACATTTTATATTTTACATATACATAACAAATAAATATTATGATACTAGCTGTTGCCAGCGGCTTCGCCCGTAATCGGGATAAAAACTATCCTATGTGTTAATCTGGGTTATAAACAATGTGTGTACTAAATTTTATCCAAATCCGTTCAGTAGTTTTTGCGTGAAAGAGTAACAAACATCCATCTATGCAAACTTCCATGTTTATAAATAATATTAGTAAGAAGTGAGATTTTAAGTCTTTAGACTTACCATCTAAAATTTCCAAAAATGCTGAATTATCTTGGGTGACGGGATCATCTTGGACGGCAGGATCTTCTTGTGCAGTATTTAGAGGTCTCTGAAAAAAATTTGCAGTGGTAGATTTAATAAAAATAAGTGAGAGATTTAATTAAATTATAGTGTGGCGTCCCACATGGTTGCATCATTGTATTAATATTTATATTGTAACATAAGTACAGTACTATGTGTAGGACCCACCTTGTAATACTATTTAGTCTGTGGTATAACCAAAGATTTTCTGTCTATGGTTTTACTACTTTCTGACACCTCGCAAGAACAGACTTTTTGGCGGGTTTGGACGAATACAATTTGTTCAACAATACCGACTTTTATTTCGAGTTCGTTACTGAAATTAAACGGCGCGCAACGCCAAATTGGTGACCCTGAACGTGGTCGCCAAATTGGTGACCCTGAATCAAGGTGGCCCAAGGAATACTCCAGACTCGGGAGTTGCTGGAGTCGCCAACCAGACCCCTATTGGACATCCTGTGACGGAACTTCGCCAGTAACGACCTACGTGCGAGTTGATGCCCGTCGCCAAAGACGAGGTCTCGCTGGTACCTACGTCGCAAGGTGCTGCCTGTTGGTCAGTGGATTATACTTACTCTCCACGAAGATAACTGGTCAGTGTGTGCTTATACTACCTATTTTATATTGCATACAGCATAACAACAGTGGTGTTAAGAGTGGGTTAAGCTGGTGTTAATTAATATATTGGATACTGCATAAACTATTGATATTTTATATCATCTAACATATTGGTGTTGGATACTGAATAACTTATTAATATTGCATTTTATTTGTACCTCTTGAAGGTTTGTTTGCATTTATTTTTATTTTTTGCATATTGGTTGTTGGCACTGTTTACTTTTTAATATATTGCTTTTGTTTTGGGTTGTGTCTGCATTATTGTTAAACCACTCCTGTTTATTTATATTCTGCACTTTCAAATTCATTAATTATCTTGCATGCAGCTTCCTTAATTTTAAAACTTAATTTTCTTTTTAAAACATGACTGATGAATCTAAAGAAGTATTCCATGACCCAGCTGGTTCTGGTGGTGAGCATGGGACAACAACTACACACCCACACATCATTAACAGAGTTTCTATCCGTGTCCCACCCTTCTGGCCTGACAAGCCCGGATTGTGGTTTGCCAGTCTCGAGGCACACATCTATGCAAACTTCCATGTTTATAAATAATATTAGTAAGAAGTAAGATTTTAAGTCTTTAGACTTACCATCTAAAATTTCCAAAAATGCTGAATTATCTTGGGTGACGGGATCATCTTGGACGGCAGGATCTTCTTGTGCAGTATTTAGAGGTCTCTGAAAAAAATTGGCAGTGGTAGATTTAATAAAAATAAGTGAGAGATTTAATTAAATTATAGCAACATTTTTTCAGTTATATAATAATATTTATTTTATAGATACTAATTAATAACCTGTTTAACCAAATTCAAAATAATTTATCAAAAATGAAATGTGTCTTTCATGTTAACTAAGTAACTTTTGTTGCCATTAACTAACATGTTGACCAATGTTAATAGGAATATTTTATAAAACATCTGTCTACTAGAAAAAATTAGCTCATTATTGAGCAGGAGCCTTGAAGGTGTATAGTACTTACATTAGCCTGGTAGCTCATAATATTTTGTAAATTTATCTATTGACTGCTCCACATTTGTTGTAATATATACATTGCTTTTGCAATATTTTTTATTTTTTATTTATTTATTATTGTTTATTAATAATTGTAATTATTTATTTTGCTTGCTTTTGTTTGTATAGCCTCTTTTTTGAAATGTGAATGTGAGAACACTGTAGACTCCGCAAATTCTTAGGTTGCTTTTTATTATGATTATTTTTATTGTACTTTATTGACCAGTCTACACTGTCCTTACATAATAAATTCAATATATTGTAAACAGAAGGTATTGTATCAACAAATTCTTTTTTAAAAGAGTAACCATGGAGTTTCTTGCCGGTTCTTCTCCATAGGAAACGACCAATTTGGAACCGTGCACTAGCTTCTGACGTTTTATAAATGCCCATGTAGGCCTATGTGAAATAAAAATCTTTGACTTTGACTTTGATTAAATCCTAGCTCTTCTACTACAGAGACTTGTCCTGCCACTGCTAAAGCACCCATTATAGCCAGCACTCTGTTATCGCTAGCTGACAAGGTTTGCCCGCTTGCTGGCCCACCTCCAGTCCCTCTTGCATGGTGCCTTACGGTCAATGCCTTTTTTTTTATTTTGGACTTCCAATCTGCCCCACGCCTTTATTGAATAAAAATCAGTCATAGTTATAAGTACCTATGTTATAAGTGTAAATGAGATTAAATGGCAAATTTGGTAAGAACTTTTAAAATAAATTGAAAAATAACTATAACATGCGGGGCATCCTCTCATATGGGCATCGGACATCAAAGCATAGCTTGTACTATACTATACTTGTACTTGTTTGACTTTTTGTAGTAAGAAGGTTAATGTTTAGTTGTAAGTTTGTTTTCTTTGTTTATGTTGTGTGTACTTATATGTGCCAATAAACGTTTTTTCTTTCTTACTATGGGTGTCATGTCAGAGATTGACCATCATCATCATAATTATCAAAAATCCCCAGTCTAGTAATAACAGAGAAGTGATTACAAGCCAACCTTCACAACCGCAAGGTTTCCTCTTATCCAAAACCCAAATACAAAATAGCACCTCCAGCAATGATAACCAAAATGAGTTAATCCGAGGCAGGGCTATGCGCAATCGCTTAGTTAGTAGGATGTAATATAGGTGAATAAATAAAATTACTATTAAATATTTTAATAGTTTTATTAAGTCACTTGATAAACTCTATAAAATTTTATATAATTAGTATCTCTACTAAACATAATAATTATATTAATCAGTCTTTATATGCCAACTGCTGGGCATAAGACAAGCCTCACCTCAATAAGCCATAATCCAACATGCAAGCTAGATCTAATGGATAACAAAATCATATTATTTTCACTATTAACTAAAATAAATGCCAATGTGTGTGTGACACACAAAGTTAGCCATGCAACACCTAGGTGAACTGCTTTGGTGTTCCACAGGTCAGAAAGGTTTACTTTTACTATTACCTTAAGTAAGTAAAAATGCAAAATCAAGAATCAGTCTCACAGTTACAGTCTTAAAATTGGGCAGTAAAAGAGGCAACATATTAGATAATTTAACGAAGTCACTTCTTTCGCCTAAAGAAGGTTCACATTATGTAAAAACAAACTTAACATCTTGAACAGCCTTAGGAATTCTGCATCTCAGACTTTTGCTAGTATCCCACTCGCAAAAGTCTGAGATGCAGAATGCCTAAGGCTTCAGACATACATACTAAAAAACCTTTCGATTACTATCGCAATAGGGACAAGACAATTGCTGAACTACTCAGTGTTCAGCGGTTCTGTATTGTCCCTACTGCGATAATAGTCAAGCCAAGCTTGAGCGGTGTTCACTAAAGAGCTAAAAACCTGGTTCCGTTCGTGCCAACCTCCAACGCTCGCATTGTAGCCTAGTCCGGGCTTCCTCCAGCTCCAGGCGTCGTAATTCCACGGCCGTAAACTCGCTTGCCTCTCTCTCGAAGGGGGTCGGTGCCTGTCTACGGCGGTCGCGCAAACGAGGGCGGTCAGGAGAGGCAGCAGACTGCGGTGTCGCTGGCGACCTCAACCGCGGACGACGGCTGGGTAGATGGAGAAATAGCAGACGTGCGGGGGGCAGGTGGCCGTCTTCGCCTCGGAGTAGTGGGCGCTGCAGGGGTTGGCGGGGATGGCGCTGCCGGGGCTGTTGTGGCTGGCGGGGCTGGTGCAACAGGCTGCCGTCCTTGAGCCGAAGTCTGAGTGAGCACGAGCGGTGAGGAAGGAGGAAGTCAATTATTTGAGGGCTGTGAAGTTGAAGGTTGAGGAGACAAAGTCAGTTGTGGAGTTTCTGCAAAAGAAAATTAGTGTTATTTTGGACAGTTTATGGATCTTTTGTTTGTTCAAAATGTTTTCTTAAATCAGATACTGCTATTATTTTGTAAAATGTGAAGGTTTGGATGTTTGTTAGTTCCTTACTCAATCATGCAAAAACGGCTGAACGGATTTCGAAGAAAATTGGCATACAGCAACATTTTATATTTTACATATACATAACAAATAAATATTATGATACTAGCTGTTGCCAGCGGCTTCGCCCGTAATCGGGATAAAAACTATCCTATGTGTTAATCTGGGTTATAAACAATGTGTGTACTAAATTTTATCCAAATCCGTTCAGTAGTTTTTGCGTGAAAGAGTAACAAACATCCATCTATGCAAACTTCCATGTTTATAAATAATATTAGTAAGAAGTAAGATTTTAAGTCTTTAGACTTACCATCTAAAATTTCCAAAAATGCTGAATTATCTTGGGTGACGGGATCATCTTGGACGGCAGGATCTTCTTGTGCAGTATTTAGAGGTCTCTGAAAAAAATTTGCAGTGGTAGATTTAATAAAAATAAGTGAGAGATTTAATTAAATTATAGTGTGGCGTCCCACATGGTTGCATCATTGTATTAATATTTATATTGTAACATAAGTACAGTACTATGTGTAGGACCCACCTTGTAATACTATTTAGTCTGTGGTATAACCAAAGATTTTCTGTCTATGGTTTTACTACTTTCTGACACCTCGCAAGAACAGACCATAGATTATACATATAAACTGGTATAGATGCGCCACTTCGAGTTCAAAAATAGTATCTTTAAAGTATCCTCCACCAATAGATGGCGCGGATTTACAATGTTGTTTTTCTTCTGAATATTGTTTTTTTGTATTAATAAATCAGTAAATTATTAAAAAGTACTTACTTGTGATATTAATTTTAATCACAAGTAAGTACTTTTCAATAATTTACTGATTTATTAACACAAACCATGGTATTCCAATATAAAAATAAAACACATATTTAATGTACTTGCAATTTTTATTTTATCAAATCAGTCATTTATGAAAACTAGCATAAAATGTGGTAGGTTCAGACATGGTACATAATAATTTTTGGTACATACATTTCGCCATTATTATCAAATAAAATGTAAACAAAGACCCTAAGCCACCTGACGTTTTTCAGTTAAACTACAGACTAATTGGTCCTGAAGACCGCTTGAACATTTTCCATGTTCAATAATCATAAAACCAAATTATTGCACTAAACATATTCATGTCATAATTGTATTTTGATTTTATTTCTAATTGTCAAAAGTTTTTAAACTAAGCAAATAAAAATCTTAGCATAAACATAATATACATTTTAGGAAAAAAATCTAGTAACTCAGAAGGTATTACTATATCTAAAACATCAATATTTTTTGGCAAGTTAAAAGCACAGTTGTTACAATATTGCAACTCACGAGTTGCAGGGACAGTAAATGCACATTCTTTACTGCTGATATGCATTGTTTATGCAAATAGCATGCAAGAATCACAAACGGAACATTTATGTTTGACTAGTTGTTCTGAGTTTTCAGTTGCAGAAAGACTGAACTTTTTTTTTCTTTGTTTATTTATAGGGTCTTTTACGCATAGCGTATGTCAGTCCCATCGTATCCTAAACAATTGTACGTAAATCACAAAATATGGGCCATGAATTCGAAAAAATCTTTCGCATTGTCACTATTTGGTTGGATAGAATGTTATGGAACATGCCTACATCAGTTCTGTTTAAATTCAGAGACCTTATAAAACTATTTCTACTGGATTCATATTAGACACATTCCATCAATAAATGTTGTAGGTCCTCAACAACTCCACATTCCTCACAATTGGCGAATGACATGAGCAATAATGTAGGATCGAGTAATAAAAATGTGGTACGACGCTCGTCAACGAGCTGTCTGTTTACTATACTGACAAGCCGAATATTCGCCTTGCAACTTGCTCAAATCGAGCGAATATTCATGTCAGTCGCCAACTTTAGGGTTCTTTATAAAACAAAATCGCCTGCGTCTCCGAGACCGACGTCAGGTAGTTATGAGTTAAAATATATTATAAACTTCCACGATAATGTATCAAGGGAAAACGATGGAGAGGAATCTTCATCGTTTTCTCTTGATATAATATTCATAAGCCTGCTTTTTTATATGGTCATTTCTATCAAAAATTGAGATTTTGCCATTTAACAATCTATTTACCCCCAAACACCAACTGTGTACAATCATTTTAATAGATAAATTGCAAATAAAATCTACCAAATCAACTCTATGTTTCTCACAAGTTACAATACTAAAATCACATGCAGAATCAATAAAAAAATTAATTTGATTTTTTATACATTTTGATGTTGGATTATCCCGAAGGCATGCAACAATCACATAATATATATTATTCATTAAATTTATAAATTCGTCGCTCGGATGAAATAGAGATTTCTTAGTATAATCAATTTCATAATTAAATGAATCAAAATCAATACCAGATCTATATAAATTATTAAGACAATTGGAACATTTTTTGAAAATTTTTGATTTCGATTTCTTAATCACATAACCTGTTACATGCAAAATCAACATTGTGAGAATCATCATAATTGTTTATGATCAGATGGGACAGTGATTGCATAACTGTATTAAAATCTTCTTCACAATTGGCTCCTGCAGAATGAGGTGAATTATAATTATTAACAATCAACGTTTTAAAAGCATTTATAAATTGATTACAATTAGGATTAATATTTCTAACACCATTACTCCTAATAGCACCGAAAAAGTTTTCTAATGGGTCCTGATTAAAATTTCTAGCTACTATATTAGTGATTTGATGATTTGTTGATAGATATTCCCACATTTCAATAAATGTTTTTATATTTGAAATCCAATTTTTAATTGAAGGAATCGACTCATATTTTAATTGATTAACATCTTTTGATTTTTTTATTGATTCAAATTTAATTGATTCTAAAATTGGAAGCAAATCATCCCACAGTTGGAAGTGAGGGGATTTTTTTTTGATACAGCTTTTATATATTTTCGAATTATCTTTGTAGGAATGACCATTAAACGAATCGAATAACCTGTCGAAAATTAGAAGAAAATCTGCTGTTCCCTCACATTCTGCCGGTAGTATTCCATGTCCTGAAAAAGAAAACACATAATAATTACTCTCTTATGCTACTATTATTATAAATGTGATTGTTTGTTAAGATGTTTGAATGTTTATAACCTACTCAATCAACAATAGCTACTGAACGGATTATAGCTTTTGCATCAGAATGACACATTCATAAGAATATGGTATAGGTCATAGTGTGATGTTATGTAGAAACATAACATCAAGCTATGACCCTGAGGAGCGGAAAGTTGGTGAAACCGCGGAGATCAGCTACTATGATATAATAAACACGATTAAACATCCAATGTGGAACTAGATAAGCTCTGAATTGAAGTTTGAGAGTATTCAAATTAGAGCGAAAATAGAGAGCACATGTAAATTAAAGCCTAAGTAAGTATCTATAGTTGTGTAAATTGCCACAAAAATTGAAGTAATATAATTTACACTTACTTGCTGAAAATCGAATAGCAGATGATACTCGTTGGCTGAAAACTTGCGCAGCTAGCTTCACTTTCATTTTTTTTATTTTATCTTTAATTATATGATTTTCTGTTAATTTATTTACCAATCTGATCTCGTCGTCTCCAACATCAATGTCCAGAAACATTTTCAAGTGTTCCCACTTTGCCCATTTCTCTTGTCCATTTTGAATGAACTTTGCGTTTTTTGTCAATAAGTTATTTCTAACTCCCTTAAGCAAATGGGGCGTATCAAATAATGGGAACACTTTCTTGTCATTTACCTCAAAGAACCATCCTTTGTTGGCATATTTTTTTTGTGTTTCTTCTTTTATTTCTTTGATAGCTGCAACATTTGCTGGACACTGATCACAAACCGTGGCAACTACAGTTAACCCTGTATTATTTATTACTTTTATTAAATTTATTAGTAGGGCTTTTAATTTTTCTTTTTTCGTCCCGCTTTTGACAAATGTAAAACAAATGGGTTGCTTTGTTTTACTTTTATGCCTTTGATCATAAAGACAAGGGCGTGATCAGCAATATTTCCCGTTTTCTGTGTGCCATCGTCTTCAAACCCAATTATTTCATTTGAAAACGTATTATATATTAGACCAGGAGCTAATGACACTTCATCGAATAGTAAATTTACAAATTTTTTTTCTTCTGGCATTCGTAAAACAAGTTTTTTTAAATTTTCTAAAATCTCTTTGTTAATGCCTGGTCTAATTGTGAATCCACTCAACAGCTTTTGTAAAATACGTTTTGATGGTAAAACAAACATTTTTTCCAAAAGTTTGTAAGCTTTAGGGCTCTGTTTCAATATCGACAAGGCCATAATTTTTTCGTCAATTGTATATCGTCTTCCTCTTGGTGTCTTTTTCCACTTAAGTTGTAATTTTATAAAAGTTTGAGCCGTCGCAGGTAATTTTTCAATCGTATTTAAAAATGATTTCGACATTGCACACTTCATTGCTGCTTTTAATTGCTTTGACTGCGTTCTGCATTTCTGACGCATTTTTTTGAGTTTTATTGTCAATCTATTGACAGCATTAGCTGAAGTTTCCTGCTTCGAACAGCGTTTTTTTGGGGCTGCTAAAAGAAAACATAAACTATTTAATAAAATGCTTCACACTGACTGGCAATGCGCAGCCTAAACTAGTTCTCTTATATTCAGTGGCAAGCTGGATTGTAAAATAAAATGTCTAAGTAATATAAAGAATAATAAAGGTTAAATGTACCTATGGATAATATTTATGGATATTAAAAAAAATTAGTAAGAAAACTAGGAACGGGTAATGCCACGTTTCATAACGTTAACTACTGCGGCAGGCACCGTCATTGGTGCCTGACGATAGTTGACCAACGTAGTATCTGTTAGGGCCAAGTCAGTCTCGAGTAACTGACGGTTAAACAAATAATTGCAGTGATCGCAGGTAGCTGTCCAGCATGTTAAGCGCATTATTATCTATTGAAATAGGAATTGATAAGCAAATCCCCAAACTATGTTCAGCTTGGACTAACATTGCCGACATCAAAATTTTGCTACTGCAGTTAACATATTAATATACTGTTAAGTAGTTTAAAAAAAAAAATAAGATTACTAACCATTTGATAAGGCTCTCGACTCGGTGTCTACTTCGAACTGTAGAAAACCGGATGTCGATGGCTCCTCCACTGGAAACTGCGCAATAGATGGCTGAACAATTTGCTCAGTTTGCGGCAAGGCTGCAAAAACACAAATTTTATTGAATATATTTTATTTATTCTTTTAAATAAATAGAAAAAATTAAATGAATAAGTAATGTTTTTTTATATAACCTGCATGTAACTTAAAAAACTTTTTACAAAAAATAAATAACCAACTCGGTTTTTTTTGTAAAAGGTTTTTTATTTAACACTTTTTAGTTGCGATACACCTATAACCCGAGTATTTTTCATGACAATTCCAATTAACCCAAACACTGCTAGGAAACATTGTTTTATTATAAGGTTCCTGTGTCTACCATCCACCTTCCAGCTCCATCATCAGAACAGTTCGATAGTGCATTACAGCCAAAGTGCATCTCATGACAATTCTAATAAGGCCAAACACGGCTAAGATACATTGATTAATTACGGAGTTCCAGTGCTCATCTTCCGGCTCCGTCATCATCATCAGGTCACTTAGATGATACCATTTTCTATATGTATAACTATACAGAACCGTTTATTTGTATTGTCATAGTTGCTTAACTATCTCCAGTGTTATATCTATGTGAGTATGAAGTTCTGTTGGCCATTTCTTTCTTCATCAGTTCTACTTCATTAAATGTTACTTTTTGACTATAAATTCTTAAGTTCTCGATGAAAATACCAAAATCACTATATGGTTGCCTATATTGATTGAGGAGTTCCCTCGATTCCTCATGGATCCTATCATCAATACTGGATTTTGAAAAAAATAAGACCAATCTTTAAGCATATTCTTTAACGAAAAAAATATTTGCAAATCGGTCCATAAACAACAGAGCTCTGATGTAAAAAAAAAATTACAACCAAATTTATGACCTCCTCCTTTTTTTTGAAGTTGGTTAATAATAATAACTTTGAAGCAAAAGCAAGATTAAAAAGTGTAATGTTACATTTTGTACCCTTTTTTTAAATAAAATTTTACTTACCGCTTGGTAAGGTTGTTGACTCTGCTTCTAATTGCAGTATACAGTCTCAGCAACTTAAAGAAATGATACAAATGACTATCATTTCTTTAAGTTGCTGAGACTGTATACTTTGTACACTTCTTGGCAAGCCTGTAAATTAAATATTTAATTTCTTACTACATCTGCATCAACAACAACTAATCTACATAGTGGACAGTTTGTTAAAGCTCTGAACTCCGAGCCACATAAGTTATTAATATTCACATTGTATTCTTCAACTAGGATCCATGATTTGTTGGGGTCTGGCTCTGAATAAATTTTATTATTTTTTTAAATTGACCAACATGTTTTAGAATCAAAACTGGAAAAGAATCTAAAGTTAGGGCGTAACATAGAAAAAAAATTAATAAAGTTTTGAATATTTTGAGGTGTATGCAAAATTCAAAATAGAATTTATAAAACTTACTTAAATTTAATGTTGGGATAGCATTTCTTGTTAATCTTCTGCTTGGTGACTTAAAGTAATCCTCAAAGTGTCGGTGGCAAATACGAATTGAATTATATATGTAGGTATTTCCTCTCTCTTGAGTTGCACTGTCAAGTACGGACTTCCACTGGTCAAACTTCTCCGTATGAGGATATTCCCATTTGGGGAATCGGTGAAGAGGTCCTGTAAATTCAAATTTGATTTTATAACTAACATGACTCTATACATGACACAAATACTATGTGATGCAATCCATAGACATATCACAGATGGATTTTTAGATTAGCTGTTTTACCTACTAGCTGTAATATGTAAAACAGTTGAACCCCATTCAGCTGGATTACCAGTGTAATTCATTGAAAAAAAAAACCACTATCCACATTTAGACATCATAAACAACAGCTTTTACCAATAACTGTACATACATGAGGGCTGCTGGATTTGTATTGTGAAAATACTAAAAAGTTTTTAGTCCAGAATAAAATATCATATTGATTACTTAGATCACTTAGCAGTTAATTTCAAGTAGTGTTTTTTTTACAATGGAAAGGGCTATGCTCAATGGAAAGGGCTATGCTCGGAGTTTCCTTGCGTGATCGAATCAGGAATGAGGATATCCGCAGGAGAACCAAGGTCACCGACATAGCACGAAGAATCGCCAAACTTAAGTGGCAATGGGCAGGGCACATTGCTCGCAGAACGGATGGCCGTTGGGGCCGAAAGGTTCTGGAATGGCGACCACGTACCGGAAGACGTAGCGTTGGAAGGCCTCCTGCAAGGTGGACTGATGACCTGGTAACGGTTGCGGGAGTACGATGGATGCGAGACGCACAGGACCGTTCATTGTGGCGACACTTGGGGGAGGCCTATGTCCAGCAGTGGACGTCTTTCGGCTGAAATGAGATGAATGAGTGTTTTTTTTAATTTGTTGTGATATTTTATTGATATTTGATTACTCTGCTAATGAGTGGGTTTTCTATTGTTTTATTGAATCTCTTTTAAATGTATGACTTTGGGTTCAATATAAAAACTAAAAAATTATAAATCTGATAAATAGTTACACAAAAGTATTCACAACAAAGAACCAACCATTTTCACTGTGGCAAAGTCATCGGTAGTTTGTTGATGGAGCCATAACTTTGGGCTCGTTATTTTAGATTTTACGAAAACTTCATTGATTGGGTACATATTCATTGATATTCTCTGCGTGACTTGTTGAGGTATAAAAACTAAATATTCACTGTAATGTACTTAGCTGATGAACTTTGCATGGCGAAACCATAGTACTTGCCTATTAAAGCTGAGGCTAAGCGGAGCTGTTGTCAGAATGCTTAGAATAAAGTCTAGTATTCATAATGAGACAGTTAATGAGATACATTTTAATATAGGTACCTAATCAACTTATTGTTAATATAGTTGGGTGCATTATGTTAACTTTAACTTTAACTCTAACAGTTCTCAGTTGATTTTTGGTCTTCTCTATAACCTACATAAGTTACTAATTAATAATTTAAGTAATAAATACACTTACCATCAATGACACATCCAAAAAAGCATTTTAATTGTGTTGTTTTCGGCATTTTCAAAACTAAGTCCGCAAAAATATAAACGAAATCCGTGTGCTAAGCGCCAAGTTATCAGTTAAGCAATCAGTCCGGGGTCCAAGTAACAAGCCAGGTGATGTCGTAACACGTAGAAGATCAGAAAATCCGTAATCAAGCCAAGTCGTAATAAATAAAACAATAAACGCACAATGATCTCAAAACAACACAGCACCAACAAACCCAAACGACTTCATTAGTTCATTCAAATTCTAACTACATTCCCCTAAACATATCATTGGGTTGCCGTAGTGAAAAAAAAATATTGATAATGATATTATTTATAATAATTTGATCTAACCGGTACAACTTATTTTTATTTTCTATTTATAAATCAGTGTTTAAAACATATTTTTATTAACATTATTTTTAAACAATATTTTCCCTATTGTAGCTACTGCCATCTATTATATTTCTTTTGTCAACTCAATGATTAACTCGTAACCCCCGCCACTTGATGGCGTTAGTTTCTATGATATTTTTTGAGCTGACACAATGTAGGGAAGTTTCATCCGCCTGGAACAGACTTTTTGGCGGGTTTGGACGAATACAATTTGTTCAACAATACCGACTTTTATTTCGAGTTCGTTACTGAAATTAAACGGCGCGCAACGCGAAATTGGTGACCCTGAACGTGGTCGCCAAATTGGTGACCCTGAATCAAGGTGGCCCAAGGAATACTCCAGACTCGGGAGTTGCTGGAGTCGCCAACCAGACCCCTATTGGACATCCTGTGACGGAACTTCGCCAGTAACGACCTACGTGCGAGTTGATGCCCGTCGCCAAAGACGAGGTCTCGCTGGTACCTACGTCGCAAGGTGCTGCCTGTTGGTCAGTGGATTATACTTACTCTCCACGAAGATAACTGGTCAGTGTGTGCTTATACTACCTATTTTATATTGCATACAGCATAACAACAGTGGTGTTAAGAGTGGGTTAAGCTGGTGTTAATTAATATATTGGATACTGCATAAACTATTGATATTTTATATCATCTAACATATTGGTGTTGGATACTGAATAACTTATTAATATTGCATTTTATTTGTACCTCTTGAAGGTTTGTTTGCATTTATTTTTATTTTTTGCATATTGGTTGTTGGCACTGTTTACTTTTTAATATATTGCTTTTGTTTTGGGTTGTGTCTGCATTATTGTTAAACCACTCCTGTTTATTTATATTCTGCACTTTCAAATTCATTAATTATCTTGCATGCAGCTTCCTTAATTTTAAAACTTAATTTTCTTTTTAAAACATGACTGATGAATCTAAAGAAGTATTCCATGACCCAGCTGGTTCTGGTGGTGAGCATGGGACAACAACTACACACCCACACATCATTAACAGAGTTTCTATCCGTGTCCCACCCTTCTGGCCTGACAAGCCCGGATTGTGGTTTGCCAGTCTCGAGGCACACATCTATGCAAACTTCCATGTTTATAAATAATATTAGTAAGAAGTAAGATTTTAAGTCTTTAGACTTACCATCTAAAATTTCCAAAAATGCTGAATTATCTTGGGTGACGGGATCATCTTGGACGGCAGGATCTTCTTGTGCAGTATTTAGAGGTCTCTGAAAAAAATTGGCAGTGGTAGATTTAATAAAAATAAGTGAGAGATTTAATTAAATTATAGCAACATTTTTTCAGTTATATAATAATATTTATTTTATAGATACTAATTAATAACCTGTTTAACCAAATTCAAAATAATTTATCAAAAATGAAATGTGTCTTTCATGTTAACTAAGTAAGTAACTTTTGTTGCCATTAACTAACATGTTGACCAATGTTAATAGGAATATTTTATAAAACATCTGTCTACCAGAAAAAATTAGCTCATTATTGAGCAGGAGCCTTGAAAGTGTATAGTACTTATATTAAATCCTAGCTCTTCTACTACAGAGACTTGTCCTGCCACTGCTAAAGCACCCATTATAGCCAGCACTCTGTTATCGCTAGCTGACAAGGTTTGCCCGCTTGCTGGCCCACCTCCAGTCCCTCTTGCATGGTGCCTTACGGTCAATGCCTTTTTTTTTGTTTTGGACTTCCAATCTGCCCCACGCCTTTATTGAATAAAAATCAGTCATAGTTATAAGTACCTATGTTATAAGTGTAAATGAGATTAAATGGCAAATTTGGTAAGAACTTTTGAAATAAATTGAAAAATAACTATAACATGCGGGGCATCCTCTCATATGGGCATCGGACATCAAAGCATAGCTTGTACTATACTATACTTGTACTTGTTTGACTTTTCGTAGTAAGAAGGTTAATGTTTAGTTGTAAGTTTGTTTTCTTTGTTTATGTTGTGTGTACTTATATGTGCCAATAAACGTTTTTTCTTTCTTACTATGGGTGTCATGTCAGAGATTGACCATCATCATCATAATTATCAAAAATCCCCAGTCTAGTAATAACAGAGAAGTGATTACAAGCCAACCTTCACAACCGCAAGGTTTCCTCTTATCCAAAACCCTTGAGAAAATAGCTTGCTAGCGACTCTACCATCACACTAGTCTTTCAAAAAATGTTCATTAGATCCTTACTTTTTTCCACTTCTCTGTAGTATTGCTGACACCACCACCAACAGCATTCAATATGTTGGTCAGTTCAGTCCACAGTCGGTCTGACCATACCCGACCTTGTGATCCAGCAAGAGGCCTCGCCAGGTCACCATGACTGTAACATAAACAAACAAAGATTCAATATAAGTACTTCATTATTAAGATCGCGTCATTGTTTACATTACATACTCATGAATAAAACTTGGATTTACTTACGCTTCCATATACTCAAGCAGCGTTGACAATTGTTCAGGACTTGCTCGCACTCTTGATTCCATGTTTTATCACTAAAAATTAAAATAGATATTATCTAAGACTATATTAATACAAATTACAATGACTGTCTTACACAAAGGTTAGTTTAAAACTGAACTAATAACATCTTAATATTTGTTGGAAGCACTGGGTCTTGCTACAGTTCCCATACTTAAGTCAAGTGGTTAATATGTTTTTTGTCGGGTCTCGGGGTACCTATCGCAGCCCGAACACTTAAACTGCCATGTCGATCTCGTGACGTCACCCAGCATTCCAACGCCGTCGCCGCACAGCGATCGCCAACATAGATTACTCCAACATCGTTTGAACACCAGTCACTTATAAAAATGAGTCTATTTTGATTATCATTAAGTTTTGGAGACGATCTAAAAGTAATAACACTCTATTCACTTACCACTGTAAAAATATCGTTTTTATTATAACTTAAAAACAAACGTAACACTCACTTAATATTCTTATTAATAAAATTTGAAAACATCAATAACTCTCGGGTTTGATCCGATTTGAACTACTTGACTGACACAGCAAAATTTTCGATACCATAACCAATATTTTTGTTTTTTAGCGAATAAACAATTCGATACAACGATCACGAACATAGTGTTACATTGGCTAGGTAATGTTTATCGTTATCTCAGAGACGATGACGAATTTAGATATCGTTTCGGTACGAAGTGATGTTACTTTGTCTAAGGACCCAGGGGGCTTAGACAAAGTAACAATTTAAAAACGATAACGAAGTTAGATAAGACTAAAATGTATGGGATTGACATAAGCCGCGTTAAGTCACGTGGTCAATCGACATCGTTATCGCAATTTGGTAGACAATGTCATAAAGTAACGAATCGTTATCGTGTTTATCCCATACAAATGCGTAGACAAGCAGACCTTTCAGTGTTCGCCTTCGCCTCGATCGTGATCGCCAAAAAAGACAACGAAACGAATGCTAAAACGTTGTAGTTATCGAAACAATATGGCCGAATTTCATTCGGCAGCAGATTTTTGACATTGGTTGATGACATACTCTTAGTATTTATTCTGTGTTAGAGGCATTACTGCAGATCAAATAGATTATAAAATGCATTCTCTACGTTTATTGTGGGCTGCACACAATGAGAACGCCTGGGTGAGGTGCCAAAAACGACTAAGACTGCGACGGCAATTGGAAACAATTGGAGAAATGCCTGAATTGTTGTTCATCCAACATTTCAGGCTTAATAAAAGAGCATACAGGAAGTTATGCAAGGACCTAAAAGCTCATGCACAATTAAAAGGTTCCTCTGAAATTCCCCTGGAAATAAAGGTAAGAAATTTTAAATTAATAAAACAACATAATTATAGGTATTGCAGGCAACCAGGTCCTTAATGTTGTTAGTTGTTGTTCCTTATAGCTTGAGTTAAAGCAACTTCGTCTGCTTAGTTTATAGGTACTATACAACAAAAACATTGTGGCACCACACTACTTTATGAACTGCTGTAGAAATAAAAATAAAACCACATCAACCTAAATAGGTTAACTTAACTATGTATTATATTTTTTTTATATTTTTCAGGTGCTGTGTGCTCTTAGCTTTTTAGCTACAGGGTCATAACAGAAAATTGTGGGTGTGGGCCAGCATTTGACGCAGCGGACAACAAGTCGCTGCATCAGGGAGGTTGTGAACGCCCTTAATCACAATTGGATGGTCAGCAGGTGGGTAGTGTTTCCACAAATGCCACATGAGAGATCCCTAATCAAAGAGAAGTATGTAAATATATTTTTAAATAGTTTAAATACCTAATTAAAAATTTTCTTAGGTTTCTACATATCTAAATAATTACTCTGATATTTGTTGTAAAATTGTTAAATAATTTACAGATTTCAAAGGACACATAATTTGCCTGGTGTGATAGGGTGCATTGACTGTACCCATATTGCTATTACAAGACCGGTTGAGGAAGAACACACATTTTTCAATAGAAAAGGATATCATTCCTTAAATGTTCAAATGGTAAGCTGCTGGATAAATTCTAATCATAATACATATAAAACTATGTGGTTAACAAACTTCTCTGAAACTATGTGTATATGTATTTATAAATAAAATAACCTTTATTTATATGATAAACTCAATGGAATATGTAAGAGGAGGTATGTGCCAAGCGGCACAGCAAAATAAAGGGACATTTTTATTGTATACATAGTGAAATCTATAAAATAACTTTTAAATGTTTTATAAGTAGGTACCATATTTCGAAATTAAATCCCTTCCCCTCATTGCAATTTGGTTCTTTGTGGAAACCAAACAATAAGTACCTATAGTTTTATTTTATTTTCTTTTCAGATATGCGATTATGACTTGCGCATTATAAATGTGAACTCAAAATTTGGTGGAGCAACACATGACTCGCACATATGGTCAGCGAGTCACGTGAGCACATACATGGAAGGACTTCATGAAAGTGGTGAACATGTTTGGTTATTAGGTATGTTGTTCCGTATAGGTATTGTAAATAGTGAGACATCTGAAATAGCCCTATATGCAGTAATTGCACTATATTTAAGTGAGCATGACTACAAATAAAAAACGATTATTCAATTCTTTATTAGAACTGGAGTAGACTATTAACAAAAATATATTTCCTTTTTTTTTTAGGAGATTCCTGCTATCCACTGCGGCCCTGGTTGATGACGCCTATATTAAATGCTGAACCAGGATCCCAGGCAGAGGTGTACACACGACGTCATGTTGAAGCCAGGTCCTGCATTGAGCGCTGTTTCGGACTACTTAAGGCTCGTTGGAGGTGTATGCTTCGACACAGAGTTCTTCACTATCACCCTTACATGGCTAGCAAAATTACTAATGCATGTTGTGTGCTGCACAACATTGCATTAGATGCTAGAATACCACCTCCAAGTGATATGCCAGCTGGGGGTCTAGAAGATAGTGAAGATCATGCTGTACAATATAGCACCTCCAGCAATGATAACCAAAATGAGTTAATCCGAGGCAGGGCTATGCGCAATCGCTTAGTAATATAGGTGAATAAATAAAATTACTATTAAATATTTTAATAGTTTTATTAAGTCACTTGATAAACTCTATAAAATTTTATATAATTAGTATCTCTACTAAACATAATAATTATATTAATCAGTCTTTATATGCCAACTGCTGCGCATAAGACAAGCCTCACCTCAATAAGCCATAATCCAACATGCAAGCTAGATCTAATGGATACAGTCAATTTGGGTAACTTTGATTCATTCGGGTAACTTTGACAGCGGGACCATGAACTAGTTTTGATTATTTTTTCTCATGATGCCAACACTATTCATAAATGTTTATTTTAGATTTGCAATTTTAAACAAGCTTCGTAAACGCACCTTAAAAAAAAGTAAGCTGTCAAAGTAAGAAAACGTCAAAACTTTTTTTCTGAATATAGCGCGCGAATTCAAGTTTGCTTTACGGCCAGACAAAAGAGAAATTATTAAAATTAAATATGATGATGTTGTATCTACAGTAGATAACAGTAAAATCAGTATAAAACAGGCTGGGTCCACACAATTAATGACTATTTGCTCTATATGGAGTGGGGAGAATAGACAAATAAATTGTCAAGATTGCTCAAGATTTTACAAAAAAAATTTTTGTTTTAATTATTTTTGCTTATTTTCTTTTTAATTTGCCTAAAAATGTTTAATTATAGGTGTTTTTAAAGCGTTTTTGATGGTGTTCAAAAATGAGCGTAACATTGCCAAATGCTGTAGACTGATTCTTCATTTTTTTTTTTAATATAAGACAAATCTGCAAAATGGTCGTTTTATAGAGTCACATGCATCCATTAGTTAATAAATACATACACCAATGTTACCCAGATTGATAAAAATAATACTTATTACTACTTTTTTATGCATGGCTCTGTGTGTGTCAAAGTTACCCATTTTATGAAGGTAACTTTGACAGGGCACAGAATTGAGATTTTCTACTATATTGGTATGTTTTATAAACTTTCTGTGAATTTCTATAGATGGAAAGTAATACGAGAGCACTGATAAAATAAAAAACACTCGAGTGATAGGCGTAAATTTTTTAAATATAGTATAAAATATCGCCCATATCTGTCAAAGTTACCCAGATTGACTGTAACAAAATCACATTATTTTCACTATTAACTAAAATAAATGGCAATGTGTGTGTGACACACAAAGTTAGTCATGCGACACCTAGGTGAACTGCTTTGGTGTTCCACAGGTCAGAAAGGTTTATTTTTACTATTACCTTAAGTAAGTATAAATGCAAAATCAAGAATCAGTCTCACAGTTACAGTCTTAAAATTGGGCAGTAAAAGAGGCAACATATTAGATAATTTAACGAAGTCACTTCTTTCGCCTAAAGAAGGTTCACATTATGTAAAAACAAACTTAACATCTTGAACAGCCTTAGGAATTCTGCATCTCAGACTTTTGCTAGTATCCCACTCGCAAAAGTCTGAGATGCAGAATGCCTAAGGCTTCAGACATACATAATAAAAAACCTTTCGATTACTATAGCAATAGGGACAAGACAATTGCTGAACTACTCAGTGTTCAGCGGTTCTGTATTGTCCCTACTGCGATAATAGTCAAGCCAAGCTTGAGCGGTGTTCACTAAAGAGCTAAAAACCTGGTTCCGTTCGTGCTCAACCTCCAACGCTCGCATTGTAGCCTAGTCCGGGCTTCCTCCAGCTCCAGGCGTCGTAATTCCACGGCCGTAAACTCGCTTGCCTCTCTCTCGAAGGGTCGCTGGTCGGTGCCTGTCTACGGCGGTCGCGCAAACGAGGGCGGTCAGGAGAGGCAGCAGACTGCGGTGTCGCTGGCGACCTCAACCGCGGACGACGGCTGGGTAGATGGAGAAATAGCAGACGTGCGGGGGGCAGGTGGCCGTCTTCGCCTCGGAGTAGTGGGCGCTGCAGGGGTTGGCGGGGATGGCGCTGCCGGGGCTGGATCTTTTGTTTGTTCAAAATGTTTTCTTAAATGAGATACTGCTATTATTTTGTAAAATGTGAAGGTTTGGATGTTTGTTAGTTCCTTACGCAATCATGCAAAAACGGCTGAACGGATTTCGAAGAAAATTGGCATACAGCAACATTTTATATTTTACATATACATAACAAATAAATATTATGATACTAGCTGTTGCCAGCGGCTTCGCCCGTAATCGGGATAAAAACTATCCTATGTGTTAATCTGGGTTATAAACAATGTGTGTACTAAATTTTATCCAAATCCGTTCAGTAGTTTTTGCGTGAAAGAGTAACAAACATCCATCTATGCAAACTTCCATGTTTATAAATAATATTAGTAAGAAGTAAGATTTTAAGTCTTTAGACTTACCATCTAAAATTTCCAAAAATGCTGAATTATCTTGGGTGACGGGATCATCTTGGACGGCAGGATCTTCTTGTGCAGTATTTAGAGGTCTCTGAAAAAAATTTGCAGTGGTAGATTTAATAAAAATAAGTGAGAGATTTAATTAAATTATAGTGTGGCGTCCCACATGGTTGCATCATTGTATTAATATTTATATTGTAACATAAGTACAGTACTATGTGTAGGACCCACCTTGTAATACTATTTAGTCTGTGGTATAACCAAAGATTTTCTGTCTATGGTTTTACTACTTTCTGACACCTCGCAAGAACAGACTTTTTGGCGGGTTTGGACGAATACAATTTGTTCAACAATACCGACTTTTATTTCGAGTTCGTTACTGAAATTAAACGGCGCGCAACGCCAAATTGGTGACCCTGAACGTGGTCGCCAAATTGGTGACCCTGAATCAAGGTGGCCCAAGGAATACTCCAGACTCGGGAGTTGCTGGAGTCGCCAACCAGACCCCTATTGGACATCCTGTGACGGAACTTCGCCAGTAACGACCTACGTGCGAGTTGATGCCCGTCGCCAAAGACGAGGTCTCGCTGGTACCTACGTCGCAAGGTGCTGCCTGTTGGTCAGTGGATTATACTTACTCTCCACGAAGATAACTGGTCAGTGTGTGCTTATACTACCTATTTTATATTGCATACAGCATAACAACAGTGGTGTTAAGAGTGGGTTAAGCTGGTGTTAATTAATATATTGGATACTGCATAAACTATTGATATTTTATATCATCTAACATATTGGTGTTGGATACTGAATAACTTATTAATATTGCATTTTATTTGTACCTCTTCAAGGTTTGTTTGCATTTATTTTTATTTTTTGCATATTGGTTGTTGGCACTGTTTACTTTTTAATATATTGCTTTTGTTTTGGGTTGTGTCTGCATTATTGTTAAACCACTCCTGTTTATTTATATTCTGCACTTTCAAATTCATTAATTATCTTGCATGCAGCTTCCTTAATTTTAAAACTTAATTTTCTTTTTAAAACATGACTGATGAATCTAAAGAAGTATTCCATGACCCAGCTGGTTCTGGTGGTGAGCATGGGACAACAACTACACACCCACACATCATTAACAGAGTTTCTATCCGTGTCCCACCCTTCTGGCCTGACAAGCCCGGATTGTGGTTTGCCAGTCTCGAGGCACACATCTATGCAAACTTCCATGTTTATAAATAATATTAGTAAGAAGTAAGATTTTAAGTCTTTAGACTTACCATCTAAAATTTCCAAAAATGCTGAATTATCTTGGGTGACGGGATCATCTTGGACGGCAGGATCTTCTTGTGCAGTATTTAGAGGTCTCTGAAAAAAATTGGCAGTGGTAGATTTAATAAAAATAAGTGAGAGATTTAATTAAATTATAGCAACATTTTTTCAGTTATATAATAATATTTATTTTATAGATACTAATTAATAACCTGTTTAACCAAATTCAAAATAATTTATCAAAAATGAAATGTGTCTTTCATGTTAACTAAGTAAGTAACTTTTGTTGCCATTAACTAACATGTTGACCAATGTTAATAGGAATATTTTATAAAACATCTGTCTACCAGAAAAAATTAGCTCATTATTGAGCAGGAGCCTTGAAGGTGTACAGTACTTATATTAAATCCTAGCTCTTCTACTACAGAGACTTGTCCTGCCACTGCTAAAGCACCCATTATAGCCAGCACTCTGTTATCGCTAGCTGACAAGGTTTGCCCGCTTGCTGGCCCACCTCCAGTCCCTCTTGCATGGTGCCTTACGGTCAATGCCTTTTTTTTTGTTTTGGACTTCCAATCTGCCCCACGCCTTTATTGAATAAAAATCAGTCATAGTTATAAGTACCTATGTTATAAGTGTAAATGAGATTAAATGGCAAATTTGGTAAGAACTTTTGAAATAAATTGAAAAATAACTATAACATGCGGGGCATCCTCTCATATGGGCATCGGACATCAAAGCATAGCTTGTACTATACTATACTTGTACTTGTTTGACTTTTTGTAGTAAGAAGGTTAATGTTTAGTTGTAAGTTTGTTTTCTTTGTTTATGTTGTGTGTACTTATATGTGCCAATAAACGTTTTTTCATTCTAACTATGGGTGTCATGTCAGAGATTGACCATCATCATCATAATTATCAAAAATCCCCAGTCTAGTAATAACAGAGAAGTGATTACAAGCCAACCTTCACAACCGCAAGGTTTCCTCTTATCCAAAACCCTTGAGAAAATAGCTTGCTAGCGACTCTACCATCACACTAGTCTTTCAAAAAATGTTCATTAGATCCTTACTATTTTCCACTTCTCTGTAGTATTGCTGACACCACCACCAACAGCATTCAATATGTTGGTCAGTTCAGTCCACAGTCGGTCTGACCGTACCCGACCTTGTGATCCAGCAAGAGGCCTCGCCAGGTCACCATGACTGTAACATAAACAAACAAAGATTCAATATAAGTACTTCATTATTAAGATCGCGTCATTGTTTACATTACATACTCATGAATAAAACTTGGATTTACTTACGCTTCCATATACTCAAGCAGCGTTGACAATTGTTCAGGACTTGCTCGCACTCTTGATTCCATGTTTTATCACTAAAAATTAAAATAGATATTATCTAAGACTATATTAATACAAATTACAATGACTGTCTTACACAAAGGTTAGTTTAAAACTGAACTAATAACATCTTAATATTTGTTGGAAGCACTGGGTCTTGCTACAGTTCCCATACTTAAGTCAAGTGGTTAATATGTTTTTTGTCGGGTCTCGGGGTACCTATCGCAGCCCGAACACTTGAACTGCCATGCCGATCCCATGACGTCACCCAGCATTCCAACGCCGTCGCCGCACAGCGATCGCCAACATAGATTACTCCAACATCGTTTGAACACCAGTCACTTATAAAAATGAGTCTATTTTGATTATCATTAAGTTTTGGAGACGATCTAAAAGTAATAACACTCTATTCACTTACCACTGTAAAAATATCGTTTTTATTATAACTTAAAAACAAACGTAACACTCACTAAAATTTGAAAACATCAATAACTCTCGGGTTTGATCCGATTTGAACTTCTTGACTGACACAGCAAAATTTTCGATACCATAACCAATATTTTTGTTTTTTAGCGAATAAACAATTCGATACAACGATCACGAACATAGTGTTACATTGGCTAGGAAATGTTTATCGTTATCTCAGAGACGATGACGAATTTAGATATCGTTTCGGTACGAAGTGATGTTACTTTGTCTAAGGACCCAGGGGGCTTAGACAAAGTAACAATTTAAAAACGATAACGAAGTTAGATAAGACTAAAATGTATGGGATTGACATAAGCCGCGTTAAGTCACGTGGTCAATCGACATCGTTATCGCAATTTGGTAGACAATGTCATAAAGTAACGAATCGTTATCGTGTTTATCCCATACAAATGCGTAGACAAGCAGACCTTTCAGTGTTCGACTTCGCCTCGATCGTGATCGCCAAAAAAGATAACGAAACGAATGCTAAAACGTTGTAGTTATCGAAACAATATGGCCGAATTTCATTCGGCAGCAGATTTTTGACATTGGTTGATGACATACTCTTAGTATTTATTCTGTGTTAGAGGCATTACTGCAGATCAAATAGATTATAAAATGCATTCTCTACGTTTATTGTGGGCTGCACACAATGAGAACGCCTGGGTGAGGTGCCAAAAACGACTAAGACTGCGACGGCAATTGGAAACAATTGAAGAAATGCCTGAATTGTTGTTCATCCAACATTTCAGGCTTAATAAAAGAGCATACAGGAAGTTATGCAAGGACCTAAAAGCTCATGCACAATTAAAAGGTTCCTCTGAAATTCCCCTGGAAATAAAGGTAAGAAATTTTAAATTAATAAAACAACATAATTATAGGTATTGCAGGCAACCAGGTCCTTAATGTTGTTAGTTGTTGTTCCTTATAGCTTGAGTTAAAGCAACTTCGTCTGCTTAGTTTATAGGTACTATACAACAAAAACATTGTGGCACCACACTACTTTATGAACTGCTGTATAAATAAAAATAAAACCACATCAACCTAAATAGGTTAACTTAACTATGTATTATATTTTATTTATATTTTTCAGGTGCTGTGTGCTCTTAGCTTTTTAGCTACAGGGTCATAACAGAAAATTGTGGGTGTGGGCCAGCATTTGACGCAGCGGACAACAAGTCGCTGCATCAGGGAGGTTTTGAACGCCCTTAATCACAATTGGATGGTCAGCAGGTGGATAGTGTTTCCACAAACGCCACATGAGAGATCCCTAATCAAAGAGAAGTATGTAAATATATTTTTAAATAGTTTAAATACCTAATTAAAAATTTTCTTAGGTTTCTACATATCTAAATAATTACTCTGATATTTGTTGTAAAATTGTTAAATAATTTACAGATTTCAAAGGACACATAATTTGCCTGGTGTGATAGGGTGCATTGACTGTACCCATATTGCTATTACAAGACCGGTTGAGGAAGAACACACATTTTTCAATAGAAAAGGATATCATTCCTTAAATGTTCAAATGGTAAGCTGCTGGATAAATTCTAATCATAATACATATAAAACTATGTGGTTAACAAACACTTCTCTGAAACTATGTGTATATGTATTTATAAATAAAATAACCTTTATTTATATGATAAACTCAATGGAATATGTAAGAGGAGGTATGTGCCAAGCGGCACAGCAAAATAAAGGGACATTTTTATTGTATACATAGTGAAATCTATAAAATAACTTTTAAATGTTTTATAAGTAGGTACCATATTTCGAAATTAAATCCCTTCCCCTCATTGCAATTTGGTTCTTTGTGGAAACCAAACAATAAGTACCTATAGTTTTATTTTATTTTCTTTTCAGATATGCGATTATGACTTGCGCATTATAAATGTGAACTCAAAATTTGGTGGAGCAACACATGACTCGCACATATGGTCAGCGAGTCACGTGAGCACATACATGGAAGGACTTCATGAAAGTGGTGAACATGTTTGGTTATTAGGTATGTTGTTCCGTATAGGTATTGTAAATAGTGAGACATCTGAAATAGCCCTATATGCAGTAATTGCACTATATTTAAGTGAGCATGACTACAAATAAAAAACGATTATTCAATTCTTTATTAGAACTGGAGTAGACTATTAACAAAAATATATTTCCTTTTTTTTTAGGAGATTCCGGCTATCCACTGCGGCCCTGGTTGATGACGCCTATATTAAATGCTGAACCAGGATCCCAGGCAGAGGTGTACACACGACGTCATGTTGAAGCCAGGTCCTGCATTGAGCGCTGTTTCGGACTACTTAAGGCTCGTTGGAGGTGTATGCTTCGACACAGAGTTCTTCACTATCACCCTTACATGGCTAGCAAAATTACTAATGCATGTTGTGTGCTGCACAACATTGCATTAGATGCTAGAATACCACCTCCAAGTGATATGCCAGCTGGGGGTCTAGAAGATAGTGAAGATCATGCTGTACAATATAGCACCTCCAGCAATGATAACCAAAATGAGTTAATCCGAGGCAGGGCTATGCGCAATCGCTTAGTTAGTAGGATGTAATATAGGTGAATAAATAAAATTACTATTAAATATTTTAATAGTTTTATTAAGTCACTTGATAAACTCTATAAAATTTTATATAATTAGTATCTCTACAAACTGCTGCGCATAAGACAAGCCTCACCTCAATAAGCCATAATCCAACATGCAAGCTAGATCTAATGGATACAGTCAATTTGGGTAACTTTGATTCATTCGGGTAACTTTGACAGCGGGACCATGAACTAGTTTTGATTATTTTTTCTCATGATGCCAACACTATTCATAAATGTTTATTTTAGATTTGCAATTTTAAACAAGCTTCGTAAACGCACCTTAAAAAAAAGTAAGCTGTCAAAGTAAGAAAACGTCAAAACTTTTTTTCTGAATATAGCGCGCGAATTCAAGTTTGCTTTACGGCCAGACAAAAGAGAAATTATTAAAATTAAATATGATGATGTTGTATCTACAGTAGATAACAGTAAAATCAGTATAAAACAGGCTGGGTCCACACAATTAATGACTATTTGCTCTATATGGAGTGGGGAGAATAGACAAATAAATTGTCAAGATTGCTCAAGATTTTACAAAAAAAATTTTTGTTTTAATTATTTTTGCTTATTTTCTTTTTAATTTGCATAAAAATGTTTAATTATAGGTGTTTTTAAAGCGTTTTTGATGGTGTTCACAAATGAGCGTAACATTGCCAAATGCTGTAGACTGATTCTTCATTTTTTTTTTTTAATATAAGACAAATCTGCAAAATGGTCGTTTTATAGAGTCACATGCATCCATTAGTTAATAAATACATACACCAATGTTACCCAGATTGATAAAAATAATACTTATTACTACTTTTTTATGCATGGCTCTGTGTGTGTCAAAGTTACCCATTTTATGAAGGTAACTTTGACAGGGCACAGAATTGAGATTTTCTACTATATTGGTATGTTTTATAAACTTTCTGTGAATTTCTATAGATGGAAAGTAATACGAGAGCACTGATAAAATAAAAAACACTCGAGTGATAGGCGTAAATTTTTTAAATATAGTATAAAATATCGCCCATATCTGTCAAAGTTACCCAGATTGACTGTAACAAAATCATATTATTTTCACTATTAACTAAAATAAATGGCAATGTGTGTGTGACACACAAAGTTAGCCATGCAACACCTAGGTGAACTGCTTTGGTGTTCCACAGGTCAGAAAGGTTTATTTTTACTATTACCTTAAGTAAGTATAAATGCAAAATCAAGAATCAGTCTCACAGTTACAGTCTTAAAATTGGGCAGTAAAAGAGGCAACATATTAGATAATTTAACGAAGTCACTTCTTTCGCCTAAAGAAGGTTCACATTATGTAAAAACAAACTTAACATCTTGAACAGCCTTAGGAATTCTGCATCTCAGACTTTTGCTAGTATCCCACTCGCAAAAGTCTGAGATGCAGAATGCCTAAGGCTTCAGACATACATAATAAAAAACCTTTCGATTACTATAGCAATAGGGACAAGACAATTGCTGAACTACTCAGTGTTCAGCGGTTCTGTATTGTCCCTACTGCGATAATAGTCAAGCCAAGCTTGAGCGGTGTTCACTAAAGAGCTAAAAACCTGGTTCCGTTCGTGCTCAACCTCCAACGCTCGCATTGTAGCCTAGTCCGGGCTTCCTCCAGCTCCAGGCGTCGTAATTCCACGGCCGTAAACTCGCTTGCCTCTCTCTCGAAGGGGGTCGGTGCCTGTCTACGGCAGTCGCGCAAACGAGGGCGGTCAGGAGAGGCAGCAGACTGCGGTGTCGCTGGCGACCTCAACCGCGGACGACGGCTGGGTAGATGGAGAAATAGCAGACGTGCGGGGGGCAGGTGGCCGTCTTCGCCTCGGAGTAGTGGGCGCTGCAGGGGTTGGCGGGGATGGCGCTGCCGGGGCTGTTGTGGCTGGCGGGGCTGGTGCAACAGGCTGCCGTCCTTGAGCCGAAGTCTGAGTGAGCACGAGCGGTGAGGAAGGAGGAAGTCAATTATTTGAGGGCTGTGAAGTTGAAGGTTGAGGAGACAAAGTCAGTTGTGGAGTTTCTGCAAAAGAAAATTAGTGTTATTTTGGACAGTTTATGGATCTTTTGTTTGTTCAAAATGTTTTCTTAAATCAGATACTGCTATTATTTTGTAAAATGTGAAGGTTTGGATGTTTGTTAGTTCCTTACTCAATCATGCAAAAACGGCTGAACGGATTTCGAAGAAAATTGGCATACAGCAAAATTTTATATTTTACATATACATAACAAATAAATATTATGATACTAGCTGTTGCCAGCGGCTTCGCCCGTAATCGGGATAAAAACTATCCTATGTGTTAATCTGGGTTATAAACAATGTGTGTACTAAATTTTATCCAAATCCGTTCAGTAGTTTTTGCGTGAAAGAGTAACAAACATCCATCTATGCAAACTTCCATGTTTATAAATAATATTAGTAAGAAGTAAGATTTTAAGTCGTTAGACTTACCATCTAAAATTTCCAAAAATGCTGAATTATCTTGGGTGACGGGATCATTTTGGACGGCAGGATCTTCTTGTGCAGTATTTAGAGGTCTCTGAAAAAAATTTGCAGTGGTAGATTTAATAAAAATAAGTGAGAGATTTAATTAAATTATAGTGTGGCGTCCCACATGGTTGCATCATTGTATTAATATTTATATTGTAACATAAGTACAGTACTATGTGTAGGACCCACCTTGTAATACTATTTAGTCTGTGGTATAACCAAAGATTTTCTGTCTATGGTTTTACTACTTTCTGACACCTCGCAAGAACAGACTTTTTGGCGGGTTTGGACGAATACAATTTGTTCAACAATACCGACTTTTATTTCGAGTTCGTTACTGAAATTAAACGGCGCGCAACGCCAAATTGGTGACCCTGAACGTGGTCGCCAAATTGGTGACCCTGAATCAAGGTGGCCCAAGGAATACTCCAGACTCGGGAGTTGCTGGAGTCGCCAACCAGACCCCTATTGGACATCCTGTGACGGAACTTCGCCAGTAACGACCTACGTGCGAGTTGATGCCCGTCGCCAAAGACGAGGTCTCGCTGGTACCTACGTCGCAAGGTGCTGCCTGTTGGTCAGTGGATTATACTTACTCTCCACGAAGATAACTGGTCAGTGTGTGCTTATACTACCTATTTTATATTGCATACAGCATAACAACAGTGGTGTTAAGAGTGGGTTAAGCTGGTGTTAATTAATATATTGGATACTGCATAAACTATTGATATTTTATATCATCTAACATATTGGTGTTGGATACTGAATAACTTATTAATATTGCATTTTATTTGTACCTCTTGAAGGTTTGTTTGCATTTATTTTTATTTTTTGCATATTGGTTGTTGGCACTGTTTACTTTTTAATATATTGCTTTTGTTTTGGGTTGTGTCTGCATTATTGTTAAACCACTCCTGTTTATTTATATTCTGCACTTTCAAATTCATTAATTATCTTGCATGCAGCTTCCTTAATTTTAAAACTTAATTTTCTTTTTAAAACATGACTGATGAATCTAAAGAAGTATTCCATGACCCAGCTGGTTCTGGTGGTGAGCATGGGACAACAACTACACACCCACACATCATTAACAGAGTTTCTATCCGTGTCCCACCCTTCTGGCCTGACAAGCCCGGATTGTGGTTTGCCAGTCTCGAGGCACACATCTATGCAAACTTCCATGTTTATAAATAATATTAGTAAGAAGTAAGATTTTAAGTCTTTAGACTTACCATCTAAAATTTCCAAAAATGCTGAATTATCTTGGGTGACGGGATCATCTTGGACGGCAGGATCTTCTTGTGCAGTATTTAGAGGTCTCTGAAAAAAATTGGCAGTGGTAGATTTAATAAAAATAAGTGAGAGATTTAATTAAATTATAGCAACATTTTTTCAGTTATATAATAATATTTATTTTATAGATACTAATTAATAACCTGTTTAACCAAATTCAAAATAATTTATCAAAAATGAAATGTGTCTTTCATGTTAACTAAGTAAGTAACTTTTGTTGCCATTAACTAACATGTTGACCAATGTTAATAGGAATATTTTATAAAACATCTGTCTACCAGAAAAAATTAGCTCATTATTGAGCAGGAGCCTTGAAGGTGTATAGTACTTATATTAAATCCTAGCTCTTCTACTACAGAGACTTGTCCTGCCACTGCTAAAGCACCCATTATAGCCAGCACTCTGTTATCGCTAGCTGACAAGGTTTGCCCGCTTGCTGGCCCACCTCCAGTCCCTCTTGCATGGTGCCTTACGGTCAATGCCTTTTTTTTTGTTTTGGACTTCCAATCTGCCCCACGCCTTTATTGAATAAAAATCAGTCATAGTTATAAGTACCTATGTTATAAGTGTAAATGAGATTAAATGGCAAATTTGGTAAGAACTTTTGAAATAAATTGAAAAATAACTATAACATGCGGGGCATCCTCTCATATGGGCATCGGACATCAAAGCATAGCTTGTACTATACTATACTTGTACTTGTTTGACTTTTTGTAGTAAGAAGGTTAATGTTTAGTTGTAAGTTTGTTTTCTTTGTTTATGTTGTGTGTACTTATATGTGCCAATAAACGTTTTTTCTTTCTTACTATGGGTGTCATGTCAGAGATTGACCATCATCATCATAATTATCAAAAATCCCCAGTCTAGCAATAACAGAGAAGTGATTACAAGCCAACCTTCACAACCGCAAGGTTTCCTCTATGCAAACTTCCATGTTTATAAATAATATTAGTAAGAAGTAAGATTTTAAGTCTTTAGACTTACCATCTAAAATTTCCAAAAATGCTGAATTATCTTGGGTGACGGGATCATCTTGGACGGCAGGATCTTCTTGTGCAGTATTTAGAGGTCTCTGAAAAAAATTTGCAGTGGTAGATTTAATAAAAATAAGTGAGAGATTTAATTAAATTATAGTGTGGCGTTCCACATGGTTGCATCATTGTATTAATATTTATATTTTAACATAAGTACAGTACTATGTGTAGGACCCACCTTGTAATACTATTTAGTCTGTGGTATAACCAAAGATTTTCTGTCTATGGTTTTACTACTTTCTGACACCTCGCAAGAACAGACTTTTTGGCGGGTTTGGACGAATACAATTTGTTCAACAATACCGACTTTTATTTCGAGTTCGTTACTGAAATTAAACGGCGCGCAACGCGAAATTGGTGACCCTGAACGTGGTCGCCAAATTGGTGACCCTGAATCAAGGTGGCCCAAGGAATACTCCAGACTCGGGAGTTGCTGGAGTCGCCAACCAGACCCCTATTGGACATCCTGTGACGGAACTTCGCCAGTAACGACCTACGTGCGAGTTGATGCCCGTCGCCAAAGACGAGGTCTCGCTGGTACCTACGTCGCAAGGTGCTGCCTGTTGGTCAGTGGATTATACTTACTCTCCACGAAGATAACTGGTCAGTGTGTGCTTATACTACCTATTTTATATTGCATACAGCATAACAACAGTGGTGTTAAGAGTGGGTTAAGCTGGTGTTAATTAATATATTGGATACTGCATAAACTATTGATATTTTATATCATCTAACATATTGGTGTTGGATACTGAATAACTTATTAATATTGCATTTTATTTGTACCTCTTGAAGGTTTGTTTGCATTTATTTTTATTTTTTGCATATTGGTTGTTGGCCCTGTTTACTTTTTAATATATTGCTTTTGTTTTGGGTTGTGTCTGCATTATTGTTAAACCACTCCTGTTTATTTATATTCTGCACTTTCAAATTCATTAATTATCTTGCATGCAGCTTCCTTAATTTTAAAACTTAATTTTCTTTTTAAAACATGACTGATGAATCTAAAGAAGTATTCCATGACCCAGCTGGTTCTGGTGGTGAGCATGGGACAACAACTACACACCCACACATCATTAACAGAGTTTCTATCCGTGTCCCACCCTTCTGGCCTGACAAGCCCGGATTGTGGTTTGCCAGTCTCGAGGCACACATCTATGCAAACTTCCATGTTTATAAATAATATTAGTAAGAAGTAAGATTTTAAGTCTTTAGACTGACCATCTAAAATTTCCAAAAATGCTGAATTATCTTGGGTGACGGGATCATCTTGGACGGCAGGATCTTCTTGTGCAGTATTTAGAGGTCTCTGAAAAAAATTGGCAGTGGTAGATTTAATAAAAATAAGTGAGAGATTTAATTAAATTATAGCAACATTTTTTCAGTTATATAATAATATTTATTTTATAGATACTAATTAATAACCTGTTTAACCAAATTCAAAATAATTTATCAAAAATGAAATGTGTCTTTCATGTTAACTAAGTAACTTTTGTTGCCATTAACTAACATGTTGACCAATGTTAATAGGAATATTTTATAAAACATCTGTCTACTAGAAAAAATTAGCTCATTATTGAGCAGGAGCCTTGAAGGTGTATAGTACTTACATTAAATCCTAGCTCTTCTACTACAGAGACTTGTCCTGCCACTGCTAAAGCACCCATTATAGCCAGCACTCTGTTATCGCTAGCTGACAAGGTTTGCCCGCTTGCTGGCCCACCTCCAGTCCCTCTTGCATGGTGCCTTACGGTCAATGCCTTTTTTTTTGTTTTGGACTTCCAATCTGCCCCACGCCTTTATTGAATAAAAATCAGTCATAGTTATAAGTACCTATGTTATAAGTGTAAATGAGATTAAATGGCTAATTTGGTAAGAACTTTTGAAATAAATTGAAAAATAACTATAACATGCGGGGCATCCTCTCATATGGGCATCGGACATCAAAGCATAGCTTGTACTATACTATACTTGCACTTGTTTGACTTTTTGTAGTAAGAAGGTTAATGTTTAGTTGTAAGTTTGTTTTCTTTGTTTATGTTGTGTGTACTTATATGTGCCAATAAACGTTTTTTCTTTCTTACTATGGGTGTCATGTCAGAGATTGACCATCATCATCATAATTATCAAAAATCCCCAGTCTAGTAATAACAGAGAAGTGATTACAAGCCAACCTTCACAACCGCAAGGTTTCCTCTTATCCAAAACCCAAATACAAAATAGCACCTCCAGCAATGATAACCAAAATGAGTTAATCCGAGGCAGGGCTATGCGCAATCGCTTAGTTAGTAGAATGTAATATAGGTGAATAAATAAAATTACTATTAAATATTTTAATAGTTTTATTAAGTCACTTGATAAACTCTATAAAATTTTATATAATTAGTATCTCTACTAAACATAATAATTATATTAATCAGTCTTTATATGCCAACTGCTGGGCATAAGACAAGCCTCACCTCAATAAGCCATAATCCAACATGCAAGCTAGATCTAATGGATAACAAAATCATATTATTTTCACTATTAACTAAAATAAATGCCAATGTGTGTGTGACACACAAAGTTAGCCATGCAACACCTAGGTGAACTGCTTTGGTGTTCCACAGGTCAGAAAGGTTTATTTTTACTATTACCTTAAGTAAGTATAAATGCAAAATCAAGAATCAGTCTCACAGTTACAGTCTTAAAATTGGGCAGTAAAAGAGGCAACATATTAGATAATTTAACGAAGACACTTCTTTCGCCTAAAGAAGGTTCACATTATGTAAAAACAAACTTAACATCTTGAACAGCCTTAGGAATTCTGCATCTCAGACTTTTGCTAGTATCCCACTCGCAAAAGTCTGAGATGCAGAATGCCTAAGGCTTCAGACATACATACTAAAAAACCTTTCGATTACTATAGCAATAGGGACAAGACAATTGCTGAACTACTCAGTGTTCAGCGGTTCTGTATTGTCCCTACTGCGATAATAGTCAAGCCAAGCTTGAGCGGTGTTCACTAAAGAGCTAAAAACCTGGTTCCGTTCGTGCTCAACCTCCAACGCTCGCATTGTAGCCTAGTCCGGGCTTCCTCCAGCTCCAGGCGTCGTAATTCCACGGCCGTAAACTCGCTTGCCTCTCTCTCGAAGGGGGTCGGTGCCTGTCTACGGCAGTCGCGCAAACGAGGGCGGTCAGGAGAGGCAGCAGACTGCGGTGTCGCTGGCGACCTCAACCGCGGACGACGGCTGGGTAGATGGAGAAATAGCAGACGTGCGGGGGGCAGGTGGCCGTCTTCGCCTCGGAGTAGTGGGCGCTGCAGGGGTTGGCGGGGATGGCGCTGCCGGGGCTGTTGTGGCTGGCGGGGCTGGTGCAACAGGCTGCCGTCCTTGAGCCGAAGTCTGAGTGAGCACGAGCGGTGAGGAAGGAGGAAGTCAATTATTTGAGGGCTGTGAAGTTGAAGGTTGAGGAGACAAAGTCAGTTGTGGAGTTTCTGCAAAAGAAAATTAGTGTTATTTTGGACAGTTTATGGATCTTTTGTTTGTTCAAAATATTTTCTTAAATCAGATACTGCTATTATTTTGTAAAATGTGAAGGTTTGGATGTTTGTTAGTTCCTTACTCAATCATGCAAAAACGGCTGAACGGATTTCGAAGAAAATTGGCATACAGCAACATTTTATATTTTACATATACATAACAAATAAATATTATGATACTAGCTGTTGCCAGCGGCTTCGCCCATAATCGGGATAAAAACTATCCTATGTGTTAATCTGGGTTATAAACAATGTGTGTACTAAATTTTATCCAAATCCGTTCAGTAGTTTTTGCGTGAAAGAGTAACAAACATCCATCTATGCAAACTTCCATGTTTATAAATAATATTAGTAAGAAGTAAGATTTTAAGTCTTTAGACTTACCATCTAAAATTTCCAAAAATGCTGAATTATCTTGGGTGACGGGATCATCTTGGACGGCAGGATCTTCTTGTGCAGTATTTAGAGGTCTCTGAAAAAAATTGGCAGTGGTAGATTTAATAAAAATAAGTGAGAGATTTAATTAAATTATAGTGTGGCGTCCCACATGGTTGCATCATTGTATTAATATTTATATTGTAACATAAGTACAGTATTATGTGTAGGACCCACCTTGTAATACTATTTAGTCTGTGGTATAACCAAAGATTTTCTGTCTATGGTTTTACTACTTTCTGACACCTCGCAAGAACAGACTTTTTTGGAAAGCGCGGGAAATTTCGGTCGGACCGGGTGTATTTTTTCGCGGCAAATTTTTTATATTTAAATTTTTATTAGAAAATTGGTTCAGTTAAGGTTTTTATGTAAATATATTTTCTATTTAGTGTAAATAATATAATATTTGTGTAGATTTTTGCTGTTTATCGGTAAGTTTTTGTAAATATTCATAAAATAGTTCAAGACGAATCCCGGGTCGTATGAACGACCCGCCTATAATAGATTTGGGGGATTTAGGCCCTGGCTTAAGTCCCCCCGTAAGTAACTATGTAACAATATACACGAAAGCAGATACGAGTGGTATGGACACTGATGGGTCTGTAGCCAGTGACGCGTCAACCTCTGGAAAAGTTAGTGCTTCCCGTAAGAGGCGCTCTCATAAGCATAAAACTGTATGCAAACATTGTAATAAAACAAAACGAAGTAGACAGGGGATGATCCCTGAGGGAACGTCTTCTATTAACACTGATTGCATGTGTACTTCCAGCATAGAACCTACCCTTGAAATTAATCATGCATCAGTTCCACAATTTCTACCTGAAACTTCTACTTGTCAAACCTCACAGTCGAATCCTGAACCTGCAGTCAAACGAACCGATCAAACAGTTGGTGTAGGTAGGAAGGAGTACCAGGCTTCTGATACAGGGCCTTGCATAGTCCATGTTCAGCGAATTACCAATACAGAAAACAGTGGCACCATTCTGCACCCTATTGCTTTTGGTAATTTTCTTAAAACTAATAAATTTCAAAATATTGTTCCTGGCAGTGTAAAGAGAATTGGTAGAAATAAATGTGTAGTAGCTTTCACAAACCCTTTGTCTGCTAACTCATTTTTAAATAGTAATCTCTTGTCTCTTAATAAATTTAAAGCCTTCTTACCCACATTTAATGTCACTCGTATGGGCTTGGTAAGAGGGGTCCCATCAGAATGGAGTGAGGAAGAAATAAAAGAGAATATAACAACTAACTCCCATAGGCACTGGAGCAGTCCTAAAAATTAGGCGCCTTAATTATAAAGTCATGGTGAATGGGTCACCTACTTGGAAACCTTCGCAAACTGTATTAATAACATTCGATGGTCAAGCTCTCCCTAAACGCATATATATATGTTATAATGCACTATCTGTAGAGACTTATGTGTATCCAACAATTCAATGTTTTCGCTGCTGTCGGTACGGTCACACAAAGATTCAATGCCGTTCGGCTGAACCTAGGTGTTTCAAATGTGCACAAAATCACTTGGGTGAAAGTTGTGTTGTAGAAGAAGATTCTGCATCGTGCATCAATTGTTTTGGATTGCATTATGCAACAGATAAGGCCTGCCCTGAATTTCAGAGGCAAAAAAATATAAAACATACTATGGCTCACTCATGTGTTTCATATGCAGAAGCAAGTAAAGCACACCCAGCCGCCTCAAAGTCCTATGCAAATATTGTCAGTACAGGTACACCTGATTTTCACAACAAAAATAATTACTTCAATTCACAACCGAAAACATCAACTTCTTCATCACACAAAAAGACTGTCTTTCTTAAACCCCGAACTCCTCCCAAGTCAGTACAGGGTTATGACAGAGCAGCTCATAACGCCCTTGTTAGGGACCTTCAACCTCCATCTTTGGCGAATGGGTGTGCTTTGCCTAAGGAATCTGGTATGAAACTGCAACAGAACGAGAATGAGCAAGTTGTTGATGTTATTATAAACCTAATCAAAATGTTATTATGTAAAAATATATCTTTTGAACCGTACGACGTGGAGCGCTTAAGTAGTTTGTTACTAAACAAAAACCTAAAAGATGGACACAATAATTCAATGGAACTGCCGATCAGTAATACCTAAAAAAACTGACCTATATTACTTAATAAATAAATTTAAACCAAATATTGTAGCATTATCTGAAACCTGGATTAAAAGTAACCAATTATTTGGTATTCCAGGTTATGTTTGTTTACGCAATGACAGAGCTGACGGATATGGCGGAGTTGCCATATTGATTAAAAATAATACCCCATTTACACGTGTTTCTCTCCTTCCATGTTCTGATGTTGATATTGTTGGGGTAATTGTTGGTAATATTACGTATATTTCCATTTACATTCCTGTTGCTAATACCAATGCCCTGCAAGAACTTAGCAATATTTTGTCATCCCTTCGTAGACCATTCTTAGTAATGGGCGATTTTAACTCTCACCATCAATGTTGGGGAAGTGGTGTGACAAAAAGGGAGGGGATTCGTTTGTTAGAAATGATAGACGACCACAATTTATGTGTTCTAAACACTGGCGAGCCTACTCGTAGAACTAATGTAGGTGAAAGTGCTAGTGCTGTAGATTTATCTATATGCTCCCCTCGCTTGGCTTCATCCTTAACTTGGTCCCGCTTCTCTTCTTCTACCTTTGGAAGTGACCACTTTCCTTTGATAATTACTTCCTCAGAAAAGTTCATTACAACACCGAAAAGACTCCCTAGACTAAAGTATAGACTTGGAAGCGCAGACTGGGATAAATTTAAAACGCTTGTTGATGCTAAAGTGGCTGAGCTCCCGCAAATTACTCAGGGTGGAGAAAACGATTGCTCTAAGGCTTTAGCGTTGTGCATAGTAAAAGTAGCAGATCAAGTATTCCCTTTAAAAAAAATATCTTCTGATAAAATTCCTATGCCACCATGGTGGGACTCATCATGTTCCGATGCAGTTCGAAAGCGAAAGGAAGCCGAGAAAAAATATGGTGAGGACATGTCAGCTGAAAATTTAGACAACCTAAGAGATATTATTAATGATACACGGATTTTTCTCAGAGATAAGAAACTTCAGGGATGGAGATCATTTTGTATGTCTTTATCGCCCAGTACATGCCCGTCAGAAGTTTGGCGTAGTATTAAAAAATTTAGAAAAGCCTTTAGTGATACTGCTCCTTTCACACAATTACCTCCATCTCTTATTAATAGTTTTCTTGACAAGTTAGCTCCAGCATCAGCTCCAGAGTATGATCAAGTTTACCCAAATCTTACTCCAATATGTATTGGTGATAGTTCGTCTTTGAACTCTCCCTTTTCAATGTACGAATTGAAAGGGGTATTAACGTGCTTAAAAGACTCGGCCCCAGGAGAAGATGGTATTCCGTACTCATTCTTCTCACATTGTAGTGAAAATGCATTATCATACTATTTACAAATAATTAATTCTGTTATGGTTTCTGGAAATATTCCAGAATCCTGGCGTTCCCAAGAAATATTACCGATCCTGAAACCAAATAAAAATTCAAATGATATTCTATCATACCGGCCTATTGCGCTATCATCTGTTCTTACTAAAATTGCAGAACATTTAGTTAAAAATCGTTTAGAGTGGTATATAGAAAACAAGCAATTACTAGCAGGCAGTCAGTTTGGGTTCCGTAAAGGTAAAAGCACAACTGACAGTTTAAGTGTGTTTACCACTGACCTTCGCATAGCCTTTTCCAAGAACGAGTCAGTTGTTGGCGCATTTCTAGATATAACAGGCGCGTATGATAATGTACTTATATCTGTCCTTAAACAAAAGCTGACTAATTTAAACTTCCCCACTCCGCTTATAAGGTTCATAATAAATTTGTTATCAGTTCGATTTGTTTCTCTATTTTCTGGTGACCAGAAAATAACGAGGACAGTGTTCAAGGGCCTTCCACAGGGATCAGTTTTGTCACCTTTGCTTTACAATATTTATTCATATGATTTAGAATCATCTCTACAAAAATCTGCTGATGTTTTACAATATGCTGATGACCTTTTAATTTATACTACTCACAATAACGTCTCGGATGCATGTAACGCGTTGACCGTCTCCCTAAGTCTTTTACAGCAATGGTTACAAGTTAATGGGTTAAGTCTTTCAGTAGAAAAAAGTGCTGTAGTAGTTTTTTCAAGGAAACGTAACATTCCTCCCCCAATCGTTACCTATGACAACATTACGCTTCCTGTGAAAAATCATTTTAAATTTTTAGGATTAGTCTTAGATAAAAAAACTTTCTGGCAAACAACACTTTGATTTTGTGGTTGAAAAATGCGAACGTCAACTGAACATTATGCGATGTCTTTCCGGAGTATGGTGGGGGGCACATCCTTTTAGTCTTAAACTGTTGTATAATGCAATAATCCGAAGCATACTTGATTACGGAACATTCTTCCTTGAAGGTGGTAACAGAAAGGGTCTTAAGAAATTAGATAGCATACAGTCTAAAGCTCTTAGAATCATTTCTGGAGCCATGAAGTCAAGCCCGTTAAATGCCTTACAGGTAGAAGTAGGAGAACCTCCACTTCACCTGAGAAGACAATATTTATCTGACCGATTTTTATTTAAATCGATGCAGTTTTCCAATCATTTGCTTCATTCAAAATTATCAAAACTTGATAAACTCATACAAATTTCATCCTATTGGCGACACAAAGATGTTCCGTGTTTAGTTAAAAGTCTCAGAAAGTTTAATTCTATACCATCAAGTGTACATAGTTCACCTACTCTTCCTTTATTTGAATGCGAAACATTTGAACCTTTACTAGTCTCTCCGGTAGTACATTATGATCTCGGTATAGAAAAAAATGATGTAGGGGCTGACATAAAATTTAATGCAGCTGTCGGTGAAAATTTTATGGACTGTCATTACATCTTTACGGATTCATCAAAGACCCAGAATAGTTGTGTGGGAGTTGGTATATTTCATTCTAAATACAAAATTGTTCAGATGGTAAAACTTCCTCCTGAAACGTCGGTTTTCACCGGAGAATGCTTCGGTTTGTTTAAGGCATTAGAGTATGTTTTGATCGCGAAACTTAAAAATGTCCTAATATTATGCGACTCTAAAAGTGCGTTACAAACCATCGAAAAATTTACATTTAAAATGAAACCCTTTTACCCCATTGTATTTGACATTAGAAAACAGTTGCACAAATGTATACTGGAAAAATATACGGTACAGTTTGCTTGGATTCCAAGTCACTCCGGAATTCAAGGAAACGAAAAAGCTGATCAATTAGCCAAACAAGCAGTGCAGAATGGTGACATGTTTCCTTATAAAAACTTCTGCCATGATCTTGTCAGCCTCCCTAAAGATTATCTGCGGCATACTTGGGATCTTCTTTGGAGTGAAAGTTCTCAAGTAAAGGGCAAGGTATATGCCTCAATTCAGCCTTCAGTTCCAGTCAAACCATGGTTTTTTAAAACAAAATGCCCTAAACCTATAGCAAGCATGATAATTCGTATGCGGCTTGGCCACGTCTGTACTCCTTTCCACCTTGCTAAGCTGCATATTGTGGACAGTCAAGACATCTTTGCGAGTGTGGTGATGATGTCGGTACTTTAGATCACATATTCTTCTCCTGTCCCCATCATGATCGTTCATCCTTCCTCCGTTCTCTTGTTTCCTATAATGTTCCCCTTCCTACTTCTGTTTCTTGTTTAATAATGAAACCTATTGAATATATTAACGTGATATCTGCATTCTTGTTAAAAAATGATATAAAAATTTAATTAGTATATTTATTATCTATATCCTTTTTTATTTTTTTATCCTATGAAAATAAACCATATCCTTTCCTGAACCTTACAAAATTCCTGATTGTCCGTTATTTTCCTAAAAATATTTCCCTACCTTTTACTACCTGAAACTGGCACAAAGATCTAACTAGTGCCACACTATATAAAAAAAAAACAGACTTTTTGGCGGGTTTGGACGAATACAATTTGTTCAACAATACCGACTTTTATTTCAAGTTCGTTACTGAAATTAAACGGCGCGCAACGCCAAATTGGTGACCCTGAACGTGGTCGCCAAATTGGTGACCCTGAATCAAGGTGGCCCAAGGAATACTCCAGATTCGGGAGTTGCTGGAGTCGCCAACCAGACCCCTATTGGACATCCTGTGACGGAACTTCGCCAGTAACGACCTACGTGCGAGTTGATGCCCGTCGCCAAAGACGAGGTCTCGCTGGTACCTACGTCGCAAGGTGCTGCCTGTTGGTCAGTGGATTATACTTACTCTCCACGAAGATAACTGGTCAGTGTGTGCTTATACTACCTATTTTATATTGCATACAGCATAACAACAGTGGTGTTAAGAGTGGGTTAAGCTGGTGTTAATTAATATATTGGATACTGCATAAACTATTGATATTTTATATCATCTAACATATTGGTGTTGGATACTGAATAACTTATTAATATTGCATTTTATTTGTACCTCTTGAAGGTTTGTTTGCATTTATTTTTATTTTTTGCATATTGGTTGTTGGCACTGTTTACTTTTTAATATTTTGCTTTTGTTTTGGGTTGTGTCTGCATTATTGTTAAACCACTCCTGTTTATTTATATTCTGCACTTTCAAATTCATTAATTATCTTGCATGCAGCTTCCTTAATTTTAAAACTTAATTTTCTTTTTAAAACATGACTGATGAATCTAAAGAAGTATTCCATGACCCAGCTGGTTCTGGTGGTGAGCATGGGACAACAACTACACACCCACACATCATTAACAGAGTTTCTATCCGTGTCCCACCCTTCTGGCCTGACAAGCCCGGATTGTGGTTTGCCAGTCTCGAGGCACACATCTATGCAAACTTCCATGTTTATAAATAATATTAGTAAGAAGTAAGATTTTAAGTCTTTAGACTTACCATCTAAAATTTCCAAAAATGCTGAATTATCTTGGGTGACGGGATCATCTTGGACGGCAGGATCTTCTTGTGCAGTATTTAGAGGTCTCTGAAAAAAATTGGCAGTGGTAGATTTAATAAAAATAAGTGAGAGATTTAATTAAATTATAGCAACATTTTTTCAGTTATATAATAATATTTATTTTATAGATACTAATTAATAACCTGTTTAACCAAATTCAAAATAATTTATCAAAAATGAAATGTGTCTTTCATGTTAACTAAGTAACTTTTGTTGCCATTAACTAACATGTTGACCAATGTTAATAGGAATATTTTATAAAACATCTGTCTACTAGAAAAAATTAGCTCATTATTGAGCAGGAGCCTTGAAGGTGTATAGTACTTACATTAAATCCTAGCTCTTCTACTACAGAGACTTGTCCTGCCACTGCTAAAGCACCCATTATAGCCAGCACTCTGTTATCGCTAGCTGACAAGGTTTGCCCGCTTGCTGGCCCACCTCCAGTCCCTCTTGCATGGTGCCTTACGGTCAATGCCTTTTTTTTTATTTTGGACTTCCAATCTGCCCCACGCCTTTATTGAATAAAAATCAGTCATAGTTATAAGTACCTATGTTATAAGTGTAAATGAGATTAAATGGCAAATTTGGTAAGAACTTTTGAAATAAATTGAAAAATAACTATAACATGCGGGGCATCCTCTCATATGGGCATCGGACATCAAAGCATAGCTTGTACTATACTATAGTTGTACTTGTTTGACTTTTTGTAGTAAGAAGGTTAATGTTTAGTTGTAAGTTTGTTTTCTTTGTTTATGTTGTGTGTACTTATATGTGCCAATAAACGTTTTTTCTTTCTTACTATGGGTGTCATGTCAGAGATTGACCATCATCATCATAATTATCAAAAATCCCCAGTCTAGTAATAACAGAGAAGTGATTACAAGCCAACCTTCACAACCGCAAGGTTTCCTCTTATCCAAAACCCAAATACAAAATAGCACCTCCAGCAATGATAACCAAAATGAGTTAATCCGAGGCAGGGCTATGCGCAATCGCTTAGTTAGTAGGATGTAATATAGGTGAATAAATAAAATTACTATTAAATATTTTAATAGTTTTATTAAGTCACTTGATAAACTCGTAAAATTTTATATAATTAGTATCTCTACTAAACATAATAATTATATTAATCAGTCTTTATATGCCAACTGCTGGGCATAAGACAAGCCTCACCTCAATAAGCCATAATCCAACATGCAAGCTAGATCTAATGGATAACAAAATCATATTATTTTCACTATTAACTAAAATAAATGCCAATGTGTGTGTGACACACAAAGTTAGCCATGCAACACCTAGGTGAACTGCTTTGGTGTTCCACAGGTCAGAAAGGTTTATTTTTACTATTACCTTAAGTAAGTATAAATGCAAAATCAAGAATCAGTCTCACAGTTACAGTCTTAAAATTGGGCAGTAAAAGAGGCAACATATTAGATAATTTAACGAAGACACTTCTTTCGCCTAAAGAAGGTTCACATTATGTAAAAACAAACTTAACATCTTGAACAGCCTTAGGAATTCTGCATCTCAGACTTTTGCTAGTATCCCACTCGCAAAAGTCTGAGATGCAGAATGCCTAAGGCTTCAGACATACATACTAAAAAACCTTTCGATTACTATAGCAATAGGGACAAGACAATTGCTGAACTACTCAGTGTTCAGCGGTTCTGTATTGTCCCTACTGCGATAATAGTCAAGCCAAGCTTGAGCGGTGTTCACTAAAGAGCTAAAAACCTGGTTCCGTTCGTGCTCAACCTCCAACGCTCGCATTGTAGCCTAGTCCGGGCTTCCTCCAGCTCCAGGCGTCGTAATTCCACGGCCGTAAACTCGCTTGCCTCTCTCTCGAAGGGGGTCGGTGCCTGTCTACGGCGGTCACGCAAACGAGGGCGGTCAGGAGAGGCAGCAGACTGCGGTGTCGCTGGCGACCTCAACCGCGGACGACGGCTGGGTAGATGGAGAAATAGCAGACGTGCGGGGGGCAGGTGGCCGTCTTCGCCTCGGAGTAGTGGGCGCTGCAGGGGTTGGCGGGGATGGCGCTGCCGGGGCTGTTGTGGCTGGCGGGGCTGGTGCAACAGGCTGCCGTCCTTGAGCCGAATTCTGAGTGAGCACGAGCGGTGAGGAAGGAGGAAGTCAATTATTTGAGGGCTGTGAAGTTGAAGGTTGAGGAAACAAAGTCAGTTGTGGAGTTTCTGCAAAAGAAAATTAGTGTTATTTTGGACAGTTTATGGATCTTTTGTTTGTTCAAAATGTTTTCTTAAATCAGATACTGCTATTGTTTTGTAAAATGTGAAGGTTTGGATGTTTGTTAGTTCCTTACTCAATCATGCAAAAGCGGCTGAACGGATTTCGAAGAAAATTGGCATACAGCAACATTTTATATTTTACATTTACATAACAAATAAATATTATGATACTAGCTGTTGCCAGCGGCTTCGCCCATAATCGGGATAAAAACTATCCTATGTGTTAATCTGGGTTATAAACAATGTGTGTACTAAATTTTATCCAAATCCGTTCAGTAGTTTTTGCGTGAAAGAGTAACAAACATCCATCTATGCAAACTTCCATGTTTATAAATAATATTAGTAAGAAGTAAGATTTTAAGTCTTTAGACTTACCATCTAAAATTTCCAAAAATGCTGAATTATCTTGGGTGACGGGATCATCTTGGACGGCAGGATCTTCTTGTGCAGTATTTAGAGGTCTCTGAAAAAAATTGGCAGTGGTAGATTTAATAAAAATAAGTGAGAGATTTAATTAAATTATAGTGTGGCGTCCCACATGGTTGCATCATTGTATTAATATTTATATTGTAACATAAGTACAGTACTATGTGTAGGACCCACCTTGTAATACTATTTAGTCTGTGGTATAACCAAAGATTTTCTGTCTATGGTTTTACTACTTTCTGACACCTCGCAAGAACAGACTTTTTGGCGGGTTTGGACGAATACAATTTGTTCAACAATACCGACTTTTATTTCAAGTTCGTTACTGAAATTAAACGGCGCGCAACGCCAAATTGGTGACCCTGAACGTGGTCGCCAAATTGGTGACCCTGAATCAAGGTGGCCCAAGGAATACTCCAGATTCGGGAGTTGCTGGAGTCGCCAACCAGACCCCTATTGGACATCCTGTGACGGAACTTCGCCAGTAACGACCTACGTGCGAGTTGATGCCCGTCGCCAAAGACGAGGTCTCGCTGGTACCTACGTCGCAAGGTGCTGCCTGTTGGTCAGTGGATTATACTTACTCTCCACGAAGATAACTGGTCAGTGTGTGCTTATACTACCTATTTTATATTGCATACAGCATAACAACAGTGGTGTTAAGAGTGGGTTAAGCTGGTGTTAATTAATATATTGGATACTGCATAAACTATTGATATTTTATATCATCTAACATATTGGTGTTGGATACTGAATAACTTATTAATATTGCATTTTATTTGTACCTCTTGAAGGTTTGTTTGCATTTATTTTTATTTTTTGCATATTGGTTGTTGGCACTGTTTACTTTTTAATACAGGGTGAAATTGAATAGATGCGACAAATTTAAATATACGATAATACGTGTTGTCAAGAAAATTTAGATCATATCAAATGAAAAATTAGTAAACATTTATCAGTGTTACGAAAAACGTTAAAATAATTTAAGTATCAAAGAATTTCGCGTACTACAGTTTTCGTGTAGTGGGTACGATTTATGTAGGTACATTCTCGCTATGAATGAATCGCGCCTCCGACCGTCCGGCCGCCCGCGCATCTTTCCCGCGCGCACGATTATTAACAATTTTGTGAAACCAAATATCCCTTCATACTTTTGTCGGCTTAGGACGATCAAAAATACAATAAAAGTAATTAGTAAAACAATGTTAACTTCAAATGTTAAACCTGAATAACGTTTGTTACAACAACAAATTAATTATTGTATTTTTGGCGTATTTAAAAAGTTGGAATCACAGTATTTACAATAATTAAGTATTTACAATAAATCAAATCGGTAATCAAAACACTTACGTGTATTTTAATAACTGTTCAAAATGTCCACCTCCGTTTTGTAAACACAATTGAGCACGGCGCCGCAAATTGTCCTTAAGTTTTATTAATACTAAAGTCTGTGATTTCACAGTTTCAAAAGCACTCCTAATTTTGTTTTTTAGGTCGTCTAAAGTTTCGGACTCGCGTTCGTAAACGAGTCTTTTTATTTCTCCCCACAAATAAAAGTCTAACGGTGTTAGGTCAGGTGACCGTGCCGGCCATGCTACGGGTCCGCCGCGTCCTATCCACCTATCACCGTATTCACTTCCTAAATAAGCTCGCACTTCACTGAAATAATGAGCCGGAGCTCCGTCCTGTTGAAAATACATACCGGCAAGATACGACTCGGGCACGTCTTGCAATAGTTCAGGCACTGCATTCCTTAAAAGTTCTAAATAACGTGGACCGGTCAACCTGTCATTAATGAAGATCGGCCCAATCACTTTGTCATTAATTATCCCAGCCCATACATTCACACTAAATCGCACTTGGAAATCGTCCCTCCGTGTTACGTGTGGGTTGCGACCGCGAGCACTCCACCAATGTTCATTATGAACGTTAAATAGTCCAATTCTTGTAAAGGTGGCTTCGTCACTCCATAAAATGTTGTTATGGAGATTTTCCAATAACCATTCACAAAATTGTCTCCGCGGACGATAGTCGGCGAGCACGATATCTTGCACGCGCTGAAAATGATAGGGATACATCCCAGACGTGTTCAGTAACTTCCATATGAAATACTGGCTCACATTGAATCGCCTCGCTGCCTGTCTGGTGCTGGCCTGAGGATTTTCTTGAAAAAATCGCTGTACCATGCGGTACATGCGCCTTGGGTGTACCAGCGGTCTTCCACCACCCCGGGCGTGTGCTGGCACGTGTACACTTGCGTAGTCCAGCATGTTCTGAGTGATTCTTAGAATCCTTCCCAATGATGGTGGAGTGACATTGGGATATTTTAGCCGAAATTTTCGCTGCGTTTCACGTAAATTTCTTACGGTGTTGTACCATACGATAATATCGAGATACTGGACGTTTGTAAGCGGTTCACGACTATTTCGTCTCGTCCTAGGCATTGTGACACACACACAAGACAACAATACAAATTATTCGCAATACGTAAAGTAGAATTCGCGGAATGCGCACGCGACCGTCCGTGACCTACAAACGTTTTAGAGCGACTAGCGTGGGCGGGGAGGGGTGGTCGCCGGGAAGGGATGGCAACGTCGCACGGTTCTTACTTAAAATTAGGTAAATGACCGCAACGAACGGCAACGTTTACTAGCATGAGTACTCCACGACGATTATTGAGCATTGCGTCGAGTCGGACGAGATTTTTTGATATTTTAATTTTTCTTATTTATTTTGCATATTAATATTTTTTCTGGAATATCGATAATTCATACTTAATTAAAGATAACAACATCAATGGACCATTTTATAACGATAATAACGTAATTTTTTTTAACGATTTAAATTGTTGAAAAAACAGTTGATAATTACTATATTACTATAACTGAAGCTCCCATTTCATTTTGTCGCATTTATTCAATTTCAGCCTGTATATTGCTTTTGTTTTGGGTTGTGTCTGCATTATTGTTAAACCACTCCTGTTTATTTATATTCTGCACTTTCAAATTCATTAATTATCTTGCATGCAGCTTCCTTAATTTTAAAACTTAATTTTCTTTTTAAAACATGACTGATGAATCTAAAGAAGTATTCCATGACCCAGCTGGTTCTGGTGGTGAGCATGGGACAACAACTACACACCCACACATCATTAACAGAGTTTCTATCCGTGTCCCACCCTTCTGGCCTGACAAGCCCGGATTGTGGTTTGCCAGTCTCGAGGCACACATCTATGCAAACTTCCATGTTTATAAATAATATTAGTAAGAAGTAAGATTTTAAGTCTTTAGACTTACCATCTAAAATTTCCAAAAATGCTGAATTATCTTGGGTGACGGGATCATCTTGGACGGCAGGATCTTCTTGTTCAGTATTTAGAGGTCTCTGAAAAAAATTGGCAGTGGTAGATTTAATAAAAATAAGTGAGAGATTTAATTAAATTATAGCAACATTTTTTCAGTTATATAATAATATTTATTTTATAGATACTAATTAATAACCTGTTTAACCAAATTCAAAATAATTTATCAAAAATGAAATGTGTCTTTCATGTTAACTAAGTAACTTTTGTTGCCATTAACTAACATGTTGACCAATGTTAATAGGAATATTTTATAAAACATCTGTCTACTAGAAAAAATTAGCTCATTATTGAGCAGGAGCCTTGAAGGTGTATAGTACTTACATTAAATCCTAGCTCTTCTACTACAGACACTTGTCCTGCCACTGCTAAAGCACCCATTATAGCCAGCACTCTGTTATCGCTAGCTGACAAGGTTTGCCCGCTTGCTGGCCCACCTCCAGTCCCTCTTGCATGGTGCCTTACGGTCAATGCCTTTTTTTTTGTTTTGGACTTCCAATCTGCCCCACGCCTTTATTGAATAAAAATCAGTCATAGTTATAAGTACCTATGTTATAAGTGTAAATGAGATTAAATGGCAAATTTGGTAAGAACTTTTGAAATAAATTGAAAAATAACTATAACATGCGGGGCATCCTCTCATATGGGCATCGGACATCAAAGCATAGCTTGTACTATACTATACTTGTACTTGTTTGACTTTTTGTAGTAAGAAGGTTAATGTTTAGTTGTAAGTTTGTTTTCTTTGTTTATGTTGTGTGTACTTATATGTGCCAATAAACGTTTTTTCTTTCTTACTATGGGTGTCATGTCAGAGATTGACCATCATCATCATAATTATCAAAAATCCCCAGTCTAGTAATAACAGAGAAGTGATTACAAGCCAACCTTCACAACCGCAAGGTTTCCTCTTATCCAAAACCCTTGAGAAAATAGCTTGCTAGCGACTCTACCATCACACTAGTCTTTCAAAAAATGTTCATTAGATCCTTACTTTTTTCCACTTCTCTGTAGTATTGCTGACACCACCACCAACAGCATTCAATATGTTGGTCAGTTCAGTCCACAGTCGGTCTGACCGTACCCGACCTTGTGATCCAGCAAGAGGCCTCGCCATGTCACCATGACTGTAACATAAACAAACAAAGATTCAATATAAGTACTTCATTATTAAGATCGCGTCATTGTTTACATTACATACTCATGAATAAAACTTGGATTTACTTACGCTTCCATATACTCAAGCAGCGTTGACAATTGTTCAGGACTTGCTCGCACTCTTGATTCCATGTTTTATCACTAAAAATTAAAATAGATATTATCTAAGACTATATTAATACAAATTACAACGACTGTCTTACACAAAGGTTAGTTTAAAACTGAACTAATAACATCTTAATATTTGTTGGAAGCACTAATAACATCTTAATATTTGTTGGAAGCACCCAGCATTCCAACGCCGTCGCCGCACAGCGATCGCCAACATAGATTACTCCATCATCGTTTGAACACCAGTCACTTATAAAAATGAGTCTATTTTGATTATCATTAAGTTTTGGAGACGATCTAAAAGTAATATCACTATATTCACTTACCACTGTAAAAATATCGTTTTTATTATAACTTAAAAACAAACGTAACACTCACTAAAATTTGAAAACATCAATAACTCTCGGGTTTGATCCGATTTGAACTTCTTGACTGACACAGCAAAATTTTCGATACCATAACCAATATTTTTGTTTTTTAGCGAATAAACAATTCGATACAACGATCACGAACATAGTGTTACATTGGCTAGGAAATGTTTATCGTTATCTCAGAGACGATGACGAATTTAGATATCGTTTCGGTACGAAGTGATGTTACTTTGTCTAAGGACCCAGGGGGCTTAGACAAAGTAACAATTTAAAAACGATAACGAAGTTAGATAAGACTAAAATGTATGGGATTGACATAAGCCGCGTTAAGTCACGTGGTCAATCGACATCGTTATCGCAATTTGGTAGACAATGTCATAAAGTAACGAATCGTTATCGTGTTTATCCCATACAAATGCGTAGACAAGCAGACCTTTCAGTGTTCGCCTTCGCCTCGATCGTGATCGCCAAAAAAGATAACGAAACGAATGCTAAAACGTTGTAGTTATCGAAACAATATGGCCGAATTTCATTCGGCAGCAGATTTTTGACATTGGTTGATGACATACTCTTAGTATTTATTCTGTGTTAGAGGCATTACTGCAGATCAAATAGATTATAAAATGCATTCTCTACGTTTATTGTGGGCTGCACACAATGAGAACGCCTGGGTGAGGTGCCAAAAACGACTAAGACTGCGACGGCAATTGGAAACAATTGAAGAAATGCCTGAATTGTTGTTCATCCAACATTTCAGGCTTAATAAAAGAGCATACAGGAAGTTATGCAAGGACCTAAAAGCTCATGCACAATTAAAAGGTTCCTCTGAAATTCCCCTGGAAATAAAGGTAAGAAATTTTAAATTAATAAAACAACATAATTATAGGTATTGCAGGCAACCAGGTCCTTAATGTTGTTAGTTGTTGTTCCTTATAGCTTGAGTTAAAGCAACTTCGTCTGCTTAGTTTATAGGTACTATACAACAAAAACATTGTGGCACCACACTACTTTATGAACTGCTGTAGAAATAAAAATAAAACCACATCAACCTAAATAGGTTAACTTAACTATGTATTATATTTTATTTATATTATATTTTTCAGGTGCTGTGTGCTCTTAGCTTTTTAGCTACAGGGTCATAACAGAAAATTGTGGGTGTGGGCCAGCATTTGACGCAGCGGACAACAAGTCGCTGCATCAGGGAGGTTGTGAACGCCCTTAATCACAATTGGATGGTCAGCAGGTGGATAGTGTTTCCACAAACGCCACATGAGAGATCCCTAATCAAAGAGAAGTATGTAAATATATTTTTAAATAGTTTAAATACCTAATTAAAAATTTTCTTAGGTTTCTACATATCTAAATAATTACTCTGATATTTGTTGTAAAATTGTTAAATAATTTACAGATTTCAAAGGACACATAATTTGCCTGGTGTGATAGGGTGCATTGACTGTACCCATATTGCTATTACAAGACCGGTTGAGGAAGAACACACATTTTTCAATAGAAAAGGATATCATTCCTTAAATGTTCAAATGGTAAGCTGCTGGATAAATTCTAATCATAATACATATAAAACTATGTGGTTAACAAACTTCTCTGAAACTATGTGTATATGTATTTATAAATAAAATAACCTTTATTTATATGATAAACTCAATGGAATATGTAAGAGGAGGTATGTGCCAAGCGGCACAGCAAAATAAAGGGACATTTTTATTGTATACATAGTGAAATCTATAAAATAACTTTTAAATGTTTTATAAGTAGGTACCATATTTCGAAATTAAATCCCTTCCCCTCATTGCAATTTGGTTCCTTGTGGAAACCAAACAATAAGTACCTATAGTTTTATTTTATTTTCTTTTCAGATATGCGATTATGACTTGCGCATTATAAATGTGAACTCAAAATTTGGTGGAGCAACACATGACTCGCACATATGGTCAGCGAGTCACGTGAGCACATACATGGAAGGACTTCATGAAAGTGGTGAACATGTTTGGTTATTAGGTATGTTGTTCCGTATAGGTATTGTAAATAGTGAGACATCTGAAATAGCCCTATATGCAGTAATTGCACTATATTTAAGTGAGCATGACTACAAATAAAAAACGATTATTCAATTCTTTATTAGAACTGGAGTAGACTATTAACAAAAATATATTTCCTTTTTTTTTAGGAGATTCCGGCTATCCACTGCGGCCCTGGTTGATGACGCCTATATTAAATGCTGAACCAGGATCCCAGGCAGAGGTGTACACACGACGTCATGTTGAAGCCAGGTCCTGCATTGAGCGCTGTTTCGGACTACTTAAGGCTCGTTGGAGGTGTATGCTTCGACACAGAGTTCTTCACTATCACCCTTACATGGCTAGCAAAATTACTAATGCATGTTGTGTGCTGCACAACATTGCATTAGATGCTAGAATACCACCTCCAAGTGATATGCCTGCTGGGGGTCTAGAAGGTAATGAAGATCATGCTGTACAATATAGCACCTCCAGCAATGATAACCAAAATGAGTTAATCCGAGGCAGGGCTATGCGCAATCGCTTAGTTAGTAGGATGTAATATTGGTCGTCACATCATCATCATCATTTCAGCCGATAGACGTCCACTGCTGGACATAGGCCTCCCCCAAATGTCGCCACAAAGAACGGTCCCGCGCGTCTCGCATCCATCGGATTCCCGCAACCTTCACCAGGTCATCGGTCCACCTTGTAGGGTAATATAGGTGAATAAATAAAATTACTATTAAATATTTTAATAGTTTTATTAAGTCACTTGATAAACTCTATAAAATTTTATATAATTAGTATCTCTACTAAACATAATAATTATATTAATCAGTCTTTATATGCCAACTGCTGCGCATAAGACAAGCCTCACCTCAATAAGCCATAATCCAACATGCAAGCTAGATCTAATGGATACAGTCAATTTGGGTAACTTTGATTCATTCGGGTAACTTTGACAGCGGGACCATGAACTAGTTTTGATTATTTTTTCTCATGATGCCAACACTATTCATAAATGTTTATTTTAGATTTGCAATTTTAAACAAGCTTCGTAAACGCACCTTAAAAAAAAGTAAGCTGTCAAAGTAAGAAAACGTCAAAACTTTTTTTCTGAATATAGCGCGCGAATTCAAGTTTGCTTTACGGCCAGACAAAAGAGAAATTATTAAAATTAAATATGATGATGTTGTATCTACAGTAGATAACAGTAAAATCAGTATAAAACAGGCTGGGTCCACACAATTAATGACTATTTGCTCTATATGGAGTGGGGAGAATAGACAAATAAATTGTCAAGCATGCTCAAGATTTTACAAAAAAAATTTTTGTTTTAATTATTTTTGCTTATTTTCTTTTTAATTTGCCTAAAAATGTTTAATTATAGGTGTTTTTAAAGCGTTTTTGATGGTGTTCAAAAATGAGCGTAACATTGCCAAATGCTGTAGACTGATTCTTCATTTTTTTTTTTAATATAAGACAAATCTGCAAAATGGTCGTTTTATAGAGTCACATGCATCCATTAGTTAATAAATACATACACCAATGTTACCCAGATTGATAAAAATAATACTTATTACTACTTTTTTATGCATGGCTCTGTGTGTGTCAAAGTTACCCATTTTATGAAGGTAACTTTGACAGGGCACAGAATTGAGATTTTCTACTATATTGGTATGTTTTATAAACTTTCTGTGAATTTCTATAGATGGAAAGTAATACGAGAGCACTGATAAAATAAAAAACACTCGAGTGATAGGCGTAAATTTTTTAAATATAGTATAAAATATCGCCCATATCTGTCAAAGTTACCCAGATTGACTGTAACAAAATCATATTATTTTCACTATTAACTAAAATAAATGGCAATGTGTGTGTGACACACAAAGTTAGCCATGCAACACCTAGGTGAACTGCTTTGGTGTTCCACAGGTCAGAAAGGTTTATTTTTACTATTACCTTAAGTAAGTATAAATGCAAAATCAAGAATCAGTCTCACAGTTACAGTCTTAAAATTGGGCAGTAAAAGAGGCAACATATTAGATAATTTAACGAAGACACTTCTTTCGCCTAAAGAAGGTTCACATTATGTAAAAACAAACTTAACATCTTGAACAGCCTTAGGAATTCTGCATCTCAGACTTTTGCTAGTATCCCACTCGCAAAAGTCTGAGATGCAGAATGCCTAAGGCTTCAGACATACATAATAAAAAACCTTTCGATTACTATAGCAATAGGGACAAGACAATTGCTGAACTACTCAGTGTTCAGCGGTTCTGTATTGTCCCTACTGCGATAATAGTCAAGCCAAGCTTGAGCGGTGTTCACTAAAGAGCTAAAAACCTGGTTCCGTTCGTGCTCAACCTCCAACGCTCGCATTGTAGCCTAGTCCGGGCTTCCTCCAGCTCCAGGCGTCGTAATTCCACGGCCGTAAACTCGCTTGCCTCTCTCTCGAAGGGGGTCGGTGCCTGTCTACGGCGGTCACGCAAACGAGGGCGGTCAGGAGAGGCAGCAGACTGCGGTGTCGCTGGCGACGTCAACCGCGGACGACGGCTGGGTAGATGGAGAAATAGCAGACGTGCGGGGGGCAGGTGGCCGTCTTCGCCTCGGAGTAGTGGGCGCTGCAGGGGTTGGCGGGGATGGCGCTGCCGGGGCTGTTGTGGCTGGCGGGGCTGGTGCAACAGGCTGCCGTCCTTGAGCCGAAGTCTGAGTGAGCACGAGCGGTGAGGAAGGAGGAAGTCAATTATTTGAGGGCTGTGAAGTTGAAGGTTGAGGAGACAAAGTCAGTTGTGGAGTTTCTGCAAAAGAAAATTAGTGTTATTTTGGACAGTTTATGGATCTTTTGTTTGTTCAAAATGTTTTCTTAAATCAGATACTGCTATTATTTTGTAAAATGTGAAGGTTTGGATGTTTGTTAGTTCCTTACTCAATCATGCAAAAACGGCTGAACGGATTTCGAAGAAAATTGGCATACAGCAACATTTTATATTTTACATATACATAACAAATAAATATTATGATACTAGCTGTTGCCAGCGGCTTCGCCCGTAATCGGGATAAAAACTATCCTATGTGTTAATCTGGGTTATAAACAATGTGTGTACTAAATTTTATCCAAATCCGTTCAGTAGTTTTTGCGTGAAAGAGTAACAAACATCCATCTATGCAAACTTCCATGTTTATAAATAATATTAGTAAGAAGTAAGATTTTAAGTCTTTAGACTTACCATCTAAAATTTCCAAAAATGCTGAATTATCTTGGGTGACGGGATCATCTTGGACGGCAGGATCTTCTTGTGCAGTATTTAGAGGTCTCTGAAAAAAATTGGCAGTGGTAGATTTAATAAAAATAAGTGAGAGATTTAATTAAATTATAGTGTGGCGTCCCACACGGTTGCATCATTGTATTAATATTTATATTGTAACATAAGTACAGTACTATGTGTAGGACCCACCTTGTAATACTATTTAGTCTGTGGTATAACCAAAGATTTTCTGTCTATGGTTTTACTACTTTCTGACACCTCGCAAGAACAGACTTTGGGAGGAAAAAGCGCGGGAAACTTTGAGCGGACCGGTGCATTTTTTCTTGACAAAATATATAATTTTAATTTTTCACTATTTAAGAATCAGTTTTGTATTATATTGTAAATTTTATTAATATTTAGTGTACATATATTAGTTTTAGTGTATAGTTTGCCGGATTCGGTAAGTTTTTTATTAATTTCTTTCGATGAACGAGCCGCCTGACTTGGCGGACCCGGGGGTCTTTGTACCCCCGGCTAATAATTTTATAACAGTTGCTTCGTCAACTTTATCCAATGAATCAGGAATGGAGACGGATGGTTCTAATGCCCAACGTGGGCGTAAAAGAAATAGACTGCATAAAATATGCAGAATGTGTAACAAAAAAAAAAGGAAGCACAGTCAGGCAGTTGACGGTAATACAGGTTGTTGCTGTGCTAGTGCAGAGAGTGAAAATAGCGACTCTACCCCTGCTCTAAAGAGTTCAATTAACACTATCACGCCGTGTAGTAATCCGATCCCTCAGAGTACAGTATCTGGTGTTGCTAGGAACAGGTATGAGGCCACTGACATCAGCCCTTTTATAGTACACGTCCAAAAAGAGACTAAGTCACCTAACGATAATACCACCTTACACCCGGTCACATTTGGCAAGTTTCTCAAAAGCCATGCCATTCACAACATCGTAGATGGATCTCTTAAGAGGATAGGCAGGAATAGAATTTGTTTAGCGTTCTCAGACTTTAACAATGCTAATTCATTTATTTACAATCCTGAGTTGTCAAACAGCAATTTAAAGGCATTTATACCAAGTTTTCACGTAACAAGAATGGGCCTTGTACGTGGTGTTCCATCTGATTGGTCGCCTGAAGAAATAATTGAAAATGCTTCAGTGCCGGATAATTGTGGGAAAATACTTAAAGTTAGGAGAATAAATTACAAAACTGTTGTAGAAGGGTCACCTGTCTGGAAACCAACGCAGAACATTGTGATAACACTTGACGGTCAGGTTCTTCCTCCACGTATATTTATGTGCTACAATTCATTACCTGTAGAGCTGTATGTGTATCCCACTATCCAATGCTACAATTGCTGTCGATTTGGACATACGAAAATTCAATGTAGGTCCAAACCTAAATGTTACAAGTGTGGCCAGGAACATACGGGTGATACTTGTAATGTTGAAGAAGAAAATTTATCTTGCTGTCATTGCTCTGGTAAACATTTCGCTACCTCTAAATTATGTCCTGAATTTTTACGTCAAAAAGAGATTAAGACTGTTATGGCAGAAAAATGTATTTCATATGGTGAAGTTACTAAATTGATTGCACCTATTTCTAAGTCTTATGCCAATGTAGCTAGCACTCCTGTTACTAATTACGCTTATCCAAACTCGCAATCTTCTTATACACAACATTCTCTTTCACATAGCTCAAATAAAAAAACAGTTTACATACACCGTCGGCCTCCTCCCAAACCAAATAAAGGTTATGACCGAGAAACACACCAAAAGATTGTTAATGAATATAGCTTACCGACCCCGCAAGATGGCTGTGCCTTAAATACAAATACAACAGTTCCTACAATGATGTCAACATCAGAAATAATTCAAACTCTCATACAAACGCTTACTCAATATAACATAGAAATACCGTCCAACGTTGCCCCTTTAATCAATATGTATAAAAAACCTGTTATTAATAATGTCAGTACAAATTCAGAACATATTACAATGGAACTGTAGAAGTGCAGTTTCTAAAAAGAACGAAATCATTTACTTGTTAAATAAGTATAATGCTTCTTTGTTTGCAATTTCGGAAACCTGGTTGAAACCGGGCTCCATTTTTAAAATCAATGGTTTTTCTTGCCTAAGAGATGATAGGTCTGATGGGTATGGCGGGGCTGCTATACTCATTAGAAATTCGGTCTCTTACTGTCCTCTAACCCTTCCAGTCTTTAATGATTTTTCTGTTGTAGCTGCACAAATAAATAATACTTGTATTGTTTCTGTGTACATTCCTTCTCCTTCTTTATCAACCCTTCAACAATTCAACAATCTTGTATCTATTCTTCCTCGTCCCTTTTTAATTTTAGGTGACTTCAACTGTCACCACATTTCTTGGGGTTGTACTCTTTCATCATATTGTGGTGACTTACTCTTAGATATGTTTGACCAACATAATATTTGTGTATTAAATACCGGGGCTCCAACTCGACGTTCAGGGCCAAAAGAAAATTTGAGCGCAATAGATCTTTCCATTTGTACCCCTAACTTAGCTTCATCTCTTATATGGTGCACTTTGCCATCTTCTTATGGAAGCGACCATTTTCCAATTCTTATATCGCCCACACATCCTTGTAGGTCTCCTAGTCTGCCGAGGCAGCCACGTATAAAATATAAACTTGGTGAGGATGGGTTATGGGATAGATTTAGAACTCTTGTAGAAGTTAAGCTTTCTAATTTACAGAAAAATATATCAAATGATCTTATTGACAGTAATAATAATTTTACAAATGCACTTATACAAGCTGCAGATGAAACTTTCCCTTTAAAGAATTCAGCCATTGGTCGTATTCCTTCCCCTCCTTGGTGGGATAAAGAATGTTCCCAAGTAGTGAAAGCCAGAAAGGAAGCGGAAAAAAAATATAAAAATAATATGACTGAAGATAATTTCAAAATTGTATGTGATGCTATGGCGAAAGCACGTAAATTATTCAAAGAAAAAAAAATAGAGGGATGGAAAAAATTTTGCCTTTCGATCTCTCCTAATGTCAACGCTTCTATTGTCTGGCAAAATATAAGAAAATTCAGAAACGGAGTCACTCCTTCTAATTTTTCTGGCATTCCACCAAATTTAAGGAACTCTTTTCTCAATCGTCTTGCTCCGCCATCTGTTCCAGAGCAAGATCTTATTTATGATAACATTCCTCCTTCTATATCTCATAACCAAAGTCCACTTAATTCTCCTTTCACAATGCAAGAGTTACAGGGCGTTCTAATATCAGTTAAAGATTCTGCTCCAGGTGAAGATGGTATTCCCTATTCATTCCTGGCTAATTTAAATGAATCTTCACTTGAATACTACTTAGACTTAATTAATAAAGTTATGTTATCAGGTAAAATCCCTCCATCATGGAAATCTCAAGCTGTTATTCCCATTTTGAAACCAGGTAAAACACCATTAGAATCTTCATCTTATCGCCCAATAGCTTTATCACCCGTAATTGCAAAAGTAGCTGAAAACTTAGTGAAAAATCGTCTTGAATGGATTATCGAAAACCGCGGAATTTTACCAGAATCACAATTTGGATTTAGAAAAGGCAAAAGTACACTGGATAGTGTGGCTACTTTGGTAACAGATATTAGAGTTGCGTTCTCTCGAAATCAGTCAGTACTCGCAGTATTTTTAGATCTAGAATCAGCATATGACAATGTTCTCCTGAGTGTCCTTAAAGAAAAATTAAAGAAGCTTCACATCCCTGAAATGTTGATTTGTTTCATAATAAACCTCCTCTCAGGTAGAAAAATTAACTTAGATCAAACACAGGATGACAGTAGGCTAGTATGGAAAGGTCTCCCACAGGGTTCAGTGCTCAGCCCTATATTATTTAATTTATATACGTATGATCTATATTCCTCACTTCAAAATTCAGCAAACATCCTCCAATATGCAGATGACTTAGTGTTGTACGTTACGGGTAGTTCATCAAGTTCTCTTTGTACTCTGCTATCTAACTCTCTAGCCTGTTTAAAAGTATGGATGGACAAAAATGGCCTGAGCATATCAGCGAGTAAGAGTTCTTTAGTCTTATTCACTCGCCAGCGTATTCATCCTCCGATATTTATAGATTGTGACAATAATGAAATACCAGTTAAAAATCAGGTCAAGTTTTTGGGTATCATTTTGGACTCTAAACTTACAGGTATTCCACACTGTGATTATGTTCTAAACAAATGTCAGAAACTTCTAAATTTGATGAGGTGTCTATCAGGTGTTTGGTGGGGTGCGCATCCGTTTTCCTTAAAGCTTCTTTACAATGCTCTGGTTCGAAGTGTGCTTGATTATGGAATCTTCTTATTGGAGCCTTGTAACGTGACTGCCCTCAGGAGACTGGATTCTATCCAATCAATGGCCTTAAGAATAATCACTGGAGCTATGAAATCTAGTCCTATTAACGCATTACAAATTGAGTGTAACGAACCTCCGCTTAGTCTAAGACGTCAATTTTTGGCTGATCGATTGTTTTTCCGTGTTTTACAGTTTACTAATAGTCTTTTAATTCAAAAACTTCAAATACTTGCTGATCTCATTGACTCATCAAACTATTGGAATCACAAATCTCTTCCTTGTTTAATTAAAAGTTATATCCGATTTAAATCATTTCATGCACCCACACACCGGTCTCCAAAACTTGATTTGTTTAACACTGAATTCGAAGCCTTGATCAATACGCCGTCTGTTAAATACATTGTAGATATTGATAAAAATAACGCTAATCCACATTTTAATTTTATTGTTCAAAGAAATTGGCCTGAGTGGCATCATATCTTCACTGACGCATCCAAACATGAATCTGATGATTTTGTGGGGGTAGGAATATATCATGCACAGTATAATATTGTTCAGAAGGTAAAGTGCCCACCTGAAGCAACTGTTTTTACTGGAGAATGTCTTGGTATTCTTAAAGCTGTAGAATACATTTTACTTTTAAAACTTAGAAATAGTTTAATTTTAACTGATTCCATGAGTGCGCTTCAGGCGCTCCTGAGATATCCTTTTAAATCTAAACCACCATTTCCTCTTATAGCAAATATTAGGAGTAAACTTTTCGACTGTGTTGTGAAGGGCTTTTCTGTTGTTTTTGTCTGGATTCCGAGTCATTGTGGTATAAATGGTAATGAAAAAGCTGATAGACTTGCCAATGAGGCTGTGTTGTGCGGAGATACTGTTCCATTCAAAAATTATACTCAGGACTTGGCTACTCTTCCTAGACATTATCTTAGGGATTCCTGGGATAGAGTTTGGGCAGAAAGTAGCCGTTCAAAAGGGAAATACTACTTTAGTATTCAGTCACAAATTCCATGTAAACCTTGGTTCTCTGTTCTCAGACTTGGCAAAATCGCGACAACCATTTTAATAAGAATGCGTTTAGGACATACTACTTGTCCAACGCACCTTGCACGCTTCAATATTATAGATAGTCCTCAATGTGAATGTGGACATGACTTTGGGGATCTGAACCATATATTCTTTTCCTGTCCGAATCATGACCGTACTTCCTTTTTAAATAGTTTGATATCCCTCCGTGTCCCTTTCCCTACATCAATAAAAACTCTTCTGTCTTCTATTAACTCCTCCATATATAGTGTTCTTTCTGATTATATTCATGATAACAATATACGTCTGTAAACATATATAAATATTTATTAGAAGTTCAACAAGCTTCTGTCCTTTTTATTTATGTAATATTTTTAATAACTAAATTTGTAATATATTTTTATACATTCCTGATCCTGTATCCGTGTTATTCCAAATTCCTTTACCTTTTCCTTTCGCGTTAAATGTTTCCCTACCTTTCTCTTCATACCCAACCCGAAATAAACTATATATTTATACAACTTGACACTGGCGGATGCACAAGAGTGCTAAGCCATATTCTCCTGTCGATAGAAAGGGGAAAAAAAAAAAAAAAAAAAAAAAGAACAGACTTTTTGGCGGGTTTGGACGAATACAATTTGTTCAACAATACCGACTTTTATTTCGAGTTCGTTACTGAAATTAAACGGCGCGCAACGCCAAATTGGTGACCCTGAACGTGGTCGCCAAATTGGTGACCCTGAATCAAGGTGGCCCAAGGAATACTCCAGACTCGGGACTTGCTGGAGTCGCCAACCAGACCCCTATTGGACATCCTGTGACGGAACTTCGCCAGTAACGACCTACGTGCGAGTTGATGCCCGTCGCCAAAGACGAGGTCTCGCTGGTACCTACGTCACAAGGTGCTGCCTGTTGGTCAGTGGATTATACTTACTCTCCACGAAGATAACTGGTCAGTGTGTGCTTATACTACCTATTTTATATTGCATACAGCATAACAACAGTGGTGTTAAGAGTGGGTTAAGCTGGTGTTAATTAATATATTGGATACTGCATAAACTATTGATATTTTATATCATCTAACATATTGGTGTTGGATACTGAATAACTTATTAATATTGCATTTTATTTGTACCTCTTGAAGGTTTGTTTGCATTTATTTTTATTTTTTGCATATTGGTTGTTGGCACTGTTTACTTTTTAATATATTGCTTTTGTTTTGGGTTGTGTCTGCATTATTGTTAAACCACTCCTGTTTATTTATATTCTGCACTTTCAAATTCATTAATTATCTTGCATGCAGCTTCCTTAATTTTAAAACTTAATTTTCTTTTTAAAACATGACTGATGAATCTAAAGAAGTATTCCATGACCCAGCTGGTTCTGGTGGTGAGCATGGGACAACAACTACACACCCACACATCATTAACAGAGTTTCTATCCGTGTCCCACCCTTCTGGCCTGACAAGCCCGGATTGTGGTTTGCCAGTCTCGAGGCACACATCTATGCAAACTTCCATGTTTATAAATAATATTAGTAAGAAGTAAGATTTTAAGTCTTTAGACTTACCATCTAAAATTTCCAAAAATGCTGAATTATCTTGGGTGACGGGATCATCTTGGACGGCAGGATCTTCTTGTGCAGTATTTAGAGGTCTCTGAAAAAAATTGGCAGTGGTAGATTTAATAAAAATAAGTGAGAGATTTAATTAAATTATAGCAACATTTTTTCAGTTATATAATAATATTTATTTTATAGATACTAATTAATAACCTGTTTAACCAAATTCAAAATAATTTATCAAAAATGAAATGTGTCTTTCATGTTAACTAAGTAACTTTTGTTGCCATTAACTAACATGTTGACCAATGTTAATAGGAATATTTTATAAAACATCTGTCTACTAGAAAAAATTAGCTCATTATTGAGCAGGAGCCTTGAAGGTGTATAGTACTTACATTAAATCCTAGCTCTTCTACTACAGAGACTTGTCCTGCCACTGCTAAAGCACCCATTATAGCCAGCACTCTGTTATCGCTAGCTGACAAGGTTTGCCCGCTTGCTGGCCCACCTCCAGTCCCTCTTGCATGGTGCCTTACGGTCAATGCCTTTTTTTTTATTTTGGACTTCCAATCTGCCCCACGCCTTTATTGAATAAAAATCAGTCATAGTTATAAGTACCTATGTTATAAGTGTAAATGAGATTAAATGGCAAATTTGGTAAGAACTTTTAAAATAAATTGAAAAATAACTATAACATGCGGGGCATCCTCTCATATGGGCATCGGACATCAAAGCATAGCTTGTACTATACTATACTTGTACTTGTTTGACTTTTTGTAGTAAGAAGGTTAATGTTTAGTTGTAAGTTTGTTTTCTTTGTTTATGTTGTGTGTACTTATATGTGCCAATAAACGTTTTTTCTTTCTTACTATGGGTGTCATGTCAGAGATTGACCATCATCATCATAATTATCAAAAATCCCCAGTCTAGTAATAACAGAGAAGTGATTACAAGCCAACCTTCACAACCGCAAGGTTTCCTCTTATCCAAAACCCAAATACAAAATAGCACCTCCAGCAATGATAACCAAAATGAGTTAATCCGAGGCAGGGCTATGCGCAATCGCTTAGTTAGTAGGATGTAATATAGGTGAATAAATAAAATTACTATTAAATATTTGAATAGTTTTTTTAAGTCACTTGATAAACTCTATAAAATTTTATATAATTAGTATCTCTACTAAACATAATAATTATATTAATCAGTCTTTATATGCCAACTGCTGGGCATAAGACAAGCCTCACCTCAATAAGCCATAATCCAACATGCAAGCTAGATCTAATGGATAACAAAATCATATTATTTTCACTATTAACTAAAATAAATGCCAATGTGTGTGTGACACACAAAGTTAGCCATGCAACACCTAGGTGAACTGCTTTGGTGTTCCACAGGTCAGAAAAGTTTACTTTTACTATTACCTTAAGTAAGTAAAAATGCAAAATCAAGAATCAGTCTCACAGTTACAGTCTTAAAATTGGGCAGTAAAAGAGGCAACATATTAGATAATTTAACGAAGTCACTTCTTTCGCCTAAAGAAGGTTCACATTATGTAAAAACAAACTTAACATCTTGAACAGCCTTAGGAATTCTGCATCTCAGACTTTTGCTAGTATCCCACTCGCAAAAGTCTGAGATGCAGAATGCCTAAGGCTTCAGACATATATACTAAAAAACCTTTCGATTACTATCGCAATAGGGACAAGACAATTGCTGAACTACTCAGTGTTCAGCGGTTCTGTATTGTCCCTACTGCGATAATAGTCAAGCCAAGCTTGAGCGGTGTTCACTAAAGAGCTAAAAACCTGGTTCCGTTCGTGCCAACCTCCAACGCTCGCATTGTAGCCTAGTCCGGGCTTCCTCCAGCTCCAGGCGTCGTAATTCCACGGCCGTAAACTCGCTTGCCTCTCTCTCGAAGGGGGTCGGTGCCTGTCTACGGCGGTCGCGCAAACGAGGGCGGTCAGGAGAGGCAGCAGACTGCGGTGTCGCTGGCGACCTCAACCGCGGACGACGGCTGGGTAGATGGAGAAATAGCAGACGTGCGGGGGGCAGGTGGCCGTCTTCGCCTCGGAGTAGTGGGCGCTGCAGGGGTTGGCGGGGATGGCGCTGCCGGGGCTGTTGTGGCTGGCGGGGCTGGTGCAACAGGCTGCCGTCCTTGAGCCGAAGTCTGAGTGAGCACGAGCGGTGAGGAAGGAGGAAGTCAATTATTTGAGGGCTGTGAAGTTGAAGGTTGAGGAGACAAAGTCAGTTGTGGAGTTTCTGCAAAAGAAAATTAGTGTTATTTTGGACAGTTTATGGATCTTTTCTTTGTTCAAAATGTTTTCTTAAATCAGATACTGCTATTATTTTGTAAAATGTGAAGGTTTGGATGTTTGTTAGTTCCTTACTCAATCATGCAAAAACGGCTGAACGGATTTCGAAGAAAATTGGCATACAGCAACATTTTATATTTTACATATACATAACAAATAAATATTATGATACTAGCTGTTGCCAGCGGCTTCGCCCGTAATCGGGATAAAAACTATACTATGTGTTAATCTGGGTTATAAACAATGTGTGTACTAAATTTTATCCAAATCCGTTCAGTAGTTTTTGCGTGAAAGAGTAACAAACATCCATCTATGCAAACTTCCATGTTTATAAATAATATTAGTAAGAAGTAAGATTTTAAGTCTTTAGACTTACCATCTAAAATTTCCAAAAATGCTGAATTATCTTGGGTGACGGGATCATCTTGGACGGCAGGATCTTCTTGTGCAGTATTTAGAGGTCTCTGAAAAAAATTTGCAGTGGTAGATTTAATAAAAATAAGTGAGAGATTTAATTAAATTATAGTGTGGCGTCCCACATGGTTGCATCATTGTATTAATATTTATATTGTAACATAAGTACAGTACTATGTGTAGGACCCACCTTGTAATACTATTTAGTCTGTGGTATAACCAAAGATTTTCTGTCTATGGTTTTACTACTTTCTGACACCTCGCAAGAACAGACTTTTTGGCGGGTTTGGACGAATACAATTTGTTCAACAATACCGACTTTTATTTCGAGTTCGTTACTGAAATTAAACGGCGCGCAACGCCAAATTGGTGACCCTGAACGTGGTCGCCAAATTGGTGACCCTGAATCAAGGTGGCCCAAGGAATACTCCAGACTCGGGAGTTGCTGGAGTCGCCAACCAGACCCCTATTGGACATCCTGTGACGGAACTTCGCCAGTAACGACCTACGTGCGAGTTGATGCCCGTCGCCAAAGACGAGGTCTCGCTGGTACCTACGTCGCAAGGTGCTGCCTGTTGGTCAGTGGATTATACTTACTCTCCACGAAGATAACTGGTCAGTGTGTGCTTATACTACCTATTTTATATTGCATACAGCATAACAACAGTGGTGTTAAGAGTGGGTTAAGCTGGTGTTAATTAATATATTGGATACTGCATAAACTATTGATATTTTATATCATCTAACATATTGGTGTTGGATACTGAATAACTTATTAATATTGCATTTTATTTGTACCTCTTGAAGGTTTGTTTGCATTTATTTTTATTTTTTGCATATTGGTTGTTGGCACTGTTTACTTTTTAATATATTGCTTTTGTTTTGGGTTGTGTCTGCATTATTGTTAAACCACTCCTGTTTATTTATATTCTGCACTTTCAAATTCATTAATTATCTTGCATGCAGCTTCCTTAATTTTAAAACTTAATTTTCTTTTTAAAACATGACTGATGAATCTAAAGAAGTATTCCATGACCCAGCTGGTTCTGGTGGTGAGCATGGGACAACAACTACACACCCACACATCATTAACAGAGTTTCTATCCGTGTCCCACCCTTCTGGCCTGACAAGCCCGGATTGTGGTTTGCCAGTCTCGAGGCACACATCTATGCAAACTTCCATGTTTATAAATAATATTAGTAAGAAGTAAGATTTTAAGTCTTTAGACTTACCATCTAAAATTTCCAAAAATGCTGAATTATCTTGGGTGACGGGATCATCTTGGACGGCAGGATCTTCTTGTGCAGTATTTAGAGGTCTCTGAAAAAAATTGGCAGTGGTAGATTTAATAAAAATAAGTGAGAGATTTAATTAAATTATAGCAACATTTTTTCAGTTATATAATAATATTTATTTTATAGATACTAATTAATAACCTGTTTAACCAAATTCAAAATAATTTATCAAAAATGAAATGTGTCTTTCATGTTAACTAAGTAAGTAACTTTTGTTGCCATTAACTAACATGTTGACCAATGTTAATAGGAATATTTTATAAAACATCTGTCTACCAGAAAAAATTAGCTCATTATTGAGCAGGAGCCTTGAAGGTGTATAGTACTTATATTAAATCCTAGCTCTTCTACTACAGAGACTTGTCCTGCCACTGCTAAAGCACCCATTATAGCCAGCACTCTGTTATCGCTAGCTGACAAGGTTTGCCCGCTTGCTGGCCCACCTCCAGTCCCTCTTGCATGGTGCCTTACGGTCAATGCCTTTTTTTTTGTTTTGGACTTCCAATCTGCCCCACGCCTTTATTGAATAAAAATCAGTCATAGTTATAAGTACCTATGTTATAAGTGTAAATGAGATTAAATGGCAAATTTGGTAAGAACTTTTGAAATAAATTGAAAAATAACTATAACATGCGGGGCATCCTCTCATATGGGCATCGGACATCAAAGCATAGCTTGTACTATACTATACTTGTACTTGTTTGACTTTTTGTAGTAAGAAGGTTAATGTTTAGTTGTAAGTTTGTTTTCTTTGTTTATGTTGTGTGTACTTATATGTGCCAATAAACGTTTTTTCTTTCTTACTATGGGTGTCATGTCAGAGATTGACCATCATTCATCATAATTATCAAAAATCCCCAGTCTAGTAATAACAGAGAAGTGATGACAAGCCAACCTTCACAACCGCAAGGTTTCCTCTTATCCAAAACCCTTGAGAAAATAGCTTGCTAGCGACTCTACCATCACACTAGTCTTTCAAAAAATGTTCATTAGATCCTTACTTTTTTCCACTTCTCTGTAGTATTGCTGACACCACCACCAACAGCATTCAATATGTTGGTCAGTTCAGTCCACAGTCGGTCTGACCGTACCCGACCTTGTGATCCAGCAAGAGGCCTCGCCAGGTCACCATGACTGTAACATAAACAAACAAAGATTCAATATAAGTACTTCATTATTAAGATCGCGTCATTGTTTACATTACATACTCATGAATAAAACTTGGATTTACTTACGCTTCCATATACTCAAGCAGCGTTGACAATTGTTCAGGACTTGCTCGCACTCTTGATTCCATGTTTTATCACTAAAAATTAAAATAGATATTATCTAAGACTATATTAATACAAATTACAATGACTGTCTTACACAAAGGTTAGTTTAAAACTGAACTAATAACATCTTAATATTTGTTGGAAGCACTGGGTCTTGCTACAGTTCCCATACTTAAGTCAAGTGGTTAATATGTTTTTTGTCGGGTCTCGGGGTACCTATCGCAGCCCGAACACTTGAACTGCCATGCCGATCCCATGACGTCACCCAGCATTCCAACGCCGTCGCCGCACAGCGATCGCCAACATAGATTACTCCAACATCGTTTGAACACCAGTCACTTATAAAAATGAGTCTATTTTGATTATCATTAAGTTTTGGAGACGATCTAAAAGTAATATCACTCTATTCACTTACCACTGTAAAAATATCGTTTTTATTATAACTTAAAAACAAACGTAACACTCACTTAATATTCTTATTAATAAAATTTGAAAGTTACATCAATAACTCTCGGGTTTGATCCGATTTGAACTTCTTGACTGACACAGCAAAATTTTCGATACCATAACCAATATTTTTGTTTTTTAGCGAATAAACAATTCGATACAACGATCACGAACATAGTGTTACATTGGCTAGGAAATGTTTATCGTTATCTCAGAGACGATGACGAATTTAGATATCGTTTCGGTACGAAGTGATGTTACTTTGTCTAAGGACCCAGGGGGCTTAGACAAAGTAACAATTTAAAAACGATAACGAAGTTAGATAAGACTAAAATGTATGGGATTGACATAAGCCGCGTTAAGTCACGTGGTCAATCGACATCGTTATCGCAATTTGGTAGACAATGTCATAAAGTAACGAATCGTTATCGTGTTTATCCCATACAAATGCGTAGACAAGCAGACCTTTCAGTGTTCGCCTTCGCCTCGATCGTGATCGCCAAAAAAGATAACGAAACGAATGCTAAAACGTTGTAGTTATCGAAACAATATGGCCGAATTTCATTCGGCAGCAGATGTTTGACATTGGTTGATGACATACTCTTAGTATTTATTCTGTGTTAGAGGCATTACTGCAGATCAAATAGATTATAAAATGCATTCTCTACGTTTATTGTGGGCTGCACACAATGAGAACGCCTGGGTGAGGTGCCAAAAACGACTAAGACTGCGACGGCAATTGGAAACAATTGAAGAAATGCCTGAATTGTTGTTCATCCAACATTTCAGGCTTAATAAAAGAGCATACAGGAAGTTATGCAAGGACCTAAAAGCTCATGCACAATTAAAAGGTTCCTCTGAAATTCCCCTGGAAATAAAGGTAAGAAATTTTAAATTAATAAAACAACATAATTATAGGTATTGCAGGCAACCAGGTCCTTAATGTTGTTAGTTGTTGTTCCTTATAGCTTGAGTTAAAGCAACTTCGTCTGCTTAGTTTATAGGTACTATACAACAAAAACATTGTGGCACCACACTACTTTATGAACTGCTGTAGAAATAAAAATAAAACCACATCAACCTAAATAGGTTAACTTAACTATGTATTATATTTTATTTATATTATATTTTTCAGGTGCTGTGTGCTCTTAGCTTTTTAGCTACAGGGTCATAACAGAAAATTGTGGGTGTGGGCCAGCATTTGACGCAGCGGACAACAAGTCGCTGCATTAGGGAGGTTGTGAACGCCCTTAATCACAATTGGATGGTCAGCAGGTGGATAGTGTTTCCACAAACGCCACATGAGAGATCCCTAATCAAAGAGAAGTATGTAAATATATTTTTAAATAGTTTAAATTAGGTATTTAGGTATTAAAAATTTTCTTAGGTTTCTACATATCTAAATAATTACTCTGATATTTGTTGTAAAATTGTTAAATAATTTACAGATTTCAAAGGACACATAATTTGCCTGGTGTGATAGGGTGCATTGACTGTACCCATATTGCTATTACAAGACCGGTTGAGGAAGAACACACATTTTTCAATAGAAAAGGATATCATTCCTTAAATGTTCAAATGGTAAGCTGCTGGATAAATTCTAATCATAATACATATAAAACTATGTGGTTAACAAACTTCTCTGAAACTATGTGTATATGTATTTATAAATAAAATAACCTTTATTTATATGATAAACTCAATGGAATATGTAAGAGGAGGTATGTGCCAAGCGGCACAGCAAAATAAAGGGACATTTTTATTGTATACATAGTGAAATCTATAAAATAACTTTTAAATGTTTTATAAGTAGGTACCATATTTCGAAATTAAATCCCTTCCCCTCATTGCAATTTGGTTCTTTGTGGAAACCAAACAATAAGTACCTATAGTTTTATTTTATTTTCTTTTCAGATATGCGATTATGACTTGCGCATTATAAATGTGAACTCAAAATTTGGTGGAGCAACACATGACTCGCACATATGGTCAGCGAGTCACGTGAGCACATACATGGAAGGACTTCATGAAAGTGGTGAACATGTTTGGTTATTAGGTATGTTGTTCCGTATAGGTATTGTAAATAGTGAGACATCTGAAATAGCCCTATATGCAGTAATTGCACTATATTTAAGTGAGCATGACTACAAATAAAAAACGATTATTCAATTCTTTATTAGAACTGGAGTAGACTATTAACAAAAATATATTTCCTTTTTTTTTAGGAGATTCCGGCTATCCACTGCGGCCCTGGTTGATGACGCCTATATTAAATGCTGAACCAGGATCCCAGGCAGAGGTGTACACACGACGTCATGTTGAAGCCAGGTCCTGCATTGAGCGCTGTTTCGGACTACTTAAGGCTCGTTGGAGGTGTATGCTTCGACACAGAGTTCTTCACTATCACCCTTACATGGCTAGCAAAATTACTAATGCATGTTGTGTGCTGCACAACATTGCATTAGATGCTAGAATACCACCTCCAAGTGATATGCCAGCTGGGGGTCTAGAAGATAGTGAAGATCATGCTGTACAATATAGCACCTCCAGCAATGATAACCAAAATGAGTTAATCCGAGGCAGGGCTATGCGCAATCGCTTAGTTAGTAGGATGTAATATAGGTGAATAAATAAAATTACTATTAAATATTTTAATAGTTTTATTAAGTCACTTGATAAACTCTATAAAATTTTATATAATTAGTATCTCTACAAACTGCTGCGCATAAGACAAGCCTCACCTCAATAAGCCATAATCCAACATGCAAGCTAGATCTAATGGATACAGTCAATTTGGGTAACTTTGATTCATTCGGGTAACTTTGACAGCGGGACCATGAACTAGTTTTGATTATTTTTTCTCATGATGCCAACACTATTCATAAATGTTTATTTTAGATTTGCAATTTTAAACAAGCTTCATAAACGCACCTTAAAAAAAAGTAAGCTGTCAAAGTAAGAAAACGTCAAAACTTTTTTTCTGAATATAGCGCGCGAATTCAAGTTTGCTTTACGGCCAGACAAAAGAGAAATTATTAAAATTAAATATGATGATGTTGTATCTACAGTAGATAACAGTAAAATCAGTATAAAACAGGCTGGGTCCACACAATTAATGACTATTTGCTCTATATGGAGTGGGGAGAATAGACAAATAAATTGTCAAGATTGCTCAAGATTTTACAAAAAAAATTTTTGTTTTAATTATTTTTGCTTATTTTCTTTTTAATTTGCATAAAAATGTTTAATTATAGGTGTTTTTAAAGCGTTTTTGATGGTGTTCAAAAATGAGCGTAACATTGCCAAATGCTGTAGACTGATTCTTCATTTTTTTTTTTAATATAAGACAAATCTGCAAAATGGTCGTTTTATAGAGTCACATGCATCCATTAGTTAATAAATACATACACCAATGTTACCCAGATTGATAAAAATAATACTTATTACTACTTTTTTATGCATGGCTCTGTGTGTGTCAAAGTTACCCATTTTATGAAGGTAACTTTGACAGGGCACAGAATTGAGATTTTCTACTATATTGGTATGTTTTATAAACTTTCTGTGAATTTCTATAGATGGAAAGTAATACGAGAGCACTGATAAAATAAAAAACACACGAGTGATAGGCGTAAATTTTTTAAATATAGTATAAAATATCGCCCATATCTGTCAAAGTTACCCAGATTGACTGTAACAAAATCATATTATTTTCACTATTAACTAAAATAAATGGCAATGTGTGTGTGACACACAAAGTTAGCCATGCAACACCTAGGTGAACTGCTTTGGTGTTCCACAGGTCAGAAAGGTTTATTTTTACTATTACCTTAAGTAAGTATAAATGCAAAATCAAGAATCAGTCTCACAGTTACAGTCTTAAAATTGGGCAGTAAAAGAGGCAACATATTAGATAATTTAACGAAGTCACTTCTTTCGCCTAAAGAAGGTTCACATTATGTAAAAACAAACTTAACATCTTGAACAGCCTTAGGAATTCTGCATCTCAGACTTTTGCTAGTATCCCACTCGCAAAAGTCTGAGATGCAGAATGCCTAAGGCTTCAGACATACATAATAAAAAACCTTTCGATTACTATAGCAATAGGGACAAGACAATTGCTGAACTACTCAGTGTTCAGCGGTTCTGTATTGTCCCTACTGCGATAATAGTCAAGCCAAGCTTGAGCGGTGTTCACTAAAGAGCTAAAAACCTGGTTCCGTTCGTGCTCAACCTCCAACGCTCGCATTGTAGCCTAGTCCGGGCTTCCTCCAGCTCCAGGCGTCGTAATTCCACGGCCGTAAACTCGCTTGCCTCTCTCTCGAAGGGGGTCGGTGCCTGTCTACGGCGGTCGCGCAAACGAGGGCGGTCAGGAGAGGCAGCAGACTGCGGTGTCGCTGGCGACCTCAACCGCGGACGACGGCTGGGTAGATGGAGAAATAGCAGACGTGCGGGGGGCAGGTGGCCGTCTTCGCCTCGGAGTAGTGGGCGCTGCAGGGGTTGGCGGGGATGGCGCTGCCGGGGCTGTTGTGGCTGGCGGGGCTGGTGCAACAGGCTGCCGTCCTTGAGCCGAAGTCTGAGTGAGCACGAGCGGTGAGGAAGGAGGAAGTCAATTATTTGAGGGCTGTGAAGTTGAAGGTTGAGGAGACAAAGTCAATTGTGGAGTTTCTGCAAAAGAAAATTAGTGTTATTTTGGACAGTTTATGGATCTTTTGTTTGTTCAAAATGTTTTCTTAAATCAGATACTGCTATTATTTTGTAAAATGTGAAGGTTTGGATGTTTGTTAGTTCCTTACTCAATCATGCAAAAACGGCTGAACGGATTTCGAAGAAAATTGGCATACAGCAACATTTTATATTTTACATATACATAACAAATAAATATTATGATACTAGCTGTTGCCAGCGGCTTCGCCCGTAATCGGGATAAAAACTATCCTATGTGTTAATCTGGGTTATAAACAATGTGTGTACTAAATTTTATCCAAATCCGTTCAGTAGTTTTTGCGTGAAAGAGTAACAAACATCCATCTATGCAAACTTCCATGTTTATAAATAATATTAGTAAGAAGTAAGATTTTAAGTCTTTAGACTTACCATCTAAAATTTCCAAAAATGCTGAATTATCTTGGGTGACGGGATCATCTTGGACGGCAGGATCTTCTTGTGCAGTATTTAGAGGTCTCTGAAAAAAATTTGCAGTGGTAGATTTAATAAAAATAAGTGAGAGATTTAATTAAATTATAGTGTGGCGTCCCACATGGTTGCATCATTGTATTAATATTTATATTGTAACATAAGTACAGTACTATGTGTAGGACCCACCTTGTAATACTATTTAGTCTGTGGTATAACCAAAGATTTTCTGTCTATGGTTTTACTACTTTCTGACACCTCGCAAGAACAGACTTTTTGGCGGGTTTGGACGAATACAATTTGTTCAACAATACCGACTTTTATTTCGAGTTCGTTACTGAAATTAAACGGCGCGCAACGCCAAATTGGTGACCCTGAACGTGGTCGCCAAATTGGTGACCCTGAATCAAGGTGGCCCAAGGAATACTCCAGACTCGGGAGTTGCTGGAGTCGCCAACCAGACCCCTATTGGACATCCTGTGACGGAACTTCGCCAGTAACGACCTACGTGCGAGTTGATGCCCGTCGCCAAAGACGAGGTCTCGCTGGTACCTACGTCGCAAGGTGCTGCCTGTTGGTCAGTGGATTATACTTACTCTCCACGAAGATAACTGGTCAGTGTGTGCTTATACTACCTATTTTATATTGCATACAGCATAACAACAGTGGTGTTAAGAGTGGGTTAAGCTGGTGTTAATTAATATATTGGATACTGCATAAACTATTGATATTTTATATCATCTAACATATTGGTGTTGGATACTGAATAACTTATTAATATTGCATTTTATTTGTACCTCTTGAAGGTTTGTTTGCATTTATTTTTATTTTTTGCATATTGGTTGTTGGCACTGTTTACTTTTTAATATATTGCTTTTGTTTTGGGTTGTGTCTGCATTATTGTTAAACCACTCCTGTTTATTTATATTCTGCACTTTCAAATTCATTAATTATCTTGCATGCAGCTTCCTTAATTTTAAAACTTAATTTTCTTTTTAAAACATGCCTGATGAATCTAAAGAAGTATTCCATGACCCAGCTGGTTCTGGTGGTGAGCATGGGACAACAACTACACACCCACACATCATTAACAGAGTTTCTATCCGTGTCCCACCCTTCTGGCCTGACAAGCCCGGATTGTGGTTTGCCAGTCTCGAGGCACACATCTATGCAAACTTCCATGTTTATAAATAATATTAGTAAGAAGTAAGATTTTAAGTCTTTAGACTTACCATCTAAAATTTCCAAAAATGCTGAATTATCTTGGGTGACGGGATCATCTTGGACGGCAGGATCTTCTTGTGCAGTATTTAGAGGTCTCTGAAAAAAATTGGCAGTGGTAGATTTAATAAAAATAAGTGAGAGATTTAATTAAATTATAGCAACATTTTTTCAGTTATATAATAATATTTATTTTATAGATACTAATTAATAACCTGTTTAACCAAATTCAAAATAATTTATCAAAAATGAAATGTGTCTTTCATGTTAACTAAGTAAGTAACTTTTGTTGCCATTAACTAACATGTTGACCAATGTTAATAGGAATATTTTATAAAACATCTGTCTACCAGAAAAAATTAGCTCATTATTGAGCAGGAGCCTTGAAGGTGTATAGTACTTATATTAAATCCTAGCTCTTCTACTACAGAGACTTGTCCTGCCACTGCTAAAGCACCCATTATAGCCAGCACTCTGTTATCGCTAGCTGACAAGGTTTGCCCGCTTGCTGGCCCACCTCCAGTCCCTCTTGCATGGTGCTGTTACATCCCTAGAATGCACCCCTAAATGCCTAGTCAGCACCATATCATCATTCCCTTATAGATTGAATGCATGAGTCAGGCGGTAAGATCAGTTCGGGTTGAGACTCCTACCGGATAGGTCGCAAGTCAGAATATTGACCAAGTTTCCCTACTAATTTCGTGTTAACTGTAATTTTCACTCAATATAACAATTAACTTGAAACAATCGTTTTTTTTAAAAAGGGATTTCCAAATCGTGTCCTAATAGTGCCTTACGGTCAATGCCTTTTTTTTTGTTTTGGACTTCCAATCTGCCCCACGCCTTTATTGAATAAAAATCAGTCATAGTTATAAGTACCTATGTTATAAGTGTAAATGAGATTAAATGGCAAATTTGGTAAGAACTTTTGAAATAAATTGAAAAATAACTATAACATGCGGGGCATCCTCTCATATGGGCATCGGACATCAAAGCATAGCTTGCACTATACTATACTTGTACTTGTTTGACTTTTCGTAGTAAGAAGGTTAATGTTTAGTTGTAAGTTTGTTTTCTTTGTTTATGTTGTGTGTACTTATATGTGCCAATAAACGTTTTTTCTTTCTTACTATGGGTGTCATGTCAGAGATTGACCATCATTCATCATAATTATCAAAAATCCCCAGTCTAGTAATAACAGAGAAGTGATGACAAGCCAACCTTCACAACCGCAAGGTTTCCTCTTATCCAAAACCCTTGAGAAAATAGCTTGCTAGCGACTCTACCATCACACTAGTCTTTCAAAAAATGTTCATTAGATCCTTACTTTTTTCCACTTCTCTGTAGTATTGCTGACACCACCACCAACAGCATTCAATATGTTGGTCAGTTCAGTCCACAGTCGGTCTGACCGTACCCGACCTTGTGATCCAGCAAGAGGCCTCGCCAGGTCACCATGACTGTAACATAAACAAACAAAGATTCAATATAAGTACTTCATTATTAAGATCGCGTCATTGTTTACATTACATACTCATGAATAAAACTTGGATTTACTTACGCTTCCATATACTCAAGCAGCGTTGACAATTGTTCAGGACTTGCTCGCACTCTTGATTCCATGTTTTATCACTAAAAATTAAAATAGATATTATCTAAGACTATATTAATACAAATTACAATGACTGTCTTACACAAAGGTTAGTTTAAAACTGAACTAATAACATCTTAATATTTGTTGGAAGCACTGGGTCTTGCTACAGTTCCCATACTTAAGTCAAGTGGTTAATATGTTTTTTGTCGGGTCTCGGGGTACCTATCGCAGCCCGAACACTTGAACTGCCATGCCGATCCCATGACGTCACCCAGCATTCCAACGCCGTCGCCGCACAGCGATCGCCAACATAGATTACTCCAACATCGTTTGAACACCAGTCACTTATAAAAATGAGTCTATTTTGATTATCATTAAGTTTTGGAGACGATCTAAAAGTAATAACACTCTATTCACTTACCACTGTAAAAATATCGTTTTTATTATAACTTAAAAACAAACGTAACACTCACTTAATATTCTTATTAATAAAATTTGAAAGTTACATCAATAACTCTCGGGTTTGATCCGATTTGAACTTCTTGACTGACACAGCAAAATTTTCGATACCATAACCAATATTTTTGTTTTTTAGCGAATAAACAATTCGATACAACGATCACGAACATAGTGTTACATTGGCTAGGAAATGTTTATCGTTATCTCAGAGACGATGACGAATTTAGATATCGTTTCGGTACGAAGTGATGTTACTTTGTCTAAGGACCCAGGGGGCTTAGACAAAGTAACAATTTAAAAACGATAACAAAGTTAGATAAGACTAAAATGTATGGGATTGACATAAGCCGCGTTAAGTCACGTGGTCAATCGACATCGTTATCGCAATTTGGTAGACAATGTCATAAAGTAACGAATCGTTATCGTGTTTATCCCATACAAATGCGTAGACAAGCAGACCTTTCAGTGTTCGCCTTCGCCTCGATCGTGATCGCCAAAAAAGATAACGAAACGAATGCTAAAACGTTGTAGTTATCGAAACAATATGGCCGAATTTCATTCGGCAGCAGATTTTTGACATTGGTTGATGACATACTCTTAGTATTTATTCTGTGTTAGAGGCATTACTGCAGATCAAATAGATTATAAAATGCATTCTCTACGTTTATTGTGGGCTGCACACAATGAGAACGCCTGGGTGAGGTGCCAAAAACGACTAAGACTGCGACGGCAATTGGAAACAATTGAAGAAATGCCTGAATTGTTGTTCATCCAACATTTCAGGCTTAATAAAAGAGCATACAGGAAGTTATGCAAGGACCTAAAAGCTCATGCACAATTAAAAGGTTCCTCTGAAATTCCCCTGGAAATAAAGGTAAGAAATTTTAAATTAATAAAACAACATAATTATAGGTATTGCAGGCAACCAGGTCCTTAATGTTGTTAGTTGTTGTTCCTTATAGCTTGAGTTAAAGCAACTTCGTCTGCTTAGTTTATAGGTACTATACAACAAAAACATTGTGGCACCACACTACTTTATGAACTGCTGTAGAAATAAAAATAAAACCACATCAACCTAAATAGGTTAACTTAACTATGTATTATATTTTATTTATATTATATTTTTCAGGTGCTGTGTGCTCTTAGCTTTTTAGCTACAGGGTCATAACAGAAAATTGTGGGTGTGGGCCAGCATTTGACGCAGCGGACAACAAGTCGCTGCATTAGGGAGGTTGTGAACGCCCTTAATCACAATTGGATGGTCAGCAGGTGGATAGTGTTTCCACAAACGCCACATGAGAGATCCCTAATCAAAGAGAAGTATGTAAATATATTTTTAAATAGTTTAAATTAGGTATTTAGGTATTAAAAATTTTCTTAGGTTTCTACATATCTAAATAATTACTCTGATATTTGTTGTAAAATTGTTAAATAATTTACAGATTTCAAAGGACACATAATTTGCCTGGTGTGATAGGGTGCATTGACTGTACCCATATTGCTATTACAAGACCGGTTGAGGAAGAACACACATTTTTCAATAGAAAAGGATATCATTCCTTAAATGTTCAAATGGTAAGCTGCTGGATAAATTCTAATCATAATACATATAAAACTATGTGGTTAACAAACTTCTCTGAAACTATGTGTATATGTATTTATAAATAAAATAACCTTTATTTATATGATAAACTCAATGGAATATGTAAGAGGAGGTATGTGCCAAGCGGCACAGCAAAATAAAGGGACATTTTTATTGTATACATAGTGAAATCTATAAAATAACTTTTAAATGTTTTATAAGTAGGTACCATATTTCGAAATTAAATCCCTTCCCCTCATTGCAATTTGGTTCTTTGTGGAAACCAAACAATAAGTACCTATAGTTTTATTTTATTTTCTTTTCAGATATGCGATTATGACTTGCGCATTATAAATGTGAACTCAAAATTTGGTGGAGCAACACATGACTCGCACATATGGTCAGCGAGTCACGTGAGCACATACATGGAAGGACTTCATGAAAGTGGTGAACATGTTTGGTTATTAGGTATGTTGTACCGTATAGGTATTGTAAATAGTGAGACATCTGAAATAGCCCTATATGCAGTAATTGCACTATATTTAAGTGAGCATGACTACAAATAAAAAACGATTATTCAATTCTTTATTAGAACTGGAGTAGACTATTAACAAAAATATATTTCCTTTTTTTTTAGGAGATTCCGGCTATCCACTGCGGCCCTGGTTGATGACGCCTATATTAAATGCTGAACCAGGATCCCAGGCAGAGGTGTACACACGACGTCATGTTGAAGCCAGGTCCTGCATTGAGCGCTGTTTCGGACTACTTAAGGCTCGTTGGAGGTGTATGCTTCGACACAGAGTTCTTCACTATCACCCTTACATGGCTAGCAAAATTACTAATGCATGTTGTGTGCTGCACAACATTGCATTAGATGCTAGAATACCACCTCCAAGTGATATGCCAGCTGGGGGTCTAGAAGATAGTGAAGATCATGCTGTACAATATAGCACCTCCAGCAATGATAACCAAAATGAGTTAATCCGAGGCAGGGCTATGCGCAATCGCTTAGTTAGTAGGATGTAATATAGGTGAATAAATAAAATTACTATTAAATATTTTAATAGTTTTATTAAGTCACTTGATAAACTCTATAAAATTTTATATAATTAGTATCTCTACAAACTGCTGCGCATAAGACAAGCCTCACCTCAATAAGCCATAATCCAACATGCAAGCTAGATCTAATGGATACAGTCAATTTGGGTAACTTTGATTCATTCGGGTAACTTTGACAGCGGGACCATGAACTAGTTTTGATTATTTTTTCTCATGATGCCAACACTATTCATAAATGTTTATTTTAGATTTGCAATTTTAAACAGGCTTCGTAAACGCACCTTAAAAAAAAGTAAGCTGTCAAAGTAAGAAAACGTCAAAACTTTTTTTCTGAATATAGCGCGCGAATTCAAGTTTGCTTTACGGCCAGACAAAAGAGAAATTATTAAAATTAAATATGATGATGTTGTATCTACAGTAGATAACAGTAAAATCAGTATAAAACAGGCTGGGTCCACACAATTAATGACTATTTGCTCTATATGGAGTGGGGAGAATAGACAAATAAATTGTCAAGATTGCTCAAGATTTTACAAAAAAAATTTTTGTTTTAATTATTTTTGCTTATTTTCTTTTTAATTTGCCTAAAAATGTTTAATTATAGGTGTTTTTAAAGCGTTTTTGATGGTGTTCAAAAATGAGCGTAACATTGCCAAATGCTGTAGACTGATTCTTCATTTTTTTTTTTAATATAAGACAAATCTGCAAAATGGTCGTTTTATAGAGTCACATGCATCCATTAGTTAATAAATACATACACCAATGTTACCCAGATTGATAAAAATAATACTTATTACTACTTTTTTATGCATGGCTCTGTGTGTGTCAAAGTTACCCATTTTATGAAGGTAACTTTGACAGGGCACAGAATTGAGATTTTCTACTATATTGGTATGTTTTATAAACTTTCTGTGAATTTCTATAGATGGAAAGTAATACGAGAGCACTGATAAAATAAAAAACACTCGAGTGATAGGCGTAAATTTTTTAAATATAGTATAAAATATCGCCCATATCTGTCAAAGTTACCCAGATTGACTGTAACAAAATCATATTATTTTCACTATTAACTAAAATAAATGGCAATGTGTGTGTGACACACAAAGTTAGCCATGCAACACCTAGGTGAACTGCTTTGGTGTTCCACAGGTCAGAAAGGTTTATTTTTACTATTACCTTAAGTAAGTATAAATGCAAAATCAAGAATCAGTCTCACAGTTACAGTCTTAAAATTGGGCAGTAAAAGAGGCAACATATTAGATAATTTAACGAAGTCACTTCTTTCGCCTAAAGAAGGTTCACATTATGTAAAAACAAACTTAACATCTTGAACAGCCTTAGGAATTCTGCATCTCAGACTTTTGCTAGTATCCCACTCGCAAAAGTCTGAGATGCAGAATGCCTAAGGCTTCAGACATACATAATAAAAAACCTTTCGATTACTATAGCAATAGGGACAAGACAATTGCTGAACTACTCAGTGTTCAGCGGTTCTGTATTGTCCCTACTGCGATAATAGTCAAGCCAAGCTTGAGCGGTGTTCACTAAAGAGCTAAAAACCTGGTTCCGTTCGTGCTCAACCTCCAACGCTCGCATTGTAGCCTAGTCCGGGCTTCCTCCAGCTCCAGGCGTCGTAATTCCACGGCCGTAAACTCGCTTGCCTCTCTCTCGAAGGGGGTCGGTGCCTGTCTACGGCGGTCGCGCAAACGAGGGCGGTCAGGAGAGGCAGCAGACTGCGGTGTCGCTGGCGACCTCAACCGCGGACGACGGCTGGGTAGATGGAGAAATAGCAGACGTGCGGGGGGCAGGTGGCCGTCTTCGCCTCGGAGTAGTGGGCGCTGCAGGGGTTGGCGGGGATGGCGCTGCCGGGGCTGTTGTGGCTGGCGGGGCTGGTGCAACAGGCTGCCGTCCTTGAGCCGAAGTCTGAGTGAGCACGAGCGGTGAGGAAGGAGGAAGTCAATTATTTGAGGGCTGTGAAGTTGAAGGTTGAGGAGACAAAGTCAATTGTGGAGTTTCTGCAAAAGAAAATTAGTGTTATTTTGGACAGTTTATGGATCTTTTGTTTGTTCAAAATGTTTTCTTAAATCAGATACTGCTATTATTTTGTAAAATGTGAAGGTTTGGATGTTTGTTAGTTCCTTACTCAATCATGCAAAAACGGCTGAACGGATTTCGAAGAAAATTGGCATACAGCAACATTTTATATTTTACATATACATAACAAATAAATATTATGATACTAGCTGTTGCCAGCGGCTTCGCCCGTAATCGGGATAAAAACTATCCTATGTGTTAATCTGGGTTATAAACAATGTGTGTACTAAATTTTATCCAAATCCGTTCAGTAGTTTTTGCGTGAAAGAGTAACAAACATCCATCTATGCAAACTTCCATGTTTATAAATAATATTAGTAAGAAGTAAGATTTTAAGTCTTTAGACTTACCATCTAAAATTTCCAAAAATGCTGAATTATCTTGGGTGACGGGATCATCTTGGACGGCAGGATCTTCTTGTGCAGTATTTAGAGGTCTCTGAAAAAAATTTGCAGTGGTAGATTTAATAAAAATAAGTGAGAGATTTAATTAAATTATAGTGTGGCGTCCCACATGGTTGCATCATTGTATTAATATTTATATTGTAACATAAGTACAGTACTATGTGTAGGACCCACCTTGTAATACTATTTAGTCTGTGGTATAACCAAAGATTTTCTGTCTATGGTTTTACTACTTTCTGACACCTCGCAAGAACAGACTTTTTGGCGGGTTTGGACGAATACAATTTGTTCAACAATACCGACTTTTATTTCGAGTTCGTTACTGAAATTAAACGGCGCGCAACGCCAAATTGGTGACCCTGAACGTGGTCGCCAAATTGGTGACCCTGAATCAAGGTGGCCCAAGGAATACTCCAGACTCGGGAGTTGCTGGAGTCGCCAACCAGACCCCTATTGGACATCCTGTGACGGAACTTCGCCAGTAACGACCTACGTGCGAGTTGATGCCCGTCGCCAAAGACGAGGTCTCGCTGGTACCTACGTCGCAAGGTGCTGCCTGTTGGTCAGTGGATTATACTTACTCTCCACGAAGATAACTGGTCAGTGTGTGCTTATACTACCTATTTTATATTGCATACAGCATAACAACAGTGGTGTTAAGAGTGGGTTAAGCTGGTGTTAATTAATATATTGGATACTGCATAAACTATTGATATTTTATATCATCTAACATATTGGTGTTGGATACTGAATAACTTATTAATATTGCATTTTATTTGTACCTCTTGAAGGTTTGTTTGCATTTATTTTTATTTTTTGCATATTGGTTGTTGGCACTGTTTACTTTTTAATATATTGCTTTTGTTTTGGGTTGTGTCTGCATTATTGTTAAACCACTCCTGTTTATTTATATTCTGCACTTTCAAATTCATTAATTATCTTGCATGCAGCTTCCTTAATTTTAAAACTTAATTTTCTTTTTAAAACATGCCTGATGAATCTAAAGAAGTATTCCATGACCCAGCTGGTTCTGGTGGTGAGCATGGGACAACAACTACACACCCACACATCATTAACAGAGTTTCTATCCGTGTCCCACCCTTCTGGCCTGACAAGCCCGGATTGTGGTTTGCCAGTCTCGAGGCACACATCTATGCAAACTTCCATGTTTATAAATAATATTAGTAAGAAGTAAGATTTTAAGTCTTTAGACTTACCATCTAAAATTTCCAAAAATGCTGAATTATCTTGGGTGACGGGATCATCTTGGACGGCAGGATCTTCTTGTGCAGTATTTAGAGGTCTCTGAAAAAAATTGGCAGTGGTAGATTTAATAAAAATAAGTGAGAGATTTAATTAAATTATAGCAACATTTTTTCAGTTATATAATAATATTTATTTTATAGATACTAATTAATAACCTGTTTAACCAAATTCAAAATAATTTATCAAAAATGAAATGTGTCTTTCATGTTAACTAAGTAAGTAACTTTTGTTGCCATTAACTAACATGTTGACCAATGTTAATAGGAATATTTTATAAAACATCTGTCTACCAGAAAAAATTAGCTCATTATTGAGCAGGAGCCTTGAAGGTGTATAGTACTTATATTAAATCCTAGCTCTTCTACTACAGAGACTTGTCCTGCCACTGCTAAAGCACCCATTATAGCCAGCACTCTGTTATCGCTAGCTGACAAGGTTTGCCCGCTTGCTGGCCCACCTCCAGTCCCTCTTGCATGGTGCCTTACGGTCAATGCCTTTTTTTTTGTTTTGGACTTCCAATCTGCCCCACGCCTTTATTGAATAAAAATCAGTCATAGTTATAAGTACCTATGTTATAAGTGTAAATGAGATTAAATGGCAAATTTGGTAAGAACTTTTGAAATAAATTGAAAAATAACTATAACATGCGGGGCATCCTCTCATATGGGCATCGGACATCAAAGCATAGCTTGTACTATACTATACTTGTACTTGTTTGACTTTTTGTAGTAAGAAGGTTAATGTTTAGTTGTAAGTTTGTTTTCTTTGTTTATGTTGTGTGTACTTATATGTGCCAATAAACGTTTTTTCTTTCTTACTATGGGTGTCATGTCAGAGATTGACCATCATTCATCATAATTATCAAAAATCCCCAGTCTAGTAATAACAGAGAAGTGATGACAAGCCAACCTTCACAACCGCAAGGTTTCCTCTTATCCAAAACCCTTGAGAAAATAGCTTGCTAGCGACTCTACCATCACACTAGTCTTTCAAAAAATGTTCATTAGATCCTTACTTTTTTCCACTTCTCTGTAGTATTGCTGACACCACCACCAACAGCATTCAATATGTTGGTCAGTTCAGTCCACAGTCGGTCTGACCGTACCCGACCTTGTGATCCAGCAAGAGGCCTCGCCAGGTCACCATGACTGTAACATAAACAAACAAAGATTCAATATAAGTACTTCATTATTAAGATCGCGTCATTGTTTACATTACATACTCATGAATAAAACTTGGATTTACTTACGCTTCCATATACTCAAGCAGCGTTGACAATTGTTCAGGACTTGCTCGCACTCTTGATTCCATGTTTTATCACTAAAAATTAAAATAGATATTATCTAAGACTATATTAATACAAATTACAATGACTGTCTTACACAAAGGTTAGTTTAAAACTGAACTAATAACATCTTAATATTTGTTGGAAGCACTGGGTCTTGCTACAGTTCCCATACTTAAGTCAAGTGGTTAATATGTTTTTTGTCGGGTCTCGGGGTACCTATCGCAGCCCGAACACTTGAACTGCCATGCCGATCCCATGACGTCACCCAGCATTCCAACGCCGTCGCCGCACAGCGATCGCCAACATAGATTACTCCAACATCGTTTGAACACCAGTCACTTATAAAAATGAGTCTATTTTGATTATCATTAAGTTTTGGAGACGATCTAAAAGTAATAACACTCTATTCACTTACCACTGTAAAAATATCGTTTTTATTATAACTTAAAAACAAACGTAACACTCACTTAATATTCTTATTAATAAAATTTGAAAGTTACATCAATAACTCTCGGGTTTGATCCGATTTGAACTTCTTGACTGACACAGCAAAATTTTCGATACCATAACCAATATTTTTGTTTTTTAGCGAATAAACAATTCGATACAACGATCACGAACATAGTGTTACATTGGCTAGGAAATGTTTATCGTTATCTCAGAGACGATGACGAATTTAGATATCGTTTCGGTACGAAGTGATGTTACTTTGTCTAAGGACCCAGGGGGCTTAGACAAAGTAACAATTTAAAAACGATAACGAAGTTAGATAAGACTAAAATGTATGGGATTGACATAAGCCGCGTTAAGTCACGTGGTCAATCGACATCGTTATCGCAATTTGGTAGACAATGTCATAAAGTAACGAATCGTTATCGTGTTTATCCCATACAAATGCGTAGACAAGCAGACCTTTCAGTGTTCGCCTTCGCCTCGATCGTTTTCGCCAAAAAAGATAACGAAACGAATGCTAAAACGTTGTAGTTATCGAAACAATATGGCCGAATTTCATTCGGCAGCAGATTTTTGACATTGGTTGATGACATACTCTTAGTATTTATTCTGTGTTAGAGGCATTACTGCAGATCAAATAGATTATAAAATGCATTCTCTACGTTTATTGTGGGCTGCACACAATGAGAACGCCTGGGTGAGGTGCCAAAAACGACTAAGACTGCGACGGCAATTGGAAACAATTGAAGAAATGCCTGAATTGTTGTTCATCCAACATTTCAGGCTTAATATAAGAGCATACAGGAAGTTATGCAAGGACCTAAAAGCTCATGCACAATTAAAAGGTTCCTCTGAAATTCCCCTGGAAATAAAGGTAAGAAATTTTAAATTAATAAAACAACATAATTATAGGTATTGCAGGCAACCAGGTCCTTAATGTTGTTAGTTGTTGTTCCTTATAGCTTGAGTTAAAGCAACTTCGTCTGCTTAGTTTATAGGTACTATACAACAAAAACATTGTGGCACCACACTACTTTATGAACTGCTGTAGAAATAAAAATAAAACCACATCAACCTAAATAGGTTAACTTAACTATGTATTATATTTTATTTATATTATATTTTTCAGGTGCTGTGTGCTCTTAGCTTTTTAGCTACAGGGTCATAACAGAAAATTGTGGGTGTGGGCCAGCATTTGACGCAGCGGACAACAAGTCGCTGCATTAGGGAGGTTGTGAACGCCCTTAATCACAATTGGATGGTCAGCAGGTGGATAGTGTTTCCACAAACGCCACATGAGAGATCCCTAATCAAAGAGAAGTATGTAAATATATTTTTAAATAGTTTAAATTAGGTATTTAGGTATTAAAAATTTTCTTAGGTTTCTACATATCTAAATAATTACTCTGATATTTGTTGTAAAATTGTTAAATAATTTACAGATTTCAAAGGACACATAATTTGCCTGGTGTGATAGGGTGCATTGACTGTACCCATATTGCTATTACAAGACCGGTTGAGGAAGAACACACATTTTTCAATAGAAAAGGATATCATTCCTTAAATGTTCAAATGGTAAGCTGCTGGATAAATTCTAATCATAATACATATAAAACTATGTGGTTAACAAACTTCTCTGAAACTATGTGTATATGTATTTATAAATAAAATAACCTTTATTTATATGATAAACTCAATGGAATATGTAAGAGGAGGTATGTGCCAAGCGGCACAGCAAAATAAAGGGACATTTTTATTGTATACATAGTGAAATCTATAAAATAACTTTTAAATGTTTTATAAGTAGGTACCATATTTCGAAATTAAATCCCTTCCCCTCATTGCAATTTGGTTCTTTGTGGAAACCAAACAATAAGTACCTATAGTTTTATTTTATTTTCTTTTCAGATATGCGATTATGACTTGCGCATTATAAATGTGAACTCAAAATTTGGTGGAGCAACACATGACTCGCACATATGGTCAGCGAGTCACGTGAGCACATACATGGAAGGACTTCATGAAAGTGGTGAACATGTTTGGTTATTAGGTATGTTGTTCCGTATAGGTATTGTAAATAGTGAGACATCTGAAATAGCCCTATATGCAGTAATTGCACTATATTTAAGTGAGCATGACTACAAATAAAAAACGATTATTCAATTCTTTATTAGAACTGGAGTAGACTATTAACAAAAATATATTTCCTTTTTTTTTAGGAGATTCCGGCTATCCACTGCGGCCCTGGTTGATGACGCCTATATTAAATGCTGAACCAGGATCCCAGGCAGAGGTGTACACACGACGTCATGTTGAAGCCAGGTCCTGCATTGAGCGCTGTTTCGGACTACTTAAGGCTCGTTGGAGGTGTATGCTTCGACACAGAGTTCTTCACTATCACCCTTACATGGCTAGCAAAATTACTAATGCATGTTGTGTGCTGCACAACATTGCATTAGATGCTAGAATACCACCTCCAAGTGATATGCCAGCTGGGGGTCTAGAAGATAGTGAAGATCATGCTGTACAATATAGCACCTCCAGCAATGATAACCAAAATGAGTTAATCCGAGGCAGGGCTATGCGCAATCGCTTAGTTAGTAGGATGTAATATAGGTGAATAAATAAAATTACTATTAAATATTTTAATAGTTTTATTAAGTCACTTGATAAACTCTATAAAATTTTATATAATTAGTATCTCTACAAACTGCTGCGCATAAGACAAGCCTCACCTCAATAAGCCATAATCCAACATGCAAGCTAGATCTAATGGATACAGTCAATTTGGGTAACTTTGATTCATTCGGGTAACTTTGACAGCGGGACCATGAACTAGTTTTGATTATTTTTTCTCATGATGCCAACACTATTCATAAATGTTTATTTTAGGCTTCGTAAACGCACCTTAAAAAAAAGTAAGCTGTCAAAGTAAGAAAACGTCAAAACTTTTTTTCTGAATATAGCGCGCGAATTCAAGTTTGCTTTACGGCCAGACAAAAGAGAAATTATTAAAATTAAATATGATGATGTTGTATCTACAGTAGATAACAGTAAAATCAGTATAAAACAGGCTGGGTCCACACAATTAATGACTATTTGCTCTATATGGAGTGGGGAGAATAGACAAATAAATTGTCAAGATTGCTCAAGATTTTACAAAAAAAATTTTTGTTTTAATTATTTTTGCTTATTTTCTTTTTAATTTGCCTAAAAATGTTTAATTATAGGTGTTTTTAAAGCGTTTTTGATGGTGTTCAAAAATGAGCGTAACATTGCCAAATGCTGTAGACTGATTCTTCATTTTTTTTTTTAATATAAGACAAATCTGCAAAATGGTCGTTTTATAGAGTCACATGCATCCATTAGTTAATAAATACATACACCAATGTTACCCAGATTGATAAAAATAATACTTATTACTACTTTTTTATGCATGGCTCTGTGTGTGTCAAAGTTACCCATTTTATGAAGGTAACTTTGACAGGGCACAGAATTGAGATTTTCTACTATATTGGTATGTTTTATAAACTTTCTGTGAATTTCTATAGATGGAAAGTAATACGAGAGCACTGATAAAATAAAAAACACTCGAGTGATAGGCGTAAATTTTTTAAATATAGTATAAAATATCGCCCATATCTGTCAAAGTTACCCAGATTGACTGTAACAAAATCATATTATTTTCACTATTAACTAAAATAAATGGCAATGTGTGTGTGACACACAAAGTTAGCCATGCAACACCTAGGTGAACTGCTTTGGTGTTCCACAGGTCAGAAAGGTTTATTTTTACTATTACCTTAAGTAAGTATAAATGCAAAATCAAGAATCAGTCTCACAGTTACAGTCTTAAAATTGGGCAGTAAAAGAGGCAACATATTAGATAATTTAACGAAGTCACTTCTTTCGCCTAAAGAAGGTTCACATTATGTAAAAACAAACTTAACATCTTGAACAGCCTTAGGAATTCTGCATCTCAGACTTTTGCTAGTATCCCACTCGCAAAAGTCTGAGATGCAGAATGCCTAAGGCTTCAGACATACATAATAAAAAACCTTTCGATTACTATAGCAATAGGGACAAGACAATTGCTGAACTACTCAGTGTTCAGCGGTTCTGTATTGTCCCTACTGCGATAATAGTCAAGCCAAGCTTGAGCGGTGTTCACTAAAGAGCTAAAAACCTGGTTCCGTTCGTGCTCAACCTCCAACGCTCGCATTGTAGCCTAGTCCGGGCTTCCTCCGGCTCCAGGCGTCGTAATTCCACGGCCGTAAACTCGCTTGCCTCTCTCTCGAAGGGGGTCGGTGCCTGTCTACGGCGGTCGCGCAAACGAGGGCGGTCAGGAGAGGCAGCAGACTGCGGTGTCGCTGGCGACCTCAACCGCGGACGACGGCTGGGTAGATGGAGAAATAGCAGACGTGCGGGGGGCAGGTGGCCGTCTTCGCCTCGGAGTAGTGGGCGCTGCAGGGGTTGGCGGGGATGGCGCTGCCGGGGCTGTTGTGGCTGGCGGGGCTGGTGCAACAGGCTGCCGTCCTTGAGCCGAAGTCTGAGTGAGCACGAGCGGTGAGGAAGGAGGAAGTCAATTATTTGAGGGCTGTGAAGTTGAAGGTTGAGGAGACAAAGTCAGTTGTGGAGTTTCTGCAAAAGAAAATTAGTGTTATTTTGGACAGTTTATGGATCTTTTGTTTGTTCAAAATGTTTTCTTAAATCAGATACTGCTATTATTTTGTAAAATGTGAAGGTTTGGATGTTTGTTAGTTCCTTACTCAATCATGCAAAAACGGCTGAACGGATTTCGAAGAAAATTGGCATACAGCAACATTTTATATTTTACATATACATAACAAATAAATATTATGATACTAGCTGTTGCCAGCGGCTTCGCCCGTAATCGGGATAAAAACTATCCTATGTGTTAATCTGGGTTATAAACAATGTGTGTACTAAATTTTATCCAAATCCGTTCAGTAGTTTTTGCGTGAAAGAGTAACAAACATCCATCTATGCAAACTTCCATGTTTATAAATAATATTAGTAAGAAGTAAGATTTTAAGTCTTTAGACTTACCATCTAAAATTTCCAAAAATGCTGAATTATCTTGGGTGACGGGATCATCTTGGACGGCAGGATCTTCTTGTGCAGTATTTAGAGGTCTCTGAAAAAAATTTGCAGTGGTAGATTTAATAAAAATAAGTGAGAGATTTAATTAAATTATAGTGTGGCGTCCCACATGGTTGCATCATTGTATTAATATTTATATTGTAACATAAGTACAGTACTATGTGTAGGACCCACCTTGTAATACTATTTAGTCTGTGGTATAACCAAAGATTTTCTGTCTATGGTTTTACTACTTTCTGACACCTCGCAAGAACAGACTTTTTGGCGGGTTTGGACGAATACAATTTGTTCAACAATACCGACTTTTATTTCGAGTTCGTTACTGAAATTAAACGGCGCGCAACGCCAAATTGGTGACCCTGAACGTGGTCGCCAAATTGGTGACCCTGAATCAAGGTGGCCCAAGGAATACTCCAGACTCGGGAGTTGCTGGAGTCGCCAACCAGACCCCTATTGGACATCCTGTGACGGAACTTCGCCAGTAACGACCTACGTGCGAGTTGATGCCCGTCGCCAAAGACGAGGTCTCGCTGGTACCTACGTCGCAAGGTGCTGCCTGTTGGTCAGTGGATTATACTTACTCTCCACGAAGATAACTGGTCAGTGTGTGCTTATACTACCTATTTTATATTGCATACAGCATAACAACAGTGGTGTTAAGAGTGGGTTAAGCTGGTGTTAATTAATATATTGGATACTGCATAAACTATTGATATTTTATATCATCTAACATATTGGTGTTGGATACTGAATAACTTATTAATATTGCATTTTATTTGTACCTCTTGAAGGTTTGTTTGCATTTATTTTTATTTTTTGCATATTGGTTGTTGGCACTGTTTACTTTTTAATATATTGCTTTTGTTTTGGGTTGTGTCTGCATTATTGTTAAACCACTCCTGTTTATTTATATTCTGCACTTTCAAATTCATTAATTATCTTGCATGCAGCTTCCTTAATTTTAAAACTTAATTTTCTTTTTAAAACATGACTGATGAATCTAAAGAAGTATTCCATGACCCAGCTGGTTCTGGTGGTGAGCATGGGACAACAACTACACACCCACACATCATTAACAGAGTTTCTATCCGTGTCCCACCCTTCTGGCCTGACAAGCCCGGATTGTGGTTTGCCAGTCTCGAGGCACACATCTATGCAAACTTCCATGTTTATAAATAATATTAGTAAGAAGTAAGATTTTAAGTCTTTAGACTTACCATCTAAAATTTCCAAAAATGCTGAATTATCTTGGGTGACGGGATCATCTTGGACGGCAGGATCTTCTTGTGCAGTATTTAGAGGTCTCTGAAAAAAATTGGCAGTGGTAGATTTAATAAAAATAAGTGAGAGATTTAATTAAATTATAGCAACATTTTTTCAGTTATATAATAATATTTATTTTATAGATACTAATTAATAACCTGTTTAACCAAATTCAAAATAATTTATCAAAAATGAAATGTGTCTTTCATGTTAACTAAGTAACTTTTGTTGCCATTAACTAACATGTTGACCAATGTTAATAGGAATATTTTATAAAACATCTGTCTACTAGAAAAAATTAGCTCATTATTGAGCAGGAGCCTTGAAGGTGTATAGTACTTACATTAAATCCTAGCTCTTCTACTACAGAGACTTGTCCTGCCACTGCTAAAGCACCCATTATAGCCAGCACTCTGTTATCGCTAGCTGACAAGGTTTGCCCGCTTGCTGGCCCACCTCCAGTCCCTCTTGCATGGTGCCTTACGGTCAATGCCTTTTTTTTTGTTTTGGACTTCCAATCTGCCCCACGCCTTTATTGAATAAAAATCAGTCATAGTTATAAGTACCTATGTTATAAGTGTAAATGAGATTAAATGGCTAATTTGGTAAGAACTTTTGAAATAAATTGAAAAATAACTATAACATGCGGGGCATCCTCTCATATGGGCATCGGACATCAAAGCATAGCTTGTACTATACTATACTTGCACTTGTTTGACTTTTTGTAGTAAGAAGGTTAATGTTTAGTTGTAAGTTTGTTTTCTTTGTTTATGTTGTGTGTACTTATATGTGCCAATAAACGTTTTTTCTTTCTTACTATGGGTGTCATGTCAGAGATTGACCATCATCATCATAATTATCAAAAATCCCCAGTCTAGTAATAACAGAGAAGTGATTACAAGCCAACCTTCACAACCGCAAGGTTTCCTCTTATCCAAAACCCAAATACAAAATAGCACCTCCAGCAATGATAACCAAAATGAGTTAATCCGAGGCAGGGCTATGCGCAATCGCTTAGTTAGTAGAATGTAATATAGGTGAATAAATAAAATTACTATTAAATATTTTAATAGTTTTATTAAGTCACTTGATAAACTCTATAAAATTTTATATAATTAGTATCTCTACTAAACATAATAATTATATTAATCAGTCTTTATATGCCAACTGCTGGGCATAAGACAAGCCTCACCTCAATAAGCCATAATCCAACATGCAAGCTAGATCTAATGGATAACAAAATCATATTATTTTCACTATTAACTAAAATAAATGCCAATGTGTGTGTGACACACAAAGTTAGCCATGCAACACCTAGGTGAACTGCTTTGGTGTTCCACAGGTCAGAAAGGTTTATTTTTACTATTACCTTAAGTAAGTATAAATGCAAAATCAAGAATCAGTCTCACAGTTACAGTCTTAAAATTGGGCAGTAAAAGAGGCAACATATTAGATAATTTAACGAAGACACTTCTTTCGCCTAAAGAAGGTTCACATTATGTAAAAACAAACTTAACATCTTGAACAGCCTTAGGAATTCTGCATCTCAGACTTTTGCTAGTATCCCACTCGCAAAAGTCTGAGATGCAGAATGCCTAAGGCTTCAGACATACATACTAAAAAACCTTTCGATTACTATAGCAATAGGGACAAGACAATTGCTGAACTACTCAGTGTTCAGCGGTTCTGTATTGTCCCTACTGCGATAATAGTCAAGCCAAGCTTGAGCGGTGTTCACTAAAGAGCTAAAAACCTGGTTCCGTTCGTGCTCAACCTCCAACGCTCGCATTGTAGCCTAGTCCGGGCTTCCTCCAGCTCCAGGCGTCGTAATTCCACGGCCGTAAACTCGCTTGCCTCTCTCTCGAAGGGGGTCGGTGCCTGTCTACGGCGGTCGCGCAAACGAGGGCGGTCAGGAGAGGCAGCAGACTGCGGTGTCGCTGGCGACCTCAACCGCGGACGACGGCTGGGTAGATGGAAAAATAGCAGACGTGCGGGGGGCAGGTGGCCGTCTTCGCCTCGGAGTAGTGGGCGCTGCAGGGGTTGGCGGGGATGGCGCTGCCGGGGCTGTTGTGGCTGGCGGGGCTGGTGCAACAGGCTGCCGTCCTTGAGCCGAAGTCTGAGTGAGCACGAGCGGTGAGGAAGGAGGAAGTCAATTATTTGAGGGCTGTGAAGTTGAAGGTTGAGGAGACAAAGTCAGTTGTGGAGTTTCTGCAAAAGAAAATTAGTGTTATTTTGGACAGTTTATGGATCTTTTGTTTGTTCAAAATATTTTCTTAAATCAGATACTGCTATTATTTTGTAAAATGTGAAGGTTTGGATGTTTGTTAGTTCCTTACTCAATCATGCAAAAACGGCTGAACGGATTTCGAAGAAAATTGGCATACAGCAACATTTTATATTTTACATATACATAACAAATAAATATTATGATACTAGCTGTTGCCAGCGGCTTCGCCCATAATCGGGATAAAAACTATCCTATGTGTTAATCTGGGTTATAAACAATGTGTGTACTAAATTTTATCCAAATCCGTTCAGTAGTTTTTGCGTGAAAGAGTAACAAACATCCATCTATGCAAACTTCCATGTTTATAAATAATATTAGTAAGAAGTAAGATTTTAAGTCTTTAGACTTACCATCTAAAATTTCCAAAAATGCTGAATTATCTTGGGTGACGGGATCATCTTGGACGGCAGGATCTTCTTGTGCAGTATTTAGAGGTCTCTGAAAAAAATTGGCAGTGGTAGATTTAATAAAAATAAGTGAGAGATTTAATTAAATTATAGTGTGGCGTCCCACATGGTTGCATCATTGTATTAATATTTATATTGTAACATAAGTACAGTATTATGTGTAGGACCCACCTTGTAATACTATTTAGTCTGTGGTATAACCAAAGATTTTCTGTCTATGGTTTTACTACTTTCTGACACCTCGCAAGAACAGACTTTTTTGGAAAGCGCGGGAAATTTCGGTCGGACCGGGTGTATTTTTTCGCGGCAAATTTTTTATATTTAAATTTTTATTAGAAAATTGGTTCAGTTAAGGTTTTTATGTAAATATATTTTCTATTTAGTGTAAATAATATAATATTTGTGTAGATTTTTGCTGTTTATCGGTAAGTTTTTGTAAATATTCATAAAATAGTTCAAGACGAATCCCGGGTCGTATGAACGACCCGCCTATAATAGATTTGTGGGATTTAGGCCCTGGCTTAAGTCCCCCCGTAAGTAACTATGTAACAATATACACGAAAGCAGATACGAGTGGTATGGACACTGATGGGTCTGTAGCCAGTGACGCGTCAACCTCTGGAAAAGTTAGTGCTTCCCGTAAGAGGCGCTCTCATAAGCATAAAACTGTATGCAAACATTGTAATAAAACAAAACGAAGTAGACAGGGGATGATCCCTGAGGGAACGTCTTCTATTAACACTGATTGCATGTGTACTTCCAGCATAGAACCTACCCTTGAAATTAATCATGCATCAGTTCCACAATTTCTACCTGAAACTTCTACTTGTCAAACCTCACAGTCGAATCCTGAACCTGCAGTCAAACGAACCGATCAAACAGTTGGTGTAGGTAGGAAGGAGTACCAGGCTTCTGATACAGGGCCTTGCATAGTCCATGTTCAGCGAATTACCAATACAGAAAACAGTGGCACCATTCTGCACCCTATTGCTTTTGGTAATTTTCTTAAAACTAATAAATTTCAAAATATTGTTCCTGGCAGTGTAAAGAGAATTGGTAGAAATAAATGTGTAGTAGCTTTCACAAACCCTTTGTCTGCTAACTCATTTTTAAATAGTAATCTCTTGTCTCTTAATAAATTTAAAGCCTTCTTACCCACATTTAATGTCACTCGTATGGGCTTGGTAAGAGGGGTCCCATCAGAATGGAGTGAGGAAGAAATAAAAGAGAATATAACAACTAACTCCCATAGGCACTGGAGCAGTCCTAAAAATTAGGCGCCTTAATTATAAAGTCATGGTGAATGGGTCACCTACTTGGAAACCTTCGCAAACTGTATTAATAACATTCGATGGTCAAGCTCTCCCTAAACGCATATATATATGTTATAATGCACTATCTGTAGAGACTTATGTGTATCCAACAATTCAATGTTTTCGCTGCTGTCGGTACGGTCACACAAAGATTCAATGCCGTTCGGCTGAACCTAGGTGTTTCAAATGTGCACAAAATCACTTGGGTGAAAGTTGTGTTGTAGAAGAAGATTCTGCATCGTGCATCAATTGTTTTGGATTGCATTATGCAACAGATAAGGCCTGCCCTGAATTTCAGAGGCAAAAAAATATAAAACATACTATGGCTCACTCATGTGTTTCATATGCAGAAGCAAGTAAAGCACACCCAGCCGCCTCAAAGTCCTATGCAAATATTGTCAGTACAGGTACACCTGATTTTCACAACAAAAATAATTACTTCAATTCACAACCGAAAACATCAACTTCTTCATCACACAAAAAGACTGTCTTTCTTAAACCCCGAACTCCTCCCAAGTCAGTACAGGGTTATGACAGAGCAGCTCATAACGCCCTTGTTAGGGACCTTCAACCTCCATCTTTGGCGAATGGGTGTGCTTTGCCTAAGGAATCTGGTATGAAACTGCAACAGAACGAGAATGAGCAAGTTGTTGATGTTATAGTTAATAGTTGTACAAATATGATTTTTAAGCCATTTTTAATCTTACAACGGATTATTCATTGTGTTTTAGACTTAGTTTATATCCTGCGCATGTATACTGTGTACACACACATACACTTCAAACAAACCTACAATCTTTTACACCACCTCACAAGCCCCTTCTATTACACAAAGACCACCTACGCAAAACAATCTACCCCTGCCGCACCCCTAACCCTTCATCTTAGCATATTGTTAATAGCCCTCAGTCACCACGACTTTCACTTCAACACTTTATTAGGTCCTACAAACATCACTGTGACTGCATTTAGATACGTAGTGCTATTGTTCACAGACCCTTGCCTAAATGGTAATGTATTCGTAATGCTATCTGGCGCATACAAATCTCTGATCTTTAATTTTTATTACAGAGTTCTAGACACCTACCCTAACTGCTTTAAATACGAATCCTATCGTAAAAATAACTTTAAATGGCGACTTTTCTAGTGGACGAAATTGATAACGTTACTAATCTGGAGTGTCTGGATCTCGATAGAATTGAAGAATGCCAGAAATTCTTGACTGCTAACTATAATTTTAAAATGTTGACATTAAATATACGCAGTTTACAGCGCAATTTCAATACCTTTTGTATTGCGTTAAAACGTCTTAATATTCTACCCGATGTTATCACTCTCACCGAATGCTGGTTAGGTAATTGTCCAACAGTAGGACAAATTGAGGGTTACAATTCATACTGCACCGTAAATAACCTCAACCAATCTGGTGGCGTTGTAACTTATGTCAGAAACTGCTGGAATGCAACAGTGTCGGAGCCTGATCTTCATAACGCTGAATCTATTTTATTAGAACTATCCAAAGATATTTGTATTATTGCAATTTACCGTTCCCCTTCTCACAGACAGATTGATGCTTTTGTTTCTACCTTGGATAAGACTCTTAATTCAATTAATAAATATCAAACTATTATATTGACCGGTGACATTAATATAAACCTTTTGTCCATGGCGGATAATAACTCTTCAGAATTCTGTTGCCTCATGGCTGAACACGGTCTGAAGCAAGTAATCTCCAAGCCAACCAGACTAAATTCGTGCCTAGATCACATATTCTTAAAATCGAGGCAACAGAGTGCTTTGGGCATCGTCTGCGACGCCGATATTACCGATCACCGTCTGGTAATGATGGGGTGCAATACAGCCGTCACTACTGGTACAAAGTCTCCACAACGCACAATAAACAAAATAAACTTCCCCGCGCTAATAGAAGACCTCCGGCTCTATGACTGGTATAATGTACTATCTAATACAGACGTCCACACAGCAACTGATGAATTTCACAAATGTCTGGCCGATGCTATAAAAACTCATACGACTGTAAAAAGGATAAGTCGGTCTAAGTATATATTGAAGCCCTGGATCACACCTGGCCTCATCAAATGTATGAACCATAGGGACAAACTTCATAAAGAGTCTAATAAATACCCTGGTGACAAAACAAAAAAACTAATCTATACTCGATACAGGAACTTCTTCACCAATCTGATGCACAAATTAAAACGTGAGCACGATAGCAAAAAGCTGGAAGATCGCAAATCGAACCCTAAAACCTTGTGGAATGCCATAAAGTCCATTACCGAGCAAAGCAACAATAGTAGTAACAACTGTGACCTACTAAAGTGTAAATCCTCCCCCCAAAATTCAGTTGACTACTGCAATGAATACTTTTCTTCCGTTGGCACAAATTTAGCAAGTCAAATTCTTGCTGCCATAAATGAAACTCAGGAATCAGTGGTCTCTAAACAGAAATTAGGAGAGCCACTGGCAACCAATTTTTTCATGCAGCCCACTGATATCTATGAAGTTGACAAATTGATTGTTAACCTAAATAGCGATGGTGCTGCTGGCGTGGATGGTCTTTCCCCAAAACTTATAAAAGAGATAAGAAATGTAATATTAGTTCCCCTAACGTATATTTTCAATCTTAGTCTGGGCTCAGGTGTCTTTCCTAATAAATGGAAAGAAGCCCGGGTCACTCCTATTCATAAGAATGGCCTAAAACAAAACCCGGCGAACTACAGGCCCATATCTCTGTTGGGTATATTTTCTAAAATACTGGAAAAGATAGTAAATAAGCGCCTGGTATCCTTTCTTGAGACATACAAGCTTTTATCAAGCAGACAGTTTGGTTTCAGAAACGGACTATCCACAGAGGATGCGGTAAGCCACCTAGCTAAACTGGTGACATCCTACCTGGACAAAAGTGAAAAGTGCTTGGGAGTGTTTTTGGATCTGGCTAAAGCGTTCGACACTGTTGCTATTCCAATTCTTCTAAAGAAATTGGAGATCGTGGGCATTCGAGGGTTACCACTGAAATGGTTTGAATCTTACCTAACGAGTAGACGCCAGTGTGTAAAAGTGGGTGATCACACCAGCTGCCAACAAGATTTAAATTTCGGTGTACCACAGGGAAGCGTACTTGGTCCGACCTTATTCATCGTCTACATAAACGACATACACGATGCAATAACTCCAAGCGCGGAGGTTATATGTTATGCTGACGACACAGTAATCCTCTTGCATGGAAAATCATGGAAAACCGTGCAGGAAGAAGCTCAAAACACCATAACAAGTATGAAGCAATGGCTGGACTATAATCTACTATCTTTAAATATAGATAAAACTAATTATCTGTGCTTCTACAAAACACAGGCATCAGCCCCTAAACGCCCAATTAGCATCAAAATACATTTAGCAACATGCAACCCTCTCTATTGCCGCTGCGAGAGTATTAAACAGGTGGATGTGATTAAATATCTAGGGGTTTTAATAGATCAACGACTCTCTTTCAAACCCCATATTGAATTGGTAGCCAAGCGCTGCAGAAGACTGATTCACATTATGAAACTCTTACGTAACACCAACAATAAAAATATCTTACATATGGTTTATCTGGCATTGTGTGAATCAGTTCTCTGCTACTGCATAACTGTGTGGGGTGGAGTTGGAATCTCAACTATGATCCAAATCGAAAGAGCCCAACGTTCGGTACTGAAAGTTATGTACAGAAAGCCATTTCAATATCCAACCGATCTCTTATACAAGGAAGCTATTGTATTAAATGTTCGTCAATTATATATACATAAACTAATTCTCAAACAACACAAAATCATCCTCCAATCACCAGAATATCCGCAACTTCTCAAGCGACGAGTGTTTATGTGTGGTTCGGTTAGGACCAGGACTGTTTTTGCTCAGCACATGCAATGCTTTATGCTCAGCCACATATATAACAAAGTAGCCAAAATATGTGACATTAAAACCTGCAATATAAGCGCTGTCAAAAAGATTGTTCGTAAATGGCTGTTAACGCAATCATACTGTGAAACTGAATCCTTCATAAAAACACTTACATAAGACACTGAGCAGGCCAACTTCACACATACTCATATCCATACACTCACACACCTGGATGTGGGTGTGTACTCACATACCCACACCCCTCACATACATACCTACACTTACACTTATGCACATTTTTGTGTACATTGCGCATCATGTTTGTATTTGTTCCACATTCCGTTACCTTTCTTTTTTTTTTTTTTTTTTTTTTTTTCATTCAATCTTGCTATGTAATATTCTTCTTTTTTTTTTAAATTTACAATTAGTTTTAAGTGTTTACACATGGCTATTATTGTTTTTAACAATGGTAGTCAAACAGTATTACCTCATTACGCGTTATTTTGGTAACCTCACTCTCGGACTCCACGAGACAGGCTCGACCTAGTGTGGAGTTCAACAGTAATTTCTGTTTCCTTTGTGAATTTTTAATATATTATGTATCTGTGAATTTAGGCTAGTATGTAAAGGAAATGTAAAGATCGTATTTTCTGGCAAATAAATCATATTATTATTATTATTATTATTATAAACCTAATCAAAATGTTATTATGTAAAAATATATCTTTTGAACCGTACGACGTGGAGCGCTTAAGTAGTTTGTTACTAAACAAAAACCTAAAAGATGGACACAATAATTCAATGGAACTGCCGATCAGTAATACCTAAAAAAACTGACCTATATTACTTAATAAATAAATTTAAACCAAATATTGTAGCATTATCTGAAACCTGGATTAAAAGTAACCAATTATTTGGTATTCCAGGTTATGTTTGTTTACGCAATGACAGAGCTGACGGATATGGCGGAGTTGCCATATTGATTAAAAATAATACCCCATTTACACGTGTTTCTCTCCTTCCATGTTCTGATGTTGATATTGTTGGGGTAATTGTTGGTAATATTACGTATATTTCCATTTACATTCCTGTTGCTAATACCAATGCCCTGCAAGAACTTAGCAATATTTTGTCATCCCTTCGTAGACCATTCTTAGTAATGGGCGATTTTAACTCTCACCATCAATGTTGGGGAAGTGGTGTGACAAAAAGGGAGGGGATTCGTTTGTTAGAAATGATAGACGACCACAATTTATGTGTTCTAAACACTGGCGAGCCTACTCGTAGAACTAATGTAGGTGAAAGTGCTAGTGCTGTAGATTTATCTATATGCTCCCCTCGCTTGGCTTCATCCTTAACTTGGTCCCGCTTCTCTTCTTCTACCTTTGGAAGTGACCACTTTCCTTTGATAATTACTTCCTCAGAAAAGTTCATTACAACACCGAAAAGACTCCCTAGACTAAAGTATAGACTTGGAAGCGCAGACTGGGATAAATTTAAAACGCTTGTTGATGCTAAAGTGGCTGAGCTCCCGCAAATTACTCAGGGTGGAGAAAACGATTGCTCTAAGGCTTTAGCGTTGTGCATAGTAAAAGTAGCAGATCAAGTATTCCCTTTAAAAAAAATATCTTCTGATAAAATTCCTATGCCACCATGGTGGGACTCATCATGTTCCGATGCAGTTCGAAAGCGAAAGGAAGCCGAGAAAAAATATGGTGAGGACATGTCAGCTGAAAATTTAGACAACCTAAGAGATATTATTAATGATACACGGATTTTTCTCAGAGATAAGAAACTTCAGGGATGGAGATCATTTTGTATGTCTTTATCGCCCAGTACATGCCCGTCAGAAGTTTGGCGTAGTATTAAAAAATTTAGAAAAGCCTTTAGTGATACTGCTCCTTTCACACAATTACCTCCATCTCTTATTAATAGTTTTCTTGACAAGTTAGCTCCAGCATCAGCTCCAGAGTATGATCAAGTTTACCCAAATCTTACTCCAATATGTATTGGTGATAGTTCGTCTTTGAACTCTCCCTTTTCAATGTACGAATTGAAAGGGGTATTAACGTGCTTAAAAGACTCGGCCCCAGGAGAAGATGGTATTCCGTACTCATTCTTCTCACATTGTAGTGATAATGCATTATCATACTATTTACAAATAATTAATTCTGTTATGGTTTCTGGAAATATTCCAGAATCCTGGCGTTCCCAAGAAATATTACCGATCCTGAAACCAAATAAAAATTCAAATGATATTCTATCATACCGGCCTATTGCGCTATCATCTGTTCTTACTAAAATTGCAGAACATTTAGTTAAAAATCGTTTAGAGTGGTATATAGAAAACAAGCAATTACTAGCAGGCAGTCAGTTTGGGTTCCGTAAAGGTAAAAGCACAACTGACAGTTTAAGTGTGTTTACCACTGACCTTCGCATAGCCTTTTCCAAGAACGAGTCAGTTGTTGGCGCATTTCTAGATATAACAGGCGCGTATGATAATGTACTTATATCTGTCCTTAAACAAAAGCTGACTAATTTAAACTTCCCCACTCCGCTTATAAGGTTCATAATAAATTTGTTATCAGTTCGATTTGTTTCTCTATTTTCTGGTGACCAGAAAATAACGAGGACAGTGTTCAAGGGCCTTCCACAGGGATCAGTTTTGTCACCTTTGCTTTACAATATTTATTCATATGATTTAGAATCATCTCTACAAAAATCTGCTGATGTTTTACAATATGCTGATGACCTTTTAATTTATACTACTCACAGTAACGTCTCGGATGCATGTAACGCGTTGACCGTCTCCCTAAGTCTTTTACAGCAATGGTTACAAGTTAATGGGTTAAGTCTTTCAGTAGAAAAAAGTGCTGTAGTAGTTTTTTCAAGGAAACGTAACATTCCTCCCCCAATCGTTACCTATGACAACATTACGCTTCCTGTGAAAAATCATTTTAAATTTTTAGGATTAGTCTTAGATAAAAAAACTTTCTGGCAAACAACACTTTGATTTTGTGGTTGAAAAATGCGAACGTCAACTGAACATTATGCGATGTCTTTCCGGAGTATGGTGGGGGGCACATCCTTTTAGTCTTAAACTGTTGTATAATGCAATAATCCGAAGCATACTTGATTACGGAACATTCTTCCTTGAAGGTGGTAACAGAAAGGGTCTTAAGAAATTAGATAGCATACAGTCTAAAGCTCTTAGAATCATTTCTGGAGCCATGAAGTCAAGCCCGTTAAATGCCTTACAGGTAGAAGTAGGAGAACCTCCACTTCACCTGAGAAGACAATATTTATCTGACCGATTTTTATTTAAATCGATGCAGTTTTCCAATCATTTGCTTCATTCAAAATTATCAAAACTTGATAAACTCATACAAATTTCATCCTATTGGCGACACAAAGATGTTCCGTGTTTAGTTAAAAGTCTCAGAAAGTTTAATTCTATACCATCAAGTGTACATAGTTCACCTACTCTTCCTTTATTTGAATGCGAAACATTTGAACCTTTACTAGTCTCTCCGGTAGTACATTATGATCTCGGTATAGAAAAAAATGATGTAGGGGCTGACATAAAATTTAATGCAGCTGTCGGTGAAAATTTTATGGACTGTCATTACATCTTTACGGATTCATCAAAGACCCAGAATAGTTGTGTGGGAGTTGGTATATTTCATTCTAAATACAAAATTGTTCAGATGGTAAAACTTCCTCCTGAAACGTCGGTTTTCACCGGAGAATGCTTCGGTTTGTTTAAGGCATTAGAGTATGTTTTGATCGCGAAACTTAAAAATGTCCTAATATTATGCGACTCTAAAAGTGCGTTACAAACCATCGAAAAATTTACATTTAAAATGAAACCCTTTTACCCCATTGTATTTGACATTAGAAAACAGTTGCACAAATGTATACTGGAAAAATATACGGTACAGTTTGCTTGGATTCCAAGTCACTCCGGAATTCAAGGAAACGAAAAAGCTGATCAATTAGCCAAACAAGCAGTGCAGAATGGTGACATGTTTCCTTATAAAAACTTCTGCCATGATCTTGTCAGCCTCCCTAAAGATTATCTGCGGCATACTTGGGATCTTCTTTGGAGTGAAAGTTCTCAAGTAAAGGGCAAGGTATATGCCTCAATTCAGCCTTCAGTTCCAGTCAAACCATGGTTTTTTAAAACAAAATGCCCTAAACCTATAGCAAGCATGATAATTCGTATGCGGCTTGGCCACGTCTGTACTCCTTTCCACCTTGCTAAGCTGCATATTGTGGACAGTCAAGACATCTTTGCGAGTGTGGTGATGATGTCGGTACTTTAGATCACATATTCTTCTCCTGTCCCCATCATGATCGTTCATCCTTCCTCCGTTCTCTTGTTTCCTATAATGTTCCCCTTCCTACTTCTGTTTCTTGTTTAATAATGAAACCTATTGAATATATTAACGTGATATCTGCATTCTTGTTAAAAAATGATATAAAAATTTAATTAGTATATTTATTATCTATATCCTTTTTTATTTTTTTATCCTATGAAAATAAACCATATCCTTTCCTGAACCTTACAAAATTCCTGATTGTCCGTTATTTTCCTAAAAATATTTCCCTACCTTTTACTACCTGAAACTGGCACAAAGATCTAACTAGTGCCACACTATAAAAAAAAAAAACAGACTTTTTGGCGGGTTTGGACGAATACAATTTGTTCAACAATACCGACTTTTATTTCAAGTTCGTTACTGAAATTAAACGGCGCGCAACGCCAAATTGGTGACCCTGAACGTGGTCGCCAAATTGGTGACCCTGAATCAAGGTGGCCCAAGGAATACTCCAGATTCGGGAGTTGCTGGAGTCGCCAACCAGACCCCTATTGGACATCCTGTAACGGAACTTCGCCAGTAACGACCTACGTGCGAGTTGATGCCCGTCGCCAAAGACGAGGTCTCGCTGGTACCTACGTCGCAAGGTGCTGCCTGTTGGTCAGTGGATTATACTTACTCTCCACGAAGATAACTGGTCAGTGTGTGCTTATACTACCTATTTTATATTGCATACAGCATAACAACAGTGGTGTTAAGAGTGGGTTAAGCTGGTGTTAATTAATATATTGGATACTGCATAAACTATTGATATTTTATATCATCTAACATATTGGTGTTGGATACTGAATAACTTATTAATATTGCATTTTATTTGTACCTCTTGAAGGTTTGTTTGCATTTATTTTTATTTTTTGCATATTGGTTGTTGGCACTGTTTACTTTTTAATATTTTGCTTTTGTTTTGGGTTGTGTCTGCATTATTGTTAAACCACTCCTGTTTATTTATATTCTGCACTTTCAAATTCATTAATTATCTTGCATGCAGCTTCCTTAATTTTAAAACTTAATTTTCTTTTTAAAACATGACTGATGAATCTAAAGAAGTATTCCATGACCCAGCTGGTTCTGGTGGTGAGCATGGGACAACAACTACACACCCACACATCATTAACAGAGTTTCTATCCGTGTCCCACCCTTCTGGCCTGACAAGCCCGGATTGTGGTTTGCCAGTCTCGAGGCACACATCTATGCAAACTTCCATGTTTATAAATAATATTAGTAAGAAGTAAGATTTTAAGTCTTTAGACTTACCATCTAAAATTTCCAAAAATGCTGAATTATCTTGGGTGACGGGATCATCTTGGACGGCAGGATCTTCTTGTGCAGTATTTAGAGGTCTCTGAAAAAAATTGGCAGTGGTAGATTTAATAAAAATAAGTGAGAGATTTAATTAAATTATAGCAACATTTTTTCAGTTATATAATAATATTTATTTTATAGATACTAATTAATAACCTGTTTAACCAAATTCAAAATAATTTATCAAAAATGAAATGTGTCTTTCATGTTAACTAAGTAACTTTTGTTGCCATTAACTAACATGTTGACCAATGTTAATAGGAATATTTTATAAAACATCTGTCTACTAGAAAAAATTAGCTCATTATTGAGCAGGAGCCTTGAAGGTGTATAGTACTTACATTAAATCCTAGCTCTTCTACTACAGAGACTTGTCCTGCCACTGCTAAAGCACCCATTATAGCCAGCACTCTGTTATCGCTAGCTGACAAGGTTTGCCCGCTTGCTGGCCCACCTCCAGTCCCTCTTGCATGGTGCCTTACGGTCAATGCCTTTTTTTTTATTTTGGACTTCCAATCTGCCCCACGCCTTTATTGAATAAAAATCAGTCATAGTTATAAGTACCTATGTTATAAGTGTAAATGAGATTAAATGGCAAATTTGGTAAGAACTTTTGAAATAAATTGAAAAATAACTATAACATGCGGGGCATCCTCTCATATGGGCATCGGACATCAAAGCATAGCTTGTACTATACTATAGTTGTACTTGTTTGACTTTTTGTAGTAAGAAGGTTAATGTTTAGTTGTAAGTTTGTTTTCTTTGTTTATGTTGTGTGTACTTATATGTGCCAATAAACGTTTTTTCTTTCTTACTATGGGTGTCATGTCAGAGATTGACCATCATCATCATAATTATCAAAAATCCCCAGTCTAGTAATAACAGAGAAGTGATTACAAGCCAACCTTCACAACCGCAAGGTTTCCTCTTATCCAAAACCCAAATACAAAATAGCACCTCCAGCAATGATAACCAAAATGAGTTAATCCGAGGCAGGGCTATGCGCAATCGCTTAGTTAGTAGGATGTAATATAGGTGAATAAATAAAATTACTATTAAATATTTTAATAGTTTTATTAAGTCACTTGATAAACTCGTAAAATTTTATATAATTAGTATCTCTACTAAACATAATAATTATATTAATCAGTCTTTATATGCCAACTGCTGGGCATAAGACAAGCCTCACCTCAATAAGCCATAATCCAACATGCAAGCTAGATCTAATGGATAACAAAATCATATTATTTTCACTATTAACTAAAATAAATGCCAATGTGTGTGTGACACACAAAGTTAGCCATGCAACACCTAGGTGAACTGCTTTGGTGTTCCACAGGTCAGAAAGGTTTATTTTTACTATTACCTTAAGTAAGTATAAATGCAAAATCAAGAATCAGTCTCACAGTTACAGTCTTAAAATTGGGCAGTAAAAGAGGCAACATATTAGATAATTTAACGAAGACACTTCTTTCGCCTAAAGAAGGTTCACATTATGTAAAAACAAACTTAACATCTTGAACAGCCTTAGGAATTCTGCATCTCAGACTTTTGCTAGTATCCCACTCGCAAAAGTCTGAGATGCAGAATGCCTAAGGCTTCAGACATACATACTAAAAAACCTTTCGATTACTATAGCAATAGGGACAAGACAATTGCTGAACTACTCAGTGTTCAGCGGTTCTGTATTGTCCCTACTGCGATAATAGTCAAGCCAAGCTTGAGCGGTGTTCACTAAAGAGCTAAAAACCTGGTTCCGTTCGTGCTCAACCTCCAACGCTCGCATTGTAGCCTAGTCCGGGCTTCCTCCAGCTCCAGGCGTCGTAATTCCACGGCCGTAAACTCGCTTGCCTCTCTCTCGAAGGGGGTCGGTGCCTGTCTACGGCGGTCACGCAAACGAGGGCGGTCAGGAGAGGCAGCAGACTGCGGTGTCGCTGGCGACCTCAACCGCGGACGACGGCTGGGTAGATGGAGAAATAGCAGACGTGCGGGGGGCAGGTGGCCGTCTTCGCCTCGGAGTAGTGGGCGCTGCAGGGGTTGGCGGGGATGGCGCTGCCGGGGCTGTTGTGGCTGGCGGGGCTGGTGCAACAGGCTGCCGTCCTTGAGCCGAATTCTGAGTGAGCACGAGCGGTGAGGAAGGAGGAAGTCAATTATTTGAGGGCTGTGAAGTTGAAGGTTGAGGAGACAAAGTCAGTTGTGGAGTTTCTGCAAAAGAAAATTAGTGTTATTTTGGACAGTTTATGGATCTTTTGTTTGTTCAAAATGTTTTCTTAAATCAGATACTGCTATTATTTTGTAAAATGTGAAGGTTTGGATGTTTGTTAGTTCCTTACTCAATCATGCAAAAACGGCTGAACGGATTTCGAAGAAAATTGGCATACAGCAACATTTTATATTTTACATTTACATAACAAATAAATATTATGATACTAGCTGTTGCCAGCGGCTTCGCCCATAATCGGGATAAAAACTATCCTATGTGTTAATCTGGGTTATAAACAATGTGTGTACTAAATTTTATCCAAATCCGTTCAGTAGTTTTTGCGTGAAAGAGTAACAAACATCCATCTATGCAAACTTCCATGTTTATAAATAATATTAGTAAGAAGTAAGATTTTAAGTCTTTAGACTTACCATCTAAAATTTCCAAAAATGCTGAATTATCTTGGGTGACGGGATCATCTTGGACGGCAGGATCTTCTTGTGCAGTATTTAGAGGTCTCTGAAAAAAATTGGCAGTGGTAGATTTAATAAAAATAAGTGAGAGATTTAATTAAATTATAGTGTGGCGTCCCACATGGTTGCATCATTGTATTAATATTTATATTGTAACATAAGTACAGTACTATGTGTAGGACCCACCTTGTAATACTATTTAGTCTGTGGTATAACCAAAGATTTTCTGTCTATGGTTTTACTACTTTCTGACACCTCGCAAGAACAGACTTTTTGGCGGGTTTGGACGAATACAATTTGTTCAACAATACCGACTTTTATTTCAAGTTCGTTACTGAAATTAAACGGCGCGCAACGCCAAATTGGTGACCCTGAACGTGGTCGCCAAATTGGTGACCCTGAATCAAGGTGGCCCAAGGAATACTCCAGATTCGGGAGTTGCTGGAGTCGCCAACCAGACCCCTATTGGACATCCTGTGACGGAACTTCGCCAGTAACGACCTACGTGCGAGTTGATGCCCGTCGCCAAAGACGAGGTCTCGCTGGTACCTACGTCGCAAGGTGCTGCCTGTTGGTCAGTGGATTATACTTACTCTCCACGAAGATAACTGGTCAGTGTGTGCTTATACTACCTATTTTATATTGCATACAGCATAACAACAGTGGTGTTAAGAGTGGGTTAAGCTGGTGTTAATTAATATATTGGATACTGCATAAACTATTGATATTTTATATCATCTAACATATTGGTGTTGGATACTGAATAACTTATTAATATTGCATTTTATTTGTACCTCTTGAAGGTTTGTTTGCATTTATTTTTATTTTTTACATATTGGTTGTTGGCACTGTTTACTTTTTAATATATTGCTTTTGTTTTGGGTTGTGTCTGCATTATTGTTAAACCACTCTTGTTTATTTATATTCTGCACTTTCAAATTCATTAATTATCTTGCATGCAGCTTCCTTAATTTTAAAACTTAATTTTCTTTTTAAAACATGACTGATGAATCTAAAGAAGTATTCCATGACCCAGCTGGTTCTGGTGGTGAGCATGGGACAACAACTACACACCCACACATCATTAACAGAGTTTCTATCCGTGTCCCACCCTTCTGGCCTGACAAGCCCGGATTGTGGTTTGCCAGTCTCGAGGCACACATCTATGCAAACTTCCATGTTTATAAATAATATTAGTAAGAAGTAAGATTTTAAGTCTTTAGACTTACCATCTAAAATTTCCAAAAATGCTGAATTATCTTGGGTGACGGGATCATCTTGGACGGCAGGATCTTCTTGTGCAGTATTTAGAGGTCTCTGAAAAAAATTGGCAGTGGTAGATTTAATAAAAATAAGTGAGAGATTTAATTAAATTATAGCAACATTTTTTCAGTTATATAATAATATTTATTTTATAGATACTAATTAATAACCTGTTTAACCAAATTCAAAATAATTTATCAAAAATGAAATGTGTCTTTCATGTTAACTAAGTAACTTTTGTTGCCATTAACTAACATGTTGACCAATGTTAATAGGAATATTTTATAAAACATCTGTCTACTAGAAAAAATTAGCTCATTATTGAGCAGGAGCCTTGAAGGTGTATAGTACTTACATTAAATCCTAGCTCTTCTACTACAGACACTTGTCCTGCCACTGCTAAAGCACCCATTATAGCCAGCACTCTGTTATCGCTAGCTGACAAGGTTTGCCCGCTTGCTGGCCCACCTCCAGTCCCTCTTGCATGGTGCCTTACGGTCAATGCCTTTTTTTTTGTTTTGGACTTCCAATCTGCCCCACGCCTTTATTGAATAAAAATCAGTCATAGTTATAAGTACCTATGTTATAAGTGTAAATGAGATTAAATGGCAAATTTGGTAAGAACTTTTGAAATAAATTGAAAAATAACTATAACATGCGGGGCATCCTCTCATATGGGCATCGGACATCAAAGCATAGCTTGTACTATACTATACTTGTACTTGTTTGACTTTTTGTAGTAAGAAGGTTAATGTTTAGTTGTAAGTTTGTTTTCTTTGTTTATGTTGTGTGTACTTATATGTGCCAATAAACGTTTTTTCTTTCTTACTATGGGTGTCATGTCAGAGATTGACCATCATCATCATAATTATCAAAAATCCCCAGTCTAGTAATAACAGAGAAGTGATTACAAGCCAACCTTCACAACCGCAAGGTTTCCTCTTATCCAAAACCCTTGAGAAAATAGCTTGCTAGCGACTCTACCATCACACTAGTCTTTCAAAAAATGTTCATTAGATCCTTACTTTTTTCCACTTCTCTGTAGTATTGCTGACACCACCACCAACAGCATTCAATATGTTGGTCAGTTCAGTCCACAGTCGGTCTGACCGTACCCGACCTTGTGATCCAGCAAGAGGCCTCGCCATGTCACCATGACTGTAACATAAACAAACAAAGATTCAATATAAGTACTTCATTATTAAGATCGCGTCATTGTTTACATTACATACTCATGAATAAAACTTGGATTTACTTACGCTTCCATATACTCAAGCAGCGTTGACAATTGTTCAGGACTTGCTCGCACTCTTGATTCCATGTTTTATCACTAAAAATTAAAATAGATATTATCTAAGACTATATTAATACAAATTACAACGACTGTCTTACACAAAGGTTAGTTTAAAACTGAACTAATAACATCTTAATATTTGTTGGAAGCACTAATAACATCTTAATATTTGTTGGAAGCACCCAGCATTCCAACGCCGTCGCCGCACAGCGATCGCCAACATAGATTACTCCATCATCGTTTGAACACCAGTCACTTATAAAAATGAGTCTATTTTGATTATCATTAAGTTTTGGAGACGATCTAAAAGTAATATCACTATATTCACTTACCACTGTAAAAATATCGTTTTTATTATAACTTAAAAACAAACGTAACACTCACTAAAATTTGAAAACATCAATAACTCTCGGGTTTGATCCGATTTGAACTTCTTGACTGACACAGCAAAATTTTCGATACCATAACCAATATTTTTGTTTTTTAGCGAATAAACAATTCGATACAACGATCACGAACATAGTGTTACATTGGCTAGGAAATGTTTATCGTTATCTCAGAGACGATGACGAATTTAGATATCGTTTCGGTACGAAGTGATGTTACTTTGTCTAAGGACCCAGGGGGCTTAGACAAAGTAACAATTTAAAAACGATAACGAAGTTAGATAAGACTAAAATGTATGGGATTGACATAAGCCGCGTTAAGTCACGTGGTCAATCGACATCGTTATCGCAATTTGGTAGACAATGTCATAAAGTAACGAATCGTTATCGTGTTTATCCCATACAAATGCGTAGACAAGCAGACCTTTCAGTGTTCGCCTTCGCCTCGATCGTGATCGCCAAAAAAGATAACGAAACGAATGCTAAAACGTTGTAGTTATCGAAACAATATGGCCGAATTTCATTCGGCAGCAGATTTTTGACATTGGTTGATGACATACTCTTAGTATTTATTCTGTGTTAGAGGCATTACTGCAGATCAAATAGATTATAAAATGCATTCTCTACGTTTATTGTGGGCTGCACACAATGAGAACGCCTGGGTGAGGTGCCAAAAACGACTAAGACTGCGACGGCAATTGGAAACAATTGAAGAAATGCCTGAATTGTTGTTCATCCAACATTTCAGGCTTAATAAAAGAGCATACAGGAAGTTATGCAAGGACCTAAAAGCTCATGCACAATTAAAAGGTTCCTCTGAAATTCCCCTGGAAATAAAGGTAAGAAATTTTAAATTAATAAAACAACATAATTATAGGTATTGCAGGCAACCAGGTCCTTAATGTTGTTAGTTGTTGTTCCTTATAGCTTGAGTTAAAGCAACTTCGTCTGCTTAGTTTATAGGTACTATACAACAAAAACATTGTGGCACCACACTACTTTATGAACTGCTGTAGAAATAAAAATAAAACCACATCAACCTAAATAGGTTAACTTAACTATGTATTATATTTTATTTATATTATATTTTTCAGGTGCTGTGTGCTCTTAGCTTTTTAGCTACAGGGTCATAACAGAAAATTGTGGGTGTGGGCCAGCATTTGACGCAGCGGACAACAAGTCGCTGCATTAGGGAGGTTGTGAACGCCCTTAATCACAATTGGATGGTCAGCAGGTGGATAGTGTTTCCACAAACGCCACATGAGAGATCCCTAATCAAAGAGAAGTATGTAAATATATTTTTAAATAGTTTAAATTAGGTATTTAGGTATTAAAAATTTTCTTAGGTTTCTACATATCTAAATAATTACTCTGATATTTGTTGTAAAATTGTTAAATAATTTACAGATTTCAAAGGACACATAATTTGCCTGGTGTGATAGGGTGCATTGACTGTACCCATATTGCTATTACAAGACCGGTTGAGGAAGAACACACATTTTTCAATAGAAAAGGATATCATTCCTTAAATGTTCAAATGGTAAGCTGCTGGATAAATTCTAATCATAATACATATAAAACTATGTGGTTAACAAACTTCTCTGAAACTATGTGTATATGTATTTATAAATAAAATAACCTTTATTTATATGATAAACTCAATGGAATATGTAAGAGGAGGTATGTGCCAAGCGGCACAGCAAAATAAAGGGACATTTTTATTGTATACATAGTGAAATCTATAAAATAACTTTTAAATGTTTTATAAGTAGGTACCATATTTCGAAATTAAATCCCTTCCCCTCATTGCAATTTGGTTCTTTGTGGAAACCAAACAATAAGTACCTATAGTTTTATTTTATTTTCTTTTCAGATATGCGATTATGACTTGCGCATTATAAATGTGAACTCAAAATTTGGTGGAGCAACACATGACTCGCACATATGGTCAGCGAGTCACGTGAGCACATACATGGAAGGACTTCATGAAAGTGGTGAACATGTTTGGTTATTAGGTATGTTGTTCCGTATAGGTATTGTAAATAGTGAGACATCTGAAATAGCCCTATATGCAGTAATTGCACTATATTTAAGTGAGCATGACTACAAATAAAAAACGATTATTCAATTCTTTATTAGAACTGGAGTAGACTATTAACAAAAATATATTTCCTTTTTTTTTAGGAGATTCCGGCTATCCACTGCGGCCCTGGTTGATGACGCCTATATTAAATGCTGAACCAGGATCCCAGGCAGAGGTGTACACACGACGTCATGTTGAAGCCAGGTCCTGCATTGAGCGCTGTTTCGGACTACTTAAGGCTCGTTGGAGGTGTATGCTTCGACACAGAGTTCTTCACTATCACCCTTACATGGCTAGCAAAATTACTAATGCATGTTGTGTGCTGCACAACATTGCATTAGATGCTAGAATACCACCTCCAAGTGATATGCCAGCTGGGGGTCTAGAAGATAGTGAAGATCATGCTGTACAATATAGCACCTCCAGCAATGATAACCAAAATGAGTTAATCCGAGGCAGGGCTATGCGCAATCGCTTAGTTAGTAGGATGTAATATAGGTGAATAAATAAAATTACTATTAAATATTTTAATAGTTTTATTAAGTCACTTGATAAACTCTATAAAATTTTATATAATTAGTATCTCTACAAACTGCTGCGCATAAGACAAGCCTCACCTCAATAAGCCATAATCCAACATGCAAGCTAGATCTAATGGATACAGTCAATTTGGGTAACTTTGATTCATTCGGGTAACTTTGACAGCGGGACCATGAACTAGTTTTGATTATTTTTTCTCATGATGCCAACACTATTCATAAATGTTTATTTTAGATTTGCAATTTTAAACAAGCTTCATAAACGCACCTTAAAAAAAAGTAAGCTGTCAAAGTAAGAAAACGTCAAAACTTTTTTTCTGAATATAGCGCGCGAATTCAAGTTTGCTTTACGGCCAGACAAAAGAGAAATTATTAAAATTAAATATGATGATGTTGTATCTACAGTAGATAACAGTAAAATCAGTATAAAACAGGCTGGGTCCACACAATTAATGACTATTTGCTCTATATGGAGTGGGGAGAATAGACAAATAAATTGTCAAGATTGCTCAAGATTTTACAAAAAAAATTTTTGTTTTAATTATTTTTGCTTATTTTCTTTTTAATTTGCATAAAAATGTTTAATTATAGGTGTTTTTAAAGCGTTTTTGATGGTGTTCAAAAATGAGCGTAACATTGCCAAATGCTGTAGACTGATTCTTCATTTTTTTTTTAATATAAGACAAATCTGCAAAATGGTCGTTTTATAGAGTCACATGCATCCATTAGTTAATAAATACATACACCAATGTTACCCAGATTGATAAAAATAATACTTATTACTACTTTTTTATGCATGGCTCTGTGTGTGTCAAAGTTACCCATTTTATGAAGGTAACTTTGACAGGGCACAGAATTGAGATTTTCTACTATATTGGTATGTTTTATAAACTTTCTGTGAATTTCTATAGATGGAAAGTAATACGAGAGCACTGATAAAATAAAAAACACACGAGTGATAGGCGTAAATTTTTTAAATATAGTATAAAATATCGCCCATATCTGTCAAAGTTACCCAGATTGACTGTAACAAAATCATATTATTTTCACTATTAACTAAAATAAATGGCAATGTGTGTGTGACACACAAAGTTAGCCATGCAACACCTAGGTGAACTGCTTTGGTGTTCCACAGGTCAGAAAGGTTTATTTTTACTATTACCTTAAGTAAGTATAAATGCAAAATCAAGAATCAGTCTCACAGTTACAGTCTTAAAATTGGGCAGTAAAAGAGGCAACATATTAGATAATTTAACGAAGTCACTTCTTTCGCCTAAAGAAGGTTCACATTATGTAAAAACAAACTTAACATCTTGAACAGCCTTAGGAATTCTGCATCTCAGACTTTTGCTAGTATCCCACTCGCAAAAGTCTGAGATGCAGAATGCCTAAGGCTTCAGACATACATAATAAAAAACCTTTCGATTACTATAGCAATAGGGACAAGACAATTGCTGAACTACTCAGTGTTCAGCGGTTCTGTATTGTCCCTACTGCGATAATAGTCAAGCCAAGCTTGAGCGGTGTTCACTAAAGAGCTAAAAACCTGGTTCCGTTCGTGCTCAACCTCCAACGCTCGCATTGTAGCCTAGTCCGGGCTTCCTCCAGCTCCAGGCGTCGTAATTCCACGGCCGTAAACTCGCTTGCCTCTCTCTCGAAGGGGGTCGGTGCCTGTCTACGGCGGTCGCGCAAACGAGGGCGGTCAGGAGAGGCAGCAGACTGCGGTGTCGCTGGCGACCTCAACCGCGGACGACGGCTGGGTAGATGGAGAAATAGCAGACGTGCGGGGGGCAGGTGGCCGTCTTCGCCTCGGAGTAGTGGGCGCTGCAGGGGTTGGCGGGGATGGCGCTGCCGGGGCTGTTGTGGCTGGCGGGGCTGGTGCAACAGGCTGCCGTCCTTGAGCCGAAGTCTGAGTGAGCACGAGCGGTGAGGAAGGAGGAAGTCAATTATTTGAGGGCTGTGAAGTTGAAGGTTGAGGAGACAAAGTCAGTTGTGGAGTTTCTGCAAAAGAAAATTAGTGTTATTTTGGACAGTTTATGGATCTTTTGTTTGTTCAAAATGTTTTCTTAAATCAGATACTGCTATTATTTTGTAAAATGTGAAGGTTTGGATGTTTGTTAGTTCCTTACTCAATCATGCAAAAACGGCTGAACGGATTTCGAAGAAAATTGGCATACAGCAACATTTTATATTTTACATATACATAACAAATAAATATTATGATACTAGCTGTTGCCAGCGGCTTCGCCCGTAATCGGGATAAAAACTATCCTATGTGTTAATCTGGGTTATAAACAATGTGTGTACTAAATTTTATCCAAATCCGTTCAGTAGTTTTTGCGTGAAAGAGTAACAAACATCCATCTATGCAAACTTCCATGTTTATAAATAATATTAGTAAGAAGTAAGATTTTAAGTCGTTAGACTTACCATCTAAAATTTCCAAAAATGCTGAATTATCTTGGGTGACGGGATCATTTTGGACGGCAGGATCTTCTTGTGCAGTATTTAGAGGTCTCTGAAAAAAATTTGCAGTGGTAGATTTAATAAAAATAAGTGAGAGATTTAATTAAATTATAGTGTGGCGTCCCACATGGTTGCATCATTGTATTAATATTTATATTGTAACATAAGTACAGTACTATGTGTAGGACCCACCTTGTAATACTATTCAGTCTGTGGTATAACCAAAGATTTTCTGTCTATGGTTTTACTACTTTCTGACACCTCGCAAGAACAGACTTTTTGGCGGGTTTGGACGAATACAATTTGTTCAACAATACCGACTTTTATTTCGAGTTCGTTACTGAAATTAAACGGCGCGCAACGCCAAATTGGTGACCCTGAACGTGGTCGCCAAATTGGTGACCCTGAATCAAGGTGGCCCAAGGAATACTCCAGACTCGGGAGTTGCTGGAGTCGCCAACCAGACCCCTATTGGACATCCTGTGACGGAACTTCGCCAGTAACGACCTGCGTGCGAGTTGATGCCCGTCGCCAAAGACGAGGTCTCGCTGGTACCTACGTCGCAAGGTGCTGCCTGTTGGTCAGTGGATTATACTTACTCTCCACGAAGATAACTGGTCAGTGTGTGCTTATACTACCTATTTTATATTGCATACAGCATAACAACAGTGGTGTTAAGAGTGGGTTAAGCTGGTGTTAATTAATATATTGGATACTGCATAAACTATTGATATTTTATATCATCTAACATATTGGTGTTGGATACTGAATAACTTATTAATATTGCATTTTATTTGTACCTCTTGAAGGTTTGTTTGCATTTATTTTTATTTTTTGCATATTGGTTGTTGGCCCTGTTTACTTTTTAATATATTGCTTTTGTTTTGGGTTGTGTCTGCATTATTGTTAAACCACTCCTGTTTATTTATATTCTGCACTTTCAAATTCATTAATTATCTTGCATGCAGCTTCCTTAATTTTAAAACTTAATTTTCTTTTTAAAACATGACTGATGAATCTAAAGAAGTATTCCATGACCCAGCTGGTTCTGGTGGTGAGCATGGGACAACAACTACACACCCACACATCATTAACAGAGTTTCTATCCGTGTCCCACCCTTCTGGCCTGACAAGCCCGGATTGTGGTTTGCCAGTCTCGAGGCACACATCTATGCAAACTTCCATGTTTATAAATAATATTAGTAAGAAGTAAGATTTTAAGTCTTTAGACTGACCATCTAAAATTTCCAAAAATGCTGAATTATCTTGGGTGACGGGATCATCTTGGACGGCAGGATCTTCTTGTGCAGTATTTAGAGGTCTCTGAAAAAAATTGGCAGTGGTAGATTTAATAAAAATAAGTGAGAGATTTAATTAAATTATAGCAACATTTTTTCAGTTATATAATAATATTTATTTTATAGATACTAATTAATAACCTGTTTAACCAAATTCAAAATAATTTATCAAAAATGAAATGTGTCTTTCATGTTAACTAAGTAACTTTTGTTGCCATTAACTAACATGTTGACCAATGTTAATAGGAATATTTTATAAAACATCTGTCTACTAGAAAAAATTAGCTCATTATTGAGCAGGAGCCTTGAAGGTGTATAGTACTTACATTAAATCCTAGCTCTTCTACTACAGAGACTTGTCCTGCCACTGCTAAAGCACCCATTATAGCCAGCACTCTGTTATCGCTAGCTGACAAGGTTTGCCCGCTTGCTGGCCCACCTCCAGTCCCTCTTGCATGGTGCCTTACGGTCAATGCCTTTTTTTTTGTTTTGGACTTCCAATCTGCCCCACGCCTTTATTGAATAAAAATCAGTCATAGTTATAAGTACCTATGTTATAAGTGTAAATGAGATTAAATGGCTAATTTGGTAAGAACTTTTGAAATAAATTGAAAAATAACTATAACATGCGGGGCATCCTCTCATATGGGCATCGGACATCAAAGCATAGCTTGTACTATACTATACTTGCACTTGTTTGACTTTTTGTAGTAAGAAGGTTAATGTTTAGTTGTAAGTTTGTTTTCTTTGTTTATGTTGTGTGTACTTATATGTGCCAATAAACGTTTTTTCTTTCTTACTATGGGTGTCATGTCAGAGATTGACCATCATCATCATAATTATCAAAAATCCCCAGTCTAGTAATAACAGAGAAGTGATTACAAGCCAACCTTCACAACCGCAAGGTTTCCTCTTATCCAAAACCCAAATACAAAATAGCACCTCCAGCAATGATAACCAAAATGAGTTAATCCGAGGCAGGGCTATGCGCAATCGCTTAGTTAGTAGAATGTAATATAGGTGAATAAATAAAATTACTATTAAATATTTTAATAGTTTTATTAAGTCACTTGATAAACTCTATAAAATTTTATATAATTAGTATCTCTACTAAACATAATAATTATATTAATCAGTCTTTATATGCCAACTGCTGGGCATAAGACAAGCCTCACCTCAATAAGCCATAATCCAACATGCAAGCTAGATCTAATGGATAACAAAATCATATTATTTTCACTATTAACTAAAATAAATGCCAATGTGTGTGTGACACACAAAGTTAGCCATGCAACACCTAGGTGAACTGCTTTGGTGTTCCACAGGTCAGAAAGGTTTATTTTTACTATTACCTTAAGTAAGTATAAATGCAAAATCAAGAATCAGTCTCACAGTTACAGTCTTAAAATTGGGCAGTAAAAGAGGCAACATATTAGATAATTTAACGAAGACACTTCTTTCGCCTAAAGAAGGTTCACATTATGTAAAAACAAACTTAACATCTTGAACAGCCTTAGGAATTCTGCATCTCAGACTTTTGCTAGTATCCCACTCGCAAAAGTCTGAGATGCAGAATGCCTAAGGCTTCAGACATACATACTAAAAAACCTTTCGATTACTATAGCAATAGGGACAAGACAATTGCTGAACTACTCAGTGTTCAGCGGTTCTGTATTGTCCCTACTGCGATAATAGTCAAGCCAAGCTTGAGCGGTGTTCACTAAAGAGCTAAAAACCTGGTTCCGTTCGTGCTCAACCTCCAACGCTCGCATTGTAGCCTAGTCCGGGCTTCCTCCAGCTCCAGGCGTCGTAATTCCACGGCCGTAAACTCGCTTGCCTCTCTCTCGAAGGGGGTCGGTGCCTGTCTACGGCGGTCGCGCAAACGAGGGCGGTCAGGAGAGGCAGCAGACTGCGGTGTCGCTGGCGACCTCAACCGCGGACGACGGCTGGGTAGATGGAAAAATAGCAGACGTGCGGGGGGCAGGTGGCCGTCTTCGCCTCGGAGTAGTGGGCGCTGCAGGGGTTGGCGGGGATGGCGCTGCCGGGGCTGTTGTGGCTGGCGGGGCTGGTGCAACAGGCTGCCGTCCTTGAGCCGAAGTCTGAGTGAGCACGAGCGGTGAGGAAGGAGGAAGTCAATTATTTGAGGGCTGTGAAGTTGAAGGTTGAGGAGACAAAGTCAGTTGTGGAGTTTCTGCAAAAGAAAATTAGTGTTATTTTGGACAGTTTATGGATCTTTTGTTTGTTCAAAATATTTTCTTAAATCAGATACTGCTATTATTTTGTAAAATGTGAAGGTTTGGATGTTTGTTAGTTCCTTACTCAATCATGCAAAAACGGCTGAACGGATTTCGAAGAAAATTGGCATACAGCAACATTTTATATTTTACATATACATAACAAATAAATATTATGATACTAGCTGTTGCCAGCGGCTTCGCCCATAATCGGGATAAAAACTATCCTATGTGTTAATCTGGGTTATAAACAATGTGTGTACTAAATTTTATCCAAATCCGTTCAGTAGTTTTTGCGTGAAAGAGTAACAAACATCCATCTATGCAAACTTCCATGTTTATAAATAATATTAGTAAGAAGTAAGATTTTAAGTCTTTAGACTTACCATCTAAAATTTCCAAAAATGCTGAATTATCTTGGGTGACGGGATCATCTTGGACGGCAGGATCTTCTTGTGCAGTATTTAGAGGTCTCTGAAAAAAATTGGCAGTGGTAGATTTAATAAAAATAAGTGAGAGATTTAATTAAATTATAGTGTGGCGTCCCACATGGTTGCATCATTGTATTAATATTTATATTGTAACATAAGTACAGTATTATGTGTAGGACCCACCTTGTAATACTATTTAGTCTGTGGTATAACCAAAGATTTTCTGTCTATGGTTTTACTACTTTCTGACACCTCGCAAGAACAGACCTTTTTGGAAAGCGCGGGAAATTTCGGTCGGACCGGGTGTATTTTTTCGCGGCAAATTTTTTATATTTAAATTTTTATTAGAAAATTGGTTCAGTTAAGGTTTTTATGTAAATATATTTTCTATTTAGTGTAAATAATATAATATTTGTGTAGATTTTTGCTGTTTATCGGTAAGTTTTTGTAAATATTCATAAAATAGTTCAAGACGAATCCCGGGTCGTATGAACGACCCGCCTATAATAGATTTGGGGGATTTAGGCCCTGGCTTAAGTCCCCCCGTAAGTAACTATGTAACAATATACACGAAAGCAGATACGAGTGGTATGGACACTGATGGGTCTGTAGCCAGTGACGCGTCAACCTCTGGAAAAGTTAGTGCTTCCCGTAAGAGGCGCTCTCATAAGCATAAAACTGTATGCAAACATTGTAATAAAACAAAACGAAGTAGACAGGGGATGATCCCTGAGGGAACGTCTTCTATTAACACTGATTGCATGTGTACTTCCAGCATAGAACCTACCCTTGAAATTAATCATGCATCAGTTCCACAATTTCTACCTGAAACTTCTACTTGTCAAACCTCACAGTCGAATCCTGAACCTGCAGTCAAACGAACCGATCAAACAGTTGGTGTAGGTAGGAAGGAGTACCAGGCTTCTGATACAGGGCCTTGCATAGTCCATGTTCAGCGAATTACCAATACAGAAAACAGTGGCACCATTCTGCACCCTATTGCTTTTGGTAATTTTCTTAAAACTAATAAATTTCAAAATATTGTTCCTGGCAGTGTAAAGAGAATTGGTAGAAATAAATGTGTAGTAGCTTTCACAAACCCTTTGTCTGCTAACTCATTTTTAAATAGTAATCTCTTGTCTCTTAATAAATTTAAAGCCTTCTTACCCACATTTAATGTCACTCGTATGGGCTTGGTAAGAGGGGTCCCATCAGAATGGAGTGAGGAAGAAATAAAAGAGAATATAACAACTAACTCCCATAGGCACTGGAGCAGTCCTAAAAATTAGGCGCCTTAATTATAAAGTCATGGTGAATGGGTCACCTACTTGGAAACCTTCGCAAACTGTATTAATAACATTCGATGGTCAAGCTCTCCCTAAACGCATATATATATGTTATAATGCACTATCTGTAGAGACTTATGTGTATCCAACAATTCAATGTTTTCGCTGCTGTCGGTACGGTCACACAAAGATTCAATGCCGTTCGGCTGAACCTAGGTGTTTCAAATGTGCACAAAATCACTTGGGTGAAAGTTGTGTTGTAGAAGAAGATTCTGCATCGTGCATCAATTGTTTTGGATTGCATTATGCAACAGATAAGGCCTGCCCTGAATTTCAGAGGCAAAAAAATATAAAACATACTATGGCTCACTCATGTGTTTCATATGCAGAAGCAAGTAAAGCACACCCAGCCGCCTCAAAGTCCTATGCAAATATTGTCAGTACAGGTACACCTGATTTTCACAACAAAAATAATTACTTCAATTCACAACCGAAAACATCAACTTCTTCATCACACAAAAAGACTGTCTTTCTTAAACCCCGAACTCCTCCCAAGTCAGTACAGGGTTATGACAGAGCAGCTCATAACGCCCTTGTTAGGGACCTTCAACCTCCATCTTTGGCGAATGGGTGTGCTTTGCCTAAGGAATCTGGTATGAAACTGCAACAGAACGAGAATGAGCAAGTTGTTGATGTTATTATAAACCTAATCAAAATGTTATTATGTAAAAATATATCTTTTGAACCGTACGACGTGGAGCGCTTAAGTAGTTTGTTACTAAACAAAAACCTAAAAGATGGACACAATAATTCAATGGAACTGCCGATCAGTAATACCTAAAAAAACTGACCTATATTACTTAATAAATAAATTTAAACCAAATATTGTAGCATTATCTGAAACCTGGATTAAAAGTAACCAATTATTTGGTATTCCAGGTTATGTTTGTTTACGCAATGACAGAGCTGACGGATATGGCGGAGTTGCCATATTGATTAAAAATAATACCCCATTTACACGTGTTTCTCTCCTTCCATGTTCTGATGTTGATATTGTTGGGGTAATTGTTGGTAATATTACGTATATTTCCATTTACATTCCTGTTGCTAATACCAATGCCCTGCAAGAACTTAGCAATATTTTGTCATCCCTTCGTAGACCATTCTTAGTAATGGGCGATTTTAACTCTCACCATCAATGTTGGGGAAGTGGTGTGACAAAAAGGGAGGGGATTCGTTTGTTAGAAATGATAGACGACCACAATTTATGTGTTCTAAACACTGGCGAGCCTACTCGTAGAACTAATGTAGGTGAAAGTGCTAGTGCTGTAGATTTATCTATATGCTCCCCTCGCTTGGCTTCATCCTTAACTTGGTCCCGCTTCTCTTCTTCTACCTTTGGAAGTGACCACTTTCCTTTGATAATTACTTCCTCAGAAAAGTTCATTACAACACCGAAAAGACTCCCTAGACTAAAGTATAGACTTGGAAGCGCAGACTGGGATAAATTTAAAACGCTTGTTGATGCTAAAGTGGCTGAGCTCCCGCAAATTACTCAGGGTGGAGAAAACGATTGCTCTAAGGCTTTAGCGTTGTGCATAGTAAAAGTAGCAGATCAAGTATTCCCTTTAAAAAAAATATCTTCTGATAAAATTCCTATGCCACCATGGTGGGACTCATCATGTTCCGATGCAGTTCGAAAGCGAAAGGAAGCCGAGAAAAAATATGGTGAGGACATGTCAGCTGAAAATTTAGACAACCTAAGAGATATTATTAATGATACACGGATTTTTCTCAGAGATAAGAAACTTCAGGGATGGAGATCATTTTGTATGTCTTTATCGCCCAGTACATGCCCGTCAGAAGTTTGGCGTAGTATTAAAAAATTTAGAAAAGCCTTTAGTGATACTGCTCCTTTCACACAATTACCTCCATCTCTTATTAATAGTTTTCTTGACAAGTTAGCTCCAGCATCAGCTCCAGAGTATGATCAAGTTTACCCAAATCTTACTCCAATATGTATTGGTGATAGTTCGTCTTTGAACTCTCCCTTTTCAATGTACGAATTGAAAGGGGTATTAACGTGCTTAAAAGACTCGGCCCCAGGAGAAGATGGTATTCCGTACTCATTCTTCTCACATTGTAGTGAAAATGCATTATCATACTATTTACAAATAATTAATTCTGTTATGGTTTCTGGAAATATTCCAGAATCCTGGCGTTCCCAAGAAATATTACCGATCCTGAAACCAAATAAAAATTCAAATGATATTCTATCATACCGGCCTATTGCGCTATCATCTGTTCTTACTAAAATTGCAGAACATTTAGTTAAAAATCGTTTAGAGTGGTATATAGAAAACAAGCAATTACTAGCAGGCAGTCAGTTTGGGTTCCGTAAAGGTAAAAGCACAACTGACAGTTTAAGTGTGTTTACCACTGACCTTCGCATAGCCTTTTCCAAGAACGAGTCAGTTGTTGGCGCATTTCTAGATATAACAGGCGCGTATGATAATGTACTTATATCTGTCCTTAAACAAAAGCTGACTAATTTAAACTTCCCCACTCCGCTTATAAGGTTCATAATAAATTTGTTATCAGTTCGATTTGTTTCTCTATTTTCTGGTGACCAGAAAATAACGAGGACAGTGTTCAAGGGCCTTCCACAGGGATCAGTTTTGTCACCTTTGCTTTACAATATTTATTCATATGATTTAGAATCATCTCTACAAAAATCTGCTGATGTTTTACAATATGCTGATGACCTTTTAATTTATACTACTCACAATAACGTCTCGGATGCATGTAACGCGTTGACCGTCTCCCTAAGTCTTTTACAGCAATGGTTACAAGTTAATGGGTTAAGTCTTTCAGTAGAAAAAAGTGCTGTAGTAGTTTTTTCAAGGAAACGTAACATTCCTCCCCCAATCGTTACCTATGACAACATTACGCTTCCTGTGAAAAATCATTTTAAATTTTTAGGATTAGTCTTAGATAAAAAAACTTTCTGGCAAACAACACTTTGATTTTGTGGTTGAAAAATGCGAACGTCAACTGAACATTATGCGATGTCTTTCCGGAGTATGGTGGGGGGCACATCCTTTTAGTCTTAAACTGTTGTATAATGCAATAATCCGAAGCATACTTGATTACGGAACATTCTTCCTTGAAGGTGGTAACAGAAAGGGTCTTAAGAAATTAGATAGCATACAGTCTAAAGCTCTTAGAATCATTTCTGGAGCCATGAAGTCAAGCCCGTTAAATGCCTTACAGGTAGAAGTAGGAGAACCTCCACTTCACCTGAGAAGACAATATTTATCTGACCGATTTTTATTTAAATCGATGCAGTTTTCCAATCATTTGCTTCATTCAAAATTATCAAAACTTGATAAACTCATACAAATTTCATCCTATTGGCGACACAAAGATGTTCCGTGTTTAGTTAAAAGTCTCAGAAAGTTTAATTCTATACCATCAAGTGTACATAGTTCACCTACTCTTCCTTTATTTGAATGCGAAACATTTGAACCTTTACTAGTCTCTCCGGTAGTACATTATGATCTCGGTATAGAAAAAAATGATGTAGGGGCTGACATAAAATTTAATGCAGCTGTCGGTGAAAATTTTATGGACTGTCATTACATCTTTACGGATTCATCAAAGACCCAGAATAGTTGTGTGGGAGTTGGTATATTTCATTCTAAATACAAAATTGTTCAGATGGTAAAACTTCCTCCTGAAACGTCGGTTTTCACCGGAGAATGCTTCGGTTTGTTTAAGGCATTAGAGTATGTTTTGATCGCGAAACTTAAAAATGTCCTAATATTATGCGACTCTAAAAGTGCGTTACAAACCATCGAAAAATTTACATTTAAAATGAAACCCTTTTACCCCATTGTATTTGACATTAGAAAACAGTTGCACAAATGTATACTGGAAAAATATACGGTACAGTTTGCTTGGATTCCAAGTCACTCCGGAATTCAAGGAAACGAAAAAGCTGATCAATTAGCCAAACAAGCAGTGCAGAATGGTGACATGTTTCCTTATAAAAACTTCTGCCATGATCTTGTCAGCCTCCCTAAAGATTATCTGCGGCATACTTGGGATCTTCTTTGGAGTGAAAGTTCTCAAGTAAAGGGCAAGGTATATGCCTCAATTCAGCCTTCAGTTCCAGTCAAACCATGGTTTTTTAAAACAAAATGCCCTAAACCTATAGCAAGCATGATAATTCGTATGCGGCTTGGCCACGTCTGTACTCCTTTCCACCTTGCTAAGCTGCATATTGTGGACAGTCAAGACATCTTTGCGAGTGTGGTGATGATGTCGGTACTTTAGATCACATATTCTTCTCCTGTCCCCATCATGATCGTTCATCCTTCCTCCGTTCTCTTGTTTCCTATAATGTTCCCCTTCCTACTTCTGTTTCTTGTTTAATAATGAAACCTATTGAATATATTAACGTGATATCTGCATTCTTGTTAAAAAATGATATAAAAATTTAATTAGTATATTTATTATCTATATCCTTTTTTATTTTTTTATCCTATGAAAATAAACCATATCCTTTCCTGAACCTTACAAAATTCCTGATTGTCCGTTATTTTCCTAAAAATATTTCCCTACCTTTTACTACCTGAAACTGGCACAAAGATCTAACTAGTGCCACACTATAAAAAAAAAAAACAGACTTTTTGGCGGGTTTGGACGAATACAATTTGTTCAACAATACCGACTTTTATTTCAAGTTCGTTACTGAAATTAAACGGCGCGCAACGCCAAATTGGTGACCCTGAACGTGGTCGCCAAATTGGTGACCCTGAATCAAGGTGGCCCAAGGAATACTCCAGATTCGGGAGTTGCTGGAGTCGCCAACCAGACCCCTATTGGACATCCTGTGACGGAACTTCGCCAGTAACGACCTACGTGCGAGTTGATGCCCGTCGCCAAAGACGAGGTCTCGCTGGTACCTACGTCGCAAGGTGCTGCCTGTTGGTCAGTGGATTATACTTACTCTCCACGAAGATAACTGGTCAGTGTGTGCTTATACTACCTATTTTATATTGCATACAGCATAACAACAGTGGTGTTAAGAGTGGGTTAAGCTGGTGTTAATTAATATATTGGATACTGCATAAACTATTGATATTTTATATCATCTAACATATTGGTGTTGGATACTGAATAACTTATTAATATTGCATTTTATTTGTACCTCTTGAAGGTTTGTTTGCATTTATTTTCATTTTTTGCATATTGGTTGTTGGCACTGTTTACTTTTTAATATTTTGCTTTTGTTTTGGGTTGTGTCTGCATTATTGTTAAACCACTCCTGTTTATTTATATTCTGCACTTTCAAATTCATTAATTATCTTGCATGCAGCTTCCTTAATTTTAAAACTTAATTTTCTTTTTAAAACATGACTGATGAATCTAAAGAAGTATTCCATGACCCAGCTGGTTCTGGTGGTGAGCATGGGACAACAACTACACACCCACACATCATTAACAGAGTTTCTATCCGTGTCCCACCCTTCTGGCCTGACAAGCCCGGATTGTGGTTTGCCAGTCTCGAGGCACACATCTATGCAAACTTCCATGTTTATAAATAATATTAGTAAGAAGTAAGATTTTAAGTCTTTAGACTTACCATCTAAAATTTCCAAAAATGCTGAATTATCTTGGGTGACGGGATCATCTTGGACGGCAGGATCTTCTTGTGCAGTATTTAGAGGTCTCTGAAAAAAATTGGCAGTGGTAGATTTAATAAAAATAAGTGAGAGATTTAATTAAATTATAGCAACATTTTTTCAGTTATATAATAATATTTATTTTATAGATACTAATTAATAACCTGTTTAACCAAATTCAAAATAATTTATCAAAAATGAAATGTGTCTTTCATGTTAACTAAGTAACTTTTGTTGCCATTAACTAACATGTTGACCAATGTTAATAGGAATATTTTATAAAACATCTGTCTACTAGAAAAAATTAGCTCATTATTGAGCAGGAGCCTTGAAGGTGTATAGTACTTACATTAAATCCTAGCTCTTCTACTACAGAGACTTGTCCTGCCACTGCTAAAGCACCCATTATAGCCAGCACTCTGTTATCGCTAGCTGACAAGGTTTGCCCGCTTGCTGGCCCACCTCCAGTCCCTCTTGCATGGTGCCTTACGGTCAATGCCTTTTTTTTTATTTTGGACTTCCAATCTGCCCAACGCCTTTATTGAATAAAAATCAGTCATAGTTATAAGTACCTATGTTATAAGTGTAAATGAGATTAAATGGCAAATTTGGTAAGAACTTTTGAAATAAATTGAAAAATAACTATAACATGCGGGGCATCCTCTCATATGGGCATCGGACATCAAAGCATAGCTTGTACTATACTATAGTTGTACTTGTTTGACTTTTTGTAGTAAGAAGGTTAATGTTTAGTTGTAAGTTTGTTTTCTTTGTTTATGTTGTGTGTACTTATATGTGCCAATAAACGTTTTTTCTTTCTTACTATGGGTGTCATGTCAGAGATTGACCATCATCATCATAATTATCAAAAATCCCCAGTCTAGTAATAACAGAGAAGTGATTACAAGCCAACCTTCACAACCGCAAGGTTTCCTCTTATCCAAAACCCAAATACAAAATAGCACCTCCAGCAATGATAACCAAAATGAGTTAATCCGAGGCAGGGCTATGCGCAATCGCTTAGTTAGTAGGATGTAATATAGGTGAATAAATAAAATTACTATTAAATATTTTAATAGTTTTATTAAGTCACTTGATAAACTCGTAAAATTTTATATAATTAGTATCTCTACTAAACATAATAATTATATTAATCAGTCTTTATATGCCAACTGCTGGGCATAAGACAAGCCTCACCTCAATAAGCCATAATCCAACATGCAAGCTAGATCTAATGGATAACAAAATCATATTATTTTCACTATTAACTAAAATAAATGCCAATGTGTGTGTGACACACAAAGTTAGCCATGCAACACCTAGGTGAACTGCTTTGGTGTTCCACAGGTCAGAAAGGTTTATTTTTACTATTACCTTAAGTAAGTATAAATGCAAAATCAAGAATCAGTCTCACAGTTACAGTCTTAAAATTGGGCAGTAAAAGAGGCAACATATTAGATAATTTAACGAAGACACTTCTTTCGCCTAAAGAAGGTTCACATTATGTAAAAACAAACTTAACATCTTGAACAGCCTTAGGAATTCTGCATCTCAGACTTTTGCTAGTATCCCACTCGCAAAAGTCTGAGATGCAGAATGCCTAAGGCTTCAGACATACATACTAAAAAACCTTTCGATTACTATAGCAATAGGGACAAGACAATTGCTGAACTACTCAGTGTTCAGCGGTTCTGTATTGTCCCTACTGCGATAATAGTCAAGCCAAGCTTGAGCGGTGTTCACTAAAGAGCTAAAAACCTGGTTCCGTTCGTGCTCAACCTCCAACGCTCGCATTGTAGCCTAGTCCGGGCTTCCTCCAGCTCCAGGCGTCGTAATTCCACGGCCGTAAACTCGCTTGCCTCTCTCTCGAAGGGGGTCGGTGCCTGTCTACGGCGGTCACGCAAACGAGGGCGGTCAGGAGAGGCAGCAGACTGCGGTGTCGCTGGCGACCTCAACCGCGGACGACGGCTGGGTAGATGGAGAAATAGCAGACGTGCGGGGGGCAGGTGGCCGTCTTCACCTCGGAGTAGTGGGCGCTGCAGGGGTTGGCGGGGATGGCGCTGCCGGGGCTGTTGTGGCTGGCGGGGCTGGTGCAACAGGCTGCCGTCCTTGAGCCGAATTCTGAGTGAGCACGAGCGGTGAGGAAGGAGGAAGTCAATTATTTGAGGGCTGTGAAGTTGAAGGTTGAGGAGACAAAGTCAGTTGTGGAGTTTCTGCAAAAGAAAATTAGTGTTATTTTGGACAGTTTATGGATCTTTTGTTTGTTCAAAATGTTTTCTTAAATCAGATACTGCTATTGTTTTGTAAAATGTGAAGGTTTGGATGTTTGTTAGTTCCTTACTCAATCATGCAAAAGCGGCTGAACGGATTTCGAAGAAAATTGGCATACAGCAACATTTTATATTTTACATTTACATAACAAATAAATATTATGATACTAGCTGTTGCCAGCGGCTTCGCCCATAATCGGGATAAAAACTATCCTATGTGTTAATCTGGGTTATAAACAATGTGTGTACTAAATTTTATCCAAATCCGTTCAGTAGTTTTTGCGTGAAAGAGTAACAAACATCCATCTATGCAAACTTCCATGTTTATAAATAATATTAGTAAGAAGTAAGATTTTAAGTCTTTAGACTTACCATCTAAAATTTCCAAAAATGCTGAATTATCTTGGGTGACGGGATCATCTTGGACGGCAGGATCTTCTTGTGCAGTATTTAGAGGTCTCTGAAAAAAATTGGCAGTGGTAGATTTAATAAAAATAAGTGAGAGATTTAATTAAATTATAGTGTGGCGTCCCACATGGTTGCATCATTGTATTAATATTTATATTGTAACATAAGTACAGTACTATGTGTAGGACCCACCTTGTAATACTATTTAGTCTGTGGTATAACCAAAGATTTTCTGTCTATGGTTTTACTACTTTCTGACACCTCGCAAGAACAGACTTTTTGGCGGGTTTGGACGAATACAATTTGTTCAACAATACCGACTTTTATTTCAAGTTCGTTACTGAAATTAAACGGCGCGCAACGCCAAATTGGTGACCCTGAACGTGGTCGCCAAATTGGTGACCCTGAATCAAGGTGGCCCAAGGAATACTCCAGATTCGGGAGTTGCTGGAGTCGCCAACCAGACCCCTATTGGACATCCTGTGACGGAACTTCGCCAGTAACGACCTACGTGCGAGTTGATGCCCGTCGCCAAAGACGAGGTCTCGCTGGTACCTACGTCGCAAGGTGCTGCCTGTTGGTCAGTGGATTATACTTACTCTCCACGAAGATAACTGGTCAGTGTGTGCTTATACTACCTATTTTATATTGCATACAGCATAACAACAGTGGTGTTAAGAGTGGGTTAAGCTGGTGTTAATTAATATATTGGATACTGCATAAACTATTGATATTTTATATCATCTAACATATTGGTGTTGGATACTGAATAACTTATTAATATTGCATTTTATTTGTACCTCTTGAAGGTTTGTTTGCATTTATTTTTATTTTTTGCATATTGGTTGTTGGCACTGTTTACTTTTTAATACAGGGTGAAATTGAATAGATGCGACAAATTTAAATATACGATAATACGTGTTGTCAAGAAAATTTAGATCATATCAAATGAAAAATTAGTAAACATTTATCAGTGTTACGAAAAACGTTAAAATAATTTAAGTATCAAAGAATTTCGCGTACTACAGTTTTCGTGTAGTGGGTACGATTTATGTAGGTACATTCTCGCTATGAATGAATCGCGCCTCCGACCGTCCGGCCGCCCGCGCATCTTTCCCGCGCGCACGATTATTAACAATTTTGTGAAACCAAATATCCCTTCATACTTTTGTCGGCTTAGGACGATCAAAAATACAATAAAAGTAATTAGTAAAACAATGTTAACTTCAAATGTTAAACCTGAATAACGTTTGTTACAACAACAAATTAATTATTGTATTTTTGGCGTATTTAAAAAGTTGGAATCACAGTATTTACAATAATTAAGTATTTACAATAAATCAAATCGGTAATCAAAACACTTACGTGTATTTTAATAACTGTTCAAAATGTCCACCTCCGTTTTGTAAACACAATTGAGCACGGCGCCGCAAATTGTCCTTAAGTTTTATTAATACCAAAGTCTGTGATTTCACAGTTTCAAAAGCACTCCTAATTTTGTTTTTTAGGTCGTCTAAAGTTTCGGACTCGCGTTCGTAAACGAGTCTTTTTATTTCTCCCCACAAATAAAAGTCTAACGGTGTTAGGTCAGGTGACCGTGCCGGCCATGCTACGGGTCCGCCGCGTCCTATCCACCTATCACCGTATTCACTTCCTAAATAAGCTCGCACTTCACTGAAATAATGAGCCGGAGCTCCGTCCTGTTGAAAATACATACCGGCAAGATACGACTCGGGCACGTCTTGCAATAGTTCAGGCACTGCATTCCTTAAAAGTTCTAAATAACGTGGACCGGTCAACCTGTCATTAATGAAGATCGGCCCAATCACTTTGTCATTAATTATCCCAGCCCATACATTCACACTAAATCGCACTTGGAAATCGTCCCTCCGTGTTACGTGTGGGTTGCGACCGCGAGCACTCCACCAATGTTCATTATGAACGTTAAATAGTCCAATTCTTGTAAAGGTGGCTTCGTCACTCCATAAAATGTTGTTATGGAGATTTTCCAATAACCATTCACAAAATTGTCTCCGCGGACGATAGTCGGCGAGCACGATATCTTGCACGCGCTGAAAATGATAGGGATACATCCCAGACGTGTTCAGTAACTTCCATATGAAATACTGGCTCACATTGAATCGCCTCGCTGCCTGTCTGGTGCTGGCCTGAGGATTTTCTTGAAAAAATCGCTGTACCATGCGGTACATGCGCCTTGGGTGTACCAGCGGTCTTCCACCACCCCGGGCGTGTGCTGGCACGTGTACACTTGCGTAGTCCAGCATGTTCTGAGTGATTCTTAGAATCCTTCCCAATGATGGTGGAGTGACATTGGGATATTTTAGCCGAAATTTTCGCTGCGTTTCACGTAAATTTCTTACGGTGTTGTACCATACGATAATATCGAGATACTGGACGTTTGTAAGCGGTTCACGACTATTTCGTCTCGTCCTAGGCATTGTGACACACACACAAGACAACAATACAAATTATTCGCAATACGTAAAGTAGAATTCGCGGAATGCGCACGCGACCGTCCGTGACCTACAAACGTTTTAGAGCGACTAGCGTGGGCGGGGAGGGGTGGTCGCCGGGAAGGGATGGCAACGTCGCACGGTTCTTACTTAAAATTAGGTAAATGACCGCAACGAACGGCAACGTTTACTAGCATGAGTACTCCACGACGATTATTGAGCATTGCGTCGAGTCGGACGAGATTTTTTGATATTTTAATTTTTCTTATTTATTTTGCATATTAATATTTTTTCTGGAATATCGATAATTCATACTTAATTAAAGATAACAACATCAATGGACCATTTTATAACGATAATAACGTAATTTTTTTTAACGATTTAAATTGTTGAAAAAACAGTTGATAATTACTATATTACTATAACTGAAGCTCCCATTTCATTTTGTCGCATTTATTCAATTTCAGCCTGTATATTGCTTTTGTTTTGGGTTGTGTCTGCATTATTGTTAAACCACTCCTGTTTATTTATATTCTGCACTTTCAAATTCATTAATTATCTTGCATGCAGCTTCCTTAATTTTAAAACTTAATTTTCTTTTTAAAACATGACTGATGAATCTAAAGAAGTATTCCATGACCCAGCTGGTTCTGGTGGTGAGCATGGGACAACAACTACACACCCACACATCATTAACAGAGTTTCTATCCGTGTCCCACCCTTCTGGCCTGACAAGCCCGGATTGTGGTTTGCCAGTCTCGAGGCACACATCTATGCAAACTTCCATGTTTATAAATAATATTAGTAAGAAGTAAGATTTTAAGTCTTTAGACTTACCATCTAAAATTTCCAAAAATGCTGAATTATCTTGGGTGACGGGATCATCTTGGACGGCAGGATCTTCTTGTTCAGTATTTAGAGGTCTCTGAAAAAAATTGGCAGTGGTAGATTTAATAAAAATAAGTGAGAGATTTAATTAAATTATAGCAACATTTTTTCAGTTATATAATAATATTTATTTTATAGATACTAATTAATAACCTGTTTAACCAAATTCAAAATAATTTATCAAAAATGAAATGTGTCTTTCATGTTAACTAAGTAACTTTTGTTGCCATTAACTAACATGTTGACCAATGTTAATAGGAATATTTTATAAAACATCTGTCTACTAGAAAAAATTAGCTCATTATTGAGCAGGAGCCTTGAAGGTGTATAGTACTTACATTAAATCCTAGCTCTTCTACTACAGACACTTGTCCTGCCACTGCTAAAGCACCCATTATAGCCAGCACTCTGTTATCGCTAGCTGACAAGGTTTGCCCGCTTGCTGGCCCACCTCCAGTCCCTCTTGCATGGTGCCTTACGGTCAATGCCTTTTTTTTTGTTTTGGACTTCCAATCTGCCCCACGCCTTTATTGAATAAAAATCAGTCATAGTTATAAGTACCTATGTTATAAGTGTAAATGAGATTAAATGGCAAATTTGGTAAGAACTTTTGAAATAAATTGAAAAATAACTATAACATGCGGGGCATCCTCTCATATGGGCATCGGACATCAAAGCATAGCTTGTACTATACTATACTTGTACTTGTTTGACTTTTTGTAGTAAGAAGGTTAATGTTTAGTTGTAAGTTTGTTTTCTTTGTTTATGTTGTGTGTACTTATATGTGCCAATAAACGTTTTTTCTTTCTTACTATGGGTGTCATGTCAGAGATTGACCATCATCATCATAATTATCAAAAATCCCCAGTCTAGTAATAACAGAGAAGTGATTACAAGCCAACCTTCACAACCGCAAGGTTTCCTCTTATCCAAAACCCTTGAGAAAATAGCTTGCTAGCGACTCTACCATCACACTAGTCTTTCAAAAAATGTTCATTAGATCCTTACTTTTTTCCACTTCTCTGTAGTATTGCTGACACCACCACCAACAGCATTCAATATGTTGGTCAGTTCAGTCCACAGTCGGTCTGACCGTACCCGACCTTGTGATCCAGCAAGAGGCCTCGCCATGTCACCATGACTGTAACATAAACAAACAAAGATTCAATATAAGTACTTCATTATTAAGATCGCGTCATTGTTTACATTACATACTCATGAATAAAACTTGGATTTACTTACGCTTCCATATACTCAAGCAGCGTTGACAATTGTTCAGGACTTGCTCGCACTCTTGATTCCATGTTTTATCACTAAAAATTAAAATAGATATTATCTAAGACTATATTAATACAAATTACAACGACTGTCTTACACAAAGGTTAGTTTAAAACTGAACTAATAACATCTTAATATTTGTTGGAAGCACTAATAACATCTTAATATTTGTTGGAAGCACCCAGCATTCCAACGCCGTCGCCGCACAGCGATCGCCAACATAGATTACTCCATCATCGTTTGAACACCAGTCACTTATAAAAATGAGTCTATTTTGATTATCATTAAGTTTTGGAGACGATCTAAAAGTAATATCACTATATTCACTTACCACTGTAAAAATATCGTTTTTATTATAACTTAAAAACAAACGTAACACTCACTAAAATTTGAAAACATCAATAACTCTCGGGTTTGATCCGATTTGAACTTCTTGACTGACACAGCAAAATTTTCGATACCATAACCAATATTTTTGTTTTTTAGCGAATAAACAATTCGATACAACGATCACGAACATAGTGTTACATTGGCTAGGAAATGTTTATCGTTATCTCAGAGACGATGACGAATTTAGATATCGTTTCGGTACGAAGTGATGTTACTTTGTCTAAGGACCCAGGGGGCTTAGACAAAGTAACAATTTAAAAACGATAACGAAGTTAGATAAGACTAAAATGTATGGGATTGACATAAGCCGCGTTAAGTCACGTGGTCAATCGACATCGTTATCGCAATTTGGTAGACAATGTCATAAAGTAACGAATCGTTATCGTGTTTATCCCATACAAATGCGTAGACAAGCAGACCTTTCAGTGTTCGCCTTCGCCTCGATCGTGATCGCCAAAAAAGATAACGAAACGAATGCTAAAACGTTGTAGTTATCGAAACAATATGGCCGAATTTCATTCGGCAGCAGATTTTTGACATTGGTTGATGACATACTCTTAGTATTTATTCTGTGTTAGAGGCATTACTGCAGATCAAATAGATTATAAAATGCATTCTCTACGTTTATTGTGGGCTGCACACAATGAGAACGCCTGGGTGAGGTGCCAAAAACGACTAAGACTGCGACGGCAATTGGAAACAATTGAAGAAATGCCTGAATTGTTGTTCATCCAACATTTCAGGCTTAATAAAAGAGCATACAGGAAGTTATGCAAGGACCTAAAAGCTCATGCACAATTAAAAGGTTCCTCTGAAATTCCCCTGGAAATAAAGGTAAGAAATTTTAAATTAATAAAACAACATAATTATAGGTATTGCAGGCAACCAGGTCCTTAATGTTGTTAGTTGTTGTTCCTTATAGCTTGAGTTAAAGCAACTTCGTCTGCTTAGTTTATAGGTACTATACAACAAAAACATTGTGGCACCACACTACTTTATGAACTGCTGTAGAAATAAAAATAAAACCACATCAACCTAAATAGGTTAACTTAACTATGTATTATATTTTATTTATATTATATTTTTCAGGTGCTGTGTGCTCTTAGCTTTTTAGCTACAGGGTCATAACAGAAAATTGTGGGTGTGGGCCAGCATTTGACGCAGCGGACAACAAGTCGCTGCATCAGGGAGGTTGTGAACGCCCTTAATCACAATTGGATGGTCAGCAGGTGGATAGTGTTTCCACAAACGCCACATGAGAGATCCCTAATCAAAGAGAAGTATGTAAATATATTTTTAAATAGTTTAAATACCTAATTAAAAATTTTCTTAGGTTTCTACATATCTAAATAATTACTCTGATATTTGTTGTAAAATTGTTAAATAATTTACAGATTTCAAAGGACACATAATTTGCCTGGTGTGATAGGGTGCATTGACTGTACCCATATTGCTATTACAAGACCGGTTGAGGAAGAACACACATTTTTCAATAGAAAAGGATATCATTCCTTAAATGTTCAAATGGTAAGCTGCTGGATAAATTCTAATCATAATACATATAAAACTATGTGGTTAACAAACTTCTCTGAAACTATGTGTATATGTATTTATAAATAAAATAACCTTTATTTATATGATAAACTCAATGGAATATGTAAGAGGAGGTATGTGCCAAGCGGCACAGCAAAATAAAGGGACATTTTTATTGTATACATAGTGAAATCTATAAAATAACTTTTAAATGTTTTATAAGTAGGTACCATATTTCGAAATTAAATCCCTTCCCCTCATTGCAATTTGGTTCCTTGTGGAAACCAAACAATAAGTACCTATAGTTTTATTTTATTTTCTTTTCAGATATGCGATTATGACTTGCGCATTATAAATGTGAACTCAAAATTTGGTGGAGCAACACATGACTCGCACATATGGTCAGCGAGTCACGTGAGCACATACATGGAAGGACTTCATGAAAGTGGTGAACATGTTTGGTTATTAGGTATGTTGTTCCGTATAGGTATTGTAAATAGTGAGACATCTGAAATAGCCCTATATGCAGTAATTGCACTATATTTAAGTGAGCATGACTACAAATAAAAAACGATTATTCAATTCTTTATTAGAACTGGAGTAGACTATTAACAAAAATATATTTCCTTTTTTTTTAGGAGATTCCGGCTATCCACTGCGGCCCTGGTTGATGACGCCTATATTAAATGCTGAACCAGGATCCCAGGCAGAGGTGTACACACGACGTCATGTTGAAGCCAGGTCCTGCATTGAGCGCTGTTTCGGACTACTTAAGGCTCGTTGGAGGTGTATGCTTCGACACAGAGTTCTTCACTATCACCCTTACATGGCTAGCAAAATTACTAATGCATGTTGTGTGCTGCACAACATTGCATTAGATGCTAGAATACCACCTCCAAGTGATATGCCTGCTGGGGGTCTAGAAGGTAATGAAGATCATGCTGTACAATATAGCACCTCCAGCAATGATAACCAAAATGAGTTAATCCGAGGCAGGGCTATGCGCAATCGCTTAGTTAGTAGGATGTAATATTGGTCGTCACATCATCATCATCATTTCAGCCGATAGACGTCCACTGCTGGACATAGGCCTCCCCCAAATGTCGCCACAAAGAACGGTCCCGCGCGTCTCGCATCCATCGGATTCCCGCAACCTTCACCAGGTCATCGGTCCACCTTGTAGGGTAATATAGGTGAATAAATAAAATTACTATTAAATATTTTAATAGTTTTATTAAGTCACTTGATAAACTCTATAAAATTTTATATAATTAGTATCTCTACTAAACATAATAATTATATTAATCAGTCTTTATATGCCAACTGCTGCGCATAAGACAAGCCTCACCTCAATAAGCCATAATCCAACATGCAAGCTAGATCTAATGGATACAGTCAATTTGGGTAACTTTGATTCATTCGGGTAACTTTGACAGCGGGACCATGAACTAGTTTTGATTATTTTTTCTCATGATGCCAACACTATTCATAAATGTTTATTTTAGATTTGCAATTTTAAACAAGCTTCGTAAACGCACCTTAAAAAAAAGTAAGCTGTCAAAGTAAGAAAACGTCAAAACTTTTTTTCTGAATATAGCGCGCGAATTCAAGTTTGCTTTACGGCCAGACAAAAGAGAAATTATTAAAATTAAATATGATGATGTTGTATCTACAGTAGATAACAGTAAAATCAGTATAAAACAGGCTGGGTCCACACAATTAATGACTATTTGCTCTATATGGAGTGGGGAGAATAGACAAATAAATTGTCAAGCATGCTCAAGATTTTACAAAAAAAATTTTTGTTTTAATTATTTTTGCTTATTTTCTTTTTAATTTGCCTAAAAATGTTTAATTATAGGTGTTTTTAAAGCGTTTTTGATGGTGTTCAAAAATGAGCGTAACATTGCCAAATGCTGTAGACTGATTCTTCATTTTTTTTTTTAATATAAGACAAATCTGCAAAATGGTCGTTTTATAGAGTCACATGCATCCATTAGTTAATAAATACATACACCAATGTTACCCAGATTGATAAAAATAATACTTATTACTACTTTTTTATGCATGGCTCTGTGTGTGTCAAAGTTACCCATTTTATGAAGGTAACTTTGACAGGGCACAGAATTGAGATTTTCTACTATATTGGTATGTTTTATAAACTTTCTGTGAATTTCTATAGATGGAAAGTAATACGAGAGCACTGATAAAATAAAAAACACTCGAGTGATAGGCGTAAATTTTTTAAATATAGTATAAAATATCGCCCATATCTGTCAAAGTTACCCAGATTGACTGTAACAAAATCATATTATTTTCACTATTAACTAAAATAAATGGCAATGTGTGTGTGACACACAAAGTTAGCCATGCAACACCTAGGTGAACTGCTTTGGTGTTCCACAGGTCAGAAAGGTTTATTTTTACTATTACCTTAAGTAAGTATAAATGCAAAATCAAGAATCAGTCTCACAGTTACAGTCTTAAAATTGGGCAGTAAAAGAGGCAACATATTAGATAATTTAACGAAGACACTTCTTTCGCCTAAAGAAGGTTCACATTATGTAAAAACAAACTTAACATCTTGAACAGCCTTAGGAATTCTGCATCTCAGACTTTTGCTAGTATCCCACTCGCAAAAGTCTGAGATGCAGAATGCCTAAGGCTTCAGACATACATAATAAAAAACCTTTCGATTACTATAGCAATAGGGACAAGACAATTGCTGAACTACTCAGTGTTCAGCGGTTCTGTATTGTCCCTACTGCGATAATAGTCAAGCCAAGCTTGAGCGGTGTTCACTAAAGAGCTAAAAACCTGGTTCCGTTCGTGCTCAACCTCCAACGCTCGCATTGTAGCCTAGTCCGGGCTTCCTCCAGCTCCAGGCGTCGTAATTCCACGGCCGTAAACTCGCTTGCCTCTCTCTCGAAGGGGGTCGGTGCCTGTCTACGGCGGTCACGCAAACGAGGGCGGTCAGGAGAGGCAGCAGACTGCGGTGTCGCTGGCGACGTCAACCGCGGACGACGGCTGGGTAGATGGAGAAATAGCAGACGTGCGGGGGGCAGGTGGCCGTCTTCGCCTCGGAGTAGTGGGCGCTGCAGGGGTTGGCGGGGATGGCGCTGCCGGGGCTGTTGTGGCTGGCGGGGCTGGTGCAACAGGCTGCCGTCCTTGAGCCGAAGTCTGAGTGAGCACGAGCGGTGAGGAAGGAGGAAGTCAATTATTTGAGGGCTGTGAAGTTGAAGGTTGAGGAGACAAAGTCAGTTGTGGAGTTTCTGCAAAAGAAAATTAGTGTTATTTTGGACAGTTTATGGATCTTTTGTTTGTTCAAAATGTTTTCTTAAATCAGATACTGCTATTATTTTGTAAAATGTGAAGGTTTGGATGTTTGTTAGTTCCTTACTCAATCATGCAAAAACGGCTGAACGGATTTCGAAGAAAATTGGCATACAGCAACATTTTATATTTTACATATACATAACAAATAAATATTATGATACTAGCTGTTGCCAGCGGCTTCGCCCGTAATCGGGATAAAAACTATCCTATGTGTTAATCTGGGTTATAAACAATGTGTGTACTAAATTTTATCCAAATCCGTTCAGTAGTTTTTGCGTGAAAGAGTAACAAACATCCATCTATGCAAACTTCCATGTTTATAAATAATATTAGTAAGAAGTAAGATTTTAAGTCTTTAGACTTACCATCTAAAATTTCCAAAAATGCTGAATTATCTTGGGTGACGGGATCATCTTGGACGGCAGGATCTTCTTGTGCAGTATTTAGAGGTCTCTGAAAAAAATTGGCAGTGGTAGATTTAATAAAAATAAGTGAGAGATTTAATTAAATTATAGTGTGGCGTCCCACACGGTTGCATCATTGTATTAATATTTATATTGTAACATAAGTACAGTACTATGTGTAGGACCCACCTTGTAATACTATTTAGTCTGTGGTATAACCAAAGATTTTCTGTCTATGGTTTTACTACTTTCTGACACCTCGCAAGAACAGACTTTGGGAGGAAAAAGCGCGGGAAACTTTGAGCGGACCGGTGCATTTTTTCTTGACAAAATATATAATTTTAATTTTTCACTATTTAAGAATCAGTTTTGTATTATATTGTAAATTTTATTAATATTTAGTGTACATATATTAGTTTTAGTGTATAGTTTGCCGGATTCGGTAAGTTTTTTATTAATTTCTTTCGATGAACGAGCCGCCTGACTTGGCGGACCCGGGGGTCTTTGTACCCCCGGCTAATAATTTTATAACAGTTGCTTCGTCAACTTTATCCAATGAATCAGGAATGGAGACGGATGGTTCTAATGCCCAACGTGGGCGTAAAAGAAATAGACTGCATAAAATATGCAGAATGTGTAACAAAAAAAAAAGGAAGCACAGTCAGGCAGTTGACGGTAATACAGGTTGTTGCTGTGCTAGTGCAGAGAGTGAAAATAGCGACTCTACCCCTGCTCTAAAGAGTTCAATTAACACTATCACGCCGTGTAGTAATCCGATCCCTCAGAGTACAGTATCTGGTGTTGCTAGGAACAGGTATGAGGCCACTGACATCAGCCCTTTTATAGTACACGTCCAAAAAGAGACTAAGTCACCTAACGATAATACCACCTTACACCCGGTCACATTTGGCAAGTTTCTCAAAAGCCATGCCATTCACAACATCGTAGATGGATCTCTTAAGAGGATAGGCAGGAATAGAATTTGTTTAGCGTTCTCAGACTTTAACAATGCTAATTCATTTATTTACAATCCTGAGTTGTCAAACAGCAATTTAAAGGCATTTATACCAAGTTTTCACGTAACAAGAATGGGCCTTGTACGTGGTGTTCCATCTGATTGGTCGCCTGAAGAAATAATTGAAAATGCTTCAGTGCCGGATAATTGTGGGAAAATACTTAAAGTTAGGAGAATAAATTACAAAACTGTTGTAGAAGGGTCACCTGTCTGGAAACCAACGCAGAACATTGTGATAACACTTGACGGTCAGGTTCTTCCTCCACGTATATTTATGTGCTACAATTCATTACCTGTAGAGCTGTATGTGTATCCCACTATCCAATGCTACAATTGCTGTCGATTTGGACATACGAAAATTCAATGTAGGTCCAAACCTAAATGTTACAAGTGTGGCCAGGAACATACGGGTGATACTTGTAATGTTGAAGAAGAAAATTTATCTTGCTGTCATTGCTCTGGTAAACATTTCGCTACCTCTAAATTATGTCCTGAATTTTTACGTCAAAAAGAGATTAAGACTGTTATGGCAGAAAAATGTATTTCATATGGTGAAGTTACTAAATTGATTGCACCTATTTCTAAGTCTTATGCCAATGTAGCTAGCACTCCTGTTACTAATTACGCTTATCCAAACTCGCAATCTTCTTATACACAACATTCTCTTTCACATAGCTCAAATAAAAAAACAGTTTACATACACCGTCGGCCTCCTCCCAAACCAAATAAAGGTTATGACCGAGAAACACACCAAAAGATTGTTAATGAATATAGCTTACCGACCCCGCAAGATGGCTGTGCCTTAAATACAAATACAACAGTTCCTACAATGATGTCAACATCAGAAATAATTCAAACTCTCATACAAACGCTTACTCAATATAACATAGAAATACCGTCCAACGTTGCCCCTTTAATCAATATGTATAAAAAACCTGTTATTAATAATGTCAGTACAAATTCAGAACATATTACAATGGAACTGTAGAAGTGCAGTTTCTAAAAAGAACGAAATCATTTACTTGTTAAATAAGTATAATGCTTCTTTGTTTGCAATTTCGGAAACCTGGTTGAAACCGGGCTCCATTTTTAAAATCAATGGTTTTTCTTGCCTAAGAGATGATAGGTCTGATGGGTATGGCGGGGCTGCTATACTCATTAGAAATTCGGTCTCTTACTGTCCTCTAACCCTTCCAGTCTTTAATGATTTTTCTGTTGTAGCTGCACAAATAAATAATACTTGTATTGTTTCTGTGTACATTCCTTCTCCTTCTTTATCAACCCTTCAACAATTCAACAATCTTGTATCTATTCTTCCTCGTCCCTTTTTAATTTTAGGTGACTTCAACTGTCACCACATTTCTTGGGGTTGTACTCTTTCATCATATTGTGGTGACTTACTCTTAGATATGTTTGACCAACATAATATTTGTGTATTAAATACCGGGGCTCCAACTCGACGTACAGGGCCAAAAGAAAATTTGAGCGCAATAGATCTTTCCATTTGTACCCCTAACTTAGCTTCATCTCTTATATGGTGCACTTTGCCATCTTCTTATGGAAGCGACCATTTTCCAATTCTTATATCGCCCACACATCCTTGTAGGTCTCCTAGTCTGCCGAGGCAGCCACGTATAAAATATAAACTTGGTGAGGATGGGTTATGGGATAGATTTAGAACTCTTGTAGAAGTTAAGCTTTCTAATTTACAGAAAAATATATCAAATGATCTTATTGACAGTAATAATAATTTTACAAATGCACTTATACAAGCTGCAGATGAAACTTTCCCTTTAAAGAATTCAGCCATTGGTCGTATTCCTTCCCCTCCTTGGTGGGATAAAGAATGTTCCCAAGTAGTGAAAGCCAGAAAGGAAGCGGAAAAAAAATATAAAAATAATATGACTGAAGATAATTTCAAAATTGTATGTGATGCTATGGCGAAAGCACGTAAATTATTCAAAGAAAAAAAAATAGAGGGATGGAAAAAATTTTGCCTTTCGATCTCTCCTAATGTCAACGCTTCTATTGTCTGGCAAAATATAAGAAAATTCAGAAACGGAGTCACTCCTTCTAATTTTTCTGGCATTCCACCAAATTTAAGGAACTCTTTTCTCAATCGTCTTGCTCCGCCATCTGTTCCAGAGCAAGATCTTATTTATGATAACATTCCTCCTTCTATATCTCATAACCAAAGTCCACTTAATTCTCCTTTCACAATGCAAGAGTTACAGGGCGTTCTAATATCAGTTAAAGATTCTGCTCCAGGTGAAGATGGTATTCCCTATTCATTCCTGGCTAATTTAAATGAATCTTCACTTGAATACTACTTAGACTTAATTAATAAAGTTATGTTATCAGGTAAAATCCCTCCATCATGGAAATCTCAAGCTGTTATTCCCATTTTGAAACCAGGTAAAACACCATTAGAATCTTCATCTTATCGCCCAATAGCTTTATCACCCGTAATTGCAAAAGTAGCTGAAAACTTAGTGAAAAATCGTCTTGAATGGATTATCGAAAACCGCGGAATTTTACCAGAATCACAATTTGGATTTAGAAAAGGCAAAAGTACACTGGATAGTGTGGCTACTTTGGTAACAGATATTAGAGTTGCGTTCTCTCGAAATCAGTCAGTACTCGCAGTATTTTTAGATCTAGAATCAGCATATGACAATGTTCTCCTGAGTGTCCTTAAAGAAAAATTAAAGAAGCTTCACATCCCTGAAATGTTGATTTGTTTCATAATAAACCTCCTCTCAGGTAGAAAAATTAACTTAGATCAAACACAGGATGACAGTAGGCTAGTATGGAAAGGTCTCCCACAGGGTTCAGTGCTCAGCCCTATATTATTTAATTTATATACGTATGATCTATATTCCTCACTTCAAAATTCAGCAAACATCCTCCAATATGCAGATGACTTAGTGTTGTACGTTACGGGTAGTTCATCAAGTTCTCTTTGTACTCTGCTATCTAACTCTCTAGCCTGTTTAAAAGTATGGATGGACAAAAATGGCCTGAGCATATCAGCGAGTAAGAGTTCTTTAGTCTTATTCACTCGCCAGCGTATTCATCCTCCGATATTTATAGATTGTGACAATAATGAAATACCAGTTAAAAATCAGGTCAAGTTTTTGGGTATCATTTTGGACTCTAAACTTACAGGTATTCCACACTGTGATTATGTTCTAAACAAATGTCAGAAACTTCTAAATTTGATGAGGTGTCTATCAGGTGTTTGGTGGGGTGCGCATCCGTTTTCCTTAAAGCTTCTTTACAATGCTCTGGTTCGAAGTGTGCTTGATTATGGAATCTTCTTATTGGAGCCTTGTAACGTGACTGCCCTCAGGAGACTGGATTCTATCCAATCAATGGCCTTAAGAATAATCACTGGAGCTATGAAATCTAGTCCTATTAACGCATTACAAATTGAGTGTAACGAACCTCCGCTTAGTCTAAGACGTCAATTTTTGGCTGATCGATTGTTTTTCCGTGTTTTACAGTTTACTAATAGTCTTTTAATTCAAAAACTTCAAATACTTGCTGATCTCATTGACTCATCAAACTATTGGAATCACAAATCTCTTCCTTGTTTAATTAAAAGTTATATCCGATTTAAATCATTTCATGCACCCACACACCGGTCTCCAAAACTTGATTTGTTTAACACTGAATTCGAAGCCTTGATCAATACGCCGTCTGTTAAATACATTGTAGATATTGATAAAAATAACGCTAATCCACATTTTAATTTTATTGTTCAAAGAAATTGGCCTGAGTGGCATCATATCTTCACTGACGCATCCAAACATGAATCTGATGATTTTGTGGGGGTAGGAATATATCATGCACAGTATAATATTGTTCAGAAGGTAAAGTGCCCATCTGAAGCAACTGTTTTTACTGGAGAATGTCTTGGTATTCTTAAAGCTGTAGAATACATTTTACTTTTAAAACTTAGAAATAGTTTAATTTTAACTGATTCCATGAGTGCGCTTCAGGCGCTCCTGAGATATCCTTTTAAATCTAAACCACCATTTCCTCTTATAGCAAATATTAGGAGTAAACTTTTCGACTGTGTTGTGAAGGGCTTTTCTGTTGTTTTTGTCTGGATTCCGAGTCATTGTGGTATAAATGGTAATGAAAAAGCTGATAGACTTGCCAATGAGGCTGTGTTGTGCGGAGATACTGTTCCATTCAAAAATTATACTCAGGACTTGGCTACTCTTCCTAGACATTATCTTAGGGATTCCTGGGATAGAGTTTGGGCAGAAAGTAGCCGTTCAAAAGGGAAATACTACTTTAGTATTCAGTCACAAATTCCATGTAAACCTTGGTTCTCTGTTCTCAGACTTGGCAAAATCGCGACAACCATTTTAATAAGAATGCGTTTAGGACATACTACTTGTCCAACGCACCTTGCACGCTTCAATATTATAGATAGTCCTCAATGTGAATGTGGACATGACTTTGGGGATCTGAACCATATATTCTTTTCCTGTCCGAATCATGACCGTACTTCCTTTTTAAATAGTTTGATATCCCTCCGTGTCCCTTTCCCTACATCAATAAAAACTCTTCTGTCTTCTATTAACTCCTCCATATATAGTGTTCTTTCTGATTATATTCATGATAACAATATACGTCTGTTAACATATATAAATATTTATTAGAAGTTCAACAAGCTTCTGTCCTTTTTATTTATGTAATATTTTTAATAACTAAATTTGTAATATATTTTTATACATTCCTGATCCTGTATCCGTGTTATTCCAAATTCCTTTACCTTTTCCTTTCGCGTTAAATGTTTCCCTACCTTTCTCTTCATACCCAACCCGAAATAAACTATATATTTATACAACTTGACACTGGCGGATGCACAAGAGTGCTAAGCCATATTCTCCTGTCGATAGAAAGGGGAAAAAAAAAAAAAAAAAAAAAAAGAACAGACTTTTTGGCGGGTTTGGACGAATACAATTTGTTCAACAATACCGACTTTTATTTCGAGTTCGTTACTGAAATTAAACGGCGCGCAACGCCAAATTGGTGACCCTGAACGTGGTCGCCAAATTGGTGACCCTGAATCAAGGTGGCCCAAGGAATACTCCAGACTCGGGACTTGCTGGAGTCGCCAACCAGACCCCTATTGGACATCCTGTGACGGAACTTCGCCAGTAACGACCTACGTGCGAGTTGATGCCCGTCGCCAAAGACGAGGTCTCGCTGGTACCTACGTCGCAAGGTGCTGCCTGTTGGTCAGTGGATTATACTTACTCTCCACGAAGATAACTGGTCAGTGTGTGCTTATACTACCTATTTTATATTGCATACAGCATAACAACAGTGGTGTTAAGAGTGGGTTAAGCTGGTGTTAATTAATATATTGGATACTGCATAAACTATTGATATTTTATATCATCTAACATATTGGTGTTGGATACTGAATAACTTATTAATATTGCATTTTATTTGTACCTCTTGAAGGTTTGTTTGCATTTATTTTTATTTTTTGCATATTGGTTGTTGGCACTGTTTACTTTTTAATATATTGCTTTTGTTTTGGGTTGTGTCTGCATTATTGTTAAACCACTCCTGTTTATTTATATTCTGCACTTTCAAATTCATTAATTATCTTGCATGCAGCTTCCTTAATTTTAAAACTTAATTTTCTTTTTAAAACATGACTGATGAATCTAAAGAAGTATTCCATGACCCAGCTGGTTCTGGTGGTGAGCATGGGACAACAACTACACACCCACACATCATTAACAGAGTTTCTATCCGTGTCCCACCCTTCTGGCCTGACAAGCCCGGATTGTGGTTTGCCAGTCTCGAGGCACACATCTATGCAAACTTCCATGTTTATAAATAATATTAGTAAGAAGTAAGATTTTAAGTCTTTAGACTTACCATCTAAAATTTCCAAAAATGCTGAATTATCTTGGGTGACGGGATCATCTTGGACGGCAGGATCTTCTTGTGCAGTATTTAGAGGTCTCTGAAAAAAATTGGCAGTGGTAGATTTAATAAAAATAAGTGAGAGATTTAATTAAATTATAGCAACATTTTTTCAGTTATATAATAATATTTATTTTATAGATACTAATTAATAACCTGTTTAACCAAATTCAAAATAATTTATCAAAAATGAAATGTGTCTTTCATGTTAACTAAGTAACTTTTGTTGCCATTAACTAACATGTTGACCAATGTTAATAGGAATATTTTATAAAACATCTGTCTACTAGAAAAAATTAGCTCATTATTGAGCAAGAGCCTTGAAGGTGTATAGTACTTACATTAAATCCTAGCTCTTCTACTACAGAGACTTGTCCTGCCACTGCTAAAGCACCCATTATAGCCAGCACTCTGTTATCGCTAGCTGACAAGGTTTGCCCGCTTGCTGGCCCACCTCCAGTCCCTCTTGCATGGTGCCTTACGGTCAATGCCTTTTTTTTTATTTTGGACTTCCAATCTGCCCCACGCCTTTATTGAATAAAAATCAGTCATAGTTATAAGTACCTATGTTATAAGTGTAAATGAGATTAAATGGCAAATTTGGTAAGAACTTTTAAAATAAATTGAAAAATAACTATAACATGCAGGGCATCCTCTCATATGGGCATCGGACATCAAAGCATAGCTTGTACTATACTATACTTGTACTTGTTTGACTTTTTGTAGTAAGAAGGTTAATGTTTAGTTGTAAGTTTGTTTTCTTTGTTTATGTTGTGTGTACTTATATGTGCCAATAAACGTTTTTTCTTTCTTACTATGGGTGTCATGTCAGAGATTGACCATCATCATCATAATTATCAAAAATCCCCAGTCTAGTAATAACAGAGAAGTGATTACAAGCCAACCTTCACAACCGCAAGGTTTCCTCTTATCCAAAACCCAAATACAAAATAGCACCTCCAGCAATGATAACCAAAATGAGTTAATCCGAGGCATGGCTATGCGCAATCGCTTAGTTAGTAGGATGTAATATAGGTGAATAAATAAAATTACTATTAAATATTTGAATAGTTTTTTTAAGTCACTTGATAAACTCTATAAAATTTTATATAATTAGTATCTCTACTAAACATAATAATTATATTAATCAGTCTTTATATGCCAACTGCTGGGCATAAGACAAGCCTCACCTCAATAAGCCATAATCCAACATGCAAGCTAGATCTAATGGATAACAAAATCATATTATTTTCACTATTAACTAAAATAAATGGCAATGTGTGTGTGACACACAAAGTTAGCCATGCAACACCTAGGTGAACTGCTTTGGTGTTCCACAGGTCAGAAAGGTTTATTTTTACTATTACCTTAAGTAAGTATAAATGCAAAATCAAGAATCAGTCTCACAGTTACAGTCTTAAAATTGGGCAGTAAAAGAGGCAACATATTAGATAATTTAACGAAGTCACTTCTTTCGCCTAAAGAAGGTTCACATTATGTAAAAACAAACTTAACATCTTGAACAGCCTTAGGAATTCTGCATCTCAGACTTTTGCTAGTATCCCACTCGCAAAAGTCTGAGATGCAGAATGCCTAAGGCTTCAGACATACATAATAAAAAACCTTTCGATTACTATAGCAATAGGGACAAGACAATTGCTGAACTACTCAGTGTTCAGCGGTTCTGTATTGTCCCTACTGCGATAATAGTCAAGCCAAGCTTGAGCGGTGTTCACTAAAGAGCTAAAAACCTGGTTCCGTTCGTGCTCAACCTCCAACGCTCGCATTGTAGCCTAGTCCGGGCTTCCTCCAGCTCCAGGCGTCGTAATTCCACGGCCGTAAACTCGCTTGCCTCTCTCTCGAAGGGGGTCGGTGCCTGTCTACGGCGGTCGCGCAAACGAGGGCGGTCAGGAGAGGCAGCAGACTGCGGTGTCGCTGGCGACCTCAACCGCGGATGACGGCTGGGTAGATGGAGAAATAGCAGACGTGCGGGGGGCAGGTGGCCGTCTTCGCCTCGGAGTAGTGGGCGCTGCAGGGGTTGGCGGGGATGGCGCTGCCGGGGCTGTTGTGGCTGGCGGGGCTGGTGCAACAGGCTGCCGTCCTTGAGCCGAAGTCTGAGTGAGCACGAGCGGTGAGGAAGGAGGAAGTCAATTATTTGAGGGCTGTGAAGTTGAAGGTTGAGGAGACAAAGTCAGTTGTGGAGTTTCTGCAAAAGAAAATTAGTGTTATTTTGGACAGTTTATGGATCTTTTGTTTGTTCAAAATGTTTTCTTAAATCAGATACTGCTATTATTTTGTAAAATGTGAAGGTTTGGATGTTTGTTAGTTCCTTACTCAATCATGCAAAAACGGCTGAACGGATTTCGAAGAAAATTGGCATACAGCAACATTTTATATTTTACATATACATAACAAATAAATATTATGATACTAGCTGTTGCCAGCGGCTTCGCCCGTAATCGGGATAAAAACTATCCTATGTGTTAATCTGGGTTATAAACAATGTGTGTACTAAATTTTATCCAAATCCGTTCAGTAGTTTTTGCGTGAAAGAGTAACAAACATCCATCTATGCAAACTTCCATGTTTATAAATAATATTAGTAAGAAGTAAGATTTTAAGTCTTTAGACTTACCATCTAAAATTTCCAAAAATGCTGAATTATCTTGGGTGACGGGATCATCTTGGACGGCAGGATCTTCTTGTGCAGTATTTAGAGGTCTCTGAAAAAAATTTGCAGTGGTAGATTTAATAAAAATAAGTGAGAGATTTAATTAAATTATAGTGTGGCGTCCCACATGGTTGCATCATTGTATTAATATTTATATTGTAACATAAGTACAGTACTATGTGTAGGACCCACCTTGTAATACTATTTAGTCTGTGGTATAACCAAAGATTTTCTGTCTATGGTTTTACTACTTTCTGACACCTCGCAAGAACAGACTTTTTGGCGGGTTTGGACGAATACAATTTGTTCAACAATACCGACTTTTATTTCGAGTTCGTTACTGAAATTAAACGGCGCGCAACGCCAAATTGGTGACCCTGAACGTGGTCGCCAAATTGGTGACCCTGAATCAAGGTGGCCCAAGGAATACTCCAGACTCGGGAGTTGCTGGAGTCGCCAACCAGACCCCTATTGGACATCCTGTGACGGAACTTCGCCAGTAACGACCTACGTGCGAGTTGATGCCCGTCGCCAAAGACGAGGTCTCGCTGGTACCTACGTCGCAAGGTGCTGCCTGTTGGTCAGTGGATTATACTTACTCTCCACGAAGATAACTGGTCAGTGTGTGCTTATACTACCTATTTTATATTGCATACAGCATAACAACAGTGGTGTTAAGAGTGGGTTAAGCTGGTGTTAATTAATATATTGGATACTGCATAAACTATTGATATTTTATATCATCTAACATATTGGTGTTGGATACTGAATAACTTATTAATATTGCATTTTATTTGTACCTCTTGAAGGTTTGTTTGCATTTATTTTTATTTTTTGCATATTGGTTGTTGGCACTGTTTACTTTTTAATATATTGCTTTTGTTTTGGGTTGTGTCTGCATTATTGTTAAACCACTCCTGTTTATTTATATTCTGCACTTTCAAATTCATTAATTATCTTGCATGCAGCTTCCTTAATTTTAAAACTTAATTTTCTTTTTAAAACATGACTGATGAATCTAAAGAAGTATTCCATGACCCAGCTGGTTCTGGTGGTGAGCATGGGACAACAACTACACACCCACACATCATTAACAGAGTTTCTATCCGTGTCCCACCCTTCTGGCCTGACAAGCCCGGATTGTGGTTTGCCAGTCTCGAGGCACACATCTATGCAAACTTCCATGTTTATAAATAATATTAGTAAGAAGTAAGATTTTAAGTCTTTAGACTTACCATCTAAAATTTCCAAAAATGCTGAATTATCTTGGGTGACGGGATCATCTTGGACGGCAGGATCTTCTTGTGCAGTATTTAGAGGTCTCTGAAAAAAATTGGCAGTGGTAGATTTAATAAAAATAAGTGAGAGATTTAATTAAATTATAGCAACATTTTTTCAGTTATATAATAATATTTATTTTATAGATACTAATTAATAACCTGTTGTTTAACCAAATTCAAAATAATTTATCAAAAATGAAATGTGTCTTTCATGTTAACTAAGTAAGTAACTTTTGTTGCCATTAACTAACATGTTGACCAATGTTAATAGGAATATTTTATAAAACATCTGTCTACCAGAAAAAATTAGCTCATTATTGAGCAGGAGCCTTGAAGGTGTATAGTACTTATATTAAATCCTAGCTCTTCTACTACAGAGACTTGTCCTGCCACTGCTAAAGCACCCATTATAGCCAGCACTCTGTTATCGCTAGCTGACAAGGTTTGCCCGCTTGCTGGCCCACCTCCAGTCCCTCTTGCATGGTGCCTTACGGTCAATGCCTTTTTTTTTGTTTTGGACTTCCAATCTGCCCCACGCCTTTATTGAATAAAAATCAGTCATAGTTATAAGTACCTATGTTATAAGTGTAAATGAGATTAAATGGCAAATTTGGTAAGAACTTTTGAAATAAATTGAAAAATAACTATAACATGCGGGGCATCCTCTCATATGGGCATCGGACATCAAAGCATAGCTTGTACTATACTATACTTGTACTTGTTTGACTTTTTGTAGTAAGAAGGTTAATGTTTAGTTGTAAGTTTGTTTTCTTTGTTTATGTTGTGTGTACTTATATGTGCCAATAAACGTTTTTTCTTTCTTACTATGGGTGTCATGTCAGAGATTGACCATCATTCATCATAATTATCAAAAATCCCCAGTCTAGTAATAACAGAGAAGTGATGACAAGCCAACCTTCACAACCGCAAGGTTTCCTCTTATCCAAAACCCTTGAGAAAATAGCTTGCTAGCGACTCTACCATCACACTAGTCTTTCAAAAAATGTTCATTAGATCCTTACTTTTTTCCACTTCTCTGTAGTATTGCTGACACCACCACCAACAGCATTCAATATGTTGGTCAGTTCAGTCCACAGTCGGTCTGACCGTACCCGACCTTGTGATCCAGCAAGAGGCCTCGCCAGGTCACCATGACTGTAACATAAACAAACAAAGATTCAATATAAGTACTTCATTATTAAGATCGCGTCATTGTTTACATTACATACTCATGAATAAAACTTGGATTTACTTACGCTTCCATATACTCAAGCAGCGTTGACAATTGTTCAGGACTTGCTCGCACTCTTGATTCCATGTTTTATCACTAAAAATTAAAATAGATATTATCTAAGACTATATTAATACAAATTACAATGACTGTCTTACACAAAGGTTAGTTTAAAACTGAACTAATAACATCTTAATATTTGTTGGAAGCACTGGGTCTTGCTACAGTTCCCATACTTAAGTCAAGTGGTTAATATGTTTTTTGTCGGGTCTCGGGGTACCTATCGCAGCCCGAACACTTGAACTGCCATGCCGATCCCATGACGTCACCCAGCATTCCAACGCCGTCGCCGCACAGCGATCGCCAACATAGATTACTCCAACATCGTTTGAACACCAGTCACTTATAAAAATGAGTCTATTTTGATTATCATTAAGTTTTGGAGACGATCTAAAAGTAATAACACTCTATTCACTTACCACTGTAAAAATATCGTTTTTATTATAACTTAAAAACAAACGTAACACTCACTTAATATTCTTATTAATAAAATTTGAAAGTTACATCAATAACTCTCGGGTTTGATCCGATTTGAACTTCTTGACTGACACAGCAAAATTTTCGATACCATAACCAATATTTTTGTTTTTTAGCGAATAAACAATTCGATACAACGATCACGAACATAGTGTTACATTGGCTAGGAAATGTTTATCGTTATCTCAGAGACGATGACGAATTTAGATATCGTTTCGGTACGAAGTGATGTTACTTTGTCTAAGGACCCAGGGGGCTTAGACAAAGTAACAATTTAAAAACGATAACGAAGTTAGATAAGACTAAAATGTATGGGATTGACATAAGCCGCGTTAAGTCACGTGGTCAATCGACATCGTTATCGCAATTTGGTAGACAATGTCATAAAGTAACGAATCGTTATCGTGTTTATCCCATACAAATGCGTAGACAAGCAGACCTTTCAGTGTTCGCCTTCGCCTCGATCGTTTTCGCCAAAAAAGATAACGAAACGAATGCTAAAACGTTGTAGTTATCGAAACAATATGGCCGAATTTCATTCGGCAGCAGATTTTTGACATTGGTTGATGACATACTCTTAGTATTTATTCTGTGTTAGAGGCATTACTGCAGATCAAATAGATTATAAAATGCATTCTCTACGTTTATTGTGGGCTGCACACAATGAGAACGCCTGGGTGAGGTGCCAAAAACGACTAAGACTGCGACGGCAATTGGAAACAATTGAAGAAATGCCTGAATTGTTGTTCATCCAACATTTCAGGCTTAATATAAGAGCATACAGGAAGTTATGCAAGGACCTAAAAGCTCATGCACAATTAAAAGGTTCCTCTGAAATTCCCCTGGAAATAAAGGTAAGAAATTTTAAATTAATAAAACAACATAATTATAGGTATTGCAGGCAACCAGGTCCTTAATGTTGTTAGTTGTTGTTCCTTATAGCTTGAGTTAAAGCAACTTCGTCTGCTTAGTTTATAGGTACTATACAACAAAAACATTGTGGCACCACACTACTTTATGAACTGCTGTAGAAATAAAAATAAAACCACATCAACCTAAATAGGTTAACTTAACTATGTATTATATTTTATTTATATTATATTTTTCAGGTGCTGTGTGCTCTTAGCTTTTTAGCTACAGGGTCATAACAGAAAATTGTGGGTGTGGGCCAGCATTTGACGCAGCGGACAACAAGTCGCTGCATTAGGGAGGTTGTGAACGCCCTTAATCACAATTGGATGGTCAGCAGGTGGATAGTGTTTCCACAAACGCCACATGAGAGATCCCTAATCAAAGAGAAGTATGTAAATATATTTTTAAATAGTTTAAATTAGGTATTTAGGTATTAAAAATTTTCTTAGGTTTCTACATATCTAAATAATTACTCTGATATTTGTTGTAAAATTGTTAAATAATTTACAGATTTCAAAGGACACATAATTTGCCTGGTGTGATAGGGTGCATTGACTGTACCCATATTGCTATTACAAGACCGGTTGAGGAAGAACACACATTTTTCAATAGAAAAGGATATCATTCCTTAAATGTTCAAATGGTAAGCTGCTGGATAAATTCTAATCATAATACATATAAAACTATGTGGTTAACAAACTTCTCTGAAACTATGTGTATATGTATTTATAAATAAAATAACCTTTATTTATATGATAAACTCAATGGAATATGTAAGAGGAGGTATGTGCCAAGCGGCACAGCAAAATAAAGGGACATTTTTATTGTATACATAGTGAAATCTATAAAATAACTTTTAAATGTTTTATAAGTAGGTACCATATTTCGAAATTAAATCCCTTCCCCTCATTGCAATTTGGTTCTTTGTGGAAACCAAACAATAAGTACCTATAGTTTTATTTTATTTTCTTTTCAGATATGCGATTATGACTTGCGCATTATAAATGTGAACTCAAAATTTGGTGGAGCAACACATGACTCGCACATATGGTCAGCGAGTCACGTGAGCACATACATGGAAGGACTTCATGAAAGTGGTGAACATGTTTGGTTATTAGGTATGTTGTTCCGTATAGGTATTGTAAATAGTGAGACATCTGAAATAGCCCTATATGCAGTAATTGCACTATATTTAAGTGAGCATGACTACAAATAAAAAACGATTATTCAATTCTTTATTAGAACTGGAGTAGACTATTAACAAAAATATATTTCCTTTTTTTTTAGGAGATTCCGGCTATCCACTGCGGCCCTGGTTGATGACGCCTATATTAAATGCTGAACCAGGATCCCAGGCAGAGGTGTACACACGACGTCATGTTGAAGCCAGGTCCTGCATTGAGCGCTGTTTCGGACTACTTAAGGCTCGTTGGAGGTGTATGCTTCGACACAGAGTTCTTCACTATCACCCTTACATGGCTAGCAAAATTACTAATGCATGTTGTGTGCTGCACAACATTGCATTAGATGCTAGAATACCACCTCCAAGTGATATGCCAGCTGGGGGTCTAGAAGATAGTGAAGATCATGCTGTACAATATAGCACCTCCAGCAATGATAACCAAAATGAGTTAATCCGAGGCAGGGCTATGCGCAATCGCTTAGTTAGTAGGATGTAATATAGGTGAATTAATAAAATTACTATTAAATATTTTAATAGTTTTATTAAGTCACTTGATAAACTCTATAAAATTTTATATAATTAGTATCTCTACAAACTGCTGCGCATAAGACAAGCCTCACCTCAATAAGCCATAATCCAACATGCAAGCTAGATCTAATGGATACAGTCAATTTGGGTAACTTTGATTCATTCGGGTAACTTTGACAGCGGGACCATGAACTAGTTTTGATTATTTTTTCTCATGATGCCAACACTATTCATAAATGTTTATTTTAGATTTGCAATTTTAAACAGGCTTCGTAAACGCACCTTAAAAAAAAGTAAGCTGTCAAAGTAAGAAAACGTCAAAACTTTTTTTCTGAATATAGCGCGCGAATTCAAGTTTGCTTTACGGCCAGACAAAAGAGAAATTATTAAAATTAAATATGATGATGTTGTATCTACAGTAGATAACAGTAAAATCAGTATAAAACAGGCTGGGTCCACACAATTAATGACTATTTGCTCTATATGGAGTGGGGAGAATAGACAAATAAATTGTCAAGATTGCTCAAGATTTCACAAAAAAAATTTTTGTTTTAATTATTTTTGCTTATTTTCTTTTTAATTTGCCTAAAAATGTTTAATTATAGGTGTTTTTAAAGCGTTTTTGATGGTGTTCAAAAATGAGCGTAACATTGCCAAATGCTGTAGACTGATTCTTCATTTTTTTTTTTAATATAAGACAAATCTGCAAAATGGTCGTTTTATAGAGTCACATGCATCCATTAGTTAATAAATACATACACCAATGTTACCCAGATTGATAAAAATAATACTTATTACTACTTTTTTATGCATGGCTCTGTGTGTGTCAAAGTTACCCATTTTATGAAGGTAACTTTGACAGGGCACAGAATTGAGATTTTCTACTATATTGGTATGTTTTATAAACTTTCTGTGAATTTCTATAGATGGAAAGTAATACGAGAGCACTGATAAAATAAAAAACACTCGAGTGATAGGCGTAAATTTTTTAAATATAGTATAAAATATCGCCCATATCTGTCAAAGTTACCCAGATTGACTGTAACAAAATCATATTATTTTCACTATTAACTAAAATAAATGGCAATGTGTGTGTGACACACAAAGTTAGCCATGCAACACCTAGGTGAACTGCTTTGGTGTTCCACAGGTCAGAAAGGTTTATTTTTACTATTACCTTAAGTAAGTATAAATGCAAAATCAAGAATCAGTCTCACAGTTACAGTCTTAAAATTGGGCAGTAAAAGAGGCAACATATTAGATAATTTAACGAAGTCACTTCTTTCGCCTAAAGAAGGTTCACATTATGTAAAAACAAACTTAACATCTTGAACAGCCTTAGGAATTCTGCATCTCAGACTTTTGCTAGTATCCCACTCGCAAAAGTCTGAGATGCAGAATGCCTAAGGCTTCAGACATACATAATAAAAAACCTTTCGATTACTATAGCAATAGGGACAAGACAATTGCTGAACTACTCAGTGTTCAGCGGTTCTGTATTGTCCCTACTGCGATAATAGTCAAGCCAAGCTTGAGCGGTGTTCACTAAAGAGCTAAAAACCTGGTTCCGTTCGTGCTCAACCTCCAACGCTCGCATTGTAGCCTAGTCCGGGCTTCCTCTAGCTCCAGGCGTCGTAATTCCACGGCCGTAAACTCGCTTGCCTCTCTCTCGAAGGGGGTCGGTGCCTGTCTACGGCGGTCGCGCAAACGAGGGCGGTCAGGAGAGGCAGCAGACTGCGGTGTCGCTGGCGACCTCAACCGCGGACGACGGCTGGGTAGATGGAGAAATAGCAGACGTGCGGGGGGCACGTGGCCGTCTTCGCCTCGGAGTAGTGGGCGCTGCAGGGGTTGGCGGGGATGGCGCTGCCGGGGCTGTTGTGGCTGGCGGGGCTGGTGCAACAGGCTGCCGTCCTTGAGCCGAAGTCTGAGTGAGCACGAGCGGTGAGGAAGGAGGAAGTCAATTATTTGAGGGCTGTGAAGTTGAAGGTTGAGGAGACAAAGTCAGTTGTGGAGTTTCTGCAAAAGAAAATTAGTGTTATTTTGGACAGTTTATGGATCTTTTGTTTGTTCAAAATGTTTTCTTAAATCAGATACTGCTATTATTTTGTAAAATGTGAAGGTTTGGATGTTTGTTAGTTCCTTACTCAATCATGCAAAAACGGCTGAACGGATTTCGAAGAAAATTGGCATACAGCAACATTTTATATTTTACATATACATAACAAATAAATATTATGATACTAGCTGTTGCCAGCGGCTTCGCCCGTAATCGGGATAAAAACTATCCTATGTGTTAATCTGGGTTATAAACAAAGTGTGTACTAAATTTTATCCAAATCCGTTCAGTAGTTTTTACGTGAAAGAGTAACAAACATCCATCTATGCAAACTTCCATGTTTATAAATAATATTAGTAAGAAGTAAGATTTTAAGTCTTTAGACTTACCATCTAAAATTTCCAAAAATGCTGAATTATCTTGGGTGACGGGATCATCTTGGACGGCAGGATCTTCTTGTGCAGTATTTAGATGTCTCTGAAAAAAATTGGCAGTGGTAGATGTAATAAAAATAAGTGAGAGATTTAATTAAATTATAGCAACATTTTTTCAGTTATATAATAATATTTATTTTATAGATACTAATTAATAACCTGTTTAACCAAATTCAAAATAATTTATCAAAAATGAAATGTGTCTTTCATGTTAACTAAGTAAGTAACTTTTGTTGCCATTAACTAACATGTTGACCAATGTTAATAGGAATATTTTATAAAACATCTGTCTACCAGAAAAAATTAGCTCATTATTGAGCAGGAGCCTTGAAGGTGTATAGTACTTATATTAAATCCTAGCTCTTCTACTACAGAGACTTGTCCTGCCACTGCTAAAGCACCCATTATAGCCAGCACTCTGTTATCGCTAGCTGACAAGGTTTGCCCGCTTGCTGGCCCACCTCCAGTCCCTCTTGCATGGTGCCTTACGGTCAATGCCTTTTTTTTTGTTTTGGACTTCCAATCTGCCCCACGCCTTTATTGAATAAAAATCAGTCATAGTTATAAGTACCTATGTTATAAGTGTAAATGAGATTAAATGGCAAATTTGGTAAGAACTTTTGAAATAAATTGAAAAATAACTATAACATGCGGGGCATCCTCTCATATGGGCATCGGACATCAAAGCATAGCTTGTACTATACTATACTTGTACTTGTTTGACTTTTTGTAGTAAGAAGGTTAATGTTTAGTTGTAAGTTTGTTTTCTTTGTTTATGTTGTGTGTACTTATATGTGCCAATAAACGTTTTTTCTTTCTTACTATGGGTGTCATGTCAGAGATTGACCATCATCATCATAATTATCAAAAATCCCCAGTCTAGTAATAACGGAGAAGTGATTACAAGCCAACCTTCACAACCGCAAGGTTTCCTCTTATCCAAAAGCCTTGAGAAAATAGCTTGCTAGCGACTCTACCATCACACTAGTCTTTCAAAAAATGTTCATTAGATCCTTACTTTTTTCCACTTCTCTGTAGTATTGCTGACACCACCACCAACAGCATTCAATATGTTGGTCAGTTCAGTCCACAGTCGGTCTGACCGTACCCGACCTTGTGATCCAGCAAGAAGCCTCGCCAGGTCACCATGACTGTAACATAAACAAACAAAGATTCAATATAAGTACTTCATTATTAAGATCGCGTCATTGTTTACATTACATACTCATGAATAAAACTTGGATTTACTTACGCTTCCATATACTCAAGCAGCGTTGACAATTGTTCAGGACTTGCTCGCACTCTTGATTCCATGTTTTATCACTAAAAATTAAAATAGATATTATCTAAGACTATATTAATACAAATTACAATGACTGTCTTACACAAAGGTTAGTTTAAAACTGAACTAATAACATCTTAATATTTGTTGGAAGCACTGGGTCTTGCTACAGTTCCCATACTTAAGTCAAGTGGTTAATATGTTTTTTGTCGGGTCTCGGGGTACCTATCGCAGCCCGAACACTTGAACTGCCATGCCGATCCCGTGACGTCACCCAGCATTCCAACGCCGTCGCCGCACAGCGATCGCCAACATAGATTACTCCAACATCGTTTGAACACCAGTCACTTATAAAAATGAGTCTATTTTGATTATCATTAAGTTTTGGAGACGATCTAAAAGTAATATCACTCTATTCACTTACCACTGTAAAAATATCGTTTTTATTATAACTTAAAAACAAACGTAACACTCACTAAAATTTGAAAACATCAATAACTCTCGGGTTTGATCCGATTTGAACTTCTTGACTGACACAGCAAAATTTTCGATACCATAACCAATATTTTTGTTTTTTAGCGAATAAACAATTCGATACAACGATCACGAACATAGTGTTACATTGGCTAGGAAATGTTTATCGTTATCTCAGAGACGATGACGAATTTAGATATCGTTTCGGTACGAAGTGATGTTACTTTGTCTAAGGACCCAGGGGGCTTAGACAAAGTAACAATTTAAAAACGATAACGAAGTTAGATAAGACTAAAATGTATGGGATTGACATAAGCCGCGTTAAGTCACGTGGTCAATCGACATCGTTATCGCAATTTGGTAGACAATGTCATAAAGTAACGAATCGTTATCGTGTTTATCCCATACAAATGCGTAGACAAGCAGACCTTTCAGTGTTCGCCTTCGCCTCGATCGTGATCGCCAAAAAAGATAACGAAACGAATGCTAAAACGTTGTAGTTATCGAAACAATATGGCCGAATTTCATTCGGCAGCAGATTTTTGACATTGGTTGATGACATACTCTTAGTATTTATTCTGTGTTAGAGGCATTACTGCAGATCAAATAGATTATAAAATGCATTCTCTACGTTTATTGTGGGCTGCACACAATGAGAACGCCTGGGTGAGGTGCCAAAAACGACTAAGACTGCGACGGCAATTGGAAACAATTGAAGAAATGCCTGAATTGTTGTTCATCCAACATTTCAGGCTTAATAAAAGAGCATACAGGAAGTTATGCAAGGACCTAAAAGCTCATGCACAATTAAAAGGTTCCTCTGAAATTCCCCTGGAAATAAAGGTAAGAAATTTTAAATTAATAAAACAACATAATTATAGGTATTGCAGGCAACCAGGTCCTTAATGTTGTTAGTTGTTGTTCCTTATAGCTTGAGTTAAAGCAACTTCGTCTGCTTAGTTTATAGGTACTATACAACAAAAACATTGTGGCACCACACTACTTTATGAACTGCTGTAGAAATAAAAATAAAACCACATCAACCTAAATAGGTTAACTTAACTATGTATTATATTTTATTTATATTATATTTTTCAGGTGCTGTGTGCTCTTAGCTTTTTAGCTACAGGGTCATAACAGAAAATTGTGGGTGTGGGCCAGCATTTGACGCAGCGGACAACAAGTCGCTGCATCAGGGAGGTTGTGAACGCCCTTAATCACAATTGGATGGTCAGCAGGTGGATAGTATTTCCACAAACGCCACATGAGAGATCCCTAATCAAAGAGAAGTATGTAAATATATTTTTAAATAGTTTAAATACCTAATTAAAAAATTTCTTAGGTTTCTACATACCTAAATAATTACTCTGATATTTGTTGTAAAATTGTTAAATAATTTACAGATTTCAAAGGACACATAATTTGCCTGGTGTGATAGGGTGCATTGACTGTACCCATATTGCTATTACAAGACCGGTTGAGGAAGAACACACATTTTTCAATAGAAAAGGATATCATTCCTTAAATGTTCAAATGGTAAGCTGCTGGATAAATTCTAATCATAATACATATAAAACTATGTGGTTAACAAACTTCTCTGAAACTATGTGTATATGTATTTATAAATAAAATAACCTTTATTTATATGATAAACTCAATGGAATATGTAAGAGGAGGTATGTGCCAAGCGGCACAGCAAAATAAAGGGACATTTTTATTGTATACATAGTGAAATCTATAAAATAACTTTTAAATGTTTTATAAGTAGGTACCATATTTCGAAATTAAATCCCTTCCCCTCATTGCAATTTGGTTCTTTGTGGAAACCAAACAATAAGTACCTATAGTTTTATTTTATTTTCTTTTCAGATATGCGATTATGACTTGCGCATTATAAATGTGAACTCAAAATTTGGTGGAGCAACACATGACTCGCACATATGGTCAGCGAGTCACGTGAGCACATACATGGAAGGACTTCATGAAAGTGGTGAACATGTTTGGTTATTAGGTATGTTGTTCCGTATAGGTATTGTAAATAGTGAGACATCTGAAATAGCCCTATATGCAGTAATTGCACTATATTTAAGTGAGCATGACTACAAATAAAAAACGATTATTCAATTCTTTATTAGAACTGGAGTAGACTATTAACAAAAATATATTTCCTTTTTTTTTAGGAGATTCCGGCTATCCACTGCGGCCCTGGTTGATGACGCCTATATTAAATGCTGAACCAGGATCCCAGGCAGAGGTGTACACACGACGTCATGTTGAAGCCAGGTCCTGCATTGAGCGCTGTTTCGGACTACTTAAGGCTCGTTGGAGGTGTATGCTTCGACACAGAGTTCTTCACTATCACCCTTACATGGCTAGCAAAATTACTAATGCATGTTGTGTGCTGCACAACATTGCATTAGATGCTAGAATACCACCTCCAAGTGATATGCCAGCTGGGGGTCTAGAAGATAATGAAGATCATGCTGTACAATATAGCACCTCCAGCAATGATAACCAAAATGAGTTAATCCGAGGCAGGGCTATGCGCAATCGCTTAGTTAGTAGGATGTAATATAGGTGAATAAATAAAATTACTATTAAATATTTTAATAGTTTTATTAAGTCACTTGATAAACTCTATAAAATTTTATATAATTAGTATCTCTACAAACTGCTGCGCATAAGACAAGCCTCACCTCAATAAGCCATAATCCAACATGCAAGCTAGATCTAATGGATACAGTCAATTTGGGTAACTTTGATTCATTCGGGTAACTTTGACAGCGGGACCATGAACTAGTTTTGATTATTTTTTCTCATGATGCCAACACCATTCATAAATGTTTATTTTAGATTTGCAATTTTAAACAAGCTTCGTAAACGCACCTTAAAAAAAAGTAAGCTGTCAAAGTAAGAAAACGTCAAAGCTTTTTTTCTGAATATAGCGCGCGAATTCAAGTTTGCTTTACGGCCAGACAAAAGAGAAATTATTAAAATTAAATATGATGATGTTGTATCTACAGTAGATAACAGTAAAATCAGTATAAAACAGGCTGGGTCCACACAATTAATGACTATTTGCTCTATATGGAGTGGGGAGAATAGACAAATAAATTGTCAAGATTGCTCAAGATTTTACAAAAAAAATTTTTGTTTTAATTATTTTTGCTTATTTTCTTTTTAATTTGCCTAAAAATGTTTAATTATAGGTGTTTTTAAAGCGTTTTTGATGGTGTTCAAAAATGAGCGTAACATTGCCAAATGCTGTAGACTGATTCTTCATTTTTTTTTTTAATATAAGACAAATCTGCAAAATGGTCGTTTTATAGAGTCACATGCATCCATTAGTTAATAAATACATACACCAATGTTACCCAGATTGATAAAAATAATACTTATTACTACTTTTTTATGCATGGCTCTGTGTGTGTCAAAGTTACCCATTTTATGAAGGTAACTTTGACAGGGCACAGAATTGAGATTTTCTACTATATTGGTATGTTTTATAAACTTTCTGTGAATTTCTATAGATGGAAAGTAATACGAGAGCACTGATAAAATAAAAAACACTCGAGTGATAGGCGTAAATTTTTTAAATATAGTATAAAATATCGCCCATATCTGTCAAAGTTACCCAGATTGACTGTAACAAAATCATATTATTTTCACTATTAACTAAAATAAATGGCAATGTGTGTGTGACACACAAAGTTAGCCATGCAACACCTAGGTGAACTGCTTTGGTGTTCCACAGGTCAGAAAGGTTTATTTTTACTATTACCTTAAGTAAGTATAAATGCAAAATCAAGAATCAGTCTCACAGTTACAGTCTTAAAATTGGGCAGTAAAAGAGGCAACATATTAGATAATTTAACGAAGTCACTTCTTTCGCCTAAAGAAGGTTCACATTATGTAAAAACAAACTTAACATCTTGAACAGCCTTAGGAATTCTGCATCTCAGACTTTTGCTAGTATCCCACTCGCAAAAGTCTGAGATGCAGAATGCCTAAGGCTTCAGACATACATAATAAAAAACCTTTCGATTACTATAGCAATAGGGACAAGACAATTGCTGAACTACTCAGTGTTCAGCGGTTCTGTATTGTCCCTACTGCGATAATAGTCAAGCCAAGCTTGAGCGGTGTTCACTAAACAGCTAAAAACCTGGTTCCGTTCGTGCTCAACCTCCAACGCTCGCATTGTAGCCTAGTCCGGGCTTCCTCCAGCTCCAGGCGTCGTAATTCCACGGCCGTAAACTCGCTTGCCTCTCTCTCGAAGGGGGTCGGTGCCTGTCTACGGCGGTCGCGCAAACGAGGGCGGTCAGGAGAGGCAGCAGACTGCGGTGTCGCTGGCGACCTCAACCGCGGACGACGGCTGGGTAGATGGAGAAATAACAGACGTGCGGGGGGCAGGTGGCCGTCTTCGCCTCGGAGTAGTGGGCGCTGCAGGGGTTGGCGGGGATGGCGCTGCCGGGGCTGTTGTGGCTGGCGGGGCTGGTGCAACAGGCTGCCGTCCTTGAGCCGAAGTCTGAGTGAGCACGAGCGGTGAGGAAGGAGGAAGTCAATTATTTGAGGGCTGTGAAGTTGAAGGTTGAGGAGACAAAGTCAGTTGTGGAGTTTCTGCAAAAGAAAATTAGTGTTATTTTGGACAGTTTATGGATCTTTTGTTTGTTCAAAATGTTTTCTTAAATCAGATACTGCTATTATTTTGTAAAATGTGAAGGTTTGGATGTTTGTTAGTTCCTTACTCAATCATGCAAAAACGGCTGAACGGATTTCGAAGAAAATTGGCATACAGCAACATTTTATATTTTACATATACATAACAAATAAATATTATGATACTAGCTGTTGCCAGCGGCTTCGCCCGTAATCGGGATAAAAACTATCCTATGTGTTAATCTGGGTTATAAACAAAGTGTGTACTAAATTTTATCCAAATCCGTTCAGTAGTTTTTGCGTGAAAGAGTAACAAACATCCATCTATGCAAACTTCCATGTTTATAAATAATATTAGTAAGAAGTAAGATTTTAAGTCTTTAGACTTACCATCTAAAATTTCCAAAAATGCTGAATTATCTTGGGTGACGGGATCATCTTGGACGGCAGGATCTTCTTGTGCAGTATTTAGAGGTCTCTGAAAAAAATTTGCAGTGGTAGATTTAATAAAAATAAGTGAGAGATTTAATTAAATTATAGTGTGGCGTCCCACATGGTTGCATCATTGTATTAATATTTATATTGTAACATAAGTACAGTACTATGTGTAGGACCCACCTTGTAATACTATTTAGTCTGTGGTATAACCAAAGATTTTCTGTCTATGGTTTTACTACTTTCTGACACCTCGCAAGAACAGACTTTTTGGCGGGTTTGGACGAATACAATTTGTTCAACAATACCGACTTTTATTTCGAGTTCGTTACTGAAATTAAACGGCGCGCAACGCCAAATTGGTGACCCTGAACGTGGTCGCCAAATTGGTGACCCTGAATCAAGGTGGCCCAAGGAATACTCCAGACTCGGGAGTTGCTGGAGTCGCCAACCAGACCCCTATTGGACATCCTGTGACGGAACTTCGCCAGTAACGACCTACGTGCGAGTTGATGCCCGTCGCCAAAGACGAGGTCTCGCTGGTACCTACGTCGCAAGGTGCTGCCTGTTGGTCAGTGGATTATACTTACTCTCCACGAAGATAACTGGTCAGTGTGTGCTTATACTACCTATTTTATATTGCATACAGCATAACAACAGTGGTGTTAAGAGTGGGTTAAGCTGGTGTTAATTAATATATTGGATACTGCATAAACTATTGATATTTTATATCATCTAACATATTGGTGTTGGATACTGAATAACTTATTAATATTGCATTTTATTTGTACCTCTTGAAGGTTTGTTTGCATTTATTTTTATTTTTTGCATATTGGTTGTTGGCACTGTTTACTTTTTAATATATTGCTTTTGTTTTGGGTTGTGTCTGCATTATTGTTAAACCACTCCTGTTTATTTATATTCTGCACTTTCAAATTCATTAATTATCTTGCATGCAGCTTCCTTAATTTTAAAACTTAATTTTCTTTTTAAAACATGACTGATGAATCTAAAGAAGTATTCCATGACCCAGCTGGTTCTGGTGGTGAGCATGGGACAACAACTACACACCCACACATCATTAACAGAGTTTCTATCCGTGTCCCACCCTTCTGGCCTGACAAGCCCGGATTGTGGTTTGCCAGTCTCGAGGCACACATCTATGCAAACTTCCATGTTTATAAATAATATTAGTAAGAAGTAAGATTTTAAGTCTTTAGACTTACCATCTAAAATTTCCAAAAATGCTGAATTATCTTGGGTGACAGGATCATCTTGGACGGCAGGATCTTCTTGTGCAGTATTTAGAGGTCTCTGAAAAAAATTGGCAGTGGTAGATTTAATAAAAATAAGTGAGAGATTTAATTAAATTATAGCAACATTTTTTCAGTTATATAATAATATTTATTTTATAGATACTAATTAATGACCTGTTTAACCAAATTCAAAATAATTTATCAAAAATGAAATGTGTCTTTCATGTTAACTAAGTAAGTAACTTTTGATGCCATTAACTAACATGTTGACCAATGTTAATAGGAATATTTTATAAAACATCTGTCTACCAGAAAAAATTAGCTCATTATTGAGCAGGAGCCTTGAAGGTGTATAGTACTTATATTAAATCCTAGCTCTTCTACTACAGAGACTTGTCCTGCCACTGCTAAAGCACCCATTATAGCCAGCACTCTGTTATCGCTAGCTGACAAGGTTTGCCCGCTTGCTGGCCCACCTCCAGTCCCTCTTGCATGGTGCCTTACGGTCAATGCCTTTTTTTTTGTTTTGGACTTCCAATCTGCCCCACGCCTTTATTGAATAAAAATCAGTCATAGTTATAAGTACCTATGTTATAAGTGTAAATGAGATTAAATGGCAAATTTGGTAAGAACTTTTGAAATAAATTGAAAAATAACTATAACATGCGGGGCATCCTCTCATATGGGCATCGGACATCAAAGCATAGCTTGTACTATACTATACTTGTACTTGTTTGACTTTTTGTAGTAAGAAGGTTAATGTTTAGTTGTAAGTTTGTTTTCTTTGTTTATGTTGTGTGTACTTATATGTGCCAATAAACGTTTTTTCTTTCTTACTATGGGTGTCATGTCAGAGATTGACCATCATCATCATAATTATCAAAAATCCCCAGTCTAGTAATAACGGAGAAGTGATTACAAGCCAACCTTCACAACCGCAAGGTTTCCTCTTATCCAAAACCCTTGAGAAAATAGCTTGCTAGCGACTCTACCATCACACTAGTCTTTCAAAAAATGTTCATTAGATCCTTACTTTTTTCCACTTCTCTGTAGTATTGCTGACACCACCACCAACAGCATTCAATATGTTGGTCAGTTCAGTCCACAGTCGGTCTGACCGTACCCGACCTTGTGATCCAGCAAGAGGCCTCGCCAGGTCACCATGACTGTAACATAAACAAACAAAGATTCAATATAAGTACTTCATTATTAAGATCGCGTCATTGTTTACATTACATACTCATGAATAAAACTTAGATTTACTTACGCTTCCATATACTCAAGCAGCGTTGACAATTGTTCAGGACTTGCTCGCACTCTTGATTCCATGTTTTATCACTAAAAATTAAAATAGATATTATCTAAGACTATATTAATACAAATTACAATGACTGTCTTACACAAAGGTTAGTTTAAAACTGAACTAATAACATCTTAATATTTGTTGGAAGCACTGGGTCTTGCTACAGTTCCCATACTTAAGTCAAGTGGTTAATATATTTTTTGTCGGGTCTCGGGGTACCTATCGCAGCCCGAACACTTGAACTGCCATGCCGATCCCGTGACGTCACCCAGCATTCCAACGCCGTCGCCGCACAGCGATCGCCAACATAGATTACTCCAACATCGTTTGAACACCAGTCACTTATAAAAATGAGTCTATTTTGATTATCATTAAGTTTTGGAGACGATCTAAAAGTAATATCACTCTATTCACTTACCACTGTAAAAATATCGTTTTTATTATAACTTAAAAACAAACGTAACACTCACTAAAATTTGAAAACATCAATAACTCTCGGGTTTGATCCGATTTGAACTTCTTGACTGACACAGCAAAATTTTCGATACCATAACCAATATTTTTGTTTTTTAGCGAATAAACAATTCGATACAACGATCACGAACATAGTGTTACATTGGCTAGGAAATGTTTATCGTTATCTCAGAGACGATGACGAATTTAGATATCGTTTCGGTACGAAGTGATGTTACTTTGTCTAAGGACCCAGGGGGCTTAGACAAAGTAACAATTTAAAAACGATAACGAAGTTAGATAAGACTAAAATGTATGGGATTGACATAAGCCGCGTTAAGTCACGTGGTCAATCGACATCGTTATCGCAATTTGGTAGACAATGTCATAAAGTAACGAATCGTTATCGTGTTTATCCCATACAAATGCGTAGACAAGCAGACCTTTCAGTGTTCGCCTTCGCCTCGATCGTGATCGCCAAAAAAGATAACGAAACGAATGCTAAAACGTTGTAGTTATCGAAACAATATGGCCGAATTTCATTCGGCAGCAGATTTTTGACATTGGTTGATGACATACTCTTAGTATTTATTCTGTGTTAGAGGCATTACTGCAGATCAAATAGATTATAAAATGCATTCTCTACGTTTATTGTGGGCTGCACACAATGAGAACGCCTGGGTGAGGTGCCAAAAACGACTAAGACTGCGACGGCAATTGGAAACAATTGAAGAAATGCCTGAATTGTTGTTCATCCAACATTTCAGGCTTAATAAAAGAGCATACAGGAAGTTATGCAAGGACCTAAAAGCTCATGCACAATTAAAAGGTTCCTCTGAAATTCCCCTGGAAATAAAGGTAAGAAATTTTAAATTAATAAAACAACATAATTATAGGTATTGCAGGCAACCAGGTCCTTAATGTTGTTAGTTGTTGTTCCTTATAGCTTGAGTTAAAGCAACTTCGTCTGCTTAGTTTATAGGTACTATACAACAAAAACATTGTGGCACCACACTACTTTATGAACTGCTGTAGAAATAAAAATAAAACCACATCAACCTAAATAGGTTAACTTAACTATGTATTATATTTTATTTATATTATATTTTTCAGGTGCTGTGTGCTCTTAGCTTTTTAGCTACAGGGTCATAACAGAAAATTGTGGGTGTGGGCCAGCATTTGACGCAGCGGACAACAAGTCGCTGCATCAGGGAGGTTGTGAACGCCCTTAATCACAATTGGATGGTCAGCAGGTGGATAGTATTTCCACAAACGCCACATGAGAGATCCCTAATCAAAGAGAAGTATGTAAATATTTTTTTAAATAGTTTAAATACCTAATTAAAAATTTTCTTAGGTTTCTACATACCTAAATAATTACTCTGATATTTGTTGTAAAATTGTTAAATAATTTACAGATTTCAAAGGACACATAATTTGCCTGGTGTGATAGGGTGCATTGACTGTACCCATATTGCTATTACAAGACCGGTTGAGGAAGAACACACATTTTTCAATAGAAAAGGATATCATTCCTTAAATGTTCAAATGGTAAGCTGCTGGATAAATTCTAATCATAATACATATAAAACTATGTGGTTAACAAACTTCTCTGAAACTATGTGTATATGTATTTATAAATAAAATAACCTTTATTTATATGATAAACTCAATGGAATATGTAAGAGGAGGTATGTGCCAAGCGGCACAGCAAAATAAAGGGACATTTTTATTGTATACATAGTGAAATCTATAAAATAACTTTTAAATGTTTTATAAGTAGGTACCATATTTCGAAATTAAATCCCTTCCCCTCATTGCAATTTGGTTCTTTGTGGAAACCAAACAATAAGTACCTATAGTTTTATTTTATTTTCTTTTCAGATATGCGATTATGACTTGCGCATTATAAATGTGAACTCAAAATTTGGTGGAGCAACACATGACTCGCACATATGGTCAGCGAGTCACGTGAGCACATACATGGAAGGACTTCATGAAAGTGGTGAACATGTTTGGTTATTAGGTATGTTGTTCCGTATAGGTATTGTAAATAGTGAGACATCTGAAATAGCCCTATATGCAGTAATTGCACTATATTTAAGTGAGCATGACTACAAATAAAAAACGATTATTCAATTCTTTATTAGAACTGGAGTAGACTATTAACAAAAATATATTTCCTTTTTTTTTAGGAGATTCCGGCTATCCACTGCGGCCCTGGTTGATGACGCCTATATTAAATGCTGAACCAGGATCCCAGGCAGAGGTGTACACACGACGTCATGTTGAAGCCAGGTCCTGCATTGAGCGCTGTTTCGGACTACTTAAGGCTCGTTGGAGGTGTATGCTTCGACACAGAGTTCTTCACTATCACCCTTACATGGCTAGCAAAATTACTAATGCATGTTGTGTGCTGCACAACATTGCATTAGATGCTAGAATACCACCTCCAAGTGATATGCCAGCTGGGGGTCTAGAAGATAGTGAAGATCATGCTGTACAATATAGCACCTCCAGCAATGATAACCAAAATGAGTTAATCCGAGGCAGGGCTATGCGCAATCGCTTAGTTAGTAGGATGTAATATAGGTGAATAAATAAAATTACTATTAAATATTTTAATAGTTTTATTAAGTCACTTGATAAACTCTATAAAATTTTATATAATTAGTATCTCTACAAACTGCTGCGCATAAGACAAGCCTCACCTCAATAAGCCATAATCCAACATGCAAGCTAGATCTAATGGATACAGTCAATTTGGGTAACTTTGATTCATTCGGGTAACTTTGACAGCGGGACCATGAACTAGTTTTGATTATTTTTTCTCATGATGCCAACACTATTCATAAATGTTTATTTTAGGCTTCGTAAACGCACCTTAAAAAAAAGTAAGCTGTCAAAGTAAGAAAACGTCAAAACTTTTTTTCTGAATATAGCGCGCGAATTCAAGTTTGCTTTACGGCCAGACAAAAGAGAAATTATTAAAATTAAATATGATGATGTTGTATCTACAGTAGATAACAGTAAAATCAGTATAAAACAGGCTGGGTCCACACAATTAATGACTATTTGCTCTATATGGAGTGGGGAGAATAGACAAATAAATTGTCAAGATTGCTCAAGATTTTACAAAAAAAATTTTTGTTTTAATTATTTTTGCTTATTTTCTTTTTAATTTGCCTAAAAATGTTTAATTATAGGTGTTTTTAAAGCGTTTTTGATGGTGTTCAAAAATGAGCGTAACATTGCCAAATGCTGTAGACTGATTCTTCATTTTTTTTTTTTAATATAAGACAAATCTGCAAAATGGTCGTTTTATAGAGTCACATGCATCCATTAGTTAATAAATACATACACCAATGTTACCCAGATTGATAAAAATAATACTTATTACTACTTTTTTATGCATGGCTCTGTGTGTGTCAAAGTTACCCATTTTATGAAGGTAACTTTGACAGGGCACAGAATTGAGATTTTCTACTATATTGGTATGTTTTATAAACTTTCTGTGAATTTCTATAGATGGAAAGTAATACGAGAGCACTGATAAAATAAAAAACACTCGAGTGATAGGCGTAAATTTTTTAAATATAGTATAAAATATCGCCCATATCTGTCAAAGTTACCCAGATTGACTGTAACAAAATCATATTATTTTCACTATTAACTAAAATAAATGGCAATGTGTGTGTGACACACAAAGTTAGCCATGCAACACCTAGGTGAACTGCTTTGGTGTTCCACAGGTCAGAAAGGTTTATTTTTACTATTACCTTAAGTAAGTATAAATGCAAAATCAAGAATCAGTCTCACAGTTACAGTCTTAAAATTGGGCAGTAAAAGAGGCAACATATTAGATAATTTAACGAAGTCACTTCTTTCGCCTAAAGAAGGTTCACATTATGTAAAAACAAACTTAACATCTTGAACAGCCTTAGGAATTCTGCATCTCAGACTTTTGCTAGTATCCCACTCGCAAAAGTCTGAGATGCAGAATGCCTAAGGCTTCAGACATACATAATAAAAAACCTTTCGATTACTATAGCAATAGGGACAAGACAATTGCTGAACTACTCAGTGTTCAGCGGTTCTGTATTGTCCCTACTGCGATAATAGTCAAGCCAAGCTTGAGCGGTGTTCACTAAACAGCTAAAAACCTGGTTCCGTTCGTGCTCAACCTCCAACGCTCGCATTGTAGCCTAGTCCGGGCTTCCTCCAGCTCCAGGCGTCGTAATTCCACGGCCGTAAACTCGCTTGCCTCTCTCTCGAAGGGGGTCGGTGCCTGTCTACGGCGGTCGCGCAAACGAGGGCGGTCAGGAGAGGCAGCAGACTGCGGTGTCGCTGGCGACCTCAACCGCGGACGACGGCTGGGTAGATGGAGAAATAGCAGACGTGCGGGGGGCAGGTGGCCGTCTTCGCCTCGGAGTAGTGGGCGCTGCAGGGGTTGGCGGGGATGGCGCTGCCGGGGCTGTTGTGGCTGGCGGGGCTGGTGCAACAGGCTGCCGTCCTTGAGCCGAAGTCTGAGTGAGCACGAGCGGTGAGGAAGGAGGAAGTCAATTATTTGAGGGCTGTGAAGTTGAAGGTTGAGGAGACAAAGTCAGTTGTGGAGTTTCTGCAAAAGAAAATTAGTGTTATTTTGGACAGTTTATGGATCTTTTGTTTGTTCAAAATGTTTTCTTAAATCAGATACTGCTATTATTTTGTAAAATGTGAAGGTTTGGATGTTTGTTAGTTCCTTACTCAATCATGCAAAAACGGCTGAACGGATTTCGAAGAAAATTGGCATACAGCAACATTTTATATTTTACATATACATAACAAATAAATATTATGATACTAGCTGTTGCCAGCGGCTTCGCCCGTAATCGGGATAAAAACTATCCTATGTGTTAATCTGGGTTATAAACAAAGTGTGTACTAAATTTTATCAAAATCCGTTCAGTAGTTTTTGCGTGAAAGAGTAACAAACATCCATCTATGCAAACTTCCATGTTTATAAATAATATTAGTAAGAAGTAAGATTTTAAGTCTTTAGACTTACCATCTAAAATTTCCAAAAATGCTGAATTATCTTGGGTGACGGGATCATCTTGGACGGCAGGATCTTCTTGTGCAGTATTTAGAGGTCTCTGAAAAAAATTTGCAGTGGTAGATTTAATAAAAATAAGTGAGAGATTTAATTAAATTATAGTGTGGCGTCCCACATGGTTGCATCATTGTATTAATATTTATATTGTAACATAAGTACAGTACTATGTGTAGGACCCACCTTGTAATACTATTTAGTCTGTGGTATAACCAAAGATTTTCTGTCTATGGTTTTACTACTTTCTGACACCTCGCAAGAACAGACTTTTTGGCGGGTTTGGACGAATACAATTTGTTCAACAATACCGACTTTTATTTCGAGTTCGTTACTGAAATTAAACGGCGCGCAACGCCAAATTGGTGACCCTGAACGTGGTCGCCAAATTGGTGACCCTGAATCAAGGTGGCCCAAGGAATACTCCAGACTCGGGAGTTGCTGGAGTCGCCAACCAGACCCCTATTGGACATCCTGTGACGGAACTTCGCCAGTAACGACCTACGTGCGAGTTGATGCCCGTCGCCAAAGACGAGGTCTCGCTGGTACCTACGTCGCAAGGTGCTGCCTGTTGGTCAGTGGATTATACTTACTCTCCACGAAGATAACTGGTCAGTGTGTGCTTATACTACCTATTTTATATTGCATACAGCATAACAACAGTGGTGTTAAGAGTGGGTTAAGCTGGTGTTAATTAATATATTGGATACTGCATAAACTATTGATATTTTATATCATCTAACATATTGGTGTTGGATACTGAATAACTTATTAATATTGCATTTTATTTGTACCTCTTGAAGGTTTGTTTGCATTTATTTTTATTTTTTGCATATTGGTTGTTGGCACTGTTTACTTTTTAATATATTGCTTTTGTTTTGGGTTGTGTCTGCATTATTGTTAAACCACTCCTGTTTATTTATATTCTGCACTTTCAAATTCATTAATTATCTTGCATGCAGCTTCCTTAATTTTAAAACTTAATTTTCTTTTTAAAACATGACTGATGAATCTAAAGAAGTATTCCATGACCCAGCTGGTTCTGGTGGTGAGCATGGGACAACAACTACACACCCACACATCATTAACAGAGTTTCTATCCGTGTCCCACCCTTCTGGCCTGACAAGCCCGGATTGTGGTTTGCCAGTCTCGAGGCACACATCTATGCAAACTTCCATGTTTATAAATAATATTAGTAAGAAGTAAGATTTTAAGTCTTTAGACTTACCATCTAAAATTTCCAAAAATGCTGAATTATCTTGGGTGACGGGATCATCTTGGACGGCAGGATCTTCTTGTGCAGTATTTAGAGGTCTCTGAAAAAAATTGGCAGTGGTAGATTTAATAAAAATAAGTGAGAGATTTAATTAAATTATAGCAACATTTTTTCAGTTATATAATAATATTTATTTTATAGATACTAATTAATAACCTGTTTAACCAAATTCAAAATAATTTATCAAAAATGAAATGTGTCTTTCATGTTAACTAAGTAAGTAACTTTTGATGCCATTAACTAACATGTTGACCAATGTTAATAGGAATATTTTATAAAACATCTGTCTACCAGAAAAAATTAGCTCATTATTGAGCAGGAGCCTTGAAGGTGTATAGTACTTATATTAAATCCTAGCTCTTCTACTACAGAGACTTGTCCTGCCACTGCTAAAGCACCCATTATAGCCAGCACTCTGTTATCGCTAGCTGACAAGGTTTGCCCGCTTGCTGGCCCACCTCCAGTCCCTCTTGCATGGTGCCTTACGGTCAATGCCTTTTTTTTTGTTTTGGACTTCCAATCTGCCCCACGCCTTTATTGAATAAAAATCAGTCATAGTTATAAGTACCTATGTTATAAGTGTAAATGAGATTAAATGGCAAATTTGGTAAGAACTTTTGAAATAAATTGAAAAATAACTATAACATGCGGGGCATCCTCTCATATGGGCATCGGACATCAAAGCATAGCTTGTACTATACTATACTTGTACTTGTTTGACTTTTTGTAGTAAGAAGGTTAATGTTTAGTTGTAAGTTTGTTTTCTTTGTTTATGTTGTGTGTACTTATATGTGCCAATAAACGTTTTTTCTTTCTTACTATGGGTGTCATGTCAGAGATTGACCATCATCATCATAATTATCAAAAATCCCCAGTCTAGTAATAACGGAGAAGTGATTACAAGCCAACCTTCACAACCGCAAGGTTTCCTCTTATCCAAAACCCTTGAGAAAATAGCTTGCTAGCGACTCTACCATCACACTAGTCTTTCAAAAAATGTTCATTAGATCCTTACTTTTTTCCACTTCTCTGTAGTATTGCTGACACCACCACCAACAGCATTCAATATGTTGGTCAGTTCAGTCCACAGTCGGTCTGACCGTACCCGACCTTGTGATCCAGCAAGAGGCCTCGCCAGGTCACCATGACTGTAACATAAACAAACAAAGATTCAATATAAGTACTTCATTATTAAGATCGCGTCATTGTTTACATTACATACTCATGAATAAAACTTGGATTTACTTACGCTTCCATATACTCAAGCAGCGTTGACAATTGTTCAGGACTTGCTCGCACTCTTGATTCCATGTTTTATCACTAAAAATTAAAATAGATATTATCTAAGACTATATTAATACAAATTACAATGACTGTCTTACACAAAGGTTAGTTTAAAACTGAACTAATAACATCTTAATATTTGTTGGAAGCACTGGGTCTTGCTACAGTTCCCATACTTAAGTCAAGTGGTTAATATATTTTTTGTCGGGTCTCGGGGTACCTATCGCAGCCCGAACACTTGAACTGCCATGCCGATCCCGTGACGTCACCCAGCATTCCAACGCCGTCGCCGCACAGCGATCGCCAACATAGATTACTCCAACATCGTTTGAACACCAGTCACTTATAAAAATGAGTCTATTTTGATTATCATTAAGTTTTGGAGACGATCTAAAAGTAATATCACTCTATTCACTTACCACTGTAAAAATATCGTTTTTATTATAACTTAAAAACAAACGTAACACTCACTAAAATTTGAAAACATCAATAACTCTCGGGTTTGATCCGATTTGAACTTCTTGACTGACACAGCAAAATTTTCGATACCATAACCAATATTTTTGTTTTTTAGCGAATAAACAATTCGATACAACGATCACGAACATAGTGTTACATTGGCTAGGAAATGTTTATCGTTATCTCAGAGACGATGACGAATTTAGATATCGTTTCGGTACGAAGTGATGTTACTTTGTCTAAGGACCCAGGGGGCTTAGACAAAGTAACAATTTAAAAACGATAACGAAGTTAGATAAGACTAAAATGTATGGGATTGACATAAGCCGCGTTAAGTCACGTGGTCAATCGACATCGTTATCGCAATTTGGTAGACAATGTCATAAAGTAACGAATCGTTATCGTGTTTATCCCATACAAATGCGTAGACAAGCAGACCTTTCAGTGTTCGCCTTCGCCTCGATCGTGATCGCCAAAAAAGATAACGAAACGAATGCTAAAACGTTGTAGTTATCGAAACAATATGGCCGAATTTCATTCGGCAGCAGATTTTTGACATTGGTTGATGACATACTCTTAGTATTTATTCTGTGTTAGAGGCATTACTGCAGATCAAATAGATTATAAAATGCATTCTCTACGTTTATTGTGGGCTGCACACAATGAGAACGCCTGGGTGAGGTGCCAAAAACGACTAAGACTGCGACGGCAATTGGAAACAATTGAAGAAATGCCTGAATTGTTGTTCATCCAACATTTCAGGCTTAATAAAAGAGCATACAGGAAGTTATGCAAGGACCTAAAAGCTCATGCACAATTAAAAGGTTCCTCTGAAATTCCCCTGGAAATAAAGGTAAGAAATTTTAAATTAATAAAACAACATAATTATAGGTATTGCAGGCAACCAGGTCCTTAATGTTGTTAGTTGTTGTTCCTTATAGCTTGAGTTAAAGCAACTTCGTCTGCTTAGTTTATAGGTACTATACAACAAAAACATTGTGGCACCACACTACTTTATGAACTGCTGTATAAATAAAAATAAAACCACATCAACCTAAATAGGTTAACTTAACTATGTATTATATTTTATTTATATTATATTTTTCAGGTGCTGTGTGCTCTTAACTTTTTAGCTACAAGGTCATAACAGAAAATTGTGGGTGTGGGCCAGCATTTGACGCAGCGGACAACAAGTCGCTGCATCAGGGAGGTTGTGAACGCCCTTAATCACAATTGGATGGTCAGCAGGTGGATAGTATTTCCACAAACGCCACATGAGAGATCCCTAATCAAAGAGAAGTATGTAAATATATTTTTAAATAGTTTAAATACCTAATTAAAAATTTTCTTAGGTTTCTACATACCTAAATAATTACTCTGATATTTGTTGTAAAATTGTTAAATAATTTACAGATTTCAAAGGACACATAATTTGCCTGGTGTGATAGGGTGCATTGACTGTACCCATATTGCTATTACAAGACCGGTTGAGGAAGAACACACATTTTTCAATAGAAAAGGATATCATTCCTTAAATGTTCAAATGGTAAGCTGCTGGATAAATTCTAATCATAATACATATAAAACTATGTGGTTAACAAACTTCTCTGAAACTATGTGTATATGTATTTATAAATAAAATAACCTTTATTTATATGATAAACTCAATGGAATATGTAAGAGGAGGTATGTGCCAAGCGGCACAGCAAAATAAAGGGACATTTTTATTGTATACATAGTGAAATCTATAAAATAACTTTTAAATGTTTTATAAGTAGGTACCATATTTCGAAATTAAATCCCTTCCCCTCATTGCAATTTGGTTCTTTGTGGAAACCAAACAATAAGTACCTATAGTTTTATTTTATTTTCTTTTCAGATATGCGATTATGACTTGCGCATTATAAATGTGAACTCAAAATTTGGTGGAGCAACACATGACTCGCACATATGGTCAGCGAGTCACGTGAGCACATACATGGAAGGACTTCATGAAAGTGGTGAACATGTTTGGTTATTAGGTATGTTGTTCCGTATAGGTATTGTAAATAGTGAGACATCTGAAATAGCCCTATATGCAGTAATTGCACTATATTTAAGTGAGCATGACTACAAATAAAAAACGATTATTCAATTCTTTATTAGAACTGGAGTAGACTATTAACAAAAATATATTTCCTTTTTTTTTAGGAGATTCCGGCTATCCACTGCGGCCCTGGTTGATGACGCCTATATTAAATCCTGAACCAGGATCCCAGGCAGAGGTGTACACACGACGTCATGTTGAAGCCAGGTCCTGCATTGAGCGCTGTTTCGGACTACTTAAGGCTCGTTGGAGGTGTATGCTTCGACACAGAGTTCTTCACTATCACCCTTACATGGCTAGCAAAATTACTAATGCATGTTGTGTGCTGCACAACATTGCATTAGATGCTAGAATACCACCTCCAAGTGATATGCCAGCTGGGGGTCTAGAAGATAGTGAAGATCATGCTGTACAATATAGCACCTCCAGCAATGATAACCAAAATGAGTTAATCCGAGGCAGGGCTATGCGCAATCGCTTAGTTAGTAGGATGTAATATAGGTGAATAAATAAAATTACTATTAAATATTTTAATAGTTTTATTAAGTCACTTGATAAACTCTATAAAATTTTATATAATTAGTATCTCTACAAACTGCTGCGCATAAGACAAGCCTCACCTCAATAAGCCATAATCCAACATGCAAGCTAGATCTAATGGATACAGTCAATTTGGGTAACTTTGATTCATTCGGGTAACTTTGACAGCGGGACCATGAACTAGTTTTGATTATTTTTTCTCATGATGCCAACACTATTCATAAATGTTTATTTTAGGCTTCGTAAACGCACCTTAAAAAAAAGTAAGCTGTCAAAGTAAGAAAACGTCAAAACTTTTTTTCTGAATATAGCGCGCGAATTCAAGTTTGCTTTACGGCCAGACAAAAGAGAAATTATTAAAATTAAATATGATGATGTTGTATCTACAGTAGATAACAGTAAAATCAGTATAAAACAGGCTGGGTCCACACAATTAATGACTATTTGCTCTATATGGAGTGGGGAGAATAGACAAATAAATTGTCAAGATTGCTCAAGATTTTACAAAAAAAATTTTTGTTTTAATTATTTTTGCTTATTTTCTTTTTAATTTGCCTAAAAATGTTTAATTATAGGTGTTTTTAAAGCGTTTTTGATGGTGTTCAAAAATGAGCGTAACATTGCCAAATGCTGTAGACTGATTCTTCATTTTTTTTTTTAATATAAGACAAATCTGCAAAATGGTCGTTTTATAGAGTCACATGCATCCATTAGTTAATAAATACATACACCAATGTTACCCAGATTGATAAAAATAATACTTATTACTACTTTTTTATGCATGGCTCTGTGTGTGTCAAAGTTACCCATTTTATGAAGGTAACTTTGACAGGGCACAGAATTGAGATTTTCTACTATATTGGTATGTTTTATAAACTTTCTGTGAATTTCTATAGATGGAAAGTAATACGAGAGCACTGATAAAATAAAAAACACTCGAGTGATAGGCGTAAATTTTTTAAATATAGTATAAAATATCGCCCATATCTGTCAAAGTTACCCAGATTGACTGTAACAAAATCATATTATTTTCACTATTAACTAAAATAAATGGCAATGTGTGTGTGACACACAAAGTTAGCCATGCAACACCTAGGTGAACTGCTTTGGTGTTCCACAGGTCAGAAAGGTTTATTTTTACTATTACCTTAAGTAAGTATAAATGCAAAATCAAGAATCAGTCTCACAGTTACAGTCTTAAAATTGGGCAGTAAAAGAGGCAACATATTAGATAATTTAACGAAGTCACTTCTTTCGCCTAAAGAAGGTTCACATTATGTAAAAACAAACTTAACATCTTGAACAGCCTTAGGAATTCTGCATCTCAGACTTTTGCTAGTATCCCACTCGCAAAAGTCTGAGATGCAGAATGCCTAAGGCTTCAGACATACATAATAAAAAACCTTTCGATTACTATAGCAATAGGGACAAGACAATTGCTGAACTACTCAGTGTTCAGCGGTTCTGTATTGTCCCTACTGCGATAATAGTCAAGCCAAGCTTGAGCGGTGTTCACTAAAGAGCTAAAAACCTGGTTCCGTTCGTGCTCAACCTCCAACGCTCGCATTGTAGCCTAGTCCGGGCTTCCTCCAGCTCCAGGCGTCGTAATTCCACGGCCGTAAACTCGCTTGCCTCTCTCTCGAAGGGGGTCGGTGCCTGTCTACGGCGGTCGCGCAAACGAGGGCGGTCAGGAGAGGCAGCAGACTGCGGTGTCGCTGGCGACCTCAACCGCGGACGACGGCTGGGTAGATGGAGAAATAGCAGACGTGCGGGGGGCAGGTAGCCGTCTTCGCCTCGGAGTAGTGGGCGCTGCAGGGGTTGGCGGGGATGGCGCTGCCGGGGCTGTTGTGGCTGGCGGGGCTGGTGCAACAGGCTGCCGTCCTTGAGCCGAAGTCTGAGTGAGCACGAGCGGTGAGGAAGGAGGAAGTCAATTATTTGAGGGCTGTGAAGTTGAAGGTTGAGGAGACAAAGTCAGTTGTGGAGTTTCTGCAAAAGAAAATTAGTGTTATTTTGGACAGTTTATGGATCTTTTGTTTGTTCAAAATGTTTTCTTAAATCAGATACTGCTATTATTTTGTAAAATGTGAAGGTTTGGATGTTTGTTAGTTCCTTACTCAATCATGCAAAAACGGCTGAACGGATTTCGAAGAAAATTGGCATACAGCAACATTTTATATTTTACATATACATAACAAATAAATATTATGATACTAGCTGTTGCCAGCGGCTTCGCCCGTAATCGGGATAAAAACTATCCTATGTGTTAATCTGGGTTATAAACAAAGTGTGTACTAAATTTTATCCAAATCCGTTCAGTAGTTTTTGCGTGAAAGAGTAACAAACATCCATCTATGCAAACTTCCATGTTTATAAATAATATTAGTAAGAAGTAAGATTTTAAGTCTTTAGACTTACCATCTAAAATTTCCAAAAATGCTGAATTATCTTGGGTGACGGGATCATCTTGGACGGCAGGATCTTCTTGTGCAGTATTTAGAGGTCTCTGAAAAAAATTTGCAGTGGTAGATTTAATAAAAATAAGTGAGAGATTTAATTAAATTATAGTGTGGCGTCCCACATGGTTGCATCATTGTATTAATATTTATATTGTAACATAAGTACAGTACTATGTGTAGGACCCACCTTGTAATACTATTTAGTCTGTGGTATAACCAAAGATTTTCTGTCTATGGTTTTACTACTTTCTGACACCTCGCAAGAACAGACTTTTTGGCGGGTTTGGACGAATACAATTTGTTCAACAATACCGACTTTTATTTCGAGTTCGTTACTGAAATTAAACGGCGCGCAACGCCAAATTGGTGACCCTGAACGTGGTCGCCAAATTGGTGACCCTGAATCAAGGTGGCCCAAGGAATACTCCAGACTCGGGACTTGCTGGAGTCGCCAACCAGACCCCTATTGGACATCCTGTGACGGAACTTCGCCAGTAACGACCTACGTGCGAGTTGATGCCCGTCGCCAAAGACGAGGTCTCGCTGGTACCTACGTCGCAAGGTGCTGCCTGTTGGTCAGTGGATTATACTTACTCTCCACGAAGATAACTGGTCAGTGTGTGCTTATACTACCTATTTTATATTGCATACAGCATAACAACAGTGGTGTTAAGAGTGGGTTAAGCTGGTGTTAATTAATATATTGGATACTGCATAAACTATTGATATTTTATATCATCTAACATATTGGTGTTGGATACTGAATAACTTATTAATATTGCATTTTATTTGTACCTCTTGAAGGTTTGTTTGCATTTATTTTTATTTTTTGCATATTGGTTGTTGGCACTGTTTACTTTTTAATATATTGCTTTTGTTTTGGGTTGTGTCTGCATTATTGTTAAACCACTCCTGTTTATTTATATTCTGCACTTTCAAATTCATTAATTATCTTGCATGCAGCTTCCTTAATTTTAAAACTTAATTTTCTTTTTAAAACATGACTGATGAATCTAAAGAAGTATTCCATGACCCAGCTGGTTCTGGTGGTGAGCATGGGACAACAACTACACACCCACACATCATTAACAGAGTTTCTATCCGTGTCCCACCCTTCTGGCCTGACAAGCCCGGATTGTGGTTTGCCAGTCTCGAGGCACACATCTATGCAAACTTCCATGTTTATAAATAATATTAGTAAGAAGTAAGATTTTAAGTCTTTAGACTTACCATCTAAAATTTCCAAAAATGCTGAATTATCTTGGGTGACGGGATCATCTTGGACGGCAGGATCTTCTTGTGCAGTATTTAGAGGTCTCTGAAAAAAATTGGCAGTGGTAGATTTAATAAAAATAAGTGAGAGATTTAATTAAATTATAGCAACATTTTTTCAGTTATATAATAATATTTATTTTATAGATACTAATTAATAACCTGTTTAACCAAATTCAAAATAATTTATCAAAAATGAAATGTGTCTTTCATGTTAACTAAGTAACTTTTGTTGCCATTAACTAACATGTTGACCAATGTTAATAGGAATATTTTATAAAACATCTGTCTACTAGAAAAAATTAGCTCATTATTGAGCAGGAGCCTTGAAGGTGTATAGTACTTACATTAAATCCTAGCTCTTCTACTACAGACACTTGTCCTGCCACTGCTAAAGCACCCATTATAGCCAGCACTCTGTTATCGCTAGCTGACAAGGTTTGCCCGCTTGCTGGCCCACCTCCAGTCCCTCTTGCATGGTGCCTTACGGTCAATGCCTTTTTTTTTGTTTTGGACTTCCAATCTGCCCCACGCCTTTATTGAATAAAAATCAGTCATAGTTATAAGTACCTATGTTATAAGTGTAAATGAGATTAAATGGCAAATTTGGTAAGAACTTTTGAAATAAATTGAAAAATAACTATAACATGCGGGGCATCCTCTCATATGGGCATCGGACATCAAAGCATAGCTTGTACTATACTATACTTGTACTTGTTTGACTTTTTGTAGTAAGAAGGTTAATGTTTAGTTGTAAGTTTGTTTTCTTTGTTTATGTTGTGTGTACTTATATGTGCCAATAAACGTTTTTTCTTTCTTACTATGGGTGTCATGTCAGAGATTGACCATCATCATCATAATTATCAAAAATCCCCAGTCTAGTAATAACAGAGAAGTGATTACAAGCCAACCTTCACAACCGCAAGGTTTCCTCTTATCCAAAACCCTTGAGAAAATAGCTTGCTAGCGACTCTACCATCACACTAGTCTTTCAAAAAATGTTCATTAGATCCTTACTTTTTTCCACTTCTCTGTAGTATTGCTGACACCACCACCAACAGCATTCAATATGTTGGTCAGTTCAGTCCACAGTCGGTCTGACCGTACCCGACCTTGTGATCCAGCAAGAGGCCTCGCCATGTCACCATGACTGTAACATAAACAAACAAAGATTCAATATAAGTACTTCATTATTAAGATCGCGTCATTGTTTACATTACATACTCATGAATAAAACTTGGATTTACTTACGCTTCCATATACTCAAGCAGCGTTGACAATTGTTCAGGACTTGCTCGCACTCTTGATTCCATGTTTTATCACTAAAAATTAAAATAGATATTATCTAAGACTATATTAATACAAATTACAACGACTGTCTTACACAAAGGTTAGTTTAAAACTGAACTAATAACATCTTAATATTTGTTGGAAGCACTAATAACATCTTAATATTTGTTGGAAGCACCCAGCATTCCAACGCCGTCGCCGCACAGCGATCGCCAACATAGATTACTCCATCATCGTTTGAACACCAGTCACTTATAAAAATGAGTCTATTTTGATTATCATTAAGTTTTGGAGACGATCTAAAAGTAATATCACTATATTCACTTACCACTGTAAAAATATCGTTTTTATTATAACTTAAAAACAAACGTAACACTCACTAAAATTTGAAAACATCAATAACTCTCGGGTTTGATCCGATTTGAACTTCTTGACTGACACAGCAAAATTTTCGATACCATAACCAATATTTTTGTTTTTTAGCGAATAAACAATTCGATACAACGATCACGAACATAGTGTTACATTGGCTAGGAAATGTTTATCGTTATCTCAGAGACGATGACGAATTTAGATATCGTTTCGGTACGAAGTGATGTTACTTTGTCTAAGGACCCAGGGGGCTTAGACAAAGTAACAATTTAAAAACGATAACGAAGTTAGATAAGACTAAAATGTATGGGATTGACATAAGCCGCGTTAAGTCACGTGGTCAATCGACATCGTTATCGCAATTTGGTAGACAATGTCATAAAGTAACGAATCGTTATCGTGTTTATCCCATACAAATGCGTAGACAAGCAGACCTTTCAGTGTTCGCCTTCGCCTCGATCGTGATCGCCAAAAAAGATAACGAAACGAATGCTAAAACGTTGTAGTTATCGAAACAATATGGCCGAATTTCATTCGGCAGCACATTTTTGACATTGGTTGATGACATACTCTTAGTATTTATTCTGTGTTAGAGGCATTACTGCAGATCAAATAGATTATAAAATGCATTCTCTACGTTTATTGTGGGCTGCACACAATGAGAACGCCTGGGTGAGGTGCCAAAAACGACTAAGACTGCGACGGCAATTGGAAACAATTGAAGAAATGCCTGAATTGTTGTTCATCCAACATTTCAGGCTTAATAAAAGAGCATACAGGAAGTTATGCAAGGACCTAAAAGCTCATGCACAATTAAAAGGTTCCTCTGAAATTCCCCTGGAAATAAAGGTAAGAAATTTTAAATTAATAAAACAACATAATTATAGGTATTGCAGGCAACCAGGTCCTTAATGTTGTTAGTTGTTGTTCCTTATAGCTTGAGTTAAAGCAACTTCGTCTGCTTAGTTTATAGGTACTATACAACAAAAACATTGTGGCACCACACTACTTTATGAACTGCTGTAGAAATAAAAATAAAACCACATCAACCTAAATAGGTTAACTTAACTATGTATTATATTTTATTTATATTATATTTTTCAGGTGCTGTGTGCTCTTAGCTTTTTAGCTACAGGGTCATAACAGAAAATTGTGGGTGTGGGCCAGCATTTGACGCAGCGGACAACAAGTCGCTGCATCAGGGAGGTTGTGAACGCCCTTAATCACAATTGGATGGTCAGCAGGTGGATAGTGTTTCCACAAACGCCACATGAGAGATCCCTAATCAAAGAGAAGTATGTAAATATATTTTTAAATAGTTTAAATACCTAATTAAAAATTTTCTTAGGTTTCTACATATCTAAATAATTACTCTGATATTTGTTGTAAAATTGTTAAATAATTTACAGATTTCAAAGGACACATAATTTGCCTGGTGTGATAGGGTGCATTGACTGTACCCATATTGCTATTACAAGACCGGTTGAGGAAGAACACACATTTTTCAATAGAAAAGGATATCATTCCTTAAATGTTCAAATGGTAAGCTGCTGGATAAATTCTAATCATAATACATATAAAACTATGTGGTTAACAAACTTCTCTGAAACTATGTGTATATGTATTTATAAATAAAATAACCTTTATTTATATGATAAACTCAATGGAATATGTAAGAGGAGGTATGTGCCAAGCGGCACAGCAAAATAAAGGGACATTTTTATTGTATACATAGTGAAATCTATAAAATAACTTTTAAATGTTTTATAAGTAGGTACCATATTTCGAAATTAAATCCCTTCCCCTCATTGCAATTTGGTTCTTTGTGGAAACCAAACAATAAGTACCTATAGTTTTATTTTATTTTCTTTTCAGATATGCGATTATGACTTGCGCATTATAAATGTGAACTCAAAATTTGGTGGAGCAACACATGACTCGCACATATGGTCAGCGAGTCACGTGAGCACATACATGGAAGGACTTCATGAAAGTGGTGAACATGTTTGGTTATTAGGTATGTTGTTCCGTATAGGTATTGTAAATAGTGAGACATCTGAAATAGCCCTATATGCAGTAATTGCACTATATTTAAGTGAGCATGACTACAAATAAAAAACGATTATTCAATTCTTTATTAGAACTGGAGTAGACTATTAACAAAAATATATTTCCTTTTTTTTTAGGAGATTCCGGCTATCCACTGCGGCCCTGGTTGATGACGCCTATATTAAATGCTGAACCAGGATCCCAGGCAGAGGTGTACACACGACGTCATGTTGAAGCCAGGTCCTGCATTGAGCGCTGTTTCGGACTACTTAAGGCTCGTTGGAGGTGTATGCTTCGACACAGAGTTCTTCACTATCACCCTTACATGGCTAGCAAAATTACTAATGCATGTTGTGTGCTGCACAACATTGCATTAGATGCTAGAATACCACCTCCAAGTGATATGCCAGCTGGGGGTCTAGAAGATAATGAAGATCATGCTGTACAATATAGCACCTCCAGCAATGATAACCAAAATGAGTTAATCCGAGGCAGGGCTATGCGCAATCGCTTAGTTAGTAGGATGTAATATAGGTGAATAAATAAAATTACTATTAAATATTTTAATAGTTTTATTAAGTCACTTGATAAACTCTATAAAATTTTATATAATTAGTATCTCTACTAAACATAATAATTATATTAATCAGTCTTTATATGCCAACTGCTGCGCATAAGACAAGCCTCACCTCAATAAGCCATAATCCAACATGCAAGCTAGATCTAATGGATACAGTCAATTTGGGTAACTTTGATTCATTCGGGTAACTTTGACAGCGGGACCATGAACTAGTTTTGATTATTTTTTCTCATGATGCCAACACTATTCATAAATGTTTATTTTAGATTTGCAATTTTAAACAAGCTTCGTAAACGCACCTTAAAAAAAAGTAAGCTGTCAAAGTAAGAAAACGTCAAAACTTTTTTTCTGAATATAGCGCGCGAATTCAAGTTTGCTTTACGGCCAGACAAAAGAGAAATTATTAAAATTAAATATGATGATGTTGTATCTACAGTAGATAACAGTAAAATCAGTATAAAACAGGCTGGGTCCACACAATTAATGACTATTTGCTCTATATGGAGTGGGGAGAATAGACAAATAAATTGTCAAGCATGCTCAAGATTTTACAAAAAAAATTTTTGTTTTAATTATTTTTGCTTATTTTCTTTTTAATTTGCCTAAAAATGTTTAATTATAGGTGTTTTTAAAGCGTTTTTGATGGTGTTCAAAAATGAGCGTAACATTGCCAAATGCTGTAGACTGATTCTTCATTTTTTTTTTTAATATAAGACAAATCTGCAAAATGGTCGTTTTATAGAGTCACATGCATCCATTAGTTAATAAATACATACACCAATGTTACCCAGATTGATAAAAATAATACTTATTACTACTTTTTTATGCATGGCTCTGTGTGTGTCAAAGTTACCCATTTTATGAAGGTAACTTTGACAGGGCACAGAATTGAGATTTTCTACTATATTGGTATGTTTTATAAACTTTCTGTGAATTTCTATAGATGGAAAGTAATACGAGAGCACTGATAAAATAAAAAACACTCGAGTGATAGGCGTAAATTTTTTAAATATAGTATAAAATATCGCCCATATCTGTCAAAGTTACCCAGATTGACTGTAACAAAATCATATTATTTTCACTATTAACTAAAATAAATGGCAATGTGTGTGTGACACACAAAGTTAGCCATGCAACACCTAGGTGAACTGCTTTGGTGTTCCACAGGTCAGAAAGGTTTATTTTTACTATTACCTTAAGTAAGTATAAATGCAAAATCAAGAATCAGTCTCACAGTTACAGTCTTAAAATTGGGCAGTAAAAGAGGCAACATATTAGATAATTTAACGAAGACACTTCTTTCGCCTAAAGAAGGTTCACATTATGTAAAAACAAACTTAACATCTTGAACAGCCTTAGGAATTCTGCATCTCAGACTTTTGCTAGTATCCCACTCGCAAAAGTCTGAGATGCAGAATGCCTAAGGCTTCAGACATACATAATAAAAAACCTTTCGATTACTATAGCAATAGGGACAAGACAATTGCTGAACTACTCAGTGTTCAGCGGTTCTGTATTGTCCCTACTGCGATAATAGTCAAGCCAAGCTTGAGCGGTGTTCACTAAAGAGCTAAAAACCTGGTTCCGTTCGTGCTCAACCTCCAACGCTCGCATTGTAGCCTAGTCCGGGCTTCCTCCAGCTCCAGGCGTCGTAATTCCACGGCCGTAAACTCGCTTGCCTCTCTCTCGAAGGGGGTCGGTGCCTGTCTACGGCGGTCACGCAAACGAGGGCGGTCAGGAGAGGCAGCAGACTGCGGTGTCGCTGGCGACGTCAACCGCGGACGACGGCTGGGTAGATGGAGAAATAGCAGACGTGCGGGGGGCAGGTGGCCGTCTTCGCCTCGGAGTAGTGGGCGCTGCAGGGGTTGGCGGGGATGGCGCTGCCGGGGCTGTTGTGGCTGGCGGGGCTGGTGCAACAGGCTGCCGTCCTTGAGCCGAAGTCTGAGTGAGCACGAGCGGTGAGGAAGGAGGAAGTCAATTATTTGAGGGCTGTGAAGTTGAAGGTTGAGGAGACAAAGTCAGTTGTGGAGTTTCTGCAAAAGAAAATTAGTGTTATTTTGGACAGTTTATGGATCTTTTGTTTGTTCAAAATGTTTTCTTAAATCAGATACTGCTATTATTTTGTAAAATGTGAAGGTTTGGATGTTTGTTAGTTCCTTACTCAATCATGCAAAAACGGCTGAACGGATTTCGAAGAAAATTGGCATACAGCAACATTTTATATTTTACATATACATAACAAATAAATATTATGATACTAGCTGTTGCCAGCGGCTTCGCCCGTAATCGGGATAAAAACTATCCTATGTGTTAATCTGGGTTATAAACAATGTGTGTACTAAATTTTATCCAAATCCGTTCAGTAGTTTTTGCGTGAAAGAGTAACAAACATCCATCTATGCAAACTTCCATGTTTATAAATAATATTAGTAAGAAGTAAGATTTTAAGTCTTTAGACTTACCATCTAAAATTTCCAAAAATGCTGAATTATCTTGGGTGACGGGATCATCTTGGACGGCAGGATCTTCTTGTGCAGTATTTAGAGGTCTCTGAAAAAAATTGGCAGTGGTAGATTTAATAAAAATAAGTGAGAGATTTAATTAAATTATAGTGTGGCGTCCCACACGGTTGCATCATTGTATTAATATTTATATTGTAACATAAGTACAGTACTATGTGTAGGACCCACCTTGTAATACTATTTAGTCTGTGGTATAACCAAAGATTTTCTGTCTATGGTTTTACTACTTTCTGACACCTCGCAAGAACAGACTTTGGGAGGAAAAAGCGCGGGAAACTTTGAGCGGACCGGTGCATTTTTTCTTGACAAAATATATAATTTTAATTTTTCACTATTTAAGAATCAGTTTTGTATTATATTGTAAATTTTATTAATATTTAGTGTACATATATTAGTTTTAGTGTATAGTTTGCCGGATTCGGTAAGTTTTTTATTAATTTCTTTCGATGAACGAGCCGCCTGACTTGGCGGACCCGGGGGTCTTTGTACCCCCGGCTAATAATTTTATAACAGTTGCTTCGTCAACTTTATCCAATGAATCAGGAATGGAGACGGATGGTTCTAATGCCCAACGTGGGCGTAAAAGAAATAGACTGCATAAAATATGCAGAATGTGTAACAAAAAAAAAAGGAAGCACAGTCAGGCAGTTGACGGTAATACAGGTTGTTGCTGTGCTAGTGCAGAGAGTGAAAATAGCGACTCTACCCCTGCTCTAAAGAGTTCAATTAACACTATCACGCCGTGTAGTAATCCGATCCCTCAGAGTACAGTATCTGGTGTTGCTAGGAACAGGTATGAGGCCACTGACATCAGCCCTTTTATAGTACACGTCCAAAAAGAGACTAAGTCACCTAACGATAATACCACCTTACACCCGGTCACATTTGGCAAGTTTCTCAAAAGCCATGCCATTCACAACATCGTAGATGGATCTCTTAAGAGGATAGGCAGGAATAGAATTTGTTTAGCGTTCTCAGACTTTAACAATGCTAATTCATTTATTTACAATCCTGAGTTGTCAAACAGCAATTTAAAGGCATTTATACCAAGTTTTCACGTAACAAGAATGGGCCTTGTACGTGGTGTTCCATCTGATTGGTCGCCTGAAGAAATAATTGAAAATGCTTCAGTGCCGGATAATTGTGGGAAAATACTTAAAGTTAGGAGAATAAATTACAAAACTGTTGTAGAAGGGTCACCTGTCTGGAAACCAACGCAGAACATTGTGATAACACTTGACGGTCAGGTTCTTCCTCCACGTATATTTATGTGCTACAATTCATTACCTGTAGAGCTGTATGTGTATCCCACTATCCAATGCTACAATTGCTGTCGATTTGGACATACGAAAATTCAATGTAGGTCCAAACCTAAATGTTACAAGTGTGGCCAGGAACATACGGGTGATACTTGTAATGTTGAAGAAGAAAATTTATCTTGCTGTCATTGCTCTGGTAAACATTTCGCTACCTCTAAATTATGTCCTGAATTTTTACGTCAAAAAGAGATTAAGACTGTTATGGCAGAAAAATGTATTTCATATGGTGAAGTTACTAAATTGATTGCACCTATTTCTAAGTCTTATGCCAATGTAGCTAGCACTCCTGTTACTAATTACGCTTATCCAAACTCGCAATCTTCTTATACACAACATTCTCTTTCACATAGCTCAAATAAAAAAACAGTTTACATACACCGTCGGCCTCCTCCCAAACCAAATAAAGGTTATGACCGAGAAACACACCAAAAGATTGTTAATGAATATAGCTTACCGACCCCGCAAGATGGCTGTGCCTTAAATACAAATACAACAGTTCCTACAATGATGTCAACATCAGAAATAATTCAAACTCTCATACAAACGCTTACTCAATATAACATAGAAATACCGTCCAACGTTGCCCCTTTAATCAATATGTATAAAAAACCTGTTATTAATAATGTCAGTACAAATTCAGAACATATTACAATGGAACTGTAGAAGTGCAGTTTCTAAAAAGAACGAAATCATTTACTTGTTAAATAAGTATAATGCTTCTTTGTTTGCAATTTCGGAAACCTGGTTGAAACCGGGCTCCATTTTTAAAATCAATGGTTTTTCTTGCCTAAGAGATGATAGGTCTGATGGGTATGGCGGGGCTGCTATACTCATTAGAAATTCGGTCTCTTACTGTCCTCTAACCCTTCCAGTCTTTAATGATTTTTCTGTTGTAGCTGCACAAATAAATAATACTTGTATTGTTTCTGTGTACATTCCTTCTCCTTCTTTATCAACCCTTCAACAATTCAACAATCTTGTATCTATTCTTCCTCGTCCCTTTTTAATTTTAGGTGACTTCAACTGTCACCACATTTCTTGGGGTTGTACTCTTTCATCATATTGTGGTGACTTACTCTTAGATATGTTTGACCAACATAATATTTGTGTATTAAATACCGGGGCTCCAACTCGACGTACAGGGCCAAAAGAAAATTTGAGCGCAATAGATCTTTCCATTTGTACCCCTAACTTAGCTTCATCTCTTATATGGTGCACTTTGCCATCTTCTTATGGAAGCGACCATTTTCCAATTCTTATATCGCCCACACATCCTTGTAGGTCTCCTAGTCTGCCGAGGCAGCCACGTATAAAATATAAACTTGGTGAGGATGGGTTATGGGATAGATTTAGAACTCTTGTAGAAGTTAAGCTTTCTAATTTACAGAAAAATATATCAAATGATCTTATTGACAGTAATAATAATTTTACAAATGCACTTATACAAGCTGCAGATGAAACTTTCCCTTTAAAGAATTCAGCCATTGGTCGTATTCCTTCCCCTCCTTGGTGGGATAAAGAATGTTCCCAAGTAGTGAAAGCCAGAAAGGAAGCGGAAAAAAAATATAAAAATAATATGACTGAAGATAATTTCAAAATTGTATGTGATGCTATGGCGAAAGCACGTAAATTATTCAAAGAAAAAAAAATAGAGGGATGGAAAAAATTTTGCCTTTCGATCTCTCCTAATGTCAACGCTTCTATTGTCTGGCAAAATATAAGAAAATTCAGAAACGGAGTCACTCCTTCTAATTTTTCTGGCATTCCACCAAATTTAAGGAACTCTTTTCTCAATCGTCTTGCTCCGCCATCTGTTCCAGAGCAAGATCTTATTTATGATAACATTCCTCCTTCTATATCTCATAACCAAAGTCCACTTAATTCTCCTTTCACAATGCAAGAGTTACAGGGCGTTCTAATATCAGTTAAAGATTCTGCTCCAGGTGAAGATGGTATTCCCTATTCATTCCTGGCTAATTTAAATGAATCTTCACTTGAATACTACTTAGACTTAATTAATAAAGTTATGTTATCAGGTAAAATCCCTCCATCATGGAAATCTCAAGCTGTTATTCCCATTTTGAAACCAGGTAAAACACCATTAGAATCTTCATCTTATCGCCCAATAGCTTTATCACCCGTAATTGCAAAAGTAGCTGAAAACTTAGTGAAAAATCGTCTTGAATGGATTATCGAAAACCGCGGAATTTTACCAGAATCACAATTTGGATTTAGAAAAGGCAAAAGTACACTGGATAGTGTGGCTACTTTGGTAACAGATATTAGAGTTGCGTTCTCTCGAAATCAGTCAGTACTCGCAGTATTTTTAGATCTAGAATCAGCATATGACAATGTTCTCCTGAGTGTCCTTAAAGAAAAATTAAAGAAGCTTCACATCCCTGAAATGTTGATTTGTTTTATAATAAACCTCCTCTCAGGTAGAAAAATTAACTTAGATCAAACACAGGATGACAGTAGGCTAGTATGGAAAGGTCTCCCACAGGGTTCAGTGCTCAGCCCTATATTATTTAATTTATATACGTATGATCTATATTCCTCACTTCAAAATTCAGCAAACATCCTCCAATATGCAGATGACTTAGTGTTGTACGTTACGGGTAGTTCATCAAGTTCTCTTTGTACTCTGCTATCTAACTCTCTAGCCTGTTTAAAAGTATGGATGGACAAAAATGGCCTGAGCATATCAGCGAGTAAGAGTTCTTTAGTCTTATTCACTCGCCAGCGTATTCATCCTCCGATATTTATAGATTGTGACAATAATGAAATACCAGTTAAAAATCAGGTCAAGTTTTTGGGTATCATTTTGGACTCTAAACTTACAGGTATTCCACACTGTGATTATGTTCTAAACAAATGTCAGAAACTTCTAAATTTGATGAGGTGTCTATCAGGTGTTTGGTGGGGTGCGCATCCGTTTTCCTTAAAGCTTCTTTACAATGCTCTGGTTCGAAGTGTGCTTGATTATGGAATCTTCTTATTGGAGCCTTGTAACGTGACTGCCCTCAGGAGACTGGATTCTATCCAATCAATGGCCTTAAGAATAATCACTGGAGCTATGAAATCTAGTCCTATTAACGCATTACAAATTGAGTATAACGAACCTCCGCTTAGTCTAAGACGTCAATTTTTGGCTGATCGATTGTTTTTCCGTGTTTTACAGTTTACTAATAGTCTTTTAATTCAAAAACTTCAAATACTTGCTGATCTCATTGACTCATCAAACTATTGGAATCACAAATCTCTTCCTTGTTTAATTAAAAGTTATATCCGATTTAAATCATTTCATGCACCCACACACCGGTATCCAAAACTTGATTTGTTTAACACTGAATTCGAAGCCTTGATCAATACGCCGTCTGTTAAATACATTGTAGATATTGATAAAAATAACGCTAATCCACATTTTAATTTTATTGTTCAAAGAAATTGGCCTGAGTGGCATCATATCTTCACTGACGCATCCAAACATGAATCTGATGATTTTGTGGGGGTAGGAATATATCATGCACAGTATAATATTGTTCAGAAGGTAAAGTGCCCACCTGAAGCAACTGTTTTTACTGGAGAATGTCTTGGTATTCTTAAAGCTGTAGAATACATTTTACTTTTAAAACTTAGAAATAGTTTAATTTTAACTGATTCCATGAGTGCGCTTCAGGCGCTCCTGAGATATCCTTTTAAATCTAAACCACCATTTCCTCTTATAGCAAATATTAGGAGTAAACTTTTCGACTGTGTTGTGAAGGGCTTTTCTGTTGTTTTTGTCTGGATTCCGAGTCATTGTGGTATAAATGGTAATGAAAAAGCTGATAGACTTGCCAATGAGGCTGTGTTGTGCGGAGATACTGTTCCATTCAAAAATTATACTCAGGACTTGGCTACTCTTCCTAGACATTATCTTAGGGATTCCTGGGATAGAGTTTGGGCAGAAAGTAGCCGTTCAAAAGGGAAATACTACTTTAGTATTCAGTCACAAATTCCATGTAAACCTTGGTTCTCTGTTCTCAGACTTGGCAAAATCGCGACAACCATTTTAATAAGAATGCGTTTAGGACATACTACTTGTCCAACGCACCTTGCACGCTTCAATATTATAGATAGTCCTCAATGTGAATGTGGACATGACTTTGGGGATCTGAACCATATATTCTTTTCCTGTCCGAATCATGACCGTACTTCCTTTTTAAATAGTTTGATATCCCTCCGTGTCCCTTTCCCTACATCAATAAAAACTCTTCTGTCTTCTATTAACTCCTCCATATATAGTGTTCTTTCTGATTATATTCATGATAACAATATACGTCTGTAAACATATATAAATATTTATTAGAAGTTCAACAAGCTTCTGTCCTTTTTATTTATGTAATATTTTTAATAACTAAATTTGTAATATATTTTTATACATTCCTGATCCTGTATCCGTGTTATTCCAAATTCCTTTACCTTTTGCGTTAAATGTTTCCCTACCTTTCTCTTCATACCCAACCCGAAATAAACTATATATTTATACAACTTGACACTGGCGGATGCACAAGAGTGCTAAGCCATATTCTCCTGTCGATAGAAAGGGGAAAAAAAAAAAAAAAAAAAAAAGAACAGACTTTTTGGCGGGTTTGGACGAATACAATTTGTTCAACAATACCGACTTTTATTTCGAGTTCGTTACTGAAATTAAACGGCGCGCAACGCCAAATTGGTGACCCTGAACGTGGTCGCCAAATTGGTGACCCTGAATCAAGGTGGCCCAAGGAATACTCCAGACTCGGGACTTGCTGGAGTCGCCAACCAGACCCCTATTGGACATCCTGTGACGGAACTTCGCCAGTAACGACCTACGTGCGAGTTGATGCCCGTCGCCAAAGACGAGGTCTCGCTGGTACCTACGTCGCAAGGTGCTGCCTGTTGGTCAGTGGATTATACTTACTCTCCACGAAGATAACTGGTCAGTGTGTGCTTATACTACCTATTTTATATTGCATACAGCATAACAACAGTGGTGTTAAGAGTGGGTTAAGCTGGTGTTAATTAATATATTGGATACTGCATAAACTATTGATATTTTATATCATCTAACATATTGGTGTTGGATACTGAATAACTTATTAATATTGCATTTTATTTGTACCTCTTGAAGGTTTGTTTGCATTTATTTTTATTTTTTGCATATTGGTTGTTGGCACTGTTTACTTTTTAATATATTGCTTTTGTTTTGGGTTGTGTCTGCATTATTGTTAAACCACTCCTGTTTATTTATATTCTGCACTTTCAAATTCATTAATTATCTTGCATGCAGCTTCCTTAATTTTAAAACTTAATTTTCTTTTTAAAACATGACTGATGAATCTAAAGAAGTATTCCATGACCCAGCTGGTTCTGGTGGTGAGCATGGGACAACAACTACACACCCACACATCATTAACAGAGTTTCTATCCGTGTCCCACCCTTCTGGCCTGACAAGCCCGGATTGTGGTTTGCCAGTCTCGAGGCACACATCTATGCAAACTTCCATGTTTATAAATAATATTAGTAAGAAGTAAGATTTTAAGTCTTTAGACTTACCATCTAAAATTTCCAAAAATGCTGAATTATCTTGGGTGACGGGATCATCTTGGACGGCAGGATCTTCTTGTGCAGTATTTAGAGGTCTCTGAAAAAAATTGGCAGTGGTAGATTTAATAAAAATAAGTGAGAGATTTAATTAAATTATAGCAACATTTTTTCAGTTATATAATAATATTTATTTTATAGATACTAATTAATAACCTGTTTAACCAAATTCAAAATAATTTATCAAAAATGAAATGTGTCTTTCATGTTAACTAAGTAACTTTTGTTGCCATTAACTAACATGTTGACCAATGTTAATAGGAATATTTTATAAAACATCTGTCTACTAGAAAAAATTAGCTCATTATTGAGCAGGAGCCTTGAAGGTGTATAGTACTTACATTAAATCCTAGCTCTTCTACTACAGAGACTTGTCCTGCCACTGCTAAAGCACCCATTATAGCCAGCACTCTGTTATCGCTAGCTGACAAGGTTTGCCCGCTTGCTGGCCCACCTCCAGTCCCTCTTGCATGGTGCCTTACGGTCAATGCCTTTTTTTTTATTTTGGACTTCCAATCTGCCCCACGCCTTTATTGAATAAAAATCAGTCATAGTTATAAGTACCTATGTTATAAGTGTAAATGAGATTAAATGGCAAATTTGGTAAGAACTTTTAAAATAAATTGAAAAATAACTATAACATGCAGGGCATCCTCTCATATGGGCATCGGACATCAAAGCATAGCTTGTACTATACTATACTTGTACTTGTTTGACTTTTTGTAGTAAGAAGGTTAATGTTTAGTTGTAAGTTTGTTTTCTTTGTTTATGTTGTGTGTACTTATATGTGCCAATAAACGTTTTTTCTTTCTTACTATGGGTGTCATGTCAGAGATTGACCATCATCATCATAATTATCAAAAATCCCCAGTCTAGTAATAACAGAGAAGTGATTACAAGCCAACCTTCACAACCGCAAGGTTTCCTCTTATCCAAAACCCAAATACAAAATAGCACCTCCAGCAATGATAACCAAAATGAGTTAATCCGAGGCATGGCTATGCGCAATCGCTTAGTTAGTAGGATGTAATATAGGTGAATAAATAAAATTACTATTAAATATTTGAATAGTTTTTTTAAGTCACTTGATAAACTCTATAAAATTTTATATAATTAGTATCTCTACTAAACATAATAATTATATTAATCAGTCTTTATATGCCAACTGCTGGGCATAAGACAAGCCTCACCTCAATAAGCCATAATCCAACATGCAAGCTAGATCTAATGGATAACAAAATCATATTATTTTCACTATTAACTAAAATAAATGCCAATGTGTGTGTGACACACAAAGTTAGCCATGCAACACCTAGGTGAACTGCTTTGGTGTTCCACAGGTCAGAAAGGTTTATTTTTACTATTACCTTAAGTAAGTATAAATGCAAAATCAAGAATCAGTCTCACAGTTACAGTCTTAAAATTGGGCAGTAAAAGAGGCAACATATTAGATAATTTAACGAAGTCACTTCTTTCGCCTAAAGAAGGTTCACATTATGTAAAAACAAACTTAACATCTTGAACAGCCTTAGGAATTCTGCATCTCAGACTTTTGCTAGTATCCCACTCGCAAAAGTCTGAGATGCAGAATGCCTAAGGCTTCAGACATACATAATAAAAAACCTTTCGATTACTATAGCAATAGGGACAAGACAATTGCTGAACTACTCAGTGTTCAGCGGTTCTGTATTGTCCCTACTGCGATAATAGTCAAGCCAAGCTTGAGCGGTGTTCACTAAAGAGCTAAAAACCTGGTTCCGTTCGTGCTCAACCTCCAACGCTCGCATTGTAGCCTAGTCCGGGCTTCCTCCAGCTCCAGGCGTCGTAATTCCACGGCCGTAAACTCGCTTGCCTCTCTCTCGAAGGGGGTCGGTGCCTGTCTACGGCGGTCGCGCAAACGAGGGCGGTCAGGAGAGGCAGCAGACTGCGGTGTCGCTGGCGACCTCAACCGCGGACGACGGCTGGGTAGATGGAGAAATAGCAGACGTGCGGGGGGCAGGTGGCCGTCTTCGCCTCGGAGTAGTGGGCGCTGCAGGGGTTGGCGGGGATGGCGCTGCCGGGGCTGTTGTGGCTGGCGGGGCTGGTGCAACAGGCTGCCGTCCTTGAGCCGAAGTCTGAGTGAGCACGAGCGGTGAGGAAGGAGGAAGTCAATTATTTGAGGGCTGTGAAGTTGAAGGTTGAGGAGACAAAGTCAGTTGTGGAGTTTCTGCAAAAGAAAATTAGTGTTATTTTGGACAGTTTATGGATCTTTTGTTTGTTCAAAATGTTTTCTTAAATCAGATACTGCTATTATTTTGTAAAATGTGAAGGTTTGGATGTTTGTTAGTTCCTTACTCAATCATGCAAAAACGGCTGAACGGATTTCGAAGAAAATTGGCATACAGCAACATTTTATATTTTACATATACATAACAAATAAATATTATGATACTAGCTGTTGCCAGCGGCTTCGCCCGTAATCGGGATAAAAACTATCCTATGTGTTAATCTGGGTTATAAACAATGTGTGTACTAAATTTTATCCAAATCCGTTCAGTAGTTTTTGCGTGAAAGAGTAACAAACATCCATCTATGCAAACTTCCATGTTTATAAATAATATTAGTAAGAAGTAAGATTTTAAGTCTTTAGACTTACCATCTAAAATTTCCAAAAATGCTGAATTATCTTGGGTGACGGGATCATCTTGGACGGCAGGATCTTCTTGTGCAGTATTTAGAGGTCTCTGAAAAAAATTTGCAGTGGTAGATTTAATAAAAATAAGTGAGAGATTTAATTAAATTATAGTGTGGCGTCCCACATGGTTGCATCATTGTATTAATATTTATATTGTAACATAAGTACAGTACTATGTGTAGGACCCACCTTGTAATACTATTTAGTCTGTGGTATAACCAAAGATTTTCTGTCTATGGTTTTACTACTTTCTGACACCTCGCAAGAACAGACTTTTTGGCGGGTTTGGACGAATACAATTTGTTCAACAATACCGACTTTTATTTCGAGTTCGTTACTGAAATTAAACGGCGCGCAACGCCAAATTGGTGACCCTGAACGTGGTCGCCAAATTGGTGACCCTGAATCAAGGTGGCCCAAGGAATACTCCAGACTCGGGAGTTGCTGGAGTCGCCAACCAGACCCCTATTGGACATCCTGTGACGGAACTTCGCCAGTAACGACCTACGTGCGAGTTGATGCCCGTCGCCAAAGACGAGGTCTCGCTGGTACCTACGTCGCAAGGTGCTGCCTGTTGGTCAGTGGATTATACTTACTCTCCACGAAGATAACTGGTCAGTGTGTGCTTATACTACCTATTTTATATTGCATACAGCATAACAACAGTGGTGTTAAGAGTGGGTTAAGCTGGTGTTAATTAATATATTGGATACTGCATAAACTATTGATATTTTATATCATCTAACATATTGGTGTTGGATACTGAATAACTTATTAATATTGCATTTTATTTGTACCTCTTGAAGGTTTGTTTGCATTTATTTTTATTTTTTGCATATTGGTTGTTGGCACTGTTTACTTTTTAATATATTGCTTTTGTTTTGGGTTGTGTCTGCATTATTGTTAAACCACTCCTGTTTATTTATATTCTGCACTTTCAAATTCATTAATTATCTTGCATGCAGCTTCCTTAATTTTAAAACTTAATTTTCTTTTTAAAACATGACTGATGAATCTAAAGAAGTATTCCATGACCCAGCTGGTTCTGGTGGTGAGCATGGGACAACAACTACACACCCACACATCATTAACAGAGTTTCTATCCGTGTCCCACCCTTCTGGCCTGACAAGCCCGGATTGTGGTTTGCCAGTCTCGAGGCACACATCTATGCAAACTTCCATGTTTATAAATAATATTAGTAAGAAGTAAGATTTTAAGTCTTTAGACTTACCATCTAAAATTTCCAAAAATGCTGAATTATCTTGGGTGACGGGATCATCTTGGACGGCAGGATCTTCTTGTGCAGTATTTAGAGGTCTCTGAAAAAAATTGGCAGTGGTAGATTTAATAAAAATAAGTGAGAGATTTAATTAAATTATAGCAACATTTTTTCAGTTATATAATAATATTTATTTTATAGATACTAATTAATAACCTGTTGTTTAACCAAATTCAAAATAATTTATCAAAAATGAAATGTGTCTTTCATGTTAACTAAGTAAGTAACTTTTGTTGCCATTAACTAACATGTTGACCAATGTTAATAGGAATATTTTATAAAACATCTGTCTACCAGAAAAAATTAGCTCATTATTGAGCAGGAGCCTTGAAGGTGTATAGTACTTATATTAAATCCTAGCTCTTCTACTACAGAGACTTGTCCTGCCACTGCTAAAGCACCCATTATAGCCAGCACTCTGTTATCGCTAGCTGACAAGGTTTGCCCGCTTGCTGGCCCACCTCCAGTCCCTCTTGCATGGTGCCTTACGGTCAATGCCTTTTTTTTTGTTTTGGACTTCCAATCTGCCCCACGCCTTTATTGAATAAAAATCAGTCATAGTTATAAGTACCTATGTTATAAGTGTAAATGAGATTAAATGGCAAATTTGGTAAGAACTTTTGAAATAAATTGAAAAATAACTATAACATGCGGGGCATCCTCTCATATGGGCATCGGACATCAAAGCATAGCTTGTACTATACTATACTTGTACTTGTTTGACTTTTTGTAGTAAGAAGGTTAATGTTTAGTTGTAAGTTTGTTTTCTTTGTTTATGTTGTGTGTACTTATATGTGCCAATAAACGTTTTTTCTTTCTTACTATGGGTGTCATGTCAGAGATTGACCATCATTCATCATAATTATCAAAAATCCCCAGTCTAGTAATAACAGAGAAGTGATTACAAGCCAACCTTCACAACCGCAAGGTTTCCTCTTATCCAAAACCCTTGAGAAAATAGCTTGCTAGCGACTCTACCATCACACTAGTCTTTCAAAAAATGTTCATTAGATCCTTACTTTTTTCCACTTCTCTGTAGTATTGCTGACACCACCACCAACAGCATTCAATATGTTGGTCAGTTCAGTCCACAGTCGGTCTGACCGTACCCGACCTTGTGATCCAGCAAGAGGCCTCGCCAGGTCACCATGACTGTAAAATAAACAAACAAAGATTCAATATAAGTACTTCATTATTAAGATCGCGTCATTGTTTACATTACATACTCATGAATAAAACTTGGATTTACTTACGCTTCCATATACTCAAGCAGCGTTGACAATTGTTCAGGACTTGCTCGCACTCTTGATTCCATGTTTTATCACTAAAAATTAAAATAGATATTATCTAAGACTATATTAATACAAATTACAATGACTGTCTTACACAAAGGTTAGTTTAAAACTGAACTAATAACATCTTAATATTTGTTGGAAGCACTGGGTCTTGCTACAGTTCCCATACTTAAGTCAAGTGGTTAATATGTTTTTTGTCGGGTCTCGGGGTACCTATCGCAGCCCGAACACTTGAACTGCCATGCCGATCCCGTGACGTCACCCAGCATTCCAACGCCGTCGCCGCACAGCGATCGCCAACATAGATTACTCCAACATCGTTTGAACACCAGTCACTTATAAAAATGAGTCTATTTTGATTATCATTAAGTTTTGGAGACGATCTAAAAGTAATAACACTCTATTCACTTACCACTGTAAAAATATCGTTTTTATTATAACTTAAAAACAAACGTAACACTCACTTAATATTCTTATTAATAAAATTTGAAAACATCAATAACTCTCGGGTTTGATCCGATTTGAACTTCTTGACTGACACAGCAAAATTTTCGATACCATAACCAATATTTTTGTTTTTTAGCGAATAAACAATTCGATACAACGATCACGAACATAGTGTTACATTGGCTAGGAAATGTTTATCGTTATCTCAGAGACGATGACGAATTTAGATATCGTTTCGGTACGAAGTGATGTTACTTTGTCTAAGGACCCAGGGGGCTTAGACAAAGTAACAATTTAAAAACGATAACGAAGTTAGATAAGACTAAAATGTATGGGATTGACATAAGCCGCGTTAAGTCACGTGGTCAATCGACATCGTTATCGCAATTTGGTAGACAATGTCATAAAGTAACGAATCGTTATCGTGTTTATCCCATACAAATGCGTAGACAAGCAGACCTTTCAGTGTTCGCCTTCGCCTCGATCGTGATCGCCAAAAAAGATAACGAAACGAATGCTAAAACGTTGTAGTTATCGAAACAATATGGCCGAATTTCATTCGGCAGCAGATTTTTGACATTGGTTGATGACATACTCTTAGTATTTATTCTGTGTTAGAGGCATTACTGCAGATCAAATAGATTATAAAATGCATTCTCTACGTTTATTGTGGGCTGCACACAATGAGAACGCCTGGGTGAGGTGCCAAAAACGACTAAGACTGCGACGGCAATTGGAAACAATTGAAGAAATGCCTGAATTGTTGTTCATCCAACATTTCAGGCTTAATAAAAGAGCATACAGGAAGTTATGCAAGGACCTAAAAGCTCATGCACAATTAAAAGGTTCCTCTGAAATTCCCCTGGAAATAAAGGTAAGAAATTTTAAATTAATAAAACAACATAATTATAGGTATTGCAGGCAACCAGGTCCTTAATGTTGTTAGTTGTTGTTCCTTATAGCTTGAGTTAAAGCAACTTCGTCTGCTTAGTTTATAGGTACTATACAACAAAAACATTGTGGCACCACACTACTTTATGAACTGCTGTAGAAATAAAAATAAAACCACATCAACCTAAATAGGTTAACTTAACTATGTATTATATTTTATTTATATTATATTTTTCAGGTGCTGTGTGCTCTTAGCTTTTTAGCTACAGGGTCATAACAGAAAATTGTGGGTGTGGGCCAGCATTTGACGCAGCGGACAACAAGTCGCTGCATTAGGGAGGTTGTGAACGCCCTTAATCACAATTGGATGGTCAGCAGGTGGATAGTGTTTCCACAAACGCCACATGAGAGATCCCTAATCAAAGAGAAGTATGTAAATATATTTTTAAATAGTTTAAATTAGGTATTTAGGTATTAAAAATTTTCTTAGGTTTCTACATATCTAAATAATTACTCTGATATTTGTTGTAAAATTGTTAAATAATTTACAGATTTCAAAGGACACATAATTTGCCTGGTGTGATAGGGTGCATTGACTGTACCCATATTGCTATTACAAGACCGGTTGAGGAAGAACACACATTTTTCAATAGAAAAGGATATCATTCCTTAAATGTTCAAATGGTAAGCTGCTGGATAAATTCTAATCATAATACATATAAAACTATGTGGTTAACAAACTTCTCTGAAACTATGTGTATATGTATTTATAAATAAAATAACCTTTATTTATATGATAAACTCAATGGAATATGTAAGAGGAGGTATGTGCCAAGCGGCACAGCAAAATAAAGGGACATTTTTATTGTATACATAGTGAAATCTATAAAATAACTTTTAAATGTTTTATAAGTAGGTACCATATTTCGAAATTAAATCCCTTCCCCTCATTGCAATTTGGTTCTTTGTGGAAACCAAACAATAAGTACCTATAGTTTTATTTTATTTTCTTTTCAGATATGCGATTATGACTTGCGCATTATAAATGTGAACTCAAAATTTGGTGGAGCAACACATGACTCGCACATATGGTCAGCGAGTCACGTGAGCACATACATGGAAGGACTTCATGAAAGTGGTGAACATGTTTGGTTATTAGGTATGTTGTTCCGTATAGGTATTGTAAATAGTGAGACATCTGAAATAGCCCTATATGCAGTAATTGCACTATATTTAAGTGAGCATGACTACAAATAAAAAACGATTATTCAATTCTTTATTAGAACTGGAGTAGACTATTAACAAAAATATATTTCCTTTTTTTTTAGGAGATTCCGGCTATCCACTGCGGCCCTGGTTGATGACGCCTATATTAAATGCTGAACCAGGATCCCAGGCAGAGGTGTACACACGACGTCATGTTGAAGCCAGGTCCTGCATTGAGCGCTGTTTCGGACTACTTAAGGCTCGTTGGAGGTGTATGCTTCGACACAGAGTTCTTCACTATCACCCTTACATGGCTAGCAAAATTACTAATGCATGTTGTGTGCTGCACAACATTGCATTAGATGCTAGAATACCACCTCCAAGTGATATGCCAGCTGGGGGTCTAGAAGATAGTGAAGATCATGCTGTACAATATAGCACCTCCAGCAATGATAACCAAAATGAGTTAATCCGAGGCAGGGCTATGCGCAATCGCTTAGTTAGTAGGATGTAATATAGGTGAATAAATAAAATTACTATTAAATATTTTAATAGTTTTATTAAGTCACTTGATAAACTCTATAAAATTTTATATAATTAGTATCTCTACAAACTGCTGCGCATAAGACAAGCCTCACCTCAATAAGCCATAATCCAACATGCAAGCTAGATCTAATGGATACAGTCAATTTGGGTAACTTTGATTCATTCGGGTAACTTTGACAGCGGGACCATGAACTAGTTTTGATTATTTTTTCTCATGATGCCAACACTATTCATAAATGTTTATTTTAGATTTGCAATTTTAAACAAGCTTCGTAAACGCACCTTAAAAAAAAGTAAGCTGTCAAAGTAAGAAAACGTCAAAACTTTTTTTCTGAATATAGCGCGCGAATTCAAGTTTGCTTTACGGCCAGACAAAAGAGAAATTATTAAAATTAAATATGATGATGTTGTATCTACAGTAGATAACAGTAAAATCAGTATAAAACAGGCTGGGTCCACACAATTAATGACTATTTGCTCTATATGGAGTGGGGAGAATAGACAAATAAATTGTCAAGATTGCTCAAGATTTTACAAAAAAAATTTTTGTTTTAATTATTTTTGCTTATTTTCTTTTTAATTTGCCTAAAAATGTTTAATTATAGGTGTTTTTAAAGCGTTTTTGATGGTGTTCAAAAATGAGCGTAACATTGCCAAATGCTGTAGACTGATTCTTCATTTTTTTTTTTTAATATAAGACAAATCTGCAAAATGGTCGTTTTATAGAGTCACATGCATCCATTAGTTAATAAATACATACACCAATGTTACCCAGATTGATAAAAATAATACTTATTACTACTTTTTTATGCATGGCTCTGTGTGTGTCAAAGTTACCCATTTTATGAAGGTAACTTTGACAGGGCACAGAATTGAGATTTTCTACTATATTGGTATGTTTTATAAACTTTCTGTGAATTTCTATAGATGGAAAGTAATACGAGAGCACTGATAAAATAAAAAACACTCGAGTGATAGGCGTAAATTTTTTAAATATAGTATAAAATATCGCCCATATCTGTCAAAGTTACCCAGATTGACTGTAACAAAATCATATTATTTTCACTATTAACTAAAATAAATGGCAATGTGTGTGTGACACACAAAGTTAGCCATGCAACACCTAGGTGAACTGCTTTGGTGTTCCACAGGTCAGAAAGGTTTATTTTTACTATTACCTTAAGTAAGTATAAATGCAAAATCAAGAATCAGTCTCACAGTTACAGTCTTAAAATTGGGCAGTAAAAGAGGCAACATATTAGATAATTTAACGAAGTCACTTCTTTCGCCTAAAGAAGGTTCACATTATGTAAAAACAAACTTAACATCTTGAACAGCCTTAGGAATTCTGCATCTCAGACTTTTGCTAGTATCCCACTCGCAAAAGTCTGAGATGCAGAATGCCTAAGGCTTCAGACATACATAATAAAAAACCTTTCGATTACTATAGCAATAGGGACAAGACAATTGCTGAACTACTCAGTGTTCAGCGGTTCTGTATTGTCCCTACTGCGATAATAGTCAAGCCAAGCTTGAGCGGTGTTCACTAAAGAGCTAAAAACCTGGTTCCGTTCGTGCTCAACCTCCAACGCTCGCATTGTAGCCTAGTCCGGGCTTCCTCCAGCTCCAGGCGTCGTAATTCCACGGCCGTAAACTCGCTTGCCTCTCTCTCGAAGGGGGTCGGTGCCTGTCTACGGCGGTCGCGCAAACGAGGGCGGTCAGGAGAGGCAGCAGACTGCGGTGTCGCTGGCGACCTCAACCGCGGACGACGGCTGGGTAGATGGAGAAATAGCAGACGTGCGGGGGGCAGGTGGCCGTCTTCGCCTCGGAGTAGTGGGCGCTGCAGGGGTTGGCGGGGATGGCGCTGCCGGGGCTGTTGTGGCTGGCGGGGCTGGTGCAACAGGCTGCCGTCCTTGAGCCGAAGTCTGAGTGAGCACGAGCGGTGAGGAAGGAGGAAGTCAATTATTTGAGGGCTGTGAAGTTGAAGGTTGAGGAGACAAAGTCAGTTGTGGAGTTTCTGCAAAAGAAAATTAGTGTTATTTTGGACAGTTTATGGATCTTTTGTTTGTTCAAAATGTTTTCTTAAATCAGATACTGCTATTATTTTGTAAAATGTGAAGGTTTGGATGTTTGTTAGTTCCTTACTCAATCATGCAAAAACGGCTGAACGGATTTCGAAGAAAATTGGCATACAGCAACATTTTATATTTTACATATACATAACAAATAAATATTATGATACTAGCTGTTGCCAGCGGCTTCGCCCGTAATCGGGATAAAAACTATCCTATGTGTTAATCTGGGTTATAAACAAAGTGTGTACTAAATTTTATCAAAATCCGTTCAGTAGTTTTTGCGTGAAAGAGTAACAAACATCCATCTATGCAAACTTCCATGTTTATAAATAATATTAGTAAGAAGTAAGATTTTAAGTCTTTAGACTTACCATCTAAAATTTCCAAAAATGCTGAATTATCTTGGGTGACGGGATCATCTTGGACGGCAGGATCTTCTTGTGCAGTATTTAGAGGTCTCTGAAAAAAATTTGCAGTGGTAGATTTAATAAAAATAAGTGAGAGATTTAATTAAATTATAGTGTGGCGTCCCACATGGTTGCATCATTGTATTAATATTTATATTGTAACATAAGTACAGTACTATGTGTAGGACCCACCTTGTAATACTATTTAGTCTGTGGTATAACCAAAGATTTTCTGTCTATGGTTTTACTACTTTCTGACACCTCGCAAGAATAGACTTTTTGGCGGGTTTGGACGAATACAATTTGTTCAACAATACCGACTTTTATTTCGAGTTCGTTACTGAAATTAAACGGCGCGCAACGCCAAATTGGTGACCCTGAACGTGGTCGCCAAATTGATGACCCTGAATCAAGGTGGCCCAAGGAATACTCCAGACTCGGGAGTTGCTGGAGTCGCCAACCAGACCCCTATTGGACATCCTGTGACGGAACTTCGCCAGTAACGACCTACGTGCGAGTTGATGCCCGTCGCCAAAGACGAGGTCTCGCTGGTACCTACGTCGCAAGGTGCTGCCTGTTGGTCAGTGGATTATACTTACTCTCCACGAAGATAACTGGTCAGTGTGTGCTTATACTACCTATTTTATATTGCATACAGCATAACAACAGTGGTGTTAAGAGTGGGTTAAGCTGGTGTTAATTAATATATTGGATACTGCATAAACTATTGATATTTTATATCATCTAACATATTGGTGTTGGATACTGAATAACTTATTAATATTGCATTTTATTTGTACCTCTTGAAGGTTTGTTTGCATTTATTTTTATTTTTTGCATATTGGTTGTTGGCACTGTTTACTTTTTAATATATTGCTTTTGTTTTGGGTTGTGTCTGCATTATTGTTAAACCACTCCTGTTTATTTATATTCTGCACTTTCAAATTCATTAATTATCTTGCATGCAGCTTCCTTAATTTTAAAACTTAATTTTCTTTTTAAAACATGACTGATGAATCTAAAGAAGTATTCCATGACCCAGCTGGTTCTGGTGGTGAGCATGGGACAACAACTACACACCCACACATCATTAACAGAGTTTCTATCCGTGTCCCACCCTTCTGGCCTGACAAGCCCGGATTGTGGTTTGCCAGTCTCGAGGCACACATCTATGCAAACTTCCATGTTTATAAATAATATTAGTAAGAAGTAAGATTTTAAGTCTTTAGACTTACCATCTAAAATTTCCAAAAATGCTGAATTATCTTGGGTGACGGGATCATCTTGGACGGCAGGATCTTCTTGTGCAGTATTTAGAGGTCTCTGAAAAAAATTTGCAGTGGTAGATTTAATAAAAATAAGTGAGAGATTTAATTAAATTATAGTGTGGCGTCCCACATGGTTGCATCATTGTATTAATATTTATATTGTAACATAAGTACAGTACTATGTGTAGGACCCACCTTGTAATACTATTTAGTCTGTGGTATAACCAAAGATTTTCTGTCTATGGTTTTACTACTTTCTGACACCTCGCAAGAACAGACTTTTTGGCGGGTTTGGACGAATACAATTTGTTCAACAATACCGACTTTTATTTCGAGTTCGTTACTGAAATTAAACGGCGCGCAACGCCAAATTGGTGACCCTGAACGTGGTCGCCAAATTGGTGACCCTGAATCAAGGTGGCCCAAGGAATACTCCAGACTCGGGAGTTGCTGGAGTCGCCAACCAGACCCCTATTGGACATCCTGTGACGGAACTTCGCCAGTAACGACCTACGTGCGAGTTGATGCCCGTCGCCAAAGACGAGGTCTCGCTGGTACCTACGTCGCAAGGTGCTGCCTGTTGGTCAGTGGATTATACTTACTCTCCACGAAGATAACTGGTCAGTGTGTGCTTATACTACCTATTTTATATTGCATACAGCATAACAACAGTGGTGTTAAGAGTGGGTTAAGCTGGTGTTAATTAATATATTGGATACTGCATAAACTATTGATATTTTATATCATCTAACATATTGGTGTTGGATACTGAATAACTTATTAATATTGCATTTTATTTGTACCTCTTGAAGGTTTGTTTGCATTTATTTTTATTTTTTGCATATTGGTTGTTGGCACTGTTTACTTTTTAATATATTGCTTTTGTTTTGGGTTGTGTCTGCATTATTGTTAAACCACTCCTGTTTATTTATATTCTGCACTTTCAAATTCATTAATTATCTTGCATGCAGCTTCCTTAATTTTAAAACTTAATTTTCTTTTTAAAACATGACTGATGAATCTAAAGAAGTATTCCATGACCCAGCTGGTTCTGGTGGTGAGCATGGGACAACAACTACACACCCACACATCATTAACAGAGTTTCTATCCGTGTCCCACCCTTCTGGCCTGACAAGCCCGGATTGTGGTTTGCCAGTCTCGAGGCACACATCTATGCAAACTTCCATGTTTATAAATAATATTAGTAAGAAGTAAGATTTTAAGTCTTTAGACTTACCATCTAAAATTTCCAAAAATGCTGAATTATCTTGGGTGACGGGATCATCTTGGACGGCAGGATCTTCTTGTGCAGTATTTAGAGGTCTCTGAAAAAAATTTGCAGTGGTAGATTTAATAAAAATAAGTGAGAGATTTAATTAAATTATAGTGTGGCGTCCCACATGGTTGCATCATTGTATTAATATTTATATTGTAACATAAGTACAGTACTATGTGTAGGACCCACCTTGTAATACTATTTAGTCTGTGGTATAACCAAAGATTTTCTGTCTATGGTTTTACTACTTTCTGACACCTCGCAAGAACAGACTTTTTGGCGGGTTTGGACGAATACAATTTGTTCAACAATACCGACTTTTATTTCGAGTTCGTTACTGAAATTAAACGGCGCGCAACGCCAAATTGGTGACCCTGAACGTGGTCGCCAAATTGGTGACCCTGAATCAAGGTGGCCCAAGGAATACTCCAGACTCGGGAGTTGCTGGAGTCGCCAACCAGACCCCTATTGGACATCCTGTGACGGAACTTCGCCAGTAACGACCTACGTGCGAGTTGATGCCCGTCGCCAAAGACGAGGTCTCGCTGGTACCTACGTCGCAAGGTGCTGCCTGTTGGTCAGTGGATTATACTTACTCTCCACGAAGATAACTGGTCAGTGTGTGCTTATACTACCTATTTTATATTGCATACAGCATAACAACAGTGGTGTTAAGAGTGGGTTAAGCTGGTGTTAATTAATATATTGGATACTGCATAAACTATTGATATTTTATATCATCTAACATATTGGTGTTGGATACTGAATAACTTATTAATATTGCATTTTATTTGTACCTCTTGAAGGTTTGTTTGCATTTATTTTTATTTTTTGCATATTGGTTGTTGGCACTGTTTACTTTTTAATATATTGCTTTTGTTTTGGGTTGTGTCTGCATTATTGTTAAACCACTCCTGTTTATTTATATTCTGCACTTTCAAATTCATTAATTATCTTGCATGCAGCTTCCTTAATTTTAAAACTTAATTTTCTTTTTAAAACATGACTGATGAATCTAAAGAAGTATTCCATGACCCAGCTGGTTCTGGTGGTGAGCATGGGACAACAACTACACACCCACACATCATTAACAGAGTTTCTATCCGTGTCCCACCCTTCTGGCCTGACAAGCCCGGATTGTGGTTTGCCAGTCTCGAGGCACACATCTATGCAAACTTCCATGTTTATAAATAATATTAGTAAGAAGTAAGATTTTAAGTCTTTAGACTTACCATCTAAAATTTCCAAAAATGCTGAATTATCTTGGGTGACGGGATCATCTTGGACGGCAGGATCTTCTTGTGCAGTATTTAGAGGTCTCTGAAAAAAATTGGCAGTGGTAGATTTAATAAAAATAAGTGAGAGATTTAATTAAATTATAGCAACATTTTTTTTCAGTTATATAATAATATTTATTTTATAGATACTAATTAATAACCTGTTTAACCAAATTCAAAATAATTTATCAAAAATGAAATGTGTCTTTCATGTTAACTAAGTAAGTAACTTTTGTTGCCATTAACTAACATGTTGACCAATGTTAATAGGAATATTTTATAAAACATCTGTCTACCAGAAAAAATTAGCTCATTATTGAGCAGGAGCCTTGAAGGTGTATAGTACTTATATTAAATCCTAGCTCTTCTACTACAGAGACTTGTCCTGCCACTGCTAAAGCACCCATTATAGCCAGCACTCTGTTATCGCTAGCTGACAAGGTTTGCCTGCTTGCTGGCCCACCTCCAGTCCCTCTTGCATGGTGCCTTACGGTCAATGCCTTTTTTTTTGTTTTGGACTTCCAATCTGCCCCACGCCTTTATTGAATAAAAATCAGTCATAGTTATAAGTACCTATGTTATAAGTGTAAATGAGATTAAATGGCAAATTTGGTAAGAACTTTTGAAATAAATTGAAAAATAACTATAACATGCGGGGCATCCTCTCATATGGGCATCGGACATCAAAGCATAGCTTGTACTATACTATACTTGTACTTGTTTGACTTTTTGTAGTAAGAAGGTTAATGTTTAGTTGTAAGTTTGTTTTCTTTGTTTATGTTGTGTGTACTTATATGTGCCAATAAACGTTTTTTCTTTCTTACTATGGGTGTCATGTCAGAGATTGACCATCATCATCATAATTATCAAAAATCCCCAGTCTAGTAATAACGGAGAAGTGATTACAAGCCAACCTTCACAACCGCAAGGTTTCCTCTTATCCAAAACCCTTGAGAAAATAGCTTGCTAGCGACTCTACCATCACACTAGTCTTTCAAAAAATGTTCATTAGATCCTTACTTTTTTCCACTTCTCTGTAGTATTGCTGACACCACCACCAACAGCATTCAATATGTTGGTCAGTTCAGTCCACAGTCGGTCTGACCGTACCCGACCTTGTGATCCAGCAAGAGGCCTCGCCATGTCACCATGACTGTAACATAAACAAACAAAGATTCAATATAAGTACTTCATTATTAAGATCGCGTCATTGTTTACATTACATACTCATGAATAAAACTTGGATTTACTTACGCTTCCATATACTCAAGCAGCGTTGACAATTGTTCAGGACTTGCTCGCACTCTTGATTCCATGTTTTATCACTAAAAATTAAAATAGATATTATCTAAGACTATATTAATACAAATTACAACGACTGTCTTACACAAAGGTTAGTTTAAAACTGAACTAATAACATCTTAATATTTGTTGGAAGCACTAATAACATCTTAATATTTGTTGGAAGCACCCAGCATTCCAACGCCGTCGCCGCACAGCGATCGCCAACATAGATTACTCCATCATCGTTTGAACACCAGTCACTTATAAAAATGAGTCTATTTTGATTATCATTAAGTTTTGGAGACGATCTAAAAGTAATATCACTATATTCACTTACCACTGTAAAAATATCGTTTTTATTATAACTTAAAAACAAACGTAACACTCACTAAAATTTGAAAACATCAATAACTCTCGGGTTTGATCCGATTTGAACTTCTTGACTGACACAGCAAAATTTTCGATACCATAACCAATATTTTTGTTTTTTAGCGAATAAACAATTCGATACAACGATCACGAACATAGTGTTACATTGGCTAGGAAATGTTTATCGTTATCTCAGAGACGATGACGAATTTAGATATCGTTTCGGTACGAAGTGATGTTACTTTGTCTAAGGACCCAGGGGGCTTAGACAAAGTAACAATTTAAAAACGATAACGAAGTTAGATAAGACTAAAATGTATGGGATTGACATAAGCCGCGTTAAGTCACGTGGTCAATCGACATCGTTATCGCAATTTGGTAGACAATGTCATAAAGTAACGAATCGTTATCGTGTTTATCCCATACAAATGCGTAGACAAGCAGACCTTTCAGTGTTCGCCTTCGCCTCGATCGTGATCGCCAAAAAAGATAACGAAACGAATGCTAAAACGTTGTAGTTATCGAAACAATATGGCCGAATTTCATTCGGCAGCAGATTTTTGACATTGGTTGATGACATACTCTTAGTATTTATTCTGTGTTAGAGGCATTACTGCAGATCAAATAGATTATAAAATGCATTCTCTACGTTTATTGTGGGCTGCACACAATGAGAACGCCTGGGTGAGGTGCCAAAAACGACTAAGACTGCGACGGCAATTGGAAACAATTGAAGAAATGCCTGAATTGTTGTTCATCCAACATTTCAGGCTTAATAAAAGAGCATACAGGAAGTTATGCAAGGACCTAAAAGCTCATGCACAATTAAAAGGTTCCTCTGAAATTCCCCTGGAAATAAAGGTAAGAAATTTTAAATTAATAAAACAACATAATTATAGGTATTGCAGGCAACCAGGTCCTTAATGTTGTTAGTTGTTGTTCCTTATAGCTTGAGTTAAAGCAACTTCGTCTGCTTAGTTTATAGGTACTATACAACAAAAACATTGTGGCACCACACTACTTTATGAACTGCTGTAGAAATAAAAATAAAACCACATCAACCTAAATAGGTTAACTTAACTATGTATTATATTTTATTTATATTATATTTTTCAGGTGCTGTGTGCTCTTAGCTTTTTAGCTACAGGGTCATAACAGAAAATTGTGGGTGTGGGCCAGCATTTGACGCAGCGGACAACAAGTCGCTGCATCAGGGAGGTTGTGAACGCCCTTAATCACAATTGGATGGTCAGCAGGTGGATAGTATTTCCACAAACGCCACATGAGAGATCCCTAATCAAAGAGAAGTATGTAAATATTTTTTTAAATAGTTTAAATACCTAATTAAAAATTTTCTTAGGTTTCTACATACCTAAATAATTACTCTGATATTTGTTGTAAAATTGTTAAATAATTTACAGATTTCAAAGGACACATAATTTGCCTGGTGTGATAGGGTGCATTGACTGTACCCATATTGCTATTACAAGACCGGTTGAGGAAGAACACACATTTTTCAATAGAAAAGGATATCATTCCTTAAATGTTCAAATGGTAAGCTGCTGGATAAATTCTAATCATAATACATATAAAACTATGTGGTTAACAAACTTCTCTGAAACTATGTGTATATGTATTTATAAATAAAATAACCTTTATTTATATGATAAACTCAATGGAATATGTAAGAGGAGGTATGTGCCAAGCGGCACAGCAAAATAAAGGGACATTTTTATTGTATACATAGTGAAATCTATAAAATAACTTTTAAATGTTTTATAAGTAGGTACCATATTTCGAAATTAAATCCCTTCCCCTCATTGCAATTTGGTTCTTTGTGGAAACCAAACAATAAGTACCTATAGTTTTATTTTATTTTCTTTTCAGATATGCGATTATGACTTGCGCATTATAAATGTGAACTCAAAATTTGGTGGAGCAACACATGACTCGCACATATGGTCAGCGAGTCACGTGAGCACATACATGGAAGGACTTCATGAAAGTGGTGAACATGTTTGGTTATTAGGTATGTTGTTCCGTATAGGTATTGTAAATAGTGAGACATCTGAAATAGCCCTATATGCAGTAATTGCACTATATTTAAGTGAGCATGACTACAAATAAAAAACGATTATTCAATTCTTTATTAGAACTGGAGTAGACTATTAACAAAAATATATTTCCTTTTTTTTTAGGAGATTCCGGCTATCCACTGCGGCCCTGGTTGATGACGCCTATATTAAATGCTGAACCAGGATCCCAGGCAGAGGTGTACACACGACGTCATGTTGAAGCCAGGTCCTGCATTGAGCGCTGTTTCGGACTACTTAAGGCTCGTTGGAGGTGTATGCTTCGACACAGAGTTCTTCACTATCACCCTTACATGGCTAGCAAAATTACTAATGCATGTTGTGTGCTGCACAACATTGCATTAGATGCTAGAATACCACCTCCAAGTGATATGCCAGCTGGGGGTCTAGAAGATAGTGAAGATCATGCTGTACAATATAGCACCTCCAGCAATGATAACCAAAATGAGTTAATCCGAGGCAGGGCTATGCGCAATCGCTTAGTTAGTAGGATGTAATATAGGTGAATAAATAAAATTACTATTAAATATTTTAATAGTTTTATTAAGTCACTTGATAAACTCTATAAAATTTTATATAATTAGTATCTCTACAAACTGCTGCGCATAAGACAAGCCTCACCTCAATAAGCCATAATCCAACATGCAAGCTAGATCTAATGGATACAGTCAATTTGGGTAACTTTGATTCATTCGGGTAACTTTGACAGCGGGACCATGAACTAGTTTTGATTATTTTTTCTCATGATGCCAACACCATTCATAAATGTTTATTTTAGATTTGCAATTTTAAACAAGCTTCGTAAACGCACCTTAAAAAAAAGTAAGCTGTCAAAGTAAGAAAACGTCAAAGCTTTTTTTCTGAATATAGCGCGCGAATTCAAGTTTGCTTTACGGCCAGACAAAAGAGAAATTATTAAAATTAAATATGATGATGTTGTATCTACAGTAGATAACAGTAAAATCAGTATAAAACAGGCTGGGTCCACACAATTAATGACTATTTGCTCTATATGGAGTGGGGAGAATAGACAAATAAATTGTCAAGATTGCTCAAGATTTTACAAAAAAAATTTTTGTTTTAATTATTTTTGCTTATTTTCTTTTTAATTTGCCTAAAAATGTTTAATTATAGGTGTTTTTAAAGCGTTTTTGATGGTGTTCAAAAATGAGCGTAACATTGCCAAATGCTGTAGACTGATTCTTCATTTTTTTTTTTAATATAAGACAAATCTGCAAAATGGTCGTTTTATAGAGTCACATGCATCCATTAGTTAATAAATACATACACCAATGTTACCCAGATTGATAAAAATAATACTTATTACTACTTTTTTATGCATGGCTCTGTGTGTGTCAAAGTTACCCATTTTATGAAGGTAACTTTGACAGGGCACAGAATTGAGATTTTCTACTATATTGGTATGTTTTATAAACTTTCTGTGAATTTCTATAGATGGAAAGTAATACGAGAGCACTGATAAAATAAAAAACACTCGAGTGATAGGCGTAAATTTTTTAAATATAGTATAAAATATCGCCCATATCTGTCAAAGTTACCCAGATTGACTGTAACAAAATCATATTATTTTCACTATTAACTAAAATAAATGGCAATGTGTGTGTGACACACAAAGTTAGCCATGCAACACCTAGGTGAACTGCTTTGGTGTTCCACAGGTCAGAAAGGTTTATTTTTACTATTACCTTAAGTAAGTATAAATGCAAAATCAAGAATCAGTCTCACAGTTACAGTCTTAAAATTGGGCAGTAAAAGAGGCAACATATTAGATAATTTAACGAAGTCACTTCTTTCGCCTAAAGAAGGTTCACATTATGTAAAAACAAACTTAACATCTTGAACAGCCTTAGGAATTCTGCATCTCAGACTTTTGCTAGTATCCCACTCGCAAAAGTCTGAGATGCAGAATGCCTAAGGCTTCAGACATACATAATAAAAAACCTTTCGATTACTATAGCAATAGGGACAAGACAATTGCTGAACTACTCAGTGTTCAGCGGTTCTGTATTGTCCCTACTGCGATAATAGTCAAGCCAAGCTTGAGCGGTGTTCACTAAAGAGCTAAAAACCTGGTTCCGTTCGTGCTCAACCTCCAACGCTCGCATTGTAGCCTAGTCCGGGCTTCCTCCAGCTCCAGGCGTCGTAATTCCACGGCCGTAAACTCGCTTGCCTCTCTCTCGAAGGGGGTCGGTGCCTGTCTACGGCGGTCGCGCAAACGAGGGCGGTCAGGAGAGGCAGCAGACTGCGGTGTCGCTGGCGACCTCAACCGCGGACGACGGCTGGGTAGATGGAGAAATAGCAGACGTGCGGGGGGCAGGTGGCCGTCTTCGCCTCGGAGTAGTGGGCGCTGCAGGGGTTGGCGGGGATGGCGCTGCCGGGGCTGTTGTGGCTGGCGGGGCTGGTGCAACAGGCTGCCGTCCTTGAGCCGAAGTCTGAGTGAGCACGAGCGGTGAGGAAGGAGGAAGTCAATTATTTGAGGGCTGTGAAGTTGAAGGTTGAGGAGACAAAGTCAATTGTGGAGTTTCTGCAAAAGAAAATTAGTGTTATTTTGGACAGTTTATGGATCTTTTGTTTGTTCAAAATGTTTTCTTAAATCAGATACTGCTATTATTTTGTAAAATGTGAAGGTTTGGATGTTTGTTAGTTCCTTACTCAATCATGCAAAAACGGCTGAACGGATTTCGAAGAAAATTGGCATACAGCAACATTTTATATTTTACATATACATAACAAATAAATATTATGATACTAGCTGTTGCCAGCGGCTTCGCCCGTAATCGGGATAAAAACTATCCTATGTGTTAATCTGGGTTATAAACAATGTGTGTACTAAATTTTATCCAAATCCGTTCAGTAGTTTTTGCGTGAAAGAGTAACAAACATCCATCTATGCAAACTTCCATGTTTATAAATAATATTAGTAAGAAGTAAGATTTTAAGTCTTTAGACTTACCATCTAAAATTTCCAAAAATGCTGAATTATCTTGGGTGACGGGATCATCTTGGACGGCAGGATCTTCTTGTGCAGTATTTAGAGGTCTCTGAAAAAAATTTGCAGTGGTAGATTTAATAAAAATAAGTGAGAGATTTAATTAAATTATAGTGTGGCGTCCCACATGGTTGCATCATTGTATTAATATTTATATTGTAACATAAGTACAGTACTATGTGTAGGACCCACCTTGTAATACTATTTAGTCTGTGGTATAACCAAAGATTTTCTGTCTATGGTTTTACTACTTTCTGACACCTCGCAAGAACAGACTTTTTGGCGGGTTTGGACGAATACAATTTGTTCAACAATACCGACTTTTATTTCGAGTTCGTTACTGAAATTAAACGGCGCGCAACGCCAAATTGGTGACCCTGAACGTGGTCGCCAAATTGGTGACCCTGAATCAAGGTGGCCCAAGGAATACTCCAGACTCGGGAGTTGCTGGAGTCGCCAACCAGACCCCTATTGGACATCCTGTGACGGAACTTCGCCAGTAACGACCTACGTGCGAGTTGATGCCCGTCGCCAAAGACGAGGTCTCGCTGGTACCTACGTCGCAAGGTGCTGCCTGTTGGTCAGTGGATTATACTTACTCTCCACGAAGATAACTGGTCAGTGTGTGCTTATACTACCTATTTTATATTGCATACAGCATAACAACAGTGGTGTTAAGAGTGGGTTAAGCTGGTGTTAATTAATATATTGGATACTGCATAAACTATTGATATTTTATATCATCTAACATATTGGTGTTGGATACTGAATAACTTATTAATATTGCATTTTATTTGTACCTCTTGAAGGTTTGTTTGCATTTATTTTTATTTTTTACATATTGGTTGTTGGCACTGTTTACTTTTTAATATATTGCTTTTGTTTTGGGTTGTGTCTGCATTATTGTTAAACCACTCCTGTTTATTTATATTCTGCACTTTCAAATTCATTAATTATCTTGCATGCAGCTTCCTTAATTTTAAAACTTAATTTTCTTTTTAAAACATGACTGATGAATCTAAAGAAGTATTCCATGACCCAGCTGGTTCTGGTGGTGAGCATGGGACAACAACTACACACCCACACATCATTAACAGAGTTTCTATCCGTGTCCCACCCTTCTGGCCTGACAAGCCCGGATTGTGGTTTGCCAGTCTCGAGGCACACATCTATGCAAACTTCCATGTTTATAAATAATATTAGTAAGAAGTCTTTAGACTTACCATCTAAAATTTCCAAAAATGCTGAATTATCTTGGGTGACGGGATCATCTTGGACGGCAGGATCTTCTTGTGCAGTATTTAGAGGTCTCTGAAAAAAATTGGCAGTGGTAGATTTAATAAAAATAAGTGAGAGATTTAATTAAATTATAGCAACATTTTTTTTCAGTTATATAATAATATTTATTTTATAGATACTAATTAATAACCTGTTTAACCAAATTCAAAATAATTTATCAAAAATGAAATGTGTCTTTCATGTTAACTAAGTAAGTAACTTTTGTTGCCATTAACTAACATGTTGACCAATGTTAATAGGAATATTTTATAAAACATCTGTCTACCAGAAAAAATTAGCTCATTATTGAGCAGGAGCCTTGAAGGTGTATAGTACTTATATTAAATCCTAGCTCTTCTACTACAGAGACTTGTCCTGCCACTGCTAAAGCACCCATTATAGCCAGCAGTCTGTTATCGCTAGCTGACAAGGTTTGCCCGCTTGCTGGCCCACCTCCAGTCCCTCTTGCATGGTGCCTTACGGTCAATGCCTTTTTTTTTGTTTTGGACTTCCAATCTGCCCCACGCCTTTATTGAATAAAAATCAGTCATAGTTATAAGTACCTATGTTATAAGTGTAAATGAGATTAAATGGCAAATTTGGTAAGAACTTTTGAAATAAATTGAAAAATAACTATAACATGCGGGGCATCCTCTCATATGGGCATCGGACATCAAAGCATAGCTTGTACTATACTATACTTGTACTTGTTTGACTTTTTGTAGTAAGAAGGTTAATGTTTAGTTGTAAGTTTGTTTTCTTTGTTTATGTTGTGTGTACTTATATGTGCCAATAAACGTTTTTTCTTTCTTACTATGGGTGTCATGTCAGAGATTGACCATCATCATCATAATTATCAAAAATCCCCAGTCTAGTAATAACAGAGAAGTGATTACAAGCCAACCTTCACAACCGCAAGGTTTCCTCTTATCCAAAACCCTTGAGAAAATAGCTTGCTAGCGACTCTACCATCACACTAGTCTTTCAAAAAATGTTCATTAGATCCTTACTTTTTTCCACTTCTCTGTAGTATTGCTGACACCACCACCAACAGCATTCAATATGTTGGTCAGTTCAGTCCACAGTCGGTCTGACCGTACCCGACCTTGTGATCCAGCAAGAGGCCTCGCCAGGTCACCATGACTGTAACATAAACAAACAAAGATTCAATATAAGTACTTCATTATTAAGATCGCGTCATTGTTTACATTACATACTCATGAATAAAACTTGGATTTACTTACGCTTCCATATACTCAAGCAGCGTTGACAATTGTTCAGGACTTGCTCGCACTCTTGATTCCATGTTTTATCACTAAAAATTAAAATAGATATTATCTAAGACTATATTAATACAAATTACAATGACTGTCTTACACAAAGGTTAGTTTAAAACTGAACTAATAACATCTTAATATTTGTTGGAAGCACTGGGTCTTGCTACAGTTCCCATACTTAAGTCAAGTGGTTAATATGTTTTTTGTCGGGTCTCGGGGTACCTATCGCAGCCCGAACACTTGAACTGCCATGCCGATCCCGTGACGTCACCCAGCATTCCAACGCCGTCGCCGCACAGCGATCGCCAACATAGATTACTCCAACATCGTTTGAACACCAGTCACTTATAAAAATGAGTCTATTTTGATTATCATTAAGTTTTGGAGACGATCTAAAAGTAATATCACTCTATTCACTTACCACTGTAAAAATATCGTTTTTATTATAACTTAAAAACAAACGTAACACTCACTAAAATTTGAAAACATCAATAACTCTCGGGTTTGATCCGATTTGAACTTCTTGACTGACACAGCAAAATTTTCGATACCATAACCAATATTTTTGTTTTTTAGCGAATAAACAATTCGATACAACGATCACGAACATAGTGTTACATTGGCTAGGAAATGTTTATCGTTATCTCAGAGACGATGACGAATTTAGATATCGTTTCGGTACGAAGTGATGTTACTTTGTCTAAGGACCCAGGGGGCTTAGACAAAGTAACAATTTAAAAACGATAACGAAGTTAGATAAGACTAAAATGTATGGGATTGACATAAGCCGCGTTAAGTCACGTGGTCAATCGACATCGTTATCGCAATTTGGTAGACAATGTCATAAAGTAACGAATCGTTATCGTGTTTATCCCATACAAATGCGTAGACAAGCAGACCTTTCAGTGTTCGCCTTCGCCTCGATCGTGATCGCCAAAAAAGATAACGAAACGAATGCTAAAACCGTAGACAGAGAAACTAATAGACAAAGGTACTCTGTAACCGCGACTGAGACAAAGATAGTTTGTCAATGCACGAGTTGAATGTTGCCACAGTATCCGAGCTCCCGGATGTTTTGGATGTTACAGGGAAAGGGTAAATATTTTTGGGGTAAATTAAATAAAACCAGATATGAGATTTTTCTTTTGTCTTTATAATCAATGTAGTAGATATAAAAATATATATATATAGATTAATTATTGATTGCGAAACAATGTTAATTTCGTGTACAAATTTCTTACTTTTTCACTGGGCTCCGATAGCTGTTTTGTGTACTTGTAAATTCGAATTTGAAGATATTTCATGGTAATTGCTTTGATCAAAAGAACTTTATGATCATCTAGAGGAGAATGATCGTAAGAAATACCATGTTCTTTAAATAACTCTGTCCCTATACATTGGCGAATACATTGATTCATTAATTGCAGTAAAAGATTATTTCGTGTAAGTAGATTACTGCCAAATTGTGTTAAATTGTTCCTAAAAACTTTTTCAGCAATTTCACAAACGACGATTACATCAGCGGACGGATAATGCAGACCGCCTTTATCCTTTTTTACAATTAATTTGTAATTGTTTTTAGAGGCAGTGTTAATCATTGACATCAAACAATTTTCACATTTCACCATCTTTGCTACTTTTGTTATAATAAAACCAGCAATATATATAATTATCTGCTTAGAATATTCTGTAAGTCGTGTAGGATCGGCAAGGTAGTCATGATCAGTATCAATGTAAAAATACTCGCTTTCAGTTGGACTTTCACTTTCTAAACTAGTGGAATGTTCCAAAAGGTGTAAAGTAGCATTTATTGACTTTTCATAACGTGAGTTACTGTATGTTAAAATGTTTATATTTTCGAGAGATGTACAATTTCCTGTATCAATGTGTTTGAGTTCTCCATGAACGACTAATCTTTTGTACGCGGCTCGAAACTGTACCGCTGAGGGATTATTATTAAAACCGCCTTTAGATCGAATTGCACTAAAAAACGATTCTAAGTGATCCTGACTCAATTTATACGTAGGTAAGAATATCAACTCTGAGCTGGAGATAAGTTTTTTATATAAAAATTGCAAACTACGAATGCAGCACCTTAGTCCGATTATACACACCTTCCTATTACTTTGAACAACGTTTTGGCCATTTTCTAGTTTAAGACTACTTAAATAGTCGAAGATTTCATTTAAAAACACATCGATATTCCCAAAATTTTTCATATTGAGAGGTTTTTTATAACCATATGCATTGATATTTCGGCTATTTAAGATATCGAACAGATTATTTACTTTTCTAATAAAATCAACGGTGGGTGATGATCCTTGGAACTGTTCGAAATGATTTTCCTCACAAAACTCAATGGAATCAGCAACCGAATTGCTAAACGTCTGAACTGCCAGTTTAACTTTCATTATCTGTTTAACGAAGTTTATATGTGCTTTTCTTAATTTATTTGCTAGATGGAGGCCTTCTTGTTCCTGCAAATCATGCAAAGATGTTATAAATGACCACTTTATGATTTTATCGTCCCTAGTTTTTAAAACGTGTTTATTGCCGAGCAGATTTCTAAGTAATTTCACCATATGTGGTGGATCAGGAAAGAAACACAATTCTTTATTAACACCCTCTATTTCAATGTTAAATACAGGGTAAACTTCGACATCATGTTCTATTTTGCAGCCTAATATTTTCGCCATTGCAAAATTTGAGGGACATCCATCATAAGTTATTGAAACGACATTTACGTTACAGGAATACAACAACTTAATGCAATCAGTTACAAGCTGTGACTTCTGTTCCGCAGTAATGCTTTCGATTAGAAAATACCCAACAGGTATTTTCCAAAAATCGTTTAGGGCTGTTACCATAAAAACTAGAGCCTGAGTAGCCATTCTAATATTATAGCCATCTAAATTGGCACCAATATTTATTGCGCCAATACATTCCCCACCATCTAGAGTCATAGCTTTTCTTATCGACATTTCATCAAATGAAAGGTACCTGTGAAAGTGCCTGGGTAGTGCAGAAAAAAAATCGTGTGAAGCGAGAAATGACGCCATCTAGCGTAAACTCAGATTAAAATGTAGTTATAGACAACATTACATAATACTGTTAATAGATGGCGTCGCTGTGCTTCAAATGATTAATGCTTAATTAATGTTTGTTTTTGTACTTTCTTTTTGTTTCTTCAAACACTGAAATAATTTATAGTTTCTTTTAAAGAGATGAAGATATTAAAATTGAATATCAATTTATAAATATTTGATTATCTATGGGTTCGTTTTCAAATTTGTGAGGGTAGGTTGAATATGGATTTATAAATAATAACTAGTAGGTAGTATAAATAATACTTAGACCAGAGAGACATAGCTCAATTGATTATTCGCTAAGTTAATTTCGATTAACTCGTTCCAGCGCTTTTCGTTGAATTTTATTTTTAACCAGGTGTATTGTCTACTTATTTTACCAAAATGTGTAGATATGCATTGTTGGATTTAGTAAAAAGAGCTCAAATAATTGCTATGCATAATCAAGGCAAAAACTTGTCAAAAATAATCAGAGAGACCGGTGTAAACGTAAGTAGATTTTTTTTCTTCTTTATATAACAAAAACCTCCTATATAATAATCATTATTGGGTATTATATATTTCTGTTTTATTGTTGCAGAGAAAAACAGTTGCTCTATGGGTAGGACGATTTGAAGAAGAGGGTTCTTTGAAACACCATAAAAGAGCTGGCAGATTAAAACTAATAAACATGTTGCAGCGTCAAACCATGATAAGGGAGTACGAAGAAAATGAACGTCTGTCGACGAACCACTATGCTGGTTTATTTGACACAAGCGTTCACACTGATCGTCGTGCTCTTCATACTTAGCGAAAAGATGCATTATCGGAGGCATGTTGTGAAATACTTGCTACATGGATCATAAACTTTGATAAGAGTAGTGTCATCTTTACTGGTGAAAAAACTTTTAAGTCTAGTGAACACGGACGGTTATGGTTGTGGCGTCAAGATGATAAATAATTATAATACTGAATTAATATAATTTACTCAGTACTTATTCTCTGTATTAACTGAAGACCTTGTTATGTGTGTTTAACTTAATACCCGTATTTAAAACAACTTAAAAAAGTTATGAACACTTGATATATTGTTGTGCAATTTTATAGTTTTTAGCCAACATTTAATCCTTTTAACATTTGGGATAAAATTATCTGGTTTCTTGTTTGTTTGTTAAGGTTACATAAGCTTCAATCCTCTTTCCAATTTTGGAAACGAATACTTAAGCTATGGCCTCAATAAGAAGTTATATATAATATTATAATCTTATTCGGTGATTAATAAACGGTGATTGTTGAATTTGAATAAGAAATTGTAAGAAATAAACATATTATTTTTTTAATAGTGCCTTTTTTTTGATGAGCCTGTTTACCTGCATTTTTTTTCGTTTTGCTGAGTAGCTACCCACTTGAATATTATATTATACTACTTGTTAGCTTTGATATAATATTCCTACCGATTTCATTTTTTTTAATTCGTAACTTACAAAAAGTGTGAGTACTACGTGAGATTTGAACTCACGGCTTATTGATTTACGCATCTATCTGCACATGCTAAACCGCTAGGCCAACTTGACTCCAATTTAAATGATGAAATTATGAACTACAGTCAGTTGTTTATGACAATGATGACGCATGTGTCTATTTTCTGTCAGACTAAAAGTCAAGTTTATACTTTGTGAGATTGCTTTTGGACGCCATTTAGCTGTGAAGAAACCAACGCCATCTAGTTAAATTTTCGAAAACTTAAACTTTAACGTGCAAGGGAAAATAGGCATTAAGGTATCCAAGCACTTTTGCTGGCCTCTGTACACATGAATATTTTTACCTGATGCTTTTACTTTTGACTTTATTGCATGCAATGCCTCTTTGGTAAATCCGGGATTACCATCAACTGCTCGATACCAACTAACCAATGTTTGCGGGTGTGGAAGGCAAGTATTAAATTGTTCTCTTACGTAAGAATAAGCACGTGTACTAATGAAATGCAAACAATAATGCAAACTTTCTCAATGCAGGAGATTTTTTTTTAGTTTTTCCAACTACACCCAAAAACCGTTTAAGGAAATCTTTGTTACCGCTATCAATTGTGCTTAATATGTCAGCATCTTCATATGATATTAAGGATTTGAATTGTAGCTCTGAAATAATATCTGATAACTTAGCATTTCGTTTCATTAGACGCCTGTTTGTTTGCCGGACAGCACGTATTTTTTTTCGAAGATTTGCAACTGCCTCAGTTTTCTTCTTTAAAGCCACTTTAAGTTTTTTCTTTCTTGGCGTATCTTCCTCTTCAGGTAATTGCAATTCTCTTTTGACAACCTTTTTAGTGCCTCTTATTTTTGTGTCATCTTGAAAATTGGCACTTGTAGATGTGGACGGTGCTGGATCGACACACTCCTCGGGTATTGAAATCTAAAACATTCAATCAAATAATAAATAACATATCCGCAAGTACCACATTAATTATTGTAAATGTGTTAATCTCTTGGATCAGAATGTATATGAATTTGTAATAACAAAAGGTTGTGATTTTCCATGCACTAATTACTGGCTGTCAATATGTTTTAAAATAAAAACGAAAGATGGCAAATGAGAGTCTAAATTCTGCCTGAAAAAACCTGTCTAAACAGTTTGCTGCTAATTATTTTCCTACTTCTTAATGTTAGTAACACATAATCTTTTTAAACTACTTTTCACCAAATGTGGTACAAGTTGAAATAAATTTAATTATTGAAGCGGAATATCATACTTAATCAACGAAACTGTTTTCTTAGGGGCTATGGTTGACTGTATGTTGTAATAAATTCTTACCGCTATTGGTACTGCATCAGGATACAGAACTGTCTTCTTGTTCTTTTTAATAAGTTGTTTTTCTGGGAAATGATTGCTACATATTTTACAATATTTTGAGGGAATCCAATCTTTTCTCCCAGTTGCTTTGATCCATTTATTACGTAGGTCTGGATCATCTGGAAACCTATCGATAAACATAGGTTAATAATTAATAGTCGCAGGTTCAGTTCAGTTCTCTAAAATAATGTGTAATTTTATGTCAATCACAATTATTATTACTATGAGAAATAATAAATTAAAGTATGTTTTCGATGCCGAAGTCTTCCAGAAACACTGGGTTATTATGGGATTTCGTATTCATTTAATTTCGAGTTTCGCCATATTGTCAAAACAATATTTTTTTGTTGATGATCGGGGTATTATTTTTACCGACGCTGGCAACACTTACTTGTTGATGTTTATAGGTTATTGAATGATAAAACTCGATATTACGCTAATATTTTCCTTGTTTTAACGTGACTAATTGTTACTCTATGCTAATCTATAAATAATCATCACTGAGAAACTATAGATAAGGGCAATAAAGTCGTACTTACGCGTGAAAAGACACACCGGCAATTTTCTTCTCACTGTCGCTTAAACATGAAATAACACGACAACGCACCATTCTATTTACTTCGATGTCTATATTAGGATAATTTCAACGTCTTTTCAATGCACTCAAATCGATTTTTAACTAAATAATATCCAAAATTCGAACACCAAACACGATGAAGTCACGAACTGTCAAAGTTTGTTTCGCAACTCAAGTTGCCGACCTTGAAAAACTGGTTACGCAATAAGGGACAAAAAATAGAGTATTTTTGTCTTTGTCTTATGCACTCGTAATGGTATTTTCGCTCTCTTTCTTGTGTAAGTGAGAAAGGTATCGTCATGGGGTCTATTAGTTTCTCTGTCTACGGCTAAAACGTTGTAGTTATCGAAACAATATGGCCGAATTTCATTCGGCAGCAGATTTTTGACATTGGTTGATTCAATCTTGTGTCGTCGCTTACCAACCGTCGAGTTAGAGATTTTATATGAAATAGCGTCAGGAGGGTCAGGAGGATCTGGAGGCGGAGGAGGATGGTCCATGCCTATTAAAAAAAAATTAATAAGAGAATAAAAAACACTGAAAACTGCGAAGAAATATCAAACTAACTGTTATTTTGTTATAATATAGATTTGGAAAAAATTATCTCTCCAGCACGACTGACAGCTATCCGTCAACCTAATAAATCCGCTGGTGCAGGTGCTTTAGGTGCTCACAACCTCACACTGGTGACAGTTGTGACGTGGTTGAGGCCAAGGCCACTTGCATCCACTGCTTGGGCCGTCACTTTGCCTTCTACGGTAACTGTCCCGAGCAAGGTAGACAAAAATCGATCAAACTATTAATGTCTCAGGAAAATCTCTCATATGAAGAGGCTTCTCGATCCATTCCTGGTGTTAAAAAATTATATTCCGAAGTCTCCCAAAACTTACCAACCCAATCTTCTTACTCCTCTTCCCAATCTACTTGCCTTACTCCTCCTACCTCGTATAAAAAAACTGTGTTTTCCTCTCCTAAGCTTAGGGCTCCTCTAGGCAAGTCTTATGACAAAACTGCCCATAGATCCATTGTTGCTGAAGATCCTTCATCCTTTCCCAATGGTTTCTCTCTTCTTTCTCAAAATTCTTCATCCCCAAAATCACCTCAAGAGGATAGCCTCTTAGAAATACTTTTGTCTCTAATTATTAGTTTAGTTTCCCGTGATAATTTCTCTTTACCGCCCCACGTTGCCCAGAAACTTTCTTTGCTTCTCTTTAATAATAATGATGGATCTAGTCTCCACACTTCAGTGGAACATTCAAAGCATTCGGCCGAAGAAGCCTGAACTTTTATTTTTAATAAATAAATTTCACCCCTCAGTCATTGCCGTTTCGGAGACTTGGTTGGTGCCTGGTTCTCACTTTCGGGTCTCAGGTTACTCCTGTCTTCGAGATGATAGGGCTGATGGGTATGCAGGTAGTGCCCTTCTTGTTAGGCGCTCCCTTCCTTTCTCTTTTATTCCTCTTCCCCCTACTCCTCCTGACATTAATATAGTTGCTGTTAGGGCTTTTAATATTACTTTCCTCTCTGCATACATCCCTCATCCTCATTCTAGGTTAATTCCAGACCTTTTATGTATATTTTCCTCAGTACCCACTCCAATAATTTTTATGGGTGATTTAAATGCTCATCATCGCTCATGGGGCTCGAGCCATGATGATTACTTTGGTCGGGCCCTCCTTGAAATTTTTGATGAAGTTGATCTATGTGTTATTAACAACGGTTCCCCCACTAGGAGAGTTCGTCCTTCTCAAAATCCTAACTCAGCTGTGGATATCACAGCTTGCTCTGCCTCTCTTGCTTCCATTCTTTCCTGGAGTATCTTGTCTCATTCTTATGGTAGTGACCATTTTCCTATTATTGTCTCTATCTCTGACAGAGTAGTACCAATGCGTAATTTTAATCCCTCTCTTAAGTATAGATTAAACGATGCAAACTGGTCTTCTTTTTCAGATTCTCTAGAAAATAAGTTACCATCTCTTCCCCCTCCTGACAGAAACAATCTTGTTGATTGCTATTCCAAATTTGTAGACTCCATTATTTCTAGTGCTGATGTAAATTTTCCTCTTAAAAAACCCTTCAGATTCAAAGTTTCAACTCCTTGGTGGGATTCAGAATGCACTTCAGCTGTCAAGGAAAGGAAAATAGCAGAGGTTAATTATTCTAATTCAATGACTCTTCAAAATTTCTTAGTGTATCAAAGAAAAGCCGCCACTGCTAAGAAACTTCTTTCCAAAAAGAAAAAAGATGGTTGGCTTCGCTACTGTCAAAGTTTATCTCCCTGTTCCCCTTCTTCCCTAGTATGGAAGCAAATCAAAAGATATAGAGGCTCTTGTAATACTTTTGATATTTCAGCTAACGATCCTTCTTCCTGGATCGAATCTTTCTCGGATAAACTGGCTCCGCCTTCAGTTCCAAATTTGGACTCTTTTCCCTCTTCTCCTGCTTTTCTCACTTCCGAAAATGATTTTGATGCCCCATTCTCTTTTTCTGAACTTCGAATGGCACTTGACGGTCTTGTTGATTCCTCTCCTGGTGCAGATGGGATCCCTTACTCATTCTTGAAAAACGCCTCAAGAAGTACAAAGCAATATTACTTGGATCTCGTTAATACCTTTTTTGAGTGCGGTTTGGTTCCCCAACCGTGGAAACATCAAATAATAATTCCGGTCATTAAACCTAACAAAAACCCGTCAGACCCAAATAGCTACAGACCTATTGCTTTGTCGTCTGTTTTGTGCAAGGTTGCAGAACATATGATGAAGCATCGACTTGAGTGGTTTGTGGAAAATAGGAACTTGTTGCCCTCATCCCAGTTTGGGTTCCGTAAAGGTATGAGCACAATGGATAGTCTTAGTATATTAATTTCTGATATTCGTATTTCTTTGATAAGTAAGCAGTTTTTAGTAGGAGCTTTTTTGGATATAGCCTCAGCGTATGATAATGTTTTGCTCCCGGTGCTCAGGGATAAACTTGTGCATCAGTTGAACCTTCCTATAAAATTGGTCCGTTTCATTTGTAATTTATTGATGGAGAGAACCATCTCTATTAAAACTCAAGATTCCTCTCTTCTCCCTAAGACTATCTGGAAAGGCTTACCACAAGGTTCAGTTTTGAGTCCTCTCCTATTCAGTCTTTATACTTATGATTTACATTTTTCTACTGATTCATTTTGTCAAATATTGCAGTATGCTGATGATTTAGCTTTATACTTTTCTGGAAAATGTCTAGATGAGGCTAGTAGCCGTCTAAATTCCGCCCTCGGATATCTATCTGATTGGCTTCTACAACACGGTTTGTCCCTATCAGCATCTAAAAGCTCTGTAGTTGTGTTTACAAAAAAAAAGTTTGTTCCTCCTGTTGACATTAAAGTTAACGGTGAAAATATCTCTCAGGTAAACACTGTTAAATTTTTAGGAGTTTGGTTAGATCAAAAATTATCAGGTATTGCTCACACAGACTTTGTTTCACAAAAATGCGAAAGAAACGTTAATGTTCTTCGCTCTCTTTCTGGTGTTTGGTGGGGTGCTCACCCATATTCTCAAAAACTGATCTACAATGCTATAGTCCGTAGTCATTTTGATTATGGTATGTTCCTATTAGATCCTTGTAACAAATCTGGCCTTCAAAAACTCGATAAAATCCAATCAAAGTGTTTACGGATTATTCTTGGGGCGATGAAGTCGTCACCAATAAATGCCATGCAAGTTGAGTGTGTTGAACCTCCCCTCTCGATTCGAAGACAATTTCTGGCAAATAGATTTATTTTTAAACTTGTGCAAAATTCTGAGCATCCCCTCCTTGGTAAGCTGGACCAATTATCATCCATCTTTGACTCTTGTAGTCGTCGTTCTAATATTGAACTTCCTTGTCTTCTTCGTGCATACCTTCAATTCACTCGTCTTTCTAGCCCACTTTTTCAAAGCCCTATTTTATATCTATACTCGGTGCCTTATAATGCCTTGGTATTCCATCCGGAGATCATTTTGGACTTTGGAATTCACAAAAATACCTTAGAACCGCATAAGATGTTTGTCCAAAAAGTTTCCTCGAATTATAATAATTGGAATATTATATTCACTGATGCTTCCAAAGTCTCCGATGATAGCCCTGTAGGAGTTGCTGTTTGGATTCCTCATACAAAAATTATTTTAAACTATAAGTGCCCATCTGTTACATCCGTTTTTACAGGTGAATCAATTGCTATTTTCGAAGCCATTTCATTTGTTTTGTCTCATAAGTTAAATAACTCCATAATTTTCTCTGACTCAAAAAGTTGCCTTCAAGCCATTTTATCTAATCCTTTCAGATCTAAGTCAAGATTCCCTATAATTTTAAAAATTAGAGATTTGCTATTTCAATGTCATGAACTTGGTATTAATGTCGTCATAGCTTGGATTCCCGGTCATGTCGGTATTCTTGGTAATGAGTCAGCTGATTCATGCGCCAAAAATGCTGTTCTCACTGGCTCTCTTGCCCACTCTGAGATTTATTCCCATGACATTTGTACTACTCTTCCTCTAATTTTGTTTAAATCTTGGTCCAAGGCATGGCAAATCTCTAAGTCCATAAAGGGTAAATTTTATGGAGATATACAACCCGAGATTCCCCGCAAACCGTGGTTTTTCAAATACCAATTGGAAAAAAAAATCACTACCTCAATTATTTGTCGTTTACGTTTAAATCATTGTTGCACCCCTCATTTCTTGGCCAAACTTAGGATTAAGGATAACTCTCTTTGTGAATGCGGTTTGGATGAAGGAAACGTGGACCATTTATTTTTCTCCTGTCCTAAATTGCGCTTCTCTTTTCATGAAATTATTCCTACTCATATTCCTCGTCCAACCTCGGTCAAATGTCTTCTTCCTTTTGTGTTTACTAGTTTTATATTTAAACTATGCAAATTTATTGAAATTAATAAAATTAAGTTGTAACTATTGTAACTACTTATTTCCTTTTTTTTTTTTTTTTTTCTTTTTTTTTCTCTTTTTCACCACTCTTACGAGTTTCTTTCATGTACATAGTCATAGTCTGTGGTCTGGTCATAATGTTTGTCTGCGTCTGCGAAGAAATTCTTTTATTTTGAACTTTGATGTTTAGAGATATATATTTATTTTACTATTAATTCACGCGAAATACTCTCCAGCGTTTGATGGTCTATTAATAGTTTGCACGTGTTATTGGCAAAATTGTGGTGTCTTTTCCACAAATGCCATTAATGAAGAGTTGAAGTTGAAGTTGAAGTTGACATTGGTTGATGACATACTCTTAGTATTTATTCTGTGTTAGAGGCATTACTGCAGATCAAATAGATTATAAAATGCATTCTCTACGTTTATTGTGGGCTGCACACAATGAGAACGCCTGGGTGAGGTGCCAAAAACGACTAAGACTGCGACGGCAATTGGAAACAATTGAAGAAATGCCTGAATTGTTGTTCATCCAACATTTCAGGCTTAATAAAAGAGCATACAGGAAGTTATGCAAGGACCTAAAAGCTCATGCACAATTAAAAGGTTCCTCTGAAATTCCCCTGGAAATAAAGGTAAGAAATTTTAAATTAATAAAACAACATAATTATAGGTATTGCAGGCAACCAGGTCCTTAATGTTGTTAGTTGTTGTTCCTTATAGCTGGAGTTAAAGCAACTTCGTCTGCTTAGTTTATAGGTACTATACAACAAAAACATTGTGGCACCACACTACTTTATGAACTGCTGTATAAATAAAAATAAAACCACATCAACCTAAATAGGTTAACTTAACTATGTATTATATTTTATTTATATTATATTTTTCAGGTGCTTTGTGCTCTTAACTTTTTAGCTACAAGGTCATAACAGAAAATTGTGGGTGTGGGCCAGCATTTGACGCAGCGGACAACAAGTCGCTGCATCAGGGAGGTTGTGAACGCCCTTAATCACAATTGGATGGTCAGCAGGTGGATAGTATTTCCACAAACGCCACATGAGAGATCCCTAATCAAAGAGAAGTATGTAAATATTTTTTTAAATAGTTTAAATACCTAATTAAAAATTTTCTTAGGTTTCTACATACCTAAATAATTACTCTGATATTTGTTGTAAAATTGTTAAATAATTTACAGATTTCAAAGGACACATAATTTGCCTGGTGTGATAGGGTGCATTGACTGTACCCATATTGCTATTACAAGACCGGTTGAGGAAGAACACACATTTTTCAATAGAAAAGGATATCATTCCTTAAATGTTCAAATGGTAAGCTGCTGGATAAATTCTAATCATAATACATATAAAACTATGTGGTTAACAAACTTCTCTGAAACTATGTGTATATGTATTTATAAATAAAATAACCTTTATTTATATGATAAACTCAATGGAATATGTAAGAGGAGGTATGTGCCAAGCGGCACAGCAAAATAAAGGGACATTTTTATTGTATACATAGTGAAATCTATAAAATAACTTTTAAATGTTTTATAAGTAGGTACCATATTTCGAAATTAAATCCCTTCCCCTCATTGCAATTTGGTTCTTTGTGGAAACCAAACAATAAGTACCTATAGTTTTATTTTATTTTCTTTTCAGATATGCGATTATGACTTGCGCATAATAAATGTGAACTCAAAATTTGGTGGAGCAACACATGACTCGCACATATGGTCAGCGAGTCACGTGAGCACATACATGGAAGGACTTCATGAAAGTGGTGAACATGTTTGGCTATTAGGTATGTTGTTCCGTATAGGTATTGTAAATAGTGAGACATCTGAAATAGCCCTATATGCAGTAATTGCACTATATTTAAGTGAGCATGACTACAAATAAAAAACGATTATTCAATTCTTTATTAGAACTGGAGTAGACTATTAACAAAAATATATTTCCTTTTTTTTTAGGAGATTCCGGCTATCCACTGCGGCCCTGGTTGATGACGCCAATATTAAATGCTGAACCAGGATCCCAGGCAGAGGTGTACACACGACGTCATGTTGAAGCCAGGTCCTGCATTGAGCGCTGTTTCGGACTACTTAAGGCTCGTTGGAGGTGTATGCTTCGACACAGAGTTCTTCACTATCACCCTTACATGGCTAGCAAAATTACTAATGCATGTTGTGTGCTGCACAACATTGCATTAGATGCTAGAATACCACCTCCAAGTGATATGCCAGCTGGGGGTCTAGAAGATAGTGAAGATCATGCTGTACAATATAGCACCTCCAGCAATGATAACCAAAATGAGTTAATCCGAGGCAGGGCTATGCGCAATCGCTTAGTTAGTAGGATGTAATATAGGTGAATTAATAAAATTACTATTAAATATTTTAATAGTTTTATTAAGTCACTTGATAAACTCTATAAAATTTTATATAATTAGTATCTCTACAAACTGCTGCGCATAAGACAAGCCTCACCTCAATAAGCCATAATCCAACATGCAAGCTAGATCTAATGGATACAGTCAATTTGGGTAACTTTGATTCATTCGGGTAACTTTGACAGCGGGACCATGAACTAGTTTTGATTATTTTTTCTCATGATGCCAACACTATTCATAAATGTTTATTTTAGATTTGCAATTTTAAACAGGCTTCGTAAACGCACCTTAAAAAAAAGTAAGCTGTCAAAGTAAGAAAACGTCAAAACTTTTTTTCTGAATATAGCGCGCGAATTCAAGTTTGCTTTACGGCCAGACAAAAGAGAAATTATTAAAATTAAATATGATGATGTTGTATCTACAGTAGATAACAGTAAAATCAGTATAAAACAGGCTGGGTCCACACAATTAATGACTATTTGCTCTATATGGAGTGGGGAGAATAGACAAATAAATTGTCAAGATTGCTCAAGATTTTACAAAAAAAATTTTTGTTTTAATTATTTTTGCTTATTTTCTTTTTAATTTGCCTAAAAATGTTTAATTATAGGTGTTTTTAAAGCGTTTTTGATGGTGTTCAAAAATGAGCGTAACATTGCCAAATGCTGTAGACTGATTCTTCATTTTTTTTTTTAATATAAGACAAATCTGCAAAATGGTCGTTTTATAGAGTCACATGCATCCATTAGTTAATAAATACATACACCAATGTTACCCAGATTGATAAAAATAATACTTATTACTACTTTTTTATGCATGGCTCTGTGTGTGTCAAAGTTACCCATTTTATGAAGGTAACTTTGACAGGGCACAGAATTGAGATTTTCTACTATATTGGTATGTTTTATAAACTTTCTGTGAATTTCTATAGATGGAAAGTAATACGAGAGCACTGATAAAATAAAAAACACTCGAGTGATAGGCGTAAATTTTTTAAATATAGTATAAAATATCGCCCATATCTGTCAAAGTTACCCAGATTGACTGTAACAAAATCATATTATTTTCACTATTAACTAAAATAAATGGCAATGTGTGTGTGACACACAAAGTTAGCCATGCAACACCTAGGTGAACTGCTTTGGTGTTCCACAGGTCAGAAAGGTTTATTTTTACTATTACCTTAAGTAAGTATAAATGCAAAATCAAGAATCAGTCTCACAGTTACAGTCTTAAAATTGGGCAGTAAAAGAGGCAACATATTAGATAATTTAACGAAGTCACTTCTTTCGCCTAAAGAAGGTTCACATTATGTAAAAACAAACTTAACATCTTGAACAGCCTTAGGAATTCTGCATCTCAGACTTTTGCTAGTATCCCACTCGCAAAAGTCTGAGATGCAGAATGCCTAAGGCTTCAGACATACATAATAAAAAACCTTTCGATTACTATAGCAATAGGGACAAGACAATTGCTGAACTACTCAGTGTTCAGCGGTTCTGTATTGTCCCTACTGCCATAATAGTCAAGCCAAGCTTGAGCGGTGTTCACTAAAGAGCTAAAAACCTGGTTCCGTTCGTGCTCAACCTCCAACGCTCGCATTGTAGCCTAGTCCGGGCTTCCTCCAGCTCCAGGCGTCGTAATTCCACGGCCGTAAACTCGCTTGCCTCTCTCTCGAAGGGGGTCGGTGCCTGTCTACGGCGGTCGCGCAAACGAGGGCGGTCAGGAGAGGCAGCAGACTGCGGTGTCGCTGGCGACCTCAACCGCGGACGACGGCTGGGTAGATGGAGAAATAGCAGACGTGCGGGGGGCAGGTGGCCGTCTTCGCCTCGGAGTAGTGGGCGCTGCAGGGGTTGGCGGGGATGGCGCTGCCGGGGCTGTTGTGGCTGGCGGGGCTGGTGCAACAGGCTGCCGTCCTTGAGCCGAAGTCTGAGTGAGCACGAGCGGTGAGGAAGGAGGAAGTCAATTATTTGAGGGCTGTGAAGTTGAAGGTTGAGGAGACAAAGTCAGTTGTGGAGTTTCTGCAAAAGAAAATTAGTGTTATTTTGGACAGTTTATGGATCTTTTGTTTGTTCAAAATGTTTTCTTAAATCAGATACTGCTATTATTTTGTAAAATGTGAAGGTTTGGATGTTTGTTAGTTCCTTACTCAATCATGCAAAAACGGCTGAACGGATTTCGAAGAAAATTGGCATACAGCAACATTTTATATTTTACATATACATAACAAATAAATATTATGATACTAGCTGTTGCCAGCGGCTTCGCCCGTAATCGGGATAAAAACTATCCTATGTGTTAATCTGGGTTATAAACAATGTGTGTACTAAATTTTATCCAAATCCGTTCAGTAGTTTTTGCGTGAAAGAGTAACAAACATCCATCTATGCAAACTTCCATGTTTATAAATAATATTAGTAAGAAGTAAGATTTTAAGTCTTTAGACTTACCATCTAAAATTTCCAAAAATGCTGAATTATCTTGGGTGACGGGATCATCTTGGACGGCAGGATCTTCTTGTGCAGTATTTAGAGGTCTCTGAAAAAAATTTGCAGTGGTAGATTTAATAAAAATAAGTGAGAGATTTAATTAAATTATAGTGTTGCGTCCCACATGGTTGCATCATTGTATTAATATTTATATTGTAACATAAGTACAGTACTATGTGTAGGACCCACCTTGTAATACTATTTAGTCTGTGGTATAACCAAAGATTTTCTGTCTATGGTTTTACTACTTTCTGACACCTCGCAAGAACAGACTTTTTGGCGGGTTTGGACGAATACAATTTGTTCAACAATACCGACTTTTATTTCGAGTTCGTTACTGAAATTAAACGGCGCGCAACGCCAAATTGGTGACCCTGAACGTGGTCGCCAAATTGGTGACCCTGAATCAAGGTGGCCCAAGGAATACTCCAGACTCGGGAGTTGCTGGAGTCGCCAACCAGACCCCTATTGGACATCCTGTGACGGAACTTCGCCAGTAACGACCTACGTGCGAGTTGATGCCCGTCGCCAAAGACGAGGTCTCGCTGGTACCTACGTCGCAAGGTGCTGCCTGTTGGTCAGTGGATTATACTTACTCTCCACGAAGATAACTGGTCAGTGTGTGCTTATACTACCTATTTTATATTGCATACAGCATAACAACAGTGGTGTTAAGAGTGGGTTAAGCTGGTGTTAATTAATATATTGGATACTGCATAAACTATTGATATTTTATATCATCTAACATATTGGTGTTGGATACTGAATAACTTATTAATATTGCATTTTATTTGTACCTCTTGAAGGTTTGTTTGCATTTATTTTTATTTTTTGCATATTGGTTGTTGGCACTGTTTACTTTTTAATATATTGCTTTTGTTTTGGGTTGTGTCTGCATTATTGTTAAACCACTCCTGTTTATTTATATTCTGCACTTTCAAATTCATTAATTATCTTGCATGCAGCTTCCTTAATTTTAAAACTTAATTTTCTTTTTAAAACATGACTGATGAATCTAAAGAAGTATTCCATGACCCAGCTGGTTCTGGTGGTGAGCATGGGACAACAACTACACACCCACACATCATTAACAGAGTTTCTATCCGTGTCCCACCCTTCTGGCCTGACAAGCCCGGATTGTGGTTTGCCAGTCTCGAGGCACACATCTATGCAAACTTCCATGTTTATAAATAATATTAGTAAGAAGTCTTTAGACTTACCATCTAAAATTTCCAAAAATGCTGAATTATCTTGGGTGACGGGATCATCTTGGACGGCAGGATCTTCTTGTGCAGTATTTAGAGGTCTCTGAAAAAAATTGGCAGTGGTAGATTTAATAAAAATAAGTGAGAGATTTAATTAAATTATAGCAACATTTTTTTTCAGTTATATAATAATATTTATTTTATAGATACTAATTAATAACCTGTTTAACCAAATTCAAAATAATTTATCAAAAATGAAATGTGTCTTTCATGTTAACTAAGTAAGTAACTTTTGTTGCCATTAACTAACATGTTGACCAATGTTAATAGGAATATTTTATAAAACATCTGTCTACCAGAAAAAATTAGCTCATTATTGAGCAGGAGCCTTGAAGGTGTATAGTACTTATATTAAATCCTAGCTCTTCTACTACAGAGACTTGTCCTGCCACTGCTAAAGCACCCATTATAGCCAGCACTCTGTTATCGCTAGCTGACAAGGTTTGCCCGCTTGCTGGCCCACCTCCAGTCCCTCTTGCATGGTGCCTTACGGTCAATGCCTTTTTTTTTGTTTTGGACTTCCAATCTGCCCCACGCCTTTATTGAATAAAAATCAGTCATAGTTATAAGTACCTATGTTATAAGTGTAAATGAGATTAAATGGCAAATTTGGTAAGAACTTTTGAAATAAATTGAAAAATAACTATAACATGCGGGGCATCCTCTCATATGGGCATCGGACATCAAAGCATAGCTTGTACTATACTATACTTGTACTTGTTTGACTTTTTGTAGTAAGAAGGTTAATGTTTAGTTGTAAGTTTGTTTTCTTTGTTTATGTTGTGTGTACTTATATGTGCCAATAAACGTTTTTTCTTTCTTACTATGGGTGTCATGTCAGAGATTGACCATCATCATCATAATTATCAAAAATCCCCAGTCTAGTAATAACGGAGAAGTGATTACAAGCCAACCTTCACAACCGCAAGGTTTCCTCTTATCCAAAAGCCTTGAGAAAATAGCTTGCTAGCGACTCTACCATCACACTAGTCTTTCAAAAAATGTTCATTAGATCCTTACTTTTTTCCACTTCTCTGTAGTATTGCTGACACCACCACCAACAGCATTCAATATGTTGGTCAGTTCAGTCCACAGTCGGTCTGACCGTACCCGACCTTGTGATCCAGCAAGAGGCCTTGCCAGGTCACCATGACTGTAACATAAACAAACAAAGATTCAATATAAGTACTTCATTATTAAGATCGCGTCATTGTTTACATTACATACTCATGAATAAAACTTGGATTTACTTACGCTTCCATATACTCAAGCAGCGTTGACAATTGTTCAGGACTTGCTCGCACTCTTGATTCCATGTTTTATCACTAAAAATTAAAATAGATATTATCTAAGACTATATTAATACAAATTACAACGACTGTCTTACACAAAGGTTAGTTTAAAACTGAACTAATAACATCTTAATATTTGTTGGAAGCACTAATAACATCTTAATATTTGTTGGAAGCACCCAGCATTCCAACGCCGTCGCCGCACAGCGATCGCCAACATAGATTACTCCATCATCGTTTGAACACCAGTCACTTATAAAAATGAGTCTATTTTGATTATCATTAAGTTTTGGAGACGATCTAAAAGTAATATCACTATATTCACTTACCACTGTAAAAATATCGTTTTTATTATAACTTAAAAACAAACGTAACACTCACTAAAATTTGAAAACATCAATAACTCTCGGGTTTGATCCGATTTGAACTTCTTGACTGACACAGCAAAATTTTCGATACCATAACCAATATTTTTGTTTTTTAGCGAATAAACAATTCGATACAACGATCACGAACATAGTGTTACATTGGCTAGGAAATGTTTATCGTTATCTCAGAGACGATGACGAATTTAGATATCGTTTCGGTACGAAGTGATGTTACTTTGTCTAAGGACCCAGGGGGCTTAGACAAAGTAACAATTTAAAAACGATAACGAAGTTAGATAAGACTAAAATGTATGGGATTGACATAAGCCGCGTTAAGTCACGTGGTCAATCGACATCGTTATCGCAATTTGGTAGACAATGTCATAAAGTAACGAATCGTTATCGTGTTTATCCCATACAAATGCGTAGACAAGCAGACCTTTCAGTGTTCGCCTTCGCCTCGATCGTGATCGCCAAAAAAGATAACGAAACGAATGCTAAAACGTTGTAGTTATCGAAACAATATGGCCGAATTTCATTCGGCAGCAGATTTTTGACATTGGTTGATGACATACTCTTAGTATTTATTCTGTGTTAGAGGCATTACTGCAGATCAAATAGATTATAAAATGCATTCTCTACGTTTATTGTGGGCTGCACACAATGAGAACGCCTGGTTGAGGTGCCAAAAACGACTAAGACTGCGACGGCAATTGGAAACAATTGAAGAAATGCCTGAATTGTTGTTCATCCAACATTTCAGGCTTAATAAAAGAGCATACAGGAAGTTATGCAAGGACCTAAAAGCTCATGCACAATTAAAAGGTTCCTCTGAAATTCCCCTGGAAATAAAGGTAAGAAATTTTAAATTAATAAAACAACATAATTATAGGTATTGCAGGCAACCAGGTCCTTAATGTTGTTAGTTGTTGTTCCTTATAGCTTGAGTTAAAGCAACTTCGTCTGCTTAGTTTATAGGTACTATACAACAAAAACATTGTGGCACCACACTACTTTATGAACTGCTGTATAAATAAAAATAAAACCACATCAACCTAAATAGGTTAACTTAACTATGTATTATATTTTATTTATATTATATTTTTCAGGTGCTGTGTGCTCTTAACTTTTTAGCTACAAGGTCATAACAGAAAATTGTGGGTGTGGGCCAGCATTTGACGCAGCGGACAACAAGTCGCTGCATCAGGGAGGTTGTGAACGCCCTTAATCACAATTGGATGGTCAGCAGGTGGATAGTATTTCCACAAACGCCACATGAGAGATCCCTAATCAAAGAGAAGTATGTAAATATATTTTTAAATAGTTTAAATACCTAATTAAAAATTTTCTTAGGTTTCTACATACCTAAATAATGACTCTGATATTTGTTGTAAAATTGTTAAATAATTTACAGATTTCAAAGGACACATAATTTGCCTGGTGTGATAGGGTGCATTGACTGTACCCATATTGCTATTAAAAGACCGGTTGAGGAAGAACACACATTTTTCAATAGAAAAGGATATCATTCCTTAAATGTTCAAATGGTAAGCTGCTGGATAAATTCTAATCATAATACATATAAAACTATGTGGTTAACAAACTTCTCTGAAACTATGTGTATATGTATTTATAAATAAAATAACCTTTATTTATATGATAAACTCAATGGAATATGTAAGAGGAGGTATGTGCCAAGCGGCACAGCAAAATAAAGGGACATTTTTATTGTATACATAGTGAAATCTATAAAATAACTTTTAAATGTTTTATAAGTAGGTACCATATTTCGAAATTAAATCCCTTCCCCTCATTGCAATTTGGTTCTTTGTGGAAACCAAACAATAAGTACCTATAGTTTTATTTTATTTTCTTTTCAGATATGCGATTATGACTTGCGCATTATAAATGTGAACTCAAAATTTGGTGGAGCAACACATGACTCGCACATATGGTCAGCGAGTCACGTGAGCACATACATGGAAGGACTTCATGAAAGTGGTGAACATGTTTGGTTATTAGGGATGTTGTTCCGTATAGGTATTGTAAATAGTGAGACATCTGAAATAGCCCTATATGCAGTAATTGCACTATATTTAAGTGAGCATGACTACAAATAAAAAACGATTATTCAATTCTTTATTAGAACTGGAGTAGACTATTAACAAAAATATATTTCCTTTTTTTTAGGAGATTCCGGCTATCCACTGCGGCCCTGGTTGATGACGCCTATATTAAATGCTGAACCAGGATCCCAGGCAGAGGTGTACACACGACGTCATGTTGAAGCCAGGTCCTGCATTGAGCGCTGTTTCGGACTACTTAAGGCTCGTTGGAGGTGTATGCTTCGACACAGAGTTCTTCACTATCACCCTTACATGGCTAGCAAAATTACTAATGCATGTTGTGTGCTGCACAACATTGCATTAGATGCTAGAATACCACCTCCAAGTGATATGCCAGCTGGGGGTCTAGAAGATAGTGAAGATCATGCTGTACAATATAGCACCTCCAGCAATGATAACCAAAATGAGTTAATCCGAGGCAGGGCTATGCGCAATCGCTTAGTTAGTAGGATGTAATATAGGTGAATAAATAAAATTACTATTAAATATTTTAATAGTTTTATTAAGTCACTTGATAAACTCTATAAAATTTTATATAATTAGTATCTCTACAAACTGCTGCGCATAAGACAAGCCTCACCTCAATAAGCCATAATCCAACATGCAAGCTAGATCTAATGGATACAGTCAATTTGGGTAACTTTGATTCATTCGGGTAACTTTGACAGCGGGACCATGAACTAGTTTTGATTATTTTTTCTTATGATGCCAACACTATTCATAAATGTTTATTTTAGATTTGCAATTTTAAACAAGCTTCGTAAACGCACCTTAAAAAAAAGTAAGCTGTCAAAGTAAGAAAACGTCAAAACTTTTTTTCTGAATATAGCGCGCGAATTCAAGTTTGCTTTACGGCCAGACAAAAGAGAAATTATTAAAATTAAATATGATGATGTTGTATCTACAGTAGATAACAGTAAAATCAGTATAAAACAGGCTGTGTCCACACAATTAATGACTATTTGCTCTATATGGAGTGGGGAGAATAGACAAATAAATTGTCAAGATTGCTCAAGATTTTACAAAAAAAAATTTTGTTTTAATTATTTTTGCTTATTTTCTTTTTAATTTGCCTAAAAATGTTTAATTATAGGTGTTTTTAAAGCGTTTTTGATGGTGTTCAAAAATGAGCGTAACATTGCCAAATGCTGTAGACTGATTCTTCATTTTTTTTTTAATATCAAATCTGCAAAATGGTCGTTTTATAGAGTCACATGCATCCATTAGTTAATAAATACATACACCAATGTTACCCAGATTGATAAAAATAATACTTTGTTTTTTTTTTTTTTTTTTCCCCTTTCCGTCGACAGGAGAATATGGCTTAGCACTCTTGTGCATCCGCCAGTGTCAAGTTGTATAAAGATATAGTTTATTTCGGGTTGGGTATGAAGAGAAAGGTAGGGAAACATTTAACGCGAAAAGAAAAGGTAAAGGAATTTGGAATAACACGGATACAGGATCAGGAATGTATAAAAATATATTACAAATTTAGTTATTAAAAATATTACATAAATAAAAAGGACAGAAGCTTGTTGAAATTCTAATAAATATTTATATATGTTTACAGACGTATATTGTTATCATGAATATAATCAGAAAGAACGCTATATATGGAGGAGTTAATAGAAGACAGAAGAGTTTTTATTGATGTAGGGAAAGGGACACGGAGGGATATCAAACTATTTAAAAAGGAAGTACGGTCATGATTCGGACAGGAAAAGAATATATGGTTCAGATCCCCAAAGTCATGTCCACATTCACATTGAGGACTATCTATAATATTGAAGCGTGCAAGGTGCGTTGGACAAGTAGTATGTCCTAAACGCATTCTTATTAAAATGGTTGTCGCGATTTTGCCAAGTCTGAGAACAGAGAACCAAGGTTTACATGGAATTTGTGACTGAATACTAAAGTAGTATTTCCCTTTTGAACGGCTACTTTCTGCCCAAACTCTATCCCAGGAATCCCTAAGATAATGTCTAGGAAGAGTAGCCAAGTCCTGAGTATAATTTTTGAATGGAACAGTATCTCCGCACAACACAGCCTCATTGGCAAGTCTATCAGCTTTTTCATTACCATTTATACCACAATGACTCGGAATCCAGACAAAAACAACAGAAAAGCCCTTCACAACACAGTCGAAAAGTTTACTCCTAATATTTGCTATAAGAGGAAATGGTGGTTTAGATTTAAAAGGATATCTCAGGAGCGCCTGAAGCGCACTCATGGAATCAGTTAAAATTAAACTATTTCTAAGTTTTAAAAGTAAAATGTATTCTACAGCTTTAAGAATACCAAGACATTCTCCAGTGAAAACAGTTGCTTCAGGTGGGCACTTTACTTTCTGAACAATATTATACTGTGCATGATATATTCCTACCCCCACAAAATCATCAGATTCATGTTTGGATGCGTCAGTGAAGATATGATGCCACTCAGGCCAATTTCTTTGAACAATAAAATTAAAATGTGGATTAGCGTTATTTTTATCAATATCTACAATGTATTTAACAGACGGCGTATTGATCAAGGCTTCGAATTCAGTGTTAAACAAATCAAGTTTTGGAGGCCGGTGTGTGGGTGCATGAAATGATTTAAATCGGATATAACTTTTAATTAAACAAGGAAGAGATTTGTGATTCCAATAGTTTGATGAGTCAATGAGATCAGCAAGTATTTGAAGTTTTTGAATTAAAAGACTATTACTAAACTGTAAAACACGGAAAAACAATCGATCAGCCAAAAATTGACGTCTTAGACTAAGCGGAGGTTCGTTACACTCAATTTGTAATGCGTTAATAGGACTAGATTTCATAGCTCCAGTGATTATTCTTAAGGCCATTGATTGGATGGAATCCAGTCTCCTAAGGGCAGTCACGTTACAAGGCTCCAATAAGAAGATTCCATAATCAAGAACACTTCGAACCAGAGCATTGTAAAGAAGCTTTAAGGAAAACGGATGAGCACCCCACCAAACACCTGATAGACACCTCATCAAATTTAGAAGTTTCTGACATTTGTTTAGAACATAATCACAGTGTGGAATACCTGTAAGTTTAGAGTCCAAAATGATACCCAAAAACTTGACCTGATTTTTAACTGGTGTTTCATTATTGTCACAATCTATAAATATCGGAGGATGAATACGCTGGCGAGTGAATAAGACTAAAGAACTCTTATTCGCTGATATGCTCAGGCCATTTTTGTCCATCCATACTTTTAAACAGGCTAGAGAGTTAGATAGCAGAGTACAAAGAGAACTTGATGAACTACCCGTAACGTACAACACTAAGTCATCTGCATATTGGAGGATGTTTGCTGAATTTTGAAGTGAGGAATGTAAATCATACGTATATAAATTAAATAATATAGGGCTGAGCACTGAACCCTGTGGGAGACCTTTCCATACTAGCCTACTGTCATCCTGTGTTTGATCTAAGTTAATTTTTCTACCTGAGAGGAGGTTAATTATAAAACAAATCAACATTTCAGGGATGTGAAGCTTCTTTAATTTTTCTTTAAGGACACTCAGGAGAACATTGTCATATGCTGATTCTAGATCTAAAAATACTGCGAGCACTGACTGATTTCGAGAGAACGCAACTCTAATATCTGTTACCAAAGTAGCCACACTATCCAGTGTACTTTTGCCTTTTCTAAATCCAAATTGTGATTCTGGTAAAATTCCGCGGTTTTCGATAATCCATTCAAGACGATTTTTAACTAAGTTTTCAGCTACTTTTGCAATTACGGGTGATAAAGCTATTGGGCGATAAGATGAAGATTCTAATGGTGTTTTACCTGGTTTCAAAATGGGAATAACAGCTTGAGATTTCCATGATGGAGGGATTTTACCTGATAACATAACTTTATTAATTAAGTCTAAGTAGTATTCAAGTGAAGATTCATTTAAATTAGCCAGGAATGAATAGGGAATACCATCTTCACCTGGAGCAGAATCTTTAACTGATTTTAGAACGCCCTGTAACTCTTGCATTGTGAAAGGAGAATTAAGTGGACTTTGGTTATGAGATATAGAAGGAGGAATGTTATCATAAATAAGATCTTGCTCTGGAACAGATGGCGGAGCAAGACGATTGAGAAAAGAGTTCCTTAAATTTGGTGGAATGCCAGAAAAATTAGAAGGAGTGACTCCGTTTCTGAATTTTCTTATATTTTGCCAGACAATAGAAGCGTTGACATTAGGAGAGATCGAAAGGCAAAAATTTTTCCATCCCTCTATTTTTTTTTCTTTGAATAATTTACGTGCTTTCGCCATAGCATCACATACAATTTTGAAATTATCTTCAGTCATATTATTTTTATATTTTTTTTCCGCTTCCTTTCTGGCTTTCACTACTTGGGAACATTCTTTATCCCACCAAGGAGGGGAAGGAATACGACCAATGGCTGAATTCTTTAAAGGGAAAGTTTCATCTGCAGCTTGTATAAGTGCATTTGTAAAATTATTATTACTGTCAATAAGATCATTTGATATATTTTTCTGTAAATTAGAAAGCTTAACTTCTACAAGAGTTCTAAATCTATCCCATAACCCATCCTCACCAAGTTTATATTTTATACGTGGCTGCCTCGGCAGACTAGGAGACCTACAAGGATGTGTGGGCGATATAAGAATTGGAAAATGGTCGCTTCCATAAGAAGATGGCAAAGTGCACCATATAAGAGATGAAGCTAAGTTAGGGGTACAAATGGAAAGATCTATTGCGCTCAAATTTTCTTTTGGCCCTGTACGTCGAGTTGGAGCCCCGGTATTTAATACACAAATATTATGTTGGTCAAACATATCTAAGAGTTAGTCACCACAATATGATGAAAGAGTACAACCCCAAGAAATGTGGTGACAGTTGAAGTCACCTAAAATTAAAAAGGGACGAGGAAGAATAGATACAAGATTGTTGAATTGTTGAAGGGTTGATAAAGAAGGAGAAGGAATGTACACAGAAACAATACAAGTATTATTTATTTGTGCAGCTACAACAGAAAAATCATTAAAGACTGGAAGGGTTAGAGGACAGTAAGAGACCGAATTTCTAATGAGTATAGCAGCCCCGCCATACCCATCAGACCTATCATCTCTTAGGCAAGAAAAACCATTGATTTTAAAAATGGAGCCCGGTTTCAACCAGGTTTCCGAAATTGCAAACAAAGAAGCATTATACTTATTTAACAAGTAAATGATTTCGTTCTTTTTAGAAACTGCACTTCTACAGTTCCATTGTAATATGTTCTGAATTTGTACTGACATTATTAATAACAGGTTTTTTATACATATTGATTAAAGGGGCAACGTTGGACGGTATTTCTATGTTATATTGAGTAAGTGTTTGTATGAGAGTTTGAATTATTTCTGATGTTGACATCATTGTAGGAACTGTTGTATTTGTATTTAAGGCACAGCCATCTTGCGGGGTCGGTAAGCTATATTCATTAACAATCTTTTGGTGTGTTTCTCGGTCATAACCTTTATTTGGTTTGGGAGGAGGCCGACGGTGTATGTAAATTGTTTTTTTATTTGAGCTATGTGAAAGAGAATGTTGTGTATAAGAAGATTGCGAGTTTGGATAAGCGTAATTAGTAACAGGAGTGCTAGCTACATTGGCATAAGACTTAGAAATAGGTGCAATCAATTTAGTAACTTCACCATATGAAATACATTTTTCTGCCATAACAGTCTTAATCTCTTTTTGACGTAAAAATTCAGGACATAATTTAGAGGTAGCGAAATGTTTACCAGAGCAATGACAGCAAGATAAATTTTCTTCTTCAACATTACAAGTATCACCCGTATGTTCCTGGCCACACTTGTAACATTTAGGTTTGGACCTACATTGAATTTTCGTATGTCCAAATCGACAGCAATTGTAGCATTGGATAGTGGGATACACATACAGCTCTACAGGTAATGAATTGTAGCACATAAATATACGTGGAGGAAGAACCTGACCGTCAAGTGTTATCACAATGTTCTGCGTTGGTTTCCAGACAGGTGACCCTTCTACAACAGTTTTGTAATTTATTCTCCTAACTTTAAGTATTTTCCCACAATTATCCGGCACTGAAGCATTTTCAATTATTTCTTCAGGCGACCAATCAGATGGAACACCACGTACAAGGCCCATTCTTGTTACGTGAAAACTTGGTATAAATGCCTTTAAATTGCTGTTTGACAACTCAGGATTGTAAATAAATGAATTAGCATTGTTAAAGTCTGAGAACGCTAAACAAATTCTATTCCTGCCTATCCTCTTAAGAGATCCATCTACGATGTTGTGAATGGCATGGCTTTTGAGAAACTTGCCAAATGTGACCGGGTGTAAGGTGGTATTATCGTTAGGTGACTTAGTCTCTTTTTGGACGTGTACTATAAAAGGGCTGATGTCAGTGGCCTCATACCTGTTCCTAGCAACACCAGATACTGTACCCTGAGGGCTCGGATTACTACTCGGCGTGATAGTGTTAATTGAACTCTTTAGAGCAGGGGTAGAGTCGCTATTTTCACTCTCTGCACTAGCACAGCAACAACCTGTATTACCGTCAACTGCCTGACTGTGCTTCCTTTTTTTTTTGTTACACATTCTGCATATTTTATGCAGTCTATTTCTTTTACGCCCACGTTGGGCATTAGAACCATCCGTCTCCATTCCTGATTCATTGGATAAAGTTGACGAAGCAACTGTTATAAAATTATTAGCCGGGGGTACAAAGACCCCCGGGTCCGCCAAGTCAGGCGGCTCGTTCATCGAAAGAAATTAATAAAAAACTTACCGAATCCGGCAAACTATACACTAAAACTAATATATGTACACTAAATATTAATAAAATTTACAATATAATACAAAACTGATCCTTAAATAGTGAAAAATTAAAATTATATATTTTGTCAAGAAAAAATGCACCGGTCCGCTCAAAGTTTCCCGCGCTTTTTTTTCAAAAAATAATACTTATTACTACTTTTTTATGCATGGCTCTGTGTGTGTCAAAGTTACCCATTTTATGAAGGTAACTTTGACAGGGCACAGAATTGAGATTTTCTACTATATTGGTATGTTTTATAAACTTTCTGTGAATTTCTATAGATGGAAAGTAATACGAGAGCACTGATAAAATAAAAAACACTCGAGTGATAGGCGTAAATTTTTTAAATATAGTATAAAATATCGCCCATATCTGTCAAAGTTACCCAGATTGACTGTAACAAAATCATATTATTTTCACTATTAACTAAAATAAATGGCAATGTGTGTGTGACACACAAAGTTAGCCATGCAACACCTCGGTGAACTGCTTTGGTGTTCCACAGGTCAGAAAGGTTTATTTTTACTATTACCTTAAGTAAGTATAAATGCAAAATCAAGAATCAGTCTCACAGTTACAGTCTTAAAATTGGGCAGTAAAAGAGGCAACATATTAGATAATTTAACGAAGTCACTTCTTTCGCCTAAAGAAGGTTCACATTATGTAAAAACAAACTTAACATCTTGAACAGCCTTAGGAATTCTGCATCTCAGACTTTTGCTAGTATCCCACTCGCAAAAGTCTGAGATGCAGAATGCCTAAGGCTTCAGACATACATACTAAAAAACCTTTCGATTACTATAGCAATAGGGACAAGACAATTGCTGAACTACTCAGTGTTCAGCGGTTCTGTATTGTCCCTACTGCGATAATAGTCAAGCCAAGCTTGAGCGGTGTTCACTAAACAGCTAAAAACCTGGTTCCGTTCGTGCTCAACCTCCAACGCTCGCATTGTAGCCTAGTCCGGGCTTCCTCCAGCTCCAGGCGTCGTAATTCCACGGCCGTAAACTCGCTTGCCTCTCTCTCGAAGGGGGTCGGTGCCTGTCTACGGCGGTCGCGCAAACGAGGGCGGTCAGGAGAGGCAGCAGACTGCGGTGTCGCTGGCGACCTCAACCGCGGACGACGGCTGGGTAGATGGAGAAATAGCAGACGTGCGGGGGGCAGGTGGCCGTCTTCGCCTCGGAGTAGTGGGCGCTGCAGGGGTTGGCGGGGATGGCGCTGCCGGGGCTGTTGTGGCTGGCGGGGCTGGTGCAACAGGCTGCCGTCCTTGAGCCGAAGTCTGAGTGAGCACGAGCGGTGAGGAAGGAGGAAGTCAATTATTTGAGGGCTGTGAAGTTGAAGGTTGAGGAGACAAAGTCAGTTGTGGAGTTTCTGCAAAAGAAAATTAGTGTTATTTTGGACAGTTTATGGATCTTTTGTTTGTTCAAAATGTTTTCTTAAATCAGATACTGCTATTATTTTGTAAAATGTGAAGGTTTGGATGTTTGTTAGTTCCTTACTCAATCATGCAAAAACGGCTGAACGGATTTCGAAGAAAATTGGCATACAGCAACATTTTATATTTTACATATACATAACAAATAAATATTATGATACTAGCTGTTGCCAGCGGCTTCGCCCGTAATCGGGATAAAAACTATCCTATGTGTTAATCTGGGTTATAAACAAAGTGTGTACTAAATTTTATCCAAATCCGTTCAGTAGTTTTTGCGTGAAAGAGTAACAAACATCCATCTATGCAAACTTCCATGTTTATAAATAATATTAGTAAGAAGTAAGATTTTAAGTCTTTAGACTTACCATCTAAAATTTCCAAAAATGCTGAATTATCTTGGGTGACGGGATCATCTTGGACGGCAGGATCTTCTTGTGCAGTATTTAGAGGTCTCTGAAAAAAATTTGCAGTGGTAGATTTAATAAAAATAAGTGAGAGATTTAATTAAATTATAGTGTGGCGTCCCACATGGTTGCATCATTGTATTAATATTTATATTGTAACATAAGTACAGTACTATGTGTAGGACCCACCTTGTAATACTATTTAGTCTGTGGTATAACCAAAGATTTTCTGTCTATGGTTTTACTACTTTCTGACACCTCGCAAGAACAGACTTTTTGGCGGGTTTGGACGAATACAATTTGTTCAACAATACCGACTTTTATTTCGAGTTCGTTACTGAAATTAAACGGCGCGCAACGCCAAATTGGTGACCCTGAACGTGGTCGCCAAATTGGTGACCCTGAATCAAGGTGGCCCAAGGAATACTCCAGACTCGGGAGTTGCTGGAGTCGCCAACCAGACCCCTATTGGACATCCTGTGACGGAACTTCGCCAGTAACGACCTACGTGCGAGTTGATGCCCGTCGCCAAAGACGAGGTCTCGCTGGTACCTACGTCGCAAGGTGCTGCCTGTTGGTCAGTGGATTATACTTACTCTCCACGAAGATAACTGGTCAGTGTGTGCTTATACTACCTATTTTATATTGCATACAGCATAACAACAGTGGTGTTAAGAGTGGGTTAAGCTGGTGTTAATTAATATATTGGATACTGCATAAACTATTGATATTTTATATCATCTAACATATTGGTGTTGGATACTGAATAACTTATTAATATTGCATTTTATTTGTACCTCTTGAAGGTTTGTTTGCATTTATTTTTATTTTTTGCATATTGGTTGTTGGCACTGTTTACTTTTTAATATATTGCTTTTGTTTTGGGTTGTGTCTGCATTATTGTTAAACCACTCCTGTTTATTTATATTCTGCACTTTCAAATTCATTAATTATCTTGCATGCAGCTTCCTTAATTTTAAAACTTAATTTTCTTTTTAAAACATGACTGATGAATCTAAAGAAGTATTCCATGACCCAGCTGGTTCTGGTGGTGAGCATGGGACAACAACTACACACCCACACATCATTAACAGAGTTTCTATCCGTGTCCCACCCTTCTGGCCTGACAAGCCCGGATTGTGGTTTGCCAGTCTCGAGGCACACATCTATGCAAACTTCCATGTTTATAAATAATATTAGTAAGAAGTAAGATTTTAAGTCTTTAGACTTACCATCTAAAATTTCCAAAAATGCTGAATTATCTTGGGTGACGGGATCATCTTGGACGGCAGGATCTTCTTGTGCAGTATTTAGAGGTCTCTGAAAAAAATTGGCAGTGGTAGATTTAATAAAAATAAGTGAGAGATTTAATTAAATTATAGCAACATTTTTTCAGTTATATAATAATATTTATTTTATAGATACTAATTAATAACCTGTTTAACCAAATTCAAAATAATTTATCAAAAATGAAATGTGTCTTTCATGTTAACTAAGTAAGTAACTTTTGTTGCCATTAACTAACATGTTGACCAATGTTAATAGGAATATTTTATAAAACATCTGTCTACCAGAAAAAATTAGCTCATTATTGAGCAGGAGCCTTGAAGGTGTATAGTACTTATATTAAATCCTAGCTCTTCTACTACAGAGACTTGTCCTGCCACTGCTAAAGCACCCATTATAGCCAGCACTCTGTTATCGCTAGCTGACAAGGTTTGCCCGCTTGCTGGCCCACCTCCAGTCCCTCTTGCATGGTGCCTTACGGTCAATGCCTTTTTTTTTGTTTTGGACTTCCAATCTGCCCCACGCCTTTATTGAATAAAAATCAGTCATAGTTATAAGTACCTATGTTATAAGTGTAAATGAGATTAAATGGCAAATTTGGTAAGAACTTTTGAAATAAATTGAAAAATAACTATAACATGCGGGGCATCCTCTCATATGGGCATCGGACATCAAAGCATAGCTTGTACTATACTATACTTGTACTTGTTTGACTTTTTGTAGTAAGAAGGTTAATGTTTAGTTGTAAGTTTGTTTTCTTTGTTTATGTTGTGTGTACTTATATGTGCCAATAAACGTTTTTTCTTTCTTACTATGGGTGTCATGTCAGAGATTGACCATCATCATCATAATTATCAAAAATCCCCAGTCTAGTAATAACGGAGAAGTGATTACAAGCCAACCTTCACAACCGCAAGGTTTCCTCTTATCCAAAACCCTTGAGAAAATAGCTTGCTAGCGACTCTACCATCACACTAGTCTTTCAAAAAATGTTCATTAGATCCTTACTTTTTTCCACTTCTCTGTAGTATTGCTGACACCACCACCAACAGCATTCAATATGTTGGTCAGTTCAGTCCACAGTCGGTCTGACCGTACCCGACCTTGTGATCCAGCAAGAGGCCTCGCCAGGTCACCATGACTGTAACATAAACAAACAAAGATTCAATATAAGTACTTCATTATTAAGATCGCGTCATTGTTTACATTACATACTCATGAATAAAACTTGGATTTACTTACGCTTCCATATACTCAAGCAGCGTTGACAATTGTTCAGGACTTGCTCGCACTCTTGATTCCATGTTTTATCACTAAAAATTAAAATAGATATTATCTAAGACTATATTAATACAAATTACAATGACTGTCTTACACAAAGGTTAGTTTAAAACTGAACTAATAACATCTTAATATTTGTTGGAAGCACTGGGTCTTGCTACAGTTCCCATACTTAAGTCAAGTGGTTAATATGTTTTTTGTCGGGTCTCGGGGTACCTATCGCAGCCCGAACACTTGAACTGCCATGCCGATCCCGTGACGTCACCCAGCATTCCAACGCCGTCGCCGCACAGCGATCGCCAACATAGATTACTCCAACATCGTTTGAACACCAGTCACTTATAAAAATGAGTCTATTTTGATTATCATTAAGTTTTGGAGACGATCTAAAAGTAATATCACTCTATTCACTTACCACTGTAAAAATATCGTTTTTATTATAACTTAAAAACAAACGTAACACTCACTAAAATTTGAAAACATCAATAACTCTCGGGTTTGATCCGATTTGAACTTCTTGACTGACACAGCAAAATTTTCGATACCATAACCAATATTTTTGTTTTTTAGCGAATAAACAATTCGATACAACGATCACGAACATAGTGTTACATTGGCTAGGAAATGTTTATCGTTATCTCAGAGACGATGACGAATTTAGATATCGTTTCGGTACGAAGTGATGTTACTTTGTCTAAGGACCCAGGGGGCTTAGACAAAGTAACAATTTAAAAACGATAACGAAGTTAGATAAGACTAAAATGTATGGGATTGACATAAGCCGCGTTAAGTCACGTGGTCAATCGACATCGTTATCGCAATTTGGTAGACAATGTCATAAAGTAACGAATCGTTATCGTGTTTATCCCATACAAATGCGTAGACAAGCAGACCTTTCAGTGTTCGCCTTCGCCTCGATCGTGATCGCCAAAAAAGATAACGAAACGAATGCTAAAACGTTGTAGTTATCGAAACAATATGGCCGAATTTCATTCGGCAGCAGATTTTTGACATTGGTTGATGACATACTCTTAGTATTTATTCTGTGTTAGAGGCATTACTGCAGATCAAATAGATTATAAAATGCATTCTCTACGTTTATTGTGGGCTGCACACAATGAGAACGCCTGGGTGAGGTGCCAAAAACGACTAAGACTGCGACGGCAATTGGAAACAATTGAAGAAATGCCTGAATTGTTGTTCATCCAACATTTCAGGCTTAATAAAAGAGCATACAGGAAGTTATGCAAGGACCTAAAAGCTCATGCACAATTAAAAGGTTCCTCTGAAATTCCCCTGGAAATAAAGGTAAGAAATTTTAAATTAATAAAACAACATAATTATAGGTATTGCAGGCAACCAGGTCCTTAATGTTGTTAGTTGTTGTTCCTTATAGCTTGAGTTAAAGCAACTTCGTCTGCTTAGTTTATAGGTACTATACAACAAAAACATTGTGGCACCACACTACTTTATGAACTGCTGTATAAATAAAAATAAAACCACATCAACCTAAATAGGTTAACTTAACTATGTATTATATTTTATTTATATTATATTTTTCAGGTGCTGTGTGCTCTTAACTTTTTAGCTACAAGGTCATAACAGAAAATTGTGGGTGTGGGCCAGCATTTGACGCAGCGGACAACAAGTCGCTGCATCAGGGAGGTTGTGAACGCCCTTAATCACAATTGGATGGTCAGCAGGTGGATAGTATTTCCACAAACGCCACATGAGAGATCCCTAATCAAAGAGAAGTATGTAAATATTTTTTTAAATAGTTTAAATACCTAATTAAAAATTTTCTTAGGTTTCTACATACCTAAATAATTACTCTGATATTTGTTGTAAAATTGTTAAATAATTTACAGATTTCAAAGGACACATAATTTGCCTGGTGTGATAGGGTGCATTGACTGTACCCATATTGCTATTACAAGACCGGTTGAGGAAGAACACACATTTTTCAATAGAAAAGGATATCATTCCTTAAATGTTCAAATGGTAAGCTGCTGGATAAATTCTAATCATAATACATATAAAACTATGTGGTTAACAAACTTCTCTGAAACTATGTGTATATGTATTTATAAATAAAATAACCTTTATTTATATGATAAACTCAATGGAATATGTAAGAGGAGGTATGTGCCAAGCGGCACAGCAAAATAAAGGGACATTTTTATTGTATACATAGTGAAATCTATAAAATAACTTTTAAATGTTTTATAAGTAGGTACCATATTTCGAAATTAAATCCCTTCCCCTCATTGCAATTTGGTTCTTTGTGGAAACCAAACAATAAGTACCTATAGTTTTATTTTATTTTCTTTTCAGATATGCGATTATGACTTGCGCATTATAAATGTGAACTCAAAATTTGGTGGAGCAACACATGACTCGCACATATGGTCAGCGAGTCACGTGAGCACATACATGGAAGGACTTCATGAAAGTGGTGAACATGTTTGGTTATTAGGTATGTTGTTCCGTATAGGTATTGTAAATAGTGAGACATCTGAAATAGCCCTATATGCAGTAATTGCACTATATTTAAGTGAGCATGACTACAAATAAAAAACGATTATTCAATTCTTTATTAGAACTGGAGTAGACTATTAACAAAAATATATTTCCTTTTTTTTTAGGAGATTCCGGCTATCCACTGCGGCCCTGGTTGATGACGCCTATATTAAATGCTGAACCAGGATCCCAGGCAGAGGTGTACACACGACGTCATGTTGAAGCCAGGTCCTGCATTGAGCGCTGTTTCGGACTACTTAAGGCTCGTTGGAGGTGTATGCTTCGACACAGAGTTCTTCACTATCACCCTTACATGGCTAGCAAAATTACTAATGCATGTTGTGTGCTGCACAACATTGCATTAGATGCTAGAATACCACCTCCAAGTGATATGCCAGCTGGGGGTCTAGAAGATAGTGAAGATCATGCTGTACAATATAGCACCTCCAGCAATGATAACCAAAATGAGTTAATCCGAGGCAGGGCTATGCGCAATCGCTTAGTTAGTAGGATGTAATATAGGTGAATTAATAAAATTACTATTAAATATTTTAATAGTTTTATTAAGTCACTTGATAAACTCTATAAAATTTTATATAATTAGTATCTCTACAAACTGCTGCGCATAAGACAAGCCTCACCTCAATAAGCCATAATCCAACATGCAAGCTAGATCTAATGGATACAGTCAATTTGGGTAACTTTGATTCATTCGGGTAACTTTGACAGCGGGACCATGAACTAGTTTTGATTATTTTTTCTCATGATGCCAACACTATTCATAAATGTTTATTTTAGATTTGCAATTTTAAACAGGCTTCGTAAACGCACCTTAAAAAAAAGTAAGCTGTCAAAGTAAGAAAACGTCAAAACTTTTTTTCTGAATATAGCGCGCGAATTCAAGTTTGCTTTACGGCCAGACAAAAGAGAAATTATTAAAATTAAATATGATGATGTTGTATCTACAGTAGATAACAGTAAAATCAGTATAAAACAGGCTGGGTCCACACAATTAATGACTATTTGCTCTATATGGAGTGGGGAGAATAGACAAATAAATTGTCAAGATTGCTCAAGATTTTACAAAAAAAATTTTTGTTTTAATTATCTTTGCTTATTTTCTTTTTAATTTGCCTAAAAATGTTTAATTATAGGTGTTTTTAAAGCGTTTTTGATGGTGTTCAAAAATGAGCGTAACATTGCCAAATGCTGTAGACTGATTCTTCATTTTTTTTTTTAATATAAGACAAATCTGCAAAATGGTCGTTTTATAGAGTCACATGCATCCATTAGTTAATAAATACATACACCAATGTTACCCAGATTGATAAAAATAATACTTATTACTACTTTTTTATGCATGGCTCTGTGTGTGTCAAAGTTACCCATTTTATGAAGGTAACTTTGACAGGGCACAGAATTGAGATTTTCTACTATATTGGTATGTTTTATAAACTTTCTGTGAATTTCTATAGATGGAAAGTAATACGAGAGCACTGATAAAATAAAAAACACTCGAGTGATAGGCGTAAATTTTTTAAATATAGTATAAAATATCGCCCATATCTGTCAAAGTTACCCAGATTGACTGTAACAAAATCATATTATTTTCACTATTAACTAAAATAAATGGCAATGTGTGTGTGACACACAAAGTTAGCCATGCAACACCTAGGTGAACTGCTTTGGTGTTCCACAGGTCAGAAAGGTTTATTTTTACTATTACCTTAAGTAAGTATAAATGCAAAATCAAGAATCAGTCTCACAGTTACAGTCTTAAAATTGGGCAGTAAAAGAGGCAACATATTAGATAATTTAACGAAGTCACTTCTTTCGCCTAAAGAAGGTTCACATTATGTAAAAACAAACTTAACATCTTGAACAGCCTTAGGAATTCTGCATCTCAGACTTTTGCTAGTATCCCACTCGCAAAAGTCTGAGATGCAGAATGCCTAAGGCTTCAGACATACATAATAAAAAACCTTTCGATTACTATAGCAATAGGGACAAGACAATTGCTGAACTACTCAGTGTTCAGCGGTTCTGTATTGTCCCTACTGCGATAATAGTCAAGCCAAGCTTGAGCGGTGTTCACTAAAGAGCTAAAAACCTGGTTCCGTTCGTGCTCAACCTCCAACGCTCGCATTGTAGCCTAGTCCGGGCTTCCTCCAGCTCCAGGCGTCGTAATTCCACGGCCGTAAACTCGCTTGCCTCTCTCTCGAAGGGGGTCGGTGCCTGTCTACGGCGGTCGCGCAAACGAGGGCGGTCAGGAGAGGCAGCAGACTGCGGTGTCGCTGGCGACCTCAACCGCGGACGACGGCTGGGTAGATGGAGAAATAGCAGACGTGCGGGGGGCACGTGGCCGTCTTCGCCTCGGAGTAGTGGGCGCTGCAGGGGTTGGCGGGGATGGCGCTGCCGGGGCTGTTGTGGCTGGCGGGGCTGGTGCAACAGGCTGCCGTCCTTGAGCCGAAGTCTGAGTGAGCACGAGCGGTGAGGAAGGAGGAAGTCAATTATTTGAGGGCTGTGAAGTTGAAGGTTGAGGAGACAAAGTCAGTTGTGGAGTTTCTGCAAAAGAAAATTAGTGTTATTTTGGACAGTTTATGGATCTTTTGTTTGTTCAAAATGTTTTCTTAAATCAGATACTGCTATTATTTTGTAAAATGTGAAGGTTTGGATGTTTGTTAGTTCCTTACTCAATCATGCAAAAACGGCTGAACGGATTTCGAAGAAAATTGGCATACAGCAACATTTTATATTTTACATATACATAACAAATAAATATTATGATACTAGCTGTTGCCAGCGGCTTCGCCCGTAATCGGGATAAAAACTATCCTATGTGTTAATCTGGGTTATAAACAAAGTGTGTACTAAATTTTATCCAAATCCGTTCAGTAGTTTTTACGTGAAAGAGTAACAAACATCCATCTATGCAAACTTCCATGTTTATAAATAATATTAGTAAGAAGTAAGATTTTAAGTCTTTAGACTTACCATCTAAAATTTCCAAAAATGCTGAATTATCTTGGGTGACGGGATCATCTTGGACGGCAGGATCTTCTTGTGCAGTATTTAGATGTCTCTGAAAAAAATTGGCAGTGGTAGATGTAATAAAAATAAGTGAGAGATTTAATTAAATTATAGCAACATTTTTTCAGTTATATAATAATATTTATTTTATAGATACTAATTAATAACCTGTTTAACCAAATTCAAAATAATTTATCAAAAATGAAATGTGTCTTTCATGTTAACTAAGTAAGTAACTTTTGTTGCCATTAACTAACATGTTGACCAATGTTAATAGGAATATTTTATAAAACATCTGTCTACCAGAAAAAATTAGCTCATTATTGAGCAGGAGCCTTGAGGGTGTATAGTACTTATATTAAATCCTAGCTCTTCTACTACAGAGACTTGTCCTGCCACTGCTAAAGCACCCATTATAGCCAGCACTCTGTTATCGCTAGCTGACAAGGTTTGCCCGCTTGCTGGCCCACCTCCAGTCCCTCTTGCATGGTGCCTTACGGTCAATGCCTTTTTTTTTGTTTTGGACTTCCAATCTGCCCCACGCCTTTATTGAATAAAAATCAGTCATAGTTATAAGTACCTATGTTATAAGTGTAAATGAGATTAAATGGCAAATTTGGTAAGAACTTTTGAAATAAATTGAAAAATAACTATAACATGCGGGGCATCCTCTCATATGGGCATCGGACATCAAAGCATAGCTTGTACTATACTATACTTGTACTTGTTTGACTTTTTGTAGTAAGAAGGTTAATGTTTAGTTGTAAGTTTGTTTTCTTTGTTTATGTTGTGTGTACTTATATGTGCCAATAAACGTTTTTTCTTTCTTACTATGGGTGTCATGTCAGAGATTGACCATCATCATCATAATTATCAAAAATCCCCAGTCTAGTAATAACGGAGAAGTGATTACAAGCCAACCTTCACAACCGCAAGGTTTCCTCTTATCCAAAAGCCTTGAGAAAATAGCTTGCTAGCGACTCTACCATCACACTAGTCTTTCAAAAAATGTTCATTAGATCCTTACTTTTTTCCACTTCTCTGTAGTATTGCTGACACCACCACCAACAGCATTCAATATGTTGGTCAGTTCAGTCCACAGTCGGTCTTACCGTACCCGACCTTGTGATCCAGCAAGAGGCCTCGCCAGGTCACCATGACTGTAACATAAACAAACAAAGATTCAATATAAGTACTTCATTATTAAGATCGCGTCATTGTTTACATTACATACTCATGAATAAAACTTGGATTTACTTACGCTTCCATATACTGAAGCAGCGTTGACAATTGTTCAGGACTTGCTCGCACTCTTGATTCCATGTTTTATCACTAAAAATTAAAATAGATATTATCTAAGACTATATTAATACAAATTACAATGACTGTCTTACACAAAGGTTAGTTTAAAACTGAACTAATAACATCTTAATATTTGTTGGAAGCACTGGGTCTTGCTACAGTTCCCATACTTAAGTCAAGTGGTTAATATGTTTTTTGTCGGGTCTCGGGGTACCTATCGCAGCCCGAACACTTGAACTGCCATGCCGATCCCGTGACGTCACCCAGCATTCCAACGCCGTCGCCGCACAGCGATCGCCAACATAGATTACTCCAACATTGTTTGAACACCAGTCACTTATAAAAATGAGTCTATTTTGATTATCATTAAGTTTTGGAGACGATCTAAAAGTAATATCACTCTATTCACTTACCACTGTAAAAATATCGTTTTTATTATAACTTAAAAACAAACGTAACACTCACTAAAATTTGAAAACATCAATAACTCTCGGGTTTGATCCGATTTGAACTTCTTGACTGACACAGCAAAATTTTCGATACCATAACCAATATTTTTGTTTTTTAGCGAATAAACAATTCGATACAACGATCACGAACATAGTGTTACATTGGCTAGGAAATGTTTATCGTTATCTCAGAGACGATGACGAATTTAGATATCGTTTCGGTACGAAGTGATGTTACTTTGTCTAAGGACCCAGGGGGCTTAGACAAAGTAACAATTTAAAAACGATAACGAAGTTAGATAAGACTAAAATGTATGGGATTGACATAAGCCGCGTTAAGTCACGTGGTCAATCGACATCGTTATCGCAATTTGGTAGACAATGTCATAAAGTAACGAATCGTTATCGTGTTTATCCCATACAAATGCGTAGACAAGCAGACCTTTCAGTGTTCGCCTTCGCCTCGATCGTGATCGCCAAAAAAGATAACGAAACGAATGCTAAAACGTTGTAGTTATCGAAACAATATGGCCGAATTTCATTCGGCAGCAGATTTTTGACATTGGTTGATGACATACTCTTAGTATTTATTCTGTGTTAGAGGCATTACTGCAGATCAAATAGATTATAAAATGCATTCTCTACGTTTATTGTGGGCTGCACACAATGAGAACGCCTGGGTGAGGTGCCAAAAACGACTAAGACTGCGACGGCAATTGGAAACAATTGAAGAAATGCCTGAATTGTTGTTCATCCAACATTTCAGGCTTAATAAAAGAGCATACAGGAAGTTATGCAAGGACCTAAAAGCTCATGCACAATTAAAAGGTTCCTCTGAAATTCCCCTGGAAATAAAGGTAAGAAATTTTAAATTAATAAAACAACATAATTATAGGTATTGCAGGCAACCAGGTCCTTAATGTTGTTAGTTGTTGTTCCTTATAGCTTGAGTTAAAGCAACTTCGTCTGCTTAGTTTATAGGTACTATACAACAAAAACATTGTGGCACCACACTACTTTATGAACTGCTGTATAAATAAAAATAAAACCACATCAACCTAAATAGGTTAACTTAACTATGTATTATATTTTATTTATATTATATTTTTCAGGTGCTGTGTGCTCTTAACTTTTTAGCTACAAGGTCATAACAGAAAATTGTGGGTGTGGGCCAGCATTTGACGCAGCGGACAACAAGTCGCTGCATCAGGGAGGTTGTGAACGCCCTTAATCACAATTGGATGGTCAGCAGGTGGATAGTATTTCCACAAACGCCACATGAGAGATCCCTAATCAAAGAGAAGTATGTAAATATTTTTTTAAATAGTTTAAATACCTAATTAAAAATTTTCTTAGGTTTCTACATACCTAAATAATTACTCTGATATTTGTTGTAAAATTGTTAAATAATTTACAGATTTCAAAGGACACATAATTTGCCTGGTGTGATAGGGTGCATTGACTGTACCCATATTGCTATTACAAGACCGGTTGAGGAAGAACACACATTTTTCAATAGAAAAGGATATCATTCCTTAAATGTTCAAATGGTAAGCTGCTGGATAAATTCTAATCATAATACATATAAAACTATGTGGTTAACAAACTTCTCTGAAACTATGTGTATATGTATTTATAAATAAAATAACCTTTATTTATATGATAAACTCAATGGAATATGTAAGAGGAGGTATGTGCCAAGCGGCACAGCAAAATAAAGGGACATTTTTATTGTATACATAGTGAAATCTATAAAATAACTTTTAAATGTTTTATAAGTAGGTACCATATTTCGAAATTAAATCCCTTCCCCTCATTGCAATTTGGTTCTTTGTGGAAACCAAACAATAAGTACCTATAGTTTTATTTTATTTTCTTTTCAGATATGCGATTATGACTTGCGCATTATAAATGTGAACTCAAAATTTGGTGGAGCAACACATGACTCGCACATATGGTCAGCGAGTCACGTGAGCACATACATGGAAGGACTTCATGAAAGTGGTGAACATGTTTGGTTATTAGGTATGTTGTTCCGTATAGGTATTGTAAATAGTGAGACATCTGAAATAGCCCTATATGCAGTAATTGCACTATATTTAAGTGAGCATGACTACAAATAAAAAACGATTATTCAATTCTTTATTAGAACTGGAGTAGACTATTAACAAAAATATATTTCCTTTTTTTTTAGGAGATTCCGGCTATCCACTGCGGCCCTGGTTGATGACGCCTATATTAAATGCTGAACCAGGATCCCAGGCAGAGGTGTACACACGACGTCATGTTGAAGCCAGGTCCTGCATTGAGCGCTGTTTCGGACTACTTAAGGCTCGTTGGAGGTGTATGCTTCGACACAGAGTTCTTCACTATCACCCTTACATGGCTAGCAAAATTACTAATGCATGTTGTGTGCTGCACAACATTGCATTAGATGCTAGAATACCACCTCCAAGTGATATGCCAGCTGGGGGTCTAGAAGATAGTGAAGATCATGCTGTACAATATAGCACCTCCAGCAATGATAACCAAAATGAGTTAATCCGAGGCAGGGCTATGCGCAATCGCTTAGTTAGTAGGATGTAATATAGGTGAATTAATAAAATTACTATTAAATATTTTAATAGTTTTATTAAGTCACTTGATAAACTCTATAAAATTTTATATAATTAGTATCTCTACAAACTGCTGCGCATAAGACAAGCCTCACCTCAATAAGCCATAATCCAACATGCAAGCTAGATCTAATGGATACAGTCAATTTGGGTAACTTTGATTCATTCGGGTAACTTTGACAGCGGGACCATGAACTAGTTTTGATTATTTTTTCTCATGATGCCAACACTATTCATAAATGTTTATTTTAGATTTGCAATTTTAAACAGGCTTCGTAAACGCACCTTAAAAAAAAGTAAGCTGTCAAAGTAAGAAAACGTCAAAACTTTTTTTCTGAATATAGCGCGCGAATTCAAGTTTGCTTTACGGCCAGACAAAAGAGAAATTATTAAAATTAAATATGATGATGTTGTATCTACAGTAGATAACAGTAAAATCAGTATAAAACAGGCTGGGTCCACACAATTAATGACTATTTGCTCTATATGGAGTGGGGAGAATAGACAAATAAATTGTCAAGATTGCTCAAGATTTTACAAAAAAAATTTTTGTTTTAATTATCTTTGCTTATTTTCTTTTTAATTTGCCTAAAAATGTTTAATTATAGGTGTTTTTAAAGCGTTTTTGATGGTGTTCAAAAATGAGCGTAACATTGCCAAATGCTGTAGACTGATTCTTCATTTTTTTTTTTAATATAAGACAAATCTGCAAAATGGTCGTTTTATAGAGTCACATGCATCCATTAGTTAATAAATACATACACCAATGTTACCCAGATTGATAAAAATAATACTTATTACTACTTTTTTATGCATGGCTCTGTGTGTGTCAAAGTTACCCATTTTATGAAGGTAACTTTGACAGGGCACAGAATTGAGATTTTCTACTATATTGGTATGTTTTATAAACTTTCTGTGAATTTCTATAGATGGAAAGTAATACGAGAGCACTGATAAAATAAAAAACACTCGAGTGATAGGCGTAAATTTTTTAAATATAGTATAAAATATCGCCCATATCTGTCAAAGTTACCCAGATTGACTGTAACAAAATCATATTATTTTCACTATTAACTAAAATAAATGGCAATGTGTGTGTGACACACAAAGTTAGCCATGCAACACCTAGGTGAACTGCTTTGGTGTTCCACAGGTCAGAAAGGTTTATTTTTACTATTACCTTAAGTAAGTATAAATGCAAAATCAAGAATCAGTCTCACAGTTACAGTCTTAAAATTGGGCAGTAAAAGAGGCAACATATTAGATAATTTAACGAAGTCACTTCTTTCGCCTAAAGAAGGTTCACATTATGTAAAAACAAACTTAACATCTTGAACAGCCTTAGGAATTCTGCATCTCAGACTTTTGCTAGTATCCCACTCGCAAAAGTCTGAGATGCAGAATGCCTAAGGCTTCAGACATACATAATAAAAAACCTTTCGATTACTATAGCAATAGGGACAAGACAATTGCTGAACTACTCAGTGTTCAGCGGTTCTGTATTGTCCCTACTGCGATAATAGTCAAGCCAAGCTTGAGCGGTGTTCACTAAAGAGCTAAAAACCTGGTTCCGTTCGTGCTCAACCTCCAACGCTCGCATTGTAGCCTAGTCCGGGCTTCCTCCAGCTCCAGGCGTCGTAATTCCACGGCCGTAAACTCGCTTGCCTCTCTCTCGAAGGGGGTCGGTGCCTGTCTACGGCGGTCGCGCAAACGAGGGCGGTCAGGAGAGGCAGCAGACTGCGGTGTCGCTGGCGACCTCAACCGCGGACGACGGCTGGGTAGATGGAGAAATAGCAGACGTGCGGGGGGCACGTGGCCGTCTTCGCCTCGGAGTAGTGGGCGCTGCAGGGGTTGGCGGGGATGGCGCTGCCGGGGCTGTTGTGGCTGGCGGGGCTGGTGCAACAGGCTGCCGTCCTTGAGCCGAAGTCTGAGTGAGCACGAGCGGTGAGGAAGGAGGAAGTCAATTATTTGAGGGCTGTGAAGTTGAAGGTTGAGGAGACAAAGTCAGTTGTGGAGTTTCTGCAAAAGAAAATTAGTGTTATTTTGGACAGTTTATGGATCTTTTGTTTGTTCAAAATGTTTTCTTAAATCAGATACTGCTATTATTTTGTAAAATGTGAAGGTTTGGATGTTTGTTAGTTCCTTACTCAATCATGCAAAAACGGCTGAACGGATTTCGAAGAAAATTGGCATACAGCAACATTTTATATTTTACATATACATAACAAATAAATATTATGATACTAGCTGTTGCCAGCGGCTTCGCCCGTAATCGGGATAAAAACTATCCTATGTGTTAATCTGGGTTATAAACAAAGTGTGTACTAAATTTTATCCAAATCCGTTCAGTAGTTTTTACGTGAAAGAGTAACAAACATCCATCTATGCAAACTTCCATGTTTATAAATAATATTAGTAAGAAGTAAGATTTTAAGTCTTTAGACTTACCATCTAAAATTTCCAAAAATGCTGAATTATCTTGGGTGACGGGATCATCTTGGACGGCAGGATCTTCTTGTGCAGTATTTAGATGTCTCTGAAAAAAATTGGCAGTGGTAGATGTAATAAAAATAAGTGAGAGATTTAATTAAATTATAGCAACATTTTTTCAGTTATATAATAATATTTATTTTATAGATACTAATTAATAACCTGTTTAACCAAATTCAAAATAATTTATCAAAAATGAAATGTGTCTTTCATGTTAACTAAGTAAGTAACTTTTGTTGCCATTAACTAACATGTTGACCAATGTTAATAGGAATATTTTATAAAACATCTGTCTACCAGAAAAAATTAGCTCATTATTGAGCAGGAGCCTTGAGGGTGTATAGTACTTATATTAAATCCTAGCTCTTCTACTACAGAGACTTGTCCTGCCACTGCTAAAGCACCCATTATAGCCAGCACTCTGTTATCGCTAGCTGACAAGGTTTGCCCGCTTGCTGGCCCACCTCCAGTCCCTCTTGCATGGTGCCTTACGGTCAATGCCTTTTTTTTTGTTTTGGACTTCCAATCTGCCCCACGCCTTTATTGAATAAAAATCAGTCATAGTTATAAGTACCTATGTTATAAGTGTAAATGAGATTAAATGGCAAATTTGGTAAGAACTTTTGAAATAAATTGAAAAATAACTATAACATGCGGGGCATCCTCTCATATGGGCATCGGACATCAAAGCATAGCTTGTACTATACTATACTTGTACTTGTTTGACTTTTTGTAGTAAGAAGGTTAATGTTTAGTTGTAAGTTTGTTTTCTTTGTTTATGTTGTGTGTACTTATATGTGCCAATAAACGTTTTTTCTTTCTTACTATGGGTGTCATGTCAGAGATTGACCATCATCATCATAATTATCAAAAATCCCCAGTCTAGTAATAACGGAGAAGTGATTACAAGCCAACCTTCACAACCGCAAGGTTTCCTCTTATCCAAAAGCCTTGAGAAAATAGCTTGCTAGCGACTCTACCATCACACTAGTCTTTCAAAAAATGTTCATTAGATCCTTACTTTTTTCCACTTCTCTGTAGTATTGCTGACACCACCACCAACAGCATTCAATATGTTGGTCAGTTCAGTCCACAGTCGGTCTGACCGTACCCGACCTTGTGATCCAGCAAGAGGCCTCGCCAGGTCACCATGACTGTAACATAAACAAACAAAGATTCAATATAAGTACTTCATTATTAAGATCGCGTCATTGTTTACATTACATACTCATGAATAAAACTTGGATTTACTTACGCTTCCATATACTGAAGCAGCGTTGACAATTGTTCAGGACTTGCTCGCACTCTTGATTCCATGTTTTATCACTAAAAATTAAAATAGATATTATCTAAGACTATATTAATACAAATTACAATGACTGTCTTACACAAAGGTTAGTTTAAAACTGAACTAATAACATCTTAATATTTGTTGGAAGCACTGGGTCTTGCTACAGTTCCCATACTTAAGTCAAGTGGTTAATATGTTTTTTGTCGGGTCTCGGGGTACCTATCGCAGCCCGAACACTTGAACTGCCATGCCGATCCCGTGACGTCACCCAGCATTCCAACGCCGTCGCCGCACAGCGATCGCCAACATAGATTACTCCAACATTGTTTGAACACCAGTCACTTATAAAAATGAGTCTATTTTGATTATCATTAAGTTTTGGAGACGATCTAAAAGTAATATCACTCTATTCACTTACCACTGTAAAAATATCGTTTTTATTATAACTTAAAAACAAACGTAACACTCACTAAAATTTGAAAACATCAATAACTCTCGGGTTTGATCCGATTTGAACTTCTTGACTGACACAGCAAAATTTTCGATACCATAACCAATATTTTTGTTTTTTAGCGAATAAACAATTCGATACAACGATCACGAACATAGTGTTACATTGGCTAGGAAATGTTTATCGTTATCTCAGAGACGATGACGAATTTAGATATCGTTTCGGTACGAAGTGATGTTACTTTGTCTAAGGACCCAGGGGGCTTAGACAAAGTAACAATTTAAAAACGATAACGAAGTTAGATAAGACTAAAATGTATGGGATTGACATAAGCCGCGTTAAGTCACGTGGTCAATCGACATCGTTATCGCAATTTGGTAGACAATGTCATAAAGTAACGAATCGTTATCGTGTTTATCCCATACAAATGCGTAGACAAGCAGACCTTTCAGTGTTCGCCTTCGCCTCGATCGTGATCGCCAAAAAAGATAACGAAACGAATGCTAAAACGTTGTAGTTATCGAAACAATATGGCCGAATTTCATTCGGCAGCAGATTTTTGACATTGGTTGATGACATACTCTTAGTATTTATTCTGTGTTAGAGGCATTACTGCAGATCAAATAGATTATAAAATGCATTCTCTACGTTTATTGTGGGCTGCACACAATGAGAACGCCTGGGTGAGGTGCCAAAAACGACTAAGACTGCGACGGCAATTGGAAACAATTGAAGAAATGCCTGAATTGTTGTTCATCCAACATTTCAGGCTTAATAAAAGAGCATACAGGAAGTTATGCAAGGACCTAAAAGCTCATGCACAATTAAAAGGTTCCTCTGAAATTCCCCTGGAAATAAAGGTAAGAAATTTTAAATTAATAAAACAACATAATTATAGGTATTGCAGGCAACCAGGTCCTTAATGTTGTTAGTTGTTGTTCCTTATAGCTTGAGTTAAAGCAACTTCGTCTGCTTAGTTTATAGGTACTATACAACAAAAACATTGTGGCACCACACTACTTTATGAACTGCTGTATAAATAAAAATAAAACCACATCAACCTAAATAGGTTAACTTAACTATGTATTATATTTTATTTATATTATATTTTTCAGGTGCTGTGTGCTCTTAACTTTTTAGCTACAAGGTCATAACAGAAAATTGTGGGTGTGGGCCAGCATTTGACGCAGCGGACAACAAGTCGCTGCATCAGGGAGGTTGTGAACGCCCTTAATCACAATTGGATGGTCAGCAGGTGGATAGTATTTCCACAAACGCCACATGAGAGATCCCTAATCAAAGAGAAGTATGTAAATATATTTTTAAATAGTTTAAATACCTAATTAAAAAATTTCTTAGGTTTCTACATACCTAAATAATTACTCTGATATTTGTTGTAAAATTGTTAAATAATTTACAGATTTCAAAGGACACATAATTTGCCTGGTGTGATAGGGTGCATTGACTGTACCCATATTGCTATTAAAAGACCGGTTGAGGAAGAACACACATTTTTCAATAGAAAAGGATATCATTCCTTAAATGTTCAAATGGTAAGCTGCTGGATAAATTCTAATCATAATACATATAAAACTATGTGGTTAACAAACTTCTCTGAAACTATGTGTATATGTATTTATAAATAAAATAACCTTTATTTATATGATAAACTCAATGGAATATGTAAGAGGAGGTATGTGCCAAGCGGCACAGCAAAATAAAGGGACATTTTTATTGTATACATAGTGAAATCTATAAAATAACTTTTAAATGTTTTATAAGTAGGTACCATATTTCGAAATTAAATCCCTTCCCCTCATTGCAATTTGGTTCTTTGTGGAAACCAAACAATAAGTACCTATAGTTTTATTTTATTTTCTTTTCAGATATGCGATTATGACTTGCGCATTATAAATGTGAACTCAAAATTTGGTGGAGCAACACATGACTCGCACATATGGTCAGCGAGTCACGTGAGCACATACATGGAAGGACTTCATGAAAGTGGTGAACATGTTTGGTTATTAGGTATGTTGTTCCGTATAGGTATTGTAAATAGTGAGACATCTGAAATAGCCCTATATGCAGTAATTGCACTATATTTAAGTGAGCATGACTACAAATAAAAAACGATTATTCAATTCTTTATTAGAACTGGAGTAGACTATTAACAAAAATATATTTCCTTTTTTTTTAGGAGATTCCGGCTATCCACTGCGGCCCTGGTTGATGACGCCTATATTAAATGCTGAACCAGGATCCCAGGCAGAGGTGTACACACGACGTCATGTTGAAGCCAGGTCCTGCATTGAGCGCTGTTTCGGACTACTTAAGGCTCGTTGGAGGTGTATGCTTCGACACAGAGTTCTTCACTATCACCCTTACATGGCTAGCAAAATTACTAATGCATGTTGTGTGCTGCACAACATTGCATTAGATGCTAGAATACCACCTCCAAGTGATATGCCAGCTGGGGGTCTAGTAGATAGTGAAGATCATGCTGTACAATATAGCACCTCCAGCAATGATAACCAAAATGAGTTAATCCGAGGCAGGGCTATGCGCAATCGCTTAGTTAGTAGGATGTAATATAGGTGAATTAATAAAATTACTATTAAATATTTTAATAGTTTTATTAAGTCACTTGATAAACTCTATAAAATTTTATATAATTAGTATCTCTACAAACTGCTGCGCATAAGACAAGCCTCACCTCAATAAGCCATAATCCAACATGCAAGCTAGATCTAATGGATACAGTCAATTTGGGTAACTTTGATTCATTCGGGTAACTTTGACAGCGGGACCATGAACTAGTTTTGATTATTTTTTCTCATGATGCCAACACTATTCATAAATGTTTATTTTAGGCTTCGTAAACGCACCTTAAAAAAAAGTAAGCTGTCAAAGTAAGAAAACGTCAAAACTTTTTTTCTGAATATAGCGCGCGAATTCAAGTTTGCTTTACGGCCAGACAAAAGAGAAATTATTAAAATTAAATATGATGATGTTGTATCTACAGTAGATAACAGTAAAATCAGTATAAAACAGGCTGGGTCCACACAATTAATGACTATTTGCTCTATATGGAGTGGGGAGAATAGACAAATAAATTGTCAAGATTGCTCAAGATTTTACAAAAAAAATTTTTGTTTTAATTATTTTTGCTTATTTTCTTTTTAATTTGCCTAAAAATGTTTAATTATAGGTGTTTTTAAAGCGTTTTTGATGGTGTTCAAAAATGAGCGTAACATTGCCAAATGCTGTAGACTGATTCTTCATTTTTTTTTTTTAATATAAGACAAATCTGCAAAATGGTCGTTTTATAGAGTCACATGCATCCATTAGTTAATAAATACATACACCAATGTTACCCAGATTGATAAAAATAATACTTATTACTACTTTTTTATGCATGGCTCTGTGTGTGTCAAAGTTACCCATTTTATGAAGGTAACTTTGACAGGGCACAGAATTGAGATTTTCTACTATATTGGTATGTTTTATAAACTTTCTGTGAATTTCTATAGATGGAAAGTAATACGAGAGCACTGATAAAATAAAAAACACTCGAGTGATAGGCGTAAATTTTTTAAATATAGTATAAAATATCGCCCATATCTGTCAAAGTTACCCAGATTGACTGTAACAAAATCATATTATTTTCACTATTAACTAAAATAAATGGCAATGTGTGTGTGACACACAAAGTTAGCCATGCAACACCTAGGTGAACTGCTTTGGTGTTCCACAGGTCAGAAAGGTTTATTTTTACTATTACCTTAAGTAAGTATAAATGCAAAATCAAGAATCAGTCTCACAGTTACAGTCTTAAAATTGGGCAGTAAAAGAGGCAACATATTAGATAATTTAACGAAGTCACTTCTTTCGCCTAAAGAAGGTTCACATTATGTAAAAACAAACTTAACATCTTGAACAGCCTTAGGAATTCTGCATCTCAGACTTTTGCTAGTATCCCACTCGCAAAAGTCTGAGATGCAGAATGCCTAAGGCTTCAGACATACATAATAAAAAACCTTTCGATTACTATAGCAATAGGGACAAGACAATTGCTGAACTACTCAGTGTTCAGCGGTTCTGTATTGTCCCTACTGCGATAATAGTCAAGCCAAGCTTGAGCGGTGTTCACTAAAGAGCTAAAAACCTGGTTCCGTTCGTGCTCAACCTCCAACGCTCGCATTGTAGCCTAGTCCGGGCTTCCTCCAGCTCCAGGCGTCGTAATTCCACGGCCGTAAACTCGCTTGCCTCTCTCTCGAAGGGGGTCGGTGCCTGTCTACGGCGGTCGCGCAAACGAGGGCGGTCAGGAGAGGCAGCAGACTGCGGTGTCGCTGGCGACCTCAACCGCGGACGACGGCTGGGTAGATGGAGAAATAGCAGACGTGCGGGGGGCACGTGGCCGTCTTCGCCTCGGAGTAGTGGGCGCTGCAGGGGTTGGCGGGGATGGCGCTGCCGGGGCTGTTGTGGCTGGCGGGGCTGGTGCAACAGGCTGCCGTCCTTGAGCCGAAGTCTGAGTGAGCACGAGCGGTGAGGAAGGAGGAAGTCAATTATTTGAGGGCCGTGAAGTTGAAGGTTGAGGAGACAAAGTCAGTTGTGGAGTTTCTGCAAAAGAAAATTAGTGTTATTTTGGACAGTTTATGGATCTTTTGTTTGTTCAAAATGTTTTCTTAAATCAGATACTGCTATTATTTTGTAAAATGTGAAGGTTTGGATGTTTGTTAGTTCCTTACTCAATCATGCAAAAACGGCTGAACGGATTTCGAAGAAAATTGGCATACAGCAACATTTTATATTTTACATATATAAGGTCCCATTAAAATAGTGGGACAAATTTTAACACAGCGTTCAGTACGTCTAACCAAAGATATTCAAGAGAAAAAAATAGTGATTAAAGTATTTTTATTTTGACCTATATAGGTCCCATTAAAATAGATGAACAAACTTTTAGAAATCATTCAGACCACCAAAATAAAGACAATCGTAAAAAAAAAATAAACTGTACATACTTACAATGAAAAAAAAACAGCTAACGAAAATTTACTAAAAATGTTTGTTACCCGATGCATAAACACATCTCATAATACTACAAAATACCTACGCGACGTCACCGGCCGCCGCGTTCATTGATCAATTCGTGCCTTCTCAGTCTAACGTAGCCTTTCGCAGGCGCCCGCGTCGCGCGCTTGCCGGAAATGACAATGATGACGCAATTTCAGTTTTCGTCGTGCTACCGAGACGGTAACATGTTTCGCGAACGTCGAATGTAAGTGTGTGAGTGTTATTACGTACCTAGATAGTTATCACAATCGACAACAATGCCTTATTACGCGTACACCAATCAAGAATACTTGGAAATAGCATAAGACAAGCCCAAATCCTTTACCATGAAAGATTTGGAAGGCGGCCGAGCCTTGAGACAATCCTGGGAGCAGTACAGCGCCATCGTGATTAAAGCACCTTCATGCCACCAGCGGTTGACGCAGGAAGACCGCGCTATGCAGTGCATCTTGAAGAAGACATTTTAGACTTTAGACGACACCCCACGGCGAGCACGGCCGATGCTGGTAGTGTATTCAATGTCAGTGATTTTTACGTGTGGAAACTCCTTCGTGATAAAGGCCTCCACCCGTATCATTACACTCGTGTGCTATCATTACACTCGTGTGCAGGAACTAAAAGTGAAGACACTCTTTTAAAAGTGAAAAGACACATAATTAAACGCGCCCGCAAGTGCATTGAACAAAACAGTAGGCATGTTCAACAATTAATCTAAACCTACCGGCGTAGAGTAAGTAGTATTTCAATTAATTACTGTAAATAGGGCAGATTCTGATTTTTAAACACGCCTGAATCAGTGTTTAACTGTTATCGAACTTTAAAATAATCAAAAATGATTTATATCAGTACACTGTTTCCACTGCGCGCTTGTTTATTTACAACTTACATACTGCAATAGCTTTGATACCTTGATAACAGTTCAGCACGCAATTAGACAGTCCAAAGCCTGGTAAAGTGTGTTGGGAAATTAGAATCTTTTCTTAGGCACCTAGAGGCACCGGTTCATAATCATGTGTGTTCGAGGAAAGTTTATACACACTCGATGGTAGCCTGTTTTTGAGTTGCGCGTACTTACTACCTTATCTTCTACTTACCCAGACTAGCAACACTATCCTAAAAATGCGGTGTGTAGACCAGGGACCATTTTGGTTACCCATTGAAGGGGTTTTCGACAGGGTTTTTCTAAGCAGTTAATGAAAAACCCATAAGATATAGGTAACCCTTTTGAATGGCTTAAAGGACCATTTTGGTTATTTATAGAAAGGGTTTTCGATAGGGTTTTTTTAAGCAGTTAATCTAAAACCCATACGATGTAGGTAACCTTTTAAATGGCTTAATGGACCATTTTGGTTTAAACAAAAACCCATACGATATGGGTAACACTTTTGAACGGCTTAAATTAAGTCGTTGAAAAGGGTTCCTTACGTTTTCAACTCTTTTGAAAACGATAACAGCGTAACATTCCAATTCGGAGGAATGTAATATGATCTCTCGATGGTAGGCATACGTTGCAAAATGGCATAGCAAGCGTTAAGCATCAGCGGCGGCGCGGCGGCGGCGCCTTTGTGGTTACTTTCCGAGAGCCTTGCAAACAGGGATCTATGATCAATAATGCATGTATTATAAAGTTCTTTTTAGCATTGCTGGCCGAATATCGAAATGACTTATTATTGTGATTTTTTCATGTCTGTACTTGTTTACTATTTTATTGTCATTTTTGTTGTTTGAGTTTTTGCTTCTGCGATTTTATTTTTATTATTTTGAACAATTAATATTGAAAACTGCCAAAAATGAAACGAGACGCTTTAAATCGCTATTATTTATATGATGCATGACATCTAATAATACAAGTAAATGTACTTTATGTAGAAATTTCTTAAAAGTCAGGTTATGTTCTAATACCGCAGTTAAGTTAAAGGAACAGTTGGAAAACTGCCTACAAACGGTCGAAACGGCGCACTCACACAAACATACGCATCTACGAGACCCCGAAGTATCACTCGCAGTGCTGTCAGTAGTGTCAGTAACGCGTGTCGCGTCAAGACGAGCGGTCACGTTTATTAACGTTTGCGCGATCTTTACAAAAATGCCCCGAGCGTATTGCGTAGAATACGGCTGCTTGAACTCAGCTTCTTCAAAACCGGAGCTATCGTTTTTTAACCGACTTCTAAAAAAAGAGGAGGTTCTCAATTCGGATGTTTGTATTTTTTTTTATGTTTGTTCGCGCATAACTTCGTCGCTTGCCAACTGATTTGAAAAATTCTTTTTTTGTTAGAAAGGGTATACTTCCCAAATGGTCCCATAGTCACCAAATCAGGATTTGATGATGGAATCTTGGCGAAATCGAGGGAATTCCTCAAATATTATAGGCAACTGCATAGTGATTATGATATTTTCATCGAGAACTTAAGCATTTACAGTCAAAAAGTAATTTTTGATGAAGTGGAACTGATGAAAAAGATCAGAAATGGTCAACGGAACTTCATACTCGCATAGATATCACAATGAAGATAGTTAAACGACTATGATAATACAAATAAATTAATGGTTCTGAATAGTTCCGTTATAAATAGTATCATCAAATTGATCTGATGATGATGATGGAGCCAGAAAGTAGGCACTGGAACTCCGTCATTAATCAATGTAACCTAGCCGTGTTTGGGCTTATTAGAATTGTCATGAAATGCACTTTGGCTATAAGGAACAATCGAAGTGATCTGATGATGGAGCCGGAAGGTAGACACAGGAACTTCATAATAAAACAATGTAACCTAGTAGTGTTTGGATTAATTGGAATTGTCATGAGAAATAGGCACTCTGTTTATAAATGTATCCCAACTAAAAAGTGTGAAATAAAAAACTTTTTACAAAAAAAAGATAACCGACTTCACTAAAAAAAAAGACTAAAAGGATCAAAATAACTTTAATTTCGGAAGTCGGTGTTAAATAAGATACAAATAATACCGAGAAACACCGACTTCCGAAATTAAAGTTATTTTGATCCTTTTAGTCTTTTTTTTAGTGAAGTCGGTTATCTTTTTTTTGTAAAAAGTTTTTTTCAAACTTCCTGCTGACTGTGTAAGAATGATTTATTATTATAATATTGTATCGAATAAAATTACGAGTCCGTGTGATCGATCACAATAAATTCGTAAACTTAAATCTACTTTTTTTTTTACTACTAAGGGGCCTATTACACCACTCGATATTAAGAAAGTCTAAGTCGATGTCGCGTAGTGTAATAAGGGTCAGACTGTCTTACTCGGAACAAAAAATAAGAGACTCTCAGTATCGTGTGCTGATAACGCATAGTGTAATAAGTCCTTTACATTTGTTTACTTTTTTTTACTTTAACTCTTTCATCATGGGTGTCGTCGTTTTCATGGTTTTCGAGGGTTTTAAATCCGATAGTGATGTCAAAATGGAAATCCAAGATGGCGGCTGCAACAAATTATCAACTTTTTCAATATATGTGTCGTTTTCATGGTTTTCGAGGGTGTTAAATCCGATAGTGGTGTCAAAATGGAAATCCAAAATGGCGGCTGCAACAAATTATCAACTTTTTCAATATGGGTGTCGTTTTCATGGTTTTCGAGGGTGTTAAATCCGATAGTGGTGTCAAAATGGAAATCCAAAATGGCTGCTGCAAAAAATTATCAACTTTTTCGTCATGGGTGTCGTTTTCGCGGTTTTCGAGAGTGTTGAAACCGATAGTGCTGTCAAAATGTATATCCAAGATGGCGGATGCAACAAATTATCAACTTTTTCATTATGGGTGTCGTTTTCATGGTTTTCGAGGGTGTTAAATCCGATAGTGGTGTCAAAATGGAAATTCAAAATGGCGGCTGCAAAAAATTATCAACTTTTTCGTCATGGGTGTCGTTTTCGCGGTTTTCGAGAGTGTTGAAACCGATAGTGCTGTCAAAATGTATATCCAAGATGGCGGATGCAACAAATTATCAATTTCTTCATCATGGGTGTCGTTTTCATGATTTTCGAGGGTGTTAAATCCGATAGTGATGTCAAAATGGGAATCCAAGATGGCGGCTGCAAAAAATTATCAACTTTTCGCCATGGGTGTCGTTTTCGCGGTTTTCGAGAGTGTTAAAAAGGAGTTAACAATAAAACAGTATAATTGGTTACTTCAAAAAAACTGAAATACTTCTGAATTTGCTTTTATGGCGGGCTGTGATATGTTCGTCTTTTGCTCAGGTTAACTGATATCATAAGATTACGTATTTAAATTTTATTTGTAAATTAGTTATTTCTGTTCGATTGAATGATCACTACAAAACACATTTTTTTTTTTCATAAAAATAAACAATATCAAAAACATTAAGTAACAGTGACAACCCTATTGCTTTAATGGAGTGTTGGTATTTATTTTATCAACTAGGCTTAGTTTCTATACTGTTCCATATTTATACTGTGCTAATACTTAGTTATCCTGACAACTTACTTAATTATTTGTTATTTATTTTATTTTAGCTATATGTTAATGCCTTCACTGTAAAGCCTTACAATAGTTAGGTACTTATGTTACGTAATTTATCAATCTAAACTCAAAAGAGCAATAGGTAGGTTTTTTTTTATTTTTTCGGTGGGAAAATTATCTTATGACAAATCGCGCTCTTGGGCGGAGCGGACGATAGTGTCAGACTTTTACTGACTAAAAACCCACTCCTGTTCCTTCGTTGCCTTTCGTATCAGGGCCGAATCTTCCTTTCAGAATCCTTCAATCCAGACCCTTGGCCCCAGTAGGCTTCGACCGTACTGGTACTTACAGTTACTGACATCTCCCTGAGACGCGCGTAGAAGAGTGCGCGCCGTCGACGACTTGAGCTCGGTCCGGACGGTCACCGGACGGTCGGACGGCGGGCTACCCATTGCTTGCCGTCCGCAAGCCCGTGCCTACGGTGGCCGGTAATCGGGATCGGAATCCCGGCGGCGGTTGGGGCGTAAGGACCGTTGCTTCACGCGATCGGCCGACTCCTTTGCTAGCATTACTGCTACGCAGAAGGAGGCGACCGCCTGCCACTCCTCCTCGCTCCGGACCATGGCCTGTACTAAGGCCTGGCGTGAGAGATCGCCGCCGCCGATCGCCCCCACGAGGACACGGCGTTATTCTTCCCAAACGGGTCATACCTCCACCGTGTACTCTACCGTGTCCTCCGGGCGGTCCACGCAATGGTGACACCCGGGCGTTTTTTCCGCACGAATCCGTTGAAGGGACCTCCCAAACTTACCATCTCCGGTGAGGACCTGCGTCATGCGGAAGGTAAGGATGCCGTGTTGCCTTTCCAGCCACTCCTCAAAGAGAGGACTTACCGCCATAATTATGGCGTGCCCAGCACTGGGTTGCAATAATCGCTGTCGCCATTCCACCATGAGATCCCGCCAGAACTCTTTCCGCCATGCCGCGACTTGTTGTGGCAGCAGAGTTTCGCCCCGGCGTTGCATCTCCACGCGCAAATTGTGCATGCGTGCAAGGACTGTTGCCTGCAGATCCCATTGTGGTTGGCCAGCAAGGAGGCTCGCCACTTCTCGGAAAATCTTGCGGTATCCCCGTACCATCCGTATGGCCATGACCCTCTGGCACGCGTTCAGCTGGGCCGCCGGTCGCTTTCGCAGTGTCGGCGCCCACACTGGCGCCCCATAAAGGGCCATGGACTGGACAATGCCTGCGTAGAGCCACCGGAAGGAGGCGTCTGGATCCCCGAGGTTGTGCAGGAGCCGCTTGAGGGCAGCCCCAATCCGATTCAGTTTGGGAACCAGACGTCGGAAGTGCTCTTCGAAATTCCACCGGCTATCGAGGACGAGTCCCAGGTACTTCAATGTCGACCCGACGCCGATGTGAATTCCTCCTACCGTTAGTTGGGAACGCTGAGGCGACGCGTTCCGAGGGCCGTGAAAACACATGGCCTCGGACTTGTGCAGCGCCACCTCGAGTCCCAACTGCTGGATCCTATCAACAACTATCGCAACCTCGCGTGTCGCTAATTCAACCGCCGCCTGGTACGATTCTCCCTGCGCGAGGACCAGTGTGTCGTCTGCGTAGCAGACCACGCTGAGCCCGTCAGGGAGGTTGCCGCGCAGCACGTGGTTGTACCCGATGTTCACAAGGGCGGTCCTAGTACCGATCCCTGCGAAACACTGCACGACATCTCTCGCCCTTTCCGCTCTCCCTGGTGACCAGGGTAGATGATGTACCTATCCGACAGGTAGGCCACACGACAGAGGTAGTCGGGCACCCGGCGATACCGGAGTGCCCTCCTGCGCTATTCCAGGGCAGGGAGTTGAAGGCATTGGCGATGTCCAAAGACACCACGACACACCTGTCCGATGGCGACCGATGGCGTCCACCGTGGAGCGCCCCCTGCGAAAGCCGAACTAGCCGTCCGCAAGGTTCGGCCCTGTTCGTGCTAGGTGTGCGACGAGGCGGTCTGCAAATACTCTTTCAAAGAGCTTGCCCACCTCGTCGAGCAGCACAATGGGCCGATACGCGGACGGAGAGTCCACTGGGCGCCCCGGCTTCGCGATAAGGACCAGTTTCCCCGTCTTTTAGCGAACGTGAACGTGGGAACGGGGCCCCTCTCCATAGATGCGCTGAAGAGCCCTCTTAATCGAGACCCGAGAGCCTCCAGGGCCAGGACCCAGGCTTTCTCAGGCAAGCCGTCGGGTCCTGGGGCGGTATTCTTGGCACTCAGCCTTCGTACCGCCACACTCAACTCTACCTCGGTCACCTCTGGAGCATTATCGTCGTCGTCGCCATCGTGATCCGCGTTAGACACCGCTGGTGGCGGAGCCATGAGCGGGGAGTGTTCCCCTCGCGCAGGGAACAGGGTGTTCACCACACCCTCCACAATCTGGGGCCGGAGACTCTGCGTGAGTGGGGGAGTCCCACGGGTCTCCGTTCAGAGTCCCCAGCCACACGTTGCGGGCCTCTAACTTGGCCCGCTTTATTTCTGCTCGGAGGGTGCTCTTCGCCACTCTGTACCCTTCGTACAGCTCTGCCTCTCTGGCCTCCGTATCCGGCGGGCGGATGCGGCGACTGCAGTGTTTGGCGTACCGGCACCGCGAGGCATTGCACGCATTGCACAGTGCCACAATTTCCGGCGACCACCAGTACACCTGGCGCCGGGCAAGTCCTGGCCGGACTCGAGGCATTGCCACGTCGCAGATTTGCGACATAACCTCCCGGAACCACTCTGCCTCGATGTCGATGTCGACAGGCCTGTCTGGTGCTTGCACCTAGGCCTGTACTATTGCGGCTTCCAGGAGCTCACGGTCTAGCTGTTTCAGCGCCCAACGCGGACCACACGGACCGGCGCGGTCGAGGTCTGGGCGGAGATGTCAAACCGGATGTACTGGTGGTCTGAGTATGTCTCCACTCCCTCCATGACGCGCCAGTCGACGACACCCGGTGACAGAGCAGGGCTGGCAAACGATATGTCCACCACTGAATCGCTCTGCATCTGCACGCATGTGGGGACAGAACTCCGGTTTAGGCCTGTCTCCAGAGCCCAGTCCTCCACCATTCGACCCCACTGGTTCGTGTACCGGGAACCCCAAGCCAAGTTCTTGGCATTGAAATCCCCGCAAACGACTACGGGGAGGGAACCAAACCCAGCGACGACGGCATTTAGCTCCATAAGGGAGATGTGGAGATCGGCGAAAGTTCTGTTTAGGTTGTGGGACAGGTAGACGCCTACCACTGCAATGTCCCCGAATCGTGCTGCCACGCAACCCCGTCCTCTCGTGACGGCTTCGAAGGACGGAATACCGGCGGCAGCTGAAGAAATTTGGGTCACCAAGCCGTTCAGGTCCTGCACCCAGTCTCCCCTGGGCAGGACATAGTACGGCTCGGACACCACGGCAATGTTGATCGACCACTGCGCCATGCTCTGGAGCAATAGATCCTGAGCGGGGGCGCAGTGGTTGATATTCGCCTGGAGGAGAGGTAATTTACAGTTCATTACAGTCTCCTCCCGAGCGCCACGTGAGGGCCCTGCCGCGGGGGTTGCAGCGGCGATAGCGGCGGCAGCTAAAGACGAGGATGCGGTGGTGAGGACATCAGGGTGGATGGGTCTCCGGACCTTGCCCTTGGCCTTGGCGGGGGGATCGCAGGATCTGCTCCCAGCCCGGTGGTCGGCCGGCTTGCCTGCCGCCGCACATGCGTAACACGGCACTCAACCGCCTTGTGACCGGGCTGACCGTACTGGAAGCAGCGGTCACTGCGGTTCACCTCCGCGGCGCAACAGGCCCCCACGTGGCAGCGATAGCGCCGCAGAGGTCTGGGCTCCAGTAGTTTTATCTGCGCGGAGACCCAGCCTACTAGGAGCCGTCGGCCTTCCCCAGTGATGATCTTGGCCGCCGATACGGGACAGCTTACCGTCACGGCTCGCATGCCCGTGCTGTCAGCGCGGATGGTGCCCGCCCGAAGCTGTTCGGCAGTGCAGCCTCCCGCCTTGACGATTGCGGCCACCACCTCGTCCACCTTGACGGAGTCATCCAAGCCCATGATGGGCATATCAATGCACTTGGTGGGCCTGGACACTCGGGCCTCTTCCGCGTCCAGGGTCGCCCTGATCCTTGCGGCCAAGGCATCCGCGGCAGGGCCACTGGCCGCACCAGGAACCTCGAGCATTCGAGCCCCGGTTACGGTGCCCCTCATGCGGAAGCTCCCAGAGGCTCCGAGCTCGCCAAGGTAGCAATAGGTAGGTAGGTATATGGTAGACTTATAAATAAGAAAGTTCTATAATGTAGCTATGAATTCGAAACGAACATTCAGATAATGGTTTTTAGTAGGTAAGTAGTAGTAATTTAGTTAAGGGGTGGCCAGATAGTTGTAAACCGACGTTCCAACTGAGGTGACCGTATTAGTTTCAATCCGTGTAAACAGCAGTTTTGTAATCCATGACCTTCAACGCCCTTGGTCAGAAGACGCGTTTTCCCAACCACCAAACGTGTTGGCGCGTGGTTTACATCCATGTAGCCGCAACACAAACCAAACATATAAACTAAGGTCACCTTGGTTGGAATGCTAGTTTGCAACCGTCCGGTCATCCCTTAAATTGGCAAGTAGGTAGGTTATAGATGCTCCGTACAATGCGCAACAATTTACGTAGGTATGGTAATATACCTTCACTTGATTATTGACTGATTGATCATTTGTGATTTGTGTCACAGATAGAATATTGGTCACTAAACGTAAAAATTGTTCATTCAATTGACTACAATAACACTGCTAAAACAGGTCAAACAAGACAACAATTGTCGCAAAAACGGGAGTTCAAGACACACACCTTAATATGAGAGTATCTAAAATCTAAATATTATAGGTAACACGTGTTTCGTCTAATGAAATAAAGTCAGTACGCTAGCGATAGTGTGTGTGTTCATCCAGCACCTACTTAGCACAAGGTTATTGAATAACCATAATAATATGATAACCCGAACAAAACCCTTAAATATAGGTTATCTTTATATAAGGGTAACCCTCTCACTGGGTTTCAAATATAGAACCCATTCAATGGGTTATCATAATATTGATGTAACCCTTTCAATGGGTTTTAAGTATAGAACCCATTCAATGGGTTATCCATATCGAAGAGATAACCCTTTTAATGGGTTCAAGCCTAAAACCCAATCATGGAGTTACATCATGATAAAGGTAACCTCATAAAAGGCTTACCCTTTCAAAGACTTAACTCTTAATCGGGGTTGTACGGTCCCTGGTGTAGACAACTGAAAGTAACTATTACGATTGAGTAGCGTAGGTAATTAGACGTTCGCTCGGGGTCAATGAACTAAGCGCGCGACTCGCGGCGCGAGGCGCGAGTTTAAGTACCTACCCTTATTGGATGTGTTTATTCTTGAGTGCCATTTATTATTTTATATAGGTCAAAATAAAAATACTTTAATGACTGATTTTTTTTTCTTAAATATGTTTGGTTAGACGTACTGAACGCTGTGTTAAAATTTGTCCCACTATTTTAATGGGACCTTATACATAACAAATAAATATTATGATACTAGCTGTTGCCAGCGGCTTCGCCCGTAATCGGGATAAAAACTATCCTATGTGTTAATCTGGGTTATAAACAAAGTGTGTACTAAATTTTATCCAAATCCGTTCAGTAGTTTTTACGTGAAAGAGTAACAAACATCCATCTATGCAAACTTCCATGTTTATAAATAATATTAGTAAGAAGTAAGATTTTAAGTCTTTAGACTTACCATCTAAAATTTCCAAAAATGCTGAATTATCTTGGGTGACGGGATCATCTTGGACGGCAGGATCTTCTTGTGCAGTATTTAGATGTCTCTGAAAAAAATTGGCAGTGGTAGATGTAATAAAAATAAGTGAGAGATTTAATTAAATTATAGCAACATTTTTTCAGTTATATAATAATATTTATTTTATAGATACTAATTAATAACCTGTTTAACCAAATTCAAAATAATTTATCAAAAATGAAATGTGTCTTTCATGTTAACTAAGTAAGTAACTTTTGTTGCCATTAACTAACATGTTGACCAATGTTAATAGGAATATTTTATAAAACATCTGTCTACCAGAAAAAATTAGCTCATTATTGAGCAGGAGCCTTGAGGGTGTATAGTACTTATATTAAATCCTAGCTCTTCTACTACAGAGACTTGTCCTGCCACTGCTAAAGCACCCATTATAGCCAGCACTCTGTTATCGCTAGCTGACAAGGTTTGCCCGCTTGCTGGCCCACCTCCAGTCCCTCTTGCATGGTGCCTTACGGTCAATGCCTTTTTTTTTGTTTTGGACTTCCAATCTGCCCCACGCCTTTATTGAATAAAAATCAGTCATAGTTATAAGTACCTATGTTATAAGTGTAAATGAGATTAAATGGCAAATTTGGTAAGAACTTTTGAAATAAATTGAAAAATAACTATAACATGCGGGGCATCCTCTCATATGGGCATCGGACATCAAAGCATAGCTTGTACTATACTATACTTGTACTTGTTTGACTTTTTGTAGTAAGAAGGTTAATGTTTAGTTGTAAGTTTGTTTTCTTTGTTTATGTTGTGTGTACTTATATGTGCCAATAAACGTTTTTTCTTTCTTACTATGGGTGTCATGTCAGAGATTGACCATCATCATCATAATTATCAAAAATCCCCAGTCTAGTAATAACGGAGAAGTGATTACAAGCCAACCTTCACAACCGCAAGGTTTCCTCTTATCCAAAAGCCTTGAGAAAATAGCTTGCTAGCGACTCTACCATCACACTAGTCTTTCAAAAAATGTTCATTAGATCCTTACTTTTTTCCACTTCTCTGTAGTATTGCTGACACCACCACCAACAGCATTCAATATGTTGGTCAGTTCAGTCCACAGTCGGTCTGACCGTACCCGACCTTGTGATCCAGCAAGAGGCCTCGCCAGGTCACCATGACTGTAACATAAACAAACAAAGATTCAATATAAGTACTTCATTATTAAGATCGCGTCATTGTTTACATTACATACTCATGAATAAAACTTGGATTTACTTACGCTTCCATATACTGAAGCAGCGTTGACAATTGTTCAGGACTTGCTCGCACTCTTGATTCCATGTTTTATCACTAAAAATTAAAATAGATATTATCTAAGACTATATTAATACAAATTACAATGACTGTCTTACACAAAGGTTAGTTTAAAACTGAACTAATAACATCTTAATATTTGTTGGAAGCACTGGGTCTTGCTACAGTTCCCATACTTAAGTCAAGTGGTTAATATGTTTTTTGTCGGGTCTCGGGGTACCTATCGCAGCCCGAACACTTGAACTGCCATGCCGATCCCGTGACGTCACCCAGCATTCCAACGCCGTCGCCGCACAGCGATCGCCAACATAGATTACTCCAACATTGTTTGAACACCAGTCACTTATAAAAATGAGTCTATTTTGATTATCATTAAGTTTTGGAGACGATCTAAAAGTAATATCACTCTATTCACTTACCACTGTAAAAATATCGTTTTTATTATAACTTAAAAACAAACGTAACACTCACTAAAATTTGAAAACATCAATAACTCTCGGGTTTGATCCGATTTGAACTTCTTGACTGACACAGCAAAATTTTCGATACCATAACCAATATTTTTGTTTTTTAGCGAATAAACAATTCGATACAACGATCACGAACATAGTGTTACATTGGCTAGGAAATGTTTATCGTTATCTCAGAGACGATGACGAATTTAGATATCGTTTCGGTACGAAGTGATGTTACTTTGTCTAAGGACCCAGGGGGCTTAGACAAAGTAACAATTTAAAAACGATAACGAAGTTAGATAAGACTAAAATGTATGGGATTGACATAAGCCGCGTTAAGTCACGTGGTCAATCGACATCGTTATCGCAATTTGGTAGACAATGTCATAAAGTAACGAATCGTTATCGTGTTTATCCCATACAAATGCGTAGACAAGCAGACCTTTCAGTGTTCGCCTTCGCCTCGATCGTGATCGCCAAAAAAGATAACGAAACGAATGCTAAAACGTTGTAGTTATCGAAACAATATGGCCGAATTTCATTCGGCAGCAGATTTTTGACATTGGTTGATGACATACTCTTAGTATTTATTCTGTGTTAGAGGCATTACTGCAGATCAAATAGATTATAAAATGCATTCTCTACGTTTATTGTGGGCTGCACACAATGAGAACGCCTGGGTGAGGTGCCAAAAACGACTAAGACTGCGACGGCAATTGGAAACAATTGAAGAAATGCCTGAATTGTTGTTCATCCAACATTTCAGGCTTAATAAAAGAGCATACAGGAAGTTATGCAAGGACCTAAAAGCTCATGCACAATTAAAAGGTTCCTCTGAAATTCCCCTGGAAATAAAGGTAAGAAATTTTAAATTAATAAAACAACATAATTATAGGTATTGCAGGCAACCAGGTCCTTAATGTTGTTAGTTGTTGTTCCTTATAGCTTGAGTTAAAGCAACTTCGTCTGCTTAGTTTATAGGTACTATACAACAAAAACATTGTGGCACCACACTACTTTATGAACTGCTGTATAAATAAAAATAAAACCACATCAACCTAAATAGGTTAACTTAACTATGTATTATATTTTATTTATATTATATTTTTCAGGTGCTGTGTGCTCTTAACTTTTTAGCTACAAGGTCATAACAGAAAATTGTGGGTGTGGGCCAGCATTTGACGCAGCGGACAACAAGTCGCTGCATCAGGGAGGTTGTGAACGCCCTTAATCACAATTGGATGGTCAGCAGGTGGATAGTATTTCCACAAACGCCACATGAGAGATCCCTAATCAAAGAGAAGTATGTAAATATTTTTTTAAATAGTTTAAATACCTAATTAAAAATTTTCTTAGGTTTCTACATACCTAAATAATTACTCTGATATTTGTTGTAAAATTGTTAAATAATTTACAGATTTCAAAGGACACATAATTTGCCTGGTGTGATAGGGTGCATTGACTGTACCCATATTGCTATTACAAGACCGGTTGAGGAAGAACACACATTTTTCAATAGAAAAGGATATCATTCCTTAAATGTTCAAATGGTAAGCTGCTGGATAAATTCTAATCATAATACATATAAAACTATGTGGTTAACAAACTTCTCTGAAACTATGTGTATATGTATTTATAAATAAAATAACCTTTATTTATATGATAAACTCAATGGAATATGTAAGAGGAGGTATGTGCCAAGCGGCACAGCAAAATAAAGGGACATTTTTATTGTATACATAGTGAAATCTATAAAATAACTTTTAAATGTTTTATAAGTAGGTACCATATTTCGAAATTAAATCCCTTCCCCTCATTGCAATTTGGTTCTTTGTGGAAACCAAACAATAAGTACCTATAGTTTTATTTTATTTTCTTTTCAGATATGCGATTATGACTTGCGCATTATAAATGTGAACTCAAAATTTGGTGGAGCAACACATGACTCGCACATATGGTCAGCGAGTCACGTGAGCACATACATGGAAGGACTTCATGAAAGTGGTGAACATGTTTGGTTATTAGGTATGTTGTTCCGTATAGGTATTGTAAATAGTGAGACATCTGAAATAGCCCTATATGCAGTAATTGCACTATATTTAAGTGAGCATGACTACAAATAAAAAACGATTATTCAATTCTTTATTAGAACTGGAGTAGACTATTAACAAAAATATATTTCCTTTTTTTTTAGGAGATTCCGGCTATCCACTGCGGCCCTGGTTGATGACGCCTATATTAAATGCTGAACCCGGATCCCAGGCAGAGGTGTACACACGACGTTATGTTGAAGCCAGGTCCTGCATTGAGCGCTGTTTCGGACTACTTAAGGCTCGTTGGAGGTGTATGCTTCGACACAGAGTTCTTCACTATCACCCTTACATGGCTAGCAAAATTACTAATGCATGTTGTGTGCTGCACAACATTGCATTAGATGCTAGAATACCACCTCCAAGTGATATGCCAGCTGGGGGTCTAGAAGATAGTGAAGATCATGCTGTACAATATAGCACCTCCAGCAATGATAACCAAAATGAGTTAATCCGAGGCAGGGCTATGCGCAATCGCTTAGTTAGTAGGATGTAATATAGGTGAATAAATAAAATTACTATTAAATATTTTAATAGTTTTATTAAGTCACTTGATAAACTCTATAAAATTTTATATAATTAGTATCTCTACAAACTGCTGCGCATAAGACAAGCCTCACCTCAATAAGCCATAATCCAACATGCAAGCTAGATCTAATGGATACAGTCAATTTGGGTAACTTTGATTCATTCGGGTAACTTTGACAGCGGGACCATGAACTAGTTTTGATTATTTTTTCTCATGATGCCAACACTATTCATAAATGTTTATTTTAGATTTGCAATTTTAAACAAGCTTCGTAAACGCACCTTAAAAAAAAGTAAGCTGTCAAAGTAAGAAAACGTCAAAGCTTTTTTTCTGAATATAGCGCGCGAATTCAAGTTTGCTTTACGGCCAGACAAAAGAGAAATTATTAAAATTAAATATGATGATGTTGTATCTACAGTAGATAACAGTAAAATCAGTATAAAACAGGCTGGGTCCACACAATTAATGACTATTTGCTCTATATGGAGTGGGGAGAATAGACAAATAAATTGTCAAGATTGCTCAAGATTTTACAAAAAAAATTTTTGTTTTAATTATTTTTGCTTATTTTCTTTTTAATTTGCCTAAAAATGTTTAATTATAGGTGTTTTTAAAGCGTTTTTGATGGTGTTCAAAAATGAGCGTAACATTGCCAAATGCTGTAGACTGATTCTTCATTTTTTTTTTTAATATAAGACAAATCTGCAAAATGGTCGTTTTATAGAGTCACATGCATCCATTAGTTAATAAATACATACACCAATGTTACCCAGATTGATAAAAATAATACTTATTACTACTTTTTTATGCATGGCTCTGTGTGTGTCAAAGTTACCCATTTTATGAAGGTAACTTTGACAGGGCACAGAATTGAGATTTTCTACTATATTGGTATGTTTTATAAACTTTCTGTGAATTTCTATAGATGGAAAGTAATACGAGAGCACTGATAAAATAAAAAACACTCGAGTGATAGGCGTAAATTTTTTAAATATAGTATAAAATATCGCCCATATCTGTCAAAGTTACCCAGATTGACTGTAACAAAATCATATTATTTTCACTATTAACTAAAATAAATGGCAATGTGTGTGTGACACACAAAGTTAGCCATGCAACACCTAGGTGAACTGCTTTGGTGTTCCACAGGTCAGAAAGGTTTATTTTTACTATTACCTTAAGTAAGTATAAATGCAAAATCAAGAATCAGTCTCACAGTTACAGTCTTAAAATTGGGCAGTAAAAGAGGCAACATATTAGATAATTTAACGAAGTCACTTCTTTCGCCTAAAGAAGGTTCACATTATGTAAAAACAAACTTAACATCTTGAACAGCCTTAGGAATTCTGCATCTCAGACTTTTGCTAGTATCCCACTCGCAAAAGTCTGAGATGCAGAATGCCTAAGGCTTCAGACATACATAATAAAAAACCTTTCGATTACTATAGCAATAGGGACAAGACAATTGCTGAACTACTCAGTGTTCAGCGGTTCTGTATTGTCCCTACTGCGATAATAGTCAAGCCAAGCTTGAGCGGTGTTCACTAAAGAGCTAAAAACCTGGTTCCGTTCGTGCTCAACCTCCAACGCTCGCATTGTAGCCTAGTCCGGGCTTCCTCCAGCTCCAGGCGTCGTAATTCCACGGCCGTAAACTCGCTTGCCTCTCTCTCGAAGGGGGTCGGTGCCTGTCTACGGCGGTCGCGCAAACGAGGGCGGTCAGGAGAGGCAGCAGACTGCGGTGTCGCTGGCGACCTCAACCGCGGACGACGGCTGGGTAGATGGAGAAATAGCAGACGTGCGGGGGGCACGTGGCCGTCTTCGCCTCGGAGTAGTGGGCGCTGCAGGGGTTGGCGGGGATGGCGCTGCCGGGGCTGTTGTGGCTGGCGGGGCTGGTGCAACAGGCTGCCGTCCTTGAGCCGAAGTCTGAGTGAGCACGAGCGGTGAGGAAGGAGGAAGTCAATTATTTGAGGGCCGTGAAGTTGAAGGTTGAGGAGACAAAGTCAGTTGTGGAGTTTCTGCAAAAGAAAATTAGTGTTATTTTGGACAGTTTATGGATCTTTTGTTTGTTCAAAATGTTTTCTTAAATCAGATACTGCTATTATTTTGTAAAATGTGAAGGTTTGGATGTTTGTTAGTTCCTTACTCAATCATGCAAAAACGGCTGAACGGATTTCGAAGAAAATTGGCATACAGCAACATTTTATATTTTACATATACATAACAAATAAATATTATGATACTAGCTGTTGCCAGCGGCTTCGCCCGTAATCGGGATAAAAACTATCCTATGTGTTAATCTGGGTTATAAACAAAGTGTGTACTAAATTTTATCCAAATCCGTTCAGTAGTTTTTGCGTGAAAGAGTAACAAACATCCATCTATGCAAACTTCCATGTTTATAAATAATATTAGTAAGAAGTAAGATTTTAAGTCTTTAGACTTACCATCTAAAATTTCCAAAAATGCTGAATTATCTTGGGTGACGGGATCATCTTGGACGGCAGGATCTTCTTGTGCAGTATTTAGAGGTCTCTGAAAAAAATTTGCAGTGGTAGATTTAATAAAAATAAGTGAGAGATTTAATTAAATTATAGTGTGGCGTCCCACATGGTTGCATCATTGTATTAATATTTATATTGTAACATAAGTACAGTACTATGTGTAGGACCCACCTTGTAATACTATTTAGTCTGTGGTATAACCAAAGATTTTCTGTCTATGGTTTTACTACTTTCTGACACCTCGCAAGAACAGACTTTTTGGCGGGTTTGGACGAATACAATTTGTTCAACAATACCGACTTTTATTTCGAGTTCGTTACTGAAATTAAACGGCGCGCAACGCCAAATTGGTGACCCTGAACGTGGTCGCCAAATTGGTGACCCTGAATCAAGGTGGCCCAAGGAATACTCCAGACTCGGGAGTTGCTGGAGTCGCCAACCAGACCCCTATTGGACATCCTGTGACGGAACTTCGCCAGTAACGACCTACGTGCGAGTTGATGCCCGTCGCCAAAGACGAGGTCTCGCTGGTACCTACGTCGCAAGGTGCTGCCTGTTGGTCAGTGGATTATACTTACTCTCCACGAAGATAACTGGTCAGTGTGTGCTTGTACTACCTATTTTATATTGCATACAGCATAACAACAGTGGTGTTAAGAGTGGGTTAAGCTGGTGTTAATTAATATATTGGATACTGCATAAACTATTGATATTTTATATCATCTAACATATTGGTGTTGGATACTGAATAACTTATTAATATTGCATTTTATTTGTACCTCTTGAAGGTTTGTTTGCATTTATTTTTATTTTTTGCATATTGGTTGTTGGCACTGTTTACTTTTTAATATATTGCTTTTGTTTTGGGTTGTGTCTGCATTATTGTTAAACCACTCCTGTTTATTTATATTCTGCACTTTCAAATTCATTAATTATCTTGCATGCAGCTTCCTTAATTTTAAAACTTAATTTTCTTTTTAAAACATGACTGATGAATCTAAAGAAGTATTCCATGACCCAGCTGGTTCTGGTGGTGAGCATGGGACAACAACTACACACCCACACATCATTAACAGAGTTTCTATCCGTGTCCCACCCTTCTGGCCTGACAAGCCCGGATTGTGGTTTGCCAGTCTCGAGGCACACATCTATGCAAACTTCCATGTTTATAAATAATATTAGTAAGAAGTAAGATTTTAAGTCTTTAGACTTACCATCTAAAATTTCCAAAAATGCTGAATTATCTTGGGTGACGGGATCATCTTGGACGGCAGGATCTTCTTGTGCAGTATTTAGAGGTCTCTGAAAAAAATTGGCAGTGGTAGATTTAATAAAAATAAGTGAGAGATTTAATTAAATTATAGCAACATTTTTTCAGTTATATAATAATATTTATTTTATAGATACTAATTAATAACCTGTTTAACCAAATTCAAAATAATTTATCAAAAATGAAATGTGTCTTTCATGTTAACTAAGTAAGTAACTTTTGTTGCCATTAACTAACATGTTGACCAATGTTAATAGGAATATTTTTTAAAACATCTGTCTACCAGAAAAAATTAGCTCATTATTGAGCAGGAGCCTTGAAGGTGTATAGTACTTATATTAAATCCTAGCTCTTCTACTACAGAGACTTGTCCTGCCACTGCTAAAGCACCCATTATAGCCAGCACTCTGTTATCGCTAGCTGACAAGGTTTGCCCGCTTGCTGGCCCACCTCCAGTCCCTCTTGCATGGTGCCTTACGGTCAATGCCTTTTTTTTTGTTTTGGACTTCCAATCTGCCCCACGCCTTTATTGAATAAAAATCAGTCATAGTTATAAGTACCTATGTTATAAGTGTAAATGAGATTAAATGGCAAATTTGGTAAGAACTTTTGAAATAAATTGAAAAATAACTATAACATGCGGGGCATCCTCTCGTATGGGCATCGGACATCAAAGCATAGCTTGTACTATACTATACTTGTACTTGTTTGACTTTTTGTAGTAAGAAGGTTAATGTTTAGTTGTAAGTTTGTTTTCTTTGTTTATGTTGTGTGTACTTATATGTGCCAATAAACGTTTTTTCTTTCTTACTATGGGTGTCATGTCAGAGATTGACCATCATCATCATCATAATTATCAAAAATCCCCAGTCTAGTAATAACAGAGAAGTGATTACAAGCCAACCTTCACAACCGCAAGGTTTCCTCTTATCCAAAACCCTTGAGAAAATAGCTTGCTAGCGACTCTACCATCACACTAGTCTTTCAAAAAATGTTCATTAGATCCTTACTTTTTTCCACTTCTCTGTAGTATTGCTGACACCACCACCAACAGCATTCAATATGTTGGTCAGTTCAGTCCACAGTCGGTCTGACCGTACCCGACCTTGTGATCCAGCAAGAGGCCTCGCCAGGTCACCATGACTGTAACATAAACAAACAAAGATTCAATATAAGTACTTCATTATTAAGATCGCGTCATTGTTTACATTACATACTCATGAATAAAACTTGGATTTACTTACGCTTCCATATACTCAAGCAGCGTTGACAATTGTTCAGGACTTGCTCGCACTCTTGATTCCATGTTTTATCACTAAAAATTAAAATAGATATTATCTAAGACTATATTAATACAAATTACAATGACTGTCTTACACAAAGGTTAGTTTAAAACTGAACTAATAACATCTTAATATTTGTTGGAAGCACTGGGTCTTGCTACAGTTCCCATACTTAAGTCAAGTGGTTAATATGTTTTTTGTCGGGTCTCGGGGTACCTATCGCAGCCCGAACACTTGAACTGCCATGCCGATCCCGTGACGTCACCCAGCATTCCAACGCCGTCGCCGCACAGCGATCGCCAACATAGATTACTCCATCATCGCTTGAACACCAGTAACTTATAAAAAAGAGTATTTTGATTATCATTAAGTTTTGGAGACGATCTAAAAGTAATAACACTCTATTCACTTACCACTGTAAAAATATCGTTTTTATTATAACTCAAAAACAAACGTAACACTCACTTAATATTCTTATTAATAAAATTTGAAAACATCAATAACTCGCGGGTTTGATCCGATTTGAACTTCTAGCCCTTCTGACTAGAGGTTATGGCTAGCACTCTTGTGCATCCGCCAGCGTCAAGTTGTTTAACGATAGGACTTTATTTTAGGTGGGGTTTGAAGAGAAAGGTAGGGAAACATTTAACGCGAAAATGAAAAGCATGAACGAAAAATTTAGAACAACATGGATAAAGGATCAGGAATGTGTAAAAATATATTATAAACTTAGTTATTAAAAATATTACATAAAAAATAAAGAAGACAAAAGTCTGATGAAATACTAATAAATATTTATACGTTTTAACAGACGAATATTGTTGTCATAAATATAATCAGAAAGAACATTATATATGGAAGGGTTAAAAGAAAAAAGAAGAGTTTTTATTGATGTAGGGAAAGGGACACGGAGGGCTATCAAACTATTCAAAAAGGAAGTACGGTCATGAGTCGGACAGGAAAAGAATATGTCGGAGAAGTCAATAGTACGGAAGCTTAAGAACGAATGAACGAGCTAAGCGAAAAGTGACACATGTCACTTTGACAGAATCCGCACTGACGTTTGCACGAACCGAACAGATAAAAGTGCCGACCGCAGAGGGGCGGTGCTCTTTCCTGTGTCGGCAGTCGTGGCAACAACATCGTCTCTCGGAGACTGTTTCACTGTTCGTTGTGTAAAGTGAATACCTAAAGCTTGCACCATAATAAATCAGTTATATGATCTGGAATAGTTTGTTTATTGCTCGATACCCAGCCAGCGCCCACAAAACAGAGTCCCTCGACAGAGCTTCAACGATGATCGGCATCCTTGCGCCGACAAATATATGGTTCAGATCCCCAAAGTCATGTCCACATTCGCATTGAGGACTATCTATAATATTGAAGCGTGCAAGGTCTGCTGGACAAGTAGCATGACCTAAACGCATTCTTATTAAAATGGTTGTTGCAATTTTGCCAAGTCTGAGGACAGAGAACCAAGGTTTACGTGGAATTTGTGATTGAATACAAAAGTAGTATTTCCCTTTTGAACGGCTACTTTCTGCCCAAACTCTATCCCAGGAATTCCTAAGATAATGTCTAGGAAGAGTAGCCAAGTCCTGAGTATAATTTTTGAATGGAACAGTATCCCCACACATCACAGCCTCATTGGCAAGTCTATCAGCTTTTTCATTACCATTTATACCACAATGACTTGGAATCCAGACAAAAACAACAGAGAAGCCCTTCACAACACAGTCGAAAAGTTTACTCTTAATATGTGCTATAAGAGGAAATGGTGGTTTAGACTTAAAAGGATATCTCAGGAGCGCCTGAAGGGCACTCATGGAATCAGTTAAAATTAAACTATTTCTAAGTTTTAAAAGTAAAATGTATTCTAAAGCTTTAAGGATACCAAGACATTCACCAGTAAAAACAGTTGCTTCAGGTGGGCACTTTTACACTTTACCTTCTGAACAATATTATACTGTGCGTGATATATTCCTACCCCTACAAACAGATCCATGTTTGGATGCGTCAGTGAAAATATGATGCCACTCAGGCCAATTTCGTTGAACAATAAAATTAAAATGTGGATTAGCGTTATTTTTATCAATATCTACAATGTACTTAACAGATGGCGTATTAACCAGGGCTTCGTATTCACTGTTAAACAAATCAAGTTTTGGAGACCGGTGTGTGGGTGCATGAAATGATTTAAATCGGATATAACTTTTAACTAAACAAGGAAGAGATTTGTGATTCCAATAATTTGATGTGTCAATTAAATCAGCAAGTATTTGAAGTTTTTGAATTAAAAGCAAAGAGATTTAAAGAGATACAATAGAGCGGCTATCAGAAAAAATGTCTTAGAAAAACTGTCATCCTATGGCTCAGTGACGCCATCTGGCTTGGAATAGCAAACAAGGGAATTAAATTTGTCAAAATTTATAATGATTTAACTATCGCTCGGTAGGTGGCCAGGGGCCTTACCATGATAATGTTAAAATGTTAGTCGTACGAGCGAAAGAGAGTGATAGAGCTATACACCCTATATAGCTCCATCCTTTTAACAGACCGATTGAGGTCGAAAACTTTATCACGTTATAAGCTCGTGGTAGAGCCTCGGTGTGTGATAACGGTAAGGTTAAGCTTTTCAGCAATAGATGGCGTTAACACAAAATCCGAAAATGTTCTGGAACTATTTATAAAAATTATTGAATTCTAATTAAATGTTTCGTAAATACCAAAAATATTTACGAAAATAAACCGAAGTTAGGTCCAGTCATTTTACCATAGCAAGATTTACAATAGCGTAATGCGTAGTTCGGCATATTTTCTCAGAAAATGATTTTCTTTTAGTGCATAGAACGGATACAAACACGACTTGACGTGTAGGTGTGTCATATTAGACTGAGTGACTTATGACCAACGTGGAATAAGTATCGGATCACGATTTTGTTCGCTATGTCCGGTCTATTGGTAGTATATATTGAATGTCTTTGATTAAAAGGCTATTAGTAAACTGTAAAACACGGAAAAACAATCGGTCAGCCAAAAATTGACGTCTTAGACTAAGCGGAGGTTCGTTACACTCAATTTGTAATGCGTTAATAGGACTAGATTTCATAGCTCCTGTGATTATTCTCAAGGCCCGTGATTGGATGGAATCCAGTTTTCTAAGGGCAGCCACGTTTTCTAAGGGCAGCCACGTTACTAGGCTCCAATAAGAAAATTCCATAATCAAGAACACTTCGAACCAGAGCATTGTAAAGAAGCTTTAAGGAAAACGGATGCGCACCCCACCAAACACCTGATAGACACCTCATCAAATTTAGAAGTAATATAATAATAATATAATTCTGACATTTGTTTAGAACATAATCACAGTGCGGAATACCTGTAAGTTTGGAGTCCAAAATGATACCCAAAAACTTGACATGATTTTTAACTGGTATTTCATTATTGTCACAATCTATAGATATCGGAGGGTGAATACGTTGGCGAGTGAATAAGACTAGTGTACTCTTACTCGCTGATATGCTTAGGCCATTTTTGTCCATCCTAACTTTTAGAGAGTTAGATAGCAGAGTACAAAGAGAACTTGATGAACTCCCCGTAACGTACAAAACTAAGTCATCTGCATATTGCAGAATGTTTGTTGAATTTCGAAGTGAGGAATGTAAATCATACGTATACAAATTAAATAATATAGGGCTGAGAACTGAACCCTGTGGGAGACCTTTCCATACTAGCCTACTGTCATCCTGTGTTTGATCTAAGTTAATTTTTCTACCTGAGAGGAGGTTAATTATAAAACAAATTAACATTTCAGGGATGTGAAGCTTCTTTAATTTTTCTTTAAGGACACTCAAGAGAACATTGTCATATGCTGATTCTAGATCTAAAAATACTGCGAGTACTGATTGATTTTGAGAAAACGCAACTCTAACGTCTGTTACGAACGTAGCCACACTATCCAGTGTACTTTTGCCTTTCCTAAATCCAAATAGTGATTCTGGTAAAATTCCGCAGTTTTCGATAATCCATTCAAGACGATTTTTAACTAAGTTTTCAGCTACTTTTGCAATTACGGGTGATAAAGCTATTGGGCGATAAGATGAAGGTTCTAATGGTGTTTTACCTGGTTTCAAAATGGGAATAACAGCTTGAGATTTCCATGTTGGAGGGATTCTACCTGATAACATAACTTTATTTATTAAGTCCAAGTAGTATTCAAGTGATGATTCATTTAAATTAGCTAGGAATGAATAGGGAATACCATCTTCACCTGGAGCAGAATCTTTAACTGAAGTTAGGACGCCCTGTAACTCTTGCATTGTGAAACGAGAATTAAGTGGACTTTGGTTATGAGAGATAGAAAGAGGAATGTTGTCATAAATAAGATCTTGCTCTGGAACGGATGGCGGAGCAAGACGATTGAGAAAAGAGTTCCTTAAATTTGGTGGAATGCCAGAAAAATTAGAAGGAGTGACTCCATTTCTGAATTTTCTTATATTTTGCCCGACAATAGAAGCGTTGATATTAGGAGAGATCGAAAGGCAAAATTTTTTCCATCCCTCAATTTTTTTCCCTTTGAATAATTTACGTGCTTTCGCCATAGCATCACATACAATTTTGAAATTATGTTCTGACATGTTATTCTTGTATTTTTTTCCCGCTTCCTTTCTGGCTTTCACTACTTGGGAACATTCTTTATCCCACCGAGGAGGGGAAGGAATACGACTATTGGCTGAATTCTTTAAAGGGAAGGTTTCATCTGCAGCTTGGATAAGTGCATTTCGTCCCTTAGCTAACAACACCGCATAAGTCATTTTTACCAACTTTACAGGAAACGAAAAAAACTGTGCGGTGTTGAGAGGCCAGCCGACTTGCACGCTGTCACAATTTTTTGAATTATGGGTTCTGTTTAGCTGAAATCTATATCATGTGACCAATGGTTAGACGCGCAATGAGCAGCTCCATCTAAAGGCATTCAAATGTGAAAACTGCCAATTTTCGACTTTACAGAAAACGAAAAAAACTGTGCGGTGTTGAGCGGCTAGCCGGCTTGCACGCTATCACTACTTTTCGAATTATGGGTTCTGATGGGCTGAAATCTATATCATGTGACCAATGGTTAGACGCGCAATGAGCAGCTCCATCTAAAGGCATTCATATGTGAAAACCGCCAAATTTCGACTTGAGCGGTGTTGTAAGCTAAGGGACGATTTGTAAAATTATTATTACAATCAATCGGATCATTTGATATATTATTCTGTAATTTCGAAAGATTACCTTCTACAAGAGTTCTAAATCTATCCCATAATCCCTCCTCACCAAGAGTACAACCCCAAGAAATATGGTGACAGTTGAAGTCACCTAAAATTAAGAAAGGACAAGGAAGAATAGATACAAGGTTGTTGAAATGTTGAAGGGCTGACGAAGAAGGAGAAGGAATGTACACAGAAACAATACAAGTATTATGTATTTGTGCAGCTACCACAGAAAAATCATTAAATACGGGAAGGGATAGAGGACAGTAAGAGACAGTATTTCTGATGAGTATAGCAGCCCCGCCATACCCATCAGACCTATCATCTCTTAGGCAAGAAAAACCATTGATTTTGAAAATGGAGCCTGGCTTTAACCAGGTTTCCGATATTGCAAATAATGAAGCATTAAATTTATTTAACAAATAGATAATTTCATTTTTTTTAGAAATTGCACTTCTACAGTTCCATTGTAATATGTTCTGAGTTTGAACTGACATTGTGAACCGGTTTAGGATTTTTGTACATTTTGACTATAGTGGCAACGTTGGATGGTATTTCTATATTGGATTGTATTAGTGTCTGAATTAGAATTTGAATAATATCTGATATTGACATCATTTTAGGATCTGTATCTGTGTTTAAGGCACAGCCATTTTGTGGATTCGGTCAACTATATTCATTAAGAATCTGTTGGTGTTTTTCACGATTGTAACCTTTACCTGGTTTGGGGGGAGGACGCCGTTGTATATAAACTGTATTTTTATGTGAGCTATGTGTCGGAGAATGTTGTGTATACGAAGATTGTGAAACTGGGTGAGCGTATGTAGTCACGGGAGTGCTAGCTACATCGGCATAGGGTTTCGATATGGGCGCAATAAATTTAGCCGCTTCATCATAAGAAATACATTTTTCTGCCATAATAGTCTTAATTTCTTTTTGTTGTAAAAATTCTGGGCAAAATTTGGACGTAGCAAAATGTTTGCCAGAGCAATGACAGCAAAATATATTTCCCTCCTCAACGTCACAAGATTCACCAGTATGTTCCTGACCGCACTTATAACGTTTAGGTTTTGATCTACATTGAATTTTAGTGTGACCAAAGCGACAGCAATTGTAGCATTGGATAGTGGGATATACATACAACTCCACAGGTAATGAGTTGTAGGACATAAATATACGCTTAGGAAGAATCTGACCACCAATCGTAATCACAATATTCTGCGTTGGTTTCCAAACAGGTGATCCTTCTACGATAGTTTTATAATTTATCCTCCTAACTTTGAGAATTTTTCCACAATTATCTGGCACTGAAGCATTTTCTATTACTTCTTCAGGCGACCAATCTGATGGAACACCACGTACAAGACCCATTCGCGTTATGTGAAAACTTGGTATGAAAGCTTTTAGATTACTTTTTGACAATTCTTTGTTGGAAATAAATGAATTAGCGTTGTTGATGTTCGAGAACGCCAAAGAAATCCTATTTCTGCCTATCCTCTTAACCGATCCGTCTACAATGTTATGAATGGCATGGCTCTTTAGAAACTTACCATCCGTCTCCATTCCAGATTAATTTGATAAATTTGACGAAGCAACTATTACAAAATTAGTAGCCGGGGGTACAAAGACCCCCGGTTCCGAAAAGTCAGGCCGCTCGTTCATTAAAATATTTTAAAAACTTACCGAATCCGGCAAACTATACACTAAAACTAATATATGTACACTAAATATTAATAAAATTTACAATATAATACAAAACTGATCCATAGATAGTGAAAAATTAAAATTAAATATTTTATCAAGAAAAAATGCACCGGTCCGCTCAAAGTTTCCCGCGCTTTTTTTTTGGATTTGAACTTCTTGACTGACACAGCTAAATTTTCGATACCATAACCAATATTTTTGTTTTTTAGCTAATAAACAATTCGATACAACGATCACGAACATAGTGTTACATTGGCTAGGAAATGTTTATCGTTATCTCAGAGACGATGACGAATTTAGATATCGTTTCGGTACGAAGTGATGTTACTTTGTCTAAGGACCCAGGGGGCTTAGACAAAGTAACAATTTAAAAACGATAACGAAGTTAGATAAGACTAAAATGTATGGCATTGACATAAGCCGCGTTAAGTCACGTGGTCAATCGACATCGTTATCGCAATTTGGTAGACAATGTCATATTTCATAACGAAACCATAAAGTAACGAATCGTTATCGTGTTTATCCCATATAAATGCGTAGACAAGCAGACCCGGTCTAACTCATGCGATCTCCTTTCGATATCACATGAGCTACGCCCCAAAGAATATTAATATGGAGGCGACAAACATTTATATTCTAAAAAAAAAAACCTTCGAATGATTAAGCATGACCTACCTAGAAACCTAACACAGATGTCCTTGCCTTTGTATGGAAAAATATTAATAACGGCGTACGGCTTTATAAAGCGAGCTTAGGTCAGAGCCAACAATAAATAATTATCATAAAATTCTTAGATAATTATTGTATGTCAATCCACAGTCATTAATCAAAGTTGGTTTGACTTAAACCCCACTGCAGCAAAACCGTACTAAAAGCCACAGCGCACTGCTCTGCTAACCTAGGATGCCAAAGTGACAACCACCCAGACCGGGATTACACTCTAAGACTCAATACCGTCATGACTTTAGTTCCAACAGACGCTTATCGGGCCAGAGGACAAAGAGCCATAATTGCATTGGATCACCTATAAAATCTCTTTATTAGAAATCACTCCAGAGTTTGTAAAACAATAAAAATTATTTAAATAACTCTCATCATAGCTAAATCATTAGAGTCAACTAGACTCTCTTTGCAAAGGCGATGCCTTATTCACAAAGTTGATATTAGCTACACTATTGAGGTATCCTCTCATAAGGGAGGACCGGAGGGCATTTTCCTCTAACTAATAACACTAATATATTATTCTGAAATAAAATCTGGCCTAAATTAACTTATGTAAAAAATTTCATATTTGGATTTTCTGGCTCTGTCCTCCGAAGGCGCCCGGCTGCGTAAACACCTGGCCATGCTCGCCCGGCAGCATTTATCCAATATTCATGAAACAAAACACCTAATTAAAACATTTTTCAATAAAACAATGTGTTTTTTTTTTCTCTCCTTTCCATCGACAGGAGAATATGGCTTAGCACTCTTGTGCATCCGCCAGTGTCAAGTTGTATAAAGATATAGTTTATTTCGGGTTGGGTATGAAGAGAAAGGTAGGGAAACATTTAACGCGAAAAGAAAAGGTAAAGGAATTTGGAATAACACGGATACAGGATCAGGAATGTATAAAAATATATTACAAATTTAGTTATTAAAAATATTACATAAATAAAAAGGACAGAAGCTTGTTGAAATTCTAATAAATATTTATATATGTTTACAGACGAATATTGATATCATAAATATAATCAGAAATAACATTATATATGGAGGAGTTAATAGAAGACAGAAGAGTTTTTATTGATGTAGGGAAAGGGACACGGAGGGATATCAAGCTATTTAAAAAGGAAGTACGGTCACGATTCAGACAGGAAAAGAATATATGGTTCAGATCCACAAAGTCATGTCCACATTCACATTGAGGACTATCTATAATATTGAAGCGTGCAAGGTGCGTTGGACAAGTAGTATGACCTAAACGCATTCTTATTAAAATGGTTGTCACAATTTTGCCAAGTCTGAGAACAGAGAACCAAGGTTTACATGGAATTTGTGACTGAATACTAAAGTAGTATTTCCCTTTTCAACGGCTACTTTCTGCCCAAACTCTATCCCAGGAATCCCTAAGATAATGTCTAGGAAGAGTAACCAAGACCTGAGTATCATTTTTGAATGGAACAGTATCTCCGCACAATACAGCCTAATTGGCAAGTCTATCAGCTTTTTCACTACCATTTATACCACAATGACTCGGAATCCAGACAAAAACAACAGAAAAGCCCTTCGCAACACAATCGAAAAGTTTACTCCTAATATTTGCTATAAGAGGAAATGGTGGTTTAGATTTAAAAGGATATCTCAGGAGCGCCTGAAGCACACTCATGGAATCAGTTAAAATTAAACTATTTCTAAGTTTTAAAAGTAAAATGTATTCTACAGCTTTAAGAATACCAATACATTCTCCAGTAAAAACAGTTGCTTCAGGTGGGCACTTTACCTTCTGAACAATATTATACTGTGCATGATATATTCCTACCCCTACAAAATCATCAGATTCATGTTTGGATGCGTCAGTGAAGATATGATGCCATTCAGGCCAATTTCTTTGAACAATAAAATTAAAATGTGGATTAGCGTTATTTTTATCAATATCTACAATGTACTTAACAGACGGCGTATTGATCAAGGTTTCGAATTTAGTGTTAAACAAATCAAGTTTTGGAGACCGGTGTGTGGGTGCATGAAATGATTTAAATCCGATATAACTTTTAATTAAACAAGGAAGAGATTTGTGATTCCAATAGTTTGATGAGTCACTGAGATCAGCAAGTATTTGAAGTTTTTGAATTAAAAGACTATTAGTAAACTGTAAAACACGGAAAAACAATCGATCAGCCAAAAATTGACGTCTTAGACTAAGCGGAGGTTCGTTACACTCAATTTGTAATGCGTTAATAGGACTAGATTTCATAGCTCCAGTGATTATTCTTAAGGCCATTGATTGGATGGAATCCAGTCTCCTAAGGGCAGTCATGTTACAAGGCTCCAATAAGAAGATTCCATAATCAAGAACACTTCGAACCAGAGCATTGTAAAGAAGCTTTAAGGAAAACGTATGAGCACCCCACCAAACACCTGATAGACACCTCATCAAATTTAGAAGTTTCTGACATTTGTTTAGAACATAATCACAGTGTGGAATACCTGTGAGTTTAGAGTCCAAAATGATACCCAAAAACTTGACCTGATTTTTAACTGGCATTTCATTATTGTCACAATCTATAAATATCGGAGGGTGAATACGCTGGCGAGTGAATAAGACTAAAGAACTCTTACTCGCTGATATGCTCAGGCCATTTTTGTCCATCCATACTTTTAAACAGGCTAGAGAGTTAGATAGCAGAGTACAAAGAGAACTTGATGAACTCCCCGTAACGTACAAAACTAAGTCATCTGCATATTGCAGAATGTTTGTTGAATTTCGAAGTGAGGAATGTAAATCATACGTATATAAATTAAATAATATAGGGCTGAGAACTGAACCCAGTGGCAGACCTTTCCGTACTAGCCTGCTGTCATCCTGTGTTTGATCTAAGTTAATTTTTCTACCTGAGAGGAGGTTAATTATAAAACAAATCAACATTTCAGGGATGTGAAGCTTCTTTAATTTTTCTTTAAGGACACTCAGGAGAATATTGTCATATGCTGATTCTAGATCTAAAAATACTGCGAGTAAAGACTGATTTCGAGAAAACGCAACTCTAATGTCTGTTACCAAAGTAGCCACACTATTCAGTGTACTTTTGCCTTTTCTAAATCCAAATTGTGATTCTGGTAAAATTCCGCGGTTTTCGATAATCGATTCAAGACAATTTTTAACTAAGTTTTCAGTTACTTTTGCAATTACGGGTGATAAAGCTATTGGGCGATAAGATGAAGATTCTAATGGTGTTTTACCTGGTTTCAAAATGGGAATAACAGCTTGAGATTTCCATGATGGAGGGATTTTACCTGATAACATAACTTTATTAATTAAGTCTAAGTAGTATTCAAGTGAAGATTCATTTAAATTAGCCAGGAATGAATAGGGAATACCATCTTCACCTGGAGCAGAATCTTTAACTGATTTTAGAACGCCCTGTAACTCTTGCATTGTGAAAGGAGAATTAAGTGGACTTTGGTTATGAGATATAGAAGGAGGAATGTTATCATAAATAAGATCTTGCTCTGGAACAGATGGCAGAGCAAGACGATTGAGAAAAGAGTTCCTTAAATTTGGTGGAATGCCAGAAAAATTAGAAGGAGTGACTCCGTTTCTGAATTTTCTTATATTTTGCCAGACAATAGAAGCGTTGACATTAGGAGTGATCGAAAGGCAAAAATTTTTCCATTCCTCTATTTTTTTTTCTTTGAATAATTTACGTGCTTTCGCCATAGCATCACATACAATTTTGAAATTATCTTCTGTCATATTATTTTTATATTTTTTTTCCGTTTCCTTTCTGGCTTTCACTATTTGGGAACATTCTTTATCCCACCAAGGAGGGGAAGGAATACGACCAATGGCCGAATTCTTTAAAGGGAAAGTTTCATCTGCAGCTTGTATAAGTGCATTTGTAAAATTATTATTACTGTCAATAAGATCATTTGATATATTATTCTGTAAATTAGAAAGCTTAACTTCTACAAGAGTTCTAAATCTATCCCATAACCCATCCTCACCAAGTTTATATTTTATACGTGGCTGCCTCGGCAGACTAGGAGACTTACAAGGATGTGTGGGTGATATAAGGATTGGAAAATGGTCGCTTCCATAAGAAGATGGCAAAGTGCACCATATAAGAGATGAAGCTAAGTTAGGGGTACAAATGGAAAGATCTATTGCGCTCAAATTTTCTTTTGGCCCTGTACGTCGAGTTGGAGCCCCGGTATTTAATACACAAATATTATGTTGGTCAATCATATCTAAGAGTAAGTCACCACAATATGATGAAAGAGTACAACCCCAAGAAATGTGGTGACAGTTGAAGTCACCTAAAATTAAAAAGGGACGAGGAAGAATAGATACAAGATTGTTGAATTGTTGAAGGGTTGATGAAGAAGGAGCAGGAATGTACACAGAAACAATATAAGTATTATTTATTTGTGCAGCTACAACAGAAAAATCATTAAAGACTGGAAGGTTTAGAGGACAGTAAGAGACCGAATTTCTAATGAGTATAGCAGCCCCGCTTAGGCAAGAAAAACCATTGATTTTAAAAATGGAGCCCGGTTTCAACCAGGTTTCCGAAATTGCAAACAAAGAAGCATTATACTTATTTAACAAGTAAATGATTTCGTTCTTTTTAGAAACTGCACTTCTACAATTCCATTGTAATATGTTCTGAATTTGTACTGACATTATTAATAACAGGTTTTTTATACATATTGATTAAAGGGGCAACGTTGGACGGTATTTCTATGTTATATTGAGTAAGTGTTTGTATGAGAGTTTGAATTATTTCTGATGTTGACATCATTGTAGGAATTGTTGTATTTGTATTTAAGGCACAGCCATCTTGCGGGGTCGGTAAGCTATATTCATTAACAATCTTTTGGTGTGTTTCTCGGTCATAACCTTTATAGGTGTATGTAAACTGTTTTTTTATTTGAGCTATGTGAAAGAGAATGTTGTGTATAAGAAGATTGCGAGTTTGGATAAGCGTAATTAGTAACAGGAGTGTTAGCTACATTGGCATAAGACTTAGAAATAGGTGCAATCAATTTAGTAACTTCACCATATGAAATACATTTTTCGGCCATAAGAGTCTTAATCTCTTTTTGACATAAAAATTCAGGACATAATTTAGAGGTAGCGAAATGTTTACCAGAGCAATGACAGCAAGATAAATTTTCTTCTTCAACATTACAAGTATCACCCGTATGTTCCTGGCCACACTTGTAACATTTAGGTTTGGACCTACATTGAATTTTCGTATGTCCAAATCGACAGCAATTGTAGCACTGGATAGTGGGATACACATACAGCTCTACAGGTAATGAATTGTAGCACATAAATATACGTGGAGGAAGAACCTGACCGTCAAGTGTTATCACAATGTTCTGCGTTGGTTTCCAGACAGGTGACCCTTCTACAACAGTTTTGTAATTTATTCTCCTAACTTTAAGTATTTTCCCACAATTATCCGGCACTGAAGCATTTTCAATTATTTCTTCAGGAAATTAGTGTTCCAATGAGATGGAACACCACGTACAAGGCCCATTCTTGTTACGTGAAAACTTGGTATAAATGCTTTTAAATTGCTGTTTGACAACTCAGGATTGTAAATAAATGAATTAGCATTGTTATAGTCTGAGAACGCTAAACAAATTCTATTCCTGCCTATCCTCTTAAGAGATCCATCTACGATGTTGTGAATGGCATGGCTTTTGAGAAACTTGCCAAATGTGACTGGGTGTAAGGTGGTATTATCGTTAGGTGACTTAGTCTCTTTTTGGACGTGTACTATAAAAGGGCTGATGTCAGTGGCCTCATACGTATTCCTAGCAACACCAGATACTGTACCCTGAGGGCTCGGATTACTACTCGGCGTGATAGTGTTAAATGAACTCTTTAGAGCAGGGGTAGAGTCGCTATTTTCACTCTCTGCACTAGCACAGCAACAACCTGTATTACCGTCAACTGCCTGACTGTGCTTCCTTTTTTTTTTGTTACACATTCTGCATATTTTATGCAGTCTATTTCTTTTACGCCCACGTTGGGCATTAGAACCATCCGTCTCCATTCCTGATTCATTGGATAAAGTTGACGAAGCAACTGTTATAAAATTATTAGCCGAGGGTACAAAGACCCCCGGGTCGGCCAAGTCAGGCGGCTCGTTCATCGAAAGAAATTAATAAAAAACTTACCGAATCCGGCAAACTATACACTAAAACTAATATATGTACACTAAATATTAATAAAATTTAAAATATAATACAAAACTGATCCTTAAATAGTGAAAAATTAAAATTATATATTTTGTCAAGAAAAAATGCACCGCTCCGCTCCAAGTGTCCCGCGCTTTCCAAACAATGTGTTATGATAACATTACGATCTGACATTAGCAAATTTGACAATGACATACTCTATAGATATTTTTTTTGTCACAAATTGGTTACTAGACTTTTTGAGCCTTGACCTATTTACATTCTGACATGAAATGGTTTTAATCTATTTACATGTATTATATCCCTAAATCGCCTATTGTTTAGTTATTTTTAAAATAAAGTTTAATTTCTTTTTATAAAATTTCCAAAACTTATACTTTAATACGAATGAATGTTTTATGAAATTATCATTACAAAATTTAAAGCCTGAGAACATCATCTCTCCTCTTTCAACTATATAAATAATATAAAAAATCACTCAGCTTTTAATGCTTGGCTGCTTGAGGTACCCGGCGCCTCCAACATTTGTCGCACCCTGCGACGTTTGTGTTGGGGGTTCTAAACTTTACTTGTAATGAAATGCTTGATAACGTATAACTTTCTTTGTATTTTTCTTGAATAAATCAATAATAGCTCATTTTGCTACAAACGTTCTGTCAGATCTCTTCTAATTAGACATTTCTGTTTTCTACTAAATATTTAAACCTATTCTAGAACAACAAAATCCTTACGAGTATATTTTACATGCCAGTTCTTTAATCTAACCCATGCGATCTCCTTTCGATATCACAGTATAATATTTTATGAGATCAACAACCAATATTGAAGTTTTACAACACTATTATGGTTTATCAGCACAAACCGTACACACAAATCGTACCGTTCATGGGGCCTTTAGGCGCGCGCCTCATTTTTTTTTCTATTTACCCCTTAGGGAAAGCTATAGTCGTTCGACCATATCGCCTAGCGATATCGCTAGGTGATATGGTCGAACGACTATAGCTTTTACATGGACGATAGACCCTAGTCTATCGTCCATGTCGTCTGTTTTCTTGCTTAATAAGTTTTCGACACAGGAAATACAAATGGCTCCACCTTGATCGTTAAACTATCGGCATACACATATGCAGGTAGCATATCTCCTTTGAAGCACAACCGAACTGCTTCACTCGTAACCCATAACTCTTCAGACGACTCACTAAAATTACGCCTCTTTAATCGTTTCAATGAAACCAATTCGAAGGAGTCAGGGCAAAATATACAACTCTTAAGTTCATCGTCAGTCAGCTCGAGATCTACGTCTTTGATGACACCGTATGAGTAACTTTTGTGATCTGGTCTACTAAATCTCTAGTCTTTATCAGGTCTTTACAAGTTTCTAACTTTGTTGCACTCATCTCGTTTTTGCAATCGATACGTACTCTGTGACTGTTTATATATTTTACCTTCGTTATATCGCTAATCCCCTTTTCTTTAAATAACCTGGCCAGCGCAAACTGTCTCGGTAGTTTTTCCTTTGACGAAATATAAATCTCAATAATGCTTTCTTTGAATTTTTTCTCTTTATTTTGTACTAATTTCCAGCCCGTGTCGTCCTCTTCTCTGCCTCGTTTTAGCGGTTTAATCGATCCTTCCTTTGATGTTATTTCCATATTAAATGTCTCCACCACGTCTTCTTCTACTACAGAGTTGTTGCTGCTAGTCAAAACACTGCTCACTTTATTGGAAGTTCGGGCATACAGCAAGAGTGTGCCCATCCAAAAAATCATTATGCCCAAAATGCGGCAGTTACCACCCAAACTATGACACACAAAATTTTAAATGTATAAACTGCAATGGACCACACATGGCGCTTTCAAAAATATGCCCTGCATATTTAAAAGAAAAAAAACTTAAAGACCTCATGACTGAGTTTAATTGTACATATAGGAAGGCTTTATTGTTATACGTAGCACCTTCACCATGCAGAGAACAGTCGGAATATATCACAAACAGCTGATTTATTTCCGCAGCACCCAATAAATATCGAGTTCACAGAGAGATCAAGCTTACCTTTATATGCAGAAGTTGTCAAAACTAAAGCAGTTGTTCATAATCCAACCACCACAAAAGAGAAAAAAGTAATAAATAGACACGAATTGCTAAAGAGGATGAGTGGGTAAACTGGTCACCAAGAGAAGCGGCAGAAGCAAACGAATCAAATAATGATCCCGAGGAACCCAGAGAGAAAGAGGTACATTTTGTGGAGCTGATAGCTCGAATAAAGGAGATTATTTTTTTGAAGAAAAGCACGATAGCCGATAAATTTAAAATGATAATCCAATGTTGTGTACAGTGGTTAATATTAGTAGTTGTTGATAATGTGTCGGATTGGAATATGATGAAGAGATTGCTTGACTTCTTTAATGGATCACGATAAAACCAGTATTAAAATAAACATTCTTCAATGGAATGCTCAAAGTGTGAAACCTAAATTGGTTTTGTTAGAACAATTATTAAATCAAGAAAATGTACACATTGCTGCTATAAGTGAGACGTGGCTAGAAACTGAAAGTTCTATAAGGCTGAGTAATTACACAATCTATCGTAAGGATAGGTTTGATAGATATGGAGGGGTTGCAATTCTTATTCACAAATCAATAAAATCGCAGATGTGTGAAGTCCAAGTCAGTAACCGAGGCATAGAATTAGTTTATGTGAAAGTTTTTAATTGTGGCATGCTAAAAAATATTGTTTCCATTTACCGTCCACCCTCGCTTCGAACATCTCAAAGCGATTGGGATGCTTTACTTTCGATTGTTCCAAAAAATGCGGTTATTCTAGGAGATTTTAACGGTCACCATTTTAACTGATCAAATAAAACGGATAGTAGGGGTGTTCAAATTTTTGAAGCATTGATGGACAATAACATTATTTCTTTAAATAATGGCAGTCCTACTCGTTTAAAAATGGTTAACTTACTATGTCAAAAGTCCTCACCCGACATTTCTTTGGTATCATCTGACATAGCGTTGCTTTTTAACTGGTCAGTCATGAATGAGACATTAGGGAGTGATCATAGGGTTATTAAAATCACTTCAAATGTCCAGGCTAGTCCTCCATCAGTAATCCGTAAAAAATTCAAAAATGCTGATTGGATCTCATACAGTGAGTTACTCGACGCCCTTTTTTCTGAATTTAAGTTTTCTGGAGACTTACAGACCGATTATGACACTTTCATTGATTGTATTAACTTGGCCTCGGATATTTGTATCCCTTTATTTAAAATTAACCCTAACCCGGATAGTAAATTTCTACCTAAACCTTATTGGAATTCTGAGCTGTCTAAATTTGTGGCTGAACGCAGGCTAGCATTGTCTAAATTTAGACGTAATCCAATCCCTCAAAGTTATGAAATATTACAAAATAAAATAAGTAATTCCCAGAAAATGATTCGAGCAGCTAAAGGTAAAGCATGGGGTGATTTTTGTTCTTCATTGGATCATTCTACATCGCAATCAACTGTATGGCAAAAAATGAAATGGCTAAAGTGACACAAATATTCCAACCATCACATAGACAAAGATAAGGCTACGGATTTGCTTCTTAGCTTAACGCCGGACTTTGTACCCCCGTGTGACATGTCTTTCGACACAAATAACCCGGAACTTGATGTTATGATTTTACCCTCAGAATTCCAGAAATGTGTTCGATCGAAGGATACTGCACCTGGGGGTGATAATATTTCTTACTCGATGTTAAAGAGATTACCTCAAAACGGTAAAAAGATTTTGATTAAGTTATATAATCAAATGTTAATTTCTGGATTTGTTCCTATTCAATGGCGCGATATTGTTATTGTGCCAATCCCTAAACCGGGTCGAGACTCACAAAGCTTAACATCTCTTCGTCCTATTTCAATGATCTCATGCGTTTGTAAAGTTTTTCATAGCATTTTAATGAATAGATTAGAGTGGTTTATCGAAAAACATATGCTTCTATCGAATAACACTACAGGTTTTAGAAAATGTCGCTCAACTGTAGATAACTTATCCGCTTTAGTTTCTCGCATTCAAATTGGCTTCTCCAAAAAACTAATTACGGTGGCTGTTTTCATAGATATAAGCAATGCATATAACTACGTGGACGTCAAAAATCTACTTAAAATCATGCAACGAATTGGCGTGGGATCTAGAATTTGTACCTAATTATGTCTGGAATTTTCTTAAGCTGAGAAATCTTAAAATTACAATAGGGAATCATGAAATAAGTCGTACATCCGGTCGGGGATTGGCACAAGGCGACCCATTGTCACCATTACTTTTTAATATAGCAACCATGGACGTTTGTCATAGTAGTGGAGGTATATTTCTATCGCAGTACGCGGACGACTTTGTGTTGTACACCACTTGCAGTAGCATCTCATCAGCACAACAATGCTTACAACTCGTTTTAAATAAGATGACTAAACTACTCTTGAATCTGGGTCTTGAGATATCCCCCGCAAAAAGTAGTGTGTGCATTTTTAAGAATGGTATAGTAAGAGACACTGTCACATTAAAAATTAACGAGGTATCGCTGCCGGTGGTGAACAATGTAAAGTATTTGGGTGTTTGGCTTGACCGATCACTTAGGTGGGCTAAGCATATTAATGAGACCCGTGAGAAGGTACTCAAGTTGACTAATGTTTTTAAAATTCTTTCTGGATCTGGATGGGGAATGCACTCCAAACATCTAAGACGGTTATACATCGCAACAATTCGAAGTAGAATTGACTACGCTTGTTTTCTTTACGACAGTAGTAGTGAAACTCACTTAAGTAAATTAGACAGGGTCCAAAATGTTTGTATGAGGGTTATCGGGGACTTTATTAGAACTACAGCCATTCATGTTATGGAAAGTGAATTGAACTTGCAACCTTTGAAGTTTCGTAGATATTATCTAGCGGGTAAATATTGGCTCAAAATAAAATCATACGCGGATAATAATATTATTACAAGAACTACAAGAGCGTTGTCAACAAACGCACTGGAGAAGAAAGGTGCCGCTGCTAGTTAGGATTCACGATTCACTTGAATCGCTGTCTGTCTACACAAGCCCGCAGCTTGAAATGTTCTCATTGGATACTTGGGTTCACAGAATTGATTTGTTTCAAATTGTATTGCCAAGAGTAGATGGTTTGGATGCGGCTAAAAAGTGCTACCAAAGTAATAAAATGAGTGAGTTATGCACTACCTATTTAAATGATACCTTCTCAGATTTCTACAAAATATATACAGATGGATCCAAAGATAAAATAGGTTCTGGAGCAGCGTTTTTCGATCCACAAACCAAACTTGCTGTGCAATTAAAGGTAAACTCAAAATGCAATATAATGTATACAGAACTTATTGCAATAGAGGAAGCATTATCTTACATTGACTCATTTGAAAGCGGCAAATACGTTATTCTAAGTGATTCGAAAAGCGCCCTTCAACATTTAATCCGATGTACAGTCACCCATCAAAAGTGCTTAGATACCTTAACGCCTACTTTCCCTTGCATGTTAGAGTTCAAGTTTTCTAAAATTAAACTAGATGGCTTTGGTTTCTTCACAGCTAAGTGGCGAGCAAAGGCAATCTCACAAAGTATAAACTTGACTTTTAGTTTAACAAATAATAGACACATGCGTCATCATTGTCGTCAACAACTGATTGTAGTTCATAATTTCATCAACTTGACATAAGTCAAGATGGCCTAGTGGTATAGAGCACACAGATTGAAGCGCAAATCAGTGTGCCGCAAGTTCAAATCCCACGCAATTGTTGACTTTTTGTAAGTTCTTACCCGATTGGAAGTTATGGATTAGCATTTAAATTATTCTTTAACTTGTTCACACATTTCTTAGAGTTAGAAAGGGATCACAAAAAAACTAAATAAAGAATTAGATTTCTGAGAGGTAGACATAAGTTTTAACTTGACCGAAATGAACTGTCGTTTGGTTGTAGTTGTTGGTTAGTGACGTGTGGTTAACAGTATTGTAATATTCGCAAAATGCAGGCTAATATTAGTATTGAAGTGAGGGCGACTATCATTGGGCTGCATAAAAGCGGTCTTAATAAAACACAAATATCTGAAGAAACCGGACTGAATGTGAGTATAATAGCTATTAATGAATTGTAAGTTTATTATAAATTAAACTTCTAATTAAAATCTATGCCGTTTATGAATCCATCCATCGTATCTTTATGAGGCTTAAAAGAGAAATACATAAATCGTTGGGTTTATTGGATTGGTTATTGGATTTATAAATGCAGTTTTATTTTAAAATTATATTAAATCATTATGATTTTTAACATTTTATATAATGAAAATGAAGTCAAATAGGTATAGCTGCCAAATATATATTTTTTTGTTTTAGAAAAATGCTGTAAGTCTGGATAAAAAGATATGAGGAAGAAGGTAGCCTTGCTAGTCGAAAGAGAAGTGGGAGACCGAAGCTTATTAGCGAGGCGCAGCGACAACATATGGTGGACGTATACAAAACGAATGGTTTCGCACCAACGAGACATTTTGCGGAATTATACGACAACTCGATGGATACTGTTCGCCGTGCACTTCACGCTGAAGGCGTGCATCACAGAAAACCTGCTAAAAAGCCGTACTTGACAGAGAGGCATAAACAAGAACGATTACGTTTCGCACGTGATTATTTAGATTTTGACTGGAATACTGCGGTATTTTCAGATGAGAAAACATTTAAATCCAGTCAAAAGGGCAAGCTTCACTTATGGCGCAAGAATAACACTCGCTGGTGTGATAACAACATAATTCCTAACACCGAATCAGGTCGAATCACAATTAATATGTGGGGATGGATGAGTGCAGCAGGACCAGGAGAACTGGCTTTCATTCCTCCACGCACAAACAGTTCAACTTATGTGGAAGTGTTAGACTCAATTATGCTACCTACTGTGCGCAGCATTTACCCAGCTGAAGAGTTAGCACAATTTCCATTTGTCCAGGACAATTGTCCTATTCACCGAGCGAGTACTGTGCGTGAGTGGTTTCACAATCACCCGGCGCCATCTATTAACAGTATAATGTAATGTTGTCGATAGCAACATTTCAATCTGGTTTTACGCTAGATGGCGTCATTTCTCGCTTCACACGATTTTATTTCTGTAGTACCTATGCACTTTTGCTTTTGGCCGTACAACGAATTATCGGGGTACTCCGGTTGCATACAGTATCATTAAATCCATATGTAAACTTATTTCTAAAAAAAAGAATATTGTACTCTAGTGGATACCGGCTCATGTTGGCTTGGAAAACAATGAAATAGTAGATGGATCGGCAAAAGATGCATGTGATGGTGGGTTGGTTTGCCCACACCTTCCGGTGCACAGTGATTTCTTGTACACAGTAAGAAAAGAATGCAGTAAAATGTGGCATGAACACTTCGACCAGAGGTCGCTGAGCAAGGGAATTTGGTACCGGACGATCCAACCAGCACTTCCTTGTTATACGTGGTTCGACCAGGCCAAGATGAGTCGATCAGAAATTGTTATGGCTCTTCGGCTTCGATCGGGACACGTACCTTTGAACAGTTTCGCATATCTTATGGGTAAAGTTACTGCTCCAAATTGCCCTGACTGTAGTATAGTGGATGACACTTACCATATACTGATGGAGTGTGTCCGGAACGAGGCCGAAAGAATTTCAATTTTGCCTAAGTCACTAGATGTGGGTAGATGTAACAATATTCTTGCGTCCCCTTTGTCAAAGGATGCAAGAGCTGTATATAAACTAGCTAAAATAGGATTTAGAACACGATTGTGACATTGTAAGAAGAACGGTTTATACCGATCAGATTGTGATTAAACCCTCTATAAAACAAATAAAGAAAAAAAAAATCGCAATTAATTTCCAAAACGTGATCATTGTCGATGTGTTTTTGGTTCATTTGACCATCCTGATCAAATGGTGATTCTAAAAACAACGAATCTTGGTTTCCTGAAAATAAATCGATTGAACACACATTGATTGGAATAGACAAACCCGGGTTTTTGACTTCATCCGTACACTCCAATCTCGTTTCATCATAGTCCTCATCGATTAAGCTGCCCATATTACAGCTCTGGTCATCACTGTCATCACTCTGGTCAACATGGTCATCATTTTGCTCAGCAGCTTGTGGATCGTCCATCATCACGCTAGAATATAAATTAGCATTATTATCTTTATTTACAACATTTAATGATCCGCTTTCTCCAAGCAAATCTGCGGTTTCCTCCTCAATATCATATGCTTCCAAAGTTGCACTCGCTGCACGTTGTTTACAATTATAACATTTACATGGAAACTCGTTCCTCAATAATTCGCATAACGTGGCGAAGCCCATATCGTCACAATACGTATATCTATAAAAATGGTTTGTTGCACCATAAAGGAATGCGCCTAATATGAGAGCGTAATCTTTCTTCCACCATTCATTTGACCTGGCAGTCTGCCTGAAATCGGCGATAAAATCTTCAAAGCACACTTCGTCTGTGCCTGAGAACATCATCTTTCCTCTTTCAACTATATAAATAATATAAAAAATCACTCAGATTTTAATGCTTGGCTGCTTGAGATACCCGGCGCCTCCACCATTTGTCGCACCCTACGACGGTTGGGTTGGGGGTTCTAAACTTTACTTGTAATGAAATGCTTGATAAAGTATAACTTTCTTTGTATTTTTCTTGAATAAATCAATAATAGCTCATTTTGCTACAAACGTTCTGTCAGATCTCTCTAACTAGACATTTCTGTTTTCTACTTAATATTTAAACCTATTCTAGAACAACAAAATCCTTACGAGTATATTTTACATGCCAGTTCTTTAATCTAACTCATGCGGTCTCCTTTCGATATCACAGTATTATATTTTATGAGATCAACAACCAATATTGAAGTATTACAACACTATTATGGTTTAACAGCATATGATTGTTTGTCATAATATATGGTGTCCAGTGGTGTGTTAGTAACCATTTCACATCTATTTAGCTCTAGTTTCATCACAATTTTGGACTAGAAGGTGCAATCAAATACTTACTCATGTTAGTAGGTATTTGATTTACGTATTTATAAAAAGTAATGCTCACATATTAAAGTTATATAAAAAATCAATAAACTTGCACGAGTTTGTACATTGGATAATATTTTTGGAATCTCGTGTGATTCATCACAATTTCTGCCTCAGGCATGGGTCATGTGCGTTTTATTTTGTACATGTACCTTGTTGGTTTTTACGTTACGATCGGTCTGAAGCGACGGATCGTACAGACACAGTATAAATATGGAACAATATAGAAACTAAGCCTAGTTTATAAAATAATTACCTACGCTCCATTAAAGCAATAGTGTTGTCACTGTTACTTAATGTTTTTGATATTGTTTATTTTTATGAAAAAAAAAAGTGTTTTGTAGTGATCATTCAATCGAACATAAATAACAAGTTTACAAATAAAATTTAAATACGTAATCTTATGACATCGCATCAGTTAACCTGAGCAAAAGACCATCATATCACAGCCCGCCATAAAAGCAAATTCAGAAGTATTTAAGTTTTTTTGAAGTAACCAATTATACTGTTTTATTGTTAGCTCCTTTTTAACACTCTCAAAAACCGCGAAAACGACACCCATGACGACAAAATTTTTTGCAACCGCCATATTGGATTTCCATTTTGACATCACTATAGGATTTAAAACCCTCGAAAACCATGAAAACGACACGCATGATGAAAGAGTTAAAGTAAAAAAAGGTAAACAAATGTAAAGGACTTATTACACTACGCGTTAACAGCACACGATAATGAGAGTGTCTTATTTTTTGTTCCGATCAAGATAGTTTGACCCTTATTACTCGTACACTACGCGACATCGACTAAGACTGTCTGAATATGTAGTGTAATAGGCCCCTTAGTGGTAAAAAAAAAGTAGATTTACATTCTGAGTTAAGTTTACGAATTTATTGTGATCGATCACACGGACTCGTAATTTTATTCGATACAATAATATAATAATAAATCATTCTTACCTTTCACAGTCAGCAACAAGTTTGAAAAACGATAGCTCCGGTTTTGAAGAACCTGAGTTCAAGCAGCCGTATACTACGCAATGCTCTCGGGCATTATTATTTGATTCGTTTGCTTCTGCCGCTTCTCTTGGTGACCAGTTTACCCACTCATCCTCTTTAGCAATTCGTGTCTATTTATTACTTTTTTCTCTTTTGTGGTGGTTGGATTATGAACAACTGCTTTAGTTTTGACAACTTCTGCATATAAAGGTAAGCTTGATCTCTCTGTGAACTCGATATTTATTGGGTGCTGCGGAAATAAATCAGCTGTTTGTGATATATTCCGACTGTTCTCTGCATGGTGAAGGTGCTACGTATAACAATAAAGCCTTCCTATATGTACAATTAAACTCAGCCATGAGGTCTTTAAGTTTTTTTTCTTTTAAATATGCAGGGCATATTTTTGAAAGCGCCATGTGTGGTCCATTGCAGTTTATACATTTAAAATGTTGTGTGTCATAGTTTGGGTGGTAACTGCCGCATTTTGGGCATAATGTTTTTTTGGATGGGCACACTCTTGCTGTATGCCCGAACTTCCAATAAAGTGAGCAGTGTTTTGACTAGCAGCAACAACTCTGTAGTAGAAGAAGACGTGGTGGAGACATTTAATATGGAAATAACATCAAAGGAAGGATCGATTAAACCGCTAAAACGAGGCAGAGAAGAGGACGACACGGGCTGGAAATTAGTACAAAATAAAGAGAAAAAATTCAAAGAAAGCATTATTGAGATTTATATTTCGTCAAAGGAAAAACTACCGAGACAGTTTGCGCTGGCCAGGTTATTTAAAGAAAAGGGGATTAGCGATATAACGAAGGTAAAATATATAAACAGTCACAGAGTACGTATCGATTGCAAAAACGAGATGAGTGCAACAAAGTTAGAAACTTGTAAAGACCTGATAAAGACTGGAGATTTAGTAGACCAGATCACAAAAGTTACTCATACGGTGTCATCAAAGACGTAGATCTCGAGCTGACTGACGATGAACTTAAGAGTTGTATATTTTGCCCTGACTCCTTCGAATTGGTTTCATTGAAACGATTAAAGAGGCGTAATTTTAGTGAGTCGTCTGAAGAGTTATGGGTTACGAGTGAAGCAGTTCGGTTGTGCTTCAAAGGAGATATGCTACCTGCATATGTGTATGCCGATAGTTTAACGATCAAGGTGGAGCCATTTGTATTTCCTGTGTCGAAAACTTATTAAGCAAGAAAACAGACGACATGGACGATAGACTAGGGTCTATCGTCCATGTAAAAGCTATAGTCGTTCGACCATATCACCTAGCGATATCGCTAGGCGATATGGTCGAACGACTATAGCTTTCCCTAAGGGGTAAATAGAAAAAAAAATGAGGCGCGCGCCTAAAGGCCCCATGAACGGTACGATTTGTGTGTACGGTTTGTGCTGATAAACCATAATAGTGTTGTAAAACTTCAATATTGGTTGTTGATCTCATAAAATATTATACTGTGATATCGAAAGGAGATCGCATGGGTTAGATTAAAGAACTGGCATGTAAAATATACTCGTAAGGATTTTGTTGTTCTAGAATAGGTTTAAATATTTAGTAGAAAACAGAAATGTCTAATTAGAAGAGATCTGACAGAACGTTTGTAGCAAAATGAGCTATTATTGATTTATTCAAGAAAAATACAAAGAAAGTTATACTTTATCAAGCATTTCATTACAAGTAAAGTTTAGAACCCCCAACACAACCGTCGCAGGGTGCGACAAATGTTGGAGGCGCCGGGTACCTCAAGCAGCCAAGCATTAAAAGCTGAGTGATTTTTTATATTATTTATATAGTTGAAAGAGGAGAGATGATGTTCTCAGGCTTTAAATTTTGTAATGATAATTTCATAAAACATTCATTCGTATTGAAGTATAAGTTTTGGAAATTTTATAAAAAGAAATTAAACTTTATTTTAAAAATAACTAAACAATAGGCGATTTAGGGATATAATACATGTAAATAGATTAAAACCATTTCATGTCAGAATGTAAATAGGTCAAGGCTCAAAAAGTCTAGTAGCCAATTTGTGAAAAAAAAAATATCTATAGAGTATGTCATTGTCAAATTTGCTAATGTCAGATCGAAGAAGAAGAAGCGCGGGAAACTTGGAGCGGAGCGGTGCATTTTTTCTTGACAAAATACACTTCTGGACACATCTATTGGCCCACCTTGTATTTTCAGTTTCGTTTGGTCCTAGCTAAAATTTTATATTAGGTCGAGCAAAAAGTTTTTATGCAGTTTTGAACCTGGCACATTCACAATTTCATTCAATAGTCTTTTTTGAATTTCGAACACAGAATTTAAAGAAACAAAAGACAATTTGGAGCCTGTTTGTTGATATCAAACAATCGAATACTAAGAAAACTTGGTTTTATTGGTTTACTTGGATTTAATTCTTGAAAAAGTGATTGATATCTTTGGTTTTGCAACAAACATTACTTATTCTTAACATTAAGGTGAGGTTCTATCAATAATCTATGGATACTTTACCTGAAGTCGCCGCCCAAGCTGTGGCACTTATTCAGGCCGGACACAGCCAAAGAAACGTGAGTGCTCAACTTAATTTAAGTCGATCTGCGGTCCGAAATGTTTATCGGAGGTACCTAGAGACTGGCGGCTTTGTTCGTCGCCAAGGAAGGCCACGATCTCGGGTCACAACTGAAAGGCAGGATCGATTCATCGTGACGACCAGCTTGAGAAATCGTCACCTTACCTCCATTGAGATACAAAACCAACTTCGCGACTTCCACGGAGTATCTGTGAGCGCTCGAACTGTTCGGAGAAGGTTAAAAGAACGCGATATGGTACCACACAAGCCAGCTAATG